>OX422208.1:717021031-727021031 GCA_949130495.1 Sambucus nigra
ATTGTTAGCGTATTTGCTACTCAATTGATCCCAGACTGGATTTACACGTGTCTAATTTTTAATGGTACATTTTGTGTTTCTTTCTCAGCCACAAGATCTATTTTTATCAATGGATTAAAACGGTTTTATGTAATCCTTATGAAAAAAAATTTCACCAATCAGACTTGTTATCATTTGGGTATAAATACAGACCTTGTGTCTTTATTTTTGACACACCGAGAAAATTTATTTTTGTGTCAAAGTTCTGCCAAAATTATTTTTGAGAGAGAGATATTATACACCAATACTTTTCAGAGATAAATGTTTGTGTGTTCTTCAAAAGACATTGTTGAGTCTCAAAACCTTGTTGTGGATTCAAGCATGGACAGTTTCTAAACTCAGAATCTCTGCATCTCTAAATCGGTTGATTTTTCTTTTTGAAAAATCGTGTTGTGAGTATCTCGAATATTGTTCTAGTTTTCTTGTAATTTCAGACTTGTTATCTGTTAGATCTAAAGTGTTTGTGTAAGTATTGTGCTGAAATATATTTTATAAACACTACACACACAAGAACAACTAGTAGTGATCTTATTTCATTTAAAACACTTTGTTTTAAATCCAGTTTTCAGGAAATCTGATTTTCAATCAAGAACAACTAATTCTAGGTTTAGATAATTAAACCTATTACGTTTTGTGGACCTTTTCCTATAATAAGGATAACCTGAACAGAACTACCTGAACTTGGAAGTGTGACCTTGGACTAAACGAATTTATACCGGCATATTTGACCAAGGACTTGGACTGAGAACAAGAACATATTGGACCTAATCAAGAATCTGAACCTTTCGGACTGATTGAAACTGAAAGTAAAAGTAGATTAAAGCATTTTAATCTAAATATTGTTATAAACAGTTGGTTTTATTTCTAACTGCATGCTTGATATGTTTTATTCCTTTTCAATCTAGAATATCTTTGTGTGAATATGATATCTTGCTTGTTTAAGTGATATTCAGGAATTGTTTCATATCATATCACTCACACATATTCTATCACGTTATAATCACGTAGACACATTTATGAATGTGAATATCTGAACAAGTCTAGCGTTCAAGATTTGAAAGAAAGAAAAGAAAGGTTTTCAAAATTGAATTGAAAGTCAAGAAGACTTGACTTGATTTGAATGACATAAGACTTGCAAAGATATATAGGTGATATAGTCTGTTGCATTGCATTCTGTGTGTATTCATTAAGTTTGGGTGTGTATTTATATAGGATAGTGCACCACACACTATCACTTCACTTAAAAATAACAATAGGCACTGAGCTAACCTGTGCTTAAAGAAGTTAGAGGGGAGGCTGAGACGTGAAGAAAGCAAGAGCAAGCGAGGACAGTTTAAAGAGAGAACAAAATAAGCAACCAGGCAGGAGTGTTGGTCGAGTGGGGTAATCGCTAGATCTTTCTTCTTTATTTGTCGAGTTTGTTGTTTGTAAATCGTCCCTATTGATTTATTGTTTTAGTAGAAGTAGATTAGGTGACTCCTAGAGGAGTCTGTTGTTTTTCCCGGGGAAGGATTTTTGCGACGTAAAATAAACAGTGTGCTGTGTATTTTTCGTATATCAGCTCACATGAAAAAGTAGGCTTAACTAAATAGAAACTCACCTAAAATTGAATTGGTTATTATTTTTGTAAATCACCTTGATTTAACAAGATAATAATTTGGACTGTTAATTAACTTTGAAAATCAAATTCATTTTCATAAAGTTAACAAATAAAGTTAAAGTTTAATTTGATCCACTTAAGGATAACATCGTTAACTTGTAGGTATTAGGGGTTTATTCGGCATATAAGTTTACTTCCTCATGAAAAATCTATTGCAGCTGCACTCTCATAAATAGACATCGCAATCCTTCGCGATAATCCGAAAAGGTCAAGTCTCCAAGAGGGTAATCCGATCCAACCCATTAGAAATAAAAAAATTCCCTAGTAGTCGCTGAACGAGTGTCTCTCTTTCCAGAAACATTCGTCCAAAAGTGAACTTCATAGTTGAGGAGCTCTCTAGATACCCCATTCTTCTCCATAAAGGTAGTAATACCTACCATGGTCCTCAAAAGTCCCCAAAACAAACCAAAGCTCATAAACATATTCATAAAATCCCAAAAAACCTAAAACGTCCCATAAAAATGCCCAAATGAGCCAAGCCAACCCAAAAAGAGCCCAAAAGCCCAAGATGAAATAATCTTGATCGATTGGTAATGGGCGAACAATACCTTTGATCGATAGGTCCTTAGCACCATAATTTTTCCTATAAAAGGAGGCCTTCACCTACCACATGAGGGAATTAAATCCGCTTTCTTAATTGTTGAGCATTCAGTTCAGAAGCAGTTTTCTATCAAGTAGCTCCAAAAATCTCTCCATTTTTCATAAAATCCCTCTCTAAGTTTAGATCTAGAGTTATAACTCTTATCCCTAACTTTTATTTTCTTATCCAAACCCAAAAGAAAACAAAAACCCATTTAGCCATTTTCTTTTTTTTTTTCCCTCTTTAAAGTACTTTTTCTTTAAAGTCTCCTTAGATCCATTCCCCAAAAGGTTGATTCTAAGCCAGAATGCTACCGAAATGAAAAGGAGCACATGTAACTTTGTAGATACATTGTATCTCACTATTTTGTTTTAAAGATGTGGTGTTGTGATGAAACACCACCCCAACTACTTTAAATGTGTTTCTTTATTCTATGAGACTTGATCTCTTTTCGAAGGACATGTACGAAGTACATTGACTTGAATTCCACCTAAGGTGGATACATAGGCATATTAGAAAAATCTGATCTCTAAAAATCAGTTCAAACCATGTATATATGCACCCATATCATTTTTATTCTAAAAAACTAAACAAAAATCTTCAAAGTCATGAATGTTCTCATATAATCTAGAGGATCAATATATCTGGGGATTTCATTTACTATTTTGTTCTTAATGTTGTAAGTTTGGGAATTCTTTCATCATTAAGTGAATTTATGATGAATCAAGAACTCAAAACATATATATTTTCAGATATGGTTTCGTTTCACTCTAAAACATATCGAATGGTCAAAGAAAGGCTAAATATCTCACATCGAGCCTCTATATAAGGTAAAATCCCTCTTGACACATTCATGAATTGCACAAACTTTGAATCGCCTTCATGTGAGTACATAGGCTCACTTGGACTATCATCTGAGTGAACAAGTCCGACTTTGAAAATATTTACACTTTGTTTATATAAGCTACACACACATCCCATACTACACTACTCCGTCTAGATACATAGTAACTATTTTCACTTTATTATTTCCTTTTACACCATAACATTCTAAAATAAATATTTTATATCTATATTTGAGATCGAAAGGGAAAATTAGGTTCCTAATAACTTTCCAATTCGTAACTTAGTCCCTGAGCTCTTGAATCTATGGTTAATCATACGACCAATTGCCATCATTAGGTCTCTACGAAGGCCTACCCCATCTTTTTCCTGTTTTATGTAAAGTTGACTGAAGATTCAATTTTTATCTATCCTATTTTTCAAAAAGAGAGCTTTCACGCTAACCGAGACAATAACCGTGCGCTACCGATCGAGGATCCTTCGAGGGGAGGCAAGGGGCTTTCGTAGACCTCATCAAAAGAGGCATAGTTTACACTTTCATCAGGAATACAAAAAGGGGAAATATATTCATTCTCTACAGGATAAACAATAGGCTTTAGACAAGCAGAGTTGAGCTGACTGGGATGCTTTACCAGTTATGGAACGACTTATCGACAAGTGTTATCTTCAGAAAGGGTTTAGACGGTTCAGAATCTAGGTGGATCATGCAAAAGGTCCATTCCACTACACCAAAACATGCTTTTAGTAACACACTATTTTATTGATTACTAACAGTATTATACCATTACTATTTCTCACAATAAAAAACCGTTAGTAATCTTAAATAAGTGTTACTAATATTGGTTTAATATTTTAAAAGTGATTTTTTAAGAGAATAAAAGTTACTTTTCCCCTGATGAAAGAAATATCCCCGACTAAAATTTTCATCCAACCCCCGCTCACAGACACGAAACTATTTCATCTCCTACCCGCCCAAAATTTCTTCCCCCTCTCTTTCTCTCATAGATCTGGCCACATCCATCACTCATTCTTTGCTCTCAAAATTTCTTCCAACAGCGTTGATTAATTGAGCGATCGTACTTTGGTCCAAAGATGGAATGGTATGATAGAGCCAGACGATGAAGGGATTTCGATACCCATCCCCACCTCCGGGACCTTACCGCCGCTGTCGATAGTGGCGATGTTCAAACCCTTCGCCACGCCCTTGGTATATACATACATCATCATATTTCATTTTCTATATACTTTTGATTTTGTTTTAGTATTAGTATTAGTATCAGTTGCCTGTTATTATTACTTCCTTAATGCCTTTTGTTTTCCTTACCCATGTAAAAACCATGTATCTAGGGTTTAGGACTAATATGGGAGAACTTGTTATTGCTATATCAAGTGGTAATATTTAACTGGAAATATGTGTGTTGTGTGAAAAAAAAAATTTCCAATTAAAAAATCTAAACCTAGGGTTTAACAATAATATGTTGGAAAGTGTTGAAGGTTTATTTGTGTGTGGTTTTTTTTTCTTAGCTTAAAATATCTAAACATAGGGTTAATAATATGGGTTTTTGGAATTAGGAGGAGGAGTTGTTGGATTTGGGGAAAACGTTGAAGTGAGAAAGAAGGGAATTTTTGTCCAAATAAAATGAGGGGTAAAGTCATATAAAGATCACCCAATTTCATTTTTTAGGTTTGTAGTCATTGAAGCTGCTGACGGATGCGAGTAAGGCATTGATTTTGTCGATTTTGCCGTTGATGGGCGAGAGCGTGGTGCCATTACCTATGCTAAAAATCAGGTAATTTTTGTGTTTTTGAAGTGATTTTTGGTTGCTTTTATGTGTGTATGCGTTGATACTAGAAGAATTGATTATTTTATGTAGGTGATCAGGTATATTCAATCAAATTTATGAATATTATATCTAAGGACTTATAGGATTGCTAGAGGAGAAGGTTGTGTTTTTAATGTAGAGTTGACAGATGAAGATGTAAGCAATATTTATTTTTTTCATAAGCACTATATGCCTATTTGATGATGTAGAAACATGACATGTAAATGATTAACTGAGAGTAAACATGACATGGTTTCATAAGCAATACAAGCACTAAGCATCACTGTTGAAAACCAAATTAATTACTAATAGGCTGGCGTTAAAATTTTATCTAACTAATCTTGTTAACCAAACCATTTGATATAACACATCCACAACAGTTATAAATAGAATTGAATGAAATAAAATAATCGAACACTCGATTTAACATTATACAATCAAAATGAATGGCCGCATTAAAAGGCAGTAAAAGAATAAATAAATTTGATTGGGTTATTAGCCCGAATGTTTATACAGTACCTCCTATCTAGATTACAAGGATAAAAGCATCTACAGTAAACCTGCATGCATCCACAGCTGCTGCAGCAGACGTCTGACTCGAAAGAATCATCATCCAGGCATCCCTGTGTCTGGACACACACACACATATATATATATATATATATATACGTATATATCAAGAGAGGGAAAAAGTAGAAAAATGGGTCAGAGCCCGAGTTCTAAAAATATTTTGCAAGTGCATAAATGCTATATAAAAAATATATTATCTCGTATTTAAATTGGTATCGCACTCCCATGAGATACCCCTCCTCTAATAGTGCACACCTAACGCATCCATTTAAGACATCTTAGTTAAGCTACCCCGCCCGACTACATTATCTCTCTTGTCCTCTAAAAACCCGAGTAATAAGGCTAAACTTCTCCCCATTCTCAACACTACACTACGTTCGTGCGTGGGGTGTCTCGCGAAGCAAAATCAAAACAAGGAACCCCCGATACACTACTATCTGTCAATGCGGATCGTCGAGTTTCATGAGGCCCTCAACACTTGAAGCGTATATAATACTCATATATAAACATATATATATATATATATATATATATATATATATATATATATATAGCTCCTACTAGAACTTCAGATTCATCTTCATATAAATCTATTGGCAGGGGAAAAATACACCTTATTAGGCTTTTCACTTTATATACATAAGTTTACTATATAATGTCTCATTTTCATATACGAATAATACACTATACGCAACCAGTATATGATTATACCTATCACAAACAGAAGTATAATAATAATCCCACCGAGCTATAGCACGAGGATTCAGCCTCATAGTGCTAATCCAAAATCCGGGTTTACTCACTATACCACGATACCAAGCCAGAATCTCTCATGGTCATGGTAAACAAATACACAACGGTGGAGTCGATCATATTCGCTCTGCAAGTGGAATACACACATCACACTCGAACGCGGGATGAGATGACCTGGGGATATACTCACCCTTCTCCTCAAGCCAGGGGATTCACCCACATCGCGAAACCTCCCTGGATTGCACTAGAGAAAATATATAATCTGGCTGTTCCAACCCTACGCCAAAGGAAAGCCCGTAGAATCAACCTCTATGATACATATACACAAATCACACACAAATATGTATATGTATTCATATCGTATATAATATATACTATAATCACATCGTATATATATATATATATATATATATATACGATGTGATTATACAATCATCACTCCTTAAATGTATACATGGCTATAATTGTCAAACTCAGAAAGATATTTAAGTATTTTCCTACTTAAATATACCTCACACCTTAATAGCTGTTAGGGATATTTATGTACTGTCCAAATATCCCGATTCATAACCATTTAATAAGTATACCCTTAACTTATCTTTAACCTATAACCCGAATTCCATCCAAGTCACCTCATAGGATTAACTCACTGATTCCACATACAATTACTTTTTCTACGCGCACAATTATTTATATATAATCGCTCTCTAAAATACTCCCTCGGGTGTTGCTCGTCCCGAACATCCATTATTAAATAAGTCATGGAGTCTATTTTCCATGAACTCATAGCTTACATACCACTCAAAAATTAATTTAGAGGTTCTCACTCAAATTTAGGAACCCTAAACCTTTAATTCCTCAAACTCTTTATTTTCCTCGAAAATATACTTTTAGTGCCACACCATTTTAGCACCCTCCTAGACCCTATAAGTTTCCTCAAATGGCTAGCTATGAATTCCCTAAATGAATATTTATATCCTCAATTAAATAAACTAGAATCAATTAAATTCGGAATTAATCCCATCTAATTAACCCTAACCAAAATTGCCAAAAATCCTGGACCATCGATTGATCGACCCTAGGCCAACGATCGATCGATTGCTCCGGACATCTTCTTCTTCGAGAAGCTGTTTCAGCCATTAAAGATTCCCCTAAGCTTTTATCTCCTCTCCTAACCGCCTCCGACCTCAATCAACTACATATACACATACAAAAAGGGTTCTAAACATCCTAGAACCCATAACCAACAATCGATTTCAATAACTTCTTAAGTTTCTTGAATTGGAAATTATTCGGGGTTTACTCGTTTAACTTCTGAAAACCCTTTTTGATTCACAAAAACCCATCACAAAAATCTTTGTGGTTTATTACTACCAACTACGATATGAGATTTATGCTTAAAATAAAGAAAGGAAGTAAACACTTGCCTCGTGGATAAAATCTGACGACCTGGAGTCGAATCCCGCGGAGTTTGGTCGTAATCTCCTTTTCTCTCTTCTTTTCTCTCCTCTCTTCTATTCTCTCTATTTCTTTATTTTCTGCCACCCTCTCTTTCCTTATATAGGGGATAATAAGGGTTTATCCCCTTAAAACCCAAAATGACTCGTTTACTCAATTTCGAGTCCCTATTTGTCTAAAAGTTCCCGGAGCCAAAAAACTACCACTGGATACTTTATTCTGACTATCTCGGCCATTCTAAAAACAACCGCTCACTCGGAATCTCCATTCGAGTCACTTAACTATGATTTACTAATCAAACCCAATGCCTCTCAAACTGGGTTTTCCAATTAAAATATTAATCGTTGTCGCTTTATCCAACTGTGACTTGTAATTAAAATACTCTAACTCATTTACTTAGTCTCGAAAGTAAATGAAACACGCACCAGAACTAATCAAATGTTCATAAATCCCAAAATTACTATTCACAGGATATCCCTTAATCTCCAAATTATGCCGACTTGTGAAATTTAATTATCCCCAAAAGTGCAGAGTGTTACATACTACCCCCTTACAACGGAATTTCATCCGCAAAATTAGGATATAACCAGCACCACCAACCTAGAATTTCTAATTACACTGCGTCCTAGCATACCAAAGTCGAGAGGTATTAACACACTGGTTCCATGTCGTTTTCCTCCTATCTCAAGGCGCATGCTCTAGCGCACTATAGCTTAACCACAATCTTATCTAAATTATATGTTCTAAAGCACTAACTCAGTCGTAAGTTTAACTCTAACAACGACGCATCGCACCTAATTCTTCTATAACCTCCTATACAAAGAACGAGGCTATAACTATCGATCTAACATATTGAAAAGCCGATACTCTCGTTAACACTCTTAGCGTCCGCTCGTCTACAGCAGGACAAATGATCTCCCTCAAAAGGAAATTTCACTAAGGAAATTTCACTACTTTCGCCAGTCTTCTCGCTTATCTTAGGTGCGTAAACTCTTGTTGCACCTATACATATGGATTATCGCGTGCCTCCTACGATTTTACATCCAACAAACTTCAATCTCACTTATAACTCCTTACGGTATAATCTTCCGTTATATATACCACGCCCCCTTCTATTCTTGGCGGTGCATAATAAATCGACTTACTAAGGTGCCCATACACTTTCTTACCCGAGCACATCTGCACATCCATAGTGAACGTCCGACACGTAACATTCGCTCTAAATAATGGGCCTCATTGCCTTGACCTGGTACTAACATTTGGGTTTTCCTAACACGAATACTTCAAACTCCAAGCTTTCCTATCACTGGAAATGCAATCTTTCATAAAGTCAACCCACCAATCTTCTTGTGGTTAACTCACAACTATCTCCTTATGTCGGTGCCACCAATCCTTCTGACCTTATGTCCTAATAATCCTACGCTCGATGTGTTTCCAACACACATAAAATGAATACTATCCTAACTATATTCCTAGTTTCCAAGACTTTTCTCAACTTTCGACATTTGCTGTGTTTCATGCGTGGGACGTCTCGGAAAGCGAAATCCAGAAAAGGAACCCTCCTATTACACTACTCCATCACATCGTCGGTCATCGAGATATAACGGTCTAAGGCACACTAATGGAACGTCCTAAAATCCTATCTCAAAATTGTACTAACGCGCTTCTACCACTATATCCTTCTATCTTAACGAAATGGAAAGTCTAACTAATCGGGATCCTACTCCCTGCCAAGATGTTACGATCATCTTACCTAAAAGATACCTCCTCTTAATTAGCCTTCTATTCAAGGTGTGTCTATAAGCCTCAAATCAATATCCTTTACCTCGTCTCACCCACATACTTGTGGTGAGAGAACCATTTCAGTGATTTTCCATAGCACTTTTATCTCCATAATCATACACTCATCACACGGCTCTTAGTCCATAGTGTTTTCTCTAGACTAGGTAACTTATCATCAAAACCAATATCCTTGCATCTCATAACATCTCTCCACTCCCGACGTCGTCAAGGTTCATGCGCAAAGTGTCTCGCAAGCAAAATCCAAACAAAGAACCCCTCCAATACACTACTACTTAACTTGGTCGGTCGTGGAGGTCCGTTAGTTTTAAATGTGCTACTGGGAAAATCCCATCCCACCTATTTGGCAAAATGTGGTCAGAACTCCTATTTCTTTCCAGGAGTTATACCACCAAGCGCTATCACTAACACTAAGTCCTTAGCGCCACTATCAATGAGCTTAAACTCACAGCTTGTTAGTAGGTTCTGCATACCTTAAATCACATTTATAAGGTCACCACGGACTTAAATCTAGATAACGAAACATCTACTCGCCGAAGTTCTATCTACCCATTTAACAAAGGTGAACTCGACCTGTATCCAGGTGAGATATCGCAACAACAACCTATTCCACCCTGGAACCGCGTATACGATAGTCTTACAATCATTAGCCTGCTATCGCTCCAATCAACTAAGAACATATAATACTTAGAATAAAACAATAATCATATAACACATATAAAACGAGTAGTACCAGCCAGATACAAATTCGAAATAAAATCCCGCTACCGCGAAAATACACCCCCCCCCCCCACACACACACACATATATATATATATATATATATATATATATATATATATATATATATACATATATATATATATATATATATATATATTATATAAAATGTTATTGACACCGCCAATAAACTCGAATCACACACGAATCTAGGGTTAGCAAAATACCGTGACCCAAATCTTGTCACATGACTTATACCTCCTTCAAAAGAGGTGAAACTGATAATGATATTCTTGCCAATCTCCATAGCTACTCCAAATGGTTCTTAGACATGATACACTTGCCCTAACTGAACCAAAATTTCTTAACTCAGTGCCTCATCCAGGCACCCCACTCGTCATTTTTCTCCTACCGAAAAAGGACGAACCGTGTGGCTCAACACTCCACATCACCCTATCTCCATCTCTGGCCTTCCTGACCATGTAAAGGTTATCAGTATTATCAAACTCTATAGCCTCGATCCTGAAAATCACCTTCATAGTCCCCTTAACCTCTTCGTTAGAAGGAGACTCCACTACCGGCTTCAACGGACCTTTTTAAATGAATTCCCCGGGTGGATGCCCACCAATGGGGTTTCCTGAACATACTTTCTCCATAAGTGTTAACAACACTTACTAGTGAGTCTATCATTCCTCTGAAGGGCCCTCTCTTCATTGTATTTACCTTAATTCGGTACCAAGTTCACTTATTCCTATAATTCTTCATTCACTGTCGGCCTCTGACCGATCCTATGTGAATAATCCAAAAACTGCACTCCCTCCATTTCTGACAGACCAAAGGAACTAACGGATATATCCACCCATAAGATCCTTCTATGGGCCAAAACATCCCGCTCCCCCATATATGGTGACCATTATTTTCACCATTTCAACATTGCTCCCACGAGTGGAAAGTTTTCCTCAAATTTTCACATCTGGGTATATCTCATAACCTGCTCTAAGCCAAAACCCCCGAGCCTTCTATTTCCCCTAAGTAAAGCTACATTAACTTCGTATAACTTATCTTTAGGGTATGGTACTTATCAAAGACCCTTCGAACTTTTTCCAACTCAACTTCACCGGGTAGTTATCCTTTAGCACCACTCTCTACTACAGCGGTACTTTGATACTCACAACCACTATATTTTAGTAGTCGTTGCAATAATCCTCGACAATGCCACAAAGGGAGTAACCTCTGATGCGGTCCTCATCACAGCCTTCCTTGATCGCCCTTCCTCAATCAGCACACGAACCTCAAACGAGCGCGCAAAAGATTTACCAGAATCTTTCATAATAGCGGGAGAACGAAATCTCACAAGAGGAATCAACAATCCTAATCTTAAGGCTCTATATCTAATCGAGAGCAACGCTGAAAGTATAGTACGTCCGCACAGATTCCTAAGGACACCAGAACCTGAAGCTCTGATACCATATGTGACACCCTGCCTAATTAAATACCTGGCGATCACTCCTGTACCAAATTAAAACATGAGTCTCATATGGTTCATTCTCAGAATCACTGTCGAAAACCAAATTAATTACTAATAACCTATTAGGCTGGCATCAAATTTTTATCTAACTAATCTTGTTAACCAAACCATTTAATATAACACATCCACAACAGCTATAAATAGAACTGAATGAAATAAAATAATCGAACACTCGGTTTAACATTATACAACCAAAATGAATGTCCGCACTAAAAGGCGGTAAAAGAATAAATAAATGGGATTGGGTTATTAGCCCGAATGTTTATAAAATACCTCCTACCTAGATTACAAGGATAGAAGCATCTACAGTAAACCTGCATGCATCCACAGCTGCTGCAGTAGACGTCTGACTCGAAAAAATCATCTAGGCGTCCCTATGTCTGGACACCTATATATATATATACGTATATAGCAAGAGAGGGAAAAAATAGAAAAACGGGTCAGAGCCCGAGTTGTGAAAATATTTTGCAAGTGCATAAATGCTATATAAAAAATATATATTATCTCATATTTAAATTGGTATCGCACTCCCATGAGATACCCCTAACCCCTCCTCTAATAGTGCACACCTAACGCATCCATTTAAGACATCCTAGTTACCCCGCCTAACTAATCTATCTCGCCTATCCTCTAGGAACCTCGAAAAAACTGAGTACTAAGGGCTAAACTTCTCCCTATTCTCAACACTGCACTACGTTCGTGCGTGTGGTGTCTCGCGAAGTGAAATCCAAACAAGGAACCCCCCTGATACACTACTATCTGACAATGTTGATCGTCGAGATCTATGAGGCCCTCAGCACCTGAAGGGTATATAATACTCATATAAAAACATATATTTATAGCTCTTACTAGAACTTCTGATTTATATTCATATAAATCTACTGGCAGGGGGAAAATACACCTTATTAGGCTTTTCACTTTATATACATACGTTTACTATTTAATGTCTCATTTTCATATACGAACAATACACTATACGCAACCAGTATATGACAATACACTATACCTATCACAAACAGAAGACCCTGCTTCTCAAGCCATGGAATTCACCCATATCGCGCAAGCTCCCTGGATTGCACTAGAGAAAATATATAATTTGGCTGTTCCAACCCTACGCCAAAGGAAAGCCCGTGGAATCAGCCTCTAAGATACACATACACAAATCACACACATATATGTATATGTATTCATATCGTATATAATATATACTGTAATCACATCGTATATATATATATAGAGAGAGAGAGAGACACACATACAATCATCACTCCTCAAATGTATACATGGCTATAGTTGCCAAACTCATAAAGATATTTAAGTATTTTCCTACTTAAATATACCTCACACTTGAATAGCTATTAGGGATTTATATACTCTCCAAATATCTCGATTCATAACCATTTAATAAGTATACCCTTAACTTATCTTTGAATTTTTTTTTATTTCCTGAACATTTTTCAAACAAAATTACTGTTGTGACAGAAAAATTTGACATACATTCTTGACATACCAATAAATTCTTCCCCCTTTTGCATGTATACCCTTAACTTATCTTTGAATTTTTTTTATTCCCTGAACATTTTTCAAACAAAATTACTGTTGTGACAGAAAAATTTGACATACATTCTTGACATACCAATAAATTCTTCCCCCTTTTGCATGTAAGGCAGCCAAAAGTACAACCCACATGAACCTATAACCCGAATTCCATCCTAGTCGCCTCATAGGATTAACTCACTAATTCCACATACAATTACTTTTTCTACGCACACAATTATTTATATATAATTGCTCACTAAAATACTCCCTCGGGTGTTACTCGTCCCGAACATCCATAATTAAATAAGTCATGGAGTCTATTTTCTATGAACTCATAGCTTACATACCACTCAAAAATTAATTTAGAGGTCCCCAATCAAATTTAGGAACCCTAAACCTTTAATTCCTCAAATTCTTTATTTTCCTCGAAAATATACTTTTAGTGCCACACCATCTTAGCACCCTCCTAGCCCTTATAAGTTTCGTCAAATGGATAGTTATGAATTCCCTAAATGAATCTTTATATCCTCACTTAAATAAAGTAGAATCAATTAAATTCGAAATTAATCCCATCTAATTAACCCTAACCAAAATTGCCAAAAATCCTAGACCATCGATCGATCGACCCTAAGCCATCGATCGATCGATCGCCCCGGACAGTTTCTTCTCCGAGAAGCTGTTTCGGCCATTAAAGCTTCCCCAAGCCTTTATATCCTCTCCTAACCGCCTTCGACCTCAATCAACTACATATACACATATAAAAAGGGTTCTAAACATCCTAGAACCCATAACCTCGAATAATTTCCAATTCGAGAAACTTAGGAATAACCAACAATCGATTTCAATAAATTCCTAAGTTTCTCGAATTGGAAATTATTCGAGGTTTACTCGTTTAACTTCTCAAAACCCTTTTTGATTCACAAAAACCCATCCTGAAAATCTTTGTGGTTTATCACTACCAACTACGATATGAGATTTATGCTTAAAATAAAGAAGGAAAGTAAACACTTGCCTCGTGGATAAAATCCGACGACCTCGAGTCGAATCCCGCGGAGTTTGGCCGGAATATCATTTTCTCTCCTCTCTTCTCTTCTCTCTCTTTCTTTCTTTTCTCCCACCCTCTCTTTCCTTATTTCGGAGAGAATAAGGGTTTATCCCCTTAAAATCCAAAATGACTCGTTTACTCAATTTCGAGTCCCTATTTGTCTAAAAGTTCCCGGAGCCTAAACACTACCCCCGGAAACTTTACTCGGAGTATCTCGGCCATTCTAAAAACAACCGCGCACTCAGAATCTCCATCTGAGTCACTTAACTATGATTTACTAATTAAAACCAACGCCTCTCAAGCCAGGTTTTTCAATTAAAATATTAACCGTTATCGCTTTATCCAACTGCGACTTGTAATTAAAATACTCCAACTCATTTACTTAGTCTCAAAAGTAAATTAAACACACACCAGAAATAATCAAATGTTCATAAATCCTAAAATTACTATTCACAGGATTTTCCTTAATCTCCAAATTACGCCCACTTGTGAAATTTAATCATCCCCATGTGACACCCCGCCTAATTAAATACCGGGCGATCACTCCTTTATTAAATTAAAATCAAGGTGAACAGTTGGTTCATTCTTAGCATCACTGTCGTAAAAATAACTTTTCCAAATTTAACACCCTATTTAATTAAGCTAAGTGTCAAACCCATTTTTAAACATTACTTTCCAAATTTTATTTTGAAAATAAAGATTTAATTATCTACAACAATTCAATATTTAAAGAATCACACCACAATAATCCTGGAACATATAATCCAATTAATTTAAACATTCAACAACTAAACCCCAGCATTTAAAACTTAAAGTAAAACATACATGCTGAATAAATTCCAAAGTAACAGTACTAGAAATACAAAAGTCCCAATAAAACAGATAAATAGTGGAAAGGGCGACACATGCCCAATAAGGAGAATGATAGAAGTGGAATCAAGTAAATGAAATCGTCTAATCAAGTGGCCTGCAACTCCCACCTAAGCTGCAGCACGTTCCTTCCAAGCGATCATAAACAAGACGCCCCTGTGGCTGGGCACCTGTAATATATACATATATATACAAGAGAGAAAGAGGAATAGAAACGGGTCAGAGCCTGATAGTGTATATGATTTAAAAATTGGTTTAGCAAGTATTTAAATTGATACAGGCCAATGCAACAACATATTAGTGCGACACTCTCTTGAGAAATTCACACCTCTCTTCTAATGTGCACTCCTATCGCACTAACCTTCCCAATGTTTTATCTCATCATATATCACACTATCTTTCCCCAAGGATTTGACTTATCTTAGGGGACTCTCAAGATTTAAGATTTAACAACATCATGGTTTAAAAGGATAATTTCATTTAGTACCAAAACGCTCATTTTAACTTTATTGATTCATAAAGTTTTTTTTCAATATCATATTATACTTTTTAAAACAAGTATTTCCAATTTGAGTCATTATACATGTCTTACTTACCATAACACAGTAGGCAGTTTCCCAAATTTCAGAAGTTCATATATATATTAAATACTCGTATAATATATATATTCTAACAGCACCCCACATAAAAATTATGGTGCGGGCATACTCTGCTATCCAATCCCCGTATCAATCGTACTAAAGGGAATACAAGTTCGGAATCACTCTCGAACTGTATAAATACATACACAAACAATATTGAGGCGAAGCATAGTTTCCAAGTCCAAGAGGTCAGTACATACCCTCATGTCTCTTAGGACTGTGACTCCTGATTCGATAGCCTGTACCTAGGATTTCTATCTTCTAGAGTACGAGTCAATATCCCCCATAAGGCACACGAGATAAGATCGTCCCAGCGTGAAAACCTCAGGGATAGCAAGTAGCGCGGGCATGATTTTCAAAAGTATATAATATATGCATACACAATCATATAAATATACCACTTTTATTATATCAATTTAGGTTTATCCAATAACCCACATTCACAACATTTATCCTTATTTTCCCATTATTATTTATCAAGTATAATGGTTCGTTTCTAACTTTAATTCGAAGGGTTTTTCCAACTTACTACGTAACCCTCATAGACTATATTCTTCCAAATGTACAATTCAGTAGATATCCATTTATGTTCCAACGTAACTCTCTCTTACGTGTCTCTCCCCTTTAATATATACTTACATTGTCCCTTATGAAAAATATCCCAAAAATATAGATTTCACCTTACATTAAAGGTCTCTTATTCATTAATGAATCTTACTGGTCATCATTATCTCCCAAATTATCGTAATAAGGATGTCTAAGGAGTTTTCTTCATTTCAAATCAATTCAACAATTTTAAAAAGGGCAACATAAGTCTGCCAGGAGGGTTCGATCAATCGAGGTTAGGGGCTCGATCGATCGAACCTTCGATCGATAGAAGCTCTGGGCTCGATCGATCGATCAAACAGGTATTGCGATTTCTACAGTTTTGTAGTTACGGGTTCTAACACATATCTTCATCCAAATTCAATTTTTACATTCCAAAACGTCCAAAGATTTATACTACTAACATCCTAACATAATATTATGCATTTCCTACGTAAAACGTGTCAATTTCCGTCACTAAACATGGATTAACAAGCCAAAATTCATTTAAAACTCAAGAACCCTAGAAATCTCTTAATCATGGTTCTAATCTGTTTTCCCAGAATCTCCTTCTTATACAACATCAAAATTTCATGGTTTAATTCTCTACATCACCAAAGGTTTCCAGAATATCATTTAAGTCATCACTACATGCAATTTCGTATCTCAAATTGGGTTTTTCTTCCATACAATTCATCCTAATCATTCCTAAACCAATATGAAAGATGCATCAACGAAATAAGAAAGATAAACACTTACCTGGGATTTTCAGAAATCTGGTTTGGTGTTGAATTTGGTGTGGTTGCGTTCCCCGTCTCGCGATCTACGCGTTGGCGGTGGCGGCGGTGCAAACGGTTGAGTTTTGAGCCTTGGAATGCCTTGAGAGTTCTCTCCTGTCTTCTCTAATGGTCGTTCTAGTGTTTTGAGCTTTCTAACCCTAGATGATAACCCAGATATCTTATATAACCCTTTTAATTTTCGTGGGTTTAATTACCCAAAAATACAAAATGACTAAAATGCTCTCCCGGGGTACTAATTAGGCCTAAAAATCCCCCGAGACCCAAATCAAACCCCCAGGTATACTTTTCTGACTATCTCGACCCTTCCAGACGCGTTGGCGCACTCAAAACGATAATACGAATAACTTATAAAATATTTACTTTTATTTATCAATATTTAGTCCCAACGCGACACAGGCGCGTTCCGACTCAAATTTCTAAAATTGTCATTTTATTCACCCGTGACATTTAATATGACCACTATTATATATTACTTTGCTCATTAGTAATATTCAACAAATTTTCCCATAATTACTAACTCTCATCACGTTAATAATTATAACATAATTAATTTCCGAATTTTTATTAAATAATTAATTCACATTACATTTAATAAATCCCCAAATTAATATAGCATAAAAATACAGGGTATTACACCCCAAAAGTGCGGGGTGTTATACATTTATTGTTTTTTATTTTTTATATTTGTTCCCCAAAAATATATAGTACTTAGGAACTTGAAGATGTTGTTATATAGATGGATGGATATTTATAGAGAGTAGGAGTAAGTTATAAGGTGATGGAGTGAATAAGCTAATGAGGATGTGTTGGGAGGGATAAGGTGGATGGGGGAAGTAAGTTTTAGGTATTTTTGTGTTTATATATTTATATATACACACACACTAACAATATCATTGTAATAACAACGTTAATAAATAAATGGAAAAAACACTAATTGTAGTGAAATACGTAAGTATCATTTATGTTTCTTTTTTTAAGTATATTTAAAATAAATAAATTGTAATGACACAAATCTCCAATTGAGTCTTAATATAGTGTTGGCTCAATTCCAGACAAAAATAATTGAGTCATAGGATAGTGTTCTTGTGTATCCTTCAAGCCTATGACATGTTAAAGTTGAAGACGTTGCCGCCTACTTATCAAGAGAACATCATTGTCGGTTTACATGTGCCTTATTTCACGTCATCAACTTATCCAATTTCTCCTAAGGTATGAATGCATTACATATATATATATAGGAGCTTGGAACATTTTTTTATTGGGTGTAATTTTATTTTAAAATGAAGTTTATTTTCAGAAGGTTAATTTTAGAACTTTAAAATAAAGTTTTTGGGCTTGAATAGAATTTTGACCATTCTGTCACTTCGTTCAATATTGTCGTTCGAACGAGTTTTTCGTTCAAACAAGAATGTCGTTCGAACGAGTTTGCCAAAAACTTTTCCCAATTGTCCTCTGGAACTTCGTTAGAAAGGTCGTTCGAACAAAAATCTCGTTCGAACTAGATTTTCGGCGGAAAAATATTTTGGCAGCTTTTGGCAGTTTTTTCCACGTTCCCACTTATTTTGTCCCACTAACTTTTTCCAGATTTAATATGTGCGGGAACCAACTTTGAAAAACCAACTTTTTCATTTTATACAATCTCTAGAAAGAGTTTTTGAGAGCATAGTTCCTCTATGAAAAAGTTCATATTTTGAGTGTTTGTCTTTCAAGAAAATTATTCAAAAACACTTTTGTTTACACCCATGCTAGTTTATTCCAAGTACCACACACACACACACACACACACACACACATATATATATTTGCTTGGAGTGTTTGGCACCGGGTTTTTCTCTTCACCTCAAAGAAGAGAAGTTTGGGTTTACTTCTACATCCTTAAAAGAAGAAGCTTTTATTTTGCTGTGGTATTCTCACATGGTGAAAGGCACCCTATGTGGTTGATGGTAGCTTGATCTCGATTGGTGGACTCTAAGGTTCCATTGGACTCCGAAATTATTCGCTAGGCGGAGGTTGAAGTTCGAAGGAGCGCGTCAAGGCTTGAAGGGAGTCGAGTTAGTTGAGTAAGTCCTCTTATCGAGTCTTTGTAAAATTCATACCATACTTAGTGAATTTGTTAGGCCAGGGTCATCCAAGGTTTTTCCCGTTGTGGGTTTTTCCTCGTGCATCGCGGTGTAGTGGTTGTGCATTTATTTTATCTTTTACAAAAATCACCTAAAATGCATGCTTAAGGAAAAGAGATAAAATATGGTTTAATTTGCAATCTTGATTAAAATGGTGCATGTTTAATTTTTAGGTAATGTTTAACTTAATTTAATTCAAATCTAAATAATTTAATTTGATAAAATTTGGTTTGGTCCAATATGGTAATATTGAAAATATTGTGTAGGCAAATTTTAGGACTTGTGTTAAATTAATTTGGTTTAAGTGAATTTCAAGTGTGTGTGTGTGTGTGTGTGTGTGTGTGTGTGTTCCTCATAATTAACTTATTTAGGTTTAATTTTAATTTTTTTTTAGAAATTAAAATTTGTGTTCACTATAATTTTCCATCTTTTAATGAAACGAAAATTAAATAAATTTTGGAAAATGAAAGTTTATTAGGAACCATCTATATTCCGCCCTTATAGGAAATTAAAGTGAAGTATTTTAAAAATTGGGGGTCTCCATTTTCAACATAAATAAAAGTGTGTCAAATTTGAATGCCATAAATTTATTAGAAAACCATTATAGTGAAATACATTGGTATTCTTTTTGTTTTTCTTATAGTTTTTGGTCCATTTGAGTTTGAATCTTTTCATAAGAATTTTTTTATTTTGATCTGTTTTATTTAAAACAGATCAATGCGGTTTGTTTTATCCACTCCAAACGTTTTCATTTTAGTGTTGATTTTAATGTTTATTTACAAAGTTTTGTTGTAATATGTTGGAACTTTAATTGATTCTTACAATTAAATGTAGTTATTAAAGTAACAAAATCTATTATCATTTTCCATAATTTGAGAATATTATTTTTAGTTTTTGATTTTGATGGAAGAAAAACGTTTTTGATTTTCGTTTTTTTTATGATTTACTTAGATCTATTTTTTATCCCGTTAGGTTATTTTTTAAAAGAAATTTTTTACTTAAAAATAAGAATTACATTATTTTAAAAGGGAAAAATGATTTTTCACATATACATAGAAAACAAAAGGAACAACAACTATAAATTCTAAGGGAACTAATTAAATATCTCAACCGTGGAAAAAAACACATCTAAAATCATAGTGTAAATTTACAAGGAAAAAAAGGAAGTAGAAAAAAAAAATGAGAGAGATGAAACCGATGAATGTTCAATAAAAAGAGATGGCATTGGTGCTTTTTTCGCAGGAGAGGGATAAAGAGAGAGTGTGACGTGGTGCTTTTTTTTATTCTCTCTATTTTGTGTGTATATACTTAATTCCAATACATATCATGAGATTAGTATCAAATATTTAGATAAATAGAGATTGTTACGTTATGGCGTTCATTTTGACAAAGACTTGAATCACATATTGAGTTCAATCTATGTTAGCTTGGAGAAGAAGAAAGTCAAGCTAAACATGGTATTATAAATTCTCTCCAACCTTTTCGTACTTTATATATTTTTCCCCTTAATTTTGCCATTCGATTTATGCAAAAGTATTACAAAAGGTTCGTGCATCGCACGGGTTTTAAAGCCTACTAAATACATAAAATGCATACAAAATTTTTTAATATCTCAACATCCTTATCTCTCTCACTTAATCCCCATCACTCTCACAATTAAGGTCAAATCAACTAGCATACTGGCCCTATTAATGACCAAACAACTAAGTTTTATTTGAAATGATTTTTTTATATCTTTTATATTTTTTAATGAATTTTAATATTTCCAAAATATGTAGTATAATATTACCCTTCCCCAAAAAATTAAAAAAAATATTGTAATCTATTGTAATTTTTATTTGGTTTGATAAATATATTGTAATTTATGTTTATTTAGGTCGTGAATATAAAATTTGAACTGCTGCTTTGGGAATAAAATATGGGATCATAAGATATTAAAATTTGTTTTCAATGAAAACACTTCACTAATGGGTTTCACAGTTAGTAAACAATATTTTAAAAATCAATATGAAATACATTAACAGGTAAAATCATTAGAAAATCAAATGTTTTTTTTTAAATTTATACATTAATTACTAACATTTTAAGTTGTTTGTAATGAAAAAACATTGTTAAAAACACTACATTTAATGGGAAAATATCTTTTAGTAAAATAATACTAATAGTTTTAATGGTTAGGAAATCCGTTAGTAATATACCCATGGATTATCCCTTAGGTTAAAACTGTTAGTAATCATCAGTTTTGGTGTAGTGAAACTTCTTCTCATCGATAATGTTCCTAATGGCACGCTTAAAAGGTCTATCTGTATCATTACAACCTTCACCTTTTTTATTTTCATATGAACAATGTTCCCCATGATCTACACGGTGAACATTGGGCCCTCTTTCATGTAGTCTAGGACGTTATTCTCCTTGGATGGCTTCCTATCGATTTAATCATTGAGACCACCTACTTGTACCAGTTCCTCGAAATGAGATTAAAGGTTTTGATATTATCTTTTTGTTCCCATGGTCCTTATAACTTGAGAACCTCAATGCTGAGTTCTGTTTGGTTGGGTAGATTACCATTTTCATAGAACATTTAAAATACTTCTTATTATTGATCTTAATGTATCTTATAGATTAGTTCCTCAAACACATTATTAATCCACGAGTAAGCATGGGTTGGATCATCCTTCTCACAATTCTTTCGAGATTTAGCCTATATTCTCGCGTCGTTATTTGTTCCATACCTTATTATCTTTGTTTCCACAAATATTTTTTTGACTACCCACTTGATCGATTCCGATCAAAACATTTTCCATATTCGTGTGCATAATTCTGATCACGACACTTGACATACATTATTAATCCAATTTTGGGGGTTTGATATGTATGGAATAAAAAAATTCAGCCATGGCTCTCTGATTAATGAAATAAGGAAATATGTAATACCAAAATCTAGGTTTGAGGAACAAACTTAGGGTTCATAACACAATACCTTTGCGGATTTGGTTGCAATCCGACGAGGAGAAAAGTATTTATTGATGATGGGTCTGCCTTGTTTTGGATGTCCAAAACCTTCTTTAAACCTTCTGAATGTTAAGATCTTCTAGTGTACAATCCTCCCCAAATTTAAGTAGGTGGGTGTACACCTTTTGAGATGAAACCTTTGTTAAAACTTGAGATGTTGTGGTCTCTCTCTAGCCCTCTTCACAAAAATGTGAATTGTGCTTTCTCTCACTCCTCTCAAACCCTAATATGATGAATACCTAACTAAAACCCCTTCGCACACCTTTATATGCAAGTACAAAAGGCAGATTTGGGCTAAACAAGGTTTCTTGAGAGTGTGTTCCTAACTACTTATGTATATGGACTACACTAGGTACCCAAGACAAATAATAAAATTCTCATAAAATAAATATTCGAAAATAACCAATTAAAATTATTGTAATTTATTTCCTTTTTTAATTTAATCATAATTTATTCGACTAAATAATTTTGATTGCACTCCAATTTAATTATCTCAGAAATCCTTGGATATAATGAGGTCTTATTTGCAAAGTTGATGATGTTACATAATCTGATGCACCATGTTAAGCTTTCGATACCCGCTTGATCAACTCAATTTTCTATAACATTTAATCAATTTTCTTAATTCTTAGTCTTAACTTATTTTGCTACTTCCACCTGATTATAATAATCCACTGGTCAGGTTTACTGGTGTAAACAAAAATTTATAATTCATTCAAGGGGGAATCGCAATCTTAAGTATTCCCCGAACGTGAATTCCTCCGAATTAAGATCTTAAACCCACTTAAACAATTGTCACACAATATGCAGGGATCATTTGATTCAATGTAAGATGAAATCTCACCCATAACAATTAAAGCAACAAATATATAACATCCAAACCTTTTTAATTCTTGGGGTTGAGAATCTATTCACCCTTTGCAAATGGTATGAGACTTCTTGAGTCTAATCTAGATAGTCCTTAGATTATAATCTCATGAATGGTCCCGTCCAATATATTCCTGGGATGTACTGATCACAGTCCTATATTGAACTATCTTACAAGTTACCGAACCATCACCGGTCCCCATAGTTTGATATTAACTACTAGGATTGTGTCACAACTGTTCCGATAGGATGTCAAATCCCTATATAGGTTGTGAACATTTAAATAGTGCTAGAATCGGAATTCCAATCTCCTTATGATCATCCCAAAGATAACTCATTGGAATTCCTACTAAGATCTATTGATCGACAGTAAATGAAACAATATATTTAAAAAATACAAAGCATTCTCCCAAACTTTGTTCTCATATCAAAATGAATAAAAAAATCATTTAAATAAAATGTTTTACACATGGTTTTATGAATAAACCCTAATAATCTCCCACTTAGTCTTAAATATATATTACCATGCACTTGACTCCCATTATTTCTATGTAACTATCAGAAGTCCAAGCTGGTAAGATCTTTGTAAAGGTATCCATCAGGTTATCCTCAGATGCAATCTTGGTAACTATGATGTTGCCTCTCTACAAGATCTCTCAAATCAGGTGATACTTGTGTTCAATATGCTTCGTCCTCGTATATGAGTCCTTGGTTCTTTCAAATTCGCAACCGCATCGCTATTCTTATAGTAAAGTGTAATAGGTGACTACACTGAAGGAACCACACCTAAATCACTTGGAAGTTCAAGAGCCAAACAATTAATTTGTTGCCTATGAAGAGGAAACATACTCGTCTTCCATGGTGGAATCAATAATATAAGAATGGTTAATACTCCTCCTAAATATGGCTCCACCTCCTAGGGTAAACACATATCCCGAGGTTTATTTCCTGGAGTCCTTATCTTACTAAAATTCTGAGTCAGTGTACCTAATGGGTACTAGACTCTCTACTGAGTAAACCAACACAAAATCCTTAGTCCTCTTCAAGTACTTGAGAATGTGCTTTACAGCAGTCCAGTGCTCTTCACCTAGATTAAACTGAATATACTGACTATGTTAACGGCATAATATATATATTATCTAGTATAAACTATAACATATATGAGGCTTCCCACCATCGAAGCTAAAGATATATTCCTCTCCCTCTCTATCTGATCAGGTGTCTTAGTCACTGATCCTTAGATAAAGAAATTTCATACCTGAAAAGGAGAAACCATTTCTTGAAATCACGCATGCTAAATATCATGAGCACTATGTTGATATAAGTGGCTTGGGATAATCACAAAATCTTATTTTTTGATCATGTAAAATCTTGATCCCTAGGATGTGATTGGCATCTCTTAAGTCCTTCATATTGAACTATATTGATAGCCACACTCTTATACTAGAAAATAAACCACACCATTCTCAATTAGGAGAATATCATCTATGTATAGTACTTAAAATATAACCATGCTTCCATCATTCTTCTTATACACACAAGTTTTATTCAAACATTAATCAAAACTAAAATATTTGATTGCTTGATCAAATTAATTATTCCAAGACCTTGATGCTTTTTTAAGTCCATAAATGGATCTCTTAAGCTTGCACACCTTACTTTTTTGGCCCTTTGCTATGAATCCCCCGGGTTGTATCATATAAGAGCACTTATCAAGATTGTCATTCAAGAACACAGTCTTTACATTTATCTACAAAATCTCAAATTTGAGATGTTCAACAATGAATAAGAGAATTCGAATATAATTAAACATATAAACTGGCAAAAAGGACTCCTCATAGTCGATCCCTCTTTTTGAGTGAACCCTTTCATAATAATCCATGCCCTAAAGGTTTCCACCTTTTCGTGGCTCTACCTCTTGGTTATCCACTTGAACCCGATGGGTTTCATCCCATATGGAAAGTCTATAAGTTCTCACACTTGATTGAATATAGCTTATCCATCTTAGTATCCATAGCCTTTATCCAAATATCAACATCCTTGACTTAGAGTGCCTCGTCGTAGGTACTGGGATCCAGTTCATCTTCCCTTCTGACTTCACCGAAGTGATTTCATAAATAAACTAACTTACAGGATGACGCCTGACCCTCCCAGTACGATGTGGCTCCACTTGTGGTCCTGCATAAGTGACACATGAATCCTGATCATCGACAATACTCCCACTACTTTTAGGCAGTGTATTACTGGGAACAACTTGTATTTCTTCTGATACAAGTCGTCCCGAAGTATTTTATCTCTTTTGTCCTCGTAGATCTTACAAGATAATCTTTTTCTCTTGCTTTTGGTTTATCATATAATCTTCCTCCAAGTACCGGGCATTTTTACTAATAATATGATCCTTAGGATTATAAACAAACCACCCTTTTTTCCTTTTGTTTAACCAATAAAGAGATAAACTTCTATCCCTGATTCTAACTTCCTAGGCTCCTTCCACTGCACATGTGCTAGGTGACCCCATATCCAAACATGTCCTAGACTAGGTTTGCACCCAGTCCATAGTACTGTAGGAGTCATTAAGATTGATTTAGATGGAAGAGTTTAGGTGAAAATGTTTAAAGGACTACAGTAGTGATGGAGGACAAAATCAACTTGGGTTTTCCCATCAATTTTAGATCTAATTAGATCCAGTTCTCCTAAGATAGATATCATCTTTAGACCATTATCGCATATGGTAGTACGCTCGGGAATCTTAGTTTGACCAACCTTGACATAACATTTAACCTCGCAACATTGTTTTGATCCTCAAACATATCCCTGATGTTCATAATCATGTCATGAGCAGTGACATGTGTTGATGGTGGTGCTGTAACAAATTATACAGAAAGGCCAATATGTAAAGAGATATCCGATAAGTATTTTGCCACATCTGGTAGGCTTGGGCATTCCTTTTGGGTGACCCTTCTTCCGTCTTGGTAGGGCAAGTCACCATCAAGACAAACATAAAGTCCTTAGCAATTAGGACAATGTCTAGGTTTGTTTTCCAGTCAATATAGTTCATGCTAGTAAGTTTGTTGTCCTTTAAGATTGAAACAAGTGGGTTGAATGAAGATCCCATTTTAAAATTTTCAAATCATATATCTTCAAAATATAATCAATTTCAAAATAACATGTGAGAATTTCACTTCAATTTTATTTAAAGTGGCATCCTCACTGCCAATTTTAAAAGTAAAATCTCGTTGAACATCCTAGTTCCCTTTTGAAGTGAGATTTTTTGATGGGATCTTAAATCACCTCACCTTGAACTAGACAATTTTTTATCTTTCAATTATATACCTAGACAGTTCAGCATCTTATTTCCAACATAATTGAGTAGTCTGCAACTTTCGACCCACAACTTGGGACAGTGACTCCGATAGGGAGGATAACAAAAGTCACATCTAAGTGTATACCACCGGTTCGTTTAATGAAATTAAACCCGCTCGTGTAGACCTTTCTCGATGGGAGGACCGAAATCCTCACATTTTATTCCACTAAACTATCATTTAATAATTTTAAAGATTTTGTGATACCGCGATTAAGACCATCCGATTTGGGGGGTGGGGAGATCAGCTGATACAAGGAATTAATCGCATCACAAACTTTAAAATACCGATGGAGACCGTGGGGTTTATGTTGAAACGCCTCTCCCACTTAGTATTTAAACCTTGATGATTTAAAAAAGATATTTATTCAATTCTAAAAGACCAAATTTAAATCCTTGATAATTTTCAATTTGCTTATGTGAAATAATTATATTAATCTCATACTTTGATTTTTCTTAAAATAAAAATATAATTTAAAATTTTCAAAAATAAAAAATTCAGAGATATCAATTTAAATCACACTTTAAAATTTAATAATCCCAATTTTAATTGAATTTGGAATAGAATAAAACGCATCACAATTTTTTAAAGAAAATCAGTGATCTAGGCTGGTCTAAAAAAATAATAGTCCATATGGTCCACAAAATCAGGTGTTCTTACTTGTCCAATTAATTAGCACACGAATTATGTGACATAATAAAATAATGAGATAAATTAATTAAATAAATAAATGCAGTAAATAATGAAAATACATAAATGCCCATTTCATGATGACTTAGACTTCTTCTTGAAGTAAGACTCTTCAAGTTCAATAGTCCTTATCAAGAAGACTTCCTTTAACAAAGAGTCCAACTTAAAGTAGACTTTATCACAATCTTGATCAGTGGAACTTTATCCTCTACGATCTGAAAATAATCTGAGGAATAACCATCGTAAACAACCGCTAAAAACCACCACAAATGGCAAAATAACTTGGGTGATAATCGAGAGACGGGGGTTATCTAATTGACCTTATTAAACTGATCTCCTTCCTCCTTTCGAATATGCATGGAAAAACCTCCATAACCATGAGAAACCTCCATGAAACATGGCTAAACATTAAAATCAACCCTAATAGAGGATTCTAAGTGTATAAAATATTAAAACCCCTCTCCAATGCCTCCAAATACATCTAAATATAAACAATAACAAAACTTAGTTGTTACAACCAAATTGAATCAAGAGACTAAAAATAACTACAGATAAACCACCATAGGATCCATTCACATAGAAAATAAATGCATTACCATGATGGAAGGGTTATATACGAATATTATCGATAAAATCATGTTAGTACGAAACACACACCATTCCTACAACATAACAAACTAGGATTTTCAAAGTTTGGATAACATGTACCCTTCTAATGAATGATTGATCTAAACCAAAGACTCTGATCCCAATTATTAGGGATCGATATGCACGAAATAAGCAATTTGAACCATAGATCTCTGATTAATCAAGAACATGAAAAAGGTAAAATTAAAATCTAGGTTTGAAGAACAAACTTATGGTTTAGAGCACAATACATTTGGGGATCCAGTTGCAATCTGACGGGTAGAAAAGTATTTATTAATGATGGACCTGCCTTGTTTTGAGTCCCCAAAACCTTGATTAAACCTTCTAAATGCTAAGATCTTCTAGTCTTTGATCCTCCCTAAAGATAGGTAGGTGGGTGGACACCTTTTGAGACGAAACCCTTTGCTAAAACATGAGATATGGTGGTGTCTCTCTATCCATCTTCACAAAAACATGAATATTATTTGCTCTCACCCCTTTTAAGCCCTATTATGGTGAATAATGAATTAAAACCCCTTCCCACACCTTTATATACAAGTATCAAAGGCGGGCTTGGGCTAAAATGTTTTTTTAAGAGTTTAGGCCTAACTACTTGGGTATATGGATTGCATTCGGGACCTAAGCCAAATAATTAAATTAGATTAAAATAAATACTAAAAAATATCGAATTACAAATACCATAATTTATTTCTTTTCTTGATTTAATCATAATTAATTTCACTAAATAATTATGACTGCACTCTAATTTAATTATCTCAAAAATCCTCGGATATTGATAAAGATGACTTTTCGGTGTATCGTCGTTCTTGAAAGCCAAGTTAATCAAAATCCTCAAATTACCTACAAAATATAACAATCTAAAGTGTAGAGGTAATCCAGGGTATCAATCCACATCAAGGGGGTAAGCTAAAGACAAATTCAGTTGTACTTCACTTTTTATTTTCTTTTTGGGCTTTTGCTTTTGCTTTTTCTATTTTTTTAACTTTTAAAAATATTAAAACAGTTAAGTGAGTTGAGGTGAAATAAGACTAAACTAAAATGAAAGATCAAATTACAAACTAAAAAGTACTTAAAATGGAAAATAAAGTCTAACACTAAAATATGACATAAATGAGGTAAATAAATGTGATAACAATCGAGAAGTGGGATTACACCACAAATTTTAGCTATTCTAATGAATTAATTTAATTATTTGAATTCTCCAAAATTAATATCAAAAGCTACAAATCAACTCTCGTTGCAAATGTAATTTTAATAGTAACCTTTTAGAAAATTAAGTTTAACGTCCCACAACTCTAGAAAATAGACATACACTCCTTTTAATCAATCACTCGCTAGGATCGATCGATTAAAATTTATGTAAATCTTAGAAAATAAATTTAGAGTTGAACTTCAAGTAATATTACCCAACTTAAGAAACCCCTATCTCTAGTTCGAATCTAAAATATGTATTATAGCTAGAATTTCGATTTTCTCTCAAAAATCATTTACCCTCTCTCGAGGCGTAAATTTAAGGGTGAGGGATCAAAATTAATATTCAAATGGAATTTTCAAGTAATCAAACTAATTAAATTAAAATAACATCAAATAAGGGTTTTTCCCACCCCTTGAAAGGGGATTTAGCCTAATATGGTATGAAATTTGACAAATTAATAATAAAAGGCATAAAATAAATGAGAAGAGAAGAGAACAATCAAACCCAATCTCTTGATGCTTAATTGAACTTCACTCCATGAGTTGAAATTAAAATCCCTCAATTTGAATGATCCAAACAAAATTACATCAAAAACTTCACTCAAATTAATCCTCACAACAATTTATTTTTCCCTCACTGTCTAAAAAAAAGTAAAATAAAATAAATTCTAACCTAAAAAAAAACTAAAATGTTGTTTCTCTCTCTAAAAATTCTCTATACTAATTCCTATTCTAAATCTTGATGATAATGGATGAATTCAACTACATCAATCTATTATGAATTAATTGCTAAAAATGCAAAAAGTCATTATAGATGGGTGGGGTGGAATTCATCCTAGAGATAAATTTCACTACACACCTCTATATTGAGATATTGCTAAAAATGCAAATACTCTCTAAAGAGGGGTGTAGAGAAATTTATCACACAAGAGTTTAAAAGAAAACTAAATTGGAGATCTTGATGATGGATGAATTCAACTACATCAATCTATTTTGAAATAATTGCTAAAAATGCAATTATTCATTATAGATGGGTGGGATGGAATTCATCCTAGAGATAAAATTCACTACACACCTCCTTATTGAGATATTTGCTAAAAATGCAAAATACTCTCTAAAGAAGAGTGAAGAGAAATTTATCACACAAAGCTTAAAAAATAATTTTGAGATCCCCTTCAAATGGTCTTCATCTCCCTTAAATAGTAGGCATGGAGCATGGGGGTAATTTGGGTAGGTTTAATGTGTAAGAGGTGTGTAAGGTGTTGAGGTGAGGGTATTTAGGCAGCGCTGGCGGGGGTTTAAGGGGTCGATCGCTGGAGATTGGTTTGGTAAGTGGACGGGCTGGTGGTTGAAGCTTGGGGTTCCGGTCTTGAGTTTCGACGAGTTTCCGACCGGAGGGAGATGGTTTTGGCGACGGAGTTGGCATGGTCTGCCCGGGTTTGGGCACGATCGCAGGGTCAGACCAGGTTTTGGGTGAGGATGGTTACGGGTTTGTTGAGCCATGGGGTATCGTTGGGAAATTGGCTTGAGGAAAGGATCTCGGGTTAGAAGCTGGCCGATGGGTAGGTAATAAGTGGAAGGGGTAAGGGCTGTTGGGTTTTTGGTGAGGTGATTTTGGTGGTTTAGGAGAGAGAGAATGAGGTTGGGGAAGATGAAGTGGTGGGGGCTTAGTGTGTGTGTGAGGTGTTGGGTGTTAGGATGTGGGTAAGATGAGGGTTGATTTAGGTATGTTGAGTATATGGTAGGTGGGTGTGAGTGTGTTTAGGATAAGTGTGTGTGTATAATTGGGTGTGAGGGGTTTTGTGTGTGTTTAACTTATGATACCTAAAAAATGTCTAACTAAAACTAATAAAACTAAAAATTAAATCCTAAAAATAAAAATAAAAATAAAAACTTAAATAAAATAAAAACTCAAGTCCTTAAAAAATAAACTAATAACAGTAGAAAAATAAATTCCTAAAACTCATCCTAATAAAATAAAAACTAAAGACCTACAAAATAAAAACTAAAAATCTAATAAAAAATATAGACCTAAAAAACATAAAAATCCAAATAAAACTAAAAAAATGAATTCCTAAAAAACCTAATCCTAATAAAATAAAATAAAAACTAAAAATTAAAAACTAAAAATCAAAATAAAACATCATTAAATAAAAATAAAGCCTAAAAATAAAAACGATTCAAACTAAAAATTAAAAATATAAAAAATACGAAAAGGAACAAATCAACACACACGGCTCGGGACAGAGTTTAGGCTAGGTTAGGGTAGGCTAGGGTTACATGATTTGTAATTAGCTCCATAATCTGTACAATTGTTTTGAAATACGCATTTGAGCACCGTATCGTACATTCGACCTACAAAATAGACAATAAAGCTCATAAGACCCCAAATTGCCAAGAATTAACAACTAAAATACATCTATTCGGGGTATAAATTGTACACATTTGGGCGCTTATCAGATATAATGAGGTTTTATTTGCAAAGTTGATTATATTACATAACGCGATTCCCCACATTGAGCTTACGAAACCTGTTTGGTCAAGTCAATTTGATGTTAATTGACTTTAAAAAACATTTAATCAATTTTCTAGATTCTGAAGCTTAACTTATATGACACCTCGTAGTATTTAAAAATGAATTGATCAGTTCTAAATTAAACAATACATGAATTTAATAAAAAAAAAGTACCATTCTAAGCATGTAAGAAAAGAAATAAATTGAAATCAAAACTGAATATCCATAATAAAAGATATTTCAGAACTCTGATACCATCCACTTGAGTTAAATCTAACAACAAAGTATAGGCTATATGAAATGTGAATACAAATTTGAGATCCTCTCTACCATAAAGGAAAATAAATAAACTAATTTAACAAGAATGCAGACCAGTGATACCTACATCCTAAAATAGAGCTGCAATTGAAGGATGAATGACAACACACTATAGATCAAGGATGTATAGTGGGTGAACTTAGTCCTAAAACATTAAATCCACAACGTTAACAAGTTTAAAAAGAATAAAAGTATTATAGAAGTTTGAATAAGTCATAACTATGTATTTGCCTCTATATTTTTAACATCTTTAAGAATTACCCCACCCTGCAATCCTAATATCATGAGCATCTAAGATACAAAATCCCAAGTGACCCCATGTTTAATTTTTATTATACACATATGAAAATAACAATTGAAATTTAAGAAAACATTACACTAATCAAAATAAAGCGTTATAAAGAAATTAAGATAATCTTAGAATTTAAGGATCACATAAGTAAGTCAAGCAACAAAGGCATATGTTAATACCTTCGAGAATCACTCTAGCATTATAAGTATTGTCTTATATAATACCCCATGTTTTTGGAATAAAATATTATGACAGAAGTTAATTAAATAATTTCAGAATAAATTTCGAGAATAAAATAAATTGGTGGGATTTAAATTAAATTGGTAGAATTTAAATTGAGAATAAATACTTATTCGTGATTACATATTTATTTGACTCAATTAGGCATGATGGGTTCATTCCTAGAAAACAAATCCAATGGTGATTCACTTATGGCTATGTATTGTTTAAACATAATAACAATGTGTATCTTGGGTAAAAATAATTCAAGCGCGTGTCGGGATGTTTTGGGCACTCGTTCAGGTGTCTCAGACCTCTAAAAATGATCTCGGGGTATAGTCATATCAATTGAGAGGTTACAAGCCATTTCAATTATGGTTTTGGGCCCATTCGGGGGTCCAAAAATGGGAATTTAGGCCTAACTCGGGATTGGGATTAATATAAGTAAAAGAGGGAGGTTAAGAAACTCTTAACACTTAAAAAAAACTAAACCAATTTGTCACATCTCTAGAGAGAGGAGACCAAAGGCCAAAGAGGAGATGAGGCTAAGGATTCAAGGGCAAACACCCAATCATTCATAACAGGCAAGGATTTTCTTGCTTAAATTATTGTCCAATGTATTTCTTAATTCATCGTAGTAATCTCCCATACAATTTCTGGGTTTCAATATAAAATATGGTGATAGAATGATTAGACTTAATCTCTTGTATTTGGAGGAAATTAATTTGAACTTTGTGATTTAAATTCATAAATTTAGGACAATTGAAATCTTGAATTGGATGAGAGACTTCATTCTTTAGGTTCTTGAATTAATTAGAAATCTTGATACATATGTAGAGTAGTACAAATGATGTTTTAGGATCTACAATGTATGATAATCACGATCCTTGTATAATGCTAAAATCTGAATAAAATCTATAAGGATTAAGAGGTAAAGAATATGGTTTTATTCGGCATGACAATTGGTGGAAATTCTTAGTTTCGGGGAAGGGACTTCTAGGTTAAATCGTGTAATTAACCATCCTATATAGTGTACTAAGTCATGGGGGTTGTTACACTTGGTACTAAAGCATCAAGGTTATAGCATCCTTAGGATCCATGTTGCGTTCATTATGTTCTGCGTTGCGTTCTTTGGTGTATAAAACCCTATGTTTAGGAATCATTGTATTCTTTACGCTCCGTTATTAAAACGAACCTCATTTGCTTTCAGATGGAAAATAGTAGTCACACAGGCTACTGTGGCCATCCTTTTTTCCTCCTCCTTCCTTCGGGGTGCGGGGTGTGAAGCACCTTATACTCTTGACTCACTTGAGTCTACATTGTATAAGTGCTCATCGAGTTTGGAAATAGTGACAAAATTGAGTCCATTCCCTAGAATCCAAAAAGCCTCAGACTCTACTCCTCATTCCTCTTGATTGATTATTCAAAGGTATATTCACAATCATCCACACACATTAGGATTGCATTCATTCCATGTATATTTCATAAAATGAGTGTGTGAGAGTTGTGTGTGTTTTATCCCATTTAGAATTGGTTTTAATAATTTTTGGGAATTTTTAAAAGATTTTTTTTGGAAATTAAAATTTGGTTTATAAAATTTTTGGGGTCATTCTGTAATTCCTGGTTTTATGTTTTCATACGTGAAAGTTGGTTAGGATAGGATCCGAAAGTGATTGAGAATTGAGGGTGCCTGTGTATTTATTTTTAAAACGCGCGCGTGAGAGTCAATCGCAGCCCTACACCTGTCCCAGCTATACCGGCCTTATTTTTGTTTCTTTGAAGACACATAACCATTGTCCATTATTAGCCCTTGGATCGTTGTTATCAACGCTCTTCATGCATTTGAACTCAATCCATGTGAACCTCTCTAGGCCAATCAGAAGTCGTTTAATGCATTGATGTTCTTAAACCGTTGGATCAAAGTCTTTCGCCCTTGACTTAATCTCATCCCTTAATTTTGAACAGATCTTATCGATCCTTCCTTGCTCCCGATAAAAGGAGGCTTACCCTCCGCCTTAAGAGACTTTTGGCATTTTGTCTAAGTAGAGAGATAAGAGAGAAGAGAGAAGAGAGAGAAACCCTAAATCGTCATAACCAAGTTTCAAACCCTAAACTCATTTTTTCTTAAACCATTTACGCAAAACACCAACCCTAAGTGTTTGAGAGTTGTTTGTGAGTTGTTTTGAAAGCTTGTTCATGGTTTATCCTCTTGAGTTTGAAATCTTGTTGTTGATGTAAAAAATTAGATTACTCTAATTATTCAATCACAGATATATAAATGAGACAAAAGATTTTTAAAGTGGTCAGCCTTATATGAATGGCCTACGTCCACTGTTATGTTATTGCGGAGTGTTTGGTAATTCTCGATTACAAGTGCTATCAAGAAATTCCCCTCCCTTTGAATGAGGGTGATACAAGGTATTTATAGCCCTTAAGTTGTACATGAAAGGGTGATACATTAAATGATATACATATGAAAGGGTAACTCATTTAATGCTCTTCAAGCGTGTGCGTCAAGATGATAAGCATTCAATGAATAGTTGAACTGTTGATTATCTGGCAATCAATGCTGTGGTCGAGATGCAGCTCGAACCGCCTTAGTTGCTCATCGTCCAAGAGTTCCTCAGAGCACTGGAGTTCCTCGGAGGACAAGATTTCCTCGGAGGGCTGGTGTTCCTCGAAAGACTGGTGTTCCTCGGAGTACACTTGTTGCTCGGAGTGAGTATGTTGGTCGGGGGAATGATCTTCCTCGTTGCTATTATGCCACGTAGATTGACACGTGTCTTCTTATTATTCGTCCACATCAGCATACTAATTTTGGTATCAACAGAAGCCCCCAATGTTTCATATTTCGAACTTTGAGGAGTATGGAACATTCTTTCTCGGTATATGGAAATATTAAATGACCTTCCTGGGTTTTAGGAGCCTTTCTTCGTATTTGAATTTCCTTCCAAATTCGCAGAATCCGCCTTTTTTGCATTTTTATAAGCGCTTCGATCTTCGTGCACTTTTTGTCCTTTTAGCCGCCGATAGCGTACTAGTTTCCTTTTTGTAATCATTTCTTTCGCCGTTTCCCAAGGCAAAGTTTTTAAGCTTCAGAGGCAATCCCATCGTCTTCTACCTTTTCAATTTCTACTTGGGTAACTTTGGAGAATCTTTCTGAGCCTTCAAATTATTTTAATTTGGCTGAGGGACATTGGTTTCCTAGCCTTTTTATTGCTGAATGTGGATTTTCTTTTCCACTAAACCCTTTGTGTTTAGAGTTTTGTCAGTATTTCGATGTTGTCCCTGCAAAAATAGCCCCCAACACATGGAGAATAGTTAATGGGGTGCATAGGTTAAATCAAACTCATGGAACTCGTATAGGAATTCCTGAGATTATGTACTATTACAGATGGGCTGTTTTAGACAATGTTTTTTATTTAAAAACTAGGTTTTTGAATAGGGCCTTAGTAGTCAATCTCCCTGATGCAAATAGGGATTATTTTGAACATGGGGTGGTTATAAAAAATTGGCAACATGCCCCTTTGGTTGGAGATGCAGTATATGAGGGTCCCAGATGCCCCCCATATGGCAATGGGATAGGTTATTTTCATCTTATTTTATTTTTGAAATTACGATTTCATTGTGTTTGACAAAATGTATGACTGATATTTCACTATGTATTTGTTTGCAGTTGACAGTAAGAGAAAAACTCCCAAAGAATCAGAAGTTAATATAAAGCATTTGAAACATATCTGGAATTTGCATCGAAGAGTTGCAGACGAGCACATCAGGTCTGCTTCATATTTGTTGCAGTACAGGAACTACACATCATCCTTTACTGCTCGTCCTGTGGTCAGCATTAGTGAGCCATTGCCAGCTTCTGAGGAATCTTCACCAGAATCTCACATTCCTCTAAGTCAGAAGATGGGCAAAAGAAGAGTTCCTGCTATCTTCGAGGAGACTTCCTCTGCTGGAGATGGAAAGAGAAGCAAGAATGATGTCCCAAAGGGGACAAAGAAAGTAGATGCTGCCCCTTCTGTTTCTCCTCAGAAGGCTGCCGAGAAGCCCCCGGTGGCTCCGAGCAAGAAAAGTGCACCTGTGGAAGTGGTCCCAACCAAAAGTTCTTTGGTTGAAATTGCTGAAGTTCCATTGAGGAGATTGAAGAAATCCTCCTCGGTCACTTTGACTGAAACCATTCCCCAGCTCCAAGCTAGTGGAGCTAGTGTTCCAACCATTATTCCCCCGAGTTCTGCAATGAGCTCGGTAAAGACTTGGACTATTCCTGAAGTCCAAGGAATTTAAGAAAACATGTCTAGGGATATGCTGACATCCCTAGATACTCGTCACATTGCTTCAGTAAGTTTCTCTTATCTTGAATTTTTCTTTCTTTCAGTCAATATATGTATCTCGGTACTGACTTATCATTATTTTCTTTTTCAGCTGGTGAGTTGCTTTAACACCATAGTGAAGAAAGATGAAGCAATCAAGGCTTCCAGCTCCTCGTCTGAAGTAGAGGATGCTTTTCAGGGCTTGGCCCAATCTTTGAAGGATTCTCATCAAAAATATGACGAGGATAGGGGTGAATGGGAGAAGAAGATGGCTGCGTCTGAGGCAGAGAAGATACAGTTGGGAAATAAGGTGAAGGACTTGGAGAGAGAGAATAAAAAATATGCCGAGAAGCTCATAAGTTTTGGGGAGCTTGAGAATAAGTTGAAATCAGCTGAGGAAGAGTTGACCCTTCTGCGAGAAGTAAATCTCCAGAAGGAGGAGGTGGAGGCTAAGTTGAAAGCCACCGAGGATCTTCTATCCGAGAAGCTCTCCTCGGAGAAAATGAAAAGGAAAATGGCTGTAAAGAAATCTTTTCGTACCGGATGGGATAAAGGATGGGATAGGGGGGTAGCAGCAATGATGACCCAGGTCAAGTATGGGAGTTTGAAATACTTCCAAGATGGTTGGGTTGCTGCCTTGCAAGAATTAAAAGTGAGCGAGGACTCTGAATTATTTCAACAACATCTTCCTGGCCCTCCTCCTGTAATTGAAAATGAGGATGAAGACGAAGCTGCATCTGAAGAGTCTTCAATGACAGTGGGTGATCAAGTCCTTTCTCCACAACCCAACCAGACAATCACTTAGGAGATTTCGTCCTTGCCTGCTCCTCCTGAACAAGTCCCAGCTTCTGCCAATCAAATCATTGTTCCCACCGAGCAACCAAGCTCCTCGTCCCAGCCTCCCAAGAAAGTCTTGGGAGACAAGGAAAAGGTGTGAAGTTGTTCGGTATTCTCTTTCTGTTTTTCTTTTACTTGTACTTTATATTCTGAACGATGCTCTTTTTGATGATGTAATAAAATCACCTCTTTTTGTTCCTCTACATTATTGATGCTCTGTCTGCTTTTTATTAACTATTGCCTTCTCTTCTTTACTAGTTTGTGGCTAGAATAGAATTATTATCTGCCAATGATACAAAGTTGATGTAGCAATGCCATGAATATTATAAGGCTTGTCACACAGAATTGAGTGTATCAGAAGTTGTTGACATCCTCGGTCATGATGCTTCAGAGCAGGCAGTAGAAGCTTATCAATACCTGAAGGGCTTACTTGATCGAGTTGTGGCCAATAACGTGGCTTACTATGACATGATCGAGGAGCTTCAATATACTCTAGAAGATCTTCAGACTCAGTACAAAGAATCAACTGCCCTTCTGCACGAGGGGTATGAAAAGAGGTATCAACAGCTTTCTGCCGAGACAGGCCACAAAAAGATCTTGCTGGGTACGATGTCAGGGAGAGAACCCTAAAGGGTGAAGTTGAAGCTTGTAGACAGATTGTCGAGCTGCTAGAGCAAGAAAATAACAATTTGCAGAAAGAGCTGGCACAGTATAAGTCTGCAACATCTTCTTCAACAGCTGTAATCCCAGTGACTGACGAGGGATTTTCCTTTCTAGAGGTTGAGAATGCCAAATTAAGGCAAGAGTTGGATACCTTGAGAAGATCTAGTACTTCTGCTGTTACTCGGGGACGAGGAAGAGGTTCTCGTGGTCGAGGAAGAGCTGCTCAGAATGTCATCGAGGAACCAAGTTCTCAACCTGCTCGGGGAGAATCAAGAGCTCTTAGTCGTAATGTTGAAGAAGCTCATACTCGATCAACGTTGGAAACTCAAGCGTTCCAATTGAATGCAAAAAATCGGGCTTTGTCTGAATTGTCCAAAAAAACTAGAGAATTGGAACAAGAACTCTCTGCCAAGAAATCAGAGTCGGAGAATAATGGACTTTTCATCCAGAGTCTTCACGAGAAGCTTGAGAGGCTAATATTTCAATTCCATAAACAGCCCAGGGAGTTTTGGATGGCTGGATATAACGAGGCACTATTCCATTTAGATGCTCGTATCCAGAATGCCAATAATGAGGGCTACAAACAAGGATGGCTGAATGCCTTATATGTGTTGAAACTCGAGCAGGGACACTATTTATGGGACTACTATGAGCCTGGATTGCTTGACTTGCCTGTGCTACCGTTCAAGTTGGACATGGAATGGATACCAGCTCGTGCCATTCCTCGGAGCTTAATTGCAAATTATCTTGGTGACTACAGTTTGCATTCTCAGTTTGAAGTATCTCGTCCTGAGCATCTGCTAGATCGTCCTTCTGTGATGAACGTTAGAATGCTGAAGGACTTGAACTTTATTAACTCTCCTCAGACTTTAAATAATTCGCCTGCTGGCGAGGAACCTATTTCAAAAGCAGAGGGAAAGAAACCAATAGAGTAGGGATCTCAATGTAATAGTTAGTACACATATGTAACTTGTAATTCATTTTGAATTGTAATGAAAGGCTTTCATTTTCTGTTTGCAAATCTGTATGGCTATTGTCTTGTGATTATCAGACATTCTATATTTGTGCTTGCATAACAATATTGTATGGTTCCTCGACCAACTTAGTAATAAAAAAAATTACAAGTATTAGTAATATTGCTCGATCACTTAATAATAAAGTAATGAGTATAAAAATGTTAAAAATTCTTCCAACCAACCAAGGTTGTTAAATTGTGTTCGTCGACCAATTATAGTTAGTGAGAGTTTTTATCCCCGACCAGCTATACTTGGTAATTTTTTTGTCTTTTTCATAAAATGTACCCGATCAACCAAGGTCGATGATTTTTCCTCGTCGACCAACTACAATTAGTGGGTTTTTACCCCCGACCAACTATACTTGGTTCAGTTTGGAATATTTGTTCTTCGAGGAACTTTTATGTAATAAACTTACTTTCCGACCAACATAAGTTGGCATTTGAGATAATATCTTACTTCTCGACCAACATAAGTTGACATTTGAGAGAATATTTTGTTTCCTAACCAACCGAGATTGGCCTTTCGTCGATCATCTTGTGTTCTTGCTCTTTTACCAACCGGAATTGGTCTGAGTTCGAACTATCATGTCCACTAGCTCTTTTACCAACCTGAGTTGGTCACGATAGTGTACGCCTCCTAACCAAAGGAGTATAGTTTGTTCTCGCCCTTTTACCAACTGGAGTTGGTCGTGGGTTTGAACTATCGTGTCCACTAGCTCTTTTACCAACCTGAGTTGGTCACACTAGTGTACGCCTCCTAACCAAAGGAGTATAGTTTGTTCTCGCCCTTTTACCAACCGGATTTGGTCGTGGGTTGAACTATCGTGTTGCGTTGCGTACCGAGCAGTGTAGTGTTAAACACACTAGTATTCCTCGAAAAACTTTCAATAAAAGGAGAGAAGATTGTGAAATATCATCGTTTTATTCATATTGATGGAACAGCTTTACATTTTACATCACTGATAATACTTGCGTAGGTGTTCAGCATTCCATGCATTCTTAAATTCCTCTCCTTCTAGAGTTGCTATTCGGTAAGTTCCTGGTCGGACAACTGCAGTAACTCGGTAAGGTCCATGCCAGTTTGCTTCCAACTTATTGTGCTTCTAAATTACCTTCTTTAGCACATAATCTCCTTCTTTTAAGTCGCATTTTTTCACCCTCTTGTTGTAGAACAGGGCTGTTCGCTGCTGATAAGCAGCATTCCTAATGGATGCCTCTTCTCTAACTTCCTCGAGCATGTCCAAATCTAATCTCCTCATCAAGTCGCTGAGTGGGGAATTAAAATTCAGCACTCTGTGTGTTGGAAGACCCAACTCGGCAGGTATTACAGCCTCACTTCCAAATGCCATCATATATGGTGATTCTCCAGTTGCTGGTCGGGGAGTTATTCGGTAAGCCCACAATACTGACTGTAGCTCATTAATCCAATTAGCTTTAGCCTCACTTAGCCTCTTCTTCAAACCATTTAGTAATGTTCTATTCGTCACTTCAGTCTGCCCATTGCTTTGAGGATGGCCTGGTGCTGAATGAACTTTCAAAATGTTTGACTGATGACAATAGGTGGCAAACTCCTCGTTATCAAATTGTGTTCCATGGTCTGTGATGAAGGTATGAGGGAGACCATATCGGCAGATGATGTTCTTCCAAACGAATTGGTATACCTTCTCGTACGTCATATCAATAAGTGGCTCAGCTTCTACCCACTTAGTAAAATAATCCACTGCGACGACGAGGACTTAAATCTTCCTCGGGTCGTTGGCAGTGGTCCAACCAAATCCATTCCCCACATGGCGAAAGGCCAAGGAGAAGTTATGGGTGTCAACAATGCTTGTGGAGTTCGTCGGACGGAGGAAAAACGTTGGCATTTATCACATCTCTTAGCATAGGCTATACAATCAGCCCTCATCGTTGGCCAGTAGTATCCCTACGTCATCACCCTTTGCAACAGTGTCCGACCTGCTACATGGGATCCACAAGACCCTTCATGGATCTCTTCAATCAATTCTTTCATCTCGGAGGGATGTACACATCTTTGCAAACCTGCCATAATTCCTCGTCTATACAAAACACCATTAATTAGTACATACCGAGCAGCTTTAAACTTCAATTTCTTGGCAGCGATCTTATCCTCCGGTAATTCTCCTTTCTCGACATATGCCCTGATGGGATCCATCCAAGATGGTCCTAAATCAAGAGTAATAATATTCATCGTCAGGTCTTCATCTATGCTTCGACTTTCTAACACCTCAATTGGTATCGTTCTTCGCAACTCGGTACGAGTAGCTGATGATAGTCGGGCCAGTGCATCTGCTTGTGCATTCTCCGTTCTTGGTATTCTGATCAACTGAATGGCATCAAATTCTGCCAACAACTCCATCGCCTTTGCATGATACTTGACCATTAATTCTCCTTTAACTGCATACGCTCCCATCATCTGATTCACAATTAATTGAGAATCACTGAATACCATCACTTGTTGTGCTTCCATAATCTTTGCTAAATTAAGACCTGCTATCAAGGCTTCATACTCAGCCTCATTATTGGAAGCTTTAAATTAGAATTGTAAGGCATATTTCACGTCAATCTCGTCTGGGGTGTTCAAAACAATCCCTGCCCCACAACCTGTTGTGCAAGATGACCCATCTACATATAATCTTCATGTAGGTAACTCGTTTTCAAATTTCTTATCTGACAGAGTTCCTCGGTGAAATATCTGTTGTTTCCTTTCATCCTCCCCTGGTATTTTTCGTTCTTCGTCGACCATCTCTTCTCGCCCTTTTACCAACCGGAGTTGGTCTGGGTTTGAATTTGATGATCTTTCTACATCCACAAGCCCTTTTACCAACCGGAGTTGATCTGGACTTATGTCTGTTGATCCTGTAACATCCACAGGTTGGTCAGCGAGCAACTTTTACTCCTCGGGAGTATCAGGATATGTAAATTCTGCTATAAAGTCTGCTACAGCCTGCCCTTTTAATGATGATCTGGGTTCATACACAATATCATATTCACCGAGCTCTATTGCCCAATACATCAGTCTTCCTGATTTTTCTGGCTTATGAAGGGCTTGTCTCAATGGCATGTCGGTATATACGACGATAGTATGGGCCTGGAAATAAGGCCTCATTCTTCTACTTGCTTTAATTATTGCCAATGCCAATTTTTCCAGCTTCGGGTACCTGATCTCTGCACCTCGGAAAGCCTTACTTGTGTAATAAATTGGCTTCTGGATTCCATTCTCCATTCTGATCAATGCCGAGCTCACTGCATCCTCTGATACTGCCAGGTACAAGTACAACTTTTCTCCCATTACTGGCCTGGACAATAGTGGAGGTGCTCCCAGATATTTCTTCAAGTCTTGAAAGGCTTTTTCACATTCATCATTCCACTCGAAAGTTTTTCGAAGTGTTTTGAAGAATGGGAGGCATCTGTCAGTTTCTCGGGATACAAATCTGTTGAGCGCTACAACTCGTCCTGTAAGACTCTGCACCTCTTTCTTCGTCGTTGGAGATCGCAACCCTAAAAGAGCTTTGATCTTTGCTGGATTTGCATCAATGCCTCGCTGGTTGACGATGTACCCGAGGAACATTCATTCTCGTACTCCAAAGGTGCACTTCGTCGGGTTGAGTTTCATCTGGTATTTATCCAGTTGATCAAAGGTCTGACCCAAGTCAACTAGATGATCCGCAACTTTCTTGCTCTTTGTCAGCATATCGTCGACATAGACCTCCATATTGCAACTGATTTGTTCGGCAAAAACCTTGTTCATCAGCCGCTGGTATGTCGCTCCTGCATTTTTCAAACCAAAAGGCATAACATTATAACAATAAGTTCCTCTAGGGGTAATGAAAGAAGTGTTTTACCTGTCTTCAGGTTTCATTTTGATCTGGTTGTAACTAGAGTAAGCATCCATGAAGCTGAGTAGCTCATGTTCCGAGGTAGCATCCACTAGTTGATCAATTTTGGGCAATGGAAAATGATCCTTTGGGCATGCCTTGTTGAGATCAGTGAAATCAACACATATTCTCCATTTATTATTTTTCTTCTTCACCATCACCACATTTTCCAACCAGTCTGGATACTTCACATCTTCAATGAATTGGGCTTTCTGGAGCTTCTCGACCTCCTCTTGTATAGCTTGATTCTTCTCAGGACTAAATACTCTTCTTCTTTGCTTTACAGGCTTGATCTCCTTATTCACATTGAGCTCGTGACATAAGAAGTTTGGATCTATTCCTGGCATGTCTTCATGACTCCACGCAAAATTTTTCTTCCTGTTTCTCAAGAAAGTTATCAACTCCTGCTTTATTGAAGCATCTAACGACGAACCTATCTGGGTTACTCATTCAGGATGCTCGTCGTCCAGAATAACATTTTCTGTAGATTCCACCACCTGTCCTTTTACAAGTTGGGATTCATCTCTAGGATCGAGTGTTTCGATTTCTGTACCTTCATCCACCTGGTAGGTAGTAGTCTTTTTCCTTGATTCTTCAAGCTCCTCTTGCTCGGAAGACGAATAATAGCATTCTCGAGCAACTTTCTGATCACCTTTCACAACTCCTACTCCGAAATTTATAGGGAATTTTAAGCACTGATGTACTGTAGATGGGACTGCTTCGAACTTCTTCAAACCAACTCTTCCCATGATAATGTTGTAAGCTGACTGCACATTCTTATCCATCACAAATAAGCGTATTTTTTCTATTCGACAAGCAGGCCAAGTTCCAATGAATATATCCAACTTGATCGTCCCAAGTGGAAAGACTTTCTCACCAGCAAAACCCAATAGAGGTCTGTGATAAGGTTCCAATTGAGATAATTTCAAATTTAAACTGTCAAAGCATGAATAGTACATGATGTCTGTCGAACTACCATTATCTACCAGCACTCTCTAAATCATTACTTCTTTCATCCTCATTTTGATCACCAAAGGGTCGTCGTGAGGGTAAAGAACACCTGCAAGGTCGTTTTTTGAAAAACCGATGACCAGCTTCTCTTTGTTTACCTTCCTCGGGCGATCCTCTTCAGCCAAATTTATCCGTTGAATGTATGAGCAAGCCTAAGCCTCACCGAGGTAAGCTTTTCTTTCTGCAGTAAGGTCTCCTCCTCCTTCATCTCCTCCTGTGATAACATTACAATCAAATGACCCAAAACGTATGGAAAATACCTCTCGCTCTGGCTGCCTTGGTTTCTTGGGAAGATCGGGGTCATCTTCTGTATCATCTTCATGATCCCTTTTCTTTTTCTCCTCTGCTCGACGAGGAGATCTAGACCTTTCTCTAGTTCGGTCATTATTCCTTCTTTCGCCTCCCCGATCAACATACTTCACTAGCTTCCCTCTTCAGATGAGTGTTTCAATCTCATTCTGAAGAGCTATGCAATTTTTAGTCATATGGTCGTGATCCTTATGGAACTCGCAATATTTATCCATGTTCCTCAGGTCAGGGTCTGACCTCAGTTTCTTTGGCCACTTTACTTCCTCGTTATTCTTGATTTCTTCCAAGACATGATTAATACCCATTTTCAAAGGAGTATAATTATCGAATTTCTTCAGGACTTCCCATGACGATTTATTATTCTTGGAATGCTTGTCACCTCCATTGCCCTTATGTTCTTTCTTCTTGGATTTGTCGTCTTCCACCTTGGTTTCTTTATCCATATTCTTCTTCGCAGCCATAGCCTCCGCAGCATTCATGATTTTGTCCGCTTTCGCCATCAATTCTGACATAGTTATAGGTGGATCTTTGGCCAAAGTGTAATACAACTTGTTAGGCAACAACCCACTCATCAAGGCGGTGATTGCTGTCTTTTCTTCATAATCTATAACTTCCAGTTTCTCGTTATTGAAACGAGTTATGTAATCTCTAGTACTCTCACCAGATTTTTATCTAACACTTAACAAGTGTGCTACTCTTTTTACTGGCTTTGCCCCAAAATAGAAATTGCCGATGAACAACTCGGCCAATTGAAAGAAAGTTGAAATCTTACCCCGGGGAAGATTGTTGTACCATATCAGGGCAGATCCAGTAAGAGTTCCCGAGAATGCTCTGCATCTCATCTCGTCGGGGACAGCATAGATGTCGGCAGCAGCTTGATATTGCTCTATGTGTAGAACAGGATCTGTCTTTCCATCATGTTTGGGGGTCACCACTGGTGCTTTAAACTTTGACGGGGTAGGAAAACCTACAATGGCCTGGACAAAAGGTGTCCCTTGAACAAAAGTTCGTTGTAAGGGATTCTTCGCCTTAGCCATTTCTCCCAATCTATCCTCCAAGCGCTGAATGGAACCCTTCCACGCATCGTTTCCCTCCTCGGGCCTATTAGTTCGAGCAATTGATTGTTCTGAAGTAGCCTCCTGAGATCTATCTTGACGAGCAACTGGTCGTGATTGTGCTGATCCTTCTCTTAGATCTGATGGTCGTCGAAAACTCCTCGACATGGTCTTAGGTGGACTCCTATTCCTCCTAGGGCCTAATCGACTGAAAGGAGACACCCTACTCAGTCTTTCCAAGGCACTGGGTCTTTCTGGAGAGAGAGTGATACGTTGATCAGTATCTGTAGCCCTTATTGATGAAGTTCGCCCAGGTTGATAAGAAAAATCATCAGATTCCTCATTACGATATGACTCAGTACGCCCGGATCGTGAAGGAAGTAAATAAGTTTGCCTCTGACCACTTCGCTATCCTGAACGTGCAGGTGCACCACCATGAAGGGTCTGTATGAGTTGCCTCATTATTTCCTGCATGGCGGTTTGTCCTTGAGCCAGATTCGTCATAATCCCAGCCAGATCTGGTGGTGCAGAGGGATTTGGAGGATTTCCAGCATTTCCAGCGTTTCAATTGCTAGATTCCGAGTTATCTGCCATTGATGATGAATGATTTTTGGTGAAAAATGATAATAACAACCGTTTCCCACAGACGGCGCCAATCTGTTGATGTAAAAAACTAGATTACTCTAATTATTCAATCACAGATAAATAAATTAGACAAAAGATTTTTAAAGTGGTTCAGCCTTATATGAATGGCCTACGTCCACTGTTATGTTATTGCGGAGTGTTTGGGAATTCTCGATTACAAGTGCTATCAAGAAATTCCCCTCCCTTTGAATGAGGGTGATACAAGGTATTTATAGCCCTTAGGATGTACATGAAAGGGTGATACATTAAATGATATACATATGAAAGGGTAACTCATTTAATGCTCTTCAAGCGTGTGCGTCAAGATGATAAGCATTCAATGAATAGTTGAACTGTTGATTATCTGGCAATCAATGTTGTGGTCGAGATACAGCTCGAACCGCCTTAGTTGCTCATCGTCCAAGAGTTCCTCGGAGGGATGGTGTTCCTCGGAAGACTGGTGTTCCTCGGAGTACACCTGTTGCTCGGAGTGAGTATGTTGGTCGGGGGAATGATCTTCCTCGTTGCTATTGTGCCACGTAGATTGACACGTGTCTTCTTATTATTCTTCCACATCAGCATACTAATTTTGGTATCAACACTTGTGTCCAACTTAAAGATTTAGGTTAGATCTGCATTTCTTTTTTATAGAAATTATCGATCTGGTCATTTTATTTTATATCACACTTAGATCTACATATTTAGTTTCTCATCTTGAGAAATCAGTTTATTGATTTATTTTCTGTAAATGTTTTTCACAACTCTAGAATCAACAAAATTATTTTCTATTTCTAGTTCTTTTGAAACAAGACTTTTGACCTAGTTGGAATCATAATCGGTGGTTTTCAATTTCAAAAATATTTTCAAAACCCTCTAAAATTGATTAATACCTTGAACCGTCTTCCGAGCACGGTAACCTTGGATTCCGGGATTTATTAAAAGGTCAAACAAAGTTCTTTTGTTTCCTAAGAAGAGAGAAATTAAAAATCACAACATATAGATCTGATCTGTAATTTGATAAGACCGTTTGTATAAAATAAACGCGTGTGTGTGCATGCATGTGTTAGAGAACCATCACAAACACTTGACACACTACAACACAAAAGTGTTGGTTATAAGATCTTGAATCTTCAAGAGTCGACGTAAAGACTAGAACAAAGTGGAGAAGTTAGCAAACTGGGAAAGCCACATCAACATCACAACTGCAGAGAAGTTAGAATTAAACCAGTGGGTACATTTCTAAACTTGTATAGGTTTGATTTGTGTGCATGTGTGGTATATAGTTTGTAACTTGTATATTTCGTTTTAGTGGATTTTTGGGTTGTGACTTAGAAGTCACCGTGGATGTTTCCTCAGTTGGGTGACGTTTTACAACGTTAAAAACGCATTGTCCTTAATCTTTCTACATCTCCTCATCTCATTCTTGCGGTTGTGCTGAGTTTAATTGTTTTAAACGATTTTACCAAACCTGTTATAAAATCTTGAACTGATCTCGTACATGTTTTATTAAACACATCTTGTGATTAATTTGATTTGATTTAAAGAAAAGAGTTTCCTCAAAAAATAGTTCGGAGTTATTTTAATAGTTTAATCTTGTATTAAACGACCTAAGTAATCGGTTTTTCAGGGTGGGGGTGTTTCGAGGCTCGCGCACACGGTTGGAGGGAGAGAAGAAGGTGGTCTCACGTCCTTTCTTAGGGCGCTTCAACCGTCTTCGATGTTGGGTGTTTCAAAGAGATAGAGTCGCTAACCTATTTTGCATAAAACATGTAAAAGAAATGTTGTCGCCTCAAGAGAACGACATCAAATACATACTGGTGCTTGCAAAACCAATTAGTTCAGAGGTTCGAGGGCTAAGCTACGAAATGAGATGGTGTTTGGCACCCATACCGCCATTGTGTTCTTTCATGGACATGTGTTATTATTCTCCTTAATAACTTTGTGTAATGTGTGCACGGATATATATAAATGGAGAATGAAATTTCTCAACTCACGTCATGGAGAAAGGCGGAGTGAGGTCATCCGTAAGAGTGTTCCCAAAAAAAAGAATAAAATATATAATGTGTGCATTTTATGGATCACCGATTATTTATAGAAAGACAATGGCATTAATTGGACAAAACATGATCATGAATAAAAAAATATAATGTATAGAAATATTACATGAATAAAAATAGGAAATGAGGACTCGAGTCTCGGGTTTTGACCCGAAACGCCTACGTAGCCTAAAAAGGCATCAAAGTCCACATAGTTTGCATGCAACACGAGGGTGGGGTTTATCCCATAAATCCAACTGGGGATTTTATTATATGTGTATGTGTGTAGAAAAATGGTGTTTTAGTGTGAAACAGTGTTGTGAGAAATTCCTGTTTGGAATTTATAAGCAAACCCTCTTATTCTTATTTTTTTTTATAGAAAATATAGTATGCGCAATACTACTAATAAAAAGTGGGATAATAATATGTGTGAACTAACAAAGATAAAATGCTAAAGTAAGAATTAAATAACCAATGCAAAAATAAGGAAATTTAAAGAGAGAGAAGAATGTTTGGACCTTCTTTGGAGACTTGAAGGTTGATCTTGATTATTGAAGGGATTGAGGTGGTAGGAGTAGAGGGAAAGGATTTTGATAAATTAGGTGAAAGCGATGGAAATGGAATATGGAGGGGAGGTTTCAATAGGGAAACCATACTGACTTTGAGAGAATGTTGTTGAGATCACAAAGAGGGATATTTTTGGGGTGACTTTCGAATTAAGCTCACGATCTCTTTGTATATGGTCAAGGGGGTGCTGATCGGCATTGTAATTGACCTGCTTATTAGCAGGAATCCCCAGACACGCTGCCGAGAGGAAAGGAAATACGTTTGCCATTCGGTAGTCTCATGCAGATTTCTCGAAAAAAATGGTGATAAAATGCAACTCAAATGTTTGAATCGCGCACGGGTCATACCGTTGGAAATAGTAATCATATAACTTTATTAATCCATTGGGTTGCTTCCAGGTTCGGGAGTTTACTGTGGTTAAACGGGGATTAGAAGCACTTGGCGGTATTTTGGATAGGAGATTCCCAGAGGAAAATGGATCATTCGTCTGAAACGTAAGGTTAATTTGTGGATAAGATGGACCTTTTGAAAGGGTATTTATATCCCTTCGAAGATTCATTTAGTCTCATTTGGTTCGAAGAGTTAATTTTGGTCAAATGGAGCATGAGGGCATTCGGTGACCCTTCAGAGTAAAATGGGTCGTTCGTCTGTACCGTAAGGCCAATTGGCACACAGGGAGGACCGTTGGAAAGGGGATTAAGAGACTTTCCAAGATTCATTCATTCCCATTCAAGCTAAAGAGTTGATGGGAGTTAAGCGGAGTCCAAGAGCGCTCGATGGCCTACGTATCAATTTTTTAAGGAAAATAAATCGTTCATCCAAACCGTATGGACTATTCATGCACGGGGTGGAAAATTTAAAAGGGGATTCGTATCCCTTCGAATATTCATTGAGATTTATCTCAGGAAATGAAGTTTATTAAGGTTAAAATGGGGCCTGGGAGCGCTCGGGGGCCTCAAGATCGGTTTTTGATAACAAAATAGACCGTTCGTCCAAATCGTAAGACTTATTTGTGCATGGGGCATACATTGGAAAGGGGATTCAGATACCTTTGAAGATTAATTAATTTTGTGCTCAAATGAGAAATTTGACAATAGTTAAATTGGGCCTTGGAGCGCCCGATGGCTTTTAGATCAGTACTCGAAGTATGACCTTCCGTTATATGGCCAAGGAGGAATTATAGGGACCCAAGGAGAGACTTAGTGGGGGGTCCTAGAATGTGGTGTCTACAGAGCCCCTTAACTAGTGAGCCTAGAAGAAGTGAAATCCGTCGAATAAACACCATATGGATGTTTGCAAAAGAGGTCAATTTAGTGGACCAAAAGGATGAGGATGATTGGTTCGAAGGGTCAAGGTCGATAATGAGGACCTAAGGTAATGTTGGGGATTACCAATTCTACAGGTTGAGGTTAATTCTGGGGACCTAAAGTTGTAGAGATTTATTTTGAGGGTCCAGGTCAATTCTGAGGATCTAAAGTAGCACTGGCAAAATTATGGGCTGGGCTTAATTTGGGCGGGTCAAATATGGGTTGGGCTAAATGTGGGTTGGGCCAAATATAGATTGAGTTAAATGTGGGCCAGGCCAAATATGGATGGACCAAATATGGGTTGGGTCATCCCATTGTTTTTCTACTAAAGTAAGTATTACAATTCGAGGTATATGAAAAAAACTCATATTTTACTCACAACTTTTAAAAATGATTATTATATTTGATTTGTATTTTTTAAAATTGGGCTTTATATTTGATTCATAGCTTTCAAATATGGACTCATATTTAACTCGTAACTTTGAAATATGGGGCCCATATTTAGCTTATATCTTTTAAATATGGGCCCCATATTTAGATGAGTGGGATAATATGGGTTGTTTTATTATTTAGGCCACATTTTGCCACTAATAATCTAAAGTTAAGGATATTGATTCTGAGGGTCGAGGTAGATTCTGAGGACCTAAAGTTGGACGATCGATTCTAAGGATAGACATCGATTTAGAGGACCTAAATTTGAGGAGACCGATTCTTCGGGCCGATGTCAATTTTGAGGATCGAAAGATGAGGAGATTGATTCTGCGGGTCGAGGTAAATTCTAAGGACCTAAAGAGATGACGATCGATTCTGTGGGTCGAGGTCAATTCTGAGGACCTGTGGTTATAAGATGGGGATGTTTGCTCTTTGGGGAGTCTTTTGTACTTGCGATTTTATTGAGGATTATGTTATTTCAAGACTCTACTGGGGAAAGACATCTGACTGGGGATCATGCCTTTTAGATAGGAGATAGCTTGGCTGGGGAAGCTCAAATTCTTATGGTGGATGGATTGTGAGAAATTTTAATTTGGGAATTCCGCTGGGGATTTGGGGAGGCATTTGATTTTGGATTCTGCTGGAGAATAATAGTGGACTTTTGGGATGCATCATTTTGCGAAATACATTTAAGGGTTATTCTAGGGAAAGAGTGCAATAATAGTCCGACTGGGGATTTTAGGAGCTTAAAATGGTTTTCTTGGTGAAAAAATGTTATAAAACTTATTTTTCCATTTTTAGGAATTTTATAGAGAATTTTTGGATTTTTCTGGCCTTTTTGGTACAAAATTTTCGGCAGCTACCGACCGACATGTTATAGGGGTTTTCATTTGGAAATAGCACAGAATCCTGGGCTTCCTTAGACAGATGAACATGCAGGTGTCGATTGGTATGTGCAGGGGTCTGCCGATCGGCACGTCGTTTAGACTCCTATAAAAGGGGATGAACCCTCCTCATTTTTCACATATTTCTACATATGAATCTTCTCCTTCTCTCTAAAATTTGTTTCTAAGTCCTTCTTTCTTCAAGGTTTCAAATGGAGGGTTCTTCTAGTGAGGAATAAAACGTGGAGTGGTTGAGTGTAGATGACTGGACGGGCCTGGAGTGGCGAGTAAGGGTGCCCCTTCCTTTTGGAAATGAGAATGCGTTTAACTTGTTTGAGCTAGTAATTGAGGATCGCTTTCTTCTGCATGAGCACTCACACCATCTCTCTTCTAGGGTGATGAACCCTAGTGGCTATATAAGTATAGTGACCTTTGGAATTCTTTTTTTCTTTTTATTCTTTTCTTGTGCTGATGAAAAGGTTTTTTCTTTCTTTTTCGTTTTTGGAAGACTGACATCGCCCCTTCGAGCATGCGTTCTAGGGTAATGACAGGGTTGAAGGATGTGTGGGAGAGTCTTCTGGCGGTGGTGCGCTAGGTAGTTACTTTTGCTGGCTTTAAGTGCCCAGTGCAGGATTGGGACGAGACCCCGCGTTCTATTGTGGTTTCATGCTCATTGGGAGAGAGGTGGTGGGACAATAACCAAATCATTCACTTGGGCTTTGGGGAGATGACTGTGACTCCCATCGATGTTCAGCAGGTGATAGGGATATATTATGAGGGTGTGCAGATAAAGGTGGATCGTACTACGAGGTTGATGCCGGAGGCGATTCATGCGGCATTGGGGGATGTGGGTAGGATAGTTTCTGGAGATTCTATCCGTATTTACTCTCTTGGGGAGGTCTCGGGGAGGTGCTATTGAGTAGGAGGATTGATGAGACTGATGGGCATCACATGAGGTAGATGGCTCGGTTATTTATTTTGCTTTTATTGGGTGGTTCTTGGTGTCGACGAGTGGCGGCGTCACCTATTTCTGTTTTTTTTTTCATTTTTGAGGATCGTTTCGGATGTCCCGCTCTATGATTGGGGGAGCTTGCCTTGGCGACCCTTTACACTTGTTTGGATGCATTCAGTCGGTGCTTTCGAGAGACCTTTACGGGGGGCACGTACCTTTTGGATGTAATTCTTGCATATTCTTTTCTTGTATTTTCTTTAATTTCCTTAAGTAATTTTTCTTTCTCGATTCCTATCCTTTTTGCAGATGTGGTTCTACGAGGTGATCGGGCTCAACGTCAGGTTGATATCCCTGAAAGACGATGTAAGGACATTATTTTATATTGTCCGTTTACAATTAAGTATGCCTTATACCGCTACAACCGTCGAAGAATATTCAAGAACATTCCTACATCAAGACGGATCCGAATATCAAGTTCTTCAACAAGAATAGCCTATGCGAGACAGATTTTGGTAAGGTTGTGTTTAAGTCCCTTAACGGTTCATATAAATGTGTTGGAATATTTTTACAAAATATTTCCTAAGTGTTTGAGTGGAGTGTTTCGTCAAAATTTATTTTACAAGACCTGTAGGCAAATTTTTGAGATTAAAAATTTATTTTTTTAGAATCTCGTTCGAGCGACAGAGGAGCTCATTCGAGCGACGTCCTCATGTCGCGCGAAGTCGTTCAAACGACATCGACTTCTCGTTTGAGCGAAACCCTATTTCATTAGAGAGACACGCCGCCTTGACTTTTTTTTATAAATAGAGTTCTCCAACTCTGTTTTTCATAAGAAGACCTGCGTTTTTTAATAGATACGAAACTGCTTTGGCAGAATACTTTGTCTTCTCAATTTTATGATTTTAGTCATTTGTTTTCAATTCACAAATCATCCCAATAGTTTATGTGAGTTTTTTTGGAACCCAAGAACACATCTTTATTGAATTTTCCCTTGTAGAGAAGATCTTTACTGATGATCTAGGTGCTCTTGAGGGGAGTAGTGGGCTGAAGATGACCACGTGTCATAGGGAGTGCTCGTGGGTATTCCAGGGATGAATTGGACCTGCAGTTCTTACTGACTCTAGGCTGCAGTCTATGTGGGTTTTTTACGGTTAACTAATTGCGAATTTCATTGTAAGTATTATCGTGAAATAAAGGTTTTTCCAGAAAGGGGTTTTTTCCTTAAATCTGCGAGTTAGAAATTTTATTTGTGATGGTTTGACACAAACACACAAATAGTTGCATGTTTACGGGCTAATTTAATTTGGTTTAAAATTGACTCCAGTTAAATAAGTTTAAATTAGGAATTTGCGAATTTATTCAAATCGATATCACATGGCATTCTTAGACGAGGATTTAGGGGACTTTTGCTGGAAGTACCGGTGGCGAAAGTCCAATAAGCGGTCAAACCAGTCCTTATCTCTAGCGTCGGTGCGAGAGGCTCTGAACAAGTTGACCAACAATATGGTTATTCATTTTTTATAAATAATTTTTTGGCATTTTCTTTCTTTGCACGAATACTGATCGTTACTGGGAATTGCAGGTGACCTTTTACCCCCGGGGGACAACTCCTCAGTATACGAGGGTGATAGGTGTGCATGCTCAGATGTGTAGGTTGATGGCGCATGGTTTCGGGTACTCTTGGTACCTGGGAGAGAGGTTTGTGAGAAAAATAGTGGAGTATGAGGCGATCCCACCGGCGATGCCTCCAATGTATATGAGGCGGGTGACAGAGATGTCCCTCGAGGTTAAAGCGACGACGATGGTTGGAAAGGATTATTTTCTCTACATAGATATGGTGGCAACCTATGACTACCTAGATTTTTGGACGAGATGGCAGATGCCTTCATGCATTTATGACGTAGTGAACATGTCTCTGCCCCTACGACTTTGAACAGGGGTACAAGTAAGTTGGTGGGATCTTCCCACAGCACAAGTGGCACGTTGTCATCGATGGCTGCGGCAGAGGAGGCTTTGCTCGTTCAGGTTACTCCGCCCTCGTATAATTTTCAGTTGACTAAAGGGGAATCACTGAGCATGCCATATTTCCCTAATGCAGTGGATCCGTGGTTGATGGGGCTTACGAAGCACATCCTTCAGTCTGAGGTATATTTTTCTCTTTTCTTGTCTTATCTCCTTTTGATTCTTTCTTTTCTCTTTACTAACTGATTTGCCTTTTGTTTTTGTTTCTTTGCTTGCAATATGTTCGGGTGCCAACCGCTTAGCTAAAGGACATCAGGGACTGGGTGGCCTCTATGACTGCCTATATCAAGGACTATGTTCCTTCTTATTTGGTTTCGCCTACTACTTTAGATGAGTGATTAAGCTTGAGGAGTGAAGGTTCTATAGATCATCACCGGGGAAATGTGTCAGCCATAAGGATTGAGGGTTTAGAGATAGATAGATAGATAGATAGATAGATAGATAGATAGATAGATAGATAGATAGATAGATAGATAGATAGATAGAGAGAGAGAGAGAGAGAGAGAGAGAGAGAGATTGCGAGTTCGGGCCGAGTCCCGTTTGTTTTGTATATTTTGTTTCTTCTCCCTAGAAATGTAGTCATGTAATGTCAGTATATATATGAAGAGGATTTTTATTTTTAATTTTTTTTTTAATGACTTATTCTACATGCATTTTTTACTTCGCTACTGAGATTTTAAAAGTGATGGGTTATTTATTTAGGAAAGAGATTAAAGAAATGGTGGGTAAAAACAGATAAATTTAGAAGAAACAAACCCGAGGATAAGGATTTATTTTTTTAAAATTTTTGATTTTGATAAAAAAGGAAAGATAAAACTTTTTATAGTAGAGTTGTCGATCGGCATACTCATGGGTCAAGTCAAATCACCCTAAGTCTTTCATTACACTTTCTTGTAGCCCAGAGTACTTTGTAGGTTAGGCATTTATTCGGGCTCCTTAAGTTTCTTGTCCTTAGCCAAGGCCTTTGTGTATAAAAGGGGGATAAAAGGGGTCTAGGGTTTCAGCCATTCTCACTTCCTCCTCCTTTTTATTTCTTTCTTTCTGCTCCATTATTTCCCAATTGACTCTTCCAATGCATGCAGAATTCTATCCCGACCTCGAAAGTCTAAAATCTATGTTCCTATATAACATGGACTATGAAGATTTCAACTTGTTTCGAGTCTCTTTGTGGCATAATTGGGCTATTAATTGGAATATGTTGGCAACGGTAGACAATTCTAGTACTCTGGAGACCACGTTTTTCATTTTGATTTAGATGAGGTTTGTCCAATCTACAAAGAGTTTTCAGCCATGTTGGGAATTAATCCCAATGTAGCAGCAGCTATGCCCTAATTTTCTTGATCCCCTTGGGTGCTATTAGCGGAGTTTCTCCATATATCCCTTTCGGTGGCTCGACAGTTGGTCACTGGGGGGATGATCTCACTTTCGGTTGTCGTGTATTTTATGCATCTGAGGGATTTCAACAATGCAGTACATTCCAAAGTTGTTACCTTAGGCCTAAATTCGAGGCTCTTACTGGTGATAAGGGATCTATTTATGAACCTTCAATGATGCAATCATAGTGTGAATGTCTTATCCTGCGATGGTGATACTAGCGGAGACCCTGAACGGTCTTGATGCTTGACTGGAAGGCCGCTCGAATTTTTTAAGAGGGATACCGATGATGTTGTTCATGTGGCTGGCTGAGAGATACCATTTAGCAGTTCCTCCTATATCACTTGGTAACCATGTCAAATTCTTTACTCAATACTCCATCAGTTTCATTCCATCAATAAAGAATTGTGTAAATTGGTTCGTGGAGCATGGATCTCAATGCCTTCGTTGGTCAGTGCTATGGTGGGGTGAGATGCAAACTATTTTGGAACTGGGAGAATATATACGTTCAGTTAGTTGGCCATCTACATACCTCATTCTATTTCCCTTAGCGACTTCTGCGCTAAGTCGGTTGGGAGAAAATAGTGCCTCGTCGGGAACTAGACTTTTTTCTTATGGAAGACTAAACTAAATCCATGCGAATGAGGTTCGGTTCTCTGCGGGAGAATCATCAGCCGTCAACCCGTCCATCTCAATCCGTAGGTAGGGTTTAGTATGTGTTCAGAGACTGTCTGAAAGGCAGTGCACGCGATTCATGGTGAAGATCTTAGCGGAGGATACCGGTGAGAGGTGGTTTATCCTTTTTTACACTATGGAGGGGGAGTAGTGGTTTTCCCCAGGCTGGTCAGGACATACCGCTCTATGGAGAGCCTTTATAATACCAACTAGGCAACGAAAGTTTGGGGGCCCCAGGGAGCGGATGATGATGGGGTTGGGTCCTCCGGCAGCTACACATATGGTCCTTGTGAACATGGGTTTATTTTGTGTGAATCTTTTGGTGAGTAGGATGTCTTTGTATGTTTTTGTCTATCGTGTTTTTGGGATTTGGGAATAATTTTAAGATGTTTGGTTAGGCCTATTTTAGGAAAATTTTGGTTAGCGGAGGGTAGTTATTTTGACTTCATTCGCTGATACTTCGTGTAATTGTACCGAACTCCCCTATTTGAGATAAAAAAAATTTGATCATATTATTGTGCCACTTGATAAGAGAATTATCTATAACAATCTCTAAGGCATACAAAATCCTTCTCTTCATGTAAATGATAAAATGAAGTGTCATTCTCTAAGGTTAGAAAAGAATAGCATTTTGGAAAAAAAAAGGGTACCGTGCCCATGTAAAGCATATGATCTACCTACATATCTCTGGGGGTTTTGAAAAAATTTCGAGTTTTATTTTAAAAGAAAAAGGTATTATAGAGGATAAGTCCCCACATAGTTGTGGGTCGAGATAAATGAAGTTTTTTTTTATAGAATAGAAGGGGGATTAGAGGAGTCGTAGAGCGCTGAGATTTCAGACTGAGGGAAGGACTTCTCGAGATGGTCCAGGTTGACTACGTTCCATCTCTTATTCGTCAAGTTCAGTGAGCATAGCGGTGCCGCCTGATAGGATATTTTTTCATGATGTAGGGGCCACTCTAGTACGACTTGAATTTCTCTCTAGGGTATTAGACAATTTATATGATTTCTTTGAGGGTACAGTTTCATTCTTGGACACCACGGTCCTTAACTCTTCGATTGAATGATCGTGCTATAGGGTGATGGTACACTTGTATGTGGTATAGAGACTCTAGCCTCTTTTCATCCAAAAGTGATAATTCATCAAAGTGTCTATGTTACAAATCTTCCTCGTTGTCTCTGCTTTCGAGCATAACGCATAAGGAATGTATTTTGAGCTCAACGAGTAGTACTTCTTCCATGTCGTATACTGAAGAGTAAAGGGTAGCCCAAATAGATATCCTGAATAAAATGCGATATCCCTAGAGGGCGTAAGGGATCCGACCGGCCCAATTTTGGCAACTCTTGGTCATTTTATTGATGATGGCATTGAGGCTTTTATTAGCGACTTATACTTCACCATTGGTTTGGGTTCGATAGGGAGAAGATTTATGTCTGTGAATCCCATATTCATCGACCAGTTCTGTGACCTCGGCTTCAAATTGTAACCCATTATCTGATACTAGCTCGTAGGGAACCCCTTATCGATAGATGATTCTCTTTAGGATAAACTTGGCTACCTTCTTGGAATTCAGTACTGCATATAACTCAGGTCTGACCCATTAGGTGAAGTAATCAATGGCAATCGGGATGAACTCATGCCCATTTTGATCTTTGGTTATGACCATTCCCTATGATGTTAATGCCCTAGGTTTAGAACGACTAGGGAAAATTTATGTTGTACAATTCTAGAGGAGCCATGTGTAAGAAATCAGCAAACTACTGGCATTTGAGGCATCTTCGAACGTAGGTGGTGCAATCCTGAACCACAGTGGTTTAGTTAGATGTTTGACGGATGATTTTATTATCAAGCATATGGCCGTTCATATGGCGTCCACATTCCCTGCTATCGATCTTCTTCACCATTTCTTCAATATCAGCCCTGTGATGCAGTGCAAATGGGTTCCATCGAAGTTTCTCTTAAATAGTGCTTTGTCGTAGATGATATACTAGGCAACCAATTTGTGAAGGGTCGCATGATATTTCTTGTTGGCGCCTTGTGGATACCTACGCTTGAGGATGGGCCAAATATTGTAGTGAAAACACTCGGCCACATCAAAATCTTCCGATGTGATAAGATCAATGTGGTAGAAGTGGGTTGTCACAATTTATTTTTAGACTATGAAGGGGGTCATCATTATTCTTTCGAGCATGTCAACCATGGAGAGCAAGTTAGTAAGGGCATTAACTAAGTTGTTCTTTGTACGGGGTAAGTAGTGGAATGTGATATCTAGGAACTGGGAGGCCATCTGTTCTAAGTGGTGTAGAAGGTAAGAGTTTTTCATCTATAACTTTCCATCTTCAAATCCAATAAGGAGCTAGGCCAAGAGTCGAGTATGCGATCAGCCTTAGAAGGAAAATGATTCGAATTTATTTTTGAAAAAGGGAGAAAGGATTTATTTTGTTGAAAAAAAGGGAAAATGTTTTGACATTTTTTATAAAAAGGCGATTTTTTTGGTATTTTGATGAAAAGGAGGAAAAATATTTTTAGTATTTCGATTTTTTGAGAAAGAACAGGAAAAATGAGAGAAGAGTCTCAACATTATTATTATTATTATTATTATTATTATTATTATTATTATTATTATTATTATTATTATTATTATTATTATTATCATTATCATTATTATCATTATTATTATTATTATTATTATTGTTATTATGTTTTCACTTGTATTAGGTTTAACTTTATGCAAAAGAAATGTTGTACAAGACCCAATACTAAGAACATTGCGCTTAAAAAATAGGTAAGATATAATTTGACTTGTTTCCAGGCTCATGGACGGGTCCTGTTTTGAAAGGACGAAATAGCATGAAAATTTGGGCCGCATGCCGACCCAACATTTTTGCAAAGTTTCGTGTGGTAACCGACAAACTAAATATGAGTGCCCTAGGTATGACACCTATATGAGGTTTATGCAGTTGTTGGGTTAGTGGAAAGGTTCCCTCCTTTAGCATGACTTACAAGATATACTTATAGATTTTGAGGGCAATCGGTATGTGTGGACAAGGCATTTGATATACCTAAGTGTACGGGAATTGCCTCACTATATACCTCATGGGGAAAGTACATGTGAGAGTGAATTCCATGCACTCAAAGTTATACTAGATAACTCCCGTCATGAGTTCGGTAAAGCCGTACGATATGGGGGAACCGTTCGATATACCTCGAAGGTACTAGGTCAATGGAAGATGAGAGTCATATTTCTTAGGCTAACTACGACTTGTTAGACCAGCGCCCATCACAAAGTGACCCGCCAATATAGGACAAATGTTTTGTCAATAGTCATGCTCTTGGTGTTGTAGTGTGCGAAATGCAAGATTCTTGATTACTATATTATGGATAGAGTCTTTTATTTAGCATGATGTGTAAGATAAGCAATATACTAATAGGGAAGAATGTACAAGTATCATGAAAAGTAAATCTAGCATGGCACGTGAGGACTATACTAAGCATGGATGCATGTGAGTGAGTGATGTGTGAATATCTATAAGTGAATGTGTGGTAGCGAGCCTAATCATGGATCAACTACAAGTGGCGTGTGATATGTGCAAGTGAGCATGGATATATACAAGTGTGATAAGTGGAGGTGTGTACTAGTGTAACCTAAGCATGGATATTCTAAGTGGTGTGTGAAATATGTGGATATAAGTGATCCTAAGTATAAGTGTAAGTAGTGTGAGGTGTACATGGAGGATATTTATAAGTGAGTGAAAGTGAAAAGTCAGTGATAGGTGATATAAGCATGAAGTAGATATATACAAGAAATAAACAAAGGGAGAAGGAAACATACAGGTAGGTGCATACGCACACATGCGAAAAATGATAATACTCATGCAAACAGAGTCTAGCCCTCTAATGACAAGTAAGTCCCCAGCAGAGTCTCCACTGGCCCATCCCATTTCATTCCTCCTTCCTTGGGGGGGGGGGGGAGTTGACACTTGCCCCCGCGGTTGTAGGGGAAAAATAAGAAGGTTTCGCGCCCTTTCTAGGGGTGCTTCGGCCATTGTCGATGTGGGGTGATGTAAAGAGATAGAGTCGCCAGGATATTTTGCACAAAATACGAAAAACATACGGAATCAAAGACATACTGATGCTTGTGAAACCAATTAGTTAAGACATTCGGTGGCTAAGTTACGGAATGGTAAGGTGTTAGGAACCCATACCTTTCGATCTTTCATGGGCATGTATTATTATTCTCCTTAATAACTCCGTGAAATGTGTGTGCGTGTATATATAAATGGAGAATGGAAATTCTCAACTCATGGCATGGAGAAAGGAGGAGTGAGGTCATCCGAAGGAGTGCTCCCAAAAATAAGAATAAAAAATATAATGTGTGCGTCTGTCGGTTACCGATCATTTATAGAAAGACGATGGTATAAATTGGACAAAACGCGAGCATGAATCACCAATATAATGTATATAAATAATACATGAATAAAAATAAAAAAAGAAGGCTTGAATCTCGAGTTTTGACCTGAGACGCCTACGTAGTCTAAAAAGGCATCAAAGACCACGTAGTTCGCAGGCAACGCGAGGGCGGGGTTTATCCCATAAATCCAATGTGTTTGTGTATAAAATGGGTGTTTTTGTGTGAAAAAGTGTAGTGAGAAATGCCCATTTGGAATTTATAAGCAATCCCTCTTTTTGTTGTTTTTTTTATAAAAAATATAGTATGTGCAATACTATAATAAAAAGTGGGATATTAATATGTGTGAACTAACAAAAATGAAATGCTAAAGTAGGAATTAAATAACTAATGCGAAAATAAGGAAATTTAAAGAGATAAGAACGTTTGGACTTTCTTTGGAGACTTGAAGGTTGATCTTGTTGAAGGGATTCCCTTGCAAGTGGATGGAGGAGAGGGAAAGGCTTTTGCTAAATTGGGTGTGAAAGGGATGGAAATGGAATATGGAGGTGAGATTTCAATAGGGAAACCATGTTGACTTTGAGAGAATGTTACTGAGATCACTGAGAGTGATGTTTCTGGGGTGCCTTTTGAAGTGAGATCATTCTCCATTTATATAGGGTTAAGGGTGTTCCAATCGGCATTGTACTTGACTTACTTATCGGTAGGCATCCCTAGACACTGCCGATAGGCAGGGAAATGGGTTTGCCATTTGGAAGCTCATGCAAATTTCTCGAAAAAATGATCATAAAATGAAATCTATAAGTCTTAATCGTGCATGGGGCATACCATTGAAAAGGGTATTCAGATCCCTTTAAGAATCCACGGGGCCAATCTTGGGTTCGGGAGTTGATTATGGTCAAATAGGGCTCTAAAGTGTCCGATGATCTTTTGGACAGGAGATTCTCGAAGGAAAATAAATCGTTCATCTGAATCGTAAGATCAATTTGCACATGGGATGGACCATTGGAAAGGGTATTAAGAGTCCTTAGAGGATTCATTCAGTTTTGTTCGGTTCAAAGAGTTGAACTTGGTCAAATGGGGCTCGGGAGTACTCGATGACCCTTCAGAGTAAAACAGGTCATTTGTTCATACCGTAAGGTTTATTAGCACATGGGGAAGACTGTTGGAAAGTAAATTCAGAGCCCTTAAAATATCCATTCAGTCTTGTTCGAGATGAAGAGTTTGAAGGAGTCAAACGGAGTCCAAGAGAGCCCGGTAGCCTCCGTATCAATTTTTTGAGGGAAAATGGACCATTCGTCCAAACGGTAAGGTCGATTCATGAATGGGGTGGACCATTGGAAAGATAATTTGGATCCCTTCAAATATTCATTCAAGTTTCTCTCATACAAGGAAGTTGATTGGGGTCAAAACGGGGCCCAAGAGCTACCGATAGCCTCTAGATCTATTTTTGATAGTAAAATGGACCGTTTGTCCGAACTGTAAGGCTAATTTGTGCAAAGGGTGGACCATTGAAAATGGGATTCAGAGACGTTTGAATATGTATTAAGCTTTTTCTCTTATGAGAAAGTTTATCGGAGCCAAACTAGGCCCGGGAGTGCTCGTGGCCTCTAGATCGGTACTCAGAGTATTACCTAGGGTTCTATGGTGAAGGAAAAAGTGTTAGGGACCTAAATAGAGTCTTGGGGAGGGGGGTTCCTATAATTTAGTGTCTATAGCTGCAGATGAGAGGGCTCAGCAGGTGCCACAGTCTCACCCACAACCACCACCAGCCCCATCTCTGGTTGGTCCAGCAGAGATCGTCGCTATTGTGAATTAAGAAGTTTCCACAGTGATAGCTGTTATGATACATTATTTCCAACCACTGCAGCAGCCCCCCCCCCCCCCAGCAGGTGGTTCTATTAGTGCAAACACCTGGTTTAATTTAGGATAGAGCTAGGGAGGCCTTAACTAAGGGCCACCCACTAGAGTTTGTAGGTAGTTTTGACATTCTGGTGGCTAGTCACTTGAGGATGGTAGAGTGTATGCTGATTCAGAAGAATATGTTGGCCTTATTTCAACTGGTTTGGGCATCTTTATAACACTGGGAGTCTGTCACCATGTTAGAAGAGAGAGAGAGAGAGAGAGGTTTCCGATTGACGAGTTTTGAGGTAAATTTGAGGGGAAATGTTTTCCAACGGTAATGAAATCTCAGATGAGAAGAAAATTTATGGACCTTAATAAGGAAGGTCGCACCGTATTTGAGTACAAGGAGGAGTTTACCGCACTGTCCTATTTTTCTCGGCATGAGGTAAAAATGGAGGAAAAGAAGAGAGATAAGTTTGCGTCGAGAATAACCTGGCACATCATACAGTTATTACTGAGGAATCTGGCTTTAACCACTTATAATCATATGGTGAATGTAGCTTTACTAAATTTCTAGGATCTCAGGACATTCTAAAACAACAAGGGAGAAAATTTACACAGCTCCGAGACATCGAGCCAGCAGGGTAACACGAATGGGAGTACCAGCCAAGGGACCCAACAATTTATGGGTCCACAGTATACTAATCAACACAAGATATTAAGACATTTTGATAACTGAAATAGGCATGCCAACAAGGCCAGGGCCAGCAGTAAAGAGGCCACCAGGTCCAATGGCAGTAGGGGTATGAACAACAGGGGAAACAACTAGATAGGCATCAGTTCCAAGAGAATTATTATATTTGTGGTGAGAAGGGACTTTTCGAGAGGAAGTGACTTCAGAGTAATCGGTCATCATAGGAGCTAGGGGGACATCGAGGGCATCAAGAACCTAAGGGGTAGTTCCAACCGTTGTCGTCCTAGCAAGTGGCAATAGTTCCATCCTTACCAACGCTACTATCTCCACCTTAGGGAAAGCAGCCACAGCTGCAGTATGGGTATGTGTATCATGTTGCACCTAGAGAGGGACCAACACTAGCATAAGCAATGGATTGTGTGCTCCATATTTTTGAGCATGTGAGGCATATTTGGTTTGATACTAGTGCATAGTACTTTATTGTTAATATTACTTTATTGGAACATCGAGGATAATAGATGTAGCATTTGATTTGGTGTTTTATATTATTTCACTCACGAGTTGAGGGGCACCTAGATTTCTTCATGTGTAGAGATATAGGGATTGACATTGGGAGACTTAGGTTTGTAGTAGACCTATTTCCATTAAATATTTCATAATATGATATTATCGTGGGGATGGATCAACAAGTCAATTATAGGGATTGTGTTGATTTTTATTGGACCGTTTAGAGTCAACCGTTAAGTGTAAAACAACTGATTGGACAATGGTGTTCACCATAGCTGAGAGAACTATTATGGTAATTATAATATATTGGGTCTAGGATAAAATGGACGGCGATATAAACTTGCGATTAACACAATGACTTTATAAACAATGGTGTAATTAAGTGAAAGAGCAGCGTATTGATGCGATTATGAGTATTTTGAGGAAAGATTCGAGGGCAGAAATATTTCGAATAAAGAGAGTCAATTGATGATGTGCTCAGATTGGGTAAGATTTATTATGTGCTAAATTATTTGTGATTTCGGTGAAGTTAACTCTTGAATATTTGGACCTAGGAGAAGGGTCATAATATAAGTTCGAAATATGAGGGACGACGACTCAATCGAAAAATTTGTATGAGGATCATGTGAATTGTGCATTATAGATGTGTGTCTTGTTGATGTACCAATGGTGGATAAAGTTTATGGACAAGCAGGTGTCCAATTATAAAATTCTGGAGAAAGTATTTTAGGACTAATGATGGGTCGAAGGAGTTTATAAACCCTATATAGTGAGAGTTTATATGAGCACTGGGATTTTGGCTGCGGGATTCGCATGAATCGGGAAGTGTTGCCTTATCGAGAGTAGGCATAATAATGTGAAGATTTTAGGATTGGTTACGGATATATTTCTTGAATTAGGGATACAATGAATGTTCGACTCGAGGTTTTAATGTAGACTAAATGCTAATGATGGCATACTTTGATAAATGAATAAATGTGATAGTGATTCGACATGAAAATTGCAATTATTCACCCATTATAATTATGCATTTTAGCCCCCCTCGAGTACCTTAATTCCTATATTTATGCTCATTAACGAGACAAACTTTGTTTTATATGTTTAACTACTTTTGCGAGGTATAATTGAGGTATTGTAGGTATTACGGTGCTTAGTATGAAGTTCGGTAGCATTCCGAGGAAGTTTCGTCGACAACCACATGCGCAAGGGCATTTTAGTCATTTCACCATTTAGGTTTCTGGACTAATGTATTCACGAAATTTGAAGACCTCTGAGTCATATTCACATGCCCATAAACAGTGAGTGAGTCCTATTCCTAACGAAGAAGTTACGGGACTTTGAGTGGAGGGAACGAAATGTAAATCAAAATAGGGGAAGAAAACAGGACAAGCAGGTTCGAATCAATTCGTCCCCTTTCCAAATAGATTTGGTCGAAGATAGTTGCCAAATCTCCATTTCCAAATCGATTCTCTTTGTAGCAACTTTGAAGATTTTGCATTCCGAATCGATTCAGCTCATGCTCAAATCCAAATCGATTCGCCCCTGTTTTTTTTTTCAATTTTGCCACTAGGGTTTTTGTATATATAGTTATTCTCTTCACTTTGAAGACATACCTTATATCTTTCATTTTTTATAAATAGATTAGTTTAGGGTTTGGTGTGGTGGAGATCCCATCTTCCATCTCTCTCTTTGGGTGTGCCCATTTGGGTGTTATAAGTTGTACTATTCATCATCCCTAGCATTAATATAGTTGTTCTTTCCTTATTTCCTTGCTATCTATTTAGCTTTGGTGGTAATTAGTTGTTTTCATTTGTTAATTAGGTTTATTTCTTTCTTTAAAGATGTATCATAGTTAGTTTAAGGCTTGGGGTCATGTTTGCGCCATTAATGGGTCTTGAGCTCTGAAAGTTAGGTATTGTGTAAAATTGCGTTTAATTGAAACCTCGTGTATTAAAGTTGGAATATTATACATTTAACTTTCTTTGTCACACAAAGTTAGTGTTTAAAGCGATATTCTGAATTTAATCCACATGTGACTTTTTTTATTAAATGTTTTATTTCGCATTTTTTGATTAATTTCCTTCATGGGTAATGCTTATGACTAATTGGATATGTTCGGTGGAATGCTTTTCAACCGAAATTCTAATTACGCGTTGTTTATCCCTTAGTGATGATGTGACCCTTACTCTTGTTTTTATTAATTCTTGTTTATTTTTAACTTCTTATTATTCCACCGTTGAATGTAGTCATGGTTTAGTTTTTTTTTGTATTGAGGCGGTGAATGGAAAACAACGACAGTGTCTTTACACGAACACACAATTCTTGCTCGATCAAAATGGTACCATTGACGGGGAGTGATGTTATAGATTGTAATTGTTTTATTATTTCATAGAATTTTTTCCTTTTTCCTTTTGTATTTTTATTATTTGTTTTAATCTTTTTTTACCGGATTGCACATTTGAGCACCAAGAAACATTGAATTCTCGATCGGACACCTTTCTACGTGGATTTTCCATCTACAAACTGTGACAACCCTCTTATTAAAATAAGAGGTGTCCATCCCGATACTAATTACAGGAATCATAGATGTTCCATTCTTAGTATCACTGTAGTACAATAATTATGTGAGATAACCACCAATTATTTTGGAAAATGGATTGTCAAAATTTATTTTGGAAATTAATGAAAAATATTTAAACAATCCAATTTTAAAAGAAGGTGGATATGAATAAAAACTGATATAAGATAATCAACCGAATACATCAAAATAACCGAATAATCTGTCAGTTAACAGACTTTAACAAACAGGTTACACCGAGTATTAAAGTACAATATCACATTATATAATACAAGTACAAAACTTGGGCAACACGCCCGAAGGTGTAACTAATCATAACTAGAATATAAAAAGATGGAAGCGTCTATATCAAGTATCCCATAACATCCACAAAGTGTTACTGCTCCATGACACTGGCTAGAAAAGTTCAATACGGGCATCCTTGCGGCGGAACACCTGGGTGATTATAGAATTCATGCAAAATAAGGATATATAAACGGGCCAGAGCCCGGTTTGATATGATCACCATGTGAATAAAGTGCATGAAAGTTATACAAATATAATCATTATGAATAAGCTTCTTTCGCTATCCAAAAATAGTAATAAGAATTCTCACCTCTCAATCTAAATGCACAACCTAGCACAATATCAAAGACAATGCTTAAAAAATTTATTTACACATGAGAATAAAGACAGAATCTTATTTAATAGGGTTACAGTTCCGTTTTACACAATTTCACTTCACCGTTCCTTTTCTCATTAGGAAACTTAATAAAATGCTTTACCATCAATCTCAATTTACATTATAATAAGAATAGTTATAATCACTTTATATAACGAGTCATAACCACACCCGAAATTACCTCACCTCGAATAATAATCACACAATAAAATAATAACCGGTCCTATGGCCGAGGACTATATTCACCCTGCATTCACTAGCCAGGTAACTTCACCTCATGCGTGTAACTTCCCCTATGATAGTATTTAGAGAGGTGTGTATATAAAAATTATTATTCACAAGTCATTCCCACTTTAAAGTATGAATTTCCTTTTATCCAGAGCTATAAATGTTCAATGTCATCATTATAAACCTCAATGTTTAATTATCTCAACTTTAAATATCCATGAATTTACATTCACTCTATAACCCATCATGTATGGTATTCTTCAATCCAGTTCTAGAAGTCCACAGTAACTCACTCTAACTCTCCCTAGTTCTAGATTAGTTCATTTTATACAAAGAATCAGTTATCTTCCTCTAATTTAACTAACTAAATTGATTCCCGAACTAAGCCCCAACTCTCATTTCTAACTTAGGTTCTTAAACACTTTACTACCAGACTCTAATACTCTAGTTTTACTTCATTCAAGAAGGTTCCTAAGTCCCTATCTTAAAAGAAAAAATCTAGAGGAAATTAAGTATTTAAGGGTGAAAAATAGAGGACTGATTGACCGGTCATGAGACCGCGATTGATCGTGCCTCTTTGGTTTTGTCTACAAAAGAATGCAATAAGCTCATTTTGGAAGGCCCGATCGACCGGTCATGGGACCGCGCTCGATCGCGCTTTAAATTTATACTTGTAGAGGAAAGCAGTATGCCTCCTCCTTAAGGCCCGGTCGACCGGGCATTGGACCACAGTCGACCGCACCTATTAGACCCACGATTATATCTTCTTCTACAATGCTAAATCCAAAACTTAAACCCTTTATTCTTACCCTTACTTCATTCTCATCAAAAAACAACATAACTACAATAACTATACACCACAATAACCCAATATAACCAACTAAAGTCATACAAACTACTAGATTTAAAGGTTAAACATCAAAATTTACCAAAACCTACTATTTGTTCCAATTTATTCAATTACACAACTATCACAGCAAATTATTCATATTAAATCATATACTAGCAAGTTATAAACTTTCCTTAAGCTAAAATCTCGGATTCCCTTACGGTAGATGCAAGATCAAACCCAATTTCTTCAATTCTCCTTATTTCTCTTCTTTTTTCCCAAAATCTCTTTCTCTATAGGTTTAGGAACATATAATTGGGAAATAAGAAGGTTGCAAGACATAATCATGCACTTATCACTAATTCTCCTCTTTTAAATGTTAAGACATCATGAAAATGACTCGTAACTACATAATTGAGCCATAACCTGTCAAAAGTGCCCGGAGTCCAAAAATACAATATGACACTTATTTTGACTATTTCGACTATTTCGGGACTAACCGTGCCCTCTAAATTGGCATCCAGAATAATATAAATCATTTCATGTTCCAATTTCATTTTAAATCATTAAAGCCGTTTAAAGCACAACGACACTACAAATTATAACATGATGCCATTTACATTGACTTAACAGCAAATGTGCAAAAAAATCTAATAAATATTATCTTTTAAATCACTTAAAATAATATTTACTCCATTATCCAGTATTTTATATCATTACCTCACATGGTAAATTGGTATAAAATTAATTACTCAAAAGTAAGGGTTATTCCACAAACCATTCGGTAATCATGTCCTATTTTTATAGTAATGTCGGTAATTTTAATGATTCTTTATTTGGGAGTAGTTCTCAAACATTCCATTCTCAAGAATCCGTGCCTCCACCTATTACGGTGCGCGAGGGCCTTCGAATTCTTGAGAATAAAAGGATTGAAAGCATATATCGAAAAGAAAATCATTTTTTATAGCTTGAGTTGGATGCATTATTCGAATCCAATGATGATTTTTCTTCCAATATTTTTAAAGTTGAAGAAGAGTTTCAACTAAATGAGGAATTCGACGTTCTAGAGCCAAGGAAGCCTACATTGGAAGAAACCTTCCTTCTTTTCACCCAAAGTGTGGATAACGTTATTGGTGCTTGTTTGAGAATCGAAACACATTGCAATGAGATTAATTCTTTAGTGGAATTCAACGAGGAGGTTGAGACTTGTGTTTCACCTCAAATTTTTAAAGAACATTTCATTGAAAGTGAGGCTTTCTCCCCTGAAATTCAATCTCTTTGTGATGATGAATTACTTGAGATTGAATTTATTTCATCACCATATTCATTTACCGTTTTTGAACCATTATAAGTAACGCTTGATTCCTATGAGTTGGTTGAAACTCTTGAAACTTTTAAACCTTACCGACGAGGACTCTTTACTTGAATTGTTTTCCAAGATGGATTTTTCCCCTTTGTGTGCCCCACCACCCATTCTACTTGAAAAACCTTTTTGAGATGATTCTATTTTTCTTGGATCCCAATTGTATTTATCCCTCTTAGCATCCAAATACCCCATCGTTCCCCAAAAGTTTTTAATTGGCGATGGTTCATTTCTTTCGCCTTACACATGCCTTCCGTTGGTCAAACGAAATTCCTATTTTTCGGGAGGCATGCTTTCAAAGGAGGGTACACCGATTATCCATCAAAGTTAAATCGTATTTTGGGTCGACCCTTAGAAATTTCGACTTCTAGTGTATAATTAGATATAAGTTAAATAGTAGGTTGTAAATAGTTAGTTTTTCTTTCTTTCTTTTTCCTTTCTTTTTAATTGTAGTCTAGTGTAATTACTTATACTTTTTATTATTCTTTTTGTATGCTTGTTACTAAATTGTTTTATAGATTCAATGGGCTTGTACTTATCGGGGATCGCTCCATTGTGGGTTATATCTTTCTTTTTCTATCTTTATGTTGTGTTTTTTATTTGTATTGAGGCCAATGAAACATATAAGTTAGGGGTTGTGGAATATTTTATCCATTCATTGGTAGTTTTATTGATTTGATCACATGTTATTTCCAAGTATGCTTTTGTTGAAAAAATTGAAAATTTTCAGAAATAGTTTCTTTCTTTTTTCTCCTTTCTTGGACTTTTTACCTTTATTTTCGATGATAAAATTCAATAAATGCCCAATCCAATGACAACTCGATGATGCTTGTTCTCGATTTTAGAAGTTATTAGACTTTAGTACTCAATTCATTGATATTACGAATAACTTCATGAATTAAACATTAAGTCCATGAGCAAATGGACTTTTCTTGTTTTATTGACTTGGTTTAAGATTTTTATAACTCGATAATCATTCGTTGCAATGTATATACTTGCACCGAGTGAGCTTCGGGATTTTCTTTGCTTGTGAGTGTTATACACAACTTTTCCCTCCTTGAAAACGTTAAATTCGTCGGTAATCTCACTATTCTTTCATTTGATCGTTCATTAATTGAGTTTATTTTTTATATGTGTTACTTGGGAATGATTTTCAAAGTTTTTTTTACTCGAGAATTGCGTAAATTTTAGGAAATAATCACAGGCCCTTTTTATTATATCACCCATATTGGCCTTGACCTCACCTTAAATATTTACCTAGTCAACCCCTTTGAACCTTATTATAGCCTTTCGTTTCATAACCCAAAATCCCATAACCAACTCCACTTTAGATTTATAAACCATATTTATCACCTTCCATACCTATGTTTGGAATGATACTTGGGATTGAATGATGTTTGTGTTACGTGGTTACAATTAAGCACGTGAGAGTGAAAAAAGTGAAGAAAAATGTGTAGTGAAAAATAAAAGAAAAAGTTAAAAACAAAAGAAAACAAGAGAAATAAAAGAAAGAGATAGTCTGTACATGTTTCGTACAATGTTCATTAACCTTTGTTTACTCTCTCCATTGTTATATATAATGATTTTTAGGGAAATCATTTTCCAATTTTGAAATTTCCCATAATTTTTTATTCTCCCGAGTTTTCATCCCCGAACACATTTGAATTCATAAATATAACTTTACTTTCACGACCTTAACCCCAAACCTACATTACAACCCTATAATGTCCTATGTGATCCTAGGGTGAATTTTATTCGAAAGTCTAAATAATTGTGATAATCTGTGAAAATGCATTTCGCCTCCTCTAATGGCGATATCTTTCATTAAGATTATAATTTTTCATTTTATATATAGCGTTCTTCATCAGCGACATATGCGCGTCCTAGTTTCCATTTACATTTACTCTTTATGCCCGCATATCCCGTGTATTACCTCTCTTTTCATGGTGATTCCATTTATTGAGTGTAATATCTGGTGAGGATTGGTTTATATGCATGCTTTAATATTTATCCAGTTTATCTAAGTTTTTGCCAAATCATACTTTGCATGTGCTTGCTCTCCTCCAACTTTTAAGGTTTCAATTCTATGAAGTGCATTCTATATTGTTAATAACTACAGACTTTTGTGTGAATTTATTCACAATGCTAATAACGTGTTTGAAATCCTTTTCGTTATTGTTGGGCTTGTCGCATGTTGGTTGGGCATACATTTTGAGGAAACTTTGATGTTTCTGGGTTTCATCCCTGAAAACCCTCAGGAGACAACACTCGTCCACTAGGGTAACCTAGGGGTTTAACGGCTTATTGCATATGATAAATGTAATCGTTCACCTGCGAAAGTGGCTTTTATCTATTTTGTATATATCTCCTGTATTGTGGTTTACTTTTAGTTCTTATAGCTTTCTATTTCATTGCTAGGGACTAGCAATGTGTAAGTTAGGGGGTGTAATTCGGCACGAATATTACATTTATTCACCCGTTATAATTATGCATTTTAGCCACCTCGGGTACCTTAATTCCTATATTTATGCTCGTTAATCAAACAACCTCTATTTTATATGTTTAACTGCTTTGTGAGGTATAATTGAGCTTTTGTAGGTATTACAGTGCTTAGTATGAAGTTCAATAGCGTTCCAAGGAAGTTTTGTCAACAACTGCATGCGCAAGGACATTTTTGTCATTCCACCATTTGGGTTTCTTGCTCAACGTCTTCATGAAAGTTGATTCCCATGAGCCATCTTCATGTGGACACAAACGGTGCACGAATCCGATTCCTAATGAAGAAGTTACATGATTTTGAGCAGAGGGAACTAAATGTAAATCAAAATAGGGGAAGAAAACAGGACAAGAAGGTCCGAATCGATTTGTTTCTTTGTTGAATCGATTCGGTTGATGATAGTAGCCAAACTTCCATTTCCGAATCAATTCGGTCCAATACCGAATCGATTCTTTTTGTAGCAACTTCGAAGATTTTGCATTCCGAATCGATTATGCTCAAATCCAAATCGATTCACCCCTGTTTTTGTTGTTTTCTTTTTTTTTTCAATTTTGCCACTAGGGTTTTTGTATATATAGTTCTTCTCTTCACTTTGAAGACATACCTTATATCTTTCATTTTTTTTTATAAATAGATTAGTTTAGGGCTTGGTGTGGTGGAGAGCTCATCTTCCATCTCTCTCTTTAGGTGTGCCCATTTGGGTGTCATAAGTTATACTATTCATCATCCCTACCATTAATATAGTCGTTCTTTCCTTCTTTCCTTGCTTTGTATTTATAGTTTGTTGGTTAATTAGTTATTTTCATTTTTTTAACTAGGTTTATTTCTTAATGTAAAGATGTATCGTAGTTAGTTTAAAGGTTGGGGTCATGTTTTCGCCATTAATGGGTCTTGAGCTTCGAAAGTTAGGTTTTGTGTAAAATTGCGTTTAATTGAAACCTCGTGTTTTAACGTTGGAATATTATGCGTTTAACTCTCTTTGTCACGCAATGTTAGTGTTTAAAGTGATATTCCGAATTTAATCCACGTGTGATCATTTTTTATTAAATATTTTATTTCGCATTTTTGGATTAATTTCCTTCATGGGTAATGTTTATGATTAATTGAATATGCTCGGTTGAATGCTTTTGAACCAAAATTCTAATTACGTGTTGGTGATCCCTTGGTGGGGATGTGACCTTGACTCTCGTTTTATTACTTATTGTTTACTTTTAACTTCTTATTTTTTCCCCTTTCTTTATTTCCATCCATATCACCTTTTACACTTTTATTTTACAAATAATAAATCACTTAAAGTCTGTAAAACATTCCCTGTGGATTTTCGATACCCGGACTGGCCGCTATACTCCACTGTTGAGTTTAGTCATAGTTTAATTTTTTTGTATTGAGGCGGTGAACCGAAAATAATGACAGTGTCCTTACATGAACACACAGTGCGCTCGATCAAATAGTTATCCGGAGACGAATTTATTTTATAAGGAAGGATACGTAAAATGAGAGGTATTCATATTGTAAAAATATTGGGTTACATTGGAAACTTTATGACTAGTGATGGTCTCGGTTACATGATGATGTGTACGGTCACAAATGGTGTTATAATAATGACAATGTCATTAAAAATGGGTCGTAGAATTTGGGATGGGTAGGTCTCTAGGGGCTTATAAGTGATTAAGCTCTCTAATAGACTTAAGAATGGATAGAGGATTTCTTATCGTGTGAGTAAGAATGAACATGAAGTTCTTGGCACTGAATCGATAAATTTATCGGGATTTAGTGTATCCTATGGAAGTGATGAGCCTTTTATTAAAATTGACAAAAGTTAAAATCTATGCAGTTAGCGACTTTTTTTCTTTTAGTCTTGGACCGACAAATCACAATAAGTGACTAAGCTAAGTAGTATTGTATCGAGAGGGTTCCTAGTTTGAATTTCACTTGCGAGACGTCCCGTGCACAAAATTAATAAATGTCGAAAGTTGAGAGATTTTGGGTTTTAGGATGTTTTGTTACTGGGTTTTACATGTGTGGAGGTATAACACATCGGAAGATATTATATTATGTGAGTTAAGGCTAGTGGGGCCGAGTTGTGCATTGATGATAGGACTTAGTAATGTTTATACCACTAATGGAATAATCAGGACAATCTTTAGATGAATTGGGTCATGGTCAGCTCGTTATTTGAATAAACTCTGCTTTATAGATGTATGGCTCAGGTTGGATGTATAAGTGTCATCCATATTTTATGTTTATACATGTGCGTGCATGTAATATGTGATGTGGTATGCATAGATGAGACTTTTCCTTTTATTTCATGGGATATGAGTACGGACTACTTGAGTACAAATTTTATGATAATTGTGCGGGTTAAAATTTGATGTTATGATTTAGTGAATTCCAATGACGAAATTCCATTATTGGGGGGGGGGGGGGGGGGGGAGAATATAATACCCTGTATTTTCGAAATAAAATATTATGAAAGAAGTTAATTAAATAATTTCGAAATAAACTTTGAGAATAAAATAAATCTATGGGATTTAAATTAAATTGGTATAATTTAGATTGAGAATAAATACTTATTCATTATTACATATTTATTTGACTCAATTGGGCATGATGGGTTCAATCGTGGAAAATAAATCGAATGGTGATTCACTTATGGTTATGTATCATTTAAACATAATAAAAATATGTATGTTGGGTAAAAATAATTCGGCCGCATTTCGGGATGTTTTGGGAACTTGTTTAGGTGGTTTAGACCTCTAAAAATAGTCCTAGTGTATAGGGATATCAATTGAGAGGTTATTGGGCTATATCGGTTATGGGTTCGGGCCCATTTGAGGATCCAAAAATGAAAATTTAGGCCTAATCGGGATTGGGATTAATATAAGTAAAGGAGGGAGGTTAAGAAACTCTTAACACTAAAAAAAACTAAACCTATCAATCACATATCTAGAGAGAGGAGACCAAAGGTCAAAGAGGAGAGGAGGCTAAGGATTAAGGGAAAACATCCAGTCATTCATAACAGGCAAGAATTTTCTTGCTTAAATTATTGTCCAATATATTTCTTAATTCATCGTAGTAATCTCCCATATAATTTCTAGATTTCAATATAATATTTGGTGATAGAATGATAAAATTTAATCTAATGTATGTAGAGGAAATTAATCTGAACTATGTGGTTTAAACCCATAAATTTAAGATGATTAAAGTCTTGGATTGGATGATAGACTTCATGCTTTAGGTTCTTGAATTCATTAGAATTCTTGATTCATATGTAGAGCAGTAGAAACTATGTTTTAGGATCTGCAGTTTATGAGAATCATGATCATTGTATAATGCTAAACACTAATTAGAATCTAAAGGGATTAAGAGGTAAAGAAAACAGTTTTATTAGGCATGACAAGTAGTGTAAATTTTAGGTTTTTGGGAATGTATTTCTAGGTTAAATTGTGTTATTAACCATCCTAGAGTCATAGGGGTTGTTACATATTAGGCCATCCAAAATCCAAGGCCTTATCAAGGCGAAAGATAATTTACCATGTCTACCTATCAATCATATAGCCTACCATACCCAAGGTTATATAAAGAAAATATTCATATGTTCCATATCGGATACAGGCACCTGGATGTGCTACCTAGGGGTAAAAATTGACTAAGATATCTCATCTACTCACCGAGGTTCCATAATGGTCCTAGTCGTACGTGCCCCTTTAAATAAAATTCCCCTTAGTAAGTTCGCCCCGAGAACTCACGCATGGTATGCATTACATAAAGAAAACGACAATTAATATCCATCTTAATCACGGAATTCAAGTCTCGACAAAATTTATCTACTTGAATTACATTTAAAAGTAATTAAGAAATCCATCCATTATCTTAAATTAAAGTCAACCAATTCATACTATATATATATATATATATATATCATCCCAAACAAACCCCTAAATACCAACTTCTCAAATAAAAAAAAAAGAATTTACCAAAATATCTCATGGCAACGGTCGACCGTGGAATAGGGCGGTTGACTTCGTTCTTCACTGTTTTGAAAAAATCCCCCATACAGGGGGTTGTCTTTTCCAACTTAACAAAATCCAATTCTAACCACCATAAAAGACTATAAAACCTTCATATATAATTCACACAATATATAAACAATGTATCTACATACAAAACATGATTAGAACATAATTATATCATCAAAATCCTAATTAATGTTCAAGAACCCAAATAAAACTCATTTTCTCTCTTAAGAACCCTAACATTCCAATTCTTAACAATTTGATTTCGATTCTCTACATAATATACGTAAGATCATAGGATGTTGAATGAATTATATTAACAAATAATAACCTATTCTAGATCTAATGAAAACACATCAATTTTGTGAAAAGATACAATCATAATGATGCTAAATCAATCCTAATTAATTCTTAGTTCGGATAATTACAAAATTACTTGATTTAAATCATCTATATCAGGTTTTAATCACTTAGTTAGGATTTTGATTCAATGAATAGGCATAATTTATAACAAATTCAATAATACAAGAATTCAAATTAAACATGCCTTCAAATTGGTGTAGAACAAGGGCTCCAATCTTCAAAATCCTCTCTCTTCCTTTTAGCCTTTCCTCTCCAAGATTTAAGACCTCTAATATTGTGTTTTGTGTTAAATGATCCTCCTAATGATTCAATACTAACTCTTAAAGATCTAATTGGGCCTGGACCTAATTTGGGGTCTTAAGTAGCTAACCCAAAATTCCCCTTAACTAGTCTAAAAGTCTCCCGTTCATATTTTAAGTCAAATAAATTATAATTTTAAATAATCTTAAACCTTGCAATCCATCATTCTCATAACCAATGATAGTAAATAACACACATACTAATTATTAGTCTAATTAGTCATAATTTACTTGAATCAATCATAATATTTATTAATGTTTTCCCATCTCTTTATTTTAGAAATGATTTATATACATATAAGTAAGTTGTGAAATTACATGTTACTCAAGTACATGTACTATTCTATTTATATATAGAACAATACGGCGTATTACAACTTATTTTGTAATGTCCACTAGATTATAAATAATCCATTGATCGGGTTAACAGGTGGAAGAAAAAATTTAAAACTCAATAAAGGGGGTATCGCAATCTTAGGCATTATCGGACACGAATTCCTCCATGTTAAGATCTCAACCCTACTTACATAACTTTCACCCAATATGTGGGGATAATTTGATTCAATATAATATTTAATCTCACCTAGCAATCAAAGAGACAACTACATAAGCATTCCAATCCTTATAATTCTGGGGATTAAGAAACAATGCACCATTTGCAAATAGTGTGAGGGTTTGAGAGTCTAATATTGACAACCCTTAGACACTAATCTCATGGGTGGTCCCGTTCAATGCAATCCTGTGATGTTCCGATCACAATCCTCTGTTGAACGATCTCATGGGTTCCTATACCATCATCGGTTCTCGGTAGTTTAAGATTAACTACTAGGATTATGTCATAACTGTTCCAATGGGATGTTAATTACAAATCTAGGCTGTGAAGATTTCAATTATGCTATAACCGAAATTTCAATCTCCTTGTGATCAACCCAAAGCTAACTCGCTAGAATTTCTACTAAGATCTATTAACCGATATTATATGAAACAAAATATTTAAACAAATATAAAAAGTTCTCACAAAATTTATTCTCATATCAAAATGAATAAAACAATCTTTTACTAATAAATAATAAAATATTTTACACATCGGTTTATGAATAAACCCCAACAACCCATGCCGAAAGGCACGACTAATTTTTTAAAAATATCGTACGTGCTTAAGACATGCATGATGAAACATAGTCTTTGAATTATTGACCAAAATTTATATGTCAATACACTACCCAAACTTGATTTTCAAATAATTTTTAAGGATATATATGCATATGTGTGTGTTTGGGTATTTTTCTAGGAATCCCATTACACTATTTGAACCCTAAATTCCATAACTCTTTATTTTCATTTCTAATTATAAAAGATGAATAATTAGAGAAATAAGATATCAATATATAAAAACTAAAACAACATCAATACAAACATATTTAAAATATTTTACAATATTTCATGTGAAAACCAAAAGGCATGTGAAATGTGTACAATATTGAATCAATATTTCATGTAAAATGTTTTACATATTCAAGACCTTCATTTTTAGTGGGGGCGTGGCAGGATCTAGGCCGCTATTGTTCTTAGATAGTTCAAAAACAACCCGACTTTATAATATAGATGTGTAATATATTTTGTGTACTAGGTTGAAGATTGTTTAATAAACCTTTTATATGGCACAATTTGCGCTTGTGATAGAAAAAACATAAAAAATGGGGGCGAGATTGTTAATCCTTTGGGCCTTTATCATAATATTCCAAAATCGATTTAAAGATACAAATAAAATTATACAATTTTTATAGATATCAATAAGACAATAACATAATAAAAACTCAAACATAAAACATTTAAGACACAAGTTTCATCAATATATAAAATACAGATTTGGGCAGAAAACCTAGCCCTTAGTATTTATTAAACAAAAGACATTGATCTTTTATTTTATAAAATAAGCCCCTATCACCAATAAAACACTTTAAACTTACATTCTCATATGTAAAAACAATCTTTAATTTGTTTCAACTACCAAAATTGCTCTTTGATTTAATCGATGCTAAAGAATGTCACTGAAAGTATTTAGTGGTTGTTTTAGCGAAGAAAAAATGCGATGTAAAAATAAACGTCCTAAAAGTATTTTTCTAAAATATGTAGCAACATGAAAGGTAAAAATATACTTTTAACTTGTTTTACCTGCAAGTAGGCGATGCAAATAAATGTCCCCAACAAATTTACTTACATGTTTTAGTGACATATAAAAAATTCATAAGAAAAGTAACACATTTTAGTGACACTAAAAATAAACATCGTTAACAATATATTTACGACAGTCTTTACGATATTTATTAGCATCGCCAATGCACACTAAACTACAATATTTGTTTGAATAAGATTAACAATGTAGTAGTATTGATATTAGAAATAACTTTATCAAAATCATATGATGTGTCTTTATGTTATAAAATGACTTAAAACAAAGACTTTTACCCAAAACTCTCTACATAAAATGAGTTTTTTATGTACTCTCGGTGATAATATCGCACTTAGACATACTCTCTATAAGTTTAACAATTATTTTAGGAGTATTTCGACTTTACCCACCACATAGTTATGATTATTTGACTTTACCCATGATTTTATTTTTCTTTAGACTTTTCCACATATTTTGACATTTATCAACACTTTATTTCATTTTTTACAACATGTTTTGCATTGATAAATGTCAAAATTGATGGTAAAATCTAACGAAAAATAAAATGGTGGTTCAAGTCAAATAATAATAGTTACATGGCGGGTAAAGCCAATATACCCCTTAGATTTATTCCTCTATGGATAAAAATATTAATTATGACACACCCATCGAAAAAAAATAAAATGCCCCCAATTATATAGGGCATTAGCTAATAAACCCCTTAACAATCTATTTATATATGATTATACCACGTGGCAATCTCGTGGGTATCTTAAACCCATAAAATTATCAATTAATTAACGGTAAGTTCAAACGATACAATAAATAGTTATAAATGTACCATAGTTACAAGTGTAACTATATATACATTAATAAGTATAACTGTATCCTTATCGTTAATCTCTAAAAATCTAAGGCCTTACCACCATGTTTCCCAATTGTATATCCAAGGATGCACTATAGAATGTAGAGTGACAGAAGGTTAATTAAGTCAACACATAACGATTATAATAGAGTAGGTAAAATAATACGTGCTATAGAATTCATTGAAAAATATTTGCTATATTATTTGATTGAGGGTTTATGATATTTAACACTTGTTTACACTGTTTCATATATGTTTGAGTTATAGCATGCTATGTAATATTTTCTGGAAGAAAACACAACAGTTAATAGTTTTAGCATGTTACATAAATTCAACTCAGATTCAATTTTTTACTATTTTAAAAAAAAAGGCCTACACGGGAGGTTCGCATAGGAGTCTCATTTACACACACGCGCGCGCACACACACACACACTAATAGATGCCCGTGCCTAAAGGCACAAATACCTTATTTGAAAATATAGTACGTGCTTACGACATGCATGGTGAAATAGAGTCATTGGCTTATTGACTAAAATTTATGTACCAATACATTACCCAAGCTTGATTTTCGAATAAACTATAATGATGTATATGCGTATGTGTGTGTGTGTGTGTGTGTGTGTGCGCACGTATATTTTTCTAGGAATCCCATTACACTATTTGAATCCTAAATTCCATAACTCTTTATTTTCAATTCCAATTATAAAACCTAAATATTAAAAAAAAAGATATCATTGTATAAAAACTGAAACATCAATATAAACATATTTAAAATGTTGTACAATAGTGCATCAATATTTCATCTGAAAACCAAAAGGCAAGTGAAACGTGTATGGTTAGATTGTACATATTTTCCTGTAGCAACATATATAATCCAATGAAATACATATCTTAAGAGTGGATTTGTATTTATTAAGATAATAAAATTGAAAGAAGTCAAAAGTACATGTGGTAGAAAAAACAATGAATAGAAATTTAGGACATAATGAACCCTACAATTTCATAGTTAGGTGTCAAGAACCATGTTTCCATTCACTTGATGTTGAAGCAACATTTGGTCCAAGTCTCTCATTTTTGTTAACCCTTCGTATTGCCTATATCTCGCCACAACCATTTCATACCACTTAAGTATAACATGTTAAAAACTTAATTTTCATCGGACGTAAGAACTTTAACTATTAAATAAACCAAATAATTCATAAACATTAGGGACCATTGTCATGATTAAGTGCATACATTGTCAGAGGACTTTGTTCACACTTTTTAATTTAAGACGATAATATAATGAGCTACACAATTATCTCATGCTAAGCACAAAAATTAGTCTGAGAAATCCAAACGAAAACATTTAATATACATATTAGGGAAGGGATAAAATGTCATTATCAATGTTAACAGAGGGGGCTTTCATTGCCAAGAAGGGTAAAATTTGTATCAGAGGTAAACGTGTTTGCCACCCAATTTACAAAATTATTGGACCGAAATCTATTTTACACCAACATGTTTAATTGTTTTAATTTTTTTGGATGTAAACCACGTTTTTTCTTCAAATTTTTGGACATAAACACGGTTTACGTGTAAGCTTTCTATTTTTTGAACTCTTCTACCACTGTATTCAACCCCCTTAGATAGAAATGCTTTATATTATCCGTTGATTAAGTTTAGAGCAAACATTGGAGATGGTCTAATACCCAAGAAGCATTTAAAGACATAAAAAATTTAAAAATAAACACATATAAAGGAAACTTTCAATTAAATAAATCATACAAACTGTATAGAGAAGAAGAACAATTCAATCACAGACCCTTTAAAGTTATAGTTGAAGCCAGTTATGCTAGAGTGAAACAGATAAACTTTGTATTTGAGAGAAAATCTGTATTCTCGTTAATTAGAGATTAGAGAGTGAGATATCATATATATAAGAAGAGTTTGTTACAGCTATTACAAATAGAGTACAGTTGTACAACAGTCTATCTAACCATCTAAATAACAACTTTAATATTACTTAATTACATCCACTTGCAAGTTGTTACAAACAGCTGCTAAACTAATTGGTTGGTTATCATCCCCCCTCAAGCGAAAGGGGCGGGGAACAACACAGAGTTTGGAACGTAAGGACAAGAACCTTGAGCTTGCCAAATGCTTGGTGAGAGGATCTGCTATCTGATCTTCAGTTGAAATATGCTGCAGAGCAAGCTGTTTTTAAATAACTCGATCCCGAACAAAATGCAAATCAATCTCTATATGCTTTGTCCTAGCATGAAACACATAATTAGTAGCAATATGGATAACACTCGTATTATCACACCAAAGAATAGGAAGCTCGTCCTGAGGTATGCATAGTTCTTTTAATAGAGCTTGAGTCCAAATGACTTCAGCTGTAGCAATTGCAAGTGCCCTATATTCAGACTCAGCAGAACTTCTAGATACAACCTTCTGCTTTGTAGCAGACCATGAAACCAAGGTGTTGCCTAAAAAAATAAAATAGGCACTAGCACTTCGTCTATCATCTGGAGAGCCTGCCCAATCAGCATCAGTGTATGCTTGAATCTGAAAGCTGTCAGATGCTTTAAGAATAAGTCCTTCTTGCATTGTTCCCCTGAGATATCTAAGAATACGTTTCATATCCATCCAATGAGAAGTAGTAGGCCGATGTATGAATTGGCCAGCCTTGTTAACGGCAAATGAAACATCTCGTCTAGTCATGGTAACATATTGTAGAGCACCAACCACACTTTGATACAAAGTAACATCTTCAAAAGGTTCACCATCATATTGAGATATCGATTTTTCAATAGTACCAGGAGTTTTAGCTGATTTGCAGTCTAACATATCAGTTTTGGCAAGCAAATCAGCTATATACTTGCTTTGGGAGAGATGTATAACATCATTAAAATAAGTAGGTTCAACACCAAGAAAATAGGATAAGACACCTAAGTCCCTCAAGGCAAAAGTATTATGAAGATCAACTATCAACCGTGAAACTTGACTTGTTGAACTCCCGATAATTAAAATATCATGAACATAAACTAAGACTATTAGAATTGAGGTTCTGTCACAGAGAAAGAATAGAGAACTATCGGTCCTGGAAGACATAAAACCCCAAGAATGAAGAACTGAGTTGAGTTTATTGAACCATGCTCGTAGAGCTTGTTTAAGACCATACAAGGCCTTCTTAAGTTGACAAACATGATTAGGAAATTGCTTACTAACAAAGCCAGGAGGTTGCTGCATGTAAACTTGCTCTTCTAAGTCACCATTCAAGAAGGCATTTTAGACATCAAGCTGCCTAACAGTCCATTTATAAGACAAAGCAATGGTTAAAATAATGCGAATTGTTGTTGGTTTAACTACTGGACTAAATGTCTCAAAATAGTCAATACCATAAGTTTGATTGTACCCCTTTGCAACCAGACATGCCTTGTGTCGATCAATAGTTCCATCAGCTTTATATTTCAGTCGATACACCCATTTGCAACCTATTATACTAGTTCCAGCAGGAGGGGCCACTAAAACCCAAGTTCTATTTTGTTGCAAGGCTTCATACTCTGCTTTCATAGCATGAATCCACTTAGGATCCTTTTATGCTTGTTTTAAGGTGCTCGGTTCAGTTGGCTTAACAGCAGTCAAGGAAAAAAGTTTCTTCTTCTTTGTTATCCCATTCATAGCTCGAGTCACAACTCGATGTGGTTCAACAATCCCAACTGGAGACACAATGACAGAAGCTTGAGGACTGGTTGAAGTGGATACTACTAGTTCTGAAGATGTTAACACAGGAACTGAGGAGTCACCAACTGATAATGGATCAGAACCTGTGTTAGAAGTAGAAGTATGAGTTGGACAGTTTTGTGGAAGAGAAGACAAATTATTTGATGAAGAATAATCTGAAAGAATGGCAGGATATGACACAATTCAGAGACAACAACAGATGAATTTTCCTTATGAGAAGCAAACGAAAAATGATATTCATAAAAAACAACATGAGGAGAGATATAGATACGACTAGAGGTACTGTCCAGACACAAATATCCTTTGTGAATAGAACTGTAACCAAGAAATAAATACTTCAAGGATTTATATTGAAGTTTATGATTATTATATGGTCGAATGAAAGGGTAACACAAACAACCAAAACACGAAAAAGGGTATAATCAGGTTGCTTATGAAAAAGAGTAGAGTAAGGAGAAGCAAACTTGAGTACTCTTGTAGGCATTCTGTTGATAAGAAATACAGCAGTTTGAAAAGCATACTTCCAGTACCGTAAAGGCATCTGAGCATGAGCAAGAAGAGCTAGGCCAGTCTCAACCACATGGCGATGTTTCCTTTCGACCCTACCATTTTGAGAAGAGGTGTATGGACAGGAAAAATGATGCAATATACTAGATTGAGTCAGAAAGGAAAGAAAGGATCGATATTCACCACCATTATCAGATTGTAAACATTTAATTTTCCTGTCAAATTGATTTTCAACAAGTATTTTGAATTGTTTGAATACAGATAAGGCTTGATCTTTGGTTTGCAATGGATAAAGCCATGTAAATCTAGAAAAATCATCAACGAATAGGATAAAATATCTCGATCCAGAAGTAGACTTAATGGGAGCAGGACCCCAAATATCAGTATGAATCAAATCTAAGACATTACAAGCACAAGAATTTGAAAGTTTTAAAGGTACACGATGACTTTTGGCTAGTTAGCAGGAACAACAAACACCAGTTCTATTATTGGTACTAGAAATATTACAATCTGATAGAATTCTATGAATAATTTCAGAATTTTCATGGCCTAGCCTATAATGCCACTGTTCTTCTTTATTAACCATAGAAGTGAAAGCAGATACAGAGGAATTGAAAGAATTATGAAACGAACTATGTTCTGAATTGGTAACAGGAAACTTATACAAGCCATTCTCAAGCTTGCTTTGAGCGAGAACCCTCTTCGTAAGTTCATCCTTCATACAAAAAGAGTTAGGATAGAAATCAATAAAGGTATTATTATCTGAACAAAACTTTGCTACGCTGATCAAATTGGCTGATATGAAAGGAACATGATAAACTTTCTTAAGTTTGAACTGATGGGAATTAGAAACTAACGAATGAGAGCCAATATTAGAGGTATGGAGTTTCTTACCATTACCAACAGTAACACGCTCAGTTCCTGTGTATGGAGTAGCATTGTTCAGATTACCAACAGCCTTTCTTAGGTGATGACTAGCTCCAGAATCTAAGTACCAAGTATCATCTCCAACTGTGCTTGGTGAGGAACCCAATACTGATACATTTCCCTGTGAATTGGTAGTGGAAGTATTATTCTCAACTTGTCCTCCTTGAAAGGAAATGTCAAAGCGATGGTAGCATGTGTGAAAAGTATGTTCAAACTTGCCACATAACTGACATTGTGGTTTGTTGGTTGAGTTGAAATTGTTATTTCCTCTTCCTTGGCCATTACGTCCATTCCTTCCATGACCACGAAAATTAGAGTTCTAAAAACCACTTCATTGACCTGAGTATTGGCCTCGACCTCCATTGTATCATTTTCCTCCTCCACCTCTGTTTTGAGAGGAAGCATAGTTCGCAGTTATCGCCGATGCTTCAGCAATGGAGTTTTGTTGCTCCAATCGTTGCTCATAAGAGAGGAGCATACTCTGAACAGCCTCAAGAGAGATTCTATCATCTCTGGTGTTAATTATAGTAATAAAAGCATTGTAGTCTGCTCCAAGACCTGCAAAGAGGTTTATAATTTGATCTCTCAAAAACTAGTTCTCCAATGGCAGCAAGACTATCTGTGATCCTTTTGATCTTCATCAGATAATCGATCATCGACATTGAGCTTTTTTTCATATTTTGCAACTCAAGCCGAAGTTTCATAACTCTGGCTCGCGAAGAAGAAGCAAAGATCTTCTCAAGTCCTGTCCAAGCAGAATGAGAAGTTGAATGTCCGATGATTGAGCCATTATTTCTGGAGTGAGAGATGAATAGATCCAGCTTAGGATCATCCGATCTTGACGCCTTTAAGCCATAAATTCTAGATTAATCGATCCAGTTCTTAGAGTACGAGAAGGACAAACAGAGATTCCCTCGATAAAATCTTCAAAACCATTCGAAAAAATCACATTGTCCATTTGTGATTTCCATAGAACATAGTTCGATCGATCCAATTTAACTGAAAGAGAATGATTGATCATTTGTGAACCCGAAAAAAAAGAAGCAGTCGATCCAAGAGAAGATGAAGAAGCCATGGATGAATCGCAAGCAAGAAACCTGATTGGATCGTAAAAAAGCCCTAGAAACCCAGAGAGCTCTGATACCAAGATAAACTTTGTATTTGAGAGAAAATCTCTATTCTCGTTAATTAGAGATTAGAGAGTGAGATATCATATATAAGAAGAGTTTGTTACAGCTGTTACAAATAGAGTACAGCTGTACAATAGTCTGTCTAACCATCTAAATAACAACTCTAATATTACTTAATTACATCCACTTGCAAGTTGTTACAAACAGCTGCTAAACTAACTGGTTGGTTATCAGAAACAACAAATTAAAGGGGTAAGAGATAAATTAGATAAAATATAACTTATATATATATACCATTATTTTTCATATCCCAAACTCATATGTAAAACCATCCTTTGGGTAAAATGGGTCTTAAATAACAAAACAGACTATATAATCACCTGACAAAATGGAAAAAAGAAACTACAATATTCCAACCTTTACACTCCTTTCTTTTCACAATGGCTTAAATGACTAGTTAATCACTATCAGCTATTTGATAAATAAAACTAACTATATATAATTAAACTTCTCAACTAAACTAGAATTCATAACTTCAAATAAATCTGAAGGTATAAGAAAAAACGTTTATGAAGTAGAGAAAAAATGATAACCTAAATAGATGTAACATATACAAATGTGATAAAAACAAAAATTATACTAAGCATCAAAATAAAATAAAAGGGCACTTAAACCAAAAAAATTCCATTCTTAAATAATTGAGAACAAAATTAGAATAACATATTTACCTTTGTCTTGAATACCATTATAAAGTCCATTATAAATACAATTATTAAAATAATACGATAACATAGTCTTCAACGGTTTACAATGAAACAATAATATTACGTGGAATTACTCATTAACCTTATTATATATTATAAACCCATAAATTTGAAATTATACTTTAAACTATGTATGTAGGTCAATCCCTCCAAACAAAACATCCAATTAAAGAGAACTATTAAGTAGAAAATTGTACAATGAAAAATAGGTAGAAAACACAAAAAACCTAAATGGACCTAACGTTTTTGCTTATCAAACTTTAGTCACATGGTTTAGCTATACCTTAGGTAGATCATTTTAATTTTTACACTTCAATTGTCTAATTCACATAAAAGGTGAAGACAAATCTTATAGTGAATTTATAACAAAAGTTACAAATAATAGAATATAAGAAACCCACTCTACACATTATTGAACATTAACCTCTCAGTATGCAACTATGCATTAACCTTAAATGTACATTAATATTTAATTATGAAAACTATATTTTCCAAAAATCAAAAAATAAAATTACTTTAATATTTCATTAAAATCACTCAAATCCATAAATTAGACTATGAATGTATACTTTACTTGAATCAATTCTCAAGACAAAATAAAAGTAATAATAAAGCTTGGTATCTACATTAAATGAATTAGTATAGACCTTGGCTTAAAATAAAATAGCTAACCTTGTGGCAACAAACACCACTATCACAAATTAAAGTTTAGTAATGATCCAAATCTGCTAATTTAACATCCTTTGTTTTTGTCGTCATAAATAAATAAAAACAACTAACTATTATCACATTCATAGAGGATACGCGGTCTTATGTAAAAAAGATAAATGTTAACAAGGTAGTCATATAACTTAAATCACTTTAATCATATTGTATGATGATCCACAAATTTTTGGCATTCACTGATTTCTAGAAATACCAACAAAAGGTACAATGGATACCAATTTGGAAGATGACATAGTGAAGAAATGTATATTGTATTATAAAAAAACTCAAATGAAAAGGCAAGTATGCCCAATTAAACATCAAAATAAAATACAAACTGAATATATACACGCCATATGAGGTTTGAGCAGAGGAAATCACTAAATATTAAAAATAATGGAGAAAATTATATATAAACACCATATGAGGTTTGAAAACACCTGTTAACATGTTTAAAAAAAGGAGAGTTAAATAAGAACAAAAATAACCTTCATTTGAAACAAAAAAACCTCTTTTGATCCAAGAACAATGAAGCCCCATTTTAAAACTCTTCTTTCAAAGCCAAAAAACACCTTGTAAGTAACTATTGAGGATAATAACTAACTAAAAAATTTGGAGACTCATTTTTTAGATCAAACATGTCTATTAAAAAAATATAGATCCAAGTAACTCAAAGGTGGAACAAATTAGAAATTAAAGAAAAAACATTTTCAGAAACTATGACAAACTTTTACCTGGAAAATTAGAGGACAAATATGATGAATGGTAGGGAAACATAGGATGAGAAAAAACCTTACAAATCAAAGAGAGAGAAAGTCCTTAAGATTCTTGTAGTGGTTTGTGATTGCGAGAGTGTTCAGTGTGGCACAATGACAGTGACAAAGGTTTCTGGAGTGGTGGTGGCTTCGAGTAAAAGATGGTGAGAGTCATAAAAATCAAACACATAAATTGAGTCAAAGTCATCACAATATCAGATGTTTATAAAAAGAAAATTGGTAAAAAAACATATCTTGAGTGTGTGACACACCCACTACAAACAAATCCAAAAGTAAAAAATAAAAAACATAAATTGGAGAACAACCGTTGTAAACAAAACAAAAAGTGAAAAACACAAACTTCTAAGTTGGGCGGTGGAGGTTTGTGTGCCTAAGAACAAAATGATGAAGACACATTATAAATAGATGAGGCCAATATTGATGTTAACCTTTGACTAAAAGTTTATTAAATATTTTTTTGCCTCTATGAGTCCTACTACTTAAACTAATACAATTTTCAATAATAAAATTCAGAAATGAAAGTGTTTCATCTCAACATGATGTAAATGGATTCTTCATAGATAACAACAAACTTAGAAAGACTATATATACACACAAACCCAAAAATTATAGCCAATATTTTGAATCTAGAAAAAAAATCTGTAATAAATAAACATCTAAATCCAACAAAAACCTTAAGTAAACCCACAAATCCAAAAAATGCCAAAATCCTAAAAGTGAAGCAAAAAAATCTTAATTCTGTATAAATGAAGTAAAATTGTTACACCCCATAAAATCTAATCTAGATTAATTAGGTCTACAATAAATAAAGTAGGAGTATAAACATTTAGGTATCATTTGAAGCACGTTTGGAAATAAAACAAATGTAAAATGTAAATAACTAAATATAAATGAGTGAACCACAATAACCACAATACTCTGATACTAAATCCATTATAAAGCAATATAACACTCGCATACTATCACTGCCATAATACATGCCCATACTGAATCAAGTGCCACCATCTCTAATATAAATTTGACGTAAATAATAAAAGGAATATAAAGCATGAGCACGCTGACTCAACACCCATAATATAAGGAAGGAAGATGAGATATGGACTGGATCATGGGTGAGGCTGCACTGGTGGCCTATGTTCTGAAAAATATTATTAGGAGACGTTAACAACAAGTTTAAGTAGTATAATAATGTAATTGATTTTGGGTTACAACATAACTACACACCTTCTTCTAGTCTTTTAGTTGTTTTTAAGTTAATACAACCCAAAATAGCCATAAATATCACACGAGTTTATACCCAAGCCCATATTTTGTCCATGATTAAGTTTTAATAATTTCTATAGACTTTTATGTTCCCTTTTTATTCGTTTATACATCACAATTGTATAATAACATTGGGGAAAGTAGTCTCTACATCTACAACCACATAATACAAGTATGGTTCCATATACGTACCTCATAAAAGGGCCCCATCATAAGCCTACACATAATGACGACCTATCCTACCACCTTTAGGGATGTCTTGCGTGTACTTGGCATAGTCATAAGTTGTCCCATACCTATAACCATTAAAGCATCTACTAGGGATAATCACTACGCCTTCACAACAATCATATAGTCCCATACCCAAAGAAATATGAAAGTATCAGCCTACGAACCTTACACATATATAATGGGAATTTCAATACGTAGTGCCCTGGGTAAATAATAACCAAGTCAAACCCATCATCCGCGCATCAAGGTACCGGTATCCATCGCTCACGCCCTATACGGATATCCCCTCCAGTACATATCCCATGAGTACATACGTCTGGTATGTTGCACATAATACACAACATATGTAATCCTATGTAGTTAAGGGTTCCTAGTCTTAATTTCAGTTTTAACACCATACACTATAAGAAAAATATCATTTCGTGGCAATTTTATTTGTGGATAATCACTTATTGCCACTAAAACGTATAATTTGTAGAAAAATTTATGTTTGCTACAAAAAAATAATGTATTAGTGGGAAGAAACTAAAATCACCACTAAATTTGCCACTTAAATTAAGGAGGGAAAAATTAGACTCTTAGCAGTAACTAAAAATTCTAATTAGTTGCAAATTTAAATTTTTTTTCACTAATACAAAATTATTAGTAGTAAAATATATTAGTTTGTCACTCATGGAGATTCATTAATATAAAAATATTTTAGTTTTGCCACTAAATACCTAAAAACAAATAATTTACCCTAGTGTCTAGTAAACATGCACAAACAAAATTGTCAGATTCTTTCCCCGAAACACTCCTGATTTCCCCCCGAAAATCAATTCCTCAAAATCCATTCATATCCCATTCATCCTTCTTAGGTATAATTGGTTCATTCATTCCCCCAAATTTGGTACGCATATTGATGCTCTCCTTTTTTCTCATATATTCGCCATTTGTAATTTTAATTTTAGGATTTGTTTAGGTATTATTGTCTGGCACGTTATTGTGGTTCACTATTTCGGTGAGATTTATCTACTCATTTTGTTGATCACTTATTTCGTTGATTTTGTGGTTCATTTATTCCGGAGATTTATCTACTGATTTTGTTTCCCCTTCTTATTCGGGTGATTTTGTAGCTGATTTTGTTAAAACGTTTATGTTGCAACGATTTGCAACTGATTTGCAATGATTTTCAACTGATCTTGTTTCTTTTTTACAGATGTAATTTAGTTTTTATCTCACCATTAAAAAGTTACTCTCTCTCCCCTTAGGATTAATATATTTTTATGTTTTTCGATTTGGTTTGTAAGGGTTTTGTATCAAAATATCAGATTGATATATATAACAACTGATATAGGCCTTTATACTATGAACAATAAATGTTGGATGAAATGTCTGAATTGTTGTATTGGGTTTACTATATTAATATTGTATTATGAAAATGTTAGTAAAGAATGTTGGTACTGAGAATTGATTATGCATTATTTTCTTACATTTTGAATTTAATTAGTTTTAGACAATAGTGTATATCACAATAGTGAGACAATTTCTATACTGAAGAACCAATTTTTGTATCTTCAATATACACGTGAGACAATTTTTATAAGGTACCCATGCCTGTTTGATGATTTGTGCACAAATTTGAAGTACTAGAGACGTGTTACACTAATCCAAACATGTGTTTCGTATCATATTTGTGTAGATATTTATGGGAATATGGGTTTTGCTATTGTACTTTATTATTCCCAAACATGATTATCTTGAGTTTGTTGCAGCTATTAAATTCATGGTCCGGGTCTAAACCAGATTCTTTGTTTCCAAATATATAACATATTTTTTATCGCTTGAAACTTGGTTTGATATGCTGGGTGCAAAAACTTCGTTTAAAAATTGTTTCCAAGTGTTCTCATGCGAGAGGAGTGACGTTTATTATTTTTATCATTCCAATCAATCATGAAGTCTAATTAGATGTTGTTTAATGTTAGACGACATTAACAAAAAGTAAGTTATTCGAAAAAGTTTGATATTTCATTATTTTTCATTAGTTCTGTTGTGCATCTTAATCTATTTTTTCTTCTAATTATGATTGTGGTATAATATTAACTATAAGGATGTATGTTGTAATTTGAATCATAAGAATAAAAAAAGACAAGCACAATGGACGCTTATGGGTTAAATCACACTCTCATTGTTTTGTGTTGTTTAAATAGCTTCGTCCGTAGGCAGTGTCCTCGAAACACAACAAGATCATGCATTGAAATCTTTGTACCATCTTTCTTTGGTTGATCCTCATTTGAATTCTATAAGATTTCATCCTTTCTCTTATCCCATATGATCAAGTATATGCCAACGACTATGATGATATCACCGAGAATCCTAAAATCATTAAACAGCAAAATTACTTATCCAATTGTCCTAGGTCCATTTGCTCTACACATTTAGTTTATTAATATAACTGTGGTATGTTATGAAACATTATTTATGCAGAAGGTGGGTGGGGTTCTGATATGGTGACATATGTGCCACATTAGTTGGAAATTATAAAGTTCCCTTTCTATTTCAATTAAGTAGTACTTAATTCAGATAAATAGTTTTTTCTTGGGATCACATTCCCGAATCTATATGAATCTAAAGTTATACAAGATTTCATCGGGTGTTAACATTGGTGAAGGAATGAAGCAATTATTTTGTAACTTTACATGGACCACTTGTTTACACGAAATAGTTATGTTTGATCTGATCATGCAGCCCAGAGATCTTCTGTGCGTCAAGGAAACACACAGGAACCCATGCGTCCTTCTTCCCTATTAATTGTTTCAAATGTCTCCAACATGCCTAACACAATCGTATCTGGTGTTAACATAGAAGGTATTGTATTTATAATTCTTTCCATTGTTCCATATGTCATTATCTAAATTTGTTCGTAAAATTGAATCATCAGTTGCATATTGAATCATACATGACTGCAACTGTTGCATAATAAATCATACATGATTGGAAATGGTGCATATTGAATCATACACGATGGCAATGGTGCATATTGAATCATACATGACTTCAATTATTTTTGGTGGTGATTTTCTTTGTTTTCCATGGCGATTTTCAAGGATTCTGAAAATAATTTTCTTAGCGAAAGAACATAAGATAATTGGCGTCATATCTTGAAAAGTTTCTTGATGATTTTTTATAGTAATGAGAATAATTAGTGAAGAATAAACATGGTCACTCAATTGATTAAATTTAATTTGGGATATAAGGCATGTTACTCATATAATGTATACTAGTCATAAAAAGGCAACTCTTAAAAACAAATTAACTGATAATCGAGGATATGGTCCATTAACGAATGGATAATACAGAACACCTCATTCGTACCAACCTTCGGGATTCACCGAATGCCTAAACCTTATCGGTATTCAAGATATGACTTGTTGACGATTGATTTTCACTGAACACCTCAGCCTTATCAGTATTTAAAATAAGACTTGCTAACGGACGATTTTAATTGAATACCTTAGCCTTGTCGGTATTTAGGTATTCATGGATTTCTTACGGTTGATCAAGAAGCACAATTTAGTCACTAACACAAATAATGAACAATCATTCAGAAAGGGGAGGAAATAAAGACAGTCATTCAAGAAGTTCAAAAAACCATTCAAAGTTTATAAAAATTGCATAAAAATGTTATATAGACAAATATTTGAAGTGTTCATCTAAAAGATAAGTGCCTAAGTTGTTGAGGATAGGAGAAGTAAGAAAACCACGAAACTCTTCACATATAGAGAGCAAGGTCTTCAACGCTAGAATCAACCGATGGGCAGGGCTCATTGTGGAGAAATTCTTATTTAACTGTTGGAAACACTTCATTAATATCCAAAAACTGGTATAGATTTGCATCATCTTCATCAGTTACAAGTTTAGGAATACAAAAGGAGGAGATCATTATCATTCTGTCCGGTGCTTCATTACAGCGTCTGAAACACCTCATTCTATCAGTCAACATTATTATTTTGGAGCATTTATGGCAATTTGATTATTATTCTTTGTCCGGTTCAAATCCTTGGTCACAAATAGTGACAATTGTTAGTAGTAATAATGTTTATCTAATATAATCTCCATTGAGTTTCATTATCACAGGTCTTCTTATTTTTTAAATAAAAGATGCTCGCATTAGAATGCCAGAAAAGTGTTTTAGTTAGGTAAAACTCCTTGGATTCAAGATTTAATAGCGATTCTAAATTAGTCCTTATCGTAATTGAGTTGTTAGATAAATTTTTAATGCTTCATTCCTGAGCTGTTTGGTAGAAAAGTAATATGAATGAAAGAGGGATTTGTGGTGTTTGAAATAATGCCATACATCTTTTCCATGAAACAATTAAATCTACCTTATGATGGGGGCAAATATAGGAATTATAAACTCCCGTGATTGAGAGATATAAGTGTCCTCCCTAGACAATTGTCCCATTGTGTGAATAGAAGTAAAGTGATATCACATTATTATACCACTTTTGAAGTATAAAGATTGGTTTTCACCTGTATGAGCCGTTGATATAGATAGAGAATCAACCCTTTAATACCCAAACCTAGACTTGGCAAACACATTCCATTTAGACAACACTTCCCACTTATACCCTGGTAGGGCCAATTTTTGGCCCAGTGTTTTCAAAAGACAGGCTACGTAGATATTTAAAATGATGCTCTTGATAATATGGAGTTTTCTGAAGTCCATTGGATCTGGAAATCAACAAACTCAGGTGAATTCACTTTTTCTTCTGCTTGTGAGGCAATTGTAAACAGGTCTTTTAAGTCTAAAGTTGTTGAATTAACTTGGGTCTCTAATATTCATACGAAAATATCTATCAACATGTGGAGGATAGTGAATAATTGTGTTCTGATCGATGATAATATCCAAAAATTAGGAATTCCTATTATATCTAGATGCAAAGCCGACCTTCATAGTGCTGAATCAAATCAGCATATGTTTTTAGATTGCTCGATGGTCACTCAAGTGTGGGATTTCTTCTCTGACCTGATGGGAATCAAGTTCGAAAGAACTAATATATCTATGATGATTTTAAGTTGGTGATTTAAGGCTCGTTCACATGACTATATCAAGTTTCATTAAGTGATAAAGATGAAACTAATTGTATATCATGCAAAGGATGCACAGAGAAGCAACCATGAGATAAGTAAGTGTAGTATTCACTCGCATGGTAGCTTGGTTCAATAGTGTGTTTGAGTATAACAAGGATAATTTTGGAGTCCCTGCTGTTGTGTGCCCTGCTTTGGGAGGATTAGGAGCGGGGATAATTGCTTTGAAGTATCCTGGAATACTTTACTGGGGTTTCACTAATGTTGACAAAATTTTACATACTGGCAAGACTGCATCAGCACCTAGAATTTGGCTGCTAGCTCAGCTAGTTGCTGCAAAAGTAGTGGCAATGACTTTATGCAAGGGGTCTGGGCTTGTTGGTGGTCTTTATGAACCAAGTTTGATGATTGGTGCTAGTGTGGGTGCTGTATTTGGGGGTTTAACTGGAGAACTAATCAATTCAGCCATTCTAAGAAATGCTACCATTGCCCAGTCGCAGGCATTGCTCTAGTTGGGATGGCTGCTGCTTTAGCTTCAGTTTGTTCAGTACCATTGACTTCAATTCTACTTCCCTTTGAGCTGACAAAAGATTACAGGATCTCGCTTCCTCATATGGGGGCTGTTGGATTAGCAATATGCTTACCCTTCGTGACAGACCAACCCAAGGAGACAGAGGAGTCTGACTCAAAGAGTTTATTACAAGGTTATTATATTCTATCGCTAGTCAAAGACAAAAATAAGGAGAGTTCTTGGAGACGAACTGATGATGTAGATGATTTTGAACTCTCCACTATGGGAAATTGTATTCACCATGAAGATATTTTATTGGAAGATTTAAAGGTTTCTCAGGCTAAGTCAAAGAATTATGTGAAGGTCTCATCGACCCTCACTTTGAAAGAGGCACTAAAACGTATGCATTATGGCCACCAGAACTATTTGCTTGTGGTTGATGCTAACAATTATCTAGATATGATTCTAACCTATGGTGATATTAAACGGTGTCTGTTAAAGAACTCTGGTGATGCTTTGAACAGTGATTCATCGCTTTCACATGTAAGTACATCGCTTGTTTCCTATATCTGCACTCGAGGGATAAGATATCGTGGACGAAAGAGTGGACTTTTAACTTGTTATCCAGACACCAATTTGGCAATTGCCAAGTAGTTAATGGAGGCCAAGGGAATAAAGCAATTGCCTGTGGTTAAACTTGGTGTAGAATTACAAGAAAAAAGAAAGCACATAATTGTTGCTATCATTTATTACGAGTCCATCTTGAATTGTCTCAGAGCGGAACTGAATCGTAGGAAATCTGTAGACCAGGAGAGAAAAGAAAACGATCTCGAGGAGAAGACTGCAAATGGCCACTAATGAGGTGATGGAGCTGATTGTCAAAACTCAAGTTTCTTCAACTGCATTAGTGGAGTTAAAGATCGAAAAATAATTCAAGTTATGGTCTTCTGGAGAATCTAGTGTTAGTTTATAATAGAGTACTTTTATTTTTGAATCCCTTGGGTTGGGATATATTAGTATCTAGTATTCAAAGTGTAATCAAGAATGCACGTTTTATACATGTAAATATACTCGAGACTCTAGTTATTAGAGGCATTTTATGGGAAAATGGAATTAAGTATTAGAAAAAAACGATGAAACTAATTGAGCTAAAATGTAGACCACAATTGATTGTGTCAAGCACTAAGAGTAATAGGGGCTTCAGTTTCTTATACATACTTCAGTGATTTCATTTGGTTATTTCTTCCATCTCATTTTCATTTGATATTAATTTTTTTTCCTTATCTTTAGTGAAGTCGACACCTATGGTATCTCTAATTACTATTATTAATTAAACCTGCTAAAAGTTTTGTTTTGATTAAATCTTGTTGTTTTGTTTATTATAGTGTTTGAGTTGGGCTGTCAATCAGCTATTTTGAAAGTATTGGAGGTGAAAATCAACGTTTAAGGTACAATTGAGCAGGTAGCATAGCTCTTTAAATGAGCAGGTACATTTTAACAGACACATGTAGCATAGTTTATTAACATCTGTATCTTGTTGATGACTTTTTCTTTATGACGGGAGTACTGGTGGATGGACAGTAGCATAGTTCATTTAGCATAGCTCTCTAAATGAGCAACTACCTTTGTATTCTGTTGAGCAGATACAGTGATGGACACATAGTTCTTGGAAATTTTTGTCTTAATAGTTCCTACGAACTACATTAGTTCGTAGGTGGATGTTTATTGGGTACACTTTCTTTCATAATAGTACATTTTTTTTCTTAATTTGTCTTATTTTCATTGTCTCATGAAGATGTTATGAAATTTTTTTGTTATTCGGTGAATTGGTCATCGGTAATAGATAATATATAATGTCTCTGCTCGCTCAATTATCCATCTATGTTGTCAACTTTTGCATGCTTTAATGACCTGCTTTCCTCAGAAGATCTTATTCTTTTCTGTGGAGATGAAACACTCTTTGTATGAAAGCTTTTTATTCAGGTCATCCTTTCCTATATGCTTAAGGAGATCAGCACGTTGATCCGTTGTCATTACCCGAGCCGACGCTCATGATCGAAAAAGAAATACCTCATGAACTGCAGATCCAGAGCTTGAACTCATTGACCATGCGGGGTTGGATTCTGCTGTTTATATGTGGATTTACTCGTTGGGGTACGCTATTATAAATTTTTTAATACTTGTTCACTCACATTGTTGAATCGAATCAATTAAATTTTCCTAATTTTGCATATTGGTTTATGCAGACTCAAAATATTTCTCCCAACAATGTTCCTTGCAGGGGCTGTATTGGTACCAGTTCACCTAACGAATGAATTTTTAGAGAGGTCATACAACGCAAAGTGGCATCGATAAGTTCTTTATTTCAGCCATTCCACAAGGATCGAACAGGTTAGCCCGACTTAATATTTTATGAATTGCTTTTCTATTCCATCTTCTTTCATTGCCTACCTTTATATGCAATATAATGTTGTTTAGGTGATTTATTTATTTTCATTTTTGTATTAAACAAGGTTGGCCTTGATGAGAGCTTCATGAAGTGTAAATCAAGAGTTTAATTTCCTATGGCTTATGGGTACACCCTTGTGGGCCACCTTTAATAGTTTGTCCCCACTCTTCTACCCGTATAAATTTATTGAATATTAGTGTCAAGACAGAACATTTTGTTGGGCGTGTGTGGGGTACAACTAAACAACCACGTATTTGAGAGTTACATTGATAAACACAACCCTTTAAGTCTAGGAAATATGGTTATTAACTTAAGAGCCAACACTTAAAGTTATATTTCAACTAGTATTTTTTGCTAATTTTTCTTCTATATTGTATTTATCTATAGATTAGATCATACATTGTTGTATACATTTCCCTCCACTAAGAATATGAGGTTTTTGGTTCCGATTCACTGATTGAACAGGAGATTGGTCCCAATTGTCTAACCATGCCCACCTATTTGAAGTTGTTTCAGTTAGGCTGGATCCGTCCTATTTTCCGGACTGGCAAAGGGTTTTCCGTCATATACATTTATATAGTAGAATTACAAATCAAAGTTGTCAGCACATCCAACTTATTAACTAATAAAAAAGATTAACTGTCATATTTTATCGTCTAGGGTGAAGTGCAATAAATCCCCTTGAACTGTGCAAGTTTTGCAAGAACCTTATTTTGTAATGAAAAAAACCCTCTCCATTTTGTTGCAAAGACCACCTATGTGTCGTTAAAAGATCACCAACATTTGCAACGAAATGCATATGGTTCAGGGGCGTTTGACACATTAATAATGTTTCAAGGGGATTTCTTGCAAAAGTGGCACAGTTTAGGTTCAGGTTTTTTTTTGGTCTTTTGCCTATGATATATATGTATATTAGAATTTCCTGTGTTAGCTGTTGCGTACAAAATTAAAATCATTTAAAGGGAAATGTAAGATAAATTGGAGAATGGGGTGTTCAAATTATATAGCATTAGGTAAGTATCATCGTAATTGTAAGCATCAATTCTAGGATTGTATTGGGCAAATATAAGGATTTGAATTAACATTATTTCACTAATATAATAATATCTTTTTGGTTTGATGATTAATGTTCTTCTAAGTATTGTAGATTTTGGAATCATATAGTGATGTGCTATACCTTTACATTTTGGACATGCTATGTGTTACTAAAAGAGTATCCAACAATTGCCTCAATGTGATTGCACTTTCTTGCATAAAAAAAGCGTCATCGTGGTCAATTTACAGTGAGCTTTTCTTTCTCTCAGTAAAGTTATAGATTAAGAAGAGTATAATATTTTAATTATATTGAATTTTATTGTAGTTTAATTTTAAATCAGATTTATGTTTTCTCAGTTGGAAATTAATTTTCATTGTTGGGATGCGTGTTGTATGTGGTATATGGCAGTTCGTATTTTTGAATATTATAAGACAATTGGAAATTAGTAAATTTCTAGATGCATCTGCTGCCGATTTAACGTTAGACAGTTTGAGCCTTCAGTAAGTAATAATCAATATTTGAACCTAATTTGATTGTTCACAGGTTGTTGTGAAGAACATGCCACCAGACCCTGACGAATCAGTTAGCGATCTTGTTGAGCACTTTTTCTTGGTCAATCATCCTCATCACTATCTTTTGAATCAGGTTTGACTGAGCTCTCCATATATATATATATATATATATATATATATATATGTATATATATACATATATATATATATACATATATATGGAGAGCGCAGTCAAACCTCACACACACACACAAACACACGTGTATACCTCACACACACACACAAACACACGTGTATATATATATATATATATATATATATATATATATATATATATATTGTGTGTGTGTGATACATAGTATGCTTTAAATTGTTTTTGAACATGAGACTCAATCACAATTTATTCATTGTCTACTTTTTATTTCATCATTAATTTCCTCATGGATCATATTTAATCTTACTAACTTTGTACAGATCATTTGATGTTCAGATGAGGGCATGGGGAAGTTATCGCTGACAGATGGAGCTACTATTGCAAATATGTCTCCCGAGTATAGGGCAACTATGGGCTTCTTACTAGTAGATCATGTCACATTACAGCACCTTAAACTAACTGGAAGAAGCGACGAGACCGTGAGCTCTCTCTCTGTATTATATGCAATTATTTCCACGTGCACTGAATTTGATTGGATTCTGAATCATTTTGGCAGGTCAAGTTCATGGTTTTTATGTCCCATAACAGGTCCTCTATTGCTGGTTCGCATGCTTCTTTGCAAATCCAATGCAAAACATCCTAAGTCCATAGCTATTGGTTGTCTTAACACCCACACGAGACTCAATCAATGTCTTCCACATCCTATGCCGGAAACTCAACGGAGCCCAAGCTCAATACTGTTTCAGATAATATCTTATTCTCTATTCCTACGCTTCATCGTAATAAACATATGCAAGTGTTTCTTGAAAATCTTGCATATTATATTCTGAAAGGAATCATAAGTGTTAAGTCTCTAACATTGGATGGGGATACTATGGGCGTAAGTTTGTTCATCTGATTTTGTTTGTCCTATGCTTTAATTGGTCTTAAACAATCCATTGTCCGTCACAAACAGATGACTGTGGTTTGTGTACTCATGACCGAGTTCACAAACCACATCATATTGACCTTTTGTGAGTTGTTTGCTTTGAATTGTCAATTCCAAGGATGATTACGTATATATTTATCTATCCATATGAGTGTTTTTCTATAATTTGAAATATTGACAGTTGTTTTGTATCCCACTTGGGCTTCTTTTTTTGGCAGCTATATGAGCCTTATTTTATCTGATTAGATCACATCCAATTGACAGGTATATAGTTCATTATTCAGACCATATCTTCTTTATTATGTTAGTGTTATATGTCCTTTAATCTTAAGCTTTTCATTGTATGAAAATGTGTAAACATCAAAACTAACTTTTCATTGTATGTACATTTTACTAGTATGTACGTTTTACTAGGTTCATCTTCCAAGGAACGAATCAGAGGATCAACACGAGGAATTGGGTTTCAAAAGAAACTTTAAAGAGGGGAGGATATCGAAATCATCATCTCAGAGGGCCGTATAGTGCGTCATTTTGCATTTAATTTCAAATCTGAAATCGACATTGTTATTCGCGATCACTCTCCATTTAAATTCCGGTTAGGGGGTGACATCCCGGAAGAGAGCAAAGAACAAATGTGGACACTTAAGTTGGTAAGCTTCTGCTTATGCTCGTATATAGAACGCATCCCCATGTAAAGTTAGTTTTAATGTTTTTTCTTTTATTCTAAATAGGCTAAGTTTAAATTGCAAAATGAAGATAAAGCTGTGCAAATGGAGAAAGATATTGTGAGGGAGAGACAAGTTATTGAGGCCATGAGAGAAGCTGATAAGGTGAGAAGGGAAGCTGATGAGGCGAGGAGAGAAGCAAATGAAGCGCGAAGGGAGAATGATGTAATGAAATAACGAATGGATGACCTTTTTGGAAGATTTGAGGAGTTATCTAATCGCATAGCTCGTAACAATACATGAGTAGCAAAAGAGATGCATGAAGTATAAATGATCAATAGTCTCACATCTAATTCTTTTGTACTTGTTTTTTTTTTGGTAAACGATGAAACAATTTATGTAATTGATGTATTTGACTTGATTTTGGAGTGGAATATTATAAATACATTGAGTATACAATATTATAAATATATTTTGTGAAGCAATGAAGCATAAATGTTTTTACTAGATTGTCTTAATTATCTCAAATATTAAATAAGAAAATTGAATGCATTTAGTATTATTGGTTAATTAGTTTATGCATAAAATATGAATATAAAATGCAATAACTATTAGTGGAGGCAATAATTCACTACAAAAAAATATTTTTAGTGGCAAATTTGAATTGCCACAGAACTATTTTGACCTTAAGCAAGAACTTAGTTTTAGTGGCAAATCTGAATTGTCACGGAACTATCTTGACTTTAAGAAAAAAAATTAGTTTTAGTAGCAAATTATATATTTGCTACAAAAAGAACATTTTAGTGGCAAATAACGTGTTTTTAGTGACCATTTTGAATGTTTTTTGTAGCAAATAATTTGCCACTAAAAGTATATCATTAAGTAGCAAAATCTGGTTGCCACTAAGTGTATAACACTTAGTAGCAAACGCCAAAAAATTGCTACTAAAGGTATTAGCAGCAGGTCTTTAGTAGCAGAGTTGTGACAAATTTTTTTTTGCCACTAAATGATTTAGTGGCAAATTTTTAATGATTATTCACAATTTTGTTTTGCAACTAAAAGTCTTTTTTCTTGTAGTGATAATTAAACTGTTTTAATTAAGAATTATTATTTCAAATTAAATTTCATACGATCTCCTCATTCGAATAGGAATACACAGATTGTTCGAACGAGTTGCCAATTTGGTTTGGATAATAATCTAATTGTTGTTTAGATGAGCTCCCCTTTTCGTTCAAACGAGAATCCCCATTCATTCGAATGAGGCTACAATCTCGTTTGAATGGGAACAACCCATAATCATCATCTTCCCAACGAAAATCCACCATTGTTGACTCTAAAAACTCCATTTCAAGACGCTAAACATCCCCACAATTTAATTTATAGATGTATAATTGTTCCAACAGCAACTCTAACCAATTTTGAATGCTTATAGATTAATATTACACCAATTTCATATACTAATTCCAATTCACATCCCAAGAACTTGAACATAGAATTATATCCCAATTTTATCCAATTACAAATTCTCGCCAAATTAATAAGGGGCTTTCGATCCTCTAACATGAATTTTCGTAACTAAATCATAAATTGAACAAATTCTACTCTGAATCATAATAAACCAAAATAATTTAATAATATTCTAAGAACATGTATTGCAACCTAATTACCCAATTAATATAGTTTTAATAAGTGTTAATTACAATGTCTAAGTCAAATTAAGAATCCCATGAGTAATCATATTATAACAAGACCTCAATTATAAAATTATACTAAATAAACTTGCCTCTAATTCAAGTAGGTTTAATTCCCAAGCCAAAAGCCCTAATTCCTTTTCTCCTCCACTTAGCCTCTTCTCATTAGCTCTAGGGTTCTCCCCCAAAGTGTGAAAAGTGATTTAACTTAATCCTAGTCTTCAATTTATAATTCTAACCATGAAATTAAGGTTAGATCCATATGGGCCATTTCCCATTAAGCCCAAAACTTATTTCAAAGAGCCTTAAGTCTAGCCTAAGCCATCTACTAACCTATGAGCCTTAAAACTCAATCTTTTAAAGTATAATCAGAAATTCTACACTCCTCTAAAGTCATTCGAATTATTCCACCAACATTACTATTTTAATTCGTTAAATAATTGTTATTTCATTACCATTTACATTCAATACAATTTCAAATAATAATAAATAATAATATAATTTTAGTGATGTCATCAGTCACATCAGATAAATACACATAAATTCACACATATAATTTATTTAATTTGTTTTAAATTACAAGTTATTATAAAAAGTCCAAATACTCAATGGGTAGATGTGACACCCCATAAAATCTAAGCTAGATTGTTTAAGTCTAAAATAAATAAAATATGAGTCTAAACAATTAGGTATCATTCTAAGCATGATTAGAAATAAAACTAAATGAATAAAATAAATAACTCAACATAATAGAGGTGAACCACAAAATCTCTAATACTAAACAGACAACTAGAAATAGAATCATCGCATAGCTACAACTGTCCCATAATAAAATTCCATACCAAATGTAATAGTAATACCGACTCAATACTATTAAAAACAAATTCGACATGATAGATAAATAGATAGGAATAAAAGAATGAGAATGAAGGCTCGACACCTACATCCTATCTAACCAGCAACTAAAATGGGGATATGATTGAATCAGGGGTTAGGCAGTATCGGCGGCCGATGTCCTAGAAAAATGATTCAACAACAACATTAACAAGTTTACGAAGCGTAAGATTATAAATGAGTTACACACATTCATTACGCATTTTAGTTACTTTTAAGTTATCCCAACTCAAAAACCCTAAATATATCATGCGTCTACTCCCAAACCCAAATCAACCCAATGATTACGTATTATTCATCTCAATTGAATAGAGGTAAAAGTTCCATTATTAAAGATTCTATACATCTTAAGTATATGAACATATCAAGGAATACAAAAAATTATGAGTCTACATCCACATAAATACGGTACCTATGACGTAAACCATAAATGGGATATTCGAAATTCCTCACAAAACAGAGGCCTATTCTTACCGACTTTAGGGATCGCTGGTGCATACTAGGCATGTTATATGTTTTCCCACACCTATAACCATCAAAGCATCTTATAGGGATAATTATTACGCCTTCACACCAGTCATATAATATAAGGCCCAAATCTATATGAAAGTATAACTCCATGAACCTCATCTAGATACAATAGGTATTTTCAGAACACAGTGTTCGGGATAATCATGACCAAGGTAAAGTCTATCTCTATTTATTGGGGTATTAACGAGCTTACTATCATACGTGACCCATCAGGATATCCCCTCTAGTATGTATCCCATAAGAAATCACACTCGGTATGGTACACATAATACACAAGACGAGTAATCCTTATCACATAAAGGTTACAGGGATAAAATCCAGATTAAATTAGTTAATTAACCTCTTTTAAATAAGAAATAATTTTTTTGAATAAATGTCATTCAAATGACAATTCACTTATCATTCGAACGATATTATCCTAGTCATTCGAACAACTTCTAAATGTCATTCTAGCGACAAACACCAACTCGTTCGAACCAGACTAAATCTCATTTGAGCGAGATTAAGCCATAATCATCATCTTCCTAAAACAAAATCTGGCATTTTTAACCTTCAAACCCAAATACGAAGCTTCTAACCACCCCTAAACCCTATTTCTTTTAGGTATGCATGGTCTATAATCGATACTAACAAATCTTCAATGATTTTTGTCAACCCTAACACGGTTTAAAGGTTTAAATCCCAAAATCATCTCTAGAAGCCTAGTTTATCATTTTTCTAAAATGTAACTCAGATTCATATGAATTCGTGAAATTACTAACTGGATTTTGATCAATTAACAATGTCTAACATAATTTTATCAATTACATAACAATTCTATCTCCAATTCATAAGGAATTGAACTAGATTCAATCTATATAAAAAAACATGAATAGTAACCTAAATTATCTTATTAATTTAATTACTAAACTTGTGAGTTAATCTTCAAATTAGACTTTAATTAAATTATGTTTTGATTATAAAACTTTCCTTAATTGAAATGGATGAAATCCAATCCCAATTGCCATAATTCTCTCATTTTCCAAGTTATCTCCTTTTTCTAGCTTTAAGGTTTCTCTATAATTGTCTTGTAATGATTTAGGTTAAACCTAATGACTTTTTAATTAGCTTGATTTTGAAATTTGATTTAGGATCCATATGGACCTCAATCAAAGAAGCCTAAAACTACATCCAAGTCTAAAACATAGCCCAAGTCATATAATAACCCATAGGGCTTAAAATCCATTATTTTAAGTCCTATTCGGACATTAATATGACCTAAAAGTCATCCCTATATATTATACTAACATCTAATTACAAAATATCTAAATTGAATAATTAATTTTTTTATTAACTTACATAATTAATTATAAATATTTAATTATTTAATTATTGTATTTTATATTCAATTTAAATTTATAGTTATAGTATATAACTATAATTGATAGTGGAATCCAGTGATGACATTTGCCGCTTTTTCAAGGAGCCACATGGAAAATTTTAATTATGGTTATCCTGGTGAACAAGTTGTCATGTATCTCTTAGATCTCCCACTGATTGAATTATCCCTCCCCAAAACCTATGTTAGCCCATTCATTCTTCTAACCTCTCTATCTTACAATTTTCACCTTATCTCTCTCCCATTTATATACATAAGCTGAACAAGTCACTCGACTCCCACATTTCCACCTCATTTCTCCTCTACAAATTTTTTCAACGTGTCTCAAAGTGTACAATGAATGAAGGGAAGCATAGAGGATGAAATTTTGGGCGCCAAACATAAATGTGTATAGGGATCCAAGATGGGAAGAGGTAAGAAGACACCTAGCGACCCATTGGTTACTGGGAAATACGTAGTTTCTTATGTGAAAGGAGTACAAGGAGATAGTTTTGAAGGTGGGAAACTCAATGATGGCCACCTTAAAGCCTTCGTTGGCTGTAAACACTTCACTAATTATGATTTGGATAAATGGAAGGGTGTTTATCATTGAGTTTGATGCTAAGGTAAACCAATGCCCTTTCGATGTCTTTTATATACTTGACTTATGGTTGGTCTATTTGTTTTTTAGTTTCAAAATATTTCATTCCTCTTTGATAGTAGTGCCTTTCGCAGTCTGATATAATATTATTTATAAATGAGGCACTAGTGGAAACTAGACTTCCATTCTTTATTGGGTTTTGTGTTTTATTTCATGGTTTGGTTCTTGCTATTTCCAAATATAGTATAGATTTTAGGACAAGAATACAAAAAAAGAACTTGATTTTTTTACTTCTTGAAAGGATCCCTTTAACCATTTTTAATCTAAAATACTTACATCCATTATGATTTTTGTTATACAGAGCCCTTATAAGTTATTATGTGTTCCTAAAAACAACTCCTAAGGATTCCCAAAAGGATAGATTTACCACAAAATATTTTTAAAATAATTTCTTTGACTTTAATCACATTTCTTGTAATGACCCCATTTTTATATGTTCATATATAGTTTTAAATGTTGTATGGTTTCATATGTGATATGTATAATGTTAATTTATTTATTTTAGTCTAATCCTCCCTTTATAAATCATGAAATATCAAATTAGTTACAAACATAAAATTATAAAGTTTTCGGTAGAAATGTTCATATTAGAGACTAGTTTTCACCATTATAATATAACAATTGACTTGAGGTAAAACCTAAAAAGTTGTAGATATATGAATTAGGTTTGTAACACAATAAACGGTGTGTTAAACGGAGGTTCGATCAAGAAGTTATACCGAAATTATGAAATAAGGGCAAATCTGTCCATCCTTTAAGTTGTATTTTGTCTTATTACCACACCATGTGTAATATTTTGATTGGTTGAAGGGGAGGCTGGTTTGGCCGACTTAAACACTTTAAAATAACCTCATTATTCATCAAAATGGATTAAATCAAAGTCTTATAGCATATCCTAAGCTAAATGATAAGTTTTGGGGTAGAAAATGTAATTTTATGAAACTTTAGGGACTTGATTTTAAAATAATGAAAGTTTTAGGGACTAAAATGAAAATATAAAAAGGGCCATTTTGTAAATAAAATATTTTTAAGGACACCTAAGAAATATTGAAATTGTATGGTGTAAAATTACTAAAATACCCTTTTATGTATAAAATGACCGTTACACCCTTAATAACTTTCCACCTCGTGCTTTCTTTTGGACATATCCACCTCACACGTGTCAAATTTATAGGAAAGGATAAAAATCATGTCAATCCTCTAGAAAAAGGCAAAATACGTGTCGCCGTTTGGTAAACCAAGACTGCAAGGCTGATCCGTTGCGCGACACGTGAACGACGACTCACCAAAGTGAAAGCCTTATCACCGAGACACGTGTCAACACCTAAATAACTTTGGGAAACTATAAATAGAAGCCTTAGGATCATTCTTACACGAAATCCATCCCAAATATCAAAGATAAATAGTGAGAGAAAGTGTGAGGAAGTTTAAGAATAAGTTTTGTCTTAAGATTAACGATCAATCCAAGACTGTGTATCTGTAACTTCAGATTTCTGTTCTAGGTGAGTACTCAGACATTCCCTATACGTTTTAATTATATGATATTATGCAAACTATATATATTTTTTGAACTTCTTTTATTCTCAAAATTTATATGATACCGATGATTGATTCCTTGTGATATGTTTATATTTGTCCATATAGACATATTCAAAAGAGTTTTGAAAATGATATTGAATATTGGAAATAAGATTTGGCCTAAGAACCTCTCTTACTGACTGACCTTCCCAGCTGGGTTATCGCTGGTGTGCCCTAAATAAGGCGTTGTGATGAACAAGTTCGATTGACCCTCAACTACCGAGGAATAATACGGTAGAAGAATACGGCATTAGAGTGTACTTATACATTAAAATGATATGATTGAAGGAAAAATATATTGCAAATTGATTTGTCGTATCTGTTATATTCTATGCTATTCAATTCTATATACTGTCATCTCAAATTTTATATAGCAAATTCCTATCCATATATGTGTATGTCTACTCTTTGGATTTGAATAGGTATCAATTTTCTGAATAAAACCTTGGAATGTGTAGAGGTTGAACCTCACTCGATTTTAGCTGATGTTGTATAACTAACCATTTTTCAGGAAATAAGTAGGCTTGGAGGGAACATAAAAGGACTATGTGGAAGATCCATCTTTTAGAGCTCTTTTTATTATTTTAAGTAAAAATTTTGTTATATCATATAGAGCATGTTTGACTCTCCTGTAATAAGTTTTAAATTTCGTTTTAAGTTGTAACTCGTTGTTACTTGTAATATAAATGAAGTTTCCTTTTAGAAATCTCCGATGACGTAATTCCTTTAATTTCAGTATTTTACGATTCATAACCATGGAATTGTATTTCCGTTGCATTTAATTGAGGAAACAATTTAAGTCAGAATATTTATTGCCTTGGTGGCATGTCAAGACACTCATTCCCCACAACTATTTTAGGACGGGGTCGTGACAGAGGTGGTATCATAGCATAGGTTATGAACTCGTAGACTACTGAACATAAGTTTCGAACGTTATCGATTTTAAGTTTCCATACATAGGATATAAGATTAAATATTGACTTATGTGATAACCCTCCATATGTCTTACAGTCTACATATAATTATTTATATACAATTGTTCTTCTAATTTGTAATCTTGAGATAGTATAATACATCTTATGTTTGGCCATGACTGTAGAAAATGACCAAGATGAGATCAACTGTGGGAACTAGTGGTTCGATTATGGAAGGACTGGAAGGTGCATACAAGGCAATTAAAAGTCTAGCAAGAATCGTGGAGCATCAGGTGAATAATGGAGCACCAAGGAATCTTGAACCAAGTAGTGGTACTATTGAACAATTCAAGAAATTGAACCCGCCATCTTTTAAAGGTACTCCTAACCCCATTGAAGCAGAAAATTGGGTAATGCAACTGGAAAATATGTTTGATGTTCTTAAGTGTACAGATGAACAACGGGTTTCATTTGGAACATTCACGTTAGAAGGTGAAGCCGAACATTGGTGGAGAATGACTAAGAGAATACACGGTGAAAGGAATAATCCCATAGGTTGGAATGATTTCTTAATGATATTCTACGAGAAATACTTTCTCGAAACAGTGCAAGACTAAAAAGCAGCTGACTTCATGAGTCTGGTTCAAGGAAATATGACGATTAGTCAATATGAGGCAAAGTTTACTGAGTGGTTGAGGTTGAATATTCGTAGTCGAATTTCCATCTTGAAGTTGACATCATATAATGGCGTGGTGGCTAGGGCAAGAATAGCTGAAAAAGATAGTGAAGAATATAATCAGGTTAGAGAGGGGAAGAGGAAGTTTGGAGAACAAAGAGGAAGGAACCCTAATAACAAACCCTTTAGGACTATACCTAATATAGGACAACCTTTAGTAAACAAACCCTTTAATGGTGATAGATGCCAACGATGTGGTAATATTCATAGAGGGCAACCATGTTACTTGGAGACGGGAAGTTGCTTTGGGTGTGGCCAAAAGGGACATAAAATGAAAGATTGCCCTAACAAAGGGAAGGCGCCAACAAAGACCTTTAATGATAACAAGGATCACGGAAGATAAGGTAGAGTTTTTAATCTTTCTAATGCAAAGGATTTTAATGCAGTAGTGTCAGGTACACTTTCTATATGTGCACAACCTTTTCAAGTTTTCATTGATCCTGGTTCTGCCCATTCATTTGTGTCTGTACGTTTTGTTAATCGCTTTCCTAATATTCCTGAACCCTTGAATCATAACATACACGTTTCTACTCCTTCGGGTGAGTTATTGACGGGAACATTAGTATATAAGTCTTGCCCTATAGATGTTAGTAGTCATAAACTATTTGTCTATTTGATAATTTTAGACATAAGAGATTTTGAAGTCATTTTGGGGATGGATTGGCTAGCATCGTACCATGCTAAGGTAGATTGTTTTGAGAAGAGAGTTACTTTCCAAATTCCTAACCATCCAGAATTTAGTTTTGAAGGAACTGGCATCCTATCTCCCATACATATTATCTCTGCAATGCAAGCTTGTATTTTTCTTAAGAAGGGATGTCAAGGATTCCTTGCAAGTGTTATTTATTTGAAAACAAAAGAGCCTAGGTTAGAAGATATTCCTATAGCTAAACTTTTTCCAGATGTTTTTTCTGATGAATTATCCAGTCTTCCTCCTAGTAGAGAAATAGAGTTTACAATTGACCTTATTTCTGGAACTATACCAATCTCAAAACCACCTTATCGCATGGCACCTATAGAATTAAGGGAATTAAAAGTTCAATTACAAGATCTATTAGACAAGGGTTTTATTAGACCAAGTATATCCCCTTGGGGTTCTCCAGTGTTATTTGTTAAAAAGAAGATGGGACGATGAGGTTATGTATATATTATTGTGAACTGAATAAGGTGAGGTGACCAATAAGAATAAATACCCTTTACCTCGTATAGATGATTTGTTTGACCAACTGCAAGGTGTGCAAGTATTTTCTAAGATTTATCTTAGGTCAGGCTATCACCAATTGAAGATTAGGGAGGATGATATTTCAAAATTAGCTTTTCGTACTAGATATGGTCACTATGAATTTCTTATGATGCCATTTGGACTGACTAATGCACCAGCCGCTTTTATGGATATGATGAATAGAGTGTTTAGAAAATATTTGGATCAGTGTGTGGTTGTTTTCATTGATGACATCCTTATTTATTCTAAAAGTATTGAAGAACACAAAAAGCATTTAAAGATAGTCTTGAAAATCCTTAGCAAGGAGAAATTATATGGGAAATTAAAAAGTGTGAGTTTTGGCTGCCTAGTGTCTCTTTTCTAGGACATGTCATTTCTAAGGAGGAGGTGTCGATTGATCCTCAAAATATCAAGGCTATACTAGATTGGCCTAGACCAACTAATGTGACGGAGATTCGTAGTTTCCTTGGATTATCCGGCTATTATAGAAGATTTGTTGAAGGATTTTCCATTATCGCCAAACCTCTATCTAGGTTAACTCAAAAGAAGGTGAAATATAAATGGTCTGAGGAAGTCGAGAATAATTTTCGAGAACTTAAGAATCAATTAGTAACTGGCCCAATTTTGATTATTCCTTCTGGGACAGGGGGATTTGTGATTTATAGTGATGCTTCTAAAAATGGTTTGGGATGTGTCCTAATGCAAAGTGGAAAAGTAGTAGCTTATGCCTCGAGAGAGTTAAAACCCAATGAACAGAATTATCCAACCCATCACCTTGAATTAGCAGCTGTAATTTTTTCTCTTAAGATTTGGAGACACTATTTGTATGGTGAGACTTGTGAGATTTATACCGATCATAAGAGTTTGAAGTATATATTTACTCAGAAAGAATTGAACATTAGACAAAGGAGGTGGTTAGAATTGATGAAGGATTATGATGTAAATATTCACTATCACCCGGGGAAATCTAATGTAGTAGCCGACGCTTTAAGTAGGAAGTCTAGAAAAAATTTAGCATGCCTCATTACAAATCAGGAACCTTTGTTAAGGGATTTGAGAAGTATGTAAATAGATGTAAGTATCTATAGGAAAGGAGGAATAATTGCAAACTTACAAGTACAACCCATTTTGATGGAAAGGATCAAAATTGCACAAGTAAATGACCCAAAACTAAAGAATATTAGAGAAGAAGTCATCGAGGGTAAGAGAAATGAATTTGTGATACGAGATGATATATTGAGGTTTGGAAATAGAGTGTGTGTTCCATGTGATGTCCAACTAAAGAGGCAAATTTTAGAGGAAAGTCATGACTCAAGATTCACATTTCATCCCGGATGTACAAAAATGTATAGGGATCTTCGAAAAGTATTTTGGTGGAATAAAATGAAGAAGGAGATAGCAGAATTTATATCTCAGTGTTTAGTTTGTCAACAAGTAAAGGCAGAACATAAAAAACCATCAGGATTACTGCAACCCCTACCTATCCCTGAGTGGAAATAGGAACATATTACTATAGATTTTGTAACAGGGTTACTGAGGAGTTCAAATGGTAATGATTCTATTTGGTTAATTATTGATAGGTTAACTAAATCTGCTCATTTTCTCGCCATTAAGATTACCCATTCTTTAGAAAAGTTAGCTAAGTTGTATGTGCGGGAAATTAGTAGGCTTCATGGAACCCTAGTTTCAATTATTTCTGATCGTGACCCTAGATTTGTGTCTCACTTCTGGAAAAGCCTACAAGCATCCATGGGAACACAATTGAATTTCAGCACCGCGTTTCATCCTCAAACAGATGGACAATCTGAGAGAACCATTCAAACCTTAGAGGATATGCTTAGGGCATGTGTGCTTGATCTGAAGGGGAATTGGGATGGTCATTTACCGTTAGTAGAATTTGCATATAATAATATTTATCAAGCGAGTATTCAAATGGCTCCGTATGAGGCACTCTATGGAAGAAGGTGTTTTTCCCCTGCATGTTGGGTAGAAGTTGGAGAAAGAAGATTATTGGACCAGAATTGATCCAGATCACCACAGAGAAAGTGAAATTGATACAAGACCGACTTCAAATCGTTCAAAGTCATCAAAAGAGTTATGTTGACAATCGCTGATGAGATTTGGAATTCCAAAGAGGAGATTATGTGTTCTTACGAGTATCACCAGCAAAGGGAGTAATTCGATTTGGAAAGAAAGTGAAATTGAGTCCAAGATACATAGGACCTTTTGAAATCCTTAAAAGGATAGGAGTTGTTGCATATAGAATAGCATTACCCCCAGAACTCTCTAGTGTGTATAATGTGTTCCATGTGTCAATGATGAAGAAATACGTCCCAGATCCAACGTATATCCTAAGTCGCGAACCTCTTCAAGTTAGAGAGGATTTTTCATACATTAAGCATCCGATATAAATTTTGGATCATAAAGATAAAATATTACGAACCAAGGTAATTCCGTTGGTCAAAGTGTTATGGCGTAATCCTTCCATTGAAGAAGCAACATCGGAGCAGGAAGATTAAATAAAGGAGAAATATCCCTATTGTTTGGAAATTAATGTAAGTAAAGTTTGGGGACCAAACTTTTTATAAGGAGGGGGGATGTAATGACCCCATTTTTATATGTTCATATATAGTTTTAAATGTTGTATTGTTTCATATGTGATATGGACAATGTTAATTTATTTATTTTAGTCTAATCCTCCCTTTATAAATCATGAAATATCAAATTAGTTACAAACATAAAATTTTAAAGTTTTCGGTAGAAATGTTCATATTGGAGACTAGTTTTCACCATTATAATATAACAATTTACTTGAGGTAAAACCTAAAAAGTTGTAGATATATGAATTAGATTTTTAACACAACAAACGGTGTGTTAAACGGAGGTTCGAGCAAGAAGTTATACCGAAATTACGAAATAAGGGCAAGTCTGTCCATCCTTTAAGTTGTATTTTGTCCTATTACCACACCATGTGTAATATTTTGATTGGTTGAAGGGGAGGATGGTTTGGCCGACTTAAACACTTTGAAATAACCTCATTATTCAACAAAATGGATTAAATCAAAGTCGTATAGCATATGCTAAGCTAAATGATAAGTTTTGGGGTAGAAAATGTAATTTTATGAAACTTTAGGGACTTGATTTTAAAATAATGAAAGTTTTAGGGACTAAAATGAAAATATAAAAAGGTCCATTTTGTAAATAAAATATTTTTAAGGACCCCTAAGAAATATTGAAATTGTATGGTGTAAAATTACTAAAATACCCTTTTATGTGTAAAATGACCCTTACACCCTTAATAACTTTCCACCTCGTGCTTTCCACCTCGTGCTTTCTTTTGGATATATCCACCGCACACGTGTTACCTTTATAGGAAAGGATAAAACTCATATCAATCCTCTATAAAAAGACAAAACACGTGTCGCAATTCGGTAAACCAAGACTGTAATGCTGATCCGTTGCGCGACATGTGAACGACGACTCACCAAAGTGAAAGCCTTATCACCCAGACACGTGTCAACACGTAAATAACTTTGGGAAACTATAAATATAAGCCTTAGTATCATTCTTACACGAAGTCCATACCAAATATCAAAGATAAATAGTGAGAGAAAGTGTGAGGAAGTTTAAGAAGAAGCTCTGTCTTAAGATTAACGAGCAATCCAAAACTCTGTATCTGTAACTTCAGATTTCTGTTCTAGGTGAGTACTCTCACATTCCTTGTGCGTTTTAATTATATGATATTATTCAAACTATATATATTTTGTGAACTTCTTTTATTCTCAAAATTCATCTGATACCGATGATTGATTCCTTGTGATATGTTTATATTTGTCCATATAGACATACCGATTTAAAAGATATTTGAAAATGATATTGAATATTGGAAATAAGATTTGGCCTAAGGGACCTCTCTTACTGACTGACCTTCCCAGCTGGGTTATCGCTGGTGTGCCCTAAATAAGGCGTTGTAACGAACAAGTTCGATTGACCCTCAACTACCGAGGAATAATACGGTAGACGAATACGATATTAGAGTGTACTTGGACATTAAAATGATATGATTGAAGGAAAAATAAATTGCAAATTGATTTGTCGTATCTATTATATTCTGTGCTATTCAATTCTATATACTGTCATCTCAAATTTTATATAGCAAATTCCTATCCATATATATATATGTCTGCTCTTTGGATTTGAATAGGTATAAATGTTCTGAATAAAACCTTGGAATGTCTAGAGATTGAACCTCACTCGGCTTTTAGCTGATGTTGTATAACTATCCATTTTTCAGGAAATAAGTAGGCTTGGAGGGAACATAAAAGGACTATGTGGAAGATCCAGCTTTTGGAGCTCTTTTTATTATTTTAAGTAAAAAGTTTGTTATATCATATAGAGCATGTTTGGCTATCTTGTAATAAGTTTTAAATTTCGTTTTAAGTTGTAACTCGTTGTTACTTGTAATATAAATGAAGTTTCCTTTTAGAAAGCTCTGATGACGTAATTCCTTTAATTTCATTAATTTACGATTCATAACCATGGAATTGTATTTTCGTTGAATTTAATTAAGGAAACAATTTCAGTCAGAATATTTGTTGCCTTGGTGGCATGTCAAGACACTCGTTCCCCACAACTATTTTGGGACGGGGTCATGACATTTCCAAAGTTTTTTTAAACTCTTATACAATTTTTTTTTTAATTTTGATAAGTCCAATAACCAAAACCACTCATAATCGCTCACTGTAACCGCCTCTAACCGTGCTTGAGGTTATGCACTTGTATTAATTTTAGATTTTTAATTGAAGAATTGTTTATAAGAAGTTATTAGAAAATTATTCTACAACGCCCCCGCGCATCGCGCTGGTTGCATGCTAGTAACACTAACACTTGTAACAAAGAGAACATATTTAAATAATGACATCACCTGTCACTGCAGGTAAATAAATAATTTCGTAATTTATAATATATTTATTTTAAAGTACTTAAATTACATGGTATTACATTTTGCCCCTAAAATAAGGAATTTCATCCTCCAAATTTGAATTATTTTATACTTGACTAGAATAACTATGGATATCTCGACTGCATATCATTCTCTCTTTCTCCCATCTAGACTCTGCTTCGCTATGGTGTCCCCATTGGTCTCTAAATAAGAGTATGACCTTTAATTTCATTGTATGCTCTTTCCGATCAAGGATGCGTTGTGGTTCGTTCCTCATAGCTCGCACTGGGTTGTAGATCTATCCCATCAAGGTCAATATAATGATAGGCATCGGCGTACCTCATAATTGTTTTTAACATTAAAACAAGGAAAAAATCATATACTCACTTCAAATGGTCAGTTAGGGCCAATCGATAGGACAAAATTCCCACTCTATCCAGTATCTTGAAAGGACCTAGGTAATAGGGAACCAATTTCCCCTGGAATCCAAATCTGACTACTTCCTTCATCGGGGAGACCTTCAAAAGTATTTAGTCTCCCACTTGAAACTCTATCTTCCACCTTTTGTTGTCGACGTAACACTTTTGCTAATCATGGGCCGTCTTCATCTATGATTGGATGAGTGCCACCTTCTCCGAGGTGTCCTAAATAATGTGTCCTTCAAACATCTTGTGTTTCTCTGCCTCCAATAACTTGTTAAACGGAATAGTCTCCCATGTAATGCCTCGTAAGGTACCACACCAATAGTATAATGATGACTATTTTTTTAAGCAAACTCCACGAGTTGTAAGTGCCAATCCCAATTCGTTTTAAGGTCCAAAACATAACTGAAGCAACAAACTCCATGAGTGGTAAGTGTTAATCCCATATCCTTTTAAGGTCCAAAACACAAACCCAAAGCATATCCTTTAAATTTTTGTTCAAGCAATCAGTCTGACCATCTCATTGAGGATGAAAGTTCGTACCCAAATTCATTTGTACCTCCATGGCCTCTTGAAAACCCCTCTATAATCGAGATTCAAACATACTGTCCCGATTGGATACAATATCACGTGGTACTCCATGTAGTCATATACTATCTAACCTGAACAACTTGGCCTACTGCTTGTCAGTGAAATCTCTCCGCAATGGAAGGAAATGAGCTACCTTCATCAATATATTGACGATGACCCAAATGGAATCATGCCCTATCTTGTCCCTTGACAATCCCACTATGAAATCCATGGAGGTGCTCTCTCACTTGTACTTGAGAATCTATGTAAGTCTCCTGACGGTCTCGGGTGCTCCACCTTTACCAATTGACAAGTGGAACCCTTAGAAATAAATTTTACAATGTCTTTCTTCAATTTAGTCCACCAATATGACCTATGCATGTATTCCTCAACTCAACACTCTCTGGAACAACTTAACATCCCTGAAATCTCAGCCTTCCATGTGAACTGATCGAGAAAAAAGGATCCCCAACTGATAAAAGTTCTAGTGTCTTCCCCTGCCAAAAGGAGTCTGAAGCCTGTCCCTATATTACTTGTTTCACCGTGGATTATGTAACGATCACAACCCCCCAAAAAGGCTTCTATGGAAATTCATTTTGCAACTTAATTTACTGATAAATCATCCTCATTCTAGGCCCATAATGCTTCCAGTGTAAAATTCGATCTCCGACTCAAAGCATCCGTTACCACATTCTCTTTTCCTAGGTGGTACTGGATAAAAAAATGGTAGTCGTTCACAAACTTCAGCCATAATTACCGTGTCACATTCAGATCCCTATGAGTAAATAAATATTGGAGTCTCTTGTGATTAGAATACAGTGTGAGCCTCTCACCCAATATATAATGTTTCCAAATATGGAGGGCAAAGACTAATTCAACCAATTACAAATCATGGGTGGGGTATTTATCCTTATGAGGCTTAAGTTTTCGAGACACATAATGTATAAGCATATTCTCCCTCATCAATACACCTCCTAGGCTCTGGAGTGATACATCTGCATATAAAAAATTCTCCACACCGCCTCATGGTTGTGCCAGGACGGGTGCGGTGGTTATCTTCTCCTTGATGTCCTCAAAATATCCCTGGCAGTCTATGTTCCAAACAAACGGTATCCCCTTGCGGGTGAGGTGGGTCAATGTGCCGATAATCTTCTAGAACCCCAAAATGAACCTCATGTAGTACACTCCCAAACCCAAGAAACTCCTAATATAAGTAGGCATCATGGGCTATCCCCATTCTACAACTACATAAACTTTGATAGGAACCACTAAAACCCCAGTTGCAGATACAAGATGGCCCAAGTATCCACCTCTCAAAACCAAAACCCACACTTAGGAAAATGCTCTGCATGTTCCTGCTTTGATCGAGAGTGCAGTAATATGCATTAAATAAACAAAATGATGAACTGATTCAGAAATGATTGAAACACCCTGTTCATCAGATATACGAACACGGTTGGGGTGTGGTCAAACCCAAACCACATGAACCGAAATTCATACAATCCATACCGTGTTAGAAAATCCATCTTATGGAATTCCTCTTCTCAAATGCATAATTGGAGACGCGCCCTTCAAATGATCAAATAATTCATCGATATACGACAACAAATACTTATTCAGTATCATGACCATGTTCAGCCCCCGGTAATTCACATGTAATTAGAGAGAATCACCCTTCTTCTTCACATATAAGACAATACTCCCTACAAAGACGTACTCCCCCGTATGAATCCCTGGCTCAACAACTGGTGAATCTATTTTTTTAACTCCCTCATCTCTAATGAAGCCATTCGGTTTGGTGCCCTCATGATGGGCCAGTGCTCAAGGCCAAATCTATACAAGAGACTACCTTTCTGGTGGGTGGTAAGCCTGGAACCTTATCATATATATCCGTAAACTCCTAGATAATCAGTATCAAGTCTAACGATATTGTGACCTCCTTAGACGAAGTCGCATCTATGAAATACAAGTATGTGCTAGGCCCTTATCAAATTTATAAAGACAATTCACTACAATCTTAGTAATATATCCCAATAAACTAAATTTTGATTTCTAGAGACTACAACTAAACCTTAATCCTAATATGTAAGGTTTTAACATATTTTAAAACCTAAAGTTCATTTGAGGTTGAGTTTTACGAAGAGGATATGTTTTGGGGTAGAAAATATAATTTTACCAAACTTTAGGGACTTTATTCTAATAAAGAAAGTTTTAGGTACAACAATGAAAATAGAAAAGAAAATTTTTGTAAATAAAATATTTTTAGGGACCTTTAAGAAATATTAAAAATATATAGTATGAAATTACTAAAATATCCTTCATGTGTAGAATGACCCTTATACCCTTATCATCATTCCACCTCATGCTTAACACCTTTCCACCTCGTGATTAACACCTCGTGCTTCAATTTTGATACCTCCACCTTACTCTTGTCGTCTTTAGAGAGAGCTAAAACACTTGTCACCATTTGGTGATATTAAAACTAGAAGACCACTCTGGCACACGACACCTCAACGTTGACTCACCAATGTAAAAGCCTTGTCACCTAGACACGTGTCAACACTGTAATATCTTTAGAAACCTATAAATAGGAGCTTTGGAAATCAACTGAAACTCACACCAATTCGTTCAGAATTATAGAAAGAAATAGTGGGAAAATATGTGGGAAAGTTTAAGAAGAAGTTCTTAAATTTCTTAGGATATTCACCTTAAGCTAATATTGTACAAATGTTATAATGCATATCTATAGTTTTAATTTATTTATTTATAGCTATACAAAGTAGAAATATTAGTAAAACAACAAAAGATCCATTTTAGTGAACATAAAATTGCATTGTTTCTAAATTGAATTATTTTATTAAATTGAAACATATAACTCTTTTCATAATGAATTATTAAGTTTCAAAAAAGGATATCCACTAATGAATTTATAGTCTTTTTTGTGATGAAAATTAAAATTTCTTATTATTTCTAAACACGTCATAGATAAATTACATTCAAGATTGAATTTACTTATTTTCAAAATAGAACTTGTTTAAATTTGTTTAAGTAATACGAAAGTCAGGCCCATTGAAATTCTGTCTAGTTGAGTTGGTATTTAAGTGGTGCACTTGTGACCCACCATCTATACTGGGAACCGATTGATTAGTAAAAACTATGAATTGAATTCTTCAATTATGACCAATGAATTTTTAAAGTTGAGAAAATGTTTTTTTTAGTAATCCTGTAAAAAAAGTTATTATAGTATTAAAATACAATATATAAACATGACTTTGTTTGAAACATGTAATTAAACATGTATTGTATTTTTTAGATTAACGTGTGATCAAAGACTCAATATCTGTATTTTTGAACCTTTGCTTTAGGTGAATAATCTATGCCATTTCTTGTGCGTTTTGAGTATATAATATTATGCAACACACACACACACACACACACACACACACACACATATATATATATATATATATATATTGTGAAATGCTTTTATTCACAAAATTCATCTGATACCGATGATTCCTTCATTTACTATATGTTTATATCTCTCCATAAAAACGTCTAATTTGAATTCTGAATTTATTGATTCGGTCTATGAAAACTCTCTTACTATGTTGGCCTTGACTATTGGGTGGAAATATTTGGGTGGTATCTTCCCAACAGGTTTATCGCTGGTGCACCCTAAATAAGGTGTTGTTCCAGAAATCATGATTTTCCGTCTATGACGTTACTAGGTGGAAACATCTGGGTAACACTATCTTTCTAGGTATTAAAGTGTACACGACCGTTAAAAATTGAATAATACTGCTCAATTTTTTTATCCATTTTGTTCTGAACTGTTCATTTTTGAATATATATTGTCATGCATTTGTAAATATATTACTACAAGTTCCTATCCATATATGTATATGCCTTTTGTTCTTACTTGAATAAGTATCCATTTTTTGGAAAACCTTGGAATATTTCGAGATTGAATCTCATTCAGCCGTTAGTTGATGTTGTATAAATAACCCCTTTTTAGGTTATAGTTAGAATAGAGGATGGATATGTGAAGATTAAATTGAAGTTTATATTTTAAGATATGTGTTGTGGCTAGAGGCTAGTTTAGAATGAGATGTTATAGAATTTATATCTTTTTAAGTGATTCTAGAACAGCTTGTAATAGAATTTAATTATCTATGAGAATAATAACTTATTTTTTAGAAGATGTTATGATGTGTTACCTTTTTCATCTAGTTATAACTCATAACCATGTGAATGGATTTCCACTAAATTTATTTTAAGGGAAAAGTTTGAAGAGTGCCCAATATGTGTGTTTTAAACAAAACCAATTTTTCTCCGAAAATTAATCCAACTTTTAATGTGCACCAAACCAAGTTGTGAAAACCCAATTCTTAATTTAAACAAATTTTATATTGATTAATCCTAAACATGCATCTAGTGATTAAAGAAAGTAAAATAAAGTAAAGAATACTCACAATGCCGGATGTACGAGGAAAAAACCCAAAACGGGAAAACAACCTCGGACGGCCCAAGCCAGACAACCACTATGAATAATGGTTTTACAAAGACAGATTAGCCTTACTCAATGACTCGATCTCCACGGGTTTTGACGCTCCGTGTGATCTTCAACCGTTCTTCAATAGTGCCCAAGAAAAAAATTCATCTTCCACGATATCGGTCCACAACACACCCGTCCATGTATGTATCGGTGTCCACCGAGTGGCTTTGATTCGTCTACGATGTCGAACAACAAGTCCTTCTCTTTTCTTCACCGTAAAACCCTTTGATGGTCAATGTGTAGAACAAACTTCTTTGTTGCCTCAAGATCACGTAAACATATAAGAATGATAACTCGGATCTTTGCAAATTCTAAGGATGTGTTTATGCTTTCTAAACCTTGGAAAACATGTGTAAACAAGTTTCTGGTTCGTATACTGTTTTCCAGAATGCACACTTGCAAAACTCTGATAAAATCACTCTTTAAATAATAATAAAATTCCGCCTCGAAAACTATGTCGTTCGAACGACAATGCCATGTCATTCGCGCGACTTAGGCATATCGTTCGAATGAGATCCCTATGTCGTTTGAACGAGCTGATGTGGCGGTTTGACTTTTTGACTTTTAGTCCAAAACGTCCCTTTTAAAAGAGATCCAAAATAGTCAAACTCTATTTCGAGTATATCAGAATAAAACGTAGTGTAAACAATTAAAACACTATTAAAAACATTTTAAAATATTTTTCTTTATAAAAATACATCCTTATCTTTTATAAAAACAATTCCGAGCACCATTAATTATAGCATTTATACCTGAGTGATCTCGAAATGCAATTAACATTAAAGACGATTAAACTTGCTATAATTAAACTTCAGCATGATAAAATCTTTGAAGCTTTGCCGCAACATCTTCAATTTTCTTCAATACGTCAAAGACAAAGTGAGATTGTGACACAAATAAAAATCTCCCTATGACATATTCTAAACAAAGTTTTGTTCACGGAATTAAGTGAAAACAATACAGGGACTCAATTGGAAATTCATGTCATTACAAATCTCCCCCTTTGACTATTCCGGGACAAAACTAAACCAGTGAAATGCGGAACCGGGCCGTCATGCTGTATGACGACTAAATCCCATCCCATAAAATCAAAAACAAAATACAGGACACGGACTAGAATATATTGCACCAACAAGAATGAACTGTCTGAATGTGATGTAGACTTGAAATCTCGAATCGCTGAAGCATACCTACACACATGAAACAGACAAACAAATACCCAGTGAAGTATGGAGGAACAAATGAAAACCAATATATATATCCAAATGGTACCAAATCATAATAGATACCAATATGAATAACCAATATGAATAATATCTAGAAAAAACATTTGTTAAACAATTTGAGCAACAAAATGATACCAATGTGTACTACCAATCTGAGATACCAATTTGTAAACATATGTAAACCAAAACATGCTCAAATCTCCCCCTACATCACATACATCTCTCCCCCTTTTTGTCTCGAATAGAAAATCCGAAGAAAAGATAAACCAATTTGAAATATCTAGTATGAGAATATAAACCAATATGAATCAAAGTGAAATCATTAGATAATCATGAAACAACCAGCTAAATATGATCAAGAAATGACAAATCAGTAGCTAGTAAACTAGGGAATCACCCAAAAAATATAGCAAAATAATCAGGTGTGATAAACGGACTCATATGCAAAAACTTAATTTAGGACCAATAAATCCTGCATATAAACCAACCAGTCAAGAAACACTTCCAGCAGTACAAAAAATTTACCAAATTAACCCATTGGACAGCAAACTAATCAGAATCTCCAAAATAGCCTGTCGTTCGAACGAGCCAGGGCCATCGCTCAAACGAGTTGAGGATGTCACTTGGACGAAGTACACCTGTGGTTCACGCGAGATGGATAAGTCGTTTGAACAACTTCTCACGACGTGTCAGAATTTCCCAGATTCCTAGAAAAATAATATAATATTGCCCAGTGAAAAAAATTCCAAAAAAAATTCCAGGAAGGGCCTGACAGAAGCAAAACAGTGTTAAAACAGTAGGCTTTTAACACTAAACACAAAAACTCATAAAAACTAAAAATGTGAGGTACATGCTAACATAGTATCGATGTGCTCAAACATGGATATGGAATGTATAGGTGTGAAACTAAAACAAATGAGACATAATTCCATCACATCGAAACGATCAAGAAGCTCTAATTGATAGCAATAAATCATTAGACTTTATCACAGCCATATGACAATAAAAGTGTGAGCTTAATAAACTAAACATACTACGTGCACACAAATCCAAAATTTTAACGATTCTACAAACAATACCATCAAGTAACAGTGTTTCAACATTAGGATTAGTTGTGCAAACCCGTTAAATTTTTTAATCCATCCAAACTCCCTCAATATTATCATATTTTCTTTGGAATTAACTAAACTAATTTTTCCCTTTTCTTTGCATATAGAATTTTCTTTTACGCTCTTTTAAACTGTGGCTTTCATGACGAGTTAATTTTGAACCCTCGCAGCCCTTTCCCATGAATCACTCATCATTTTTTCAATTCCTATCCTCACAGTAAACGGTTCTTACATGCAAACTTCTACTTAGGTCTACTTACGCATAGATGACAAGATTGAGATAAGAACGTCTCACCAAATTCAACTATGCAAGAGAAGTTAAACATCCATATAAACTCGTGCATGTGTGCGATGTTGGCATATATACAAATTCGAATCAAAATGCATATCAACTTAGAAAAAACCCCATATAAACAATGGCTAAGATCATTGTAAGAATCTATAATAATGACAAAATTCCCTAGCCACATGGATAATGAATCGATGAGGGTTTGGGGTCCAAGCACACCAATATGCCACATCCACCATGTAAACTCAAAAACAAAAACCACAAGAAAACAAAACTATTTTCAATTTTTCAGAAGTTTTCTTCAAAAACAAAATCTTTTTGTATTTTTCAAATAAGACTTAAACAAATGAAAAATATAATACAAAGAGATAAACATGTCATAACACTAGCAAATTGTAAACGTGATGCAAGGGCTAGCGTATGACAAAACATGAAGCTATTATCCATAAGAAATAACAAGAGATGAATCATGTGCATGCATGTGAGAATCAACCAACGAAGCATTTAGCATCTCCAAAACGGATTTCCTAACCCAAACAAGTGTATACCTAACAAAACGGGTTTTGGGAACCAATGGGATACTACGTTTAATCTTCCTATGGTCTTTTGTAAGATCAAAACAAAAACTCCTAAGGTGACCTTTCCTACCACAATGCGAACATGTGAAAACACGATGAGTAACGGGACCTTTAGGTTGACCTTTTCTATTACCCTCGGATGTGGTTAACGCTCTAAAAAAACTATGGTTTTGGCTTTTACATTCAAACCACTAGAACAAGATAAGCCGCTACCACCACTACTCGAGTCTTTTAAATAATTTTTTAACTTCAAAACTTTTTACTCAAGCAAACGATTAGACTGCTCCAACTTTTGAGACTCCTTCTTTAAATTATCAATTACCCCTAGAAGGTTATCTCACGCCCCCTCAATGTGTGCAAACTTATCACTAAGAGCCTTTTCTCGTGCCATAAAATCATTAATCGAATTATTTTCCTCAACAGTACAAACACTAGAATTTTTTAAATCCCCTAACTCTTTTTCTAAAATGAGGACTCTATCATGAGTCTCCTTTTTGCCCAATTTTAATATATTAAAATCTTGAAAAAAGGAACTAAAGTGATCACAACAAATATCTCTTTGAATTTGAAATGTTTGCAAATATTCAATCCTATTTTTGAAACCGTAAATTTATTTCTCCAAAATCGCAATACGTTTTGCAAACTTTAAATTCAAAAGATGTAAATCGTCAAAGCTTAGAGAATCCATCGAGAGAAAACAAACACAGGAGAGATAAACAAACACACGGGATCACAAAACAAATAAAATATGTTTTCTAGCTCTGATACCAATTTGAAAAGTGCCCAATATGTGTGTTTTAAACAAAACCAATTTTTCTCAGAAAATTGATCCAACTTTTAATGTGCACCAAACCAAATTGTGAAAACCCAATTCTTACTTGAAACCAATTTGATCTTGATTAATCCTAAACATGCATCTAGTGATTAAAGCAAGTAAAATAAAGTAAAGAATACTCAAAACGCCAGATGTCCAAGGAAAAAACCTAAAATGAAAAAACAACCTCGGACGGCCCAAGCCATACAACCACTATGAATAATGGTTTTATTAAGACAGATTAGCCTTACTCAATGACTCGATCCCCACGGGTCTTAACGCTCCTTCTGATCTTCAACTATTATTCAATAGTGCCCACACATAAATTTTATCTTCCACGATACCTGTCCACAACACATGCATCCATGTATGTCTCGGTGTCCACCGAATGGCTTTGATTCATCTACGATGTCGAACAAGAAGTCCTTCTCTTTTCTTCACCGCAAAACCCTTTGATGTTCAATGTGTATAACAAACTTCTTTGGTGCCGCAAGATCACGTATACATATAAGAAAGATAACTCGGATCTTTGCAAACTCTAAAGATGTGTTTATACTTTGTAAACCTTAGAAAGCATGTGCAAACAAGTTTCTGGTTCGTATACTTTTTTCCAGAATGAACACTTGCGAAACTCTGATAAAACCACACTTTAAATAATAATAAAATGCCGCCTCGAAAATTGTGTCGTTCGAACGATAATGCCATGTCGTTCGTGCGACTTATGCGTCACATTTGAACGAGATCCCTATGTCGTTTGAACGAGCTGACATGGCGGTTTAACTTTTTGACTTTTAGTCCAAAACGTCTATTTTAAAAGAGAACCAAAATAGTCAAACTCTATTTTGAGTATATCAGAATAAAACGTAGTGTAAAAAATTAAAACACTTTTAAAAATATTTAATATTTTTCTTCATAAAAATACATCCTTATCTTTTATAAAAACAATTCCGAGCACCATTAATTATAGCATTCATACCTGAGTGATCTCATAATGCAATTAACTTTGGAGACGATTAAACTTGCACCAATTAAACTTCGGCATGATAAAATCTTTGAAGCTTTCCTGCAACGTCTTCAATTTTTTTCAATACATTACAGACCAAGTGGGATCGTGACACAAATAAAAATCTCCCTATGACATATTACAAACAAAGTTTTATTCACGGAATTAAGTCAAAACAATATAGGGACTCAATTGGAAATTTATGTCCTTACAAACCTCCCCCTTTGACTATTCTGGGAGAAAACTGAACCAGTGAAATGCATAACTGGTCCGTCAAGCAGTATGACGCCTAAATCCCATCCCATAAACCGATCAACAAAATACAGGACACAGACTAGAATATGTAGCACCGACAAGCATGAACTGTCTGAATGTGATGTAGACTTGAAATTTTGAATAGCTCAAGCATACCTTCATATATGAAACAAAAAAACAAATACCCAGTGAAGTATCGAGGAACAAATGAAACCAATATATATATTCAAATGATACCAAACGATAATAGATACCAATATGAATAATCTCTTGAAAAAATATTTGTTAAACAATTTGAGCAACAAAATGATACCAATGTGTACTACCATTCTGAGATACCAGTTTTTAAACATATGTAAACCAAAACATGCTCAAATCTCCCCCTACGTCACACCCATATCTCCCCCTTTTTGTCTCGAATAGACAATCCGGTGAAAAGATAAACCAATTTGAAATATCTAGCATGAGAATATAAACGAATATGAATCAATGTGAAATCGCTAAATAATCATGAAACAGCCAGCTAAATATGATCAAGTAACGACAAATCAGTAGCTAGTAAACTAGGGAATCACACAAAAAATATAGCAAATTAATCAGGTGTGATAAATGGACTCATATGCAAAAACTCACTTTAGGACCAATAAATCCTGCATATAAACCAATTAATCCAGAAACATTTTCAGCAGTACCAAAAATATACTAAATTAACCCAGTGGACGACAAACTAATTAGAAGCTCCAAAATAGCCTGTCGTTAGAACGAGCTAGGGACATCGCTCAAACGAGTTGAGGATGTCGTTCGAACTAAGTACACCTGTCGTTCGCGCGAGATGGATAAGTCATTTGAACGACTTCTTGCGACTTGTCAGAATTTCCCAAATTCCCCTAAAAATAAAATAATATTGCCCAGTTAAAAAATTTCCACAAAACAATTCCAGGAAGGGCCTGACAGAAGTAAAACATTGTTAAAACAGTAGGCTTTTAACAGTAATCACACAAACTCATAAAAACTAAAAATGTGAGTTACATGCAAACATAGTACCGATGTGCTCAAACATGGATATGGAATGTATAGGTGTGAAACTAAAACAAATGAGACATAATTCCAACACATCGAAACGATCAAGAAGATCTAACTGATAGCGATAAATCATCAAACTTTATCATATCCATAGGACAATAAAAGTGTGAACTTAATGAACTAAACATACTACATGCACACAAATCCAGAATTTTGACGATTCTACAAACCATAGCGTCAAATTACAATGTTTCAACATTAGGGTTAGTTGTGCAAACCCATTAAATTTTTTAATCCATCCAAACTCCCTCAATAATACAATATTTTCTTTGGAATGAACTAGACTAATTTGTCCCTTTTCTTAGCGAATAGCATTTTCTTTTGGGCTCTTTTAAACGGTGGCTTTCACGATGAGTTAATTTTGAACTCTCGCAACCCTTTCCCGTGAATCACTCATCATTTTTTCAATTCAAATCCTCACGGTAACCGATTCTTACATGCACACTTCTCCTTAAGTCTACTTACGCATAGATGATAAGATTGAGATAAGAACGTCTCACCAAATTCATATATGCAAGAGCAGTTAAACATCCATACAAACTCGTGCATGTGTGCAATGTTGGCATATATACAAAGTCGAATCAAAATGCATATCAACATTGAAACAATCCCATATAAACAATGGTTAAGATCATTCTAAGCATCGATAATAATGACCAAATGTCCTAGCCATATGGATAATGAAACAATGAGGGGGTGGGGTCCAAGCACACCAATATGCCACATCAACCATGTAAACTCAAAAATAAAAACCACAAGAAAACAAAACTATTTTTGGTTTTTTAAAACTTTTCTTCGAAAACAAAATCTTTTTGTATTTTTCAAATAAGACTTAATCAAATGAAAAATATAGCACAAAGAGATAAACATGTCATAACACTAGCAAATTATAAACATGATGCAAGGGCTAGCGTATGACAAAACATGCAAGCTACTATCCATAAGAAATAGCAAGAGATGAATCATGTGCATGCATGTGAGAATAAACCAACGAAGCATTTAACCTCTCCAAAACGGATTTCCTAACCCAAACAGGTGTATACCTAATAAAACGGGTTTTGGGAACCAATGGGACACTACGTTTAATCTTCCTAGGGTCTTTTTTAAGATCAAAACAAAAACTCCTAAGGTGACCTTTCCTACCAGAATGCGAACATGTGAAAACACGATGAGGAACGGGACCTTTAGGTTGACCTTTTCTATTCTCTCGGATGTGGTTGACACTCTAAATTAAACTATGGTTTTGGATTTTATATTCAAACCACTAGAACAAGATAAACCGCTACCAACACTACTCGAGTCATTTAAACCATTTTTTAACTTCAAAACTTTTGACTCAAGCAAATGATTAGACTCCTCCAACTTTTGGGACTCCTTCTTTAAATTATAAATTACCCCAAGAATGTTATCTCGCTCCCCCTCAATGTGAGCAAACTTATCCCTAAGTGCCTTTTCTCATGCCATACTATCATTAATCGAATTATTTTCCTCAAAGGCACAAACACTAGATTTTTTAAATCCTCTAACCCATTTTCTAAAACGAGGACTCTATCATCACTCTCCTTTTCGCCCAATTTAATATATTAAAATCTTGAAAAAAGCAACTAAATTGATCACGACAAATATCCCTTTGAATTTGAAACGTTTGCAAATATTCAATCCTATTTTTGAAACCGTAATTTTATTTCTCCAAAACCACAATACGTTTTGCAAACTTTAAATTCAAAAGATGTAAATCGTCAAACTTAGAGAATCCATCGAGAGAAAATAAACACAGGAGAGATAAACAAACACACGGGATCACAAAACAAATAAAATATGTTTTCTAGCTCTGATACCAATTTGAAGAGTGCCCAATATGTGTGTTTTAAACAAAACCAATTTTTCTCTAAAAATTAATCCAACTTTTAATGTGCACCTAACCAAATTGTGAAAACCCAATTCTTACTTTAAACCAATTTTATCTGGATTAATCCTAAACATGCATCTAGTGATTAAAGAAAGTAAAATAAAGTAAAGAATACTCACAACGCCGGATGTACGAGGAAAAAACCCAAAATGAAAAAACAACCTCGGACGGCCCAAGCAAGACAATCACTATGAATAATGGTTTTATAAAGACAGGTGAGCCTTACTCAATGACTCGATCCCCACGGGTATTGACGCTCCTTCTGATCTTCAACCCTTCTTTAAAAGTGCCCACGCAGAAATTCTGTCTTCCATGATACCTGTCCACAACACATGCATCCATGTATGTCTCTGTGTCCATCGAATGGCTTTGATTCGTCTACGATGTCGAATAAGAAGTCCTTCTCTTTTCTTCACCGCAAAACCCTTTGATGTTCAATGTGTAGAACAAACTTCTTTGGTGACGCAAGATCACATAAACATATAAGAATGATAACTCAGATCTTTGGAAACTCTAAAGTTGTGTTTGTACTTTATAAACCTTAGAAATCATGTGCAAACAAGTTTCTGGTTCGTATACTGTTTTCCAGAATGCACACTTGTGAAACTCTGATAAAACCACGCTTTAAATAACAATAAAATGTCGCCTCAAAAACTGTGTCGTTTGAACGATAATGCCATATCGTTCGCGCAACTTAGGCATCTTGTTTGAACAAGATCCCTATGTCGTTTGAACGAGCTGACGTGGCATTTTGACTTTCAGTCCAAAACGTCTCTTTTAAAAGAGATTCAAAATAGTCAAACTCTATTTCGAGTATATAAGAATAAAACTTAGTGTAAATAATTAAATCACTTTTAAAAACATTTTAAAATATTTTTCTTTATAAAAATACATCTTTATCTTTTATAAAAACAATTTCGAGCACCATTAAATATAGCATTCATACCTGAGTGATCTCAGAATGCAATTAACTTTGAAGACGATTAAATTTGGACCAATTAAACTTCGGCATGATAAAATCTTTGAAGCTTTGCCGCAACGTCTTCAATTTTCTTCAATACATCATAGACCAAGTGGGATCGTGACATAAATAAAAATCTCCTTATGACATATTACAAACCAGGTTTTGTTTACGGAATTAAGTCAAAACAATATAGGGACTCAATTGGAAATTTATGTCCTTACAAAGTTTAAGTCTAGAATATTGAATGCCTTGGTGTCATGTCAATACACTCATTCCCTACTATTTTTGGGTTGGGGTCGGGGTCGTGACAAAGGTTTTATCGGAGCATAGGTTATGAGGTTCTATATTAGCTGAAGATGAGATAGGGTAGGTTATGCCAAACCTAGAACTATAAGACTAGATCCTATTAGAACTACATGCGCTGTAGGTATGCTTGAAGATATAAGAGGATGTTGCCCATATTCAATTTAGTGATGCATGAGATAGTGAGTAAGATAAGATTATTAGAGGTAGACTCTAATGTAATATTTGATTTTTTTATAGATATTTAATGTGTGAGCTATGATGTAATTATATGAATTAACCATTAGGTGGAATTATAAGAATTTTGAGGATACGATTTTAGACATTATTTAGAAGATATGATCAATGGATAGAATTTTGAGATTGAAAATGATCGTTTTATCGGATACTATTATCAGAATAGACTAATAGAATTCTATTATAAGAATACCTAAGAAAATAAAAGTATAGATAACATTAGGGGTATTAAGGATTCTTGTAAGGAAAATTTTCCAATCGAGTCAATTTGTTTGTAACTGGCTTAATTTTGAACAAAACATTTGAGTCACAGGTAAGGATTTATATTGTAGATCTCTTAAGCCTATGACATGTTTGATGAAGATGTAACAACCAAGGCTCAAAGATTGGATACATCATTCCGTGTTTATCATGCCAAGTCTGTCTTAATGTTTATCGAGGTTCTCGCAGATATGGATGCATTATGAAATATGGTCCTTGAACAAATTTGTTTGGAGCGGATTTTAAAATATATTTTGAAGAATGTTTTTTATTCTAATATCATTAAAATGAAATTTGTACCTCGTTAGAAAAAAATTAAGTTTTCATTAGAATGAAGTTGATCTTATTATAACAACATCGCAATCTTATTGGAACAACCATCTAACGTACAACTAATGAGGCCTCGTCTATTTAATAGTGCCACTATCCTTAGAAGGACGATTGAACGAGAGAGCTTATTCGTTTGAATGAAGTGAAGTTTTGTTAGAATGAAATTCTAATCTCGTTCGAACGGCCTTAGTTTTTGTAAGAGGGTAGTCCCCTGGAAGCCTGGGAGTATAGTAATACCAGTAGAGGTGTAACCCCTATAGGTATGGTGATAAACGATAACCCAATAACTGTTTAACAAAGATAAGTGAACACACGATATTGTATATAATCAACACTCAGATTGACCTCACAAGTCTCTCGTGTATAACTCAAATAATAATAAAGGAAACTCAGAAGTAACTCATTCAAAGGGAGAGAGAAGTAAGCACCGTAGATACACCTTGTCAGGAAATCAACACACCAACAACCTCTGATAGATATCTAGTTAGATATTAAAAGATTCACAATAAATGACAATGGTGGGTGAGTAAAAATCTCTTGTTTATAATAACTCCTCTGTGTTACATTATCTCTCGAGTAATAAATCTCTAGAAAGAACTCTCCTTTAGAAGTGGTTAAGGCCAATAAATAGATCCACACCCCTCTTAAGATGTCTCAGTCTTCATTAATGTGAAGACCTACCTTTCACACTTTAAGTCTCAAACATTAAATGCGTGATGGATTAGCATACCTTACGTCATAATCATTAAATATCAGGACATGCCTTTTGCCAATACACTGTGGGTTATAGGACAATCACAACAAAGGTGGATCACCAAACCATCTAACATCTCCAATACCACAGTGGTTTACTCAAGTTAGAATTGGACAACGGGCAGGTGGCTAGTGGCGTCGACTATAAAGTAGATCTAACATTTGATAGAGGACTATTTGGCTCAAAACTAAATATATTATGGAACTCAAGGTTACTCTGTACAAGATTCGTGAAAGATCTCTCAGTGTTTTACCAGATGTATCTAAAATGGTTAAGACAAGCCTTAACGCTGCCTCACTTCTCAATCCTCCAAACCAAGTCCCTTTGAAGTTCCCATGACGAGGTCATTCAATAGAGCATATGAGCTCTCCCAGACCTGGTCTCTCGTGAGTATCGTTTGGACTCACACTCAATATTACAATCATTACATCATTAAAATTAATATATTTAAAATATAAAATTTGACTAAGTAAGAAAAGAAGATAAAGAGGAGACCCCTTGAAAATTTTCCTCGCTGAGCTGCCTGATTTAGTTGCCTCGATGAGCTACCTCGTTATCTTTATGCTACTTCCTTCTCTTAAGTCTCTTTTATTAATTGGGTAAGATTTCTATATTTTGAAGATTACCTTTGAGACCCCCTAATTTTTACTTTCGTGTGGAGATATTTTGTGAGAATAAGAAATGTTTGCATGAAAAACTTCTTAATTCGATGGACCATCTCCTGGAGATCGAAAAAAATTCTTCTTTATCCACCTTTGTTTTAACCTCTGTCGTTGTTTCTGTTTGGAAAAAAGTTAAATTTTACCCAATGTACCTGAACCAAATATATACAGTACCTAGACATAGGACGAGGTGACATCATAGTTTTTTCTAGCTACCGGATCTCAGACATTTTGCCTTTTTCCTTCCTTGTTCATAATTCTCCTAAAGTACCTGTGGATCTTGCCCGTCATCATTCTGATGGCTCAAAGGAAAAACATTCTCCCCAATGTGCTTCATTCCTTTCCACAATTGAGTGAACTTGTAGTGAGGGGACATTTTCATCAGGACTACCCCCAGTATCGGTAATTCTCTCCGTTATGTCTGAGCTATTCTCAGTCTTCGTTCTAACTTGTTAAAAAAAGAAAAAAATTCTCCTCGATGTACTCGAGTCAAAGTTTCCTCTGTTTAGACTTATGGCAGGGGGACATCGTGAATTTTTTCAACTATTCTGAGAGCAAACTCCTTTTCTTGGGAGTTAAAAATTCTCCCGATGCATCTTCAACCTGTTGTATCATCGTTTGGTCTTACAAGGCGAGGACTTTCTTTATTTGGGCATTTCGGATTAAATATATTTCAAAATTTCTAGAGCCATAAAATATTACTTATTTTGAAAACAACCCTCTCTTTCCTAAGAGTTACCTCATTAATGACGTGAGATTGTCTTTTCAACTGTCCGGGCACTTTCCAAAGTGGCACGTGTCCCTTGTGATCATTATGGGCGTCCACGCACGTGCATTTTTGGGAAAACTCAATCGTATGTTTGCATTCCAAACTTTCAGTATCTCAAGCACTTACCTTTTCTATTTGTACGCTTCTATTTGATATCATCGACTCCAGATCTTTAGAGAGAGGAAAAAGGTTTTCTTCCGCCATTGTTGCTCAAGCCTTCATCTGATTCTTATTCTATTTGCCATCTTCACCTCATGTTGCTCCATTATTCTTAACCTACTCTTTCTTCTTGCCCTAATTACCTCACCTCAAACTACCATGTCTTCTTCATCTGTTTCTCTAGGTGCCCTAGCCAACATTGCTACCGCTGCTACTCCTTCCATCGCTTTAGACGCCACCTCCCTAATAGCAACTCATCAAGAGAAACTCCGTTTTTCCCATCGTTCTCCCATTTTTTCTAAGGACAATGAATACTCAGCCATGTGTCAAACCATTATTTTAAACGCTAAGTGTGATTCCTTGACACTTGGTGATAAAGATGACAATGTTGATGTTTGGGATTTCTTTCCCCCCAGAGGCGGTTTTGATTTTTCACCTTGATCGACGTGGCTTCCCCTGTTCTCAGGTAGACTCCGAAGGTCCAAGAGGCTCCTTAGACAACTTTTCTTCTTGGAACAATTACATGCAGAAAAATTATGACGATGACCTCACGAAGGTTGGGCTCCATCGGTCCAAGTGGTTTGGTAGGTTTACTCTTTCCAAACACAACGCTCCACTCCAAGTGCTTGTATCCCATTGGAACGTTACTACTCACACCTTCATGGATGCATAGGGGGAGATTACCGTTACCATAGAGGATGTTTATGAGCTACATGGGATTGACACCACATGTACCATAACTTATTCTGATTAGGCTATACATGTTGAAGATGCTACTACCCGAGTAAAGTTGGATCAAATATGCTAAAGGTGAACACGATTTTCCAATAAATCTAAATTCTCCCCTCTCATTAGTTATTTCTTTACTTGTGAACATGACGGTTCTTCTTATTTTGGTCAAGGCAAATATACCCCTTTAGAATTACCAGCTTATATACTTATTATTCTTTCTCATTTCGTGATGACTGGCAAACCCAATGATCAGCCCTATTATGATCTTATCAATATCTCCATTCACTTAGCCAAGGGGTGTAAGTTTCTTCTTGCAGACATGGCCTTATGGTCCTTCTATACTTTGTTGGACAAGACCCATTTGCACATGGAACGATCCCTTAGAATGATCCCTTGGTTGGACAAGACTAAGGTTTGATTCTCTACATTTAAAGATAACCTATTTCATATAGTGGACTTTGTACTTTCCATTTACAAGCAATGGACTTCGTATTTGTGGTGTTGTGATGAAGAATCAATAGAATTCGTGTTCCAATTCGTAGACAATTGTTGAGCCTCATCGGTGGATATCGAGGCGTGCGTGGACTCATGCATTGTGGCAGATGGTGTGGGTGGACTCCTGCATTACATTATGGAGGAGCGATCGAATATTGAAAATCATCAAAGCTTATGGGGATCGAGTCTTTGAGTAAGTTTGCAGTCAACTTTTATAATTCCGTATCATAGTAAACTGTTTGGCTAGGTTGTTCGAGTTTTTTCCCTTTGTGGTCTTCCTCTTAGATTGGCATGTTGTGTTTAGATTTATTTATTTAATCTCCTTATCACCTAGATGCATGTTTTAGATTAAAAAGTTAAAATTGGGTAAATCAGTTTTTCACAACAAAGGTTTAAAATTGGTGCAATTTTTTTTATAGAGTTAATTTATTTAAAGTATAATCCTTAAAATTGAAAAATTGAAAAAATAGAAATTGTATTTACTCAGAACATCTTTGTCTACTATAACACTTTAGAGATCTCAAATTGGTATCATGGAAGGTTGCACTAAATTATTGTGTTTTGATCCCATGTTGTTATCCATGAATTTTGATGGTTTTTATGTCATTAGAACCCAAGTGTTTGATGGGTCGAACTATGCATACTGGAAAATGCATATGAAATCAGCACTCAAGGCTATAGATGAGCGGGTTTGGTTAACAGTTATTTAAGTTCTCAACCTATCACTAGAGAAGGTGAAGCGATTCATTTAAAACTCATAGAATCATGCACTGAGGCCGAGCATAAGTTACAAATTTTAATTCTAGAGGTTTAAATATTTTATTTTTTTTATCACCCCAGAGGAGTTTTGCAATATTATGACTTGCAAAGCGTCTAAAGAGGCTTGGGACATACTCCAACTCACCCATGAAAGAACTAGTGTTGTTAAGTCTTCTAAAATCCAAAACCTCGCCACTCAGTTTGAAACCAATAGGATGTTTGAGAATGTGTCCTTTGATTATTTCTACACTAGATGGTCCGACATAGTTAACTTCTTTTTTAACTTTGGAGAGAAGATACCTGACAACCATGTAATCAAGAAAATCTTAAGGTCATTGCCTGAAAGATTTAACCCAAAAGTGACTGTTTTGAATTCTTTGGGTACTTTAGATTTCGAGAAATTTGAAGAGCTTATAGGTGACTTATAAACTTATGATCTTGGCATGTTTACCTCCAAAAATGAGAAGAAGAATCATAAGGAAATTTCTTTAAAAGTTCGAAAGGAAGAAACACCTATTTTGGATGATGAGTCTGACATCAAGTTTGAAGATACGAACATGTTGGCAAAGACATTCAAGAAATTTCTCAAATTACAAAAGCAATCGAAAGATGGAAAAAGGTTTGATAAGAACATGCACAACTAGGCCAATCACTTCGTTAAGAATCGTAGTGAGAACTTTAAGAGGGATGAGTCAGAAAGATGTTATGTTTGTTAGTGACCTAGTAAACTGAGGAACGAGGGCAAGATACCAATAATATATTATGGGTACCTCGATTTGTCACTTGGGCCTAGACGAGAATCCCAATCGAACGCGGCCCAGAGTCCAAAGGCCCCGCGCCTCAACCAAATTAGTTTTAACCCAGTCAGTTCCTAAATTCTCTCTTTAGAGATATCCTAGGGGGGATAACGTGGGGGAGTCTCACTTCTCCACTCTCCGAAATAACATGTATATAATAAACCCTCTGCCCGGGGCAAAGGGCATGCATTATTATTCCTGTAAAACACTCCCCAGAGTAAAGAGAAATAATATTGAGAAAACCACCATGGACGTAGGCATTCTTGCTGAACCACATAAATTCTATGATGTATGATTGTCATTCCTTACATTATTTATTTGTTCTGGTGATTGCCCTTTCTTGTTATTTTGTGTTGAATTTAATTATCACCACAATTGGCACCGTCTGTGGGAAACATTTGTCTTCCTTTAAAAAAGCCCTCACCAACAAAGAATTTAGAATGCCTGGTCACAGTAGCAATGCCCCTCAAGTGGGGGATATCTACGAGCAGCCTGCCCCTCGCAGGATCAGATTTGAAGTTCGACTTTCAGATGATAGGGCTCGCCCAGAACGGCAAGCCTCGAAAGAAAGTCAAGGACCAGCCAAGTCCATGCAGATCTCCAGGTTGATTGATGCCTATGAGGCCTGGCTTCAAGGGCAAGGGGAGGCCGCTCCCAACTAAGAAGCTGAGAATGCTTGCCTCAAAAGGAGATTGGAAAGGATGGAGAAAGAACTCCATCGTAGCACCATGCAACGTCAATATTGTACTCCTAGCCCTCAGGCGAGAAAACGTCGCATCCGAGGAAAGAGACCTAGGTGGGGATCTCATAGATTCGAGGAACACAGGTCGAATGATGACTTACTTGAGCAAAAATAACTTTCTCGCCATTACAGGAGTCCAGCTCGAGGGGTTGATGATATACAAAATTTGGTCCGGAGGGAAATGGACCAACACCCAGCACATCGGCTTGCCAGATTGACCAGAGAGCTAGGCATGCGAGCTCTCAAAACCCATATCAAATCCCCTTTCTCAAGGGAAATATAGGAAGAAGAAGCCCCAAAGAAGTTCACAATTCCTAGATTCAAGATCTATGATGAAAAGACTGACCTTATCGATTATGTTAGGCAGTACAGGCAGTCCATGACTCTCTGGAACCACAGGGACGCACTAATGTGTCGGATCTTACCTTCGAGCTTGCATGATGTGGCCCAAAAGTGGTTTGAGAGACTCCCTCATAGGTCCATCAAGAGCTTCGAGTCCCTGGAAGAGCTCTTCACAGATCGCTTCATCACCAGCAGCTCCCATCCAAAGAGGATGGATGCCTTATTGACAATGAATAAAATGCCTCAAGAAAGCCTTAAGGACTATGCGAAAAGATATTGGGAACTATTCAATGAGGTCAAGGATTGCTCGGAGCAGGTCTACGTGGCATCCTTTAAAATTGTCCTACCCAGCTCCTGCCTCTTGTACCAATCCCTCACTATGAAGGAGGCCACAACCATTGACGACCTAATGGCTCATATCGAAAAGTATGCCAAAGTCGAGGATGTGACCCGCCTTAGTGCAGGGGAAAATAGTCGCGCCAAGTTTGTCAGCAAGAGTAGCGATAAATCTGAGATCCAGAAGAAAGGAAATAAAAATGGGGGCAAAGGTGGTTCCAAGAGCGGGAATAAAAGCGATGCCTCAAAAGCATTTCAGGTAGTGAACACTATCTTTAAAGAACCAATCTATAAGATCCTAGAAAAAATCAAGGATGAACCATTCGTCAAATGGCCCGAAAAGATGGGAGGAGATACCTCAAAGAGAAACAACGCGCTGAGATGCTCTTTTCACAAGGAAGGAGGGCACAAAACTGAGCACTACAAAGCTCTTAAGTCTCACCTTGAAGAGTTGGCCCAGACTGGGCACCTGAACGAGTTTGTGGAGAAGAGGGCAGAGAAGGTTGATGCCAAGGGAGACATAAGGCCCGATAATGAGCTCGAGGAGGATGCCGGCCATGAGTTCATAATGATTCATGGCGTATCAGATCTGAAGAAGATTAAGGAAATTCAGCCTGTATGGAAGTGAAAAAGCTTACAGCAGTAATGCAAGCTTTTCAAATCGATCAAGTAAAAACATAGGCAGGAAAGCATCGACGAGCAGGTGACGTCGACTACGGCAAACACATCGTGTTCACGGATGAAAAATTAGTGGGAGTGAGAACCCCACATCATTACACTTAGGATAGAAAACTATGATGTTGACAAGTTGCTCGTCGACCAGGGAAGCTCATCCAAAGTAATGTATCTCAACCTATTAAGGAAATTAAAGTTAAGCGTCGCTAACTTGAAGGAAAACACTATCTCTCTAGTTGGCTTCATTGGAAAAGTGACTATCCCTTTGGGAAAGATTGTACAGCCAGTGAGGGAAGGAAGTATATTTAAGATGATCGAGTTTCTGGTCGTCGACATTGACTCGCCCTACCAAGCTATCCTCGGCAGAGGGTGGATACATGCAATGAAAGCCATTCCCTCGACCTAACATCAAAAACTCAAGTACATGACTGAGCGAGGAGTAATGGAGATCCATGGAGATCAAGCGATGGCAAGAAGGTGCTTCATAGCAGCCATCTACCCAAAGCCAGAGAAGAAGGTCGAGAAGGCCACAGAGAAGGTTGAGGAATAATAAGGTTTGATACCTTCAAAATAGCAGCTAAGGTATGGAAGACCCAGAGTGGAGGAGACCAGGCTCCTCCCCTCTGAACGGGTCATTAAAAACTTGGAAGAGGTCGTAGACAGTGGCGGCGAAGAAGACAGGATGTTCTTGATTGGAGCCTCTCTCACAGATCGAGAGAAGAAGGAATTGGCAATACTCTTGAGGAACAATCTGGATGTTTTCATGTGGGAATCTTACGAGCTTCCTGGAAGTGACCCCAATGTGGTTTGTCATTGGTTGCACGTTGACCCGACTTTTAGGCCTATCGCACAGAAGGCACGATGAACTGCACCCGAGAAGGCCAAGGCTGTAGAGAAAAAAGTGGAGAAGCTGCTGGATGCTGGATCCATACGGGAAGTTCAATTCCCTAAATGGCTGTCCAACCCAGTAGTGGTTCCAAAGAGCGATGGGAAATGAAGAGTTTGTATTGACTTCACAGACCTTAACAGGGCATGCCCTAAGGACAGTTTATCTCTCCTGAATATCGACCAGTTAGTGGATGCCACATCAAGTAATGAAAGAATGAGTTTCCTAGACACATACTCGGGGTACCACCAGATTCCTCTGTACGTACCAGACCAAGACAAGACAACGTTCATCACTACCGTCAGATTATATTATTATAAAGTTATGCCCTTTGGGCTGAAAAATACAGGAGCAAAATACCAGCGGCTAGTCACCAAGATATTTAAAGACCAAATGGGAGATACCATGGAAGTCCACATTAACAATATGCTTGTCAAGAGCATGAAAAAAGAAAACCACCTCTCAGACCTATCAAGGACCTTCAAAATCCTCAAGAAATACCGAATGAAGCTCAACGCAAGAAAATGTTCCTTCGGTGTCCAGTCTGGGAAATTTCTCGGGTACTTAGTTAGGGAAAGAGGCATTGAAGCCAACCCAGACGAGATTGATGAAATCAATAAGGTGCAACCTCCCTGCATGATAAGAGACGTACAAAAGCTTACGGGCATGCTCACCGCCTTGAATCGATTCATCTCGAAGTCATCAGAAAAGTGTCAGTCATTCTTCCAACTACTGAAGAAAAGCAAAACAGTGGAGGGGAACCAAGATTTCTCGAAAGCATTAGAGGAGATTGAATCTTATCTCAACAAACCAACCTTGCTCGTAATACCTCAAGATAATGATTCCTTGTACCTATACCTTGCAGTTTTCAGCCAAGCGGTCAACTCTGCACTAGTATACGAAAGAACGGGAATCCAGCACCCAGTCTACTATGAGAGCAAGACCCTCTTGGACGCCGAGCAACGATACCTACCACTGGAAAAGCTCGCCTTTCCACTAGTGGTAGCCTCGAGTAAATTGAAGCACTACTTTGAAGTTCACTCTATCATCGTCCTTACAGCACACCCCCTCAAAGAAGTCCTGTGAAAAGAGGAATTTATTTGGAAGACTATCAAAATGGTCGGTAGAACTCGGGCGATTTGACATCCAGTTTCAACTAAGGAATGCAATCAAGGGGTAGGTCCTTACTGACTGCATTACGGAATTAATAGGAGATCATCCTTGCGACCAACTTCAATCCGTGGGTCAAAGGTAAGATCCCTCGGCACAATGTGTTTGGCGACTGTTTATTGATGGAGCCTCCAACTCTAAGGGGGTAGGAGTAGTCATTGTGCTCGTTACCCCACAAGATACAATCCTCAAGCAAGGAATCAGGCTTAGATTTGAAGCCTCCAATAATGAAGTAGAATATGAAGCATTAATAGCAGGCCTGTAGAAGGCACAAGCATTGGGGGAAAAGCAACTCCAGGTGTTCGGCAACTCACAACTGGTCTCCAATCAGATAAGTAGAAACTTTAACATGAGGGATGAGAGAATGTCATCCTACCTCGCCCTAGCAAATAAATTAATGTCTAACTTTGAGCAAGTCAATGTCGAGCAGTTTCCTAGAGGACAAAACAGTCATGCTGACGCCCTAGTGGCCTTGAGCTCCGCAATCAACTCTGACTTAAAGAGAACAATTCCTATCGACTTCCTCACTCAGTTGATCATCAACCAGAGAGACGAGCTGCCAAACATGGGGCGTGTTCTCCAGATTGAACCAACACCCAGTTGGATGGCCCCCCTGAGGAACTATTTGAAAGATGGTGCCCTATCAGACGATAAGAAAGTCGCTCATCAGAAAAGAGTCAAAGCTGCCCGCTTTCACTTATCTCTTGAGGGCAAGTTATATAAAAGATCCTTTACCGGTCCTTACCTCCAATGTGTTCACCCAAAGGATGTCGAACAAGTTCTGCATGAGCTTCATGAAGGAATCCGTGGGAGACACATTGGGGGTAAATCGTTAGCTTTCCGAGCAATGAAGGAAGGCTACTGGTGGCCATACATGCAGAAATATTTTAGGGTATATGCTTGTAGGTGCGAGAAATGTCAACTACACGCTTCTATGGTTCACCAACCTGCCAGCAACCAAAAATCACTTACTAGCCCCTGGACTTTTTCCCAATGGGGAATGGACATCGTGGGCCCTCTTCCTACCGCTGCCGATAATCGCAAGTATCTATTGGTCGTGACAGACTACTTCACCAAATGGATTAAGGCAGAGCCGCTGGCAAACATCAGAGACACATATATGACGTGATTCATATAAAAGAACATAATTACTCGCTTTGGGATCCCCAGGACTATCATCACTGACAACGGAATGCAGTTCGAGAGTGGCCCCTTCCAGAGTTTCTACAGCAACCACAGGATCAGGCACCATTTTAGCTCGGTAGCATACCCTCAGAGCAATGGACAAGCTGAAGCTTCCAATAAAACAGTGATTGATGATCTGAAGAAGCGATTAGAGCAAGCTAAAGGGGCATGGGTGAGCGAGCTACCACATATTCTATGGTTTTATCGCACTACCCCACGAAGAGCAACTGGGAAACACTATTCTCAGTAACATATGGTATGGAGGCAATCATTCCCTTAGAAACTGGCCTCCCCACCATGAGGTCCACCCTGGTCGACCAAGGCCAGAACGATGCAGCATTACTCGTTGAACTTGACCTGGCTGAGGAACGAAGAGAACTAGATCTAAACTAGCGGGCTATCAGCAACAACTAGCAAATCACTATAACAAAAAGGTCAATCCAAGAACATTCCAGGTTGGGGACTACATCCTAAGGAAAGTTCTTGGCAGCGCAGAAAACCATCAGATGGCAAGCTAGGTCCAAACTGGGAGGGACCATTCAAGGTGACAAGAGACAACCTGCAAGGAGCCTATCATTTAGAAATGTTGGAGGGCAGGGAGATACCCCGAGGTTGGAACGCGGCCAACCTAAAGAAATTATACTTCTAGTTTTCTATTTTGGTCTTTTATTACATTGTTAAAATTGGCAATTCATTTTTCATTATTTTTTGGTTAAATAAAAGATTATTTGGCAGTGGCATTCTATACAATGTTAATTTTTTGTGATGAATTTTATGACATGCACATCCTTTCCAAGCGACAGGCATCCTATTCAACATATAAAACAGGGTGTAACCCTCCTCAGGTTTTCATTATGAAATAAGAACAACCTCCCAGCATTTCCCATGGCAATATATGAAGCCCTACAGGGGACCCTTAGGCAGCTCGGCCAACTTAGGTTTGGCCCCAAAACCTGCTCGGACAGAATATCTAGTGCCAGGTGTGTCCTTGCCATTGCCACACTTAGGCCTAAAGGGGTGTGATGACACAACCTAAAAGGTAAAGTGGGGCAGAACGATAAAACAACTCTAGTCGGCTAAGAAGAGCCCAATATAGTTAAAAAATCAATGAAGTAGAAAACACAATACACATGTTTAGTCGGGGAATTGCCCAAAACATAGATATTTTATTACTCCATTACATTTACAAAGAGTTACATTGAATTAAATAAATCTTAGTGAGGATTAGCACTCTGAGAAAGATAATTAGCTTCTTGCGCTCTTCGGCCGTCATCTGGGTGAGGAGCTAATTCTTCCTTGACTTTATTTGCACCTGGCTCCAGTAGCTGCCTGGGGATAACATCTATAGGGACCCACTGGTCATCCCTCCTAAAAGGGTTGGGCATCATAGTCGAAGGGGAGATCTCATGATGATACCAGAGTACTGAGTTCCTGGGGACCTTCATTTCCCTGAGGGCATTCAATCATCCCCTAATAAAGGATAGCTCATTAACCTCTGTTAACCTCGTCGGAGAATCTATCCAGCCCTGATCATAACCATCAGCCCACACTCACCGAGGACCTTTCTTAAATAAATGCCTCAGCAGCATAACATCTCTTTGGAGCCTGGCAGCTATCATGTATTCCCAAAAAATGTCTCCTCAAAGCTCGTCAATCTCCATAGTTGAACCACGGGCATCAACACCAGCTTGACTTCCAGCCGATGAAGAGGAACCACGTAGAACTTAGGGAGAAATTCTAGACACATTCTCTCACAGTCACGAGACTTCTCGCCTCAGAGATTCATTCTCTTATTGAAGCATCTCTCCAACTTGATTAACCTCTGAGGCATCCAGGATCCTTGCCTTCAGAGCATCCACCTCTTCTTATACAAAAGCACCTATTTCCTCCATCTCTTAGAGCCTGTCCTTCAGCTTAGCGACAAGCTCTGACTGATCCTTATAATCGTTATTCCTTGAATGAAGGGATTTACAAATCTTCACGAAAGCCCTACAAATTTGATTTCTCGCATCAGGACTAAGAATTTTTCCGAGTTAAGAAGTATCATGTATATATTCATCAACATCAACCAGCTACAAGCCATACAAGTATTAAAGAGCAAAGAAATCAGTATGTAGAAAGGAAAAAGATTTCATTTCATTAAAGAAAAGGTTCCAAGTACATCAGTGAAAGAAAGAAAATAATAAAAAAATCAAAACAATACAAGAAGTTCTCTAAGACAAGTTAGATGGCAACCTCTGTCTGCTCTGAGGTCGCTGGTTGCTTCCCCTTATCTTCAGCAGCCCCAGGTGCACCTCCCTCAGATGGAGAAGTTGCCATTCCCTGGTTGAGGGGCACTTCGGCAGCGGTAGTCTGGGTAATGAAAACACCTACACCGACAGCAGGAGAAGTTGCCTCATCCACAACAGGCTTGGGGCCAGGGTCATGCTCATCAAAAAATGGGTAGTCGATATCTACCTTGAAAGCTAGGAGAGCCTTATTCCAACCCTTCTTGAAGTTCAGTCGGCTGATATAGACAATCTGAACATCAACATCCCCTACTCTACGGTCCATCCGATGTTGTACGAGCTTTCCTTAAGGGTGGCAGCCTCGGATTCCACCTTCTTCACCTTTTTCGCGAGCACTCTGTTCTCCTCCACCACGGCCAATGTGCTCGAGCAGACCAAGTCATAGGACTAACTCAACTCCTCGAGCTCCTTGGTCACCACATCCTTTGCTCGATTGGCCTCAATAAGGGCAAGATCAGAAGAATTTTTAGCAGCGTGAGCAGCCTTTAAGTTGGCCTCCAGCTCGGTATTCTTCATCGCCAGCTCATCGCCTCTCTGGTAGAGGACGGAGAAATCAGTCATAAACTGCAGAGATGAGAAATGTTAGTAAAATAAGTATTGAATAGAGTATTAAAAAAGTGAGGAGGAAAAAGCAGACTTACCAAGTCTAGCCTCTGACTCTCCTTTAGAACTAACTGGTCAGTCCCCATTGCCTTCTGACGATCAGTCAGTAAAATTTCTCTTTCGAGCAGCGTAGGAGCTAGCTGAGGAGATAGGGCAATAGAATCCCCCTCAGGCAAAGCAGATATGGGCACAATAGCTTGCCCCTCCTTTGTCCTTACCTCCTTTCTCCTCTTCTCCGCTCTCTTCCTCTCCTCCACCTTCTTCTTCTCCTCCTCATTCTTTTTATCCCTCTCTCTCAGTAGAACCTCCTCTCTCTTATTCTTCTCCTGCTCATGAGTAGAAGACTGGGAACCAGTAGCAGCATCCCCACTGCCATAATTTTACTTCTTCGATCGGCGAGACAAAAGAAAATAATTATCATCATCATCATCATCATCATCATCATCTCGGATCAGATTCTTCCTGGGAGGAGACATGTCTTCCTCGCTAGAACAACTTGATTCACTTGAAGACTCTTGAGCCTCTGAAAACCATTTTGAGCTAGAAAATTCTTCACCACCAAAGCTCTCCTCACTGGAATTACCTTCAGCACCCTCGCTCTCCTCACGAGAGCTGCTTTCTCCCTCGTTCAATTGGATGGAATCGGTGGCAACCTCTTCGGTGATGTCTAGCTCAGGAACGCTATCCACAGGTCACGCAATAAAACTGGAACCAACGTTATTGTATTCCAGAATAAATGCCGCCAATTGAGGGTGTCCACCGTCAGCCAAGACCTCCCTGATTTTCTAGGCTTTGACCAACTCAGCAGCTCGAATCTCGTTGAGAGCAGGCTCCGAGTTCTTTGTCTTCACTGAAAAGAAAAAGAAGAAAATATAAGAATGATAGGGGGAGAAATGGTATCCAAACCTATTATAATCGTATCTTAATTTGGAGGAGATTTATCTTAGGGGGAGACGTCTTTCTAAGTTGATCATAGTTGATAAAGGGAGAGAATTAATTTAGGTGGAGTACTTACTTGAATTGCATTAAATCTTTTGATATTCCCTATGCATGTAATGTGTTTGCTTAAGTGTGCAGGAATTATATTATAAGTGGAAACTCTCACAGGCAAAGATTGTGATCCTTTGTGTTGTTTGAGTCAAGCATTGTATTTTTATTTTGGGTGGGATTTTTTATCAGTCTAGTTGAGCTTGACGGCCCTTTAGGATTTTTTCTTTGGTTTTTGTCCCAGAATAGCCAAAGGGGGAGATTTGTAAGGACACAAATTTCCAATTGAGTCCTTTGTAGTTTTGGCTCAATTCCGGACAAAAACGTTTGAGTCATAAGATAGAGTATATTGATCATTCTTCAAGCCTATGACGTGTTTTTTGAAGACGTAGCGGATAAGTGTATAAAGCTTCATTAAAATACCGAGTTTAAGTGCCTCGTTTCTACGTCATCAACAGTGATTCCATGCTCCCAAGGTATGAATGCATTATATATATATATATATATATATATAGGAGCTTGGAACAGTTTATATTGGGCGTAGGTTTAATTAAAATTGTTGTTTATTTTTAGAAAGATTTAATTAAAACTTTAAATAAAGTTTATAAATTTTCTGGGCTAAAAATGAAAATTTCCAACTTTCTGGAAGTTCGTTCGATATGTCGTTCGAACGAGTTTTTCGTTCGAACCAAATGTTGTTCGAACGAGTTCCCATATTGGCCACTGGAACTACGTTCGAAATGTCATTAGAACGAGATGGCTATTCGAACGAGATTTCCAATGAGATTTCTAACGAGTTCACACTAGAACTTCGTTAGAAGGCTCGTTCGAACGAAAATCTCGTTCGAACGAGATTTGGCGGGAACAATTAAATGGCAGTTTTTGACAGTTTTCACCCACTTTCCCATTATCTTTCCCCACTAACTTTTGACAGAATATCTAAGTGTGGGAACCAAATTTGGAAAGTTAACTTTTTCATACACATCTATATCCAAGAGAGAGTTTGATATCAAAAAAGAAAAAGAAAAAGTTCATGTTTTAAAGTGTTAATTTTTCAAAGAAAAGTTCATTTTTCAAAGAAAAGTCCGTGGTTATTCGCTAGGCAGAGGTTGATACAAGAAGACGCGTCGGGGCTTGAGAGGGATCGAGTCAAGTGTTGTAAGTCATCTTGCTTGTATTTGTAAATTCCGTACTTAGTGGATTTGAGGCTAGGGCCGTCCGAGGTTTTTTCCCGTTGTGGGTTTTCCCTCGTACATCGCGGCGTAGTGGTTTCATTGTTTAATTTTATCTTGCTATATCACCTAGAACGCATGCTTAGGTAATTCAAGATTAAAATTTGGTTTAACCACTACATGTTTAATTTGGTGCTAATTAAATAATGGGTAAATCCTAATTTAGTTCAAGTCATTAATTTAAATTGTTAAATTGATTTGGCCTAATGTGATTAAAATTGAGAAATATGACTTAGGCAAATTTTCTAGGACTTGAATTTATTAATATGGTTTAAGTGAAATTTAAATTGTGTGTGTGTTCCATCATATTTCACTTGGTTTAATTTTAATTTTAGAAGAAATTAAAATTTTGTGTTTTTGTGAACCATCAACTCACTTCCGCATATCTAATAAAAGGAAATTATTACTTTTTGTGAAGTAAAAAGAATTTTGTTTAAAATTTGGGGGCATTCGGGGAGTTTTCAAAGAAAAAGCACACAAAACAGAGGACCAATGAGTATAAAAGGACTAAGCCCACCTATGCACTCCTCCCCATAAAAGGGAATCACAAATCTCCCAGACCTCGACCCTTCAGTATGGGGAGGGAACTGCCAATTTCTAGCAATAAAACCCTCATGCCAGTAGTCCTTGTGGGAATCAGGTAGATTTACTACCAATACCCTATCCGGACTCCTGGCCTTAAGGTACAGGAGACGAGAGCTTGTTAGCAAAAAATAATAGCAGAAGCAGATTTCAGCAAGCCCTAAGTTGTTGCCATAGAGTTGATTTATTCTATGCACACCATTGATGATTTTCCAGACATTGGGCGAGCACTGTGCAGGAACTATATTGAAGTAACCAAAAAAGTGCAAAAAAAAAATTATTTGGGGGGAAAGTAAGACCCCCCTAGTACAACAAGAGAACATGGATCCAGTGACCATCCTCAACTTCTCTGACATTACAAGGGATAGGGGAACACTCAATGTCCACCCAGTTTGGAATATTATAGTATTTCCTAAATTCAGCTATTGACCTATTGCGTACTTCAGCCATCGAAAAAGAAAAACCTTAGCAGAGGATATGAAGAAATTCCAACAAAAAATAGAAAAAGAAGAAGTAAGAAGAACTTACGATGTAAGAGTCAGCTTGAGACGAGGCAAATCCATAAGCAGGAACGATGAAAAAAGCTTGGAAATGGAAGACGAGACTTGAGAATAAAAGGATTTGTAGTGAAAGCTTAAAGAGATTGAGAGAATGAGAAGAGATATGAAAGTTGCGATTTGAGAAATGACCTTTCTGAAAGGTTTTAATCCTTTTTAATCATGATGCACCAGAAACGAGGAAATCTGCCGCCTAAGTCAGTTTGGGAAGGGAGCCTCAGTTAAAAAGTATGGCAAGAATCACAGAAATTCCATTAATACTAATATTTTAAAATTATTGAGCCCAAATTATGACCCAAACATTTTAGGGGCAATTGTGGGTACCTCGATTTTTCACTTCGGCCTAGACGAGAAGCCGAATCAAATACGGCCTAGAGTCCAAAGGCCCCGCGCCTCAACCAAATTAGTTTTAACCCAGTCAGTTCCTAAAATCTCTCTTTAGAGATATCCTAGGGATTGTGGGCTAACGTGGGGGAGTCCCACTCCTCCACTCTCCGAAATAACATGTATATAACAAAACCTCTGCCTGGGGCAAAGGGCATGCATTATTATTCCTATAAAATGCTCCCCGGAGTAAAGAGAAATAATATTGAGAGCACCACCGTGGATGTAGGCATTCTTGCTGAACCACGTAAATTCTGTGTTGTGTGATTTTCATTCCTTACATTATTTATTTGTTCTGGTGATTTCCCTTTCTTATTATTTTGTGGTGAATTTAATTGTCACCATATATATAATGCCACCCTGAGTGATAGTGATCCAGAAGAGGGATTCGATTCCTCCATTGAGATCAAATACACCGCGTTCATGGCTACTCATGTGATCTTTGATGATAAATATTACCATGAAGATATTTATATACATGACACTTTTGAGGCCATTGTTTTTGGATTCCAAGTGAGTGATGGCCGAGAGAGTAGAGATGAGAGTGAGGATGAATAAGAAGTGGCAGAGAGTGAACTCTAAGTTGCCTTTCGTGAGTTATATGCAAAAACATTAAAAATGAAGATGGTTAACTTGAAGTTAAAAGCTAAGTTGAGAGAACGTGTCGTAGAAAATAATGATAGTGTTTTGATTGAGGATCTTAGGGCATGTGAGAGGACTCTTCAAGAAAAGCTAGATTATGCTGAGGGTGAGAGAGGTAGTCTGCGAGGTTTGATGGAGGCTATGAATAAATATCTTTTGGAGTTTAAGGAGTTTAGGAATTTACTCGAGTCGAGGATAATTGATCTAGGGGAGAGATTGAGAGATTTGAGTCTGGTCAAATTTGATTTGGAGTCTAGGAAAAAAAAGTTGAATCAAAGATGATAAATGTGGAATTGTCTTCAATGATATAATGCTTCTACTACCAAAGCTAAGAACATGTGTTTGAGAGAGTCGACTAAGAATGTTAGGAAAGGTCAACCATTAGGTAAAACCCCTCGTCGTGTCTTCACTTGCACTCGTTACAGTAGGAAATGTCACCTTAGGATATTTTCCTATGATATTAAGAATGATCCTAGGAAGTATAAGAATAGAGTCATGAAGGTTTCCAAAACCAAAAAGCATCATGTTACACCTACATGGGTTATGAAATTCAATTTAGAGGCTTTACGTAATAGACTTGTTGATTATCGTTTGCTTTCACATGATACTTCCCATGTTATATCTAATGGTTGATTGTGTTCGCATGTTTCCATACTAGTTGTGCTTCATAATATATATGTTCACTAGTTATATATTATTTTTATCTTTTGTATTTTGATTTTTGATTTTTGATTTATCGAGTCATATTGAAAAAAAAAGAACAATGATTTTGTGTGTCTTTTGAGTTAGTTTGTTTTCAAGAATTGGCATGTTCTTTTGCATTTTTTTTAGAAAAACTCAAAAATATTTTTGGTTTATGTATTTTACACGTGACTGGGACATTTGGTTATGATTGCTAATACGTAGATTATTCTTAATCATGCTTGCATGGAGTTATTTCGAAACTAATTTGTTTAATGAATTCGACTTTGTATATGCTTCCGCATACACATGCACGAGCTCTTTGGATTCTGACTTCACATGCATATTTGAGCTTTGTCAGATGTTATCCCATCAATCTTCTCATGTACATATTTTATGACTATGGGGGATTTGTGCATGTAAGAACTGTTGCCCGTGATAATGAATGAATTATATTGGAAAAAATATATGAGGGTGTAAAAAAAAGGGTTACGAGAGGATCAAATCTCCTTTGCGGTAAAGCCACCATTGGCAAGAGCCTAATGAAAATATTAAAGGCAATAAAATAGAAAAATTTTCAAAGTCTAACATGTTTAGTTTATTTGGTCTTTCAAAAATGATATCTTCAAAAGAATTAAAAGAAAAAGAAAATATGATATATGTTTATCTGATATGACAAATATAGTACCCTGCCGCGGGAGGAGTACAATGGACATGTGCCGATGCCTTTACTCCTTGGCCTATCACTTACAGGCCGCAGACATACTTATTATATGCCTCACTGGCCTACTACCACAGCCTCTCATACACAGGGTGCGTCCCCTACTTGCTACAGGGTGCGACCCCTACTTTCTACAAGACACGACCCCAGACTGATCATTATTAGCTAGCTGCAACCCCATTTCATCCATAACAACAATACAACATTTACACCTATAAATAGAAGTCCACACCTCGAGAATGTGGGATTCACTTTCTTCATCCGGGTTCGGGTCCATTTCTTACACCAACACTTAGCTCAGAGCTGATTATTCTCTCCACAATGCTCTCCAGACCACTCAGTCCAGCTTGGAGGCTACTCGTCGATATCACAGCCACCATCCCTGAGCCATCAGAATCATCATAGTTATGTACTATATTCTCTTCTCATGCTTGTACGCCTTTTTAGGCATAATAACTATGTACCAAACAACATATATAATGAGAGTATGGCACCAAAGTGGATGTAGGATCATTTTTATAGTCGAACCACACTATATCTTGTCTTTTATCTCTCTTTTCTTTCTCTATTTGCTTATTATGCACGTTATACTTGATTTGCTGGTATAAGAACGACAAGTGGACAATTTCTCGTATCATCACTTTGGCCCCATCTATGGGAATCGAGGTATTTCAATCTTGTTTCTCTAAGTTTTGAGTTCTTAAACACCTTATTTTATTCGTGGTGATCCTTTGTATCATCATCTCATGAGTAAATTTTGGTTATTGAGCTCTATTTTATATTTACACCCTTAAATGGGTGTTTCGTATATTCAGATCTCCTCTTGGGTCTCCATTTTACGACCTCAGATCTATTTTACACACCCGAGTGATATCGCCTCATCTAGATAAGGCTAAAAATCATGATGGGCTTTGGCCTCGTAAATGTGAGTGATTAGGGAAGAGTTATATTTACTCCCTTTTTGTTGTTCTTTGCCTATAATCTAGGGGTTTTTCTTTGCCTATAATCTAGGGGTTATCATTATACTTATGTTGTTTTGTGCACCCTGAGGGCATTCTCTCATGGATAGACCCTAGTAGGTATGCATTCTAAATGTTCCAAGAGAAAAACTTAGTTTCTGGGTTTCAAATGTGGGATCGTTTCCTTCACTGCCTAGTTCGGGATGCGACTTGTAGTTTAACTTCCTTTCTTGCCGCGGCCCCTACTAGTGCGATTGTACTACAATAGCTTAAAATCACTAGGGAATGGACTCAAGTGGTCTCCATGTCAACCTTGGTGAATATCAATCAAAGGCCACGACAGTACACCTATGTGCTTCACTGGCCGCGACTTCCACACTAATATCATACAGCAGTGCAAGTGCTTCATCCTGACTTATACTCTGTTCATACTATATTTCTGTGATCACTCACTTCTGTTAGTTTTGTCTCAGATTATATATATCTCTTAAAGACTAACAAAGCAGAAATGGAAGGAGAATACATCCAGAGAACATAAGTCAACGATGAAATTGTGCAATTGTACAATCACCTCAACCATTTCTACGACAGTTATGCTTCACTCCAAACCTAAGTCAACTATTTGACCCAGAGGGTCCTCATGCTAGAGGCTGCAGCCTCATCTAATGAGGGTGCGACACCCAGGATCATTGTTGCAGCTCCTAGCACTGCCACGACCATAACATTAGAAACCAAGGAAATATCCCAGTTAAAAGCACTAGCAGTAGAAGGCAAGGCCACGTCTAGGGGCCTAAAGAGGAGGATGAAACAAGAATAAAGGGAGATACGTGAGAACTACACACCACTGAACTCTATCCTGGAGGATATCCTTGGAAGCATCGAGGAGAAATTTCTCAGGTGGCTACAATTATAGAGAGCTCCACCATATAAAAGGGACAACGCCGAGTGGTGCAAATTCAACCATGACCACGGCCACCTCACCGAATAGTGTCACGCTTTGAAGAATTAAATTGATAGGATCATAAAGCAAGGGATGTTGCAGCGCTTCCTCAAGGATGCCTAAAGGATGCAGCCTAGTCTAACAGGCCATATTCCTCTTTTTAAGCCCATAAATATGTTTCATCTATTTTTGTTCTTAGTGAAAACTCTTTCTAAGGGGTTCCATTTTAACTTTGCATTGAATTAGAAAAGTCTTGAATATATGAATAGATATATGAAATCAAGTTCACTTTATAATGCCATATTTTGATTTTTTGATTCCATTAAATGATATCTTATGGAAGGCTTTTTGTCTTAAACAGATCCTAAACGGAGACAACGCATTATATTGAGAAAATTTATATCTAAATGGGCCCACAACTCCCACCATGAAGCCTGACTATATGAAGGCAAATGATATTTGAAAATGTCAAAAGAAACTATTGAGAGCGGCAGGAAAATTGGCTTGTAATGACACATATGGAGACTATATCGCAGCGTACAATGATTACCTTCTTGAAAGCATCAATTGGGATGTATCCTTAGCCATAGGGACTTTAAGTGTCCGTTCTTAGTTTTTAGGATGTGTCATAAGAATCAGGGGCTTCAAGTGCCCATTCTTAGCTTTCAGGATGCGTCATAAGAATCAGGGTCTTCAAGTGTCTGTTCTTAGCTTTCGGGATGAATCATTAGCCCATGGAGGTTACTCCCTCGACAAACATCATTAACTTGGTGGATAAAGATGAAACATCATTAACTTGGTGATCTCATATTAGCCTAGGAAAGCTTCATAATACCTAGCTCAGGAAGGCCTAATAATAACCCACAAGGGTCGAAGGCTTAATCGTCTATAGATAATCCTATATTTGAAGGGATCGAAGACTAAATTGTCTATGGATAATCCTATTATATCCTGGGAAGGAATTATATATATCCAAACATAGCTTAGGGAATCTTTATAACGCCTAGCCCAGGGGGCTAAAAATAACCCAATCGACTAAAGGAAAGCCATGAAAGGTAATTAAAGTGATTAAAGGGTGCTGTGTTGCTATCATCATGAAGCATGCCAAAGCTACAGAAAGAGGATGTCCTCATCCTAGCATGATGTCATCAATTTCTTAAAGGGCTAAAAAGGTGCCGCAACCTTATCAGTATGGCTGAATCCTTGAAGTTAATTCATTCAGATTACGCGGCAGATAAAGTCACAGGATTGTTAACATGCCGCAGCTGGACGACAACCTTCCATAGCCATGTTCAAGAAATAAGATTAAAGCGACTAAGAGTTACTACGGTGGTGACTTGGATTTGGATCCAAATATAGCTACAGCAGAGGGTATTCAAATATTCAAAGTGGCCGCAGCCCATTAATATGGCTGTAGCCCATCAATGTGGCTGCAGCTCATTCATTCACTTGGTAGATGAAGAAGAGTGAAATGGACACTAGTGCCAAATTAATAAAGTGCCATGACACCTTAGCCTCTGAGTTGCAATGAAGCCTTAGAAAGTATTGAAATAATTAGAGAAGTTGAGCCACAACTCATCATTTTTCTTTGGCACTGCGACTCAGGGGATTATAGCCATATATGGAGTGAAAAATGGGAAAACCCTAGCAAAGTAAAGTTGTGAAAGGTCTGAGGCAAAGCATAGCAGGCCGCAGCCTTTTTGGAGAAACTATTTATATAATGTTGACGCGGCCTTATGCGCATTTACAGTTACTGGAGAAGTTTTGCAAGCTACTCACTCAAGTAATCAAACATCTATACAAACAGGAAGGAGTATAAAAATCATTGCAAGTATTGAAGCATAGGAAAAAAATGAAGAGCAAGGAAGGCAAATTAGAAAAGTTAAAAAGGAAAAAGCCTTGGAAAAATATTTTTTACAGATAAAATGCCGCAGCCATTCAAAATCAACAAGTTTACGTTAAGAGGGACGCAACCCCGATGATCAGAAATGAAGACTAAGATGCAGCATCGTCTTCTTCTTCCTCTTTATCTCCATCCGCAGTAGTAATGGTCCCCTCCTCAACTGCCACCGCCTCAGCCACTACCCTTTCCCTAGCTCTTTCTTCTGCCGCGCCTTTATTTCAACCACGCATTGCAAATGTTTAGCATCACCAAGGCCACAAGCAAGAACTCTCTCTTTAGATTCGAGAAAGTTTTTTTATAACTCTGTGCCTGAGCTCTTGGTATCCGCGGAGGTAAGCTTTATTATTGATGAAGTAAAAGTATTTAAAATCTTTGAATGACTCCACAGTTCTATCAATGGCCAATTGGAGGGTCGCGGCATGATCTTCATCCTTTTTCTTAATGGTCAAAGCATGGTCCTCCTCCATTTTCTTAATGAATTTATCGCCACGGTATGGGCTTGGGCATCATTAACACCCTTGGTCTCCAACTCCTCTTACTTCTTCTGAAGAAGTTCAAGCTTGCTGTTTCTAAACTCTGTGGCCTTGGTAGCTTCCACAGTTTGAGATTGGGCAACCTTGAGGGACTCTGCAGCCTGCCTAAAATTCTCCTCAGCAACCTGCTTGGATTTTTCCGCAGCCTCATTGGCGGCAGCTGCATTCATCTTATATAAATCAAGAGACGTGAGAGAAGACTTCTTTTAAGATTCAAAGGATTCAGTCCTTGCCTTCGCCAAATTAGTGTTGTGAACGTTGTCCGTGACCTCGTTAAGCCTATATAGACCATCATACTTGAGTTTTTGGGTCATCACAACTTCCGCAGCCTATAATGTATTGAAAGTTAAAAAATAAAACTGAAGCTATAAAGAATTATTGGAAATATGAATTACTTACTCTCAGCAGATTATGAAGGGCATAAGACTCCACGTCCTCGTGGTCCTCATCCAACAAACGATCTCGATCGGGTCCATCAACTTCCTTTTTTATCCTATGGACAACATGGGTATTTATTTCCTAAGAAGACTGGGGATCTGGCCCGCGCATTTGTGGCCACGGATGTCTTCTTTGTGGAGGTTCCTAATTTGCATTGACGGTAATTATTGATGGGGGCGGTAGGATAATTTGTCTCATGAACAAGTGAAGTGTCGCGGCCACCTTGGTCAGAGAGAGATGAGACCTGTCGCGACCAAGTGAGATCCAATGTCGTCGTTAAAATTACCCTCAGGCCTCTCATGAGGATCTACTTCCTCAACCTGAGTGATAGGTGTGACAGGAGTTGTTTGACCCTCAAGATAGTTGGAGGCAATGGAAGGATTATATTGATCCGCAGACTGCATAGTGGGCGTGATAGGCTCAACTTGGTCACTAGAAGTGACTGTGGTAGAAGCTTTGGACTTTGTCCTTTTCTTTTTTCTTTGCATGGATGTGTTATTGAGGATAACTGCGTCCTCATTTATCTCAGCAAGTTGAGCTGCTAACAGAGATCTATCAATTTCCTCACCCTAAAGAAGAAATAAAGCTGTAAAAACCTATAGTTTAAAAATAGTTGTCGCGATATTAATAAGAGAAAGGATTATTACCTTTCGCGGCCGTCTCTATGGGAATAGATTTATTGGTGAAGTATCCTACTTTAAAAATGGAGTCTGAAGTCACAAGTGTGTTGAACTTCTTATCGTTATCACTCACTGCCGCAACCCTCCTTATCCTCTTCTCTTGTCGCTCACTTAACAACAAATTGTCCAAAAATGCAGAATAATGAAAAGTTTAGTACAAAAGAAAAATGTGGAGAATTATATGCAACTATAAAAAGGGGACGCAACCATATTCAAAAATTTACCAAGCTTAGAGGGACATCCCCACTGCCGTGATATCCTAAAAAATTTCTCCCTCTCAGTCTCTTGGTTGTGGATCTCCCACCCTTCTCCAGAAATGTAAAAATATTTCCCCTTCCAGTTCTTTACACTGGTAGGCCTCCCAGAATAAAGGGTTTCATCTCTGTCGCAGACTGAAAAGTAATAGTACCTCGTAAATTTTACGGAGTTTTCCTTTGGGCGATAGATGTAGAAAAACTCCACAGGAGTAATGTATCTCTTGAATATCTTCTTCCACACTACAATAGCTGCAATAATGGTCCTCCATCCATTGGGATCTAATTGGGATGGGGCTAAATTCATCATCTGGAAAATTCTTCTAACTGGAACAGGGACAGGTAGTCGCAACCCATAGATGAAAGCATGGAGGGGGAAGCAGACCCCATCGTCAGCAAGTGATGTGCATGGACTTTGTTCTATGGAGGGTGCTGAGCACATCAAACCCTCAAGAAACTCAAAGGCTTCAGCCACCTGATCAACCCACTCTTGGGTTATAGTGTTGCTGACACTAAGTGCAGCAGTAGGTCTCTCATCTTTACCAGATAGGCCAGCAGGTGCATCCCTAACATTAGATGTACCCACTGCCAAGGAATCTAAATCCATTAGTTTATTACTTTAATTAGCCTCTTCCTCAATGACCGCGGAATCTGAGTTTGAATCTAGTACCACACAGTTGGGGCAATTTCTCAGTTTACAAGTTCCGATTGATTTCAAAGGGTGCACAAAAGGAAGTTCAGGAGGAGAGGCTCCAAAATGTTTGTTCTAAAAACCTCTTAGAAATTAGTCTGGGTCAAAGTTCATATGTGATTCGTATCGAATATTGCATATTTCCGCCCTTTATCTTTATGCATTCTAGCACTTTTATGGTCCTTAATGCCTATATTTATGCTCATTAACCAGACAACCTTGGATTTGCATATATACATGCTTTGCAGGGGTTAATTTTACTTGTGTAGGTATTGGAACGCTAAAAGTGAGGATCCTTTGCATTTCGGAGAAGTTCCATCGCCGGACGCTACTTCAAGGGCATTTTAGTCAATTCACATTTCATTTACGCCTCATGTAAATTCTGCAGATATGTAGTACATTGATTTAGCATCGTGTGGTAGAAAACGACGCATCGTTTGGAGTCCGGATGGTGAAGTTATGGTTGTTTTCTTTTGCACACCTTCCCCCCTCTTTATGGACCAAATAGCTGCCAAAAACAGAGTACCGGTCGATCGCGGTTTGAGGTTTTGCCGTGGAAAGGAGATAGTGGGCTTTTACTTGAAGGCGTGGTCGACCTCGGTCACCAGATATTTGTTGCTTGTCATCTTTTCTTTTCTTTTCTTTTTCCTTATCTTTTCTATTTTTATTCCAACTTATTATATAAACCAATTTTGGTTTCTATTTTGATATACTTAGTTTTAGAAGATAATTTAGGTTAGGGTTTGGAGGTGGAGAGCTCATTCTTCTTCCTCTCTTGGTTTGACACCCATTTGGGTTTGTAAGTGTTCACTATTCATATTCCCTACCAATTAATATAGTTTGTATTTCTTTAATTCTTCCTTTGTAGTTAATTTACTTGGTTTCTAATTTAGTTTACTTACTTTATTTACATGCTTTCATTTATTTATTTCTAGTGTAGATTTGTCTCATGTATTTACAATGTTTATTTATCGTGTTTTTATCATGCTTTCTAGCTAAATTAGTCTAGGTTGTGTCGGATTGAACTCACCCCGGGTTGACATGTTGCTTTTCTTCGGTGATGGAGTTTATGGGTCTATTTCGAGTGCGTTGTCCTAGTTATTATGCCTAGGAGATTTTACGGGTTATATCATGTATGCTCCGTGCTTACGACCTTGCGTGCTCAATTTCTGAGGTATTTATTGACGCCAAAATCTTATTAGGCTTTTATGCGAATTTAGGGGTGTGACAACCTTTGATTTAATTGACTATCGAAACGAGATGCATTTGTAATAACTCGTCGACCCATGTAATCATTTTATAGTAATTAACTCGGGTGAGGGATATTCGATGCAACCTATAGTTTTTATCGCTTTTGTTAGTCTAGTTTAAATACTCGCCTAGATTAATATTTCCCTTTTGTGCATCTTTTCCTTTTTGTGTATAATCATCTTTTACACTTTTATTTCGGAATATTAAACCTTATAAATTCTAACAACTCGTCTCTGTGGATTTTCGATACCCGAACTTGGCCGCTATACTCACCCGTTGATTGTAGTAATATGTTTAGGTTTTTGTATAGAGCAGGTGAGGCGAATTCATAACGACCGGCGCATAAGTGACTCTCGCGCCGCGGCGACACCCTGTCAATCAAATGGCTCTGTTGCCGGGGATGAGTTTGTTTTAGAATTTATTTGATTTAGTATTTCATAGTATTTTCGTTCTATTTTTATTATTTGACTAACTTTTTTGTAGGACTTCTACATTTGAGCGCTAAGAAACGCTTGAATTTATCACACACGCATATTTTTGTGGATTTTTCCACTTGGAGCCATTTTTGGTGTAAGCATGTCTTATTCCAATTCTTTCGGTAATCATTATGATAATTCTCAAAATCCTCGCAAGCCTTTGACTTTTGGTTTATAGTTAGAGTCACAAAAATTTCAAATTCAAAAATGACTTTGGGTGAGTATTACAAAAGTCAAGCTTTTAAGTGCGTGTATTTTGAGGAGGATGTTAACGATTTTGGGCCCTTAATTCCTTATAATAGTAATTTTGAAACTAAGAGCTATAGCTTTCAAAATTCTTATAATAAAGAGTTTGAGTATAGTTCCGATAATAATTTTCACACTTCTCATTTCCAAGAATCCGCACCTCTGCCTATGATTTTCGGCGAGGGTTTGCTCATGGTTAAGAATGAGAGGTATGAAAAATGTTATCGGGAAGGAAATCGTTGTTGGGAGAAACACTTGCATTTATTATTCGAATCCGACGACGATTTCTCTTCCGAGACTTTTGAAGTCGGGGAATGTTTTGAACCAAATGAGGATTTTGTGCCCACTTTGGAACAAACCATTCTTCACTTGGCCCATCGCATAATAGATATTGAAAGTGAGGATGAAATTGATGTAGTATTCATTTTCAATGAAATGATTTCGTCTTTGTATCCTAAAGAAGAAAGTTTCATTGGAAATGATCCTATCTCCTTTGAAATTCCAACTTTAAGCGATGATAACTCATCTATTGAGTTGAATTGTTTTCCTCCCCATTTTCATTCTCCGTTATCACACCATCACAAGTACCCGATGAATCGATTCCGAACTTCAAAACCTTTAACCCTTTCACCAACGAGGATTACTTTCTCGAGTTGCTTTCCATGAAGTCATCTTTGCCCTCATGTGCGCCACCTCCCATTCCACTTGCTAAATCCTTGGGAGGATTTTTGGCTTTTCTTGCTCCCCACATGTTTTTGTCACCCGTTCAATCCAAATCTCCCATCGTCCCTCCAAAACTTTTAATTGACGATGGTTCATTTCTTCTGCCTTGAACATGCCTTCCGTTGTTCAAACAGAATTCATATTTTTCGGAAGGCATGCTTGAGAGTGAGGGTACACCGGTTATCCTCCAAAGTCAAATAATTTTCATGGTGGACCCTCAACTATTTAAACTTCTAGTATACAGTTAGTGTGAAGCCTAAATAGTAGGTTGTATATAGTTAGCTTTTTATTCTTTATTTCTTTTTATTTTTTTCTTCCTTTTTAATTTAGTCTAGTGTAATTAGTTAACTTTTTGTGATTTGTTTTTGCTATGCTCGGTACTAACTTGTTTTGTAGATTCTTTGGACTTGTTCTTATGGGGATCGTTCCAATTTTGGGCAATATCTCTCTTTTCCTCTCTTTAACTTTGTTCTCAATGGACACATTGAGGACAATGTCAGGTTTTAGGTTAGGGGGTGTGGGATATTCTATCCATTTCTTTATTTAGTCCTTGTTTTTGCTCACATGTTAGTTACTTAATATGCTTTTGTTAGAGAATTAAAAATTTCAAAAATATTTTCTTTCTTTTTTCTCCTTTATTGGGCATTTTGCCTTTGTTTCCGATGATAAATTTCAATAATTTCCCGATCCAATAGACAACTCAATGACGCATGTTCTCGATTTTAGAAGTTATTAGACTTTAGTCCTCATATCATTGATATTATGAATAACTTCATGAATTAAACTTTAATCCCATGAGCACATGCACTTTTCTTGTTTTATTGATTTGGTTTAAGATTTTTATAACTCGATAATCTTTTGTTGCATTGTATATACTTACATCGAGTAAGCTTTGTACCTTTCGTCGTTTGTGAGTGTATACACTATTCTTTCCTCTTTGAAAACGTTACAGTCGTTGGTAATCTCTCTATTCTTTCATTTGATCGTTCATTAATTCAGTTGGTTTAACACCCATTTGGGTTTGTAAGTGTGCACTATCCATCTTCCCTACTAATTAATATAGTTTGTATTTCTTTAATTCCTGAGTTGTAGTTAATTTATTTTCATTCTAATTTAGTTTACTTTCTTTATTTACATGCTTTCATTTATTTCTTTCTAGTGTAGATTTATCGCGTGCATTTACCATGTTTATTTACCGCATTTTTATCATGCTTTCTAGCTAAATTAGTCTAAGTTGTGTCGGATTGAACTCACCCCGGGTTGACATGGTGCTTTTCTTTGGTGATGGAGTTTACGGGTATATTTCGAGTGCGTTGTCCTAGTTATTACGCTTAGGAGATTTGACGGGTTATATCATGTATGCTCCATGCTTACGACCTTGCGTGCGTAATTTCCGGGGTATTTATTGACTCCAAAATCTTATTGGGCTTTTATGCGAATTTAGGGGTGTGACAACCCTTGATTTAATTAACTGTCGAAACGATATGCATTCGTAATAACTCGTCAACCCATGTAACCATTTTATACTAATTAACTTGGATGATGGATATTCGACGCAACCTATAGTTTTTACCGCTTTTGTTAGTCTAGTTGATATACTCGCCTAGATTAATATTTCCCTTTTGTGCATCTTTTCCTTTTTGTGCATAATTATCTTTTACACTTTTATTTAGGAATATTAAACCTTATAAATTCTAGCAACTCGTCTCTATGGATTTTCGATATCCGGTCTTGGCCGCTATACTCACCCGTTGAGTGTAGTCATAAGTTTAGGGTTTTGTATAGAGTAGGTGAGCCGAATTCAAAACGACCGGCATGTAGGTGAAGCTCAGGCCACGACGAAACCCTGTTAATCAATATGGCTGCAGCAATGCCTAAAAACCAGAGAGTCCACAGTTAGGTGCCACAGCAATGTGGTTATATATTGGCCTCTTAGAGGCCACGGAAGGAATAATGGTGTATCAAGTTTGAAGGATAAATAATAAATGTTAGGCAAAATTGGCTAACTACACTAAGTGTTGGGATCTAAAGATGTAGAAGATGACTCATGCCGCGACCTATTATTTTAGTGGGAGAGCTAACCCAGGAAAGGGAGTGCTACAGGACGTAGCCAGATAGGTACATGGTGCAGCTAGATATACACATACCGAAGACAATTCTTAAACTACTCAATAATTGAAGGCTCCAGACATTGACCCAGGACAACCCTAAAGTGATAAAGGGATTATGTTATGCCGCAACCATGAATTCCCTATGCCGCGGCCATATACTCAAACAGGTTAGTATTTATTATTGACAAATTTGAAGATCAAATCCCTATAATGTGAAGATTTTCTCTCAAGAACACCTAGAACAAGGTATTTTCAGTATCTTTACAAATTGAGAATTCAAAAAGCAGCAAACACGATCCAATACAAATACATTTCAGGGATGTGTTTTATATTTCTATCCTACAATTGGGGAATTTAAAAACCCGGAATTTAGCAGTTATTGATTGCAATCCAAGAAAATACATTCAAATAAGATATATTCATGGTGAGTTTAGTAGATATGAGTTGTTTTAATTCAAAGTTAGCTGATTCACAAAGACAAAAGTTTAGAAATTCAGAAGCTTAGATGAGCTCAGTTGAGTTACATAACAGAATTGTATCGAATTGAATTGAAATTCAGGAGTTCAGTTGATATAAAAATGTATTGAAAGTTATTGTATTGGGAAAATTACCTGAAAATGGATGGAAACCGATTTCTCAGCCTCAAACCGCCTTGCGCCGCCTCAAACCGCCTCACACATTGGCTTGAAAGGTCGTCGGAAAAGTCAAGATGACGAATGAACAGAAATTTTTCTTCGATATGCTATGAAGGGTTTGGGAAACGTAATGAAGTCCACGGTCAGTTCTATTTATATAAGAGGGTGCGGGAAGATTAAGCGTCACCTTGGAAATACTGCGGCATCTTGAGAAGACTTAATTACTCAGCTGCAGCTCCAATCGCAATCTCTTAGCACTATGACTTGGGGGCTTATTGATATAACAAATATAGTACTCTTTCGCGGGAGGAGTACAATGGACATGTTCCGAAGCCTTTACTCCTTGCCTATCGCTTACAGGCCGCGGACATCCTTATTATATGCCTCACTGGCCTACTGCTACAACGTCTCATACAGAGGGCGATGCCCCACTTGCTATAGGGTGCGATCCCTACTTGCTACAGGTCGTAAGCCCAGTCTGATCATATTAGCTGGCCGCAACCCCATTTCATCCACAACAACAATACAATATCTACACCTATAAAAAGAGGTCCACACCTCGAGATTGGGGGATTCACTTTCGTCATTTGGGGCTGGGTCCATTTCTTACACCAACACTTAGCTCGAAGCTGATTATTCTCTCCACGATACTCTCGAGACCACTCGGTCCAACTTGGGGGCTACTCTCCGGCATCACAACCACCATCCCTGAGCCACCGAAATCATCATAGTTATGTACTATATTCTATTCTCATGCTTGTACGCCCCTTTAGGCCATTTAACTATGTACCAAACAACATATATAATGAGAGTGTGACACCAAAGTGGACATAGGCTCATTTTTATAGCCGAACCACTCTATATCTTATCTTTTATCTCTCTTTACTTGCTCTATTTGATCATTATGCACGTTATACTTGATTTGCTGGTAGAAGAACGACAAGTGGACATTTTCTCGTATCATAAAAATGATTGCTTCAAAAGAATAGAGAGGAAAAGAAAATATGATATATGTTTATCTTTTGAGCGTGTTTAGTTAAAGATCAACGAGTCTTCATAATGAATCCTAGTTATGCTTATTTTGTCACGACTCTATGGATTTATGAAATCATCAATATTCTAGGCTTATGTGCATTGTGCTTGTTTGTTCATAGAGTTCATTTTATTTTGTCACTTGACGCTAAATCTTAGTTTTATAAATTTTGGTGATCAATTAGAACTCCTTAAACATATTTGAGTGTTTGAGTCATAATGAAAATGCCGTGTGATACCAATTAAACTGAATTCGCAAATTTCCAATTTAAACTTATTTAACACGAGTCAATTTTAAACCAAATTAAATCAGCCCCAAAATATGAAACTACGTGTGTGTGTGTGTGTCCAACGATCACAAACAAAGATACCAACTCACAGATTTCAAGAAAAAACCCTTTCGGGTAAAATATTTTATTTCACTATAATATGTAACAACTACACTTAAAATGAAACCCGCAATGATTTAACCGCAGAAAACCCACATAGACCACAACCTAGAGTAAGCTAGAACTGCAACTCCAATTCAGCCCAGGAACACCCACGAGCACTCCCTATTGACACGCAACCATCTTAAACTCGATACTCCCCTTAAAGCACCTAGATCAGCAGTAGAGATCTTCTATACAAGATAAACTTGATGCAAGATGTGTTCTTGGGTTCCAAAATAATTCACACAAACTATTGGGATCTTGTGAATTTAAAAACAAACGGGATTAAAGCCCTAAAAGAGAAGACAAACATTTCTGCAGTAGCAGTTTTCTTAAAATAGTAATCTCAGGTATGTGGAACAAAAACAAAACTGGACAAACCAATTTATAGAAAATCTAAGGCGGTGCGTCGCTCGAACGAAAACCTCATCTCGCTCGATTGAGGACACACGTTGCTTGAACGAGATTTGCACGAGATCCTTCTGTCGCTTGAACGACAGCCTCTATCGCTCCAACGAACTATAAAAAAATATTTTTTCTTTTGCCAGTAAATGTTCCGCCTTGAAACTTTAAAAAAATATTTTTTGTGAAAAACTACGCTCCAACACTTAGAATTTTTTTTATAAAATTTATCCCAAAATTCTAAGTGAACCATTGAGGACTTAAAACACAGCCTTACCAAAGTTAAACTTGCGGAGGCTTGAATGTTCAAGAACTTGATATTCGGATCCTTCTTGATGCATAAATGATCTTGAATTATTCTTCGATGGTTGTAGCAGTTTACGACATACACAACAAAGTACGAACTATATAAAATATGTCCCTATAAATTTCCCCTACGTCTATGCTGGAACAAAATAAAAAAAATCTGAATTATCAAAACATAAAATACCTATACAAATCTAATACCCTCCCATGAACCCAAAACTGAAAAGGTACTTGAAGAGTGCCCAATATGTGTGTTTTAAACAAAACCAATTTTATTTCCAACTTTTAATTAGGCACCAAACCAAGTTGTGAAAACTCAATTCTTACTTTAAACCAATTTTATCTTGATTAATCCTAAACATGCATCTAGTGATTAAAGCAAGTAAAATAAAGTAAAGAATACTCACAACGCCAGATGTACGAGGAAAAAACCCAAAACGGGAAAATAACCTCGGACGTCCCAAGCCAGGCAATCACTATAAATAATGGTTTTACAAAGAAAGATTAGCCTTACACAATAACTCGATCCCCATGGGTCTTGACGCTCCTTCTGATCTTCTACCATTCTTCAATAGTGCCCAAGCAGAAACCCCATCTTCCACGATACCTGTCCACAACACACGCGTCCACATATGCCTCGGTGTTCACCGATTGACTTTGATTCGTCTATGATGTCGAACAAGAAGTCCTTCTCTTTTTTTCACCACAAAACCCGTTGATGTTCAATGTGTAGAACAAACAACTTTGGTGCAGCAAGATCACGTAAACATATAATAATGATATCTCGGATCTTTGTAAACTCTAAGGATGTCTTTATGCTTTGTAAACCTTAGAAAACATGTGCAAACAACGTACTGGAATGTATTCTATTTTTTCCAATTGCACACTTACGAAACTCTGATAGAAACACGCTTTAAATAATAATTAAGCACCACCTCAAAAAATGTGTCCTTCGAACGATAAGGCCATGTCGTTCGCGTGACATAGGCATCTCATTTGAGCGAGATCCTTATGTCGTTTGAACGAGCTGACGTGGCAGTTTAACTTCTTGACTTTTTGTTCAAAACGTCTCTTTTAAAGGAGATCCAAAATAATCAAACTCTATTTCGAGTATATCAGAATAAAACGTAGTGTAAACAATTAGAACACTCTTAAAAACATTTTAAAATATTTTTCTTTATAAAAATACATCCTTATCTTTTATAAAAACAATTCCGAGCACCATTAATTATACGCATTCATACCTGAGTGATCTCGAAATGCAATTACCTTTGAAGACAATTAAACTTGCACCAATTAAATATCGGCATGATTAAATTCTTTGAAGCTTTGCCGCAACGTCTTCAATTTTCTTCAATACGTCATAGACCAAGTGGGATCGTGACAAAATAAAAATATCCCTATGACATATTACAAACACAGTTTTGTTCACGGAATTAAGTCAAAACAATAGAGGGACTCAATTGGAAATTTATGTCCTTACAAATCTCCCCCTTTGACTATTTCGGGACAAAACTAAACCAGTGAAATGCCTAATCGGGATGTCAAGTCGTATGATTCCTAAATCCCATCCCATAAACCTAAAATAAAAAATAGAGGACACGTACTAGTATATGTAGCACCGTCAAGCATAAACTGTCTGAATGTGATGTAGACTTAAAATCTCGAATCGCTAAAGCATACCTACACACATGAAATAGACAAACAAATACCCAGTGAAGTATGGAGGAACAAATGATACCAATTTATATTTCTAATAAGTACAAGTCATTTGAAACATGTGATCAATTATTTGATACCAATTAGGAAGAAATATGATCAAACAATATGTAACTCCAGATATCAGTAAAAATGCTCAACAAATCTCCCCCTACATCACATACATCTCTCCCCCTTTTTGTCTGGAATAGACAATCCGGTGAAAAGATAAACCAATCAAAGTCTCTAGCATGAGAATATACCAATTTGAATCAGTTTGAGAATTGAAAACGCCAGATAACCATGAAACAACCAGCTAAATATGATCAAGAGATGACAAATCAGTAGCTAGCATACCAAGGAATCACACAGAGAATATAGCAAATTAATCAGGGGTGATAAACGGGCTATATGCAAAAATATATATTTAGAACCAATTAACACCTGCATATAAACCAGATAGTCTAGAAAAGCTTCCAACAGTACCAAAAATATAACAATTTAAACTAGAGGACTGCAAACCAATCAGAAGCCAACAACTCAGCCTGTCGTTCGAACGATCCAGGGACATCGCTTAAAGGAGTTGAGGATGTCGCTCGAACGAAGTACAACTGTCGTTCGCGCGAGATGGATATGTCGCTTGAACGACTTCTCGCGACCTCCCAAAATTTTCCAGATTCCTAGAAATATTATATAATATTGCCCAGTGAAAAAATTTCCACAAAAAAATTCCAGGAAGGGTCTGACAGCAGCAAAACAGTGTTAAAGTAGTAGGCTTTTAACGCAAAATGCAAAAACTCATAAAAACTAAAAATGTGAGTTACATGCAAACATAGTACCGATGTGCTCAATCATGGATATGGAATAAATGGGGGTGAAACTACAACAAATGAGTCACAATTCTAACACATCGAAACGATCAAGAACTCTAATTGATAGCGATAAATCATCAAACTTTATCATATCCATATGACAATTAAAGTGTGAGATTAATTAACTAAACATACGACATGCACACAAATCCAGAATTTTGACGATTCTACAAACAATAGCGTCAAATTGCAATGTTTCAACATTAGGATTAGATGTGCAAACCTGTTTAAATATTTAATCCATCCAAACTCCCTCAATAATAGCATATTTTATTTGGAATGAACTAAACAAATTTGGCCCTTTTCTTAGCATATTGCATTTTCATTTTGGGCTCTTTTAAACGGTGGCTTTCACGACGAGTTAATTTTGAACTCTCGCAGCCCTTTCCCGTGAATCACTCATAATTTTTACCAATTAAAATCCTTATGGTAAACGGTTCTTACATGTAAACTTCTCCTTAAGTCTACTTATGCATAGATGACAAGATTGAGATAAGAACGCCTCACCAAATTCAAATATGCAAGAGAAGTCAAACATCCATATAAACTCCTGCATGTGTGCAATGTTGGCGTACATACAAAGTCGAATCAAAATTCATATAAACTTCAAAACAACCCCATATAAACAATGGTTAAGATCATTATAAGAATCGATAATAATGACCAAATGTCCTAGACACATGGATAATGAAACGATGGGGGGGGGGGGGGGGGGTCCAAACACACCAATATGCCACATCAAACACGTAAACTCAAAAATAATTTTTTTTTGTATTTTTCAAATAAGAATCAAACAAGTGAAAAATAAAATACAAAGAGATAAACATGTCATAACACTAGCAAAATTATTAATCATGATGTAAGGGCTAGCGTGTGACAAAACATGCAAGCTACTATCCATAAGAAATAGGAAGAGATGAATCATGTGCATTCATGTGAGAATCAACCAACGAGGCATTTAGCATCTCTAAAATGGATTTCCTAACCCAAACAGGTGTATACCTAACAAAATGGGTTTTGGGAACCAATAGGACACTACGTTTAATCCTCCTAGGGTATTTTCTAAGATCAAAACAAAAACTCCTAAGGTGACCTTTCCTACCACAATGCGAACATGTGAAAACACGAAAAGGAATGGGACCTTTAGGTTAACCTTTTCTAATACCCTCGGATGTGGTTGACGCTCTAAAACAAACTATGGTTTTGGTTTTTACAATCGAAACACTGGAACAAGATAAGCCGCTACCATCACTACTCGAGTCATTTAAATCATTTTTAACTTCAAAACTTTTGACTCAAGAAAACGATTAGACTCATCAAACTTTCGAGACTCCTTCTTTAAATTTTCAATTACCCCTAGAAGGTTATCTCTCTCCCCCTCAATGTGAGCAAACTTATCACCAAAAGCCTTTTCTCGTGCCACAAAATCATTAATCGAATTATTTTCCTCAACGGCACAAACTTTAGAAATTTTCAAATCCTCTAACTCTTTTTCTAAAATGAGGACTCTATCATCACTCTCCTTTTTTCCCAATTTTAATATATTAAAATTTTTAAACAAGGAACTAAAGTGCTCACGACAAATATCTCTTTGAAAAGTGCCCAATATGTGTGTTTTAAACAAAACCAATTTTTCTCTGAAAAAGATCCAATTTTTAATTATGCACCAAACCAAGTTGTGAAAAACCCAATTCTTACTTTAAACCAATTTTATCTTGATTAATCCAAAACATGAATCTAGTGATTAAAGCAAGTAAAGTAAAGTAAAGAATACTCACAACACCGGATGTAAGAGGAAAAAATAGGAAAACAACCTCGGACGGCCCAAGCCAGACAATCACTATGAACAATGGTTTTACAAAGACAGATTGGACTTACACTAAGACTCGATCCCCACGGGTCTTGACACTCCTTCTGATCTTCAACCATTCTTCAATAGTGCCCACGCTGAAATTCTGTCTTCCACGATACCTGTCCACAACACACGCGTCCACGTATGTCTCAGTGTCCACCGAATGGCTTTGATTCATCTACGATGTCGAACTCGATGTCCGTCGCTTCTTCACCGCAAAACCCTTTGATGTTCAATGTGTAAAACAAACAACTTTGGTGCATCAATATCACTTAAACATATAAGAATGATAACTCGGATATTTGCAAACTCTAAGGATGTGTTTAAAACTTTTAAACCTTAGAAAACATGTGCAAACAATGTTCTAGTTCGTAAAAATGTTTTCCAAAAAGCACACGTACGAAACTATGATGAAAACACTATTTAAATAGGATTTAAATGTCGCCTAAAAAAACATGTCGTTTGAACGACTTGAGGAACTCGTTCGAGCGACATCCCATCTCATTTGAACGAGATTGGATGTCGTTTAAATGACATCGCGAAAGTTTAACATTTTGACTTTTTGCTTAAAATGTCTCTTCCAATGAGAGATCCAAAAATGTCAAACTCTTTTATGAGCTTATCATCATAAAACGCAGTGTAAACCTTTTAAAACACTATAAACCATTTTAAAACATTTTTCCTTATAAAAATTACATCCTTATCTTTTATAAAATAATTTTGAGTATCATTAATTATACGCATTCATACCTGAGTGATCTCGGAATGAAATTAACTTTGAAGATGATTAAACTTGCACTAATTAAACTTCGGCATGATTTAATTCTTTGAAGCTTTTCCGCAACGCCTTCAATTTCTTCAATACGTCATAGACCAAGTGGGATCGTGACAAAAATAAAATTCTCCCTATGACATATTACAAACACAGTTTTGTTCACGGAATTAAGTCAAAACAATACAGGGACTCAATTGGAAATTTATGTCCTTACAAATCTCCCCCTTTGACTATTCGGGGACAAACTAAACCAGTGAAATGCCTAACCGGGCCGTCAAGCCGTATGACACCTAAATCCCATCCCATAAACCCAAAATAAAAAATACAAGACACGGACTAGAATATGTAGCCCCGACAAGCATGAACTGTCTGAATGTGATGTAGACTTGAAATCTCGAGTCGCTGAAAGCATACCTACACACATGAAACAGACAAACAAATACCCAGTGAAGTATGGAGGAGCAAATGAAACCAATTTATATACTCTTGTAAGCATAAATCATTTGAAACATGTGAGAAATTATTTGATACCAATGTGAAACAAATATAATCAAACAATATGTAAATCAAGTTATCAATAGTAACGCTCAACAAATATCCCCCTACATCACATACATCTCTCCCCCTTTTTGTCTCAAATAAACAATCCGATGAAAAGATAAACTAATTTGAAATATCTACCATGAGAATATGAAACCAATTTGAATCAAGTTGATACCAATTTGAGAGATGAAAAACGCTAGATAATCATGAAACAACCAGCTAAATAAGATCATGTAATGACAAATCAATAGCTAGTAAACCAATAATCGCACAAAGAATATAGCAAATTAATCAGGTGTGATAAAAAAAATCATATGCAAAATATCAATTTGGAACATAAAAGAACCTGTATATAAACCAAACAGTCCATAAATTCTTCTCGCAGTACCAAAAATATATCAAATTAAACTAGAGGACTGCAAACCAATCAGAAGCTCCAAAACAGCCTGTCGTTCGAACGAGTCAGGGACTTCGCTCAAAAGAGATGAGGAAGTCTCTCTAACGAAGTACAGTTGTAGTTCACGCGAGATGCAATGTCGTTTGAATGACTTCACGCGACCTCCCAAAATTTCTCAGTTTCCCAGAAATATTATAAAGTATTGCCCAGTGAAAAAATTTCCACAAAAAAATTCCAGGAAGGGCCTGACAGATGCAAAACAGTGCTAAAACAGTTGGTTTTCGCAAAACATGCAAAAACACATAAAAACTAAAAATGCGAGTTACATGCAAACATAGTACTGATGTGCTCAAACATGGACATTGAATGAATGGGCGTGAAACTATAACAAATGAGTCACAATTCCAACACATCAAAACGATCAAGAAGCTCTAATTGATAGAGATAAATCATCAAACTTTATCATAACCATATGACAATTAAAGAGTGAGCTTAATGAACTAAACATATTACATGCACACAAATCCAGAATTTTGACGATTCTACACACAATAGCGTCAAATTGCAATGTTTCAACATTAGGATTAGTTATGCAAACCCGTTTAAATTTTCTCCAACCAAAACTCCCTCAGAAATATATACTTTTTCGAGTTCTTTTGTAGTTTCTATCATTCTCAACTTAGAGTAAATCTTATTGGCCCTTTTCTTAACATTTTAATTTTTCTATTGGGCTCGTTTAAACGGTGGCTTTCACGACGAGTTAATTTTGAACTCTCGCAGCCCTTTCCCGTGAATCACTCATCATTTTTTCAATTCAAATCCTCACGGTAAACGGTTATTACATGGGCACTTCTCCTTAAGTTTACTTACGCATAGATGAAAAGATTGAGATAAGAACGCCTCACCAAGTTCAAATATGCAAGAGAAGTCAAACATCCATATAAACTCGTGCATGTGTGCGATGTTGGCATATATACAAAGTCAAATCAAAATGCATATCAACTTTGAAACAACCCCATATAAACAATGGTTAAGATCATTCTAAGCATCGATAATAATGACCAAATGTCCTAACCACATGGATAATTAAAGGATTGGGGGGGGAGGGGGGAATCCAAGCACACCAATATGCCGCATCAAACATGTAAACTCAAAAAAAAAACTGAAAATCTTTTTGGCTTTTCAAACATATTTTGACTCAAAGAAAAGAAAAATCTTTTTGGATTTTCAAAAGTTTGCTCAAAAACAAAATCTTTTTGTGTTTTTCAAATAGGACTCAAACAAATGAAAACTATAATACAAAATGATACATATGTCATAATACTAGCAATGAATATATCATGAAGCAAACTAGCACATGACAAACATGGAAACACTATCATCCTTTAGATTTATCATGGGAAGAATCAAGTGCACCCAAATGAGAATCATGAAGTTTAATTCCTAAAGCCACTAAATCCGATTTCCTAACCCAAGTAGGTGTAAAACGATGCATGGGGGTTTGGGTAACCGGGTCAACTTTATTCTTAAACTTCCTAGGAGCTTGTCTAAGGTCGTAACAATAATGCCTAAGGTGACCTTTTCTACCACAAAACATGCAAGTGTAGCGATGGTGGGAATGATTACCTTTATGTGGACCTTTTCTAACAATCCTAGTGTTTCTCACACATGAAGGGGGGATGGGAACAACTCTCTCACCAAAACCTATACCTCCCCTATTTTCCTTAATTTGGACGATGCCTAAGATCTTATCTAACTTCTTCGACCTAGCCTCCAAATCAAACATGACTCTAGACGAGTCTATCAATCTCTCCTCCAACTCGTGAATCCTAGACTCGAGCAAACGCCTAGACTCCTCAAACACTAAAATCTCATTTTTCAAGGACTCCATCAAACCACGAAGATTATCTCTCTCTTTATCCAAAAACTCTAATTTCTACCTAACCTTCTTCTCTTATGACCTAAGATCCTCAATCAAACTATCATTATTTTCTATGGCACGCTCATTCAACTTAGCTTGTAATTTTGAGTTAGCCTTTTTCACCTTCACCATTTCGGCATACAACTAATTAAACGCATTTTGAAACTCTTTCACATCTACCTCCTCCTCGTCACTCTCTTCACCCTCACTAACATGGGATACACACAAAACCTCCTTGGATGTGTCATTCACATGAGTATTGTCGTCGTCGCTCACATGACATGCCATAAACACAACAAAGCTACCCTCAATGGGGGAACTCTCTCCCTCTTCCGGTTCACTATCACTTAAGGTGGAATTATAGACAATGGGTTGTTTGCCCTCTTTCTTAAGTCTAGTGGGACACTCCTTAACTTTGTGACCGTACCCCTCACACCCAAAACACTTATCCGAATCATCTCTCCTAGGCTTCTCAAACTTATCCTTAGAGGTGTGATCTACTTTGTTGTTCTTGAATTTTTTAAATTTCTTGGCATCTTTCGATTGCTTTTGAAACTTTATAAATTTTTAAATTTCTTTGCCAACAAAGCAACATCCTCAAAATCAGAATCGGAATCGGAATCGGAATCTGAAACTTTAATTTCCTCCTTCCGGGTTTTCAAAGCAATACCATTTTGTTTCTTAGGCACTTGCTTGGAGGTAATCATGTCAATTTCATAGGTTTGTAAGTCACCTACAATCTCTTCTAGTTTACTTGACTCTAACCTACCCAAGGAGTTTAAAATGGTCACTTTCGCATCAAACCTACTAGGCAACAACCTAAGGATTTTCTTAATGACATGGTTGTTGGGAATTTTCTCACCTAGGTTAAACAACGATTTGACAATATTGGACAACCTAGCATAAAACTCATCAAAGGTCTCACTCTCTAACATCCTAATGGTCTCAAACTATGTAGTGAGATTTTGAAGTTTTGATGCCCTAACCGTGCTAGTGCCCTCTTGAGTGAGTGCCAAAATATCCCAAGCCTCTTTTGATGTTTTAGAAGTCATAACTCTATTATATTCTTTCTGTGTGACATGTGAAGCAATAACATGCAGACCCTTAGAATTATATTGTGCAAGTCTTTGTTCAGTTTCAATCCATGACTCAACAGGCTTTAAACTAGTGACCTCACCTACAATAGTGACAGGGGGTGTCCAACCTTTCTCAACTGCAAGCCAAACACGCTCATCAATAGATTTTAATGAAAATCTCATTCTCATCTTCCAATAGGTGTAATTAGTGCCATAAAAATAGGAGTTCAAAAAAATTCATTATATCCAGAATTCATTTTTGAAAACACACGGGATCACAAAATAAATAAAAATGTTTTCTAGCTCTGATACCAATTTGAAGAGTGCCCAATATGTGTGTTTTAAACAAAACCATTTTTTCTCTGAAACAGATCCAATTTTTAATTATCCACCAAAACAAGTTGTGAAAAACCCAATTCTTACTTTAAACCAATTTTATCTTGATTAATCATAAACACGCACCTAGTGATTAAAGCAAGTAAAGTAAAGTAAAGAATACTCACAACGTCAGATGTACGAGGAAAAAACCCAAAAACGGGAAAAAAAATCTCGGACGGCCCAAGCCAGACAATCACTATGAACAATGGTTTTACAAAGACAGATTATCCTTACACTAAGACTCGATCCCCACAGGTCTTGATGCTCCTTCTAATCTTCAACCGTTCTTCAATAGTGCCCATGAAAAAAATTCGTCTTCCACGATACCTGTCCACAACACATGCGTCCACGTATGTCTCGGTGTCCACCGAATGGCTTTGATTCGTCTACGATGTCGAACACGATGTCCGTCGCTTCTTCACCGCAAAACCCTTTGATGCTCAATGTTTAGAACAAATAACTTTGGTGCATCAAGATCACTTAAACATATAAGAATGATAACTCGGATCTTTGAAAACTCTAAGGATGTATTTATTCTTTGTAAACCTTAGAAAACATGTGCAAACAACGTATTGGAATGTATTCTTTTTTTTTTCTAGTTGCACGCTTATGAAACTTTGATAGAAACACGCCTAGAATTTGGCCCTTTTCTTTGAATATTGCATTTTATTTTTGGGCTCTTTTAAACGGTGGATTTCACGATGAGTTAATTTTAAACTCTCGCAGCCCTTTCCCGTGAATCACTCATCATTTTTACCAATTCAAATCCTCACGACAAATGGTTCTTACATTCACACTTCTCCTTAAGTCTACTTACGCATAGATGACAAGATTGAGATAAGAACGCCTCACCAAATTCAAATATGAAAGAGAAGTGAAACATCCATATAAACTCGTGCATGTGTACAATGTTGACATATATACAAATTCGAATAAAAATGCATATCAACTTTGAAACTCTGATAGAAACACGCTTTAAATAACAATTAAGAGTCGCCTCGAAAAACATGTCGTTCGCGCTACATAGGCATCTCGTTCGAGCGAGATCCCTATGTTGTTTGAATGAGCTGGCGTGGTAGTTTGACTTCTTGACTTTTTTTTTTCAAAACGTCTCTTTTAAAGGCGATCCAAAACAGTCAAACTCTATTTCGAGTATATCAGAATAAAACGTAGTGTAAACAATTAAAAGACTTTTAAAAACATTTTAAAATATTTTGCTTTATAAAAATACATCCTTATCTTTTATAAAAATAATTCCGAGCACCATTGATTATACGCATTCATACCTGAGTGATCTCGGAATGCAATTAACTTTGAAGACGATTAAACTTGCACCAATTAAACATCGGCATGATTAAATTCTTTGAAGCTTTGCCGTAACGTCTTCAATTTTCTTCAATACGTCATAGACCAAGTGGGATCGTGACAAAATAAAAATCTCCCCATGACATATTACAAACACAGTTTTGTTCACGGAATTAAGTCAAAACAATACAAGGACTCAATTGAAAATTTATGTCCTTACAGTACTAAACATGTAGTTATGAAATGTTTTCTTCAAAATCTTCAACTTCAAATCTTTAAACTTTTCTCATGAGGGTGTACAAAATAATGTTCTTCAATTTTTGTACCAACACACATGAGACAAAGTAAATACCTTCGTAAATCATTGAGTTTGAAATGATATAATTGTAAATCAATCAATATAATCAAATCCCCCCCATAATGCAAAAACTCCCCCATAATTCGTTCTCCCCCTTTTTATTGTCTGAAATAGGCAAGGAAAAGAAAAAAAATAAAATAAACATGGAGTTGTCATGACAAATACGTATGGTAAATATGGATCAAACGACGCTCATGCAAAAGATTAACCAAAAAGCTTCCACAAACTATTTTTGATTTTTTAATTTTTAACACAAAAATGCAAAAATAATTTTACAAAAATCACACACCATGAATTTACACTAAGACCACTAAATCATGGAAACAGAATGAATGGGTGTGAACATATTTGATTGGCAAATCAAAGCAATTAAACATAACATATGTGCAAGATGAATACGTGTACTCCTATAGAATGAATCTGAAAATTTCCCTTAGGTGTTAAAAGTGTTGAATTTAAATGATATCGACTCAATCCATCAACACAACAAAGTCAGGAATGATTCTCACACCAATAACGTCTAAAGCTATGAAAATACTTTTTCATGATGTTGTTAGGATGTGCAAACCCTTTTTTCATTACATTCCATCTGAACTCCCTCATAAATAATAAACATTTATTTTTCTTTTAAGGTGGCCCCTTTTTGGCATATTTATCTTTTTATTGCATTTAAAAAAAATTTGGGCTCCTTTAAATGCTGGCTTTCACGACGGGTTAATTTTGTACTCTCGCATCCCTTTTTCGTGATTCACTCATCAGATTTTGTTACAATTAAATTCCTCACGGTAAACAATTTTTACATGAACTAATTCCATTGTCAAGTTTTATAGCATATGATTGGTTCTAAAGACAAAATTGAGATGACAACACTCCGACCAATATGTGATAAATACGTACAATAATCAAATAAATTCGTGCAAGTGTGCATTAAAGGAACTCATGAGTCAAACATGTAGGTAGTAACAACTAATCAAATATCAATGACTCCAAACATTATAAAGCACAAAAATGAAATGATGACGCATATCAAAATACTATCAAATCGTCACAGGATATGGAAAGAAATTGTGACTCGGTCATCCTAAATGTCTATTCATAAATGGTGTAAAAACCAACTACAAAACTCTTTTTGTCTTTTTCCAAAAAAATTATCAAAATAAAATCTTTTTGTATTTTTTTCAAACGTTTTATCAAAAACAAAAATCTAATACAAAATGTACACAGTAATAACACTAGAAAAAGTATATCATGAAGCACAACTAGGGTATGACAGACATACGAACACAATCATCTATATGATATAGCAAGAGAAGAATCATGTGCAAGTAATCGAGAATCAATTATTCTGACATCTAATGACTCTAAAAGTGATTTCCTAACCCAAATAGGTGTGCAACGACGCGTGGGGTTTTTGGAAACCAAGGTAACTCTAGACTTCAACTTCCTAGGACCTTTTTGAAGATCGAAACAAAAATGCCTAAGGTGACCTTTCCTACCACAATTGTGAACATGTGTAAACGGGTGGAACGACACCTATGGGTTGACCTTTTCTAATGTACTTGGGATTGATTGACCCTCCAAAACAAATAATGGTCTTCGCTTTAATACTCGAAACACGAGAACACGACGAGCCACTACCATTGCTACCAAGACTACTCGAGTCTGTCAAATCATTTTTCATCTCTAAATCTTTTTAATCTAGCAAAGAATTAAACTCTTACAATTTTAGGGACTCCTTCTCTAAATTTTCAATAAATCCTAGAAGGTTATCATGTTCATTCTTTAAATCCTCATACTTATCCTTAAGAGTCTCCTCACGTGCCACAAACTCATCGAGTAAATTTTTTTTATCCACTTTGGCACAAACACAAATTTTAGAGTTTTTAAAGTCCTCTAATTATTTTTCTAAAATTAGGACTCTATGGTAACTCTCCTTTTTGGACAATCTTAAAGCATTAAATTCATGGTCCAAAGAAACAAAGTTCTCACGATAAAAATCTCTTTGATTTTGAACCATTTGCAAAAGTTCCATATGGATTTAAAATGACAATTTTCTTTTTCCATAAAACCAATTCTTTTGGAAAACTTCAAATTCAAACTATTTAAATCATCAAAACTCTGACACGTGTCATCAAGGGGAGGTATCCGATTACATAAGTTCTCCATTAGAAAAATAGCGATTTTTCACAAAACAGATTTAAAAATCAATATCAAAAAATTTTGTGAAAAACAAGGATCACTCGATAACTTAGAGACATCCACTCTGATACCAATTTGAAAATGCCATGTGATACCGATTAAACCAAATTCATAAATTTCCAATTTAAACTTACTTAACTGGAGTCAATTTTAAATCCAAATTAAATCAGCCCTTAAACATGCAACTACATGTGTGTGTGTGTGTGTGTGTGTGTGTGTGTGCGCGTGTGTGTGTGTGTCAAACCATCACAAACAAAGATACCAACTCACAGATTTCAGGAAAAAAAAACTTTCAGGTAAAACTTTCTATTTCACTACAATATGTAAAACTTACACTTACAATGAAATCCGCAATGAGTTAACCGCAGAAAATTCACATAGACCACAGCCTAGAGTCAACCAGAATCGTAACTCCAATTCAGCCCAGGAACGCACAAGAGCACTCCCTATTGACACGCAGTCATCTTCAGCCCAATACTCCCCTTAAAATAGCCTAGATCAACTGTAGAGATCTTCTCTACAAGAGAAACTTGACACAAGATGTGTTCTTGTGTTCCAAAACAATTCACAGAAACTATTAGGATATTGTGAATTGAAAAACAAAAAGCATTAATGCCCTAAAAGGGAAGACAAACGTTTCAGTAGTAGCAGTTTTCGTAAAATAGTAATATTAGGTTTTCTGAACAAAAACGAAACTAGAGAAACAAATTTATAGAAAATCTAAGGCGGAGTGTTGTTCGAATAAAAAACTCATCTCGCTTGAACGAGGACAGACATCCCACGAACCAGCTTTGCGCGAGATCCTTTTGTCATTTGAATGACAACCTCTGTCACTCGAACGAACTATAAAAAAATAATATTTTTTCTTCTCCCAGTAGATGTCTTGCCTTGAAACTTCGAAAAAATATTTTTGACGAAAAACTTCGGTCCAACACGTAGAAAAATTTTCATAAAATTTATCCCAATATTCTAAGTGAACCATTAAGGACTTAAAACACAACCTTACCAAAGTTAAACTTGGGGAGGCTTGAATGTTGAACAACTTGATATTCGGATCCGTCTTGACGTATGAATGATCTTGAATTATTCTTCGACGGTTGTAGAGGTATATGACATACACAACAAAGTACAGACTATATAAAATATGTCCTTATAAATCTCCCCATATCTCTATGCCGGTACAAAACCAAAAAACATCTGAATTATCAAAACATAAAATTCCTTTACAAATCTAATACCCTCCCATGAACCCAAAACTAAAAAGGTACTAAACATGTAGGTTTGAAATTTTTTCTTCAAAATCTTCAACTTCAAATCTTTAAGCTTTTCTCATCAAGGTGTGCAAAATAATGTTCTTCAATTTTTGTACCTACACACATGAGAGAAAGAAAATACTTTCGTGATGCTTCGACTTTGAAATTATATAATAGTAAATCAATCAATATAATCAAATCTCCCCCATAATGCGAAAACTACCCCATAATTCGTTCTCCCCCTTTTTATTTGTCCTAAGTAGACAAGGAAACGAAAAAAAAACATGGAGTTGTCACGACAAATGTGCATGGTAAATATGGATCAAACTATGATCATGCAAAAGATTATCCCAAAATCTTCCACAAACTATTTTTTATTTTTTAATTTTTCACACAAAAATGCAAAAATAATTTTACAAAAATTACACACCATGAATTTAAAATAAGACAACCAAATCATGGAAATGGAATGAATGGGTGTGAATATATTTGATAGGCAAATCAAATAAATCAAACATAACATATGCGCACGATGAATACGTGTACTCCTATTAAATGAATCTTAAAATTTCCCTTAGGTGTTGAATTTAAACGTTATCAACTCAATCCATCAACACATCAAAGTCAGGAATGATTCCCATACCCATAACGTCTAAAGATATGAAAATGCTTTTTCACGACATTGAAAGTGTTGAATTTATTTTTCTTTTGAGGTGTCCCTTTTTGGCATATTAATATTTTTATATCCTTTAAAAAAATTCGGACTCTTTTAAACGGTGGCAGTTTAACGACAAGTTAATTTTGTACTCTCGCATCCCTTTCCTATGATTCACTCATCATATTTTGTTGCAATTAAATTCCTTATAGTAAATTGTTTTTACATGCACTATTTCCATTGCCAAGTTTTATCGCATATGATTCGTTTTAAAGACAGTATGAGATGACAACACTCAGACCAATATGTGATAAACAAGTACAATAATAAAACAAATTAGTTCAAGTGTAAACTAAAGGAACGCATGAGTCAAACATGTAGGTAGTAACAATTAATCACATCTCAATGACTCCAAGCATTATAAAGCACAAAAAATGAAATGATGACGCATATCAAAACACTATCAAATCGTCACAGGATTTGAAAGGAAATTGTGATTCAGTCATTCTAAATGTCTATTCATATATGGTGTAAAAACAAACTACAAAACTCTTTTTGTCTTTTTCCATAAAATTTATCAAAATGAAATCTTTTTGTATTTTTTCAAACATTTTATCAAAAACAAAAATCTGATAAAAAAAAGTACACAAGTCATAACACTAGCAAAAGTATATCATGAAGCACAACTAGCGTATGGCAGACATGCAAACACAATCATCTATATGATATAGCAAGAGAAGAATCATGTTCAAGTAACCAAGAATCAACTATTCTGACATCTAATGCCTCTAAAAGTGATTTCCTAACCCCAATAGGTGTGGAACGACGCATGTGGGTTTTCGGAACCAAGGTTACTCTAGACTTCAACTTCCTAGGACCTTTTCGAAGATCGAAACAAAAATGCCTAAGGTGACCTTTCCTACCGCAATGTGAACATGTGTAAATGGGTGGACCGACATCTATGGGTTGACCTTTTCTAATGTCCTTGAGATTGATTGACCCTCTAAAATAAATAGTGGTCTTGGCTTTAATACTCAAAACATGTTAACACAACGAGCCACTACCATTTCTACCAAGACTACTCGAGTCTGTCAAATTATTCTTCATCTCCAAATTTTTTGACTCAAGCAAAGAATTAAACTCTATCAATTTTAGGGACTCCTTCTTCAAATTTTAAATAACTCCTAGAAGGTTATCACGTTTGTTCTTAAAGTAATCACACTTATCCCTAAGAGTCTCCTCACATGCCACAAAATCATCGAGTAAAATATTTTTGTCCACTTTGGAACAAACAAAAATTTTGGAGTTTTAAAGTCCTCCAATTCTTTTTCTAAAATTATGACTCTATCATCACTCTCCTTTTTGGACAATTTTAAAGCATTAAATTCATGGTCTAAAGAAACAAGTTTCTCACGATAAAAATCTCTTCAATTTTGAACCGTTTGCAAAATATCCATAACGGATTTAAAATGACAATTTTTTTCCAAAAAATCAATTCTTTTGGCAAATGTCAAATTCAAACTATTTAAATCATCAAAACTCTAACAAGTGTCATCAAGGGGAGGCATCCGATTACATAAGGGCTCCATTGGAAAAATAGAAATTTTTCACGAAACAGATTTTAAAATCAATATCACATAATTTTGTGAAAAACAAGGATCACTCGATAACTTAGAGAAACTCACTATGATACTAATTTGAAAATGTCGTGTGATACCGATTAAACCTAATTCAAAAATTTCCAATTTAAACTTATTTAAATAGAGTTAATTTTAAACCAAATTAAATGCTCCCCTAAACATGCAACTACATGGGTGTGTGTGTGTCAAACCATCACAAACAAAGATACCAACTAGCAGATTTCAGGAAAAAAAACCTTTTGGGTAAAACCTTGTATTTCACTATAATATGTAACACTTACACTTACAATGAAAACCACAATGAGTTAACCGTAGAAAATCCACAAAGACCACAGCCTAGAGTCAGCTCATCTTCAGCCCAATACTCCCCTTAAAAGAACGTAGATCAGTAGTATAAATATTCTCTATAAGAGAAACTTTACACAAGATGTGTTCTTGGGTTCCAAAACAATTCACAAAAACTATTGGGATCTTGTGAATTGAAAACTAAAAAGGATTAAAGCCCTAAAAGAGAAGACAAATATTTTTGCAGTAGCAGTTTTCGTAAAACAGTAATCTCATGTCTTCTGAACAAAAACGAAGCTAGAAAAATCAATTTATAGAACATCTAAGGCGGCGCATTTCTCGAATGAAAACCTCATCTCACTTGAATGAGGACATGTATCACTCGAACGATCTTTGCACGATACCCTTGTGTTGTTTGAACGACAACCTCTATCGCTCAAACGAACTATAAAAAAAATTAATTTTTTTATTTTCCCAGTAAATGTTTCTCATTGAAACTTCGAAAAAATATTTTTGACAAAAAACTCCGCTCCAACACTTAGAAAAAATTTCATAAAATTTATCCCAATATTCTAAGTGAACCATTAAGGACTTAAAACACAACCTTACCAAAGTTAAACTTATAGAGGCTTGAATGTTGAAGAACTTGATATTCGGATCCGTTTTGACACATGAATGATCTTGAATTATTCTTCGACAGTTGTAGCGGTATACAACATACAAAATAAAATACAGACTATATAAAATATGTCCTTGCACATAATTCATTTGTATCTAGTTCATACCCATTCATTCCATTGCACATGTTTAGACACATCAATACTATGCTAGTTTGTAAAGCTTTTATGTTTTGTGTCGAGTTTTCATTGTTGTTGATACCGATATATAGGCGCTGGTATTTCATTGGTATATTTTGAATAATTTATATTTAGTATCGTTTGTTTTGATTCTTTGGGGTTTGAATTTAATCCATGTTTTCCGTATACTTTATCTTAGGATTTTATTCGGCATGCTATATGACCATATTGGTATTTCTCATTCTATGCATTGAAATTTCATATCTCAAATTTTGAATTTCAAAATTGGTATCATACTTCATTTATTATTCACGATGATATCTTTTTTGCATCGATATTGATATTGTTTGATCATTATGTGGATTATTTATGATTGAGTTTCCACGTTGTGGGTTTGCTACACTTTACACCATTGCATGATTTTATTCCCTCCTCACTATTTAAAATGGTATATCATGTTCACATATTTGTGTGTGTGTGTGGGGGGGGGGGGGGGGAATTTGATTTTTAGGGAAGTAATATATATATATATATATATATATATATATATATATATATATATATATATATATATATATATATATATATATATATATATATATATATATATATATATATATATGCTATCTTGCTTTGTCTATTCTTGAACAAAAAGGGAGATAAATGGTATCTTTCCTTGCATGATTAGGATATCTTTATCTTTGGGGGAGACGTATTACCTAGGTCGATATTGTCTTTGACATTGTTAGATGTTTATTCATATGCTGATTTATACTTGTTATATTCTCTTTGCATTTGAAGGTGTGTTTAAGTGTGTAGGTTTGCAACATGCGATAAAGTTTTTAAGCAAGCAAAGCTACTCAGAGTTTGTGTCTGTTGAGTGTCTGTACTCTTTTTCCTTTTTGGGGTTGGAAATTAAGTCTTTTTAGAGAGCTTGATGACCCATAGGATTTTTGTTTTGGTTTTATCCAGGAATAGCAAAAGGGGGAGATTTGTGAGGATAAATTTCTAATCGAGTTAATTTATTTTTAAATAGCTAAATTTCAGACTAAACATTTAAGTTATAGTTTAGGATTTGTATTGTAGATCTCACAAGCATATGTTGTGTTTGATAAATAAGTAGCGACCGATGTTCAAAGATTGGATACATCGTGCTATGTTTATCGTGCCAAGTTTGTCTACAAGTTTACTGAGGATCGCATAATTATGGATGCATTATGAAATATGGTCCTTGGATGATTACCAATTACCCAACAATGACATGATTGTGGATAAAATAACTAGACACGCCCTCAAGTCATTTGTTGATGGATTTTTCGGATAAAACTAGATCAAGATATACCATGTCCACCAGGAGAAAACCGCCTTCATTATCCCATGGGGAAATTTTTGCTATACTGTCATGCCATTCGAACTCAAGAATGTTAGGGCTACCTGCCAAAGGGATTCCACAACAATCCTGCATGACCTTATTCATATGGAGGTCAAAGTCTATGTGGATGTCATGATCATTAAGTTTAAAACTTGGGAAGGTAATATTCCCTCCCTCCGAAAGTTCTTCAAATGAATGCGACAATACCAGACGTGGCTAAATCCACGTAAATGTGTTTTTGGCGTCTCAAAAGGAAAAATCTTAGGATTCATGGTCAGTGAGAAGGGAATGTAAGCATACCCTGGTAAGATGAAATCCATACTTGAGATGCCCCACCACGAATGGAGAAGGAATTTTGAGGATTCCTTGGTAAACTACAATACATCAGTCGGTTCATCACCTAACTGATTCTAATTATGAACCCATTTTCAAACTCCTCCTAAAGGATTCAACTAAAATCTAGAATGAGGCTTGCCAAGAAGTATTTGACCGAATTAAGGGACACCTCACCCGACCGCTAGTGCTTATTCCTTTATAGCCTGGTCTACGGCTCCTTTTATAGTTAACCATAATAGATACTACAGCAAGGGCTTTCCTAGACCAATATATTGAAGAGTCCCATAAGGAAAGACCATCTATTAAGATAATTGAAAATTATCCATATACAAATTCAACTACACTGCTTCAAAGAAAGAATGTGTCGCCCTAGTCTGGGTCACGTAGAAGTTAAGGCACTACATGCTTACCTTTCCCGTAAGATTAGTATTTGTAATGGATCCCATGATATACATTCTAGAGAAGCGTGCTCTATCAAGCTGACTGGCCCATTTTTTGATGTCGCTAGCTGAGTATCGTGTATGTCAAGCAGAAAGTTATGAAAAGGGGGCCATATTCGATTACCTTGCTGATTACCCCATGGAAGGAACTGATGTTTGGGTCTCTAAATTCCTAGTTTGATGATATTCTCTGCACTTTTCAGGAAGACCTTATATGAAAGATGTTTATTGATGGAGTTGACAATAAGAAATGATAAGGTATTAGGATACTCATGATTGCCCCTGATGACTACCACTCCCCCATTTCCAATAAGATAGGCTTTCATTTCACTAACAACATGACTGACTACGAGGTACGTAGTGTAGACCTTAAAATCACCCTTAAAAAATAATCTGACACCTAGAAATTTACGTGGACTCTACCCTCATCGTCGGCCAAAACATCAGAAAATGGAAAGTCAAAGAGGAGAAACTCCTACCCTTTTACACCCACCTAGAAGAGATGGCCTCCCATTTTAAAGATGTCACTTTCAACTCTGATGCCCTTGCTACCTTGTCTTCTATGGTCGACATGTCTAAGGGAATAACACAGTCCACTTTCCTGGTTCAACAACAAGCTAAGATCACTCACTGCCACCATATTGAGCTTGTCACTGAAGAAGATTCTGATATGGCTGGCTTAGGTTAATATGATATTTGGCACCTCCTCAAATATGGTAGGTATCCCCAAGACGCAAATAAGAAAGTCCGTGCGACCCTTCGCAAACCGATTGCCCAGTATATCATCTATAATAAAGCACATTTTAAGTTAAACTTGAATAGAACCAATTGGCATTGCATATCAGGGGATGATATTAAAGAAATGATCCAGAAGATCCACAATCGGTAATGAGGGCCCTACATGAACGGTGATATGATTGAAAAGAAGATCATCCATCAAGGATATTACTCGACCACCATGGTTTAAGATTGCAATGCATATGTTCGAAGATGCCTGAAGTGTCAACAATTTGCCAATCTCCAACACCTACCTCCTCGAGAACTATAAACATGACCTCTCTGTGACACCCCTCCTAATTAAACACCGGGTGATCAGGCCTTTATTAAATTAAAACAGGTTTCTCAAATGGTTCATTCTTAGCATCACTGTCGAAAACTTTTTTAATTACTAATCCCCTAAGTAAAATTAGAACGGTGCCAAATTTTATCTTTCTTAAAACAGATAAACCAACCATGCGGAAACAAAATAATCATGTACTATAACCCCATCAACAAAGTGTAAGTACAAAAGATTAAGAGTAATACCGAATAAACCATCAGCTAAAAATTTCCAAACAACAATAGAAAAAGAACAATCCACTAATCTGAAACTAAACATCTGAGACTAATACAGGACCACAAGTACATACATAGAAAGTGTGAGATCCTGTACTAGATCTGAATGAGAGATATCGTCTAGTCAAAATCCTGTAACCATCCACTGTGCTACAGCTCCGAGTCTCTGGAATGGAATCATCATACATGGCATCCCTGTGGCTGGACACCTAAAAGGTTTTGAAAATATTTTATAGCAAGAGTTAGTACTCAAAACATTTTGAAAATATTTAGCAAGCGTTTATCACAATATAAAATGCGGTTATTGATTACACATATTAGGTTCTCGTACACTCTCTTGAGTTACTCACCCCTCTTCTTTTGTGCACACCTAACGTTCTACACTTAGTTTATCTAGCCATACCTCCCAAGCTAACTAAAGCCAAAGTAGTCAACTGAACTTATCTGTACCCAAGTTCCAGTACCGCCCATACAGTACAACCGTTTCACTAACATCTCGCGTATGTTAATTAATTCTCAAGTAACATTTCATCTATGTTATTTTTTTAAGACTTCCCATTTAGTTTCACTACTAAAATTACTACAATTCTCACAATTTGACTTCCCACTTATGTAATTAAGTTTCACTACTTGAATTACTAAATAGATTTTCTCTATCTAAAGGTGCATTTCGTAATTAAGTTTCACTACTTAACTTACCAATTCAATATGTATCTTTAAATACATAATATATATCAATCTACTAATACACAGAAGTAGAATATCATCAAGTATATATTTCACACACAATATATACTAAATATCAGTCATTACTATTTTGCCCTTTTTATACACGTAAAGGACTCTTGGTTCGGAATGATTCATCGACCCCAAGTAAGAATTGGTTCGGAATTATCCATCGACCCCAACTATTTTTAAAAAATATATATATACACATATTCTGGTTCGGGACTCTCTCATCGCAACACCAGTTCAATGTTTGGTTCGGCATTTCTCATCGACCCCAAACCTATAATAACTTTATGTTAGTTCGGAATGTCTCATCGACCCTAACATAATTAATTTAGGTATAATCTCTCTACCTAAAAGATCACATAATTCAGTAGGTACACGCCCGACCTATTAATCATATACGTACGTAATATTTTAATCTCATATATCTACCATACAATATTCACTTTACGATTTATCTCATTAATCGTATTTATTTGAGTATTCACACAACTCTAAGGGTCCTAGTTACCCCTTACATATAATTTCAGTAGTTATTTCTTACCCTACTGGTCTATTACTTAAAATTGAATTTAATTCACGCCGTAACTCAATTTTCGAAATCCTCGATACTCTACTAAATCGGATTATTCTCCTCGGTCCATAATCCAAGCCCTACACCCAATGGCCTTATTGGACCTCAATAATATACCTACTGGTCTTATTCTCACTCCCATATAAGTATGATGTAAATCCTAGAATACTCATTCATTCCCGAACTCAACAAAAAATTAAACACAAAATTTTCGGGAAACAGCTTGCGTCGATCGATCGACGGCTGGGTTTGATCGATCGACATAGTCGATCGATCGATAGTTCGAGATTGATCGATCGATCGAACAGGGACAGACGCAGTTGTCTTCTTCGTTAAGATTTTTCCTCCATTAACAAACCTTCAAACTCCATTATAGTCCACCAAACTTTGACCCAACGATCCTAACATATTTCCACATATACTAGGACAGTTTCTAACGTGTCAAATTCATCAAAACTCCAATTACTTTAAAGAAATAATGAATTAAAATCCATAATTTCTTGAAACCCTAGTTATGGTGTTCTTCCCATATTATCATTCAAAATCCTGATTTTAATCCGCAAAATCATCAAGTCTAATCTGAATCTTAAACCTCTACATATGGTAAATCATTCTACATGTGATTCCTATCCCAACATGTATAAATATCATCTTTCTCCAATCAAAATAATGATTTAAACAACACTATTCAAAAACCCTACACATGGGTATTATAACTTTATAATTTTTGCAATAAACAACTTGCCTTATGATCAGTAGGGTCTGATTTCGTGGTTGTTGTTGATGATTGATGATCTTCATCCTTCAATCCTCCTTCCCCAACAAGTTGATGGTAAAAATCCCTTTGAATCCTTCCCAATTCTTCCTTTTGCCTTAGAAAGTTGAGCCTCTCTTCTCTTTAATGGTATTGGTGTTGTCATGGGTGTTCTAACCCTAATTCCTCTATCATACGGCTGATATAAAACTCTCAATTTCGTAGGTCTCCATACCCTCTTATGTTAAAAGACCAAAACGCCCCCGAACGGTCTCGGTTTAGTCCAAAATTACCCCGGGACTCAACTAGTACCCCCGGGTATACTATTTTGACTAATTTGACCATTCCGGACTCATCGGTGACCTCTAAATTATCATTTGAGTCACTTAAAAAATATTACTCGTTCTCACCCCAACACGGTCTACACGCGTTAAGTAACTATTCACCACTCGCACTAAGTAAATAAAATGAGGCAATATAAACCGGTATCTATCTCTCGATTTATATTCCATAATTACAATTTTTAATTAAAACTCTTTAAATTACTACTCTTATGTAATTTAAATTAAGCCGTAATTTTCTCATTTAATTCTCCAATCTGATTAAATAGAATTATTCAGAAATATGGGGTATTACATACTTCCCCCCTTGCAAAGGAATTTCGTCCTCGAAATTAGGATAAGGCTGGTATTAAGGCTAAGGACCTTAAATATAATTGCATCCTCTAATACCCAATACCAAATCATAACATTCTAACGGTCTCCCCAATTACATGCCTTGCTTCATTATAAATTCTTATCGCATGTTACCCATGCCGCATATATCATAATTAAGTCTCACTACTTAATTTCTCATTGATTTTACCAATCTCAACGTTAATTCTTGAAATTAAGTTTCTCCCTACTTAATTTACCCATTTGATGTATATCTCTATATGACATCTAAGTGTCTACTATTACTCATAAGTAGAATATTATAAGGTATATATTTCGCACACAATATATACTATAAGGAAATCGGTCCGACAAAATCATCGGCCCCAATAATCTTATCTTTTACATTGGTCCGGAAATCCCTCGACCCCAAGGTAAATGTAACGTATATGTTGGTTTAGACCTTCCGTCGATACCAATATTTATCATTGGTTTGGTTCAGAAACATCATTGACCCCAAATCGATCCCTCATGTATTGGTCCGGAACATCATCGACCCCAATACAGAATTTAAGCACACTTACTGTCGCACATAAGTAGGAAAAATCAATAGGCATATATATCGTACACATAACATATACTATCGACACTTATTTTATAATCACCCCCCTTCTATAACACTTTTGGGGTTATTGGCTCGGAATTCCACCTTGATCACCAATAGTTATTGGTTATATTGCCTCGGAATCACATCTCGAGCACCAATATATGTATATATATCTCATCGCACATGAGTAGACAATTTGTGAGCCATATATTTCACATTTCATATACCTTAAAATGTCACACTCCAATAGAATGTCCTCATATCACGCATTAAGGACTAAATGTTCGCAATGTCTCCTCGAACCACACCTCAAAGTACATGTATTGTTCGCAATCGACACCCACGAACCTAATCCTCATGTACAGTCCATATAGGCACTCACACTACCTATAAATATGCTCATATAGGTATACATTCAACCTATGAATCGATCAGTGGGCTTCTCCAAAATTCCACTATCATAAGGGCGTATCATCATTCCTTCTCACTAACATTGAGTCGTAGGTAACACAACGTACTCAAAATAAGACTTTATCTCTATTCCTTCCTGACCATCTCTCACAGGGTGGAATTTTAGGATTTCATCCAGATTCACAATCATGTAGGGCGGCACCGTGCACTCTCCCTTTTTAACTACATACTAATCCATCCCGGCCACTCCATTTCGCTACCCCAACGAAATGTTGGCTTAATTATGATGTTCACAACCCATCAATAATTTATAAGTCTTTCTCCTCATTCTATCATTGGAAATGTAGGTTTACTACCACATTCCGGTTGCTCATTTCGAGTCTATCTCGCTCTATTAACTAGAGGTGTATCTGGAGACAATCTCACTATGTCTCTCCTCAACATTGCTTCCCACTTATGTCATCTTTCCTCAAGTGGTACTCTATTCCCCTTTCTCTCCGGGTTTATTATACTTTACAATCCGTGCACTCTTCGCAATTGGCGCACTTTTGGGGGTTGGTTACTTTATAAGAATCAACATTTTAGTAACACGTAAGTCACTCACAACACTCAGTCAAGTAGCACCTTGCGCTACTTCTTCACCACAATTAGGTCTCCCATATCAAGAGATAACCTTTGAACGGTTTCCCACCGACTTTCATCCCATAAGGTGTGCTGAATCTCTCAGCACATATAATCTTGGATCATCGTCTATCTCCCATGACGTTCAACCCATTTCATCAATACGACTTGTTTCCTAATTTCCCCACCGTTGTACAAAATTTCCGCATCCCTTTATCTCGGATGTCTAAGGAATCCAATTGACTAGGGCGCCCATACACCCTTTTCTCCGTGCACATTTGCAAAAACATTGCAAATGTTACACCCGTAACATGCTTTTCTTCAACTCCAGCCTAGTCTACACGACGTGACTACAATCTTGTGGGTATTCTCAATACCCTATAGACCAAAAATCAAATCCTTGCCCACACAATCCCACTTATCCCTTCGTGGTGAGGTAAGCCTTTCAGTGTTTCTTCACAATACTACCGGCTCCACTGATGCCCTAGCATCTAACAATGTCTCTTCTCCTGACGTGCATAAAAATTCAGTCGTATTCCCTTTCGCAACCGAACTTAAACAAGGGACTTCTCCCCATGTATTCTTACTGAGCATTGTCAGAACAACACATAGTCAAGATACTCAAATTTCATTCCTCGACAATATGTGCAACCATACCCCAATATTTCTAAAGGAGTCAAGTGGCACCGCGCTTATACTATCACTAAGTCCTTAGCACTAATTACAACAACGGGTTCGATCTCTCCGCTCAGCAGTCATACGACATTCATTGACTCACATCATTTAGGTTCCTACACACCGAAATCAATTACTATGAGACGTTCATAATCCCTAAAGTCCCTCACCTATTGATGAATAATGACAACTCGACCCTCTTTCAGGTGAGGTATCATCACATACCCCATTCACTCGAGGCTAAAACCCATATACTTTCTTATCCATCGCTCTGGTGGTTCAGATAGTTTCCGGACATAACACGCTTGTCCTCTCCGGAATTCAAAACTTATCAGAGTTATTATTTCCTCAAATAACTTCAAGCTAAAATAAAATGCGTGGCCCTACGAACCACACTAGACATCTTTACAAAAATCCCCCTTACTCCAGGCCACACTGACCGGTTTGGGGTATCCCTCCTCTCGGACTGGGTAGTCTCAATCCTGAACACTATCATCCTGGTTCCCTTAGTTCTGCTGACCAAGAGGAACGCACTATGAGACTTAACAACCCCAACTTAGAATATAATCATTAAATGCTCTAATGGGTTTCCACTTATGGCTTGCACCAGCCCCATTACATTCAGTCTTACTCTTTGACTAAATCCTTAAACTCTCTTAATTTCGCCCCTTAGGAGCATTTACCCCACCTTGTAAGAAGTACCATACTGCCTTCATATACATAAGTCGTTCAAGCAGAGTTTTACCAAAATTGTGAATTATAACTCGAGAGTCCATTCTCTCAAGGGCTCTTTTTCCTTTATACCTATCTCATCGGTACAAGTTCACTTAAAAGGATAAATTTCTCTCTCACGATTGGCCTCTACCAGGCTTTCACGTGATGGGTTCTGGTATTTCCATTATCTTCGCTTCTGAATCATCATTGGATAACTTTGCGGTTAAACTATACATAAGGTTCCACTTTTTGTATACGGACCCTCGGTCCGGATGTGGTGACTGGTATCCCCGCCACGTTGCCTCAAAAATTTTACCCAAATTTTCACTTCTGGGTATTTCAACTCTATCCCTAAATGCCAAAACCTCTGTACATTCTACTTCCATTGGTTACCATGCACATTCGCCGTTTTATCACATATTACGGCTCGTTCTCATAAAAAATTTCTTCAGACTCCCTCCCACTATCACTGCATTGGGCGGGTCTAGATTAGCATTCCCCCTTGCCGTCGCGACACTTGGAAAATGCTTGCTATGCCTCAACAATCCTTGCAACATCTACTTCCATTACACGCTAGGAGTTACCTCGACAACGGTCATCTCTCCTATGATTACCATCTTCGAACACCCCATGCTTTATGCCGAGCTCCTCCCTCCTGCAGTCCTTCCAACGCCAATGCTGGTTCTACCGCCATGTTCGACTTATCATGCCCAATCGAACTCGTATATATAACACTACATCTACTAAATAGAAGGAGAACGTAAACACATACGTAGAGGAGTACAATAATCCTAAGATAGGGCTCTATATCAATCAAACGATACGCTGAAAACGTAGTAAGACGTATAGATCCTATGGACACTAGAACCTGATGATCTGATACCATCTATGACACCCCGCCTAATTAAACATCGGGTGATCAGGCCTTTATTAAATTAAAACAGGTTTCTCAAATGGTTCATTCTTAGCATCACTGTCGAAAACTTTTTTAATTACTAATCCCCTAAGTAAAATTAGAACGGTGCCAAATTTTATCTTTCTTAAAACAGATAAACCAACCATGCGGAAACAAAATAATCATGTACTATAACCCGATCAACAAAGTGTAAGTACAAAAGAGTAAGAGCAATACCGAATAAACCATCAGCTAAAAAATTCCCAAACAACAATAGAACAAGAACAATCCACTAATCTGAAACTAAACATCTGAGACTAATACCGGACCACAAGTCCATACATAGAATAGTGTGAGATCCTGTACTAGATCTGAATGAGAGATATCGTCTAGTCAAAATCCTGTAACCATCCACTGTGCTACAGCTCCGAGTCTCTGGAATGGAATCATCATACATGGCATCCCTGTGGCTGGACACCTAAAAGGTTTTGAAAATATTTTATAGCAAGAGTTAGTACTCAAAACATTTTGAAAATATTTAGCAAGCGTTTATCACAATATAAAATGCGGTTATTGATTACACATATTAGGTTCTCGTACACTCTCTTGAGTTACTCACCCCTCATCTTTTGTGCACACCTAACGTTCTACACTTAGTTTATCTAGCCATACCTCCCAAGCTAACTAAAGCCAAAGTAGTCAACTGAACTTATCTGTACCCAAGTTCCAGTACCGCCCATACAGTACAACCGTTTCACTAACATCTCGCGTATGTTAATTAATTCTCAAGTAACATTTCATCTATGTTATTTTTTTAAGACTTCCCATTTAGTTTCACTACTAAAATTACTACAATTCTCACAATTTGACTTCCCACTTATGTAATTAAGTTTCACTACTTGAATTACTAAATAGATTTTCTTTATCTAAAGGTTCATTTCGTAATTAAGTTTCACTACTTAACTTACCAATTCAGTATGTATCTTTAAATACATAATATATATCAATCTACTAATACACAGAAGTAGAATATCATCAAGTATATATTTCACACACAATATATACTAAATATCAGTCATTACTATTTTGCCCTTTTTATACACGTAAAGGACTCTTGGTTCGGAATGATTCATCGATCCCAAGTAAGAATTGGTTCGGAATTATCCATCGACCCCAACTATTTTTAAAAATATATATATACACATATTCTGGTTCGGGACTCTCTCATCGCGACACCAGTTCAAAGTTTGGTTCGGCATTTCTCATCGACCCCAAACCTATAATAACTTTATGTTAGTTCGGAATGTCTCATCGACCCTAACATAATTAATTTAGGTATAATCTCTCTACCTAAAAGATCACATAATTCAGTAGGTACACACCCGACCTATTAATCATATACGTACGTAATATTTTAATCTCATATATCTACCATACAATATTCACTTTACGATTTATCTCATTAATCGTATTTATTTGAGTATTCACACAACTCTAAGGGTCCTAGTTACCCCTTACATATAATTTCAGTAGTTATTTCTTACCCTACTGGTCTATTACTTAAAATTGAATTTACTTCACCCCGTAACTCAATTTCTAAAATCCCCGATACTCTACTAAATCGGATTATTGTCCTCGGTCCGTAATCCAAGCCCTACACCCAATGGCCTTATTGGACCTCAACAATATACCTACTGGTCTTATTCTCACTCCCATATAAGTATGATGTAAATCCTAGAATACTCATTCATTCCCGAACTCAACAAAAAATTAAACACAAAATTTTCGGGAAACAGCTAGCGTCGATCGATCGACGGCTGGGTTCGATCGATCGATCGATCGAACAGGGACAGACGCAGTTGTCTTCTTCGTTAAGATTTTTCCTCCATTAACAAACCTTCAAACTCCATTATAGTCCACCAAACTTTGACCCAACGATCCTAACATATTTCCACATATACTAGGACAATTTCTAACGTGTCAAATCCATCAAAACTCCAATTACTTTAAAGAAATAATGAATTAAAATCCAGAATTTCTTGAAACCCTAGTTATGGTGTTCTTCCCATATTATCATTCAAAATCCAGATTTTAATCCGCAAAATCATCAAGTCTAATCTGAATCTTAAACCTCTACATACGGTAAATCATTCTACATGCGATTCCTATCCCAACATGTATAAATATCATCTTTCTCCAATCAAAATAATGATTTAAACAACACTATTCAAAAACCCTACACATGGGTATTATAACTTTATAATTTTTTCAATAAACAACTTGCCTTATGACCAGTAGGGTCTGATTTCGTGGTTGTTGTTGATGATTGATGATCTTCATCCTTCAATCCTCCTTCCCCAACAAGTTGATGGTAAAAATCCCTTTGAATCCTTCCCAATTCTTCCTTTTGCCTTAGAAAGTTGTGCCTCTCTTCTCTCTAATGGTATTGGTGTTGTCATGGGTGTTCTAACCCTAATTCCTCTATCATACGGCTGATATAAAACTCTCAATTTCGTAGGTCTCCATACCCTCTTATGTTAAAAGACCAAAACGCCCCCGAACGGTCTCGATTTAGTCCAAAATTACCCCAGGACTCAACTAGTACCCCCGGGTATACTATTTTGACTAATTTGACCATTCCGGACTCATCGGTGACCTCTAAATTATCATTTGACTCACTTAACAAATATTACTCGTTCTCACCCCAACACGGTCTACACGCGTTAAGTAACTATTCACCACTCGCACTAAGTAAATAAAATGAGGCAATATAAACCGGTATCTATCTCTCGATTTATATTCCATAATTACAATTTTTAATTAAAACTCTTTAAATTACTACTCTTATGTAATTTAAATTAAGCCGTAATTTTCTCATTTAATTCTCCAATCTAATTAAATAGAATTATTCAGAAATACGGGGTATTACACTCTCCCTGACCTTTCTCTATCTGGAGCATTAAAATCATAGGGAAGGTTACTCCCAAATCTTCAAACGATCATGAATTCATCATGGCCGCCATTGATTACTTCACTAAATGGGTCAAAGCCGAATAATATGCAATATTGAATGCCAAGAAAGTATCCTAGTTCTTAAAAAAAATCTTTATCGATACGAGGTTCCCCATGAGTTAGTAACAGATAATGGACTCCACTTCGAAGTCGAGGTCATATAACTAGACGAATAGTATGGGATTTAAAGACACAAATATTCTCCCTACCGACCTCAAACCAATGGTGTTATCAGATCTGCCAACAAAAGCCTCAAGACCATCACCATTAATATGACTGAGAGTTGCATAAATTAGGTTGGTCGGATGGCACTATCGCAAATTAATCAAAACACCTACTGTGTCTACCCATTATTCTCTAGTGTACGACATGGAAGCAGTCATACCCGTTGAGCTAGAAATACCTTCCCTACGTGTCATGATCGAGTGCAAAGTTAGCAAAGAAGATTGACATTAAAGCTTCTTTGGCAAACTATCACTCTTGGGTGAAAAGAGACTTAAGGATCTATACCATATATAGGGGTATCATCACCGAATATAACGATCACTTAATCGAAAAGTCAAGGACCACGGTTTCCAGGAAGGAGACCTTGCTCTCAAGTAGATCATAGAAATTGTCTGGGACCCAAAGGGAAATTCAAACAATATTAGAGCAATATCTACATTGTGAAGAAAATTATTTCAGGTGGAGCCGCTATGCTCACAGACCTCGACGGAGAAGAAATGGTGCGTCAAGTCAACCTAGACCGTCTTGATAAATTTTACCTTTAGTCCGAAATCTCGGCGTGCTACGATTCTTCTCATCCCCCTTCTATTTAAAAAAAAAACACTTCATTTCCCCCCACCCAGAACTACGTGGGACCTGATACTCTAAAAAAAACATTTATTTTAAAAACTAAACTCATGAAAATTTTCAAAATCCCTAGAGATATGTAGATAACCCCATACACCATACATGGGCACGATCCCATTCTTTTTCACAAAATGCTATTATTTTTTAACCTTCGAGAACAATGGTCCATCTTATCATTTACATAAACAAAAGGATTATGTTTGCCTTAGCGATTGGTATAGATAATTAAAATGCAAAACTCATCATGAGGCACAACAAAATATGATCAACATAATTTTTATTTCTAATTGAGGAATACATCTCTGTTACATGAAGTATCAACGAAGGGAGTTAAACAGACCACCCGCTTCCACTGACTAAACCATCTTAAAATAAACCTAATCCCTGCTAAGCTTCAAAAAAATTATTCCTCACCCCACAAGAAAAATGCAAAAATCACCCTAGCTTAACAAAATACCCCCCATCATCCCAAGACATTGTGCTCAACTACCCGACGACCCCACTTCATCATTATTCCCTACCACCTAAGGTCCCCAAGTCTCCCACTCCTGTTTAACACTTCGTTTGTGCTCTATGGAGCGGAACTCCCTGACAAGCCTAGACAAAACCACAAAACCTTCCTCCATGTTTTTGAAGGAGAGAAGGCACCTTTGCCCACTCTCTTCATCCATGATCATCTCCACTACCTACTCCCATAACCATTTCAGGTAGCCCCCATACACATTCTATACCACTCTTATAGATTGTGACGAATGGGTAGACGACTGAAGGTACGACCATAAGGAGCCCAACATCATTCACAATGATTCGTTCAGGTCCTCCATTGAAAAGAAGTTCGTTATGCAAGGAGGCGGAATTTGTTCCCATCCAATTTGGGGCAGAAGTCGCCAAGAGAAATAAAAGGAAGTCTGGCAAAGGCCAACTAAACTCACATATCGATACTCTCCAAGATGCAATACAGATTGCAAGTCTCCCCACCATGGCACCGATGAGCGAAGATTAACCATACTTACATAGCCACTAGGGTCTTTCACCCTAGACGAACGGTGATATGCAGGATTTCTTATCAGGATACGATCATCAGCTATATGCTCAAACAAATCAAAAGCATTATCATTTCCCAATGCATGGGGCACCCAAGACTGTCGCTCTAGGCCAATCTAGTCATCAACAACCAACCACTCGTTACTATACACTTTTCTTGAAGAACCTTCCATTTGAAGTCTTTGAGCAGAAAGGACTTAAGAATGGTTTTTAGAGAGTGCGAATTTTTTTTAACACTTGAAGGTGTGAAAAATAGGGAGGGATCACCCATTTTTTATATAAGGTTAAAGGGCATGATTTTTCCTCTTTCCAAGGAAGCCTAATAGTTCGTGCCCTTGCTGATTGGTACCCCTCAAGCTTGTCTATTGGTATTCCCTTTCAAATTTTGTAAAAAAAATGCCAAAAATTCTCAAAAAATCCAGAAATTACCCCGAAAAATTCCCTAAAATCCTAATAAAATATGGAACACTAATTTCCCTAAAAAAAAAAATCATTTTTGAGCGCTAAACTCCTTACAAACTCTCAAAATCCTCAGCCAGATTAATCTTACACTCTTATCCCTAGCATACTCTACAGTGGAACCAATGATGCTCTTGCACCCCTAAAATAATTTAAATTTCCACAAGAAAACTATTCCCCGTGTTACAACTTCAGGTTATAATTGGTCTTCACAACTTCAGTTTCTTAGAATTGACCTCGGCCCTCAAAATTGGTCGTTATAACTTCAAGTCCTCAAAATTGACTTCGACCCTCAGACTTGGTCATATTAACTTTAGGTCCTCATAATTGACCTCAACCCTCAGAATTGGTCATCACAACTTTAGGTCTTCAAAATTGACTTCAGCTCTCAAAATTGGTCATCACAACTTTAGGTCCTTAGAATTGACCTCGGCCCTCAGAATTGAACGAAACAAATTTGGGTTTTCATAATTGACCTAGGTTCGAAGAATTGACCATCACATTTCCAAGTCCTCAAACATGACCTTGGCCCTCAGAATTGGTCATCACAACTTCTGCTCCTCAGAATTGACCTCGACCTTCTAAATTGGTTATCAACACTTTAGGTCCTCAGGATTGACCTCAACCCTCAGGATTAGTCATCTCCACTCAAGGTTATCCGAATTGATCTCGGCCCTCAGAATTGGTCATCACAACTTCGGGTCCTCAAAACTAACCTCCACCTAAGAATTAGTCATCCCAACTTCATGTCCTTAGAATTAATCTTGAACCTCCGAAATGTTTGTTATAACTTATGGTCCTTAGAATTGATCGTAATAACTTCAGGTCTTAATAATTAACCTCGGCCCTCAGAATTTATCATCACAACTTCAGATCCTCAGAATTGTCCATGGCCTTAAAATTAATCGTCATAACTTCAAGTCCTCAGAATTGACCTCAACCCTTAGAATTGGTCTTTAGTTCCTCAAAATTGACCTCGATCCTCAGAATTGGTCATCACAACTTCAGGTGCTCAGAATTAACCTCGGCCCTCAGAATTGGTCGTCATAAATTTAGGTCCTTAGAATTAACCTCAACCATCAGAATTGAACGCCATAACTTTATGTCCTCATAATTGACCTCCGTCCTAAGAATTGGTCATCACAACTTCTGGTCCTCAAAATTGACCTCAACCCTCAGAATTTGTTATCACAACTTTAGGTCCTCTTAAATTAACGTTACCCCTCAAGATTGTTCACCATAAATCAAGGGTCTTAATAATTAACCTTTGCCCTAAAAATTGGTCTTCACAACTTCAGATCCTCAGAATTGGTCTCCACAACTTCTAGTCCTCAAAATTGACCTCGATGATCAGAATTGATCGTCACATCTTTAGGTCCTCAAAATTGACGTCGGCCTTCAGGATTGGTCATCATAACTTAAGGTCCTCCAAATTGATATCGTCCCTAAGAATAGATCTTCACAACTTCAGGTCATCAAAATTAAGCCTGGCCTCATAATTGGTCATCACAACTTCAGGTCCTCAGAATTGACCTCGTCCCACAGAATTAGTCATCATAACTCAAGGTCCTCAGAATTGACCTCTAACCCTCAGAATTGTTCATCATAACTTTAGGTCCACAAAATTGATCACAACCTTCACAATTGACCTCACAACTTTAGGTCCTCAAAATTGACCTCGGACCTGAGAATTAGTCATCATAATTTAAGGTCTTCATAATTGACCTCGGCCCTCAAAATTAGTCGTCATAACTTCAGGTCATCATAATTCACCTGAGCCCTCAGAATTTGGTCATAATAACATTAGGTGCTCAAAATTGACCTCAACCCTCAAAATTAGTCATCATAAATATGGGTTTTCAGAATTGACCTCGACCCTTAGAATTGGTCGTCATAATTTTAAGCCCGCATAATTAAACTCGACCATCATAATTGGTCGTCACAACTCTAGGCCCTTAGAATTGACCTCAACCCTCAGAATTGGAACGTCAGGTCCTCAGAATTGACCTCGGCCCTCATAATTGGTCGTAATAACTTTAGGTCCTTAAAATTAACCTCGACCCTCAGAATTATTCATCATAATTTTGGGTCCTCAAAATTGACCTTGTCCCTTAGAGTTGGCCTTCATAACTTTAGGTCCTCAAAATCGACCTCAGCCCTCAGAATTGGTGTTGAAAACCAAAGGTCCTCAGGATTGACCTTATTCCTCAAAAGCAATCATTAGAACATCAAGTACTCGTAATTGACCTCAACCCTTAGAATTGGTCGTCACATATTTATGTCCTAGGAATTGCCCTCTACCCCTCAAAATTGGTCATCACAACTTCAAGTCCTTAGAATTAATCTTGGCCCTTAAAATCGAGCATTATAACATTAGTTCCAAATAATTGACCACGACCCTCAGAATTGGTGGTCATAACTTTTACTGCCCAGAATTGACCTCGATCCTCAGAATTGGTTGTCAAAACATCAAGTCAGTATAATTTACCCCCACTCACATAATTGAACGTCGCAACTTAGGTCCTCATAATTTACCTTGACCCTTAGAATGGGTCGTCACACCTCTAGATCTTCATAATTGACCTTGTCCCTCAGAATTGGTCGTCACAACTTCTGGTCCTCAAAATTCACCTCGGCCCTCAGAATTGGTTATCATAACTTTAGGTCCTCAAAATTCACCTCGGCCCTCAAAATTAGTTGTCACAAATCATAGTCCATAGAATTAACCTCGGCCCTCAAAATTGGTTATCATGACTTTAGGTCTCATAATTGACCTCGACCCTCAGAATTGGTCATTATAACTTTAGGTACTCAAAATTAACCTCGACACTAAGAATTAGTCGTCACAACATCAGGACCTTAGAATTAACCTCGGCCTTCATAATTGGTTATCAAAACTTCAGGCCCTCAAAATTGAACTTAGCCCTCAGAATTGGTCTTCATAACTTTAGGTCCTCAGAATTGACCACGGCCCTCAGAATTGGTCGTCAGAACTTTAGGTCCTTAGAATTGACCTAGGCCCTCAGAATTGAACGCCACAACTTCAGGTCATCATAATTAAACTTGGTCCGAGGAATTGGTCGTCACATCTCTAGGTCCTTAGAATTGACAAAGGCCTCAAAATTGGTCGTCATAACTTCTGGTCCTTAGAATTGACCTCGGCCCTTGAATTGGTTATCACAACTTTAGGTCCTCAGGATTTACCTCAACCTTATGGATTTATCATCACAACTCAAGGTTATCCGAATTGACCTTGGCCCTCAGAATTGGTCATCACAACTTCAGGTCCTCAGAACTAACCTCGACCTAAGTATTAGTCATTGCAGCTTCACGTCCTTAGAATTGACCTTAATCGTCAGAATTGGTCGTCATAAATTCTAGCCCTTAGAATATGTCATCCCAACTTCAGGTCTTCAGAATTGACCTTGGCCCTCAAAAATTGTCATCACAACTATAGGTCCTCAGAATTGACCTCGACCTAAAAAATAATCATCACAACTTCAGGTCCTGAGAATTTACCTCGACCTTTAGAATTGGTCTAGTTGATAAATTTAATTATATATTGTTAGTTTTATTTATAAAATAACTGATAGTAATTAATTAGTCATTTCAGTCATTGTGAAAAGAAAGGAGGGTAAAGGTTGGAAAGTTTCTTTTTGGCATTTTGTCATGTAATCACAAGGTTTTCTTGGTTATTTAAGACATGTTTTCCCGAAAGGATGGTTTTACATTTAACTTTGGGATATGAAAAATAATGATATATATGTGAGTTATCGTTTATCTAATTTACCTCTTACCCCTTTAATTCATTATTTCACTCTAGCACAATAGTCTTCAACTATAACCTTAAAGAGTCTGTGATTAGACTGCTCTTCTTCTCTATATAGTTTGTATTTATTCAATTGCAAGTTTCCCTTACATCTGTTTATTTTTATATTTTTATGTCTTTAAATACTTCTTGGGTATTAGACAATATCCAATGCTGGCTCTAATCTAAGCAACCAATAGTATAAAGAATTTCTATCCGACGGTATTGCATTTTATGGGAGGAAAGTTTTTAAGTAGAAAGCTTACACATAAAACATGTTTAGAAATTAGAAAAAACATGGTTTACATTAAAAATATTAAAACAATTAAACATGTTAGGTGTAAAACAGGTTTCCATCCAACATTTTTTTTAATTAGGTGTAAACCTGGCTCACATATAATATTTTGGATGGCAAATACGTTTAACTGTCATATAAATATCAAAATTCTAATCAATTAAAGGTCCCCCCTCCTTTCACTCTGTTAACAAGTATAATAAACATTTTCTCCCTTCCTTAATCTGTATATTAGATGGTTTAATTTGGGTTTCTCGGGATAATTTTTGTGCTTAGTATGAGATAATTATGTAGCTCATTATATTGTCATCATAATTTAAAAAGTGTGAGAAAAGTCCTCTACCAACGTATGCACATAATCATGACAACGATCCCTAATGTTTATGAATTATTTTATCTATTTAATATTTAAAGTTTGGAATTTGGTGAAAATTGTAACAACCCGAGGTCTTGGAGACGGTGATTTATTTATTTTGGGAGAAATAAATAGTATTTTAATTAGAGATTAATTAAATTGGCAATTGAGGTCAACATCTGGAGTCGTTAAAAAGTGTGTCAAATGGCAATTCTTAGGGTACCATTATTTTTGGAAGGGTCGAGAAAGTTGAAATGACTGTACTTGGGGTTTATTTGGGTTCCGAAATAAATTAGGACCATTTGACTCGAATTAATGTTACCGGGTCATTTAAAGTATGTATTATCATTTAAAGATGTGTAAAATTGGGAGAAAGGCTTATTAAGCCTACGGGAGATTTATTTCTCCTTAGAGAGAAAGAGAAATAGAAGGAAAGAAAGAGAGAAAAAGAAAGAAGAAGAAAAAAAGAAGGAGAAAAGAGAGAGAAAGAGGATTTTTCGGCCAATAAGCGATCTCAAGGCGGATTCAGACCCTACGAACCCGAGGCAAGTGATTAAACTTGCTAAATAATTGTTGTGTACCATTTATTTCATGATTTGTGGATTAAATTTGTGGTTTTTAGGTTTAAATTGACAAAACCTAACTTTTGGGAAAACCTTAGATTTGTAGTGTATAAAGGGATTTAAGGTTAGAAATTAGTTTATATGTGTTATTTGATGAATATTAATGTTATATTTGTGATTGGGTTGGATCAAAATAGTGGGAAGATGATAAAAATGATTTTTGGTTATTTTGGGTTAAGAAGAAAATTACCCATTTCGTAGCTTGCTGCACTTACCGAATCGATTCACCCCTTTCGAATCGATTCGGTCTGTTGGAGAATCCCCAGGTCTTTAGGGCCGAATCGATTCTCCCCTTGCGAATCGATTCGGTATGTAGAAGGCTCCCAGGTCCTGTAACAACCCTCGAATCCGGGAGGCTCATTTTATACTAATCTTACTTCATGAGGTAATTATACAAAATGTGGGGACTGGAGTAAATATTAATTGAATGAATTGGAAGTTAATATTTACTAGATTGATGCATATTTATTGTATGTGAAAGTAAATATCATCAGGTTGCATGTTTATAGTGTCATGTAATTTAAAACGATATTTTGGTTTAAATAAAATTGGAACTGGATATAATGTATAAAATTTCCGGATGCCAGTTTAGAGGGTGTAGTTAGTCTCGAAAGGTGTGAGACAGTCAAAATAAGTGCCATATTGTATTTTTGGATTTCGAGCACTTTTATCCGGATTTAACTTAAACGCGTATTTGGGAGTCATTTTAATGTGGTGTTAACCATTTAAGTTGGGAGTTTTAACTTAAGCCACGATTTAGTCTTATAAATCCCCTAATTCCCTAAATTATGTCTTAAACATAGAGAGAAAAAGGAGAGAAAGAAAGAAGAAGAGAAAAGAGGAGAAAGAAGAGAAAAATGAAGATTGAAGATGGATTGATGCTCCTACTCAAAGAAATCCGATATTTCCTACATCAAGGCAAGTTTTCTACTTGTTAATATGTGATTTAAGATGTATAAATTGTATGATTAGTTGTGTATGTATATTTATGGTTTAAATGAGGAAATTGTGGGAATTAAACCCTAATCTTAGTTTTGATGATGAAATTGTGGATTTTAGTAGTTAGTAATCATGTTGGGATGATTTTGGGTAGATAATTATTGTTGGTTGTGTGTAAAAATGGAAGAGATTTGAGGTTTGGGAAATTAGGGCTCAAAACACTTAGAACAAAACTAGGAAATTCTGCAGAACCGAATCGATTCGGCCAGGCCGAATCGATTCGCCTTGAGACAGTTTCCAGGTCTGGGTCGACCGAACCGATTCAGATGGTCCGAATCGATTCGGCAATTATGCAGAAGGCAGGTTTTCTTGACCGAATCGATTCGGATGGTCCGAATCGATTCGTTTTCCTGAATCCAAATCGATTCGGCTATGCCGAATCGATTCGGAAGCCCTGTAATTTTTGAGAAATTTTATTAGTTTAGTTCTAATTCATTTTCTTTAAGTCTAGGGCCTAGGAACCTTCTCTAATGAAGTAAACTAAGTGTCCTAGAGTTGTAATTGAGTTAGTTACTTTCCTCACACTAGGAATGGGTTATGTGGGGACTTTTCCGGGGATATGCCAATTAATGTTAGGGCATTCTTTTTCTAGTTAATTATTATGAAACTAGGATTCCTAGAGTTATGTTTGGGAGACTTTTGGAGCTCAATGGAGCTACATTAATCTTGATGGTTTATATTAACACCATAAAGTAAGTTGGGAGTATAAATTGAAAGTTCATTCATTACTTTGAGGTATGATAATATTGGGGTTTTAAAATAATACCCTACAATGTTTGGAGGTAATTAAGAGTTTCAATTACTCCTTTGAGGTTGTAGCAACGATATAATTTATCGTATGGCTCCGGATAATAAGTTATATTATTCACAAAAAGTAAATGGTAATGGTTTCGGATAAAATGAAACATATACATGGAAATGAAATGGAAATGGTAATGATGATGGTAAATGATAATTTACTTAATCATGAATATGGTAAATGCTAATTTATTAGATACACACCTGCTTAAATGACATCATAAGGGAAGTTCGCGCACTTGGTGATGCCCCCTGGCTAATGAATGCAGGGTGGATATAGGCCATATGAGCGATATGTTATGTTTTCTGCGCTGGTGAGGAGATTTCGGATGTGGTCTTGACTCTCCCGCAGGCATATGGCCTCTTCCTGACGTATTGCGTTGTAGGTGCCCAGGTTGTCTTGTATAGATAGGCCCTGGAAGATGATGGTCATTTAGGGGCGCGCCCAGTGGGGAAACTCAGAGGGGCGGTCTTAGAATCGTTATATGTATATAAATATAACTATTCATATTCAAGTGGGACTTGATGTATGAGATATGCCATAAAGAGCATGATGAAGTGACACAAAGAGCACAATGAAATGCCATAAAGAGCATTTGTTTATAATGATATTCCTGCTAAGGAATGGTAATGCCAGGATGGGCATGTAATTGAAATAAAAAGGCCACAAAGAGCTTAAAATTGAGATAAAAGCCATAAAAAGCTTATATTTATAGTTATAATTTCCTGATAAGGAATAAACTATGAAATGAATCGGTGTATTTAATGGAAGTATTTATTTATGTTTATCTTTCTTTTCCCCTGCTTAGTTAAATTAAATTCATGCTTTTCTTCTTTTCCTTAGCTTATGTTTAGAACTGTGTAGATAGATTTCATCTTTTTAGCATGATGATATTCATAACTGTCATACTTTTTATTCATCTGGTAATAATATAGAACCGGTCCCTGACCCGTTTACATTTCTTGTTGCATATGCATCTTGTCTCCGCTCAGGTACTCGGCCGCAAGGATGCTTGATTTGAATTCCTATTCCGAAGTCCTCGGCTAGCCGTAATGCATTGCGGGTATTACGGGATACATTTGGTATAAACATTTTCCTTTTTGTAATCTAGCTAAGATCGGGTCTCTTTTACTCGGGCGAGAGGCCCAAGCTTTTGTAATTGATTAATGTAATGTATTATATAAATTTATTGAAATTGTTTAACAATGTTGTATGTATCAGCGGACCGATAACATATTTGGTCCTCTTATTTGTCACTTGTTATTATAGTAATATACATATATCCATGAGGTTTCCCTTATCTTTTCAAGAATTGGGTTGTTTGTTTTTCCTTTATTTACTTTAAATTTAAAATTTTGGCAACCCGTTTTCTGAAATTTTGGGTGGTTATCCTGGATACTCTATATTTTAGTGTGATGCTGAGAATGATTCCATCTATGATTCCTGTTATATTGGAGTATTGGGCTGGCCACCCCTTATTTTGGTTAGCGTGTTGTCACAGGTCCATAGGACCGAATCGATTCGGATGGACCGAATCGATTCGCTTTTGGGGCCGAATCGATTCGGATGGGCCGAATCGATTCAAAAATAGAGGAATTTTGGAGATGTTTTTCTAGGGAGAATTTCATCCCGTTTTGTTCGAGGTTATCAATTGGGGACCTATAAAGGAAATATGTGAAGTATGTTTTGGAGACTTTTAGAGAGTTTCCCTTATAAGAGATGATTGGAGTCATATTGACTAAATTTGAAGAAAATCGATTAGATATTTTGGTATATTTTAAGTGGGGAAGCCCACCTTGAATTGGAGATTTTACTTGGAGATATTAATTACAATTCATATGAGAGAATGAAAATAACTTAAAGATACTGGATCTTAGGATCCAATCCCAAATGGGATAACTTCAAAGGTTCATAAAATGAATTGAACCATATTATGAATGGATAATTATAAATGCAAATTGAGGTGCTTTAGGATAAAGAATATCCTTCACTTAAATAGAATTGAGAGACAATTCATATTTAGAAGCGACATGTGAGCTTCAAGTGAGAAATAGTATAGTTTATACTAAGTGGGGAAGATTCGTGAGAATTGACGATTAGTGTATCATGAGAGAGATATACTAAACAATGATATTAAATCTATTGCGCCTAATAGCGTATAATCAAAATGAAAATGATGTGGTAGGTATACCTTATATGATGGTATATCTTTATGATGTGATGATGTATGTATACCTTATATGATGGTATATATATATATATAGTAAGCATACTCCCTCCTTGCTATCATTGGGAAGTTGTGTGCGTTGAGGGTGAGCATCCTGGCTCAAAGAGCAGGGTGTGGATAGTACCCAGGTCATAGTCCTCCATTGTGATTAATTACGCGATATATATATATGCATTCTTTTGGGGGTGATAATTCGGGGCTATCTGACGTTGTCACTTGCCGGTTAGGAGCAATGACCGCTTCCCTGACGTTGTGTGCGTGAGTTGATCATGAGGTGGGTGTCGTTGAACCCCACCAGGTGGCCCCAGTTTGCTACGTATATGGGCAACTGGAAGATGATAGCATGTGAGCCTGCATCCTTCGAGTTATAGCTCGGTTGGATGGTTATTGTTTATTGTGCTTGTACTTGGGTATCAAGGGCATAATGGACCTCAAGGACTAACATTGCCAGGACTAGTGTATCGGGGGGGTTCCTTGTTTGGATTTCGCCTCGGCGAGACGTCCCACGCACGAACCGCAGTGTAATGTTGGAAATTGGGGAGAAGTTAGTCCTTAATGCTCATATTTATATATATATATATATATCACCTATCCCGACAATCGACAGTGCCAGGAGTAGTGTAACGAGGGGTTCCTTGTTTGGATTCCGCTTCGGTGAGACGCCCCACGCATGAAACGCTGTGTACTATTGAGAATTGGGAATATTAATTAATTAAAATTGGATAATAATTTGGTTACATGCATCATGCATTGATGGAATAACGAGCCTCGAGGATCGACACGGTCAGGAGTAGTGTAACGGGGGGGTTCCTTATTTGGATTTCGCTTCGGTGAGACGTCCCACGCACGAAACGCAGTGTCGTGTTGAGAATCGGGAGGAGTTTAGTCCTTAACCCTTGATGCTAATAACTCATATAATATAATGATATATTGTTTACATGCCAAATAAGGGCATCACTAGAATATAAAATTCTAGTAATTGAGAATGTTGATGTATTGTGATGATGTGGATATGTGGATGATTGTATAACTTTATATGTTCAACAAATGAACATTATAAAGCTCACTATAATACTAATGTTAAAGTATCTAATTTAATGAAGATAGATAAGTGTAGATTGAGAGATAAGGTAGATGATTTCAATTAAATAATTCATTTGGGCTTAAGTTAAAATCCTTTTCCCTTAATAGATTGGGCATATTTTTGGAGATCACGTGCATACGTTTAATGCGCACTTTAGTTGAGAGGCGATTTGAAATTTTATGGAGAGTTTGATTCCATTAAATCATGTAATAATGCATTTATAATTATTATGTATTTTAATACACTTGCTATAAAACGTTTTCAACTTGGGCTCTGACCCGTTTATATATTTTTTTCCCTCCATGTATATATATTGTATTACTTTAGGTGTTCCTCTGCATGGACGCCATTGGTGTTCCTCCATCCAGTATTCGTGGAGCTGTGGCAGTAGCGAACTGTTGTGGCACTTTGCTTTAGTCGATTCCTATCTTTGTATATCTAGATTATGAATAAGTTTGTATATCGAGTATATACTCGAGTGTTGTAGATTAACACTTTTATATTTTATTTCTTTATCATATTATTGTATTGTCTGTGACCCAACAGCTTATTCGGGTATTTCATTATTGAGATTTTGTTGTACATTGTATTGTACTCTTGTATATATATGGAGTTTGCACTTATCACTCACTTTAGTTAGATGTATATTGTGGGTTATGTTTGCATTATTGGTTTTGTTGTTGTTGCTAAATGAGAAGTTTTAAATTTTTGGCAATTCGCTTTTAATAGTTTTGGGTAGTTAGCCTTATATTATGGTGTATTGTCCGTTGATGTAGAGACTGTGCCATCTGAGATACCTGATTTAATGTAGTATAGGGATGGCCACCCGTTATTATTTTGAGCGTGTTGTCACAGATGGTATGAGAGCATCAGGTTCTAGTGTCTTTAGGATTTATGTGCGTTACTACGATCTTCCGTAAGTGTTCTTGATGTAGAGCTTTATTATTAGGACGGTTACATTCATACGTCCATATTTCTTCTGCGATTTGTAAATATTTACAAGGCATTCTGATACAATTTTTTTTGTTTCAGATGCCACAAAAGGGAAGTCGTTCAGGCAGGGCAAACAAAGGGGCTAAAGCACAACCCCAAATGCCTCAAAGGAGCATGACTACAGATGAAGTTGCCAATATAGTGGCACAAGCAGTAATTGCTGCCATTTCCATGATGGCGCAGCAACCTGCAGTTCGAGCAGCCCAATCCCATTTAGGATTGTCTTTATGGGAGAAAGTGAAGGAAGAGTTTAGTAAGGGTAATCCTCCCGAGTTTGCAGGGGGAGTTGATGCAATGGCTGCAAGTCAATGGAAGAATAGTATGCAGAGGCACCTTCGTATGGTTGAGTGTAGTGAGGTGCAGAAGCAGTTTTTAGCCACCTTTGATTTATCAGGTGCAGCTCTTCAATGGTGGGAGTCTGTCACCACATCTGAACAGAGAGATACTTTGCATATAACAAAATTTTGGGAACTTTTTGATCGAAGGTATTTTCCTTCCTCTACAAAGGATATGAAGATTTTTCAGGGTAATAGAATGGTGGAAGAATATGAGGAAGATTTTTCTAGATGGGAGAAATTAGTACCTAATGAGGTAAATACGGAAGAGAAGCGTATATCAAAGTTTGTTCGAGGTTTAGATTGGAAAATCCGGCAACATTTGTTAGAAAGTCCTACATTAGTGACTTTTGTCAAGGTAGTAAATGAGGCACTACTAAAGTGTCATGAATATCGTCTTCGTTCACAAGAGGGTAAGAACTTTGGAGACTCGAGTTCATCAAGTAAGTTTGGAAAAGAGAGTGCCAGTAATGCGAGTGGGCAGAAAGGATTTATAGGTAGGTGTTTCTTTTCTAAAGAAATAGGTCATAAAAAGAGGGAATGTCCTAAAAGAGGCAAAGGACCACTGTTTGATGAAGTTTTAGAAGTGAAACCCCTACAACAGATTAGAGGTCATTTTAGACCAGGGGACTATGTTTGGGAGCCCATCGATGAGGAAGGGCAATCGGACTAGAGATGAATGATGTAAGTTAATTTTCCTTTATGAATAGGATAATTACTAAAATGAATTTTGGGAATATCGTATGTGAGATATTTATGAAAGGGTAGTGATATAGCCCTATTATGTATGTAATGACCCCAAAGGGGAATTTTGAGCAAGTTAGGCTCTCATGTTATTATCTTTTGTAAGACTAGATAATTTTGCAAGGTGCTCAAAAAGAGTTATGAACCTTGTGGTAAATGTAAGAATGGTTATGTTGTGTTATGTAGCAATGATGAAGCTACTTCCTTTATATAGTCATGATAGACTTATATAATTGTTGAATTCCAGATATGGATGTGCCTTATAAAAGGGCGATATATTAAAATGATGTAAGATGTTGTTTTTGATAAAAGTTAAGATCGTGGATTGTTGGGACGCAAGAAAATTTTAGCTCATAATTATGCTAATTTTTGTGAGCTATATGTTGTTATATGTATGATGATTTAATAGACCTTTTTTGGGACATAAGGTACTTTATGTAAATATTTTAAGATATAAGCCGAAATATTTTCGTAACTATTTTTCAAAATAAAACTTTTATCGGCCTTTGGGCCATTTCAAAATGATTTTTCCCCAAAATAATTTTTTCAAACTCTAGTCCGTATTTAACAAACTTTCAATCCCCAACGTCGCCAAATAGTATTGTATTGGGAGGGTTCCTTGTTTGGATTTCGCTCTTGTGAGACGTCCCCCGCACGAAAGTGGCGAATGACAAGAATTGAGAGGAGTTATTTCTTTGGACCATTCAAAATTTTTCTTCTATTAAAATGCTAGTATAATTTATATATTTACGGAATTGTGGAATTTTGTAGGCAAATAAAGCCTCATTATGATTGCTGTGAGCACAAAGCTCAAATATAAAGGGGGTATGGGTGCCCTAGTTGTGGAAATTGGTTTTATATAACTCAAAATCAACTTAAATTTAAAATAAATTCGTCGTGGGAAGTTAGAAGTTTGGAGATAGGATTAGTAAGGATGGGTATATTAGAACTAGTTGAGCTTTGGAGAATTAGGCTTAGCTAAATTTCGAGGATGAAATTTTTGTAAGTGGGGAAGTTTGTAACAACCTGAGGTCTTGGAGACGGTGATTTATTTATTTTGGGAGAAATAAATATTATTTTAATTGGAGATTAATTAAATTGGCAATTGAGGTCAAAATATGGAGTCGTTAGAAAGTGTGTCGAATGGCAATTCTTAGGGTACCATTATTTTTGGAAGGGTCGAGAAAGTCTAAATGACTGTACTTGGGGTTTATTTGGGTTTCGAAATAAATTAGGACCGTTTGACTCGAATTAAAGTTACCGGGTCATTTAAAGTATGTATTATCATTTAAAGATGTGTAAAATTGGGAGAAAGGCTTATTAAGCCTACGAGAGATTTATTTCTCCTTAGAGAGAAAGAGAAATAGAAGGAAAGAAAGAAAGAGAGAAGAAGAAAGAAGAAGAAAAAAAGAAGGAGAAAAGAGAGAGAAAGAGGATTTTTCGGCCAATACGCGATCTCAATGCGGATTCAGACCCTACGAACCCGAGGCAAGTGATTAAACTTGCTAAATAATTGTTGTGTACCATTTATTGCATGATATGTGGATTAAATTTGTGTTTTTTAGGTTTAAATTGACAAAACCTAACTTTTGGGAAAACCTTAGATTTGTAGTGTATAAATGGATTTAAGGTTAGAAATTAGTTTATATGTGTTATTTGATGAATATTAATGTTATATTTGTGATTGGGTTAGATCAAAATAGTGGGAAGATGATAAAAATGATTTTTGGTTATTTTGGGTTAAGAAGAAAATTGCCCATTTCGTAGTTTGCTGCACTTACCGAATCGATTTGCCCCTTCCGAATAGATTCGGTCTATTACAGAATCCCCAGGTCTTTAGGGCCGAATCGATTCTCCCCTTGAGAATCGATTCGGTATGTAGCAGACTCCCAGGTCCATAGACCAAATCGATTCGAATGGGCCGAATCGATTCGGAAACAAAGGAATTTTGGAGATGTTTTTCTAGGGAGAATTTCGTCCCGTTTTGTTTGAGGTTATCAATTAGGGACCTCTATAGGAGATATGTGAAGTATGTTTTGTATACTTTTAAAGAGTTTCCCTTATAAGAAATGATTGGAGTCATATTGACTAAATTTGAATAAAATCGATTAGATGTTTTGGTACATTTTAAGTGGGGAAGCCCACCTTGAATTGGAGATTTTACTTGGAGATATTAATTACAATTCATATGAGAGAATGAAAATAACTTAGAGATACTGGATCTTAGGATCCAATCCCAAATGGGATAACTTCAAAGGTTCATAAAATGAATTGAACCATATTACGAATGGAGAATTATAAATGCAAATTGAGGTGCTTTAGGATAAAGAATATCCTTAACTTAAATAGAATTGAGAGACAATTCATAATTAGAAGCGACATGTGAGCTTCAAGTGAGAAATAGTATAGTTTATACTAAGTGGGGAAGATTTGTGAGAATTGAAGATGAGTGTATCAAGAGAGAGATATACTAAACAACGATATTAAATCTATTGCGCCTAAGAGAGTATAATCAAAATTAAAATGATGTGGCAGGTATACCTTATATGATGGTATATCTTTATGACGTGATGATGTATGTATACCTTATATGATGGTGTATATATATATATATATATATATATATATATATATATATATAGTGAAGCATACCCCCTCCTTGATATCATTGGGAAGTTGCGTGCGTTGAGGGTCAGTATCCCGGCTCAAAGAGCAGGGTGTGGATAGTCCCCAGGTCATAGTTGTCCATTGTGATTAATTGTGCGATATATATGCATTCTTTTGTGGGTGATAATTTGGGGGTATGTGACGTTCTCACATGCCGGTTAGGAGCTATGACCGCTTCTCGGACGTTGTGTGCATGAGTTGATCACGAGGTGGGTGTCGTTGAACCCCACCAGGAGGCCCCAGTTTGCTACGTATATGGGCAACTGGATGATGATAGCATGTGAGCTTGCATCCTTCGAGTTATATCTCGGTTGGATGGTTATTGTTTATTTTGCTCGTACTTGGGTATCAAGGGCATAATGGACCTCAAGGACTAACATTGCCAGGACTAGTGTATCGGGGGGGTTCCTTGTTTGGATTTCGCCTCGGCGAGACGTCCCATGCACGAACCGCGGTGTAATGTTGGAAATTGGGGAGAAGTTAATCCTTAATGCTCATATTTATATATATATCACCTATCCCGACAATCAACTGTGCCAGGAGTAATGTAACGGGGGGGTTCCTTGTTTGGATTTCGCTTCGGCGAGACGTCCCACGCATGAAACATTGTGTACTGTTGAGAATTGAGAATATTAATTAATTAAAATTGGATAATAATTTGGGTTACATGCATCATGCATTGAGGGCATAACGAGCCTCGAGGATCGATACGGTCAGGAGTAGTGTAACGGGGGGTTCCTTGTTTGGATTTCGCTTCGGCGAGACGTCCCACGCGCGACACGCAGTGCCATGTTGAGAATCGGGAGGAGTTTAGTCCTTAACTCTTGATGCTAATAACTCATATAATATAATGATATATTGTTTACATGCCAAATAAGGGCATCACTAGAATATAAAATTCTAGTAATTGAGAATGTTGATGTATTGTAATGATGTGGATATGTGGATGATTGTATAACTTTATATGTTCAACAAATGAACATTATAAAGCTCACTATAATACTAATGTTAAAGTATATAATTTAATGAAGATAGATAAGTGTGGATTGAGAGATAAGGTAGATGATTTCAATTAAATAATTCATTTGGGTTTAAGTTAAAATATTTTTCCCTTAATAGATTGGGCATCCTTTTGGAGATCACGTGCATACGTTTAGTGCGCGCTTTAGTTGAGAGGCGAGTTAAAATTTCATGGAGAGTTCGATTCCATTAAATCATGTAATAATGCATTTATAATTATTATGCATTTTAATACACTTGCTATAAAAAGTTTTCAACTCGGGCTCTGACCCGTTTATATATTTTTTTCCCTCCATGTATATATATTGTATTAGTTTAGGTGTTCCTCCGCATGGATGCCATTGGTGTTCTTCCATCCAGTATCCGTGGAGCTGTGGCAGTAGCGGACTGTTGCGGCACTTTGCTTTAGTCGATTCCTATCTTCGTATATCTAGATTAGGAATCAGTTTGTATATCAAGTTTTTACTCGAGTGTTGTAGATTAACCCTTTTATATTTTATTTCTTCATCATATTATTGTATTGTCTGTGACCCAACAGCTTATTTGGGTATTTCATTGTTGAGATTTTGTTGTACATTGTATTGTACTCTTGTATATATATGGAGTTTCCACTTATCACTCACTTTAGTTAGATGTATATTGTGGGTTATGGTCGCATTATTGGTTTTGTTGTTGTTGTTAAATGAGAAATTTTAAATTTTTGACAATTCGCTTTTAATAGTTTTGGGTAGTTAGCCTTATATTATGGTGTATTGTCAGTTGATGTAGAGACTTGTGCCATCTGAGATACCTGATTTAATGTAGTATAGGGCTGGCCACCCGTTATTATTTTGACCGGGTTGTCACAAAAATCAAGTTCTTAGCATGTTTTACTCAGGTGGGAAATGGTTGTGAAGAGATATAAGAAGTATGAAGGGTGACAAAAAGAGAGACTTGGACTAGGTGATACTTCAATATTAAGTGAATAGAAACATGGTTATGGGCACATAAGTATGAAAGTATGGGGTTCATTATGTCCTGAATTTCTATTCAGTGTTTTTTTGGTATATTTACTTCTTCCAATTTTATTGTCTTAATAAATACAAATCCACTCTTAAGATACGTATTTTATTGTCTTATATTTTTTTTCTAAATAAAAACGGGTACAATCTAATCGTACATGTTTCACTTGCCTTCTTATTTTCACGTGAAATATTCATGCAACATTGTACAACATTTTATATATGTTTGTATTGATATTGTTTTAGCTTTTATATATTGATATCTTATTTTTTTAAATATCCAGGTTTTATAATTAGAATTGAAAATAACGAGTTGTGAAATTTAGGATTCAAATATTGTAATGGGATTCCTAGAAAATGACACGCACACACACATACGCATATACATACTTAAAATTTATTTGAAAAGTAAGTTTTGGTAGTGTATTAACACATAAAATTTAGTTAATAAGTTAACGAATCTGGTTTACCATGCACGTCGTAAGCACGTACTATATTTTCAAAAAATTTAGTCGTGCCTTTGGGCACGGACATCCGCTAGTGTATATATACACAATAAGTGAGGATCTTATGCGAACCTCCCGTACGTGCCTTTTTTTTTAAATCCTAAAAGATTATTTCTGAGTTGATTTGATATAGCATGCTATATTTATTAACTATTGTGTTTGGTTTCATGAAATATTACATAGCATGCTATAACTCAAAAATAAATTAATAGTGTAAAGAAATGTGAAATATAAAAAAACCTTAGTAAAATAATATAGTAATATGTATTTATGAATTCTAAAATACTTATTTGTTTATCTACTCTATTTTTATCATTAAGTGTTGACTTAAATAACCTTCTTCACTCTACTTTCAATAGTTCATCCATAGACATATAATTGGGAAACACATGAAATTTAACTTTCTAAATTCCATGGGGTTTGAATGGGCTTAATTTTATAACAAAAGTCCCAAATAAACTCCGACTCTTGCACACATTAAACACGTTCCTGAAAAGATTTTTAAAATAATTTTAAAATCAATTTTCTAATTTTAAAACCCTAATTTGAATTTTGTTTAATATATTCCTTATTTTTTTATTTATACATACTATATGTATTTTATACTCAAAGATTTTTTATATCGTCAATTTCTTGGTTTAATAATTTTCCAGATTTTTTAAATTACTTTTCATATTTTATATGATTTTCTAAAATTTTTAAATGCTGATTTAAACATTTAAAAAGAAAAAAATTAAAATAATTTGTGTTTCTTAATTAAATTCAGCACATTTTTAAAACGACAACATTTTGGCACCTAGGGTTCATTTTGATGTCAATCCATGTGATTGGCTTTGGACTAATTAGAGGGAGCTGTGTGGCCCGTGGGATTTCATCATGCATGAGCCTTGACGTTTGTCTGCTCAAACTGTTGGTTGCCTAGGGTTATTTTACCCTTTTGTCGTCCATAGTGCCATGGTAAATAATGCATGTGCCCTCGTCGACTCCTATCTTCGTGATGTCTAGCTTGCTTTTTGATTCCCTTGGTTGTTTACCTCTTTGCCCTTATTTGTTCAAGAATTACCCTTTTATGTGAGCCTTGAGGTTTGTCTGCTCGAACTGTTGGCTGCCTGGGACTATTTTACCCTTATGTCGTCCACAGTGCCATGGTAAATAAAGCATGTGCGCTTGTGGACTCCTATTTTCGCTATGCCTAGCTTTGTCTTTAATTCCCTTGGTTGTTTACCCTTTTGCCCTTATTTGTTGAGGAATTACCCTTTTACTAGAGCCATTCCTCAGCCTCTATAAATAGAGGGCTTAGGGTTCATTTTTAAAGGTTGAGAAAATTTATAAAATCCAAACCAAACACTTCCCAAATTTCTTTCGCCTTTTCTATCTGTAAACCCTCCGAATGTTACATCATTTTGAGAGTTGTTCTAAAACTTTTATAAACACACTTTTACCATACAAAACTTTACAGTATATATTCTTTTTGCGAGGTTGAGTGTTTAGGTTTTGAGGGTTTGGAAGTTTGAGAGTTAATTATGGGCTTGATCGTTTGAAAGATTATATATATATATATATATATATATATATATATATATATATATATATATATATATATATATATTATGTTTAGTATATATGAGTTATAAACTAAATCTATGTTTAAGACTTATACATACTTTGCAAACAAGATTTGTCTTGAAATGTTTAAAATTTTGACAACCCATTAATGTAAGGACATAGTTCGTCACATTCAGTATGCCATATACCGCTACAAGTTTGTCAAGAAATTGAAAAGCGCAAATCTACAATCGACGATCCAAATTTCAAGTCATCTTCAACAATGCTGCCCAACAAGGACGGCTTTGCTAAATATGGTCAAGTTCCATTTACAATTTGCATAAAAAGTGTTGGGATATTTTTGTGGAATAAAAATAATGCTGAAATATTTTTAAATGTTTTTTAATCATAAAAAGTTTTGGATAAACACTCTTGATCCAGTAAACAAGTTTTGTTTTTAAAGGATTCCAACTTTTTAATATTTTAAAGTTATTTAAGGGGGATCAGTGAATGTCTTTCAAACGACGTCACATCTCGTTTGAACGAGATGGAGTGTCGTTCGAACGACGTCACTTTTCGTTCCAACGACAGTCTTTTTACCTGTGTCTACGCTGCGTGTCTAGGCTTTTTACCTATGTCTAGGCCGCATCACCACCTTAAAAGTTTTTATAAATAAGGTGTCAGGGTTCTTTATTTCGTGTGATGAAAATTTTGTTTTGACCAGAATACGTTTTTGAGAGTTTACCTTTTCTCCAACACAATTTTGAGGGTTTAAATTTGTTTTCACAATTCACAAATCCCATAAAGTTTTTTTGTGTGAGTTATTTTGTGGAACCCAAACCATACTTTGCATAAAGTTCAACCTTTGTGAGAATAACTCTACAACTGAAGAGCCGAGAGCTATTGTGGAGGGAGATCCTACAAGGAATCAAGACTGTGTGTCTAGGCTGCGTGCCCAAATGGGTACCGCTGTGAGTGATCCACTATTGTGTTCTAGCTGAAGCTTTGAAGGTTTGACACATACATCGTGCATTATGCTTGAGGGAAGTTGTATGTAAGTCAAAGGTCGTGTAATCGTGTCAAAGTTCTTATATATAAAAGGTTTTGCCCTGAGGGGATTTTTTCCTTAATTACTCTGTCACTTGCTTGCCTATTTTTATTTACACTTGCACACACATGGGCTGATTTTAATTTGAATTTGGTTTTGTTAAATCTAAGTTACCTAATTAAATAAGTGAATTTGCGAATTAAATCAATTGGTATCACACCGCGTTTACAAACTAGTATTAGAGCAGGTTTCACTATTTTACTGTGAATTCCTATTTTCGCAATAGTTTTTGTGATATCAATTCTTTTAAACTTTGACGGATCACTTATATAATCGGGCGACTACTTTTGATGGCATTAGTTTTGCCTATTGGAAAGCTCGCATGAAATCTTCTTTAAAATCTATAGATGAGCGCGTTTGGTTGTTGGTTGAAAATGGTTGGTATCCTCCCACCATTACTGTTGAAAACATCACCTCTTTAAGACTTGTGTCAAACTGGACTGAGCACAATTTTAAATTGTCCAATTATAATTCACACGGTTTGAGTGCTATCTCTGTAGCCGTCACTCCCGACGAGTTTCGTCGAATTATGACGTGCACCACGTCTAAGGAGGCATGAGATATTTTAACATTGACACGTTAAAGAATCTAAGTTGCAAAACCTTGCCACCCAATTTGAGACACTCACTATGTCAGAGTCTGAGACTTTTGACGAGTTTTATGCATGTTTATCGGACATAGTCAGCACTAGCTTTAATTTGGGTGAGGCAATTGATAACACGCGGGTTGTGAAAAAGATTTTGAGATCTATTCCAAAACATTTTATTCGAAAATTCACTATTTTAAGATCGATGAGGAATTTGAGCACACTTAAGTTAGAAGAGATGGTAGGTGATCTTCAGACTTACGAGTTAGATATGTTTCCCCAAACTGTTAAGCCTAAGGGGGTTGCACTTAGGACACGGTCGAGATCCAGTGAGGATAAAAGAAGAGAGAGCAAAAAGAAGGAGAGTGTATGTGAATTTGAATCTGATGATGACTCTGACATGGCCATGCTTTCCAAAAATTTCAAAAAAATTCCCCAGTTTTTAAAACAAAGAAATCCCAATAAAAAGTTTTCGGAGAAATACAAAAAAAAAAAGACAAGGCCAAAGAAAGCGGTGAGAAAAAAAAAGAGTGAGGAGAACCTTGAGAAGATAATATGCTTTGAATGTGATGGGAAAGGGCACAAGTCATTTGAGTGTCCCACTAGACTTAGGAGAGAGGGCAAGAAAGTTGCCATGCCCACTACCCTAAGCGATAGTGAGGGAGTAGAGAAAGAGGAGGACGATGAGTCCAAAAAAGGTTTAGGACAAGGGATGACTGTTGTCTTTACTAGTCATGTGAATACCTCCACTTTGTCCCACGATGATAGCATCCACGAGAGCGTCAACGAAAAGTCGAATAAAGATGAGACTCAGGGAGAGAACGGAGATGAAAGTGATCTCCGAAAATCTTTTAGAGAGTTATTTACTGAGACCATGAAAACAAAAGGTCTCTTTTATGAGTTGGAGGAACATAATGATGAGCTAAAAAAAGAAAAATGTGACTTGACCAACACGATGTCTAGTCTGACGACACGTGTATCCCATCTCGAGGATGATCTCAAACGAGCACATGAGGTCCAAGTCTCTTTAGAGAACACATCTGAGAAGGTTGATAAGATGGATCCCTATCCCATTTTGAATGATGGTGAGTATGTTGGAAAAGGTCATGACAGTGCATCCACTACTTTTAATGCACCCGAGCCTATTTCCACTTTAGTGAGTGATTCTCATTGGTGTCCGTCTAGGAAAAATCAATCCAAAATTTTTGATAAATTACTTCCTAGATCTATTTATGTTTGTTCCCATTGCAAGAAGAGAGTACACCTTAGGGAGTTTTGTTTTAAGTTAGGTTTCGTGCCACATCATGCCACTTCACATGTTCACGCACATGCACCCACTCATGATTGATATAGAGTTTGCACATATTCACGAGCAACTAAAGTTTTCGGTCAAGACTACACACTATCTAATGGAGTTGGTTCAAAATATGTCACCATCTTTGGAAAACTGCACCGCACTTTTCGGTTGAGGTTGAGACACGTTTACTAGTATAGGGTGATTTACATGATGACACATTTGCCTATTGCTAGCATGTACCATTTATTTATATTTTTTTTATTTTTCCTATTTTTGGTACCATTTTAGCAATGTTTAGCAATGTACACCCTGTCCAGGTACTATTTTTGAGAAATTTTCCCACTGGTCGAAAGTGCATAACATTTTGTGTAATCTGTAAAGTTTCTGTTTTCTCGTTCTAACGAGATTGCATCTCGCTCGAACAAGATTGCTTACCGTTTGAACGACATGGTATCTCGTTCGAATGACATCTGGAATTTTGTTTCCAGTCCTTGTTTCTTCCTGCTATATGTTACTGGTACTACTGGGTTTTTTCTGAAAAGTGTTTGAAAAAATACAAAAAGATTTTCTTTTTTTTTTGAAATTTTTTGAAAAATCCAAAAAGAGTTTTGTATTTTGTTTACACCGTATACAAATGCACACTTAGGATGACCAAGTCACAACTTCATGCCATATCCATGTGACTGTTTGATAGTGATTTGAGACAATATATTGTGTCATTCATGTGCTTTACAAAGCTTGAAGTCTTTGAGTTGCTATAGTGTTGCTACCTACATATTTGACTCATTTTGTCCTTTATTTCACACAAGCACGGATTTGTTTGACATTCGTCCTTGTCAAATCACATGTTGGCTACGTGTTTTCATTCTGTCTATTAAATCGAACCAAATGCGATAAAACGGGATAATAAAAGTTGTGCATGTTTTTACCGTTTGCCGTAAGTTTGTGTGAATTTTATAAATGGTGAAGGGCTACGAAAGGTACACATATATCCTTTTCGATTAAGGTACCGTATAAATTGGACCTAAAAAATTGAAGAATTTTAATTATTCGGGGTCCAAAGATGTTTATAAGAGCCCAAAAAAAATTACGTGGGAATAAAAAGAAATATATGTCAATTATGGGCCATTAGGTTTATTCACCAATTCTCCAATGTTTGAGAATTTAGATCACCTCGCAAAGAAAATATATACGAGAGAGTTTGGTTGAAGATTTAAAACGGCCTTGCACATCCTTAAAAATCTTGAAAAAGCATGAAATCGTTTTGGACGTTATTAATGTGAAAATCATGTTGACTTTGATTTGTTGATTTTGATTGAAGATGATGTCATCTAAATTCAAGAATTTTACACCAAAGGACTATTTTTTATGTTCATTATTTAGGATTACACTTATGCATCTTTCACATATGATATGATTGAGTTAATTTTCCTATCGAATTTGTTCACACCCATTCATTCTGTTTCCACGATTTGGTCGTCTTAGTAAAAATTCATGGTGTGTTGTTTTTTTATATAAAAAATTGAAAATTTAAAAAATAGTTTGTTTGATTGGTTTTTCGTGACACCTCGTTTTTCACTGACTTAATTTACTCTTTTTCTGCCTATTTCAGACAAATAAAAACGGGTAGAACGAATTGTGATATTATGGCGGAGTTTCAAGTATGGGGAAGATTTGATTATGCTTTCATGTTTATGATTTATAGCATTTCAAACTCGATACGTCACGAGGTTTTTGGTTCGTCTCATGTGTGTAGGTATAATTGAAGATTCTTTGGATTGCACACCCTTATGAGAAAAGCATGGAGATTTGAAAAGTTGATTGTTGAAGACATGTTTGAAAAGTTTAAAGACTTGTTCGTTTTTATCTTTCTATTTTATTTTTCGGGAGGGTAGATTTTTATAGGTCATTTTTTTAATAATTCGGATAGTTTTTATTGTGTACTGGCATAGACATAGGGGGAGATTGGTAAGGACATAGTCCGTCACATTCAGTATGCCATATACCGCCACCAGTTTGTCGAGGAATTGAAAAGTGCAAATATACAATTGACGATCCGAATTTCAAGTCATCTTCAACAATCATGCCCAATAAGGACGGCTTTGGTAAATATGGTCAAGTTCCATTTACAATTTGCATAAAAAGTGTTGGGATATTTTTATGAAATAAAAATAATGCTGAAATATTTTTAAATGATTTTTAATCATAAAAAGTTTTGGATAAACACTCCTGATCTCGTAAAAAAGTTTTGTTTTAAAGGATTCCAAGGTTTTAATATTTTAAAGTTATTTAAGGGGGGTCAGTGACTGTCGTTCAAATGACGTCACATCTCGTTCGAACGAGATGGAGTGTCGTTCGAACGACGTCCCTTTTCATTTGAACGACAGGTCTTTTTACCTGACACGTCACCGCCATAAAAGTTTTTATAAATAAGGTGTTAGGGTTCTGTATTTCGTGTGGAGAAAATTTTTTTTTGATCAGAATATATTTTTGAGAGCTTACCTTTTCTCCAACACAATTTTGAGGGTTCAAATTTGTTTTCACAGTTCACAAATCCCAGAAAGCTTTTTTTATGTGAGTTATTTTGGTGGAACCCAAACCATACTTTACCTAAAGTTCAACCTTTGTGAGAGGAACTCTACAACTGGAGAGACGAGAGCTATTGTGGAGGGAAATCCTACAAGGAATCAAGACTGTGTGTCTAGGTCGTGTGTCCAAATTGGTACAGCTGCGAGTGAGCCACTGTTGAATTCTAGCTGAAGCTTTGAAGGTTTGACACAGACTTCGTGCATTGCACTTGAGGGAAGTTGTATGTGAGTCAAAGGTCGTGTAATCATGTCAAAGTTCTAGAATATAAAAGGTTTTGCCCTGAGGGGATTTTTTCTTGAATTACTTTCACTTGCTTGCCTATTTTTATTTACACTTGCATGCACATGGGCTGATTTTAATTTGAATTTGGTTTTGTTAAATCTATGTTACCTAATTTAATAAGTGAATTTGCGAATTAAATCAATTGGTATCACACCGCGTTTACAATTAATGGTTTTTAAAAGATTACTATCTAAAACATTTTATATACAAATCGACCTTTTATTTTCACATGGTTGAAACAACAAATCCTAAAGTAAAAGACTCTTTTTATATAGACTTTAGATTTGATCTTCCAAGCATCTATAAAAACCACAAAAATATTAAAACTCTATTTTTTTAATATTGCATCTTAAGTGTGAAGATGCGTATGTACTACTCAGGCCATTATTTTATTGTTTGGTATATTTCAATAATTGTGTGGCTATTTAGTATTATCCTTAGTGTACTGGGTGTATTGGTTATACTGATTCATTTATGCTTTATAAACTATAAATTGTACTTGAACTGTTGTTATAGTGGACTTGTACTGTGTGTGGTCTTGGAAGTAAAAGACCCGATATTTTCTAGTACACTGGTTTCCTCATTAACAAAAATATAGTATTCTAATCCCCTTCTCCTAATCTCATTTTATTTTAACTTTTTATTCATTATACTTTGAATATCACACCAACCAGAACTAAGTTTTTATTTGTGTGTGTGTGTGTGTGTGTGTATTCAACCTTTGAAGTTTAAAAGGTTTTTACCAAAGAGTAAAAAAAAGAATTTTTAATCTTAGCACTTTTGTTTAATAGATTACTTTCAAGTGGTATTAGAGAATATGATTACTTTGTTCTTAAAAAGTTTTTTTACTCTTTAAGATACTGAGATCTTTTTAAAACTTATTTTAAATGGAAGACCAAAATGGTAGTTATGTATGTGCTCTTATGTTTAATAGTGCAAACTTTTCTTCCTCAAAAGTAAGAATAATTGGACATATCCAATAGTTAGGAGATGATGTATGGGATATGGTTAAAAACTGTACTAACTAGAGTTATCGGTGAAGGTTATGTTCTAAGAATTTAAAGAAAACATCTTTCTAAATGGACTAAAGAGGAGAAACTAAGTTCCTAATATAATAATAAACTTAAAATGGTATTTTTTAAGAAGTGGGTGTGCCTTAGTTTAAAAGAATCTCAGCCTGTGCCACCTCTAAGGAAGATTGGGACATTTTAATGTCTACTAATGAGGGTGATGCTAGGGTTAAAACTGCTAAGTCACAATTATTAGTTCATATGTATGATACCATGCTTATGGAAGATAATGAAAAATTTGATGAATTTTATCTTGGGTTGCAAGATATAGTTAATCAATCACATGCTAATGGTATTGTATAGTTGATTTTGAAATCTATGCTAAAATACTTAGATCTTTACCTCATACTTTTGCCATGAAGAAACATGCCATCGAAGAAATGATTGATCCTAACATGACACCTAAATTTTTATGTAGTACAATCAAAACATTTCAACTTGAGACTGCCTTAAGTGAAAATCAAAGAGGAAAAATTAAAGCACATATTATACAACCATCCTTAGTGTTTAAATTTATTGTTAACAGTCTTGCTTTTGTATCTTCACTGTCTAATGTTGATGATTCCGTTGTTTCACTTGAGTCATTAGATAATGAAATTGCTTGGTTGTCCAAAAATTTTGAGAAATTTGTTAAGTTTAGGAACAAATTTTCTTTTAGAGAATGTCAACCTATTTATACTAATAGGCCAAATAAAAAATAGTTTGAAGAGAAATCTTTTAAAAAATATGATCATAACAAAGATTTAAGCCATATTCAATGTAGAAAGTGTTATGAATTTGGTCATTATGCTAATAAATATTTTTTTAAAACAAAATGGAAATCTTGTCAAAAGCCCCACTTATCTAAAACGTAGGATAACAATTCTGACTCTAATAGTGACAGTAGTGATAGTTATAATAACCTTATGGATTTTACTTCTATTTCTTTATATGAGTCTGATGATGGTATTGATAATTTTTCTATTATGTCTGGCGATTTTGAATTATTTATAGATAATTATGATTTATCTTTTGTAAATACTTCTTTACCTATTAAGACTCCTATATATAATCATACTACTATTACCGTTTCTAAACCCCGTTATGATTGTAATTCCAACTGGGATGATGAAAATGATTTGTATAATAAATCTTCCATTAGAATAAAATCTTTTGGTAGTGAATGTGATGATAATAACCTATATTTAGGAAACTTTATAAATCTACCTTGAAAAAGTGTACACATTTAGGTAAAGTTAATGTTGGACTGTTATCAAAAATTAATGTCCTCAATAATTAAAATCACTTAATTTATGACGAATCTTATATGCAAGTAGAAGAGACAGAGACTGAAAAAATGATTTTAGGGAAACACATTTCAAAATTAAATGAAAGCAATTTTTTATCAGAACAAAAATACAAAGTTGTCTTAACTGATTTTGTTGAACTATAAATTAAACTGCAAGAAACTTTGAACAAATTAAATGCTTTCAACAAATCTAACATCATGGTATAATAACTTTTGAACTCTGGAAAATCCTTTTCTGGTGACAAATAAGGAATTAGTTTTAAAGGAAAAGAAATTTTACTCAAACCAAATTTGTATCCTCCAATGCAGACTGTTCATAATCCTCAAAAGTTTGTACGTCTATTCCGCATTTTCAAAAATAAAGATAGACCCAAGCTTACTGTACTGCTAAGCGGATTTATCAGTACAAATTTTATTGCAAAACTAGTCACTTAGAACAACTCTATTATAAATTATTGAATCAAAACATAATAATAGAAAACTTAATAGACTTATGAGAACTATTAAGGATGAGCTTGTTAAGAAATACACACCTCCTAAGCCAATGCCCTACAAGTCTAAAAATCATTAAAAAAAAATTAAGGCAGTTTAGATTAAGAAAGAAGAATTAATTTACCAACTGAGATGTAATTTTTGTGTATCAGCATTAAATTCTTCTTATAAAAAATCTCAGTGGTACATTGATTCTAGGTGTTCCAGACATGTGACTGGGGACAAAACAAAATTTTCTTGTTTAAAAACTTTTGTTAAATGAAATGTCACCTTTGGAGATGGAAAAATGTCTTAAATCATAGGTAAGGGAAGAATTAAAGGTGAAGGGATTCCTAACTTGGATGAAGTTCTTCTAGTTGAAGGACTTAAAGTCAATTTATTAAGTATAAGTCAATTTTGTGACATTCATCACACTGCTAACATTTTAAAAATAGAGCGCAAAATTTCAAGTCTAGATGGAAAAACAACTCTTTGTGGTGAAAATTGTTTAATACTATGTTGCTATGTTGTGACACTCATCACATTGCTATGTTGTTATTCAAAACAAAGATTTTGAAAATTGTTTATTTGCTACGCTAAATGACTTAGACTTATGGAATGAGAGACTAGGACAAATTAACTATGATAATTTGTCTAGATTTACTAGTCAACAATTGGTACTTGGTCTACTTGAAATACTCGAAATCAAACATTATGTTTGTGAACCATGTCAAATAAAAAAATTAATAAATTCCCTCACAAGAAATTTAAAGATGTTTTAACATCTCACTCTTTAGAATTAGTGCACATGGATTTAAAGAGTACCTCTATGACTACTATTATATGTAGTAAAAACTACATCCTTGTTATTATAAATGACTATTTTAGATTTACTTGGGTTGTGTTTATGACAGAAAATCTGATACATTTCAAGAATCCTTTTAAGGATTGAGAATGAAAAGGATATGCAAGTAACCAGGATTCAAATTGACAGGGTGGAGAGTTTAAAGACACTGGTGTAGTAGATTATTGAATAGGTTATGGGTATAAACATGAATTTAGTGCACACAAAACCCCTAAAAAAATGGGATATATGAAATAAAGAATCGAATCACCCAAGAAATGGCTCATGTCTTGCTTCATGCTAAAAGTTTACTAAAATATGATAGTGTTGCCCATGATTTGGAACAAAGTGAGAATAGTTAACCTGTTGACCAATCTAAAATTAAAAACTTACCAAAACAGTCAACAAATTATAATTCTGACTCACTACCACCTAATGAACCCGATGTTCCTAACTGGGTTAAGGCAAATCACCCAAAGAAAAATGTTATATGAAATGTTATTGACACAATAAGAACTAGATCTCAAACTTAATTTTTTTTTCTTTTTATGTATCTTTATTTGAACCAAAATATGTAAAGGAAGAACTAATAGATTAATCTTGGTTGTTAGCAATGTAAGAAGAATTAGGATAGTTCAGACTACATGATGATTGATATTTAGTGTAATATCCCGCCCCGATAATTAATTAAATTATGTGTAGGGATTATATTTGATGAGGAATAATTTATAGTTTAAGAGAATTATCAAAATTTTTGTACGGATTACAGCAGGAGTGGTTATAAAAGTAATTAAATTATATATGTCTTTCGTAAGACTTAGAGAATTATATGAGGACTTAATGATAATTATTGGGAAAAAAGTGGGTAAAAGATCAAATTATGTTAAGGAGATTATCGGTTATAAAAAACCATAATTTTGTTTAAACTTTGGTTCGGTAACGCACTTGAAAGATAAGGAAATTGACGGCCAAATTATGAAAGTGGAACATTGCAGACGTGTTGACAAAGTGAGGCCTTGTTGTTCAAACGAGCAAGTTTGTCATTCGAACGATTGAGACTGACGTTTGAACGACTAGTCCTGCCATTCAAACTACTTGGATGGGATATATTCTCTTGTTATGATGTGAAGCTCTTATTCGCAGGAAGGAGTTGTGTCAACACATGGGTTTGACAATCTGAAAGAAACCAGATATAACATGATGAGAACCTTTGGCCTTAGTTTTGTTTCGCATATGTTATAAGGAAATCATGGGCTTTGTAATCTTCCATTTGTGCTGTCACTTATAGGGACATTGATAAAATGTGTTGTCATCGTCCCAACCGTGGAACAAATCTCAATGGTTGAGATTAAAAGGAAGAAAAGTCTTGTTTTGTATATAAGAGAGAAATGTTCTATCAGACCCTCGACAATTTCCATATCCCTTCCTTATACTATCTCCCGCTATTTTCTCTAAAGTATAGAGGTTATACCCATACCACAAAACTTAGCTTGCCCACTATTAAAAATATAAGCACGAAATTGGATAGTTGTTGTTGGGGTGTTTTATGGGTGGTGAAGATCTATTTTTAGAAGATGAGTGTGTTATTATAAGTATTTGAAGGGGGTATTAATGGAGCTTTAGCTTCCATGGAGGTCTGTTTGATGGAGCTTTTATGACTACCTTTTAGGGCCACCTTTGGAGGTGGGGGAGTCACCCATCTTCATCACCACCACCACCACTACCACTTTACAGCTACTTAGGTGGGAAAAACTAACTTTGATCCAAGTTTAATGTGTATTGTATTTCCAGCATGTTATTTACATATATTAGGTTAAATATATGTGTGTAGGATATTGGCTTACATATTAGTGTTGGTTATCGACAACCTTGGCATTTGTATGGAATGGGTTGAAAAACACGAATTAAAATGGGTCTCGAAAATAGAAATAAATTTCAGAATGATAGATAGACATTTTTATGGAATAAAAATGGTAGAAAAATATTGTTCTCATGGGTTTCTTAATAATCTGAAAATAGACATTTTATGCAATTAAAAATATAAGAAAATATTGTTTGCGTATATTTTCTAATAAAACTGAAAATAAATATTTGTATAGAAATAAAAACGTAAGAAAATATTGTTTGTCTATATTATTAATGAAATCGAAAAAGGACATTTTTATGGAATAAAAATGTAAGAAATCCCATTTTAATGTATTTCTAGTGAAAAGGAAATAATAACCATTTTTATGGAATAAAAATGTAATGATGTTCATGTTGTCAAAATATTTACGAAATAAATATTTTTAAGTTTCTTGCAAAGTGGATACATTATGAATAAATGAACATTTTGCCACGTCTAAAGAAATTGATGAAATATCTTTATTTCGTGAAATGAATGTTTAATACATTTAGTGTGATTTTTGTATTTAAAGTCCACTTTCTATGCATATAAACTTGTAGTACTTGATAATAAACATGCGGACAAGTTTAAGAAGATTTTTATTGGGTTTAAGCATGAAATAATAAAAGTTGTAATTTTTGTCTTCAAACTATGTGTAATTGGGACTAAAAGACACAGTGTGTATGAAGTTAAAGGACTACATGTTAAATAAAAGAAATGGGAATCTTCTTATAAAAGTAGTTTTAAGTATAAATGTGTTTCTTAAATAAAAAAAGTTGGGAAATATGAATGTTGGTAAAAAGCACTAATTAAATATTAATGGGCAAAAACATGGAATGGCTAGTGACTATAACTTACTAATGTTGTGAAATATTAACACTTATGGGATTATGAAAGGATTAAAGTAGTGAAGGTCTTTCCAATAAAGAATAATGTATTCCAAGTGTAAAAAGGTGTTAAAAGGTTAAAACACTTAAAAAGTTAGCGTGTATAACTGAATAGTATTTTAGGTGAAATTAACACTTGTGAAAATGGAGTAAAAGTGTAATTTGGAAACAAATGGGTAAAATGATAATTTCACTTGAAATTAAACATTTTTATGAAAATGTTGAACATGGTGTTATACAAAGTGGTCCTAAATGAATATGATTTGGGGAATAAAAATCAAGGTTAAAGTGTAAAGGACACAAAATGGCAAATTTTCAGGTGTAGCATAAATTGGGGTGGTAAACTACCGGGTTTTGGCTTCGGTCAGGTAAAAAGGAAAGGTAGTAGTGTGGGAATTAGTAAAATGTTAAGCACATTCAAGGCACTTAGATGATAGTGGTAATAAGAAAGAAGGACTTAGATCCCTTGGGTGAAAAGCCCTAAACCACTGGCCAGAGCATATGGTGCGCATAGCCGTCGGTATGGAGCTCGTGTAAGTATGCAGTAAATGGTAAAGTTCTGAGAAAAGAAAAAGGAACGAGGAACACATGTAAGAAAATGGGTTGCATGTAGAAACATGTTAATACTGCCTAACCTTAATGAATGAAATAAATGTTTTGTTAAATGTTTAGTGGACAAGTAAATGAGTAAATCTAATAATGTCCATGTTAAGGCAAAAAGGCTAAAGTAAAGTGGGAAAATGGGTGTTTAAGTGTGGAACCTAGGTGTTAAACAAGGTGAAATATTTCACTGAAATATTAACTAAAATAAAACTGGACTAGCAATATTATTTAGGTCATTTCATTGCACTTCAGACCTAACGCTCGGGTCGGACCGGGTTGGCTTATGGGTCACCCATAAATTCGGGTCGGGTCGTTACAAATGGTATCAGAGCTTTAGGTTCAAGGCTCCTTTTGGGTGTGATGTGATGAGGTCGGTATTAGATCTTTTGACGTTTGTGTTGGTTTGGGCTAGTCATGCTATTTTGGTGACGGTTATAGATTCGTGTCCTTGACGATAAAGTCAAAGGGGTTAGCACGATAAGTGAATTAATGCCAAGTGGAACACGTTCAAGTTAGTTGTATAAATTTCTTCTGCATTTTTTATTAAGTATGTAAATAATTTATGGGTGTCCATGTAAACCAGTAAGTGGGGACACTGTGGTTGGTAGTGTGAAGTATTGTTTCGACTATTGGTGACTTAGAGTCTTTGGAGATATTAATAGAATGAAATATCATCCGTTAGGAAAGTGGAACCAGCTTGTAAGTAATCAACGGTAGAGTTTGATAGTTAGAATATCATAATTATTTAATGGGAAATCATGATTTTAATTACATGCAGTCTTGGGTGAGACACATGTGTGGAGTCCATACCAATGTTATGATTAGATAAATCCAATCACTGGGGTGACACCATGACTGATGGAAAATTTATAGGATGTTGTCCTTGTAAAATAGTGCCTTGTTATCATGTGAGTAAATCATATCAACCTTGAGTGGGGTCTCGGAGTGATAATAAGGAGTAATGTTTTTGAATGTGTTAGTTCCGTAGTAAGAACCTATTAGTTCTCGTGGTTGTGTACTTGGACTTAGTGTATCCCAGTTCAAGTTCCTTGACTATAATGTGCGTTGAGATAATCTTGATGATTGAGGTAACCTAGGAGTAAAACTAAATAACCGTGGTGACTTATTATTAAATGAATGAGTTGTGATGTTTTATAATGGGACCTCTTACAACATCATTAGGCTGGGCCTCCTTTTGGGTAATACCCGACATCCTGTGTCTGACCAGGACCTAAATATTATAAATTTAGAGTTTAGTGATTTAAATGTGGCATTGAGAAATAGGTCCCCTTGTGGCATTCGCGGGCATGAGCCTTGGTGTTTATAGGTAATACATGACGTCCTGTATCCTACCAATATATGTATAGATATATAGGTAGTTGCATAACTCGATAAGTCATCGTGTAGTATGAGGTTTCATAACAAGGCAATTTAGTTATAATGATGTGTCACATATTAAGGATTGAAAGCTATATGCTTGTGAACTCATATTGAAAATTTCCTTGGAGATATATACTAAGGGTTATATAATGAGATATAAATGCGAGTGATAGTCATTCCCTAATAATAGTGAATCAAGGTTGTATAGCATAGGTCATGGTATGACTGGTGGTTCCTTGTGATAAATGTATAAGCCGTTTAGAAAGAAATAATTGAGTTTGATGTCGTCACCCTTGAGATATTGGGAACTATTGTGGTATTGAAGTTTTTACAAGGCATAGGTAGCGTTAGTCCTAAGGTGGTAAGCCTAGCATTCATCTCCTTGAAGAAAATTCTCTTTTTCTTCCACTCGTTTGGCATGGATGGATAATTCCTAATAATACTCGTCAGGGTTAGGAGGTTAAGCCAAGATGTATGGTAAGACCATGGTACTTAACACATATTGGTAAGAGTTAGAGGCTTTGAGTAAACATCGTGAGTTCATACTTTTTTAGTTCAACTTGTCGTCAGGATTATATTTATTTATTTGGTATGGTAGTTGCCCAATTCGTTGCCTTCTTGTGTCTTCTTTGATATTGATAATGGGAAGATGTTGATTAGTTTGATCCGGGAGTAGAACTACGTAAGGTCGATAGTGATGCAGGTTAAGGCCAGGTTATGGCTGATGCATCATTGTACGTGAGTGCGCTCTTCTTCAGATACCCCCTTTATTCTACACCAGTTTGCGTGTGTGCTTAGTCCCGTGTTCTGGAATTTAGTCACATGTGTTACTATATTTCTTAGGTTAACATGCTTGTTAGTTATCCGGTGTAACTAGTGCGGCTAGGTTGTGTGTCCCGAGGTTGTGAATTGAGAATATTATGAATATTGGAATTTGATAAGACATTAGATGGTGGTTTTTCACTTGGTTCCGAACTGTACAAATTGAGTATGTGATCTCTTGTATATGTTTGTGTTGTGATATCTAGGATGACTATATGTTAGCTTAAGTTTCTTGTAGGATATTTGGTCGAGTAGAGCTTTGTGATAAGTGACTGACTTAAAAATCATTAACATGTATAAACGTAAGTGTTAAGATTTTATCAGCCTAGTTTTGGCATGATCCAAGATTTGTTTGAGGAAACGTAGGTCTCAAATCTTAACGTAAAACAATCCATGATGATGAGTTCATAGGTGATACTACTATATCTCGCGAATATAAACAATCTCGAGGTTTTGTTTACATAGACATGTTAGGCATGCTTGAGGGCTGGTAATAAGAACTTAGGGTTCATCATGGGTTGATTAACAATGGTAATGGATTAAAGAAGAAGAAAGACTATAGTGTTGAGAAATCCTATGTCTAGAAACTGGTCATAGATGACTAGAATATAAATTATAATAAACCAAGAATTTCGAGGACATAATTCCCTAAGGAGGAAAGTTTGTATTTTCCCACCTCGGTAATTAATTAAATTATGTGTGGTGATTATATCAGATGAGGAATAATTTATAGTTGAAGAGAATTAAAGAAATTTTTGTATGGATTATAGAAGGAGTGGTTATAAAAGTAATTAAATTATATGTATCTTTCATAAGACTTAGAGAATTAAATGGGGACTTGATGATAATTATCGAAAAAAACATTAGGCAAAAGATCAAATAAAGCTAAGGAGATTAATAATTATAAAAAACCCATCCTTTTGTTTAAAGTTTGGTTTGGTATCACACATGTAAGATAAGGAAATTGATGGCCAAATTACTAAAGTGGAACATTTTAGATGCGTTGACAAAGTGAGGCCCTGTTGTTCAAACGAGCAAGTTTGGCATTCGAACGACTGAGAGTGTTGTTTGAACGACGAGTCCTGTCATTCGAACGACCAGGACGGGATCTGTTTTCTTGTTACACTATCAAGCTCTTTGTGACAACCCGCGATCCGAGATAAGGGGTGGCCAGCCCGATACTCAAACATAACAGGAATCATGGATGGATATCATTCTCAGCATCACAAATATAAACTGAGTATACGGGAAAACCACCCAATAAATCAGAAAACGGGTTGCCAAAAAGTTTAGAAATTTAAAACTAGTTAAGAAAATTAAATTTAAACAACCCAATCTGATAAGCAAGTGGAATTCCACAAGAATATATATAATACAACTAAGACGAACGTATACAAAAGGACCGAATAAGTTGTCGATCCACAGCAACATACAACGAAGTACAACAATTTAATATCTTATGTAATACATTCATTAAACAAGCACAAATGTTTGGGCCACACGCCCGAGTGAAAAGACCCGATCATATCTAGAATAACAAGAAGAAAACGTCTAATTCAAGGTCCTGTAATAACCCGCAAAATCTTACAGCTCGTCGAAAGCAAAGGAATGGTAACATCAAAATGGGGGCCCTTGCGGGGGAGCACCTGAGCGGATACAATCATATACCCAACAAGGAAAGTAAACCGGTCAGGGTCGGGTTCTATATGATCACCAGAAGAAATAAAAAGCATGATAGAAATGAACAGTTATGCAAGAATGATAAGGATGATAATATGGCATGAAATCTAGCATGTTAAACTTACATTACAATTTAAGGCAATTTAACTAAATGATGAAATGAAATGTCATTTACATAAAAGAAAGAAAAGTAAATAACTTAAATTAAAAACCTTTCCTCATTTATCAAATTTCCATTATCTTTTGTATTCCTTAATAGGAATAAAACCATTTATTAACTTCCATAGTTAATTATCTTTCCATTCCTTAATAGGAATATCATTAATATCAAGTGCTCTTTATGGCACATATCTCAATCCCGTGCTCTTTATGGCACGTATCCATGCTCTTTATGGCATATAACCATCAAGTCCCACTTGAATCAGAAAAGTTATATTATTATACATATAACGATTCTAAGACCGCCCCTTCGAGTTTCCCCACTGGGCGCGCCCCTAAATGACCATCATCTTCCAGGGCCTATCTATACAAGACAACCTGGGCACCTATCAATACGTCGGGAAGGGCCATATGCCTGCGGGAGAGTCAGGATCACACCCGGAATCCCCTCACCAGCGCAGAAAACATATAAAAACCCCGCATATGGCCTAGGACTATATCCACCCTGCATTCATTAGCCAGGGGGCATCACCAAGCGCGCGAACTTCCCTTATGATGTCATTTAGAGAGGTGTGTTTAAGTAAATTAACATTTACCATTTTAAATCACATTTTCATTTTCAATTTATCATTACCAAATTCCATTTCCAATATCCATGTGTTTGGTTCTTTTTATTCGAACCTGTAATCATTTAAACAAGTGGGTTCATTTTTATTTGAACCGATCATCTTTAACACAGTTTAGGTTCATTTTAGTTGAACCTATCCTCATTAACATTTGGGTTCATTTTATTCGAACCTATTCGCATCGAATATCGACATTAATATTCCTCAAATTACAAGTCCCGGCTAAATCTCCAAATGATCATTATGATCCTACAAAAGAGTATATCAACAACGAGCTGTGGTCAATCATCCTACATGCGCCAGAGCGTTTAAACAGTAGTGTGGATGATTTGGCTGCTCCTACCGAATATCAATCCATTTTTTTATAACCCAAATTTGAAACAATTTTTAGATTTGTAATAAGTATTCCAATTATCGGACAATAGTTTAATGCTTTTAATTCATTGGTACTTGATAAGTTTATTGCATGTACTATTTAGATTTAATTCTTAAGCATTAATTCAAATTCCATGTCTAGTGGAGTGGGTGTATTATTCTAGTGTTTTATTATTATCGGACATCAGTTTAATGCTTTTAATTCATTTGTACTTGATCATTTTCTCTCTTTCTCTCATTCCTTTATATGTGTGTGTGTGGAGGGGGGGAGTTTTCAACTTTTTTCTAAAATTACTTTGTGTCACGACCCATTCGAGAGTGGCATGTTCACAGAAAATGTTTGTATGTCTTCTTCAGTTGTGTGTGTGCGGTTGTGTTTGTATTCTTTTAATTCATTTGGATTTGTACTAATAACAATATTTTTTTTTTTACAGAAAATGTCTCCTTCAAGGATTAAGGCAAGGATGATGATAATGATAATGATGATGTCTTCTTCAGGGCTCGACGATAGAGAAGGCGACGAGGGCTCCTCGACCCCTAAGCTCCCTAAATGGGGAAAATTTGGCATGGCCGTTGAGAACAGGACGGGCATATTGACCAGATCCCTCGAGCTAGTGAAGACGATTATCGGCCCGGGGTACACCAGTTTGAGGGAGGTGCCAAATGAGCTAAAGTTAGCTATTTGGGCGGCACTATAGGTAATGTATTTATATTTATATTTCAATTTCAATTAATATGTCTATTTATTCTCAACTAACACTTACTTTATTTTTGTTTTGCATTTGTTTGACAGGAACAATTCAACTTTCCCCTAGAACTCCGTGATTATGTGTTGGAGCAGTTGAGGGTGCAACACAAGACATGGAAGAAGAATTTGCGTGACCGATACTTTAGGAAGACCCGAGACCCCATTCTCAGAATGTGTGAATTCGTCCTACTGAAGGAGATAATCGCATTGGCACAATGGCAAAAGTTCATTGATAATGAGATCGAGGAGCGACAATTGGAATCTCGCCAATCGAGGAGGGAAAACCGTGGGGAAAAGACGGGCGTGCACTACTCCGATCGGACGTCTTACGCCGAGGTGGATCACATGATGGTAAGTTTTTTATTTTTCTATAATTATAAAAATATGTTATTCTTCATTATTTTACTTTGCGTTACTTACTAATTTTGTATTATTTTATTTCAAGGGATGGGGAGTGGCCCTGGGGGTAGGACACATAGGCTCAATGCCTATGTGGCAATTCGAACGAAGAAGGAAAAGGATAAGGAGGTATCCCCGAGCGTCATGGCCACGATTGTAAGTAATCGGACAATTTAATTTTTGTGAATTATGTTATAATTTTTTTATTTACTTATTTAACTAATCGTGTGCTTTTTGTCGTTTCAGGCAAAGTTTAAGGAAGTGCATGAGTCGCAGTTTGATGCCGACAAGGCATCCTTGTCTATGGACGCACACAGCCAAGTTATTGGCGCTGATCGTAAGGGGAGGACTATGAGGTGCTCTCACGGCTGGGAAAATCTAGGATCATCGGAATGGAGACGCACAACACCGTGTTGGTTCGTCAGGTGGACACGCATAACGCAAAGCTATTAAGGTTGGAGGCGAAAGTCCAAGATATGTACGCATTCATGAAGTGTCAGTTGGGTGAAAAGGGCAAGAGCAAGGGGAAGTAGAAGATGGTTGAGGAGGAAGTGGATGAGGATGTGGATGTGGACGTGGACGTCGCTGCTTCATCGCCGATACGCGCGGACTCACCGCTTGATGATTCAGTCCCTTACTTGGCTGCCGTCCAGCGGCCTATGTCAACAATCGGTTATTTGGGCATGTTTTTATGCGACATATATGATGGCCAACGGATAGCGAGGGGGTTAAGGGACCCGAATACCGTCGTGGGTATGCCAGTTCATGGACGTACCCTTCAAAATATTGAGGCTAAGGTGCTCGTCACGCGTGTGATACCCAAAAATGAGAACTCCGCATTGTGGTTGTGCAAATAATGTGGGGTGAGGAATATTGAAGGGTGTCTCAATGCGTATATCGTGTGGCCTTCCTTCCTCCTCTAACCTACCCTAGACTCTATGACTTGACATTATTTGTATCTATTTTTATTCGGACACTTAGATTATATTTGAATTGTTTTGATTTGTTACATTTTGGTTTGGATATGGATTGTATTTTTATATTATTTGGATATGGAATTATATATGCAATGATTTTGTGCATTCTTTCTACTTTATTGGGAAATATGTTGTTTGAATAGGTATAATTTTGCTATAACAAGTACAAATATACTGGGCAGTGGCAGGGGCCAAATCGCCCAGCAGATTTTTTTTAAATTATATCCAGATTTATCACGATCATTGATCGTGACAAGTTCGTGACAAATAAAACTTGTCACGGCCTTTGACCGTGATAATTTTTTAGAGTTTGTCACCTCTTTGTCGCGGTCTGTAACCAAAAATAAAACTTGTCATGGTAAAAGATCGTGACAGGACCGTGATAGGACCGTGATATGTCTAATGAACTTATCATGGTTAATGACCGTGACAAGTCCGTGATAATAAAAGTTGTCACACTCAGACTTGTCACGATCATTGACCTTAACAAGTTGGACTTGTAACGGTTAATAACCGTGACAATTTAGCAGTTTTGGTGTAGTGCGAGCTTGAACGTGAGGAGTTATTTATTGGGTACCTACACAACCTTGGGTTCCTCATCTGAGGCTTTGATTTTGAGGGGTCCCTCGTACCTTGCAAGGACGACCAATGGGTTCCTCGAATACTTTGGTTGTTGACGGTGGATCGTATTTTGCGCGAGGATCTCTAAGGGTTCCTCGACGCTTTATGTGGTTGGAAAAGGTTGCTCGTTTGAGGGCCTTCATTTTAAAGAGGATTCATCCTCCGCTTTGAGTTTGAGGGGTTCCTCCTGAGTGGTCTTCTCACTTTGAGTCCTATTCCCAGGTGGAATGTCATAAAAAACTAGCTGCTTAGAAACGTTGAAACCTTCTTTGTACATGAAATTGAGGATACCTCCCCAGAAGAGTCACCTAATGTAAGAGGGTAATGATACTGGGGTCTATGAATAACTGGAAAGGGTGAGTCGTGACCTACTCCAATGGACGTTGTCTGCAAGGTTCTCAAGAACTTCTGGAGAAGCTTATGATAAAACCTTCTCCTTTTGATAAAAATGGAATTCAAGCAGTAACTCCCTCCCTGCAAGAAGATGAACTTCCATAACGATAATAGTATCTTTTCTCAAGAGGAACTCCTGAGAGTGATGGCTGTCAGTGGAGAGTGAAAGAACAAAGCACTTAGCACTTAGAGAGAGAGTAGGGAGAGAATACTAGGATTTTCTGGTGTGATTTTGACAGAATAACAGTATGATATGAGTTATGATCCTCCTTTGACCTTGCCTAGGGGTCCTATTTATACTTGGGCACTAGGGCGAGTAGGCACCCTTTGGCGCGAAAAATGAGATGGTTAATGAGGGAGAAGTTCTGTAGTGTACCATTCTCCCTTCCTGTATGCAGCAGCCTGTCCCATCAGATAGATGCCACCTGGTGCAAACCAAAGCCAAAAAGCAAATATGTCTCCTAACAGAGACAAAATATCTAATTTGATAAATATCTTTTAAAACGGTAATTTTTGGTACAAACTTTGTAAACTTGATAGAGGAAGCCTCAAGGACCACCTCTTCTAAAACCATTAATCTTGAGGGGGGGGGGGGGGGGGGAGCCTTGAGGAACCCTATCCTCTAAAATCATTTTTCTTGAGAGGGGCCTTGAGGACCCTCTCTTAAAAAAATCATTTTTGTAAAAGTTCATTTCTTGTGAGCAGCCCTTTGGCTGCTCACTTCACTTGTGACTAAGTGTGAGCTGTGTGAGGTCTTGAGTGACTCTTAGGGTCTTCCTACTAGTATTGTCTCAATCCTAAAGTGATAAGTAGTTGAGTTTGCCCAACAAACCTTGTTCTTCAGCCGCCAAGCAAAACTCCCAAGAGTTCCCAACTGGCCTATTTGAGCCCTGCCTGCTCAACTAGGCTACATGTATAAGAAAGTAAGTGTTAGTACTTTTGTTCATTTAAAGAATGACTTTTCATGATGATGGGTTGCTCATGGTAGCCACTCCCTCATCCTAGCTTATTTTCTAGAAGCTCAGGGGGATGACCTTGAGGGTTCCTCACCCAAGATTTTGGTTGAGGACCCTGAGGGTTCCTCACCCAAATGTGTTCTTGCAGTTAAGGGAGGGGAACCTTGAGGATTCTGTCATCAAATATTTTCTAAAGGTTAAGGGACCATAGGGGTTCCTCAACGAATATGGATTTTTTTACCGTTGAGGGACCTGGGGTTTCCTCAACCAATATGAATTTTCTGTTGTTGAGGGACCCTCGGGGTTCCTCAACCAATATCAATTTTCTGTCATTGAGGAATTTTGGGGGTTCCTCCATCAATATGAATTTTCTGTCACTGAGGGACCCTAGGGGGTCCTCAACCAATATCAATTTTCTATCGTTGAGGCACTCTGGGGGTTCCTCAACCAATATCAATTTTCTTTCGTTGAGGGACCCTTGGGGTTCCTCAACCTCATATTTTATGTAGACTAATGAGGGGGTATTTGAGGGACTCTCACCCCAAAATATAGTGGTCATGTTTGAAACACCCTTTGACAGGAGTTGATTTGGTGGTGGGACAGGTCGAGATGAGGGGAGAGAGAGAGAGAGAGAGAGAGAGAGAGTTAGGTGATATGGTTTTCACACCTTGTTTCATTTTTTAAACTTTATGAGGAAACTTGTGTAACTTAACATATAATTAAAATTACAAATTCATTAAGATAGAATTTGTATAAATTTGAGGTCAATGTTATAATATTTTTTAGGAGGAGGTGTGGACAATATGGAGTTAATCTCCAAATGGTAACTCCGAGGATTTATGATTCATGAAATTTAAACCCAAAAAGTTCTAGACCATTTTCTTTCGCGGCAGTGAGTTGCCTTTATGCCCAACTCAAAAGTGCTTTTTAGGTAATTTAAAAAAAAAAAAAAAAAGGTGGTCTTTAGGTTCATATAAACTCACGTAAAAGAGATAATTTTCTCATTTAGTTCTCATAAATTTTGGGCAAGGGAATATAAAGCATGTTAGTGCACCCTCACAAATTCGAGAGTGTGGTTCTATGTTAATTCAAGTGTGAATAGGCTGAAATATATATTTAAAAACTACTTATCAAAAATGAAGATGGAAGCTCTCATAGACGCATGGAAGCTGTCAAGTAATTTCTACGGTACAGTATGTTGGGACGAGAAGACGACAATTTGGAAAAAGGTCGAATATCTCTCACAATCAATCTTTTAAAAGCTGATGTAGTGTAAACGTGATGAGATATTATCATATCATCCACAGTAGCATGTTTTCCAACCACGTGCTGGGGAAAAAGCGTCCCATTCTTTTTAAGGAAATATCAAGATCAAACGGTTCGGTAGAAAATTATAAAATATGTTTTTATTTATTTAAAATTGTATAATCATAAGAGATGCAGTTATTAACAGTTTCAATCCAATCACTAATTAATGTTAAATATGTGAAAAATTATTATAATTTATTATTTTTCATCACTTCGAACTACACACATCCTTAAGTATAATATTATTAATGATAATATAATATTATTTACTTATATTGAAGTTTTTAAATGTTTATTTTTCTTCACAAACTAATTGTATTTTTTTTAAATTTATAAGTAATTAAAAATTATTATTATGAGATGTTATGTTACTGTCATAACTGTCTCATTGAATAAATAGGTTAAAGAGCAGGGGCGGCCCTGAGCATGTGCTAAGTGAGCGATCGCACAGGGTCTTCCGTTGATCCATTTTTATTACTTATATATTGAGGGCCCATTTTTTATATTAATACAGGTAAAAGGGGCCTATTTTATAATTTTTACACGGGAGCCTTGGCAATTTTTATCAATCTCAAGACCGGCCCTGTTAAAGAGAAGAAAGTTTGGTAGAAGAAAATATAAAATGTCATTTGGGCCCCACGGGATCACCACCTTGTTATGTTTACATGATGCAATAATTAAATGCTTGGTTCAACTAATTCTGTCACTTCTCTTCCATCATTGGTATGACTTTTGAAGTTTTTAAAAAATATATTGGAAAATTCTATTTGTACATATAATTTGTATAGAATCATATATACGGGTGTATTGTATTTATATCAAGGTTTTAAAAAATACGGGGTGTGATTATGGTATAGAGGATAAGTCTTAAGCCATAGAAGCCTAGGCGGGTCTAGGCGTGAAAAGGCGTTTAGCCTTCTTAATATAATTTAATATTTTTTAACCATAACAAGGCTATTAAAATACAAAAATTGCACATATTATAAAAATATGTCTGAATATATGCAAATTAAAATACTATTTGAATATTTTGTATGAGATAATGGTCCGATTTGTAAACAAATTCTTTAAAAGGCGACATCGTTTCACTAAAGCATTGTTGTTTTTAGAAAAAAGTGCGCCTTAAGGGTTTTACCAAGAATAAGGCGTGAAAAGCGTAAGGCGAGGCGTTTCTTCCAAACCTTAAGTCTAGGCGGGCCTTAAGCCTATGAGGGTTTTTTACAACAGTGATTTATATTGATCCATGTCTTGAATAGATTTATGATACGGATTCATACGAACACGCACATCACTATATATATACGAATCATATATACAAATAGAATTGTTCAAATAAATTTGGGAGCTTTAATCGCATTTGGATTGTTTTTACCGGCTCAATTCCAAGTTTTTCTTTTTCTTTTTTACCACTAGTCTTACAAATAAGGAAAACGCTGTCATGTGGAATACGAGAAAGAGCATCACTACTCTTATTGGAAAAAGTTTTCCTCGAATTTATCCAATATGCTTCAAGGATATTGTAGTATGATAGCGCTCACACTGATACAATAGCCTTAAAGTACTCTCAGTAAATTCGGTATACACTTTTTCGATAAATCTATCATTTTTCTATGAGAAAACTTCATGCATGTCCTAAGAAATACTTGATGACCACTCAATATGATCAGTAGCCAAACAAATAATGTTCAATTACTATTTGCGATTTGGTAGTTCTCATAAATTGAATCTTGAATTCCACTAGTTTTTGTATTGATTGAATGGGGTCCAAAACAAACAAAAACTGTTAGTTGACTATTTTGACCGTTAATTGACCCCTTATTTTCACTAAAAATACCATAAATCCATTAGTATATTTATACATTATATACTTATATTTTTATATTAAAAAAAGTATAAATACCTTAATATATACCTTAATATATATATATATATATATATATATATATATATATATATATATATATATATATATATATATATATATATATATATATATATATATATATTAATAGTTTCATATATTTATGATTATAGTTTTTAGCTATCTATGATAAATAAAAGTGAGAATTTTTTTATTTAATGTTAAAGAAGTACTTTTTAAAATTTTACATAATCTCTAAAATGTTTATAACTTATTTTTAACTATTTTTATATTCAAAAAACTGTGTACGTTATTTTTACCTATTTTTTTTTATTTTTTTAAATTATGTTATTTAAAATTTGTTCTTCAATGATTCTCTCTCTCTCTCTCTGTATATATATATATATATATATATATATTATTTAAAAAAACGGACACTGATGTTTTATAAAAAAATAGTTAAAATACTATTTTTATTTAAAAAAATGATTTTTTATAAATTAAAAAATAACACTAAAAATGGTTTAAAAAATAAAATCAAAATCATTAAAAATAGTTCAAAATAAAGTAAAAATTGTACTATTTTATTTAAATATAAAAATAGTTTTAAAATATTGTACAATATTTTTAATAAAAAATAATTAAAATATTTTTGGATTAAATATCGTACCATTGTTTTAATAAGAAAATAGTTTAAAATAACATACAGTTTTTTATAAAATAATATGTAATTTTTTTTAAGCAACGTAGAGTTTCTATTATAATAAATAACGGCGAGTTCTTTTTAAGTTAATAACATGTTTTTTTTTAAATAAAAAGGTTTGATTACACTTTAACCCTTCCATCTTTACTTGCATTTTCACTTCCCCACTCGTACTTTTATTTTCTAGACATAACCCCCCTCAACTTCTAAAAATGCGTCACTTTACCCGAAACACTAACAACGCTAAATTTTTGGATGAAAAATTAATCACGAGTGATGTACATGAGGATATTTTTGTCTAACCACTTGTGCAAATGACCAATTTTTCGTCTGTTAACTTAGTATCATTACGGTCATGGGGTAATATGATGCATTTTTAAACCTAAGGGGTTAAGCATAAAAAATAAAAATATAGGTGGTGAAATAAAAATAAGTGCAAAGTTGAAGGGATTAAAATGTACTTAACCCAAATAAAAATTAAATAAAAACATTTTACCCACTTTTTTCTATTAATAATGTACTTAACCCAAGGTGTACTTAATGAAAAATTATAAATAATAATGTATATTAATGAAAATATTATACATAAATATATAAACGTATTAGAATAAATATACATATTGATGTATTTATAATATGAGATGTATAAATTTATTAATGTATTATAATATATTAAGGGGCAGAATGATCTTTTTAGTTCAAAATGGCTAAAATAGTGGTCAACTAACGGTTTACGTTGGTTTTGTGCCACAACCAACTAATACGTAAACCAGTGAAAAACAAGCCACAAATAACGAAGACTACTGGATCCCAACTAGTAAGTGACCAAAAAAATAACGAGTTGATTAATATTTATTTATGAAAAAACGTTCCATCTAAATATTAATTTAATATTTTTTTTATTCTCCATAGTAACATTAGCACAATAGTGAAATTAACTTGCGACAAAGTTAATTTCACTATCCTGTGATAATGTTACTATTATGGGTTTAAAACTAATATTAAAAATATGTTGGATTAATTTAGAAAAACTAATTTAGAAAAAATTAAGAGATTTTTGAAAAATGCTTCAAAAATACATACATAGAAACCGGTGCAACTAAATCTCCTTGCATAGTCAATCATTCAACAAATATATATATATATATATATATGTGTGTGTGTGTGTGTGTGTGTGTGTGTGTGTGTGTGTGTGTATAATAAAGTAGGAAAGTTTTTTAATTGTCTAAGCATAATAACCCTCAGATATTGCCACATCACCCACTAAAAATAAAGGGCTTAGATTAATTCCTCAACTTTCATTCAAATTTTAAAATTAAAAATTTTCTCCATTTCATTCCCCCTCTTTTTTAGAACACAAATTCATTTGATACCCCTAAAATTTCATTTCCCCCATTAACAACCTGCACAAGGCTCTCTCATTATTCTCATTTCGCCCGATCTTTTTTCTCTCTCTTTTTCTCTTCTCACACTCTCATTCACACGTCTCTCTTATGCCATCCTATCATGAATCTCTTTGTCTCTCCAAGACAGATTTAAGGCTTTATGCTTATAGGTTTAAGGTTTTTCTCTCGGTGTTGATATAGAAGATTTTATGGTGGCTTTGTTTACAAATTTTGTCTTTCTTCGGATTTTAGGGTATTGGGTACGAGTTATAGATTTTTGTTTTGATATGGACTCCAAATATTAGGATTTGTCATCTATTATTATATGTAACCATTATAATTTTAATGTTTTTATTTTTATAGATTTTCCTTTATTTAGCTTCTAAAGTTCTAATATGCATATTACATTTTGTTTAATTTTGAAGATTTTGTTTTAGGATTTTACATTCGGGGACTACATCAAGGTACCAATCTCTCTCTCTCTCTCTCTCTCTCTCTCTCTCTCTCTCTCTCTCTCTTATTTTGTGGATTCAAACAGGTTTAGTTCAGAGCTCAGAATTTTTGGTTCAATTTTTTGGTGAAAACGTATTCAGGTATGTTCTATTATATTTGTATCCTCTGTAATTTGTATTTCTAATATTTTAGCTCTTACTTTTTAGTTGTAGGATTAAATTTTTTAGCATATTGGGTTATGATCTATGAGGTAATACTCTTTCTCCGAACATATAATTTCGGCATCAACTCTAATGTTTTAGGGTTAAACATTTAGGGGTTCAAATGGTTTGTAGATTTCCGATTCATCTTTAATGCCTTTTTTAGTGTTACTAATTTGATGTTTAATTTTGTTTTGCAGGTATTAATTTGATGTTTATTTTATTAGGTATTAATATGATGTTTATTTTTGGTTTTGTAGGTACTCATTTTATGTTTTTGTTTTTAGGCATTAATTTGATGTTTATTTTAGTTTTGTAGGTATTAGTTTGATGTTTAATTTTATTTTGTACTTTCTCTTAGGTATACACTCTCTAACACCTCCAATTTTCCACGACCGGTTGATTAAGCCAGACACGAAATACCGGGAGCATTAAAATAATATATATCATTCTCAGCATCGACCATAAACCAAAAGCTACAATAATTAAAAACCAACCAAGATAAGAACTCAACGAAAGATGAAAAAAGAAATAAACTGAACAACAATAATTGAATTCGAGTAAATGGATCCACTATATAACAATGTTTGAGTACTTATGTTAAAACTGAAATAAATAAGGAGTACAACAATGGCAACTTCCAAAAGAACTCAATATAATTGACAACTACAATGAACCAACATATCCAAATCTAAGAATACCAAGATGGATCTCCACAACTTGCAAGTTTGACTACTCAGACCTACTAATCCTGTAAATATATAATAATCCCCGGGGGGCATTTATAATTTTGGGTCAGATCCTTATAGTTACAAGAATATCTCTAATACAATAAGGTAACACGTGTGATTAATTTACAATAAATGTGTCACCCATCAACTCTTACATGCAATAAGTACCTCAGATCTCATTTAAGTGCAAAGTATGTCCCAACCCAAGGTAAAAATATATTAAAAGTCTTTATCTCTAGGCTAACAAATGCTATCACATAAAAAATAACAAACATAGAATGTAACTGACAAGTAGGACTATATCCCAATGCCCACACATATATTTTATTAAGTTACTCACAGTCTCATAAAAGTAACATTCTCTTGGTTTGTAATCTCTTTTAGTAAATATGTTCTTCCCCGAACTATCATAAAGGATAAGTAACAACTATGCATCTTGCAATAGGGATGTAACTATCTACAAATATAAGAATTTAACCAGAATATTAACCACCACAATGTCACCCTTGAAAATAAAAATAAAGCAAATAATGTATTTTATGTGGCATAGGACTCATTATCATTTTTTTATCACTAGACTATATTAATTCTTTCTCATTAGTTATAATATCACACGAAGGCAACCACCTTCGGTGTTCATCTCGTAGCGCTATCGATAAGTTCGTAGGAATCCATCGCTTAACGGGCTTAAGCAAAATACACAAATAAATAATGGGGCGATCACTATGCAGTAACACCACCAACGGCCCATACCCAGACCATGTCGATGGATCAAGTCATCTTGCATTCTCTCATCATGAAACGATGACCATTGACCGTATGATCTAATATAATGACCTTCATTACGTCTTATCCATCTCAGCTTGCGTGTGGTACACAGTCCCGATATCGAACGCAAATCCCTAGCCGATAGATTCATCATGAGTAAAAGGTATGTTCACATAATCAATGCCATATATATATATATATATATATATATATATATATATATACTGGATAATGCATGCACTCGAGTGTACCCAAAACATCCCAATCCCTAAATGCTGGATTATCATCTCAAATAGGTTTGTTAAATCTCAAAATCCTGTCAAACATATATAACCAAGTAGGATACCACACACACTCAAGTATACCCCAAATCGTCTAAATCCATATGCACCAAATTATTCGTTACGTTCTTACGTTTATCAACTCTTAGCTTTATTAAATCCAACTCTTAGTTTATTACTTCTCTAAACTATAAGTACTTGTGTGTGTGTGTGTGTATATATATATATAGAGAGAGAGATAGAGAGAGAGAAAGAGAGAGAGAGAGAGGCAGGCTCCTGTGCACACTAAGTTTGCACAGTGCTGGCGCACACCAATTTTTTTAAAGCATTAAAAAAATATTTTTGAGTTTATTTTTTTTATGTGATATTTAAACATTTCAACGGACCTATGAAAAAAAATCATCTCAAAAAACTTTTTTTGCTATTTTTAAAAACTCAGTCAAACTTTTGCAGCTTTTAAAGTGCTTAAAAGCACTGAAAGTTTGACCGATTTTTTTAAAATAGCAAAAAAAGTTTTTTTTAGTTGATTTTTTACATGGGTCCGTTGAAATGTTTAAATATCACACAAAAAAATCAACTCAAAATTTTTTTTTTTACTATTTAAAAAAAATGATGTGCAAACTTAATGTGCACATGAGCCTCTCTCTCTCTCTCTCTCTCTCTCTCTCTCTATATATATATATATATATATATATATATATATATATATATATATATATATATATATATATATACACACACTAGGGTATACCTGTGCCTGAAGGCACGATGAAAATTTTCAAAATATATAGTTGTGAAGCGAGGAAAATTTGAAAGTACATAGTCGCCGCAAAAATTTCGAAAATACGTAATTGCAAAACGACGAATTTTCAATAAAGGCACGCATATAATTTTGAAAAGTATAAAATCGTGTATAATATAAATAGTGAATGTTTTATATATTATAAATGTAGATTTTAAAGTATTGAATCGTCTAAATTTAAGTCATAAAATTTCTTTTATAATACAAATGTTTAAACAAATTTTTAAAAAATGGGACAAATTTCCCTTTGTTTAAAGGACTACCCACCCTGTTTAAGAAATAAATAATTAATCCAACAAAACAAATAGTCCATTTTGGACCTCATATAAGCAATATAATCCAAATATGCTCAATTACATAATCAGGGCCAAGTATAAAAGAAAATTTTAAATGGACATAGTCTCCTTTGTTTATTGGACTATCCACCCTGCTTAAGGGATAAAAATCAATTCAACAATATTTAAATTGCCTAAATTCATCTAACAAATACTTCATCTTAGCCTTCACAATACCCCCATCCAATATAGTTAACGCTTCTTCCACACTAATAATTTTCCACATCTTTCCACTCGTTCTCCTTCAATTAGTGCTGATGTTTTTTGGAATACTTTAGCCCTACATTTTAACCAAAAGTCAAAAGTAAGCACCTAAAAAATTAAATTCTTGTGAAAAAAGAATCAAACTGAAAGGATTCCCTTGATTCTACACTTTATGAATTTGACCAAGCAATTCTTTTATGTGCTTAAACGCATATATAATTGATATGTGTTGTGTATTATGTGCAGAAAAATGAAAAAAATAAAAGTATGTGATAGACATATGATTCTATTATAGGTAGCAAACCTTTTACACCCCCTATCTCAGACAAATACAAAAAAATCCCAGTAATTACAATAATTGGTTCAATTAGAAATAGTTAAAAATCTCCCGTGATCTTTAAAAATCCCACGTGATCTTTTAAAGTGAATGGTTACAACATAGGGAGTACACTATACAAAGCAGACTTCGTAGGTGTATCCCTAGGTCCAAACAAAGCAGAACACACACTAGAGTATTCACGTGATATTGGAGAAATGTACCTTGAACAGTGATATGACAATTTGTTCCAAAAAATTATGTCAAAAATTAAGTCACAATAGAAACACTCTATGAGAAATCTGCAAATAAATTATATAAACCAAAAAACCAAATTCACATGAGTAATCTCCATAACTTAAAACATGTAAAAGAGACATAAAAAAATGAAAAGTAAGCCAATAAATTTTAAAATGACTTCCAAGTACACTCAGGAAACTATATACCCCAAACAAATGTATTAGATCTACAAAATAGAAAAGATGTATCAAATTAGAATAAAACGCACAAATCACAACTCTATAAACACTATTTTCAAAAAATATATGCATTGAATGGCTATGAAATTTATATCTGCCTTAACTCCCCAACATCTTTTAGTTGAACTTGATATCTGCCTCAACCCAATATATGCGTTGTTAAGTTGTCAGAGAATAGAGATCGGTGCAAAGAGGTCACCTAGCAGCCACATGTACAGTATAAAATCTACCTACACCCATTTCACAAATATAAGAAGCAACAAAAAAAAAAGTCGTTATTTTTAAGACAATCAAAGAAAAAGAACATACCAAGATAAACTTGTTTTCCACAATCCCTGAACAAAGAAACGAAACAAAATGAGAAGAAAAGAGAAGAGAGGTTGTGCGAATAAGAATTTTAGTAAACTAACCATATATGTGACTCCCAGCGGTCGGTTTGTCGGTAAAATGTAACCCCACGGTATTGTGAGCTTTCCGATTACTCTGACATGGGGCTCAGATGGATTGGCAAAATTTAACCCCGATCCAGTGGGCCCTCAGAAAAGAAATTTAACCCAGACCCGGTGGGCCCTCGCAAAATGCAACCCCGACCCAGTGGATGAAGTACCCATTTCGGAGTCATCTAGAGGAAAAAACTGGGAGGGACCAGTGGTTGTAAGTTTAACTTTAACCTACAAATGTCTAAGACACGGAGTCTCAGCCCATAGAAACAACAACTGACTTGTAACTTTAACTTGCAAATGTCTCAGACACGGAGTCTCCAGATAAGATTGTGAGTCTCCATATGAAAAGAGATATTCCCACTTCTCTGTACACACCTCATGGTCCGAAAAATGGTAAATGTCTCAGACACGGAAATTGAATCTCAAATGCCTCTGCAAAAAGCCCCAAAGCCCACCCAACTATCAAAATCGCAAATGAAAAATTATTGACTGTCAAAATCGCAAATGAAATCATTAGAACCTCAAAAATCATGAAATCTCATAAATGTTAACCCATGATAAATATAAGATGTAAATGAAAAGGGGTTACTTTATATCGCACCTCTATCGAGCGATCTGGAGCATGAAAACCGATCTTGGATCATGGATACAGATCTCGAAGAAGACTGAGCATGGAGAGAGGGAGAGAGAGAGAGAAGGGGGGGGGGGGGGGGGAGAGAGATGAGTATTTGATTAGTGAGAAAATTGGTCCGCTCGACCAAATGTTTTAATCGGTGAGTGTGAACCAGATAGAGTTACTAAAATAACCTCAATTTTGAATTAAATTAAAATTTTGGTAAGTTAAAAAAGGGGGGAATCAAAAAATAAAAGGGTAGACATGTAAAACAAAGAGAGGGTAATATGGCAGGAGACTCTTTTCCCATTTTACCCTTATTTTTGAATTTTGAGGAAGAGTGAGAAATGAATTTTGAGTGTGAAAAAAGAGGGGGAACTTAAATATTTGAGGGAAAAAATAGTGAGTGCAAGAATTAATATAGATGGATGACATCATCAATCAAACTTATGACATACATAAGTTTCCTACTTTATTATATATATATATATATATATATACATATACACACACACACACACACACTAAATTAATCGCACAACCTGTAATTTCTCATGATCAGAATTAACCACCCAAACACTTTAGCTAGTTACTCTCCAAGCTCAATGTGTACACATAACCCTAGGATATAACTCTCTTGCGTGTCTACCCAATCTAATCCAATCCCCAACATCGGATAGTATTGTTAATCAAAGTAATAACCATTATTCTACCTCAATTAAATTTACACAATTTGTCTTTTGTTTTATATACTAATAGACCTAACTTCCAAATTTTGCCAACCATCTCTCATATAGATAACCTTTCATGTACTCATATCAACTCAGGATAACCACACAATCCATTCCCAAACCCGACCTCAGTCTGACCCACGGTTCGAATCAATTCGCCCATGGGGTCGAATTGATCCGCACCTAGCAGAAGGCTTAAATTTTCCTAAAAACTAAGGCTTCCTTCCCCAAACTTCCATTAATGCTTTTCAAAGCTCCAAATCGAAACCCAAATAATACCAAAACTTAAATATAAGTGTGGGAACATGTTTCTAAACATTTTTACACAATCATATGGTTTCAATAACATCAAATCAAAGAATAAACTTAAAGATTAAAACTTTTCAACGTAACTCATTAATAAATCATCTTAGGGTCTGTTCACCACTAATTATATCTCTAAACCTCAAATTAACAGGGGAATAATTCGTAATAATGAAGTTTTATTCTAAGACATCAATTATATTTCAAATTTACATAATTTAATCCATTAATTTTATGTTTTAATCATCAAGCTACAAGTACTCAATACAGGGCAGTTTCATATGATTCCTAATTAACCCAAATCATTAGTATAATCAAACTAATCCCTAAACATGGTTCAAAACTTAGATTTGTAATAGGGAAAATACATATTACAAATTAATTACAAGTTTGTAATGAGGATTGCAAGATATTCTTGCCTGAACATCGAAGAATACGCGATCGTAAGCTTGTATCCTTGTGGCTTGTTCTCTTTAAACTTTTCTCTGCTTCTCCCAAAGACCCATGGATGTTAGGGTTTGCTTTTACCTTGGGAATAATTATAATTAATAACTCCTAAACTTATTTAAAAACTTAAATTCCCGCACTTATAATAAATGCCTATATTTGGGCCCCTTACTACCTGGACTGACCTAAAACTCATCATAATGGTTTACCTACCCCTAACACAATTTAAAGTGGTAAAATACATAAACAGACATCTGTCACCCCAGAGTCCAGTCTAAATGATACTACCCACAACACATGGTAAGACCTCACAGCATCAATAAATCATTAACTTAATTATTCTACGCCTACACATAGGCCACAATCATATAATTAATTATTCCAAACACGCATTACAAAAATCATACTGCATGCAAAACTTAATTATTATCTAAATTATGTCAATTTGTTATTACTAAACCACACAAATGATAATTAGTCCCATTTATTAATTTATTTCTCGCTTAATAAATAATAGATATATTCCATGAAAAATACGGGGTATTACATCTCTCTCTCTCTCTCTTTCACACACACACACACACACACACACACACACACATACACACACACACAAGCATATCTTTTGAATCCTCTCTATTTTCCTGTTTGGTGTATGTTTTTAAGAGATTATGGTTTTAGGTATATGGCTATTTATATTATAGGGTATTTTGTACAAATTCTAAAGTTTTACACATTTTACTTTTTTCATCAAATTTAAGTTTTGAATATGAATTTTTAGGTTTCTTGTTAGTTTTTTTTTATAAAAAAAATAAACAAATATTAACTTTTTTGGGTATCGTTTAGGTATGTTAGTCCTCTACCTTTTGAATTTTTATATTTTTACTTCATTTATATAGGATTAAGCTTCTTTTGGTTCACTTTTAGGATTTGGGCATTTTTTGGATTTATGGGTTTACTTAAGGATTTTGTTAGGTTTAGGGGTTTATTTATTACATATTTTTTTCTAGCATCAAAATGTTGTCTATAAAGTTTGGGATTGTGATTATACATAGTTTTTGTGAGTTTGTTGTTATCTATAAACAATCCATTTACATCATTTTGAGATAAACTGTAATAGTTTAAGTAGTAGGACTAATAAAGGAAATAAATCTTTAATAAAATTTAAGTAAGAGGTTAACATTATTTTGTAACATTAATGGTCTCATTTGTTTGTCATGTTAATATGTTCATCATCTTGTTCTCTGGCACACAAACATCCATTTATTGACTCAACAATTTATATTTTTTACTTATATTATTTATTTACATTGGTTGTGTCTCCAATTTATGTTTTTATTTTTGACTTTTGGTTTTGTTTGTAGTCATTGTGTCACACACTCAATATACTTGATATGTTTGTTACCAATTTTTCTTTTATAAACATTTCATATTATGATGACTTTGACTCAATTTATTTGTTTGATTTTTATGACTCTCACTGTCTTTCAGTAAGATCCGCCATCATTCCAGAAACCTCTATCATTATGCCACATAGAACACACTCACAATCACAAAACACCACAAGAATCTTAAGGAATTTCTTCTCTTTGATTTGTGAGGTTTTTTCTCATCCTATTTTTTCATATTATTCATGATTTGTTTCCTCTAATTTTCCTATTTGTAAAAGTGTGTCATATTTTCTGACAAAAGTTTTTTTGAGTTTCTAGTTTGTCCCCCTTTGAGTTACCTGGATATAGATATTTTTTAATACATGTGTTTGATCTGGAAAACGAGTTGCCAAATACTTTAGTTTGTTATTTTCCTCCATAATTACTTATAAGGTGCTTTTTGGCTTTGAAAGAAGAGCTTTAAAATGGGGCTTTGTTGTTCTTAGATCAAAAGAGATTTTTTCGATTTCAAATGAACGTTTTTTTATTCTTATTTCTCCCTCCATTTCTAAAACAAGTCAATATGAGTTTTCAAACCTCATATGGTATTTATATATTATTTTCTCCATTATTTTAAATTTTTAGTGGTTTCCTCTGCTCAAACCTCATATGGTGTTTATATATTCATTTTGTATTTTATTCTGAAGTTTAGTTGGGCATACTTTCTTTTTCATTTCAGTTGGATTTTTTAATATGGTATACATTTCTTCAATACGACATCTTCCAAATTGGTAACCATTGTACATTTTGTTGGTATTTCCAGAATTTAGTGAATGCAAAAGAAAATTTGGATCATCAAACAATATGATAAAATTGATGTAAGTTATTTGATTACCTTATTAACATTTCATCTTTGTTACGTAAGACCATATATCCTCTATAATGATCTATGTTAGTTTTTTTGTTGTTTAAATTTGTTTGTTTATGACGATAAATACAAGGACATTAAATTAGCAGGCTTAGATTAGAGTTTTCTACCTATTTTTTATTGTACAATTTTCAACTTAGTATTTCTTTTTAGTTGGATGTTTTTTTTCTGGATTAACTTATATACATATTTTAAAGTATAAGTTCGACTATATGGGCTTATGATGTCTAATTAGGTTAATGAGTAGTTCCACTTAAAATTATTATTTCACTATAAATTATTCAAGACTATATTATCGTATTATTTTTATAATGGTATTTACAATGGAATTCAAAATGGTATTCAAGACAAAGACAAATATGTTGTTCTCATTTCTTCTCATTTATTTAAGTTTGGAATTTTTTTGTTTTAAGTTTCCTTTCATTTTATTTTGATGCTCAGTATAATTTTTGTATTTATCACATTTGTGTATGTTACATCTATTTAGGTTATCATTTTTTCTCTACTTCGTAAAAGTTTGTTCATATACCTTCAGATTTATGTGAAACTATACATTTCCTCATAACTTTAGGTCCTCAAAATTGAATTCAGCCCCGAGAACTGGTCGTCATAACTTCAGGTCCTCAGAATTAACCTCGGCCCTCAGAATTGGTCGTCACAACTTTAGGTGCTTAGAATTGACCTCGTCCCCTCCGAATTGGTCGTCATAATTTTAGGTCCTTAGAATTGACCTCGGCCCTCAGAATTGAACGCTAAAACTTTAGGTCCTCATAATTGACCTCGGTCTTGAGAATTGGTCGTCACATCTCCAGGTCCTCAGAATTGACCTCAGCCCTCAAAATTGGTCATCACAACTTTTGTTCCTCAGAATTTGTTATCACAACTTTAGGTCCTCTGAATTAACCTTGTCCCTCAGGATTGATCATCATAACTCAAGATCCTAATAATTAACCTTAGCCCTCACAATTGGTTGTAATAACTTTAGGTCCTCAGAATTGACCTCATCCCACAAAATCGGTTGTTACAACTTCTGGTCCTCAGATTTGACCTCGACGCTCAGAATTGGCCATCACATCGTTAGGTCCTCAGAATTGATCTTGGCCTTCAGGATATGTCATCATAACTTAAACTCCTCAGAATTGATATCGTCCCTCATAATAGCTCATCACAACTTCAGGTCCTCATAATTCAGCCCGACCTCAGAATTGGCTATCATAACTTCAGGTCCTCAGAATTGACATCAAGCTCCTCATAATTGACCTCAGCCCTAAGAATTGTTCACCACAACTTTAAGTCCTCAAAATTGATCACATCCCTCATAATTGATCCTCACAAATTTAGGTCATCATAACTCAAACCCTCAAAATTGGTCGTCATAACTTCAGGTCCTCATAATTGACCTCGGCCCTCAGAATTTGGTCATAATAACTTTAGGTACTCAAAATTAACCTCAACTATAAGAATTATGAGTACCTTAGGTTCTCAGAATTTGGTATTTAGAATTTGGTGCTCAACCAATTCTTATGGTCTTTAGAATTTGGTCGTAACGACTTTAGGTGCTCAGAATTTGGTCATAACTATGGGTCTTTAGAATTGACCTCGACCCATAGAACTGGTCGTCATAATTTTAGCCCCGCATAATTGAAGTCGACCATCAGAATTGGTCGTCATAACTTTAGGCCCTTAGAATTGACCTCGATCCTCAGAATTGGACATCACAACTTCAGGTTCTCAAAATTGACCTCGGGCCTCATAATTAGTCATCAAAACTTCAGGTCCTTAGAATTAACCTCAGCCCTTAGACTTAGTCACCATTATTTTAGGTCTTCAAAATTGACATTGGCCCTTAGAGTTGGCCATCACAACTTCAGGTCCTCAAAATCGATGTAGGCGCTTAAAATCGGTGTTCCCAACTCAAGGTCCTCAGGATTGACCTTGACCCTCAGAATCAATCGTCAGAACTTTAGGTCCTCATAATTGACCTCAAACCCCAGAATTGGTCGTCGCATCTTCTGGTCCTCTGAATTGACCTCGACCCTTCAAAATTGGCCATCACAACTTCAGGTCCTCAGAATTGACCTCGACCCACAGAATTGGGCATTACAACTTTAGTTAATCATAATTGACCATGAAACTCTGAATTAGTGGTCATACCTTTAGGTGCTCATAATTTTCCTCGGCCTTCAGAATTGGTTGTCAAATGTTCAAGTCCTTATAATTTACCTGGGCCCCTAGAATTGAACGTCATAACTTTGGATAATCATAATTATCCTTGGCCCTTAAAATTGGTCGTCACATCTCCAGATCTTCAGAATTGACCTCGGTCCTCCGAATTGGCCGTCATAACTTCTAGTCCTCAAAATTCAGTTTGGCCCTCTAAATTGGTTATCACAACTTTACGTCCTTAGAATTTACCTCGGCCCTCAAAATTATTTATCACAACTCTTGGTCCACAAAATTTACATCGGCCCTAAAAATTGGTGGTCATAACTTCAAGTCCTTAAAATTAACTGTGACAATCCGCTCCAAATAATAACGGGTGGCCAGCCCTATACTATAATAAATCAGGTATCTCAGATGGCACAGTCTCAACATCAACTACTAAGAACTATAATACAAGGCTAACTACCCGAAATCATAAAGTGCGAATTGCCAAAAGTTTAAAACTTTAATTTTTAACAACAACAACAAAACCAACAATGCACACAACCAACAACATACATCTAACTATGATGTGAAATGTTCATGCTCCAATAATAAAAGAGTACAATACATTTTACAACAAAAATCTCAACAATGAAATACCCGAATATGCTATCGGGCAACAGACAATACAATAATCTGATAAATAAAATATGAAAGTGTTAATCTACAACACTTGAATACTAACTCAATACAACTGAATCCTAATCTAGATGTACAATAGATAGGAATCGACTAAAGCAAAGTACCGCAACAGTCCGCTACTGCCACAGCTCCACAAATCCTGAATGGAGGAATATCAAAGGCATCCTTGCGGAGGAACACCTGAAGTAATACAATATACACATGGAGGAGGAAAAGATAAACGGGTCAGAGCCCGAGTTTTGAAAAACAGTTTATAGTAAGTGTATTAAAATGCATAATAATTATAAATGCATTATTACATGAATTAGTTGGAATCGAACACTCCATAAAAATTCAACTCACCTCTCATCTAAAGCGCGCACTAAGCGTATGCACGTGTCTCCAAAAGGATGTCCGATTCTAATTAGGTAAGAGGATTCTAACTTAAACCCAAGTAAAGTATTTAAGTGAAACCATCTAACCTATCTCCCAATTCTACATTTATTTCTATACTTTATGTTATATACATTATCTTTAATGCAATTGTTATAGTTATCTTTATAATGTTCATTTGTTGAACATATAAAGTTACATGATCCAATCATGTCCACATCATCACAACACATCAACAATCTCATTTACTAGAATTTATATTCTAGTGATGCCCATATAAGGCATGAAACCATATATAAAATTATTATAGATGAGTTATTATCATCAAGAGTTAAGGACTAAACTCCTCCCGATTCTCAACACGATACTGCGTTTCGTGCGTGGGACGTCTCGCCGAAGCGAAATCCAAACAAGGAACCCCCTCGTTACACTACTCCTGACCGTATCGATCCTCGGGGCTCATTATGCCCTCAATGAAAGATGCATGTAACCCAAATGATTATTATCCAATTTTAATTTATTAATATTCCCAATTCTCAACAGTACACGGCGTTTCATGCGTGGGACGTCTTGCCGAAGCGAAATCCAAACAAGGAACCCCCCCTCCCCCTCCCGTTACACTACTCCTGGCACTGTCGATTGTCGGGATAGGTGATATATATATATATATATATATATATATATATATATATATATATATATATATATATATATAAATAATTATGAGCATTAAGGACTAAACTTATCCCCAAGTTCCAACATTACACTGCGGTTCGTGCGTGGGACGTCTCGCCAAAGAAAAATCCAAACAAGGAACCCCCCCCGATACACTAATCCTGGCAATGTAGGTCGTTGAGGTCCATTATGCCCTTGACACCCAAGTACAACCACAAGCAATAATAACCATCCAACCGAGCTATAACTCGAAGGACGCAGGTTCACATGTTATCATCTTCCAGCAGCCCATATACGTAGCAAACTGGGGCCACCTTGTGGGGTTCAACGACACCCACCTCGTGATCTACTCACTAACACGACGTCCGGGAAGCGGTCATAGTTCCTAACCGGCAAGTGAGAGCGTCACATACCCCCGACCTCTCACCTCTAAAATAAATAAATATATATATCATAAATGTCATTTGCTGACCACAAAGGACGACTATGACCTGGGGAATATCCACATCCTGCTTTTCTAGTCAGAATGCTCACCCTCTACGCACGAAACTTCCCAATGATAGAAAGGAGGGGGTATACTTAACATGTATATACACCATCAGATAAGGTATACATACATCCCACATAATAAAGATATACCATTTTATATAAAGTATACCTGCAACATCATATTCATTTTCATTATACTCTCTTAGGCGTAATTTGATTAACATCATTTGTTCAGTATATTTATCTCAATACATACTAACGTTCCACCTCACACATTCACCCCACTTAGTACATGCTATACTAATTCTCGCTTGAAGCTCTCATGTCGCTTCTATTATGAATTGTCTTTCAATTCTATTTAAGTTAAGGATATTCTATATCCTATTACACCTCAATTAGCATTTCTCATTGTATGAGATATCTCCCAAGTCAATCATCAATAAGGATATTTCTATATCCATATGCACATCAAATAGCATTTATTATTTTTCATTCATTATAGGGTTCAATTCATTTTATGAACCTTTTTAAAGTTATCCCATTTGGGATTTGGATCCTAAGATCCGGTATCTCTAAATTATTCACATTCTTTCCTATGAATTGAATTTATTAACTCCAAGTATAACTCCCCGATCAAGGTGGGCTTCCCCACTTAGAATAAACCATAATATCCAATCGGTATTCCTCAAATTTAGTCAATATGACTCTAATCAATTCCTATAAGGGAAACTATCTAAAAGTCTCCAAAACATACTCCAAATAACTCCCATAGAAGTTCCCAATTGATAACTTTAGACGAAACGAGATGAAATTCTTCCTAGAAAAACATCTCCAAAATCCCCTGTTTCCGAATCGATTCGGCCCATCCGAATCGATTTGGCTCCCAAAAGCCCATCCGAATCGAATCGGTCCAAAGGACCTGGGAGTTTGCTACATACCGAATCGATTCGCTAGGGGCGAATCGATTCGGCCCAAAAGACCTGGGCAATCTGCAACAGACCGAATCGATTCGGTAGGGGCGAATCTATTCGGCAAGTGCAGCAAGCTACGAAATGGGTTGTTTTATTCTTAACCCAAAATACCCAAAAATCATTTATCTCATCTTCCAACTATTTTGATTCAATCCAAACACAAATATGACATTTATATTCATCGAAGATCACATATATACAAGTTTTCTAACCTTAAATCCATTAATACAATACAAATCTAAGATTTTTCCCAAAAATTAGGCTTTGTCAATTTAAACCTAAAACCCAAAATTCAATCCACAAATCATGCAATAATTGATACACAACAATTATTTAGCAAGTTTAATCACTTGCCTCGGGTTCGTAGGGTCTGAATCCGCCTTGCAATCGCGTATTGGCCCGAAAATCCTCTTTTTCTTTCCTTTCTCCTTCCTTTTCTTCTTCTTCCTCTCTTTCTTTCTTTCTTTCTTTCTTCTATTTATCTTTCTCTTTTTGGAGAATTATCTCCCGTAGGCTTTTTAAGCCTTATCTCCCAATGTACACATCTTAAAATGATAATACACACTTTAAATGACTCGGTATCATTAATTCGAGTCAAACGGTCCTAAATTATTTCGGAACCTAAATAGACCCCAAGTACAGTCATTTCGACTTTCTAGACCCTTCCGGACACGATGGTACCCTCAGAATCGACATTCGACACTCTTTCTAACGACTCTAAATTTTGACCTCAATTGCCAATTTAATTATTTCTCCAATAAAATATTATTTATTTCTCCCAAAATAGATAAATTGTCGACTCCAAAACCTCGGGTTGTTACATTAACCTCGACTCTCAGAATTGGTCGTCATAACTCCAGGTCCTCATAATTGACCTCGACTCTCAGAATTAGTTGTCACAACTTCAGGTCCTCAGAATTGGCCTCGACCCTCAGAATTAGTCATCAATATGTTAGCTCCTTAGTATTGACCTTGTGACTCATAATTGGTCACCAAAACTTTAGCTCCTTAAAATTTACCACGACCCTCACAATTGGTCGCCAAAACTTTAGGTCCTCAAAATTGACCTCGCTCTCAAAATTGGTCATCATAACTTTAGGTCCTCGGAATTGACGTCGGCCCTCAAAATTGGTCATCATAGCATTAGGTCCTCGGAATTGACCTCAACCTATATAATTAGTCGTCAAAACTTCAGGTCCTCAGAATTAGTCATCATAACTCCGGGTCCACAAAATTTACCTCAGCCTCGAAATTTGTCGTCACAACATTAGGTCCTCAAAACTAATCCTAGTCCTTCGAATTGTTCGTCACAACTTCCAGTGCTCAAAATTGACCTCAGGACCTCAAATTTGGTAGTCACAACTATAAGTCCTCAGAATTGACCTCGAACCTCATAAATAGTCGTCACAACTTGTGGTCCTCAAAATTGACCACGACCATCAGAATTGGTTGTCACAACTTTCGATCCTCTTAATTGCCCTGGACCCTCAGAATTGGACTTCACAACTCAAGTTCCTCAGAATTGACCTCAGCCCTGAGTATATGTCATCACAACTTCAGGTCCACATAATCGACCTCAGCACTCAGAATTTTTCACCACAACTTTAGGTCCTCAGAATTGGCCTCAGCCTCATAATTTGTCATCATAACTTCAGGTCCATAGAATTGACCTTGACCCTTAGAATTGGTCATCACAACATTGGGTGCTTAGAATAAACATCGTCCCTCAGAATTGGTTTTCACAACTTCAGGTCCTCAGAATAGACATCATCCTTCATAATTGGTCGTCAAAACTCATCGTCCTCAGAATTGAACTCAGCCCTCAGAATTGTTCATCACAACTTTATGTCCTCAAAATTGATCACAACCCTCCTAATTTATCCTCACAACTTTAGGTCATCATAACTCAAACCCTTAAAATTGGTCGTCATAACTTCAGGTCCTCATAATTGACCTCGGCCCTCAGAATTTGGTCGTAGTGACTTTGGGTGCTAAAAATTAACCTCAATCCTCGCAATTGGTCATCATAACTATGGGTCTTTAGAATTAATCTCGACCCTTAGAACTGGTCATCACAATTTTAGGCCCGCACAATTGAACTGGACCATAAGAATTGGTCGTCACAACTTTAGGCCCTTAGAATTGACCTCGATCCTCAAAATTGGACATCACAACTTCAGGTTCTCAGAATTAACCTCGGCCCTTATAATTGGTCATCAAAACTTCAGGTGTTCAGAATTGACCTCGGCCTTTAGAATTAGTCATCATAAGTTCAGGTCTTCAAAATTGAACTTGGCCCTAAGAGTTGGCTATCATAACTTCAGATCCTCAAAATCGACGTCGGCCCTCAGAATTGGTGTTTCGAACTCAAGGTCCTCAAGATTGACCTTGGCCCTCAAAATCGATCATCAGAACTTCAGGTCCTCATAATTGACCTCAACCCCCAGAATTGGTCGTCGCATCTTTTGGTCCTCAGAATTGGCCTCGACCCCTTAAAATTGGTCGTCATAACTTCAGGTCCTCAGAATTGACCTCGGCCCACAGAATTGGGCATTACAAGTTTAGTTCCTCATAATTGACAATGACACTTTAAATTAGTGGTCACAACTTTAGGTGCTCGGAATTTTCCTCGGCCCTCAGAATTGGTTGTCAAATGTTCAAGTCCTTATAATATACCTCGGTCCTCAAAATTGAACGCCACAACTTTGGGTCCTCACAATTGTCCTTGGCCCTTAAAATTGGTTGTCACCTCTCAAGATCTTCAAAATTGACCTCGGCGCTCAGAATTGGTCGTCATAACTTTTAGTCCTAAAAATTCAGCTTGGCCCTCAGAATTGGTTATCACAACTTTACGTCCTGAGAATTTACCTCGGCCCTAAGAATTAGTTGTCACAACTCATGGTTCACAAAATTGACCTCGGCCCTAAGAATTAGTCATCATAACTTCAGGTCCTCAGAATTGACCTCGGATCTCAGAATTTGTTGTCACAACTTGAGGTCCTCAATAGTGGCCTAGACCCTCAGAATTAGTCATCAAAACCTTAGCTCCTTAGTATTGACCTCGGCCCTCAAAATTGGTCACGAAAACTTTAGGTCCGTAAAATTTACCACGACCCTAAGAATTGGCCGCTAAAACTTTAGGTCCTCAAAACTGAGCTCCCCCGCAAAATTGGTCGTCATAACTTCAGGTCCTCAGAATTGACCTCGGCCCTCAAAATTAGTCATCATAACATTAGGTACTCAGAATTGACCTCAACCCACAAAATTAGTCATTAAAACTTCAGGTCCTCAGAATTGACCTCAACCCTCGAAATTCGTCTCATAACTTCGGGTCCAGAAAATTGACCTCGGCCCTCAGAATTCGTCGTCACAACATTAGGTCCTCAGAACTGATCCCAGCCCTCAGAATTGATCGTCACAACTTCAGGTGCTCAAACTTAACCTCAGGACATCAAATTTGGTAGTCACAACTATAGTCGTCAGAATATACCTCAAACCACATAATTAGTCATCAAAACTTGAGGTCCTCAAAATTGACCACGACCATCAGAATTGGTCGTCATAACTTCTAGTCCTCTTAATTGATCTCGGCCCTCAGAATTGGACTTCAAAACTCAAGGTCCTCAGAATTTACCTCATCACTGAGTATTGGTCATAATAACTTCAAGTCCATGTAATCGACCTCAACACTCTGAATTGGTCACGTCAACCTTAGGTTCTAAGAATTGGCCTCGGCCTCATAATTTGTCATCATAACTTCAGGTCCTTAGAATTGACCTCGACCCTTCGAATTGGTCATCACAACATTAGGTGCTCATAATAAACCTCGGCCCTCAGAATTGGTTGTCACAACTTCAGGTCCTCAGAATTGACATCGTCCCTCAGAATTGGTCGTCACAACTCAAGGTCCTCATAATTGACCTCATCCCTCAGAATTGTTCATCACAACTTTATGTCCTCAAAATTGATCACAACACTCATAATTGATCCTCATAACTTTAGGTCATCACAATTTAAACCCTCAAAATTGGTCATCATAATTTCAGGTCCTCATAATTGACCTCGGCCCTCAGAATTTGGTCATAGTAACTTTGGGTGCTCAAAATTAACGTCAACCCTCACAATTGGTCATCATAACTATGGGTCTTTAGAATTAACCTCGGTCCTTAGAACTGGTCGTCATAATTTTAGGCTCGCACAATTGAACTCGATCTCGGAATTGGTCATCATAACTTTAGGACATTAGAATTTACCTCGATCCTCAGAATTGGACATCAAAACTTCAGGTTCTCAGAATTGACCTCGGGACTCATAATTGGTCGTCAAAATTTCAGGTCCTCAGAATTGACCTCAGCCCTTAGAATTAGTCGTCATAATTTTAGGTCTTCAAAATTAACCTTGGCCCTTAGAGTTGGCCATCACAACTTTAGGTCCGCAAAATAGACGTTGGCCCTCAGAATTGGTGTTCCCAACTCAAGGTCCTCAGGATTGACCTTGGCCCCCTCAGAAATGATCATCAAAACTTCAGGTCCTCATAATTGACCTCAACCCCCATAATTGGTCGTCGTATCTTGTGGTCCTCAGAATTGGCCTCGACCCCTCAAAATTGGTCGTCACAACTTCAGGTTCTCAAAATTGACCTCGACCCACAGAATTGGGCATTACAACTTTAGTTCCTCATAATTGACCATGACACTCTGAATTTGTGCTCACAACTTTAAGTGCTCGGAATTTTCCTCGGCCCTCAGAATTGGTTGTCAAATGTTCAAGTCCTTACAATTTACCTCGACCCTCAGAATTGAACGTCACAACTTTGGGTCCTCATAATTGTCATTGGCCCTTACAATTGGTAGTCAAATCTCCAGATCTTCATAATTGACCTCGACCCTCCGAATTGGTCGACATAACTTCTAGTCCTCAAAATTTAGCTTGTCCTTCAGAATTGGTTAGCACAACTTTACGTCCTCAGAATTTACCTCAACCCTTAGAATTAGTTGTCACAACTCATGGTACGCAAAATTGACCTCATCCCTAAGAATTATTGGTCATAACTTCAAGTCCTCAAAATTGACCTTGGCTCTCAGAATTAGTCGTCACAACTTCAGGTCCTCAGAATTGAACTTGGCTCTCAAAATTAGTTGTCACAACTTGAGGTCCTCAGAATTGGCCTCGACTCTCAGAATTAGCATAAAAACCTTTGCTCCTTAGTATTGATGTCGACCCTCAGAATTGGTCACCAAAAATTTAGGTCCTTAAAATTGACCACAACCCTCAGAATTGGTCACCAAAACTTTAGGTCCTCAAAATTGACCTCGCCCTCAAAATTGGTAGTCATAACTTCAGGTCCTCAGAATTGATCTCTGCCCTCAAAATTGGTCATCATAACATTAGGTCCTCAAAATTGAACTAATCCCACTTAATTAGTCATCAAAACTTCAGGTCCTCAGAATTGATCTTGGCCCTCGAAATTTTTCATCATAAATTCGTGTCCACAAAATTGGCTTCGGCCCTCAGAATTCGTTATCACAACATAAGGTGCTCAAAACTGATCCTAGACCTCAGAATTGGTCTTCACAACTTAAGGCGCTGAAAATTGACCTCAGACCCTCAAATTTGGTAGTCACAACTATAAGTCCTCAGAATTGACCTCGAAACTCATAATTAGTCGTCACAACTTTAGGTCCTCAAAATTTACCACGACCATCCGAATTGGTCGTCACAACGTTCGATCCTCTTAATTGATCTCGGACCTCAGAATTGGACTTCACAACTTAAGGTCCTAAGAATTAACCTCAACCCTCAGTATTGGTCATCACAACTTCACGTCCACGTAATCGACCTCAACACTCAGAATTAGTGAACACAACTTTAGGTCCTCAGAATTGATCTCGGCCTTATACTATGTCATCATAACTTTAGGTCCTTAGAATTGACCTTGACCCTTAGAATTGGTCATCACAACGTTAGGTGATCAGAATAGACCTCGACCCTCAGAATTGGTTGTCATGACTCCAGGTCCTCTAAATTGACATCATCCCTCAGAATTGGCCGTTACAACTCAAGGTACTCAGAATTGACCTCAACCTTGAGAATTGGCCACCAAAACTTTAGGTCCTTAAAATTGACCACTACCCTCAGAATTGGTCACCAAAACTTTAGGTCCTTAAAATTGACCTCGCCCTCAAAATTGGTAGACATAACTTCAGGTCCTCATAATTGACCTCTGCCCTCAAAATTGGTCATCATAACATTAGGTCCTCAGAATTGACCTCAGCCCACTTAATTAGTCGTCAAAACTTCAGGTCTTCAGAATTGACCTTTGCCCTCAAAATTTTTCATCGTACATTCAGGTCCACAAAATTGGCCTCGGCCCTCATAATTCGTTGTAACAACATTAGGTCCTCAGAACTGATCCTAGCCCTCAGAATTGGTCATCACAACTTAATGTGCCAAAAATTGACCTCAGTCTCTCAAATTTGGTAGTCATAACTATAAGTCCTCAGAATTGACCTCGAAACTCATAATTAGCCGCCGAAACTTCAGGTCCTCAAAATTAACCACGACCATCAGAATTGGTCGTCATAATTTCCAATCCTCTTAATTGATCTCAGACCTCAGAATTGGACTTCACAACTTAAGGTCCTCAGAATTGACATCAGCCCTGAGTATTGGTCATCACAACTTCAGGTCTACGTAATCGACCTCAGAACTCAGAATTGGTGAACACAACTTTAGGTCCTGAGAATTGATCTCGGCCTTATAATATGTCATCATGACTTTAGGTCCTTAGAATTGACCTTGACCCTTAGAATTGGTCATCACAACATTAGGTGATCAGAATAGACCTCGAACCTCAGAATTGGTTGTCCCAACTTCAGGTCCTCTGAATTGACATCGTCCCTCAGATTGGTCGTTACAACTCAAGGTCCTCAGAATTGACCTCAACCCTGAGAATTGGTCACCAAAACTTTAGGTTCTTAAAATAGACCACGACACTCAGAATTGGTCATCTAAACTTTAGGTCCTCAAAATTAACCTCGCCCTCAAAATTGGTAGTCATAACTTCAGGTCCTCGAAATTGACCTCTGCCCTCAAAATTCATCATCATAACATTAGGTCCTCAGAATTGACCTCATCCTAATTAATTAGTTGTCAAAACTTTAGGTCCTCATAATTGACCTCCGCCCTCGAAATATTTCATCATATATTCAGGTCCATAAAATTAGCCTTGGCCCTCAGAATTCGTTGTCATAACATTATGTCCTCAGAACTGATCCTAGCCCTCAGAATCGATCGTCACAACTTAAGGTGCTAAAAATTAACCTCAGGCCCTCAAATTTGGTAGTCAAAATTATAAGTCCTCAGAATTGACCTCAAAACTCATAATTATCCATCACAACTTCAGGTCCTCAAAATTGACCACGACCATCAGAATTGGTCGTCACAACTTTCGATCCTCTTAATTGATTTCGGACCTCAGAATTGGTTCACAACTTAAGGTCCTTAGAATTGACCTCAGCCCTGAGTATTTATCATCACAACTTCAGGTCCACATAATCGACCTCAGCACTCAGAATTGGTGAACACGACTTTAGCTCCTCAAAATTGATCTCGGCCTTATAATATGACATCATAACTTTAGGTCCTTATAATTGACCCTGACCCTTAGAATTGGTCATCACAACATTGGGTGATCAGAATAGACCTCGACCCTCAGAATTAGTTGTCACAACTTCAGGTCCTCTGAATTGACATCGCCCCTGAGAATTGGTCGTTACAACTCAAGGTCCTCAGAATTTACCTCAACCCTCAGAATTGTTCATCACAACTTTAGGTCCTCAAAATTAATCACAACCCTCATAATTGATCCTCACAACTTTAGGTCATCATAAATCAAACCCTAAAAATTGGTCTTCATAGCTTCAGGTCCTCATAATTGACCTCAGCCCTGAGAATTTGGTAAGAGTAACTTTGGGTGCTCAAAATTAACCTCAACCCTCACATTTGGACATCATAACTATGGGTCTTTATAATTGACCTCGGCCCTTAGAACTGGTCGTCATAATTTTAGGCCCGCATAATTAAACTCAACCATCACAATTGGTCGTCATAACTTTAGGCCCTTAGAATTGACCTCGATCCTCAGAATTGGACATCACAACTTCAGGTTATCAGAATTGACCTTGGGTCTCATAATTGGTCGTCAAAACTTCAGGTCCTCAGAATTTACCTCGGCCCTTAGAATTAGTCGTCATAATTTCAGGTCTTCAAAATTGAGTTTGTCCCTTAGAGTTGGCCATCACAACTTCCGGTCCTCAAAATCGACGTCGGCCCTCAGAATCGGTGTTCCCAACTCAAGGTCCTCAGGAGTGACCTTGGCCCTCAGAATCGATCATCATAACTTCAAGTCCTCATAATTGACCTCAAACACTAGAATTGTTCATCGTATCTTTTTGTCCTCAGAATTGGCCTCGACCCCTAAAAATTGGTCGTCATAACTTCAGGTCCTCAGAATTAGCCTTATCCCACAGAATTGGTCATTATAACTTTAGTTCCTCATTATTGACCATGACACTCTAAATTAGTGGTCACAACTTTAGGTGCTCAGAATTTTCCTCGGTCCTTAGAATTGGTTGTCAAATGTTGAAGTCCTTATAATTTACCTCGGCCCTCAGAATTGAACGTCGCAACTTTGGGTCCTCATAATTGTCATTGTCCCTTAAAATTGGTCGTCACATCTCGAGATCTTTAGAATGACATCGACCCTTCGAATTAGTCGTTATAACTTCTTGTCTTCAAAATTCAGCTTTGCCCACAGAATTGGTTATCATAACTTTACGTGCTCAGAATTTACCTCGGCCCTCCGAATTAGTTGTCACAACTTATGGTCCACAAAATTGACCTCGGCCTTAATAATTGGTGGTGATAACTTCATGTTCTCAAAATTGACCTCGGATCTCAGAATTAGTCATTACAACTCCAGGTCCTCAGAATTGAACTGGGCTCTCAAAATTAGTTGTCACAACTTGAGGTCCTCAGAATTGGCCTGACCCTCAGAATTAGTCATCAAAACCTTAGCTCCTTAGTATTGACCTCGACCCTCATAATTGCTCAACAAAACTTTAGGTCCTTAAATTGACCACGACCCTCTGAATTGGTCGCCAAAACTTTGGGTCCTCAAAATTGACCCCGCCCTCAAAATTGGTCGTCAGAACTTCAGGTCCTCAGAATTTACCTCGGCCCTAAAAATTAGTTATCATAACATTAGGTCCTTAAAATTTACCTCGGCCGACATAATTACTCATCAAAACTTCAAGTCCTCAGAATTAGTCATCATAACTTCGTGTCCACAAAATTGACCTCGACCCTCAAAGTTTGTCATCACAACATCAGGTCTCTCAGAACTGATCCTATCACTCAGAATTGGTCGTTACAACTTCAGGTGCTCAAATTTGACCTCAAATACTCAAATTTGGTAGTCACAACTATAAGTCCACAGAATTGACCTTGAACCTCATAATTAGTCATCATAAATTTAGGTCCTCAAAATTAACCATGACCATCAGAATTGGTCGTCATAACTTTTGGTCCTCTTAATTGATCTCGACCCTCAAAATTGGACTTCACAACTCAAGGTCCTCAAAATTGACCCCAACCCTGAGTATTGGTCATCACAACTTCAAGTCCATGTAATAGACCTTAGCACTCTGGATTGGTCACCACGTCTTTAGTTCCTCAGAATTAACCTCGGCCTCATAATTTTTCATCATAACTTCAGGTCCTTAGAATTGACCTCGACCCTTAGAATTGGTCATCACAACATTAGGTGCTCAGAATAGACCTCGGACCTCAGAATTGGTTGTCACAACTTCAGGTGCTCATAATTGACCTCGACCCTCAGAATTTTTCATCACAACTTCATATCCTAAGAATTATCCTCATCCTCAACATTGGCCCTCATAATGTCAGGTCCTCAAAATTGACCTCGGCCCTCGAAATTGCTCGTCATAACTTCAGGCCCTTAAAATTGACCTCGACCCTCTGAATTGATTATCATAACTTCTGGTCCTCGAAATTGATCTTGGCCATCAGAATTGGTTATCACTGCTCTAGGTCCTAAAAATTGACTTAAGCCGTCAGAATTCGTCATTATAAATTCAGATCCTCAAAATTGACCCCAACCCTCAGAATTGGTCGTCATAACTAAAGGTCCTTAGAATTGATCCTAATCCTCAGAATTGGTCGTGAGAACTTTTGATCCTCAGAATTTAACTCGGCCCTTAGAATTGATCGTCATAACTTTAGGTCCACAGAATTAACCTCGATCGTCAGAATTGGTCATCACAAGTTCAAGTCCTTATAATTGATCTCGGCCCTCAGAATTGATCTGAGACCTTAAAATTGTTCATCACATCACCAGGTCTTCAGAATTAACCTCGATCCTCAGAATTGGTTATCACAACTTCTGATCCTCAGAATTGACCTCGGCCATAAGAATTAGTTATCACAACCTTAGGTCCTCTGAATCGATCTTGAACATAAAATTGGTCATCATAACTCATGGTCCTCAGATTGACGTCGGCCCTGTGAATCGTCTGTCATAACTTTGGGTTCTTAGAATTGACCTCAGCACTTACAAATTTTCATCACAACTTAATGTCCTCGGAATTTTCCAAGGCCTCAAAATTGGTTAGCAGAACTTCGGGTCCTTAGAATTGAAATTGGGCCTAAGAATTGGTCCTTATAATTTTACGTTCTCAGAATTGACCTCGGCCAACAGAATTATCCATCCCAACTTTAGGTCCTCAGAATTTACCTCGACCCTAAGAATTGGTCATCGTAACTCCAAGTCCTTGTAATTAACCTCGGTGCTCGAAATTGTTGATCACAACTGCAGGTCCTCAAAATTGACCTCGACCTCAAAATTGGTCGTCTTAACTTCAGGTCCTCAAAACTGACCTCGGCTCTCAGAATTGGTCATCACAACTTCAGGTCCTCAGAATTGACCTCGGCCCTCAGAATTGGTCATCAAAACTTCTGGTCCTCAGAATTGACTTTGACCTTTGAAATTGGTATTCATAACTTCAGGTCCCTAAAATTGGCCTCGACCTTTAGATTTTGTTGTCATAACTACAGATCCTCAAAATTGGCCTGGACCCTCAGAATTATTCATCACAATTTTAGGTCCTTAGAATTGATCATGACCCTTAGAATTGGTCATCACAACTTTCGATCCTCTGAATTGACCTCCGCCTTTAAAATTGTACTTCACAACTGAAGGTCCTTAGAATTGACCTCAGCCCTAAGAATTGGTCATCACAACTTTAGGTCCTCGGAGTTCACCTTGACACTTGAAATTGGTCACCACAACATTAGGTTCTCAGAATTAGCGCCGGCCTCAGAATTGGTCATCACAACTTGAGGTCCTCAGAGTTCACCTCGAACCTTTGAATTGGTCGTCACAACATTAGGTCCTCAGAATAAACATTGTCCCTTAAATTTGGGCATCACAACTTTAGGATATTAGAATTGACCTCGGCCTCTAAATTGGTCATCGTAACTTTAGGTCCTCAGAATTGTCCTAGTCCCTCAAAATTGCTCGTCATAACTTTAGGCCTTTAAAATTAACCCCGACCCTTAGAATTAGTGGTCATAACTTTCGGTCCTCAAAATTGACCTCAGCCCTAAGAATTGATCATCATAACTCAAGGTCCTCACAATTGATTTTGGCCCACAGAATTTGTCGACACAAATTTTGGTACTCAAAATTGAACTCGGCCCTCAGAATTGGTCGTCATAACTCAAGGTCCTTAGAATTAACTGTGACCCTCAGAATTGATCTTGATAACTTCAGGCCCTCAAAATTAACCTCGGCCTTCTGAATTGATAGTCATAACTTAAGGTCTACAAAATTGACCTCAGTCGTCAAAAGCTCAAGTCCTCATAATTGATCTTGGCCCTCATATTAAATGCGACAACTTTATGTACTCATAATTGATCTTGGCCCTTAAAATTGGTCATCACATCACCAGTCCTCAGAATTAACCTCGATCCTCATAATTGGTTGCCATAACTTCTGATCCTCAGAATTGACCTCGATCCTCAAAATTGATTGTAACAACTCAAGGTCCTCAGAATTGGCCTCAACCCAGAGAATTGCTTGTCTTAAATTTAGGTCCTTAGAATTGACCTCTACCTTCATAAATTGTCATCATAACTTCAGGTCCTCATAATTAACCTCGGCCTCAGAATTGGTCGTCATAACTTCAGGCCCTCAGAATTGGTCGTTATAACTTTAGGTCCTCAGAATTGACCTTGACCCACATAATTAGTTGTCACAACATCAGGTCCTTAGAATTGAACTCGGACTTCATAATTAGTCATCAAAACTTCAGGTCCTCAAAATTGACCTTAGCCATCAGAATTGACCACGGCCCTCAGAATTGGTCGTCATAACTTTAGGTCCTCAGAAATGACATCAACTCTCAGAATTGGTCGTCACATCTTTAGGGCCTCAGAATTGACCTCGGCATTAAAAATATTCATCAAAACTTTTGATCCTCAAAATTGACCCCGCCCCTCAACTTTGGTTATCACAACTACAAGTCCTCAGCATTCACCTCAACCCTCAGAATTATTCGTCACAACTTTGGGTCCTCAGAATTGACCATGACCCTCAGAATCGGTTGTCATAACTTTTTATCCTCAGAATTGACCTCGGCCCTCAGAATTGGACTTCATAACTAAAGATCCTCAGAATTGACCTTAGCCCTGAGAATTGGTCATCACAACTCTTATTCCTCCAAATTGACCTTGACACTCAGAATTGGTCACCATAACTTTAGGTTCTCATAATTGGTCATCACAACTTCAGGTCCTCAGAATCGACCTTGAACATTTGAATTGATCATCATAACATCAGGTCCTAAAAATAGACCTCAACACTTGGAATTGGTCGTCATAACTTCAAGAGCTCAGAATTGACCTCGACCTCAAAATTGGACATCGCAACTTCAGGTCCTCATAATTAACCTAGGCCCTTGAAATTACTCGTCACAACTTTAGGCTCTTAAAATTAACCTCAGCCCTTAGAATTAGTCATCATAACTTGCAATCCTAAGAATTAACCTCAGCCCTAAGAATTGATCATCATAACTCAAGGTCCTCATAACTGACTTCAGCCCTCATAATTCTTCGTCACAAATTTTGATACTCAAAATTAACCTCAACCCTCAGAATTGGTTGTCATAACTCAAGGTCTTTATAATTGACTCCCACCCTCAGAATTGGTCATTATAACTCCAGGTCCTCAAAATTGACCTTCTCCCTTAGAATTAATCATCACAACTTTAGGTCCACTAAATTGACCTCAGTTGTAAAAATTGGTCTTCACAAGTTCAAGTCCTCATAGTTGATCTCCACCCTCATACTTAAATGCCATAATTTTAAGTCTTCATAATTGATCTCGGACCTTAAAATTGGTCGTCACATCACCAGGTCCTCAGAATTAACCTCATTCCTCAGAATTAGTCGTTATAACTTCTGGTTCTCAGAATTGACCTCGGCTATAAGAATTAATTATCACAACTTTGGGTCCTCCAAATTGACCTCGGGCCTCATAATTGGTCATCACAACTCAAGGTCCTCGCAATTGAACTCGACCCAGAGAATTGTTCGTCTTAACTTAAGGTCATTAAAATTGACCTCAACCTTCATAAATTATCATCATAACTTCAGTTCCTTAAAATTAACCTCGATTTTAGAATTGGTTGTCATAACTTTAGGTCCTCAAAATTGAACTCAGCCCTCAGAATTATTCGTTACAACTTTAGGTCCTTATAATTGACCTCGACCCATAGAATTAGTCATCAGAAGTTTAGCTCCTCGGAATTGATCTCGACCCTCAGAATTGGTCATCATAACTCCAGGTCCTTAGAATTTACCTTGGCACTCAGAATTGGTCATCATAACTTCAGGTCTTCAAAATTGACCTCAGCCTGCCTTAGAAGTGGTCGTCATAACTTCAAGTCCTCAGAATTGACCTCGGCCCTCAAAATTGGTCATCACAACTTTAGGCCCTCAGAATTTATCGTGGACCTCATAATTAAATGCCATAATATTACGTCATCATAATTTATCTAGTCCCTTAGAATTGGTCGTCACATCTTCAAGTCCTCAGAATTGTCCATGGCCCTCAGAATTGGTCATCACAACTTCTAGTCCTTAGAATTGAACTTCACCCTGAGAATCGGTTATCCTAACATTACGTCCTTAGAATTTATCTCAACCTACAAATTTGGTCATCAAAACTTTAAGTCCTCAGAATTGACCTCGGCCCTAAGAATTGGTCGTCACAACTTTAGGTATTCATTTTTGACCTCGGCCTCAGAATTGGTCATCACAACTTTAAGTCGTCAGAATTTATCTTGGCCTTAGTACTGGTCATCATCACTTTTGATCCTCATAATAGACCCCAACCCTCATAATTGGTCATCACAATTTCAGTTACTCAAATTTGACCTCAGTCCTTTAAATTATTCATCACAACTTCAGGTCCTCAGAGGTGGTCATCACAACTTTCGGTCCTCAAAATTAACTCGGCCCTTAAAATTGGTGATGATACTATAAACAATACCACTGGTAGGAGGTGTTGATAAGCTCAAGCTAGAAATAATAATGACAACATATGAGTAAATATCTAGTAGAAAGATGTGAGGGGAAGAGGATGAACACTAGTATATAAGTGGTTCAACCAATCTGGCCTACATCCACTATGAGTGTGTGAGTAATTTCACTAGATGAAGGCACTATTGGACATAGATACAATCTCTCAAGCTTTATCTCTCTTTTGTATAAATAAACAGATTTTTAGCTAGGGTTTCCATTATCGATCCCTTTACAAGGTAGAGGAATACCTCTATATATAGTGCTTGGGGGGTGTAATGTACCCCCCAAACATGCAGTGAGCAGGTGTATGAGGATCGAACTAGTATGATGATGACACCTGGTTGATCTTATGTAGAGAATGATGACCACAATATTCCATCATGTGAGGGAATGATTTGGTTATAACTGATTTTCTCATGTGTTCCAAACCTTACATGTGCTTGCATATGCTCGGACTTATGTCCTTGACTGATATAACCTCGTCCAGGCCGAGTACGAGGTTGGTGAAGCCCGATGGTGTTGCTTTGTCCTGTCAATCATCAATATGACCTTGACCTGGGAGACTGGCCGAGGTTATGTATGAGGTGGGGTACAACGTCGACTGATGTAGAGTATGAGGTTGGCAATAGCCTGGGCCCAAGTGACGCTATTGACCTCGACTGCTATTCAACCGAGGTTGCCCTATGAGGGGCTGACCTTCTAGAAGGCCACCTTCGTGATGGCTGTTTTAAGCTTCTTGTCAACTCAGCTGTGTGACTGGCCGAGCTTAGGGACTCTGAGTAAGAGGGTGAACTTTAGGCATATGAATTACCCCTATCCCTTAGTTTTCTATGTGAGTAGGAGATTGAGGGGCATGCTAGGTCGAGGCTGAGTTTCTTTTAGTGCCTTAGGGTGTGAAGTGATTCCTTGACACATGTCACTCATTGAAGTGACTAACGTATTCCCCAAGGTGTCTTTTTGATTTCCAAGATGGGGGCACTGGAAATCGTGACCCATCATTGATTAGGTTTAAAACCCTCTCATCTTTCCTCATTATCTTTTTCCTTCCAATCTTCGTGCCTGAGCTTTCTTTACTATAGAACCTCCATAGCCAAAGCTTGGTCATTTCTCTAGTTTTTTGCACGTCTCAAGCTTGTAATACTTTACCCTTCATTGATCAGGTAAACTCCTTTGACCCTTCTTCTTCCATTTCTGGGTATATTTTATTTTACAGTTTTAGTTTTTCGGTGGTCTTTTCTATTTTTCGGCGAATAAAATCTTCTATTGTTTGGTGTTTACTAGGTCAGGCTTGGTGGGGTTAAGAATTTTTGGGTCCATTCTAGGTTGCTCCGAGGTTACTTTAGCCAATACCCCTTCCTTTATGGCTTTCGGTGAACTTTCGGTTACCTTCTCTGGTGTCCTGCCCTTGAGTGTTCTTATTTTTCTTCATTGGAGACCTTTCAATTTTTACCCTTTGATCTTTAATTTAGGTTCTTTTAAGTTGTGTTCCTATTTGTAGCTTAGTATTTCCCTCGAGTTTAGTGTCATATTACTTATGCTCGGACCCTTGTATCAACTTATAGAAGGGTTACCCTCTCTTCGTGAGAATACCTCTGAGAAAATTAGGCAAATAGAGCTAGCCCAAGAGGAAGATCGAAGGGGGGAGGCCTTTCCCCTCTGGCTAATTTTTCCTTCTCCACTAAAGGTCATATACCCTGAGTCTGCAGATCCTACTGATCCTACAGAGGTTCTTGATGATCTTGTCCCAATGTTTGAGTCCTCTTCCTCAGACGTTATGTCAATGTCCGAAGGAGGTGAATCTGTAGACTCTTTTCAAGAGGCTATGGATTATTCTCCTCAGCAAGGTGAGGTTCTTGAGGAGGCCGAGGTTTCAAGACGTGCCTCATCTCACTAAGGTGCTAGCACTTTGAATTAGTCTTTCGATGTTGAAATCTTAGGGCCCAGTGTAGAAATTCCACCTCCTATTAATTCCATTCCACTATCGGTTGCCACCGGGGTTAAATTTTCTTAGAGGTTTTATGGTGGTGCCCCTGCAACTGCCCAAGCCAATGTTACCAAGGATGATGACGATGATGAAGGGAGAGATCTTGATACATCTGAGGAGGTCGAATATGAGAGTACCGTCAATGAGTACGACCTCCTTACTTTCAGGCACCTTTATTCCATAGATTCTTCAATTATCCTTAGGAAACCTTTGAAGGATGAGAGGGCCTTCGATGGCTGAGATGGAGAAATCTGTGTTTATGAGAAGATGTTTAAGTTAAGATTTTGCCTTCCAATTCACCCAACCATCAGAGCTATACTCTCCCACATAAATCTTGCCCCCTCCCAACTATCCCCTATTGTTTGGAGGGCTATGATTGGAGTCATTGTCCTTTGGAGGGTTGTCCACCACTCAGACCTTCTAGTTAGAGTTTTCACTGGTTGTTATGTTCCATCATTTTCCAAAAATCACCCTAGATATTACCACTTCTTAGCAAGGAAATCAGAGAAGAAAATGCTCTTGGTTAACCAAATGTCAAACCATAATTGGAAACCTCGATACTTCTTTATTTTTGGAGCATGAGAATTTATTTCAGACGAGGCTTTTGGAATGTCGTTTCCAAGGACCCCTCTGAGATGGGGGAATATCTCCCTTACTGCCAAAGCTGACCCTAGTCTCAGCCAGGATAACTGCAAAAACATTGAGGACCTTCGCAATAAGGGAAAGAAAGCTCGTCTCGTTAAATATGATCATCTGATGACCCCTACTACCTATCTCAGACAGGTTTAGGGGGTGGTCCCTTGGAAAAGCTTCGTAAGTCTTAATTTTTCTTACCCAAGTTATACCTCTTATATTTTATATCTCTGACTAACTAACTGAGAGACTTGTTATTTGCAGACCGTCCTGCAGGCATATCAGACAAGCTCTGGGAAATGTCTGCTCCTAGCCTTTTCAAGCTCATGGAGAAAAGGGGTGGCAAAAATGTATCCCCACCTAAAACTAAGAAGAACTTCGACACCTCTAAGGCCGATGCCAATAAAAAGATGAAGTCCTCGGTTGACCCAGGCATACAAGGCTGAGCAAGACCCAGGCCAGGGATCATGCCATCCCCATCTCTACAGACGATGCCTTAGTTGCTCGTCTATCTTAACTAAAAATCGGAGATATCCAGATCGGACATAGTCTGAAGGCTGCCGATGCTATTGGAAAAATAATGACTGAGGAAGACAAGCATTTTTAATGCGCCTTAGATGTCCCTTTATTGGCCGAGTTTTCTCTTCACAAGTCAATCCAGGTACTAGTTTTTTGCTGATTTACTCACAAGTGTAAAATCGGCATTTTGGAAATTATAACTCATATGTTCATACGTTTGATCTTCTTCTGTAGGGTGTCTTGTCCTTTCATCATCTTGTTGATTAGACTTTGCATAAGCTTCCCCTTATAGAGAAGGGTAGGGAAGCTGAGAAGGTTGAGGCCTCTTTGAATGTAGAGGTTGCAAGGTTGAACGGGGTCATCAAGCAGACGGACAATGACATGTCTCAGCTCAGGAATGACCATGACAAAACTCTAAAGGCCAAGGATGACGTTCTTCAGTCAAAGGTTAATGCTATAATCAAGGTTACTTTGGAAGATGTTGCTGAGAAGGCCATCGAAGACTACAAGGTCTCTATTGAATTTGTTAGCTTTGGTTTTGAATACCTTGAAAGAGGTATCAAGGAGATTGGAAAATGGGCAACCACAAAGGAGAGCGCGTCTGGTGTCTTGATTGCGTCAGACTTTATGGGTCTCGGCTTTAGAGACCCTCGATTCACTCAGGCCTTGTAGGAAGTTAAGGAGGCGGATGCTGATCCAGCCGAGACTTCTCCTCTCGAGGTCAATGAGATGTAAGATGATACTCATCATGATGATGGAATTGAAGTGACAAACGTTGGCTATGACCAAACGATTGCAGCTGCAGAGACATAGGCCCTTTTCTTGTGAAGCTTTTCAATAGTTATAATTTTGATTCCCCCTTTTGTCTGTAACTCTTATTTTTATGAACTCTCTGATGAAGGATCTTGATACTCTGTTTTTTAACTCTAAACCCTTTTTATGATAATCATTAGTTCAACTTCTTTAGATTCTATTGCTTCATACGATGTTTTTCTTAAAATTTATATGTTGGTGTTGCACAATAATTGTGATGTTTTACTTCTTATTTCCACCAATCTAATGTTATTTGAGGCCCGAGGTCACCAAATAATGATGTTAGAGGTCTGAGGTCACCACATGATGGCATATTACCTCTTAAATTTCCACCAACAAATGATGTTTAAGGTCCGAGGTCACCACATCATGGTGTTTTACCCTCATATTTCACCAAATAATGATGTTTAAGGTCTGAGGTCACCACATTATTATGTTTCACCTCATATTTTTACCAACTTAATGATGTTCCAAGGTCTGAAGTCACCAAATTATGATGTTTTACCTCTTAAATTTTCACCAAACAAAGGATGTTTAAGGTCTGTGGTCACCACATCATGGTGTTTTACCCTCATATTTCACCAAATAATGATGTTTAAGGTCTAAGGTCACCACATTATGATGTTTCACCTCATATTTTCACCAACTTGATGTTGCAAGGTCTGAAGTCACCAAATTATGATGTTTAACCTCATATTTTCACCAACTTAATGATGTTTAAGGTCTAAGGTCACCACATTATGATGTTTCACCTCATATTTTCACCAAATAAATGATGTTGCAAGGTCTGAAGTCACCAAATTATGATGTTTAACCTCATATTTTCACCAACTTAATGATGTTTAAGGTTTGAGGTCACCACATTATGATGTTTTACTCTCATATTTCACCAAATAATGATGTTTAAGGTCTGAGGTCACCAACTTATGATGTTCCACCTCATATTTTCACGAACTCAATGATATTTAATAATTTGAGATCACCAAATAAATGATGTTTTACCTCCTACTTTCACCAACTTAATGATGTTTTAAGGTATCAGGTCACCATATTAGGATGTTCCACCTCATATTTTCACTAACTCATGGTGTTTTTACCCTCATATTTCACCAAATAATGATGTTTAAGGTATGAGGTCACCACATTATGATGTTTTACCCTCATATTTCACCAAATTAATGATGTTTAAGGTATGAGGTCACCAAGCTAATGATGTTTCACCTCGTATTTCACCAAATTAATGATGTTTAAAGAGTTTGAGGTCACCAAATTATGATGTTTCACCTCGTATTTCACCAAATTAATGATGTTTAAAGAGACTGAGGTCACCAAATTATGATGTCACATTTCACCAAATTAATGATGTTTAAAACATAACAAAAGTACTAGCACAATATTGCTATCTTTTCATTAACATCCTCTATATAAACTGATACACGTATTATAAAAATATAAGAACAACTGCAACATCATATGTAATATTTCTTTAAATGATCGGCATTCCAAGGGTTGGAGAAAGGTTCTACTTCAAGATTTTTTAGCCGGTAGGTACCTGGCACAACCTCGTCAATGATCCTATAAGGACCATGCCAATTGGGATGTAGATTATTGGTTTTTTGCCACGTCTTCTTGAGGACTAGGTCTCCCACAGCTATCAGCCTTGACTTTACCCTCTGATTGTATAATCTCGCAGTTCTCTGCTGATAGGCTGCCTGTCTTATCTCTGTATCCTCTATTCTTTCTTCAATTAAATCAAGATCAAGTCTTCTCTCTTCCCCATTCCTCTAAGGGTCATAGGTCTGAACTCTATGAGTGGGACGTCCTACCTCTGTTGGGATGACAACCTCTGGGCTATGGGCTAACATAAATGGAGTTTCTCCTGTGGGTGTCCTAGCTGTCATCCTGTAGGCCCAAAGCATAGTATATACTTCTTCTATCCACCTTCCTTTGGCCTTTTCAGACTCTTTTTTATCGCATCAAGGATTGTTCAATTTGTGACCTCAGTCTGGTCATTTTCCTGAGGTCGGCCAGGAGAAGAGAAAAATTGCTTGATCCATACTCTTTCGCAGTATTTTTCTAAGGATATATTCTTGAATTGGGTTCCATTGTCTGAGATAAGGGTGTTTGGAAGACCATACCTGCATATGATGTTCTTTCAGATGAACTGGAAGGTCTTCTCCTTGGTGATTGTGATCATTGGCTCAGCCTCCACCCTTTTGGAGAAATAATAAATTGCCACTATTAATAACCGATAGTTGTTTACAGCTCTTGGCAAGGGTTCTACCAAGTCAGTTCCCCATATTGCTAATGGCCAAGGGGACCTGATAGAAGTAAGAGGTTGGTGTAGCTGATGAGGGATGGTGGGGAATCTCTAAAATTTATCACACGTCTTCACATACGCAGTTGCATCTTTAGCCAAGGTCGGCCACCAGTACCCCTGAGTGATTAAACTCTTAGCCAATGGCCTCCCTCCTATGTGACTTGAACAAGAACCCTCATGCACGTTGTTAAATACATGTGGAAGCTCTGAAGGGTGGACACATCTGAGGAGAGGGAGAAGGAACCCTTTTTTTATACAGGACATCTCCTACAATTAAGAGTTTATCAGCTCTGAACCTCAGCTTTCTCCCTTCTAACTTCGACTCTGGTAGCTCTCCCTCTCTGATGTATCTGATAAGAGGGTCCATCTATGATGCTCTCATATTCAGATTTAGGCAAGGTCTAGCAACATCTTCCTCTTCGATGGTCGGATTGAGCTGAATCTCAACTGGTACTGTTCTCCTTATGTCTATTATTGTTGCTGAGGCCAACCTCGCGGGTGCATCCTCTCGGTTGTTATCTATCCTACGTATCCTCTTCATCTTGAATTTATTGGAGCTCTCTAGCATCATTCGGGTATCTAGACATCCTTTCATTTTTTGCCTCATACACCCCCAGGATTTTGTTCACGACTAACCTGGATTCACTGTAGACTAGGAGCTGGCCGACATTGAGGGCTTTTGCCAAAGAGAGACCTGCTATTAATGCCTCATACTCTGACTCATTATTAGAAGCTTTAAAGTTAAACCTCAGTGCATATTCAATATCGGTACTGATATGCCCCAAGTGTGACCTCGGCTCGGAGACACCAACCTCGGTCGAGATCATGGCCGACACTGGACAAGCCTTGGGCATGCGGCATCAGCCCTCGGCCATAGCAAGGTCGGCCCAGGCCGACCCTACCACTAGCCTCTCGAAGGGACATTGCATACATCATAAGGATCAGCAGCACTCTCATATACCTGGGAATGGTAACCTCGGCCAGATATAGGCCGAGCTCGCAAGAAGCCTTTTTACCAATGTCATCATCAAGATATCAGTTAATGCTCCAAACACACCAGCTCAACCTCGGCTCAGGCTGACCTTATCCATTGTCTCGGCTAGGATTAAGCCGAGTCCCCTATGGCTCATCTTGGATTGAACGAGCAACTAGACTTGTTAACCTCAGCCTCTCCCTGGCTGAGGTTATGCACCAAGCACGGTAGCCGAGCATCTGTTGACATTTGGATAAGGGCACGTGGACACATATCAGTTATAACAAGATTATTCCCCACACGTGGGGAGAATATTTCATCATCATTCCCTACATGTGACAGTGACAGATGGCTTCCCCATATTAGCGAGGCAAACACACACATGCTCATTGCATGCATAGGGGGTACATTACACCCCCAGGTACTATATATAGAGGTCATCCTCTACCTTGCAAAGGATCCAAAATTGGGAAACCTAGCTGAAACTCTGTCTTATACATAAAGTAGAGAGAGAAAGTGAGCTTATGTGTATTGTATCCAAGGCCATTAGTGCCCATATTTAGTGGATCACACACTCACAGTGGATGTAGGCCTAATTGGCTGAACCACTATACATCATTGTCTTATTCTTCTTATACTCACTTCCTTCTATACACTTACACACTTATACACTTACATCTCAATGGCTGCCATGGTTACTACTGTTTGAGCTCGTCATCACTTATCTGGTGGTGTTAAATCTCAGCATCATCATTTTGGCGCCGTCTGTGGGAACGAGAGAAGATATCTCTTCCTCTTCTTCAGCTTAACCTCACCGGGGACTCTGGTGGTGAATCAGGCACCACCCCTTGCGTGGAGCTGTTTCACCATTGAAAGAGGTCCTTTGAGGTACTAATCTCATCTTCTACTCAAGCTCTATAGTGTTAACATTTGGCACCAGAATTACCACCGCCTCTTCCGCCACCTGGAGGTGGAGGGCCTAGTTCCAGTTAGGCGCCGCCCCAGTCTAAAATGGCGGAGGTGACTGCAGCCTTGAGGTATTTAGCTGCAACACAACAAGCTATGCAGGAATAATTTTCACAGCTTAGCCAAACTATGATGAGGCCACCTAGAGTCTCACCGGATATGATCACTCCGGTGGCTGTTCAGCCTCATCCTGACGTCAGGGGACCACCCCAGGCACCAATGAAGGACCAGCCTGCACCCTAGCGGAGAAGGGCGTTACTGAGCCTAGGCACTTACGCATGGGGAGGCAAGGAAACCCTTGCCCAGAGGATAGGTATGATGATCTAGAGGCGGAAGAGGCCACGGAAGACTGCTGGGAGTCGTATGAGGTGTCGAATAACACGGTACGACCTCTTCAGCAAAGTCAAGGTTGTGTCGACCGAAGAGGTGAAGAGCCTCAACAAAGAGGGTCAGCCTTTGATAGGTTGATCAGAGGGTCAACCTTTGAGAGATTGGGCCCAGTGAATGACCTAAGACAGATATTGTTGAGATCGAGGAGCGCAGCAGGCTTTCAGAGAGAAAACAGGCCGGGTCGGCCAGGACAAGGCCGACACTGTGAAAGAAGAGGCAGGGAACAGGAAGAGGTCAACAGCCGATGTGCCGCGGCAGGGGAACCCTCGGTCCATCCCATAGAGGTGGCTGGGGATAACCTCAGCCAGGTCGATGGCAGAAGACCATGGAATAACTCTATCCAGTGCCTTGAGGAGAAGATAGGAGACCTCATTAAAGGAAGGGACCCATTACAAAGGGGTTACTCAGAGGATTCTCCATTTGTGGCTAGGATAGTGGGCTTCCCAACCCCAGCTAAGTTCAAGCCTCCTATGGTATCTCCCAAGTATGATGGCAGCACTAACCTTGTACATCACATTGAGATGTACCAATCGACAGCAGACATCTACTCGATACCCGATGAGATGAAGTGTAGGGCCTTCTTTGGGACCTTAACAAGAGCAGCACACAGCTGGTTTACCTCCCTTCCGAAGAACTTGATTGAGAACTTCAAAGTCTTAGCTGAACGATTCATCCACAACTTCTGCTTTGGGGTGAGACCTCAAAAGAAGACTACTCACCTTCTGTATGTCAAGAAGGGTAAGGACGAGAGCCTAAGAGACTACATAGCTAGGTTCAACAAAAAGAAGTTGGAGGTCGAAGATTATAAAGAGAACATAGCCATGACCGCCCTCATAGGGGGTCTACAGAAAGGGAAGCTGTTGTGGAAACTTGCGGAAGACCCCCTAGGTCTATGGCGAAGCTCGTGGCAACCGCAGGGAAAGTAATGAATGCGGAAGAGGCAATGGCCTCCAAGTATGAGGATGAGAACCGCGGTGGCAGTGGAAAGTCCCAAAACAAGAAAGATGGGAAGAAGAGGTCAGGTGATGACAAGTTCGCTCACTATACTCCTCTGACTGTAAGCTATGAGCACATCCTCAACGAGATTAAGAATGACAGGACTCTGAGATGGCCAGAGAAACTAAAAGCCCCACCACATAAGAGGAACAAAAACCTATGGTGCGAGTTCCACCAGGATCATGGCCATATCACGGACAGATGCTTCGCCTTGAAGGATGAGATTGAAAAGATGCTAAAATCTGGAAAGTTGAGGAATTATGTGGATGGTAAGGCTCCTAAGGGTGGAAGATATGACCCTAAGAAAAGGAGAAATGACAGATGCTGTGACAATGTCTCATCCATAAGAGATGATGATTCAGAAGGTGATGATGAAGACGATCCGGATCTTCCACCGGAAGATGACAACACCCCGGTGAAGAGGGTTGGTATGATCTCGTTTGGTGTTGACACCATATACGGAGGATTTACAAGAGGTGGCTCTGAAGTAGCTGATAGGAAGGCTCACGTAGCAGAGGCCAGGTCAGTGGCCAAGTTTGAAGTTGTGAATCTAACGTCTTCCGATACAGTGCAGAAGAGGAAGAAAGTAGACATGGACACCCTCGTAGTTGGGTTCTCCAGACTTGACTTCAAGGGTATCTTAGGCCCCCATGATGACCCTCTGGTCATAACAACAAGGGTGCATGGGTGCGAGGTGCAGAGGATCCTCGTAGATGGGGGGAACTCAACGGACGCGATGTTTTGGCCTTGCTTAAAGAGCCTAGGTCTTAGCAGAGTAAGGCTGGTACCCTATCATCACCCATTGATAGGCTTCAGTGGCGAAAAGGTCCACCCCTTGGGCATGTATGAGATGGACGTACGGATGGGTGATGAGTGGCCTAAGAGGCTGACCAAGAAGATAAATTTTTTCGTCATGGACGAGAACGTGTTTTCGGCCTATAACCTCATCATAGGAAGGGTGGCCCTTAAAGAGTTTGAAGCTGTGCCATCGACGGTCCATCAGATGCAAAAATTCCCGACTCCTTATGGGGTAGGGGAAGTTCAAGGTGACCAGACCACAGCGCGAGAATGTTATTTTAACTCGGTCGAAGAGAGAGAAGCCCATAAGAGGGCAACCACCACTTATAGCATTGATACACTTGACCCAAGAGATGAGACAAAGTTGAAGAAGGGAGGGGCTGCGAAAGAGGTAGAATCCATCGTCCTCAATGAGGACGAGCCAGAAAAACCATCCAGGTCGGTAAAGCCCTAAAGGCAGAAATTAAGGAAGAGCTGATAAACTTCCTCAGGAGGAGACAGAGTGTCTTTGCATGGAGTCACGCATACATGCCCGACATCGACCCTGAAGTTATGAGTCACAGGCTCAACGTGACCAAAGATGCCAGACCAATCAAATAGAGACGAAGAGTCTATTCCAGGGAGAAGTACGACGTCATCCGAGAAGAGGTCAAAAAATTGGAAGAGGCTGAGTTTATAAGAGAAGTCGCATATCCGGAATGGTTATGAAATGCAGACATCGTGCCCAAGGCCAATGGGAAGTGGAGAATGTGTGTTGATTTCACTGACCTGAACAGATCTTGTCCAAAAGACAACTATCCCTTACCTCGGATAGATCAGATGGTGGATGCTACGACGGGACATGAGCTCATGAGCTTCATGGGCGCGTATTCAGGCTACAACCAGATCTTCATGGATGCTGAAGACTCAGAGAAGACATCCTTCATCACCGACAAAGGGACGTACTGTTACAAAGTGATGCCCTTCGGCCTGAAAAATGCAGGGGCAACATACCAACGTCTTCTTAATAAGATGTTCGAAGAGAAAATAGGTAAGACTATGGAGGTGTATGTAGATGATATGATAACAAAGAGCTTGAAAGCTTTCACTCATGTAACGGATCTCAAGAAGACCTTCGACATTATGGACTCATACAGAATGAAACTCAACCCCGCGAAGTGTGTATTCAGAGTAGGAGCTGGGAAGTTCCTAGGATTTATCATCAAATAGAGAGGGATTGAAGAGAACCCTAAAAAAATCAAGGCTTTTCTTGACATGAAGACACCGAGGAGTATCAAAGATGTTCAAAGACTTACGGGGAGAGTGGTTGCCCTTAACTAGTTTGTTTCTAGGGCAACAGACAAGTGCCTTCCATTCTTTAAGGTGCTAAGAAAGGCCTTCCAGTGGGACGAAGAGTGCGAAAAAGCCTTCAACCAGCTCAAGTCTTACTTGGGGTCTCCATTATTGATGTCTCGGACTGTAGCAGGGGAGAAGCTGTACGTGTATCTAGCAGTCTCCGAATCAGCCATCAGTGTAGCCATAATACAGGAAGACGCTGGAATCCAAAGGCCTGTATAATTCAAAAGTAAGGCCCTTCAAGGGGCCGAACAAAATTACCCTCGCATGGAAAAGCTAGCTTACTCCCTTATACATGCTTCGAGGAAGATGAAGCCTTACTTCCAGTCCCACTCCATGGTTGTCCTCACTGACTCCCCACTAAGACAGGTCCTACATAAACCTGAGAAATCCGGGAGCTTGATGACATGGGCCATTGAGTTGGGAGAGTACGATCTTACCTACCAACCTAGGACGGCCATCAAGGGGCAATCCCTCGCAGACTTTGTCACTGAGTTCACATGGGAAGAGGCCGAGGTAGATAATGTCCTAGAGGGTGGGTGTTGAAAATCGTGGTGTCTTCTGAAATTCGGAAGAGATGACACCAAACATTTTCCAAGATCAGGAAGAGATCGCATCCAACGGGGCTAAGAACCGAGTTACGGAGAACGAGGAAGATCGGTACCTCTTCAAAAAAGAAGTCATGACAGAAGGGGTCTTCTCATCGGGTACAGATATTTGGAGCCTCTTCATTGATGGCTCTTCCTGCAAAAATGGAAGCGGTGCAGGGTTGATACTCTCAGCTCCAGATGGTGCCAACATTGAATACGCTTTGAGATTCAAATTTCGAGCTTCTAACAATGAGTCCGAATATGAGGCCATGATAGAAGGTCTCTCATTGGCAAAGACTATTCGCGTAAAGAGACTCCTACTCCACAGCGACTCAAGGTTAGTTGTCAATCAAGTACTGGGAATCTATGAGGCCAGAGATGAAAGGATGGCCAAATATCTGAAAAGGGTGAGAACGATGTTAGAACATTTTGAAGAGGCAAGACTGAAGAAAGTGCATCGACAAAGTAACAGCCACGTAGATGCATTGGCGAGGTTGGCCTCGGCAATGAAGACAGATGTAAGAAGGACCATTCCGATCGAGGTCTTGGGGAAGGCAACCATTGAGCAAGAAGAGGTATGTAACCCTTGTCACAATTTTAACTTAGGAGACTCATGGATGGACCCCTCTTCAGATATATCAGAGAGGGAGAGCTACCTGAATCCAAGTTAGAGAGGCAAAAATTGAGATATAAGGCTGCCAAGTTCTCGGTAGTAGGATACGTCCTATACAAGAAAGGATTCCTGCTACCTCTCCTCAGATGTGTGCACCCCATGAAAGTTCCCCGGATCTTACAGGAAATTCATGAGGGTTCTTTCTCTAGCCATATATGGGGAAGACCCTTGGCCAAAAGAATCATCACACAGGGCTACTGGTGGCCAACCTTGTCCAAGGACGCTGCGGCCTATGTGAGGAAATATGATAAATGTCAAAGATTCGCCGCTATCCCTCATCAACCTCATCAGCCTATGACGTCTATCACTTCTCCATGGCCATTTGCGGTATGGGGAATTGACTTAGTAGGACCCCTGCCAAGAGCTGCCAACAATTATAGATTCTTGATAGTTGTCATCGACTACTTTTCAAAGTGGGTGGAGGCAGAGCCGATGATAACGATCACAGAGCATAAGACCTTCCAATTTATTTGGAGGAATATCATATGTAGATACGGCCTCCCAAAAACTCTCATCTCGGACAATGGGACCCAGTTCAAGAACTCCTCTTTAGAAAAGTATTGCCTAAGAGTGGGAATAAAGCAGTTCTTCTCATCTCCTGGCCGACCTCAGGCAAACGGTCAGACCGAGGTCACAAACAGAAAAATTCTTGATGGAGTCAAGAAGAGGTTAGAAGATGCGAATGGAAGATGGACTGAAGAGGTCTACGCTGTGTTATGGGCCTACAGAACCACGACAAGGACACCGACAGGAGAAACCCCGTTCATGTTGGCACATGGCTCAGAGGACGTCATACCAACGGAAGTAGGGCTCCCAACTCATAGGATTCATACCTATGACCCTGATAATAATGGGGAAGAGAGGAGGCTAGACCTAGATCTTATCGAAGAAAGAAGAGAAGACGCGGAGGTCAGACAAGCAGCTTACCAATAGAGGGCAGTAAAATCTATAACCAGAGGGTGAAGTCAAGACCCATTGCAGTGGGAGACCTAGTGCTAAAGAATACCTTACAGAAAGCAAACAAACTCCACCCAAACTGGCACGCTCCCTACAAAGTGACAGAAGAGGTTGTTCTTGGCACTTACAGGATAGAAAATCTAGAAGCAGAACCTTTCGCTAATCCATGGAATGCTGATCACCTAAAGAAGTATTACATATGATGTTGCATAAAGTTGTGTAAATGTACCATCTTGTCATGAAGAGGTTATTAATAAAAGATCAGTTCCCATGGTGTCTCTTGCTTCATTTTGCACTTATGTCAGAAATTTATGAGGATAACATCTTAGGTGATGACCTCAAACCCTTATAACATCATTAATTTGGTGAGATTATGGGGATAACATCTTAGGTGATGACCACAGAACTTCATAACATCACTCAGTGGTGACAAGGTCTGAGCTCAGACTCCATAATGGGATGACCTCAGACCCTTAACGTCATTAATTTGGTAAGATTAATTATAGGGATAACATCTTAGGTGATTACCTCAGACCTTCATAACACCATTCAGTGGTGACAAGGTCTGAGCTCAGACACCATAATAGGATAACCTAAGACCCTTAACATCATTAATTTGGTGAGATTAATTATGGGGATAACATCTTAGGTGATGACCTCAGACCTTCATAACACCATTCAGTGGTGACGAGGTCTGAGCTCAGACACCATAATGGGATGACCTCAGACCCTTAACATCATTAATTTGGTGAGATTAATTATAGGGATAACATCTTAGGTGATGACCTCAGACCTTCATAACACCATTCGGTGGTGACGAGGTCTGAGCTCAGACACCATAATAGGGTAACCTCAGACCCTTAACATCATTAATTTGGTGAGATTAATTATGGGGATAACATCTTAGGTGATGACCTCGGACCTTCATAACACCATTCAGTGGTGACGAGGTCTGATCTCAGACACCATAATGGGATGACCTCAAACCCTTAACATCATTAATTTGGTGAGTAATTATGGGGATAACATCTTAGGTGATGACCGCAGACCTTCATAACATCACTCAATGGTGACGAGGTCTGAGGTCAGACACCATACTTAGATGACCTCAGACCCTTAACATCATTAATTTGGTGAGATTAATTATGGGGATAACATCTTAGGTGATGACCTCAGACCTTCATAACACCATTCAATGGTGACGAGATCTGAGCGCAAACACCATAATGTGATGACCTCAGACCCTTAACATCATTAATTTGGTGAGATTAATTATGGGGATAACATCTTAGGTGATGACCGCAGACCTTCATAACATCACTCAGTGGTGACGAGGTCTGATCTCAGACACCATAATGGGATGACCTCAGACCCTTAACATCATTAATTTGGCGAGATTAATTATGGGGATAACATCTTAGGTGATTACCTCAGACCTTCATAACACCATTTAGTGGTGACGAGGTCTGAGCTCAGACACGATAATGGGATGACCTCAGACCCTTAACATCATTAAGTTGGTGAGATTAATTATGGGGATAACATCTTAGGTGATGACTTCAGACCTTCATAACACCATTCAGTGGTGACGAGGTCTGAGCTCAGACACCATAATGGAATGACCTCAGACCCTTAACATCATTAATTTGGTGAGATTAATTATGGGGATAACATCTTAGGTGATGACCTCAGACCTTCATAACACCATTCAGTGGTGAAGAGGTCTGATCTCAGACACCATAATGGGGTGACCTCAGACCCTTAACATCATTAATTTGGTGAGATTAATTATGGGGATAACATCTTAGGTGATGACCTCAGACCTTCATAACACCATTCAGTGGTGACGAGGTCTGGGCTAAGACACCATAATGGGATGACCTAAGACCCTTAACATCATTAATTTGGTGAGTAATTATGGGGATAACATCTTAGGTGATGACCACAGACCATCATAACATCACTCAGTGGTGATGAGGTCTGAGGTCAGACACCATACTTGGATGACCTCAGATCCTTAACATCATTAATTTGGTGAGATTAATTATGGGGATAACATCTTAGGTGATGACCTCATACCTTCATAACAGAATTCAATGGTGACGAGGTCTGAGCGCAAACACCATAATGGGATGACCTCGGACCCTTAACATTATTAATTTGGTGAGATTAATTATGGGGATAACATCTTAGGTGATGACCTCAGACCTTCATAACACCATTCAGTGGTGACGAGGTCTGAGCGCAAACACCATAATGGGATGACCTTAGACCCTTAACATCATTAATTTGGTGAGATTAATTGTGAGGATAACATCTTAGGTGATGACCTCAGACCCTTATAACATCACTCAGTGGTGACTAGGTCTGAGGTCAGACTACTAATTTAGTTTAAGCAAACACCATTGCATAAGCTTCAGAGCAAAAACATCATGACATACATTCAATAAAAGAAGATGATCTTCTTTAGAGAATAACACATTCAGAGATTATAAATATTTAGAGGTTACAAAGAATGGAAAAGTAAGAACCATGCTAATTCAGAAATTATAAATGTTCAAGGATTACAAACAAGCTTCACAATTTCAGGGGTTACAAATAATATTCAGAGATTCTCTCTTTAATGGTTTGAGGGGGGAATGCTGGTGTCTTCGGTTTGGTTAAGCTGGATGACGTTGGTCACCTCGGCAACGTCATCATGGTGGTCTGCCTCTCCAACCTCTATGCTTTCCAACGTGGCAGTCTCGACAGGCGCGGCAACCTCCTCCTCAACCTCTTGAAGGGCCTGGGCAAGCTGAGGATTAACAAAGCCAAGGCCCATGAAGTCAGAGGCTTTCAAAGTGCCAGCGTCATTCTCCTTGACAGCCTCCCACTTGGTAGTTGCTTTGATACCTCTCTCGAGGTATTCAAATCCAAAGCCCATAAACTCATCAAAACTTTTGTACTCGGCTATAATCCCCTTAGAGGCATCATCGAGGGCTGCCTTCACGGCCAAGCTGACCTTCTGCTGCAGACTGTCATCCTTGGCCCTCAGAGTCGCAACACGGTCCTTCTTAAGCTGAGATACCTCCTTCTCCAGCCCCTTCACCTTCTTATTAAACTCACCCAACTCAGACTTCAGGCGGTCAATTTCTGTGTTCAAAGTACTTTGGACCTTCTCGGCCTCTTGACCCTTCTGGATGAGGGGCAACTTCCTCAGAGTCCAATTGGAGAGGTGGTGCATAGCTGCCAGGCCCTGCAGATTTTGTGATCATGAATGAGTCAAAGAAAAATCAGAGGTTACACTTATAATTTACAAAGAAATATGAGGTCATACCTGGATGGATCTGTGGATTCCGAACTCAACCAGCAAAGGAGTATCAAGTGATCGAAAAAAATGCTTGTCGACCTCGGTCATTGTAGAGCCGAAGGTATCTAGGGCCTGCAGGCTATGGCCGACGATGCTGTCACTAATCTTCAACTGCTCTAGACGAGCCGACAAGGCGTCTGCTAAAGAGTTGGGGATGGAAGTATCAGCACTCTTTTTCTTCTGCCTCTGATCCTCAAGGGCATATTCAGTTGAACCCCTCTTCTTTGTGGCTTGGGGCTTTGAGGTAGAGGGAGCTGGGGGAGGAGCATTAAGGCCTGCTTTCTTTGCAATCTCATCAAACTAGGTGTAGCCATTTCCCAGAGTTCGTCTGAGATATCCTTTAGGCACTCTGCAAAAATTAATAGATCTGAGTTAGAAGATCAGACATAAATAAACTCAGAGGTTCAACTTCAAATAGAAAGAGCTTACCAAGCTCGAAAAGAGGACATCCACCTAGACCCGTCTCAGAGAGGTAGTGAGGGGTCATCAAGTGTTCGAACTTAACGAACATACCATGTATCCCCTGATCTTGAAGGTCTTTCACCTTCTGAAGGTTTTGCTGGCTCAGGCCAGGGTCGGCCCTCGCAGACATTGTGACCTTACCCCACCTCAGGGGCATCCTCGGCTCTAGAATGGACGAGGGAGCACATGGGCCAAATTCCCATGGTCCAGAAGTAAAAAAGTATCGAGGCTTCTAGTTATGGTTGGAAGTCTGAGTTATTTGAAGCATCTTTTTTTCAGACTTCCGAGCTACAAAATCATAGTAGCTCGGATGATTTTTGGCTGAGGAAGGGACATAGCAACCTACAAAAACCTGAACTGGGAGGTCTGAGTGGTGGACAGCCTTCCATAAGAGTATGGCCCCTATTATGACCCTCCGGGAATTAGGGGATAGTTGAGAGGGGGACAAATTGATATAGGAAAGGATAGATTTGATAATGGGATGGATGGGCAGACGAAACCCCAACTTGAACATCTGCTTGTATAAGCAGATCTCCCCGTCTCGGCCATGATAAGCCCTCTCTTCCCTTAGAGGTCTTCTTAGCTTTATGGAGGGAATAATGGAGTACAAATATCTGAAGCAAAGGAGGTCTACCTCAGTTATAGTACTCTCGATCTCGTCCGCCTCAGAGACATCGACATCACTTTCAACGTCATCATCATCTGGCTCAACATCGGCCGGAGCAGATGTTGATGGGTTACCCGGGAACCTCTAAGCGAACTCGGCACCGGTGAAGGCCGACAGAGGAATGGCGTTAAGTGGTGGTGGAATGGACACACTCAGCTCAACGATCTCAACCTCTGAGGAAGAGGCTGAGGTGCTTGAGTTACTATGGGAGGAGGCCCGGCTAGAGACCTCGGCCTGATCAGGGTCTTGATCTTCCCGAGTTGAGAAGTCCATGGCCTCCTGGAAGGAATCCACAGACATGGGGTCTAAGGTGGAAGACTCAGACTCAGACATCGATATTGGATCGGCAGGAACCTCTGCCTGATTAAAAGACTCCGAGGGGTCATGATATACCACCTTCAGGGGTGGTGGAAAGATGGGTCTAATAGGGAATTCTTGTGACCTACGAGCCTCCTCCTGTGCTCTTTCTATTTGTCTGATTTTTTCTGAAGTCTTCTCTCGTAGGGAAGGGAACTCCTCAAGAAGCTGGTAGAGGGGTCTGATCATTAGAGGCAGACACTACACTTGGGGAAACTTCCTAAACTACAAACAAGATTGGCTAATAAAATAAAGGTGTCCAAAGATCAAATTACCCAAACCTAACAAGAACAGTTTGCCTGAAACTATGGTGGACTCACCGAAAAACTCAGAATCTCACCGAAAAATACAAATAGAAAGGAAAAAGCAGAGAAAATGAAGGCAAATGAGGGGAAGAAGATACCTGAAGATGAAATGACAAGGGAAAACGAAGAAAACTCGAGAAAGCACCACCAAAGACCTCTGCAGAGGAATCGCAAAGAGCGCCTTTAGAGAGAGAAATCGTTGGAGTGCAATTGTGCAGGAGAGAGAATTGAGGATGGAGGGAAAAATAAGGGTTCAAAACCCTTAAATATTCAGGCCCATTTCCCAAGGCTCATCATTGCCTTGGGATCCCCAAAGGCGGCTGATAGTACACGCTTTCCAAGAAAGCCACACTTTAATATTAGACAGGTGTCAAACAAACATTGGTTTATATAGAAAGGCCTCGGAGATGTGAAAATACCACAGTCACCTTCTCTCACATGTAACTAAGGGCTAGGGGGTGATTGATATGCCCTAAGTGTGACCTCGGCTCGGAGACACCAACCTCGGCCGAGATCATGGCCGACACTGGACAAGCCTTGGGCATGTGGCATTAGCCCTCGGCCGTAGCAAGGTCGGCCCAGGCCGACCCTACCACCAGCCTCTCGAAAGGACATTGCATATATCATAAGGATCAGCAGCACTCTCATATACCTAGGAATGGTAACCTCAGCCAAATATAGGCGAGCTCTCAAGAAGCCTTTTTACCAATGTCATCATCAAGATATCAGTTAATGCTCCAAACACACCAGCTCAACCTCGGCTCAGATCGACCTTGTCCATTATCTCGGCTAGGATTAAGCCGAGACCCCTATGGCTCATCTCCGATTGAACGAGCAACTAGACTTGTTAACCTCGGCCTCTCCCTGGCCGAGGTCATGCACCAAGCACGGTAGCCGAGCATCTGTTGACATTTGGATAAGGGCACATGGACACATATCAGTTATAACAAGATTATTCCCCACACGTGGGGAGAATATTTCATCAGCATTCCCTACATGTGATAGTGACAGATGGCTTCCCCATATTGGTAAGGCAAACACACACATGCTCATTGCATGCATAGGGGGTACATTACACCCCCCAGGTACTATATATAGAGGTCATCCTCTACCTTGCAAAGGATCCGAAATTGGGAACCCCAGCTAAAACTCTGTCTTATACACATAATAGAGAGAGAAAGTGAGATTATATGTATTGTATCCAAGGCCATTAGTGCCCATATTTAGTGGATCACACACTCACAGTGGATGTAGGCCTAATTGGCTGAACCACTATACATCATTGTCTTATTCCTCTTATACTCACCTCCTTCTATACACTTACACACTTATACACTTACATCTCAATGGCTGGCATGGTTACTACTGTTTGAGCTCGTCATCACTTATCTGGTGGTGCTAAATCTCAGCATCATCAGGTGCCATCTGGTTCTGACACTATTATCCGTGCTCTACTTTTGCTTTCACAAGACGACCCATTAACGAAGAGGTTCCAGATGGTTTCATTTGAAGTGAAGTTACCCTTAGCTAGGGTCCCCAATCTGAAGAGGTATCTCTCTTCTTCATTCTTAACTTCTCTTTGTCTGGATTTTCTTGACCCAACCTCGTTCGAATCTTGAAAGATGTTTCTATCTGGTTCATCTAGGGCCCTGTGACTCTCTTCAACATCAGCCTCTTCCCAAGTAAACTCGGCTACAAAGTCTGCGAGTGCTTGTACTTTGATTGAAACCCTGTGTTGATAAATAATATCGTATTCTCCCAACTCGATTGCCCATGTCATTAACCTTCCTGACTTCTAAGAATTATGAAGGACCTGCCTGAGTGGTGAATCAGTGAGGACGATCATGGAATGGGCTTGAAAGTATGGCTTCATTTTCCTAGAAGCATGTATCAAATTATAGGCTAACTTTTCTATCCAAGGGTATTTCTTCTCAGACCCTTAGAGTGCCTCGCTATTGAAGTAGACTGGTCTTTGCACTCCATCCGATTTTTTACTATCACAGCACTGATGGCTGACTCTGAGACAACTAAGTATACATATAGCCTTTCCCCCTGAATTGGCCGGGATAGTAGTAGTTGAGACCCGTGGTAGGACTTCAGCTCTTTAAAAGCAATGTCACATTCCACATTCCATTTGAAGGCCTTTCTAAGAACTTTGAAAAATAGAAGACACTTATCTATAGCTCTTGAGATGAACCTGTTAAGTGCAACAACTCTTCCAGTTAGCCTCGGAATGTCTTTGATAGTTCTAGGTGTCTTTAATTCCAATTAAGCCTTGATCTTTTCAGGGTTAGCCTCTATTCCCCTTTGGTTGATGATGAATCCCAGAAACTTTCTCGCTCCTACCCCAAAGACATATTTGGTCGGGTTGTGCTTTATTCTGTATCTATTCATGGTGTTAAAAGTTCTCTCAAGGTCGACCACATGAGTGTCTGCCTTCAAACTCTTCGTCGGCATGTCATCCACATAAACTTCCATGGATTTTCCTATCTGATATTTGAACATCTTATTTATAAGACGTTGGTAAATAGCCCCTGCATTCTTCATTCCAAAGGGCATGACCTTGTATCAATAGGTCCCCTTATCAGTAATGAAGGTTGTCTTATCTGAGTCTGCCGAGTCAATGAAGATCTTATTATACCCATAATATGCATTCATAAATGTCATGAGCTCATGTCCTGCTATGAAATCCACCATCTGATCTATACGAGGTAGGGGGAAACTGTCTTTTAGGTAAGACTTGTTTAAATCAGTGAAATCTACACACATCCTCCATTTCTCATTAGCTTTGGGAACAACAACAGCGTTAGACAACCACTCAGGGTATATGACCCCTTTGATGAATTTAGCCTCTTCAAACTTTCTAACCTCATCTCTGATGACATTATACTTTTCCCTTGAGTATACTCTTCTTCTCTACTTGATGGGTTTAGCGTATTCTACAACATTGAGTTTATGGCACATAATCTCAGGATCAATACCTGGCATGTCTGCATGGATCCAGGCAAAAATACTTTATCTCTTCCTCAACAGCTTTACTAGTTCCTCCTTGACCTCAAGTCTTAGGGATTTGTCGACTTGGATGGTTTTTTCGACTCGTCCTCATTGATGACGATGGATTATACCTCCTCCATGCCTTCCCCCCTTTTGAGCTTTGTTTTATCCCTTGGATCAAGTGTGTCGATGTTGTATGTGGTTGTTGCCTTCTTATGAGCCTCTCTCACTTCTGCAAAGTCGAAGTAGCATTCACGTCCGATGTTTGGTCACCTTGCACTTCCCCTACTCCATAAGGAGTCGTTAATTTTAGCATTTGGTGGATAGTTGAAGGCACGACCTCAAATTCCTTGAGATCTACTCGTCCTATGATGAGGTTGTAAGATGAGAAGATGTTTTCATCAATCACAAAGAAATTTATTTTTCTAGTCAACCTCTTAGGCCATTCATATCCCACTCTAACATCCATTTCATACATTCCCAATGGATGAACCTTTTCACCGTTGAAGTCAATCAAGGGATGGTGATAAGGGACAAGCCTAGCTATTTTGAGGTCCAGGCTCTTAAAATAAGGCCAAAACACAATGTCTATAGAACTACCCCCATCAACGAGAATCCTATGAACTTCACACCCATGCACCCTTGTGGTGATGACTAAGGGGCCATTGTGGGGAGCTATGATACCCTTAAAGTCAAGTCGTGAGAAGCCGACTATGAGGGTTTCCATATCTACCTTCTTTCTCTTCTCGTGCTTAACCTACGTAGATGCCAAGTTCACAACCTCGGCTTTAGTCACTACTTTAGCCTCTGCCACATGAGCCTTGCGATTTGCTACCTCTGATCTACCCCCTGCTATTCCCCCACAGATAGTGTTCACACTAAAAGATATCTTACCGACCCTATTCACTGGGGATTGTCATCTTTTGGTAGGAGATTAGGGTCATCGTCATCATCATCTGAGTCATCAGCTCTTTTGACAAGGACATCTTCCTAGCATTTATCATTCCTTTTCTTTTTGGGGTCATCTCTTCCACCTTTAGAAGGTCTACCATCCACATACTTTTTGAGCTTTCCATATTTTAATATCTTCTCATTATCGTCTTTTAGGACGAAACACTTATCAGTCAAATGGTCGTGATCTTGATGGAACTCGCACCATAGATTCTTATTTATTTTATGTGGAGGATCCTTCGGCTTCTCTGGATATCTCAGGGATCTATCATTATTTATTTCATTGAGGATATGTTGGTAACTCACAGTTAGAGGAGTGTAATGTTCAAACTTATCGTGTGCAGTCCTCTACTTTCCATTCTTTTTCCTTTGAGACTTCCCACTACTACTTTCATTCTCATCCTCATACTTCGCAGCCATTACTTCTTCTGCGTTCATGACCTTTCCAGCTGTTGCTAAAAACTCGGCCATAGACTTGGGAAGGTCTTCATCAAGCTTCCAAAGTAGCTTTGCCTTATGAAGTCCTCTAATAAGGGTTGTTACGGCTATGCTCTCTTCATAATCTTCTACTTCCAATTTTTTCTTATTGAACCTCGCGATGTAGTCTCTGAGGCTTTCGTTCTTCCATTTCTTTACATAAAGCAAGGCAGTCGTCTTCTTTTGAGGTCTTACCCCAAAACATAAGTTATGAATAAACTGTTCGGCTAAACCTTTAAAATTATCAACTGAATTTTTAAGAAAAGACGTGAACCAGATATGTGCAGCCCCAGTCAAAGTGCTTGAGAAAGCTCGGCACCTCATATCATCAGAGATTGAATAAATGTCTATTATAGACTGGTACATTTCAATGTGATGGATTGGATTAGTACTACCATCATACTTGGGAGACACCACCGGAGGTTTAAATTTGGCAGGGGTTGGAAAGTTGACAATCCTTGCCACAAAGGGTGCACCCTTTGGGTACCCCTTATGTAATGGGTCTCGAATTTTCATGAGGTTCCCTATCATCTCTTCTAACCTCTGAATAGAGTCATTCTATGTCCTAGCAACGTCATCCTGGCCGAGGTTGTCCCCAACCACTTTTAAAGGGTGAACTAAGGGTTCCCTAGCTGTTACGTAACGTTGGATGTTGACCTCCCCCTGACCACAGTCTCGGCCATGTGGGGGGCAGCCATAATGAGGTCGATGACCACCATCTTCCCTTTGTGAGCTAGCTATGCTTCTTGACCTGGATAACCTCTACCTCAGATTATTAATGGGGTCGATCCTTTCAAAGGCCGACCCTCTACTTAAGAGATCAAAAGCTGACCCTCTCTGTCTTACATCACCAACTCGTCTTTCACACTGACCTCGGCTCTGCTTTATAGGACGTACAGTGTTGTTTGAAACCTCATACGGCTCCCAACAGTCTGTCGGGGCATCCTCTGCCTCAATTTCATCATACCTATCCTCAGGGAAAGGGTTTCCTTGCCTCCCCAGGCATAAACGCCTAGGGTCGACAACATCCCTCCTCCGTTGAGGAGTAGGTTGGTCCTTTCATGGTTCCTGGGGTGGTCCCCTCGCCTCATGCTACGGCTGAGAAGCTGTCAGAGTAATCATTTTCGGTGTGGTCTCATTATATTTTGGCTTAGCTGGGCAAATTTCTCCTGCATCACTTGCTGAGTTACAACCAAGGACTTCAAGTCTATTACTACCTCAGCCATCTAGGACTGGGGTGGTGTTTGGCTGGAACTGGGTCCTCCAACACCAGATGGTGGAGGAGGTGGTGGTAACTCCGGTGCCATATGCTTGAGCTTTTGATGAGAAGACTATAGATGTTGAAAAACTTAAGGGACCTCTTTCAATGGTGAAACAACTCCACGCGAAAGGTGAGGCCTGGTTCACCGCCAGAGTCTATGGTGAGGTTAAGCAGTAAAAGAGGAAGAGATGAATCTTCTCATTCCCACAGATGGTGCCAAAATGATGATGTTGTATATAGCACCATCGGTATGAGGTGTTGATAAGCTTAAGCTTGCAAAAATAATGTCAACATAGGATTAAATATCTAGTAGAAGGAAGTGAGGGGAAGAGGATGAACACTAGTATATAAGTGTTTCAGCCATTCTGGCCTACGTCCACTATGAGTGTGAGTAATTTCGCTAGATGAAGGCACTAATGGACATAAATACAATCTCTTAAGCTTTATCTCTCTTCTGTATAAATAAACATAGTTTTAGCTAGGGTTACCATTATCGATCCCTCTACAAGGTAGAGGAAGACCTCTATATATAGTGCTTGGGGGGTGTAATGTACCCCCAAAATATGCAATGAGCATGTGTATGAGGATCGAACCAGTATGACGATGACACCTGGATGATCTTATGTAGATAATAATGACCACAATATTCCGTCACATTAGGGGAATGATTCGGTTATAACTGATTTTCTCATGTGTTCCAAACCTTACATGTGCTTTCATAATCTCGAACTTGTGTCTTTGACTGATGTAACCTCGGCCAGGCCGAGTATGAGGTTGGTGAAATCCAATAGTGTTGCTTTGTCCTGCCAATCATCAATATAACCTCATCCCAGGAGACTGGACGAGGTTATATATGAGGTGGGGTACAACGTCGGCTGATGCAGAGTATGAGGTTGGAAATAGCCTAGGCCTAGGTTATTCTCGATGGCTATTGTAAGCTTCTTGTCGACTCGATTGTGTGATCGACTGAGGTTTGGGACTCTGAGTAAGAGGGTGCATTTTGGGCATATCAATTGGTCATCACAACTTTTGGCTCTCAGAATTGACCTCCGTCCTTTGAATTGGTTGTGACAAGTTTAGGTCCTAAGAATTATCCTCGGCCCTAGAATTGGTCATTTTAGCTTATGGTCCTCATAATTTACCTCAGTCATCAAAATTTTTTATCACAACTTTAGGTCCTCATAATTGACCTCGGCCCTCAGAATTCATCTTCATAAATTTAAGTCCTTATAATTGACCTTGACCCTCAGAAATTGTCATCACAATTATAGGTCTTAAGAATTGACCTTTCCCCTTAGAATTGGACTTCACAACTCAAGGTTCTCAAAATAGATCTCGACCCTTAGAACTAGTCGTCATAACTTCAGGCGCTCAGAATTGGTCGTCATAAATTTAGGTCCTCAGAATTGACCTCGATCTCAGAATTAGTAATCACAACTTCAGTTCATCAGAATTGACCTCGGCCCTGAGAATTGGTCATCACCACTTCAAGTCCTAATAGTTAAAGTCGACCCTCGTAATTGAACGCCATAACTTTAGGGCCTCATGATTGACCTCGACCCTTAGAATTGGTCGGCACATCTCTTGGCCCCCAGATTAACCTCGACCCTCAGAATTGGTCATCATAACTTCTGGTGCTTAGAATTGATCTCATCCCTCATAATTGGTTATCAAAACATTAGGTCCTCAGAATTTACCTCAGGCCTCAAAATTAATCGTCACAATTTAAGGTCCTCAGAATTGACCTCGGCCTTGAGAATTGGTCGTCACAACTTCAGGTCATCAAAATTGACCTCGGCCCCCAGAACTTGTCGTCATAACTTCAGGTCCTCAGAATTGACCCCAGCCTCAAAATTGGTCATCACAACTTTAGGTCCTCAAAATAGACCTCGGCCCTTAGAATTAGTCGTCACAACTTCAGGTTCTCAAAATTGAGCTTGGTCCTTTGAATTATTCATTATAACTTTAGGTCCTTAGAATTAACCTCAGCCCTAAAAATTGGTCATCAAAACTTCTGGTCCTCAGAATTGACCTTGACCCTCAGAATTGGTCATCATAACTTAAGGTCCTCATAATTGACCTTGGCATCAGAATTGGTCATCACAACTTCTGGTCCTCAGAATTGAAATTGACCCTCAGAATTTGTCATCACAACTTTAGGTCCTCATAATTGACCTTGGGCATTTAAATTTGTTGTCAGAACTTCAGTTCCACAGAATTGACCTCGACCCTCAGAATTGGTGGTCACAACTTTGGGCCCTCAAATTTAACCTCGGCCCTCATAATTGAACGCCATAACTTTAGGTCCTCAAAATTAACCTCGACTTTTAGAATTGGTCATCACATCTCCAAGTCCTCATAATTTTTTGTCACAACTCAAGGTCCTCATAATTGACCTCGACCTTGAGAATCTAGCATCATAACATCAGATCCTTAGAATTAACCTCGAGCACCAAATTGGTCATCATAACTTCAGGTCCTCAGAATTGACCTCGCCCATAAGAATTGGTCATCATAACTTTAGGTCCTCATAATTGACTTCAGTCATTTAAATTGGTCGTCACCACTTCAGATCCTCATAATTGACCTCTGGCCTCAGAATTAGAAGTCACAACTCAAGTTACTCAAAATTAAGCTCGATTCTCAGAATTAGTCGTCACAACTTCAGGTTCTCAGAATTGATTTTGGCTCTCATAATTAATCATCATTACTTTAGGTCCTCAGAATTTACCTCGACCCTCCGAATTGGTCGTTACAACCTTAGATCTTTAGAATTGACCTCAACCCTCAAAATTAGTCATCATTACTTTAAGTCCTCATAATTGACCTCGGCTCTCAGAATTTTTCATCATAACTTTAGGCGCTCAAAACTGACCTCGACCCTCAATATTAGTTGAAACAACTTCAAGTTATCAGAATTGATCTCGACCCTGGGAATTGGTCGTCACAACTTTAGGTCCTCGAAATTGGCCTCGGCCCTTTGAATTGGTCATCACAACTTCAGGCCTCTCAAAATTAACCTCGACCCTGAGAATTGGTCGTTAATTGACCTCGTCACTCAGAATTTTTCATCACAGCTTCAGGTCCTCAGAATTGACCTTAGCCTTAGAATTGGTCATCACAACTTCAGGTCCTTAGAATTGACATCGGCCCTAAGAATCGGCCGTCACAACTTTAGGTCCTCAAAATTGACCTCGATCCTTTAAATTGGTCGCCACAACTTTAGGTCCTCAAAATTGACCTCGATCCTTAAAATTGGTTTCCACAACTTCTAGTCCTCGAAATTGACCTTGCCCCTTATAATTGAACGCCACAACTTTAGGTACTCATATTTATCCTCATCCCTTAGAATTAGTCGTCACATCTCTAGGTCCTCAGAATTGGCCGTCATAACTTTAGGTCATCAGAATTGACCTCGACCCTCAGAATTTTTCAAAACAACTTCAGGTCCTCAGAATTGACCTCGGCCCTCTAAATTGGTCATCATAACTTTAGGTCCTTAGAATTAACCTCGGCCTCAAAATTGTTCTTCAAAACTTCAACTCCTCATAATTAAGGTAGCCCTCATAATTGAATGCTACAACTTTGGGTCGTCAAAATTGATCTCTCTCCTTAAACTTGGTTGTCACATCTCTGGATCCTTAGAATTGACCTCGGTCCTCAGAATTGGTCGTCACAACTTTTAGTGCTCATAATTGAACTTGAACATCCGAATTGGTTCTCATAAGTGTAGTTCCTATGAATTCACCTCGGCCCTCAGAATTAGTCATCATAACTCAAGGTCATTAGAATTGGCCTCAGCCTTGAGAATTGGTTGTCATAATTACAGGCCCTCAAAATTAACCTAGACCCTTAGAATTGGTCATCACAACTTTAGATCCGCAGAATTGACCCCGACCCTCCGAATTGTTCATCACAACTTCAGGTCCTCAGAATTGACCTCGTCCCTCAAAATTGGTCAGCTAGTATTGACCTCGGCCTTTAGAATTGGTCATCGAAACTTTAGGTCCTCAGATATTACCTCGTCACTTAAAATTGATCGTGATAACTTTAGGTCCTAAAATTGACCTCGGCCTTAAGAATTGGTCAGCAGAACTATAAATCTTCAGAATTGACCTCATCCCTCAAAATTGGTTGTCATAATTTCAGGTCCTCTGAATTAACTTTGTCCCTTCGAATTGGTCGTCATAACTTTAGGCACTCGGAATTCACCAAAGCCTTCACAATTGGTTGTTACAACTTTAGGTCCACATAGTTGGCCTCGGACCTCAGAATTGGTCGTCACAACCTAAGCTCCTCAGAATTGACCTTCGCCCTCAAATTTGGTTGTCAAAACTTTATATCCTCAGATTTGACCTCCGCCCTAAAAAAATTTCGTCACACTTTAGGTACTCAGAATTGACCTTGGCCTTTAGAGTTGATCGTCACAAATTCAGGTCCTTAAAATTAACGTCGACCCTCATAAATGGATTTAACAACTCAAGGTCCTCATAATTGACCTCGGTTCTCAGAATTGGTCATCATAACTTCAGGTCCTCATAATTGATCTCAACCCTCATAATTAGTCGTCACAAATTTAGGTCCTCGGAATTGGCCTCGGTCGCCCTCTGAATTGGTCGTCACAACTTTAGGTTCTTAGAATTGACCTCGGCCCTTAGAATTGTTCATCATAACTTTAGGTCCTCTAGATAGACCTAGGCACTCAAAATTGGTCATCACAACTGCAGGTGCTAAGAATTTACCTCGTCAATCCGATTTGGTCGTCATAACTTACGGTCCTTAGACTTAACCTCGGCCCTCGGAATTGAATGCCATAACTTTAGGTCCTCGTAATTAACCACGGGCATTAGAATTGGTCATCACATCTTCAGGTCCTCATAATTGAGCTCGGCTCTCAGGATTGTCCGTGACAACTTCTGGTCCTCAGAATTGACCTCGACCCTTTATATTGGTTATCAAAATTTAAGGTCCTCAAAATTAACCTCGACCCTCAAAATTAGTCATCAAAATTGATCGTGACAACTTCAAGTCCTCAAAATCAACCTCAGCCCTCAAAATTGGTCATCAAAACTTCAGTTCCTCAAAATTGACTTCGGCCTTAAATTGGTCATCATAACTTCACGTCCTAGAATTGACCTCGGCCCTCAGAATTGGTCATCACATCTTTAGTACCTCTGAATGGACCTCGACCCACAGATTTGGCCGCACAATTTCAAGTCTTTAGAATTGACCTCGACCTTCAAAATTGGTTGTTACAATCCCTAAGATATTACATCAGCCCTAAGAATTGTTCAACAGAGCTTTGGCCCTTAAAATTGATCTCGACCCCCAAAAATGATCGTCACAACTTTAAGTCAATAAAATTTACCTCGGTCCTCAGAATTGGTCATCACAACTTTAGGTCCTCAAATTAACCTCAACCTTCATAATTAAATGCCACAAATTTAGATCCTCACAATTTAGCTTGGCCCTTTGAATTGGTCGTCACATCTCCAGGTCCATAGAATTAGTCATCATAACTTCTGGTCCTCACAATTATTCTGGACCCTCATAATTGATTATCACAACCTAGGTCTTCAGAATTGACCTCGTTCCTCAGGATTGGTCGTCACAACTCAAGGTCCCCAGAATAAACCACGACCCTCAGAATTGGTCTTCATAACCTCAAGTTTTAAAAATTGACCTCGGCCAACAGAATTGGTCATCACATCGTTAGGTGTGCAGAATTGACCTCAGCCCTCAGAATTGGTCGTCCCAAATTTAGTTCCTCAGAATTGGTCATCATAATTTCAGGTCCTCATAAATTACCTCAGCCCTAGAAATTGATTGTCACAACTCAAGGTCCTCAGAATTGACCTCGACCCTCGAAATTTGTCATCACAACTTTAATTCCTCAAAATTAACCTCGGCTCTTAGAATTGGTCGTCACAACTTTTGGTTCTCATAATTAACCTCGATCCTTTGAATTGGTCGTTATAAGTTCAGGTCCTAAGATTTAACCTCGACTGTGGAATTGGTCAATTTAACTTACGGTCTTTAGAGTTGACCTTAGTCCTCAGAATTTATTGTCACAACTTTAGGTTCTCATAATTGATCTCGGCCATCATATTTGATCGCCACAGCTTTAGGCACTCAAAATTGAACTCATCCCTCAGAATTGGTCATCACAACTATAGATCTTCAGAATTGACCTCAACCCTCAGAATTGGTTATCATAACTTCACGTCCTCAGAATTGATCTCGATCCTCAGAATTGATCGTCATAACTTTAATCGCTTAGAATTAACCTCGGCCCTCCGAATTTGTCGTTAAAACCTGAGGTCCTCCAAATTAACCTCAGCCCTCAGAATTGGTCATCACAACTTTAGGTCCTCAGAATTAACTTGAGCCCTCAGAATTAGACATCACAACTTCAAGTCCTCAAAATTGACCACGACCCTCAGAACTGGTCGTCATAACTTCAGGTCTTCAGAATTGTTCGTCACAACTTCAGGTCTTCAGAATGGACCTTGGTCTCAGAATTAGTCATCACAACTTTTGGTCCTCAAAATTGACATCGCCCCTTACAATTGGTCATCATAACTTTAGGTCCTCAGAATTGACCTCGATCCTTTGAATTGGTTATGAAAACTTCAGTTCATAACAAAATTGACCTTGACCCTGAGAATTTGTCGTCACAACATCAAGTCCTCATAATTGACCTCGACCCTCATATTTGAACACCATGCCTTTAGGTCCCCATAATTTACCTCGACCCTTAGAATTGGTCATCACATCTCTAGGTCCTCCAGATTAACCTCGGCCCTCCGAATTGGTCATCACAAATTCTTGTTATTAGAATTGATTTTGGCCCTCAGATTGGTTATCACAAAATTAGGTCCTTAGAATTGACCTCATCCCTCATAATTATTTGTCAAAATTTGAGGTCCTTAGAATTGACCTCGGCCCTGAGAATTCGTCGTCACAACTTCAGGTCATAAAAATTGACCTCGGCCCCCAGAATTGGTCATCACAACTCCAGGTACTCAGAATTGACCTCGGCCTCAGAGTTGGTCACCATAACTTTAGATCCTAAGAATAGACCTTGGCCCTCAGAATTGGTTGTCACAACTTCAGGTCCTCAGAATTGACCTCAATCCTTTGAATTAGTCATCATAACTTCAGTTCCTCAGAGTTTATCTCCACCCTTATAATTGGTCATCATAACTTCAGGTCCTTAGAATTGACCTCATCCCTTAGAATTAGTCATCACAATTTAAGGTCTTTAGAATCGACCTCAGCCTCAAAATTGCTCATCACAAGTTCAGGTCCTTAGAATTGATATTGGTCGTTACAACTTTTGGTCCTCATAACTGACCTCGGTCATTTGAATTGGTTGTTACAAATTTAGTTCCTCAGAATAAACGTCGTCCCTCAGAATTGGTCGTCACAACTTAGGGTCCTCATAATTGACCTCAGCCTTCATAATTGAACACCACAACTTTAGGTCCTCATAATTGATGTCGGTCCTTAGAATTGATCATCATATCTCCAAGTCCTTAGAATTGGTCGTCAAAACTTATGGTTCTCAATGTAGACCTCGACCATCAGAATTGGTTATTGCAAGTTTAGTTCCTCATAATTGACTTTGTCCCTCTGTATTGGTCATCACAACTCAACGTTCTCAGAATTGACCTTGGCCCTGAGAATTTAGGGTCACAACATTAGATCCTTAGAATTTACCTCGACCTCAAAATTGGTCATCACAGCTTTAGGTCCTCAAAATTGACCTCGACCATCAGAATTGGTCATCACAACTTTAGCTCCTTAGAATTGACCTCGGTCATTTGAATTGGTCATTACAAATCAAGGTCCTCAGAATTTGCCTTGGCCCTCAGAATTGGTCATCACAACTTTAGGTTATCAGAATTAAATTCGACTCTCAGAATTAATTGTTATAACTTTAGGTATTCGAAATTGACCATGGCCTTCAGAATTGGTCATTTTAACTATAGTTCCTCAGAATAAACCTCAGCCCTCAGAATTAGTCGTCATAACTTCATGTCCTCATAATTGACCTCGACTCTCAGAATTGTTCATTATAATTTTAGGCGCTCAAGACTAACATCGTTATAAATCAAGGTCCTCAAAATTTACCTCGGCACTCAGAATTGGTCGTCTCAACTTTAGGTTCTTAAAATTAACTTTGGTCCTCAGAATTGATCGTCATAACTTTATGTATTCGAAATTAGCCCTGGCCCTCAAAATTTGTTATTATAACTATATGTCTTTAAAATTAACCTCAACCTTCAGAATTAGTCATCATAACTTCATTTCCTCATAATTAACCTAGACTCTCAGAATTTTGAGTCATAATTTTAGGCGCTCAAGACTAACCTCGGCCCTCGGAATTGGTCATCACAACTTCAGGTCCTGAGAATTGAACTTGGCCCTAAGAATTTGTCATCATAACTTTAGGTCCTTGGAATTGGTCATTATATCTTCAGGTCCATAGAATTGACCTCAGCCCTGAGAATTGGTCATCATAACTCCAGGTCATTGAATTGACCTCGTCCCTCAGAATTTGTCATCACAACTACAGGTCCTCAGAATTGACCTCAACTTCAGAATTGGTCATCACAACTTCAGGTCCTCAGAATTTATATCGGCACTTAGAATCAGTCGTCACAACTTTAGGTACTCAGAATTGACCTAGATCCTTTAAATTGGTCTCCGCAACTTCAATTCCTAAGAATTTACCTCAACCCTCAAAATTAGTCATCACATCTTCAGGTTCTCATAAGTGACCTAGTCCCTTATTATTAAATGCCACAACTTTAGGTACCCATAATTATCCTTGGCCCTTAGAATTAGTCTTCATATCTCTAGGTCCACATAATTCACTTTGGTCCTCAGAATTGCTCGTCACAACTTGAGGTGATCAGAATTGACCTCGACCCTCAAAATTGCTCATCACAACTTTAGGTCCTCAGAATTGACCTCAGCCCTCAAAATTAGTCGTCACAACTTAGGTCCTTAGAATTAACCTTGTAGACACCCCATTCTATTACCCCTAAACTCTCCTTAAGTCCCTATCACCTCCCTTTATCACTACAGTTCCAGGTCATACCCCGAGTACTGACCTAGAAGCCATCGGGCACTCCCAGACTCCCTTTGACCAAAAGTCAAAGTCTCTAGCTCAACTGAGTATGAATGAATCTTCGAAGTGAATTGAAACCCCTTCCCAACGGTCCATCCCGTGCGTGATTCCTACTTACCATGCGGACGAATGACCTATTTTCCCCCAAAACTCAATCAGGAGACCACCGGGCGCTCTCGAGCTCCATTTGACCTAAGTCAACTCTTCATCTCGATCGAAACTGAATGAATATTCGAAGGGAACTAAAACCCCTTTCCAACGGTCCATCCATGTGAGATTTTGACTTACCATGCGGACAAACGATCCGTTTTACTCCGAGGGATCACCGAATGCTTCCAGGTCCCGATTGACCAAAGTCAACACCCCAAACCGGATCAAACTCTTTGGAATGTCGAAGTACATCTCCTAACCTTTCCAAAAGTCCACCCCATGCATGATTCTGACTTACCATGCGGATGAACGATTCGTTTGCGTCCGATGATTCCCCATCCAATGGACTGATGAATGCTTCCGAGCCATATTTGACCCAAAGTCAACTCCCAAACCCAGGAATAGTCTAAAGGACTTTCAAAGGTCTCTGAATTAACTTTACAATGGTCTGCCCCATGCATAATTCTGATCAACGGTTTGCATTTTGTGGCTGATTTTACAAAAAGTCCTGAAAGACGCTACCAAACGGCAGGTCTCAAACCCTGCCTATCGGCAGTGTGCCTAAACGCACCTGCCGATTGGCAGGAACAGGGCTATGACGATCGGTAATGCTCTGGGCCCATAAAAAGGAGGGCTTGACCTCATTTTAAGGGGAGCCCAGATCTGAAACATATCACCCTTAGTAAATCCAGAAAACCTCTCTCGAAGTCAGCGTGATTTCCACACCCAAATCCCTTTCCAACCTTTACTTTTCACCCTCCTTTTCATCAAACTTGGTTAATTCACTATCCTCCATCATCATCCAAGTCCAATGGCTTCTCTCAAACATTCAAGATCAAGATCAAGCTCAAGATCTTCAAGAAGGTCCAATTTTCTCAACTCTCTCCTTAAATTCTCATAAATTCGCAATAACTTGTTTTATTACTTAGCACTTTTATTATCTCATCTCACACATCCTAATATAATTTTTACTTAGTATTATTGCACATCTCTTATTTTCATATAAATAAAAACCCAAAAAACAAGAAAAAGAGGGTTTGCTCATAAATTCCAAACGGTAATTCTCAAACTTTTCTTACACTTTTCTCACAACTAAAACAATTTTTTCTACACACAGACATACACAAAAATAAGAGAATCCCCCGGTTGAATTTTATGGGATAAACCCCACCCCTCGTTTTGTATGCGAACTACGTGGACTTTGATGCCTCTATAGGCTACGTAGGCATTTCGGGGTAAAACCCGAGACTCGAGTCTATTTTTACGTTTCCTCTCATTTTCTATTTTCTCTAATCTCCATTCTCTTATATTATATATATATATATATATATATATATATATATATATACATATATTTGTTCTTAGTGTTGTATTGTTATACATACATTATCATTCCCTCATAGCGGTCAACATAGGGATAATTGCGTAAATCCTATTTTCTAATATTATTTTTAAACCTTCCTACGGATGACTCGCTTTACCTCTTCCATGGTATAAGTCATGAATCCTATGTCCACTATATATACACATGCACACACACATCACAGGGAAAATAAAAGGAAAATAACAAAAACCCATGAGAGACCGAAAGGGCGGAATGGGTGCTTAACACCTTCCCATTTCGTAACTTAGCCTCCGAACCCTTATCGAATCACTTTCATTTCGTATGCACAAATACGTCTTTGGATGCTGTCCTTCGGGATGGCTTCCACTTTTATTTTGTCTATTTTGAGTAAAATAGACTAGCGACTCTAATCTCTATACATTTTTCACCTCACCTCACCTCAAATGACGTCGGCTGAAGCGCTCCCGAGAGGGACGAACGGGACCTAAGGATCCTCTCTCTCATGCAGCCCGCCCGCTGCGAGGATTAGGATCCAAGAGGGATGGCCACAGTGGAGACTCTACTGGGGAATTTATTGTTTTGAGGGCTAGACTCTATTTACGTGGGTGTTATGTTTGCTTATATTCTCCCCCATTTTGCATGTTCCCCTTTATTACTCATGTGTACCCCATGCTTATGCTTCTATTAACATTTGTAGAAAATTCTCCATGTACACTTCGCACCACGTGCACCTAGGGTCACATATATCCACATGTTGAACGCATCACCCATCCATACTTATTGTACCATTGGTACTTATACTTTGATCCCTATTTGGCATAATAAAGAAAAACATTCTCATAAGACACTAATAAGAGAATCATGCATGATTCACGCGACATCACCAAAGAGCATTGCTACTGACCAAATTTTTACCCAGTAATCGGAGGATCACTTCGTGATGGGCGCTGGTCCGGCAGGGGGTAGTTAGCCTAAGAGATATGACTCTCACCTTCCATTGGCCAAGTACCTTCTACGTATATCGAATGGTTCCCCTGCATCGTACCACTTCACCGAAGTCATGAAGGGAGGTATATCATAGGGAATTCGTTCACGTACGCTGAGAATATCGAATTCACTCTCACACTTACCGTCCCCATGAGTTATATGGCGAGGCAATTCACGTACACTCAGGTATATCAAATGGCTTGTCCACACGTACCGATTGACCGCAAGAGCAAGACGTATATCTTGGAAGTCACGCTAAAAGGGGTAACCCTTTCCAATTCACCCAACCAACTGCATACCCGCATATAGGGGTCAACCCTAGGACACACCTGTTAGATTAACAGTGTCAACTCAAAACTCTGCCGAAATTCCGAGTCGGCCTACCGCCCGAATTTCTACGCATTTTTAAAACGGGACCCTGTCCGTGAGCCTGGTCACAAGTCCTACCATAGCTTTGCATATATTGCAAACCCAATTTTTCCAGGCTCGGGTCCCGTTCGGCATTTCATTTTGCATTTAGGAGAATTTAATACAAGTGAGAACATAATAATTATAATAATCATGCTGAGATCTGTCTCCCAAAAAAAATCCAAAAACATTTCTCCATTATTTATCAAAAAGCCAAAAATATTTCTCCTCTCTTTATCAAAAATCCAAAAATATTTTGTCTCTCCCTCTCAAAAAGAAAAAAAATATTTTCATCCCTATTTCCTCAGAAAAGGTAAAATATATAAATCCCATTTTTGTGCGTTCTTAGGTCGATTGCAAACCCTTGGCCTGGCTCCTTATTGGCTTCGATCTTCCGTCAAGTCACCCCGGAGTTCCGTCCGTTACCTTATTACTTCTTTTGAGTTCGGAATCCACCCACCTTCCATCGAGAATACATATCAAGTACCCGTTGTGTAGCCAGATCTAACGGCAGTTATAGCTCAACTTGTGTCCAAGATTGATAACCTCCAAACCGAGGTTCGAGAGATGCAACAAAATAAGGTTCCCATTCCTCAAGAGCCCGAGGAGCTATTTCCTCGCGCTGTGGATCCACCCAAGCCTATCTAGGTTCTCGAAGAGTATCAGCATGCTCTACGTGCCCCTTCTGCTAATGGGCCGACACCTGCCCAGCTTTCGATGCCGAATCTTGCCTAGTATGGGGCTAACTTGCCTATGGTCATTAATCCAAAAGAAGAAGAATTGAACAAAGTCAAAAAAGACCTCAAGATACTCAGTAAGAAGTTTGACCAAGTCAGAATCTCAGGGAATTACCTGGACTACACCCACATGTCTCCTTATCCTAAAGCGAAATTACCCGAGAAGTTCAAGATGCCAAATATCGAGAAATTCGAAGGAAGTGGACCCCCGATTGTTCATATACGAAGTTATCACTGTTCAATGACTCTACTAGGGGCTTCTGAAGAAGTGATGGACCAATCATTTCGGCAAACTTTGAAGGATAGCGCCCTCTGATGGTTTTTGTCTCTCGAAGAATCTAGAATTCGTAGCTTGGAGGATGTAGCCCGAGAATTCATGTCGCAGTACATATACAATGAAGAGCTTGAGGTCACCCATCGTGATTTAGAGCTGCTCAAACAGAACTCTAGGGAATCAGTTAGTAACTTCATCACCCGATGGAGGGAAAAAGCAGCAACCATAACCAATCGGCCTTCTGAGGAAAAACAAGTCAGCATAGTGAAGAAGAACTTCTAATCCCATGTCCGAGCAACGATGGGAGGATAATAATATCCCCACTTCCGAGATCTCATAGAAGTAGGAGTATAAATCTAGGAATTTCTTGCCAAAACATAAGTCGAACCAAAGAAGGTGTTCGGACAGTTCACCCCCAGAAAATATGATAAGCCTGCTAGTTCTACAGTCTCAACCATCAACAATATCTCTCAACCAACCACATTATGGGCACCAGAAAGCTGCCCTATCCCAGTCCAAAAGGAATACACCGAGTTCCCTGCTCCTCTCTCCAAATTTTATCAAGCCTTGTTAAGCCGAAACCTTATTAAACCTTTGGATCCCCGTCCATTACCAAATCCACTCCCAAGAAACTTCAGGGCAGATGCCCATTGCGCCTTTCACCAAACTGCGGGCAATACCACCAACCAATTCTTTCACCTCCGAAACACAATCCAAGGTCTAATTGATCGGGGTACCATCGCCCCACCATCCAATCCTAAGCCAAACACTACTCACAACCCACTTCTAAATCATATCAATGCCATCTTCTTAGAAGAGAACCCATAATTTGATCCCTCAATTCAAATCACACCCATATACTCTCCTAAACCTCTCAAAATTTGCCCTTATTTACTCATACACCCTACTAGACTCGCTGATCAGGCACTGTCACTCCTTACTAGAGCATGCATTGTTGTCCGTACCCATTCTGAAAATGGAGTCATGAAATTGTCATAAGTGTTAAACCAACTCCTAGAGTTTGGGCTAAAATTGCCCCCACAAATGATTATTGATTGCCAGAGATTTAGTACGTTGTTCTTGGAAGTACGGAAATGGGCCCGAGAGTCAGATAGTTGGGTAGTATTGACCACTGAAGTTAGCTTGGATGATGTCGTCCAGATCATGGCAGAATTATTTAGGCAAACCAACAACATTTGCAGTATGACCGAGTTACTTGATGCTTTGAAGCTATAAGGGCACTTGGTCCCTTCACCCTTACATATCCCCACAGAATGGGATGACATGTATAAAGAAGCCGTTGAAGTTGTAGAATTCATTGACTTTACATGGAAAGACTTCGGAGATTCAAATGAAGAATAAGATTTTGAGAAAACTAGCCCAATATTCGATATATGTGGAATGATATCATTTGAATAACTCCTCGAAGAAATAAACAAGGTGGCAGAACAACCTGAGATCGATGAGGAAACGGGAATCATGTTCTTCCCTTCTTCAGTAAATCACATGAATAGATCAAGGAAGCATTACCAAATCCTAAACTCACTACCAGCCAATGATAAGGGGAAGGGCATTGAAACCCTTCCTATGCCAGAAATAACCCTCGAGGAGAGCAAGATCCTTGATCAATTGAAGAAAAATCAAGCTAACATCACTCTATGGGGGGTTTTCATGTCTTCTCAGTTACATAGAAATGCTTTGATCAAGTTACTCATTGGACCCACAGTTCCTCCCTCTACCATACCAGAAGAAGCTATAAATTTGGTCGGATCCTTGACCTCTACCCGAATGCTATCCTTTTCCGAAGAGGAAATCCACAAGAATGGGCCAAACCATAATCATGCACTCAACATCTCCATCAAAATTATGGGGAAGGTTGTACCACTCTCTCTTGTCGATAATGGATCTGCCATGAATATTTGCCCACTGAGAACCTTCAAATGTTTAGGCCTGAAAGAAAGTAACCTCACTCCAACCTTCGCTGCTGTGCGTGCCTATGATAATACCTTTCGGGAGGTGATGGTATCCATAAAGCTTGTAATAGGGGCTGTTCCTATAAACCCTATCGTTGAATTCCAATTTATTGACATCCCAGCTTGTTTCAACCTGTTACTAGGATGACCATGACTCTACAGTATCAAGGGCGTGTCTTCCTCACTCCATTAAAAATTAAAGTTCTTCGCCAATGGATGGGTCATTACCATTTTGGGCAATAATGATAATGCCGATGGTGCAAGTACCAGTAGTCCAATCCTTGAGATACATCACGGGTCAAATGATATGCTCCTATCAGGAATCCGAGTTGAACCACTTCTACTATCAGCAGAGGACGGCTTCAAAGAAAGGGTTTGTCTGGAATACGACCCTCATGGCAACATCAATGTGATTCAGATGTTCAGAAACATGCACTTCATGCCCGGACTGGAGCTAGGACAAATACATCAAGGGTTACTTAAGCCGATTGAACTAAAGAAGGGTTTTCCTCCTTGTGGTTTGGGGTATCAACCGTAAGAACAAGAGCTCAGAATGATCCACCAGTTTCGACCAAAGAGAGGACTAGACTTCATCCAGACTATCCCAGGTGACTCCTTGAACGGATGATTCATTAAAGAGGGTGATGAATTCCCCTTTTGCGGCTTTTCATAAGCATGGTATGACCATATAGACAAGAAGATAAAGCCTGGAATGGAGATCTTTTTCCAAGACAGCTACCCATGGGTAGAGAGTTACCAACACCATGTACAACCACTCATCAAAGATACCGAAGACACTGAGGAAAGTGACTCCGAAGATTCCTTCAGCTTATAGACGCTAGGGCTGACACTCTACATGGTTCACTCAGGAATTACATCACTGGATCCATCCCAACTGATTAAAGCTGTTGATACACCTCTCCTCAACTGGCATGCTGCACCAGTTCTAGCTCATAAAACCTCCCCTAATCTTAATGTTTACCCCATTTCTTCTGTTGTCTATCCTTGTTCAAATGTAATCGAGTCCTCATTTGACGAGGTTCTCAATGTTGTTTTTCCTATCAATGAAATAAACGAATATTTTGAGTATCTTGATGTGCCTTACATTAACTGTCTGGATTTTAATCAAACTTTTGATGATAATGATTTTGCAAATGAAAAATTCTTAACTGATCTAAATAAGGTTAATAATTAACAACATAACCGTGTTCAAGTTAATAAAGAAGAGACTGTTGTTGTTAACCTCAGTTCTAGTAGCCAACTGCGTGAGATTAGGATAGGGGCTACCCTCGACGAGCATGAGCGTGCACAACTCGAAGAATTTCTAAAGGAATTTGTGGATGTCTTCGCATGGTCCTACAACGATATTCCCAGCATTGATCCTGAAATAACTCAGCACGAGATCCCTACTCTCCCAGATTATAAGCCGGTCAAATAAAAGTTAAGAAAACTCCACACCGAATGGTCGCTCAAGGTCAAAGAAGAGGTGGTCAAACAGTTTAATGTAGGCTTTCTTCGTGTGATCGAATATCCCACATGGCTAGCCAACATAGTGCCCACGCCGAAATTAGGAGGAAAAGTTCGAATGTGTGTAGACTATCGGGATTTGAACAAAGCCTCTCCAAAGGATGGTTATCCGCTACCCAATATTGACATGATCGTGGAAAACATAGCCAGTCATGCTCTGAAGTCATTCATCGATGGTTTTACTGGATACAACCAAATCAAAATGCACCCAGACCACTAAGAAAAGACCGTATTCATCACTCCATGGGGAACCTTTTGTTACACTGTCATGCCATTTGGTCTCAATAACGCTCGGGCTACCTACCAGAGGGTTGTCACAACCATCCTACATGATCTGATTCACAAAGAAGTTGAGGTCTATGTGGATGATATGATTATCAAGTCCAAAACTAGAGAAGGCCATGTTCCTTCTCTCCGAAAGTTCTTTGAACGATTACGACAATATTAAATGAGACTCAATCCATTGAAATGCATCTTCGATGTTACAAAGGGAAAACTCTTTGGATTCATGGTCAGCGAGAAGGGGATAGAAGCAGATCCTTCCAAGCTAAAAGCCATACTCGAGATGCCACCTCCCCGAATAGAGAAAGAAGTCCAAGGATTCATAGGGAAATTACAATACATAAACTAGTTAGCCTCCATCTGCGAACCTATCTTCAAACTCCTCCGAAAGGATTCAATAAAGTTTGGAACGAGGCCTGCCAAGAAGCTATTGATCGAATCAAACAATATCTGACCCAACCCCCGGTACTCATGCCGCCACAACTTGGTCTCCCCTTACTCCTATACCTAACCATAACCGACACTGTAGCTGGGGCTTTGTTGTCTCAATACCTTGAATATTCCCACAAAGAAAGGTCCATCTATTATGCCAGTCGCAAATTGACTGGGTAAGAGGTCAACTACACTGCTTTGGAAAAGGCGTGTATCGCACTTGCCTGGGTCACCCAAAAGTTGCGGCACTACATGATTGTCTTCCCCATCAAAAGTGTATCCCAAATGGACCCCATCAAATACCTACTTGAGAAACCCGCTTTATCCAGCCGAATGGCCTGATGGTTGATGCTCCTAGCCGAGTTCGACATTGTGTACGTCACGCAGAAAGTCATGAAAGGAAGAGCCATCTCTGACTACCTCGCTGATTACCCTATGGAAGAAGACGATGTCTGGGTCTCTGAATTCCCATATAAAAACATCCTTGGCACTGCTCAAGACAACCTTCGATGGCAAATGTTCTTTGACGGCGCTGCCAATAAAAGGGGATATGGTATTAGGATACTTCTGATCGCTCCAGATGACTTTCACACTCCCATCGCCATCAAATTGGATTTCCCCTGCACCAATAACATGACTGAGTACGAGGCATGCACAGTAGGTCTCAATGTTGCTCTCAAGAAAGGTATTCAATGCCTAAATGTCTACGGGGATTCTTCCCTCATCATTGATCAAGTGCTTAGAAAGTGGAAAGTTAAGGATGAGAAACTCCAACCCTTCCATGCCCACTTAGAAGAACTAGCCTCCCAATTACAATATATCACCTTCCAATACCTACCTCGAGAAAATAATAACCTAGACGATGCCTTTCTACCCTAGCTTCCATGGTTGACATGCCCGAAGGAATCACAATGACCCCCTTTCTTGTTCAAAAGTAAGATAAACCAACCCACTGCTACCACATTGAGCTCGTCACCACAGAAGATCCTGAGCTATCCAATTATTGGTACTATGATATTTGGCACCTCCTCAAGCATGGTAGGTATCCCGAGGGTTCCAATAAGTAAGATCGAGCAACTCTTCGAAGACTAGCTGCCCAGTACATCATCTATCACAAAGCACTATTCAAAATGAAACTTCGATGGAACTCATTTGCACTGCATCGTAGGGGCTGACATTGAAAAGATAATGCAGAAGATACACAGTGGGGAATGCGGACCCCTCATGAACGGTCACATGCTTGCCAAAAAGTTCATCCGACAGGGCTACTACTAGACCACCATGACCCAGGATTACACCGCCTATGTCCGTAAATGCCTCAAATGCCAACAATTCTCCAACCTTCAGCATCTGCCTCCACGTGAATTATACAACATGACCTCTCCCTAGACGTTCTCCACCTGGAGCATCGATATTATAGGTAAGGTTACACCGAAGGCTTCCAACGAGCATGAGTTCATCCTAGTTACCATTGATTACTTAACCAAATGGCTCGAAGATGAGTCAAATGCAGTGTTGAACGTCAAGAAAGTGGTTAAATTCATCAAGAAAAACATCATCTGTCAGTATGGGGTCCCGCACGAGCTAGTATCAGATAACGGGTTGGATTTTGAGGCAGAAGTCACAGAGGTGGTCAACGAATATGGGATTCAGAGACACAAATCTTCTCCCTACCGACCTCAGACCAATGGTGCAGTTGAAGCTGCCAACAAGAACCTCAAAGACATCATCATCAAGATGATCGAAAGTTGTCGAGATTAGGCTGATCGGATCCCGTACGTCCTATGGGTATACCAAACCTTAATTTGAACCTCTACTGGGGCTACCCCTTACTCTCTAGTTTACGATATGGAAGCATTACTACCCATGGAGCTAAAAATACCCTCGTTGCACGTCATGCTCGAAAGCGAAGTCAGCGAAGAAGACTGGTGCCAAAGTCGTCTTGACGAGCTGACCCTCCTAGATGAAAGGAGATTAAAAGCACTATACCACATACAAGGGTACCATCGCCGAATAGCGCGATCATTCGACAAGAGAGTCAAGGACCGTGGTGTCCGATAAGGGGACCTAGCCCTCAAAGAAATCATAGAACCCATCTGGGACCCTAGAGGGAAATTGAAGCCCAATTGGAGCGGCCCCTACATTGTCATGAAGATCTTGTCCGGCGGTGCCGCCATGCTCACTGACATAGATGGGGAAGAGATGGCTTGTCCAGTCAACCTAGATCGTCTCAAGAAATTTTACCCCTAGTCCAAAATCTCAGCACGCTACGACTCATCTCATCTCCCATCAATTCTGAAAAAACAAATATCCTCATTTCCTTCTACCCAGAACTACGTGGGCTTGATCCTCTGTAAAAAACCATTTTCAAACAAATTAAAACTTCCCAAAATCCCTAGAGGTACGTAGGCAACTCATACACCTTACATGAGCGCGACCCTTTCTTTTTCACAAAATACTAATCTTTTCTTATCTCCGAGAACGACAGTCAATTCCAATATATACTTGAACAAAAGGATTATGTATGCCTTAGCGGTCGGTATAGATAATTCAAACAACACAAAACTCATCAAAGGCACAGCTGGATGATCAGAAAATTGTTTATTTCCTTAATAAGAAATTCCAGTACAGATTACATAAGAAAAGGAACAGATAACTCCCTTCCCCCTACCCTCCTAAAAAAGCCAAATAAAATCCCCACATTTATTCCCCACAATAAACTCTCCAAGAGTCCTATCCACAGCTACCAGAGGAGCCTGCTCCGTCATCATCATCTACATCCCAGGGTCCCCAAGTTTCCCCTGCCTGAATAGAGGGTCGCAAACACTCCATGGATCGATAGGCTCAAACCATCTTTGAAAAAACCACAACACCCCCTTCCATGGTGTCAAAAGAAGCAAGCCACTTTTGTCTAGTCTCCACTGCCAACATCTTACTAACTACTCTCCTCCACAACCACTTCATATAATCTCCAGGGATATGCCAAACTCTCCCAACAGACTGAGATGGACGGGTCGACGGACGTCGATTCTCCCACAGAGAGCCAAGCCGCATGCGCAGAAGATCAGTCAAATACTCTACCGAAAAGAAATTTAGTGTCCAAGGTGGCAGTACCTCTGCCCAGCCAAATTGGCGCAGAAGACGCCAAGGGAAATAAAAAGAGGTCTGTCTGAGACCAATGAGCCGCACATATGAGTATTCTCCTAGCTCCATAACAGGCAGCAACTATCCCCACCAAGGCACTGACCATTACAAATTCCAAGCCCCATTCTCTACAAACCGATTCTCCCAGCTTGTAATATCTAGGCCAACGTAGAAGAAGTGACACGAAAAGAAGTTGGGTACAGCTGACAAAGGATAATCTCGAAGAGTTACTAGGCGGAGTCTTTCAAATAACCACATGAATAGCATCACGGGGATACCTCGCAGGAAGTCAGAACGACCTTCTCGCCAGGCATCCAGACCATTCAGGGCCTCCGCCAGTATCATCGCTGTAGGATTGCGATGGTATGACATTCATAAAGTAATGGCTATAAGTTATGAGTCCACCAGCAGTTCCCCAGTCACTTGCAGCACTTTTGAAACCAGGCCCAGAGCAACGGCTCCAGCACAGCCAACATCACCTACTTCCCACAAATGAACGGACTGCAACACCGTCAGGAGGGAAATCATTCCTCCAGCAACCAGTGATCTAGACACCGAAGGTGAAATGCAAAGAATCCCAGCTAGTAAATCCCTGGGAGAATGGGAAAATTCGGGTAAAGCCGCAACAACACTGGGATTTATCCCCAGCATGGCAGAAAATCCTCGTAGGTAGGACAAACTTCATCCAACCCAAAGAGGAATACATGGTCTTTGGGGTACCAGAATTGTACCGCCCCCGTCAGCATGTGCCACTCAATGGGCCAATTGCACCATAAAGAGACTCGACGCATGTTGAAAGCATCATAGTCGACGTTATAAGAGCACATCGCTTCCAAGGCTTTGAGGTAATTAGCAAACTCAATGCTATCAGGGAGAGCCATCTCGCAAGACTAAGAGATAGTAGGCAAGAAGATAAGAATGTGAAGGTTTGATGGAAACATTCCTCCCTTACCCTTTTTTATACTTGAGAACCCTCACAATAGACATAATCCCTGCAGAAATCGGAGGTAATCCTACCCCACAAAGTACCAAAGGATGAAGAGGGCACTAATCAAAAGCTTTGAACTGATGGGACTGGACTTGACACCCGATAGGCAGGGCAAGGTGCTTGCCAATCAACAACCCCCCATTTTTGGAAATTTTCCTTTTTCCTCTTTTGTCAAAATCAGAAAAACCCAATAAAAATAAATTGATGTTCTCAACAGAATTTCAAAAGTCTCCATTCCACCATTATATAATTTCTCATTTTTCTCCAAAATCCCAAAAATATCTCTTTTTACGGTCTCAGCAGCGAAGTAAAAAACGCATGTGCATGCATTCACTCATTCACCATTAACAAAAGATAATAAAAAAAACTTCATCGCATTGCATATATATTTTTTTTTGTTACATCAAATTTTACAGGAAAGTAAAGAAAAGAAAAAACAAAGGGACTCAGCCCGAACCCACATTCTCATTCTCACTCTCTCACCTACCTTTCCCCCTCTCTCTAAGATCTTCAGCCCCTGCGACGCTCTCTCTTTCCCCTATGATGAGATGACGTACCACCGCTACTCGATCCAGAGTCCTCCCCGGATGAAGCAAACGACACTAAGAAAGAAGGAACTGGGACCGCATACCGAATATGGGAAGTCGCTGAATATATCCAGTCTCTGATGTATCTTATCCAAGAGGTCGACACCCGGACTTACTGCAAAGAAAAGGCAAAAATCAATATCAAAGAGGGATCAAAACAAAAAAAGAACCAAAAAGAGCAAGAAGGTATACCGTAGGACGAAGGACCTCCTCTGTCAAACACAACTCCTCCGGATCCATCACATGAGGACGGTGCAACATAGGCACCATCCCTCCATCAGCTCGCCGAATGTTGTACTAAGGAGTGTGCAATCGCACGAAAGGAACCTCTGAAGCCTCCACCGCTGCCGTCGTTGGACCACTGCCGCTGTGGGAAGACCCCACCGCCCAACTCGAACCCGCAGGATGGAAAGGCAAGGCATCATATATGCTGGGCACCATCAACCAGCTCGTCACAAAGTCCATATAGTCATACGGCATATCCGTATCAGTATACAACAAGTAGGACTCACCGATCATCGCCGTGATCCTCGCATCCTCCGGCAATAGCCGTTCCCGCCTCATGGACGTAGGAGGCTACGCAGGTAGAACCACCACCTCTTCCTCAGCAATCTTCCGAACCACTTGCTCCCCTAGATACCAGGAATGACCAAACTTATGCGCCAGCAAACGTCTCATCTGTTCATTCACCCCGGTCGCCCACGTATCCTAAATGGCTGTCCCCCAAAGGTAAAAAGTCACCTGAAAATTCCTAGCAGGCATAAGTCAATACAAAATCAGAACATGCCAAAAAACCAAGACTGAAAAGAAAAGTGTCTTACCCTACAACTGGCCAGGCAATTCAAGACCTGACGCACCGCCTCTAGAGAGAGAGATCCCTTCGACTGTCGATTGGCCTTCCTCCATCGATACAATTGACAAAAGTCCCCAATGGTATCATCCTTCAGATCGATCAGCTAGGTATTGCACCCAATCACCTCATAAAACCCCGTCTGCTAAAGATAGGAATTCGCAATAAAAAAGAGACGCATAAGGAAAATGCAAATGCATAAAAGGAAAATGCACAAAATTAAAGAATACCTCAAGGAGATACGTGGCTCCAGTAAAAGTTTACTGGAAGCACCGATTGAATACATCCAAAGAAAAATAAAGGGTTGTCAAAGTCAGGATCCCCCAATCATAAAGGGTGATGTTCGAAAACATCCTCAAATACGGCAAGAACCACAAATGGACGACGTCGCTGCTCGACGCCACTATAAAACCTCCTAGAACCAAAAAGATGAACAACCGGGCCATCTGCCTCACCTGCAACCCATCCTCCACATCAACCATCCTACTCAGCAAGACATCCTTCAGCAAGGACAGCCGGATGGAATCCCCAGAAACTATCCTCCCTATGTCACCGAGCACTGCCCTCACTGCCTCTAGCCTCGCTCGCAAATAGCGATCCCCCTCTATCTGCTCCCCATCGCAATCCAGCCCTAGCTGCACATCTATAGGAGTCACGGTCATCTCCCCAAAACTGAAATGGAAGGTGTGGGTAGTATCCCACCATCTCTCCCCCAAAGCGCACAAGACAGCTGTCAATCGAGGCGTCTCATCCAACGCAGACGCCAACCTCCCAAAACCTGCTAATGATACCACCCAACGCACCACAGGTGGAAGATGCTCCCAGACATCCTTAAGCCCCGTCGTCCCGCGGGCACGTATGTTCTTCATAGAGATATCAGAATGTCAAAAGAAGAAACCTTGTCAAAATTCAAGGAAGAAAGAAAAAACACAAAAAAGAGGAGAATGCCAAAAGTCAGGTTACTTACATAACCGCCAGGGCTCACCACCTTAGGAGACCGATGATGCGATGGCTCCCACAGCAAAGTCCGCTCATCCATAACTGGCTCGAATGAGTCAAAGGATTTCTCACTCCCCAAAGCAAGAGGCGCCCTAGCCCTCCACTCCATGTTCACCCAGTCATCAACAGTCAGCCATTCCTTATGTGCTGCGGTGCTCATAAAGGCGACCATTTCTTAGAGATAGGAATGCTAGAACGATTTGCAGAGGAAAATCCTAGAAAGAAAGAAAGCAAGAAGCTGTGAAAAATGAGGGGAATTCGCCCCCTTTATATAGGATGCTAAGCGTCATGCCGATCGGCATTGACCCCCCACCCACTGATCGGCACTATCTCCTTACCTTCCCGAGGCAGTCCAAAAGTTCGTGCCACTACCGAATGGCACCCTCTGAACCATGCCGACCGGCACCCCCTTGAAGTTTCGTACAAAAAATTCCCAAAAAATACCAGAAAAATCCTGAAAAATTCTCAGAAAATTCCTAAAAATCCCGAAAAGGATTTAGAACATTTTCACCAAGAAAATTTCACACTCCCTCAAGCGAAACCCCCATTTCCCCAGCGGAACTCTCAAAAAACAAGTGAAACTCCTCCCGACAATGTCCCCGGAGGATCTCTAAGGATCACTTCCTATCCCCCAAAGGTCTCAAACCTCCTCGAGCAATACGTCCAATACTTGGACCACCTAATCACTTCCCCAGTGAATTTTACGGCATCAAACTTGCCTTTCCTCCACGAAATCCGTAAGATCACAAACGCTTCCCTAGCAATCAGCTCCCCAGCTCAACACAACATCACGAGGTAATTTCCTCAGCAGAACTCCAGAAAGTCATTTTCAAAGTCTTCAAAGGACACTCTGCTTTTTAACCAGCTCATTCCCCAGCGGAACTCGAAATCTAATTTTTATCCACTCTTAGGTCAGAATTGACCTCGATCTTGGATCATCATCCTAGTTAGGTTAGAATTGACCTCGGTCCTCGGCCATCACCTCTCTTAGGTCAGAATTGACCTCGGTCTTGGATCGTCACCTTAGTTAGGTCAGAATTGACCTCAGTTCTCAGTCGTCACCTTTCTTAGGTCAGAATTGACCTCGGTCTTGGTTCGTCACCTTAGTTAGGTTAGAATTGACCTCGGTCTTTGGACATCACCTCTCTTAGGTAATAATTGACCTTGATTTGGATCATCAACTTAGTTAGGTCAGAATTGACTTCGTTCCTCGATCGTCAAAACTCTTAGGTCATAATTGACTTCGGTATTGTATCGTCACCCTAGTTAGGTTAGAATTGACCTCGATCCTCGGACGTCACCACTCTTAGGTAAGAATTGACCTCGGTCTTGGATCGTCACCCTAGTTAGGTCAGAATTGACCTCGGTCTTGGATCTTCACTTAAGCCCTCAGAATCGTCTTTGACCCGAAGAATTGGTCACCTTCACCTTAAGCCCTCAGAATTGGCTTCGACCCATAGAATCGATCATCTCAACTTAAGCCCTCAGAATCGGCTTCAACCCACAGAATTGGTCACCCTCACCTTTATCCCTCAGAATTGACTTCGACTCGCAGAATCGGTTATCTCAACTTAATCCCTCAGAATCGACTTCAACCCGCGGTCATCTCTACTTAAGCCCTCAGAATTGGCTTCGACCCACGGAATTGGTCATCTCACCTTAAGCCCACAAAATTGGCTTTGACCCGTAGAATTGGTCATCCCTTCAATCCCTCAGAATTGGCTTCGACCCGCAGAATTGGTCATCTCAACTTAAGCCCTCAGAATTGGCTTCGACCCGCAGAATTGGTCATCTCACCTTAAGCCTCCATAATCGGCTTCGAGCCGCTGAATTGGTCATATCACCTTAAGCCCGTAGAATTGGCTTCGACCCGAAGAATTGGTCATCTCTACTTAAGCCCGCAGAATCGGCTTCTACCCACAGAATTGGTTATCCCCAACACACTTCGTAGGTCCTCAGAATAGGCCTCGGCCCTATGAATTGCTCATCCTCGCTCCCTTAGGTCCTTAGAATCGGCCTTGACCCTCTGAATTGGTCATCCTCGCTCCCTTAGGTCCTCATAATCGGCCTCAACCCTACGAATTGGTTATCCTCCTTCAAAGCATCATGGAGGATCTATTCGACGGCTATCATTTGTTCCAAACTCACCCATCGAGGGGCTCTTTAGACACCTTATTATGTTACCTCCTAAACTCTCCTTAGGTCACTAGCACATCCCTTTATCACTACAGATCTAGGTTATACCCCGAGTACTGACCTAGAAGCCATCGGGCACTCCCAGGCTCCATTTGACAAAAATTCAATGTCTTTAGCTCGACCGAGACTTAATGAATCTTTGAAGGGCACTGAAACTCCTTTCCAACGGTCCATCCCGTGCGCGATTCCGACTTACCATGCGGACAAACGACCTATTTTCCCCCGAAGCTCAATCAGGAGACCACTCGGCGCTCCCGGGATCCATTTGACCTAAGTCAACTCTTTAACTTGATCAAGACTGAATGAATCTTCAAAGTTCACTGAAAACCCTTTCCAACGGTCCGTCTCGTGTGCGATTCAAACTTACCATGCGGACGAATAATCCGTTTTACTCCAAGGGATCACCGAATGCTTCCAGGGACCGGTTGACCAAAGTCAACTCCCTAAAATGGATCAAACTCTTTGAAATGTCGAAGTACATCTCATAAACTTTCCAACATTCCACCCCGTGCACAATTCAGACTTACCATGCGGACGAACGATCCGTTTGCATTCGACAATTCCCTGTCCAATGGACTGATGAATGATTTCGAGCCATATTTGACCCAAAGTCAACCCCCGAACCCAGGAGAAGTCCAAAGGACTTTCAAAGGTCTCTGAATTACCTTTCCAACAGTCCACCCCGTGCATGATTCTGATCAATAGTTTGCATTCTGAGGCCGATTTTCTGAAAAGGCCTGAAAGACACTACCAAATGACAGGTCTCAGACCTTGCCTATCTGCAGTGCGCCTAAACGCACTTGCCGATTGGCAGGAATAGGGCTATGTCGACCGTAAATGCTCCGGGCCTATAAAAAGGAGGGCTTGACCTCATTTGAAGGGGAGCCCACCCTCAGCAAATCCAGAAAACCTCTCTCGAAGTTAGTGTGATTTCCACACCCAAATCCCTTTCCAACCTTCACTTTTCATCCTCCTTTTCATCAAAATTGGTGAATTCACTATCCTCCATCATCATCCAAGTCCAAGGGCTGCTCCCAAACGTTCAAGATCATGATTAAGCTCAAGATCTTCAAGAAGGTCCAATTTTCTCAACTCTCTCCTTAAATTCTCATAAATTCGCAATAACTTGTTTTATTACTTAGCACTTTTATTATCTCATCTCACACATCCTAATATAATTTTTACATAGTATTATTGCACATATCTTATTTTCATATAAATAAAAACCCAAAAAATAAGAAAAAGAGGGTTTGCTCATAAATTCCAAACGGGAATTCTCACACTTTTCTTACACTGTTCTCACAACTAAAACACTTTTTTCTACACACACACATACACAAAAATAAGAGAATCCCCCGGTTGGATTTTATGAGATAAACCCCACCCCTCATTTTGTATGTGAACTACCTGGATTTTGATGCCTCTATAGGCTACGTAGGCATTTCGGGGTAAAACCCGAGACTCAAGTCCTATTTTTACTTTTCCTCTCATTTTCTATTTTCTCTAATCTACATTTCTTATATTATATATATAAATATATTTGTTCTTAGTGGTGTATTATTCTACATACGTTATCTTTCCATCATAACAGCCAACACAGGGATAATCGCGTAAATCCTATTTCCTAATATTATTTTTGAACCTTCCTACGGATGACTCACTTTACCTCTTCCATGGTATAAGTCGATGATTCCTATCTCCACTATATATACACATGCACAAACACATCACGGGGAAAATAAAAGGAAAATAACAAAAACCCATGAGAGACCGAAAGGGAGGAATGGGTGCTTAACACCATCCCATTTCGTAACTTAGCCTCCAGACCCTTCTCGAATCACTTTCGTTTCGTATGCACCAGTATATCTTTGGATGATGTCATTTGAGATGGCTTCCCCTTTTCTTTTGTTTGTTTTGAGTAAAATAGACTGGCGACTCTAATCTCTCTACATTTTTACCTCACCTCAAATGACGTCGGCCGAAGCACTCCTGAGAGGGAGCTGTAGGACCTAAGGATCCTCGCTCTCACGCAGCTCGCCCGCTGCGAGGATCAGGATCCGAGAGTGATGGCCACAAACCTCGACCCTCAGAATGGAAATCGGCTCTCAAATTGGTCTACACAACTTCAGGTCCTCATGATTAACCTCGACCCTCATAATTGAATGCCACAACTTTAGGTCCATAAAATTAACTTTGATCCTTAGAATTGGTCGTCACATCTCCAGTCCTTAGAATTGACCTCAGTTTTTAGAATTGGTTATCATAACTTCTGGTCTTAGAATTGACCTCGACCATCTCAATTGGTTCTCACAAGTATAGGTCGATTGAATTGACCTCGGCCCTTAATATTGGTCATCATAACTCAAGGTCTTCAGAATTGACCTCGGCCCCGAGAATTAGTCGTCATAACTTCAGGTCCTCAATAGTGATCTTGACTCTTAGAATTGGTCGTCACAAATTCAAATACTCAGAACTGACGCTCACCCCTAAGAATTGTTCATCACAACTTTGGGTCCTTGAAATTGACCTTGACCCTCAAAATTGGTTGTCACAACTTTTGGTCCTCAATATTGACCTCGTCCCTTAGAGTTGGTCATCATAACTTTAGGTCCTCATAAATCACCTCGTCCCTCAACATTGATCGTGATAACTTTAGGTCCTTAAAATTTACCTCGACCCACAAAATTTGTCGTCACAACTATAAATCTTCAGAATTGACCTCAGCTCTCAGAATTGGTTGTCATAGTTTCAAGTCCCCTTAATTGACCATGAACCTAAAAAATGGTCGTTATAACTTTACGCACTCAGAATTGACCAAGGCCCTCAAAATTGGTCGTCTAAACTTCAGGTCCTCATAGTTAGCCTCGGACCTCAGAATTAGTCGTCATAACTTAAGTTACTCATAATTGATATCGCCCCTTGGATTTGGTCGGCACAACTTCGTATCCTCATAATTGACCTTGACCCTGAGAACTGGTCGTTACAACTTTACGTCCTCAGAATTGATCTTGCCCCTCAGTCTTGGTCATCACAACTTAAGGTCCTTAAAATTGACCTCGGTCCTCATAAATGGATTTCATAACTCAAGGTCCTCATAATAGACCTTGGCCCTCAGACTTGTTCATCCCAACTTTAGATCCTCAAAATAAACCTCAACCCTCAGAATTAATCATCACAACTTTAGGTCCTTAGAATTGGCCTCAGCCATCTGAATTGGTAATCACAACTTCAGGTTCTTAGAATTTACCTTGACCTTTAGAATTGTTCATCACAACTTTAGATCCTCAGAATAGACCTCGGCGCTCAGAATTGGTCGACACACTTCAGGTGCTCAGAATTGACCTCGTTCCTCATGATTGATCGTCACAACTTTCGATCCATAGAATTAACCTCGACCTTTCGAATTGGTCATCATAACTTTATGTCCTCATAATTGACTTCGGCCCTTAGGATTGGTCCTCAGAACTTCTGGTCCTTAGAATTGACCCTGACCCTCAGTATTGGTTATCACAACTTTAGGTCTTGAGAACTTATCTCGGCCCCCATAATTAATTGTCACAACTCAAGGTCCTTACAATTAACCTTGGCCTTCAGAATTGATCATCAAAACTTCAGGTCCTCAAATTGACTTCAGCCTCAGAATTGGTCATCACAACCTTGGGTCTTAATAATTGACCTTGACCATATCAATTTGTTCTAACAAGTATAGGTCCATTTAATTGACCTAGGCCCTTAGTATTTGTCGTCATAACTCAATGTCTTCAGAATTGACCTCGGCCCCAAGAATTAGTCATCATAACTTCAGGCCCTCAATAGTGATCTCGAATTTTAGAATTGGTTGTCAGAACTTCAAATCCTTAGAACTAACGCTCGCCCCTAAGAATTGGTCATCACAACTTTAGGTCCTTGAAATCGACCTTAACCCTCAAAATTGGTTGTCACAACTTTTGGTCCTCAGTATTGACCTCGGCCCTTAGAGTTGGTCATCATAACTTTAGGTCCTCATAAATCGCTTCATCCCTCAAAATTGATCGTGATAACTTTAGGTTCTTAAAATTGACCTCGACCCACAAAATTTATCGTCACAACTATAAATCTTCAGAATTGACCTCAGCTCTCAGAACTGGTCGTCATAGTTTCAAGTCCTCTGAATTGACCTCGACCCTTAGAAATGGTCGTTATAACTTTAGGCACTCAGAATTGGCCAAGGCCCTCAAAATTGGTCCTCTAAACTTCACGTCCTCATAGTTAGCCTCGGACCTCAGAACTAGTCGTCACAACTTAAGTTACTCATAATTGATATCGCCCCTTGGATTTGGTCGGCACAACTTCATATCCTCATAATTGACCTCGACCCTGAGAATTGGTCGTTACAACTTTAGGTTCTCAGAATTGACCTCGTCCCTCAGTGTTAGTCATCACAACTTAAGGTGCTTAAAATTGACTTTGGTCCTCATAAATGGATTTCATAACTCAAAGTCCTCATAATAGACCTAGGCCCTTAGAATTGTTCATCCCAACTTCAGGTCTTCAAAATAAACCTCAACCCTCAGAATTAGTCGTCAGAACTTTAGGTCCTCAGAATTGTCCTCAGCCATCTGAATTGGTAATCACAACCTTAGGTTCTTAGAATTGACCTCGTCCTTTAGAATTGTTCATCACAACTTTAGATCCTCAGAATAGACCTCGGCGCTCAGAATTGGTCGACACACTTCAGGTGCTCAGTATTGACCTCGTCCCTCACGATTGGTCATCATAACTTTCGGTCCTTAGAATTAACCTTGACCCTTCAAATTGGTCATCATAACATTATGTCCTCATAATTGACCTCAACCTTTAGGATTGGTCCTCAGAACTTCTGGTCCTTAGAATTGACCTTGACCCTCAGTATTGGTTATCACAACTTTAGGTCTTGAGAATTAATCTCGGTCCCCAGAATTAGTTATCACAACTCAAGGTCCTTATAATTAACCTCGGCCTTCAGAATTGGTCATCAAAACTTCAGGTCATCAAATTAACTTCATCCTCATAATTGGCCATCACATCCTCGGGTCTTAAGAATTGACCTCGGCCCTCAAAATTGGTCGTCACAACTGTAGATCCTCTGAATTAACCTCGGTCCTAAGAATTGGTCGCCACAAGCTCAGGTCCTTAAAATTAACCTCAGCCCTTAAAATTTGTTGTCACAACTCGAGACTCTTAGAAGTTATGTTAGCCCTCAGCTTTGGGTCCTAAGAATTGACCTCGGCCCCAAGAATTGATCGTCACAAGTTTAGGTCAATAGAATTGACCCTGGTCCTTAGAATTGGTCTTCGCAACTTCAGTTCCTCAAAATTAACCTCGTCCCTCATCATGGAACGCCACAACTTTAGGTCCTCATAATTTATAGCCCTTAGAATTGATCATCACAACTTCTTATCGACCCTCAAAATTGGTTATCACAGTTTTAGGTCTTGATAATTGACCATGGATCTCAGGATTGGTCATCACAACTCAAGGACCCCAGAATTGACCTCAACCCTCAGAATTGCTTATCATAACCTCAATATTTAAAAATTGACCTCATCCTTCAGAATTTGTCATCACATTTTCAGGTGCTCAGAATTGATCATCACAACTTTAGGTACTCAGAATTGTCTTTGGCCCTTAGAATTGATCATCCCAAATTTAGGTCCTCGAAATTGGTCATCATAATTTCAAGTCATCAGAATTTACCTCGACCCCCTAAATTGGTTGTCACGACTCAAGGTCCTCAGAATTGACCCCGACCCTTGGAATTGGTCATCACAACTTTAGGTCCTCAAAATTTACCTCGTTCCTTAGAATTGATCATCATAACTCAAGGTCTTTAGAATTGACCTCGGCCCTCAGAATTGGTTGTCATAACTTTAGGTGCTCCGAATTTACTTCGGCCTTAGAATTAGTTGTCACTACTCAAGGTCCTCAGAACTGACCTCGTCCTTCTGAATTGTTCGTCACAACTTCACGCACTTAGAATTGACCTCACCCTTTAAAATTAGTTGTTCGACCCTTAGAATTGGTCGTCATAACTTTAGATCCTCATAATTATCCTTGGCACTCAGAATTGGTCATCAAAACTTTAGGTCCTCTGAATTGAGCTCGGCCCTCAGAATTAGTCGTCATAACTTCAGGTCCTCATAATTGACCTCTAACCTTTTAGTTAGTCATCACAACTTCAGTTCCTTAGAAATGACCTAGGCCCTTAGAATTTGTCTTCACAACTCAAAGTCCTTAGAATTAACCCCAACCCTCAGAATTGGTCGTTACAACCTTTGTTCCTCAAAATTGGCCTCATCCTTCACAATTGGTCGTCATAATTTTAGGTCCTCAAAATTGGCCTCGGCCCTTAGAATTGGTCATCACAACTTCAGGTCCACAAAATTAACCTCTACCCTCAAAATTGTCCATCACAACTCTAGGTCCTCACAGTTGGTCGTCTGAACTTTTGGTTCTCAAAATTGACCTCGACCCTCATAATTAGTCATCACAACTTCAGATTCGTAGAATTGACCTCTGCCCTCAAATTTGAATTCCACAACTTTAGGTCCTCATAATTGATGTCATCACATCTATAGGTCCTCAAAATTGACTTCAACCCTCAAAATTGTTCATCACAACTTCTGGTCCTCAGAATTGATCTCGGCCCTCAGAATTAGTTATTATAACATTAGGTCCTCAAAATTAACTTCGACGGTTTGAATTGTTCGTCACAACTCAAGATCCTCAAAATTGACCTCATCCCTCAGAATTGGTCATCATAACTTCAGGTCCTCAAAATTAACACTGGCCCTCTAAATTGGTCATAACAACTTCAAGTCCTCATAATTGACCTTAGCTTATGAATTGGTCATCATAATTCATGTTCCAAAATTGAACTCGACCCACAAAATTGGTCATTACTACTCAAGGTCCTCAGAATTGACCTCGGCCATCAAAGTAGGTCGTCACAACTTTAGGTCCTCATAATTAAACTCGACTCTCAGAATTAGTCATCATAACTCAAGGTCCTTAGAATTGACCTCGACCCTCAAAATTGGTCGTCACAACTTTAAGTCCTCAGAATTGACCGCATCCTTAGAATTTAGCGTTACAACTTTAGGTCCTCAGAATTAACCTCATCCGTTAGAATTGGTCATTTTAACTAAAGGTCTTCAGAATTGACCTCGACCCTCAAAATTGGTCGTCATAACTTCAGGTCCTCAAAATTTACCTCAGCCCTTACAATTAGTTATCATAATTTTAGGTGCTCAGAATTGACCCCGGCCCTCAAAATTAGTTTTTAAAACTTCATGTCGTCAGAATTGACCTCGATCCTTAGAATTCGTCGTCACAACTTCAGGTCCTCATAATTGACCTCGACCCTTACAATTCGTTGTCATAACTTCAGGTCCTCAGAATTGACCTCGTCCCTTCGAATAGGTCATCACAACTTTTGGTCCTCGGAATTGACTTCGATCCTCTGAGTTGGTCATCAAAACTTCATGTCCTCAGAATTGATCTCGGCCCTCAAAAATTTCAATAACTTCATGTCCTCATAATTTACCTCGACCCTCAGAATCAGTCATCCCCGGTATAAAATTAGAATTAATCTAGACCTGCTGAATCGATGATTTTCATCTCCTTAGGTCCTCAAAATTGACCTCAAACCGCTAAATTGGTCATCCTAGCCTTTTAGAATTAACCTTAACACCTTCTCGACCCACATAATTGGTCACCATTATCCCCTTAGGTTCTTGGAATTCACCTCAACCCGCTGAATTGGTCATATTATTCTCCTTAGGTCCTCAGAGCTAATCTCAACCCTCAGAGTCTGTCAACCCCATCCTCTAGTCCACGAATTTGACCTAAAATCTTCTTCCCCCACGTCGATGTGGGCTTCCATCATTCGGTGGCCTTTATTTATCCCAATCAATCCCTTTGAGAGGCTCTGTGTAGACATCTCATTCTAGGACCCACCTAAAAACCTCCTTAGGTCCCTAGCACTCTTTCATCCACCAAAACATCCAAGCCATACTTCGAGTACATATCTAGAGGATCTCGCATGCTCCCATGCCCTTTGACTCTAGGAAAATTTCTTGTCTGAGTGAAAGCCTATGAATCATCGAAGGGCTCTAAATCCCCTTTCCAATGGTCCATCTCGTGCATGAATCGACCTTATGATTTGGACGAATGATTCATTTCATTATTTACAACTGATTTGGAGGCCATTGGGTGCTCCATTTGAATTCGATTATCTTTCTTATCTGAGTAGAATCTCAATGAATCTTTGAAGGGCTCTAAATACCCTTTCCAACTGTTTTCCCTATGAACGAATCGACCTTATAGTGCAAACGAACAATTTGTTTTACCTCAAAAAGTAATCTAGAGGCCACCAGGCATTCCAAGGACCCGTTTAACTCTGCTCAACTCTTCAGCTTGGGCGAAGTTCAATGAATATTTAAAGGTATTTGAATCCCCTTTTCAATGAATATTTAAAGGTATTCAATGAACAATACATTATGAATGAACGACCCATTTTATTTTGAAGGTTCACTAGGTGCTTTCGGCCCCCTTTTGACCTTGTTCAACTCTTTGAACCAAATGAAGTTGAATGAAATTTCCATGGGATCTGAATACCGTTTACAAAGGTCCATCCTCTGGGAAAACCATCCTTACGATTTGAATGAATGACACCAACTGGCACTTTTATGCCTAGTTTGACCTCGATCAACTCCTGATTCCAGGAGTGGCTCCATGAATTCTTGAAGGGCTTTGAGTACCCTTTCCAATGGTCCACCACATGCATAATTCTTACTTGGTTCATATTTTACGACTATTTTTTGGAAAAATTATCCCAGATTGTCGAATGGCACCCTCAGGATCCTGCCTATCGACAGTGTGTCCAGGGTTCTATGCCGATAGGCAACTCTAGGAAACTGTCGATCGGCACCCCCTTGTCCCTATAAATAGAGGCCATGACCTCACTTTGAAAAAGCACCCCTTGAACATCCCTCTCAGTAATTCAGAGAACATTCTCTCGAATTCAGAGTTGTCCCCTTCCAAAAAAATCCATCTCCCACATTCCATTCCATTCTTTTCATAGTTCTTCTAGTAAATTCCTCCCATCTCCTCATACCACCTTCATCCTATTGCAATATTAGCATATCTACACTCAAGATTCACTTCAAGTATTCATAAGGAAGTCCAATTCTCCATCATTTTCTCTAAATCCTCTTATTTTAATAGTAGTTGCTTTATTTCTACTTTAGAGCTTTATTTCTTTACATCACATACCTTAATCTCAAGCCTTTATTAGTAGTATTTGCATATACCTTATTTTTATAAAAAAAATCCAAAAACAAGAAAAAAAGAGTTTATCTACAAATTCCAAAAAAGGGATTCTCATTACACATCTTCACACTTAAAGAATGTTTATCTCTACACACACATAAGAGAAATCCCCTCTTTAGATTTATGGGTTAAACCCCACCCTATGTTATCTTCGAACTATGTGGACTTTGATGCCCCTTGGGTTACGTAGGCGTCTTAGATAAATCCCAAGATTTGAGTCCTCCCATTTGCTTATTTGTTATATTGTTTTTATTATATTTATATTCTTAACGGACACATTCTTGCGTGCTTGTGTCTTGTCTGATGTATACATTAGTTCTTCTATAAAGAATTATGATTCGAAAAAACACTTACATTATATTTTCAATTATTATTTTTTGGGAACACTCCTAAGGATGAATTCACTCCATCTTTTTTTTATGACGCGAGTTGAACAATTCCATTCTCCATATATATTATGCACCTAAGCACACACTTCACAGAGTCTAACAGGAGAAGATTAACATATGCCCATGGGATACCGAAAGGGTGGGATGGGTGCCTAACACCTTCCCATTTTGTAACTTAGTTCACGAACCTTTAAACTACTTTGTTTTTCAAGCATCAAATGTGTCCTTGATTCCATTCTCTCGAGGCAATAACATTTCTTTTGCATGTTTTGTGCAAAATAGGCTGGCGATTCTATCTCTACATATCCATCGATGATGGATGAGCGCCCCGAGAAAGAGTGCAATCCCGCTCACATGCCAGAGGGTAGCCCACCTAACCCCCCTTGGGATGGACACAATTCCCTATAGGAAAATAGTTTTTTTACGTACACTCAGTAATAATATTTCATTTAGACATACTTTTTAGAAGTTTAACAATTAGATTTATGGATATTTTGACAATACCACTACATAGTTAAGATTATTTGACTTTATCCACCCTTTTTTTTTCTTTATACTTTATCACCTATTTTGACATTTAGCAACATTTTATTTTACTTTTTACAGCATTTTTTTTATCGATAAATTTCAAAATTGATGGTAAAGTCTGAAGAAAAATAAAATGGTGGGTCAAGTGAAATAATAATAGTTATATGGTGGGTAAAGTCAAAATACCCCTTATATTTATTCCTTTGTGTACAAAGTTATTAGTTATGATTTTGCATTTATAATGTTTAACGTGAAATTTATTTCTTCACAAGGCGTAATAAACATACAAAAGTAAAAATAGAGTTATATAAGGTAATTTATATGAATTTCAAACGATAAAAAATTACTCCATTAGATATTGGTTTGGTAGTATAATTACGCTCAATTAAAATCAACTTGGCAACAATCATCGACAAAAATTAAAACACCTCCAATTATTTAGGGGCATTTGTTAATAAATACCTTGAAAGGCTATTTATAAATAATCATACTACGAAACAATCTTGTTGAGATATTAAACCCACTAAACTATTAATTACTTAACGATGAGTCCAAACGATACAACAAAGAGTTACAAATGTATACACAACACAATTACAAGTGTAATTGCATTTACATTAAAAAGTGTAACTGTATCTACACGTGTACTTATTAACAAAAATATTTTCATACTGTCTTTATCGATAATTTCTAAAACGTCTAGGTGCTTATCATTGTGTTGAAAGTAATCCATTACAGAAAAGTGTAAAGATTAAAAATTATCTTTTAACTCTGTGGTAATTTTTTTTAAATTCAATGGTTGAATACGCACATGCACAAATAAACACTTATTTCTGGTTGGAGTGATGATCAAAGTATAATGAATAAAAAGTTAAAAAACAATAAGATGAGAAGAAGGGAATTAGAACAAATAGTTTTATTAACGAGGAAATGAGCGTAATGGAAAACCCCGTGCCTTTCATTTCCAAGACACCACACACCACAAGTCCACTATAACAACAGGTCAAGTACAATTTACATCTTACAATGTGTACATGAATCAGTATAGCCAATACACCTAGTACACCAACGCTAATACTAAATAACAACTCCACAACTACCGAAATACACCAAACAATAAAATAAAGGCCATAGTAGTACACACACAACTTCACCCTCAATAAAAGAGTACCCAGTGAAGATACAACACCAAAAATCAAGTTCTATTTTTTGGGGGGGTTTTACAAATGCTTGGAAGATCAAATTTAAAGTCTAGATAAACGGAGTCTTTGCATTAGGATTTTATGTAACAACCGTGTGAAAATAAAAAGTCGATTTATGTATAAAATGTTTTTGATCATATTTTTTACAAACCACATATAGATTTACACAAATCTGAAGAAAATCTAATCAAATCTTGTTTTCAAAGTATGTATAAATTTTAAACACATATTTAGTTTATAACTCATATCTAGTCAACATAAAAGATATATATATATATATATATATATATATAATCTCAAAAACACATACAAATAAGCAAAAACACATACAAATAAGATACATATAGTTTTTGCATGTATAAGAAGAAGTTAAAAGATATACCCTAGTGTCTAAATAGGAGAAGGTTTTCACGTCGTGAACTCCGAAAGACTTTAAACGATCCAACCCAAAAAGCTCCAAAAAGCTTTCAAATGAAAAAATCCAGAAAGCTAAAAATCTTTCAAATGATCAAGATTGGAATTAGCTCTCAAACTTTCAAACCCTCAAATATCTAAACACACAACCTCATAAAAAGAATATGTATTGTATAGTTTTTTAATGATAAAAGTGTGATTAAAAAAGGCGTAGAATAACTCTCAAAATGATGTAAAAATTTAAGGGGTTTAGAGAGAGAAATGGATGAAGAAATTTGGGGAGCATTTGGTTTGGATTTTATAAATTTTTCGACCTTTAAAAATGAACCCCAGGCCTCTATTGATAGAAGCGGAGGAATGGCTCTGGTAAATGGGAAATTCCTCAACATATACGTTCAAAAAGGTAAACAACCAAGGGAATCAAAGGTAAAGTTAGGCATCGCAAAAAATAAGAGTAGGTGAGGGCACATGCCTCATTGACCATGGCAGTGTGGGGGGCGTAAGGGTCAGACAACCACAGTTCGAGAAGACAAACCTCAAGGTTCATGCATGATGAAATTGTATGGGCCACACAGCTCCCTCTGATTGGTCCAAAGCCAATCACATGGATCGACACTAAAACGACCCCCTAGGTTCCAAAACGCTGTCATTTTAAATATGAGCTGAATTTAATTAAGAAAAAAATTAATTTTAATTTGTTTCTTTTTAAATGTTTAAATCAGTATTTAAAAATTCCAGAAAATCATATAAAATATGAAAATTAATTTTAAAAATCTGAAAAATTATAAACTAAGAAATTGATAATATAAAAAATATTTAAGTATAAAATGCATATAAAACGTATAAATAAAAAAATAAGGAATGTATTAAATAAAATTAAAATGAGAGTTTTAAAATTAGAAAATTGATTTTAAAATTCTTTTAAAATCATTTTAAGAATGTGTTTAGTGTGTCCAATGGCGCCCGAGTGTACTTGGGACTATTGTTAAAAAATGAGGGACTTTGAATCTCTCCCTTTGGATAATTTTGTGACAAACCAAATTGAGACTAAAAAAAATAAGTCTCACGCACAAAAAAATAAATAACTCAACTATACACAAGATTCTTAAAAAGAAGAGTACTTAACATAATTAATAATATGTGTTCTAAAATAAAAGAGTACATAACATAACTAACAACATGTGTCCAAAAAGACTACAATAGACAACCAAGAGTCTCACATATTCGAGTCACATTCGCAACATAAAAAAAAGCCTTAAATTCTTCACCTTTTTTCACAAAGGGACAAAGGGTAGAGAAGAACCTACAAAGATGTTAGTAACACAAGATATTATGATAAAAGAGGTACTAATAATTCAATACAATCACACTTAAATAGGGCAGGAACAAACACCAATAGACATTCTAAGAGTTTCAAAATATTGATTGTCAAACGATTTAATGAAAATATCTGTCAATTGATCTTTATTGTTAAGATATTCGGTGTCAGTTTCCTTTTTCTCAATCAATTCTCGATTAAAGTCTTCTCTCATTTTAATATATATGGTTTAAGAATTGAAAACATAATTTTTTGAAATACTAAATATCACTTTGATTATCACATAGTATTACGACAGATGTTTCATTAAAGCCATAGTCACATAACATTTGTTTCATCCACAAAAGGTGAGTACAAAAATTGCCAATAGCGATGTATTTGACTTCTGATGATGATAGAAAGATGCATTTTTTCTTTTTAGATGACCATAAGACAAGGTTGATTCCTAAGTAAAAACAACCATCATAGGTTCTTTTACTATCATTGGCACAACCTGTCTAGTCGGCATTTGTATACGTAATTATTTTAGAATTAGTGTCAAAGGTGTACACAATACTGTAGTTTATCATTCCACTTATATATTTTATAATACATTTTATTGCACGTAAGTGAAATTCCTTAGGTTCATGTTGATATCTAGCTCGTGCGCGTGTGCACACACACACACACAATACAATATATCAGTCTACTCGTAATTAAATAAAGTAAGTTGCCTATGGTACCATGATATAAAGTGACATTAATCATTTTGCCAAATAATTCTTTTAAAAGTTCAATGGAGAAACTCATAGGTATTCTAGATGCTTTAGTAGTAGTTATACCAAAGCATTTGATCAAATCAATAACATATTTAGATTGATAAATAAAGATATGATCAGATTTTTAAGATACTTAAAGACCTAAGAAGATTTGAAGTTATCCCATCATAAACATTTGAAATTATGATTTAATTATATCAACGAATTTTTCCACTTCCAAGGGAGAAGTGGACCCAAAAACTATGTCATCAATGTAAACTTGAGCAATTAATAAACAATTTTTATTATGTTTGACGAACATGGTTAGGTCAACTCCCCTTTGGTCAAAACCATTTTTCATTAGGAAATTTTCTAACTTATCATATTAGGCACGAGGGGACTATTTAAAACCATAACGGGCTTTTTTTAATCTAAATACATGATTTGGAAATAAAGGATCTAGAAAACTTTTAGCTTATTCACATACACTTCTACGTTTAAAATTCTATTTAGAAAACAAAATTTTACGTCCAACTTAAAATGTTTGATCTTTGAATGTCATGAAGAAATAAGTAAAATCTAATAGATTATATTCTAGATACAGGAGAAAAGGTTTCATCTACATCTATTCGATAAATTTGTGAATAACCTTGTGCTCTCAACCTATCATTATTTCTTAAGACAAATCCAGACTCATCACACTTATTCTTAAATATCCATTTGGTTACAATTATGTTAATGTGATTAGGACAAGGGACTAAACGTAACAGCCCGACCCGGATTTATGGATTACCCGTGAGGCAACCCAGTTCGACCCAAGCATTAGGTGTGAAGTGCAATTAAACAACCTAAATAATATTGTTAGTTTTGTTTTAATTTAGGTAACATATCACTTGTTATCATATGCGATTCCAATTTCGAGATGAACTACGTGAGCGACCCATGGGGAGCATTCTAGAGTCCAAGTAAACAGAGCTACTAACATAAAACATAAATAAGATATACTTACCTTTTAAAAGCCCTCAAAATACGATCCCGCACCCAACCATCCGTAACAAAGTGAGGATGTGAGCCTATGACCAGGAGGAATATACAAACAGTATAGAAACGAATGGCAGAAAGGAATACTCACATGCTACAATCACATGCATGCAAAATATATATGTATCTACATATATATATATATATACCTTTAAAAATACACATTCAAATGCATTAACCGTTTTTCTTCCAAGACTTTACACATTTAAATTAATTTACCTTAATCTTGAAATACTTCCTTTATTCATACTTAGCATTTCTCACATTGTTTAACACACCCAATTCTACACTTAAACACCCGTTTGCCCACTTTACTTTAGCCTTTTTGACTTAACATGGACATTTATAGATTTACTCATTTACTTATCCACTCCACCTTTGCCGGAACATTTATTTCATTCATTAAAGTTAGGTTGTATTAACACGTTTTGCCACACAACCTATTTTCTTACATGTGTTCCTTGTTTCTTTTTCTTTTCTCTGAATTTTACCATTTACCGCCTACTTATGCGGGCTCCACACCGACGGCTATGCGCACTATATGCTTTGGCCAGTAGTTTAGGGCTTTTCACCCAAGGGTTTCGGGCCCTTCTTGCTTATTATCAGTGTCATCTGAGTGCCTTTAATGTGATTTAACATTTTACTAATGTCCACATTATTACCTTTCCTTTTTACCCGTTCAAATCCAAAACTCGGGACTTTATAGCCCCAATTTGTGTTACACCTGAAAATTTGCCATTTTGTGTCCTTTACACTTTTACCTTGATTTTTATTCCAAAAATTATATTCATTTATGACCATTTTGTGTAACACCCTATCCTACATTTTTATTTCATAAAAATGTTTCACTTTTAAGTAAAATTATTATTTTACCCATTTGTTCCCAAATTATACTTTTACTCCATTTTCACAAGTGTTAATTTCACCCAAAACACTATTAAGTTATACACCCCAACTTCTTAAGTGTTTTAACTCTTTAACACCTTTATACACTAGGAATACATTATTTTTTATTGGAAACACGTTTACACCCTTAATCCTTTCATAATTCCATAAGTGTTAATATTTCACAACATTAGTAAGTTATGCCCACTAACCATTCCATGTTTGTCTATTAACACTTAATTAGTTCTTTTTACCAACATTCATATATCCTTCCTTCTTTATTCAAGAAACACATCTATCCTTAAGACTGCTTTTATAAAAAAATTCCTATTTCTTTTCTTTAACATGTAGTCCTTTAACATCATACCCATTATGTCTTTAAGTCCCAATTACACATACTTTGTAGATTAAAATTCTAACTTTTTTTACTTCATGTTTAAACCCAATAAAATCTTTCTTAAACTTGATCGCATATTTATTATCAAATACTAAATGTATATATGCATAGAAAGTGGACTTTAAATACTAAAATCCTACCAAATAGATTAAACATGCATTTCACGAAATAAAGACATTTCATCAATTTCTTTAATAAACTTGGAAAATATCTATTTATTCATAATGTCTCCATTTTGCAAGAAACTTTAAAATATTTATTTCATAAATATTTTGACAACATGAACATCATTATATTTTTATTCCATATAAATGATTATTGTTTTCTTTTCACTAGGAATACACTAAAATTACATTTCTTACATTTTTATTCCATAAAAATGTCCATATTCAGTTTTATTAGAAAATATATAGAAAAAAAATATTTTCTTACATTTTTATTTCTATAAAAATGTCCATTTTCAGTTTTATTAGAAAATATACACAAACAATATTTTCTTACATTTTTATTTCCATATTTTTCTACCATTTTTATTCCATAAAAATGTCTATCTATCATTCTGAAATTTATTTCTATTTTTGAGACCCATTTTAATTCATCATTTTCTACCCATTCCATACAAATGCCAAGGTAGTCAATAATAAACACTAATATGTAAGACAATATCCTACACACACATATATATATATAATATAATATATGTAAATAACATGTTGAAAATACACTACACATTAAACTTGGATCAAAGTTAGTTTTTTCCACCTAAGTAGCTCCAGAGTGGTGGTGGTGATGAACATGGGTGAGTCCCCCACCTCAAAATGTGGCCCTAAAAGGGAGTCACAAAATCTCCACCAAACAGGCCTCCATGGAAGCTCCAACACACTCCAAGAAAAGATCCATTAAAACCCCTTTCAAATACATCTAATAACACACTCATCTTCTAAAAATAACTCTTCACCACCCATAAAACACACAATAAAAACTCTCCAATTGTGTAGCCTATATTTTTAACAGTGGGCAAGCCAAGTTTTATGGTGTGGGTATAACCTCTATACTTGAGAGAAAATAGTGGGAGACATTATAAGGAGGGGAGTTGGAAATTGTCGAGGGTCTGATAGCCCATTTCTCTCTTATATACAAAATAAGGCTTTTCTTCCTTGTAATCTCAACCAATGACATTTTATCCACGGTTGGGACGATGAAAACACATTTGATCAATTGCCCTATAAGTGATAGCACAAATGGCAGATTACAAATCGCACGATTTCCTTATAGCATACACAAAAAAAACTAAGGCCAAAGGTTCTCATCCCGTTATATCTGGTTTCTTTTAGATTGTCAGGCCCATATGCTGACACAACTCCTTCCCACAAATAAGAGTGTAACAACCCTCACGTTTGATAACATATTTTATATTTATTTACTATATTTAGTAATTAATTATAAAATGATGGATGTTGAGTAAATATTAATTTAATATGAAAAAGGTTAATATTTACTGAAAGGTTGTATGATTACCTGGGGAGTAGGTAAAAATATCCATGTGGTGATTTATGGTGTCATAAGATGTAAAATGACATTTTGGTTTAATATGAAACCGGAAGTAAAATGAGTTATAAAATTTCCAAATGATAATTTGGAGGGTGTAGTTAGTCCCGGTAGGTGCGAGACAGACAAAATAAGTGCCATATCGCATTTTGGTATTTCAGGCACTTTTGACTGGTTATAGCTTAAATGTGTAGTTGCATATCATTATATCGCATATTAATTATTTTAAGTGGAAAATTTTAGACTTAAGGCCCGATTAAATCTTTCTATCCTCATTATTTTTCCTCATCTTCTCTTAACATACAAATGAGCCTTAGAGAGAAAGAGAGAGGAAGAGAACATTGGAGAAAAAGAGAGATTGGATCTTCGATCATTGCCTCCACCAAATCAAATCTGCATTTGCAAGATCAAGGCAAGTTACCTACTTGCTATTAAATGATTTAAGTGGATTAATTAGTTTTGATAGATATTGAATTGTTATGGTTTAACATTTTAGGGTTTTGTTGGATTTATGGGTAATAACCCTTGGACATTGATTTGGATGATAAAATAATGCTAATGTTGGTAATTAGAGGTATCTTTGGTGTAGTAATTGCAGAAAATGATATTGGTTTAGTTGGTTTTGGGTTTGGGAAAAATTTGGAGTTTAGAACTCCATAGCCATTCTTGGCAATTTCGCAGGGGCAAATCGATTCGGCCCCTAGGGCGAATCGATTCGCATAGATGCAATTTCCCATGTCTGTGTACCCGAATCGATTCTGGTTAAGGCCGAATCGATTCGGCAGTATGCGGAATGTTGGATTTGTCTTCCGAACCGATTCGCTTTCAGGGCGAATCGATTCGGCGCTTTGGGAGAATCGATTCGGGTCCTGCAGTTTTTGGTCATTTTTCTTTTTAATTTTTGATCTTTTCCCTTAGGTTTAGGACCTAGGAACCTTCTTGAAAGAAGTAAACTTAGAGTCCTAGAGTATTAGTTGGGTTTGGTCGCTACCCTAGATTAGAATTGGGTCATTTGGGGTTTATTTCCCGGGGTGTTTAAAGATATGTTAAGGCATTTCTTCTTTTTTTCAAACTTTTTGAAGTTAGGAAGTTAAATGCCCATGTTTGGAGACTTAAGGGCTTATTAAAATTTTATGAACGTTGGGGATGAGTAAAACACTTGCTTAACCTTTTGAAATGCACAAACAAATGGCTCATCGCTCACGTGTTCGTTGCTCTTCAACTTGGACAAGTAAACCATGATCAAATTGGTGCCAGGATTAACTTTACAAGCATTTTTATCCTCAACTCTTACACAATCATGGTAAAATACAACCTCTTTGAATCTTACATAGTCCAATTCAAATATATTTTGAATTACACCATAGTAAGTAATTTTAGCTTCAATAAGATTTTTATCTTTTGCGCTCGCTCGAAAGAAAGTAAGAGCCTTGTCTGAAATGCCTGAGTTCTATACAGTTATACTTTCCTCGTACACCCTTACGTCGAACACGTAACCGTTCAATCGATACTTTTTATACTATTGTGCCATGAACAAGGGTCCAGTGGCTAGACAAACAAGCCTTGATGTCGCCTCACCCGTCTTTAAGAGTTGAGAATATGGATAAATTAATTAAGTTAGTTGTAAAGTGTTATTGTAACGTAACGTTATATAACAACCATTTTCATTATAATTACATCGTGTGACAACCACAACTTAAATTTGTTGTTTGCTTGTGCCATTGTTTTTCGTCTTTTATTGTTCTCACAGGCTTCATATTTTCTGCATAAAATTAATGTGACAAACGTATTACAAAATTAATCATGTATAAAATAATCTAAAATAATGTAAAACTTAAAATAATTTAAACTTACCTTTTCCATTCTTCGACATCATGATGTGTGTCAAATAGATAACGAGCTACCTGTTCATGTCGCAAACTCGTTAATTTCACTAATTTTCCCATCACATGACCACCCTCATCGGCGAACTCATCAATTTCATTAATGCTGGTCGAGTCAGGAATATATTCTCGAGTATAGATTGATGACTCCACGGTGATGTATTCCTCTGCAATTGATCCGGCAATGTATCGTGTATTCTTAACGTAATCTTTGAAAACTTGCATCAATCTTTCAAACGAATACATCCACCGATATCTAACTGGACCGCAAAGAAGTGCCTCGTCGCATAGGTGTACCAATACGTGAACACTTATGTCAAAAAATGATGGGGGAAAGTACTTCTCCAACACACAAATCGCTTCAATCACCGCTAATTTTGTGGCCACTATGTGTTCTCGATTGACTACCTTCTCACACAAAAGTGAGAAGCAGATACTAATTTTCATAATAGCCCTCTGTAAATCCTTGTGCTCGGAGAAACAATTATTAAGCAATAGATGAACCAATTTCATGATCACATGCCAATCGTGGGACTTACACTTATGTAAATCAAGGGTAGCATAATTTACAATCCTTTGCAAGTTGGATAAAAAATTAAATGGAACCTTCAAATTATATATTATGTCTAAAAGCACCTTTCGTTTCCCACTCGTCAAAGTAAACGCACTAGGGAAAATTATTGTCCTCTCCCTACTATCTTCTTTCAACCATAGTTGTGGCTTAAGTTTCAACGATTTAATGTCTTTTCATGCATTTTCTTCATCCTTCGAATGACACCCCCAAGGCATGTGCCCAAAATGTGTTCAACGATGTTATTCTCTGCATGCATCACATCTAATACATGGCACATCGGGTTATTCTTCCAATAAGGCAAGTTAAATAAAATTAACCTCATAGACCATGCCTTTCTTGTCTCAGTTTCATTACTAGTTGGGGTCTTTTTATGCTTGACATTATTAAATTTAGGATTCTTACCTGGCATATTAGGGCCACAATCAAAAGATTTACTTTTAATTTCTGAACCTAAAAGTTTTCTCGGTGGTAGCCTATGTTCAACCCCACCTGATAAAAAATTAGAACCTTTTTTAAATCTGAAACTATGAGCGGGGGGTAAAAACCTCATATGGCAATGGTATATATTTTTTGAGATAGAGGGGAGACAAAGAGATTTAGTATCCTCTCCATAAATAGTACACCCCAAATAACCATGTACTACACAACCGGATAATGTCTCATAAGCTAGAAAATCATGAATTTCCCACATTAACATAACTTTCAGGGTAAACTCTTTTTTTTCTAAAAGAGTCAAATGCTTGCACACCCTCTTCCCATAACTCATTTAATTCTTCTACTAAAGGATCTAGGTAGACATCGATGTCATCATTTGTTTCCTTTAGCCCGGGTATCAACAAAGATAGCATCGAAAATCCTGGTCTCATACACTGTGAAGGAGGGTGGTTAAGTGGGGATAGGATCACTGGCCATACACTCTGATTGGTGCTTAGATTTCCAAATGGATTGAAACCATCTATTGATATATCCAAATAAATGTTACATTATTCTCGAGCAAATCGGGATACTCATAACTCATCATCCTCCCAGTTGTAGAATCAATAGGATGACGCGTGAGATTGTCCCCTACTTCTACCCTAGCATGCCAAGTCATTGCCTCCGCTATCTATGGTACTGTGAAAAATCTCTTTAATCTAGGCCCAAAGGGAAAATATTTCAACACTTTTGAGGTGTAGATTGGACATACCTAGGTTCAACGCATACCGGACACCGATCGAGATTTTCATACTCCTTTCGGTATAGTATGCAGTCATAAACACAAGTATGGATCGATTTATGCTTTATTCCCAAACCTTTCAAACTGTTCTTCATGACAAGATAGCTATTTGGAAGCGTATTCACCTTGGGTAGTAAGCCCTTCACCCAACTCAGAATTCCTGTCACGCTATTGCCAACAAACCGTAATGGGTCTTCAAACTATGCAAATTAACCATGGCATGTAAAGTTATTTGATCTGTCTCACAGATAGAGTATAATAGTTGGGTTGCCTTAAATTTTAAACTTTGGTAGGCATCGTCAGGGTTTATACCAATATCTTCATGAGCACCTGAACCTTGTACATTGTCAGTGACCTCATTCTCTTCCATTTCATGAACTCCGTACGCATCATCAACTAAATCCTTTAACATATTATGATCTACGTCGTCCCCTTCTACATTTATCCTACTTGTTGAAGGTTGCTCGGGTACAAAAGAAACTTTAAATTCTTTCTGAAAACCCTAAAATCGATAATTATCTTGCATACCCGATCTTAACAAATGTAGTTCAACTATTTTCCACTCAAACACCTTGCCATTCTCACACCTAGCACACGTACACAGAAACTCTTCATCATTATGACATCTCTTTGTGTATTTCACAAATTCATTAGCATCTCTGCGAAACACATCCCCCAATCTATTTGTCTCACCTATCCACTCTTTGTATTTAGGATATCCCATCACAGCTACTACAAACAATTACCTATTAAAGGTAAAAAGCGTATATTCGTGGATTAGTATAAACAAAACTTAGATTTATAGTATGTTTCATTTAATTATGTCTTATTTATATTCGATTTTTAAATTTCAATTTCAAATTCAATTTATAATATTAATACATATTTCCTCCATCTCCTCTAAAGGGTGAGTGGTACTATCCTATTCAAGACCACATATTTCTGTAATATACTTAACAACTCATGCATATTGTTACAATTTGAGAAACATTTGACAATATATCCCCATAGTTCTCCAAGTACACTATGTAGATTTGCAAGTGTGAGTGTTATTTCAATTTATCAATTGAAATAACACTCACACTTGACAATCTAGTATGTACCCAGAGAACATTATGATACGACTGCGGAACTTTCTCTAAAAGTAACAAGTTTAAGCCACTAAGAATATTATTATACATAAATTATGCACTCCCAAACTGTCCAAACGGGACAATTCAAGAAATCTCATTACATGGATAATGACTCTCGAACAGGTCTAATGGCTATTGAATGCATACACATAAGAACTAGAAGGCTAGTATCTATGCGCACTATATGTAATTTCAAGTATGTTTCATTTAATTATCATAAATGAAACATACTATATATATGAATTATTAATATATTTTTCATGACACAAAGTAATTTTAGAAAAAATTTGAAAACTCCCCCCCCCCCCAATTGGATAATAATCCAATGGTCATGCCATTTTCAAAATTAACCAACCCAACATCGGTCCACTATAATCCAACAGCAACAGCAACAACAAACTAACAAATGTGTTTCATGTACTCCTTCTAATTCATCTACTCAATTAATTCATTTCATCACGTCTTATAAATATATCATCATTAAAGCTATACAATTAAAGCTATACAATTAAAGTTACAATTTAAGTTAGAATTAAAGCTATATTTTATTAATCAATTTTTCCGTTTTAACTGTCACGGTATAATATTAATGTTTAAGAACTTAATTCTGAATTCCAAAACAACAACATCTAACCCATAATATGTACAATTACTAAAAATTCTAAACATCAATTCAAACTAACTACTTACTAATTTAAAACAAATAATTAATAAGGGGAATTTAAAGGGACCTAACTCATTTATATCCAATTAAAGTCATAATTAAATCAAAAATAATAATTATAAGTCCCAAATCTAATTTCTATTATGACTATTCCGTGAGAAAAATCTCAAGATGAACTTTAAGCCTCTTAAATATGGGGAGAATTATCAGTTACACATTTACGTATGAAATCAAGGGTTAATTACTTATCATTATGTATTAGCGAACAATATTTGGATATTTATACATAAGGGTACAACATATATTTGGGTATTTACACATTTACGTATGAAACCCTAATTGTTCCATTACCCACACACGCACACTACACACACGCACACTACACACGCATGCCCTGCCCCTCACCCCTACTACCCACACACACGTACACTACACACACACTTCCCCGACCCCCACCCCTACTGCCCCCCACCCCTCCACACCCCACACACCCACACACGCACACACACCTGCACACACCCACACATGCAGCACACACACGCAACACACACACACACACACACACACACACACATATACATATATTCATATACACACAAAGGGGAGAGAGAGAGAGAGAGAGAGAGAGAGAAGGGGGAACAAAATGGTGGGAAAAAAGAGGGAAGTTTTTTTTTCTGAGAAAGTTGTCACGGACTTGTCAAGATCTTTGACCACGATAAATTTCTAATGTTTTCACGATCAATGACTGTGACAAGTACAGTTGTCACGGACTTGTCACGGTCATTGACCGTGATAATACCTTGTCACGAACTTATCACGATCAATGATCATGATAAAAAATGGGTGTTTTTTTGTCACGATCATTGACCGTGACAAGGGTGGCCGGCTAAAGGGTGGCAATTTGGCCTTTTTGGTGTAGTGTAGCGGTTGAGGAACCCAGAGCTGACAGAAATTCCAATGAGGAATCTCCAATGAAATCATATCGTGACGAGGGGCCTCTGTGAGAGGACCCCTACCCCATATCAAGCCGTGGCGAGGAATCCACAGGGGTCGTCATCCCTAAATCTAACCATCCAGAGATTTCCACTAAAAATGAGGTATCAACTATACCTTCTTAGCAAATTTTAATGCTTATAAAACGTAAAGTTATTTGATATAGGCCATGGTGCCTCCTAGAGCATTTTTACTTGTTATTATTTCTCCACCAAATAAAATAGGACAACAGGTGTGAGAACACAAAAAGTATTTGCAAAAGTATAAATTAAAATATATAAAAGGTACGATAGTTTAAGAACCTAAGGCTCAAAGGGCACCGGAGCTCTCATAGCCTTGAGAAAGTGCCAACTATAAATATAAGGTATGACAGTTTAGTACCTAAGGCTCTAAGGGCACTGGGATCACAATATTGAGCAGGTGCCAAGTATAAATATAAGGTATGATAGTTTAGTACCTAAGGATCCAAGGTCACCGGAGCTCTCACAGTATTGACAAAATTCCAAGTATAAATATAAGGTACAACAGTTCAGTACCTCGGGCTCCAAGGATACCAGAGCGCTCACAGTATTGACCAACCGCTAAGTATAAATACAAGGCAAGACAGTTTAGTACCTAAGGCTCCAAGGGCACCAGAATCCTCACAGTATTGAGCAAGTGCTAAGTTTAAATATAAGGTACAATAGTTTAGTACCTAAGGCTCTAAGGACACCGGAGAGCTCACAGTATTGAGCAAGTGCCAAGTATAAATATAAGGTACGAAAATTTTGTACCTTTGGCTCCAAGGGCACCAGAGTGCTCACAGTATTGAGCAAGTGCCAAGTATAAATATAAGATACGAAAATTTAGTACCCAAGGCTCCAAGGTCACCGGAGCGCTCACAGTAGTGAGTAAGTGCCAAGTATAAATATAAGGTACGACAGTTTAATACCTCAAACTCCAAGGGCACCGGAGCGCTCATGGTATCAACTTGAGAACAAAGAAACATGTTGAGTAGTCGAGAAAGTGCCAAGTATAGATATAAGGTATGACGGTTTAGTACCTCAAGCTCCAAGGGAATAGGAGCACTCATAGTCTTGAGCAAGTGCCAAGTATAAATACAATGTACGGCAGTTTAGTACCTAAGGCTCCAAGGGTACCGGAGCGCTCATGGTATCAACCCGAGAACAAAGAAACAGGTTGAGTAGTCGAGCAAGTACCAAGTATGAATAAAATACTAAAAAAGGAACGATAGGTTAGTACCTCAGACTCCAAGGACAGAGGAGCGCTCACAGTATTAAGTAAGTGGCAAGTATAAATATATAAAAAGGTACGGAAGTTTAGTACCTAGGGCTCCAAGGGAACCGAAGCTCTCACAACATTGAGCAAGTGCCAAGTATAAATATATATATATATATATATATATAAATATTTAATAAAGTATAAAACTTATGTATGTCATAAGATTGAAATATGACGTTATCTAGAGAAGTTTTTCTTCCACTACCAATTTTACCCTTCAAATGTTTAGTTTCCCCCTCTTTTGACACACTCTAATTTGTTTCCCCCTTTTCTTCAAAATTAAAAAATAAGGTATAATAGAAATTTCTGTCATCTTCCACCAAACACACGACTCTACTTTTATTTTGCCCTGCCTCGGTTACCTCATTCCCCATATTTCCTTCTCTCACAAATGCATCAATGTGAAAACCCAAATCTCTCTCTCTCAAACGACACTAGCTTTTGGTCGCCAAAGGTAAACTTTCCCTCTCTCTATCTCTCTTCCTCATTTTGAACTCATCGCTCCATATAGCAAATTTTTATTTCAAACTCCCAAATCCTGATTGTTTGAGGGATTAAAACTAATCGCCGAGCTTAAAATTTTACGAGTTCTTTTTGTAGATCTAAAATTATATAGTTCTTTATTATATATGTACTGTGTTTCTCTTCTGCAGATGTAATATATATTTTTTATATTACCATAGAAAAGTTAATCTCTCTCCAAGATTAATATATATATATTTTTATTTGGTTTGTAAGGTTTTTGTATCAAAATGTCAGATTTGGCATAGATAATAACTGATATAGGTGTTATCGATTATAGTTTGTGGTTTTCATCCTATTGCAGATATTTGTGGCAATTTATTAAGAAGTAATAAGATTATTGTTTACTGATATTTTGGCGATTCATCCTATTGCAGGTTATACTCTACATCATATATTAGTTTAGCTACAGATTTGTGGCGATTTATTAGAGGTTATACTCTTCATCTTTTTACAGATATTTGACTTTTGTAGATAGTTGGCTTTTGTAGATAGTTGGCTTTTGTGACGATGTTTCATTGAGAACCAAACAACCCATTATATATATACCTCTTATATAGATAATAACTCTAGAAACTCCATCAGCTAACTGATCTCCATTTTCTTACGCATGGGGAAACATGCTTGCGGGTTTGACCTGGTACAGTTCTGAACACTGAAGGTTTATACCTTTAGTTTTGCTACCATGATCCATTCAGTTTATTACTTCTGTTTTTTAATTTAGTTTGTTGTAATTTTAGAGGTTGAATCGAAAATGGTTGAAAAAGAAAGACTTTTTATATTTTTTTTCACTTTTATTACTTTTGGTAGACTTCCTGAGGCTTTTTGTTTGTATCAGATTTCTGAGGCTTCCTGGGGCATTTTCACTTTTAATACATTAGAAAACACCAAACATAATACAACATGAAAACAAAAATATTTTCTTTATTACTTTTGAGAAATCGAAAATGGTTGAAAAAGAAAGACTTTTTATTTTTTCACTTTTATTACTTTTCGTAGACTTACTTTCTTTTATTGAAATGGGAGGCGAGGAAATAATGCTCTTATCTTTTTTTTGGTAAACGATGATGCACTTATCTTTTTTTTGGTAAACGATAATGCTCTTATCCAAATCACTTCTCACACCTGTAATTTTTCTCCCTTTTTCTTTTGGTTACAAGAGCTAGCTACACGTCAAATTAGTGACCTTGAAGACCACAAGTCTCCAAATTGCTCATTCCAATAAAATATGTGCAATATTAAGTAACTCAAATGCTAGGATGACCAGATGATATTTACACTTTTAATAATAAAGAAACATGTGGAGAAGCTTCTTACACATTATCAGAGCACAAGGATCGAGGTCATTTAATCCTTAACAGAGCACAAGGCTCGAGAGAGAGAATATCTATCCATGGTTGAACCCAAATAAAATAATGAGTTTGTTATTTATTTGAGTTGAAAATCACTTTGTATATCTATCCCTTTCTCTGTTGTTCGTGGTTTTATCTTTATGTAGTTAGGTAAGTGTAAAACTGCAAGGTTTGGTCACATGCACAATACTAATTTCGCATACCTTGAATAATCTAAAAAAATGCAAGGTTTTGATTTGTTTATGAATTTTTCTTTTTAAACTTGAAAAAGAAACCTCCTGTACTTTATTTTCTATGTTACTCATGTGGTATTTTGCTTTTGGGGTATGTGTTTTTTTGCTTATGTGGCCAATGATTTTGTCAGGCCTTGGATTATGGAGTCGATGGTAGGTGTGTTCCCTTTGTTTAGATGGTATGTGTGGGGGAATCTAAGGTGCAGTCATCCTTGTCATTAGCTTCAGCCAGGGCGCTCATGAATGGGATGACCGTTGAGACTGTAGGTATCTCGATGTCTCTTATCCTTTCCCTTTCCTTTGCTTTTAATATTTATATGCTTATCCGAAATTATTTCCTTTCTTGATGGTTTCTTCTTTTAGGTGTGTGACACCCCGCCTAATTAAATACCGAGCGATCACTCCTTTATTAAATTAAATCAAGGTAAACAGTTGGTTCATTCTCAGCATCACTGTCAATAAAAATAAAATTTTCCAATTTAACACCCTAAATAATTAAGCTAAGTGTCAAAACCATTTTCATACATACTTTCCAAATTTTATTTAAAGAAAATCATTTATTTTATTAACAACATTCAATAAGTAAGAATCACACCACATTAAATATCTGCAACATAGTCCAATTAATTTAAAACATTCGTCAATCGAATGTCAACATGCGAAATATAAAGTAACACAATCAAACTGAATAAAACCCATAGTAACAATACTGGAAATAACTGAAATACAAATGTCCAATAACAACGGAATAATGGAAAGATCTACACATGCTCAACTAAATGAAAGTACTAAGAGTGGATCCGAATGAATGAAGTCGTCTAATCAAGAGACCTGCAACTCCCACCTAAGCTGCAGCGCATTCCTTCCAAGAGATCCTAAGCAAGACGCCCCTGTGTCTGGGCACCTGTAATACATACATATATATACAGGAGAGAGAGAGAGAGAGAAACGGGTCAGAGCCCGAAAGTGTGTTTGATTTAAAATACGTTTAGCAAGTATTTAAATTGATACAGACCAATGCAACAACATATTAGAGTGACACTCTCTTGAGAAATTCTCACATCTCTTCTAATGTGCACGCCTATCGTACTAACCTTCCCAACGGGTTATCTTATCATTTTATCATACCAACCTTCCCAATAATTTAGCTTATCTTAACATACTCATAAGATTTCAAAACCGAACAATATCATTGTTTAAAAAGATACTTCCAATTAGCAACACAACTCTCGTTTTAGCTTTATTAATTTAGAAAGTTTCCCAGTGTCATATTATACTTTCACAAAAAAAGTATTTACCATTTGGGTCATCAACCATGCCCTACTTATCAAATCACAGTAGGCAGTTTCAAGTTTCCAAATCTCATATATATATATTAACTACTCGTATAATATATATATAATAACAACACCCCGAATAAAACTATGGTGCGTGCATAATTCTACTATCCAAACCCCATACCACTCATATCAAGGGGAATACATGTTCGGAATCACTCTCGAACTGTATTAACACATACACAAACAATATCGAGGCGAAGCATAGATTCCAAGTCTCTAAGAGGATGGCACATACTCGCGTCTCTTAGGACCATCTGAACTATCAATTCGATAGCCTGTACCAAGGATATCTATCTTCTAGGGTACAAGTCAATATCCCCCATATAGGTCCCATCGAGATAAGAATTTCCCAGCGCGGTAACTTCAAGGATAGCAAGTAGCGCGGTATTTTTTCACATGTATATAATATATGTACACACAATCATATAAATATACCACTTTTATCATATTATTATAGGTTCCTCTCATCACCCATAATTACAACATTTATCCTTAATTTCACATTATTAGTATTACGTATAAGGTTTCATCTCTAACCTTAACTCGAAGAGTTTTCTCACTTATTACGTGACACTCGTGGACTCTATCCTTCCAAGTAGAAAATTCAGTAGGTATAACTCTATTCACTATCGTAGCTATTCGCCGTAATCTCTCACTTGAAATACGTAGTTTCATCGTTCATTATATAATTACCCAAAAAGTAAACTTCTCGTCTTATAATAAAGTCCCCAACACTTATTCACATGTCCTACTGGTCTTTCCTATCTCCCAAAACATTTTATTAAGAATACCCAAGAATTATTTCACGATAAATTTAGTTTAACTAATTAAACAAGGGAAATAGGAGTCTGCCAGGAGAGGTCGATCGATCGAGTTCTGGGACTCGATCGATCGAACCTTCGATCGATTGAAGCTCTATGCTCGATTGATCGATCAAGTAGGTATTTTGATTTCTGCAGAATTGCAGTTACGGGTTCTACCAATTTTCTTCACCCAAATCCATGTTTTCCAACCCCAAACATCCCAAGAATTCTACTACTAACATTATAAAAATATACCAGATGTTTCTAACGTAAGGCATGTACATATTCATCATTTAAACATGGAATTATCTAATTATCAAGAACCCTAGAATTTTCTTAAACAGTTTTCTAACAAATCTTTCTCCATAATTTCTTTCTTAATATCATCAAAATTTCATGGTTAAAGTCCTCTACATGGCAAGGTTTCCAGAATCATCATATAAACCAATACTACATGGATTTTCGTAACACAAATTGGGTTTTCTTCCACATTTTTCATCCTTAATCATTCCTAAACTAATATGGAAATTGCACCAACGAAAATAGCAAGATAAACACTTGCCTGGGATTTTTGACGTTCTGATTTGCAGATGTTTTTGGTGTGGTTGCGTAGCCCGTTGCGCGATCTACGCGGTGGTGGTGGTTGTGGTGCAAACAGATGACTTTTGGGGCCTTGGATTGCCTTGGAGCTTTCTTCTTCCCTCTCTTATGGCCGTCACTTGTGTTTAGAGTTTCTAAACCTAGATGACAATCCAGATATCTGATATAACCCTTGGTATTTTCGTGGGTTTAATCACCCAACAAGGTGAAATGTCCAAAACGCCCTCCCGGGGTACCAATTAGGCCTAAAAACGCCCCGAGACCCAAACTAAACCCCCGGATACACTTTTCTGACTATCTCGACCCTTTCGGACGCGTTGGCGCACTCAAAACGACCATACGGGCAACTTATAAAATATTCACTTTTTATTTATCAAAATTTAGTCCCGACGCGACACGAGCACGTTTCGACTTAAATTTCCGAAATTGTCATTTAAATCACTCATGACATTTAATATAATATATTACTTTGCTCATTAGTAATATTCAACAAATTTCCCATAATTACTAACTCTCGTCACGTTAATAATTATAACATAATTAATTTCCGAATTTTTATTAAATAATTCATTCACATTAACTTTAATAAATCCCCAAATTAATATAGCATAAAAATACGGGGTATTACAAGGTGCCCTAGGGTTTGACTTGCCACGTGTCAGGGGTGGGTGTCGCGATTTGGGAGCTATTTGTGCGTGGTTTTATCTTTATGTAGTTGAGTAAGTGTAAAAATGCAAGGTTTGGTCACATGCACAATACTAATTTCGCATACCTTGAATAATCTAAAAAATGCAAGGTTTTGATTTGTTTATGAATTTTTGTTTTTAAACTTGAAAAAGAAAACTCCTGTCCGTTATTTTCACTCTAATGACTTCGGTTGTTTTTTTATCATTACAGGAAAGGTTTTTAAATTTTTTCAATCACACCAACTTCCTAATTGGAAAATATTTTTTGATCTGGATTCTTAATTTTTTTTGTATTTAGGTTCCAAATAGGACAGTATTGTTTGGTCTGCTACAAATTCTAATTCGAGGAATTTTGAAGTAAAAATTTTTGTAAAGAAACAAAAATAAAATAGTATTTGTTTAAAGTTTGAAAGTAGTCTATTTGATTATTTTATTGGTGAACGGAATGAATCCAAAAATTGTGGGGAACATTTGTGCTTGAAAGAGAAATATGAAGTTTATTTAACTGTACTGTCATTTGTTGTGTAAGCAAGGTGGTTGTCTTTTAGAATATTTCCATATGGCTATTTGTTTTTATTCTCTCTTCTTTTTTAAGTATTTTGAGGTGGATTTGTATATTTTATTGTTTGAACAGGGTGGATAGTCGTATAAACAAAAGAAATAAATTTTGCCCAATTTTTATAAAATATTTGTATTATGAATGGAACTTGAGCAAAGTTTAATTATACACTTTAGAAAAATTCCAATCACAAACACTACCATTTTTTTTTTAAATTACATTTTGTTTTGTCGGGGAACGAATTTTTTTCGTTTTGCAATTATGTACTTTGAAAATTTTTGTCGTTTTCCAATTAAGTGCTTTGAAAATTTTTATCGTGCCTTCAGGCACGGGCATACACGTTGTTGTACCATTTATTATTTGTTAAGCAGGGTGGATAGTCCAATAAATAAAGGAGTTTATAACTATATTTTTTAAAATTTATATTTTTTTGGTTGAGGAATGAAATTTGTGTCCTTTTGCAATTACAGACTCTGAAAATTTTCATCGTTTTGCAATTATCAGCGTGCCTTGAGGCATGGGCATACCCTAGTATATATATAAGGTACGATAATTTAGTACCTTAGTGTCCAAGGGCATAGGAGCGCTCACAGTATTGAGCAACTGCCAAGGAGAAACAAAAAGTAAACCGGACTAGTGTTTTCTCTTTCTTAAGAGAATATTAGATCCTCTACTAGATTAGAAGAGAGTCGATAACATGGAGGTCTTTCCTCATTATACTTGGTAGAATATCCATCCCAAGGGAAAAGTATATTGACCAAACTCCTTACAAACACAATAAATAATCTTTTGGCACCAGACCAGTAGGAGGTTATCTTCCTAATAAGTAATAATAAAAAATGTATATTATTTTTCAATTATTTCACACAAATTTATAGCATAGAGAACAAGTCCTAACCTCTCTTCTCAAGTTTTTTACGTTGCTCAGTTATATGCAAGTACCCCGTAGTTAAAGGGCCAACTTTGAAATAATAACTTTCTCAATTCATATGCAAGTACCCCGCAGTTAGAGGGGTAGCTTCAAAATTTTAACTTGCTCAGTTATATGCAAGTACTCCACAGTTAGAGGGGAAACTTCAAAATTTTAATTTGCGCAGATATATGCAAGTACCCCACAGTTAGAGGGACAATTTCAAAATTTTAACTTGTGCAATTATATGCAAGTGCTCCACAGTTAGAGGGGTAGCTTCAAAATTTTAACTTGCTCAGTTATATTCAAGTACGCCACAGTTAGAGGAGCAACTTCAAAATTTTAACTCGCGCATTTATATACAAGACCCCACAGTTAGAGGATCAACTTCAAAATTTTAACTTACGCAATTATATGCAAGTGCCCCATAGTTAGATGGGCTGCTTCAAAAATTTTAACTTGTCCAGCTGATATGCGATTACCCCACAGTTAGAGGGGCAACTTCAAAATTTTAACTTGCCCAACTTATATGTAAGTACCCCACAGTTAAAGGGGCAGCTTCAAAATTTTAACTTGCCCAACTTATATGCAAGTATCCCACAAATAGAAAGGCAGCTTCAGAAATAATAACTTACTGAGATCTCATGCTAGTACTCTCCAGTTAGAGGGGGAGCTTCAGAAATAATAACTTCCTCACCTCATATGCAAGTACCCCGCGGTTAGAGGGGTAGCTTCAGAAATCATAATTTTCTCATAAGTCAAGCAAGTACGCCAAATAATATGGGGCAGTTCTAATTGACTAAATGCTCATAGTAAATAGAGTAGGTCACAGTTAACCGTATAAAGCCTTTTGGTATGCCCAACGCAAAAGACTTTGCATGAGGGGACTATTGTAGAGGTGTTCTTACCCACAACAAAAAGTAGTTCGTGGCGAGGGAGTCCACTGCGAGGGAACCCTTCGCCAAGAACACAACCAAAGGAGTGAATGATGGAAAGGGAGTCCACTGTGAGAGACCCCTCTGCAGTACCACAATAAAGGTACGATTTAGGCGAGGAAGTCCACTTCGAGTGGCCCCTCTTCCAATACCTGAATCCCTTATGCTTTTGACTCATTTGAGTCTAGACTGTATAAGAGCTCATCTAGTTTGGAAATTGTGACAAAATAGTGTCCATCCTAGAAACCAAAGAGCTTCAGAGATTGGGTTGCTTCTTCTTCTATCCATCTTGTGATGATCCTGAGACTATAGCCATCACTCACACACTTAGAATTTCATTCTTGCATTTCATATTGCACCACTATGTGTATTAATGTTGTGAGTGTGTTTAAATCCCTCAATTTGATTTTTAATAATTTTTTGGGAATTTAAAACTTATTTTAAACAAGGTTTTATTTAATTAAAACTTGATTTAAAAGGTCTTGGGGTTAATGTATAAATATGGATTGTCGTGATTATTGGCCTAAAGTTACTCTGGGTAGAAACCGAAAGCGCTAGAGACTCTAGGGTTGGCTTTGTAATTATTTTGGGACGCGCGTTTACATTCATCCTCAGGCCTACACCTGCCGTCCTCTGATTGGCCTGAACTTTGTTTCTTTACTGAGACAAACCATCGCGTGCTTTCAGCCATTAGATCAACCCTTATCGATGGCCTGCATGTCTTTTGAGTGAATCCCAGTATAAACCCTTTAACCAATCACAGCCTGTTTAATCCACCGCCTGCTGTGAACCCTTAGATTGTAGTCAAAGGAGCTTGACTCAATCACAGCCCTTGTTTTTGAACGAAGCTCTGGAATCTTCTTCTCTTCCTATTTAAAGGCCTCTCATCTCAGCCTTCGAAAGCTTTTGCCATTTTGAAAAGTCTCAGAGAATAGAGAGAGAAGAAAGAAGAGAGAAGAGAGAAGTTAGAGAGAGAAACCAAACCCTAGTTAGAAACCCTAACTTCGTCCAAATACCTCTAAACCTAAACCACTTACCTCTCCATAAACACCATAACCAGATAAACACCATCCTTAGTGTTTCCTGAGATTATGAGAGTTCGAGTTGAGTGATTTCTGGATTGCTGAAATCCTTGTGTTCATAAATCTTATTTCCAACTTAGACATAGACTCAGATCTTGTTTCTCTTTCAATAGAAATCATAGATCTGAAGTTTTTCATGTCACAGCACACTTAGTTGCATTTATTTCTCATCTTGAGAATTTCGTTGTTGATTGTTTTCTGATAAAACATTTTCTTACTTCAGAATCAACAATAGATGTTTTTCTATTTCTGTTTTTACAAAACCTAACCTGACCTAGTGGGATTCGCACTTGGAGGGTTCTCAATCCCCATAATATTTTCAAAAGTGATTGAGAAAGGTCTTGACCGATTTCTTAAGCAAGATCTCCGTGGAATCTGGGTTATTTTGAAAGGTCAAAAAGGTTCTTGGTTTTGTAAGAAAGAAAAATAACAAATACACTGCATATAGACTTTATATGTGATTTGTTAGGATCGTCTGTAACTAATAAGTGTGTGTGTGTGTGCATGCATGGGTTTTAGAACACCATTCACAAACATCTTCACACTACAAACACTCAAAGTGTTGGCTATAAGATTTGGTGAACAATAAGTCGACGTAAAGTGCTGAAACAAAGAAGAGTTGACAAACTGAGACAACTACATCAACAAACAAGATCTGCAGAAAAGTTAAGGACGCCAGAGGGTACAATCCTGAACTTGTATAGATTTGTTTTTGTGTGCATGTTAGTTAAATAGGTTGTAACTCATATATTTGTTTTAGTGATTGTTTTTGTTTTACTCCGTAGAGGGAGTCGTGGATGTTTCCTCAAGGTTGAGGTTTTACCACGTAAAAAATCCTGAGTATCAATATTTCTACATCTTCTCATCTCATTCTGATTGTGTGCTGAGTTTAAAACATTTTAAACTGTTTACTAAAACTTGTTATCAAATCTTGTCCATATCTCGTACATAATTTTGTTAACACATCTTGTGTTCAAAATCGTTTTGATTTAAGTAAAGAGTTTCTTCAACAAACTTTCGGAGTTGCTTAAATAGTTTATTTTCATAAACGGCTTTGGCAACGCTATTTCAATTGGTATCAGAGCTTTTGGTGAACTTTTTTCAAAAAGATCCTGAGTTTCTGAAATCTGTAATGTTGCCAGAATGGATGACAACGAGATATGGCATAACAGAATGGGTCACATTAATTACGAAAATTTGAGTAAATTGTCTTCTCAACAAATAGTTAGAGGAATACCAAAAATTAAACCTATTCATAATATTGTCTGTGGTCCCTATCAAGAAGGAAAAATTGTTAAAGCACCTCATAAAAGGGTTAAAGATATCCTTACCTCTAATCCCTTAGAACTCATCCATATGGACCTAATGGGTCCTTCTCAAACTGTTAGTCTTTGTGGACACAGTTATATTCTAGTTATGGTTGATGACTTCACCAGATTCACTTGGGTAGCTTTCTTAAAACAAAAATCCGATACTTTTCAAACTTTTTTAAAGATTCTTTTACGGATTGAGAATGAGAAAGACACTCAAGTGAATAGAATCCGAAGTGATAGAGGTGGTGAATTCAAAGACACTGGTATTGTAGAATATTGTGACTATAATGGTTACAAACATGAGTTCAGTGCTCCTAAGACCCCTCAACAAAATGGAATAGCTAAGAGAAAGAATCGAACTCTTCAAGAGATGGCACATGTCATGCTCCATGCTAAGAACTTACCTAAGTATTTTTGGGTAGAATCTATTCGTACAGCCTGCCATCTTATTAATAGGGTCTATCTTAGAAAGAATTCGAAACAAACCTCTTATGAACTTTGGTACAATAAAAAGCCTAATCTTAAGTACCTTAGAACCTTTGGTAGTACCTGCTATGTTTGCAAAGATAGGGAACACTTATCTAAATTTGAGAGTAGAGGAGATAAAGCCATATTCTTAGGTTATTCACCTAACAGTAGAGCTTATCGAGTGTAGAATCTTCGCACTAAGACCTTAATGGAATCCATAAATGTAATTGTTAGTGACACTACTGTAGAAAGCAAAACTAGTGAATTAACTATAGAAGAAGAATCGTCAAATATTTTAGAAAATGACTCTTCTGAAATAGATAATTCATTACCTATTGAGTCACCTGAAGTACCTAACTGGGTCTCTAAAGATCATCCCATAAACAACATAGTTGGTAACCCTAGTGAACCAGTACGTACAAGATCCCAACTTAGAAATTATGCTCTCTATGCATGCTTTGTTTCTCTCTTGGAACCAAAGAATGTAAATGAGGCATTGAATGACACTCACTGGATTTCTGCTATGCAGGATGAACTTTTACAATTTGTCATTCATGATGTTTGGTTTCTTGTTCCACGTCCTGATCACAAAAAGGTTATTGGTACACGTTGGATTTTCAAAAATAAAACTGATGAAAATGGGATGATAATTAGAAATAAAGCTCGACTAGTTGCTCAAGGTTACTCCCAAATAGAAGGACTTGATTTTAATGAGACGTTTGCTCCTGTTACTCGTTTAGAATCAGTTCGTCTGCTTCTTGCTATAGCTTGTCACATGCATTTTACATTATATCAAATGGATGTTAAATCTGCGTTCCTTAATGGAATACTTGCCGAGGAAACCTATGTAGAACAACCTAAAGGGTTCATTGACCCTAATTATCCTAATCATGTATTTCGGTTGAAAAAGGCTTTATATGGTCTTAAGCAAGCTCCTAGAGCTTGGTATGAGCGCCTGTCCAGTTTTCTGCTGGACAAAGGTTTCAAAAGAGGTGGAAATGACCAAACCTTATTTGTCAAACATTTTGGCAAACACATTACTGTCGCTCAAGTCTATGTAGACGATATCATATTTGGATCCACTTCTACCTCAGAAGTAAAATCTTTTGCTGAAATTATGAGTAAGGAATTTCAGATGTCCCTTATGGGGGGGTTACAGTTCTTCCTAGGTCTCCAAGTCAAACCACAACCAGATGGCTTGTTTCTTTCGCAGACTAAGTACGCATTAGAGATCGTTAAGAAATTTGGCCTCGAGAGTGCTAAAAGTGCTAAAACGCCTATGAGTACTACAGATAAATTATCTAAAGATGAAAATGGAAAATCTGTAGACTCTACCTTATATCGTAGTATGATTAGCACATTACTCTATCTGACTGCCTCGCGTCCTGATATCATGTATGCTGTTTGTGTTTGTGCGCGTTATCAAAACAACCCCAAGGAGAGCCATTTAAACGCTGTTAAACGCATATATAAATATGTTAAAGGCACTCTAAATTTAGGAATTTGGTACACGAATGACACACCTAGCACTATTATTGGGTACACTGATGCTGATTGGGCTGGGTGTACTGATGATAGTAAAAGCACTTCAGGCGCATGTTGTTATATTGGTAATAACTTGGTAGGATGGAGTAGTAAAAAACAGAACTGCACATCTCTCTCGACTGCTGAATCTGAATACATAGCCGCCGGTAGCTGTTGTGCCCAATTGTTGTGGCTTAAACAAATGCTAAGTGATTATGGTATTTTAGAACCCACACTTCATCTCTATTGTGATAATCAAAGTGCGATTAACATTTCTAAGAACCCAGTTCAACACTCGCGAACTAAGGACATTAAAATAAGACATCATTTTATTCGTGAATTAGTTGAAACCAAGGAATTAGAAATCAATTATCTTTCTACTGATCTACAACTTGCAGATTTATTTACCAAACCTCTTGATTATAATAGATTCATTTCTTTACGTAAATCTATTGGTATGATTTGTGTTGAGTAAATACCTGTTATATTTGCCAAGTTCTTTCCCTTTGTCCATTTGAGACAAAATGGGGGAGAAATTTGAGTCTACTGCATATACTAAAAAGCTTGATCTTAGTAATTTTTTGCAGGTATTCTTCTTGTACAGTCATTCTTGTTTGTAATAATAGGATGTTAAACTGTATATAGTTGAGTTATGTAATTTTTGATTTCTAGGATTTGGGTAGATAGATCTTTTATAGGAATAGGATTTTCTTATTTGTTGTCGCCCTATGAGTTGAGATGACTCAAAGGAGATTTTGTCTCATATTTCCAAAGGGGGAGATTGAAGCCCTTATGCTTTTGACTCATTTGAGTCTAGACTGTATAAGAGCTCATCTAGTTTGGAAATTGTGACAAAATAGTGTCCATCCTAGAAACCAAAGAGCTTCAGAGATTGGGTTGCTTCTTCTTCTATCCATCTTGTGATGATCCTGAGACTATAGCCATCACTCACACACTTAGAATTTCATTCTTGCATTTCATATTGCACCACTATGTGTATTAATGTTGTGAGTGTGTTTAAATCCCTCAATTTGATTTTTAATAATTTTTTGGGAATTTAAAACTTATTTTAAACAAGGTTTTATTTAATTAAAACTTGATTTAAAAGGTCTTGGGGTTAATGTATAAATATGGATTGTTGTGATTATTGGCCTAAAGTTACACTGGGTAGAAACCGAAAGCGCTAGAGACTCTAGGGTTGGCTTTGTAATTATTTTGGGACGCGTGTTTAAATTCATCCTCAGGCCTACACCTGCAGTCCTCTGATTGGCCTGAACTGTGTTTCTTTACTGAGACAAACCATCGCGTGCTTTCAGCCATTAGATCAACCCTTATCGATGGCCTGCATGTCTTTTAAGTGAATCCCAGTATAAACCCTTTAACCAATCACAACCTGTTTAATCCACCGCCTGCTGTGAACCCTTAGATTGTAGTCAAAGGAGCTTGACTCAATCACAGTCCTTATTTTTGAACGAAGCTCTGGAATCTTCTTCTCTTCCTATTTAAAGGCCTCTCATCTCAGCCTTCGAAAGCTTTTGCCATTTTGAAAAGTCTCAGAGAATAGAGAGAGAAGAGAGAAGAGAGAAGAGAGAAGTTAGAGAGAGAAACCAAACCCTAGTTAGAAACCCTAACTTCGTCCAAATACCTCTAAACCTAAACCACTTACCTCTCCATAAACACCATAACCAGATAAACACCATCCTTAGTGTTTCCTGAGATTATGAGAGTTCGAGTTGAGTGATTTCTGGATTGCTGAAATCCTTGTGTTCATAAATCTTATTTCCAACTTAGACATAGACTCAGATCTTGTTTCTCTTTCAATAGAAATCATAGATCTGAAGTTTTTCATGTCACAGCACACTTAGTTGCATTTATTTCTCATCTTGAGAATTTCGTTGTTAATTGTTTTCTGATAAAACATTTTCTTACTTCAGAATCAACAATAGATGTTTTTCTATTTCTGGTTTTACAAAACCTAACCTGACCTAGTGGGATTCGCACTTGGAGGGTTCTCAATCCCCATAATATTTTCAAAAGTGATTGAGAAAGGTCTTGACCGATTTCTTAAGCAAGATCTCCGTGGAATCTGGGTTATTTTGAAAGGTCAAAAAGGTTCTTGGTTTTGTAAGAAAGAAAAATAACAAATACACTGCATATAGACTTTATATGTGATTTGTTAGGATCGTCTGTAACTAATAAGTGTGTGTGTGTGCATGCATGGGTTTTAGAACACCATTCACAAACATCTTCACACTACAAACACTCAAAGTGTTGGCTATAAGATTTGGTGAACAATAAGTCGACATAAAGTGCTGAAACAAAGAAGAGTTGACAAACTGAGACAACTACATCAACAAACAAGATCTGCAGAAAAGTTAAGGACGCCAGAGGGTACAATCCTGAACTTGTATAGATTTGTTTTTGTGTGCATGTTAGTTAAATAGGTTGTAACTCATATATTTGTTTTAGTGATTGTTTTTGTTTTACTCCGTAGAGGGAGTCGTGGATGTTTCCTCAAGGTTGAGGTTTTACCACGTAAAAAATCCTGAGTATCAATATTTCTACATCTTCTCATCTCATTCTGATTGTGTGCTGAGTTTAAAACATTTTAAACTGTTTACTAAAACTTGTTATCAAATCTTGTCCATATCTCGTACATAATTTTGTTAACACATCTTGTGTTCAAAATCGTTTTGATTTAAGTAAAGAGTTTCTTCAACAAACTTTCGGAGTTGCTTAAATAGTTTATTTTCATAAACGGCTTTGGCAACGCTATTTCAATTGGTATCAGAGCTTTTGGTGAACTTTTTTCAAAAAGATCCTGAGTTTCTGAAATCTGTAATGTTGCCAGAATGGATGACAACGAGATATGGCATAACAGAATGGGTCACATTAATTACGAAAATTTGAGTAAATTGTCTTCTCAACAAATAGTTAGAGGAATACCAAAAATTAAACCTATTCATAATATTGTCTGTGGTCCCTGTCAAGAAGGAAAAATTGTTAAAGCACCTCATAAAAGGGTTAAAGATATCCTTACCTCTAATCCCTTAGAACTCATCCATATGGACCTAATGGGTCCTTCTCAAACTGTTAGTCTTTGTGGACACAGTTATATTCTAGTTATGGTTGATGACTTCACCAGATTCACTTGGGTAGCTTTCTTAAAACAAAAATCCGATACTTTTCAAACTTTTTTAAAGATTCTTTTACGGATTGAGAATGAGAAAGACACTCAAGTGAATAGAATCCGAAGTGATAGAGGTGGTGAATTCAAAGACACTGGTATTGTAGAATATTGTGACTATAATGGTTACAAACATGAGTTCAGTGCTCCTAAGACCCCTCAACAAAATGGAATAGCTAAGAGAAAGAATCGAACTCTTCAAGAGATGGCACATGTCATGCTCCATGCTAAGAACTTACCTAAGTATTTTTGGGTAGAATCTATTCGTACAGCCTGCCATCTTATTAATAGGGTCTATCTTAGAAAGAATTCGAAACAAACCTCTTATGAACTTTGGTACAATAAAAAGCCTAATCTTAAGTACCTTAGAACCTTTGGTAGTACCTGCTATGTTTGCAAAGATAGGGAACACTTATCTAAATTTGAGAGTAGAGGAGATAAAGCCATATTCTTAGGTTATTCACCTAACAGTAGAGCTTATCGAGTGTATAATCTTCGCACTAAGACCTTAATGGAATCCATAAATGTAATTGTTAGTGACACTACTGTAGAAAGCAAGACTAGTGAATTAACTATAGAAGAAGAATCGTCAAATATTTTAGAAAATGACTCTTCTGAAATAGATAATTCATTACCTATTGAGTCACCTGAAGTACCTAACTGGGTCTCTAAAGATCATCCCATAAACAACATAGTTGGTAACCTTAGTGAACCAGTACGTACAAGATCCCAACTTAGAAATTATGCTCTCTATGCATGCTTTGTTTCTCTCTTGGAACCAAAGAATGTAAATGAGGCATTGAATGACACTCACTGGATTTCTGCTATGCAGGATGAACTTTTACAATTTGTCATTCATGATGTTTGGTTTCTTGTTCCACGTCCTGATCACAAAAAGGTTATTGGTACACGTTGGATTTTCAAAAATAAAACTGATGAAAATAGGATGATAATTAGAAAAAAAGCTAGACTAGTTGCTCAAGGTTACTCCCAAATAGAAGGACTTGATTTTAATGAGACGTTTGCTCCTGTTACTCGTTTAGAATCAGTTCGTCTGCTTCTTGCTATAGCTTGTCACATGCATTTTACATTATATCAAATGGATGTTAAATCTGCGTTCCTTAATGGAATACTTGCCGAGGAAACCTATGTAGAACAACCTAAAGGGTTCATTGACCCTAATTATCCTAATCATGTATTTCGGTTGAAAAAGGCTTTATATGGTCTTAAGCAAGCTCCTAGAGCTTGGTATGAGCGCCTGTCCAGTTTTCTGCTGGACAAAGGTTTCAAAAGAGGTGGAAATGACCAAACCTTATTTGTCAAACATTTTGGCAAACACATTACTATCGCTCAAGTCTATGTAGACGATATCATATTTGGATCCACTTCTACCTCAGAAGTAAAATCTTTTGCTGAAATTATGAGTAAGGAATTTCAGATGTCCCTTATGGGGGGATTACAGTTCTTCCTAGGTCTCCAAGTCAAACCACAACCAGATGGCTTGTTTCTTTCGCAGACTAAGTACGCATTAGAGATCGTTAAGAAATTTGGCCTCGAGAGTGCTAAAAGTGCTAAAACGCCTATGAGTACTAGAGATAAATTATCTAAAGATGAAAATGGAAAATCTGTAGACTCTACCTTATATCGTGGTATGATTGGCACATTACTCTATCTGACTGCCTCGCGTCCTGATATCATGTATGCTGTTTGTGTTTGTGCGCGTTATCAAAACAACCCCAAGGAGAGCCATTTAAACGCTGTTAAACGCATAATTAAATATGTTAAAGGCACTCTAAATTTAGGAATTTGGTACACGAATGACACACCTAGCACTATTATTGGGTACACTGATGCTGATTGGGCTGGGTGTACTGATGATAGTAAAAGCACTTCAGGCGCATGTTGTTATATTGGTAATAACTTGGTAGGATGGAGTAGTAAAAAACAGAACTGCACATCTCTCTCGACTGCTGAATCTGAATACATAGCCGCCAGTAGCTGTTGTGCCCAATTGTTGTGGCTTAAACAAATGCTAAGTGATTATGGTATTTTAGAACCCACACTTCATCTCTATTGTGATAATCAAAGTGCGATTAACATTTCTAAGAACCCAGTTCAACACTTGCGAACTAAGCACATTAAAATAAGACATCATTTTATTCGTGAATTAGTTGAAACCAAGGAATTAGAAATCGATTATCTTTCTACTGATCTACAACTTGCAGATTTATTTACCAAAACTCTTGATTATAATAGATTCATTTCTTTACGTAAATCTATTGGTATGATTTGTGTTGAGTAAATACCTGTTATATTTGCCAAGTTCTTTCCCTTTGTCCATTTGAGACAAAATGGGGGAGAAATTTGAGTCTACTGCATATACTAAAAAGCTTGATCTTAGTAATTTTTTGCAGGTATTCTTCTTGTACAGTCATTCTTGTTTGTAATAATAGGATGTTAAACTGTATATAGTTGAGTTATGTAATTTTTGATTTCTAGGATTTGGGTAGATAGATCTTTTATAGGAATAGGATTTTCTTATTTGTTGTCGCCCTACGAGTTGAGATGACTCAAAGGAGATTTTGTCTCATATTTCCAAAGGGGGAGATTGAAGCCCTTATGCTTTTGACTCATTTGAGTCTAGACTGTATAAGAGCTCATCTAGTTTGGAAATTGTGACAAAATAGTGTCCATCCTAGAAACCAAAGAGCTTCAGAGATTGGGTTGCTTCTTCTTCTATCCATCTTGTGATGATCCTGAGACTATAGCCATCACTCACACACTTAGAATTTCATTCTTGCATTTCATATTGCACCACTATGTGTATTAATGTTGTGAGTGTGTTTAAATCCCTCAATTTGATTTTTAATAATTTTTTGGGAATTTAAAACTTATTTTAAATAAGGTTTTATTTAATTAAAACTTGATTTAAAAGGTCTTGGGGTTAATGTATAAATATGGATTGTTGTGATTATTGGCCTAAAGTTACTCTGGGTAGAAACCGAAAGCACTAGAGACTCTAGGGTTGGCTTTGTAATTATTTTGGGATGCGCGTTTACATTCATCCTCAGGCCTACACCTGCCGTCCTCTGATTGGACTAAATTGTGTTTCTTTACTGAGACAAACCATCGCGTGCTTTCAGCCATTAGATCAACCCTTATCGATGGCCTGCATGTCTTTTGAGTGAATCCCAGTATAAACCCTTTAACCAATCACAACCTGTTTAATCCACCGCCTGCTGTGAACCCTTAGATTGTAGTCAAAGGAGCTTGACTCAATCACAGCCCTTGTTTTTGAACGAAGCTCTGGAATCTTCTTCTCTTCCTATTTAAAGGCCTCTTATCTCAGCCTTCGAAAGCTTTTGCCATTTTGAAAAGTCTCAGAGAATAGAGAGAGAAGAAAGAAGAGAGAAGAGAGAAGTTAGAGAGAGAAACCAAACCCTAGTTAGAAACCCTAACTTCGTCCAAATACCTCTAAACCTAAACCACTTACCTCTCCATAAACACCATAACCAGATAAACACCATCCTTAGTGTTTCCTGAGATTATGAGAGTTCGAGTTGAGTGATTTCTGGATTGCTGAAATCCTTGTGTTCATAAATCTTATTTCCAACTTAAACATAGACTCAGATCTTGTTTCTCTTTCAATAGAAATCATAGATCTGAAGTTTTTCATGTCACAGCACACTTAGTTGCATTTATTTCTCATCTTGAGAATTTCGTTGTTGATTGTATTCTGATAAAACATTTTCTTACTTCAGAATCAACAATAGATGTTTTTCTATTTCTGTTTTTACAAAACCTAACCTGACCTAGTGGGATTCGCACTTGGAGGGTTCTCAATCCCCATAATATTTTCAAAAGTGATTGAGAAAGGTCTTAACCGATTTCTTAAGCAAGATCTCCGTGGAATCTGGGTTATTTTGAAAGGTCAAAAAGGTTCTTGGTTTTGTAAGAAAGAAAAATAAAAAATACACTGCATATAGACTTTATATGTGATTTGTTAGGATCGTCTGTAACTAATAAGTGTGTGTGTGTGCATGCATGGGTTTTAGAACACCATTCACAAACATCTTCACACTACAAACACTCAACGTGTTGGCTATAAGATTTGGTGAACAATAAGTCGACGTAAAGTGCTGAAACAAAGAGGAGTTGACAAACTGAGACAACTACATCAACAAACAAGATCTGCAGAAAAGTTAAGGACGCCAGAGGGTACAATCCTGAACTTGTATAGATTTGTTTTTGTGTGCATGTTAGTTAAATAGGTTGTAACTCATATATTTGTTTTAGTGATTGTTTTTGTTTTACTCCGTAGAGGGAGTCGTGGATGTTTCCTCAAGGTTGAGGTTTTACCACGTAAAAAATCCTCATCTCTTTCTGATTGTGTGCTGAGTTTAAAACATTTTAAACTGTTTACTAAAACTTGTTATCAAATCTTGTCCATATCTCGTACATAATTTTGTTAACACATCTTGTGTTCAAAATCGTTTTGATTTAAGTAAAGAGTTTCTTCAACAAACTTTCGGAGTTGCTTAAATAGTTTATTTTCATAACCGGCTTTGGCAACGCTATTTCAATACCAACATAAGTAACAGTTGAGGATGAGAGAGACCACCACAAGTGACCCCCTCGACCAAGATTAAAATAAGAAATAGTTCATGGTGGGGGAGTATAACACGAGTGGCCCCTCGACCAAGAACAATGTTACAAATTAGCTAGTGGTGAGGGGATCCACCTTGAGCGTCCCCTCTTCCAAAACTTGATGCTACAGAAATACATATGCCGAAGGGGTCCACTTAGAGTACCCACTTTTCCAAGATCAACACAAGTAAAGTAAGATTATGATTGATTCTACCACTAGGGACCACTCAACCATTTTAAATAGAGTAGTTTAATGATGTGATGGCATGAAACTTTTCATATTCTAGGACGAAGTGATCATTTCTTACAAAACCCTTTGGTTTACCCAACACAAATATTTTTATATGAGGGGACTAATGTAGAGGGGTGTCCATATGCTATTCTAAAATAGTCAAGGGTGAGTGAGCCCACCTATAGGGGCTCCCACTGCCCAAGTTATTAAGAAATTATTTAGAGCAAGGGTCTCCACCTTGAATGGCCCTATCACAAGGTGTAATACCTAGATGATGGGATCACCACGAGCAACCCCTCTAAACAAGATAGAAGGCCATAGAACAAAGGCCAAGGGTGAGGGGGATCACTGCAAGCAACCCCTCTAAATAAGATAGAATGCCACAAAACAAAGCCAAAGAACGAGGGGGCTCACTGTGAGCAACCCCTCTAAATAAGATAGAAGGCCAAAGAACAAAGGCCAAGAACGAGGGGGCTCATTATGAGAAACCCATCTAAACAAGATAAAAGGCCAAGGATGAGGGGCTCACCTGTAATACCCCGTACTTTTATGGATATTTAAATTACATAAGTGGGTGAACTTTGGAAATTGAGGAATTACCGTGAATAATAATTTTTGAAGTTTATGAATGTTAGATGATTAGCGACGCGTGTTACATTTACTTTGGGGACTAAGTAAATGAGTCGGAATATTTTTATGTCATGTCGTCAGTTGGGTTAAGTGACGAGGATAGTTTACGTTGGAGAAAATGCTTGTTGAGAAGCGGCGGGTCCGACTAGTGAATTTTAGTTGTGACAACCCACCTAATAAAATACCGGGTGATCAATCCTATACCAAATTAAAACAGGAGTCTCATATGGTTCATTCTTAGCATCATTGTCGAAAACCAATTTAATTACTAATAACGTATTAGGCTGGCATCAAAATTTTATTTAACTAATCTTTTAAACCAAACTATTCAATTAAAAACATTCACACAGTTTATATATATTAAAATGAAACGAAATAAAATAACCGAACACTCAGTTTAACATAATATAACCAAATCGAATGCCTCACTAAAAAGGCGATAAAAGAATAAATGAATAGAATTGGGCTTTCGGCCTGAGTGTTACTACAATGCTTCCTATCTAAATCACAAGAATAGAAGCGTCTAAAAATAAACCTGCATGCATCCACAGCTGCTGCAGCAACGTCTGACTCGAAAGGATCATCATCTAGGCTTCCCTGTGTATGGACACCTATATATATATATAATATATAGTAAGAGAGGAGAAAATAGAGAAACGGGCCAGATTCCGAGTTTTGAAAATAATTTGCAAGTGCATAAATGCCATATTTTTAAAATATGATTTATCTCATATTTAAATTGGTTTCGCATTCCCATGAGATACCCCTCACCCCTCTTTTAACAGTGCACACCTATCGCATACCTTTTAACCCATCTAGTTAAGCTACCCTGCCTAACTAATGTATACCACCCATTCTCTAAGTCCTTATAAACCCGAGTACTAAGGGAGAAACTTCTCCCCATTCCCAACACTGCGCCATGTTTTGTGCGTGGGGTGTCTCAAGAAGTGAAATCCAAACAAGGAACTCCCCGATACACTACTACCTGGCAATGTTCATCGTCGAGATCCATTAGGCCCTCAGCAGATAACATATATAAAAACTCATATATATATATATACATATAATTCTCACTTTCAAATACAAATCACAATTTAAGTCCGGATAAAATTCTCCCAGAATGAGAATAAATCTTTATTCATTTTTCTCTTTACACTAATTAAAGATATATGATATCTTGCCCTATCCGAATCCGGGTTTACTCAATTAACCACGGTACCAAGCCACACTCACTCATCGTTATGGTAAAAATAAATACACAATGGTGGAGGTGGTCATATTCCCTCTGCAAGTGGAGTACACACATCGCACTCGAACGTGGGACGAGATGACCTGGGGATATACTCTCCCTGCTCCTCAAGCTAGGGGATTCACCCACATCGCGCAACCTCCCCAGATTGCACTAGAGGAATATATAATATGGCGGTTCCAACCCTACACCAAAGGAAAGCCCGTGGAACCAGCCTCTAAGATACAAACATACCAATCACACATAGATATATATATATATGTATTCGTATCATATTATATATACTATAACCATGTCGTATATGTAATCTATTTCACTTCTCAATACATATGGCTATAATTGCCAAACTCTCATATCGATAGCCACTAATCCCGAATGTTACCATTCGTAATAGTATATAAGCATTCATATACTTAAAACACTAAACCCATAAGTATTCTCTCACCTCATATATAACTCGTACCTTAATCACTTTTAAGGATTTATATACTCTCCGAATATACCAATTCATAATAATTAAATAATTCTACCCTCAACTTATTTAATTCCGTAGGTATCGCCTCGCCTGTAATAATAATCGTCAATAGTCATACTAGTTAGTTGCTCAATCCTCATTAGGGCATATCCTAGATTCCATCCTAATCACACCCTAGGACGTACTCAGATGTATTCAACCCATATACATTATAATCGCATAAAAAAATATCCAAACGTACTTGACAAATACTTCTCTCAAATCTTGCTCTTTCTAAACATTCATTAAGTCTATGCCCCGAATTTCACTCTTAACTAATCCAAGGTTCGCACTTCTTTACCCAAGGTTCACTCACCCTCAATACCATCCTCTCCGAGTACTAATATCATCTCTAGAATCTCCTACAATAATCTACCATTTGCGATTTAACTCCCCATACACTAAAGGGAAGAAAACTAACAAGTCTGCAAAAGCGGATCGATTTGCCCTTAATACGGCTCGATTTGGGCTGGCGAATCGATTCGGCCCCCAATCTGAATCGATTCGGACAGTGCTCTACAATGAGGTCCTCAAAGGAGAATCGATTCGGTCTCAATCTGAATTGATTCGGCCTGAGACAGCCTTACAGATCCCCTTATGCGAGTCGATTCGATCTAGACCCGAATCGATTCGCCCTATTCGAGGGGCACTGTTTGGACGATTTCTCAATCTCCAAAATACACAAATATCAACCCAACCTCCATTTTAATGGTTTCTAATATTAACCAACAACTCTATAACCATCCTAACACTGATTTATAACTAACACCTCAATTTATTTGTGGTATTAAACCATTTCTCTCAGGTTTAAACTTTAAAACCATTAAACCCCTAGTTTTGACATTTCTCCCATTTGAATTCAATTTTACACTCCATTAACATGGTTTTAACACTAGAAATCATTTAGACTTTACAATACCTCAATTTGTAAACTCATACTCAAATTTTCCAAAATTTATTTTAAGGGTTATAACCCAAAATTATATAACTTACCAACTATGATATGAGATGTACACTCTAAATTAAATAAAGCGAGTAAACACTTTCTTGGAGGATAAAGTCCGACGACCTCGAGTCGAATCCCGCAGAGTTTGGACGGAATCCCTTTTCTCCTTCCTCTTTATCTTCTTTCTCTCCTTTCTTCCTTTTCTCTCTTTCTTTCCCTTTCTTTTTCTCTCTTATGCCTTATAAAGAGAGAGATAAGGGTTTGTCCCTTATAAACCCAAAAATGACTCGTTTACTCAATTACGAGTCCCTACCAGTTCAAAAATTCTTGAAACCCAAACACTACTCCCTAATACTCTATTCTGACTATCTCGGCCATTTCGAAACCAACCGCACACTCAAAATCTCCATCCGAGTCACTTAACTGCAATTCACTAATTAAACCCAACACATCTCACTACAGGTTTTTCCAATTAAAATATTATCCTTTGTCGCTCCACCCAACTGCGACATGTAATTAAAATAGTCCAACTCATTTACTTAATCCCAAAAGTAAATGTAACACGCATCGAAAATCATCTAACACTCATAAACTCCAAAAATTATTATTCATAGAAATCTCTATACTGCTATAAAATGCTATACAAGCATTTAGTGTAGATGATCAAATAGAGCACCCATGTGTACACCTTTTGTATTTCGAAATTATTAGCAGCATTAACTGTCTTCTAAACGAGACTAATAACTCATTAGCTAGCAAAACGAAAAATACTCACGAGCCACACCATTTAAGAATGGGTAAGGGTTTACTAATTACAATTTATTTCTAAAACCTTTCACTTTTTCCTCCGCAAAACCATTCAAATCCATCAATCTTCTACAGGCAGCCCATAAATTTTATTTTAACCTAAACAACAAAATCTCCAAACTCCAAATGAAACTGTTTGGAGTTTACAGATGGGGGCGTAGACGTTTGGGACTAAGTTTTAGAATAGGACTTCTGGTTCTAGAATAGGGAGATCGTGTTTCCCTTTTTGATTTTCATATTTTGTGTTTTGATTTTGTCGATAGTGATTTCTTATTTATATTTCTGTTGATATGTAGGTGTTGGTTTTGTGATTACATTTTGCGTACAACTTTTAGGATTTGTTTGTGCTGATTTTGCAGGTACTCATTATATTTCCATTGATTTGTACTATTTGTGGCTTTACGGCTTAATCGGGTTTCAACAATTTAAAATGTCGAATTCCAAAATTTATATCTGTAATGCTTATGTTTTTTATTTATTTTGATTTTATGTATCTTCTTCGATTTCTATGGATAAAAGAGAAAGCCCTAACTGAGGTGCCGGTTCAGTTCTTAGTTAATTTCTTAATCTTTTGAAACAAAATGATTAAAGCAAGGTATTATTTGTATGTTTTATTTTCTTTTGTTTCAATTCTTATTTGGGAGTTTTATTTCATTAAATTTTATAATTTCTTACCATTTTATTTGGAGTTGTTTGACGGTTTTTGTTTTTTTATCCATTAAAGGCTTTATCGCAGATATGAATTTATCAATTTTCGTCCCCTGTGTCACAATGTCGCAGGTCTGATCTCCCCCTGCAGATTTACTTTCTCAACCTCTCTCCATTTTCAGTGTCAGTTCCTTATTTTGTTGGATTTGAGATGCAAAGATTAGTTGGATTATCACACAATTTAACTACAAGTTGAATTGTTTTGTTAACCTTTCTTCCCATTTAATGTTGATCGTTTTTGCGGATAGGTCACTTTTTATAGGGAAATAATTTAATCTTTGATATTTCATTTTCTACTTTGTATATCCAAATGGGGTTTGTGATGAGTGTATTGTGCTTAAGGAATTTCATTTGTATTGTTTCTTTATTCGATTTAATATTCATATTGATGGTTTAAGATTAACTCCAGTTGATGGTTTAATATTCACATTAATGTTATTTATATTTGACAGAGTAGGATTTGGGGTTCTTCTATTTAGATTATGTCCTCGATATACTGAAACTTTGTTCCTACATGATGAATAGGCTTAAATTCTCTACTACGTACGAGTCAAAGTGAAGCAGAGGACAATGTTTTCCAGTTTGGATATCCACGTGTTTTCACCTAGCGATAATCCAAATAATCTACTCCACCGCACTAACGCTGGGGAGATAATCAATGCACATGATGGTGTCTATTTTAGTTGATTTCTGTACGGTGTATGTGTATGACTATGTAAATGAACAAGTTGATGAATTGGATCGAGGACTGGAAAATAAGTATTCCATTGCATTATGGTTGGTGAAAGTTAAGGGTTGTGGGCCGAGATGCTCTATACGTTTGGACGACTTCAAGGTAGATTTGGAAGTTGATCGTATGGCCTGCTCGCACATTTTTCACCTTCACTAGATTGAGAAGTGGTTAAAGAGGAATACTACGTGTCCCCTGTGCGCACATTGATTTACATGTGTATGTGTGTTTATGACTTGCATTTTTTGAAAAAAAATCAAGTAAAACAATAGTATCTATTATATCTATTACGTCACTATGGTGCTTATGCTGCTACAATTCAGGAAGTAAAACAACATTACCAATGCTTTCATTGATGAAAAAGTCGAAGCAATCCTTCCATTGCTGCTTATGGCCTTGGAAAGCTTGCGTGGGGATGAGTGCATGCTACTCTTCCCAGTTGGACTGCGAACTTTGGTGCATACGTAGGAATAAGGTGTGAGCTAATTGGAGTACTTGAATTCATTTTTGAAAGTTTAACGTTTTTTGATGTATTTAGTTTGTTATATATATATATATATATATATATATTATTAAAATCCATGCATTACTATAAAGCTTGATTGGAGATATGGATGTTAGAGATTAACCTGTTTAAAAGAATATGTTGGAGATGTCATTAGTAAGTCGGTAATTGCTATAACGTATTTTTTGAATTTTTAACTCCATTAAATAGCCAATGTAACATGGCCATTGAATCCTTAAAATGTATATTTTTTCAAATAATTATGTAAGCTCTGTTTTGTTGGTCATAAGCATGAAGGGACTTTGTAACTTTCCTTTTCACGTGTTATCTCCTAATATTCAACTAATTTTGTGTATAGAAATGTATGAACATTTGAGAAGATTTTGATCTCATTCACCACAGTAAAGGGTTCAAAGTCAAATTTCCTACAAGTCTCAAGTTCTCAACTCAATTCAACTCACGGGCCGAGTCCCAAATCACATATACCTTTCAAACAATTGATTTGCATGTAGCTGATGTATTGATCATGTTGGTAATTTTTTCTCCAGTGAAAATTTCAATTGCAACTGTGTACAAGGTTGGAGACTCCGCCGGTTGGACCACTGTTGGTATTGTTGATTACAAACAGTGGGCTGCTTCGAGTACAATTCTCAATTACACAATGTGATTCAAGTTGCACACGCTGAGTGCAATGCGACGGCCCCATCACCACTCACACCACCTGAAATGACTGTTGTGATAGATTTTACTTGCTTGAGATCAGAGATGCAGTTATGATACTATTTTGAATGCTTATGGGCCTACAATTTCGAATTATTGGATTTGATTACAGTCTCTAATACTACAACGCTTGAGTTTGTTTTCTACTATAGGTGTACATAAATTGTATACTTGTGTCCCTTAATTGGTGTAGGATTTATTGTATCATGGATTGTACTTTTGTAAAGTGTTGACATTGAGGTTGGTGTTTATAGCAGGGCACGTCATGTTCATGATTTTGATTGAATCCACATAAGATTTCTAAACTTGGTTAGTTTCATATTGATAGTTTTTTATACTTGACATAATTATAGCTTATATACGACCTACTTTGGATTGGTAGGATGGGATTATCTATTTTTAGGTGAGACTGAATGTTAAAACTTTAATTAATAGTAAAAATGATATGTTCTTATGCAAATTAAATTAGTTAAATTGTTCAAGTAATGAGTTTTAATGTTACATGTAAAATGATTGGTTTTAATTAAGATACTTGATATTTTCTATTGATACCCAAAATTGATTTAACTCTATGTTTTCTCATTTCAGAGGTAACAAAAAGAAGAGATCTACCGGATTAAGCTAAGAAAATGTTGGGTGATGGACTTCAACTACATGAACATATTATAAAGGTTACAAGATAAGGTCAGTATGAATAGCAGTGTGTTTGTGTCACAAGATAAGGTCAGTGGAGTTATGAATTGTTGTGATGATCTCCTGTAAAGGATTTCTACGAAGTTTGGATTGCTTGGTGGTTTGGATTTTTGATATGGGTAGTTTAGAACAGGCCGCTGCAGCCATACATGGCCTGAATGACATGTATTTGATCTGAGAAATCTTTTCGACGAGGCAAAAGCCGTTGTCTATCCCAGAGTCTCGAGTCTCGCAGTTGCCAACTCTGTTATCGGCATTGACGAGGTGTACTGGATGAATGCACCATTAGTACTTACTTCCGAACCGATTATTGGCGTTGTATTTTCCGCCTGGAGTTCAGCCAAAGGAGTCAGCACCCGGGGAACACTATTCAGGTTTTTTTTTCTTCTACTTTTGATATCAAATTATTGAAATGAACTTTTGAGGAAATGTAGTGTAATATTACTTTATCATGATGTATATGTTGGTGCCTATAATTTAGTTTTATTCATTGTGTTATAATTTATTTTTGCTAGTTACATGTCAGAATGTGTGCTAAATCAGTATACATGATTATTTTTATATGTATCCTACTCCCTTTTTGACACCGCACATCTTTAAAATTAATTATAATAAGTCTCATTAAATCAAAAAATGAAGTCGGGCGATCTTTTAAGATGGAGAACCAAACCAAGGTAGGAACTGAATACTCAATAATTTGTCTATTTTTTAGAAGTTAAGCATTTAAAAAAATTTCAGGATAGTGGGTCATTTTAAATTATCTCCAGTTGCGCCAGTCACATAGATATTTGTAGATGAGTCCCGTTTGGTTTTTTTACTCAGTTCAAATTCTATGTCAAACAAAAAGGGATGGTGTAAAAGAAGATAAAGATAGCCACCATTGTCGATTTCAGTCAGAAATAGATTTTATAGTCCTGTTTTCACCGATTCAGCAGATAGGAAAGTTTTTTTTACATAATATTAAAATCAACACGGAAATAGATTGAAAGAATGGGTCCCCATCTCATTCACTTGACATGTAATAATAAGCAAACAAAAATTGCAAGGTATAATCTATTATCTTCAGTTCCTTAATCTTTAAAGAAAATTTGTCTCCCATCTTTATTTCTTCATTTCATTTTTGTTTAGAAAGTTATGTAACAAATTGACATGATTATACATTTGAGTTATTGCTTTGAACATCTTATGATGTGTTCTATTATTTATTTGAATGATTGTAAGGTTTCATTGTTTGTGAAGAAGTAGCAGCAAATAATGCCGTAGCAAATAGTTCCTTTGTGATAATTGGATACAGGTTTTATGTTATTTTTCTTCTTTTATTTAATTATTCCTGCATTAACAATGTTTTAAAAAAATCGCACAATTTTTTTTTAACCTTTTGCCTTTGTCGTTATAGTGAAACATCTTTACAAAATCAAGCATTTGTTCATAAATTGATTCACATTATGTCATAATGATTATGTTTTTCTTTATTTAAATAATTCAATATCATAATAAGTTAAAAAAATGTAAATTAAATAGGATGAGCTCAATCAAAATATTAGAAAATAATCATGATTTGTTTGAAGATCTTTAAGGATATTTTAGTGTTCCATGTCTGTCTATAATATTTCCATATCTCTGTTCATAAGTTTTTCACATATGTCCATAAGTTTCCCATGTCTTTGTCCATTCAGTTCTCTCCACTTTAATTACAGGTCCCAGACTTCACTGTGCATATATCGCATAACTCTTTGAATCTGTTTCTCTCAAACTACATAGATGGAGTGGAGAGAAAATTATGGGGTTTACCTACTCTAATAAAAATTTAAGAACCCATGGAAGAGGAAGAAGGATCCATGTAAAACTTTTCGATTCAGTCAAATCTAAATGAAATTGACGTGTCACGCGTGTCTTCAGTTTCAGACCTTTCTCCACCTAGGGAAAATTCGAAAAGAATGAACGTCATTGAGAGAGATGCCCAACATTGGTTTTGTTACTAGTAGAGATATTAAGGAAGAAAGTGCCAAAATGAATAAGGAAGATTTATTGAGGTTTAAAGTCAGGTTTAGCGTTCTATAAATTCTTTTCTTCTTCTTCAAAAAGGGGTTGGGTGTTTAAGTGCCTCAATGAGTTTGGTACCATTAGTTATAGAAAAGGAGTTACACATGTGGGTAAATCATTATTACATAGTCCACAGTTCCATCCACGTGAGTGTTCTGTTATTTATGAAAGAAATTGTGGTATCGTTCAAAATAATGTATTCCAAATCTCAAATAATACAATTAATTGAAAATGACACTAGCTTGTGTCCTCAAAGTTTTAAAATTGAGTTATGTTGAAAACTTAGCCATGTGAGCCTTTTGTTGGATATATTATGGACACTGACTCCATATTTATTAAAACTGAAATATGACTAAGCAAATAAACATATTGTGAAACTATTATATACAGTTGTAATAACAATAACGTGAAATCATAAATTAGTAAACTTTCACAAAATTATTTAAACAAAAGTGAGAACATATGTCATGTTGTTTTAGGATTCTGTCTAATTTTTTGATAACTTGCTCAGTATCCAATCCTACTACAATCCACCATTAGGTGCCATATTTCATATTCAGATAAGTATCATGATGTCAACATTATATAAGGGGTTCAAAACTCAGTAAAAGGTTAAAAACATAAAATTTTGGCGATTTTGGATCCAATTTAGAGGAATAATTTAGACATTACCTTCATTGGTGATTACAACCTAAGTTGAATTATTCAGTGAGTTGAACACCTGAATAAAACTTGGATTACTATTCAAGAGTTTTGACTGTTTGGAGTTCAATCGTCCATAAGATTTATTGGACACTTACCTTCAATTTTACACCATAAGGAATTTGGGAAGTTTACTTTTGTGTAATTTACTGAAATGCCCAATTTAATTTATGAGATGTTCCATATATATCCTTATAAAAGATAAAAACAGTAAAAAAAATATTTCCATATCTCATCTCCATGTTTATAAAAAATAAATATAAATGATCCTTGTATTAGTGGATGAAATGGTGAACCTGTCTTTCGTGATAAAATAATAGGACAATGTGTGTCAAATGATCATATTCTGAAATCACAAAAAAGGGAAGAGAAACCCAAGGAAAAATTACAGTTGAGTTAAATTTAGCAGTAGTTTCTTCCAATTGTCTCTTCCAAAATTGATTACAAGTTTATTCTCAACTCGTGTTCCTAATTTTCAAAAAAGAAAGAGGAAGAAGGTGTGTCACTGATAACCGTCAGCATATATATTAAAACCCATCATAATCCTTTCATAGGGAGCCAAGACGACTGAATACCTTCGTATTTTATTATGGATATGATGAATATTGACAATAATTGACTTAATGGTCATTTTCTGAAAATGGTATCCAATGTTTTGTTTCTAAATCATCAAAATCTCATAAGGTGTTCTTCATTTGATATACTATATATCTATACATCTAAATACGGAGTGCAATAATCTTTAGTTATTATATTACATAAACAATCATTCATAATAAGTTGCTTTTAGTTTAAGATTTTTGAAGTTCAAGACATCCTTACTTATTTTTCTGGATAAGCAAATTTATTACTTTGTTGTTTCATGGAAAATTATTATATTAGTATGTTTATCTTATGCTTTGTATATGTTATTTTCAATTCTTTAATTCTTTACATTGGATATAAAAATTATTATTTTATTACCTAACATATATATATTGGATAGTTAGATATAATGAAAACCCAACCGGGCTTCATCACTCAGATGTTATTGGTGTAAATAGACTCTTGCTCTTGATATTATTATTAAGAGGTTGTGGATATATTAATTTTGGTATTATTTGCAAATAAATTGGCCATATTTACCTACTCCACAACTGTTCCTTTACTACTTTATAGATGATTTTTTCACTAATTGTTAATTGTGTTAGTTTGGTTTATTATATTTCAAGGTACAAAATATATATTTGTTTCACCAAACATTTTTATTATTTTCATATCACAAACGCCTACCCCGAACATCGCGCGGGTTTACACCTAGTTCCCCAAATTTCCAAATTACACTCACTTATGAAATTTAAATTATCCATAAAAGTACGGGGTATTACATTCTCCCCCTCCTTAGAATGGAATTTAGTCCCCGAAATTCGGATACGACCGGTACTACCAACCTAGGATCGCCAATCACACTTCATTCTGGTACACACAAGTCGAAAGGTACTAACCCAAATGGTACCCACCTATCTCAAGGCTTATACCCTAACGCACTAGCTTAACGAAATATCTATATGCTACAACGCTACCTCATCGCAAGGTTGACTCTAACGACGACACATCACTCCTAGTACTTCTATAATCGTATGTAAGGAAAATGAGCCTATGACCGCCGCTCTAACGTATCATTCCCATCAGATATCCGCTACTCTAAGCGTCCACTCATCTACATCCAGACTTCTAATTTCCCTAAAAAAGGAAACTACACTAGCGCTTGATTATTCCCGTCAGTTTTCTCGCTTATCTTAGGTGTGCTAACTCTCGTTGCACCCACACCCTTGGGTTGTCGCGTGCCTCCTACGAAGTTCCATCCAACAAACTTCAAGGCCTAGCAATAAGCCTCAACCCGACTTCCTTTACCTTGCCTCGCCCACATACTTGCGATAAGAGAATCATTTCCAGTGCTATTTCAACAGCACATCTACATTTTATTAGCCCCTAGTCATCACATGGCTCTCGGCTAATGTCACCAAAACCAACATCCTATGATACAGTAACATCTCTCCACTCCTAACATCATTAAGGTTCGTGCATGGAGCGTCTCACAAGTGAAATCCAAACAAGGAACCCCTCCTATGCACTACTGCTTAACTCTGTCCATCGTGGAGGTATGTCAATGTAAAACATGAACAAAAAAATAATCTTGCATATACCCATGCACTTAAAATCATGTCAGTGAAACATCTACTTACCGAAGTTCCATCTAGACACAAAATAAAGGCGAGCTCAACCTGTATCCAGGTGAGATATCGCAACAACAGTCTGTTCCACCCTGGAACCATGAATACAATAGTCTTGTAATCATTAGCCTGCTATCGCTCCGATCATCCTCAAATAAATATTGTACTTATTATAATACTATAGTCATATAACACACACAAAATGAGGAGTACAAACTAGATATAAATTCAAAATATCGGCACCCACTTTTACAGCGAATGAAGGAAAATAGAACCCCGCTACTGCGGAAAAACACATTGACATACGCTATATAGTGTTACCGATACCACCACAAATCTCGAATTACACACACGAATCTAGGGCTAACAAAATTACTATGACGCTATCTATCCACACAAAATATACCTCCTTCATTCGAGGTGAAACTCATAACAATAACTTCGCCAATCTCCCTGACTGCTCCAATTGGTTCCCGGACATGGTACACTTGCCCTAATTGAACCAAAACTACTTTAATCAATGCCAAATCTAGTCACCTTAATCATGTTAAGGTTATCAATATCTTGGACTCTATAGCCTCGATCCTGACAATCGCCTTCATAATTCCCCTTAACTTCTTCGTCAAAAGGAAACTCCACTACCGACCTCAACAGCCCTGTTTCGAAGAATTCCCCGGGTGGATGTCCACCAATGGGGTTCCACGAACATAAATTCTAAACAAGTGTTAGCAACACTTACTAGTGATCCTATCATTCCACTGAAGGACTCTCTTTTCATTGTACCTACCTTAATTCGACACAAGGTTCACTTCTCCATGTAACTCTTGATTCATCATCGGCCTCTAACCGATCCTTAGCTGAATATCCCATAAAATACATTCTTTTTGTTCCTGCTAAATCAAAGGAACTAACGGTTAAATCCATCCGTAAGATTCCCTTATGAGAAAAACATCCTTCTCCCTTAAATATGGTGAAATTTCCTCGAATTTTCACATATGGTTATTTTCCATACCCTGCTCTAAGCCAAAACTTCTGATCCTTATACTTCTGCCAAACCACATTACAGTGACTCTGTATAACTTAACTTCAACGTATGGTCCTCATCTAAGACCTTTCGAACCTTTTCAATTCAACTTCATCGGATAATTCAAGTTTAGCACCACTCTCTACTATAGCGGTACTACGATAATTATAACTATTATACTTTAGTAGTCATTGTAGAAATCCTTGAGAATGCCAAAAAGGGGGTGAACTCATATGCGGTACTCGTCCCCAACTTCCACTTACATTTCCAACTAAACCACTCCTCCTACTGCCTTCGCAAAGGCATTCCCTGGTCGCCCTTCATCGATCAACACACGAATCTCGAACGAGCGATCAAAAGATTTACTATAATCTTATATAATGGTGGGAGAACGAAATCTCACAATAGGAATCAGCAATCCTAATCATAAGGCTCTATATCAAATCGAGAACAACGCTGAAAGTGTAGTACGTCCGCACAGATTCCCAAGGACACTAAAACCTGATGCTCTGATACCATTTGTGACACCCCTCCCAATAAAATACTGGGCAATCAATCCTGTACCAAATTAAAATTGGAGTCTCATATGGTTCATTCTTAGCATCACTATCAAAAACAAATTTAATTACTAATAACCTGTTAGGCTGGCATCAAAATTTTATTTAACTAATCTTTCAAACTAAACCATTCAATTAAAAACATTCACACAATTTATATATATTAAACTGAAATGAAATAAAATAACCGAACACTCGATTTAACATTATACAACCAAATCGAATGCCTCACTAAAAGGCGGTAAAAGAATAAATGAATACAATTAGGATTTTGGCCCGAGTGTCACTATAGTGCTTCCTATCTAGATCATAAGAATAGAAGCGTCTAAAAATAAACCTGCATGCATCCATAGCTGCTGCAGCAACGTCTGACTCGAAAGGATCATCATCTAGGCGTCCCTGTTTCTGTGCACCTATATATATATATATATATTTAATATATATATATAGCAAGAGAGGAGAAAATATAGAAACGGGTCAGAGATTGAGTTTTGAAAATAATTTTGAAGTGCATAAATGCCATATTTTTAAAATATGATTTATCTCATATTCACTCCCATGAGATACCCCTCACCCCTCTTCTAATAGTGCACACTTATCTCATACCTTTTAACCCATCTAGTTAAGCTACCTAGCCTAACTAATGTATACCACCCATCCTCTAAGTCCTCATAAACTCGAGTACTAAGGGCGAAACTTCACCCCATTCCTAACACTGCACTATGTTTCATGTATGGGGTGTCTTGCGAAGCAAACTCCAAACAAGGAACCCCCCGATACACTACTACCTGGAAATGTTGATCGTCGAGATCCATTAGGCCCTCAGTACATAATGTATATAAAAACTAATATAGATATACATATAATTCTCACTTTAATATACAAATCAAAATTTAAGTCCGGATAAAATTCTCACGGAATGAGAATAAATCCTTATTCATTTTTCTGTTTTCACTAGTTAAAGATATATGATATCTTGCCCTCATATAGATGCAATATACTATACACAACAAGTATAATAACAATCCCACCGAGCTATAACTTGAGGATGTAGTCTCATAGTGCTTATCCGAATCCGGGTTTACTTAATCAACCACGGTACCAAGCCAGACTCACTCATGGTCATGGTAAAAATAAATACACAACGGTGGAGGCGGTCATATTCCCTCTACAAGTGGAGTACACACATTGCACTAACGCGGGACGAGATGACTTCGGGATATACTCTCCCTGCTCCTCAAGCCAGGGTATTCACCCACATCGCACAACCTCCTCGGATCTCACTAAAGGAATATATAATCTGGCTGTTCTAACCCTACGCCAAAGGAAAGCCCTTGGAACCAGCCTCTAAGATACAAACATACCAATCACACATAGATATATATATGTATTCGTATCATAATATATATACTGTAACCACGTCGTATATATAATCTATTCCACTTCTCAATACATATGGCTATAATTTCCAAACTCTCATATCGATAGCCACTAATCCGGAATGTAACTATTCGTAATAGTATATAAGCATTCATATACTGAAAAGACTAAACCCATAAGTATTCTCTCACTTCATATATAACCCGTACCTTAATCACTTTTAAGGGTTTATATACTCTCTGAATATACCAATTCATAATAATTAAATAAGTCTACCCTCAATTTATTTAATTCCATAGGTATCGCCTCGCCTATAATAATAATTGTCAATGGTCGTACCGGATAGTCGCTCAATCCTCGTTAGGGCATATCCTAGATTCCATCCTAATCACACCCTAGGACGTACTTAAATTTATTCAACCGATATACATTATAATCGCATAAAAAACAATATCCAAACGTACTTGCCAAATACTTTTCTCAAATATTGCTCTTTCAAAACATTCATTAAGTCTATGCCCAGAATTGCACTCTCAACTAATCCAAGGTTCGCACTTATTTACCCAAGGTTCATTCACGCTCAATACCATCATTTAGGAGTCCTAATATCATCTCTAGAATCTCCTATAACAATCTCCCATTTGTTATTTAACTCCCTATACAGTAAAGGGAAGAAAACTAACAAGTCTGGCAAAAGCGAATCGATTCACCCTTAATACAAATCGATTCAGGCTGGAGAATCGATTCAACCCCCAATACGAATCGATTCGGCCTAAGATAGCCTTACAGATCCCCTTATGCGAATCAATTCGATCTAGACCCGATGATATGCCCAAAGTTCACCTGCCAGCTCAGAGACATTAATTTTAGCCAGTATGTCGGCTGAGGTAACAAGAGCTCAGAATTAACCATTTGCGATATCATCCTTCATCAGGTCATCCACAGTCGACGTTATAAGAATCAACTCGATTGGGCATCAGCCGAGGTCTGCATGACTCACGGGATCAATTATCCATCAGGTTGGCCATAGTCGACGTTACAAGCATCACCTCGATTGGGCATCAATCGAGGTCTGCATGACTCATGGGATCAGTTATCCATCAGGTTAGCCACAACGGATGTTATAAGTATCACCTGAGACCAGCAAGAGCCTTATAGGCTCAATTAACATGCATTATGTCATCATCAACCTTGGCCGATGTTACACCTCTTACCCAACCTCGTCCGGACATCCTGACCGAGGCCTTTATGGAACATTGATCCCAGACAAGGCAAGGGTCGTACTCCACCAACCTCGTAGTCACCCAGGCCGAGGTTAGTACCAAGTGAAGACAGCCGAGCATCTACGCGCACATGTATGGCTTGGAACACGTGGACAAATCTGTTATAACTGAATCATTCCCTCCACGTGAGGGAATATTGAGGTCATCATTGCTTAGTTGAGATCAGCCAGGTGTCATACTTTCACTGGTTTGATCTCCATGAACATGCACATTTCATGATTGGGGGGTACATTGCACCCCCCAAGCACTATATATAGAGGTCATCCTCAATATTGTAAAGGATCGATAATTTGTAACACTAGCTAAAACTCTGTTATTTTGATACAGTAGAGAGAGAAAGCTTGAGAGATTGTATCCATAACCATTAGTGCCTTCATTCAGTGATATTACTCACACACGCTCACAGTGGACGTATGCCAGATTGGATGAACCACTTATACATAAGTGTTTATCCTCTTCTCCTTATCTCCTTCTCCTACTATAAATACATATACACTGCTGCCATTGTTGTACTTATTTGAGCTTGTCCATATCATATCTGGTTGTGTTATTTCGAGCATCATCATTTTGGCACCGTCTATGGGAACGAGTAGACATATCTCTTCCTTTCTTAGCTTAACCTCATCAGAGACTCTGGTGGTGAACCAGGCCTCACCCTTCGTGTGAAGTTGTTTTACCATTGAAAGAGGTCCATTAAGGTATTTAAGCTCTCATATTATCATCATAAGCTCTTTAGCCCTAACACATGACACCGGAGTTACCACCACCTCCTCCACTATCTGTCGTCGGAGGACCTAGTTCTAGCCAAGCACCGCCCCAGTTCAAAATGGCTGAGGTGGCGATAGCTTTGAGGTCTTTGGCTGCAACACAATAAGTAATGAAGGAGCAATTTTATAGCTCAGCCAAAATATGATGAGGCCACCAGGGATTTTGCTGGAGATGACTACTCTGGCAGCTATTCAACCACGTCTAGAGGCCAAGGGACCACCCCAGGCACTGCGAAAGGACCAACCTATGCCTCAACGGAGGAGGGACGTTACTGACCCTAGACGTTTGCGTCTGGGGAGGCAAGGAACCCTTGCCCTGAGGATAGGTACGATGATATCGAAGCGAAAGATGCTCCAGTAGACTGCTGGGAGCTATATGAGGTTTCAGACAACACAGTACATCCTCTACAGCATAACCGAGGTTGTGGGGGCAGAAGAGATGGTGATGCCCAGCCCAGAGGATCATCTTTTGATCGCTTGAGCAGAGGGTCGGTCTTTGAAAGGCTTGGCCCAGTCAATGACCTGGGGCAGAGGTTATCCAGATCAAGAAGTGCAGCTGGCTCACAAAGAGGAGATGGTGAACATCGGCCACGCTATGAACGACCCCTACATGGCCGATACTGTGGTCAAGAGGTTAATAACCGATGTTATACTGTAGCTGGGGAACCCTCAGTCCACCCCTTGGAGGTGGATGGGGACAACCTCTTCCAGGACGACGTTGATAAACCATGGAATGACTCCATCCTATGCCTGGAAGAGAAGATAGGAAACCTCATCAAAAGCCAAGACCCACTGCAAAGAGGGTTCTCAGAAGCTTCCCCTTTCGTGGCAAGGATAGTGAACTTCCTAACCCCTGCCAAGTTCAAACCACCTACGGTGTCTCCCAAGTATGATATTAGTACCAACCTTGTGCATCATATTGAGATGTACCAGTCTGCAGCATACATTTATTCAATTCTAGATGAGATGAAGTGTCGGGCCTTCTCTGGGACTTTAACGGGAGCTGCACACATTTGGTTTACCTCTCATAAGAAGAATTCTATTGATAACTTTAAGGGCTTGGCTGAACGATTCATTCATAATTTCTATTTTGGGGTGAGATCTCAAAAGAAGACCACTCATATACTGTACGTCAAGCAAGGCAAGAACGAGTGCCTAAGAGACTATATTGCTAGATTCAACAAAGAAAATTTGGAGGTTGAAGATTATAAAGAGAATATAGTAATGACTGCCCTCATTGAAGGACTCCAGAAAGGGAAGTTTCTGTGGAAGCTTGCTGAAGACCCTCCAAAGTCCATGGCAAAGCTGTTAGCAACTGCAGGAAATGTCATGAACGCTGAAGAGGCTATGTCTATAAAGTACGAGGATGAGAATGGAAGTAACAGCGGAAGATTCCAAAGGAAGAAATATGGAAAAAAGAGGTCTGCAGACGATAAGTTTGCACACTATACTCCTTTAACTGTGAGCAACGAACACATCCTCAACGAAATAAAAAATGACCGGTCCCTGAGATGGCCAGAAAAGATGAAGGCTCCTCCGCATAAGAGGAATACGAATTTGTGGTGCGAGTTTCACCAGGACCATTGTCGTTTAACTGACAAGTGCTTCACCTTGAAGGATGAAATTGAGAAGATGTTGAAGTCCAAAAATCTTAAGAATTATATTGATGGTAAAGCTCCTAAGAGGGGAAGATATGACCCTAAAAAGAAGAGACACAAAAAATGTCGAGAAGACCCCTAGTAAGAAGAGATGAGGACTCAGATGGTGATGATGAGGATGATCCTTACCTCCCATCGAAAGATGACAATGCCCCTGTGAAGAGGGTTGGTATGATCTCCTTTGGTGTTAACACCATATATAGAGGACTAGTAGGGGCTGTCTTATAAGTAGCCGACCATAAAGCTCATGTGGCAGAGGCTAAGTTAGTGATTAAAGTAGAGGTTGTGAATCTGGCGTCTTCAGAGGCTAAGCAAAAGAGAAAGAAGGTAGATATGGATACTATTATAGTTAGGTTCTCCCGACTTAATTTCAAAGGTATAATAGCTCCACATGATGACCCTTTGGTAAGCACTACAAGGGTGCATGGATGTGGTGCAGAGAATCCTCGTCGATGGAGGAAGTTCAGCTGATGTAATGTTTTAGCCCTGTTTCAAGAGCCTTAGCATCATATGTTAATTGGCTTCAGCGGTGAAAAGGTCCATCCGTTGGGTATGTATGAGATGGACGTTCGAATGGGAGACGAGTGGCCTAAGAGGTTGACCTGGAAGATCATTTTTTCATAATGGATGAAAACATATTCTCGGCCTACAACCTTATCATAGGACGAGCAGCCCTTAAGGAATTTGAGGTCGTGCCATCGATGGTCCACCAAATACTAAAATTCCCGACCCCGTATGGGGTACGGGAAGTGCAAGGTGACCAGACCACGACACATGAATTCTACTTCAACTCAACGGAAGAGATAGAGGCCCATAAGAGGGCAACAACCGCATATAACATTGATACACTTGATACTAGGGATGAAACAAAATTGAAGAAGGGAGAGGTCGCGGAAGAGGTAGAATCCATCGTCCTCAATGAGGACGAACCGAAAAAAACCATCCAAATCTATAAGGCCCTAGGACCCGAGATCAGGGAAGAGATGGTAAAACTTTTGAAGAAGAGGCAAAGTGTCTTCGCTTGGAGCCATGCAGACATGACTGACATTGACCCTGAGATTATGTGCCATAAACTCAATATGACAGAAGAAACCAAGCCAATCAAGCAAAGACGAAGAGTTTACTCTAGGGAAAAGTATGATGTCATCAGGGAAGAGGTCAGAAAGCTAGAAGAGGCCAGGTTCATCAGAGAGGTCATATACCCTGAGTGGTTATCTAACGCCGTTATTGTGCCCAAAGCTAATGGGAAATGGAGGATATCCATGGACTTCATTTATTTGAACAAGTCTTGCCCAAAAGACAACTTCCCCTTGCCTCAAATTGATCAGATGGTAGATGCCACGACGTGATATGAACTTATGAGCTTCATGAATGCCTATTCCGGGTATAACCAGATTTTTATGGACCCAGAGGACTCAGAGAAGACAGCCTTCATAACTAAAAAGAGGACCTATTATTATAAGGTCATGCCTTTCGGATTGAAAAATGAAGGGGCCACTTACCAACGTCTTGTAAATAAGATGTTTGAGGGCCATATTGGCAAGACCATGGAGGTATATATGGAAGACATGTTGACGAAGAGATTGAAGGTCGACACTCACGTGGCCGACCTAGAGAGGACTTTTGACACCATGGATTTATACAGGATGAAGCTCAATCCTGCCAAGTATGTCTTCGGGGTAGGAGCAGGAAAGTTTCTTGGATTCATCGTTAATCAAAAGGGAATAGAGGTCAATCCTAAAAAAATTAGGGCTCTGCTTGAAATGAAGACACCCAGGACCATCAAAGACGTTCAGAGGTTAACCGGAAGAGTTACTGCGCTGAACAGGTTCGTCTCCAGGACTACGGACAAGTGTCTTCCTTTTTTTAAAGTGCTTAGAAAAGCCTTCGAATGGGACGATGAATGCGATAAAGATTTTAGAGATCTAAAGTCCTACCTTGGGTCTCCTCTGCTCCTATCTCGACCCATTTTGGGGGAGAAGTTATATGTGTATCTAGCCGTTTTTGAATTAGCTATCCGTACGTCCATAGTAAGAGAAGACGATAGATTGCAGAGGCCAGTATATTTTAATAGTAAGGCCCTTCGAACCGAATTATCCTCGAATGGAAAAGTTAGCCTATGCCTTGATACAAACTTCTAGGAAGATGAAGACATACTTTTAAGACCACTCTATTGTTGTCCTCACATATTCCTCACTAAGATAGGTCCTCCATAAGATTGAGAAGTCTGGCAGGTTGATGACTTGGGCCATTGAGTTGGGGGAGTATGACATTGTCTATCAACCAAGGGTTGGCATCAAAGGGAAGGCTCTTGCAGACTTTGTAGCAGAATTCACTTGGGAAGAGGTTGAGATTCAGAATAGTCAAGAGAATGCAGGAGAACCATACGGTAATGTCTTCCGTGATCCGGACAAGGTTGGGTCAAGCAAGTCTGGAAAAAGTGTAGTTGAGAATGAAAAAGACATATACCTCTTTAAGAAAGGGATCTTGTCAAAGGGGAACTTCTCTTCAAATGAAGATGTTTGGAACCTCTTCATTGATGGGTATTCTTACGAAAGTGGCAACGGTGCAGGGCTGATACTGTCTGCTCTGAATGGTACCGACGTTGAATATGTACTGAGGTTCAACTTCAAGGCTTCAAACAACGAGTCAGAGTATGAGGCACTGATAGCGGGTCTCTTCTTGGCAAAAATCCTTAGAGTTGGCCGACTCCTACTCTACAATGATTCGAGGTTAGTTGTCAACCAAGTTCTTAAGAGTATATGAGGCCAAGGATGGAAAAATACCTAAAGAGGGTAAGAACGAAGCTAAAAGCCTTCGAAAAGGTGAAGATGAAGAGGATACCTCGGCAAGACAATAGTCAAGTCGATGCGCTAGCCAGGTTGGCCTCAACAACGAGGACAGAGATGAGAAGAACGGTACTCGTTGAAATCCTGACCCAGCCAACCATAAAAAAAGAATGGGTTTCTAGAATTTTCCTCAATCTGAATATGGGAGCCTCATGGATGGACTCACTCATCAGATACATCAGACAGGGAGAGCTTCCAGAGTCAAAGTTGAAAAGGAGAAAGCTGAGGTATAGGGTTGCCAAGTTCTCGATTATAGGAGACGTCTTGTATAAAAAAGGCTTCCTACTCCCTCTATTTAGATGCATCCACCCCTCGGAGGTCCCACACATCCTGCAGGACGTGCATGCGGGTTCTTGCTCCAATCTCATAGGAGGAAGACCATTAGCTAAGAGGATAATTACACAGGGATACTACTGGCTGACCTTGGCCAAAGATGTTGCTGCCTACGTAAAGAGGTGCGATAAGTGTCAGAGATTCTCCACCATACCTCACCAACCTTATTATCATATGACGTCAATTATCTCACCTTATACATTTGTAGTTTGAGGGATTGACTTAGTAGGACCTTTGCCAAGAGCTGCAAATAACTATAGATTCTTGGTGGTGGCAATTGATTACTTCTCCAAGTGGGTAGAGGCTGAGCTGATGATCATGATTACGGTGCAGAAGACCTTCCAGTTCATTTGGAAGAACATCATATGCAGATATGGCCTTCCTAATACCCTCATCTCAAATAACGAAACCCAGTTCAAGAATTCTTCTTAGAAAAATATTGTGAAAGAGTGGGTATTAAGCAGTTCTTCTCCTCTCCTGGACGACCCCAAGCAAATGGGAAGACTGAGGTCACGAACCGAATAATCCTTGATGGGATAAAGAATAGGTTGGAAGATGAAAAAGGGAGATGTACGGAAGAGGTGTCCGTTGTGTTATGGGCTTACAGGACGACTGCAAGAACGCCAACGTGAGAGACTCATTTCATGCTGGCACATGGTTCAGAGGCTGTCATCCCTACTGAAGTATGACTCCCATCCCACAGAGTTAAGACCTATGACCCTCAGTGGAATGGGGAAGAAAGAAGGCTTGACCTGGATCTAATTGAAGAGATAAGGGAAGATGCTAAGATCAGACAGGCAACTGTAATACCCCGTATTTTTATGCTATATTTAATTTGGGGATTTATTAAATTTAATGTGACTATTATTTAATAAAAATACGGAAATTAATTATGTTATAATTATTAACGTGACTAGAGTTAGTAATTATGGGAAACTTGTTGAATATTACTAATGAGCATAGTAATATATTATATTGGTTATATTGAATGTCATAAGTGAATTAAATGACTATTTCAGAAATTTAAGTCGGGACGTGCCCGTGTCACGTCGGGACTAATTGTGTTAAATAAAAAGTGAATATTTTATAAGTTGTCCGTATGGTCGTTTTGAGTGCGCCGGCGCGTCCGGAAGGGTTGAGATAGTCAGAAAAGTGTACCCGGGGGTTTGGTTCGGGTCTCGGGGTGTTTTTAGGCCTAATTAGTGACCCGGGAGGGCATTTTGGTCTTTTTCCAAAATAGGGTTATTAAACCCACGAATTTTAGCAGCCTTTATCAGCTGGTTAGGTTAGCCATTTAGGGTTAGAACATACAGAACCCTAGGACGGCCATTGGAGAAGAGAGGAGAGAGCTTTCTAGGAGATTCAAGGCCAAAACACCTCCGTTTGCACCGCCGTCACCACCAACGCGTAGATCGCGAGGAGGAGAACGCAACCACACCATAATCCACAGGAAATCAGACTTCTGAAAATCCCAGGCAAGTGTTTAACTTGCATATTTCGTTAGTGCAATGTTCATATTAGTTTAGGATTAATTAGGAATGTAATCCATGTAAGAAAACCCCAAATTTTGATAGGAAATTGCATGTAGAGAAGATTAAAACCTTATGCTGGAAACTCTCGACGTTATAGATGTATTACCCACGAATTTTGATGTTATATGAGGAAGAAATTCTGGAGAAAAACTGAATTGAATCATAGTTATGAAAACTGTAGGGTTCTTGATGTTTAAATTAGATATTGGGTTGTTTAACCATGATTAATGATGTATACACGCATGCTGAACGTTAAAAACGTTTGGAATTATGTTAGTATGTTAGTAGTAGAATTTATGGGTCGATTAGTGTTGGAAAATATGGAAATTGATGAAGAACTTTGATGAATCCCGTAACTGCAATTCTGCATAATTTTTGCCCAGACCTGCTTGATCGATCGATCGAGCATAGAGCATCGATCGATCGAAGGTTCGATTGATCGAGCCCAAGCTTCGATCGATCGACCCCTCCTGGTAGACTCCTATTTCCCTTGTTTAATTAGTTAAATTAAGTTTATCGTGAAATAATCTTTGGGCATCTTAAATAAAAGGATTTGGGAGACATTGAGGACCAGTAGGGTATATGGATATGTTAGAACCTTTAATATTCAACGAGAATGATATTTATGGGATATTTACCCTAGGTTGTTAGATTTATAAATTTTAAGGGTGAGGTGCGTAAGAGATTTACGTTGGAATCTAATAAAGTCACTTACTGAATTTCAGATTTGTGGGGTCATAATCCACGAGTGTTAGGTAATAAGTGAGAAAACCCTTCGAGTTAAGGTTAGGAATAAAACCTTATGCGAAATTCTTTAAATGTGAAATTAAGAATAAACGGTCTAATTACGGGTGATGAGAAGAACCTATATTAATATGATAAAGTGGTATATTTATATGATTGTGTGTACATATATTATATACATGTGAAAATCATACCCACGCTACTTGCTATCCCTGAGGTTTCCGCGCTGGGACAAGTCTTATCTCGGTGGGACCTTTATGGGGGATATTGACTTGTACCCTAGAAGATAGATGTCCTTGGTACAGGCTATCGATGTGATAGTTCAGACGGTCCTAAGAGACGCCGGTATGTGCCACCCTCTTAGAGACTTAGAATCTATGCTTCGCCTCAATATTGTTTGTGTATTTATGTTAATACAATTCGAGAGTGGTTCCGAATGTATTCCCCTTAATATGAGTGATATGGGGCTTTGGATAGTGGAAGTATGCATGCACCATAGTTTATTTCGGGGTGCTGTTATATGTATATTATACGAGTAGTTAATATATATATATGAGATTATGATATTTGAATCTGTCTACTGAAATTTAATATGTAGAACATAGTTGTTGACTCATATTATTAAATACTTGTTTGAAAAAGGTATAATATGTCACGATAAAAATTTATGGATTTTATAAAGTTAAAATGGAGGACTTTGATTACTGTTTGGAACATTCTTTTAAAAATGAAATCGTGAATTGTAAATCTTGCGGGTAACCTAAGTTAAGTTAAATCTTTTAGAAAGTCAAGTGCGATAGCTGATAAAATGAACCGTTGGGAAGGTTAGTGCGATAGGTGTGCAATTATAAGAGAGGTGATTATTTTTCTCAAGAGAGAGACGCACTAATATGTTGTTGCATTGGCCTGTATCAATTTAAATACTTGCTAAACGTATTTTAAATCAAACACACTTTCGGGCTCTGACCCGTTTCTTTTTCTCTCTCCCTCTTGTATATATATATATATATATGTATATTTTCAGGTGCCCAGCCACAGGGGCGTCTTGCTTAGGATCTCTTAAGAAGAACGAGCTGCAGCTTAGGTGGGAGTTGCAGGTCACTTGAGTAGACGGCTTCTGTTATTGACTCCACTCCTATTACTCTCATTTATTGGGCACGTGTCGCCCGTTTTCATCATTTCATTTGTTGTTGGGATTTTTATATTTCAGTTATTTCCAGTATTGTTCTATGGGATTTATACAGAATGGATTTGTGGTTTTAGTTCCAATTGTTGACATTCGATTTATGAATGGTTTATGTTATTTAGATTTTTGTGGTGTGATTTCTTAATTGTAGAAATGTTATTTTAATTAAATAAATCTTTTTTGTTAATTAAAATTTGGAAAGTTTGTATGAAAATGTTTTTGACACTTAGCTTAATTATTTAGGGTGTTAAATTGAAAAATCTATTTTTATCGACAGTGATGCTGAGAATGAACCAACTGTTTACCTTGTTTTAATTTAATAAAGGAGTGATCGCCCGGTATTTAATTAGGCGGGGTGTCACAGGTGGTATCAGAGCATCAGGTTTTAGTGTCCATAGGATCTGTACGGCTTATTTCGCTTTCAGCTTAACGTTATTGCAATAGAGCCCTATTTTTAGGACTGTTGTATTCTTACTTTTACGTTTAAGTCTTCAGCTATTCGAGATTTGTTGATAACTGTAGACTAATAAACTTGTTCACATTTCAGATGCCTCCGAGACGTGCTCCGAAAGATAGGCGTGCCCAAGCCGAGCAACCAGCAGCTCAGGCACCAGGCACAATGAATGCGAATGAAGTAGCCGCCATTGTTGCTCAGGCGGTGAATGTTGCAATAGCGGTGATTCAGCAGGCTCCACCCCAGGTTCAGGCAGTGGCGCCAGCACCAGCACAGCTTCCATCCGCATGGGAGAGGGTTCGGGATGCTTTTCAGAAAGCGCATCCCCCTGAGTTTTCTGGTAGCTCCGATATTGTTACAGTCAGCCAATGGAAGAAAGACATCCAGTGGCACCTCCGTATGTATGAGTGCACTGACGTGCAAAAGCAGTTATTGGCTTCCTTTAAATTGGTGGGATCCGCATTACAGTGGTGGGAGTCCACTACTACTTTGAAGGAGAGGGACACGATCCCTATTTTGTTGTTCTGGGAGCGGTTTGACCGTAAGTGTTTTCCACCCGCAGTGCAGATTGAGATGAGGCGGAAATTACTAAATCTGAAGCAGGAGAACCTTACTATAGCTGAGTATGAGGAGGAGTTCATGAGACTTCTCACTATTGTGCCGGATGAGGCACCCACTGAGGGCAAGAAGATTTTGCTGTTTGTCGACGGGTTAACTTGGAGGATCCGTCATCACCTCATTGGAAATCTATCCCTGAGTACTTTCACTGAAGTACTCAATGCAGCGTTACTACATTGCCAGGATCACCGTTTCCATCTTCAGGTAAGCAAGAGAGAAGGAGAGTCCAGCCAGCAGGGCAGGACCGGGGGTAATAGTGCCGGTGGGGCACCAACTCATGGACAGACTCGTCAGCACGAGCAGAGTTCCCATCAGGGGACCCTGCTAAGCGATTCCGTTCAGGTGATTCTAGGCAGGGATTCGGGGGTTTCAGGCAGGGCCATCAGGGCCATCCTAATCAGCAGGGCCAGCAGGGCCAACACCGACCACAAGGACAACAACAGGGGCAGCAAGGCCAACAGCGTGCACATCAGGGCTAACAGGGCCAGTGGCATGGAGGTAACGGCCAGCAGGGCCGTGGGCAGCAAGGTCAGAGGGGCGGTAACTTCAAAGGCAGATGCTTTGGGTGCGGCAAACATGGCCATAGGCGCCAGGATTGCCCAGAGGGCGATAGGGCCCCACAGCAGCAGGGAGCCCATAATGAGCCGCAGAGACCACTTTTCCCACCTGCCCTCCCAGCTCCAGCCCAGGTGCCAGCCCTACCAGCCATTCCAGCAGCTCCAGTGCAGCAGGGGCAATTGCAGTATGCACGTGTCTATAACGTCCACCACGCAGCAGCTCCACAGGCACCACCCGCGATTGAGGGTATGTTTCCTATCCATGGTACTATGGGTAAAGTTTTGTTTGATACGGGGGCAACACATTGTTTTATAGCTACGCATTTTGCGAAGTCCTTAGGGTTGTTAGCCACAACAGAGAGCACCGTGACGTGTGTCGACTCACCACTGGGGGGTGGGTCACTTATATTCTTTATATGCCGGGGAGTAGGGGTAGAGATTGGTAGCTTGGTATTACCTGCAGACATGTTAGTCTTAGACATGCACGAGCATGATGTGATTATTGGTATGGATTGGCTCGCAGCTTATAGAGCCATGATTGATTGCTTCGGTGGAAGCATTGTTTTTTTCATTCCGGGGCAAGAGATGTTTATAGTGGCGATGCCTCGCCCAGAGGGAGGTTCGACCGCTCATTTATATTACATAGAGGAGGATACCTCTAAGGAGGTTGTGATTCCTTTGGATTCGATCCCAGTTGTTAGGGAGTATTCCGATGTGTTTCAGGAGATACTAGGACTACCGCCCAGTCGTGAGATAAACTTCATTATAGATTTATTGCCGGATACGAGACCTATAGTACGCGCACCGTACCGTATGGCTCCGGTAGAGATGCGAGAGCTACGAGATCAGATAGAGCAGCTATTAGTCAGGGATTTATTCATAGGAGTACCTCACCTTGGGGCGCTCCAGTCTTGTTTGTAAAGAAGATAGATGGTTCACTAAGATTGTGTGTGGACTACCGAGAATTGAACAAGGTCACGATACGGAATAAGTATCCGTTGCCTCGAATCGATGATCAGTTCGACCAGTTGAGGGGAGAAACTTTCTTTTCGAAGATAGATCTGAGGTCGGGGTACCATCAGTTACGTATTAGAGAGCAGGATGTTTCAAAGACTGCTTTCTTGTCGAGATATGGGTCCTATGAGTTCAGGGTGATGCCGTTCGGACTCACAAATTCCCCAGCCGTTTTCATGGACTTGATGAACCGAGTATTCAGAGAGTTCTTGGATCAGTTCGTCATCGTCTTCATAGATGATATCTTGATATATTCACACTCCGAGGAGGAGCATGCCGAACACTTGAGGCAGGTTCTTCAGACTCTACGAGAGCATCAGTTGTATGCTAAGTACGAGAAGTGTGGATTCTGGCTGTGAGAAGTACAGTTCTTTAGCCACGTCGTTACTGAACAGAGGATTGCAGTTGATCCGAGCAAAGTGTCAGCGGTGAGGGAGTGGGGACAGCCCACGACACCGACAGAAGTGTGTAGTTTCTTGGGATTAGCCGGATACTACAGGAGATTCATTCGGGGATTCTCCAAAATAGCGGGTCCATTGATGAATCTGACTCGCAAAGGGGTACCATATGTTTGGGATGATGTTTGTCAGCTGGCTTTCGACGAGCTGAAAGACAAGCTTACTTCAGCACCAGTCCTTGCCTTACCGAGACCGGGTGTGGAGTACCTGGTTTATACCGATGCGTCCTTACGGGGACTTGGGGGAGTACTTCAGCAGGAAGAGAAGGCTATAGCTTTTGATTCCCGCAAGCTTAAGCCGCATGAGAAGAATTACCCAACCCACGACCTGGAGTTAGCAGCGGTCGTCTTTGCATTGAGAATTTGGAGGCACTACTTATTGGGCGAGAAATTTCGTTTGTTCACAGACCAGAAGTCACTGCAGTACCTGTTCACTCAGCGAGAGCTTAATATGCGTCAGCGCAGGTGGTTAGAGTTTGTGAAAGATTACCAGTTCGATATATAGTATCATCTGGGGAAGGCCAATGTAGTTGCCGATGCGTTGAGCCGTAGACCGGTAGACGATGTAGTGGACATCTGGAAAGCAAAGTGGAAGGAGTTGGGTCACCAGGACGCAGTAGCATGTTCTTTCATATCCGTGATGACAATCACACCCGACATTGTTACGAGGGTGATACAGGCACAGACCACAGATCCGTTTTGTCAGGAGAAAATTGTGCGACTTCTAGCCGAGGGTGCTGAGTCCTATTCTGTTAGTTCTGATGGTGGTTTGCGGTTTAATGGGAGATTAGTGGTTCCAGAAGGAGCGGAGTTACGTCATGAAGTGATGACTCATTCTCACGGGTCCCGATTTGCAGTACATCCGGGAGGTGATAAGATGTACCAGGACATGAGACGACAGTACTGGTGGAGTGGGATGAAGAAGGACATTGCTGAGTTTGTGTCCAAGTGTTCTACCTGCCAGCTAGTGAAGGTGGACCACCAGAAACCGTCAGGATTACTTCAGCCGTTGGAAGTACCAGCGTGGAAGTGGGAAAGTATATCCATGGATTTCATTATAGGGTTGCCTACATCACAGCGGGGCCACGATTCCATCTGGGTGATTGTAGACCGTTTGACCAAGGTGGCTCATTTTCTGCCAGTGAGGACAGATTATACCACGGGTCAGTATGCCCAGTTGTTCATCACTGAGATTGTCAGATTACATGGGGTGCCCCTGAATATTGTGTCAGATAGAGACAAGATTTTTGTGTCACGTTTCTGGGAAAGATTTCAAGAGGCTATGGGTACAAAGTGGAGACTGAGTTCAGCTTACCACCCACAGACAGATGGACAGACAGAGCGTACTAATCAGATGTTGAAAGATATGCTACGCATGTGTGTTCTCAATTTCGGAGGAGGTTGGGAGCCACACCTTCCACTGGTAGAGTTTGCTTATAATAACTCCTATCAGTTTACGATTGGCATGGCTCCATTTGAGGCTTTGTATGGCAGGCCTTGTCGTTCTCCAACTTGTTGGCTCGAGTTGGGGGACAACAAGTTGCTAGGACCAGAAGTGATTCAGGAGACCTCCGCGAGGATTGAGATAATAAGGAGTCATATTCGGGTAGCCCAAGACAGGCAGAAGAGCTACGCCGATGCGAAACGGTTCTTCCGGGAGTTTAATGTGGGAGATCAAGTGTTGTTGCGTGTATCTCCTATGAAGGGAGTGATGAGGTTCAGGAAGAAGGGGAAGCTGGCTCTGAGGTACGTAGGACCATTTCCCATCATCGAGAGGATTGGGCTGGTAGCATACAGGTTGGGATTGCCAGAACATTTACATCGCATCCACGATGTATTCCACATCTCGTCGTTGAGACGATATCTTCGGGATGATATGGCCCATACTCACATTGCGATAGATGAGATTGATTTACAGTCTGATAGCTCTTACGAGGAGAGACCAGTGGCTATTCTAGACTATAGTGAGAGGAGATTGAGGTCGAAAATAGTTCCACTTGTGCGAGTTCAGTGGGAGCATCATAAGGTGGAGGAATCCACTTGGGAGCGTGAGGCAGATATGCACGAGAGATATCCAGAGTTGTTTTTACCAGGTATGCCTGATTTTCCGAATTTCGGGACGAAATTCCGTTATTAGGGGGGAAGTATGTAATACCCCGTATTTTTATGCTATATTTAATTTGGGGATTTATTAAATTTAATGTGACTATTATTTAATAAAAATCCAGAAATTAATTATGTTATAATTATTAACGTGACTAGAGTTAGTAATTATGGGAAACTTGTTGAATATTACTAATGAGCATAGTAATATATTATATTGGTTATATTGAATGTCATAAGTGAATTAAATGACTATTTCAGAAATTTAAGTCGGGACGTGCCCGTGTCACGTCAGGACTAATTGTGTTAAATAAAAAGTGAATATTTTATAAGTTGTCCGTATGGTCGTTTGAGTGTGCCGACGCATCCGGAAGGGTTGAGATAGTCAGAAAAGTGTACCCGGGAGTTTGGTTCGGGTCTCGGGGTGTTTTTAGGCCTAATTAGTGACCCGGGAGGGCATTTTGGTCTTTTTCCAAAATAGGGTAATTAAACCCACGAATTTTAGCAGCCTTTATCAGCTGGTTAGGTTAGCCATTTAGGGTTAGAACATACATAACCCTAGGACGGCCATTGGATAAGAGAGGAGAGAGCTTTCTAGGAGATTCAAGGCCAAAACACCTCCGTTTGCACCGCCGTCACCACCAACGCGTAGATCGCGAGGAGGAGAACGCAACCACACCATAATCCACAGGAAATCAGACTTCTGAAAATCCCAGGCAAGTGTTTAACTTGCATATTTCATTAGTGCAATGTTCATATTAGTTTAGGATTAATTAGGATTGTAATCCATGTAAGAAAACCCCAAATTTTGATAGGAAATTGCATGTAGAGAAGATTAAAACCTTATGCTGGAAACTCTCGATGTTATAGATGTATTACCCACGAATTTTGATGTTATATGAGGAAGAAATTCTGGAGAAAAACTGAATTGAATCATAGTTATGAAAACTGCAGGGTTCTTGATGTTTAGATTAAATATTGGGTTATTTAACCATGATAAATGATGTATACACGCATGCTGAATGTTAAAAACGTCTGGAATTATGTTAGTAGTAGAATTTATGGGTCGATTAGTGTTGGAAAATATGGAAATTGATGAAGAACTTTGATGAATCTCGTAACTGCAATTCTGCAGAATTTTTGCCCAGACCTGCTTGATCGATCGATCGAGCATAGAGCATAGAGCATCGATCGATCGAAGGTTCGATCGATTGAGCCCAAGCTTCGATCGATCGACCCCTCCTGGTAGACTCCTATTTCCCTTATTTAATTAGTTAAATTAAGTTTATCGTGAAATAATCTTTGGGCATCTTAAATAAAAGGATTTGGGAGACATTGAGGACCAGTAGGGTATATGGATATGTTAGAACCTTTAATATTCAACGAGAATGATATTTATGGGATATTTACCCTAGGTTGTTAGATTTATAAATTTTAAGGGTGAGGTGCGTAAGAGAGTTACGTTGGAATCTAATAAAGTCACTTACTGAATTTCAGATTTGTGGGGTCATAATCCACGAGTGTTAGGTAATAAGTGAGAAAACCCTTCGAGTTAAGGTTAGGAATAAAACCTTATGCGAAATTCTTTAAATGTGAAATTAAGAATAAACGGTCTAATTACGGGTGATGAGAAGAACCTATATTAATATGATAAAGTGGTATATTTATATGATTGTGTGTACATATATTATATACATGTGAAAATCATACCCACGCTACTTGCTATCCCTGAGGTTTCCGCGTTGGGACAAGTCTTATCTCGATGGGACCTTTATGGGGGATATTGACTTGTACCCTAGAAGATAGATGTCCTTGGTACAGGCTATCGATGTGATAGTTCAGACGGTCCTAAGAGACGCCGGTATGTGCCACCCTCTTAGAGACTTAGAATCTATGCTTCGCCTCAATATTGTTTGTGTATTTATGTTAATACAATTCGAGAGTGATTCCGAATGTATTCCCCTTAATATGAGTGATATGGGGCTTTGGATAGTGGAAGTATGCATGTACCATAGTTTATTTCGGGGTGCTGTTATATATATATTATACGAGTAGTTAATATATATATATGAGATTATGATATTTGAATCTGTCTACTGAAATTTAATATGTAGAACATAGTTGTTGACTCATATTATTAAATACTTGTTTGAAAAAGGTATAATATGTCACGGTAAAACTTTATGGATTTTATAAAGTTAAAATGGAGGACTTTGATTACTGTTTGGAACATTCTTCTAAAAATGAAATCGTGAATTGTAAATCTTGCGGGTAACCTAAGTTAAGATAAATCTTTTAGAAAGTCAAGTGCGATAGCTGATAAAACGAACCGTTGGGAAGGTTAGTGCGATAGGTGTGCACATTAGAAGAGAGGTGAGTATTTTTCTCAAGAGAGAGACGCACTAATATGTTGTTGCATTGGCCTGTATCAATTTAAATACTTGCTAAACGTATTTTAAATCAAACACACTTTCGGGCTCTGACCCGTTTCTTTTTCTCTCTCCCTCTTGTATATATATATGTATTTTTTCAGGTGCCCAGCCACAGGGGCGTCTTGCTTAGGATCCCTTGAGAAGAACGAGCTGCAGCTTAGGTGGGAGTTGCAGGTCACTTGAGTAGACGACTTCTGTTATTGACTCCACTCCTATTACTCTCATTTATTGGGCACGTGTCGCCCCTTTTCATCATTTCATTTGTTGTTGGGATTTTTATATTTAAGTTATTTCCAGTATTGTTCTATGGGATTTATACAGGGTGGATTTGTGGTTTTAGTTCCAATTGTTGACATTCGATTTATGAATGGTTTATGCTATTTAGATTTTTGTGGTGTGATTTCTTAATTGTAGAAATGTTATTTTAATTAAATAAATCTTTTTCGTTAATTAAAATTTGGAAAGTTTGTATGAAAATGTTTTTGACACTTAGCTTAATTATTTAGGGTGTTAAATTGAAAAATCTATTTTTATCGACAGTGATGCTGAGAATGAACTAACTGTTTACCTTGTTTTAATTTAATAAAGGAGTGATCGCCCGGTATTTAATTAGGCGGGGTGTCACAGCAACCTACCAGAAGATAACAATAAAGTTCTACAATCAAAGGGTGAAACCAAGACATATAGCTATAGGGGACCTAGTGCTTAAGAAGACATTGCAGAAGGCAAACAAGCACTACCCAAACTGGCATGGTCCTTACAGAGTTGTTGATGAGGTTGTGCCTAGTACTTATCGATTAGAAAATCTAGAAGGGGAACCTTTTTCAAACCCTCGGAATGCTGACCACTTGAAGAAATATTACATATGATGTTGCAGTTATTTATTTTTAATACAATGTATCATTTTATGAAGAGGATATTAATGAAAAGATCAGTTCTTGTGTCAATACTGTTTCATTATGTTTAAACATCATTAGTTTGGTGAAAATTAGGAGGGTAAACATCATACAATGATGACCTCGGACCTTAAACATCATTAGTTTGGTGAAAATTATGAGGTAACATCATATTTTGGTGACCTCAGACCATAAACACAATTAATTTGGTGAAATTGTGAGGTAGAACATCATGTTTTGGTGACCTCAAACCTTAAACATCATTAAGTTGGTGATTAATTATGAGGTAGAACATCATATTTTGGTGACCTCAGACCTTAAACATCATTAATTTGGTGAAATTATGAGGTAGAACATCATATTTTGGTGTCCTCGGACCTTAAACATCATTAAATTGGTGATTAATTATGAGGTAGAACATCATATTTTGGTGACCTCAGACCTTAAACATCAGTTAGTTGGCAAAAAATATGAGGTAGAACATAATATTATGGTGACCTCAGACCTTAAACATTAATTAGTTAGTGAAAAATATGAGGTGAAACATCATATTATGGTGACCTCAAACCTTAAACATCATTTATTTTGTGAAATTATGAGGTAAAACATTATACAATGGTGACCTTAAACCTTTAACATCATTAATTTGATAAAATTATGAGGTAGAACATCTTACCTCAGACCTTAAACATCATTAATTTGGTGATTAATTATGAGGCCGAACATCATATTTTGGTGACCTCAAAGATTAAACATCATTAATTTGGTGAAATTATGAGGTACAACATCATATTTTGGTGACCTCAGACCTTAAACATCATTAATTTAATGATTAATTATAAGGTAGATCATCATATTTTGGTGACCTTAGACCTTAAACATCATTAATTTGGTGATTAATTATGAGGTAGAACATCATATTATGGTGACCTCAGACCTTAAACATCATTAATTTGGTGATTAATTATGAGGTAGAACATCATATTATGGTGACCTCAGACCTTAAACATCATTTATTTGGAAAAATATGAGGTGAAACATCATATTTTGGTGACGTGAGACCTTAAACATCATTAATATGGTGACTAATTATGAGGTAGAACATCACATTATGATGACCTTAGACCTTAATCATCATTAAGTTGGTGAAAATTATGAGGGTAAACACCATAAATTGGTGACCTCAGACCTTCAACATCATTAAATTGGTAAGAAATATGGGGTGGAACATCATATTATAGTGGCTTCAAACCATAAGATAAACATCATTGTATGACTAAGATAACATGCAAAAGAAGGTATTCATTGAAATAAGAAAAATCCTCTGAAGAAGATGGTGTTACATTTCATCAGTTTTACAAATCAAATGTTCCGAAGAGCCATGAGAGTTCAGAAAAATTACAGGAAAAAATAATTAGATGTTACAAATTAAAGCTTCACAAAGGCCTAAGTGTCTGCAGCTAGATTGGTGTCCTCTTGGCCGACGTTAGTCACCTCTGTAGTGTCGTCCCGATAAATGGCCTCTTCAGTTTTAGTAACCTCCAAAAGAGCTGTCTGTGCAGGAGAAGCACCGTCCTCCTCAACATCTTATAAGGCCTGAGGAAAATGAGGGTCGCCAAAGCCTAGACCGATAAATTTTGAGGCAGTTAAGCTCCCTGAATCCTTTTCCTTAGAAGTTGCCCACTTCCCAGTTGCTTTAATACCTATTTCAAGGTATTCAAAGTCGAAACTTATGAACTCATTAGAGACCTTGTAGTCTACAAGGATCTTCTCTGAGGCATCCTCTAGTGAGGCTCTAACTTCAGCATCCATTTTGGCCTGAAGGGAATCATCTCTGGTCTTCAGGGCTACATCATGGTCCTTTTTGAGGGAGATGATGTCCCTATCCCTCTGCTTTATTAGCTTATCAGCCTCTTTGAGCTTTTCCTTCAAACTCTCAACTTCAGCATTTAACGAGGCCTAGACCTTCAGGGCTTCTCTTCCCTTCTCAATAAGGGGTATCTTCCTTAGAGTCCAGTCAACAAATTGATGCATTGATAGAATACCCTGCAATGAAAAGTCAGATGTATAAGTTCAAGTTTTAACCTACATCTAGGCCGAGGTTACACTTGGAAGAGAAAAAAGAAGAAGTTGGTACCTAAATTGACCTATGAAGGCTAAACTCGGCTAGCAAGGGGGTATCTAGTGAGCGTAGGAAACGCTTGTCTATGTCAATCATTATAGAGTCAATGGTATCCATTACCTCCAGACCATGGCCTATCAGACTGTCGATGATCTTCAGCTGGGCCAAACGAGCAACCATCATCTGTTGAGATAGGGATGGCACGATCTCCCTTTTGGTTTTTGCTTGGCCTCTGATCCTTTGAGTCAGTGGTTGTCTTCCTCTTCTTTGTAACGTCGGCCTTAGATGTGCCGACGTTCTGCTTGGGTAGAGGAGGGGCTACGTTATGCCCTGCTTTCTTCATCAGCTTAACAAGGCTTGGGGCAAACATCTCCCAGAGCTCGTTAGAGATGCTTTCTGGGTGTTCTCCAAAAACAAGTATCTGAGTTAGTAAATCAGAGGTATTAAAAGTCAGAGGTATAACTTATGGAAAATAATACTTACAGAGCTCGATCAAAGGACTTCCCTCCAGGCCAGTTTCAGAGAGGTAATAGGAGGTCATCAGATGTTCGTATTTTACTAGCCAACCCTATTCCCCTTGCTCTTGAAGATTCTTAACCTTCTGAAGGTTATCTTGGCTAAGACAAGGGTCGACTTTAGCAGCCAGGGACACCTTTCCCCACTTCAGAGGTTTCCTTAGCTCCAACGATGAATAGGTGGCATAAGGACCAAATTCCCATGCTCTCGAGGCAAATAAATACCGTGGTTTCCAGTTATGATTTGAAGTCTGGGTAACCAACAACATCTTCTTATCTGACTTCCTAGCTAGGAAGCGGTAGTAACTGGGGTGGTTTTTGGTAGAGGATGGGACGTAGCAACCCGTGAAAACTTTAACAGGAAGGCCTAAGTGGTGGATTGCCTTCCAAAGGATAATGGCCCCGATCATCACCTTCCAAGTGTTGGGGGAAAATTATGAAGGGGGTAGGTTGATATAGGACAATATGGATTTAATCGAAGGATGGATGGGGAGACGGAATACTAACTTACACATCTGCTTCTATATATATATCTCCCCATCTCGGCCATCAATGGTCCTCTTACCTCTTAGAGGTCTCCTAAGATTAATGGAGGGACCTATTGAATAGAGGTGCCTAAAGGCTAAGAGGTCATACTCAGTGACATATCTCTCTATATTGGCTTCCTTTGAGGTATCAATTTTGCTCTTATGACCATCATCTTCGTCCTTGGTAACGTTGGCCTGGGCAGGTGAAGGGACACTATCGAGAAACCTCTGAGAGAACTCAGCCTCGGTGGCGGTCGATGAGGGGATAGCATTAATGGGCGGGGGATTAGCCACACTTGGTCCCAAAATCTTGACACCAGAAGAGGTATGTGAGGTGCTAGCACCATTGTGGGATGAGGCACGACTTTGAACCTCATCCTGATCAGGGACATTATCTTGCCTAATGGAATAATCCATATCCTATTGTAAAGAGTCTATAGATATAGGGTCTGAGGTACATGACTCAGACTCATACATGGGAGTGGGGTCTAGCTCTATCTACCTAATTTTCTCAAAGGTCTTATCTCTAAGAGAAGGGAACTCTTATATAAGCTTATATAAAGGCCTGAGCATAAGACAAACGATCCTACACTTGAGACTCTAAAATACATCCAAACAACTTAATTAAAAGCCAAATTAAAGATCAAACTTGGATTTTGAAAGACTTTTTAACCAAGAACACTCAAGAACAGGCTCATCGAGAAATGCAAAGTATCACCGGAAAAAGCAAAAATGGAAATATATGGCTAAAAATGGAAAGGTGAGGTAAAAATAATACCTGATGGAGTACAAAATGAGTAATAAGAGGATTGAGAACAAAGAAATCTTCAAACAACAGAAGCAATTGAGCTCTTGAAGAGAGAAAAATCGCAGAGAGCACAGGCGGGAAAAAATGCGAAAGAATGAAGAAGGAGGAGAAGAAAAAGGTTCTAAACCCTCAAATCATTTTGAACACATCTAAAGGACCATCATTACCTTGGGAGGCCAAACGACAATCAACATCATTACACATTGTTAGGTACGCTACCCACTTCAGAAGTTGACACATGTCAAGGAAATATTAGCACATAAGAAAATACATCCTCGGACATGCATACCCCTTAGTCACCTATTTACATAGGTAACTAAGGGCTAGGTGGTGATTGATATGCCCAAAGTGCACCTGCCAGCTCAAAGACATTAAAATCGGCCTGTATGATAGCTGAGGTAATAAGAACTCAGGATTAACCATTTGCGATATCGTACTTCATTAGGTAGTCCACAACTGATGTTACAAGCATCACTTCGATTGGGCATTAGCCGAAGTCTGCATGACTCATGGGATAAGCTATCCATCAAGTCAGCCACAACCGACATTATAAGAATCACCTCAATTGGGCATCAGCCGAGGTCTACATGACTCATGGAATCAGCTATCCATCAGGTCGGCCACAATCGACATTACAAGTATCACCTGAGACCAACAAAAGCCTCATAGGCTCAATCAGGAAGCATCATGTCATCATTGGCCTTGGCCGACGTTACACCTCATACCCAACCTCGTTCGTACATCCTGGCCGAGGTCTTCATGGAACATTGATCCCAGATAAGGCAAGGGTCGTACTCCACCAACCTCGTAGTCACCCAGGCCGAGGTTGGTACCAAGTGAAGACAGCCGAGCATCTACGCGCACATGTATGGCTTGGAACACGTGGACAAATTTGTTATAACTGAATCATTCCCTCCACGTGAGGGAATATTGAGGTCATCATTGCTTAGTTGAGATCAGCCAGGTGTCATACTTTCACTGGTTGGATCTCCATGCACATGCACATTTCATGATTAGGGGGTACATTGCACCCCCCAAGCACTATATATAGAGGTCATCCTCAATATAGTAAAGGATCGATAATTTGTAACCCTAGCTGAAACTCTGTCATTTTGATACAGTAGAGAGAGAAAGCTTGAGAGATCATATCCATGGCCATTAGTTCCTTCATTCAGTGATATTACTCACACACACTCACAGTGAACGTATGCCAGATTGGTTGAACCACTTATAGATAAGTGTTCATCCTCTTTTCCTCATCTCCTTCTCCTACTCTACATACATATACTCTTGCTGCCACTGTTGTGCTTATTTGATCTTGTTCATATCTTATCTGGTGGTGTTGTTTCCAACATCATCACCAGAATCGATTCTCCCTGTTCTAGGGGCACTATTTGGACGATTTCTCAAACTCCAAAATACCCAAATATCAACCCAACCTCCATTTCAATGGTTTCTAATCTCAACCAACAACTCTATAATCATCCTAACACTGATTTATAACTAACACCTCAATTTATTTGTGGTATTAAACCATTTCTCTCAGGTTTAAACCTTAAAACCATTAAAACCCTAGTTTTGACATTTCTCCCATTTCAATTCAATTTTACACTCCATTAACATGGGTTTAACACTAGAAATAATTTAGAGTTTATAATACATCAATTTGTAAACTCATACTCAGATTTTCCCAAATTTATTTTAAGGGTTGTAACCCCAAATTATATAATTTACCAACTATGATATGAGATGTACACTCTAAATTAAATAAAGCGAGTAAACACTTGCCTGGAGGATAAAATCCGATGACCTCGAGTCGAATCCCGCAAAGTTTGGCCAGAATCCCTTTTCTCCTTCCTCTTTCTCTTCTTTCTCTCTTTTCTTCCTTTTATCTCTTTCTCTCCATTTCTCTTTCTTTCTTATGCCTTATAAAGAGAGAGATAAGGGTTTATCCCTTATAAACCCAAAAATAGTCGTTTACTTAATTACGAGTCCCTTCTGGTCCAAAAATTTCTGGAACCCAAACACTACTCCTGGATACTCTATTCTGACAATATAGACCATTCTGAAACCAACCGCGCACTCAAAATCTCCATCTGAGTCACTTAACTACAATTCACTAATTAAACCCATCACATCTCAATACGGGTTTTTTTAATTAAAATATTATCCTTTATCGCTCCACCCAACTGCGACATGTAATTAAAATAGTCCAACTCATTTACTTAATCCCAAAAAGTAAATGTAACACGCATAAAAAATCATCTAACACTCATAAATTCCAAAAATTATTATTCACAAAAATTCTCCAAATTTCCAAATTACACTCACTTATGAAATTTAAATTATCCATAAAAGTATGGGGTATTACATTAGTTAAGTGACTGGGATGGAGATTTCAAGTGCATGATTAGTTTCATAATGGCCAAGATAGTCAGAATAGAGTACCCGGGAGTAGTGTTTGGGTTTCGGGGATTTTTTGACTAGTAGGGACTCGCAATTAAGTAAAATGTCATTTTTGGGTTTATAAGGGACAAGCCATTATCTCTCTCTTATAAGGCACGAGGATGAGAGATAAGGAAAAGAAAGAAGAGAAAATAAGAAGGAAAGAAAGGAAGAGGAGAAAGGAAGAGAGAAAAGGGGATTCCAGGCCAAACTCCGCGGGATTCGACTCGAGGTCATCGGATTTTATCCACGAGCCAATTGTTTACTTGCTTTATTCATTTGTGTGTGTATCTCATATTATAGTTGGTAGACTATACGATTTTTGGGTTAGAATCCTTAAAATAAATTTGGGAAAATTAATTTTGTGTTTACAAATTGATGTATTGTTAACTCTTGATGACTTCTAGTGTTAAACCCATGTTAATGGTGTGTAGAAATGGTTAGAAATGGGAGAAAATGATAAACTAGGGTTTGAATGGTTTTAGGGTTTAAATCTAAGAGAAATGGTTTAATACCACAAATTAATTGATGTGTTAGTTATAAATCAGTGTTAGGATGATTATAGTGTTGCTGGTTGAGGTTAGAAACCATAAAATGGAGTTTGGGATGATATTTGGGCATTTAAGAGAAGATGAAATCACCCAAAGAGTGAGCTCCGAATAGGGCGAATCAATTCAGGTCTAGACCAAATCGATTCAAATAAGGGGACCTGTAAGTCTGTCTCAGGTAGAATCGATTCAGATTAAGACTGAATCAATTCAGATTAAGACTGAATCGATTCACCTTTGATAACCTTCTTGGAGAACACTTTCTGAATTGATTCGGATTGAGACCGAATCGATTCGTTGTCTCGAATAAATTCGCATTTGGGGCGAATCGATTCGACTTTTGCTGAATTTGTCAGTTTTCTCCCATCAAGTGCATGGGGAGTTAAATTAACTTGGAGATTATTATAGGGGATTCTAGATGTGATATTAGGACTCCTAGATGACGGAACTAAGGGTGAGTAAACCTTGGAATGAAATAGGGAACCTTGGATGAGTTAAGGGTACAATCCGGGGTATGGACCTAATGAATGATTAGGACGTGCAACATTCAAGAGAGGTCTTTGGCAAGTGTGTATAGATATATTTATGTGGTTAGAATAAATATGGGCTAAATGAATTTGAGTAAATCCTAGGATGCGATTAGGATAGGATATGGGCTAAAAGGGTTTGAGCGGCTATCCGGTACGTCTATTGATGACTTTTATTATAGGTGATACGATACCTATGGAATTAAAATAAGTTGATTGTATACTTACTTAATCATTAAGAGTTGGTATATTCAAGATTATATATAAATCCTTAGAAGTGACTAAGGTGTGAATTAATCTTAAGTAAGATAATACTTATAGGTTTAGTATTTTAAGTGTGTAAATACTTATATACTATTACGAATGGGAATATTCGGGGTTCTGGCTATCGCTATAAGAGTTTGGTAATTATAGCCATAATATATTAAGAAGTGATATATATTATATATACGGGAGTTGTTACAGTATATATATGACATGATACGAAAATAAATATATCTGTGGGTGGTTGGCATATTTGTATCTTAGAGGCTGGTTCCACGGGCATATGGATACAACAAAATTATATTTTTCTTTAGTGCTATCCAGGGAGGTTGTGTGATGTGGGTGAATCCCCTGGCTTGAGCAACATGAGAGTATAGTTCCCGGGTCATATCGTCCATGATCGCCTCCACCGTTTAGTTTTTACCATGACCATGAACGAGCCTGACTTGGTACCGTGGTCACGTGAGTAAACCCAGATGTGGATAGGCACTAGGCGACTGCATCCTCGAGTTATATCTCGATGGGATGGTTATTATACTTATGATTGTAATAGGTATAATTATACTTGTTGCGTATAACATATTGCTTATATATGAAGACGAGATATCATATTGCTTTGACTTGTGTAAAGAGTAAAATGAATAAGGTTTTATTCTCATTTCGGGAGATTATTTTCGGATTTAAATTATGATTCGTATATTAAAGACAGAACTATATATATATATATATGGGATTTTATATACTAAAGTGGAAATGTCATTTTAAACTAGTGAAATTTTTGGAATATGAACGACATACTTATATATAGAAATGAGAACTATATATATGTCACATTGAGAATTATATCAATTAAAAGATTATGTAATAGCTTACAGCATAACGTTCATGGTATCCCGACAGGTAGGTGATAGTTATGAGGATTTAGAAGATGGGAGAAAGAGACCAGTTAGGCAGGGTAGATTAACTAGCTTGTTTAAAATGTATGCCATAGGTGTGCACTATTAGAAGATGGGTGAGGTGTATCTCATGAGAGTACGATACTAGTTTAAATATGAGAAATTTTATATTTTAAAATATGGCATTAATGAACTTGCTAAATATTTTCAAAACTTGGGCTCTGAGCCGTTTCTCTACTTTCCCTCTCTCTTGCTATATATGTATTTATTAGGTGTCCAGACACAGTGACGCCTTGATGATTATTCTTTCGAGTTAGATGTTACTGCAGTAGATGTGGATGCATGCAGGTTTATTTTAGACACTTCTATCCTTATGATATAGATAGGAAGCATTTTAGTAATAATAGGGCCGATAGCCCAATTATATTCATTTATTCTTTTATTGCCTTTTTGTGCGGCATTCGATTTGGTTGTATTATGTTGTACGAGTATTTGGATATTTTATTTCATTTCAGTTCTTGTATATAGCTGTGTGAATGTTTTATTTAGTTGGTTTGGTTAAAAATATTAGTTAATATAAAATTTTGACGCCAGCCTAATAAGTTATTAGTAATTAAATTGGTTTTCAACAGTGATGCTAAGAATGAGCCATATGAGATTCCTGTTTTAATCTGGTATAGGATTGATCACCCGGTATTTTATTAGGCGGGGTGTCAGCATGAGAAACCCCTCTACTAAGATAGAAAGCCACATAAAAAGGCTAAGGACGATGGTCTCACCATGAGAAACCCCTCTACCCAAGATAGAAGGCCACAAAAGAAGGCCAAGGACGAGGGTCTCACTATGAGTAACCCCGCTAAACAAGATAGAAGGCCATAGAAAAAGTCCAAGGACGAGAGGCTCACCGTGGACAACCCCTCTACCCAAGTTGATAGCCGGATAAGGAGGTCCACCATAAGTGGCCTCATTTCCAAAACCTGGGATGAAGTTACAGAGCATTTAATGACTCTAGGGGGAATGATGAAGGAACCCTAGGGTCCCTCAGAATTGAAAATCAAATTTTTGGCGTACAAAGCCTTTGGGTCTGCCCGACACAAAAGATGTTGAATGAGGGGTTAATGTATAAGGGTGTTTCAAGCTTGACCACTATATTTTGGAGTGAGGGTCCCTCAAATACCCCATCCTTAGTCTATAGAAAATATGAGGTTGAGGAACCCCCAGGGTCCCTTAACGATAAAAAAATGATATTTATTGAGGAACCCCCAGAGTTCCTCAATGACAGAAAATTGATATTGGTTGAGGAATCCCTAGGGTCCCTCAATGATAGAAAATTCATATTGGTTGAGGAACCCCTAGGATCCCTCAATGACAGAAAAGTTGAGAAACCCCCAAAGTCCCTCAATGATAGAAAATTGATATTGGTTGAGGAACCCACAGGGTTCCTAAATGACTAAAAAATCATATTGGTGGAGGAATCCCTAGGGTCCCTCAACGACATAAAATTCATATTGGTTGAGGAACCCCCAGGGCCCCTCAACGAGAGAAAATTTATATTGATGGAGGAACCCTCAAGGTCCCTCAACGATAGAAAATTCATATTGGTGGAGGAACCCCCAGGGTCCCTCAACGACATAAAATTCATATTGGTGAAGGAACCCTCAGGGTCCCTCAAAGACAGAAAATTAACATTGGTTGAGGAATCCCCAAAGTCCCTCAAAGACAGAAAATTCATATTGGTTTAGTAACCCCCAGGGCCACTCAACGGTAAAAAAATCATATTAGTTGAGGAACCCGCAGGGTCCCTCAACGATAGAAAATCCATATTGGTTGAGGAACGCCCACGGTCTCTCAACCTCCGAAAAATATTTGATGATAGAACCCTCAAGGTTTCCCTCCCTCAACTACAAGAACACATTTGGGTAAGGAACCCTCAGGGTCCTCAACCAAATTCTTGGATGAGGAACCCTCAAGGTCCTCCCCCTCAGCTTCTAGAAAGTAAGACAAGATAAGGGAGTAGCTACCATGAGAAACCCATCATCATGAAAAGTTATTATTTAAAAGAACAAAAGTACTAACACTTACTTTCTTGTACAGGTAGCCGAGTTGAGCAGGCGGGGATCAAATAGGCCAGCTGGGATCTCTTGGGAGTTTTGGCTTGGCAGCTGAAGAACAAGGTTTGTTGGGCTAGCTCAATCACTTAGCACTTTAGGATTGAGAGAATACTAGTAGGAAGACCCCAGGAGTCACTTAAGACCTCACATAGCTCACACTTAGTCAAAAGTGAAGTGAGCAGCCAAAGGGATGCTCATAAGAAATGAACTTTTACAAAAATGATTTTTAGAAGAGAGGGTCCTCAAGGCCCTTCTCAAGAAAAATGATTTTACAGGAGAGGGGTCCTCAAGGCCCCCCTTTAATATTAATGGTTTTAGAGGAGGTGGTCCTTGAGGCTTCCTCTCTCAAGTTCTTGATTGGAACAATGAATCCCATGAATTAATGATGCATACATGAACTTAAATATGAAAAAATAGATTCATATTTATGATTGATGGAGAATGGGGATTTTTGTTTGTATTTGATTTACATATTTAATGTTGTTCATGAAAACTTGGAAAATTTTTGAAAATACATGAAAGTATGTCGTTTTGGGCTGAACTGGTTCTCCCTCAAGCCGAACCGACTCGGCTGCCCTATGATTCCCATTTTGATTGTTTTGATGGATTTTGCTAATAGGGTGATTCTGGGTTGGTTTAGGATGTCCGTAAATGAGTTTAACACTTCTGAACAATTATTTAAAATCTGATAAATTACCTTGGGATGGTTGGGATCAATTCAGGGTGAAATTTATGGTGGTTAGGATCAATAATACTCAAGGAAATGAAATAATGAATTTGGGTGAAAATTCGGTTAGACTTGGATACAGGCTATTTGGGAATTATTAAGTGTCCAAAAGTTTTATTATAAGGGTGAATTATTTAAATAAGTGACTATTTAAATAATTTAGAGTCGAGATTAAACTCGGGAAGTATATGTTAAAGCTATGAGTGACATGCACGGTTAGTTGGGTTTATTGTCTATATAGGGGTATAGAGACAACATATATATATATATATATATATATATATATATATATATATATATATATATATATATATATATATATATATGTGTGTGTGTGTGTGTGTGTGTGTGTGTGTGTGTGTGTGTGATAAATTTATATGAAACATACAACCTATAGGTGTCACGTCCCAGTTTCCCAAGCGTGAGGGTTACCTGATAATAATTCTAAATCATTAATAATTTTGAAATACTGAAATAACTGCGGCATTTATTGATACTCCAATGTGTTACAACCAAAATCTAAGAATTCATTCTTATGTCAGACTTTTATACAAAAGTATTTCTCTTGCCAACTATGCTCCTTTTCTTCTAATATGACCTTTCCTTGCTTTTATGTATCAACTAATCTCTGAAATATTCATCACAACCTATAGGCACCTGATAAACATAACTGAAAAAGAAGGAATAAGAAAAACTTTACCCAGTAGATGATTCTAATTCTATATAATGTATACAAATAATTTTTTAATATAGAATCTTGCTTTGAATGATAATAACATCAGGAGTACAAAAAAATTTGATTCAACAGTCATAGTGAGATAAGCGTAATGACACATGATAATATTTCTAAAAATAAAAATATCAGGGGCTAGATCTAGTTAAAGGCTGTGGATGGTTTCTAAACAAATAACCCATAATTATCTGTCTAGTGGCTTAAGGCAATAGCAAATACATAGAATTAAATCAATCCAATTAAATTGGAGATAGTCAATCCAGTTAACTGGAGATAAAAGTAACAGTGCTAAGTCATTAAATGACATTTCATATGGTAGCAAAATCCAGACCCTCAATCATCTGATTCCTTCAGGCCAAATAATACAGTCATATGTATAACGGAAGATTATTCTCTGATTGTAATGTATGCTATAAATAAGTAACCGGGTCAAAAGCATTATATGAAATAATATGATTTGCATAATCATTTTAAAATATGAATGAACTGTACGTAAAAAAATTGAATTACTCAAATGAGTTCCACAATGAGAATAAGATATACTGAGTCTATCATAAAGTGATATCAACAATGGGCATAATTTAATAGCATTGCGAGAAATAATATTGAATAAGAAATCACCTACCAGTGTTTACAAGCTTCATGTTGACAACCATGGATGTTCCACTGTTGTATTCCAGTTACCGTATATAGTTTCACTCCGGGGTTTAAATGAAAGTGGGTATATCGGTGTTTGGGAATAATGGTTTGAGTTTACGACAATTTACGTCGTTCAGGAAAATATGAATAGAACTCATGCCATGACAAGAATTTAATATATAAATTCCGTTTATATATTTTTCGTAAGAACGTTTAGTGTCATAACAACTTTCTCTAATTCGTTGACAAAATAATTAACATTCTGAATTTCGTAAATAAGGTTTATGTAATACCTCAATATCTGAATAATATCAATTTTCTGGAAAAATACTCATTAAATGGAATCAAAGGATACAATTTGTTTAAATAAATTGAATAAACAACAATATAATATTTTATTAAAATATTATCCGTGTAAAATATTCAGTTTAACTATTTTAATAAAATCTCCAAGTAAAGACCTATTTTGGAGTATTGTCCCGATATGTAATTGTAAAAAATATTAATTTCCAAAGTTTGTCCAAGAATAATCACGTAATTAAATTAATTAAAACAGTAGTTCTTGTATGTCATTTTTATATTATCCGAGTGTCAAACATTTGGTACGGGTAATTATAAAATTAATGCTCGCGACACAAAATCAATTTAGAAAAAAATTGAAAACTCCCCCTTTATTTAGATTTTTTTTTTTTTTTTTTTTTTTTTTTTTTTTTTTTTTTGAGAAAGGGATATTTATTCTGAAGAAAGAATAGAAGAACTGGCCTCTTCTAAATAGCTTACATCAAGGATTCTACTATACTCCTTTAATATCGAAACACGTAAATGAGGTTCTTTATATTTGAGAACCCTTACATGATATATAGAGATAGATGATGAAATCAATCCTAACTTGAAACCACTAATAGAAAGAATTTGACACCATGAACACTTAAACATTTATAAAATTTGGAAGGCTCCATCTGTCTGTGGTCAAAAGGCCTTTTAATTGCTTAGGAAACGCTTGATGAGAGTGAGCAAAGATGTTTTTATCTTCTTTACTCCCCAGATAAGCAAGATAGTCTGCCACTTTGTTTGCTTCTCTATATATGTGAGAGATGGAGAAATTTATCTTCTGCAGCATTTGAAAAATTACACGCATTAGCCAGTTGATTTTCCAAGGGATAGATGAATTTCCTTTGATAATATCTACCAATACTTTTGAATCGCATTCAATATGAAGCTCATAGTCCTTAAGATCCATGTAGTATTCCAATCCACATTTTAAAGCTATAACCTCTGCCTCCATATTTGTTACATCCTTTAGAGATGTGGAAAATGCCCATAGCAGCTCTCCGTCATGATTTCGAAGAATCCCACCTCCTCCACCCTTGCCATTAGACCCCAAAGCACTACCATCTGTGTTAAGCTTCAAAGTACCTTTGGGAGGAAACAACCATCTAATCTGCAGCCTTTTAGATGGAATATGTTGGGAAGGATTTGGAATGAAAAGATACTTCATTTGGTGTACCTGATACAACACTGAACAAACATTAGATAAAACTTCATCATATTTGCATTTGTTCCTATGAATCCATAGGCACCAACACACTATAGATGGAATAACTTTGTTGATGACAGAGTCAGTCTTGTGGCCATGAAGCCACTATTGAAACAATTGGCTTCGAATTCCTCCATTTCCCCTCCTAACACCATGCTCTCGAGTAAGTTTATCCCAAACTTTATTAGCAACCTCCCCTTCCACAAATATATGGTCCATGGTTTCCTCTTGAGGGCAAGTACAACACTGACATTTGGAAGGTCCTCTAATCCCTATAGATTTAATCTTGTCATCTGTAGGAAGCAAATTATTTAAGAGTTTCCACATCAGAACTGAAATCTTAATAGGGATGTATGGGTGCCATATGAATTTTCCACTGATCTGCATTAATTTCCTTGTTCTACTTATCTCCCATGCAGAAGATATAGTAAAAGACCCACTATTGCTTAATTTCCAAATCAACTTATCAGGCTGATCCTCCCAAATCTCTTGATATTTTAATATCTTTACATATGTCTCTAAAGGAAAGTACTTTTCCAGCTTATCTTTGTCCCATTTCTGATCCAAATTCCAGAATTGTTTTACAGTTTGATCCTCCAGCACCTCCAGATTCTTTACTTCTTCTATACCCCATTTATCCTTAAAAATACTGATTTCCCCTCTTCCAATTTGCCATTGCATATGTTCTTCAGCATCCTCTCTAATCAAACACATTCTATTCCATGTATGAGCTCCTACTTTTAGAGGAGAAGTTGTTGGATGGTCATTCCTGTAATACGCAGCCTGCATAAATTGGGACCATAAAGATCTTTTACTCCTTAAACTCCACCACATCTTCATGCTTAATGCTTTGCCTATATCGAAAAGATTTCTGATCCCCAATCCTCCTTCATTAGTAGGTCTAGTGATATTTCCCCATTTACACCAGTGATGTCTTTGATCTCCATTGCTGGAGTTCCAAAAAAAATTAGCCATAAGATTGTGCACTCTGTTAATAACTGTTTTGGGAGGAGACATTGCAGCCATAAGATAAAGATTCATAGACATTAGCACAGACTTAATAAGGACCAACTTGCCACCTGTAGATAAACATTTAGCTTTCCACCCAGTAAGCTTATGCCTTATTTTTTTAACCATTCCTTCAAAGTAAATAATTCTCCTTCTCCCAGAGAATAGAGGGCATCCAAGGTAGGTTATAGGACCATTCTTTATGCACATACCAGTAGACTGCCTTAGGAATGATATAGAGCCCGGTTTGGTTTTGTTTGACAGAACAAGGAAACTTTTGGATGTACTGATCAGCTGATCTGAATCCGTCTCGTAATCCCTCAAAACCTCCATTAAATTCTTCACTTCCTTTCTCATACCTGAACTAAAAATGATCAAATCATCAGCGAATGCTAGGTGATTAAATCTGGGACTACCTATAGGCATCTTATAGCCTACATAAGAGGGCTGCAGAACAAGATTATGCAAGTTTCTAGAAAGGACAACAAACATTATGATAAAGAGGCTTGGGGATAATGGATCCCCTTGCCTTAATCCCCTAGTAGCATGGAAGAAACCCACATTTTCCCCATTTACAATGATAGTAATCCATGTGTTTGATATGATTCTCCAAACTAAATCTATCCATACTTCACAAAATCCCATTTTCCTCATTACCTTTATAAGGAACCACCAAGAAACTCTATCATATGCCTTAGCCATATCAACCTTCATAATAACATTTCCTCCAAAATTTTTTGAATTAATTCTGGACATACATTCTTGAGCAAGCAACAAATTTTCTGTTATAGACCTGCCTTTGATAAAACCTGATTGCATAGGGGATATGATTGAAGGGAGGATAGAAGAGATTCTGTCATTTAAGATTCTAGAAAAAATCTTATTAACAAAATTCTGCATACTTATAGGTCTGAATTCACTAAATGATTGAGGATGTTCTGTTTTAGGAATTAGAGCTATTCTAGTGGTGGTACACATCTTTGGAAGAGTGTTACCTGCAAAAAAATACAACACTGCTTTCAAAATATCTTCCTTTATGATCTCCCAAAAATGGAGAAAGAATTGGCCATTGAATCCATCCACACCTGGGCTACTATTAGGATTCAAACCTTTTACTGCTGTCTCCACTTCTACCATCGTTGGCCATGAGGTTAGGGCTGCGTTCATATCTGCACTGATCAGAGATGGGATAGCATCCAAAATTGAGGACTGACTTCTAAATTCCACCCTATCTGGAGATTGAAATTGATTAGTAAAAAATTCAAGAGCTGCAACTTTAATATCCTCTATAGAATCCACCCAAACACCCTCCATATTCTTTATCTTCTGAATTTTCATTCTCTTCTGTTTCCCTTTCACCATTCTATGGAAATAAGCCGTGTTTTTGTCACCCTCAGCACACCATTTCTCATTAGCTTTTTGACTCCAAAAATCTTCTTCAATTTTGAGTTTCCTATTATAGGTGGCAGTAGCATTTTGAAGTAACTCTCTATTCTCTTCAGTAGGATCCTGCTCATAAGAATTCTCAGCAGCTAGGAGAGCATCCTCAGCATTTCTGGCTTCTTGAAATATATCCCCATATGTGACTTTGCTCCATGTACTCAATTTTCTTCTTACTTGTTTAAGTTTGAGAGAGAGACCTATTATAGGATTGGGACAATCTACTTCCTCCCAAGTCTTTTCCACCAACTCCACACATTCTTTCTTTTTTGTCCAGAAGTTTAGAAACCTAAAGCTCTTAGAAGCATTGACATTTTGAATTTGCCCTGTAATAAAGAGAGGGGAATGGTCTGACATACTTCTATTTAGGTGTTTCACACTCCAATTCACATTCAAATCCAAACAGCCTTGATTCATTAATATTCTATCTAGCCTACACCAGATGCTATTCTCTGCAGCCCTTTTATTATGCCAAGTAAATTTGGAGCCTATATAACCCGCATCCACTAGACCATTTACCTCAATGCATTCTAAAAACTCATATATAGCTCCTAAATTTACCTCATTCCCCCCTATTTTCTCTGACATATCAGCTACTATGTTGAAATCTCCTCCTATCCACCAAGGATTATCTGTATAGGTTGCCCTCAAATATTCCCACAAAGATCTTCTCATAATTCTATTACAGCTTGCATAAACAAAGCTGCCTTGAAACATGCTGCTGCTACCATCCATCTTTAAATTTATCGTAATACATTGAGGCATTTCAGATACTACCTCCCACTGAATCTCGTCCTTAAAAAAGCACCAAATCTTGCTATTTTGGTTGGACAAACAAGAACCAAAACCTAATTTAAGACAGTAGGAATGAATTTTGGAAATGTCTTGCATAGGCTCCAATAACACAAAAACATGAGGTTTATACATTTTTTTCAGCCTTTTGATTCTTCTGATAGCACCTTTTTTGGAGATGCCTCTCACATTCCAAATGATTGCTCCTAACATTTTAACTTCAACAGTGGGGATTTTGAGTGGGACCTGAGTATTCTAACATTCCCATAAGCTACATTAGACTTATGGACTGTTTTTGCAGTTTTCTTTTTTCTTGTGACAACAGAAAAGCCTTCTTCATTCCCAACTCCATAATTTGGAGATTGGTTGTAGGTGTTTTGGTCACCTGGATCAATATCTTCCTGATTACATTCTGCTGCAGTGTTTGGTTCCTGCATCTTTGCTTCCAATTCTGGGGGATTGACCTTTGTGTGCTCCATGGCATTATTTATTTCCTCCTGTTGATATTCCTTTTCCTCTCTACAGTCTGCATTTGATAGCTGGTGGGCCTCCTCCTTATCCCTTAAAGATATCAGATCAATGCTAATTTTCTCCAGCAGTTGTCCTTTATTTTTGGTGAAGAAAGATGTGATCAGCTTCTGTTTGGGTGCTTTCTCTGTAATTGGGTGATCTTTGGTAATCTCTCCATCTTCTCCTTCTGTCTCAGGATAAACTTTTTGATTATTCGTGAATGAGCGCTTTACCCATTCTTTAGTTGTTTCTGGCCTCTTCTTCACAGATTGCTCAGATTTCTTCAAGTTTCCTTCTGCCATCTTCTTCACGTAACATGTATCTTGCAAGTGCCCTTTCTTCTCACAGTAGTAGCAAAAGGGAGGGAGATCCTCATAGATAATAGGTTGCCAGAACCCTGATCCATTAGCTTTGTTCCCAATCCACACTCTTGAAGGAAGTGACTTTTTTAAGTCAGTTTCTACACAAACTCGTGCTTGGCTAGGTCTTGCCAGGGATGCAGTTGCAGCATCCATTTTTAATGGAGTACCTACCACCTGTGCAATAGAAAATAAAGCATCTCTATTATACAGATGGATAGGAAATAGTGGTAGGCTAATCCATGAAGGCACAATAGATGATTCTGATTCTGGATTGAAATCAATATCCCATTTAAACGAGCGCATAGGAAAATGGTGAATAAACCAGGTCTCCTTTATCCACAATCTGTGAAAGTCCTCTATATGATCTAAGCGAATCAAAATGTGCTTTTGGTCAATAAGTCCAATATGAAAAGCTGCCTTAAGATGAAGAGAAGAAAAGAAAGATCGAATATCCTCAATGGATGGACGCCCATGTGAGAATTTCCCTACAATAGAGTGCTTGAAAGGTTTAGCCATCTCCTGCAGTGCTGATTCTTCATAGAAAATTGCTGGTTCACCTTTGTGACTGGATATCGATTCTAATGTTAAAGGCTTAGCAACCTGAGTAGTTATGATAGAGGCATAGGTTTTAAATTGTTTGGGTTCTGGATCTTTGATGTTTTGAGCGAGTATATCATCAGCATGGTTCGTGTGATGGGAAGGGGATGTGTTTGATAGGGGTATAGGGCTGGTTGATGATCCTGCTACCTTGAGGGCAGCAGTTGGAGGCTCCATGCAAACCCTAGTTCCTAAGGTAGATTAAACGGATTCCTTTATTTATTATAAACAAGTGGTTGTGCCACTTCCAAAATGAACCAACACAACAAAATAAATAGTCCAACACCTGTATAGTTCCAATTTTTAACAAATTTGACTCGTAGTATAATCTAGAGTTATAACAAATAACATAACCTCGAGTCGTTTGGTGTCGTGACTCGTTTAAACATATTTTTAAAGAAAAGTGACAATTTTTATATAAAAAAAATGACAACGAGACCAAATATTTAATAAAAAAATGTACGATTACTCGTTCATGTCGGGGTCTCGTGTTGATGATAATTTTATATGAAATCGAGTATAAATATATATATGGAGGTATTTTTATAAAATTATATGTTAAAAATTTAGGATCAAAATTGACAGTGAAAAAACCCAATTGAATTACAGTACTCGAAAAGCAAATCGATTCCAATCGAGTCTGTGACCAAAATTCAACTCGAAACAATACTTTCAACGGGATTGATTCTTGGGGCCAATAACATATATATGTACGTATATAGATATATGTATATATAAAATAAATAAGAAAAAATCGTAATAGTTAGAAAAAAAACCCACCCCGATTGGGGTTTTTGGCCGTCGTCGGCCACCACCACGGCAGGGGTGGTAGTCGACTGTTCCAACCACACACACACACACGATTACATCCATACACACACACACACACACACACACACACACACACACACATGATTATATATATATATAAATAAATTAGAAGCTTGAAGCTTCGTTCATGGCAATAAGAAAAGAAATTAGATGAAGAAGAAGTAGCGGTTGTCGATGTTGTCAAAAATTGTATTTTAAAAATACAAGTGGGAACTTTTTGCTAAAAAAAAAGGAGATACCCTCTTTTCCCAAAATTTTGGCTAAAAATGAGGGACATGATAACCCACTACCACCTACTACCTTTTTTATATTCCCACTCATTTAACCACTTGGGAACTAACTTATATCAAGATCATCCGGCCAAAAATGAGCAGGGAGTTTTAGAGAGCAAGTGATAAGCTTGAGTATAGTTTTGAGAAAGAAAAACAAAACAGCTAGATTTTGTTTTTTGATTGTTGTGAGTTTAAAACAAAACCCATAAAAAAACTCTTCCTCTCTCCATCTTAGGCTGAAAATATTTTCTTCATGAAAATATTTATTTCCCAAAATAATTTTAGAACAGTTTGTTCCCCCAAACTAAAGTTTCGGATATTGAGCAATCAATTTGGATTGGGTGTTAGAAGACATATAACTACGGTGCATGGTTATATGATACATAGTTGATTCTGAGCTTGTTTTATCCGGGGAACGGCGTGACTGTAGACTACCTGCACAAAGAGGGTAGAGCCGCGAAACGTTTTAAAGAGAGCGACCTAGTCCGCGACTCAACCCAAGAATCGTCTACGACGAATTTATAAACAATTGAGGTAATATTGTTTATTTTTATTGTGCAGTATTTATTTGGGATTCACGTATGATGTTCATATTTTCGATAATCATATGAGGTAATAATTTAATTTTGAGCAGTAGACTTAAAATTAATTTATGATTTTATTTTTCGAGTTCTCCATAAAACTCTTTGGTGTGATTTTTTAATCACAATAGATAAAGTGTACCAACAGTCGACGGTGGAGCAGGGGCTCGCAGGAGAAAGGTCGACGGTCAGGGGTTCGGGGAGAGGGAGATTAGCGGTGAGGGAGAACGAGGGGCAGGGGGTAAAAGGGTTTGGTGATTTTGTGGTTTTAAAGTAGAGGTGGGTTTTTTGTTTGGGTTTTGTATATGTATAGAGAGAATCCGTAGGTTTGATATGAAATACAAAGGGGTTAGCACTCTTTTATAGAATTTAGATGGGTACAGTCATCTTGTGATAACTATGTAATTGAGTGTATTTAGTACTCGTGTATATTTTTAATGGGTATAAATTTTTATAATTGTAGAAATTCCAACCAACTATAAATTAGTATTGGAGCACGTAGGACACGTTTTTGTATTTTTTCGGATTGACATTACTTTTGAATTGAGCTAATTTATACACACTTTTAATTCAAATAATAATTTAAAATTATTCATTTTAATCTCATTCTGCTAACCGTTTATATGAAAAATAATTACTCGAATACGCAATTAAATGTGACGACATTATTTTCATGTTACATAACATACGTACGGGTCACAAGGGTCATGAAATTTATTAATTGTCTGTAAAAGGTTATTTTGGCACATAACTAATTTAATTTAAATTAAAATAAAAATAAAGTTATTACAATAGGTCGGTGCATAACCACCCTATTTGAGTTCAGAGTCTAAGTAGAGTAATGTGGTATGGTTATGACCAACTGACTCAAGACTATGATTGCCTTCAGTTACATTTACGCTTTGGGTTTGGTGGTGCGATTCCGACCCTGTGGCCCAGGATGAGATGTGTATTCCCTATAGCCTAATAGCATGCTAGAGATATGCATCCAGTGAGTTAATACTCTGGGGGATATATATATATATATATATATATATATATATATATATAGATTATATGTGATATGAAAATAGGTTTATAAATGTGAAGAAATTATATATGGGTATAAGGCACTAAAGTGTGAATAATGAATTAATAAGTAGTGAAGTTATGTAAATTGGATTGATAAATTATAATTACATAGAGAATCTAAAAGATAATTATATAAAACACGCGTGACTCAGGTTAGTGTATGGGTCTAAGGTTTACATTGAGATTAGTTAGACAAGGTAGCACAACTAGGATGTTAAATGCAAACGTTAGGTGCGCACTATAGTTGAGTGGTAAGGATTAACTCATTGGAGTACGACATCAATTTAAATATGGAAGAATGCACTGCATATTTATTAATGCATTTTAATTACTTGAAAAATATTTTCAAAGTGATTTAGGTTCTGACCCGGAGAAAAATATTTTCAAAAATGTTTAGATGTCCAATCACAGGGACACCAAGCATGAGTATCTTTTCTAGCTCATCGGAGATGAAGCCACTGTAGAGTGCTTGTAGGGATTTATTTAGTCACTTCCATCATTGACATTATAGATAGGATTGATTAAGTTATTATTCGGGCATGTCTCCCATAGTCAGACTCTTACTTCAGTTTATTTAGTTTAGCGTGCTGATTGTATTGGATTTCTATACCGATGGTTTATTCAGTTGTTTGGATTTAATTTATTTCGATCTTCAGATATTAATTTTGGTGATTATGTATTTATGTATTTATCTGGAATGGTTTGTGGTAAATGAATTTATTTATGGTATTTTAAGTAAGAGAAAAATTGACACCTAGTAATTAATTGCATTTTCGATAATGATGCTAAGAATGAGCCAAATGAGATTTCTATTTTATTTTAGTAGAGGGATGACCACTCGTTATTTTAATAAGCGGGGTGTCACGGGTTGTCCTTCCTGATAGGGAAGAAAATAATTTGAAGTTTATCGACTCCTTGATAGTAGAATTGACTCGCCCTACCATGCCATTCTTAAGAGAGGATGCCTGCATGTCATGTAGGTCGTTCCCTCCATTTACCACTAGAAACTCAAGTGCATCATCGGCTATGGAATAATGGAGATCTGAGGCAATCAGGTCGTTTCTCAAAAGTGTTTCATCATTGCCATCATGCCTAAATAATATTAGAAGAAAGAGAAGGAGGTCTTTCTAGTTGTATGTGGTTTAAGTCTTTTGTATTTTGATTTTTGATTTATTGGGTCTTATTGAAAAATACAAAAAGATCTTGTTTGTATTTTGAGTTGTCTTTGTTTTAAAAAGTTTAAAAACTCTAAAATATTTTTTGTGTGTTTATGTGTATTTTTTTTACACATTTTGTGTGGCATATACTTGTGTTTGAATCCGTTTCATTCGATTTATCCATGAGGCTAGTACTTTTGGTTATGATGCTCAATGCTTATATTGTTCGTAATCATTCTTGCATGGAGTGGTTTGACTTTGAATTGCTTAATGGATTGACTTTGTATGTGCCTCTGCACACACATGCATAAGATCTTTTAAAATTTAACTTCACATATTATATTTCAGATAAGTGAATTATTCTCCCATAAATCTCATCATCTACATATATTTTGACTATGGGGGATTCATGCATATATGAATCGTTACTGGTGAGAGTTTTTATTTTTATTGAATATATGAGGGTGCACGAGAAAGGACCATGAAGGTATAAATCTTTCTTGTGTGAAAGGCCACCATTGGAAAGAGCCTAAAAAATTAAAAGTCAAAGGATTTTTTTTTTGCCAAGGCCATGTTTTTAATATTGATCATCAAAATTGGTATCTTCAAAAGATTTGGGTTGAAAAATGATATATGTTAAGTTTTTGAGGGTGCTAAATTTGAAGATCAATGGTTTTGCACAACGAATCCTATTTATGCTTAACATGTCATTATATTATGTATTTGTAGAATCATCAAAATTTTAGGATTGTGTGCGTTGTGCTTGTTTGTTCTTTGAGTTCACTTTATTTGTCACTTGAGGTTAAATATTAGTTTTATAAAGTTTTGCAATCAAATAGAACTTCTTGGATATATTTAAGTGATCGGGCCATAACTCTTTTGGCTCTAGTTTACACCCTTCACTCTATTTACCACATGTTTATTTAGACACATTTATGTAATACGACAGTGGAAATCTTATTGTGTTAAGTATCTAGTGTGTGTGTGTGTGTGTGTTTGTATATATATATATATATATATATATATATATATATATATATATATATGTTTTGGCTCTTTACAATTACATCTAGTCCATTTATGCCATTGATTTAATGCTATATTAATATCGGTATGCTATATGGCGTTTACATTGGTATCCTATGCTTCTCTTAGTGCATTCTAGTTGGTATCATGTGTTATTACATCAAAGTTGGTATCTATTGTTCATTGTTTGGATTAGTTGTGTTTGTGTTTTCGAGTTGTTTTGTTGTAGCTTATCTCACTACACATCATTGCATGATATACTTGTTTTGCCTTTATGATTATCCCTCGTTTCATTTAGAGGCTAAGAGTTGGTTTAATTAAAGAGAGAATAGTTATTTTAGGCAGTTTAATATTTGCCTATTCCTGAATAAAAAAGGGGAGAAATGGTATCTCATCATTCCAGTCAGGTGGAGAATATTTTCCTTAGGCGAAGACGTCCCAACTTAGGAAGAGATTGATTTTTAGATGAAGGGGGACGTTTATTGTTATGAATATTTATATTGTTATATTCTTTTTGAATTTGAAGGTGTGTTTAAGTGTGCATGCTTGCAACGACGTGGAAATTTTTTTGTCCCAGCAAAGCTACTCAACATATGTTTCCATCGAGCATACGTAGTTTTCCTTTTGGGATGGGGATTGTGTCTTTTAGAGAGATTGACAACCCATAGGTGTTTTTATTTTTGGATTTGTCTCGAAATAGACAAAGGGGAATATTTGTAGGGACAAATTTCCAATTGAGTTAGTTTACATGTATTTGCTTATTCAGAATAAAACATTTTGAGTTATATGCTACGATTTGAGTTAGTGACCTTTCAAGCCTATGACATGTTTTTTGAAGACGTATCAACCAATGTAAATAGAACACATCAACATACCTTATTTTGTGCCACATTTCATCATCAACATTCCAAAGATATATCAGGTATAATTCATATTTATGCTGAGCCTATGATATGTTATTATTGGGTGTTAGGATTATTTTAAAATGTTTTTAAAATGACTTTATATATTTTTAGAAAAAAATATTTATTTTTCTCAAGGTCGTTAGAACGATTTTTCATATATCGTTTGAAATAGATTCCTATATATTTCGAATAAGATATCAAACAAGATTTAGTTTTCAAAAGCTTTGGTATCTTTGGAATCTCTTTAGATAACCCATTCAAATGTCATTCCAACGAGATTGGTACGCTCATTCGAGCAAACTTCAAATGAGATACATCGAATATTTTTTAGACTCATTTGATAGCTCGTTCGCTTACTGTTTGAACGAGAAAGGGTACGTCCTTCTAATGAAGTACCATGTCATTCAAACGACCCAACACGTTTTTAAAAAAATACAGGTGTTTTCTAACTACTCCCATTACCCCTTGATCTCAGTTTTCCTACCTTTTTTATGTAGTGCGGAGCAACAGTTATTCAATGGACATTTTCCATGCTTTAGAGTTCATAAACTCTTCCAAAAAGTTCACCAAGTGGTGTAAATCATTTATGATTAATATTTTTAAATAGAAACCCTAGTTTACACCTAACTCATTTACGATCCAAGATTCATCTTATATATTATTTGAGATCGTGTTTTGGCACCATATTTTATTCTCTCCATCTTGTTGAGAATTGTTTCTTGCGGTGCATTCTATGCTCGTTGGTCTACATACAGTGGACTCCATGTGCGTGACATTTTCTGAGCCTTATCGGTGAATTCTAAGGTTTGTGTAAACTCACACATTGTTTCAGCTGCACGATTGGACTCCTACATGTCACTGAGCAGAGGTCAAAGGAACGAATAGCGTCAAGGCTTGATAGGGCATCGAGTCTATGTTTTAAGTCTTCTGTTGTGTCCTTTTGTAATTTCGTACTTAGTGGATTTTGTGTGGCTGGGTCATCCGATGTTGTTCCCATTTAGGTTTTCCATCGGGAGTTACAGTTGATTTATTTTATCTTGCTATACTCACCTAGATTCATGCTTAGGCTAAAGATAAAATTGGTTAATTACAAATATGTTAATTTGGTACTTAACTAATTTGACTTAATTTTGTTTAAGAAAAAGTTGAAATTGAAAGACTATTTATAAAAATTGGTTTGTGTGTTTTTGAACATTCCCATCCAATATCATTTTCGATTCTCCCTTTGTCAAATTGGTATTAGAGAAGGTATATGGATCTATCATGTTAGATCTTGTTTAGGCTTGAATATAGAAAATCTGTCATTTTTTATGTTTCCAATTTTTTATGATTCAAACTATGCATACTGAAAAGCGCGTATTAAAACATCACTTAAGTCATTAGATGAAAGGGTTTGGTCAACGATTTTTAGAGGGTGGTCCCCACCCATGAATTTAGTTGGTGAATTACATGTTCTTAAACACATAGAAACATATATATTGAGGATGAGCTTAAGTTATGTAATTATAATTCACGTTGTTTGAATGCCCTATTTTGTGCAGTCACACCAAAGGAGTTCTACCGTAATATGACATGTGAAATGTCTATCCAAGTCACTCATGAAGGTACTAGTGCTGTTAAGGCTTCCAAACTCCCAAACCTCACCACTCAGTTTAAAACCTTTAAGTTGGAGGAGAGTGAAACCTTCAATGAGTTCTACGCTAGATTATCTAATATTATGAACTCAACTTTTAACTTGGGAGAGAAAATAATCGAAAAATTGAGTAATCAATAAAATCTTAATGTCCTTGCATAAAATATTTATTCAAACGTGACATTTTTGAATTCCTTTAATACTTTGAACTCTATGAAACTTGAAGAGCTTGTAGCTGATCTACAAACTTATGAGTTTGACATATTTTCCTCCAGAATGAAGAATAAAGATGAGGGAATTACTTTAAAAGATCGAAAGGAGTAAACATATATTCCGGATGATGATTTTGACATTAAATCTAATGATATGTCCATGTTTTCAAACAAGTTTTAAAAAAAATCAAAAGATGTGAAGAAGTTTGAGAAAAACAAGTATGACAAGGCCAATCAGTTCCTTAAAAAAAATAATGATAACTTTAAGAGGATGGGTTGGATAGATGCTTTATATATGAAGGCTAAGGCCATAGGGTAGATGAGTTTCCCAATAAACTAAGGAAGGATGGCAAGGAACCGAAGGTGTATAATCCTACCTTTAGTGACAGTGAACCTAAAGAGGGACCCGATTCCCCCTTTGAGCTCAACTTTATCGCGTTCATGGATAGTCACGCTGGCCTTGATTAAAAATATTCTCATGAAGATAATTATGAGCATGACATTTTTAAGGCCAATTAATGTGATTCCTAAGTGAGTGATGACGGAGAGAATGGAGAAGAAAAGGATGATGATAAGGAAGAGGAGAATGAACTCCAAGTTCCCTTCCATGAGTTATATGTGGAAATGATGAAATTGAAAAGGAAAAATTGAAGATGGAATCTAAATTGAAATAACATGCCTTAGGTAATGATTAGTGTGTTTTGATTATGGATCGTAGGGCATGTGAGAATATTCTTAGGGAAAATCTCATATTTTTTGAGGGGGAGTGAGATAGCCTTTAAGGATTAATGGAAATTTGTAAGAAGGTTGCCCTTATTTTTGAAAAGTCTCATCGTTTACTCGAGTTTAGGATATTGGAGCTATGAAATAAGATTTGGAGGCTTTACATAATAGACTTGTTGATTCTCAAATGCTTGTACATGATACTTTCCATGATAAATCAAATGGTTGATTGTGTTTGCATGTTTACATGCACTAGCTTTTGTAATGCATGATATGTGTTTCATACTTGTATGTGGTTTGAATCTTTTGTATTTTAATTTTTAATTTTTGGGGTCTTATTAAAACAATACAAAAAGATTTTGTTTGTCTTTGTTTTAAAATTGGTTAAAATGTTTAAAAAATAAAAAAGATTTTTTTTTGGTGTTCATGTGTAATTTAGATTTACACATTTTTTGTGGAATGTCATTGTGTTTAATTCTGCTTCATTCCATGTATATATATGGCTAGAACTTTTAGTCCTGATGTTCAATGCTTAGATTTTTCTTAATCATGCTATCGAACAATCTAGCGTAAAACGTATCAAATGATTCACTCTCAATCATTTTAATGGTTTCAAATTGAGTGGTGAGGTTTTGGAGTTTGGAATCCTTAAGAGGACTTGTACCATCATGGGTGAGTTTAAGTGTGTCCCAGGCCTCTTTAGACATTTCACATGTCATAATTTAGCACAACTACTTCGGTGTGACTGCACTTAAAAGAGCATTTAAACCACGAGAACTAAATTTTTCAAGCTTATGCTCATCCTCACTCCATTTTTCTACGGGTTTAGGAACACGAACTTCTCCTTCTAAACACATTGGTGGGGACCACCCTCCAACAACCCGCTTGACAATCTCGCTCATCTAACGGCTTAAGTGTTGACCTCATAAGCGCTTTTCAGCATGCGTAGTTTAAACCATCAAAAACTGAAAACCTCAAAAATGATAAATTTTCCATATGAAAACCTAAAAGGATCTACCACGATAATTTAGCGCACCCGCTCTGATAACACTTGAAAGTGCGATGGTCCCCTGAAATTCCAATTTTTAAATTCTTTTAGCTAAATTTCTCTTAACGAGGAATTAATTCAAGTTCAAATTTACACAAATCAAATTAAAACAAACTTAATTCTAAATTGAATTAAAGTAAACGAAAATTACCTAAATTAATTATGCACCAATTAAACCTTTTTAGTGGTTAAACCATTTTTTCTTGTTAGCCTAAGCATGCATCAAGGTGAATTCCAAGATAAAATAAATAACAACTACGTTTGATGTACGAGGAAAAACCCAAAAGTAAAAACCTCGGATAACCCAACCACAAGTCCACTAAGTACGAAATTACAAATAGTACAAGGTAGAAGACTTACACCATGAATCGATGCCCTCGTAAGCCTTGACATTTTTCCTTACTTTAAAATCTGCCTAGTGACAATGCAAAAGTCCACCTAAATCTCGGAGTTCACCGATGGGGCACAACTACTGTCACGCATACGAAGTCCACCGTAGGAGAACCAACCAACACAGAATCCTCCGTAAGAAATAATTCTCAATAATGTGGATCATGATAAACCCCATTTTAAAACTTGAGCTCAAAACATATATGTATATTAAAACTTGGACAAAACAATTGGGTGTCAGTTTAGATTGATGTTTGATAAAAATTAATCATAAATGATTAACCAATATTGATGAAATTTTTTAGAGAGATTTTTATCTTCAAAGAATGGAAAAGTTTCCCTATGAAACTCCAATCCATCACTACATAAGGTGGATAAGAAAGTAGTGGGGAGTTGAGAAGAAAATTGTCACCAAAAACTGATTTAAAAAAAAAATTACTCCGGTTGTTCGAACGTAATACAAGCTGAATGGAACGATATTATCTTCTCATTCTAATGAGATAGAAACTATAATTCTAATGAGATGTAAGTGTAGACCAAAAATGTACCTTATTAGAAGTTGTTCTAGCAAAGCCCGAATATCATTCGAACGACATGGAAAAGTCGTTCTAACAATCTAGAAATTAAAATGTTTTTCTTCAAAAAATATAAAGTAATTTTTAAAAATAGTTTAACAAAAATTCAAACACCCAATAATAAATATCCAAGTCTCACTTAAAATATGCATTCATAAATGAGAGATGCTTGGAACATTGATGATGAAACGAGTTATGAAACACCGCATAGGATGTGATCTCCTTGACATGGCCTCTACATCTTTAATAAAAATGTTATAGGTTTGGAAGGTCACTAACTCAACTTCTATCCTATGACTCAAAGATTTTTGTTCGAAATTAAGCCATTACATAGAAATTGACTCAATTGGAAATTTGTCCTTATAAATCTCTCCATTTGGCTATTCTAGGACAAAAGAAAAAATAAAAACACCTATGGGACGTCAAACTCATCTAAAAGGCTCAATGCCAATCCAAAAGGAAAAAGTACACTCGCTTGACCGACACATACGAACAACTTGAAAAATTAAATTATTTTTCTTCAAAAAATATAAATTGATTTTTAAAAATAGTTTATCAAAAATTCGAACACCAAATAATAAATAACCAAGGCTCATATAAAATATGCATTCATACTTGAGAGATTTTTGGAACGTTGATGATGAAACGTGACATGAAACATGACATAGGATATGATCTCTTTGACTTGGCCTCTACGTCTTCAACAAAAATGTCATAGGCTTGAAAGATCACGAACTCAATTTCTATCCTATGACTCAAAGAGTTTTGTCTGGACTTAATCCAAAATACATAGAAATTGACTCAATTGGAAATTTTCCCTTACAAATCTCCTCCTTTGGTTATTCTGGGACAAAACAAAAATTAAAAACACCTATGGGCTATCAAGATCATCTAAAAGACTCAATCCCAATACCAAAGGAAAAAGTACAGACGCTTGACCGACACATACTCTAAGTAGCTTTTCTTATAATAATAACTTTATCGCATGGTTGAAAACCTGCACACCTAAACCCACCATAAAATGCATAAAGAATATAACAAATTGCATAATAAGATCCTCACCCTTTGTCTAACAGTGTGTACCTAAGAAAGAACATCTCCCCCTAAGATATAGATTCTCCAAATGAAAAGAGTTAGATACCATTTCTCTCCTTTTTTGTTTAGGAATAGACAAAGATTAAGGTCCATAAAATAGATAATTTATCCCCAGTTAAACCAATTCTCCCCTAAATGAAACAAGGGATAAACATAAAGGAAAAAAAACTAAGTATATTATGCATTGGTATATAGTGATACAAGAAATAACAAAATAATTTTTGATAGACAAGAACAACCAATCGACATAAAGAGCAATTGATATCAATTATGATGCGATAGAAAAATGATACCAATAAGAATGTACTAAAATAAGCATGGGATATCAATGAAACGTAGCAACAAGAAAGATGCCACTATGAACAAAAAAATACAAGGACTAGATGAAAAAGCAAAGACTCAAAACAAATGATACCATATATATAAATATGCAAAATATATCAATGAAGAATAAGCGCGCGCGCACGCACACACACACACACACATATATAAACACCACACAAGACACTAAACACGATAAGCTTTCCACACTCATATGGCATAAATGTGTAAAAATAAACATATGGTAAATGGAGTGACGGGGCATGAACAAGATACAAAAGAGTTATGACCCAATCATGAAGAGTGCGCGTGCGTTCAAATGAGGAAATTATTTAATTAAATCTCAGTTTTTCAATTAAAACCTAAAACATGCATCTACGTGTGATTGAAATTAATATGATCATGCAAGAATAATTAATCACACACAAAAACACATAAATGAGGAAAAATCCCCCAAAGGGGCAAAACCTTTTATTTTCTCTATAATTTTGTAAGATACGGTTACATGGATTACAATGAAAATAAGTGTGACACAGAAATACCCGCAGGTGTCGGTTCTGATGTCGTCGACTGGAATCTCTCAGAGGAACTCCAGATGGGCTGCAATGAAGAAGAGAGCGGCTTCTCCTCAAAGTACTCCAGAAGTGTAAATGATCTTCTTGAAGGTTTAACAATTCACACGTGACAACCCGCTCACCAAAATAAGGGGTGGCCAGCCCAATACTCCAATATAACGGAATCATGGATGGAATCATTCTCAGCATCAGAACAAAAATATAGAGTATCTAGGATAACCACCCAATATTTTAGAAAACGGGTTGCCAAAAATTTTGATTTGAAAGTAAATAAATGAAAACAAACAACCCAATTCCTGAAAGATAAGGGAAACCCCAAGACATATATAAATAATACAACAAGAATACGATAAAAAGACCGAATAGGTAACCGGTCACTAACTGATACACCAATAATACGCAAGTACAATAAGTTACTTATTACATTACATTAGACATTTACAAAAGCTTGGGCCTCTTGCCCGAATAAAAGACTTGAACTTAACTAGAATAAAAAGTGAAAACGTCTATACCAAATGTATCCCGTAATACCCGCAATGCACCACGGCTCGTCGAAAACATCGGAATCGGAATTCAAATCAGGCATCCTTGCGGCGGAGTACCTGAGCAGAGACAAGATGAATATGCAACAAGAAAAGTAACCAGGTCAGGGCCCGGTTCTATATGATTACCAGATGAATAAAGAGTATGACAGTTATGTATAATAAATCGTGAAGAAAGAGAAATAAGAAGCAACCTATACAATTTAAAACATAAGCTAAGCAGGAACAAAAATAAGAAGCATTAAACTAAAGACTTCACCAAAGGTGCCAATTATTTCATATATCTTTTCCTTAGCAGGAAGTATATATATATAATCAAAATGTTTTACACTTTAAGGAGATTTTATCTCAATTTTACCTTTTGTAAAAAAATCCTTTCCTTATCAGGAAAATAATCATTTTCAAATGCACTTTGTGGCATTTACGTGTGCTCTTTGTGGCACTCCATCATGCTCTTATGGCATATCAAATACATCAAGTCCCACTTGATTATGAACTGTTATAATTATATACATATAACGAATTCTAAGACCGCCCGTCCGGGTTTCCCCACTGTGCGCGCCCCTAAATGACCATCATCTTCCAGGGCCTATCATTAGACAACCTGGGCACCTATATCGCAAGACGTCGGGAAGCGGCCATGAGCCTGCGGGGTAGTCAAGACCATTTCCATTTCATTTCCATCCCACGTATATGTTTCATTTTATTCGAAACCCTTTCTATTTATTTTGTAAATAATCTAACTTACCATCCATAGTCATACGATAGCTTATATCAACACTACAACCTCAAAGGAGTAAATAAACTCTTCATTATCTCCAAGCATTCTAGGAGGTTATTTTAGAACCCCAAGGTTATCATCTTTCGAAGGAATGAAATGACTTTCAATTTATTCTCCAAACTCACCTTTATGGCGTTATTATGAACCACCAAGGTTAACATAGTTCAATCGAACTTTTAAAATCTCCCAACATTCTTTTGGGGTGGTAATATAAACCATCAAAACTAGTATAGCTTAATTAAGCTCCTAAGGTCTCCCGAACATAACACTACATCTCCTAGTTTTATAATAATTAACTAGAAGAAAAGAATGCCTTATCATTAATAGGCCTAACCCCGGAAAAATCCCCACATAACCCATTCCAAATGTAGGGTAGACATCTAACTCATCTCACACTCTAGGACTCTAAGTTTACTTCATTCAAGAAGGTTCCTAGTCCCTATATTTAAAGAAACGGATTGAAATTGAGTTATAAAATTAACTCAAAAATAGCAGGAAAACGAATCGATTCGCCCAAGGGCCGAATCGATTCGCCCTAGCGAATCGATTCCCCCCAAAAGAGAATCGGTTCGGACTACTAAACCAACATTATGCAATTGGCCAAATCGATTCGGTCTTAACCCGAATTGATTCAGGTTATGCAGACCTGCCAATTTCCCTTAGCGAATCGATTCGCCCAAGGGGCCGAATCGATTCGGACCTGCAAATCTGCCAAAAATGGCTATGAAGGGTTATGAACCCTAAATCCTCCAAACTTCAAATCTCTTCCTTTTCATAAACATCCAACAACAAAAATCTATCCCAAACTAATCTACATGATTATTAACCATCAAAACCCACAATTTCTTCAACATAAATCAACACTAGGGTTTAAATCCCACAAATTCTACATTTAAGCCATAAATGTAAATACACAACTATCATACAATTTATGCATCTTAAATCACATATTAGCAAGTAGAAAACTTGCCTTGATGTAGGGAATATCAGATTTCTTTGAGTAGGAGCATCAATCCATCTTCAATCTTCATTTTCTCTTCTTTCTCCATTCTTTCTCTTCCTCTTTCTTTCTCTCCTTTCTCTCTATGTTCAAGACATAAATTGGGGAAAAAAATAAGGGATTTTGGATACTAAAATCGTGGCTTAAGTTAAAACTCCCAACTCAAATGGTTAATACCACATTAAAATGACTCCCAAATACGCGTATAAGCTAAAACCAGGTAGAAGTGCCCGGAACACAAAAATACAATATGGCACTTATTTTGACTGTCTCGCACCTTCCGAGACTAACTAAACCCTCTAAACTGGCATCCGGAAATTTTATAAATTATTTCGAGTTCCAAAATCATTTAAACTAAAAGGCCATTTAAAATACATGACACTACAAACATGCAACCTGATGTTATTTACTTTCACATGCAGTAAATATGCATCAATCTAGTAAATATTAACTTTCAATTCATTAAATTAATATTTACTCCAGTCCCCACATTTTATATAATTACCTTATGCGGTAAAATCAGTATAAAATGAGCCTTCCAGAATCGAGGGTTGTTACATACTCCCCCCCCTTAAGAGGGAATTTTGCCCCCAAAATTCGGGCATACCCAAATCTGATAAGGGTATACTACTCTAAACTAGGATTCTACCATCCTAAACAAACTCCTCGTTATTGCAACGCCCCAAATGGACCCGGACTAAGATCGACCCTATCGATCTCAATCTACATCATTTGTGCTCTAGCATAGTACAAAGCGTTCCTCACCAACTACGGATCCTATCTTTCTACGGCGAAAGGTGACGTCCTCGCGACTCGGCAAAATTAGCCGAATCTCTAGCATCATGTTACATCACACCTTGGGGCATTCGTACCAACTCTAAGTGGCTTAGCCCTAACGCTACTCAGCTATCCCCCGCCTCGACGTATCTCATCAAGGCGTATGGATTAAAAGCCAAATCTCTAAAGAAATGTTCCGAGACCACTCCAAGTCCAAGGAACATATTACCCATTGGTTCCATCCAACGAGTATACGAATTACTAAACCGACCACGCTAGGCCACTCACGAAACCATGCCTTAGGAAATGGTCCATAAGACCACTCCAAAACCTAATGGTTGCACGAAAATCTCCATCCATACCATTACTGCTCCCATCTACTATGTATACTAAGGCGCACGTTCGTAATATGCCTTTCGGCATAAGTAAATTTCCTCCATTTCATCCATCCACTTTAGGGTGGTAGGATATACGCCATTTCCATACGGTTCCCATTACTTCGCAGAAACTTTTACTAAACCTTCGACACGAATTTCTAGTTTCGGTCCATCCTATTATAATAGGCATCTCCTGTGGTTTTTACTATTCCTCCATCGAGAACGGGGTATACTCTTCTACAAGTAGTCCGTCCATAATGGCCGGGAATGCAACAGTCTGATCAAACGATTAACCATTTTCTCAAATGGGATCATGACCAGTTCGATGCCGGTAGTTCCATGCAGGCGTCTATGAATACCCTTCTTCGTTTCACTACTACTCTCTTTACACGAGTAGGTGAAATGGTCAATCACAGACAGACACGCTCTTACTACCGAGTCTTCCTATTCATGCTCATTCTACTTGGCCTTCCATGCCATTACCATCATCTCTAACGAGTTCTCTACTCGACACGTCCACTACCCCAATCGCATTTCCTTAGCGAATGAGAAAATATCCAATAACTAGTTCTTCTGAACCCCGAGCACCAACTCAATTCCTCCCACAACATATTGCAACAACTTGTTCCTTACGAGAAGGACCAAATTTCCTGCCTAGGATGTAGTGCCTTATCTATTTAAGGTGATCACTACAACGATGAATCTTAATTCAAGCACAGGATATTACTCTCTACGAGTTTAAGCTTGTGAGACTCATAAACAATAGGTCTATGCTCCATTATTATTACTCCCCAATCCTGGCAGAAACTTACTCATTAAACTCACTCTCGAGCTTACAATCATGACTCAGGAGTGAGGATCCACCCGTCCTTATTAACTCCCCGGAAATGAAGTTACCAACGTAACCTTATCTCTAAGAAATGCCTCATCTCCTTCGGTCGAACCTATCAAACCTCTCGAGACCCCATAATCTCGCTCCTAAGGGATCTAATCTCTTATAGAGTTAACCCATAACTTATTCGTGGTCAACTCCCTACCGCTTTCCTAAACTAACACCGCCTACCCTCAAGGTCTTACATCCTAAAAATCCTAAGGTCTATTTATATATATCCTACCTAAATCGTAAGCATATAATACCAAAGACATCCCTAGTGGCCAAGACCTTACTCAACTTTCGACATTCACTCGGGTTCATGTGTGGGACGTCTCACCGAAGCGAAATCCAGACAAGGAACCCTCCCGTTACACTACTACCTCGCATCGTCGGTCCTTGAGATATGACGGTCTAAAACACATGATCGGGATCGATAAATTTAACTTACAATTCTACTAATAAGATTCTACTTCTAGACTTCACCTTAGCATTCTATACACGAAATAAGAGAAAGGAAATATGGCATCTCTCCACTCCCAACGTCGTTAAGGTTCACGCGTGGAGCGTCCCGCAAAAGCGGAATCCAAACAAGGAACCCCTCCTATGCATTACTGCTTAACTTTGTTGGTCGTGAAGATAAGTCATAACACCCACATACAATGCAAACAAGCAATAAAACACTCAGACCAGGTAACACATATGACACATATACATAAAAATATCATCACTCGCTTCATAACGTGTGAATAAAAGATAGAACTTCCATACCACGGAAGTCATATAATTACCCTTCTATAATAGCGTAAATACTACTACAAGCTCAATATACACACCTGAGTCTATCGTAGACACAATACTACTAAATCTTATCCTAAGGAATATACACTACCCACCTATAAGGTAGAATTCCCTCCACAATTTGCCAAGCACTCCGGGTCAATACTAATGGTTCTCAGACTCCATATTCGAGCCTTACACATACCAACATTATCTCCCCAACTCCCCAACCAGCCATTTTACTCTTGCCCTTGCTCTCCACTCAACGAAATTTAAAATGAGTGGTTCTACACTCCACATCATAACCGTTATTCCGACTCTGGCTAACAATAATTGCCCATGCAGTCCCTCTTACTTTCTCAGTAAAAGAGGACACGCTCTTGGCCTCCTCTTCCTCAGTTCAATGAAACCTCCCCAGGTGGGTGTCCACCAATGGGGTTTCACGATTCTTACTCCATCAGAAGTGTTAACAACACCTATTTTGGAGCCTATCACTTCATGGTGCATGGTCTCGACTCCCTAACCGTACAACACCTTATTCGCCATTGGTCTTTAACCGAACGTCTTGTGGACATTCGGGAATCCACCTTCTCCTCAGTCCAGTTATCCCAGAGAAACTCGCCATTGCAAGTATCCACCGGGCTTCTCTATGGGTCAAACTTTTGGCACCCACGAATATAGTGACCACATTTTCATCACCACAACACTTCTTCTATGGATGAAGGATTTTCCTCCATTCTACTACAGGGCACTTCTCCACTTCAATATAACATCGCGTGAATTCTCAAGTTTAGTACCACTTCCTACTTCTAGCGGTACTTGGGAAACTACATCAACTGAAATTTGCAGTCATAATAGCAAGACAAGAAAGTGCTACAAAAAGGGAGCGACCTCTAAAGCGGTCCCCCTCCCCGACCACAACTTACAGTTCTCCACACACCTTCCCATAATGCCCTTCTTCTATCGACCTATTATTCTCACACGAATACGCAAAAGATTTTATAGATTCTACCTCATGGTAGAAGAACGAGATCTCACAAGAGAAATCAACGATCTTAATCCTAAGGCTTTACATCAAATCAAGAGCAACGCTGAAAACTTAAGGCGTCCACACAGATTCCTAAGGACTCTAGAACCTGATGCTCTGATACCATCTGTGACAACCCGCTCAACAAAATAAGGGGTGGCCAGCCCAATACTCCAATATAACGGAATCATGGATGGAATCATTCTCAGCATCATAACAAAAATATAGAGTATCTAGGATAACCGCCCAATATTTCAGAAAACGGGTTGCCAAAAATTTTGATTTGAAAGTAAATAAATGAAAACAAACAACCCAATTCCTGAAAGATAAGGGAAACCCCAAGACATATATAAATAATACAACAAGAATACGATAAAAAGACCGAATAGGTAACCGGTCACTAACTGATACACCAATAATACGCAAGTACAATAAGTTACTTATTACATTACATTACATTAGACATTTACAAAAGCTTGGGCCTCTTGCCCGAATAAAAAGACTTGATCTTAACTAGAATAAAAAGTGAAAACGTCTATACCAAATGTATCCCGTAATACCCGCAATGCATCACGGCTCGTCAAAAACATCGGAATCGGAATTCAAATCAGGCATCCTTGCGGCGGAGTACCTGAGCAGAGACAAGATGAATATGCAACTAGAAAAGTAACTAGGTCAGGGCCCGGTTCTATATGATTACCAGATGAATAAAGAGTATGACAGTTATGTATAATAAATCGTGAAGAAAGAGAAATAAGAAGCAACCTATACAATTTAAAACATAAGCTAAGCAGGAACAAAAATAAGAAGCATTAAACTAAAGACTTCACCAAAGGTGCCAATTATTTCATATATCTTTTCCTTAGCAGGAAGTATATATATATAATCAAAATCTTTTACTCTTTAAGGAGATTTTATCTCAATTTTACCTTTTGTAAAAAAATCCTTTCCTTATCAGGAAAATAATCATTTTCAAATGCTCTTTGTGGCATTTACATGTGCTCTTTGTGGCACTCCATCATGCTCTTATGGCATATCAAATACATCAAGTCCCACTTGATTATGAACTGTTATAATTATATACATATAACGAATTCTAAGACCGCCCGTCCGGGTTTCCCCACTGTGAGCGCCCCTAAATGACCATCATCTTCCAGGGCCTATCATTAGACAACCTGGGCACCTATATCGCAAGACGTCGGGAAGCGGCCATGAGCCTGCGAGGTAGTCAAGACCACACCCGGAATCTACTACCCATCGCAGAAAAATATACAACAATAAGCGCTCCCATGGCCTAGGACTATATCCACCCTGCATTCATTAGCCAGGGGGCTTCACCTCGCGTGCGGACTCCCCTTATGATGTCATTTAGAGAGGTGTGTTTAAGCCATTTTATTTATCATATCGAAAATCAAGTAAACCATTATTTACCGGGTTCATGATTAAGTAAATTATCATTTACAAATATCAATACCATTTCCATTTCATTTCCATCCCACATATATGTTTCATTTTATTCGAAACCCTTTCTATTTATTTTGTAAATAATCTAACTTACCATCCATAGTCATACGATAGCTTATATCAACACTATAACCTCAAAGGAGTAAATAAACTCTTCATTATCTCCAAGCATTCTAGGAGGTTATTTTAGAACCCCAAGGTTATCATCTTTCGAAGGAATGAAATGACTTTCAATTTATTCTCCAAACTCACCTTTATGGCGTTATTATGAACCACCAAGGTTAACATAGTTCAATCGAACTTTTGAAATCTCCCAACATTCTTTTGGGGTGGTAATATAAACCATCAAAACTAGTATAGCTTAATTAAGCTCCTAAGGTCTCCAGAACATAACACTACATCTCCTAGTTTTATAATAATTAACTAGAAGAAAAGAATGCCTTATCATTAATAGGCCTAACCCCAGAAAAATCCCCACATAACCCATTCCAAATGTAGGGTAGACATCTAACTCATCTCACACTCTAGGACTCTAAGTTTACTTCATTCAAGAAGTTTCCTAGTCCCTATATTTAAAGAAAAGAATTGAAATTGAGTTATAAAATTAACTCAAAAACAGCAGGAAAACGAATCGATTCGCCCAAGGGCCGAATCGATTCGCCCTAGCGAATCGATTCGCCCAAAAAGCGAATCAGTTCGAACTACTAAACCGAGATTCTGCAAATTGGCCGAATCGATTCGGTCTTAACCCGAATCGATTCGGGTTATGCAGACCTGCCAATTTCCCTTAGCGAATCGATTCGCCCAAGGGGCCGAATCGATTCGGACCTCCAAATCTGCCAAAAATGGCTACGAAGGGTTATGAACCCTAAATCCTCCAAACTTCAAATCTCTTCCTTTTCATACACATCCAACAACAAAAATCTACCCCAAACTAATCTACATGATTATTAACCATCAAAACCCACAATTTCTTCAACATAAATCAAGACTAGGGTTTAAATCCCACAAATTCTACATTTAAGCCATAAATGTAAATACACAACTATCATACAATTTATGCATCTTAAATCACATATTAGCAAGTAGAAAACTTGCCTTGATGTAGGGAATATCAGATTTCTTTGAGTAGGAGCATCAATCCATCTTCAATCTTCATTTTCTCTTATTTCTCCATTCTTTCTCTTCCTCTTTCTTTCTCTCCTTTCTCTCTATGTTCAAGACATAAAATGGGGAAAAAAATAAGGGATTTTGGATACTAAAATCGTGTCTTAAGTTAAAACTCCCAACTCAAATGGTTAATACCACATTAAAATGACTCCCAAATACGCGTATAAGCTAAAACCAGGTAGAAGTGCACGGAACACAAAAATACAATATGGCACTTATTTTGACTGTCTCGCACCTTCCGAGACTAACTACACCCTCTAAACTGGCATCCGAAAATTTTATAAATTATTTCGAGTTCCAAAATCATTTAAACTAAAATGCCATTTAAAATACATGACACTACAGACATGCAACCTGATGTTATTTACTTTCACATGCAGTAAATATGCATCAATCTAGTAAATATTAACTTTCAATTCATTAAATTAATATTTACTCCAGTCCCCACATTTTATATAATTACCTTATGCGGTAAAATCAGTATAAAATGAGCCTCCCAGAATCGAGGGTTGTTACATCACATATATGAATGGGAGTGATTATGTGAATAAAAAGGCTTAAGAAAACCTTAAAAGATGAAATCTGATTCTGGGCTATTTTCGTAGAATTCGTGTTTGTAAAAAGACTTGTAAAAAAGTGTAGAATATACACTGGTATTTATAAGAAAATCGAGGCTGTGGCTTCACTCGAACGAGATAAGCATCTCGCTCGAACGAAGGACATGTGTCTCTCGAACGACTTCGCGCAAGATGCTGATCTCGCTCGAGCTCGTTTGAACGAGCTCTTCGACCAAGGCAGTCCGCTTCTACATGTAGAAATTTTTTTACTTTTTATAAATATAAATCAGACTTCGAAAAAACATTTTTTGAAAAATTTCCCATATATTTGTGCGAATATAAACAACTCCAATAAATCATTTTACCAATAATGCATAGTGGAGTAGTGGGAAACAACTGAGCAGCACGTCGCATATAGCATGATGCACGTGTGTAGATTATGGATGCATGGATTCGGATAGAGGCCATCGTGGATGATCGTGTTTACGGGCCGAATGTATCGGTATCAGACATACAAACTATGATCTAGGGAAAATAGAAAATTCCTAGATTCTACCCCGGGCATTTATAAAATTATGTCCTTACAAATCTCCCCCTATGTCTATGCCGGTACATACATAAAAATACGAATTATGCAATCTCCCTTAAAAAAATGACATACAATATAGTATCCCTATTAAACCCTCAAACTGAGAATACTACATGACATGTCTTCAATCAAACTTCAGCATCTTCAAATCTTCAGCTCTTCAGAAACTCCCAAAGCTTTTCTCATCAGGGTGTGCAATCCAATAAATCAACTTTGTACCTACACACATGAGATAAAGCAGATACCCATGACAAGTAACAGTTTGAAATATAATGATATGCTAAAATCAAAGATCAATTAAGTTTAGCAAATCATTGATAAATCAACCAAACAAATCCCCATAATTCATTCTCCTCCTTTTTATGATTTCCCCAAATAGACAGATATGAGAAGCATAAATATGGAAAATGACACAAAGTAAAAAAATCTATTTTTGATTTTTTCAAAATTTTTCACACAAAATATACAAAAAAGAATCACACCATGAACAAATACAAAAACAACCAAGTCGATGATAGCGTAAATGAAGGGGTGTGATTAAATTCGATAGGAGAATCAATGCATACGATGAATATTGGATACTCTTAACGAATAAACTCAACATCTTCCTTAGGTGTAAAAAAATAGAAATAGGAGACACTGACTCAATCAAATCAACAAATCAAAGCTCAAAATGATTTCCACACCAATATTGTCCAAAATGATTTAATGTTTTTTCAGGACTTTCAAGGAAGTGCAAACCTGTTTAAATTCTCCAACCAAACTCCCTCAGATTTATATTTTGAATAGAGGTGATCTAAATTCTCAAACTTTGGAGAATTGATGGTTAAACCTAAATGGCCCATATTTGGCATGAATTTCTTTTTATTGCCTTTAATTTTTTTTCGGGCTCTTTTAACCTCTTGGACCCAGATAATAAAATTCCTCAATTTTTTAGGTCCAATTTAATGGTGGCTTAATCGCAAAGGATAAATAATTACCTTTCGTAGCCCTTCACCGTTAAAAAAAATCACACAATCTCACCAACAGGGATTTACATGTATTCCAATCTTGTCAAGTTTTATCGCATATTATTCGTTGTATAGACATAATTGAGATGGAAACACTGAAGCCAATATGTGATAGACAAGTACAATAATAAAATAAAATCGTGCATGTGTGCAATAAAGGAGATAAGGAGCCAAACATGTAGAAAGATATCACTAATCACATCTCAACGACTCCAAACAATGTAAAACACATGGATGCAATGATGTAGCGTTTCAAATCACTATCAAACAGTCACATGAAAAATGGAATGATGTTATGAATTAGTCATCCTAAGTGTTCATCCATAAACGGTGTAAATAAAATACAAAAATCTTTTTGTGCTTTCTAAAAATTTTATAAAATGAAAATCTGTTTGGATTTTTCAAAGAAATAGAAAAAGAAAAAAAATAATAATACAAATGATACAACCTAGGGAATATGAATCATATGATATGAACACGATAATGCATTCTATCCTAGACATGAACCAACCCCTCAGTCAACTATGCAAATCCCCAAAGACTTCCTAAGACTCTCAAATCTAAGGGAATCTAAAGGCTTCATGAATATATCGGCTAATTGAAGGTCGGTGGGTACGAAACTCAGGGATACGACTTTCTCCTCAACTAACTGACGTATAAAGTACTCACGTATCCTGATGTGCTTTGTGTGTGAATGCTGGACTGGATTGCGGGATATGTGTATCGCACTCATGTTATCACAGAAAATGGCCATGGTGTCCTGTGAAATCCCATAATCCTCCAGCATCTGCTTCATCCATAAGAGTTGCGTGCAATAACTCCCGACGGTGATGTACTCAACCTTCGCAGTGGACAAAGAGATGGAGTTTTGCTTCTTGCTCAATCAAGAGACAAGAGGAGAACCAAAATAGAAACACCCACCAGAAGTGCTCCTACGACCATTTACATCCCCGGCCCAATCGGCATCCGAATAGGCAGATAAACGGTCATCGATATCAAAGGAATACCAAATACTGTATGTGAGAGTCCCACTTACGTATTTGATAGTACGTTTTAGAGAGAGTAAGTGTGACTCTTTTGGGGACGCCTGATATCATGCAAATACTCCAATACTAAAGGCTATGTCGAGGAGACTGGTAGTCAAGTAGAGAAGAGTACCTATCATACTCCGGTATAAGGTTTGCTCTATGTCCTTGCCTGAAGTGTCCTTACTAAGCTTGACAAAAGTACTCATAGGTGTACGTGCATGCTTAGCGGAGTCTAAACTAAATTTTTTCACTAGGTCTCTAGCATATTTGGATTGGGAGATGAACATCCCATCCTCTAGCTGACGAACCTGGAGGCCAAGGAAGAAAGTAAGCTCACCTACCATGCTCATATCAAACTCACTTTTCATCTCCTCCTCAAAGTGGTGAGCATGATGGGAGCATGTGGATCCAAAGACTATGTCGTCCACATAGACCTGGGCAACCAAAATAGCACTGTCATCTCTCCTGACAAACAACGTCATATCAAATCCCACTCTCTTGAAGCCACGGGCGAAGAGATAGGAAGTAAGCCTCTCGTACCAAGCAAGGGGTGCTTATTTTAAACAATACAAGGCTTTCCTCAGATAGTAGACATATTCCGAGTGTTTAGGGTCTTCAAACCCTTTTGGTTGTTCCATATAAACCTCCTCCTGAAGGATGACATTTAGAAAGGCACTCTTGACATCCATATGATATAACTTAAAGCGTAGATGACATGCTATGGAGAGTAGTATGCGGACGGACTCAAGCCTCGCAACATGAGAAAATGTCTCCCCAAAGTCTACACCCTCTATCTGTGTGTAGCCTTGAGCGGCCAACCTAGCCTTATTTGGGATTATGCTACCATTTTCATCCATTTTATTCTTAAAAATCCACCTGGTACCTATCACATTAGTCTCACTAGGTCGGGGGATAAGTTCCCAAACATTATTTTTTTAAACTGAAGCAACTCATCCTGCATGATAGATATCCAATGTTCATTTTTGAGTGCTTCTCTATGATTCTTGAGCTTAACTTTAGACGTGTAGAAAAGATGGCTAACAACGTTCTCTAACTGAGCATGAGTTTTGACCCCTAAAGTGGGATCGCCAACAATGGCAGAGGGATCATGACTCTTGCGAACCCAAATAGGTGTGTCCCCTAACACAGGAGTAGGTTCCATAGGGTGTGGGTGAGGGAAAAGTAAATCGTTGCCAGAAAAGGCCTCATCCTCACACTGATGGATATAATCAATATACGTCGAAGGGTCATCATTTTGCACGGTGACGTTAATTGACTCCATAACCTTAGAGCTCTTCAGGTTAAAAACCCGATACGCTCTACTATTTGATTAATATCCTAACAATATTCCCTCGTCGGTCCGGGAGTCAAACTTTCCTAATTGCTCACTATCCCATAGGATGTAACATTTACTCCCAAAGACACGGAAATATGCAAGGTTTGGTTTCTTGCTAGTCCACAATTAATAAGGCGTCTTAAGTGTGTGTGGACGCGGGTAAACCCTATTCACCGTGTGGCATGCAGTAGACACTGCCTCTGCCCAAAATCTCCTAGCAACCTTACGAACTAGAAGCATAGATCTAGCCATTTCCTAAATCGTCATGTTCTTTCTCTCAACATTCCCATTTTGCTGAGGAGTCTTCACAGCAAAAAACTCATGTTTGATTCCAAGGCTATCACAATAAAGATCTACCTTTGCTTCCTTAAATTCTATGCCATTGTCACTACGTATCCTGTTAATAGTGACTCCGTGTTGATTTTGCAGGACATGACACTTGGTCTTTAAAAACTCTACATCATCGGATTTCTCTCTTAGAAACCCTATAATCGAATATCTGGAGAAATCATCCACCATCACAAGGATATACCTCTTACCACCTAAACTCTCAGTACGAGTAGGACCCATAAGATCCATGCGAATCAACTCAAGTACGCGGGAGGTGGTAATGGAATGCAACTTCCTATGGGGGATATGGATTTTCTTTCCCAACTTACATGGTCCACAAACCGTGGAAGTTGGCTTTCCAATAGATGGTAAGCCACGTACTAGGTCCTTTTTATCTAAGCATGTCAAATCTCTAACCTTCACATGACCTAGACATTGGTGCCATAGATCCATAGGAGTGATCGTGGCGTTGTTCCAGATAAGTGAGGATGTGGGCATAGTCCCATAGCAATTATCCTTTCTCCTCACTCCTTGCACTAAAAGTTTACCAGCTTGATTGCAGACATTACACGCATCCCGATCAAACTTTACGACAAAGTCAGGGTCGCACAGCTGGCTAATGCTGAGAAGGTTTTCTTTCAAACCTTTGACGTACAAAACATTCTCTAGATTAGGAAATACTGGTAACTCTACAGTACCTCATCCTACAATGCTAGAATTGCTACCGTCTCCAAAGGTGACTCTACCTTCCTTATACTCCTCTAGGTAGGTAAAATAATGAGACATCACCTGTCATATGTCTGGAGCACCCACTATCAAAATACCACTGTGAGATATTATGTACTTTGAGAGTGACATGAACAACAAGGGCCTTTTTATCTTTCTTAGGCACCCAAGAAGTGGTAAACTTTTGTTTACCCTTGTTGTTATTAGTTTTAGCCGAGATGTGAGAAGCATTCACAGACGGCAAAGACATCTGTCGGAATTCCTCCATCAAACTCTGTGATGTGGTAGCTAAAAACTCAACACGTTCTCTTAGACTAGCAAAATCATCAATACGATGTGGTGTAGCTATAGTACGTCATGTTCGATTAAAACTATAGCAAAACTCCCTAAGGTGGCCTTTTTTTTACAGTACGTACAGAAGAACACAGTCTTAGGCGGACCTGGATTTGCTTTTCTTGGTCGAACTCTCCTTCGTGGTTTTTAATGATGGCCATATGGAGTCGTAGTAAACTCAAGAATAGGTCCAGGTGCAATTTGGGACGTGGAGGCACCATCATAACCTATTCCCTACCTATCATCAAAACCTAAGGCGATGCCGAGGAGCATCTTTCCCATCTTTCCTCATCTGTCCTCGATTTGAACCTTGACTTCTCGTGCTCTCTCAAGATCATGAGTAAGCTGGGAAACAAGGGCTTCTAGTTTTTTTCCGAGTCTCTAGGGAGGAATGGATCTCACTCGTAAGACTAGCCACTTGTTTAGTCAAATCCCCTTTCTCTTTCTCTAAACCACTCTCTCTCTCCAAACAGTCTCTCTCTCTCTCTAAACAAACTTTCTTTCTCAACACAGGTAGACTCTCTCTCTCTCTCTCAAGGTAGTGCAGGTGGAGGACTCTCTCTCTCTCTCTCTTCTTCTAAATATTCCTCTAACGCGGTGATCCTAAGAATTAACGCTTTGCTATGCTTTTTGGTTTTAAATGACTCATTATATAACTCAGCATAGGCACGTTGAAGATTACACTTGCTCTCACTTGCATCATCCTCCCACTCATTCACATCGCTCTCACTGTCGAGGTGTCCCTGTGAAGCAGCATCCTCATCATCGCGAGGAGCACTAGAATTACTCACATGACTAGCCATGAATGCATTGAATTTACACTCATGCGGCGACTTATCTCCAGAGTCCACTGACTCGACCTCACTGTCGTCACTAAGGGTAGCATTAAGGACACTTTTCCCTTTTCTCTGTTCAACCTAGTAGCACACTCAAAAGATCTATGACCCCTACCGTCGCACTCATAGCATCTCTCACTCTCTTTCTTAGGAGGATCTTTAAAATCTTTTTCATTTTTCTTTTCAAAATTATTTTTCTCAAACTTCTTTTTATCTTTGAAATTACCATTTTTCTTGAATTTGAGAATTTTCTAAAAATTTTTAGCAAACAGGGCCAAATCATCTAAATCAAAGTCACACTCAGAATTTGACGTATCTATCTCTATTTTTCTAGATGACTCTCCCCTCTTTCTTGTCGACCCCTCACTCTTTCTCTCATGGGCATTAAGTGAAATTCCCTTATCTTTAGGCTTAGCAGATTTAGGAAACATATCAATTTCATACGTTTGTAAGTCTCCTACAAGTTCCTCCAATTTAAGGGTGTTTAAATTACCCATAGAACTTAGGACAGTGACTTTAGGTATAAAACGCTTAGGCAATGATCTAATAATCTTTTTAACAACTCTAGCATTAGGAATGTGTTCACCAAGATTAAAGCTAGTGTTTACAATATCAGACAACCTAGCATAAAATTCATCAAAACATTCAGACTCAAGCATGATGATGGTTTCAAATTGAGTTGTCAAATTTTGAAGTTTAGATTTTTTCACAACATTAGTTCCTTCATGGGTAAGTTGTAAAACATCCCATGCCTCTTTTGACATGGTGCACGTCAGTATACGTTTGAACTCGTCAGGTGTGATGGATCCAGAAATAGCGCTTAAACCCTTAGAATTAAAAGATGACCATTTAAATTCTTCTTCAGTCCATGTAGTGTTAGGTTTTAAACTAGTCACGTTCTCAACAGTGATAGAGGGAGGTGTCCACCCTCTTTCAACCAAAATCCAAACACGCTCATCAATGTCTTTTAAAGCAGATTTCATGTGGGATTTCCAGTAAGCATAGTTTGTCCCGTAAAAAACTGGCATTTTATTAAATAATTTCTCCATTGAACACGCCCTTTTTCAAAAATAAATTTTTTCACAAAATTGATATTTTAGAAAATTTTTGCAGAAAATTACACGGTATAATTGTGTAATTGACTCTGACACCAATTTGAAGAGTGCGCGCGCGTTCAAATAAGGAAATTATTTAATTAAATCTCAGTTTTTCAATTAATACCAAAACATGCATCTAGGTGTGATTGAAATTAATATGATCATGCAAGAATAATTAATCACACACAAAAACACATAAATGAGGAAAAATCCCCCAAAGGGGCAAAACCTTTTATTTTCACTATAATTTTGTAAGATACAGTTACACGGATTACAATGAAAATAAGTGTGACATAGAAATACTCGCGGGTGTCGGTTCTGATGTCGTTGATAATACAAAAATAGCACCCTGCCGCGGTCCTTATCAAGATAGTGCGCGGCCCTACTGAACTTGCTGTACTGCCCTACAAGTACTGGGCGCGGCATTTACCACTTGCCTTAATATACAGGCCGCGGCACCTGCGGCCCTTCCAAGTACAGGGCGCAGCACCTGCGGATCTAGCCTCATGTAGGGTGTGGCACTTTGTGTTTGCCTTATAGTCCGCATCCCATTCTACTAGAGTAACTCCGAACTTGATATACGTCACGTGCTCAGGACACGTGACAAAACACATGCCTCTTATAAATAGAGGACCACACCTCGAAATACGGGATCAATTCCACACAACCAGAGCAGTTTCTACGGTACCGATTCTCTCTACACTTCCCCTACATACAGCTCGAGAATTGCTCATCCATATCGCAGCTACCTCTCCGGCCCACCGGGAACATTAGTCATCATGTACTCTCCTTTTATTCTCATACTTGTACGCCTCTTTAGGCACGATTATATTGTATAATGTAATGCATATAATGAGAATAGAGAAACACAGTGGATGTAGTCCTATTTTAAAGGCTGAACCACTCTATATCTTGCCTTCTCTCTACTTACTTACTTTATTTACTTGCTACACACTTTACTGTTGTCTTGTCGGTATGAGTACGCCTCATGGACGACTTCTCCTATCATCAATCTTTCGCCGTCTGTGGGAACGAAGATATTTTAATCTTGTTTCTCTATAGTTCGAGTTCTTTAACACCTTATTTTATTCGTGGGGATCCTTTGGATCATTATCTCACGAGTAGATTCAGGTTATTGAACTCTATTTTATAATTCACACCCTTGAATGGGTAATTTGTATATTCAGATCTGTTCTGGTCTCTCTTTTATGACCTTGGATCTAACTTACATACCCCTGTGATATCATTTCATCTAGATAGTGCTGAAAATCATGACGGGCTTTACCCTCGAAAAGATGAATGGTTAGGGAAGAATTATGTTTACCCCCTTTTTTCGTTGTTCTTTGCCTATGATCTAGGGTTTTATCATTAGAATCGTGCCATTATGTGCACCGAGCACATATTTCAGGAGAAAAACTCAGTTTCTGGGTTTCAATTTTGGGATTGCTTTCTCCCCCACCTAGCAAGGGATGCGACAGGTAGTTTAAATACCTTCATACCGCCGCCTGTGCTAGTGCGGTTATGTTACTGAACCTTCAAAACATCAGGAAACGGAGTCAAGAGGTCTCCAGCTCAACCTTGATAAATTTCATACAAAGTCCACGGCAGTGCACCTAGGTGCCATACTGGCCGCGACACCTTTCAACAGTGCAGCAGTACAACGCTGCATCCCCATTTCCTACTTAGTGTTTCTGTGATTACTCACTTTTACTAGTTTTGTCCTAGATTATACATATACTTTGTAAAGACTAACAAAAGCATAAAATGGAAGGAGAGTGTAACTAGAGCACATAAATCAAAGATGATATTGTTCAGCTGTACAATCACCTCAATCACCTCAAACACCTCTACGACAATCATGCCTCACTCCAGACATAGGTCAACTACCTGACTTAGAGGGTGTTAATGCTCGAGGCCACGACCTCTCCCAATGGGGGTGCGGCACCCAAGATCATAGCTTGAACAGTTTTTTTGCCGCGGCAGTTCAAGAGGATCCAGCCGCGAAAGCAGTCAACATGTGCCAAAAAAGGAGAGTGGAGAAGGCAGAGAAGAAATCTGGGCCCTACACTCCATTGGCCTTACCAATTGAAGAGTGTTTGGGTTCATCAAAGAAGACAAGCTGTTGAGGTGGCCAGAAAAGCTGAGAGCTCCACCCCACAAGAGGAACAAAGCTACTTGGTGCAGATTCCATCAGGACCATGGCCATGACACTGAGCAATGCTATGCTATCGAGGATGAGATTGAAAGGCTGATCGGGAAAGTGATGGTGCGGAGGTTCCTCAAAGATGTTTAGGGGATGCAACCTTATCTCACATGTCGCATGCTTATTTTTCATGCTTATGTCTTATATCCCATCTTCCTCTACTTTACAGTGGCAACTCCTCTAATGCTGTTTTAAATTAAACTTTGTGTTATCCTTACAAAGTCATATATATGAATAATTATAAAATCAAGTTCACTTTTATAGTGTCATATTTTGATTATCATTTCCATGAAATGTTATCTTATAAAGATCATTTTTGTCTTAAACAGATCCCGATTTCAGACAACATGTTATGTCGGGAATGATAATATCCGAATGGGCCACAATGCCTGAGAGGACGCCTGATCGTACGGAAGTTGATGATAATTAAAAGTGGCAAAAGCAAATATTGGAAGCAGTTATCCAAGTTGGACTATAACATCACTCACAAGGTCTTCCAATGCCCGCTCTTAGCTTCTGTAATGCATCATTCGCTACAAGGGCTTACAATGCCCGCTCTTGGCTTTCGGGATGTGTCATTAAGTCGAGAGACTTTCAATATCTAGACAGGGATGGCTTTATATACATCCATAGCTGTGGGTGGCTTAATAACATGATCCAACCCGAGGAGGCTTGAAAATATCCTATATATTAGCTGTGGGTGGCTTAATAAGATAACCCAGCCTGAGGAGGCTTGAAAATATCCTATATGTTAGCTGTGGGTGGCTTAATAACATAACCCAGCCTGAGGAGGCTTGATAATATCCCGCTTACATAGAGAAAGGCGATGCTAAGGAAGATGAAGGCCATATTCCGTGAAAAATAATTAAAGCAACTGGAGGAAATCCTTGCCCTTCTTTATATATCCCATACCAGTTATGGGATGACAAAAAACAACTATATGGTTAAGCAGCCAAGGGTAAAGAGTGAAGTAACCCTGTCAATACAACCGCAATCGTTAAAGAGACTAAGTGGATGCAGTAATGACTTGGATTTAGATCCAATTGAAAAGCTACAGAAGATGGTTTCAAATACTTAAAGATGCCGCGACAGGATTAAAGAAATCAACTCGCGCGGCTATGACCATTATCAGGTGATACAGGCAATATGGCTGCAACCATTATCAAAAGGCCACGTCACTGGTCTAGCGGCAAAAGGGGTCGCGGCCTGGGTACATAAGCCATGCGAATTATAATTGCAGCCTATCTCATAATTGTTAAGATTCCTTGAAATTACTCGAGGGTGCCGCGGAAGTTCAATAAGAGCGGTTATCGAGGAAATAAGTATGCTATAATGCTGCGAACTTAATCTATTATTTTTACAAAGATCATTCAATCAATAAGGAATTTTAATTACGCAAGGAAGTTGTATTCAAGACATCAGAGACGTATAGAAAGCATTCATTAAAGCACTGAAGCAGGCAAAGAAGAGATGCAAAAGTTACAAGAGAATGAGGCTAAAATAATTAAATCAGAAAAAGTGGCCGCAATCTTGATATTATAAGTAAAGGTTACAAGCAAATGGTCCGCAGCCACTGCAATTTAAAATCTGGAAAAAGGGACGCAGCCCTATATCAATGATAAAAAAAAAATATACAAGCTCAGGAAGCAGCATCATTATGATCATAACCCTCCTCACCATCCGTGGCTATTTCAGTCTCTTGATCCGCGGCCGCTGCCTCTGCTTCTGCTCTCAGCCTAGCTTTCTCTTCATTCCCAGCTTTGAGCTCGGCTATGCATTGTTGATGATCGACTTCACCGAGACCCCAGGAAAGAACCTTCTTCGTCGTCTCAGGAAAATTCTTTATAAACCTGTGCCTTAGATCCTAGTAGCCACGGAGGTAGGCTCAAATGTTGACGAGGAAGAACTCCCTAGAGCCTTTGAATGACTCCACTGAGTGGTCAATGTCCAGCTGAAGAGCATCGCCATGATCTAACTCCATCTTTCTTATTGCCGCGGCATGATTTAGGGCTTCTTGAGCGAACTTGGCCTCCATATCTTCATACTTATTTTGAAGAAGAGCGAGCTTGTTACTTGAAATCTCTACGGGATGTGCAGCTTCAGCAGTCTGGGCCTGGGAGGCTTTAAGGGAGTTCACGACCTGTTTGAAGTTCTCTTCTACTTCCTCCCTTGCCTTATTTGTTGCTTCCAAGTTCGTATGGGCTACCTGAAGGGACGCGACAACAGACTTCTTGCCAAATTTAAAAGATGAATTCCGCGCAGCTTCCAGATTCGTGGCATGCACCCTCTTCTTGGCCTCTTTCAATTTGTACAGGGCCTCGTACTTCCTTTTTTGGGCTACAATGACGTCCGCAACCTGAAATTGAAAAGTTAGTAGCAACATGTAGAGTACGAAAGAAAAAACGAAGAAAATAAAGCACTTACCCTCAGAAGACTATGGAGGCCACAATCCTTAAGGTCATCATGGTCTTCTACCACCAGCCTGTCGAGATCCACAGCATCAAGGGCCCTCTTCATCCTCAGCATAGCCTTCACAGTAGTGTCCCATGAGGACTCTCGGTCGGGCTGTCTCAACTGAGGCCACGGATGACTGTCAGGACCTGAAGCACCGCAGCACTGAGGAGGTGCAAGTTTGCATTAACTGGAACTATAGGTGGCGGCGAAGGAGATGCTGAATGAAACGGTGCATCAGTAGACATTAACCCCACCGCGGCAAGGTTGGATCCTATGTCGTCGTTAAACTCGGCTTTCGGCCTGTTCTTAATATTTTGCGTTATCTCCACGTCCTGAGTTACGGTCACGGCAGGTGTATTTTTGTCGTCAGAGTCAACCGTGGCTGGAACTTTTGCCTTAGCCCTCTTGCTCTTCCTGCTCCGCACAGTATTATTAAGAACGACGACATCATCCTCCAACTCTTCTAGCTGGGCGGCCAACAGTTCTCTGTCAACCTCCTCACCTGAAAAAGCAACAACAAATATTAGAAACAGAATTGATGGGAGGATAAGTTACCGTGGATTAAAATTATGATGGTCAGGTTATTACCTTCCGCGACCATCAGTTTAGGAATGGACTTGTTGGGAAAGAACCCTGCTTCGAATATAGTTGCTGATGTAACAAGTGTGCTGAACTTTTTATGTTCAGCAAGAACTGCCGCGACCTCAGTAACTCTCTTCTCTTGCCGCTTGCTCAAATTTAAGTTATCAAGGACTGCAGAATAACAATCCAAAGGTTAGAAGAGATTAACAAGATATGAAGAAAGGATGCGACTATAGTACTAATACCTAGTTTAGATGGAGACCCCCATTGTCGCGACATTCTATACGACCTCTCCCTCTCATTCTCCTCTGGGTGAATTTTCCAACCTTCTCTGTAGATGTAAAAATACTTCCCCTTCCAGTTCTTCACACTGGTCGGCCTCCCAGTGTAAATGGTCATATCCCTATCATGGACGAAGAAGTAGTAGCACCCTACGAACTTCACTAAATTCTCCTTTAGGTGGTAAAAATGAAAGAACTTCGCGGGAGTGATGTCCTTTTTGAATAGATTCTCCCAAAGGACGACTGCGGAAAGTATGGACCTCCAGCCATTGGGATCTATTTGGGCCGGTGCCAGTGAAAGATGCGACAAATGGGAACAGGAATAGGCAGCCGTAACCTGTAAATAAATGCATGAAGTGGGAAGCAAACTCCATCATCAGCCAGAGATGTGCAAGGTCTTTGGTTCGCGGCGAGTGTGGAGAACATAAAATTTTCTAGAAATTCGAAGGCCTCAGCCACCTGGTCAACCCAGTCTTGAGTCATGATGCCGCGGATATCAAGTGCGGCTAGGGGTCTCGTAACCCTCCCAAATGTACCTGCTGCGTTATCCCTAACTTTCGCGGCACCTACTTATGCACCCAATGGATGATTACTTGAATTGGCTTCTTCTTCCATTGGCGTGGACTGAAAATCCTTCTTAGATGCAGAATCCGCGAAGTCTGAGTCTAATATTACGCAGTTAGGGCAATCCCTCAGTTGGCAAGGCCCTATTGATCTCAGAGGGGGCACGAAAGAGAGTTCAGGAGGAGAGGTTCCAAAATTCTTTGCCCAAAAGCTTCTCAGAAACTCGTCTGGGTCAAAGCTCATATGGCTGCAGCAGTACATGAAAAGTAGAGTCCGTAGTTAGGCGCCGTAGCCAGTATGGTTTGGAAAAGACTTTAAGAAGCCGCGGGAAGATTATATATGAATAGTAAACATTTGCTTGATTGAAATTATTTCCCTAACGTAGTTATTAATGGGCTAAAACACGGCCAACCTTATTCATTAAACCTAAAGGATTACCCTCTGGCCCTACTGGCCACAGCCACCTCCTATATCAGCAGGGGAACATACACTGCCGCGGCCATTTCTAAAATTATTAAAGGTCTGCTCAAGGAATTCTAATAGCAATCACAATTATTTATCATTGATGTATATTTGGTTGGTGAAAGTTTGAAGAGCTGTTCAAATTATAAGGGTGGGGATTCAAAGCCCTAAAAGACCCCACTGCCGCGGCAGATTAAATGGATATGCATCAAAGTGTCACGGAGGGAAAAATCTCAGAACCTAAGGGGGCCGCGGATAGGGTCTTCAACAATTCAAATGACCACTAGATTGTTGATAGTCTATCATGTCGCGGTCTCTATTGTAAACAGTTTCATACCTAACGTTTAATCATTTTAAGATCAAATTTACAAAATTTAAAGAGTTTGTTTATATACAACGAGAACAACAATATGATTTTCCAGGCATTTGGAAGATTAGGGGTCAAGTACAGTATATTAAGATCGATCCTAACAAATTATTGATGTGTTCAGCGTTCATGTGTGTTCGATTATAAGGCGATAGCATAATATTCAATTGAAACCCTAGTTTTCTATCAAGCAATGCAAAATCTCATGTGTTTGTATATTCAAAATGGAATTATGAGCTACGAAAGTTATTTAAAAGAAGGATGGTTGAAAGATTTACCTGGAAACAGAAAAACCAGCGGTTCTCAGCGCACCACCTTGGAACCGCCACGCACAGCCTAAGGTTCGCAGAAAAATGAAAGAAGATGGACGCGCAAGAAATTTTCTCTTGATTTGCTCTCAAGGTTTTGGAAACATAATGAAGTCCACGGCTAGAAACAATTTTTATAAGAGAGCGCGAAAGACGAATCGTCGCTTGGAAAAATACCGCGGCACTTAGAGTAACTAAGCCGAATCCCCAATCAAATTCTCTTTGCACTACGGCTTGGGGGCTTATTGATAATACAAATATAGAACCCTGCCACGGTTCCTATCAACATAGGGTGCGGACCTACTGAACTTAGTGTGCGTCCCTATAAGTATTGGGCGCGGCATTTACCACTTGCCTTAATATACAGGCCGCGGCCCTACCATGTACAGGGCGCAGAACCTACGGCCCTTCCATGCACAGGGCGCGACACCTGCAGCTCTAGCCTCATATAGGGTGCGTCACTTTGTGTTTGCCTTATCGGCCGCATCCCATTCTACTACAGCAACTCTGGACTTGATATATGTCACGTGCTCAGGATACGTGACAACACACATGCCTCTTATAAATAGAGGACCACACCTCAAAATAAGGGATCGATTCCACACAACTGGAGCAGTTTCTACAGTACCGATTCTCTCTAGACTTACCCTACATACATCTTGGGAATTTCTCATCCATATCATAGCTACCTCTCTGGCCCACTGGGATCATCAGTCATCATGTACTCTCCTTTTATTCTCATACTTTTACGCCTCTTTAGGAACGATTATATTGTACAATGTAATGCAGATAATGAGAATGGAGAAACACATTAGATGTAGGCCTATTTTAAAGGCTGAACCACTCTATATCTTGTCTTCTCTCTACTTACTTACTTTATTTACTTGTTACACACTTTATTGTTGACTTGCTGGTATGAGTACGCCTCGTGGCTGATTTATCTCTACTTACTTACTTTATTTACTTTCTACACACATAAATGAGGAAAAATCCCCCAAAGGGGCAAAACCTTTTATTTTCACTATAATTTTGTAAGATACGGTTACACGGATTGCAATGAAAATAAGTGTGACACAGAAATACCCGCAGGTGTCGGTTCTGATGTCGTCGACTGGAATCTCCCGCAGGAACTCCAGATGGGCAGCAATGAAGAAGGGAGCGGCTTCTCCACAAAGTACTCCAGAAGAGTAAATGATATTCTTGAAGGTTTAACTATTCACATATATAAGTGGGAGCAATTATGTGAATAAAAAGGCTTAAGAAAACCTTAAAAGGTGAAGTCTGATTCTGGGTTGTTTTCGCAGAATTCATGTTTGCAAAAATACTTAGGAATATGTGTAGAAGGTACACTAGTATTTATACAAAAATCGAGGTGGCGACATCGCTCGAACGAGATAGGCATCTCTCTCGAACGAAGGACACGTGTTTCTCGAATGACTTCACGCGAGCTGCTGATCTCTCTCGAATGACAGTGCCAGCTCGTTTAAACGAGCTCTTCGACCAAGGCACTCCACTTCTACGCTTAGAATTTTTTTTGCTTTTTATAAAAATAAATCAAACTTCGAAACAACATTTTCTGAAAAATTTCCCATATATTTATGCGAATATAAACAACTCCAACAAATCATTTACCAATAATGCATAGTGGAGTAGTGGGAAACAGCTGAGAAGCACGTCACATGTAGCATGATGCACGTGTGAAGATGATGGATTCATGGATTCAGATAGAGGCCGTCGTGGATGATCGTGTTAACGTGCCGAATGTAGCGGTATCAGACATACAAACTGTGATCTATGGAAAACAGAAAATCACTAAATTCTACCCTGGACATTTATAAAATTATGTCCTTACAAATCATTTAAACATATTCAAGGAGTTCTATTTGATTTCAAAACTTTATCAAACTTATATTTAGACTTATGTGACAAGAAAAATTCAACTTGAAGAACAAATAAGCACAATACACACAAGTCTAGAATATTGATGATTCTACAAATCAATAGCGTCATGACAAAATAAGCATAATTAGGATTCATTGTGCAAACCCATTGATCTTCAACTAAACATCCTCAAAAGATAAGAATATTACATATATTTTTTTCTTTTTTTTTCTCAATTCTTTTGAAAGATCAAACAAACTAAACTATGTTGGCCTTTGTCAATTTTTCCATTTTTATTATCTTTAATCTTTTCATTTTTCTCTTGCCCACGATGTCTTTCCCGCAAAGGAGATTTGCTCCTTTCGTAGCCATTCCTCGTGCACCCTCATCTATTTTTAATACAATTCAAATAAAGATCAGAGGCAACAATTCTTACATGCATAGATCACCCATAGTAACAAAATAAGTAAATGACAAAATTTATAGGAGAACATCTAACTTAGCTCAAATATAATATGTGAAGTTAAAGTTCAAAAGAGCTCGTGCATGTGTGTGAGGAGGCATATACAAAGAATCTATTAAGCAAATCAAAATCAAACTACTCCATGCAAGCATGATAAAGAACACTTTAAGCATTGAAATTCATAATCAAACGTTCTAGCCACATGGAAACGGGGAATGATATAAGATTAAAACATAAGGATATGCCACACAAAATGTGTAAAACTAAAATACACAAAAACAAAAGAAATATTTTTAAGTTTTTAAATTTTTAAAAATAATTTTAAAGTAAGGACAACTAAAAAGGCAAGGAATTTTTTTTTTGTATTTTTAATAAGACCCAACAAATTAAAATACAACTGATTTAAAACACATACCTAGAAAAAATATATCATGTAACACAACTAGTGATGTAAACAAAGCTAACACAATCGACCTCTAGATCTAGCAAGGGAAGTACCATGTGGAAACATATTAGAATCATAAAGTCTATCATGTAAACACTCCAAATCGAATATCCTAACCCACATAGGTGTAACATGATGCTCTTGGGTGTCGGTGACCTTGGTGACTCTACCCTTGGACTTCCTAGGACCAGTTCTAAGATCGAAATTAAACTTCTTAAGTTGACCCTTTCTATCGCAATGTGTGCAAGTGAAAGAACGGTGATAAGTATTACTTCAAGGTTGACCTTTCTTAGCGTTCCTAGGTGACTCTCTCAAAATCATAATTTTGGCTTTATTAACGGAAGCATTTTGAGTATAGAAGCCAATACCACATTTATCATTTTTTATATGGACGGTGCCTAACACCTTATCCAATTTTTCAGACTTATAGTCCAAGTCAAAATTAACACGACTCAAGTCTCTTAATTTATCTTCAAGCTCAATTACCCTTGACTCAAGTAAACTCCTAGTCTCTTTAAACTCAAGAAGCTCTTCTTCATAGCCTCCATTAAAAATCGAAGACTATCTCTTTCACTTTCAATATACTATAGCTTATTTTGAAGAGTCCTCTCACGTGACCTAAACTCTATGATTAAAACACTTTCATCATTACCTATGACACGTTCTTTTATCCTAGCTTCAAACTTCAAGTTAGACTTTTTCAATTTCAACGATTCTGCATATAACTCACGAAAGGCAACATAGAGTTCTATCTCATCCTCCTATTCTCCATTCTCACTCTCTTTTTTACTCTATTTATAATCAAACACTTGGGATTCACAAATAATGTCCTCAAAAGTGTTATGTAGTGAACTATCTTCATGGGAATACTTCTCATCAAAACTAGCATGACTAGCCATGAACGGGGTGAAGTTGTGCTAAATGGTGGAATCGGGTCCCTCTTCCGGTTAACTATCATTAATGATTTTATTATATGCAATTGGTTTCTTATCCTCCTTCCTTTGTTTATTGGCACACTCGGCTGGCCTATGACCATAACCCTCAGAACCAAAACAGTTATTCAACTCGTCCCTCTTCAGATCATCATTACGATTTTAGGGAGTTTCTCATATTTGTTATACTTATACTTCTCAAATTTCTTATAATCATTTTTAAAGTTCTATTTATTAAACATAAGAAATTTTCTAAAGTTCTTAGTAAACATGGCCATATCGTCTGAGTCGATGTCGGACTCAGCATCCAAAATATGTGTTTCCTCCTTTCGAGATTTCAGAGCTATGCCTTTATCCTCTTTATTCACATCCTTGGAGGTAAACATGTCAAGTTCATAGGTTTGTAAGTCACCTACAATATCTTCAAGTTTCGTAGAGTCTAAAGTGCCTAAATAATTCAAAACGATCACTTTTAGATTAAACCTTTTGGGTAATGACATTCAAATTTTCATTATGACACGATTGTTGAGTATCTTCTCTCCTAAGTTAAAAGACGTGTTAAAGATATCGAAAAATATAGAATAAAACTCATCTAAGGATTCACTCTCATTCATTTTAATGGTTTCAAATTGAGGGGTGAGGTTTTGGAGTTTGGAAGCCTTAATAAGACTTGTACCTTCATGGGTTAGTTGGAGCGTGTCGCAAGCCTCTTTAGATGTTGCTTATGCCATAATTCAGCGAAACTCCTCTAGTGTGACCACACTAAAAAGAGAATTTAAACTACGATAATTAATGTTTTCAAGATTATCCTCATCCTCACTCTATTTTCCTACGAGTTTAGGAACATGAACTTCTCCTTCTAAACACATTGGTGGGGACCACCATCTAACAACCACTATCGAAACCCGCTCATCTAGCAATTAAGTTCTGACCTCATAGGTGCTTTCTAGTACGCATAGTTAGAACCATAAAAAATAGGAAACCTCAAAAAGGATCTAGAGCGATAATTTAGTGCACCTGCCCTAATACCACTTGAGAGTGCGATGGTTCTTAAAAATTCCTATTTTTAAATTCTTCAAGTTAAATTTCTCTTAATCACGAATTAATTTAAGTTCAAATTTACACAAATTAAATTAAAATAAACTTAATTCAAAATTGAATGAAAGTAAACTAAAATTACCCAAATTAATTGAGCACCAATTAAACCATTTTAGTGATTAAACCAATTTTATCTTGTTAGCCTGAGCATCCACCTAGGTGAATTGCAAGATATAATATACAACCACTATGCCCGACATACAAGGAAAATGCCAAAGGAGAAAACCTCGGACAACCCAACCACAAGTTTACTAAGTATGGAATTACAAACAAGATAGGACATAAGACTTACATAACAACTTGATGCCCTCACAAGCCTTAACTCTCTTCATTCCTCCAACCTCTTACTAGTGACAATGCAGGAGTCCACCTATGTCTTGGAGTCCACTGATGAGGAACAACAGTCATCATGCATACGGATTCCACCATATGAGAACAAACAAGCACAAAATCCTCCGCAATAAAAAATTCTCAATAGTGTTGAGAATGATAAACCTGATGCCAAAACTTGATCTCAAAACATATATTTATGTTGAAACTTAGATCAAAACAATTGGGTGTCAACTTGGGTTGATGTTTGATAAAAAAAATAATCATAAATGATTAACAAACATAGATGAACGACTTTAGAGATATTTTTAGCTCTAAAGCATGGAAAATTTTCATGATGAAACTCATATCCCTCATTACACAAGGAGGATAAGAAACTAGTGGTGAGTTGAGAATAAAACTGCCACAAAAAATTAATTGTTTTGAAAAAACTGCTGTGGTCGTTCGAATGAAATATAGACTCTTTCTAACATCATTGTCTTCTCGTTTGAACGAAATAAAAACGAGACTATTAACGAGATGTCAATGTAGACAAAAAATTTACCTAGTTAGAAGTTATTCGAATGGAGCCCAAATCTTGTTCGAACAACGTGGAATAGTCATTCTAAAGACCTAGAGAATTAAATATTTTTCTTCAAAAATATAAAGTTATTTTTAAAAATAGTTTAAGAAAAGTTCAAACACCCAGTAATAAATATCCAAGGCTTATATAAAATATCCATTCATAACTGAGAGCAACGTTGATGACAAAATGTAGCATAAAACACGTCATATGATATGATGTCTTTGACTTAGCTGTTATGTCTTCAACAAAAATATCATAGGCTTGAAAGGTCACTAACTCAATTTCTATTCTATGAATCAAAGAGTTTTGTCCGTAATTAAGATAATACATACAAATGGACTCAATTGGAAATTAGTCCTTAGAGTTATGTTTAACATATCATGATGCTCTTGATTTATTGAGTCATAAAAATTCTAGGTTTTGTGTGCATTATGCTTGTTTGTTATTTGAGTTCATTTTATCTGTCACTTGAGTTTAAATTTTGGTTTGATAAAGTTTTTTAGACAAATAGAACTCGTTAGGAATGTTTAAGTGATTAGTCCATAACTCTTTTGTATCTAGTTCATACCCTTTCACTCTATTTCCCACATGTTTATTGAGACATATTTATGCCATACGAGAGTGGAAAGCTTATTGTGTTTAGTGTCTTATGTGGTTTTTACCTCTTATATATATATATATATATATATATATATATATATATATATATATATATATATACACACACACACACACACACACACATAAAGAGAGAGAGAGAGAGGGGGGGTCTCTCATACAGTCCTCTTATTGTACATGATTCCATGTGAGTCTAAAAATTGAAACACATGCACGCTGTGAACAACCAAACCAAGCTAACCCAATCATTTCTCTCTCCTCTCTCACATGCACGATAGTCAAAAAGACTTTATTCTCTATTCTCTCACACATGAAAAGCCTTAGAAGTCTTCTTCTTTCCCACACCCACACAACCCCTCAGTTGTACAATCCCTCACGTGCAACCCTTACCTTTTGATATACTCTCACATTTTTAATAGAAGTAACAAAAGAACCATCACTTTTTCTACCTTTAGACTCAATAAGAATTTGATCTTTTTTTTTAAATCGAATACCATTTTTCTACAAAATGGTGTATATAGATGTTCAAAAAATGATGGATTTGATCCTCCTTTTTTTTAAGTGAATACAATTTTTTTCTACAGAAAAATGAGTATATAGTTGTTCAAAACATAATGTATGTAATTGGGAAAAATGGTTATAGCTGTTCAACCCATCATTTTTCTACCTTTAAACTGAACAAGAATTTGATCCTCTTTTTTTTTAAACTAAAACATTTTTTTCTATAGAACTTTTTTGTATATAGTTGTTCAATGAATTTGTATTGTTACTTCAGTTAAATTTTCTTAAATTTTTATTTGTTAAAAAAATCTAATGTCAAAATAAGTATCTAACATGACCATCATTTTTCTTGCGCTTATATTTATGATTTTTCAGTCATAAAAGACTCGGATGAACACTGTCTATATAAAGACATATTTTATAAGTCATGTTTACATTAGAGTATGTCATATACGGCTACAACCATCGAAAAATTATTCAAGATATTTTAAGAATCAAGACGGATCCGAATATCAAAGTTCTTCATTAAAGGAGTCTCCGCGAGATTAATTTTGGTAAGGTTGTGTTTACGTACCTTAGCATTTCACTTAGAGTATTGGGATATTTTTTCACAAAATATTTTCTAAGTGTTAAAGCGAAGCTTTTATTGTTTTTCATAAAAAATATAATTTTTGGAGTTTTTGAGGCGGTGCATTTACCGAGAAAAAGAAAAAGAAAAACATTTAATATTACTGTCGTTCAAACGAGAGCTTATGTCATTCAAACGACATGGCATGTCGCGCGATATATCAAATGACATTGGATAATGTTCAAACGACATCCAATCTCATTTAAATGAGCCGCCTCCTAATGTCTTGTATAAATAGGACTCTCCAACTCCGTTTTTCACAAGAAGACGTGTGCAAAAATTGTCTACTCTTTCTACAAACAACAGAACAAATTTTTCTTCTCACTTTAAGGTTTAATGCTTTGTTTTTACAATTCACAAAACATCACAATCCTTTAGTAAATGAATCTGGAACCCAAAATACGATCTTGCTGATATTCCTCTTGTAGAGAGTGTAAATATACATCATATGACTGTGTGTCATTGAGGATCTTGTTGCGTGAAGATTCTTTGCTGATTTGGACTCAGGTTTATGGGGACTGGCGCGATGTTCCTAGGCTGAAGATAGGAATGCGGTTCTTGTGGTATAGCTGCATGTGAACCACTGCCGACGACACCGACCGATGCCTGCAGGTATTCGTGTGTCAAAATCTATGTAATACCTTGTACTTTTATGGATATTTCCATTACATAAGTGGGTGTAATTTGATAATTAGAGGAATTATAGTGAATAGTAACTTTGAGATTAATGAGTGTTAGGTTATTACCGATGTGTGTTACATATACTTTTAGGACTAAGTAAATGAGTTGAAATATTTTTTATGTCATGTCTCAGTTGGGTAAAGCGATGAGAAATATTTCACGTTGAAGAAAACACGTGTTGAGAAGTGTTGGGTTTGATAAGTGAATTTTAGTTAAGTGACTCAGAAGGAGATTTCGAGTGCACGGTTAGTTTCAGAATGGCCGAGTTAGTTAGAATAGAGTACCCGGGGGTAGTGTTTGGGTTCCAAGGACTTTAGGACTAGTGGGGACTCGTAATTGAGTAAATGAGGCATTTTTGGGCTTAATAAGGAGATAAACTCCTTTTCTCTCTTATAAGGCACGAGAGAGAGAAAGAGAAGAAAGAAAAGAGAGAAAATAAGAAGGAAAGAAAGGAAGAAGGAAAAGGTAGAAGAAAAAGTGGATTCCGGCCCAAACTCCGAGGGATTCGACTCGAGGTCATCGGATTTTATCCATGAGGCAAGTGTTTACTTCCTTTATTCATTTGAGTGTGTGTATCTCATAATATAGTTGGTTAACTGTATGATTTTTGGGTTGGAACCCTTGAAATAAATTTGAGAAATTTGATTTTGAGTTCACAAAGTGATATGTTGTTAACTCTTTATGAATTCTAGTGTTAAACCTATGTTAATGATGTGTATATATGGTTAGAAATGGGAGGTAATGAGAAATGAGAGTTTAAATGGTTTTAGGTTTTAAATCCACGAGAAATTGTTCTATCCCATAAAATAATTGATGTGTTAGTTATAAATCAGTGATTGGATGATTATACTGTTGTTGGTTGGGATTAGAAACCATAAAAATGGAGGTTGGGATGATTTTTTTAGGATTTTGGAGAAGAATAAATCTCCCGAACTGTATGTTTTGGTTCGGCCGAATTGATTCGCTTCTGGGGCGAATCGATTCGCTTAGGAATACCTATAGGACTATCTCAGGTCGAATCGATTCGCATCTAGGGCGAATCGATTCGTACCTGAAGACCTGAGTACTAATCCTGTTCGAATCGATTCGCATCAGCATGGATTGAAAGTTTTTCTTCCTGAAGTTTAGGGGGAGTTAAATTATAAATTAGAGATTATTATAGGGGATTCTAGATGCGATATTAGGAATCCTAGATAATGGAATTTATGGTGAATAAACCTTGGGTTGAAAGAGAGAACACTGGATTAGTTGAATGTACAATCTGGGGTATGGACTTAATGAATGTTTAGGACAAGTAACATTCGAGATAAGTCTTCAGCAAGTGTGTTTATATATTTATGCGTAGAGAATAAATATGGGCCGATTACATTTGAGTGAATCCTAGGATGTGAGTAGGATGGAATTTAGGATATGGTCTAGAGAGGATTAAGCTACTATCCGATATGTCTATCTTAACGATTATTATCATAGGTGATGCAATACCTATAGAATTAAAATAAGTTGCTTGTATACTCATTGAATTATTACGAATTGTTATATTCTGGTTTATATAAAAAATCCTTAAAAGTGATTAAGGTATGAGTTAAATCTTAAGTAAGAGAATACTTATAGGTTTAGTATCTTAAGTGTGTGAATACTTATATACTATTACGAATGTGAACATTCGGAATTTTGGCTATCCCTATGAGAGTTTTGCAATTATAGTGAGGTTATATTGAGAAGTGATATATATATATTATATATACGGGTTTTGCTACAGTATATATATGATTTTTTTTATAAATATATTGGTTTGTGAATGATATATTTATGTATACATATATATCTAGTGCTATCCAGGGAGGTTGCGCGATGTGGGTGAATCCCTTGGCTTGAGGAGAAGGGAGAGTATAGTCCTCAGGTCATATCATCCGGTATATGGGTGCGATAATGATTCCACTTTCAGGAGGGAATATGACCACCTCCACCGTTTAGTATTTTTACCATGATCATGAGTGAGTCATACTTGGTACCTGAGAAGACACTATATAATTGACTTACTTGAGTTTATATTATATCAGAGTTCCAACTAGTTTGGATATTGAGACAAACTAGGTTAGATTTTATGAGTTGCTCCATATCCCAAAGGTTTAAGAAGAAGAAGGAAGAAGAAGCAATCCAGTCCAAGCAATCCTAATAGGTAAGTTAGCTCTATTCTTAAACCACTATAGGACACTCTCACTGCATAATATCTTATTCCTATTTGTATTGGTGCTTTTTAAAACACTTTAACCATTTTTAAAATTAATTTAATTCATTTACAACTTTTTAAAAAACCATTTTATCTAATTTTCAAATAATTTTGAATTAATTAAAATTTTGTTTTTAAAAGTGTTAGGGATATAAATTGAATTTTAGAAACTGTTTTATTTGCTTCAAAGTTAGCTTGGGTATAATGTCAAAGCGCTACAGACTTCAGGTTGCATTTGTATTTATTTTCAAAATACGCATTTTTGTTTAATCTAGTTCATACATGTGTTGGCTCATTAAGCGTTAGATCTGTGTTTTCTCATAAACACAAACCCTCCAACCAATCTCAGTCCTTGGATGACTTTTATTGATGATATGCATGTCTTTAGTTACAATCCAAGTTCTTACCTTTTGTAAGAGGGTACTTTAGATTATAGATGGAGGCATAACCCCTTTTAAAGTATGGTGATGATAAGTTAATTGGATAAACCCTTGGATTAGTGACAGAACACGCAAACACAAACTTAATGAATATAAGACTTAGTTTAAACTCACAAATCTCTCGTGTATAACTCAGAAAAGTAGTAAAGAAACTTAGAAGTATCTTAGCTAGAGGGAGACATGAGTAAGCACCCTAGATACACCTTGGTAGGCAGAAAAACACACCAAAAGACTCTCGAGGATCTCTGTTACGTATTAAAAGCTTTGTAATAAATGACAATAGTGAGTGAATAAGACCTCTGATTTGTAATAAATCTCTCTCTAGTAACAACTTCTTAGACTCTCAAAAGATCATCCTTAACTCTCAAAAAGACCATCCTCTCCTCAAGGGTGGTTGGGGTCCTTAAATAGCCCCCCAAACCATCCCCGAGGAAACTCAGTCATTAAAGACTATAAAAGACATCCCTCATACTTTATGTCACAACATCAAATGCCTGATGCACCAGTTGTCTCCACGTCATAAACATTAAATGCCAAGAGATGCCTTTTGACTAATCATTGTGTGTTAGGGGGCTATTGTCGCAGAGGTGGCTCACCAACCGCCTGACAACCCCAAATACCACGGTGGTTTACTCAAGTGCAGGTTTGACATTGTTTAGATGGATAGTGACATCACCTACAGTAGATGTGACATTAAGTAGAGGGATGTTAGGTTCACAACTCAACTCTAGATGGAACTCAAAGCTACTCCGCCCGAGGTTACACGGTCAGGTTTCTTCGGTGTTTTACCAGGTGTATCTAAGATGGTCTGGATAAGCCCCAACGGTGCCTCACTTCTCAATCCTTCAAACCAAGTCCCTCTAAAGTTCCCACGGTGAGGTCATTCGATAGAGCATGAAAGCTCTCCCAGGCCCTGCCAGGCCGGGTCTCTCGCGAGTACCGTTTCACCATACACAAACTCATTATTATTCTCGTTACATCATTACAATCATTATAGATTACAATCAATATGAACAAAGATACAATATGACTAATACAACAAGATAAAATACAAGTTGTCACGATGAGCTACCTCGCTTGAGCTTTCGCATTGAGCTGCCACGCTGAGCTTCCACGCTGAGATGCCACGGTGCTTTAATCCCCCAGAAACTATTGCTAATGTGGAATTACCTCTAATATCAAAATTACCTTCAAGTACCCTCTACATTTGCCCCTTCGTGGATAGGTTTGTTGGAGCAAGAAATGTCTGCACGGAACTTCTCAAACCGATGAACCTTCCCTTTGTGAAAAAAAATTTGTCCTCCTTTCCTTCGTTAGAACCGCAGCATTATAATTTCCAGTAAAAAGTAAAATTCTCCCCGATGTTCTTGAGCCAAAGCGCCACGACTTATTGGGGCTTTGATGAAGGGACATCGCCACTTTTTTGTTATACTGAGTTTCAACCGTTATAGCTTTTTATTATTTTAAATTCTCCCGAAAGGCCTGCTAACCTTCTCAAATACTCGTTTTGATTCTTGGTAAGTGAAATTCTCCCTTTTATTTTTTCCCTTGGTAAGTGAAATTCTATCATGAGGGCCCCCGTGGTAACTCCCATTCTCGCTCCTACTGCTGCTGAGGTACCTTCCTCATTTCTTAGTACTTCTCAGTTTCTCAAACCTCACCTATGTGGGTGACTTAACAATGAGAAAACTTGTTAGTTTTTTTTTTCAAAAACTTCACCTATATCGGTGACTTAACAAAAAAAACACTTGTTAAGGTTTTTCTATAAACTCCACCTATATCGGTGACATAACAAAGAAAACACTTGTTAAGATTTTTCCAAAAAAACTCCACCTATATCGGTGACATAACAACGAAAACACTTGTTAAGATTTCTCTAAAAACTCCACCTATATTGGTGACTTAACAACAAAAACACTTGTTAAGGTTTTTCTAAAAACTCCACCTACATCAGTGACTTAACAATGAAAACACTTGTTAAGATTTTTTCAAAAACTCCACCTATATCGGTGACTTAACAATGAAAACACTTGTTAAGGTTTTTCATGAACTCCACCTATATTGGTGACTTAACAACGAAAACACTTGTTAAGATTTTTTCAAAAACTCCACCTATATCGGTGACTTAACAATGAAAACACTTGTTAAGATTTTTCCAAAAACTCCACCTATATCTGTGACTTAACAAGGAAAATACTTGTTAAGATTTTTTTTCAAAAACTTCACATATATTGGTGACTTAACAATAAAAACACTTGTTAAGGTTTTTTTAAAAACTCCATCTATATCGGTGACTTAACAACGAAAACACTTGCTAAGGTTTTTCCTTTTATTTCCTCTAACTGTTTTCAGGTTGCTCGGGAGGATTCTCTACCAGTTCCTTCACCCATTGCCTCACCACATTGTGAACCTATCTCCTCCAAAGAATCTAGCCATAATGATCCAGGTTCCATGACAGGTGCTGCTACGGAGAGCGAATCTGGGTACGAGCTTCCTCTGCCCATCTTGGCTCCTCCCGCCTTCTTCCTGAGGGTACTCCAACGTTCTCCTCAAATGCCTACCAACCACCATTTAGCAATTGAGCAACTTGTCAGCTATCATCCTGAAACCTTCACAGTGGACTGCCTACGTTCAAACATCTCAGTTATAAGCCATAGGCTTCAAGGCATGGCCACCGTCATTGCTAAAATTGCCAATACTCTGACTGCAAACGTTACCAGACCCCTTCTCAACCAATTCTTAGTTTATCTGAGGGAGTTAGGTCGTGATGGGTTTCATTTGACTGGCTCATCGCACATTTAAATACTTTGAAGAACCAGGAGTTGGACAGCCAGAGGGAGCTCGTATGAAAACATTAAGAGGATCAACGGACCGAGGAAGCTAAGTTGGCCGAGCTATCACCTCTTCTTAAAACTATTAACAAAGAGGTGGGTGACCTCGAAGAAGATTTACGCGCGACAAAGTCGAAATGAGACAAACTCCTGATTGAGCGAACACATGCGTAAATAAGGTTAGAGGTCTCTATCAACGCTCAACAGTCTTGCCAAGTAGCTTCTTCAGGCCTCCCTGGAGATTTTTTCTCTTCTCCAGATCTGTGGTTCCTTCTTGGCGAATGAACTTGTATATGTATTTTCTTTTCTTATCGTGTAATAGCTCCTAATTTTTTAATGCCCCAAAGTTTATGAACGAAAAAAAGTTACTTATTTTCTTATTCCATCTCTTTGTGTTAAACTATTTGCTTAGATTGTGAAGTGTGAAGTCCTGTAATTCTTTCATCTCTTCTTGAGCCATAATAAAAAGAACTTGTACACTCTTTATAATAAAATAAAGAACTTGTGTATTCATAACAACCAATTACATCAATGGTCAAACATAAATTTTTACACATGATAGACTTCCAACCATTTATTGTTAATCTTAAATGGTTTGTCTTCTTCAATCTTAGAAATTAAGCAGTAATCTGAGTGATGAGCTTCCTTTATAATGAAAGGTCCTTCCTAATTTGCTACAAAAAAATTGGGTAGAGGAAGCCCCCTGATATGTTTCACTGCTGCCTTCAGTACAAGGCCCCCCTCCACGAACTTCCTTGGTCTCACTAAGTTATCATATGCCCCGGAGAGTTGCTTCGTATACATTTGGAAGTGCTTCATTGTATTGTCTCTATGTTCGTCCAACACTTCCAACTGCACATGTCTATTCTGGGGAAGCATGCTTCTTCGCAAGTCATATCGATCAGAGGGGACTTCTAACTCTACGGGGAGGATCGCATAAGCCCCATAAACAAGAGAGAACGGTGTATAACATGTAGGTTTCCTCTTAATCGTTCAATAGGCCCATAAAACAACTGGTATCTTGTCATCCCACGATCCTGGGAAATCTTCCATCATTTTAGCCAAGATATTGACCGAAGTTTTGTTAGTCGTTTCGGCTTGACCGTTTCCCTTTAGGTACGCCACCATTGAAGTGTGATGGACAAGGAGTATTTGTCTGTGAGCATCGTTACTTCTGAATTGACGAAAGGGGTTCCATTATCTGAAAGGATAACCTTTGGGATCCCAAAATGACAAATGATGTATTCTCTGATGAAGTTGCTCACCACTCCCGTCGTTGCCCTTCTCAGTGGTATCACCTCGACCCACTTTGTGAAGCACTCCATTGAACTAGTATCCATATCTTCCCCCTCGAATATGGATGTATTGCCCCTACCAGGTCAAATGCCCAAGTGTGAAAAGGATAAGGCATTGTCAGGGAGTGTAAGTCCACTGACGGGTCATGGATCATATTTCATTGAAGTTGGCAAGCCTTGCATCTTCTAACGAACTCAGCCGAATCTTTCTCCATTGTTGACCAATAGTATCGCAAAGTCATCAACCTATCATATAACTTGGCCCCTACTATTTGAGGTTGATCGTGTGCCTGCTTGAGTAGCTTCCCTGCCTCTTCTCTCGTGATATAGCGTAAAGGCCTGTTAAAGTATCCCCTTCGATAAAGCTGCCCGTCCTGAATGTAGATTCATGGGTCCCTTCGCTAAAGTCCTATCGTATAAATTTTCTATGTCGGGATAACTCCATCTTTAATGAAGTCAATATAGGGTTGTCTCCAGTCAGGTTGAGCCTCCACAAAATGACATTCCACTGCCTCAAAGAACAACTAGAATTTATTGCACTTCTGTTGCAGTTCTGTAGCATCTTGTTTCATGTTAGGCCAAAAATACCCCTCTCTTTGAATCCTCCGGTAGAGGGGTATCTTAGTTGTTTCGTAGTGCACTTCGTGTGTTTTCTTCAATCTTTGCACTGCCTTTTCTGGACCGATACATCTCTATAACCACCCTTCTGTATTTCTGAAGTAAAGGTTTCCCTAATTCGTGAAGTATTGGGCTAACTCTCTCAGCCCCATCGCTCCTTCCCCAGACTACAATTGCCTCTTAATCTCTCTCCTCCAGTCCCCATCCTATCCCATTTGTAGAATTGACTGTACCATCGAAGGATTTATTCTTCATTGTATCACGAAGATAGTTGTATCGCTCCTCATGACCATTTTCTAGGCAATGGTGGCATAAGCGTCTGGATGATGATTCATCGCTCTGGTTGTCTACTGATCTTGGTCTGATCAAACTGGCAGAGGAGCCTCTGAAAAACTGTTCTATAGGGTTCCAGGCTCATGTGCTTTAACGCGTACTCCCCATTCACTTGCTTAACCACTATGTTTGAATCCCCTTTGATGTAGAGTGAACGAATACCCCTTCGAAGGGCCTCTAGCAACCCCAACACTTCATATTATGCCTCGTTATTGGAACAAGGGAAGTTTAGATTATAGGAAAGGCAAATCTCCTCCATTCCTTTCGAAAGAATAATCCCTGCTCCTCCCTTATTTTCCGCCGAAGATCCATCGAACTGCATTATACATTCCTCAATCGTTGCGTCTAGGTGGTTGACCTACAAATCGTTTCGTGGAATATTTTCTTTGGATAGCTCAAATGTACCTGAGGGGAAAATAGCCAATAGATCAGCGTATGCCTGGCTTTTAATTGAACAAGGAACCACACACTTCAAGTCATATTCTGATAGGATGAGGAACCACTTAGCTACCCTACCAATTAAAATCGTTCTTGATAGCAAATACTTGATAGGATCACATCTAGTTACAATATGAATTGTAAAAGATAACATATAATGCCTAAGTTTTTGCGCTACAAAGACTAAGGCTAAACAATAAATTTCTAAGCTACTGTATCTAACTTATGGCCCATAGATGATCCTGTTGAGGTAGTAGACTGAACATTCTTGCCCATCGATCTCTAATGCCAGCAAATCTCCCACGAACCTTGAGGTGGATGTGAGGTACAACTGCAACGGTATTTCTGGCTTTCGGGGAACCATGGTTTGTGGCGAAACGAGCAATTTCTTTAGCTCGTCAAGAGACTCCTGGTGAACCTCCTCCCACTTGAACTTCGTGTCCTTTTGCAATAACTGCATCAATGGATGTGTTATTTCGGCCAATCTAGGAGACTTTACCGAGGAAACTCTTCAGCTACTTTTCCGTTCTTAGGCATGGCATTTCCAAAATCGCCCGTTGTTTGTCCTGGTCCATCTGTACCCCTTGTTGATCCACCACAAAGCCTAGAAATTTCCCACTTGTCACTCCAAAAACACACTTCAATGGGTTCATCTTCAATTTATATTTCCTGTAACGGGAAAACACCTTCCTCAAATAATTCAGATGGGCCTCCTCCTTCCTCGACTTGATGACCAAATCATCCACATAAAATTCCACAAACTTGTTAAAGAAGTCACGGAAAATGTCCATCATTATTCTCTGATAGGTCGCCCCAGCATTCTTGAGTCCAAACGACATCACCTTGTACATGAAGTTGCCCAACGAGGTTCTGAACGCTATTTTCTCTGCATCCATGGGGTCCATCTTGATCTGGTTATACCCCATATACCCATCCATGAAGCTATACATCTCATGACCAGCCGTGGCATCTATCAGGCTATCAATGGAGGGCAAATGGAACTCATCTTTGGGACAGGCTCTATTCAAATCCCTGAAGTCCACACAGATCCTTATCTGGTTTGTGTCTTTCTTTCCCACTGGGATAATGCTAGATAGCTAGAGTGGGTGTTATATCGGTGTGATGAACCCTACCATTAGTAATCATTGGACCTCCTCCTTGATCTTCATATCTAGCTCGAGTTTGTACATTCTCGTCGCTTATTTCACTGGAATGGATGAAGGCATTATGTTCAACTTGTGGCAGCTTACTTCCTCATCCACCCCCTCCATCTCTATGTATTTCCACACGAAGATGTCTATAAACTCCCGAATCAACTCAACCAAGGACTTTCATTTCTCCTTTTTCAGATCCTTTGAGATGAAGATGGACCTTGGATCCTCTTCTTCCTTTGCCAGGTTCAATTTCTCTAACTCTTGTGACTGGGGCTTCGATTGATTTTCCATGTAATCTGGTTCCTCAGTGCCTTCCTCCATAAATTCATATATGTTAGAATTGTCTATCACCATGCGCTGTCCCCATTAATCTACCAGAAAGCATTCATATATCGATTTAACCCATCATCAGCTTCCTCGGCCACCCACTCACATCGTTACAATTGATACACCACATTTCCTTCCTCGGTAGTGGTGACTGCCTTCCTCTTCCTCTCTCTAGAAGCCTCATCCACTCTTTCTCTCGAGAACCGGATCAACACACTTTGCCAATGAACCTCATGCTCCATTGGGTCTACTCTGGGCCTCATCCTGTCTTTGATATGCTTCGAGATGCCTTGGGGCCGTGGGACCACCTGGTGAACTTCTTCGGCTATTTCCCTTATGCTGCTCGCAACCTCCTTCTTTTGCTCATTTAAGGGCCCCGTTCTTTCTCTGATCAAGGGAACCCATGCTCCCTCCATTCTTCTCGTTAGAACCCAAACATCTTCCTCTAACTTTGTGTAAAATGCTGCATCCACCAACTGAGCCTCCTCGATAGCAAAGGGCCTCTTCATAGCCCTAATGGTCACCTCTGTCCCCTTGACATTTGCCTTAGCACATTGGTGGTATGTAGAAGGAACTAGCCCTTGGTTGTGCATCCACACCCTTCCTATTAGAAGATGATAGGAAGTTGCACTCTCTATTATGTGGAACTTGATATGGGAACTCAGATTTCCCATTACAATCCCAACATTAACGTACCCAATGGATTTAGAGGATTGGTTATCATACCCAAAAATTACCAAAGGCATGGAAAACAACCTTTCTTCTAGAATATTGGCTGCGTGGAAAGAGTTGATTGGCATGATATTGATGGAAGCTCCCCCAGCCATAAGATTTATTGCGAAGCTAACTTCGTTGACACTGGCAGTCATATACAATAGCCTATTGTGAGGGAACCTTACAGCCCTATCTGCATCACTGAAGGTTACCTCTGATAAAAACCTTCTTACCAACCTGGCCATGGGTCCCTTCCATCTCAGCGAAGGGACTGTATTCTTCCTCCCGATATCGAGTATTTCTTGGGTCATCTCCACCTACTCTTCTTTGGTACCCCTACCTGGTCGAAGAACCAGGTGAACTTCAGGGATTTCGAAACTACACGGTATTCTAGAACTGGGTCTACTTCCCTACCTTCAACACCGTATACCTCCTCCATATCCTTGGCACTTTCTTCATCATAAGCCAACACCACATTAGTCATTCCCCTAGTGCAATCTTCCAGAGCCTCTTCGTACTCTTCTTGCCTCTTTATTAACTCTCTTTCTCCTCTCTCGGCCTCCTCATCATAGGCCACCACGAGATTGGCCCCATGCACCGGTAGAGGTTTGTTATTGACATTGTGTGGAGGGATATGAAATGTCCCTGCCTTTACGTACTTATCGATGATTCTTCTCAGTGTGAAACAGCTCTCGGTTGGATGCTGGATCTTTCAATGAACCTGGCAGTACTTTGGATCCGTCTTCGTTGCCGCATTGGGCTCCCTAGCAGGAATGTCCTTTGGCTCATAGATCATTCCCCCTTGGACCATCACATTGTAACAGCTGACAACTTCTTCGACTGTACAAGGCAATGGTAGTGGGTTCTCCCTATCTCTTCTGAACTTCCTCTTATTATCCTTCTTCGGTGTTTTTCCCTTATCTCCCCCTTTGGTGTACCCTACCCGTAGGGGCTGAGACGTCCCCCCCCCCCCCCCCCCCGTGGGTTGCATAAGCTGCCTAACCATCATGGGCACCACCACCGGATTGGGCTACACCACCATGGAGATATTCCTCGTTACTTTTAAGAATGCCGAGAAATTCCCGTCACGCGTCTCATTGATAAGATGGCAGATGTACTTAGAAAGCAGTCCCTCAACACAAATCTGCAATAACTTTGATTCTTTCGCCTCCTCCCTCACGTCGAGGGATCTTTCCCTGAACCTTCAAACATAGGCCACCACTTCTTCCCCGGGTCTCTACTTCTCCCTACCCAATTGGGTCAAAGTGAATTCATCATCTACCAGAAAGAACTTCTGGATAAAAAATACATGCATCTCCTCCCATGTAGAAATTCTATTAGGAGTCAAATGGGAGTACCAGGTGTATGCTTTATCGGTTAAGAATTTGGAAAACTCCCTCAACCTAAGTTTCTTATTATTACAATGCGCTCCCAAGTGTTCAACAAAGCGCTTAATAAGCTCTTTCGGGTTCCTACCTTTCCCAGTGTATTTTCCAAAGATAGGAGGAATATAGTCCTTTGGATAGGGCTGGTCATTATATTCTTGAGTGTAAGGTGTTCGAAAGTCATCATAAATCGAAGCCACCTCTCCAGCAGATTTTGAGGAAGCCTTCATGAACTTCAGCATCTCTTTCTTCATCTCCTTTCTCATTTCCTCCATGGGTGATGCTACTGGGGCACTAACCAACGAAACCATGGGATGAGTGCCCGTTGCAGCTGGAATAATCGTCATAGTTGGGGCCGTTGATACTCCTGAGGTTCCCACGAGTGGATTCACAATAGAGGGTATGCTTGTTGGGACTGTTCCCGCCACACCTGCACCTGGTGGGGCCGTGGGGGCTGTCCCTGGTGTTACGAAGGCATTGGCTTCCAATCCTCCCAGCATTGTTGAAGCTGCCAAAGTTTGCAAAAACTCATTAAACTTACTCATGAGGAGCGCCACCTGAGTGGGTCCAAGCCCCTCACTCATGGAAGCTTGTGTCACCCCTGGAATGCATGTCGTCGCATGAACTGGAAGTACCTCTATTCGAGGAACCCCATCCCTTAGAGCCTCTAGTTCTCTCGCAGCCTGTTCTTCATTATGCTGGATGTCATCAGATTTGAGCCTTCGAGTAGCATTATCTTGCGCCATACTCCTTACTTAGAAGAACGCCTCCCCAGCAGAGTCGCCAAATGTAAGAGGGTACTTCAAATTATAGATGGAGGTGTAACCCCTTTTAAAGTATAGTGATGATAAGTTAATTGGCTATACCCTTGGATTAGTGAAAAAACATACAAACACAAACTCAATGAAGATAAGACTTAGTTTAAACTCACAAATCTCTCGTGTATAACTCAGAAAAGTAGTAAAGAAACTTAGAAGTATCTTAGCTAGAGGGAGAGGGGATTAAGCACCCTAGATACACCTTGGTAGGCAGACAAACACACCAAAACACTCTCAAGGATCTCTATCACATATTAAAAGCTTTGTAATAAATGACAATAGTGAGTGAATAAGACCTCTGGTTTGTAATAAATCTCTCTTTAGTAACAACTTCGTAGACACTCAAAAGATCATCCTCAACTCTAAAAAAGATCATCCTCTCCTTAGGGGTGGTTGGGGTCCTTAAATAGCCCCCCACACCATCCCCGAGGCAACTCAGTCATTAAAGACTATAAAAGACATCCCTCATACTTTATGTCACAACATCAAATGCCTGATGCACCAGTTGTCTCCACGTCATAAACATTAAATGCCAAGACATGCCTTTTGACTAATCACTGTGTGTCAGGGGGCTATTATCGCAAAGGTGGCTCACCAATCTCCTAACAGCCCCAAATACCACAGTGGTTTACTAAAGTGCGGGTCTGGCATTATTTAGCTGGCTAGTGACATCACCTACCGTAGATGTGATATTAAGTAGAGGGCTATTAGGTTCACAACTCAACGCCCAATGGAACTCCAAGCTGCTCCACCCGAGGTTCCACGGTCAGGGTTCTTCGGTGTTTTACCAGGTGTATCTAAGATGGTCAGGACAATCCCCAACGGTTCCTCACTTCTCAATCCACCAAACCAAATCCCTCTAAAGTTCCCACGGTGAGTTCATTCGATAGAGCATGAAATCTCTCCCAGGACCTGCCAGGCCTGGTCTCTCACGAGTACCGTTTGACCTCACACAAACTCATTATTATTCTCATTACATCATTACAATCGTTATAGCTTAAAGTCAATATGAACAAAGATACAATATGACTAATACAACAAGCTAAAATACAAGTTGTCACGCTGAGCTGCCTCGCTTGAGCTGCCGCACTGAGCTGCCACACCGAGCTGCCACACTGAGATGCCACGGTGCTTTAATCCCCAAAACACTGTTGTTAATGTGGAATTACCTCTAATATCAAAATTACCTTCAAGCCCCCTCTACACCTTTTAACCAATGTGATTACATTATTTCATCATTTGTTATAAGCCATTAGATTTCAAGTCAGACTTATAAGACCAAATCTCTGCCCTTAGATTGCAACTGATGTTCGAGATCCTTCTTCACCAAGTATAAAAGAGAACCAAGTCTCAGCATTTTAAGACTTTTACTAGTTCATCCAAAGAAAAGAAAAAAAGAGAGAGAAGAGAAAGAAGGGAAGAAAGAGAACAAAAAAATAGAGAAAAAGATAACCTATATTCAAATCCTCACACCTCTGAGTGATTTCCCAAAACCCATACACCTTAAACTTTAAAGATCCATTTACCAGAAACCAAAATGTTGAGTGTTAGAACCATTCTAGGGTTTCTGTGAGTTTGGGGGCAGGGTTGACGTCTCGAAGAAGACTTATTTTTGTTTGAGTCTCTCTCAGAACTATTCTCTGATAAAATAGAAAGTTTCACATATTGAAACTTGAGATTTTCTAAAGAAAACATCACACGCCTATTTTTTAAGCTCTCTGTTTGGATATCTTTCTTTAGATCCATCTGATTCAAAGGATTTTTGAAAAATAAACTTCTAAGTTTTCAAGGCTATATCAACTCCTTAAGAACGTTTGTGTCTCCTGATTTATATTTCACACTTTGTGAAATAAAATTGTGCAAAAATAAAAATGAGACACATAGGGCCTTGGCTATTTTTAAAAGCAAGGTTGTTTTTCTGGATCTGATCTTGTATAGAAGTTTCTTTTACAAAATCATTTGAATCAGATCTTGCATGTCATATAGAATTTATTGATTCATAGTATATTGTGTGTATCAATTCTTTGAGAGGGTGAGTTGCATAAATCTGCATATAGATCACCTCACAAACACTTCTCACACGAACACTTAGACATAGTGGTTCTGTTTAAAACTTAAAGTTGAAATATTTTCTAGATTCAGAATTCAAAGAGAAGGAGGTCAAGGAAAAGGGAAATAAGTAACAAAGAAAATATCTGTTCTAGTCAGAAAACCTTTGGAGTGGAGTAGCTCATGTAGGTAACTCTGAACTTAGATTTAGGATCCTTGTGTGTTTACTTAAGTGATATGACCTTTTTATTTATTCTAGTGAAATTTTGTTTTGTGCCGTAGAGGGCACCGTGGATGTTTCTTTTGATTAAGGATTTTACCACGTTAAATTCTCGTGTCTATTGCTTTGAATATTCTTGACTGTTGTTGTGATTAGTACTGCATGGTAGCTTTAATAGATGGTTTTCAAATTTTAAAAATTAAGGTAATCAACTATCAAATCTATACCATATATTCAAAAAAAATTTACAACAAATCTTGTGTTTTATTCGAAAATAGTTTCGCCCAAAAAGTTTATTCGGAGTCTGCTCAACTTATAACATTCTGTTATTAATCTAGTAAACAATTTTTTCAAGTTGTATAAGAGGACCATCCTTTGTGATACTGAAACTTTAGAAATTGTTTTCGAAACCTCTTTCAAAAATTTTGAATATGGAAGAAGGATTTGGGAAGTTTGGTAACCTCTCCAGACCACTACTCTTTGATGGAAAAAACTTTTCATACTGGAATGTATGAATGGTTGCTTTCATTCAAGGAACCCTCGGTGATGATGTATGGGAAATAATGGAAAGAGGGTATGAATATCCTACTAAGGCCATCTCTGAAACCAATCCAACAAGGATTAAGAAACGTCTTAGTGAAGTCACTAAGGAAGAGAAAAAGGCATCTCTGGATAATAACAAAGGAAATAATACCATATTTATGTCCGTTAATGAACACGAATTCAAAAGAATATCCATATGTTCAACTTTTAAAGAGGCATGGGACACTCTTTTCACTGCTCATGAAGGTGATGATAAAGTTAAGGCAGGAAAAACTCAAATGCTAGTCTAGAAATACAACAACCTGATAACGTATAACAATGAATCCTTTGACGATTTCTACATTAGGTTAACTGATATTTTCACAAAACTTCATGCAAATGGTATAACCTATAGTAGAAAGGAAATTGTTCAAAAGATTCTTAGGTCACTACCTTCCAAATTTGACAATAAAAGATATGCCATAGAAGAGATAGACGACCCTAATATAACTCATGAATTGCTTAGTAGTAAATTGAGGACCGTAGAATTGGAGTTAGACTTCAAAAAGCAACTGACCCGACAGAACAAGAAACCCTCTAGTTCTAATGTTATGTTTTTGTCTAAAATGCATGCTCCTAAAATAAGTTCCTTGGACTTTGACCCTGACTGTGATGATGACTGTGATTTGGATGACCTTGATAATTAAATAGATCTTATGAGAAAAAGATTTTGAAATTCAGAAATACTGTAGCCTCTAAGCAAGGCAAGCCAAATTATCAAGGAAATAAAAATCGCAGACCTCATGACAGAGATAATGCCAAACACTCACATAATAATAAAAGGACCTATGACAATAACAGACCTAAGACAGACCTAAAATACGTGAAATGTCATAGGTGTGGTAAAATGGGATATTATGCTAGTAAATGTCCAACGAATTTTAGCAACAACAACAAGGATAATGTGTGTAAAACTTGGGATGACTCTAGTGATTCTGATGAAGATGAAACAAAGTCAACCCAGAATGATGAGTATTACATGTCCTTCTTTGCTAAAATTGTATATAATGATGATGATGTATGCTTACCTACTCACGAATCTGTGCTCCCTGTTAATGTTGATATTAATACTGCTCCTTTGATCGTTGAGAGTAATCTAAGTGTGAGTCAAAGCGTTAATACTGACGATAAAATGAATGTGTGTTAGTCTAAAAGAACTAAGGAATGTGTTAGGGAGAACTTCACATGACACATTAAGCGATTCCGATGATGATTTGCCTAATTTACTTGAGTTATACACAAAAATAGTTAAGAGGAGTGCTCATCTTGAAAAAATGACAAAATCATTAACTGAGCATATCGATTTACTTAACCAGACCATTAGGAAGAATACTAAAGATTATACTGCCTAGGGTATTGTTCATGAGACTGAGATTCAAGAATTTGCCTTAAAAATAAAAGATTTGTTTAAGAAAAATCATGAGTTTGAACAAAAATATAAGGCAACCCTTGTTGAACTAGAAGAGTCCAAGCAAAAGGTCTCAAATGTGTTTAAAAAATGAACACTTTGAAACCCAAACTAAATATTACGAGAAAATTGTTGTTGGAAGTAAATTTGACTCTTAAGATAAATCTGGCCTAGGCTTTGGAGAAATAGTGCACACCAGTAAGACCAAAGTTTCTCCTGAAAATGTTATTTTTATCAAAAAATACCAAACTTATCAAACTATTCAAAAAGGGGAATCTATTCTCAATGTCTCTCAAGCAAAACATGATCAGTACAATCAACAGTCTAATTCAAATGGTCACACCAAATATGTTTGTCCACCTGTTAGAGACCAAAGATAAAAACTTAAGACCAATGAAAATTGGACGACTGTACCAAATAGATCCAAACCCATCTTTAAAGACTTTAGTAATAAAGTCAAGACCAACACCCATCAATAATTTTCTTACTGCGACGTCTTTGGCCACACTCTTGAAAAATGTTTTCAGAAAAAGATATACACACCCATGTAACTTAACTTTAACTATTCTAGGAAATCAAGAAATAATTATGTACTCCCTAGACAGGCCACAAACAACTCTAACTCTAAAAAGAAAAAGGGAGGCTCCAAGATTAAGAAAAATCCATTTAGAAAGACCCCACAAACCTTTTCTAAATCAAAAGGCCACAAAACCTTTAAAACTAGGCCTATTTGGATTAAAAAAGATATCTATTACCCCCATCTCAAGTGCAACATTCTCATTTCTGATTTAAAGGCACAAAGCACTTTAAATGGATGGTATTTAGACTCCGGATGTTCTAAACATATGACAAGGGACGAAACCAAATTAAATAATAAGACAGACTTCTTAGGAGGTAGTGTCATGTTTGGAGATGGTGTTTCATCTTAGATCATAGGTAAGGGAACATTGAGTGAGAATGGGCTTCCTGATCTAAATGATGTACTCTTAGTCAAATACCTTAAAGCTAATCTCTTATGTATATCTCAATTCTTTGATTCCAATCATACCGTTACTTTTTCAAAAAATGATTACAAAATTATTGATGAAAAAGGAAATTGTATATTGACAGGAAACATAACTCAGGAAAACTGTCACACAATAATTCCCAAGTCTGCTTCTTGCCATGCTGCCAGATTAGAGGATTCTAACCTTTGGCACAATAGACTGGGACATATAAATTTTAATAATGTGAGAAGAGTAAGACCCGAAGAAATAGTTAGAGGCTTACCCAAAATCAAAAATTATTTCAATCCGGTATGTGGACCATGTGAGGAAGGGAAAATAAGAAAATCCCCTCATTACAAAGTTAAGGATGTCTTAACCACAAAACCTTTAGAACTTATCCATATGGACCTCATGGGTCCCTCAAGGACTGTTAGTCTCTGTGGAAATTGTTATATCCTAGTTATAGTAGGCGACTATACGCGATATACTTGGGTTGCTTTTATGAAACAAAAATCTGATACCTTCGGTGAATTCCTGAAAATTCTTTTGAAAATAGAGAATGAGAAGGACGCTTAAGTATGTCGTATTAGGAGTGGTATAGGTGGAGAGTTCAAAGACTCTGGTGTTACTGAATACTACGTAGCCAATGGCTATAAACACGAGTTTAGTGGTCCCAAAACACCCCCGCAAAATGGCATCGCTGAATGTAAAAATAGAACTTTACAAGAAATGGCTAGGGTTATGCTACACGCTAAAAGTCTTCGAAGATATTTTGGGGTAGAAGTCGTTCAAACCGCATGTCATATCATTAATCGCATATACCTTAGGAAAAATTCCAAACAAACCCCTTATGAACTTGGGTTTCACAAAAAGCCTAACTTAACACATTTTAAAACCTTCGGGAGTATTTGTTATGTCTGTAAACATAGAGAACAACATTCAAAATTTTACACCCGAGGAGAGAAAGGAATATTTCTTGGTTATTCCCAAAAGAGTAGGGCCTTTCATGTTTTTAATTATCGAACCAAAACCATTATGGAATCTATTAATCTCACTGCAGATGATATGAGTGTAGGGAGTAGTGCCAGTCATTCGTTGCCACAAGATGAGGTTGTGACGAAAAGATTTAAAGCTAAAACCTTGTTTACAAGGTTAATAACAAAATGTTATGAATTGTGTAAACTCCGAATAAAAGTTTTGGACAAAACTCTTTTCGAAAAACACAAGATATGTTGTACAAACTTTCTGAATGTATGGTTTAGATCTGATAGTTGATTACATTTCCTTTTAAATTTTAAGAAACATCTACTAAAGTTATCATGCAGACCCAATCACAACAAAAGTTAAGAATATTCAATGAAATAGACACATGAATTTTTAACGTGGTAAAAACCATTAATCAAGGGAAACGTCCACGGTTCCCTCTACGACACAAAATAAAAATTCACTAGAATAAAGAATCAAGTTACAGCACTTAAGTAAACACACAAAGATCCTAAATCTAAGTTTAGAATTATACTTACATGAGATACTCCACTCCAAAGGTTTCTGACTAGAACTGATCTCTTCTTTGTTGCTTCTTTGCCTTTTCCTTGAACTCCTTATCCTTGAATTCGAACTCTAGTAACTCTTTCAACATTTAAGTCTCAAGAAAACCACTGTGTATAAGTGTTTATGTGAAAAGTGTTAGTGATGTGCACTATATGCAGATATGAAACTCACCTACCTTGCTCAGAAGATGGCCAAAGTCTTATACAATTTCAGTATTTTGAAAATATTTTTGAACCACCAATTGAGATTCAAACTAGACTAGAAGTCTATATCGTAACAATTGAATCAGAAATAACATGCAGAAATTGATTCAAACGATTTTGTAAAAGAAACTTCTAACTCAAGATCAGATCTAGAAGAACAACGTTGCTTTAAAAAATAGCCAAGGTCCTATGTGTCTCTTTTTATTTTTCAACACGTTTATTTCAGAAAATATGAAATAAAAACCAAGAAACACAAACGCTCTTAAGGATCTCATTTTTCTTGAAACTCTAGAAGTTTATTTTTGAAAAAATTTGGAATCAAATGGATCTAAGGACAAAGATAAAAAAAGAGAACTGAAAAATAGGCGTGTGATGTTCTTTTTAGAAAATCTCAAGTTTTCAAGTTTCAATATGTGAAACTTGTTATTTTCTCAGAGAAGAGTTCTGAGAGAGACTCAAATAGAAACAGGTCTTCTTCCAGACGTCAACCCAAATACCAAACCCATAGAAACCCTAGATTGGTTCTATCTCTCGTAGTTTTTGGTTTCTGGTGAAGGTGTTTGAAGTTTAAAACTGTTTGGGTTGAAGGGATTCACTCAGAGGTGATGAAGGACGAATATGGATTCGTCTTCTTCCTTTTCTCTCTATTTCTTCTCTCAAATTTCTTACCTCTCTCCTCTCTCCCTTCTCTCTGGGACAATTTGAACAAAAGTCTCAAAATGCTGAGGGTAAGTTTGGTTATATAGTAGGTGAAGGAAGGATCTAGAACTTAGATTGCAATCCAGGGCTAAGATTTAGTCACACAGTTTGACTAATGATCTAAGGGTTTACAACCAAGTGGTGAAATGAAAAAATCTCATTGTATGAGAGTTAAACACTGGGATTATAACACAACACATGCAAGTCGTTGATAAAACTAATCCAAGGGTTGAGATTGGTGATCGAAGTTAAGTCTATGAGAAAACACAAATGTACCGGTCTAGCTACCAACTCGTGTATGGATAAGATGAAAGTAAAACGCGTGTTATAAAATAATTACAAAGACACCTTACAGTCTCTAGCGCTTTCATATTCTACCCAGGCTAACTTTTAGCAAACACAATTATTTTCTGAAATCCAAATTTCAACCACAACACTTTTAAAATCAAGTTTTAATTAATTCAAAAATTACTTTACAATTGTATAAAATGTTTTGAACTGAGTTAATTTAATTTTGAAAATTCTTAAAGTGTTGTAAATCCATTAATGCAAATAGGAGATATATATGATGCAATGAGAGTGTCCTATTAGTGGTTTTAAGGTTAAAAATAACTTCCCTATAAGGATTGCTTGGATTTGATTGTTTCTTCCTCTTCTTTCTTCTTGAACCTTTGGGTATAGAGCAACTCATAAAACTAATTCTACTTTGTCTTAATATCCAAAGTAGTTGAAACTCCTATATAATGTAGACTCAATTAAGTCAACTATATAGTATGTTCTCAATCTCCCCTTTTGGATATTAGAGACAAAATTCCCTTAAGTATTCTGAACTCGTGGGTGAAAATTGAAAAATCCTAGTTGTCCTATACAAAGGTTCTAACTACCCATTCCCATTCTAGAGCTGAAAATAAGGTAAAAAAAATACATCACTCAACTATATACAGACCAATACCATATAAAAATGTAAGAGGTTATACAACGGGTCTTAAATGACTGTAACAAAATAAACACTGAATGGCATATTAGTTGAGGTAGAATCTGGAATAGATAGAAAAATCACTTAGTAATACTCAAGATCTTCTCCCCCAATTTTTCTCAAATATACAAGGGGTATAGATCACACACAAAAAATAGAGTCAATCACAGAATATATCATGAACATGGAAGAAACAATGTATCCTATATAAAATAGTGTTAGGAGGTGTCTTTAGTCATTTATCAAATAACCATGCCCTAAAACTTTAGAAACCAATTATAAGCATGATGCTACCTATGTTATGATAAATGTGATAAAAATTAATTGAGGGTGATCATTCCTATAGCTGTTCGCAAATACTCAAAACGTATGTTGTCTAATGGTTTGGTAAAGAGATCTGCGAGCTTCTTTTGAGTGTTCAGATATTCAATGATTGGATCTTTGGATTCGACAAGGTCATGGATAAAATGATATCTAATCTTAATGTGCTTAGTTCGGGAGTGCATTACAGGATTTTTGGAAATATTAATAGCACTTTGATTATCACAAAACATGGTTAACTGATTTTTGGTGATACCATAATCTCTAAGTATCTGTCTAATCCATAATAATTGTGAACAACAACTACCAGCAACTATGTATTCAGATTCAGCGCTAGATAAGTAGATACAGTTCTTTTTCTTACACGACCAACCTATGAGATTATTACCTATGTAGTAGCAAGCACCAGAAGTGCTTTTACTATCGTCAGAGCAACCGGTCCAATCGATATTGGTGTACCCCACAATAGAACTAGTTCTATTGTTTGTGTACCAAATACCAAATTTTAGAGTACCCTTAATATATTTAATAATTCTTTGCACACTTAATAAGTGGGATTCTTTAGGGATACTTTGACATCTAGCATAGATACAGACAGTGAAGGATATGTCGGGTCGAGACGCGGTTGGATACAGGAAATTCCCTATCATACTTCTATAAAGAGTGGGATCAACACTTTTCCCATTATCATCCTTAGAAAGTTTAGTTGAAGTACTCATGGGGGTTCTAGAAGGTTTATCATTTTTTAAGCCGAATTTTTTAACTAAATCTTCAACATACTTAGATTGAGAAATAAAAAGTCCATCACTATATTGTTTTACTTGTAAACCCAAAAAATATTGTAGTTCACCCATAAGTGACATCTGAAATTCGGTATGCATGATATCAAAAAAATTCTCAAATTATTTAGGACACGTGGAACCAAAAATAATACCGTCCACATATACTTGTGCGATTAAGACATGTTGATTTTCCTTTATAACAAATAATGTTTGATCGTTTTCGCCACGGACAAATTTTTTAGACACCAAAAAAGTAGACAGTTACTCATACCAAGCTCAAGAGCTTGTTTCAATCCATATAAGGCTTTCTTAAGCCTAAAGACGTAGTTTGGGTGTACAGGATCAACAAATCCTTTGGGTTGTTCTACGCATACTTCTTCAGATAAGATTTCATTTAAAAAGAGGATTTAACATCCATTTGGAATAATTTGAATTGCACATGACAAGATATGGAAAGAAGGAGACGAATTGATTCTAAATGTGTAACAGGTGCAAAGGTTTCGTCGAAATCAATTCCCTCAATCTGGGAGTATCCTTGTGTAACCAACCTAGATTTGTTTCTAATGACCTCCCCATTTTCATCTGTTTCATTTTTAAAAATCCATCTTGTGCCAATAACCTTCGAGTCTTTTGGTCTAGGAATAAGATTCCACACATCTTGACTTTGAAATTGGACTAGCTCTTCTTGCATAGCATTTATCCAAAATGAGTCAGAAAGGGAATCATTAACATTTTTAAGTTCCTCAAGAGAAACAGAACAAGAAAATTGTGCCACTTGTCGAAGTTGGGATCTAGTTCGAACTGGTTCCGAAGGATTACCGACAATGATTTCAATGGGATAATCTTTAGAAACCCAAGTGGGTACTGAAGGACTTTCAGGTGGCAGTGAATCAGTATCATTTTGAGGTTCAATGGATAAATTAGGTTCGTCCTCGTCAAATACTACTAGTTGTCTGTCACTTCTCCGTTCACTCGTGTCATCTACAATTACATTAATTAATTCCATTATAGTTTTGGTTTGATAGTTAAAAACACGCAAAGCCCTACTATTTTGGGAATAACCAAGAAAATTCCCTTTTCTCCTCGGGTATCAAATTTAGAAAGTTTCTCCCTATCTTTGTAGATGTAGCAAATACTCCCGAAGCGTTTAAAATATTTTAAGTTTGGATTTTTGTGGAACCACAACTCATAACAGGTTTCTTTGGAGTTTTTTCTGAGGTAGATACGATTAATAATGTGACACACAGTTTGGACCACTTTTACCCAAAAATATTTGGGGAGATTCTTAGAATGTAACATAACCCTAGCCATTTCTTATAAAGTCCTATTCTTATGTTTATCTATACCAATTTGTTGTGGGGTTTTGGGAGCGCTAAACTCATGTTTATAGCCGTTAGCTACACAATACTCAAAAATACCAAAGTCCTTGAGCTCTCCACCTCTATCACTCCTACTTCGACACACCTAGGTATCCTTCTCGTTCTTAAATTTCAAGAGGATTCTTACGAATTCATTGAAGGTTTCTGCTTTTTGTTTAATAAAGGCTATCCATTTATATCTCGTATAGTCGTCCACTATAACTAGGATGTAATAGTTTCCACAAAAACTAATAGTTCTTGAGGTACCCATGAGGTCCATGTGGATAAGTTCTAGAGGCTTCGTGGTCAGGATATCTTTAACTTTCTTGCTAGGGGATTTACTTATTTTGCCTTCTTGACAAGGTCCACACATAGGATTAAAAGAGTTTTTAATTTTAGGTAAACCTCTAACTATCTCTTGGGAACTCAATCTTCTAAGGTTATCATAATTTGTGTGTCCCAATATATTGTGCCATAGATCAGAATCCTCTAATCTGGCTGCATGGCATGATAGGATTACTATGTAACAGTTCTCCGGGGTTCTGTTTCCTATTAAAATACAATTACCTTTTTCATCCATAATTTTGCAATCATTTTTTGAAAAGGTAACTGAGTGATTGGAGTCAGAAAATTATGATATACTTAAGAGATTAGATTTAAGGCCCTTAACTAAGAGAACATCATTTAATTCAGGAAGCCCCTGCTCACTCAATGTTCCCTTACCTATGATCTGAGATGAAACACCATCTCCAAACTTAACACAACCTCCAAGGAAGTCTGTGTTGTTTTTCAATTTGATTTTGCCCCAGGTCATATTTTTAGAACATCCCGAGTCTCAGTACCATCCAGTTGAAGTTCTTTGTTCCTTTAAAGCAGAAATGACAATGTTGCACTTGAGCTGGGGTAATCGATCATATTTTCTAATCCAAATAGGCCCAGTTTTAAATTTTTTGTGGCTTTTTGATTTAGAAAAAGTTTGAGGGGTCTTTCTAAACGTTTTTTTCGTAGTCATGGACCCTCCCTTTTTCTTTTTAGAGTTAGAGTTGTTTGTGGCCTGTCTCGGGAGTACATAAGTACTTCTTGATTTCCTAAAATAGTTAAAGTTTAGGTAGGTCAGGGTGTATAACCTTTTTTGGAAACATTCATCAAGAGTATGGCTGAAAATATCATAGTAGGAACAATACTGATGGGTATAGGACTTGACTTTATTGCTAAAGTCTTTGAAAATTGACTTAGATCTATTGGGTACAGTAGTCTAATTGTCATTAGATTTTGGTTTCTGTCTTTTGTTTTTGGGAGAAGGACAAACATATTTGGCCTAACTGTTTGGATTCATCTGTTTATTGTACTGATTATGTGTTTCTTGAGATACATTGGGACTAGATTCACCTTTTTTAACATTTTGACTAGTTTGGCCTTATTTGACAAAAGTAACATTTTTAGGAGAAACTTTGGTCTTACTTGTGTGCACTATTTCTCCAAAGCCTAGGCCAAACTTATCTTCAAAGTCAAATTGGCTTCCGGTAATAATTTTTTCATAAGACTTGGTTTGTGTGTTCAAAGTGTTGGCATTTTTTATACACATTTGAAACCATTTTCTTTGACTCTTCTAGTTCAACAAGGGTTGCCTTGTATTTCTATTCAAATTCATGTTTCTTTTGAATCAAATCTTTTCTTTTCAAGGCATAGTCTTAAATCTTTGTCTCGTGAGCAACACATTGGGTAGTATAATCTTCAGTGTTCCTCCTAATGGTCTGGTTAAGAAAATTGATACGCTCACTTAAATTTTTTATCATTTTTTCTAAGCGAGCACTCTTCTCAATCGTTTTCATGTATAACTCATGTAAATCAGGCAGATCATCATCAGACTTGCTAAGTGCGTCGTGTGAAGTGTCCCATATGTTTTTTTTATAGGTTCTTTACTCACGCACACATTCAATTCATCATCAACATTATCAATTTAACTCACCCATAGTCTTTCAGTAGTAATAGAAACAAAATTATCAACAATAACATTAACAACCTCAACAGGCATAGTAGGTTCATGAGAAGGCACGCATGAATTATCACTATATATTATCTTAGCAAAGAAAGACATGCAATACACATTTATGTGGGTTGACTCTATTTCATCCTCATCAGAATCACTAGATTCGTCCCATTTCTTACACATATTGGCCCTCTTATAGTTATTAAGACTAGTTGGACATTTATTAGAATAGGGACATAGTTTACCACAACGATGACATTTAACATCTTTTATGTCAGGTTTAGGTTTGTTGGGGTCATAGTTCTTCCTATTGTCATAAGCGTCTTTGGTATTGTCTCTGTCATGAGGTCTGTGAAATTGATTATCTTGATAATTTGATTTGCCTTGTTGTGAGGCTACAACATTTCTAAATTTCTAAATCTTTTTGAAATGCTTACTCATAAGAGATATTTCATTGTTAAGATTTTCCAAATAACAATTTTCAAAATAGTCAGTGTCAAAATCTAGAGTGTTTAATTTAGGCACTGGCAGTTTAGAAGAAAAAACAACATTTGAACTGGAGGCTTTATTAGTCTGTCTGGTCAATTTCTTTTTGAAGTCTAGTTCCAATTCTACAGTCCTCAGTTTACTGCTAAGTAATTCAGGAGTCATATTAGGGTCATTCATTTCTTTAATAGCATATCTCTTTTTGTCAAATTTAGATGGCAATGACCTAAGAATCCTTTGAACCATTTCCTTTGTACTGTAGGTTATACCATTGGCATGAAGTTTTGTAAAGATATCAGTTAACCTTATGTAGAAGTCATCAAAGGATTCGTTGTCATTCATAATCAGGGTGTTATATTACTAGATGAGCATTTGAGTTTTTCCAGCTTTGACACCTTCATCACCCTCATGATCAATGACTAACGTATCCCATGCCTCTTTTGAAGTAGATCATATATATATTCTTTTGAATTCATGTTCGTTAATGGGCATAAAAATGGCATTCCTTCCTTTGTTATTATCTAGAGATGCTTTTTTCTCTTCCTTAGTAAATTCACTGAGAAGTTTCTTAATTCTTGTTAAATCAGTTGCATAAGTAGGTGTAGTAGGATGTTCAAACCTTGTTTCAATCATTTCCTAGACTTCATCACCAAGGGTTCCTTTAATGAAAGCAGTCATTCGTACTTTCCAGTATGAAAAGTTGTTTCCATCAATGAGTGGTGGTATGGATAGGTTACCGAACTTTTCAAATCTTTCTTCCATATTCAGAAATTTTCAGAAAGAAGTTTCCAAAATAATTTCTCAAGTTTCAGGATCACAAAAGGTGTTCCTGATCTGATACCAGTTGAAGAAAAGCTTTAATGCTAAAAACTTGTTTACAAGGTTGATAACAAAATGTTGTGAATTGTGTAAACTCCGAATAAACTTTTTGGACAAAACTCTTTTCAAAAAACACAAGATATGTTGTACAAACTTTTTGAATGTATGGTTTAGATCCGATAGTTGATTACCTTTCTTTTTAAATTTTATGAAACATCTACTAAAGTTACCATGCATTGCCAATCATAACAACAGTTAAGAATATTCAAAGAAATAGACACATGAATTTTTAACGTGGTAAAACCCTTAATCAAGGTTAACATCCACGGTACCCTCTACAGCAAAAAACACTAGAATAAAGAATCAAGTTACAACACTTAACTAAACACATAAATATCCTAAATCTAAGTTCATAATTATACCTACATGAGCTACTCCACTCCAAAGGTTTCTGACTAGAACTGATCTCTTCTTTGTTGCTCCTTTGCCTTTTCCATGACCTCCTTCTCTTTGAATACTGACACCAACAACTCTTTCAACTTTTAAATCTCAAACAAACCACTGTGTCTAAGTTTTTGTGTGAGAAGTGTTTATGATGTGCATTATATGCAGATATGCAACTCACCCTCTCAGAATTATTTATACAAACATTCCTATCAAATTACAAATGGTTCTAAAATGAATAGGATATTTCCAAGTCTGTATTCTACAAATAAGTACTTATTTATCTTTCTATTAATCCACAAATCTCAAGGTTATCTTTCTTAGAAAACAACCAAGGTCTTATACAATTTCAGTATTTTGAAAATATTTTTGAAACTGTAAACCACCAATTGAGGTCCAAACTAGACTAAAAGTCTATATCGTAAAAATAGAATCAGAAATAACATACATACATTGATTCAAACGATTTTGTAAAAGAAACTTCTAAATCAAGATCAAATCTAGAAGAACAACCTTGCTTTCAAAAATATCCAAGGTCCTATGTGTCTCTTTTTATTTTTGAACACGTTTATTTCACAAAATGTGAAATAAAAATCAAGAAACACAAATGCTCTTAAGGATCTGTTTTTTCTTGAAACCCTATAAGTTTATTTTTCAAAAACTTTGGAATCAAATGGATCTGAAGACAGAGATCCAAAAAGAGAACTGAAAAATAGGCATGTGATGTTCTCTTTAGAAAATCTCAAGTTTTAATATGTGAAACTTGTTATTTTCTCAGAGAGGTGTTTTGGGAGAGACTTAACATGAAAGAGGTCTTTTAACAGACGTCAACCCAACTACCAAACCCACAAAAACCCAAGATTGGTTCTATCTCTCGTTGTTTTTTGTTTCTGGTAAAGGTTTTTGCAGTTTAAAACTATTTGGGTTGAAGGGATTGACTCAAAGGTGATGAAGGACGAAGACGGATTTATCTTCTTCCTTTTCTCTCCATTTTTTCTCTTAAGTTTCTTCCCTTTCTCTCTCTTATCTCTATTATTTTCTATCTAGGATGATTTGAACAAAAGTATCAAAATGCTGAGGGTAAGTTTGGTTATATAATAGGTGATGGAAGGATCTGGAACTTCGATTGCAATCAAGGGTTAAGATTTAGTCACACAGTTTGACTAATGATCCAAGGGTTTATAACCAAGAGGTGAAATGAACGAATCTCATTGGATGAGAGTTAAGCACTGGTATTATAACACAACACATGCAGGTCGTTGATAAAACTAATCCAAGGGTTGATATTGGTGATCGAAGTTAAGTCTGTGAGAAAACACAAATCTACCCTTCTAGCTACCAACACATGTATGGACAAGACGAAAGTAAAACGCGTGTTATAAAATAATTACAAAGACACCTTATTGCCTCTAGCTCTTTCATATTCTACCCAGGCTAACTTTCAGTGAACAAAATTATTTTCTGAAATCCAAATTTCAACCACAACACTTTTAAAATCAAGTTTTAATTAATTCAAAAATTACTTTAAAATTGTATAAAATGTTTTGAATATAATTAATTTAATTTTTAAAATTCTTAAAGTTTTGTAAAACCATCAATGCAAATAGGAGATATATATGATGCAATGAGAGTGTCCTATTAGTGGTTTTAAGGTTAGAAATAACATCCCTATAAGGATTGCATGGATTTGATTGCTTCTTCTTCCTTCTTCTTGAACCTTTCAGCATGGATCAACTCATAAAACTAATCCTACTTTGTCTTAATATCCAAACTAGTTGAAACTACTATATAATGTAGACTCAAGTACGTCAATTATATAGTGTGTTCTCAGGATGATCCAAAATTTCCAATTGATCCCTCACAAGACAATGATTCATTTCCACTCTAGAATCCTTCTGTACCCCCTTGGGTTTCTAAAGACCATCCTATTGAAACTATAGTTGGTAATCCTTCTGAACCTGTTAGAACAAGATCCCGACTTCGAAATGTGGCACAAATTGCATGTTTTGTTTCTCTTGAGGAACCTAAAAATGTAAATGATTCCCTTTCTGACTCTTTCTGGATAAATGCTATGCAAGAAGAGCTTGTCAAATTTCAGAGTCACGATGTGTGGTATCTTATTCCCAAGCCTAAAGATTCGAACGTTATTGGCACACGATGTGTCACGACCCCATCCAAAAATAGTTGTGGGGAACGAGTGTCTCGATATGCCACCAAGGCAACAAATATTCTGACTTAAATTGTTTCCTTAATTAAATGCAACGGAAATACAATTCCATGGTTATGAATCGTAAAATACTGAAATTAACATCATCAGATATTTCTAAAAGGAAACTTTATTTATATTATAAGTAACAACGAGTTACAACTTAAAACAAAATTTAAAACTTATTACAAGAGAGTCAAACATGCTCTATATGATATAACAAACTTTTTACTTAAAATAATAAAAAGAGCTCTAAAAGCTGGATCTTCCACATAGTCCTTTTATGTTCCCTCCAACCCTACTTATTTCCTAAAAAATGGTTAGTTATACAACATAAGCTAAAAGCCGAGTGAGGTTCAATCTCTAGACATTCCAAGGTTTTATTCAGAAAATTGATACCTATTCAAATCCAAAGAGCAGACATATACATATATGGATAGGAATTTGCTGTATGAAATTTAAGATGACAGTATATAGAAATGAATAGCACAGAATATAACAGATCCAACAAATAAATTTTCAATATCTTTTTCTTTCGATCATATCATTTTAATGGCCAAGTACACTCTATTACCGTATTCTTCTACCGTATTATTCCCCGGTAGTAGAGGGTCAATCGAACTTGTTCGTCACAAGGCCTTATTTAGGGCACACCAGTGAGAACCCGGCTGGGAAGGTCAGTCAGTAAGAGAGGTCCCTTAGGCCAAATCTTATTTCCAATATTCAATATCATTTTCAAAACACTTTTTCATCGGTATGTCTATACGGACAAATATAAACATATCACAAGGAATCAATCATCGGTATCAGATGAATTTTGAGAATAAAATCATTTCCCAAAATATATATGGTTTGCATAATATCATATAATTAAAACGCACAAGGAATGTCAGAGTACTCACCTAGAACAGAAATCTGAAGTTATAGATATAGAGTCTTGGATTGCTTGTTAATCTTAAGATGAAACTTCTTCTTAAACTTCCTCACACTTTATCTCACTATTTATCTTTGATATTTGGGATGGATTTCATGTAAGAATGAACCTAAGGCTTCTATTTATAGTTTCCCAAAGTTATTTAGGTGTTGACACATGTCTGGGTGATAAGGCTTTCACTTTGGTGAGTCATCGTTCACGTGTCGCGCAACGGATCAGCCTTACAGTCTTGGTTTATCAAACGGCGACACATGTTTTGCCTTTTTCTAGAGTATTGAAATGAGTTTTATCCTTTCCTATAAAGGTGACACGTGTGCGGTGGATATGTCCAAAAGAAAGCACGAGGTGCAAAGCACAAGGTGGAAAGTTATTAAGCGTGTAAGGGTCATTTTACACATAAATGGGTATTTTAATAATTTTACACCATACAATTTCAATATTTCTTAGGGGTCGTTAAAAATATTTTATTTACAAAACGTCCCTTTTTATATTTTCATTTTATTCCCTAAAACTTTCATTATTTTAAAATTAAGTCCCTAAAGTTTCATAAAATTACATTTTCTATCCCAAAACTTATCAATTATCTTAGGATATGCTATAAGACTTTGATTTAATCCATTTTGATGAATAATGAGGTTATTTTAAAGTGTTTAAGTCGGCCAAACCAGCCTCCCCTTCAACCAATCAAAATATTACACATGGTGTGGTAATAGGACAAAATAGAGCTTAAAGGATGGACATATTTGCCCTTATTTCGTAATTTCGGTATAACTTCTTGCTCGAACCTCCGTTTGACACACCGTTTGTTGTGTTACAAACCTAATTCATATATCTACAACTTTTTATGTTTTACCTCAAGTCAATTATTATGTTAGAATGGTGAAAACTAGTCTCCAATATGAACATTTCTACCGAAAACTTTAAAATTTTATGTTTGTAACTAAATTGATATTTCACGATTTATGAAGGGAGGATTAGACTAAAATAAATAAATTAACATTATCCATATCACATATGAAATAATACAACATTTAAAACTATATATAAACATATAAAAATGGGGTCATTACATCTTACCCTCCTTATAAAAAGTTTGGTCCCCAAACTTTACTTACATTATTTTCCAAACAAGTAGGGATATTTCTCCTTTATTTCATCTTCCCGCTCCCATGTTGCTTCTTGAATGGAATGATTATGCCATAACACTTTGACCAACGTAATTACCTTGGTTCGTAATATTTGATCTTTATGGTCCAAAATTTCTATCGGATGCTCAATGTATGACAAATCTTCTCTAACTTGAAGAGGTTCGTGACTTAGGATATGCGTTGGATCTGGGACGTATTTCTTCATCATTGACACATGGAACACATTATGAACACTAGAGAGTTTAGGGGGTAACTCTATTCTATATGCAACAACTCCTACCATTTCAAGGATTTCAATTGGTCCTATGTATCTTGGACTCAATTGCCCTTTCTTTTCAAATCAAATTACTCCCTTTGCTGGTGATACTCGTAAGAACACATAATCTCCTCTTTGGAATTCTAAATCTCATCGGTGATTGTCGACATAACTCTTTTGACGACTTTGAGCGATTCAAAGTCGGTCTTGTATCAATTTCACTTTCTCTATGGTGATCTGGATCAATTTTGGTCCCAATAATTTTCTTTCTCCAACTTCTACCCAACATGTAGGGGAATGACACCTTCTTCCATGGAGTGCCTCATACGGAGCCATTTGAATACTCACTTGATAACTATTATTATATGAAAATTCTACTAACGATAAATGATCATCCCAATTCCCCTTCAGATCAAGCACACATGCCCTAAGCATGTCCTCTAAGGTTTGAATGGTTCTCTCAGATTGTCCATCTGCTTGAGGATGAAATGCGGTGCTAAAATTCAATTGTGTTCCCATGGCTGCTTGTAGTCTTTTTCAGAAGCGAGACAAAAATCTAGGGTCACGATCAGAAATAATTGAAACTGGGGTTCCATGAAGCCTAATAATTTCCCGCACATACAACTTAGCTAACTTTTCTAAAGAATGGGTAATCTTAATGGCTAGAAAATGAGCAGATTTAGTTAACCTATCAATAATTACCCAAATAGAATCATTACCATTTGAACTCCTCGGTAACCTTGTCATAAAATCCATAGTAATATGTTCCCATTTCCACTCAGGGATAGGTAGGGGTTGCAGTAATCGTGATGGTTTTTGATGTTCTGCCTTTACTTGTTGGCAAACCAAACACTGAGATATAAATTCTGCTATCTCCTTCTTCATTTTCTTCCACCAAAATACTTCTTGAAGATCCCTATACATTTTTGTACATCCGGGATGAAATGTCAATCTTGAGTAATGACTTTCCTCTAAAATTTTCCTCTTTAGTTGGACATCACATGGAACACACACTCTATTTCCAAACCTCAATATATCATCTCGTATCAAAAATTCAGTTCTCTTACCCTCGATGACTTGTTCTCTAATCTTCTTTAGTTTTGGGTCATTTACTTGTGCAATTTTGATCCTTTCCATCAACATGGGTTGTACTTGTAAGTTTAAAATTATTCCTCCTTTGCTATAGATACGTACATATATTTCTGTACTTCTCAAATCCCTTAACAAAGGTTCCTGATTTGTAATGAGGCATGCTAAATTTGTGGTAGACTTCCTACTTAAAGTGTCGGCTACTACATTAGCTTTCCCCGGGTGATAGTGAACATTTACATCATAATCCTTCATCAATTATAACCACCTCCTTTGTCTCATGTTCAATTCTTTCTGAGTAAATATATACTTCAAACTCTTTTGATCGGTATAAATCTCACAAGTCTCACCATACAAATAGTGTCTCCAAATCTTAAGAGCAAAAATTACACCTACTAATTCAAGGTCATGGGTTGGATAATTCTTCTCATGGGGTTTTAACTGTCTCGAGGCATAAGCTACTACTTTTCCACTTTACATTAGGACACATCCCAAGCCATTTTTAGAAGCATCACTATAAATCACAAATCCCCCTGTCCTGGAAGGAATAATCAAAATTAGGGCAGTTACTAATCGATTCTTAAGTTCTCGAAAACTATTCTCGACTTCCTTAGGCCATTCATATTTCACCTTATTTTGAGTTAACCTAGATAGAGGTTTGTCAATAATGGAAAATCCATTAACAAAATCTTCTATAATAGCCGTCTAATCCAAGGAAACTATGAATCTCCATCACATTAGTTAGTCTAGGCCAATCTTGTATAACCTTGATCTTTTGAGGATCAACCGACACTCCCTCCTTAGAAATGACATGCCCTAGAAAAGAGACACTAGGCAGCAAAAACTCACGTTTCTTTAATTTCGCATATAATTTCTCCTTCTTAAGGATTTGTAAGACTATCTCTGAATGCTTTTTGTGTTCTTCAATAATTCTACAATAAATAAGGATGTCATCAATGAAAACAACCACACACTGATCCAAATATTTTCTAAACACTCTATTCATCATATCCATAAAAGCGATTGCTGCATTAGTCAGTCCAAATGGCATCACAAGAAATTCACAGTGACCATATGTAGTACGAAAAGATGATTTTGAAATATCATCCTCCCTAATCTTCAATTGGTGAAAGCATGACCTAAGGTAAATCTTAGAAAATACTTGTGCACCTTGCAGTTGGTCAAATAAATCATCAATACGAGGTAAAGGGTATTTATTCTTAATGGTCACCTTATTCAGTTGACGATAATCTATACATAACCTCATCGTCCCATCCTTCTTTTTAACAAATAACACTGGAGAACCCCAAGGGGATATACTTGGTCTAATAAAACCCTTGTCTAATAGATCTTGTAATTGAACTTTTAATTCCCTTAATTGTAAAGTTGCCATGCGATAAGGTGGTTTTGAGTTTGGTATAGTTCCAAGAATAAGGTCAATTGTAAACTCTATTTCTCTACTAGGAGGAAGACTGTGTAATTCATTAGGAAAAACATCTGGAAAAAGTTTAACTATAGGAATATCTTCTAACCTAGGCTCTTTTGTTTGCAAATCAATAACACTTGCAAGGAATCCTTGACATACATTCTTAAGAAAAGTACAAGCTTGCATTGCAGAGTTAATATGTATGGGAGATAGGATGCAAGTTCCTTCAAAACTAAATTCTAGATGGTTAGGAATTTGGAAAGTAACTCTCTTCTCAAAACATATATTCAAAAAGTAAGGTAATCAACTATAAAATCTATACCATATATTCAGAAATATTTTACAACACATCTTGTGTTTTATTCGAAATGAGTTTTGCCCAAAAAATTTATTTAGAGTTTGCTCAACTTATAACATTCTGTTATTAATCTAGTAAACAAGTTTTTCAGTACCTGGGTTAAGTTGAGTATACCTAGATGATGACATCACTTTGAGACTGCATCCTCGAGTTATAGCTCAGTGGGATGGTTATTATACTTATGGTTGTCATATACGTATAAATATACTTGTTAAGTATAGTATATTGAAGGTATATGAAAATGTGAAATCATATAATTTAGACTTGGGTAAAGTGAAAGATGAATAAGATTTTATTCCCCTTTCAGGATTTTTATCCGGATTTAAACCGTGATTTATAGATTAAAGTGATAATTATATATACGGAATTTTATATACTAAAGTGAAAATGGTATTTTAAACTTGTAAAAGTTTCAGAATATGAACAATATATATATATATATATATATATATATAATCGATGATTACATCAATTAAATCTTATGTGATAGCTTATGGTATAACTTATATAATATCACGCAGGGTAAGCGATAGTTATGAGAATTCAGAGGATGGGTGAAAGAGATTAGTTAGCAGGGTAGCTTAACTAGGTTGTTTAAACAAAAATGTATGTGATAGGGACGCACTATTAGAGGAGGGCTTAGGTGTATCTCATGGGAGCACGATACCAGTTTAAATATGAGATATTTCATATTTTAAAAATATAGAATTTGATGCACTTGCTAAATATTTTCAAAGCCAGGGGTCTGACCCGTTTCTCTATTTTCCCTCTTTCTTGCTATATATGTATATATTTTTAGGTGTCCAGTCACAGGTATGCCTGGATGATGATTCTTTCGAGTCAGACGTTGCTAAAGTAGGTGTGGATGCAAGCACGATCATTTTAGACGCCTTTATCCTTGGGATCTAGATAGGAGGTATTGTAGACACATTCGAGCTGATGGCCCAGCTGTATTCATTTATTCTATTATCGCATTTTAATTTGTGGCACTTTGATTTGGTTATATTATATGTTGTACTGAGAGTTCGTTTATCTTATTTCATTTAATTTTTAGTTCATGTATAAACCATTGTGATTGTTTTCCTTATAGTTGATTTGGTTAATTTAAATTTTGACGCCAGGCCTAATAGGTTGTTAGTAATATATTGGTTTTCGACAGTGATGCTGAGAATGAACCATATGAGATTCCTATTTTAATTTGGTATAGGATTGATCACCTCGTATTTTATTAGGCGGGGTGTCATAGATAGTATCAGAGCATCAGGTTCTAGTGACCTTAGAAATCTGTGTAGACGTACTATGCTTTCAACATTTCTTTCTATTTGAGATAGAGCCTTATTATTAGGATTGTTGATTCCTATTATGAGATTTTGTTCTCCTACTATTATGTAAGATTATAGTAACTCTATTGCATGATCGTGTGAGATTCATGTGCTGATCGATAAAGGGCGACTAGATAAGTCCGTTATGAAGGAAGCAAGAGGTAGGGCTTAGATAGAGCTGTAAGTTGAAGTTGGGGATGATGACCGCAGTTGAGGTCACTCCCTTTATGGAATTGGCATGTATTGCTGCAATGACTACTAGAGAGTAGTAGTTATATTTATCCAGGTACCGCTATAGTAGAGAGTGGCGGTAAACTTGACTCACCTAGTAGAGTTAAATTGGGAACAAGTCTGAAGGGTATTTTATAAGGACCATTCGTTGAAGTTTAAGTTATACGAAGGCAGTGTAGAGTTATCCAAAGGAAGTAGAATGCTCAGAAGCTTTGACTTAGAGAAGGGTATAGAAATGCCCTGATGTGAAAATTTGAGAAAAAAATTTCACTCGTTGGAGCAATGTTGAAATGGTGGGAACGGTGGTCACCATATTTAGGGGAGCATAATGTTTTTCTCATAGAGGAATCTTACAGATGGATTTAATCGCGAGTTCCTTCAATTTATCATAAATGAACAAATGCAGTTTCTAAATTTCTCACATGAGGTCAGGGGCCTATAGTGAACAAAGAGTTATATAGTTAAGCGAACTTTGTACCTGATGAGGTAGGTACAATAAAGAGAGAGTCCTTTAGTGGAATGATAGGCTCACTAGTAAGTGTTGCTAACACTTATGGAGATTTTACTCAGATTCCTTGTGTATATGATGGAAGTCTCGTGCCTCTTATACTGGGAATGTTAAATCTTCCATGAGAGTGGAGCTAAATGAGCTAAATGAAGCAGTCAAAGGTATAGGTTGAAAGTGTTTGTGTTCATAAAACCCCATAGGTGGACATCCATTCTGGGATTCATTGAAGCAGGGCTGTTGAGGCCGGTAGTGTGTTTTCTTTTGGTTGGACCAGTTAAGGGAACTATGAGAGTGATTGTCAGAATCGAGGCCATAAAAGTTTAAGATACTGATATCCTTAACATGGTTTGGATGGCCAAAGATGGGGACTATTGTGATGTGGAGCGTAGCACCACACGGTTTGACCTTGCCCAATGTGAGTTAAAGGACAAGAATAGGGTGCCTAAATGGGGAATTTATTTATGTAGTTTTTTGTTCAGTTAAGACAAGTGTACTATGTCTGGAAACCATTTAGAGCAACCAGGGTGATTGGCAAAGTTGTTATTATAAGTTTCACCTCGAATGAAGGAGGTACATTTTGTGTGGCAAGATTGAGTCACATTATTTTGTTAGCCCTAGATTCGTGTGTGTGATTCGAGTTTAGTGGTAGTATCGGTAATATTATAGAGTGTATATATATATGTTTTTTCGCGGTAGCGGGGTTCTACTTTTCTCTTCATTCACTGTGGAAGCGAGTGTTGATATTTTGAGCCTATATTTTGTTTGCACTACTTGGCTTGTGTGTGTTATACGAGAATAGTATTATTCTGAGTATAATTTGTTCTTGGATGGTTGGAAGGATAGTAGGCTAGTGATTACAAGGCTATCGTATCCGCGGTTCGAGGGTGAAATGGGTTGTTTTTACGATATCTCACCTAGATACCGGTTGAGCTTGCCTTTAGTATATGTCTAGATTGAACTTTTATGAGTAGATGTTTCATTGCCATAGTTTTAGTGTGTTGTAACCTTATAGATGTGATTTAAGAAATGCAGGATTTATTGTTAAGTAGTGAGTTTAAGCTCGTTGTCATTCGTGCAAAGGACTTAGTGTCAGTACAAGCTCTTTGTGGTATGGATCCTTGAGAGAAGTAAGAATTCTGACCAAATTTTATAGGTAGAATGGATGGGAATATCCCGGTTATATGTTTTAAGCTAACAAACCTCCACGACTGACAAGTTAAGTAGTAGTGTATCAAAGGGGTTCCTTGTTTGGATTTCTCTTGTGAGACACTCCACGCATGATCCTTAACGACATTGGGAATGGAGAGATGTTAATGGATGTTAGGATGTCAGTTCTAATGATAAATTATCAAGTGTGGAGGAAACACTATAAGTTGAGAGCCATGTGATGATTAGGCGCTTATGGAGACGGAAGTGCCATGGAAAATCACTGAAATTTTTCTCTTACCATAAGTAAATGGGTAAGGTAAGGTTAAGGAAATTGATTTGAGGCTTACAACCATGCCGTGATTAGGAGGTTAATTCTTAGGTAATATGTTTTGTGTGTGATGTTCGTAATACTTGTGTAGAGTATAGGCGCCCCGATTAGTTAGACTTTCCATTTCACGAAAATGGAAAGACATAAAGATATAAGCGCGTTACTGTGTTTACGAGGTAGGATTTTGAACATCCTACTTGTGTGCCTTAGGCCATTATATCTTGATGATCGACGATGCGAAGTAGTAGTGTAGCGGGAGGGTTCCTTATTTGGATTTCGCTTTGCAACACGTCCCACGCATGAAATCGAGCGAATGTCAAAAGTTGATAAAGGTCTTGGGTGCTAGGGATATAGTTAGTATAGTTCTCATTTTACGTGTGTAAGAAAACACACCAACCTTAGAGTATCATGATGAAAAGCTAGTGGGGCCGGTGGCGCTGAAATAGGGAAATTGTAGTGGGTTAACAACGAGAAGATTGATGGGTTAACCTTGAGAAGGATTAAATTTCCAGGTATAGGAAGAATTAAATTTCTAGTTATTCGGGTTGAGAGTACCCAGGTGTTAGCACCAAGACGCGAAAGTGAGGCCCTTTTTTAGAGAATGTGTTACGTGTGTGACGTTTGAAATAGTTGTGCAGATATGCACGGGGTATAGGGTGTATGAGCACCTTGGTAAGTTGGTTCTATATATCGTCTGAGATAGGGGGCGTAGTATATAAAGCTGAAGAATATGCTTTGGGGTAGTTATAAATGGAATTGGAGTGTGTTGGATTGAACGTCGTATGGGGTCTGGAATAATCCAATTATATAGGTGCAATAAGAGTTAGCACTCCAGAGCTGAGAAAGAAGGTTGATGGGAGTAGTCAAGTGCTAGTGTAGTTTCCTTTTTAGGGGAATTCTATGTCGTGATGTAGAAAATAGGGCGCTTAGTGTGATGTGACTTTCCTATAAGATCGAGGCGATAGAGTTGTGATTATAGGCTCGTTATCTTTAAAAGCGGTTATAGAAGCACTAGGTGAGACTTGTCATTGTTAGAGTTAACCTTACGACCGAGGTAGTGTTTCACCATGTAGAGATTTAGTTAAGCTTGTTGTTAAGCTGGTGAGTTAGAGAATAAGCCTTGAGATAGGGGTTACCATCAATGAGTATATGGTAGAGTACCATTGGGTTAGTACCATTCGACTTCTGTGTACTAGGATGTAGTGTGATTAACGATCCTAGGTTGGTGGTACAAGTCGTATCCGAATTTCGTGGACGAAATTCCTTTGTAAGGGGGGGAGGAGTATGTAATACCCCATACTTTTATGGATATTTAAATTACATAAGTGGGTGTAATTTGATAATTAGAGGAATTATTATGAATAGTAATTTTGAGATTAATGAGTGTTAGATTATTACCGATGTGTGTTACATCTACTTTTGGGACTAATCAAATGAATCAGAATATATTTTATGTCATGTCGCAGTTGGGTAAAGTGACGAGAAATATTTCACGTTGAAGAAAACGCGTGTTGAGAAGTGTTGGGTCCGATTAGTGAATTTTAGTTAAGTGACATGGATGGATATTTAGAGTGCACAGTTGGTTTCGAAATGTTCGAGTTAGTCAGAATAGAGTACCCAGGGGTAGCGTTTGGGTTCCGAGGACTTTTGGATTAGTGGGGACTCGTTTACTTGCTTTATTCAATTGAGTGTGTGTGTCTCATAATATAGTTGGTAAACTATATGATTTTTGGGTTGGAACCCTTGAAATAAATTTGGGAAATTTGATTTTGAGTTCACAAATTGATGTGTTGTTAACTCTTTATGAATTCTAGTGTTAAACCCATGTTAATGGTGTGTATATATGGTTAGAAATGGGAGGAAATGATAAATGAGAGTTTAAATGGTTTTAGGGTTTAAATCAAAGAGAAATTGTTCTATACCATAAAATAATTGATGTGTTAGTTATAAATCAGTGATTGGATGATTATATTGTTGTTGGTTGGGATTAGAAACCACAAAAATGGAGGTTGGAATGATTTTTTTGGGATTTTGGAGAAGAAGAAATTGCCCGAACTGTAAGTTTGGTTTGAGCGAATCGAGTCGCAACTGGAAGACCTATAGGACTGTCTCAGGTCGAATTGATTCGCATTCGGGGAGAATCGATTCGCATTTGAAGACCTGAGTACTGATCTTGTTCCAATCGATTCGGATTTAGACCGAATCGATGCACTTGACCGAATCGATTCGCATCTGGGGCGAATCGATTCGCATCAGTAGGAATTAAAAATAATTCTTCCTCAAGTTTAGGGGGAGTTAAATTATAAATTAAATATTATTGTAGGGGATTCTAGATGTGATGTTAGGACCCCTAGATAATGGAATTTAGGGTGAATAAACCTTGGGTTGAAAGAGAGAACCTTGGATTAGTTGAGTGTACAATCCAGGGTATGGACTTAATGAATATTTAGGACGAGTAACATTCTTGAGAAGTCTTCAGCAAGTTTGTTTATATATTTATGCGTAGAGAATAAATGCGGGCAAATTACATTTGAGTGAATCCTAGGATGAGAATAGGATGGAATTGAGGATATGGGCTAGAGAGGATTAATTTACTTTCTGGTATGTCTATATTTACAATTATTATCATAGGTGATGAGATACCTATGTAATTAAAATAAGTTTCTTGTATACTTATTTAATTATTACGAATCGGTATATTCAGGTTTATATAAAAAAAAATCTTAAAAGTGATTAAGGTGTGAGTTAAATCTTAAGTATGAGAATACTTATAGGTTTAGTATCTTAAGTGTGTGAATACTTATATACTATTACAAATGTGAACATCCAAGATTTTGTCTATCACTATGAGAGTTTGGCAATTATAGCCAGGGTATATTGAGAAGTGATATATATTATATATACGGGTGTTGTTACAGTATATATATGATTTGTTTATAAATATATCTCTATGTGAATGATATATTTATGTATACATATATCTCTAGTGCTATCCAGGGAGGTTGCACGATGTGGGTGAATCCCCTGGCTTGAGGAGTAGGGAGAGTATAGTCCCCAGGTCATATTGTCCCGCATATGGATGCGATAATGATTCAACTTTCAGGAGGGATTATGACTGCCTCCACCGTTTAGTATTTTTACCATGATCATGAGTGAGGTAGACTTGGTACCTAGGTTAAGTTGAGTATACCTGGATGATGATAGCACTTTGAGACTGCATCCTCGAGTTATAGCTCGTTGGGATGGTTATTATACTTATAGTTGTGTTATAGGTATAAATATACTTGTTGCGTATAGTATATTTCACATACATGAAGATGTGAAATCATATAATTTAGACTTGGGTAAAGTGTAAGATGAATAAGATTTTATTCTCCTTCCGGGAGATTTTTATCCGAATTTAAACTGTGATTCGTATATTAAAGTGAGAATTATATATACGGGATTTTATATACTAATGTGAAAATGGTATTGTAAACTAGTGAAAGTTTCGGAATACGAACAGTTATATATATATATATATATATATATATATATATATATATATATATATATATATATATATATATATATATATATATAATCGATGATTATATCAATTAAAGCTTATGTGATAGCTTACGGTATAACTTATATAATATCACGCAAGGTAAGCGATAGTTATGAGAATTCAGATGATGGGTGAAAGATATTAGTTAGGCATGTAGCTTAACTTGGTTATTTTAAAAAATGTATACGATAGGGGGCACTATTAGAGGAAGGGTGAGGTGTATCTCATGGGAGTGAGATACCAGTTTAAATATGAGAGATTTCATATTTTAAAAATATAGCATTTGATGCACTTGCTAAATATTTTCAAAACTCGGGCTCTGGCCTGTTTATCTATTTTCCCTCTCTCTTGCTCTATATGTATACATTTATAGAAACATTCGGGCTGATGGCCCAATTGTATTCATTTATTATTTTACCGCATTTAAGTTTGCGACACTTCGATTTGGTTATTTATATGCTGTATCGAGAGTTTGGTTATCTTATTTCATTTCAGTTTTAGTTCACGTATAAGCTATTGTGATTGTTTTCCTTATGGTTCGTTTGATTAAAAAGATTAGTTAATTAAAATTTTGATGTTGGGCTTAATAGTTTGTTAGTAATATATTGGTTTTCGACAGTGATGCTGAGAATGAACCATATGAGATTCTTATTTTAATTTGGTAAAGGATTGATGACCCGATATTTTATTAGGGGGGGGGGGGTGTCGAAATCTATCTCATTGTAATCCGTGTAAGTTGGTTAAAATTATAGTGAAATAAAAGGTTTTTCCCTTCGGAGATTTTTCCGGATGATATTGGTTTCCTTTGCATGATTATTGATTTTATGTTATCAAATCACCTAAATGCATGTGCTAGGGTTTATCTAAAATTTGAGTTTAATTAAAACTGGTTGGTTTATCATATAATAAAATTTGAATTTATTTGAGAAGTCCCATTATTACGTTGTAGCACACTCTCAAATTGGTATCAGAGCGGGTTGCGCTAATTTATCACGTGATCCTAAGTTTTGTTTGTCTGATACATTTTGACTACTCACATTATCAAATTGGTATCAGAGCCTGTTGCACTAAGTCATTATGTTTCGATCCTGATTTTTCAAAACTGGTTTGAGAATTGACTTTCTTAAAATATGGCTTTTGGTGGTATTGATGATTTAAATGACAACTTTTTGAAAGGGGTGATTGGAAAATTCACTCCAATTATTGTTTTATATCTTCTGTTGAAAGTAACTCTGAGAGGTGTCGTGCTTATGAGGGAATTGGTCACACGATAGTTGAGTGTCCCACAAATTTGAGGAAGCATTTGAAAAAATCGACATCTCATGTTTCTACCCTTGGTGAAAGTGATTCAGAAGAATAATTTTTTTATGCTTCTAGGCGAGAGCTTCCCACCCGAGGGATTAGTGATGATAGTGAGGATGGAAGTGTATATGAGAGTAACTTGCAAACGTCTTTCAATGAACTTTATGCTGAAGCTTTGAAAATAAAGAAAGAAAATTTGAAATTAAATGTTCAATTCAAAGAGAGTGCCTTAAAAAATAATGATGTTTTAGTTGAAGATCTTAGGGCACCTGAGAAAATTTTGAGAGAGAAGCTTGAGTACGTCAAGGGAGACAAAGATAATATTCAAGGGGTGATGGAGGCTATGAAAAAGGAGCTTCTTGATTTTGAGGATTCTAGGCGCATACTTGAATCTAGGATACATGAACTTGAGAAAAGTTTGAGAGATTCGAGTAAAGTGAAATTTGATTTGGAGTCTAGGTTTGAAAAGCATGATAAGATTTTAGGCACTGTCGAAATAAAAAAGGATGGGGGTGGGATTGTATTTGAAAAACAAGTTTCACCCATTCCCAAAGTCATCCCCACACGTGTGAAAGAGCCACTTAGGATTTTTAGGAAAGAGCCACATAGGAATTTAAGGAGAGATACACCTTTAGGTAACATTCACCGCCACATATACACATATACTTATTGCGGTCGAAAAGGGCACCTTAGGTGTTTATGTTATAAACTTTAAAAAATTCCTTAGAAATTTAAAGAGAGAGTCACATCGGTTCCTAAAACCCCCACACCTCGTTACACATCGATTTGGTTTAGGAAATAAGATTTAAAGGTTTATGGTCTAATTGTTCATGACTCTCGTCTTCTTGCACGTGATTCACTCCATGTGAGATCGTTTGGTTGATTGTGTTTGATATTTATCATGCGTTAGTTGTTCTCCCTGATATACCCTTACTAGTGTTATGACTAACTTTGTTGTAGTTTACATTGTTTTATTATCTTAACTACTATTTTAGTTTGTTTTATTAGCTTAACTACTGTTTTAGCACTGTTTTGGATCGGTCAACACCTTCCAAGTAATTTGTTATGGAAATTTTTTCACTATGCAACACTGATTAACATTTTAGATGTTTTCTCGTTCGAGCAAGATCTCATGTCGAGCGAAGCTGTCGTTCTAATGACAAGCATTTTCGTTCGAGTGACATTGAGTTTCCTTTGACCGACCTTTTTGGTTTTATACATTTATCTGTTTTAGTACCTGGGTTCATTTGCTTATAATTTTGGTACTGCTGGGCTGCCTCTATCAGTTTATATGCAGTTACTTTTGATATTTATGCTTAATTTCTAATACTGCATTTCTCGTTTAATCACACCTGCTTAGATTGATGATTCTTTAGGTGATTTACTATTTGCTAGCATAGGATGATGCTCATGCCGATATTATGCCTATTGCTAGTGTGTACCATGTTTGTATTTATGGATTTTATTTTTGATAAAATTTTTGAATAATACAAAAAGAACTTGTATTTTGTTTTACACCGTATAAGAATGGACATTTAGGATGACCGAGTCAGAATTTCATTCCATTTATCCATGTGCAAATTTGGTAGTGTTTTGAGACAATATATCATGTCATCCATGTACTTTACAAAGTTTGGAGTCATTAAGATGTTATTAGTTGATACTTCCTATAGGGTTGACTCATTATTTCCTTTAATGCACACATGCATGGATTTATTTGATTATTGTACTTGTCTACCACATATTGGTCGAGTGTTTTCATCCCAATCATATCCTTAAAATGAACGAAGTGCAATAATACGTTAGTAATAAAAGTATTGCATGTAAAAACCATTGCCCATAAGTAATTTTTTAAAATTTTAAAAAAAATGATGAGTGACACGGGAAAGGGCTGCGAGTGAATAATAATCACGTCGTGAAAGACACCATTTGAAAAGATCCCGCACAAAAAAAAAGGTAATAAAAAGAGGATATATGCCAAAATTTGGGCCAATAAGTTTTCTCTAAGTTGAGATTTTTGAACCTCATTAGAAAAATAAAAAAATTATGATTTATGAGGGAGTTTTGGTTGGATATGTATCATTGGGTTTGCACATCCTTTGAAAAATTCTTGAAACGACACTAAATAGTTTTGGACGTTATTGGTGTGAAAATCACTTGGCTTTGATCTGTTGATTTGATTTAGTCGATATCATCTATATTCAATAATTTCACACCTAAGGATATTTTTTATGCTCAATCGATAAGAGTACACTTATGCATCGTACAAATATGCTTGATTGAATTTTATTACCTATTGAATTTGTTCACACTCATTCATTCCATTTCCATGATTTGGTTGTCTTAATGTTATTCATGGTGTGTGAATTTTGTAAAACATTTTTGCATTTTGTGTTAAAAAATGAAAAATAGTTTGTGGATCTTTTGAGTATTTCCTTGGCATGTGTGTAGTTTGATCCATATTTGTTATGTTTATCATGACACTCCATGTTTTGTTTGTTTATTATTTTCCTTATCTATTTCGGATAAATAGAAAGGGGGATAACGAATTATGGGGGAGATATGATTATATTGATTGATTTATTCTTATATCATTTCAAACTCATCTGTCATGAAGGTATTTGTTTCTTGTCTCATGTGTGTAGGAATAAATTGAAGATTGCATTGCACACGCTGATAATGACAAGGAAGATTGATGAACATTTTTGAAGAAAAGATTGAAGACTTACCTTTCAAGTACCTTTTCACTTTTGGGTTCATGGGAGGGTACTAGATTTGTATAGACATTTTGATTTGATAATTTGGATTGTTTTTTATTTTGTACCGGCATAGGGGAGATTTGTAAGGACATATTTTATAAGTCCTATTTACATTAGAGTATGTCATATACCGCTACAACCGTTGAGGAATTATTCAAAATCTTTCAAGCATCAAGACTGATCCGAATGTCAAAGTTATTCATCAAAGGAGTCTCTGCGAGATTAATTTTGGTAAGGTTGTGTTTAACTACCTTAGCATTTCACTTAGAGTATTGAGATATTTTTTCACAAAATATTTTATAAGTGTTGGAGCAGAGTTTTTAATTTTTTTCTTCAAAAATATAATTTTCGGAGTTTTGAGGCGGTGCATTTACATGAGAAAAAGAAAAGGAAAAATATTTGATATTACCATCGTTCAAATGACATGGCATCTCGCATGATGTATCAAACAACATTGGATCTCATTCAAAAGACATCCAATCTCATTTGAACGAGCCGCCGCCTTAAGTATTTTATAAATAGGGCTCTCCAACTCCTTTTTTCACGAGAAAACCTGTGAAAAAATTGTCTACATTTTCTGCAAACAACAGTACAATTTGTCTTCTCACTTTACTGGTTTAATTCTTTATTTTTACAATTCATAAAACATCCCAATCCTTTTATGAATTATTTTGGAACCCAAAATATGATCTTACTGATATTGCTCTTGTATGTAATAACCCTCGATTCTGGGAGGCTCATTTTATACTAATTTTACCGCATAAGGTAATTATATAAAATGTGGGGACTGGAGTAAATATTAATCTAATGAATTGAAAGTTAATATTTACTAGATTGATGCATATTTACTGTATGTGAAAGTAAATAACATCAGGTGGCATGTCTGTAGTGTCATGTATTTTAAATGGACTTTTAGTTTAAATGATTTTGGAACTCGAAATAATTTATAAAATTTCCGGATGCCAGTTTAGAGGGTGTAGTTAGTCTCGGAAGGTGCGAGACAGTCAAAATAAGTGCCATATTGTATTTTTGTGTTTCGGGCACTTTTACCTGGTTTCAGCTTATATGCGTATCTGTAAGTCATTTTAATGTGGTATTAACCATTTAAGTTGGGAGAATTATGTTAAGCCACGATTTTTGGTCTTGCCTCTTATTTCATTCCCTCATTTTATGTCTTAAAACATAGAGAGTAAAGGAGAGAAAGAGAGAGGAAGAGAAAGAATGGAGAAAGAAGAGAAAATGAAGATTGAAGAGGGATTGATGCTCCTACTCAAAGAAATCTGATATTCCCTACATCAAGGCAAGTTTTCTACTTGCTAATATGTGATTTAAGATGCATAAATTGTATGATAGTTGTGTATTTACATTTATGGCTTAAATGTAGAATTTGTGGGATTTAAACCCTAGTCTTGATTTATGTTGAAGAAATTGTGGGTTTTGATGGTTAATAATCATGTAGATTAGTTTGGGGTAGATTTTTGTTGTTGGATGTGTATGAAAAGGAATAGATTTGATGTTTGGAGGATTTAGGGTCCTTAACCCTTCGTAGCCATTTTTGGCAAATTTGCAGGTCCGAATCGATTCGGCCCTTTGGGCGAATTGATTCGCTAAGGGAAATTTGTAGGACTGCATAACCCGAATCGATTCGGGTCAAGGCCGAATCAATTCGGCCAGTTGCAGAATGTTGGTTTTGTAGTCCGAACCGATTCGCTTTTTGGGCGAATCGATTCGTTTTCCTTCTGTTTTTGAGTTAATTTTATAACTCAATTGCAATTCTTTTCTTTAAATATAGGGATTAGGAACCTTCTTGAATGAAGTAAACTTAGAGTCCTAGAGTGTGAGATGAGTTAGTTGTCTACCCTACATTAGGAATGGGTTATGTGGGGAATTTTTCGGGGTTAGGCCTATTAATGATAGGGCATTCTTTTCTTCTAGTTAATTATTATAAAACCAGGAGATGTAGTGTTATGTTCGGGAGACCTTAGAAGCTTAATTAAGATATACTAGTTTTGATGGTTTATATTACCACCCCAAAAGAATGTTCGGAGATTTTAGAAGCTCAATTGAGCTATGTTAGCCTTGATGGTTCTTAACAACACCATAAAGGTGAGTTTGGAGAATAAATTAAAAGTTCATTCCCTCCTTGAAGGGTGATAATACCGGGATTCTAAATAACACCCTAAAATGTTTGGAGTTAATTAAGAGTTTACTTACTCCTTTGAGGTTGTAGTAACAACATAGTTCATCGTGTGACTCTGGATAGTAAGTTAGATTATTTACAAAAGTAAATGGTAGTGGTTTCGGATAAAATGAAACATATACACGGAATTGAAATGAAATGGAAATGGTATTGAGATTAGTATATGATAATTTACTTAATCATGAAACCGGTAAATAATGATTTACTTGATTTTGAAATGATAAATAAAATGGCTTAAACACACCTCTCTAAATGACATCATAAGGGAAGTCCGCACGTGAGGTGAAGCCCCCTGGCTAATGAATGCAGGGTGGATATAGTCCTAGGCCATGGGAGCGCTTATTGTTGTGTATGTTTCTGCGATGGGTAGGAGATTCCGGGTGTGGTCTTGACTACCCCGCAGGCTCATGGCCGCTTCCCGACGTCTTGCGATATAGGTGCCCAGGTTGTCTAATGATATTCCCTGGAAGATGATGGTCATTTAGGGGCGCGCACAGTGGGGAAACCCGGACGGGCGGTCTTAGAATTCATTATATGTATATAATTATAACAGTTCATAATCAAGTGGGAGTTGATGTATTTGATATGCCATAAGAGCATGATGGAGTGCCACAAAGAGCACATGTAAATGCCACAAATAGCATTTGAAAATGATTATTTTCCTGATAAGGAAAGGATTTTTACAAAAGGTAAAATTGAGATAAAATCTCCTTAAAGAGCAAAAGATTTTGATTATATATATATACTTCATGCTAAGGAAAAGATATATGAAATAATTGGCACATTTGATGAAGCTTTTAGTTTAATGCTTCTTTTCTCTTTCTTCACGATTTATCATACATAACTGTCATACTCTTTATTCATCTGGTAATCATATAGAACCGGTCCCTGACCTGGTTACATTTCTTGTTGCATATTCATCTTCTCTCTGCTCAGGTACTCCGCCGCAAGGATGCCTGATTTGAATTCCTATTCCGATGTTTTCGACGAGCCGTGATGCACTGCGGGTATTACGGGATACATTTGGTATAGATGTTTTCACTTTTTATTCTAGTTAAGATCAAGTCTTTTATTCGGGCGAGAGGCCCAAGCTTTGGTAAATGTCTAATGAAATGTAGTAAGTAACTTATTGTACTTGTGTATTATTGGTGTATCAGTTTAGTGACCGGTTACCTATTCGGTCTTTTTATCATATTCTTGTTGTATTATTTATATATGTCTTGGGGTTTCCCTTATCTTTCAGGAATTGGGTTGTTTGTTTTCATTTATTTATTTTTCAAATCAAAAATTTTGGCAACCCGTTTTCTAAAATATTGGGTGGTTATCCTGGATACTCTATATTTTTGTTATGATGCTGAGAATGATTCCATCCATGATTCCGTTATATTGGAGTATTGGGCTGGCCACCCCTTATTTTGGTGAGCGGGTTGTCACAGATGGTATCAGAGCATCAGGTTCTAGAGTCCTTAGGAATCTGTGTGGATGCCTTAAGTTTTCAGTGTTGCTCTTGATTTGATGTAAAGCCTTAGGATTAAGATCATTGATTTCTCTTGTGAGATTTCGTTCTTCTACCATGAGGTAGAATCTATAAAATCTTTTGCGTATTCGTGTGAGAATAATAGGTCTATAGAAGAAGGGCGTTATGGGAAGGTTGGTGGAGAACTGTAAGTTGTGGTCTGGGATGAGGACCGCTTTAGAGGCCGCTCCTTTTTTTTAGCACTTTCTTGTCTTGCTATTACGACTGCAAATTTCAGTTGATGTAGTTTCCCAAGTACCGCTAGAAGTAGGAAGTGGTACTAAACTTGAGAATTCACACGATGTTATATTGAAGTGGAGAAGTGCCCTGTAGTAGAATGGAGGAAAATCCTTCACCCGTAGAAGAAGTGTTGTGGTGATGAATATGTGGTCATTATATTCATGGGTGCCAGAAGTTTGGCCCATAGAAAAGCCGAGTGGATACTTGCAATGGCGAGTTTCTCTGGGATAACTGGATTGAGGAGAAGGTGGATTCCCGAATGTTCACAAAAGGTTCGGTTAAAGACCAATGGCGAATAAGGTGTTGTACGGTTAGGGAGTCGAGACCATGCACCATGAAGTGATAGGCTCCAAAATAGGTGTTGTTAACACTTCTGATGGAGTGAGAATCGTGAAACCCCATTGGTGGACACCCACCTGGGGAGGTTTCATTGAACTGAGGAAGAGGAGGCCAAGAGCGTGTCCTCTTTTACTGAGAAAGTAAGAGGGACTGCATGGGCAATTATTATCAACCAGAGTCGGAATAACGGCTATGATGTGGAGTGTAGAACCACTCATTTTAAAATTCGTTGAGTGGAGAGCAAGGGCAAGAGTAAAGTGCCTGGTTGGGGAGTTGGTGGAGATAATGTTGGTATGTGTAAGGCTCGAATATGGAGTCTGAGAACCATTAGTATTGACCCGGAGTGCTTGGCAAATTGTGGAGGGAATTCTACCTTATAGGTGGGTGGTGTATATTCCTTAGGATAAGATTTAGTAGTATTGTGTCTACGATAGACTCGGGTGTGTATATTGAGCTTGTAGTAGTATTTACGCTATTATCGAAGGGTAATTATATGACTTCCGTGGTATGGAAGTTCTATCTTTTCTTCACTCGTTATGAAGCGAGTGATGGTATTTTTAATGTATATGTGTCATATGTGTTACCTGGTTTGAGTGTTTTATTGCTTGTTTGCATTGTATGTGGATGTTATGACTTATCTCCACGACCAACAAAGTTAAGTAGTAATGCATAGGAGGGGTTCCTTGTTTGGATTCCGCTTTTGCGGGACGCTCCACGCGTGAACCTTAACGACGTTGGGAGTGGAGAGATGTCATATTTCCTTTCTCTTATTTCATATATAGAATGCTAAGGTAAAGTCTAGAAGTAGAATTTTATTAGGAGAATTGTAAATTAGAATTGTACACATCCCGATCATGTGTCTTAGACCGTCACATATTAATGACCGACGATGCGAGGGAGTAGTGTAACGGGAGGGTTCCTTGTCTGGATTTTGCTTCGGCGAGACGTCCCACGCATGAACCCGAGCGAATGCCGGAAGTTGAGTAAGATCTTGGGCACTAGGGATGTATTGGTATTATATTCTTATGATTTAGGTAGGATATATACAGATAGACCCTAGGATTTTTAGGATGTAAGACCTTGAGGGTAGGTGGAGTTAGTTTAGGAAAGTGTTAGGAAGTTGACCACGAATAAGTTGTGGGTTAACTCTATAAAAGATTAGATCCCTTAGGAACGAGATTATGGGGTCTCGAGAGGTTTGGTAGGTTCGGTCGAAGGAGATGAGACCTTTCTTAGAAATAATGTTACGTTGGTAACTTCATTTACGGGGAGTTAATAAGGACGGGTGGATCCTCACTCCTGAGCCATGATTGTAAGCTCGAGAGTGAGTTTAATGAGTAAGCTCTGCCAGGATTGGGGAGTAATAATACTAGGGCATAGACTCACTGTTTATGCGTTGCACAAGCTTAAACTTGTGGAAAGTAATATCCCGTGCTTGAATTAAGATTCATCGTGGTAGTGATCACCTTAAATCGATAAGGCACTACTTCCTGGGCAGGAAATTTGGTCCTTCTCGTAGACAACAAGTTGTTGCAATATGCTATGGGAGAAATCAAGTTGGTGCTCGGAGTTCAGAAGAACTAGTGATTGGATATTTTCTCATTCTCTAAGGAAATGCGATTGGGGTAGTGGACGTGTCGAGTAGAGAACTCGTCAGAGATAATGGTAATGGCATGGAAGGCCAAGTAGAATGAGCATGAATAGGAAGACTCGGTAGAAAGAGCGTTTGTGTCTGTGATTGACCATTTCACCTACTCGTGTAAAGAGAGTAGTAGTGGAACGAAGAAGGGTATTCATAGACGTCTGCATGGAACTACCGGCATCGAACTGGTCATGATCCCATTTGAGAAAATGGTTAATCGTTTGATCAGACTGTTGCATTCCCGACCATTATGGACGGACTACTTTTAGAAGAGTATGCCCCGTTCTCGATGGAGGAATAGTAAAACCATGGGAGGTGCCTATTATAATAGGGTAGACCGAGACTAGATATTCGTGTCGAAGGTTTGGCAAAATTTTCTGCGAAGTAATGGGAACCGTATGGAAATGGCGTATATCCTACCACCCTAAAGTGGATGGATGAAAGGGAGGAAATTTACTTATGCCGAAAGGCATATTACGAACGTGCGCTTTAGTATACATAGTAGATGGGAGCAGTAATGGTATGGATGGAGGTTTTCGTGCAACCATTAGGTTTTGGAGTGGTCTTATGGATCATTTCCTAATGCATGGTACCGTGAGTGGCCTAGCGTGGTCAGTTGAGTAATTCGTATACTCGATGGATGGAACCAGTGGGTAACATGTTCCTTGGACTTGGAGTGGTCTCGGAACATTTCTTTAGAGATTTGGCTTTCAAGCCATACGCCTTGATGAGATACGTCGATGCGGGGGATAGCTGAGTAGCGTTGGGGCTAAGCCACTTAGAGTCGGTATGGATGCCCCGAGGTGAGATGTAACATAATTCTGAAGATTTGGCAAATTGTGCCGAGTCATGTGGGCATCGTGTTCCGCCGTAGGAAGCTAGAATCGATAGTTAGTGAAGAGTGCCTTGTGCTACTAGATGAGAGAACAAAAGATGATTGGCTGAGATCGATAGGTTCGACCTTAGTCTGAGTCCATTTGGGATGTTGCAATAACGAGGAGTTTGTTTAGGATGAAAGAATCCTAGTTTAGAGTAGTATACCCTTATCAGATTTGGGTATGCCCGAATTTTGGGGGCAAAATTCCCTCTTAAGGGGGGGAGTATGTAATAACCCTCGATTCTGGGAGGCTCATTTTATACTAATTTTACTGCATAAGGTAATTATATAAAATTTGGGGACTGGAGTAAATATTAATTTAATGAATTGAAAGTTAATATTTACTAGATTGATGCATATTTACTGTATGTGAAAGTAAATAACATCAGGTGGCATGTCTGTAGTGTCATGTATTTTAAATGGACTTTTAGTTTAAATGATTTTGGAACTCGAAATAATTTATAAAATTTCCAGATGCCAGTTTAGAGGGTGTAGTTAGTCTCGGAAGGTGCGAGACAGTCAAAATAAGTTCCATATTGTATTTTTGTGTTTCGGGCACTTTTACCTGGTTTTAGCTTATATGCGTATCTGTGAGTCATTTTAATGTGGTATTAACCATTTAAGTTGGGAGAATTATGTTAAGCCACGATTTTTGGTCTTGCCTCTTATTTCATTCCCTCATTTTATGTCTTAAAACATAGAGAGTAAAGGAGAGAAAGAGAGAGGAAGAGAAAGAATGGAGAAAGAAGAGAAAATGAAGATTGAAGAGGGATTGATGCTCCTACTCAAAGAAATCTGATATTCCCTACATCAAGGCAAGTTTTCTACTTGCTAATATGTGATTTAAGATGCATAAATTGTATGATAGTTGTGTATTTACATTTATGGCTTAAATGTAGAATTTGTGGGATTTAAACCCTAGTCTTGATTTATGTTGAAGAAATTGTGGGTTTTGATGGTTAATAATCATGTAGATTAGTTTGGGGTAGATTTTTGTTGTTGGATGTGTATGAAAAGGAAGATATTTGAAGTTTGGAGGATTTAGGGTCCTTAACCCTTCGTAGCCATTTTTTGGAAAATTTGCAGGTCCGAATCGATTCGGCCCTTTGGGCGAATCGATTCGCTAAGGGAAATTTGCAGGACTGCATAACCCTAATCGATTCGGGTCAAGGCCGAATTGATTCGGCCAGTTGCAGAATGTTGGTTTAGTAGTCCGAACCGATTCGCTTTTTGGGCGAATCGATTCGTTTTCCTGCTGTTTTTGAGTTAATTTTATAACTCAATTTCAATTCTTTTCTTTAAATATAGGGATTAGGAACCTTCTTGAATGAAGTAAACTTAGAGTCCTAGAGTGTGAGATGAGTTAGTTGTCTACCCTACATTAGGAATGGGTTATGTGGGGACTTTTCCGGGGTTAGGCCTATTAATGATAGGGCATTCTTTTCTTCTAGTTAATTATTATAAAACCAGGAGATGTAGTGTTATGTTCGGGCGACCTTAGAAGCTTAATTAAGCTATACTAGTTTTGATAGTTTATATTACCACCCCAAAAGAATGTTGGGAGATTTTAGAAGCTCAATTGAACTATGTTAACCTTGATGGTTCTTAACAACACCATAAAGGTGAGTTTGGAGAATAAATTAAAAGTTCATTCCCTCCTTGAAGGGTGATAATCCTGGGATTCTAAATAACACCCTAAAATGTTTGGAGTTAATTAAGAGTTTACTTACTCCTTTGAGGTTGTAGTAACGACATAGTTCATCGTGTGACTCTGGATAGTAAGTTAGATTATGTACAAAAGTAAATGGTAGTGGTTTCGGATAAAATGAAACATATACACGGAATTGAAATGAAATGGAAATGGTATTGAGATTAGTATATGATAATTTACTTAATCACGAAACCGGTAAATAATGATTTACTTGATTTTGAAATGATAAATAAAATGGCTTAAACACACCTCTCTAAATGACATCATAAGGGAAGTCCGCACGTGAGGTGAAGCCCCCTGGCTAATGAATGCAGGGTGGATATAGTCCTAGGCCATGGGAGCGCTTATTGTTGTCTATGTTTCTTCGATGGGTAGGAGATTCCGAGTGTGGTCTTGACTACCCCGCAGGCTCATGGCCGCTTCCTGACGTCTTGCGATATAGGTGCCCAGGTTGTCTAATGATAGGCCCTGGAAGATGATGGTCATTTAGGGGCGCGCACAGTGGGGAAACCCGGACGGGCGGTCTTAGAATTCGTTATATGTATATAATTATAACAGTTCATAATCAAGTGGGAGTTGATGTATTTGATATGCCATAAGAGCATGATGGAGTGCCACAAAGAGCACATGTAAATGCCATAAAGAGCATTTGAAAATGATTGTTTTCCTGATAAGGAAAGGATTTTTACAAAAGGTAAAATTGAGATAAAATCTCCTTAAAGAGAAAATGATTTTGATTATATATATATACTTCCTGCTAAGGAAAAGATATATGAAATAATTGGCACATTTGATGAAGCTTTTAGTTTAATGCTTCTTTTCTCTTTCTTCACGATTTATCATACATAACTGTCATACTCTTTATTCATCTGGTAATCATATAGAACCGGGCCCTGACCTGGTTACATTTCTTGTTGCATATTCATCTTGTCTCTGCTCAGGTACTCCGCCGCAAGGATGCCTGATTTGAATTCCTATTCCGATATTTTCGACGAGCCGTGATGCACTGCGGGTATTACGGGATACATTTGGTATAGACGTTTTCACTTTTTATTCTAGTTAAGATCAAGTCTTTTATTCGGGCGAGAGGCCCAAGCTTTGGTAAATGTCTAATGAAATGTAATAAGTAACTTATTGTACTTGTGTATTATTGGTGTATCAGTTTAGTGACCGGTTACCTATTCGGTCTTTTTATCGTATTCTTGTTGTATTATTTATATATGTCTTGGGGTTTCCCTTATCTTTCAGGAATTGGGTTGTTTGTTTTCATTTATTTATTTTTCAAATAAAAAATTTTGGCAACCCGTTTTCTGAAATATTGGGTGGTTATCCTGGATACTCTATATTTTTGTTATGATGCTGAGAATGATTCCATCCATGATTTCGTTATATTGGAGTATTGGGATGGCCACCCCTTATTTTGGTGAGCGGGTTGTCACATTGTAGAGAGGGTAAATCTACATCATATGACTTCGTGTCATTGAGGATCTTACTACATGAAGATTATTTACTAATTTGGACTGAGGTTCATAGGGAGTGTTGTGGTATTACTAGGCTGAAGATAGGACTGCAGTTATTTTGGTATAGCTGCGTGTGAATAAATATTGATGACATCGACCGACGCCTGCGGGTATTCATTCGTCAAAATCTATTTCATTGTAATCCGTGTAAGTTGGTTACAAATTATAGTGAAATAAAAGGTTTTTCCCTTAAGGTATTTTTCCTCATGATATTGGTTTCCTTTGCATGCTTATTGATTTTATGTTATCAAATCACCTAGATGCATGTGTTAGGGTTTATCTAAAATTTGGGTTTAATTAAAACTGGTAGGTTTGTCACATAATTAAAACTGGATTTATTTTGAGAAGTCGCATTATTCAGCTGTAGCACACTCTCAGTCTAGGATGATTGATATTGGAATTTTAGTCATCTATTTTGTATAATTTTAATACTCTATTTTGTATGAATTATTTTTTGTATCGATTGGTTCATTAGACCTCAATTCCTTACTTCTGTTTTACATCGGTTCTGTTTTGTAAAACATATGGTTAATTATAATGTCCTTGTTTGGATATTTGGATGTTTGAATGTAGTACTTATGGTTTACTGCCTCAATCCAAGTTGATTGTAAACATGTTATGAAGGAATTTCAAATACAATGTTTGTGCGTGAGGGAGCTACCAGGTGAGGGTGTTTTGGTTTGTCTTTTGGGTGAATAGAGAAGCCGCAAGAGAGGAGTGAGAAATGTAATTTAAGGGGGTTAGGTGTGTATGTATGGAAATATGGTTTGATTTCTATGCCTTTTTTACAGTCGTGCATGTGCGAGAGGAGGATAGAGAAATGGTTGGGTCAGCTTAGTTGTTCATAGCGTGCATGTGTTTAATTTTTAGATCCGCTTGGAGTCATGTAGAATAAGGGTCCGTATGAAAGTCCCTCTCTCTCTCTCTCTCTCTCTCTCTCTCTCTCTATATATATATATATATATATATATATATATATATATATATATATATATATGGTATCATTTGTTTTGAGTCGTCGCGGTCGTATCCACTCCATGTATGCCATCAGTTTGATGTTATATTTAATATTAGTATGATTGATGTTCATATTGGTATCTCTCTTTTTTCTTGTTTACATTAGTATCTTATGCTTCTCTTAGTGCATTCTAGTTGGTAGCATGTATTATTGCATCAAAAAGTATATATTGTTCATTCTTTGGATTAGTTGGGGTTGTTTGGCCAAGTTGATGTGTTGTCTCTTGCCTCACTATACATAATTGCATGATATAATTGTTTTTACTTTTTGCTTATCACTTGTGTTATTTAAGGGGAGAATAGTTTTAATTGGGCATATATTTGTTATTTTATGCACATTAGTCTTTGTCTATTTCAAGACAAAAGGGGGAGAAATGGTATCTCATCTTTTGAGTCCTAGGGGTGATTTTTGCCTTAGGGGATACGTCCTAACTTAGGTAGATATTGATCGTTAAACAAAAGGGGAGGTTTAGTCTTACGGATATGTATATTGTTATATTTTTTTACCATTCAAGTAGAGATACTCCGTGTATGTGTCTGTCGAGCGTCTGTACTTTTTTCTTTTAGGATTGGGATTGAGACTTTTAGAGAGCTTGGCGATCCATAGGTGTTTTTATTTTTGGTTTTCCCCCAAATAGCCAAAGGGGTAATTCTGTAAGGACAAATTTCCAAGTGAGTCAATTTGTAAGTATTTTCTTAATTTCGAAAAAAAAAATATCTTGAGTCATAGGTTAGGTTTTGAGTTAGTGAACTTTCAAGCCTATCACATGTTAGTTGAAGACTTAGCAGCCAAGGTAAAGATAACACATCATTATATCGTGTTTCATGCCACGTTGCTTCATTAACGTTCCAAGGATCTCTCAATTATGAATGCGTATTTATTTTAAGCCTTGAATAATTTATTATTGGGTTTTAGGATTATTTTAAAATGTTTTTAAAATAACTTAATATTGTTTTAGAGAAAAAAATTATTTTTCACAAGGTTGTTAGAATAATTTTTAGATGTCATTCGAACGTGGTTCCTATCTCGTTCGAAAGAGATATCAAGCGAGGTTAATTTTCAAAAGCTTTCATCTTTATGGAATCTCGTTAAATAACTCATTCGAAAATTGGTACACTCATTCGAACGAACTTCAAACGAGGTACATCAAATATTTTTCAAGATCATTTGATATCTCGTTTGATCACTGTTTGAATAATAAAGGGTATGTCATTCGAACGAGGTACTATGTCGCTCGAACAAACCGACACATTTTTCAAAAAATGCAGTCTTTTTCCCACTCTCCCACTGCTCCATGATCTCAGTTTTCCCACCCTTTTTAAGTTGTGCGTAGAAAAAGCTATGCAAGGCATTTTTTCCACGATTTAGAGTTCATTAAATCTTCCAACAAGTTCACCAACTGTTGTTAATTGTTTATGATTAGTTTTTCCAAATACAAACCTTAGTTTACACCCAAATCGTTTATGATTCAAAATTCATCTTAGATATACATTGAGATCGTGGTTTGATACCATAGTTTAGTTTTTACATATTATTGATATTTTTTTCTCGCGATGGATTCCATGCCCGTTGGTTTACATACGGTGGACTCTGTGTGCATGACGGTGGATGTGCCTTATCGGTGGATTATTAGTCGTGTGTACCCACACGTTGTTTTAACTTCTAGGGTGGACTCCTGCATGTCACTAAGAAGAGGTGAAAGGAACTAATAGCACCAAGTCTTGGGAGGGAATCGAGTCTATGTTGTAAATCTTTTTTTGTGTCGTTTGTAATTCTGTACTTAGTGGATTTTGTAAGGTTGGGCCGTTTGAGGCTTTTCCCATTTGGGTTTTCCTTATACATTGGGTTTTGTTGTTAATTTATTTTATCTTGCTATACTTACCTAGATGCATATGTAGGCTAACTATAAAATTGCTTAATTGAACATCTGTTTAATTGGTTCTTAATTCATTTGAATTAATGTTATTTCACAAAAGGTTGATATTGATTTTGTTATAATAAAATTTGGTTTGTATGTTTTTTGAACCATTCTATCCAATATCTTTTTGTATTCACCCTTTCTTAATTAAGACTGAAACTGTTAGGAAAGCTACAACACCTAAGAAAATTCCTTACAAATGTGAAAGTTATTTTCCAAAAATAAAGGCAATTTGGATTAGGATGGATGAATTGAGTTATCAACTGATATGTAATATTGTTGTATCAGCGTTAAATATTTCATATAAAAACTCTCAGTGATACTTCGATTCTGGGTGTTCCAGACATATGATCTGTGAAAAAGAAATTTTTTTCTTTAAAAACTTTTGTTGAAGATGTAGGAGGGTGGTTATACTAGGGTATATGAAGAACTAGAATGGGTGAGGTTTGACCCACTCTGATGGATGTTGTCTTCAAGGCTTTCAAAGTCTCAAGAATAGCTAGAAAAGAAAACCTTCTACTTCGGGTAACAATGGAACTTTATGTCATTTCCTATGTGGAAAATAATGGTTATTAACGACTTCTGTAAAAGTGATAATGTTTGAGAGAGAGAGAGAGAGAGAGAGAAAGATCTCTTGGCAGTGATGGTTGTAAAAGGAGTGATGAGACAAGCACTTTGACACTCAAGAGAGAACAGGGAGATACTACTTTTTCTAGTGTGATTTTAACAGAGTAACATTGCTAACTTGAGTTTTCTATATGTTCTTGACCTTACCCAAGGGTCCTATTTATATGTATATACTTGTGCTGATGTGGAATTTAGGCGCCAAAATGAGGCACACTTAGAGACAACCTCTGTAATGTACCTTTTGTCTCTATTATATATTAGTCACCATTCCCCTCTGACAGGCGACACCTGGTGCATACCAAAGTCAAAAAGAAAATATGTAGGCTAATAGTGCCGACAAGTGTGATTTGGTAAATATCTTCTCAAACAGTAACTTGGTGAACAAACTTTTGTAAAACTTGTGAGTGGCCTTGAGAGCCCCTCGCCAATAGTCATTTTAAAATGCTTCTGTGAGCAACCCCTTGGCTACTCACTCATTTAACTAGCTGTGCATTGTGTGAGTGCCAGTGTGCCCCTTAAGGTCTTTCCTATTAGTATTATATCTATCCTAAGACATCAAAGTGGTTGGGCCTTGTCTTTGCCCAACAAACCTCATCTTTTAGCTACCAAACTAAAACTCTCCAGAGATCCCAACTTGCCTACTCAAGCCCTTGTTGCTCGATCAAGGCTAACTGTGCAAGAAAATAATAATGTTAGAGACTATTTATTAAGTTAGACTTATAATGGTTATTGGGTTGTAGCATCCCCTCAATCTTCTGGGTCTCCTCTCTTATTTTCTCTATTGTCTTGGGGTTGTTCATTAAGCACCCCCTCGCCATTATGATTTAGTCTTTTTTTATTTCTTTTGATCTTGCTCGCTGTGAGACCTCTCGCCAATATTCTATCTTGGCTCATTTATGTATTTTGGCCACTCGTTGTGGACCCTCTCTCCAAATTAAATTTTAGGCTTATTTTTGGAATTGGGCCACCCATATGGCAACCCCCTCACCTAATCTTACACCCACTTATCTGTGAGCCCCCTCGCCTTATTAAGTTTTCTTGTGGGCAGTTGAGTGGGTACCACTCTACATTAGCCCCCGTGTGCAAAATTATTTGTGTTGGTTAAACGAAAGAGTTTTGCAAGAAGTAATCATTACCCTTTTCTGGAATTCAAAGGGTTTCTTCAGTCACATCATTACACTATTGGCTTTAAATGTTGTTGTCATTTCATCCTTCATTTATTTTCTCGAAAAGAAACGTCTCTTCTTAGGAACACACATCCCATCATTTAGGTAACCATTTTATTCCTCTCGATCCATCTAACACGCAACCCCCTCTTAGTTATAATAACCCACTTAAAAATATTGACATCTTACCTTTGTCATTTGGCACTTTTCTTCCAAATATTTTAGAGATCGAAATAGTTCGTCTTCCCAAAACCTCTATTTCCCCATAATTTTTTCCTTTAACAGCCTTACTGTGTCAATGACATTTTCTTCTAGAGTTTCTTTTACCCCCCTCTCTACTGCTACTAGGAATATTCTCTTTGGTTCGATGCCTATTGAGTTGATGGTTTCAACCATCCTTGCCACTGGTGTTACCACCGTGGCTACCACCATCGTTCCTTCCACCATCCTTGCCGACGGGTCTAGTAGCGCTGCCTCCAACACTACTGCCCTCTCTAAGACATAAAAGGAGTTCCTAGAAAACTGTTTAAAAATGGACTTTAGAATTTATCGCTGTAATACCCCGTGACTTTGGGACTGAGAAATTAAATTTTTGGGAGAAATAAAATTTATTTAAAATGGAGAATTTTAAAAATTTGGCAATTGAGGTCCAAAAATTTAGGACGTTATAAAGTATTCTGGATGACGATTCTGAGTGCGACATTGATTTCGAATGGGTCGAGATAGTCAAAATGACTGTCATTGGGTTTTATTTCGGCTCAGGAATATTTTTAAATAAGTTTGACTCGAATTAGAGTAAACGACTCATTTAAAGTGTGTATTATCGTTTAAAACTGGGACTTGTGTTTTAAAGGTTTAAGAGGCTTACGGATCAAGACAATATCATTAGAGAGAAAGAGAAAGGAAAAGAAGGAAATAAGAAGAAAAGAAGAGAGAGAGGGGAAAACTTGGAGATTTCGGCCCGTATGCGATTTCGGGGATGATTCAACCTCTACAACTTTGAGGCAAGTGTTTAATCTTGCTAAATCTATGGGGGATAGTCGTTATATATATCAGTGTGTGATTAACAAAGGGGATTCCAAAAATTGATGGGATCATGGAATGAATTTAGGCTTGAGCTTGAGGTTTGTAGACTGTTAGTTATGTGCACACTAATAGTTGAAATTATTATTAGATATATCGAAGTGTATTCAGATATAGATGGAATGTATAGTGATCGTTATATATGCTGAACTTGGGAGTTGGTAACTTTAATGTTGGATATGTTGGAAGACTATTCATATCATAGGGGCAATGGAGGAATATGCTTCAAGTGAGGGATCGTATTTATATAATGAATTAAGTTTCATACGTACGAACGAGAGATGTTATGTGTGTATGTATATATATATATATTGAAGTGTATACGTTACCTTTGTTAGATATCTATACTGTTGGTTTGTTGTCCATGGCATGTTTTATTTAATTTTGGCATCTCGCTTATATGATTTAGGGTAGTTAGCCTTATCGATTATTGTTTAGTCTGTTGGTGCTGAGACTGAGCCATGTGAGATTCCTGATCTAATGTAGTATAGGGTTGTCCACCCGTCATGATTTTAAGTGGGGTGTCACAGAGGTATTAGAGCATCAGGTTCTAGTGTCTTTAGGATCTGTGCGCGTTTTTTATGTTCTTTCATTAACGTTCTTGATATACAACCCTACTATTAGGATTGTTGTGTTCACTATGTTTATCTTCTTATGTGAGGGGTAATCACTTGAACGACGTTCTGACACAGTCGCTTTTGTCTCAGACGTCGCCACAAATAAGTCGGTTAGGAAGGTGCAAGATAAGAGATGCAACACCCATAACGGATTTTTTGGTACACTTTAATTTGAGGTATTTCTTTTCGTGAGTTAGGCAGAGATAAGAAGGAGAATTTCGTAATCGATAAGGTAAGTATTGATGAGAAGCGAATAGTGAAGCCCTTGAGAGGTTTAGATTGATAAATTTGCTAGCATTTGTTAGGAATCTTGGTGTTGGTGATTTTCTCAATATAAAGTATGTGAAGTCTTCTTGGAAGAGGGAGTAAAGAATTTGGAGACTTGGGTACATTGAGTAGGACTGAAGGAGTTATCAGGGGGTCGCAATAGAGCTTTATCCTTTAGGATGGTTAGGAAGGATTTTTGAGAAGGTGTTTCTTTAAGGAAAATTAGGCCTTAGGAAGGAATGAGCAAGTTTGGTCTTTGTATGGCGTCTTTTGGAATGGTAGACCGTCTCATGAGGAGCTAGTAGAGAGTTATGTTATTGATTTCCATAAGTGTAGATTGTTAAGGTTTGTTGAGTAGTGGTTATAAGGTTATTGTTTTATAAGTAAGATAGTAAGGGTAATTGTGGTATTCCAACGAGGGAAGGACTTACTTTGCGGTAATGATTTAATGTAATGTAAATGATTGGTATAGTTGAGAAGGTTCATAGTTTAGCAGATGTAGTGTCGAGCAGGGAAGTTAGCTCATGGTTGTGCTAGTTGTGAGGACTAGTTGTTGGTAGGAGTATTGTATTTATTTGGGCCTTATGTTATGTATATGAAGTGTTGATTGGCGTGTCGAAAGACATGGAAATTATCTTATATTATATTGTTACATAGGCCTTTGGGCCATATCTATGATTCTAAAATATTTTATAAAACCTTAACCCTGGTTCAACGGATCTCTATCCACGACATGGCTACACAGTAGTGTATTGGGAGGGTTTCTTGTTTGGATTTCTCTTGCGAGACCTCCCCCACGTGAAGGTAGCTTATGTCAGGAATTGATAAGAGTTCAATCGTTGGGAATTTCAAAATTTTATATATATACTTAGTATGATATTATAGATATATTTGTTGAGAGTTATATTGCGACTTGAGGCTATTGGAGCCGTGTTATGTTTTTACGAGTTGAGCTCGGGTACGGGGTGTATGGGCGCCCTGGGTAGCTAGTTGATTTTTAAAGTTATATGGTTCGATGTGAGAACTGGAAAGGATTGGTATAGTGATCTTGAGGGTAGATGTAAGGACTAGATGAGATTCGAAGTCATAGGCATAACTTGAATTTCGCAGACGAAATTCTTATAAGGGGGAAGTATGTAATACCCCGTGACTTTGGAACTGAAAAATTAAATTTTTGGGAGAAATAAAATTTATTTAAATTTGAGAATTTTAAAAATTTGGCAATTGAGGTCCAAAAATTTAGGACGTCATAAAGTATTCTTGATGACGATTCTGAGTGCGCCATTGATTTCGGATGGGTCGAGATAGTCAAAATGACTGTCATTGGGTTTTATTTCGACTCCGGAATATTTTTAAGTAAGTTTGACTCGAATTGGAGTAAATGAGTCATTTAAAGTTTGTATTATCGTTTAAATTTGGGACTTTTGTTTTAAAGGTTTAAGAGGCTTATGGATCAGGCCAATCTCATTAGAGAGAAATAGAAAGGAAAAGAAGGAAAGAAGAAAGGAGGATAGAGAGGGGAAAGCTTGGATATTCCGGCCCGTACGCGGTTTTGGGGATGATTCAACCTCTACAACTTCGAGGCAAGTGTTTAATCTTGCTAAATATTTCATTTATGTATTTCATTTCATAATTTGTGGACAAAAGAATTGGATTTTGGGTAAAATAGCAAAACCTAGATTTTGGGTATTTAAATCTTGTATTTGATGTTTATACTTGGGTTTAAGGGTGTATAATTTTATGGGAATAGATATAGGATGAATTTTGGTGTTGGGAACTTCATTGGGTTAGAGTTTGATGGTTCCAAGTTGTATATATATTGGTTTTGTAAATTTGGGTTAGGAGAAAAACACCCCTTTTCCCAACTTTCTGAACAGGCCGAATCGATTCGCCCCTTGCCAATGGATTCGCCATGTATAAAAAGAATCAGGTCTTTAGGGCCGAATCGATTCTCCCCTTGCGAATTGATTCGGTATATGGAAGACTTACAATTCTAGTGGGCCGAATCGATTCGCTAGGGCCGAATCGATTCGCTGTTGGGACCTAATCGATTCGGAGGGGCCGAATCAATTCGGAAACAGGGCTGTTTTGGCAAGGTTTTTCTAGAGCGAGTTTTGCTTCACTTCGATTGGGTTTATCGATTTAGGACATTAATATGTGATGTGAGAAATATGTTTTTTTGGAGATTTATTGGGAGTTTTTCACGAGATGTGATCGTGGGGACGAATCGATCTACTTTCAGAATTTATGCTCATATGCATTAGAATTGTTGTATCGAGGTAGTGGGAAACCTCGCTAGGGATTGAAGTTTTATTTAGAAGTCATAAGTGAGTTTAGTTATAACGTAAGGTTAGGTACTCCTTGAGAGAGTTATGAGGGTATGGCGTAAAATTATAGGCTAAGATTTATGTCGAATCCTTATAGCGACAGGATTCTATTTAAGATATGATTGGGGATCAACGAGAAAGAGTGGTCGTGTATCCTTAGTGATGAGAAACTCAAGGGAAAATCGTACAATCAAGTAATGTTAAGGGTTCATAGGAGCAATTGAACCGTAGTCATAAATTGAGAGAAACTGGATTATAGCATAAACTAGAACATGGTATGTTGTAAATCTATGGGGGATAGTCGTTATATATATCAGTGTGTGATTAACAAAGGGGATTCCAAAAATTGATGGGATCATGGAATGAATTTAGGCTTGAGCTTGAGGTTTGTAGACTATTAGTTATGTGCACACCAATACTTGAAATTATTATTAGATATATCGAAGTGTATTCAGATATAAATGGAATGTATAGTGATCGTTATATATGCTGAACTTGGGAGTTGGTAACTTTAATGTTGGATATGTTGGAAGACTATTCATATCATAGGGGCAATGGATGAATATGCTTCAAGTGAGGGATCGTATTTATATAATGAATTAAGTTTCATACGTACGAACGAGAGATGTTATGTATGTATGTATGTATGTATGTATGTATGTATGTATAAGTGTATACATTACCTTTGTTAGATATCTATACTGTTGGTTTGTTGTCCATGGCATGTTTTATTTAATTTTGGCATCTTGCTTATATGATTTAGGGTAGTTAGCCTTATCCGTTATTATTTAGTCTGTTGGTGCTGAGACTGAGCGATGTGAGATTCCTGATTTAATGTAGTATAGGGTTGTCCACCCGTCATGATTTTAAGCGGGGTGTCACAGAGGTATCAGAGCATCAGGTTCTAGTGTCTTTAGGATGTGTGCGGGTTTTCTGGGTTCTTTCGTTAACGTTCTTGATATACAGCCCTACTATTAGGATTGTTGTGTTCACTACATTTATCTTCTTCTGCGATGTGTACTCACTTGAACGGCGTTCTGACACAGTCACTTTTGTCTCAGACGTCGTAACAAATAAGTCGATTAGGAAGGGGCAAGATAAGAGATGCAACACCCATAACAAATTTTTGGGTACGCTTTAATTTGAGGTATTTGTTTCCGTGAGTCAGGCAGAGATAAGAAGGAGAATTTCATAATCGATAAGGTATGTATTGATGAGAAGCGAATAGTGAAGCCCTTAAGAGGTTTAGATTGATAAATTTACTAGCATTTGTTAGGAATCTTGGTGTTGGTGATTTTCTCGATGTGAAGTGTGTGAAGTTTCCCCAACGTCTGGAGCATCGCCTTCTTGGAAGAGGGAGTAAGGAATTTGGAGACTTGGGTCCATTGAGTAGGTCTGAAGGAGTTGTCAGGGGGTCGTAATAGAGATTTATCCTTCAGGATGGTTAGGAAGGATTTTTGAGAGGCTGTTTCTTTAAGGGAAATTAGGCCTTAGGAAGGAATGAGCAAGTGTGGTCTTTGTATGGCGTCTTTTGGGATGGTAGACCGTCTCATAAGGAGCTAGTAGAGAGTTATGTTATTGATTTCCAAAAGTGTAGATTGTTAAGGTTTGTTGAGTAGTGGTTATAAGGTTATTGTTTTAAAAATAAGCTAGTAAGGGTAATTGTGGTATTCCAACGAGGGAAGAACTTACTTTGCGGTAATGCTTTAATGTAATGTAAATGATTGGTATAGTTGAGAAGGTTTAGAGTTTAGCAGATGTAGTGTCGAGCAGGGAAGTTAGCTCAGGGTTGTGCTAGTTGTGAGGACTATTTGTTGGTAGGAGTATTGTATTTATTTGGGCCTTATGTTATGTATATGAGGTGTTGATTGGCGTGTCGAAAGACATGGAAATTATCTTATATTATATTGTTACATAAGCCTTTGGGACATAACTATGATTCTAAAATATTTTATAAAACCTTAACCCTGGTTCAACTAATCTCAATCCACGACATGGTTACACAGTAGTGTACTGGGAGGGTTCCTTGTTTGGATTTCGCTTTCGAGACCTCCCCCGCATGAAGGTAGCTTATATCAGGAATTGATAAGAGTCCAACCGTTGGGAATTTCAAATTTTTATATATATACTTAGTATGCTATTATAGATATATTTGTTGAGAGTTATATTACGACTTGAGGCTAGTGGAGTCGGGTTATGTTTTTACAAGTTGAGCTCGGGTACGGGGTGTATGGGCGCCCTGGGTAGCTAGTTGATTTTTAAAGTTATATGGTTCGATATGAGAACTGGAAAGGATTGGTATAGTGATCTTGAGGGTAGATGTAAGGACGAGATGAGATTCGAAGTCCTAGTCATAACTTAAATTTCGCGGACGAAATTCTTATAAGGGGGGAAGTATGTAATACCCCGTGACTTTGGGACTGAGAAATTAAATTTTTGGGAGAAATAAAATTTATTTAAATTACAGAATTTTAAAAATTTGGCAATTGAGGTCCAAAAATTTAGGACGTTATAAAGTATTCCGGATGACGATTCCAATTTTGCCATTGATTTCGGATGGGTCGAGATAGTCAAAATGACTGTCATTGGGTTTTATTTCGGCTCCGAAATATTTTAAGTAAGTTTGACTCGAATTGGAGTAAACGAGTCATTTAAAGTGTGTATTATCGTTTAAATTTGGGACTTATGTTTTACAGGTTTAAGAGGCTTACGGATCAAGCTAATCTCATTAGAGAGAAAGAGAAAGGAAAAGAAGGAAAAAAGAAGAAAGGAAGTGAGAGAGGGGAAAGCTTGGATATTCCGGCCCCTATGCGATTTCGGGGATGATTCAACCTCTACATCTTCAAGGCAAGTGTTTAATCTTGCTAAATATTTCATTTACGTATTTAATTTCATAATTTGTGGACAAAAGAATTGGATTTTGGTTAAAATAGAAAACCTAGATTTGGGGTATTTAAATCTTGTATTTGATGTTTATACTTGGGTTTAGGGTGTATAATTTGATGAGAATAGATATAGGATGGATTTTGGTGGTGGAAACTTAATTGGGTTAGAGTTTGAGGGTTGGAAGTTGTATATATATTGGTTTTGTAAATTTGGGTTTGGACAAAAACACCCCTTTTCGCAACTTTCTGAACTGGTCGAATCGATTCGCCCCTTGCGAATCGATTCGCCATTTATCAAAAGTATCTGGTCTTTAGGGACGAATCGATTCACCCCTTGCGAATTGATTCGGTATATAGAAGACTTACAAGTCTAGTGGGCCGAATCGGGCCGAATCGATTCGCTGTTGGGACCGAATCGATTCGGAAACATGACTGTTTTGGCAAGATTTTTCTAGAGCGAGTTTTTCTTCACTTCGATTGGGTTTATAGATTTAGGACATTAATATGTTATGTAAGAAATATGTTTTGGAGATTTATTGGGAGTTTTTCACAAGATGTGATCGTGGGGACGAATCGAGCTACTTTCGGAATTTACGCTCATATGCATTAGAATTGTTGTATCGAGGTAGTGGGAAACCTCACTAGGGATTGAATTTTTATTTAGAAGTCATAAGTGAGTTTAGTTATGACGTAAGGTTAGGTACTCCTTGAGAGAGTTATGAGGGTATGGCGTAAAATTATAGGCGGAGATTTGTGTTGAATCCTTATAGCGATAGGATTCTATTTAAGATATGATTGGGGATCAACGAGAGAGAGTGGTCGTGTATCCTTAGTGATGATAAACTCAAGGAAAAATCGTACAACATGGTAATGTTAAGGGTTCATAGGAGCAATTGAACCGTAGTCATAAATTGAGAGAAACTGGATTATAGCATCAACTAAAATAGGGTATGTTGTAAATCTATTGGGGGATAGTCGTTATATATATCAGTGTGTGATTAACAAAGGGGATTCCAAAAATTGATGGGATCATGGAATGAATTTAGGCTTGAGCTTGAGGTTTGTAGACTATTAGTTATGTGCACACCAATAGTTAAAATTAGTATTAGATATGTCGAAGTGTATTCAGATATAGATAGAATGTATAGTGATCGTTATATATATGCTGAACTTGGGAGTTGGTAACTTTAATGTTGGATATGTTGGAAGACTATTCATATCATAGGGGCAATGGATGAATATGCTTCAAGTGGGGGATCGTATTTATATAATGAATTAAGTTTCATACGTACGAACGATAGATGTTATGTATGTATGTATGTTTGTATATATATATATATATATATATATATATATATATATATATATATATATAAGTGTATACGTTACCTTTGTTAGATATCTATACTGTTGGTTTGTTGTCCGTGGCATGTTTTATTTAATTTTGGCATCTCGCTTATATGATTCCAGTAGTTACTCTTATCGATTATTGTATAGTTTGTTGGTGCTGAGACTGAGCCATCTAAGAATCCTGATTTAATGTAGTATAGGGCTGGCCACCCATTATTATTTTAAGCGGGGTGTCACAATCGCCTATCCCCCTATTTTCGGGAAAAATACACCTTTATGAAAGGTCTCGATAAGTTTGAAAAATAGTTTGTGGCCAAAGTAAGCGAGAAACCCTCATTGGGTTTTATTGAATTTGTTTATCCCCCTATTATTTGGGCTGATAACATTTTGAGAGTTCAAGTGGATAGGGGTGATTTCCCTAATCAAACATAAACATAGATTTTTTGGGGTGCCCCTGATGAGTGGGATCTCTTGGTGGACTACATTCGAGCTAAGCATACTTATAAGGCTATCATTGAGAAACTGGGTTTGACAATAACCCTCAACGGCTTGAATGCTTGCACTATTGCCAAACACTCCACCACTCTCAACCTAGTAGCCTCTCACTTGAGTATTGATTCGCACACTTTCATCACTAGCTGGGGTGAATTTTCTATCACATTGGAAGATATTTGCGAGATAACTGGACTCCCTCTCTTAGGAAGCCATGTGCTCATAGATGACTATGAAGACAATAAGGAGAAAGAAATGTACAAGGAGGTCTATCAAGAATTATTTGACTGTCCTCTCTATGATTTGATTAACAAAACTGGATCTACTAAACATTTCTTTGCTAAGTGAAAAAGATACTAGTTTAGGTACATTGAGCCCTCCCAAAAGAAGGCAGTTCGAGAAGGTAACCCACATGCCAGGATGGTCCTAAGATCAAGTCTCCTTCTAATTTAGCATCTTTCTTTATCACTTTCTTGAGTATGTTTTTTTTCTAAGGCAAACCAAATGACTCCCCTCGTGATTTGTTATTTTGCCTCATAGTCAGGCTTGCTCGAGGGACGTCTGTTCAACTCACAACACTTATACTTGGTTCCATCTACATTTAGATACATTGTTCTCATATGGACATGGAATAATACCTTGGTCGTTATGATGTGACCAACTTTGTAAATTCCTTCATTTTGATGCCCTTTTTATTTGAAAGGTTACCAAACTTTGCCCCAGAGGCTCGTCAGTTACATAACAATGCTACTCGAATCACCAGATGGCACAAGAAATATCCTAAGAAAGATTTCGGTCCTCTGATTGACAATGTTGATGAATTTTAATTTCTCCCCTACTACAAGCAAGCGGGGGTGTTTTTTTGTGGTGCTTCTACTCAGCCTCTCTTGGCACCTTTTATTGTCCTGCATATTCAGAGTTAGTGGCAGATGACCCCCATATATTTGTTATTGGAAAAGAAACAATACAAGGTGAACGAATTCCTAACTTAGATGAAGGTTTATTGTTTTAAGGTTTTATAAGCCAATTTACTTAGTATAAGTTAGTTTTGCGACACTAATCATAGTGTTAATATTTTAAAACCTAATTGCAAAATTTTAAGTCAAGATGGTAAAACAACTATTTCTCGTGAAAGAACTTGTGATATTTCAATGTTGTGATTTAAAATGTAAATGTAAAAATTATTTATATGCTAGAATTAATGACTTAGACTTGTGGCATGAGAGGCTTAGTCATCTTAACTATGATAATATTTATAGATTAACTAGTCAATAATTAGTTCTTAGTCTATCCAAAATTCCAAAAATTAAGCATTAAGTATGTGGACTATGTCAAATAGGAAAGATGCATAAAGCCCCTAATAAGAAAATCAAAGATGTTTTAACAACTCAACATTTAGAGCTTCTACACATGGACTTAATGTGACCCTCTAGGACTAGTAATATGTGGAAACTCCTACATTGTTGTCATTGTAGATGAATTTTCTATATTTACTTGGGTTGCATTTATGAAAGAAAAATCTGACATTTTTATAAATTTCTTAAAAATCCTTTTGAGGATTGAAAATGAAAAGGATATCCAAGTAACTAGGATTCAAAGTGACAGGGGTGGAGAGTTTAAAGATACTGAAGTTGTAGAATATTGAGTAGGTAGTGGTTATAAAAATGAGTTTAGTGCACCGAAAACCCCTCAATAAAATGGGATAACTGAGAGAAAGAACTGAACCATACAAGAAATGGCCCGTGTCTTGCTTCACACTAAAAATTTCCCCATTTTTTTTGGGTTGAGGATAAACAAATTGCATGTCATATAATCAATCTTTTGATTGTAAGAAAAAATTCTAAGCAAACTGCATATGAATTTGGTATGGCAAATAACCTAATTTGAAATATTTTAAGGTTTTTGTTGGTGAATGATATGTTTGTAAGGATAGAGAACATTTGTCAAAATTTGACACTGGAGGTGATAATTCTATATTTTTAGGTTATTCACAAAATAGTTGTTCATATCATGTGTTTAATATAAGAATAAAATCTATAATAGATTATATAAATGTTGTTTTGAATGATAGTATTGCCCATCATGTAGAAGAAAGTGAAAATCCTACCTGTTGACCAATCTGAAAATAAAAATGAAATAAATTTACCTAATCTATCAACGGATAGTGATTCTAACTCTTTATCACCTGATGAACTTGCTATTCCTAATCGAGAAAATCACGCCATGAAAAATATTGTAGGAAATATTAAAGACCCCATAAGAACTAGATCTCAAATTGTTAGCGATCTAATTTCTTCGTATGTGTATTTAATTGAACCTTAACATGTGAAATCAACTTTAATAGAGGAAACTTGGTTATTAGCTATTGAAGAAGTACTAGGATAATTTAAACTTCACAGTGTTTGGTATTTAGGCCCACATCCTACTCATATTAATATAATCAGAACAAAATGGATTTTTATGAATAAGTGTGATGAATCAAAAAATGTTTTGAGATATAAGGCTACATTAGTAGCACAAGGCTATTGTCAAATAAATGGCATAAATGTTGATGAAAATTTTGCTCATGTTGCTAGACTTGAATTTATTAGGCTCTCACTAGTTGTATCTTGTCATGTAAAATTCAAACTCCATCAAATGGACATAAAATCTTATTTTCTAAATGGAATTTTAAATGAGGAAGTTGATGTTGAACAACCTAACGGCTTTTTAAAGATTTTCTTTGCAAATCATGTTTTTAGATTAAAGAAAGTGATTAATCATTTAAAACGGGCCCATCCTGCCTAGTATGAGAGATTAGCAAATTTTTGAATGAAATGGTCTCAACCGAGGGGGATTTGATGTAACCATGTCCATTAAACAAAATAAAAATTGTTTACTAATTACACAAGTTTACGTTGATGATGTTGTCTTTGCGTCCATTTCTCCCTTGGAAGATGAAAAATTTGCTAATATAATAAAATATGAATTTCAAATGTCTATGATGGGATACTTCAATTTTTCTTAGGTATTCAACTAACTCAAAACCCTTGTCATATCTTTATATGCCAATCTAAATATGCTATATTTTTTATTAAATATTTTAGTTTAAATACGACTAAATCTACTAGAATACCTATGAGTTCTTCTGTTAAACTATTGAATAACTTATCTGGGAAAAATATTAATATCACTTCGTATCGTAGTATGATATGAATGTTGCTATACTTAACTTCGAGTAGACCCGATATAATGCATAGTGTGTGTATGTGTGTGTGTGCAAGATATCAATGTGATCCTGACGAATCCCACTTATATTGTATAAAATGTATTATTAAATACATTAGTGGAAGTATTAACTATGATATCATATACACTTTTGACACTAACTTTAAAATAATTGGGGATATAGATGCTGACTCAGCTAGTTGTGTCGATGATAGTAAAAGAACGTCCGGTGGATGTTTTTACTTAGGTCGCAATCTGGTCTGTTGGTCATCTAAAAAGTAAAATTGCATCTATCTTTCATCATCAAAAGCCACATACATTGCTTATGGAAGTTGTTGCACTCATCTTTTGTGGATGAAATAAATGTTAAGTGATTATTGTTTAATTGAAACATCTGTCTTAATTCTATATGATAATTAAAGTTCCGTTAGTATCTTTGAGAATCTTATTTCCTATTCCCAAACAAAACATATAAAAATGAGAGATCATTTTACTCGGGAATTAGTTAAGAAAATGCAAATTGAAATGGAATATCTTAAAACTATAGATTAATTGACAGACCGTTTTACAAAACCATTAGGTAGTTAATGTTTTGAAACTTTTAGAATGTCTATTTGTGTTTATGCATTCTCTATTTAATTTTTTGGATTTGTATGTTAGTACCTCTTTAGTTAAATCCTATTTCAAGACAAATATATATCATCTTTAATAAGGATTTCTAAAAAAATACTTTGTTCAAAATATCTTTTTGTGCTAACATCTTTATAAGGTCTTCTCTTTATCCCTTTTGGGAAAACAAGGGGAGAATGTGAGACTCCTAGTTTTTTTAGACTCTTGGTTTCCTACTTTATTCTCGGTGTCGAGTCTTTTAGGACCTACATGTTTAAATGAGTTATGTATTATTCCTTTTAGTACATATGTGTTTAGTTGATTTATGTACTCTTGTTTATAGGAAATATGTGATTAGTTGAGTTAAGTATTTGTGTGTATGAGACTTATCTGTTTGAGTCTTAATTTGGTATGTCCTAAAATTGGCCAAATGAGGAGATTGAAGTTATCTTATCTTGTCCCCCATTTTTTTGTTGGATCAATTTTGTAAGAACAATCGTAAGTACCCTAGGTTTGATTGCATAATCTAAATATATTTCAAAAAATATTTTTAAGAACATTAAAATTAAAATTTTTAATTTTATAAAACCCTTAATTGATTTTTTGTAATATAATATATTTTGTGTTTATACATCTTATATGTTTTTTGTACATAAATATTTTTATATTCTAATTTTCTAGAATTTAAATTAATTTTCACATGCTTTTTTTAATTTTATAGAATTTATTAATAATTGTTTAATTATTTAATGAAACAAAATTAAAACATTTTTGTTTCTTAATTTAAATTTGAGAAAATAAAATGAAAGCCTTTTTCTTAGTGATCCGTGGTTATTGGCTTGGATAAATCAAAGTTTAGGGTATATCCCATGTGATTTCATTATGCGTGAGCTCTGTGATGTTCTGGTGGCTGCAGACTTGTCGAGCGAAACCCCTGTTCGAATAAACCTTTTTGCCGTTCTATGTGCGATGGTGTTTTATGCATGCTCCCCCACCGATTGGTCTTTTATGCATTGTTGTTGATTACTAGTTTTTCCTTATTGTTTGGTGATTTACAATCTTACCTAAGCCATTCCATCATCTCTATAAATAGAGAGATCAATTCATTTCTTTGTAGAGAGAATTTTTTTAAACCTAAGCGAAGCTCTACCACAATTTCTTCTCAACTTTATCTCTCTAAAATATTTCAATGTCTTACCTACTCTGTTTGATATTTTCTAAATAATTTCATCATAATTTCCACATATATATATATATATTGAGTTTGGGGATTTTTTTATTTGTGGATCTGAGACACATGGAGCTCATTGGTTTCCTTTGAAGCTTCTTCTACTTTGAAACCCATGTTTTGCTTATTAAATCTTTTTGGGTATACTTTATAAACTCTTTTTACATACGAAAAACGTATGTTGTGAATGACTGAAATTGTTGAGTAAATGACCTTTTTAGTCCCTATACTATCACAAAAGTTTTTAAATGGTCCCTAAACTTTTATTTGCCTCACGTTAGTCGTCAAACTATTTAACTTGTTTCAAAAGAGGGATTATGTCCAAAAGTCCATTATGTTTTGACAAAAATTTATCAAATACCCATTTTACCCTTATTCACCCCTTCCTCTCTCTCTCTCACTTAGCAGCCCTTCTCCTCTCACTCTCTCCCTTACCAGCCATCTTCTCACTCTCTCTTTCAATTAACATACACCATATATATACACATAATACAACAATCAATATATATATATATATATATATATATATATATATATATATATACACACACACACACACACACACACACACACACATATATCTATGTAAAACTATTCTTTAAGATAATTTTTAATAGTTTATTAACATAATACACCATATATACACATAATATGGTGTATATATTCATACAATTTATTTTTAAAAAGCATTTTTTTTTTTGTAAAATAAGAAAACGTTTTTTTTGCAAAAAAAAAAACCATCTTTTTTGGAAAATAACAAAACATTCTTTTGTAAAAAACAAACAAGTCTTTATGTTTAAAAAAATAAATCACGCCTATTTCACAAAAAAAATAGTTTTTTCATAAACAAAATGTTTTTTAAAAAAGACCTGATTTATTTTAATAAACATAAAGACCCGTTTGTTTGTTTTTACAAAAAATCGTTTGTTTTACCAAAAAACCAGTTTTTTAATTTTGCAAAAAATAACTGTTTTCTTATTTTACAAAAGAAAAAATGTTTTTTATTTTACAAAAAAAAAATAGCTCTTGCAAAACTCATTTATCTGTTTTTCTATGAATAAAAATAGTTTTTGAATAAATAAATAAAATTGTTTTAAATAAGATTTTTTTTTGTTTTCTTTTTCATTAGAGTTTCACATATTTAAAAAAAATGTTCTTTTTTATTCGTTCCAGATATTATTTATTAAAAATATTGTTTTTTGTTCTCTTTTTCCTCCTTTTTCAATTAAAAAATATGTTTTTTTTACTTTTTTTGTCCCAATTTTTATTTATTATTTTTTGCCTCTTTTTCCTCCCAAGTTTTATTTATCAAATGAACAGATAAAGATAAAGTAACCTTTATATATACGAAGACTATTGTACATTGTTTAAATGAACAAAAAAAAATTGTACACTGTTTAACAAAAAAAATCATTTTAACTATTTTAAACTTTATTTAAAACGTTTTAACTAATAAATCAGAAGGAGAAGAGTTTCTATTATTTCTAAACTTGTGTTTGAATAACATACACGACATGTCTATATACAAAATACTATAGGTAAAGATAAAAGTTATTAAAAAACTTCTTGTAAGTTTTTCAAAAAATAATTTTTTTGAAAATAAAATAAAAATTTCATAATTAAAAATAACGTTATAAAAATTATAAAATATAGTTATAAAAATAATAAAATATAGTTTTTTAAAAATAAACTGTATGAATATATACTATATTATGTGTATATATGGTGTATTATGTTAATAAACTTTTAAAAATTATCTTAAAGAATAGTTTCACACACACACACACACACATATATATATATATATAGGAGAATGCTCACCTACATCATGCTCTATACATCATCCATGCATCACGCTTAATTATAGGCCCTCAAAAACCTTTTTTTCAAATTTTATATTTTTTCCTTGAAATTAACCTTATAATCAACCCATATGCAAAAAATTAGATCAAAATACATTTTGTAACTATTTCTAAAAAATCCACAAAAAACTGCTAAAATTACCTTATTTATAAGGGTCTGCGCCAGCAGTTTTTTGTGGATTTTTTAAAAATAGTTACAAAATGTATTTTAACCTAATTTTTTGCATATGGGTTGATTGGAAAGTTAATTTCAAGGGAAAAATATAAAATTTGAAAAAAAAGTTTTCTAAGGCCTAGAATTAGGTGTGATGTACGGTGTGATGTATAGTGCATGATGTAGGTGAGCCTTCCTCTCTATATATATATATATATATATATATATATATATATATATATATATATATATATATATATATATATATATATATATATATATATTGATGTATCATGTGTATATATGGTGTATGTTAAATGAAAGAGAGAGTGAGAAGATGGCTGCTAAGCGAGAGAGTGAGGGGAGGAGCGCTTCTAAGTGAGGGAGAGAAAGGAAGGGGTGAATAAGGGTAAAATGGGTATTTGATAAATTTTTGTCAAAACATAACGAACTTTTGGACGGAATACCTATTTTGAAACAAGTTAAATAGTTTGGGGACTAACGTGAGGCAAATAAAAGTTTAGGTACCATTTAAAAACTTTTGTGATAGTATAGGGACTAAAAAATTAATTTACTCTAAATTGTTATAACTTTAATAAAACGTAGTTTAGAAAGATTTATTCTCTTCTTGATCTATTAATTGATTTATAACTATCTTTTTGTTACTAGATCTAGTTTAAACTAAACCATGTTGTACTATATATATATATATATATATATATATATATATATATATATATATATATATATATATATATATATATATATATATTCTAAACTTGTTTTTTTTTGTTTGTGTATCATATATAAAATATAGAAAAATTAATTTATGAATCAAGTCATTTTTGTTCTTGGTTTTTGAATTGATTTTTCAATCATTTGTGAATTTCGAACTTATTAAACTTGTTTTTGTTACATCTTCACTAGGTACTCTAAATTTGAGTGTGAAGTTGTGTTGTTCTACTTGGCTAGTATTTCGTTTTTCTGATTCAATAGTTTATGGGGTCGTTTAGTGCGTGCTTTTGTTTACTAGGTGTACTGGGAGCACTAGTTCATTTACGCATTTGTAAACTATAATTTATACTAAAAATGTTATTATATTGAACTTATGTTGTGTTTATTCTTGGAACTAAAAGAAGTGGGTTTACCACTCCAGTGGGTTCCTCATTAACTAATATCGTGTTCATTCTCACTTCTCCTCATCTCATTATGTATTTATTTTAATTTGTTGTATCTTGAACATCACACCATCCTAAACTGTTATTTTTATGTGTGCGCGTGTGTATTTCAACCATTGAAGTTTAAAGTGTTTTTAACAAAGAATTAGAAAAGATTTTTAATCTTAGCACTTTTGTGTCCAAAGGTTACTTTCATCACATTTTTCCTTCTTTAATTCAAGATTTTTGACTTACTTTCTTGCTTTGTTAATTAGTTTTCTGTATTTGTTAGGTAGATTAATTTGTTTTCTTATTTCTTTCCTTTAATTCCAAGTTTTATAATGCTTTCTAGCTAAGTTAATTTAGATTGAGATTATTGAACTCAACTGGGTTAATTAGTTGTTTTGCTATGATAAGATGGTTTATAATTGTTTTGATGGATTGTTTGTTTACTAAAGTTTAATTTAGGAAATTTAATGAGGTGTATCATGTAAACACCATATTTGCCACCTTTATATGGTAATTTCAAGAATATTGTTAACACCAAATCCCAATTAGGCTTTTGTGAGGATTTGGGGGTAGGGGTGGGGTGGGTGGGGGGTGGGGGTGGGGTTAAATGATTTCTAAAAATATTTTCAATATTTGAAAGGGCTTTTCTCTCCATGTAATCATTTACGCTGACCAATCCTTTTGAGGGAGATAATTATCAACCTATAGTTTATATTTTAGTTAATCAATCTAGTTTTAATAACTATCTAGATTAAAAGTAATTTATAATATTTTAATTAAGTAACCACATTTTACACTTTTACGCTTGAAGTAATAAATCAATTAAAGCCTAAACAACACTCTTTGTGGATTTGATACCCAAACTCAGTGATATACTTATGAAAAATGTAGTTAAAGTTTAGATTTTTATATTGTGGTGGAAAAATAATCAACGACAGTGTCCTGACATGACTACTCAGTTTTCTCTTGATTATGATTCTTCACATCTTTGAAATTACTTTTTGAATTGTTCAAATGAATGGTCAAATTATTTATTTCCTTTACGAAGGTAGGCAAACATTAATCATCACCCATAGTAACTCTTTATTATTTAATAGATCATCAAGGAATTCTAAGAAGTCATTAATGAATATATTAAGGGATGTAGTTTTAGGGTATATAAAATGTACATTACCTTGTACAAGATGAAAGAATTCATTTTCTTCGTTCACAGAAAAAATCTTATTATAAATTCCAATTTTCTCAATTTCAAGGTTTTTAACATTTTCAATTAAAATATCACATTCAATAGATAATTGAGAAAAGACATGTTATTTCATATTTTTCAAAGGTTTTTCCTTGAAAACGTTTTATTTTCTTAGAAAGTATAAAACTCTTTTTCAACAACATTTTTTTTAGAAAAAGCCTTATCGTAAATTGTTCATTGATCACCATCTTCACTATCACTACTACTACAACTAACAAACACATTTTTATTATTAGCAGATGATTGAATCATAACATCGGATGAGAGCATAAGTCCATTATTAATGACTATCACTAGCACTAATTAAGTCATGAATATGTTCACACATTTTTAGGCCTTGCCATTGTTGGGGTTTTGTTCATAAACCATTTTTAATTGAAAATTATTGTTAATAAAGGATTGAATTTCCTCTATTTGAGATATAAATTATTTTTGTGAGAATCACTTATATTGTTTTAAAATTATATTATATATGTTAGTCAATTGCATTTATTAGGAATTCTGGTGTGTTGGGTTGGACCTGATCACTGAAGATCAAAATTTTAGTTCTAGTACGTTTGAAAAATTCACAACCTGGATAAGGATTTGACATCCTATCGATAAAGTTCCGTGTATAATCTTATTCTTTTACCTTAACTATGGAAATATGTCTGGTAGTTCAAAAGGATTGTACTTGTACATAAAATGTATTGAATATGACCAAGGTTGAGATTCAAGTCTAGGTGTTGACTAGACTATAATTTCATAATGTCACAAGTTTGCAAGTGGTTCATATATTCGTAATCCTGAGGTTTTAGAGGATTTAAATGTCCTCATAACTATTTCTTTCGTTTTCGATGCTGAGATTCAATTTTAATGTCAATAATATTTTTACGTGGGTAATCACTTTTTGATTATTTCTGATATCAGATTTCAGAAAAATCCACATCCAAAAGATATTTTCGATTTTGATATCTCATTGATAAAATCATAAGTTTTGATTATACTGGTAAACATGCTTAGTGGATTTATATCTGGTGGAGTATCAAATAAAATAATTTTTAGATGAAATAATATACTATGTTGGTGAAAATTTATTTGTGGAAAACTTGAATTTCATTAAACAGTTATTTGATACTTAATGTTGGGAATCATATTATGTGTTATATAACTCTGCAAATAAGGCCTCATTATCCGATTAATTATGAGATAATAAAATTAGAGCACTTTTGTAATTATTTAGTGGAATTAATTATAATTATACAAAAAATAAAATAAATTACGAGGAGTAATTTAGAATTTAATATTTCTTTTTGGAAGACAATTTAAATATTAGTCTCAAATTGCTAATGTAGTCGATATATTAAGTAGCAAGTCAAACACTCTATGAAAACCCTAATTAAACCTAAAACATTTCATGTACCTATACATATGGATCTAGAGAAGGGGTATAAGATGTATTGACACTCCTAAGAGTTAGAGAAATTCATAGAGGGAGAGATAAACACTATTCACATTTTAATGAAGGGTGAGGAGAGAGAAATAAAATGTTTCTTATTTCACAAAGTTTTCATCTCCAGAAGTTCATAAGAACATATACTTCTTTGGTTGGATCCTATACTAAAACATCTAAGGTATTTTGCACATCCAATAAATGATTTGGATGTGTAAGAACTACAACATCATGTTCTTCATTAAATTTGTCTCTAAAATCAGATCACCTACAAGATGAACAAATGTATAATGATCTAAACTCTAGATCTAATTCTTATGATTTTACTTTCTAAAATATGTTCTTATGATCCATGTTCTCCAGCATGAAATCCTAATTTTGCATGTTATAAAATATATTCATGGTTGTGGATCTTTTGTACTGACATTATTTTGTAGTATTCCAAATATTCCCTCCATTATTGTGAAATGATTATGTTATGTGCATGGAACCTACGATGGTTTATCCGTAGTTACTTTTAATAGATTGAATTTGGTTGTAATAATTAGGTCATTTTAATTATTTCATGAATTGATATATAATGAGGAGTTTATGAGGGGATGTTATAGTTTTTATATTATGGAATCCTATATTTTGATGGGGTTTAATCTTAGTGTAAGTTTCATGAGATTTTGTTCCAAAATTCTCAAGTTCAAAGGTCGAACAATGTAGTTGTCAATGTTATAGAATTATTCGAAATAACATAGTTTTTATAAGATGCTCAAACCCTAGAAAAATATGAAGTCATATTAGACGCGAAGTATTCGGGACCTTGGCCAAACCATTCATTACCATGACCCAGGGTGTGTAGTTGCATCCCTTTTCCCGGTATCGCGAGTTCCAGCGTGTGGATTGTAGGCTCTAGTGGACTTTGGCTTTTTATTTATTTATTTATCTACAAGTCTATTTCATGATGACCTTTCTTCAACCTATTTTTGTTCCTCAAGAAGTCTACACAAGGAAGAAGTTTTAACCATTATGGAAATGAATTTTGTTTAGTATTTGATATATAATTTCTCGTATTTATGGTTGATTATATCTTTACCATCTCATATTTAATATATTGAGACAATTATTAAAATCATTAGGAACCCACATTATTATGGACAACATGGATTAATTATGTGACTAACCCAGATCATTATTTTTCTAGAAAATTAACATTTTTTATTATTTTCTAAATTAAGTTAAATCATGTAATCAAGTAATCTTATAAGTTAAATTTGGGTCTTTGGAATTTTATTTTAATTAAAAATATTTTTATTTTGCAAAATTAAAATACTAAGACTGAGTAATTTTATTTGTACAAGATATTGGTATATTATTTCGGATTGTCACCATCCTTGACCATGAAGAAAAAGGAATTTTCACGGTCAAGTACCGTAACAATTCTAGGCACGAAAACACCCCTTTTCATGATCAAGGAAAATGACAAATCCTTGTTGCACGGTCCTTTTAACCCTCAAATGTTTTTCAAACCTAAGGGTGACCATATGTTATCACGGTCAAGGACGGTGACAATAAATATATTATCATGGTCGTGTTGCGACAAATATTATCTTGTCACAATCAAAGACCGTAATAAAACAATCCTTGTCACGTCTTGTCATGGTCAAGGACCATGATAATTATTATCTTGTCACGATCTTATCACAGTCAAGGACCGTGAAATTTTTTCCCTTATCATGGTCTTTCACGGTCATGGACCATGATAAAACTTTTACAACTAAATAAGTACATATTGGGCATTATCTACTGCCCTGTAAAAAACCTCATTCAAAACAACCGAAAATAACCTATTTTTGTTCAAAAAAATCAAAAAACCTAATTACGATATAATATGCATTTAAAAGTAATCAAATAAAATTCGTAATTAAACAAATCAAACCAAATTTCATTAAATATTAGTTGAATTACACAAAAATAGAAGTTTAATTACAAGTCGTAAGTATCAAAATAGAAAAACTCAATAATGATCAAGGAGAAAAGTCGATGAACTGAAAAATGCCCCCACCATGCTGTCAATTTGTCAAACACTGCCTTTCTCATCCAACCACAATACCTCATCCTCTTTCCCTTACAATACTTCAATCACTCTAATCCATGACTCATAAGGCTATATTGGATGATTGTGTACTATGGTACCTGTAGTGGCACTCAGATCCTTCTCTCCCTTGTCAATATGTGATCCTCCATGCATGTCATGTGTATAAAATATCTCCCTAACTAACTCAAATGGAGTTGGGATAACAGGGTTAGGAGTAGAGTATACATCACAAGGGAATGATGAGTCATCCACCATTTGTGGGGGTATGGAGTAGTGGTACCCTCACTAACCTTATTTTTACCCTTTCCTTTATCTGTCACCTTCCCCTTCCCCTTATCCTTTCATTCTCATGTATCCCATTCGAACATATGATTCATCGTTTATTGGAGATTTTCTAACTTCGATCTAGAGGATACCACCCAAAGCTGACACCCCTAGTACAACCTTTTCAATCTTGGCCTAACATTTGGCTCACTACATATGTACTTAGAGATGCCTTGTCAGCACCACTCTGGCTATTGTGCACCCCATTTAGCCTCTCTTAAAACAATATAAAAACACGTAATTAACCTTGAAAAGGAAAATTAATAAATTTCAAAAATTGATAATTTAATTTCAATTATAACTTACCAAAGTCTCAGTGACCTGCTGGTTAAAAGCCTCACCTTTCGTTAGTCAGACAATTACATAGGATTCGATCTTATGTGACTTTCCCCCTGGGTCACTCCCAGACTCATGCATCGACTAAATTAATAATAAAATTTTAAATTTACCATTAAACAAAATGTGACCAAATTACACAATTACATAACATCCTATGCTCCACCTCTTTATAAGATGTATCCCTGGAGTAGTGCTCAACCACTTTCTTTAACAGGTTAGTCCTCTCTGACTAATAAGTGGACAACTGGATCTCATATGCCTCAAAATCTACAAACCTCTATTAGTTATCCAATGTGATGCTCTCCTTCTTCGGGACGATGTCCCTCCATCATAGAAAAAACTCTCGATCCTTCATGAAATAGAATGGGTAGCCACCCCATGGTACCCCATAAGTACCTCCTTAGGTTGTAAGCACTCCCCCTCCTATTATAAGACCCTAGGTCCTAATCCAAACCCTAATTTAGAGGTCTTTAGGTGCTTCTGAGCCCCATTTGACCTCGACTAACTCTTCAACATGAGAAAAGCTCATTAAAATATCATAGGGATCTGAATTCACTTTCCAACGGTCCATACCGTGTGTGAATTGGACTCACGATTTGCGCATACTTTCTTTTTTACTCTAAGACCAAATCTAGAGGCCATTAGGCAATTTCGGGGCCTTCTTTTACCTCAATTAACTCACTACCTAAGAAAATATCCTTCAAATATCATAGTCATCTAAATCCATTTTCCAACGGTACATACCATGCGCAAATAGGCCTCATGGTTCGCGTGTACTTGCCTTTTTACTCAGAGAATTCCCAGTCTAAAGACCATCAGGTACTTTCTAGCCCTATTTGACTTTGTTCAACTCTTGAACCTGAGAGTGTCTCAAAGGATTCTTATAGGGATCTAAATACCCTTTCCAAGTATCCCAGCCATGCACAATTCGAACTTACGATTTGCATTTTATGCCAATTTTTCCGAAAAAGTCCATTCTGGACTCCCTATAGGCACCCCAAACGCCCGCCTATCGGCAGGATGTAGTTTATTTGGCCTGCGAGGCAGGGGCTACGCCGATAGGTAGGATATGGTCCATACCAATCATCACCCTATGAAACCCTATTTTTTTACTATTTAAGGAGGTCATGACCTCATTCATAGGGTTCCTTTTCTGAAATATGAACATTCCCCTCGAAATCAGTGTGTCGAAATTCTACTTTTACAAACATTCTCTCTATTTCTTTACATCACTCTCATCGATTCTTCACCCCACTTTCCATCTTTACCTCACCACTATCCAACCATACTAAAATCAACCTCCTACTATTGCAAAATCAAAATTAAAGTTCTTTAGAAGGTCTCCCCTTATTCATTTACAACTCACTCAATCAGTAGTTGTTTACTTTTCTTTCCACTTTTGATATATCTTTATTTCATTTCTCCATATCAAAACTAATCTCACTTTTTACTATTTAATACACATAAATCTTATTTTCATAAAATATAAAAAGCCAAAATGATGGTTTTCTTAGAAACACTAAATTAAAATTTCCTCATTTTTCAGACTTTCTACACTGACACACATTATCTAAAAAAATAACTAAAGGAAATACAAAATTAGGATTTATGGGTTAAACCCTACCCTTGCGTGGTATCGAACTACATGGACTTTGATGGTCTTTGGGCTATGTAGACGTCCCGAGCCAATCTTGGGATTCAATTCCTATTTCTTCCATTATTCATTTTATATTTTCTTGTATTTATTAGTATTGCGAGTTCGCATACCCATACCTATTTATGTTCCCAATGATATACACAATCATTTCTTACTAACTGATTTGTGATTTGACGAACACTCACATTATATTTTTATGTTATTTCTTTTGTACACTCTTTAGGATGGTTATACTCCGTCTTTCCTATGACACAAGTCAGATGATTCTATTTTCTTATTATTCATACCACATATATGTACACATGTATCAAATTTTAAAGAAAAGAATAATATTATCATACCCAATAAAAGATGGAAAGGGCGGTGTAAACACCACATTCTAGGACCCTTTAAGATTCTCCTTAGGTTCCTAGCACTTCCTCATTCACCTTAAACCCTAGATCATACCCCGAGTATTGATCTAAAGGCCACCAGGCATTCCCCTACCCCATTCGACTACTATTCAAATCTCTCACATGAGTAGAATCTCAATGAAACTTGGAAGGGCTCTGAATCCCCTTTATAATTGTCCACCTCATGCACGAATTGACCTTTTGGTTTGTTTTATTGTCGAAAAACAATTTGGAGGCACAGAGCACTCTCAGGCCCCATTTTGACCCCAATCAACTTCCTCACTTGAGGGAAAGCACATGAATCTTTTAAGGGCCCTAAATCCCCTTTCTAATGGTATACCCCGTTTGCGAATCAGCCTTATGGTTCGAACGAACGAACCATTTTACCTAAAAAACTGATATGGAGGCTACTACGCGTTCTCGGGAACCATTTGACTACCATAAACACTGCATGTTATGGAAAATTCTGATCGATACCCCCTTGACCCTATATAAAGGGAGCATGATCTCACTTCGAAAGGCACCCCATAAACATCCCTCTCAGTAATCTCAACAACATTCTCTCAAAGTCAGTGCGGTTTCCATATTGAAACCTCTCCCCCGCATTCGATTTCCATCCCCTTCTAACCCAGTTTAGCAAATTCGATTCCCTCTATCCTACTAGATCCATTAACTTACAAGAGCCGCCCTTCAATAATGAAGATCAATGTTAAAGCTTTTGAAGAAGGTCCAAATCTTTCACTCTCTCTTTAAATTCCCTTATATTCGTGTTAGTTATTCAATTATTATTTTAGTATTTCGTCTTTGCTAGTTATCATATATTAATATCCAACTCTCTTATTAGTAGTATTGCACATACAATATTTTCTATAAAAAAACCAAAAATAAGAAAATAGGGTTTCTTGTATATTCCAAATGGCGATTTCTCACTACATTTTCTCACACTAAAACATCCTTTTTCTACACACACACACACACATACACACACACACACACACACACGCATAATAAAGTCCCCAATTGTATTTATGGCATAAAACGCACCCCCGTGTTGCATGCGAACTACTTGGACTTTGATGCATTTTTAAGATACATAGTCTCCTTGGGTAAAATCTGAATTTCGAGTTCTACTTTCTTATTTTTGTTTATACATCATTTTCATATCATATATTTGTGATTAATGCTCACGTTTTTTCCAACCTATACCATCGTCTTTTTATAAACGAACGGTGACCCAAAAAATGCGCACATTTTATTTTTAATTACGATTTTGGGAACACTGCTACGGATGACCTCACTTTGCCTTTATCCATGATGAGATTTGAGTGATTCCTCTCTCTCTCTCTATTTATATATACATGCAAAAATTTCATAGAGTTATTAAGGAAAAGAATAACACATGCCCATGAGAGACCGAAAGGTCGAGATAGGTGCCTAACACCTTCCCATTTCGTAACTTAGCCCCAAAATCCTTAAACTAATTAGTTTTACAAACATCAGTATGTCTTTGATTTCATTATCTCGACGTGGCAACATTTCTTTTCCCTATTTTGTGCAAAATAGGCCGATGAATCTATCTCTATACATCACCCCACATCGACGAAGACCGAAATGCCCCAAGGAAGGGCGCGAACCCAACGCACGTGCGTTGATTGGGAGAGGGATAGCCACAGGCGGGATGGGTGCCTAACACCTTCCCATTACATAACTTAGTCCCCAAACCCTTTATTCATTTGGTTTTGTACGCATCAATGTCTTTTGATGCCGTTCTCTCGGGACGACCACATTTTTTTGCCTATTTTAAGAAAAATAGGCTAGCGACTCCATTTCTTCGTGTTTCTTACCTTTTGACAACAATCGATTTATATTAGAGGCACCCCACGAGGATCAGTGAAAGTCTCAGAAAGAGGAATCCTACATCTTCGAATCCTCATATACGCGAAGAAAGAGATTTCTCCAATTTTCTCTCCCCTATAATTTTGGGGCCGACCTGCGCACCTACTGGATCCAATGAAATACCTATCTGAAACTACATGCTCGTATTCCCTATCAAACTGGTGCATTTACTGGATCCAATGAAATACCTATTAGAAAATCACACCTTGTCTAGTTGCATGAACCACTGGATGATGTTACTGGACGAATTTGGTATCATGTATGTGTGACACCCCGCCTAATGGGATACCGGGCGATCACTCCTATATCAAATTATATTAGGAGTTACATATGGATCATTCTTAGCATCACTATCGAAAATCCATTTAATTACTAATATCCTATTAGGCGAGCGTTAAAATTTTTACTTAACTACTCTTTTAATCAATTAAAATAAAACATCCACAATTTAGTGCGTAAATAAAACTGAAATGAAAATGAAATAAATTAAAATAACCTAACACTCGGTTCAAATTATACAACCATATCGAATATCGTGCAAAGAATAAACAAAATCAGTTGGACCATTGGCCCGAATGTTTGTACAATACCTCCTATCTAGAGTACAAGGAATGAAGCGTCTACTGAGAACCCGCAAGCATCCACAGCTGCTGCAGCAGAGCCCGAATAAAGAAAGGAGAGTAGATAAACGGGTCAGAGCCCGAATTTTGAAAATATTTTGCAAGTGCATAAATGCTTTATTTTTAGAAAAATAGTTTTATCTCATATTTAAATTGGTATCGCACTCCCATGAGATACCCCTCACCTCTCCTCTAGTAGTGCACACCTAACGCATCCTAACATCACTTCCTAGTCAAGCTACCCCGCCTAACTAGTATAATAACCTATCCACTATCTACCCTAGATAGTCCAAGTGCTAAGGGCTAAACTTCCCTCCATTCTCAACACTGCACTAAGTTCGTGCGTGGGGTGTCTCGCAAAGTGAAATCCAAACAAGGAACCCCCCCGATACACTACTACTTGGCAGGGTTAATGGTAGAGATCCATTAGGCCCGTAGCACACACAAATGTATAAATATATATATGTGTACATTTATAATATACGTCCGGATAATATCTCCCGGACTGAGGTGTATTCTATACACAAAGTATTTATCATTTTTATTTCAAAACTTTCCATTTCCCTTCTCATATCGAGGAAATGTATTTAAAAGCCAATTCATTATTATGAATTGCTATACCAAAACATATGTCTTTTTAAAAGCCAATTTTATTAACATAAAAATGCTTTTCCTTTTTCAATTATCCCATTTCCCTTTTTATACTCAGGAAATGTATTTAAAAGCCATTTTTATTATCATAAAAATGCTTTTACCATATCATATGCTTCCACATCCCTTCTTCCATCCGGGAGTGTTACCGAAGCTAAACATATAACCCATTTCCCTTCCTATATCCAGGAAATGTAATCAAAACCAATCCATTATCATGAACTGCTTTAATATAACGCGTTCTAAGACCGCCCGTCCGGGTTTCCCCACTGTGCGCGCCCCTAAATGGCTATCATCTTCCAGGGCCTATCATCAAGACAACCTGGGATCCTACATCGCAAGACGTCGGGAAGCGGCCATGTGCCTACGAGATAGTCAAAACCACACCCGGAATCTCCTAACCAGCGCAGAAAAATATATATCAACAAATGCTCACATGGCCTATAGGACTATATCCACCCTGCATTCATTAGCCAGGGGGCTTCACCATACGTATGCAACTTCCCTTATGATAGCGATTTAGAGAGGTGTGTAATCCATATTTTATTAATTATGAAAAACATTTCTCTTTCCATTTTGAAAATATTCATTTTTATATTTTCAAAATCATTTCCATCATAACCTATATATATATACCTAAATCACACAGTATATACATATCCTATATATTCCTCCTAGAATATATATATAATAACGGTCATAGTGGCCTATAGCATCTAGTAATAACCAATAATCCCAAAGATTCCCTCCAGGAATCATAATCATCCATTCATATAAGCATGATACTAAACCCAAAGTATTCCCAAGCATTCATTAAATCCATACCCCAGATCGTACTCTAAATTAATCCGAGGTTCCTTATTTCATCCCGGGGTTTATTCACCCTCAATACCATTATCTAGGAGTCCTAATGTGATATCTAGAATCCTCGATAATAATCTCCAAAACCATAGTTTAAATCTCCCTAAACTTTAAAAGGAGAAAACCTTAAAATTTTGCCAGGACCGAATCGATTCGGCCTGCCCGAATCAATTCGCTGGCCACCGAATCGATTCTCCCTGTCCAAATCGATTTGAAATGGTTCTACTTTCAAACTATCTCTTACTGAATCGATTCGGCCTGTCCGAATCGATTCGGCTTGTCCGAAAATCCCAAATCTGCTTAGGGTTTTATATATAACCCCAAACCCAAAATTTAATCCCCTCACCATTTAACTTTAAGTCGGATTTATTCCTACAAACCCAAAGTTTTCCTCTCTCATCAAGTCCTTTAGAGGTCCTAACACTCTACTTGAGAACCCCTAATATTTATCTCTAAATAATTCTAGTCTTAATTTCTGACTAACTATTTTGATCTCGGATAGCTTTCCGTAGAAAAATCTCTATAAATCCAAAAAAAATTCAGAAAAATACGCGGTCGGCGCCCACGCGACCGCGTCGAAGAGATATACAAATTTCATTTTTTGACCAAGAGCCTAATCGATTCGCCCTGGCCGAATCAATTCGGTTAACACGCAGGTCACTATTCATTATCTTCGAAAATTTTCCAAACCTCCATTATTTTCCATTTTTGTTGTTTCTAAGCTCATCCAACAACTCAATAAACATCTAATCTAGGTTTTACAACCAACACAACAATTAATTTGGGGTATTAACCCATATCTCTTGGATTTGAACCCTAAATCCTTAAAACCTAGTTTTTGGTATTTCTCCCATTTCAATTCCATTTTATACTCCATTAACATGATTTTAATACTAGAAATCATTAAGAGTTCACATTTCATCAATTTGTAAACTCATATCCAACTTTTACCAATTTTATTTTAAGGGTTCTAACCCTAAAATCATGTTTATACCAATTGTGATATGAGAGGAATGCACAAAATGAAATAAATCAAGTAAACACTTGCCTGGAGGATAAAATCCGACGACCTCGAGTCGAATCCGACGGAGTTTGGCCCGAATCTCCCTTTTATCCCTTCTTTTCTCCTTCCTCTCTCTCTTCTCTCTTTTCTTTCTTCTTTTTCTTCTCTTTTCTCCCCCTCTCCCTCTTTATAAAGAAATAAAAAGGGTTTAAACCCTTAAAACCCAAAAACGACTCGTTTACCCAATTACGAGTTACTTTTACCTCTAAAATTACCCGAAACTTAATTTCGACAATCGGACACTCTTTTCCGACTATCTCGGACATTCCGAGACTCATGGCGCAGTCAAAATTTCTGTCCGAGGTACTTGATCGCAAATCACTATTCCAACCCAAAATAAATAAATGCGGGTTTTCTACTCAAAATCTTACCTCTTTTGTCGCTATACTCCACGACGACATATAATTAAATTACTTCGACCTATATAGTCCCAAAAAAATTTATAACACCCTTCGAAAATCATTAAATCCTCGAAAATCCCAAAAATCACTATTTCGAGAAATTCTCCAAATTCCAAATTATACTTAATTATGAAATGTAATTGTCTTCAAAAGGGCGGGTTATTACAGTATGTCACGTAGAAAGCTATGAAATGGAGAGCCATCTCCGATTACCTTAACGACGATCTCATAGAGGTAACCGAGCTTTGGATTTTTGAATTCCTTGACAAAGAAATATTATTCACCTCTCATGAGGATCTTAGATGGGTGATGTTCTTTGACAGAACTACAAAAAAAGGGTATGGTATTGGGATAGTCCTGATCTCTCCCGATGATTTTCACACCCACATTGCCATAAAATTGGATTTCCCTTGCACCGATAATGTGACAGAATACAAGGCATGTACCGTAGGGATCAAGATCTCCCTTGAGAAAGGAATCAAATGCAAAGATCTATATAGAGACTCAACCCTCATCATGGGGAAGATCCTCAGGAAATGGAAAGTCTGAGAAGCCCCCACCCTTCAACGCCCACGTAGAAGAAATTGCCTCCAAATTCAAAGATGTCACCTTCCATTACCTTCCTCACTCAAGGAATAACATAGTTAATGCACTGGAGACCTTAGCCTATATGATCGACATGACTGAGGGAATAACAGTGTCCCTTTTTCTAATCCAGAAACAAGCTGCACCCACCCACTTCTACCACATTGAGCTCATTACAGAAGAAGATCCAGACATGGAAGGTTAGTGGTATTATGATATTTGGATCCTACTCAAACATGATAGGTATCCTCAATACACGAAAAAGAAAGACTGGACAACCCTTCCCATGTTAGCCGCTCAGCACATCGTCTGCAACAAGGCACTCTTCAAAAGGAATTTTGATGGAAACCACTTGCATTGCATAGTAAGGGCTCAAACACGTGATGTAAAAAATCCACAATGGGGACTATGGGCACCACATGAATGGTCATATGCTTTCCAAAAATATCATCCGTCAAGGTTACTACTAGAGCACCATAGTTCAAAATTGTACTATTTATGTTCGAAGATGCCTCAAATGCTAACAATTTGCTAACTTTGAACACTTTCCTCCTCAAGAGTTGTACAATATAACCTTTCCTTGTCCCATCTCCACCTAGGGCATAGACATCACAGGGAAAGTCACTCCCAAAGCTTCAAATGGGCATGAATTCATCTTTGTCACCATTTAATACTTCATGAAATGGGTCAAAGTCGAGTCATACATGGTACTGAATGAGAAAAAGGTAGCCAAATTAATTAGAAAGAATATCATCTATCGCTATGGAATTACTCATGAGTTGGTGTTAGACATTTGACTCCATTTCGAATCTGAGGTCATTGACCTAGTTAATGAGTACCACAAAGAAATGGAACTATCAAAACCACCAATAAAAGCCTCAAGATCATTATTAGCAAGATGACTAAACGTTATAGAGACTAGGCCGACCGAATCCCATATGCCTTCTAGTGCTACTTCACCTCCATTAGAACACCTATCGGGGCTACTCCCTACTTTCTAGTATACGTCATGGAGGTGGTCATGCCTATCCAAATTGAAATACCTTCCTTATGGTTTATGCCCAAAAGTCGGGTCAGTGACGAAGATTGGCATCAAAACTTCGTCGACAAACTTGTTTTGTTAGATGAAAAGATATTGAAAGGCCTATATCATATATATGGGTTGTATCATCTTGTTATCATTCATCAAGAATGTCAAGGACTGCGGTGTCTAAGAAGGGGATCTTTCCCTCAAAGAAATTATAGAACCTGTCGGTATCGAGAGGAAAATTAATGCCCAATTAGAGTGGCGCCTACATAGAAAAGAAAATCATGTCTGGTGGCTCCGCTATGTTCGCATACCTAGACGGGGAAGAAATGGTGCATCCAATCAACTTGGAACGTCTAAAATTTTTTTACCCCGGGTTCAAACTCTCATCACGCTAAGAATATTCTCAGACTACTTGTATTCTAAAAAAATGCCTTTCTTCCTCTCTACTTAGAACTACGTGGCACACGATCCTCTCAGAATCATCATTTTTCAAACAAGAGAAGCTCGTATTTTCAAACCTCATAGAGGTACGTAGGTATCCTATAAGACACTTGGGCACGGTCCTTTCTCTTTCACAAAATGATATTCTTTTAGTCCTCTGAGAATGATGGTCTCCCTTATAATTTAACCGCACAAAAGGATTATGTATGCCTTAGCGATTGATATAGATATTTCATGCAAAATTCATCCAAAACACAACAAAATACGTTGAAATCATTATTTTTTAATTAAAATAATAGGAATACAACTATTATATGACATATCAGCAATAGGAATGAAAAATAACCACTCCCTTACAAACCCCATGAAACATTACATCATTACCAGCTCATAAAAACCAAAGACCTCTCTGAACCTACACAAATTTTCACTACCCCCTCTCATACCCAAGGCCTTCTCCTCAAGTTCCTAACGAAACCTCTTTATCATCATTGATTATCCCTGGAGGACCCTAAGAGTCCCACTCCTGGTTGTGATTCCGAATGCGATCCATACAATGACAGGCATTTATAAGCTTGCAGGAAACCACGACACCCTCTTCCAAAGTGCTGAACATTACAAACCATCTCTGTCCAGTCCCCTATACTAGAATCATTTCAACCACCCACTTCCACAACCATTTTATGTATTCCCCCAATATTAACCTAACATCCTTAACAGATTTAGACAGATGGGAAGACGGTCGACAACGCTTCCATAAGCGCCTCAATATCATTCTCAGCGACTTAGTCAGGTCTTCAATAAAAATGAAGTTGGTTATGCATGAAGGAACGATTTTCTCCCTCCCCGCTTGGAACAAAAGTCCTTATGGAAAGTAGAAAGAGGTCTAGTAAAGGCCCACCAATTACACGTACTACTAGTCACCCAGTTGCAATACAGGCTGCAAGTTCCCCCATCATGGTATAAACTAGTGAAGGCTCTGGGGCCCATGCTCTACATTCTAGTTCACCCAGTTCTCCATCATAGAGCCAAAGCTGAAGAAAGTACTAGAAAAAAAGTTAGGAATTCCCAACAGAGGGTACTCAGTAGGGGCCACTAGATGCGATCTTTCAGATAACTATATGAACATCATGAAAGGGCTCCCTTACAAGAAATCCATTCAACCCTCCTTTTAGGCATCCAGTCCATTCAGGGTCTCTGCTGACTTCAAGTATCACGTCAGCTGAATTATAATCGTATGACATCCATAACACTATCGTGGCTACCTGAGGTCAGCTATCGTATCATATGTCACCAAGAGGAGACTGGTAGTCAATCCTAGGGCTACGGTGCCGACAAACCTGTTATCTATGAAAACACTATGTTACACAGATTTCACTAACAATGGGATGATGATAATCCCTTCGTGCACCAATGGTTGGACATCTGAAGGAGAAACATGGAGCAACTTTACTAGTGAAACCTAAGTGGAACGGGACAAATCTGACATATCTGCTGCCACCCTAGGGTTAACACCCAACGTAGTAGAAAACTCTTCATAGGTGGGACACACCTCATATATGCCAATTTAAAAGGCATGGTCTTCAGGGTACCACAACTGTAACGCTGCTTTCAGGAGATCCCAGTCTATAGGGTGGTTACGCCATAAGGAGACATGGCGCAAGATAAACGCTTCGTAGTTAACATTATATAATCATATGGCCTTTAAGACTTAGAAGTAGGCCAATAAATTTTTGGACATCGAAAGCGCCATTGCAGAAGGAGAATAAAGATAGCAAAGGAAAGAAATTGAGTTGTGGTGATGAAAACCACCATCAAAGTCCCCTCATTGTACTACAAACATCAATAAAAGACAAGCCATTCGAGATATTACCAGACCTTCTTATCCCAAGTATCCAGAAGTAGAAAGGAAGTGCAATCAGAGATAAGAAAGTTATTTTTAATTGATCCTTATGGCGATAGGCATGCCAAGGGGCATGCCGATCGAAAACCCCCCTTTTTGAAAATCCTTTACTTTCCTCTATTCTATATCATTTCCAAAATAAATATTTCTTTTACTCATAAAAAATCAACCTTCAAGTTTTCCTTTTGTTTATTGCATTTTATCTTCTCTTCGCAACTAAAACCTCAATAGAAAATTAAAGTGCACGTAGAGTAAGTCAATAAAGCAAGATAATCAAATAAAAAATGCATCTTATATTAACTTGTCAAACATAATTACATTATTTATACAGGTACAAAAAAGTAAAAAGAAAGTAAAAAAGAAACGATAAATTAGGGCGCAACCCAAACCCTCTAAACTCAATAACCCCCCCTCCCCACATCAAGCACCTTGTTGAACATGCTTCCCCTGGAAACATGTGGTAGACCTCTACTCCCAAAATCGGAGCTCTCCTCAGATGTGGTAGACGACACCACAAGGGAACTTGGTGACTTTATCATATAATAAGACGTTGAAGCCATTCAGTCCCGAATATCCCACAGCCAGGACATCGACACACAGATATCCTTCAAAATAATAAAAAGGGAAGATAATCAGTAATGAGAAGAAGAAAAAGAAAAAGCCATGAAAAGATGAAAAGGCTCATACATATTTCTGAAGAGACTCCTTAGGATCACCTACAAAGTCGTCTATCTCTTCATGAGGGTGATGATGCACCGATACCACCTCCTTAGTGCACACCTGAATGTGATAAGATGAGGTGGAGATGTGGTGGTACAAAAACTCCTCCACCGCTGTCACTGCGCCTCCCCCCTCACTATGGATCAATGTCGTTGGTATGTTGGGGCCCCTCCCCAATCCTACTATAGGTGGAGGCATATTCTCCATATCATAAATACACGACAACATTAACCAACTAGTGACAAAGTCCAGGTAGTCGTATCCCACCATCATATCAGTGTGGTGCATGTAGGGTTCACCCTCCATTGCCACCGCCCTAACCTTATCAGACATATCCTTCACCGCCTCATATACTCCGGTGGCAGCGATGGTGGGATCTCCACCTCAACATCCATTACCTTCCCCACAAACCTCTCTCCTAGGTACCAGATGTACCTAAGCTCGTGAGCAAGTTGCTTACTCTTTTAGATGTGCATACCCATAATCCGTTTGGCCCTCAAAGATAAGCGCCAGGGATAGAAAGTCACTTGTTTCCCCAGCAAGAGTCAGTAATCTGCAGGAGTGAAAATCTAAATTTTGAAACCATAAAAAAGATAAGAGAAAGACCCTAGCCTGATTGCTTGTTACGGTATTCAGCACCGTCGACACATCCTTCAAGGATAGGGATTGGTTCGAACGCCTATTTGACTTCCTCCACCTATACAACCAGGACAAATTCCTCAACTCGCTCACTTTTAGGGATATCAATGTAACATTACCTATCACCTCATAAAACAATGTCTGCAGAAGGATATACAAAGGTTAAAATAATGAAAATGGAAAGAAAATAAGAAAACAAGAGAAAACTAAATCTAAAGATTACCTCCAAGAGATACGTGGGTCCCGTGAAAGTTTGTCAATAGCACTGACTGAAATCATCCAAAGAAAAATAAAGGGATGATAACATAAAGCTTCCCCGGTCATACAAATGGATCTCCAAAATGATCCTTAGAAATAGAAAAAACCCATAAATTAACGACATCGCTTCTCGTCGCCACCACAAACCCTCCCAACATAAGAAAAATAAATAAACTTGTTGTCGACCTAACCTGCCATTCGTCGATCTCATCAATCTGCCTAGATAACAAAGTCTCTTTCAACATGGATATTCATACATAATCACCTTAAATAATCCTCACTTTGTCATTCAAGGAAACCCATACTTCCACCTAAGAAATGTGCAAGGTGTGGTCCACCACTATCTACTGTCCCTCACAATCCAACCTCGTCAGCTAATGAATGTCTAGGAGAGTGACCGCCATCTTCCCAACACCCAAATGGAATGTGTATGTCATATCCCACCACGTCTTGCCCAAGGCGCATAGTATCTCTATAGAATGTGGTGTCTCATCCAAATCCCCCGCCAATGAGCCGAATCTAGTAGAATCTACCATCAATCCAATACTAGCGGGAAGGTGTTCGCATAATTAGTTCATTCCAATTGATCCTCGAGAGAGAATTCTCAACGAAGCTATGTCAATCTGCACAAAAATTAAGAAAACCCTTCAGCATCCCAAGGATAAAAAGGGAAAGGAAAAGAAGTGGAAAACAAATGGAAAACATTTACATAGCCATTAGGGTTGTTCACCCTCACAAAATGGTTATGTGTAGGCTCCCTCAATAGGACCTCTCATCCAGCATAGGCTCAAAATTATTGTAAACATTCTCATTCCCCAACACCAGCGGCACATCAACCTGCCATTCCAAACCCTCCAAGTCATCAACGGCTATCCAGTCGTTGATGTTATCTGAGGTACCGACGGTTATTTTAAAGAAAATAGAATCAAAATTGATTTCTAGAGAGATAAAGTAAGATATTAAATCGAATGAAGGTGTGAAAAAATGAGGAGAGCCGCCCCCTTTTATAAGGGACTAAGGGGTATGCCGATCGACAGTCCCTTAGACCTAACTATTGGTAGTGCCACTTCCCCTCCCCCGACAAATCCAGGAGTTCGTTCTCTATGCCGTTAGGCACCTCCCTAACTATTCTTATTGATAGCCCCCTCAAAATTTCATAACAAAAATTTCAGAAAAATCTACAAATGCCCGAAAAATTCATAAAAAATTCACTAAAAGTCCCCATAAGGTCGAGTCCACCATGGCTTAGAGAAAACTCATTAAAAAAGAGTTGAACCTTTTACAAAGTTATTGTCAATACCCATCATAAGAAAAACCCAAGTGCGCCTACACTTGTGATACCGAAAATCTCCCCAGTGGAATCCAAAATCCAAGTGCGTCTGCATTCGTAATGCCAACACCCTTCCTAGTGGATCCAAAATTCAAAAACACTCCCTGTAAATAACTCTTTAGGTCCATAAAATAGATGTCGACCCAGAAAATTCATCGTGTAAACCATTTAGGTCCACATAATCAACCTCGACCCTCTAAATCGATCATTTCAACTCTTTAGGTCTGTAGAATTGACCTAGACTTGCTGAATTAGTTATCTCAACTCTTTAGGTCTATACAACTGATCGTGACCAACTGAATTGGCCATCGTAATCCTTTTAGTTCAGAGGATCAACCTCGAACCTCTAAATCAGTCATTTTAACTTGTTAGCTTTGTAGAATGGATCTCAATCCTATGAGTTGGTGATTTGAACCTTTTAGGTCTGCATAATTAACCTTGGTCCTCAAAATTGACCTCGAACTGTTGAATTGGTCATTTCGACTCTTTAGGTCCACATATTCAATCTCGACCCTCTAATCGGTCATTTCAACTCTTTACGTCCACATAATCGACCTTGAACCTCTAAATCGATCATTTTAACTCTTCAAAATTAGCCTCGGTCTGCAGAATCAACTTAAAGGGATCTGTAGACACCCCATCCTAGTACCCCATAAGTACCTCTTCATGTACCTATAACTACTCCTCCCATTATATGACCTTAGGTACAAATGTAACCCATTTCGGGTTCTTTTATACCCCATTTTACCTCGATAAACTCTCAAACTTGAGCAAAGCTCAATGAAATCTCACAAGGCTCTCAATCCCTTTTCAAATGGTCCACACCGTGCATGAATCAGACTCACAATTTGCGTGTACTCACCTTTTTAGTCCAAGGCCTAAGTTACAGGACACTAGGAGCTTTTGGGCCTCGTTTGACCTCATTTAACTCTCTAACTAGAGTGAAGCTCATTAAAATCGGGGTCTCTAAATTCCCTTTCTAACGATCTATACCATGCATGAATTGGCCTCACGGTTCGCACATACTTTCCCTTTTACTTTTAGAAACCATATTTAGAGACCATCGGGTGCTTTCGATCCCTATTTGACTTTTGTCAACTCTTGAACCAGAGAGTGGCTCAATGCATTCTTATAGGGATCTGAATACACTTTCCAACTGTCCCGATTATGAGTGATTCGAACTTGAAGTATGCATTTTATAACCATTTTTTTGAAAATGCCCGTTCTGGCGGCCTATAGGCATCCAGACCCCCTCTTTTGGATAATAAGGCGAAGTCTATGATGATAGGTAGGGCAGGGTCCATGTCGATCGAAACCCCTAAAAATGTTATTTTTTACTATTTAAGGAGTCCATGAGTTCATTCTCAGGGGTCTTTTTCTGAAGTTACAACATTCTCCTCGAAAGTGCGCCAAAATTTTATTTTTGTAAACATTCTCTCCATTTCCTTATATCACTTTCATCCATTATTCACACCACTTTACATCCTTACCTTGTCACTATCTAACCATACTAAAAGCAATCTCCTACTATTGCAAAATCAGAATTAAAGTTCTCCACAAGGTCTTACCTTATTTATTTACAACTCACTCAATTTGTAGTTGTTTACTTTTCTTTCCACTTTTGGTATATCTTTATGTCATTTCTCCATATAAAAACTAATGTCACGTTTTACTATTTAATACACATAAATATTATTTTCATAAAATATAAAATAGCTAAAAGTAGTGTTTTCTTATAAATCCAAAATTAGAATTTCCTCATTTTTCATACTTTCTATACTTGTGCACATTGTCTAACAAAAAATAAAGGAAGTTATAAATTAAGATTTATGGGTTAACCCCACCTTTGAGTGTTATTTAGGCAAGGATGTTATAATATAAACGGAGGCGTAATCTCTATTAAAATGGCAATAAATCACTAAGCAAGGTGTTATCAAGAGTGATGAGATGGACTCAATTATATAAATATGAAACACTTAAATTGAAATCACAAAAGCACTCGTGTATAACTTATAATAAGCAATAAATGAACCTCTAAAGCAACTTAGTTATAGGGAGAGAAAAGAACGCAATCTCAGATACACCCCTGGTAGGCAACTCAAACACCCAGGTCCCACAAACAGGGATCACAGTAATAAATGGAAATAAAGCTCAGGAAAACATTAATGGTGGGTGAATAAATGCTCTAGTTGGAATAACTCTTACTCTCTCTCTTAATCTCAGAAAATATCTCTCGGTTGTGAAATAACTCTCTCTCTCTTGAATTGGCTGAGATGCCTATATAGTCACTAACTTTAGTCGAGTGTTATAAGGCCCAATAAATGTTAAAAATGGCTCCTCATCCCTTTACATCACTAGAATTAAATGTGAAGATGTGCCATCATGCGCTTAAGTCGTGGGAATTAACTGCTAACAAGAAAATTTCAATGATGTACTATGTGTCAGACAACTATGGTTAGAGTTGTAATCCACCAAACTGCCTGACATCCCCCAAACCACTATGGTTTACTCAAGTTGGGATTGGATAGTAGGTAAGTCACGGGTGACATCACTCAATGCAGATGTTACTTTTGGTAAAGGGTTGTTCGGCACAAGGGACAATGTGGAAGGGAACTCATGGTTACTCTGGGTAGGCTCTCTCAGGTTATGTCCCATCAGTGTTTTACTATGAGTATCTAGAATGGTTAAGTCAAGCCTTTACATTACCTTGCTTTTTAATCCTCCAAAATAGTTTCCTCGGAGGTTCCCTCTATGAGGTCATTCGATAGAGCATGAGGGCACTCCAAATCCATGCCAGAATCGGTCCCTCGTGAATACTGTTTGACCTCGCTCTCATATTAAAAAACATTACAACTTGCAAGTTACAATATATATCTATAAATACATAAATTGAACAAGTACTAAATAAAGAAAAATTGCACCTCCTCGAATAGCCTCTTTGTATCTTTGTCCAAGCTAACTCCTAAACTTGCTCACCTGGCTCTCAAATCTCACTCTATTAGTGGGAATTTATCTCTAATCATGAGATTACCTTTAGGCTCCCTCTATGTTTTCCCTTTTGTGTTGATATTGGTTGTGTGGCTAAGAAATGTTTGCATGAAACATATCTAGCGCATAAAATTTCCTTCTTCCAATTCTTCTCTTGTATGCCCTCGCTCATGTTGGACTGGTTGAACTTCTTAACGAGGGAGCTTAGAGAATTTGACTTTTTTTAAAATTTTCCATTGAAAAGTACTCTCAAGACAAAACTAGTGCCACAATCCTTTCTTCACGCAGAAGCTTCTTTCTCTCTCCTTGGCATGTGGCTCATTAGTTATTCGCGTCCCATCAACTGACACATCCACCACTGAAGTGCTATGTCTAAAACTTGGTATGATTTTTGTCAGTTGTGATAACCGAAAAATCATCATTCCTTTCCCACTTCCCACGTGTGGAACAACTGAATGACTAACTTGAATTTTTCAAATGTCTCCCTTCTTTGACACTTAAACGTGTTTTTTCATTTTCTTCTCCCTTTCCCACATCTCTGCCATTGTTAACTAGGGCTCTCTCTAGAGAGAGAAAAATATTTCTAACCTCCCAAACTCCACTTTCTCCACCATCCTCCTCCTCCTTGAGCCTTCTTTCCTCATTTCCTTTGTTTAACTTCTTTCTCACATCTTTTAAAGCTTCCAATGGCTTCTTCTAGCAATACTCCTAAGATTTTCGACCATGCTTCTAGTCAAGGTGCCCCTACTAACGTGGTGGGATGTTAAGAATAACTTTGATCTTACCGTCATTCTCCCTTCTTTTCTAAGAAGGACATATTTGCAATTGGGTGTAAGGCATTCTCTACACAATTGAGTGCAAAGTGGGATCTCATGACCTTGGGCAACAAAGGTGAAAAAAAGAGGTGTGGGGCTTCCTGTTCCCAGAAGGGACTTTATGCTTTTATTTGGATCGTGGAGACTTTCCCTGTTCTCATATAGACTTCGAGGCTCCTGGAGGTTAGTTGGACTATTTCCCAGCTTGGTCTAACTACATCTAAGCTACCTACACTGAAGTTCTCACCAAGGTAGTCTAAATCGTGCTTTTTAGTTTGGAGACTTCACTTTATCTAAACACAATGTTGCTTTTAAAGTTTTAACATCTCGTTGGAACGTGGTTTCCCACACTAATATTACTACTTGGGGTGAATTCATAATCACCCTAGAGGACGTTAGTGACTTGTTGGGACTTAAGCCCAGCGGGGCTTTAACTTATTCTGATGAAGCTTTAGATGTTGAGAAGATTTATGCCCATACTGACTTGTACCAGATCTGTTATGGTTGTGTTGGTGATTCCAATAAGGCAACTTTTGCCCACCTGATTAGCTACCACTTCTCCAAGCTCACTCTAAAAGAAGGTTCCATGGCTGAGGTAACTTATGAGGAGGGTAAAGGCTCCCATTTGGAATTGGATTCTTACATCTTGTGTGTCGTCTCGCATTTTCTCCTTCCTATAAACCAAATGACCAGCCACAAAGGGACCTCATCAGCATATCTATTAGGCTTACTTTTGGAGTCAAGATTTTCTTATTTCTTTGAATTTTGGTTTTTTATACCCATGGCTTGACAGGACACACCTATACATGGAGCTTCCACTTAGCAGGTACAATGTTGCCAATATTTCCAACACCATTTTTTGACTAGTTTCCTCTACACTATATTTTCAGATATTTCTCCCGATGAGGTTCCTCTAACCATCAATGTCTTTAAGCCTCATTTCTTAATTCGGTGGAACAAGAAGCAAATTCAAAAGGACGTTCTTTCTCTCATTGATCGGTACTCTTCTTTTGTTCTAAGACCTTACAGCAAGGAGTCATATGCTTATTCATGGTCTTTATTCTTCCGAGCCCCTAACACCATTGAGGTTTCTATAGAGGAGATGTTTTTAAAAAATCCTTCCCTTCCCATTGTCCTTTTCTTAACCCTTAGCTTTCTACCTTCATTAACAAATTGGTGGATTTCCACTAAACACTTCAACCCCCATAGGTGTTCTTGCCAGTTTTGGTATAATTAGGGTGATGCTTCTCCAGCCTTTAAAATCCCATGGTGAGGAGATTTTTTCTCAAGGATACTTATGCTATACAACTGCTGCTGCCTCAGTACGTTGTGAGGAGCTTAGTTGTAAACTTGTTCTCCTAGATCTTTGTAAAAGGGATATGTAAATATTGATTGGTTGATGAAGTTTTAGCCGATGCATCTTAATCAAATTGATGAGTGGATTCAAACTCCACTGGTCTACCCCTCAGTCCAAAAATTATATGCGAACGAGCTTAGTTTTAAAAATAACTTTGTATTGGGGTTAAGTTTCCTCTGAGCAATACCCAAAAATATCTCCCCATTAAACTGCCCCCTTTTCACGCCATGAGTGATGTTCCTCAAAAGGGTAAGAAGAAATCTCCTACCACAACCACTCCCTTAATATATCTATCAAGTGAGATTTTTTCAACCCAACTCCTAAACAATCAAAGTCTAATAAACCCACGAAGTCCAAGTCAACCCCTATTGCCCCTGAGTTTGCTCGAATCCCCCTACAGTTGCTCGTCCTGTTAATCGGGAGTTGGCTGAGAAGGTCGTGTAGAGACCGATCATGTTTTGCGGGTGTTTAGGAAGGCCAATCCCAATTGTTTGTGTTGCCTCCATTTCCCCTCAGATTTTACATCACAATCTCCTAGGGAAACAAGTTCACGAGTTAGTTCCCTTTCTTTGGATCCCCTTCCCAAAGGAAAAAGAGATTGGGCCCAAAGTCTTTGAAGAAATATGCTTACAAAGTACATGTAACCATCCTTCAATCCCATGTTTATCTCCTCCACTTCCTTATTCCTCTTTGATGATAGTCACGTGGAGGAACATGCACCTATTTAATTAATCACAACTATCCTAATGGCATCCTTCTACAATTCAAGCGGTAACTTCCTTTAGTAATGTAATTCTCTCTTTTTTATAAGTTCAAATCTCTTGTTTTGACACTTAACCAAAAACATTATTTTCTCTTTAGATACATCAATCCCCCGAGCATTCTCCTCCCTAAAGTTTAATTTTTCAAGAACTAGTTCATGAAACAGCTCATTCTCCCCGTTCTTTAATAATTGGACATACATATTCTTGTTATCCTTCTTCTAGGAGTGCGAGTGAGGCTACTTGCAGACTTTGTTTGGGGTAGGTTATTATTATTCCCTCTGTGAGTGTTGATTGAGCCACTGCATTGATAGAGGAGGCTCTCTCAAACAATCCTGACACTCTTACATTGAGCGTCCTTCCTTTGGAGGATCTTCCAGTTTGCAGTCCCCTCCAGAGGTAACTCCTTCCTCTTCAAATTTCTTCAATTGCACTTCCAATAGATTTTGATTGAGTAAAAACTAACAGTGAGGTCCCTCTGCCTAGTGTGGCCCCTCATGAATTTTTCCTTCAAGTTCTCAAATAATCTCCATTTGTCTAGGGTAGTCATCTAACAGTGATAGAGCAATTTATTTCCCACTACCAAAAGACCATTTTCGTTGAATACCTTAGGACCAATCGTATTATAATGAGTTATAGGTGTCAAGGGGTGGCAACTATAGTAGTAGTGATAGTGAATACCCCAAATGCCAACCTGAATAGGGACATCATTAACCAACATCTAAGCAAATTAAAGGAGAAGTCCAAAGATGGATTTAACTTTGTCTAGCTCATGAATCACTTAAAGATCCTGAAGGATGCCTGTTTGGAGAATTAAAGAGAGATTTACTAGAAGCATGTGGAGGCTCAGCGTGTAGAGGAGGTTAGGATAAGGGAGATTGATCGCTGGTTGAGGAGATAAACCAAAAGGTCAAGAGTGCTAAATAGGCTTTGGCCAAAACTTTGATTGATCACGAGGACATACTTAACTAGTGTGCACAAGTCCAAATGAGGTTTCAGACATCTGTGGCAGCTCAAAAAGCTTTCCTTTAGTCTTCCTATGCTTTGCCTGAGGACTTCTTCTCCTCCCCAGACTTATGGTTTCTCCTTGGTTAAGGCCTTTTTCATATCTCTTTTTTTCATGTACTCCCAAGAAATAATTCCCAAACACTTGTAATTTTGTTAAGGCAATATATGAAAGAAGCTATATTTTCTCACTCAATTGCATACATAATTTGCATAACTTCCAAATTGTACATCATAATGTGACTATGATATTGTTCATAACATTTATAGTTTATTCACAATCTGTAATAGATTTTTTATAGTTCTCCCTTTTAATCCAACAATAAAGGAAAAAGAAAAAAACAATGAACAACGCAAAGATAAAAATCAAAATGGGCTAAGCCAATCTTTAAAGATGATAAACCTCTAGCCACTTGTTGTTAATTTTGAAAGTCCTATCTTCTTCACACTTTGAGATTAAGAATTGGACTGAGTCGTGTGCTTTTTTCACTATGAATGGACACTCCTAATTAGCAGCAAACTTGGGTACTAGGATCCCTCTGATGTGCCTCACAGCTACTTTCAACACCAAGTACCCTTCCAAAAACTTCCTTGGCCTCACCAAATTGTCATAGGCCCGATAGAGTTTATTTGTGTTCATTTGGAAGTGTTGCATCTCATTATCGCTATGTTCAACCAATGATTCCAATTGAATAGGTCTTCTCTGGGGGAGCATGCTACTTCGCAAGGCATATCTAGAAGAGGGGACTTCTAGTTCCATTGTTAAGATGGCTTCAGCTCCATATATCGATGAAAAATGTGTATAGCCAAATGGATTTATCATAGTCATCCAGTAGGCCCTCAATACTGCTGAAATCATGTCATCCCACTCTCTTGGTAAGTCTTCCATCATCTTAGAAAATATATTGACCAAGGTCTTGTTTGTTACTTCAGCTTAGCCATTGCCCTTAGGGTAAGCTACCATTGAGGTGTGGTTTACGATTGAATATTTGTCTATGAGCAAGATCAACTCTTTGTTGATAAATGGAGTTCCATAATTAGAAAAATAACCTTAGGAATTCTAAAATGACAAATTATATATTCTCTAATGAATTATTCCACCACTCCTGCTATTGCTCTCTTCAGTGGTAATGCCTCTACCCATTTCGCAAAATACTCCGTTACTACATGTATCCATATTTTACCCCGTGAAGATGGATTGATTACCCCTTTCAGGTTAAATTCCCGGGTATAGAATGGATAAGGAGTAGTCAATGAGTGAAGATCCACCTAAGGAGCATGGATCATATTCCCATGCAGTTGGCATGCTTTTCACTTTCGAATGAACTGAACAGAATCCTTATCCATATTTGGAAAATAGTATCCCAAAGTCATGAGCTGATCATATATCTTGGCTCCCCCAATATGAGCTAGCATATTGGATTTCTTTAGGACTTTTACTATTTCCTCTCTTGTTATGCATCCTAAAATTCTCTCGATGTGTCCCCTGTGATAGAGTTGCTCCTCTTTAACATCAAAGCACGGGGACCTCCTCCTGATCCCCATAGGATCCATCTTTTCTATAGGAACAAATCCATCCTTAATGAAATCAGTATAGGTCTCTTTCCATCCTTCCCGAGTCTCAACGATGTTACACTGAGCTGCTTGAAAGAAAAGTTAATACTAAGCATAGTCTCTTTGCATTGTTATTTCATCTTTACTCATCATTGACCAAAAGTATCCCTCTATTTGGATTCATATATATAAAGGGATATCATTTATCTCACTGTGCCCTTCGTGTATCTTCTTCATGGTTTATTTTTATTCCTCTAGACCAACACACCTTGCTAACCATCCTTTCATATTTTTGAAGTATAAATTTCCTTGGCTTTTAAAATATTAAGATTTCTCTCTCAGCTCCATCTTTCCTTCCCCAAACTCAAGATGCCTTCTAATGTCACCCCTACAGTCTGAATAATATCCCATTGGTAAAATGGCTTTCTCAATTGAGGGAGTAGTCTTTCATTAGATCACAATAATTATTGTGTCACCATTCATGGGAACTTTATGCGCAATGGTGGCATAGGCATTAGCATGCATGTTTATCATTCTAGGATGCCTCTTCACCTTAACCAGATGAAACTGAATGATCAACCTTTGAATGATTGTCCTATTGATGCAAATTGAATGTAAGCCCCTTTGAAGGGCCTCTAGAAACCCTAGTACCAACCATTCATATTTAGCATCATTGTTGGAGGAGGAGAAATCCAACTTGAAAGATAGGCAACCCTCTTTTTTTATCATTGAGAGAATTACTCCATCTCCCACTTTTTTTTATACTGATGACCGATCAAACTCCATAACCCACTCCTTAAGGTTTCCAAATGTTTTCTTGTAAACCATCTCCTATAATTCTCTCTTGTGGTGGCTCAAATATCCCTGCTCAAAAGATTGCCAACAGGACTTCACATGCCTGGCTATTGATATAACGAGGGACCACACACTTCAAATCATATTCTGAGAGGGTAAGGATCCACCTTGCTACCCTTCCAATTAAAATGGTTCGTGCCAATAAAAATTTAAAGGGTTCGCATCTTGTCAAAATATGAATGTTGAAAGATAGCATGTAAGATCTATATTTTTAGGAAACAAACACTAAGGACAAACAATGATTTTCAATACTAGTGTACCTTGCCTCACGACCATGGATGATTCTACTCAGATAGTAGATAGGTGTTTCTTTCCCCTCAATCTCTTGTGCAAGCTCTTGGAGGGATCCTGGTTTGTGGATAAGTGAGTAACTTATTGAGATTGTCAATTCTTCTTGGTGGGGTTTATCCCATTTGAATTTCATATTCTTTCGCAGCAAGTCCATCAAGGGATGACTTATCTTAGCTAACATCGACATAAATCTCCTCATGTTGGAAACTTTCTCTCGTAAAATATTTAGTTAATCGATAGTTTTTAGGTAAGGCATCTCTAGAATTATTTTTTGCTTGTCCTAGTCAATCTGCACTCCTGGACGAAGAACCACAAAGCCTATGAATTTCCCAATTGTCACCCCAAAAGCACATTTAAGTGGGTTCATCTTCAACTTGTAATTCTTGCATCTGACGAAAAACCTCCTAAGGTCACCTAAGTGAGACTCTTCCTTCTTTGACTTGATGACCGAATCATCCATACAAAATTCCAAAATTTCATGAAAAATTGCCATTATTATTCCTTGGTATGTTTCACCAGCATTCTTCAGTCCAAAAGGAATAACATTGTATATAAAATTGCCTGATAGAGTTCTAAATGTTTTATTCTCTACATCTGTTTAATCCAACTTGATCTGATTTTATCCCACATACCCATCCATGAAGCTATACATCTCATGGCTCGCTGTTGCATCAGTCAAACTATCAGTGTGTGTGTGTGGGGGGGGGGGGGGGGGGGTAAAGGGAACTCATCTTTTGGGAAAGCTCTATTAAGATCTCTGAAGTCAACACAAATGCATATTTTATTTTTATCCTTCTTACCTACTATGACAATGCTAGAGAGCCAAATTTGGTGTTGGATTAGCTTCATGAACCCAATTGTTAGCAACAGTTGCACCTCCTCCTTTATCTTAAGATTCGGGAATGGCTTGTAGATTTTAGTTACTTGATTCATTAATATGTGGAAGATCACTTCTTAGTCCAGTCTGGCCATCTTGATATACTTCTAGGTAAAATCATATATATACTACCTAATGAGCTTAACTAACTCCCTCCTCTCCTCTTCTTATTCGTCCTTTGAAATGAATATGGGCCATGGATCTTTTCCCTCATGATCCTAGTCATTTTGCTCTAACTATTGAACTTATGGTTTTACCCGATCTATCATGTACTCAGACTCATCCTCCATTTCTTCAACAAACTCATGGATATTTGAATTGTCAATGATAAGGCATTTCCCATGGTTATCCACTAAGAAACACTCATACTCCTCGTCAGCCTCCTCGTCAGCATTCTTCTCTACTTGTGCACACCTTCAAAGGTGGTAACCACTCTCCCATCCTCCAACTTGGCCTTCTTACACTAGTGGTTGGGCAAAGAAATTGCCTTTTACTTTTTATCTCTCTTATCTTCATTTAGTCTATCCCTTAAAAACCTGATTGGCATGCTCTTCCATTTGACCTCATGCTCCATGGGGTCAATCCTTAGCCTCATCCTATCTCTCAATTGTTCAGAGATAGCTTGGGTATTGGGAATGGGATTTCTCACTTCTTTAACTCTATAGCTTACACTTGCACCTTATTTTACATGGTTGTTCACTAGACCTAACCTTTATCTAATCGAGGGGACTTTGACCCTCTCCATGCGTCATGTTAAAACACACCCATACCTTGGTAGATTTGTGTAAAATGCATCATCCACTAAATAAGCCTCCTGCCGGGCAAATGAATTCTTAGTTACTCTGATGACTATCTCAGTCCCCTTTATGTTTGCCTTGTCATATTCGTGATTCGTTGAGATAACCAGGTCATGGTTGTGCATCCACACCCTTTCTATCAACAGGTGGTATGAAGTGGCACTTTCTATGACATGGAACTTTATGTGTAATGTGATATTTCCCATGATAATTTTCCACATTCACATAATCAATTGACTTTGAATATTGGTTATCATACCCAGAAATCACCAAAGTCATTGGTATTAGCCTTGTCTCAGAAATATTGGATGCATAAAAAAAGCTGATAGGCATAATATTTATGGAGGTACCTTTATCCATCAATGCTCTTGTAAATTTCACTCCATTCAGGCTGCGGTGACATACAACGACATATTGTATGGGAACCTCAATGCCCTATTAGCGCCTGACAAAATTATCTCGGACATAAAAATTTTCTCCAACTTGGCCATTGGAACCTTCCACCTCAACGAGGAAATTTCATTCTTTATTACAATGTCTAGTATTACTTAGCTTGTCTCAAGCCTGATCTCCGGAGGAATCCCCACCTGGTCGAAGAACCACACAAATTTGGGGGATTGTGTCATAACTTGGTATTCCAAGTTAGGTTCCACCACATGACCTCCCACATTGTAAACCTCTTCCATATCTCTAGCACTCACGTCATCATAGGCAATCACCACGTTTTCCATTCCCCTCGTGCACTCTTAAAGAGCTGCTTCAAACTCCTCCTTTTCTTATCTCAGTTCCATCATTCCTTCTTCCACTTCTTCATCATAATCCACCACCAGGTTTGCTCCATGGTCTAGTAGTGGGTTATTATTGACATATACATGTGAGATTTGTAGTGTTTCATCCAACAAGTGGTTGTTGATAATCCTCCTCAAGGTGAAATAGTCACTTATTGGGTGGCAAATACGCCAATGCACCGAGCAATATTTTTGATCCGTTGGACATCTAGTCCTGCCTCTTTTTGAAGAGAATCCTTGGGCATATAAACTACCCCTCATGCAATATATAATTATAACAACTGATAGCCTCCTCTACTGTGCAAGGCAACTGGGGTTGATCTAATCTATCTATCTCAAACTTTTTTTTATCATCCTTCCTATGCCCTTTTCCGGCTTCTGCTCCCTCATCTGCATATCCCACTCATGGGACCTACCCTATCCCCACTATAACTTATGGTCTGAAATATTCCTTACTGATTTCAAAAATGCTGCAAAAATCCACTCGCGAGTCTCATTCATCAAGTGGAAAATATACTCATGGAGCAAACCCTCTTCACAGAGTTGGAGCATCTTGGACTCTTTAGCCTCCTCTTTCACATCGAGAGACCTTTATCTATACCTACTAATGTATGCCACCACTTATTCACCTAGCCACTATTTCCCCCTTGCCAATTGAGTGGGGGTGAACTCATCCTCTGTCAAAAAGAACTTTTGGACAAATGAGATATGCATATCTTCCCAAGTTGCCACACTTCTAGGAGCCAAGTGGGAATACCATGTGTAGGCATTATTTGTGAGGGATTTGGAGAAATCCCTTAAATGCGGATTCTTATTATTACAATTATCCCCTAAGTGCTCCACAAACAGCTTGATATGTTCCATCGGGCTCCCCCCTTTCCCAGTATATTTTTCAAAGATATGAGGCACATAGTCCTTGGTGTATGGCTCATCACTGTACTCCTATTAGTAAGGAGTACAAAAATCATCATATATTAAAGCTACCTTATTGCTTGTCTGTGAGGAAGGCATCATATTTAAAATATCCTTTTTTATCTCTTCCACTACCAAAGAAGGCGAGGGACCTACCACTACCGTTACAACACTTAGCCCAACAACCACAGGCATAAGATTAACTACGGTGGGATTTCTCACGGTTAGTGAAATGGTGGGAACGAATGTTAGGGAATAATGCTCGAAGGAAATGTTTGGTCCATTTGCACCATAAGAGTAACAAAAGAATTGGGGTCCATCGTTACCCCAAAATAAGTTTTCATTATGAGCGTCTACAAAAACTCCATGAATTTTCCCATGTTTTGGGCCATCAAAACTCGCCCCATCATAGCACTCATGGAGGCATGATTAATTGTTGGAAATTTTATGATCATTTGCACCTGAGGGACCTTCACCCAAGATACCGCATCTCCAATCGCTTCGCATTGTTCCCTCGCCTCCTTCTCTTCTCTTCATTGGATCTTTTTAAAGTTAATAAAATGATTAATATTATCTTGTGCCATCCTACTAAAATAATACTTCCCTAATGGAATCGCAAAATGTAACAACAGAGTCCCCTTTAGGCTAGAATGTTATAATATAAATGGAGGCATAACCTCTAATAAGATGTCTATAAATCATTAAATAAGGTGTTATCAACAGTGATGAGATGGACTCAAGTATATAAATATCAAACACTTAGACTGAACTCATAAAAACACTCGTGTATAAGTTAGAATATGCAATAAATGAACCTAAAAAGAACCTAGTTAGAGGGAGAGAAAATAAATCATTCTCAAATACACCCCTGGTAGGCAGATCAAACACCCAGGTCCCACAAATCGAGATCACAGTAATAAATGGCAATAAAAGCTAAGGAGAAATAGGCGTCCTGATCCAATTTTAAGATTGAAGTCCTTTTTCTTCCTTCATTCATTTTATGTTTTCTCTTATTTACTTGTATTGCAAGACAGTGTACTCATACATATTCGTGTTTTGCTTGATATACACATTCACTTATTCATAATTCATTTGTGATTTGATGAACACTCACATTATATTTTTATGCTATTTCTTTTGTGCACTCCTTAGGATGATTCCGCTCTGTCTTTCCCATGACGCGAGTCGAATGATTCTTTTTTCTTATTTTTCACACCACACGCATGTACACACGTATCACATTTTAGATAAAAGGATAATATTATCATAGCCCATGAGATACCAAAAGGGCGGCATGGGTGCGTAACACCTTCCCATTCTATAACTTAGTCCTCTAACCCTTGATTCATTTAGTTTTGTACGCATCAGTATGTCTTTTGATGACATTCTCTCGGGACGATCACATTTATTTTTCCTGTTTTGAGAAAAATAAGTTGGCGACTCCATCTATTCATATTTTTATCCTTTTGATGATGGATGATTTATATCCGAGGCAACGCGCGAAGATCAGCGCGAGTGGTGAAAAGACGAGTCCCATATCCTCGAATCACTTTATGCGCAGAGAGACGAATTTTTTTTATTTTCTCTCCCTTCCAATTTTGAGTTCGGATCGCGCCGGAAGAATCCAACCCGAATGACCACAACAGGTGGTCATGTTTTTCTTCCATGTCTTCCACTACCAGTACAATGACAAATATATTGTCCTGATATTCTGGGGGCAAGTTGAATTGCTACTATCCAAAAAACATATAATATAAGAAAGTTAGTGAACTAAAATTCAACAAACATATAATAACATATGATATAAAAGTCATAGATTTAATATAAATTTTGTGATTTTAATACCGCTAGGACCCCCTTAATGGCCATCTTTAGCTGTCCGAGAATGTTCCTCCAATTATTGTACCCGGGACCAATTACTAATTTCATTAATTCTCCCGGCATCATAAATCAAGATGTCTTATTTTCACTGATGATCCTAACCTTGTCGAATTTAATGGGTTTTCAATTTTATAATCTCTCATCCCCCCGACCTCGCTTTGTCCCCTGGTTCGATGGACGAATGTATACATATTCTGCAAAAAAAGGAATTCAATAGCATAATATATGACATAAATAAAATGGAAATGCTCAATCGTGATATAAGAATTTAAATAACATAAAACTATTCCAACTCATTTGGGTTTTTCCTACAAATTAGTTTAGTGTCGTATGACGTAGTCGTGCCTCTTTTCGAGAAGTTTGCTATTAAATTACGTTTTGACCCCATAACTCCCTACTTTCAAGATTAAGACATCGATTTTTAATTTTTTACAAAATTATCAACCCGCAAGTTACACGATTGCACAACTTATTTCTACAACTTAATTTAGTGTCGTGTGACATGATTGTGCCTCTTTTTGAGTAATTTTATTATTAAATGACATTTTTACACCCTAACACCTTATTCTGAAGCGTAAGTCTTGGATTTTTAGATTTTCTACCAAATTCTCACCCCGTGAGTTGCACGAAAACACTGATTATTTTTATAAGTTAGTTTAATGTTGTGTGATTTGACTCTACCTCTTTTTAGGTGGTTTTGTTGTTAAATTATATTTTCACCCCTATATACCCTCTTTTCAATCTTAAGCCTTGTATTTATAAATTTTCTACCAAATTCTCACCCCACGAGTAACACGACTGGAGTGGTTGTTTATACAAGTTAGTTTAGTGTCATGTGAAGTTAAGTGATTGTGCCTCTTTTGAAGCAACTTTGTTTATAAATTACGTTTTAACACCCTAACACCCTATTTTCAATCTTAAGACTTAGAGTTCTTAATATTCTACCAAATTTTCACCCCTTCAGTCACATTACTGAACCATTTTTTTCTATAAATTAGTTTAGTGTCGTATGATGTGACCGTGTCTCTTCTCGAGTAGTTTTATTATTAATTTATGTTTGACCCCTTAACGCCCTATTTTCAAGAGTAAGCCTTGAATATTTGAAACTATAATACAACAAACCACATTAGAGTTAGTAAACAATAAATTATGAGTTTAAGATCCACATTGCATTTAAAAATAACACACTAGAAAATATAAATTAAAATCCTCACCACCCGCCCAACTAAAATTACCAAACTAGATCGAGATTTTACAATCGAAATAAATATAGTCATGTAAAGTATCTTGAAATTTATTTAAGTTCAAGTCGTCACAAAAAATGGATTGACAGTTGGTAGGAGTTGTTAGGTGATCCACATTATTAGTGATACACTTTGGTGCCTATAAGATGAGTGACCACAATTTGTCGTTGACATACTCTGAGTAAACCACTTGATTGAGATTCTAAATACAGAACAAATGGCTCATCATCCATATGCTCCTTCAGTTTTGTCTTTGAAAAGTATACCATTATTATATTTATAGACAAATTTACTTTACAAGCATTTTTGTCCTCGACTCATACCCAAATACAGTAAAACACAACCTATTATATTATAATTCAATTTTTTTTTTGAATTACACTGTTTTAAGTAATTTCTTCTTCAACGAGGTTTTTGTCTTTAGCACTCTCCCTAAAATATGTAAGATCCTTATATCAAGTCCTATTATTTTGTAACGAAGTATTTTGCTCGCACAACCTCGATGAGATTACATAACCATCCAGACACTACCTTTTAAACTCATGTGCTATGAAATTGGATCCACTGGCAAGATGAGCAATCCTTAACACGGCATCACCCGTATTAAATAGAAGAAATTATGGATTACACAAGTTAATTAGATAACTTTTAAAGATTGAAATTATTTATCATTAAATAAGGGATGTTTCATGTAGCAATTACCTTCTGTGACACCCAAAGTCTAAATTCACTATCTGAATGTGAAACCATCCTTAGTTTTTTATTTTATCCAGATCCATTATATTTTCAACATTTAATTGCAAAATTTATCAAGAAAGTGATCAAGTGTATTAGATAAAAACACAAAGTAAAATTACAACACGAACTTTCTCTCTTAATTTTTTGACAATTTCATGAGTTTCAAACATATAGAGAGTCGCTTTCTCATATTGTAAACTTTTCAGTTTACCTCGTTTGACCATGACTTGACAACCCTCATCGGTGAAATCATCTTTATCATATACAATGTTAGGGATGGTCATATATTCCTTGACGAACACATACGCATCCACAATAATGTGTTCCTCTACAAAATGTACATCATATTCTTAAAATAATCTTTAAAACTTCCATTAACCTTTATATTAAAGTAAAGGAAATCAAACTATTATCAAATTATATTAATAGGTATACCTTTCATACAGGTATATCCGTAGATATCTTATTGGGACACAACGAAGCTCCTCATTGCATAATTGCACCAATAAGTCATACTAATGTCAAAGAATGTCAGAGGGAAGTACTTCTCCAATACACAAGTTCCTTCATCTAGAGTTACTTTTGTAACCATGATGTGAATTTCGTTGATTAATTTTACAAAGAAAATGTGAAGCAAAGGCAAATTTGAATAATGGCCCTCAACAAATCCTTATGCTTAGAGAAACCATACTTAATCAACAAAAGGATCAGTTGCATGATCACATGCCAATCATGATACTTGTACTTTTGTATAATATGCGTGGCATATCTCACAATACTCTCCAAATTTGAGGAAAAAATAGAGGGAACTTTCAAATTATGTAGTGTGTCTAAAATCACCTTTCTTTCTTCTCTCATCAAAGTATATGCCCCAAGGATAATTATATTCCCCATGTTGTTGTCTTCTTTTAACCATAATTTTGGCTTAATTATCAACACTTTTAGATCACTCCGTACCTTTCTACATCCTTCGGATGACTTCCACTTAGGTATGTTCTCACAAGATGTCCAATGATGTTCTTCTCTACATGCTTGATGTATAATACATGGTGCATGAGGTTACCCTTCCAATATAATAAGTTAAATAACATTTACCTCTTAGATCACACCTTCCTTTTCTCATCTTCATTCTCAGCAAGGGTCTTTTATGCATGACATTATTAAATTTAGGATTCTTTTAGAAACATTAGCTCCACATTTGGAATCCCTCATTTTAATTTCTGAAGATGAAAGCTTTCTCAAAGGTAGCCTATTTCACCCCCACCCAAAACAAATATTAGAACTTTTATCAAATCCAAACATGTGATCGGTATGAAATAATATCCTATGAGAATGATGTATAAGTTTTCCACTACATTTGAGATGTTGAGATCAAGTTGCCTTTCAACAAATGGAACACCCAAAGTAACCATGAACATTACAACCCGATAAATTCCCATAATATGGTAAATCATGAATTCTCCGGATTAACATATCTTTTAATGTGAACTCTTCATGTTTCCTAGAGTCAAATCATTTCACTCATGCACCCCACACCTCATTCAATTAATAAACCAACGGTGCCCAGTAGGCATCAATGTCTTTATTTGGTTACTTTAGCCCAAGTATTAACAAAGACGACATAAACAATAATTGTCTAATGAACAACAAGGGAGAGATATTTAAGGGAGCTAAGACCACCTACCATACACTTTTATTGGATCTTACATTATCGAATGGATTGAAATCATCTTTCGATATTGCAAAAATAATATTACATTGTCCATTAGAGAAATATGCGTAATTAAAATTTATGCCTTTCCTAATGGTTGTGTTTATAGGATGACACATGGGATTATCCCTTACTTCCATTTTAGCATGCCGAGTCATTGCCACTATTATACATCGTATTGTAGGCATTTTGGAAAGTGTGCCTCTATTACCAGTTGAGAAATTCTACGAAAGATATCTAGGTTCCACACATACCAAACAATGAACATGATTTTTGTACTACTTTCAGTATAGTGTGCAATCATACTTGAAAGAATAAATTTATTTACAATTCATTCCAAAACCATGGGATTATCCCTTACTTCCATTTTAGCATGCCGAGTCATTGCCACTATTATACATCGTATTGTAGGCATTTTGGAAAGTGTGCCTCTATTACCAGTTGAGAAATTCTACGAAAGATATCTAGGTTCCACACATACCAAACAATGAACATGATTTTTGTACTACTTTCAGTATAGTGTGCAATCATACTTGAAAGAATAAATTTATTTACAATTCATTCCAAAACCATTTAAATTATTCTTCATACTTGGGTAGTTATTTTGAAGCATATTTTGTTTTAGGAGAAAACCCTTCACCCAAATTAGGAATCCCGTCACGTTATTTCCACACAAACCAAAACGGATTTTTAAATTATGCAAACCAACCATGGCATGCAAAGTTTTTTGATCTTTACCATATTTAAGGTACAATGGTTGGGTCAATTTGACTTTCAAACTTTGGTAGTCATCGCCAAGGTTTATCCCGATACTATCATAAGAACTAGAACCATCACCATAAGATTAATTGTCTTCCATATCCGAATCCCCATTGCCTTCCACCACATGAAATATCTAAGTATCGTCTATTATATCATCCAACACATTATGATCTACTTATCCTAATGTCCTTCCACCGCTCTTCTACTTTACAGTTTTATGGGTGGTTATTCGGGGTAAAAGGGATAATGTATTTCCTCACGAAAAACCCACACCCGATAATCGTCTTGCACGACCAATTTAAGGAAATTTAATTCAATTATTTTCCACTCAAATAATTTACTATTTATATAATGTGCATAAGGACAAGAGAAATCTTCACCATTAAGACAACTATTTGTAAATTTTATAAACTTGTTAGTACCTCAATGGTACACATCCCAAAGTTTAGTTATCTCACCCATCCACTCATTATATAGAGGATACCCATAACAAATTATATGAATCATTACCTACCATGTGTAAGCAAATGTGGTGATAATAGTTCTAAAACCAATGGGACTAAACTAACTTATAGAAACGACCGATGTAGTCATGTGAATTATGGATTAGGATTTAAAAAAAAATTACAAAACTAAAAGTGAATGTCTATTTGGTAATTTTATTAATATGTTAAATGTTCCAAACTGTGAAACTAAAATCTTACTAGAATCAAGAAATTATTTCTTGAGGGGATTAATCTTGATGGGGCATCAACAGTGGTTCTAACCGATTTTTGTGGAACTCATTGATTGAAACAAAGGCTATTAGCTGACCTTATAGGATTGGCTAAATTGTATCTATACACAACCTTCTTTTGGCCAAGACTATAAGCCCATCTTGAAGTTTCTCTTCGATGTATGATGAGTCCAACTCATTCGAGGTTTCTTATTTCATAACTAGACTACGACATAAACTTTATAAGATAGAAATTATGAATGATATCGACGGGTTATATGCCCGAGAAAAGCTTTAATCTAGCCTTATAGCCTTGAGTAGAAGAAAGATATATATACCTATAATTTGGCTAAGATAGAAATAGCTCCTAGTAGTTTGCATTTTAACCGAAGGGTTACAACTAACATCGATTAAACTCACTCTCGATGCCCCAATAAGATAAATACCCTATGAACAACACTTTGTTCACGTTAGCAAGATTTTGGCTTGAATGTTTGGATCATTGAACACATTCTACCAAATTCTCACCCCATGAGTCATGTGACTACACCGATTGTTTTAACAAGTTAGTTTTGTCACATGTCGTACTTAAATCATTAGATAATTATGATATAAGAACAACCTAATTAATAACCTAATTTATAACCTAAACAACAACTTAATTAATGAAATTAATAATAATAATAATGATAATAATAATAATAATGATAATAATAATAATAATAATAATAATAATAATAATAATAAATATGTTAACTCCTAACAAGTATGGGTTAATAATAATGTGTTTTGTGAGGACAAAGACACTATCATGTTAAAACCCTAAGGAGTGTATACATAGAAAATTTGTTTTAATTATACTTTATAACCTAATTGAATCCAACTTTCAAAACCTATGTACATTTGAAGAACATTAAAAATTATCGAAGAACATTCATTGTGTTTTTTGATATTTTCACCCAAAATCCTAAAATCCAGCACATTTTTAAATAAACAAACAAATTCAAATTTTTAACCAAAATAATTACATTTACAACAAACAAATACATCAAAATGAAGCCTAAACAAATATCAAAGTCAAATATTCATATTCTAATGAAAACATAATTTGAATGTTCAAACATTGTTTTTGCACAAATTGTTTCCAATGATATCCAAGCTATACATGTATATACAACTAGGTTACAACAAAAAAATACATTATAATCAAGCTCAAACAAACATATATATTCAAATATTCACATTGTAATGAATAATAGTCTGAATGTTTAAACCTATTTTTTGCATAGTATAACTTTAAAGAATAAAAAGAAAATACTTATGTATACAACATAAATATAACAAATATATTCAAGAGCTACACATAAATTTATATTTATACACACACACACACACACACACACACACACGACATTTTTAGGAATGAAAATGGGAGATTTTGACCTAGTAGAGAGAAAGTCGAGTTTATGAGAGAGAAGAGGGAAATAGAATAATGGGGCTGAAATAAGGGTTTTAGTTTGGCTATTCTCATTAGACTTGTCATGGTCCTTAACCCTGACAAAAATATTATGTTTGTTACCGCGGTCCTTGATCGTGACAAGCCTTGTCGCAGTCTTGTCACGGTCAAGGACAATGACAACAAACATATGTTTTTCGTATGAGTAATCACATACTCATTTGTTCCCTCAAAGCTAGTTGTCTAATTCCAGTTCTCCAAAACTCTTAAGGTTTTTTATTTACCTCTCTAAAAGGTTTCATATTCTTTCCAGATCTTAAAGCCTATTTTATCATCCACAAGTCTTATGCATCAAAATTTTAGTGAAAAGTATATTGGATATGCCCTACACTTATGTCGCATGTAAAAACTTGTGTTTTTGTTACCTTAATTTTACTTATTAAAAAACCTTTGAAAATTCAAAATAAGAAAAATTAAGTTATCTAGACACGTTTTGTTGTACTTAAGGTCACCCTTCGCTCGACGTGTGACAATGTTGGTCTTATGGAAAAGACCCTAGGAAAAGATGTGTGCAGCTTCACTGGAGAATCTTTATATTTTATGCATTTGTTGTAATGATACTTTTCTTCACTAGTCGTTGGCTTGCTTAAAGGTTCTATAAAAGATATATAATTTTTGGAGAAACTTGCATCGTTGTAGGGTCGCTACATCAAAGATTTTATTCTCTCCAGCAACCGCACTAGCAAATCATATGGGTATGCAAATATTCCTTTTTAATCTTTGAGGATCTTCTTTATTTTTGTGAGAAATGACACCTTATGGATGCTTATTGGACTTGGGATCCCCCAATTCTCTCACACATGCTTTGTGTAAGAGATATGATTTTGTAACTTACATTAGTATTGGGTAAACCCACCTTTGTGGTTTTAATTTTTTGAATTAGCATTTCTCTTTATTTCAAAATATCTCTCTAGTCATTTTAACAACAAAAAATACAAAGAGATATTTTGTGTATTTTTATATTCTTCTTTTTTAATAAGATAAGAACACACTTTGGAAAAAAGGGGAACCCATTTTCTAAATCTACATCATCTTTTTACTCCTCTTCTCTTTTTAGCATTTAATAGCCTCTATTTATTGAGGTTGATTAATATCAAATGAGATGGAGTTTTTACAAAGAATACATTTTCAAAAATAACATTTTACGTACACTTTAGTGCCTTTGTCCTAATAAGAGTATTTTGATCTTCGAGGCTCTTTTGGGGTTCAAATCATTTGTGAACTCCATGTTTGAAAATGAACTCTTCTTCAAAATTATTGAGGTATGTTAAGGCATAAGAGATCTTGAGAACTTCGATCGATGTATAGGTATTTTTGGGTGTCTATGAAAAGGTGTACAAAAGTATGAGGTGTGAGTTACCGTCGGATGAGTATTACTCGTTAGTCCCCTCTGTAAGTCTTTACCAACCTTTTAGTTAGATTGTAAAATTATCCCATGGTTTTACCTATTGGTGTTTTTTTGTTCTTATACATTCTGTGTTATGTCTTTATTTTCTTTTTCCACATGTTTTATCACCCACATGCTTAAGTAGTATTAAAACTTGTTGTAGGTGGTAAATTTTGATTAATATTGCTACATAGGTTTTACATGTGCTAAAATAATGTTTGGCTGGTCCCCATTTCGGTATGCAATACGCATTCTCAACTGGTAGAGGAAGATTGCGCATTTATGTTAATATGGAGAATAGTGACATGTTTAGGGGTATGGATAAGTTTGAGGACATTGTTCAACTAACCTATACTTTTTTGTCTTTTGATGATGTTTCATTAGGTGATAAATAATTGTGCAAATTTTCATCTATTGGTGATAAATTCTCTACTAGGATTGACACTTTATATTCTTCTGGTTATTTTAATCATGACTGTATTAATGAAGAAGATTGTGACCTTCAACATCTTTATGATTAACATTTTCATAAAAATGTTGTACTTAAGAAAACCTTGATGAAAACTTCCATTGAACATAATAAAGTTGAAAAAGAAAATGCCTCTTTAAAAGTGGAAGGATCCCTTTGGATAATTGTGAAAGCTCAACAATCCGCTCTTACTACGAGTCTCTTTTTGATGGAGAATGAGAAGAAAAGATTTATAACAAAGGTTAAGAGTTTTACAGTGTGAGTTAAAGTAATGTAAAAGTTCTAATTACTTTTTGAATTATAAAAAAACCTCTCCTAAAAATGAGTTAATATCAGCTAAGGATGTGAAAGTCACTATAGAAGATAGATCAAAGAAGTTGGGAAAATTGGTTTTGTCTCATACTATATCTTCTTTTGATAAATGTGAAATTGGTTTAAGAAATCTCATTTTTAATCTAAATCTAAGTAAAAAAAACATTTTTTTTTAAATCTTCCCAAAATATTGATATGCCTGAAGGGTTTTCTTCATCTCTTGAAAAGAAAAATGTTTTAAAACTTTCAAAGAAATCCCATCATCGTTTTGTGTGTCATTACAGGTTTTGTAATCACATGAAGTATTTTTTCTATAGGCTTAAGAAAAACTCCAAGATGAACACGAAACCTCACTTGGATGAAGTTTGTTCTTTGATGCGTGATTTTAATTCTCTATTTGAAAATACCAAAACTATTTTGTCGTAAATTGAAAAGATTTCAATGTCTGAAGTTATTAGCACAAGTTCAAAAGACTTTGGGAAGAATATTAAGACTAAAACTATTTGGAATAATAAAGAAAATTGTATTGTTAGTCACGCAACCTTTGTTACTCAAGATGACTCACTATGGTATTTTGATAGTGGATGCTCTGGGCATATGACCGAAAATAATGCCTTGTTTTCAAAACTCGTTAAGAAAGTATCTAGTTTTTTGTCAATTTTGGAGATGGTAGCAAATCTAACATCATAAGAAAGGTACCATAGAGATTGATGGTTTTCCTATACTAGATGATATTCTTTTGGTTGATGTCTTATAGGCTAAGTTTCATTGTATATGTTAAATGTGTGAAGATCATCACAATGTTCTTTTTACCAACAAGGATTGCCATGTCCTTGATACTAGAGGAAAATTCATTATAAGGGAACTATCTCTACGAAAAAGATTCAGTGGATCTATGGCATAAGCAGTTAGATCACTTGAACTTTAGATATCTTAGTAGACCTTTTAGGAATCAATTTTTTGTGATTAACCTCCATTGGAATTAATTTCTTCTTCTATGTGTGGTACTTTTCAAATGTGCAAATAAATTTGTGACCCATGTAAGAATTTGAATGTTGTTACAACTACCTCCCATGTTCCAAATATATTACACGTAGACCTTATGGGTCTAATGAGAATGGAGAGCATAGGTAATAGAAGTTATGTCCTTATGATTTTAGATGACTTTTCTATATTCATTTTTGTAGGATTTGTATATATCGAGTCCAAACATAAAGACTTCTTTACTCGTAAGTATAAACAACTTCAAAATGAATATGCATACACAATCATTAGAATTTGTAGGCATCGTGGTAAAGAATTTAAAGGAATGGATATACCAGAATGGTGTAATGAAGGCATAATACATCATGAGTTATCGGCCCTTAAGATTCCTCGACAAACTAGAATAGTTGAATAAAAGAATTTATATTAATGTTCATTTGTAAAAATATTCCTGAGATATTTTAGGTGGAAGCTTTTAACACGGCTTGTCGGACCATCAATCAATTCTATAAAGAGTATGATACCAACCAAACTCCTTATAAGATTTGGAAAGTGAAAAATCATACACTCAGACACTTAAGAGTACTTAGAATCAAATGTTACATACTCAGTGATAGAAAATACTTGATTAATCTTGGCTCTAGAAGTGATGTTCATATTTTTCTTGGATATTCCAATAGTAGTCGTGCCTACCTTGTTTACAATTGTATATCTAAAAAATTAATGCAGTCTATTAATGTCGTTATTAATGATAGTTAATTTTATAATTTTAGTGAGTATGATTCTGAAAAGAAGAGGGTAAGTAGAAGCGGATGTGCTTGAAGAAGTGTTCCCACCACCTGGTGAGGCTGTGAATGTGGGAGACAGATCTCCTTAGGTTAGGAAACACCATGATGTTACCAGAATCATTTCTAGTCCTAATGTTGTAGTCAAGACTTGATCTCAACTCCAAAGATAAGTTAACGTTTTTTGCTACACTTTTACTATTGAACCCATTAATGTCAATGATTCCTTATTAGATGAATTTTGGATCAATATTATGCAAGAAGAATTGGATCAATTTTACAAACAAGAAGTTTGTGATCCCTTGACAAAAGATCTTCATGCTATCGGTATAAAGTGGGTCTTAAAAAACAAATGTGATGAATATGGTGCCATTTTGAGAAACAAAGAAAGACTAGTGGTTCAAGGTTATACACAAGTTAAAGTTATAGAATTTGATGAGTTCTTTTCCCTAATTTCTAGGCTAAAGTCAGTTCGTTTACTCTTGGATATAGCATGTGCCTTAGACTGTAAGCTTCAGCAATTGATTATGAATATTGCTTTTCTTAATTATAATATTCAAGAAGAAGTATATGTGTCACAACCTAAAGGCTTTGAGGATCCTAAATTTCCAATGCGTATTTATCGACCAAAAAGGCTTTATATGGTCTTAGACAAGCACTTATAGCTTGGTATGATAAACTTACCTCATATCTTGTACGAAAAGGATTTAGATGAGGGAGTGTGGAAAAAAGCTTATTTCTACAATCTTTTAGGAAAGACCTTGTGGTAAACCAAGTATATGTTGATGATATTGTAATTGGATTTACAAATGAGAAACATGCTCAAGACTTTGAGTTATTAATGCAAAGAGAATTTAACATTGGAATGGTTTGGGAACCCACTATTTTTCTTGGTCTCCAAGTGCATCAAATGGTTTAGATTGGAATGGTTTGGGAACCCACTATTTTTCTTGGTCTCTAAGCGCATCAAATGGATGGTGGAGTTTTTATTTCATAGTTTTTGTGTGCAAAGGACCGTGTGAGGAAATTCGATCCTGACTCTTATAAGCCTAAACATATGCCCATGGGTGTTTTTGTTAATCTTGGAAAGGATGTCACTAGGAAGCACATTGAAGAGACGCTTTATTATATCATGATAGGTATTTCATTATACCTAATGACTAGTCATCCCGAAATTTAATTGAGTGTAGGAGTGTGTGATTACTACTAATCGTGTTCTTAGGAGTCCCATTTCATATACGTTAAGAATATTATCATGTACATTACCAGGATTACGATTTTTGGCATTTAGTATCCTAGGAATACCAATACATCCTTGTAGTCTTATTTCGATTCCGATTAGGTGGGTGATGTTGATGGGTGGAAAATTAAATACAAAGAGCGATTCCATCCTTAAGGTTCCTTCTGCTTTCTGCATGCCAAGAAGAAAATTTGTGTTTCACTTTCCATGGATAGAGAAAAATATATTACGGCGAAACGTTGTTATGCTCAACTTTTATGGATGAGGAAAATGTTAGAAGACTGTAGTATTTCTCAACATTGCATAATTATCTATTGTTACAATACTAATGCTATTTATATATCCAAAAATCCCATTCAACATTGTAGTACTAAGCATATACACATACAACATCTTTTCATTGGGAAGTTATTAATAGAAAACATTTTCTCTTTAAGATATGTTACTACTAATCTTTAATTAGCGGATATTTTGACAAAATCTCTTGACTGTACTTGATTTGAATATCTTAGATTATCAAGGGTATACATCGTTGATTGATTAATTTGATAACATATTTAGGATTTGTGCTTTTTTGGTTTCTTATATTTTTTAATTTTATGGCATGTTTTTTTTATAAGAGTTGGTTGTATTCTTTACCATAAAAGGATTCGTTAAATGCAATACTTTATATTCTCTTCAGATGATATACTCGTTGCCATATTTTGTATCTCAAATGGTGATCTTTGATTACTTTTTCCTTTTGTTTGGATATTGTGATTTTGTGCTTTATAAGATAATTTTCTATTCTCTTTTATTGTCCTATTAACTTTGAGGAATTTTATATTGGTAACACATGCTCATATCTTATTCAACTTTACACTCTACTACAAATTTTATAGATGCCACTTTATGAGGGATGCCTAAGTTGTACAATATTTTACAAATGGTTCAAATCTTTAAATATTTGTGAGGGAGAGTCCATTATTCTAATAATGTGTATGTGTGAGATTTGTTCATAATTTGAAGGAGTTCAAAAAACTAGATTCTATATTAAACAATGAGATATGATGTGGTAAGGGATACAACTTTGATTGGATTATGCTACCTTTGAAAATTGAAAAAACATATCCCATATTAGTAATGAACGAGTGAAAGCAAAAACATTTTTTAACAAAGCGTTGTTTCGAAGATATATATCCATACAAAATTGAGGAGCATCAAATATGTGAAACTAAAGGTTTTAATTAAATCACTCATTATGGCAGTGAAAAGTGTTAGTTGAAAATATCTTAAAAGATGTTGGAATTTTTTAATACTATTGAAGCTTTGTGTAATTTGTTCTTGAATTGTCATTCTTAATTGAACTCAAGCTTGGTTTTGATCTTTCAATGGCGTTCTTTTTCTTTTTGTTTTTCACATATGAGATATGATATTTATGTTCTTAGTCTATAAAACTGATCATGTTCTTATAGAATGGTGGAGTTTTCATATTTAGGGGGAGACTTGAAAGTTAATTTCTATGATATTTTAATTAAATCCATATCTCTATCTATTTTTGCTAACTATTGCATATTGAGTAATTATTCACACATAGGTATTTTGATGACTTTGCTAGTATTTTTCATAAAATCATGCCCCGAGTAATTCATAAAAATTCTTTGAAAAACTATCTTACAGTTTTTCATTGTAAGCATGTTTAATTTCTATTTTGATATGCCTTTGGTAAACATTGTATCATAGTTCATAGGAATTCCATTTTGACTGCTTATAAATATTGTGTGTTGTCAACGGAATGTACAAAGGCAGAGATTATAAGAGACATACTCGTTTGTGACCTCATAAGGTAGTTTTCTATTCCATTTATCCAAAACACTTTAGTTTCTTTCTTTACCTCTATGGTGATATTCATCAATGTTCAATATCTTGAAGTCAATTTTATCATACACATGACTCAGAGATCACATTTTGAATGAAAGGTATATTGGAGATTCCCTACACTCATGTCATGTTCTTTTATAAATCCTTTACATTTTGGTAAAACCTTTTTTGTGTGTAAAAACTTGTGTTTATCTAGCTTAATTCACTTATTAGAAAACCTTTCAAAATTCAAAATCAGTAAAATTGAGTGATACAAACAAGTTTCATTGCAACGAACGCCACCATTCGTTAGACGTGAGGCAATGTTTGTATTTTGGCAAAGAGTTTGGGAAAAAGGCACATGAAACTTCACTAAAGCATTGTCGCAGGGAAGGTCTTTACTACAATGAAACTTTGATTCTCTCTTCACTGGATCCCTTGAAGGTTCCATTAAAGATCTCTGGTTTTGGAGAGACTTTCATTGCTGCAAGTTCGCTACAACAAATATATTCTTTGTTACAATGACCACACAAACGAAGCGTACATAACTACAAATCTGATTTTTTTTTCTTTGAGGATCTCCTTGATGTGTGTGTTAAAAGTAATTTTTTGGCTACCAAATGGACTTTGGAGATCCCAACAAATCTCTCACACATACTTTGTGTAAGAGATGTGACTTTGTATCTTTTTTTATATTTGGTAAACCCACTTGTGTGATTTTCCTTATTTAAATCATTTTTTCTCTTCATTTTAAAATATATTTCAAGAGCAAAAAATACCAAGAGAGATTTTGTTTAATTTTATCTTCTTCTTTTCTAAGAAGATAGGAGCACACTTTTAAAAAAATGGAACCCATTTTCTAAATCTACTTCATCTTTTTCCTATTATTTTTCTTCTTTTTATGTAATCATCTCTATTTCCCATGGTAGATTAATATCAAAGAATACGAAGATTATACTAAGTGTACATTTTAAAAAAATCACCTTTTACATAAACTTTTAGGTATGTCTCCTAACAAGAGTATTGCGATCTTTGGGGATCTTTTTCTGGTTCAAATCATTTATGAACTACATGTTTGAGAATGAAGGCTTGGGAAACATTGATGAAGTGTGTTAAGACATACGAGATGGTAAGAACTTCTATTGGAATATATGGATCTCTAGCTTGCTACGAATTGGTGGAAAAGTGTGAGGTGAGAATTAGCACGGAAGGCATATTATTCGTTAGTCCCCCTCTAAATATTTTCCATGTTTTTAGTGATATTGTTGCATTGCCCCAATGGTTTTTTCGTTAGTGGGTTTTCATTCCCATACATCCGTTGTTGTCTTTATTTTACTTTTGTGCATCTTTTATCACCCACATGTTTAAGCAGGATTAAAACTTGATTTTTTTTATAGAAGATTGGAAGACCCAAGTTTATTAAATCATTTGACAGAATACAATCAGACAAAAAATACCAAAATGAAAAAAGGTTAGAGAACCTAGAGCCTTATATAGATGGCAACAATAATCTAAAATCTGTTAGTGAGGAGTGATCCCAATTAAGTTGATCACACACCTACCAATTAGTTGAAAAAGAAAGTAAAATAGGTTTTTTATATGCTATAGTCATAAGTACAATGATGGAAGAAAGTAAAAATAAATTCAATCGGGTGGATGTGTGAAAGATTAAAAAAGCCCAGGTTTGGATCATCTTTAATGTGATGAGGTCCCAGTCAGTAATAAGGACCAAGAAAATCCATGAAATCCAAGCATAATAGAAAACATAGATAATAACATGTATGAAGACAATCAAATGGGGGCTGGAGTCCAACTGATCCATAGTATCAAAGAAAATCCAAAAAATCCAACACAGCGAGATTTGAGATCATATGTAAATCAAACAAAACCATTGATAGCGTATGGAAACTGTGAGTGCATAAAAAATTCTAATTAGAGCAGGTGAGTGTTGTGGACAAAGAAGATGGCTTGCTTACTGATCATGCAACAAATATTAAAGGACATATGCATCACTTTGTTTCCAAAAGCACCAACAATCCTTTGACATATATCCTACTATTATACCAAGATAAATAGATCGTCATAAAAGTAATTGAACAATACCTCTATATTATATGCTTGTGCATCAATAAAACACTAAAGGTGTTCCAAATCATATGAAAATGGGGGGGGGGGGGGGAGTTTTAAAAACTAGCATTTTTAAATCTATATTGAGGTAAGCCACGTATATCACTATGTACAATAGAGTGGATAAGGTCAAAGGAGTAGGTCCACCATTTAAGAGTGTGGTGAGATATACCAATGTTAGAGAGCCTATCAGCAAGTCTATTTCCCTCCCTATATATATGAATTTAGAAAAATTGCATTTTGACCAAGAGGGCTTAGAAATTCTCCCATTATATCTTCAATGGCCAGGGGGTGTTAACAGCTGCCTAAACACAACAAACCACTGAGAAAGAATCGAGCTCAATCCAGAGATTGTGCTAACCTTTATCCCAATTAACATAAATTCAAAATATCACTTTTTCCATTTAATCATAAAAGGCCATTTAAACACCAATGATGATCCCATCACCCGGCCACGATGATTTCGAAATAATCCTCTAATAGCAGCTTGGCAAGGGGCACCTTTGGCCATGCCATAAGAATTTAACTTAATCTAGGATGGCAAAGCCACTGAACATGTGTAATATAGGGGGATTTTTAGGGTTTTCCATGTACTTTTAGAGAAGAGAGGATGTCAAGATCAAAGATGGTATTATGCATATGTCGAGGGATGAAATATGAAGCAAACTTGATCCATGAAAGCATAACTTTTTTTTTTATGATTGATGTTGATTGGGGTGGCTTGAAAATGAGTAAATTTCTATTTTTCCAAATAATATCTAGGATTAGAAGAGAAGAAGAAATCTATATATTATAAATTTAAGGACTAAACTTGGGATTTCTAATGTGATGCCATAACTGTTCCATAGTGGAGACTTGAGGTGTGATTAAATTGAAGTTCCTATGGTGCCATTTCCAAATCTCAACAAAGGGATTGAAATTAATGAATTGATGATTTACAGTTTTAATGTTATTATTTCAAATAACACAAAAAATACTATTGCTAATATGGAGCTTGTATAGCCAATCCAAAGTGGGAAGCTTATTAAGAAGACATCTCCAAGCCAAAATAGAGATCCTTGGAGGGATAAAATTTTCCACAAATACTTGGTCGAAGGTGTGATTTGGTGTTAAGAGGAGAAAAAATTATAAGCCTCTTTAAAAGTTAGGCTTCCATCAGTGGACTAAGGTCATATTCTTTTATCATCATTGGAACATAAGGGGAGAGTAATAGTGCTAATATTAGAGGGTAGATCAAGAAAATGATGGGTGAATGATGGGGGGATGTGCCATTCATTATTGTGTATAAAAAATCTCACTATCTTGGAAATCTGAGGCATGGTGACACCAGTGATGTGATAAAGGGAGGAGGCAAACCAATTCGAGTTTCAGAGGTTAATAAAATGACCATTATCGATAATCCATATAAAGTGAAGACCAATAATGATGAAGGCCTCTTTGAGACTTGTCCAGACTGAAGACATCTTGAAGGCATTCTTAGTGTTTTGTTTGAATCTAGCCAAAAAAAAGTTTCTCCAGGGATTATTTTGAGTGAGACGGTTCCAAACCTACTTTAAGCAAGCAAGCCACAATATTCTTGAGGCCAAGGCCACCTTCCATTTTGAGGGAACATATAACTTGTCAAGCAAAAGTAATTAGAGGATGCTTTATGATGTAGCCAATCCATAAGAAGTTGATAATATATGCTTGACCTTTCTTGGGTAAACCACATGCCATTTATATAGAATGAAACAATAAGATAAAGTAGGGTGAAAAATAGTTTTGATAAGCTCACATCTTCCTATAGTAGACAGAAGTCTGCCCTGCCAATTTTAGAGTTTAGAAATCACCTTATCAGAGAAGGATTGCAGGTGTGTAGACTTAGGTTTACCTCTGAAAATAGGGAGTCCTAAATAGGTAAATGAGGAGGTACCTTCATTAATACCCAAGAATATGGAGAATGGAAGCTTTGCTAGAGATTGCACCTTTTCCAAAAAAAAGATATGAGATTTAGCCTTATTAAAGTCTTACCCAGATATGTTGGAGTATTCATTGAGGAAAGTTGAAAGATTCAATATGGTGAAAGCATCCCCTCTGTAAAATATCACGGGGTCTTCATCATATAGAAAGCTGTAAGGTGGATCATAAAAACCTCTAGAGCATGAGATGGATTTAAGTAGACCGGAGTTATTGAGATGAGACAAGCCCCTATTCAAGACCTCCTTAGTAAGAAAAAAGAGGATGGGGAAACGGGTTACCCTTCCTAACACCTTTAGAGCATGCAAAATAACGATAAGGGATTCTATTAATAATCACCGAGAGTCTGGCAGAATGAAGCTTTGAACCCACCCAACAAAAATAATTCTTACATAAAAAGCTTTAAGGGTGGAGAGAAAGAAATGACAATCCATGGGGTCTAAAGCCTTTGATATATCAAATTTAATGCCCATATTTCCTCCATACATTTTGTAAATGAGAAGGTTATATAACTTAGAGGCAACACAAATAGCACTGTCTATATGTCTTCCCTTAACAAAGACAAACTGAAGAGGAGATAAAAGCTTGTGAACAAAGTAATTTATCCTTTTAGCTAGGATTTTGGGATGGTTTTAAAAGAAAAATTGGCAAGGACAATAGTTATTGACTGTTTAAGAGAACATGCTTCAGGGGTTTTTAGAAGGAGATCAATAAAGCAAAAGTTAAAGGATGGTAAGTGTGGCCATCCCGGATCCTCGCCTGTGGGCGGGCACGTGAAGGAAAGGATCCTCGAGTCCCACTCTTCCCTCTCGAGAGCGCTTCGGTGGGCGTCATTTGAGATGAGGTGTAAAAAATGTAGAGAGATTTAGATTTTCCAGTCTATTTGACTCAAAACAGACAAAAGAAAAAGGGTAAGCCATCCCGAAGGATGGCATCCAAAGCCATACTGATGCATACGAAACCAAAATGATTCGAGAAGGGTTCAAAGGCTAAGTTACGAAATGGGAAGGTGTTAGGCACCCATTCCGCCCTTTCGGTCTCTCATGGATATTTTCTATTTTCCTTTATTTTCCCGTGATATGTGTGCATGTGTATATATATAGTGGACATAGGAATCCTCGGCTTGTATAGATAAAGCGAGTCATCCATAGGAAGGTATAAAAATAATATTATAAAATAAGATTTACGCGATTACCCCTACGTTGATCGTTATAATGGAACGATAACGCATATGAAGTAATACGTCACCAAGAACAAGTATATAGAATATGAGAAAATTGGATTTAAAGAAGATAGAAAATGTAAGAGAAACTGAAAATAGGACTCGAGTCTCGGGTTTTACCCCGAGACGCCTACGTAGCCTATAAAGGCATCAAAGTCCACGTAGTTCGCATACAAAACGAGGGGTGGGGTTTATCCCATAAATCCAAATGTGGGATCTCTTATTTTGTGAGTGTGTGTGTGTGTGTGTAGAAAAAGTGTTTTAGTTGTGAAAAAAGTGTGAGAAAAGTAGGAGAATCCCTATTTGGAATTTATGAGCAAACCCACTTTTTCTAGTTTTTTGGGTTTTATTTATTTGAAAATAAGAGGTGTGAAATAATACAAAATAAAAAGTATATTAGGATGTGTGAGATGAGATAATAAAAGTGCTAAGTAATAAAACACGTTATTGCGAATTTAAGAGAATTTGAAGAGAAAGTTGAGAAAGTTGGACCTTCTTAAAGACCTTGAGCTTGATCTTGAATGTTGGAGAGCATACCTTGCACTTGGATGATGGTGGAGGGTGGCTAATTAACCAAGTTTGATGGAAAGGATGATGAAAAGTGGAAGTTAGAAATGGATTTGGATGTTGAAATCACACTGTCTTCGAGAGAGGCTTTTGGGATTCGCTGAGATCGATTGTTATCAGATTTAGGCTCCCATGAAAATGAGGTAAAGGCCTCTTTTTATAGTCCCAGGTCACTATCAATCGGCATAGACCTGGTCCTGCCTATCGGCACCTGCTGATAGGCAGGGTCTGGAACCTGTCGTTTGGCAGTGTGTTTCAAGCCTTTTCAGAAAATTGGCTGCCGACGAAAAACCGTTAGCCAGAATTGCACACGAGGAACACCATTGGAAAGGTAATTCAGATAACTTTGAAAATCCTTTGGACCTCTCCCGGGTTTGGTAGTTGACTTTAGGTCAAATATGGCTCGGAAGCGTTTGTCGATCCATTGGACGGGGAAACGTTCGGACGCAAACGGATCGTTCGTCGTCATGGTAAGTCCGATCACGCACGGGATGGACCGTTGGAAAGGTTGGGAGATGTACTTCGACATTCCAAAGAGTTTGACCCGGTTTGGGGAGTTAACTTTGGTCAACCTAGCCTGGAAGCATTCGGTGACCCCTTGGAGTCAAACGGATCGTTCGTCCTCATGGTAAGTTAGAATCGCGCACGGGATGGAACATTGGAAAGGGATTTTAGTGACCCTTGAAGATTCATTCAGCCTTGGTCGAGCTGAAGAGTTGAATTAGGTCAAATAGAGCTCGAGAGCGCCCGGTGGCCTCTGGAACATGTTTTGGCAAATGGTTAAAGCCAAATCTGTGGGCTTAAGGTGAAGATCTGATAACCGAGGTCAATTCTGACCTAAGAGTGGTGACAACCAAGGACCGAGGTCATTTCTGACCTAACTCAGGTGACGATCCAAGACCGAGGTCAATTCTGACCTAAGAGTGGTGACGACAGAGGACCGAGGTCATTTCTGACCTAACTCAGGTGACGATCCAAGACCGAGGTCAATTCTGACCTAAGAGTGGTGATGACCGAGGAGCGAGGACCGAGGTCATTTATGACCTAACTCATGTGACAATCCAATATTGAGGTCAATTCTGACCTAAGAGTGGTGACGACCGAGGACCGAGGTCAATTCTGACCTAACTCAGGTGACGATCCAAGACCGAGGTCAATTCTGACCTAAGAGTGGATAAAGATTGGATGTTGATTCTGGTGGAGAAAGTTCTTTGTGATTTTGATCTGAGCTGGGGAGCTGATAGCTGGGGAAGTGTTTGTTTCTTTAAGAGGCCTCATAGGGGGGAAACAACCAATTTTGGTTCTGTAAAAACTCTGTTGGGGAAGTGATCAGGCGATACTTAGAGATCCTTCGGGGCTTTACCGGGAGGAGATTCACTTGGTTTTTGAGGATTTCACTGGGAAATAGGGGTTCCGCTCAAGGGAATGGGAAATTTTCCTGGTGAAAATGTTCGGAATCTTTCCTGGGATTTTTTTGAGAATTTTTTCGGGCTTTCTGGTATTTTTTAGGAATTTCTGTAAGAAATTTAAGGGGGTGCCGATCGGCATGGTATGAGGGGTGCCATTCGGCAGTGGCGTAGACTTTTGGACTGCCTCGGGAAGGTAAGGAGTCAGTGTTGATCGGTATGGTTGGGGTCAGTGCCGATCAGCATGGCGCTTGGCATCCTATATAAAGGGGGAAAATTCCTTCATTTTGTCATAGCTTCTTTGCTTTCTCTCTTTCTGCGGTTCCTCTGCAAATCGTTCTAGCATTATGATCTTCAAGAAATGGCCGCTTTTGTGAGCACTGCATTCCATAGGGAGTGGTTGACCGTTGATGACTGGGAGAATGTGGAGTGGAGGACCAGGGCGCCTCTTGCTTTGGGAAATGAGAACTCATTTGATGCATTTGAGACTATTGCGGATGAGCGAACTTTGCAGCGGGAGCCATCGCATCATCGCTCTTTGAGAGTGAATCCCGACGGTTATGTAAGTAGCTCGACCTTTGGCATTCCTTTCATTTTGATGATTTTTCTTTCTTTCTTGCTTCTGATGAGATTTTTTTCCTTTTTTCCAGTCTGACATTTCCTTGAAGAACATGCGCGCCCGCGGGATGACAGGGCTCAGGGATGTTTGGGAGCATCTCCCACCTGTGGTGTGTTGGGTGATATCATTAGCGAGTTTTGGGAGGTTGGCATCTGCGTTGGATGAGAATCCTCGCTTGACAGCGGTTATGTGCGCTTTGGGGGAGAGGTGGTGGGATACTACCCACACCTTCCATTTTGGCTTCAGGGAGATGACTGTGACTCCTATAGACGTGCAGCAGCTGTTGGGGTTGGATTATGATGGAGAGCAGATAATGGTGGATCGCTCTTTATGAGTGAGACCGGAGGCAGTGCGTGCGGCACTTAGTGATGTAGGGAGGATAGTTTCTGGGGATTTTATCCGGTTGTCCCTGCTGAAGGATGTTCTGTTGAGCAGGGTGATTGATGTGGAGGATGGGCTGCAAGTGAGGCAGATGGCCCGATTATTCATTTTGCTGGTGTTGGGAGGTTTCATGGTTGCATCGAGCAGCGACGTCGTCCATTTGTGGTTATTGCCCTACTTGAGGATGTTTTTGAACATCCCTTTCTATGATTGGGAGAGTCCGACTTTGGAAACCCTTTACTCTTCTCTAGATGCATTCAGCTGGTGCTGCCGACAGACCTTTACGGGAGCCACATACCTTCTTAAGGAATTCTTCTGTTTGCGCATTTCTTTTCATGCATTCGCATTTTCCTTATGCGTATCTTTTTGTTTGTGAATTCTTATCTTTGACAAACGTGGTTTTATGAGGTGATTGGGTGCAATACCCCGCTGATCACTCTAAAGGACGACACTGTTGGGGACTCCTGGCGATTTTATCGATGGCGTAAGGACAATCAGCAGTCGAAGGGATATCTCTCTCTGGAGGAGGTGCGTCAGGTCTTGAATGACCTGACAAGTGGTAGGGTAAGACTCTTTCCATTTCAATCTTGGTTTTTTTTTACACCTTCTGATCTTGTATTGATTTATGCGTGCTTGGAGATTTTCAGGTGACCTTTTATCCCTGGGGGACAACCATTCAGGATGTGGGGACGACCGGGGTGAATGCACAGATGAGGCATTTGTTGGCGCATGAGTTCGACCATTCCTGGTATCTCGAGAAGAGGGTGGTTCGCCATATTGTTGAGGAGGAGGTGGTGGTTCCACATGCGCAACCTTCTACGTCTATGAGGTGGGAGCGACTGCTGTCGGAGGATGCGAGGATCATGGAGATGATCGGAGAGTCCTACTTATTGTACACCGATATGGCTGCGCCGTATGACTATATGGACTTTGTGATGAGCTAGTTGATGGCGCCCAGTATATATGATGCAATGCCTTTTACTCCTGCGGGTTCCAGTCGGGCGGTGGGATCTTCCCATAATGGCAGCGGTCCGACGGCATCTGCCGCGGAGGCGACCTCGGAGGTTACTTTTGTGCGGTTGCATATTCCTTCGTACAACATTCAGGGGGCTGATGGGGGGATAGTGCCTATGCTGCATCGTCATCATGCGATGGATCCGGAGGAGTTGGGTTTAACAGAGGAGGTCCTCCAACCTGCGGTATACCTTTGTGTTCTTCTCTTTCTTTCTTTTCTGTTTTGGTCATCTCTGCTTTGATACTAATTTTGCCTTTCGCTTGCAGCAAGTCCGAGTGTCGACCACCTGGCTAAGAGATGCTAGAGACTGGATATCTTCAGCGACTGCCCATATTCGGGATGCGGTTCCCGTCACTTCTTGTTTGGTCCCATCTGCTTCGTCCGGAGAGGACTCTGTCACGGGTAGTGGTGGTGCATCGTCTCGCCGTAGGGGAAAGAGAGCACGTCGCAGGGGTGGAAGCTCTTAGTGAGAGAGAGAGAGAGAATGTGGGTTCGGGATGAGTCCAGTTGTTTTTGCTTTTTCTTTTATTTCCTGCAAAATTGATGTAGCACAGAAAACATATAGATGTAATGCAATGGAGTTTTTTATTATTATTTTTTATTAATAATGAATGAATGCATGCACATGCGCTTTTTACTTTGCTACTGAGACCATAAAAATGAGTATTTTTGGAATTTTTTGAAGGAAAGTTTTTAATTAAAAGGAGAAATTATATAAGGAGGAAAAGGGATTTTGAAATTCTGTTAAGAATATCAATTTATTTTTATTGAGTTTTTTGATTTGACAAAAGAGGAAAAAGGGGAAATTTCTAAAAATGAGGGGTTGCCGATCGGCAAGCACCCTGTCCTGCCTATCAGCAGTTCAGTCCAGTCTCATCAATTCAAAGCTTTGATTGGTACCCTCTTTAGCCTTTTGTATTTTGTGGGGTAGGATTCCCTTCGATTTTTGTAGGGATTATGTCTCTTGTGAGGGTTCTCAAGTATAAAAAGGGGTAAGGGTGGAGTGTTTTCATCACATCCTCGCATTCTTACTTACATGCCCACTATCTATTAGCCTTGCAAGATGGCTCTCCCTGCTAGCATCGAGTTTGCTAATTACCTCGAAGCCTTGGAAGCAATGTGCTCTTATAATATCGACTATGATGATTTCAACATGTGTCGAGTCTCCTTGTGGCGCAATCGGCCTATTGAGTGGAACATGCTGATGGCGGCGGTACAATTCTGGTACCCCGAACACCATGTATTCTGCTTTGGGTTGGATGAAGTTTGTGTTACCTACGAGGAATTTTCTACCATGCTGGGTATAAATCCCAGTGTTGATGCTTCTTTGCCCGAATATTCCCGTTCTCCCAGGAATTTGTTGGCCGGGCTTCTTCATATTTCACCTTTGGCGGCCAGATCAATGATTGCTGAGGAATGATCACCCTCCTGGTGGTGCTACAGTCCATGTATTTGCTGGAAGTAGGTGATACTGGCTATACTGGAGCCGTTGCTCTGGGTCTGGATTCAAAATTGCTGCTGGTGACTGGGGAACTGTTGGTGGACCTGCAACTTGTAGCCATTACTTCGTGGATGTCATACCGTCGCAATCCTACGATGGTGATACTGGTAGAGACCCTGGATGCCTGGAGAGAAGGTCGTTCTGACTTTTTGAGGGGTAGCCCCGTGATGTTGTTCACGTGGTTGTCTTAAAGACTTCGCCTGGTGACTCCTCCAGAGCATCCCTTATCGGCTGTACCCAACTTCTTTTTGCGCCACTTCTTCTATATTGGTCTAGATATCGCGAGTTGGGATAATTTGTCCGTGGAGCATGGGGCTCGAGTTTTGTACTAGTCAGTGCCTTGGTGGGGGCAGTTGCTGCCTGTTCTGGAGCTAGGAGAGTACTCATATGTACGGCTAATGGGTATCAGACAGACCTATTTTTATTTCCTTTAGCGTAATCTGTGCCAATTTGGCTGGGCACAGGTTGTGCCACCTCGAACCTCAAATTTCTTTTCGATAGACGTTTTGACCGAGCACTTGCGTCTGTTGCTTGGATCTCTATGGGACAATCGGCGTCCGTCGACCCGTCCCTCTCAGTCTGTCGGGGGAGTTTGGCATGTCCCTAGGGATCATATGAGGTGGTTATGGAGGAGAGTAGTCAGCAAAATGTTGGCAGTGAAGACTGGACAAAGGTGGTTTGTTTTATTTAACACCATGGAAGGGGGTGTTGTGGTTTTTTCGAAGCTGGTTCAGGCTCATCGGTACATGGAGTGTTTATGGTACTCTATTCAGGCAGGGGAAATTTGAGGACCCCAGGATGTAGATGATGAGGGTGCGGGTTCCTCTGGTAGTTGTGGGTAGGACTCTTGGAGAGTTTATTTGTGTAATAGGGAATAGATGTGGTGATTTTATTTGGCTTTTTATGGCAGTAGGGGGAAGGGAGTTATGCGTTCCTTTTCTTATGTAATCTGTGCTGTAATTTCTTATTAATGAAATAAGCAAGTTTCTAATCATCCAGCTGTGCCTTTTGATGAATTTTGTAATTTTGAATTATCTATACCGATCGCTAAGGCATACATAATCCTTTTGTTCAAGTATATATTAGAATGAACTGCCATTCTCGAAGATAAGAAAAGAATAACATTTTGTGAAAAAGAAAGGGGTCGTGCTTCTGTAAGATGTATGAGCTTCCTACGTACGTCTGGGGTTTTTGAATGTTTTTTTTATTTTTCTTGAAAAATGTTTTTTTTGCGGAGGATCAGGTTCACGTAGTTCTGGGTAGAGGGAAATGAAGAGAGTTTTTTTTTAGAAAAGAAGGGAGATGAGAAGAGTCGTAGCGCACCGAGATTTCGGACTAGGGGTAGAATTTCTTGAGACGATCCAGGTTAACTGGATGAGACATCTCTTCCCCATCTAGGTCAATGAGCATGGAGGCACTGTCGGATAAGATTTTCTCCATAATGTAGGGGCCGCTCCAATTGGTCTTGAATTTCCCTCTGGGGTCCCAGATGGGTTCTATTATCTCCTTGAGGGCAAAGTCCCCTTCCCAAACACCGCGGTCCTTGACTCTCTTATTGAATGATCATGCTATTCGGCAATGGTACCCCTGTATATGGTAAAGATCTTTCAATCTCCTTTCATCTAGGAGGGTCAGCTCGTCGAGATGGCTTTGGCACTAGTCTTCTTCACTAACTTTGCTTTCGATCATAACGCGTAGCGAGGGTATTTCCAGCTCCACAGGTAGGACTGCTTCCATGACGTAGACTAGAGAGTAAGGGGTATCCCCAGTAGAGGTTCGGATTGAGGTTCGATAGCCCCAGAGGGCATACGGGATCCGATTGGCCCAATCCCTACAGCTTTCGGTCATCTTGCTGATGATGGCTTTGAGGTTCTTGTTGGCGGCCTCAACTGCACCATTGGTCTGAGGTCGGTAGGGAGAAGATTTGTGTCTCTGAATCCCGTACTCGTTGACTAATTCTGTGACTTTTGCTTCAAAGTGCAACCCGTTATCTTACACGAACTCGTACGGGACCCCATATCGGCAGATGATATTTTTCTTGAGGAATTTAGTCACTTTCTTGGCGTTCGATACTGCGTATGACTCAGCTTTGACCCATTTGGTGAAGTAATCAATGGAAACTAGGATGAACTCATGTCCATTTGAATCCTTCGGTGTAACCTTCCCTATGATGTCGACACCCCTGGTGGAGAACGACCAGGGAGAGGTCATGTTGTATAATTCTTGTGGAGGCAGGTGTTGAAGATTGGAGAACTGTTGGAATTTGAGGCACCTCCGGACATAGACGGTGAAATCTTGGGCCATGGTGGTCCAGTAGTAGCCCCATCGGATGATCTTCTTGGCAAGCATGTGACCGTTCATGTGGGGCCCGCATTCCCCATTGTGGATCCATCAAAGTTCCTCTGGAGTAGAGCTTTATGACAGATGATGTACTGGGCGACTAACTTTCGAAGGGTTATTCGGTCTTTCTTATTGAAACCCTCGGGATACCTACTATGTTTGAGGAGGCACCATATATCATAGTACCAACAATCGGCTAGTTCGGGATCTTCGGTGGAGACAAGCTCAATATGGTAGTAGTGGGTTGGTTTGTCTTGCTTTTGAACTAAGAAGGGGGTCATTCTAATTCCTACGGGCATGTCGACCATGGAGGCCAAGGTAGCGAGAGCATCGGCTAGGTTATTATTTTCTCGAGGTAGGTATTGGAAGGTGATTGTAATACCCCGTATTTTCGTGATATTTATTTTTGGGGATTAATTGAATTAAATGTGTATTAATTGGAAATTAATCCGGATAAAAATATTAACAAGATGTGAGTTAGTATTTGATTATAATGTGTATATTTGGCAATATATGAATATTGGAAATATTGAAATTGTCGCGAGATTGAAATACGGAAATTTGGGAAATTTTATTGGGACGCGCGTGACAGTCGCGTCAAGAATATAATTATTTGAATTAAAAAGTTAATTTTATTTTTATCACCCATATGGTCATTTTGAGTGCGCCAACGCGTCCAGAAGGGTCGAAATAGTCAGAAAACACTAGCCGAGGGTTAAGTTTGGGTCCCGGGGCATTATTGGGCCATACCGATAACTTATAGGGGCATTTTGGTAATTTCGGAAATCTGGGAATTAAAACCCACGAAAATTAGAAACAAAAATCTGACTTATTCTTTATCCACTAAACCCACTAACTACACTAAGGGACTTAATGGGCTACGGGAGAAGTTAAGATATAGTTCCAACTTGCCAAAAACCAACCACACCTCCATTGTCATCATCCTTAGAGAAACTTGTAGAGAGAGAGAGAGAGAAGAGAATTCTGCAGAAAGAGAGAGGGAGAACAACTCAGCCTTCAAGATTCAGCATCAAATTCAGAGAAAGATTAAGGCAAGTGGTTTAATTACAATTGATTCAATGCCATGCTTTTCCATGTTTAGGAATTTTCGAATTTATCTTGGAAGATGATATAGACCCATGAATTGGAAGTTTAAAACTATGAACTATGTTAGGGACTGCATGTAGAAACATTTTGGACGAATTATGAACTCAGAATTATGACCCTTGATGATTTAAAAATGGATTTTTGAAGAAGTTTATTAATGTTCTTGAAAGAAATAGAAAACTGGAATTCTTGATGAAGATTTGATCCATACAAAGCCCTTGAATGATGAATTATTGGTTTTAGAACGTTAACACTGTTGTAGAATGGTTGTATGATGATATTATAACGTTATCTTAGAGTTTCATGCTTGTTAATGGTGTTTTGGGCTGATTTGAAAACTGCAAAACGAAGCAGTCCGCAGCCTACCTGGTGCGATCGATCGATCGACATTCATCAGTCGATCGATCGACCACCATCGATCGATCGAAGGTCAAGGTCGATCGATCGACCTTCCCAGAATGAGTAAAGTTCTTCCCTATTTAAATTTTAATGATGTTAACCCTTGGATAATATTGTTGGAGACCGTATGAATACCCTTAACCTTAAGGAAGACCAGTAGGCATGGTTATGAAATTTGGACCTTAATTAGAATTCAATTTGAGGAATTGTTCTAAACTAATGAAATTCGATAAGTGAGTTAATATTTGGGTTAATAGTGTAAATTTGAATAATTTGATGAAATGAGGTTTGGGGCAGAAGTAAGGACCTTAGGAATAAAGATGTTATACGTGGGAATAATGGGAACTTAATAATCTATTTTAGATAGGTTTTAAGTATAAGAAACTACGACGTGAGACGTGTCGACAGTTTAACTTTTATATTATCGGGAGATGTAAAATATACAAATTTGGAATAATGGTACAAGGATGTAGAGTATACCTTTATTAATATTGAATTATCTAAGATGTGTGAATGCGTAGTATATAATTTTTATATGTATGACATACCTACCATACCTGCTATCACGAGAGGTTACGTTCGCTTAGGGCCTTCTTATCCTTGTGTTTCCCGGATTTAGATTGGTACCTCGAGGACATAGTTCAAGAGAACGACTTATTTGTGAGATAATAAGCCAGCTGAATATGGAGCGTATGTATGTACGTGACCATGGATATGTTGAATTATGTTCGCCTCCATTTTTGTGTGTGGTGTTTATTCCAACAATTCCTGAGAGATTCGGAATTTGCGATCCTTATGTACGTGATGTACCGGGATGGATAGCAGAGTATGTGTGCACCGCAGCTTAGCCTTTGGGTGCTTGTATTGTATATTTATGATGTGAATAATATACGGTTATATGAAAAGGAAATTTCTATGTTAATTTGTGGGTATAGTAATTGTATTATCATGAAAAGAAAAAAAGGGGACAAATATCAATAAATGGTTTTGTTAATAATTGGGAATCTGAGAATTAAAGTAGAACTCTCTATTTAATTGTTAAGGTTTGAATTAAACGTGAACCGAGTAGAAGTGTTAGAAACTCTTTGGAACTAAATAGTTATGAGAAAACACATGAATGGGTACATGAACGTTAGGAGTGCACAGTTAGACGAGAGGTGAGTATTTCATGTGAGAACACGTCCTAACATGTATCTTGCATTCATTGTTTTAATTGTTATTAAATCACTTGCTATTTTTAAAATACTCTCCACATTCGAGCTCTGACCCGTTTGCTTTCAAATCTATCTTTTTGTAAAAACCATTTTAGGTGCCCAGCCACAAGGACACCATGCTTAGGATCCTCATTCAGGTGACGAGCTGTAGCTGTTTGTGGAAGTTACAGGACATTGATTATAGACGCTTTATCTATCTTGATTCTATACTCAGTATTTATCAGTTGTAGGGATGTCTCCCATTTCTTTTAGAGGCATGTCATTTATTTCAGTTATTCAGACTTCGGGCATGTAATTAAATCGGAATTCAGACTTGTATTATTATTTTCAGTTGTGGGATTGTTGTGAGGAGTTTTCCTCCGGACTTATTACTATTGTTGGTTATTTCATTACTTCGTTATGGTGAATGGATTTATGTTGTTCTTCCATTATTCTTTTATTGCATGTTAATCAGACTTATCTTAAAATTTGGCAACTTACTTTTTAAATACTAGGTTGTTAGTAATCATTAAAATGTTTTATCGACAGTGATGCTATTAACTGGATCAACTTGGCATTTTGTATTGATTTAATAAAGGAGTAGCTACCCGGTATTTAATTAGTCGGGGTGTCACAAGTGGTATCAGAACATCAGGTTCTAGTGTCCTTTAGGATCTGAACGTCTTATTATGTTTCCTCTGAGCTTTCTTTGATGTAGAGCCCTATATTTTAGGACTGTCTTATTCTTTTGTATATGCTACGTTCTTCAGCTATTTTAAGTTTATAACCCCGAACTTATAAACTTCATTCTTATTTCAGATGCCTCCACGACGTGCACCACGGGTTCCCAGGAATGCAACGCCAGAACCACAGCCCGCACCAGTTCTGGGCACGATGAACGCCGCTGAGGTTGCAGCCATAGTAGCCCAAGTGGTAAATGCCGCACTAGCCGTAGTTCAGCAGGCACCACCTCAGGTGCCAGTTGTCGCGCCAGTTCAGCCACATGCATTCCCGTCTGCCTGGGAACGTGTACGTGATGCTTTTTAGAAAGCACACCCACCGGAGTTTGCTGGTAGCTCCGATGTTGTTGTTTCGAGTCAGTGGAGAAAGGATATACAGAGGCACTTGAGGATGCATGAGTGCACTGACGTTCAGAGGCAGGTACTAGCTACTTTTAAGCTAGTGGGATCTGCAATACAGTGGTGGGAGTCCATTACCACCGTGGAGGAGAGAGATACTCCCACGATTGAGGAGTTCTGAGTGCGGTTCGACCGCAAGTACTTTCCGTCAGCTGTTCACACGGAAATGAGGAGGAAGTTGATGAGCCTTAGACAGGAGGGTAAGACTGTGGCCGAGTATGAGGCCGAATTCACAAATTTGTTGAACATTATACCGGATGAGATACCGACGGAAGAGAAGAAGATTCAGAAATTCATAGATGGATTGACTTGGAGGATCCGTCGGGCATTTATTGGGGAACCTCTCGTTGGCCACTTAATCTGACGTGGTTAACGCTGCATTGCTCCATTGCCAGGACCACCGATTTCACTTGACAGAGGGGAAGCGATCAGGAGAGTCCAGCCATCAGGGCAGGACAGGGGGAAATGGTGCCAGCGGGACACAATCAGCTCAGGGTCAGTATAGGCAGAGTGATCAGGGTTCCCAGCAGGGGGATCATAAGAGGTTTCGATCAGGGGTTTCAGGAACGGTCAGGGAGGATTCCGGAATGGCCAGCAGGGTCATAACGGCCATCAGGGCTAGCAGGGTCAAAATGGTCAACATCAGCAGTTTCACCAGGGCCAGCAAGGCTAGGGCAGAAATGGTAACGGCCACCAGGGCCGAGGGCAGCAGGGACAGTGAGGGGGAAACTTCCCGGGGAAGTGTTTCATTTGTGGTAAGATTGGCCATAAATGTCAGGCTTGTCCTGATAAGGGCAGGGCCCCGCAGCAGCAGCAGGGTGCTCGACATGAGCCACAGAGGCCACTTTTTCCACCTACTCTTCCAGCTCCAGCTCAGGTGCCAGCACTACCAGCCATTCCAGTAGTTCCTGTGCAGCAGGGGCAGTTACAGTATGGACGTGTCTATAACGTCCACCAGGTAGCAGCTCCACAGGCACCACCCGCGATTGAGGGTATGTTTCCTATCCATGGTACTATAGGTCGGGTTTTGTTTGATACGGGGGCAACGCATTGTTTTATAGCTACACATTTTGTGAAAGCCTTAGGGTTATTAGCCACAGCAGAGAGCACAGTGACGTGTGTAGACTCACCATTGGGGAGTGGGTCACTTATTTTCTTTATATGCCGGGGAGTGGGGATAGAGATTGGTAGTTTGGTATTACCTGCTGATATGTTAGTACTAGAGATGACCGAGTATGATGCCATTATTGGTATGGATTGGCTGGTTGCGTACCGAGTCATGATTGACTATTTCAGTAGGACTATTATCTTTACCATTCCCGGGCAGGAGATGTTTTTAGTGGCGATGCCTCGTTTCGAGGGAGGATCGTCCACTCATTTGTTCTATATAGAGGAGGAGACCTCTAAGGAAGTGGTGATACCACTTGATTCGATTCCGGTTGTTCGAGAGTTTGCCGATGTATTTCAGGATATACTTGGATTACCCCCTAGTCGTGAGATAGACTTTGTCATAGACTTATTACCAGATACGAGACCTATAGCACGCGCACCGTACCGTATGTCTCCGGCAGAGATGCGAGAGCTACGAGATCAGATTGAGCAGTTGTTGGGTCAGGGGTTTATACGGAGGAGTACTTCGCCGTGGGGGTTCCCCTTTGTTGTTTATGAAGAAGAGAGATGGTTCACTGAGATTGTGTGTGGACTACCGAGAGTTGAACAAGGTCACGATACGGAATAAGTATCCGTTGCCTCGAATCGATGACCTATTCGACCAGTTGAGAGGAGCATCTTGCTTCTCAAAGATTGATTTGCGATCTGGATACCATCAGTTGCGTATCAGGGAGGAGGACATCTCGAAGATGGCGTTCTTATCGAGATATGGTTCTTGCGAGTTTCGGGTTATGCCATTTGGTTTGACCAACGCTCCAGCAGCGTTTATGGACTTGATGAATAGGGTGTTCAGGGATTTCCTAGATCAGTTTGTCATTCTCTTCATCAATGATATTCTGGTTTACTCCCAAACATAGGAGGAGCACGCCGAGCATTTGAGGCAAGTTTTGCAGACGCTACGTCACAACGAGCTGTATGCAAAATATGAGAAGTGCAGGTTTTGGCTGAAGGAGGTCCAGTTTTTGGGACACATTATTTCCGACCGGGGGATATCTGTTGATCCGGGGAAGGTATCCACGGTGAGGTAGTGGGGACAGCCCACGACACCGACAAAGATCCGTATTTTCTTGGGTCTAGCTGGATACTACAGAAGATTCATTCGGGGATTTTCGAAGATAGCGGGTCCTTTGACACATCTGACTCGTAAGGGTGGGCCTTTCATTTGGAGTGATGCCTGTCAGTTGGCATTCGATGAGTTGATGGACAAGCTGACCTCAGCACCTGTGTTAGCATTGCCAAGACCGGGAGTTGAGTATCTAGTCTACACCGATGCGTCCTTACAAGGACTTGGAGGTGTATTACAGCAGGAGAGTCAGGCCATAGCTTATGCTTCCCGTAAGCTTAAGCCTCACGAGAAGAATTACCCCACTCACGACTTGGAGTTGGCGGCAGTTGTATTTGTCCTTCGTATTTGGAGACATTACCTTTTGGGGGAGAAGTTTCGATTGTTCACGGATCACAAGTCCCTACAGTACCTATTCACACAGAAGAAGTTGAATATGCGACAATGGAGGTGGCTTGAATTCGTGAAAGATTATCAGTTTGATATCCAGTATCATCCGGGGAAGGCTAACGTGGTGGCAGACGCGTTGAGACGTAGGCCAGTAGATGAGGTGGCAGGGGTGTGGAAGGCCAAGTGGAAGGAGTTGGGACACCAAGATGCAGTGGCCTGATCATTCATGTCAGTGACTACCGTTACACCACAAATTGTCACGAAGGTGGTAAAGGCACAGGCAAAAGATTCGTTCTGTCAGGAGCAGATAGTTCGATTACTAGCAGAGGGAGCCGAGTCCTATACCATTAGCTCAGACGGGGGATTACGCTTCAATGGGAGATTGGTAGTTCCGGAAGGGGAAGAATTGCGGCACGAGGTGATGGCAGAGTCTCACGGCTCACGGTTTGCAGTACATCCCAGTGGGGACAAAATGTACCAAGACATGAGACGACAGTATTGGTGGAGCGGGATGAAGAGAGATATTGCCGAGTTTGTTTCGAAATGCGCCACTTGTCAGTTAGTAAAAGTGGATCATCAAAGATCGGCAGGACTTCTACAGCCATTGGAGATTCCGATGTGGATGTGGGAGAGCATATCCATGGATTTTATCATGGGGTTACCTACGTCACAGAGAGGTCACGACTCCATTTGGGTAATTGTGGACAGGTTTACCAAAGTCGCTCATCTTCTACCCATAAGGACAGACTACGCTACGGGACAGTATGCCCAGCTCTTTATTGCAGAGATAGTGAGACTTCACGATGTGCCTCTAAATATCGTGTCTGACCGAGACAAAATATTTGTTTCACGGTTTTGGGAAAGTTTTCAGGAGGCCATGGGCACGGACTTGCAGTTGAGTACGGATTATCATCCGCAGACCGATGGGCAAACCGAGCATACAAATCAGATGTTGGAAGAAATGTTGCGGATGTGCATCATTGACTTCGGGGGTGGATGGGAGCACTATCTTCCACTGGTGGAGTTTGCTTACAACAACTCCTACCAGTTCACCATTGGCATGGCTCCATTTGAGGCATTGTACGGTAGACCTTGTCGTTCCCCAGCATGTTGGTTGGAGGTGGGGGACAATAAACTACTTGGGCAAGAAGTGATTCAGGATACTTCGGCAAGGATAGAGCTGATTCAGAGTCGCATTCGGGTAGCTCAGGATCGGCAGAAGAGCTACGCTGATGCGAAGAGGACCTTCAGAGAGTTCCAAATGGGGGACCAGGTTTTGCTCAGAGTATCTCCTATGAAGGGGATTATGCGTTTCGGGAAGAAAGGGAAGTTGGCACCGAGATATGTGGGCCCATTTCCTATTATTGAGCGGATTGGGCCGGTTGCGTATAGACTTGGGTTACCGGAGCATTTGCATCGGATTCACCATGTATTTCATATTTCCTCGCTAAGGAAATACCTTAGAGATAATTTGGCTCATTCTCACATTGCTGTGGAGGACATCGATCTCCAGCCGGATAGCTCCTACGAGGAGGGGTCGATTGCTATTTTGGACCGAAGTGAACGAAAACTGCGGTAAAAGATAGTTCCGTTAGTGCGTGTTCAGTGGCGACATCATAATGTCGAGGAGTCCACATGGGAGCGCCAGGATGAGATGCGCGAACGTTATCCGGAGTTGTTCTTACCAGGTACTTTCTAGTTCCGAATTTCGGGACGAAATTCAGTTATTAGGGGGGAAGTATGTAATACCCCGTATTTTCATGATATTTATTTTTGGGGATTAATTGAATTAGATGTGTATTAATTGGAAATTAATCTGGATAAAAATATTAACGAGATGTGAGTTAGTATTTGATTATAATGTGTATATTTGGCAATATATGAATATTGGAAATATTAAAATTATCGCGAGATTGAAATACGGCAATTTGGGAAATTTTATTGGAACGCGCGTGACAGTCGCGTCAGGAATATAATTATTTGAATTAAAAAGTTAATTTTATTTTTATCACACGTATGGTCATTTTGAGTGCGCCAACGCGTCCGGAAGGGTCGAAATAGTCAGAAAACACTAGCCGAGGGTTAAGTTTGGGTCCCGGGGCATTATTGGGCCATACCGATAACTTATAGGGGCATTTTGGTAATTTCGAAAATCTGGGAATTAAAACCCACGAAAATTCGAAACAAAAATCTGACTTATTCTTTATCCACTAAACCCACTAACTACACTAAGGGACTTAATGGGCTACGGGAGAAGTTAAGATATAGTTCCAACTTGCCAAAAACCAACCACACCTCCATTGTCATCATCCTTAGAGAAACTTGTAGAGAGAGAGAGAGAGAAGAGAATTCTGCAGAAAGAGAGAGGGAGAACAACTTAGCCTTCAAGATTCAACATCAAATTCAGAGAAAGATTAAGGCAAGTGGTTTAATTACAATTGATTCAATGCCATGCTTTTCCATGTTTAGGAATTTTCGAATTTATCTTGGAAGATGATATAGACCCATGAATTGGAAGTTTAAAACTATGAACTATGTTAGGGACTGCATGTAGAAACATTTTGGACGAATTATGAACTCAGAATTATGACCCTTGATGATTTAAAAATGGATTTTTGAAGAAGTTTTTAATGTTCTTGAAAGAAATAGAAAACTGGAATTCTTGATGAAGATTTGATCCGTACAAAGCCCTTGAATGATGAATTATTGGTTTTAGAACGTTAACACTGTTGTAGGATGGTTGTATGATGATATTATAACGTTATCTTAGAGTTTCATGCTTGTTAATGATGTTTTGGGTTGATTTGAAAACTGCAAAACGAAGCAGTCCGCAGCCTACCTGGTGCGATCGATCGATCGACATTCATCAGTCGATCGATCGACCACCATCGATCGATCGAAGGTCAAGGTCGATCGATCGACGTTCCCAGAATGAGTAAAGTTCTTCCCTATTTAAATTTTAATGATGTTAACCCTTGGATAATATTTTTGGAGACCGTATGAATACCCTTAACCTTAAGGAAGACCAGTAGGCATGGTTATGAAATTTGGACCTTAATTAGAATTCAATTTGAGGAATTGTTCTAAACTAATGAAATTCTATAAGTGAGTTAATATTTGGGTTAATAGTGTAAATTTGAATAATTTGATGAAATGAGGTTTGGGGCAGAAGTAAGGACCTTAGGAATAAAGATGTTATACGTGGGAATAATGGGAACTTAATAATCTATTTTAGATAGGTTTTAAGTATAAGAAACTACGACGTGAGACGTGTCGACAGTTTAACTTTTATATTATCGGGAGATGTAAAATATACAAATTTGGAATAATGGTACAAGGATGTAGAGTATACCTTTATTAATATTGAATTATCTAAGATGTGTGAATGCGTAGTATATAATTTTTATATGTATGACATACCTACCATACCTGCTATCACGAGAGGTTACGTTCGCTTAGGGCCTTCTTATCCTTGTGTTTCCCGGATTTAGATTGGTACCTCGAGGACATAGTTCAAGAGAACGACTTATTTGTGAGTTAATAAGCCAGCTGAATATGGAGCGTAGGTATGTACGTGACCATGGATATGTTGAATTATGTTCGCCTCCATTTTTGTGTGTGGTGTTTATTCCAACAATTCCTGAGAGATTCGGAATTTGTGATCCTTATGTACGTGATGTACCGGGATGGATAGCATAGTATGTGTTCACCGCAGCTTAGCCTTTGGGTGCTTGTATTGTATATTTATGATGTGAATAATATAAGGTTATATGAAAAGGAAATTGCTATGTTAATTTGTGGGTATAGTAATTGTATTATCATGAAAAGAAAAAAAGGGGACAAATATCAATAAATGGTTTTGTTAATAATTGGGAATCTGAGAATTAAAGTAGAACTCTCTATTTAATTGTTAAGGTTTGAATTAAACGTGAACCGAGTAGAAGTGTTAGAAACTCTTTGGAACTAGATAGTTATGAGAAAACACATGAATGGGTACAGGAACGTTAGGAGTGCACAGTTAGACGAGAGGTGAGTATTTCATGTGAGAACACGTCCTAACATGTATCTTGCATTCATTGTTTTAATTGTTATTAAATCACTTGCTATTTTTAAAATACTCTCCACATTCGGGCTCTGACCCGTTTGCTTTCAAATCTATCTTTTTGTAAAAACCATTTTAGGTGCCCAGCCACAAGGACACCATGCTTAGGATCCTCATTCAGGTGACGAGCTGTAGCTGTTTGTGGAAGTTACAGGACATTGATTATAGACGCTTTATCTATCTTGATTCTATAATCAGTATTTATCAGTTGTAGGGATGTCTCCCATTTCTTTTAGAGGCATGTCATTTATTTTAGTTATTCAGACTTCGGGCATGTAATTAAATCGGAATTCACACTTGTATTATTATTTTCAGTTGTGGGATTGTTGTGAGGAGTTTTCCTCCGGACTTATTACTATTGTTGGTTATTTCATTACTTCGTTATGGAGAATGGATTTATGTTGTTCTTCCATTATTCTTTTATTGCATGTTAATCAGACTTATCATAAAATTTGGCAACTTACTTTTTAAATACTAGGTGGTTAATAATCATTAAAATGTTTTATCGACAGTGATGCTATTAACTGGATCAACTTGGCATTTTGTATTGATTTAATAAAGGAGTAACTACCCGGTATTTAATTAGTCGGGGTGTCACAAGTGGTATCAGAGCATCAGGTTCTAGTGTCCTTTAGGATCTGAACATCTTATTATGTTTCCGCTGAGCTTTCTTTGATGTAGAGCCCTATATTTTAGGACTGTCTTATTCTTTTGTATATGCTACGTTCTTCAGCTATTTTAAGTTTATAACCGCAAACTTATAAACTTCATTCTTATTTCAGATGCCTCCACGACGTGCACCACGGGTTCCCAGGAATGCAACGCCAGAACCACAGCCCGCACCAGTTCGGGGCACGATGAACGCCGCTGAGGTTGCAGCCATAGTAGCCCAAGTGGTAAATGCCGCACTAGCCGTAGTTCAGCAGGCACCACCTCAGGTGCCAGTTGCCGTGCCAGTTCAGCCACATGCATTCCCGTCTGCCTGGGAACGTGTACGTGATGCTTTTCAGAAAGGACACCCACCGGAGTTTGCTGGTAGGTCCGATGTTGTTGTTTCGAGTCAGTGGAGAAAGGATATACAGAGGCACTTGAGGATGCATGAGTGCACTGACGTTCAGAGGCAGGTACTAGCTACTTTTAAGCTAGTGGGATCTGTACTACAGTGGTGGGAGTCCATTACCACCGTGGAGGAGAGAGATACTCTCACGATTGAGGAGTTCTGAGTGTGGTTCGACCGCAAGTACTTTCCGTCAGCTATTCACACGGAAATGAGGAGGAAGTTGATGAGCCTTAGACAGGAGGGTAAGACTGTGGCCGAGTATGAGGCCGAATTCACAAATTTGCTGAACATTGTACCGGATGAGATACCGACGGAAGAGAAGAAGATTCAGAAATTCATAGATGGATTGACTTGGAGGATCCGTCAGGCATTTATTGGGGAACCTCTCGTTGGCCACTTAATCTGACGTGGTTAACGCTGCATTGCTCCATTGCCAGGACCACCGCTTTTACTTGACAGAGGGGAAGCGATCAGGAGAGTCCAGCCATCAGGGCAGGACAGGGGGAAATGGTGCCAGCGGGACACAATCAGCTCAGGGTCAGTATAGGCAGAGTGATCAGGGTTCCCAGCAGGGGGATCATAAGAGGTTTCGATCAGGGGTTTCAGGAACGGTCAGGGAGGATTCCGGAATGGCCAGCAGGGTCATAACGGCCATCAGGGCCAGCAGGGTCAAAATGATCAACATCAGCAGTTTCACCAGGGCCAGCAAGGCCAGGGCAGAAATGGTAACGGCCACCAGGGCCGAGGGCAGCAGGGACAGTGAGGGGGAAACTTCCCGGGGAAGTGTTTCATTTGTGGTAAGATTGGCCACAAATGTCAGGCTTGTTCTGATAAGGGCAGGGCCCCGCAGCAGCAGCAGGGTGCTCGGCATGAGCCACAGAGGCCACTTTTTCCACCTACTCTTCCAGCTCCAGCTCAGGTGCCAGCACTACCAGCCATTCCAGTAGTTCCTGTGCAGCAGGGGCAGTTACAGTATGGACGTGTCTATAACGTCCACCAGGTAGCAGCTCCACAGGCACCACCCGCGATTGAGGGTATGTTTCCTATCCATGGTACTATGGGTCGGGTTTTGTTTGATACGGGGGCAACGCATTGTTTTATAGCTACACATTTTGTGAAAGCCTTAGGGTTATTAGCCACAGCAGAGAGCACAGTGACGTGTGTAGACTCACCATTGGGGAGTGGGTCACTTATTTTCTTTATATGCCGGGGAGTGGGGATAGAGATTGGTAGTTTGGTATTACCTGCTGATATGTTAGTACTAGAGATGACCGAGTATGATGCCATTATTGGTATGGATTGGCTTGTTGCGTACCGAGTCATGATTGACTATTTCAGTAGGACTATTATCTTTGTCATTCCCGGGCAGGAGATGTTTTTAATGGTGATGCCTCGATTCGAGGGGGGATCGTCCACTCATTTGTTCTATATAGAGGAGGAGACCTCTAAGGAAGTGGTGATACCACTTGATTCGATTCCGGTTGTTCGAGAGTTTGCCGATGTATTTCAGGATATACTTGGATTACCCCCTAGTCGTGAGATAGACTTTGTCATAGACTTATTACCAGATACGAGACCTATAGCACGCGCACCGTACCGTATGTCTCCGGCAGAGATGCGAGAGCTACGAGATCAGATTGAGCAGTTGTTGGGTCAGGGGTTTATACGGAGGAGTACTTCGCCGTGGGGTGCCCCTGTGTTGTTTATGAAGAAGAGAGATGGTTCACTGAGATTGTGTGTGGACTACCGAGAGTTGAACAAGGTCACGATACGGAATAAGTATCCGTTGCCTCGAATCGATGACCTATTCGACCAGTTGAGAGGAGCTTCTTGCTTCTCAAATATTGATTTGCGATCTGGATACCATCAGTTGCGTATCAGGGAGGAGGACGTCTCGAAGATGGCGTTCTTATCGAGATATAGTTCTTACGAGTTTCGGGTTATGCCATTTGGTTTGACCAACGCTCCAGCAGCGTTTATGGACTTGATGAATAGGGTGTTCAGGGATTTCCTAGATCAGTTTGTCAGTCTCTTCATCAATGATATTCTGGTTTACTCCCAGACAGAGGAGGAGCACGCCGAGCATTTGAGGCAAGTTTTGCAGACGCTACGTCACAACGAGCTGTATGCAAAATATGAGAAGTGCAGGTTTTGGCTGAAGGAGGTCCAGTTTTTGGGACACATTATTTCCGACCGGGGGATATCTGTTGATCCGGGGAAGGTATCCACGGTGAGGTAGTGGGGACAGCCCACGACACCGACAGAGATTCGTAGTTTCTTGGGTCTAGCTGGATACTACAGAAGATTCATTCGGGGATTTTCGAAGATAGCGGGTCCTTTGACACATCTGACTCGTAAGGGTGGGCCTTTCATTTGGAGTGATGCCTGTCAGTTGGCATTCGATGAGTTGAAGGACAAGCTGACCTCAGCACCTGTGTTAGCATTGCCAAGACCGGGAGTTGAGTATCTAGTCTACACCGATGCGTCCTTACAAGGACTTGGAGGTGTATTACAGCAGGAGAGTCAGGCCATAGCTTATGCTTCCCGTAAGCCTAAGCCTCACGAGAAGAATTACCCCACTCACGACTTGGAGTTGGCGGCAGTTGTATTTGTCCTTCGTATTTGGAGACATTACCTTTTGGGGGAGAAGTTTCGATTGTTCACGGATCACAAGTCCCTACAGTACCTATTCACACAGAAGGAGTTGAATATGCGACAATGGAGGTGGCTTGAATTCGTGAAAGATTATCAGTTTGATATCCAGTATCATCCGGGGAAGGCTAACGTGGTGGCAGACGCGTTGAGACGTAGGCCAGTAGATGAGGTGGTAGGGGTGTGGAAGGCCAAGTGGAAGGAGTTGGGACACCAAGATGCAGTGGCCTGATCATTCATGTCAGTGACTACCGTTACACCACAAATTGTCACGAAGGTGGTAAAGGCACAGGCAAAAGATTCGTTCTGTCAGGAGCAGATAGTTCGATTACTAGCAGAGGGAGCCGAGTCCTATACCATTAGCTCAGACGGGGGATTACGCTTCAATGGGAGATTGGTAGTTCCGGAAGGGGAAGAATTGCGGCACGAGGTGATGGCAGAGTCTCACGGCTCACGGTTTGCAGTACATCCCAGTGGGGACAAAATGTACCAAGACATGAGACGACAGTATTGGTGGAGCGGGATGAAGAGAGATATTGCCGAGTTTGTTTCGAAATGCGCCACTTGTCAGTTAGTAAAAGTGGATCATCAAAGATCGGCAGGACTTCTACAGCCATTGGAGATTCCGATGTGGATGTGGGAGAGCATATCCATGGATTTTATCATGGGGTTACCTACGTCACAGAGAGGTCACGACTCCATTTGGGTAATTGTGGACAGGTTGACCAAAGTCGCTCATTTTCTACCCATAAGGACAGACTACGCTACGGGACAGTATGCCCAGCTCTTTATTGCAGAGATAGTGAGACTTCACGATGTGCCTCTAAATATCGTGTCTGACCGAGACAAAATATTTGTTTCACGGTTTTGGGAAAGTTTTCAGGAGGCCATGGGCACGGACTTGCGGTTGAGTACGGATTATCATCCGCAGACCGATGGGCAAACCGAGCGTACAAATCAGATGTTGGAAGAAATGTTGCGGATGTGCATCATTGACTTCGGGGGTGGAGGGAGCACTATCTTCCACTGGTGGAGTTTGCTTACAACAACTCCTACCAGTTCACCATTGGCATGGCTCCATTTGAGGCGTTGTACGGTAGACCTTGTCGTTCCCCAGCATGTTGGTTGGAGGTGGGGGACAATAAACTACTTGGGCAAGAAGTGATTCAGGATACTTCGGCAAGGATAGAGCTGATTCAGAGTCGCATTCGGGTAGCTCAGGATCGGCAGAAGAGCTACGCTGATGCGAAGAGGACCTTCAGAGAGTTCCAAATGGGGGACCAGGTTTTGCTCAGAGTATCTCCTATGAAGGGGATTATGCGTTTCGGGAAGAAAGGGAAGTTGGCACCGAGATATGTGGGCCCATTTCCTATTATTGAGCGGATTGGGCCGGTTGCGTATAGACTTGGGTTACCGGAGCATTTGCATCAGATTCACCATGTATTTCATATTTCCTCGCTAAGGAAATACCTTAGAGATAATTTGGTTCATTCTCACATTGCTGTGGAGGACATCGATCTCCAGCCGGATAGCTCCTACGAGGAGGGGTCGATTGCTATTTTGGACCGAAGTGAACGAAAACTGCGGTAAAAGATAGTTCCGTTAGTGCGTGTTCAGTGGCGACATCATAATGTCGAGGAGTCCACATGGGAGCGCCAGGATGAGATGCGCGAACGTTATCCGGAGTTGTTCTTACTAGGTACTTTCTAGTTCCGAATTTCGGGACGAAATTCAGTTATTAGGGGGGAAGTATGTAATACCCCGTATTTTCATGATATTTATTTTTGGGGATTAATTGAATTAGATGTGTATTAATTGGAAATTAATCTGGATAAAAATATTAACGAGATGTGAGTTAGTATTTGATTATAATGTGTATATTTGGCAATATATGAATATTGGAAATATTAAAATTATCGCGAGATTGAAATACGGCAATTTGGGAAATTTTATTGGAACGCGCGTGACAGTCGCGTCAGGAATATAATTATTTGAATTAAAAAGTTAATTTTATTTTTATCACGCGTATGGTCATTTTGAGTGCGCCAACGCGTCCGGAAGGGTCGAAATAGTCAGAAAACACTAGCCGAGGGTTAAGTTTGGGTCCCGGGGCATTATTGGGCCATACCGATAACTTATAAGGGCATTTTGGTAATTTCGGAAATCTGGGAATTAAAACCCACGAAAATTCGAAACAAAAATCTGACTTATTCTTTATCCACTAAACCCACTAACTACACTAAGGGACTTAATGGGCTACGGGAGAAGTTAAGATATAGTTCCAACTTGCCAAAAACCAACCACACCTCCATTGTCATCATCCTTAGAGAAACTTGTAGAGAGAGAGAGAGAGAAGAGAATTCTGCAGAAAGAGAGAGGGAGAACAACTCAGCCTTCAAGATTCAACATCAAATTCAGAGAAAGTTTAAGGCAAGTGGTTTAATTACAATTGATTCAATGCCATGCTTTTCCATGTTTAGGAATTTTCGAATTTATCTTGGAAGATGATATAGACCCATGAATTGGAAGTTTAAAACTATGAACTATGTTAGGGACTGCATGTAGAAACATTTTGGACGAATTATGAACTCAGAATTATGACCCTTGATGATTTAAAAACGGATTTTTGAAGAAGTTTATTAATGTTCTTGAAAGAAATAGAAAACTGGAATTCTTGATGAAGATTTGATCCATACAAAGCCCTTGAATGATGAATTATTGGTTTTAGAACGTTAACACTGTTGTAGGATGGTTGTATGATGATATTATAACGTTATCTTATAGTTTCATGCTTGTTAATGGTGTTTTGGGTTGATTTGAAAACTGCAAAACGAAGCAGTCCGCAGCCTACCTGGTGCGATCGATCGATCGACATTCATCAGTCGATTGATCGAAGGTCAAGGTCGATCGATCGACCTTCCCAGAATGAGTAAAGTTCTTCCCTATTTAAATTTTAATGATGTTAACCCTTGGATAATATTGTTGGAGACCGTATGAATACCCTTAACCTTAAGGAAGACCAGTAGGCATGGTTATGAAATTTGGACCTTAATTAGAATTCAATTTGAGGAATTGTTCTAAACTAATGAAATTCGATAAGTGAGTTAATATTTGGGTTAATAGTGTAAATTTGAATAATTTGATGAAATGAGGTTTGGGGCAGAAGTAAGGACCTTAGGAATAAAGATGTTATACGTGGGAATAATGGGAACTTAATAATCTATTTTAGATAGGTTTTAAGTATAAGAAACTACGACGTGAGACGTGTCGACAGTTTAACTTTTATATTATCGGGAGATGTAAAATATACAAATTTGGAATAATGGTACAAGGATGTAGAGTATACCTTTATTAATATTGAATTATCTAAGATGTGTGAATGCGTAGTATATAATTTTTATATGTATGACATACCTACCATACCTGCTATCACGAGAGGTTACGTTCGCTTAGGGCCTTCTTATCCTTGTGTTTCCCGGATTTAGATTGGTACCTCGAGGACATAGATCAAGAGAACGACTTATTTGTGAGTTAATAAGCCAGCTGAATTTTGAGCGTAGGTATGTACGTGACCATGGATATGTTGAATTATGTTCGCCTCCATTTTTGTGTGTGGTGTTTATTCCAACAATTCCTGAGAGATTCGGAATTTGTGATCCTTATGTACGTGATGTACCGGGATGGATAGCAGAGTATGTGTGCACCGCAGCTTAGCCTTTGGGTGCTTGTATTGTATATTTATGATGTGAATAATATACGGTTATATGAAAAGGAAATTTCTATGTTAATTTGTGGGTATAGTAATTGTATTATCATGAAAAGAAAAAAAGGGGACAAATATCAATAAATGGTTTTGTTAATAATTGGGAATATGAGAATTAAAGTAGAACTCTCTATTTAATTGTTAAGGTTTGAATTAAACGTGAACCGAGTAGAAGTGTTAGAAACTCTTTAGAACTAGATAGTTATGAGAAAACACTTGAATGGGTACAGGAACGTTAGGAGTGCACAGTTAGACGAGAGGTGAGTATTTCATGTGAGAACACGTCCTAACATGTATCTTGCATTCATTGTTTTAATTGTTATTAAATCACTTGCTATTTTTAAAATACTCTCCACATTCGGGCTCTGACCCGTTTGCTTTCAAATCTATCTTTTTGTAAAAACCATTTTAGGTGCCCAGCCACAAGGACACCATGCTTAGGATCCTCATTCAGGTGACGAGCTGTAGCTGTTTGTGGAAGTTACAGGACATTGATTATAGACGCTTTATCTATCTTGATTCTATACTCAGTATTTATCAGTTGTAGGGATGTCGCCCATTTCTTTTAGAGGCATGTCATTTATTTCAGTTATTCAGACTTCGGGCATGTAATTAAATCGGAATTCAGACTTGTATTATTATTTTCAGTTGTGGGATTGTTGTGAGGAGTTTTCCTCCGGACTTATTACTATTGTTGGTTATTTCATTACTTCGTTATGGTGAATGGATTTATGTTGTTCTTCCATTATTCTTTTATTGCATGTTAATCAGACTTATCTTAAAATTTGGCAACTTACTTTTTAAATACTAGGTGGTTAGTAATCATTAAAATGTTTTATCGACAGTGATGCTATTAACTGGATCAACTTGGCATTTTGTATTGATTTAATAAAGGAGTAGCTACCCGGTATTTAATTAGTCGGGGTGTCACAAGTGGTATCAGAGCATCAGGTTCTAGTGTCCTTTAGGATCTGAACGTCTTATTATGTTTCCGCTGAGCTTTCTTTGATGTAGAGCCCTATATTTTAGGACTGTCTTATTCTTTTGTATATGCTACGTTCTTCAGCTATTTTAAGTTTATAACCGCGAACTTATAAACTTCATTCTTATTTCAGATGCCTCTACGACGTGCACCACGGGTTCCCAGGAATGCAACGCCAGAACCACAGCCCGCACCAGTTCTGGGCACGATGAACGCCGCTGAGGTTGCAGCCATAGTAGCCCAAGTGGTAAATGCCGCACTAGCCGTAGTTCAGCAGGCACCACCTCAGGTGCCAGTTGCCGCGCCAGTTCAGCCACATGCATTCCCGTCTGCCTGGGAACGTGTACGTGATGCTTTTCAGAAAGCACACCCACCGAAGTTTGCTGGTAGCTCCGATGTTGTTGTTTCGAGTCAGTGGAGAAAGGATATACAGAGGCACTTGAGGATGCATGAGTGCACTGACGTTCAGAGGCAGGTACTAGCTACTTTTAAGCTAGTGGGATCTGCACTACAGTGGTGGGAGTCCATTACCACCGTGGAGGAGAGAGATACTCTCACGATTGAGGAGTTCTGAGTGCGGTTCGACCGCAAGTACTTTCCGTCAGCTGTTCACACGGAAATGAGGAGGAAGTTGATGAGCCTTAGACAGGAGGGTAAGACTGTGGCCGAGTATGAGGCCGAATTCACAAATTTGCTGAACATTGTACCGGATGAGATACCGACGGAAGAGAAGAAGATTCAGAAATTCATAGATGGATTGACTTGGAGGATCCGTCAGGCATTTATTGGGGAACCTCTCGTTGGCCACTTATTCTGACGTGGTTAACGCTGCATTGCTCCATTCCCAGGACCACCGCTTTCACTTGACAGAGGGGAAGCGATCAGGAGAGTCCAGCCATCAGGGCAGGACAGGGGGAAATGGTGCCAGCGGGACACAATCAGCTCAGGGTCAGTATAGGCAGAGTGATCAGGGTTCCCAGCAGGGGGATCATAAGAGGTTTCGATCAGGGGTTTTAGGAACGGTCAGGGAGGATTCCGGAATGGCCAGCAGGGTCATAACGGCCATCAGGGCCAGCAGGGTCAAAATGGTCAACATCAGCAGTTTCACCAGGGCCAGCAAGGCCAGGGAAGAAATGGTAACGTCCACCAGGGCCGAGGGCAGCAGGGACAGCAAGGGGGAAACTTCCCGGCGAAGTGTTTCATTTGTGGTAAGATTGGCCACAAATGTCAGGCTTGTCCTGATAAGGGCAGGGCCCCGCAGCAGCAGCAGGGTGCTCGACATGAGCCACAGAGGCCACTTTTTCCACCTACTCTTCCAGCTCCAGCTCAGGTGCCAGCACTACCAGCCATTCCAGTAGTTCCTGTGCAGCAGGGGCAGTTACGGTATGGACGTGTCTATAACGTCCACCAGGTACCAGCTCCACAGGCACCACCCGCAATTGAGGGTATGTTTCCTATCCATGGAACTATGGGTCGGGTTTTGTTTGATACGAGGGCAACGCATTATTTTATAGCTACACATTTTGTGAAAGCCTTAGGGTTATTAGCCACAGTAGAGAGCACAGTGACGTGTGTAGACTCACCATTGGGGAGTGGGTCACTTATTTTCTTTATATGCCGGGGAGGGGGGATAGAGATTGGTAGTTTGGTATTACCTGCTGATATGTTAGTACTAGAGATGACCGAGTATGATGCCATTATTGGTATGGATTGGCTTGTTGCGTACCGAGTCATGATTGACTATTTCAGTAGGACTATTATCTTTGCCATTCCCGGGAAGGAGATGTTTTTAGTTGCGATGCCTCGTTTCGAGGGAGGATCGTCCACTCATTTGTTCTATATAGAGGAGGAGACCTCTAAGGAAGTGGTGATACCACTTGATTCGATTCCGGTTGTTTGAGAGTTTGCCGATGTATTTCAGGATATACTTGGATTACCCCCCAGTCGTGAGATAGACTTTGTCATAGACTTATTACCAGATACGAGACCTATAGCACGCGCACCGTACCGTATGTCTCCGGCAGAGATGCGAGAGCTACGAGATCAGATTGAGCAGTTGTTGGGTCAGGGGTTTATACGGAGGAGTACTTCGACGTGGGGTGCCCCTGTGTTGTTTATGAAGAAGAGAGATGGTTAACTGAGATTGTGTGTGGACTACCGAGAGTTGAACAAGGTCACGATACGGAATAAGTATCCGTTGCCTCGAATCGATGACCTATTCGACCAGTTGAGAGGAGCTTCTTGCTTCTCAAAGATTGATTTGCGATCTGGATACCATCAGTTGCGTATCAGGGAGGAGGACGTCTCGAAGATGGCGTTCTTATCGAGATATGGTTCTTACGAGTTTCGGGTTATGCCATTTGGTTTGACCAACGCTCCAACAACGTTTATGGACTTGATGAATAGGGTGTTCAGGGATTTCCTAGATCAGTTTGTAATTCTCTTCATCAATGATATTCTGGTTTACTCCCAGAGAGAGGAGGAGCACGCCGAGCATTTGAGGCAAGTTTTGCAGACGCTACGTCAGAACGAGTTGTATGCAAAATATGAGAAGTGCAGGTTTTGGCTGAAGGAGGTCCAGTTTTTGGGACACATTATTTCCGACCGGGGGATATCTGTTGATCCGGGGAAGGTATCCACGGTGAGGTAGTGGGGACAGCCCACGACACCGACAGAGATCCGTAGTTTCTTGGGTCTAGCTGGATACTAAAGAAGATTTATTCGGGGATTTTCGAAGATAGCGGGTCCTTTGACACATCTGACTCATAAGGGTGGGCCTTTCATTTGGAGTGATGCATGTCAGTTGGCCTTCGATGAGTTGAAGGACAAGCTGACCTCAGCACCTGTGTTAGCATTGCCAAGACCGGGAGTTGAGTATCTAGTCTACACCGATGCGTCCTTACAAGGACTTGGAGGTGTATTACAGCAGGAGAGTCAGGCCATAGCTTATGCTTCCCGTAAGCTTAAGCCTCACGAGAAGAATTACCCCACTCACGACTTGGAGTTGGCGGCAGTTGTATTTGTCCTTCGTATTTGGAGACATTACCTTTTGGGGGAGAAGTTTCGATTGTTCACGGATCACAAGTCCCTATACTACCTATTCACACAGAAGGAGTTGAATATGCGGCAATGGAGGTGGCTTGAATTCGTGAAAGATTATCAGTTTGATATCCAGTATCACCCGGGGAAGGCTAACGTGGTGGCAGACGCGTTGAGCCGTAGGCCAGTAGATGAGGTGGCAGGGGTGTGGAAGGCCAAGTGGAAGGAGTTGGGACACCAAGATGCAGTGGCCTGATCATTCATGTCTGTGATTACCGTTACACCGCAAATTGTCACGAAGGTGGTAAAGGCACAGGCAAAAGATTCGTTCTGTCAGGAGCAGATAGTTCGATTACTAGCAGAGGGAGCCGAGTCCTATACCATTAGCTGAGATGGAGGATTACGCTTCAATGGGAGATTGGTAGTTCCGGAAGGGGAAGAATTGCGGCACGAGGTGATGGCAGAGTCTCACGGCTCACGGTTTGCAGTACATCCCAGTGGGGACAAAATGTACCAAGACATGAGACGACAGTATTGGTGGAGTGGGATGAAGAGAGATATTGCTGAGTTTGTTTCGAAATGCGCCACTTGTCAGTTAGTAAAAGTGGATCATCAGAGATCGGCATGACTTCTACAGCCATTGGAGATTCCGATGTGGATGTGGGAGAGCATATCCATGGATTTTATCATGGGGTTACCTACGTCACAGAGAGGTCACGACTCCATTTGGGTAATTGTGGACAGGTTGACCAAAGTCGCTCATTTTCTACCCATAAGGACAGACTACGCTACGGGACAGTATGCCCAGCTCTTTATTGCAGAGATAGTGAGACTTCACGATGTGCCTCTAAATATCGTGTCTGATCGAGACAAAATATTTGTTTCACGGTTTTGGGAAAGTTTTCAGGAGGCCATGGGCACGGACTTGCGGTTGAGTACGGCTTATCATCCGCAGACCGATGGGCAAACCGAGCGTACAAATCAGATGTTGGAAGACATGTTGCGGATGTGCATCATTGACTTCGGGGGTGGATGGGAGCACTATATTCCACTGGTGGAGTTTGCTTACAATAACTCCTACCAGTTCACCATTGGCATGGCTCCATTTGAGGCGTTGTACGGTAGACCTTGTCGTTCCCCAGCATGTTGGTTGGAGGTGGGGGACAATAAACTACTTGGGCAAGAAGTGATTCAGGATACTTCGGCAAGGATAAAGCTGATTCAGAGTCGCATTCGGGTAGCTCAGGATCGGCAGAAGAGCTACGCTGATGCGAAGAGGACCTTCAGAGAGTTCCAAATGGGGGACCAGGTTTTTTTCAGAGTATCTCCTATGAAGGGGATTATGCGTTTCGGGAATAAAGGGAAGTTGGCACCGAGATATGTGGGCCCATTTCCTATTATTGAGCGGATTGGGCCGGTTGCGTATAGACTTGGGTTACCGGAGCATTTGCATCGGATTCACCATGTATTTCATATTTCCTCGCTAAGGAAATACCTTAGAGATAATTTGTCTCATTCTCACATTGCTGTGGAGGACATCGATCTCCAGCCGAATAGCTCCTACGAGGAGGGGTCGATTGCTATTTTGGACCGAAGTGAACGGAAACTGCGGTAAAAGATAGTTCCGTTAGTGCGTGTTCAGTGGCGACATCATAATGTCGAGGAGTCCACATGGGAGCGCCAGGATGAGATGCGCGAACGTTATCCGGAGTTGTTCTTACCAGGTACTTTCTAGTTCCGAATTTCAGGACGAAATTCAGTTATTAGGGGGGAAGTATGTAATACCCCGTATTTTCATGATATTTATTTTTGGGGATTAATTTAATTAGATGTGTATTAATTGGAAATTAATCTGGATAAAAATATTAACGAGATGTGAGTTAGTATTTGATTATAATGTGTATATTTGGCAATATATGAATATTGGAAATATTAAAATTATCGCGAGATTGAAATACGGCAATTTGGGAAATTTTATTGGAACGCGCGTGACAGTCGCGTCAGGAATATAATTATTTGAATTAAAAAGTTAATTTTATTTTTATCACCCGTATGGTCATTTTGAGTGCGCCAATGCGTCCGGAAGGGTCGAAATAGTCAGAAAACACTAGCCGAGGGTTAAGTTTGGGTCCCGGGGCATTATTGGGCCATACCGATAACTTATAGGGGCATTTTGGTAATTTCGGAAATCTGGGAATTAAAACCCACGAAAATTAGAAACAAAAATCTGACTTATTCTTTATCCACTAAACCCACTAACTACACTAAGGGACTTAATGGGCTACGGGAGAAGTTAAGATATAGTTCCAACTTGCCAAAAACCAACCACACCTCCATTGTCATCATCCTTAGAGAAACTTGTAGAGAGAGAGAGAGAAGAGAATTCTGCAGAAAGAGAGAGGGAGAACAACTCAGCCTTCAAGATTCAACATCAAATTCAGAGAAAGATTAAGGCAAGTGGTTTAATTACAATTGATTCAATGCCATGCTTTTCCATGTTTAGGAATTTTCGAATTTATCTTAGAAGATGATATAGACCCATGAATTGGAAGTTTAAAACTATGAACTATGTTAGGGACTGCATGTAGAAACATTTTGGATGAATTATGAACTCAGAATTATGACCCTTGATGATTTAAAAACGTATTTTTGAAGAAGTTTTTAATGTTCTTGAAAGAAATAGAAAACTGGAATTCTTGATGAAGATTTGATCCATACAAAGCCCTTGAATGATGAATTATTGGTTTTAGAACGTTAACACTGTTGTAGGATGGTTGTATGATGATATTATAACGTTATCTTAGAGTTTCATGCTTGTTAATGGTGTTTTGGGTTGATTTGAAAACTGCAAAACGAAGCAGTCCGCAGCCTACCTGGTGCGATCAATCGATCGACATTCATCAGTCGAACGATCGACCACCATCGATCGATCGAAGGTGAAGGTCGATCGATTGACCTTCCCATAATGAGTAAAGTTCTTCCCTATTTAAATTTTAATGATGTTAACCCTTGGATAATATTGTTGGAGACCGTATGAATACCCTTAACCTTAAGGAAGACCAGTAGGCATGGTTATGAAATTTGGACCTTAATTAGAATTCAATTTGAGGAATTGTTCTAAACTAATGAAATTCGATAAGTGAGTTAATATTTGGGTTAATAGTGTAAATTTGAATAATTTGATGAAATGAGGTTTGGGGCAGAAGTAAGGACCTTAGGAATAAAGATGTTATACGTGGGAATAATGGGAACTTAATAATCTATTTTAGATAGGTTGTAAGTATAAGAAACTACGACGTGAGACGTGTCGACAGTTTAACTTTTATATTATCGGGAGATGTAAAATATACAAATTTGGAATAATGGTACAAGGATGTAGAGTATACCTTTATTAATATTGAATTATCTAAGATGTGTGAATGCGTAGTATATAATTTTTATATGTATGACATACCTACCATACCTGCTATCACGAGAGGTTACGTTCGCTTAGGGCCTTCGTATCCTTGTGTTTCCCGGATTTAGATTGGTACCTCGAGGACATAGTTCAAGAGAACGACTTATTTGTGAGTTAATAAGCCAGCTGAATTTTGAGCGTAGGTATGTACGTGACCATGGATATGTTGAATTATGTTCGCCTCCATTTTTGTGTGTGGTGTTTATTCCAACAATTCCTGAGAGATTCGGAATTTGTGATCCTTATGTACGTGATGTACCGGGATGGATAGCAGAGTATGTGTGCACCGCAGCTTAGCCTTTGGGTGCTTGTATTGTATATTTATGATGTGAATAATATACGGTTATATGAAAAGGAAATTTCTATGTTAATTTGTGGATATAGTAATTGTATTATCATGAAAAGAAAAAAAGGGGACAAATATCAATAAATGGTTTTGTTAATAATTTGGAATCTGAGAATTAAAGTAGAACTCTCTATTTAATTGTTAAGGTTTGAATTAAACGTGAACCGAGTAGAAGTGTTAGAAACTCTTTGGAACTAGATAGTTATGAGAAAACACATGAATGGGTACAGGAACGTTAGGAGTGCACAGTTAGACGAGAGGTGAGTATTTCATGTGAGAACACGTCCTAACATGTATCTTGCATTCATTGTTTGAATTGTTATTAAATCACTTGCTATTTTTAAAATACTCTCCACATTCGGGCTCTGACACGTCTGCTTTCAAATCTATCTTTTTGTAAAAACGATTTTAGGTGCCCAGCCACAAGGACACCATGCTTAGGATCCTCATTCAGGTGACGAGCTGTAGCTGTTTGTGGAAGTTACAGGACATTGATTATAGACGCTTTATCTATCTTGATTCTATACTCAGTATTTATCAGTTGTAGGGATGTCGCCCATTTCTTTTAGAGGCATGTCATTTATTTCAGTTATTCAGACTTCGGGCATGTAATTAAATCAGAATTCAGACTTGTATTATTATTTTCAGTTGTGGGATTGTTGTGAGGATTTTTCCTCCGGACTTATTACTATTGTTGGTTATTTCATTACTTCGTTATGGTGAATGGATTTATGTTTTTCTTCCATTATTCTTTTATTGCATGTTAATCAGACTTATCTTAAAATTTGGCAACTTACTTTTTAAATACTAGGTGGTTAGTAATCATTAAAATGTTTTATCGACAGTGATGCTATTAACTGGATCAACTTGGCATTTTGTATTGATTTAATAAGGGAGTATCTACCCGGTATTTAATTAGTCGGGGTGTCACAGTGATATCTCAGAATCGGGAGGCTAACTCTTCTAAGTGGGCATGGAAGGGTTGGAGCTTTTCATCCTTGACTTTCCACTTTCTGAGCACTTGATCGATGATGAGGGCAGAATCCCTGTAGACATCAAGGTATTGAATACCTTTCTTGAGAGCAACTTTGAGGCCTACTGTTCATGCCTCGTATTCCGTCATGTTGTTAGTGCAAGGGAAATCCAATTTGATGGCGATAGGAGTGTGGAGTCATCAGGGTGATCAGAAGTATACCAACGCCATATCCCTTTTTGTTGGTAGTGCCGTCAAAGAACATTTTCCATCGAAGCTTGTCTTGAGCGGAGCAGAGGATATTTTCATCTGGAAATTCGGGCATCCAGACATCTACTTCTTCTACGGGGTAATCAGTGGGGTAGTCAGAATGGATCTTCCTTTGACGACTTTCTGCATGACGTACATGATATCGAACTCAGTTAGGAGCATCAACCATCGGGCCATTCGACTGGATAAGGCGGGTTTCTCAAGAAGGTATTTGATGGGATTCATTCGAGATACAAGATTTATGGGGAAGGCGAGCATGTAGTGTCGTAACATTTGGGTGACCCAGATAAGTGCGGCACACGCCTTTTCCAAAGCAGTGTAGTTGACCTGATACCCAGCCAATTTGTTACTGCCGTAATAGATGTCTCTTTCTTTGCGGGAGTCTTCAAGTTATTAGGCTAGCAAAACCCCAGTTGTAGTGTCGTTTATGGTTAGGTATAGGAGCAAAGGGAGACCAGGCTGTGGTGGCATGAGCACTAGAGGTTGGGTAAGATATTATTCGATTCGGTCAAAAGCTTCTTAGAAGGCCTCGTTCCAAACCTTGGTTGAATCCTTTCGGAGGATCTTGAATATTGGTTCACAGATGAAGGTTAGCTTGCTGATGAACCGGCTGATGTATTATAATTTCCCAAGAAAACCTCGAACTTCTTTCTCTGTTCGGGTTGGTGGCATGTCAAGTATGGCCTTCAACTTTCCAGGATCTGCTTCTATTCCCTTCTCACCGACCATGAATCCCAAGTCTTTTCCCTTTGTAACGCTGAAGACACATTTTTGTGGATTGAGTCTCATCTGATACCGTTGCAGTCATTCGAAGAACTTTCGGAGAGCGGGAACATGACCTTCTGTAGTTTTGGATTTGATAATCGTATCATCCACATAAACCTCGACTTCTTTATGAATCAGATCATGCAGGATGGTTGTGGCAACCCTTTGGTAGGTAGCCCCAGCATTCTTGAGACCAAATGGCATAACGGTGTAGCAAAAGGTTCCCTATGTGGTGATGAATGCGATTTTTTCTTGGTGGTCTGGGTGCATCTTGATTTGGTTGTATCCGACAAACCCTTCGACGAATGAATTGAGAGCATGACTGGTTGTGTTGTCCACGATCATGTCGATATTGGGTAGAGGATAATCATCCTTTGGAGAAGCTTTGTTTAAATCTCGATAGTCCACACACATTCGAACCTTTCCTCCTGATTTCCGCATAGGTACTATGTTGGCTAGCCATGTGGGATATTCGATCATACGAATGAAGCCCCCGTTTAATTGTTTGACCACCTCTTCTTTGACCTTGAGAGACCGTTCGGTGCGGAGCTTTCTCCATTTTTGTTTAACCGGCTTGTAATCTAGGAGAGTGGGGATCTCGTGCTGAGCTATTTCAGGATCAATGCCGGGCATATCATCATAGGACCATGCGAAGACATTCACGAATTCCTTTACCAATTCTTCGAGTTGTGCACGCTCATGCTCGTCAAGGGTGAACCCTATCCTAATCTTGCACAGTTTGCTACTAGAACCAATATTAATAACAAGAGTCTCTTCTTTATTAACTTGAACGCGGTTATATTGTTTATTATTAAACTTATTTAGATCAGTTAAGAATTGTTCATTTGCAAAATCATCATCATCATTAAAAGTTTGATTAGAATCCAAACAATTAATGTAAGGCACAACAAGATACTCAAAATCTTCGTTTATTCATTGATAGGAAAAATAGCATTGAGAATCTTATCAAAAGAGGTCTCGATTACATTTGAACAAGGATAGACAACAGAAGAAGAAATGGGATAAACATTGAGGTTAGGGGAGATTTCAGCAGGTAGAACTGGCGCAGCATGCCAGTTGAGGAGGGGTGTATCAGCAGCTTTAATCAGATAGGATGGATCCATTGATGTAGTGCCCGAATGAACCATCCAGAGTGTTAGCCCCAGTGTCTGTAAGTTGAAGGAATCTTCAGAATCACTTTCCTCCGTCTCTTCGATATCTTGGATGAGCGGTTGTACGCGGTGTTGGAAACTTTCGGCCCACGGGTAGCTATCTTGGAAAAAGATCTCCATTCCAGGCTTCATCTTCTTGTCCGTGTGGTCATACCATGGTTATAGAAAATCGTAAAAGGGGAAGTCTTCACCTTCTTTGATGAATTGTCCATTCAAGGAGTCTCCTAGGATAGTTTGAATGCAGTCTGATCTTCTCTTTGGTCGAGACTGATGGATCATTCTGAGCTCTTGTTCTGATGGTTGATACCCCAAGCCACAGGGAGGGAAAGCTTTCTTCAGTTCGATGGGGTCAAGTATCCCTTGCTGCCTTTACCCTAGCCCCAGTCCGGGCATGAAGTGCTTATTTCCGAACATCTCAATCACATTAATATTTCCATGAGGGTCATATTCTGGACAAATCCTTTCTTTGAAACCGTCCCCTGCCGGGGGTAGGAGTATCTCAACTCAGAATCCTAATAGGAGCACATCATTTGACCCATGATGTATCTCAAGGATTTGACTGCTAGTTCTTGCACCCTCGACATTTTTGTCGTCGCCCAAAATGGTGATGACTCGCCCGTCGGCGAAGAACTTCAATTTCTGATGGAGTGAGGGAGACACACCCTTGATACTGTGGAGCCAGGGTCGTCCAAGCAATAGGTTGAAATAATCTGGGATGTCTATGACTTGGAATTCAACGACAGGGTTTATAGGGCCAGCCCCTATTGCAAGTTTTATAGATCCCATCACCTCCCGATGGGTGTTATCGTAGGCACTTACAGCGACGGAGGTTGGAGCGAGGTCGCTTTCTTTCAGGCCTAAACACTTGAAGGTTCTCAGTGGTCAGACATCCAAGGCGGATCCGTTATCGATAAGAGAGAGTGGCATGGCCTTTCCCATAACTTCGACGGAGATGTTGAGTGCATAATTGTGATTCGGCCCAATTCTGGGGATTTCTTCTTCAGAAAATGATATCATTCGGGTAGAGGTCAAAGATCCGACTAAATTTACCGCTTCTTCTAGTGTGGTAGAAGGAGGAACTATGGGTCCAGTGAGCAACTTGATTAAAGCATTTATGTGAAGCTGGGAAGACATGAAAAGCCCCCATAGAGTGATGTTAGCCTGAGTTTTCTTCAGTTGATCGAGGATCTTACTCTCCTCGATTGTCATCTCTGGCATAGGAAGGTTTTCAATGCCCTTTGTTATTTGTTGGTAGTGAGCTTGGAACCTGGTAATGTCTCCCTGATCTGGTCATGTGATTTGCTGAAGAAGGGAAGAACATGAATCCCGTTTCCTCATCAATCTGAGGTTGTTCTGTCACCCTGTTTATTTCTTCGAGGAGTTCTTCAAATGATATCATCCCACATATGTCGGCTACTGGTCCAGTTCTTCCTGAAGCTTGTTCTTCACTCGAATCTTCAAATTCTTCCCCCATCCGGTGGAAACAATTATGTCTTTCCATGTAAAGTCAATGCATTCCAAAACTTCAATGGCTTCTTCATACAGGTCTTCCCATTTTGTGGGGATATGTATGGTTGAAGGGACCAAGCGCCCTTGTAGCTTCAAAGTGTCAAGTAACCCGGTGATACTACAAATGATGTTGGTTTGCCCGAATAATTTAGCCATAATCTGGACAACATCATCTAGGCTGACTTCATCAATTGGAACCACCCACTTGTCTGAATCTTGGGCCCATTTCCGTCCTTCTAATAATAGTGTACTGAAACTTTGGCAATCGATGACCATCTGTAAGGGAAATTTCAACCCGAACTCTAGGAGTTGGTTTAACACCTCTGATAATTCCATACTTCCATTTTCAGAACGAGTACGGATAGCGATGCATGCTCTGGTAAGGAGTGACAGTGCCTGATCAGCGAGGCTAGTAGGGTGTAGGAGGAAATATGGGCAAATTTGAAGAGGTTTAGGAGAGTTTAGGGGTGTGATTTGAGTTGAGGATCAAAATCTGGGTTTTTTTCTAAGAAGTTGGCATTGGTATGATTTCGGAGTAGATTGTGAGTAGTTTTTGGCTTAGTATTGGCTGGTGGGACGATGGTACCCCGATCAATGAGATATTGGATTATGTTTTGGAGGTGAAAGCATTCATCGGTGGTATGGCCAGCAGTTTGTTAAAAGGAATATTGAGCGTCGGCCTTGAAGTTTCTTGGGAGTGTATTTGGCAATAGTCGGGGATCCAAGGGTTTAATGAGGTTTCGTCTTAACAGGGCTTGGTAAACTTTGGAGAGGGTAGCATGGAGCTCAGTGTATTCCCTTCGGATGGGGGCAGGGCGGCTTTCTGGTGCCCATGATGTGGTCGGTTGAGAGATGTTGTTGATGGTTGAGAATGTAGCATTGGCAGGCTTGTCATACTTTGTAGGGGTGAACTGTCCGGACACCTTCTTCGGTTCAACCTCTATTTTAACAAGGCTTTCCTCGACTTCTACTCCCACTTCTGTGAGAGCTCGGAAGTGGGGATAATATTGTCCTCCCATCGTCGCTCGAACATGGGGCAAGAAGTTCTTCTTCACTATGTTGACCTGTTCTTCCTCAGATGGTCGATTGGTCATGGTAGCTGTTTGTTCCCTCCACCGGGTTATGAAGTTACTGACTGATTCCCCATGGTTCTATTTGAGCAGCTCTAAATCACGACGGGTAACCTCAAGCTCTTCGTTGTATTTGTACTGCGATATGAATTCTCGGGCTACATCCTCCCAGCTACTGATTCTGGATTCCTTGAGAGACAAAAACCATCGGAGGGCACTATCCTTCAAAGTTTACTAAAATAATTGGGCCCTCACTTCTTCAAAAGCCCCTAGTAGAGTCATGGAACGATGACAACTGTGAAGATGAACAATCGGGGGTCCACTCCCTTCGAACTTATCGATATTTGGCATCTTGAACTTCTCGGGTAACCTCGTTTTAGCATAAGGAGACATGTGGGTGTAGTCCATGTAATCCTCAGAGGTTCTGACTTAGTCAAACTTCTTGGTGAGCATATTGAGATCCTCTTTGACTTTATTCAACTCCTCCTCTTTTGTATCAGCGACTATAGGCAGGTTAGCCACAGGCTGGGCCATATTTGGCATCAGAAGCTCGGCAGGCGACGGCCCATTGACAGAAGGGGCACGTGGAGCGTGTTGATATTCTTCGGGAACCTAGATAGGCTCTGGAGGACTCATATCACGAGGGAATAGGGCCTAGAGCTCTTGAGGAATAGGAACCTGGTTTAGTTACATCTCTCGGAACTCAGTTTGGAGGTTGTCAATCTTGGACACGAGCTTAGCTAGGACTGCCGTCAGATCCATCTATATGACTGTTACTTGATCTGTATTCTCCATGGAAAGTGGATGGATTTCGGACTCGAAAGAAGTAGTAGAGGAACGGATGAAATTTCGGGGTGATTTGACTGAAGACCGAAGCCAATAGGGAGCCAGGCCAAGGGCTTGTGATCAACCTGAGAAGGCATACAATGGGATTTATTTTTGAGAAAAATAGAAGAAACTATTTTTGGATTTTTGATAAAGAAGGGAGAAATGTTTTTGGATTTTTGATAAAGAAGGGAAAAAAGTTTTTGGAGATGGAACTCAACATGATTATTACAATTATTATGTTATCACTTATATTTAATTCTCCTAAATGCAATGCCGGACGGGACCCGAGCCTTGAAAAGTGGGGTTTTTAATATATGCGAAGCTACGGCTAGACTTGTAACTAGGCTCACGAACATGGCCCCATTTTAAAAATGCGCAAATGTAAGGTCATTTTTATCCATTATCAATATGTATGCCGTGCGTCATTACACCATTGAAGAAATTCAAGATCTACATCAACGGATCCTAATATCAAAGATTCATGATCTTAGTAAAGTTTTTCTCGATAATCGGACCAATCCGACAAATTTAAAAATGAACCGATCCGCCATCAGACCGATCCGCTTTGAACCAAAAATAGAAAACCCCAGATCGAAGCCAAACCGAAGAAGCCTCTTTTAAAAATGAACTGATCCGTTCCGGACCGATCCGGCATCAAAATCGGATCGATCCGGTCTTGATAATCACGAATAGTTCCGTGAGATTTTTACACCATCTTAAAGTTTCCTATAAGTATACCTATTTCGGGGGTGTATTTTCTAAGACTTTCAGAGACGAATTTAAGAGTCCTAATTACTCTAGTCTTCACATTTTTGAGACCTAAGACTCGTGTTTGGATTCACATAACTTTGTCAAACCTTTGTGAATCCGTTTGCAACCAAGAACACAACCTTGTGTTTGTTCATACTTTTGTGGATAAGACCGTCCTTCTTCTTCATTGCTGCCCTCCTGGAAAGGGAAAGTTCCAGCCGCCGACTACAGAACCGACACCCGCGAGTATTTCTGTGTCACTGTATTTTTATTGTAATCCTGTAACCGTATATTACAAAATTATAGTGAAAATAAAAGGTTTTGCCCCTTTGGTGGATTTTTCCTCACATGTGTGTGTTTGAATGTTCTTGCATGTTTCATCATCTTATTCAATCACATACAGATGCATGTTTAGGACTTAATTGATAAAAAATGTGTTTAATTAAATAATATCCCTATTTGAACGCACTCGCACTCTTTCAGCAAAAATTTGGGCGGCAGGACGACCCGAAATTTTGGCAGAGTTTCAAGTTAAAACCGGCAATCTAAAATGCATGTCCTAGGTTTGACACCTATATGCGGGTATGCAGTTGGTTGGGTGAATCAAAATGGGTTCTCCCCTTTGGCATGACTTCCACGATATACATCTTGCTCTTGCCGACAATCGGCACGTGTGGACAAGCCATTTGATATACTTGAGTGTACGTGAATTGCCTCACTATATACCTCATGGGGACGATACGTGTGAGAGAGAATTCGATATACTCGGCGTACGTGAACGAATTCCCTGCGATATACCTCCCGTTATGACTTCGGTCAAGTGGTATGATGCGGGGGAACCATTCGATATACATCAAAGGTACTTGACCAATGGAAGGTGAGAGTCATATCGCTTAGGCTAACTGCGACCTGCCGGACCAACGCTCATCACGAAGAGACCCTCCAGTTACTGGGTAAAATTTAGTCAATAACATTGCTCTTTGGTGATGTCGTGTGAATCATGCATGATTCTCTTATTAGTATCTTATGATGATAATGCCTTTCTTGATTATGCCAAATAGGGAGCAAAGTACAAGTACCAAAAGTACACCAAGTATGGATGGGTGATGCATGCAACATGTGAATATATGTGATCCTAGGTGCACGTGGTGCGAAGTGTACATGGAGAATTTTCTAAAAGTGTGTGAACAGAAGCATAAGCATGGGATACATATGCAAAAGGGGAACATGCAGATATAGGGGAAATATAAACAAATATAACATCCATATAAGTAGAGTCAAGCCCTCAAAATATAAAAGCTTCCCCAGCGAAGTTGCCACTGTGGCCATCCCCGATCCTCGCCTGCGGGCGGGCGCGTTAAGGAATGGATCCTTGGGTCCCGCACATCCCTCTCGAGAGCGCTTCGGCAGACGTCGTTTGAGATGAGGTGTAAAAAATGTAGAGAGATTTAGAGTCGCCAATCTATTTTACTCAAAACAGATAAAAGAAAAAGGGGAAGCCATCCCAAAGGATGGCATCCAAAGACATACTGGTGCATACGAAACCAAAATGATTCGAGAAGGGTTCGGAGGCTAAGTTACGAAATGGGAAGATGTTAGGCACCCATTCCGCCCTTTCGGTCTCTCATGGATGTTCGTTATTTTCCTTTATTTTTCCCATAATATGTGTTCATGTGTATATATATAGTGGAGATAGGAATCCTCAACTTGTATCATGGAAGAGATAAAGCGAGTCATCCGTAGGAAGGTATAAAAATAATATTAAAAAATAAGATTTACCCGATTAACCCTACGTTAATCGTTATAATGGAACGATAACACATATGGAGTAATACGTTACGAAGAACAAGTATATAGAATATGAGAAAATTGGATTTAAAGAAGATAGAAAATGTAAGAGAAAGTGAGAATACGACTCGAGTCTCGGGTTTTACCTCGAGAAGCCTACGTAGCCTATAAAGGCATCAAAGTCCATATAGTTCGCATACAAAGCGAGGGGTGGGGTTTATCCCAAAAATCCAAATGGGGGATCTCTTATTTGTGAGTGTGTGTGTGTGTAGAAAAAGTGTTTTAGTTGTTAGAAAAGTGTGAGAAAAGTAGGAGAATCCCTATTTGGAATTTATGAGCAAACCCTCTTTTTCTTTTTTTTTTTGGGTTTTATTTATATGAAAATTAGAGGTGTGCAATAATACTAAATAAAACGTATATTAGGATGTGTGAGATGAGATAATAAAAGTGTTAAGTAATAAAACACGTTATTGCGAATTTAAGAGAATTTGAAGAGAAAGTTGAGAAAGTTGGACCTTCTTGAAGACCTTGATCTTGATATTGAATGTTGGAGAGAAGCCCTTGCACTTGGATGATGGTGGAGAGTGGATAATTCACCAAGTTTGATGGAAAGGATGATGAAAAGTGGAAGTTAGAAAGGGATTTCGATGTTGAAATCGTGCTGTCTTCAAGAGAGGTTTTTGGGATTCGCTGAGAGCGATTGTTATCAGATTTGGGATCCCTTGCAAATGAGGTGAAGGCCTATTTTTATAGGCCCAGGTAACTGCCGATCATCATAGACTTGGTCCTGCCTATCGGCACCTGCCGATAGGCAGGGTCTGGAACCTGCCGTTTGGCAGTGTGTTTCAGGCCTTTTCAAAAAATTGCCTGCCGAGGGCAAATCGTTGATCAGAATCATGCACGGGGTAGACTGTTGGGAAGGTAATTCATAGACCTTTGAAAGTCCTTTGGACATCTCCCAGGTTCAGGAGTTGAATTTGGGTCAAATATGGCTCAGAAACGTTTGTCGATCCATTGGACGGGGAGTCGTTCGGACGCAAATGGATCGTTCGTCCGCATGGTAAGTTCGAATCATGCACGGGATGGACCATTGGAATGGATAGGAGATGTACTTCAACATTCCAAAGAGTTTTATCCGATTTAGGGAGTTGACTTTTGTCAACCGGGCCCTGGAAGCCTTTGGTGACCTCTTGGAGTTAAACGGATCGTTCGTCCGCATAGTAAGTCGGAATCGCATACGGGATGGACCATTGGAAAAGGATTTCAGTGCCCTTCGAAGATTCATTCAGACTTAGACGAGCTGAAGATTTGACTTAGGTCAAACAGATCCCGGGAGCTCCCGATAGCCTCTAGATCAAGTTTCGGACGCAAACGGATCGTTCATCCGCATGGGAAGTCAGAATTGTGCACGGGACAGACTGGTAGAAAGGAATTTCAGTGCCCTTCTAAGATTCATTCAGCCTCAGTTGAGCTGAATATTTTTCTTTTTTCATCAAACGGAGCATGGGAGTGCCCGATGGCTTCTAGGTCAGCACTCGGGGTATGACCCGGGTTTGTAGTGATGAAGGGAGGTACTGGGGACGTAAGGAGAGTTAGGGGGTAACAGAATGGGGTGTGTACAGTAAGATCCATCTACTAGTGAATAATGAATGAAAGGAGCGCGCTTGTGTTCAAATAAAAAAAATATTTAATTAAACTCAATTTTTATCAATTAAGTCCTAAACATGCATCTATGTGTGATTGAAGATGATAAAATCATGCAAGAACATTCAAACACACACATGTGAAGAAAAATCCCCAAAGGGGAAAAACCTTTTATTTTCACTATAATATTGTAAGACACGATTACAAAGATTACAATGAAAATACAGTGTGACACAGAAATAGCCACAGGCGTCGGTTCTGATGTTGTTGGCTGGAATCTCCCTCAGGAACTCCAGGTGAGCAGCAATGAAGAAGAAATACGGCTTCTCCACAAAGGTTGAACAAACTCAAGGTTATGTTCTTGGGCTACAAAAGGATTCACAAAGATTTGGCAAGGATGTGTGAATCAAAACATGAGTCTTGGGAGTCAAAAATATGAAGACTAGTTGTATTTGGACTCTCAAAAACGTCTCTCAAAGTCTTATGAAATAACTCCCCCGAAGTTGGCTTTTATAGGAAACCAAAAGGAATTTCACAATTTTAAAACACTTGCCAGCGTCAGGTACCCCGAACCGGTTTGGGTGTACCGTGAACCGATTCACTCCCCTAACCGGTTTGGCCTTCGGTTCGCAAAAATTCGCTGGAACTTGGGGCTTAAACACTTAGCATTTTTCCAAGGGTTTTTCTCGTAATTTTTTCCATTTTCAAAGTTCCATAACTTCTTCACCATAGCTTGGATTGAAGTGCCGTTTCTTCCAGTATCTTCGATGCGGTGAGCTCTTCAACTTTCCTGTTGACCATACCTCCAGACGGTGGCTGTAAAATTACCAAAATTCCATTGAACTTCCATATATTACCTTCTTTCTCTATTTTGACTTCTCTTGCGTACCACTTGCATTAAGTCCCTAAAATTGTGGAACGTGAAGTCATTGAGGTAGATGTGGAACAAATGATGGATATGTTGAATGTTTGATTCCTGGAATTTGGATTGAGGCCGTCGTGTGAGATCGTGTAGAGACGTGCCAAATGTAGTGGCATACGACATACACAAATGTAAGATAACGGACATCAGAAATATGTCCTTACAAATATCCCCCTATGTCTATGTCGGTACATACATAGAAAATCCGAATTATCAAATAACAAATTGCCTATACAAATCTACCCTCCCATGAACCCAAAACTGGAAAGGTACAAATGAATAAGTCTTCATCATTTGTTCTTCAAATCTTCAAAACTTTTCTCATCAGGGTGTGCAACATATTCTCATCAATGAAGTACCCACACACATGAGATAAAGCAAATACTAAGTGACATATTGAGTTTGAAATGAGATAAACATAGATATCATCTTAAAACAAATCTCAACATCTCAGAAACTCCCCCATAATATGATAATTCTTCTCCCCTTTTATTATGTCCCCAAATAGACAGATATGAGAAGCAGAAATAAATGCAATTGGAGTGTGTCACAAGGTAAAAAAACTTATATTTTTGAATTTTTCAAAATTTTTCACACAACATATATAAACAAAGAATCACACCATGAAAGAACACAAAAAAACCAAGTCGATGATAGCATAAATGTATGGGTGTGATAAAATTCGATAGGAAAATCAATGCATACAAGCATGACATATGTGAACGACGAATATCGGATACTCATAACGAATGAACTAAAAATCTTCCTTTGGTGTAAAAAGATGGAAATATGAGACATTGACTCAATCAAATAAGCACATCAAAGCTCAAAGTGATTTTCACACTAATAACGTCCAAAACAATTCCATGCTTTTTGAGGACTTTCAAGGAAGTGCAAACCCGTTTAAATTATCCAACCAAACTCCCTCAGATTTGAATTTTGAATAGAGGTAATCTAAATTCTCAAACTTTGGAGAATTGATAGTGAAACCTAAAGGCCGATATTTGGCATGTATTGCTTTTTATTGCCTTTAAATTTTTTCGGTCTCTTTTAACCTCTTTGGACCCCGGATATTAAAATTCCTCAATTTTTAGGTCCTTTTTAATGGTGGCTTAGTATTCGCAAAGGCTAAATGAACCTTTCGCAGCCCTTCCCCATTTTCAAATAAACACACAGTCTCACCAAACAGTTTTAACATGCATTCCAATTTTGTCAAGTTTTATCGTATATTGTACGTTGTATAGACAGAATTGAGATGGAAACACTCAAGCCAATATGTGATAGACAAGTACAATTATCAAATAAAGCCGTACATGGGTGCAATAAAGGAGATAGGAGTCAAACATATAGAAAGATATCACTAATCACATTTCAAAGACTCCAAACGATGTAAAGCACATGGATGCAATGATGTAGCGTCTCAAATCACTATCAAACATTCACATGGATAAATGGAATGAAATTTGTGACTTGGCTATCTTAAATGCTCATCTATAAAAGGTGAAAAAAAATACAAAAATCTTTTTGTGCTTTTCTAAAATTTTTATAAAAAGAAAATCTTTTTGGATTTTTCTCAAAAAATATATATAAAAAAAAAGTAATAATACACATTATAAAAACTAGCAATAGTAAGCATATGGTATAAACATGAAAAAGCATCATATCCTAGACACGGACCAACCCCACAGTCAACTGTGCAAATCCCCAAAGACTTCTTAAGAGTCTCAAATCTAAGGGCATCCAAAGGTTTCGTGAAAATATCGGCTAACTGACAGTCAGTGGGAACGAAACTCAGGGATACGACTTTCTCCTCAACTAACTGACGTATGAAGTGCTCGCGTATCCTAATGTGCTTTGTGCATGAATGATGGTCTGTATTGCAGTATATGTGTATTGCGCTTGTGTTATCACGGGAGATGGTCATGATGTCCCATGATATCCCATAATCCTCCAGCATCTGCTTCATCCACAAGAGTTGCGTGCAACAACTCCTGGTGGCGATGTACTCAGCCTTCGCAGTGGACAGAGAGATGGAGTTTTGCTTCTTTCTCAGCCAGGAGACAAGAGCAGAACCAAAATAGAAACACCCACCATAAGTGCTCCTACAACCATCTACTTCCCCGATCCAATCGACATCCGAATAGGAGGACAAACGGTCATTGGTATCAAAAGAATACCAAATACTATATGAGAGAGTCTCACTCACGTATTTGATAATATGTTTTAGAGAGAGTAAGTGTGACTCTTTTGGGGACGCGTGATATCGCGCACAGACTCCGACTAAAGGCTATGTCGGGATGACTGGAAGTCAAGTAGAGAAGACTACCTATCATACTCCGATACAACGTTTTCTCTACATCCTTGCCTGAAGTGTCCTTACTAAGATTGATAGAAGTACTCATAGGTGTACGTGCATGTTTAGCGTAGTCTAAAACAGTTTTCTTCACTAGGTCTCTAGCATACATGGATTGGGAGATGAACATTCTATCCTCTAGCTGACGAACCTGGGGACCAAGGAGGAACGTAACCTCGCCTACCATGCTCATCTCAAACTCACTTTTCATCTCCTCCTCAAAGTGGTGAGCATGCTGGGAGTACGTGGATCCAAAGACTATGTCGTCCACATAGACCTGGGCAACAAAAATAGCACCGTTATTTCTCCTGACAAATAAAGTCATATCAACTCCCTCTCATGAAGACATGGGCTAAGAGATAGGAAGTAAGCCTCTCGTACCAAGCACGGGGTGATATCTTCAAACCATACAGGGATTTCCTCAGATAGAAGACGTGCTTCGGGTGCTTACGGTCTTCAAACCCTTTTGGTTGTTCCACGTAAACCTCCTCCTGAAGAATTCCATTTATAAAGGAAATCTTGACATCCATTTGATATAACTTGAAGCGCAGATCACATGAGATGGTGAGTAGTAAGAGGACTGACTCAAGCCTCGCAGTAGGAGCAAATGTCTCCCCAAAGTCTAGACCCTCTATCTTTGTCTAGCCTTGTGAAACCAACCTAGCCTTATTTCTGATTATGGTACCATTTTCATCCATATTATTCTTGAAAATCCACCTGGTACCTATCACATTAGTCTCACTAGGTCGGGGGACAAGTTCTCAAAAATTATTCTTTTTAAACTAAAGCAACTCATCTTGCATAGCAGATATCCAGTGTTCATCCTTGATTGCTTCTTTATGATTCTTGGGCTCGACTTTGGACGTGTAAAAAAAGTGGCTAACGACGTTCTCTAGCTGAGCACGAGTCTTAATCCCAATAGTGGGATCGCCTACAATGGAGGCCGGGTCATGAATCTTGCGAACCCAAGCTGGTGTGTCCCCTAACACGGGATTAGGGTCCACAGAGTGTGGGTGAGGGACAAGTAAATCACTGTCAGAAAATACCTCATCCTCACACTGAAGGTTAGGATCAATAACCGTCGGGGGTTCATCTTCTTGCACAGTGACGTTTATTGAATCCATAATCTTAGAGCTCTTCAGGTTAAAAATATGGTACGCTCTACTATTTTATGAATATCCTAGAATTTTTCCCTCATCACTCTGGGAGTCTGCAAAGACCTAGCCATTTCCGGGATCGTCCTATTCTTTCTCTCAACAATCCTATTTTACTGCGGAGTCTGCAAAGTAGAAAACTCATGTTTTATCCTAAGGCTATCACAGTAAAGATATACCTTTGCTTCCTTAAATTCTATGCCATTGTCATTACATATCCAATTAATAGTGTCTCCGTGTTTATTTTGTTAGGTACGGCACTTGGTCGTTAAAAACTCTACAGCATCGAATTTCTCTCTCAGAAAACCTACAATCGAATATCTGGAGAAATCATCTACCATCATGAGGATATACCTCTTACCACCCAGACTCTCAGTACGAGTAGGACCCATAATATCCATGTGCATCAGCTCAAGTATATGGGATGTGGTAATGAAATGAAACTGCCTATGTGGGCTACGAATTTGCTTTCCCAACTGACAGGGTCCACAAACCATAGAAGTTGGCTTTCCAAGTGATGGTAAGACATGTATTAGGTCCTTTTTAACTAAATGAGTCAAATCTTTAACGTTCACATGACCTAGACGTTGGTGCCACAGATCTATAGGAGTGATCGTGGCGTGGTTACAGACAAGAGAGGACGTGGGCTCAGTCCCATAGCAATTATTCCCTGTCTTCACCCCTTGCACTAAAAGTTTATCGGCTTGATTATAGACATTACACGCATCCCGGTCAAACTTTACGGCAAAGTTAGTGTCTCACAGCTGGCTAATGCTGAGAAGGTTTGCCTTCAAACCTTTGACGTATAAAACATTCTCTAGCTTAGGAAATCCTTGTAACTCTACAGTACCTCGTCCTACAATGCTAGAGTTACTCCCATCTCCAAAGGTGACTCTACCATCCTTATAATCCTCAAGGTAGGTAAAAAATGAGGCATCACCTGTCATATGTCTGGAGCATCCACTATCAAAATACCATTGTGAGGTATTATGTGCTTTGAGAGAGTCATGAACAACAAGATCCTTTTTATCTTTCTTAGGAACCCAAGACATGGCAACCTTTTATTTACCCTTGTTGTTGTTGGTTTTAGACGAGATGCGAGAAGCATTCATAGACGGCAAAGACATCCGTTGAAATTCCTCCATCAAACTCTGTGATGTGGTGGATACAAACTCAACACTCTCTCTCAGACTGGCTTAATCACCAGTATGATGTGGTGGAGAAATAGTACATCGTGTCCGACCCAATCTATAGTAAAACTCCATGAGGTGGCCTTTTCTTTTGCAGTACGTACAGAAGAACTCAGTCTTAGGCCGACCTAGGTTTGCTTTTCTTGGTCGAACTCTCCTTCGTAGTTTTTTACGATGGACATATGGAGTCGTAGTAAACTCAGGAATTGGTCCAGGTGCAATTTGGGACGTGGAGGCACCATCATAACCTATTCCCTTCCTATCACCAAAACTTAAAGTGGGACCGATGATCATCTTTCCCATCTTCCCAGATCTGTCCTCGATTTGAACCTTGACTTCACGTGCTTTCTCAAGATCATGAGTAAGATGGGCAACAAGGGCTTCAAGTTTTTTTCGAGTCTCCATGGAGGAATGGAGCTCACTAGTAAGACTAGACACTTGTTTAGTCAAGTCCCCTTTCTCTTTCTCAAAACAACTTTCTCTCTCTCTCTCTCTCTCTCTCTCTCTCTCTCTCTCCAAACAATCTCTCTTTCTCAACACAGGCAGACTCCCTCTCTCTCGAGGTGGTGCAGGTGGAGGACTCTCTTGCTCTCGATTTTTCTAAATCTTCCTCTAGAGCGGTGATCCTAGGAACTAACGCTTTGTTATGCTTTTTAGTTTTAAATGACTCATTATATAACTCAGTGTATGCGCGTTGAAGGTCACTCTCGCTCTCACTTGCATCATCCTCCCCCTCACTCACATCGCTCTCACTGTCGAGGTGTCCCTGTGAAGTAGAATCCTAATCATCGCGAGGATTACTAGAAATGCTCGCATGACTAGCCATGAATGCGATGAAGTTATACTCATGCGATGACTCATCTTCAAAGTCCACCGACTCGACCGCACTGTCGTCACTAAGGGTAGCATTAATGAAAGTTTTTCCCTTTTCTCTGTTCAGCCTAGTAGCTCACTCAAAAGCTCTATGAACCTTACCGTCGCACTCATAACATCTCTCACTGTTTTTCTTATGAGGGTCTTTAAAATTCTTTTCATTTTTCTTTTCAAACTTATTTATCTCAAACTTCTTTTTCTCTTTAAAATTACCATTTTTCTTGAATTTGAGAATTTTCTTCAAATTTCTAGCAAACAGGGCCAAATCATCTAAATCAAGCTCACACTCAGAATCTGACATTGTATCTCTCTTTTTCTACATGACTCAACTCTCTTTCTTGCTGACCCCTCACTTTTTCTCTCCTGGGCATTAAGCGCAATTCCCTTATCTTTAGGCTTCACAGATTTAGGAAACATATCAATTTCATATGTTTGTAAGTCTCCTACGAGTTCCTCCAATTTAAGCATATTTAAATTACCCATAGAATTTAGCACAGTGAATTTAGGGATAAAATGCTTAGGAAGTGATCTAAGAATATTTTTAACAACTCTAGCATTAGGAATGTGATCACCACGATTAAAGCTAGTGTTTACAATATCCGATAGTCTAGCATAAAATTCATCAAAGCATTCAGTTTCAAGCATGGTGATGGTTTCAAATTGATTTGTCAAATTTTCCAGTTTAGACTCTTTCACAACATTAGTTCCTTCATGGGCAAGTTGTAAAACATCCCATGCCTCTTTTGACGTGGTGCAAGTCATTATGCGTTTGAACTCATATGGTGTGACAGATCTAGAAATAGCACTTAAACCCTTAGAATTAAAAGATGACCATTTAAATTCTTCTTCAGTCCATGTAGTGTCAGGTTTTAAACAAATCACGTTATTAACAGTGACGGAGGGAGGAATCCACCCTCTTTCAACCAAAATCCAGAAACGTTCATCAATGGTTTTTAATGCAGATCTCATGCGGGCTTTCCAGTATGCATAGTTTGTCTGGTCAAAAACTGACATTTTATTATATAACTTCTCCATTATGAACATGCTCTTTTTCAAAAAATAATTTTTCACAAAATTGATATCTTAGAAAACTTTTGCGAAAAATTACACGGTATAATTATGTAATTGGCTATGATACCAATTTGAAAGGAGTGCGTTTGTGTTCAAATAAATAAATTATTTAATTAAACTCATTTTTTATCAATTAAGTCCTAAACATGCATCTAGGTGTGATTGAAGATGATAAAATCATGCAAGAACATTCAAACACACACATGTGAGGGAAAATCCCCCAAAGGGGCAAAACCTTTTATTTTCACTATAATATTGTAAGACACAGTTACACGAATTATAATGAAAATACAGTGTGACACAGAAATACCCACAGGCGTCGGTTCTGATGTCGTCAGCTGGAATCTCCCTCAGGAACTCCAGGTGAGCAGCAATGAAGAAGAAAGACAGCTTCTCCACAAAAGTTGAATAAACTCAAGGTTGTGTTCTTGGGTTACAAAAGGATTCACAAAGATTTGGCAAGGATGTGTGAATCAACACATGAGTCTTGGGAGTAAAAAATATGAAGACTAGATGTATTTGGACTCTAAAAAACGTCTCTCAGAGTCTTATGAAATAACTCCACCGAAGTTGGCTTTTATAGGAAACCAAAAGGAATTTCACGAATTCAAAACACTTGCCAGCGTCAGGTAACCCAAACTGGTTTGGGTGTACCACGAATCGATTCGCCCCCTAACCGGTTTGGCCTTCGATTCGCAAAAATTCGCGGGAACTTGGGGCTTAAACACTTAGCATTTTTCCAAGGGTTTTTCTCATAATTTTCTCCATTTTCAAAGTGCCATAACTTCTTCACCATAGCTCGGATTGAGGTGCCGTTTCTTCCAGTATCTTCGATGCAGCGAGAACCTAAACTTTTCAGTGAACCGGACCTTTGGATAGTGGCTATAAAATTAACAAAATTCCATTGAACTTCACTATCTTGGCTTCTTTCGCTATTTTTACTTCTCTTGCGTACCACTTGCATTAAGTCCCTAAAATTGTGGAACGTGAAGTCATTGAGGTAGATGTGGGACACGTGATGGAGATGTTGGATGCTTGATTCCCATAATTCAGATTGAGGCCGTCGTGTGAGATCGTGTAGAGACGTGCCAAATGTAGCGGCATACGACATACACAAGTGTAAGATAACGGACACGAGAATTATTTCCTTACAATGATTGAATGCTATTTCCAACCTCATTACAAACAATATCCAAACATAACTAAAAAAATGAACCTAGAAAGCCATCAGGGCTAGGGAAAAACTTTTCATTAAGAGAGAAACCTGCTGTTTTGATTTCCATGAGAGAGGGGATGGCATCAGGAATAGCACAATCAGTGGAATCAAGAATACAAGGAATGTATTTGGAGATAATACCATTATCACTGGTGATGGAGGGGTTGTTATAAAGGTCAGTGAGATAGTGTGATTTTGAATATCTTCAGGGGTAGAAAGAATCACCTCACTATTAATGACTTTGATGATTTTATTTTCTTTGGATCTTTGAGTGTCATCTTTGTGGAAAAAGTGGTGTTTCTATCACCTTCAGTGAGCCAGTGGGATTTTTCTTTATCTCTCCAAAATGATTCTTCATGGGTTAGACATGTGAGATAATTGTATTTAACATCAATCTCATCTTGAGAAAGAGTTTATGAGTGTTGATTTTGTTGATAGAACTTTGGTGAATATTATACATTTTCTCGGTGATAACATATTTTTTTGGGTGGATCTCCCTTCCAGTACACAATACACACTCTTATTGTTTGTCATGGCCCTTGAGCATGACAAAGAATGGCTAAAAAAGTGAGACATTAGTTCTCATTTGGTGCAGTGATTTCATTTTGAAAATTAGAATTAAGTAAATAATTTTTTAAATACCCTAAAGGTAAAAAAATTAAGTGGGATATAGGTTTTCAAAATAAATCACGTTGTCTCCATCGGTATTTTAAAAGGAGGTGTGATTAATTCCTTGTGTTAGCTTGATTACCTCCTTAACAAAGAGAATTAATCATGACATCACAAAATTTAAAAAAAATCAAGTTATATTTATTTGAAATTAAATTTGAGTGAGTTCGATCCCCCCAATTTGGAAGTTCAACATGGTTGGATTTAATTTTAAAGAAGGAATAGATGGTATATACTTAAACATAAATAATAATATCCCACCCAATGGAATCATTGTCGTTAATTTTGGGACCAAAAGACACCAACTATGTAATTATGTTGTACAAAGGTTTCCTAGAATCTTTGAATAGCACAACTGAAACATGTAATGCTTGCCTAATTTAGCGTGAATTGTTTTAAGTTCCCAGTAAGAAATTTCATTTCACAAGGTAATTAGGATGCTGAAAAGGATTAATTCTACTCAGTGTAGAGGGAGGCTAAATTAAAGTATTGTCAAAATTTTAATTCTCATAACTTCAATTGGATTTTTTTTTTCAATAATCATTTTCATATATTCAAAATAGGTTGAACTTTCAGCCCACTTGCATCGATCTTAAAGGAATTTGTTTAAAACTAGAATGCATTTCATAAATTGGAAAATAAACCTATATATTATCCTCACTGCTGAGGATTGTATATTTTTTTTACTAAATCATGCCCAACCAATTCTGCTGAGGAGGCATTTGAGTTGTATGTCCTAGCTTACCTAGAGTGGAAGAAAATTGATCTAATTGATTATTGTTACATACTGGCATCTATTACCAATGCATTTCATCACTAAGATCATAATAAGTCAAGCTCTTACGACATGATTTTGAACCTCATGGACATGTTTGAGGATTAAAATCGTGCCACAAGACTATAAGTTATGGCAAGGTTAATTAACACATGTTTGGTTAGTACTCTGATTAATAATCATGTTCTAAAGAGTATCTATAACTTAGAGAAACTAAAGGCTCTTAAATATTAAAGAAATGGGGAAACCAATATAAGTTTTATGATCCAATCACTCCAAGAGTTCTTTAATAAGTTTCACCCAAATTCTTCTAGGAATAAATTTGATTACTCCTTAGCGCAACTACTTGAAGGACTCATAATTGCTGAGTATATCATCATGAAAAAGGGTGTTGTACAAATTTCTAATATATAGTCTCATATTCCTTTATCCAAAAAAGGTAATAATAAGAAGAAGGTAAATTCTTTGGTATAACCATTGGCTGCTAAAATAGTGCTTAGTTTAAAGTTAAATGTTACATATGCAAATAGTTAGGATATTGGAAGAAGGAATTACTGATATACTTAGTAAAGAAAAGGCATGGAAATATTAATATACCCTTTATCATTAATATTTATATTGTGATCCTCTGTATTGAGACCTAGTGTGAAGATTCTGGAACCAGTAATTATGTTTGCAATTATTTGCAAAGGTTTCAGGTGACCATGGAGCTTAATGAGGAAGGAATATTTTTGTTAATGGGTTATCACACCAAGAAATCAATACTAACATCAAGACATATATCTTAATATTTTAATGGAGACGTATAATATTTAAAAAATTATTTACCTAATATTAGAATAAATTTAATTTCAATTTCTAAATTTATAATGAATGGATATTCAGTTTATTTTAATATAGAATTTTTTTCAAAAAGGGTAAATCTTTTGTGTTTTGATACATTGAAAAACAATTTGTATGTTATAAATCCCTTATCACCAAATCTACTGATATTGAAATGAATAACTCAAATGGAAATGAACTAAAGAGTAAGAAACATTTTAAGTTTAACCAAACATATATTTTGCATTTATGGCTTTGTCACATTTATCTAAAAATAATTCAAGGACTAGTTTCAAATAGGTACTTCATTAGAAGTGGAGGCATGTATAGTCCGTGAATCCTATTTATAAGGTAAAATGGTCAAGAGGTCCTTCACAAACAATGTCTATAAAGGTAAAGATGTGCTATAATTGTGTTAGTATGATTTATGTGGTCCTATGACTATTTGAGAAAGAGGTGGTTGTGAGTATTTCATCACTTTTATTTATGATTACTCATGTATGGATATGTTGAACTTATGCACCACAAGTTTGAAGTCTTTGATAAGCTCAGCGGGTACAAATAATTGGTGAACTAATCCAAACCCTTAGATTTTATCATGGAAGTGAATACTTTTTAGGAGATTTTATGAATCATTTACCAGAGGTGGGGCTTACATCCCAATTATTTGCACCGGGCACACCATAGTAAAATTGTGTTGTGGAAAGAAGGATCATTACTTTTTGGATATGGTTAAATTTAGGATGAGCTATTTGGATATGTCGGATTCTTTTGACCTTATGAATTATGTACGATTATAGTAGACCCACTGTTCTTCATATGATAGATTGCCTAATTCCTTTCCAAACGAGTTTGAGTCTTTGTCCACGAGGTACTTGGAAAGCTTCATTAACTTCAAAGTGGATTCACACATATCGAACCTCAAGTACACCATTTAGGAAAGTTATAAGACTTAGTGGACTTAGCTTCACACTTTGGTTAGTTGCTTTCATAGTTGAAAAATATTTTTAATTAACCTTATTTGGATAAATTATCAAATATACTCTTCATATAGAAAAATATATTTTCTTATATATTGCATATATTTCATGTATTTTAAGTATGAGTTTTCTTAGTTGGGAAAGACATACTTCGCATTTTTCCAGAACTCATTTTCAAAATATTTTTAGGCAAAACTGGACAATTTCCAGGGACATTCTCGTGGGCTGCTTCGTCAAAGCAATGAGTTTCTTCGCTGCAATGGAGGGCCAGCGATGATTATTTTGTCTCGTGATTTTTCCATGGAAATGTGCATGATCTCATCATATCTACATCGCTAGAAGAAATAATTTATTCGCTGCAGTGATTCCATCATTCATCGATTATGACTATGCTGAAAGTACTTTTTTAGTGAGGTATTTTATTAATATCTCTTTGATTTTTGTTCTACAGACACCTTTTCGACTGATTAAATCTTATATGTGATTACTTGACACTTTAAGAGTTTGACATTTGACCTATTATCCTCCTAAACTCTTTGAAACCAAGGTATATAGTTATGTGTTCAATACTCTTCCAATCCATGAGTGAGAGCTTTGAAAAATCTTTTAGCTCATCAAAACATTTCAAATATTTGAGAGCATATTTTTCACTGCTATTGTTTGAGTTCTTCAAGCCACTGCTTTTGTTTTTTTCTATTTGAGAAAAAATTAGATATTTATTTACTATTATTTTATAAACTTTTATTCAATAAGTAAATATCTTCTTTACTTTGGTTTGAAAAATCCATTTTTAGATTTAGAGCACCATACCCTTGTAAGACATCAAACCAACCTTTTAGGAATATTTTAAAATCCTTGATGTATATTTTTTGGTTGCTTGAAGTTTCCATTCTTGGAAAAAATTATTTTAATTTTTAAGGGTAAATTTTTGGCTGAAGATTTGACCACATTGGTCACGAACGAAAAATGGCGGGGATTGTGTAGAAATCTTTAGCTGTCGCATGTTCGTGTGGTTGTATGTATTTGTGTTCTAGTTGTAATACTCTACCATAGTGAATTTTTTGTTCTTATCAGCTCGAGATTTTTCTTGTTAGTGGGTTATTCCTTCCTACACCTTATCTTGTGAAAATTTGACTCTTCAAAGTCTTTTTAAATCATTGTCTTAATTAAATAATATATTAATTGTACTCTAAAACCAAGTAAAATATTGTGATGATACCAGAAATGGTATCACCAAATCAATGTGAGTATGAAAGCTCAAACCACTTCATCAATGGAGTATAAACAAATATATATATATATATATAAGGCGATGAGGCAAAGACGGAGATGACACAGAATATAAGTGGTTCAGCCTATATATGCCTACTCCGCTGTGTGAGTGTGTGTGAAATCCACTAAGAATAGGAACTAATGGTTTTGGGATATAGAGCACTCCATCTTTATCTCTCTACTATGATTTTGACAGAGCTTCAGCTAGGGTTTACAGTGATTGATCCTTTACAAAGATGTAGAAGACAAGCTTATATTGCATGGGGGGTGCAGTGTACTCCCCCCCCCCCCCCCCCCCCAAGATCGTAATAAGAATATGTGGAATGTTCCCAGCCAATGAGGACGAGCCATTTGTCACTTGTCAAATGTAGGTCATGGTGATCAAATATTCCCTCACGTGTGAGGGGATATTGTTATAATGGTTTTGTCCATGTGGAATCTTCAACCCACACGCACACTCCCATGCATCCCCCAATCCACACTCTATGTTAGCTGTCCATAGTCGATCGTTTGTCAAGGTCGAGGGCGAGTTATGTCTTATTGGGCTATCTCATCCTATCCTCACCATCCGAATGATGGCCAAGGATGAGGGTGGTAGATAATAGGATCAATGATGTAAGGCATGTTGACTGGTCTTCCAGGAAGAGGCCGAGGGATCCTGAGGTTAGCCATTGGCTGAGGATAAGTCAAATCGGGTTGACTCTATGCCCGAGTAATAACTCCTTATATTAGATGGATTATTGATGGTCGGCTTTGGCCTAGATGATGTAACTTTGGGATGGGGATATAATTGGTATATCTATCACCCCCTAGCCCTTAGTCTTTAATGTATAATGAAGGCTGGGGGATAAGGCATCTTTTGGGTTTGAGTTTAAAAGGCGTCCTTTCATATGTCAGATCTAAAGAGTTCGATGATGATTGGATTGACACTTTGTAGTCATCGTGTGGAATGGCGTGTGGACAAAAAAATAATGGATGTTGTTGTGACCTAGGGTATAGCACCTTAATGATGTATGCCTTGGAAGTTGTTCTCAACGATTATTAGTATTTGAACCATTTTGAAAATAGTTTTATCTTTCGACTTGATCTTCTTCACACGCAAGCTTCCTCTCTCTAAAACCATTCTTACTCTTTTTCCCTATTCAAGTATTCCAAGACACATTTTAGGGTTATCTTTTCTTCTACAATCGTTAAATTTCTCCAGGTTATATCCTTTTTCTGTCATTTCCAAGTTTTCCCCATTTCTTATTTGTTTTCTTTAAGTTTATTCATTTTTCGATGAGCTTTATTTTTTTCAGCCACTTTCAGTGGTGGTTTTGGGGTTGTTCTTAGGCACTTTAATGGTGGTTTTGATAGTTAGGTGGTTACACTTAAGTATCCTAACATTCTTGAGCCTCATTTACCCACAAAACCAACCAATAATTGAACCTCGATGCAACTTCAGTGAACTAGTTCTTTACTGGTTCTTGACTGTTGTTATCGAAAATGATTCTTTTTCCCATTTGTACCTTTGGCCAACAGTAGTCAAAACTTTAAATAGTTTGTACCTTTTAACTCTTTATTGTTTAAGTTTAAGCTCGGCTTCTTTGATGCTAAAGAAGCTTTGCGAGTTAGAAGAGCAGTATCCCACACTTAGGGATAGGTAATTCCAAGAAATACGTAGGATATAGGAAAAGTTTGAGGCCATACGTAGAGTTTACCCTCATCTTATATGACCCATTTTTCCTATCCCATTAAAGACCATCTTACCCTATTTCTCTGAGGTCTGTAAGGAAGAGATGACTAACTTATTCTCTTCTCCAACTGACAGAAGAAATTAATTTAAAGAAGGGATGAGAATTCCATCCTCACATCCTATGGAACCTGAGGCAACCAAGAACTCATCTCAGACATCGTCCTCCAACTAGGTCGAGTCCTCTAGATGGGATGAATCTTTAGTCCAAATAGTGGAAGATGGGTCTCCAAGTGATTTTTCGATTCAAGTCATCTCTGAACAGGCTGAGCCGACTATCAATGTTGTCATCCCCACAACTGCCATCCCTCTTAGAGCCATAACTGAGAGTGAGTTTTAAGAGATAATCCTAGAGGGGAATTCGACTACCAAAAATGAGGCTGCAGAAGAGAATGAAAATGTGGCCGACGATAGTGATGACTCTGAGGTATAAGAACCCATTGATTATAATTATGTCGAGACCTTTCATTCCACTATAAGAGATTTTAACCTTCTCCTTTTGAGACATATATATGGCACCAAGTCTGACATTCTCATGCGCGTCCCAGCCGGCGATGAAAGAATATAAGACGGTCGAGAGGGCAAAATTATTATATACGAGAAAATGTTTAAGGTCGACATTAGATTGCCTTTCCACTCTTCTGTCTGATCCTTTTTGTCCAGTCTAGGACTTTCTCAAACTCAATTGGCATAAAATTCTTTGAGGATCATACTCAGATACACGTCCTTGTGGATGAATAAATACACAGATGACCCTTCAGTTGAAATTTTCAAAGCCTATTATAATGTTTCCTCCTCAAAAACCCAGTTCGGGTATTACCATCTAAGGGCTAGGAAACCAAATAAGAAAATTATCCAAGTTACCCAGACATCAAAACATTATTGTAAGACGGGGTTATTTTCCATTTCTAAGGCTTGGGAATTTTTGGTCAATTTCGACCCTTATGAAGACGAGTCAAGTTTTCCACATGATTAGGCAAACCCCTCCATGTCAGCCAAGCTGGACCCCGACCTCAGCGTTAGAGATAGAGAGGGTTAAGTATAAAAAAAAGCCGAGGAAAGGAAGGGGCCCTTCCTATATTTGAGTCTCTTATGACTCTTGGCTTCTTGAAGAAAGTAGGTTTGGGGGTAAACCCCCTAACTGAGATGTGTGAATCACCTAACTTTTCTGTTCTCGTCCTTGAATTTGTTGAATGATCCTTTTTTCTTTTCTTTTGCAAATCGCCCTTCACACATCTCTGATGACCCATGGACTATGAAGAGTCCCATCTTGAAGTGTTTTTTAAATAAGGGGGAAAACCACCCATGAAAAAGACAAATGTTGGAGGGTCACCTAACCCTAAGGTCAGTCAGAAGAGATAGGTGTAAGCTCTACCTACTAATGTCAACCAAGATAAAGAGACGAGACCGAGTGTGAATCCACCTCCTCAGGGGTTGAATCCTTTTATGGGGATTATTTTAAAAACTTTTAGGCGTATAACCTTTCTCAACTCCAGGACAACCCTGAATCGACTATCCCCTATGTGCAGAGGTTTAAAGCTAGCTTACTCACTTTCCCTTCCAAAGGAGACCTTGAGTTCTTGGAGAAGATGCCATCGTTGAAGACCTTATATTTGGATTTCACCACCTAGGACAGGTATCGACATTGTATTAAACTTTCATGTCATATCATATATCCTTTTTCTTTGTTTCATTTTAATCTTTATACATAAAATTTTTATAGGTTGTGTGCGCCCTCGCCTCCACCAACAAATGGGCCACAGAGAGTGTGCCAAAGTTATTAGAGGGAGAGAAGGCCATCATAGATTTATCTGACCTCATGAAGAGGCATAATGATCATCGAGAATAACATAATAAGGCTCTGGACAAGCTCAAGTCTAACCACTTCGAGGTTCTAAAGAAGAAGAAGAATAAAGAGCTGACTACTCTGAAGGCCCAAGTTGTCAACCATGCCACTGAATTGGCTGGAGCTATCAGAAAGGCTAAGAATGAGGCACTCTCAGCTAAAGCTACCCAGAAGATCAAGTACAAGGCAATAGAGTCCTATAAATTATCAGACGAGTTTCTCAGCTTTGGCATGGAGTACTTTGAAAGAGGTCTCAAGAGGGCTTATTGATGGGTTGTCACCAAATTCTCTGTGGTTGTCTCATACATTAGTTTTGAGCTAGAACCTCTTAACATGGAGTATCCTTTCATGAAGATAGCTCTGGAGTATGTTGAGCCTCTGCCCATGGCTAAAGAAGATGTTACTATGGTCGAGGTCCCACTTAAGGCTGATACAAATGTTGTTATTGATCAAACACAAGCAGAGGGAGACGCCTGAAGGTCGGCCATTAATAATGAGCAAACTCGAATAGTTGAAGGTGCTCGAGAGTCAACCTTAAATTTGGAACCGACTTTATAAGGGTTCGTTTGTGACCAATACCCTTCACTTTGTAATTGCTTTTTTGTGAACACTTTAATGATTTCTCTCAATTTTCACTTGAACTAAGTTTTGCACCGAGCTTACTTTCATCTTTGAATGAATTAATGAATCGAGTTTATCTCATATATATGAGTTGTCTTTATTTTTTTATAAGTCTGAATTCGTTGAGTACAACTAAACAAATACGATATACTTCGTTCCCACAGATAATGCCAGATTAATAATTCTAGAAATGCTATCACTAAATCAATGTGAGTATGCAAGCTCAAACTAGTGTATCAATGGAGTATAAGCAGATATATATAGAAAGAGATAAGTCAAATAGGGATACAATACAGAATATAAGTGATTCATCATATCTAGGCCTACTCCACTATGTGAGTGTGTATGGAATGCAATAAGAAAGTGCACTAATGTCCTTGAATACATAACACTTGATCTTTCTCTCTCAATCGTGATTTTAACATAGCTTCAACTAGGGTTTACAATGATCGATCCTTTACAAAGATGTAAGAGACAAGTATTTATACTGCATGGGGGTGTAGTGTACTGCCAAGCATGTAATAAGAATGTGTAGAATATTCCTAGACAATGAGGAGGAGTTAATTATCACTTGTCACATGGAGGTCATGATGATAAAATATTCCCCCACGTTTGAGGGAGATGTCTTTATAATGATTTTATCCACGTGGGTTTTATAGCCCACGTGCACACTCTTAGGCATCCCCTAATCCATGGTTATATGCCACCTGTCCATAATCGGTCATTTATCGAGGTCGAGGTCGAGTTATCGAGCTATAGTTCACTAATGGAATGATATATGTCTTGTTGGGTTGTCTTATCTTGTCCTCGTCGACTTGATGATGGCTGAGGACGAGGGCGGTAGATCATAGGATCAATGATGTAAGGCATGTTAACTGGTCTTCTAGGATAAGGCTGAGGGATCCCTGAGGTGAACGATTGGCCGAGGATGAGTCAGATCAGGCTGAGTTTATGGCCGAGTCATAACTCCTTATATTAGATGGATTGGCAATGTTCGGCTTTGGCCAAGGTGGTGTAACTCTAGGACATATATCATATTGTGTCAGATAAACTTTCAAATTTTTACTCCTTTTTTGCAATAATAAACTATTAATATTTTTTCTCAAATTAAGTGAATTAATTTTTATTTGTGTAGTTACCATCGAGAGGCACACTCTTAAATTGGAGACAACTAATTATTTATTAAAATAAGTTCATTCCAAATTGGTATCAATAACTCCCATGAAACTATGAACTATGCATAAGCCAAGTTTAGGACATGTTCGGATTTGGGATTGCCTAGCATATGTGCTGAGGAATGCGTTAGGTAAGTTAGAATCAATGACAAAATCATGTCATTTTATAATTTACCCAAAGGGAACTAAAGTTTGTCTACTTTATAGTCCTAATAACTAGAGGGAAATTATATCTTCCCATGCCTGATATTTAGAGGAGGATTATATAATGGACTAAAAAATTGAATAGTGAGTTGATTTTATAAGAGCTAAGAGGGATATACCAAGTAAGTTCTTCTTAACCACCTGTACAGGAGGAAATACAACCTGATATCGATAATACACTAACTAGGGATGGTCTTAGTATTACTGATGATTAAGATACATGTGCAACTTATATAGGTTCACCAGTGGAGCCAATTGTAGTGATAGAGTTAGGAGACAACTTGTAAGGTTATTGTAGTTGGGTGAACACATTAGTGAGATGCCATGGTAATACAAACCGAATAACATAGGAAAACGAACCAAAGTGAGGATATAACTACATATATTCATACTTAGATGGATTTAATGTATTTGAATATGTTTTGGGAACTTGTAGAATTATTAGATGGGATAAAATCCATCGAGTGCAAGTGGATTTAAATAAAGAAATGATGGTTAAATTGGAAGGTGGAAACCTTCAAGGAGAATCTTGTTGAGAATGGTTTTACATGGAAATATAAGATTGACTATGATGAAACTTTCTCGGTCGTATCCATTATAAAGTTTATACAAATTTTTTAATTTATTGTTGTTCATATCGATTGTGAGATTTGTCAAATGGACGTTAAGTATGAGTTCTTGAATGGTAGTATTGACGAGTGCATCAACAGGATAAAACTGGAAGGGTATATAGCAAGTAGCAAAGAAATCAAAGTGTGCAAGCTAAATAGGTTGATTTATGGACCTAAGGAAGTGTCAATGTCTTGTAACATCTAGTTTTGTTAGAAAAACAAATCTTCTAGATATAATCAATGCCTTGATTGAAATTATGTGTACAAGATGCATGATGGAAATGTGGTGGTATTTTTGGTACTTTATGTGTATATCATCATCCAATAGGGGACAATGTGGGTGTGTTGTCCAATATAAGAGTGTGATTGTCTAGTTAGCTTGATATGAAAGACTTAGGAAAAGTTAATCACATCCTTGGGATAAGGATTTTGCATGATAAAAAAATAGGATGTTGGGATTATCCCAAGCCACTCATATCAATGATTTGCTAACAAAGTTTAGCATACCTTATTCAAAGAAATGATTTCTTACATTCTTGCACGAAACCACTCGGTGTAAGTATAAGTGTCAAAAGGCACTTGATTAGATAGATAGGATGAGGACTTATGGTTCGGCGATGGACAAACTCATGTATGCTTTATATCCGACTAGATATTTATTTTTACACTAACATTTTCAACATATTCCAGTCTAAGCCACGTGAGGACCACTAAACTACAATAAATCACATTCTCAAGTAACTCAAAATAACTAAAGAATATTTATTATTTTACTAAGTGGACAATCTTGAACCTTTAAGATACAAAGACTCAAATATCAAGTTAGATAAGGATTTCAGGTTATTGAGCTCAAGATATGTGTTTACCCTAAGAGGGGGGACCAAAATTTGTTGAAGCATCAAGCAATAATGCATTGTTGATTCGACTATAGAAGACAAATATATTATCTCTTCAAAGACCACAAATGAGGTTGTTTGGCTCTATAATTTCCTAAGTGGTTTTGGTGTTATTACTTTAGTTTAGTCGACTACTGTACTTTATTACTATAACAATAGAGAAACTTCTAGCTCAAAAGAACACATGGATATGGAAGGGGTAAGCACATTGAATGCATGTATCATATGATATAAGATATCATGTGAAGATGTGACGCCATCATAACCAACATTGTATCTTAGGATAACCTTTCATATCATTTTACGATGAGCCTATCAACTAAGTCTTTGGACAATCATGTAGAGGTAATAGGAGTTAGATGAATGGGGAAATGGGTTTAAGACTAAGTTGGATATTTTTGGAGTTTGATTCTTAAAACTGTGTTTATGACATTTATTATGTATTAATAAAGGTTTGACCAAGTTCATTTTGAAATATATATTATGTTTATGATAATGCCTTATAATTATTTTAAATATATTGCAGATTTTGATCATTTGTACTTAGTAGGAAATCAAGTGAGTTGGGATATAATTGAACTGTTCACAACCAAAATAGGGAGTTAACATCCTATCAGTAAAGTTGCGTGTATAATCTTAATAGTTTATCTTGACTCAAGAAATTTTTTGATGGTTCGGGCTCTTGTTTGAGAGATTAAAGAGCATTGTTGATAAGAACTATTTTATACAATCTAATCCCCATATTTATGGCTTGTTAGTCTCATTTTTTATAATAAAATATGTTAATTATGTTATTTTAGTAAATTTGGTGCAATAAAGGAAACAAATTCGTGAAACGGTAAAAGTAGCTCCTATAGAAGATAAATTGAGAGAAAATCGACTTAGATGGTTTGGACACGTTAAGCGTAGATCAATGGATGCTCTTGTAAGGAAGAGTGATTTAGTTAGTATTGATGGTAACCTAAGGGGTAGAGGTAGGCCTAAATTAACTTGGTGGGATATTATAAAAAAGGACATGATATCATGTGGTTTAACCGAAGATATTGCACTGGAAAAAATGGAATGGAAAAATAGGATTCATGTAGCCGACCCCAAATAATTAGGAAAAGGCTTTGTTGAGTTGAGTTCAGTTGAGTTGGTGCAATAAAGGAAGTTGGCACTGTTAACGAAAATATATTTATCCCTTAATTAATACTTAATTTGTTTAATTATAATTAATGTACTTTTTAGTTTAAATGTAATATATTGATTTCGATGATTCCAAACATACTTTTATTTTACCTCTTATTTTATAATATTATTTTATTTGTCAATTATTTATATATATACATACATAATTTCCTATTACGTTTTTTATATATATATAATTATTCATATTTCCTATATACTAATGGTTTATAGTTATTTACATTATTTTCAGAAATGTCTATTCACTTCCTTGAACCATGCGTGCCAGACTATTTGTTGGAATAGAGGGCTTTAGACTTTTGTGTTAAGCCCCATATCTGTTGGACATGACCTTAGCAAGTAGGTTCAGTACCGCCATAATATTTTATCTGTTATTTCATATCATAGATTTTTAGTTTTTGATTTATTTGTTTTTAAACCATGTAATGACCGAACTGCTACATGACTTCGTCTATTGGTAGTTTCAAACCTGGTGGTGCGTTAATACCTTAAGCCTAGCTAAGTTACTAATAGATTTCGTCCTATGTGAATCTAGCTTCAGTCACTTTGGCTTGTGACCGAATAAGACCTGCTAGTGTAAGCTTTGGTCATTAGTAATCTCCATCTTGTCATTTGCTTATATGTCACATCAGTTATAAAACTGTCTTATTATTTGGCTTTGTAAACTTTCTTGGGCCCTGCGTCTCATGTAACAGTCCCATTATATGTGCATAGCTTTTGTACTAACCACTGTTTTGATCTACCAAACAAAGTTTTATATTATATTTCTTTAATTGTAAAAGTTGTTGTGAGTTATTTTACACGTCTCCCAGTACTGAAGCTGATGATAAGATTTTTGAGAAGTTCATATATTATTTTTCTTTCAGTTGTAAATTGCTGGAAGCCTTTTTTTTCCGGTCACCTCATCTCAGTCATTGGACCCGCGGTGACACCTTGACAGCTTGCATTACCTGCTATACCTTAAAATCCTTGAACCATGCGTGTACCTTCTATCATATTTATATATATTCGTTTCATATAAAAAATATATATATTTATCGCTTAATGTTAAAATTCGACAGATATTATAAAACAAAAGAAAGCTAGAAAGCTATCATAACTAAAACTAGTACCACGCATTTTTCTTATCAGACTTCATTGAGGCACGAGTTTTTTTTTTTTGGTGTAGCTTTGACTGTCAGCATGTACCTCATTTCATATATACCATCCGAGACTGTAGCACCAGTTTTTATATGTAGCTTTTGACATATTCTTTAATGCCTGCTATGGTCACTTCCATCCGTACACTCTTGTCTCTTGACTCTGCGACTGTATAGACTTATATCAGCAATTTGTTATGTTAGCTTGGCTTAGTGGTTTAAAGATTCGTCCTTTACAAATTGTTACATGATCTAAAGTTTATACGATTTGTCGCTACCGTTCACTTCAATGTATTATATCTGCCGAAAGAAAATTCTTTATCTGTCATAAGCGTATGAATTTAAACAGTTGTTTATACCACGCACAGTGCTTTTAATATATATTGTGCATCAGATATTTGTAATGTCTATTGACTCTTTATATTAGTCGGATAGTGTCTCTTGGACCAACATTATTTTTGAAGAAAATATATGGGTCATCTACCAAGCTACTTTCAGTACCATATTATCAGATGTACATTCATATGCTACAACTGCTATATTTTTATGGAGAAGATAAAAATGAAGATTTGCATATCAGATTTGGAAATTATTTTCAGCTATCTCATCTCAGCAAAATCAGGAGCATTTAATGCTCAAAATGCATGTGTCTAACAGCTAGTTTTTGAAGACACATTTAAAGCTTTGAAGAGCTTCATTGAAGACAATACACTTGAATGAGAATATGATCAAGACTTGAAATATTATTGAGAGAATTTAAATTTCTATTCAGTTACTACACATTCAAGAGAGCAATTAATCTTGTTATCTGCTCACTCATTGAAGAAGAAGACTTGTGCCTACTTCAATATCATTTATTGAAGTCTCATTAAAGAAGGAGAAACTCAGATTACAAATTGTATTTTAAGGAGTTTCATTATTGTACCTTGTACTACAAAAAATTCAGATTTGTTGTGAAGCTTTGTTGAAGCTTCGGTTTGTACTGGTAATTGGTTCCTACCCGCAAGTGGGCCACGGGGTTTGAAGCTCGGAGCTAGCTTGCAAAAATTTGCACTCAGTGGTTTGATCCTACCCGTAAGTGGATCAGGTTTAGTGAAGCGCAAAGGAGGCGGAGGCTCTAGGCGCGTGGACGTAGGCCGGGATTTGGCCGAACCACGTTAAATTTCGGTGTCATTTATTTTTCGCACTTTCATTTATTTATTTGCACATGCTTTCTTGAGTTAATATTTTCAGCACACTATCTTGCAAATAAATTAATTCCGAAATTTGAATAAATTAATTTTAAGGTTAAAATAATTATTTTTGAATTAAATAATTAATTTCAGAATATCACTTAATATTAAATACGAAAAATAATTTAATATTCCTAGAGTGTTAAAATTTGCGTTTCTAATGGTTTAAATTAGTTGGTTGCATTTATTTGATATTGTTGGATTTATTCTATATAGTTTTATTTATCTGAAATTTGTCAAAGTGTTATAAATTAAATATTTTTCTGAAATTTTAATTTTGACTTAAAGTTTGTAAAAACTCAATTCACCCCCCCCCCCCCCCCCTCTTGAGTATAATCTGGGCAACAGGCACGAAAATGGCCTAAAATCTTAAAGTGGGTACTAAAAATGGTGAAATTATAATTTGATCAAATTTATATTTTTTGTACTAAAATATGATTATATTATTTGTTTTTATATTTTGAAGGTGCCCCGCGAGTTGGATGAGAAACAAGTTGAAAGGACAAAGTTATTAGACATACTGTGATACGATACTATCGACACTACGTTGAATAACATAAATCATAACTCAAACACAAAGTGTCCATTTGTGACGAGGAATACCTTTTTGAAAAGGTATTTTAATTTAATATAACTTTTTAGTTTAGGCGAAAATGAGGTTTTGAAGTTTTGGTAGTCAAATTTGCGATTAAAGTTGATGTTAAAAAAGGACCAAAAAAACATTACGAAAATACAAAAAAGAAAAATATTGTTGTTCATTTTGAGGAAGAGGATAGAGGAATTTGAGTTAGTACCAATAAAATAGACTTGAAAAAATAAAAAATAAACTCTATCATCTGAAGCCTATAAAGGTTACCTATGACAACATCATATGGGTAGAGGACTTTAGAGGCCACTTTTGGTTTCTTTCTCTCACATTTTTTCTTGTTTATATTTTTTTCTTTTGTTGGAATTTATGTTGAACAAGAATTTAACAATATTTTGGTTCCTTTGTAAATATTTGTGGATTTCTACTTTATATAATGCATTAATTACATTCCCTTTTATTTTTATTGTTCATACGCATGGCTAAATTTGTTAGTAGGGTTATGATGAAATTACACGTGTTAATAATTATGTGACTCAATACACCTTAAAATTTACTTTCTTTAATGTTTAATGCTACCTATTATTCATTCGTCCCTACTATTAATTAAAAATCAAAATGAGATTTTATTTGTGTTTTTTTGGATTCAGTGTATGATTTCTTATTTAAATGGACACATGTTGTGTTTCAATAGATTCAATTAATATTTTATTTTTAAATCTTAGTCTGACGAAAGAGATACTACTTTGTTGATGTTAGTGATACAAAATTGGACTTTCATGACATATCATCCACCATAATAATGCCTAGCGGCCATATTATTGTGTAGAAAAAATTAGGAGCATTGACAAACATGAATGTGATGACATGAATGGATTTCAAAACCCTTGTCCATTAATTGATTAATTTTTCTTATTCAAAACATTATTTTAGTATTCCTAGCATTACTTTGGTCCGTGATACTTAATTTGAAATTTTTGTTTATAAAAATTTCAAACTCGTTAACCTAGATTAGGAATTAAAATTTAAGATAAAATTTAGTTATTCACGAAAAAATATATATTTTGCGTAGTTCCATTGCGTTCAACCTCTCATTTGCAATCTATACAATAAACGGTTCTTGCGCTCATGAGTTGTTAATTTGACACAGTTTTTTGGCACGGTTGTTGAGAAACTAGTTTTTGGAAAATCACTCGATAGTCTTTGGTAATATTCACTCTACTAGTTATCATTAACTATTTTAAAATACAAAAAATCTAAAAATATATAAAAATATAAAAAGTAAAAGTAAAAAAGTAAAAAGTTAAAAAAATTAAATATATAATAATATTTTCATAGTAATTCGTATGTTACGATTAATAAGGAATTTAAGGCAGTGTATGCATTCTTGGGTTCATGATCAAATGTACAGTTTATCTAGCATATAAATGGTTAAAGAAGAATCCACACCCAAGATGCTTCGGGAGTTTTCCTCCCATTTTATGCTAACCCACCTTCGTGTGTAGTGTTTCCTACCACGACTGTGGAATATTATCTATTACAATCGTAAATAATTAATCATTTTTCCAATTTTCTCGAATTTGACAAAGAAGATCCATATTTACAAATAAAATATTTTCTTAAAATTTGTACAAATTTTAAATTTCAATTTTTTTCTAATGAGTTAGTTTGTCTACGTTTAGTCCACTTCTCACTAAAAGATAAGGTAAAATTATGGCTCAACTCCATTTCTCCTGGCTCCATTACTACGTGGGAAAATCCAGTCTCTAAATTTTTAGTTAAGTTCTTTCTAATGTAAAAAATGAATGCCCTTAGGAGACAAATAAAAGATTTCTCTAAAAAAGAATATAAAAAATTCTAGGATTGTTATGAAATATTAATGATTTACTTTCAAAATGTCCTCACCACGATTTCGAGACTTGTCCTCTTATTCAATACTTATATAATGGATCAACACAAGATTATAGAAACATGATTGTGTATAGGAATGGTGGTGGTTTTCTAAGCCTTAGCTATGAAAAAGCTTGTAGTTTCCTTGAAATTTTGTTTAAAAACCCGCAAGTTTAGGATTTCTCGATCAAAATGATCCCGTTTCCAAAAAATAATCTAGCATATTTGAAGTGAGAGATGATGTTGAAACGTAGATAAAGATTAATAGTCTCTCAAAGAAGGTGAAAATATTAACTTTGAGGATGAACAATAATATAGTCAATCATGTTCAAAATGAGGTTTGTGGTATATGTGTAGCCCTATTCAATTAACGCACGCATGTCCTTTTGTAGTTTGTTATTTTGACCAATTAAATGAGCAAGATAATGCTGTTAATAGCTATAAAAAATGATTAATCCATATACCGATCCATACAATCTAGGGTGGAATAATCATTTTGTATCGACAAAATCAACCTATCGTAAACATGGGAGGATCACTAGTAATGGTTCCTCAATTTATTCTCATATTTCATCCACCTGTGGAAGAAAATCCATAACATAATGAACCTGTTGTTCATACCCAACCCCAATTAATATCTTTCGAAGAATCTCTCAAGTAATTGGCATAGTTCACCACCCAAAACATTCAAAGCACAAATCAAGCGATTACACTAATTGAAAATTAATTATTTCTTTTCGCTAATCAAATGGGTGAGAGAGAGAAAGGAAAATTTCCTAGTCAGCCTATACCTAACCTGAAGGTCCATCCAATAGTGCAACAAATCCGAATCAAACTTTTGGACCTTCACAACTTTAGATTATTGACGTGACCAAAAATGTGTATCTGGTCTTCGTTCTGATATAGGCTCAAGTGCAAGCCTGTCGTGTTAGTAATAAACTCGATAAGTCAGGATCGTCTCCACAGGGAAATAGGACGAATAAACGTAACGACGTTTGAAAGATTGAAGCAATCCTAACTTTGAATCTAAAGGAAATGAAAAGATGATTTGGGAGATAAAGTCACTACAACTAAAGGGAATAAGAAAATCAAACTACTGAATGTGCAAGTAACTAATGGAATGCTTTTTAAACTACTTATGAAAGTGAATTTTAACTGAAAAGTTTGTAAATGAGAAACAAACGAGTTAGGATACACTCCTCCAACCCTAGTTCATTAACTAATGTTAAAACCACATTCTGAATTGAAAAAATTGAGAAAACCCAGTCTTTATTAATCCTAAGCATTCCATATATGAGGGATCGTATCCCGCGCCATATGAAATCAAAGGAAAGAACAAAGCGGTGTCATTATAGCTACACGCGCGTTGCACTCGTAAGCATCCCGATTACCTAGGGAAAATGGGATCAAAAGCCCTACAACGGTTGTGATCACCACACAAAATGATTTAATAAATTATTTAATTCAAAATTAAATTTTACGCATTTTTAAAGAACATCGGTTTGGATTCATGCATCCCAACCCTTAGAAAATTATCTAGACATGATTAAATTAAAAGAAAACATGGATTGAAAAGAAATAGAGCATTAACTCTAAAAAAACTAAATGAAAAGAGAATTTTAGATTCAAATCAACAATGAAACTACTGAGCAATTGAAAATTAAAAGAAAAGGTGTTACATGAATTACGAAAATTAAATGCGAACCCTTACAGCAAAATCTTCTTATGAAAAACTAGGGTTTTTTACTACAAAAACCCTCTACTCCTAATTAACTAACCTAAAAAAATCAAAATCCTATTATTATGTAATAAACTAGAATAAATAGCTCTGAAATTTACAAGAGTTTGACCCCATAAAAACTCTGAGAAAAAGAATAAAAACTGAAGAAAATCCAAAGCGGTCCGGACCTGTCGGGGCACGCGGTCCGGATCTCCCCTTGTTTTGAGATAGTGTTCCTCATCATTTAAGGCTGTCTTGATCCTTTTCTAGAAAAAAGGTCCGTATTTCCCCCTTTTTGAGACAAAGGATTTTTCCCAAGGCGGGCCGAATCCTTTTCTAGAAAAAGGTTAGAATCGCCCCCTATTTTGGGACATAACTTTTCTTTTGAGGCGGTCAGAATCCTTTTCCAATAAGAGGTCTGGACCGAGTATCTTTTTCATCCAGGTTTTTTTTCCTTGTTTCCTTCTCAACTTCAAATCTTCATAACTTGATCACCAGATCTCGGCTTAACTTGTTGTTTCTATCAAAGTTCTTGAAATTGAATTCCTTTTAACTTTCTAGTTGGCTTTAACTTCGGACAACGACTACAAATTTATGAAATTACCCTTCGACTTTCCTTCTTTGTCTTTGCTCATTGCTTATCTAGTTTCTTTCTTCTTCAATGCTTCAAATACCTGCAAAACGTAGGAGAAATACAAGAAACTAGATGTACTTGTTAGAAGGAGTTAGTGTCAAGTAAATGCGATGGTTACACTCATTTTATGTTATTCGAGATGGTAAAAGTCCCTAAATTAAGGGGATAAATTCAAAAGAATTTGAGCCTAATCTAACCCCCCTAACTAGGAACTTTGAGCGTCCCGAGAAATGTAGAAGAATGTAACTATGGGTCAACTCTTAAAATTTTCATTTTATTTGATAGATTTCCACTTTCGCGGGCAAGCGATTTCCTTGAGCATATGCAATAAGCCTTTAAACCCCTAGGTGACCCTAGTAAGACGAGTTGTGTCTTGTGAGGGTTTGCAGTGAATATACCCACAAAATTTGACTCAAAGAAAACTCAAAATAATCAAAAATTTTACAATTCAAACTTTTCCAAAAAATATTCATCATCAATTCACATTCAAGAGTCTCAAATCACAGCGTGTGTGTGCGAAGCCAGAAATTTAACCTCGAAATTCCACTGATTGAGCATTACGTTACTTATCCGAAAATTCATTTTGATTCAAATTCTCATGGAGTTCTCTCACAAACGAACCTCTCGAAAATGTGGTTATTTCTCTCGATGTGCGTGTCATAAAGATTAAATGCATTGGAAAAAAGTTCACGCACACAAATAGAAAGACCAAAATTTATGGTAAATGGATCTCATCATCAGATTACGGTTATAGGGAAATGGGGACATCACCACTAATTCACACATTTAATCTCTTTTATTATCTTTTTGTTCTTTATCTCTCCACACGGTAACCAATTTTGCAATGTGGACTCAGTTACGAATTTTTTGGGTTTTAAGGTCTAATGGGTACAAGGAAATGGGTTTGGGAAATTTGGAATTGGAAAATATTCTTAAGATGTCGATTAGTGCTTTCCCGAGCTTTTACTCATTTTCTTCTTATTTTTCTATTTTTTTTGTTTTTCACGCTTTTCTTTTCTTGCTATTTTTTTAACATTTCTATTATTTTCCCCCTTTTTGTTGCACTTTTCAGACTTTATTTGATGAGTATTCAATTTATCACAATTCCGGACGACTTAGGTTTTTCGGGTAGTCAAACGGAAAGGGCAAAATTTAGTTGGCTCAAATTGGTTAGCAAAGGAAAAGTTTTTTCAAGACTTTTTCTGGCCAATATTTTTGGGTAACAAACGAGGGCCTACTTCACTGTCCAAATTATTAATTGCATTACCATATGCATCTCGAGGTGAATTTTAGTTTAGAGATTAATTTAGCGCATTTTTCAAGACATCGTTTCACACGTTCCCCGTAACCAATCAAATAAAAGGAATTGAGATCCTCAACAACTTTTGTAAATTCTAAATAGAGCTTTGAGTTAACCCTTAACTCGGATTGATTTATAAACTCACAAAAAAGGATAGGCTCGAATCTCACCGGGTTGGTTAATCTCCACACTTATTCGTTAAGTTGTCCATGTTCACTCAATTTCCATCTTTGGTCAATTTTGGCTTTCTGCATTATGTTTTTACAATTTGAAACTTTAAACCGAATTAATGATATTTTTAAAAAAATTAAATTCCAATTTTTATTTATTTTGAATTTTTTTTTTGGTTTTTCTGAGTTTTCAATTTTTTTTTGGAAATTTTGAAGTTTTCTATTTTTTGAAGTTTTCTAATTTTTTTGGCATTTTGAAAATTTGCGAAGTTTTAGAAGTCACACTAGTCACCCCCCCTAACTTAGACTTTTGCATTGTCCTCAATCAAAAGAACTAAAATCTAAAAAAAAGCAAGGGAAGAAATGCGAAAAATAAAACAAACCAATATTTAAGATGCAAAATGACATTAACACATGACTCAATAATACAAAAAAAATCATCCCATATGCGTCGGGGGTGCGACGACCTCTCATATCTCCACAAACTCACTCGACTCCATGAACGGGGTCCAATGCTCTCCTCGTCTCTCCCGTCTTCATATCGTAAACTAATAATCAGAAAGACCGGGAGACTCGTCTGTGATACCCTGCCCAATATAATATCGGGTGATGAGTCCCTTTTAAAATTTTAAAATAGAATGTTAGGTTGATTCATTTTTAGCAACACTGTCAAAAACATTAACTATACTAATCACCTAATATAAATTAAGCTAGTGCCAAAATACTTTCCTTTTTACGTTGTAACCAAAAATCATAATTATAAAGTCCATGAATTTAAATATAATCCATTCACCATTCGACTGAATAAAATAAATAATAAATCTGAATCACGTACTGAAATAAATAAGAGTGGATAAAACATTCCAATTCAAAACACTAAACCACAGATCCATAGTAAAACTAAATCCAACTAAAATGAATAGAAGTAAATTGTATACAATCTCTGATCAACTGTCCAAGGAAACGGGCGACACCTGCCCTAAATAAAAAGTCCAAATGAAGTGAGAGAAATGATAGGAGAGTCTAATGCAAAGACCTATAGCTTCCACATCGTCCGTAGCATGCCAAGCAATCCAAGTCTCTAAACCTGGTGTCCTTGTGGCTGAGCACCTGATATAATACATACATACATATATATATATATATATATAGCAAGAGAGAAAAGATATGCAAGAGACGGGTCAGAGCCCGATGTGTAAAAAAAAAAATTAGCAAGTATTTAAAACTGCCTTAAAGCAAGTACTATGTGCATGTTAGATTTGTAATCTCACATGAAGTTCTCACCTCTCTTTTATTGTGCACTCATATCGCGTCTTTTATCTAGTACTAGTAATTTTACCCAAGTTAACTAGTTCAAATCATCGTAACACTATGTACATTCAACAGTAATATTCCCGTATCGCCCATACAATACCTCATAAGTAGTCTATCACATTTTACTACCTTTCATGTTCACTCTTAGAGTATTTAAATATTTATTTCATTAAGATTGTTTCACATGTCATTGTTTCCATAACTACTAGTTTCTCTTAGTAGAGTTTCTCATAAACACACACACACACACACACATACACACACACATATATATATAGTCATAACATCCATATACATATATATTCCAGTCATGCGCCCTCAATTTGAATTCCCATTAGTGCTATAAAGAAAATGATACTGCACCCCCGGGTCATCACCCATTAGTGCACTTAATACAATATCCTTGCTTACCCTGGTTATCACCCATTAGTTCACTAAATAAAAACCTTACACCCCCGGGTTATCACCCTTTAGTGTGTTATAAAACATAACCTTGCACCCCCCAATTATCGCCCATTACTGCACTTAACAAAAATATCAAATAATAGGCATACACACATATTATTAAAACTTATAGGTATTCTCCTAACCTAATTGCATACTTACCGTACGTATTTTATTCTCATTGTTATGTATTGTATAATTTTATTAGATTACCATAACTCTCTCGTAATCTTCAAGGTAAGTCTTCTTCCCGAAAGTATAAATCTCACACACTTTCTCGTAAACCTATCTCGTTTTAAATTTATTAACTAGCAGTTCCTCTCACTCCAATAAATTGAAAATTCCTAAACCGGACTCTAAGAAAATTCCCAGAATTTACCTCGTTGCTCGAACCAGATGGAAACATCGTTTGAACGACTGCCATGTGTCACTCGAGCGACTTCGTGTGACATCTCTATCTCGCTTGAACGACTACGCGCAACATCTTGTGAGATGCACTATTTCGTCTTCTTGCCCAGATTTCAGCGTTTTTCCACCATTAACACCTCTAAAACTTCTACTGTTAATTCCCAAACCCAAATAGCAAACCCATTGATGCTCTAATATATTCAGATGATTTCTAACGACCTAGAATCACTAATTCTTCACAATACATCAATTAAATACTAAATCCCCTAATTAAACCATTAAAACCATAGTTCTTCCAAATTCAATTCAAGAACTACTATAATCTATATTTGTTCATGGAAATTATTATAAATTCGTGGATGATATCCTATCTACATGAAGGAATTTAATCTCTTATAATCTCAGACCCAATAATATGCAAGAAACCCGTTTATTTTTCATCATAATTATCATCAAATTCATGGGGAAATTTATCTACTCTAAAATAAACACAATTATTGATAAAAAGGAGCAAGTAATAAACACTTGCCTCGAATCAACCATCTGATCTCTTGATGTTGTTGGTGATAGGTAAAATACAGCACCCTACCACGGATGGTATACTTCACTCCATATTTATCGTGTTGCGGCCCCTATCAACATGGGGCGCGGCCCTACTGAAATCGGTGTGCGGCCCTACCGATTACAGGGGTGCGACCCTCTTCATCACAGGGCGTGGGCCTCTTAACACACTGTCGAACCACCCAGTATAGGGCGCGACACCCTTTGTCTCTAGCCTGTTATAGGATGCAGCACTCACGTTGCTTCCCTTACAGGTCGTATCCCTCTCCACTACAGCTCCAGAATTTATGTACGTCACATTCCTAGTGCACGTGATCATATCTCCTATAAATAGGGGACCAACCCATGAAAATAGAGAGACTGGATCGATTCCCCTCACTCGGGCAGATTCCACAATACCTGGCAAAGCCTTGCCAACTTCTCTCTACACAACCTCAACATACAACTTGGGTTCTACTCACCTACATTGTAGTCATATCTCCGGCACTCTTAGAACCGCTACAGTCATGTATTCTTCTCTCTCATCTATCTTGTATGCCTCTAATGGCATTTAAACTTGTACTACAATATGAATATAATGAGAGTAGAGCACCAAAGTGGACGTAGGCCTATTTTAGAGGCTGAACCACTCTATATCTTGTGTTTATGTCTCCTTACTTTCTTTACTTATTTATTACGCACTTCACTCGTGATTTGACGATACGAGAACGACAAGTGGACGATTTCTTGTATCAACAATTTGGCGCCGTCTGTGGGAAACGAGATATTTCAATCTTGTTTCTCTATTTTTCGAGTTCGTAAACACCTTATTCTATTTATGGGGATCCTCAGGATCATCATCCCATGAGTAAATTTTGGTTATTGAGCTCTATTTTATACTTACACCCTTAAATGGGTATTTTGTACATTCAGATCTGCTCTCGGGTCTCCATTTTATGACCTTAAATCTATTTTACATACCCTTGTGATATAACCCCACCTAGATAAAGTTGGAAGGCTTGATGGGCTTTAGCCCCGTAAAGGTGGGTGATTAGGAAAGAATTATATTTACTCCCTTTTTGTTATTCTTTGCCTATAATCTAGGGTTTATCATTGGAATTGTGCCATTTTATGCACCGAGAGGTTATTCTCTCTTGGATAGACCCTAGTAGGTATGCTCTCCATGAGTTTCAGGAGAAAAACTTAGTTTCTGGGTTTCAATTTTGGGATTTTCCCTTCACTGCCTAGGTAGGGATGCGGCATGGTAGTCCAACTACCTTACATGCCGCGGCCTCTACTTGGGCAGTTGTGTTACAGAAGCTTCAAAACATCAAGGAACTGACTTGGGAGGTCTCCAACTCAACCATGGTTAATATTATACAAAGGCCACGGCAGTGCACCTATGTACCATACTAGCCGCGACCTCAATAGCAATACTGTGTAGCAAAATTCAAAGAGGGACGCAACCCCATATTAATAGTTCCAAAAATTACGAGGTTAAAAAATCATAAAGCTTCATCATCATTCTCATCACCCTCATCACCATCCATGACGGTCTCAGTTTCTTCCCCCACTGCAGCTGCCACAGCCTCGGCCTTCAATTTGGCTTTCTCCTCGGCCGCGGCTTTGAGCTCGGCGACGCATTCTTGATACTCAGCATCACTAAGTCTCCAGGAAAGAACCTTATCCTTAGTCTCAGGGAAGTTCTTTATTATTATCTACCTTAGCTCTTGGTAGCCGCAGAGGTAGGCTCTATTATTGATGAGGAAGAAGTCCCTAGAGCCCTTGAATGACTCCACCATATGGTCAATGGCCAGCTGAAGAGCATCACCATGATTTACCTCCATTTTCTTTATTACCACGGCATGGTATAGGGCATCTTGGGTAGGCATGGCCTCTAACTCCTCGTACTTCTTTTGAAAAAGTAAGAGCTCATTACTAAAAATCTCTGTAGTCCGTGCAGCTTACATGGTCTGAGCCTTGGAGGCTTTGAGGGATTCCGCGACCTGTTTAAAGTTTTCCTCCGCCTCTTACCTTGCATTATTCGTAGAAGCCAAGTCCATTTGGGCCGCCTGAAGAGCTGCGACAGAAAATTGCTTCCCAGCCTCAAAAGACGTAGTCCGTGCAGCCTCTAAGTCAGCGGCATTCACCCTCTTCGCTGCCTCTTTCAATTTATAAAGGGCCTCATACTTCCTCTTCTGGGCCACCACGACATCCATTACCTGAAATTAAAAAGTTAGTTCAAAATAGGGAATACAAAATTAAAAGGGAGAAATCCCCAGCACTTACCCTCAGAAGACTATGGAGGCTGCAGTCCTTTAGATCGTCATGGTCTTACTCCACCAACCTGTCAAGGTACGCGGCATCGAGGGCCCTCTTCATTCGTTGTGAGGCATTCACGGTAGTGTCCCATGATGACTCAGGGTTAGGTTGTCTTAACTAAGGCCGCGAATGATCGTTAGGACCGACTCCGTCGCGACACTAAGGAGGTGCCAAGTTTGTATTAATTGCAACTACAGGCGGTGGCGGAGGAGAAGCTGAATGGACTGGAGCATCAGAAGTGGACATCAAAACTACCACGGCCAGGTTAACTCCTATGTCATCATCAAACTCAGCTTGCGATTGGGTCGCAGTAATTTTTGTTTTATCTGTAGCCTAAGTTGGGGTCGCGGTAGGTGGATCTTAGTCACCAGAAAGGACCACAGATGGAGCTTTCATCTTGGTCCTCTTCCTCTTCCTACTCCGCACAGTATTATTGAGAACGGTGGAATCTTCATCCATTTTTGCCAACTGCGTGGCCAACAGTTACCTGTAAACCTCCTCACCTGAAAGAGAAAAAGCAACAGTAAGTGTTTGAAATGGACCTGCTGAAAAATAAGATGCCGCGAATTAAAATTATGGATTAACTTATTACCTCCTGCGGCCATGTCTTTTGGAATGGACTTGCTGGGAAAGAAACCTACATCGAATACGGTTGCAGACGTAATAAGGACACTGAATTTCTTTTCTTTAGCAGGAATTGTCGCGGCCTTAGCAACTCTTTTTTCTTGCCTTTCGCTCAGTTGTAAGTTATCAAGAACTACAGAAAAACAATTCAAAGGTTAGTAGAGATTAATAAGCTATGAAGAAGGGACGCGACCGTAATCAAATTACTTAGTTTGAAGGGACACCCCTATTGCCGCGTCATCCAATGCGACTTCTCCCTCTTGTTCTCCTCGTAGTGAATCTCCCAGCTTTCTTCGAAGATGTAGAAATACTTACCCTTCCAGTTCTTTACACTAGTCGGCCTCCCAGTGTAAAGGGTCTCATCCCTACCGCAGATAGAGAAGTTGTAATATTTGGCAAACTTCACGGAGTTGTCCTTTGGGCGGTAGAAGTGAAAAAACTCCGTGGGTGTAATGTCCTTTTTAAATTGGTTCTCCCAAAGAACGACCGCAACAAGTATGGACCTCCAACCATTGGGATCTAACTGGGCTGGTGCCAGTTTCATGTTCTGAAAAATGCATTGGATGGGAACAGGAATAGGCATCTGTAACCCGTAAATGAATGCATAAAGTGGGAAGCAAACTCCATCATCATCCAGAGTTGTGCAAGGTCTTTGGTTCGCGGAAAGTGCTGAGCACATCAAATTTTCTAGAAATTCGAAGGCCTCGACCACCAGCTCAACCCAGTCTTGGGTCATAATGCTGCGGATATCAAGCACAGCTAGGGGTCTCTCAGCCCTCCCAGACGGACCAGCTGGGTTATCCCTAATTTTTGTGTCATCATCTCCTACTTCTAATGGATGATTACTTAAATTGGCTTCTTCTTCCATTGGCGTGGACTCAAAATCCTTCTTACAGGCATAGTTCGCGGAGTTTGAGTCTAGTATCACGTAGTTAGGGAAATTCCTCAGTTAGCAAGGCCCTATTGATCTGAGAGGAGGCAGAGAAGGAAGTTCAGGGGGAGAAGCTCCGAAGTGTTTTTCCCAGAAACCTCCCAGAAATTCGGCTGGGTCAAAGCTCATATGGCTGTAGAAGTACCTGAAAAATAGAGTTCGCAGTTAGGTTCCACAGCCAGTATGATTTGAAAAAGACTTCAAGAAGCCGTGACAATATTAGTTATACGAGTAGTGAATAGAATTGATCAACAAGACTGGCCAAATGAGTGGGGTTTAAGCCCTAAAAGATAATTAATGTCGCGATATATTGATTCGATCGGCGTTATGTCCCTACTATAGTTTTTGTTGGGCTAAAACACTGCAGAATCTATTCATTGAACCTAAGGGATTACCCTCTAACCCTACAGGCCGCAACCATCTCCTATATTAGCAAGGGAGCTTATAGTGCTGTGGCATATTACTCAAACAAGGCCTATGTTCTGCAACCATCTCTAAAATTACTAAAGGTATATTCTACCATGCCGCGGCTATTAACACAAACAGTTGTGTACCTAACGATTACTCGTTTAAAGATTAAAGGGATAAAATATGAAGAGTTTGTTTAAGAACGTCAAGAATAATTCTATGGTTCAAGGAACAAATTGGCAACAATTACATAATATAGAAGTTCACAAATGCTTTATCATGTATATATGTTCGATTTGTCAAGAGTACATGTTCGATTCTTGGAACATATATCCAAACAAAGCCTTAGATTCATGTATTCATAAATGGAAGGGTTTGGAAAATCAAGCGATCGGGGTTTGTTCATAAATGGAAAGGTTCATGTGTTATATTATTAAAGAAATAAAAACTACAAATGCTATTTCGAAAAAGATGATTGGTTGAAAAATTACCTGGAAATAGAGAAACCGGCAGTGCTCAGCTTCAAACCGCCTTGCACCACCACACATAGCCTTGGAAGGTTACCGGAAAATGCAAGAGGATGGGTACGCATAAATTTGCTCTCAATTTTCTCTCAATGTTTGGGAAACGTAATGAAGTCCACGGCCTGAACAATTTATATAAGAGAGCGCGAAAGATGAATCGTCGCCTTGGAAGTACCGCGACACCTAAGAAAACTGAACTAAGCCACAGCCCCAATCAAATTCTCTTGGAACTATGACTTGGGGGCTTATTGATAGGACAAATATAACACCCTACCACGGATGGTATCATATGCTGCATATTTATCGTGCTACGACCCCTATCAACATGGGGCGCGACCCTACTGAAATTAGTGTGCGGCCCTACTGATTACAGGGGCGCGACCCTCTTCATCACAGGGCGCGGGCCTCTTAACACACCACGGAATCATCCAGTATAGTGCGCGGCACCCTTTGTCTCTAGCCTATTATAGGATGCGACACTCACGTTGCTTGCCTTACAGGCCGCATCCCTCTCCACTACAACTCCAGACTTTATGTAGGTAATGTGCCCAATGCAAGTGATCATATCTCCTATAAATAGAGGACCAACCCATGAAAATAGAGAGACTGGATCGATTCCCCTCACCCGGGCAGATTCCACAATACCTGGCAAAGCCTTGCCAACTTCTCTCTACACAACCTCAACATACAACTTGGGGTCTACTCACCTACATTGTAGTCATATCTCCGACACTCTTAGAACCACTACATTCATGTATTCTTCTCTCTCATATATCTTGTATGCCTCTAATGGCATTTAAACTTGTACTACAATATGAATATAATGAGAGTAGAGCACCAAAGTGGACGCAGGCCTATTTTAGAGGCTGAACCACTCTATATCTTGTGTTCATGTCTCCTTACTTTCTTTATGTATTTATTACGCACTTCACTCATGATTTGATGATACGAGAATGAAAAGTGGATGATTTCTCGTATCAACAGTTGGTATGGGTATTTTCTTGTTGTTTCGATCTACACGACGGTGGTGGTGGTTGTCCAAGGTGGTGTTAATTGGGTCTTCCTTCTTTGAATTTGTTCTCCCTCACACACTCTGTGTCCGTTCCTTACTTTTTTATATCTTAAACCTAATGAACCTCTCGTGACTGATATAATAAACTCCCAATTTTTGTCCATCAAATTTCTCCAAAAATTAAAATTAAAAAATTACCCCTACGGGGTGACGGTTTGGCCTAAAATCTCTCGGAGTCTAAATAAAATACTCGGGTAGTATTTTCTGACTATCTCGACCCTCCCGCACTCAACGATGCACTCGAAATTACCGTACAAGTTACTTAAAAATAATTTACCTTTATATTCCATTCAATTAGTCCCGACACGACTCAAACGCGTGTCCCGACTTAATATACCAAATTATCGTAGGTTTCAAACTCGATAATTTATCAGATTCAAAAATTCCATATTACTTATTCACTTGGTAATATTCAATAATTTCTCATTAATAAGTATTAACCCTTGTCACTCTAGTTAATATTTATTTTTATATCCTGATTAATCACAAATTTATTCTCGCATATTAGTTTAATTAATCCCACAATAATAATTAATCACATAATTATTTAAGTTCTCAAAAATACGGGGTGTTACATACTCCCCCTCTAATAACGGAATTTCGACCCGAAATTCAGAAAGTAAGGCATACCTCGTACAAATAAACCTGGATACTTCTCACGCAGATTCGCCTCTCGCTCCCAAGTGGACTCCTCCACATTTTGATGTTACCACTGAACCCGCACAAGTGGAACTACCTTTGACCTCAGTTTTCTCTCACTGTGATCTAGGGTATCCACTGGCCTCTCCTCATATGAACTGTCGGTCTGCAAATTGATCTCCTCATCGCGATGTGAGTGTGGGACAACTCAGCCCAAAGATATCGCCTCAGTGATGATATGTGAAACACATCATGAATATAGTGTAAGTTCTTCGACAACCCTACTCTGTAAACCATTGCCCCGATCCTCTCGATAATAGGAAATGGTCCTATGCATCTCTGAGCGAATTTCCCCCTTTTCCCGAACCTCATCACCCCCTTCATAGGAGATACCATCAACACACTACACCAAATCTGTCAAATTGTCATGGTCATTTACCTTGATAAGTTGGACTTGTCAAGATCAATGATCGTGATAATTCTAGGGGTGATAAATTTTTTTTCACGGACTTGTCACGGTCATTGACCATGACAAGTTCAATAGAATTATCATGGTCATGTCACGGTCTATGATCGTGATACGTTTTGTCACGGTCATAAACCATGACAAATTCATGACATTCTTTAAAAAATTGTCACGGTCAATGATCGTGACAATTCTGGACATAATTAAAAAATTCAACTGGGCAGTATGGCCACTGCCACTGCCCAGTAGTATATTTGTACCTGTTATAACAACGTTGTACCTGTTCAAACATCACATATCCAAATAAAATAGAGATAATGGCAAATATACATTCAAAATAATACGCATCACGATATAATCCAAATATAATTCATATGTAACAACTTAAAACAATTCAATTCAAATAATGTCACTACATGTCTGGGGTAAAGTTATCTCTGAGGAGGTGAGTTGGCCACACGATATATGAATTGACACACCCAATAATATTCATCGTGACGCATTATTCGAGAAACCACAAGGGGGAGTTCAACTTTCTGGGTATCACGTGCGTGACGAGCACCTTGGACTCGATGTCTTGAAGCAAACGTCCATGAACTGGCATACCCTGGACATTATTCGGGTCCCTTAACCCCCGCCCTATCCCCTGGCCATCAAATATGTCCAGTATAAACATGGTCGGCCAATTAAGAGTTGGCATCGGTCGATTGAAGGGATCCAAATAGGGTAGTGGATCATCAAAGTACGCACGTATCGACGATGAAGCAGCGAGGTCCACATCCTCGTCATATTGCACCTCGTCCTCCTGCAAACTCCTCCTCCACCACCTTCTCCTTCCCTTTCCCCTTACGGTTTTTTCCCTATGAACGCTTCATGAATAAGAACATATCTTGGACCATCGCCTCCAAAAGGGATAGCTTCGCGTCATGCGAGTCCACCGTTCGTGCCAAGCCGATGTCGCTCATCTCCAATCCGATGATCCTATATTTGGCCACCTGCGAGCTCACCCCCCTTGTTCTCCCCTTGCGATCAGTGCCAAGCACTTGGCTGAGTGCGTTTGTGGACAAAGATGCCTTGTCGGCATCAGACTGCGACTCATGCACTTCCTTAAGCTTTTCCTAAAATGATAAAAAGCACATGATTAGTAAAATAAGTAAATAAATAAATTATAACATAATTAATAAAAAGTAAACTGTCGGATTACTTATAATCATGGACAGGACGCTCGAGGAAACCTCCGTATCCTTCCCCTTCTTCGTTCGAATAGCCACATAACTATCGAGCCAATGTGTCCTACCCCCAGGGCCACTCCTTGTCCCCTGAAATAAAATAAAGTAAAATTATTATCGACCCCACAAAGTAAAATAATGCAAAATAATATATTTTTGTAGTTATAGAAAAATTAAATCTTAGCATCATCCTATGCTCCACCTCGACGTAAGATGTTCGATCGGAGTAGTGCACATCCATCTTTTTTGCCCAGTTTTCCCTCCCCGATTGGTGAGATACCAATTATCGCTCCCTAATCTCATTGTCAAGGAACTTTTGCCATTGTGCCAATGAGATCGGCTCCTTCGGCGAAACGGATTCACGCATTTAGATAACGGACTTTCGGGTCTTTCCAAAGTACCGAGTCTGCATATTTTTCTTCCACGTCTTGTGTTGCTCCCTCAACTGCTCCAAGACGGAATCGCGTAGCTTTGGATCCAGGTTGAATTGTTCATGTCTAACAAATACAATGTTAGTTTTGAATAATATATAAATATAAAATGAAATCGAAATTGAAATTGAAATATTCATATTCATATAAATATAAATATAAATATAAATTCATTGCATGTAGTGCCACCCAAATAACTAACTTCAGCTCATTTGGCACCTCCCTCCAACTAGTGTACTCCGGACCGATGATCGTCTTTACCAGCTCGAGGGATCTCACTAATATCACTGTCTTGTTCTCGATGGCCATCCCCAATTTTCCATATTTTGGGAGCCCTCCGCTACCACAGAGCCCAGACGACATCATCACAATCAACATCATCATCCTCGCCTTAATATCTGAAGGAGACATTTGCTGTAAAAAAAATGTTGTTATCAGTACAAATCAAAACGAATTAGAAGAAGACATGCAAATATGTACAATTACTACAAATCCAAATGAATTTTTACTGTTTAACACCTCAATTATGAATTCCAAAACAACAGCATCTAGCTCATAATATGTACAATTACTAAAAATTCGAAACATCCCCACCTCCACCCCTACTGCCCACACACACACACACACAACACAAGAGTGAAAATGATAACGTGCAAATCAATTAAAAGCATTAAAAATGGATTAATAAAGTACAAATTGGAATATTTATTACAAATTAAAAAATTGTTTCAAATTCGGGTTATCATAAAAAATGGATTGATATTCGGTGGGAGCAGCCAAGTCATCCACACTACTACTTGGAAGCGTATTCTCCTTGGGTAGTAACCCCTTCACCCATTTCAAAATTCCTGTCACGCTATTGCCAGACAAACCGTACCGCATCTTCAAACTGTGCAAACCAACCATGGCATGTAAAGTTATTTGATCTTTCTCAGAGACAGAGTATAACGGTTGGGTCGCCTTAAATTTTAAACTTTGGTAGTCATCATCAAGGTTCATCATGATATCTTCACAAGCACTTGAACCTTGTACATCATCAGTAACCTCATTCTCCTCTGCTTCATAAACTTCGTACACATCATCAACTAAATCCTCTAACATATTATGATGTACGTCGTCCCCTTCTACATCTATCCTACTTATTGAAGGTTGTTGTGGGACAAAAGGAACTTTTAATTCACCGTGAAAACTCTAAAATCGATAGCTATCTTGCATACCTGATCTTAAGAAATGTTGTTCAACTGTTTTCCACTTAAACACCTTACAATTCTTACACCTAGCACGCGGACACGAAAACTCTTCATCATTATGAGATCTCTTTGCGTATTTCATAAATTCATTAGCACGTCTGCGAAACACAATGCCCATTCTATTTGTCTCACCCATCTACTCTTTGTATTTCGGATATCTGATCATAACTACTACAACTAATCACCTATTAAAGGTAAGAAGCGTATATTCATGGATTAGTATAAACAAAACTTAGATTTATAGTATGTTTCATTTAATTATGTCTTATTTATGTTCAATTTTTAAATTTCAAATTCAAATTCAAACTTTGATTAATAGTATGTTTCATTTAATTTCATTTAATTTCTATTTACTCCATCTCCTCTAAAGGGTGAGTGGTCCTATCCCATTCAAGAACGCATATTTCTATAACATACTTAACAGATCATGCACATTGTTACGATTTCAGAAAAATTCGGCAGCATATCCCTGTAGTTCTCCAAGTACACGATGTAGATTGGCAAGTGTGAGTATTATTTCAATTGATTAATTGAAATAAGAGTCACACTTGTCAATCTAGTATGTACCCAGAGAACATTAGGATACGACTGTTACGATTTATAGTATGTTTCATTTAATTATGTCTTATTTATATTCGATTTTTAAATTTCAAATTCAAATTCAAACATAGATTTATAGTATGTTTCCTTTAATTTCAATTTCCTCCATCTCCTCTAAAGGGTGAGTGGTCCTATCCCATTCAGGACCGCATATTTCTGTAATATACTTAACAGTCCATGCACATTGTTATGATTTGAGAAACATTCGGCAGCATATCCCCGTAGTTCTCCAAGTACACGACGTAGATTGGAAAGTGTGAGTATTATTTCAATTAATCAATTGAAATAACAGTCACACTTGTCAATCTAGTATGTACCTAGAGAAAATTAGGATACGACTGCAGAACTTCCTCCAAAAGTAACAACTTTAAGCCACTAAGAATATTAGTATACAGAAATTATGTAGTCCCAAACTGTCCAAACGGGACAATTCGAGAGATCTCATTACAGGGGTAATGACTCTCGAATAGGTCTAAGGGCTATTGAATGCGTACGCATAAGAACTAGAAGGCTAGTATCTATGTGCACTATATGTAATTTCAAGTATGTTTCTTTTAATTATCATACTATATATATATATATATATATATATATATATATATATTGTTGGTTATATAAAGTAATTTTCAAAAAAAGTTGAAAAATCCCACCCCCGTATGGACAATAATCCAATGGTCATCCCACTTTTAAAATTAAACAACCCAACATCGATCCACTATAATCCAACTCCAATGGCAACAACAAATGTGTATCCCATACTCCTTCTAATTCATCTACTCAATTAATTATTTTTCATCAATTAAACTAACAATTAAAGTATACAATTACTAATTTACAATGAGGGGCAATCCTACTTGCATATGAAAGGGGAACTAATTATTAATTTACAAAAAATATTAACAACCAATCAATATTAAATCAATCAATTCTTTTACAAGGGGCACTACAATATGAGGGGCAATATCTAATAAACCAATAAAAATTTAATTAAAAAAACACACCCATGCACATATACACCCCCACCCCCTGACCTACCCCCCTAACGGCTGCCCCTGCCCACCACACGCGCACACACATATATATACACATTCACATATATGCACACACGCACATACAGAAACACACACACACACACACACACACACACACACACACACACACACATCCCTCCCCTCCCCCAGCCCTGTTGCCTCCCCCCACCCCACCACACACACGCATATATACACCACAAAGACACACACACACGCACATTTACACACACATATGTACACACATGCACATATACATACACATATACATAAATAAAGGAGAAATATAGAGTAAACATACCAAAGTTCTAGAGAGAGAGAGAGCAGTCGCTAGAGAGAGAGAGAGATAAATGGAGGGAACAAAATTGGTGGGAAAAAATAAGGAGGAGGGTTTTTTACTGACAGAATTGTCACGGACGTGTCACGGTCAATTACCGTGATAAGTCTTTGTCACGGACTTGTCAGGTCATTGACCGTGATAAAAAATGCATGTTTTTTTGTCACGGTCATTGACCGTGACAAACCTAGATGCTAAAAAGGTGACAATTTTACCATTTTGGTGTAGTGACAAAACTTGATCCCTCACTGTGAACTCTCTAAAGGACCTCTTAGCATCGGCGTTGCTTTTATGCCTGTCCTGGGCTACCTATATGCGCCTTCTAATCATCTCGATCCTGCTCGATGTATCCTGAATGACCTCAAGCCCAAGAACTTGTTATCTCCCACCTATAGCCAATAGGCTGGAGAACGACAAGGTCTCCCATATATTGCCTCAAATGGGGCCATGCCAATCGTGAACTGATAGGAGTTGTTGTAAGAAAACTCTACCAGTGGAAGGTACTGCTTATAACTTCCCCCAAAATTAAGGATACACATGCGCAACATGTCCTCAAGCATCTGATTAGTAAGTTCAGTCTTCCCATCGGTCTACGGATGATACGTCGTACTCAACCACAACTCGGTACCCATAGCCTCCTGGAAACTCTCCCAAAAATGAGATACAAATGACTTATCTCTATCTGACACAATATCAAGAGGCACACCATGCATTCTTGCTATCTCTGCAATAAATATCTGACCATACTGTCCCACTGTATAGTCTATCCTTACTAGCAAAATATGGGCTACTTTTGTCAACCGATCCACAATAACCCAAATAGAATTGTGCCCCCTCTGCAAAGTAGGCAACCCAGTAATAAAGTCGATGGAAATGCCCTCCCATTTCCACATAGGGATCTCTAATGGCTAAACTAAACCTGGTGGTCTCTGATGGTCTGCTTTTACTAGCTGACAAGTGGTAAACTTGGATACAAACTCTACGATATCCCTCTTCATCCCACTCCACCAGTATTTCCGCCTCATATCCTAGTACATCTTATCCCCGCCGGGATGTACCGTAAATCTGGACCCATGCGACTCCGTCATAACTACATGTCGAAGGTAATCCCCCTCTGAAACCATGAGTCTTCTGTTGAAACAGAAACCTCCCTCTAAACTTATTGAATATGAATCGGCTCCACCAGATAAGATCTTTCAAATCCTCTCCTAGAAAAAAGGATCTGCTGCCTGTTCTTGGACCACCCTCATCAATATCTGCAGTGTGACCATCATACCTGACATGAATGATCTGGCCACAGCATCCTGGTGCCCTAGTTCCTTCAATTTCGCATTCCACACCTCGGTTATCTCATCTACTGGCCTAAGGCTCAACGCATCTGCAACTACATTACAGTTTCTCGGGTGATAGTGTATCTCAAACTGATAATCTTTTACAAACTCTATCCACCTGCGTTGAAGCATATTCAGCTCCTTCTATGTGAACAAGTACTGCAATGACTTGTGGTTTGTAAATAGGAGAAACTGTTCACCCAACAAGTAATGTCTCCAAATTCTGAGTACGAACACGACTGCTGCAAACTCTAATTAATGTGTGGGGTAGTTATTCTCATGAGGCTTAAGCTTTCAGGAAGCATAAGCTATAGCCTGATCCTCCTGCTGACGCACACCCCCAAGTCCTAGTAAGGATGCATTAGTGTAGACTAGATACTCCACTCCCGGCCTCGGAAGTGATAACACTGGTGCTGAAGTCAACTTATCCTTCAGCTCATCAAAAGCCAACTGATAGGCATCATTCCAGATAAATAACACTCCTTTGTGAGTCAAATGAGTCAATGGACCCGCTATCTTTGAAAGTCCCTGAATAAACCTCATGTACTATCCTGCTAAGCCTAAGAAACTATGTATCTCCATCGGCATCGTGTGTTGTCCCCACTCCCTCACCGCTAACACTTTCACCGAATCTACGAATATCTCTTTATCCAAAATAATGTGCCCCAAAAACTGAACATACTTCAGCTAAAATCCACATTTCTCATATTTTGCATACAACTCGTGTTGTCACAGTGTCTGTAAAACCTGCCTGAAGAGTTCGGCATGATCCTCTTCCGTTTGAGAGTAAATCAGGATGTCATCTATGAAGATAATGATAAACTGATACAGGAACTCACTGAACACCCTGTTCATCAAGTCCATAAACACGGCTGGGGTGTTGGTTAGCCCAAAAGGCATAACCCTAAACTCGTAGGAACCATATCTCGTTAAGAAGGCAGTGTTCGACACATCCTGCTCCCTGATCTGTAACTGATGATATCCTGACCTCAAGTCAATCTTCGAGAAGAAAGAGACTCCTCTAAATTGGTCAAATAAGTCATCGATTCGAGGAAATGGATACTTATTCCGTATCGTGACCTTATTCAACTCACGTTAATCGACACACAATCGTAATGATCCATCTCTCTTTTTAACGAACAACACTGGGGCACCCCAAGGTGAAATACTCCTACGAATAAACCCTTGACCCAACAGATGTTCTATCTGATAACGTAACTTCCTCATCTTTGCTGGAGCCATACAATGAGGTGTACGGGCTATCGACTGAGTGCCCGGCATCAAATCTATAAAAAAGTCTATCTCTCTTCTAGGTGGTAATCCCGAAATATCCTAAAACACATCAGCGACTTCTCAAACCACCGGTATCGAATCAAGAGGTATCACCACCTCCTTAGAGGTCTCCTCCTCTATATAATACAAATGCGTGGAAAATCCTCCCTCAGAACGAGGCATCGCCACCAGGAGTATTTCTTGACCAGGCATAACAAAAATAATACTCCTACTAAAACAATCGATCATGGCCCTATGTGCAACAAGCCGATCCATATCGATAATTTCATCATACTTGGACATCTCTAATACAATCATGTCGGCAGGTAAAGTAAGTCACCCAACCTCTATACCTACCCCTCGACATTTAAAGAAAATTAGTGAGCCACTACCCAAAGGCGAATCTACACATGTAACAGTACTCTCGGTTGTATCTAATAATCCTAAGGCATGTGCAAATCTCGTGGCAATAAAACAATATATGGCCCCGTATCAAATAAAGTACGCCCCATAGTACCCTGAATAGAAAACATACTCAATCATGGGTGGAGCCTGTGGGACCACGACCTGATGGAGGCTGTAAACCCGTCCATGCTGAAGTTGCCTCTTCTGCACTAGAGCTGCGGGTAAGGCTGGAACGGGCACTGGAGCTGGTAGGGAGGCGGGAAAGATAGGTCTTTGGGGCTCCTGGTGAGCACCCTGCCGTGGAGGGACCATGTCCCTATCAGGGCAATCCTGCTTCTTATGGCCAGTCTTGCCATAAGTATAACATTTGTAGCTGAAATTTACTCCCCTCTGTCTCTGGTAACCCCGGCCTTGCTGATCGTTACCACCCCTACCTTGGCCCTGATGGCCCTGCTGTTAGACTGCTACTGACCCTACTGCTGGCCATGGTGGCCCTATTTGAAGCCCCCATGACCATTCTTGAAACCCCCTTAACGAAACATCTGAGCAAGATCCCCCTGTTGGGAACTCTGTCTCTGAATCTGATCAGTTGATGCCCTACTAGCACTACCTCCCCCTGTCTGGCCCAACTGGATGGGCTCTCCTCCCGGCTTTCTTCCCTTATCATGGAAGAGATTGTCCTAACAATGCAATAATGCTTCATTTAAGACATCTGTATAGGACGACTGTAGGGAAAGGTTACCCAGAAGATGACGTCGGATGCTCCAAGTCAAACCATCCGTGAACATTTTGATTCATTTCTCCTCAGTAGGAACCTCGTTCGGTACCATATTAGTCAATTGTGTGAACTCCTCCTCATATTCGGCAACGGTCTTCCGTTCCTTGGTGAGGCCTAAAAGTTTTCGCCTCATCTCAGTCTTGATGCCAGAAGAAAAATACTTGCGATCGAATCGCACCCAGAAATCGGCAATCGGCATCACATCCCGCTCCTCTGAAGTAGTAGTGGACTCCCACCACTATAAGGCTTCCCCTATCAACTTAAAGGTAGCCAAAATTTACCTCCGAACCTCAGTGCACTCGTACATACGAAGGTGTCTCAGTATATCCTTTTTCCACTGACTCGCCATCACTACATCAGAACTACCTATGAACTTTGTAGGATGCATCTTTTGAAAGGTATCCCTGACTCTCTCCCATGAAGTAGGGAAAATGGGAACAGGTGCTGGAACCACTATTAGTGCCTGTGGTGGTGCCTGTTGTGCCACTACCAGTGCTGCATTTACTGCCTCTGCAACAATGGCAGCAACCTTGGTAGCATTTATCATGCCCTGAGCTGGAGAAGGTTGTGGTTGGTGAGCATTCCTATCCCTTGGTGCACGTCGAGGAGGCATATAAGATGATAAAGAAGTTTATTAGTCCATAGTTATCATTAAATATAAAATAGATGAAGACGTGATCGCATAAACTAGAATACAACAGACCTAAAGATAAGGCTCTATATAAAATGACGTTAAACTGAAAGCACAATAAGCCATACAGATCCTAAAGGACTCTAGAACCTAATGCTCTGATACCACCTTTGACACCCCGCCCAATTTAATATCGGGTGATCAGTCCTTTATAAAATTTGAAAACAGAATGTTAGGTTGGTTCATTCTTAGCATCACTGTCGAAAACATTAACTTTATTAATCACCTAATATAAATTAAGCTAGTGCCAAAATACTTTCCTTTTTATGTTGTAACCAAAAATCATATTTATAAAGTCCATGAATTTAAATATAATCCATTCACCATTTGACTGAATAAAATAAATAATAAATCTGAATCACGTACTGAAATAAATAAGACTGGATAAAATATTCCAGTTTAAAACTCTAAGCCACATATCCATAGTAAAACTAAATCCAACTAAAATGAATAGAAGTAAATTAAATACAATCTCTGATAAAATATCTAAGGAAAGGGGCGACATATGCCCTAAATGAAAAGTCTAGATGAACTGAGAGAAATGATAGGAGCGTCTAATGCAAAGGCCTGCAACTTTCACATCGGCTGTAGCACGCCAAGAAATCCAAGTCTATAAATCTGGTGTCCCTGTGGCTGAGCACCTGATATAATACATATATATATAGCAAGAGAGAAAAGAGATGTAAGAGACGCGTAAGAGCCCGGTGTGTAAAAATATGTTTTAGCAAGTATTTAAAACTTCCTTGAAGCAAGTACTATGTGCATGTTAGATTCGTACTCTCACATGAAGTTCTCACCTCTCTTCTATTGTGCACTCCTATCTCATCTTTTATCTAGTACTAGTAACTCTACCCAAGTTAACTAGTTCAAAGTCATCGTGACACTATCTACATTCAACAGTAGTATTCCCGTATCGCCCATACAATACCTCATAAGTAGTCTATCACATTTTACTACCTTTCATGTTCACTCTTAGAGTATTTAAATCTTTATTTTATTAAGATTGTTTCATACGTCATTGTTTCCATAACTACTAGTTTCTCTTAGTAGAGTTTCTCATAAATACACACACACACACACACACACACACACACACACATTTATATATATATATTCAGAACATCCCTATACATATATATTCCAGTCTAGCACCCCTTGTTTGAATTCCCATTAGTGCTATAAATAAAATGATACTGCACCCCCGGGTTATCACCCATTAGTGCACTAAATAAAAACCTTACACCCCCGGGTTATCACCCTTTAGTGTATTAAACAACATAACCTTGCACCCCCGGGTTATCGCCTTTTAGTGTACTTAACAAAAATATCAAATCATACGCATACACACATCCTATTAAAATTTATAGGTATTCTCCCAACCTAGTTGCATACTTACCATACATATTCTATTCTCATTGTTACGTATTGTATAATGTTATTAGATTACCATAAATCTCTCATAATCTTCAGGGTAAGTCTTTTTCCCGAAATATTTAAAGTAAAAATCTCACACACTTTCTTGTAAACCTGTCTCATTTTAAATTTATTAATTGGCAGTTCCTCTCACTTTAATAAACTGAAAATTGCAAAATCGGACTCTAAGAAAATTCTCAGAATTTACCTCATCGCTCGAAATAGATGGCAACGTCGTTTGAATGACTTCCACATGTCGCTCGAGCGACTGTGCGCGACATCTCTATCTCGCTTGAACGACTACGCGCGACATCGTGTGAGATGCATTGTTTCGTCTTCTTGCCCAGATTTCAGCATTTTTCCACCATTAACACCTGTAAAACCTCTACTGGTCATTCCCAAACACCCAAACAACAAACCCAATTGATGCTCTAACATATTTACATGATTTCTAACAATCTATAATCACTAATTCTTCACAATACGTCAATTAAATACTAAATCCCCAAATTAAACAATTGAAATCCTAGTTCTTTCAATTTCAATTCAAGAACTACTATAACCCAGATTTGTTCATGTAAATTATTATAAGTTTGTGGATGATATCCTATCTACACGAAGGAATTTAATCTCTTATAATTTCAAACCCAATAATATGCAAGAAACCCCTATATTTGTCATCATAATTATCATCAAATTCATGGAGTTTATCTACTCTAACATAAACACAATTATTGCTAAAAAGGAGCAAGTAATAAACAATTGCCTTGAATCAACCGTCTGATCTCTTGATGTTGTTGGTATAGGTGTGTTCCTCTTGTTCTGATCTACACGATGGTGGTGGTGGTTGTGCAAGGTGGTGCTAATTGGGCCTTCCTTCTTGGAATTTGTTCTCCCTCACACACTCTATGGCCGTTCCTTACTTTTGTATATCTTAACCATAATGAACCTCTCAGGACTGATATAATAAACTCCCGATTTTCTTCCATTTAATTTCTCCAAAAATTAAAATTTCAAAATTACCCCTACGGGGTGCCGGTTTGGCCTAAAATCTCCCGGAGTCTAAATAAAATACCCGAGTAGTGTTTTTTGACTATCTCGACCCTCCGGGACTCAACGGCGCACTAAAAATTACCATACAAGTTATTTAAAAATAATTTATCTTTATATTCCATTCAATTAGTCCTGACACGACTCACGCGCGTGTCCCGACTTAATATACCAACCTGTCGTATATTTAACACTCGACAATTTATCAGATCCAAAAATTCCATATTACTTATTCACCTAGTAATATTCAATAATTTCTTATGAATAAGTATTAACCCTTGTCACGCTAGTTAATATTTATTTTTAAATTCGAATTAATCACCAATTAATTCTCGCATGTTAATTTAATTAATCACATAATTATTTAAGTTCTATTGTATCTTGCCATTCTCTTCCCTCTAAGTAATTAAATGAGTACAATAAAGGTTAGACTTCTACATTCAGGGTCTCATCCACTTACCCAAATTCGTTTTCAAAATCTTCCATACTCACATCCCCTAAATCTCTCTCTCAAGTAATGCCTACGTTCTCGCTTACTCGATCGATCTCTCACTCCACTATTTTTCTCTCCTCTAAGTCGGTGTACGCGCCCGCACTCTTATTGCTCTATACAAGGCAAGATTCTAACGCTTCTCCACTATAGTTTTCCTCTATGTTCTCGTCAATAAGTATCATTGCGGCAGGATCATCTTCTTCCCCTTATTGTTAGGCTATGTTGAAGATGTTCATTTCTAGTGTCATGTTCCCAAATTTGATTTGCATCTTCCCATTTTGAGTATTAATTAGTGCGTTGGTCGTTGCTGAAAATGGGAGCCCAAGAATGAGAGGAACATGATTCTTCGAGGCGAATGAGGGATCCGTGTCCCAAATGACAAAATCTACTGGGAAGTAAAACGTGTCCACTTGGACTATTACGTCCTCAACTATACCTCTCAGTATCTTCACGGTTCGATCTTCCAATTGGAGAGTGATCTTTGTGGGCTTAAGGTCGCCCAGATCTAGCTGCCTATAAATTTAGAAGGGGAGGATAGTAACACTTTCCCCTAAGTCGAGTAAGTCCCTCTTAATTTTTCTCTCTCAAGTGGTGTAGGAAATGGTGGGTGCACCGAGATACTTATATTTAGGTGGGAGATCGTTAATAAGAACGGAGCACACGTTCTGCGCTACGAACATGTTTTTCTTTACCTTCATCCACCTCTTGACAGTCAATAAATCTTTAATGACTTTTGCATAAGATGGAATTTGTTTTATTGCATCGAGGAAAGGTAAGTTTAATTTCATGTTTTTAATAATATCTAGCACTTCATCACTTATGGTCCCTTTGTGGGAAGGAACCAATCTTTGAGGAAATGGCGCAGCAGATGGTGGCTTTATAACTACCGCGGTCTCACTAGTGTTTTCTTTTTCACTCTCGTTCAAGGGGATATCTTCGGCCTCTTTCGTGTCGGACGAAGTCTCCTTGGCTTTCGAAGTGTAGTATGGGGGAGGTAATAAATCAATAACTCTCCCACTACTAAGAGTGGTTACTGCTTGGCAATGCTCCTGTTGTTCTATAGAGGTGGAGCTAACACTAGGTGGACATTGGGGAGGTCTTTGGCCGTGGGCAGGAAACTTTCCCTTCTCTTGGATACTTAACGAAGATTGCAACTTTTATATGTTCGCATTCATGTAGGCGAACATGCAATCATATCTAGCATTGGTTTCACTTTGAGAGTTGATAAACTGGTTTATTGAATCCTCGAGATTCCTCCGCAGTGGAGTAATATACGGAGCTGGAGGAGGTGGTGCTTGCTGAAATGGAGGAGGGGTGGAGGTGTGATAATCTGTGAATGTGGGTTCATCGCAGCTTGTGGTGGTCCATAGTTAAAACCAGGATGGTTTATACACCAAGGGTTGTACGAGTTCCCATGCGAGGCGTTGAAATTACCTTTAAATCCTCCTATAGCATCCACCAGCTCGGTGTGCATTTCTTTGTAGGCGGGGATCGTTGGGCATGCCTATGTGGAATGAACCGTCACATTAATAGCACACACCTTCGCTTTCAAACCATGAATGGATCCGAAGATGTCTCTCAACCCGCTATCAAGTAAATCTTTCATGTCCCTCTGAAACTGATCGAATCGAAGGTCTATTATGGTATTACTATCCAAATGGAATAGACCGAATGCAGTAGGCATGGAAGATACTTGTTTAGGCCAGATTTGGGTACTAGGATCGGATGAGTCCCATGTTTGAGTAGTCTATATGACATACTTAAGATGGGATTTGGCTTCGGTAGAGTCTAAGTCCCAAAATGGTCGTTCATACATCGTTTGCACAAGTTGTTTGGATTCCACCGTCAACCCATTATGGAAGAAATATATCAAATGGTTTTTTTCAAATCCATGAGGGGGTATGCGCTTTCCAATTCTTAGAATCATTCCCAACACTTGTCAAAAGGCTCACTATCTTGTTGTCGAAAACCTTGGATTAGAGTTTTGACAGGTCTTATGCGGTGGATAGAACTTTGAGATGAACTTGGATTGCATATCCCTCCAGGAAATAATAGAGTCTGGGGGTAGTGACCATTGCCAGGTCTTATCTTTATCCTTTAAGGAAAAAGGAAAAAGGAAAAAGGAAAAAGCTTTAGGCGAATGACATCCTGCGTGAAAGCTTGGTCACTAAATGTGTCGCACGCCTCCTCGAACTCGCGGATATGCAGGTATGGTTTTTACGAATCCATGCTGTGAAATGTAGGGAGAATCTGTATCATCCCATTATGAAAGTGGAACTGCCCGGCATTCTACGAAAGTAAAATGCAACCAGGGGTGACAGTCCGCTCCGGAAAGAGTAAATCTTTCATGGGACGATCGGGTAGATTTCCCTCTCCCGTGCCGAAACTCGTTGCGTCAGACATTGCCCTCGTGCTCTCTTCAAATGATTCCGACTCCTCACTCGATGTCCTAGACGTGTGACTCAGAGATTGAATGGACGTGTGACTGGAGGTGGATTGTTCTGGTGTAGAGAGTGGGACCCATAATTAAGGAACACGAGGAGTGTGGGGGCTTTCGGAGTTATACTCAACAATTGGATTTTCATTGATTCGATTTGGAGTATTTTGACGAGTTTGAGTGTGTTAAGGATTTTGCATTAAAAGGCTTTTGAGAGTTGATATTTCTTTTTGGATTTTTTTTTATTCTTTTTTATTTTAATTTTTTATGATATTTTTTTTGAATTTTTTGTTTTGGATTTTTGGTCAAAGTTCTAAATTGAATCGATCTAACCTAAGTCTACCTAGATCCCCGAAAATGGAGCCAAAAACTTGTTACGACCACAGATGTGTATCTAGTGTTCGTGCTTATATAGGCTCAAGTACAAGCCTGTCGTGTTAGTAATAAACCCGGTAAGTCGGGATCGTCTCCACAGGGAAATAGCACGAATAAATGTAGCGACGTTGGAAAGATTGAAGCAATCCTAGCTTTGACTCTAAAGGAAAAGAAAATATTATTTGGGAGATAAAGTCACTACAACTAAAGGGAATAAGAAAATCTAACTACTGAATGTGCAAGTAACTAATGTAATGCATTTTAAACTACTTATGAAAGTTAAATTTAACTGAAAAGTTTCCAAGTGAGAAACAAACGTGTTAGGATACACTCCTCCAACCCTAGTTCATTTACTAATGTTAAAACCAAATTCTATATTCAAATAATTGAGAAAACCCAGTCTTTATTAATCCTAACCATTCCATATAGGAGGGACCATAGCCCGGACCATATGAAATCAAAGGCAAGAACAAATCGGTGTCGTTGTAGCTACACGCGCGTTGCACTCGTAAGCATCTCGGTTACCTAGGGCAAACGGGATCAAAATCCCTACAACGGTTGTGATCACCACAAAACACGATTTAATAAATTATTTAATTCAAATTTAAATTTTACGCATTTTTAAAGAACATCGGGTTGGATTCATGCATCCCAACCCTTAGAAAATTATCTAGACATGATTAAATTAAAAGAAAACATGGATTGAAAAGAAATATAGCATTAACTCTAAAAAAAACTAAGTGAAAAGAGAATTGTAGATTCAAATCAACAATGAAACTACTGACCAATTGAAAATTAAAAGAAAAGGTGTTACATGAATTACGAAAATTAAATGCGAACCCTTACAGCAAAATCTTCTTATGAAAAACTAGGGTTTTTTACTACAAAAACCCTCTACTCCTAATTATCTAACCTAAAAAAATCAAACTCCTATTATTATGTAACAAGCTAGAATAAATACCTCCAAAATTTACAAGAGTTTTACCCCATAAAAACTCTTAATAAAAGAATAAAAATTAAAGAAAATCCAAAGCGGTTCGGACCGTTTGGGGAAGGCGGTCCGGATCTCCCCTTGATTTGAGATAGTGTTTCTCAACATTTAAGGCGGTCCGGATCCTTTTTTAGAGTAAAGGTCCAGATCACCCCCTGTTTGATACAGAGGATTTTTCCCAAGGCGGTCCGGATCCTTTTCTAGAAAAAGGTCCGGATCGCCCCCAATTTTGGGACAAAACTTTTCTTTTGAGGTTGTCCAGATACTTTTCCAATAAAAGGTCTGGATGGGGTATCTTTTTCATCCAGGGGTCTTTTCTTGTTTCCTTCTCAATTTTAAATCTTCGTAACTTGATCACCTGAGCTCAGATTGACTTGTCGTTTCTTCCAAACTTCTTGAAATTGAATTCTCTTCAACTTTCTAGTTGGCTTCAACTCCGAAAGACGGCTACAAATTTACGAAATTACCCTTCGACTTTCCTTCTTTGACTTTGCTCATTGCCTATCCAATTTCTTTATTCCTCAATGCTTCAAATACCTCCAAAACTTAGGAGAAATACACGAAACTAGATGTAATTATTACAAGGAGTTAGTGTCAATGAAATGCAATAATTACACTCTTTTTATGTTATTCGATATGATAAAAGTCCATAAATGAAGGGGATAAATTCGGAATAATTTGAGCTTAATCAGTTATCACTTCTTTAAGGTCAGGTAAATAGGTTAACAATTAGGTTCACATGCCCATAGAGGATGAAATTGAAGTAAAAAATGATAATGAAAGGTCAACTAGGGTTAATGAATCTCCTCAAGCTATTGAAAAATCTAGCACTTCCCCACCTGAAACAGTTGATCCTCTGGCTAGGGACTTTTTCGGCCCCTTTTTTAAAGTGTGCTTTAGGTCAAGACAATTTTTCTTTTAAAAATCTTTTTCCAAATTTTAATTACCCACTAATTTTCTGAACCTATTTTACTTAAGCCCAATTTTATCTTCATTAATACTAAACATACATCTAGGTGATTAAAGTAAGTAAAATAAAGTAAAGTCCACAATGCCGGATGTACGAGGAAACCACTAAGGGAAAAAAACCTCAGCCGGCTTAAGCCGGGTAAGCACTATGATACTGTAATTACAAAGACAGACAGACTTAAAAAATGACTCGATCCCCCTAAGTCTTGACTCTCATCTTCTCTTTAACCGCTCCTCCACAGTTCTCATGCAGAAATCCTTCCACGATAATCATCCACATCACACACATCCACGAGTGCCTCGGTGCCCACCAATGTAGCTTCGGCAACCGTATACGATTCGAAACACGACATTTACATTTTTTCACTATAAAACTCCAACGAAACCTTTTGTTCAATATGGATGAATAACCAATGGTGAAAATAAGATCTCTATAACATAAGAGTATGAAAGATCGTATCTTTTAAACACTAAGGATGATTTCAGACCTTAAAAACTGTAGAAAACTTATTCAAAAAAATGTAATCGTTCCAAAATGTATTTTGGTTCGGCACACTTCAAATTTCTAAAAGAAAAATGCCTTAAATAAAAATCTTAAGTCGGTAGGTCGTTCTACCGAGATCCACATGTCGTTCTAATGACAGTGAGATGTCGTTCCAACGATATCACATGGCGTTTGAAGTCTCGAAAACCATGGTGATAATCCACACGACTCTAAATAGTGTTTATGTCAGAGTAAATGAAGTTAAAACCTTTTAAAAACATGTTTGACATTTTAAAATCATTTATAAACAAAATATCAGCCTTCAAATATTTTTGAAGCCCCATAAACATTATGCGTTCATACCTGAGAGTATCTCGAAATGCAAGATATGAAGACGTGAAACGTGCACCAATAAACAACACGACATGATCTATCTTTAAAGCTTGGCTGTTATTTATTCAATACAAACACGTCATAGACTATATGTCAAACAATCTATCTATGACTCAAACAAGTTTTGTTCCGAAAATATGTCAATTACATTCAAATTAACTTAATTGGAAATTTTGACCTTACAAATCTACCCCTTTTACTATTTTGGGACAAAACCCAAATAGTGAAATGCCTAAATCGGTCCGTCAAGCCGTATGACACCTAAATCCCATCCCACAAAACCCAAAATAAAAAGTTACAGGACAAGAACTAATGTATGCAAGTCCTACAAGCATGAGCTGTCTGAATGTGATGTAGTCTCGAAATCTTAGATCGCTAAAGAATACCTACACACATGAAACTAGATAACTTTCCACTAAAGTATGGAGGAACAAATTATATAAAAATACCAATATGTAAAACAAACCATTTGTTAAATGAGAAAACACGATACCAATTTGTGCAAGGAAACATGATACCAATATATAAACATATGATAAAAAACGTGATACCAATTTACAATGCAAAAAGAACATATGTGCTCATCAAACAAACTGCCCTTACATCACATCCCATCTCTCCCTCTTTTTGTCTAGAATAGACAATACGTGAAAAAGATAAACAAACATCATCATATCTAGAATGAAATAATCACATGAAGAATATCTAGATAAACATGAATATATAGCCAGCTAAAATAATTAGAAGATACGAACATGTAACTAGCAAAGAGTCACAAAGAATGAATCATCAATCTAAGCAAAGATATGAATAAACAAATCAATGTTGTATAATAATCAAAACATCAATAAGAACTATCAATGCATATACACTGTCCAAATGAACCCATACGTACCCAAATAGGATGTATTCAACATATATACGAAGCATGTATTGAAACATAAAGATTTGGTAAAAATACTTCATGGGTCGTTCGAACGACTAAGCCATGTCATTTGAATGAGGTAAGAAACGACCCAAAATAGTAAGGTCTCATTCGAAACACCTATCTAACGACCCTATAAACTACCCTTCTAATGACCACACCTGACACAATTAACACATTGAAAAACCTGTCGTTAGAAACATAATTCAAACGACTTGGAAATGTCATTTTAATGACGTCCAGAAGTCATTTAAATGACTTCAAAAAATATTGTATTCCACCTTGGAAAATGGCAAAGTTTTTCCCAGCAAAAAAATTAGTTCAAAATAGTTACTAGGATGCGAAATAGTAGCAAAACAGACTCAAAACAAAAAAAAAATGAAACAAGTAAAAACAAGTATGAGTTTCATGCTAACATAATATCAATGTGATCAAACATGGATATGGAATGAATGGGCATGAACTACAACAAATGAATCATAACTTGAACACATTAAAATGATCAAGAAGATCTAATTGATACCTAAATGTCATCAAACTTAGTTTTATCCATATGCGATAATTAATTTATTGATCATAATGAACTCAACGAATAAAATGAACACAAATCCAGAATTTTGACGATTCAACAAACAATAGCGTCATGACACGATTTTTCAACATTAGGATTTGTGGTGCAAACCCATTGTTATTTTTCCATCCAAACACCCTCATATATTCACATTTTCTTTTTCTATATCTTTTGAGGCTTCTATTTTTTATCACCTTATAGAGATCCTATTGGGTTTATTTGGGCATATGATTCTTTTTATTGCCTTAATTTTTTCTTGGGCTCTTTTAAACGGTGGCTTTCACGACGAGATTATTATTCTCTCATAGCCCTTTCCCGGGAACACTCGTCATTTTTTCTATATTAGAAATATCATTCCTCACAACAAATGGTTCTAACATGCACACCTCCTCCTAAGTCTTATTACGCATAGATGACAAAATTGTTAGATTAACATCTAACCAAGCTCAAAAATGCATGAGAAGTCAAACATTCATATAAAATCATGCATGTGAGTGCAATGGCACATATACAAAGTCGAATCCAAATGCAAATCAACTTCGAAACGTCTCCATTAGTCAATGGTTATGATCATTCTAAGCATCTATAATATGACCAAATGTCCTAGCCACATGGATAATGAAATGATAGGGGTTAAAGAACACCAGTATGCCACATCAAACATGAAAACTCACGAGACAAAAATAAACCCAAAATCTTTGTGTTTTTCAAAAAATATTTTTGACTTAAAAAACAAAATCTTTTTGTATTTTCTCAAAAATATATAGACCAAAAATCTTTTTGTATTTTCAATTTTTTTTATCAAAATAAAATAGTTTTTGTATTTTTCAAACAAGCCTCAAATAAATGAAAAATATAATACAAAGAGATACCCATGTCATAACACTAGCAAGATATATATCATGAAGCAAAGACTAGTATATGACAAACATGGCAAAATGATCATCCTTTAGATTTAGCATGGGAAAAATCATGTGCAACCAAACAAGAATCATGAAGTTTAATTCCTAAAGCCTCTAAGTCTGATATCCTAACCAAAATAGGTGTGTAATGACACATGGGGGTTTTGGGAATCGAAACGACTTTATTCTTAAACTTCCTAAGAGAATTTTAAAATTCATAACAATAACGCCTAAGGTGACCCTTCCTACCGCAATGAGTGCAAGTGTAAACACGACGAGGAATGTGACCTAAATTGTACCTCTCCTAACGTTCCTAGTGGGCTCTCTCACACAATATTTATTGGCTTTGGTAATGGGTGCAATGTGATCATCAAAGACTTTACTACACTTATCATCCTTTATGTGGATGGTACCTAAAATCCTATCCAATTTTCCAACCTTGACTCCGCATCAAACTTCACCTTACTCGAGTCCTTTAATCTCTCCTCAAGCTCACTAATCCTAAAATCAAGAAAAAGCCTAGACTCCTCAAACTCTAGAATCTCTTTCTTCAAAGCCTCCATAAAACCACGAAGACTATCTCTATCAACCTCAGCGTATTCTATTTTCTCTTGAAGAGTCTTCCCCCATGCCCTAAGATCCTCAGTCAAAGCATAATTATTTTCTAAGGCCCGCTCATTCAACTTAGCTTGCAACTTCATGTTTTCCTTTTTCACCTTTATCGCTTCCGTATACAAATAATTAAAGGCAACTTGCAACTCTCTAACATCTATATCCTCCTCCTCACTAGCTTCACCCTCACTCACTTAGGATTCTCATAAAATGGCCTGGTAAGTGTCATTCACATGAGAATCCTCATGAGAGGACTTATCATCATTGCTCATATGACATTCCCTAAACACTACAAAGTTGCGCTCAATGGGGGAACTCTCTCCCTCTTCCGATTCACTAACACTTAAGGTGGAATTATTATGACACCCCGCCTAATTAATTATCGGGTGATCAGTCCTTAATTAACTAATTTCAGAATATCAAGTTGGTCAAGATAATGCATCACTGTCGAGAACTCAGATTTTAATTTAATAAAACTAACCACCTAGTATTTAAAAAGGGTGAAATCCAAATTTTATCTTGCTACTAAATAATATAAAAAAGAATACCAACAAATACCATGCATCACATTAATATAAATAAAGTCTAACTGACGCAAAATAAATGACTGGAGTAAAACACGTCGAGATACAATCCCATACAATAAATCCAATAAAAGGAAATCCAATCTACCAGAGAATTTAAAATAACTAAATCTCTTAATGTAAACAGGAGAAAGGACGACATGTCCAACAGACTAGATAACTGAAAAAGAAAGAATATGTTGAGTCGTCTACTAGAAATTTTCCTGCAGCTTCCACAGCAGCTACAGCATGGCCACTGAATAGGGTCTCGTAAGGTTGGTATCCCTGTGGCTGGGCACCTAAAAATAATGGAACAATAGAAAGATATACAGAAAAGCGGGTCAGAGCCCGAGTTGAAAATAGTTTAAAATAGCAAGTGCTTAAATTGAGTCAATTAGCACAATTATTATACAAGTTATTTTAGCGTACTCACTTGAGATACTCACCCCTCAGTCTAGTGTGCACGCGTAACGAGCCTAACTACCCATACTAGTCATGGTACCCTGACTGGATACTAAGTACATACTATTATGCTGTAAAGTCTTCCAAAATAACTCCAAGACGACATACATAAGATTTTGATTTAGGTTTAGAAATAATTTAGTTTATTCACATATTTTTCTAATTGCCCAGCTGATAATACCATAAGCACACCTCTAAAAATAGATTCATCAATATAAGACACCAAACAGGATTTCGGTATACACACATTATTTTCTTTATGTATACATATCAATTTATATATAAATATAGCAATATCGCACCCCTGGTTGAGAAACCCTTAGTTCTACGCATACTCGGCTATCTAGTCCCATTGCAACGCTCACGCATAGAGGAAAACAGGTTCAATCTCTCGAGAACCAATAAAAACACAAGCACCTATTGGAGGAAAACATAGTCCTAAGTCGATGGGCTACACACATACCAACGCAACCATAAAATCATCATCACTATCATTCTTACGGATATCCCATACCTAGGTTAGTGGTACGACTCTAAACCCCCCGAAGGCACACAAGATATGATCGTCCACAACGCGTTAACCTCCGTTCGATAGCCAGTAGCTAGGTATGTCATACACATAATATTTTGAGTAATAAGCATACACAACTTTTATAAATTCATTGGTTTTCCCGTAGTCTAGTATTTGCAGTGCGTATAATATGTATCCCTTATTATACCCCATACCTCATTTGTATATATATTCTCCCTTGTATTTGCGCATATCTCAATTTCTATAACTTTCATTCCTTCCGAGGGCTGACATATTCTCCTCTCACTAATAAAAATAAATTTTAAGTTACTCGACATTCGTACAGGCCTAACACTCAATTATATAAGTCTACGTGGATTTTGAAATAAAATCGGGCCTTAAAAGTCATTCTGTAATCTCGTTAGAAGGCCCAGGGAATCTCGTTCAAACGAGGGTTATTAGAACGAAAGGGACTTTAAACGAACCACCAAACTCATTAGAAGTGACAATGGAATGTCGTTAGAAGTCTCGTTCGAACGACCTCGGCTGGACTTCTAACGAAATTTTTGAAGTTGCCCAATTCATCACCAATGTTCGTTTTTTCCATATTTTCTCCACTCAAGTCTTAACCTAAACCCATTCCAAACCAAGTATGAGGTTTATAAGCTACTCTAAGTCACTCTAGGACACTTCTTAGTGTAGTTTTTGGGATCAAATCCTTCTAATCATTATGTAATTTCAACATTTTCCTAAATTTTCCCATAAATCATATTAACATAAACCCATAATTATTAATCTATAAAAACTCCATTTTTATTTCGTGCATAGCATCTAATTCACCAAATTTCACATTCCTATTAAGGGGAAAAATCATCTACATGCAAACCCCCATCAGATTTCTAAAATTCCTACACGATTTTCATCATAGGTAAACCCAATCTGGTATTAGTTGTTCTCAAACCTCTACATATGTTAACAAGAGTAACAATTGCTAAGAGAGCGAGAGAGAGCAAGATAATCACTTGCGTTAAAAAGTTACTTCTGATTCGCGATTAAAAATGGTAGGGGAACGATCCTCTTGACCCGATCTACGCGTTGCTGTACTTTTTGGTGTGGAAGCCTGAGTTCTTAGCTTAGGGCTCTAATGGAGTCTTCTTCTTATTCCCTGGTTCTCTCTCTCTCTTTGCCTCTCTATCTTACGTAGGTTGAACTAATAGGCCACTAACCCTAACTGCTATTAAATTAAACCCAATTTTCGTCCATTTAATTACCTAAACATTTCAAAAGACCCAATTACCACTTCGGGGTGTCATTTTGGGCTAAAATGTTCCGAAACCCAATTTAAATACCCGAGAAGTGTTTTCTGACTATTTCGACCCTTTTGGACACTCTGGCACACTCAAAATAGTCATCCAAGTTATACAGAAATAATTGACCTTTTTGACCCCCAAATAACTACTAATGACGCGACTCTTACGCGTCCCAAATCTTTATAACATAACTGCCTTGTATCTCATCTCCGACCAAAATATTATTTCAATAATTACTAACTCTCATGACGTTAGTGATTATTATCATAAAATCGGATTAATTATAATTTAATTTTTTATCCATTAATCAATTAATCCTTATTTTCCCTAAAACTTAATAAGCGTAAAAATACGGGTATTATGTACTTCCCCCCTAATAACCAAATTTTGTCCCAAAATTCAAAAAAATAGATATACCTGATAAGAATAACTCTGGATAACGTTCACGCATTTCATCCTCGTGCTCCCAAGTTGATTCCTCAACATTATGGTGTCGCCACTGAACACGCACTAGTGGTACTATTTTTTACCTCAACTTCCTCTCACTACGGTCTAGTATAGCAACTGGTCCCTACTCGTAGGATCTATCAGGATTTAAATCTATCTCCTTTAGCACAATGTGAGTATGAGCCAATTCCATCTCGAAGAAATCTCCTCAGCGACGAGATGTGAAACAAGTCATGGACTCTATGCAAGTATTCCGGTAACCCAAGTCTATAAGCAACTGGCCCAATCCTCTCGATAATGGGGAATGGCCCTACATACCTCGACGCCAATTTTCCCTTCTTTCTAAAATGGATAAAACCCTTCATAGGAGACACCCGAAGTAACACCTGATCCATAATATTGAACTCTCAAAAGTAACATTTGGCATCAGCGTAACTCTTCTGCCGATCATGTGTAACTCAAATGCAGATCCGTATCAACTCTATCCTCGTCGAAGTATCCTGAATCACATCCGAACTCAGTAACTTGTTGTCCCCCACCTCTATCCAACATGTTGGGGAACAAAAAGGTCTTCCGTATAGGGCTTCAAATTGAGTCATACCGATAGTAAACTGGTAGGAGTTGTTATAAGAAAATGCCACCGGTAGAAGGTACTGCTCCCAACCTTCGCCAAAATTAATAATGCACATACGTAACATGTCCTCCAACATTTGATTCGTTCGCTCTGTCAGACCATACATCTACGAGTGATAGGTTGTGCTCAGTCGCAACTCCGTACCCAACGCCTTCTGAAAACTCTCCCAAAATCGAGAAATGAACACCTTATCTCTGTCAGACACGATATTGAGAGTCACTCCGTGGAGTCTCACTATCTCTGCAATGAATAACTGGGCGTACTGTCCCACGATGTAGTCTGTCATGGCTGGCAGAAAGTGGGCTACCTTGGTCAGTTGATCCGCTATCACCCATATTTAATTGTGACCCCTCTGTGATGTAGGTAATCCCGTGATGAAGTCCATGGAAATGCTCTCCCAATTCCACATAGAAACCTCTAATGGTTGTAGAAGTCACGTCGGTCTCTGATGGTCCACCTTTACCAACTGACAAGTGGCACATTTTGAGATGAACTCAACAATATCCTTCTTCATTCCACTCCACCATTACTATATACGCACATCTTGGTACATCTTATCCCCACCGGGATGCACTGCAAATCGAGAATCATGTGACTTTGTCATCACCTTGTGTCTCAAATCTTCACCCTCGGTAACAACCAATCTCCCATTGAATTGTAGACCCCCGTCTGAACCCATGGTGTAAGACTCAGCCCCCTAGGCTAGAAGTTTCACTATCTGACTTTGGAAGAACGGATCATCTTATTGAGCCTATACTACTCCCGTAATAATCTGGGGAATAACCGTTATTGCAGACATAAATGATCCCGTTACCGCATCCTATTTCCCTAACTCCTTCCATTTCGCTTTCCACACCTCGGCCACTTCATCGACTGGCCTACGGCTTAACGCGTCTACTACCACGTTAGCCTTCCTTGGGTGGTACTGAATATAAAATTGATAATCCTTCACAAACTTAAGCCACTGACGTTGACGCATATTTAACTCTTTCTGTGTTAAGAGGTACTATAGTGATTTGTGGTCTGTGAATAAGCGAAATTTCTCCCCTAGGAGGTAGTGCCTCCAAATCCAAAGTGTGAACACGACTTCTTCTAACTCCAAGTCATGGGTGGGGTAGTTCCTCTCATGAGGCTTAAGCTTACGGGAGGCATAAGCAATAGCCTGATCCTCCTCCTGAAGTACACCTCCAAGTCCTAATAAGTACGCATCGGTGTAGACTACATACTCCACTCCCGGCCTGGGTAATGCTAACACTGGTGCTGAGGTTAACTTATCCTTAAACTCATCGAAGGCTAACTGATAGACGTCACTCCAGATAAATGGAACCCCTTTTTGAGTTAAGTGCGTCAACGGACCCGCTATCTTTGAAAACCCTCGACTGAACCTCCTGTAGTATTCAACTAAACCCAAGAAACTGCGTATCTCAATCGGTGTCGTGGGATGTTCCCACTCCCTCACTGCTGACACCTTCCTTGGATCCACGAATATCCCTCTATCGGAGATGATATTCCCCAAGAACTGTACCTCCTTCAACTAAAACCCACATTTCTCATATTTTTCATACAACTCATGTTGGCTCAGTGTCTGCAAAACTTGCCTCAAGTGCTCGGTATGGTCCTCCTCAGTCTGTGAGTAAACCAGAATTTCATCTATGAATACGATGATGAACTGGTTTAGGAACTCTCTAAACTCCTTGTTCATCAAGTCCATAAACACGGCTGGGGCGTTTTTAGTCCGAAGGGCATAACCCTGAATTCATAGGAACCATATATTATCAGGAAAGAAGTATTCGACACGTCATATTCCTTGATACGTAGCTGATGGTACCCCGATATCAAATCAATCTTCGAGAAGAAGGCCGCTCCTCTCAACTGGTCAAATATGTCATCGATTCTAGGCAATATATATTTGTTTCGTATCGTGACTTTATTCAACTCCCGGTAATCAACAGATAACCTCAACGATCCATTCCTCTTCTTAACAAAAAGTACGGGAGCACCCCACGACAAAGTACTCCTACGGATAAATCCCTACCCCAACAACTTCTCAATATGGTCACGAAACTCCCTCATGTCTACTGGAGCCATACGGTAAGGTGCGTGAGCTATCAGTCGAGTATCTGGTGCTAAATCAATGACGAAGTCTATCTCTCCACTCGGTGGTAACCCCATAATCTCATGAAATACATCGTAAAACTCTCGTACTATAGGAATCAAATCAAGAGGTACCACAACCTCTGTAGAGGTCTCCTCCTCTATATAGTATAGATGAGTGGATGATCCGCCCTCAGAGCAAGGCATCACCACCAGAAACATCTCCTGCCCTGGGTATGGCAAAAACTATACTCTTACTATAACAATCAATTATGGACCTATACCTAACAAGCCAATCCATACCTACAATCGCATCATACTTGGACATGTCTAATACGAGCATGTCAGCGGGTAAGATAAATCTCCCAATCTCTATACCCACTCCCCGATAGATAAAGGAAATAATGAAACCACTACTCAATGGCGAATCCACACAAGTGGTTGTACCCTCTGCTATATTAAATAACCCCGTAGTATGTGCAAACCCCATGGAAATAAAATAGTGTGTGGCTCCTGTGTTAAATAAAATGCACCCCAAAGTCCCCTGGATAGAAAATATACCCTCAATCACTGGCGGGACTGCGACCTGATGTAGATTATAGACTTGTCCATCATGAATCTTCCCTTATTGAACTGGGGCAGCTAGGATGGGTGGCAGTGCTTCCATCTGTGGAGGTGCTGGGAGTGCTGCTGGAAATAACGATCTCTGGGGTTCCTCACGAACACCCTACTGCTGGTTCTGGCCCCTACCCTTTCTGCGAGTAGTCCTGACGTTTGTGGCCTATGTTACTACACATGAAACATCTCCCTAGAAAGGGTCCTCCCCTCTGTCCCTACTGTCCCAGAACCTGATGGCCCTTACCACCCCTCCCTTGGCCATTTTGACCCTACTGAAACTGATGCTGGCCCTAATTTCCGTGTTGGTCTTGATGGCCAAGTTGGCCCTGATGGACATGTTGAAAGCCTCCCTGCCCATGTCTAAAACCTCCTGACCTAAACCTCTTATGATCCCCTTGCTGGGAACCCTAATCATTGAGCATATGCTGATCCTGAACTGCTTGTGCCCCACCGACACCATTCCCCCTGCCCTGCCCTGCCCTGTTGGCTGGATTCTCCCACTTTCTTAACCTAAAAAAAATGAAAGAGGTGGTCCTGATAGTGGTCCTGACAGTGGAGTAGTGATGCGTTAACCACATCTGAATAGGTGACCAGGGAGAGATTGCTTATTAAATGCTGGCGGATCCTCCATGTTAACCCATACATGAAGCATTAAATCTTCTTCTCTTCGGTAGGAATCTCACTCGGTACAATGTTGAGAAGATTAGTAGACTCTTCCTCATACTCTTCCACGGTCCTTCCATCCTTCTTTACATTTTCTAACTTTTGACTCATCTCCATCTGGACAAACAAGGAAAATACTTACGATCGAACCGCACCTAAAAGTCACGGATACTGAGTGTGTTTCTCTCCTCAGCGGTGGTGATGGACTCCCACCACTGCAGTGCTAACCCCACAAGCTTGAACATGGCCAAAATATGACTCTGTACTTTCGTTCATTTGTTCATCCTCAAATTCCTTTGGATGTTCTTTTTCCATTGGCTCCCTACGACTACATCAGTGCTCCCTGAAAACTTCAGAGGATGCATGTGACAACCCGGATATAATTATGATAAATTATATTTAAATCATGATTATCTTATGTGATATGAGTAATGTGTTATTATTATATCTAATGTTAAGTGATTATGTTTATTATAATCCTACTTTCATAAATCATGAAAGGTCGAATTATTTACAAACACAAAATTTTGTTGTTTTCGGTAGAAATGTTCCTGTTAGAGACTAGTTTTGACCCTTATAACATTAGTATTCACTTGAGGTAAAAACTAGATAGTTGTATACATGTGAGTTAGGGTTGTAACAAAACAAACGTATCATCAAATGGATTCTCGAGTAAGGAGTTATACTGAATTTACGAACAAGGGGAAAAGTTGTCCATTTCCTTTAAGTGGTAAATTGTCTTTTAGTAAACCAAATGTTTTAAAGTGATTGGATGGCTTGGGAGGCAGCCTTGGCAGAATTAAAACTCTCCCTCTAACATATTTCTTCAGCCAAACAAACCCTACATTTAGTTTTAAGAGTTTTTGGCTTAAGGAAAGAGAAAGTAGGAGTTAAGGAAGAAAGGAGTTCAAGAAAAGCTAGGAAAATTCTAAGAAAATCCCTAAAGTGTTTCCAAGGTATAATTATGTGATTAATATTGTTTTAATCTTGTATTATACTTATTTAAAAGTATATAAATCGTGTATTATTTATTAATATTCCATCATCCTTTGTGATAATATGTATTGGTTCATATGTGAGTTAAGTGGTGTTTATAGGCCATATTGCTTTGTATTGAAACCCTATGTATTCAAACTTGCATATCTCTTTGTGTATTTACTGGAATTGAGAAATTCCAATTGGATATGAAAATAGACTCATATATTCATATCACATGCTAAAATTAGAATTTATCTCCTTGTGGTTAGGCCTTAATGATGATTTCAAGTTGGTACATAGTTTCTATTTGTATACTTCATTTCGGTATGCCCTGAGTTTAGTCAAGCTTTTGAGATAGCAAATGAAGTCAAAAAATTATGAAACTTTAATTATGTACTATTAAGTATGTGTAATGGAAATGGGTTGAAAATAATGGAAATTTATGCTGTAGAAACATTATGAGAATTCTTGAAATTTGAAGGAACAATAGAGGAGCTTGTAGGGAAGCTTTATTGTGTTGTAAAGAAATGGTCATAACTTGCTCTAGGAAGCTTGAAAAATTACACCGTCACTTGTACTGGATATTATATTCATATATGTTTTCATATTGATAAGGTTGGACCCATTTATTTATACAATTTACGAATATATGATGGTTGAGTATAGAGGGCAATAATCTGAGGCCATATTGGATACCCCATGAAAGAATATTGTTATCTCCTCTTTCCAAAGAGTATTTTGAGTACATGTTTCATGTGTACATACATTGAGATGTATACTTTCATGTTTATTGGTTTTGGTAATAAATTCCTTATGAGGTGTTTCTTACGGTTGAATGTTCATAACTTTATTAACATGTATAGCATTATTTTGTCTTTACTCATGGTTTATGAAACGTGACTTAAGTGGAATTATATTGTTGGTGTATAGTCATGAAAAATTACATAATTATGTAAGGATAATACTTATAATTGAGATTCAGTACTGATTTAGTTGGATTGACAGGTGTAAGGTCTAATAAACCAAGTTCAGCTCCTCCCGAAGGAAATGTGAATACGTAGTTGACAACCCAATGTGAGTGTACTCACTGGAAAGAGATATTTGTATCGTGTTGTTGATATGATCATAATATAATGAATATGAAATTGTTCATTTCGGTTTACCGAAATGGGAGGTTACTCCCCAACCCAAAATGGGGGAGATTTGTCTATTAATGACAAGGGGTTACTCCTCGACCAGGAATGGGGGAGAATTGTCTATTTAGACAGGATATGTGAATCATGATTCGAAAAGGTTGGTCATTCATTATGAATGAGCCGGATAAGTTAATACATAATTATATGGACATGATTTATTGCATTTAAGTTCATGCAGTAGCATAGTAGTGATGCATTCACTGGGCTATTTTTCTCACGGTTCATATGTTCACATGTTTTAGGTAACGCGATGTCACTGCCAAATCTAGGAAGTCGGGTTGGGTTAGCCAGGAATGGGAGAAACAAAGATTTTGTATAAATGTAAATGATGTAATTAAGATAAATTACCCTTCAAGCAAGTTTGTATAAGTATGACTACTCTGATGTTGTAAAAATGTTTTCAGTTGTATGGATTTACAATGATGTCTCTGAAATTAAAACTCGTGTTTATGGTTTGGTTAAAATTAATCATGGTTTGACTCACTTTGACTTTCAAACTTAATTATAAGTAACTGGGTTGGGGTGTGTTAGGTTTTGGTATCAGAGCCTAGGTTTTAGAGGTTCTGGAGTGAAAAGAGTCTAGATTTGGCAGTGAATGTTAGAAATATATTTTATTTGATACTAACGATTATGTTAGGAAAGATATGTATATATGCATGTTGTTATATCTTTGATTCATTTCAAATATAAGATAATGGAACGAGGGAATGTAAATGTGAGAATAGAAGATGAGGCTTCAAATATTCCAGTAGAAGCGGAGGTTAAGCAACCTATTCAGATAAATGTGGAACCCGAGCCAGAACAACTGACAGATATGAAAAAAAGGTCACGTGCTATTACTCTAATGGCAGAGCAGCAAGCTAGATTTATGGCACAGATGGAAGAACAACAGGCTAGGCAAGTGGAGGCACAAGCCTTGGCTAGGGCTGAGGAGGTGATACACCGGGAAGAAATGAGTACTTCACATGAGAAATTTATTAAGATGAACCCACTCTCATTTGAAGGAGCAGTTGATCCAGTAGAGACAGAAGCATGGGTTAAAGAGATTGAACTTATTTTTAGAGTAATGAGAATGCCTGAAAATCAACGAGTGACCTTGGCGACGTATATGATGAAAGGAGAAGCTAAGTACTGGTGGGATGCCACAAAACATTTGTTGATTACTCCAGGTGCTGGGAATGTGATCTCATGGGATGCTTTTGTTAAAGCCTTATATGATAAGTATTTTCCCCCAATGTATCGAAAACAAAAGGAGAAAGAATATTTCATGTTGAATCAGGGGAGTATGACAGTTAGAGAATACGAAGATAAACTTACAGCTTTATCGCGATTTTCTTTGAGGTTTATACGGAATGAGGAAGATATGTGTAGTCGATTTCTCGATGGACTTGAGTTAGTCATTAAATCACGTTTGTCGGCTTTAAAGACTGTTAACTATTCAGCCTTGGTGAAAAAAGCCATGCTAGTAGAAAAGGACGTGAATGAAGCGAGAGGTAATCGAGAACGAGGCGTAAAGAGAAGTAGCTCCGATCCAAACTATAAAAAGGGTAGAGATACCGAATATTCAAGGTTTGGAGGGAAGAAATTCCAACAGGGTAGAGGTGGAAGTAGTTTACAAAGGGGTGAAGCTAGTGGTGGAAGACGTTCAGGAGTCTCAGCACAAGGAGATCCGAATGTTTGTTTCTTTTGTGGGTCATTGGGTCATATAAAGAGAAATTTTCCAAAGTTACTGAATATAGAATGTTTTAACTATCATGAGAAGGGCCATCTGAGAAAGAATTGTCCTTTGTTATCCAGAGCGGTTTCAGTCAGTAGTGTGGGGCCTCATAAAGGATCCTCTCCAGGCAGTGCCACCAGGGGAAGAGGTACAGAACAAGAAGCTGGATCGAGGGCAGGAGGAAGAGTGTTTGCGATGACGCTGCAAGATGCCCATGCTACATCGGAAGTGGTTATATGTAAACTTTCTATTGCAAATAAAGATTTATATGCACTCATTGATCTTGGATCTACGCATTCATTTGTGGAATTACATATTGTTTCATATTTGGCTAGACCATGTTCATTTCTTAATTGTGCCTTATATATTTCTACCCCAATGGAAAGTGTAATTCTGGTTGAGCATGTTTATAAAGATTGTTTCTTACGAATGGGTGAGCGAGATTTCTATGTTGACTTCATACCGTTGGCCATTCAGGATTTTGATATTATATTGGGGATGGATTAGTTATCATCGTATCATGCTTCCATTGATTTTTTTCAAAAATAAGTTACATTTCCTCTCCCTGGTGAACCTGAGTTCCAGTTTATAAGAGAAAGGAATGTTGTCCCTAATTGTCTTATCTCAGCAATTAAGAGCATAAAGTTATTGAGTAAAGGTTGTACAGGGTATTTAGCCTATGTTGTTGATACTAGTAAAGAGACCGTTAAAATTCAAAATATACCAGTGGTTAGAGAATTTTATGATGTCTTCCCAGAGGAATTACCAGGATTGCCACCCAATAGGGAAGTAGAGTTTTCCATTGAATTAATTCCAGGTACTGGTCCAATTTCCCTTGCTCCATATAGAATGGCACCAATAGAGTTGAAAGAATTGAAAGTGAAATTACAAGATCTGATAAGTAGAGGTTTCATTCGACCTAGTGTTTCGTCATGGGGAGCCCCAGTGTTATTTGTGAAAAAGAAAGATTGGACAATTCGATCATGTATTGATTATCGGCCGTTCGATGACTTGTTTGACCAATTACAGGGGTCCACAGTATTTTCGAAGATTGATTTGAGATCGGGTTACTACCAATTGAAAGTAAAGGATAGTGATATTTCCAAAATGGCTTTTCGGACTCGATATGGGCACTATGAGTTTTTGGTGATGCCATTTGGATTAACTAATGCTCCAGCAGTTTTTATTGATTTGATGAATCGATTATTCCACCCTTTCATTGATTCATTTGTGATTGTATTCATAGATGATGTGTTGATTTACTCGCGTAGCATGGAGGAACATGAGAAACATTTGATACTTGTATTGCAGATTTTGAGAGAGAAGAAATTGTTTACTAAATTTAGCAAGTGTGAGTTTTGGTTGAATGAAATTGTGTTTTTAGGGGATGTCGTCTCGAGAAATGGGATATATGTTGATCCAAAGAAGGTGGAAGCAATCGTTGAATGGGAAAGTCCTAAGAATGTGACAAAAATTAGGAGTTTTCTAGGATTGGAAGGTTACTATCGCAGATTCATTAAGGGATTTTCAGCAATAGCATTACCATTGACAAAGTTGACCCATAAAGAAGTGAAGTTTGTGTGGGATGAAGAATGCGAAAGGAGTTTTAAAGAATTAAAGAATCGGTTGGTTTCAGCCCCTATACTTACTATTCCATGTGGGAATGAGTCTTTTGTGATCTATACAGACGCTTCATTTCAGGGGTTAGGATGTGTTCTTATGCAAAATGGGAAGGTAAAAGCATATGCTTCCAGACAATTAAAGACGCATGAACGAAACTACCCTACACACAATTTGGAGCTAGCAGCCATTGTTTTTGCTTTAAAGTTGGGGCGACATTACTTGTATGGAGAAACTTGTGAGATATTTATGGATCATCAAAGTTTGAAATACTTGTTTACACAAAGAGAACTGAATTTAAGACAGAGGTATTGGATATAGATGATTAAAGACTCTGATTGTACAATCCATCATCATCCGGGGAAGGCCAATGTAGTAGCAGATAATTTGAGTCAAAAATCATCAGGGATTCTAGGTTGCATATAGTGTGGACGTGTTGGAAATATTTGTGACTTGGCATCGATGGGGATTGAATTAAATTTTTCAAAAAGGGGAGGATTATTAGCACATGTCACAGTAAGACCTTAATTGGCCGAACGCATACAAAATTTGCAGATCAATGATCCATTCCTGGAGAAGAAGAAACAAGAAGTTCATGACGGTAAAGAGAGTGAGTTTGAGATTAAGAATGATGAATCGTTGTTTTATAAAAATAGAATTTGTGTACCAAATGGTCCATCCTTAAACAAAGATATATTAGAAGAGGCACGTAGTTCTATTTACTCTATGCATCCGGGAGGTACCAAAATGTACAGAGATTTGAAAGAGTATTACTGGTGGAACAATATGAAACGTGAGATTGCAGAATTTGTTGCTAAATGTTTAGTATGTCAGCCAGTGAAAGCGGAGCATCAGAAGCCGGCAGGATTATTGCAGTCGTTGCCTATTCCGGAATGGAAGTGGGAGCATATAACGATGGATTTTGTTACGGGATTAGCACAATCACCAAAGGGGCATGATTCTATTTGGGTGATAATAGACCGATTGACAAAGTCGGCCCATTTTCTTCCAGTTAAGACCACCAACACTGTTGACAAGTATGCACGTATGTATGTTGATGAGATTATCCATTTACATGGGGCACTAGTGTCAATTGTCTCAAATAGAGATCCAACATTCACTTCTAAGTTTTGGCCTCATTTACAGAATGCCATGGGCATAAGTTTGAAGTTCAGCACTGTATTTCATCCACAAATCGATGGGCAATCTGAAAGGATAATTCAAATATTAGAAGACATGTTGCGAGCTTGTGTATTTGACTTCAAGGGTAGTTGGGATGATCATTTGCCATTGATGGAATTCTCGTATAATAATAGTTATCAGTCCACCATTGGTATGGCTCCTTATGAAGCTTTATATGATGTAGGACGCCTTTGTGTTGGGATGAAGTAGGTGAAAGGAAAATTTTGGGTCCTGAATTGATAGATATGACAACTGAAAAGATCAAAATGATTCGGGAACGGATAAAGATAGTGCAAAGCAGGCAGAAATTTTATGCAGATAAGAGGAGGCATCCATTGGAATTTCAAAAGGGGGATTTCGTATTCCTACGTATTTCACCATGGAAAGGCGTTATGAGATTTGGGAAAAAGGGGAAACTAAGTCCAAGATATATTGGACCATATGAGGTGTTGGAAAGAATTGGGAACCTGGCATATAGATTATCATTACCTCCAGATTTTTCTCGTTTACATGATGTTTTTCATGTATCAATGCTTCGTAAGTAGTTGGTGGATCCATCTCATCAGTTGAAAACTCAACCAATTGAACTGAAGGAAGACTTGTTGTACATCGAGGAACCAATGGAAATTATTGGATGTAAGGATAAAGTATTGAGAAATAAAGTTATTCCCTTAGTTAAAGTTATGTGGATGAGCCATGGAGTTAAAGAAGAAACTTGCAAAACAGAGGATAGCATGAGCAAACAGTATCCCCATTTGTTTGGTAAGTGACCTTTATATTAAATTTCGGGGATGAAATTTTCTAAGGGGGGGAAGTTCTGACAACCCGGATATAATTATGATAAATTATATTTAAATAATGCTTATCTTATGTGATATGAATAATTTTTTTTTATTATATATAATGTTAAGTGATTATGTTTATTATAATCCTACTTTCATAAATCATGAAAGGTCGAATTATTTACAAACACATAATTTTGTTGTTTTCGGTAGAAATGTTCCTATTAGAGACTAGTTTTGACCCTTATAACATTACAATTGACGTGAGGTAAAAACTATATAGTTGTATACATGTGAGTTAGGGTTGTAACACAACAAACATATCATCAAATGGATTCCCGAGTAAGGAGTTATATCGAATTTACGAACAAGGGGTAAAGTTGTACATTTCCTTTAAGTGATAAATTATCTTTTAGTAAACCGAAAGTTTTAAAGTGATTGGATGGATTGGGAGGAAGCCTTGGCCGACTTAAAACTCTCCCTCATAGTTTCTGTTTAAGGGTCAAAGTTTAGGCCTTAATGATGATTTCAAGTTGGTACATAGTTTCTGTTTGTATACTTCATTTCGGTATGCCCTGAGTTTAGTCAAGCTTTTGAGATAGCAAATGAAGTCAAAAAATTATTAAACTTTAAGTATGTATTATTAAGTATATGTAATGGAAATGGACTGAAAATAATGGAAAGTTATGCTGTAGAAAAATTATGAAAATTCTTGAAAGTTGAAGGAACAATAGAGGAGCTTGTAGGGAAGCTTTATTGTGTTGTAAAGAAATGGTCATAACTTGCTCTAGGAAGCTTGAAAAATTACACCGTCACTTGTACTGGAAATTATATTCACATATGTTTTCATATTGATAAGGTTGGACCCCTTTATTTATACAAATTAGGAATATAGGATGGTTGAGTATAGAGGGCAATAATCTGAGGCCATATTGGATACCCCATGAAAGAATATTGTTATCTCCTCTTTCCAAAGAGTATTTTGAGTACATGTTTCATGTGTACATACATTGAGATGTATACATTCATGTTTATTGGGTTTGGTAATAAATTCCTTATGAGGTGTTTCTTACGGTTGAATGTTCATAACTTTATTAACATGTATAGCATTATTTTGTCTTTACTCATGGTTTATGAAATGTGACTTAAGTGGAATTATATTGTTGGTGTATAGTCATGAAAAATTAGATAATTATGTTAGGATAATACTTATAATTGAGATTCAGTACTGATTTAGTTGGATTGACGGGTGTGAGGTCTAATAAACCCAGTTCAGCTCCTCCCGAAGGAAATGTGAATACGTATTTGACAACCCAAGGTGAGTGTACTCACTCGAAAGAGATATTTGTATCGTGTTGTTGGTATGATCAGAATATAATGAATATGAAATTGTTCATTTCGGTTTACCAAAATGGGAGGTTACTCCACGACCCGGAATGGGGGAGATTTGTCTATTAATGACAAGGGGTTACTCCTCGACCAGGAATGTGGGAGAATTGTCTATTTAGACAGGATATGTGAATCATGATTCGAAAAAGTTGGTCATTCATTATGAATGATCCGGATAAGTTAATACATAATTATATGGACATGATTTATTTCATTTAAGTTCATGAAATAGCATAGTAGTGATGCATTCACTGGGCTATTTTGCTCAGGGTTCTTATGTTCACATTTTTCAGGTAACGCGATGTCACTGCCAAATCTAGGAAGTCGGGTTGGGTTAGCCAGGAATGGGGGAAACAAAGATTTTGTATAAATATAAATGATTTAATTAAGATAAATTATCCTTCAAGCAAGTTTGTATAAGTATGACTACTCTGATGTTGTAAAAATGTTTTCAGTTATATAGATTTACAATGATGTCTCTGAAATTAAAACTCGTGTTTATGGTTTGGTTAAAATTAATCGTGGTTTGACTCACTTTGACTTTCAAACATAATTATAAGTAACTGGGTTGGGGAGTGTCAATGCACCTTCTGGAAGGCATCCCTAACACGCGCAGACGGGAAAACTTGGGCCTGAGCTGGAGCCACCACCGGTGCCTGAGGTGGTGCCTGTTGTACTACGGCCAAAGAAGCATTGACCTCCTGAGCTATAATGGATGCTACTTCAATGGCATTCATCATACCATGAGCAGGTGCAGGCTCTGGCTTTTGTTGGGCTTCCCTAGGATCTCTTTGTGCAGGTTTAGAAGGCATCTGAAAAGAGAGAAAAGTTTTATAAGTCCACAGTTAGTCTCAAAATAGAAGAGGAGCGTAAAATGTATGAAGAATAGAACAATCCTAAAATATAGGTATCTATATAAAAGGACCCTACGCGAAAACATAATAAGCCGTACAGATCCTAAGGACACTAGAACCTGATGCTCTGATACCACTTGTGACACCCCGCCTAATTAATTACTGGGTGATAAGTCCTTAATTAATTAATTAATTTCAGAATATCAAGTTGGTCTAGATAATGCATCACTGTCGAAAACTCGGATTTTAATTTAATAAAACTAACCATCTAGTATTTAAAAAGGGTGATGTCAAAATTTTATCTTGCTACTAACTAATATAAGAAAGAATACCAACAAATACCATGCATCACATTAATATAAATAAAGTCTAACTAAAGCAAAATAAATCACTGGAGTAAAACACGTCGAGATACAATCCCATACAATAAATCCAATAAAAGTAAATCCAATCTACGAGATAATTTAAAATAACTAAATCTCTTAATGTAAACAGGAGAAAGGACAGCATGTCCAACAGAATAGATAACTGAAAAAGGAAGAATAGGTTGACTCGTATACTAGTAATTTTCCTACAGCTTTCACAGTAGCTACATCACGGCAACTGAGCAAGGTCTCCTAAGGCTGGTGTCCCTGTGGCTGGGCACCTAAAAATAATGGAATAATAGAAAGATATACCGAAAAGCGGGTCAGAGCCCGAGTTAAAAATAGTTTAAAATAGCAAGTTCTTAAATTGATTCAATTAGCACAATTATTATACAAGTTATTTTAGCGTACTCACTTGAGATACTCACCCTTCGGTCTAGTGTGCGCGCCTAACGAGCCTAACTACCCATACTAGTCATGGTACCCTGACTGGATACTAAGTACATACTATTATGCTGTAAAGTCTCCCTAAATAACTCCAACCAAACGTACTTAAGATTTCGATTTAGGTTTAGAATTACTTTAGTTTATTCACATATTTTTCTAATTGCGCAGCTGATAATGCCATAAGCACACCTCTAAAAATAGAGTCATCAACATAAGACACCAAACATGATTTTGGTATACACCCATTATTCTCTTTATGTATACATATCAATTTATATATAAATATAGCAAAATTGCACCCCTGGTTGAGCAACCCTTAGTGCTATGCATAGTCGGCTATCTAGTCCCATGGCAACGCTCACGCATAGAGGACAACTGGTTCAATCTCTCGAGAACAAATAAAAACACAAACACCTATTAGATTCGAACATAGTCCCAAGTCGATGGGCTATGCACATACCTATGCACCCATAAAACCTTCATCACTATCATTCTCACGGATAGTCCGTACCTAGGATCCATGCTCTAGTGGTACGACTCTAAATCCCCCGAAGGCACACAAGATCCGGTCTTCCACAACGCGATAACCTCCGTTCGATAGCCAGTAGCTAGGTATGTCATACACATAATATTTTGAGAAATAAGCATACACACAAATTTTATAAATTCATTGGCTTTCCCGTAGTCTAGTATTTGGAGTACGTATAATATGTATCCCTTATTATACCCCGTACATAATTCATATATATATTCTCCCTTGCATTTATGCATCTCTCAATTTCTATAACTTTCATTCCTTCCGAGGGTAGACATATTCTCCGCTCACTAATAAATATAAATTTTAATTTACTCGACATTCGTACATGCCTAACACTCAATTATATAAGTCTATGCGTATTCTGAAACAAAATCGGGCCTTAAAAGTCATTCTATAATCTCGTTAGAAGGCCTAGGGAATCTCGTTCGAATGAGGTCATTCGAACGAGGATCATTCGAACAAGGATCGATCGAATGAAGGGACTTCGAACGAACCACCAAACTCGTTAGAAGTGACACTGGAATGTCGTTAGAAGTCTCGTTCGAACGACCTGGGCTGTACTTCTAACAAAATTTCTGAAGTTGCCCATTTCATCACCAATGTTCATTTTTTCCATATTTTCTCCACTCAAATCTTAACCTAAGCCCATTCCAACCCAAGTAAGAGGTTTACAAGCTACTCTAAGTCACCCTAGGACACTTCTTAGTATAGTTTTTGGGATCAAATCCTAATCATCTTGTAATTTCAATAATTTCCTTAATTTTCCCTTAAATCATATTAACATAAACCCAAAATTATTAATCTATAAAAACTCCATTTTTATTTCATGCTTAGCATCTAATTCACCAAAGTTCATATTCCTATTAAGGGGAAAAATCCTCTACATGCAAACCCCAATCAGCTTTCTAAAATTCCTACTCGATTTTCATCATAGGTAAACCTAATTTGGTATTAGTTGTTCTAAAACCTCTACATATGTTAACAAGAGTAATAATTGCTAAGAGAGAGAGAGAGCAAGATAATCACTTGCCTCAAAAAGGAACTTCTGATTCATGGTTGAAAATGGTATGGGAACGATCCTCTTGACCCGATCTACGCGTTGGTGTACTTTTTGGTGTGAAAGCTTGAGTTCTTGGCTTAGGGCTCTAATGGAGTCTTCTTCTTCCTTGGTTCTCTCTCTCTCTTTGCCTCTATATCTTACGTAGGTTGAACTAACAGGCCAGTAACCCTAACTGCTTTTAAATTAAACCCAATTTTCGTTCATTTAATTACCCAAAAATCCCAAAATACCCTTCCGGGGTGTCGTTTTGGGCTAAGATTCCAATTTAAATACTCGAGTAGTGTTTTCTGACTATTTCGATCCTTTCAGACACTCTGGCGCAATCAAAATAGCCATCCGAGTTATACATAAATAATTTACCTTTTTGACCCCCAAATAACTACTAATGACGTGACTCTTACGCGTCCTAAATATTTATAACATCACTGCCGTGTATCTCATCCCCGACCAAAATATTATTTCAATAACTACTAACTCTCATCACGTTAGTGATTATTATCATAAAATTGGATTAATTATAATTTATATTTTTTTTCCATTGATCAATTAATCCCCATTTTTCCTCAAAATAAATATGCGTAAAAATGCGGGGTATTATAATTATATGTTATCCGTTTACTGCCATCCTTCTTAAGTCTAGTGGGACACTCCGCTACCATATGGCCATAACCCTCATAACCAAAACAACTATACGAATCCCTCTTAACATTCTCATTTTTATTTTTAATGACTTGATTTGCCTTGGTGTTCTTGAATTTCTGAAGTCTTTTGGCATCTTTCAATTGTTTTTGGAACTTAAGAAACTTTTTGAACTTATTTGACAACAATGTAACATCTTTGAAATCGGTGTCGTAATCATCATAAAAAACTTTAGTCTCCTCCTTCTGGGCATTCAAAGCAATGCCCTTTTCGTTCTTTGGCACTTGATTGGATGTAAACATGTTAGGTTCATAGTTTTGTATGTCACCTGCAATGTATTCTAGTTTCAGTTTATTAAGCATACCCTTGGAGTTTAAAGTGGTCACTTTTTGATCAAATCTACTAGGAAACGACCTTAAGATTTTCTTTACGTCACGGTTGTCGAGTATTTTCTCTCCCAAGTTAAACGACGAGCCGAAAATATGGGACAATCCAGTGTAAAACTCATCAAATGTCTCACTCTCTATCATTTTAATAGTCGCAAATTTTATGGTGAGGTATTGAAGTTTAGACGCCCTAAACGTGCTAGTTTCCTCATGAGTGAGTTCAAGAACATCCCAAGCCTCTTTAAACATCTCACACATCATAATGCGATTATATTAATCCGGGGTGATAGATAAGGAAATAACATTTAAACCTTTAGAGTTATAAAGTTCAAGTCTATATTCGACTTCGATCCATGACTCAACATGTTTTAAACTAGTGGCCTCTCCTTATCTCGTGACTAGTGGTGACCATCCTTTTTCTACCTCTATCCAAACTCGTTCAGCAATAGATTTAAGTGCACTTTTCATTCACATTTTCCAATAATCATAATTAAAGCCATAAAAAATAGGAGTTCAAATCGCATCAAAATTTTAGAAATTCATACTTACAAGCACAAGGGATCGACACAATAAAAAAAAATTCTAGCTCTAATACCAATTTTTAGGCCCCTTTTCAAGGTGTGCTTTAGGTGAAAACAGTTTTTCTTCCAAAAAACTTTTTCCAAATTTTAATTACGCACCAAGTTTGTGAACCAATTTTACTTAAACCCAATTTTATCTTGTTTAATCTTAAACATGCATATAGGTGATTAAAGAAAGTAAAATAAAGTAAAGTACACAATGCTGAATATACAAGGAAACCACTAAGGTAAAAAAACCTCTGACGGCCCAATCGAGACAATCACTACGATACGTAATTACAAAGGAAGGCCGACAGACTTACACAATGACTTAATCCCGATAAGTCTTGACGATCTTCCCTCTTTAGCCTCTCTTCCATGGTTCCCACGCAAAAATCTTTCCACGATACTCGCCCACAGCACACACGTCCATGAGTGTCTCGGTGTCCATCGATATAGCTTTGGTAATCGTGAAAGATCGAATTTTTTAAATAATAAGGATGATTTTAGCCTTTGAAAACTTTAGAAAACTTATGCAAAAAAAAGTAATTGTTCTAAACTGTATTTTGGTTCTGCATAGTCCGAATTTCTGAGAGAAAAATGCCTTAAATAAAAAACTTAAGTCAACAGGTCGTTCTAACGAGATCCACATGTCTTGTAACGATAGTGAGATGTATTTCAAACGACATCACATGTCGTTTGATGTCTCAAAAACCAAGGTGAGAATCCACGCGACTCTAAACAGTGTTTATCTCAAAATATACAAAGTTAAAACCTTATAAAACTACTTTTGGCATTTTAAAATCATTTACATACAAAATATCATCCTTAAAATATTTTCCGATCCCAATAATCACCATTCGCTCATGCATGAGAGTATCTCGAAATGAAATACGATATGAAGATGTGAAACTTGCACTAATAACTAACACAACATGATCTATATTTAAAGCTTGGCCGCTACGTCTTCAACACAAACACGTCATAGACTATATGTGTATCGACAAGATAAAAATCTATCTATGACTCAAACAAGTTTTGTTCCAAAAATAAGTTAATTACATACAAAATAACTCAATTGGAAAATTTTCCTTTACAAACTTCATCCCTAAAGCACTATTTTAACATAGGCTGCAAAATAATAAGAAGGGTGAGCAATCAGGAGAAATGTTGGAAATATTTATACAAGTACATATAAATATTCCATTTTATGATGTTATTTATCAAGTAACATCTTATGCAAGTCTTTTAAAATATTTATTTACCCAAAAGAGGAAAACTAAGGTTCCTAAGAAAGCCTTCATAGTTAGATAAGATAGGTATTGTAAATTTCCCATTAAATATAAGGACTTCAGTTGTCCACGATAGCATGCAAGATAGGGGAACATAATATTGACCGAGATTTTATTGATTTAGGAGTGAGTGTTAATTTACTTTTGTATTTTATGTATATGCAATTAGGTTTAGAATACTTAAAGCCTACACCAATTACACTCCAATTAGCCGATCGATTTAGTGAAAATTGCTAGGGCTGTAGTTGAGGATGTCCTCACAAAGTTTGTTACCTTTTATCTTGAAAAACAACCCATAGTTAATGTAAAAAATAAAATCCTGGTCATTTTAAGCAGACGTTTCTTAGACACATCCAATGATCTTATAAATTGTCGTAATAAATAGATGGAGCTTTCCTTTGGAAATCTCACTATCGAGCTTAATATTTTTTATATAGGTAAGTACCCTCTATATGTAAATAATGATATAGATGAGATTAATCTTATTTATAGTCTAGTGGAGAAATTTTTTTACCAAACACATTATGAGGACCCACTAGATGCATGCTTTGCCTACTTTGGGTGTGAATTTGATATTGATTAATCCATTGAGCAAGTCGTCGCTCTTTAAAATTTGATACCTTTAATGACAATGTTTAATTACACACCAAAAGTGCAACCCCTCACATTGTCCTCATCATCACCACTCCCTTCCATAGTTGAGCCGCCCAAGTCGGACCTAAAACCTTGCGCGATGCACTTAAATATGCATTTCTAGGTTCATCCAACTCACTACCTGTCATTATAACTTTAGACTTAGATGATGATTAAGAAAATAAATTATTAGATGTCCACATAAAGAAGACACTGGGTGGTCCATATAAGATATAAAAGGAATTGGTCCCTCAGTGTTTTTTCATAAAATTCACTTAGAAGAAGCTACCAAAACATTATATGAACCATAGAGGCAACTAGATCTCACGATGCAAGAAGTGGGGAGAGTGGAAGTTTAAACCTCTTAGATGCGAGTATTATTTACCCAATTTTAGATAGTGAGTGGACTAGTAAAGTACAAGTCGTTCATAACAAGTAGAGTGTCATGGTAGTTATGAATGAAAATAACGAGTTAGTTCCATCTTGTGTTCAAATGAGATGGTGTGTTTGCAACAATTATCATAAGTTAAGGATGAGTAAATATCACTTTCCTTTCCCTTTCATTGATCAGATGTTAAAGAGACCATCCAGTCATGCTTACTTTACTTTTTATATTATTATTACGATTATAACCATATTCCTATAGACCTCAACAACTGGTAAAATGCAACATTTACGTGTCATTTTGGTACGTTCGCCTACCGACACATGCCATTTGGGTTATGCAATGGAGTCTCCCCATTTCAGGGGTGTATTATTTTTATTTTCTACGATATGGTAGAGCATTTCCTAGTGGTTTTTATGCATGATATTTCAATGTTTGGGTATTCATTAGATGAATGTCTACACCACTTAGTCCTAGTGCTAAAGATATGCCAAGAGAAGGATTTAGTGTTAAACTAGGAGAAATTCCATTTTAGGGTACAAAATAGAATTTTTTGGGGGCACATTATATCCAAAAAGTACATTGAGGTCGATAAACCTAAAGTCGATTTAATTTCTAACCTCCCACCTCCACGCATAGTAAAAGAAATACATTCTTTTTTAGGCCACACAATTTTCTATAAGCAATTTTTTAAAAGATTTTAGAAAGATTTCAAAACCTTTATGTAAACGTTTGCCCAAAGATGTACTATTTATATGTGATGTTGTGTGTCTTGGAGCATTTGAGGCCTTAAAATCCATCTTAATATTACAACTTGTTATTCAGTCCCTGAACTAGAGTCTATTATTTGAAGTTATGTGTGATGCATCTGATTTCGTAGTAGGTATCGTGTTAGAAAAAAATATTGACAAAATTCCCTTCAAGATTTGTTATGCTAGTAAAACACTAAACGAAGCCCAACTCCATTATGCAACTACTAAGAAGGAGTTGTTGACAGTCGTATTTGACTTAGATAAGTTTAGACCTTATCTTTTAGGATCCAAAGTTCTTGTATTCTCAGATTATACTCCCCCCCCCCCCCCCCCAATGCCATTTCTCTAAGAAAGATCTTAAATCGCAACTTATTCATTGGGTATTGTTGCTACGAGAATTTGACTTAGAAATTCGTGATAATGGGGTTTTGAAACTTTTATAGTGGGCCACTTATCTAGTTTTATTTTAAAGTTTACTGATAATTCCATGTCCATAATAGAGACCTTTCCCGAAGAGAAACTTAGGCATGTTTCTCAGTCACCTTGGTATGAAGTATAGTGAACTATCTTGTTACGGGAGAAATGCCTACACACTAGTCCAAGTAAGATATGTCCGAATTCTTGGCTGAGGTCACATACTGTTATTTGGATGACCCTTATTTATTCAAATATTATTTCGATCAAGTCAATAGGTCAATAGAAGGTGAGTTATCGAAAGTTACAAACTAATATCCTCTCATTTGTCCACGATCAACCATGTGGAAGAAACATTAGTTCAAAGATGACCGCTATGAAAATTTTAAAGTGTGAATTTTATTAGACCTACATCTTTCCTGATTCACATGCTTATTATGTATCTTATGAGAGATGTAAAAAAATTAGGTAGTTTGACTCGTAAAAATATGATGCCTTTTAATATTATATTAATTGTTGAGATTTTTGACGTTTGGGGCATTGATTTTATAGGACCATTTTCTAGTTCACATGGCTACCTTTATATTTGAGTGGCAATGGATTACGTCTCAAAATGGGTGGAAGCCATAGAGTGCAAAACCAGTTACCATAAAGTTGTGCTTTGATTCTTAAAAGATTTTATATTTTCACAATTTGGTACACCACATGTCATTATAAGTGTGGAGGAAAACACTTTGGTAATAAGGCATTTGAGAGCTTAATAAAGATATATGGTGTAATTGAAAAATTGGGAACTTATTATCATCCTCAAATGAGCAGGCATGTACAAATATCAACTACGGGGTTTTAACACATTTTAGAGAAAATGGTTAACCCTAATAGTACAGATTGGGGTCTAAAAGTTACTGGTGGATTATGGACATACCGTACTACATATAATACTCCCATTGGAATGTCCCCATATCAAATTGTATATGGTAAATCATGCCACCCCCCAATTGGGCTTGAATATGGAGCATTTTAGGATATAAAGAAACTTAAATTGACCTTGACCATGCAGATAATCAAATAAAGTTCTAACGTGATGATTAAGAAGAAAATAGGAACGATTATTACGATTGTAATAATACTTACAAAGAACGAAAGAAAATGGTACATGATAAAAATATTCTTCATGGATATTACTACCCCGATTAAAAGGTCCTTTAATATCATTCTAGTTTTCATTTATTCTTAGGTAAACTAAAGTCTCGATGGTCTAGTCCTTTTAAAATACATACTATTTTTCCTTATGGGGCCATAGAGATTGAAAATCCAAAAGATAGTAGTGTTATTAAAGTTAATTGACACAGGTTGAAACAATTTTTGGATTTTCCAAATCCGAAAGTTGATGTTATTTTTCTGGAGGATCCTTTTTATAGGGATTGACTTTATTTGCACCATAGGTATATATTATGTAGTATATCTTTTTTTTTTTTTAGTTAGTAATTTCATTTCATTTCATCCTCTTTTATTTCTTCAGTATATTTGTTTTGTTTTTCTTATTTAGCTTCAAATAATGAGTGCATGTAAGTAATAATGAAAGCTTTCACATGTGCTGTTATAGCCCATACTCTTTATAATACTTTTACTGTCTTTAAGCATTTATTGTTACATTGAGGACAATGTAAGTTTTAGATTGGGGGTATGGGGCCAAACTGTATTTTTTCAGGGGCATGATGTTATTTGCACTATGTTATATTTTTAAAAACAATTTGAAAAAAATAATAAAAATGCAAAAAAATATTTTTCTCTTTATTTAAAAAAGGTAAAAATATTTTCCATTTTCATTATATTTTGAAAAATATATATATACGGTTCTTTTTAATGATGTTATAATTTTTCTTTGTGTCGATGCACTAGACGATGATGCATTCAGATGTAGCTTTTATGTGAGTAGTATGTGATGCATGGTATTCCTTGTTTGACTATTATCTTAATTCATGGAAACTTCATGAATTTCAATTCTCATGCATTTGAGAACAATAAGACAACTCTTGATTACACTTTAATGAATCAGTACATGTTAGAAGGAAAACTTGACAAAAAGAGTGGAGACTTAATTAATCTATAGAGTTTATATCGATTCATCTTTGTGACGGTTATATACATTCACATTTACTTTTTGAAAAACATAATCAATTGATTAATTTCAATATTATATGCATGGTTAAACTCTAAAAGATAATGTGCAGGATTTACCCTCTTAAAACTCCTGATTATTTAATTCGATAAACTAATGAACCCAGGAACTGATTTAGGACCTCTTTGACAACATATAATAAGGCCTTATCCTACCCTTATAAAAATTTAAGCTAGTCAATACGCTGAGACTAATTATATAAGCCTTTTATTTGTTAGCCAAATATACCTACCTTACTCGAACCTCGAAGTATAACCTATATATGCATTCCCCACCCTCATTTAAACTTGTGTTTGAGATATAAAAAAATTGGTGGCAGTTATCTCCATGAAATGGAAAGAAATAAATGATGTGTAAAAAAAACATGTGCTAATATGCTAAGAACAAAATGAGAATGTGCAAAAAAATTAAAAGAAAAAAAAAAGTTTAAAGAATGTTGAGAATGTTATACGATATCGATTACTTTTTGGATTTGCAAATTTCCAATTTAAAACTTTTTTAATTAGAGTCAGTCTTACATCCAAATAAATTCTAAATTATTTAATCCAAAACATGCATTTATGTGGATAAAATAAATAATAAAAATCCAACAAATATAGATTAAGGAAAAAACCCCTTTTGGGTAAAACATATATTTCACTATGAATAGTAAATCCCAACTAACAAAGTACACAATAAAATCCACAATGAATCTCCCACAAAAAATTCACATAGACAGTAGCCTAGATCAGCAATGGACTCCCTCAAGAACCGCAATACTTCCTTTAGTAAGAAACACCCTCGAGTATTCCTAATGACCGCAATTGTTAGCAAGAAACTCCCTCAAGAGCTACCAATCCAGCAGTAGAGATTTCATCTCTACAAGATAAACTTCAAAAAAATTGTGTCTTGGGTTCGAAAATGATTCACTAAAGTAATTGGGATGATTTGTGAATCGAAAACAAAGTTTTGAAGCCCTAAAAGTGAATACATAAATTCTATAGATTTGCAATTTTCGTTCAGCAAACGTCTTCAACAGTGAATCCCCGCAGGTATCACAAGTCAGCAATGGAGTGCCTCTCCATCAAGGTGTATTGAATAGATACAAAACTTTATAGGGTTCTAAACTAATTCACAAGAACAATATTAAATAATGCTCTATTGTGAATTAAAATAGTATTTTAATACAAAAAACTTGAAGAACTATTGTTATTGATATGTATAAACGTAATTGGAAAAAATCTTAAACAAACTGAACCATGAAACAGGTATTTATAAAAAATCTTAAGTCGGCAGATCATTCGAACGACTTTTGCATGTCGTTTGAACGACAACAGTATATCGTTTGAACGACTGAAACGTAAAACAAAATCTTAAACTCTGCCTACAGGTCTTCCAAAAACATATTTTTGCAAAGTAAAACAGTCTTATTCATCTTTTAATAAAATTTAAACATCTCAATTATGATCATATTAATTAATTAAAACTCAAACTCGTTTGATACCTTTTGGGATGTTGGAAAGCCTTCAAACTTGGAGATGCTTGAGTTCGGTTAGTCTTGACTGTGCATGACAATTTGTAACGGGATACGCCAAACTAGTCTAAAACTATGCTATGAACAATGTTAGAAAAAAATTTCTTACAAATCTCTCCCTCTGGCTATTCTGGTACAAAACAAAAAAATGACCGAACCCCAAATTAAAATTAAAATCTCATATTAAAAAGATAATAATACCCTTCCCAACCCTAGAATGGAATGACATAAGATTCTTTGTCTTCAAACTTCAACGTTTTCCCTTTCAAACTTTGTCTTCATTCGTATGTCTTGAATTCCTCTTTAAGTACGTACACACACAAGACAATAAGCATATATCTTCGTGACGCATCAAGTTTGAGACAAAATATAATTCATAAATAAATACTCCGCTATAATTCAAACTCATCAAAACTCCATTTCAATTTTCTCTACCCCTTTATTTTTATCGAAATAGACAAATATACAAATAATTAGACATAATAAACATTAAGTGATAAGACTCACGACAAAGAAAATATATCATCACAAAAGATGTAAATCAATCATGTGTAATGATCATCTCAAAGGAAACCATGATGGGAACCCGGTTGTTGTTTTCCTTTATTTTTGAAAATTTTCAATTTTTCCAAAAAAATGCAAATTTCACAAATACAACAAACATACCATATATAATATATGCAAAATATCCCAAAGAAAGTTTGGCACGGATATAAAGGGATAAATGACGACAAAACAGGACACAAAACTCATAAGCTTTACACACTAGCATAGTATCGATGTGTCCAAACGTGTGAAATTAAATCAAGGGTGTGAACTAGAAACAAAAGAATTATAACCCAAACACTCAAATATGTTCAATAAGTTCTAATTGACCTTAAAACTTAAAAAAAAAAATAAGCTTTTAGCTTTAAGTTACAAATAAATTTGAACCTTAATGAACAAAATAAGAACAATGCACACAAACCTAGAATTTTAATGATTCTAAAAATCAATAGCATCATGATAAAATAAGCTTAACTAGGATACATTGTCATTGTGCAAACCCACTGATATTTCCCTCCAAACTCCCTCAAAAATTTTCTATTTTTTTTCTAGATCTTTTGAGGTTTTTATTTTTCTCACCTTAGAGAAATCCAATTGGCCCCATTTTGGCATATGATTATTTGTATTTCCTTAAATTTTCTCGATCTCTTTTAAACGATGGATTTCAAAACAAGATTATTATTCTCTCGTAGCCATTTCCCGTGTACTCGTCATTTTTTTAATATCAAACAAAATCCTCATGGGCAACGGTTCTTACATGCATAAATCCTCCATAGTCAAATAAACATGTAGATGGCAATATTGATAGGAGAACATCTCACTAATATCAAATATACATGTGAAGTCAAAATCCAACATGCTCGTACATGTGTGTGTATAGGCATATACAAAGTTGAATCCATTAAGCAAATGCAGTTTGAAATAACTCCATAAACATGGTTAAGATCAATCTAAGCATCTAAAGTCATAACCAAATGTCCTAGCCACATGGAAATTGCATAATGAATTTGAATTCAAACACACCAATATGCCACACCAAATATATGTAAAACTAAAATACATAGAAAAAATGAAAATGTTTTTGAATTTTTACAAATATTTTTCAAAAAACAAAATATTTTTGTATTTTTGAAATATGACTCAATGAAAGAAAAATATAACACAAAAGCTATACACGTCATAACACTAGCAAGAATATATCATAAATCATAACGAGAGTATGATAAACATATCATGCACGTAATCATCCATAAGAAATAGCATGTGACGCATTGTTATTACAAATGCGATGTGTTAATATAATCTCAACACAGATTTAAATGTTCAAATCGTAATAGACCCTCAATTCTTAATGAGAAAGTAAGGGGGATATATGGATTTAATTTTATCTTAGGTTACTCACACAAATATTCATTTTTTACCAAATTTATCTAAATTTAATTTAAATTGAACATGAAAGATAAAGTGAAGACAAATTAAAAACAAATTTCCAAACCGAGCAAAAGAAAAATAAATAGAGGAAAAATTTCGTTCGTGTAAAACCTATAATTCAACATTGTTAAAGATAAGACAGGCACATAATGACTTACAGACTACATCGATATCCATTAAGTATAATGCACAAGAGTCTTCGAATCTTCAGTAAAAAACGATGTAGTCTAGCACCGCCCATAGGAAGAAAATCTTCCCTCGGTATCCATCGATCATCCAATGGAATATGCAATACACTTCTTGTTCAGTCGTATAGCCTCAACTCCATAAATAATCCATAGAGAAAATTTGTACTAGGGTTTAGAACTTTGGATTGTCTTATTCTTGGTTTGGCAAAGTGAGCCTAAAAGATCCAAAGGTTTTGGATGAAACAATTATAGAATTTGATCTTAAAAAGAACACTAAAAAAGCTTTTAATCCCGCATCTCTATTTATAGGAAAAGTTGTTGCAAAGAGATATGGATTAAAATTTTGGAAAAGACTTATTTACAAAAACAAAAACACGCATTTCTTTAATAACAAAAACAAATGAAAAGCAAGTATAATGTTGAAAAATTTTGTGCATATGTGTAATAAAGGAGATAAAAAGTCTACCATTAAGAAACTAATCATCAATGAACAACGAAATGCTAGCCATGCATTATTAAGCCACTAAAGAAACGAAGTCATGTATCAAAATACTATGGGAAAGTCACTTGGATGGATGGAATGAAGAGGTGATTCGAAGATCTTAAATGCACATACATATATGGTGAAAAATGTAAAATACAAAAAACTTTTAATCTTTTTCAAAAATTTTATCAAAAATAAAATCTTTTTGGAATTTTTCAAACTTTTTCTAGAAAAAACAAAATGTTTTTGAATTTTTCAAAATAAAAGCATATATAGACATAGAAATACAATAGAGATACAATCTTGGAAAAGAAAAAATGATATTAACATGATAATAACCCTACAATAGATAAAGTATCAATACTCAATCAACATAACATATACCCAAAGACGTCCTAAGATTCTCGAATCTAAGTGCCTCTCAAGGTTTCGTGAAAAATTGGCTAATTGGCATTCGGTGCTCACAAAGCTCAAGGACACAATCTTCTCCTCAACGAGATCAAGAATGAAATGATCAAGTATCCTAATGTGCTTAGTGAAGCAATGTTGGGTCAGATTATGTGATGCACTCATATTATTACATGAAATAGTCATTGTGCCTTAGGTGATCCCATATTATTCCAACATTTTCTTCATCCATAAAAGTTGTATGTAACAACTCTCGGAGATTATATACTCGACCACCCCCATGGACACAGATATAGAGTTTGTCTTCTTGCTCAACCAAGAGACAAGAGCGCTTACAAAGTAAAAGCATCCACTTGAGGTGTTCTTACTACCATCTACATCCCCAGCCCAATCAACATCTGAATAGGGAATAAACGATCATCGATATCAAATGACAACCAAATACCATAGGAAAGAGTGCCACTAATGTATTTTATGATAATTTTAAGTGCGATAAAGTGATACTCATTGGGGATGCTTGGTAATGCACACAAACTCCAAGCGGAGAAGACTATCTATCAGTATCCTGTAATGTTTTTGATCTACATCTTGACTAAAGTGTCTTTGCTAAGTTTAGTCGATGTACTCAAAGGGGTGTGTGAGTGCTTAGCAGAGTCTAAACCAAAAAATTTCACTAGCTCCCTAACAAATTTGGATTGAGATATGAATATCCATCCTCAAGTTGATGCACTTGGAGACCCAAGAATAGCTTAAGATCACCAACCAGCTCATCTCAAACCCACTCTTCATCTCCTCCTCAAGCGTATGAGCATGTTGGTAACGTGGATCTAAATATTATACTGTCCACATAGACTTGGGAAACCATTATAACACTAATCTCTCTCCTAAAAATAACATCTTATTAACTGCCCTTCGCTGGAAACTGCAAGCTAAGAGATAAGAAGTGGGCCTCTTGTACCAAGCAAGGGGCATGCTTCAAACGATAAAAGTCATTTTTAAGTTAAAATACATTTCCCAAGTGCTTTAGGTCTTTGAACCCATTTGGTAGTTCCACATACACTTCCTTATATAGAATGCCATTATGAAAGGAACTCTTGACATCCATTTGGTATAACTTGAATCGTAAATGATATGTTATGGTGAGTAGTAAGAGGACGAACTCAAGTCTAGGAACAAGAGTTAATTTAATGTCAAATTATACACCCAAAATCTATATGTAACCTTGAGCGACCAACCTAGCCCTATTATAAACTATGGTACCATTATCATTCATCTTATTCTTATAAATCCACTTGGTACCAATCACATTACTCTCACTAAGTCGTGGGACTAACTCCCAAACATTGTTCTTGTGAAACTTAAGCAACTCATCTTGTATAGTTCATATACAGTTCTCATCCTTGAGTGCTTCTTTCACATTCTTGGGATCTACTAAGGAGGTGTGGCAAAATTAGCTGGCCACATTCTCAAGTTGAGTGCAAGTCATGAAATCTAGTCTGGGATCACCAAGTATAGCAGAGGGGTCATGAGTCTTTTGGACCCCAGAGGGTGGATCCTCTAAATCAATGGAGGGGTCCACCGAGGTAGTATCAGGAATGATGGGATTGCACCGAGGGGTGCATCGTTCTCACACTCGAGGTAGCGATGAATAGACGTAGATGACTCGCTATCTCTAATTATAGGAGTGTAGTGGTACCGGGGTCTATTAATAGACTAAATCCAGTGAGGAATGACCCACTCCAATTGAAGTTGTCTTCAAGGTGTTCAAAGCTTCAAGAGTAGCAAGTGGTTGAAAACTAACTTTTATGGAAAAATGGCAATTTTTGGATTTCTAAATGAGAAAGACAATGTTTGATTATGATCTTTTCAGTAAGAATAAAAGAGGAAATGTATCACTTGCATGTGATGATTCTTGGGAGTGAAGAGACAACCACTTCAAGTACTAAGGAGAGAGCAGGGAAATAATATTTTCTATGCAAATTTGTTCACAGTAACAGAGCTTTAATTACGTTATTCTTTGACCTTCCCCAAGTGCTCTATTTAGAGCCAAATACTAGGGGCGATGTGGCGTGTACGCGCTAAAAGGATATTCTTTGTGCCAACATTTGAGTTTATAGGCCCTTTTTTATTTCAATTGTGATTTAAGGATGTCACAACAATTTTTCTTAGAATTTATTTTTTCCAATTTATACACACACCAAGTTTGTGAACCAATTTTAATTAAGTTCAGTTTTATCTTGTTTAATCCTAAACATGCATTTAGGTGATTAAAGAAAGTAAAATAAATAATTTCAAAATGTCGGATGTATGAGGAAACCAAAAAGGGAAAAAAATCTTCGATGGCCCAAGCCAAACAATCACTATGATACGATTTTATAAAGGAAGATAGACACTCTTAGACAACGACTCGATCCCTTCAAGGCTTGACTCTCTTCTTCACATTAACAGATCCTCCACAGTGCCCACACAGAAGTACTTCTATGATACATGTCCACAGCACATGCATCCTTGAATGCCTCGGTGTCCACCGATGTATATTTAGCAACCGTCTACGATTAGGAACACGGAATCCTCCGTCTATTCACCGCAAAACACAACAAAAACTTTTGTTCAATAAGGATGAACATACCCAGATTGTCCAAACAAGATCTCTATAACAATAAAATATGAAAGCTCGGATATTTTAAACTCTAAGTATGGTTTTGATCTTTGAAAACCTCAGAAAACTTATATAGAAAACGTATAAATTATTTTTGGAATATGGATGTTCATCCCATTCGAAATTCTGAGAAAACATTGCATTAAATAATAAAACTAAGTCGGCAGGTCGTTCGAACGAGATGTGTATGTCGTTCTAATATCTGAGACATGTCATTCGAACGACATCACATGTCGTTTGATGTCTCAAAATCCAAGGTGAGAAATCATAGGACTCTGAATATTAATCGTCTCAGAATAAACTAAGATAAAACCTTTTAAAATCATTTTAAACATTTTAAAACATTTATAAAAAAAATCATCATTTAAAACATTTTTCGAACTCTATAAACATAATGCGTTCATACTTGAGAGTATCATGGAATGAAATTTCATGAATACATGAAACGTGCGCCAATATAACTCGACATGCTCTATATTTGAAGCTTGGTCTCTATATGTTCTAATCAAACAAGTCATATACTTTATGGGAATCATGACAATATAAACTTTTATCCATGACTTAAATATGTTTTGTTCCGGGAATAAGTCAAATACATATAAATGGACTCAATTGGAAATTTTTTCCTTACAAATCTCTCCCTTTGACTATTTCTGGACAAAACCCAAACTGTAAAATGCCTAAGTCAGGTCTCAAGTTGTATGACACCTAAATCCCAACTATCCATCTGCTCAAACCCTGTTTGCTCAACTAAGGCTTCTTGCTAAGCATTCATGTTTACAAGAAAGAATAAAGTGATAACACATATTATTTAAGTAAACTTATTTGTAACCTTGGCTTGGGGCTGCTCATAAAGAACCACCTCACTATTTTGGAGTTGCTCACTTAGTACCTCCTTACTTTTTGGGGGGTTGCTCGCCTAGCATCCCCTTATTGAGTTGGGCATATATGTCAGGAACATACTCGTTGGCTTGGGTCCATTTGGATGGCACCCTCTCATTGGCCTGGATCCATATGGCTTGCACCCCCTTATGTTGACTTTTGTTTAGGTATCCCCTCTCTTGGAACGTACTCACTTTCCACCTCATCACTTGTCACCTCCTCACTTGGCACCCACTCGTGATCAGTTTTACTTTTTCATGTGAGGTTGAGGGGGTAACCCTCTACATTATCCCCTTGTGAAAAAGTATTCATTTGGGTGGAAAACAAAAGAGTTTTTTTCAAATTCAAAAGGTTTTTTTGGAATTCGAGATGACCTAGAAGAAAATCATTATTTTTATTGCCAATTGAATTATGCTATCAGAGGATCCGTACCTGAGAGTCTTAGAGTGTCTTGAGGAGACACACGTATCGTTCGGATCTCATCTTTTATGATTTGGTTAATGATACCCACACCTTTAAGCCATCAATCATGCATGTGTTACATGCTATAAATACCCCCTCCAAAGGGTTTTTTAAGTTTTACTCGTCATTTGCGTTTCATTTTACACACAAATAAAGTGAGGAAGAGAGATAGAGAGACGGAGAGAGAGAGAGGGGGGGAGAGAGAGAGAGAGATTTCGTCCCTTTTAAAAAAAACTTTCCCCATTTTCTTCCTTTCTCTAAACCTTTCATGTTTCCATGGCTTCATCTACTTAAACCTTCGTTTATGCCTCTTTCACCTCCATAAACGAGTTTTTTATGGGGTATTTATCCATCTAAGTCACCACCACCACCACCACCACTAGAGACACTAGTATTTCTTCCTCACTGTCCATGCCTGCCAGTTTCTCCACCATTTCGAGTGGAGCTGGACATTCCACAAGTGCTTTTCTACCTTGCCTAAGGGGAAAAGGCGATTTATGGAGAAAAAGATAGAAAAATATTTTTCCATTTAACTTATTGCTCCGTTCTTTGGCAAGGGTAATAAATTTATGTCCTCGCTCAAGCAATTCAAAGCTGAGTTTGGGGAGAAAATTAACGAGTGATCGCTCATAGGCTTTGTGGTTTCTAAAGACACCTTTGTAGTCCTCGCTAATAATATTTTGCGAGTTCGATTAGATAGGGGTGACATAACTTTTTCAAATATGAACATTGATGCTTTGCGCGGGGAGGGGGGAGGTGGGTCAGAAGAGTGGGGACTATAGGTAGATTACGTTATCAATGTCCCAGCTTGTAGTGTCATCATTGATCAGTTGGGGCTTACTCGAGCGGTAACTAACCTTAAGACTTGTACCATTTCCAAAAATACCAGTGTATACAATGTTCTACTCTCTCGTTGGAGTGTGGACTCCCATAAATTTATCACAATGTTGGGGGAGTTCACTATTACCTTGGAGGATATCTGTGAACTGACTAGTTTACCTGTTTTGTGAAACCATGCCTTTACTAGTGGTTATGAGGACTCACTCAAGCGGTATATGTGCAACGTTCTCCACCAATATCTCTCTGATTGTTCTCTTTATGTTTTTCTCACCCAATGAAGGGGTCCCGGCTAGAGCTCCCCATAGTAAAGATGTCCCAAAACTAAATTTGAGGAGTCACTTGGTTTTTTCCTTTGTTACCCTTTTTAGTAGGTTCATGTTTCAAGAGAGTCCAAATGACTCCCCACGTGAGTTATTTTTTTTCCTGACTATCAGAATTGCTCGTAGGATGAATGTTCCCCCTTCTGCTCTTACCTTAGTATCCATTTACACTTTGTTGGATTTTACTCGCATTGACATATGGATCATTCGCAAGGTCTCTTCAATGTGGTAAATTTTTTTAAATCTTTCTTATTAATGGGTTTTCCTTTTGAGCGATTCACTAACTGGCCACTAAGCCCCACTCGCTTCATAACCAGTTTGCTTGAATTTCTAGGTGGCATAAGAAATCCCCTAAGAACTAATTCAGTTTATTTTAGAGGCCATAGATGAATTTTCTTTCCTCCCTTACTAAAAGTGAGTGGGTGATATATTTTCATGGTGTTTCTATTCTGCCTCTTTTGGGACCTCCACGTCCCCAACCAATTTTGAGTCCTTGAGTAACTGCCTCACATCTCTATTATGGCTTTTGTCCTCCCTTATATACTACCCTCTTTAACAGAGCTAGGGAAAGGAGTTGAGTTTTATCACTCTAAGCAAGTCAGAAGACAATTTGAATATGATCAAGTCACATATACCCCATAGTTTTCCACTAGCCTCTCACCATCAGAATAACACTCAGAGGAATTTTCTAACTTTAATCACGATGGGATTGTGCCCCGAATTTCCATCTTTGGGAATTTCCTAATACCTTCTTGTGATTACCTCTCTTACTTTAGTCGCTTGTGATTTTTTTCGTGGCATCCACAAATTTTATTAGTAAAAAACTTCATTCAAGATGTCTCTCATCAGTCTATTAAGTTTGGCATCATAGCTAAGTTGAGAAGGCTCCCCTTAAGAAGGTAGTCACCATTCTCGTGAATCATATATATATAGAGAGTATGTACTCCAAGCATCTAGAAGCCAAGCCTCAGCGAGAAAAAGGGAAAGGTAAGGGCATGGCCAAGTTTAAAGTCCTTTAAAAATCGAAGCACCCTAACACTGACGTTTAATGTTTTGTCCCTGATCTAGTTAAGGGAGCTTCTTCCCCTCCCTCTACTATCAAAACTCGGGCGGCCAGGAAGAAAAAGAAGGCACCTAAGCCTACTGGACCCTCTATTGTGGAAGACCAAATTCAGAGACTAACACTTTGAGGATTGAAGAAATACTCCAATCTGTTCACGAGTACCTCAAAACCACCCTTTCTCAACCCCATGCTCCACTATTTGCTCCCTTAGTGGAAGGCACTCTAGTTACTCCTATTTTACTTGTTAAACATATAAGTGATAGAATTACAAGAGATTACTCCTCACCCTTTTTATCTGAAGAGGAGCTTATTGATTATGGAGGCACCACTTTTTATGATTACCATAATTCTTCTGCAAATTACATTGGCTCACTTGGTTTCAACAAAGATCACCTGCCTGATGCTTCTTATTTTTTGTGAGCCACAAGGGAACAAAAATAGACTTTGAGACTTCCATTAGTGATCATGATGATACTATGATTTACTTACCATCCTCCACTAGCCCTACCACTGGGCCTTTTCCTTATGGGAAAGATTGGCATCTTGACCCTATAAATATCTACCTCATTGCTTATTTTTTTTCTCTTTATCACATATATGTGTTATATTATTTTAGAGTGTTACTAACAAGTATCATGTACACATCAGGGTCCTTCAACTACGATGAGTGGTTCTGCCCAAGAAGAGTGGGTCCTTCTTCCTCTTCTCCCATTATTCCTCGAGCTCCCTTCCAGGGTGACAGCAATTCTATGATGGTATTTTCCCTTAGCTTCTCCCGAGAGGCATCACATGGAACTATTTAGTGCACTCAATTTTTTTTGTTGAATTTTTTGTTAACCTTTCATACTTATGAATTTCATTTCAGGAGGCTTTCCACCATTTTTCCTACTACCACAAGGAGTTCTTTAGTGACTACTCGCTCTGTTCAGGTATTTGATATTTTATAAAGAAGTTTTATCAAGTCACTATTTGAGTTACGTATTGACTTGCATATTAATTTTTATAATAGGTTTCTATTGCACCTCTCACACCAATTTCTCAGCCACCCACTCCTTATATAGTGAGTAGCTCTATGGTTCATCCCCCACTCCATATTGTGGCCCCTTTTGGAGAAGTACGCCTCGAGTGTTTTCTTTCTCTTTTTTTTCGAAATACTTGTGTTGTAAATATTAAATATGGACTTACTTATTGCAAGTTCCCCTCACGAGCGCTCCTTTTACCACTGGGGTGTACTCCTTCCAACAGGGGTAGTTATTCCTAGGTTATCTCCCTCTGGGAGGATACCTATCCCTAGAATTTGCCTACCCTTTGACAATATGCCCCATGTATAGAATATGCCATCACACCCCATCATCAACGTGGCTATAAGTGGGACTGTTATTCACATTACCTGCTCGTCACCGGTAGCAAATTTGGACTATTTTGTTATTATTTGACAATAATATTTTACTAACAACTTCTTTTGTAACAGGTTAGCACGAGCATCTATCCACCTCCTTTTATGGACTTGAGTGCTCCTCCCTCCTATGGGGCCCAATTACTTGAGCTGGTGCATCTTTAAATCTTCTTTCAAGGACTTATATATTTCTTATTCATTCTATCTTCTTTTGATTTTAGCTGAGCACCGATAGTGACGCTCCCTCGCCTGCTGCATCTCTAGACACTGCTGCTGAAAGTGTATATTTGAGTGCCCATGTATATATTTTTATCGTACTTAGCCTTACAAAACTTTGTTTCACTGCGTATGTGTTCTTATGTTGCTCTTATTTTTAGGTTAGCACTGCATGTGTTCCTTAAGTAGTGGAGCCCTCTACGAGTGCCTTCATAGGCATTTCTGAGATTAGTGATGTCAATGTTCCTTTGCCTGTGGAATATTCTATGGGCATTGTTGGTGGTGATCCTCAAGTATTATTCGGGTACACTTGGTGCTTTTATAACTTTCTTTTTCTGTGTCAGTGCTCAAATAAGGCTTGCATGTTTCCTTATTTTCAGCTCAGTGCTACAAGCGTTCCTTTTCCACTGGAACCTTTTGTGAGAATGGAGGCAGGTGTTCCTCAGGTATTACTCTATCATACCCAACTTATCTATTTTTTTACTTGTTTTTACTGTGTAAGTGCTCAAATGACCCTTGTCTGTTTCTTTATTTTTAGGTTAGCATCACGACCATTCCTATGAATATGGAACCTTCTGCAAGTGTCATCGCAAACACTCCTCATATATTATACTATCATACCTTTTTTTTCATAACTTACTTTTATTGTGAAGTGTTTGAGTGATCACTTCCATTTTTTCTTTATTTTTTAATTTGGTGTCACGAGCGCTCCCACATCTGTGGAGCCTATGGTTACCTAAAGGGAGGAGTGTCGTTTATCTGATAGCATGGTAACTCCTCCTGGCTTACGAGTAAGTATACCTTTTTTAGTATATTTCTATTGGCATCACATTTTGCGTTACGCTTCTTACTCATTTTTTTCTATTTCTCCTTGTTATTTATTTTCAGGAGGAAACAAATAAGATATAGGGTGTCGAGGAGGCAGAGGCAGGGGATGATGATTCTGAGGCCACACGCTTTGAGGGTTATCAATCTGGCGAGGAGTCCCCACCTTATTACTCTACCTCACTAGATATTGGCGTTAATACAATAGAGATGGATGCATAAAAAACCTACATAAGGGACAGGTGGCACATACATTATCCCAACAAGTTTAGATCAGTGAAACGCATCATTCTAGATTTAATTTTTGAGCACCACCCCAAGACTTTAACCGTCAGGATTTCTGCAACCTTAATAGTCTAATCGTCCATAACTTGAAGACCCTTATTACACATGTTCATCAGTTCACTTCCACTTCTTCGACTGAAGTTACTAGCGTGAGTGATAGCCTCTTTCGGCCACCATTAAGTACTTAGAGAACAACTCTCACTTACTGACTTGATGCTTCTACTCACCACTTCATCTATCCAACTTCTAAGAGACTTATAAGAAATAAATCTTTCGCAAGGGCCAAGGTCGGGCGATGACATTGAAGATATGATGGCATCCATGAGCAGATTAAGTCAATGGAGTCCAAGTTGGCCAAAGTTTTAGCTTGTGAGGCCGAGGAGATTGCCTAGGTGCCCAGCTAGAGGAAGATCTGGTTCGAGTGACTGAACCCTCATTTGAGGGTTTCTTGTCAAAAAATAATCTTATTTTTCTTTTATCTAGTTGACCTTTATGAACTATATTATACATTTTGTTTGTAATAACTAGGTATGCTCTATTTTGAGTGTGCTCTTTACATGAATAAGAAATAGTTATCCCATTTTTTTGTTACTATCTACTTGCCTTCCATGTTTGCATTTTTTTGTTATTGACTTGTTTGATTCATATGTTATGGACTACCCATCACTCTGGGAAGTGTTCTCTCGTGAGTTGATACTGCTCCACTTTTCTATAGGAGTGCCTGCTCGTAACTTGGTGAGTAATGTATGCAACTATTTAGTAGTTTGTGGAATGGTTTCCCTATATTTAATTTTTTCAAAAAATAGGACTTGAGGTCAACCCCCTTTTTTTCCAACATGTAAACTATTTTGGGCTTTAAACCTTGAAACTTTTTTTTGTAAGCAGAGGTGCGTTGCACCTCATACTTTGTCGTTATGGTGTATATATCCCCACAAGTATGGTGATCAATGGTCCTCGAATTGCCTCCTCTTTTCACTTATACCATGAGAAACTTAGGCTATTCTAAAACTTACTTTGAAAAAAAATCAAATTTATAAAAGAAAAAACAAAAAAAGAATGATGCACCCGCTCCCATATTTTGGCGGGTGGAAGCATGCTGAACTTATTAGCCATATACAATGACAAGCATTATCAATATCACCAAAAAAATTCTTAATAAAACTAGTCATGACTAGACAAATTCTATTGCATTCACCATTCAAAAAGGAAATATAATTTCTTTTAAGTGTGCTATTACAATAGAGTGATGCTCACAGTTTTCTATATTTTTTACCTGAAGGACTTACCTCCTTAAGAATAGTATTTCTTGATCTACTCAGTTGATTGATTGGATAAATTCAGTTTTTGGCTCTGAAATTTGACAATATCCTGACCTCTGCACTCCTTGCACCACAAATGGGCCTTCCAAATTAGGTTTCAATTTTGATACTGACATGCTTCAGATATGATGAGTGGATGCCCGCAAAACCAAGCCTCTTACCTTAAATCTCTAGGCTTAACTAAATTTTCATAATCTCTAGATAGTTGATGGGTATAGACCTTAAATTTTTCCCTGGATTTTTCACGATGCTTATCCAAAACTTATAATTACACATGTCTTAGGTCTGGTACAAGGATATGGCTTAGATCCACTCGTGCTAAGGGTAATGTTAACTCTATTGGCAAGACAACTTATATCCCATTGATCAAAGACAAAGGGGTAGAACTCCTTGGCTTTCTCTTTGAAGTACAATAGGCCCATAAGAACAATGGTAGTTTTTCATCCCATGCCCCGACAAATCTTCTAACATCATTTTTAGAATGTTGATCAACATCTTATTGGTATCCTCTACTTTACCATTACCCTTAGGATAAGAGATGGTCGAACTTCAATCAATGATCTTATATTTATTCATTAGGAGACCCATTTCCTTACACATAAAATGTTTATCGTTGTGTGTTAGAATGACTGTCACAATACCAAACCTGCAAATTATATACCTTCGAATAAATTGTGTCACCACTTGATCAGTGACCCTTCTTGAGGGGATCATTTCTTCCTACTTGGTATACGAATCTGTGGCAGCGATGATGAAATCATTTCCATGAGAGACTAGGATTATTTTTGTGACCAGATAAAATGCCCAAGTGTGGAAGGGGTAGGGAATAGCTAGACTTTGAAGTATTACCGAGGGGGCATAAACCATATTTCCATGTATTTAGCATGCTCTAAATTTTTTTACAAAATTGATAGATTCAGCCTCCATTGTTTGCCAATAATATCCCATCGTCATCAACTGATCATTTAGCTTAACGCCACCCATGTGTGAATATTCGTGAGCTTCCTTCAAAACCTTCCCCACATCTTCCCTTGCCACATACCATACTGACTTCTCATCATATCCTCTTATATATATATTTTCCCCTCCACCAAGTAGAAGCGAGATACTCTTTTCTTTGAATATATTTCATCTATCCTTTCAATCGGTAACTCTCCATTCTTAAAATATGAAATGTAGGGTCTCCTCCAATCTTTAAAGGTTTCCATAAAATTTTCTTTAGCTAGTTGGTCAAAATGGTTCTGGAATTTCATACACTTTTCTTGCACATAAGAAGCCTTCGTTCTCTTAGTAAGACAGTAGTAGCCTCCTCATTGCAACCCTATGTAAGTTGGGATATCGGTATCCTTATCGTGCCTTTCATGCATTTCTACCAACTTTTCTTTGTCATCTTTTCCCCTACTCACCTTGCCAAAAATTCACCTCGACATTTAAATTAAAATGTGACCTACATCATGTGGTAGTTAACTAACTTTGATGACTTCATTTTCCCTCCTCTTGTTTCTAATTGCTTCATGATTGGATACCTCCAATCCTTCGATTCCTCACTTGCGAATAAATATTGTACTATCATCGACACTGTTCTATGACAAACAGTGATTGTGGCCTATGGCTCTTCCATTTGCAACTTTTATCTGATCATTTCTAAGGCGTTTGGGTGCCTATTCATTGCCCTCAGGCGCCTCTCTATTTTCACTTCTAAGAATTGACACATCAGCCTTTGGATGATGATCTATATGAGGCAAGGTTGGTGTGCTTAAGCAAAAATTCTTCGTTTACCTATTTAACTACCTGGTTAGAGTCTCCTCTTATGCAAAGTACTCTGATACCCCTTCTTAGTGCCTCTAACAGGCCAAGTATGATAACCTCATACTCTGCCTCATTGTTAGAGAATTTGAAATCTAACTTTTATGAGAGGTTTTTTTCCTTGCTGTTAGAGATAATAATACCTGCTCCACCTATTATTTATGTGCACGATCCATCAAACTCCATTGTCCATTTTTCCATTTCGTTATATAAACATGCGTGGAAATTTTCTCCGAGTAGCTCTTCACTGGGAGGTCCAAAATTCTATCTTAAGAAATTGTCCAATAGATAAACCACCGCTTGACTCTTAATAGATTTTAGAAAAACACACTTCAGATCATACTCAGAGAGTATTAGGAACCTCCTGGACCCTCTCCCCACCAAGATGGTTTGCGCCAGCTAGAACTTTATAGGCTCACATTTGGTGACAATATGTACATGTGAATGGGAGCAGGTAGTGACTCAAATTATGTTCTATAAAGAATAAGGCTAGACAATGCCTTTCCATGTTCGTGTACCAAGATTTTGTTCCTAAAACTACTCGAGCCAGGTAGTATGCTAATCGCTCCGCTCCCATTTTCTCCCGGGCGAGTAGCTATTAATCCCTCAGTAGTGGTGAGATACAAGGAAGTGAGTATTGCCTTCACCCTCTCGAATGCCTTCTTTTGGTCTTCCCCCCAAACCCATTTGGCCTTATTTTCCATGAGGGGTGCAAAGGGGTGGTTTCCCTTCTCTAGATCTTGTATAAACCTACTTATGTAGGAACTTTTCCTGCGAAGCTCTTGAGCAACCTCTAGCTTTTTTCAGTAACATCATTAAAATGGCGTTTTGCTTCTCTGTGTCAACTTTTACTCCATGTAGGTTTACCACAAATCCCAAAAACTTCACTGCAGTCACTCCAAAATCACATTTAGAGGGGTTTATCCTCATTTGATACTTCTGGCATCACTAATAAAGCTCTTCTAAGTTCTTCGACATGTTTGCTTTCATTCCTTGATTTCACCACCAGATCAGCTACAGAAAATTCCAATATATCATGAAATATGTCCATCATAGTCCGCTGATAAATGGCTCCTGCAATTTTCAACCCAAAAGGTGAGAAGGTAAAAATCCCGAGCTAAAGGTCTGATACCAATTTGATAATGTGTGATATCAATTATTTATGGGATTCGTAAAATTCTAATTTTAAACTCATTTAATCAGACTCAATCTTCATTCCAAATTAAATAAACCATAATCATGCATGTATGTGGGAAATCAAACATGCAGTCATAAATAAGGGATAAAAAAATTTCATGAAAAAACCCCTTTCTGTTAAAACCTATTTCACTATATAAATCACGACTTAAAAATTACATAGAGAAATATTCAATGAGTTTCCCATAGAAAATTCACATAGATCATAGCCTAGCAATGACAAACATTACCTCGAGAAAGATCTGCAACTCCTCCTCAGTAGTGAATACCCTCGAGTATCCTTAATGGCCGCAATCGTGAGCAAATAGCCCCCACAACAACTATCAATAACAAGAAAAACTTCGAAAAGAAGTGTTTTGGGTTCCAAAATGATTCACCAAAGCATATGGGATGATTTTTTGAATAAAAAACAAAGTATTGTTCCCTAAAAGTGAAGACTGAAATTCTACAGATTTGCAGTTTTCGTTGGCAAAATTCTTAATGAAAAAGTCTTACAAAACAGGTATTTATAGCAAAGAAAAATACTTAAGGCGGTGCAGGTTGTTCGAACGACTTCTTGATGTCATTTGAACGACATTAGATGTCATTGGAAGTCACCTAGGAAATGATCTGATAAAATGCAAAACATTACATGGTCGTTTGAAGCACGAAAGGAATGACCTATCTCGCAACCTATCAAATGACATGTGATGTCATTCGAATGGGTCATCTAAACATCATATCAATGTCATTTGAATGATATTGTTTCATCCTCGGAACAACAAAAATGAAAAATTACTATTTTAAACATCTTGCCTACAAGTCTTCCAAAAAATATTTTTACACAGAAAAATGCCTCATTTTTATAAAAAAACAGTTTCAAAATTAACCAAATACAATCCAAAAAAAATTCAAAACATAAGCACAATTCTTACTAACATCAATCTCCTAGATATTCATTGTTGAAGAAACTTGATATTCAGATCCTTCATCTTGAACAATCGGGAGCTTCTCTTGATGGTTGTAGTAGTATAAGACATACTCTATGTAAAATTATGTCCTTATAAATTTCCCCCTATGTCTATCCCAGTACAAAATAAAAACAATCTAAATTATCAATAAAATGCCTATAAAAATCTAATACCCTCCCATGAACCCAAAACTTGAAAGGTACTAACAATGTAAGTCTTTAAAAATCTTCAACTTTAAATCTCTTCAAATCAAATCTCTTTGCTTTCCTTTGCCTCTTTGGTGTGCTTTCTAAATGATCATCAAAGTCCTACACACAATAAACAAAACAAATACCTTTGTGATGTATCAAAGTTTGAAATGAGAGAAGCATAAATCGAATAAGTAAATCAATTCCAAAACTCAAATCTCCCCTATACTGCAAACTCTCACTCCCCCATAATTAATAATTCGTTATCCCCATTTTTATTTGTTCAAAATAGACAAGGAAAAACAAAAATAAATGCGGAGTGTCATGACAAGCATTACAAATATATGTCGATTACGCTCATGCAAGGATATACTCAAAAGCCTTTCACATGTCTCTTTTCGATTTTTCAATTTTTTCAAGAAAATATCATTTACAAAAACAACACACACCATGAATTTACACTAAGATAACCAAATAGTGGGAACGGAATGAATGGATGTGAACAAATTTGATAGGAAAATCAACTTAAACATTCATAACATATGTGGACGATGAATATGGATACTCCTAACGAATGAACTCAAAATCTTCCTTAGGTGTAAAACAATTGATATTGATTAAATCTAATTAAAAAATCAAAGTCTAAAATGATTTTCACACCAATAACGTCAAAATTGTGTAATGTTTTTCCAAGAATTTTCCAGGATGGGCAAACTCGTTGATTTCCAATCAAACTTTCTCAAATACAATAATGATCATATATTTCTATTCAATTCTTTTCTTTTGAATGATCATATCAAACTAAACTATTTTGTCCTTGGCTACTTTTTACAATGCCACACGTATTTGGGTCTTTTCAAACGGTGGCTTTCACGCAAAGGTTATTTGCTCCTTTTGCAACCCTTTTCTGTGTATACTCATCATTTTTTCACGTTAAACAAATTACTCACGCATAATGGTTCTTACATGCACTACTTTCATTGTCAAGTTCTATCGCATATGATTGATTTTAAAGACATGATTGAGATGAAAACACTTCAACCAACATGTGATAGACAAGTATAAGAATCAAATAAATCCTTGAAAGTCTATATTAAAGGAAATCATGAGTCAAACAAGTAGAAAGTAAGATCAAATCTCATCTTAATGACTCCAAACATTATAAAGCACACGGATGAAATGATGTATCATCTCAAAACACTATCAAACATTCACATGTATATTAAATGATGTTGTGACTTCGTCATCCTAAATGCCCATCCATAAATATTGTAAATCGAAATAAAAAAATCATTTTGTCTTTTTCTAAAAATTTTATCAGTCATAAAATCTTTTAATTTAAAAAAAAATAGAAAATCATTGGGGTGAGTGGGAACACATGTAGTATCATAACGAGGTAAAAAACTATGAGACACACTACCCAACTTAAAGAAAAATTCCCTAAGGTGTCCTTTTTCTTTCAATGGGAATAGATATAAACAGGTCTAGGAACACCTCTATCAAAATAACTAGGACGCGCTCTCCTATGTAGAAACGGATGCCTAGGTGGGTTAGGTCTAGAGCTAATGGATCTATCACAAACTAGCTAACTAGATCGAGTGAAACATGGGAAGTAGATTCACCGTCATAACCTATTCCTAATCTCTAAACATTAGCCAAAGTGGGACTGGAGAGAATCTTTCCAACCTTCTTCGATGTATCCTCAATACTAACCTTAACCTCCCAGGCACGTTCGAGATCTCTCTTGAGTTGGAATGCACAGGATTCAAGTTCATTCTTTTTTCGGCCAAAGACGTTCAACTTATCATATCCCACAAAACTTCTATCTCTCTCCAAATCTAACACCTTAATACCTAACTCATTATTGAACTTCTTCGTCTTTATGTTCTTAGAGTATAAATATCTAAAATATTTTTGGAGATCGGTTTCACCCTCACTATCAATTTCACCTTCACTCTCCCTCGAAATACACAAAACATCACCGGGGCTATCATGTATACAAATGTCCTCATCGTCGTGGGACAAACTAGGTGTGCTCACGTGACAAGCCATAAAGGAAACACACATACCTTGTGATGATTCATCCCCAAAATAATTCACATCGACGTCACTATAACTAAGAGTGACTAGTATAGCAATTTGCTTGCCCTTTATTTTTAGCATAGTGAGACATTCTAACGCTTTGTGGCCTTTTCCCTCACAGTCAAAACATATCTCCTCTTCCTCTCTCTCACCACAATCTTTGGCCTCCTCTTTCTTTTTATTTTTCTCAAAAATACTTTTACTGGAAGAATTTTCTTTGAAAAATTTGAGAAACTTTTTAAATTTTTAGCAAACATGGCCACGTCATCAAAATCAAAATCTCCCTCAAACCGGACTCACAAACTCTCTATTTCTTCTTCTTCTTAGAAACTTTCTCACCTTTTCTAGATTGTTCCCTAAGTGAAATCCCTATATCCTCAGACTTAACGATTTTGTTAAACATGTCTATCTCATAGGTTTGAAAGTCTATTATAAGTTCATCTCACCTAAGTGTATATAATATCCCCCAAAGAATTTAAAACAGTGACCTTAGGAATAAACAAGATGGGAGTGACCTCAAAATCTTTTTAAAAAATCTCATATCCTCAATTTCCTATCTCAAAATAAAACTCGTGTTGACTATGTCCGACAACCTAGAATAACACTCGACAAAACACTCTGACTCGGACATGGTGATAGTCTCAAACTGGGTGATCAAATTTTGTAATTTTGATACCTTAACCACATTAGTACCCACATGTGTCAATTAGAGGATATCCCATACCTCTTTAGACGTGGTGCACATCATAATATGGTGAAACTCATCAGGGGTTATGGATTCGGAAATAACACCAAGTCCACGGGAGTTATAGGTACTCCATTTATAATCATCCTCAGTCTAGTCAGACAGAAGTTTGGGATTTGTGACATTTTCAACGATGACAGTGGGATGAGTCCGCCCTCCTTCACAAAAATGACAAACGTGTTCATCGATAGCCTTTAAAAATATCTCATACAAGATTTCCAATAGGCATAATTCATTCCATCAAAGACAAACATCCGATTATATAAGTTATCCATAAGAAAAATTGCGAAATTTTTCAAAATCAGATTTTTCAAACAAAATTGATATCACGAAAATTTTGTGGAAAAAGAATCACTCAATAATTTAAAGCAACTGACTCTGATCCCAATTTGAGAAGGTTAAAATCCTGAGCTAAAACTCTGATACCAATTCGAGAATGGGTAATATCAATTATTTATGGGATTTGAAAATTTCCAATTTTAAACTTACTTAATTAGAGTCAATATTCAATCCAAAATAACTAAACCCTACTCATGCATCTATGTGGGTAAATCAAGCATGTAGTCACAAATAAGGCACAAACAAATTTTAGGAAAAAATCCCTTTCGAGTAAAACCTTTTGTTTTACTATATAAGGTAAATCGCAACTTATAAATTACATAGAGAAATCTATAATGAATTTCCCATAGAAAATACACATAGACCGCAACCTAACACCAACAAAGATTCCCTCAAGAATCTCAAGAACCGCAGCTCCTCCTCAGTAGTGAATACCCTCGAGTATCCCCAATGATCGCAGTCGTCAACAAATATCCCCCGCAAAAACTATCAATCGAGTAGTAGAGAAATCTTATCTACAAGAGAAACTTCGACAAGAAGTGTTTTGGGTTCCAAAATGATTCATCAAAGTAAATAAAATGATTTTATGAATCAAAAACAAAGTATTGTGCCTTAAAAGTGAAGACTAAAATTCAACAGATTTATAGTTTTCGTTTGGAAAAAGTCTTAATCAAAAGTATTCTTTAACAGGTATTTAAAGCAAAGAAAAATGCTTAAGGAGGTGTAGGTCATTCTAACAACTTCATGATGTCATTTTACGGACATTAGATGTTGTTAGAAGCGACCTAAGAAACGATCTAATAAAATGCAAATCAGTACATGATCGTTTTAAGCACAAAAGTAAAGACCTATCTCGCGACCTATCAAACGACATGTGATGTCGTTTGAAGGGAACATTTGAACGACATATCTATGTTGTTTGAATGGCATTGCTTTGTCGTTTGAACGACAGAAGAGAAAAATAAATATTTTAAAAAGCTTGCCAACAGTTCTTCCAAAAAATAATTTTACTTAGAAAAATACCTCATTTTTATAAAAATAATAGTTTCGAAAAATATCCCAATATCTTAAACGAAATTCGAAACATAAACAAAATCCTTATTAAAATCAATGTCGTAGATGTCCGTTGTTGAAGAAACTTGATATTTGGATCTATCGTCTTGATCAAATGATCGTGATCTTCTCTCTAAGGTTGCAGCGGTATACGACATACTCAATGTAAAATTATGTCCTGATAAAAGGCATGACTGTGTAATGAATATTTCCTAGGGGGTCCAAAATGTTATCTTCTCCGCATCCACTGGATCCATCCTAATTTGATTATAGCCTCCGTACCCATCCACGAAATTATACATCTCATGACCCGAGGTGGCATCTTCTAGACTATCAATGATGGGTGTAGGGGGGCTTGAAGATAAACTCAATATTATAGATAATGCCTCATCTAATACAATAAACTTAAGGAATTACAGCAGCGAGGGAGCACATCGAGGTATCTCATGCAATGACGGCCTAGAGAGGCAGCTCAAGCGAGGTAGTTCAACGTGGCAGCCCAGGTAGATTTTCCAGCAAAGAAACTGGCCAGGAAAACTCATCCTTTAGTCATGTTATTTTACTTAGTCTTATTGTATCTTTTGTTTATATTGACTATGAGCAGTAACGATTATAATGTCATTCAGTGTGAGGTCAAACGTTACTCACGCGAGACCAGGCCTGGCAGGGCCTGGGAGACCTTTCATGCTCTATCGAATGACCTCACAGTGGGGACTTGAGAGGGACTTGGTTTGGAGGACTGAGAAGTGAGCCACCGTTGGGGCTTGTCCTGACCATCTTAGATACACTTGGTAAAACGCCAAAAAGACCTTGACCATAGAACCTTGGGCAGAGCAACCATGAGTCCCATTGGGCGTTGAGTTGTGAACAACTTGAGCATTTTACTTAATATCACATCTACTTTACGTGATATCACTAGACAGCTAAGCAGTGTCAAATATGTACTTGAGTAAACCACTGTCTTATTTTGGGTTGTCAAGCAGTTGGTGAGCCACCTCTATGGTGACAACCCCCTGATGCACAGTGGTCAGGCAAAAGGCATGTCTTGGCATTTAATGTTCATGACGTGGAGCTGACATATAGGACTCAACCACTTCTAAGGGAAGAGAATTTTTTTTAGAGTTATTGTTAGAGAGTTATTAGAGAAAACGATATATCAGAGAGAAATTTTTGCAAAACCTAGAGATTTTATCCACCCACCATTGTCATTTATTATGAAGATTTTAATATCTGACTAGAGATCTTTGAGGGTTGGTGTGCTTGGCTGCCTGCCAAGGTGTATCTGGGGTGCTTACCTCTCTCTCCCTCTAAATGAGTTACTTCTGAGTTCATTATTATCTTTTGAGTTATACACGAGAGTTTTGTGAGTTCGAACTGAGTTTATCTTCACTGGGTTGTGATTGTGCGTCTTGTATTTAATCATGGGTGTTCTTGGTTAACTTTTCATTACTTTACTCAAAAGAATGCATCCATCTAATCTAAACTACCCTCTTACATTTGGCGACTCTGATGGGGAGGTATTCTTCTAGTAAAAGAGTATGGTGCAGGAAAATGTTAATCATTAGACTCAATTTCGATGATATCCAATGCAATGAGGAACAAGCGACGAGAGAGAGACGTCTCCGAGAAGTGGGGTTCCTCCTCAGGTAGAGGTTACCCAAGATCCAACGATTACTGGAGTCCCAACGGTCACCTAAGCCTCTACTAGTGCTGTCCTAGGACCAGCGCAAATGACCCTCCTCATGGGTAAGTTTTAAAAATTTTTGCAAATGTCTGAGGCTGCCATGGTACGAGGAGGGGGAACACATCCCAGTTTTTTTGTGACACCGAGGATGGTCCCAATAGCTTCGATGAACCCTACTCCGGTTATTTTCGCGTGGAATGGACCCAGAGGCACATAACCCACTCCCTCCTCAATGACGGTCGTAACGGGCATAACCAGCGTTCCATCAGTGGTCCCTATTGCCACTCCCTCCATGGTTAAGAAGACACTGGCGTCTGTGTTAGAAGAAATGAGGAAATAAATGCAAAAAGTGATGATGAAGATGATAGCATCTTCCTCACAGATAGCCAGCAAGGTAGCTTCAGCGTATGATGATTTTTTCACGCCCTATCCCCAAGATTACAATGATGAGCCTTACCCGAAGGGATACATCTCTCCCATCTTTGAGAAATACACTAGGAAGTGGGGGGGGGGGCGAAGGAACACATCAAATGTTTCATCGAACATCTAGGGGCCACTTCAACAGCAAGAATCTCAGGATGAGGGAGTTCCCAAAAGCATTAACCGATAAAGCTTATACATGGTACTCTCACTTGGACCCAAAGAGTGTTTCAACGTGGGAGGAGATGCATGTTTTATTTGTCTAGAAGTTCTTTTTGGCAGAAGATGAGTTTACGTTAACACAGTTGGACAGGGAAAAGCAATGGATGGGAGAAGATGTGGTGGATTATGTTCGAAGATTCAGGGAGAGGTCCCTCGACATGAGGGAATAAGCCAAAGAATCCAAACTGTTACAACTCTGTGCTGAGGGTTTGTTACCGGAGTACATCTGTCACGTAATTAATGAAACTCGCAAAGGGACTTTCGCAGCATTTCTGAAAGAAACAAGAAATATATTATTGGTGGTTCTACCAAAGACCATTGCGGTACCATTTGTACCATTGGTGTTTAGATAGTCGGGGCCACCCATTGTAGCATGTGTCCAGTACTCATGGGTGGGGTACGTCGATGGAGGTGAATGAATCAAACAACCAAAAAAAGATAATAAGAGAAAGTTTAGGAGAGATAGGGAAAACCCACTAGTGTTACCTTGCGCAGTTGAAGGGGTTGTTAGCTGTTACAATGCCATGGTTCCAGGATGAACGATGTATGAACCTAAGGATATCCCCTTCATGGATCCAGATGCGAAAATAAGAGCGGATCCTAAATACCGTCAGATCCATCGAAAGGTGGGTCATCCAATGGAGATTTGTTTCACGTTGAGAATGATTATCAACAAGCACACGAATTCACGGAATTTATAGATCATTTAAGAGAACAATGTGAACATTAACCCCCTACCACCACATGGGGTGAACCTAGTAATTTCCTATGATGAGGAGGCAGAACGAGAGATGAGGGAACTTCAGTTCCGACGACATGACTTTGAAGATGCCTTAGAATATTTCACAATAGGCATGGCCAATGTCGTCATAGCCTACGATGAGGCAAGTGCAAAGGACACAGAGGAGGTATACAACCTAATAGGGCAGGGGGTGGACCCAAGCTTGGAATACTAAGCTATTTCGCGATCGCCCAAATTCTTATGGTTCTATGAGCAAGTAGGGATACCAAAGGAGATTCATTTGGATATAACGCGGGAAATTTCGTATATTGCAAAGAAGAACGCAATACTCTCATTAAGATGGAAGGGGCCCATGGCAAGACTAGTGAGAAAGTTCTTTTTCGAAGTAACTTTTAGTGATGCTGACAGGGCCGTGAGATTTCCACACAAAAGCCCCTGTACGTGATGACAAGTATCAACGGGGTAAGCTTCGCGAGGGCACTAATGGTTGGAGGTGCATCGATAAACATCATGCCTATAAGTTCCTTCTGGATAGCCAATATGATGGAGGAAAGACTAATACCAATGCCTTTGATAATTTCTGGTTACGATCATCAATCATCCAAATCCATCGGGTATGTGAATATGGGGATCGTAATGGGAAACCTTACCTCACACATCAAGTTTCATGTGATTGAAAGTACCACCTCCTACCACTTACTGATAGGGAGAGTATAGATAAACAACCAGGGTTTGGTACCTTCAACGTATCACCAATGCGCAAAGATAAATGTTAAAGGGACTTAGATCATCATACGGGCGACTAAGAAGCCTTTTGCCTCCAAAGAAGCTCATTTGGTAGATAAAACCTTTTACACAAAGTTGGAGGAAGATTCCAGGGTGCTAACAAGAAGAATGGAAGGAGAAAGAGTTCGCTCTATCAGGAAAAGGATGGGTCATGTGAATGGACAGGGAAACGAAAGAACAAAGGAAAAGGTAGTAACGAAAGAAGTTCACTTAGCTAATCCCAAGAAATAAACTCTGTCCAAGAAACTTAGAGATAGGATGAGACCCAGAATGGATTTGATGGATCATGAGACCCAACCGTAGAGTGTGCTGAGAAGATTTTTAGGGAATAGGTTGGCTGAGGCCTCAAGAGAGAGGAAAAGAAAGGTAGTCATAACGACGAGCAGATAGTGTAGGAAGAAAATTACTGAGGATGGAAGATTGATCTACCTTTTATAAGGGTGTGAGCGGGAAACCGAATAAGCTGATTTAGAGACCAAACCGATATATGAGTGCATCTTAGTGGACCAGCAAGGGTAGTGCATGGTCATCGATAAATCAAATATACAAGAGTTTATGAAGGACATAGCCGAAGAACCAGATTATATAATGGATCACTCGAAACCCCAGGTGCAAGAGTTGGAGCAGTTGAACCTGATCGAAGATAGAGAAGATGCAAGGCCCATCTTCATTTCGAAAGATCTGAGCACAGCAAAAGGAGAAGCCTTGATCGAGTTGATTTGAAAATTCATGGATTTCTTTGCATGGAAGTACACAGAGATGGAAGGATTAGACAAAGTTGCCATAAACTAAACGTTATACATTTATCCATAGCGGTGAAGCAATCCATAAGAACATACAAGCCATAGATGGATCTAAAGATCAATGAGGAGGTCCAACGATTGCTGGCAGTAGGGTTTATTAAGACGATCCAACATCCATTATGGCCTTTAACCATTGTTCGAGTAGGAAAGAAGGATAAGAATCAAATAAGGATCTGTGTAGACTTCAGGAACCTAAACAGAGCTTGTTCGAAAGATGAGTTCCCTCTACCTTCCGTTGATAGACTCATTGATGCAACAGTCGGTCATAAAATGTACAACTTCATGGATGGGTATGTGGGGTACAACAAGATCAAAATGGATCGGGCTGACGTAGAGAAAATGACATTCCGGACCCCGTTGGGCAACTTCATGTACAAGGTAATGCCGTTTGCATTAAAGAACGCTGGGGCGATGTATCAAAGGACGACGATGTCCATCTTTCATAATTTCTTCCATCAATTCCTAGAGTTTTATGTGGATGATTTAGTCATTAAATCTAAGAAGGAGGACCCCTATCTGGACGACCTAAGGAGGGTAGTCATTCGCTACAGAAAATACAAGATGAAAATGAACCCACTAAAGTGTGCCTTCAAGTTCACAAGTGAGAAGTTCTTAGGGTTCATGGTAAATCAGCAGGGAGTACAGGTGGACCATGACATGTAACGAGCTATCCTGGAAATTTCGTGCATAAAAATGAAGAAAGAGATCAAAAGTTTCCTTGATAAAGTCTCCTACCTTAGGAGATTTGTTCCAGGGTTGGACGAGATAACTCATCCGTTGACGGATCTACTACAAAAGGGAACGAAGTTCAAGTGGGAGGAATCACACCAAGAATCTCTGAACAGGTTCAAGACACTGCTGACTTCCCCACAGACAATGATTCCTCCAAAACCTAGAACACCGTTACAACTCTACCTTAAGTCTACCACCAGGTCCATCAAAGCACTCTTGGCACAGGAGGTCGATGGGCAAGTAAGACCAGTCTACTACTTGAATAGAATCATACATGGACCATATGCAAGGTATAGTAATTTAGAAAGACACTATTTCGCCTCGGTGTTCGTAGCACAAAAACTTAGGCATTATATGATATCTTTCACAATTCACATTGTGACAAGATTTGATTCGATTAAGTTTATATTGGCAAGAACTATCTTGATTGGAAGAGAATCTATATGGTTGATCATCCTCTTAGAATATGACTTAATATGTGTGGTTCCTCATGCAATCAAAATCAAGGCGTATGTGGACTTGTTGGCAATTTTTCCATCTGGAGTATTTGAGCCACCCCGAGAGGACATTTCGGGGGACGACTTGCAAGAATTTTTTTAGAATATGGCCTTAAAGAATGGACGATGCAATTCGATGGTTATTCGGTAGAGAAGAAAGGAGGAGTAGGGGTTATTTTCTCTAAAGGAAAGGAGGAATTTTGCCTTTCCTATAAGTTGGATTTCCTTTGCTCCAACAACGAAGCAGAGTATGAGGCGTTAGTACTTGGGATAATAGAGGCCTTGCGAAGGGGCATCTGTTCACTATGTATCAAAGGTGATTCAAACTTGGTGGTTCAATAAGTGAATGGGGAGTATGCATTGAAGCACCTCAGCATGGCACCCTACAGAATAATCATTCAATGGCTGATGAACTAGTTCCATCAGGTCAAGATAAAAAGACATACTAGAATGATGAACCAGCATGCTGATGCCTATGCCACCATTGCATATAAGCTGATTATGAAGACCAATACAACTACTGTGGTGAACCAATGAAGAACATCCCCATCGGTGGTACAGTCAATCCTACCCATGGAGGGAGATTCAGATTAGAGGGGCAAGATAGGAAAATAGTTAGAATCTAGGGAAGGAAAGATGGAACTCAGATTACTAAGATAGTACATCATTAATCATGGCAACCTATACTTCAGGAACGTGGCAGGATGATTGCCAAGATGTGTTTGCCCAAAAAAGGTTGAGGAAGATACATGAGAGTCGCTACAAAATAATAGAAATACCCTTGTACAGAAGAATCCAAAAGGAAGCATAATTTTGGCCAATGATGAAATAAGACACATATGAGTTATAACGACGGTGCGATAAGTGCCAACTCTTCCTTCAAGCAGCTGAATGTCACTTCGTTGAAACTCAAACAGACTGGAGACAACCTTACATTGACTGCATCAAAGACAGAGTTATGACTACGAAGAACATATATGCGATAGGACTCAAATGGAGGGCCCAATGATTAAATGTCCAAGATTAATAGCTCTATCGGAGAGGATACTTCAACAAATCATTGAGATGCATCACGTAAGAGGAGGCAGCTGTAGTATTGAAACAAGATCACGATCCAGCTCATATTGGAGGTGCAAAGCTATATGATCAACTGATGACCTTGGGGTATTATTGGCCATCTATGGAAAAGGACTCTACTAAGTTTGTGCGAAAGTGCAACGCGTGCCAGCTGCATGGGAATATGATCCATGCTCCTTCGGTGGATCTACATTCTTTAGCCACTCCCTATCCATTACAAGCGTGGGCATTTAATCTGGTAGGAGCGATACACCCTTCATCAAGAGGAAAGATATGGATATTGGTGGTAATGGATTGTTTTACAAAATGGGCCGAAGCGCTACCTCTCACGAGAGCAACGACGAGCATAGTGGCTAACTTCATCAAAGAATACGTGATTTACCACTTCGGGATCCCAAAAGTCATCCTCTCTGATAATGGAACCCCCTTTGTCAACAAAGAGGTAATGATGCTCACTGATAGAAATTCCATCATCTATTATACTTCAACGGTGACATATCCTAAAGGAAACGAACGGGATGAAGTGACTAACAGGACTTTGGTCAATATTTTGGCCAAAATAATGAAAGACTTCTCACGATCGTAGGATAACAAGATCCCAGTAGTACTATGGCCCTACTGAATGACCAAGAGAAAACCCATAGGATAAACGATGTTCTTCCTCGTGTACAGAGCCGAAGAAATCCTTCCAGTAGAGTTGGAGGTTCCTTCCGGTCGATATGCCCTACGAAGCAGCATGCTCCCTCAGAGTAGACATGTACAGTTAGAGGCATTGGATGAACACAGAGACAGTGCGATGAAACAATTCCAAATGTACACGAAATATCTCTCAAGGGCATACGATAACTTAGTGAGACCAAGGAAGTTCGTTGAAGGAGACCTTGTTCTAAAAGCAGTGGTGAAGAACATCAGATGGCTTCCTCTACCTAAGTTTTCAGCGAATTGGGAGGGACCTTTCATTGTGAAGGAGGCTCACGATTCAGGATACTGTTTAATTCCAAAGATGGAAGAAGATAAACCATTTAAGATTAATAACAAATGGTTGAATTTATCTCATATATAAGTGAGTAACCTTACAAAGATGATGCATCTAGTTTTCATGAATATACAAGATTTTTTTTCTTTTTTTTGAAGTTATGTTGTTTGTTGCAACTAAAGTGCGATGGAAAATTGTAAGACTTTATTTTTGCAAGTAGTTATAACATAGAGGTGACAAGAAATCAAGATAAACTTCTCTTTTATTCATAAACTGGAAAGTGTATTATAAAATTGGGAACTAATTCCCAAGAATTATATGAGAAGAAAATAATATTTGTACAAGTGTTGGGGGGAGGGGGGGGTCATTGGCCTAGGAGTAACCATAAGTATGGGGCAGAGAAAAAGTCCCCAGGCATGCCCGAAGAAGTTGCTAAGCATGCCTTGGAATTTATAGAACCCTCCATCCTCATTTGAACTTGAACCCGCTCGATAAGAAATTTCTCTTGTTTTAACTTGGACAGACAAAGAGCTACCTCGATGTCCTCCACCTCTCGATTTGTAGCTTCCAGTAGAGGTATTAACTCGGTCAGTCTCGCCTCTTCAATCCGTTGAGTTTCCAAGTGCTTCTGTAGCAACTCTCTCTGACTTTCCAACTACCGACTCTGCAAAGTTTTCAAGTGCCCGATAAGCCAATTAAATTGGAAGCCATCTCTACCCAACTCCTTCAAATAGCCCAAGAATTAATTTAGGAGGGGCCTAGTGACATTTAAAGCGGGGTTATTGACGAGCTCAGCAATAGTGGTTGTCATGCCCTGAAGCTTATGGCTCATCACTGAAATGTTTGAACGGAGGAAATAAATAGTGAAAGTGTCAGGATGGTGGGTAGCAATTTTCTCAATCACCAAACGATGGTAGGAAGGTATTTAAGGTGAGCGACAAAGAACCATGAGGCAAAACTCATGAGGAGACAGTGCAGGAAAAGGAATCTCACAGTCGAATTTTCTATCAGTCGGATCAGTCGTCGTGGAACCTTGGTCATCATGACTTGATTCCTCATATACAACTGGTTATGGACGAGGGGAGGCGATAGGTGAAGGAGCTGGTCGATATTTCTCTTCATCATGAAGGGACTCCCTAGCAACTTGAAAGCAGACAAGTGAAGCAATGAGTTTAATGAAAAATCATAATAAGTGGTTTTCATTGTTAAGTCTCCATTACTGGTGGAGTTTGATGAAAAATCTTAACAATTGTTTTTCATTGCTAAGTCACCGTTACTGGTGGAGTTTTACGAAGAATCTTAACAAATGGTTTTCATTATTAAGTCACTGTCACTGGTGGAGTTTGACGAACAATCTTAACAAGTGGTTTTCATTGTTAAGTTTTACGAAAAATCTTAAAAAGTGGTTTTTATTGTTAAGTCACCGTCACTAGTGGAGTTTGACTAAAAATCTTAACAAGTAGTTTTCATTATTAAGTCACCAATAATAGTGGAGTTCTACAAAAAATCTTAACAAGTGATTTTCATTGTTAAGTCACCGTTACTGGTGGAGTTTGACGAAAATCTTAACAAGTGGTTTTCATTGTTAAGTTACTGTTATTAGTGGAGTTTGATGAAAATTCTTAACAAGTGGTTTTCATTGTTAATTCACCGTTATTAGTGGAGTTTGACGAAAATTCTTAACAAGTGGTTTTCATTGTTATGTCATCATTACTGGTGGAGTTTTACAAAAAATCTTCACAAGTGTTTTTCATTGTTAAGTCATCGTTACTGGTGGAGTTTGATGAAAAATCTTAACAAGTGGTTTTCATTTTTAAGTCACCGTTACCGGTGGAGTTTGATGAAAAATCTTAACAAGTGGTTTTCATTGTTAAGTCACCGTTATAGGTGGAGTATACGAAAAACCTTAAATAAGTGGTTTTCATTATTTGAACGTTCAAAAAGGAGATTCTTCTAACAAGGAGATTACACATTGTCAAGATAAAGGACAAACACCACGAAATAAAGAGAAAATGGTGAAATATCTCAGCATTTGGCGAAGAGAAAACGGGAGAGATAAAACAAGCTTCATTGGTAGGCACCGTAGTTTTCAAGTTCATCTCCTCAAGAGCCTTCAAAAAACCATAAGTTAGAGGAAGTTCAGACAGAGGAACCTCAACACTTGATGAAACTCCTACTTCAATTAAAAGAACTAGGGACAAGGTTGGTAATAGGCTTAAAAGGGTTGTTCGATCTTCCATAGATACATCATCCCTTATAAGAGCAGAAGAAGGACCATAATGAGTACATTAGCTAAAGGTAGCCCTGGTAACGGGTGGAGTCCCAAGGGATGACGACAGAGTTAAGACTGGAGAAAGCTAGGAATATAAAACTAAGTGTTAGAAATAAGGCACGCCACAGAAAGAAGGGGAAAAGTTCACATTCAACCTACCATGGTGATGTTGGCAAAAGTGGAAAACTCAGAGATGGGCCTTAATAGTGGAGGCTGAAGAAGGAAATCAGCTAGATCAGAAGCTAGTAATGAGGCAGCTTCAACCTGAAACTCAAAAAAACATTCAGAAGATACATCAAAGAAAGAAAGATAGAAGAAAGACCTACTAACCACTTAACACTTATTAACTCGGGAGAGGATCTTAGTAAAATTGGAATCACAACCAAAGGAACCACTGACAAAGAGGGTGAACTAGAAGAAGCTAGGGGAGTCTCATGTGTTAGAGAGGAAACCCCCACAGACTCAACGATCATAGCAGCCCTCTTGGCAGCCTCCTCTGCATGACTGGAGGCCAAACGGCGCGAATAAGTAAGGCCTATCATGGGAGAATGGGGAGGATATGATTTGGTCATAGAAACTGGAGAAGAAGTTTCTTTATCTGCCTCTTAACAAAAATAAGAAAATGATAAAGAAAGAACAAATGTTTGAAAAGATAAGAGAATTCACTAAACTATAAACGATTAAGTGTGGGAAGACTAACCTCGTGCTCAGAAGAAGAGTGTGATGGTACGATAATGGGTGAAGTTGGAGGAGAAGAGTGAGGAGAATCACTCTTGGTGAGATCAACTGCAACCTCAGGGCTATCATCAACTAATATAACTTCATCGGGAGAAGGATAAGGATAAGGAGAACCTCTAGGAGTGGAGGTAACTGCTATGGGTTTCACTATAAAGGATTGCATTTTACTTGCCTTGGTTCTCAAATTTTTCTTCCTCTTACCAGAAGTGCTAGTATCTAAAGGACCATGGGACCCCTTTTTTCTTCACGAAGTCCCTTCGATAGGATCCACCATGATGGTGGGAAACGATCAGGAGGAGGAACTGATGGCGCAGTTTGTCAAAATATATGTTGTAGCCGTTCTACCAGCTTTCTAATTACCTCCCATATATCCTCGGGCACATCATTATTGGGAGGAACAGAGGCACTAGGAAAAGTATCTATAGGGGCCATGGACTTGCGTGGGGACTTAGGCTTCGAGGAGGTCCCACTTCTGGTCTTATTTGCCTTTTACAAAAGAGGTTGTGAGGGACCCTCACCAGAAGATACATCAGCAGAAGCACCTCCAGCAGGGGGTTTAGGCATTGGAACTTTCTTGGACTTGGCAACAACAACGGGGATTACTGGGCAGTACGAGGATAATTTGGTGTTCGGATAAGAGGGAACTCAATTCCCAAAATATAATTCCCCTTTATCCCCAGCTCCAACGGGGGAAAACTCTATACAACGGGGTAAACAGGTGGAATTTGGATGAATTTGTGAATTTTAGCTATCAGTCTTGGCCAAAACTTCAACGCAAAATTACTAGTTACATCCCCCTTCCTAGAAAGTGCAGGAATGAACCACTTATGGATGACCAGATCATGGAAGCAGTTGACACGGTGTAAAAGGCACAAGACCCAAGGAAATATGCCCTGGGGTGAGAATCTTGAAACATCGACCGAGGAACCCCTTGGTCGAACCCAAACTGGCAACTGCAATGATTGGGATTGTAATGTTCAGACGTATATCCCCATTCAGTGTAAGAGGGAAGATAGTTGGGAGTTAAGGCCAAAACCATGGCAAAACAAGGATCCTCCACTATAATATCCTCTTAAGTGGGCCCCACCACCCTAGGTATAGGATCGAAGAAACTCCAGGTATGGGCAAAGGAATATTCACTATAGGGCCTCATCACGAAGCAACTTGCTTTGTCAAAAATTCCCAAAAGGTACTTTCTACTCTGTTTCTTATTAAAGAAAAAAAGGGTGATAGGGCTTAATGATTTCCCCAGCACGAAAGGGAACACGATTGGAAGATATCTCGGGAAAATAAAAGTAAAGAAAACCAGTCAAAATGATTGCATTGGCAAAGTTGGCCAAGTTATATTTTCCCAAGGATCGTTCCATGTCTAGATGGGTCCTGTCCAACCATGTATAATGTGACCCTAAGTCCATGGATTCTAGAGGAAGCTTATATACTCTAGCTAAACGGACAAATAGATTCATCAAGTCCCTACATAGTTGATCATTGGGTTTGACAGGCAAGACAAAATGAGAAAGAATCACAAGTATGGAGGCTGGTAACTCAAGAGATGTACCTTTGTTGGGGCTAAATTCAGTAGTGGGGTTGGTACGATAGAAATAGTTTATAAGAGGAGTGAAGGTAGCCTGGTTGGAAGTACCGATACACCTCCTACAAATCTGATCCAAGTCTTCTCGGGCCTTTGTCTCTTCGGCATCTAAAGCCTCATCGTGATAAGCCAAAATCCTTATGGGCTCAAGCCAAAGAAGCTCACAAACATCCTCAAGCGTAACGATGAACTCTCCCCACGAAACAACGAATGTGTGAGTTGTAATGTTCTAATAGGAAACCAAGATTTAAAGAGCAGCATTGTGTTTGGAGGGATTGAATTCCCCAAACCAGGCAACTCGATGGAGACCAACATTGAAAAGAGAATCAGAGTAAGTGGTCTACATAAATGAGTTCCAAGCAACAAAGTGGAAGGGGGAGCCACTAGATCCTTCAAAATCAATGTGGGACCAAGGGAAGTCACCTTTATCAAGACGGAACCTCATAGTCCCCTATGGAGGAATATAACCCTAAAAAGTGGAATCTTTGTATTCATCACCCAAAAGCAAAGGATTATACTTGGCTTAGAGTACAAGTTTTGAAGCCGCCCTAAAAATCATCTTCCTCACCAAAAATGGGGGAGCGATGATAGAAGCACAACTACTTTTGGCGTGCTACCACCAGGGCAGTGGCATCTAGGGCGAAGGCAGAAGTAGGGGCAAGGGTTATTGCAGACGGAGCATTGGTTGCAGGCGTGTTCAGGAAAGACTCTAGGAATTTTTTATTTTTCCTAGATCACAGTATGTATGTCTGATACCACTACATTCGGCCCGTCAACACGATCATCCACGACGACCTTGATCCGAATCCATACTTCCACCATATTCACACGTGCATCATGCGACGTGCTTCTCAACCGTTCCACTACTCCACTTCCCATTATTGGTAAAATGGTTTATTGGAGTTGTTTATATTTGCATAAATATTTGGGAATTTTTTTAAAAATATTTTTCAAAGTCTGTTTTGTTTTTAACAAAAAGCAAAAATAATTCTAAGTGTAGAAGCGTACTTTACCTCGGTCGTCGAGCTCACTAGATCTCATTCAAATGTTATCTCTCTTTCGTTCGATCTCGTTCGAGCGACATCGCTGCCTAGATTTTCGTATAAATGTCTGAGCACTTTCTGCACATTTTCCCAAGTCTTTTTTGCACACGATTTCTGCATTTTACAGCCCAGAAATTAGACTTCATGTTTTATGGTTTCATGCCTTCTTTATTCAGATAACCACTCCCATAAATGTATGTGAATCTTTAAACCTTCAAGAGGATCGTTTTTACTCATCTGGAGTAACTTATGGAGAAGGCATCTCTTTTCCATTGCTGCCCATATGGAGTTCTTGCTGGAGATTCCAGTCGACGACATTGGAATCGACACCTGAGGGTATTTCGTATGTCACTCTTATTTTCATTGTAATCCGTGTAAATCGGACTTTACAAATTATAGTGAAAATAAAAGGTTTTGCCCCTTTGGGGGATTTTTCCTCATTTGTGTGTTTATTTGTGATTGAATATTCTTGCATGATTATATTATCTTCAATCACACCTAGATGCATGTTTTAGGATTTAATTGAAAAAACTGTGTTTAATTAAATAATTTCTTTGTTTGAACAAAAGCGCACTCTTCACTCAAGATTAGAGATAATCTTCTAGCTAATAAGACAAAATCAAAGGATAAAAGCAGCGAGGCAGCCCAGCGAGCAGCTCAGGTGATGCAGCTCAGCGAGGAAGCTCAAGCGAGGTAGTTCAGCATTGAAGCCCAGGGAGATTTTCCAGTGAATAAACTGGCCCGTAGAACTCATCATTTAGTCTCTCTTTTACTTAGTCTTTTTGCATCCTTTGTTTATATTGACTATGAGTTGTAACGATTATAATGTCATTCAGTGTGAGGTCAAATGGTACTCACGAGAGACCAGGCCTGGCAGGGCCTTGGAGAGCTTTTAGGCTCTATCGAATAACCTCATCGTGGTAACTTCATAGGGACTTGGTTTGGAGTATTGAGAAGTGAAGCATCGTTGGATCATGTCTTGACCATCTTAGATAAACCTGGTAAAACACAAAAAAGACCTTGATCGTGGAACCTTGGGTGGAGAGGCCTTAAGTCCCATCAGGCGATGTGTTGTGAACCACTTGTGCCTTCTAATTAATGTCACATCTTCTTTAGGTGATGTCACTAGCCAGCTAAGCAATGTCAAATCTGCACTTAAGTAACCCACTGTAGTATTTGGGGCTGTCAGGCAATTGGTGAGCCACTTCTAGGTGACAGCCCCCTGACGCACAGTGGTTAGGTAAAAGGCATATCTTAGCATTTAATGTTCATGACGTGGAGATAACTTATGGGCCTCAACCAATTCTAAGGGAAGAGAGTTTTTCGAATAGTTCTTATTAGAGAGTTATTAGAGAAAAAGAGATATCGAAGAGAAATTATTGCAAAAACCAGAGATTTTATCCACCCACCATTGTCATTTATTATGAAGCTTTTAATATCTAACTAGATATCTTTGAGGGTTGGCATGTTTGGCTACCTCCCAAGGTGTATCTGGGGTTCTTAACTCTCTCTCCCTCTAAATGAGTTACTTCTGGGTTGATTATTATCTTTTGAGTTATACGGGAGAGATTTGTGAGTTCAAACTGATTTTATTTTCACTAGCTTGTGATTTTCCGTCTTGTATTTAATTAGGGGTGTTCTTGATTAACTTGTCATTACTGTACTCAAAAGTGGTTACTCCTCCATCTAATCTAAACTACCCTCTTACAATGGGTAGCAAAAATTCATCCTTTAGGAAAGCGAGGTTCAAATCTCTAAAGTTCACACAGACTCGTATCTACTTTATATCTTTCTTTTTCGCAGGTAAGATACTTGACAACCGTATTGGGTATTTGATAGGTTTAATGAATTTAACTATGAGAATCTTCTCCACCTCCGCCTTGATCTTCAAATTCAACATAGATTTATACATCCATATGGCCTACCTCACAAGTAAGGCATGAGGTAAAACATTTAGCTTGTGAGAGCACATTTATGGATCTATCCCCAGCATCTCCATATGGTTCCATATAAAACCATCTATAAATTCCTTGAGTAGTTAAATGATCTCATATCACTATTTGGGACTTATTCCCTTAGAAATGAAGAAGGGTCGCTTATCACCAACTTCCACTCCTAAGTTTAGCTCCTCAAACTCTTGGAGCTGCTCACGTGGCCCATCTTGCATACATTATGGTGCCTCCTTTGGTTCTTCAACTTGATCAACAATATGGTACACATTAATAAAAAAACATTTTGATGCGGGATCGACTCTTTCATCCCAAAACATCGCTTGCGCATACCGTTATAAGCGGTAAATGACTTTACTATTAGGAAGGACAATCTTCTTGAAAGTATGCGAAGGTCTTTCTTCTTCTTTAAACTTCATTTTCTCTTTTCCCTTACACTAAAAAGGGAGCCACTCGTGGGGCTAGCCTCTCATGCACTAACTTTTTGTATTTAACATCTTCTTGGGCCACCCAAGATTCTCCTACCTTCATGCCCAGACATGATCTTTCCACCTCTAAATCTGTGTAGAATGTTGCATCAGTCAAATGGGTCTCTTCCATCGAAAATGGTCTTTATGTGGCTTTAATTACAATCATCGCCCCATAAATATCATTGTTTGTAGATTAATGGAATGTTAATGGCATGATCCTATGTGTGTACATGCACACTCGGCCTATTAATAATATAAAATTTAATATGGGATGTGAAATTTTCCAACTTGATCCCCACATTGACATAATCGAGTGATTCCAACCTCGCGCTATCAAAGCCAGAGTTCAGGAGTGGTACTAGCATGATCTTTTCCTGAGAAATCTTAGGTTCGTACATAATGATAATGGTCATAATATTTATTTATTCTCCTTCATCTAGAATCATTATTGGAAAGAAAATTCCATGTACCAAGGATATAACATATAAATGTCTATTATTGAATAAGGGTACCTTCCTGTCTGCTTTTGAAAATACCACCTCAGATGTGTACCTAACAAGTAACCTACCAATGGGACCATGCCAATTAAGAGAGGGATTCTCTCTCTCTTTAAATGCTTCCATTTATTTTTGTAATTATTGGTCACATATCATGCTTCACCCTAATATGGTTGAATAACCATTTGAACTTGGGGATTCTTGCAATAGTTTCACACTTTCAATTTATCTCAACTGCATATGGTTGTACATTACACGTGTACTTATCTTCTAAATTCCATCCCTCATATAGGGAAAGGAACATATCCACACTTCATTCTTCAGAGAGATCACATACTCGTTCCACTCATCCTTCTGGTCTTCCTTGTCTAAGTCAGACAACCATTTTTCACATGCATCACCATTACTTAACCACTCTTTAGACTTGAGTATACCTTCCTCATCATATCCCACGACCATATTTTTTATGCCATGGTGATGAGTTGGCATCAAATTTTTGTTAACATCCAATAGCGGGATATGTAAGGTGTCGTTAGAGACTTGCTCCCTTATTATCCCGTGCAACCAATAACAATCCTTAGTGGCATGTTCTAATCTCTAGTTAAACTCATAAAACTTTGCATTAGCCGTGTCTACTATTGTGGGCACTTGGCCATTTATGTAAGGGAGACCTATCACCCCCTCTCACACAAATGTTCGATAACAGTCTATAGCCTCGACCACACAGCATGGAAACGGTAGTGGGAAATCATCTCCAAACTTTATTTTGCTAGCAACATTATTTCTTTTGAACTCTTGGCATCCTTTATTTCATTTAGGACTTCATTCAATGTAGTTCATTTCTTGCCATCGTGACACTTGAAACCTATCAGCTGATAACGGCATATGTTCCCTCTATCCTTGAGGTCTTGGTTTGATGATCATGGAAATATAATTAGTCACTCGCATGAATTTTCTTAAGGCAACCTCTAGGGTTTTATTGATTAGATGAATTTTGTATTCCTCCATTGGCCCCTCCATACAGATCTATAGCAACCTTATCTCTGCAACATCTTCATGCACATCTAGTACCATCTCTCTAAAATAATTAATGTATTGCATCAAATCCTATCTTGGCTTCTGCACTTTTTAGGGTAAGTGTCTCAACATGAACTCATCCCCAGTCAAGAAGAATTTCTATAAAAATTACCTATGCATTTCCACCCAAGTGGGGATACTATTTGAAGTTAGATGATAGTACCATGTTTATTCCGTTCTAGTGAGACTTTTTAAGAACTCTCGAAATTTTAGCTCCTTATCATTGCCATGCATGCTAAGGTACTCCACGAACCTTTTGACATGCTCTTTAGGATTTTGACCTTTCCCATTAAACTTTATAAAGTTGGGGGGAACTTACCCCTCAGGGTATGGTTTTTCATTGATACTATCCAGGTAGCGATTTTGTAGATCCTCATACACAAGAGGTGCATCCTATTAGGAGGAGACAAAATTTCCACTTCTTATTTTCTAATGACTTTGCAGGGCGATTCCTCAATCCCTTCCTTCTTAACATATGGCAAGCTTAGTATAGTCACCACTTACTTTGTCTCCCCTTTTCTGTTTGTAGCCATCTCTATTGCACCTGCTCCCCCAATAGGATCCATCATGTGTGTCACACAAGCTTGGCCCGAGATGGCCATATCCACATTGTACTATATCAAGAAATCAAAAAAACATGTTCACCAAGTTCATCCCATTCAACAGAGTGGCTGTTATGGCACTTGTCGGCCTCCTAGTGGAGTAGGAGCTCTTGCTCTAGTAACCATGACATCCTCATTAGTTGTCTGATCACTTTGGACTCCATTTCCAATCGGAATATCTTAAAAAACTAGGTTCTTCAAAACATGTCAACCTTATTTATACATGGTAGCCAGAATACCTCCCTAGCGAAGTCGCCAAACGTACCAGGCTAGTAGTACTGGTGTCTATGAATATACTAAATCTGGTGAGGCGTGACCCACTCCAATGGAGGATGCCTTTAAGTTGTTCAAAGATTCAAGAGAACCAAGTGGTTGAAAACTAACTTTTATGGTAAAATGGCAATTTTATGATTGCTGAATGAGGAAGATAATGATTCACTATGAGTTTCTCAGTAAGAACAAAAGATAAGTGGGATAACTTAGAAGTGATGATTCCTGAGAGTGAAGAGACTAGCACTTTAAGTACCAAGGAGAGAGCAGAGAGATAATACTTTGTGTATCAATTTTTTCAGAGTAACGGTGCTTTAATTATGTTATGCTTTGACCTTTACCAAGTGCTGTACTTATAGCCAAATACTAGGATTGATGTGTTGTGTCCACGCCAAAAAGATATTATTTATGGCAATATCTGAGTTGTAATTTTTGTCCTATTTTACTATTTATCGTATCTCTACTCTAACGAATGACATCTGGTGCAACCCAAAGTTAGAAAGCAAACATATTGGGCGCAGTGTCAAAAAGTACGATTTTGTAAATATTTTTTAAGGGTTACTTGGTAAAGAATTTTTTTGTAAACTTACGAGCGGCCTTGAGGGCCACTCGCCAATGTTTATAACTTAACAACACTATGTGAGCAGTGCCTTAGCTACTCACCTATTTTACTATGTGTGGACTATGCAAGTGTGTGAGTGACCTCTTATGTCCCGCCTATTAGTATCCTCTCTTTCCTAGGGTACTGAAGTGTTTGGGCTTTACCTTACCCAACAAGACTTGACTCTCAGCCTCCAAACCCAAACTCCCAAGGGATCAAAACTAGACATCTACTTGAGCCCTGCTTGCTCGACTATAGCTTCTTGCTAAACATTTGTGTACAAGAACTAACAAAGTGTTATAAAATATTATTTAAGTAAACTTATTTACAACATGGGCTTAGAGTTGCTCGCAGAGCACCCCCTTGTTGTCTTCGAGTTTCTCAGAGAGTAGCGCTTTACTATTTTGGGGTGTGTGCTCGCCTAGCATCCCCTCGCTGAATTAGGCTCATTTGTCTAGATCCCCTCATTAGCTTGTATCCATTTGGTTGGCACCCCCTCATGTTGACTACTATTTAGGTATCCCCTCGCTTAACACCAACTCACTTGACACCTTATCACTTGGAACCTAATCACTTAGAGCATCCTCGCTTAGCACCTCATCACTTGGCACCCACTCATGCTTAATTTTACTTTTTCATGTGAGGTTTAGGGGGTACTCTCTACACTAATCATGACATTTATTGATTCCATAATTTGGATCTTCCAAGGTTAAACACCTCATAATCCTTTCTCGATGATAAATATCCTAAAAATATCCCCTCATAACATTTAGAGTCGAACTTTCCTATGTTCTCTCTATCTCTCAAAATGTAGCAAGGACTCCCAAAGATACATAAATATGATAGGTTGGATTTCTTCCCTATTCGTAACTCATACGACGTGTGTAACGTGTGTGAATGAAGATATACTTTATTCACCCTATGGCATGTGGTATTAACCACGTGTGCCCAAAAACATCTGGGCACATTTTACCAAGAATTATGGATCTATCCATCTCTTGAATCGTCGAGTTCTTCCTCTCAACTATGAAATTTTTGTTGAGGAGTTCGAGCGGTTGAAAACTCGTGTTTAATGACCACTCCATCACAATAGCCATCCTCTTTGGCTTCTTTAAATTTCGTATCTTTGTCATTATGCATACGATTAATAACAACATCGTGATGGTTTTGTACAACATGGCACTTGATTCTTAGGAACGTCACCGCATTGAACTTTTCTCCAAAAAATCGCACAATAAAGTATATTGAAAAGTTATCGACCATAACGAGAATGTATCTCTTACCAATAATGCTCTCCATATGTGTAGGACCCATAAAATATATGTGTATTCACTTTAACACACGAGAGGTGGTAATGGTATTCAATTTCTTATAAGAACATCGAATTTGTTTTCCTTTATGGCAAGGACCACAAACTGAGAAAATTGGTTTCCCAATTGATAATAAGCCATGAACTAGGTTTTTCTTCGCTAATCTCTCACGTGTCTAAAGTTCACACGACCTAGTCATTAATGCCAAAGGTCGATAGAGAAGACCGTTACATTGTTGCACACAATGGAGGACTTAGGAATGATCCCATATAAATTATCATCAATACTCACTCCTTATAGTAATATTTCACCGAATTGATCATATATGTTGCACTCGGACCAATCGAACTTTACTGCAAATTTTGCATCGCAAAGTTCGCTTATGCTAATTAAATTCTATTTCAATCCTTCGATGTAAAACATATTATCTAGCTTAGGAAAATCGGGTATATCAGCACAACCACGTTCTAAAATGTTATACCTACTCCAATGTCCCAAGATGACATTGCCTTCCTTACGATCCATAAGGTCGGTAAAATACGCCTTTTTATCGGTCATGTGGCAAGAGAACCCATAATCAAATTACCATTGGAAGTATCTTGAACCTTGAGATCAATGTGAATAACAAGGGTTTTGTTGTCTTGCTAAGGTACCCAAATGGAGGTTACCTTTTTTTCCCTTATTGTTATTGGCTCTAGTCTATCGTTGGAAGAGTTCTCAAAACGCATAGGCATCCTTTGAAATTATTCCACTAAGCTTTGAGAAGTGGTGACTAGGAACTCAACTTTCTCTCTAAGACTAGAAAAGTCTCTAGTATTTCAACTCTTTATCAAGATATAACACCCTAAGTGCCAAATTTTTGTTTTGTTTTTTAATTTTAAAGGACTCGGCGTATGCGCATCGAAGGCCACTTTATCCATCACTCCAATTGCCATTTCCCTCACTCTCTCTAGAATGACTAGACACAATATCGAGGTCATCATGTTTAGAAATTTCCTAATCAGCGTGAGACGTGCTCGATGTACTAAGATGAATGTCCATGAACATGGTGATGTTACGTCTAAGTGGTGGTTCATCCCTGGAATCAACCGAATCGACATCTCTATCACTAAAAGTGGCATTATAGGCGTCTTTGACTTTGCCCTGTTCTTTTAACCTGATAACACACTCATGGGCTTTTTGACCTTTACCTTTGCACTCATACCATCTCGCATCGTCTTTTTTACCTTTACCTTCACACTCACACCATCTCTCTTCGTATTTCTTAGGGTAATCTCCTCTCACATTTTTAAAAACTTTCTTACCCGACTTACAATTTTTATCTTTTTTTTACAAAAAGGGCAAGATTATCAAGTTCAAAATCAAATTCAGAGTCAGAAGAGACCTCCTTTTTATTTTTATATTAAGATTCCAATGTAATACCTTTTTGTTTTAGGTTTTGAATTTTGGAAAACATGTCGATTTGATAAGTTTGAAGGTCTCCTATGAGTTTTTATAACCTAAGCGTATCTAAAATTCCCAATGAATTAAGGACCGTGACTTTAGGGATAAAACGTGACTACATGGATCTTAAGATATTTTTCAAATAATAAAGCTAGAATTGACTATCAAATAAATTTGAATAAAACTCATCAAAAGTCTAAGTCTCTAAAATAGTAATAGTCTAAACTGTGTGGTGATATTTTGTATCCTAGAGGCTTTCACGGCATTGGTAACCTCGTGAGTGAGTTTGAGGGTATATGCTACATGTCATAATCCAACAATATTCTTTGGGAGTGACTGCAACAAGAATTGCAATCAAGCCACGAGAGTTAAAATTGCTCCATTTAAAATCATCCTATGTCCAAGTAGTGACAGTTTTAAGGCATACGACATCTTCATTTGTCACAATCGGTGGTGTCCATCCTCTATCATAGACAAGCCATATTCAATCTTTTCAATAAGCATAATTTAACCCATCAAAAATAGGTTGCCTATTATACAAATTATCCATATAAACCCAAAATTTAAATCACATAATAAATTAGTGTAACCGTCTTTGATACCAATTTGAGAAAGTATGACGGCTATAAGGATTTACTTGTATCTTAGGCTACATAACAAAAGATTCACTTTTACCAAATTTTATAGTGATTACTGATTGAGGGAAAAAATTAGCACGTGTCAAACGCAGATCGTTGTTTTCTGTTCACTGCCTCAATACAAAAACCTAAACTTATGACTGCACTCAACAGGTGAGTATAGCGACCAAGTCCGGTTATTTAAAATCCACAGAGACGAGTTTCTAGAATTTATAAGGTTTAGTATTCCTAAATAAAAGCGTAAAAGGTGACTACAACAAAAAGAAAAAGATGCAAAAAGGGAAAGATTAATCTAGGCGTGTATTTATACTAGACTAATAAAAGTGGTAAAAACTATAGGTTGCGTCGAATATCCCTCACCTCGAGTTAATTAGTATATAATGGTTACATGGGTCGACGAATTATTAAGATTGAATCTTGTTTCAACAGTTAATTAAATCAAGAGTTATCACACCCCTAAATTCGCATAAAAGCCTAATCAGATTTTGGCCTCAACAAATACCCCTAAAATTACGCATGCAAGGTCGTAAGCTCGGAGCATACATAATATACCCCATCAAATCTCCTAGGAGAAATAACTAGGACAATGCACTCGAAATAAACCCATAAACTCCCTCACCAAATCAAAGCAACATGTCAACCCGAATTACGTTCAATCCGACACAACCTACATTAAATTAGCTAGAAAGCATGATAAAAACGTGGTAAATAAACACAGTAAATAAACACGATACAACTACAATAGAAAGGAACTAAAGAAAGCATGTAAATCTAATTAACAAAGAAAGTAAATTAACTACAAAGCAAGAAAATTAGGAAATACAACTATATTAATGGAGAGGGAAGATGAATAGTTCAACTTACAAATCCAAATGGGTGTCAAACCAAGAAGAAATGAAGATGAGTTTTCCAAACCCCCAAACCCTAGCCTAAACTATCTAAAACTAATTATATATGAAATTAGACACCAAATTTTTTTTATATAGTAAGTGAAAAAAGAAAATAAAGAAAAAAAAAGAATCGAAGCAACAAATATCTGGTATACGCAGTCGACCGCGCCTTCAAGTTAAAGCCTACCATCTTCGATCGAAGGCAAAATTCCAAACTGCGGTCGACTGGCATCAGAAGCGCGGTCGACCGGGACTCTGTTTCTCAACCTTGTTTGATCAAACATGAGGGGAAAAGGTATGCAAACAGGAATAGCCATAACGTCTTCGTCCGCACTCTAAACGATGCGTTGTTTACGGCCACGCGATGCTAACTCAGCAAACTACGCATCCGTGGAAATTCCATGAGTCGGAGATGAAATGTGAATTGACTGAAATTCCCTTGAAGTAGCGTCCGATGATGAAACTTCTCCGAAACACAATGGTTCCTTATTTTTAGCATTCCAATACCTAAAAAGCATAATTAACCCCTACAAATCATGTATATATATCCAAATTTAAGGTTGTATGGTTAATAAGCATAAATATAGGCATTAAGGATCGTAAAAGTGCTAGAATGCATAAGTATAAAGGGCAGAAATATGCAATATTTGTGTTGTATCACACCCCCTAACATAGCCATTGCTAGTCCTTAGTGATGAAACAAACAAAACCAGTCCACAGAAGGCGGTACAAGAAGTATATATGCATCAAAATATAAATGCCACTTTCATAGGGAACACAATTGCATTTATCATATGCAATAAGCCGTTAAACCCCTAGGTTACCCTAGTGGATGAGTGTCGTCTTGTGAGGGTTTTCAAGGATGAAATGCACAAGCAACATATGGTTTCCTTAAAATATATGCCCAAACCAACATGCAACGAGATCAACAACAACGAAAAAAATTTCATACACATTATTAGAAAAATGAACGAATTCAAACAAAAGTCCGTAGTTGTTAAAATTATAGAATGCACCTCATAGAATTGAAACCTTAAAATGTGGGAGGGGAGAGAGCACATGCAAAGTATGATTTGGCAAAAACTTAAATAAATCGAATACTAAATAAAGCAATCATATACTCAATCCTCATGGGCATTACACTCATTAAGTTAATTCACTCAAAACAGGGAGTTAACACACGAGACATGCGGGCATAAAGAGTTAATGTAAATGGAAACTAGGCCACGCACATGTCACAAATGAAGAACGCTACATAGGAAATTAAAAAATGTAGTCTATATGAAAGATACCAGACATTAAAAGAGGCGAAATGCATTTTCACAGATTATCAAAACTATTTTATCTTTTAAATTAAATGCACCCTAAGATGACATAACACTTGTATAGGGTTGTAATGTAAGCTAGGCTAGGGTACGAAATGAACGGAATGTATGTACGGATTCAAAGTGTTCGAAATGAAACTTGGAATAATGGAAAGAATGCAGGCAATAACAAAATTGGAAAACAAGTTCCAAATTAGCATTAGATAAATCAATTGGAGAGTAATCAAATCTTATTGAACTATATACAATATATACATCTTTCTCTTTCTTTTTCTTTTCTTCTTTTTCTCACTTTTTCTTTTGCTTTTCACTTCTCTTTTCTTCTCTTTTTCACTTTTTATTTTCTTTACTTTTTGCCTAAATTGCAACCGCAACATAATAACATCATTTAATCCTAAGAAACGTTCCAAACAAAGGTATGGAAGGTAATATATATGGCTTAAAACTCCAATTTAGAGTTGGTTATGGGATTTTAGGGTATGAAACGTTAGGCTATAATTTAGGCTCAAAGGGGTTGACGAGGGGAAACATATAAGGTGAGGTCAAGGCTAATATGGGTGATATAACAACTATAGACTATGATAATTTCCTAAAGTTTACGTAATTCTCGAGTAAAAAAAACTTTGAAAACCATGTTCAAGTAATACATTGCATATATGAACTCAATTGATGAACGATCAAATGAATGAAAAGAGAGATTACCAACGACTGTAACGTTTTCAAAGAGGAAAGAATAGTGTATAACACTCACAAACGACGAAAGGTACAAATCTTACTCGGTGTAAGTATATACAATGCACAAAAGATTACCGAGTTATAAAAATCTTAAACCAAATCAATAGACAATAAAAGTTCATGTGCTCATGGGATAAAGTTTAATTCATGAAGTCATTTATAATCTCAATAATTAGGACTAAAGTCTAATAACTTCTAAAATCGAGAACATGCATCGTTGAGTTGTCTATCGGATCGGGAAATTATTGAAATTTGTCATCGGAAACAAAGGCAAAAGGACCAACAAAGGAGAAAAAAGAAAGAAAATCTTTTTGTAATTTTTAATTTTTCTAAGAAAAGCATACTAAGTAACTAACATGTGAGCAAAAACATGAACTAAATAAAGAAATGGATAGAATACCCCACACCCCTAACTTAAAACCTGACATTGTCCTCAATGTGTATTAATAACCAAGTTAAAGAGAGGAAAATAGCGATATTACCCAAAATTGGATCATAAGAACAAGTCCAAAGAATCTACAAAACAATTTAGTACAGATCATAGCAAAAACAAATAACAAAAAGTTAACTAATTACAAGAGACTACATTAAAAAGGAAAGAAAAGATAAAAAGAAAGAAAGAATAAAAATCTAACTATATACAACCTACTATTTAGGCTTCACACTAACTACACACAAGAAGTCTAAATAGTTGAGGGTCCACTATGAAAATGATTAGACTTTGGAGGATAACTGGTGTACCCTCACTCTCAAGCATGTCTTCCAAAAAATACGAATTTCGTTTGAACAACGGAAGGCCTGTGTAAGGAGAAAGAAATGAACCATCATCAATTAAAAGTTTTGGAGGGACGATGGGGGATTTGGATTGAACGGGTGACAAAAACATGTGGGGACCGAGAAAATCAGAAGATCCACCCAAGTATTTTGAAATTGGAATGGGAGGTGGAACACATGAGGGAAAAGATGCCTTCATGGAAGGAGACTCGAGTAAGTACTCCTCATCGGTGAAAAGGTTTAACACATTAAGTTCATAACCGATTCATCGGGTACTTGTGATGGTGTGATAACAGAGAATGAAAATGGGGAGGAAAGAAATTCAAACTCAAGAGATAAGTCGTCATCGCTTGAAGATTGAGTTTCAAATGAAAGAAAATCATTTTCAATGAAATGTTCTTCTTTAGGGGACAAAGAAGAAATCATTTCATTGCAAATGGATATTACTTCCATTTAATCCTCACTTGCATTATCTATTATGCGATGGGAAAAGTCAACAATGGTTTGTTCCAAAGTAGGCATAAAGTTCTCATTTGGTTTAAAACATTCCTCGACATCAAAAGTCTCGGAAGAAAAATCGTCTTCGGATTCAAATAATAAATCCAATTCATGCTCCCACAAACGATTTTCTTCCCGATAACGATTTTCAATTTTCTCATTTTCAAGCATGCGCAAGCCCTCACCGAAAGTCATTGGCCGAGGCGTAGATTCTTGAAAATGCGAACTTTGAAAATTACCATCGGACTTATACTTACACTCATTATTATAAGAATTTTGAAAACTATTGCAATTCGTTTCAAAATTACTATTATAGGGAATTAGCGGCCCAAAATCGTTATCATCATCCTTAAAATTCCAATAACCCAAGTGCTGACTTTCGTTATACTCGCCCAGTATTATTTTTGAATTTGTAATTTTTTGGGACTCTAAGTATTGACCGAAAGTCATAGGATTACGGGAATTTTGATAATTATAATATTGATTATCGAAAGAATTGGAATAAGACATGCTTACCCCGAAAATGGCTCGAAGTGGCAAATTCCACAAAGTAGTGGGCATACGAAAAATTCAAGTGTTTCTTGGTGCTCAAATGTCGAAGTTCTACAAAAATGTTAGAAAAAAATACAAATAGAAAGAAAATATTACGAAATACTTAATCAAATTAATTCTAAAACAAACTCATCCCCGGCACCGACGCAATTTTGATTGAAGGCGAAAAGTAGTGCATGCCAAATGCCGATCGTTGTTTTCTGTTCACCGCCTCAATACAAAAACCTAAACTTATGACTACAATCAACAGGTGAGTATAGCGGAAAAGTCCGGGTACCAAAAATCCACAGAGACGAGTTGCTAGAATTTATAAGGTTTAGTATTCCTAAATAAAAGCATAAAAGGTAATTACAACAAAAAGGAAAAGATGAAAGCGGGGAAATATTAATCTAGGTGTGTATTTAAACTAGACTAATAAAAGTGGTAAAAACTATAGGTTGCATCGAATATCCCTCACGCCGAGTTAATTAGTATAAAATAGTTACATGGGTAGACGAGTTATTAAGATCGTGTCTCGTTTCGACAGTTAATTAAATAAAGAGTTGCCATACCCCTAAATTCGCATAAAAGCATAATAAGATTTTGGCATAAAAAAATACCCCAAAAATTACGCACGCAAGGTCGTAAGTACGGGTCATACATGATATATCCCGTCAAATCTCCTAGGCGAAATCACTAGGACAACGCACTCGAAATAGACCCGTAAACTCCATCACCAAAGAAAAGCAACATGTCAACCCGAATTAAGTTCAATCCGACACAACCTAGATTAAATTAGCTAGAAAGCATGATAAAAATGCGGTAAATAAACACAGTAAATAAATGCGATAAAACTACACTAGAAACCAACTAAAGAAAGCATGTAAATCTATTTAACAAAGCAAGTAAATTAACTACAAAGCAAGAAAATAAGGAAATACAACTATATTAATGGAGAGGGAAGATGAATAGTTCAACTTACAAACCCAAATGGGTGTCAAACTAAGAGGAAATGAAGATGAGATCTCAAAACCCCCAAACCCTAAGATAAACTATCTAAAACTAATTATATCTGAAAATAGAAACCAAAATTGGTTTATATAGTAAGTCGAAAATAAAATAAAGAAAATAAAAGAAAAGAATCGAAGTAATAAATATGTTGTATATGTGGTCGACCGGTCGCATGGGCATGGTCGACTGCGCCTTCAAGCTAAAGCCCACTATCTTCGATCCATGGAAAAATGCCAAACTGCGATCGACCAGCATCAGAAGCGCGGTCGACCGGGACTCTGTTCCTCAGCCTTGTTTGATCCAACATGAGGGGAAAAGGTATGCAAACGGGAATGGCCATAACTTCTTCGTTCGGACTCCAAAAGACGCATCGTTTAAGGCCACATGATGATAACTGAGTGAACTACACATCTCTAGAAATTCCATGAGTCAGAGATGAAATGTGAATTGACTAAAATGCCCTTAAAGTAGCATCCAATATGAAACTTCTTTGAAACGCAATGGTTCCTCACTTTTAGCATTACAATACCTACAAAAGAACAATTAACCCCTGCAAAGCATGTATATATCCAAATCTATGGTTGTCTGGTTAATGAGCATAAATATAGGTATTAAGGACGGTAAAAGTTCTAGAATGCATAAAGATAAAGGGCGAAAATATGCAATATTTGTGTCGTATCAATTTCATTTAAAGTGAACATGCAAGGTAAAGTGAAGGAAAATCCAAATCATATCTCCAAACCAAATAGAAGAAAAAAGAGGCAAAACCTTTAATTAAACATTGTTAAAGATAAGATAAAAATGTAATGAATGAAAAACTACTTAGAGATCTATTAAGTATAAGGCACAAGAGTCTTAAAATCTTCAATAGAAAATGATGCAGTTCAGCACTGCCAACGGGTAGAAAATCTTCCCCTGGTATCCACCGATCACCCTTTGGAATATGTAATTCGCTTCTTTTTTAGTTGTAGAGCCTCAACTCCACACATCAGCAGTAGAGAAAATTTCTACAAGGATTTAGAACTTTTGATTATCTTGTTCTTAGTTTGTCAAAGTGAACCTTAAAGATCTAAAGGGTTTGGATGAAAAATTACAGAGTTTGATCATAAAAATAACTTTAGAATTGCTTGTAGAAAAGTCTAATCCATGGTCTCTATTTATAGGGAAAGTAGTTGCAAATAGATAGGGATTAAAGATTCAAAAAATATTTGTTTGAAAAATAAAAACACGCATACTCGTTCGAACGACCTGCCACCTCATTCGAACGAAGTACCTAATCTCGTTCGAATGATTTCCAATGAAACTTTAAACGACATTTTAGAGTTGACACGAAAAATCTAACTTCAGATCTAGTTCAAACGTGGTAACCCTATTCTAATGGCAGGTGCAATCTCGTTCGAACAACATGCTATGTCATTCTAAGGAAATGGAGAGATTTTCAAATTCTTTAAAAAATCATTATAAAATTATTTGGTAACAAAATCAATGTAAAAAATGATCTTTGAACATTTTAAGCTTTACAAAACCCCTTCTCAGGTAAAGTTTTGATCATCAATCATCAATCTTGCAATTGTCACCAACGAGTCTTCTCTTCGAAGACTTAAGAATAGTCATGAAGATGCAATGGGGTGTAACAAGACAAGCCAAATAAAATAAAAATGAGCGATTATAAATTTTTCTCTTACAATTAACCTATCACCCTAGCCTAACATTGCAATTCTAATAAATCCTATGTGAGTTGTATTCTAAGTGAAAGTAAAGTAGGGTGTTCTCCATGATATTTCAGTCTTTTAATGGGAAACATTCCATTCATGATATTATTGTTCATTCATGCGTCTATTTTTCACATATGGATATGTGAGTGGGATTTGAGTTTCAATACATTTACTCCATAAAGCTAGCATTCAAGAGTGATACATATTACCCCTCTTTAGAGTGATTTCATTTATTGAGTGTAATTCTAGTGAGAATTGAAGTCAAAGCATAGTTTTGATAGTAATCTAAATGACAATAGGTTTGATATTTTAGTTTGATATTGAGTTTGTCTAATAACACATACACAATTGAGAATTGTTTTAAATGAAATATTCCTGTGAATTTTTCTATTTTTACAATTTTGATATGAAGTGTATTCCATTATTAAAACATATTTCATCTATTGTTGTCATTGTTGATTCTTATATGCATTGGTGAAAAGGGAAATTTTCTGAGAAATTTTATAAACCATATAATAAATTTTATGGGTATATTCATTGCAATCCCTCATGAGACTATAACTCATCCAGTAGGGTAACCTAGGGGTATAAATTCTTATTGCATTTGGTAAGTGCAACTGTCAAACTGTCATTCTAATGAAAGTGAGTTAGGGATTTGATCTTAATTTTATCTTTGCTCGAGGACGAGCAAAGTTTAGGTTTAGGAGTATCTGATGAGCACGATTTTATAATTTCTAATACCCATATTTATGCTTTGTTAGTCTCATTTTTATAATTAAATAGTGTTAATTACACAATGGCCTCAAACTTTACCCTCATTTTCACTTCACCACTCCTATTTTCATTTTCTACACTAAAATCTTCGAACTTTTTAAAACAGATTATATCACCCCAAACCTTGACAATGTTGTGTTCTAAAAAAGAAATATTATTTATCTATGTGAAACATAAAGATATTTTTGTACTAAAATACCCTCATGTGCCATGCACATGACTAAATTTCCATCCAGAACATAACATTACTAAAGTTTAGAGTAATTTGATGCTTATTGATGTTTAAATTTGTTCTATGATAATTATATATCTTAGATGAATGATAATAGTAATAAATTATTGCATATATAAAATAAAATGATTTGAAATTGAGAGAGGTGAAAGACATTGAAAGAGACAAGAAATTTAATGTGGTTCAGGCCAATGAGGTGCCTATGTCCACGGATGCAAACTTACTTTATATTAAGGCAAAGTCAAACTATCAAGGACTTCTATAAGGTTGAGTGTATTTCATGTTTTTCCTATTCTTGCTGAGGAATAAAGTGGGTTATTTATAGTAATGGTGAGAAGAAGTAGGTGTTGAGTGCCTTTATATATATTAGGCAATTACACATTTTTACATTCTTAATGATAGATAATCATGAGCTAGTATGGGGATTAACCCATGTCCCTTTATGAAGGAGACTGTATATATTCCCACATGCTTCTAAACTAAGAAATTATGCCTTGTTGACGGGTGGCCTTCCCGATGGTGGTCAGCCATACGGTTGACTTGTGGGAACATTTAGCCGGCTAGAATAATATCTTACGAATAGTGTTTAATTGAATATATTATGATAACAGGTGTCATAAATTCATTTATGTGTGTCACAGTCCTATTTTATGGTACAACAAAAGCCTCGAGTACTTCATTTTTCATCGGAGCAGTAGTGGTTGGTAGAGTGAAAGGATGTAGTATTAACTGCTAGGTGTCGGCCAGTTTCATGAAAGATGTGTCGCAAACCTTTTAAGGCAAATTTGTCATATTTAGGTGTTTGGTCGTCAGCCAATCATTGAAAGTTTTCACTTTTAGGTTCGATTCTTGAGACAGTGGTAATTTTCTAAATAAGGGAAAAAATTGAAAAATGCCTAGGGGTACACCGATAATAACATTTATTGGGTATTGAACCTCCATCAAATACGAAACGGAAGGTACATTTAATCATACCCAATCTGTGCAACTCGAGAGACGTCACTAAGTCAGTGAAAGGTCACTTCTTTCTTTTATTCACTTCACCCTGAATTTCAAAATTTATTTCTTCTCTTTCTATGTCTTTTTCACCATTTGTGATAGTTGTATCCCTTCACGACATTTTTGTTGTAAGAACTTATCCTTCTTTGCATTTCTTTGGTATTTACTTGCTGAAAATATTATATATATGGTAGATGAGATTTCATTGGACATATTTGGCTCCACTCACATAATCTCGTTGTGGGTAAAGATTGAATTATTAACTAGTCCTTGTGACCTTTATTCTTTAGAGGAGGGCCACTGGATACCCACCATATTTATTGCTGAGTGTGGGGTTACTTTTTTCACTAACCGTTTATATTTGGAATTTTATCAATATTTCGACGTAGCCCCTGCCTAGATTTTTCCAATTAAATAGAGGGTCATTAATGGGGTTTAATGCAGTAATGAGTAGTACCGGACAAATATCCAAATAAAAGAATTGAGGTATTATTATGTCTGGGGTACCACCACTATAAACATTTTTTATTTGAAGAAGAGCAGTCTAACAGAGCTCTTATCGTGAACTTACATGATTCCAAAAAGGATTATTGAGATCATGGATTAATTGTGAAGGATTGGAAATGTGCCCCTCTTCCTGTGGGTGAGGTGTACAGTTGTCTCAGGTGTCCTTAGGAGGGTCAAAGCAGATGTTAGCACATACACACACATCTTGGTTATTTTTCTTTTTGACATATGTCTTTATTTTATAGCTGACTGTATATTTCTATTTTTTATTTTATAGGAAAATGCAAGAAAAAGATTCTCCATGTTTCTTAAGTCAATTTTGCCGACTTAGAGATAGTTTGGTCTATCCTGCAGATGATTTTTGTCGAAAATCATCCTTTCTTGGCTTTCGTCCTGCTCGAGTACCGTAGTTTAATTACTTCCTTTATTGCCTGACCAACTGAGAATATACCAACAGCCTTCATTAGCTTAAATGACCCTACTTCCTCCTCTTTAGGCTCTACTTCTGAGTCTTCCCACCAATGAGAGGATAATTTTTTAGTGAATAGAACTTCGTCTTCTTGGGAACATTTAGATGTAGATTTAATGTCGAGCAGCATTCCATCCATAGATAAGGTAAAGAAAAATATTCCTAACTTCCTTACTGGCACTAGGTCTCCTCCCTATATAGGTAAAATTTCTAAAGTTGGTGGATCCTGCCAACTTATCCTTGTGGATATTCCCCTGATCAAATATCAATCCCTTTAGTACAATAGGTTAAGGAGGGGTCCAGATCCAACTCTGGAATTGGCAAGAAAGGAGCATGTTGATAAGGGTAAAGGTACTAGTCAATCTATTGCGGTGAATCTTGATCTTCCTCGGTGATTGATTAGGGATGGAGTTCTCCCTATAGATGAATCGACTACATCTTCCCTCCCTCATTCAAGGATTTTCAAACAGGCTAATCATAATCTGGGCCTCATAAGTTTATTATCTACTATTCCCTATTATCATATTTATTAACATTTTTTTCTAATCACCTTACCCTAATATTTGTATTACAGTTCTTGATTGATTATGACTAGCTTTTGAGGAATGATTAGTTGGAGGTGCCATTTTCTGACGTAGAGGCATCCTTCTCGGGAATGCGAAAGTCCTTGGAAGGAGCTGGTCACACCTATGAGGATTAAAAGAGGAGGTTGGAAGATATAAGCAAGCTTCTAGAATAGGAGAAGGCTTCGGTAGAGTAAGCCGTGAGAAATGTCAAGAGAGAGGCCGCGGAGGCTAAGAATATTACTGACCTGGCAAAAACACAGGATACTGATTTCAAAGCCAAGGCCAATAAGTATAAGTACGATCCCTTTAATAGGTGATGGCATAAGGCATTAGCCAATGCTACCGTACATGTTGAATATCTGAAGAATTCTTATTTTAAGAAAGGTTGGGATGTTGTCCTCACCTAGGTTATCATTGCTGAGGGGTCAGAGTTTTTTCTAAAGCATAATCATGTCACTACTACTAGGATAAAGGGATATGTTGATGATGATAAGGAGGAGGATGAGTCTGTGGTGGATAAGGATCATATGCTGGTAGTTGATTGAGTAGAGGGTGAGGTTTCAGCTTACAAGGAGAAGGTATGAGATAATCCTTAATAGTTATACATAGTTAATGATTTTCTTTCTTTAGCTTTGTTAACTCTTTCTATATTATTGTAATTACTCAGTTATCTCCCTTCATGTTTTTAATAAAAATGAAGTTTTACTTTCTCTGTTACTATTTTGATCAATTTAGAAAAACTTCTCCTTTATTTGTATATTACTTATATACAACCATATGTCTTTCATCTTAACAACTTTATAGCTTATTTTGTTACTACTCAGAGTGATCTACAACAGAGATGTAACTAGTTGTTCAACACTGGTCATGAGTAGGTGGGCGAAGAGGAGTCTCGGCCTATATGTATCAGGCCAAGCTTAGGATGACTATCTGGTCATGCATCGGCTTTTCTATTAGGCAATGGTGACAAGTACTGCATATCATGAAATGATCCTTAACCATTAGCAAAATCATGAAGACAAAGTAGCAAGTCTGAATTTTGACTATGAGAAAAAGGTTTCCTCCTTACGGAAAGATAATGTATTTGACAAGAATTTTTTATCCTTGTCTTCGACATACTCTAAGATGAAATTTTTCATTAAATAGGATTCAAAAAGTGCTTAAGAGATCGTAAGTTTTCTTGAATAAGAGAACGTTTACTACGCATTGAGCTAGAGGGCCTTAAGAATTCATCCTCGGCCCACCATAATGAAGGTGCCTATTTTTTAGAATAGGAGAATACTCGGTTGATGATGGAGTTAGAGAAGTTAAAAAAAGTCTAAGGGCATATGTTAATCTTCTCGATAATTGGTTAGGGTTCCTTAGTCAGAGGTGGAGGAGTGGACCAAAAAGACTTTGTTTGACCAAGACTCACTCATAATGATTATGTCAGCGACTATCAAAAGGTTGAGTGAAAATGTTGACCGCTTACATATCATTTCCATAAACAACCTTTCATTATCTAGATAAAGGTTTACGATGAAGCCCTCTCACATATGAATGAAGAACTTCATAAAGCCCATAAACTTGGCTATAAATATGGTTGGCTCAATGTTCTAACTGTAATAAAAGTGTCAAAGGAAGATAACATATGGTTCTAGCATGACCTTGACTTTTTAGAGTATTCTAATCCTCTATTAAGGATGCATACTTATTGGATTCCTCCATATGTTATTCTGACGAGTCTGGTCGGGAATTATCTCAGGGATTATTATTTGCATGGTGACGACACTCTTAGTCGACCACTGCACTTGATGAACAAGGCAAGTTCTAATATCCAAACAAGACTTAGTGATCTGTGTACTATCACCAACCCATATGCTCTGGATGTACCACTTGTTGGAATTAAAAAAGCACCAAGAAAGGACCCGTCAGACAGGGCTTAGAGACCTAATATCTTGATGTACTTTCATTTTGTTGGCCTACTAATAATTTTTCATGATTTATAATGAAAACTTTACAGTTATGTTTCCTACATCAACTTAATGGTTGTTAGTTGTTTTTAGAGATGGTCTACCAGTAGTTTAGCCTTGCGATTATATAGTGGCCTTATTTCCTGAAAAATTTACTTTACTAGTTATTGATGTTGGACAAACTAGAGTTATCTAGCCTTAGGTTCTACCAACGTGTAATAATCTATCATGTTATTCGTACAAACGAATCTTGTCATTATGACCAAGTGTTAAGGTTAGTCACCGGTGATGACCAAATGTTGTAGTATTAGTCCTTGATTTTAGCCATTTCTGGTTAGTCTGTTGTCCATATGACTATCTACATTGGATTTACTTTATTTGGTTTGGTAAAACTTCTCGTTCTTGACCTTGTGGGGTCATACATGAAGTTTTCTATTTGTAAATTCTTATTTTTAGCTTGTCCAAAGATTAGGTCTTACGTGAAGTTAGGGTTTTTCACTTCAATATGAGATTGCTTTGAGTTTCTTCAATTTTAGATTGCTTTGCATTTCTAGCACATCTCCTTCTACGAAAAGAAAAATGTAAAAAAAGGGCAATAATATCCACTAAAAATTGACAATCTTTATTGAGTAATGAAAATGAGTTATAGGGAATTAAAAAGGAATTACATCTCGAGCGATTCTTGATAGTACTTCCTTAAATGTTTGGCATTCTAGGGTTTTTTGAACTCCCCCCCTCCCCCTAATGATTCAATTCACTAAGTTCATGGTCGAATGGATGTAGTAATGCAATATGGATTACCATTTTTAGCACATAGTCTACCTCTTTTAGATTGCTCAGCTTCACCCTTCTGTTGTAAAATCGAGCGATTCTTTGTTGATAGGCTGCCACCTGAAGCGTTACGTGTTCTATAACCTATTCTACACGGTCTAAATCTAATTGCCTCATGAGGTCGCTCTTTAGAGAGTCTAAATAGAGCACATAGTTACTTGGCAGACTTATTTTTGTTAGGAAAACTGCTTCTGTCCTGAAGGCCAAGATATAGGGGATCTCGTCGGTACCTATTCTCGATGTTGTCATATAAGCCCAGAGTACGCTCTTTGGTTCGTTGAACCAATTTCCCTTGGCATCACCCAATATTTTTTTATCCCATCGCGCAGAGTCTTGCTTGTAACCTCTGTCTTCCCATTCCACTGTGGATGGCCAGGAGCGGCATGTAGCCTCTGGATTTTGGAGCGAACACAATAGTTTTCAAATTCCTAGTTGTTAAACTACATGTCGTGTTCGATGATGAAGCATATGGCAACCCATAACGTCAAATGATATTCTTCCATATGATAGGTTCAACCTCCACCCCTTTGGTGAAATATTCGACACCACGACTGAGTATTTGAACCTTCCTATTATTTTTGGTAGGGGTCGACCCATATGGCAAAGAGCAAAAGGGACGTGATCAGTTTGAGTGAAACCCCTAGTGTTGTATGTATTGTAACGTATTTCTGGCACTTATTGCATCACCTTGCATAATCGATGCCATCCACTTTCATTGTGGTCTAGTAGTATCCTTGTGTGGCTACGCACTTAACTAATAATATACCTGTTGAGTGAGCTCTAGAGGAACCTTCATATATCTCCTTTATTAAGTTTTTTGATTCGGCTAAATTGAAACATGTGAGTAGGGAAATGATGAATCATCTTCTATATCGAAGTCTTCATTCCAGTAGGTATCTAGCTTCTTTGTATCGAAGTCTCCTGGCCACTTTATGATCGGTCGACACAATAACATTTTTAGGTAATTATGTATCGGATCCATCCATGATGAGCCCAAATCTAATTCAATCATGTTGAATTTTTCTTCATCAATGCTACCATGCAGAAGGATATCATTTGGGATTGTTCTTCTTAGCTCTATTCTGGTGGCAAAATCAAGCCAAGCAAGTGCATCTCCTCAGATATTGTCAGTTCTTGGGATCCTGATCACCTTATCTGCTGGGGACCTTGATATCATCTTTTGTTCTTTGTGTAAGTATTCTACCATGCATTCCTATTTGACTCCATAAACTCTCATTACCTAATTCACATCATTATGTTCTTGTACTTGCTCGACACCCATTGATAATGCTAGGTCAGACCCTGCTATGAGTGCTTCTACTCTGCCTTATTATTAGAGGCCTTAAACTATAATTTGAAGGCATATTCAACGTCAATATTGTCTAGGGTGTTAATTATCAGACCCACTCCACTACTAGAGGTACATGACAATCCATCCACATACATTATCCAAATAGGAGGATCCTCTTTGAAATCTCCCTCGGTCAGGGTCCTATAGTTGAATACTTTTTCCATTATTCCAGGTAGTGAGCGATTTCCTCTTGTGCAACCAATGATTTTAATGTGTCCACGTCCTGGTCGGCTGCATTAGTCATCGAGCTATCTTCTAGAGAATTTTTCTCAGTAGGCTGAACTATTGAGCTATTTTCTAGAGAAGTCTGCTCATTTTTAATATTGGATGTCCTCTCTTCCTTACAAGTCTGCTCGATCATTTTTTCTACACAAATAAACTCTTGTGTGAAATCAACCACCGCTTGGCCTTTTATTTCAGTTCTTAGTTCGTATTGTATGTCATACTCTCCCGATTCTATTACCCAAGCCATTAGTTGGCCTAATTTCTTAGGTTTATGAATTGCTTCTTGTAGTGGTAGGTCTATATAGACTATAATGGTATGATATTGGAAATATGGCTTCATTCTTCGGGATTCCTCAAGTGGAGCTATATTTGACTTCTATAGTCTTGGATATCATATTTTTGCCTCTCGGTATGCTTTTCTCGTATAGTAAACGGGCTTTTGTACAACATTTTCTAGTTAGATTAATGTTGAGCTAATTTTCGACCCAGATACAACTGGGTATAAGTAGAGATTCTCTCCCATGAGGGACCTTGACAAAAAGGGTGGAGATCCCAAATATTTCTTTAATTTCAATAAGGAGATTTCATATTCCTCGTTCCATTCAAATGACTTCTTTAGAACTTTAAAGAAAGTAAGACATCTATTAGTGGCTCACAAAATGAATCAATTAACTACTCCTACCTTTCCTGTTAGCTTCTATACATCTTTCTTGTCATTGAGGATTGCATGTTGATTAACGCTTGGATCTTTGGTTTAATATAAAGCTAATGAACATTCCTTCCTGCACGTCGAATACACATTTTATGGGGTTGAGTCTCATCATGTGTTTTTACAACTGGTCGAATGTCTGACCCACGTCTTTAATATGGTTGATGAATATCCTTCTCTTCGTGAGCATGTTTTAAACATATTCCATATTTTTATCGATCTCTTCTTCGAAGACTTTATTCACTAGCCTTTAACATGCTGCTCCAACATTTTTAAGCCCAAAATGTGTAATGTTATAACAATAGGTACCTCGTCTAGTTATGAACGAAGTCTTTTCCTTATCTTATGGCTTCATTTGAGTATTATTATAGCCTGAGTAAGCATCCATCAAATTCAATAGTTCATGCCCAACAGTAGTGTCGACCAATTGATCAATTCCTTGTAAAGGATAATGGCCCTTTGGACAGGCTTTGTTCAAGTGTGTGAAGTCTCAACGCATTCTCCATTTGTTATTCTTCTTTCTAATCATAACTATGTTTGGAAACTATTTGAAGTACTTGACATCCTCAATGAATTTAACGTTTTGTATCTTCTCCACTTCTTCTTGTATGGCCATGTTCTTTTTCGGGCTGAAGACATGTCTCTTCTGTTTAATCGACTTGGCATCCTTAATTATACTAAGCTCATGGCATATTAATTCTAGATCAATCCCCATCAAATCTTCATGACTCCAAGCAGATACATTCTTTCGCTTGTTGAGTAAATCCACCCATTCCTTCCTGATAATAGGATACAATGAAGAGCCGATCTGTGTTATTTTCTCTGAGTGTTCATCGTCTAGGATAATTGACTATATCTCTTACATAACCTGTCCCTTGATCAATTCTTCTTCTCACTGATCTAGTGTTCCTATCTAAAAGGTAGTGGTTAGTTTCTTTTGTTCCTCCTTCTTGTCTGATGTGTAGTAGCACTCACTAACTTCAATTTGATTCCCTACAACTATGTCAAACCCATAATTAGTGGGGAACTTTAGACACTGATGTATTGTAGAGGGAACCATTTTGAAATTTTTTAACCAACCCTACTAAGGATAATGTTATACGATGAGTTAACATTCTTTTCTTGGATGAAAAAATGGATCTTCTCAGTTTGACAAGTTATCCAAGCACTGATCATGACTTCAAGATTAATGGTTCCTAGAGGATACATCTTTTCTCCTGAGAAACTAATAAGGGGTATGTGATAAGGTTCAAGTTTGCTATCTCGTAACCTAAATATTTGAAGCAGTTGTAGAATAAGACATCAGCTGAACTATCATTACCAATTAACATTTCGACACCTTTCCTTCGTGGACTAATATCATGACAACCAAAGGGTCATTATGAGGATAAAGCACCCTGGGAGATCATTTTGGAGAATCCTACCACTAATCGATCTTTGTTCACTTTCCTCGAGCGAGTGTCACGTCACTAAGCATGTTGATCTGCCAAATATAAAAATAGGCATTAGCTTCATTGATGTAGGTTTTCCTCTTTGCCATTTCATCTCCTCCGCTGTCGTCTCCCCTACAATAAAGTTACAGCAAAAAAAGATTATTTTCACCTCGCGTACAGGTTTCTTAGGTCTTCTCGGTAGATCTGGATCATACTCAGAGTCGTTATTCCTGCCTCTTTTCTTGTCGTCTTCCTTATACAAGAGGATACCAATCATCTCATAGGTTTATGTTCATCTGAGTGGTCTGTTCGACCTCCTTTATCTCCGAACTTTGACAGATTCCCTCTTCCGATTAGGTTCTCTATCTCATTTTTCAAGACTATGCAATTGTCGGTGTTATGGCCATGATATTTATGAAACTAATAATATTTTGTTTTACCTTTTTGATTTAGAGGAGAATTTATCTTTCTGGGCCATTTCAAATCTCTACTTATGCAGATTTTTTTTAGAATATGGTGAACGCCAATGTATAGACAAGTATATTCATCATATATTTTTGGTGCCTCTAATTTTCTTAATTTCTTCTCTTTATTCTTTGAGCTCTTACTAACATCGGCCTTAGAGTTGTGGGTCTCTTTCGCAGCCATGGCCTCCTAGACATTCATGATTTTACTAGCTTTGGCTAGTAATTCGGTCATTGTATTGGTTAGTTCTTTAGCTAGCACATAGTATAATTTTTGGGTAGTAAGCCACTGATCAATACGGTGATCGACATCTTCTCGTCGTAATCAATGACCTCTATCTTTTCAATATTGAATCGGGTGATGTATTCACAATTGGTCTCTCCAACTCTCTCACAAACACTTAGTAAATGAGCTACCTTTTTGTCCGGTTTGGTTTCAAAGAAAAAATTACAGAAGAAAAAATTAGCCAGGATTTAGAAGCTATAGATTTTTCCTCGCAGTAGATTAATATATCAAATCTTTGTCGACCCAGAAATAATACTGGGAAATGATCGGTAACACATCTTATTAGGGACTTAATAGATGTCCGTGATAGATTAAATTGTTCCACATGTAGTACTGGATGCATTTTGCCATTATATTTTGGGGTTACCATGGGTGGATTGAACATGGTAGGTGTAGGATAATCCACAATTGACGGCGTGAAAGTTGATCCTTTCATGAAACTTCTGTGTAAGAATTTTTTGACTTTGTTATTTATCCCAAGCGATCTTCCAATCATTGGATTGAGTCCTTTCATGACTGATCATCTGGTTTGGTCATGGCTGAGATAGTTTTAGCTGCTAGATCATTATTTTGAGTTGATCCCTCTTCCTAGGATGTCTTCTTGGCACTTACTGACCCTCGCACGCTTGTCCTTAACCTGACGATTTCTTCTTGGCGGTCCATGGATACTCTAGGCACTCTGAGATAATGACACATCACCGCTCAAGAACCTAGATGATCAAATGTTAAACTCCTGCATAGCCTCTCCAACACGTTCGACCTCTCCTCAGATTAAGATTTCTCATCGTAGTGAACAGTGGTCCTCATGGAAAAGGTGACCATGGGGAGGTATGTTTTGTCATCTATTAATTTAGAAGACATATATCTTCTTCTTTCATTTCGTGATCCAACATTCATCCCAACTGGATTTATGAGTTGTCTATCTCCATAGGGGGAAGGAGACAAAATTTCTCCCCTCCTGTTAGAGTGTTCTCATCCAAATAGCATGATAAGTCCTATTGCTGGCTAACTCTGACTAGATTTGAGCGTCTAAGTCAATCGTTTTACTATTTTTTGCATTTCCTCTAGACCTTTGTGAAGAACAAATTTCTAATCAAGTCAATTTGTTTGTAATTGGATTAATTCCTGACAAAATAAATTGATTCTAGGCTACTTTTAATTTGAGAATAATTGAGGCCTATGACAATTCAAGATTGAAGAATTTACAATTAAGAGACGTGAAGAAGAAATCAAGTCAAGTTGCATTTTTCATAATCAGTTTGTTCTAAGATCACCCAGGTATGAATAGTTAATAGAATTCACGTGATTTAGAATTTTGATTAAGTAATGGTTTAATTAAAAGTTTTTTAAATATTGGAAATTAAAATCAAAATTTGAGAAAACGCATTTCAATATTTCTGAGATAAAATGTTTTTTTGAAAATTTCAGGATTGAATTTAAATGAAAAACCCGCGTTTTTATCATGTCACTCGAACGACAACATTAGTCATTCTAACGACATGTCATGTCACTCGAACGACATGGCATGTCGCTCGAACGAGATGCCGCCTCGGTTTTCTTGTTTTATTTTTGTTGGACTCTTGTTTGCTCAAATATAAATACAACTTTGCTTAGACATTTTTTTGCGGATGAACAATTTCAAAATTCCCACCTAGTTTTCATTCATCCAATGTTTATTTAAGATCAAATTTCATAATTCCAAAGTTTGTGATCTTGAACACATTCATTAGAAGACATTCTACACAATCGCTCACTGCGGTCATTGAAGTTCGCTGCATTATGGATCTTTGCTAAAGCTAAAACTGCGTGTTCTTATGGGGATGCTATGATTGTTCCATTGCTAATGACACCGACCAATGTCTGGGGGTATTCGTGTGGCACTGCATTTCATTGTAATCCGTGTAAGTTGCAATTTACAAATTATAGTGAAATAAAAAGGTTTTACCCGAAAGGGTTTTTTCCTGAAAGTGTTTCTTTTACCGCAAGATTTAATTTTTTAATGGATTAAATCACTTAGATGCATGTTTAGCGTTTAAGAAGTTAAAATTGGGTTTAACTAAAATTGAAATTGTTGTTTTTACCTAAAGTACACACTAAAGGGTCGTCTCAAATTGGTATCAGAGCTTGTTACACTATTTTATTCTGATTGTGATCCCGTGACTTTAGGTATGGTTTTCGGTAATCTGGATGATTTTAGAACTCACGTGTTTGAAACTTCTAATTGGAAATTTCGTATGAAATCTTCTCGTAAATTTTTTGTTAAAAAGGATAATTGTGAATAGTATCTTTGCTGCGAGGGGTTTGGCCATAAGTTAGATGAGTGCCCGACTAAACTTAGGGAGAATTTTAATAAACCCTTCAATCGTGTTTCTATCCTTAGTGAGAGTGACCCTGAAGAAGAAAAAATTTATGCTACTAAGCGAGACCTTCCCACCCTTGTGGCTAATCATGTAAGTGATGACGACATACTTTTGCATTATCCTTCTGCAGTCACAAGTTGTTGTGATACCCTAGAAAGTGAGGGTTAGATGAATGATGATGAGTGTGAGGATAAAAGATACTTGCAAACTACCTTTAATGAGTTATATGAAGAAACCTTGAAAGTAAAGAAGGAAAATTTGAAGTTAGAAGCGAAATTGAAAGAACGTGCCATTGAAAATAAAAATTCCAATACTTTAATTGAGGAACTTAAGGCTCGTGAGAAGAAAATTCAACATAAGCTCGAATATGTCGAGGGTGTGAGAAATAGTCTTCATGGGTTGATGGAGGCTATGAAAAAGGAACTAATTGAGTTTGAGGATTCTAGGCGATTACTTGAGTCGAAGATAGGTGAGCTTGAGGAGAGATTGAGAGATTTGAGCAAGGCTAAATTTGATTTGGAAGCTATGTCCGAAAAGTTAGACAAAAACTTAGGAACCGTCTAAATCAAAGATATTAGGTGTGGTATTGGCTTCGATAAACATGTGGCACCTATTCCCAAAGCCAAAACCATGCAAGGAAGAGAGCCACCTTGGAACGTTAGGAAAAATCGTCCCATATTAAACACTCCTTAATGTATCTACAATTTCACTCACTGGGGTAGGAGAGGTCATCATTGACGGTTTCGCTACGATCTTAAAAATTCTCCTAGAAACTCTAAGAATAAGGTCATTCAAGTCCCAAAACCCCCACTCGTCATTTCACACCTACTTGGGTTAGAAAATTGGATTTAGAGGCATTAGGTATTAGACTTGGTAACATGCGTATCATTGCCCGTGGTTCTCCCCATATTTCATCTTTCAATTGAGCATGTTCGTAGGTGTGTCATTCGCAAGTATTCACATCATGATTTATTATTTCTAGTGTTATGACTTATATTTCGTTGTAATTTTTTTTAGTCTTATTAAAAATAGAAAAATATTTTATTTTGGGTCAAAAATATTTTTTGAAAAACTCAAAAAGATTTTTGTTTTCTTTGTGTGTCTTAAGTTTACGTGTTTGATGTGGCATATTGGTGTGCTTGGACCCCCTTCCTTTCATTATCCATGTGGCTAGGACATTTGGTCATAATCATTAATGCTTAGAATGATCTTAACCATTGTTTTAAATGGGGTTGTTTCGAAGTTAATATGCATCTTGATTAGACTTTGTATATATGCCATCTTTCCACACATGCACGAGTTTATATGAATGTTTGACATCTCTTGTATATTTGAGTTTGGTGAGACTTTCTTATCTCAATTTTGTCATTTATACGTAAGTAGACATAAGGAGTAGGTGTTCATGTAAGAACCATTTTCATGAGGATATCTATTTAAAAAATGATGAGTGTTCACGGGGAAGGGCTGCGAGAGTAAAAAATTGACTCATTGTGAAAGACGTCGTTTAAAAGAGCTCAAAAAATTAAAAGGAAATAAGAAGAATCATATGCCAAAAATGGTCCAATTAGCTTATGTTTATTCTAAAAGAAAAATATGTTATATTTGAGGGTGTTCGGATGGATAATTAAACTGGTTTGCACCACGAATCCTAATGTCGAAAGATCGTATCATGACGTTATTATTTGTAGAATCGTCAAAATTTCAGATTTGTGTGCATGTTTGATTATTTAGTTCATTTAACTCACATTTTAATGTCACATATGGCTACAATAAAAGTTTGGTGACATTTTTCTATCAGTTAGAACTACTTGAACGTTTCGATGTGTTAATATTGTGACTCATTTGTTGTAGTTCACACCCATTCATTCCATAACCATGTTTGATCACATCGGTACTATGTTAGCACATAACTCACATCCATTCTTATTTTATTTCATTTCTTTCTCTATTTTAGGTCTGTTTTGCCTTTCCAGTAAGATTTTAATGGAAAAAAATTCACTGGGCAAAATCTTATCATATTTTGAGTCTTTTAAGTAAGTTTTGGTTTTGTCACTCAAACGAATCCCAATATCGTTTGAGCGAGATTGTAATTTGCAAGAAGTTATCATTCAAAAGACACTTCTTTTCATTCCAATGACATCAGTTATGTTAGAACGAAATTAGGGCTTTATTAAACCTCGTTCAGTCTTTTAAACTCAATTCATATGTTACCACTCTCTCTATCTCTCTCACTCATCATCTTCGCGAAATCGTTCGCCATTTTGGTCCTAGTATTGCCACTTTTGCTCACTGATTTCATGCCTAACATCATCCTGAGTTAATATTGTGGTCGTTCTTCCTTATCATGGGCATTTTTCTCTTATTTTTCACGAGCTTTGGGTTTGATGGTTTTAGATTCCAGACATGGCGAAAATTAATATACACATTGTTTTATGTGTGGTTTTAGACTCTTTGGACACTGATTTCGTGTACTATCCATCCTCATTTTTATTTCGGATTGAAAACTCACGTTTGTGCTATTGTGAGTTTAAAGTTTTGGGATTAAAACACATAGCCACTGCCTACATTGTTTTAGCTGCTAATTCTTTCAAACTTAAATCAGTATGTATGGTGATTGTGTGTTTTTGGTTCAAAAATTTCAAACGATTTTGGTGTAGGGCTGCCAACAGTGGCGTTTGAAGCTTTATTTGATTTTTTTGCCCTTATGAGTATCTCAAAAATTTAATGAATTATTTTTTGAAAAATTTATTGATACATTTTTTTTTCTGACTTTTTAGGATACCCACACTCGTGTCAGTTTTTTTTTTTTGTGGTTTTATTGGACTATATCTGATTGTTGATTCTATTGTTTGTGGTTGGTGGTCACGGTGGTTCGGTTGGATGTATGTACGGGAGATAGGTTCTTATTTGTCGATGTTTTGGCATTAGTTACATTGATTTCTGTACGAGATATTTTTTTAACAGTTGTGCCTCCTAGGCGTAGGGGTGCCACGTCTGGTCGTTTAGATGAGTTACCTACTTCACCTCGTTCTCGACGAGCTAGGATTCATCGTCCTCCCTTCTCTCCTGTGATATGGGTGAATACGATCGATTATGATCACTACTGTATGTTAGGACTACATATACTTGCAGTAGTTAGGGAGTGAGTTTTCTGTGTCTCTCAGTTCGAGGACCTATCCATCCCTCTATGGATGATGGGTAGGGGTTGGGACACTTTATTTGATGCTCATGGTATGGTTTACCCCAACATTTTCAGAGAGTTTTACTACAGAGCTATACAAACACCTGCGGGGATTCAGTCGACTGTTCGTGGCGTCCCTCTTTTTTTCACTGCGGACCTGATATCCCAGACTCTTCAGATTCCTCATGTCCCTGACGCTATTTTTCCACAATTTACTGAGGATAGTCTGTCTGCTAAGGCGATTCTACAACAATGTTTCTGGGAGATCCCTCCCAGTGGCACCACTATGTCCTATCGACAGCTTCACACTACCTTCCGTATACATAATAGGTTTATGTCATCATCAGTTTACCCAAGGGTAAATCACACACAGATTGTCTTTGATATAGTTCAGGTTTTATATGCTATATCCCAGGGGTGGGATATTGATTTGCCCTCCATTATGATCTGAGTGATGTCCTCAGTTACCATCTTCAGTTCCACCCCAGTATGCCCTGCTCTGCCCTATGGGATCCTCATTTCGCATATCTGCATTACAGCTGGAGTTCCTGTTTTGGAGGATGATTTATGTCTTTATGTGCCTACTCTCATTGATCGTGACACACTTACTCTTTCCGAGAGTCGTCTTTCGGTCGAGGCTAAAGTGAGACCTCCCCCCTTTAATAGAACTTTTTCAGGATCTGGATGCTCTTCTCAGCCATCGAGTCCAACTGATCCTAGTCATGTTTCCCCTCGGCCTCATCCTTATACATTGGTATCGAGATGTCCTACAAAGGAAGAATTTAATACTTTACATGCACATGTAGCATCTCACGCTCGGCTATATGACGCTATGATGGCTCATTTTGATGCTGAGGCAGAGGCCTGTGCCCGCAGTGATTCACATATGACAGCCTTTTTTGATGAGATGCGGAGCAGGGAGATGGGAAGAGGAGCTAGTTCATCTGGCTTGGGACATATTGCATCTACCTATTCAAATGATGATGTTAATGATGATGATGATGTTACACCTCCCCCTGTTTACTTTATTGAGACATTGTACTTGAGATTATTGATATATATGATGTATTTATTATTTCTCTTATACGTTGTGCTCTATACTAATGGACATTTTGTATGCACTTTTGTATATTTATGACATGGATGTACATATTTATTATTGATGCAGTCTTATTACTTATGCCTTTATATCCATTTACTGCTATCATCTATTGTCAGGTTTATATTGAGATGAGTTTATATAGTCGTGCTATTTAGATCCATTTATTCTTACTAGATTCCAATTGTTTGACCTACTATTTGTCTATTCAAGGCAAAAAGGGGGAGAGATATGTGATGTAGGGGGAGGTTAATTTATTTATTGATATTGATATTTTTTTTATTCCTCCATACTTCACTTGGTTATATTTATGTCTCGTGTGTGTAGATGTATTTTTCACATATTAAGATATTTATTTCTACATCACATTCAGAGACAAAGGCCGGTTATAAATTTTTGTTCATATCCTCTATTTTTATCATTTGGGTTTATGGGATAGGGCATATGTTTACGGCTTATAGAATTTTTTGTTGTTTTTGTCCCGGAATAACTTAAGGGGGATATTTATGAGAACAAATTTCTAATCGAGTCAATTTATTTGTAATTGGATTAATTCCGAAAAAAAATAGAGTCTAGACTAGTTTTAATTTGAGAATAATTAAGGCTTATGGCAATTGAAGGTTGAAGAACTTGCAATTAAGAGTCGTGAAGCAGAAATCAAGTCAAGTTGTATTTTTCATAATCAGTTTGTTCTAAGATCACTCAGGTATGAATACATAAGAGAATTCATGTGATTTAGAATTTTTATTAAGTAATGGATGAGTTAAAAGTTATTTAAATATTGGGACTTAAAATCAAAATTTGAGAAAATGCATTTTAATATTTCTGAGCTAAAATATGTTTTTGAAAATTGGAGGATTTAATTTAAATGAAAAAATCACGTTTTTGTCATGTCACTCAAACGACAACATTGGTCATTCTAATGATATGTCATGTCACTCGAATGACATGGAATGTCGCTGAACAAGATGTTGCCTCGATTTTTGTGTTTTATTTGTATTGGACTCTTGTTTGCTCAGATATAAATACAGCTCTGCTTAGACGTTTTTTAGCAGATGAATAGTTTTGAAATTCCCACATAGTTTTCATTCATCCAATGCTTATTTAAGATAAAATTACATAATTCCAAAGTTTGTGATTTTGAACACATTCATTAGAAGACATTCTACACAATCGTTGATTGCGGTCATTGACGTTCTCTACGCGTGGATCTTTGTTGAAGATAGAACTGCGTGTTCTTGTGGAGCTGTTGCGATTGTTCCATTGCTAACGACACTGATTGATGCCTATGGGTATTCTTGGGCCACTATATTTCATCGTAATCAGTGTAAGTTTTGATTTAGAAATTATAGTGAAATAAAAAGGTTTTGCCTGAAAGGTTTTTTGTCCTGAAATTGTTTCTTTTACCACATGCTTTAATTTTTTTAATGGATTAAATCACTTAGATGCATGTTTAGGGTTTAAGAAGTTAAAATCGGATTTAACTAAAATTGAAATAGTTTTTTTTACCTAAAGTACACACTAAAGGGCTGTCTCACTTTGGTTATGCTCATCAAAATTCCTTGCAGGTCTCCCATTCCCGTAGGGGCAGAGGGTGGGATGGTTTCATTTACCCTAATACTTTCGATATTATCCCCCATTTCTGGTAGCAAAAAGGATGTTAGGTGATTTTGGATAGGGTTTTGAATAGGAAACAACAGATGGCTTACCTAGTCATTTCCCATAGACGATGCTAACCTTTTGATTTCTAAAACTGGTATTGTGATAATTATGTATTTTAGCAGAATTATACTAAAAATAAACTATGACTTATATAAAAGATAATGATTTGAATTTGAGGGAGATGAAAAACGAAGAAAGAGACCAGAAATTTAACGTGGTTCAGCCCAATGAGGTGTCTACATCCACGGATGCAATGTTACTTTATGTTAAGGAAACATATAAGCTCTCAAGGATCTCTTTAGGGTTTAGTGTATGCCATTTTCCTCCTCCTCTAACTGAGGGATATAGTGGATTATTTATATTAGTGGTGAGAATAAGAAGGGGTGGAATGCCTTTATCTGTCAAGAATTTACACCTTTTACATTCTTAATGATAGCTAATCATGAGCTAACCTAGGGATTAATCCATGTGCCTTTACGAAGGAGACTGTAGATATTCTCGCATGCCTCTAAACTAAGATATTATGCCTTGATGACGGTTATCCTTCCCGATGGTGGTTAACCATACTGTCGACTAGTGGTAACATTCATCCAACCACAATAATGCCTTGCGAATAGTGTTTAATTGAATATATTATGATGACATGTGTCACAATTTCATTGATCCGCGCTATACTCATGTTATAGGGTACAATAATATTTTTTCAAACGTTGAAGGGGTTTAGTGTGGAAAATGAATGTTGGGTTGATGAAGAGAAAATAGGGGTAAAAGAGTGTAAGTATAAAAATAAAATAAGTTAATTATGTTCGTTTAGTTAATTTAGTGCAATAAAGGAAGTTGACACGAAAAGGCCTAAAAATGGTAAATAGGTACTACAAATGATGAAATTATAACTCGATAAAATTTATATTTTTTATGTGCTAAAATATTCTTATATTATTTATTTTTATATTTTATAGGTTCCCCGCGAGTTTGGAGGACAAACGAGTTGAAACGACAAAGTGATGTGATATGTTTCGACGCCACACAGTCGACACTACAACGAAACAAATAAATCATAAATCGAACCCGAAGTGTCCGTTTTTGATGTGGTATACCTTTTGAAAAGGTCTTTTAATGTACTATAAATTTTTAGTTTGGGCAAAAATGAGATTTTGAAGTTTTTAAAGTCAAAAATGCGATTAAATTTGGTGCTAAAAAAGGACCAAAAAGTGACAAACGTACAAAAAAAATTGTTGGCCACTTTCAAGAACATGATACAGGAATTGAGTTTATAGAAATAAAAAACACTCATCTGATGATACCCTATTTTACACTTGGTGTTTACAAGACTCTTGGATCCACCGACTACCCTCAAGTAAGATAAGAGGTCCCAAGGTTGGCCGTAATACAGTCAACTAGTCCTCTAATTCATTCAATAATAGGATGTGGTACTAAAACATACCACAGTTGTTCATACTTCCTCCTATCAGGGCCATTCATTCCAATCATCTCCTCATCCAAGCTTAGATACAATAGCACTACGCTTTTGCTCTGTTTGACCCTCAAGGAAAACCTCAAACTAAAGAGAAATGACCTCCCCTGGTCGTTTATCCCTAAACACTCAGGTAAATCACCGTAAAGGACCTCAAGATCATCTTATGGAAACTCCACAATAGCTCCATTACCCTATGGCCTCCTATAGGGCCATGTGATCAATATGACTGGTTGGTGGAAAGCAAAATAATATTCCACCTTCTGCTAGCACTTAGCTCCACTTGGATTGAAACCACCCATTTGCATTTAATGCTACAATACTACCTTGTACCACTTGTGAAACCTTTAGCTAACACTCCACCATGTCACTGACACTGGCATACCTCAGGGACATTATAACGATCCTACATAAGTCCACTCATTACCTTCTAGGTAACTTGCGTATATATAGAAGGTTAATTGAATGTTGTAGATACGATCAAGCAATCGGACTTAAAGAGAATCAATATTTTTAGCACTTTTAAATGTCTAAACTCCTTGTTCCATACTCTTAACCCACTGTTGACAAACTTGGATCATTTCTTGTTATTTTTCACTATGAATATCTTATTGAGACCTAAATAAATACTTAATAACCCGAAGAAGAGTCTGCCAGTTACTTGCTAAGGTCCTTTGGATTGTTGACGAAGGATGAAAGACCTTAAACCTTCTTGGCCAAAGTCAAGACGTCTCTTAGACTTTAATAACTCATTTTCTATCTAATAAATTATACAAAATGTTTGACATTGGACGTGGGAAGACCTTATGAAGTTCGAACCACTTTAAACCATTATCTCATACTTTAACACAGTTATCCTTTCGATTATCAGTGGTCGAGAGGGGAGCACCTGTGGGTGTGAAGTCATTTATGAATTCTACACCCATTATTTTTGCGTCGTCTGTGGGAATGACTAGTTCCATTACTTTCAAATACATACCCTACTCCCTTTAAATTGTGACTAATGATGACTTTGCTCAATCTTTCAAATAAATGGAGGCCCATCAAAAAGTTCTCTAAATGAAACTCATTACCATCCTCAATGGGATCCTATTATCTCCAGACAAAGAGGATAAAGTAGAATAATAGCATAGAGGTACTAGAGAGAACCACAATCCCCAGTCACAAGGAAAAAATTATCTAGAGGTTGTGTCCAAGTCCCACAATGATCAGTGACTGATATTCTAGTCAAGGGTAGGTTATCACTCCCCAGAGATCAATCCTAAGGATATTATAGGGTGGTTAGGCCTTGGAATGGAGAGATAAAGAAGATGCAAGACTGGTTGGAGAATTTCCTCAACCTTTAAAAGACTAAAACACTCAACACCATTGAGTTTGACCTAAAAATTCCATTGTATCCATTTTCTAATGATGTCCAGTATTGCGTTCTTTCGCTAATGTGGGAGATGCCTAACATTTAACTGTTTGATGGGTTTAAGGACCCCATCGATCATTTAGAAACCTACATGTAACTTATGATCCTTCAAGATACCCTGGATGAGGTAATATGTAGACCCTTTCCTGCTACTTTTAGGGGAACAATGAGGCACTAGTATACTAAGCTTAAACCAGGGACCATTTAAAGATTCATCGATCTAGTACGATCCTTTATCAATAACTTTATTAGAGATCATAGAAAATCCGGATAATACCACATCACATCCTTAAAAGATAAGAAGAGGTTGTGTAATGCACTTTAGGGGTTGACAGTGGTCCCAATAAAGCTCTGAAGGCTCCATAAAGCCTCAGTTGAGGTCTTACCTCTCCTTCCACCAATATCTGAATCCCGTTAAGAAAATCTGGGAGTAAAATTAAAGATTCCAGATGCTTGATATCCGCAAGGTGAAAATATTCACCCTCATAAATGGGAGACCAAATAAATAAATAAAATCAAGGTAGCATAAGCCTTAAGGGATATATGTCATCCCATAAAGTGACTATAAATAATCTATTCTGCTACTTAAAAATAATGACAAATAATTTTTTTTATTACCAATGATGTATTCAATATCACTATTCTTTCAAGAGTTACAAGGAGTTCAACCTTAGCTCTGAAACCTAAGGTCTAAGGACCCAAAACACATAGTTACAATGATTTACTCCTTGGCTCTAGAACTTAAACCAAGGTCTAAGAACCCAAAAGACAAAGTTTCAATGACTTCAGCCTTGGCTTTGGGTTTGAGAAAATTTTTACGGATTCAAAACTTAATTTTAAAGGACTCGAAACTTGGCTTAGACTAGCAAATATCTAAGTGTTTGAAAGAAAAAAATTGTTCAAAATTACAAGGGCACATTTTCAGTAGAGTGAATTTGTATGTATTTTGGCTTTATTATGTTAATTGGTCAACACTGTTTGAGTCATATGTTAGGATTTCTGTATATTAACCTTTCAAGCATATGGAATATTTGGATAAAGTCGTAGAGAATAAACTTTAAATATCACATCATCGTGTCGTGTTTTGTGCATATTCCATCTTCATGTTAAGAGGACTTCTAACGTATGGATGTGTATACACTATCATCTTTGGAGATTTTATATTTAGGTGTTAGGACTTTGTAAAATTAATTTTGAAATGTTTTTATTCCTTCTAATATTTTTTAGAAGAAAAATTTATTATTTGAAAGGTCGTTAGAAAAACATTCGTATGTCTTTCGAACGAAACATGGTACCTCACTAGAACATCTTCAAATGAACTTTGAACAAACCTTCGACATAATTTTGGAATGGTGTTGGATTGTTCGTTGAATAGGTGTTAAAATGAGATGTTATAGTTCATTCGAATAAGGTTCAAATTCGTTCGAACGAGTAGGCGATTTTTTTATAATTTCAAGATTTTTTAAATGGCTTTCAATCCTCATTTTATTTTTCAAAAACCTCCTATAAATAGGAGTGTAGAGCAACAGTTTTCTTAGAAACGTTTTCATGATTTTTGAGTTCAAAAAATCTTCCTAATCTCTCTCCAATTTTACCCAAAACCTAAGTTCTCACCAAACTAGTATAAGATCCAAGCGTTCATCTTATATAGTCTTTGAGATCTTGTTTATTTGTAGGCACTAAAGTTTATTATCTTCGTCTTGTTGCGAACTTGTTTCACGTTGTGGATTTCATGTATGGTTTGTTTACATACGGTGAACTTCGTGTGTGATGATTGTTGAGCCTTATTGATGGATATCCAAGCATGTGTAGATTCACACATTATGGCTGTTGTGTCGGTGGACTCCTGCGTGTCTCTGTAGAGGAAAGGTTGAAGATCAAAGACATGACAAGGATTGTTAGGGAATATTTTTTGGACCACATTTGTTTTACGGTTCTAATAACGCCTACGGGAAAGTTCTTAGGAAACCAACACTTAAGTAGTTAGATGATTGGGTATGGTAATTGATAGCTAAGGGTTGGTCCCCACCCACAATCTTAGTCGGTGATTATAGGATTCCTGAACTTGTACAAACCTGGAGTGAGGATGAGCTTAAACTGTCCAACTATAATTCTCGTGGCCTAAATACTTTGTTTTGTGCAGTCACACTGGAGGCGTTCCGTCATATTATGATATGTGAAACATCTAAAGTGTCTTGGAACATACTCCAACTCACTCATGAGGGTACTAGTACTATTAAGGATTCTAAACTCCAAACCTTCACCACTCAATTTAAAACCATTAAGATGAAGGAGAGTGAAACCTTTGATGAGTTCTATGATAGATTGTCTGATATTGTGAAATATCGTTTAACTTGAGGGAGAGAATACTAAAAAATAAGTAGTCCAAAAAATCTTAAGGTCCTACCTATAAGATTTAATTCAAAAGTGATAGTTTTGAATTCCTTGGGTACTTTAGACTCTATAAAATGCAAAAAGCTTGTAGGTGATATTCAAACTTATGAAATTGACATGTTTTCCTCCAAAAATATGAAAAAAATAGAAGGGCATTACTTTTAAAGCCCAGAAGGAGCAAACTCCTGGTTTGGATGATGAGTTTAGCATCAATTTTGATGATATGGCTATGTTTGCAAAAACGTTTAAAAAAAATTCTCATGTCTGAAAAATAAGAAAAAAAATGTAAAGAAGTTTGAAAAAATAAGTATAATAAGGCTGATTAATTCCCTAAAAATCATAATAATAATTTTAAGAGGGATGTGTCGGATGAATGCTTTGGTTGTGCGGGTTATGGACATAGGGAAGGTGAGTGTCCTACTAAATTAAGGAAGGAGGGAAAGAAACCAAAGGTATACAATGCCACCCTTAGTGAGAGTGATCCAGAAAAGGGAATCGATTCTCCCAGTAAGCACAACTACACCGTATTCACGGCTAGTCATGTAAGCTTTGATGAAAAATCTTTCGCTCAAGACAATTTTATACATGACACTTTTGTTGCCATTGGTAATGATTCCTAAGTGTGTGATGGTGAAGGGATGATTTCTAAGTGTGTGATGGTGAAGGGATTAGAGAAGAAGAAGAAGAAGAAGAAGAAGAAGAAGAAGAAGAAGAAGAAGAAGAAGAAGAAGAAGAAGAAGAGGAGGAGGAGGAGGAGGAGGAGCTTGAAATCTAAGTTTCCTTCCCTAAGTTGGATGCGAAAATGATGAAATTAAAAAGGTTTAGCTTTAATTTGCAAGATTTTTTAATAGATAATTCCATAGGGAATTATGAGAGTGTTTTGATCGATGATGTTATGGAAGGTGAGAAGACTCTTAGGTAAAAACCCGTGTTTGTTGAGGGGGATCAAGATAGACTTTGGGGATTGATGCAGATTTGAAGGACTCCCTTAAGTTTGAAGAGTCTAGTCATTTGATCGAGTGTAGGATAATGGAGTTAGAGGATATACTGAAAGACAAAAGTAATGTCAAATTTGATTTGGAGTCAAGATCCAAAAATTTGAATAAGATGTTAGGCACCATCTGAGCCAAAGATGACACTTTGGGTATTGTCTTTGATATTCCAAATGCTTTCGATACTAAATACAAAACAATGTTTTTGAAATAGCTAAACATTTTTAAGATCATTATAATAACTCAACCCAATCGTAACATTCCTCGTGTCTACACTTGAACATATTGTGATAGGAAATGTCACCTTAATCATTTTTCTTTTATGTAAGATATGGTCCTAGGAAGTCTAAGTCTAGTCACTGAGGTTCTCGAAACCCAAGAGAGTTGTGTTACACCTACGTGGGTTAGGAAATCAAATTTGGAGGTTTACATATTAGACTTGTTGATTATTGAATGCTTGCAGGTGATACTTATCATGTTATATGATATACATAAGTCTGGTCTCATCTTAAGCTAGACTCGGCCCAGCTCAACATGTGTTAGGTTCACCTGCTCATGGGCTAACACTGCACTGGCATATCCCCATCAGTCTCGGCCTTTGAGACCTCTTCCTCAGCATTTACAAATATGTATCTATGCTCGCTCTCCAGTCCATCGTTGTCTTTTACGTCTCGCCCTTGCCATGTGTCGGCCTCATACCACACTGATAGGCTGAGACCATATTGATCGTCTTGAGGAGATCTTCTCAGCCTCATAGTTTCCTGCTTTTCTGGACCAACTTCTTTAGTCTTGGCTCGATCGGGACCATCAAAGACTATACTGGCGTTTCATATATCACACGTGACTTGTTCATCATCAACCCATGTGGATCATACTCTTACAAAAGATCTTCCGCCCAAGTGGGGAATATTTCATCATCATGACATATTTGTGCCAGGCATAATTGGCAAATCTAGCTAAACTCTGTCAAATTATATCCATAGGAGAGAGAAAGCTTGAGAGATAGTATCCATGTCCGTTATAGCCTTATAGCAATACATGCACCACCAACCATGCACAGTGGAGTAGGCCTATTTCATAAACCACTTTATATTCCCATGTCTTATCCATTTTCTCATCTCCTTCTTGTCATTTATATTCTCGCATTCATATATTATTCTATTATTAGTTAAGCTAGGACTTGAACTTCATATAAATTTATGTGGTGATTCCTAACATCATCACTATATCTAATGATTATTTGTGTTCTCATATTTTATATACACTGTCTTTTGTACTTCATGATATATGTGTTTTCTAGTTGTATGTGGTTTGAGTCTTTTGTATTTTGATTTTTCATTTATTGGTTCTTATTGAAAATACAAAGAGATTGTGTTTGTTTTTTTAGTTATTTTTTTGAAATTGTTATCGTGTTCAAAAATGTTTAAAAACTCCAAAAGATGTTTGGTTTAAGTGTAGTTTAGGTTTAGATAGTTTTTTTGGCATATTGGTTTGTTTAGATTACTTCATTGAACGTTTCCTTGTGGCTAGTACTTTTGAATATGATCTCCAATGCTTATATTATTCCTAATCATGCTTTCATGGAGTAATTTGAAATGACTAAAGTAATGGATTCACTTTGCATATGCCTCTTCATACACATGCATGAGCTGTTTCAAATTTTAACTTCATATGTTAGATGAGTAATTATGAGATGTTTGAGTTTGTCTGTTTTAAAAATATGAGTATTCACAGGAAAAGGCAATGAAGGAAGGAATCTTCCTTGGGTGAAAGGCCACCATTGATAAGAGCCTAAACAATTGAGAGAGGGGAAAAGAAAATATTGACAATGCCAAATTTTATTTTATTGATTCTTCAATTAAATTACTGTCTTCAAAATGAGAGTGAAAAAAATAATATATCTATAATTTTAAGGGTGTTGTAAGTTGAAGATCAATGGGTGTGCACAATGAGTCCTAGACACATCAATATTGTGCTAGTGTGTAACGCTTATGTGTCTTGTGTCACATCATGATCATTTAATCCTATATATGTGCATGTCTGTCGTTTGTATATTTTATATATTTATATATATGGTATCATTTATTTGAGTCTTTACATTTTGAATTTAATCCATGTTTGCCACGTGCTCTATCTTTGAATTAAATTGGTATGCTATATGATCATATTGGTATCTCATATTGCCTGTTTACATTAGTATCTCATGCTTAATTTTGTATTCAAGTTTGTATCATTTAATTCATCAATATATGTATTAATTGATCAGTGTTTGTATCATTTGTGATTATGTTGCCATGTTGACTTTGTCCACTTTACGCAATTGCATGTTATTATTCTTTCCAATTGATATCACATGTCCTCATCTTTTGAGGAATTTATGGTATATGGGGGATAAATGGTTAGTATTCATTCTTACTTTGTCTATTCATGAACAAAAAGGTCGAGAAATGGTATCTTTCACTTTTGTTTTAGGATGAGATCTGTGTCTTAGGGGAAGATGTCTTACCTAGGTGGGGATTGTTATACATAGGCGGAGTTTTATTCATATGTATATTTAGATGGTTTATATATTCTCTTTGCATTTAAAGTTAAGTTTAAGTGTGCATGGTTGAAACATGAGAGAAAGTTTTTCAAGAGAGAAAATCTATTCAAGGTTTATGAGTGGATCGATTGTACTTTTTTCCTTTTGGGGTTGTAGATTGAGCATTAATTGAGCTTGATGGACAATAGGATTTTTTATTTTTGGTTTATCTCAAAATATCCAAAGTGGGAGATTTGTAAGGAAAATTTTTCGATAGACTCAATTTGTATGTATTTTATCTTTATTCCGCTTATTGGACAAAACTGTTTGATTCATAAATTAGGCTTTGTGTATGTTGACCTTTCAAGCCTATGGCATGTTTCGATAAAGACATACATGTCAAAATTCATAGATTGCATCATCATGTTGTGTGTCGTTCTCGTCTCCATGTTCCTATGATCTCTTATGTATGGATGTGTATATATTTTAATCCTTGGAGACTTGATATTTGGGTGTTAGGATTCTATAAAATTACTTTTAAAATGTTTTAAAATGATTTTATTCCTTATAATATTTTTATGAACAAAAATATCTTTTTTTCAAGGTTATTAGAATGACATTGGTTTGTCATTCAAACGAAATATGGTACCGTGTTAGACTTCGAAGAACTTCAAACGAACCATTCCCTCGTCTCTCTAAAATGTTGTTGGATAGTTCGTTGGATAGGTGTTAAAACGAGATGATATAATTCGTTCAAACGAGGTACAAAGTTGTTCAAATGAGTCAACAAAATTTTTATAATTTTGAGATATTCTAAATGGTTTTTCATCCTTATCTAATTTTTTGAATACCTCCTATAAATAGGAGTGCAGAGAAGAACTTTTCTTAGAGACTTTTTCATGCTTTTTGAGTTACAAAACTCTTCAAAAAAGATATCCAATTTTACCCCAAACCCTTGTTTTTACCTAACTAGCTTTAGATTTAAGTGTTCATTTTATATATGCATTGAGATCTTGTTTGTGAGCACCAAAGTTTATTCTCTTCACCTAGTTAAAAACTTGTTTCGTGTGGTGAATTTCTTGTCTAGATTGTTTACATACGGTGAACTCTGTGTGTTACGGTTGTATTGGTGGATATCGAGGCCTATGTGGGTTCACATGTTGTGGAAATTGTGTGAGTGGACTCCTCCTTCTCATTGTGGAGGTGAGGTTGAAGATCGAAGATATGTCAGGGCTTGTGAGGGCATCAAGTCATTGCATACGTCATCTATCGAATTTTTTTAATTCCTTATCATAGGGGATTTTCTTGGTTGGTCCGTCCGAAGTTTTTCCCATTTAGGTTTTTCTCATTCATTGGGCATTGTGATTGGTTTACGTAATTTTAGTTTGCAATCACCTACATACATGATTATGTTAAGTTATAATTGGTTACTCAGTTTAATCACAACTTTCTTAAAAATAGTGCAACGTTTTAATATTGGGTTAATCTGTTTAAGTTGATTATTTAATTTGAAAAAATTAAAATTTTGGTTTTGTTGTTTTTACCCTATCCATATTAGAACCCTTCGGCCTTATAGTGTTTCTCAAAAATTTCAATTTTATAGAAAGTGAAAGGTCCCAATCTTTGAAAACATCTAAGCTCAGAGGTCTTAGGACCCACTGACCCACTGAGGGGCTTGAGGTTGGATGTTTTCTAAATCTATAGGTCTTATGACCCTTAGAAGGATTTTAGGCTTTAATGTATTTCAAGTCCAGCGATCTTATAACCCTTTGTGGGACTTTGGATTCATAAATTACCAAGTTCGGAGGTCTTCTAACCCTTCGTGGGACTTCAAGTTTAAAATTTTATAAATTTTAAAGATCTTATAAACCATTTATCGGACTCTAGAATTTCCAAATGCTATATTCAGAGTACTTAGGCCCTTTATGGGACTGTAGCATCCAAAACACTTAACCTCAGGGTCTTAGGGTCTCAGGGCCTATTGGATCCCCAAGGTTGAATATATGTATATATAAGTTTTAGGGTTCCAAGACCCTTGGCAGAGCAATAAATTTTTATCTGAGGTATTTTATCCTTAGCTTAAAAAGGTTTCAGAGGTCTTAGGACCCATTGTGGAACAAATTTCAAGTCCAAATTTTAAATCTGGGGTTTTATGACCCTTAACAGTTTTACTTTTTTGTCCTTTAGTTCAAACATTTTGGGAGGCTAAGTGTTGGTACAAAAAATTTGGGATTTTAGTCCTAAAAAAGGTACAAATGACAGATATTACGTGGTTATAACACCTACTAGCCCATTACTGAACCTCAGTCTTGGATTCAAAAACTATATACATATAGGGAAGAGGTCTTAGGCCCTTAAATATAATCCAACGAATTCACTACTCATGCTACTTTTCTTTACAAAGAAACATTGGGGGGATAATGGAATACTACCTACTAACAGACCTCAAACAGCGCAAAATTTTCTTATCAAAGAAAAAAAGTAAATCAAGTTTGAAAAAAAGACTTGAGTAGAGAAGACCATTAAAATAGAAAAAACATTCCATGATTTAAAAAAAAATACATTTTCATTGAAGGTAGAAGATAAAGAATACAATAAATTTCATACAGCCAGCAGACAGTTTACAAAAACAATAAAATGTATAAAAATCCAATCACGGCTTGAGGTTGTTGGTTTCCACAAAAGATTCACTTTTGGAAGGGCTTAAGGATGGCAGAGAGGTAGAGTCTTTTTATCGAGTTCATCTTCTTAGGCTTTAGGAGAAAAAAGCTTCAATCATGTCTTCATCAACACTACCTTCTTAATTTATGCTCTCTTCAATCAAGTGAGGGGCTTCAGCAAACACAAAAGAGACATTCAAATCAGGAAACAATGTCAGGACACTGGCTTTGCAAGCTTCAAAACCACTTTTGGAAGAAATGCTTCTTAACGGCATCATATTTCATGTAATACCCTATTGGTTTTTCAAGAAAATGTTAATGTTCCTTTAAAGATCATTATCCCTCACCAAGGCCTCAATATAAGTCTATTGTATCTCTTGGCCCTTGGAGGTCAAGTGGTCCTTCTCAATAGTTCGGTCTTTGACTTATTTCTTCGAAGGTTTCACCTCCCATCATCTCGAAGAAGTGTCTATTAGAAGCTTTGAATATCACTCTTCTGTCCTTAGAAAGCCTCCTCTATCACCTTAAGCTCAACTTGACCAAGGGTATGTAGCCTGGCAACCTTGGCCAAGTAATCTTGAGAGGTATCCAGTAAACATGCATTATCCCTGAAAGTCTTTTCATTGATGATCTTCTCTTACTCCAAGGAGATGACATGATCATTTAAGGCATCCATGTCTTCTTTAAGGGCATTTATCTACAACCTTTAGTCATTAATCATTCAATCTATGTGCATTCGAGTGAGGTCCCAACTTCCCTGTGACACCCCGACTAATTAAATACCGGGTAGCTACTCCTTTATTAAATTAATTCAAAATGCCAAGTTGGTTCAGTTAATAGCATCACTGTCGAAAACATTTTAATAATTACTAACCACCTAGTGTTTAAAAAGTAACTGCCAAATTTTAAGTTAAGTCTAATTAACATGCAGTAAAAGAATAATGAGGGAATAACAACCATTCACTATAATGAAGTAATGAATAACCAACAACATAAACATAAATTCGGAGGAAAACTCCTCACAACAATCCCACAACTGAAAAATAATACAACAAGTCTGAATCCTGAATAATTACATGCCAGAAGTCTCAATAAATTGAATAAATGAAATGTCTCTATAAGAAATGGGCGACATGCCCTACAACCGATAACTGAAGAATCTCGAGTCAATATGGATGAAGTGTCTATAAGCAAAGTCCTGTAACTTCCACAAACAGCTACAGCTCGTCACCTGAATGAGAATCCTAAGCATGGTGTCCTTGTGGCTGGGCACCTAAAATGGTTTTTACGAAAATAGATTTGAAAGCAAATGGGTCAAAGCCCGAAAGTGGAAATCATTTTAAAAACTGCAAGTGTTTTAATAACATTAAAACATTAAATGCAAAATACATGTTAGGACGTGCACTCACATGAAATTCTCACCTCTCGACTACATGTGCACTCCTAACGTACCGTACCCATCTATATGACATACACATCTAACCAAACCTTAATAAGTTCTACCCCTTACTACTCGATCCCCATATTACATTCTAGTGTTGACAAATAAATAGAGGCTTCACTCAAACTCAGATTCTCAATAAGTAATATAATTCACTATCGGTTAACCCGTTATGTCCTCTTATTACATTACCTTAATTATGTTCACAATAACACATGAAAGTTCTCATTAATTAAGTGTATATTATTCACGTCATAAATATATAATACAAGCATCCCGAGACTAGCTGCGGTGCACACATACTCTGCTATCCATCCCGGTACATCATGTACATAAGGATCACATATTCCGAATCTCTCAGGAATAGTTCTCAGATAACAACATCACAAATAATGGAGGCGAACACAGTCACATCACATGGGTCACGCACATACCTGCGCTCCCACGATCAGCAGACTTATTAACATCCCAATAAGTCCTTCTTTGACCTATGTTCATCAAGGTAACCAGTCTAAATCCAGGCAACACAAGGATTAGAGGTCCTTAAGCGAATGCAAACCTCCCGTGATAGAAAGTATGGTAGGTATGTCATACACATAAAGTCATATATATATATACTAAGTATGCACACGTCTTAGTAATCACCATAATTCAGTTGGTACATATCTCATTCTCGTATCGACATATAATACTACACAATTTATATGTTCCCGATTAATATAATTAATTTGGTCGCCAATAGTTCTCGCATCGTAATAGACACTCACGTCCTACTCATATTTTCCTTTAGGTTCAAACTACACTTCTAGGTTTGACTCCTCATTATATCCTAAACATCCCAAATATATCAATTAATCATCAAGGGAAAGCTATCTCTACCTATACACAAGGTTACGGGGCACTCGGGATCAAAACAGGCTAAAAACCCTAAACTGTCAACTCGTTCGAAGTCTCGTTCGAACGAGGCTGTTCGAACGAGAGTTCGTTCGAACGAACTGGGCCTTCTAACGAGATCTCGTTCGAACGAAAGCCTTCGAACGAACATCCCTCTCGTTAGAACCCAAACTGTCAACTCGTTAGAAGCTCGTTCGAACGAGCTCGTTCGAACGACCTGGGTAGGTCTTCTAACGAGTGGCCAGATTCAAGCCCAGAAATTTCTATCTCGTTTTTCCCAATTCTCTTCACTCCTAATCTCACATAAAGATCGACCCAACATCATTTTAAGATTCATAATTCGTACTAAACACTCATAGGTCATAATCAAACGTTTATATAGGGTTAACTCATCTTAAACCTCATCAAATCTTCAAATCTCTTCATTTATCCCTAAATTATATGAACATGAACCCTAACATTTGTAAATCATCATTGAACCTACTATAATCCATTTTTGTTTCATCTAAGATATGATTAACATCAGAATAATCGCCTACATATAATTCTACATGCAATTCCTCCTCAATATGTAAGATTCTATTTCAAATTTAATGGGGTTTTCAATAACTCCCGAGAACAATCAAATTTTTATCAATTCCTACACATGGAAGAAATATTCTCGGTAAAAATGAAATTAAATCACTTGCCTGATATAAATCTCTGATTTTGATGATGGATTGATGGAGTATTCTTTCTCTTTCTGCAGAATCCTTCAATCTCTCTCTCTACAAGCTTCCTTCTCCCAAAATCAATGGTGGCTAGGGTTTGTGCTCTAAGGACTCTTTGGAACCACTTTCAATAACCTCCGTAGCCTATTTGGTTATTAGTGGGCTTAGTGGGTTATTGACAAATCAGATATTAATTCCCAATTTTCGTAGCTTTTAATTCCCCAAAATTCAAAATTACCAAACTACCCTTATACGTTGCCGGTATGGCCTAAAAATGCCCCGGAACCCAAACCAAACCCCCGGCTAGTGTTTTCTGACTATTTCGACCCTTCCGGACGCGTTGGCGCACTCAAAATGACCATACGGTTAATAGAACTAAAATTCACTTTTTAATTATCATAATTATATACCATGACGCGACTGTCACACGCGTCTCAAATTGCCGTATTTCAATCTCACGACAAATTTCATAATTCAATATTATTATATAAACATATATGCATATTATAATCAAATACCAACTCGCATCTCATAAGTATTTTAATCCGGATTAATTTCCAATTAATACACATTTAATTTAATTAATCCCATAAAATAAATATCACAAAAATACGGGGTATTACATACTTCCCCCCTAATAACTGAACTTCGTCCCAAAATTTGGAACTAGAAAGTACCTGGTAAGAATAACTCTGGATAACATTCGCGCATCTCATCCTCGTGCTCCCATGTGGACTCCTCGACATTATGATGTCGCCACTGAACACGTACTAACGGAACTATCTTTGACCGCAATTTCCGCTCACTTCGGTCCAAAATAGCAATCGGCCCCTCCTTGTAGGAGCTATCTGGCTGGAGATCGATGTCCTCCAAAGCAATGTGAGAATGAGCCAAATCGTCTCTAAGATATTTCCTTAGTGAGGAAATATGAAATACATCGTGAATCCGATGTAAATGCTCCGGTAATCCAAGCCTATACGCAACCGGTCCAATCCGCTCAATAATAGGAAATGGTCCCACATATCTCGGTGCCAACTTCCCTTTCTTCCCGAAACGCGTGATCCCCTTCATAGGAGATACTCTGAGCAAAACCTGGTCCCCCACTTGGAACTCCCTGAAGAATCTCTTCGCATCAGCATAGCTCTTCTGCCGATCCTAAGCTACTCGAATGCGACTCCGTATCAATTCTATCCTCGCCGAAGTATCCTGAATCACTTCTGGACCAAGTAGTTTGTTGTCCCCCACCTCCAACCAACATGCTGGGGAATGACAAGGTCTACCGTACAATGCCTCAAATGGAGCCATGCCAATGGTAAACTGGTAGGAGTTTTTGTAAGCAAACTCCACCAGTGGATGATACTTCTCCCATCCACCCCCAAAGTCAATGATACTCATACGTAGCATGTCCTCCAACATCTGGTTTGTACGCTCAGTTTGCCCATCGGTCTGCGGGTGATACGTCGTACTCAACCGCAGTTCTGTGCCCATGGCCTCCTGAAAACTCTCCCAAAACCGTGAAACAAATATCTTGTCTCGGTCAGACACGATATTTAGGGGCACACCGTGAAGTCTCACTATCTCTGAAATGAAGAGCTTGGCATACTGTCCCGCAGTGTAGTCTGTCCTTACGGGTAGAAAATGAGCGACTTTGGTCAACCTGTCCACAATTACCCAAATGGAGTCATGACCTCTCTGTGACGTAGGCAACCCCGTGATAAAGTCAATGGATATGCTCTCCCACATCCACATCGGGATCTCCAATGGCTGTAGTAGTCATGCCGGTCTCTGATGATCCACTTTTACTAGCTAACAAGTGGCGCATTTGGAAACAAACTCGGCAATATCTCTCTTCATCCCGCTCCACCAATACTGTCGTCTCATGTCTTGGTACATTTTATCCCCACCGGGATGTACCGCAAACTGTGAGCCGTGCGACTCTGCCATCACTTCGTGCCGCAATTCCTCCCCTTTCGGAACTACCAATCTCCCATTGAATCGCAATCCCCCGTCTGAGTTAACGGTATAGGACTCGGCTCCCTCTGCTAATAGTCGAACTATCTGCTCCTGACAGAACGAGTCATTTGCCTGTGCCCTTACTACCTTCGTGACAATCTGCGGTGTAACGGTCATCACAGACATGAACGATTGGGCCACTGCATCCTGGTGTCCCAATTCCTTCCACTTGGCCTTCCACACCTCTGCCACTTCATTTGCTGGCCTATGGCTCAATGCGTCTGCTACCACGTTAACCTTCCCCGGGTGGTACTGGATATCAAATTGATAGTCCTTCACAAACTCAAGCCACCTTCGCTACCGCATATTCAACTCCTTCTGCGTGAATAGGTACTGCAGGGACTTGTGGTCTGTGAACAATCGAAACTTCTCCCCCAAAAGATAATGTCTCCATATCTGAAGGGCAAATACAACTGCCGCCAACTCCAAGTCATGAGTGGGGTAATTCTACTCGTGAGGCTTTAGCTTACGGGAAGCATAAGCTATGGCCTGACTCTCCTACTGTAATACACCTCCAAGTCCTTGTAAGGACGCATCGGTGTAAACTAAATACTCAACTCCCGGTCTCGGCAATGCTATCATAGGTGCTGAGGTCAACTTATCCTTCAACTCATCGAATTCCAACTGACAGGCATCACTCCAGATGAATGGCACACCCTTACGAGTCAGATGTGTCAAAGGACCTGCTATCTTCAAAAATTCCCGAATGAACCTCCTGTAGTATCCTGCTAGGCCCAAGAAACTACGGATTTCCGTTGGTGTCGTGGGTTGTCCCCACTCCCTCACTGCGAATACCTTCCCCGGATCAATAGATATCCCCCGGTCGAAAATAATGTGTCCCAAAAACTGGACCTCCTTCAGCCAAAACACGCACTTCTCATACTTTGCATACAGCTCGTTCTGACGTAGCATCTGCAAAACTTGCCTCAAATGCTCGGTGTGCTCCTCCTCTGTCTGGGAGTAAACCAGAATATCATCAATGAAGACAATGACATAGTGATCCAGGAAATCCCTGAACCCCCTATTCATCAAGTCCATAAACACGGCTGGAGCATTGGTCAAACCAAAAGGCATAACCCGAAACTCGTAAGAACCATATCTCGATAAGAACGCAGTCTTCGAGATGTCCTCCTCCCTGATACGCAACTGATGGTATCCCGATCTCAAATCAATCTTCGAGAAGAAAGAAGCTCCTCTCAACTGGTCAAATAGGTCATCGATTCGAGGCAACGAATACTTATTTCGTATCGTGACCTTGTTCAATTCTCGGTAGTCCACACACAATCTCAGTGAACCATCTCTCTTCTTCACAAACAACACAGGGGCACCCCACGGCGAAGTACTCCTCCGTATAAACCCCTGACCCAACAACTGCTCAATCTGATCCCGTAACTCCCTCATCTCAGCTGGAGCCATACGGTACGGTGCACGGGCTATAGGTCTCGTATCTGGTAATAAGTCTATAACAAAGTCTATTTCTCGACTTGGGGTTAGGCTTGGTATCTCCTGAAACACATCGGAATACTCCCTGACAACTGGGATCGCATCTAAAGGAATCACAACCTCCTTAGAGGTATCCTCCTCTAGGTAATAGAAATGAGCGGTTGAGCCTCCCTCTGGGCGAGGCATCGCCACTACAAACATCTCTTGCCCCGGAATGGCAAAAATAATGCTCCCACCGAAGCAATCAATCATGGCTCTATAATCAGCGAGCCAATCCATACCTATAATCACATCGTGAACATGCATATCTAATACCAACATATCTGCAGGTAATCCTAGACTACCAATCTCTACCCCTACTCCCCGGCATATAAAGAAAATAAGTGACCCACTCCCCAATGGTGAGTCTACACACGTCACTGTGCTCTCTGCTGTGGCTAACAATCCTAAGGCTTTCGCAAAATGTGTAGCTATAAAACAATGCGTCGCCCCCGTATCAAACAAAACCCGACCCATAGTACCATGGATAGGAAACATACCCTCAATCACGGGTGGTGCCTGCGGAGCTGCTGCCTGGTGGACGTTGTAGACACGTCCATACTGTAACTGTCCCTGCTGCACAGGAACTGCTGGAATGGATGGAAGAGCTGGCACCTGGGCTGGAGCTGGAAGGGCTGGTGGAAAAAGTGGCCTCTGTGGCTCATGTCGAGCACCCTGCTGCTGCTGCGGGGCCCTGCCCCTATCAGGACAGTCCTGGCATTTATGGCCAGTCTTGCCACAAACAAAACACTTCCCCGGGAAGTTTCCCCCTCTCTGACCCTGCTACCCCCGGCCCTGGTGGCCGTTACCATTCCTCCACTGGCCCTGCTGGCCCTGTTGAAACTGCTGTTGACCATTCTGACCCTACTGGTACTGATGGCCGTTCAGACCCTGATGGCCCTGTCGGAAACCTCCCTGTCCGTGCCTGAAATTTCCTGACCTGAACCTCTTGTGATCCCCCTGCTGGGAACCCTGATCACCCTGTCTCTGCCCCTGAACAGATTGTGCCCCACTGGCACCATTTCCCCTAGTCCTGCCCTGATGGCTGGACTCTCCTGACCTCTTGCCTTCAGTCATGTGAAAGCGATGATCCTGGCAATGGAGCAATGCAGCGTTAACCACATCATAATAGGTGGCTAACGAGAGGTTCCCTAACAAGTGTTGACGAATCCTCCACGTCAACCCGTCCGTAAATTTATGTATCTTCTTCTCCTCAGTCGGTATTTCATTCGGAACAATGTTCAGAAGATCAGTAAATTCGGCCTCATACTCGGCCACAGTCTTACCCTCCTGTCGAAGGCTCATCAACTTCCTCCTCATTTCCGTGTGAACAGTTGACGGAAAGTACTTGCGGTCGAACCGCACCCAGAACTCCAGAATAGTGAGAGTGTCTCTCTCCTTCACGGTGGTAATAGACTCCCACCACTGCAGTGCAGACCCTACTAGCTTAAAGGTAGCTGGTATCTGCTTCTGGACATCTGTGCACTCATACATCCTCAAGTGCCACTGTATATCCTTCCTCCACTGACTCGAAACTACCACATCGGAGCTACCTGCGAACTCCGGAGGGTGTGCTTTCTGAAAAGCATCACGTACACGTTCCCAAGCAGACGGGAATGCATGAGCCTGAACTGGCGCGGCTATCGGTGCCTGAGGTTGTGCCTGCTGAACTACCGCTAGTGCTGCATTTACCGCCTGAGCCACAATGGCTGCAACCTCGGCGGCATTCATCGTGCCCTGAACTAGTGCGGGCTGTGGTTCTGGCGTTGCATCCCTGGGAACCCATTGCGCACGTCGTGGAGGCATCTGAAATAAGAATGAATTTTATAAGTTCGCAGTTATAAACTTAAAATAGCTGAAGAACGTAGCATATACGAAAGAATACAACAGTCCTAAAATATAGGGCTCTACATCAAAGAAAGCTCAGCGGAAAACATAATAAGCCGTTCAGATCCTAAAGGACACTAGAACCTGATGCTCTGATACCACCTGTGACACCCCGACTAATTAAATACCGGGTAGCTACTCCTTTATTAAATTAATTCAAAATGCCAAGTTGGTTCAGTTAATAGCATCACTGTCGAAAACATTTTAATAATTACTAACCACCTAGTATTTAAAAAGTAAGTGCCAAATTTTAAGCTAAGTCTGATTAACATGCAGTAAAAGAATAATGAGGGAATAACAACCACTCACTATAATGAAGTAATGAATAACCAACAACTTAAATATAAATCCAGAGGAAAACTCCTCACAACAATCCCACAACTGAAAAATAATACTACAAGTCTGAATCCTAAATAATTACATGCCAGAAGTCTCAATAAATGGAATAAATGAAATGTATCTAAAAGAAATGGGCGACATGCCCTACAACCGATAACTGAAGAATCTCGAGTCAAGATGGATGAAGTGTCTATAAGCAAAGTCCTGTAACTTCCACAAACAGCTACAGCTCGTCATCTGAATGAGAATCCTAAGCATGGTGTCCTTGTGGCTGGGCACCTAAAATGGTTTTTACAAAAATAGATTTGAAAGCTAATGGGTCAGAGCCCGAAAGTGGAAATCATTTTAAAAACTGCAAGTGTTTTAATAACATTAAAACATTAAATGCAAAATACATGTTAGGACGTGCACTCACATGAAATTCTCACCTCTCGACTACATGTGCACTCCTAACGTACCACACCCATCTATATGACATACACATCTAACCAAACCGTAATAAGTTCTATCCCTTACTACTCGATCCCCATATTACATTCTAGTGTTGACAAATAAATAGAGGCTTCACTTAAACTCAGATTCTCAATAAGTAATATAATTCACTATCGGTTAACCCGTTATGTCCTCTTATTACATTACCTTAATTATGTTCACAATAACACATGAAAGTTCCCATTAATTAAGTGTATATTATTCACGTCATAAATATACAATACAAGCACCCCGAGACTAGCTGCGGTGCACACATACTCTGCTATCCATCCCGGTACATCACGTACATAAGGATCACATATTCTGAATCTCTCAGGAATAGTTCTCAGATAACAACATCACAAATAATGGAGGCGAACACAGTCACATCACATGGGTCACGCACATACCTGCGCTCCCACGATCAGCAGACTTATTAACATCCCAATAAGTCCTTCTCTGACCTATGTTCATCGAGGTAACCAGTCTAAATCCGGGAAACACAAGGATTAGAGGGCCCTAAGCGAACGCAAACCTCCCGTGATAGAAAGTATGGTAGGTATGTCATACACATAAAGTCATATATATACTAAGTATGCACACGTCTTAGTAATCACCATAATTCAGTTGGTACATATCTCATTCTCGTATCGACATATAATACTACACAATTTATATGTTCCCGATTAATATAATTAATTTGGTCGCCAATAGTTCTCGCATCGTAATAGACACTCACGTCCTACTCATATTTTCCTTTAGGTTCAAACTACACTTCTAGGTTTGACTCCTCATTATATCCTAAACATCCCAAATATATCAATTAATCATCAAGGGAAAGCTATCTCTACCTATACACAAGGTTACGGGGCACTCGGGATCAAAACAGGCTAAAAACCCTAAACTGTCAACTCGTTCGAAGTCTCGTTCGAACGAGGCTGTTCGAACGAGAGTTCGTTCGAACGAACTGGGCCTTCTAATGAGATCTCGTTCGAACGAAAGCCTTCGAATGAACATCCCTCTCGTTAGAACCCAAACTGTCAACTCGTTAGAATCTCGTTCGAACGAGCTCGTTCGAACGACCTGGGTAGGTCTTCTAGCGAGTGGCCAGATTCAAGCCCAGAAATTTCTATCTCGTTTTTCCCAATTCTCTTCACTCCTAATCTCACATAAAGATCAGCCCAGCATCATTTTAAGGTTCATAATTCGTACTAAACACTCATAGGTCATAATCAAACGTTTATATAGGGTTAACTCATCTTAAACCTCATCAAATCTTCAAATCTCTTCATTTATCCCTAAATTATATGAACATGAACCCTAACATTTGTAAATCATCATTGAACCTACTATAATCCGTTTTTGTTTCAACCAAGATATTATTAACATCAGAATAGTCGCCTACATATAATTCTACATGCAATTCCTCCTCAATATGTAAGATTCTATTTCAAATTTAATGGGTTTTTCAATAACTCCCAAGAACAATCAAATTTTTATCAATTCCTACACATGGAAGAAATGTTCTCTGTAAAAACGAAATTAAATCACTTGCCTGATATAAATCTCTGATTTTGATGATGGATTGATGGAGTATTCTTTCTCTTTCTGCAGAATCCTTCAATCTCTCTCTCTACAAGCTTCCTTCTCCCAAAATCAATGGTGGCTAGGGTTTGTGCTCTAAGGACTCTTTGGAACCACTTTCAATAACCTCCGTAGCCTATTTGGTTATTAGTGGTCTTAGTGGGTTATTGAGAAATCAGATATTAATTCCCAATTTTCGTAGCTTTTAATTCCCCAAAATTCAAAATTACCAAACTACCCTTATACGTTGCTGGTATGGCCTAAAAATGCCCCGGAACCCAAACCAAACCCCCGGCTAGTGTTTTCTGACTATTTCGACCCTTCCGGACGCATTGGTGCACTCAAAACGACCATACGGTTAATAGAACTAAAATTCACGTTTTAATTATCATAATTATATACCATGACGCAACTATCACACGCGTCTCAAATTGCTGTATTTCAATCTCATGACAAATTTCCTAATTCAATATTCATATATAAACATATATGGATATTATAATCAAATACCAACTCGCATCTCGTTAGTATTTTAATACGGATTAATTTCCAATTAATACACATTTAATTTAATTAATCCCATAAAATAAATATCACAAAAATACGGGGTATTACACCTCCATCTCAATAGACTTCTTCGAATCTCAACTTCCATTAAGAGTGCCCTCCAACAAGGCCTCTATCAGATGTTTATTCTAGGAGAAAAAAATACGAAAAAGGGAACATAAGGTAAAAAAGATAAGGAAATAGTTAGAGAATTATAGTCATACCTTTCCCATTTGATGAATTAATGCCTCATCCTTAGCAGGGGTTCATTTTCTCCTTAGTTTTGCCACCATATCAAAGGTTGACAACAATTCACTGCATCCATGGCTAAGGAGTAAGATTTCATCTCCTTGGGCAAGGGAGGACTTTAATAGCTCTCCACCATAGGGGATGGAAAGTTATTCCCCTCATCAACAATTGGCACCTTTTAAGAACTAGGCCCCTTAGCTTCCTTCTTTAAACCCCCTCCTCATGAGGGGGCACCACCTTCTCTGAAGTTTTTCTGTGAGACTAAGGGATGGAAGTACCTCAAAATAAAAGGATCACTTTACATTTTCTGATAGGTCCCACTTGTCCCTGAGTCTTCTTGCAGTAAGGGTCGGGTTTTTATAGGCCCAAGAATAGAGCCCTTAATGCGGCTAGACCCTAAGATGGCCTCTTCCACTAGCCTGACTCTACAAACTGGAATATTCATCAGATACTGAGCTTCATGCATTTATGATCTTAGTCCCCTTTTTCTTATTAACCATAACCTCAGCAGGAATATCTTAGCTAAGCCTCTAAGATACCATCTGCTCTTTCCATTCATTTACTGAACTAGTAACATGTCAAAGTTATCTTTAGAGACAATAATATGAAAAAGAAAATATAAATCCACTTAAGGGGAGAATAGTCAGACTCAAACATAATAGGCTCATTGGATGAAGTAGAGAATCCTCCAGTCATTGTGAGATCAACCTTCCCTCTTGGTAGGTCGTCTGCACCCACAAAAGTCTTAGGAACATCAATAATGACCTTCCTTTTTTTAGTCACCAAGGCATAATGTCCATACCACAGTGTATTTGCCACCATGATTCTAGGGACCTCAGGGTCTCCCCCAGTCATTAAAGGCTTGGGCTCATGCCCCAACTCATAGTTAAAAAGATATATGACTACAACCAAAATCTCAAAAGTAGTGCAAGCCAACTTTTGGGACTCAATAGTCTTGTTCAATTCATACATTATAGTCTAAGTAACCATAACAAAAGATATATAAAGTTTTAAGTTCCAAACCAGAGATTAACCCAAGTACTAAAGTGAAAGTGAAATTTGAACATACCTGCGGTCGGAGGAGTACACTAAAGGGTAGAGAAACTAATAATCTTAGCAGGGTCTGAGACGGCCCAAGCTCCATCATTAAAGAAGAATTTTTCCTCCTAGTTTTTAAGGTCATTATTCTTGTTCTTCATAAAGGCCGCCAAGTTATCATTAAGGGCTAAGTACTTTACACCCTTATTATTTCTTTATTCTTCTCTTTAACCTTGCAAAACTTGAGTAAATCAGTTGGGGGAATGTTACACTTTGCTTCACTAGGACCCTTAAAGTCCAAGAATGTGGATGTCAGAGGTCTCCACGAGTTAGACACTAATTGGGAAAGGTCTATCCCAATATTTTTTATAATCCTCACCACTTGTAAGGTCATGGGAATATATACCCATAGTTAATGAAGAAATGATTGAAGCAAACAGTTCTTGCCACCATGGAACAAACCCTATCTTCAGACCTTACATCCCTTAGAGTTATAGATTCAAAATTTGGTAGGTTTTTCTGATCTCAACCAGGTCCTGCTTCCTAATGCACAAGCTAGTATGACCTATAACTGCAAAGTTAGGGTTGTAAAAATCCTTATAGCTAATCACCCTTATACTTGTGGGAATGGAAATAATGGGGAAAATAAGGGCTCTCAACCTTTAACTCCATAATAGAAGGAAGAGAAACGTGAGTCTCATTGGAGGAGAGGGGCTTTGGGTTAAAGACCATTGAATGAGAGATGTTTTCAACAGACATATTTAGAGAGAAAAAAAGGTTTTTTTCTTCCTTAAGAGAATTATAGAGAGAGAGAGAGAGAGAGAGAGAGAGAGGATAGTTATAGCAAACGGTGAGGAACTCCTACCATACCAATGGGCTCTTTATATCCCCTGATGACTAGATCTCCAGTTCCTTCAACCACTAAGATCAGACGCTTCAATCTCCTTAATTACATCAATGCCCTTAGCCCTCAACACATGTTCATGCCCATGTGCAAGCTCCTTCCTAACCTAATATAATTATTACTAGAACCTTGGTGGATAGTTACGACCCCTAACTTGCGCTAACACTTAAGTGTTTCCCCTATAATCTCTTCAAGAAGTAATAAAGGGCTACTGATGATACCCGATTTTACACTTAGTGTTTACAAGGATCTTAGACTCCTCGACTACCCTCGGGTAAGATTATAGGTCCCAAGGTTAGCCTTTGGCCATAAAAATAATGTTATTTGGTCCCTGGTACCTCTGTTACATTGAAGAATAGGTCGTGGTACTATAATATACCGTAGTTATACCTCTTTCCTCCTATCAGGGTTAGTCATTCCAACGCATCATGTCAATCAAGCTCAGAGACAACAACAACAGGGTTGTGCCCGGTCTCACGCTAAAAAAATGCATCAAACTGAAGAAAAATGGCCTCCTAAGGTCACCTATCCCTCAACATTAAGGTAAATCACCATAAAACACCTCAAGATCATGTTATGGAAACTCCACAATACTTAAAAACCCTAGTGCCTCCGACAATACCTCTGCAGTCAATCTGACGAGTCGATGTAAAGTAAAACACTATTTCACCAACCATCACTGCATATATCCACTTGCATCCATAGCTCCCACCCGCATTTAATGCTACCATCAACCACCTTACACCACTTCCAAAATCTTTTCCTAACCCTCTATCATCTTGCTAAGACTAGCAGACTTCAAGGATATCGCAACCATGATGCATCATTCCAATCATTACCTGTCTAGGAACTTGCGTATAAATATGAGGCGTATAGAAGGCTGAAAACATGATCAAGAAATCAGACTTAGAGATAACCAAAAATTTTAGCATTCATAAGTGTTTAAACTCCTAGTTCCATACTCTTAACCCACTGTTAAGAGCATATACTTGTAACCTGGATCATTTTTTATTATTCTACACTTTGTATATCTTGTTGGTACCTAAATAAATACTTAGTTAACCTTAGAGAAGTTCATCAATTACTTCTTAAGGTCCTTTGTATTTTTTACAAAGGCTGCAAGAACTCAGACCATCTTGACGAAAGACTAAGAGGTCTCTTAGACTATAATAACTCCTTTACAATCTAATAAATGATACAACACCTTTGATAGTGTACATAAGACCTTATCTTGAGGTACGAACCATTTTAAACCATTATCTCATACTTTGACACATCTTTCCTCTCACATGTCCTAGATCGACAAGGGAGCACCTGTGGGTTTGAAGTCACTTACTATTTCTACACCCATAAAATGACAAACGGGTTAACAAATAAAAAAGTTATTGGACATGTTATTTGACTTGTTGTGATAGGTTCACATGAGTTTGGAGGATAAAGGAATTGAAACAACCAAGTTGTTGGACCTGTTTCAATACGACACAATCGAAACTACAGTGAAGAAAATAATTCATAACTCAGACCCAAAGTGTCCATTTATGACGTGGCATACCTTTATAGAAAAATTATTTTAATCTAATACAACTTTTTAGTTCAGTCAATAATGAGATTTTGAATTTTGGTGGGTTAAAAATGTGATTAAAGTTAGTGCTGAAAAAGGACAAAAAAATAACGAAAATACAAAAAAGATTAATGGTCACTTTCACGAAGAGGATAGAGGAATTGGAGATAGTACCAATAAAAAAACTCATCAAAATAGTAGACGTTATCATTTTAATACTATAAAGGACACATACGGCCACGCCATATGGGTTGGGGGCTTTGGAGGCCACTTTTGGTTTCTTTCTCTTTCACATTTGTTTTGTCATTTATATATTTTTCTTTTGCTATAATTTATGGTGAAAAAGAGTTGAAGATTCATTCGGTTCCTTTCAAAATATTTGGGGATCTTTAGTTTGTATAATTCATTCAAGTAAGTGTTGTTTTATTATTAATTCAATTTTATTATTAATATGCTAGGTTAAATTAGTTACTAGGTCAGTGTTGATACCAAAATTAATATGCTGATGTGGACGAATAAGACGAAGACATGTATCAATCTACGTGGCACAATAGTAGCGAGGAAGATCATTTCCCGACCAACCATGCTTCTTTCCGAGCAACGAGAATACACCGAGGAACTCTATCACACCGAGGAACTCTATCACACCGAGGAACTCTAACGCACCGAGGTACTCTAATGTTCCGAGGAACCCCTGATCAGCGAACAGCTATGGCGGTCCGAGCTGCATCTCGGTCGTATCATTAATTGCCAGATAATCAACAGTTCAGATATTCATTGAATGCTTATATTCTTGGCACGCACTCTGCATTAAATGTATTACCCTTTCGTATGTATATCATTGAATGTATCGAACCTTTCATGTACAGCCTCAAGGCTATAAATACCTTGTATCATCCTCATTCAAAGGGGACCGGAATTTCTTGAGAGAACTTGTAATCAAGAATTCCACAAGCACTCAGCAATAACATAACAGTGGACGTAGGCTTTATTCCTAGCCGAACCACTTTAAAAATCTTTGTCTTATTTATTTATCTGTGATTGAAAAATTAGAGCGATCTAGTTTTTTACATCAACAGATTGGCGCCGTCTGTGGGAAACGACTGTTATTATCGTTTTTCATAAAAATCATTTATCACCAATGGAAGATAATCCAGAATCCAGTAATTGAAATGTTGGAAATACTGGAAATCTTCCAAATCCATCTGCATCCTCAGATCTGGATGGAATTATGATGAATCTGGCTCAAGGACAAACCGCCATGCAAGAATCTATGAGGCAACTCATTCAAACTCTTCAGGGCGGTGCACCTACCTATTCAGGGCAAAGGAGTGATCATAGGCAATCGCAATCTAGACGTACCAGGTCATATCACAATGAGGAGTCTAATGATTCTTCTTATCAACCTGGGCGAACTTCATCGATACGGGCTACGGATACAGATCAACGTATCACTCTTTCTCCGGAGAGAACTAGCGCTTTGGAAAGATTAAGCAGAGTGTCTCCTTTCAGTCGGTTAGGACCAAGGAGGAACATGAGTCCACCTAGGGCTCCATCAAGAAGTTTTCGACCACCACCAGGTTTGAGAGAAGGATCTGCACAATCGCGACCAACTACTCGTCGAGATAAATCTCAGGAAGCTACGTCAGAGCAATCAGTTGCTCGGACTAAGCGGCCTGAGGAAGGGAATGAAGCATGGAAAGGTTCCATTCAACGGTTGGAAGATAGATTGGGAGAAATGGCTAAGGCAAGGAACCCCTTACAGAGAACTTTTGTTCAAGGAACACCTTTTGTGCAAGCCATTGTGGATTTCCCTACACCGTCAAAATTCAAAGCACCCGTAGTGACCCCCAAGTACGATGGAAAGACAGATCCCGTACTTCATATAGAACAATACCAAGCTGCTGCAGATATCTACGTTGTCCCTGAAGAGATGAGGTGTAGAGCATTCTCATGAACTCTTATCGGATCTGCACAGATATGGTACAATAATCTTCCTCGGGGTAAGATTTCAACCTTTGTTCAGTTAGCCGAATTGTTTATTGGCAATTTTTGTTTTGGAGCAAAGCCGGTAAAGCGAGTAGCACACTTGCTAAGTGTTAGACAAAAATCAGGTGAAAGTACTAGAGATTACATAACTCGTTTCAATAACGAGAAGTTGGAAGTCATAGATTATGAAGAAAAGACAGCAATCACTGCTCTGATGAGTGGTTTGCTGCCTAACAAGCTGTACTACTCTTTGGCCAAAGATCCACCTAAAAATATGTCGGAGTTGATGGCAAAGGCGGCCAAAATCATGAATGCCGAGGAGGCTATGGCTGCGAAGAAGAATATGGACAAAGAAGTTAAAGTTGAGGTCGACAATTCTAAGAAGAAAGATCAGAAAGGTAATGGTGGTGATAAACATTCCAGGAATAACAGGATGAAGTTGGAAGTCCTAAAGAAGTATGATAATTATACTCCATTGAAAATGGGTATTAATCATGTTTTGGAAGAAATCAGGAATAACGAGGAAATCAAGTGGCCAGAGAAACTGAAGACAAATCCCGACCTGAGCAATAAAGACAAATATTGCGAGTTTCACAAAGATCATGGCCATATGACCAAAAATTGTATAGCCCTTCAGAACGAGATTGAAACACTCATCCGAAGAGGAAAATTATCAAAGTATGTAGATCGCAGAGGTGAAAGGAAGAATGATGATAGAACTAGAGAGAGATCTAGATCTCCTCGTCGTGCAGAGGATAAAAAGAAGAGGGACCATGAAGAGGATCCAGATGATGACCCCGATCTTCCCAAGAAACCAAGGAAACCTGAACGAGAGGTATTTTCCATACGTTTTGGGTCACTTGATTGTAATGTTATTACAGGAGGAGATGCAGGAGGAGGAGACCTTACTGCAGAAAGAAAAGCTTACCTTGGAGAGGCTCAAGCTTGTTCATACATTCAGCGAATAAACCTGGCCGAGGATGATCGTCCGAGGAAGGTAAGCAAAGAGAAGCTAGTGATTGGTTTTTCAAAAAACGACCTGGCAGGTGTTCTTTACCCTCATGATGATCCTTTGGTGATCAAAATGAGGATGAAGGATGTGATCATTTCAAGGGTGTTAGTAGACAATGGTAGTTCGGCAGACATCATGTACTATTCATGCTTTGATAGCTTGAATTTAAAATTATCTCAATTGGAACCTTATCACAGACCCCTTCTGGGTTTTGCTGGCGAGAAAGTTTTTCCACTTGGGACGATCAAGTTGGATATACTCATTGGAACTTGGCCTGCTTGTCGAACAGAAAGAATACGCTTCTTTGTGATGGATAAGAATGTGCAGTCCGCCTACAACATCATCATGGGAAGAGTTGGATTGAAGAAGTTCGAAGCAGTTCCATCTACAGTGCATCAATGTTTGAAATTCCCAACGAATTTTGGAGTAGGAATTATGAAAGGTGATCAAAAAGTAGCTCGGGAATGCTATTATTCGTCTGCCGAGCAAGAAGAACTTGAAGAATCAAGGAAAAAGACTACTACTTACCAAGTGGAGGAGAGCACAGAAATTGAAACTCTTGACCCTAGGGATGAATCTCAACTCGTAAAAGGGGAGGTTGTGGAATCTACAGAAATTGTTATCCTGGACGACGAGCATCCTGAATGAGTAACTCAGATAGGATCGTCGTTGGATGTTTCAATAAAACAAGATTTGATAACTTTCTTGAGAAATAAGAAGAATACTTTTGCTTGGAGTCATGAAGACATGCCAGGTATAGATCCAAACTTTTTATGTCATGAGCTCAATGTGAATAAGGAGATCAAGCCTGTGAAGCAAAGAAGAAGAGTGTTTAGTCCCGAGAAGAACCAGGCCATACAAGAGGAGGTCGAGAAACTCCAGAAAGCCCAATTCATTGAAGATGTGAAATATCCAGATTGGTTGGCAAATGTGGTGATGGTAAAGAAGAAGAACAACAAATGGAGAATGTGTGTTGATTTTACTGATCTCAACAAGGCATGTCCAAAAGATCATTTTCCATTGCCCAGAATTGATCAACTAGTGGATGTTACCTCGGGACACGAGCTACTCAGCTTCATGGATGCTTATTCTGGCTACAACCAGATCAAAATGAAACCTGAAGACAGGGAAAGTACTTCTTTTATTACCCCAAGGGGAACTTATTGTTATAATGTTATGCCTTTTGGTTTAAAAAATGCAGGTGCAACATATCAGCGGTTGATGAACAAGGTTTTTACCGAACAAATCAGCCGCAATATGGAGGTCTATGTCGACGACATGCTCACCAAAAGCAAGAGAGCTGCAGATCATTTGGTTGACTTGAGTCAAACTTTTGATCAACTGGATAAATACCAGATGAAGCTCAACTCGACGAAGTGTACCTTTGGAGTACGAGAAGGAATGTTCCTCGGATACATCGTCAACCAGCGAGGTATTGAGGCAAATCCAGAAAAGATCAAGGCTCTTTTAGGGCTGCGATCTCCGACGACGAAGAAAGAAGTGCAGAGTCTTACCGGACGGGTCGCAGCACTCAACAGATTTGTATCCCGAGCAACTGAAAAATGCCTCCCATTCTTCAAAACACTGCGAAAAAGTTTTGAGTGGACTGATGAATGTGAGAAAGCCTTTCAAGATTTGAAGAAGTATTTGGGAGCCCCACCATTGTTGTCTAGGCCAATAACTGGAGAGACGCTGTACTTGTATTTGGCAGTATCAGAAAATGCAGTTAGCTCGGCATTGATCAGATTGGAGAATGGAGTCCAGAAGCCAATTTATTACACAAGCAAGGCCTTCCGAGGTGCGGAAATCAGATACCCAAAGCTGGAAAAATTGGCACTGGCATTAATTGAAGCAAGTAGAAGAATGAGGCCATACTTCCAGGCCCATACCATCATTGTGTATACCGACATGCCGTTAAGACAAGCCCTTCACAAGCCAGAAAAATCAGGAAGATTGATGTACTGGGCAATAGAGCTCGGTGAATATGATATTGTGTATGAACCCAGATCATCGTTGAAGGGGCAAGCCGTGGCAGATTTTATAGCAGAGTTCACATACCCTGATACCCCCGAGGAGCAAAAGGTGCTTGCTGACCTACCTGTGGACGATACAGGATCAACAGACACAGATCCAAACCAACCAAGGTTGGTAAAAGGACTTGTGGATGTAGAAAAATCATAATATTCAAACCCCGACCAACTCCGGTTGGAAGAAGGGCGCGAACAAATGACCAACGAGGAACGAAGGATACCCGGGGATGATGAAAGAAAACAGATGATATTTCACCGAGGAACTCTAACAGACAAGAAATTTGAAGACAAGTTACATACATGGAGATTATATGTAGATGGATCATCTTGCACGGCTGGTTGTGGAGCAGGGATTGTTTTAAACTCTCCAGACGATATTGACATGGAGTATGCCTTGAGATTCCAATTCAAAGCTTCCAATAATGAGGCTGAATATGAGGCTATGATAGCAGGTTTTCATTTGGCAAAAGTTATGGAGGCACGACAAGTAAATGTTTTCAGTGATTCTCAATTAATTGTGAATCAAATGATGGGAATATATGCAGTGAAGGAAGAGTTAATGGTGAAGTACCATGCAAAAGTGATGGAGTTATTAACAGAATTTGATGCTATTCAATTGGTAAGGATACCGAGAATGGAGAATGCTAGAGCAGACGCATTGGCCCGACTAGCGTCAGCTACGCGCACCGAGCTGCGAAGAACAATACCAATTGAAGTATTAGAAAGTCGGAGCATAGAAGAAGATCTGACGGTGAAGATTATTACCCTTGATTTAGGACCATCTTGGATGGATCCTATCAGAGCATACATTGAAGAAGGAGAATTGTCGGAGGACAAACTAGCTGCCAAGAAATTGAAGTATAAAGTTGCTCGGTATGTGTTAACTAATGGTGTTTTGTACAGACGAGGAATTATGGCAGGTTTGCAGAGATGTGTGCATCCATCATAAGTCAAAGAATTGATTGAAGAAATTTATAAAGGATCTTGTGGAGCTCATGTAGCAGGTTGGACACTTTTGCAAAGGGTAATGACACAGGGATACTATTGGCCGACGATGAGGGCTAATTGTATAGCCTATGCTAAGAAGTGTGACAAATGCCAACGTTTTTCCTCCATCCGAAGAACTCCACAGGCATTGTTGACACCCATAACATCACCTTGGCCATTTGCCATATGGGGAATTGATCTGGTTGGACCACTGCCAACGACCCGAGGAAGGTTCAAGTATCTCGTCGTGGCAGTAGACTATTTTACTAAGTGGGTGGAAGCTGAACCACTAATTGATATGACGTACGAGAAGGTGTATCAATTCATATGGAAGAATATCATTTGTCGATATGGTCTCCCCCACGCTTTCATCACAGACCATGGAACGCAATTTGATAATGAAGAATTTGCTGCCTATTGTCATCAGTCAAACGTCTTGAAGTTTCATTCAGCACCAGGCCATCACCAAAGCAATGGACAGACTGAAGTGACGAACAGAACATTACTAAATGGGTTGAAGAAGAGGTTAAGTGAGGCTAAACCAAATTGGATTAATGAGCTATAGTCAGTTTTGTGGGCTTACCGAACAACTCCCCGAGCAACAATAAGAGAATCACCATATATGCTAGCATTTGGAAGTGAGGCTGTGATACCTGCCGAGTTGGGCCTACCAACACACAGGGTGTTAAATTTCAATTCTCCGATCAGTGATCTGATGAGAAGGATGGATTTGGATATGCTCGAGGAAGTCAGAGAAGAGGCAGCCATTAGGAATGCTTCTTATCAACAACGAACAGCTCTGTTTTACAACAAAAGGGTAAAGAAATGTGATATAAAAGAGGGGGATTATGTGCTAAAGAAGGTCATTCAGAAGCAGAATAAACTGGAAGCAAACTGGCATGGACCTTACCGAGTTACAGAGGTTGTTCGACCAGGAACTTACAGAATAGCAACTCTAGAAGGAGAGGAATTTAAGAACGCATGGAATGCTGAACACCTGCGCAAGTATTATCAGTGATGTCAAATGTAAAGCATTTCTTTCATTATGAATAAAACGAGGATGTTTCGCCATTTTCTTTCTGGTTGAAAGTTTTTCGGGGAATACTAGTGTAATACACTACACAACAAAAGTGCTCTAAGGAGCCAACCTCCTTTGGTTAGGAGGACAGCTCTACGGAGCAAAAGTGCTATAAGTAGCCAACCTCCTTTGGTTAGGAGGACAGCTCTACGGAGCAAAAGTGCTATAAGTAGCCAACCTCCTTTGGTTAGGAGGACAGCTCTACGGAGCAAAAGTGCTATAAGTAGCCAACCTCCTTTGGTTAGGAGGACATGCTCTAAGGAGCCAAAAAATGCTCTAAGGAGCCAAAAGCTTTAACGAGCCAAAAAGTGTACACCAGCATGATCAACTACAATGAGTTCTTTGAAGAACAAAATGTTCAACCAAGTATAGTTAGTCGGGGATAAAAACCCAATAACTGTAGTTGGTCGGCGAGGACAAATTATCGATCTTAGTTGGTCGGACGCATTTTTATAATTGAACCAAGTATAGCTGGTCGGGGATAAAAACCCATCAACTGTAATTGGTCGACAAACATTATTCACCCACCTTGGTTGGTTGGAAACAGTTTGAACATTTTTACTCATTACTTTATTATTAAGTGATCGAGAAACATTACTAATACTTGTAACTTTTTATTAAGTTGCTTATTGAACAGTAATATTGTTATCTTTTTAACAGATACATAGATACATATGTACAAATATAAAGGTGTTTGATAAACAGAAGACTAACAAAATTGGCAAACAGAAAATGAAAATCTTTTCATTAATCTAGAATAAATTACAAGTTACAAGAAGGTACTAAATTGTTACATGGATATTACTATTCTATTGGTTTTTTGCCCTGTGCTTTAGAAACAGGTTCCTCGCCGGCAGGAGGGTCTTCTAGGCAAAGGGGAGAATTGATGAAATTAACATCTCTGAGCATTCTGACGTTCATAACAGAAGGTGTATCCAAAAGATGCTCAGGACGAGATAATTCAACTTGGGAGTGAAGGCTATAATCACCAAGATATTTTGAAATTAGACTGCGAGGAATGGAACGAGCTGGGATCCATGTCATATCCAATTTGAAAGGTGGTACAGGCAAGTCTAATAATGATGGAGCATGATAGTCCCATAAAAAATGCCCTTGCTCCAACTTTAACACACCCAATGCATTTAACCATCCTTGCTTGTAACCTTCAGTGTTAGCATGTTCAATGCGAGCATCCAGATGAACGAGAGCTTCATTATATCCTGCCATCCAGAATTCCCTTGGATGTTTATGGAATTGGAAGGTTAATCTATCCAATTGTTCATGAAGGCTTTTGGCAAAGAGATCCTTGTTATGCAAGGCAGATTTCGTCGATGCCAGCTGATCTTCCAGAGACAGATTTTTATTGGACATTTCAGTCAGAGCACGGTCTTTTACTTTCAACTGGAATGCTTGAGTTTCCAGAGTAGACTGAGTGCGAGCCTCTTCAACATTTTGGCTGAGGACTCTTCCTCGCCCCCGAGAACCTCTTCCTCGTCCCCGAGCAGTTCCAGAAATGGCAGATCTTCTTAAGTCCTCTAGCTCTTGCCTTAGTTTGGCATTTTCGACCTCTAAGAACGAGAAGCCTTCATCAGTAACTGGTATTAATGCAGTAGAAGATGAAGCAGCAGATTCATATTGAGCCAAATTTTTCTGCAAATTATTATTTTCTTGTTCCAGGATCTCGGCAATTTGTCTGCAGGCTTCAACTTCACCTTTTAGGGTCCTTTCCCTAATATCATATGCAGCAATGATCTTCTTATGGCCTGTTTCAGAAGAAAGTTGTTGGTATCTATTTTCATAATCTTTGTGTAACAAAGCCATTGATTCATTGTGCTGACCTTGGAGATCCTCTAAGGAACAATGCAGCTCTTCAATCAGGTCATAATAAGCGACATTGTTGGCCACAGCTCGGTCGAGTAAATCTTTCAAGTACCGATAAGCCTCAATAGCCTGCTCTGAAGCACCATGACCAAGGATATCACCAATTTCCGACGCACTAAGGTCTGTATGACCAGCCTTATAGTATTGATGACATTGCTGCATCAGCTCGGTATCATGTGAAGAGATCAATTCCATTCTAGCAACAAACTAAGGACGAGAAAAAGACAACAATCAACAAAAACAAGTTATCAACAACAGAGATAAGCAAAGATATATTTTATTAGATCATCAAAAAGTTACATTGTTCGATTACAAGGAAATACAGAAATGCTACCGAACAACTTCACACCTTTTCCTTGTCTCCCAAGACTTTCTCGGGAGGCTGGGACGAGGAGCTCGGTTGCTCGGTGGTAACAACAGCTTGATCGGTAGGAATCTTCTCGGGAGGAGGAGGCATGGAAGAAACGTCCTCGGTGGCAGAGGGTTGAGAGGCAGAAACTTGATCGCCCATAGCCATAGAAGACTCATCTAAGGCAGGTTCATCTTCTTCTTCTTCCACAATTGGTGGAGGAGGACCAGGGAGATGCTGTTGGAATAGCTCAGAATCGTCTTGGACCTTTAGCTCTTGCAGAGCAGCTACCCAGCCATCATGGAAGTATTTCAACTCCCCATATTAAACTTGGGATGTCATTGCAGCTATCCCTCTCTCCCATCCTTTCTCCCAACCAACACTGAAATGTTTCTTGATTGCAACTTTTCTCCTCGACTTCTCCGAGGAGAGCTTCACCTCCAATTACTCTTTCTTAACCTTGATATCTCGCAGAGTAGATAATTCTTCCTCTGCCTTTTTCAACTTATCATCAGAATCCTGATGTTTAACCTCCAAAACTTTAATTTTCTCCTCCAAGTTCTTGGAGGTTTCGGCCATTTTCGCCTTCTCAGCCTCAGCCACAGCCAGCTTTTTCTCCCAAACAGTTTTCTCCTCGATGTACTGTTGGCGAGATTCCTTCACAGATTGGGCTAAACCCAACAAAGCATCGTCAACATCGGACGAGGAACTGGAAGCTTTAATAACTTGATCTTTCTTCACGATGGTATTGAAGCAGTTCATCAGCTGAAAGATAAGAAAAACAATAAAGTCAACACAAATACAAGAATTCAAAAAAAAGGAAAGAAAGACCAAAGGTATGATAAATTTACTGAAGAAAGATGACGAGCAGCTAGGGATGTCAGTGTATCCCTAGGAATTTTTTCATCAACCCCGAGAACCTCGGGTATAACGGAGCTCATTGAAGAACTCGGAAGAATGATGTTTGAAACACTACTACCACCAGCGGGTAGAGAAAATGCAGTTCCAGCAAGATTAACTGAGGATGATTTCCTCAATCTCTTCAAAGGACGGTCAGCAGCATCAACCAAGGAAGAAGTCTTGGTCGGAGATATTGTAATTACATCAGCAGGAGCATTTTTCTTGCTCGGGGCCACTGGGGGCTTCTCGGCAACTTTGGAGGAACCAGCATCTACTTTTTTAGTCCCCTCTGGGACATCAATTTTGCCTTTCTGGGCTCCAACAGCAGAAGAAATTTCACCAAATAGAGCAGGAGGAGCTCTTTTCTTGCCCATTCTCTGAGATAGGGGGATATGAGAATCTGAAGATGAACTTTCTGGTGTTGAAGCTGGTTCAACAGGGCGAGCAGTATAAGAGGTTGTGTAACTCTTATACTGTAGTAAATATGAAGCAGATCTAATATGCTCGTCAGCAATGGTCTTATGCAAATTCCAGATAAGTTTCAAATGCTTGATATTCACTTCTGACTCTTTTGGAGTTTTTCTTTTGCTATCAACTGCAAATAAATACATAATGGAATATCAGTCATACATTTTGTCAAACATGATGAAAGCATAATTTCATAAGTAAAATAAAATGAAAAATAAACCTATCCCATTGCCGTATGGGGGGCATCTGGGACCGTTGTATACTTCATTCCCAGATAAAGGCGCATGTTGCCAATTTTTTATGACCAACCCATGCTCAAAATAATCCCTATTTGAGTCAGGGAGATTAACTACAAGAGCCCTATTCAAATACCTAGTTTTTAAATAATAAATATTATCTAGAACAGCCCATTTATAACAAAACATAATTTCATGGATCCCAATACGAGTCCCATGAGTTAGATTTAATTTGTGCACCCCGTTAATTATTCTCCATGAATTGGGGGCTATTTTTGCAGGAACAAGATCAAAATATTGACAAAACTCAAGACATAATGGGTTTGGTGGAAAGGAAAAACCGCATTCAGCAACAAAAAGACTGGGGAACCAATGTCCCTCAGCCAATCGAAAGTAATCTAAAGGCTCAGAAAGAACCTCTAGAGTTACCCACGAAGGAATGGAAAAATCAGAACGGAATTTCTCAATAGACTCCACAATATAAACCATATTGAATAAAAGAGATACAGAAGAAGGAAAGAAGATCTTACAGAAAGAAAGGAGATGTGTTGACAACGAACGAAAACAAGGATGAACGCACAAGAGAAGAAGAGAATAGAAAGCTTGAATGCAGAGAATGAAAAACGTAGACGACGGTATGGTTACCAAAGAAGTTTAAATACTTTGCATTGGGAAGCGGCGAAAGAAATGATTACCAAAAAGAAACTACTAAACTTCCGGCGGCTAAGAGGACAAAATTTGCACGAATATCAAAGCGCTTATAAAAAAGGCGGAAACTGCGAAATAAGAAAGAAATTTGAATACAATGTTCCTGAAACCCGGGAAGGACATTTAATATTGCCATATACCGAGAAAGAATGTTCCATACTCTTCAAAGTTCAAAATATGAAACATTGGGGGCTTCTGTTGATACCAAAATTAATATGCTGATGTGGACGAATAAGACGAAGACATGTATCAATCTACGTGGCACAATAGCAGCGAGGAAGATCATTTCCTGACCAACCATGCTTATTTCCGAGCAACGAGAATACACCGAGGAACTCTATCACATCGAGGAACTCTATCACACCGAGGAACTCTAACGCACCGAGGTACTCTAATGTTCCGAGGAACCCCTGATCAGCGAACAGCTATGGCGGTCCGAGCTGCATCTCGATCGTATCATTAATTGCCAGATAATCAACAGTTCAGATATTCATTGAATGCTTATATTCTTGGCACGCACTCTGCATTAAATGTATTACCCTTTCGTATGTATATCATTGAATGTATCAAACCTTTCATGTACAGCCTCAAGGCTATAAATACCTTGTATCATCCTCATTCAAAGGGGACCGGAATTTCTTGAGAGAACTTGTAATCAAGAATTCCACAAACACTCAGCAATAACATAACAGTGGACGTAGGCTTTATTCCTAGCCGAACCACTTTAAAAATCTTTGTCTTATTTATTTATCTGTGATTGAAAAATTAGAGCGATCTAGTTTTTTACATCAACAGTCAGGATGAAATTATGTGTTAATATTTACATGACTCAACACTCCCTAAAATTTGTGTGCTTTAATGTTTAATGCTACCTCTTGTTCATTTGTCCATATTAAATGTTAAAAATCAAAATGATATATTTTATATGTTTAGTTGGATTCGGTATGAGAATTATTTTTAAAATGGATACAACATGTGTTTTGACGGATTCAATTAATGATTGATTTTTAAACCATAATTTGACAAAAGATCTACTACTTTTTTCATGTTAATGATAAAAAAAATGAACTTTCACAACATAGCACCCATGATAATAATGCTTAGGGGCCAAATTATTGTGTAGAATAAAATTAGGAGTATTGACAATATGAATGTGACCACATGTAATGGATTTTAAACCACGATCCGTTAATTGGTTATTTTTTCTTATTCAAAATATTATTATAGCATTCTTAGCATTACTTTAGTCCATGTTACTTAATTTTCAAATTTTGTTCACAAAATCTCAAAATCTTTAACCTAGATTGGGAATTAAAATTTGAGATAAAATTGAGTTAATCACTAAAAAGCATATATTTGTCATAGTTCCATTGGTTTCATCCCCGCACTATTAATATATACTATAAATTGTTCATCCTCTTGTGATTAATTAATTTCACAACAAAAATTTACCAGTACATTAGGAATGTTTTGAATAGGACTAAGGGTGATATTCAAGATCTGGTGATCTCTACATTAGACATGCATAATCTAACAAATTTGCAACGATTGCATAGATTTTCAACCCCCGAGAATTATGAGGATGATAATATTCACATAATTATTTCTTTGATTGTTATGGATATGATTTAATTTATTCGGTCAACAATATCTACAAGTTGGAAAATCATTATGTGAATATATTTCAGATCATATTTAAGATGAATACATGTTCGGGAGATATTTTTTATTGTGATACCCCTTGATAAAAAAAAACTTATAAGCTTTTATTTTTCTAATAAACATAGCTAGTGAATTTATATCCTCCAGACTATCAAATAAATTAAGTTTGAGATCAAGGAATAAATAAGAAGTTGGCAAAAATCTATTAGCGACGAATTAAATTTTACCAATAGGGCATTGAGTGCTTAACATGGGGTGTCTTACATGTGATATCTATCCTTGCAAACAAGGTCTCACTATTCGATTAATTCTGACATAATCAAGTTGGAGTGCGGTTGTGATTATTTAGTGGAATCAATTCTAATTAAACAAAAAAGAAACTAAATAACGTGGTGTAATTTGGGGTTATTATATATCTTTTTGGAATACAATTTAATTATTAGCCTCGGGTCCCTAAAATTGTCCATTTATCAAGTACCAAGTCCAAAAATCTTTAAAAATCCTAATTGTCCCAAGCTCACTTCATGTACATATAAGTGGTATAATATTTATTATACACATAAGGGTTAGAGAGAGAAAAAAAATATTAACATTTTTGTGAGGGGTTAACAGAAGATAATTTTTTTTTTCTCTTATTTTCACTAAGTTTTTATCCCTAGAAGTTACCACACCTATAGATTTCTTTGGGTGGATAATATACTAGAATATCTAAGGTATTTTGTACATTAGAATCAAGTACTTGGAGGTGGGAAAATGTTAACATCATCTTTTTCATCAAATTTATCTCCTACTTTGAATCACCTGCAAGTTTTGCAAAGGTCGACCAATCAAATTGTTGGGAATTTTTTTTGTAATTATTACTCCCCATCAGTAGTATCCATATCCACCTTTGGATTCACCCTCTTGAGGTTAATAACCAGATATAGGAATTTATAACTAATCTCATCGATCATGGTGGAGGTGATGAAATCCATTTTCATTGATATTATGTGAACCATGGTAGTCTTCTTGGGTATTGGAATAGACTATTTTTAGAATCGAGTTTTGGTGTAGTTCTATCCAAAAGAACTCGCTTCAGATAAATGATGCCAATTGTAAGTTCACAAAATCACATAGTTTGAATAAATAGTCACAGAAGAAAAAATAATTATTATTATGAAAATACTACAATGAATTACACAAAAAGGAACACAAGATGTACATGGTTTGGTGGGTTCCTAACATCCATGAATGTGGGGAGATTTTATTAAGGTTCAAATAATACAATTTGAGAGAGGTTTCATACTCTATTTTTCACAAGTCTACCTTGGATGAGGTGATTGGTATTTATACACATTGTTATGAGAGTCCCTTTAAGGTTGACTCTCCCTTTTCATTTATCAACTACATGATAACATATATCACTAGAGTTATCTCACATGAGTATTCTTATCATCTAAAATCACATGGTGTCACTTTTTCTCAGCCATACCTTTATCATAAATGACAAAATAAACATCATATAACTTCCCCCAAGGCTATTCATAAACTGAGGCGTAAATCCTTGAGATGGTCGAGATTTTGTTATTCCTTTTCTCTTAATAATAGATAGCTTCTTGACCCAACACACAACCATAACTCGTGATCGTGTTTTAAACATTCTAGAATACCATGTTAATCTACTTTTGAAGTAAAAAAATTATATAATTCATAATCATCTCAAGAAATGTGGGTCCCATATTAAAATAGCCTCAAATAATTATAATGAAATCTTAAATTATAAGAATCCCCCACATGAGTGTACATAAACATGCAACCATCTATGCAGACACAAGAGGGAGCGTTCCTTTGGAAAATTCTTTCATTAACGGAGATCAATGTTGGAGTTGAATCTTCCTTAATGAAAGTTCATCGGACTTACAAGTTTATCACTGAACATGATTTCTTGAATTGTTCGACCTTTTGTGTAAACCAAGACAATATAATTCACATAATACTTTTTTATAATTTTTTGGTTCTTTCAATTGTGGTCATTTTTTACATTAAAAAATCTGGTTTTATGCATGCTTTAGAGAATTTAACTTTTGAAAATTCTTAGAGAAGAGATCCCTTCACACTCACATATGTGGCATACTATAAAGAGTATCTTCATATACACTACTTGTATTTCCATGATAGATGAATTATTAAAAGCAAGATCACCCTAAATCATGTTGAATGCAACACTATTTCAATATAGAATTGGGTATGATTTTTGAACTAATCAGTGCTCACTTTTAGTGTCAATTAAGATTATATTATCCCTTTGAACATAGATCCTAAAATGTCTAGTCAACGAGGTTGAGTTTCTATCAATATTACTTTTAAAATCATAAGCTTTATCTCCATCCCTTTTATGATTAGTATACATTCTCTCTTTCTAAATCATTTGGTAGAGTAACTATGACATTGTCCTTAGACTTTCCATATTCAATGGATATTACTCCACTTAAGCAAATGTTAAACAGTATATATCTTTGACGTAAATGGCAAAACTTACTTTTATGCATAGGACTTTGTGAACTTCCCCTAGATTATTGTCTATACCAATGTTTGAAAATCGCAGACATGTGTTTTTTCCTTATATGACTATTCTTTTAAGAAGTGTCAAAGCCACCCAACTTGTTCTATGGATTTATTTGAAGTTATAAATTCTAGTTCCACTATCAATTCAATAATACATGTTTTTTTCGGGATTCCATGACTTTATGGCACCTCATAGGCTAGAGACATAGCCACTTGTGGATTTGAGTCCTTTGAATCATATCTTTAGTTAGCATCAATGTATCCCTCAATTACGACTAGAAATTGTGTGCAAGGTAACCCATGATTAAGGGTGTATCTTAGATATCAAAGAACCTTATTACTTCCTTCAAATTGTATTCTCCTCCATTACTTATATATATCATCCATTTATTAATTAAGTGAAAATTTTATGGGCGAGTGTAGTCCATAGTATACATTAAATTGTCTATTATATGGTAGTTATTTAATTGAGTTATGTCTTTTCAAGTAGTTTTATATAAATGTATATTCGAGTCAATTTGTTTTCAAACAAAGCGAGTGCCACCCTTATCAACTATTTAACATTATATTGAGATTGAGACAAGAAAAGGTCAACAAATGTTTTAAAAAGTTAATTCCTAATATAACATCTAGAACTTCCATGTGTTTCAAACTAAATTCACTAGTTGTCATTCTCTTCGTACATCTAACAATATCCTAAATACATATAATAAGATTATCATCTACATATAAACAAACACCGACTTCTAAACAAATGGGGATAATTATTGTTGTGGTAATATAAATAGTGGAATATGGGGAAGATGATGGAATCTCCAAAACATTATAAATCATGTTATTTTTACTTTAATTGCGTTTCCATTCTAGTTATTTACTTTATGTACTCATCACTATATCATTTCAATTCTATGTATAAATGTTATGTCATTGTACTCATCACTATATCATCTCCAAGACATTATAAATCATGTTATTTGACATATATCTTCTTCATTGAGACATACACATGAATCCGATTTAAGATTACAAGGACAATTCGATGTTCTGCTACAAGTCAAGAATATTACAAAGAACAATTTTGCTTATGAATTTAAACTTACATTCCTTGATAAAAATGATGTAATTTTCTTTTGTTTTTACTTTTACTTTTAGCATGTAAAGTTTATTCATAAGTTCAAAAAGTGAGGGGTGTATTTTAAAATAATTTGATGCTCTTAAATATACTGTGACACACCGCCTAATTAAATACCGGGCGATCAATCCTTTATTAAATTAAAATCAAGGTGAACAGTTGGTTCATTCTTAGCATCACTGTCGCAAAATAAAATTTTCCAATTTAAACACCCTAAATAATTAAGCTAAGTGTCAAAACAATTTAAAACTTTATTTCCATCTTTATTTAATTCCAATTTGAAAACCTTTTAATAACCAACAGTTTAAGAATCACATAAGTGATATGGATAACAATTAACACAAAACAATTAATCCATCTAGATTAACCAAACCAAATTTAAGCTACAAATGAAATCATCCTAACAAGAGTTAATACCCAAAGAGTACCAAATACTGAAAAATAAGTAAACATACATCTCTGACAATTCTACACTGAATGGGAAATGGGCAACACATGTCGTATCTATGAAGAACTATAACAAGAACCGAATCAACGAAGAGGTCGTCTAAAATAAAGGCCTGCAACTCCCACATAAGCTACAGCACGTCCAATCCAAAGAACCTATGCATGACGCCCCTGTGGATGGGCACCTGTAATATATACATATATATACAGGAGAGAAGAGATAACAGAAAACGGGTCAGAGCCCAATTTTTAAACATTTTTAAAAATAGTTTAGCAGGTATTTAAAATGCTTACGTGCTAATGCAACAACCATGTTAGTATGCGACACTCTCTTGAGAATTATCACCTCTCGTCTAGTGTGCACGCCTACCGTACTAATGAATCTCATAAGTCTCTCTAACTTATTCTCCATAAGGTTTTATCACTTGAAAATAAGGTTATGATATTCACTTTAGAAAATCAATCTCTTGAGGATTTATTACGTTATTTAGAATAACCCCATACCGTCATAAAGTTTCCGAATACTTATACTGAAATTGAAGAATTTATACATTACTTAACTACTATAACGCACAGTAGAAAGTTCTCATATAGATATATGTATATATATTTGTTACACGTATGATATATATACAAACGGAACCCCACATAAAATCTATGGTGCAAGGTTTCCATATATAAGTATATATATACCAATCACTCATATATATATATATATATATATATATATATATATATATATATATATATATATATATATATATATATACTATATGCACCCCACATAGGAACTATGGTGCTGGCATACTCTGCTATCAAGTCCCTGTATCACACATATTTAGGGAAATGCTAGTTCAGAATCACTCTCGAACTGCATTAACATAAAACACATACAATTGGAGGCGAAGCATAGTTCCAAGTCACTAAGAGATCAGCACATACCCTCACGTTTCTTAGGATTCCTTGGTACAGGCTATCTGATTGATAGTTAAACGGTCCTAAGAGACGATCATTACAACTATTTTCTTTGGTATATTTTGCATATATTATATACGGCATGTTTGTTGTATTTATGAAATTTGCATTTTTTTGGAAAAATTCAAAAAATTCAAAATAGTTGGTGTTTGTTTGCCTTTGAGATGATCATTACACATGCTTGTTTTAAATCTTTATGTGATGATATATTTTCTTCGTCGAGATGTGTTGCATGATTATTGTTTCTACTTGTTTGTGTATTTGTCTATTTCGATAAAAACAAATGAGGAGAGCAAATTAAAATGTAGTTTTTGATGAGTTTTCATTATGGGGGAGTATTTATTTATGAATTATTTTTTGTTTCAAAATCGATGCGTCATGAGGGTACATGTTTTTGTCTCATGTGTGTAGGTAATTAAAGTGGAATTTAAAGACTCACGGATCAAGACATAATTTAAGAAGAAGTTGAAGTTTGAAGATAAAGAATCTTATGCCGTTCTATTTGGGCTGGGAAGGCTATTAGTATCTTTGTAATAGAATTTTTTTAATTTAATTTGGTGATTCGGCCATTTTTTTGGTTTTGTACCAGAATAGCCAAAGGGGAATATTTGTAAGAACAATTTTTCAGTAATTGTTTATAGCATAGTTTTAACTAGTTTGGCGTACCTCGTTACAAATTGTCACGTATGATCAAGATAAACCGAAATCAAGCATCTCCAAGTTTGAAGACTTCCTGACATCTCGTAAATCTAAAAAATGTATAAAATGATTTAGATCTTAAATTAATTCATAGAATTATGTTTGGGATATTTAATTTTTATCAAAAGTCGAACATGACAGTTTTGGTTTTGAAAATATGTTTTCTAAGATACCTGTAGGCGGAGTTTTTTAAATGGGAAAGTTTTGTTTCTGTCGTTCAAATGACATCACAATGTCGTTCAAATGACATACCTTTTTCATTCTAACGACATGTAATGTCGCTTCTAACGATATATGCTTGTGGTTCAAATGACATCAAGAAGTCGTTCGAATGACCTCCCGACTTAATTTTTTTATAAATACATGTTTCATGATCATAATGTTTAAGAACTTAGCAAAAACATTACTGCATATCATCAGCAAAATTTCTTCAACTTTTGTGTTTTCAAAACACTGCTTTAATTCACAAAAATCATCATTGAATATTGTTCTTGTGAATTAGTTTAGAACCCTAGAAAGTTTTGTATATATTGCATACACCTTAGTGGAGAGGCACTCCATTGCTGACTTATGATACCTGCGGGGATTCACTATAGAAGACGAAGGCTCAGGTTTACGGAGGGATGAGGTCCATTGTCGTTCTCGATGGAATCACTACTGATTTTAGGCTACGGTCTATGTGATTTTTCTGAGGAAGATTCATTACAGATTTCATTGTATTTGTAACTTGTGATTTACGTTATAGTGAAATAAAGGTTTTACCGGAAAGGTTTTTTTTCCTAAAACTTGGCCTTATCGTATTTGCATGGTTTTAGATGGATGCGTAGGACAAAAAGATCAAATCAATTTAAAAGTCTCTTTCGCATATTTAAAATTGGTGTTGCAATTTTTGTTGAAATAACCCTTTGCGATTATTTTTCCCCTTTCAAAGATAATTCATGTTATGTTTTTCTTTATAATTGTGTCTCTAAGATTGAATTGCATCATTAAACCCACCTTAAAATGGAGGTATAACCATATTTAGGTTGGTCATACTAGAATAGGGCTAAACACACCTAAGAATGGATTGTACAGCTTACAAATAAGTTGGTAGCCTAATATTTGCCATCTAATCCACCTAAAAACAGTGGTACAACCCAACTTGGGTGGGTCGGACTATAATAGGAATAAATACATCTTATAATGGACGGTACAACTTACAAATAAGTTATAAGCCTAAGATTATCAAACCTACCTAAAAACTGTGCTACAACCCATCTTAGATAGAACAACCTAGAATAGGCATAAATGTAAGGCTGTAAAACATGATTAGTAAGTTTAATTACATGATTAAATCTAAGTTATGAGTTATAATTTATAAATTGGTTATGTGTGTTTAACATGTTTAGGGGATGCATGCTCATGTGATATATGTGTTGTTTACATTAGGTGATAATTGAGCTTTATTGTCGGGGATAACATGTTTAGAGCATACGATTAGTTATGTGGTTAAATGCATCATAAATTATGTTTTTAATGCATGGTTATGTTTATAAAAGTAAGCTAGGTTGTTGGTACAAAATTGGCAATGTTTGGTCGCTAAATGTGAAAGTTTTGAGATTTTCGGTAAATTGTTACTTTCCTGTTGGAGCCCAAATTAGGTGTACTAGTTTTACGATTTTGGGAAAACACAAAATATGAAAGTTGTAGATGTTTAAGTTATCTACTAATACACACAAAGAGGGAGTAAATAGGGACCCATGATAGTGAGTAATGGTGATTTTACCAAGGTGGGACAAATGTGTCATTAATTGAATTGTCGAATTCGACCTTTCATCCAACCAATCACGTGTTACCACTACCCCTATTGCTATTGGACCACTATACAACGTATTTATGATTATAAATTAGATTCATGTATTCTTACTCATAATAAATAACAAGTTTTGCTTAAAGAGAGAGAAAGATAAGAAAGTTAAGGAAGAAATCTTTGGAAAATTTCTATAAATCGAGGAATCCTCGTAAGGTAATTACTTCTTCATTCAAGTTGGTCACATCGATGAGTTATATACTTGGCATGTTTTTATTTTTTATTTGGATATATATTTTAATGACACCCATATTTCTGAATTATGTTGGAACAAGGATGGGTTAAGAACATAAGTTAGAACTGGAGCTAGGATCGTAAATGCATACTTTAAAGTCCTAGATTTACATCAATTTTTTCGTAAAGAATTTTGATTTGTAAAATTTATAATTATGATGTATATATCTGCTAAGACATGTTTATTATATGTTTCCATGAACTATACCCAAGGTGCAGGTTATGTATGCTTAAAAACATTAAGTTATGCCTTAATGTTCTATTTTGACCTAGTTATGCTAAAAATGGCACAAATCATGAAATACTTATTGAAATAAAGTATTTCCAGTGGGAGATGTTAGAAAACATATATGAGTATAACATATCCTAAAATTGTGGAAAAATACCAAGTAATGAACCTTTGGTGATAGTTTGAAGTTTTGGTTTAAAATTTTTCCCTAAAGGAGCAAGAATGCATACCAGGTGTTGACGTTTTGCTCGACATAGAAAATGAGCCCTAAAAATTACGAAACATTAATTTTGTATTATTCAATGTGTTTAATGATATTGGGTGGAATATCATGGAAAGTTATGTTGTATAAAAATTATGAGAATTCTAGGAAGTTGAAGTTGTGTTTTTGTTTTTCTTCAGAAGCGATTTGGAAAAGGTTGTAATAAAATGGGCATAACTTTGTCTAGCAAATTCGTAATTTAATTCCATAAATTTTGTTAGAACTAATTAATTGAGTGTTATATAAATGTGAAGTGTCATATTTAATTCCTCCATAGTTATTTCTGATTGACCAAATGATGTGATGTGTTACTGGGTTTGATGTTAATCAGTGTATTCATATACTAATGGCATTGACTTGTTAGGTGGGGAAGAAGCTAATACTACCATACCAAGGAAGTAGTTTGGTATTAATCTTAGTACCAAATCTAATGTGAGTGACCTATCCTATGAAATATAGATGCTTATATGTTCATATGGAAATGTGTAGTTAAAGACATGTGTTAAAATGCTTATGGGTGTGATGTTGTATTTAGGAAACATATGCATATGATTAAAAATGTTAAGTGATGTTATATAATGATATGGAATGGTGAGTCCTTTATCTAATGTTAAGGACTGGTGGGTCCTACAGGATGTGGCGGTCCTGTTAATCCAACTTAAAGGTTATGTACTCGGGCCTAATAAAGGAATGTGGTGGTCCCTAATAACTGTGGTGGGTTAATTGGACTGTGGAGGGTCCAGACTTGCGAGAGTTTCACAATTCTTGTTGGGTTATAGCATTAGAACAAAATAAAAATGGTTATTCAAATTGCTTATATGCGTGGTATATGGTCATTCACTGAGCCTTTATAGCTTACACTCCTATAATGTTTTATTTCAGGTATGTTTATCATTTGGAGTTCACTTCCAAGTTAGGACCTTATACCGGGGGAGTGACGGATATATAGTATGGTTTGAATATCAAGAATCTTTTTGTGTAAATATTAACTAAGGATCTTGGTTATGTACAGTTTTGTAGTACTTATAAGTTACATGTAAAGGTAGTTATGTTTTCATCTACACATACTAAAAAAAATCTTATGCTATTTTCCCTTAGAGATTTAAATTAAAGCATTATTTACAGCTTAAGGAAATTTATCTCTAATTAAAAAGGATGAGTTTAACTTAATTAAGTCGGGGCGCAACAACTTGGTATCAGAGCGTGTTTATTAGGTTCTGGACAGGGTGTGAGGGTCAAGATTGGCAGTGGATACTAGAAAATGAGTTTGCTATGCGTCTGGATTTTGACTAACAATGTTAATATTAAACTGTTGTTATTATATTTTGTTTAAGTTAATTATATTGCAGTGAGTGATGGATCCACACAAGCTGCATGATAGAGAAAGGGTGAGGCATCTTATGTTCCTTATAGTCAGCAAGGACATAGACATATTGAAATGGATGAACCAGAGCTGCAACAATAACCCATTGATGATGTAGGAAGAATATTACTAGTTGTGGCACAATTAGTGGAACAAGCAAGAGGTGGAGCACATGGTGGAGATAGGGATAAATTGCATGAGAGGTTCATGAAGTTAAATCCACCAGCATTTACTGGGAATATTGATCTGTTAGTGGCAGAGGGGTGGATTATAAAGATGGAAACAATATTAAAGGTGATGGAAGTGTGAGATGAACAAAAGGTTTTGTTAGCAACCCTTAGGTTAGAGGATGATGCAAAATTATGGTGGGATTCAACAGAAAGGTTACTTACTACAATGGGGGGAGTGGTGCCAATAAATCCTCCACATATTACATGGGAGAGGTTTGTGAAGGTGTTCTTTGAAAAATATTTCCCAAGGCTTTATATGAAAGAGAAAGAGGAAGAATTTATCACATTGAAACAAGGGAACCGAACAATGGTAGAGTATGAAGCTTTATTTATATCTTTATCTAGATTTTCACCTGACTTAGTGAGGATGGAAGAAAGTAAATGTGATCGGTTTCAAACTGGAATGAGTGTAGATATAAACAGCATGGTTGCTAATATGAAGATAACAGATTATGTGGACTTGGTAGATAGGTCCATGGTGTCAGAAAATTCAATGAAAGAAATGCAAGCTGAACATTCGAAGAAATCTAGACACGATGGTATTAAATCATATGGATTGGAGACGGGAAGCTCAACTCAGAGTGTAGCACGAGGAGTACCTAGGGGCCAAGAATTTAAAAATAATAGAAGTGCACGTGGAAGATTTCAAACTCGAGGTGGAAAAACTGGGACGAATCGGTCAGAAAATGCATCCATGCTGGTACCAGGGGCCATATTTTGTTATAGATGTGGTGGTCAAGGGCACATGTCTCGGGAGTGTACAATAGTTGAGATGACACCATTATGTTTCCATTATCATCAACCAGGGAACTTACGAAATAATTTTCCAATGATCGGAGCTATAACAACAGTTGGGAGTGTGGCAGTAGGAGGTAGGAGTTCTATACAGAATGTGCCCAAGGGAGGTAGAGGAGGTATATCCCAAAGTCGAGGTCATGGCAAAGTCTTTGCACTGACGCAATAAATGAACTTGCTATGCCTAATGTAGTGACGGGTACACTTCCTATTTGTGATAAAGATGCTTATGTGCTGATAGATCCTGGTTCTACACATTCTTTTGTATCTTTGCTTTATCTGTTGCATCTTAATAAACCATTATCATCTTTAAATTCTAGTTTAGCTATTGTTACTCCAGTGGGGGGGGGGGGGGGGTAGTTTTTATTGAGAGGGTATATAGGGAGTGTGTGGTGCGAGTGGGTGAAAAAGAATTACTAGTTGACTTATTACCTATCGATATGTGGGACTTTGATGTGATATTGGGTATGGATTGGTTAGCCTCATATCATGTATGTTTAGATTGCCTTAAAAAAGGAGGTAGAATTTTATTTACCGGGTGAATTTAAATTTATTGGGGAACGAAATGTCACCCCAACATGTTTGATTTCTGCTACAAAATGTTATGAAGTGCTAAGGAAAGGATGTGAGGGATATCTTACTCATGTGGTGGACATACGACAAGAGGATGGAAAACTATCAGATATACTAGTAGTTAATGAGTTTGAATATGTATTCCCACAAGAACTCCCAGGGTTAGCACCAGATCGTGAGGTAGAATTTGCGATTGAGTTGGTTCCAAACACTACACCAATATCTATTGCACCATATCGTATGGCACCTGCAGAATTAAAAGAGCTAAAGATAAAGTTGCAAGATTTGTTAGATTGTGGTTTTACAAGGCCTAGTGTATCACCGTGGGGAGCCCCAGTACTATTTGTGAAAAGAAAGATGGCACCATGAGACTGTGCATTGATTATCGTCAATTGAATAAGGTGACTATCCGTAACAAATTCCCACTACCTCGCATTGATGACTTATTTAATCAGTTGCAAGGAGCCAGAGTATTTTCCAAACTTGATCTCAGATCTGGGTATCATCAATTGAAAGTAAGAGATTGTGACATTTCTAAAACTTCTTTTCATTCCAGGTATGGACATTATGAATTTCTTGTCATGCCATTTGGGTTAACCAATGCACCGGCCGTATTCATGGATTTGATGAACCGTATATTTCACCCATACATGGATTCTTTTTTTATTGTTTTCATTGATGATATTTTGATATATTCTCGTAGTAGGGATGAGCATGAACACCACCAACGTATTATTTTACAAACCTTGCGAGAGAAGCAGTTATATGCTAAGTTTTCTAAATGTGAATTTTGGCTAGACAGGGTAGTATTTTTGGGGCATGTTATTTCGGCTGATGGTATTTGTGTTGATCCCAAGAAGGTAGAAGCAGTCATGAATTGGGAAAGACCAACTAGTGTGACTGAGGTATGTAGATTTTTGGGATCAACAGGGTATTACAGGAGGTTTATAACGGGCCTTTCTTCTATTGCATTGCCATTGACTAAGTTTTCCAGAATGGAGAACAAGTTTGTGTGGAGTGGTGATTATGATTAAAGCTTTGAAAATATAAAGGGTAAGTTGACATCAGCTCCAGTATTGACTATCCCAGTGGGTACAGAAGGTTTAGTTATTTATAGTGATGCCTCATATCAAGGACTCGGTTGTGTGTTAATGCAACATGGAAATGTAATTGCTTTTACTTATCGACAGTTAAAGATACATGAACGTAACTACCCTACTTATGATCTTGAGTTAGCTGTAGTAGTATTTGCATTAAAGATCCGGAGACACTACTTATATGGTGTTAGTTATGAAACTTTTACTGACCCTCAAAGCTTAAAATACTTGTTTACTCAAAAAAACTTGAACTTAAGGCAAAGAAGGTGGATGGAACTTATAAAAGATTATGATTGCACGATACATCACCATCTGGGTAAAGCTAATGTTGTGGCCGATGCTTTCAGTAGAAAATCTCGAGGCATAGTATCTTGTATTTATTGTATTCGAGTTGACTTGCTGAGAGAGTTAGCTTTAATGGGGGTGGAATTAAATTTGAATGAGTCTTACGGAATAGTAGCACATTTAAATGTTAGACCCATGTTGATAGACTGGATAAAACAAGCACAGACAGGAGATACAGAATTGGAGAAAGTTAGAGATAATATGAAAGAGGGTAAAGCAAATGAATTTTCTACTCGGGATGATGACATTGTTATGTACAGTAACCGTTTGTATGTACCTAATGTGCCTGATTTAAGAAGAACAATTTTAGAGGAAGCGCATTGTTCTTTATATGCTATGCATTCAGGGAGCATGAAACTGTATAGAGATTTGAAATAATGTTATTGGTGGCCGGGAATGAAACATGACATTGCAGATTTTGTTACTAGATGTCTAGTTTGCTAACAGGTGAAGGCGGAGCATCAGAAGCCAAGTTGTTTACTACGGCCATTACATATTCCTGAGTGGAAATGGGAACTTGTTACTACAGATTTTGTTATAGGTTTACCGAAATCATCCCGAGGATTTGATTCTATTTGGGTTGTTATTGATAGGTTGACTAAGTCTGCAAATTTTCTTCCTGTTAAATCTACTTACTCCATGGATAGATATGCCAAAATATATGTGGATGAGATTATCAGATTGCATGGTGCACCTGTTTCTATTATTTATGATCGAGATCCTAAGTTTACTTCTCACTTTTGGCCTAGTTTAAAACAAGCTTTAGGGACTAAATTGAAATTTAGTACAGCTTTTCATCCTCAGACTAACGGGCAGTCAGAAAGAACGATCCAAACACTTGAAGACATGTTACGAATTTGTGTATTGGAGTTCAAGGGCAATTGGGATGAACACTTGCCACTAATAGAGTTTGCTTATAATAATAGATATCATCCGAGTATTGAGATGGCTCCTTATGAATCTTTGTATGGGAGAAAATGCAGAACTCCAGTGTGTTGTACTAAAGTAGGAGAACGAAAACTACTTGGGCCAGAAATTGTGCAGCAGACTACGAAAAAGATAAATCTTATTCATAATCACTTGAAAGTGGCGCAAAGTAGACAGAAAAGATATGAAAATAATCGAAGGAAAGAATTCAAATTTGAGGAAGGGGATCGAGTATTCCTACATATTTTTCCTTGGAAAAGGGGCTATGAGATTTGGGAAGAAGGGAAAGTTAAGTCCCAGGTACATTGGCCCTTACGAGATAGTGAAGCGGATTAGAGATGTAGCTTATAAGTTAGAATTACCACTGGAATTATATCGGATACACGATGTTTTCCATATATCTATGTTACGGAAGTATATGGACGATCCTTTACATGTGTTTATTTCACAATCGATAGATCTTCAAGATGACTTGACCTACGTGGAGGAAGTCATTGCTATTGTAGATCGAAAGGAGCAACGGTTATGTAATAAAACTATTTCACTAGTTAAGGTGATGTGGAGAAGTCAGAATGTGGAGTATGCCACCTGGGAAGGGGAGAATATATGAAAAAGAAACATCCGCATTTGTTTGGTAAGTTTCTTATGCGTTAAATTTTGAGGACGAAATTTTTATAAGAGGGGTAGAATTTTAAGGCCCTAAAACATGATTAGGAAGGTTAATTACATGATTAATTATAAGTTATGAGTTATAAGTTATAAATTGGTTATGTGTGTTAAACATGTTAATTATAATGTTTAGGGAATGCATGCTCATGTGATATATGTGTTGTTTACATTAGGTGATAATTGAGCTTATTGTCGGGGATAACATGTTTAGAGAATATGATTAGTTATGTGGTTAAATGCATCATAAATTATGTTTTTAATGCATGGTTATTTTTATAAAAGTAAGCTAGGGTGTTGGTGCGGAATTGGCAATGTTTGGTCGCAAAATGTGAAAGTTTTGAGATTTCTGGTAAATTGCTACTTTCCAATTCGAGCCCAAATTAGTTGTACTAGTTTTATGATTTTGGGAAACCACAAAATATGAAAGTTGTAGATGTTTAAGTTATCTACTCATAGAGACAAAGAGGGAGTAAATAGGGTCCCGTGATAGTGAGTAATGGTGATTTTACCAAGGTGGGACAAATGTGTCATTAATGGGATTGTCTAATTCGGCCTTTCATCCAACCAATCACGTGTTACCACTACCCCTATTGATATTGGACCACTATAAAACGTATTTATGATTATAAATGAGAGGTATGTCTTCTTCCTCATAAGAAATAACAAGTTTTGCCTAAAGAGAGAGAAAGAGAAAAAAGTTAAGGAAGAAATCTTTGAAAAAATTCTATAAATCAAGGAATCCTCGTAAGGTAATTACTTCTTTATTAAAGTTGGTAACATGGATGAGTTATATACTTGAAATGTTTTTATTTTTGATTTGGATATATATTTTAATGATACCCATATTGCTGAATTATGTTGGAACAAGGATGGGTTAAGAACATAAGTTAAAACTGGAATTAGGATCGTAAATGCATATTTTAAAGTCCTAGATTTACATCATTTTTTTTGTAAAGCATTTTGATTTGGAAAATTCATGCTTATGATGTATATATCTGATAAAACATGTTTATTATATGCTTACATGAATTATACCCAAGGTGGAGGTTATGTATGCTTAAAAACATTAAGTTGTGCCTTAATGTTCTATTTTGACCTAGTTATGCTAAAAATTACATAAATCATGGAATATTTATTGAAATAAAGTAATTCCAGTGGGAGATGTTATAAAACATATATGAGTATAACATATCCGAAAATTGTGTAAAAATACCATGTAATTAACCTTTGTTGATAGTTTGAAGTTTTGGTTTAAAATCTTCCCTAAAGGAGCAAGAATGCATACCAGGTGTTTGACGTTTTGCTCGACATAGAAAATGAGCCCTAAAAATTATGAAACATTAATTTTTGTATTTTTTTTAATGTGTTTAATGATATTGGGTGGAATATCATGGAAAGTTATGTTGTATAAAAATTATGAGAATTCTAGGAAGTTGAAGTTGTGTTGTTGTTTTTCTTCAGAAACGATTTGGAAAAGGTTGTAACAAAATAGGCATAACTTTGTCTAGAAAATTCATAATTTAATTTCGTAAATTGTGTTAGAAACCCTAATTAATTGGGTGTTATATAAATGTGAAGTGTCATATTTAATTCCTCCATAGTTATTTCTGATTGACCAAATGATGTGATGTGTTACTGGGTTTGATGTTAATCGGTGTATTCATATACTAATGGCATTGACTTGTTAGGTGGGGAAGAAGCTAATACTACCATACCAAGGAAGTAGTTTGGTATTAATATTAGTACCAAATCCAACGTGAGTGACCTGTCCTATGAAATATAGATGCTTATATGTTAATATGGAAATGTGTAGTTAAAGACATGTGTTAAAATGCTTATGGGTGTGATGTTGTATTTAGGAAACATTTGCATATGATTAAAAATGTTAAGCGATGTTATATAATGATATGGAATGGTGGGTCCTACGGGATGTGGCGGTCCTGTTAATCCAACTTAAATGTTGTGTACTTGGGCCTAATAAAGGGATGTGGTGGTCCTTAATAACTGTGGTGGGTTGATTGGACTATGGCGGGTCCGAGAGTTTCATAATTCTTGTTGGGTTATAGAATTAGAACAAAATAAAAATGGTTATTCAAATTGGTTATATGTGTGGTATAGGGTCATTCACTAAGCGTTTATAGCTTACACTCCTATAATATTTTGTTTCAGGTATGTTTATCATTTGGAGTTCACAGCCAAGTTAGGATCTTATACCGGGGGAGTGACGGATATATAGTATGGTTTGAATATCAATAATCTTCTTGTGTAAATATTAAACTAAGGATATTGGTTATGTAAAGTTGTTTAGTACTTATAAGTTACATGTAAAGGTAGTTATGTTTTCATCTACACATGCCAAAAAACAATTCTTATGCTATTTTCCCTTAGAGATTTAAATTAAAGCATTGTTTACTGTTTAATGCAATTTATCTCTAATTAAAAAGGAAGAGTATAACTTAATTAAGTCGGGCACGATAATAAACCTGCCTAATAATGGGTGGTAGAACTTATAATTAATTTGGTCACCTAAGATTCGGTATCAAACCCCCCTTAAAATGGTGGTACGACCCAACTTGGATTAGTCATCCTAGAATAGACATAAACTCACCTAAGAATGGGTGGTCAACTTAAAAATAAGTTGGTTGCCTAATATTTGCATCAAACCCACTTAAAAATATTGGCAAACCCTAAATGTGTTGTTTATCCTAAAATATGCATAAACCCACCTAAGAATGGGTGGTACAACTTATAAATAAGTTGGTCGCCTAAGATTTGACATCAAACTCACCTGAAAACGCTGGCACAAACCAACATGAGTTAGTTGGCCTAAACTAGGCATAAACCACCTAAGAATGGGTGGTACAACTTATAAATGAGTTGGTAGCTTGAGATTTGGCATTAAACCCACCTGAAAATGGAGGTACAACCATATTTGGTCCTAAACTTACCTAAGAAGGGATTGTATGACTTAGATATATGCCAGTCTCTATAGATCCAGCATCAAACCCACTGGAAAGCGGTGTAACCATTAATTTCAGAATTTTAACTTACAAATTTTTATTAACTGGTTAGTTAGCCTATTGATTAATTTTTAAAGTCAACAACTCCACCAACTACCAATTTAGTTAAATAATAATTTAACTTACAAATTTTTAATCAACTGGCTAGTTTCATAGCCTCTTTATTAATTATACAAATCAATTGGGTCAATTGCAGACAAAACTGCCATCGACTACTAGTTATGTTAAATAAGGATGGTAACTGGAAAATCTTGGTTAAAATAGTTAGGCGAATGAATTGAAGAACTAAAATACATAATTAAATAAGACAAGAATAATGTTTAAAATAAATTAACTTTCATTAATTGGAAACAAAAATGGAAAAAGGCCCACAAAGAGTAGTAGAACAACTTACAATTAAATAGAAAAATACATAAAATAGAAGAAAAAACCCAAGGCATCTAAGGGTGACCTCCCCCAGCTTGCACTAAAATTATTTCCTTAATCAGTAGAAACTTTGTCTCCTTGGTCGACCACCTCTGTAATTACAAAAGATTTAACAACCATCTACCCAACTACTTGGCCACACACTAGGGAAGCTTCATCATTTCACTATGACGAGCTTATCGAAATGGAATTGTTTGGCATACGTTGGGTCGTTCTCTTGGACGTTGCCCTTTTGAAGACCATCTAACTAACCAAGGTTGAAGGCAACCGACTCATGATAGTCTAGTTGCACAAAAATCTTTTGTACCCTGGTCTCGAAGCCCTCATCAAAGGACTTCTTAAGTTCGAGCTCTCGATTAGCCTCAAGGGATCTTTTTTGCCTCTACAGAATTAGCTTTTTCAAGGTATTTTGGGAAGATACCTTTTTTAGGGTCTCTATCTCAAAGTTTACCTTGCTAAACTCCAAATAGAGAAGTTCGACTTATCCCATCACCTTTCTCCTTATAAGATGGCCTTTCAGTTCAGTGATCCGGCTTGTCTTCTTTGAAAAGGAGCTCTTCATGATGTTTGACTAGTTATGATTTTATTTTTTAAACCATATTTGGCATTAATTTATTAATAGAGTTTGTCAATTTCATTTTTAAATGAGTATCATATTTGTTAGAAAGCCTTATCTATATTATTAAATATATTGTATGAATGTTGGTAAATTGAACTTAGTAGGTGAGTTGGGTTTTTCTTGACCATAGAAGATCAGAATTACTATCTTGACTACGAGAACCTATTTGATGGTTCGAGAAATTTTTTGATATCTTAAATAAGATCATATCGGTATGTCAGGAATGTATCGAAAGGGACAATAGTGAGATTAAATTCTAGGTGTTGACCTGATTAGACTTCACAATCTTTCATCATTTGCAAAGGGTACATATATTCTTAATCTCGAGGACTAGGATGATCAGGATGTGAATACAGTTGTTACTTTGATTGGTATGGGTGCAATCCAATTTATTAGGTCTAAATCTCCACATATCAGGCAATCATTGTGTGTACATATCTGAAATCATATTCCAAATGAATATGTGCCTCACAGATATCCTTTATTATGATATCCCTTATTAAAGTGTTCAGTTTATTCTACCAGTAAACCTGATTAGCGGATTATTTATAATCCGATAAAGTTTCAAATAAGCTAATTTTTAGATCAAAGGATAAATAGAATATTGGTGAAAATCAATTAGTAGAAAATTGAATTTTACCCAGAGGATATTATATTCTTTACATGGGGAACTACATAATGCACTCTCTTACTTTGCAAAAAAGGACCTCATTATTCGATTAATTTTGAGATAATAAAATTGGAGTGCAACTATAATTATTTAGTGGAATTAATTATAATTAAATAAAAATTGAAATATATTATGGTAAGGAATATGGGAATTTCATATTTTAGTTTGGAAGATAATTTAATATATGTCTAAAGTCCCTAGTGTAGTCCATTACCCAAGTAGTAGGTCCCAAACTCTTTGAAAGCCCTAATTAGCCCAAAATCACTTTGTCTACATATATATAAGGGTTAAGGATAGGGAGATATAAAAACACTATTCATGTTTTTGTGATGGGGTTTGGAGATAAAAAAGTATTTTCTTTCATTTTTCACCAAGTTTCAATATCAGCGAGTGCCCACACACTAGGATTACTTTGGGAGGATTATATACTACAAGATTCAAGGATTTTGAAATGTTCTAGAAACTTTTTGTATGGCAAAGGAAAACATCCTATTTATCTTCTATAAACCATTTTTATCCTCGTTCGAATTACCCATAAGATCCGCAAAGTTATCGTGATTCTCAGCCTTAGGTTTATGCATTAAACCTTATTTTTATTCTTTAGGTTGTAAACTCCTTGTTGTCCACCATTTAAACCTAAGTTACATGTTAGAAAATATGTGTATGATTATAAGTATTTTTTTACTAACATGGTTTTGTAGGATTTAATTACTCCCTCCAGTATGGTAACATGTAGTTTATATTATGTGAATGGATTCTACAGTGGTTATTAGTAGTTATTTTTCCTAGATTCAATTTGGTTGTAATAATTATGGAATTTAATTATTATATTAATCAATGCATATAGCGGATTTTGTGAGGGGATGCGATAGTATAATTTTCTATAATCCTACATTTGTATTGAGTTTGATCACGGTGGAAGAATCCATGGGTTTTGGTATCATTATGATGAATATTGAAGGTCCTTTAATAGAGGTTTCAAGGTTGCTGGAAGGTCAAAACAACATAGTTTTGACAAAAGAATCAAAACCCCTAGAATTGGGAGGAAGATGCCACAAACTAGAACCACAACCGTGAGTTGTAGAAGGGATCAGGGAACGGTTAAGATTTTTTTTTATTTTAATCAGACTCTATCTTTTTAACAACAACTTCCTGATTGCTTTTCTTCAAAAGAGGTTTGACCCTAGAAGACTCTCTACTTAAGAAAGAATTCTTGGCCATAATGGATGGGGACATCGTGTCCTATTTTATATATAATTTCTTATATTAATGTTTGATTATATATAAGTTATCTCATATTTAATGCTTCATAGTTTAATGATCTAATTAATAATTTAATTAGGAACCAGATTCTATGTGCAACATGGATATATATTTATGAGAACGGCCTTGATCGCGAGTTTTTTGGAAAATCTAATTTATTTATTCTTTTTTAAAATTGAGTTTACTTGGGTAATTAATTAAAAATATAAATTATATTATGGTCTACGAATTTTATTTTAATTAAAAAGAAATTCTTTTTGGAAAACTGGATATTTTAAGTTGTACAAGAAATTAGAAAATTACTGATTATATAATTCAGGTGTTTAAAATTGAATAAATATTTTTTGTAATCACCATTAAGTTCTAAATATTAAGTGGGCGATGTGTTTCAACATAAACCCCATGGTCTCTATTGATAATTTAAGAATGAGATGTGCTTACTTTTTTACATCAGGTTTGTATGTCTTCCCAAACGAAGGGAATTAATTAAGGCATCTGATATTCCTAAAAATATAAAGTGATAGTTCATAGAATTCGAATGTTAGTGAGTCTGATCCCCCTGACAGGGAAGTTTTATATGATAGGATTAAAATTTAAGGAATGAACCGATGGTATTCACTTAAACATAATTAATGATATCCTCCCCAAAGGAGTTATTGTCATTCATTATGACACCAAAACACATCAACAATTCAATTTTGTTGGACAAACTTTCCTAGGACTATTGGATAGCATAGTTGAAAGATAAAAAAAATTGTAGTTTAAGGTGGGGTCATTGAAGGTCCTGATGATAAATATCACTTCACAAGGGAACTAGGATGCTCAAATGGATTGTTTTTTAATTGGGGGTAGAAGGAAGCCAAAGTTATTTATTCAAAAGTCGATTCTTGCATTTTTAATTTGAAATAAATTTTTTCATAAGAAGATTCTAAAAAAAAGGCCAGACGGGTAGCGAAGAGTATTTTTAAAATAGGCTCAACATTTAACCCGTTTGTTTCAATCTAAAAGGAAAACAAATTAACTCGAATAAATTTCATAGGCTAGAAAAGAAATTTAGAAATTGTTCATGCTGTTGAGGATTACAAGTTTGCTTTAATTGAACCATGCTTTGACAAACTTGGTGAGGAATCATTTGAGTCTAATGTTCAGCTTACTAGAGGTGGAAAAATTTGATCAGATCATTCGTGGCCTCCATAACCAATGTGTTACAACACCCGCATCAAAATATGTCAAGTGCTTATGATATATTTCTGAATTACAGGTAGATATTTGAGGGTTAGAATCATGTTGCTAGAATGGATGATATGGAAAGGATGGTGATCATAAATATGCTAGATGGGACTCCCTTTTGTGACCATGTTCCTAAAATGATATACATCTTGGGATAGCAAGAAATTCTTGGATCGGAAATCGATAAGGAAACCCAGATCGTCTTCATGCTTCAATCACTCCCGGCGTCCTTTAGGCAGTTTTGCCTAAACTATTATATGGAAAAATTTGATTATTCACTAGAGCAAATACTTAAAGAACTCCAACAAGCAGATAATATCCTAGAGGTTGCTAAGAGAGGCTCATCTTTTTCTATCCTAGAAGGTAAGACGAAAAGTAAGAAGGAAAAGTCTTAGGTACAATCAGTGATAGTTAAAATAGTGGTTAAACCTCAGGGAGTAGGGAAGCAATCGAAAGTCAAGTTTTACTTCAGTAGAAGGTCTGGATATCGGAAAAATAAGTCCTTATTTATGTGGCTAAATATAAGAATGAAAACAATAATTTATCCCTTATCATTGAGGCATGTTTTCTAGTAAAATCTATTGGGACTTGGTGTGTAGAATTGGGGTCCACCAATCATATTCGTAATTCTTTGTAGGGGTTTTAGGTATCTAGGAAGATTAGTGAAGGGTAAGTGTTTATGTTCATGGTTGATAATGGCAAAGCATCAATATTAGCAATTGGATTTTTATTCATAAATTTTGGTGGAGAGAAAAAGTTTATTTTAGTAGATTATTTTTATGCTCCTACTATTAGAAGAAATTTGATTTCAATTTCTAAGTTGGTTATGAATGGATATTCGATTATTTTAGTGAAGATGTTTTTATAAAAAAAATGGCAAATCGTGTATCTGTTATGGTACATTGGAATATGATCTTTATATTATAAATCATTTCTCACCTTTAGTATTAAATATTAAAATTGAATAACTCAAATGGAAATACATTAACGATAAAAGAACCTTCTTAGTTGAACCAAACATATCTTTGGTACTTACTCTTAAGTCATATTAATCTAAAAATAATTTAAAAACTAGTTTTAAATGGTAAATTGAGCTCATTAGAAGTGGAGGCACTTCTAGTATGCGAACATTCTTTAGAAGGTAAAATGACCAAGAGGTCAATCACGACTAAATGATATAAATCCAAAGATGTGTTGGAATTGCTTCATTAACATTTTATCGTCCCAAGACAATCCGGGCAATAGGTGGTTATGAGTATTTCATCATTTTTAGTGATGATTAATCAAGGTAAGTATATGTTTACGTTATGCACTACAAGTATTAAGCCTTTGATTAGGTCAAAGTATATAAGGCTAAGGTGGATCATAGGTATTGTAAATAATCCAAATTTTATGATCTTATCGTGGGGGTGAGCACCTTTTGGGAGATTTTAGGAACCATTTGTTAGAGGTGGGTATTAAATCTCAATTGTTTTCATGGGAAAATATATACCAAATGGTGTAGCAAAAAGAAGTAACACAACTCTTTTGGACTTGGTTAGATCCATGATAAGCAATTCGAATTTTCTAAAAAAAGAATTTTTTTTTTTTGGGGGGGGGGGGGGGGGGGTGCATTTGAGATGGAAACATAATTATTGACCTTAGTTCCATATAAATTGGTGTCAATAAATCTCACGAAATGGGATTACCCAATACATGGGCAAAGGAAGGAGTCAGAGAAGTTGGAATCAATGATAGATGTATGTCTCTGTATAAGGTTACCTAAAAGGAACTGAGGGTAGTCAATTTATGACCCTAAGGATGAAAGCGTATTTTTCATAACAAATTTTTTATACTTAGAGGAATACTATATGATAAACCAAAAGCCCAAAAGTAAGTTAATCTTACAATATCTAAGAGGGAAATAACAAGTAATTTCTTGTAGACAACTCCTACATGATGAAATATAAACTAGCATCGATAGTACACTACCTAGAGATAAAAGGAGTACTACCGATGATCAAGATGCATGTGTCACTTATACTCGACCATAAGTGGAGCCATGTCGTAGTGGGAGAGTCAGGCACCAGACAGATAAGTTAGTGTAATTGGATGAACACTTAAGTGATATCCGTAAGGAACACGAACTAGATCCCAAGAGCTACAATGAGGCACTCCAAGACAAAGACTCCAAGCATTGGCTCAAGGTGAAGAATACCAAGATAAATTTGATATACTTGAATAAATTTTTAAAAGTTTTAGACTTTCCAGAGGCGGTGAAAGCCATCGAATGCAAGTGGATCCATAAGAAGAAAATAGGGATGGATGGGAAGGTGAAAACCTTCGAGGCAAGGATTATTGAAAAGGATTTACCCAGAAAGAGGGTAATGCGTATGAGGAAACCTTCTCAGGGGTAACCATGATAAATTATGTATGAATTCTTTTATCCATTGTGAATCATCTCGATTACAACATTTGAAAAATGGACGTCATGGTTGCGTTCTTTAACGAAAGTCTTAACGAGTGCATCTATATGGTTCAGTCCGAGGGATTCATAGCAAGTAGCCAGGAAAGAAAGGTGTACAATATTAAGATAATATATGGACTTAAGTAAGCATCAAGGTCGTAGAACCTCCATTTTTATCAAGCAATCAAATATTTTGCTTTTGATCAAATGCCTCAATGAAACTTATGTGTATAAGAAGCATGACAAAAAAGTGGTGGTTTATCTTGCACTATATGTGGATGATATTCTCCTAATCGAGAAAGATAAGGTAAGTCATCCAACATAAGAGTGGGTTATCAAGTCCGCTTGATATGAGGGACTGAGGACAAACCACTCACATCCTTGTGATCAAGATTTTGCATGATCAGAAAAATATAATGTTAGGCTTATCCTAAGACACGTATATCGATGAAGTGATAATAAATTTTAGTATGCAATATTTCGAGGAAAAGATTTCTTCTTTTTAGATATGGAATCTTTTTATTTAAGCATCGTCCTAAGACACGTTGTCCAATAGAGAGGATGAGGAATATACCTTATGCTTCAGGGGTGGACAATCTCATTTATGTTATGTTATCTATAAGACTGGAACTCTTCTTTTCCACTGAAATGGTCAATAGATTCCATTCTAACCCATGTGAGGAATACTGGGTTATAGTGAAGAACAATATCAAGTACCTGAAAAGGGCTAGAGATTATCGGTTGTTAACTCAACAAATATTCTTATACCTTTAGGGTACAGTGACTCAAACTTTTGGTCATTAGAATTTTAAGAAATCAACCTCAAGATACGTGTTTACCCTAGGAGGTGGAGCCATAAGTTGAAGGAGTATCAAGAAATCATGATTTCATGGTTCGACCATGGAAGACGAATATGTTATCGCTTCAGAGGAAGAAAAGGAAATTATTTAACTTCAAAACCTCCTGAGTGATTTTGGTTTCATTCCTTTAGTTAAACTATATATTACCGTGGCATTAGTAGAGATATTTCTCACTCAAAAGAACCAAGAACTCATAAGAGGTCTAAGCAAATTAAGTGCAAGTATCGTTTGATAGGGACATCTTGCGAAATTGCAATGTTATCGTGACCAAGATTACATCTCAGGACAACCTGGAGGATCCTTTTACAAAGATCTCACCAAGTAAGGATTTTAATAGTTATGCAAAGGGAATATTTTTTAGATGCATGGGAACATGGATTTAAGACTAAGTGGGAGATTTTGAGGGTTTTATTCTTAAAACCATGCATAATGCTTATCTATTAATAAAGGTGTGTAAAGTTCATTTTGAAATGAGAATCATATTGATGAGAATTTATTATATTTGGTTTAAATATATTTTACGAATTACTATCAATTGAACTTAGTAGGAATTTTGGTGAGTTGGGTTCATCTGATCATAGTAGATCAAAATTTTGGTTCTAGTTCCATTGAACGGTTCACATCATAAGTGGGGAGTTGACATCCCATCGATAAAGACGTTAGTACGATCTTATCACTGGGAAAAATAACTTGATACAGACATTTAAACGCAAAAAAATTCATCCCTAAAGATCTTTTATTAATCATGCATTGGAAAGAAAAACAAGAACTATGTTTAAAAACTAAACCTAGGGTTTCAATAATGCATACCATAGCTAATCTTGTTGTGATCTATAAGTGGAGAAATTTATTGATGATGAAGATGATGTTACTCCCCACCCAAGGTCCCCAAAACATTTCTTAACCTCTGTAAAGATTAGAACTTCGAGTGCATGATCCTCCCCAATGTTTAGTAGTTGTGTGGGCATCTTTTGAAATAAAAAAAAATCCTTCATTATGAGTGTAGGAGGACCTTAAAGATAATCTTGAGATTAGAGTTAATAACCCTAGATAATACAACAGACTCAAGGTATTAAGGTAGAGATGCATCTCAAGTAAGGCAGTGATGTATCCCAAAGCGATGCAGCTCAGCAAGGCAACTCAAGCGAGGTAGTTCAGCGCGGCAGCCCAAAGGGATCTTCCAGCGAAGAATTTAACAAAGGGAGCTCACCCTTTAGTTCTCTTTTTTTACTTAGCCTTGTTGTGTCTCTTTATTTATATTGACTATGATTTTTAATGACTATAGTGATTTTTAGTGCGAGGTCAAACGGTACTCGCGAGAGACCAAGCTTGGCAGGGCCTGGGAGAGCTTTCATGCTCTATCGAACAACCTCATCGTGGGAACTTCATAGGGACATGGTTTGGAGGATTGAGAAGTGATGCATAGTTGGGTCTTGTCCTAAACATCTTATATATACCTGGTAAAACACCAAAATACCTTGACCGTGGAACCTTGGTCATAGCAACCTTAAATTCCATCGGGTGCTGAGTTGTGAACCAAATAACCCTCTACTTAATGTCACATCTACTTTAGGTGATGTCACTAGCCAGCTAGGCAATGTAAAATCTATACCGGAGTAAACCACCGTGGTATTTGGGGATGTCAGGAAGTTGGGGAGACACCTCTATGACGACAGCCCTCTGAAGCATAGTGGTTAGGCAAAAGGCATGTTTTGGCATTTAATGCTTTTGATGTGGATCTGACTGCTACATCAGGCATTTAATTTTTGTGACATAAAGTATAAGGGATGTCTTTCATAGTCATTAATGACTGAGTCATCTCGGGAGTGGTGTGGGGGTTATTTATTGGCCTCAACCACTTCTGAGAAGAGAGAGTTCTTTTCTAGAGATTTTTGGCTAGAGAGAGATTATCATCAGGGAGAAAGAAGTTATTGCAAAAACCAGAGCTTTTACTCACCCACCATTGTCATTTATTATGAATCTTTCAATACTTGATTGGATACCTTTGAGAATTGGTGTTTGGCTGTCTGCTAAGGCGTATCTAGGGTGCTTACTTCTCTCTCCCTCTGAATGAGTTACCTATGAGTTTCATTATTTTTCTTTGAGTTATACACGAGAGTTCTTGTGTCTTCAAACTGAGTTTATCTTCACTAAGTTTTGATTGCGTGTCTTGTAATTAATCAGTACTAATGCTATTTAACTTATCATTATTGTACTCAAAATGGGTTACGTCTCCATTTAATCTAAACTACCCTCTTACATTTGGCGACTCAGTTGGGAGGGTATTCTTCTGAGTAAAGAGTATGGCATAGGATAATGTTAATTGGGGACTTAACTTTGATGATATTCAACACAATGAAGAACAAGTGGCGAGGGAGATGGAGGCTTATAGAGATGGAGCCCCTCGGGTGGAGGTACCTCCAGTTCAAACGGTGACAGGCGTTCAAGGGGTGACGTAAGCTTCCACGTGTGCCGGGTTGGGACCAGCTCAAGTGGCACTCCTCATGAATAAATTTTATGAGTTTTTATAAACTCCTATGATTTCAATGGTGTTGGGGGGATTTAAGGCCAGCTCCTTCGTAATGCCAGGGGTAGCCCCAACGTCCCCACCATGTGCAGTTCCAACAGGAACTGCCCTGCAAGCATACACCTATTGCGGTTCCGATGATGGGAACCTAAGGAGTAACAATCATTCCAACTGTGGTGGTTATTCCAGGTGCAACGGGCATCCCACCTATGGTCCCTTTGGTCGTTCCTTCAACAGTATCGGCTATGAAGGAGAAGAGAAAAGAGATGCAGAAGGATATGTTGAAGTTTATGCAGGCTTCCTCGTAATCTATGAGCCAGGTAGCTTCGGTTTATGATGAATTATTAAATGCCTTACCCTCGGGAATATAACGATGAGCCTTACCTAAAAGATTATATTCCTCCTATCTTTGAAAAGTACACAGGAAAGGGTAGGAACCCGAAGGAGCACATTAAACGCTTCGTTGAACATTTGGGGGCTCACTGCAATAATAAAAAACTCAGGTTAAGGGAGTTTTCCAAATCCTTAACTGATATGGCGTATACCTGGTATTCTCACCTAGCTACTAAGAGTGTTTCCACGTGGGAGGAGATGCACGTTTTGTTCGTCTATAAGTTCTTTCTAGCGGAAGATGAGTTCACCTTGACCCAACTGGGGAGATAGAAACAATGACTAGGGGAAGATGTGGTGGCGTACGTTCGAAGGCTTAATGAAAGGTCCCACGATATAAGGGAGGAAGTGAAAGAGTCCAAACTACTGTAGGTCTGTGCAGAAGGACTACTTCCTGAGTACATCTACCATCTCATTAACGAGACACGCGAGGGGACTTTTATATCATTCCTCAAAGCAAAAAGGAATATCTCATTGGTGGTATGACTAAACTTGATGGTGGTACCCATGATGTTTAAACATCCCATACATCCTATGGGAGGAAGTTCTCAGTCCCCACGGGTGGGATATACCAAAGTACCAGACAGAGGTAAACTAGCAAAGAAGGACAATAAGAGAAAGTTTGGGAGAGATAGGGAAGACCCACCACCATTACCCTGTACAATAGAGGAGGTTGTTAGTTTTTACAACACCATGGTTCAAGGAGGAATAGTGTATGAACCTAAGGGCATCCCCGCCGTGGAACCAGATGCGACGACCAGAGTAGATCCTAAGTATTGCTAGATACATCGAAAGATTCAACATCCAATGGGAAGTTCTTTTACATTAAGGAGAATCATCGATAAAAATGTAATGGCGGGGAAACTACAAATCCCTCCACAAAATGTTAATGATAACACTCCCAGCTCATGGGGCCGATTTGGTGATGGCCTATGACGATGAGGCAGAAAGAGAAGCGAAGGAGATGACGACAGAGAAGGGGGAGTTCGAGGAGGCTTTAGAGGAGTGTACCATAGGAATAGCTAATGCGGTGTTATCCTATGAAGAAGCAAGTGCCAAGAATATGGAGGACATATACAACATTAAAGGTGAGGAAATGGAACAAAGCTTGGAGTACTGCTCGATTTCACGGTCCCCAAAGTTTGCCTGGTTCTTCGACCAGGTGGGAATGACAAAAGAAAGTAGGTTGGAGATAACCCAAGCAATCCTAGATATTACGAGGAAGGATTAAGTCCCTTCGCTGAGATGGAAGGGACCCATGGTCAGGCTGGTGAAGAAATTTTTATTAAAAATAACGTTCAATGATGCAGATAGGGCCGTGAGATTTCCTCACAATCGACCGTTATATGTGAGTGCTAGCATCAATGGGGTAAGCTTCGTGAAGGCTCTTATGGATGGAGGAGCATCCATCAACATCATGCCAATCAGCTCTTTTCACATAGCTAACATCCTAGAAGAAAGATTGGTCCCCATGTCGTTGGTGATTTCAGCTTATAATAATCAGTATTCAAGGTCCATTAGCTATGTGAATGTTGGGATTGTAATGGGAAATATGAGTTGCCACATCAAGCTCCACGTGATAAAAAGTGAAACTTCCTACCATCTGATGATAAGAAGAGTGTGGATGTACAACCAGAGACTAGTTTCCTCGACGTATCACCAATGCGCTAAGGCAAATATCAAAGGAACTGAGATCACTATATGGGTTATGAAGAGGCCCTTCGCTGTCGAAGAAGCTCACTTAGTGGATGCAGCATTTTATACAGAGTTAGAAGAGGACATCAGAGACCTAACGAGAAGAATGGAGGGAGCCTCGGTTCCCTCAATCGAATAAATGATTGGACCTCTAAACGGCCAAAATGAAAAAAAAACTGCAAGCGGCGAAGGAGTAACAGAAGAAGCCCACCAAGTGGTCCCTTGACCTGAGAAAATCTCGAAGCAGCTAAAAGACAGGATGCAACCCAGAATGGACTCGATGGAACACGAGGTCACATGACAAAGTTTGATGAGTCGGTTCTCTGAAGGAAGAAGGGCATAGGCTTTAAGGGAAAGGAAAAGAAATGAAGTTGAAATGTCCAACAGACAACGCAAGAAGAGTGTTACTGGGGAAGGGAAGGTGGTTATCGATGAGGAGGCTGACCCGGTATACGAATGTTTTTTGGTGGATCAATGAGGACAATGTATGATGATAAACAATCTTAACATATAGGAGTTCATGGAGGATGTCTCTGAAGTGCCAGACTACATGAAGGACCAATAAAAGCCACAAGCATAAGAATTAGAACAGCTGAACTTGGCAAGAGAAGGAGAGGACATAAGGCCTATCTTCCTCATGAAGGATATCTGTATAGAGAAACGGGAAGATTTGATTGAGCTAATCTCGGAGTTTATAGACATTTTTGCACGGAAGTATACGGAGATAGAGGGGCTAGATGAAGAAGTAAACTGCCATAAATTAAATGTGATGCCTTCAGCCATTCCGATCAAGTAATAAATGAGGACCTACAAGACTGAGTGGGACTTAGAGATTAAAGAAGAGGTCCAATGCATGTTGGTAGCAGGATTCATCAAACCAATACAACACCCACTCTGGTTGTCTAGCATTGTCTCTGTGGGTAAGAAAGATAAGAATCATATAAGGATATTCGTGGATTTTAGAGACTTGAATAGGGATTTACCCAAAGATGAGTTCCCTCTACCGTCCATAGATAGCTTAATAGATGCAACGGCTGAACATGAGATGTATAGCTTCATGGATTGGTATGTAGGGTACAACCAGATCAAGATGGACCCCAAAGATGTAGAGAAAACATCATTTAGAACCCTGTTGAGTAACTTCATGTACAAGGTAATGCTGTTTGGACTAAAAAATATTGGGGCTACTTATCCAAGAACAATAATGGCCATTTTCCATGACTTCTTTCACAAATTTATGGAGTTTTATGTGGATGATTTGGTCATCAAATCGAAGAAGGCGGTATCCCACCTAAGAGATTTGAGGAAAGTGTTTACCAGATGTAGGAAGTATAAACTGAAGATGAACCCGCTGAAGTGCATTTTTAGAGTAACCAGTGGAAGTTTCTTGGTTTTGTGGTAGATCGACAGGGAGTACAGTTGGATCAAGAAAAATAGTGCACGATCTTGGAGATGCCAAGTCAAAAAATGGCGAAGGATCTCAAGAGCTTCCTCGATGAAGTCTCCTACCTTAGGAGATTTGTGCCTAGATTGCCCAAAATAACACACCCGCTGCTGCATCTTTTACGAAAGAACACAAAGTTCAAGTGGGAGGAAGTTCACCAAAAGTCTCTCACCGGGATGAAGAAGCTACTCGTTTTGCCACAAACTATGATTCCTCCAAGGGCGGGAATACCACTACATTTATACCTCATATCCACCACGAGGTCCATTGGAGCTCTGTTAGCACACGGGATTAACGGGAAGGAATGGACAATCTACTACCTTAGTATAATCATACATGGGCCAGAGGTCAGGTACAGTAGCTTGGAAAGGCATTGTTTAGCCTTAGTCTTTGTAGCACAAAAGCTTAGACATAATATGTTGTCTTTTACAATTCATATTGTAACGAGGTGTGATCCTATTAAGTTTTTGTTGGCAAGAACTATATTAATTGGTAGGGAAGTTAGGTGGTTCCTCATTCTCTCAGAGTATGACCTGAAATGCGTGGTCCTTTTGGAAATCTTCCCATCTGGGATATCTGAGCCACCATGAGAGAGTATTCTAGGAGAATATCTGCAGGCCAATCACCTGGGTGCAAGCGATAAAGAATGGACGATGAATTTCGATGGATCTTCAGCAGAAAAGAAAGGAGGAGGAGGGGTTATTCTATCAAGAGGAACAAAAGAAATTTGTCTTTCCTACAAACTAGACTCTCCTTGTTCCAACAATGAAGCAGAATATGAGGCGTTGGTACTGGGGTTACTGGAGGCCCTTCGAATGGGGATTCATTCACTTGGCATCAAGGGTGATTCGAACTTGGTGATTCAGCAAGTAAATGAAGAATATGCATTGAAACACCTCGGTTTGTCACCTTATAGGATAATAATTCAAAGGATCCTCAACCAGTTCCATCATACCAAGATCAAGAGGCATCCCCGAACGATGAACCGCCATCTAGACGCATGTGCCACCATCGCTCAGAAGATTATCATGAGACATGATACAACTACAGTCGTGATTCAACGAAGAACAGCTCCCTCGGTGGTACAGTCAATTCTTCTAATGGAGGATGACTCTAACTGGAGGGGAGAGATTAGAAAATAATTGGAGTATGGGGAAGGAGTGGTGGAATTGAGGGAGTTAGACCAATACTTTATAAATCAGGGAAACCTCTTTCAAAAATGCAGGAGGATGGCTGTCAAGATGCATCGGCCCAGAAGAAGCACAACGGAGACTAAAGAAAGCACACTAAGAACACTACGAGATAAATGAGATTCCTCTTTATAGAAGAATTTAGAGGGAGGGATACTTCTAGCCAAGAATGAAGCAGGACGCAGTAGAGCTACAACGAAAGTGTGATAAGTGCCAATTATTCTTCGAGGCAGCTGAATGACATTTCATTGAAGCTCAATCGGATTGGAGGCAGCCCTGTATTGACTTCATTAAAGATAGAGTTATCCCAATATATAATATTGATGCTATGGGACTCAAAAGAAGGTCCCCAAGGTTCTAGGTTCAAGAGTGAAAACTTTATTAAAGAGGGCACTTCAACAGGCCATTGCATTGTATCACAAGGGAGGAAGAAGTCGAAGTCATCAAACAAGCTCATGATCCAGCTCACATAGGAGGGGCAAAGTTATATAATCAGCTGATGACGTTGGCATATTATTGGCCGACGATGGAGAAAGACTCTGTTGAGTTCGTTTAAAAATTTAAAGCTTTCCAAGTGCATGAAGCTGTGATCCATTCTCCATCGGTGGATCTACACTCTCTAGAAACACCTTATCCTTTTCACACAAGGGCATTTTACCTTGTAGGGGAAATACATGATTCTTTAAAGGGGAAGATCTGGATACTAGTGGCAACAAATTGCTTTACAAAGTGGGCCAAAGAGATACCACTAAGAAGGGCAACAACAGGGGTGGTGAGCAATTTAATCAGAGAATACATCATCTGCCATTTTGGGATTCCAAAGGTTATTCTCTCTGATAACGGAACCTCCTTCATCAACTCAGAGATAATAATGCTCACAGATAAGTACTCTATTATTCATCACACTTCAACGATGGCCTACCCAAAGGAAGGTGGTCAAGCCGAAGAAACTAACAAAACATTGGTTAATATATTGGCAAAGACGATGGAAGATTTTCCAAGATCATGGGATGACAAAATACCAGTTGTATTGTGGGACTATCGAACAACTAAAAGGAAGCCCACAGGATATACCACATTCTCCCTTATGTATGGAGCTGAAGCGATTCTTTCGGTGGAGTTGGAAGTTCCTTCTGCTCGATACGCCTTGCGAAGTAGCATGCTCCCTCAGAACAGACATGTGAAGTTGGAAGTGTTGGACGAACACAGAGATAACGTGACGCAACACTTTCAAATGTACACGAAGCATCTCTCAAGGGCATATGACAATTTGGTGAGACCAATGAAGTTTGTTGAAGGAGACCTTATTTTGAAGGCTGTAGTGAAACACATCAGAGGGCTTCCTCTACATAAGTTTGCAGCAAATTGGGGGGGACCTTTCATTATAAAGGAGGCTCACGATTCAGGTTATTGCTTAATTTCTAAGATGGAAGAAGATAAACCATTTAAGATTAACAACAAATGGTTGAAGGTCTATCATGTGTAAAGCAAGTAACCTTAGAACATAGATGTATCTAGCTTTTGGTATGAATATATTTAAGTTATTATTTTTTTCTCGAAAGAGGTCTATTTGTTGTAACTAGAGTGAGATGGAAGATGGCAAATTTGTTCTTTTATGCAAACAGTTATTGACGCGACTCAGAATGTGTCTCTAATGTGCGTTCACTCTAGCCTCAAGCGCAAGCCTATCGCGTTAGTAATAAACCCGATAAGTCGGGATCGTATCCAGAGGGAAAAAGGACAACGAAGTTGTAACGACCGGAAAAGACGAAGGAACCCTAACTCTGACTCTAAAAAAAGAAAAAGAGATTTGATTTTGGTAATGATTAAACTAAATGCAATGATGAAATTATGAAAAATGCAACTACACTAATTTACCTAAAATAAGACTGAAAAGTGATTTGAAACTTTTGAACTAAGTGATGGGAAGAACAGGATGGGAATACAATCCCCCAACCCTAGTGAATTGCATTTATAATATTAATCATAAATTTAACTGATTAAATTTGACCCAGAATTTAGTACTCCCAAGCATTATGTATACGAGGTTCAAGCACGCGTCATACCTAATCTGAGGATGAGTAAATCGGTATCGCGATAGTAACACTCGAATTGCATTCTAAATCATCACGGTTACCCAGAGACAAACGAGATATAAAGACCTACAATTGTTATGTTCCTACACAATACGGTCGTATTTAATCACTAAATTCAGAGGATTGATGTTATAAACATACAATTAACACATCAGGTTGGGTTCATGTATCTCGTCCTTATAAAATCTAGCCTAACATGATGAAAGTGATGAAAACAGTGATTGATGTGCAGGAATTAATAATTACTCTAAGGAAACTTGTGAATAGATGTAGAGAGGAATTGAAAATAAGAAATAACTCACTAAAATCACCCAAGCAGTAATTGAAACAATGAATGAAACTGGTAATCAAATAATCTCTGAATAAATCTTCAATCTTTGAATTAAAACTGGAACTTGTATCTAAAACTAGGGTTTCTGGAAAAAGAGAGGAAAAGTCCTACTAATTCTATGTACAAATAATAATAATAAAACGGGTTTTTATACCCTCCAAAAATTCAGGAATTTAAGTTGCACTAGGATTCTTTAGGAGAAGATTAGATTTGCAAATCTCGATGCCCGAATCGATCTGGGCCTTAGGCGGACCGATCTGCCTCCTAAGCGGATCGGTTCTTTTTATTTTGGGGCGGACCGATCTGGGGGCGGACCGGTTCTTTTATTTTTTTCCTTCTTCGGTTTGCTTGTGATTCGAGGTCTTCTGGAGTTTGGCAAAGCGGACCGGTCCGGGGTAGGGGCGGACCAGTCTGCCTATTGACTTTTTTCTCAACTTTGACTGCTCATATCTGTTGTTTTGGGACTCCGATTGAGGTGTCGCTTCTTCCTATGTGCTCGTGAATGAAATCTCTTCAACTTCTCTTTAGGCACCTCATCCGAATTCCGGGTGAAAATTACACTTTTGCCCTTTTGACTTTCCTTCTTGTCTTTCTTGATTCTTCCGGTTTCCTTCTTCCATTTCTTGACATCAAATGCCTGTAAAATCACTACGAAATACCAGAAACTCAGTGTACTCATTAGGATCAGTCAGTAGCAAGATTATGAGATAAAGTCAACTCAATTACGTTATTCGAGGTGCTAAAAGTAATTAAATCAAGGGATAAATTAGGAAGAATTTATGCCTAATTAAACCCCCCTAACTTAGAACTTTGCGCGTCCCGAGCAATGTAAAAGAATCCTAGCACGTCTTAAGTCTTGAAACATTTTATTGGTATAAAATACCTTTTTCGTGGGCAAGCGATTGCATTTAGCATATGCAACAAGCCTTTAAACCCCTAGGTCACCCTAGTAGGACGAGTGGTGTTTCGTGAGGGTTTGCAGAGAATATACCGACAAAATTTAACTCAAAGAAAATTCAAAATACGCAAAAATTGTGCAATTCAAACCTCTCCAGAAAATAGTCATCAACAAGTCATATTTACAAGTCTCAAATCATAGTGCATGTGTGCGAAGCCGGAAATATAATCGCCAATTTCCACCGATTGATCATTACATTACTTATCCGAAAATTCGCTTTGATTTCAAATTCTCACGGAATGCTCTCTCAAACGAATCACTTGGATTGTGGTTATTCTCTCTCTATGCGTGATATAAAGAGTAAATGTAATGGACGCAAAATCACGCATACAATTAGAAAGACGGAAATTTCATGGTGAAAGGATCTCATCAACGGATTGCGGTTTTCAAAACGGGAACATTGCCTCTTATTCGCGCATTTAATCTCTCTTATTATCTTTTGGTGTATGGCTCTCCACGCGGTAACCAATTTTGCAATTTGGACTCGATTAGGACTTTTTCGGGTTTTAAGGTATACTAGGTAAAATGAAAGAGGTAGGGAAGGTTGGAATTGGAAAATGAATATATGATGTCCATTTGTGCTTTTTTTGGGCTATTGCTCATTTTTTTCTTCTTTTTCTCTATTTTTTCTGTTTTTCACTTCTTTTCTTTTCTCACTATTTTTGTTGAGCAAATCTATTTTTTTCTTGCCCCTTTTTATGCACTTTTCGGACTTAAATTCTGAATTTTTCCATTTTTTCACAATTCGGGCTATATTTGGTTTTTTGGGTTGTCAAACGAAAGGAAAAATTTATTCAGCTCAATTTGGGTTGCAAAAGGGGTAATTTTTCGCTACTTTTTCTGGCCAATATTTTTGGGTGACAAACGAGGGCCTACTTCATTGTCCAAAATACCAATTGCGTTACCATATGCGTTTCGAGATGAATTTAAGTTTAGAGATCAATTATGGCACGTTTTTCAAAGCAATATCACACATGTTCTTCATAACCGATCAAAATGAAAGGATTGAGGTCCTCGACAACTTTTAGGCGCTGAAAAGAACTTTGAGTTAACAATTAACTCAGATTGATTTAAAAACTCGAAATAAGTGATAGGTTCGAATCTCACCGGGTTTGTTAATCTCCACACTTATTCGTTAAGTCATCAATTTTCGCTCAATTTCCATCTTTGGTCAATTTCGACTTTGTGTATGTTGAATTTTTACAAATTGAGACTTTAAACCGACTTTTAATGATATTTTTGAAAATTTTGAATTCCAATTTTTATTTATTTTGAACAAAAATATTTTTGGGTTTTTCAAAATTTTTTGATTTTTTTGGGGAAATTTCAGGGCATTTTTGAAAATTTGTGAAGTTTTAGAAATACGCACTTGTGACCCCCTCCCCCCTAACTTAGACTTTTGCATTGTCCTCAAGCAAAAAGGACTAAAATCTAAATAAGGGAAAATAATAGGTGCGATAAATAAAACAAACAAATGGAGAAAAATGAAGTTTTTTATTACAAAGAGGACTGTGTTACAAGTACAAGGAAAAGCATACAAACTGTGAACAGGAAAAACAAATAAAAACTTGCCAGCACCACATTAAGCTTCATTGGGGCGGGGGATGGGAAGGACTGGGCGCGTTGGGGTCATAGGGGTTATGGTAATAGGATGGCAGTGGCTCATTAGGATCCCCTTGGCGTCGATAGATGTCCGCTTGGAAGCAGAGAACTAAGCTCATGTCGCGCTGGTAGTTGGTCATAAAGGTGTCGAAGTTCGTTTCTAGTGCCGACATTCGGTCTGAGAGGTCGCTTCCCGCCCACTCAAAATCTGGATCGTCCTCCTCGTCCGCCGACTCCTCGTCGGTACCGATATCCCCCATCTCGATATCCTCACCGGCTACCTCTTGTTCTTCTTCACTCTTGCTCGGGGCAGCCTCTTCGTCACTATCACCTCCCCGCCTAGCCCGTAGGATAGCTAGCTGTTTGGCGCTCTTGGTGCGGTTCCCTTGTCCAAAAGGACCGGGAATGCGAGTATGATCGATCGGCGCCGCTATGCCAGCATCCTTAAGGATGGAAGTGATCAAGCGGGCATAGAGAAATGGGGTGGTACCCTTCTCATCCAAGGATGCGTTAATGATATCCGCGTATAGAGTGCGGCCCAAATGGATGGAAGTGTGGGGATCAAAGAGGTGATAGGTCAACATGGCTTGCCTGGGCCGCATGGTGGAATCATTGGACGATTGCAATATGTTGGCGCACACAATCTGAAATGTGAGGCGCGCCTTCTCGTTAAGGCGTCCAATAGCAACGGTTTCCCCCATCCAAGCCACGTTCGGTGCAATGCGGGCCATGACAATATCCTTATCGACCGAGGGGACGTTTCGTGGATATGTGAATTCTTGAACATCCGAGACGTCATACTCGGCCAACTTAGCCGTGAGAACGGCCAAAGAAAATGGGATGACGTTCCCATCCACGTAAGCTTGGGCCTCGAATTGGCCCGTTCGAACTAAGGTGCCGTAAAAGGATCAGACTTCGGTTACCCAAACCGCTTCGTAGGGTTCGTTGAGGAATCGACACCAACCCCGAGCCATGAATAGGGCGGTGATGGAGTTGGGCAGCCCGTCCCATTGAACAGCGCGCTCCATATGGAGTTTGCGGCCCAAACTAGAGAGGATTTGTGTTGAAGGTGTGAAGAGAAGGGGAGGGATTGGGGTGTATTTATAGTTGAAGGGGTGAGTGGAGGGGTTGGAATTGGAGGGAAAGGGGAGTGAATTTGGGAGGGAAAGGTTGGGTTTGGGAGTTGTGAAAATGGATTGGAGGGAATGAATCGTATTGGGGAGAAGGGGGGTGAATCTTGGGAAGGGGATAAGTCAAATCTGCAGAAGGTGGACCGGTCCAGGGTAGGGGCGGACCGATCTGGGTATTTTAATTTCAAAAATTCGACTAGCGGACCGGTCCTTTTTAAAATTAAAGGAACCGGTCCGGGGGCGAACCGATCCGGCCTTAATTTAAAGGAACCGATTCGACCCAGGGCTTTTGGGCTGGACTTTCCCCGAACTTGGTTTCAATCTCTCTTCTCCGAAAATTTTCACTTTCAAAACATACTCCCTACCAATCTGGACTAAAACCCTCTCGATTTCGCTGGTCAACGCCCTTTGACTCAAAATTCCCGAAACACACCAATGCTTTTCCCTAATGAAACCTAGTCCTATCGATGCTCACTACACACACGACTCTCATAACACACACGACTCTCACCCCATACGCGTCGGGGGTACGACGACCTCGCTATAATAGCTCACTCTACCCCGTAAACGGGGTTCAACAACCAGACGGTGTCGACTTCTTCCTCACACGCCACTAGATATGGCTTTAGGCGTTGTCCATTCACTTTGAATGTATTTCCCCCTTTTAAATCGTCTAATTCAACAGCTCCATGGGGGAAAACATTATTCACGACGAACGGGTCAAACCATCATGACCGCAACTTGCCCGAAAAGAGATGAAGCATGAGTTGTAGAGAAGAACTTTTTGCCCGGGAAGAAACTCCTTTCGTCGAATGATGCTATCATGAGCGAGTTTCATCCTTTCTTTTGAAATTTTGGCATTCTCATACGCATCATTGTGTAGTTCTTCTAACTTATTCAATTGAAGCTTATGGGCTTCACCGGCCTTGTCCATGGCATAATTCAATTGCTTAATTTCCCAATACTCCTTGTGTTCAAGATCAATGGGAAGATGGCAAGGTTTTCCATACACAAAGCGAAAAGGGGACATGCCAAGTTGATTCTTATATGCGGTACGATAGGCCCATAGCGAATAGTTAAATCTAAGCGACCAATCTTTCCGGGTAGGATTGACGGTCTTTTTAAGAATGTTCTTGATTTCCCGATTCTCTAGTTCGGCCTTCCCATTCGTTTGCAGGTGATAAGTTGTTCCAACCTTATGAACGACACCATACTTTCTCATGAGCTTCGCGAATGGCCTATTGCAAAAGTGCGTGCCATTATCACTAATTATCGCTTTCGGTGCACCGAAGCGGGAAAGTATGTGTTCCTGTAGGAACTTTATCACCACCTTGTTGTCATTTTTCTTGGTAGCTATGGATTCCACCCATTTAGAAACGTAGTCTACCACGACAAGGATGTATAGGAAACCAAAGGATGGGGGGAAAGGGCCCATGAAGTCAATACCCCAAAAGTCGAAGATCTCAATAATGAGTATAGGGGTAAGAGGCATCATGTCTCGTCGGGTAATGGCCCCCATCCGTTGGCAGCTATTACAAGCTTTGCAAGCATTTTTCACATCCTGAAATATTGTGGGCCAATAGAGGCCACATTGCAGAATTTTTGCGACCGTCTTTTTTATCAAAAAGTGGCCTCCACAAGCTTCCGAATGACAAAACTGGATGACCTTCGGAATCTCATCATCCGGTACGCATCGTCGGATGATTTGGTCTCCACAATATTTAAAAAGGAATTGATCGTCGTAGAAGAACATGCGTGACCAAGTAATAAACCTCTTCTTATCTTGTGGTGTCCAATCGGGAGGAACGCCTCCCGTGACAAGATAGTTCACTATATCCGCAAACCAAGGCAAAGAAGAGGTAGCAAAAAGTTGCTCATCCGGAAAGTATTCGTCTATGGGTACGGGATCACTAGGTACGTTAGACTAAAGCCGCGATAAGTGGTCGGCAATGAAGTTTTCTACTCCTTTCTTATCTTTGATGGAGAGATTGAACTCTTGTAGGAGTAGGATCCACTTTATGAGGCACGGCTTGGCATCTTTCTTTACAAGTAGGTATTTCAAAGCCGCGTGGTCGGTGAAGCAAGCAATGGGAGAACCAATGAGATATGACCAGAATTTATCAAGGGCAAAGACTAACGCTAGCAACTCCTTCTCGTGGTAGAGTAGTTGAGTTGAGGTCCGGTAAGGGTCCGACTAGCGTAGTAGATGACATGAGCTTGCTTATCTTTTCTTTGGCCCAAAACAGCCCCGATTGCATAATCGCTAGCACCACACATAAGTTCGAATGGTATGGACCAATCCGAAACTTGCATGATGGGAGCGGACACAAGCATGTTTTTTAATTTTTCAAAAGAGCCTTGGCATGCTTCCGTCCACTTGAATGGTGTGTCCTTCATGAGTAGGTTTCTTAAGGGTCTAGCGATGGTGCTAAAGTCCTTAATGAACCTTCGATAAAACCCCGCATGGCCCAAGAATAAGCGCATGTCCTTAAGCAATTTTGGTGGGGGAATATCAGCTATGACATCTATCTTTGCCCTATCAACTTCTATTCCTTTGGATGATACTATGTGGCCAAGAACTATTCCTTCGGTGACTATGAAATGGCATTTCTCCCAATTCAGTACTAAGTTCTTTTCCACACACCGGGCGAGTACATTTTCCAGCTTTTCCAAACAATGATCGAAAGAGGTGCCAAAATGCTGAAATCGTCCATGAACACCTCGAGTCCTCTCTCGACCATGTCGCTAAATAAGGTCAACATACACCTTTGAAAGGTCGCAGGTGCATTACACAAAACAAATGATATACGTTTGAAGGAAAACGTACCAAAAGGGCAAGTGAAGGTCGTCTTCTCCTAGTCAAGTACATCCACCTCAATTTGGTTATATCCGGAATAACCATCAAGGAAGCAATAGTAAGGTTGGCCCGCTACACTTTCAAGCATTTGATCAATAAATGGCAAGGGGAAATGGTCTTTCCTAGTTCCCACATTGAGTTTCCGGTAATTAATGCAAACGCTCCACCCTGTGGAGGTACGTTGGGGAACCAGCTCTCCCTTAGCATTCTCGATCACTGTCATGCCCGACTTTTTCTGGACGACTTGAATAGGGGTCACCCACTTGCTATCTGAGATTGGGTAGATAATCCCAACATCCAATAATTTGATAATCTCAGTTCTCATAACATCTTTCATGTTGGGATTTAGTCTTCTTTGCATTTCTCTAAAGGGCTTGACATCCTCTTCGAGATGGATCTTGTGAGTGAAAATCAAAGGACTTATCCCCTTTAAATCAGCGATGCACCAACCAAAAGCACCTTGGTGCTTCCTCAGAATTTTCAACAATTTACCCTCCTTCTCTTCGTCTAGGCTAGAGGAGACAATAACAGGAAACGTATCATCCTCTCCTAGGTATGCATATTTGATATGGGAGGGGAGTTTCTTTAAATCAAGGGTTGGAAATTTTTCATTGGAGGGAACCATGAGATTATCCCTCGGAGGTAATTCCTCGAATCTAGAAACCCAACTAACATCTCTCACGTCCTCGTCCGACGTGCCCTCATCGAGTAACTTTCTAAACTCCCCAACATCCCTATCTAAGTCGGTGTACGTACCCTCACTCTCGTAATTCACCGCTAAATAGGACCCTAAGGCCTCACCACAGTAATTCTCCTCAAAATACTCCTCTACTATCTCATCTATGAGGCTCACCGCGTGAAGATCATCTTCCTCCCCCGTATGTTGGGCTATGTGGAAGATGTTGGTTTCCAAGGTCATGTTCCCAAAGGTGAGTTGCATTCGCCCATTCCGAGTATTGATGATTGCATTAGCCGTAGCTAAGAATGGACGCCCAAGGATGATGGGAACATGGTTGCTCGAGTTGAAGGAGGGCTCCGTGTCCCAAATGACAAAGTCTACCGGGAAGTAGAAAGTGTCAACTTGTACGATCACGTCCTCAACTATGCCTCATGGGATCTTCACTGTTCGATCCGCTAATTGGAGAGTGACCTTTGTGGCCTTGAGTTCGCCCAAGTCAAGTTGCCTATAGATGGAGTAAGGGAGGATATTTACGCTTGCTCCCAAGTCAAGTTAAGCTTTTTCCATTTTATTCTCTCCAATGATGCAGGATATGGTGGGTGCACCGGGATCTTTGAATTTAGGCGGGAGATCATTTAGTAGAATGGAGCTCACATTTTGTGCTAGAAAGACATTCTTCTTTACCTTCATCTTTCTCTTTACCATCAAAAAGTCCTTGATGACTTTAGCATAAGCTGGAATTTGCTTAATGGCATCTAGGAAAGGTAAATTCAGCTTTACTTGCTTTAGTACTTCTAGCACATCTTCACGTGGGTTTGGTGCCGCGGAGGGTGGTTTCACTACCACCTCTGGCTCACTAGCGTCTTCTTTTTCACTCTCATTCAAGGGGATATCTTCGGCCACTTTCGTGCTGGGTGAAATCTCCTTGTCTTTCGTTGTGTCGTGTGGGGGAGGTGATAAATCAATGACTCTCCCACTAAGAAGAGTGGTCACAGCTTGACATTGCTCCTATTGTTCAGTGGAGGTGGAGCTAACACTAGTTTGACCTTGGGGAGGTCGTTGGCCTTGGGAAGGAAACTTGCCCTTCTATTGGACATTCAATGAGGATTGTATCTTTGACAGACTTACATTTATGTCACCAATCAGACAATCATATTTGGCATTGGTTGCGGTCTGGCTTGCAATGAATTGATTCATGGTATCATCGAGAGTTCTCCGCGGTGGCGGGATATAAGATCCTTAAGGTGGTGGTGCTTGCACATGTCCTTGCATGTGGGGAGCTTATTGAAAGTGTTGTGGTGGAGGAGGGGCAACATGTGAAGGAGGGTTCATTGCGGCATGTTGTATCCCATAGCTAAAACCAGGATGGTTTTTCCATGAAGGGTTGTATGAATTCCCGTGCGGGGCACCGAAATTACCCTTAAATCCTCCTATACCACTAACTTGTTCCTGAAGCATTACTTTGTAGGTGGGTATCGTCGGGCATTCCTTAGTTTAATGACCCGCCTCACAAATTGCACACACCTTCTCGACGGGGTTTGGTATGGATCCAGCTGGTCCTTTTCCATATATCTCGCATAGGTCTCGAAATACTTTATCAAGGGTATCCAATCGACTGTCCGTCATAGAAGTTTTATCTACGTGAAATAGGTCGGATGCCGACGAAGTGGTGGTCACTTGATGATTTCGATTTTGAGCTTTAGGATCAGAATTATCCCAAGATTGGGTAGTCTCGGCGACATACCTCAAGTGAAGCTCAGCATCGTGGGCATCTAATTCGACAAACGGACCACTTCCCATGGTTTCAACAAGTTGCTTGGAGTTGAGATTCAGCCCATTATAGAGAAAAGAGATGATTTGTGATGAATGAAATCCATGATGGGGGCATGAAGTAATTAACTCATTGAAACGCTCATAACATCGATGAAATGGCTCATTTTCAGATTGTCTAAACGCTTGAATTTGAGCCTTTATGGATATGGTTCGATGTGTTGGGAAGCACTTCTTGAGAAATCTCGATTGCAACTCGTTCCAAGACGGAATCGAGCTCGGAGGTAAAGACCATAGCCAGGTCTTAGCTTTATCCTTGAGCGAGAAAGGGAAGAGTTTGAGGCAGATCACCTCTTGGGTGCAAGTTTGATCATTGAGAGTATCGCACACATCCTCAAATTCCCTAATATGGAGGTATGGCTTTTCAGAATCCATACCGTGATAATGCGGTAGCATCTGGATCATCCCATTTTTGAAACAGAATTGCCCGGCATTATACGGGAGTATAATGCATCCCGGAGTGACAGTGCGCTCGGGATATAAGAATTCTCTCAGCGGGCGGTATGGGGGCTCCTCCTCACCGGTGGGTGCACTGCCGTGTTGCGACATCTCTTCCTCACTTAACGACTCGGTGCTATCACTTGGTGTGCTCGAAGTGTGTTCGGAGGTGTGTCCTAAGAAGGAAAACAGAGTGTTATTAGAGATGTGTGTGACGGTGTGGAAGGTGGAATCCAGAACGATGGGGTGTTAGGAGTGTGGGGACTATCGGGGTTATACTCAACGATTGGATTTTCGTGAATGCTGGTTAGAGTGTTATGGGGAGTGGGAGTGAGTTCAGAATTTTGCATTAAAATCTTGTGAGAGATGATGGTGAATCTTTTTATGCTTTTTGAATTTTTTTATGTTTTTTTTTCGGATTTTTGGAAAAAAAAATTTGGTCAAAGCTTTGGATTGACTCGATCTAAACCTAAGTCTACCTAATTCCCTGGCAACGGCGCCAGAAACTTGATGCAACTCAGAATGTGTCTCTAATGTGCGTTCACTCTAGGCTCGAGTGCAAGCCTGTCGCGTTAGTAATAAACCCGGTAAGTCGGGATCGTATCCACAGGGAAAAAGGACAACGAAGTTGTAACGACCGAAAAAGACGAAGGAACCCTAACTCTGACTCTAAAAAAAGAAAAAGTGATTTATTTTGGTAATGATTAAACTAAATGCAATGATGAAATTATGAAAAATGCAACTACACTAATTTACCCAAAATAAGACTGAAAAATGATTTGAAACTTTTGAACTAAGTGATGGGAAGAACGGGACGGGAATACAATCCCCCAACCCTAGTGAATTGTAGTTATAGTATTAATCATAAATTTAACTGATTAAATTTGACCCGGAATTTAGTACTCCCAAGCATTATGTATACGAGGTTCAAGCCCGCGTCATACCTAATCTGAGGATGAGTAAATCGGTATCGCGATAGTAACACTCGAATTGCATTCTAAATCATCACGGTTATCCAGAGGCAAACGAGATATAAAGACCTACAATTGTTATGTTCCTACACAATACGGTCGTATTTAATCACTAAATTCAGAGGATTAATGTTATAAACATACAATTTAACACATCAGGTTGGGTCCATGTATCCCGGCCTTATAAAATCTAGCCTAACATGATGAAAGTGATGAAAACAGTGATTGATGTGCAGGAATTCATAATTACTCTAAGGAAACTTGTGAATAGATGTAGAGAGGAATTGAAAACAAGAAATAACTCACTAAAATCACCCAAGCAGTAATTGAAACAATGAATGAAACTGGTAATCAAATAATCTCTGAATAAATCTTCAATCTTTGAATTAAAATTGGAACTTGTATCTAAAACTAGGGTTTCTGAAAAAAGAGAGGAAAAATACTAATAATTCTCTGTACAAATAATAATAATAAAATGGGCTTTTATATCCTCCAAAAATTCAGGAATTTCAGCTGCACTAGGACTCTTTAGGAGAAGATTAGATTTGCAAATCTCGATGCCCGGACCGGTCTGGGCCTTAGGCGGACCGGTCTGCCTCCTAAGCGAATCGGTTCTTTTTATTTTGGGGCTGACCGGTTCTTTTATTTTTTTCCTTCTTCGGTTTGCTTGTGATACGGGGTCTTTTGGAGTTTGGCAAAGCGGACCGGTCTGGGGTAGGGCCGGACCGGTCTGCCTATTGACTTTTTGCTCAACTTTGACTGCTCGTATCTTTTGTTCTGGGACTCCGATTGAGGTGTCGTTTCTTCCTATGTGATCGTGAATGAAATCTCTTCAACTTCTCTTTAGGTGCCTCGTCCGAATTCCTGGTAGAAATTACACTTTTGACCTTTTAACTTTCCTTCTTGTCTTTCTTGATTCTTCCGGTTTCCTTCTTCCGTTTCTTGACATCAAATACTTGTAAAATTACTACGAAATACCAAAAACTCGGTGTACTCATTAGGATCAATCAATAGCAAGATTATGAGATAAAGTCAACTCAATTACGTTGTTTGAGGTGCTAAAAATAACTAAATCAAGGGATAAATTAGGAAGAATTTATGCCTAATCAGTTATAACACAAAGAAGTGATAAAAAAATAAGACATAACTTCTCTTTCATTCATAAATTGGGAGGTTTTACAAAAATGGGAACTATTACCGAGGAGTACATGAGAAGGAAAATTGAAAAATTTACACAAGTATGTGAGACGTCATCAGCCTAGGAGGAACCATAAGTCTGGAGCAGAGAAATAATCTCCAGGTAGACCCGAGGAAGTTGCTAGGCATGCTTGTTGAGCATTGATGGAACCTTCCAGCCTTGTCTGAACTTGAGCACGCTCAATGAGGAGTTTCTCTCGCCTCAGCTTCGCTAGACGCAAAGCTTTTTTGATATCATCCACCTCTTTGTTAGCAGCTTCAAGTTGAGATGTTAATTCGACCAACCTATCTTCCTCTGATCATTGAGCACTAATTACTGACTCTTTAAAGTTTTTAAGTGTCCAATCAGCCAGCTAAATTGGAAGCCATCTCGATCTAACTCCTTTATACAGACCAAGAATTGGTTAAGGAGGGGCCTGGTAATGTTTGCAGTGGGAGTACTAACGATATCAGCAACAATGATCGCAATACATTGAAGCCAGTGGCTCATTATCGTAATGTTTGTACGAAGACAATAGATAGTGAAAGTCCTAGGGTGATGGTTTCCAATCTTCTCAATTACCAAATGATGGCTGGCATGCATTTAGGGAGATCGTTGAAGGACCATGAGATAGAATTCATGAGGAGCCAGGTTAGGCAGAGGAAGCTTACAACCAGATTCGCTATCGACTGCAACACCTGTCGTGGAACCCTGGTCGTTGTGACTAGATTCTTCCGAAACAACCTATTCACGATGGGGCCACGTGATGGGCGAAGGGACTGATGGAGGTCTCTCTTCAGCTGGAAGGGACGCCTCAGTAACCTAGAGACAGATCAAGCAAATAATGAGTTAAATGAAAAAATCTTAACAAGTGTTTATCATTGTTAACTCACCGTTACTGGTGGAGTTTGACGAATAATATTATCAAGTGTTTATTGATTAGGCATAAATTCTTCCCAATTTATCCCCTAATTTCGGTACTTTAATCACCTCGAACAACGTAATTGGATTGACTTGATCTCATAATCTTGCTATTGACTTATCCTAACAAGTACACCGAGTTTCTGGTATTTCGTTATGATTTTACAGGTATCTAATGTCAAGAAATGGAAGAAGGAAACCGGAAGAATAGAGAAAGTCAACAAGAAAAGTCAAAAGGGCAAAAGAGTCATTCCTACCCAGAATCCGGATGAAGTACCTAAACAGAATTTGAAGGTATCATCTTCACAAGCACCAGGGAAGAAATGGCACCTCAATCGGATACCCGGAGCAAAAGATATGGACAGTCAAAGTTTGAAGGAAAAGTTAAATAGGCAGACCGGTCCGCTCTCAACCCGGACCGGTCCGCTGTGCAAACTCCAGAGGACTGTGAACCGAAGGTGAACCGAAGAGCACAAAAAATAAAAGAACCGATCCGCACCCGGACCGGTCCGCCTGAAAAATAAAAGAACCGATCCGCTTTAGAAGCGGACCGATCCGCCTAAGGGCCGGACCGGTCCGCCCATCGAGATTTTGTTTTTTGATTCTCCTCTAAAGACTCCGACTTTTACTCAACTTCTTGGAATTTCATGTAGGGTATAAAAACCCGAATTATTTTGATTGTAAAGAAGTCAAGAACAGAGAGGATTAGTTTAATCTCTCTTATTCTTCCATAAACCCTAGTTGTAGATACCATTTCCAGTTTTATTCAAAGATTGAAGTTTTATTCAAAGTTGTGGGATCACCAATTTTATTCATTGCTGCGATTGTTCCTTGGGTAATTTTAGTAAGTTGGTTCTTCTTTGTGATTCTATTCTACAGTATTCCATCAATTGTCCTTAGCTTAATCATTAACTCTTGCATGTTAAACACTGTTTTCATCACTTTCGATATGTCCGGCTAGATTTCCAAGGTCGGGTTACATGAACCCAACCTGATGTGGTCATTGCACGTATAAAGTTAATCCTCTTAATTTAGTAATTAATTGTGACCGTATTGCGTAGGGACACAACAATTATAGATCTAAATATCTCGTTTGCCCCTGGGTAACCGGGATGATTGAGAATATAATTCGAGTGTCACTATCGTGATACTGATTTACTCATCCTTTGATTAAGTATGACGCGGGCTTGAACCTCGTATACGTAATGCTTGGGAGTACTAAATTCTGGGTCAAATTAATTAGATAAATTTACGATTAATATTATAACTGAAGTACACTAGGGTTGGGGGATTGTATTCCCGTCCTATTTTCTTCATCATCTCATTTAAAAGTTCAAATAAAATTTTCATTTACATTTTCGGTAATTTAGTGTAATTGCACATTTTTACAATTTCATTATTGCATTTAGTGTAATCGAATCTCAAAATCCAAATGAAATCTTTTCACTCCTTTTTAGAGTCATCGTTAGGATTCCTTAGTCTTATCCCGTCGTCACAACTTCGTTGTCCTTTTTCCCTGAGGATCGATACCCGACTTGTCGGATTATTACTTGAACGACAGGCTTGCACTAGAGCCTAGAGAGTACACACTTTAGAGACACATTCTGAGTCGTGTCAAGTTTTTGGCGCCGTTGCCAGGGAATTCGGTAGACTTAGGATTAGATCGAGTCAATCCAAAGCCTTGACCAAAAATTCAAAAAAAAAATCCAAAAACATAAAAAAAAAAAATATATAAAAAGCACAAAAAGATTCACCACCATCTCTCACAAGCTTAATGCAAAATTCTGAAACCACTCCCACACCCCATAATACTCCAACCAGCATTCACGAAAATCCACTTGTTGAGTATAATCCTGATAGTCCCCACATTCCACAAGCCCCACAGTTCTGGATCCCACCTCCCACACCATCACACTCAATCTCTAGCAACACTCCCTTCTCCTTCGTAGGACACACATCGTGCACACCCAGTGAGAGCACCGAATCGTCAAGTGAGATAGAGATATCGCAGCACAGTAATGCAACTACTGGTGAGGAAGAGCCTCCGTACCGCCCATTGAGAGAATTCTTATATCCCGAGCGCACTGTCACTCCGGGATGCATTATACTCCTGTATAATGCCGGGCAGTTCCGATTCAAAAATGGGATGATCCAGATGCTACCACACTATCACGGTATGGATTCAGAAAAGGCATACCTGCATATAAGGGAATTTGAGGATGTGTGCGATACTCTCAACGATCAAACTTGCACACAAGAGGTGATTCGCCTCAAACTCTTCCCATTCTCGTTAAAAGATAAAGCTAAGACCTGGCTATGGTCTTTACCTCCGAACTCGATTCCATCTTGGAACGAGTTACAATCCAGATTTCTCAAGAAGTTCTTTCCACCACATCGAACAATCTCCATAAAATCTCAGATTCAATCGTTCAGGCAATTGGATAATGAGCCATTCCATCGATGTTATGAGCGTTTCAATGAGTTAACTGCTTCGTGCCCCCATCATGGATTTGAGACAGCTCAAATCATTTCCTTCCTCTATAATGGGTTGAACCTTAACTTCAAGCAACTCATTGAAACCATGGGTAGTGGTCCGTTTATCGAGCTAGATTGCCACGATGCTGAGCTTCACCTGAGGTATGTCGCCGAGACTACCCAATCATGGGATATTTCTGATCCTAATGCTCAGAATCGAAATCGTCAAGCGACCACCACTCCATTGGCGTCCGGCCTACACCATGTAGATAAGACCTCTATGTCAGACTGTCGGTTGGACACCCTTGAGAAAGGATTTCGAGATTTATGCGAGGTAGTTGGATCTATCAAGAATCCCGTCGAAAAGGTGTGTGCGATTTGTGAGGCGAGACATTCAACTGAGGAATGCCCGACGATACCCGCCTGCAAAGTAATGTTGCAGGAGCAAGTTAGTGGTATAGGAGGCTTTAAGGGTAATTTCAGTGCCCCGCACGGGAATTCATACAACCCTTCGTGGAAAAATCATCCCGGATTTAGCTACGGGCAACAACATGCCGCAATGAACCCTCCTTCGCATGTTGCCCCTCCTCCTCCACAACAATTTCAACAAGCTCCACACATGCACGGTCATGTGCAAGCACCGCCACCCCATGGAAATTATATCTCGCCACAGCGGAGAACTCTCGAGGATACGATGAATAAATTCATCACTAGCCAGACCGCAAACAATGCCAAATATGATCGTCTAATTGGCGACATAAATGCGAACCTGTCCAAAATTCAATCCTCGTTGAGCGTTCAAGAGAAGGGCAAGTTTCCTGCCCAGGGCCAAAGTCCTCCTCAAGGTCAAACTAGTGTTAGCTCCACTTCTACTGATCATCTGGAGCAATGTCAAGCTGTGACCACTCTTCGTAGTGGGAGAGTCGTTGATTTATCACCTCCCCCACACGACACAACCAAAGACAAGGTGATTTCGCCCAGCACGAAAGAGGCCGAAGATGTCCCCTCGAATGAGAGTGATAAAGATGACACTAGTGAGCCCGAGGTAGTAGTGAAACCACCCTCCGCGGCACCGTTTCCTCAAAGGTTGATTCCTTCCCAGAAAGGAAACCCACGTGATGACGTGCTAGAAATACTAAAGCAGGTAAAGCTGAATTTACCATTCCTCGATGCCATCAAACAAATTTTAGCTTATGCAAAAGTCATCAAAGATTTGTTGACGGTAAAAAGGAAGATGAAAGTAAAAAAGAATGTCTTCCTAGCACAGAACGTGAGCTCCATCCAACTCAATGAGCTCCCTCCTAAATTCAAAGATCCCGGTGCACCCACCATTTCCTGCATCATTGGAGAGAACAAAATTGAAAAAGACTTACTAGACTTGGGAGCAAGTGTCAATATCCTCCCTTACTCCATTTATAGGAAAATTGATTTGGGCGACCTCAAGCCCACAAGAATCACTCTCCAACTAGCGGATCGAACTGTGAAGGTCCCACGAGGTGTAGTAGAGGACGTGATCGTTCAAGTTGACACTTTCTACTTCCCGGTAGACTTTGTCATTTGGGACACGGATCCGTCATTAATCTCGACCAATCATGTTCCCATCATTCTCGGGCGCCCATTTTTAGCGACAGCTAACGCTATTATTAACACAAGGAATGGGCGAATGCAGCTCACTTTTGGGAATATGACATTAGAGACCAACATCTTTAACATAGCCCAACATACGGGAGAGGAAGATGATATTCACGCGGTGAGTCTCATAGATGAGATAGTAGAGGAGTACATTGAGGAGAATTGTTGTGGCGATGCCTTAGGATCCTGTCTGGTTTCGAGCAATGAGAGTGAGGGGACGTATACTGAGTACGAGAGGGAGATTGGAGAGTTAAGAGAGTTACTCGATGAGAGTGCGTCGGACGAGGACGCGAGAGATGTGAATTGGGTTTCTAAATTCGAGGAGTTACCACCATGGGATACACACGTTGTTCCCTCCGACGAAAAGTTTCCAACTCTTGAATTAAAGAAACTCCCCTCCCATATCAAATATGCATACTTAGGAGAGGATGAGACATTTCCTGTTGTTATCTCCTCTAGCCTAGATGACGAGCAGGAGGGTAAGTTATTAAAAATTTTGAGGAAGAACTTAAGTGCTTTTGGTTGGTGTATAGCTGATTTGAAGGGGATAAGTCCTCTAATTTGCACCCACAAGATTCACCTCGAAGAGGATGTCAAGCCCTCTAGAGAAATGCAAAGAAGACTGAACCCCAACATGAAAGAAGTTGTGAGAACCGAGATCATTAAACTATTAGATGCCGGGATTATCTTCCCAATCTCGGATAGCAAATGGGTGAGCCCTATTCAAGTCGTCCCGAAGAAGTCGGGTATGACTGTGATTGAGAATGCTAAGGGAGAGCTTGTTCCCCAACGCACCACCACCGGTTGGTGTGTTTGCATTGATTACCGGAAACTCAATGCGGGAACAAGAAAAGATCATTTCCCCTTGCCATTCATTGATCAAATGCTTGAGAGAGTTGCGGGCCACCCTTATTATTGCTTCCTTGATGGTTATTTCGGATATAACCAGATTGAGGTAGATGTACTTGACCAAGAGAAGACGACTTTCACTTGTCCTTTTGGTACGTTTGCCTACAAATGTATGCCATTCGGCTTGTGTAATGCACCCGCGACTTTTCAACGGTGCATGTTGAGCTTATTTAGTGACATGGTCGAAAGAGGACTTGGGGTGTTCATGGACGATTTCAGCGTTTTTGGCACCTCTTTCGATCTTTGTCTAGAAAAATTGGAACAAGTACATGCTAGGTGTGTGGAGAAGAACTTAGTGCTGAATTGGGAGAAATGCCATTTCATGGTCACTGAAGGAATAGTTCTCGGCCACATAGTATCATCTAAAGGCATAGAGGTTGATAGGGCTAAGATAGATGTCATAGCTGACCTTCCCCCACCGAGATCGCTTAAAGACGTGCGCTCATTTTTGGGTCACGCCGGGTTTTATCGAAGGTTCATTAAGGATTTTAGTGATATCGCTAGACCCTTAAGCAACCTTCTCATGAAGGACAACCCGTTTGAGTGGACCGAGGCATGCCAAAGCTCCTTTGACAAATTAAAGAACATGCTCATGTCCGCTCCCATCATGCAAGTTCAGTATTGGTCCCTACCATTCGAACTTATGTGTGATGCAATCGATTACGCGATTGGGGCCGTTTTGGGCCAACGTCAAGATAAACAATCTCATGTCATCTACTACGCTAGCCGGACCCTTACCGGACCTCAACTCAACTACTCTACCATGGAGAAGGAGTTGCTAGCAGTAGTCTTTGCCCTTGACAAGTTCAGATCGTATCTCATTGGTTCTCCTATAATTGTCTTCACCGACCACGCGGCTTTAAAGTATGTACTTGCTAAGAAAGACGCCAAGCCGCGCCTCATAAGGTGGATCCTACTCCTACAAGAGTTCAATCTCTCTATCAAGGATAAGAAAGGAGTAGAAAACGTCGTTGCCGACCATTTGTCTCGGCTTTCGTCCGACGTACCTAGTGATCCCATTCCCATAGACGAATACTTTCCCGATGAGCAACTTTTTGCTACCTCTTCTTTACCTTGGTTTGCGGATATAGTAAACTACCTTGTCACGGGAGTCGTCCCTCCCGACTGGACACCGCAAGATAAGAAGAGGTTTCTTACTTGGTCGCGCATGTTCTTCTACGATGATCCATTCTTGTTTAAATATTGCGCTGACCAAATCATCCGACGATGTGTACCGGATGACGAGATCCCGAAAGTCATCCAGTTTTGTCATTCGGAAGCATGTGGAGGCCACTTTTCCATGAAAAAGACAGCCGCTAAAATTCTGCAATGCGGTCTATATTGGCCCACATTATTCCGGGATGTGAACAATGCTTGCAAATCTTGCAATAGGTGCCAACGGATGGGAGCCATTACTCGACGAGACATGATGCCTCTTACCCCCATACTCATCATTGAGATCTTCGACTGTTGGGGTATTGACTTCATGGGTCCCTTTCCCCCTTCCTTTGGTTTCCTATACATCCTTGTTGCGGTAGATTATGTTTCTAAATGGGTAGAAGCGATAGCTACCAAAACAAATGACAACAAGGTGGTGATAAAGTTCCTACAGGAACACATACTTTCCCGCTTCGGTGCTCCGAAAGCAATAATTAGTGATAATGGAAGGCACTTTTGCAATTGGCCATTCGGGAAGCTTATGAGAAAGTATGGCGACGTTCACAAGGTTGGAACGACGTATCACCCACAAACAAATGGGCAGGCCGAACTAGCGAATCGTGAGATCAAGAACATTCTCGAGAAGACTGTCAATCCTAACCGGAAAGATTGTTCAATTAGACTTAACGATTCGCTATGGGCCTATCGCACCGCATACAAAAATCAGCTTGGCATGTCCCCTTTCCGCTTCGTGTATGGAAAACCTTGCCATCTCCCCGTGGAGTTAGAACACAAAGCGTATTGGGCAATTAAGGAGCTCAATTATGCCATGGATAAAGCCGGTGAAGCTCGCAAGCTTCAAATAAATGAGTTAGAGGAGATACGCAATGATGCGTATGAGAATGCCAAAATTGCCAAAGAAAGGATGAAACTCGCTCACGACAGCATTATTCGACGCAAAGAGTTTCTCCCCAGGCAAAAAGTTCTTCTCTATAACTCTCGGCTTCATCTCTTTCCGGGCAAGTTGCGATCGCGATGGTCTGGCCCGTTTGTTGTCAAGAATGTTTTCCCCCACGGAGCTGTCGAATTAGAAGATTTAAAAGGGGGAAATACATTCAAAGTGAATGGCCAACGCCTAAAGCCATATCTTGAGGCGTGCGAAGAGGAAGTCGACACCGTTTGGTTGTCGAACCCCGTTTACGGGGTAGAGTGAACAGTTTCAGTTAGGTCGCCACACCCCCGATGCGTATGGGGTGAGAGTCGTGTGTGTCGTGTGCGTTAGTGAGTGTCGTTAGGATTTTGGTACATTCGGGTTTAGCATGTACATGTTCGGGAATTGGGTCAATTCGGGTGACTGGTGATATTGATAGGTCCTTAGTCTATATTTGGTGAGGAGCGCGTTTTAAAAGTGCAATATTTCGAGGAAGAGAGGTTGAAATCCAGTTTCGAGGAAATTCCAGTCCAAAATATCCAAGCCGGATCGGTTCCTTTAATTTAAGGCCGGACCAGTCCGCCCTCGGACCGGTTCCTTTAATTTTAGGCCGGACCGCTCCGCCTGTCGAATTTTCTGGAAATTCAAGAACCGAACCGGTCCGCCCCTGGACCGGACCGGTCCGCCTTCTACAGATTCATTTAATCCTTCCCTCCCATTCACCCCCCCTTCCCCCCAATTGCCATCCTTCCCTCCAAGTCGGTTTCCCACCTCCCCATACACCTTTTCCCTCCATCCCCATACATTTTTTCCCTCCAAATCCTTTCCCCCTCCACTATATATTCAACCCTACCCCTCCCCTTCTCTTCACACCTCAAACACAACTCCTATCCTCTCCCTCTCCAGATTTTTTTTGAGTTCCTTCTCTCTGTCTCCATGGCCCCCCGTGCTGCCCCCACCAAATACGCATCCATCGACATCTTACACTCCGGGAGCAACGAGTTCCGCTCCCGCCAAGAGGAGCGATGGTGCACCAACTTCTTCGGGTCAAACCGCAAACTACATATTGAGCGCGCGGTTCAATGGAATGCGCTGCCCAACTCTGTCATGGCCCTCTTCATGGCCCGGGGGTGGTGTCGTTTCCTCAAAGAACCCCATGACGCCGTGTGGGCTTCCGAGGTATGGTTATTCTATGGAACGCTTGTGCGGACGGACCAATTTGAGGCCCAAGCTTACGTTGATGGAACGGTCGTTCCTTTTTCCTTAGCCCTCCTCACGGCCAAATTGGCCAACTTTGGTGTCCCGGACCCCCAAGACTTCACATATCCTAGGAACGTTCCTCCGGTCGCTAAGGACGTCATCATGGGGCGCATTGCTCCAAACGTGGCTTGGGCGGGCCAAACCGTCGCTGTTGGACGACTCAACGAAACGGCGCACCTCACTTTCCAAATTGTATGCGCCAACATTCTTCAAACGTCCAACGATTCCGCCATGAGGCCTCGGCAAGCCACCTTGACCTACCATCTCTTCGATCCCCAAACCTCCATCCATTTGGCCCGCACATTGTATGCCGAGATCATCGCCGCTTCTTTGGTTGAGAAGGGTACCGCCCCTTTGCCCTATGCCTGTTTGATCACGTCTATACTCCAAGACGCCGGCATTGAGGCCCCTGCCGACCGCACTCGGCTTCCCGGTCCCTTTGGACAGGGCACTCGCACTAAGAGTGCCAAACAGCTCGCCATAATTCGGGCACGGCGGGGGCATGATAGCGAGGAAGAGGCTGCCTCGGAAGAGAGCACGGAGGAGGAGGCCGTCGAAGCGGACGTTGAAATGGGTGACGTCGGTGCCGACAACGAGTCGGCGGACGAGGAGGACGACCCGGACTTTGAGTGGGCGGGTACCGATATCTCGACCCGGTTGTCCACCCTTGAGAACCGATTCGAGACCTTTATGATCGACTACCGTCGAGATCAAAGTCGGCCGGCTCGAAGGCAAGCAGATATCTACCGACGCCTAGGGGATCCTTATGAGCCACTCCCATCACATTTTCATGACCCCTATGGCCCCGACGCGCCTAGCTCATCCCATTTTCCTTCCCCGTGATGTTTTGTTAATTATGGACTATTTTGATGTATTCCTTCTCATGTCGCACATATGCTATATTCCTGTTTGTACCACAGTCTTATGATATAAAAAGTTGCATTTTTCTATATTTGTTTGTTTTAATTATTGCACTTATTATTTTGCCTTATTTAGATTTTAGTCCTTTTTTCTTGAGGACAATGCAAAAGTCTAAGTTAGGGGGGGTCACAAGTGCATATTTCTAAAACTTCACAAATTTTCCAAAAATGCCCAAAATTCAAAAAAAATCAAAAAAATTCTGAAAAATCCAAAAATATTTTCGTTCAAAATAAATAAAAATTGGAATTCAAATTTTTCAAAAATATCATTAAAAGTCAAATTGGAGTCCCAAAGTGTAAAAAGTCAACATATACAAAGCCGAAATTGACCAAAGATGGAAATTGTGCGAAAATTGACGACTTAACGAATAAATGTGGAGATTAACAAACCCGGTGAGATTCGAGCCTATCACGTTTTGCGAGATTTTAAATCAATCCGAGTTAATTGTTAACTCAAAGTTCTTTTTAGCGCGTAATAAGTTGTCAAGGATCTTAATTCTTTCATTTTGATTGGTTTTGAAAAATGTGTGCAATATTGCCTTGAAAAACGTGCCAAATTAGTCTCTAGCTTAAATTCATCTCGAAACGCACATGGTAACGCAATTAGCATTTTGGACAATGAAGTAGGCCCTCGTTTGTCATCCCAAAAATATTGGCCAGAAAAAGTAGCGAAAAATTACCCTTTGCAACCCAAATTGAGACGAATAATTTTCCCTTTCGTTTGACAACCCGAAAAACCCAAAATGGCCCGGAATTGTGAAAATGGAAAAATCTCAGAATTTCAGTCCGAAGAGTGCATAAAAAGGGGCAAGAAAAAAACTAGATATGCTCAACAAAAATAATAGAAAAAGAAGAAAAAGATGAGCAATAGCCCGGAAAAGGCACAAATGGACATCACGAATGACTTTTCCAATTCCAACTTTCCTTACCTCCTCCATTTTACCCAATACAACCGTAAACCCGAAAAAGTCCTAACCGAGTCCAAATTGCGTAAATTGAGTACCGTGTGGAGAGCTAATACACCAAAAGATAATATAAGAAGCTAAATGCGCGAAATAGAGGCGATGTTCCCGTTTTTAAAACCGTAATCCGTTGATGAGATCCTTTCACCATGAAATTTCCGTCTTTCTAATTGTATGTGTGATTTTGCGTCCATTATATTTACTCTTATTATCACGCATACCGAGCGAAAAGCCATATTCCGAGTGGTTCGTTTGAGAGAGCTTCCCGTGAGAATTTGAAATCAAAACGAATTTTCGGATAAGTAACGTAATGATTAATCGGTGGAAATTGGCGGTTATATTTCTGGCTTCGCACACACGCACTACAGTTTGAGACTTGTAGACATGACTTAACGATGACTATTTTCTGGAAAAGTTTGAATTATACAATTTTTGGTTATTTTGAAGTTCTTTGAGTCGAATTTTGTGGGTATATTCTCTGCAAACCCTCACGAGACACAACTCGTCCCACTAGGGTAACCTAGAGGTTTAAAGGCTTGTTGCATACGCTAAATGCAATCGCGTGCCCGCGAAAGAGGTATTTTATCCCAATAAAATGTTTTTCAAAAGTTGAGCCTTACTAGAATTCTTTTACATTTCTCGGGACGCGCAAAGTTCTAAGTTAGGGGGGTTTGATTAGGCATAATTTCTTCCCAATTTATCCCCTAATTTCGGTACTTTAATCACCTCGAACAACGTAATTGGATTGACTTTATCTCATAATCTTGCTATTGACTTATCCTAACAAGCACACCGAGTTTCTGGTATTTCGTTATGATTTTACAGGTATCTAATGTCAAGAAATGGAAGAAGGAAACCGGAAGAATAGAGAAAGTCAACAAGAAAAGTCAAAAGGGCAAAAGAGTCATTCCTACCCAGAATCTGGATGAGGTACCTAAAGAGAAGTTGAAGGTATCATCTTCACAAGCACCTGGGAAGAAACGGCACCTCAATCGGATACCCGGACCAAAAGATATGGACAGTCAAAGTTTGAAGGAAAAGTCAAATAGGTAGACCGGTCCGCCCTCAACCCGGACCGGTCCGCTGTGCAAACTCCAGAGGACTGCGAACCGAAGGCGAACCGAAGAGCACAAAAAAATAAAAGAACCGATCCGCACCCAGATCGGTCCGCCTGAAAAATAAAAGAACCGATCCGCTTTAGAAGCGGACCGATCCGCCTAAGGGCCGGACCGGTCCGCCCATCGAGATTTTGTTTTATGATTCTCCTCTAAAGACTCCGACTTTTACTCAACTTCTTGGAATTTCATGTAGGGTATAAAAACCCGAATTATTTTGATTGTAAAGAAGGCAAGAATGGAGAGGATTAGTTTAATCTCTCTTATTCTTCCATAAACCCTAGTTGTAGATACCATTTCCAGTTTTATTCAAAGATTGAAGTTTTATTCAAAGTTATGGGATCACCAATTTTATTCATTGCTGCGATTGTTCCTTGGGTAATTTTAGTAAGTTGGTTCTTCTTTGTGATTCTATTCTACAGTATTCCATCAATTGTCCTTAGCTTAATCATTAACTCTTGCATGTTAAACACTGTTTTCATCACTTTCGATATGTCCGGCTAAATTTCCAAGGTCGGGTTACATGAACCCAACCTGATGTGGTCATTGCACGTATAAAGTTAATCCTCTTAATTTAGTAATTAATTGTGACCGTATTGCATAGGGACACAACAATTATAGATCTAAATATCTCGTTTGCCCCTGGGTAACCGGGATGATTGAGAATATAATTCGAGTGTCACTATCGTGATACTGATTTACTCATCCTTTGATTAAGTATGATGCGGGCTTGAACCTCGTATACGTAATGCTTGGGAGTACTAAATTCCGGGTCAAATTAATTAGATAAATTTACGATTAATATTATAACTGCAGTACACTAGGGTTGGGGGATTGTATTCCCGTCCTATTTTCTTCATCATCTCATTTAAAAGTTCAAATAAAATTTTCATTTACATTTTCGGTAATTTAGTGTAATTGCACATTTTTACAATTTCATTATTGCATTTAGTGTAATCGAATCTCAAAATACAAATCAAATCTTTTCACTCCTTTTTAGAGTCATCGTTAGGATTCCTTAGTCTTATCCCGTCGTCACAACTTCATTGTCCTTTTTCCCTGAGGATCGATACCCGACTTGTCGGATTATTACTTGAACGACAGGCTTGCACTTGAGCCTAGAGAGTACACACTTTAGAGACACATTCTGAGTCGTGTCATTTATCATTGTTAAGTCACCGTTACTGGTGGAGTTTGACAAAAAATCTTAACAAGTGTTTATCATTGTTAAGTCACCATTACTAGTGGAGTTTAACGAAAAATCTTAACAAGTGTTTATCATTGTTAAGTCATCGTTACTGGTAGAGTTTGACGAAAAATCTTAACAAGTGTTTATCATTGTTAAGTCACCATTACTGGTGGAGTTTGACAAAAAATCTTAACAAGTGTTTACCATTGTTAAGCCACCGTTATTGGTGGAGTTTGATGAAAAATCTTTGCAAGTGGTTGTCATTGCTAAGTCACCATTATGGGTGTAACCGTTATTGGTGGAATTTTATAAAAGGGAAAATCTTAACAAGTGTTTTCATTGTTAAGTCACCGTTACCAGTGGAGTTTGAATAATTGAAAATTAAGACTCTTCTAGATCGTACATTATCAAGAATAAAGGAAAAATAACGACAAACGAATACAAACTAGCGAAATACCTCAACAATGGTTAGAGCAACGGTGGGGACTGCTGGGGGCAAGTTCATCTCCTGAGAAGCCTCAATAGAACCCTTAAGTAGAGGAACCTCAATGTTCGGTAAAGCTCATGCGCCAACGAAGGGTACTAAGGCCAATATTGGGGTGGCATTGGATGAAGATGTTTGACCTTCCATGGATGCACCCACACTTTTGGTGCCAAAAGAAGTACTATGCTGGGTAGAGGGGTCAACGATGGCTTTAGGTATGGGAAGAGTCCCGATAGACGTTGGTGGGATTAGACCTGGAGAGAACTGCAAAATGAAACTAAGTGTTAGAAGTGGGGAATAAATACAGAAGAAAAGAGACATACTTCACGTTTAGCTTACCTCAGTAATATTGCTAAAGAGGGGAACTGCAGTGATGGGTCTTATCAATACAGATGGAAGAAGAATGTTAGCCAATAAAGAAGCCACTTTGACCTGAGGCATCCCAAAAGGTTAAAACTCAGCAAAAATAAGAGAAAAAAAGACGTCAGGCCTAACAGTGTTCAGAATGTGCTACCTCTTGAGAATTTTTCGTACATGGAACGATGGGCAGAGGAACCTGGGGCTGGGGTGATAATTCAGATGAATATGAGGGAGATTCATCTGGCTAAGAGGAAATTACCACATATTTAACGAAATTAACCCCTGCAGCAGCATCCTTCGCACATTTGGAGGAAAAATGGCGAGAGTAAGTAAGACCGATCATGGGGGAACGGGGAGGAGTTACACCGATCTAAGAGGAACTGAAATGTCACCCCATGAAAGGACTCATAGGGGGGATGGGACTTTCTTCTTCAGCTTCCTGCACCAAAGTTGCTAAGAGTTATACACATGCAATTTGTTATAGAAAAAAAAATGATGAAAAACAACACATGCATACCTCTGATCCAGAGGGAGAATGTGATGATATCACCATTAGCAAGGAAGGAGGGGAAGAAGCAGTAGAAGGAGTTGGGGAGAGATGTACATCAGGAGCCCATTTCTTCTGGGACTTAGTACCCAGAGTCTTTTTCCTTGCACCCATAGAACGAACACTTTGAGGAACCCTTGAGCTCTTTTTCCTCTTTGACCCTCCATCTGATGCATCTACTAAGATAGTGGGGAAGGCAGTAGCAGGAGGAACGGTGGGAGCGTGTCGTTGAAACTCATAATTTATGCACTCTAGGTCAGCTTGAATTTTCCTCCTCAACTTCTCACTCGCTTCGGCATACAAAGGAGGAGGAACGGAGGCAATGGGGAATTCTTATAAGGGAGCTTAATACTGGGGTTCGGACTTAGACTTCGAGGAAGTCCCACTCTTTGACCCCCTAGTTTTTTGGCTGGTGGATGGGAAATTCCTTCTCCAGAAGATGCTTCGGTTGGAACACCTTCACCAGAAACACCGTCAAAAGGAGCAGGCTGTTGGGGTGTTAGGGCTTTCTTGGGCTTTGGAGTGGCAACAGGAATCATGGAGCAGTATGGAGGAAGCTCAGTGGGTGGTTCCTTGGTAGTTTTTCTCAAAGGTAACTCCATTCCCAGAATGGAGTTGCCTTTCAAAGCCAGTTCCCGTGAAAAAAAGGAGAGCACTGGGGGATATACGGGAGTCCCCTCAATAAATCCAAAGATTTATCCCAGTTGATTTTACCAATACCTGGTGGCAAATAAATAATTCACATCTCCTTGCCTGGAGATACTGGGGATAGTGAATTTGTCATACATTGTGGATCTCACCCCCCACGCATCTGTGTAAGTGAAAAAAGAACAAGCCTCGTTGAATGTGACATTGGAGTGGTTTAGCTGGAAAACGGGGCGAGGAGCCCCTTGGTCAGAACCAAATTGGCGGGCACACCGATGGGGGTTATAATATTTGCATGTGTATCCCCACTCGGTGTAGGATGGTAAGTAACTTGGAGAGAACAAAACAACCACAACAATCGAAAGGTATTCTTCCATAAGGTCCACAGTTTTTGGTTGGACCACCCTTGGCTCATTTCTAAAAAAATCACAAGTATAGAGGAAAACTTCCACTTCATAGGGATGCATCATAAAATGGTCCCGTTTATCAATAAAAGAGATTAATTCCTTCCGACTTTTCCTCTTGTGATAAACGTAAGAACGAGGAGACGGAATTATTTCTCCTGAAGGAGGACGGTTGGTTTTAGTTGTTACATCGGGGAAACGAATATAGAGGAAGCCCGTCAGAAGTACGCAGTTGGCAAAGTTGGCCAGGTTATAACGGCCAAGAGATAATTCCATGTTAAAGTGGGTTCTATTAAGTCATGTATAGAGTGATCCCAGGGAAAATACAGCCAGAGGAAGCTTGATACCCGGGCCAAACGAAGAGATATATTGATGAGGTTCCTCTTAGGGTTGGTCGTTAGGTTTCCCCATTAAAAGGAAGCGAGAGAGAATGGCAAGGATTTAAGAAAGTAGTTTTAATGATGTACCTTGACCAGGGGTAGCCTCAGAAGAGCTATCCTTAGAAGGATCTCAGAAGAAATAGTTGATGAAGGGGTGAAGGTGGCTTTATTTGAAGAACCTATGAACCTTCGGCATATACGGTCCAACTCTGAACAGTCATCAGCCTCTTGGCCATCCAAATCTTCATCATAATAGGGCTCATGGCCTATGGCCTCAAGGCCCAGAAGTTCACAAACATCTTCCAATGTTACTGTGAACTCGCCCATGCAACAATGAAAGTGTGACTGGTAATGTTCCAATGAGACACTAGGATGGGGAGGGCAACATTATTCTTTGATAGATTAAATTCACCAAACCACTTGGCCTGATGAAGCCTAATTTTTATGAGGATGGCAGTGTGGGAACTCTGCATGTGAGCATTTCAGGTAGCAAAGTGAGAAGGAGAACCCCCAGGCCCTTCGAAGTCAATATGGGACCATGGGAAGTCCCCTCGCTCAAGGCAAAATCGAAGAGTCCCCTCTAGGGGGAGAAAGCCCCAATCAGCAACATTTTTGTCCTCATCACCAAGTACCATGGCATCACACTTGGCGTTAAAAACACAAGTCTAGCAAAACCCAAAAAAATCATCACCTTTGCTAAAAATAGGGGACCGGCGGTAAAAACGCAGTTGCTCTAGACGAGCGACAGTCAAAGAGGTGTCACCCTCAGTAACAACGGTGACAAAAGTGGTGGTAGTATGGGTGGTAGGTGGAGTGTTGGTGGAAGACACACCAGGGTTTCTTGAAGAATCCATTACAGAAGAAACTGAGGTATAGAAAGCTTAAAAGAGCTACCAGATGAGTAATAATGGAGTAACCGAAGGTTGAAGGTGATTACAGAGGAAAGAGACGAAGAAAGGATGGGCAAACAATGGAGTTTTTACAGACTTTCTTTCTCTAAAGTATGCCTGGAGTTTGAAGAAGATGAACAAAATAGTTAAGTGTTTTAAAAAATAGACGTTTGAATCCTCTCAACCCGTCTTTTGAGTTTCCCACCAAAACACGTGCAAGGCCATCAATAATCATTCCAAATGGACATGTGGCATGTTGGGGAGCGTCCTGGCGGTTGAAAGGACAGTATTACGTCAGTAATGAAGTAACACATGGGGATAGAAAGTGTTTCTCCCAAGATAAGTTTTAGGGTTTGGCGCCAAAATTCTTCTTTTGTTAGACATATCTAATAACTCCCAACATAGAGTCTAGCTCAACGGTTCAAAAAATCTACGATGCCCCCTCGCCACAAGTCCAAACATTATTTAAATTGTGACTCAGATACATCGGGGAGAGTTTTTTTTTCTTTTTTGAACATGAAGAAACGATGACATAGAAGAGCCCAAACGAAGTAGCACCTTTAAGTAGGGAGAATTTCCTAAGGAGAAGTTTACAAGGAAGAATTCCACAAGTCTCAACGCTAGGTGCAGTCCTAATGAAAAAACTCACTGCTTACAACTATACTCCACAACAACATAAATGGGAGAACTTCACTTCCAAGTCAAAACGGGTATTTGATAAAATCGGCAGATGATTCGGGAGAATTTCAATTAGACAAGGAAGCAAAGACAAAAAGGTTAAATCTCAAACAGGAAAAAGTGGCGATGTCCCTTCGCCAATCGCCGATAATCCGCAGCACTTTGGTTCAGGCACATCGAGGAGAATTTTACTTTTTCCTGGCAGTGATAATGGCATAGGCCGTAACGAAGACAGAGACATCAAGGTTCATCGGATTGAGAAATTTTTATGCAGACATTTCTTGTTCCCACAAAAAATCTCTCCACGAAGGGGAAAATATAGGAGGGGCTTGAAGATAATCTTGAGATTAGAGTTCATCCCCCCAGCTAATACAACATACTCAAGGGTTTAAGGTAGTGATGCAGCTCAAGTAAGGCAGTGATGTAGCCCAAAGTGATGCTACTTAGCAAGGTAGCTCAAGCGAGGTAGTTCGGCATGGCAGCCCAACGAGATCTTCCAGCGAAGAAGCTGACTGAGGGAGCTTAACCTTTAGTTCTATTATTTTACTTAGCCTTATTGTGTTTATTTATTTATATTGACTATGAGTTGTAACTACTATAATGATTTTTAGTGTGAGGTCGAACGGTACTCGTGAGAGACCAAGCTTGGTAGGGCCTGGGAGAGCTTTCATGCTATATCAAACGAACTCGTCAGGGGGACTTCAGAGGGACTTAGTTTTGAGGATTTATAAGTGAGGTACCATTGGGGATTGTCCTAACCATCTTAGATATACCGGGTAAAACACCAAAAGACCTTGACCGTGGAACCTTAGGCAAGGCAGCCTTAAGTTCCATCGGGTGCTGAGTTGTGAACCAAATAATTACCTACTTAATGTCACATCTACTTTAGGTGATGTCACTAGTAAGCTAGGCAATGTAAAATCTATACTCGAGTAAACCACCGTGGTATTTGGGGATTTCAAACAGTTGGTGAGCCACCTTTATGACGAAAGCCCTCTGATGCACAGTGGTTAGGCAAAAAGGATATTTTGGCATTTAATGCCTATGACATGGAGCTGGCTAATCCATTAGGTATTTAATGTTTGTGACATAAAGTATGAGGGATGTCTTTCATAGTCATTAATGACTGAGTCATCTCCGGAGTGGTGTGGGGATTATTTATTGGCCTCAAGCACTTCTGATAAGAGAGAGTTCTTTTCTAGAGATTTTTGTCTAGAGAGAGATTATCATTGGGGAGAAAGAAGTTATTGAAAAAACTAGAGCTTTTACTCACCCACCATTGTCATTTATTACAAAGCTTTTAATATTAGATTGGAGACCTTTGAGAATTGGTGTTTTGCTGTCTTCTAAGGCGTATCTAGGGTGCTTATTTCTCTCTCCCTCTGAATGAGTTACCTCTGAGCTTAATCATTGTTCTTTGAGTTGTACACGAGAGTTCTTGTGAGTTAAAACTGAGTTTACCTTCACTAAATTGTGATTGTGTGTATTGTAATTAATCAATAGTGCTGCTAGTTAACTTATCATTACTGTACTCAAAAGGGGTTACGCCTCCATTTAATCTAAACTAACCTCTTACAATGAGTGAGATATGATCCTCTTTCTCTAGGTCGCTTCACAAAAATGTTAATATTATTTTCTCTCACCTATTTCAAACCCTAATAACCATTAATTATGATTGAAATCCCTTCCCACACCATTATATACAAGGATAAATGCTAGGTTTGGGGCAAACTCGGTTGCTTGAGAGTTTGAATCTAACTACTTGGGTATGTTTACTATACTAGGGACCCAAGTAAAATAATTAAATTGGATTCAAATAAATACTCACATAACCCAGTTACCATTAGAGTAATCCATTTTCTTTAATTATTTATTCATAATTAATTTCACCAAATAATTATGATTACACTCCAATTTAATTATCTCATAAATCAATCGGATATAATGAGTTCTTATTTGCAAATTTAATTAAGATACATAATATTATTCCTTACGTTAAATGTCTAGTACCCTCTTGGTCAAATCAATTTGATCTTAATCTATTTTAACCAACATCTAATCAATTTTATTGATTCTCAGACTTAACTTACTTTCTACTCCACTAGGACTATAAAATAATCCATCGGTCCTATTTTACTTGCTTGAAATAAAACATATAAGTCTATCAAGGGGGTATCACAATCCACGGTATCCTGTGGACGCGAAGTCCTCTGAATTACGATCTCCAACCTACTAATATATTTGACACCCAATATGTTGGGATCATATTATTCAATTTAAAATTGAATTGCACGTATAACAATTAAAGAACAACTACATAAGCATCCCAATCCTAATAATTCTCTAGATTAAGAATATGTGCACCTTTTGAATGATTTTTCAATCCTAATCTAGATATCCCTTATAATCAAATCTCATGAGTTGTCCCATTCAATACATTCCTGGGATGTACCGATCACAATCCTCTATTGAACTATTGCACAAGTTTCAGAACCATCATATCGGTTCCCCGTAGTTTGTGATAAACTATTGGGATTTCATTACGACCGTTATGATATGATGTCAAACTCCTATCTAGGATGTGATCATTTTAATAGTGCTAGTTACGGAATTCTAATATCAATGTGATCTTCCCGAAGTCACATCACTAGAATTCCTACTAAGCTATATTAACAGATATGAGTGTGAAATAATACATTTAAACAAATATAAAGCATTATTGTAACCATGATTCTTATTACAATATGAAATAACACACCTTTACTTAAAAGTAACCGTCGTACCTGGTGTTATTAACAAAACCTCAACAATCTACCTCTTAGTCTTAGAGCCATGTATTTAACTCCCAACCCATCTATACGAAAGTTTTTTGAGTATCAGTAGAGGATTATCTAAGTGTTATCTGATACAATCTTGTTCACAAACTTATCTCCCACTTCATTTGATATCTCTAACCTAGGTGAGACCAACGGTCAATTTTCTTAACCCTTTTATGGGTTATAGGTTCTATAGATCTTGCAATTGTACCCCGATGAACACTAAAAGTTTATTAGACAATTGCACTTGAAGTAACCACATCCAAGTTACTTAGGAAATAACTGATCCATATAACACCTTTATTTGTCTCCAAAGTGACAATAACTTTCGCCTCCCTCACGGAGACAGTAGTTTAATATTGTTTCACATTCATCCAACTTATAACTTAACCTCCTTGGATAAACACATATTCTGAGGTAAAAAACTTGGAATACTTATTTGACATAAAACCTTAGTCTTTGTGCCTAAAAGTTATAACACTATTAGGCTGGAATCTGCTGACCATGCCGAAGACGTAATAAATTTTGGTCTAGTACCCAATATAGTATTCCTTAAGTTGCCTACCATCAAAGCACTATGTATATTCCTCATTCCTTCAATTTGTAAAGTTTACTAAGATATGGATCCCGAGACAGAATGATTCCATTCTTTAAAAGAAACATATTTTTATGGAATCTTGAAGCTAATCTTGTGTATACAACATTGGTATAATCGACTATGGATAAGCCTAACATCATTTGCAACCGATTTATTGAACGATCGATCATAACGATGTGTATGGATTATCCTAAGTGATTTATACTAAATATTAGGACAACCACACTCTTATGTAAGACAATAATCCAAACTCGTTCCCTATTAGGTAAGTATTTCCCACAAAATTTCCTAGAAATACCACCATGTTTAAATTAAATATCTTACACAAACAAGTGCTTTTTGGACCGTGATCAAAATGAAGACTCGGTTACTTGATCAAACCTAATGACCTAATACCTTGATGTTAGCTTAAATCCATAAATTTATGTCACAAGCTTACATCACTTTGATTTTACCAACTTCTTATTATGTACTAGTCAATACGATCATTTAAGAACAGACTCTTGACATTAAAAGAATCCCGAAAAACTTTATCATTCTATCGTGAGAAGGTTTGCTCATAGTTAATCCTTATATTTCTGAGTAAACCTTTTCACAATCCTTTCCTTGTAGGTTTACACCTTCCCTTCTATATTTCTTTCAATACCTTATATCTTCACTTATCCTAAGTGGGTTCTTGCCCATCAATAAGTCTACAAGTTCCAAAACTTGATTCAAATACATCGAATCTCTTTTATTATCAATACCACAAGTAAAAGAAAAAGTACTTGTCATGGAATGCCTCGCTGTAGTTCTTGGAACCCAATTCGTGTTTCCTAGTATCATATCGAAATGATCACCCAAAACACTAACCATTTAAGATGATTCTTGATTCTCCCATTTTGATGTGGCATCACTTGCTATCCGGTATAACTGACACATGTATCTTGATCATTGGCGATTCTCCCGCTGTGATGATTGAGTGAATTATTGATAATTTCACCCTATATTAGTTGTCCAACAACATTGGAAATATTATGTTCCATTATAACTTGTAAGTCCAACTTACCCTATGGCCCGTAGTTTTTTACATAGTTCTCTTTAAATAACTTATCATGATCCAACCGACGACCTTCTTGTACTTGGGAGTATGATATAAACTACCTCTATAACTGTAAGAGAAAAATTTATGATTTCTCATTATGGTTTTAGTTTTGAATTTTCCATTACACCCCACTTCATCATCATGTGCATTCTCAAGGCTTCAATTGAAGACAATTTAGTGATCGGACATGACAATCGAAGATCAAAGAGTTGATCCTGTCACTACAATATACAGAGAAGGTATATGAGGTTGATTGATTAGGCATAAATATTGTACATTTATCCCCATAATTTCGGTACCTTTTTGAAGCCGAGTGACTTAATTGATATGGATGTAACTCATATTTATGCTACTAACCTTCGTTGGCCAGTATTTCGTGTTTTGTGTTTCGCTTATGTGTTTTACAGGTTAATTATGCAAGCGATGCGAAAGAGAAATCAAAACAATGAAAGAAATGCTAGGAAGGCAAGTTCAAGGGCATTTTTGTAATTCTAAAATCGAATCCCAGAGGTGGGGCCAACCGGAAAGTTGAAGATATCGGAACAATAAGCATACTGGAATAAACGGCACCTAAATCCGAGCTACGGTTGAAGAGTTATGATCATTTGAAGTTGAGGAAAAATCCAAGAAGAAAAGAAGAAAAAAATTCTAAGTGTTGAATTGAAGAAATGAGACCCCAAAACTAGCAAAAATTCTTGAACAACACTGTGAACTGATTCGGGGTCAAATCGGTTCGGGGTACCTGCAAACCGGTGCGGGGGTCCTGATGCGCGAATTTTTCCTTGACAGCCGATTGGTCCAAAGAGTCCAATATTGTTACAACTTCTTCTAAAATGTATTTGTACGATGGTAGTGACTTAAAAACATAATTTTTCATAGTTTTGATCGGTTTTTGATAGAGAGAAGAGTAGAAGAACATCCTAGAAAGATAAATTTGATTTGTTGATTAAAGAGTGATTAATTCGGGGGTTGATTTCAACTTTTAATGCAAAGTTTCATTCTCTCTATTACTATTCTTGCATACTATTCTCCTTGCAGGATTTAAATAATTTCAAGGTTTATAATTATTCCTTGCATGTGTCAACATAGTTTCATCATGATTTCTCTCATGCAACATATTTAATTCGTGCAAAGTTAGGTTTAACATGTCCGTCTAGATTTTTAAGGTCGGAATGCATGAACTCAATCCGATGTGATAGTTGCATGTGTATAAAATTAATCCTCTAAACTTAAGGATTTATTATGATCGTACTGCGTAGCGACACAACCATTGTAGATCTTTGGATCTCATTTGCTTTAGGGTAACCGGGATGCTTCCTAATGCAATTCGAGTGTAGCTATCGCAATACCGATTTACTCGTCCTCTGATTATGTATGGTGCGGGCTTGAACCTCATATACGTAATGCTTGGGAGTACTAAATTCTGGGTCTAATTAATCACTTAGATTTACGATTAATTTTGTGCTAGCAACACACTAGGGTTGAAGGATTGTATTCCCGTCCTGTTTTCCTCATCATATAGTTCCAGTCTAGTTCAATCATCGTCAATATTTTAGATAATTTAGAGTAATTGCATTTCATTCATCCTTGATTTCTCTAGTTAATCATTTTCAAAATTGCATATAGTTGTAGCTATTTCACCATTCAAATCATCTTTTCCTTAGAGTCAAAGTTAGGTTTCCTTCGTCTGTCCAATGTCGTTACAACTCTGTTGTACTATTTCCCTGAGGATCGATAATCGACTTATTGGATTATAACTTGAGCGATAGGCTTGCACTTGAGCCTAGAGAGTACGCACTTCTGAGACACATTCTTAGTCGCGTCAAATGTTTTGGCACCGTTGCAGGGGAATTAGGTAAACTTAGGATTAGATCAAGCCAATCTCAAACTTTGACCAAAAATTTCCAAAAATCCAAAAACATAAAAAAAAAAAAATTAAGCACAAAAATATTCCACGTCATCTCTCATACGCCTGTTAATGCCAAATTCTGAACTCACCCCAACTCCCCATAATACTCCAACCCACATTCACGAAAACCCAATAGTTGAATACGACCCTGATAGCCCTCACACTCCTGACGCTCCACAATTCTGGGTTCCACCTCCCACACCGTCACACTCAATCGCAAATAACACTCCATTTTCCCTATTAGGACACACTTTAGAGCACTCTACGAGCATACCAAGTGAGGACACAGAGTCGTTGAGTGAGAGATACATGTCACAGCATGATAGTGCAGTCGTAGGTGAGGAAGAGGCCCCGTGCCTCCCTTTGAGAGACATCTTATATCCCGAGCACACTATCACTTCGGGATGCATTTTACTCTCGTATAATGCGGGGAAATTTCGCTTTAGGAATGGGATGATCCAGATACTTCCCACCTACCATGTAATGGATTCAGAAAAGCCATATCTCCACATCATGGAATTTGAGGAGGCGTACGAGACCCTTAGCGATCAAACTTGCACAAAAGATGTGATCCGCCTCAAACTCTTCCCATTATCGCTAAAGGATAAGGCTAAGACCTGGCTATGGTCTTTACCTCTAAACTCGATTTCATCATGGAATGAGTTACAATCTAAATTTCTCAAGAAATTCTTTCCTACACATCGAAGGAACTCCATCAAGGCTCAAATTCAAACTTTCCGACAACTAGAAAATGAGTCGTTCGATCGATGCTACGAGCATTTTAATGAGTTAGTCACTTAGTGCCCTCGTCATGGACTTGATAAACTGCAAATCATTTCCTTCTTCCATAATGGGCTAAACATAAACTCCAAATAACTCGTTGAAACCATGTGTGATGGTCCCTTTGTCGACCTAAACGCCAACGATGTTGAGCTTCACCTGAGGTATGTCGCTGAGACTACCCAAGAATGGGACACATCTGACCATAATGCTCATAATCGAACGCGTCAAGCGACCACCACTCCATCGGCATACAACCTATTTCACGTGGAAAAGAATGCCATGATGGACAGCCGACTCGATATATTTGATAAATGAATCTGAGAAATGCTTGAGGTGTGTGCAGGAGGACCAACTGGATCCATCCCAAACTCCGTCGAGAAGGTGTGTGCGATTTGTGAGGCGGGTCATTCAATAAAGGAATGACCGATAATACCCGCCTGTAAAGTTATGCTTTAAGAGCAAGTAAGTGGTATAGGAGGATTTAAGGGTAATTTCGGTGCACCGCACGGGAATTCTTACAACCCTTCATGGAAAAACCAGCCAGGTTTTAGCTATGGGCAACAACATACTGCAATTAATCTTAATTCACCTATTGCCCCTCCTCCACCATTGCACTTTCAATAAGCTCCACACATGCAAGGACATGTGCAAGCACCACCACCTCAAGAGGCATATATCACTCCACCGTGGAGAAATCTCGAGGATACGATGAACCAATTTATCAATACCCAAAATGCAAGCAATGCTTGATATGATCGCATAATCAATGACATAAATGCAAATATTTCAAAGATACAATCATCGTTGAGTATCCAAGAAAAAGGAAAGTTTCCTGCCCAGGGCCAAAGACCTCCCCAATGTCAAACTAATGTTAGATCCACCTCGACAGAACATCAGGAGCAATGTCAAGATGTGACCACTCTTTGTAGTGGGAGAGTCGTTGATTTATCACCTCCCCCACACAACGTAACCAAAGTCAAGGCGATTTCGCCCGGCATGAAAGAGGCCGAAGATGTCCCCTCGAAAGAGAATGATAAAGAAAACACTAGTGAGACCGAGGTAGTAGTGAAACCACCCATCGTGGCACCATTTCCTCAAAGGCTGGTTCCTTCCCACAAAGGGAACCCCCTTGATGAAGTGCTAGACGTGCTAAAGCAAGTAAAGCTAAATTTACCTTTCCTCGATGCCATTAAGAAGATTCCAGCTTATGCAAAAGTCATCAAAGACTTGCTAATAGTAAAGAGAAATATGAAGGTAAAGAAAAACGTATTTCTAGCACAGAACGTGAGCTCCATTATACTTAATGATCTCCCACCAAAATTCAAAGATCCCGACGCACCCACTATTTCCTGCATCATTGGAGAAAATAAAATTAAAAAAGCCTTACTTGACTTGGGAGAAAGTGTCAATATCCTCCCTTATGCCATCTATAGGCAACTTGATCTGGGCTACCTTAAGCCCACAAAGATCACTCTCCAATTAGTGGATTGAACCGTGAAGATCCCAATAGGTATAGTCGAGGACATGATCGTCCATGTTGACACTTTCTACTTCCCGGTAGACTTTGTCATTTGGGACACGGAGCCCTCCTTCGCATCGAGCAATCATGTTCCCATCATTCTTGGGCGCCCATTCTTAGCTATGGCTAACGCAATTATCAATACTCGAAATGGGTAGATGCAACTAACCTTTGGGAAAATGACCTTAGAGACTAACATCTTCCATATAGCCCAACATACGGGAGAAGAAGATGATCTTCACGCGATGAGCTTAATCGACGAGATCGTAGATGAGTACTTTGAGGAAAATTATTATGGAAATCCCCTAGGGTCCTGTTTAGTATTGAGCCACGAGAGTTAGTGGACGTATACTAAATTTGATAGGGAAGTTGAGGAGTTGAGAGAGTTACTTGATGATCGAGCGACGGACGAGGACACGAGAGATGTAAGCTGGGTTTCTCAATTCGAGGAGTTACCGCCAAGGGAGGTACGCATGGTTCCCTCCAGTGACAAATTTTCAGCCCTCGAATTAAAGAAACTACCCTCCCATATTAAATATGCATACCTAGGAGAGGATGAGACATTTCCTGTTGTTGTCTCCTCTATCCTAGACGAAGAGCAGGAGGGTAAACTGTTAAAGATTCTGAGGAAACACCAAAGTGCTTTAGGTTGGTGTATTGCTGATTTGAAGGGGATAAGTCCTTTGATTTGCACCTACAAGATTCACCTCAAGGAGGATGTCAAGCCCTCGAGATAAATACAAAGAAGGCTAAACCCCAATATGAAATAAGTGGAGAGAACCGAAATCATTAAGTTATTGTATGCTAGGATTATCTACCCAATTTCGGATAGCAAGTGGGTGAGCCCTATTCAAGTTGTCCTGAAGAAGTCGGGCATGACATTGATTGAAAATGCTAAGGGAGAACTAGTTGCCCAGCGTACCACCACCGGGTGGCGCATTGGCATTGATTACCAGAAACTCAATGTGGGAACTAGTAAAGACCATTTCCCCTTACCATTTATTGATCATATGCTTGAGAGAGTAGTGGGCCACCCTTACTATTGCTTCCTTGATGGTTATTCCAGATATAACCAAATTGAGGTAGATGTACTTGACCAGGATAAAACGACCTTGACTTGCCCCTTTGGTACGTTTGCCTACAAATGTATGTCATTTGGCTTTTGTAATGCACTCGTGACCTTTCAAAGGTGCATGTTGAGTCTATTTAGCGACATGATTGAGAGAGGACTTGAAGTGTTCATGGAAGATTTTAACGTTTTTGGCACCTCTTTCGATCTTTGTCTGGTATAGCTGGAAAAAGTACTTGCCCAGTGTGTGGAGAAGAACTTAGTGCTAAATTGGGAGAAATGCCATTTTATGGTCACTGAGGGAATAGTTCTTGGCCACATAGTTTCATCCAAGGGAATTAAAGTTGATAGAGCTAATATTGATGTCATAGCCGATCTACCCCCACCAAAATCTCTCAAAGACGTGCGCTCCTTCTTGGGCCATTTGGGGTTTTAACGAAGGTTCATTAAGGACTTTAGCGCCATCGCTAGACCCTTAAGCAACCTTCTTATGAAGGACACCCCATTTGAGTGTACAGAAGAATGCCATAGCGCTTTTGAAAAACTGAAAACCATGCTTGTGTCAGCTCCCATCATGCAAGTTCTGGATTGGTCCTTATCATTCGAGCTTATGTGTGATGTTAGCGATTATGCGATAGGGCGTGTTTTGGGCCAAAAAAATGACAAACAGGCTCATGTCATCTACTGCGCTAGCCGGACTCTTACCGGACCATAACTCAGTTACTCCACTACAGAGAAGGAGTTGTTAGCGGTAGTTTTTGCTCTTGACAAATTTTGGTCCTACCTTATCGGTTCTCCCATCTCTTGCTTCACCGACCACGCGGTATTAAAATACCTACTTGCGAAGAAAGACGCAAAGTCGTGCCTCATAAGATGGATCCTACTCCTACAAGAGTTTAATCTCTCCATTAAAGACAAAAAAAGAGTAGAAATCGTCGTTACCGACCACTTATCACGGCTTTCGTTCGATGTACCTTGTGATTCGATACCCATAGATGAATATTTTTTGGATGAGCAACTCTTTGCCTCCTCTTCTTTGCCCTGGTTTGTGGATATATTGAACTACCTTATCACTGGAGTCGTCCCTCCCGATTGGACACCGCAATATAAGAAGAGGTTCATCACTTGGTCGTGCATGTTTTTCTATGACGATCCTTTCCTTTTTAAATATTGCACCGGTCAAATCATCTGACGATCCGTACCGGATGATGAGATCCCGAAAGCCATCCAATTCTGTCATTCGAAAGCATGTGTAGGTCACTTCTTGATGAAAAAGATGGCCGCTAAGATTCTTCAATGCGGTCTCTATTGGCCCACAATATTCTGGGATGTCAATAATTATTGTAAATCTTACGATAGGTGTCAAAGGATGGGGGAGATTAACCGACGAGACATGATGCCATTAACCCCAATACTCATTATTGAGATGTTCGACTGCTGGGGTATTGACTTCATGGGCCCTTTTCCGCCATATTTTGGTTTCCTATACATCCTTGTCGCGATAGACTACGTTTCTAAATGGGTGGAAACCATTGCTACCAAGACAAATGACAGCAAAGTGGTGATTAGGTTCCTACTGGAACACATACTTTCCAGCTTCGATGCTCCGAAAGTGATAATTAGTGATAATGGCACGCACTTTTGCAATAGGCCATTCGCGAAGCTCATGAGAAAGTATGGCGTCGTTCAAAAGGTTGGAACGACCTATCACCCATAAATGAATGGGCAGGCTGAATTAGAAAATTGAGAAATTAAGAACACTCTCGAGAAGACCGTCAATCCCACACGGAAAGATTGGTCACTTCGATTGAATGATTCACTATGGGCCTATCGTACCGCATAAAAAAATCCACTCGGGATCTCCCCATTCCACTTTGTGTATTGCAATCCTTTCCATCTTCCCGTTGAATTAGAGCACAAGGCATATTGGGTGATTAAGAAGTTGAATTATGACATGGATAAAGCCAGTGAAGCTCACAAGCTTCAATTAAATGAGTTAGAACGCAATGATGCGTATGAGAACGCAAAAATTTCAAAGGAAAGGATGAAACTCGCTCACGATAACATTATTCGATGTAAAGAGTTTCTTCCCAGACAAAAAGTGCTTCTCTATAACTCTCGACTTCATCTATTTCCGAGCAAGTTGCGGTCACGATGGTCTGGCCCATTCGTTGTAAAGAATGTATTCCCTCACGGAGCTGTGGAATTAGATGATTTAAAAGGGGGAAATACATTCAAGGTAAATGGATAACGCTTAAAGCCATATCTAGAGGCGTGTGTGGAAGAAGTCGACACCATTTGGTTGTCGAACCCCGTTTATGGGGTCAATTGAGCTGAAAATAAGAGGTCGTCACACCCCCGACGCGTATGGGGTGAATTCTTGTGTACAGTAGTTGTGTGTAAGTTAGGTTATTTAGGAGTCCGGAGCATGGTTCACGAGAAGGAGCGAGTTAGCACACTTTCTGAGAGAGCTTGCACGTATTTCGAGGGCGTGGTAGAGCATTTTTAGGTCACACGAGGGTCTAGGATATTTCTAGGGGAAATACGCATGAGAGGAGGCATGACCGAACACTTAATTTTTGAGAGAAGAGAGAAATCCAACTTCCAGGCTAGCAGCCTCCCCCGAACCCCAGGTTGAACTGGTTCGGGGTACTGGCAGATTCATCTCCCTCATTTTCCAAATTCATTCTCTTTCCCCCCATTCTCTCCATTCATTTCCCCTACGAAAATTCATCCTCTAATGCTTCCCTCCATTCATTTCCCACTCCAAATTCCTCCCCCCCCCTCCCTCCTTTCCCTCCACTCCTATTACCATTTCCCACCAAAAGTCAACCCCCCACACCTATAAATTAACACTCACCCCTCTCCTTTTATCACACATCATTTTATTCTCCCTCTCTTCTACACCATATCATCCATATCTATATCTCTCTCTCTCACCACGCCGCGCCCCCCGCCAAGCCAATTTCCGCCCTCACAAATATGACTACACCACCATCCTTGATGACGAGGGTAGGGGGTGTTTCAGTGCATCCAAGAACGCCATTGGGCCGAGAACTATTTCTCGACCATGCGCATAATCCATATCGAGCGGTTTGTCAATTGGGAGAAACTTCCCGGTGATGTCACCGACCTTTTCAACCGTCGGGGGTGGTGCTCATTCCTCTCTCCTACGAGCAACAAAATTTTTGAAGCTTCAATTTTCCAATTCTACGTGGCACTCGTTCGCAAATAATCCAAGCTTCATGAGGCCTATTTTGACGGTATTCAAATTCCATTCTTCGCCGCCATCATTGCGCGCAAAATGCGGGAAAAAGGGGTTGTCCTCCCTGTGCCATTCATGTATCCCACAAATGGTTCCCTCCACACCAAAGAAGAATGTATTGCCCAAATGGCACCCTGGGAGGAATGGGTGCGTGATTCTTTTCCCATAGGAAGTCTCTCGGATACGGTGTGATTCACGCACCTAATTGCATGTGGAGCAATCGACCAAATAACTAATGACTCAGTGGTCCGTCTACATCACGCCAACTTTTGCATGTGGTGCGAGAGCACGATAAATCTGGCCCAACTCTTCTATGCGGACATCATCAATGCTGCCTACGACGAGTGGGGCAAAGCCGCGCTCCCCTATGCCCGCCTCATCACAAAACTTATGATTGATGTCGGGGTGGATGATCCGGGGCAGCAAGTCCGACTCCCTCTCCCCATTAGAAGCACCTCCACCACCCGTAGCAAACGACAAATGAAGGTGGCTCACCCCGACCGTACCATTCTCGACGAGGGTACGGGGAAGGAGGAATAAGATGCCCCAATGATGGATGTGGGGGAAGAAGAAGAATATGCCGAAGACGAGGACGGTGATTCCGACTTTGAGCCTCCTGGTGAGAATTTTGATAGGCGCCTTTCGAAGATCGAATTACGTTTTGATGGGTTCATCACCCAATATAATCAAGACCAAGCAGCCTATCAAAGGGATTAAGAAGCCTACTGAAGGGACACGATCATGATGCATCGTCTCCAAACCCATCTATACGAGCTTAACTTCGGTGGACCCCCTCCGACTTTATTTTATGATCTTAATGATCTGAGCACACCCGGCCCCTCAAATCCGCCTCCCCAATGAAACCCTTGCCCATTGTTTGATGTTTGTGTGTAATGGTGGTTGTTTACATTGTTTAGTTGCTTGCTTTACCCACTCCATTGTAACACATGATTCTCCGTTTCTATAATAAAATTCTGCATTTCTGTTTTAATTTGTTTGTTTTCTTTTTCCGCACTTTTAATTCTCTTTGAGTTAGATTTTAGTCCTTTTTTTTTAGGACAATGCAAAAGTCTAAGTTAGAGGGGGTCACAAGTGCGTTTTTTCTAAAACTTCACAAATTTTCAAAAATGTCCTAAAATCTAAAAAAAAATCATAAAATTTTGAAAAATCAAAAAATATTTTTCTTCAAAATATATAAAAATTGGAATTCAAATTTTTTTAAAATATCATTAAAAGTCGATTTAAAGTCTCAAATTGTAAAAACACAATACACAAAGCCGGAATTGACCAAAGATGGAAATTGAGCGAACATAGACAACTTAACGAATAAATGTGGAGATTAACAAACCCGGTGAGATTCGAGCCTTTCATTTTTGTGAAATTAATAAATCAATACGAGTTAATTGTTAACTCAAAGTTCATTTCAATGGCCAAATAAGTCATCGAGGATCTCAAGTCTTTCACTTTGTTCAGTTTTGAGAAATGTGTGTGATGTTGCCTTGAAAAATGTTCCAAATAAATCTCTAAATTAAATTCATCTCGAAACACATATGGTAACGCAATTAGTAGTTTGGACAATGAAGTAGGCCATCGTTTGTTACCCAAAAATATTGGCCATAAAAAAGTGTGAAAAATTATCCCTTTTATAACCCAAAATTGAGCCGAATAATTTTTCCATTTGTTTGACAACCCGAAAAATCCAAAAAGCCCGGAATTGAGAAAATTGAAAATCTCAGACTATAAGTCAGAAAAGTGTAATAAAAAGGGGCAAAACAATAGAAATGCTCAACAAAAGTAGCAAGAGTGAAAAACAGAAAAAAATAGAAAAATAAGAAAAAAATGAGCAAAAGCCCAGAAACGCACTAACGGACATCATAAGAATATTTTCTGAATCTGAAGCTCCCAACCATTCCCATATTACCTAATACACTTTTAACCCATAAAAGTCCTAACCGAGTCCAAAAAATTGCAAAATTAGTTACCGCATGGAGAGCTAAAACACCAAAAGATAATAAAAGAGATAAAAAATGTGTGCGTGAACTTGCTTCCAAAATATTTACTCTTATAAATCACGCATACCGAGAGAATAGACACAGTCCGAGTGATTCGTTTGTGAGAGCATCACGTGAGATTTTGAAATCAAAAAGAATTTTCGGATAAGTAACGTAATGGTCAATCAGTGGAAATTCGCGATTAAATTTTCGGCTTCGCACATACGCACTATGAATTGAGACTCTTGAACATGATTTGATGATGACTATTTTCTGGAAAAGTTTGAATTATAAAAATTTTGCGTATTTTGATATTTATTTCCGTCGAATTTTGTGGGTATATTCACCGTAAACCCTCACGAGACAACACTCGTCCTACTAGGGTAACCTAGGGGTTTAACAGCTTGTTGCATATACTAAATGCAATCGCTTGCCCGCGAAAAAGGTATTCTATCCCAATAAAATGCTTAGAAGAGTTGTGATTGTATTCCTTTTTCTTTTACATTTCTCGGGACGCGCAAAGTTCTAAGTTAGGGGGGTTTGATTAGGCATAAATATTGTATATTCATCCCCTTAATTTCGGTACCTTTGTGAACCCGAGTGACGCAATTGATATGGATTTAACTCAAATTTATGCTACTAACCTTCGTTGGCAAGTATTTCGTGTTTTATGTTTCTCTTATGTGTTTTACAGGTTAATTATGCAAGCGGTGCGAAAGAGAAATCGAAACAATGAAAGAAATGCTAGGAAGGCAAGCTCAAAGGCATTTTCGTAATTCTGCAATCTGATCCCGGTCCAAAGACAAATCGGTCCAAAGAGTCCTATATTGTTACAACTTCTTCTAAAACGTATTTTTACGATGGTAGTGACTTAAAAAAAACATAGTTTTTCATAGTTTTGATCAGTTTTTTATAGAGAGAAGAGTAGAAGAACATCCTAGAAAGATAACTTTGATTTTTTTATTCAAAAGTGATTAATTTCGGGTTTGATTTCAAGTTTTAATGAAAAGTTTCATTCTCTCTATTACTATTCCTGCATATTATTCTCATTGCATGATTTAAACAATTTCTAGGTTTATAATTATTCCTTGCATGTGTCAACATAGTTTCATCATGATTTCTCTCGCATGTAACGTAGTTAATTCATGCATAATTTGGTTTAACATGTCCGGCTAGATTTTTAAGGTTGGGTTGCATGAACTCAATCCGATGTGATAGTTGCATGTGTATAAAATTAGTCCTCTAAACTTAAGGATTTATTATGACCATATTGCGTAGCGACACAACCATTTTAGATCTTTGGATCTCGTTTGCTTTAGGGTAACCGGGATGCTTCCGAATGCAATTCGAGTGTATCTATCACAATACCGATTTACTCGTCCTCTGATTATGTACGGTGCGGGCTTGAACCTCATATATGTAATGCTTGGGAGTACTCAATTTTGCGTCTAATTAATCACTTATATTTACGATTAATTTATTGATAGAAACACACTAGGGTTGAGGGATTGTATTCCCGTCCTGTTTTCCTCATCATATAGTTCAAGTCTAGTTCAATCATCGTTAATATTTAAGATAATTTAGAGTAATTGCATTTCATTCATCCTTGATTTCTCTAGTTCATCATTTCCAAAATTGCATATAGTTGTAGTTATTTCACCATTCAAATCATCTTTTCCTTAGAGTCAAAGTTAGGTTTCCTTCGTCTGTCCAACGTCGTTACAACTCTGTTGTCCTATTTACCTGAGGATCAATACCCGACTTATCGGATTATTACTTGAGCGACAGTGTCACACCCCAAACCCAAATATATTCTAATCATTTCATTTATATATTGATTAAATCATAATCTTCCGTCCATTTGAAATATAATTCATTTATCAATATTTTTTTCATGTATAATAAACATAATCATGTTATTTATACCCTAACTTAATTAACATCAGAGTAATAATTAAATGAACATGTCATACTACGATTGACTATGATTAAATATTATAATCATCAAATCAACCTATGCTAACTCAATATATAAGATGTGCGAGTGTAGTAAAACCTCAGTGTGACCATGAAAAAATCCCCACGTCTAATCCCCAGATCCTTCTAACGGAGCAACTCTCAAATCAAGATCATATGATATCCTAACTGGCAGCGTACAGACCTGAAAATGTTAAAATATAAATCGTAAGCATTAAGCTTAGTAAGGTACTCCTTCCCTGAAATGAAATAACAGTTCTTTATCAGATATGTTGATATAAAATCCAAATAATCCCGCCCTGCTATGAAATAGCAATATTATATCAAATATCTAGATATAAAATCTAAACAATCCTTCCCTACAATGAAATGACAATTCTATATCAAATCTATGGATATATAATCCCAGAAATAACAATTTTATATCAAATAAGTAGATATGAAATCCAAACAATCTTGCCCTACTACGAAATAACAGTTTTATATCAAATTTATGGATATGAAATCCAAACAATCCTGCCTGTTGGCAATAACAAATCCTGGAACATAAGTTCCAGCAAACCCTTGTCATAAGACAAATCAAATTATTCGATCTTTGTCCAATTCCAATCCTGGATCATAAGATCCAAACAAATCCTGGATATTTTAATATCCAAACAAATCCTGAATACTGAAGTATTCAAATCAATCCTAGATCATAAGACTCAAATAAATCCTGAATAGCTAAGTATTCAAACCAATCATGGATCATAAGACCCAATTAAATCCTGGATATTTTAATATCCAAAATAAATCCTGAATAGCGAAGTATACAAACCAATCCTATATCATAAGACCCAAACAAATACTGGATATTTTAATATCCAAACAAATCATGAATACTGAAGTATTCAGACAAGTCCGCTCTTAGAACTATATCCATATTTATATATGAAACAAATCACAAGTACACTCACCTTGGCAACTTATCAGCCTTTTTCTTTTCTTTTGTTCGGCACTTGTTCAACCGATTATTCTTCCATTTCTATAATTATTACACTATCAGTATCACCATAATAATATCAACAATCCAAGTAATATCTCAAACATAACTCAATTCATAAGCATCATATGATTATATTCAAATCATTTATTATAAGTGAAATTCCATCCAAATTCATGTTAATATATTTGTCATATCCAAATCATAGACCAAAAATATATTCATTTATTCTTTGTAATTCAATCCTTATCATATTAGTATTCCAATTCAGAAGACGGCATATTATTTCAATTTTCCTAGAGCAAGATAGGCTCATTTCTTTACTACATAGAAAATCTCCCCTATAGGCTCTTTTATCGTTCATTCAATTTCCAGGAATTTTCATAATTTTTCTACATAATAAATTTCTATGATACTTCACCCAACATCAGTAAACATATTGAAAAATACAAAATTAAAGGTTCATAATTTTTAAGGTTCATTTACTATGTCAAGCCAAACATCGAACACATGGCGTGTATACTTTCACCCTTGGGGCAGATTTTATACCCGAACTTCAAACTCTCACCAAAGATTCATTTCTTGGTATTTTCACATGATTTTCGGATATGCCAAACATATATGAGATATTTTAATCTCCAATTCAAATCAATCAATTCCAGTAAGTATACAAAAAGATATGGAAGGTTGAATAAACAAGGTTACTAAACGAAGTAATTTTAAGGGTTTTTATATTCAACTTAACTTAAACTTGCATCTAACCATACATATACATCAAGGGCTGAAATTTTAGTAAAAAAATGATGATTTATATCATATAAATCACTAATATAAGAAACACAACAATATTTGGGGTTAGGATTACCTTCGGGACTTTTACGTAATTTCCACGGATTTTTCTCCAAATTTTCTCCCCACTTTCTTCCTAAACTTTCCAATTCTCTCTTCCTCTCAAGCCAAACTCTTTAATGGATGCGTTATGCTGAAGGAGGGGATTATTTCAATCCTTTAAAGTAGGCCAAAACCAATCTCCTTCTTTAACCAATCAAATTCCACGATTTGTTAGCCTAATAAGACGAAATATCATTTAACGAATGGACAAATTTGTCCCTGCTTCGTCATTCTAGTATAACTTCTCGCTCGGACCTCCATTTAACACACCGTTTATCATGTTACAAACCTAACTCATATATCTACAAATATCTAGCTTATACCTCAAGTCAATTATTATATTATAATGGTCAAAACAAGCCTCCAACATGAACATTCTTACCGAAAACTTCAAAATTTTGGTGTTTGTAACTAATTCAATATTTCATACTTTATGAAGGTAGAATTAGACTAAATATAATTACCTAACATTATATATACTAATAACATATTATCCATAACACATAAGATAATCGTGATTTAAATATAATTTATCATAATTATATTCGGATTGTCACTGACAGGTTTGCACTTAAGCCTAGAGAGTATGCACTTCTGAGACACATTCTTAGTCGCGTCATTGATCTTATGTGAACATTATGTTCAGGGGTATTTTACATATGTTTGAAAAAAAAATAGTTTTTTAAATGTCTTTAAACAAAAAAATCATTTTAAGCCAACTCGTTAGAACGTGGTATAGTTGGTCATTCGAATGAGGTTATTACAGTCGTTCGATATAAGTTGTTTGAATGGATATTCAATCGAACATTTTTCCTCGTCATGTTGGAATGCCTTTCAATCACTCCTTCGATCTCATTCAAACGAATTTATATAGGTCATTCGAATGAGGTCCAGTTAGTTCGAACGAGACTACAAAAAAATTACTTGGTTTTAAACGCAATCTTTTCAAGTCTATCTCTTGGATATTTTTCTCCCTAAATAAGATATATGAACTTGCACTTATTTGCAAAACTTTTTATACATATTTTGCGATCAAACTCTTCGATTTTCCAAATCCAAAACCCTTGAATGTTTCGTGATCACTTTATCAAACCTTAAAGAACACGTTACATGTTCATATCCCTATGGAGTTGATTTTTTTCACTACTAAAGATAGAAAAGGAGTTTTTAGAGTCTAATTGGTGGACACAGAGGAACGTGGAACTTTTTGTGAAGTGTTTCTAGATCTGTACCTCTTTCTGTTGTCAAAAAGGAAGGAGACATAACATTTATACTTAATGGAGTATAAGTTTGTATGTCTATATGCATCGTTCTATAATACCTTAGTTGTAACAGTGTTGAAAAGGGGGTTTTCCCAAAAAAATTTTCCCTCATATATAGTGTTGATGTTTATTTGATTCGATTTAGATTCATTATAATTCATGTTTACTTTCACCTAATTAATCAAGATCAAATTGGATCAAATTGAATTTGTCTTATTTGTGACCTAATCTACAGATGCTATATTTGACCATATAACTGGACCAATATACACATATTTTGGTAACCTTTGGGATAACCAATGAAGAAACATGGCTCTTTATTTAATTTTAACTTCGTTGTCTCCTTCCACATCACAAGTGTCGAGCACCCCCAAATCTGAACATAATCTAGAGTGATCTTGTGTCCACCCCAATGTTCAATGGGAGCTGAAATGACCGATCAAGAAGAAATTAAATTCAAAAAGTATATTCCTATCTATTATATAAAATTCTAATGAGAATGTTGCAGTACTAAATAAACAACCATAGACCATTTCACTTCATAAAGAGCCTAGTTACTTCATTTCCTCTTCAACATTCCGAAGTTGAATTCCCGGTGTAGACAATTGGGATAAAATCCCAACCTCCGACAGATGATCCCTTAATTTTTCCAAGAGGTAAACAACTCTATGATCAGATCGTAGAAATTGTAATAGTTTACCTTACCCATGCTCCACCTTAGCCATGCACATTTTAAACTAATCAAAGGTCTTAGACTTATGGTGCATTAGCTAAACATATCCATACCTTTGAGGTATCATAACCGATGAATCACTCAAAATCACCTCATGTCCTTATAGTCACCTAATCACACTAATCTTTAGCTCTTGGCCGGGTGGGGCCCTATGGTTATTTTACCTTCTAAACAGAATTCAAGACTAGAAGTTCCTCCACTTCCAATGAACTCAATTGTCCATTTTAAACAAGTCTTCAAATTTCTTTCAGAACAAAATAACCTAAACATAAGTGTCAATATTATATTTGTTTCTACAAGGAAACTTTCTCTTTAATGATAATGTCCATAAAACTGTTCACTTCACTAATGTATAAATTATTTTCCTAATGTACCAGAATAGATAAAACAAATATAATTTTAACAAACTAATTTTATAAAATCAATCAAATATCTATTCGAAACCTTTTTACAAAATTGAAACCATTTTTTTCTAAAAAAACATGTACATTAAATAATTTACCTATATTAAATTTATGTCTAACCAAAATTCATGAGGATATTCCACATCTAATATCACTGTCTTATTCTAATTACCCATATCTAGGAACATATCTATTTAAATTAATTATCCGGTTACTTAATACCTTTGCAATGGGTTCAATCTAGATTTTTTGTTCGTGAATCTAAATAACATGTTTCCATAGATCGCACCATAAATCATTCATTTACATTTAAGAGAAAAATAATTATCATGTCATTTTTCTTATTGAGTAAGGAAAAACAAACATCTTGCCATAAATTTCAAATTACTTGTAGTGAGGATACCCGCCTTTCGGATGTTTAACTACTACCGAGGAATATGAACATTGCGTAACTCAAACTATTGTAAGTTAGACTTAGCCTTAAATTCCCACTTCCTTTTGGGGAAATAAGTAAAGCTCTTCTGAAACAATTAACACCAACATTTGTCTACTGATAAACCTCACTCTCGGATTATGAAATGGTACCAGGATTCCCGACCATGTCTAATCCAGAGAATCCTTAGTTCAATTAAAGATAGAAATTATTTGAAGAACATGATTCTAACTTGAGGTCATCAACCAATAAATGTGTTAAAACATTCTCATCCTCCAATTCTTTAAAATTAAACATATACACATAGAACTCTCCCCCCCCCCCCCCTCGGGGGGGGGGGGGGAGACAAAAGTAATAATTAGTTTTAAAAGAACCATTGTATATTTTAAAATACCAAAATTCTGTGATTAAAACGTTTTGTGATGCGCCCAGCCTAACTAACGCGATGAGTTTATCACATCAAAATTTTTCAATATTAATGAGAATTTTGGGTTAAAACAATTTATTATTCCCTTAAGTTAGAGCAATATCCACTTACCTTATAGTCCTTAAAACTTATTCCACTTAGAAACCTTTAAGACTAATAAAATTAAAAAAAAAAGTTAAATTCGGTTTTGATGTCTTAGAATCATCAAGTTGAAAAAATTAATTTCCAATTAAACACATGAGAATTATTCGATTAAATTTTAAAGTGGCATCCCTCAATCTCCAATTTTTAAAAAGTAATCTTCCGGACATCCTAGCTTCCTTATAAGGTGAGATTTCTTGTGTGGATCTTAAATCACCCCACCTTGAGCCAGACACAATTTCATCTTTCATTATCCTATCCAGATAGCTCATGTCCCTATGTCTAACATAATTAATAGTCGGTGAGTTTTGGCGTCACTACTAATGATAATGACTCCATGGGGAAGGATGTCAAAGGTCGTGTGTACCACTAATTCAGTTCTTGAAATATAACCTGCTCGTGAAGGACATACCTATAGGGGGATCAGACTCACTCGCATTATAATTCTAAAAAATATCACTTAAGAGTTTTATTTAATCCCTTATGTCTTGATTAATTCCATCTATAGGAGGTCAGCCTAACTGATTTGAGGAATCAATCACAACCTTGATTCATGAAAACACCGACGGAGACCGTGAGGTTTATGTTAAAACCTTTCTTCCCCATTAGTAAAAACTTGAGGGTTTTGGAAAACTACTCACTCAATTATAAAAGCCTAAATTTAAATACATGGTAATTTCGAATTTACTTTTACATATTAAATTATTAGATCTCACAATTTTAACTTTCCCAAAAATAAATCCATTTTTGAATTAAAATAATATTCGAAGATTAAAACTTAATTTATACCTTAAAATTAAAGGTCAAATGCAAATTTAACACTGAAGCTTGGGGTGATTTTCATTTTTTACCTTAAGTTCTAAAAGTTGCAAAGTTAACCCTAAAGTACAATTAGTTATGCAAAGTGAAACACCATTAAAATGATGTCCATATTATCTGATGGTTTGTTGATTGTAGCCTTTGACTGATGTTTCCACTTAGACATGTGGATATTAAGTGGCCACGTGAGGAGATCATTGTGTATTGTGTTAGAAAAACAAATGCTAGCTTATTATTCCATCTAGCTCATTATTCCATATATTTAATCACTCCATTCTTATTCTGCTACCTCGTTATACTCGCTTTTCAAACTTTGAGCAAGAACTAGGGTTTGTCCAAGTATTTGGCTGAATATGTGCACAAATTTAAGATATTTTTGGGCAAGTGACCTTCAATAACCTTATTATATTAACAAGTTATTATTTTGTGTGTGTTTTCCCTTCAAATATCTTAAGAACTTATCAACCAACTATTTTCCGCAAAAATGTCCAAAAATTTTGGATGACCTATGTATTAGTGTGGTGAATCTTTTGAATGGTATAGGTTTTTTTTAACTAATTTGTCACTTAATTTGAGAACCCTAACAAAAAACCTTCATTTTTGGAACATTTATCTCTTGCATGTTCAGTTCTTGACATGATGTAGTGTTGCATGTCTATTTTTCCATGTAAAAACCCTTACATTAACTAATATTTGCCTTACCTTTATCTTTTTTTTTTCATTTTTAGACAGGGATGATAGATATATCACTTAAAAAATACATCATAATGGTAGATTTGAGGATGCCATTTCTCCTAAAAAGTGAACCAGACAAGTGTGACTTCTGCAACACAAATCTAATATCCATCTCAGAGATAATGGAAATGGTTAAAGAATTAGTCATTAAATCACTATGCATGTTGCACCATAGGAATATTGAAGGTGTTTGGGTGAATTTGAATAGTGATAAAGTATTCCTTTAACTATTGCATTAATTGCCTAAGAAGAGATACAAAGTTTTTGATGTATTTGTTGAAGTGATCACCTCTTTAATATAATCCCTGGTTAAGAAGCCTCTAAAGAATAACCACAAAATGAACCACCAATGGAGAGTGTAGAACCAATTAGGCTTAAATAGGAACCACCTATGTAGAGTGAACAACCACATATAGAGAGTGATGAGTATACTGATACAATTAGCCTAGGAATTGATGGTGAGGTTAGCTTAGGAGAAGACATTGATATGGAGGTTGAGAATGGAAAATATGGGAGTGAATATGACAGTGATTATGAATACTTTAATGATGCAAAGGTTGAGTGTGAGATGGATGATCTTATATTTGATGAATCTACAATTTCTGAGAAGATTTTGAATGGAAAGGAAAAAAGTCAAGGCAAGAAGACTTCAAATAGGAAAGAAACATCTAAGGATAAAGAAAAAAGAGAGGGAAAAGAAAAAAGCAGAGGTCAGTGAGATCATTTAAGTGACTTTGAAGATGTTGATTATGTGATTTTAGATGATATGATGAGTGTATAGTTCATTAGGTAAAGAAGATGAGGGTAGGGTAAAATCCAAATATTGGCCTCAATTCAATCCAAAAACAGACATGGAGGATCCTAATTTTGTTATTGGCCAATGTTTTAGTTCTCATACTATCTTAGCTGAGGCCATAAGTCAGCATGAAGTAAATAAAAATTGAGAAAAAAAGGTTGAGGGCAGTTTGTAGAGATGGTTTTGATTGGATGTTGTATAGTACAAAGATGACTAGTGAGTTAACTTTATATGTGAGGGTTTTAGAGACTAAACATGCATGCTATAGGTCATTTGTGAATAAGAATCTTAATCCTAAGTGGATTGACAAGAAATTGGTTGATAGGATTAGGTCAAATCCTCAAATCCCTTTGAATGCACTACAAGGCCTAGTTATGTCTAAGTTCAAGTGTAGTGTCAGTAAAACTAAACTTTACAGGGAAAAAAGACTTAATTTTAAGTTAATTGAAAGGACTTTGAATAAGAAATATTCCAAATTACATGACTATCTTACAGATCTAAAGAGAACCAATCCCAAGTACCAGAACCATCATTTAAGGTGATCGCATTTATTATAATAGGTTTTTAAGAATGTATGTATGTATAGGAGCATGTAAGAAGTGGGTTTTAGGCCATTTTAGACCATTAATAGGAACGGATGACTGTCATTTAAAAGGCTCAAATGGTATCCAATTCTTAATAGTTGTAGGCTTGAATGGGAATAACTTAATTTTTCCATTAGCATATGCCTGGGTTGAGGGGGAAACCAAAGATTCCTAGTTTTGGTTCATTTATTTGTTACAAAAGATATAAATATAACAAACTCGCATTGCTATACTTTCATAACAAACAAACAAAAAGGTTTGGTACCTGTATTAGAGGAATTGTGTCCAAATTCAGAGCATAGGCATTGTGTTGGGCACTAATACAACAGCTTTAAAGATGAACATTAAGGCCATGTTCTTAAATAGACCTTTGATAATTGTGCAATGTCTATTACAATTTATGGCTTTAAAAAAGAAATGGAAAACTTATGAATTTGGACAAAGAGGATTTTGAATGGTTGGGTGGAAAGTTTTCTTGTCAGTGAAGTAGGTCTCATTTTAGTTCAATTCTCAAAGCTGATTTGTGAAAGTTTTAATGCACTTATTTTAGAGGCAATATATAAACATATCCTAACTTTGTTAGAGAAAATGAGGTGTATACTAATAAAGAGGTTACATGTAAATATAGGAAAAATGGAGAAGCAAAAAGGGTTGTTGTGTCTTAAGATTAAACGAATCTTAGACAAAAACAAACTTAAGGATACAAAATATGTCCCAGACTAGGTTGAAAGCCCAAAGTTTCATGTTTTGTCACCCCATGGGCAATTTGTGGTAGATTTGGAGGCTCTGACTTTCACATGTAGGAAGTGGGAAATTATTTGGTATTCCCTACCTTCATGGTTTTTCTGCAATGGTTTATGGTGGCCAGAGCCAGAAGAGTTTATGCACAACTATTACAAGAGATTGAATTACATAGAGTGTTATAACAACACCATTGAACCATCGAATGGTGCTAAAATGTGGGGAAAATAAGGTTGCCACCTATGACACCACCCTATTATGGGAGGTTACCATAAAGGCCCGAGAATAAGATAAGGTTGGAACAAAATTAGAGTATAATAAAAATCCTAATAAGCTAAATAGGAAGATGAATCAAACAACAGTAAAGTGTAGTTTATGTGGGCAGGCGGGGCATAACTAGAGGAAATGCAAGACCAAAAATAAAGAAGTATATTCAATTAATTTAATTATGAACACTTCAATCATTTAATGTCAGTTTTCATGCATATTTTCCTTTCTAAACTAAGACCTGCAATTTGATTTTAGATAGGGAAAAGGATATATTTGGAACCATGTAGGGATTAGTGATATTCAGAGTCAAGTCAAAACCAGTAAACTAGTTGTAAAAAGGAACAAAGCAGGGAAGAAGAAATAAGTAGAAGGGAACTAAGGTTTGGAACTAGTAGAAAACAATAAGTAGTGGGACTTAATTATGTAATTTTTGTAGGAGACTTGCTTATGAAATTATTTTATGGGGGACTTGCTTATGTAATTTTTTGTGGGTAACTTTCTTATGTAATTTTTAGTGGTGGATTTTGATATGTACAAATAATTCAGACTGCTATGTTGTAGTTGGGGATTTTTTTATGTAACTATTTCAACTATTTGGACAATCAGACTTCCATGCTGCATGTTGCAAAAAATTAAGACTGTTATGTTACGATTTTAAAAAATGAAGACTCCTGTGTTGATGATTGAAACAAAATATTGAACTCCATTCTCTTAGGTTACACATTATATAACATTACACTATATTTCTCACACTAATATTTAACTTACATTACACTTTGAGATAAAATAGTAGAATGACTATAATTACAATGACAATTTTCATCTTCAACTCTATTTCTTTTTATTTTTAAACTTCAACCTCCTAAGTACAACCTCAAAAGGTTTAACTTCATCCTCCTTGGCTTTAAGTAAAACCTACGTAGCTTCCATTCCTTTAACCTCAACCTCCAAACCTTTGTCTTCATCCTTCAAACCATTGATCCTTCTTAGTAGGCCTCATAATAATTTCTTTTCCCGGTGCAAATGGGAGGAATCAATCACTTGAAATATCCACTTGTACCACAATTACTAATCATCCTTCTTAGTATATTCTTAGTCTTAGATGTATGAATAATAGTATTTTGAACACAAATACAAGTCTCGCTCAAGCAAGGGTTTTGACTATCCTAGTTTGCTGAAGAAGAAGACATTGTTTTTATAGCTGCAGCTTTAGTGGGAAGAGAGAAGAAAGTTGGTTAATAGGTTACTTATAGCATGTGGATTGATTTTGGAGGGATTTGGTTTAGAGTTTTGGCACTAACTGTCGTAGAAGAAGTTGGTTGACTGGTAAATGTCCATGTGTACTATCGCAATCACCAAACCATTTGTGTTTTGGATGGAAGTTTAACGGTGTCTCACTTTGCATAACTAATTGTACTTCGGGTTTAACTTTGCAATTTTTAGAACTTAAGATCTAAAATGAAAATTACCCCAAACTTTAAGGTTAAATTTTCACTTTACCCTAAAACTAATTACCCCAATTTAATTCAATTTAAAAAATAAAAATAACTAGATTTTTTAGAAAAAGGGTGATCTAGGTTGATCTCAAAATTAAATTCATGTTGTCCATAAAACGGATGACCGTAACTAATCCAGCTAACACTCCAAATTTTGCAGCATAATAATAAATAAATATCATGAAAATATAGATAAATAAATAATTTCATAAGTAAATAAAACAATAATGATAAACATACCAAAATCTATCATAATCTATACTGCTTCTTGAAGTTGAACTTTGAAGCTCAAGATACCTTGTTATATAAGACTTCTTTTTTACATAGAATTCAACTTTAATTAGAAGTCATCACAACCATGAGTTCTTAATAATATTTCCTTCTAGAAAATATCATTTTCATCTTTTGGGAATGATCGAAACAAAGAACCGAATCAGGAAGCTTAAAACATCGAAAACTTGAATCTTTCCAAGGGATCGATCGATGGCTATGTCGGGGACAACCTTCTTCTTCCCCTCATTTTGCCATGCAAAAACATTCATAATCGGGTTAAAATTTCACCAAAATCCATGTTTGACCAATAACCAAATCCATGAATATACATTATTCTAACAGTAAATAAATATTGCAACCTTCTTCTAAGTCCTCCAAATACATCGATATTGAAATTATTACAAGGACCGTAATTAATACAAACATATCGAATCTAGGAGAGAAAAATAACTACGGATAAACCACTATAGGATTCAGTCACACAAAATAACCATATGTGATCATGATGTAAGGGATATAAATATCGAATCTCTATAAAATAATGTTAGTACGGAAGCATACACAAAGATACACCACCCCACAGCATGAAAAAACTAGGGTTTCGAGTTATACAACATGGACCTTTTTAATACACGATAAATATTACTCGGGGCTCTGATACTAATTGTTGGGAATAATAACTTTGGAATGGCATTTAGACATGTAAAAATTTCAGCCCTAAGGATCTTTGATTAAGCATGCATTGAAAAGAAAAAACAAGAACTATGTTTAAATATTAAACCTAGGGTTTAAAGAATTCACACCCTCGCGAATCTTAATGTGATTAGTATGAGGATAAATTTTTTGATGATGAAGATTATGTTTTTGCCCATCCAAGGTCTTCAAAACTATTAAATCTTCGATCTTCTAGTTTATGATCCTCCTCAGATCTAGATAGGTGTGTGGGCACCTTTTGAAATGAAAACCCTTCCTTATAAGGGAGATGTGATCCTCTTCCTTTAGGCCTCTTAATAAAAATGTGAATAATATTTTCTCTCACCCCTATTAAACCCTAATGACCAATAATTATGATTAGCATCATTTACCACACATTTATATACAAGAATAAAAGGTGGGCTTAGGCCAAACTTGATTTCTTGAGAGTTTGGTTCTAACTACTTGGGTATGTGGAATACACTAGGGATTCAAGACAAATAACTAAGTTTATCAAGGGGTATCACAATCCATGGTATCCCCTTAATGAGGATTCCTCCAAATTATGATCTCAGACCTACTCATATAAATGTCACCCAATATGCAGGAATCATTTGATTTAATCTAAAATTGAATTGCTCCCGTAACAATTAAAGTAACAACTAGATAAGGATCACAATCCTCATCATTCTTGAGATTAAGAATCTATTCACCCTTTACAAATGGTGCGAGATTCCCTGAGTCTTATTTAGACAGTTCTTAGACTCAAATCTCATGGGTTGTCCCCTTCAATAAATTCCTAGGATTGTATTGTAACTATCGCACAAGTTCCTGAACCATCACACCGGTTACCATAGTTTGAGATAAATTACTTGGATTGTATTGTAACTATTTCGACTGGATGTCAAGCTTCTATCTATGTTGTGAACATTTCAATAGTGATAGAACCAGAATTCTAATCTCATTGTGATCAACCCAAATTCGCATCACTAGAATATCTATTAAGCTCTATTAAAAGACATACATATGAAATGATATATTTAAGAAAATTAAAACTATTCTCGTAAATATTATTTTATTTCAAAATGAAATTACACACCTTTACTTAAAAGTAACCATCATACATGGTTTTAATAATAAAACCCCAACACTTGTGTGTTTATCTTGACTACAAAACATGTCTAATGGTTCAGAAACTTATGTGATAGCTCAAAGAGGATCATACCACGACATCAGGTATTTGTTGGATGGGATAGGGGTAAGATTTAATTTTATATACTGACTAGATTAGACTCGCACAATATCAAATCATTTGTAAATGGTGCATTGATTCTTAATCTCGAGAACTATATGGATTCGAATTTGCATACAAATATTGTTAAAATTGTAATGGGTGGGGGATCCAATTTATTGGCTCTAAATCTCCTCAAGTTGGGCAATTATTATGTGTACATATCGGATATCATATTTCAGAGGAATCTTCATTTGGGAGATATCCTGGATTGTAATACCCCTTGATAAACTTAAAAATTTTAATTTTACCAATAAACCTGATGAGTTGATTATATGTAATCCGGTAGAGTATCAATTAAGTTAAGTTTGAGATCAATAAATAAATAAGATGTTAGTGAAAATGAATTAGCAGAAAATTGATTTGCACCTAGTGGGTATTGTATGTTTTACGCGGAGAATCACATTATGCACTATCTTACTTTGCCAACAAAGACCTCATTATTTGAGTACTTCTGAGACAATTAAATTAGAGTAAAATTATAATTATTTAGTTGAATTAATTATAACTCAACATAAAAGAAAATAAATTACAGGAAGAAATATGATATTTTCATATTTCAGTTTAGTAGCCAGTTTAATTATTGATCTTAAGTCCCTAGTATGGTCCATTACCTAAGTAGTAGACCCAAACTCTATGAAAATCGTAAATGGCCGAAGCCGACTTTGTGTACCTATATATATGGGTCTAGTGTAGGATATTAAATTTCATAACACATCCTAAAGGTTAGAGAGAGAGAGAGAGAGAGAGAGAGAGAGAGAGAGAGAGAGAGAGAGAGAGAGAGAGAGAGAGATAGAGAGAGAGAGAGAGATTATTCATATTTTTGTGAAGGCATGAGGAGAGAGAAAGTGATTTCTCTCATTTATTTCACCAAGATTTTATGTTCGATAGTGTCCACACACTAGGCATACTTTGGGGGATCATATAATAGAAGATTCAAGGCTTAAGAGGAGTTCTATAAAGATTTTGTAGGGTAAGTAAAGATATCCTCTTTATCTTCTACAAACCATTTTTCTCCTCATTCGGATCACCCACAAGATCCACAAAGGTATCGTGGGCAACCAAGTCACCAAATTACTAGATGTGTCTCTAGCTTGAAAATGATATATGATAGATCTAGGGGGAGTCCTTAGGTCGTAGATATATCGAATTTAATTTATCCCCAAATTAGTCCCACAACTCTAGTTAGTGACAGTTGTCCCCATTTCACTCTACAAAACCTTATGTTTGATTGTATTGAAAGTATTTCTTAGATTCCAAGTAGTTCCACAGGTAATGGGTGAAGGGGGAAACGAACTCTCCCCATTATGGCGACTACCATGAAAGAAACCTCTCCATTGATATCATAGACATCCTTATCATTTGACGTTGCCATGTTGAGGTTATAAAATATCTCAAAATCATTTTCTGAGGTCAATTCGTACTTCTTAAATGTCTAAACATGGCGGTGAGGAGATGAAACTAAAAAAAAAATGAAGAAAGATGAAAAAATATCTGCAACTTAAGAAAGAGAAAGTGAAATGAAGGTTTTTTACCTCTAAAAGTTTAAGGAAAGGAAACCCTTAATACCCTTTACTGGCAAAGAGGAGATGAAGTGAAGGTTGTCTTGGGCAAAGAGCCCCACTTCCTCTCCCCCCTATCACCCGTCATGATTTCCTATGGAAGAAAATATGCGGTGCATGCAACCCTAAATATAGGGATTATGCGTGTCATTACATATGGTTACGCTCCCAATAAGCACTAGTGGGACATGGGCAATTATTAAACATTATTCAAGAAATGTCACGCCAGCACATGCACAATTCAACAAGGCAAAATTGGGTCGACCACTATAATTTTAGGATCAGTTGAACGGATTATAGTTCGAAAAGGCCACGTGGCATGACATGTGGGGATGAAAGATTGAGGCAGTGTAGTCGTCTAAATATTATGGACACGCTAACGGAGAATCAAGGGAGACAACGATTGAAGTTGACAGGATACAAACTTACCGTTATTCGACCACTTTAAAAATAAGATCAAAGTTGGCAACTAAAAACTCCAAGGAAGACCTAGAATTATAGGACACTTGTATCTATAAATAATAGTGACCCTAATGATTTGGGGCATCGAATAGCACGCCCTTTTATCCACGACTTGAACTCTCAACTTATAACCCTAGCACTTTAAGTTGGCCTTTTCCTTTTCATACAATTAAACTCGTCTATCCCTTACTCGTGGACGACCAATCAAACCACGTAAATGTTTGTGTCCTTTTCATATTGCACTTGTGTTATGGAGTCAAATTGGTATTAATCAATTATAGTACGATTAATATCTCTTACAATTTGGCTCCGTATGTGGGAAAGTAACTTGAATCCCCACCACCAGAGAAGACCAATTCATAGCCGATATGAGTGCCCACTAGTATTACCACTCTCATGCCATGAGTTACACCTAGTCTGAAATTCAAGTCATAAGGGGGAAGAAAAATCCTTTAAGGTTCACACCACATAGTGAAACAATGTATAGGGGATGCACGCCGTGAAAGGTCTGGCCCTAGCCAACGACGTTACACTCCCTCTGCGGAACCCCTGGTTTGGAAGACAAGGTTGTTAAAAACTAAAAGAAAGAAAAAAGGTATCTGATGCACAAGGCTCCCGCTTAACTGCAGGGTCTGGAAGAGGTAAATGTTGATTGGCCTTACCTCCATATATGGAGAGGCTGCTCCCATATCTCGAACCCGAGACCAACTGTAGCTTGAACGAGATCACTTGCCATCGCACCAAAGTACGATCTCTAGGTTGTTATTGCTTTTTTTTTTTTTTTTTTTGTTATAAGGTTTTTTGATTTTGTTAAAAACTTTTTTTTGTTCAAAAACCGTATTCTCTTTGTTAAAAACTAATTTTTATTAATTTTTTTTATTAGAACTCTTTTCACTCTTTCTTTCGTTATAAAATGTTTTTATTTTGTTAAAATCTGTAATTTGTCCCCTGAAAAATAAATGTTATCAAATCACTCCACTTAAAAAATTATAATATTTATCATGACAAAATTTAACGCTCAAGTCATTTATCTACTTTTGAATCAAACACACCCTTATATTCACTAAAGACATACATTCGATCCTAACCTCAATTTCTAATTAACTGGAAAAACTAGAAGGTAACAGCTAGGAGTTGCTAATTAACTCCTTATTAATCTAGCAAGTTATACATTCTATTTCTACATAAAAATTTACAAGGAAAACAAGTAGTGTCATTGTGCATATCAAAAGTCAAATCCAATCATATCATCAAAAATGTCAGATCCCAGCATCATCGGATCCATCTCAAAAGTGTGAGTGCTTGTGGTACACGAGTACACTCCGGAGGAGATCACATCCCCATGATCGGATATTGATGACAACACAGACATGGGCCCGTAAGAATCAAATGTCCTTAGATCAGTGGACAAAAGATAATCAGACGATGATGATTGGTTGTGGTTCATAAGACTGGGTATGTCTTCCTTGTATTCTTGTTTTATCATGGGAAAAAAGGGACCATCTGCCTTGTGTTTTAGGTCGTCTGATCCGAAGCTAAGCAGGAAAGAAGAATCTGGAGTAGTAGAATCAAAGATGCTTTGAGGATCATTATGTAATTTCTTGCATGTGTGATTGCCGTGGTATGTGGTCCGGTACATTGGTGGGTCATTTTCAGTTTTTTGCACTTGTTTGGTTGCTTGGCACAATTGATCATACTTGTGAGTGCACCGAAAATAGTTCCTACACGTTTATGCATACAAGATCAGCATATATTTTTGAAAAATAAGCACAGTTAACAATAAAATTAAATGAAGTTTTTTTGGGGGAAAATGTAAGTGAAAACTAAATGAAGTTACTCCATTGATAGGACTCCGACCAAAACTACTTATAATGGGTGTTTCATGTTTTTTTATTGGTTGGTACAACATGGGACCATAGGTCCAAAAATTAATTTCCCCCATCTGTACTCATTTTGTTTGTTTCTATTTCTATACGTGTGAGTACATATTGAGAGAAAGACACGCTATGATTGCTATACTGAAAATTGCCAATCAATGATAACATCTATGATTTAAAATACTTCTTTCAAGTTAAGAGCCCTATTTTATTTTTTCACATCACATATTTAAATGACTTTGAAAAATCAGTGACCAAAAATCCACAATATTTAAGAAAATACTAATTAAAATTAGTAATGATTGAAAATTGTTGAAAAACCTATTAAATTACCATCTTCTAATTCTTTTGAGAATTTGTTCATCAAGTTAAGAGCCCTAACAATTTTTTTAAAGCTCAAATTTGGTTTTCACTTAGAAAATCAATGAGAAAAAATCCCAGATATTTAAGCAAATACTAATTAAAATTACTAATGAATGAAAATTGTAAAAAAAAATACCATATTAGCACCTTCTAATTTTTTTAGATCGAGTACCATATCAATTTTCGTTTGGGTAAATATAATTCTTTAACAGGAGATATAATATGGGTCACTTAGAACCTAAAGATAATTTTTGGCATATAATTAATAAGTCACAGATACTTATGCCAAAGTTTCATTCTTACTGACGCACAAAACATATGACCCACGGATGTTAACATTTTTCATATAATATAACTTTAATAAATACTTTCTACCAATGGCTACATATACCAAAAAAGTTTAAGCAGTAGTTATCTGTTCCGAAATAATCATTTTTCTCATCAATTTTCGAATGTAAAAGATTAATACTGACATGTTAGTGTTATAACCATGAGCCAGATTTTATACATTTTCCCATCAAAACAAATAGAATGACATAAACATATTTATAAAAAACAAACCTTGGATGCTTGCTGTTGTGGATAGGTTTTTGTCCATACTTTCTCCATGCATAACCATCGTCAATCAACGTTGCGGTAATTCTTGTGGATGTCTGCGAAGTCTTCCTACTAGTGCCAAAATATTATTTGTTAGGAACTTAAATCAATTAACAAGAATCACTATCAACTCAACAAATATTTACAGATCTAGTACTAAATATAGGGAAAATTATTATTCAAAACAGGTATCTCCTCAACCTTAATGATTTGTTGACAGACTTCCACTAAAGAATCAGTTCCTTAACATGAAATCATGGGTTAACGTAAAAGGACAAAATTAGCCCTGGAAAAATACAAGAAAATAAATTACCTTCTTTTGTAGCTCCCTCTCCGATCTTTCAATACCGAAGTCTTGGTGCTCTCGCCGGAATATTCAGATCTCCGGACATCAGAACAAGGAGAACCCAGGGGGGTATTCACCGGAACTTGAGAAATCTCATCGGAATCCGTAGATTTCAATATAGAAAGAGTTTCCGTGAATGACCCTAAGATTTTCACAACTAGATCCTCTACAGACAAGGATCCATCATTTTTAATCGGTTTGCTAAGCATATATTTAAGATGCTTAGCAAATTCATGGCCTTTAATCAACACATCAATTGCCCGTTTCCGGTGAACCGGTAAAGTTTCCATATATATAGTATAATGTTGTGTCTAGTGCTAGAAAAGTGAGGCAGAGTGAAACCTTTTTATCTAAGAAAATAGGGACACGAGGATTTGGCAAATGCTAGGAAGATGAAAGGAAGCTTGTTATAAAATTCCACAAGCTTGAAGAAAATATAACCCCCCACGCGCCCTTAAATTGCGATTCCTCCACCACTAGTGACAAAACACTAGAGATTGGACAAAAAATGGGATTATTCATGAACCTCTGGTGGGACCACCATTTATGAATGTGCGCTTTTATGCTTTGGTACAAGTTGATAAGAGTTAGTAATATTCACGCATTATGAAGAGCGTGGGAGAAAGGTTTATTACGTAAGGAGGTGACGATGGTAATATTGTGTCACCATAGCATCACGCAATGTGACACCTGTACCTTTATTGTTAAATTTCATGTTATTTAAGATTGCAATATAATAAATACTAAGTTGTTGGCAAGTTGCTCCGATTCATTCGTATATAACAGACAAAACTTAATATCTCAACATTTACTCCAATAACCTTATCGCTTTCATTGGTGTATTTTCAATTATCTGTCATAATTTTTTAATAATCTGGCTTAATCAATAAGAAAGTGTAGTGGTAGTTATAGATCGGGTGCCTTCTGGTTATGGCTTACCCAGGAAATATTGGATAAGTATCACTTGGTGATTAGGTGCATACGACGTCCATCATCTTCATTATGCTCGCTTATTTGTATGATGGTCCACGCAAGTTTAATCCAAGTACTCAAAAAGGACACAGACATAACACTATTCTAATGGCCCACACAAAACAAATTTTATTGTTCATCAATTTATTTCCAAAAATAATAGGGAAATTCTCCCCCAATGAGTCAAATTTAAAGAAATACTATATAAAATTTTGGAAGAACAGGCATGTAGTCCAAATAACTGAGATTTCATTGGCTACATGCCCATGTATTTTCTTTTTTTGCTCCCGAACCTCCCATATAAAAGTAAAATGAAATGTGGCTTCCTATAGACCAAAATACCCTTTTAACGAATTCTCAATCCACAATCCCATGTCCGCATAGAACACCAAAACTAACAACTACACTCAACTGCCAACATACCTCTGTTTTCGTTGATTTCATTCCCATTAACGCAGCATCATCCCAATCAATATTACATACCTTTGTTTTCCTTGATTTCTTTCCAGTCAACGAATCATCATCTCAATTAATGTTACCTGGTGTATGACCTGGATCAGAGAGGTAATTATTCACATGTTCATGTCATAACATAAGTAATTAAACCATCATCATTTGCTCTGCTTTTCTGAAATATATGCAAGTTTACGCTAAGTTTGACATATTAATTCACGTATGGTTGAAATATCATCCTTTTGAGAATGGCTCCTATTCAATATCATTGAATTGTTGAATATGACATTCATGCGCTTTGTTTGTTTCAGATCTCTTCTCTGTCATATAATACTACTGTGCAACTAATCTTCTTGTTGTGTTCTTCACTAAAACACATAAAAAATGACAGCTCTAGTTTTGTTCTTTACAACAAACCTTAGGTCTTTTCTTTTTTGTATTTGAACATTTGAAAAACAAAATAGGAGCTTTAAATGTCAGCTCTGGTATAAAAAAAACAATTTATGATATCTGTTGGTTTCAGACCTCTTTTATGTCATATAATACTAGTGTGAAACTTACCTTCTGGTTTTGCTCTTTACAAAAAAATATACAAAATGTCAACTCTAGTTTTGTTCTTTACAACAACCCTTTTGTTTTCTTTCTTTTTATTTGAACATTTAAACAGAAAAAATACATACGAGTTTTAAATGTCAGCTCTGAAAAAAAATATGATACCAACGTTAATATAAATTCAACTCAAAAATGGTAAAAACAACTTAAATTTTTTGGAAACGGTGGATTATAATCACTCATTTTCCAAATGGAAATAGATATGCGAGAACAGGCATATAGTCCCAAAATCTAACATTTAAACATCGTATGTTTTTGTTTATTTCCATGTCATTTTTTTGCGTGTACGTAACATTGTGTATGGGACGTAATTGTTTACAGGGCAACATTGTATTTTTCTTACACAAAATCATTACATTCCGCAGATACCAAAAGATATGGAAAAACAAAGCATGGAATCAGACCAATTCAGAATGAACATGTTAACATTCAACACATTGTTGCGGCTACTGAAAGACAGTGGTGTAATGGATGCATATTGAGCAGTAATGCAAAATACCCCATTTTGGACACTACTTAACACTTACATTAAGGGATTAGTTACAGATGCTTATTACAAGAAATACGAATCCAACCTCATAGCCATTATTAACTAATTCGACATAAAATCACAAAGTTTCAAGCTTAGTTGGGGTTTGGTGGACTTTACACCGAAGCATGTGTCACAAATCTTGGGCATTCCAAACATGGGAGGGAAAATAGAGATACACAAGAGGAAAATACCAAAAGATACTTTCATTAGAAAACATTTCAACACAAATAACCAACTGTCAAAGAAAAAGGTTGAAGATGCATTGGTGGTCACACTTAAAGGCAATAAAGATGAGGATGTGAATAACGTTGTTCACTTGATTGTTCGCCACCTCTGTGTGTAATTCTTTTTCGCCAACACTAGAAACTCATTGGGATGGATATTTGCGAAGTACATACATGATATTTCGAAAATCAAGACCTATAACTAGGCTTTAGCAATACACACATGTTTGATTGACTCGTTGATGAAGAAAATGAAATAAAACCACCCGTCAACGGTAACATGATGTGTTCCGTTGCTTTTGGTGAGGAAACATTAACAAATACAATTCATCTATTAGATTTGTATTGAGTATGCCATTATGGGTCAATTATTAAGTTGGTTCCATTACATACCTTAATTAGCTTATAGAACTATACATTCATTACGAATTATGTTTTTTAACTTTAAATGAAAGTTCATAAAGGAAAGACTTAGAATGTTATTTTATTTATATGTAAACTCGTTTGTGTATGTTTCAATGACATTAAACACAAGTAATGAATGTTATATTTACGTATTTTACAGTTTTGGTTTTGTGAAGTCACCAATTCCATTAAGCCCATTTAGGAATGAAATAATCTTATACAGAGATTCCTTAGGTGGGACATTCAAGCATTAAATAAAAAAAATCACCAACATACAAATGGATATGCTAAAGGTATACGTGTAAATATTATTCAATATCCAGTTTGTAAAACAATAGCATATGTGTCATGCTAATATATCTCTAACACATTGTGATTTGTCGGTGAACCCCATAAACTACCAAGCAGTGTAAGCAAATCGGGGAAGCATCCACTAATTGTAGTGGTGGAAAAAGATAGTGATGAAGATTTTGTTGATGTATCTAACACAAAAGGGAAAGAGCATAATGTTCATTTCACAAGTTTTGATAACACGATGATGGATTCCTTGATGAAGAAATCTCATTGTCGAAAACACCAATCCCGAAACAAATAAACAAATCACCACTAAACACACCAGTTTGTACCATGGGTGAAAATATGGACGAGGTATTTGAATTGGAAGAAGATGTGGACAAATAACTAGTATCGGGGGGTGATTAAGATGACATCATTCCAGAAATGCTTACCTTCATACGAGAGTTGAATGAAATTGAGAGAAGGGAGTATGAAATATATATCACCCCAATGCAAACATCAGAATATGTTGAGTGCCTAGAGGAAAACAATGAAGAATCGGAGGACACAATTAGGAAGATACGCTCAAAGGTTGGAGAACTTCAAGAAGAAATGGATGTGGAGAAGAAAAAATTTCAATAAGAGCTATTGAGACAAACAACCAGGACAGAAAAGTTGGAGAGGAGGCTGAATTTTAAAATACAACAACAGAAAGAGATGTATTCAAGGGTAATTAACCTATTTTGACCTTGTTTAGAACTTTGCATAGCTAATGGTAGCAACAATAAATTACTAAAAGGGATTGTGAAACTGGTTGCATATATAATATGTGACGCTCTTACATTGTTGAATCAAAATTCATCAGTATAGCGATAGCTAGTGCTCAACATGAAGAATTATAAATATGGTTAAACTCTCAGTATGATTCACTCGCATAAATTTGCTTTGTGCGTTCCCTGACTTATATACTTGTGGATACATGGTTGTTACAACTAATAGAAAGAAAAAGTATGAAGTGCAAAATTCGAAAGAGCTGGCCCGTACTAAGTGTTGTTCCACAAAGGCTGGAAATGTGTTTGGGATCGATAGTTATCCCATGTGGGCTGACTGTGTATTCACTGACTGAGTAATGTACTTAGTTCAAAGGGCAAACCTCGCCGATAAAATATCACGAGACTTAACGTACACATGTTTACAAGTATTTCAAAACAAGATGCCAAATAACAAATTAGATAATTTGATTTATAAATTATCAATAATAGATACCATACTCAAACTCAAAAAATAGTATAAATAAAAGGATTATGCACTCTATCTATAAAATTAACTAATTCACATTATATGCTCCTTTTTATCAACTATATTTGATGAATTAGGATGGAAATAAGACTTAATGTCATCTTTTTAGTTATAGTGTCACGAGGCAATTTAATTATGATGGAAAAGGACTTAATGCTTACATGTATATAGTCATTTAGCTTTATTAGAACTTTGTCAGCATGGGGCCTAGACACACCTCTGTTAAAAATGTTTCTAGAATTAGAAGTATTACTTGTGTTCGGAATGACATACACGTTTGAGTTGAATTTATAAATTATAGTTTATTATTTAAAAAAATTGAATTACAATCAACTCATTTTCCTTAGTTTCATCTTCATAGTTATTACTAAGTTGGTCAAGTCTGTTTGGATGAATAATATAACGGAAAGTGCTGAAAAAATCTGGTGCAACATGAAAGTAATGAATATATGATGTGATAAATACGATTTCATGGTGAATTATAATGATTCTAATTAAGTAAACAGTATACGTAACAAGATGTACTTTGATATAGTATTATTTGTATTGCATTCACAACTAACCATCTTGCATACTGGTTAAACATACTAACCTCGCGCAATTTTTTATTTTTCTAGATGCGTGAAATGAAAAATGAACGAAATTGGCTATGACTAAGAGTTGATAAGCTAATGGAATCAAATGCATCACTTAGTTCCAAATATGAAGCTCATCGAGAATGAGAGACAAAACAAGACCAATAACCGAGTGATAGGGGATAAGAATGAAGAAATTTCCAGTTAAAATGCCCACTTGTCACATTACAAAAAGACTATGCTCAAATCAAGAATTCAGATGAAAAATGGAAGAAAATAAAAATGGAATTGAAGGACGAGTATGCAAAAAAACCATTGAATCTGACAGAATAGTATCAAACCTACAGAAGCATATTGATCACCTCTCAATTGAAGCTACTAAACTATCTGAACTTGAAGAAAATCATAGATGATTGATTTTGGAACATGTGAAGGATCTTGATGATCAGCGATGTAAGTTGAATTGCGGTCATAAACAAAAAAAATATCTTTGAATTCACAATAACACTCTCCATATCCTTGTTGAGCAGCTCAGTGGAGATCCTTATTGTCCAAACAACGAAATCCTATGCCTAAAAACTCGATAGAACCAGGTTCCAAATAAAAAATTTAAATTCATGTATCAAACTCATATTAGACCAATCAAGGAAAAGGCATGATAAAAATGTCGTAACCTTATCCGAGTCCCATCTAACACAGAAGAAAAATTGGTAGTGCGTGAAATATGAATCCAAGGAAATCGACGAAGGGGTACATATTTCATACGAATTTACAGAGACACCACGATCAACTAAAATAAGAAGAAGGATTCCAAATCCTCTTAAGGCAAATCTATATTATCTGTTTGATAGAAACACCCAGGAAAAATTACGTGCGTACTATGAGAAAGCAACACTCGGGTAATAAACATACCAAACATTGTTGTTAATATCCAGTCTAATTGACTTCCATTTACATATATTAAAGAAAGGTGACTTTATTAACTTGTATGCAGAGTATTAGAAAGGCATCTTGATCATGACTCGATATCATTGAGCAACATCTCAGACCTACTGTGGTAAGCACCAATTTCAAACAACGTAAGTACCTAAGCATACCTATCTATCTGATATATGACTTTACATATGTATCCCAATATAATGTATGCGTCATTATATTTGTGAAAATTATAGATGATCGATTTTTATACGTCTATATTTGTAAGGACACAAATTTCCAATTAAGTCCCTTGTAGTTTTGGCTCAATTCCGGACAAAAATATTTGTGTCATAGGATAGTGTTCAATGTACCTATTTCAATCCTATGACGAGTTTGTTGAAGATGTAGCAGCCAAGTGTATAAAGCTTCATCAAAATGTCAAGTTTAAATGCCTCGTTTCTACGTCATCAACAGTGGTTACATGCTCCCAAGGTATGAATGCATTACATATTTATATAGGAGCTTGGAACAGTATAATAAGTGTAGGTTTAATTAAAACTGTTGTTTATTTTCAGAAAGATTTAATTAAAACTTTAAATGAAGTTTATAAAGTTTCTAGGCTAAAAATGAAAATTTTAAACTTTCTGTAAGTTCGTTCGATATGTCTTTCGAATGAGTTTTTCGTTCGAACCAAATGTCGTTCAAACGAGTTTGCCAACGAGTTCCCAGTTTGGCCTCTGTAACTTCGTTCGAAATGTCATTCGAACGAGATGGATGTTCCAATGAGATTTCTAACGAGTTCATTTTTTAAAGACACTGGAACTTCGTTAGAAGGCCGTTCGAACGAGACTTCGTTCGAACGATAAATCTCGTTCGAACGAGATTTCGTGGGAACAGTTAAATGACAGTTTATAACAGTTTTCACCCACTTTCCCATTATCTTTCTCCACTAACGTTTGACTGAATATCTAAGTGCGAGAACCAACTTTGGACAGTTAACTTTTTCATACACATCTATCTCCAAGAGAGAGTTTGAGAGCAAAAGAGAAAAATAAAAAGTTCATGCCTTAAGTGTCTATTTTTCAGAGAAAAATTCATTTACACTTTATTTTTCACCCATATTGTTTATCCAAGTTACTACATTTATATATCATTGCTTGGAGTTTTGGCACCGGTTTTTCATCTCTACCGTTTGAAGAGACGTTTGGATTTGCTTCTAAATCTCACAAAGAAGAAGAGGTTTATGTTGATTTACCCACTTGGAGAAAGGCTCATAGTTCGGGTGACGATGACCATATAATGTCCGATCGGTGGATTCCGAAATCGTGGTGGAGCTCCGTGATTATTCGCTAGATAGAGGTGTATACAAGAAGACGCGTCGGGGTTTGAGAGGGATCGATTCGAGTGTTGTAAGTCATCTTTCTTGTATTTGTTAATTCCGTACTTAGTGGATTTAAGGCTAGGGTTGTCCGAGGTTTTTGCCCATTGTGGATTTTTTCTCGTACATTGCGGCGTAGTGGTTTCATTGTTTATTTTATCTTATGCAAACTCACCTAGCACGCGTGCTTAGGTAATTCAAGATAAAATTTGGTTTTAATCACTACAAGTTTAATTTGGTTCTAATTAAATATTGGGTAATGTGTAGTTAATTCAAGTCATTAATTTAATTTTGGTTTGGCCTAATTTGCTAATATTGAGAAATATGACTTAGGCAAATTTTCTAGGACTTGGGTTAATTAATTTGGTTTAAGTGAAATTGAAATAAGTGTGTGTGTTTGAATTTAATTTCACTTTGTTTAATTTTAATTTATATAGAAATTAAAATTTGTTGTTAATTTGAACCATCATTTTACGCTTCCGCATGTAAAAGGAAATTATTACTTTTTGATTTCAAAATCGAGGGTCTACTACTTTTCAAAGTGGTTTCAGAGCTTTGATTAAGAAAAGATCTCGCTTTCAAATTGGTATCAGAGCCAGAGCGCTAAGTTATCGCGTCTAAAATTCATTTGTTTTCGGCTTCTATATTTTGTGTGCTCCTTGTATTTTTAGGTGGTTCAATTTTTTTACTCACTCTCATTTTTTTGTATCTCTCGATGCGACGTCTTAATGACAATTTGTCCATTTCTAATGATAATGAATTTTTTGCTATTCGAGAGGAATTTAATGGGCTTAATAAGTGTAATGAAAAATTAAGAGAATTAAATTTGAGATTTGCAAAAAGAATTAAATTTCTTGAAAATGAAAATTCTTGTTTTAAAGCTAAAGTTGAATTTTTGCAAACCTCACTATCTCAAAAAGATATTTTTCTTGAAAAGCTCATGGACATAAATTACAAATATAATATTTTAGAAATGCTCAAGAAAGAGAGTGATAGTCAAGAAAAGACTCTTAGGGATAAGTTTGCTCACATTGAGGGGGAGCGTGATAACCTTCTAGGTATAATAAAAATTTTAAAGAAGGGGTCCCGTAAAATTGAGGAGTCTAATTTATTACTTGAGTCCAAAATTTTCAAAATGCAAATTGATTTACAAGACTCGAGTAGTTGTGATAATGGTTCTAGCTCATCTAGTTCAAATACTTCTGTTCCTAAAGCTAAAACCATTGTTTGTTTTAGAGGGTCAACTTTATCCAAGGACTTTCGAAAAGGTCACACCATAGGTATCATTCCTCGTGTTTTCACATGCTTGAATTGTGGTAGGAATGGTCACCTTAGGTCATTTTGTTTTGATTTTAAAAGAAGTCATAGGAAGTCTATGTCTAGCATTTCATTGATTTCCAAATCCCATCATTTTAAATATACATCTATATGGGTTCAGAAATCATTTTTAGACGCGTTAGATATTAGATTTGTTGATTCTCATTTGCTTTCACATGAAACCTCCCTTGGTAAATTTAAAGGTTGAATGTGTTAGTTTTGTTTGCATGCTGTAGCTTTTTGTGCTTCATACTATATATCATTTCTAGGTGTATGCATGTTTAATTATTTTCTAGTCTATGCTCCATGCTTAATCACATGCTAGAATTATGATTCTTGTTTATCTTTTGTATTATATTTCTTTCATTTTAGTTTGCATTAAATAAAAAATACAAAAAGATTTTTGTTTATCATTTTTTTTTATCTCTTGAGAATTTAAGCTTAATGAAAAATTCAAATGATTTTTGTTTGTATTTTGAGTATATATTTTTATTTTTGGTTAAAATTTTCAAAAACTCAAATAGATTTTTTTTTGTGTGTGTGTATTTTAGTTTGATACACTTTATGTGGCATATACTTGTGTTTGAATCTCATCTTTTACGCTCCCATGTGGCTAGAACTTTTGGTTAAGATTGTCAATCCTTATTATGTTCTTTACCATGCTTACATGGAGTAGTTGGATTTTGTGTTGATTAAATGGATTCTATTTTTATATGCCTCTATTCACACATGCACGAGCTCATTTAAAATTTTAACTTCATATGTATATTTGATCTTTGTGAGGTGTTCTCCTACCAATCTTGTCATCTACATATTTGTGACCTAGGAGGACAAGTGCATGTCAAAATCCGTTGCACGTGAGATTTGTGAGAAGTAAAAAAAATGATAAATATAAATGTGCACGGGGAAGGACTCTGAAAGGATTTATTGTCCTTTGTAAATAGTAAGACACATTTTTGTTTGGACCTAAAAGAAATATGTGGTCCAAAGGACTAAAAGAAAATATGGCATTAAAAAGAAAAATATTTGCCAAGGCCTATGTTTGATTGATATATTCATTCAAAATTAATATAAATGCTTATTGAGGGAGATTGGATGGTATATCAACGGTTTGCACAATGTTCGTTTATCCTAGTTGTACTTTCAATGTCATGACTCTATTCATTTGTAGAATCATCTGCATGTTAGGCTTGTATGCATTATGTATGTTTGTTCATTGAGTTCAATTTATATTGTCACATGAGGTTATATTCAAATGTGATGAAGTTTGCAATCAATTGAGAAATCCGTGAGCATGTTTTAAGTGATTGGGTCTAAATTTAATTGTTACTAGTTCACACCCCAATACTTTCGTTTCCATATGACACATTTTTGCAATACGAGTGTGAAAAGCTTATCTTATTTTGTGTCATTTGTGTGTTTATATCTATATGTGTGTACTTATGCTTATCTTGTATCCCTTGTGTATACGTATATATAATATTTTGTTTATGTCTTTTCCATGTCTAACGAGTCCATTTATGGTTCAATTAATAATTGGTACCTTGTTTGTTGCGTAGTTTGTTTGATATCACATGCTTAGAATTTTATTTGTCACATTGGTATCATTTGTTGTCGCATCATAGTTGGTATTCATTTTTATGGATTAGTTATGTTTTGTTGCCCATATGCTTTCATGTTCTTATCACTTTATGCGTCATGTTTAAATTAGTTTTATCCTTTATCTATTCCTGAACAAAAAGGGGGAGAATGATAGGGGGGAGAAATGGTATCTAATCCTATTGTTATCATATCTTAATTGAGGGAGATTTATCTTAGGGGGAGACGTCTTTCTAAGTAGGTCATTTGTTTCGATAAAGGGAAGAATTAATTAAGGGGAATATTTATTTATTTGCATTTAATATTTTGATATTCCCTATACGTTTAATGTGTTTACTTAAGTGTGCAGAAATTATTTTCTAAGTGGCAACTTTCACCGGTAAAGATTTTGATCCTTTGGGTTATTTGAGTCAAGCATTGTATTTTTATTTTGGGTGGGACATTTTTGTCAGTCTAGTAGAGCTTGACGACCCTTTAGGATTTTTATTTAATTTTTGTCCCGGAATAGCCAAAGGGGGAGATTTGTAAGGACACAAATTTCCAATTAAGTCCCTTGTAGTTTTGGCTCAATTCCGGACAAAAATATTTGTGTCATAGGATAGTGTTCAATGTACCTATTTCAAGCCTATGACGAGTTTGTTGAAGATGTAGCAGCCAAGTGTATAAAGCTTCATCAAAATGTCAAGTTTAAATGCCTCGTTTCTACGTCATCAACAGTGGTTACATGCTCCCAAGGTATGAATGCATTACATATATATATAGGAGCTTGGAACAGTATAATGGGTGTAGGTTTAATTAAAACTGTTGTTTATTTTCAGAAAGATTTAATTAAAACTTTAAATGAAGTTTATAAAGTTTCTAGGCTAAAAATGAAAATTTTCAACTTTCTGGAAGTTCGTTCGATATGTCTTTCGAATGAGTTTTTCGTTCGAACCAAATGTCGTTCAAACGAGTTTGCCAACGAGTTCCCAGTTTGTCCTCTGTAACTTTGTTCGAAATGTCATTCGAACGAGATGGATGTTCCAATGAGATTTCTAACGAGTTCATTTTTTAAAGACACTGGAACTTCGTTAGAAGGCCGTTCGAACGAGACTTCGTTCGAACGATAAATCTCGTTCGAACGAGATTTCGCGGGAACAGTTAAATGACAGTTTATAACAGTTTTCACCCACTTTCCCATTATCTTTCTCCACTAACTTTTGACTGAATATCTAAGTGCGAGAACCAACTTTGGACAGTTAACTTTTTCATACACATCTATCTCCAAGAGAGAGTTTGAGAGCAAAAGAGAAAAATAAAAAGTTCATGTCTTAAGTGTCTATTTTTCAGAGAAAAATTCATTTACACTTTAGTTTTCACCCATATTGTTTATCCAAGTTACTACATTTATATATCATTGCTTGGAGTTTTGGCACCGGTTTTTCATCTCTACCGTTTGAAGAGACGTTTGGGTTTGCTTCTAAATCTCACAAAGAAGAAGAGGTTTATGTTGATTTACCCACTTGGAGAAAGGCTCATAGTTCGGGTGACGATGACCATATAATGTCCGATCGGTGGATTCTGAAATCGTGGTGGAGCTCCGTGATTATTCGCTAGGTAGAGGTGTATACAAGAAGACGCGTCGGGGTTTGAGAGGGATCGATTCGAGTGTTGTAAGTCATCTTGCTTGTATTTGTTAATTCCGTACTTAGTGGATTTAAGGCTAGGGTCGTCCGAGGTTTTTGCCCATTGTGGATTTTTTCTCGTACATTGCGGCGTAGTGGTTTCATTGTTTATTTTATCTTGTGCAAACTCACCTAGCACGCATGCTTAGGTAATTCAAGATAAAATTTGGTTTTAATCACTACAAGTTTAATTTGGTGCTAATTAAATATTGGGTAATGTGTAGTTAATTTAAGTCATTAATTTAATTTTGGTTTGGCGTAATTTGCTAATATTGAGAAATATGACTTAGGCAAATTTTCTAGGACTTGGGTTAATTAACTTGGTTTAAGTGAAATTGAAATAAGTGTGTGTGTTTGAATTTAATTTCACTTTGTTTAATTTTAATTTATATGGAAATTAAAATTTGTTCTTAATTTGAACCATCATTTTACATTTTCGCATCTAAAAAGGAAATTATTACTTTTTGAATTCAAAATCGGGGGTCTACTACTTTCCAAAGTGGTATCAAAGCTTTGATTGAGAAAAGCTCTCGCTTTCAATATTGGCTGATCGATTTAAGAACGATGCTAATATAAAACATATCTACATGTCAACTTATTGTTAGGTATGTACGATTACCCACAATAATTAAGCGTTGTTATTAATTAATCCATAACAACTCATTGGTTATCTGAACTGTATAACTAATGTTGTTGTCCACATTTATCCTGGCATAATCAACATAGAGTCCTTTATTTATAGTAAGTTATGTGTTTTACTTGACTAGTATATCTTATCTGAACAACCAACAAAATGTGTTGTTGTTTCTTGTAAAGATTACTAATGCGGTTAGAATTACAATTACAACTAAAAATAAAGAAGACATTACCCTCATTAATTAGTCCAACAAAAAGTCCATAGTATTCATATGCCATTATCACTATATAAATACATAACACATTTACACTAAACCAAATATGCCTCTGTTGTGAATGACCATTTGTTAACTAAAACTTGGATCGCCTACGACTAAAACCTCGCATATTTTTCATCCACATTCTAAATTTGTAACTATAAATGAATATTAAAATTACCATTCACATAATAGGTTGGCTAAAAAATGTCATATTATAATTGCACGGATATTTTAACATTAGATTACGTATAATAAACTAATCTGGTGCCTAATGCTGAAAGTGATCAATGAAATCCCACAATTATATTGCAGGAAGAAGTCAAGAAGAAGAATGGTGCGGGAATAAAAAAATATGAGTATGAGATTATGCTTCAAAACACAAGAACCTGTAGCAAGGTATATGTCCCGTTGCACCATGAAGAATACTTCCACTTCACTTTACAATTCTGCAACCCATTAAACAAGACGATGGAAAGCATAACAGACAGATGTTATAATGAGGCTAAACAAATGGTACTCACACAGTTAGTACGAACTTTTTTATTGATAAAATGACAGCAACATGATAAAGTCATATAATCTTTAACATAATGAGTTTCATAATGTAACAGCATAATGTAATCCAAAAGTTTTTATACGAGACACAAAGAAAGATGGGGAGAAACTTCTGCAAAACACCACCAACCGCAAGATCACTAGGAACCAAAGAGGGAATCCAAAATTTTACCAATCGATGATGAAGGATCATGAAAATACGATCCGATGGATGATGCGCGAGGATGAATATTTCCCACTGTACAAGTACCTTAAATTCCCACACCAAGAACCCGAAATATAAGTTAAATAAATATATTTATTGTAAGCTTTTCATGTATTATATGTACAATTCATTAGCTAATATTGTTTTCACAATATTAAGAGATATGATTGCGGAATAGCTGTAATGTGCTTCATCCAGGAACTATCTACGTGTAATGAATTTAATAAGGATTACACACTGGAAGTGCTACTGGATATGCGAGCTCATTTTACCGAAATTTTTCTTAACCATAAGTACAGTTGGAACTACAAAGACATGAATAAGATGACCACCATTGGAAAACTATTTCAACCGGGCGCAAATGAAAAATCTAGGGAAGAACATATCATAACTTAGAATCGCAACTTATAGACAACATTGGGCATTGATTATGGTGGGGGGGGGGGGGGGGATTTTGTATATACGTGTTAATATTGTTTTGGTTTTAAGACATCTAAATGTATGCAACTTTGTGGTTGTGTTTGACACTTTATTATACTTAGTTATGAAATACGATTTTCTTTGCGTAATCAATCGTTTTCCATTAAGAAGTGAATTATCAATTCTAACATATATGTCATTTGTTTGTTAAGAAAATGAGAGATTACTTCATGGCAATTGTCGCAATCATTTTTCTGAAGCCGTGAAATGAGTTCTTGTGCAGCTACAGAAGACAAAATAAGATCACCGAGTATGCACTACATGTAATATCCCGTGTTTCTGCGTATTTTTAATTTAATTAATTCAAAAATTAATTAGGAAAATATATTTTAATTAAATTACGCGAGTGAAGTAATTTAATGTGATTTATTTAATAAATGTGATTATTAATCGAAAGATAGATATTGATTGATACTTTGATGAAATTTACTAAGTGTGAATAGTAAATAATAAATGATTATTATTATATGGCATATCGAGTGATATGTGCGTATTCTAATTTATCTCACTGGGAGTCGCCTGTAGACTATTTTGAGGTGAGAAATGAGAAATATATTTTAAGTGACTCAGATGGGAATTAGAGGTAATGAATGATGCTAGATAGGTCGAAATAGTTAGAATATCGTACCCGGGAGTATAGTCTGGGTCCTAGTTCAATTTTGGACCAAACCGGCACCTATTAAGGGCAGTAGGGTCATTTTTCAAAAATAAGTCAAGTGACCTACGAAATTTAGGTCCATATATCCGATATTTAGAGATTGGGGTAAGGGCTCATAACACAAAAGATTAGAGAGGCCATTTGGGAAAGGAGAGAACCATTTTCCCAAAGCCTAAGGAGAGAATTGTGAAGGTGGAGACGAGTTTCTTGCACCTCAAGGCAATTGGAAAGGAAGATTGGAGGAGAATCAATCAATCATCAACAAAGAACTAAGAAATTAGATCAATCAATCTAAGACAAGTGTTTATCACAAATCAAATTGATGTTGTAATACCCATGAGTAGGGATTTCATGAATAAATTGATTAACCTTTGATGAAAAGTACCAACTGATTTCATGTTTGGGTGAAATTGCATGTATTTAGGGTTTATATCTATAGACAATGTTAAATAATTAGAGTTCTGATTATTACTATGGATTTAAATTTGGGTTTTAGATTGAATGAAATGAATGAGAACAAAACTAGATTTATAAAAGAGGTTTGGGGGTTTGATTCATTACTGATTGATTTCAATGAAGTTTTAATGTGTTTGAAACGTTGAAAATCGTCTTAACTCAGGTATAAATAGTTAGGAACAATCCATTGTGAATTTGGCGAAGAATTATGAGGTTTGGGTGAATCATAAATGGTATAAAAAGCTGTTGTGAAACAGAGAGAACGAAGTTGTAAAAAAATAGACCAGTTCATCCCTAAAGGGTGTAGTTCGGTTCGGTCTTAACTGAATAGCAGATCGATTCAGTCCTGGGAAGCCAGATCGGTTCGGTGCTCTGAATTTCTGAAATTTCCATTTTTCTCTTGTATTCCTAAATGGAAGTGGTGGAAAATTCTTAACCACTTTTGAAAATAATATTTGGAGACTTATTATTTTATAGCAGTCCTACGATGGGAGTTCGACTTCATCTTAGAGAGAGAATTAAGATGGGAATGGGATTGGTTAAAGTAATGCGTATTTAATCTGAGAGATGGATAAAGAATTATTGGAATCTAATGAAACTATGTACATCAGTAGAGTAAAGATGGTAACTAATGAATTATTATATAACAAGGGGTAACTAGAACCTTAGAGTTGTGTGAACACTCAAATAATTATGAAAGTGAATTAAATTCGTAAATAAATGATAAATTACGGTGAATATGAGAGATAAAATATTACGTACAAGTACAAATAATTTAATTTTGTCAATATCTATTATATTGATTCTTAGCCCGCGTGAATACCTAAAGTATGCTAAATTCTGTATTGGGGTCGATGACCATCCGAACCAATACATGAAAGCTCGATTTAGGGTTGATGATTAATCGGACCAAATCGAAGATGAAAGATATTGGGGTCGATGAGTATCCAGACCAATATACATATGCATAACATTTACTTTGGGGTCAAGGGATATCCTGACCAACGTAAATGATTGGATGATTGGGGTCGATGATTATCCGGAGCAATAATCCTTATAGAATATATTGTGTGTGAAATATATACTTCATGATATTCTACTTATGTGCGAAAGTAGACATGTAGACGATATAGATATAGATATAGATATAGATATAGATATAGATATAGATATAGATATAGATATAGATATAGATATAGATATAGATATAGATATAGATATAGATATAGATATACATCTAAATGATAAATTAAGTAGAGAGAAACTTAATTTCAAGATTAACAATAGATTGGGAATATGTATAATGAATTAAGTAGTGAAACTTAATGATGGAAGTTGAATGATAACTCTGAAATACTTTATGAATTAAGTAGTGAGACTTGATTGTGATGCTTAATTGTAACATATGTGAATGTTACCTCAGCAATGAAGAACATTACGAGATATGTTAATGATGAATCGTGCTGAATGAGTTGTACATAAGAGTCTGCTATTGATAAGATCAGTTATATACTATAGTCGAGATAGCTTCGGTGATAGTTAGGTGGGCTAAGTGTATAACGTTAAGCGTGCACATTAGATGAGAGGTGAGAAAACTCAAGAAAGTGTCCGTGAAGCTAACATGTGTGATCAATAACTGATTCTAATTGTAATAAATTACTTGTTAAATGTTTTCAAACTATTTTGAGTACTAACTCTTGCTATAAAAATATTTTCAGAACATTTTAAGTGTCCAGCCACAAAGGTGCTATACTTGATTCCATTCTAAGGATTCGAAGTTGTAGCACTGTAGATGCTAACATGATTATTTAGTAGCCGACTCTTTCATTCAGATCTAGCATAGGATCTCATTCTTGTATCTCATGTGTAGACACTTTATTAGTTGACTACATTGCTGTAATACCCCATACTTTTAATGATTTTTAATTGTGGGATTAATTAACTTAAAATGGGAAATTTATTTATAATTAATCCGAATTTAATTAAACAATTACTAGCACGGTGAGAGTTAGTATTTATTGATGTGATTTATGTTGAAAATTACTTAGTGAGTATAGTAATATGTAATTATGAATTAATTATTGCGAGCGAATAAAACGAAAATTATGGAAATTTAGTCGGGACGCGCGTGTTAGTCGTTTCGGAACTAGGCTTAATGAAATAAAAAGTAATTTATTTATAAGTCACCCGTATGGTCATTTTGAGTGCGCCAAAGTATCCGAAAGGATCGAGATAGTAATAAAATCCTTCCCGGATGTTTAGTTTGGGTCCCGGGGCATTTTTATGCCAAACCGGCACCCAAGAGGATATTTTAGTCATTTTTATTTTTGGGCTAATTATACCCACGAAATTTCTAAGTCTATACCAGCTGCTAGGGTTAGGATTTATAAAGATATCAAACACAAAATCTTGGGAAACCATAGGAGCAAGAGAGTGAAGGGTTTTCTAAGGCTTAAACCACTATTGAAGCACCGTGTGCACCACCATAGCCGCTAACGTATAGATTGGAGAGAGAGGATCAACCCCATACCTTTCATTACCAACGGACCTGGCCTACTACATATGACAAGTAATTATGTTGTGTAAATTTATGGTAGATATGTGATCTATGTTAGAATAGCGTAACATTCATGTGAATATTTCATGCTTTAGAAGAATTTAGATAGTGTAAATCATGATTCTTTGGTTAAAATTTAGAATGAATAGGTTCAATTATGCATGTAGAATCTAACCCATGTTATTATAATCAAACTGGTTGAAAAAATCTAGAAATTTCATGTTGAATTGAAGATGAAGTAAAATCTAGTGTTCTTAAGACTAAAGATGGGAATTGAGTGAATTTATGCATGTTTATGTTGTTTAATCAATTTGGATACATTAGGAATTGTTCATACAAGTTAGTATAGGTTCTGGATTTCATGTATATCAATTTGGATATGTTTAAAGACAATTTTGGTGGTTAAAAATCTCGAAACCCGTAACTATTAAGAAAATTTGGGCAAATAACTGGTTGATCGATCAATCAACTCATGAATGTCGATCGATCGATCGAACCATTTCATCGATCGATCGACTCCTTTGGAAAATGTGACTTGTTTCATTTTTTGTATTTGATTTAATCCTAACTTTTAAAAACCTTTGGTGTTGATTAATTAAGCATAATGTGACTTAGGGAAGGGCAGCAGGATATACTTAACACCCGAAAAATGTTATTTATGCATGGGATTGAATGGGAAAATTACGAGTGTTAATCGAATGAGTTATGGTTAGGAATTTTGTAAATTGGGGTTTAAAATGGCTGAACGATAACTTAAGGTTAATACCAGTAGTGGGGGTATATTTTAGTTACTGAAATAACCCAAGGAATAGAAGAAAACTTAGTAACCTTTTGGGATAAGGTACTTGTAGTTATGCGATGTAAGTTACCGCGTTAAATAAAATATTACGTAGGATATTCTAGATATAAATATACTATGTATGAGACTTGTAAAATGGGACGTGTGTATACCCATATGAATTTTATATATACTTAGGTTTTATGATTACCTATAGTATGGATTATTATGTGTAATGCATCATACTGCACTACTTGCTATCACCGAGGTTTTTATGCTAGGACAGTCTTATTCTGATGAGCTCATCGGGGGAATATGGACTTGTACCTTAGAACCATAGAACCTTTGTACAACCTATCTGTGAATGATAGTGCAGAAGGTCGTAGGGGTGAGTGGGTATGTGCGTCTCCCTTGTGACTTGGAACTGTAATTTGCCTCCATTATTTGTGAATTGTGTTTTATACGGTTCCCGAGTGAATATGAACATATAGTCCTCCATATAGTATGTGATATAGTGGGACTTGATATCAGAGTATGCATGCAACATATCTTAGTATCGGGGTGCCTTATAAGTATATATATTATGATAGGGAAGTGTATAAATGTACTGGTTATTATTCTACTGTGTGGCTTAGTAGATGAGAAAGGGTATGTCATTTAAATATGTTATAATTGTTGAAACTTATACAAGTAAAGAAATACTTGAATTAATTAATAAATATTGGAAATGCAAGAATGTATTATTCGGGTGATATAGATGGACACAATGACTTTCACATCATAGTGAGAGACTTAATTCAAACTAGATAGGTGGGATAGTATAATTAGAATGGGTTAGGAGTATACGTTAGGCATATACAATAGTTGAGAGGTGAGAATTTCAAGTGAGAGCATGCGACAAACATGTATAAAATATCTGGTATTTATGCAATTTAAATACTTGTTGTTTTAAAAAAAATATTTTTAACTCGGGCTTTGACCCGATTTCTGTCAAATATATTTTGTTTTTGTAAAAAACTTTTAGGTGCCCCGTCATAGAGATGTCAAGCATAGGAGTTCCATTCAGTTGACTTACTATAGTTGCTGTGGAAGTTACAGGACCTCGGTATTAGACGCCTCGACATTCATCCTTGATTCATTCAGAGAAAATCATTTCAGTTAAGGCATGTTGCCCGTTCTTATTTAGAGATAGTAGTTTACAAATAGTCATTTACATTTCAGTTGTTGGATTTACTTCATTTCAGATTATTGGATTTGAGATTTTTACTGGAAGTGTTTACTCCAGACTCAGTTTATTTCTTTATGTCGTTTTAATTCCTATGAGTTGTTATTGGATGGCGAATGTATAGTTAATTATTTAATTGCTTTCATGTTTTAATAAAGGATAAAATTTGACATCTAATTTTTAAATTCGAGGTTGTTAGTAATTAATAAAATGTTTTTGACAGTGATGCTAAAACTGATCCAACTGGATATTCTATTTAAATTTAATAAAGGACTGATCACCCAATATTTAATTAGGCGGGGTGTCATAGGTGGTATCAGAGCATCAGGTTCTAGAGTCTTTAGGATCTGTGCAGCCTATTATGCTTCTAATGTAGCTTTCTTTGATACAGAGCCCTATATTTAGGATTGTTGTATTCAATAATTTCCCGTTTTTTGTCTTCAACTATTTTGAGATATTTACTGTGGACTTATAAAGATTATCTCTCATTTCAGATGCCTCCCAGACGTGCACAGCGAGTTCCTAGGGATGCACAGTTCGAGCCCCAACCAGCTTCGGCCTAGGGCACAATGAATGCTGCGAAGGTTGTCGTTATCGTAGCACAAGCGGTAAATACAACTTTAGTCGTGGAAGAGCAAGCCCCACCCTAAGCAGAGGCGACGGACCCAGCACCAACTCACGCATTTCCCTGTGCTTGGGAGCGAGTCAGAGATGCCTTGTAGAAGGAACATCATCTGGAGTTTGCAGGGAGTTTCGATGTTATGGTAGCGAGCCAATGGAAGAAAGGAATCCAACGGTACTTAAGGATCTACGAGTGCACCGAGGTTCAAAGGCAGATACTAGCTACTTTTAAGCTAGTGGGAGTGGAACTGCAGTGGTGGGAGTCTATTACCACTGTTGAGGAGAGAGACGACATGACTATTCAAGACTTCCGGGTGCGGTTCGACCGTAAATATTTCCCTTCTGCCATTCAGATTGAGATGAGGAAAAAATTACTGGATCTCACCCAGTAAGGGAAGACCGTTGCGGAGTATGAGGAAGAGTTTACGGTATTGATTAATTTGGTGCTATATGAGGTACCTACTAAGGGGAAGAAAATTCAGATGTTTATGGTCGGCTTGACTTGGAGGATTCATCAACACCTTTTGGGTAATCTTTCATTGGGTACATACACCGATGTACTTGTTGTCAATTTATAAAATACCGCAAGTGCACGGGCTATTATAGAATAACGAGTGTAAGTACGGGTCGAACCCACGAGGATTTGTCAATTTTAATTATTAAAAGAATTACAACTGTCCAACTAGATCAAATGGGGTAGAGAATAATTATAAATTATACAAAATAAAAGCAACTGCGATAAATGAGAGTAACGCAAGAGATTTGTAAACAATTAGGAAATAATTAGGATTCGGGGTCCATTTATCACGTAACTAATATTGCACACTAATTTAATGTTGCCATTCCCTTTTTATAACTCAAATTAAATCGACTCTCGCCGTGTTTAATTCGAAAAATATGACGGTTATGATCAAAATATTTTTAACGTCTCTAATAGACGGCTAAAATCCCTATTCCCTTAGAAAATACAAGTTTTAAAATTCGCAAATGTATTTAAGCATGGACTATCAAAACAATCAAAGTGCAAACATAATCCATCAAAAATTACTATTTTTAAATCTCAAAACTTGATTTGACAAAATAATCTTGAAGGTTCTAAAACACACTCTCGTGTCGCTTTAAAATGAATACCGAATCTTTAATAACAATTAAAACAAGTAGGGAATAAACAACTATAAAATTAACGTGACAATATTAGTTAACTATGATAAACTTCACCCTACTCCTAATATAAGAATCAAGCTACCATAATGAAAGAGAAATTGCATGAATGAGTAGAGATCTTCATTAATAAACCAAACTTACAAATAGTTCTCTCACAACAATCTTGGATCCTCTAAAAAAATGATAAAAACTTGGCCCTCAAATTGATTACAATCACTCAAAGTTTCTCCCCGAAATCCTCCACGAAAGTCCTCTCTAATTGTCTCTGAAATTATGATCCCAAGGGTCCTTTTTATTGGACAAGTGGTGAAGTATTTGAGTTGTGGTGGGACTCTTTCTGATTGGCCGAATAGTGTTGGTAGCTATCTCTCCACCTCTTTAATCTTTGGATGGTGATAAGGGACGAAATTTCCCCCCACTCGAAAACTCTTATATTTTCTTGTTGAACACGCATGCCGAGTTTTGTCCAAATCGGTAGCATTTTTCGAACGACCGTAAAAATCAGCTTTTTCGCGCCTTTTTTGAATTGATCATCAATTTGCACCAAATTCCATCATTATCTGCAAAAATTTCACTAGGCAACTTTTTCCACAAATTAGCACAAGAATATTATAAAATTATCGAAGTGCCCATTTTTTATTTAAAATTACCATTTTCAATATGAATTCAATCATTCTCGCATTTTTTCCCCCTTTTAATAAAATAGTCCTAAGAAATTATTAAATACACTAAAATGGGACTAACAAAGTATAAATTTGGGTATAAAATATACAAAATAATGCACTCATCAAATACCCCCAAACCTAAACTTTGCTAGTCCTCGAGCAAAACTAAAAAATTTAAAATTTAACTCACTTTCGTAGGAATCACGATTGCACTTAGCATGTTCAATAAGCCGTTAAACCTCTAGGTTACCCTAGTGGACGAATTTTGTCTCGTGAGGGTTTGCAGTGAATATACCCACAAAATTCAAAAGCTTGACTCAATACAAATGACTAAAAAGTAATATAACCAAGTTTGAATGCAAACTTCATAAATATAGTAGAACTTCATTTCTCAATCTCAACTTATTGTGTCTGTGTGTGCATAGCCAATATAACCGTCAATTTCAAAAGATTTGATCGTTGCATTTCTTATCCGAAAGTTCGTTTTGATTTCAAAATCTCACAGAATGCACTCACAATCGAACACTCGGAAATGGGTTATTTTCTCTCGGTATATGTGAATAAAAGAGTAAATTTATATGAACAAATTTCACATATACATAATCAAAAATGGATTTTTATACAATGGATGAATATGATCTCATGAACAAAAAATCGATTACTTGTTGAAAACATTGAATCACACCATAGATCCTATTCGTCTTCTCTCCACACTATAAGTAACTTCCCATGAGATCTATTAGGACTTTATTTGGTTGTATTGTAGGCTCGAATTTTGGCTAGAAAGAATGGCTGTTTTTGGAGTTCAAAATTTCTGAGAATATAGAAGTTTTTCGGTATTTTGACTTTTAGGCACTTTTCTTCCAATATCCATTTTTCTTTTGCTTTTGCTTTTTCTTTTCGAAATCACATTTTTTTCACCTTTTTTTTTTCTTCCCCTTTTTTCCGACACATCAATCTTTTGCGATTTTTTTTTCTTTTTTCTTTTTTTTTTGGGCCTTTTTTTTCAACCGTAATGTTACCCTAGTATTCTCCGATAATCGGTATGACTTATTTTTATGGGCTTCAAACTCTCAGTTGGAGTTAGGTAGGACAATGGATTTTCAATAAAAGACATATTTTCTTTTTGGCTCAAATGGGCTTGCAACGGAATAATGTAAAAAGGTTGGATTTTAGGCTTAATTTTGGGCTTTCAAACGATGGCCTAATCTCATTTCTAAAGTTTCGTTCAGTTGATTTGTGTCTCAAGACGACTTACTAAGACTTCTAGTGCTTAAGATTCACATTTTGACTTTTTGTTTTCAGTAATCGAACAAAACAAAGAATTTGAGATCATCAACGAATTTATCACTGAAGGAAAGATTGAGTAATTTTAACTCGGACTGATTTAAATCTCTGGAAAACGATGAATGACACAAAATCTCATCGGGTTAAAATCTCCACATTTATTCGTTAAGCATATTAACTTTCGCCTCAATATCCATTTTCGATCATATTATATGGCTAATGTGTAAAAATTTCATAAGATGAGAGATCCATGAGTTAATTCTATATTAAGAAATCGTTCCAAAACTCAATTATATTGAAAATCTTTTTGAATTTTTGAAATCTGATGTTTTTTTTTCAAAAATATCATCCTTACCCCCAAACCTAAATTTTACATTGTACTCAATGTATGCTCAAATAAAAATATAGACAAAGAAAATAAAGTAACGAAGTAGAAAGATAATACACGTTAACTAAAAAAAATAACAAAAATATATATATATATATATATATATATATATATATATACACACACAAATAATATACAAACACATGACAATTACCATCCTCACCATAAATTAATAATCGAAATAGTTGTGGGTCATTCCAATTAATAAACTTTATAGCACTAAGGGCCAAAATATCATAAATTTGAGAGCATGACCGCACAACACAAATTTCAATCTTAAATCGATGGTCATAATGGTGAGTACCGACATCATCCATAATAAATAAATTTGAATCGCCTGAATCATATGTCGATGCATCACATGGAGGTAATAAATTGCAATAAGGATCCAAATATTTATTATCCCTTTTTAAAAAATAGTCAAGTAAAATTGGGGATGCATACTCTACTCCTAAATGTGAGATTTCATGAAAAGCGTGGGAAGAAGATCTATCACTGGGTGATACACTTTCTTCATCAAAAACAGGAGGATCATCATAAATACTTGAAGTATCAGTAAAATTGGATGACGAATCCTCAAATAAATTTTTCCACATATAAAAAGAAGCAGCATTCTGCTCAATTAAATTAGGAGAAAAATCTTGACAAACATCCAAATCATCACAAGTATTACACGTGTCAAGATTGTCAATTTTTTTCTCCTCACAAAATTGATTATCCCCAATTAATTCATGGTTATTTTTAGAAATAACATCATTATACCGTTTGTTCACCTCTCTCCAATTGATACACTTTGGTGGACCGATAGTAATTACAGGGGTTGGAGTCTCATCCATACCTTCTTTAATTTTTAAAATGACTACAGACCCATCTGAATTAAATTGAAATACGTAGTCATTTAGATTTTCAGTATTTTGTAAAAACACGTCCACACGATCCATTGAGGAATATGAGAAAGATGACGGGATAACAATATGAGGATCACCCATTGCAATTTACAACACATGAGTTTATTTATTTATTTTGGATAGCTTCTACCCTTTGACAAGGGAGAATTTAAAAGAGGACCAACTACGGTTGTCTCCTCAAATTTCGATTTCACCTCCAGGTAGGTGGTCGGTACGAAGACTCATTAAAAACCATCAATCCTAGACAAGGTGAAACGGAATCGATTTGACAAGTTCGCGTTGGAGTAGCTTTTAATTCTAGCCTTGTTAAGAGATTTTATTTATTTATTTATTTATTTATTTTATTTTTTATGAAATTTTTACTAAAAAAATGCAAAAAGTATAACAAACTAGTCCGAAAGTCACAACTTCTTTTAAAAAAAAAATTGTCAAATCCCCAGCAACGGCGCCAAAAACTTGTTGTCAATTTATAAAATACCGCAAGTGCACGGGCTATTATAGAATAGCGAGTGTAAGTACGGGTCGAACCCACGAGGATTTGTCAATTTTAATTATTAAAAGATTTACAACTGTCCAACTAGATCAAATGGGGTAGAGAATAATTATAAATTATACAAAATAAAAGCAACTACGATAAATGAGAGTAACGCAAGAGATTTGTAAACAATTAGGAAATAATTAGGATTCGGGGTCCATTTATCACGTAACTAATATTGCACACTAATTTAATGTTGACATTCCCTTTTTATAACTCAAATTAAATCGACTCTCGCCGTGTTTAATTCGGAAAATATGACGGTTATGATCAAAATATTTTTAACGTCCCTAATAGACGGCTAAAATCCCTATTCCCTTAGAAAATACAAGTTTTAAAATTCGCAAATGTATTTATGCATGGACTATCAAAACAATCAAAGTGCAAGCATAATCCATCAAAAATTACTATTTTTAAATCTCGAAACTTGATTTGACAAAACAATCTTGAAGGTTCTAAAACACACTCTCGTGTCGCTTTAAAATGAATACCGAATCTTTAATAACAATTAAAACAAGTAGGGAATAAACAACGATAAAATTAACGTGACAATATTAGTTAACTATGATAAACTTCACCCTACTCCTAATATAAGAATCAAGCTACCATAATGAAAGAGAAATTGCAAGAATGAGTAGAGATCTTCATTAATAAACCAAACTTACAAATAGTTATCTCACAACAATCTTGAATCCTCTAAAAAAATGATAAAAACTTGGCCCTCAAATTGATTACAATCACTCAAAGTTTCTCCGCGAAATCCTCCACGAAAGTCCTCTCTAATTGTCTCTGAAATTATGATCCCAAGGGTCCTTTTTATAGGACAAGTGGTGAGGTATTTGAGTTGTGGTGGGACTCTTTCTGATTGGCCGAATAGTGTTGGTAGCTATCTCTCCACCTCTTTAATCTTTGGATGGTGATAAGGGACGGAATTTCCCCCCACTCGAAAACTCTTATATTTTCTTGTTGAACACGCATGCCGAGTTTCATCCAAATCGGCAGCATTTTTTCGAACGACCGTAAAAATCAGCTTTTTCGCGCCTTTTTTGAATTGATCATCAATTTGCACCAAATTCCATCATTATCTGCAAAAATTTCACTAGGCAACTTTTTTAACAAATTAGCACAAGAATATTATAAAATTATCGAAGTGCCCATTTTTGATTTAAAATTACCATTTTCAATATGAATTCAATCATTCTCGCATTTTTTCCTCCTTTTAATAAAATAGTCCTAAGAAATTATTAAATACACTAAAATGGAACTAACAAAGTATAAATTTGGGTATAAAATATACAAAATAATGAACTCATCAGTACTCAATGCATAACTACTGGACTAACAGGATCACCGTTTCCATCTGAAGGGAAGAAAACGAGCAGGGGAGTCCAGCCAGCAGGGCAAGACAAGAAGTAATAGTGCAAGTGAGGCACAACCAGCTCAGGGTCAACAGAGACAGGGCGAGAAGATTTCCCATCAGGGGGACCCTACTAAGAGGTTCAGATCAGGTGACTACTGGCAGGGATATGAAGGTTTTAGGTAGGGGCATTAGGACCAGTCTAGTCATCAGGGCCACTAGTAGCAAGGCCAACAGGGCCAAGGGAGGGGTGGTAACGGCCAACAGGGTCGAGGATAGAAAAATGAGAGAGAAGGAAACTTTGGTGGTAGATGATTTGGCTGTGGAAAAAATGGCCACTAACATCGGGATTATTCTGAAGGGGGCATGGGCTCATATCAGCAGCATCAGTAGGGTGCTCGACAGAAGCCCCTGCGACCGATCTTTCGAGCCGCCCTCCCAGTACCACCACAGATGCCAGCCTTACCAGTTATTCTAGCAGTTCTAGTTCAGTAAGGACAAGTATAGTACGAGCGTGTTTACAACGTCCACTAGGCCACAGTTCCTCAAGCTCCACCCACAGTTGATGGTATGTTTTCTAATCAAGGGACTTTGGGCGAATATTATTTGACACGGGGGATTCACACTCTTTCATTGCCACTAGATTTGCACATTCTATGGGATTATTAGACACGATAGATAGTACGGTTATTAATGTAGATTCCCCACTAGGCAATGAGTCACTGATATTATTTATATGCCGGGGCATGGGTATAGAGATTGGGAGGCTTATTTTACCTGTCGATATGCTTGTATTAGATATATTCGAGTATGATGCTATTATTGGGATGGATTGTCTAGTTACATATAGGGCCATGATCGATTGCTATAGTTATAGTATTATGTTCACCGTACCGGGTCAGTAGATATTTTTGGCGATGATGCCTCATCCTGAGGGAGGTTCATCCACCCATTTATATTATATATAGGAGGAGACCTCTAAGGAGGTGGTGATTCCACTGGATTTGATTCCAGTTGTTCGTGAGTTCGCTGATGTATTTTAGGACATACCAGGTCTAGCGTCTAGCAAAGAGATAGAGTTTGTGATAGACTTAACGCCAGGCACTCGGTCGATAGCTCGTTCACCTTACTGTATGGCTTCAGTGGAGATGAGGGAGTTATCGGATCAGATCGAGCAGTTATTGGGACAGGGCTTCATCTTTAGGAGTACCTCGCCTTGGGGCGCTCCCGTATTATTTGTAAAGAAAATAGATGGGTCGTTATGGTTGTGTGTTTACTACCGAGAGTTTAATAAAGTCATGATAAGGAATAATTATCCGTTGCCCCGAATCGATGACTTATTCTACCAGTTGAGCGGTGTTACCTACTTCTCGAATATAGACTTGATGTCGGGATACCATTAATTATGTATTCGATAGGAGGATGTGTCTAAGACTACCTTTTTATGAGATATGGATCCTACGAGTTCAGGGTTATGATATTTGGGCTAACCAACGCACCGATCGTATTTATGGACTTGATGAACAGGGTGTTCAGGGAGTTCTTAGATCAGTTTGTCATTGTCTTCATAGATGACATCTTGATTTATTCCTAGACTGAGGAGGAGCATGCCAAGCATTTGATATTGGATTAGCAGACGCTACATGAGCATGAGTTATGTGCAAAATATGAGAAGTGTGGGTTCGGCACATTATTTCTGAGAGTGGGATATCCATAGATCTGGGGAAGGTGTTAGCGGTGAGGGAGTGGGGGAAACCCACGACGTTGATAGAGATACTTAGTTTTTCGGGGCTAGCCAGATACTACAGGTGATTTATTCGGGGTTTCTAGAAGATAGCAGGTTCGTTGACTAATTTGACTCACAAAGGGGTGCTATTTATCTGGGATGATGCCTGGCAGTTGGGTTTTGATGAGGTGAATGACAAGATGACTTAAGCACCAGTTCTAGCACTGCCCAAACTGGGGGTGGAATACCTGGTTTATACTGATGCTTCCTTACTAGGACTTGGAGGTGTGCTTCAGTAGGAGGATAAGACTATAGGTTATGCTTCCCGTAAGTAAGCCTCACGAGAGGAATTACCCCACACACGACTTGGAGTTAGAGGTAGTTGTGTTTGCACTTCGGGTATATATCTTGGGGGAAAATTTTTGCCTATTGACAGATTACAAATCACTGCAACTTATTATGCTTCCAGTGTAACTTTATTTGATATAGAGCCCTATATTTAGGATTGTTGTACTCAATAATTGTGCATTTTACGTCTTAAACTATTTTGAGATATTTACTGTGGACTTATAAAAATTTTCTCTCATTTCAGATGCCTCCCAGACGTGTACAACGAGGTCCTAGGGATGCCCAGCACGAGCCCTAGCCAGCTCCGGCCCAGGGCACGATGAATCCTGCAAAGGTTGTCTATATCGTAGAACAAGCGATAAATTAAGATTTAGCCATGGTAAAGATGGCCCCAACCCAAGAACAGGCGATGGACCCAAAACCATCTCATGTGTTCCCTTCTTCTTGGGAGCGAGCCAGAGATTCCTTCCAAAAGGCACGTCCTCCGAAGTTCGCAAGGAGTTCCGATGTTGTGGTAGCGAGACAATGGAAGAAAGAAATCCAGTGGCACTTGAGGATGTACGAGTGAACCGAGGTTCATAGGCAAATACTATCTACTTTAAATCTAGTGGGAGCGGCACTACTATGGTGGGAGTCTATTACAACTGTTGAGGAGAGAGACATAATGACTATTCAGGACTTCTGGGTGCAGTTCGGCCGCAAATATTTCCCTTACGCCATTCAAACTGAGATGAGGCAGAAATTACTGGTTCTCACCCAGGAAGGGAAGACTATTGTGGAGTATGAGTAAGAGTTTACGGGATTGATTAATCTTGTGCCAGATGAGGTACCTGCTGAGGGGAAGAAAATTTAGATGTTTATGGACGAGTTGACTTGGAGGATTCATCAGCACCTTTGGAGTAATATTTCATTGGGTACATACACATATGTACTTAATGCGGACCTACTACACTATTAGGATCACCATTTCCATCTTAAGGGAAGAAAATAAGCTGGGGAGTCTAGCCAGAAGTGAAGACGGGAAGTAATGTTACCAGTGGGGCACAACCAGCTTAGGGTCAGCAGAAACAGGGCGAGTAGAGTTCCCATCAGGGGGACCCTGCTAAGAGGTTCAGATCAGGTGACTATAGGCAGGGACATAGAGGTTTTAGGTAGGGGAATTAGGGCTACTCTGGTCATCAGGGCCACAACCAGTAGGGCCATCAATGCTTTCAATAGGGCCAACAGGGCCAAGGGAGGGGTGGTAATGGCCAGCAGGGATCTGACCCATTTTCTATCAAATCTATTTTGTTTTTGTAAAAACCTTTTAGGTGCTCGGCTACAAGGACGCCAAGCATAGGAGTTCCATTCAATTAACGTGTTGTAGCTATTGTAGAAGTTACAGGACCTCAGTATGAAATGTCTCCATATTCATCCTTGATTCATTCAGAGACGCTCATTTCAGTCAGAGCATGTTGCCCGTTCTTATTTAGGGACAATAGTTTACAAACAGTCATTTGCATTTTAGTTGTTGGATTTACTTCATTTTAGATTATTGGATTTAGGATTTTGACTAGAATTGTTTACTCCAGACTCAATTTATTTCTTTATGTCATTTTAATTCCTATAAGTTGTTATTGGATGGGGAATGTTTAGTTAATCATTTAATTTCTTTCATGTTTTAATTAAAAAGATAAAATTTGACATCCAATTTTTAAATACGAGGTGGTTAGTAATTAATAAAAAGTTTTCGATAGTGATTCTAAGAGTGATCCAACTAGATATTCTGTTTAAATTTAATAAATGACTGATCGCCTAGTATTTAATTAGATAGGGTGTCACAATTGCAGTTCTAGTTTTGTATCAGTTTTACTTAGTAGTTGGATTTCAGATTACTGCTTGGTTGTAGTTTTAGCCGACAGTTTATTTGGCATGACTTTGATGCATTCTTATATTATTGATGGTTGGGATTTTAGTATCTGTTGAATGTTGATTTATATCTCAAACTATTCTTTTATCTTGTTTATTTGAAAGATAAAATTTGGCACCGGTTTAATTAACTTAGGTGGTTAGTAATTAATTTTATTTTTGACAATGATGCTAAGAATGAACCATATGAGAAACCTGTTTTAATTTGATAAAGGCCCGATCACACGATAATTAATTAATCTGGGTGTCACAAATGGTTTCAGAGCATCAGGTTCTAGTGTCCATAGGATCGGTACGTCTTACTACATTTTTAGCATATCATTTGTTTGATATAGAGCCTTATTATTAGGACTGTTGCTTATATCATTACGTACTTTGAGATATTATGCTTGTGCTAGTAAATTTTGTATAAAGTGTGGGCTTATACAATTCAATCTATTTTTAGATGCCACTGAGCAGAGAGTGAGCTAAGAGGGTCGCAACCAAAGATGAGGTGGGGGAGGACCTAAGGAGCAGAAAGTACCGCCACCACCACCACAGATGATTTCTAATACTCAGATGGCAGTGGTAGTGGATCAGGCAGTAGAGATAACTATGAGGGCCATGGCATCCAACTTTCCTCATCCTCGGGCTCAGCATTCCATAGCACCATCTATTCCGACCCAGTAAGGGTCACCCACTTAGCAGAGCATCAAAGAGACCTTACAGAAGGGCCATTCTCTCGAGTTTCAGGGTGGCACGGATGTAGTGGCGGCATGACTATAGAAGATGAACATTCAACACCACCTGCGCATGTTAGATTGCAGTGAGGTTTAGAGACAGATGTTGGCCACCTTCAGTCTAGCATGGGCATCCCTTCAGTGGTGGGAGTTAGTGACCACCACTGAGGAGAGAGACTCGATGACTATTTTGTAGTTATGGGTGAAGTTTGACCGCAAGTAATTTTTGCCTGCAGTGGAGGCAGAGATGAGGAAGAAGTTTGGTGAGGTATGTCAAGCTGACTGCTCAGTTGCTGATTATGAGGAGGAGTTTACCCGTCTAGAAAATTTTGCAGTAGGAAAGGTGAGCAACGAAGAGAGGAAGAAGGAAAAGTTTATGGATGGCTTGGTCTGGAGGATCAGGTAGCATTTGATTGTTAATCCCATGTTGATGACGTATACTGATGTTGTTAACATGAAAATTTTGTAATTTCAGGATTCTCGTTTCCATGGGAAAGGAAGTAAGAGGGGATCAGAGTCTATGTAGCAAAGAAAGACTGGGGGGAGCAGGATAATTGGGGCACCACCCCAGCAGCAGCAGATAGTGGGCACACAGGGGCAGAACTCCCAGTAAGGTAACTCTGCCAAGATATTTAGATTTGGGGGGCATAGATCGGATAGACAGGGCCAATAGAGTCCCCACCAGCAGCAGCAGGTTCCTTAGAGTCATCAGGGCCAAAAGAACCAAGTGGTGGCCAGCAGGGTCAGGGCCAGCAGGTCCAGGGTTAGAGGCAGTTTCAGGGATAGTGTTTCACATGTGGCCAGCAGGGTCACAAGAGTAGGGCTTGTCCACGGCTTATCGGGGCGCACCATCAGGTTCCTAGCAGAGGCAGCAAGCTCCGTTAGCTCCATCACGAGAACCAACCCCACCCCAGCTGCCGGGCCAGATGCACTACGAGCGTGTATTCAACGTTCAGAATGTGCCTATGCCTCCAGCACCTCCGGTGCCACCTGCAGTAGCGGGTACATTTTCTATTCATGGATCAAAAGGTAGAATACTTTTTTATACTGGAGCATCTCATTCATTTATTATGGTTAGATAGGTTAGTGTCGGATATGTCGGAGTAAAACTAAGAATATACATTTACGAAGTTGGGAGGAGATCTATGATCTCCCTTTGTTCATTCTCATATAGGGAGGACCCTATTTGTAATTATTTAGGGTTTTGGGGAGTGCCCACGTTTATGGTTATTATGTTATCCTCATTGGGAGACATACGTCTATTTTGACTTTAGTCATGTTTTTGTAAGTCTTTCAAGTATTTTTTTTATCCAAGGATTTATCATTATTACGTGTGAGTTTTAATCCATCACTAGATTCGTAATAATAACATGCAACACACTAGGAAAATACTGGAAATTATTATTTATTATGACATCAAATGGAAGAAGGACAACATTGATAATCGCAAAAAAGTCTAGTTTATAAAGGGATACATTAGGAGAGGGGATAAAGGAGGAATCTTCTATTAATAGGACACACTCAAAGGGCCTCCACATGATAGGCGACAAGATGCATTTGACAGAAGTATAGCTGTTGAACACTGCATCTCCCTTTATGTTTGTGATAAGGTGGGCTAGATTCCACCGTGGGATGTTCGGAGTGGCCATTGGGGCTCTGGGACTTTGGCACAAATTGCAGGCTAGGGCAGATAATGTTTTTTGAGTTGGATTGTATCGTTATCAGAGTTTGAAATAAAATCCTTTATTGGGTTAACCATGGGTTCAGTGCAGGGAAGTACCTTGGAGAGAGCTTGCACCAAGAGATGGTGGCTTTCTTCGTTCACTGAGAGTCCCAAGAGGGATGGTACTTCATATCTCGAGGTTCGATCAAAGGAGGTATTTCAGTGGGTGTGGCTGTTAAGTCTGGTACTCAAAGGTAGAGATTGAATTTAGGGATGCTGACTAATCATCACTTTTTAGTAGTTATACTACGGGTAACGGTGGCGGTGTAACAATCGTGGAAGAGTTTGGTCAGAGTTAATTCTAAGGTTCTTAACATGGTTACTAGGGAAACTTAATTAGGGAATAGCACAGATAATCCCCATTTTGTTTCAAGCTCGGAGTTCTTTTTTACTTCCTCGGTGACCCATGACATGTTGAGCTCATTCGGTCTAACCTTGTGTATTTTCCCATATTTTACATATAGTCATTTATCATAGATGATCTCCATCCCTAGTTGTAAGGATTTATTCACTTCTAACCACCATGTTTCAGGGACTGCATGATAGGAAAAGTCCTTTCCTTGGAGACGAAAATTACCATTTCACCCTTGATGAGGGACTTTAGTTCTGGGGGTGGAGTTTTATTATTAAGGGTATACCCAAGATCGAACTTTCCCTTATATTATGAAGAAGTGACGACTTTGATGGTTCGTTGTTGGTTTCTTCCAAGGTCGAACCCTGGCATGTATCCCATTTTATGGATGATTTGGTAAGTTACACTGTAAATAACTGACTCTTATTTTATCATGTGAGGAAGTGGGATGACTCAAAATTCATTAAGGTAGATTTCATTACTTTTATGGTGGGTATCCCAGGAGCAAAATGGTACTAGTTCTTGTGACTATGGCCCAATCGTCGTCCCCCTGAATTGTGATGACCTCTGTATCAAATGGGAACCTAAATTTTATATGTAATAATGAGGGTAATGCCCCCATGGGGTGTATACAAGATCTCCCAATAAAGAGGGTGAAGCTGGCTAGGATGTCGAGTACTTGAAACCCAATGTCACATTTGATAGGCCCAATTATAAGGATGAGGACGATGGCCCTTAGGAATTCTCGATGAGTGTTATCATAGGCTCTGATGGCCATAGAGGATGGTATTAATTCTAAAGTATTGTATCCTAGACCGGTAGTAGTACGGAGAGGGAATATGTTAATGGTGGACCCGTTGTCTATTAGTACTAGGGAACAACCTGTTCGTAGGTCTCAGTGGTGATGTGTAGAGAAAATAGGTGATTACGGCCTTGCATGAAGAGGTCTTCATCATAGAATCTGATATGTTGCTGCATGGTGATGGATCCGATGGTAGCTCCCATCTCCTCCAGAGTTAGGTTTGTAGGAACAAAAGCTTGGGACAACAAATGGATAAGGGAGGCTCAATGCTCTTAGGTTATTGCTAAAACCTCCCAAATGGTAATATTAGTAGATGTCAAATATATTTTCTCTTGGATTTTTTTATTTTCCTAGGGAGGTAGTGTGACACTACTCTTTTAGGGGTTGTTCTACTTACTAGCTGGGTTTGGAGAAGTGGAGTGTCTTCCTGACCTAGTGAGGAAGTTGACTTCTTTGTCAAGAGAGAGTGTGAGTTCTGACTGGGCTTTTTGTTCATCTTTCTGTAGACGGAGTAGAAGGTCAGCCAAAGATGTGGGGCCAACAACATGCGATATTGGATTTTGGGTCATTATCAAAAGTCGTCTCCTGGTGCTCTTCTTTATCAGAGGAGGTTTATGGTTTTTACAAGTCCATATTTTTCATGATGATAGAGGCCTCGCACAAGATGTCTGCATCGTAGTATCTATATTCTTCATATTCTCTCCCCAAGGGCGAGACTTATTTGATAAATCTAGTATGGTCTAGCGCAGTCACTGCATATTGTAGGTTATTGTAGTTTCCCCGTGAGTGGTCATGGAGAACGGGGTTGACCAATTTTATTTTGATAGTGTATGAGTACCTCCGAAAGGGGGGCACTCTGGTTGAGGATGGCCTCGGTGAGTCATCTCATCTTGGAGTTCAATTATAACCATTATGTGGGAGAATGCTATGTAAGTGTTCATGTGTCTGCATCCTATACCGATGTAGTGTTGGTTCTAGGGTGATACTCTAAGTACGAATAGTTGAAATGCTTATTGTAGAATAAAAAGTTCTAGCTCACTATAAGCATCTACTAGATCTTATATAGGCAACATGGCTTCGAGAGACGTATAATCAATCTCTATGGCCCCACAGATGGTGTTTTGTATTTCCAATGGTAAGTATTCCCCTCTGGTAGATCGGATGCTCTGGTATATGTTGATATTGGTATGCCTAATCTCTCCCTGGTTCTTGAAAAGTTTAGGGTTAGCCCTTTTTGTGAGGGACTTGGTTGTAAAATATCTACTGTGTAGCCCTGCCTTTCATGCGCCAGGTCCAGTGCTCGTGTTGCTCAAGTTGATCAAGTTATTCTGTGATGGTTTTATATCCAATCCCAAACTCGTAGTCCTGAATGCTTGGAGTTTCGAAGGACGTTCTTCCTTGTTTATGAAGCCCGAGTCCTTTTTCCAAGGAATAGTACTCCTATTATTTCATCATGTACTAGATTTATGGAATAAGGACATACTCATCTCCGAACCCTGGGGAGATGTTACCCTCGGTGATTAAGAGATGGTTGAAGCATTTGGTGATGCACTGCTCGGGTAGGTGGGTGTAGTAAACTTTGCCAAACTTGTGTCCAAAGTTCTTACAAGTGGGCTCTAATTTTCCTAAGGCGGTGTTTCTCATGGTGGGGTTTAGTCAAGGCTTTGAAATCATCAGTAGAGAAGGATCAATGTCATATTCGGTGTCTATTATCATCATGTGGATGGTACCTAGAGGGATGATTTATGCCTAGGACCCTCGGGGATGGACTCGGGCGATTATCCCATGGTTACAATCATACTCATCTTGGAATATCATCTGGGCGACCATGACCATTTGGTTCTCGCAAAATATGTTCCACCTTTCTCTCGGGAGTCTTGGGTGTGGGACGTACTCAATTGGACCACAGCTTGCTATTAGCTTGGCTTCTCAAGTGGTGTTTCTTTAGGCAACATAGACTCTCCACCTTTTTTCTTCTTCGTATAGCAATTGGTGATGAATTCAATATTTCCTTATGATGTGATCATTTGTATTGAGATGTATGCCTTGTTCACTTATTTGTGTCATAGATCTAGGATATGGAGGCAAATGAATTACGGGTCCCCTTGTCTAGTGACTGGCAACAGTAGTGCCCCCACTATTTCCAAAAAAGTTGACCAAAAGCGTGTTAGATACCATTGTTGGTTTCGAAATCCATGAGTGATAATAGGTTTTCCTTAGAGGTGGATCCTTCCCATCCGGAGGATTAGATTGGCAATTAGAAGGAAATATGCTCAGTGGCTTGGAGAGCTTCATCGTACAACCCCTCCCATTCAGCTGAGTGATTTGTTTCTTCTAAAGAAGGGGTGAGGAGTCCTGGATCATTCAAGAGCATGAATTTAATGACCAAAAGCACATTCGGACACTTGCAATGTGGTTAGTGATTAGAGAGCGTGCTTACCCATCCAACTAGGAGGTGTAAAAGTACTTGTGGAATTTATGCATTATTAAGTCTAGACGAGGTTCAAGTTTGAAAGTTATAGCTCCATGTAAATCTTTACAGGTTTAGTGGAAGGTGTCATTTTGGCCCGAGGTGTTTCCCGTAAGGATTTTTCCCTCGTATAAATCATCCTCTCATGTGCATGATTTATTATTCCACATTTTGATTTTTCCTATATGCTTCACGAAGATATGTTTATAAGTTAAATCAACATGTAAATCACTATTTTGTCACTTAGACACTAGGATTAATTTTTTCCCGAATTTGAATTTGAATCAAACATTAAGTTCACTTTGGTAATCATTTTTAATTTGGGTATTCCCTCTCCACACACACGAACTATCAATTGGTATTCGAGATAGACCTCATCTTTGTTAGGTTTAATAACCTAGAGGTAAATCTTTTGTGTGTAGAAATGGATTTTTTGTTTGATATATTTGAGGATTCTCCTTGTAACCCGTCTGATATGTCTCACTCTGGGTTTTAATCAATAATCAGCCTTACTTGTCATCCCTCACTCATAAATGAATATGAATCTAGTGATGGTGACAATGAAGATTTTTGGTTTGTTAATTCTTGATTATAAATATGATAAACTATATGAATAGTCTTTGAATTTTTTTAAAAAGAATACCCTATTTTCCTCCAAATTCAAAGAATATAAAAAGGAAAATAATAAGTTACAACTTAAAATATCTAAAGCTGATCAAGTTCATGTTGACTATACTCGCATAAGTGAGAAATTTAAGTTGTTATATAAAGATCCTACAATTGTTGATTGTAGCTCAATAAATATTTTAAAAGAATAAAATGGAGATCTTCGAAAAAAGCAAAAACTCTAGAAAGAGAAAATTTAAATTTTTATAACGAGCTTGCACATTTTAAAGATGAAAATTAATTTTTGTGCATTTTGGAATTTCAAAGGCCTGTCCTCTATGAAAAGTTTAAAAGTATTGGTATTTTTTCATATTTTGTATCCTTTTTGGATTAGTTAAAAGATAATAACATCAATTAAAAATAGGAGGATGAAAATTTAATCAATTTTAAAGAAAAGAGAAAATATATTTTTACATCTCTTGAAAAATTAAAAATGAATCTTCTTTTGTGTGAAGAATCCAAAATCATTTTGGAAAAAAACATTTAAGCCTCCAATATTATTTCACCTTAGTCAAAAGGTGAAAATAAACTTTATGATAAGTTCACAAAATCTTCAGAAATTTATGTTGGTGCAAACCAAAAAATGTTATGATAAAATAAGGTTAGGCATTGACAAGTTCAATGTTTTAATTTCCACTAGTGAAACGATTTTTGTAAAATCTTCTTCTCAAAATGAGACAACAAACATTAAATAACCTCCTTTGAAAACTCATGATAAGAAGGAAAATGTTGCAAATAATTTTAAAAAGAAATATGAACTTCTCAATCCCAAGTTTGATAACAAAAACCATGCACCTCACCATAAAAGACCTATTAATAACTTTGGTTTCTCTCATTGTCATAAGAAAGGTCATAAAAAATATTTTTTTTTTAAGTTGAGGAAAGGTCAACATTTTTAAAAGGATGTTCCCAAGCCTAAAAACTAAACGAGTAAACCAAAATTGTTTAAATGTGATCATTGTCACAGAGTTGATCATTTGAGGAGATTTTTCTATTTATACAAACAAAACTTATCTTCGAACTATGGTAAGAATGGTAAGAAATTTATAGGGAACAACGAGGGTCAAAAAGTTTGTGATTCTTGAAAATTGGCACCTAAACGCGTTAAAAGACAAATTTGGATTATAAAGAGTCAAAATATTTTTATCATATGGGTAAGGGAAAGAAAGGCAAAAGGAAGAAAAATGTTCCTAATACTCCATTTAAACCTAAGGTTCCTCTTTCGAGTCGTATATGGGTTATGAAGAACATTTCAAATGAAATTAAAATTAAAATTAAAAGGATTCCCAAATTAGTCCCTTCCACCTCTAAATGCTAGAGAATGTTTGTTTTTTATTGTATCCTTATTTGTGTTTCATCTTCACATATCTTACACTAGGCTATGTATTTTTGTTTCATATCTAATTTTTTATCACATGCTTATCTCTCTTGATAAATCATATATGATTTGTTTTTCTTCCTAATTTGATCTTGATTTATTTCTTGAATAAATTGGAAAGACTTATATTTTAGTATAAATTTTCTTGGATTTCTAAAAATATTCTTAAGATTGTCACATGTAGTTGTTTTTTGATTTATCCATGTATGTTATGCATATTAAAAGTATTATCACCTTACCTTGGATGTATATTTATTACACTTGTTTATAATCCTTGGAGTTTTACCTAGTTTTGTACTTAGGTTTTACATGCTCCTTTAACCTTAATCCTATTTTTTTCTAGATTGATTATCTTAGGATTTCCTTGGTTGTTTTTGGTGATTTGATCTTATTAGAACATATTTAGGATTATGTGCTTGATCTATATTGTGGGGGCAATATATATGCCTACGGAATAGAAGGACGTGTGGGGAGAACCCCGGTGAAGATGGCGACGTGCCAGCAATATAGGGACGACTAAAGTCCTCAGTAAACGAGAAGACCGAGGAGCATTATCGGATTGGAATGAAACTCCACGAAGATAGGGCTCGTCCATATTTGTTACTCATCCATATTTGTAACCCTAATGTAACCCCTAACTCTATATAAAGGGGACACCCCCCCATTGTGAAAAAGGGGCTTAGAAGTTAGAGAAACACTCTCATGTAAAACTCTCTGATCTTCTAATGAAACACACTAGCAGTCCCGTGGACGTAGGCCCTTCATGGTCGAACCACGTAAATCTTTGTCTCTCTCGTATTTATTTTTATACTTGTATTGTGATGAATTTCCACCCTCCTATGGATGAGATTTTTTGCACCTACAATTGGCGCCATCTGTGGGAACGGCACGAAAGGCCTTCCCCTTCTTGCTAGAGGAGATATAGGTTTACGTTCAAGAACAATGGACCCTACACCACACACATAATCAAAAGATAAGTTTTCCTTTTTGATCTGTGCACGAGCAGTTATGTGTTTCATATAAAATTATTTGTTTTGAACAAATATCGTTTCATTGATACATGATTTTGCATACAGTTATATTTATAAATCTTATATTTAATTGTTATCTGCAAATCTGCACAAGAGCTTTGATTCTAGATAATTTTCATTGTTTGTTTAAGAGGGAACTTGTTATGAGAGATGTCTATGAAGACTCTCCAAATATCTGGACTCTATTGAGAAACTCCGGGTCAAACACGTTTATTTACTGGGCTACATCATACCTTAATTCCCAGATCCTAAATTTTCGAACAGGGTAACCGTCTAAAAGTTCTTGGAACATATTGAAGGAAATTATCTCAACAAATATGTTTTCACAAAAATACACACAGATCTCGGCACATAATCAATCATCAATTTCGGTCTCCATCCATATAGTTTCTGCGATCTGAATGAAATCGTGGGAGACAGCAATTTTTTGATTATCTCTTCCAGTCAACAATTTTCTCCAACCTATAACTTGGGACTACCACCCACCTGAGCAAATAGTTCATATCAATCTGCATGAACACTGAGTTTCATATCCAAGAAGTTTTGTATGAGTCCCGAAGAACATGGAGTCTTTTGAGATCTGTCCGGGAATGTACGCAATTGACTGGGTTACATCAGATGACTCCCATATCTGTAATTGCTGGGACACGGGATGAGAGATTAGGCCATCCAATGTCATGTCTTTGTCAGAAGACCTCGAAAAAATTCATACAACACCAAGAGGGGATTTATCTCTGGGTAGAACCGACGCACTTTGATTAGCACGGTCATCTTTTCGATCGAGCACCAATAATCCTCTGATCTCCACTCCGATGAGCTAGGAGGCAGCATCTCTCATGGGTCAAAATAAAAAAATCCACCTGCCTTGGGCACAAAGGTTTCGAAAGCAATGTCGGCAGCAACGTCGCCTAATCGGCAGCAACGTCGCCAAATTTGCGACCACTGCACGAAGTGTTCCACATATCGAGGATAAACGTCGAAACAGAGCACCAGCGAGGACTTTACCGGAGCTCCTGGTAGAAGGCAACTAGTTGGCGACTACCATCAGCTGGTCGACGGCGAGGACGAGCAAGGACAAACGCAACACAGCTGGTCGGCGGCGACAACGATCAGTGGCGAGCTCTCCCCCGTGCAAAGTACCAACTATCTATGCGAAGAAGAAGACATCTGCCATGATTGCTGAGCAGCGCCGATGGACGCTTGATCGGCGACCAGACCACCTGGACCAACTGGGCGAACTCAGCGAACAGAGCGCCACAAGCGGTGAGCTCAGCGAACAGTCCACTGGACCAAACAACTAGTCGGCGGCGAGCACGCCCGGAGCGTTGACGAGCACCAACGAGTCTACGACCTGGGTATAGATCAAACCAAATGCAGTTTACGAAAGTGAAACCCACGAACAGGGCATATCTAATTCCTTTCACTTTTCTTTTTGTGGCAAACAAATTTGAGAATTACCCTCATACTTTATACTTTACAAATTTATGTGAAAATAAATTTTTTGAAACCAAACTTGTATTTGGACTTCAAATAATTTTACAAAAATTCTCAATTGATCCTTGTCTTACACTTGGAATATATTTGACTAATGTTTTCATTGCTCGGTTCTCCCTAAAAATAAAATTATTTTAAGCAACCATGTGATTTTATTACAACGATTTTAGTTAGCACTTTTTATGCGACCTTATTACAAATTATTTTGCTCACATAAATAAGTGGGGCGCGGTGATATAGCACTCATGTCATTTATTCGAACATTTTAATTTTCAATATTGTCATCCAGCTACAACAATTTAATCTCACCAGAGTGAGATTATTGGTTATTTAGCTCAGCCCCGACGGATGCTCGAGCACAGTTATCTCAGTGAGATTTTTATGATAAAAATCATTGGATCTTTATTACATTCATATGCGACTATGAATTTTTTCCTCGACAAATGGTCGAGCAGATGCATATCCTATATACTTTGTTGAACATATCATTTTCATAATAACTTCTATTTTGATTTAGCCTCAACAGATGATCGGGGAATTTACTAACTTCCACAGATACAAGATTCAGTCCCGACGGATGCTCGGCAATAATCTTAAGTCCTTGGAAATCTCATCGATGTTTCGACGGATGCTCGAGCACGAGTTGCTCGCTATATCTACTTGGTATTCTACAACTTTTCCCCGGCGGACTATTCAGGCATCATTCATTTTATTAATGCTCCGACAGATAGTCGAGCACACTATGGCACCTTATACCCAAAGAAACACTTGGGCAAAATTATTATTACTCCGACTGAAGCTCGGATTCTATGATTCAGTAACCTGAAGGGATGTCAGACACATTCGAGATTCATCTTGGCAGATAATCGACAAAATGTTTTTATATATTTATTCCCGAAAATATTTTCCTCGCATGTCGCATTTTATCCCCAGTGGATAGCTAGTCAGGATAATTCTTGTATTTAGCACGATCCCACTTGATGGATACACACATTTATTCATGCATTGTTCGTTTCCATCTCATAACACTTTATTTGCTCATAAATTATGCTCACGATTTTTATCATCATAAATTTGTTAGCAGGGGGCTATCTATACTCTATACTTCACATGAGAAAAATAATTGATTGCCACATGAGAAAAACAATTGATTACCACTACACAAATTTTCTGTGAAAATAATTTTTTGAAACCAACTTAATTTTAAGTATTTGCTTAAATCTATTTGCACAAATTCCAAATTAACTCCTGTGCCATACATATGGATATATTTGATGAGTTTTGCCTCTTTCATTCGACTTTATTACAATTATTTTGTCCACATAAATATTGGGGCGCAGTTAAAAAGCACTCATGTCACTTATCCGGTCATTTAATTTTCAATATTGTCGTCTAGCTATTATTGGTTATACCAATGACTGGTCGGTGTAATATCTTTACTCATACTTAGTGTAGCCCCGACGGATGCTCGGGCGCGGCCATCCTCGTGAGATTTTATCACAAAAATTATGGGATCATTCTTGTCATTCATTTAATACTATGAATATTTTCCTCAGCACGTACTCGAACAGATGCACATCACATTACATGATAAATTCTATTTTGATTTAGCCTCGACAAATGGTCGAGCAACTTATTAACTTCTACAGGTATAAGATTCAGTCCCGACGAATGCTCAGCCATAATCTTAAGCTCTTGGAAGTCTTATTAATGCATCGATAGATTCTCGAGCACAAATCGCTCTCTATATCTACTTGGACACCTTGCCCAGGCAGACGACCCAGGCACCACCTATTTAGTTAATGCCCTGATGAATGGTCGAGCAGGTTACGCCACCTTATACCCAATAAATTCTTGGGCAACATTATTTGTGATAACCGACGGATGCTCGAATGTTGATATTTCTCCAATTTCAGTATTGATTATCTGGCTCTATGATTCTTGACCTGAGGGACGATCATGCATATTCAAGGTTCATCTCAGTAAATGCTCGGCAAAATATTTCTATATATTTAGTCCCGAAGATATTTGCCACATATGTCGCATTTTATCCCCAACAAATGGTTGGTGGGGATAATTCTTATATTCAGAACCAACATATGGTTGGCACAGTCGATTAATAATCAACATTGCATTTATTAGAAGGTTAGTTTTCACTAACAATTCAGGATTATTCGTAGTACTTGCTCGGTCCTTTTTACCTCGACGGATGCTCGAGCATGGATCACCCGCAATATCTACCAGATCCTCTATAGTTTTTGCCTCGATAGGCATTCATGCATCATTTATCTCATCAATACTCCGACAGATGCTTAGGCATGGATCGTTCACATAATCTACTAGGTCCTTTGTAATTTTGCCTCAACAGACCCTCAACTTCGATGGATAGTTGACATTGTGTGATCACGTCTCAAGCTCCAATAAATAGTTGGTCAATACAGTTCTTATTTAATTCAACCTCGTCGAATGAAAAGTTGGGCGATCTGTACCACAAAGATCCAATAACACATAAAGCAGCATGAAGAGCAACAATCAACTATATTTATCAACAAGGACGAATCCAACTTGTAAGAAGTCACGTCCAGCAAAATCACAGTCAACGAGTAAGACATGTTGATAACAACACTAGACCATCCTGAATGAATCGAGCGACATCGTCAGATAACCCACGGTGATCGACAATCACCAAGCAACGAATTAACGCGTCATCAACACTAAGATATCCACTCCAGAGGAACAATGTTTCTTAAACACCATATCAGATCAACGCATTTCTGCACAAGGATGCTTTGAACTCCTATCAATCTCTTTAGGTGCACGAGCTATATGGAGTCTCCCACAGTCTCCTAGAACCACCATGCATGGTCAGCGAACAAGTGTGCCCCAAGGAACGATACAATACATGAAGCTATACGAGCAAGATAATCCTTAAATATATCCAGCTCGACGAACGATCGACGCGATACTCTTCAAAGCAATGAAGCCTCGAGGAGCGATCGGGCACACTTATCATCCCGGTTATGCAAATCAGATGACCCGATGGACGGTGAGGCATCCTTCCCTTCATAAGCCCGATTGGGGGCTCTATAACAGCAACGACACGTGAATATATTCACTACAACATTTAAAGCAAAATAGAAGAGGTCAACGCAGGACAGGTGCCAACATGGTGAACACCAGAATTAGTCTTTCAAATGACGATCATGATCGAGCTTGATTTAGTTACAACGGCCTTCTTTCTTGTTCCCACTAAATTAAGTACTTCCACAGGCCTTCGTTATCTCCAAACACAAATGGCCTCACGAGTTGCCCAGGCAATAATAAAAGCCCTACGGGGATCCCTAGGCAAAAATCCAACTCAGGTTGGTCTCCAACTACGTTGGTCGGTTAAAATCCTGAACGGGTGGATGACCCTCAAACTAGGTGCATTTTTACCATCGCCTTTTAGGCCTAAGGAAGTGTGACGGCACAACCTAAAGGTAAAATAGGCGGATATTTACATGCGAGGCATTAGAAAATGGAAAAATGTAAACGTAATTGGTATTACATTAAATTGTGGGAAAAACCTAAGGCAGGGTCTTACCCCTACTAGGTACATGCTCGAGCAAGGCTCGACGCCTAGGCTTCTGGTCGGCCTCTGTAATTGGACCATATGAAAAACCTAAGGCAGGGTCTTACCCCTACTAGGTACATGCTCGAGCAAGGCTGGACGCATAGGCTCCTGGTCGGCCTCTCCAATTGGACCATATAAAAAACCTAAGGCAGGGTCTTACCCCTACTATGTATATGCTCGAGCAAGGCTTGACGCATAGGCTTCTTGTCGGCCTCTCCAATTGGACCATATGAAAAGCCTAAGGCAGGGTTTTACCCCTACTAGGTACATGATCGAGCAAGGCTCGACGCATAGGCTTGTGGTCGGCCTCTCCAATTGGACCATATGAAAAACCTAAGGTAGGGTATTACCCCTACTAGGTACATGCTTGAGCAAGACTCGATGCATAGACCTATGGTCGGCCTCAACAAATGGACCATACGAGACCAAAATACAGGGAGACACCCTAAACTTAATGAACGCTCGATAAAGCCTCAACAAACAAATTCTGAACAGGCCTGTGGTCAGCCTCACAAATTCGACCATATAATAAAACAGACAATGAACTACGTTCGACCTGATCCCAAGAGGGTACGTAGGCAGCTCGACACTCTCGAGTCCGGTTCCCATATCGATTGAACGCCTCTCAACTCAAGCCAAGCATTCATCTAAAAATCTATGAAGGCGAGAAGATCAACCAAAGAAGGCTTAAAAGTTGAACGACAGATCAAAGAATTCCAGTCCAGTTCACACCACCAACTGCATATGTTTAAAGAGATTGTGGACTAGCTCCCAGCTCATTTCAGAATCAACTCAACTGAACTGCAACCTGTGGGGAAATATATATGCCTACGGAATAGCAGGATGTATGGGGAGCACCCCGGTGAGGATGGCGACGTGCCAGCAATATAGGGACGACTAAAGTCCTTAGTAAATGAGAAGATCGAGGAGCATTATCGGATTGGAATGAAACTCCACGAAGATAGGGCTCATCCATATTTGTTACTCATCCATATTTGTAACTCTAATGTAACCCCTAACTCTATATAAAGGGGACACCCCCCATTGTCAAAAGGGGGCTTAGAAGTTAGAGAAACACTCTCATGTAAAACTCTCTGATCTTCTAATGAAACACACCAGCAGCCCCGTGGACGTAAGCCCTCCACGGTCTAACCACATAAATCTTTGTCTCTCTCGTATTTATTTTTATACTTGTATTGTGATGAATTGCTACCCTCCTATGGATGAGATTTTTTGCACCTACATATATATTTTAATCCCATGTCATGTTCCTTTGTGGTTGTACATATCTTTCAAAAGAAAATTTTCAAAAAGACATAATTTTGGATAAAATAACTTTTTTTCCTTTTAGATGATACACTCCATGACATATTTTCGCATAGAAAAATGGCTTATTTGATCATATTTTTCATTTGCTTGGGAATATGACATGTGCTTCATGAGATGAATTCTATTTTTTTAATTCTTATAAACTTTAAGAAATCTTATACTTTGAGAATACATTATCCTATCTTGTTGCACTTTACACCACACTACACACTGAGTTGATGCCACGTTATGAGGAATGCCATAAATTTTATAATATTTTATAAAGTATTCAAAGCTTCAGTAGACTTTTAGAAGAGTGTACTCCTATATATCTATGTGAGGATTTTTACCAAATTAGGAGAAGTTGAAAAAACTTATGTTATATATTAAAAAATCATGAGTATTGATGTGGTTAGGGATACAACTTTGATTGGATGACAGTACTTTTGAAAATTAAAAACAGTGTCCCATCTTAGTAATCAATGGGTAAAAGTCGCCACATGCAAAACAATTTGAATATACCAATGTCTCAAAGATTTTAATCTATCTAAAATTGAAAACACCAAAGATATGAGACAAAAGGGTTTTAACCAATATTATTAATTTCAGGGGAAAAACTAACACTTGAAAATGATCATAAATAAGGTGTTGGAGATATCACTTGAGTTGAAGCTTTGTGTTCTTTATTTTACGATTCATTATCTTAATTGAACTTGAGCTTTGACGTTTCCCTCAATGGTGTTTATTTTTTTTTGACATTTAAGATATAATCTTATGTTCTTGGTTAAAACTATCATCATATTATTAGCATTTGATGGATAATATTTTCTTGATTATAAACATTGGACATAGATCTCGAACTTTGGTAAGCGTGATAATAATACTTATACTTTTCACATATCAAATATGAGTCTTGGTGTTGTATACTTATACTTTTCACATGTCAAATATGAGTCTTGGTGTTGTTCTATTATTGCAAAACTATTGGTTATGCCATGTAAAATCCTTTATTTGAGATAAGATGCTAGATATTGAAATTGAATTATTTGCCTCGCATATTAACCTCTTTTCCATTGTAGTATATCTTGAAAAGTCCTTAAAAATATTTATAATATTTTGGGTATTTTTATAATATTTTAAGGTCAAATATTACACATTTATTCTCCAAAGTCCTAAATTTTGAGCATTTGAGCAATACATGCATTTTAAAATGTTATATAAGTTTTGAGGTTAAATAGAGAATCTTAAATATTTTTGGAAAATTAATTTGAAAAGAATTTGATCCGGATAAAAGTAGAAGAAATAAGGGAAGAAAGATCATTTTAGTATTTTAATATTTTTTAGACCTAATCATGCCAAAACAATAGCCCTTAAAGTTTTATGTACAGTCGAGTTAAAAATTGGAGGTCCCAATGATAAATATTATAAAGTTAGGGTGTGAAAGTGCAATTTTTTATAATTGTTTACACTCAATTTTATAATTTAAATACTCAAGTAGTGATTTTATTAATGCCTCTAAAATTTGGTAGAAATCGTGACACAAACATAGCTCGAATGATATATATATAAAAAATAGGGACTCAAATCTAATTATTAAAGTTTAGGAGTCAAACAGTGATTTTATATATTTTATTGGCTCGAATTATGCTTATAGTGTTATTTTTATATTTTTCAAGGCGATATAACAAAAGTTGGAGGTTAAAGCTAAATATTAAAGACAAAAGTTCACGGTGATGTTAATCAAAAACGAATTTTCGGGATCGCAGTGCAAATAAAAATCTATGAAGATAAACGGCTGAAATATTTTTTAGGAGAGATATTTTTTATTTATTATATTGGATGTATCCCAAAGAGTGGGAAGTTAGTTAAATATTACACCTATTTAATGGGTATAGTACACTCGTGATAAAGGGGGGCGCAGATCGTCACTTTTTCTCTCATACTCTTCTTCCTCTTTTCGAATCATCCTTTTCACCTTCTGCCAGATGTTTCTCATTCTCATTCTATCATTTTTTTTATTTGTTTCATCTCGTCCTTGAACAACTTTGGAGAAGTCCTCCTGGAGTTTGTCGCAGGTAACAATTTTTTTCCCAGTAAGTTTCTTTTGTCAACTTTTTGTTAATTATATCTTAGTGTGTAGTTAATTAGTTTAATATAAATGATCATTTTTTGTGAATGCTGTTAGTTTAGATTAGTTTGTTTTTACTAGACAAAATTTCAACATGTTTATTTTGATCGTCTTGTTGAATAATTCTATAATGTTATGCTAAACTATTTCATTAGGGCTTCTGAGGAAATAATAGTTATGAAAAATTGTTATGTCTAATTTTAACCGTGTTAAGTAGTATTAATTAATTTCGAAAATTTTGTTGTGATGCATATTAAATAACATGAAATTTATGGTGTACTTTTCAGAGTACGTAATTGAGTCATGTAAGAATTTGAGTTAGTGTGTATTGTTATGTCTAATTTTAACTGTGTATTGTTCATTGAATATCATGTATTTAGTTATATACTAAAATAAAGTTAGCAAACCCATTAAAACAGGTCGTTAAAAATTTGATTGTATTTTAGATTTATGTCATTAAAAATATAGTGCTTATCATGTAATTACCATAAGACTAATGTATACACTCAAAATAACTTTTTAGAACCTTAGAATTAATTAAAACTAAGTGACTGTATTTTTTATGGCATGCAATTGGACACAATTGTTATGGACTCATAATTACCTAATTAGTTTTAAAAATTATTAAATTAAATTTTAGACTTTCTCGTTCATCTAAAATTTGCGTAAGATAATTTTCTTTTACATTAATTATTTGTACTTAGTTGCATTTGTTTAATTTAGTTTAGTTACTTAATTAGATTTCTTTAGTATTAGTGTTGCTTTACATTAGTGTCATTATATTCCCACTTGAATTTCGACCTTAAAAGTATAGATAATCATTAGAAAAATATATAAAAAGATACAAAAAAATGTATATTAAAGATTCTACCCAAAATAATTCATTATCACATTCCCTTGGGTTCTACCCAGATTTATAGAAAAATATTATTACTTAAACAATCGCAGACACTTGGGTGTATAGAGGCATACATTTTAAGTCGTGTCAAAATTTTAGCGCCGTTGACGGGGAGTAGTAAGTTTAAAATTAATTCTAGGTGACCCTATAAAAAAATTACATGAACATATTTTTGTGTTAATTTATTATTTTAAATCCATTTTTGTAATTAAATAATATATTTTTAGGTCTAATTTTTTTTTCTTGCTTTCTTTTTAATCCCGTTTATATAAAACAAATATCAAAACATTTTAAAAATAGTTTGCATATTTTTTTCACTAAAAAAAAGCAACAAATGTTTTATGCATTATTAACTGTTTTTCTTTTTGAAAAAAAAAACTAAAAATATTTTTTTCCTATAAAAAATAGATTTTTAGATTAAGAAAATTGTTTATTTAATTTCATTTTATTAAGAATTTAGTTTTTTTAATTAAAAAATATTGAGATTATTTATATTATTTATATATTAAAAAAACATTGAATTTAAAATCATAAGATTTATATTCCTTGCACAATTACGATTTTAAACTCTTAGGCAAGCCTGGACTCGGTCAAATGATGGACGTTTAGATCGATCATCCCTCTGCATTCAACTAGTTCAGAAAAACACATTAGAATCAAATTCATATACTAAAATGAACGATTACATGAATCACTTGTGTAATGAGGAAGTCTAGCCACCCGGTAATCAAAGAAGGGCCGAATTAATTCCCCAACATCGTGACCCATCTCAACCTCAATCGCAACCTCAATTTCATCTCTAATCTAGGAGGACTTTGAGAGACTTACTTCACCCTAAACGTAATAGTCCAACCCCAAGGTGTTGGTTCTTTCCACTTTAGAAATGGAATGATCCAATTGTTGCCAACATTTCATGGCCTTGAAAACAAGAAAACTTATCTATATTTAAGAGAATTCGAGGAAGTCTGTGTGACATTTAACGATCAAGCTTGCACTAAGGAGCTCATTAAGATTTTCGTGAAGAAAAAATTCAAGGCATAGTTTCTTTCTCTCCGCTCAAGGTCCATCACCTCGTTGCATGAAATGCAAGTTCAATTCATTCAAAAATTCTTCCCATCCCATGTTACCAACCAATTCAAGACACAAATAATAAGTTTCACCCAAAATATAACAAAAACATTCAATCAATGTTGGGAGAGATTCAAAGAGTTACTTAGTTCGTATCCCCACTATGGATATGAAACCTAATGCGTAGTGAATTTACTTTATGATGGTTTAGGTCCACAAAAATGCGTCAATTTGTATAAACAATGTGCAACAGAGGATTATTCGACAAGAGGCCGAAAGAAGCTGAAGTTTATTTTGAATGGTTAGCACGGGGTGGGCAATCCTGAAACAAAAAATTTGTTCATGACCAACCTCTTAAAAGAAAATCCACAACATCTAGTGGCAATGGAATATATGCCCTAAATGAATAAGATGACTTTAGTGCTAGGATTGCAAAGCTAACTCGGAAGGTCGAGGAATTACAAATTGTTAAAACTAAGCCAACGTTCACCGAAGAACCATGTGGCATTAATGATAATATAGGGCACCCTACTAAAATGTCCAACAATACCGGCTTTTAAACAAGTCCTAAATTCCGAAATGAATGCCATGAACACCTTTAAAAAGATAAGAAATTATCCCAACCATTGGAACACAATCCAATATAGTGAAGGCTATAATCCATAATGGAGAAACAACCCCAACTTTAGTTGGAAGAATGATCCATAACCATAACCACAAGCTCAATAACCACCTCCAAAATTCACCCATCCCCCACAATACCATCCGCCTCAAGGTTATCAACAACCAACGTAATAATTCTATCAATCTTAGGGTAACTTGCACTCTAATCCTAATGCATATGTGCCCCGGCACAAAAAGGCCCTTAAGGATCCCATTCAATTATTTATTAAATGACAATAAGAGTAGAATAACAAAATGTTCCAAATGATGAACCAAGTTAAAACAACGATAGATAGAATGGATACACAAAGTGAAGTAAGAGAAGAGGGAACTTTCCCTACTCAATAAAAAAACAAATTCACGAGGACAACAAGTGGTTAGACCTTACTCGTTGACATATCAACATCCCGAGCAAGCAAAAGCTATAACCACTTTATTTAATCCTATAAGTGGGTCGGAGTCGAGTCGGGTCTACCTATATCCAAATCCAATCCAGGCATTTTTTTTAGTGGATCGGGTCTTACCCGATTACTAATCGAGTCTAAAAAATTTGTCCAGACCCGAACTTGTTAAGGACTCGAGAACCCAACTCGAATATCTGAATAGCTGAAACTAAAAATTGGACCAAAAAAATCTAATTTAAAAATAATATATATATATATATATAAAGAGAGAGGGAGAGAGAGAGAGATTTTAGGTCGGATCCTTAACGGATCGGGTCTACCTATATCCATATCCGATCCATTTAATTAACGAATAATCGGGTAACCGAGTAATTGGATAATCGGGTTTCATAAAAGTGCTTAGACCCGAGTTTAACGGATTGGGTTGGGGTTCAAACCCGACCCATTGACAGGCCTAACATTTTGTAGTGGTGAGGTTATTGAAAATGATATCCCTCAAACTGACGGTTGCAATTGAGGAGAAAATTTCTAAAAAAGTCTCAGAGATCACTAGAGAAAATGAAAAAAATTCAGAGACAAATGACCCGAAGTGTCTCATGTTAGCTTCCTATCCACGAAGTCTTGGGAAACCTCTTAAAGAAGGACATAATCAAGACATAATGGAACTATTTAAACAAGTAAAGATAAACATCTCCCTATTGGATGTTGTTAAGCAAGTTCCACCTTATGCCAAGTATTTGAAGGACATGTGTACTGTGAAGCATATACAGAGTGTTAAGAAAGAGGCCTATATTGTTATAGGTGACTTCACCCTATATCGTTTATAAAAATCTAGATTTAGGAGAACTACAACCAACTAGGATTACTCTCCAACTAGCCGAACACTCTGTAAAAATACTACGAGGTATTATAGAGGATGTTCATGTCCAGGTGGGAAATTTCGTGTACCCGGCCGATTTTGTTGTACTATACACACAACCAATGGAAAATGTAGGAACACAAATTCTAGTAATTTTTTTATCTCCCACTCCTTGCTATTATAGATGCTATCATTCATGTTAGGAATGGAGTAGTGATGCTTTCTTTTGGAGACATGAACCTTAATGTAAATATATTTTTCATACCTAGAAGATGATGATATTCAGGGAGTTGATTTAGTGGACACCAATATTTTGACACCACCTTTTCAGCAAACCCATTAGAATCCTGCCTAGCTAACTCAATTCACTAAATTAAAGAATATACAACTAATATGGGTCAACCGGTTTAATAAGTTACCATCATGTAACTCCATACCCATGAATTCTTACCTACAAGTACCCACTCTTGAGTTAAAGACTTTACCTGAAGAACTTAAGTATGAATTTTCAGGTGAGGGAGACATTTTTGTTGTTATTGTGTCATCTAAATTAAGTATGGATGATTTCAATTCTTAAATGCACAAGAAATCAATAGGGTGGACTATAGAAGATCTTAAAGGTATTATCCCGAATGTTTTCACCCATAAAATTTACTTAGAAGACAACTCTAAGCCCATGCGAGAAATTGAAAGGAGGCTAAATTCTAACGTGAAAAAAATGGTGTGAGGTGAAGTCCTTAACTTATTAGATGCGGGGATTATCGACCCTATATCTGACATCGAATGGGTGAGTCCAAGCTAAGTGATTGCTGAAAAGGCAGTTATAATAGTTGTACCAGATGCTAAAGGAGAACTGATACCCATTCGTGTCACTATTGGGTGGAGCATGTGCATAAACTATAAGAAACTCAATGCAGTGACTCGTAAGGACCACTTCCCTTCACCTTTCATGGACCAATTATTAGAGAGATTATTCAGACACTGGTATTATTGTTTCATCGATGGATATAGTGGGTATAAACTAATAGAGATCGCACCAGAACACCAGGAGAACAAAATGTTCCCGTGTTCATTTCGCACATTCTCTTACAAGGGAATGACTTTTCGATTGTGTAACTCACTTGCTACATTCCAAAGGTGTATGATGAGTATATTTAGTGATATGGTTGAGCACATCTTATAAGTATTCATGGATGACTTATCTGTATTTGATTATTGATTCGGGGATTTCCTCGATAATTGACAAAAAATCGTAGTAAGGTGCGAAGAAAAGAGTCTAGTTTTGAATTAGGAGAAATGACATTTTATGGTGACCAAGGGCATAGACTTGGTTCACATAAAAATTGTTGATGGAATTCAAGTGGACAAGGAAAATATCGAATTAATTTCAAATCTTCCCACCCTTAAATCGATTGAGGATGTGCGCTCATTTTTAGGACATGTCACATTCTACCGGAGGTTTATTAAAGATTTTTAAAAAATCGCACAATCTTTATGCAACTTGTCTTCCAAATACACAACCTTCACTTGGTATAAGTGTAAACACCACATTCTAGGACCACCTAAGTCTCTCTTTAGGTCCCTAGCAGCTCCCCATTTCACTGCAAATCATAGGTCATACTCCAAGTACCGATCTAGAGGCCATCAGGCGCTCCTGAGCCCCATTAGACTCTGATCAACTCTATCGTCAGAGAAAAATCTCATTGAATATTTGAAGGGCTAAGAATTTTCTTTCCAGCGGTCTACCTCATACGCGAATCGGCATAACGATTCAAATGAACAGACCATTTCACTATCAAAAATCGATTTGGAGGCCACCAGGAATTCCCGAGCCCCGATTTGACCCCAACCAACTTCATCATTAGAGCGAAATCTATTTGAATCTTATAAGGACACTGAAACCCCTTTTTAACAGTTCGCCCCATGTACAAAATGGCATAAATGTTCGAACGATCAGTTTTTCCTTGAAAATTGATCAGGAGGCCACCGGGCACTCTCGGGCTCCGTTTGACCCAGGTTAACTCTTTAGTTCAAAGAATACTAAATGAATCTCTGAATTTCAATGAATACCCTTCCAACAGTCCACCATGTGTGCAATTCTGACTTATGGTGCAGACGAACGATCCATTTTACTCCGAGAGGTCACCGAGGACTTTCGGGCGCCGATTGACCAAGGTTAACTTTCCAAAACAAGCAAATCTCTTTGTAATGTTGAATAACATCACCTAAAATTTCCAATGGTCCACCCCGTGCACTATTCCGACTTACCCTTCGAATGAACGATCCATTTTCGTTTGACGATCTCTCGTCTAAAGGACCGACGTGCTCTTCAAGCCACATTGACTCAAAGTCAACTCCCGAACCCGGGAGCGATCCAAAAAGGCCTCTGGATCATCTTTCTAAAGGTATGCTCTGTGCACTATTTGGAGCAACAACTTGCATTATACGACCATATTTCCAAAATAATGTGCACGAGACTGCCATTTCCATGACTATAGGCAGTGTGCAGGGCTAGGGCCATTCGTATCGGCACCACCCTTAGCCCTATAAATAGAGGGCATGACTTCACCCAAAAGGCACACCTCAGATCCATTAGCATCAGTGATTTTAACAACATTCTCTCGAAATCAGTGAAGTTTCTTCATGCAAAATCCCATTCAAGCTTACATTCCCATCTTTTCATACCTAATTTGGAAAAATCTCATTCTCTTTCATCCAACATTCATCTCACATCCAAAGGAGTTCATCCAAGATCAACGATCAAGCTACAAAGAAGGTCCAATTTCTTCCCTATCTCTTTAAATTTCTTATTTTTGCATTAAATACATTAGATTCGTAATCTAGTTCTTACTTTAGTTCATACACATTAACATCTTACACTTTTATTAGTATATTGCACATACCTTATTTTCTACTAGAAAAAACAAAACAAACAAAAGAGGGTTACGCCATAAATTTCGGACGAGATTATCCTTCACACTTTTCCAAAACTAATACACATTTTTCTACACATGCACATATAATAAAATCATGTTCGACTCTATGGGATAAACCTCGCCCTTATGCCGCATGCGAACTAGGTGGACTTTGATGACTTTGTAGATTACATAGGCGTCTCGAATTAAAACCTGAGACTCAAGTCCAATATTCCAATATTCCAATTTTCCCATTTGCCAATTTGCCAAAATTCCCTATTTTCATATTTATCATATTCTTACATTACTATACATATTATAGTTGTGATCCTTATTAGCATTTTATCCAACACATTTTATCATTTCACCATAATAATCAATATCATGATAAATGCTTAAATTGTATTTTCTATATATTATCTTGAGAACATTCCTATGGATGACCTCACTCTATCTCTTCTACGGTAAGAGTTGGGAAATGAAGGTCTCCATTATATATACACGCACATACACTTCACGGAGAAATAAAAAAAATAATAACACTAGCCCATGAGAGACCAAAAGGGAGCGATGGGTGCCTAACACCTTCCCATTCCGTAACTTAGACCCCTAACCCTTTGAACTATTGGTTTCGTAATCATCACTTTCTCTTTGATTCCGCTCTCTCGAGGCGACGACGTGTTCTTTTGCCTGTTTTGTGAAAAATAGGTTGGCGACTCCATCTCGTTACATTTACCCCACACGGACGATGGCCTAAGCATTCCTAGATCAAAAGAGGGCGCGAAACCTTTTCATCCCCTCTTTTTTCTTTCCCATGATCCTCGTTCTCGGGAATGAGGAGACAGGAGAGATGAGAGAGAGGGCGCGCATAAATCTCCAGGATGGCCACAGTGGCGACTCCGCTGGGGACTAATTTTCATAAGAGGGCTAGACTAAGTTTGCATGGGTGTTTTGTTTTCTTGTGTGCGTATGCACCTACCTTTATGTTCCCTTTTCTCCTCTATTAATTCTTGTATATATGTACCTCGTGATTATATCACTACTCACTCACACACCAGTAGATACTCTACATGTGCACTTCACATCACGTGCACCTAGGATCACCTATATCCACATGTTGCACACACAACTTAGAAAATTCATGCTTAGGTGCCACTAACACTTCTCCACTTATCACGCTTGTATATATCCACATTACACACCACTTATAGTTGATCCATGCTTAGGTTCACAACCACACACTCACTTGTAGATATCCACACATCACTTACTCTCACATATCCATGCTTAATATAGATTTACATTTTATACTTGTACTTATCCCGTGCCTGTCATGATGCTCATCAATAAAGATACTATTTCCATAATATACTAATCAAGAATCATTCATTTTGCACACTAAATCACCAAAGAGCATGGCTATTGACCAAAATTTGTCCTATAACTTGAGGGTCACTTCGTGATAGGCGCTGGTCCGGCAGGTCACAGTTAGCCAAAGCGATTTGACTCTCACCTTCCACTGGCCAAGTACCTTCGGCGTATATCGAACGGTTACCCCCGAATCGTACCGGTTGACCAAAGTCATGAAGGGAGGTATATTGCAGGGAACTCATTCGCATACGTTGAGTATATCGAATGCTCTTTCACACGTACTGTCCCCACAAGGTATATAATGAGGCAATTCACGTACACTTAGGTATATCAAATGGCTTGTCCATGACCGTACAAACATAGCACCCTGTCGCGTTTGATACTGTGCACCATATATGCTTATATGCCATAGACCTCCTCAGCAGAGGGTGCGGCCTTACTCAATATGGGGTGCGGCCCTACCAAATACATGGGGTGCAGCCCACACCCAATATTAGACTATTTCCCAAATGAATAACTCTTTGGTATGTCTAAACTCCCCTGGTATGCAAATATTGTGAATTCTATTGTCACAGGATTCATGGAATTAGCACGTACTTTCTTCTTCGACGATCCATATTTATTTAAGTACTGTGCTAACCAAACTATTAGAAGATGCATACCCAATGATGAAATCTAAAGCGTTCCCTCCAAATGCTAGTTTGAGGAATGTGGAGGACATTTCTCTGTAAAGAAGATAGCCTAAAAGATTCTCCAAATAAGTCTCTACCAACCTTCCGTATTTAAATACTCTCATGCATATTATAAATCGTGTCCTATATGCCAAATGTTAAGTCCATTAACTAGACATAACATGATTCCATTAACCCATATCCTCACTATAGAAATATATAATTGTTGGGGTATTGACTTCATGGGACCCTTCCCCCAGTCCTTGGCTTCCTTAATATATTGTTAGCTATAGAGTACAACTTAAAGTGGGTAGAGGAGATATCGATGCGAAACAATGACCAAAAAAGTCATTCAATTCTTAAAGACTAACATTTTATCCCGGTTTGGAACCCCAAAGGTTTTACTCAATGACCAAGGGGCACACTTTTGAAATAGGCATATTAATGACTTAATGAGGAAGTATGGGATTACGCACAAATTTTTCACTAGCATATCACCCACAAAACAACGGATAAGCAGAACTTGCCAATTGGGAGGTCAAACAAATCATTGAAAAAATAATAAATGTAAATTGTAAATATGGCTCACCAAGACTAACTAATGCTTTGTGAGCTTACCGCACGGCTTACAAGACCAATTTAGGCATGTCTCCCTATAGGCTGGTGTAAGTTAAAGCTTGCCACTTTCCTTTGGAGTTAGAACATGGGGTGTATTAGCACACACGTGCATTAAATTCGATATTCAAGCCAATGGTACTCTAAGAAAGTTACAACTCAATGAACCCGAGGAAATAAGGAATGATGCTTATGATAATGATAAAATTTATAAAGAGAGGCTGAAATGAAACCATGATCAAAATATCATACGCAAGAAGCTTGAACCTTCATAAAAATTTCATTTTTACAACTCTAGGCTACACTTATTCCTGAGTAAGTTGAGGTCGCGTTGGATGGGAACTTATATCGTAAAGCATATTTTTCCATATGGGGTGGTACTAATTGAAAACCCTCAGGATGGAAACATATTCAAAGTCAATGGACAATGGTTAAATCCATTCCTTGAGGGTTGAACCTGAGTCAGAAGTCATTTAATTGGGTGACCCTGACAACGGGGCATCTAAGGGAGCATAGGCGAAGCATCGAGCGTGTATATTATTTTTACTATCCTTTTAATTTTCTTATTTCTTATAGTTTCTCTTATTTTATTAGGCTTGAGCATGACAATTTTTAGCTAGTCTTTAATCTGCTATTTCATTCTTTTGCATACTAGATCCATATATTTTTAATATGTCAGTATTCAATGAGAATAATGATCCATGGTTTGATGGTGAACATGAACTCATTCAGTTCGAGATAAGCTCCTACCACTCATCATAATATATGTCAGAGTACCTTATCCCTAGTGTGGTTAACATTGGAGAAGATGCCCTTACAATTAGGCTGAGCACCAAATCTTGAGAAGATGACGAGCCACCTATGGTGCAAGTTCCTGTATTCCATCCAATGTTACCACATGAGATGGCCGCGACAAATAAGGAGAAACTGTTACTTGCAAAAATTACATAATATGAAGATTACTATGGAAATGAAGACTTTAATTTCTATTGGCTTACATCTGAAGATGAGTCTAAGCATGAGGATAACAAAGAAGACCAACATGATAAATGCTACAACACTGACCAGATGCATATGGTAAATAAAGTTGAAATGATAGAGTTCATGCGTGACATCGATGAGACCCCATAAAGGATATCCACACTGGAGCCACGATGTTTCCCTAACTATTTATTTCTCATCTTCGAGGAGAGTGTCAAGGTTATCTACCAGTGGCGTGAGCCCGAGTTAATCTTGAACCTATATCCAAACAAAACCATTATATGGTCTAATCCATCTCTATTTATGGATATTTTAGCTGAGGGCTAGGCTATGGAGCCTTAGATATCTAGTTATGAGAGAGTGTACTATGGCATTTTATGCAATCTTTAATGAAATAGTGAATTAGGTGTTAATTAGCTTTATGTTAGTTAGTTTGAGTCAGTTAGTTAGATTCTATCATTTATTTTGATAATCATTTTATTAGATGAGACCTAGACATCTAGTTGGTGAATAAATTAAGTGTTTCCCTTGCATTCATTTTACATCTTACTTATTATACATTAATTACCAACTTACTCTCATGTTTTGTTTTAGTCTGTTCCTTATTACTATGCAACATGGTTATTCAAAATCGTGACTTCGGATATATCTTCACTCCCTTTTTTTTTTATCCTGGTTATATTGTGTTTTTTTTTTTACATTGAGGACAATGTAGAATTTTAGTTGGGGGTGAGGGTAAACATGTCCATATGTATTCTTCTTTCACTTTTATTTTAAAAAACATCAAAATTTTGAAAATTTGAAAAGTATTTAAGTCCATTTGTTGAATTTTAGGAGTTTTTCTAGCAAAAATCCGATTAATAATGAAGAATGTTTTTTTATTATTAAAGAAAACTTTGACATTCTAATACTTTGTTAGCTTGATTTACATCATCACTTAAATTTCTAAGGGGTTTGAATGAAAACCCGAGTCTTAGAAACATCTGGGCATGAATGACTAATTAATTGCGGCCCAAGTTTAAAAAGTAAATACAATAGAAAGACCTGGAAGAATCATTAGTGGAGACTTAACCCTGTGAGTTTTTTTTTTTTTTTTTGCCATTCAATTATTTTGAGGGTATACATAAACTCCAAGTTACGAGTAACTCAAAATTTTATTTTTAATTCCTCACTAAAACTTTGAAAAGATTTCATTATTCCTTGTTTTGAATAGAGATAGAGAACAAAATCAAATATTTGAATTTCAACTTCAGAAAATTCTTCGATGTCTAATGAAAGAAAAAATTAATTATGAAAAGCTTAGGATATAATTTAGGCCATCCTTGTTAGATAATTAATCCTTATCCCATCTAGATTAAAAACTTCTCCTTTGTTGACCCATTGAATCTTTATTATAAGCCTTTCAATTGTAAACCTGGTAACCATACCCTTACTCTATTCTAGAGTTAAACCTAATATATTTAGCCTAAACCAAACTTTGGAAATTCATAAAGAATGAATTATGTTAAGAATTGATGGGTGCCTAGTTTTGTGTTAATTACGTACAAATCTAGGCCTTGTTAGGTACATCATATCATAAATATTGAGCATTTAGAGTCATTTTTATATTAAAAGAAACATATAAGTTTGAATACAATTAGAGTTAAAAATATAATTTTAGCTACTCGGGGGGGGGGGGGGGGGGGGGGGGATCCATAATTTTATAAACTTTATGGTTTTCTAAAAGTTTATCTAGGCAATATAAACTTTCTCCTAAAATTTAGTTGAATTCAGAGTTAAAACGAAAAAGTAGTGAAATTCGGGGACTGAAATGTAGATATGGATAATTCGGTAATATTCTGAATTTGACTTAATATAAGTTATTTTTATCTTTTTACATGAACCCATGAAGTTTGGTGAAAATTAGAAATTATTTGGTGAAATTATGAAGTTTTGGGGTTTGAAAATGGGAATATATGAAATTCAACTTGAATAAGAGCTTAAATATAATTTGTGTAATACCCCGTAATTTTTTAGAATAAATAATAAAGTAATATTTTTGGATTAAATATAAATATGTGGAAATTGGAGTTAATCGGTAAATTTAAATTATTTATTGCGAATATGTAATTCATTGTGAAGTCATAATTATGTGATTGATTTTGTATGTTAATGGTTATAACAATTGCATGTGTTGTAGAAAGGGCATAAATGATGTGTGACACAACTAAAAATGTATAATGTTGAGATAAAAATAATTGGAACATATTTCAAGGAGTATATAGGCTCGTTTAGGCATTTTAAACCTTTAGAAATGGTCCCGGGGCATAGGTACATAAGTTGAAAAACTTTTGGGCTTGCTTGGGTATTGATTCAAGCCCATTTAGGGGTCCAAAATTTAGGGTCTTAATCCAACTCGGGATTTGGAATTAATAAGTGTTTAAGGTAAATATAAGCCACTCCCCATTACTGATAAGAAAACCTAAATGTAACAAAGAGAGAAAAGGAGAAGAACCAAAAGGGAGAAAAGGCAAGAAATTGAAAGGGAATTCAAGAGGGCTTCTTCCACTACACATTAAGGCAAGAATTTTCTTACTCAATTTACATTACAATTTACTTCTTGATGCATTATAATAATCACATATGATTTTTGAGATTTAGGTTGGATTTTGTTGAATAAATGTTAGGATTTAATCTCATGTATGTAGAGGATTGATTGTAATGTAGGTTATAACCCAGAAATTTAGGAATTAATTCTTGAAATTTGATTACAAAACCTTAGGGTTATTGAAATGAAATTGAGGAAATATTGGTAATTATATCTAAAGGACCTTAAAACTTGTTTATGATCTGTATATCTGATGTAAATCCCATGTTAGATACACCATACATTGAATTATACATTGTTCAGATTATGGAAGAAATCTGAATTCAGATTCGTTATTGATGTTCATAAATTTTGGGAATTTGAGAATGAAAATGGGATTGATATATGAAATTAAGCATTCTAAATTGAGCAATTAAGTGTTAGAGACTTAACTACCTGATTATAAAATGGAATAAACTATTAGAAATGGAATAAACTATTAGAAGTAAACTTGCGAATGAAAGGAGAAATCCCGTAATACAAATAACAAGAAGATCTTGGCTTCAACATAATTTCGAATTGATTCAGCCTTGGAGCGAATCGAATCAGGTTGGCAGCGAATCGATTCGGCCAAGAACCCATTCAATTCGGCCCTGGTGACCTATATCATTTTGGAACTAGTTGGAATGTGGATAATATTACACTTAGTTGAAGGGTGAGATGTTAATCGCATGCGAGTGACGATGGAAATATTATTTTTGCATCAACTTTATTTATTGCATTTTAAATTCATTAAGTTAATTCTTTCACACCTAGGTATATGACCTAAATTTAGATGTTTTCTCCCTCCAAGTGCTCTTACATAGGTTCAGCAGGACTGTTGACATGGCAGCCTTATATTCTCATTTTGCTCCTCAGGCTTTCGGATCAGTTGATTCCAGTTTAGGTGCTTTTCACCTTCAGTACTTATATTATTTGGGGATTACTGTATGGGCATAAGCCTGAGATTTATTTACTTATTGTTGGGTTATGATACTTACTTTTATGTCAGACTTATCATACACTTTATGTTGGTTTGAATTTATTTACTTATTAGAAATGTTGATTTGAACCTCAATTATGGTCCTTTAATATAAAATTTATATTACGTTGGTGTTGAGAGTGGTATTAATTGACAAGCAAGCTATATTTTCAGCGTATCTTGCCTGGCCAGCCTTTACGTGAGAAAATAGGGGTTATTACGATTAGATTGAATAAGATAATTGAAACTTTACTTGGCTCTTTAGTCCGCATGCGCAAGTCTTCCCAAAGGTCCGGGGTTTGATTCTCCAACACTTTAGGATTTTTAGTAACAGGTGCAACAACTCGGTGGATAAGTCCAAATCAAATTTTTTTTAAGACAAAAATCATCATCAGATTGGTATAAAAACGAGTACCATTTTGTGTCAAACACCCACAAATGTGAGTATATTTTTAATGATTATTTTTTGATATATATCAACCTAAATACAACCAATAAAATTTTATTTTGACCCAAATCAAATATCTCATCCCTTGGCCCATAAATAAGACCATTAGGCCCATTATTTTACACATGAGATTTTAGAGAGCCTCTAGAGACAATTGTCGGTAGTTTTCGAGTTTATTTTTTAGGGTAAATAATTGTTCATTTGTGGGAGAAATTTTATCAAGATCAATTGTAAGGCACTATTACTTTGTAAGTTAACTTATTAATGAAAATTTGTATTCATTCTTAGACTTTTATTTTGTCTTTAATAATGCTAGTTTAATTTCTTCACTAGGCTAGGTGAAGTTTATTATGTTTAAATAGTATTATGTGTGATTTAAATTCATTTTCATTTTCTAACTTGCTTTAATTGCAATAAAAATTTGGTATTCATTTAAACGACAAGAGAATGCGTTTTAAATCTTTGACTTTGTATTATTTTTTTTAAATTTTGAGTGCGAGTATTTTTTTATGGGTTATACTTTTATTAAATTAATTGATATCTCATACTTAAAGACTACACTTAAAAAAATTTAAATTGAACTTTTTTAAAGGAATAGGTATTTTAGCCGTCAAATTTAGAGATGCTAAATTTTACAGCGAATGTAACCATGTTATTTTCCGAATTAAATATGGTGAGAGTCAATTTAATTTGAGTTATAAAATCGGGAACGAGGAGTTTAAATTATTGCATACTATTAGTTAAATGTGATAAATGGATCCAATGTCCTAGTTTTCTCGCACACTTGATTATATGTTTCGTATTTGCACTTTTTATTTGTGTTAGTTTAGTTTAATATTTCATCTCATCTCTAAACCCATTTCGTTTAGTTGGACAGTCATAATTATTTTAAAAGGAAAGGTTGACAAATCTCTATCGGTTCGACCCTTACTTATACTCGATATTCTATAATACCCCTAATAAGGACATTTTTGTCATGTCCGATATCTTACATTTATTTATGTCGTACGCCGCTACATTTGGCACGTTTCTACACGATTTCATACGATGGACTGAATCCAAATTTTGGGAATCAAGCCTTCAACATCTCCATCATATGTCCCACATCTGCCTCAACGACTTCACGTTCCATGATTTTAGGGACTTTATGCAAGTGGTACAAAAAAGAAGTCAAAACAGTGAAAGAATGCACGATATGGAAGTTCAAGGGTATTTTAGTAATTTTACAGCCACTGTACGGAGGACCGGTCAACTATAAAGTTGAATATCTCGCCGCAAAGAAGATACTAGAAGAAATGGCACCTCAATCTGAGCTACGGTGAATAAGTTATTGCCCTTTGAAATTGGAGAAAATTCCAAGAAAAATCTTATGGAGAATGCTATGTGTTTAAGCCCCAAACCAGCGAAGTTTTGTGAACCGAAGGGTGAACCGGTTCGGTGGGTGAACCGATTCGCGGTACACCCGAACCGATTCAGGGTACGTGTACGCTGGTAGAGTTCCAGAATTTTAAAACTCTCTTTGGTTTCCTTATAAAAGCCAACTTCGGGGGAGTTATTTTGCAAGACTTTGAGAGACGATTTTGAGAGTTCTAATTACTCTAGTCTTCATATTTTTGAGTCCCAAGAATCATTTTTTGATTCACACATCCTTAACAAACCTTTGTGAATCTTTTTGTAACCCATAGAACACTCTGCTTTTGTTCATTCTTGTGGAGTGCGTCTCTACACCGTATGGTTGCGTGTCATTGAGGATCTTACTGCGTGAAGATTCTTTGGTGAAGATTGGACTGCGAGTTCTTGAAGGGTCCTGCGTGTATTCTCTTCCTGAGTTCAAGACTGCGTGTCTTTGTGGGTTGGTTGCGCGTTGATCCATTGCAGATTTCTCTATGTAATTGTAAGTTGCGATTCATAAATTCATAGTGAAATAAAGGTTTTACCCGAAATGGTTTTTTTCCTGAAATCTGTGTCTCAACATATTTACTGTGTCTCATGCTTTATATTTGATGGGTTGATTTAGATGCATGTTTAAGGGCTGAATTTATTTGATTTAAAAGTAGACCCTAATTAAATAAGGTTTAATTGGATACTTGCAAATTAATCAATTATCACATAGTCGAACTTTTCACCCCTTGCACTTTTAGTATTTTATAAATTGACAACAAGGATGGGTGAAAAAAAAAGATGGCATGTAAAGAAAAATAGCAATACAAGTTAAAAAAGGAAAGGAAAATAACTCATAAAGAAAGGATTAATGGTGTGCAACATTAGTCTAATCTTAAAAGAAAAAAAATGAATTTATATATGTTGATACCAAAAATTATTCACCTATGTGGACCAATTAGATATGGGAACTTGTCTCCTTACATGGAAAAAATCCTAATCAACAGCCACTTCATTCTCCCTGAATATAGTTTCTTGGCAGAAAAGCCGACCAACATAAAGAATGCAGACCATCGAAGTAAATAAATAGTCACCACTTGGGGGAAATAGCCAAGGGTCCTTTCGCACGTGGTTTGGATTATCGACCATAACATTCATTATATACGGGTGTAAATGGTTGAATATATAAAGGGATTCCAACCCTTGATCTTCGAATCACTATAAATACATTGTATTCCTTTCAAAAAAGGCAAGATAGAACGGATTCTAGGTTATTCTTCTTAACAAGAGTACCTAGTTTTCTGTAATCACTCAAGCTAATAAAATAACAGTGGATGTAGGCTTTCTTTCACAGCCGAACCAATTTAAAAACTCTTTGCCTCTTGTGTGATTTATTTTATTGCATCTTATATTTTATTTGTGATTAGAAAAATGGATCTACTCCATTTTTTGACTACAACAAATTGGCGGCGTATGTGGGAACGTGTGTCTAGTACCATTCTCTATCTTGTACGTCTTTGTTCAAGGGAAAATGAATGATACTGAGAGTAGTGCCAGAAATGAAGGCGATGCTACCATCCCATCGGCTCCGCCAATAGTAGTAGACTTGAATGGAATTCTTGCCAGTATTTCCAGGAGTGAAGATGCTATGCAGGAAACCATGAGGCAATTGGCTCAATCATTACAAGCCAGGTCTACAGCCCTTTTCAGGAAAAATACGGGTCCTTCTCTGAGGAGAAATATTCCACCTCCACATCCTAGGCATAATCGACATAGTTATTCCATATCTTCACGTGATAGGTCTTACCATATAGCAGTAAGCTCATCACTCAGATCCATAGAATTCTATGACGGTCATTATCTTTCTCCTGAAAGGCTAAGTGTTTTGGAAAGATTGAGCAGAGCTTTCCCTTTTGATCGTTTGGGACCCCGAGCAATCATGAATCCACCCGAAGATTTATCTAGAGCCAATGAACACCCAACCGAACATTATGAATCCTCAATCAGGTCCAGATCAAGTGTTTGACAATCTGTGCATGCCGAGAAGACTTCTTATAGAGAGATCTTAGCACAAACATATGATCGGGATAGTTGAGTTGTTTCACACAAATATGATACAGATAGCCCTTCTTGGAGGGGATCAATCCAGCGATTAGAAGATCGTCTAGGAGAAATGGTCAAGGAAAAGAATCAATTGCAGTGAAATTTTGTCAAGGGATCTCCCTTCATCACGATAATTGTTGATTTCCCAATTCCATCCAAGTTTAAAACCCCAGTGATTACTCCAAAATATGATGGTAAAATCGACCCAGTTTTGCATATTGAGTAATATCAGGCTACAACTGACATATATTATGTTCCTCATGAAATGATATGTAGAGATTTTTTAAGAACCGTTACTGGTTCAGCCCAAATATGGTACAATAATTTGCCCCGAGGATAAATTACCAACTTCAATCAACTTGTCGAGCTATTCATCAGCAACTTCTGTTTTGGGGCTAAGCCAATTAAGATAGTAGCCCATCTTCTGAGTGTCAGGCAGTGACCAAGGGAAACCACCAGAGAAATACATTACTCATTTTAACAATGAGAAACTATAAGTGGTTGATTATGAAGAGAAAATAGCCATCACCTCTTTATAATGAGTGGATTACATCCAGAGAAGCTATACTATGCTTTGGCAAAAGATCATCCCAAATCTATGACTAAGCTCATGGCCAAGGAAGGAAAAATCATGAATGCCGAAGAAGCAATGGCTACGAAACAAAGTCCCTCCACTAAGCCTAAAAAAGAACAGAAGAAGCGAAAATAAATGGAGGATGATAAGATAAAAATGTATGGAACTTATACTCCATTGGCAGTCAGTATTCACTATATCCTGGAGGAAATTAAGCACAAAAAAGATTTACGATGGCCCAAGAAGCTGAGGGAACCACCAAACAAGAGGGATAAATCTAAATATTGTGCATTTCATAAGGACTATAGCCACACGATCGATAATTATATTTCTTTAAAGAACAAAGTGAAATCCCTTATCCATCAAGGAAAGTTGAACAAATTTATTGATCAACGTGAAAGTTGAAAAATCGAAGGAAGGTCAAATTCTCTATGCAAACCTAGAGATGACAGGAAGTGAAACCATGAAGATGGTTATAAAGATGATACTGACCTACCAAAGAATCCTAAGAAACCAAAAATTGAGGTAGCCATGGTACGTTTTGGCTCTTTTGATTGCCATGTCATTACAGGTGGAGATACAGGAAGGGGATATCAAACTACATAGAGAAAGGCTTACCTGAATAAAGCACAATCCTGCTCCTATATACAAAGAATCAATTTGAATGATGATGATTGGACTAGAAAAGTCAACAAAGACAAGCTGGTTATTGAACATTCCAAAAATGATCTCTCTGGAGTATTGTATCCTCATGATGATCCATTGGTTAATCAAGTTTAGAATTCAAGAAGCCATCATTGTCAGGGTTCTGATAGATAATGGGTGCTCGACTAATATCATGTTCTACCTATGATTTTAGCTAGCTGGAACCATACCACAGGCCATTGATAGTTTTTTTAAATGAAAAAGTCTATCCCCTGGGGACAGTCATGCTAGAAGTGTTGCATACGCTTCTTTGTAATAGATAAGAATGTTTGATTTTCTTATAATGTGATCTTTGGCAAGGTAGGACTAAATAAATTCGAAGTTGTACTATCCACAGTCCATCAGTGTTTGAAATTCCCCACTCACTTTGGGATTAGTGTCGTGAAAGGTGATCTAAAGGTGGCTAGAAAATGTTATTATTCTTCATCCGAGCCAGAAGATTTGGTTGATTTGAAAAATAAGACCACCACCTACCAGGTAGACACTATGGATCCCAATAATGAATTAAAATTTAATACTCTGGATCCCTGAGATGAAACGGATCTAGTCAAAGGGCAGATTGTGGAAGCCAGTGAAAGCATAATCTTGGATGATGATAAGCCAAAAAGAATCATCCATATCGGCTCCACATTGGATAGACTCCTCAAATAAGAATTGATCACATTCTTAAGAGAGCAAAGGAATGAATTCGTTTGGAGCCATGAGGATATACCTGGAATTGATACCAACTTCCTCTATCATGAACTCAAAATTAGTAAGGATGCGAAGACGATCAAGAAAAGGCATAGGGTGTTTAGTTTAGAGAAAAACCAAGTTATATAGGAAGAGTTGGAGAAACTACCTAAGTCCCAATTCATTGAGGATGTCAGATATCCAGTATGTTAGGCCAATGTTATGATGGTCAAAAATAAAATTGATAAATGGCGAATGTGTGTGAATTTTACTGATCTTAATAAATCTTTCCCAAATGACCAATTCCCTCTGCCCAGAATTGATCAGTTAGTTGATGCCATAGCTCGACATGAGTTATTGAGTTTCATGGATGCTTATTCCGACTATAACTAAATCAAAATGAAATAAGAGGACATAGAAAACACCTCTTTCATTACCAACCGAGGTACTTATTGCTACAATGTCATGCCCTTCAGGCTTAAAAATGCAGGAGTAGCGTACCAGAGGTTGGTCAATAAGGTGTTTGAGGAGATAATTTGGAAAAATATGGAGGTTTATGTAGATGATAGGTTGACTAAAAGCAAGAAAACTTCAGATCATATCAAGCACCTCAGTCAGACCTTCGACCAGCTGGAAAAGCATTAAATGAAGTTAAACCCGACCAAATGCGTGTTCGGTGTGAAAGAGGGAATATTCCTCATCTTCATAGTAAACCAAAGAGCAACTGAAAATAACCTTGCCAAAATCAAAGATCTGATAGAGATGCAGTCACCGACCTACAAAAAAGATGTTTAATAGCTTACTGGTAGAGTGGTAGCCTTAAATCGATTTGTTTCCTGAGCAACAGATATGTGTTTGCCATTCTTTAAGGTTCTTAGAAAGACCTTTGAGTGGAATGCAGAATGTGAAGAAGAATTTCAGGAGATGAATAAGTATTTGGGATCTCCACTATTGTTGTCCCGACTAGTACTCAGGGAAAAATTATACTTATATTTAACTTCGTTTGAGTCTGTAGTTAGCTCCGCATTGGTTCAATTGGAGAATGGGATCCAGAAACTAGTCTAATACACCATCAAAGCATTTCGGTGAATTGAAATCAGGTATCCACACTTGAAAAAATATTCCTTAGCACTTATTGAAGCCTCCAGGCATATGAAATCTTATTTTGAAGCACACACCATAATTGTGTACACTGATCTACCTCTTCGATGAGAACTCCACAAACCTAAAAATTCGAGAAGATTGATGTATTGGGTTGATGTATTGGGTAGCAGAGTTGGGAGAATATGACACCATCTATGAGCCAAGGTCATCGTTGAAATGACAAGCTTTGGAAAATTTCATTACAGAGTTCACATATCTAGAGATTATCGACAAACAAAACTTGCCTCAAGCAGAATTTTTCGAAAGAGATCTCAGATCAAAAGCAATCCAAAGTCGTACCCGACCTACCTAAGTCATTAAGCACTCAAAAGATGGCTCAGAAGTATGCAAAGGAAAATAAGAAGATAATCCTCCATGGAGTTATGTCTACAAAAAACTTTAGAAGTGATGTTCCGTTATGGAATTTATATGCGAATAGATCCTTATGCGCAACTAGAAGGGGAACACGTATTATACTTAATACTCCTAACAATATTGATGTTGAATATGCCCTTAAATTTCAATTCAAGGCATCACGAAGTTGAGTACGAAACTTTGATAGCCAAACTCGTCGAGCAAGTAGTGGCGAATAGTGTTTCACAGTTGGTTATTAACCAAGTGCCTTATCTATATGAAGTTAAGGGAGAGTTAATGACCAGATACTTGACCAAGTCAATGGAAGTCATTTCCAAATTTCCAAGCGTAAAAATGAACAGGATACCAAGGATGGCTAACGCCTGAGTTGATGCACTTTCTCGACTAGCTTCAGCAACAAGAATAGAACTTAGGAGAAGCATTCCAATTCAGATCTTGGCAAGCAGGGGTATAGATAAGGATCCAATGATCAGTTTCATTACTGTAGATTTGGGACCTTCCTAGACGGATCCGATCAAAGCTTACATAAAAGAAGGAATACTAACAACTGATCCAAAAGAAGCAAAAAAGCTCCAGTACAAACAGTCATATTTGTGTTGGACAATTGAGTCTTATACAAAAGGGTATTTACCATTTCCTTGTTACATTGTGTCCATCGATTAGAAATTGAGGATTTAATAAAGGGGCATGAAGTTTCTTGTAGAGCTCATTCAGCTGGTCGGTCATTTCTCGAGAGAATCAACACACATGGATACTATTAGCCAACTATAAGGGAAGACTGTAGGGCCTTCGCAAGAAAGTGTGATAAGTTCCAGAGGTTTTCTATAATTCATAAAATACCCAACACTGCTCTAGCACCGATTACTTTTCATTATCCATTCCTCATTTGAGTAATTGACTTAGTCGACCCACTGTCGACCACCAAAGGCCGGTTCAAATACCTGGTAGTTGTTATTTACTATTTCACAAAATGGGTGGAATTAGAGACGTTGATAGAGATGCCTTATGATAAGGTATACCAATTCATCTGAAAGAAAATCATCTGTAGGTATGGCATGCCTTATGCCTTCAGACCATAGAACCCAGTTTGATAATGATGAATTCAAAGCATATTGTGTCCAATCTAAGATCTAGAAACTCCATTCTGCACCAGGACATCCCCAAAGCAATGGTCATACAAAAGTGATAAACAGAAGCTTACTTAATGGACTAAAGAAGAGACTTGATGCTTCTAAGGGAAACTATATTAATGAATGTCACTCTTTTCTTTAGGCTTATATAACAATAGTGACGATAGCAACTAGAGAAACACCTTATATGCTTGCGTTTGAAACAGAAGCCATGGTGCCAGTCGAGATAGGCCTACCAACTCACAGAGTGCTAAACTTTGATTCTACCAAGAGTGACTTAATGAGAAGATTGCATTTGGACATACTGGAAGAAGTTCGAGAAGATTCTGCCCTCAGAAATGCTACCTACCAACAAAGGACTGCTTACTTTTACAATAAAAGGGTCAAGCCAACTAACATAAAATAAGGCGATTATGTCCTCAAGAAAGTCATCCAGAAGGGCAATAATCTTGAGACCAATCGGCATGGCCCATATTGTATTTAAGCGGTCATCCGACCAGGGACATTTCGACTAGAGACACTTGATGGGGAGGAATTCAAGAACCCTTGGAACGTCGAGCACCTTTGCAAATATTATTAATGAATAAAGTCATTGACATATTGTATTTTTTTTACTCAACACAACTATCTTTCAAGTTCAATAAAAATCTTAATTTTAGTTCCCTCAATTTTTTTCGATTTTTTTTCGAAGTACGACGATGTACATCCCTCAAAAAACAACAAACAAAAAATGTCTCTTAGTCTTTAGCTCTTGCAGATCAACATCACATACTTAATCAGGTTGAACTTAACAAATTCGAGATGCATGAACAACTTAATGCACAGTCGTGTCTCGGCCGACAAAGTTATTACTTCATATATGACTTCGTATTAACAAGTCATGAGCAAAAAGTATTACCCGACCCAGTTAAATATAGGAATATATTCCTAGCACACTTGGTCTCCATTAATAAACTTACTTCATGTATGACTTTGTCTTTGACAAGTCAAGGACAAGGATTCTGTAAAACATCACATATTACTCAAACAGTTAAAAACATGTTTTACCCGACTAAGTTAAATGCAGAAAGATATGTAAACATTCATAACCATTAGAATAAACACATACATTCCTCATACACTTGGTCCCCACTGATAATTGATGCTAAACTTGGATCAATAAAACTATTTTTAGTTTCATCTAAGTGCAATGGTAGAATCTAAGGCCCTACAATCACAGTTTAGTAATTCATTATGAAATGATAATTTAGTTGACTAATTTATTAACTAATCATAAGTTGACAACACAAAAGCTTGAATTTTTGCTCAAATACTAACTATATTACATATTCAAGATCAAATGAGTACAAAATACTGAAAACTCATTCAGCTGGACATTTTTCTTATGCTTTGGAAGTTTGAGTCACCCTCTCTTGTTTCACTCTCTCCATCCCAGCAGGAGGATCATCCAGGGTATAAGGGGAATCGATGAAGTTAAAATCCCTAAGCATTTGCCTATTACAGCTTCTCGACACATCAATTAGATGAGGAGGACGAATTATTTCGTGCAGATCATGAAGACTATAAACTCCCATGTATTTGGTGATTAAACACTAAGGAATAACATCAGGAGGAATCCATGATATGTCCAACTTAAATGGGAGTTTGTCACAATCCAGCAAACTAGGATCATTCTAGTACCATAGCTCATTATTTATGTCAAATTTTAGCAAGCTCTGCAAGTGGTTTCATCCCCACCTGTAACCTTCACGATATCTCTGGTCAAGATGATCATCAACATGTCTAAGTCCCTCATTATAGTCATCCATCTAGACCTCCCTAGGTTGTTTGTGAAATTGAAATGTCAGCCTTTTAACCTGATGTTGAAGTTTCTTTAAGACATTACTCTTCACTTTCAACTGGATGGATTGATCGACGATGGCTATATCCTTAGCTTCCAACTGGATGGACAAATCAACAATGGCCTGACTCCTCGCTTTTAACTGGACACCTTGGTCATCTAGTGTTTTTCTAGTTCTTACCTCTTCTATAGTTGGTCGGACAACTCTTCGTTGCCTGGAATTTTGCCTAGGTATGATTTTCTACAATTTTGCATGTTCTTCTGCTAATCTGGCATTCTCAGCTTCCAAGAAAGAAGCACCTTCATCACCACCTCTGGTAGATGGCTTTTTCAGGCTGTCCAACTCATTTATGAGATAATTATTTTCCTCTTCAAGAAGTTTGTCTACTTACCAAACTTCATCCACTTCTTGATTTAATAAAAACTCTGTCCTTCTGTACATGGAGGCATACTCTTTAAGCTTTTTCTCAAAGCACCATCCTTTACTTAATACTTTATACTTAGTTTCATAGTCAGCATGGAGTGAAGCCAAATAAAACTTGTTGACATCTTGTAGATCTTCAATCATCTCATAATAAGAAACATTATTTTCCACTGCCCTATCGAGCAAGCAATAAATATGGATGTATGACTCCTTAACTTGGTCGGACACATCTGGACCAAGAAAGACGACTAAGTCTTCTTCGGATAAAGGAACATGGCCAACTTCCAAGATATTTTTACTTCGCCTGAGCAGATCGGATTCAGCAGAAACTATGGCATTTTTCCTATCATCAAACTGAAAATTACAAATGTAAGAACACAAGTGTGATTACTAAGAAAACACGATACAAGGTGTGTAAATTCATGAAGATAACTCAACTAAGTAAGAAGACATAATTATGATAAATGCAACACATTCAGATAAAAGTAAATATTTTCTTTAGTAAACCAGGATGTGTTACATAATAATGATCTTATTACAAGCCATAATAACAAAAAGAAAAATAAATGAGTTAAACCTTGTCCTTATCCTTAACATTACTCCCATAAGTCATCTCGGCAGAAGGGATGGATTCATCAATGGGCTTTAAAGAAGACCTAGCAGGCTGAATGGAGGATTCTCCATACCCTTTCTCATCAGCAAAATTTTCCTCCAAGTTTGGAAGAGTGCTTGGATCATGCCTTTAAAATAGTTCAAAATCTTCAGTAGTATCGACCTCCTTCAAAGCCTTAGACCAGCCATCCTTGAATAATTTCTTCCTGACGAACCCAATTTGAGTGATGGCAGTCAGAAAATCTTTGTCCCAACCCTTATTAAAGGAAACTTCCTTTATTTTCTTATTCTTGGCCTTATGTGCAACCAGTTAAGCTATCGACCAATTATTTTCTGCTCGACAGATTTGAGAAGGGCTTGATTTTCCACCAACTTCTCCTCGACCATCTTAGCCCTATTTTCAGCAGTGGTCAAACTGGTCTCAGTAGTAGTGGATATATTCTTAGCCTTCTGAAGTTCCTCCTCCCAAGATTTTTATTTAGACTCCAAGACTTGCCTTGAAGTCTCTAAAGATCGCTTTAAACCTTCAAAGGCTTCCTCTACATGTCCTCCGAAAAAATATAGTTGATCGTCCTTCCCCATCAACTGATTGAAGTTCACCAAAAATAGCATAAAGAAAAAGTAACGGATTACAAGAAGAGTAACAAAACAGTAAGGACAAGTAACAAAGGGGAAATAATTACCAAAGCCAAACTTTGGCAAGCATTTTTCGCCAATGTTAATTGTGGCATAAAAGTAACAGTTTCTCTATCAGCAGAGCGAGTACCAGTTTTGATCAATTTCCTATCCATGATAAGATTAATAACAATGGAGGATGACCCTGTAATAGCCATGTCCTCTTGAATTTTCTCGATCAACTTTTTGTTGGAAACACTCTTCTCAACCTACTTTTTAGAAAGACCTTTTTCTTAACCTCTTGAATTGAGGTGCAATAATATCAATCTCCTCAGTAGTGATGACTTGAGGGACTTTTTCAGAAATTTTGGATATTTTCTCTTACTTTTTGTCATCATCGTCCTTGCCAGTCTTCTCGTCATCCCTCTTGGAAATGAGAGACAAATCTCCATTCATCAAGTCGGGAATTTTCCTCTTTCCCGTGACAACAAGTGGGGAGGTGGGAATAGTAAAGATCTCGAACGACTCAAAAGAATAACAAGTACCTAATTTATTTTCAGCCCCTGCACATTCCTTATCCAAAGAAGTGAGAATTAGTTCCTCTTCTAGATTAATGGGAGCTAAAGCTAGAGCAGTGGTAGGCCTAGAAACAAAAAAGGTAATCTAGCTCCTATATTGAAATAAGTGGGAGGCTGATATAGGGTGTTCCGTCCTAATCCTGTGAAAAATGCTCCACAAGAATTTTAACTCTCGAAAATTGACGTCATCTTCTTTAGGACACTTTTTCTTTCTCTCAACTATGCAAAACAGGACAAGAAGTATTAATAAACATATTATCAAACATCTGGTTAGCAAAAAAGAAATGTATAATAATCAAAATCAACAACCTGTGTCATGTCCTACTTGAGGTAATCTGGGTCCCTCAAACATGTTTCCTCTTTAAAGAGGATCATGTTGACAATTCTTCGCTATAACCCCGTAATAAAAAAATAATCTTTGTTGAAGTCTGGAAAATTGACGACTAAGGCTCTATTGGCAAACCTAGTTTTCATATAATAGGTATTGTCACTAGTAACCCATTTGTAACCGAACATCAACTCAGGGATGCCAATGAGGGTACCGTGTATTTTGTTAAGACTATGTATCCCATTCACTACTCTCCAAGTATTGGGAGAAACTCTAATAGGGACGACATCAAAACATTGATAAAACTTTAGACATAAATGATTGGAGGGGAAAGTGAAACTACACTTAGCTATGAACAATAAGGGAATCTAGTGACCCTCTGGTAGTGATAGCACCGTAACTGGTGGTACTAACATTTCTAACTCTAACAAATCATGGATGTTCCTTTCCCTCTTAAATTAGTCTAAGGAATCCCCATGAACTATGTAAACAATGGTTATAGTAAAGGAAGAAAGAAATTGAAAAGAAAGGGAAGGAGAAAGCTTACATAGAAAATGGTGGCAGAAGCAAGGGTAGGATGCAAAAGAAAGCTCAAATATAGAAAGCTTGGAGAAGAAAGAGAGTTTGAAAACTTGAAAAAGTGTGGTGTGGAAAACCTGCAAAACTTTCATCTCTTATAGCTTACCTAGAGAACTTTGTAAGAAATGATTACTTGTATCGACGATTAACATTCTGACAGCTGAACAACTCTAAAAGCGTGAAATACCAATATGCACTTTGGCGGTTCCCTAATTTTCAAATTATTTACAAAAATGCCATGATAAGATCAAGGGATGGAAAATTTTCACAAGTCCCACAAGTCGGCTTACACCGACCAACTTTGAAGAAAACATACTCCATCCTTTCAATAAAAATATCAAGAATGAACTATTGGGAGATTCTGCTGATACAAAAAACTATCTACCTATGTGGACTAATCAGATATGGGCACTTGTCTCCTTACGTGGCAAAAATCTTGGTCAACAACCAATTTATTCTCCCCAAATATAGTTGTTCGGCAGGCAGGCTGACCAATATGAAGAATGTAGAACATCGAAGTAAATAAACAGACACCACTTGGGGAAATAACCAAGGGTCCTTCCTCACGTGGTCTAGATTATCAACCATCATATTCATTATGTACGGGTGTAAATTCTTGGATATATAATGGCATTCCAACCCTTGATCTCTGCGTCACTATAAATACATTGTATTCCTTTCACAAAAGGCAAGATAAAACAGATTCTAGGTTATTCTTCTTAACAAGAGTACACGACTTTTTGTAATCACTCAAATTAATACAATAGCAGTGGACGTAGGCTTTCTTTCACAGCCGAACCACTTTAAAAACTCTTTGTCTCTTGTGTGATTTATTTTATTGCATCTTATATTTTATCTGCGATTTGGATCTAGTCCATTTTTTACATCAACAATATATATATGTATCACCCTGTATTCATTAATGGTGTATGGTTCTCAATGTACTTTGAATCCATTTTCTTTGTTTGTAACCTTAACTCTAGCCCAGTTACAACAACAAAAAAGTCATATTGATCCTAAGCATAACATGATTAAAATAGTGGAGATGTGATTAAGAGAATCTATAAGTTAACTCAATTCCCAATAAGTCGATGTATTATGTTCATGAGATCTTTTTTCGCAAATAAAATCCATTTTTCATAAAAAATCTTATACATATATCGTTTGATTCTATACAATTACTCATGATCACTCATAAGTCGAGTGAACTAAGCATAATTTATAGAGTTTTCTTTGTGATTAAATATCACGTGAGATATTGAAGTCGAAGAGAAATTCTATTCAGAAGGAAATCAAAGTAGTGTTTCCTAAAAAAATGAAAAATTACAATTACTAGTTATTGTAGGGACATGATTTTATAAATGTCCATTTTAGAATCTAGGAATTTTATGAGCGTCCTAGATCACAATTAGTATGTCTGATACCACTACATTCGGCACGTCAACATGTTCATCCATGACGGCCTCGATCCAAATCTGAAGTTTCACGCACCCATCATCTTCATATGTGCGTAGTGCAACCTCAACGTGCAACGTGCGTCTTCAATATTCCCACTACTCCACTCACATTTATGGTAAAATAATTAATTTGGAGTTTTTAATGATTACATAATTATTTGAGAATTTTTATAAAATATATTTTAAGGTTTCAAAATGTTTTCCTTCGCAAAAAGAATTTTTTCCAAGTGTAGGCGAGAAAAACTTGTCGCTGAAGTCATTCGAGTGACAACACATTGTCGTTCAAACGACATGTGGCTGTCATGTGAAGTCGTTCGATCTACGTATCATTTCTTTCAAGAGAAAACCCTTTGTCGTTTGAGCGATGCGCCGTTTCGATTTTCGTATAAATAGCAGTGTTCTGCATACACATTAATTTTTCATGTTTTTTTCACCTACATTTACAGCAGAACTACTCGTTTTTCAGACGTCATCTTTTTGTATGGACCTAATGGGTACACGCTAAGGTGTATTAGGTTATTTAAAAACTCTTTTAACTCTTTGATATAAAATCTATTATAAATTATAAATTAAAAACACTCACTCACACTAGTAAGTAAAAGTGGTGATGCTAGAAATAAAAAATACCCTTTAAGAATGAGATGAGAAAAAGTGGAAGTGACACAATATTTGGTCTCGAGAAAACCACCGTGATGGAAAATCCCGTGTCCCTAGTCCCAGGACAACTCACACACCCAAGTCCACTATTACCAATTATTGATTACAGATTATAGTCCACCAGTTTACAATGAAAATAAACTAAGCAAATACAAGCCCGTATAATCAGCCTAGTCTAAAAACAACCCAACTTGACTCACAATCAGTCAACTCAATAACACCCAGGTAATAGCAACTAGAAGACATGCACACTACACACTCAACACCCGAGATCTGTGTATATGTACACAACACAAGTAAGCGATAATAATAAGATGATATTGAATTAATCTATACTAAAAGAATGATTAAATACTAAGTCACAAGACACATACAAGGTCTTCCTTAATAATTAATATTCAAGTGAAGATTAATCCTAAAACAATTTAGTTGGTACAAATGACCACAAATAAAATATGAGATAAACTTCCAGCAATTGTATCGCGCAATTAAAATAAAAATTAACTTCACACCAGATATAATATGAATCAATTTAAATAGGTGTTATGTTAAAATATCAAGTCCAAGTAAAATAAGCAAAAGATAAAGCGTGTAGCACGTAGCTCATATAAATTAGGAGTGAATTAAAAGAAAATAAAATTAAATAAATAAAAGATATTATTTAAAGTCCACATATTAATTAAACCCAACTAAATAAAGTGAACACACAAAAGTACAACTTCGAGGATATAACTAGTTAGCGGCAAAATCAGATTATCTTTAATCTCAAATTAATTAAGTTAAATCAAATTTAAAATAAAAATTACTTTAAAAAAATGTGTGACACAACAAAAACTTAAGATATAGATTTTAAATTTTAAAAAGTTAAGTCCAATTAAACAAATGCACACACTCACAGTGAGATGGGCGTAAATAAGATATTAACAACTCATACCAAAAAAAATCTCAAACTTAGTTCTAAAGGGAACACAACAAATTTAATCTTTGAAGCCGATTTTGACAAGCTCACCAAAAAAGATTCAAGGATTTATCAAACAAATCAGGATTCCAAATTTTTTGTTCAAATCCAATTAAATATCCAACAAGTTTAGAAAGTAGCTTAGTGTTAGATTTAAGTCTTACAAAAAAATTAAACTAAACTCAGTCTTGGTACCTTAAACAAAGCAAGAGATAAAATCCCCACAAATATGTTTTATACAATAGAAATAAAACACCCAAATCGAGTCTTAAGAGTAAAAGATGATTTAATAAGATATAAGGTGAAGAAAAAAAAACTAATAAAATGAGCCAAGAGTATATGAGAACCACAACTCACAAAACAGTTTATTTATAAAAAAAAAAAATAGATCAAATAAAGTTATATAATTGGTAAAAGAAACCTAAAATCATGTTTTAATAAGAACACTTATAGTTACAATTACAGATCTGAAGAGATATATTAAAGTCTTTAACAGTTTAAACTATTCACCAAGAGAAAAATGGACCAAACACAACATTGATTTATATTAGAGGATCAAATTTTAGTTTAAACCTAGATTAAAAAAAATTCTTTCTAAACAAACAGTCTCACAAAATTGATTCGACTAGCAACACTCGATTCTAATATATATATATAAAGGGTTAAGAAGAGTTACCCCAAAATGATGATCCGTGTATAGGGGTGGTAAACGGATGGATACGGATCGGATACCATGTTTTCTATATCCGTATCCGCTATCTGGATGCACTATCCGTATCCATATCCGCCCGGATAGTTAAAACAACTATTCGTATCCACTCGGATAACTCGGATTCGGATAATATCCGTATCCGTCTACATTGTTTAACCATCGCAAAAAATAACTATTAAAATATTCAATTCAATCCAAATAAATATATAACAAATTACTACCTCCTATAATCAACAATTATGGCTTCCATAGTATTATTAGCATTCCATGATTATAATATGGCGTAAAGCCATTCATATTTTACAACCATATAAGATTAAATCCATCCAAAAAAAACAACAGTAGCATTCCATAACAGTAGAAATAAATATGTACCTTTTAGATTAAATCAAATTTATTGAGAATGATAACCTCATGGACCTTTTAGTCTTCAAAACATACTAATATTTTTATTTTTATTTTCATTTTAATGAGTAGCAGCGGGCTGATGTGATGGAGGGGGAGGTGGCAGAATGCGGGTTTTTTGTGGAGTGAAATGAGGTTTTCTTTACTCTTGTTTTGTACGAAAGAGAAATAAAATGAAAATAGTGTTTTTTTGTTTTGAGTGGAGTATATGTTCTTTAGTGGGTGTATGTTGTGAGTGATAGGATGTATTGTAATTTTAGTGTAACTCCATAATAATATACCCAATCAAATAATAATACATGGCATTTTATAATATGCCCAATAAAATAATAACTTTATGGTATTTTTGTTTTGAGTGGAGTATGTATTTGTTTTGTTTTTGGGAATAAAATTTATTATTATTATTATTATTATTATTATTATTATTATTATTATTATTATTATTATTATTATTATTATTATTATTATTATTATTATTATTATGCCAGTAGTAATACTAATACTAATACTAATATTATTAGTAATATTTTAAATATATATTTGATGGATACGGATATCCAATAAAATAAATATCCGGTAAAATGAATACTCCTCAATCGGATACGGATTATCCGTATCGGATACTAGTACTATCTGTATCTGTATCCCTTTTCTCGAATATTTTTATTGAGTATCCATATTTGTATCCGTTTCCATTTTTTTGGATAAATATCCACAAATTCGGATTCGGATATCGGACGGATGCGAATTTTTGAATATCCATTTACAACCCTACCCGTGTATAAGCAGACGATTGTATCTCAAACCGAAAATCCACAAATGAGAAATTAAAGCCTCCACACCGAAAAGCAACCGAAAAAACACGCTCCATAAAAAAAAGCCACCAAAAATCACCAACTCTGGACCAACCAAAAAACATAACCTATCCAAGCCAAGTACCAAAACGGGAACAAACCCACCTTCTCAAACTCCAAATCGGGCAAGCACAAGACCAAATCGGAATAGATTTTTGTCAAACACAAACTCGCAAACACACTCTTAAGATCTTGAAGTAGATGTTGGATGAAAGAAAAAATCAAACACTCTCACAAGATAGCAATCAGAAGTGAAAAATGTAGAGAGAAATAGGGTAAAATATGTTAGCCACTCCTTTTTAAAGCGAGAGAAATGAATAAAGTGAAAACCCTAACTTTTCAAATACCCCAAACTGTAAATTATAAACCATCAACAAAAACAGCCAAGCTCAATTCGTAAGAACCTACCGGGGGTAAAGCGTAAACTCAAGGATACAAGTAGGGCAACTTACACGCCAAAAATATCTCGAACAAACCGAAATCTATCCTCGAACTAAGCAAACTCAGACGTCGAGCCAAACAACATGCAAACCCTAAACGATCACAAACACAAAATAAAGAGCTGTCATTTAATGTTAGGATCAAAATATTAATTAACGACATTTTGATGATTAATCCTGTTAACTTTAACCCATAAAAAATTTCAACACTAAAATTAATTAAAAGAAATATGATTAATGCCTCAAAACACATAAATAAATTATTTAAGATATAAAACCTTCAAATATTTCATAACATTAATTAAAAATCCAAAAATAAAAACTCAATGAATAATATGAAAATTATGTAAGATAAAAATACACAATAAAAAGTCTTTTATCAAAAATATATTATGTATCAAAATAATGGAATATGATTTAGCATATTAAACACACAACTCAGAATATAAAAAAAATAATTTAAATAATACACTCTAAACAAATATTTTATAAAAAATATTTTATATATTAAATCAATATAGGAATATATTCTTTAAGGTATAAAAATTGATTTTAATAATAAAAAATGCAGGAGATTCTAAAAAACTATTTGTCTCAAAATTGAGCCAACACAAGAAGAATGAGATTTTCACTTTTAAGGTTTTCACCTTTTTGATTCACAAATTCTTTCCAAATACATATGAGAATCTTTATAAACCCTAGATTGATTGTTCTACTCGTATGGAATATTATTGTGGAGAAGAAGACTGTTCTCCATTGCTGACTTGGAGCTTTTGCAGGATCTCTTGCATACGACAACGAACTGGCGTCTGCAAGAATTCGTGTGTCAAGATATATTTCTTTGTATTTTTAAGTGTTATAAAATAGAGTGAAATAAAAAGGTTTTGCCCCGTTTGGGGATTTTTCCTCATATTTGTGATTGTGTGCATGCTTGAATTTACTTTATTCGTCCATAATAATTAATTGCAAGAGTTAAGGTTTTTGGGACTAAAATTGGGATTTAATTAAACAGGTTTATCTATTGATTGCTGGCGCACTCTTAAATTGGTATCAGATCCTATTACACAATTATACCGTGTAAGTTTTCCGTAAAATTTATCTCGATATCAATTTTGTTCTAAAAATTGATTTTTGAAAAAGCGCAATTTAAATGGAAAACTTGTATAATCGAGTGCCAATTTTTGACGGGACAAATTACGCATATTGGAAAGCCCGTATGAAATCCCACTTAATGGCCATAGATGAACGTGTTTGGGTTATGTGTGAAAGAGGGTGGATGCCTCCCACTATTACTGTAGATAATGTAACAACTTTAAAACCTCTGACTACATGGACTGAGGGTGAATTTAAACAGAGAACATATAACTCATGTGGGCTTAGTGCAATTTTTGAAAATGTCACTCCCGACGAGTTCCAATGCATCATGACGTGTACCGCGTCAAAAGAAGAATGGGATGTTTTACAACTTATCCATGAAGGAACTAATGCAGTCAAAGAATCAAAATTGCAAAATTTAACTGCACAATTTGAGACAATCACCATGCTTGAATTTGAGTGTTTTGATGAATTCTATGCAAGCGTATCTAATATTTTAAACACTAATTTAAATTTAGGTGAACACATTCCTGATGCTAGAGTAGTTAAAAAGATTCTGAGATCACTGCCTAAGCATTTTATCCCTAAAGTCACTGTTCTAAATTCTATAGGAAATTTGACTAGTCTGAAATTAGAAGATTTGGTAGGAGACCTCCAGACTTATGAAATTGACATGTTTCTTAACACGATAAAATCAAAAGACAAAGGGGTAGCACTTAAAGCCCTAGATAAAAAGAGTGAAGGGTCAACAAGAAAGAGAGGTGAGCCATCTAGGAGAAAAAAGGAAGAGATGTCTTATTCGGAGTATGATTTTGACTTAGACGATTTTGCTTTGTTTGCAAAAAACTTCAAGAAATTTCTCAAATTAAAGAAAAATGGCAATTTCAAAGATAAAAAGAATTTTGATAAAATAAATTTGAAAAGAAAAATGATAAAGATAAAGAGGACACGCCTAAGAAAGATGAGGAGAGACTTTATGAGTGTGATGGTAGAGGTCATAAGGCATTTGAGTGTCCTAATAGGTTGAAGCATGAAGGAAAAGGTAAAGCTACTTAAATGTCTCCCTAAGTGATGACAATGAGGTCGAGTCGGTGGATTCTGTAGGGGAGTCACCGCATAAATATAACTTCACCGCATTCATGTCTAGTCATGTGAGTATTGACACTGCACCTCGCGATGATAAGGACGCTACTTCACTGGGACACCTTGACAGTGAAAGACATGGGAGTAAGGGGGAGGATGCTGCAAGAGAGAGCGAGAGTGATTTACGATGCACGTACGCTGATTTCTATACAGATTCTTTTAAAATTAAAAAGAGTAACAAAGCTTTAGAACTTAGGATAGTTGCCTTAGAGAAATATTTGGGAGAGACGAGAGAGAGAGTCCTCCATTAGCACTGCCTTGAGAGAGAGAGAGAGAGAGAGAGAGAGAGAGAGAGAGAGAGAGAGAGAGTTTGCGTAGAGAGAGATTCAGTTTAGAGAGAGAGAGAGAGAGTAGTATAGAGAATGAGAAAGGTGACTTGATTAAGTAAGTAGCTAGTCTTACGAGTGAGCTCCATTCCTCCCTACACAATCGGAAGAAACTTGAATCCCTTGTAGACCAACTCACTTGTGACCTTGAGAGAGCCCGAGAGGTCAAGGTAAAGATAAATTATAGATTTGAAAATAAGGGAAAGATGCTCCTCGCCCCTGCTTTAGGGTTTGGTGAAAGGCAAGTAATAGGTTTTGATGGTGCTTCCACATCTCATGTGACATCGAAACTAATTTCGGAGTTTACTAAAAATCCATATGGCCATCAACCAAAACCCTAGAGAAGAGTTCGTCCAAGGAAAGAAAACCAAGGTCAACCTAAGACTGTGTACTTATGTACCTATTGCAAAATAAAAGGCCACCTTAGGGATTTTTTCTATAGTTTGGGTCGAACATGACGTACTTTTGCTCTACCACGTGCCACTAGAAATTTTTCAAGTCTTACAGAGAAGGTTGAGTTTCTAGTCACCACATCTCAGAGTTTAATGGAAGAGTTCCTACGAATTTATTTTCCATCTGCGGATACTTCCAGAATCCTTACTAGAACCAACAATGACAAGGGAAAATAGAAGGTTACCTTCACTTGGGTGTCTAAACACGACGCAAAATCCCTTGTTGTTCATGTTGCTCTTAAAACACAATATACCTCTTAGTGGTACTTTGATAGTGGGTGCTCCAGACACATGACTGGTGACATTTTATTTTTTACCTACCTAAAGGATCGTAAGGAACGTAAAATCACGTTTGGAGATGAGCGTAAGTCTAGCATAGTAGGAAAAGGTATAGTAGAGATACCAGGATTTCCTAAGCTAGAGGATGTTTTGTACATTAAAGGTTTGAAAGCAAACATTCTCAGCATTAGCCAGCTGTGTGATGCTTACTTTGCTGTAAAGTTTGATCGGAATGAGTGTAATGTCTATTATCAAGAGGGTAAACTTCTATTGCAATGGGTGAGGACAAAAGATAATTGCTATGGAATTGTGCCCAAGTCCTCATTTGTCTGTAACAACACCACGATCACACCTATGGATCTATGTCATCAACATCTAGGTCATGTGAATTTTAGAGACTTGGAGAGATTAGCTAAAAAGGACCTAGTACATGGCTTGCCATCACTTGGAAAGACGACTTTCATGATTTTAGGACCCTGTCAGTTGGTAAAGTAAGTTCGAAGTCCCCACAGGAAGTTGAATTCCATTACCACTTCACGAGTGCTTGAGTTGATACATATGGATCTTATCGGTGCTACTCGTATAAAGAGTTTGGGTGTTAATAGGTATATCCTCATGATGGTAGATGATTTCTCTCGTTACTCGATTGTAGGTTTTCTGAGAGAGAAATCCGATGCTGTGGAATTTTTCACGACCAAGTGTCGTGTCCTGTAAAATCAACACAGAGTCACTATCAATAAGATGTGGAGTGACAATGACATGGATTTTAAGGAAGATAAAGTATATCTCTAATGTGATAGCCTCGGGATCAAACATAAATTTTCATTCGTGAAGACTCCTCAGTAAAATGGGATTGTTGAGAGAAAGAATCGGATGATTCAGGAGATGGATAGATTTATGCTTCTAGGTCGTAAAGTTTCTAGGAGATTTTTGGCAGAGGCGGTGTCTACCTCATGCTATATGGTGAATAGGGTTTACCTTCACCCACACACACTTAAGACGCCGTATGAATTATGTACTGTAAAGAAAGCCCATCCTTTCATATTTTCATGTCTTTAGGAGCAAATGCTACATCCTACGGGATACAGAGCAATTAGGAAAGTTTGACTCCCGGAGCGATGAGGGAATATTGTTAGGGTGTTCATTGAATAGTAGAGCATATCGAGTTTTTAACCTGAGTAGCTCTAAGGTTATGGAGTCAATAAACGACACCATGAAAGATGACGAACCGCCGACATTTGTTAATTATAACCTTTTGTGTAAGGACAGTGCACTTCCTACTGATGATACCATTGTGCCTCCCATACCTAGGGTGGACCCTACTCCTAACTTAGGGGACACACATGCTTGAGTTCATAAGATTTATGATCCTACTGCCATTCTAAGAGATCCCAACCTAGGGGTCAAGACTCATGCTTAGCTAGAGAATGTGGTTAGCTTTATTTTCTAAATGTCTAAAGTCGAGCCCAAGAACTTCAAATAAGCACTCAAGGATGAACACTGGATATCTGCTATAAAGGATGAGTTGCTTCAGTTTAGAAAGAATAATGTCTGGGATCTTGTCCCCCGACCTAGTGAGAAGATTGTGATAGGTACCAAATAGATCTACAAGAACAAAATGGATGGGAATGGTACCATTATCCAAAATAAGGCTAGGTTGGCCGCTCAAGGCTACACACAGATAAAGGGCGTAGACTTTGACAAGACATTTGCTCCTGTTGTGGGGCTTGAGTTTATCCTCTTATTACTCGCCATCACATGTTATTTGCATTTCAAGATATACTAGATGGATGTCGATTCTGCCTTTTTGAATGGCATTCTATAGGAGGAAGTTTACATGGAATAACCAAAAGGGTTTGAAGACCCTCAGCACCCTAATCACGTCTATTTTTTTAGAAAAGTCATGTATGATTTGAAGCAAGCACCCTGTGATTGGTACGAGCGGCTTACTTCCTATATCTTATTCCGTATCTTCATGAGAGGGGGAGTTTATCAGACGTTATTTGTTGGGAGAGGAGATGGTGATATTTTGGTTGCCTGGGTCTATATGGATGACATAGTCTTTGGATCCACATGCTCACGACTTTGAGTAGGAGATGAAGAGTGAGTTTGAGATGAGCATTGTTGGTGATCTTACATTCTTCCTTGGTCTCCAGGTTCGTTAGCTAGAGGATGGGATGTTTATATTCCAATCCAAGTATGCTAGAGACCTTGTGAAGAAATTTAGTTTAGACTCCGCTAAGCTCTCACGTACCCCGATGAGTACCTCAACCAAGATTAGAAAGGAAACTTGAGGCAAGGACGTAGAGCAAACTTTGTATTTTAGTATGATAGGTAGTATTCTCTCCTTGACTTCTAGTCGTCCCGATATAGCATTTACTGTTGGAGTATGTGCGTGATATCAGGCGTCCCCAAAAGAGTCGTACTTACTCGCTCTTAAACGTATTATCGAATATGTGAGTGGGACTCTCTCATTTGTCATTTGGTATTCCTTTTATACCGATGACCATTTATCTGCCTATTCGAATTCCGATTGGGTCGGGACTACAGATGGATATAGGAGCACTTCTGGTGGGTGTTTCTTCTTTGGTTCTTCTCTTGGCTCTTGGTTAAGAAAGAAGAAAAACTCCATCTCTTTGTCCACTGCGGAGGCTGAGTACATAGACGTCGGTAGTTATTGCATGCAACTTCTGTGGATGAAGCAGATGTTGGAAGATCATGGGATATCATAGGACGTCGTGACTATTTCTTGTGATAACATGAGCACAATACACATATCCCATAATCCATTCCAATTTTCGCACACAAAGCACATTAGGATACACGAGAACTTTATCCGTGAGTAAATAGAAGAGAAGGTCGTATCCTTGAGTTTTGTGTCTAACGAACTCTAGTTAGCCAATATTTTCATGAAGCCTTTAGATTTACTTAGATTCGAGAGTCTTAGAAAGTCTTTAGGAATTTCCACAACTGATTGAGGGGTGGTTCCATGTCTAGAGGAGGATGCATTTTTTTCATGTTCATATCATATGATTCCTATCTCTAGATTATATCATTCGTATCATTATTTGTTTCGGTTTTTATTTTCTTATTTTTTTCGACAAATACAAAAAGATTTTCTATTTTTTTGAAAAAGTTGAAAAATTTAAAAGATTTTGATTTTCATAAATTTTTTTAAAAAGCCAAAAAGATTTTATTTTCATAAAAATTTTTGGAAAACACAAAAAGAGTTTTGTATTTTGTTTACACCATTTATGGATGAATATTTAAGATAGCCAAAGTCAAAACTTCATTTCCATATTTCACGTGATTGTTTGATAGTTATTTGAGATGCTACATCATTTCATCCATGAGCTTTACATTGTTTGGAGTTATTGAGATGCGATTAGTGATATCTTTTTACATATTTGGCTCATTATCTCCTTTATACCACACATGCACGTTATTATTTGAGTATTGTACTTGTTTATCCCATGTTGACTTGAGTGTTTTCATCTCAATTTTGTCTATACAACGAACTAAATGCGATAAAACTTAACAAGAAAGTAGTGCATGTAAGAACCGTTGTGGTGAGTTTGTGTGATATATTTGAAAAATGGAGAAGGGATATGAAGGTACTCATTTATCCTTTGCGATTAAGCCACCATTTGAATCGGGCCTAGAAAAAGTGTGGCAAAAACAGAAGCCAAGGTCCAAAGAGGTTGAAAAGAGCCCGAAAAAAATTCATAGGCAATAAAAAGAAAATTATGCCAAAAAGGTGGTCCAATAGGATTTAGTTTCATAGACTTAAAATAAAAAATAAAAAGCATCATTATTTATGAGGGAGTTTGGATGAAATATAAAATGGGTTTGCACGTCCTTGAAAGCCATGAAAAAGCGTTACATAGTTTTGGACGTTATTGGTGTGAAAATCACTTTAAGCTTTGATTTGTTGATTTGATTGAGTCAATTTCTTATAATTCCACCATTTTTACACTAAAGGAAGATGTTCAGTTCATTCGTTAGGAGTATTCGAAATTCATCATGCACATATATTATGTTTGTATACATTGATTTTTCTATTTAATTTGTTCACATCGCTACATTTTCACTATCACCGACTTGGTTATTTTCGTGTTATTTCATGGTGTGATTTTTTGTTGTATATTTTGCGCGAAAAAAATTGAAAACATTCAAAAAAGAGAAAGTTTTATTACCATGTGGCATTCTCCGTTTGCATTGCTTTGTGTTCTTTATAGTTGTCTATTTAGGGACATCATAAAAAGGGGGAGAACGATTTATGAGGGATAATTTTGTTTGAAGTAATAATGATTTGCTTGAGATTAATCGATATTAATTTTCTCTTATCATTATATTTTAAACCGTTGAGCGTCACGAGTATTGTTTCTTGTCTCATGTGTGTAGGTACAAAATTGAGGATTATTTTTGCACACCCTGATGATGACAAAGAAAGATTGAAGAAGTTGAAGAATTGAAGATGTTGAAGTCTTTTTGAAGACATGTCATTTAGTATTTCCAGTTTTGGGGTTTAATGGGGATATTAAATTGTATGTCATTTATTTTGAGTTCGGGTAGAATAATTTAGATATTTTTTATGTATGTACCGGCATAGACATAGGGGGAGATTTGTAAGGACATGATTTTATAAATGTCCATTTTAGAATCTAGAAATTTTCTGAGCGTCCTAGATCACGGTTAATATGTCTAATACCGCTACATTCGGCAGGTCAACATGTTCATCCATGACGGCCTCAATCTAAATTCGAAGTTTCACGCACCCATCATCTTCATATGTCCATAGTGCAACCTCAGTGTGCAACGTGCATCTTCAACATTCCCATTACTTCACTCACATTTATGGTAAAATAATTAATTTGGAGTTTTTAATAATTACATAATTATTTGAGAATTTTTATATAATATTTTTTAAGGTTTCAAAATATTTTTCTTCGCAGAAAGAATTTTTTCTAAGTGTAGATGTGAGAAAAATTTGTCACTGACGTCGTTCGAGCAACAACACAATGTCGTTCAAACAACATGTGGTTGTCGCGCGAAGTCGTTCGAGCGATGTATCATTTCGTTCGAGCGACATCCCTCTGTCGTTCGAGTGACGAGCCACCTCGATTTTTGTATAAATAGTAGTATTCTGTATACACGTTCCTCAAGTCTTTTGCACCTATATTTACAGCAAAACTGCTCATTTTTTATACTTCATCTTTTAAGGTTTTCACCTTTTTGATTCACAAATTCTTCCCAAATACATATGTGAATCTTTATAAACCCTAGATTGATTGTTCTACTCATGTGAAGTATTCTTGTGGAGAAGAAGGTTGTTCTCCATCGTTGACTTGGAGCTCTTACGGGATCTCTTGTCGACGAAAACGAACCAAAACCTGCGAGTATTCATGTGTGAAGCTGTATTTCTCTGTATTTGTAAGTGTTACAAGATATAGTGAAATAAAAAGGTTTTGCCCCGTTTGGGGATTTTTCCTCATATTTGTGATCGTGTGCATGCTTGAATTTATTTTATTCGTCAATCACAATTAGTTGCAAGAATTAGGATTTTGGGGACTAAAATTGAAATATAATTAAACAAGTTTGTCTGTTGAATGCTGACGCACTCTCAGTTATGTCACACACACTCCATGATTTGATGACTGCTGAGATATCTTTTGAACTTCTTAATCGACTACTTATGACTAGAATTTTGTGGGTACATTCCCAGTAACCTTCACGAGAGTATAACTCGTCTGGACAACCTAGGGGCTTAAAGCCTAGTTGCATGCGATAAAACCATTCGTGATTACTATGCAAGTGAGTTAAAATTTTATTCATTTTTTTTCTTTTTTCACTTAAGCATAAACCCTTAATATTTCACTTCATTGTTAAAGCCTAGAAATACGCTAGTTGGGGGTGTAATTAGACCTCAATTTTGTGTATTTTTAAAATATTTTAAGGTCAAATATTATACATTTACAATGTTATCTAATTTTTAAGGTTCAATAGTGAATTTTAAATATTTTTAAAAAAAAGAATTTGAAAATAATTTGATCCGGATAAAAGTCAAACGATAAAGGGTGAAAAGTGTCCTTTTAGTATTTTCAATATTTTTTCAAGACCCAATTATTCTAAAATTGTTTAATATATTATTTTATAACTTTCCGTAAAGTTTCATGTATAGTCAAGTTAAAAATTAGAGTGATAAATATTATAAATTTAGGGAGTGAAAGTATAACTTTTGATAATTATTTACACTCAATTTTATAATTTAAATACTCAAATTATTATTTTATAAGTACCTCTAAAATTTGGCAAAATCAGGACTCAAACAAAGCTCAAATAACATGTATATAAAAAGTAGGGACTATAATGCAATTATTAAAGTTTAGGGGTCAAACGGCGATTTCATATATTTTACTGGCTCAAATTATGCTTATAGTGTTTTTTATATATTTTTCAGGAGTTGAAGGTGATATGACAAAAGTGGGAGATCAAAGCTAAATATTAAAGATAAAGGGTCAAGGTGGAGTTACTCGAAAAGATAATTTGGAGTCGCAATGCAAATAAAAAAAATATGAAGATCAAAGGCTGAAATATTTTTCACGAGAGATATTTTTTTATTCGTTATGCTGGATATATCCCGAAAGAGTCACATGCTATTTAAATACTACAATTATTTAATTGGTGTCGTACACGCGTAATAAAGGGGAACCGAGGCCGTCACTTTTTCTCTCATACTTTTCTTCCTTTTTTTCGATCATCCTTTTCACATTCTCCCACATCCTTATTGTTCTCCATCCATGATTTTTTTTTATTGTTTCATCTAATCCCTAAACAATTTTGGGGAACTCCTCCTAGAGGTTATTGTGGGTAATAATTTTTTCCCAATATATAAGTTTCTTTTGTTAACATTTTGTTAATTATATCTTAGTATTTAGTTAATTAGTTTAATATGGAATGATTATTTTTTGTGAATGCTATTAGTTTATTTTACTAGTCAAAATTTTATTGTGTTTATTTTTTCTTATTTTGTTGAATAATGCAATAATGTTTAGGATAAACTAATTCATTAAGGCTTATGAGGAAATAATGTTTATGGAAAATTGTTATGCCTAATTTTAACCGTGTCAACTAGTATTAATTAATTCTGAAAATTTTGTTGTGATTCAAATTAAATAACATGAAATCTATGATGTATTTTTAATGCGACGTAATTGAGTCATGTAAAAATTTGAGTTAGTGTGTATTTTTTAGTTAACTCTCACGTGTTCATTGAAAATCATGTATTTAGTGACATACTTAAGATTAAGTTAACAATACCATTAAAAGAGGTCGTTAAAACTTTGATTGTATTTTAAATTTATGTCGTTAAAAATGTGGTGCTGATCATGTAATTACCATAGAACTAATGTATAAACTCAAAATAACTTTTTAGAACCCTAGAATTAATTGAAAGTAAGTGACTATATTTTTATGGCATGCAATTGGACATAATTGTTATGGAATCATAAATACCTAAATAGTTTTAAAAATCATTAAATTAAAGTTAAGACTTTCTCGTTCATCTAGTATTTGCTTAAAATAGTTTTTTTTAACATTAATTGCTTTCACTTAGTCGCATTTGTTTAATTTCGTTTAGTTGTTTAATTATATGTCTTTAGTGTTAGTATTGTTTTACATTAACGCCATTATATTTCCACTCGAATTTTGACCTTCAAAGTATAAAAAATATAAAAAGACGAAAAAATATGTATATTATATATTCTACCTAAAATAATTCATTATCACGTTCCATTGGGTTCGACTTGAATTTATTGAAAAATACTATTACTTACATGATCGTCTACACTTGGGTGTATAGAAGCACGCATTTCAAGTCGTGCCACATTTGGTCGAGCGAGTCGTGTCATAAGTGATAGATTTGATCCATTTATTTATAATTTTTGTTTATATGTTTTTTCATGGAATATACAAAGGGGGAGGTTGTAAGAGCACATGTATTCTCAAAATCCCCAATAGGATTAGTTTGTCTTATCCCGTTACAAAACATATTTGAATCATTATCTAAGTTGTCCCAAAAAGTTTCATAATCAAGATCTCAAGATCAAACTTCTTCCTCTTCATTCGAAAAGCTACCGCATGTCATGATTAATGAGATTGCTAATTTAGGATAAGATAAAAGACTTAGAATGACTTAATTTGAGCACCCTTGTTTTGACTTAACTTAAATTAAGTTTTTTTTAAATGAAAAATGTGTTAAAACTTGTGTGTGAGTTAATTGGACTATTTGAAAAAATAAACTAAGCAATATAATTTTTTTTATAGAAAACTATATTAATAAAAATTATATTCTTATGTTTGTATTTTAAGTATGAGTGTTCTTGGTTGATAACAAACATATTTTAAGTATTTTTTCAAAAATATTTTTCAAAACCTTTGAAGGCAAAATATTGGTTCAGATTTTCTAGAGAAGGGCTCGACCCGCCTCGCCGCAGTTTGTTCGCAGTGACACTTTGTCCCACTGCAATGGAAGTTCATCGTTAGTACCTTTTGTTCAAAATCCAAAATCTCTGAACAAGGTGCGACCTACCTCGCATCAGTCTCGCCGCAACAAAGCTTTGTCTCACTGAAGCGAAAGTCTATCGTTGGTATTCTTTTCCACGTCCAAAATATTCCCCACATTATGGCACGACCTAGATCTCCTTAGGATCGCCGTAGTGATGCATTGTCTCGCTACAGTGACATTGCCACGACAACGTCAGGTCTGATGCAGAAAGTGAATATGACAAAAATCTTACACTGTAAAACGTGGGATTCTCTTTTTCTACCATATCTTTGTACGTTTGAGAATAAGTTAAAAGGCTTGGAAGTTTATGTCCATGTATTTAAAAAACCAATACTCCTATTTAACTCACTCTCTTCTCTTTCACAAAATAAGGTTAAGAATTTAATAAAGGTTTTTATTGTTTTATCGAGCTAAAAGAAATCAGATTTTCATACGAGAAAAAACCTTCTTTGTATTTTTGAGATGTTCATCATCATCATCATTCTAATTTAAAGTTTTTGAAGTTTGATTACTTCTCCAAGTCATGAAAAACCATTTTGCAAAACTTTTTCTTGAGAAACTTTAAATGATTTTTGATATCTAAAAAATACTTGTGAGTTTTGACTAGTCAAACGCTTGTAAACTTCTCTCAGACTTTACAACTGTCACATCTTAGGAAGTGCGATATTTCTATTTGGAACACAAATATTTTTTCTTCAAATTATAAAAGAAGAAAATTCTCTCTTCAAACTTTAAACGAAGAAAGTTATTTTGGTGTTACCACGACATTATCAACAGAATCTGACACCTGCAATGTGGCGAGTGATTGTAGAGCGGTCTGTGCTTGTTGTTACAGCTAGGAGGTGAAAAAAGTGTCTTGTGGAGATTGTGCATTATTAATTTTAGGAGATTTTCAAGTTTGTAAGTTATTTCTCCCTTTGTAAATATTTAGATGTTTAGTGGAAGGTGTCGGTTTGAACTGAAATTTTTTTCGCAAGGGTTTTTCCTTTGGATAAATCCTCGTCTCAAGTGTATAATTTATTATTACGCGTTTTGATTTTCCTATATTCTTTATGAACATATATTGTTAAGTAAAATCAACTTGTAAATCACTATTTTATCACTTAGATGCTAGGATTAATTTTTGTTCAAATTTGAATTAGAAGCAAACATTAATTTCACTTTAGTAATAATTTTTAATTTGGCTAATCCCTCTCTATACGCACAAACTATCATATCATCATAATAAAATTTCCCATCAAGAATACGAAGGGACTATGAACACGACATGAGGAAACAACATCGTAAGATTTGGACGCCGTGCGTTGGGATTGCATTAAAATACACTTTTATGCATAGTTGATGTCTTCCCTACCTATCTCTGTGGATTACCTTTCACCCCGACATTGAGCCTCACCGATGCAACCGCTTTTATTGTGTGTCGATGACTCGTCTAAATATTTGTCGTGGGAATATCTTGATGAAACTAGATGTTAGATACAAAGAAAAAAATAAGGATTTTTTTTACTAAATCCCTATAATTATAACGTATATTTACTTACCCCCCCACACACACACACAAAAAAAAAAAAAAAAAAATTAGGCATAACCCTCTATATCATAACACCATTACTATTCTGAGCAAAATCTCACTAATTTATATATTGACTTAACCTCTATATTGTTTGGAAAAAAAATACTCTCTTATTTCCCAAATAAAATCCTAACCCTAAAACCTCAAAAACACCATCCATGGCTGACTCTAATTTTTTTTCCAGTCATTATAACTTCTTGAGTATAAGTTTCCTCATTTTCATAACATGCTACCATGGATTGCGTTTTGGCCCCTTATACCTATAATCACACCCACATCTTTCCCACCCCAGAACCAGTATGTTGCCAAAGGGCGTTCCCGCAATGTCCCAGCCACCACCTTTATAGGACTTGACGAAACGTCCGTTTCAGGCTAACGGCCAAAATATTGCCCAATTACGGGAGTTCCACCTCGACCAGTAGTCGATTTCAACTGTGCACATGCACCAAAACAAGCCAACCAACCACCACTGATTGTCGACCCCCACCCAGTCTCCAGATCTTACCGGTCATCCCTGCCCACATGCTTGGAAACTCATGTCCCAAACATAACTTACTAAAAATCCCAAAACGACAACTCCCACTTCCCAAGCTTCTTTCGGTCGACCCATTACATTTTATTTAGAGGCTAAATGCAATCATTTGAGAATGATTTGGGAAAGAAGATAAATGGTGTTTCGGAAGGTTTAAGGTTATGTTTTGATTTTGGGAAGAAGATTAAGAAGTTGGTATTTTTGTCCAAAAAACAAGAGATTAATTCAAAATACAAATTATTGAGTTTTTTAACGGAAGAATAATGGTGTTAGAATATTGGGGGGTTATGTCTAATTCTTTAATATTGAGAGAGGGGAGAATTTAGTAAAAAATATGTTATTATTGCAGGGGTATTGTTATGAAAAAAAAAAGAAAAATAATTATTGATCGAGTGACATTCCGATTCAACTACCGTGAAAAATCAATTTGCTCGACAACTAGAATAGAACGAGAAGGTGGTTAGTGTCGATTGCTTTGGAGTAGTTCATAGTTAACACTAGCTTGCAGGCCATGCGTTGCATAGTTGTAAAATGTTACTTTTTGGAGACTCACGTTGTGAAAGAGAAGAATTTTAACAATAACTGTATTCCTAATCAACAATAAATAGAAAAAGTATATAAAAAATGGTAGTGTAATTGTGTGGAGAGATTGGGGGGGGGGGGGGGGGGGGGGGGGGAGGAAGATGTGTATATAAAAGTAGATAAGTTAGAAACACAAATATTGAAAATCATTTATTTAAAAATCCATCTTTTAAACATTATCGCTCCTTTTTTTTCTTCCTCTTTCCCATCTACATGAATTTGTTTCCATATGCAAGAAACCACAACTCAACAGAAGCATTTGCAATAGTTAGTTAGCGTGTGTGTGTGTGCTAAAAAATACAGATGTTATACACAACTTATATGCAACATACACAAATGATTTAAAAATATGCATGGAGATAAAATGAAAAAAACAGAATATATAAAGATGAGATGAAAAGCTCTACAAAGGTATAGAGAGCCTTTTTTTGGGGTGGGTGGGGGGGGGGGGGGGGGGGGGGTGTAAAGGAAAGCTCGACTCGGATAGGATGCACGGGTGGATAGAGAATAAAAAATAATGAGTGATACATACATATATATATATATATATATACAGAGACAGGGGGGTCTCTACTAAACCTAAAAATCGAATTTTTTAATGAACCTAATAAAACATTAAAAAATAACCCAATTAATTGTAATTCTTGTATTATAATTGGTCCGCGCCAGCGGCACCGAGACAATTCTTGCAAGCACCCCCCCCCCCCCCCCCCCAACTAACCCACGCCCATCAGCATTTAGACTATTCAGACCTACTTCCATGACACCCCCAACCCGGTTTGAAAACCCGGAGCAAAAATCCAACTTCGATCAACCAAAAAGAAAATCTAGCCTGATGTCTCCCATTTCGTCGGCGACCACTAACCCGCCGGAGCCATACCCGAACCCCTAAAACTCGAATTTCATCCAACCCATATCCCAAAAACTCTTACCCATTTAACCCATAAAATCACTGACCCGCCGAATCCCATCTCCACTTACCTCTTGTCGCCGGCGAAGCCACATGCGATATCCGACCACCTGCCAGCCCCACAATACCCATATAACACCCGCGACCCATCAACTGAAAACCGACCCTATTAACCCGGTTAACCCACACCATACCCACCAAACCCACAAATATTTTTTGTTGGCCATAACACATCAATGTTCGGGGGGTGGGGGGGGGGGGGGGGGGGGGGAGGGGGAGCTTGCCGGAATGGTCTTAAGTGCCGCTGACGTGGGCCATTACAACATATGAATTACAATTAATTGAGTTAGTTTTTAATATTTTATTAGGTTCATTAAAAAGTTTTATTTTTAGGTTCACGAGAGAACCTCTCCCTAGGTTCTCTCGTGAACCTAAAAACCGAACTTTTTAATGAACCTTAACAAAAAAATATCTAACAACCTATTAATTTTAATTCCTATGTTGTAATTGGTTAGTGCCAGTGGCAACTGACACGCGTGTCGATTGAATATTTTTTGTACATGCCCCCACCCCCACCATGGCATCCCTTACCCCTGAGTAAACATTCTAGAAAATTATTTTTTTTAACTAGTGGTCTGCCATTGTGGTGGTAGGGGGGGTAGGGGGTCTCGGGTCACACCCGTGTCCGTTGCCGCTGGCGCAGAACAATTACACCATAGAAATTAAAATTAATGGGTTGTTAGGTGTTTTTTGTTAAGGTTCATAAAAAAGTTCGACTTTTAAGTTCATTTGTGATCCTCTCCCTATATATATATACTAGCGTATGCTCGTGCCTGAAGGCACGATGAAAACTTTTCACTGTACGTAATTGCGAACCGGTGAAAAATTTTCAAAGTGTGTAATTACAAAATCAAAACGGCAAATTTTTTTAAAAAGTAACTTTGCCTTAATGCACGCAGTAACCGTGCCCATGCCCGAAGGCACGACGAAAGTTTTCAAAGTACATAATCACAAAATGGCAAAAATATCCAAAGTACGTAATTGCTAAACGAAAAAAAAAATTTGTTCCCCAACAAAACAAAATTTAGTTTTGAAAATTATAAACCCATACATAACGTAATTAATAATGTTTTATATACTATAAGGGTAAATAAATTAGAAAATTTACGCATAGATTCCTCTATCAATAGGACTGTCCATCATGTAAAAGAAAAAAAATATACTCAAACAACACTAATAGTCCTGCTGAGACATCATATAAACGACATGGATTTAACTAACGGCACGATATATCAACTATATTTTGCTACACTTAAACTAATAAAGATAATTTTAATCTAAAAAAATTTGTAACAAATTGGCGTAAACAAAATAATTTACAACAATTAAACCAAAATCATTTATGTCAAAATTCCAATAAAATTGTAGTCAAAATAAATATTCGATATTCAAGTTAAAAAGTTTATTTTATTACAAAATTCGAGTAAACAATTCCAAAAAAATCCAATTACAAAGATTATTCCAAAAAAATTCATGCATTTAAAGTTTAATTTATAACTCCCCAAAAGTGTAGTTGCTATTGAGGGTATATTTCAAAACCTCAGTCTACATGGTCTCAGGTGCCGCTAGGGGTGGAAGTGGTACGGGTTTTTACCGTACCGTACCGTTTTGGTCCGAAAAAAAATGGTTTTGGTTTCATAGATTAAAATACCAGAAACCGGTTTTACCGAAACCGAAATTACCGCAAAAAAGTTGGTTGGTTTTGGTTTTAATATTTAAAAAACCGATTTACCGTACCGAATTTATCGAAACTAGAAAAAACCGTACCAAAATGACCGTACCGTACCGAATTTACCAAAATCAGAAAAAATCGTACTGAAATTATCGTACCGTATCGAATTTACCAAAATTACCGTACCGAATTTACCGAAATAAGAAAAAAGTTGGTTTGGGTTTTGGTGTTAATATTTAAAAAAGTTGGTTGGTTTTGTTTTTGATTTTTTTGGGCTTTTAATGCTGTTTACTTAAACCAGGAAAAACCAAAACTAGAAACCAGAAAAATCAAGAATTTACCGAAACCATAAAAAACCAGAAGAAACCAGAATTTACCGAAACCAGAGAAAACCGAAATTACCGAAAAACCGAAATACCAGCCGGTTTGGTTTTGGTATTGATTTTGGTGTACCGTGTGGTAAACTGGTACGGTTTGGTTTTACCATCCAGAGTTTGGTTTTGGTATTGGTATCTACTATTTACCGACCAAACCGTACCGCTTACACCCGTAGGTGCCGCTGATGCGGACCATTACATCATATGAATTACAATTAATTGAGTTATTTTTTAATATTTTATTAGGTTCATTAAAAAGTTTTATTTTTAGGTTCACGAGAGAACCTCTCCCTATATATGGGAGAGGTTCTCTCGTGAATCTAAAAATCGAACTTTTTAATGACCCTTAAAAAAACATCTAACAACCCATTAATTTTTATTCCTATGCTGTAATTGGTCAGTGCCCGATTGAATATTTTTTTTACATGCCCCCACTCCCACCATGGCAGCCCTTATCCCTGAGTAAACATTCTAGGAACTTTTTTTTTAACTAGTGGTCTGCCATTGTGGTGGTAGGGGTGGGGGTAGGGGGTAAGGGGGTCTCGGGTCACACCCGTGTCCGTTGCCGCTGACGCGGACCAATTATACCATAGGAATTAAAATTAATGGGTTGTTAGGTGTTTTTTTGTTAAGATTCATTCAAAAGATCAACTTTTAAGTTCATTTGTGATCCTCTCTCTCTCTCTCTCTCTCTCTCTCTCTCTCTCTCTATATATATATATATATATATATATATATATATATAATGATCTAGAACCAGTTGTTCGTAGACTAATAGAGAATGGGTGACATAAATCATAACTCTTTTTCTTTAAAATGTATCTACCAAAATATATGTATTTATTACATTTAATGTAAATATACCTCATTTAGACTTCTATGCATGAACCTCTTAATAAATGAACCAACAAAATGTATGTATTGATCAAATACATATGTGTCTATATTAATTTAAATAATATAAAATTAAAAATGATTAATATATTAATAAAGTGTACACATATATACATATAAACACAATAAATATTGATATTGAATTATGATAATAATTTTAATTATATAGTATAATTGAACCACTTCAGAGATTATTTTACCAAATTAAAAAAATTGAGGGCATTATCTTTTCACACGTCCCGTACTTGTGATGTTTTTGTTAAGGCGTGGGGTACCGGGAAAAAGGTTATAAGAAAGTGACACATGGGTTTTCTTGACTACCCCATTCCATATGGTGGGAACACGCTATACTATTATTTTCCACCACGTGACTGACTTCTTGGAGTTTTCATCACCTTGGCATTTTATGTAGTGTGAACACAATTCTCTTCTCGGAGTTGTCCCTACCCCCCTTTGCTTACAAATAGATGTCGTTTTCTACAGATAATAACTAAAAAAAAGAATTCCACTCCATCATATATAATATAATCGACGGTAAATTGTTTTCCAATACAAATATAATCGACGGTACTTCAGACATGTTAGTATGTGAACATTTTCTCTTTTATGAATAATAAAGTTAATAACAATCCATAATGCAATTGCTTATAGTAAATCTTGTGTGATTTTATTTTGTCTAATTAATTGTTGTATTGAAAAGGGATATTTTTTTGGAGCAAATATCAAAAAGTCTCTTAAATGTTTTTTAATATATATTTAGTTCAAATGTTTTATTTTGTATCAAAAAGTACTTTATTCTCTTATTTTTAATTGATCGCGCCAGCGGCATGGTAAAGTCTTTTTGGCATGGTAAAACATTTCTTGCATGGTGAAAGACTTTTTGATACAAAATAAAAAAACTTGGACTATACATGAATTAAAAAAAGTTCGAGAGACTATTTGATATATACCCCTATTTTTTTTAGTTTTATTATATTATAACGATTAAGGACGCAGGGTAGCTTCATATTCATAATCCATTGTTGTATTGTATTGCATTTTTTTCTTCTTCTTAATGTCTTAATCTTAGGGAACACATTTACCTTTCCCGTTCAATATACTAACCCCAAAATTTTCATATTTGTATATCCCAAATTTAATTTATTTTGCAATAGTATTAACCTATTCTTTAGGTCTACGCTCTGCAATCTGATTGTATTACTAGTTTGTGGCCTGATGGTCAGCTATCGAGTCTCTCTTTGTGCTGGAATAAGAGTGCGAGCATATTTAACTCTCGCCAAATCCAATTCTGATTAACGTATGACAAACTTGGGCTGTTGTTTTGGGGCTCCATTCTGGAGAACATGCAGTGTAGTTGGTAGTTGTGATCCACCCATCAGACGATAATTGAATCCAACAATTTTATTGTATAAAAAAGAAACCATTTTATATTTAGCAGTTGTACTATGGAATGGATATCTGGTCAGAGACGGAGAGAGAGCATGGATCAAGTCAAGCTAAGTTTTCCACAAGGACAAGACCGTTGACTTTTCAAACCTTTCTCTATCTCAACCAGCATTGCTCCGACCCTCCAACGACTATCATAATCTCCACTACTGTTTCAAATTAATGCAACCAGCATTGAAGAACATATTTGTTTTTTTGTTTTTTTTAGGAAACCTATTTTTCTTTGTGCTGGAAGTTTGTTTATATTTTCTTTTTTGCTGAAAATATGTTTTTATTTGTCGGAAGATATTTTTTTTATTGAACTGCAAATTTGGAATTTACTTTTGTCGGATTCTGTTTTTTTGCAGGAAAATTATTTTTTGGGGGTTGATTTTTTTCTCCGGACAGTTATTCTTTTTTGGATTGGAAACCCTTTTTTTTTGTTAAATTTTTTATTTTTTTTGGAGATTGTCGGTTTGGAATTTCCTTATTTTCCTGATTTGTAATATGTATAAGTATTTTTCTGAATTTCTTTTAAATTATGTTTCTCTAGATATTTTGAGTTTTAAATATATCTTTTTCATTTTCAGATTTTAATGTATTTTCTGATTTTGAATATGTAAAGAGCTGTTTTCAGATTTTTGAATTTTTTTTTTTGTCACGTTCTACATTTTTAAAGTATTTCATTTTTTTATGATTTTTATTTTGTATTTTGTATTTTTTCAGATTTTTTGTAATACATAATGTTTTGATATATATATATATATAATTGTCATTTTCATATTTTTTTAAGTATTTTTAAAATTGTTAATTATCTTTCTCTAAATTTTGAAATGTGTTTTCTATTATTTTTTAATTTCATTAAAAAAGAATTTTTTTTTCAGATTTTTAATTTTTTTTTGAATTTATATTTATTTTCTTTATTTTCAGATTTTTAAAATATTTTCTCTAATTTCCAAAAATTTTAACCATTTTCTATAATTCTCAGATTTGTAATCATGTTTAATGATTTATTTTTTATTTTGTATTTTTTAAACTTTAATATTATTTTGGACCAAAATACCCTCATGTGCATGGCACATGACCAATTTTCCGTCCAAAAAGGTAACAATGTTAACGTTATGGGGCAATTTGAAACCGTTTAGGAAGTTTAGGAGGTTAAATGCCGAAAATAAAAGTTCGATGATAAAATGAAAAACGGGATAAAATTTGGGAGGAAGCGTAATTAACCTTATTCCCCTTAATAATTTAACAAAGTTTAATTATAATTTCTTATAAGAATGGCAATTCTTTTGATTTGTACTTATCTTGTACTTGCAAGATTAACAATTATGTTGCAAGATTTACAACTACTCTGCTTAAATTACACTTCCTCCCAAAAATTTTAAAGGTTATGTTTTAAGAAATTTTCTTAAAATAAGTACTCGAAATGCCTATTCAAGTTAGCATTTTTTTGTCATACCACTCATTTATCATTTGTGTGCGCTCTAAATATGTGTTCTTAATCTATGTGTAAAATGAACTCACACGACATTTGAAGTGTCACGTGTGAATTTGTTTTGCGTAATGAATATAAAGTTCATAAACTTACACGTATCATCGTTGTGGAAATTTTTTAGCAATCCAAAGTGTATAAATTTCAATATAAAATATGCATTTATAAATTTTAAATGTTATCACTTGAAAGACTAAATTATACCGGTGGTCCGTGAACCTTGGGCAGTATAACATTTAAGCCCCTAAACTATATTATTTTTACCCCACTGGTTCTTATGTGAATGTTCTGTTAAATCTAATAGATTTTGTTGTAAAAAATGTCTTTTATGACCACCGTTCCCAAACCTCATACCCAAAATAACTTCAAACCACAGTCAAACTCATTATTTGCAAAGTAATAACATGTTTTTATCAATTTTTGTTCTTTTGGGAATGATTTTGGGATATTTTTTGCATAAGGTTCAAGTATTGGGGTGGTAAATAAAATCTATATGCTGATATTGTAGTAAGATTGACAAATTTCATTGGATGTAAAGGAAAAGTTGATAGGATAGTCATTGCTGCAAGCATAACAAACTTTAGCGGCTTAAATTTTACAAAAGAAGTTTGAGGGCCAAAACTTTAAACGATCAAACATTTAGGGCCACCTCTGTAATTTACTCCAATTAAAAACATAGTTTATTTTGTAGAAGGACCCCTCCCCCTAAAATTTTTGGGTCTAATATAGCAACTTCGAAAATCTTTGTCCACAAGTCCAAAACATATTTTTATGATAATTTAGTTTTTTAAAAAAATCTATACATTGCGGGCATAGCATTTACTCTACCATTTCCTCACCATTAATTTCAAATTGTAATACATGTTTATATATCAATTTTTTTTACTAATTTTCTTAAATCTCATAAATTTTACCAGTTTTCTAAATCTCAAGGACATTTTATCCTTATTAGTTTGTTACTTTTTTAGGTAAGAATTTTCTATTATGTTTTGTTTCTTTAATCTCAATATTTGCAATTTGTGCTTCTACAAGTTTGGAGCAATAAGTGTTTCATTTATTCCATCCAAGTTTTTTATCTCGTGAATTACGTGATGAGATTCGTAGTACATGTGAGAACTTATGATCATAAGTAAACAAATATTTAGTTGATTTTTTTGTGGGGTATTTATACAATTAGTGGAACTTGACATATATTGGCCCTTTTTTTAAGATAGCAAAAACATTTTGAGAGGATTTTTTTAGAAGTTCCCTTAAATGTTTAAATACCCCAACGAAAAAAAAAATTAACTCAATTTTTATAAAAAAATCTCCAATTTTTGGACCCCTTTTTGGGGTTCGATGGAGATCCTCTCCGATATATATATATATATATATATATATATATATATATATATATATATATATATATATATATATATATATAGAGAGAGAGAGAGAGAGAGAGAGAGAGAGAGAGAGAGAGAGAGAGAGAGAGAGAGAGAGGGCTCTCCTACATTACACTCTATATATCACACCTAGTTATTGGCCATAAGAAATCTTTTTTTTCAATTTTTTTCTTTAAATTAACCTTTCAATCAATACATGTTCAAAAAATTTGGTCAAAATACATTTTCGAGCTATTTTTAAAAAATTCACAAAATTCAGTAGTTTTTTGTTGGATTTTTAAAAAACAACTATGAATCATATTGTGACCTGATTTTTTGAACATGTGTTGATTGGAAGGTTAACTCTATGGGTAAAATAAAAAAAAAGAAAAGAAATTTAGGGCCTAAAACTAGGTGTGATGTATGGATGATGTAGGAAACATGATGTAGGAAACATGATGTATACCTCTCCCTCTGTGTGTGTGTGTGTATCCTTCTATTTATTATGGAAAAAACACTTTTTAAACATATTTTTGTCTATTAATTGTATGACCAATCAAACATAAAACAAATTGAAAAAAGTAAATGAAATTGATGATTTAGAAATAACAATTTGTATCCAATATGATGTCACCTCGATATTTTGCAAACATTGCAGAAAATCCGTTTCATTTTTGTAGAAAGTTGGAGAGTAAATTTAAGATAATAGTAACACCCCCACCCTGGGCAGTTGGTTCCATATAAGGTTGTGTACTTGTGGTAAGATACAATATGTAATGAAATATTTGTTTTCTATGTGTTTTCTAGTATAAGAAATTTATCGTCACATAACTAGAAAATAATGAGAATTTCGGTCATGAATGGTATAATAATATCTTAGACTATTACAAGTTTTCGAATAATAAGTATATAGTTAGGATGAAATAAAAATAGTAAACCAACTTTTCTATTTTACCATTTTTAAAGGGAATGATTGTACTATCTAACTCCCCCCCCTTTAAATTTTTTAATCTAAATCTCATTTCCCCTTTTAAATTTTGATGGGCAATTAATCTTTTCTTGTTTTTATTATACATCCTTTTTATATTGTTTGAATATTCATTTGAAGTTTTAAACATATTTGAATTTTATTATCAAATTTTAGTCTGAACTATAAGACATAATATTTTCCAAAGAGATAAGGCTCTACCTGAAATCTTTGCAAATGGTTGCAGTCCGAATTTATGGTTCTCGAGTCTACATACCAAGTTCTTATAGATCAAACCAAAAATCATGCTTCTATTTTATAGATAAAAAATATTACCATAACTTTTTCTTTACAACGTTGGGAAAAACTAGACATTGTTGCTGTAAAAGTTCCAACTATTCGTAGTGAAAAATTCTGCCTTTCGACTTTTCTCTACTACCAAGGAATATGAACTATCTTAATCCCAAATCGTTCCACTTGAGACTTAGACTTATCCTTATACCTCTCTTCCGAAAAAAAGTCAAGTTCTTCTCGATAACATAACACCATCCCTTGACCTCTAACAATACTCACTCCCGGATTAGAAATGGATCCGATTTTTCGCACCATATCTTATACAAAGAATCCGTTGTTCAACCAATGACAAAAATTATTTTAAGAATATGATTCTTATTTGAGCGTCATTAACCAACATCAGTGTTTACAAATTTTTATAAGTACGTCCTTTAAAATTAAACATTTACATATAGAACTTCCCCGTTTGGAGACTGAACATACATAATACTTTTTTTTGAAAGAGTTACCATATATTTTAAAGTATCGTGATATTAATTTCATCAATCGAAAGACAGACAAAGCTGACACGAGGAATTAATCACATCATAATTTTAAAATATTGATGCAAATCCAGGGTTAAATAAGTTTATTATCCTCCTAAGTCAGAACAATTTCCAATTACATTTTAGTCCGTAAAGTTCATTTGAATTAAACCTATTTTACTTTAAGACTAAAAAGAGTGAGTGATAATTCATTTTAGAAATCTTAGAATCATCATTGAAAAAATTAATTTTCAATTAAAACTCGATAATTATCTTTTGATTAAATTTTAAAATGGCATCCCTTCACCGCTAATAAAAAAACTAATCCCGTCAAGTATCCTAGTTTCTTTATGCAATGAGATTTCTCATTGTGAGCTTAAATCTCCCCGCCTTATCTAACTAAATAGATTTTCATATTTCAATTTTGTTCTCAAGACAATTGAGTAATCTGATGCCCTACATAATTTAATAGTCATTTTTTAGTCCCACAATTCTTGACACTGACTCTCTTGAGAGGATATAATTATTTTGTTTAACTATATACCATCGGTTCATTCCTCGAATCTGAATCCTCTTACGAAGATATTTCTAGTTGGGGAAATCAAACTCACTCACATTCAATTCATGAAACTATCACTCAATAGTCTTAAAAATATCAGATGTCGTGATTAAATCCATTTAGGGGGGGGGGGGGGGGTAGATAGAAGCTAATGTGAGAAAGTAATCACATTACATTCTTAAAACACTAATGGAGACCACATGGTTTATATGGAAATTCCTCTCCCACTTAATATTTTAAATTGAGGGTATTTTGAAAAATAATTTATTCAATTTCAAATGCTCGAATTAAATCCTTGGTACTTTACAATTTACTTGTAAAGACCAAATTTCCCGATCTAAATATATTAATTTTATAAAAATAAAATTCAGAGATCATAATTTAACTTATACCTTTAAATTAATCACCTCATCAAATCCAATTTAGAAAAGAATAAATAAAAATAGATTTTTCATAAGAAAATAAGATATAAACTAGTCATAATAAAAATTCGTATTGTTCATAATAACGTGGGATCCTAGTTAATCAATTAATTAGAGTATAGAAATTATTAACATGTAATATGGAAGAATCATAATAAAATAAAATAACATGCAATCACAATTCAAATATGAATTGAATTCCCCTTTACATCATGGCCCAATGTTCCTCTTAAAGTAGAACTCTTCAAGATTAAGAATCTCACTTCCAGTAGACTTACTTTTGAACAAGAATCCTCCTCGAAGTAAACTTCTTTTTAACATGTAGTTCTTCACACATTTCAACTGCTATAAATACTCCATTCTAATCCAGAAAGAGTTGGGACAAAGATCCGTTGAAAAAATTGGTGAAAACTGTGATAACTAAACCATCTCGCAAAAGCTCCTAGGGCCGGATCGATCTGACCTGGGTTTGGATTGATTCGATCCTTGTCCAGATCGATCCAGATCTGTAGCTTATCTTCTTCGTATCGAGTTCTCCATGAACCCAAACCATCCGAATTACATGCTCCCCAATGTATGGTAAGTATGTTACTATATATATATATATATATATACACCCAATAAAGTTAGATCTAATTAATGTGACTATATGCATGTAGAGAGTAATGTCTTTTAATGTTGAAGATGGAGAAGGTGATGATGATAGAGAATATAAAACTCATGAATGTGATGGAGAGATGGATCTACTACTCAATTAAACTACTTAGCCTACGAAGTCTATGCTTTTGTCTAGATGGGTAGAAAGCATAAATAAAGTCTAATACATGTTTGAAGGAGGTACAACATATTTTAGGATGAGAATGTTCATACATGCTAATAAGGTAGGATTTAACTTTTGATACTTGGCGAATAACAAAAGGAGAGTGATAAAAAAGTGCGTTACGATAGAATCGAAGGGTAGTAAATGGTGAGTTCAGACGTCGGTTGATCATAAAAATGGTTTAAGCATTAAAACATTTTCAGTAGACCATATATGTGGGGGTAATTGTTTGTATACATGTTAATCGAAAGATAAGTTATGATCTACAAGATATTTCCATTAGATTTAAGATAATAATTTAACAAGTTCAATTGGTATTATTCATAAATTTAATGTTAATTATATATTTCAAGTGTTATATGATGTTTCTTGGAATATTTTCAATAAGGAGAGGAATATGATGTTTAGTAATCATTGTTTGTCTTTTGATAACTTTTATAGGAGGGATCTAATGATAAAATTATATTTTATCCCTGATGTGAAATCAAGACAAGACGAAACATAATCACTCAATCAAAAGACTCATCAAAGAAGTACAAGCAACTCAATAATAATATAACACGTTATGAGTATAAGCAATTGATTTAAAGTATAAGATCCTTTAGTATCTACGATGGACCAAGTCTGATAGGGCTTAGGATAAATTTTATACTCTATCGAGGGATCTTATTCATAGGAATCTCCGAGGGAAATTTATCTGAGGATATGTATTAAGACATTGCAAAAGATTTTTCTTAATCATTACAACCACGATAAATAAGGAACCATGATGATTCGAAGTACCTGCTCAAGGTATTTTAAAATACCTCATTATCATGCAACATCAACCACATATTGTGGCACCAAAACTACATATTTTATCACATAACCTCTTACTAATGTCAATTTAGACCTCACATGTGAATCACAAACATACATTGAACTAGTGGAGAAAATGTGCGCTCACAAGACACTATTATACATAACCCAAGCGACTTGCCCACTATAATTTTATTCATAATTAATGTTCTTGCATGTTAGGTATGACTATACTGACTTTTCATTCAATGCTTCCTTGGAGGTTACTCTCACCTTTTAAACATTAAAAATAATTGTTGTTGATCATTTAAATCATCTTATCATTTTCTTGAAAAACATTTTATACAATTTTGATTGCTTAAACGCTTTTCTCCAAAATTATTTAAAGCAAATAATTGATCATTTACTCCACTTTTTACCAAGAACATTACCCATTTATTATTATGATTAAAAAATTCAGCCATATATTGGTTCCCTCCTTCCTGATCACGTGTGTTTGAAGTGCTTATTCTCTCTCCCTCCGAATCAACACTCTTAGGAGTTCTCATTTATTATTACTAGTACCATATTGATTGTTCATTTTTTATTGATTAAATAATAATTCATTTTTATTATTTGTATTCATTGTTAGTCTTTTTACGCCTCAAGGCCTCTCTTAACCAACCCAGATTTCATTACTCTCTTATGTTTACAAACTATACTGGGAGGAATTCTTGTTGAAATAGTTTTAAAAATATTCACTGCACTTTTTTCGATGTTACTTATAATGAAGGAGATATTGAAACACATTCATGTTATGTTCCTCAAAACACAATTGTCATTGGTGGTGGTCAAACTAGCCTGTCCTCCACTAATGTGGTAGTTGGGCCTACTCAAATGATGGTTGTCATGGCCACGTTTATGGAGTTTTTTTAATATAACCCAAGAGTGTTAGGGTTAGATATAGCTATGGATAAAACCTCCTTTACTACATCGATGGCATATCGGTTACCGCTTACAACTAGATTAGGTGTCCCACTACTAAGAGTTTTTGTGCCAATGATCAACCCTATACTATAACAACCACATTTTCCACATAAATCTTGGTCATACATAATACGCCAAAGATGGGGCTCGTCTAACAATTCATATTATTATTATTAGCATCAACTGTAAAAATATAATTTTAATTTAAGTCATCCACGCACAATAAAGTAACATGAAATAATAACTAGTAATGAGTACGTCCCAACTCTTATAAATCATAAAATGCCCGTACCAAAACATAACTGGAAATAAACGTTTCGAGCTTATACCCACAATATAAAATTTAAAATAAAATAAAGAGTAGCAACTTATGCTAGAATCAAGGAGCTGAATTCACTGCTAAGCAAGTGAACCCGTAAGTCTGATCCTCTGTCAGCCTTGCTATTTCTGTCTAGGATAACCTGAAAAATAATTTTGATGATTTGGGCCAGTGCCCTAAAATTACAAGAATTAACTAACAAAACAAATAGATAATAATGCAATCGATTCACATTACATACCACCCATAAGCTCTAACATGAAGTAAGTATCTAACCCCCCATCTAAGTGTAATAATATATGCATCTCCAACCTAAGCCCAAATATGTAATCCGGTATCTATGCTAACATAAAATATTAGGGCAACTAGTACACATATGACCGGTGTAACACCCCGTAATTTTGAGTTAATATTATTTAATTATTTTTGGGAGTGATAAAAATATTTAAATTGGAGAAACTTTAATTCATGAGTTGGAGAATTTATTTGAGTGAGCCGAATTAATTATAATTGGCGACTTTAAGTTTAATCATTCGAATCAATGTGTGTCACATTTTGGAGTTGATATTTGGATATGTTAAAAATTATTTCGGATGGAAATTCTGAGTGCGCGATTGCGTCCGGATGGGTCGAGATAGTCAGAAAAGAGTACCCGGGGTAGTAATTGGGTCTCGGAGTATTTTTGGGCATAGCCGGGCCCACCCGGGGTGAGTTCGGCCTTTTTAATTAGGCCCACATGGCCAAAAATGGGATTTAGTATTTTTAACCTAATTGAGAGATTAGGGAACGGTAGTCAACACAACTCTAAACCTAGGGTTTGAGAGGAAATTTGGGGGAAAGCAAATCAAGAGCCAATTTTGGGATTTTGGAATCAAATTAAGGGACTACACCAACGGATCAGACACTACGAACAATTCCAGGCAAGTGATTAACTGTTGTGATTCCTAAATTGATGATAATCAATTGATATCATAGTGATGTGTAAATCAAAATTCGTTTTGGGTGTGTAACCAAAATTTAAATTGGGTTTTTGAAAATTGATATACCTTAATGGGATTAAGGGGGAGATTGATCGTGATTATGATTCTAGAATGTTGAGGAATAAATCGTATCTTAAAACTAGTAAGAGTAAATGGTTAATTACTGTTAATAAGAATGAAATTCGTATTGGAGATTTGAAACCCAAATAATACCCAAATCGGGAAAACGTGGGAATAAATGGTTATTGATGATTAATTAAGGTCTGAGGGATGTTTAGACCCTTTTCTTATGTGGAGAATATGTTATTTGTATTTGGGTAAGGGTTTAGATTGAGAATCAAATCTTTAGGTTTCGTCCATGGCTGACAGTGGGTGGAGAGGACGAATACTGGAATGATCGATCGATCGACCCAGGGGGTTCGATCGATCGATGATGCAGAAATCTGGGCAGTTCGGTCAGTTGGTCATATAAAGGGAAATTTATTTGAAAGTTAAGTTTCATACATTAATAAGTGATACATAATTATGAAACAAATATTCGTAGCAATTATGGGAGAAAGTAATGGGGACTAGGATGAATTTATGTGGGGGCACTTTATGGATTGATTTGAGAAATTGTATTCCAAAATAGTGAGATACGGATCAAGTGGGCAAGTCCGGGTATGTTGAAAATTATAGGTAAATATAATTGGGGTAATTATGGAGATGAATCTGTGACACATTGTGGGCGAAAATGTGGGAATAAAATTATGAGATGTAAAAATGGACCAAGTGAGTGAGTCCGGGTATGTTGGTTAAGTGACACCAAAGTATTAAATTAATTATTGAGAGAGTAAATTAATTTGGCGTCGGAACATAGACTCGGGAAGTATTAAGGCATAGGACAAGTGAGCGAGTCTGGGAATAATGGTTGGGTGACACCAAGTTATAAAATTAATGGATGTGTTAATTTATTTAAATTAGAGTCAGACCACAGACTCAAATTTGTGTTGACTAATTAATGTGTAAATTAATTATATTAGAGTCGAATTACAGACTCGGATTTGTGTTAATTAATTAATGTGTAAATTAATTAAAGTAGGGTCGGACCACAGACTCGGGAAGGTATTAAATTAATAGGTGTGTCAATTAATTTAATTAGAGTCGGACGATAGACTCGGGAAGGTATTAAATTAATAAGTGTGTTAATTAATTTAATTAGAGTCAGACGATAGACTCGGGAAGGTATTAAATTAATAAGTGTGTTAATTAATTTAATTAGAGTCAGGAGATAGACTCGGGGAGGTATTAAATTAATAGGTGTGTTAATTAATTTAATTAGAGTCGGACGATAGACTCGGGGAGGTATTAAATTAATAGGTGTGTTAATTAATTTAATTAGAATCGGATTGTAGACTCGGGTAGGTATTAAATTAATGGGTGTAATAATTAAATTAATTAGAGTCGGACGATAGACTCAGGAAGGTATTAAATTAATAAGTGTGTTTATTAATTTAATTAGAGTAGAACGATAGACTAGGGAAGGTATTAAATTAATAAGTGTGTTAATTAATTTAATTAGAGTTCGGAGATAGACTTGGGGAGGTATTAAATTAATAGGTGTGTTAATTAATTTAGTTAGAGTCGAACGATAGACTCGGGGAGGTATTAAATTAATGGGTTTGTTAATTAACTTAATTAGAGTCGAACCATAGACTCGGGGAAAGTATTGTATTAATTGAGGTGTGAATTAATTATATTAGAATTGGACCATAGACTCGGGAAGATGATAAATTTATTAAGTGAGAAAATTAATTATGTTGAGTCGGGCCACAGACTCAGGATATTACAGGCTAGTGTATGGGATTTTGAGTACACGGTAAAATCGGGGTTTATCTTATGTATATATATACGATGTAGTATATATATATTGTGTGTGCTATTAAATATCAGTCATTAGATATTTACTTAATTTATATACTCTAGTGCTATCAAGGGAGGTTGCGCGATGTGGGTAAATCCCCTAGCTTGAGGAGTAGGGAGAGTATATCCCCAGGTCATAGCGTTCGGTATCTGGGTGAGGGTTTTATCTCACTTTCAGGGAAGGAATATGACCGCCTCCACTTCGTTTATGTTTTGGGCCAGGTTGGTGAGCGATTCCAACTTGGGTAACTAGGTTATGTGAGCACACCTAGTGAGATGGCACTTTAGAGGAAATCATCTGGCGAGGGTATACTCGAAGGGATGGATATATGTATGTTATATGTGTGGATGTTTTAGTAAAGGTACGTATATAATGGTTTTCAATATTGTATGCGGGTAATAATACAGTGTGTGATGTATTTACTTTATATAACTTGTGACACGATTATATGCTACTATTTAAGAAGGAATTAATTAAGTTAATTGTGAGATAACTTATAATTCAAGTATCATTATACTTGGGTTAGAGTAGTATGGCAAGGGGAGGTTATACCAGGACTAGTTGGACGGGGTAGTACAACTAGGTGGGGGTCAAGGTAACCGTTAGGTGTGCACAATAGTGGAGGGGTGAGAATGTCCACAAGGGAATGCGACACTAACTTAAATATGAAGCGCATTCATGCATTTTAAATTACTGCAGTTAATTCACTTGCTAAATATTTTCAAAATGTTTTGGGTTCTAACCCTTGCTATAAAACTATTTTCAAAACCTTTTAGGTGTCCATCCATAGGGATGCCAGGATTGATATTCTATTCTAGGGATAATGGAGCTGCGGCATATGTGGATGCTAGCAGGAAATTGAATTAAACGCATCGCTTATTCATTCCTAGAGTAGGAATCATTCATCAGTTCCAGTTTTATTTAGGGCATGTCGCCCAGACTTTCAGATTAGTTTTTAGATTTGTTTTATTCCGGTGTTCAATATTTGTATTGGATTATTTCACTTTGGTGGCCGATGGTTTATTCGACAAGTTGTGTAATTAATTATTCAGTTGAGTTTTATTCAGTTGTGTGAATGGTTTATATGTATTTCCGCATGTATTGTTTTGTTTAATTAAAAAAGTTAAGAATTGGCACCAGCTTTTTGGAATACTAGGTGGTTAGTAAGATTTTAAAAGGTTTTCGACAATGATGCTAAGGATGAACCAACTGGGATTCCTATTTTAATTTGGTATAGGACTGATCTCCCGGTATTTTATTAGGAGGGGTGTCACAGATGGTATCAGAGCATCAGGTTCTAGTGTCCTTAGGATCTGTGCGGCTTTTCACGTTTCAGCTTAACAATCTTTGATATAAAGCCCTATCATAGGATTGTTGTATTCTCAATATGTATGCACAATTACGTTCTTCTACAAAATTTATATTTGAGAGTGAACTCATACGATTCGATTCTCATTCCATATGCCGCCCAGGATGAGAAGCAGCTAAGGCAGCAGGGGGAGATGAGACTAGGGAGGCTCATCAGGAGCAAGAGTTACCGCAACAACGGCCAGAGATGATTTTGGCAGCACAGGTAACTGAACCGGTAGCATATGCAGTTGAAGCGACGGTGGTCGCAATGGCAGGGAACTTTTATGGAATCAACCACAAGTGTTAGGGATGCCAGATGTTCAGGCTCGCCCAGGGTCGTCAAGGTGGCAGCAAGTACGAGAGATTTTTCAAGAGTGGGCATCCACCAGAGTTGTGAGGGGTTCAGGTGTAGCACTAACGAGTCAAGGAAGAGAGATATCCAACGTCATCTACGCATGAGAGATTGCGATGAGGTTCAGAAGCAAATGCTAGCCACTTTTAGTTTAGTGGGAGAAGCGCTACAGTGGTGGGAGTCGATCACCACAGTTGAGGAAAGGGATACGCTAGTTATTGCAAAGTTTTGGGTGCGGTTCGGTCGCAAGTATTTTCCTCCAGCGGTTGAGACCGAAATGAGGAGAAAATTTCGAGAGGTGACTCGGGGAGACCGTTCAGTGGTCGATTACGAGGAAGAATTCACTCGGTTAGAAAATTTTGTACCGGATGAGGTAAGCAATGAAGAGATAAAGAAAGACAGGTTTATGGATGGGTTAGTCTGGAGAATCAGACAACATTTAATGGGTAATTTCGCATTAGTAGGTTAAACTGATGTCGATAACGCAACACTCCGACACTGTCAGGAATATCGCTTCCACGTGAAAGGAAGCGGGAAGGGAGTGAAAACTAGCCAGTCGGATAAGGCAGGAGGGAACAATACTAGTGGGGTATCCCAGCAGTAGACTGGGGGAGATCAGGGGAAGGATTTTCTGCAGGGAAATCATGCCAAATGATTTAGAACTGGAGGCTATCGACAGGATGACCAGGAATTCCAACAAGGTTGGCATGAAAGGGACTAGTGGCAGGATGAATGTATTATAAGGTGTTTCGTTTGTGTGGAAAGCGAGACACATAAAGAGAGATTGTCTTAAGTGAGGCAGCTGTCAACTACAGGACGAGGTCCTGGATGTACAACCACTACAACAAGTCATGGGCGCATTCGGGGAGGGAGAAGATGCTCCGGAACCCAAGGATCAGCCGTTTTAGCTGGAGTATGGAGGTAATTATTTTTACCCTATTGGAATGGGATATATTTTTGAGTGACAAGGAGGATGTCACAATATAAGACTTATTTTTCACTAGAGTTCGCGGGTGAGTCGAATTTAGTGGGTGCGTTGGCTGTAGCAGCCATAGTATGTGGATGAACTTTCCGTGGGATAACGGAGTTCCTTGGTGTTCTTCACGGGAGAGTGGAGGTGTACACTGAGTGAAGGTTTGAATTATGGGAGTAGGGTTAATAATATTTTCCTAAAAATTGGCTGGATAGCGATGGAATTTAACTATTGTGGATAATGGTGTTAAGTTATGGTGTTTACGACACCAGGAGATGATTGGCACTAGGTATCACCTGAGAGGGCATTTAGCCTATGTATATGTGTGTATATATGTTATATTGTGTGGTGCGATAGACACAAAGTGAGGTATGGTGTTCTCACATTTTTATCCCGACAAGTAGGGGTGTTTACTGAAGTGAATGAGGGTGGTTAGATTTATGGTTGAGCAAAGAGAGATAGATCGGGGTTTATTTTGTGGAAGGACTAGTGATGGTAAGGGCATGGTACTTTATGTTGTCTTTGGTAACATGAGAGTAAGCGTATATACTTTTGTGTTGAGAGACAAGTATTTTGTGGGGAGATGTTGGACGTTAGTACATGGGTTGGGTACCTGGGCCGTATATATATATATATATATATATATATATATATATATATATATATATATATATATATATATATATATGTGTGTGTGTGTGTGTGTGTGTGTGTGTGTGTGTGTGATATGACTACGGGTTCGAAGTTATATTACGGGTTAGGACTAGCATAGTTGGGTAACTTTCGTGCGGTAAAGCACGGGGATAGGGTGTACGGGCACTCGGGTTAATTAAGGCAAATTTCGTGCAGTTAAGCACGGGTATAGGATGTGTGGGCGCCCTGGTTAATTTAAATGCATACTTGTGTAACATACGGTTAGAAGCGGATGGGATAGATATAGCGAGCTTAGAGGCACATGACTAGAGAGTAATATGTTAAGCTTGGAACATCACACTCATCTTAATTTCGAGGACTGAATTCCTTTGTAAGGGGGGGGGGGGGGGGGGGGGGGGAGGGGGGGGAGTATGTAACACCCCATAATTTTGAGGATTTATTATTTAATTATTTTTGGGAGTGATACAAATATTTAAATTGGAGAAACTTAAATTCATGAGTTGGAGAATTTATTTGAGTGAGCCGAATTAATTATAATAGGCGACTTTAAGTTTAATTATTCGAATTAATGTGTGTCACATTTTGGGGTCGAAATTTTGATATGTCAAAAAGTATTTCGGATGGCAATTCCGAGTGTGCGGTTGCGTCCGAATGGGTCGAGATAGTTAGAAAAGAGTACTCGGAGGTAGTAATTGGGTCTCAGGGTATTTTTGGATATAGCCGGGCCCACATGGGGAGAGTTGGGCCTTTTTAATTAGGCCCACATGGGCAAAAATGGGATTTAGTATTTTTATCCTAATTGAGAGATTAGGGAATGGTAGTCAACACAACTCTAAACCTAGGGTTTGAGAGGAAATTTGGGGGAAAGCAAATCAAGAGCCAATTTTGGGATTTTGGAGCCAAATTAAGGGACTACACCAACGGATCAGACACTACAAATAATTCCAGGCAAGTGGTTAACTGTTGTGATTCCTAAATTGATGATAATCAATTCATATCATAGTGATGTGTAAATCAAAATTCGTTTTGGGTGTGTAACCAAAATTTAAATTGGGTTTTTGGAAATTGATATACCTTAATGGGATTAAGGGGGAGATTGATCGTGTTTATGATTCTAGAATGTAGAGGAATAAATCGTATGTTAAAACCAGTAAGAGTAAATGGTTAATTGTTGTTAATATAAATGAAATTCGTATTGGAGATTTGAAACCCGGATAATACCCAAATCGGGAAAATGTTGGAATAAATGGTTATTGATGATTAATTAAGGTCTGTGGGATGTTTAGACCCTTTTCTTATGTGGAGAATATGTAATTTGTATTTGGGTAAGGCTTTAGATTGAGAATCAAAGCTTTAGGTTTCGTCCATGGCTGATAGTGGATGGAGAGGACGAATACTGGAACGATCGATCGATCGACCTAGGGGGTTCGATTGATCGATGATGCAGAAATCTGGGCAGTACGATCAGTTGGTTATATAAAGGGAAATTTATTTGAAAGTTAAGTTTCATACATTAATAAGTGATACATAATTATGAAACAAATATTCCTAGAAATTATGGGAGAAAGTAATTGGGACTAGGATGAATTTATGTGGGGCACTTTATGGATGGATTTGAGAAATTGTATTCCAAAATAGTGAGATACGGATTAAGTGGGCAAGTCCGGGTATGTTGATAATTATAGGTAAATATAATTGGGGTAATTATGGAGATGAAAGTGTGACACATTGTGGGCGAAAATGTGGGACTAAATTATGAGATGTAAAAATGGACCAAGTGAGTGAGTCCGGGTATGTTGGTTAAGTGACACCAAAGTATTAAATTAATTATTGAGAGAGTAAATTAATTTGGCGTCGGAACATAGACTCGGGAAGTATTAAGGCATAGGACAAGTGAGCGAGTCCGGGAATAATGGTTGGGTGACACCAAGTTATAAAATTAATGGATGTGTTAATTTATTTAAATTAGAGTCGGACCACAGACTCGGATTTGTGTTGACTAATTAATGTGTAAATTAATTATATTAGAGTCGGATTACAGACTCGAATTTGTGTTAATTAATTAATGTGTAAATTAATTAAAGGAGGGTCGGACCACAGACTCGGGAAGGTATTAAATTAATAGGTGTGTCAATTAATTTAATTAGAGTCGGAGGACAGACTCGGGAAGGTATTAAATTAATAAGTGTGTTAATTAATTTAATTAGAGACGAACGATAGACTCGAAAATGTATTAAATTAATAAGTGTGTTAATTAATTTAATTAGAGTCGGGAGATAGACTCAGGGTGGTATTAAATTAATAGGTGTGTTAATTAATTTAATTTGAGTCAGACGATAGACTCGGGGAGGTATGAAATTAATAGGTGTGTTAATTAATTTAATTAGAGTCGGATTGTAGACTCGGGTAGCTATTAAATTAATGGGTGTAATAATTAATTTAATTAGAGTCGGACGATAGAATCGGGAAGGTATTAAATTAATAAGTGAGTTAATTAATTTAATTAGAGTCGGACGCTAGACTCGGAAAGGTATTAAATTAATAAGTGTGCTAATTAATTTAATTAGAGTTGGGAGATAGACTCGGGGAGGTATTAAATTAATAGGTGTGTTAATTAATTTAATTAGAGTCGGACGATAGACTTGGGGAGGTATTAAATTAATGGGTGTGTTAATTAACTTAATTAGAGTCGGACAATAGACTCGGGGAAAGTATTGTATTAATTGAGGTGTGAATTAATTATATTAGAGTCGGACCATAGACTCGGGAAGATGATAAATTTATTAAGTGAGAAAATTAATTATGTTGAGTCGGGCCACAGACTCAGGATATTACAGGCTAGTGTACGGGATTTTGAGTAGACAGTAAAGATGGGGTTTATCTTATATATGTATACGGTGTGTGATAGTATATATATATATGTGTGTATATATTTTGTGTGATATTAAATATAAGTGATTAGATATTTACTTAATTTATATACTCTAGTACTATCAAGGGAGGTTGCGCGATGTGGGTGAATCCCCTAGCTTGAGGAGTAAGGCGAGTATATCCCCAAGTCATAGCGTCTGCTATATGGGTGAGGGTTTTATCTCACTTTCAGGGAAGGAATATGACCGCCTCCACTACGTTTATGTTTTGGGCCAGGTTGGTGAGAGATTCCAACTTGGGTAACTAGGTTATGTGAGCACACCTAGTGAGATGGAACTTTAGAGGAAATCATCCGGCGAGGGTATACTCGAAGGGATGGATATACGTATGTTATATGTGTGGATGTTTTAGTAAAGGTACGTATATAATGGTATTCAATACTATATGCGGGTAATAATACAATGCGTGATGTATTTACATTATATAACTTGTGACACGATTATATGCTACTATTTAAGAAGGAATTAATTAAGTTAATTGTGAGATAACTTATAATTCAAGGATCATTATACTCGGGTTAGAGTAGTATGGCAAGGGGAGGTTATACCAGGACTAGTTGGACGGGGTAGTACAACTAGGTGGGGGCCAAGGTAACCGTTAGGTGTGCACAATAGTGGAGGGGTGAGAATGTCCACAAGGAAGTGCGACACTAACTTAAATATGAAGCGCAGTCATGCATTTTAAATTACTGCAGTTAATTCACTTGCTAAATATTTTCAAAATATTTTGGGTTCTAACCCTTGCTATAAAACTATTTTCAAAACCTTTTAGGTGTCCAACCACAGGGACGCCGGGATTGATATTCTATTCCAGGGACAATGGAGCTGCGGCATATGTGGATGCTAGCAGGAAATTGAATTAGACGCATCGCTTATTCATTCCTAGAGTTGTAATCATTCATCAGTTCCAGTTTTATTTAGGGCATGTCGCCCAGACTTTCAGATTAGTTTTCAGATTTGTTTTATCCGGTGTTGAATATTTGTATTGGATTATTTCACTTTAGTGGCCGATGGTTTATTCGGCAAGTTATGTAATTAATTATTGAGTTGAGTTTTATTCAGTTGTGTGAATGGTTTATATGTATTTTCGCATGTACTGTTTTGTTTAATTAAAAAAGTTAAAAATTGGCACCAACTTTTTAGAATACTAGGTGGTTAGTAAGATTTTAAAAAGTTTTTGACAGTGATGCTAAGGATGAGCCAACTGGGATTCCTGTTTTAATTTGGTATAGGACTGATCACCCGGTATTTTATTAGGCGGGGTGTCACAACCGGGAGGTAAATATCTACGCGTATGATTAAACTCCCAAAGATTAACCCCATAAATACTACCCCACAGAAATACAATCGCATCATAATATGTATTTTACGTCGCATTGCGTCCATTAACAGTTGTCTACATCTATAGATTAAATAAGTTCATTGCTTAATAATTTATATATATATATATATATATATATATATATATATATATATATATATATATATATATATATATATATATACACACGACACACGAAGGCATCTACCTTCAGTGTCCATCTCGTGCTCTATAGGTAAGTCCGGAGGAGTCCTTCACCAAATAGATGTAAACAACACACACATAAGTGAGGAAATCACTACGCAGTACACCATCTCACGCCCATACCCCCAGCTATGTAGATGGATCAGGCCATCCCACTTTTCTCATCATAAATCGATGCTCCTAAATGTATGATCTAAAATAATGACCTACACTATGCCTGACACATCTCAGTCGATGCCTAGTACACGATTCGATGCCGAAAGCAACCTCAACCGATAGGCCTTCCACGAACACAAGTATGTCCACACAAATAATAAATACATACATATAGAACATAATATGTATAGGTAGTTATCCTCATAACTACCGTAACTAAATTCCATAATCTCAAAATTTATTTCCTTATCTTGAATATTAACACTCTAGTTAATTATTAAATTCACCATTTATTAGATAACGTCACAAATCTATTTTTAATTAAATATACCTTCACTTGGACAACCTCCCATATACTCTCTTGGACTCGTGAAAATCCCCTGAACATTTTAATGGTCTAACCCTGATCCAGGCCCTAAGAATCGAATCGATTCACTCTTGGTACCGAATCAATTTTCTTTCGACAGTGAGCCCATATTTGTTAATTTTCCATAATCATTTATAAGGGTTTATACAACTCAATTTTAATAACCACGACTATATCATAATCAATAAAATGCATCTACTTTGTTTTATAAAAAATCTACACATGATAACCCCCATTAATTCAAGTAATTGGATCATGAACATCACAAGTTTTCTAAACACATAAAGTACATACTTTTCCTCTTAAGATTTCTAGGATATTACAATCAATACACGATTCAAATTCATCAATATAATTCAATCCTATCACATGGATTCTAACGAAAATTTCTCCAACTATAAGATATAAATTTTGGGTTTGTCACCAGGGTCTTTAATTCTCAAGACATAATTAACATCAATTAATTGTAAAACATCCCTATATCCAAATCCATTTATAAATCAATTTCCAATCAATTTTATAACCCCGAATTGGCATGAGAGACATGCATATGAATCAAGAAACATATTATTAGAAGTTTTGCAAGAAAGTTATTGCATTTAGAGATGATAGAAACCTCTTCCCTTGAGCCTCTGTTCTTCTTTTCTTCTCCCACTTTGGTAACTTCTTCTAGAGGGTGTAAGACTACTAGGTTAACTTAAAGGTGGATGGAATGTGTAATTAAGTTGGTATTATCCCTTTAAACCCCTTGATCCCATATCTCCCCTTAATACCCAATTTTGGGCCCTAAATAATCCCAGAATGACACTCGGATTGGTCCAAAATTTCCCCTAAGGGTATACCTATCCCCCGAGCCCAACTTAGGATGTTTAAAACACCTAAATGGGTTCCTAAATCACTCCAGAATGTGCTCAAACAATGTCAACCACAAATTACACATTTTATTTATAATTATCAAGTAATAATAATAACAATAATAATAATAATAATAATAATTCACGTAACATGCAAATTAATTATTCTACCACTGCACACATTTGGTATAATCGAATCACTAAATCATTAGAGTTATATCCAAGTAATTTATTTTAATCCTATCGATTTAAATGATATAAAAATACGAGGTCTTACATTTTCCCCTTAATAACGAAATTCCATCCTCTAAATTCGAAATGTACCTAACTCGAAGAGTTTCAAATACTTCTCTCGCATATCATCCTCCCTCTACCACATCGACTCATCCTCATTGTGGTGACCCCACTACACGCGTAATAAAATAACTATATTGGAACGAAGCCTATTATCCTTATGGTCCAGAATGGCTACAGGTATCTCCTTATAACTCAAGTCAGGCTGGAACTCTATCTCGTCAAGATCTATGTGCTAATAATCTACCTCATCACTAAAGAATCTCTATAATGTCAAAACATGGAAAATGTCATGGATCTTCTGCAAGTGATTCGGTAAGGATAACCAATACGTTATTGGTCCAATGTTCTCAATAATAGGGAACGATCCCACATATCGGGGAATCAACTTCCCTTTTCTCCAATCGCATCACTCCCTTCACGGGAAACACCCTAAGTAGCACCTGATTACCAACCTAAAAGTCTAGGTGCCTGCTATCTGGATTGGCATAACTCTTCTATCGATCCGGGGCAACTCGAATCCTAGTCTTGATCATTTACACCTTTTTCGATGTATCTTGGATAAATTTCAGTTCGAGAAGATTATTCTCCCCCACTTTAAACCAATAAGATTGTGAAGTGAAAGGCTACCGTGCAATGCTTTAAAAGTTTCCATACCAATAGTAAACTGGTAACTGTTGTTTTAAGCAAACTCCACCAATGGTAAGTATTGCTCCCAACTACCTTTGAAGTCTAAAATACACATATGTAACATGTCCTCCGACATCTGATTGACCCTCCCTGTCCGACCATCTGTTTGTGGGTGGTACGAGGTACTTAAACTCAACTTCGCCCCCAATTCCTGTTGGAAAATCCTACAAAAGTGGGATGAAAAATTTCTTGTCCCTTAAAAATCTCTACAAGGAATAGGTTAGCGTATTGATCCGAAGTATAGTCTATCAAAAATGGAAAGAAGTAAGCCACATTTGTCAAACGATCAACAATCATCCATATGGCATCATGTCCCCACTGTGACATAGATAACCTTGTAATAAAGTCCATGGAAATGCTCTTCCATTTCCACATAAATATCTTGAGAGGATGTAGAACACCTACTGGTCGCTAATGGTTCGCCTTGACCATTTGTCATGTGTCACACTTGGACACAAAAATGGCTATTTCCTTCTTCATGCCTGCCCACCAATATTGGCGCCTCATATCCAAGTACATCTTATCCACATCTGGATGTATCGAAAAATGTTATCCATGTGCCTCAGTCATAATTTATCTCGTAATTCCTCATCTTTTAAAATTACTAACTTGTCATGAAATCTTAATATCCCATCCGAACTAATCAAATAATGTTCTGCCCCCTCTGCAAATATTTTCCTGGCTTTCTTTAGGCAAATAGGATCTCCTGCCTATGCCTTCATAACACGAATGATGATTTTAAGTGTGATGGTAAGAACTTTTATAAAATCACATGATAACTCATCATCCGTACAAAGCAAACCCCACTTCACCTTCCACACGACTGCTAACTCAACTGTCGATTTACGACTCAAAGCATCTGCCATTACATTCGCCTTGCCCAGATGATACTGAATATCAAATTGTTAGTCTTTTACAAACTCAAGCCATCAATACTACCTCATGTTCAACTCCCTCCGTGTGAACAAATACTATAAACTTTTGTGATCCGTGAACAACTGAAATTTCTCCACCAAAAGATAATACCTCAAAATGAGTAAGGCAAAACACTACGACCACTAGAAGAAAAAAGTCTTTTTACAACGGCTAAAAAGTGTCATAAAAATCTACTTATATCACTTTTAATTATAATCAAAAGCGTCTTAAAACCCACTGTTTTAAAAAAAATAAAAAAAAATCTCTTAAAAAATAGAGCCTTCTAAGACTCACTATTTACAAGGGGTGCGAAAAACTAAAAAAAGCGTCTTAAATACAGAGTTTCTTAAGACGCATTATTTATAAGGGTTGCAAAAAATTCCCCGACTACCTACCACTTGCTCAAAATCATCTTAAATATTTTTTTTATAGGATGCTTCACTTGATGCATATCCATATATTACATTCGAAAGTTGTCCTACGAAATAAAATCAAAGCAAATGTTCTCAAAATCAATTCTAACTAGTCATATCCATGGTTTTAATCAGATATTGAATCTGACACGCTTTCGCCACGGTTTTAAACCGTGTCCGATTTTCATTTTTAGGCACGGTTTTAAATCGTGCCAGATATTCAATTAATAAAATAATATTATTTGAAAACAAATGAGGAAAATCAACAAATTTCTAATCTGGTAGGAAAAATATTTATTATTTGAAAAAAAAATCAAGAAAATTCACAAATTGCGAATCTCGCACGTTGATAAACTAATGTGAAACAAACTTCAAAATATTACAAATCTTAATAGTTCACAGACCGAAAAAATTTGGACAAAATGTCCTCCATTTTCAAGACATTCTAAAACTTGCATAATGTAAAGTCTCCACGACCATAAAATATAACCATAAAATTACAAAAGCCCGCACGGCCATAAAAGTTAACAACAAAATTACAAAAGCTCGCATGGCCATAACACAAAATATATAATCCTGAATATTAATGACATTAAATAAAAAAAACCTTGTGGTGAACCATTGACTTCTTCGTGTATTCCATATGGATAAAAGCTAACGATAAAATGTTAACCTGCAAAAAAATAAGATACAAAAAATAGATGATATCAGTAACCAAGTAATTTTAAAAACATCGTATTCAAGCTGAAAAATTGCATATACGAGTTATAATTATCATTATATTCTCAAATTAAAAGTCTCATGGCTACGTGGTCAATTCCTACAAGTTACATTGGTCCCGTGCGAGGTGTTAATGCCTCTTACGGGGTCTTTTGAGGGTTGGTTCGGATTTTCACCCTCTAACGGCATATTTTTAAGACAAAGTAAAGATATTTTCAAATTATCATCTTATTCTCAAACCGAGAGTCCCATGACTATGCGGTTAGTTCCTACAAGTTACACTGGTCTCATGCTAGGTGTTCGTTACGGGGCCGTTTGTGGGTGGTTTTAAGTTTTCACCCTCTAACGACATGTTTTTAAGCTAAAGTCTAAATATTTTCAAATTATCATCATATTTTCAAATCGGGAATCCTCTGACTACACGGTTAGTTCCCACGACTTACATTGGTCCTGTGCGAGGTGTCCATGCCCCTTACGAGGCGGTTTAAGAGCTGGTTTGGGTTTTCACCCTTTAACGGCTTATTTTTAAGAATAATCTAGATATTGTAAAATTATTATCATATTCTCAAACCGGAAGTCCCGTGACTACACGGTCAGTTCTTACGAGCTACATCATTCCCGTGCAAGGCTTTTGTGCCTCTTACGGGGTCATTTGGGGCTGGTTTGGGTTTTCACCCTCTAACGGCATGTTTTTAAGCCAAAGATAAGATATTTTCAAATTATCATCATATTCTCAAATCAAGAGTCTCGGGGCTACGCAATCAGTTCCTATGAGTTATATTGGTCCTCTGCGAGGTGTTCGTGTTCCTACGAGTTACATTGGTTTCATCGAAGTATTCGTACCTCATACGGAGCTGTTTGGGTGGCATAAAGCTATCACCTATCTAAAGGTGGCATGTTTTCAACATAATTTATCATTTATAATATATTTGTAGCACTTACACCTCTATCCCCCTCTCTTCTCTCTCCTCTTATCTTATTTCACATTCTTAAACTATATCACCCATTATTTTAGAAAAATGTTTGTTGTATGTGTCACGACCCCATCCCAAAATTAGTAGTAGGGAACGAGTGTCTTGACATGCGATGAAGGCAAAAATTATTCCGATTTAATTGTTTCCTTAAATAAATGCAATGGAAATATGATCACATGGTTATGAATCATAAAATACTGAAACTAAAGGAATTACGTTATTAGAGCTTTCTAATGGAAACTTCATGTGACACCCCGCCTAATAAAATACTGGGCGATCACTCCTATATCAAATTATAACAGGAGTCTGATGGATCATTCTTAGCATCACTGTCGAAAAACCATTTAATTACTAATAACCTATTAGTCCGGTGTCAAAATTTTACTTAACTACTCTTTTTAAACGAATAAAATTTAAAACATCCACACAGTATGCGTAAATGAAACTGAATGAAATAAAATAAAATAACCGAAAACTCGGTCAAAATATACAACCATATCGAATGATGCTCCAAAGGAATAAATAAATGCAATTGGACCATTGGTCCGAATATTTATACAATACCTCCTATCTAGAGCACAAGAATGGAAGCGGCTATCAAAAACCTGCACGCATCCACAGATGCTGCAGCTGACGTCTGACTCGAAAGAAGTGCCATCCAGGCGTCCCTGTGTCTGGACACCTATATATATATAGCAAGAAAGGAAAGTAGATAAACGGGTCAGAGCCTGAGTTTTGAAAATATTTAGCAAGTGCATAAATGCCTTATTTTTAAAAAAAGGTTTTATCTCATATTTAAGTTTGGTATCGCACTCCCATGAGATACCCATCACCTCTCTTCTAACAGTGCACTCCTAGCGCATCCCTCTAAACATCCTAGTCAAGCTACCCTGCTAAACTAGTCTATTACCCAACCACTATCAACCCTAGATAATCCAAGTACTAAGGGCTAAGTTTGTCCCCAGTCTCAACACTGTTCCAAGTTCATGCATGGGGTTTCTCGCAAAGCGAAATCCAAACAAGGAACCCCCCCGATACACTACTATGCGGCAAGGTCGATCATCGGGATCCATTAGACCCTCGACACCCAATTTATCCATATATATTTTCATATTTCAATATACATCCGGATCTATCTCCCGGACTGAGGTGTATTCTATACTCATATAAAAACTTTCTATTTCCCTTCTTATATCTAGGAAATATATTTAAAAGCGAATTCATTATCATGAATTGCTTTAACACATCATATAACTTTTTAAAAGTCAGTTTTATTATCATAAAAATGCTTTTCCAATTTAAAACATCCCATTTCCCTTATTATATCCAGGAAATGTATTCAAAGCCATTTTTATTATCATAAAAATGCTTTGATCATATCACATGCTTCCATTTACCTTCATCCATCCAGAAAACGTATCCGAAGCCAATCAATTATCCCATTTCCCTTCTTACATCCAGGAAATGTATTTAAAGCCATTTTATTATCATAAAATGCTTTAACAAATCTAAGACCATCCCTTCGAGTTTCCCCACTGGACGCTCCCCTAAATGGCTATCATCTTCCAGGGCCAATCAAACACGACAACCTGGGAACCTAACAACGTCGAGAAGCGGCCATATGCCTGCAGGAAAGTCAAGACCACACCCATAATCTCCTAACCAGCGCAGTAAAATATAATCGTCAAATGGCCTAGGACTATATCCACCCTGCATTCATTATCCAGGGGGCATCACCATCCGCACGTAACTTCCCTTATGATAGCGATTTAGGGAGGTGTGTAACCATAATTGATTAATTATGAAAATCATTTCTTTTTCCATTTTGAAAATATTCATTTTTACAATTTCAAAACCATTTACATCATACCATACATATATACTTTAAGCACATAGTATATACATATACCATATATTCCTCCTAGAATATATATAAATGGCCATATTTGCCGATCTCATCTAGCGATGACCAATAATCCCAAAGATTCTCTCAAATAATCATAATCATGCCTTCATATACGCATGATTCTAAACCCAAAGTATTTTCTTACTTTAATAAATAATAAATACCTTAATCCTATCTAAGGATTTAGTGGATATCTCCAAATACCAATTCACTCTAAGTGAATATACATATCTATATCCCCAAATTATCCTAATTATCTCCTAGGATACACTCAACAGTAATCGATATAATTATGCTTTCTATACGCATAATTATATAGGCCTATATGCCTACTAGAAATATCCTCGGGATTTATCTCTCCCGAACCACCTCAAATTTAATGGGTTACGGATTTCGTTTCCATGAACCCAAGGACTACATCTCGTCCAATTAATCATTTAGGGGACCCCACCCTATGTTAGGGACCCCAACATCTTAACTTATCAACTATTCTATTTTCCTTGAAAATATAGTTTAAGGGTTATACATTAAAACCCTCACCTTGCCCTCCTAGATTTCCTCAATTGGAGGACCATAAACTTCCTAAAGGGTTACTTGTATTAACCCATATTTAACCTCGAGTCAATTAAAAATTGGATTTCACCCCATCCAAAACACCCTAGGAAAATTTTCCATTTTCAGAAGGCGTCGATCGATCGACCCACGGCTGTCGATCGATCGAACCCCTATGATCGATCGATCATGGCGGGCATCTTCATCTCCGAGAAGCTGTTTCAGCCATGGAAACTTCCCCCAAGCTTCCATCTCCTCACCCAACGGCCTACAACTTCAACCAAAAGCAAATACACTTATAATACGGGTTCTAAACATCCTAGAACCCGAAATCACCAATTAATTTCAGTTAAAACTAATTTTCTACAATTATTCAATTTTAGGGGTTTATTAGTTTTATCTCCCGAAAACCCGTTTTATCTACAAAAACCCAACCCAAAATCTTTAGGGTTTGATTATACCAAACTACGGTATGAGATATTTATGCAAAAATTAAATAAAGCAAGTAAACACTTGCCTCGTGGAAAAAATCTGACGTCCTCGAGCCGAATCCCGCGGAGGCTAGCCGGAATCTCCCCCTTTACTCCTATTTTCTTCCTCTCTCTCTCTTCCCTCTCTTCTCTCTTCTTTTTTTCTCTTTTTCTCCCTCTCTTCCTCCTTTCGACTCGTTTATCCAATTACGAGCCCGTTTAACTCTAAAATTCCCCGAAACTCAATTTCGACAATCGGACACTCTTTTCTGACTATCTCGGACATTTCGAGACTCACGGCGCAGTCAAAATTCCCATTCAAGGTACTTGACCGCAACTCACCATTTTAACCCCACGCGACTTAATGCGGGTTTTCCAATTTAAATCTTACCTCGTGTCACTTTACTCAACGACGACATATAATTAAAATATTCCAACCTATATAACCCCAAAAATAATCAATACATCCATCGAAAATCATTTAATCCTCGAAAATCCCAAAAATCACTATTCCGGGAAAATATCCAAATTCCAATTTATACTTCAATAATGGAATTTAATTGTCTCCAAAAGGATGGGTTGTTACATACTCCCCTCCTTACAACGAAATTTTGTCCTCGAAATTCAGGTACAACCTATACCAAACTAGGATCACTCTGAATCCTAATACCTCAAGGGGAACGATACTATCCCAATGGTTATCAACCATATACTATACGACTACCACAATCATAAAGTGACTCTAATAATGTCACATTGCACCCATCATCTAAAATGCCTTTCGGCATGAATTTTAACTTTATATACTACGCCCATTCTATTTCAGGCGGTATATAAATCAACTACTAAGGTGCCCATACACCTTTCTAACTTGTGCACATCTGGACAACCATAGCGAACGTTCGACACGCAACACTCTCTCTAAACAAGAGTCTCCTTTCCTTGGTGTAATACTCAAATATGGGTTCTCCCAACTCGTGAAATGCAATTCTCCTAACTTCGGCGCCACTAGCTCTATCGAACCTACATCCTAATAATTCTACGGTCTAAGAGTTACCCTACCTATGCGAAACGATAGTCTAAATATGTCCCTAGTGCCCAAGGCCTCTCTCAACTCCTGACATTTGCTTGGTTTCATGCATGGAACGTCTCGCAAAAGCAAAATCCAAACAAGGAACCCTCCCGTTACACTACTCCCTCGCATTGTCGGTCATCGAGATATAGAGACCTAAGGCACACCAGTGGGACATCCTAAATCCTACCTACGGTAGCCTACGAATGCATTCCTACTATTTTATCCTTTCGCCCATACGAAAGGAAATCTAACTAATCGAAGTGCCCAATCTCTGTAAGAGCACTACGTACATCATACCCAACACATATCTTCTTCAAAATTTGCCTTTTCATTAAGGCCTGGCCATAACCTAAAATCAATTTCTCTAAGTCGTTCTTCACCTACCAACATGTGGTGAGAGGACCGCTTTAGTGCTTTTCCATAGCACAATATTTCCATAAGTATACCATCATCACACGGCTCATAGTCTATAGTGTTTCATCCACACTATAAGACCTATCAACAAAACCCATATCCTTGCATCCTATAACATCTCTCCACTTTCGACGCCGTTAAGATTCATGTGTGGGGCATCTCGTAAAGAGAAATCCAATCAAGGAACCCCTCCACACACTCCTACTTAACTTTGTCGGTCATGGAGGTCCATTATTTTCAAACATGCAACCGGGATACCCTATCCCCTTACTCAATTAAAATGTGGTCTGAACTCCCGACTCTATCTAGGAGCCACACTACTAAGCGCATCGCACTACACTCAGTCTCTGCGCAATCAATCATGAGCTTAAACTTGTAGCTCAACAATAAACCCTGCGGACCTTAACTCATATCCATAAGGTCGCCATGCACTCACATCATATATGCACATAATAAAGGCGAACTCAACCTACATCCAGGTGAGACACCGCAACAACAATTTGTTCCACCCTGGAACTGCGGACACGATATTCTTGCCATCATTAGCCTACTATCGCTCCGAACAACCGATAACATTATATGCTCACCATATCACCATACTCGTATAGACATATAAAACGAGCATCCCAAACCATATATATATATACACACACACACACAACATATCAACACCCGCCTTTATGGCGAATGAAGGAAAATAAAATTCCGCTACCACGGAAAACACATAAGCACACAATATATAATGTTATCGAGACCGCCACAAAAATCAAATTACACACACGAGTCTAGGGCTAACAAAACACTGCGACATTATCTAGCCACGCCAATTATACCCCTCCTTCTGAGGTGAAACTCCCAACAATAACTTCGTTTCAACAATTTCCCCGGGTGGATGTCCGCCAATGGAGTCCTTGAACATACACATTCTCCATAAGTGTTAGCAACACTTCTCTAGTGAGCCTATCGTTCATCGAAAGGACTCGTTATTCATTGCACCTAACTCACTTAGGTACAAGGTTCACTCTTCCATATTACCCTTTATTCACTGTCTTCCTCTGATCGAACCTTATGTGAATAATCCAAAACTGCCTTCTCATTCCTGCTAAATCATGGGGACCCACGGTTAAAACTATTCGTAAGATCCCTTTCGAATCCTTAGTTCATTGGGAAATTCAACTTTAGTACCACATTCTACTATGGCGGTTCTTTGGCACTCATAACTACTATACTTTAGTAGTCGTTGAGACAATCCTTAGCAAACACTGCAAAGGAAGTGACCTCTACTACAGTCCACATTCCCAACTTCTACTAGCTGCTCCAACTAACCCTCACCTCCTGCTGCCATCCAAGCCTCGCACACGAATCTAAAACGAGCGCGCAAAAGATTACTATAATCTTATAATATGGTAGGAGAACGAAATCTAACAAGATAAATCAACAATACTAATCCTAGGGCTCTATAACAAATCGAGAGCAATGCTGAAAGCGTAGTACGTCCGTATAGATTCCTAAGGACATTAGAACCTGATGCTCTGATACCATCTGTGACACCCCGCCTACTAAAATACCGGGAGATCACTCCTATATCAAATTATAACAGGAGTCTCATATGGATCATTCTTAGCATCACTGTCGAAAAACCATTTAATTACTAATAACCTATTAGGCCGGTGTAAAAATTTTACTTAACTACTCTTTTTAAACGAATAAAATTTAAAACATCCACATAGTATGCGTAAATGAAACTGAATAAAATAAAATAAAATATCCGAACACTCGGTCAAAATATACAACCATATCGAATGATGCTCCAAAGGAATAAATAAATGCAATTGGACCATTGGTCCGAATATTTATACAGTACCTCCTATCTAGAGCACAAGAATGGAAGCGGCTATCAAAAACCTGCATGCATCCACAGCTACTGCAGCTGACGCCTGACTCGAAAGAAGTGCCATCCAGGCGTCCCTATGTCTATACACCTATATATATATAGCAAGAAAGGGAAGTAGATAAACGGGCAGAGCCAGAGTTTTGAAAATATTTAGCAAGTGGATAAATGCCTTATTTTTAGAAAAAGGTTTTATCTCATATTTAAGTTTGGTGTCGCACTCCCATGAGATACCCCTCACCTCTCTTCTAACAGTGCACTCCTAGCGCATCCCTCTAAACATCCTAGTCAAGCTACCCTGCTAAACTAGTCTATTACCCAACCACTATCAACCCTAGATAGTCCAAGTATTAAGGGCTAAGCTTGTCCCCAGTCTCAAAACTATGCCAAGTTCGTGCGCGGGGTGTCTCGCAAAGCGAAATCCAAACAAGGAACCCCCCATACACTAATATGAGGCAAGGTCGATCATCGGGATCCATTAGACCCTTGGCACCCAATTTATCCATATATATATATATATATATATATATATATATATATATATATATATATATATTCATATTTCAATATACATCCGAATCTATCTCCCGGACTGAGGTGTATTCTATACTCATATCAAAACTTTCTATTTCCCTTCTTATATCCAGCAAATATATTTAAAAGCCAATTCATTATCATGAATTTCTTTAACACATCATATAACTTTTTAAAAGCCAGTTTTATTATAATAAAAATGCTTTTCCAATTTAAAACACCCCATTTCCATTCTTATATCCAGGAAATGTATTCAAAGCCATTTTTATTATCATAAAAATGCTTTGATCATATCACATGCTTCCATTTCCCTTCTTCCATCCGGGAAACGTATCCGAAGCCAATCAATTATCCCATTTCCCTCCTTACATCCAGGAAATGTATTTAAAGCCATTTTATTATCATAAAATGCTTTAACAAATCTAAGACCGTCCCTCCGAGTTTCGCCATTGGACGCGCCCCTAAATGGCTATCATCTTCCAGGGCCTATCAAACAAGACAACCTGGGAACCTAACAACGTCGGGAAGCGGCCATATGCCTACGGGAAAGTCAAGACCGCACCCAGAATCTCCTAACCAGCGCAGTAAAATATAATCTCCATATGGCCTAGGACTATATCCACCCTGCATTCATCAGCCAGGGGGTATTACCATATGCACGTAACTTCCCTTATGATAGCGATTTAGGGAGGTGTGTAACCATAATTTATTAATTATGAAAATCATTTCTTTTTCCATTTTGAAAATATTCATTTTTACAATTTCAAAATCATTTACATCATACCATACATATATACTTTAATCACATAGTATATACATATACCATATATTCGTCCTAGAATATATATAAATGGCCATATTTTCCGATCTCGTCTAGTGATGACCAATAATCCCAAAGATTCTCTCAAAGAATCATAATTATGCCTTCATATACGCATGATTCTAAACCCAAAGTATTTTCTTACTTTAATAAATAATAAATACCTTAATCCCATCTAAGGATTTAGTGGATATCTCCAAATACCTATTCACTCTAAGTGAATGTACATATCTATATCCCCAAATTATTTTAATTATCTACTAGGGTACACTCAACAGTAATCGATATAATTATGCTTTCTATACGCATAATTATATAGGCCTACTAGAAATATCCTCGGGATTTATCTCTCCCGAACCACCTCAAATTTAATGGGTTACGGATTTCGTTTCCATGAACCCAAGGACTACATCTCGTCCAATTAATCATTTAGGGGACCCCACCCTATGTTAGGGACCCCAACATCTTAACTTATCAACTATTCTATTTTCCTCGAAAATATAGTTTAAGGGTTATACATTAAAACCCTCACCTTGCCCTCCTAGATTTCCTCAATTGGAGGACCATAAACTTCCTAAAGGGTTACTTATATTAACCCATAATTAACCTCAAGTCAATTAAAAATTGGATTTCACCCCATCCAAAACACCCTAGGAAAATTTCCCATTTTCAGAAAGGGTCGATCGATCGACCCATGGCTGTCGATCGATTGATGGCTTCGATCGATCGAACCCCTATGATCGATTGATCGATCATGGCGGGCAGCTTCTTCTCCGAGAAGTTGTTTCAGCCATAGAAGCTTCCCCCAAGCTTCCATCTCCTCACCCAATGGCCTACAACTCCAGCCAACAACAAATACACTTATAATACGGGTTCTAAACATCCTAGAACCCGAAATCACCAATTAATTTCAGTTAAAACCTAAGTTTCTCCAATTATTCAATTTTTAGGGGTTTATTCGTTTTATCTCCCGAAAACTCGTTTTATCCACAAAAATCCAACCCAAAATCTTTAAGGTTTGATTATACCAAACTACGGTATCAGATATTTATGCAAAAATTAAGTAAAGCAACCTCGTGGATAAAATCCGACGTCCTCGAGCCGAATCCCGCGGAGGTTGGCCGGAATCTCCCTCTTTTATCCTCTTTTCTTCCTCCTCTCTCTCTTCCCTCTATTCTCTCTTCTTTCTTTCTCTTTTTCTCTTTCTCTTCCTCCTTTTTTATAAGGAGAAATGGGTTTTAACCCTTAAAACCCAAAAACGACTCGTTTATCCAATTACGAGCCCATTTAACTCTAAAATTCCCCGAAACTCAATTTCGACAATCAGACACTCTTTTCTGACTATCTCGGACATTTCGAGACTCACGGCGCATTCTAAATTCCCATCCGAGGTACTTGATCGCAACGCACCGTTTTAACCTCACACGACTTAATGCAGGTTTTCCAATTTAAATCTTACCTCGTGTCACTTTACTCAACGGAGACATATAATTAAAATATTTTGACCTATATAACCCCAAAAATAATCACTACATCCATCGAAAATCATTTAATCCTCAAAAATCCCAAAAATCACTATTCTGGGAAAATCTCCAAATTCCAATTTATACTTCAATAATGGAATTTAATTGTCTCCAAAAGGACGAGTTGTTACACTTCATATATATTAAAAGTAACAACGAGTTACAAACTTAAGAGAAGAATTTAAAACTTACTACAAGAGAGCCAGACATGTTCTAAATAAACATTTTACAAAAAGAGCTTTAAAAGCTAAATCTTCAATATAGTCCTTTTTCGTTCCGAACGTTTCTTGAAAAATGGTTATTTATACACCATCAGCTAAAAGTCGAATGAGGTTCAATCTCCAGACCTTCTAGGGTTTTCAGAAAATAGATACCTATTCAAGTCAAAAGAGAAGGCATATACATATATGGATAGGACCTTGCCGTAAATAGATATATATTTTGAAATGAAAGTATATATATCACAATTGGATAGCTCAGAATAAGACGAATGCAAAAAATAAAATGTGACATCTTTTTCTTTTAATCATATCATTTTGATGGCCAAGTACACTCTAATACCATATTCGTCTACCGTATTATTCCTCGATAGTTGAGGGTCAATCAAACTAGTTCGTCACAATGCCTTATTTAGGGCACACCAGCGATAACCCATTTGGGAAGGTCAGTCAGTAAAGAGGTCCCTTAGGATGAATCTTATTTCCAATATCCAATCTCATTTTCAATACTCATTTCAATCAGTATGTCTATATGGAGAGATATAAACATAGCACAAATGAATCAATCATCGGTATGAGATGTATTTTGAAAATATTTAATAAAATACATAGTTTGCATAATATCATATAATTTAAATGTGCAAGAAATTATATAGAGTACTCACCTAAAATAGAGGCTCGAAAATATAGATATTGAGTATTTGATCACACGTTAATCTAATAAATACAATAAAAGTTTAATTATGTATTCTAAATAAAGCCCAATTCTAAATATTGTGTTTTAATCCTAAAATAACTTGCTGAAAAAGGTTACTAAAATCATTTCTCAATTTTTAATATTCATTCATCATATTTAAAGAATTCAATTCATAGTTCTTCCTCATCAGTCGGTTCCCAGTAGAGATGGAGGGTCACAGGGGCACCATTTAAATACCATCTCATCTAGACAGAACTTCACCGGGTCTGACTTTGGAATTACTTAAATGGGTTTCCATAATAACGAGCAATTTCTTTTAAAAGAATCATTTTTTAAAATCGTATAATTTCAAACAAGTTTACATATATTGAAAATAAAATCAGCTTGGATTTCGTCTAAATTTTAAGTTTTTATTAGTGATTCCTTTAGTGTATTTTACCAGCATAACTTCTAAGTAAAGCTATAAAACAATAAATTAAAATTATAATGATGCATTATAACATTAAGATTACCTTAAGATGAATATCCCTAAGAACTTCTTCTTAAATGCTTCCACGCTTTCTCTCACTACTTCTCTCTATAATTCTCAAGGAACTTGTGTGAGTTTCAAATGATCCCAAATGCCCTATTTATATTTTTCCAAATATATCACGACGTTGACACGTGTCAATACTGACCAAGCTTTTACAATGGCGAGTCAACATTGACGTGTCGCGTAATAGAGGCGTCTTGCAGTCTTATTTCCTTAGACCGTGACACGTGTTTTAGCTTCTCCTCTAATGACGACACGTGTTTTGGCTTCTCCTTTAATGATGACATGTGTACGGTGGAGGTCTCAAAACCAAGCATGAGGTGTCGAGCACGAGGTGGAAAGGTATTAAGGGTATAAGGGTTATTTTACACCTGAAGGGCATTTTGGTAATTTCACGACATATATTTTGAATATTTCTTAGAGCTCCCTGAAAATATTTTATTTTAAAAAAATGTCCTTTTTTATTTTCATTTTGATCCCTTAAACTTTCTTAATTAAAATCAAATCCCTAAAGTTTTAGAAAATTACTTTTTCTACCCCAAAACTTATCACTCAGCTTAGGATGTGCCATAAAACTTTAATTTGACCCATTTTATAGTTTATTCTTCAAATCTAAAAATGGGCTTTGTCATATTAAGAATCAAGAATATCACATTTGTAATATTATAACATTTTTAAATAGTAAGTAAGTCGCAATTATAGAAATTATTATATATATTAGCATACAAAAATGGGGTCATTACATCCTACCCTCCTTATGAAAAGTTTGGTCCCCAAACTTTACTTACAGTAATTTCCAAAATGGTATGGATATCTCTCCTTTATTTCGTCTTCCCTCTCCCATGTTTCTTCTTCAACAGAATGATTCCACCATAATACTTTGACTAGTGGAATAACCTTGGTTCGTAATTTTTGATCTTTATGGTCTAAGATTTCCACTGGATGCTCAATGTATGACAAATATTCTCTAACTTGAAGAGGCTCCTGACTTAAGATATGTTTTGGACCTGGGATATATTTCTTTATCATTGATACGTGAAACAGATTATGTACACTAGAGAGTTCAGGTGGCAAGGCTATTTTATATGCAACAATTTCTATCTTTTCAAGGATTTAAAAAGGTCTTATGTATCTTGGGCTCAACTTTCCTTTCTTCCTGAATCGTATTACTCCCTTTGAAGGAGATACTCGCAAGAACACATAATCTCCTCTTTGGAATTCTAACTGTTGGTGTCGATTGTCAAAATAACTCTTTTCACTACTTTGAGCGATTCGAAGTCAGTCTGGTATCAATTTCACTTTCTCTGTTGTGATCTGGATCAATTCTGGTCCTAGTAATTTTCTTTCTCCAACTTCTACCCAACATGCGGGAGAACAACACCTTCTACCATATAGTGCTTCATATAGAGCCATTTGAATACTTGCTTGATGACTATTATTATAGGCAAACTTCACTAATAGTAAATGATCATCCCAATTCCCCTTCAAATCAAGTACACAGGCCCTAAGCATATCCTCTAATGTTTGAATGGTTCTCTCAGATTGTCCATCTGTTTGAGGATGAAAAGGGGTGCTGAAATTCAATTTTATTCCCATGGCTTCTTGTAGGCTTTTCCAAAAGCGAGAAACGAATCTAGGGTCACGATCAAAAATATTTAAAATTGGGGTTCCATGAAGCCTAATAATTTCCCGAACATACAACTTAGCTAACTTTTCTAATGAATGGGTAATCTTAATGGCAATAAAATGAGGAGCTTTAGTTAACCTATCAATAATTACCCAAATAGAATCATTACCATTTGAACTCCTTGGTAAACCTGTCACAAAATTCATGGTAATATGTTTCCATTTCCATTCAGGGATAGGTAGAGGTTGTAATAATCCAGATGGTTTCTGATGTTCAGCTTTTACTTGTTGATAAACCAAACAGTGAGATACAAATTCTTCTATCTCCCTTTTCATATTATACCACCAAAACAATTCTCAAAGATCTCTATACATCTTGATATTTCCAGGATGAAACGTAAATCTCGAGCAATGAGTTTCCCCTAAAATTTTCCTCTTTAGTTGGACATCACGTGGAGCACACACTCTATTTCCAAACCTCAATATATCATACCGTATCGCAAATCCAATTCTCTTCCCTTCAATAACCTCTTCTCTGATCTTCTTCAGTTGTGGGTTATTTACTTGTGCAGTTTTGATCCTTTCCATCAACGTGGGTTGTACTTGTAAGGTTGTGATTAGTCTTCCTTTGCTATAAATACGTACATCTATTTCCATACTTCTTAAATCTTTCAATAGAGCTTCCTGGCTGGTAATAAGACATGTTAAATTTGGTGTAGACTTTCTACTTAAAGCGCCGGTTACTACATTAGCTTTTCCCAAGTGATAGTGAATATTTAAATCATAATCCTTCATTAATTCTAACCACCTCCTTTGTCTCATGTTCAATTCTTTCTGAGTAAATATATATTTCAAACTCTTATGATCGGTATAAATCTCATAAGTCTCACCATATAAATAGTGTCTCCAAATCTTAAGAGCAAAAATTACAGCAACTAATTCTAAGTCATGGGTTGGATAATTCTGTTCATGTGGTTTTAATTGTCTCGAAGCATAAGCTACTACTTTTTAATTTTGCATTAGCACACATCCCAAACCATTTTTTGAAGCATCACTATAAATCACCTATCCTCCTGTCCCTGAAGGAATAGTCAAAATTGGGGTTGTTACTAATCGATTCTTAAGTTCTTTAAAACTATTCTCAACTTCCTCAGACCATTCATATTTTACCTTCTTTTGTGTTAACCTAGATAGAGGTTTGGCAATGCTAGAAAATCCTTCAACAAATTTTCGATAATAACCTGCAAATCTAAGAAAACTACGAGTCTCTGTTACATTAGTTAGTCTAGGCCAATGTAGTACAACCTCGATCTTTTGAGGGTCAACCGACACTCCCTCCTTAGAAATGACATATCCAAGAAAAGAAACTCTAGGCAACCAAAACTCACACTTCTTTAATTTTGCATATAACTTCTCCCTAAGGATTTGTAATACTATCTATAAATGCTTCTCGTGTTCTTCAATACTCTTAGAATAAATAAGGATGTCATTAATGAAAACAACCACATATTGATCCAAATATTTCCTAAACACTCTATTCATCATATCCATAAAAATGGCCGGTGCATTAGTAAGTCCAAATGGCATCACAAGAAATTCATAGTGACCATATCTAGTACTAAAAGATGATTTTGGAATATCATCTTCCTTAATCTTCAATTGATGATATCCTGACCTAAGGTCAATCTTAGAAAATACTTGCGCACCTTATAGTTGGTCAAATAAATCATCTATACGAGGTAGGGGTATTTATTCTTAATGGTTACCTTGTTCAGTTCACGATAATCTATACATAACCTCATCGTCCCATCCTTATTTTTAACAAATAACACTGGAGCGCCCCAAGGGGATATACTTGGTCTAATAAAACCCTTGTCTAACAGATCTTGTAATTAAAATTTTAATTCCCTTAATTATAAAGTTGCCATGCAATTAGGGGATTTTGAGATTGGTTTAGCTCCCGGAATAAGGTCAATCATAAATTCTATTTCTCTACTAGGAGGTAGACTGGGTAAATCATTCGAAAAAATATCTGGAAAATGTTTAGCTATAGGAATCTCATTTAAACTAGGATCTTTCATTTGCAAATCAATAACACTTCCAAGAAATCCTTGACATCCCTTCTTAAGATAACTATAGGCTTGCATTGCAGACATAATACACATGGGATATAGGGTGCTAGTTCCTTCAAATCTGAATTTTGGTTTGTTAGGAATTTGGAAAGTAACCCTCTTCTCAAAATAATCTACATTAGCATTATATGATGCTAACCAATCCATCCCCAAAATTAATTCAAAATCTCTTATGTCTAAAACTATCAAATAGACAAATAGTTTATCATTATTGACATCTATAGGGCAAGATTTATATACTGATGTACCCGTCAATAAATCACCAGAAGGAGTAGAAACATGTATGTTATGATTCAAGGGTTCAGGATTATTAGAAAAGTGGTTAACAAAACGTAAAGACACAAATGAATGGGTAGAGCCAAGATATATTAAAACTTGAAAAGGTTGTGCACATATAGAAAGTGTACCTGACACTACTGCATTAGAAGCCTTTGCATCAAAAAGATTCAAAATTCTACCTTGTCTGCCATGATCCTTATTGTCATTAAAAGTCTTTGTTGGCACCTTCCCTTTGTTAGGTAAATCTCTCATTTTATGCCCCTTTTGGCCACACCCAAAGCAATTTCCTGTTTCCAGGTAACATGGTTGCCCTCTATGAATATTACCACATCGTTGGCATCTATCAACATTAAAGGGGTTGTTCACAAAATGTTTCCCTGTATTGGGTATAGTCCTGAAGGGTTTATTATTGGGGTTCCTTCCTCTTTGTTCCCCAAACTTCCTCTTCCCTTCTCTAATCTGATTATATTCTTCACTTTCCTTCTCAGCTATCATTGCTCTAGTCACCACGTCAATATATGATGTCAACTTCAGGATGGAAATTCGACTAAGAATATTCAACCTTAACCCACGTTCAAACTTCTTGGCCTTTAAAACATCAGTTATCACAACATGATGTGCAAAATGGGATAACTCAGCAAACTTCGCCTCGTATTCACTAACCGTCATATTTCCTTGAACTAAACTCATGAAGTCGGTTGCTATTTGGTCTTGTATAATTTCAGGAAATTATTTCTCGTAGAATGTCACTAAGAAGTCATTACAACCTATAGGATTATTCCTTTCCTCGTATATTCTCTTAGTCATTCTCCACCAATGTTCGGCTTCGCCTTCTAACATAAACGTTCCAAATGAAACTCTTTGTTCATCAGTACACTTAAGAACATCGAGTATCCTTTCTATTTGCATCACCCAACTTTCTGCTTCATTGGGGTTAGGAGTACCTTTAAAAGATGGAGGAATCAACTTATTGAACTGTTCAATAGTACATTTACTTCGATCAGGATTCCTGGGTACTCCACTATTCACCTGATGCTCCACAATCTTTGCTAGACTTTTGATCACCTTGTATGCACCTTCCAATCCTTCAATACTCGAATCACTAGTTCCCATAGATGATCTTATCTTGGACATTTTCTAAAGTCATGCAAAATGTAAGATCTACTATACTATATCAAGATTGAAAACTAAAAGACCAGTGATAAATAATATAACACATAGGGAGGATTATCACATAAATAAGATATTTAATACTATCTCCTAAAGATGAAAATTTGAAATCTATAACGTTCAAAACCTATGTTCAGTAGTCTACGGGTTCATAACCTCTGCTCTGTTACCACCTCTGTCATGACCCCATCCCAAAATTAGTAGTAGAGAATGAGTGCCTTGACATGCCACCAAGGCAACAATTATTCTGATTTAACTGTTTCCTTAAATAAATGCAACGAAAATATGATCACATGGTTATGAATCGTAAAATACTGAAAGTAAAGGAATTACATCATCAGATCTTTCTAAAGTAAACTTCATATATATTAAAACTAACAACGAGTTACAAACTTAAAAGAAAAATTTAAAACTCATTACAAGAGAGCCAGACATGCTCTAAATAAACATTTTACAAAAAGAGCTCTAAAAGATAAATCTTCAATATAGTCTTTTTTCGTTCCATCCCTGAGCCTAAACGTTTCCTGAAAAATGGTTACTTATATAACATCAGTTAAAAGCCGAATGAGGTTCAATCTTCGGACATTCCAGGATTTTCAGAAAATAGATACCTATTCAAGTCAAAAGAGAAGTCATATACATATATGGAGAGGAACTTGAAGTAAATAGATATATATTTTGAAATAAAAGTATTATATCACAATTGGACAACTTAGAATAAGACGAATGCAACAAATCAAATGTGATATCTTTTTCTTTTAATCATATCATTTTGATGGCCAAGTACACTCTAATACCGTATTCTTCTATCGTATTATTCCACTGTATTTGAGGGTCAATCGAACTAGTTCATCACAACGCCTTATTTAGGGCATACCAGTGATAATCGAGCTGGGAAGGTCAGTCAGTAACGAGGTCCCTTAGGCCGAATCTTATTTCCAATATTCAATCTCATTTTCAATACTCATTTCAATCAGTATGTCTATATGGAGAGATATAAACATATCACAAATGAATCAATCATCAGTATCAGATGCATTTTGAGAATAAAAGCATTTCACAAGTTACAGAGTTTGCATAATATCATATAATTTAAATGTGCAAGAAATGACATAGAGTACTCACCTAAAATAGAGGCTCGAAAATATAGATATTAAGTCTTGGATCACACGTTAATCTAATAAATACAATAAAGGTTTAATTACGTATTTAAAATAAAGCCCAATTCTAAATGTTGTGTTTTAATCCTAAAATAACTTGCTGAAAAAGGTTACTAAAACCATTTCTCAATTTTTAATATTCATTCATCGTATTTAAAGAATTCAATTCATAGTTCTTCCTAATCAGTCGATTCCCAGTAGATATGGAGGTTCACTGGGGCACCACTTAAATACCATCTCATCTGGACAGAGCTTCACCGGGCCTGACTTTTGAATTACTTAAATGGGATTCCATAATAACGAGCAATTTCTTTAAAAAGAATCATTTTTTAAAAGTGTATAATTTCAAACAAGATATATTGAAAATAAAATCAACTTGGATTTCTTCTAAATTTTAAGTTTTGATTAGTGAATCCTTTAGTGTATTTTACCAGCATAACTACTAAGTAAAGCTATATAACAATAAATTAAAATTATAAAGATGCATTATAACATTAAGATTACCTTAAGATGAATATCCCTAAGAACTTCTTCTTAAACGTTTCCACGCTTTCTCTCACTACTTCTCTCTATAATTCTCAAGGAATTTGGTGTGAGTTTCAAATGATACCAAAGGCCCTATTTATAGTTTTCCAACGATATCACGGCGTTGACACGTGTCCATGATCACCAAGCTTTTACAATGGCGAGTTAGCGTTGGCGTGTCGCGTAACGGAGGCGTCTTGCAGTCTTATTTCACTGGACTGCGACACGTGTTTTAGCTTCTCCTATAACGACGACACGTGTTTTGGCTTCTCCTCTAATGACGACATGTGTACGGTGGAGGTGTCAAAACCAAGCATGAGGTGTCGGGCACGAGGTTGAAAGGTATAATGGTATAAGGGTCATTTTACACCTGAAGGGTATTTTGGTAATTTTACACCATATATTTTCAATAGTTCATAGAGGTCCTTGAAAATATTTTATTTGAAAAAAGGTCCTTTTTATTTTCATTTTGGTCCCTAAAACTTTCTTAATTAAAATCAAATCCCTAAAGTTTCAAAAAATTAATTTTTCTACCCCAAAACTCATCAGTTGGCTTAGGATGTGCCATAAAACTTCAATTTGACCCATTTTACAATTGATTCTTCAAATTTAAAAACAGGATTTATCATATTAAGAATCCATAATATCACATTTGTAATATTATTACTTTTTCAAATAGTATGTAAGACACAATTTTAGAAATGATTATATTTATTGGCATACAAAAATGGGGTCATTACAGTATGGACAATGTTGATGGAGCAAACTTGAATTTGGCTTTGGCATGCCACTCCTTAAAAGAGTTTTAAGTCTTTATATAAGCTTTTACCTTCATAATTCTACAACAATATAGAACTTTCAAACATCAGGGTATCATAGAAAATGAATAAAAATAACACAACGAAAACAATGGAGGATATCTATACAAAACTTCTAACTCTTTAGTGTTTTAAACTTCATATTTGATACAATGAGACATTTTCTTGCAACTGCTAAATCATTTCAATCAATTTTTGAAATGCATACCTGTTCAAAAAATTGGCACTTCCTTTAAGCATCATTTTAGCAGTAGAAGGTTCCAGCTTCTCATCCACTATAAGGATGAAAATTCCATGTTATCAATATCACGACAACCGTCATAGCCACTCATTTGTATATAGTCTCCACTGGATAACCAACTAAATTTATCTCCATTAAATTTATGAACATTTGAGAAGACAACAATTTTTTTAGGCATATTCAAGCCTGTGATGAATGTCTCTGTAGAAAACAAACACTAAAGAAGAATGTGTCAATATGACAAAATAGTAAATAAACTTGGATTGCACCACCATACTTCATGATGTGTAAATTTAAAAAAAAATGACTTTCGTAAAGAAATTGTTATTAGAATCTGATCGACCCATGTAGGGTACGATACATCTATCATTCAATACACCAATGTTATATAAAATATGCTCATTTCATAAACAAACAGGAAAAAAGTATTTAAAAATTTTCCTCGGGTGGGATTGCTTCCATGCCGTATACTAGAGAGTAAGGGGTAGTCTCAATACATGTTTGAACTGAAGTACGGTAGCCCCAGAGGGCGCAAGGGATTCGGTCGGCCCAATCTCATCAACTCTTGATCATCTTACTGATGATGGCTTTGATGTTCTTATTAGCAGCTTCAACTGCACCAATGGTTTGGGGTTGGTAAGGAAAAGATTTCTGTCTCTGAATCCCATACTCGTCGGCCACTTTTATGACTTCTGCTTCAAAATGCGACATGTTATCTGATATTAGCCCATGCAAGACCCCATATCGATAAATGATATTTTCGTTGATGAACTTGGCCACCTTCTTGGCATTCACAACTGCGTATGACTAGACTTCGACCCATTTAATGAAGTAGTCAATGGCAACTAGGATGAATTCACGCCCATTGGATGCTTTGGGTGTAACCTTCCCTATGATGTCAATGCCTCATGTGGAAAATGGCCAGGGAGTAGTCATGTTGTACAATACTCGTGGAGGCAAGTGCTGAAGGCTGGAAAATTATTGGCACTTGAGACATCTCCGAACATAGGCGATGCAATATTGAATGATGGTAGTCCAATAGTAACCTTGTTGGATGATTTACTTGGCAAGCATATAGTCATTCATGTGCGGTTCGCACTCCCCGTTGTGTATTTTTTGCATCATCCCTTCAATGTCAGCCCCTGCGATGTAGTGCAAATGGGTTCCATCGAAGTTTCACTTAAACAGTGATTTATCTTAAATAATGTACTGGGAAACCAGTCTATGGAGGGTTACTTGATCTTTCTTATCACAACTTTGGGGATACCTACCATGATTAAGGAGGTTCCAAATATCATAGTAACAACAGTCGGCCATATCAGGATCGTCTTCTATGAGGAGCTCAATGTGGTAGCAGTGGGTTGGTTTGTCTTTCTTTTCGACTAGGAAAGGGGCCATTGTTATTCCTTAGGGAATATCAATCATAGAGGCTAAGGTAGCAAGGGCATCGACTAGGTTGTTCTTTGCTCAGGGAAGGTTGTGGAAGGTGACATCTTGGAATTGGGAGGTCAGCTTTTCTAGGTGGGTGTGAAAGGGTAAGATTTTTTCATCCTTAATTTTCTATCTCCCGAGTACTCGAACAATGATGAGAGATGAATCCCCATAGACATATAAGTACTGATTTCCTTTCTTGAGAGAAACTTTGAGGCCTACCATGAACTTTTCATATTCAGTCATGTTGTTGGTGCAATAAAAATCTGGCTTGATGACAATAAAAGTGTGAGAGTCATTGAGGCCTACCATATCCTTTCTTATTGGTAATGTAATTGAAGAACATTTTCCATCGAAGATCTTCCTGGGAGGTATAAAGGATATTAACATCCCGGAACTAAGAAATCTAGATATTGGCTTCTTCCATATGGTAGTCAGCAAAGTAGTAAGATATGGATCTTCCTTTCATGTCTTTCTGCGTGACATGCACAATATCAAATTCACCTAGAAGCATTAACCATCGAGCCATTCTATGAACAAGGCAGGCTTCTCGAGTAGGTACTTGATGGGATCCATTCGGGACACAAGTTTGATGGTAAAGGCGAGCATGTAGTGCCGTAACTTTTAGGTGACCTAGACGAGGGCAACACATGCCTTTTCCAAGGTTGTATAGTCAACTTTGTATACGACTAACATGTGAATGGCCTAGTAGATGGCTCTTTTTTTACAGGATTCTTTAAGGTATCGGGCTAACAAAGCCCCAATTATAGTGTTAGTTACAATTAGGTAAATGAGTAGGGGAAAACCAACCTGCGGTGGCATGAGTATTGGAGGTCGGTTTAGGTATTGCTTGATTCAGTTAGAGGTTTCTTGGAAAGATTCATTCCAAACCTTGGTGGAATCCTTTCAGATGAGTTTGAAGATAGGTTCATAGATAGAAGTCAATTTGTTAATGAGCCGACTTTTATAATATAACTTTATAAGGAATCTATGGACTTCCTTCTCCGTTCAGGGTGGTGGTACCTCGAGTCTGGATTTTAGCTTGGCAAGATCTGCTTTTATCCTTTTCTCACTAACCATGTATCCCAAAAGCTTCCCTTTAGTTACACCGAAGATGCATTTCTGTGGGTTAAGTCGCATTTGATATTATCTTAGTCGCTCGAAGAACTTCTAAAGAGAGGTAACATGACCCTATCAGCTCTTAGACTTGATAATCATATCATCTACTTACACCTTGAATTCTTTGTGTATCAGATCATGTAATATGGTTGTATATCCCTTTGGTTGGTAGCCCTAACATATTTGAGACCAAATGGCATAATGGTATATAAAAAGGTTCCCCGAGGGGTGATGAATATGGTTTTCTCTTGATGGTACGAGTGCATCTCGATCTGATTATATCCAGCAAACCCATCAACGAATGACTTAAGAGCGTGATTGGCTATGTTGTTTATAACCACGTCGATATTGGGTAGCGTGTAATCATCCTTCAGAGAGGCCTTATTCAAGTCTTGGTAGTCGACGCACATGTGAACCTTCCCTCCTGATTTTGGCACATGTATGATATTTGAAAGCCATGTGGGATATTCGATCACACGAATGAAACCTATATTCAACTGTTTGATCACTTCTTCCTTAATCTTGAGGGACCATTTGGTACAAAGATTTTTCAATTTTTGTTTGACCTATTTCCAGTCTGGGAGAGTTGGAATCTCATGCTGAGCTATTTCGGGATCAATGCCGGGCATATCATTGTAGGACCAAGCAAAGACATCAATAAATTCCTTCAGTCATTCTTCGAGTCGTGCGTGCTCATGCTCTTCAAGGATGGCCCCTATCCGAATTTCACGTAATTGGATACTAGAACCGAGATTAATAATAACAGTTTCATCTTCATTTAATGTCCACCAAGTTTCATCATCAAGGATGGCCCCTATCCTACTTTTGCCCTCATTAACAGTTGGCTACATGCTAATGTCCACCAAGTTTCTTTGGAAATTTTGTTGCAATGATGGTCTAATAAATGAAAAAAATTTGTGACCACACATAATAAAAAGATATAATTGTTAGATAAGCGATGTAATAGATATGAAACATAAACGAATATGAATATTATCCGAATCCAGGGAATCCTAGAGGATATGGATGTGGATAGTTGTTTTTATTATCTGTGTGGATACAGATACAGATAGTGTATCCAAATAGAGGATACGGATATGAAAATCATGATATCCACTCTGTATCCATCTGTCTACCACACCTACCTAGACATAAATTCCGCCATATTAAGATCTCAGACCTACTTACATAAATATCACCCAATATGCGGAGGTCATTTAATTTAATCTAAATTTAAATCATTCCCATAACAATCAAAGAGACAATTACATAAGCATTTCAATCATCATAATTATCTGGATTAAGAATATATGCACCCTTTGCAAATGGAATGAGATTTCTCGAGTCTAATCTAGTCAACCCTTAGACTCAAATCTCATGGGTGGTCAGGTTTAATATATTCCTGAGATGTACCAATCATAATCCTCTGTTGAAGTATCATACAAGTTCTCAAACCATCACATAGGTTCTCGGAGTTTGAGATAAACTACTTGAGATTGCATTGAAACCATTCGTATAAGATGTCAACGTCCTATTACGGTTGAAATTTTTTCAATAGTGCTTGACCCCAAATTCCATTCTCCTTGTAATAAACCCAAAGTCGCATTACTGGAATTCTTGCTAAGATCTATTGACCGACATTAAAATAAAATAATATATTTAAAAGAATATAAATAATTCTCACAATCTTGATTCTTATTTCAAAATGAATAAACCAATCTTTTATTAATCATTAAATAAATGTTTTACATATGGTTTTAATAATAAACCCCGTTAATCTCCCCTTAGTCTTAAAGCCATGTGTCCATGCCATTGGCTCCTATTCCTTTTACATGACGGTCAAAATTCCTAGATTGTAAGCTCTTTATAAAAGGACCCACCAAGTTGTCCTCATATGCAATATTGGTCACGATGACGTCACCCCTCTGCATGATCTCCCGAATTAGGTGATACTTGCTATCAATATGCTTCGCTCTCTTATGAGTCATTGGATCTTTCAAATTCTCAAGTGCACCGCTATTGTAATAAAGAAATGTAAAGGGCATCCGCACTGAAATAACCACACCCCATTCACTTAGGAAGTTTCGAAGCCAAACAATCTCTTTCACTACCTCCGAAGCGGAAACATGCTTGGATTCTATGATAGAATCAACAATATAAGACTTCTTGATACTCCTCTAACTTATTGCTCCAACTCCTAAGGTAAGAACATATCTCGAGGTTAATTTTTTAGAGTCCTTATCCGATTAAAAATATAAGTGAGTGTACCCAAAGGGTTATAGACTCTCTATTAAATAAGCCAATATATAATCCTTAGTCCTCTTCAGGTACTTGAGAATGTGGTTCATGACAATCAAGTGTTTCTCACCTAGATTAGACTGGAATTTTTTGACTATGTCAACTACATAATAATTATTTGGTTTAGTACATACCATAAAATACATGTGTTTGTTCACTACTGAAACATAAGGTATATTTCTCATCATCTCTATCTGATCAGGTTCCTTAGGACACTAATCCTTAGATAAAGAAATTCCATGCCTGAAAGAGAGAAAACCTTTCTTGTAATCTTGCATGCCAAACTCGGTAAGAACTGTGTCGATATAAGTGGCTTGGGATAAGCCCAATATCCTTTATTTTCGATTACACAGAAGCTTGATCACTAGGATATGACTTGCTTCTCCTAAATTTGTCATATTGAAATGACTATACCATGACACTCTTATACTTGATAATACACCCACATCATTCCCAATTAAGAGAATATCATCTGCGTATAATACTAGAAAGACAACCATGTTTCCTCCTTTGTTCTTATACACACAAGTTTCATCCAAACAATAATCAAAACCAAAATATTTGATTTCCTGATCAAATCACATATTCTAATGCCTTGATGCGTGCTTAAGTCCATAAATGGATCTCTTAAGCTTGAAGACCTTTATTTTTTGGCCCTTTTCTGTGAATCACATGGGTTGCACCATATATATATGCACTTATCAGGATTATCATTCAAGAATGAAGTGTTGACCTTCATTTGCCAAATCTCGAAATCAAGATGTGTAGTAATGTATAAGACATACCTGATAGACTTAATCATGGCTACCGGTGAAAAGGTCTCCTAAAAAAGATTTTTAATACAATTGAATTTTAGACCAATTTCTTAATATATAATTAATTCACTAATCTCTCAACCTAGAATTTTTTTACACATTAGCCACACAATATGATTAAAAATGGGCATCGAGGTGGAAGTTAATATGCTTAACGAATAAATGTGGATATTTTAACGTCATGAGATATTGCGCCATTCATCATTTTCGAGAGAATTAAATCAATCCGAGTTAAAATATCACAAAATTTTCTTTAACGATAAATTCGTTGATGATCTCAAATTCTTTATTTTATTTGATTATTGAAAACAAAAATAAAAAAAATGTGGCTCTTAAGCACTAGAAGTCTTAGTAAGTCTACTTGAAATATATATTAACTTAACAAAACTTGAGAAATAAGATTAGGACATCATTTTGAAAGCTCAAAATTTAAGCTTAAACCAACCTTTTTACATTATTCCATTGCAAGCCCATTTGTTCCAAAAGAAAAATATGATTTTTATAGAAAACCCAAAAATTCATACCCCTTTTTTGAGAATATCAAGGTAAAATTATGGTAGATAACGAGGCCAAAAGAAAGAAAGTTTGCAAGAATAATGCTCGAAAAGAAAATAAGGAAAAAGGGAAGAGAAAAAAAATGAGAAAATGAAAAAGAGTATGTGAGTTCGAAAAAAATGGAGGTTAGAAAAAGGCCTAAAAAGTCAAAATACCGAAAAATCTTGATATTCTCAAAAAATTTTGAACTCTAAAAAAATCATTCTATCTAACCAAAATTCCAGCCAACAATACAACCGATTAAAGTCATAATCGATTTCTTAGTTATAGTTGTAAGAAAAGACGAATACAATTGATAGTGCGATTCAAAGTTTTGAAAAAGTAATCGATTTTTCCTTCTTAAGACCATAATCATCCATTGTAAAAAAATCTTTTTCATTTGTATATGTGAAATTTGCTCATTTAAGTATACTATTTTATTAACATATACTGAGAGGAATTATCCATATCTGAGTGTTAAATTGTGAATGCATTTCACGACACTTTGAAATCAAAATGAACTTTTGAATAACAAATATTTTGAAATGGACGGTTATATCGGTTACACACGCGATATGAAAAGTGAATTTTTTACTATATTGATGAAGTTTGTATTTTAGACCTAATTATATTACTTTTATGCCTTTTGTACATTGAATAAAGTTTTTGAATTTTATGGGTATATTCACTATAAACCCTCATGATAAAAAACACATCCATTAAGGAAATCTTTGGGTTTAATGGCTTGTAGCACAAGCTAAGTGCAATCATAAGTTTAGGTTTGAGAGTATTTGATGAGTGCATTATTTTGTATTATTTATACAAAAATCTAGTCTTGGTTTGGATCGTTATATCATAAATAATGAGCATTTAGATTAGTTTGAAAAAGTCGAATAGGAAATAAGGAGTAATATTGGATGGGATGGTTAAAATACACACAAACTAATATTTAATTATTTTACAAATTAAATTTTCCTTAAACAAAATTAATTTAAATGGATTATGCGCTAACTAAACAGTTTTGAGATTAACCAATTTTATCTTAAACCTAAGAATGCATTTAGATGAGTATTACAAGATAAAATAAATGAACAACAATGCCTGATGTATGAGAAAAACCCAAATGGGAAAAACCTCGGAGGACACAGTAACACAAAATTCACTAAGTACAAAATTATAAAAGGACACAGTGGAAGACTTACAACATAGATCGATGCTCTCGCAAGACTTGATGCTCTTCATTCCTTCAACCTCTACTTTGTAACACACAGGAGTCCACCCACATAGCTGTAATAATGTGTGAGTCCATACACGCCTCACAATCCACCGATAAGGCTCATCAACCATCACACACATGAAGTTCACCATATGTAAGCCAAAAGGCACAGAGTCCACCGCAAGAAACAATTCTCAACAATGTTGTAGAGAATAAACAATGGTGCCAAAACACGATCTCAAGGCATATATATGATGAATCTGGGATCTTAAACTATCTGTGTGTAAACTAGGGTTTATGTTTGGAAAACATAATCTTGAATGATTAAGGAAAACTTGGAGAGATTTTTGGAAGAATTTTATACTCAAAAGATTGGAAAAAGTTTCTCTCTTAACTGTTGTTCCGAAATTCTTAAAAAGGTGGGAATTCTGAGAACCCCGGTCATGGGAAGAATTGACGAAAATGATTTTAACTTGAAAACTCATCGGGTCATTCGAATGAAATGGCAGCTTATTAAAACGATGACCACATTCTCGTTAGAACGACTTCGAATGAAACTTTCAATGAGATTCCCGTTAAGGAAAAACTAATCTCATTCGAAGTTTATTAGAACTCGTTCTAACGAGGTATAAGATTTCATTTGAACGACATCAAATGTCATTCTAATGACCTCGCAAAAAATGAGTATTTTTATCTAAAATATAAAAATATTTTAAAATAATCCTAATACCCAATAATAAAATATCCAATTCTCAACATAAATATGCATTCATACCTGAGAGATCCTTAGAACGTTGATGATGGAACGTGGCACAAAACATGACATGATGATATGTTCTCTTTACCTTGGCCACTACATCTTTAACAAAGACATCATAGGCTTGAAATGTCACTAACTCAATTCCTAACCTATGACTCAACGGTTTTGTCCAAACACGGAATTAATCCAAAATACCTAAAAATTGAATCGATTGGAAATTTTTCCTTACAAATCTCCCCTTTAGCTATTCTGGGACAAAATAAAAAAAAATCTTATGGTCTATCAAGTTCAACTAAAAGACTCAATCCCAAACCCAAAAAAAAAGTATATCTTTCCAGGCACATACTTTGAGTAGCTTTGCTCTTGTGTAAAATTTGTCACATCATTACAAACCTTCACACTTAAACACAACATCAAATGCAAAGAGAAAAAGTATAATAATATATAAATCCAAATTTTAATAAAAACCCCAAACTATTTCTTTGTTTAATAATCTATACCTATGATAGGAAATCTTCCCTAAGTCAGAAATCTCCCCCGGACTCGAAACATGACAAAGATTAAGGTGCATAAAGTAACTAATTTCTCCCCAATTAAACCAATTATCTCCCTAAATAAAATAAGAGATAAATATAAAGGCAAAAACAATTATATCGTGCAATGACGTACAGTGAAACAATAAACAACAAACCAACTCGGAAAGACAAGAATACGTAATCCAAACAACGAACAATATATATCAATTTTGATGTAATAACAAATGATACCAACTATAATGAACTAAGTTACACATAGCATAACAATATAAACACACAACAAGAGAGACACCCGTATGAATATGTAACAGACCAGTTTGAAATATAGAATTAAATCGATGTTGTACATGGAATAGATGCAATCATAAAAAACTCAAAAAACATGATACCATATATATAAATATGCAAAGGATACCAATGAATCATAGACACACATATATAGGTATAAACAACCATAAAATAACACAAACACAATAATCTTTACATACTAGAATAATATCAATATGTCTAAACACGTGGAAAATAAAATTAATGGACATGAACTAGAAACAAAAGAAATATGACCCAATCACTCAAAAATATCCAAGAAGTTAGATTTGACCACATTAACTTTATCAGAAAAAAAATTTAGCCTTAAGAGACAGAAAAAGTGAACACATAAATGGACTAAGAAACGCAATGCACACCAGCCTAGAATTTTGATTATTCTACAAATCAATAGCGTCATGACATTTTAAGCATAACTAGGATTCATTGTGCAAACCCATTGATCTTCAACTTTAACACACTTAAAAACTAAACATATATCATTTTCAACTCAAATCTTTTGAAAATACCAACTTTGATGATCAATATTAACAATATGGCATTGGAAATTTATTCTTTATTTTTCCTCTTAATTTTTTAGTCTCTTGCCAACGCTGGCCTTTCACATAAGGAAAATTTCTCTCTTCCTAGCCCTTTTCTGTGCACACTCATATTTTTTAATAAAAGTCAAAATCAGGGACAATGGTTCTTACTTGCAAAAATTCCCCATAGTCAAAAGATAAGGAGATGAAAATATTGTTGTTATAACATCTCACTTAGCTCAAATATAACACATGAAGTTAAAATCAAAAAGCGCCCGTGCTTATGTATGTGGAGGCATATACAAAGTAAATCCATTAAGAAAATCAAAATTTGAACTAATCCATGAAAACATGATTAAGAACAATCTAAGCATTGAAAATCATAATCAAACGTGCTAGCCACATGGAAAATAAAACAAATTGATTTTAAACACACCGATATGCCACACAAATTGTGTAAAACTAAACTACACAAATAAAAAAAAAGAGTTTTTAACTCTACTTGTTTTAAAATTATACCAATTTGACAAAAAAAAACAAAATACAAATAATGTCTTTTTTTTTATTTTTTGAATAAGACCCAAAAAATGAAAAATAAAAAAATCGAAGTATGTGTTTCCTCCTTCTGGGATTTCAGATCAATGTCCTTATCTTTCTTCATCTTTTTCGAGGAAAACATGTCGAGCTCATAAGTTTGAAGATCATCTACAAGCTCTTGGAGTTTCGTAGAGTTCAAAGTACCCAAGGAATTCAAAATGGTCACTTTTGAATTAAATCTTTCAGGCAAAGACCGTAATATTTTCTTGAGTGGAAGAGAAAAAAATTATAATTGCTCGTAGTTTAGAAATTTTGATGTAACCCATTACAAAATTGAACACTACATCCACATATGCTTCCACGATCTTTGAATACATGTTAGTGACTGAGCATCATTTTCGAAAATCAAGCCGTTAGAATCGTCACAAATAAATTATGGATGTATATGGATTTGAGGTTTTGATTTTACTTAGTCAAATATATTCTGGGATGTTTTTTTCCCTCGAGGCATATTTAGAAAAATATTTTTCAAAATAATTTTTTTTGTTTTCTGGTTGGTTGGAACAAAATTAACATCTCGTGAAAATGAGATCTAGTTCTCATTCGAACGAGGTTGTAACTTCATTGGAATGAATGTTTGAGTTAGTTAAAACAAACTTCAAATGGAATTAAAAAAGGGTTCTCTTTCTAACAGAGTTATACTCGTTGGAAGCTCATTCGAATGAACTAAGTAGTTCGTTCGAACGAGACTTCACATTGTTAAAACAAAACATAAGTTTTATTTCAAATGAATTAGCTTTTTCGTTCAAAAGAAGTCCTTTACCTCAAAAATTGTATTTTTATAAATTAGACACTTTTGGAATATTTTACCCAACTCTTTTGGCGAAAATCAAATCAGATACGTGTTCCAAAAGTTTTCCTTTTGTTATTTCTTTGAAACAACTTTTATTTTCCAAATCATACATCATTAGTATGATTAGTTAAGTTTGTCAAACCCACTTTCCGTATACTACATCAAACCTTTGTTGAGTTTACTCTACGACTGACTCTTGTGGAATTGCGACTCTATTGCTAAAGAAGAAAGGATTTCGCAATCCTTAGGATGATCGGTGGATACCGAGGGAATGATTTCTTCTTATAAGCAGTGCTCGACTGCATCGTTTTCTATTAGAGATTCGAAGACATTAATGCTATAAACTTAGTGAAGCTCTAAGTTGTGTGTAAGTTTCTCGTGGTTTGTTGAGTCTTAATGTTAAGGGGGTGATGGTCCCCGAATATCCAAATTTTAAATTCTAAACAAATTTTTAATTTCTTTCAAACTTAAAGTGAAATTAAATTAAACTAAACAAATAATTAAATATCCACTTAAACACAAATAAAATCCAATTCAAGTTCTAAATTATGCCAAACAAACTTAAGCATGCATTTTTGCCAAATTAATTATGCCAACTTGAATTAAATTAAATTAAAATTACCCAAACTTAATTTGTCACCAAAATCACACTAATGTTGTGATTAAACAAATTTTTATCTTTTTACACCTAAACATGCATCCAAATGATTTTAGCAAGATAAAAACAAAAACAATCACACAATGCCGCGATGTATGAGGAAAACCCACAATGGAAAAAATCTCGGACGGCCCAACCAAAAAATCCACTAGGTATGATTTTACATAAACAAGACAAACGACTAACTTCCTCGATTCGACTCCTCAAGCCTTGGCTTTTCTTCTTGCTTCTACCTCTACCTAGTTGATAACTCTGAAATCCACCGATGGGTTTCAACTACTGACAAACACACATGAAGCATTTCTTCATATGCACACTGCAAAACATTGAACGGACTCATCCATAGGAAACTTTTCTCCTTTTGGGTAGAGATGAAACCCAGTGCCAAATAATATGATCTCAGACAATATAAATATGTAAGAACTTGGATCAAACTAAAACATGGGTGTAAACTTTGTGTTTTGGTAGGAATTAAACCATGAAAAATCAATACACAAAATTGGACTTTTTGGATAAGAATATCATCTCTCTATTCCACTCTAAAGTCTGAAAAAGTCACTTGAAAAAGTTATTCCCGAAGTCTTAAAAGAAGGTACAAAAGTAGTGAAAAAGTGGGAAGTTTTTTAAGCAAACGTGTCAAAAATTGACGCAGGTTGTTCGAACTACTTTTGATGTCATTCAAACGATATGGTTCAAACGAGTTTACTAATGAAAATGCAGTGACAAAAGTCATTAGATATGTCGTTCGAACGAAAATTCTAACGAGAAAATAGTAAAAATCTCATTAGATAAGTCGTTCGAACGAGAAAAAATTATTGTTTTAATGACATTTCAGAAAAGCCAAAAATGTTTTTTAATCCCGAAAACGTTTATGCAATGTTTTAAAATGATTTTCTGAGAAAAAAAAGTCGTTATGACAAAAGTTTATGAAAATACACCAATAAAAATAACCAAGTCTCTTTCTCTCTCTCTCTCTCTCTCTCTCTCTCTTTATATATATATATATATATATATATATATATATATATATATATATTAAATGCATTCGTACCTTTAGAGACACTGGAATCCAAATGTTGATGACGTAAAAGCTTGGCACATAAACTGACAAGGATGTAATCTTCAAAATCTTGGCCGTTATGTCTTCAACTCAAACGTCGCAGTCTTGAAAGGATATGACAAAGTACTATCCTTTAACTCAATTAGTTTTGTTCGGAATTTAAGCCAACACTACAAATAGACAAGATTGGAAATTTTTCCTTACAAATCTCCCCCTTTAGATATTCAGGGACAAAACCCAAATTAAAAATCCTATGGGCCATCAAGATCTTCTAAAAAGACACAAAACTTCCCAAAATTAAAAATACAGATGCTTGACTAGACACATGGGATGAAATGTTCTGCCGCTTTAATAGGTTGCCACTAAAGATGAAAACCCACACGTTTAAACACACCATCAAATCCATAGGGAATATAACAAGATAAATAACATAATTAAATACTCACACTTTATCTAACATGACCTACTTAAGAAAGTTATGTATCCCCCTAAGTTAGATCTCTCAAATTAAAAGGTTTAGATACCATTTTGTGACACCCCGCCTATTTAATCCCGGGTGATCAGTCCTAAATCAAGTTAGAACAGGTTTCTCATTTGGTCCATTCTTAGCATCACTGTCGTTTTATTAAATTACTAACCACCTAAGTGAAAAAAATAGACTGGTGCCAATTTTTATCTTTCATTAATTAAACTAAAACCCATGCGGAAAATAAAGCAATATAACCATCACAGATAATTGAACTAATCATTCCACAAGTAAAAATAATTAACCGAATAAACCATCGGTCCAAATAATAAATCCCATAAAGACAAGAATAGAATCCCAACAATCTAAGAAACAAATAAATGGAAAGTGAGCGACATGCTCGAATAAATAATAATGAGTCTCTACATTATGAATGAAAGAAAGAGGCGTCTATCAAAGGTCCCGCAACATCCACATATGCTGCAGCAACGGACTTCCTGGAATCGAGTCAGGTCTGGCGTCCCTGTGGCTGGACACCTAAAAGGTTTTTAAATTTTTTTATAGCAAGGGTTAGTACCCAAAATATTTGAAAACATTTAGCAAATGATTAACTTGCAGTAATAATAAATATGCATGCTCTTCATATTTTAGTTAGTGTCGCACTCTCTTGAGAACTTCCTTGCCCCTCCTCTAATGTGCACCACTAACGCTTTAATTATCACCTAGTTATCTATCTCATGACTAGATAATTATTAAAGTCTCCTTATACTCCTACCCTACTCTAACCTGAGTAAAATGTGATTATGATTTTTAAGTCATTAGTAACATCAACTTAATTAAATCATTTCCCTTTTTTTTATTCATATAACTACACCACTCGTTATACATATACAACAACACATGCTTGTATTTATTTAGTCCGTATATAATAATCACCCTATTATATACTTAGAATATTGCAGCATTCACACACACACTGGAATACATAAACCACTAATATCCACCCGAGTAAAAGTACTCCCCGGATATAATTTCTCTAAAGTGCTAGTACACTAGGTATATTCACATATCCTAGTTATCCAAGTTAGAATCTCTCACTAACTTGGTTTAGTATACGATTGGAGGCGGTCATATTCCTTCCCGGAAAGTGAGATGCCCCTCACCCCCTGTAACGGACGCTATGACCTGGGAATCTACTCTCCCTACTCCTCAAGCTAGGGGATTCATCCACTGCGCGTAACCTCCCCCTATAGCACTAGAGTATAATAATATCTAACCACTGATATTAAGGCATACACTATATATATATACTATCACACACCGTATATATATATATACATATATAAAAAATGTTCTAGCTACACCGTGTACCAAACCCGTAACACAAGCCTATTCCATTTTTATTATGAGGTTATTACCCAACTCGAATTATTAATTAATTTGCACATTAATAATTTCAGTTGCTTTTGATGTTGCCCTCACCATTTAATTGGACTCAATCTCATAGCCCGAATTAACCTCACCCGAGTCTAAATACCGACTCTAAATTTCTTAGTCCATTACTACGTAATATAATTTACCTCGATGTCACTCAACCAAATTTTGACGTGTCATCCAAATTTCTCCTCCCATTTCCTAATTAATTCACTCACATTTAATTAGGTAACCCCATGCATTAATTTCTCAACAATAATTAATTGCATAACAACTTTTATATAAATCTCTTCCTATATAAATAAAACTGGGCGAACTGTCAGTTTCTGCCGACCGTCGATCGATCGACTTCATTGCGTCGATCGATCGATCGAACAGGTACTCGTCTTCTTCGCGAAGACGGACAGCCATGGGCGAAACTCTGCAACCCTAATTTCCTTCTACACTGAAACCAAGTCTCTTTTAGCATTTGTACATATTAGGAAACTCATTAAGGATCTCCAGAGTATTCAACAACATCAATAATTCGTCCATTAACTCAAATTTCTAAATTTGGGGAAAGTTTCATCATTAACCCTAGGTCCATTTATACCCCAAATTTCATCATCAAATTCGTTTCCAAATAGCAGATAACATTCTTATCAGATATGCAATAACTCACCATAATCAGATTTTATAAGAAACATCACCCCAAATTTCGTAAATCAGAATTGTTGTTTTCAAAATCCCATGTTCATTCCATTAACACCCAAAAACGGATTTCTACATAATCACTACACATGAATATGAATTGAAAACAGATTTAATGCTATTGCAAGTTATCCACTTGCCTTAAGGTTCGTAGAGTCTGAATTGGAGCTAAATCCCAAGGTTGAAGATGACCTTTGATGGCTCTCTTTGATCCCCAATTTGGCTTTGGCTGCTGTTAGGGTTTCCTAACCCTTAATTTGTTTTCTCTAATTAAGTTCAGCCACCCCATTATTTCTTTTTTTATTAGATTAATTACTTAATCCCGTTTTTTGACTAATGGGCCAAGCCCAAGTGACCCAAATGTCCCCGAGTGGGCCCGACTATGTCTAAAAACGTCCCGTGACCCGTTTACTACCCCCGGGTACACTTTTCCGACTATCTCGGTCCATCCGGACTCAACTGTACCCTCAGAATTTTCATCCGAGTTAATTTCTAAAAATACTTATCCCCCACCTAATACAGTCTATACCGACTTTCGGATGCGATAAGTACATACCTCGTCATTAATACTCTAGACGACATAATTACATTATTACTATTCGCTTAGTAAATAAGTTTTCCCTAAATATTAACCATTTAATCCCAGATTAATATTTATATATTATTCTGTTCTAATTAATTCATTAAATTACAACACACTAAGTAATTTAAAATCTCCGAATTAATTAAATTAAATGTACCCAAAAATACGGGTTGTTACACATTTCTCCCCCTTTTTGTTCAAGAATTGACAAAGATTTAAATGCATTAAATAACCTATTTCTCCCCAATTAAATTAAGTACTCCCCTAAATGAAATAGGGGAAATGAATAATGAAAAACCATGTATATCATGCCATGGTGAATAAAGTGACAAGAGTAATAAATCACATGGCATGAGTAGCAACTAATCCAACACAAAGATTAATAAACACGAACTATGATGCGATAGAAAAACGATACCAAATAGAATAATCTAATACTCACAAGAGATATCAAGAATAAGAAGAATCTCTCTATCAACATGAATCATACAAGGACTAGATAGTAAAGAGAAGAGTAAAAAAAAGAAATATATATAATTCCAATAACGCACATGCACACATACATAGGTATAAACACCACACATGACACAAAATACATTAAACTTTCCACACTCATATAGCAAAAATGTGTCTAAATAGCATGTGGTAAACGGTAGTGAATGGGTGTGAAATAGCAAAGAATTATGACCAAATCACTTAAAAATGTTCACATAGTTCTTATTTGAATGCAAAACTTTATCAAACTTAAATATAGCCTCATGTGACAGTATAAAGTGAACTCACAAAACAAACATACACAATGCACACAAGCCTAGAATTTTAATGATTCTACAAACCAATAGAGTCATGACAAAATAAGCATAACTAGGATACATTGTCATTGTAAAAACACGTTGATATATCCATCCAAACTTCTTCAAACATTATGATATTATTTTTTTCTATTGAATGTTCATATCCAATTCAACTACTTTGACGTTGGCTAATTTTAATAATGCCACATTTTTAGGCCATATTTCAATGGTGGCTTTTTACGCAAAGTAATTTTGTCTTTCGCGTCCCGATTCCATTGATAAATAACTAAATCGGATAAATATTTTTTCTAATTATGTTTTAAATCCAGGCAATAGTTCTTACATGCAAAAATCCTCCATAGTCATAGCAACATGTAGATGACTATATGGATATGAGAACATATCACTTATCTCAAATACACATGTGGAGTTAAATATCAAATGAGCTCGTGTATGTGTGAATTGATGCATATAAAAATGGAATCCATTGAGCACGTCAAAGTCAAACTACTCCATACAAGCTTGATAAAGAGCACTTTAAGAATTAAAAATCTTAACCAAAAGTTCTAGCCACATGGAAGTAGGGATGATATTGGATTCAAACACATGTATATGCCACATAAAATGCGTAAAGCCAACATACACAAAAATAGAAAATCTTTTTGAGTTTTTCAAATTTTAAACAAACACAAAGATAACTCAAAAGACAAAACAAAAATCTTTTTATATTATTTTTAACTAAGACACAATAAATAAAAATTATATACAAAATATATACAAGTCATAATTCTTGCAACATATATATAATGAAGCAAAGACTAGTAAATGACAAACAAACATACAACTAGCAAGAATATATCATGAGGCACAAAAGCTAGAGTATGCAAAAAAACTATCACAATCAACCTTTCGATATAGCAAGTGAGGAATCATGTGAAAATAAATGAAAATCATAAACTCTATCACATAAAGTCTCCAAGTTGGATCTCTTAACCCATAAAAGTGAAACACTACACTCTCGAGATTTGTTACCTTGGTGACTCTACCCTGTGACATTCTAGAACCATTTTTAAGATAATTTTTTTCCCTAAGGTGCCCCTTCCAACCACAATGTGTGCAGTTGAAAACACGGCTTGAAGTGTGACCTAAGGATTCATCGTTTAAAGTGTTCCTAGACGATTCTCTCAAAACTATGGTTTTGGATTTATTAGTTGAAGTATCTTGAGTATTGAAGCCAATATCAAACTTGTCATCTTTGATTTGGATGATCCCTAAGATTTAATCTAATATCTCCGACCTACACTCCATATCAAATTTGACCCGACTTGAGTCTTTCAATTTCTCTTCAAGTTCTACTATTTGAGACTCAAGTAAACACCTACTTTCTTCCAACTCGATAAGATCTTTCTTCATAGCCTTTATTAAATCTCTAAGTCTATCTCTTTCACCTTCTACGTACTCTAGCTTCTCACAAAGAATTCTCTCATGTTCCTTAAGATCTTCTACTAAAATACTCTTATCATTAGCCACGAAACGTTCTCTCATTTTAGCTTTTAACTTCAACTTAGCTCTTTTTAATTTCAATGATTCCTCATGTAACTCACGAAAGTCCACTTGAAGTTAACTTTCCTCTACCTCTTCTTCATTCTTTCTCTCTTCTACACTCTCTTTACCATTAAAACCCCAGGATTCACAAATAATGTCCTCGGAAGTCTCATGTAAAGAAATATCCTCATGGGAAGATTCATTGTCAATGTTCACATGACTTGCTAAAAATGCAGTGAAGTTGCGCATAATGGGGGAATCGGTCCCCTTTTCCGGTTCACTATCACTAAGGGTGGCATTATATGAAATCGGTTGCTTGCCATCCTTCCTTAGGTTAGTGGGACACTCGAATGCCCGATAGCTATAAACCTCACAACCATAACACCTATTTGACTCATCCTTATTAAAATCTTTATTATGATTTTTAGGTAATCTCTCAGCTTTACTATGCTTAGGCTTCTCATACTTCTTAAAATCATATTTAAGTTTCTCCTTATTAGTCTTGAGAAATTTTCTAAACTTACTAGCAAACAAAGCCATATATTTTGAGTCAATCTCAAACTCATCATTCAAAACCGGTGTTTCCTCATTCCGGGATTTCAAAGCTTTGCCCATGTCTTTCTTCTTATCATCCTTAGAGGGAAACATGTCAATTTCATAGGTTTATAAGTCACCTACAAGCTCTTCTAGTTTTGTAGAGTCTAAAGTGCCTAAAGAATTTAAAACGGTCACCTTTTGAATAAATCTATCGGGTAATGACCTCAAAATTTTCTTTACAACGCGGTTGTCGGGTATTTTTTCTCCCAAATTAAAACATGAATTCACAATATGAGACAATCTCGCATAGAACTAATCAAACGTCTCACTTTTTAACATTTTAATGGCTTCAAATTGAGTGGCAAAGGTTTTGGATTTTCGAAGCTTTCGTGGCACTTGTTCCCTCATGGGTGAGTTGGAGTATATACCATGCCTCCTTAGACATTTCAAATATCATAAACCGATGGAACTGATCCGGTGTGACCGTACTAAAAAAGGCATTTAAACCACAAGAATTAAAATTTGCTAAGTTATGCTCAGTCTCACTCCATCTTTCTACATGTTTAGGGACACGAACCTCTCCTTATAGGCATGTTGGTGGAGTCCACCCTTTAACTACCGATAGAAAAACCCACTCATCTAAGGATTTAAGTGCCGATCTCATACGTGCTTCCCAAGACGTGTAGTTGGAACCATCAAAAACAGGAAATTTTGCAAAAGGAAAAATTTCCATTTTTAAAGAATTTTTTTTTACAAAGGATCTTAACACAATAATTTAGTGTTCCTCGCTCTGATACCACTTGTTAAGGGGGTGATGGTCCTCGAATATCCAAATTTTAAATTCTAAACAAATTTTTAATTTTTTTCAAACTTAAACTGAAATTAAACTAAACTAAAAAAAAAATAATTATCCACTTAAACACAAATTTAATCCAATTCATATTCTAAATTATGCCAAACAAGTGCTAAATTAATTATGACAACTTGAATTAAATTAAATTAAAATTACCTAAACTTAATTTAGCAGGAAAATTACACCAATGTTGTGATTAAACTAATTTTTATCATTTTACACCTAAACATGCATCTAAATGATTTTAGAAAGATAAAAATAAAAATAATCACACAACGCCGCGATGTATGAGGAAAACCCTCGAAGGAAAAAACCTCGGATGGACCAGCCAAAAAATCCACTGGGTATGGTTTTAAATAAACAAGACAGAAGACTTACTTTCTCGATTCAACACCCTCTCAAGCCTTAATTATTATTATTGCTTCTACCGCTGCCTAGTTTATAACTCCAAAATCCATCATAATCTCAGAATCCATCGATGGGGCTCAGCTACCGGCAAACACACACGAAGCCTTTCTTCGTATGCACACTGCAAAACAACGAACGGACTCCTCCGTGGGAAAATTTTCTCCTTTTGGGTAGAGATGAAACCCAAGGACAAACAATATGATCTCAGATAATATAATATGTGTAGGAACTTGAATCAAACTAAAACATGGGTGGAAACTTTGTGTTTTGGTAGAAATTAAACCATGAAAAATCAACACACAAATAAATGGACTTTTTGGATAAGAATATATTCTCTCTAATCTACTCTAAATTCTAAACAAGTTACTTGAAAAAGTTGTTTCCGAAGTCTTAAAAGAAGGTACAAAAGTAGTGGAAAAGTGGGAAGTTTTTTAAGCAAAATAGTGAAAAACCGACGTTGGTCGTTCGAACGACTTTTGAATGTCGTTCAAATGATATGGTTCGAACGAGGGGGTCTATTTTGACTTTGAATTTGATTTTGATCTTTATGATCTTTCCCTTTCTGTGAAAAAGTTCAAAAAATTTATCAAACTAAAAAAGAAAATTCTTCCAAAGAAAATAAAGGTTTTGAGAAATAAAAATGTTAAGTCGGGTAAGAAATTTTTTGAAAAAGTGAGAGGAGATTACGCTAAAAAGGACAAGGAATGATGCTACGAGTTCGAGGGTAAGGGTCACAAAGCCCACGAGTGTGCTATGAGGATAAAGAGACAGGGTAAATGCAAGGACACCTATAATTCCACTCTTAGCGATAGAGATGTCGAGTCGGTGGATTTTGGGGACGAATCACTACATGGATGTAAATTCACCACGTTTACATACAGTCGTGTTAGTACATCGAGTATGTCTCATGCTGATGAGGATGTTTCTAAACATGATAACCTCAATAGTGAACATCGTTATTCAGGAGAGAGTGAGGGAGATGAGGATCTAAGTGAGGGAGAAAGTGGCGTTCGATGAGCGTACGCTAAGCTTTACATCAATTCCTTTAAAATGAAAAGGTAAAATAAAAATTTGGGGCTTAGGGTGTTATCACTAAAGAAAGAGTTGAAAGAGTCAAGAGAGAGAGAGTCCTCAATACGAGTTTCTTTGGGAGAGAGAGTCGTTTTAGTAGAGAGGGAAAATGGTGACTTGACCAACAAAGTGGCTAGTCTTAGAAGAGATCTTCAATATTCATTCGAAACTCTTGATAAATTTGAAGCCCTTATATCCTAAATCGATAAAGATCACGAACAAGCCGGACAGTCGAGGTTAATTTGGAGGATACATTAATGAAGGTAGGTAAGATGTTCCTTGGTCATGCTTTAGGTTCTATAGGAGTCAAGGAATATATTACGACGGTTTATCCACTTCTCAAGATGCAACCGGACCAGTTCCTAAGTTTATGGTGTCTCCATATGAGCCTCAACCTAACTTACCAAAAAGAGTTCAACCTAAATGAGCTAACTAGGGTAGACCCAAACAAGTCTATGTTTGTTCCCACTATAAAAGTAGAGGCCACCTTAAGGAAGTTTTCTACAAGTTAGGAAGAAATACACGTACACATACTCCCCCACACCCTTATAACAACTTTACTAGTCTTAGAGAGCAAGTTGAGTTCCTAGTCGCCACTTCTCAAATCTTAACATAATAGTTTTATAGGATTTCTATGGCTTTTGAGAACGCTTCCAACGCTATGACTAGAGGCAACAATGATAAGGGAAAACAAAAGGTTACATCCACTTGGGAACTGATGCATGATGATAAAGCCCTTGTTATTTACGTTTCTCTTAAGGTTTCAGATACTTCCCAATGGTATTTTGATAGTGGGTGCTCTAGTCACATGGATAGTGATAAGTCGGATTTTACCAACCTTGTGGACCGCAAGGAAGGCATAGTCACCTTTGGATATGAAGTAAATCTAGTATTTTAGGATATAGTTATGCCGAGATACCCGATTTCCTAATCTAGATAATGTGTTGTAAGTCAAAGGGTTAAAAATATACTTAATTAGCATAAGCGAACTGTGCAATGCAAACTTTGCAGTAAAGTTTGATCGTTCCGAATGTAACGCTTATGATCATTTCGATGAAATTTTACAACAAGGAGTGAGGACCGAAGATAATTGTTATAATATCATTCTCACGTCCTCATTTATGTGCAACAATGCCACGGTCTCCTCTATGAACCTTTATCATCAATGACTAGGCCATGTTAACTTTAGAGATCTTGAGACATTAGTGAAGAAAGACCTAGTTTGTGGCTTACCATCGCTTGGGAAACTAACTTACTCGATTTTTGGTCCTGCCAATAAGGAAAATAAATTTGAAGCCCCCATCGAAAGTTAAATACCATTACCATCTCTTGTGTGTTGGAGTTAATACATATGGATCTTATGGTTCCTACACATACAAAGAGCATTGGTGGTAAGAGATACATTCTCATGATAGTCTATGACTTTTTGAGATACTCTATCATGGAGTTTCTTAGAAAAAAGTCCGATGCCGTTTAACAACCAAGTGCGGTGTCCTACCAAACCAACATTGTCTCACTATTAATCGATTGTATAGTCAACGACACTGAATTTAAATAAGCCGGAGTGGTTAGATATTATGATGGAGTGGGCATCAAACATGAGTTTTCAACTATTTATACTCCTCAATAAAATAGGATTGTTGAGAGGAATAACTAGAGAATTCAACAGATGGATAAATCCATGCTTCTTATGAGAAACATGCCTAAGCATTTTTGGGAAGAGTCGGTTAATACCGTGTGCCATATCGTGAATAAGTTATATCTTCATCCACATATGTCACACACTCCATATGCGTTGTGGATAGGGAACAAACCCAAGCTGTCGTATTTACGAGTCTTTGGGACTCCTTACTACATTTTGAGAGATAGAGAGGTTCAAAAAGTTTGACTCTCGAAGTGATGAGGTGAAATATTTTGTATATTCATCATCGAGTAGGGCTTATAAGGTGTTTAACCTTGAAATCTCTAAGGTTATGGAATCAATAAAGGTCGCGATTAGAGATGACTAGTGGCCTACGTCTATTTATCATAACCTCAAGTGTGAGAACTACGCACGCCCCGATAATGATCCCATAGTTCCTCATACTACCTCGGCAGACCCCACTCTTAATTTAGAGGATCCACCATCTTGGGTTTAAAAGAGTCATGGCCCCTCTGCTATACTTGGTGATCCCACTCTAGGTGTCAAAAATCGCGCTCAACTTGAGAATGTGGTTAACTACTTTTTCTAAATCTCCTTAGTAGAACCCAATAACGTGAAAGAATCACTTAAATACAAGCACTGGATATACGCTTTGTAAGATGACTTGTTTCAGTTTTACAAGAACGATGTCTGGGAGTTAATCTCCCGACCTAGCGTGACTATTGTGATTGGTACCAAATGGATTTACAAGAATAAGATGGATGATAATGGTACCATAGTTCGCAATAAGTCTAGGTAGGACGCTCATGGCTATACACAGATTGAGGGAGTTGATGCAAAAAACTAGACTAGGACTATTTAATTGATCACAGATAAATAAATAAAAATAAATAAGACAAAGAGATTTTTAAAGTGGTTCGGCTCAATGAAAAAGCCTACGTCCACTGTTATGTATTGCTTGACTGCCTTAATTTATTTTTTTGGTCCCCCTTGCAGGACGGTGTTACAATGTATTTATAACCCAAGAGGGGTGTCAAGAGTCGTCATGTGAAAGGATGGAATGCCTTCATTTGTTAGGCATTTACATCAATACAAAATGATAATTAAACATAAGACCGCTAGCACTTCATTGACCATACTGGTTGGACTTCCAGCTGTTGGTCGGTCTTCCCAATTGGTTGGTATCCCCTGTTGGTCGGACTCCCATATTGGTCTGTCTTCTCTGTTGGTCGGACTTCTCTATTGGTTGGGTTGCCTTATTGGTTGGGGATTTGTATCATGATGACTTGGACTTGTGCCACATTGGATGACACGTGCTGGCTTGTAATTAGTCCACGTAAGGTGGTGAATTTTGGTATCAATAGAAGCTCCCAATGTTTCATACTTGGACTTGATGAGAAGGAGTGGAAAATTATTCTTTAACCGTAGTTCGGGTTACTTGATTGGTTACAGGCCTTCCAAACTTGTGAAATTTATCCATCTAATTGACAATTTTGTGCATGAATGGTAGTTTTGTAAATATTTCAAATTTTAGCAAGCATTTATGAGGTATCTTCGTCTTTTCTCTTATTAGCCTCCATAAACTCAATCGTCATTCTCTTTAATCATTACTTTTCCCAGTTTTTGGGGTGATTTATAAAAGGGCGGTAAAACTTCGATCAACTTCTATCTTCCATTTCAGATTCTGTTGCTATGTTCTTCGAACTTTCGTGCAATCGTTTTCTTTTCTGTCTTCAGTTCTTGCTGAATCCTTAAACCCTTGTAAGAAATTTTCTTTCTTCTTCTTTGTTTCTTCATCATGATTTATTCTATTGAGTCTCTCGATAAGTTCAGGAATGACTTTAACATTCCGTCTTGGGTTGTACTGGAACATCCCACTTTTCCTTTCGATTTTTTCTCTCTTGTTTAGGGCCATTAGTTCCCTTCCATATTTATTGCTGAGTGTGGGTTCACATTTACTCCCAATCCCCTATGTCTGGAGTTTTGTCAGTTCCCGTAATTTCCAACCGTAACTCACTAGTCGAACACTCATAAGATTTATTACTAAATCCCATACCAAACTAATATTTTTCGAGCTTCAATTACATTCCTGATGACCTTTCCTAGGTCCCAATATATTCAAATATTCCACTCCAATAATTCTTAAAAGTTGGGTTTTGGTTAAATCTTAAAAAGATAATATAACATAAATTCAGGAGGAGTCGATCGATCGAAGGAAAGGGTTGATCGATCGATCGATCCAGTTGATCGATCGACATTCTTGAGTCGATCGATCAATCCATCAGATATAGCATACCGTTTCTCTATATTTTAGCCTACGAGAATCACCAATTTTAACCCTCAAATCCTCTATTAAAATGTCCTAAACTCCCAAATAAATACACCAAACATTATACTTATATAAACACATAATTTCTAATGACTTAGAATCATCACATCGTTATGGGTTATCAATTTCTAGGATCAAATCATGTATTTTTCATAAAAAAAACATTTCTTCTATTCCTTAAAGAATCATCATATATCTCAACATAAATTCTTAATTCGCTACACATGGATCATGATTTCGTGACTACTAATTTTTCAGAGGTTAATCTATATGAAAAACCTACTAAGATTAAGATTTAAATCTCCAAATCCATTAATTCATCATTTTCAAGGTTTTTCTCCAATTCTAAACTATCATGAATAATATATACACTGAATTATTGCAAGTTAAATCACTTACTTGGAAATAGAAGTTCTAATCCTTAGAGGAAGATGATATGGTGGTGGGGCAAGGTGGTTGTTTGGCCCTAGCAACCCTTGGAAACCCTTCCTTTCTCTTTACTTTTCCCTCTCAAGTTTATAGCAGCTGTGACACCCCGCCTAATTAAATACCGGGCGATCACTCCTTTATTAAATTAAATCAAGGTAAACAGTTGGTTCATTCTCAGCATCACTGTCGATAAAAATAAATTTTCCAATTTAACACCCTAAATAATTAAGCTAAGTGTCAAAACCATTTTCATACATACTTTCCAAATTTTAATTAAAGAAAAAGATTTATTTATTTAAAAACAACATTTCTACAATTAAGAATCACACCACAGTAAACCAAATAATATAATACATTCGACAATCGAATGTCAACATATGAAAACTAAAGTCACAAATCCAAACTGAATAAATCCCATAGAACAATACTGGAAACAACTGAAATATAAATGTCCCAACAACAATGAAATAATGGAAAGGGCGACACTTGCCCAATAAATGAGAATACTAGAAGTGGAGTCAATAAAAGAAGCCGTCTACGCAAGTGACCTACAACTCCCACCTAAGCTGCAGCACGTTCCTCTCAAGGGATCCTAAGCAAGACGCCCCTGTGGCTGGGCACCTGAAATATATACATATATATACAAGAGAGAGAGAGAAAAAGAAACGGGTCAGAGCCCGAAAGTGTGTTTGATTTTAAAATACGTTTAGCAAATATTTAAATTGATACAGGCCAATGCAACAACATATTAGTGCGTCACTCTCTTGAGAAATACCCACCTCTCTTCTAATGTGCACACCTATCGCACTAACCTTCCCAACAGTTTCTTAACAATTTTATCATACTAACCTTTTCCAATAATTTAGCGTATCTTAACTTACTCATAAGATTTCAAAACCGAACAATATTTTGTTTAAAAAAGTTACTTCCAGATTAGTAGCACAACTCTCGTTTTAGCTTTTATTAATTTATAAAGTTTCTCAGTAACATATTATACTTTCACGAAACAAGTATTCACTATCTGAGTCATCAACCAAGTCCTACTTATCAAATCACAGTAGGCAGTTTCAAATTTTAAAATCTCATATATATATTAACTACTCGTATAATATATATAAAATAACAACACCCCTCATAAAACTATGGTGCGTGCATACTCTACTATCCAGAACCCCATATCACTCATATTAAGGGGAATACAATCGGAATCACTCTCGAATTGTATTAACATAAATACACAAACAATTTTGAGGCGAAGCATAGATTCCAAGTCTCTAAGAGGATGGCACATGCCTGCGTCTCTTAGGACCGTCTGAACTATCACATCGATAGCCTGTACCAAGGATATCTATCTTCTAGGGTACAAGTCAATATCCCCCATAAAGGTCCCATCGAGATAAGACTTGTCCCAGCGCGGTAACCTCAGGGATAGCAAGTAGCATGGGCATGATTTTCACAAGAATATAATATATGTACACACAATAATATAAATATACCACTTTATCATATTAATATAGGTTCTTCTCGTCACCCATAATTATACCATTTATTCTACATTTCACATTATTAGTATTACGTATAAGGTTTCATCTCTAACCTTAACTCGAAGGGTTTTCTCACTTAATACGTGACATTCGTTGACTCTATCCTTCCAAGTAGGAAAATTCAGTAGGTATACCTCTATTCACTATCGTAGTTATTCGCCGCATTCTCTCACTTGAAATACGTAGTTTGATAGTTCATTATATAATTATCCCCAAAACAAGATTCTCGTCTTATAATAAAGTTCTCAACACTTATTCAAATGTCCTACTAGTCTTTCCTATCTCCCAAAACATTTCATTAAGGATACCCAAGAATTATTTCACGATAAATTCAATTCGACTAAGTAAACAAGGGAAATAAGAGTCTGCCAGGAGGGGTCGATCGATCGATGTCTGGGGCTCGATCGATCGATCAAGCAGGTCTGCGAAAATTCTGCAGAAAAGCAGTTACGGGTTCTACCCAATTTCTTCATCCAAAACCATGTTTTTCCATTCTAAACGTCCCAAAAATCCTACTACTATCATTATAATGTTGTACCAGATGTTTTCAACATAAAACATGTGTATATCTAACATTAAACATGGATAATTAACCCAAAATTCCATCTAATCATCAAGAACCCTAGAGTTTTTCTTAATCCAGGTTCTAATCTGTTTTTACCAAAATTTCCTTCTAATATATCATCAAAATTTCGTGGGTTATATTCCTCTACATGGCAAGGATTCCAGAATTTCATATAAATCATTTCTACATGCATTTTCCTAACACAAATTGGGTGTTCTTCCATATTTATCATCTCTAATCAATCCTAAACCAATATGAAGATTGCATTAACGAAAATACGCAAGTTAAACACTTGCCTGGGATTTTTGGTATTCTGATTCACGGTTGATTTTGGTATGGCTGCGTTCCTCGTCTCGCGATCTACGCGGTGGTGGTGGCGGCGGTGCAAACCGGTGACTTTTTGGCCTTGAATTGCCTTGGAGCTCTCTCCTCTCTTCTCCAATGGCCGTCACTTGATTTCTGGATATTCTAACCCTAAAAGGATAACCTAAATGGATGATATAGGTTGCTGAATTTCGTGGGTTTAATTATCCAATTATGTAAAATGACTAAAATGCCCACCGGGGGTACTAATTAGGCCTAAAAATGCCCCGAGACCCAAACTACACCCCGGGTACACTTTTCTGACTATCTCGATCCTACCGGACGCGTTGGCTCAATCAAAACGACCATACGGGCAACTTATAAAATATTCACTTTTTATTTAACAAAATTAGTCCCGACGTGACACGAGCACGCTCCGACTTAAATTTCCGAAATCGTCATTTAATTTACTCATGACATTCACTATAATAAATATAATATATTACTTTGATCATTAGTAATATTCAACTAATTTCCCATAATTACCAACTCTCGTCACGTTAATAATTATAACATAATTAATTTTCGGATTTTTATTAAATAAATCATTCACATTAAATTTAATAAATCCCTAAATTAATATAGCATAAAAATACGAGTTATTACATACTTCCCCCCTAATAATGGAATTTCGTCCCGAAATTCGAAAAATAAGGCATACCTGGTAAAAACAACTCTGGATATCTCTTGCGCATATCTGCCTCACGCTCCCAAGTGGATTCCTCCACATTATGATGCTCCCACTGAACTCGCACAAATGGAACTATTTTCGACCTCAATCTCCTCTCACTATAGTCTAGAATAACCACTGGTCTCTCCTCGTAAGAGCTATCAGATTGTAAGTCTATCTCATCTATCGTAATGTGAGTATGGGCCATATCATCCCGAAGATATGGTCTCAACGACGAGATGTGGAATACATTGTGGATGCGATGTAAATGTTCTGGCAATCCCAACCTGTATGCAACCGGCCCAATCCTCTCGATGATGGGAAATGGTACTACGTACCTCGAAGCCAATTTCCCATTCTTCCCGAACCTCATCACCCCCTTCATAGGAGATACACGCAATAACACTTGGTCTCCCACATTAAACTTCCGGAAGAACCATTTCGCATCGACGTAGCTCTTCTGCCTGTCCTGGTCTACCCGAATACGACTCCTGATCATCTCAATACTCGCGGAGGTCTCCTAAATCACTTCTGGTCCTAGCAACTTGTTGTCCCCCACCTCGACCCAACAAGTTGGATAACGACAAGGCCTGCCATACAAAGCCTCAAATGGATCCATACCAATCGTAAACTGATAAGAGTTATTATAAGAAAACTCTACCAGTGGAAGATGTGGCTCCCAACCTCCTCCAAAATCGAGAACACACATGCATAGAATATCCTCTAACATCTGATTAGTACGCTCTGTTTGTCCATCTGTCTGTGGGTGGTAAGCTGAACTCAACCTCAACTCAGTACCCATAGCCTCCTGAAAGCTTTCCCAGAAACGTGACACAAAAATTTTGTCCCTAACTGACACAATATTTAGGGGCGCCCCGTAAAATCTGAAAATCTCCGCGATGAACAACTGAGCATACTGACCCGTGGTATAATCTGTCCACACAGGCAGAAAATGAGCCACCTTGGTCAAACGGTCTACAATCACCCAGATAGAATCGTGGCCCCGCTGTGATATAGGCAACCCTTTAATAAAATCCATGGAAATACTCTCCCACTTCCACGCGGTTACTTCCAATGGCTGAAGTAATCCTGACGGTTTCTGATGGTCCACCTTCACCAGCTGGCAGGTAGAACACTTGGACACGAACTCGGCGATGTCCTTCTTCATCCCACTCCACCAGTATTATCGCCTCATATCCTGGTACATCTTATAGCCTCCCGGATGTACTGCAAATCGGGACCCATGAGAGTGAGTCATCACTGCTTGACTTAATTCTGCTCCTTCTGGAACCACCAATCTCCCATCAAACCGCAAACCTCCATCAGAAATAACAGAATAGGACTCAGCACCCTCGGCTAGAAGTCGCATAATCTTCTCCTGGCAAAACGGGTCTGTGGTCTATGCCTGTATCACTCTCGTAACAATCTCGAGTGTGACTGGCATCACGGATATGAAAGAATGTGCCACTGCGTCCTGGTGACCCAAATCCTTCCACTTTTCTTTCCAGACGTCCGCTATATCGTCTATCGGTCTACGGCTCAACGCATTAGCAACTACGTTGGCCTTTCCCGGATGATACTCTATATCGAACTGATAGTCTTTCACAAACTCTAACCACCTACGCTGACGCATATTCTGCTCTTGCTGAGTGAACAGGTATTGCAATGACTTGTGGTCTGTGAACAAACGGAATTTCTCTCCCAATAAATAGTGCCTTCATATCCTCAATGCAAAGACGACCGCTGCTAACTCTAGGTTGTGGGTGGGGTAATTCTTCTCATCTGGCTTAAGCTTGCGGGAGGCAAAATATATAGCCTTCTCTTCCTGCTGAAGTACTCCCCCAAGTCCCCCTAAGGACGCATCGGTGTAAACCAGGTACCCTACACCTGGCTTCGGTAACGCAAAGACTGGCGCTGAAGTAAGCTTGTCTTTCAGCTCGTCAAAATCCAACTGACAAGCGTCATCCCAAACATATGGCACTCCCCTGCGAGTCAGATTTGTCAATGGACCCGCTATTTTGGAGAATCCTCGAATGAATCTCCTGTAGTAATCGGCTAACCCCAAGAAACTACGCACTTCCGTCGGTGTCGTGGGATGTCCCCACTCCCTCACCGCTGACACTTTTCTCGGGTCAACTGCAATCCCCTGCTCAGAAACAACCTGGCCTAAGAACTGTACCTCTCGTAACCAGAATCCACACTTCTCGTACTTAGCATACAACTGATGCTCTCGTAGAGTCTGAAGAACCTGCCTCAAGTGCTCGGCTTGCTCCTCCTTGGAGTGCGAATATATCAAGATGCCATCTATGAAAACGATGACAAATTAATCCAAGAACTCTCTGAATACTCGGTTCATCAAGTCCATGAAAATGGCTGGGCATTTGTGAGTCCGAACGGCATCACCCTGAGCTCATAGGACCCATATCTCGACAAGAAGGCAGTCTTTGAAACATCCTACTCTCTAATACATAACTGATGGTACCCCGACCTCAGATCTATCTTCAAAAAGAAAGTTGCTCCCCTCAGCTGGTCGAACAGATCATCGATTCGAGGTAATAGATATTTATTCCGTATTGTGACCTTGTTCAGCCCCCGGTAGTCCACACACAATCTTAGTGAACCATCTTTCTTCTTCACAAACAAAACTGGAGCACCCCAAGCTGAGGTACTCCTACGAATGAAGCCCTAGCCTAACAGCTGCTCTATCTGATCTCGTAGCTCTCACATCTATGCCGAAGCCATACGGTACGTTGCGCGTGCTATAGGTCTCGTTTCTGGTAATAAATTTATAACAAAGTATATCTCTCGACTGGGGGTAGGCCTGGTATCTCCTGAAACACATCAGAATACTCCCTGACAATAGGGATCGAATCTAAGGGAATCACAATCTCCTTAGAGGTATCTTCCTCTATGTAATACAAATGAGTGGTCGAACCTCCCTTTGGGCGAGGCATCGCCACTACAAACATCTCTTGCCCCGGAATGGCAAAAATAATGCTCCCACTGAAGCAATCAATTATGGCTTTATAAGCTGCGAGCCAATCCAGACTAATAATCACATCATGCTCGTGCATGTCTAAGACTAACATGTCTGCAGGTAATACCAAGCTACCAATATCTACCCCCACTCCCCGGCATATAAAGAAAATAAGTGACCCACTCCCCAGTGTTGAGTCCACACACGTCACTGTGCTCTATGCTGTGGTTAATAACCCTAAGGTCTTCGCATAATAAGTAGCTATAAAACAATGTGTTGCCCCAGTAACAAATAGAATTCGACCCAAAGTTCCATGGATTGAAAACATACCCCAAATCGCGGGTGGTGCCTGTGGGGCTGCTGCCTGGTGGATATTATAGATATGTCTGTACTGTAACTGCCCCTGCTGGAGCTACTGAAAAGGTTGGTAGGGCTGGTACCTGAGCTGGTGCTGGAAGAGCGACTGGAAAATGTGACTCCCTTGGATCATTACGGGCACCCTGCTATTGGGAGGCCCTATCTCTCTCCGGACAATCCTGGCGCCTATGGCCGTGCTTACCACCCCCAAAACATCGGCCTTCGAAGTTACTCCCCCTCCGACCCTGCTGCTGTCGGTGTCGACCTTGTTGACTTGGGACTTTATTCCTCTCTCGGAACTGCTTCACTTTACCACATTGTGGACTAGACTCACTTTTTCCTTTGTCTTGCTGGCCTTGAGGGGAAATTTGCGGATAAACTATGTCAGGGCGAGGACAATCCATCCACTTGTGACCCGGTTGTACACATTTATAGCAGAGTTTCGAAATTCTTCGTTGGTCAGATTGTAGTTTATCCCCAGTCTGATTCGGACAAGATTTACGTTTGTGATCGTCCATTCCACAACCGAAACACCTCTTGGTGGTTTCATCCTGAACCTGACTTCGTTGGCCCTGACAATTTTGTCCCTGCACATAAATCTTGTTACCTCTGAAACTGACTCGATCTCGATTGTTTTGTTGATGCAGATTCGGTGCCTTCGCACAATTCTCAACATTTGTCACATGCATTTGGTTAACCTCCCTGGGTCGTTTGCCTCCTTTAAGTTGTAGGCTGCGTTCTTGGTATTTTAGTACTGCAGTGGTAACTGCTTGTGCCATGATACCTGCTAACTCGGCGGTTGATATTCTCCCTGGGGATACCTGAGGTGTGAGTTGATCTTGCTCGTTGACTCCCTCAACCATTTTAGCTAGTTCTTCTTGACGATCCATCTGAAAATTCAAGTAAATTTGGATGGGTTCATCATTCAAATAATCAAATCGCAGAAGTACGAAATTCCATAGTATAGAGATAGACACAACATTCCTAGTATTAGGGCTCTATATCAAAGAAAGCAGCGCTAAAAGCATAATAAGCCGCACAGATCCTAAAGGACACTAGAACCTGATGCTCTGATACCGCCACTGACACCCCGCCTAATTAAATACCGGGCGATCACTCCTTTATTAAATTAAATCAAGGTAAACAGTTGGTTCATTCTCAGCATCACTGTCGATAAAAATAAATTTTCCAATTTAACACCCTAAATAATTAAGCTAAGTGTCAATACCATTTTCATACATACTTTCCAAATTTTAATTAAAGAAAAAGATTTATTTATTTAAAAACAACATTTCTACAATTAAGAATCACACCACAGTAAACCAAATAATATAATACATTCGACAATCGAATGTCAACATATGAAAACTAAAGTCACAAATCCAAACTGAATAAATCCCATAGAACAATACTGGAAACAACTGAAATATAAATGTCCCAACAACAATGAAATAATGGAAAGGGCGACACATGCCCAATAAATGAGAATACTAGAATTGGAGTCAATAAAAGAAGCCGTCTACGCAAGTGACCTGCAACTCCCACCTAAGCTGCAGCACGTTCCTCTCAAGGGATCCTAAGCAAGACGCCCCTGTGGCTGGGCACCTGAAATATATACATATATATACAAGAGAGAGAGAGAAAAAGAAACGGGTCAGAGCCCAAAAGTGTGTTTGATTTTAAAATACGTTTAGCAAATATTTAAATTGATACAGGCCACTGCAACAACATATTAGTGCGTCACTCTCTTGAGAAATACTCACCTCTCTTGTAATGTGCACACCAATCGCACTAACCTTCCCAGCAGTTTCTTAACAATTTTATCATACTAAGCTTTTCCAATAATTTAGCGTATCTTAACTTACTCATAAGATTTCAAAACCGAACAATATTTTGTTTAAAAAAGTTACTTCCAGATTAGTAGCACAACTCTCATTTTAGCTTTTATTAATTTATAAAGTTTCTCAGTAACATATTATACTTTCACGAAACAAGTATTCACTATCTGAGTCATCAACCAAGTCCTACTTATCAAATCACAGTAGGCAGTTTCAAATTTTAAAATCTCATATATATATTAACTACTCGTATAATATATATAAAATAACATCACCCCTCATAAAACTATGGTGCGTGCATACTCTACTATCCAGAACCCCATATCACTCATATTAAGGGGAATACAATCGGAATCACTCTCGAATTGTATTAACATAAATACACAAACAATTTTGAGGCGAAGCATAGATTCCAAGTCTCTAAGAGGATGGCACATGCCTGCATCTCTTAGGACCGTCTGAACTATCACATCGATAGCCTGTACCAAGGATATCTATCTTCTAGGGTACAAGTCAATATCCCCCATAAAGGTCCCATCGAGATAAGACTTGTCCCAGCGCGGTAACCTCAGGGATAGCAAGTAGCATGGGCATGATTTTTACAAGTATATAATATATATACACACAATCATATAAATATACCACTTTATCATATTAATATAGGTTCTTCTCGTCACCCATAATTATACCATTTATTCTACATTTCACATTATTAGTATTACGTATAAGGTTTCATCTCTAACCTTAACTCGAAGGGTTTTCTCACTTAATACGTGACATTCGTTGACTCTATCCTTCCAAGTAGGAAAATTCAGTAGGTATACCTCTATTCACTATCGTAGCTATTCTCCGCATTCTCTCACTTGAAATACGTATTTTGATAGTTCATTATATAATTATCCCAAAAACAAGATTCTCGTCTTATAATAAAGTTCTCAACACTTATTCAAATGTCCTACTGGTCTTTCCTATCTCCCAAAACATTTCATTAAGGATACCCAAGAATTATTTCACGATAAATTCAATTCGACTAAGTAAACAAGGGAAATAATAGTCTGCCAGGAGGTGTCGATCGATCGATTTCTGGGGCTCGATCGATCGAACCTTCGATCGATCGAAGCTCTAGGCTTGATCGATCGATCAAGCAGGTCTGCGAAAATTCTGCAGAAATGCAGTTACGGGTTCTACCCAATTTCTTCATCCAAAACCATGTTTTTCCATTCTAAACATCCCAAAAATCCTACTACTATCATTATAACATCATACCAGATGTTTTCAACGTAAAGCATGTGCATATCTAACATTAAACATGGATAATTAACCCAAAATTCCATCTAATCGTCAAGAACCCTAGAGTTTTTCTTAATCCAGGTTCTAATCTATTTTTACCAAAATTTCCTTCTAATACATCATCAAAATTTCGTGGGTTATAGTCCTCTACATGGCAAGGATTCTAGAATTTCATATAAATCATTTCTACATGCATTTTCCTAACACAAATTGGGTGTTCTTCCATATTTATCATCTCTAATCAATCCTAAACCAATATGAGGATTGCATTAACGAAAATACGCAAGTTAAACACTTGCCTGGGATTTTTGGTATTCTGATTCACGGCTGATTTTGGTTTGGCTGCGTTCCTCGTCTCGCGATCTACGCGGTGGTGGTGGCGGCGGTGCAAACCGGTGACTTTTTGGCCTTGAATTGCCTTGGAGCTCTCTCCTCTCTTCTCCAATGGAAGTCACTTGATTTCTGGATATTCTAACCCTAAAAGGCTAACCTAAATGGCTGATATAGGTTGCTGAATTTCGTGGGTTTAATTACCCAATTATGTAAAATGACTAAAATGCCCTCCCGGGTACTAATTAGGCCTAAAAATGCCCCGAGACCCAAACTACACCCCCGGGTACACTTTTTTGACTATCTCGACCCTACCGGACGCGTTGGCGCACTCATAACGACCATATGGGCAACTTATAAAATATTCACTTTTTATTTAACAAAATTAGTCCCGACGTGACACGAGCACGTTCCGACTTAAATTTCCGAAATCGTCATTTAATTCACTCATGACATTCAATATAATCAATATAATATATTACTTTGCTCATTAGTAATATTCAACTAATTTCCCATAATTACCAACTCTCGTCATGTTAATAATTATAACATAATTAATTTTCGAATTTTTATTAAATAAATCATTCGCATTAAATTTAATAAATCCCCAAATTAATATGGCATAAAAATACGGGGTATTACAGCAGCCTATAAACCTAATAACCCTAATGGTTGGCTAATATATTTAACCTAAATTTCGTAGGTCACTATTCACTAAATAGTAAAATGACTAAAATACCCTCCCGAGTAGCCGGTTTGGCCTACAACTGTCCCGAGACCTAAACTAAATTCCCGGGTAGACTTTTCTGACTATCTTGATACTCCCGAACACATTGTCGCACTCAAAATGACCATATGGAAGACATAAAAATAAATTACTTTGTAATCCACTAAATTGGTCCCGACAAGACTGATACGTGTGTCCCAATTTAATTTCCTAAAACTGTCATATTTTCTACACGTGACAGTTTTAATAATTTCATAATCATATATTACTATACTTGCTTAGTAATATTCAACATAAATATCATCATCAAATACTAACTTTTATCTCTCTAGAATTAGATATCCGAATTAATTACCAAATAAATTCACATTTTTAATTTAATTAATCCCATAATTAAAATCAGTAAAAATACAATTTCCCTCTAATAATGGAATTTTATCCCGAAATTCGGAATTAAAGGTATACCCAGTAAAATTAACTCTGGAGATTTATCGCGCATCACATCCTCGCGCTCCCATGTAGACTCCTCGGCATTATGATGTCGGCACTGAACACGTACTAGCGGTACTACCTTAGATCTCAATTTCCTCTTGCTACGGTCGAGGATAACAATCGGCCCCTCCTCTTAAGAACTATCGGATTGCAAATCAATCTCCTCCAAATAAAAATAAGTATGGGCCAAATCATTTCGAAGATATTTCCTCAGTGAAGAAATATCGAACACGTCATGAATCCTATACAAGTGATCCGGTAACCTAAGTCTATAAGAAAATGGTCCAATTCGCTCGATGATATGGAACGACCCTACATATCTCGGTGCCAACTTCCCTTTCTTACCAAAACGCATTATCCCCTTCATAGTAGATACTCTACGCAACACCTGGTCTCCCACATTGAACTCCTGGAAGAACTTATTGGCATCAGCGTAGCTCTTCTGTCGATCCTAAGAAACCCGAATACGACTCTGAATCATCTTTATCCTGGCCAAAGTTTCCTGGATCACCTCCGGCCCAAGGAACTTGTTTTCCCCCACCTCTAACCCATACGCAAGAGAACGACAAGGTCTAGCCATGCCAATCGTAAACTGGTAGGAGTTATTATATGCAAACTCCACTAGTGGAAAATAATGCTCCCATCCTCCGCTAAAATATAGGATACACATGCGCAACATATATTTTAACATCTGATTCGTTCGCTCAGTCTTCCAATTGGTCTACGGGTGATAGGCTAAACTCAATCATAACTCCATACCCATGGCCTCCTGGAAGCTCTCCCAAAATCTGGACACAAAAATCTTATCCTGGTTGGACACAATATCAAGAGGCATCCCGAGAAGTCTCACTTTCTCCTCAATGAAGATCTGAGCGTACTGAACCATAGTATAATCGATCTGAACTGGAAAAAAAATGAGCTACGTTGGTCAAATGATCCACAATCACTCATATCGAATCGTGACCTCACTGAGATGTAGGCAACCCTATGATGAAATCCATGGAAATGCTCTCCCACTTCCACATAGGTATCTCTAATGGCTGTAGAGGCCCCGGTGGTCCACTTTTACCAGCTGACAAGTGGTGCACTTCGAAACAAACTCAGTAATATCCTTCTTCATTCAACTGCACAAGTACTATCACCTCATATGTTGGTACATATTATCCCCACGGGGATGTACCTCAAAACGTGAACCGTGTGACTCTGTCATCACCTCGTTCCGCACGTCCTCCCCCCAAGGAATAACCAGTCTCCTATTCAAGAGCAACCCTCCATTTGAACCGACAGTGTAAGACTCAACCCCCTATGGTAGAAGCTGTACTATACGATCCTGGAAGAACGGATCCATTACTTGATCCTTTACCACCTTCGTAACAATCTGCGGCGTAAATGTCTTAACAGACATAAATGATTGGGCCACTTCATCTCAGTGTCCCAAATCCTTCCATTTGTCTTTCCACACCTCGACCCCCTCACCTAATGACCTATGGCTCAACGCATTTGCTACCACGTTAGCCTCCCCCGAGTGATATTTGATATCGAACTGATAATCCTTTATGAATTCCAGCTACCTATGCTGACGCATATTCAACTCCTTCTGAGTGAAGAGCTAATGTAGTGACTTTTAATCTTTGAATAATATAAATTTCTCCCCCAAGAGATAATGTCTCCATATCTGAAGTGAAAACATGACTGCCGCTAACTCCAAGTAATGGGTGGGGTAATTCCTCTCATGAGGCTTAATCTTTCGAGAAGCATAAGCTATAGCCCGTTACTCCTACTGAAGCACACCCTCGAGTCCCTATAAGGACGCATCAGTGTAGACTAAATACTCCACTTTCGTCCTGGGTAGTGATACAAAGGGTTTCGAAGTCAACTTTTCCTTTAACTCATCAAAGGGTAACTGACAAACGTCACCTCTCCAGATGAATGGCACCCCTTTGCGAGTCAGGTGTGGCAATGAACTTGCTATCTTGGAGAATCCCTGAATAAACCTCCTGTAGTATCTTGCTAGGCCCAAGAAACTACGAATATCTGTCGGTGTCGTGGGTTATACCCACTCTCTTACCGCTGACACTTTTCCCGGATCTACAGATATACCCTTGTCAGATACAATGTGCCCCAAAAACTGGACCTCCTTCAGCCAAAACCCACATTTCTCGTATTTAGCGTATAACTCGTGCTGGCGCAGTGTCTGCAACACCTGTCGCAAATGCTCAACATGATCCTCCTCAGTCTGAGAATATATCAGAATGTCATCTATGAAGACAATGAGAAACTAATCAAGGAACTCTTTAAACACCCTGTTCAAAAAAGTCCATGAATACGGCTGGTGCCTTAGTTAGCCCAAATGTCATAACCCTGAACTTGTAAGAGCCATATCTCATCAAGAATGCAGTCTTAGAAATGTCCTTCTCCCTAATACGTAACTTATGATATCCGGATCTCAAGTCTTACTTCGAAAAGAATGCAGCTCCTTGCAACTGATCGAATAAGTCATCGATTCCGGGCAACGGATGCTTATTCCGTACCGTGACTTTATTCAGCTCTCGGTAATCAACACACAAATGTAAAGATCCATCCCTTTTCTTTACAAACATCATGGGAGCACCCCAAGGTGAGGTACTCCTCCGGATGAACCCCTGTCCCAACAGCTGCTTAATTTTATCGTGTAACTCCCTCATCTCTATTGGAGCCATATGGTAAGGTACGCGGGCTATCAACCGAATTCTCGGTGTCAAATCTATAACAAAGTCTATCTCTCTACTAGGTGGAAATCTTGGTATCTCCTGGAATACATCAGCGAACTCCCATACAATAGGAATCGAATCAAGTGGGATTACTACCTCCATAGAAGTCCCCTCCTCTATGTAATATAGGTGATTGGACGATCCTTCCTCAGGACGAGGCATCGCCACCAGGAACATTTCCTGACCTAGTATAGCAAATATAATACTACTACTAAAGCAATCGATCATGGCCCTATACACAACGAGCCAATCTATATCGATAATAACATCATACTCATGCATATCTAAGACAAGCATATATGCTAGTAATAACAATCTCCCAATCTCTATGCCTACTCCCTGACATATAAAGAAAATCAGTAACCCATAGCCCAACGATGAATCTACCCTATTAATCGTGATCTCTGCCTTGTCTAATAATCGTGGACCGTGCAAAACTAGTGGCAATGAAACTATGTTATGCCCCCATGTCGAACAAAATATGCCCCTAAGACCACTGGATAGAAAACATACCCTCAATCACGGGTGGAGCCTATGGGACTGTGACCGGATGAACATTATAAACACGCCTATATTGTAACCACCCCTATTGAACAAGGTTCGCAGGTATATCTAGAAAAGCTGGCTTCTATGGTGGTGTTAGGTGGGCGGAGTGAAATATCGATCTCTGAGGCTCCTATTGAGCACCCTGTTGTTACGGCTACGAAACCTGCCCTTCTCAGGACAATCATGACGCTTGTGGCCAATATTGCCAGAATTTCCTCCTCTCTGTCCTTGTTGCCCTCGGCCTTACTGGACGTTACCACCACTCACTTGGCTCTACTGATGCTATTACTGTCCCTATTGACCCTAATGGCCTTGCTATCCCTACTGGCATTGCCTATAACCTCCCTGATGCTGTTAGAAACCTCCTGATTTGAAATTCTTAAAATCCCCCTGCCAAAAATTCTGGTCACCCTGCCTCTGCTAGCCCTGAGCTGGTTGTACCCCACTCACATCATTACCTCCTGTCCTTCCCTACTAGCTGGACTCCCCTACTCACTTGCTCCCTGATAAATTGAAGCGGTGTTCCTGGAAGTGAAGTAGTGTTGCATTAAGCACATCAGTATAGGTCTGCAATGAGAGGTTACCCAAAAGATGCTGTCGAATCCTCCAGGTAAGGCCATCCATGAACATATGTATACTATTCTCCTCAGTAGGTACCTCTACTGGTACCAGATTAACTAGCCTGGTAAAATCTTCCTATTACTCAGCTACGATCTTCCCCTCCTAGGTTTAGTGTAGTAATTTATGCCTCATCTCAGTCTAAATGGCGGAAGGGAAATATTTGTGGTCCAACTGCACCCAAAAATCTTGAATAAAGACATCTCTCTCTTCAGCAGTGGTAATAGACTCCCACTATTGCATCTCTTCTCTAACTAGCTTAAAAGTAGCTATTACCTGCCTCTATACATATGTGCAGTCATACATCCTTAAGTGCCTTTGGATGTCCTTCTTTTATTAGCTCGCCACTACAATATTGGAGCTCCCTACAAACTCCAGAGAATGTGCCTTCTAAAAGGCATCTCTGACACATTCCCAAGCAGACGGGAATGCTTGTGCTATTAAAGAATACAATAGTCCTAAAACATAGGGCTCTATATCAAAGAACGCTACACGGAAATCATAATAAGTCATACAGATCCTAAAGACTCTAAAACCTGATGCTCTGATACCACCTGTGACACCTCGTGTAATTAAATACTGGGTAGATACTCCTTTACTAAAATAATATAGAATATCAAGTTGGTTCAGTGTTAGCATCACTCTTGAAAAACATTTAATTAGTTACTAGCCACCTAATATTTAAAAAGCGAGATGCCAAATTTTATTAATTAAATTAACTCAAAACTAAGTAATGAACAACCCACCATTCAACATTCACATAAACAATCTCATATGAATAACCAATATAATGAAATAAAATGAGTCTGGAGTAAACACTCCAATAATAACCCTAAAGCAAAATATAATCCTAATACAAAGTCTGTATAAACAGAACCAACATTTGACAAAAATGAAAGTCTGAAACTGCTATCTCTGAATAAGAATGGGCAGCATGCCCTAACTGATATGAAGGACTCTGAAGGAAGCAAAGATGGATGTGGAGGCATCTAATACCGAGATCCTTTAACTTCCACAGCAGCTACAACACGTCAACATAATGGACTCCTATGCTTGGCATCCCTATGATTGGGAACCTAAAATGTTTTTACAAAACAAAATCGATTTGGAAGAAAACAGGTCAGAGCCCGAGGTGAAAACATTTTAAAAACAAGAAGTGTTTAATTTCATTAAATAGTAAATATTATATACATGTTAGTCACGTTCTCTCACTTGAGATTTTCACCCCTAAACTATTGTGCATGCCTAATGTATCTCCTTAATCCATCCTAGTAATACTAGTAATTGAGTAGTCTGAAACCAATCTTTGTCTATAGGGATTACTACTTCGAACCACCCGTATTAATCAATTAATAAATAACTACATTTCAAATACTTGTTATTTGAATCCATTATCTCATGTATTATTTAAGTTCCTACATCTTTAAGTAATTTAAATATCTTAGCCATTCTCATGTACTAAGCAACAGTGATCATCATAAGTATATATTTATATCACACTCAGTACATATATACATATATGGCACCACTAGGCTAAGCTGTGGTGTACGCATACTCTATTATCGAATTTTGGTACATCATGTACATGAGGATCACGAGTTCCGAATCACTCAGGAATCGTATCAATACAAATCACAAATATTGGAGGCGAACATAGTTCACATACCCAGGGGGCACGCACATACCTATACTCCCATGGTAAGTTGACTTATCAACTCATAAATAAGTCTTCGCAGTCCTATGTTATTGAGTTACCAAATCTAATTCCCCCGAAGACACAAAATATAAGATTGTCCTCTTCCTACATCCTCCCGTGATAGTAAGTATGGTAGGTATGTCATACACATAATAATACATATATTAGGTAATCACACAACCTAAATATTTATCATTTCAATATAGGTATACTCATGTCCTATATTACAAGTCTCATACATAGTATAGTTTCATCTTGATTAATTTACGTAATATGTTTAGCACGACAACTCTCATCGCATAAATCTGAGTACTTAAACCTATTCCAAAAGGTTACTAAGTCTCCCACTTGTCTCTATGGTTAGTTCAGTAATTTAAAGTCCCCCTACTACTGTCTCTAACCTCAAGTTATTAATGAACCAAATTAAACTCAAGCTCCCATAATTTCCAACCGTAACTCACTCGTCAAACACTCGTAAGATTTATTACTATAAATCCCATGGAAAACTAATATTTTTCGGGCCTCAATTACATTCCTACTGACCTTTCCTAGGTCCTAATATATTCAAATAGTCCACACCAATAATTCTTAAAAGTCGAGTTTTGGTCAAATCTTAAATAGAAAATTTGACATAAGTTCAGGAGGATTTGATCGATCGAAGGAAAGGGTCGATCGACATTCTTGAGTCGATTGATCGATCCTTCAGATATAGCATACGATTTCTGCATATTTTAGCCAATGGGTTTCATCAATTTTAACCCTCAAATCCTCTATTAAAATGTCCCAAAATCCCAAATAAATATACCAAACATTATACCAATATAAACACATAATTTCTAACATCTTAGAATCATAAAATCATTATGGGTTATCAATTTCTTGAATAAAATCATGTATTTTTCATAAAAAAACCCCATTTCTTCCTTTCCTTCAAGAATCATCATATATTTCAACATAAATTCATAATTCTCTACACATGGATAATGATTTCGTGTCTACTATTTTTCCAGAGGTTAATCTACATGCAAAACCTACCAAGATTAAGATTTAAATCTATAAATCCATTAATTCATCATTTTTTTAAGTTTTTTCCCCAATTCTAAACTATCATGGATAATATATACACTGAATTATTGCAAGTTAAATCACTTTCCTGGAAATAGAAGTTCTGATCCTTTGAGGAAGATGATATGGTGGTGGTGTTCTCTCTTTGGTCACAAATCCGACGATGGTGGTGGTTCAAGATGGTTGTTTGGCCCTAACAACCCTTGGAAACCTTTCCTTTCCCTAAACTTTTCCCTCTCAAGTTTGTAGCAGCAAATAAATCTAATAACCCTAAGGGTTGGCTAATATATTTAACCTAAATTTCGTTGCTCACTATTCACCAAATAGTAAAATGACTAAAATTACCCTCTTGGGTAGTCGGTTTGGCCTAAAACTGCCCCGAGACCTAAACTAAACCCCCGGGTAGACTTTTTAACTATATTGATACTCCTGAACACATTGATGCACTCAAAATGACCATATGGAAGACATAAAAAAAATTACTTTATAATTCACTAAATTGGTCCCGACACGACTGACACGCGTGTTCCAATTTAATTTCCCAGAACTGTAATATTTTCTACACGTGACAATTTTAATAATTTCATAATCATATATTACTATACTCACTCAGTAATATTCAACATAAATATCATAATCAAATACTAACTCTTATATCACTAGTATTTAAATCCGGATTAATTACCAAATAAATTCACATTTTTAATTCAATTAATCCCATAATTAAAATCAGTAAAAATATGGGGTATTACAATATCAAGGACCTAGATGTCCTCTCTTTGGCAACGGGATAGGTTGTTCTGCATTTAATAATTTTTTTCTCTGTTTATATTTGATAAAATGTCACATTAATTGTTGCTTTGTAAATTTGACTTAAGTTAACCGGAAGAGAAAGTCCCCCAAAGAGAGCAAAGTAAACTGAAAAGAATTGAAGTTCATATGAGGACTTCATAAGACAGTTGTTGAGGAGAACATTAGGTCTACTTCTTATTTGCTTCAATACAAATATACTGTTTCTTCCTTCATTGTCAGACCTGCAGCTCCTCCTGCTTTGGTGATTGATCTTGATCAGGAAGATACTGTTGATTCAGATTTTCCTCTTTCTGATATCATGAAGAAGAGAAAGTTTATTGATCTTATTAGTGGTAGAACTTATGGCTCCCAAAAACCTGCTGAAGGGGTCAAGAAAAAGATAGGGGCTGTCATGAAAGAACCCCCATCCCCCAAAGATGATGAACTTTCTTTGAAAAGACTTAGGAGAAGGCATGCAGAGAAGCATCTCGAACAGGTGATGAACCAAGAGACCTTGGTCAAATTACCTTCTTCTGATGATGGTCCTCTAGTGGTTGCCCCAAGTAAAGGTTCCAGAATTAAATACTCAGAGCCTTGTGCCAGTAAGTGATTTCCATATTCTTAATTCTGTTTTCTTTATATTTCTCATATACTAACTTGATCTTCTTCTCTTGCAGTTCTTGGTGCATTTCAATAATATGCTAGAGAAGGATGATGCAATTCGGGATTCTTCTCCAAATGATGTGGGGGAAGCTTTCGCTGTCATGAATAAGTCTTTGCTCGATTCTCAGCAACCCTTGCAGATTGAGAAGAATACTTGGGCAGATAAACTGAAGACTGCTAAAACTACTCGATAGGCATCTGAGGGAAATGCCCTTAAAACTGAGCATAGGGAAGAGTAAGTTGAGCGTCGGGCAAAGACTAGTGAGGATATTTTTACCTCTGAAAGGTCTAAGAGAAAGTCTTCTATAAAGGAATCCTTCAGTGCTGGCTAGGACAAGGGCTGGAATAAAGCTATTTCTGCTGCCTCTGCTCATATTGAGTATGGAAAACAAAAATATTTTAGAGATGGTAGGGTTTTTGCTCTCTAAGAGTTGAACACTATTGAAGGCTCTGAACTTTTTCAGAGATATACTCATGGTCCTCCTCCTGTAATTGAGGATGAGATTGAATATGGAGTTAGTTCTAGAGAGTCTTATCTAGTAGTTGAATCTACTGTCGATCGGCCTAAAATCACCGAGTCTTCTCTTTATCCAGTCGAGTAACTCCAATCTATAGCCACTTCTTTCGAGTAGGAGAAAAAGGTTGATAATGATAGGGAGAAGTTGTAAAGTTGTTTGTCATTTTCCCTTTTTCTTTTTTGTTTCTTTTTCTTTACTTTTATTATGCCTGAACTCTTCTTTATCAATAAAAGAAACCTTTTGTTCCTTCTTGTCACTTATTGAATATGTTTGTTTTTCGTTCTTATTGTTGATTGATGTTTATTTCTTCTTGTTAATTTATAGCGAAGATGGAGAAACTGTGTTTCAATGATACTGAGCTACTGAGGAAGTGCAATACTTTTTTCAAAGTTGGTCATACATACTTATTCTAGGAAGAAATTATTAAGTTGCTCAGTGATGATGAATCAGAGCAGGCTAAATAAGCCTACAGATATTTAAAGTACTTACTTGATAGGTCAGTAGCAAACAATATTGCCTACTATGAGATGATAGAAGATCTTTAATAATAGTATAAAGAATCCACTGCCATGTTGTACAAAAGCTACAAGCAAAAATATCGAAGCTTAAGTGTAGGTCGGGGTTTTGATAACTTTGTTTGTGTTTATAATAAAAAGGAAGCTTTACGTTAATCTTAAAGTTGAAGAAACTAAAATAGTTGCCAAACTTCTGGAGGAGGAGAATAATAATTTAAGGGATGAATTGAAGCTTTTGACGTCTACTCCTAAAACTGCTGTCGCTACTACCAATGAGGGGTACTCTTTTTTAGAAGCTAAAAATGCAACATTAAGGGAGGAGTTGGAAGCCTTAAAAAAGTTTAAGCCTGCATCCTCTGCCTGAGAAAGAAATGAGGTACCACCGAGGAAGTTAGGAACCAATAGGTCCTTGCCAATCAAGCTGCGTAGTTAAAAGCTAAAGACCAAACTATTGCTGAGATATCCCAGAAACTCCAGACTTTATCTGAACAACTATCCACTCAATCTTCCCAATTACAAGCTAAGGATAGATTGCTGAAGAAGATGCATTCTCAGGTTGATAAATTAACTTTTCAATTCCATAAGTAACCTAGGGAAGTCTGGATGGACGGGTATAATGAATCTTTGTGGAATCTTGATGATAACCTTCAACAAGATAAGAGCGAGACTTATAAATGGGGTTGGACAAACGCTTTGATAGTGATGAAGGTAGATTAGAACAATTCATTGTGGGATAGGTATGATCCAGGTTTGCTTGAGCTTGACAATCCTCATTTCAAATGAGATGTTAAGTGGATTCTTGTTCATCATGTTCATCAATTCTTGATTTCAAATTACTGGGGAGATTACGAGTTACATGATGAACTAGAGATCGTTTGACCTCCTCATCTGCTTGACCATCCTAGTAGCAGTAATACCACAATGCTTCAGGACTTTAACTTCATCAACTTTCCTTACACTTTGGATGATCCTCTAGTTGGCATGGATCCTATCTCTAAGGCTGAAGGGAAACACCTTATAGAATAAGGCTTTGTATTTTGTTTTAGTATCAAGAAACAATATGTAATCATTCAATTGAATTAATGAAAAGTTTTGAGCAGTTTAATTTGCCAATCTTTGACTGTGAATGGATCAACTTTTAGTCAATCTCTATATATGAATGGATCGACGATTTGTCAACCTCTAATTGTGGATCAACGATTTGTCAATCTGTAGTTTTTCACCGGTTCTATTGATACCCGTAGGATTATCCTAAGTATTGTACCAATTACTAATGCATCACCATGGTTATACTAATATACCTAAATTTTTAGGTAATTGCCTTAGTTACCTTGGTTCCTAGGCATGAGTGGAACATTTGTCCATCATTTAGCCCAGTTTAGATGAAAATTATTCACCCTGGGCTTCATTAACCAAGCATTTGGGAATTACAATTTTCCTTGCATGGTATTTATGTGTTGACAACCAACATTATTGGTGCCTTTTTTTATGCCAACCAATATTTTTGGTGTTTTTGTTAATACCGACCAATATTTCGTTATTGGTTTGTGTTGATAACCAACATTGTTGGTGCCTTTGTTGATGTCGTCCAACATTGTTGGTGGTTTGTAGTCAATCTCTGTAGTGTAGTGCATATCATAAGTACTCCGAAAAGAAAAATAACAATTTTAGGGAAGTCATATTCTCATTAATATTGAAATGAACTGAGTCCAACATGATTACATCGCTGATAATATTTCCTCAGGTGTTCTGTATTCTAGGGATTCTTGAATTCTTCACCCTCCAAAGTCTGGATTCGATATGTGCCCGGTCGAATAACTGTTGTAATGAGATAAGGCCCATGCGAATTGGGGTCAAGTTTGTTATTCTTCTGAATCACCTTCTTAAAAACATAAGCATCTTCTTTTAAGTTTCTTGGCTTCGCCCTTTTGTTGAAGAAACGTGCAGTCCTTTATCGATAGGATGCATTCCTTAGAGATGCATCTTCACGTACCTCTTCCAGCATGTCTAAGTCTAGCCATATCATTAAGTCACTAACTGGGGTATTAAAATGAAGAACTCTGTGAGTAAGTAAGACTAGCTCGACAGGAATTACAACTTCAGTACTAAATGCTAACATGTAAGGAGTTTATCCAGTAGCTGTTCTAGGGGTTGTTCGATAAGCCCATAAGACATAATACAGTTCATTGATCGAATTCTCTTTAGAGTTTTACAGCCTTTTCTTCAACCCATTCAATAAAGTTCTATTCATTACCTCTGTTTGACCATTGCTTTGAGGATGGCCAAGAGCAGAGTGGATTTTTTTGGACATTGGATTGGGTATAATAAGCAGTAAATTCATCGTTGTCAAATTATATGCCATGATCAGTGATAAAGGCATAGGGAAGTCTATACTTGCATATGATATTCTTCCAAATAAAATGATAAAACTTTTCATAGGACATATCGATCAAGGGTTCAACTTCCACCCATCTAGTGAAGTAATCAACAACTACAACCAGGTACTTGAACCTTCCTCGGGTGGTCGACAGAGGCCCGACCAAGTCAATTCGTCACATATCAAAGGTCCAGGGTGAAGTCATTGGTGTTAGGAGAGCTTGTAGAGTCTTTCGTACGGTGGAAAACCTCTAGCATTTATCACACTTCTTATCAAAAGATGCACAATCTGCTCACATAGTTGGCCAGTAGAACCCCTGTGTGTTGATTCTTCACAACAAAGTTCTCCCGGCAATATTGGCTCCACAGGATCCTTCATGGACTTCCTCAATCAAATATTTTACTTCAGTTGGATGCACACAACGTTGTATACCAGCTCTTTTGTACAACAAATAATTGTCTTGAACATATTTGGTAGCTTTTTATTTTAACTTCTTAGCTACAAGTAGGTCGGCTGGTAGAATTCCATCTTCAATATAAGCTCTTATGGGATCCATCCAAGATGGCCCCATATCAATCGTAATAAAATTAACCATTAGATGTTCATCAATGCTTCTATTAGCAAGTAAATCAATAGGAATATTTCTTCGTAGCTCAATTCTCGTTACTAAAGCTAGCTGAGCAAGTGCATCTACTCGGGCATTTTCTAGTCTTGTAATTCTAATCATCTAAATAGCTGGAAAAGTAGGGATTATCTTAAAAGTTTTATCTAAGTATCTATACATCAATTCTCCTGTAGTTGCATATAAGTTAAGCACCTAATTTACCACGAACTGTGAATCACTGTATACCACAACTTGCTCAACATTCAGTGATTTGGCTAGATTTAAACCAACAATCACAGCTTCATACTTTGCCTCATCATTGGAGTCTTGAAATTAGAATCATAGAGCGTACTCTGTATTAATTTCATCTGGAGTATTGAGTTTGATTCCTGCTCCACATCCATCTGTACAAGATGACCCATTAACATATAGACACTATATGGGAATATTGTTGTCAAATGCTTGGTTTGTCAGAATCCCATTGTGGAAGATTTTATCCTTTACCTCTTTATATTTATTTTTCATCTCCTGTACTCCACTTAAGGGTTTTTGTTGGTTGATGGAGACTTCTTCTACAATTTCTTTTTCTTGGAGTTGGTTGGGGGTATCTCCAGTAGGTCTGCTAACTCCAGAGTATTTCTCAATAGGAGTCCCTTGTTGTTCGGGAACCTCTGGGTAAGTGAATTCTATAATAAAATCATCTACAACTTGGCCTTTTAAAGAAGACCTTTGTTCATATACAAGATCATATTCCCCTAACTCCACAGCCCAATATATCAATCTTCAGGATTTCTTTGGCTTATGCAAAGCTTTCCTTAGTGGCATATCATTGTATACCACTATGGTATGAGCTTAAAAATATGGCTTCTTTCATCTACTAGCCTCAATTAAGGCCAATGCTCACTTCTCCAACCTGGGATATCTGACTTATGCTCCTTGAAAAGCTTTGCTAGTGTAATAAACAAACTTTTAAACTCCATTTTCTTCCCTGATCAAGGCAGAGCTAACAACTAATTCAGAAATAGCCAGATACAAATATAGTTTTTCTCCTAACACTGGTTGGGAGAGTAGTGGGGGTGATCCTAGGTACTTCTTTAATTCCAGGAAGTCTTTTTCGCATTCTTCGTTCCATTCATAAGTTTTTCTGAGCATCTTAAAGAATGGTAAACATATATCTGTTGCTCGGGACACAAATCTGTTGAGTGCCTCTACACGCCTTTGAATATCCTTTTTGATGGTCGGGGATTGCATTTCTATCAAGGCGTTGGTGTTATCAGGATTATCTTCAATTACCCTTTGATTTAATGTATACCTGACCATCATTCCCTCCTGAACTCCGAAGATGCATTTGGCTAGGTTTAACTTCATCTGGTGCTTCTCCAACTGATCAAATGTCTGGTTGAGGTCGTTAATATGATCAGCAGTTGTGTTACTCTTCATCAGCATATCGTCAAGATACACCTCCATGTTCTTGCCTATATGTTCCTCAAATACTTTGTTCACCAATCTTGGATAAGTGGCACCTGCATTTTTTAATCCAAACGGCATACCATTATAGTAATAAGTTCCTCGGGGAATAATATCGGGAGTACTTTCTCTATCTTTTGGATTCATTTTGACCTGGTTATAACCAGAATATGCATCCATAAAACTCAGTACCTCCTTCCCCGAAGTATCATCCCCAAGTTGATCAATTCATGGAAAAGGAAAATGATCCTTTAGGCACGCTTTGTTCAAGTTAGTAAAATCCACACATGTCCTCCACTTATTATTTTTCTTCTTAATAATAACTACGTTGGCCAACCAGTTCGGGTACTTCACATCTTCGATAAAGGAAGCTTTTTGAAGATTTTCCACTTCTCCTGTATATCCTAATTCTTCTCCGGGATAAAAACTCTTCTTCGCTGCTTTACAAGTTTAACCTCCTTATTAACATTAAGCTCGTGGCATAAGAAATTCGGGTCTTTGCCAGGCATATCTTTGTGGCTCCATGCGAACACTTTCTTTCTTTGTGTCAAGAAGGCCACCAACTCTTGTTTCAAAACCAGATCCAATAATGCTCTTATCTGAGTCGTTTACTTTGGTTTATAATCGTCCAGAATGATACTTTCTGTTGCCTCCATCACCTGGACTTTTACAAGATCTGATTCATCTTTTGGATCTATGGTTTCAACTTTAGATTCGTTGTTTAGATCAGACATATCCACTTAATAAATGGTTGTTTTCCTATTTACTTCTATCATAGTTTCCTACTCGGTAGATGAATAACAACCTTTTCGAGCTATTTTCTAATATCCTTTTACTATTCTAACTCCAAAGTTGGTCGAGAACTTCAGGCATTGATGAATAGTAGAGAGTAAAACTTTAAATTTCTTCAGACCAACTCTTCCCATGATTATGTTGTAAGTGAAATGAACATTTTTGTCCATTACAAAGAATCTCACTTTATTTGTCCTGATCGTCGACCATGTCCCGATCAATATATCTAGATTGATTGTTCCTAATGGAAATACCTTCTCACCAGAGAATGTAATGAGGGGCCTGTGGTAAGTATCCAGTTGGCTGGGTTATAAATCCAAACTATCAAAATAGGGATAGAACATAATGTTCGTCGAACTGTCGTTATTCACTAATGTTTTTGCTGTTAGTACGTCTTTTATCCTTCCTCTGATCACTAAAGGATCATCATGAGGATACAATACTCCAGATAGATCGTTCTTAGAGAATAAAATTACGAGCTTATCTTTGTTGATTTTCCTTGGTCGGTCTTCCTCGGTAAGGTTGATTCGCGGGATATAGGAACAAGCTTAATCCTCATTGAGGTAAGCCTTCCTTTCAGCTGTATAATTTCATCCTCATGCATCTCTACCTGTAATTGTATGGAAATCAAAGTATCCAAAGATGAGTGTGAATACCTCACGTTCAGGTTGTCTAAGCTTCTTAGGGAGATCAGGATCATCTTCTGGATCATCGTCATGGTTCCTCTTCTTATCTTCTCTAGGCTTAACAGGTGATTTAGATCTCTGTTGTCCTCTACCTCCAGCTCTTCCATCAGCCTTTCGATCAACAAATCTGTCTAATTTTCCTCTTTAGATGAGTGCCTATATCTCATTCTGGAGAGTAATACACCGATTGGTCGTATGACCATGGTCTTTATGAAATTCACAATACTTGGACTTATCCCTCTTATCAACAGGTGGCCTCAACTTTTCAGGCCAACTCAAATCATTTATGTGCTTGATTTCTTCCAAAACATGATGTATATCCACCGTTAAGGGAGTGTAATTTGTTAATTTTCTAAACCGATCTTCGTTTTCTTTTATTTTCAAATTCTTGCGCTCATTGTGATTCTTGTGCTCTTTCTTATCCAACTTCCCTTCAGACTTAACTTCCGCCTTTGCATCTGAGTTCTTTTTTGTAGCCATTGACTCCTTGACGTTCATAAACGTAGCTTCTTTGGCCATCAATTCCGTCATTGTCTTTGGGAATCTTTTTCCAAAGTATAATATAGTTTGTCGGGGAATAAACCACTCATGATGGTAGTGATTGTAGTGTTCTCCTCATAATCTATAACCTTGAATTTCTTATTATTTAAAAGAGTGATGTAATCCCTAGTACTTTCTCCCACCATATATCTCACACCAAAGAAGAAATTACCAATGTATAGCTCGATGAGTTATTGGAAGCTAGAAATCTTCCTCCCAAGGAAGACTGTTATATCAGATTTAAGTATATCGAATCATTATTCCTGAGAATGGCCTGTACCTCATCTCATCAGGGACAACATAGATATAAGCTGTTGCTTGGTATTGTTCTATATGAAGGAATGGATTAGTCTTCCAATCATACTTATGAGTGACCACTAGAGCCTTAAACTTGGTTGGTGTAGGGAAATCTATAATGGTTTGCATAAAGGGAGATCCATTAATAAAGCTTCTCTGGAAAGGATTTTTGGCCTTGGCCATTTCTCCTAGTCTATCTTTAAATCGCTGAATGGACACTTTCCAATCATCGTTGCCAGCACAAAATCTGTTGGTCGTAGTTCTTTTATTCCGACCAACTGATTGTTTTGAGCTTTCCTTTTGTGAGCCTTCTCACAGTTCATTGGGCATTTGATCTGGATTGGTCTGAACCTTCCCTTAAGTCGCTTGGTTATCGAGTATTTCCTGACGTAACCCCAAGGCCATTTCTCTTGGGTCCCAAAAGATCCAAAGGAAAGGCCCTACTTAGCCTCTCTAAAGCACTCAATCTTTCTGGAATGAGGGGCTATCCATGAGAGGAATTAGGAATCATAATAGAAGAAGTTTCTCTAGGATGGTATGAAGGATCCCTTAAAGTTCTGGAATGTCTATGCCCAACACTCCTTATCGGCGGTGGTGGCATAATCCTTTGATTGGACTGCGCAGGAACTCCATGTTAAGGAGTTTGGGATAATTATCTTATTATATCCTACATAGCTTCTTGACCTTTGGCTAGGCTAGCCAAAATTCCAGTTAACTCGTTGTTGTTTGGAGGGACAAAGGCTATAAGAGGAATTCCTTCATTTCTGGGACTTATTTTAGTGATATCAGCCATGTATGATGAATTATGACAACATTTAGCAATACGTTCCCACAGACGACGCCAGTCTATTAATGAAAAAAACTAGACTAGGCCTAATTAATTGATCATAGATAAATAAGTAAAAACAAATAAGACAAAGAGATTTTTAAAGTGGTTCTGCTCAATGGAAAAGCCTACGTCCACTATTATATATTGCTTGACTGCCTTGATTTGTTTTTTAGTCCCCCTTGCAGGAGGGTGTTACAATGTATTTATAACCCAAGAGGGGTGTCAAGTGTTGTCATGTGAACGGATGGAATGCCTTCATTTGTTAGGCATTTACGTCGGACTGCCATATTGGTCTCTCTTCTCTATTGGTCAGACTTCTATATTGGTCGGGCTGCCTTGTTGTTCAGGAATTTGTACCATGTTGACTTGGACTTGTGCCACATTGGTTGAAATGTGTTGGCTTGTAATTAGTCCACGTAAGGTGGTGATTTTTTGTATCAATAGATGGTATAGACTTTGACGAGACATTCACTCTTGTTTCTAGGCTTCAATTCGGCCGCTTACTACACGCCATAGCATGTCATCAACAGTTCAAGTTATATCGAATGGATGTCAAGATTGCGTTCCTTAATGGAATTATAGAGCAGGAATTGTAAGTGGAACAACCAAATGTATTCGAAGACCCAAATTATTCAAGAAACATCTTTTATCTTAAGAATGACTTATATGGTTTGAAGCAAGCACGTCGTGCTTAGTGCAATACGCTTAATTCTTATCTCTTAGGTAGTGGCTTAAAGAGAGGGGGAGTGGATAAGACATTGTTTATGAGGAGAGAGAGTGGTGCAATCTTGGTTGCTCAAGTCTATGTGGATGACATAGTATATGTATCCACATGTTCCTAATATGCTATAACATTTAAGGAGGAGATCAAGAGTGAGTTTGGGATAAGCAAGGTTGGTGAGATTAAGTTCTTCTTTGGTCCCCAAGTGCGCCAGCTTAAGGATGGGATATTCATACCTCAATCCAAATATACTAGTAACCTAGTGAAGAAGTTTGATTTAGACTCTTCTAAGCACTCATTCACCCCCATTAGTACATCAACTAAGCTTGTAAAAGACTCTTTAGGCAAGGATGTAGAGCAAACCCTTTATAGGTGAATGATAGGTAGTCTTCTCCACTTGACCTCTAGTATCTCGACTTTGTCTTTAACATTGGAGTTTGTGGCATTACCAAGCATCTTTGAAAGAATATCACTTCCTTGCATTTAAACGTATCATCAAATACGTGAGTGGCACTCTTTTGTATGGTATTTGGTATTCCTTTTATATCGATGAAATTTTTTTTGCCTATTCGGATGCCGATTGGGCTTGGGATGTTGATAGTTATAGGAGCACCTCGGGTGGGTGTTTTTACTTTGGGTGTTTTCTTGTATCTTGGTTGGGCAAGAAGTAAAACTCCATTTCTTTGTCCACAGTGGAGGCTAAGTACATCGTTGCGAGGAGTTATTGAACACAACTCTTATGGATGAAGCAAATGATGGAAGATTATGAGATTTCCCAAGGCGCAATGACTATTTTGTGTGATAATACGAGTGTAACGCATATATCCCATAATCCAGTCAAACATTTTCGCACGACACACATTAGGATACATGAGAATTTAATTAGTGATCTCATCGAGGAGAAGGTCATTTCCTTGATTTTGTGAGCACCGAATGCCAATTAGACAATATTTTCACAAAAACTTTAGATGCATTTAGATTCGAAAATCTTAGGAAGTCTTGGGATATTTGTTCCATTGATTTAGTTCAGGTACTTTATCTAGTGTAGGGTGATTATCATGTTCATATCTCTTCTCCTTATTTCTAGATTGTAGCTATATGTTTATATATGCTTTTATTTTGAAAAATCTTGATAACTCCAAAAATATTTTCGATTATTAAGAAAAAGTTTGAAAAATTCCAAACAAATTTTAGTTTTGATGAAATGTTTGAAAAAGACAAAAAGATTTTTGTGTTTTCATTTTTCACCACATATGGGGTGTGAATTTAAGATGTTCGAATGAACCCTACATTCCATCTAATAATGTGACTTCTTCACGGTGTTTTGATACATGGATCCGTTTCTTTAGTGTGTTTAATAATGTGTGGTAGGAATTTCATTATTCATTGATAATTACTTTCTACATGCCAAGATTTTTATCACCTTTATTGCACACATGCACGGAATTTTTAAACATTGTACTTACTTATCATATGATGAATACAGTGTTCTCATGTCAATAGTGTTTAATAAGGAACCAAATGTACTAGAGATAACTTGTTCTTGTAAGAACCATTGCTTGTGTGGCCATCCAGGTCGGCCGCGAAATTAGAATGGGAGGGAAAATTATAAAAATCACTCTCTCCCATTCGTATTGGTGATCTAAGTATATGGGGGTCCTCTTTTCACCACTCATGCTGATATTTTAATGGGTGGCCTCAGATATAAATTGGTTTTCATTGAAAAGGGATACAAACTAAGAAACGTCATAAAAAACATACTGATGCATACGAATCCAAATGAATCAAAGATCCAAAGACTAAATAATGGAACGAGAAGGTATTAGGCACCCATCCCTCCATTTCGATCTCTCATGCACTATGATAATATTCTCCTTTTCTCTAAAATGCGATTGCGTGTACATGTGTGCGGTGTTAATAACAAGAGAAAGAAATCATCTGACTCATGTCATGGAAAAGAAGGAACATAATCATCCTAAGGAGTGGACCAAAGAAATGATATAAAACCAAACATAATGTGAGCGTCCTTCAGACCATAAGTCACTGTGAAAAAGTGAATGTCTGTGTCGAGTGGAACACAAATATATAGGAGCTCATGGACTTGCAAATACTAATAAGTGTAAGAAAACATAAAATGAGAAAATAAGACTTGAATCCTGGGATTGTCCCAAAACGCCAATGTTGCCCAAAGGCCATAAAAGTCCACGTAGTTAGATAAAACACGAGGGTGGGGTTTAACCCATAAATCCTAATTTAGGACTTCCTTTAATTTTCTTTTTTAGAAATTGTGCACAAGTGTAAAAGTGTGAATAGTGAGGAAAACCGAATTTAGGGTTTCTAAGAAAACCCTCTTTTTGGATTTCTTATATTTTATAAAAATAAGATTTATGTGTACTAAATAGTAAAAATGAAATTATTTTTTATATGAGAGAATGAAATAAAGATATATAAAAAATGAAAGAAAAGTAAACAATTACTAATCAAGTGAGCTGCAAATGAGTAAGGGTAGATCACCTAGAGAATCTTTGATTCTGATTTCAGTATGATTAGATAGTCGTGATGTAATGATGAAATGTAGGGTGGAAAATGGAGGAGAATGATGTAAGAAAATGGAGAGAATGTATGCAAAAATGCAATTTTGGCCCACTGATTACGAGGGGAATGTTCTGATTTCAGAAAACGGTCCTCTGGAGTGAGGCTATGATTGCCTGAATTAGTAAAAAAGTAGGATTTTAGGGGGGTACCAATCATAATGGATGGTCTTACCACTCGACATAGACCCTACCTCATTGGCCAAGGAAAGTACACCCTGCTGATAGACTCGGGGTCTGGGGTGCCTATCGGTAGTCCAGAATGGACTTATTTGAAAAATCGAGCATAAAATACAAACCATAAGTCCGAATCACACACATCTAGGAAAATTGGAAAGGGTATTTAGAACCCTATAAGAATCCATTAAGCCACTCCCAAGTTTGAGAGTTGACCAAGTCAAACAAGGATCGAAAGCACTCGATGGTCGAGTAAAAAGCTACGTTAGTGCGAACCGTGAGGCCGATTTGCACATGGTATGGACCGTTGAATAGGGGATTTAGAGACTTACAAGATTTCATTTGTATTTTCTTAGGTTAAAGAGTTTATCGAGGTCAAACAAGACCCGAAAGTGCCCAGTGGAATTTTTGAGTAAAAAAGTACGTTCGTGCAAAACGTGAGGCCAATTCGTGCATGGTATGGACCGTTCGAAAGGTGATTCAGAGATCTACAAAATTTCAATGAGTTTTTCTTAGGTTGGAGAGTCAACTAAAGTTAAACATTACCTAAAAGTGTCCAGTGGCCTCTTGATCAGGTCTCAGAGTATAAATGCATGTTCGTACAAACTGTGAGGCTGATTTGCGCATGGTATAAAACATTAGAAAAATGGATTTAGAGACCTACAAGATTTCATTGACCTTCTCTCAGGTTGAAGAGTTGATCGAAGTCAAATGGGGCTTGGGAGTGCTCGATGGCCTCTAGATCAGGGTTCAGAGTGGAACATCGAGTTTTAGAGTGAGAGGGGGATTGTTAGGCACCTATGGAGGTACTTAGGGGTTACTAGGATGGGGTGTATACAACTCGAATTTCATTTCCTAAAAAAATTATTTTATGTTAAGTAAAGGAAAGGGGCTATGAAAGAGAAAATTCTCTTTGCGTTAAAAGCCGCCATTTGTAAAAAGAGCGTAAAAGATTAACGATGCATAAAAACAAAAGTGCTAAATCCTTTTTTTTTAAATTTCTTTGATGCTTTACTACACATGAGCATTATGATATCTTTAATAATTTGAGAGTGAATTTTTAAATATGTGACATTTTGAGGGTGTTATAAAGTACAAGATCAATGGGTTTGCACAATGGACTTTCATGAAAAACATTACATATTTTGGCATTATTATTTTCAGAAGCTTTTAAATTCATGGCATATTGCATAAGTCGAGTAAGTTTCATTTTTTAACATTCTTACACCTAAGGTTGAAATTGAGTTCTTTCTGTAGAAGTGTCTCATTGACTTTGCGCGCCTTTGCTATGAATTTCTATATTGATTTGCGTATAGAAACTGTTCAGAAAATTTCATTTTTCTTTCATGATTCTAATATCTTAGTGCTATTCCACGGTCTATTATATTTGTACCGATTTGTGTCTTTTATGCATAAATTTTTATACTTGAGAAAACTGAAAAATCTGTAAAAATAATTGGTATGCTTATTTGAAATATCATCGCACATGCTTAATTGATTATCTTTATGATGATATTTTATTTGGATTCGGGTGATGATTATTATTCATGCTTAGTTTCTGACCCTCTCTTTATTACAGATAAAAAGGGGGAGAACAAATTAAAGGGGAGTTTATTTTTCTTCAAACTCATACCTGTCAATGTATTTCTTTTGTTTCATGTGTGTACATCTCTTCCGTTTCAATGATGATCTCACGGAGCACACAGATGAAGAATTTTCATTGAAGACGAAGTCTTCAATGTCTTTCCCTTTTGGGTTTTGGAGGGCATTTGTAGTTCATTATCTTAGAGGTTTAATTTTGTTCAGTTTTTATTTTGTACCCGAATAGCTAACGGGGGAGATTTATAAGAGAAAAATTATAATTGCTCGTAGTTTAGATATTTTGGCGTATTTATTTACAAAACGAACACTACATCTACATATTCGACCATAATCTTTGAAGACATGTTAATGATCAAGCATCAGTTCCAAAATTCAAGTTGTTGGAATCGCCAAGAGTAAATTATGTAGGTACACGAATTTGATTTTGATTTTAGTCAGTCAAATATATTCTGGGATGTTTTTTTACTTGAAGAATTTTTATAAAAAAATTCAAAGTGATTTTTTTTCAATTTTTTGGTCTATTGGAACGAGATTGACATCTCGTTAGAATGAGATCTTGTTCCATTCGAACGAGGTTGCAACTTCATTGGAACGAATGTTTGAGTTTGTTGGAACGAACTTCAATTTTGAATTCTCTATTTAATATAGTTATACCCGTTAGAAGCTCATTGCAAGCTCATTGGAACAGTTCTTTCGAACGAGACTTCACCTCGTTAGAATGAGAAATAGGTTTACGTTCGAACGAAGTGTCTTTTTTGTTCGAACAAAGTCCTCTGCCTCAAAAATTGTGTTTTTTATTTACTGGAAACTTTTGGACTATCTAATACCTGTTCTAAAAGTTTTTATTTTCCTGTTTCTTTAAAATAACTTTTGTTTTCCCAATTATACATCCCTAATATGATTTGTTGCGTTTCTCAAACCCACTTTCCATGCACTACATCAAATCCTAGTAGAGTTTACTCTACGGCTAACTCTTGTGGAGTTGTGACTCTACTACTGAGGAAGAAAAGATTCTGCAACCTTAGGGGTTATCAGTGGATACCGAGGGAAGAGTTTCTTCCTATGGACAGTGCTGAACTGCATCATTTTTTGTTAGAGATTCTATGACATTACTTCTTTAAACTTAATGGAGCTTTAAGTTTTCTATAAAAAAAATTTGGTCTATTGAGTCTTAACAGTGTTGAATATAGGTTTTGCCTGAAAAGGATTTTTCCTCAATTCTTCTTCTGCTTGGTTGGATTTGGTTTGGATATTATCTTGAATGCACACCTAAACCTAAAAAAGATATTTTTTTTGTAAAAACTGAATCTTTGCATGTGTGTCCTAAGATATGAGTGATTATATATTACCCAACGTTTTTATTGACTATAGGGGCTTCAAATATTCTCTATCCCAAGTTAAAAGATGAGTTCGCGATATCCGATAGTCTAGAATAGAACCCATCGAAGGTCTCACTCTCCTCCATATTAATGGTTCAAAATTGAGTGGTGAGGTTTTGGAGTTTGGAATAATTAATATCACTAGTAACCATATGAGTGAGTTGGAGTATGTTCCAAGCCTCTTTAGACTTTTCACATGTCATAATACGACGGAACTCCTTCGGAATGACCGCACAAAACAAAGCATTCAGGCCATAGTAAATATAGTTGGATGGTTTAAGCTCATCCTTATTTTTAGTTTCTATAGGTTTGGGAATACTAAATCACTAGATAAGGTTGTGGGTGGATGCCAACCCTTAACTACCACTTGCCACATCCTACCATCTAACGACTCAAGTGTTGATTTTATATGCGCTTTTCAGTACGCGTAGTTACAATAATGAAAAATTGGAAACCTTAAAAATGACTGGCTTTCCATATTCAAGCCTAAACAAGATCTAGTATAATACCTTATTGCATCCTCTCTCATAACATTTTGATAAAACCGAATAGAAAATAAGAAGTAAAATTTGACGGGATGGTTCAAATAGAAACAAACAAATTTTTAATAAGATTTTTTTAATTTAACTTCTTCATAAACAAAAATAATTCAAATGAATTAAGCACGAAATATATATTTTTAAGATTAACCAATTTTATCTCAAATCTAAGCATTCATCTTGGTGAGTATTGTAAGATAAAATAAATCAACCATAATACCTGATATATGAGGAAAACCCAAATGGAAAAAACCTCGGACGACCGAGATAAAAAATTCACTAAGTACGGAATTACGAAAGGATACGATAAAAGACATACAACACAAAATCGATGCCCTTGTAAGCCTTGACACATTTTATTCCTTCAACTTATGCTCAGTGACATTCAGGAGTCCACCCACGTAGCTGCAAAAGTGTGTGAGTCAACACACGCCTTGAAACCCATCGATAAGGCATAACAACCGTCATTCACACAGAGTCCACAATATATAAACTAATTATCACTGAATCCACCATAAGAAATAGTTCTCAACAAGTTATAGAGAATAAGAAATGGTGGCAAAATACGATCTTAGGGCATATATATGTTGAATCTTGGATCTTAAACTAGTTAGGTACAAATTAGGATTTCTGTTTAAAAAACTTAATCATGAATGATTAAGGAAAACTTAAATATATTTTTTGAAGAGTTTTAGCACTCAAAAGATTGGAAAAAATATCTCTCATAACTGTTGTTCTGCACTCCTTAAAACATTGGGAATTTTGAAACATTGGGTAGTGGGAAAAAGCTGACGAAATGATTTTTTTTAAATGCGTCCAAAAGTTCGAATAAAATGGTACCTCGTTCGAATGAAGACCCCATTTTCATTTGCACGTTTTCAAATAAAACTTCCAATGAGATTCTAGCGAATACAAATGTAATATCATGCGAACTTCATTAGGGCGCGTTGTAAGGAGGTTTAGAATCTCGTTCGAATGACGTAATATGTCGTTCGAATGACCTTGCAAAAAATGCATATTTTTTTGTAAAAAATATAAAATTATTTAGAAAACATTTTAAAATAATCCCAACACCTAATAATAAAATGTCCAAGGCTAAACATAAATATGAATTTTCACTTGAGAGATCCATGGAATGTTGATGATGAAACGTGGTACGAAACAATACAAGATAATGTGTTCTCTTTAACTTTTCCGCTACGTCTTCAAGAAATGCATTATAGCATTAAAAGGTCACTAATCCAAGTCCTAATATATGACTCAATAGTTTTTTCCAAGTACAAGATTAAGTAAAAATAGATACAAATGGACTCGAATGGAAATTTGACCTTACAAAGTTTTTGTTATTTAAAAGAAAAATACAATTTTGAAAAGAATTCAAGTTAATAATGAAATTTTAATCTAGGGGGTAAAACTATAATTTTAGAAACATTAAGGTCATAAAACTAATTTTATAGTATTTATATGGGCAATATAAAGTTCCCTATGAAATTTGATTGAATTATGGGTAACAACTTAGATGTTATGAATTTTGGAGACTACATTGCAAAAAGGGATAATTCTATAATTTCCTTAACTTTATGACCTTACATTTGAATTAAATATTTTTATTTTTTATTTTTATAGGTGTCCTTACAGATGGTGAAGTTTGGTGGTGAAATGATGAAGTCATGAGGTTTTGGGGTTTAAAGTGTGAGTAAAAGAAAATAGTTAAAAAGGGGTTTTATATTAATGGAAGCACAAATTTAGCAAATGTGTTGTTGGTATAGTGGCAATAAGAGAAGGATAGGGGAGGAGACCAAGGTTCGAATCTCCCTCCCCACTCTTATTTTTTCGGGAGAATAATTAAAATGAAGATAAAAAATTGCCGCAAAAAGCGCTCCCCCGCCAGCTTCCTTCCCATCATTTTTTTCCCCATGCGCCTGACACTCCCATCTTCTTTCCTTTTTGTTCCACATCTCTCTCATTTAAAAACCCCATTCCCCATACTCTTTTTCCAAAAGAGTTCAGATTACCATTTTTATATTCCAACCTAAATATATTTCACCCATTTCCCTCCCATTACTTACCAATTTAAATTCTTATTCATTACACCTTATAGAAACGGTCATTAGATCACAAGTGAAGAGCGAAAATTATAGAGATAGAAGATGAGACATAAATTTAGAAGAATAACATTTTCAGAATGTTTTTTTAAGGGCACCAAAAATATTATACTTTGTCTTACTATTTTTGTTGCTCTTAGAAACTAATTTATGTCCAAGTTGGGGACGAATTTTTGTATTGACATTCAATTTATTGCGGCTATAATTTTCTAAGTTGATTATTAATGATAATTATGTTTTCATCTTACAATTTTTGAGCTTTAATTATATGCTAGATTAAATTAATTGTTGGGATTTGGTGAAATTTACCATGATTAATCAATATTGTATAATGATTTAGTTACGTATTATTCCCTACATATTTTAATTGCATTAAAAATTCAGAATTCACTTTACACTGCGTGAGAGTGTGTGTATTAAACCTTCAAAATTGTTGGATAATTCATATTTTAAAAATTAAAGTGAGTGATTTTAATGGGTTATACTTACGTTAAATTGTTTTATATCCCACACTTAAATGCAACGTTAAAACTTGAAATTCATAATTTTAAGGGAATAAGGATTTAAGTCATGTAAAATTAGAGACATTAAAATATTTCATGAACATTTATCGTTCTATTTTTTCAAATGTACGCTGCGAGAGTGGGTGTAATTTGAGTTGTAAAATCGGGAATACAAAATTAAATTAATTTGTGATGTTAATTGAAAGTGATAAACGGATTCGACATCCTAGTTTTCTCTCATACTTGATTACATATATCATAATTGGACTCTTCATTCGTGTTTTGTTTAGTTTATGTAAGGACATTTTTCACATGTCCGAAATGTTTCATTTATTTATGTCGTACGCCGCTACATTTGGCACGTCTCCTCACGTTCTCACATGACGGCCTCTATCCGAATTCCGGGAATCAAGCATGCATTATCTCCACTAATATGTCCCACATCTGCCTCAATGACTTCACGTTCCAAGATTTTAGGGACTTAATGCAAGTGGTACGCAAGGGAAGTCAAAACAGTGAAAAAAAGGCACAATAGGAGAGTTCAAGGGCATTTTCGTAATTTTACATCCATAGTTCGGAGGTCTGGTCAACTAGAAAGTTGAAGATCTCGCCGCAACAAAGATACTGGAAAAAATGGTACCTCAATCTGAGCTACAGTGAAGGAGTTATGACCTTTTAAAGATAGAGAAAATTCCTTAAAGAATGCTGTTTTTTTTGTACGCTGGATAAAATTTTAGAGTTTTAAGAACATGGGACTCTTCATATTTTTTCCTATAAATACCAACTTCGGGGGAGTTGTTTTGCAAGACTTTAGGAGACGAATTTAAGAGTCCAAATACATCTAGTCTTCATATTTTTGAGTCCCAAGACTCATGTTTTGATTCACACATCATTGCCAAACCTTTGTGAATCCTTTTGCAACCCAAGAACACAACTTTGGTTTGTTCAACCCTTGTGGAGGAGACCGTTATTCTTATTCATTGCAGCCCTACTGGAAAGGGATAATTCCAGCCGCGAGTACAGAATCCGATACCCGAGGGTAATTCTTAGTCAACTTGTATTTTCATTGTAATCCGATTGTAAGCCGTTTTCTTACAAATTATAGTGAAAATAAATGGTTTTGCCCCTGAGGGGGATTTTTCCTTAATTGCATGTGTTTGAATGTTCTTGCGTAGATTATCTATTTATTCAATCACATACTGCTGCATGTTTAGGGTTTTTTTGTGTTAAAAGGGTTTTATATATGGTTTGATCATTTGAACGCGAGCACACACGTTTCTCAAATTGGTATCAGAGCAGGTTACGCTAATCTATCGTGTATTCCTTTTTTTTTTCCGCAAAATTTTTCTAAGATATCAATTTTCTGAAAAAATTGATTTTTGAAAAAGTGGGTGTTCAAATGGAGAAGTCATATTATAAAATGCCTATTTTTGACGGGACAAATTATGCTTATTGGAAAGCACGTATGAGGTCGGCTTTAAAAGCCATTGATGAACGTGTCTGGATTTTGGTTGAACGAGGGTGGACTCCTCCCACCGTGACTGTTGATAATGTGACCAACTTGAAACCTGACATTTCTTGGTCTGATGAAGAAATTAAATGGCCATCTTTTAATTCTAAGGGTCTAAGTGTTATTTCTGGGTCTATCACACCTGATGAGTTCAAACGCATAATGAAGTGTACCACCTAAAAAGAGGCATGGGATGTTTTACAACTCACCCATGAAGGAACTAATGCTGTGAAAGAGTCTAAGTTGCAAAACTTGACAACTCAATTTGAAACAATCACCATGCATGATTCTGAATGCTTTGATGAATTTTATGCTAGACTTTCTGACATTGTGAATACCAGTTTTAATCTTGGTGAACATATTCCGAATGCTAGAGTTGTTAAAAAGATTCTTCGTTCTTTGCCTAAGCGTTTTATCCCTAAAGTCACTGTGCTAAATTCTATGGGTAATTTAAATACGCTAAAATTGGAAGAACTTGTAGGAGAATTGCAAACTTATGAAATTGGTATGTTCCCTAAAAATTCTAAATCTAAAGATAAGGGAATTGCTCTTAAAGCATAAGAGAGAAGGAGTGAGGGGTCAGCTAGAAAGAGGGTAGAGTCATCTATAAAGAGAGAGACTGACACGTCAGATTCTGAGTGCGATTTTGACTTAGATGATTTAGCTCTTTTCGCAAAAAAATTCAAGAGGATTCTCAAATTTAAGAAAAATGGCAATTTTAAAGATAAAAAGAAATTTGAGAAAAATAAGTTTGAAAAGAAAAATGAAAAAGTTTCCAAAAATCCTCCTCTGAAAGAAAGTGAGAGATGTTTTGAGTGTGATGGTAGGGGTCATAGAGCTTTTGAGTGTGCCAATCGTCTGAATAGAGAGAAAGGGAAAGCTGTTCTTAATGCTACCCTTAGTGACGACAGTGAGGTCGAGACGGTGGATTCTGGAGATGAGTCACCGCATGAGTGTAACTTCACCGCATTCATGGCCAGCCAAGTGAGCACTCCTAGTTCTCCTCACGACGTTGAGGATGATGCTTCACAGGGACACCTCGACAGTGAGAGTGATGTGAGTGAGGGGGAGGATGACACAAGTGAGAGCGAGAGTGATATACAACGCGCCTACGCTGAGTTATATTCTGAGTCTTTTAAAACTAAAAAACATAACAAAGCGTTAGTTCTTAAGATCACTTGCCTAGAGGAAGATTTAAAGAAAGCGAGAGAAAGAGATTTCTCCACCTGCACCGCCCTGAGAGAGAGAGAGTCTACATGTGTCGAGAATGAGAATTTGTTTAGAGAGAGAGAGAGTACTCTAGAAAAAGAGAGAGGGGACTTGATCAAGCAAGTGGCTAGTCTTACGAGTCAGCTCCATTCCTCCGTGGAGTCTCGGAAGAAACTTGAAGCCCTTATTGCCCAGCTGACTCATGATCTTGAGAAAGCACGGGAAGTCAAGGTACAAATCGAGGACAGATCTGGGAAGATGGGAAAGATGCTCCTCGGCCCCGCTTTAGGTTTTGGTGAACGTCAAGGAATTGGATATGATGGTGCCTCCACGTCCCAAATTGCACCTGGACTAGTTCCTGAGTTTACTACAACTCCTTATGGTCACCGTAAAAAACCTCGAAGGAGAGTTCGACCAAGAAAAGCAAACCAAGGTCCGCCTTTGACTGAGCTCTTTTGTACTTATTGCAAAAGAAAAGGCCACCTTAGGGAAACTTGTTATAGCATGGGTCGGACACGATGTACTACTGCTCCACCACGACATACTGATGAGTTTTCTAGTCTGAGAGAGTGAGTTGAGTTCTTAGCTGCCACGACTCGGAGTTTGATGAAAGAATTTCGACGGATGTCTTCGCCGTTAGTGAATGCTTCTTACATTCCAGCTAAAACCAACAAAGGCAAACAAAAGGTCATCTCTGCTTGGGTGCCTAAGAAAGATAAAAAGGCCTTTGTTGTTCATGTTGCTCTCAAAGCACATAATACCTCACAGTGGTATTTTGATAGTGGGTGCTCCAGACACATGACAGGTGATGCCTCATTTTTTACTACTCTTGAGGATTATCAAGATGGCAGAGTCACCTTTGGAGATGGGAGTAAGTCTAGCATTATAGGACGAGGTACTATCGAGTTACCTGGTTTTCCTAAGCTAGAAAATGTTTTGTACGTCAAAGGTTTGAAAGCAAACCTTCTCAGCATTAGCCAGCTGTGCGACACTAACTTTGTAGTAAAGTTTGACCGGGACGCGTGTAAAGTCTACAATCAAGCCGGTAAACTTTTGATGCAAGGGGTGAGGACCGAGGATAATTGCTATGGGACTGAGCCCACATCCTCACTTGTCTGCAACAGCGCCACGATCACTCCTATGGATCTGTGGCACCAACGTCTAGGTCACGTGAACGTTAGAGATCTCAATCGTTTATCTAAAAAGGACCTAGTACGTGGCTTACCATCTCTTGGAAAGTCAACTTCGACCGTTTGTGGACCCTGTCAGTTGGGAAAACAAATTCGTAGTCCTCATAGGAAGTTACATTCCATTACCACCTCTCGTGTTCTGGAGTTGATTCACATGGATCTTATGGGTCCCACTCGTACTGAGAGTCTAGGTGGTAAGAGGTACATCCTCGTGATGGTAGATGATTTCTCCAGATACTCCATTGTAGGTTTTCTGAGAGAGAAATCCGATGCTGTAGATTTCTTAACGACCAAGTGCCGTGTCCTGCAAAATCAACACGGTGTCACTATTAACAGAATACGTAGTGACAACGGCACTGAATTCAAGGAAGCAAAGGTTGATTTGTACTGTGATAGCCTTGGGATCAAACATGAGTTTTCTGCTGTGAGAACTCCTCAGCAAAATGGGATTGTTGAGAGAAAGAATAGAACGATCCAAGAGATGGCTAGATCTATGCTTCTAGGTCGTAAAGTTTCTAGGAGATTTTGGGTAGAGGCAGTGTCTACTGCATGCCACACGGTGAATAGGGTGTATCTGCGTCCACACACACTTCACACTCTTTATGAGTTGTGGACTGGCAAGAAGCCCAACCTGGCATATTTTTGTGTCTTTGGGAGTAAATGCTACATCCTACGGGATAAAGAGCAATTAGGAAAGTTTGACTCCCAAAGCGACGAGGGAATATTTCTAGGATATTCATCAAATAGCAGAGCATGCCGGGTTTTTAACCTGAAGAGCTCTAAGATTATGGAATCAATAAACGTCACCGTGCAAGATGACGAACCTCTGACGGTTAGTGATCCTAACCTTCAGTGTGAGGATGATGATTGTTCTGACAGTGATTTACCTGTTCCTCTCTCACACTCTGTGGACCCTACTCCTGTGTTAGGGAACACACCTGCTTGGGTTCGCAAGAGTCATGACCCTTCTGCCATTGTTGGTGATCCCACTCTAGGGGTCAAGACTCGTGCTCAGCTAGAGAACGTTGTTAGCCATCTTTGCTACACGTCCAAAGTCGAGCCCAAGAACCATAAAGAAGCACTCAAGGATGAACATTGGATATCTGCTATGCAGGTTGAGTTGCTTCAGTTTAAAAAGAATGATGTCTGGGAACTTGTCCCCCGACCTAGTGAGATTAATGTGATAGGTACCTAGTGGATTTTTAAGAACAAAATGGATGAAAATGGTACCATAATCCGAAATAAGGCTAGGTTGGTCGCTCAAGGCTACACACAGATAGAGGGTGTAGACTTTGGGGAGACATTTGCTCCTGTTGCGAGGCTTGAGTCCGTCCATCTTCTGCTCGCCATCGCATGTCATCTGCGCTTCAAGGTGTATCAGATGGATGTCAAGAGTGCCTTTTTGAATGGCATTCTACAGGAGGAGGTTTATGTGGAACAACCAAAAGGGTTTGAAGACCCTCAGCACCCTGAGCACGTCTACTATCTGAGGAAAGCCTTGTATGGTTTGAAGCAAGCACCCCGTGCTTGATACGAGAGGCTTACTTCTTATCTCTTAGCTCATGGCTTCAAGAGAGGGGGAGTAGATATGACGTTGTTTGTCAGGAGAGATGACGGTGCTATTTTGGTTGCCCAGGTCTATGTGGATGACATAGTCTTTGGATCCACATGCTCCCAGCATGCTCACCACTTTGAGGAGGAGATGAAAAGTGAGTTTGAGATGAGCATGGTTGGTGAGCTTACATTCTTCCTTGGTCTCCAGGTTCGTCAGCTAGAGGATGGGATGTTCATCTCCCAATCCAAGTATGCTAGAGACCTAGTGAAGAAATTTGGTTTAGACTCCGCTAAGCATGCACGTACACCTATGAGTACCACTACCAAGCTTAGTAAGGACACTTCAGGCAAGGACGTAGAGCAAACCTTATATCAGAGTGTTATAGGTAGTCTCCTCTACTTGACTGTCAGTCGTCCCGACATCGCCTTTAGTGTTGGAGTCTGTGCGCGTTATCAGGCATCCCCAAAAGAGTCACATTTACTTGCTCTAAAACGTATTATTAAATACGTAAGTGGAACTCTCTCATACGGGATTTGGTATTCCTTTGATACCGATGACCGTCTGTCCGCCTACTCGGATGCCGATTGGGCTGGGGATGTAGATGGATGTAGGAGCACTTCTGGTGGGTGTTTCTATTTTGGTTCTGCTCTTGTCTCCTGGCTGAGCAAGAAGCAAAATTCCATCTCTTTGTCCACTGCGGAGGCTGAGTACATAGCCGCCGGGAGTTGTTGCACACAACTCTTGTGGATGAAGCAAATGCTGGAGGATTATGGGATATCACAGGACATCATGACCATTTCCTGTGATAACACGAGCGCGATACACATATCCCGCAATCCAGTTCAGCATTCGCGCACAAAACACATCAGGATACGTGAGCACTTTATTCGTCAGTTAGTTGAAGAGAAAGTCGTATCCCTGAGTTTTGTTCCTACCGACCGTCAGTTAGCCGATATTTTCACGAAACCTTTAGATGCCCTTAGATTTGAGAGTCTTAGGAAATCTTTAGGGATTTGCACAGTTGACTGAGGGATTGGTCTATGTCTAGAATAGGATGCTTCTTCATGTTCATATCATATGCTTCCTATTGCTAGTCTGTTTTATATGTACCATTACTTTGTTGTACAGCTTTGTTTTATTCCTTTTGCTTTTTATATTTTTTTTGAAAAAAAATACAAAAAGATTTTCCTTTAAGAAAAATTTTGAGAAAAGCACAAAAAGATTTTATTTTTTTTTCCAAATTTTTGAAAAAATCCAAAAAGATTTTTGTATTTTGCTTCTTTTATGGATGAGCATGTAAGATAGCCAAGTCACAACTTCATTCCATTTATCCATGTGACTGTTTGATAGAGATTTGAGAGGCTACATCATTTCATCCATGTGCTTTACATTGATTGGAGTCTTTGAGATGTAATTAGTGATATCTTCCTACATGTTTGACTCCTATATCCTTTATTGCACACATGCACGGCTATATTTAATTATTTCACTTGTGTATCTCATGTTGGCTTGCGTGTTTTCATCTCAATCATGTCTATACAATGTACAATATGCGATAAAACTTGACAAGATTGGAATGCATGTAAAAACCGTTTTGGTGAGACTGTGTGTTTTTGTATAATGGGGAGGGGCTGCGAAAGGTAATCATCTATCCTTTGCGCAAAAGCCACCGTTAAAAAGGACCTAAAAATGGAGGAATTTTAATATCCGAGGTCCAAAGAGGTTAAAAGAGCCCGAAAAAATTTAAAGGCAATAAAAAGCAATTCATGCCAAATACGGGCCACTTAGGTTTCACCATCAATTTTCCAAAGTTTGAGAATTTAGAATGCCTCTATTCAATACAATATCTGAGGGAGTTTGGTTGGAGAATCTAAACGGGTTTGCACTTCCTTGAAAGTCCTGAAAAAGCATAAAATCATTTTGGACGTTATTGGTGTGAAAATCATTTTGAGCTTTGATTTGTTGATTTGATTGAGTCAATATCTTATACTGTCACTCTTTTACACCAAAGGAAGCATTTTAGTTCATTCTCTAGGAATATTCAATATTCATCGTGCACATATGTCATGTTTGTATGCATTGATTTTCCTATCGAATTTGATCACACCACTTCATTTACGCTATCATTGACTTGGTTGCTTTCTGTTTATTCATGGTGTGTTTTTATCCTAGTGACACCCCGCACTTGCTTATTTGATTTATTTCTCTAATTTGTCCATTTGGGGACATCATAAAAATGGGGAGAAAGAATTATCATATTATGGGGGAGTTTGAATTCTGGGGGAGTTTTTGAGATGTTGCTTATATTTTTATCATATATTGATATCCATGTTATCTCATTTCAAACTCGATATGTCACGTGGTATTTGCTTTGTCTCATGTGTGTAGGTATGAAGATTGCAGATCTATATGTTGCACACCCTGATGAGAAAAGTTTTGAGATTCCTGAAGAATTAAAGAACAAACGATGAAGACTATTCATTTGTACCTTTTCCAGTTTTGGGTTCATGGGAGGGTAGATTTGTATAGGCAATTTCATATTTGATAATTCGGATTTTTTATGTATGTACCGACATAGACATAGGGGGAGATTTGTAAGGACATTTTTCACATGTCCGAAATGTTTCATTTATTTATGTCGTACGCCGCTACATTTGGCACGTCTCCTCACGATCTCACATGACGGCCTCTATCCGAATTCCGGGAATCAAGCATGCATTATCTCCACTAATATGTCCCACATCTTCCTCAATGACTTCACGTTCCAAGATTTTAGGGACTTAATGCAAGTGGTACGCAAGGGAAGTCAAAACAGTGGAAAAAAGGCACAATAGGAGAGTTCAAGGGCATTTTCGTAATTTTACATCCATAGGTCGGAGGTCTGGTCAACTAGAAAGTTGAAGATCTCGCCGCAACAAAGATGCTGGAAAAAACGGCACCTCAATCTAAGCTACGGTGAAGGAGTTATGACCTTTTAAAGATAGAGAAAATTCCTTAAAGAATGCTGTTTTTTTTTTACGCTGGATAAAATTTTAGAGTTTTAAGAACATGGGACTCTTCATATTTTTTCCTATAAATACCAACTTCGGGGGAGTTGTTTTACAAGACTTTAGGAGACGAATTTGAGAGTCCAAATACATCTAGTCTTCATATTTTTGAGTCCCAAGACTCATGTTTTGATTCACACATCATTGCCAAACCTTTGTGAATCCTTTTGCAACCCAAGAACACAACTTTGGTTTGTTCAACCCTTGTGGAGAAGACCGTTCTTCTTCTTCATTGCAACCCTACTGGAAAGGGATAATTCCAACCGCGACTACAGAATCCGATACCCGAGGGTAATTCTTAGTCAACTTGTATTTTTATTGTAATCCGATTGTAAGCCGTTTTCTTACAAATTATAGTGAAAATAAATGGTTTTGCCCTTGAGGGGGATTTTTCCTTAATTGCATGTGTTTGAATGTTCTTGCGCAGATTATCTATTTATTCAATCACATACTGCTGCATGTTTAGGGTTTTTTTGTGTTAAAAGGGTTTTATATATGGTTTGATCATTTGAACGCGAGCACACACGTTTCTCAGTTTAGATCTTAATTATACCTCTAAACTCATATTGTTTGGTTGGAAAGCCATTGATTCATAAAATTGACCACATATTGGTGGGATCATCTCGTAGTTACACTCATCATAATATAATAACCCGTTGACGAGCTATAGTTTATTATTTCACAACAATAGATGCCCAGATACAGTTCGTGTTCCATGAGTATTTTATCGAAGTGTTCTCCTAAATAAACTCACCTATCAGATGACAAATGACTCTCCCATGATTACCTGGCTCCAGTTGTGGTCTAGTATAAGTGACACATGAATCCTGATCCTTGGAAATACTCCCACTACTTTTAGGAAGTGTATTATTAAAATGAGTTTGTATTTCTTCATGTATGGGTGGTCTCGAAGCATTTTATTTCTCTTTTCCTCTTAGCTATTGCAAGAAAATCTTACTCTTGGGATTATGGTTAATCATATAATTTTACTCCAAAAACTAAGAATTTGTGCTAACAAATAGTTTTATATCTTTAAGGTAATATAATTGTCCACCCTTGGTTCGTTTGGGATATCCCACAATTAGACATACATCCATCCTTGATTCTAACTTGTGTGGATCCTTCTGCAGCACGTGTGCTGGGAAACCCCATATCTAAACGTGAGCTTGACTTGGCTTGCACGCTTTCCAGAGTTTTATGGGAGCTAACGAGATAGATTTATATGGAACCAAGTTTAATAAATATGTATCTATGTTTAGTGCCTAACCTCAAAAGAATCTAGAAAATTCGATTAGCTCATCATGGACCTAACCATATCCAAAAGAGTCATGTTACTTCTCTCGGATACACCATTTTACTACGATGCATACAATTGGGTTGTGATTCCCAACTCTGATTAGTGTTGCCTAAAATCTGTCAAAAGGTATTCCTCTCCTTGATCAGATTGCAAAGTATGGATTAGTTTATCGTGGTAACGTTCCCCACTACACCAAAAAATGAAATTTACAAGTGTTTTAAACACTTACAAATGGTATTTGTAATGGTTCAAAATCGTTGCAAATTGTTGCGTTGCAAAAATTTTGCAGTGGTTCAAAATCATTTCAAAATGATATTTGTAACAGTTAATTAAGAAATAATGTTTGATTTGGATAATCGTTACAAAAATAATTGCAATGGTTTTGAAATGTTGCAATAGTTAGTAAGCATTTTTGTTTTGCAGTAATTTTGAACACTCACAAAAGAAAAAATGTATATTTTTTGTGACGGTTCAGAACACTTACAAATAGTAATATTTGCAAGTCTTATGAATCGTCACATAAATCATAATATAAAAAAATAAAATTCATGCACTACATATCACCACCCTCACATCTAAAACCAACACAACCAATGTCACGATGAGATACTATCCATGACATAAGTAGAAAGGAAATAATATCTACCAAAAGTCTTTATAAATAATAACATCACAATAGTACGAACTACCATAATCAATACATTTAATATATAAGATAGGAAATGAATATTCGATCCAAAAGTTGCAGACGTTAGAAATCATAACTGAATAAGAGTATTTGTTGACCTTTGGCTTTTAGAATGCCATCAATCCCACATAAATGATTAAAAGGAGAATGGAATATAATATTTATGACCTCCAACCCAATACGGTCGATGTCCATGAATAATTAAACCAGGAGGGCATAGTATTATTTTAAGAAACAAAATGTAAGAACTAGAGTATTAGATTTGAACCCAACACAAGATCTTTTTGAAATAAAAGTTTACAGGGCTCTGATACCAATTGAAAAACGTTACTAATGCCGTTTAATACAAGATTAAACTGTATAAGAAACTCCGAGATGTTTGTTGAAGAAACCCTTTTCTTTTGAAAGTAAAAATTATAAACAACAAGATGTGATTACAAAAACTTATGTACGAGAGTAATCAAGACTTTGTAATCAGTTTTAAAACTAAGACAGTTTCAAAAATACAGCACACTATAGAATGAGATGAGGTGATTAAGATAATCAGAACACATAGTTTTTAACGTGGTAAAACCTCTCCCAATAGAGGAAACATCCACGGTGACTTCTAAGTCACAAAAGTAAAAATCCACTAACAACAAATAACAGTTACAAACAATACAACATACATGCACACAAATCAACCTATTCTAAGTTTAGGAATATACCCCACTTGGAGTCCTTCTAACTTCCCATAGATCTGATTGTTGATGATGTTCTTCCAGTTTGATAACTTACTTTTGCTTTAGCTTCCTTGAGTCGACTCAATAATCTTTGATCTTATTCACAACACTTCCAGTGTAGTAGTGTGTTAAGTGTTTGTGATGTGATTCCTATCAACATGCATGAACTCACCCACACTTAGTTTTATAGACAGTCCTAGAAAATTACATATAAAGACTATATGCTGTGATTTTCTTTTCTTTCTTTCTTACAGAACTTGAAACCTTTTTTACCTTTAAATATAACCCAGATTCCACGGATATCTTGCTTCAAAATCGGTCAAGATCTTAATCAATCTCTGTTTTAAAAATATTTTTGAGATTGAAAATCTCCAAGTTTGAATCCAACTAGGTCAAGGTTAAGTTTCGTAAGAATAGAAACCATAAAACATTTTTAAAACTAAATCAGTAAGGATTTTCTTAAATCGAGAAAGAAACATGCAGATCTAGTGAAATGTAACATGCAGAGTGTAGATCTACAATTTCTATGAAGAAGAAATACAGATCTTCACACGAATGTTTAAGTTGGTAATAAGATCACTTATTAAGAGGTTACATCTTCAATATGAACAACCAAGAAACACCACTCTCTCACAAACACTCAAGGTTGTATTTGGGGTTGTGTGTATACGAAGGTTTGAATCAGATATGAAGTGTTTAGGGTTAGGGTTAGGGTTTGGCTAACACAGTTTTTCCTTTCTCTCTCTTCTCTCTTTTCTTTTCTCTCTTCTCTCTCACTTCTCTCTTCTCTCTATTTTTTTTTCTCAGAAATGACGATTACCAAAAGTCTTGAAAGGTTGAGAATTATAGGGCTTTTATAGGAGTGGAGGAAGATTCTGGAGAGTCGAAGGGAATCAAGGGCTGAGATTAAGTCTTCCTAATGTTGACTTGATCTAAGGGTTATAAGAAGGCGGTGGTTAAGTCGAATGTGATAGGTTCACAGGATAGCACACGGATAGGTTTAAAACACATGCAGGCCATCGATAAGGATTGATCCAACGATCAGCAAATCACCAGGAAACCCTCTCACATAACAAACACAAATAGATACAACAGAAATGTGACAAGTGTTGGCATATAAAGGGCTTACAAACGCGCGTCAAAGTTAATTACAGGCTGCACCCTGAAGTCTCTAGCGCATTTACATTCTACCCAATCAAACATTCCAATGAAAAATAAATTTTTCAAAATAGCAAATTAACCCCACAAATTTTATAATCACACTTTTATTAATGAAAACATTATTTAAAAAAAGTTTAAAAAAGTTTAAAAATTCCCAAAAATTATTAAAACAACATTTTAAGAGGAATTTAACACACAATCAATTTTAAGCAAAATATACACATGTTATGCACTTCTAATGTGTGTAGTGTGATTCAATTTATACCTTCTTGGATTATTGAAGAGGATTAAAGAGATTAATTCTGAGGCTCTTTGGATTCTAGGTTGGACAACCAATTTTGTCACTATTTCCAAATTAGTTGAGAACTTATACAATATAGACTTAAGCAAGTCAAAGGTATAAGGTGCTTAAATCTCCCCCTTTGGAAATATGAGACAAAATCTCCTTTGAGTTAGCTTAAACTCTTAGGGAACCAAAAACAATAAAACCTAGTCATATACAAAGATACTATCTACCCATTTCCTAGAAAGTCAAAAATTACATAACTCAACTATTTACAAAATTTGTACACTAGAAATGGTAGACAATCAGTAGAAGAGATTCCTGAAAATATGCACACTAAGATCAAGAAATTTAGATGAAATGTGAACAAAACATTGAACCCGTAAGACTCAAATTTCTCCCCCATTTTGTCTCAAATGGACAAAGTGTAAAAATTAAGGTCTTCAGAGTTTAATCAGCACATACCATACCTATAGAATTACGCAAATACATAAATATGTTATAGTCTAAAGGTTTAGTGAACATGTCTGCAAGTTGCAGATCAGTAGGCAGGTAATGGATTTCTAACTCCTTAGTTTCAACAAGTTCGCGTATAAAATGATGTCTTATTTTAATATGCTTAGTTCGCGTGTGTTTAACCGGGTTTTTAGATATGTTAATAGCGCTTTGATTGTCACAATACAATTTTAACTGATCTTCTTTAATATCCTAGTCGTTTAACATTTGTTTTATCCATAACAATTGAGCACAGCAACTTCCAGCTGCTATATATTCTGACTCAGCTGTAGATAAATATGTGCAATTCTGTTTTTTGCTACTCCAAACAACTAAATTATTGTCGACATAATAGCAGGCACCTGATGTACTTTTATTATCATCAGTACATCCGGCCCAATCAGCATCAGTATACCCTATGATGGTGCTGCAGGTATCATTAGTGTACCTAAGTCCAAGATTAAGAGTGCCCTTTATGTACTTGATTATACATTTTACACACGATAAGTGGCTCTCTTTAGGGTTATTCTGGTAACGAGCACACAGACATACATCATACATTATATCTGGTCGTGAGGCAGTAAGATAGAGTAGGCTACCAATCATACTACGATAAAGTGTGGAATCAACTGACTTTCCATTTTCATCTTTACATAATTTAACAGTAGTACTCATAGGCGTTTTGGCAACTTTAGCATTATCTAAACCAGATTTCTTAACAAGATCTGAGGCATACTTAGTTTGAGAGACAAATAGTCCATCAGAATTCTGTTTCACTTGAAATCCTAAGAAAAGTTGTAGCTCCCCCATAAGGGACATGTGAAACTCCTTATGCATAATAGCAGAAAAAGATTTAACTTCAGATGTTGGAGTGGACCCAAAAAATGATGTCGTCTACATAGACTTGGGATATAATAATGTTTTTGTCAAAATGTTTGACAAAGAGGGTCTGGTCATTTCCTCCTCTCTTAAAACCCTTATCCAACAAAAAGTTGGAAAGGCGTTCATACCAAGCTCGAGGAGCTTGTTTTAAGCCATACAAAGCCTTTTTTAGACGAAAGACATGGTCAGGGTATTTAGGGTCAATGAACCGTTTGGGTTGTTCTACATACATTTCTTCGGACATAATTCCATTGAGGAAGGTAGACTTGACATCCATTTGATAAAGTGTAAATTCTAAGTGACACGCTATGGCGAAAAGGAGTCGAACAGATTCAAGACGAGTGACAGGGGCAAATGTCTCGCTAAAATCTATTCCTTCTATTTGTGAGTAACCTTGAGCAACTAGTCTAGCTTTGTTTCTAAGGATTACCCCATTTTCATCAGCTTTGTTCTTAAAGATCCAATGTGTTCCAATAACATTTTTGTTTTGAGGCCGCGGTATAAGATACCAGACATCGTGAAAGACAAATTGTAAAAGTTCTTCCTGCATAGCAGAAATCCAGTGTGTGTCATTCAATGCATCATTAACATTTTTTGGTTCCACAAGGGAGACGAAACATGCATAATTAGCATAATTTCTTAATTGGGATCTAGTACGAACTGTCTCATTAGGATTACCGACCACGTTGTCAATGGGATGATCTTTAGAAACCCAGCTAGGTACTTCTGGACTCTCAATAGGTAATGAGTCATCTATTTCTGGTGAATCAGTTTTGAAATCATTTTCAGATTCAACCACAATAGGTGATTCAGATATCTTATTTTCGACAATAGTATCGCTTACAATTACATTTATCGATTCCATACGGGCCTTAGTACGCAGATTGTATATACGATAAGCATGACTGTTTGGAGCGTATCCTAAGAAGATGGCTTTATCACCACGCGTTTCGAATTTAGACAGATGTTCTCTGTCTTTACAGACATAACACTGACTTCCGAAAGTTCTTAGATATTTCAGATTAGGCTTCTTACCGCACCACAACTCATAAGGGGTTTGTTTAGTGTTTTTCCTAAGGTAAACCCTATTAATGACATAACATGCAGTTCTAATAGATTCTACCCAGAAGTATTTAGGTAGAGATTTGGCATGCAACATGACACGTGCCATCTCTTGAAGAGTTCGGTTTTTCCTTTCAGCAATACCATTCTGCTGAGGAGTCTTAGGGGCACTGAATTCGTGTTTGTAACCGTTATAGTTACAATATTCAACTATTCCTGTGTCTATGAATCACTACGAATACGATTGACTTGTGTGTCCTTCTCATTTTCAATTCTTAGTAAGATTTTCAAAAAATTCTGAAACGTGACAGATTTTTGTTTCAAGAAGGCAACCCAAGTGAATCGTGTGAAATCATCAACCATGACAAGTGTAATACCCCGTATTTATGAATATTCCAAATTTTCCATTTAATTTGATTGGAGAATTAAATGAGAAAATATCGTCTTGATTTAAATTACGTAAGAGTAGTAATTTAAAGAGTTTTATTTAAAATTGTAATTATGGTATATTAATCGAAAGATAGATACTGGTATATATTGCATCATTTTTTATTTACTTAGTGCGAGTGGTAAATAGTTACTTAACGCGTATAGACCGTGTTGGGGTGAGAACGAGTAATATTTTTAAGTGACTCAAATGATAATTTAGAGGTCACCAATGAGTCCGGAAGGGTCAAATTAGTCAAAATAGTATACCCGGGGGTACTAGTTGAGTCCCGGGGCAATTTTGGACTAAACCGAGATCGTTCGGGGGCGTTTTGGTCTTTTAACATAAGAGGGTATGGAGACCTACGAAATTTAGATTTTTATATCAGTCGTATGATAGATGAATTAGGGTTAGAACACCCATGAAAACAACAATACCATTAGAGAGAGGACGGGCACCACTTTCTAAAAAAAAAAAAAAGAAGATTTGGGAAGGATTCAAAGGGGTTTCTACCATCAACTTGTTGGGGAAGAAGGATTGAAGGATGAAGATCATCAATCATCAATAAGAACCACGAAATCAGACCCTAATGATCATAAGGCCAGTTGTTTATTATAAAAATTTATAAAGTTATAATACCCATGTGTAGGGTTTTTGAATAGTTTTGTTTAAATCAATATTTTGATTGGAGAAAGATAATATTTATGCATGTTGGGATATGAATCGCATGTAGAATGATTTAAACTATGTAGAGGATTAATATTCAGATTAGACATGATGATTTTCGGAATAAAAATCCGGATTTTGAATGATAATATGGGAAGAACACCATAACTAGGGTTTCAAGAAATTCTGGGTTTTAATTCATTATTTCTTTAAAGTAATTGAAGTTTTGATGTAATTGTCACGTTAGAAACTGTCCTAGTATATGTGGAAATATGTTAGGATCGTTGGGTAAACGTTTGGTGGACAATAATGGAGTTTGTTAATTTGTTAATGGAGGAGAGGATCAACGAAGAAGACAGACTGTGTCTGTCCCTGTTCGATCGATCGATCGATCTTAAACTATCGATCGATCGACCATGTCGATCGATCGAACCCAGCCGTCGATCGATCGACGCAAGCTGTTTTCCCAAAAATTATGTGTTTAATCCTTCGTTGAGTTCGGGAATGAATGGGTATTCAAGGATTTACATTATACTGATATGGGAGTAAGAATAAGACTAGTAGGTATATTGTTGAGGTCCAATACGGCCATTGGGTGTAGGGCTTGGATTATGGACCGAGGAGAATAATCCGATTTAGTAGGGTATCGGGGACTTCGGAAATTGAGTTACGGGGCGAAGTAAATTCAATTTAAATAATAGACCAGTAGGGTAAGCAATAACTACTGAAATTATATGTAAGGGGTAACTAGGACCCTTAGAGTTGTGTGTATTCTCAAATAAATACGATTAATAAGATAAATCGTAAAGCGAATATTGTACGGTAAATATATGAGATTAAAATATTATGTACGTATATGATTAATAGGTCGGGCGTGTACCTACTGAATTATGTGATCTTTTAGGTAGAGGGATTATACCTAAATTAATTATGTTAAGCTCGATGAGACATTCCGAACTAACATAAAGTTATTATATGTTTGGGGTCGATGAGAAATACCGAACCAAACTTTGAACTGGTGTCGCGATGAGAGAGTCTCGAACCAGAATATGTGTATATATATATTTTTAAAATAGTTGGGGTCGATGGAAAAATTCCGAACCAACTCTCACTTGGGGTCGATGAATCATTCCGAACCAAGAGTCCTTTACGTGTATAAAAAGGACAAAATAGAAATGACTGATATTTAGTATATATTATGTGTGAAATATATATATACTGGATGATATTCTACTTCCGTGTGTTAGTAGATTGATATATTTTATGTATTTGAAGATACATACTGAATTGGTAAGTTAAGTAGTGAAACTTAATTACGAAATGAACCTTTAGATAGAGAAAATCTATTTAGTAATTCAAGTAGCGAAACTTAATTACATAAGTAGGAAAGTTAACAATTGTGAGAATTGTAATAATTTTAGTAGTAAAAAGTAAATGGGAAGTCTTGAAAAATAACATAGATGAAATATTACTTGAGAATTAATTAACATACGCGAGATGTTAGTGAAAAGGTTGTACGGTATGGGCGGTACTGGAACTTAGGTATAGATAAGTTCAGTTGACTACTTTGGTTTTAATTAGCTTGAGATGTATGGCTAGATAAACTAAGTGTAGAACGTTAGGTGTGCACGAAAGATGAGGGGTGAGTTAACTCAAGAGAGTGTACGAGAACCTAACATGTGTAATCAATAACCGCATTTTATATTGTGATAAACGCTTGCTAAATATTTTAAAAATGTTTTGAGTACTAACTCTTGCTATAGAAATATTTTTAAAACCTTTTAGGTGTCCAGCCACAGGGACGCCATGTGTGATGATTCCATTCCAGACTCGGAGCTGTAGTACAGTGGATGCTTACAGGATTTGACTAGACGATATCTCTCATTCAGATCTAGCACAGGATCTCGCACTCTTCTATGTATGGACTTGTTGTTCGGTATTAGTCTCAGATGTTAGATTCAGACTATTGGTTATTCTATTGATTGTTTGGGATTTTTTTAGCCGATGGTTTCTTCGGTAATACTTTTGTTCTGTTGTACTTTTACTTTGTTGTTTGAATTATAGTACATGATTATTTGTACCTTGTTCCGTTTGGTTGATTTATCTGTTTTAATGAAAGATAAAATTTGGCACCGGTCTAATTTTGCTTAGGGGATTAGTAATTAAAAAGTTTTTGACAGTGATGCTAAGAATGAACCATTTGAGAAACCTGTTTTAATTTAATGAAGGCATGATCACCCGATGTTTAATTAGGCGGGGTGTCACATATGGTATCAGAGCATCAGGTTCTAGTGTCCATAGGATCTGTACGACTTACTACGTTTTCAGCATATCATTTGATTGATATAGAACCCTATCTTAGGATGATTGTACTCCTCTACGTACGTAGTTTATGTTCTCCTGCTATTTGGTAAACGTAGTGTTATATATACGAGTCTGATTGGGCACGGTATGTCGAATATGGTGGTAGGACCGGCATTGGCGTTAGAAGGACTACAGGAGGGAGGAGCTCGGCATAAAGCATGGGGTGTTCGGAGATGGAAATCATAGGAGAGATGACCGTGGTCGAGGTCACTCCTAGCGTGTAATGGAAGTAAATGCTGCAAGGGTTGTTCAGGCATAGCAGTCATTTTCCAAGTGTCGCGACGGCAAGAGGGATGCTAGTCTAGACCGCCCAATGCAGTGATAGTGGGAGTAGGTCTGAAGAAAATTTGATGAGAACGTGCCGTAAATGTGATAAAACGGCGACTGTGCATGTTAACCAATGGAAGTAGTATGTCCAGAGGTTTTGGCATTTAGGACTGACTAGAAATACTCATAAGTGAAAATTTGAGTAAATTTTCAGGCAACGTGGCGGGGATACCAGTCACTACATTCGGACCGAGGGTCCGTATATATAAATAGAAGAACTTTACATATAGTTTAACCGCAAAGTTCTCCAATGATAATTCGGAAGCGTAGTGAATGGGAATATATGAACCCCCACGTGAAAGCCTGGTAGAGGCCAATCGTGAGAGAGAAATTATCCGTTGAAGGGAACTTGTATCGATGAGATGGGTACGAGGGAAAAGAGCCCTTGAGAGAATAGACTCTCGAGTTATGATTCTCAATTTTGGTAAAACTCTTCCTGGATGACTTATGTATATGAAGGCAGTATGGTACTTCTTACAAGGTTGGGGTAAATGCTCCTAGGGGGCGAAGTTAAGAGAGTTTAAAGATTTAGTCAAAGAGTAAGACTGAATGTAATGGGGTTGGTGCAAGATATAAGTGGAAACCCACTAGAGGATTTAATGATTAGATCCTAAGTCGGGATTGTTAAGTCCCATAGTGCGTTCTTCTTGGTCAGCAGAACTAAGGGAACCAAGATGATAGTGTTCAGGATCGAGACTACCCAGTCCGAGAGGAGGGGTACCCAAACCGATCAGCATGGTCTGGAGTCAGGAATTTTTGAAAAGATGTCTAGCTTGGATTCTAGGGCCACGCGTTTTATTTTTAGCTGGAAGTTATTTGAAGAAATAATAACTCCAATAAGTTTTGCATTCCGGAGAGGACAAGCGTGTTATGTCCGGGAACCATCTAAATCACCAGAGCAATGGATAAGGAAGTATATGAGTTTTAGCCTCGAGTGAATGGGGTATATGAAGACTCCTCACCTGAAAATGGGTCGAGTTGTCATTATTCATCAAAATGAGAGAAACTTCGGAGATTATGAACATCTCTTAGTAATTGATTTCGGTGTGTGTGGGGACCTAAATGATGTGAGTCAATGTTTGTGGTATGACTGCTGAGCGGAGAGATCGAGCTCACTGTTGTAGTTAGTGCTAAAGACTTAGCGATAGTATAAGTGCGGTGCCACTTGACTCCTTTAGCCATATTGGAGTATGGTTGTACATATTGTCGAGAAATCAAATTTGAGCATATCGACTATGTGTTGTTACGATAATGCTCAGTAAGAATACATGGGGAGAAGTCCCTTGTTTAGGTTCGGTTGCGAAAGGGAATACGACTGAATTTTTATGCACGCCAGGAGAAGAGACATTGTTAGATGCTAGGACATCAGTGGAGCCGGTAGTGTTTTGGAGAAACACTGAAAGGCTTACCTCACCACGAAGGGATACGTGGGCTTTGTGGGCAAAGATTTGATCCTTTGTCTCTAGGGTATTGAGAATACCCACAAGATTGTAGTCACGTCGTGTAGACTAGGCTAGAGTGGAAGAAAAGCATGTTACGGGTGCGACATTTGCAATGTTTTTGCAAATGTAACCGGAGAAAAGGGTGTATGGGCACCCTAGTCAATTGGATTCCTTTGACATCCGAGATAGAGGGATGCGGAATATTTTGTACGATGTTGGGGAAATTAGGAAACAAGCCGTATCGATGAAATGGGTTGAACGTCATGGGAGATTGACGATGATCCAAGATTATATGTGCTGAGAAATCCAGAACACCCTATGGGATGAAAGTCGGTGGGAAATCGTTCAAAGGTTATCTCTTGATATGGGAGACCTAACTGTGGTGAATAAGTAGCGCAAGGTGCTACTTGACTGAGTGTTGTGAGTGACTTACATGTTATTAAAATGTTGATCCTTATAAAGTAACCAACCCAAAAAGTGTGCCAATTGCGAAGAGTGCACGGTTTGTAAAGTATAATAAACCCGGAGAGAAAGGGGAATAGAGTACTACATCAGGAAAGATGACGTAAGTGGGAAGAGATGTTGAGGAGAGACGTAGTGAGATTGTCTCCAGATACACCTCTAGTTAATAGACAAGATAGACTCGAAATGAACAACCGGAATGTGGTAGTGAACCCACATTCCCAATGATGGAATGAGGAGACAGACTTATAAATTATTGATGGGTTGTGAACATCATTAAGCCAACATTTCGTTGGTGGTAGCGAAATGGGGTGACCGGGATGGATTAGTATGTAGTTGATAAGGGAGAGGGCACAGTGCTGCTCTACATGATTGTGAATCAGGATGAAATCCTAAAATTCCAGCCTGTGAGAGAAGGTCAGGAAGGAATAGAGATAAAGTTTTATTTTGAGTACGTTGTGCTACCTACGACTCAATGTTAGTGAGAAAGAATGATGATACGCCCTTATGATAGTGGAATTTTGGAGAAGCCCACTAATCAATTCATAGGTTGAATGTATGCCTATAAGAGCATATTTATAGGTAGAGTAAGCACCTATATGGACTGTACATGAGGATTAGGTTCGTGGGTACCGATTACGAACAATACATGTACTTTGGGTGTGGTTCGAGGAGACATTTCGAACTTTTAGTCCTTAACGCGTGATATGAGGACATTCTATTAGAGTGTAACATTTTAAAGTATATGAAATGTGAAATATATGGCTCACAATTGTCTACTCATGTGCGATGAGATATATATACACATATAAGTGCTCAAGATGTGATCCCGAGACAAGTAATTAATAACTATTGGTGATCGAGGTGGAATTCCGAGCCAATAACCCCAAAAGTGTTATAGAAGGGGGGTGATTATAAAATGAATGTTGGTAGTATATGTTATGTGTAAGATATATATACCTATTGATTTTTCCTACTTATGTGCGATAGTAAGTGTGCTTAATCTCTGTATTGGGGTCGATGATGTTCCGGACCAATACATGGGGGATCGAGTTGGGATCGATGATTTTCCGAACCAAATCGATGATAAATATTGGGATCGACGGAAGGTCTGAACCGACATGTGCATTACATTTACCTTGGGGTCGAGGATTTTCCGGACCAATGTAAATGATAGGATTATTGGGGCTGATGATTTTTGCCGGACCAATTTTCCTTAAAGTATATATAGTGTGTGAAATATATACCTTATAATATTCTACTTATGAGTGATAGTAGACACTTAGATGTTATATAGAGATATACGTCAAATGGGTAAATTAAGTAGGGAGAAACTTCATTTCAATAATCAACGTTGGATTGGGAAAATCTATGGAGAAATTAAGTAGTGAGACTTAATTATGTTATGCGGCATGGGTAAAGTGCGATAAGGATTTATAATGAAGCAAGGCATGTACTTGGGGGCGACCGTTAGGATGTTATGATTTGGTATTGGTATTGGTTAGGATGTTATTTAAGGTCCTTAGCCTTAATACCAGCCTTATCCTAATTTCGAGGACGAAATTCCTTTTTCAAGGGGGGAAGTATGTAATACCCCGTATTTCTGAATATTCCAAATATTCCATTTAATTAGATTGGAGAATTAAATGAGAAAATATCGTCTTGATTTAAATTACGTAAGAGTAGTAATTTAAAGAGTTTTATTTAAAATTATAATTATGGTATATTAATAGGAAGATAGATACCGGTATGTATTGCATCATTTTTTATTTACTTAGTGCGAGTGGTAAATAGTTACGTAACGCGTATAGACCGTGTTGGGGTGAGAACGAGTAATATTTTTAAGTGACTCAAATGATAATTTAGAGGTCACCAATGAGTCCGGAAGGGTCAAATTAGTCAAAATAGTATACCCGGGGGTACTAGTTGAGTCCCGGGGCAATTTTGGACTAAACTGAGACCGTTCGGGGGCGTTTTAGTCTTTTAACATAACAGGGTATGGAGACCTACGAAATTTAGAGTTTTATATCAGCCATATGATAGATGAATTAGGGTTAGAACACCCATGACAACACCAATACCATTAGAGAAAGGAGAGGCACCACTTTCTAAAAAAAAAGAAGATTTGGGAAGGAATCAAAGGGGTTTCTACCATCAACTTGTTGGGGAAGAAGGATTGAAGGATGAAGATCATCAATCATCAACAAGAACCACGAAATCAGACCCTACTGATCATAAGGCAATTTGTTTATTGCAAAAATTTATAAAGCTATAATAACCATGTGTAGGGTTTTTGAATAGTTTTGTTTAAATCAATATTTTGATTGGAGAAAGATAATATTTATGCATGTTGGGGTAGGAATCGCATGTAGAATGATATAAACTGTGTAGAGGATTAATATTCAGATTAGACTTGATGATTTTCGGAATAAAAATCCGGATTGTGAATGATAATATGGGAAGAACACCATAACTAGGGTTTTAAGAAATTCTGGGTTTTAATTCATTATTTCTTTAAAGTAATTGGAGTTTTGATGTAATTGTCACGTTAGAAACTGTCCTAGTATATGTGGAAATATGTTAGGATCGTTGGGTAAAAGTTTTGTGGATAATAATGGAGTTTGGTAATTTGTTAATGGAGGAGAGGATCAACGAAGAAGACAGACTGTGTCTGTCCCTGTTCGATCGATCGATCGATCTTGAACTATCGATCGATCGACTATGTCGATCGATCGAACCCAGCCGTCGATCGATCGAAGCAAGCTGTTTTCCCGAAAATTTTGTGTTTAATCCTTCGTTGAGTTCGGGAATGAATGGGTATTCTAGGATTTACATTGTACTGATATGGGAGTAAGAATAAGACCAGTAGGTATATTGTTGAGGTCCAATACGGCCATTGGGTGTAGGGCTTGGATTATGGACCGAGGAGAATAATCTTATTTAGTAGGGTATCGGGGACTTCGGAAATTGAGTTACGGGGCGAAGTAAATTCAATTTAAGTAATAGACCAGTAGGGTAAGCAATAACTACTGAAATTATATGTAAGGGGTAACTAGGACCCTTAGAGTTGTGTGTATTCTCAAATAAATACGATTAATGAGATAAATCGTAAAGCGAATATTGTACGGTAAATATATGAGATTAAAATATTATGTACGTATATGATTAATAGGTCGGGCGTGTACCTACTGAATTATGTGATCTTTTAGGTAGAGGGATTATACCTAAATTAATTATGTTAAGGTCGATGAGACATTCCGAACTAACATAAAGTTATTATATGTTTGGGGTCGATGAGAAATACCGAACCAAACTTTGAACTGGTGTCGCGATGAGAGAGTCTCGAACCAGAATATGTGTATATATATATTTTTAAAATAGTTGGGGTCGATGGAAAAATTCCGAACCAACTCTCACTTGGGGTCGATGAATCATTCCGAACCAAGAGTCCTTTACGTATAAAAAGGACAAAATAGAAATGACAGATATTTAGTATATATTATGTGTGAAATATATATATACTGGATGATGTTCTACTTCCGTGTGTTAGTAGATTGATATATTTTATGTATTTGAAGATACATACTGAATTGGTAAGTTAAGTAGTGAAACTTAATTACGAAATGAACCTTTAGATAGAGAAAATCTATTTAGTAATTCAAGTAGCGAAACTTAATTACATAAGTGGGAAAGTTAACAATTGTGAGAATTGTAAAAATTTTATTAGTAAAAACTAAATGGGAAATCTTGAAAAATAACATAGATGAAATGTTACTTGAGAATTAATTAACATACGCGAGATGTTAGTGAAAAGGTTGTACGGTATGGGCGGTACTGGAACTTGGGTATAGATAAGTTCAGTTGACTACTTTGGTTTTAATTAGCTTGAGAAGTATGGCTAGATAAACTAAGTGTAGAACGTTAGGTGTGCACGAAAGATGAGGTGTGAGTTAACTCAAGAGGGTGTACGAGAACCTAACATGTGTAATCAATAACCGCATTTTATATTGTGATAAACGCTTGCTAAATATTTTCAAAATGTTTTGAGTACTAACTCTTGCTATAGAAATATTTTTAAAACCTTTTAGGTGTCCATCCACAGGGACGCCATGTGTGATGATTCCATTCCAGACTCGGAGCTGTAGTACAGTGGATGCTTACAGGATTTGACTAGACGATATCTCTCATTCAGATCTAGCACAAGATCTCGTACTCTTCTATGTATGGACTTGTTGTTCGGTATTAGTCTCAGATGTTAGATTCAGACTAGTGGTTATTCTATTGATTGTTTGGGATTTTTTTAGCCGATGGTTTCTTCGTTAATACTTTTGTTCTGTTGTACTTTTACTTTGTTGTTTGAATTACAGTACATGATTATTTGTACTATGTTCCATTTGGTTGATTTATCTGTTTTAATCAAAGATAAAATTTGGCACCGGTCTAATTTTGCTTAGGGGATTAGTAATTAAAAAGTTTTCGACAGTGATGCTAAGAATGAACCATTTGAGAAACCTATTTTAATTTAATGAAGGCCTGATCACTCGATGTTTAATTAGGCGAGGTGTCACAACAAGGATATTACTGTGTCCACAAAGACTAACAGTTCTAGAGGGACCAATAAGGTCCATATGGATGAGATCTAGAGGTCTAGAGGTGAGAATGCCTTTAACCTTTTTATGCGAAGTCTTAACTATTTTTCCTTCCTGGCAATGACCACAGACAACACTGGAAATAGGTTTAATTTTAGGAATTCCTCTAACAATCTCTTGACTAGACAATCTACCAAGGATATCATAACTTAGGTGACACATACGATTATGCCAAATTTCATTGTCATCCATTCTGACAATGTTACAGGTTTCAGAACCAGTCTTGACAGTATAACAATTGTCAGGTGTTCTAAATCCGGTAATAATGCATTTACCTTTATCATTTAGAATTTTACAATTGTTCTTTGAAAAGGTAACTGTATGTTCAGAGTCACAAAATTGTGATATACTTAGGAGGTTGGCTTTAAGGCCTTTAACTAAAAGTACATTTTCGAGAGTAGGCATTCCCAATTCTTTTAGGGTTCCTTTACCTATGATCTGGGATGAAACTCCGTTACCAAAGACTACTTTGCCTCCAGCAAATCTGGTTTTGTTTAAGAGTTTGGTTTCATCTCCTGTCATATGTTTGGAGCATCCTGAATCTAAGTACCAACCAGATGAAGTGTGTTCAACTTTTAAAGCAGTGATAACAATGTTACACTTCATTTGGGGTAAAATATCATCTTTTCTAACCCAAATAGCTCTAGTTTTAATTTTGCGCAAGTTCGCCCTCATTTGATAAAATTTTCGAGAAACAGCTTTTTGTCGAAAAACATTTGGAGCAACAAACTGATTATTGTGGAAAATTTGAGCTTTTGGTTTAGGAAAGTTTCTGGGAGCCTTTTTCTTAAATGAACTCTTAGTTTTGGTCTTTCTATTCCTATAGTTAGAGTTCTTGTCAGGTTATCTTGGAAGGACATAATGGTTACGATTTTGCCTAGAATAGTTAAAGTTCTTGTAGACAGAAGAGTTGTACACAGGGGTGTTAAGACGCCTAGCATAACAACCTTCAAAGGAATGACCATAAATGTCACAGTAGGAGCAATATTGATTACTTGGGGGATGAACTTTCTTAAGAAAACTTCTAAATATGGGTTTAACAGCATTCTGTTCAGAAGTACTATTCCTAAGAGGGATGGTTTTAAAGGTAGATTCAGCCTTTCTGATCAAAGGACAGACGTATTTAGTCTTAAGTGTAGTGTCAGCCTTAGAATTACTAGACTTTCCAATGTCTTTCTGTTGTTGCTTTTGATCAAATTCCTTTTTAATGAAATGAAAATCTGGACATGTTTCAATTGGTCTTTTGCCACCAGAAACAAACTTAATAGGTTCAAGATTTGTAGTTTGTTGTTTGTTCTTAGGGCAAAATCCAATACCGGTTCTATCATCAGAATTGGTCTTGGAGTCAATAAAAAAGTCAGTAAAACAATTTGAATTGTTTTCAAACTTAGAATTTTTTTTTAAAACAGTAGCTCTCTTTGTTTTTGCTTCCTCCAGTTCTAATAATGTTCCCTTGTATTTCATTTCCAGGGTTTCATTAGTTTTTGTGAACTGTTTTAATTTTTGATCAAAAGTTTCAATTTCGGATTGATGAGACAGACACTGGTTAGTGTATTCTTCAGCATTCAGCTTCACAATAAGACTTAGATCATCTAATTTCTTAGTCAGGTCTCTAACAGTCTTCTCCAGTCTAGTGACTTTTTTTAGAGTTTTAGCATACAAAGTATGAATATCTGGGAGGTCATCTGTGTCTGAGTCGCTAAGTGAAGTGTGTGTAGTGACCCCTAACGATTCAGTTTTAGTACACACGCACCCATTTACATCATCGTTCTCGAGATCACTTTGACTCACACACACGGAGCTAGAACTAGCAACATTTTCAGATAATAAAGCATCTAGGCCAGTCAAAGCACTATTCACACAAGCAGGAGTATGAACATCATTATCACACACATGCATATCATCATTGTAAATGATCTTAGCATAAAAAGACATGCAAGGGTCAAGTACATTTGATGACTCAAGTTCCTCTTCATCAGAGTCACTTGAATCATTCCAAGTTTTACAGACATTGGCTCTATTGTGTGTGTTGGCTTTATTCAGGTTAACTCTGCAATCATGAGAAATGTGACCTAGTTTCCCACATCTAAAACATTCAATCTTTTTAAGGTCTCTGTTAGATTTGAAGTTGTTGTCCTTAGGATGTTTGTCAAGGCCTCTCTCATGAGGTTTGGGATTAGACACAGTAGGATAATTAGGCTTGCCCTGTTTAGATGCCTGTTTGTTTCTAAATTTAACAATTTTCTTAAATTGTTTAGACATTAAGGCAATCTGATTATCTAGTTTGTCTATATCACATTCCTCATCAGAGTCACAGTTGGTAAGATTAGTCTCATGCTTAGATATTTTAGAGGAAAAACTCAAGTTAGAGTTGGGCTGTTTTCTTTGAGACTGATTTAATTGTTTCTTAAAATCTAATTCCATTTCCACAGTCCTAAGTTTGCTACTGAGTAACTCAGGGGTAAGGTTCAGATCACTCATTTCCTCAATAGCATACCTCTTGCTGTCAAAATTTTGTGGTAATGATCTTAGAATTTTATAAACAATTTCATTCCTATCATATGTTATACCATTAGCATGAAACTTAGTAACTATATCAGTTAAGTTCATGTAAAAGTTATCAAAAGACTCAGAGTCAGACATAATTAAAGAGTTTTACTGCTGGGTAAGCATTTGAGTTTTAGCATCTTTAACTCTTGAGTTTCCTTCATGGACAGTGATTAATGTGTCCCAAGATTCCTTAGAAGTGGCATAAGATGAGATTCTCTTGAACTCATACTCATTAATAGACATAAAAATGGAATTCTTGCCTTTATTGTTATTTCGAGAAATAGTTTTCTCTTCTTGGGTAAACTCACTTAATATTTTCTTTACCCTCTGATCACTTCCTTCAGTGGCTGGTTTAGTAGGATAAGTGTATCCATTTTCAATAATGTCCCAGACATCATCTCCTAAAGTCCCTTGGATGAAGGCAACCATTCTTACTTTCCAGTAAGCAAAGTTGTTTCCATCAAAGAGTGGAGGTCTGGACAGATTACCAAACCTTTCATTCTTCTCGTCCATAGTTAAGTTTTTCAGAAAACGATTTCAGAAACACAAGATCTTTTTAAAATAAAAGTTTGCAGGGCTCTGATACCAATTGAAAAACGTTACTAATGCCGTTTAATACAATATTAAACTGTATAAGCAACTCTGAGATGTTTGTTGAAGAAACCCTTTTCTTTTGAAAATAAAAATTATAAACAACAAGATGTGTTTACAAAAACTTATGTACGAGAGTAATCAAGACTTTGTAATCAGTTTTAAAACTAAGACGGTTTCAAAAATATAGCACACTATAGAATGAGATGAGGTGATGAAGATAATCAGAACACACAGTTTTTAACGTGGTAAAACCTCTCCCAATAGAGGAAACATCCACGGTGACTTCTAACTCACAAAAGTAAAAATCCACTAACAACAAATAGCAGTTACAAACAATAAAACATACATGCACACAAATCAACCTATTCTAAGTTTAGGAATATACCCCACTTGGTGTCCTTCTAACTTCCCATAGATCTGATTGTTGATGATGTTCTTCCAGTTTGATAACTTCCTTTTGCTTTAGCTTCCTTGCGTCGACTCAATAATCTTTGATCTTATTCACAACACTTCCAGTGTAGTAGTGTGTTAAGTGTTTGTGATGTGATTCCTATCAACATGCATGAACTCACACACACTTAGTTTTACAGACAGTCCTAGAAAATTACATATAAAGACTATATGCTGTGATTTTCTTTTCTTTCTTTCTTACAGAACTTGAAACCTTTTTGACCTTTAAATATAACCCAGATTCCACGGATATCTCGCTTCAAAATCGGTCAAGATCTTAATCAATCTTTGTTTAAAAATATTTTTGAGATTGAAAATCTCCAAGTGTGAATCCAACTAGGTCAAGGTTAAATTTCGTAAGAATAGAAACCATAAAACATTTTTAAAACTAAATCAGTAAGGATTTTCTTAAATCGAGAAAGAAACATGCAGATCTAGTGAAATGTAACATGCAGAGTGTAGATCTACAATTTCTATGAAGAAGAAATACAGATCTTCACATGAATGTTTAAGTTGGTAATAAGATCACTGATTAAGAGGTTACAGCTTCAATATGAACAACCAAGAAACACCACTCTCTCACAAACACTCAAGGTTGTGTTTGGGGTTGTGTGTATACGAAGGTTTGAATCAGATATGAAGTGTTTAGGGTTAGGGTTAGGGTTAGGGTTTGGCTAACACAGTTTTTTCTTTCTCTCTCTTCTCTCTTTTCTTTTCTCTCTTCTCTCTCACTTCTCTCTTCTCTCTATTTTTTTTTCTCAGAAATGACGACTGCCAAAAGTCTTGAAAGGTTGAGAATTATAGGGCTTTTATAGGAGTGGAGGAAGATTCTGGAGAGTCGAAGGGAATCAAGGGCTGAGATTAAGTCTTCCTAATGTTGACTTGATCTAAGGGTTATAAGAAGGTGGTGGTTAAGTCTAATGTGATATGTTCACAGGATATCACACGGATAGGTTTAAAACACATGCAGGCCATCGATAAGGATTGATCCAACGATCAACAAACCACCAGGCAACCCTCTCACATAACAAACACAAATAGATACAACAGAAACGTGACAAGTGTTGGCATATAAGTGGCTTACAAACGCGCGTCAAAGTTAATTACAGGCTGCACCCTGAAGTCTCTAGCGCATTTACATTCTACCCAATCAAACATTCCAATGAAAAATGAATTTTTCAAAATAGCAAATTAACCCCACAAATTTTATAATCACACTTTTATTAATGAAAACATTATTTAAAAAATGTTTAAAAAAGTTTAAAAATTCCCAAAAATTATTAAAACAACATTTTAAGGGGAATTTAACACACAATCAATTTTAAGCAAAATATACACATGTTATGTACTTCTAATGTGTGTAGTGTGATTCAATTTATACCTTCTTGGATTATTGAAGAGGATTAGAGAGATTAATTCTGAGGCTTTTTGAATTCTAGGTTGGACAACCAATTTTGTCACTATTTCCAAATTAGTTGAGCACTTATACAATATAGACTTAAGCAAGTTAAAGGTATAAGGTGCTTCAATTTCACCACTCTAAAAAATTAGGCACACTAATCCAAAAGATAATACTTCTTTAGATTCCATGGAATTCAACACACTAAACTTTATTGACGGGTTCGGCCTTGCACTACGGGATACTTTTATCCTTTTATTTTTTATTATTGAGTTATATTTTTATGTTTGTATTAATAGAATGTATAAGGTTCATGTGGTATCAACTTAAAAGGAATGAATAATTCAAAGAAAAAAAACACAAAAAATCCATCAGTTGAACAAATACACAAAACTATATAACACACGCACAATGAATGATAATGAATAATTATGTGTGTGTACCCTAATTTAGGGAGTTCTAAGTTATGTTTTAACGATTAAAGTAATAAGAGAATTTATTATTTTACTACATGTCCATGTGGTTCAAGTTCTCATGTTTTTATTTAAATATTGTTAAGTGTAATTTCACATATAAAAAGTTGGAGTTTTAAAAAATTCTTGATAGCCTATGATTAAAACTCGTGATATGAGCTATGAACCGTTATATATGAATTTATCAATTTGACATTCCAGAAAAGAACAAAAACTCAAACCGAATGAATAATCTATGTAAAGTAGGCAATGAGATAAACTCATGTAACGCAGGCACATCTCTAGAGAAAAATGTGCTTTATGTAAGTAAAACCAGTTTAATTGCTAGCACTTGTTAATTTCTTGACCCTATTGAAATAAATCAAGTACAAGAATCACATTTACACATTATTAAGTTCTCTCATTCTAGTATAAAAATTATAAAAGTGAAATTTAGCAATAGTTTCATATGCTTGTGGACATAAACAAATAAGTGACTCTTAAAAGGCAAGCATAAGTGTCCTAAAGATGTTATTGACAAAAGTTAAAAACATTTAAAACATGGAAATGGGTTCAAAATAAACTTTAACACATAATGCATATGTTGGACTGGGGATTCAAAGATGAAATACTAGGACATGTTAATCTGTTAGTTTTATTGAATTAAATAAGAAAAATGAATGAACTTGTTGCTACAATCTAAAAGAAAAAAATCCAACTAAAGTAAAATCTATCTGATGTAAATCTTATGTTTCTATGATGTAGAAAGAGATATTGAATTTATAACCTAAATAAGAACATATACATCAAGGAAAAATAAAAATAGAAAAATTATAAGCAGCAGTACCAACAAGACAGAGATAACTAAGATAAATTAATTAAATTTCATATATAAAGTATCTTCATTCATATACTATCCATAGCTGAGGCCCTCTAAAATATTGAATGCCAGAGGAGATGATCAAGTTAATTACTTCCAATAATCATTCAAAGCACCAGGACTAGTGGTTGATAATATTAAGAAGGGTTACTTTAGTTTTAATTAAACACTTAAGAACACAATGTAATTTCTCCTCAATTTTATAGATGGTCAACTCTAATGCCTCCAATGGCTTCAGCACATCCTAGACTTTCTTGAAATTTATGTGGTAGTTTAGGCTATTCATATAAATATGGATATTCTCTACTTCATTTCCATTATTTTCACATTCACACATCACACAGTTTGGTTGAAACATTTTAGAAAGAAAAGACAACATGTTTGCCTTGGATTTAGAAAGGATAGACAAGAGGGACTCGAGCCCTGAGAGACTAACTATTTCCACTTCTATTTAATACTAGTTTTATACTCAAGGTTGCAGTCCATATCTAGATTCTTTTCCATTCTCTTCATGTTCCCAATACTTTTCACTAAGGATTGGAAAATAGAATCTTCAGTGACATATAAACCTAACATAATTTAATCTCAATGAATTATTATATAACTTAGTAAACCGACTTTAATTCAATCCCAAGGAATTGGTTAAAGACTTTGTAACCTCAATTCTAGTAAAAGACAAAGAAACTAAACCCCCATAATACACACACACACACACACACCTAATTTCAAACCTAGTTAGAATAGAATATACTCCATTTAATATTTCAAACCCAAAAAACATACAGAACCCTACTATTCTATTAGAAAAATATCCAAAGAGGGTCAGGAGAGTGAAACCATATGATCAATTGTTGAATTATCTCATTCAAGACTATTTACTCAAGAAACAAGGAAAATACCTTAAAAGTTTCAAGTTGACTATACTACCACTAATCTCAGTGAAAGTTTCTCGGAGAGATCTAACTTATATGGACTAGATGGAAAGGTCACACTGACACACTTTAATCACATGTATCAGCTGGAATATATAATTAAGTAATAAAATGTCGATGGAAAAATTAAAAAGCATATATTAATGAAAAAATGGTTAAAGAAATAATGACCTCCTATGTCGTCCATTGCGGTGGCCTCATGAACATTGCATGCTTTTTAACCGATGACAACAACAAACTCGACCTCATGATCTAGTAATTGTGCCTTTATTCATTAAGTACGATGACATTAGCTTCATAAACAACATTGGCTCCTGCAGAATTGAAGTGTTTTGATTGTTGAGAACAAGTAAGTATTTAGGTTGTAAAAGAAAATGTAAGAGGGGCTTTGTTTTAGACCTTGGGGACGTCATCTCAACCCCACTTAGATTGGAGTAGTCTTATCTTATAACACACGTTGCAAATCAATCTTGTGTCCACTAACAACCATATCCCACTATACGAGATTGTAAATAATAAGTGAATGATTGCAACAACACGTATCACAACCTTAAGTGAATAACCCTTGTATACTCAATATCATCCAATTAAGTGTAATACAATTTTTAATATAAAACGGTCAATACCCTTCTAAGAACAAGTTGTTAATAAAAGAAAAGTATATTTGCTCCCAATCAATGAGTGATTAAAGGTTAACTCTTAACAGTTCACATGAAAAAGTATACTCATTTTATCTATTAATAAATAATAGACCCTTTTGACTATCAAATTATATGAAAGACTATTTTTATTACTTAGAACCAATCAATATCAAATCCCAGTAGAAATAATACATCCCTAGAGAGGGTGTTGAACATACATACAAAGAAACAAAAAATGCAATCAAATATAATACGAAGATATGGATAGATAAAGAAGATGGCATACATAATTGTTCTTTTTGATATGACAAAAAACACCGAACATTTTCAACTCATATGACTTATCCCCGAATTAATTGATGAACGCTAATAATTTTGAGATAAAGTGAAACGGATTGAAACTTTAGGTGGTACTTTGTCGGGTTAAAAAGAACAGGACGTGACTCATAAATTACAAGTACCCCGGGGGGGGAGGGTATTAATGTTATTTATCCACAAAATATATATTTTTCAAAATTCTATTTAAGTCATTTTTCCCAACTTAAAATAGTGAACTATTAATTTCAAGATTTCTAATATTGGTCCAATAAGAGTAGAGTGACCCCAAATCGTATAGCCACTAGACGAATCTAGAGCTGATGAGAAAGTATCTACATATAACTATTAACAACACACAGCAACAATGGATATTATTAATTTAATTTTTATTTTAGGTTACAAACACCAATTTAGATAAGATAGAGAGTTAATGTACTTGGTTATCAAATCTCCTGAAATTTTAAAGTAAAAAATATTGGTAAGTAATGACTTAGGTCATTCAAATAATGGAAGATTACTATAACGATAATGGAAACATATTTAAATCATTCAAAAAAAATTAATATCATGAATAATAATGTACCTACTCTTGTAGAGGACAACACTAAGGAAAACTATACATAATATAAGCACCATCTTAAACCATCAATGATGATACCACTTATGGTACTACCAAATAAATAAGTAAGAGCTCAAACCAGTAAAACCTTGAAGGTATAACAATGGAGAAAAAATAGTAATATAAATGAAGAAGGAGGTGAGGCTATGGACAAAGAGACTATAAAGTAAGTGGTCCAGCCATCTGACCTACTCCACTTTGCAAGGGTGAGTGAGTTTCACTATGGAAATGGGCTCTGATGGCCTTGTCATACAACAAAATTAACTTTCTATCTCTATTGTGATTTTAACAGAGTATTGGCTAGGTTTTACAATTATCGATCTTCTACATTGTTGGAAAAGACAAGTATAGATAATGCATATGGGGTGTAGTGTACCCCCCAAGCATGTAATAAGCTTGTGTAGAATGTTCTAGCTAATGAGATTAAGCCACCTGTCGGTGTCACATGTAGATCATGATAATAAAATATCCCCTCACGTGTGAGGAAGTTCAAGTTATAACATTTTTGTGCACATGGATTTGCATCCCACATTCACTCTCCCACGCGTGCCCTAAACTAGACGCTTTGCCAATTGTCAATTATCAGGTTATCTGGGCTAGGCCGAGGCCGAGTTGGTAAGTAGAATTCTCTGATAATATAAAGACTGTCGTGCTGAGCTATCTTTAGTCGGCTCTTGTCCTCCAAGTTTAGGATGAGGCCGAGGGTACCGGAGTTATAACACCATTAACATTGATATTATTAGTACTATCTTGAGACGAGGATGAGTCCTCTAGTGTTGGGCGTATGTCTTAGGACGAGGCACTTAGTGTAGGAACCGTAGCCGAGCCATAACTTCCTCTAATTGATGATCTGACACTGGTCGGCCTTAGTCAAGCGTGTCCCATCTGTGGATGAGGCTATACTTGGTATATCAATAAACCCCTAGCCCTTAGTCTTTAATGTGAATGGAAGGCTGATGGGTTAAGCATCTTTAGGCAAGGATTGATGAGATGCTCCTGATGAGACGTTGTTGATTGATGTCTGATGTATTTTCACATGTCATTATTGGAACATTGAATGTAGGCCTTAGACTAAAACTTGTCTGATATCCTATGGACTGGCGTGCAACTCAAGAACGACGGTTATAAGTGTGCCTTAGGGTATTGCTCCCTAATGATGACCTCCTTAGAAGTTATGCACACTGAATACAAGTATTTAAATGTTTTAAAAAGCTTTTTCTCTTCTTTCCTACTTCTTATTCTTCTTCTTCTTCTTCTTCTTCTTCTTCTTCTTCTTCTTCTTCTTCTTCTTCTTTTTCACGTATGAGTTATTTATCTCTCTAAAACTGGTCTTTCTCTCCTCCTATTCAGGCATTTTCAAGAGAGACTTTATAGTTCAATTTGCTTCTTTTTTCTTCCACTCATTCCAAGTAACCTCCTCCATCCATCTTTTTCAATATTTTCCCCTTTGAATTTAGTTTAAGCATTTTCAGTTTTTCGATGAGTTTTAAGGTTTTTCGAGAGTCAAGCTGGTGGGTTTTAGGTGTTTTAGAGGCTGATATTGGAGGTTTTGGGCCTAGAGTAGGAATTTTATTTTTTTCTCACCTTTTCTCGATCTTCTTGGTCACTAATAGTGTTACTGAAGATCTCTGATCATCTTCTTTGGTGGCATTTAATTCAGTGTTCTTTGTAAGAACGATTTATTTCCCCATTTTTATATTTGGGTCAACGTTGGTCAAATAATAAGTTGTTTGTCCTTCTTTTGCCTTTATTTTTGCCAAGTTAAGCTTCAGAATTTTGAATATTAAAAACCCTATACAAACTAAATAACAATTCCCCACACTTAGGGAGAGGTATTTGAAGAAGATACGCAAGATTAGGAGCGAGGTTGAGGCTTGTCGTAAAGCCAAAGTCGACTTTGCTCATCCCATCTTTCCCATTCCTTTAAAGACCATTTTACCCTCATCATCTAAGGTTGTTATAGACAATGAGGCTATTACCCACAAATTCTATGGAGTCTAATGCTGTCGAGCGTTCATCTCGGACTTCCTCTTCCAACCAAACTAAGTCGTCTGGTCAAGATGACTCTTCAGTCCAAATAGAGAGAAAAATATTTTGGTAAAAACTTCTTTACAAATCTTGTATTCACCCAATTTTTAAGTCTTACTTTTATCTTCTCTATATTCTTGAGAAATTTTAAGTTTAAATATGTGTGAATTGCAAAAATATTTTGAAGTGAACTTATTTACTTTAAATATTTTCAAAACCTCTAACAAATCTATTTCTAATTTTTTTTCTTGTGTTATTTTTAGATTTTTTATATCTCAACGATATATTTTGTGAGTTAAGCCATTAATTTCAAAAACACTTTCACATTAGGTCACCGCACACCTAAAAAGGGGCACTACACTCATCATGGGCATTTCACCATTATTCCATTTTGAAACACATAGTTTCTTATTCAAACTGAGAAAAGAAGGAAGTTTTCTTTAAACTTTAAACAAAGACTGTTTTCGACACAAGGACAATACGACATTAGTTGTGGACCAAAATCGGTCATAGTTGTGTAGCGTACTCCAGTTGTTTATGCTCTCTATAGAGGATATAGTGGGAAAGTGTGTCTAGTCGATAATAGTATAGTGAGGGTTATAAGTCTATTTATTCTAGTAATTTTAAAGTGGCTTCATCGCCTCCATTTTAAAGTAAATGACTCTAGAAATCCTAGTTCCCTTTTGGAGTGAGATTTCTCATGGTGAGATTAAATCACCCAACTTGAACTATGTAGACCTTTGTCTTTCAATTATGTACCTAGAGGGTTTAATATTTTCTATCTAACATAATCTAATAGTCAGTGACTTTTGGTCCCACAATTAATGATAGTGACTCCTTGGGGGAGGATATCATATATTGTGTCTAACTATACACCACTAGTTGATCCCTTGAATTAGAACCTACTTGTGAAGATTTTCCCTGGGGTGTCAAACTCACTCACATTCTAATTCTTGAATTAATATTTAAGCATTTTAATGACTCCCTGGTGCCTTAATTAGTTCCATCCATGGTAAGTTCTTCCTAACTGACATGAGGAATCAATCACATCTTTGATTCATGAAAACACTGATGGAGATCGTGGGGTTTATGTTGAACCCCCCTCTCCCACTTAGTATTTTAAAAATATGAGGGTTATTTTAAAAAAAAATCAATTCTAAAAGTCCAAATTTAAATCCTCGACAATTTCCAATGTTGCTTGTGTGAAATAAATATCTTGATCTCACATTTTAATTTTTAATTACCCGATTTTAATTCAATTTAGAAAAGAATAAAAAAACATATTTTTTTAGGAAAACGTTGATTTAGGTCGGTCTCAAATTAAATAATACATGTTGTCCACAAAATGAGTGTTCCTAATTATCCCATTAATTAGAACACGAATTATGCAACAAAATAAATAAAGAGACATGCAAGCAAATAATTAAATAATTACATAAAATAAAAGGATATAAAATCCCTTTCCATCAGGGCATAGACTTCTTCTTGAATTACAACTCCTCATGCAAAGACTTACTTTTGAGAAAGACTCCAACTTGGAGTAGACTTCATCACAAATAAGAGTTCCTGAGGGTCTTGATCACTGGAATATGATCCTCCATTGTATGGAAACAATATGTGGAAGAACCACCACGAGAAGCCCCCCAAACCACCCTAAAAGTCCAAAACACCAGGGCAGACCATCGAGGGGGATATATTGATCGACTCTGTCGGGGGAAGTCTTCTTCCTCCTCTCATTTCGCCATGGGAAAAACACTATAACCATTCCAATACCTCATGAACCTCCATATACCTTCCCTAAACCAACCCTAATGCATTATTCTAATGGAATAATAAAATTACATTCCCTCATAATCTCCTTCGAATACATCGATATTGAGATAATTACCAAAACTTATGTATTACAACCATATCGAATTAAGTAGTAAAAAACAATTATGGATAAACCACCGTAGGATCCAATCACACAAAAAAAATGATGATCATGATCGAAAGGACATAAATAAATAATCTCTGCAAAAGTGTGTTAGTCTGAAAGCATACACAGAGATACATCATTCCACAACTCGCAAAATTATTGTTTCTAAGGATTGGACAACATGGACCTTTTCAATGGATGATTAATCTAAATCAAAGGCTACGATACCAATTATTGGGGATGTATATATGCGGAATAAAAATTTTAGTCATGGATATTTGATTAATCAAAAACTAGAATGAGGTAAAATAAAAAACTAGGTCTCAAGAACACACCTAGGGTTTACAACATAATACCTTTACGAATCCAGTTGCAATTTGATATGGAGAATGGTATTTGTTGATGATGATTGAATTATTTGTTTTGTATCTCCTAAAAGTTCTTTTAACCCTATGAAAATATTGGATCTTATAGTGTATAATCCTCCCCAAAGCTAAGTAGGCGTGTGGGCACCTTTTGAGATGAAAATTCCTCCTTATGACTGAGATATGGGCATCTCTCTTTAGAGCTCTTCATAAAAATGTGAATAGTGTTTTTTCTCACACTTTTGAAACCTTAATGCTGGTGAATAGTGATTAAAAACCCTTCCCATACCTTCATATACAAGTACAAAAGGTGGGCTTAGGCCAAACTGTGCTTTATGAAAGTCTGGGCCTAACTACTTGGGTATATGTACTACAGTGAGGACCAAACCCAAATAATTAAATTAGCTTTCAAATAAATACTCAAAAATCCCAAATTATAATTACCGCAATTTTTTTGTTTCTTTATCTAATCATAATTAGTTCCACTAATTAATTATGACTTCACTCCAATTTAATTATCTCATAAATCACTCGGATGTAATGAGGTCTTATTTGAAAAGTTGATTATGGTACGTAATATGATTCCCTACGTTAAACTTCCAATACCCACTTGCTCAAATCAATTTACTATTAATCAACTTTAACTAACATCTAATATATTCTTTTATTCTCAGACTTAACTTAATTTTCTACTCCATTTGATTATAAATAATCAATTTATCAGATTTACTAGTGGAAAAAATCATATAAGTCTATCCAGGGGTATCACAATCCAAGGTATCCCCAGATGCAGATTACTTTGAATTAAGATCTGATACTTACTTACATAACTATATCTTAATAGGCAGGGATCATTTGATTCAATCTAAAATTGAATCGCACCCATAACAATCAAAGTTACAACTATAAAGGTATTGTAATCCTCATAATTATCGAGATTAAGAATTTATTCACCCTTTGCAAATGGTGTAAGCTTGCCTGATTCTAACATAGATAGCCCTTGGACATATATCTCATAAATGGTCTCGTTCAATACATTCCTAGGATGTATCGATCACAATCCTTTGTTGAACTATTACACAAGTTCTCGAACCATCACATATGTTAAAGTAGTTTGAGATAAACTACTTCGGATTGCACCGCATCCATTTTGATAGTACATCAACTTCCTATCTATGTTGTGAACTTTTTAATAATACCGTAACAGAATTCCAATTTCTTTGTGATCAATCCAAAGTCGCATCACTGGAATTCCTACTAAGCTTTATTGACCGAACATAAAATGAAACAATGTATTTAAACAAATATAAAGCAGTCTCACAAACTTGATTCTCATTTCAAAATGAATAAAACAATCCTTTATTAATTAGTAATAAATGTTTTACACACGGTTTTAATAGTAAACCCCAACAACTACCACAACTCACTCTCAACCTCTACCCTACTATGCCACAGGAGGAGGTGGTGGACAAATCTCTCGAGGAGTAAGATAATTTAACAACAATATAAAATTTAATGGTGAAAAACCACCACCACTGCCATGCTCAATTGATGATGCCAAGGACCATTATGAAATAATGATGGTTGATGACCATCTTCATCCCTAAGATTTGTTCCTTATAAAACTCCTTTGATGGAGGTTCAGTGTAATCCAAAATATTACAAGAATAATCAACTTATTGACAAACCTACCATTGTTCATCGAAAGTAAAGATAGGGTACCTAAAGATAATTATTAAGAGAGAACCAATACATAACCTATAATAATGTTAATAATAACCTATTTTTAACATATGCAAATATGTGAGAACATTGGACAAAGAAGTAGATATTATGGGGGAAATAATGAATTCGTAAATATGTATGGTGCATGTCTTATGGAAATGGCTAATGTGGTCATTGCCTATGATGAACCAAATATTATTGATGTATACCAAGCTTTTGAATACAAAGATTATGGGATAATTTCAATTTTGGAATTCCAAGCTATATCAAAGTATCCAAAGTTTAGTTGGTTTTTCTATTAGATTGATATGCCAGAAGATAGTATATTAGAATATTGGAGATATCAATAAAGAACGCGGTTTTATCTCTAAATCGGAGAGGTCAATGGGAAGGATGATTCTTTGGTTCATGTATGAAGTCACATTATCATAAGTTAACTAACATATCATGTAACCCCATAAAATATCTCTATATATCTCACAAAAAATATTAACAAAGTCATCTTTCCTTTAGCACTAATGGATGGCGGTACTTCAATAAACGACATGCCTATTAGTTCATTATACTAAGCTAACATTCTAGAATATCGATTGATATTCATGCCTTTGTCAATTTTAGTTATGATAAGAAGACTTCTTAATCAATAGGCTATGTTAATTTGGGTATACAAATTAGCAATCTCACATCACACATCAAGTTTAACATAATTGATTCTACCACTTCCACCTGTTGATTAGTCGAGTTTGGATGCAAAATCATGGGTAAGTTACTTTGACATACCACTAATGTACTAAGGCTAATGTCAAAGGATCTAAAGTTATCATTAGAGACACTAAGAAGCCTTTTTTGAAGGAGGATGCATATTTGGTTGACACGTCTTTCGATATAAAGCAGGATGAAGACACAATAATTCTCACAGGGTGGGTCAAAGGAATAAAGCCTTTGTAGATAAAAAATAAGTCGATTGTGGTTCCTCAATAAGATAAAGAACCAAATCAATTCAACAAATCACCCCATATACATGATCAATGTAAAAGCATCTTCATAATAAGACGATGACTAGAATTGATCCATGTGATAAAGAGGTCAAATAACAAAGTGCCCTTAGTAGGTTGGGAAAAACAAATTGTGAATGAGAAATTTTAAGTGATCTAATGGACTGATTTGTATTGCCACACATGAAATTCATTTTTTAACAAATTTTATCTTTAATTAATTAAGGTGTGCATACAAGATGATTTCAATTTGCAATTTAAAGCCAAGCATGTAAATAACACACGATATGAGAAACATCCCAAAAAATGCCAAAACCTTTTATTTTAGCACTGTTAACAGTTTTGAATACAATCAACTGACAAAAACTTTGATACACTAAGTGATATATGCAGAACCTTCAAAAGATCAATAAAATATGACTCAACTGCAGAGTCGTCCATAAGTAGCGATCTGCCATCGGTATCCACCGATCAGCCTCATCTTCTTCTTTAATAGTGAAGCTCGATTTCATAATCAATAGAAAATAAATATCTCTACAAAGGTTTGTATGGTAGAAACCTTCTTCGTAACTTAGTTTAAGATGTGGGTTCTACAAATGCTATTAGTATTAAGTGACGCATTAACCCTTATGAAGATCGGGCCTAACACCGTTAGATATAGAGTATATGTCAGGGCCACAGGTGAATTAGAGACAAAGAGGGTTAATATTCGAAGTTGCACTAAAGAACATATTGATGTGAGAAACATGTGGAAAACATAATAAATGAATGGGACTAGCAAGTAGCGTGGTTGGAGGGAGAAAGAATAAGAACTTCAGGCACAATAAAGACAAGGCAGGACCTTGAAGCTCAATTAATGCCCAATGATGGGTGCATTGAATGTGTATGGGAGTTAATGCTCTAGAGAGAGTTCTATGGTATAAGGAAAATTGGGCAGCAGTTCTAGGCTTGGGATGATCTCCCTTAATTTTTTTTGGTCTTATTTATATGGAAGAAGAGGTTTCTCGAGTCAGCATGCCCTCGATCCATTTGTCCTGGTGCATTAAATGCATGAGATGTTGCATTTAATGCATGGGATCTGTTAGTTTTATCAGGAAAGCGTTCTATTGGTTGGAAGTATTGCAGTCATTAATGAAGGATATGACTTGTCAACTTAAGGCTTACTCTATGATGGCTATACGATAAGATTTGGTGAAGATAAAGTCACTTGAGTGCTGTATTCTTCAGTTCCTAAACGTCAGACGTCAGTAAGTGGTTAAAATTGTGGCTATTATTTGGTATCTAGTCATGTCAGTCAGTCGAGCTGGCACCCGAGGTACCTCAGGTAGGTGACCTCGAGGGAGAAATTATTGAGGGAGATCGAATGACTCGAGAGGTTCATTCGGGTAGGTAAGCAATGAGTAGGCTCGAATGACATTCATTCTAGGTGAATTTTTTCCCAAGTATGCCAAGAGGGTTGGTGATAGTTCCCAACGTTTCCTTGTTCTTAATCCTCAAAACCATGTCCCTGCGAAGTTCCCAGGAGGAGGTTGCTTGATAGGGCATGAAATCCCTCCCATGCCCTACTAGGCATGGACCCTCACGGGTACCAAGTGACCCTGCTCAACATATATATTTATTAGATAAAGTACATAATACAACATTCTATTTCTTATTATAAACTATTGTCATTCGGGTGACCTTTGTTCTTCGAGCTAGGTTCTTCAAGCTAGGTTAGTTGGAAGCCCTTCGAGGTAGAACGTTGAGAACTACTTATTCGAGGCGGGTCCTACGAACCACCCGCATGGAGAATTTTCGAACTGAGATCGTTAGATGTGCTTATTTGTGAATAATCAATTATCTTGGCTAAGTTAATCATCCATGTGGAGGGGGACACCACCCCACATCCCCTTCGTAGAGATATTTGTTTATTTTATGAAGAAATATTTGTACGAAACCTCCGTTCATATATGATTTTCTCTCTTTGGGAAAATGAAGAGATTTATTCAAATTTCCACTAAAGCTTTTTATTCCCTAAGGTAGACAAGACCCCCAAGCATGCCTCATTAAATGCAGCTATCATTTGTATTTCAGTGCGTCACACGTGGTAGCACCAAGGCGGGCGCGTGGATACGACGCGACTATTGAATTCTTCTTTCCCCGAATCATTATCATAGCAACCTTTAGTCTTCTATGATTACACGCATTTGGTCAACACACCAACCATATAATTCTGAAACTCCATCATTGCCCTTTTTCCAAACGTCACCTTCGTTTTCGTCTTTTGGAATTCGTGTTACCCCTATAAAAGGGGATGCACCTTTAGTTTAGACTCACCTTTAGGTTTAACTTTTTATGTTTAAGATTTTTTGTGAGAGTTTGGCAAATACAATCTCCCCTTCTTTAAGATTTTTCAATTATCTTCCATTTTCTTTTCTCTCGTCTTCTATGGCACCAATAAAGAAAACCCTTTCTACCAGGGTCCCATCTCCCGCCCCCTAGGCATGCCAGTCTCAGTGGGTAGGATATTGTCGTACCCCTTACTTTAGAGAGAATGATAATTTATGGGGGATGGTTGAATGGTTTCCTGTTGCTTTGGTGCCAATTGAGGAGCCAAACTTGTTAATGGATGAAGGTGAAGATGCTGAAGACTTCGCTTATCTCCCTATCTCTACTGTCACCTATTTCCATATAAAATGCGGTGATTTCCCATATTACAAGGTGGAATTTGAGGCATCCTCTAGCACTAGTGAAGGGGCCCTTGGACGGAGTTTATCCATGCAAAGTACTCAGTTCAACTGGCCCTCATAGGTTTGTCTTCTTCCATGTGGTTGGGTGACCTTACCTTGGCCAAAAATAACACTGATTTACAACTGTTGGTGTCCTGGTGGAGCCATAGGTCACACACCTTCGTGGCTTCTAGGGGCGAGTTTACTGTTACCCTTGAGGATGTGTGTGAACTGTTGGAACTGGAAGCTGCTGGATTTGACACCTTCTTTCTAGGAGGCTGTTTCTAGTGAAGAGAAAACTTTGAGGAATAAGTTAGGGTACATTATGAAGGATTGTATGGTCACTTACAACAAGTGCACCTACTCTGAGGTCATCGGCTACTTTTACTTCATTGAAGAGAAGGCTGTCATTAGAGCCCATGTGGCTGCTAGGGAGAAACCCCAAGGGAAAGAAGTTTTTAACCAACCTCCAACTGAGAAAGGCTATGAGTCCAAAATTGAGCTGGCGGGGTAAATATGGGTGATTCCGTCGAAGGTATACCTTTCGGGTAAGCCCCACGATTGTCCTCGTAAGGACCTGATCAACTTGGCCGTTTGAATGGCCTGTGGTGTAAAGATACCTCTCGCAACCATTGTTCTTGGGTCTCTATACACTTGGCTAGATCATATGGCTGCAGACTTCGCTCGAAGCGTTGGTAGGTTCGATGTGTCTAGCTATGTCAGCAACGTTCTTTTGATAACTTTTCTTTATGCTCATTTTAAGGATTATGCCCCCGCTGCCCACATCCCCGATTCGCAGGATATGAGAGTCCCCCATATTTACTATTAAAAAAATAAGAGTGTGAAAAAAACTTTATTAGCTCTGATTGATCGAGCTGAGAGATTCAATACTCTCCCTTATATTAGGGTAACCCAATTTTTTACTAATAATTTCTTTGGTGAAGAGGAACGTCCCATTGCTCCTATCGAAGAAGCCCTTGCTAGAAATTTCCCTGAGCACAGTATAGCCCTATTTTTAATACCTTCCTATTTGCCTTCATATACCGAGTGGTCATCATTTTACTCTGTTTATAGCCCCCCTCGGGTAGACATGCAGTTCGGCTATGATCAAGGGGCCCCCTGCTAAGCCATTTCACAAGAGAGAAGCCCACTAATTTTTTATTTGCTTGTTCGAATTTCCTTACGTCTACTGTTGCCAGTTTGTGTGCCCATTATCCTTCTAACCCCGTAATCTTGAGAAAGAGGGCTTGAGGAGGGAGATCGGCATTATACATCAATGTATTTTGGCATAACCAATTGGTTCGTTTCCAAACTAACCTTCTCAAAGAACCCATTTATCTCGAAGTTGAGAGATTTCCACCCACTGAGTTGGGTTTGAGAAACTACACCAGCCAATAATCTGCTTTTCCCCTTAGTACAGCCAATACAAATTATCCCCTAAGCTTCCCCCTAGCGCCTGTGGACCAGGCAGTTGTGAAGAGAAATAAGTCCACTCCGCCTTCCATTCTTCCGATCGATATTGCCCCTGGTCCTTCGAGGCCGGTTGGAAGGACTGAATCTCCTCACATTGCCTCAATGGGCGCAGTAGTTAGGGACATTTGGAAGGCACCTTTGAATAAGCTTAAAGCCATTGCACCACCTTCAATAGCCACTAGTCCTGACCCAAATATTTCCAAAGCAGTGAGCTAGATAATGGATCGTCTTCTCCAGACTTGGGAACATTTTAGCGAAGAAGACCGGGCTTTTATATCAGCTGAGATGTCTGCTCGTGGGTTTTTTTATGACCCCCAATTTGCTAAGGGTAATAAGAAGAGTAAAGCGATTATCCCCTCAAGCTTGTGATGGAGGAGTCGAGTGGGTTCAGTGAGGAGGAGATTGCTGAGGAGCATTTGTCTGGTGGAGATGTTGGTGAAGGTGATGATGATGATGAGGAAGGAGAGGAGGAAGAGGAATAAGAAGAAGATGAGTAAGAGGAGGAAGAGATTGCCTTAGTACGTAGGCATAGGTTGAGGGTAATGGTTGTAACACTGTCACTTAAGTCGTTTATTTTAAGATTATACTATCTAAGTAACTCCGAACAGCTTTTTGGGGAAACTCTTTTCTTTAAATCAAACAGATTAACCACAAGATGCGTTTAGTAAAAATATGTACGAGATACGTTCAAGATTATGTAACTAGTTTTTAAAAAAAAAAAATAGTTCAAATCAGCACACCAACAAGAATGAGATGAGGTGATGTAGAAAGATTAAGTAGACACAATTTTTAACTTGGTAAAACCTCACCCAACTGAGGAAACATCCACGGTAACTTCTAAGTCACAAACCAAAAATTCACTAAACAAAATATACAAGTTACAAGCTATTTAACACACATGCAAACAAAGCAGACCTATACAAGTTTAAAATATGTACCCACTGATTTGATTCTAACGTCTTTGCAGTTATGATGTTGTGTGGCTTTCTTAGCTTGATAACTTCTCAGAATTTTGTTCCAGCTTTAAGTCGACTCTTGATGTTTCAAGATCTTATAGTCAACACTTATTGTGTTGAAGTGTGAGAAGTGTTTGTGACATTGTTCTAACACAAGCATGCGCACACACACAGACACACTTATTTATATAGACAAGTCCTATCAAATTATAGAACATATCTAAATGATTAGGGTTTTCAGTTTCTCTCTTCTTTACAAACAAAAGACTTCTTGATATTTCAAAATATCCAAAAATCTAAGGTTACCTTGCTCAGAAGATGGCCAAGGTCTTAAATAATTTCAGAGGGTTTTGAAAAAAAAATTGAAATTGTAAATCACCAATTGCGATTCCATCTAGATTAGAAGTCTTGTTTCATAAGATCTAGAAACAGAATAGAAATTTGTTGGTTTTTGAGTTGTGAAAAACATTTACAGAAGAAATAATCAACAAATATAATTTCTTAAGATGAGAAATGAAATAATGCAGATCTAAGTGATATATGACATAAAATATCAAGTTCTACAGTTTCTATAAAAAGAAATAGAGATCAAACCAAAATGTCTAAGTTGGTTACAAGATCTTAAACAAAGAGGATTCAAACCACGAACAAGCTTCAAACCATCTCCAAAATAACTCTCAAACACTCAGGTTTGGTTTAGGGTTTGAAAAGGATTTTAGGGTTTGGACGATTTTAGGGTTTTCTCTCTCTTTTTCTCTCTCAAACATTTGAGGAAATGCAAAAACTCTAGAGGTTGAGACGATCCTTTCCCTTATATACACACACAGTTTCACATGGATCACAAAATAAGTAATGTAGATTGTCGATAAAACAAATGAACGAACCAGATTAAGTAAAGAGTTATATGAGAGCAAGAAAACACAAATCAGGCCGTTATGCAGTTGACAAGTGTAAGGCTCATATCATCTAACAAATGCGTATGAAAACTTAATTACAAACACACCTTTAAGTCTCAAGCGCTTTCGAATTCAACCCAATTAAACATTTAGGTAAGAAATGATACAATCAGTATTAACATAATGACCTAAATGTTTATAAAACACAACTTTTAATTTCTCAAAAATCATTTAAAAAATCCAAAAATTAGTAAAAACTTATTTAAAAGGGAATTAACTCACACACAAGCAAATGATGCAAGATATAATTTATGTATGAAATCCTTGTGTGTGGAGTTGAGTATTCACCTTTAATACCAACAAGAGGAATCATGTGTATAATCTGAGCTTCTTTGGAATCTAGGGGATGGGACTCAAATTTTGTCATAATTTCCAAACTAGATGAGCACTTGTATAATGTAGACTCAAGCAAGTCAAGATTATAAGGTGCTTCAATCTCCCCCTTTTGAAAAATGAGACAAAATCTCCTTTGAGTCAACTAGGACTCATAGGGATACAAACAAAAATAAGAAAAATCTATTCCTATACAAAATTCTATATACCCATATCCTAGAAAAAGAAAATTACATAACTTAAATAATTACAAACCAATACCCTAATAACATCTGTTATAGACAACGGTATAGATTCCTGCAAATAAGTCTAAGATCAAGCTTTTTAGAGATATGTACAAGGAAAAATGAACTCATAAGACTCAAATTGCTCACCCATTTTGTCCCAAATGGACAAAGGGAAAAAATACTTAAGTCACACGAGTTTATTCAGCACAAATCAGGCCGATCGATTTTCGTAAAGACTGAAATATTTTGTTATCCAAAGGTTTAGTAAACATATCTGGGAGCTGCAATTCAATAGGAAGATAATTAATTTCTAATTCCTTAGTCTCTACTAATTCGCGAATAAAATGATGTCTAATTTTTATATGTTTTGTCCGCGAGTGTTGAACAGGATTTTTAGAAATATTGATCGCGCTTTGGTTATCACAATAAAGATGAAATTGGTCTTCTTGAATGCCATAGTCACTTAGCATTTGCTTGAGCCAAAGTAATTGGGCACATAAACTACCAACATCTATGTATTCAGATTCAACTGTAGATAAAGAATTGTAGTTTTATTTCTTACTATTCCATCCAACCAAATTGTTACCGATATAATAACACGCTCCTTATGTGCTCTTACTATCGTTAGAATACCCTTCCCAGTCGGCATCAGTGTACCCTATTATAGTACTCGGGGTGTCATTGGTGTACCAAAGTCCCAAATTTAGTGTGCCTTTAACATATTTAATGATTCTTTTTACACAAACTAAGTGGATCTCTTTTGGATTATTTTGATAACGGGCACACACGCAAGCGACGCACATAATCTTAGGACACAAGGAAGTAAGGTATAGTAAGCTTCATATCATACTACGATATAAAGTAGAATCAATGGATTTTCCATTATCATCTTTAGATAATTTGACAGTGTTAGTGATGGGAGTTCGAGCTTATTTAGCACTTTCAAGCCCGAATTTTTAAACAATCTCTAAAGAATATTTCGATTGCGAAATAAATAAACCTTATGAATTCTGTTTGACTTGAAGACCCAAGAAAAATTGCAACTCCCCCATAAGAGACATTTGAAATTCTTTATGCATAATTTCAGAAAATGACTTAACTTCTTAAGGGGAAATTGATCCAAAAATGATATCGTCGACATATACTTGAGCTATAATAATATCTTTGTCAAAATGTTTGACAAATAGAGTTTGATCATTTCCACCTCTCTTAAAACCTTTATCTAAGAGAAAGTTGGAAAGACGTTCATACCAGGCTCTTGGCACTTGTTTCAGACCATACAAAGCCTTTTTAAGACGATAAACATGATTTGAAACCCTTTGAGTTGTTCAACATAGGTCTCTTCAGTTAAGATTCCATTAAGAAAGGATGATTTTACATCCATTTGGTAAAGCGTAAAGTGTAACTAACAGGCTATGGCAAAGAGAAGAAGAATAAATTCTAGACGAGTAATTGGAGAAAATATCTCATTAAAATCTATTCCTTATATTTGAGAATATCCATGAGCCACTAATTTGGCTTTGTTTCTAATGATTATCCCAATTTCATCAGTTTTATTTTTAAATAGCCAATGTATGCCAATAAACCTTTTATTATCAGGCCTAGGTACAAGATACCAAACATCATGAATGAAAAATTGAAGAAGTTCTTCCTGTATGGCAGAAATCCATTCTGGGTCATTCAATGCCTCATTTACAATCTTTGGTTCCACAAGGGAAACAAAACATGCATAATGAGCATAGTTTCTTAATTGAGATCTTGTACGTACAGGATCATAAGGGTTAACAACAACGTTATCTATGGGATGATCTTTAGAAACACAATTAGGTACTTCAGGTTTCTCCATTGGTAAAGAATCATCTATTTTTGGAGAGTCATTTTCTAAAATAATTTCAGACTCTTCTATAATAGTTGATTCTCTGGTCTTACTTTCAACAATAGTGTCACTTACAATAACGTTTATGGATTCCATTAAATTCTTTATGTGAAGATTGTAGACACGGTATGCTCTACTATCAGGAGAATATCCTTGGAAGATAGCTTTATCTCCACGAGTCTCAAATTTGGATAAGAATTCTTTATCTTTACAGACGTAATATGTACTACCAAAAGTTCTAAGGTATTTAAGATTGGTCTTCTTCCCATACCATAGTTCGTAAGGAGTTTGTTTAGAATTTTTCCTAAGATAGACCATATTAATAATGTGACACGCAATACGAATTGATTCTACCCAAAAATATTTAGGTAACCACTTGGCATGAATCATAACACGTGCCATCTCTTGAAGGGTATGATTCTTTCGCTCAGCAATTCTATTTTGTTGAGGAGTCTTAGGAGCACTAAATTCATGTTTGTAACCATTATAGTCACAATACTCTATAACACCTGTATCTATGAATTCTCCTCCTCTATCACTATGAATTATATTTACTTGAGTGTCCTTCTCATTTTCAATATGAAGTAAGATTTTTAAAAAGGTTCTGAAAGTGTCTGAATTTTGTTTTAAGAAGTCCAAGTAAACCTGGTGAAGCCATCTAACATAACAAGAATGTAACTGGGTCCACATAGACTAACATTACGAGAAGGACCCATTAGGTCCATATGGATGAGCTCCAAGGGTTTAGAGTAAGAATACGTTTAACTTTCTTATGAGGTTCCTTAATAATTTTTCCTTCCTGACATGATCCACAGACAATGTTAGAGATAGATTTGATCTTTTAAATTCCTCTAAATATTTCATGTGAAGACAATCTTCAAAGGCTATTGTAATTTATGTGACCCATCCTATTATGCCATATTTCATTCTCATTTATTCTGTAAATGTTATAGATTCCAACACTGTTCTAGACAGTATAACAATTGTCGAGAGTCCTGAGTCCTGTAATTATGCACTCACCTATTTCATTTAAAATCTTGTAATTATTCTTTGAAAAGGTGATAGTATTATTTGAGTCACAAAATTGCGAGATACTAAGTAGATTAGCCTCTAAACCTTTTACTAGAAGAACATTTTCAAGAAAAGCCAATCATTCTTCTTGGAGTGTTTCTTTACCAATGATTTGAGATGATGCACCATCATCGAAAATAACTTTTCCTCCAGCAATGCTGGTTTTATTTAAAAGTTTTGTATCATCCCCAGTCATATGTATTGAACACCCAGAGTCTAAATACCAACCAAAAGGGGTGTGTTCTGCTTTTAAAGCATTAATCACAATGTTACACTTCATCTGGGGCAATAGCTAATCTTTCCTGACCCAAATAGCTCTTGTTTTAATTTTACGCTCATTTGCTCTCATTTGATAAAATTTGCGAGCATTATATTTTTGTTGAATAAAAAATTACGCATATTTGAGTTTTATGGAGGATATGAGCATTTGGTTTAGAAAAGTGACTAGGAATTCTTCTTGTAAATGATCTTTTAGGTCTGTTTTTTCTCTTTCTATAGTTAGAGTTTTTGTCTGGTTGTCTAGGCAGGACATAATTGTTACGTCTTCTACTAGAGTAGTTAAAGTTTTGGTATAAAGGAGTATTACATACATGATTAATTAAACTTATAGGGTAGCATCCTTTGAAAGAATATCCGTACATGTCACGGTAAGAGGAATACAGATTTCTTGAAGAGGGTATCTCCTTAGGAAAGTCTCTAAACATAGGTTTAATGGGATTTTGACGTTGAGCCTTATTCCTAGGGGGTATAGTTTGAAATGCATAATCACTCTTCCTAATCGGAGAGCAGGCATATTTAGCCTTAGGTAAACTATCACACGTAGAGTGACTTGATTCCCCAATATCTAACTTTTGTTATTTTTTTTATCAAACTCATCATTTAAGGATTGAAAATCTAGATAGGTTTCCATAGGTCTTTTGCCACCTGACACAAACTTGATTGATTCAAAGTTTTTAATTTGTGTCTTTGAATTTGGGCAAAATCATATTCCAGTTCGATCGTCATAATTGAGTTTTGAATTGGCAACAAAATCATTAAAACAATTGGAATTATTTTCAAACTTAGATTTTTTTAAAAGTTGTTGTCTTATCTTTATCTTGTTCCAATTATAATAATGTCCCTTTATATTTTTTTCTCCAGAGTTTCATTTGTTTCAATCAAAATTTTCAATTTTTGATAAAAACTTTTGACTTCGTTTTCATGAGTTAGACATTGGGTAGTATACTCTTCAGCGTTAAGTTTAACCATTAGACTTAGATCTTCAATTTTCTTAGTGAGGTCTATCACTATCTTATCTAGTCTAGAGCTTTTCTTGAGAGTTTTGGCATAATGTGTGTGAACATCAAGGAGGTCTCAGTGTCTGAATCACTAAGTATAGTGTGTGAAGAGACCCCTAAGGATTCAATTATTGAACTCACACACACATTGACATCATCATTATAGCTTTCCCTTTGAATAACACACCCCATTATAGAACTAGCAATGTTCTTAGAAATTAAATCATCTAAACCAGTAGCAGCATGATTCATAACGACAGAAGTATAATTACTAGCATCATTCTCATACTTAGGCATACGCATATCATCATTATAGATTATCTTAGCAAAGAAAGACATGCAAGGATAAAAAAAATCAGATGACTCAGGATCCTCATTATTAGAGTCACTTGAATCATCCCATGTCTTGCAAATCTTGGCCCTGGTATGTTTATTGGTTGTGTTCAAGTTGACTCTATAATCTTATGCTATATGACCCAATTTTCCACATCTAAAACATTCAATAGTCTTAAGATCTTTGTTAGGTCTCATATGAATGTCCTTATTATGTTTGTCTTGACCTTTCTCATGGGTTTTGTGATTAGACTGAGTTGGATAATTTGGCTTGTCTTGTCTGGTTGCCATTTTATTTCTAAATTTCCCAATCTTCTTAAACTACTTTGACATCAAGGCAATCTGATTATCCAAACTATCTATATCACATTCCTCATCAGAATAAAAATCATTATTGGGAATACTAAGCTCAGGTTTCATCAGTTTAGAAGAAAAACTCAAATTGGAACTAGTCTATTTCCTATTGGACTGGGTTAATTGTTTTTTGAATTCTAGTTCCATTCCCACAGTTCTCAGTTTACTACTGAGTAATTCAGGAGTGAGATTTTGATCACTCATTTCCTCAATAGCATATATTTTGTTATCAAATTTCTGTGGGAATGACCTTAGAATTTTTTAGACAATTTCATTTCTATCATAGGTTATCCCATTAGAATGTAATTTGGTCACAATGTCAGTCAATTTCATATAAAAGTCATCAAATGATTCAGAGTCTGACATGATTAAAGAGTTATACTACTGGATAAGCATCTATATTTTAGCATCCTTAGCTCTAGTGTCACCTTCATGTGCAGTAACCAGTGTATCCCAAGCTTACTTAGAAGTGGTACAAGATTTGAACTCATGTTCATTTATAGACATAAAAATGGCATTCTTACCTTTCTTATCGTTTAGAGAGGCTTACTTCTCTTCTTGAGTGAATTCACTTAATACTTTCTTAATCCTCTCACTGCTTGCTTCAGTGGCTGGTTTTGTAGGATAAGTATATCCATTTTCAACAATGTCCTAGACGTAATCTCCTAAGGTTCCTTGTATGAAAGCAACCATCCTTACTTTCCAGTAAGGGAAGTTGTTTCCATTAAAGAGAGGGGCTTTGGACAGGTTACTAAATCTTTCATATTTCTCGTTCGTTATTTGATTTTAAGAAAACAATTTCAGAAACACAAGATCTTTAAAGAAAATTTCCTAAGATCTGATACCAATTGAAAAACTGTCACTTAAGTCATTTAATTCAAGATTAAACTATCTAAGTAACTCCGAACTATTTTTTTGGGAAACTCTTTTCTTTAAATCAAACAAATTAACCACAAGATGTCTTTAATAAAAATATGTACGAGATATGTTCAAGATCATGTAACCAGTTTTGAAAAACAAAACTAAAAGAATTTAAATTAATTTAAATAAGCATAACAACAACAATGAGATGAGGTGAAGTAGAAAGATTAAGTACACATAGTTTTTAACGTGGTAAAACCTCACCCAACTGAGGAAACATCCATGGTGACTTCTAAGTCACAAATCAAAAATGCACTAAAAAAAATATACATGTTACAATCTATTTAACACACATGCAAATAAAATAGACCTATACAAGTTTAGAATATGTACCCACTGATTTGATTCTAACTTCTCTGTAGTTATGATGTTGTTGTGGCTTTCTCAACTTGCTAACGTCTCAGCATTTTGTTCCAGCTTTACGTCGACTCTTGATGTTTCAAGATCTTATAGTCAAAAATTCTTGTGTTGTAGTGTGGCAAGTGTTTGTGACAGTGTTCTAACACAAGCATGCCCCCCCCCCCCCCGCCACACACACACTTATTTATACATAAAAGTCCTATCAAATTACAGAACTGATCTAAATGATTACGGCTTTCAGTTTCTCCCTTACTTATAAACAAAAGACTTCTTGATCTTTCAAAATATCCAAGAATCCAAGGTTACCTTGCTCATAAGACGGCCAAGAACTTAAACAATTTCAAAGGGTTTTTGAAAAAAAAATTGAAATTGTAAATCACCAATTGAGATTCCAACTAGATTAGAAGTCTTGTTTCATAAGAACTAGAAATATAAAATGAATTTGTTGATTCTTGAGTTGTGAAAAACATTTACAGAAGAAAATAATCAAGAAATATAATTTCTCAAGATGAGAAATGAAATAATGCAGATCTAAGTGATATATGACATAAAATAGCACGATCTACAGTTTTTATAAAAAGAAATAGAGATCAAACCAAAATGTCTATGTTGGTTACAAGATCTTAAACACAGAGGATTCAAACCATGAACAAGCTTCAAACCATCTCCAAAACAACTCTCAAACACTCAGGTTTGGTTTAGGGTTTGAATAAGATTTTAGGGTTTGGACTATTTTAGGGTTTTCTCTCTCTGGGTTCTCTCTCTTTTTCTCTTTCAAACATTTGAGGAAATGCAAAAACTCCAAAGGTTAAGACAATCCATTCCCTTATATAAAAATACGGTTTCACATGGATCACAAATGAAGTAATGTAGAACGTCGATAAAATAAATGAACGAACCATATTAAGTAAAGTGTTATATGAGAGCAAGAAAACACAAATCAAGCCGTTATGCAGTTGACAAGTGTAAGGCTCAGATCATCTAACAAACGCGTATGAAAACCTAATTACAAACATACTTTCAAGTCTCAAGAGCTTTCGTATTCAACCCAACTAAACATTCAGGTAAGAAATGATATAATTAATATTAACATAATGACCCCAAAGTTTATAAAACACAACTTTTAATTTCTTAAAAATCATTTAAAAATTATTTAAAAAATCCCAAAATTAGTAAAAACTTATTTAAAAGGGAATTAACTCACACACAAGAAAATATGCAAGATATAATTTATGTATGCAATCCTAGTGTGTAGGTTTGAGGATTTACCTTTGATACCAACAAGAGGAATCATGTGTAGAATCTGAGGTTCTTCGGAATCTAGGGGATGGGACTCAAATTTTGTCACAATTTCCAAACTAGATGAGCACTTATACAATGTAGACTCAAGTAAGTCAAGAGTATAAGGTGATTCAATGGTTTCTTTCTCAAAACTTGCCTCTCCCCCCAAGATTATGAAATCGTTGAGGATGTCATGGAAAAAGAGGTAAGTCTCTCACATCTCTTACCTTAAATGTTCTCCTTTTATTCATTCTTTATCATGTTGATGTCCTCAGTTTGTTGTAACTTTATTTTTTTCTTCTTTTAGGTTGGTGTGCAGGTTGATGCGTGTAATGGTGCTGAGGAAAATCTCCCTCTCGAAGCAGCTGCCCCTACTATTTCTCAGGTAGTCACCCATTTACCCTAGGGGTAGTTGTATCCGATACTTCATCTAGTGGTGGCTATTCCCCTGACCTTTATTTTTTGCATGAACAGACTGGCCTTGTGAGGGGTGTGCCTTCGGCGAAAGTTGTTGAAGTTGTGCCTGTATGTATTGTTTCTGTGACTTCGATGCCTGTGGTAAGCCTTTATTTTCTGCACTTATCTCCCCCTTTTATTGCTCCCTCGATTGTTCTGATTTAATTTAAGCTTTTATTTCCTTCTTTTTTAGTCTACCACACCCGTTTCAACCGTCCCTGTGGTACCACCACCTTTGAACGATCACATGCTTATTACTTTATTCGAGCCTTAAATTTCAAACCCCGAAGGTGTTGAGCCAGGTCCATCTACCCAAGGAGATGGTGAACAAGAACATGTTGTTCAGACGGTGGAGGATAGGTAGGCGCAGGTAGCTGAGGTTGGGGAGAATGTGATTACCCCTCAAAGTCATCCCCGAAAGGTGTCCCCTGAGGTGGTTGAGGAAGAGGACGTGGTTCAGATGGCCACTCGCGAGTTTCCAGAGGAGCGACAACCTGAGGTATTTCCACTCTTCTATCTATCGTCTGTATATAAATATATTAGCTTTAAAATTAAAATATCCCATAACCGCGGGTCAGGCGGGCCTAGGAATGTAGGAGTTTATATTTCATAAATCTCTCATAACCGAGGGTTAGGCGAGCCTAGTATTATAGGCATAAATCTCCCATAACCGAGGGTCAGGTGGGCATAGTATTATAGGCATAAATCTCCCATAATCGAGGGTCAGGCGGGCCTAGTCTTATAGACACAAATCTCCTATAACCGAGGCTCAGGCGAGCCTAGTCTTATAAGCATAAGTCTCCCATAACCGAGGATCAGGTGGGTCTAGTCTTATAGGCATAAATATCCCATAACTGAGGGTCAGGTGGGACTAGTCTTATAGGTATAAATCTTCCATAACCGAGGGTTAGGTAGGCCTAGTCTTGTAGGCATAAGTATCCCATAACCGAGGATCAGGCGAGCCTAGTCTTAGAGGCATAAATCTCTAAGTTAGAATATATATATTTTTTGTGCTTTCCTTTGTCTCTATTGCTAACTTCAACTATTTGCTACATTTCAAGTGGAGGTCGATCAACTAGCAACTCATAGGCTCGAAGTGGGGCCTGTTGTTAAGGAGTCAGTTCAAGCACCAATGGTAACTTCAACTGCTTCTTTGGGCGGGGCCCATGTACTTGGTGATACTTCTGCACATCGCATTTCTCAAGTGAAAGCAAGTGATAATGCTTCTCATAGCTGACATCCATCTTCTAGTGATAACATCTTTAGTATTCATCCACCTGAGGCATCCCCGAAGGTGGTTGTGCGACAAACTTTGGTCAGCTTCCCTTTTGTTCTGACTGAGTGTCCCCTTTTGTTGATCGAGAGATTGCTAGCTCCCTTTCCTTCGAACTTTACTGTTCGCTGTCTGCATCCACTTCTCAGGATGATGGCTGACCGATTATTTGGGGTCGCGATGGTATTAAAGGACACTGTCAAAACTTTATTAGGAAGGGTTAATGCATTAACCAATTATGGTTTTTCCATCACATGGCTGGTGGAGCTGCTGTGGAGTTTTAAAAAGAGTGATCTTCCCAGCATCTGTAACCGCCTCTAAAACTCTCATCATGAGCAGGTGGTTGTTTCGAAAGAACTTGTCGGTCTGGAATCCCAGTTACTGAAGACTGAGCAAGCAGTGCAAGAGGCTCGCGAGGCAGTTTCTCGTGCGAAGGCACAGTTGGTTGAAAAATAGCATGAGCTAGAAGCCATCTATAAGGCCCAAGAAAGTCGCCAAAAGAATCTAGCTGACCTTGTTGCAGAGAAGATCCAACTTGAGCAGAATATTCCCCCACATCACTACCGGCTGTTTGGTTCAGATAATCTTTGCTTTATTATGGACGACCCCTTGCTTCATTATCCAATGTTTCTTTTGTTGGTCTTGCCCTTCTCTGTGAACTTTTGAATTCTTTCTAACTTGGTTGTAACCAAAATGCTATCGTTTATTTGAAATAAAAAAACACTCGCAACTTTGGTGCTTCCTTTCTTTTCTATTATTTAATCTATTAGTAGATATGCTAACACATTAATGTTAATTAGCTCAAATATAATAAAGTAATCAACCAATGAACTTGTGAAAATAAAATATTGATCTAGAATATGCCTTCTGAATTTTACTTCTGATTGTATTAAATGGGCCAGACCAATTGCTTTAAAGCGTATATCTATGGTTTAACACAAAAATAAGGCATTGAACAGGAGTAACAGGACATACATTCAGACATAATAAATCTTTAGCCACTTGTTGTTCAATTTGAAAGTCACATTATCTTCCATCTTAGGTATCTCGCGGTAGCCTGAATCATGGGTTGCTCGAACGATATAAGGCCCTTCCCAGTTTGCTTCGAACTTTTGTAGCGACAAGCCTCTTAAGTGTCTCGTGCATGATTTTAGAACCAAGCCTCCTTCTTTGAACTTCCTTGGTTTCACCAATTGGTTATAGGATCTGGATAACTGATTCCTATATATCTCGAAGTGTCTGGAGGCGTTATCCCTATGTTCTTCCAAGGCTTCGAGTTGTACATGGCAACTGTGAGGGAGCATAGTAATTCAAAGGTTGTAACGAGCCAAAGGTACCTCGAGTTCGACTGGAAGCACAACTTCTGCCCCAAATAATAGGGAGAATTGTGTGCACTCTGTTGTCTTTCTCTTTGTCGTTCGATAGGCCCATAGAACTTTGCGGATCTTGTCATCCCATATGCCGGGGAAGTCCTCTAGCATCTTTGCCAAAATATTCACCAATGTCTTGTTGGTAGCTTAAGCTTTCCCACTGACTTGGAGGACTGATTATCATAACCCGATATTGCCAGCGAGTGCAGCACCAATCTATTTTTTACAACCCGGTGGCATAGAAGGATCCCACAGGCATTATGTTGATGGATGCCCCTCCATCTAACAATACTCATGAGGAAACTAAATCATTCACCGATGCAGTAACATACAAAGGTTTATTATGTGGGTACCTGATCATCCTATCTTCCTCTGAGAATGTGACTTCTGAGAGATATTTACTCTCCAATTTAGCCATAGGCCCCTTTCATTTCAAATGTGGTGCCATATTTTTCTTTGCAATATTCAGAATGGCCCTCGTAATTTCTAGCTCGGAATCATCAAGAAGGCCAACATGGTCGAAGAACCAACTAAATTTTAGCAAACGAGCCAATGTTGCATATTCAAGCCACATATACATCCGATCATCCTCAAGATCATAAACTTCTTCCACGTCTCTATACGCAGCTCATCATACGCTATTACTACGTTGACCTCCCCTAGAGAACAAGATACTATATGCCCACTAAGTATCTCAACAACATCGTATGCTTCTCCTTCTTTCGTATTCTTCATCTTTAACCTCGTCATCTAAGCGCAGGTAAGCCAAATCGAAAGTGCATTCCTTGAGACAATATGTGAAGCCGCTATCCAGAGTGCCTTCAGAGTCATTCTCCCCTAGCCATTGTTCCATCATTGACCGCTCGGCCTCCTCATCGAAGGTGCTAGCCATATGGGCCCCATAACACGGTAAAGGATTGTTTCTTAAATTGGTCTACGGTAACTCGATGTCTCCATTCTTCACATGGAGGTCAATCAACCTTCTTAGTGAAAAAGACGCCTTAGTAGGAAGATTTACCCTGTCATGGAGCGCACAATAATGGGTCTTCTCTCTATGTTCTTGGGTGAGTGGCGCTGTGTAGACATTAATCGGCCTACAAACTTTATCACGAACCATGAGATCATACAGGTTTAAAGCTTGTTCCACCGTACGAGGTAGCTCAAGAGGATCCTCCACATCTTCAAATCTTATTTTGATGTTTCAACCCCTTCTACCTCCTCGACCGTCATTACCTCCTTCTCTACCCCCATCATCCGCATAGTTAATCCTTGAGGGTATTCCCCTACTCGAGGTAACTGTTGTCCTCATAAGCAAACCGTACAAAGCGGGCGGTGGTACTATGGGTTTTCACCACTAATGTGATATTCCTTGATGCCTTGAAAAATGTTGCAAATGTGCCTTATCTTATCTCGTTAATCAGATGACATATGTATTCGGGAAGCAAGCCTTCTGCACATACTTACGAAAGCTTGTCCTCTCATGAATCCTCCCTCACGTGTAGAATATGCTCATGGAACCTCCATATATAGTCCACAACGTCCTCTCCTACCTTCTTCTTCCCACGTGTGAGTTGGGTGAGTGTGAACTCATCCTCCTCTAAGAAAAACTTTTGCACAAACAAAACATGTAACTCCTCCCAGGAACTTACACTACCTGGAGCTAGGTGGGAATACCATGTGTAGGCTTTCTCTGTCAGGATTTTGAGAAATCCCTTAGCCTCAACATTTTGTCATTGCAATGGACCCCCAAGTTCTCGATTAACCTCTTCACAGGCTCCTTGGTATTCATGCCTTTCCCGGTGTACTTTTCAAAGATTGGGGGAGCATACCCCACTGGGTAGGTTTAGTTATTATACTCCTCTAGGTAGGGAGTATGAAAGTCGTAGTATATTGAAGAGCTTTCTCTTTTAAACACAACTATGAACTTTAGCAGCTCTTTCTTCATATCTTTTAAACTGGTTGGCGAGGGGATAGCTGACGAAGAAGTCATTATCTCCGGGGTCGTTGAGGCTGGCGCGCCTACACCTTGACTTACCACGATAGTTGGGGAGGCTAGAGTCTCTCCCCCATTTTATAACATTGATTCCCTTGTCATATGTGGAATCGCAAGGAGAGTGCTAACGGAGGCAGGTGCCACCACCCCCCAGTAATAGTTGGAGATGGTATATTGGATAGTGGTGCGGCCAAGGAACTCACTCCCATGGTGGCTCCCAACATTGCCTGGGCTACCGAAGTCTTAATTAACTCTACGAATAGTCCAATCAACCCATGCATCTGTGCCTGGCCTATTCCCCATTGCGTGGCCATCGTCTCTGTGATACCAACACCAGGTGCACTAGGCTCTATCCTTATCGTTCTCCTCGCTTCAGGAAATGCAGCGTTACTTGCCTCTTCTTCACGCTATATGACATCGAAATCAATGTTTCAAATGGTGTTATCCCCTGGCATCTTTTCAAAAGAGAATACCTCCCCAGTGGAGTCGCCAAATATAAAATGTGGGTTCTATAAATACTATTAGTATTAAGTGAGGCTTAACCCCTTATCAAGACCGGGACTAACACTGTTAGATATAGAGTATATGTCAGAGCCACACATGAATTAGAGACAGAGAGGTTTAATATTCAAAGTTGCACTAAAGAATATATTGACGTGAGAAAACATATAGCAAACACAATAAATGAATGGGACCAGCACGTAGCGTGGTCGGAGGGAGAAAGAACAAGCACTCTAGGCACAATAAAGACAAGGAAGGAACTTCAAGCTCGTATAATGCCCAATAATGGGTGCATTGAATGTGTATGGGAGTTAATGCCCTCGCGAGAGTTCTCTAATATAAGAAAAATTGGGCAGTAGTTCTAGGATCTGGATGATCTCCCTTGATTTTTTTGTTTTGGTCTTATTTATATGGAGGGAGAGGTTACTCAAGTCAGCATGCCCTCCATCCCTTTGGCCTGGTGCATTAAATGCATGAGATACTTCATTTAATGCATGGGATCTGTTAGTTTTGGTGGGAAAGCATTCTATTGGTTGGAAGTATTACAATCATTAATAAAGGATATTACTTGTCATCTTGAGGATTACTCTAGGATGGCTATACGTCTATATTTGGTGAACTAGACCTGCTATCTTAAAGATAAAGTCACTTTAGCGCTATATTCTTGAGTTTCTAAACGTCAAAAGTCATGACATCAGGAAGTGGTTCAAATAGTGGCTATTATTTGGTATCTAGTCTCGTGAATTAGCCGGGATGGCACTCGAGGTACCTCGGGGAGGTGACCTCGAGGGGGCAAGTATTGAGGGAGACCGAATGACTCGGGGAGGTTCATTCGAGTGGGTAAGCAATGAGTAGGCTCAAATGACATTCGTCCTAGGTGAAGTTTGTCCAAGTATGCCAAGAGGGTTGGTGATAGTTCCCAATGTTGCCTTATTCTCAATCCTCCAAACCATGTCCCTGCGAAATTCCCAGGAGGAGGTAACTTGATAGGGCATGAAAGCCCTTCCATGCCCTTCCAAGCATGGACCCTCGTGGGTACCAAACGAACCCACTCAACATATATATTTATTAGATAAAGTACATAATACAACATTATATTTCTTATTACAAACTATTGTTCTTCGGGTGACCTTTGTTCTTCGAGATGGGTTCTTCGAGCTACGTCCATTGTAAGCCCTTCGAGGTAGAACATTACGAGCTGCCTACTTGTATAGGGTCTTCAAGGTGGTTCCTGCTGTAGACACCCCATTTTGTTACCCCTTAAAACTCTCCTTATGTCCCTAGCACCTCCCTTCGTCACTACAGACCCATGTCATACCCTGAGTACTGACCTAGAAGCCATCGAGCACTCCCAGGCTCCATTTGACCAAAAGTCAAAGTCTTAAACTTGACCAATACTGAATGAATATTTGAAGGGAACTGAAAACCCTTTCCGAAAATCCATCCCGTGCGCGATTTCGACTTACCATGCCGACCAATGACCTGTTTTCCCCCGAAACTCAATTAGGAGGCCACCGGCTGCTCCCGGACTCCGTTTGACCTAAGTCAATTCCGGGACTTAATGAATCTTTAAAGGGCACTGAAATCCCTTTCCAACGGTATGCTCCATGTGCAATTATGACTTACCATGTGGATAAACGATCTATTTGACTCTGAAAGGTCATCGAATGCTTCTAGGGCCCGATTGACAAAAGTCGACTCCCCTAACCTGATCAAACTATTTGGAATGTCTAAGTACACCTCCTAAACTTTCCAACGATCCTCTCCATGCATGATACAGACTTACCATGCAGACGAACAATCCGTTTGCGTCCGACGATTCTCCGTCCAATGGACTGATGAATGCTTCCGAGCCATATTTCACCCAAAGTCATCTCTTGAACCTGAGATACGTCCAAAGGATTTTTGAAGGCCCCTGAATTACCTTTCCAACGGTATGCCCCGTGCACAATTCTGATCAACAGTTTGCGATCTGCGACCGATTTTCCAAAAAGGCCTAAAAGACACTGCCAAACGGTAGGTCTCAGACCCTGCCTATCGGCAGTGTGCCTAAACGCACCTGCCGAACGGCAGGAATAGGGCTATGCTGATCTGTAATTCCCTGGGCCTATAAAAAGGAGGTCTGACCTCACTTGCAAAGGGAGCCCAGATCAGAAACATATCACTCTTAGCAGATCCAGTAAACCTCTCTCGAAGTCAGCGTGATTTCCACACCCAAATCCCTTTCCAAGCTTCACTTTTCACCATCCTTTTCATCAAACTTGGTGAATTCTCTACCCTTCATCATCATGTAAGTCTAAGGGCTGCTCTCTATCATTCAAGATCAAGCTCAAGATCTTCAAGAAGGTCCAATTTTCTCAACTCTCTCTGTAAATTCTCATAAATTCCCAATAACTTGTTTTATTCCTTAGCACTTTTATTATCTCATCTAACACATCCTAATATACTTTTAATTTAGTATTCTTGCACGTCTCTTATTTTCTTATAAAAACCCAAAAAACAAGAAAAAGTGGGTTTGCTCGTAACTTCCAAATGGGAATTCTCACACTTTTTTTACACTTATCTCACAACTAAAACACTTTTTTCTGAACACACACACATACACACAAATAAGAGAATCTCCCGATTAGATTTATGGGATAAATCCCACCCCTCATTTTGTATACGAACTACGTGGACTTTGATGCATCTATAGGCTACGTAGGCGTCTCGGGTTAAAACCTGAGACTCGAGTCCTATTTTTTACTTTTCCTCTCATTTTCTATTTTCTCTAATCTCCATTCTTATATATATATATATATATATTTGTTCTTAGTGGCGTATTATTCTACAGACGTTATCGTTCCATCATAACGGTCAACGTAGGGATAATCGCATAAATCCAATTTTCTAATATTATTTTTAAACCTTCCTATGGATGACTCGCTTTACCTCTTCCATGGTATAAGTCGATGATTCCTATATCCTCTATATATACACATGCACACACATCACGGGGAAAATAAAAACAAAATATCAAAAACCTATGAGGATCGAAAGGGAGGAATGGGTGCTTAACACCTTCCCATTTCGTAACTTAGCCTCCGGACCCTTCTCGAATCACTTTAGTTTTGTATGCACTAGTATGTCTTTGGATGCTGTCCTTCGGGATGGCTTCCCCTTTTCTTTTATCTGTTTTGAGTAAAATAGACTGGCGACTCAAATCTCTCTTCATTTTTCACCTCACCTCAAATGACGCCGACCGAAGCGCTCCCGAGAGGGACGCGCGGTACCTTAGGATCCTCACTCTCACGCAGCCCACTCGTCGTGAGGATCAGGATTCGAGAGGGATGGCCACAGTGGCGACTCTACTGAGGACTTATTTCTTCTTTTGAGGGCTAGACTCTGTTTACGTGGGTGTTATGTTTTCTTATATTCTCCCCCATTTTGCATGTTCCCCTTTATTACTCATGTGTATCCCATGCTTATGCTTCTATTCACACTTGTAGAAAATTATCCATGTACAATTCTCACCATGTGCACCTAGGGTCACGTATATCCACATGTTGCACGCATCACCCATCCATACTTAATGTACCATTGGTACTTGTACTTTGCTCCCTATTTGGCATAATCAAGAAAAACATTCTCATAAGACTAATAAGAGAATCATGCATGATTCACACGACATCACCAAAAATCATTATTATTGACCGAATTTTTACCTAGTAACTGGAGGGTCACTTCATGATGGGCGCTGGTCTGACAGGGCACAGTTAGCCTAAGCGATATGACTATCACTTTTCATTGGCCAAGTACCTTCGACGTATATCGAACGGTTACCCTGCATCGTACTGCTTGACCGAAGTCATGACGGAAGGTATATCGTAGGGAATTCATTCACGTACGCCGAGTATATCAAATTCGCTCTCACATGTACCGTCCCTACTAGGTATATGGTGAGAAAATTCACTTACACTCAGGTATATCAAATGGCTTGTCCACACGTACCGATTTCCCGCAAGAGCAAGACGTATATCGTGGAAGTCATACCAAAGGAGGGAACCCTTTCCAATTCACCCAACCAACTGCATACCCACATATAGGTGTCAACCCTAGGACACACATGTTAGATTGTCGATTTCAACCCAAAACTCTGTCGAAATTTCGGGTCGGCCTGTCGCACAAATTTTTGCGCATTTTTAAAGCGGGATCCTGTCCATGAGCCTGGTCATAAGTCAGCCATAGCTTTTCATATATTACAAGCCCAATTTTTCCAGGCTCGGGTCCTGTCCGGCATTTTATTTTGCATTTAGGAGAATTTAATACAAGTGAGAACATAATAATTATAATAATCATGCTGGGACCGTCTCCAAAGGGAAAATTCTCCTTTTTCTTTATCCAAAATCTAAAATCATTTTCCTTTCCTTATCAAAAAAGAGCCAAAAACATTTCTTCTCTCTTTATCAAAAATCCAAAAATATTTTATCTTTCCCTCTAGAAAAAAATATTTTCATCCCTGTTTCCTAAAATATATATATATATATATATATATATATATATATAAACCTCATTTTTACGCCTTCTCAGGTCAATCGCAAACCCTTGGCCTGGCTCCTTAATCAGCCCGGAGTTGCGTTCCCCTATTACTCCTTCTGAGTCCGGTATCCATCCGCTTTCCATGGAGAACACAGATCAAGTAGCCATTGTGCACCCGGATCTGACGGCAGTTCTAGCTCAACTTGTGTCCAAGATTGACAACCTCCAAACCGAGGTCCGAGAGATGAAACAAAACCAGGTTCCTATTCCTTAAGAGCCCGAGGCCCTATTTCCTTGCGCTGTGGATCCACTCGAGCCTATCTGGATTCTCGAAGAGTATCAGCACGCTCCACATGCCCCTCCTGCTAATGGGTCTCCGCCTACCCAGCATTCGATGCCGAATCTTTCCCAGCATGGGGCTAACTAGCCTATGGTCATTAATCCAAAAGAAGAAGAATTGAACAAAGTTAAAGAAGACCTCAAGATACTCACTAAGAAGTTTGACCAAGTCAGAATCTCAGGGAATTACATGGACTACAACCACGTGTCTCCTTATCCTAAAGCGAGGTTACCCGAGAAGTTCAAGATGCCAAATATCAAGAAATTCGAAAGAAGTGGACCCCCGATTGTTCATCTCTGAAGTTATCACCGTTCCATGACTATACTAGGGGATTCTGAAGAAGTGATGGCCCAATTGTTTTAGCAAACTCTGAAGGATAGAGCCCTCCGATGGTTTTTATCTCTCGAAGAATCCAGAATTCGTAGCTAGGAGGATGTAGCCCAGGAATTCATGTCGCAGTATAAATACAATGAAGAGATTAAGGTCAACCGTCATGATTTTGAGCTGCTCAAACAGAACCCTGGTGAATCAGTCATTAATTTCATAGCCCGATGGAGGGAAAAGCAGCAACCATGACCAATCGACCTTCCGAGGAAGAACAAGTCAGTATAGTGAAGAATAAATTCTTACCCCATGTCCGGCAACAACGATGGGAGGATAATACTATCCCCACTTCCGAGCTCTCAGAGAAGTAGGAGTAGAAATCGAGGAGGGTCTTGCCAAGACAGAAGTTGAACCAAAGAAGGTGTTCGGACAGTTCACCCCCAAAAAATATGACAAGCCTGCCAGTGCTACAATCTCAGCCATCAACAACATCTCTCAACCAACCACATCATGGGCACCAGAAAGCCTCTATGTCTCAGTCTGAAAGGAATACACTAAACTCTATGGTCCCCTCTCCAAAGTTTATCAAGTCTTGTTAAGCCGAAACCTCATCAAACCTTTGGATCCCCATCCATTTCCAAATCCACTCCCAAGAAGCTTCAAGGCAGATGCTCATTGCGCCTTCCACCAAACTGCTGGCCATACCACCGACCAATGCTTTCACCTCTGAAATGTAATCCAAGGTCTAATTGACCGGGGTACCATCGCCCCACCAGCCAATCCTAAGCCAAACACTACTCACATCCCACTTCCAAATCATACCGATGCCATCTTTCTAGATGAGAACCCAGAATTCGATCCCTCAACTCAAATCACACCCATATACTTTCCTAAACCTCTCTAAATTTTCCCATATTTTCTCCTACACCATATTAGCCTCGCTGATCAGGCACTGTCACTCCTTACCAGAGCATGCTTCGTTATCCATACCCGTTCTGAAAATGGAAGTATGGAATTATCAGAAGTCTTAAACCAACTCCTAGAGTTTGGGCTGAAATTTCCCTCACAGATGATCATTGATTACCAGAGTTTTAGTATATTGTTCTTGGAAGCACGAAAATGGGCCCGAGAGTCAGATAGTTGGGTAGTATCAACCATTGAAGTCAGCTTGGATGATGTCATCCGGATCATGGTAGAATTATTCAGGCAAACCAACAACATTTGCAGTATGACCGAGTTACTTGATGCTCTGAAGCTACAGGGATGCATGGTCCCTTCACCCTTACACATCCCCACAGAATGGGATGACATGTATGAAGAAGCCGTTGAAGTTGTGGAATGCATCGACTTTACATGGAAATACAGAATTTTTGCCACCGGATGGGGGGAAGAATTTGGATATTCAAATAAAGAACAAGCTTTTGAGAAAACATGCCTGGTAGCCAACATGTGTGGAATGATATCATTTGAAGAACTCCTCGAAGAAATTAACAAGGTGGCAGAATAACCCGAGATTGACAAGGAAACGAGATTCATGTTTTTCCCTTCTTCAGTAACTCACATGACCAGATCAGGGAGGCATTACCAGATCCCAAACTCACTACCAGCCAATGACAAAGGGAAGGGTGTGGAAAACCTTCCTATGCCAGAAATGACCCTCGAGGAGAGCAAGATCCTCGATCAATTGAAGAAAACTCAAGCTAACATCACTCTATGGGGGCTTTTTATGTCTTCTCAGCTACACAGAAATGCTTTGATCAAGTTTCCCACCGGACCCACAGTTCATCCCTCTACCACACCAAAAGAAATGGTAAACGTGGTCAGATCCTTGACCTCTACCCGAATGCCATCCTTTTTCGAAGAAGAAATCCCCAAGATTGGGCTAAACTACAATCATGCACTCACCATTTCCATCGAAGTTATGGGGAAGGTTGTACCACTCTCTCTTGTCGACAACGGATCCGCCTTGAATGTCTGCCCACTAAGAAACTTCAAATGTTTAGGCCTGAAAGAAAGTGACCTCGCTCCAACCTTCGCTGATGTGCGTGCCTATGATAATACCCATCGGGAGGTGATTGGATCCATAAATCTTATAATAGGGACTGACCCTATAAACCTTGTTGTTGAATTCTAAGTTATTGACATCCCATCTTGTTTCAACCTATTTCTAGGACGACCTTAGTTCCACAGTATCAAGGGTGTGTCTTCCTCACTCCATCAAAAATTAAAGTTCTTCGGCGACGGACGGGTCATTTCCATCTTGGGCGATGACGACAATGTCAATGGTGTAAGTACCAGTAGCCCAATCCTTGAGATATAGCACGGGTCAAATGATATGCCACTATCAGGGTTTCGAGTTGAACCACTTATACTCCCGGTAGGGGACAACCTCAAAGAAAGGGTTTGTCGAGAATACGACCCTCATGGAAACGTCAATGTAATTCAGATATTTAGAAACATACACTTCATGCCCGGACTGGGGCTAGGACAAAGACAATAATGGATACTTGAGCCGATTGAACTAAAGAAGGCTTTCCCTCCTTGTGGTTTGGGGAATCATCCGTCAAAACAAGAGCTCAGAATGATCCGCCTATCTCGACCAAAGAGAAGAATAGACCATGTCCAGATTATTCGAAGTGACTCCTTAAACGAATGATTCATAAAAAAGGGTGAGGACTTCCCCTTTTGCGGCTTTCCAGAACCATGGTATGATCATACAGACAAGAAAATGAAGCTTAAAATGGAGATCTCCTTCCAAGACAGCTACTCATGGGCCGAGAGTTCCCAACACCATGTACAATCGCTCATCAAAGATACCGAAGAGACTAAGAAAAGCGACTTTGAAGATTCCTTCAACTTACAGACACTGGGGATGACACTCTTTATGGTTCACTTAGGCACTACATCACCGGATCCGTCCCAACTGATTAAAGCTGCTGATACACCTCTCCTCAACTGGCATGCTGCGCCAGTTCTACCTGCTAAAATCTCCCCTAATCCTAATATTTACCCCATTTCTTCTTCTGTTGTCTATCCTTCCTCAAACGTAATCGAGTCCTCATTTGACGAGGTTCTCAATGTTGTTTTTCCTATCAATGAAATAAACAAAGATTTTGAGTATCTTATTGCGCCTTACATTAACTGTTTGGATTCTAATCAAACTTTTGATGATGATGATTTTGCAAATGAACAATTCTTAACTGATTTAAATAAGGTTAATAATAAATAACATAACCGTGTTCAAGTTAATGAAGAAGAGACTGTTGTTATTAAACTCGGTTCAAGTAGCCAACTGCACGAGATTAGGATAGGGGCTACCCTCGACGAGAATGAGCGTGCACAACTCAAATAATTGCTAAAAGAATTCGTGGATGTCTTCTCATGGTCCTATGACGATAAGCCCGACATTGATCCTGAAATAGCTCAGCATGAGATTCCCACTCTCCCAGATTACAAGCCGATTAAACAAAAGTTGAGAAATCTCCACACCGAATGGTCGCTCAAAGTCAAAGAAGAGGTGGTCAAACAGTTAAACGTAGGCTTCATTCGTGTGATCGAATATCCTACGTGGCTAGCCAATATAGTGCCCATGCCAAAATTAAGAGGAAAGGTTCGGATGTGTGTAGACTATCAGGATTTGAACAAAGCCTCTCCAAAGGATGATTATCCCCTACCCAATATCGACATGATCGTGGACAACACAGCCAGTCATGCTCTCAAGTCATTCGCCGATGGGTTTGTCGGATACAACCAAATCAAAATGCACCCAGACCTCCAAGAAAAAACCGCATTTATCACCCCATGGGGAACCTTTTGCTACGTTGTTATGCCATTTGTTTTCAAGAACGCTGGGGCTACCTACCAGAGGGACGCCACAATCATCCTGCACGATCTTATTCACAAAGAAGTAGAGGTCTATGTGGATGATATGATTACGAAGTCTAAAACTAGAGAAGGTCATGTTCATGATATCTGAAAGTTCTTCGAACGACTGCGACAGTATCAGATGAGACTCAATTCGTAGAAATGCATCTACGGCATTACAAAGGGAAAACTATTGGGATTCATGGTTAGTGAGAAAGGGATAGAGGCAGATCCCGCCAAGCTGAAAGCCATACTTGAGATGCCACCTCCCCGAACAGAGAAAGAAGTCTGAGGTTTCCTTGGGAAATTGCAATAAATCATTCGGTTCATTAGCCAATTAAACTCCATCTGTGAGCCAATCTTAAAACTCCTCCGAAAGGATTCAACTAAGATTTGGAATGAGGCATTCCAAGAAGCTTTTGACCGAATCAAACAATATTTGACCCAACCCCCGGTACTCATGCCACCACAGCATGGTCTCCCCTTGCTCCTATACCTAACCATAACCAACAATACAACTGGGGCTTTGCTAGCCCAATACCTTGAAGATTCTGGCAAATAAAGAGCCGTCTATTACGCCAGTCACAAATTGGCCGGGTATGAGGTTAACTACACCGCTTTAGAAAAGGCGTGTCACACTTATCATGGTCAGCCAAAAGTTTCGACACTACATGATCGCCTTCGCCATCAAACTTGTATCCCGAATGGACCCCATCAAATACCTTCTTGAGAAACCCGCCTTGAACATCCGAATGGCCTGATGGTTGATGCTCCTAGCCGAGTTTGATATCGTGTACGTCACGTAGAAAGGGGTCCATTCGATATGATAAATAACCGATCTATCTTCCTCACCTGCAGCCCGTCCTCCATATCAACCATTTACTCAACAGAACATCCTCTAGTAAGGACAGTGGGTAGAATCCCCAGATACTATTCTCCCTACGTCACCGAGCGCCGCCCTCACCACCCTCACCGCCTCCGGCCTCACTTGCAAAGAGCGATCAACCTATATTTTCTCCCCGTCACAATCCAGTCCCAGCAGCTACTGCACGTCTATGGGAGTCACGGTCATCTACCCAAAACCGAAATGGAAGGTATGGGTAGTATCCCTCCATCTTTCCCCCAAAGCGTACAAGATCGCTGTCGACCAAGGCGTCTCATCCAGCGTAGATGCCAACCTCCCAAAACCTGCTGATGATACCATCCAATCCACCACGGGTGGAAGATGCTCCCAGATATCCTTAAGCCCCGTCGTCCCACGGGCACACATGTTCTTCAAAGAGATATCAGACTGTCAAAAGAAGAAACTATGTCAAAATTAAAGGAAGTAAAAAGAAAAAATACCAAAAAGAGGGGAATGCCAAAAGTCAGGTTACTTACATAACCGCCAGGGCTCACCACCTTAGAAGACCGATGATGCGACGGCTCCCGCAGCAAAGTTCGTTCATCCGTAATCGGCTCGAATGAGTCAAAGGAGTTCTCACTCCCCAAATCAAGAGGCGCCTTGGCCCTCCACTCCATGTTCGCCCAGTCATCAATAGTCAACCATTCCTTATGAGCTGCAGTGCTCACAAAGGCGGCCATTTCTTAGAGAATGGAATGCTAGAACGATTTGCAGAGGAAAATCGCAGAAAGAAAGAAAGAAAGAAGCTGTGAAAAATGAAGGGGAATCCGCCCCCTTTATATAGGATGCTAAGCGTCATGCCGATCGGCATTGACCCCCACCCATCGATCGGCACTGTCTCCTTACCTTCCTGAGGCAATCCAAAAGTCCGTTCCACTGTCGAATGGCACCCTCTGAAACATGCCGACCGGCACCCCCTGAACTTTCGTACAAAAATTCCCATAAAATCCTGAAAAATCCTCAGAAAATTTTGTAAAAATCCCGAAAAGGATTTAGAACATTTTCACCAAGAAAATTTCACACTCCCTCAAGAGACACCCCTATTTCCCCAGCGAAACTCTCGAAAACCAAGTGAAACTCCTCCCGACAACGTCCCCGAAGATCACTAAGGATCACCTCCTATCCCCAAAAGGTATCAAACCTACTCGAGCAATACGTCCAATACGTGGACCACCTAATCACTTCCCCAGTGAAGTTTACGGCATCAAGCATTCCTTTCCCCCGCAAAATCCCTAAGATCACAAACGCTTCCCCAGCAATCATCTCCCTGACTCAGCACAACATCCCGAGGTAATTTCCCCGGCAGAACTCCAAAAAGTCATTTTCAAAGTCTCCAAAGGACACTCTAATTTTTCCCCAGCTCTTTCCCTATTAGAACCCAAAATTTAATCTTTATCCTCTCTCAGGTCAGAATTGACCTCGGTCTTGGATCGTCACCCTAGTTAGGTCAGAATTGACCTCGGTCCTCGATCTCCACCACTCTTAGGTAAGAATTGATTTTGGTGTTGGATCGTCACCCTAGTTAGGTCATAATTGACCTCAGTCCTCGTCCATCACCTCTCTCAGGTCAGAATTGACCTCGGTCTTGGATAGTCACCCTAATTAGGTCAGAATTGACCTTGGTCCTCGATCGTCACCTCTCTTAGTTCAAAATTAACCTCGGTCTTGAATCGTCACCTTAGTTAGGTCAGAATTGACCTTGGTCCTCGGTCGTCACCTCTCTTAGTTCAAAATTGACCTCGACCCTCGATCGTCACCTCTCTTAGGTCAGAATTGACCTCAGTTTTAGATCGTCACCTTAGTTAGGTGAGAATTGACCTCGGTCCTTGGTCGTCACCTCTCTTAGGTCAGAATTGACCTCAATCTTGGATCGTCAACCTAGTTAGGTTAGAATTGACCTCGGTTCTCGGTCGTCACCTCTCTTAGGTCAGAATTGACCTCAGTCTTGGATCACCACCCTAGTTAGGTAAGAATTGATCTCAGTCCTCGGTCGTCACCACTCTTAGGTCAGAATTGACCTCGGTCCTCAGTCATCACCTCTCTTAGGTCAGAATTGACCTTGGTCTTGGATCGTCACCCTAGTTAGGTCAGAATTGACCTCGGTCCTCAGTCATCACCTCTTTTATGTTAGAATTAACCTCGGTCCCTGGTCTTCACCACTCTTAGGTCATAATTGACCTCGATCTTGGATTATCACCTTAGTTAGGTCATAATTGACCTCAGTCGTCACCTCTTTTAGGTCAGAATTGACATCGGTCCTCGATCCTTGGTCATCACCATTCTTAGGTCAGAATTGACCTCAGTCTTGGATCGTCAGTCAAGCCCTTAGACTTGGCTTCGACCCGCAAAATTGGTCATCTTTACTCAAGCCCTTAGAATTGGCTTCAACCCGAAGAATTAGTCATCCGTTCAAGCCCTCAGAATTAGCTTTGACCCGCAGAATTGGTCATCTCAACTTAAGCCTGCAGAATAGGCTTCGACCCACAGAATTGGTCATCCTCACCTTAAAGCCCTCAGAATCGACTTCGACCCGCAGAATCGGTCATCCTCATATTTAAACCATCAGAATCGACTTCTACCCACAAAATTGGTTATCCCCAGCACACTCTGTAGGTCCTCAAAATCGGCCTCAACCCTCTGAATTGGTCATCCTCACTCCCTTAGGTCCTCATAATCGGCCTCGACCCTTGGAATTGGTCATCCTCCCTCCTTAGGTCCTCATAATCGGCTTCGACCCTCTGAATTGGTAATCCTCCATCAAAAGCATCATGCGATGTCTATTCGACGGCTATCTTTTGTTCCAAACTCACCCGTCGAGCGGCTCTGTAGACACCCCATTATGTTACCCCTCAAAATCTCATTTGGTCCCTAGCACCTCCCTTCATCACTATAGACCCGGGTCATACCTCGAGTACTGACCTAGAAGCCATCGGGCACTCCCAGACTCCGTTTGAACAAATTTCAAAGTCTTTAGCTTGACCGAGACTAAATGAATCTTTGAAGGGCACTAAAACCCCTTTCCAATGGTCCATCCCGTGCGCGATTCTGACTTACCATGCGGACGAATGATCCGTTTGACTCCGAACGATCACTGAATGCTTCTAGGGCACGATTAACCAAAGTTAACTCCTCAAACCTGATCAAACTCTTTGGAATGTCTAAGTACATCTCTAATACTTTCCAACAATCTTCTCTGTGCGCGATTCGGACTTACCATGCAGAGGAACGATTCGTTTGCGTTCGAAGATTTCCTGTCCAATAGACTGATGAATGCTTACGAGCCATATTTTACCCAAAGTCAACTCCCAAACCCGGGAGCAGTCCAAAGGACTTTCGAAGGTGTCTGAATTACCTTTCCAAAGGTCTGCCCCGTGTACGATTCTAATCAATGGTTTGCGATCTGCGACCGATTTTCCAAAAAGTCCTGAAAGACTACCAAACGGCAGGTCTCAGACCCTGCCTATCGGTAGTGTTCCTAAACGCACATGACGAATGACAGGAATAGGGCTATGCCGATCGGCAATGCCACGGGCCTATAAAAAGGAGGCCTGAACTCACATGCAAAGGGAGCCCATACCTGAAACATATCACTCTCAGCAGATCCAGAAAACCTCTCTCAAAGTCAGCGTGATTTCCACACCAAAATCCCTTTCCAACCTTCACTTTTCATCAAACTTGGTGAATTCACTACCCTCCATCATCATCTAAGTCTAAGGGTTGCTCTCTATCGTTCAAGATCAAGCTCAAGATCTTCAAAAAGGTCCAATTTTCTCAACTCTCTCCTTAAATTCTCATAAATTCGCAATAACTTATTTTATTACTTAGTACTTTTATTATCTCATCTCACACATCCTAATATACTTTTTATTTATTATTATTTCACATCTCTTATTTTCATATAAAAACCCAAAAAATAAGAAAACGAGAGTTTACTCATAAATTCCAAACGGGAATTCTCACACTTTTCTTACATTTCTCTCACAACTAAAACACTTTTTTCTACACACACACATACACACAAATAAGAGAATCCCCTGGTTGGATTTATGGGATAAACCCCACCCCTCATTTATAAATCCAACCCCTCATTTTGTATGCCAACTACGTGGACTTTGATGCCTCTATAGGCTGCGTAAGCGTCTCGGGGTAGAACCCGAGACTCAAGTCCTATTTTTACTTTTCCTCTCATTTTCTAATTTCTATAATCTCCATTATTATATATTAATACATATATTTGTTCTTAGTGGCGTATTATTTTACATACATTGTTGTTCCATCATAACGGTCAACGTAGGGATAATCGCGTAAATCCTATTTTCTAATATTATTTTTAAACCTTCCTAGGGATGACTTGCTTTACCTCTTCCATGGTATAAGTCGATGATTCCTATCTCCTCTATATATAAACCTGAACACACATCACGGGGAAAATAAAAGGAAAATAGAAAAAACCCATGAGAGACCGAAATGGCGGAATGGGTGCCTAACACCTTCCCATTTCGTAACTTAGCCTCCAGTCCCTTCGAATCACTTTGGTTTCATATGCACCAGTATGTCTTTGGATGCTGTCCTTCGGGCTTCCCCTTTTCTTTTTTCTATTTTGAGTAAAATAGACTAGCGAATCTAATCTATCCACATGTTTCACCTCACCTCAAATGACGACGGCCTAAGCTCCCCCGAGAGGGACACACGGGACCTAACGATCCTCACTCTCACGCAACCCGCCCGCCGTGAGGATCAAAATTCGGGAGGGATGGCCACACTTGCGAACCACACGCATGGATAATCTTTGAACTGAGATTGTTTGATGTGCTTCTTTGTGAAGAATCAATTATCTTGGCTAAGTTAATCATCCATGTGGAGGGGGACACCTCCTCACACTTAGTAAAGTGATCTAAATTATTCCAAGGGGTTCGAAATGATTATGGAGGTGTTTAATCACAAAAGGAGACCTCAAAAGGGTATTTTTATTTGTGAAAAGAGTTCTTAAGAGGTGTAATACCGTCATCCTTTTTATAAGAAGGTTGGATAAAAAGGATAAACACAAAAGATTTGGGATATATATCTTTTAAAAAATAAATTTCGCCGGCCATTACAATGAATTGGGACCTCGTGCTAATGACATATAGGATCTCATTAGGACGAGTTCGAATGAAGTCTTCGAACAACATTCCATAGAATGATGAAAAATGGGTCATTTGATTTTTAAACTTTCGTATTCGAACGAAGTAACACAATCATTTAAACGATGCCAGTTCTCGTTCAAATGAGGCGTCAAAAATCTAACAATTTTTCCTTTAAAAAATTCAAATTACTTTCAATAAAATAACCTCTTAAAAAATATTTAAACCAAAGAAATGATTAAAAAAAAATTTACCAATCGTGTTCACATCTTCTCCCAAGTATGTTGAGACAAACCATTCTTCCATTCTTCAATAGTCTTTAAAATTGTTGTCTCGAGAAGTCTTGTGAGTGCCATGTTTTTGTTACAAGATACGCTAAACAAAATAAAATAAAAGTAAGAGCAATTATAAAACTTTCTCTTACAGTGAATCAACAGGGTTTTCCAACAAAAGGAAGGCACCATCACCCCCAGATTTGAAGGTGCAAAATTATTTTGTTAAATGATGGACATGTGCTTTATCGCCTTTAATGGTGTGAGAGGGTAGTTGATTTTGGCAAAAAAGCTGACTCGGACTTTAAGTATGAGTGTTTTATGGTGGATAATTTAGGACAATACTTGGTTATTGAAAACTCTAAAAATAAAAAATAAAAGTGTATGGAAAATGTAGAGGGTGAACCTAAGTGCATGAAAGATTAACCATACCTCAAACATAAAAGTTGGAGGAGATTTATATTACAGATATTATTGAGGAACCACGAACCATCTTCATTTCTTAAGATCAGGAAGCGTTAAAGAATCACGCATTAATTCAAATAATCAAGAGAAAATAATTTTTGTTTGCAAAGAAGTACACCAAAATTTCTCGGCTGGCTCACGATGTGAACAACCACATATTGAATTACACGTATTCTTTTATACTAGTCAAGCAAGCCACAAGAATATATAGATTAATTAAAATATCAGAGCGGAGGTGGAACGGTTATTAGCTGATGGATTAATCAAACTAATTCAATATCTAATTTGGTTGTGTGGCATTATACTAGTTAGGAAGAAAGACAAGACTCAAATTCACATTTTTTTTTATTTTTTGGAATCCTAATAGAGGATGCCCAAAAGACGAGTTTCATATTGCTTCAATTAACAACTTAATCCTACTTGTTGTATTCAACACAATTTATGCCTAGAATAATATAAAATACGCACAATTACACAGGAAAAATATTTACATGGTTCAATAATATGCCTACATCCACGGGGTGTCTCTCTCTTTTTATTTATATCATTTTAATAACAATGGTTACATTCATATTTTTCCTTGGGCCAAGGTTACATTTATAGAAAAAAGACAAGAAGGTTGAGTCGTGTAGGACTTTGACTTGAGATAGTTATCCAAGTTGATTAACCATAGCTAACTTCGAGATAACCATAGGTCAGCCTCAATAGTTTTTATCTTTTCATTTGATATCCTTAATAGGATCGATGCACACTTTTCCTCACCTCATGTGTCATCGAATTATCCCTAATAATTTCCCCCAAATTTTTGTAGTCGGTTGAGGGTTTAGGGGCTCACTTGCTTCTTCGATTAGATCTGAGTTACGATTGCTAATAATTTCGGTCGTCCATGGATGCCAAGGTCAGAGGATACAATTATTACTTGTGGTTGAATATGGTGATTTCATTTTCCCAGCTAACTCTGGAGGGTACTTTAGTAATATCCCCCAATATTTTTAAAGGTACGCGGGTAATTAAGGTCCATAAGCTCAAAGAATAGTTGCATGTTCTAGCCATCATTAAGAGTAATAGAGTTAATTCGTGCCTCAATACTTGCAAGGCTAAATTTCCATTTGAGTCAATTTATAAGTGTTGGTTTAATTCCAAAAAAAACTATTTGAGTCATAGGATAGAAGTTTGTGACCTTCAAGCCTATGACGTTTGCGTTGAAGACGTAGTGGCCAAGCATAAATTAAAGATATCATCAATATCGATTTTCGTGCCATGTTTAACGTCATCAACTTTTAAAGTCTTGCAAGGTCTCTAAAGGTATGAATGCATGTGATGTATATACAGACATGTAAATTTATTTTGGGTGTCATATTTTTTGACAAAATTAAGTTGAAAATGATTTTTTTATTATTTTTTAAAGAAATTATTTTTTTTAATTATTTTAGGTGGCTAAGCATAAAATGTTTTTTTTGGGGGGGGGGGGGGTGAGATCTCATTCAAACGACATAACAGTCTCGTTCGAACGGTGATGGTTTTTTTCTAGCAATTTCGTCAATTTTTTACATTTTCCCACTATCTTTTCAACCACCTTTATGTAGTACAGGGAAGGCATTTTTTCTTGACTTTTGGAGACTTTTGAGAGCATTCTAACTTGTTTTGAGAGAACAAAGCCAAATCCAAAAGTCCCTTTTTATGTGTTAAGCTTTAATAGTTTAATCTCCACCTAAAACATAAAGTTTACACCCAATAGTTTCTTTGATCCAAGTTTCATTATATATAATTCTTTCAGGAAATCATTTTTGCACCAGGTATCATTCTCTACCCAAAAGGAGAGAGTTTGCTATGGAGGATTCCATTTTGTGGATTTGTTGTGTACATACGGAGGATAACTTCATGTGTTGGCAGTGGCCTTTCCCCATCTATAGACTCCAAGATGAAGGTGGATTTCTAAGTTGCCGACTAGGCGGAGGTAGAAGAATGAAGAAGCGTTAAGGCTTGCGAGGGCATTAGGTTATTGAGTAAGTATTTCTGTTATCTCTTATGTAAATCCACACCTAGTGGACTTGTAGATAGGTCGTCCAAGGTTTTTACCGTTGTGGATTTCCCTCGTACATCGACGACTTGTGGTTGTGTGTTTTTTTTATCTTGAAAATTCACACCTCGATGCATGATTAGGTATAACAAGATAAAATTGGTGTATTTGGTACTTAAGTAATTTGGGTAATTTACTTTACTTTAATTCAAGTAATTTGTGTAATTTCATGTTTGGCCTAATATAAAACTTGAATTAACTTGGGTTTAAAAGAAAATTTTAATTGTTTGTTTAATTTCATTTAAATTGTGAAGAAATTAAAATTTGGATATTTTTGAAAGAAATTTAAAATGAGGATTATTTTGAACCATCTCATTTTTTAAAGTAAAACTTTATTTTTTGGGGAACCTACATTCTAACAGGTGGTATCAAACCATATAATATTAGAAATCACATTCTCAGATTGGTATCAGAGTAGGAATGCTAATTTATTATGTTAAGATCATTTTCGGATTTAAATATGGAAAATATACCTTTTTCAAAATTTCCTCCTTTTAATGGTTCCAACTATGCATAGTGTGAAGCGCGTATGAGGTCGGCACTTAAATAGTTAGTTGACTGGGTTTGGCAATCGGTTGTTAAAGGGTGGTCCCTACCCACATGTCTTGAAGGAGAGGTTCATGTGCCCAAACACATAGAAATATGGAGTGAGACTGAGCTTAAACTACAAAACTTTAATTCCCGAGGTTTAAATTTTCTTTTTAGTGCGGTTCCACTGGACGAGTTTCGCCAAATTATGACATGTGAAACGCCTAAGGAGGCATGGGACATACTCCAACTCACCCATGAAGGTACTAGTGACATTAAGGCTTCTAAACTCCAAAACCTCACCACTCAATTTGAAAACATTAAGATGCTATAAAGTGATACGTTTGATGAGTTCTATGCGAGATTATTCGATATTGTGAATTCATGTTTTAATTTGCCAAAAAAGATACATGACAACCGTGTCATAGAAATTTTTTTGAGGTCATTACTAGATAGATTTATTCTAAAGGTGATCATTTTAAATTCTTTAGGAATTTTAAACTCTATGAAACTTGAAGAGATTGTATGTGACTTAAAAACCTATGAACTTGACATGTTTCCCTCTAAGGATGAGAAGAAGAAAGATAAGGGCATATCTTTGAAAGCCCGGAAGGAGGAAAAAACAGTTTCAGATAATGATTTTGAGATTGACTCGGATGATATGGCTTTGTTTGCTAAGAAGTTTGGAAAATTTATTAAGATTAATAAAGATAAACTTAAAAATGACTATAAGAAGTTTGATAATTCTAAGCACAATAAAGCTAACAAATTCCATAAAAATAGTAATGAACACCTTAATAGGGACGAGTCAAATAGATGTTATGGTTTTGAGGGTTATGGTCATAGGGCATTCGAGTGTCCCACTAAACTAAGGAAGGAAGGTGAGAATCCAATTTCATATAATGCCACCCTTAGTGATAGGGAACCGGAAGTGGGACCCAATTCCCCCCTTGAGCTCAATTTTACAGCGTTCATGGCTTGTCATGTGAGAGATAATGAAAAATATTTTATCGATGACAACTTAATACATGACACTTCCAAGGCCATTATTTATGAATCCTATGAATTTGATGGCAAAGAGAGTGGAAAAGAGAGTGAGAATGAAGAAGAGGAGGAGGAGAGTGAACTTCAAGTAGCCTTTCGTGAGTTATACGCGAAGTCATTGTAATTAAAAAGGGAAAACTTGAAGTCAGAAGAAAAAATGAGATAACGTGCCATATATAATGATGAAAGTGTTTTAATTGTAGATATTAGGTCAAGTGAAGAGAACTCTTCAAGAGAAGCTAGAGTATGTTGAAGTTGAAAGAGATAGCCTTAGAGGTTTGATGGAGGCTATGAAGAAAGATGTTCTTGAGTTTGAAGAGAGTAGGAGTTTACTTGAGTCGAGAATAGTGGATCCTAAAGAGAAATTGAGAGACTCAAGTTGGGTCAAATTTAATTTGGAGTGAGGTCGAACAATTAGATAAAATCGTAATCACTATCCAAATCGAAGATGAGATGTGTGGTATTGGCTTCGATACTCAAAACTCTTACTCTAATAAATCCAAACCCATTTTTTTTAGAGAATCATATAGGAACACTAAAAAAGGTCAATCTTTAGGTAATATTTCTCACCGTGTTTTGACTTGCACACATTGTGGTTGGAAGGGTCACCTTAGGAGTTTTTTTTACCTTAGAAATGGTCCTAGGAAGTCCAAGCTTAGAATCTCCAACGTCACCAAATACCGAGAGTGTCGTGTTTCACTCATGTGGATTGGGGGATCCGATTTGGAAGCTTTACATGATAGAGTTTATGATCTTCATTTACTTGCACATGATTCATCCCATGCTAAATCTAAAGATTGATTGTGTTAGTTTTGTTCACATACACTAGCTTATGTGCTTCATGATATATTTTTGCTAGTTTTTTTTATCTATTTGTCACTTTCTAATCTATGCTTCATCATATATGTTTTCCTAGAATTATGATGTGTATATTTTTTATTTTAGTTTTTTATCGGGTCTTATTTAAAAAAATATATATATATTGTTTGTTTAAAAATTTTGAAAAAACTCAAAAAGAATTTTTTTCCTTTTTGTGTATTTTAGTTTTACACATTTTATGTGGCATATACTTGTGTTTGAATCTAATATCATTCACTCTCTTCCATGTGGGTAGAACTTTTGGTTATCAATTTGAATTCTTAAAATGTTCTTTATCATGCTTTCATGGATAAGTTTGATTTTGAGTTGCTTTATGGATTCTCTTTTTATATGCCTCTCACACACATGCATGAGCTCTTTGATCTTTGACTCTAAATGTACATTTGAGATAAGTGAGGTGTTCTCTTATAAATTTTGTCATCTACATATTCTTATGATTATGGAAGATTTGTGCATGTAAGAACCGTTGCACGTGGGATTCATTTGAATTGTATAAAAATTATATATATATGAGGGTGCACAGAAAGGGATACGGAAGGAGAAAATTTCCTTTAAGTGAAAGTCACCATTTGCAAGGGCTTAAAAAAGTGTGAAATTGTAAAAACTAGCCAAGTCCTACATAGTTTAATTTGGTATGTTCGTTCAAACTAAAAGAAAACAATTATTATTTATCAGAGATTTTGGATTTATATACCAACGGGTTTGAACAATGGCAATGTATACCAGTTATGCTTATTTTGTCATGACTCTATTGGTTTATAGAGTCATCAAATTTTTTGTCTTGTATGCATTGTGTTTGTTTATTCTTTGAGTTCACTTTATCTTGTCACATGAGGCTAAATCTATGTTTAATAATACTTTTACAATAGAATAGAACTCCTTTAACATTTTTAAGTGATTGGGTCATAACTCTTTTGTCTCTAGTTCACACCCCTTCACTCCACTTATCACATGGTCATTTAGACACATTTATGCCATATGAGTGTGAATCTTATTGTATTTTGTGTCTTGTGTGTTATTTATACATATATATGTGCTTGTGCATCATTGATATCCTTTGAGTATTTATATATATGGTATAATTTGTTTTTGAGTCTTTGTCTTGCTATCTAGTCCATGTATACCTCTTGTTGATATAGTTATCTATGTTGCTGTGACTTTTTCATCGCTATCCCATGCTTATATTAGTACATTCTAAGTGGTATCTTTTTTCTATCGTATGGTAGTTGGTATCTATTAATCGTTTTGTGGTTCAGTTTCTGTTTTATTGCTATATCGTTTATTTTATGTGTAACTCTATACACCATTGCATGATATACTTATTTTTCATTATGCTTATCCTTTGTTACAATTACGGGAAGAATTTGATTTAATTGGGGAGAAAGTAGTTATTTAATGCATTTCATCCTTTGTTTATTTCTGAACAAAAAAGGGGAGAAATGGTATCTAAACCTTTTAATCTGGGAAGATCTATGTTTGGGAGAGTCATCCTTTCTTGGGTAGATATTGTTAGACAAAGGGGGAGAATTTAATTAGGGGGAGAATTTAATAATGCATTATATATTTTTATATTCCCTATGCATAATGCACTATATATTTTTATGTTCCCAATGCATTCGATAGTGTGTTTAAGTGTGCAGGTTTTCATCTTAGCAACAATATTTTAAAGAAATCAAAGTTCTCATCCCATGTGTCAGTCAAGTGACTGTAATTTATATTTTTATATTCCCTATGCGTTTGATGGTGTGTTTAAGTGTGCAGGTTTTCATCCTAGCGATAATTTTAAGGCAAGCAAAGCTTCTTGTCCTATATGTCAGTCAAGCGTCTGTAATTTTTATTTTTGGGTGGGATCGTGTCTTATTAGATGAGGTTCACGACCTATAGGATTTTTAGTTTTGTTTTATCTCGGAATAGCCAAAGGAGGAGATTTTTAAGGACAAATTTCCATTGAGTCAATTTGTAAGGGTTGGCTTAATTTCGGATTTGAGTCGTAGGATAGAAGTTTATGACCTTCAAACCTATGAAATTTGGGTTGAAGATGTAGCAACCAAGCATAAATTGAATATATCATCATTGCCGGTTGTCGTGCCATGTTTAACATCATCAACTTTTCAATTTTTTCATGGTCTCTAAAGGTATGAATGTATATGATGTATATAGAGATTTAGAAATTTATTTTGGGTGCCATATTGTTTTTCTAAAATTAAGTTGAAAATAATTTTTTTTTATTTTTTAAAGAAAAATAAATTTTCATAAAAGTCAATCGAACGGCATTGAACCTCGTTCGAACAATATGCCTAGGCCTTTCGAATGAGATATCAAATGAGCTTTTCTCTGTAATATCGTTCCTAGTATCGTTCGAACGAACTTCTTTACCGCAATCCCGTTCGAATGACATAACAATCTCGTCCGAATGACCAACGACTTTTTTCTAGTAGTTTCGTCAGTTTTTAACATTTTTACCCTATCTTTTCATCCACCGTTATGTAGTGCGGGAAGGACGTTTTTCAGAGAATGTTAAGAGCATTCTAACTTGTTTTGAGCGAACAAATGTAAATCTAAAAGTCCATTTTTGTGTTTTAAGCTTTAATAGTTTAATCTCCACCCAAAACACAAATTTTACACCCAACAGTTTCTTTGATACAAGTTTCATTATATCTTATTCTTTAAGATCATCATTTTTTCACCAGGTATCATTCTCTACCCAAAAGGAGATAATTTCCTATGGAGGATTCCATTTTTTTAATTCGTGGTGTACATATGGAGGCGGACTTCATGTGTTAACGGTAGCGGTGCCCCATCGGTGGACTCCGAGACAAAGGTGGATTCCCGAGTTATCGACTAAGTGGAGGTAAAACAACGAAGAAGAGTCAAGGCTTGCGTGGGCGTCACGTTATTGAGTAAGTCTTTATGTCGTTTCTTGTGTAAAACCATACCTAGTAGACTTGTGGTTGGGTCATTCGAGGTTTTCCCATTGCTAACTTTCTTCGTACATCGGACACTATTGGTTGTGCTTTTTATTTTTTTATTTTAAGAATTCACACCTAGATGCATGTTTAGGTATAACAAGATAAACTTGGCTCAACCACATAAAATTGGTGTATTTTGTGCTCAAGTAATTTGGGTAATTTTAGTTTACTTTAATTCAAGTAATTTGTCTAATTTCATATTTGGCCTAATTTAGAACTTGAATTAACTTTGGTTTAAAAGAAAATTTTAATTGTTTGTTTAATTTTATTTTAGTTGTGAAGAAATCAAAATTTGGATATTATTGAAAGAAATTTAAAATTAGGAATATTGTGTGAACCATCTTATTTTTTAAAGTAAGAGTTGAATTTTTCGGGAATCTACATTCCGACAAGTGGTATCAGAGCATATAGTATAAGAAATCACATTCTCAATACTTGTCAATCTTTTCTCTTATCATACTTTTTTGAATATTCTATTTTTTCTTCAAATAATCTTCTTTTTCTTCTTGTTCTTTGCTATTTTCTTAGCAAAAATGGTTTGCACTGTCAACAAAAACACCACAGAGTCCTTTAGAAGTAGTAACATTATTCCATGGGTTACCAATGAGTTATGGTCAGGTCTTTTGGATTATTACAACATCGATGGAGAACATTGGCTCTTATCCTCTTTGTGGCTGAAGTGGGAATCAATTTCCATACCAAATTCTTATTTTTTAAGTTTTGTCAAATTTTATACGTTGTTACTGCTTATTGTTCTCCTGACACTTGGTGAATCGTTAATCATGTGAATCAAATAAACAAACTCTATTAGACCCAATGAAGGATCCTAGATATTCATTTCTACTACATGTGGATAAATACTAATGAAAATGTCTATTACCTAAAGGTAAGAGGGGCTTAATGGGTCCTGGTGGTCAATTATTCTTACTCTAAAAAGGATTACCATGCTCATGGATTTGTGGTTAAGGATTGGGAATACTTACACATCCCAAAGGGCAGTGAGACCTATAAGGGACCTAGGTTACCTAAGGGGTTGTTAAATATGTCCAGCTTGCCTTAGAAATGTCTTTCCTTGACTGAGTTATTTTCTGATTTCTATGTCTTGTACTTTTGCTAATATTTTGGTCTTATAATTTTCATATCATCGTAAGTAGAAAGAGCCTAAGCCTAGATATGTAAACTTTGCCTACTGAAAAAAATGGGTAATTAAACTAAGGTTATATGCTACCATCTATCCTAAGTAGATTCAAATTATGCTTTCTTACACTTCCACCGCAACTTCATTTTTTTCTCTCCCTGTGAATCGGGAACCATTGATCCTTAACGGATTTTTCAAGCAGTATCCTTGAATTGTTAGTACACTATGTTCCTTCGATTATGTATATATTCCAACCATCCCAACAGTTACCCCCAATTCTTCAAAGGTTAAGATGATGACAAAGAGGAAGATCCCAAATTTGATGGGAGTGATTTTTTCCTACTTCTCCATCCGCTTAGCTGACCAAGTGAAAGAAGGTTGGGGTCCCTCTGACCCTTTGATTGTGGGGGTCTCCCTTGAAAAGACACATCTTTAACTTATATTGAGGAGAAACGCGAACAATAACCTTGCGATTCAGATACTGGATTTAATATTAATAAGGGGAAGATGTCTGTATAGTGAGACCTAGATCTTGTTGTCTTGAGGGGATCTTGTCTCCCTGCATACCAACCTTTGGTTATGAACCTGTCTTCAGATGGGTTGGCCTTGCATGTTTCCCGGGAACTCTCTTTTGTAAATGGAGACCTTCTTTACTCGATGTTTGGTGTCTTAAGTTTTTATTATTTTAACTTTAACTTCCTTATTCTGTAGTTTATGGTGGACTTTGTCAACTTTCTTGAGAGGAAATATGACTAAAAGAAGGAGATAGATAACCTGGGAAAGGCCTTTAATTGGTTCCCAAAGGCCCTTAATACTTCCTAAAAGAATATTTTTGAGCATGAATCTGCTGTGAAGGCAAAAAACATTGAGGTAACTTTATTTGAGACCAAGGTGGAGTATTTACAGAAGGACATTGAGGAGTTTTCCTAATCTCTTGCTATAATGTTGGAAGCCAATAATGTTTCTTTTGACAAAGGCTGGGAGAAGGACATTGCCTATGCCCAGAAGTATTTGGGTTTCATTCAAAATGTGTTCTTCAAAAAAGGTTGGGATTTTTTTTGTCAAAGTCTAGAATCTTTGCTTACTCCGAGTTGTTTGCCCAACATGATCTTGTCTCCGGTCCTAATTTGGAGGAAAAAGAAGAAAAGAGAGAAGAAGTCACCGACCAAACTGAAGTTATGGTAGGAAAAAAAGACTCCTACTAAGTAGCTTGGCTTAGGATCTTTTTATACTTTTTGTATGTCTTGTCTCTTATCTTCATTTGTATACTTATAAGGTCTTTACCCATTGTCTTCAAATGGAATGAGAAAATATTTTTCTTTAATGGTATTATGTTAAAATAATTTTCTTTAATTTTCTTGTGCTTGCCTTGTGTTACTATCTTAAATTTTGAATCTGCTTTTTTCATTTTTCCATTACTATAATTCTTGGTCCTTGTGCTCATAGTATAAGAGAATGAAAATTTGTACTTTATTTTTGGTGATGATGCCTTTGATCGAGAATGGACTACAACTTAGTGTACCTTAAGTAGTGCTTCAATTTACGTAAGCCAATCACAAGCGGGTAATCTAGCTTTACTAGTGGTAGATAGCACATCTCAACACCAAGAATTATCTTGTTAATGTAATTAATTATGATTTAATTCCCTTACTTCTATCGTACCAATGATGAGCTGACTACATGTTCATATGCCGAGTGATATAGATCGATTAGATCTCCAGAATTGATATTGTGAGAAGAGGAGGTCGACATACGTCAACTTTGATTTCCTTAAGTTCCTTTGAACATTCATTATTCTAGATTTCGGTCTTATCCTTTATCAACAACTAAAAGAAAGTTATTAATTTTTATAAAGACTTGGAGATAAAGTGATTGAGTGTCATAAGTATCCCCGTCAACTTATGAACATCCCTGACACTCTTAAGTGGTCAGATGGTCCATAACTCGTCCACTTGGTCAGGGTTTGGTTCGATTTAACAAGGTAACCTAAGAACTTTTTGGACACGACTTCAAAGGAGAATTAGTCTACATTGAGCTTTATTTGTAGTACATAAGGACCTCAAATGTCTTTGTCAAATCTTCCAAATGATTTCCCTTATGTTTACTTTTAACAAGTATGTCGTCTATATATACTTCCATGGTGTCACCCAGATGATGCTTAAACATCTTGGTGATTAGAGCCTAGTAGTTTACCCTTAAGTATTTTGTCCAAATGGCATAATTGTATAGAAATATAGGCTAAAGGTGGTTATGAAAGACATATTTTCTAGGTCGTGCCTGAATAACGGGATTTGGTGATATCTAGAATATGCGTCTCAAAACCTCATTCATTCATTGATACCTATATCATTGACCAATTAGTTGGTCTTTAGTAGATGAAGTTGTCTTTGGGATATGATTTGTTCAGTTCCATGAAGTCTATACATATTATACATGAAAATGGTAAACTGTTTCTTTAAAAAATCTTTGATACCAATTCGAGAAGTAACTGTGTGCGATATCAAGTTAAATAAATGCAAAAATTCCAACCACAAACTTATTTAATTAGAGTCAATTTTTGAATCAAATTAATTCATCCCCTAAACAAATATCTACGTGTGTGCGTGTGTCTAACCAATATAAACACAAATATGCTAACTCACAGATTTTAGGAAAAAATCCCCGAAAGGTATAACCTTTTATTTGACTATAATTTGTAAATCACAATTTACAAGGATTACAATGAAATTTGTAATAAGTTTACCTCAACAAACCTACATAGGCGTGCAGTCTAGAGTCAACAATGGATTCCACATAGTGAATTCACATGAACCACATTCCAATCTTCAGTAAAGATCCACATGAAGCGAACCTCAATGACCTCAGTCTTTTGGGGTAGAGACGCACTCCACAAAGGTTGAACAATAGTAAAGTTTTGTTCTTGGGTTCCAAAACAATTCACCTTTAACAAATTCATCTCGTGGAGGCATGATTGTTGAAGAAACTTGATATTCAGATCCGTCTTGTTTCATATGAGATCTTGAACATTCTTCGACGGCTGTAGTGGTATATGACATACTAATTGATAATGGACATTTATAAAAACATGTCCTTACAAATCTCCTCCTATGTCTATGCTGGTACAAAATAAAAACATCTAAATTATCAAAACATAAATTGCCTATACAAATCTAATACCCTCATGAACCCAAAAATGAAATGGTACTAATAATGTAGGACTCAAAGCGTTTCTTCAAAGTCTTCAACATCAAATCTTCAAATCGTCAAGCTTTTCTCATCAGGGTGTGTAACATATGATCTTCCATTGTTGTACCTACACATATAAGACAAAGAAAATACCTTCGTGATGCATCGAGTTTGAAATGATATAAAAATACATCAATCATCATAATCAAATCTCCCCCATAATGCAAAAACTCCCATAATTCATTCTCCCCCTTTTTATTTGGCCAAAATTGACATTGAAATGAATAAATAAATTAATCATGGAGTTGTCACGATTAAAGAGATACTCAAACATACATCACAAACTATTTTTTGATTTTTCAATTTTTTCATATAAAAAAACAAAAATCACACCATGAATTTACACTAAGACAGCCAAATATGAAAACGGAACGAACGGGTGTGAACATATTCAATAGTCAAATCAACGCAATCAAACATAACATAAGTGCACGATGTATACGTGTACTCCTATCGAATGAATCTCAAAATCGTCCTTAGGTGTTAAAAGTGTTGAATTTAAATGACATCAACTTAATCCATCAACAGATCAAAGTCGAAAGTGATTCCCACATCAATAACGTCTAAAACTATGAATACTTTTTCAAGACATTGTTAGGACGTGCAAACGCATTTTTCATTTCTTTCCAACCAAACTCCTAATCAATTATATTTTTTTTTTGAGGTGGTCCCATTTTGGCATATTTATTTTTTTATTGCCTTTAAATTTTTTCTGGCTCTTTTAAAACGGTGGCGTTCACGATGAGTAAATTTTATACTCTTACAGCCCTTTCCCGTGATTCACTCATCATATGTTGTTTCAATTAAAATCCTCACGGTAAACGGTTTTTACATGCTCTACTTCCATTGTCAAGTTTTATCGCTTATGGTTCATTTTAAAGACAGAATTAAGATGACAACACCCCGACCAATATATGACAAGTACAATAATCATGCAAATTCGTGCAAGTGTGTATTAAAGGAAGTCATGAGTAAAACATGTAGGTAGTAACAACTAATCGCATCTCAATGACTCTAAACATTGTAAAGCACAAAAATGAAATGATGACACATGTTAAAACACTATCAAATCGTCACATGGATATGGAATGAAATTGTGACTCGATCATCCTAAATGTCCATTCGTATACGGTGCAAAATAAAAAACAAAACTCTTTTTATCTTTTTCAAAAAATTTATCAAAATAAAACATTTTATGTATTTTTCAAATGATTTATCAAAAACAAAAATCAAATACAAAAAGTACATGTATCATAACACTGGCAAACATATATCATGAAGCACCACTGGCGTATGACGAACAAACAAACACAATCATCTATATGATATGGCAAGAGAAGAATCATGTGCAAGCAACCGAGAATCAACTAGTCTAACATATAGTTCCTCTAAAAGTGATTTCCTAACCCCAAATAGGTGTTCAACGATTCATGGGGGGTATGGGTAACAAAGGAACACTAGATTTCAAATTCCTAGAATTTTTTTGAAGATCGAAACACAAACGCCTAAGGCGACCTTTCCTACCGCAATGTGAATATGTGTAAACAGGTGGAACGACACTTATGGGGTGACCTTTTCTAATGTGCTTGGAATTTATTGACCCTCTATAATAAATAATGGCACTGTCTTTAACATTCGAATCATGAGAACACGACGAGCCACTACAATTGCTACCAACACTACTCGAGTATGTCAAATCATTTTTTATCTGCAAAATTTTTTACTCAAGCAAAGAATTAAACTCTTCCAATTTTAGGGACTCCTTCTCTAAATTTTAAATTATTCCTAGAAGGTTATCACGTTCTCTCTTAAAATACGCACACTTATCCCTAGAAGTCTCCTCACGTGCCACAAATTCATCGAGTAAAAAAAATTTATCCACTTTTACACAAACACAAATCCTAGATTTTTTAAAGTCCTCCAATTCTTTTTCTAAAAATAGGACTCTATCATCACTCTCCTTTTTGGACAATTTTAAAGCATTAAAGTCAAGGTTCACATAAACAAATTTCTCATGAAAAAAACCTCTTTGATCTTGAACCGTTTGCAAAAGATCCATAGTGGATTTAAAACGAGAATTTTCTTTTGCCAAACAATCAATTCTTTTCGCAAACGTCAAATTCAAACTATTTAAATCACCACAATTATGACCCGTGTCATCAAAGGGGGGGTATCATATTACATAAGACCTCCATTAGAAAAATTGTGATTTTTCACAAAATAGATTTTTAAAAAAAATCAATATCACACAATTTTGTGAAAAGCAAGTATCACTCGATAACTTAGAGAAAACCAATATGAAACCAATTTGAAAATGGTAAACCGTCGCTTTAAAAAGTCTTTGATACCAATTTGAGAAGTGACCGTGTGCGATATCAATTTAAATAAATGCACAAATTTCAACCACAAATTTACTTAGTTAGAGTCAATTTTTGAATCAAATTAATTCAGCCCTTAAACAAATATCTACGTGTGTGCGTTTGTCAAACCAACATATACACAAATATTCTAAATCACAGATTTCAAGAAAAAATCCCCGAAGGGAAAAACATTTTATTTCACTATAATTTGTAAATCACAATTGACACGGATTACAATGAAATCTATAATAAGTTTACCTCAGTAAACCTACATAGATGCGCAGTGTAGAGTCAACAATGAATTCCACACAACGAAGCCACATGAACCGAAGTCCACTCTTCAGTAAAGATCCACACACATCGAACCTCAATAACCTCAGTGTTTCGGTGTAGAGACGCACTCCACAAAGTTTGAACAATATCAAAGTTTTGTTCTTGGGTTCTAAAACAATTCACCTTTACCAAATTCATCTTAAGGAGGCTTGATTGTTGAAGAAACATGATATTCGGAACCATCTTGTTGCATATGAGATGTTGAACATTCTTCGACGGTTGTAGTGGTATACGACGTACTAATTGATAACAAACATTTATAATAAACCTTTTCTTACATTACACTCTCCATTATTCTTTCTAACCAAGGACGAGTTTGAGAGTCATTTAGGGAATTGAACTTTTTTGCTGAACCTTAACTCTAGAACTTTATTCACTTCCTTTTCCAATTCCTTTATATTTTTTGGTACTATTCGTAGTGCCTTCTATATTATCAGCATGAATGTCGAGGCCACTTGAAGCTAGTGACACATTACTTTAGGGTTAATATCGGGCATATCATATGGTTGTCAAGCGAACACATCATGTTTCTTTTTAGGAAAGAAACCAATGTTCCGTTTTATGATCAGTGAGTGAGATGCTAATCAAAAACTTCTTTTTTGGGTGAGAGTCATTCAACAGAACCTCTTGCTTCCATAACTCTATTTAAGGGGGCCACCCTTGTGTCTTTTACCCCCTGTCTTCCATTATTTAGTTATAATTTAGAGGGTATAGCAGTGTCCATATTCTCCACATTCTCCTATTTCTCCTATTTAGGTGTAGTGGCAGTGATAAAGCGTTGTTAGGAAGAGTCTTGATTCCCACATATCTATATTACCCCTTGGTCGGTAATACATTTGAGCTTCATATGATAGGGGTATGGGACTTCCTTTATAGCGTGAATCCATCCTCGTTCTAGCATCGCGTTGTATGGTGACTCAATATCCATTACTATTAGTTTTACCAATTTAATATGCTTCTAGTTTATATAGTGTTGACGTCCAAAAAATCGAGGCAACAAATATGCAGAAAAATCAAGAGATAAATAATGATAATATAGAATTGGGATGAGAGATAGAGAAAACACAATGATTTTTATGTGGTTCAGCCCTTCAAGGAAACCTACATCCACCGTGTTGCTGGTTTATTATTGCACTGATTGACAAAGTTATAATTAGGGTTACTGATACAACTCCTTTCTTGAGAAGATATCAATGGAAGTACCCTTATTCCAAGTGGTTACACCCTATTTATAGGTATTTGCAAGAGGACATGTGGATTTCCCTTATGAGTTGGGAAGTTACACCTGAAGATAGATGTTTATCATAATATCAAACTAAAGCACCTTTCATCATGGGTTGGATTTATGAATAAATGTGTGGATAATCATTTTGCAACAGACATGTTATTATAATCTCACATGAATAATAGGGGTCATCTTGTGTGTAAGCTCCCATAGGAATGGATGATGTGTACAACCTTATTTAAATGGTTACGACAGCTGACAAGAAGATCGACCGAGCAAATTAATACGGAGATAAACTCAATTTTACAGTAGAGCCGAACATATTTGATAATTAATTTATCACTTCGAGCTCATTCAACTTTAGGACTATATGGGTATAACATAAATCCCCAAAGATCTCTTGTACGACTCAACAACTTGATGCAATGTGGGTGGATGAGGTGGTACTGTTGTTAGTATTAAGACGTTTGTGGTCGGTTCTCTTTGGTCGACCTAGGACAAGACGAATGCCTTTATGGTTTATTTAAAACATTTTAAGGACACGTGCCAGGTCTTCTTCGTAATGATGGAGATTGGAGATGTGCATTGATACTATGTATTGCCATTTCATTTCTGAATATCTGTTGATGTTCGGTCTACTGCATCTTTCGAATACCTTTTTCATAAAGTTTAAGTACATGCCACTTATCTCATTTTTGTCAGTTTGATATTTGCACAAAACTGAAGAGAAAGAGAGAGATATTCAAACGTTGCGTCAAGCGTCCTTGAGAGATCAATTCTTTTATCGCGAAAAATATTTAAGCGGTTACTTCTTAGTCTTTCCTAGCTTAATCCGCAATTAATTCATTTTACCTGGTACGCCTTCTTTATTTTAGCTAGGGTTTCTTCGCACTTCAATTTATTGGTTGGTTATTTGTTGTTATTTGGAGATTATGACATGAGATAACCATTGAGTTGGTTGGACTATGTTCAGTAGAAAAAAAATAGGAGGACGTATGAGTTTTCCCCAACACGTTCAAAGAATCTATAACTTCATTCCTGGTCTTGAGCTAGAGCATCCTGGATAACGAAAGGGTGGTTTCCCCGTCCTGGGTCCCTCTATTTATACACCTAAGACTCCTTCTAGTTCTAGTTTTTCTACCAACCCTGGGGTCCTTTGTATTTCTTCCCCCATTTTAGAAAGTTTTGATACTGTCCCTATCACACCCACCTCTATTGAGAGTGATTATGTGAACACCGTCTCTATGGATCCCATAAATCTCGACTCTCTTTTTGAGGAGCCCACTACTTATAGGGATGATGATATTAGACCAAAAAGTATGTACTCCCACCAATGCTGAGGCTACGAGGAAGAGGAAGAGGGCCATGAAAGGTCTTCTAATAGTTTTAATCCCGTCAAAATTGATGCTCATTGGTATCAGTATACTGTAACTGAGGAGGAGCTTGAGGTGATGAGATAGAAATTCACCCTTCCCATAACTATCCAAACTAGAATTCCTAGCATGTTAGAGTGGTCTTACTCTATAAAGGATGCTGAGGGGATTTGCCTACCCTTATGGGCTCTCCAGGTGGGGTTGAGAATACCTCTTCAGTCCACTATTTGTTCCATTTCGATGGGTTATGATGTGACTCCGACCCAACTTCCTCCCAATGCCTATAAGACCATACTAGGGGATATGATGTTTTGGAAACTTAGAACGAGATTTGATTTGACGGTGGACATCTTCAGATATGTTCATAGTATAAAAGAAAATGCCAAATACTCCAGATATTACTACTTTTTTTCTCGAAATCCCCAAATATAGGATGTCCATTAAAGTCCAGTATAGCAATCACAGGAGGAAGGGACAATATGTGTTCATAAAATGAGATTGGGAATTTAGTTTCCATGAGCAGTATAGGTCATGTAGGGTTCCCACAAAATGGAATGGAACCAACGATATAGGCAAAACCTTTTATGTCATTCAATATCTCTTTTCTTTATTCCGGACATCTTAAATTCTAACATTACTAGTTTATTTTTCTTATTTCATTGAAGTAAGCCTTCAGGATGCCCAAGTCTTTGGTTGACCTAGTTGTGTCTTATTGGGAAAAGAAACCTTTTAAATTTGAAGATTTGTTTACTGTTGAAAATTCAGTCCTGGTAGGTACCATACTCCACCTTGTCGTAGTCCCCCATTAGAGTTTAAGGTGCTTGGAGAAGTCTGGGTGGTGTAAGAGACCCATCTTGACACAGGTGATCAACTTGTAGGTGGGGAAGGAAATTTTAAAGCAGGTAAATTGTATTGTTTCCTCACTTGCTATCCTTTTATGATTTAAATTTATGCATTGATGTATATGTTTATCATTTTGTCAGGTGTATACGATCATCCATCTGAAGAGACACTGGGAATGACTCCTCATCACATTAATTATAAGGCCTTAGCTGAGGCTAGGCAAAAAAGAGCTCGTGATGTCCAAAAGAAGACGGGGCCGAGCAAGTTGCTATTTCCAAGATAGCCGAAAAATCCACCCATTAGCAAGAATCTTCATCCATCACTAAAGCCAAGGGTAAAGCCCCCATTTATCCGTCTGCTGGAGACAAGAGATCCCGATAGTAAGAGGAAGATAGACAAACCTTGTGCAAGTTGTTGAAGGGACTTGGTCTTACCTCCGAGCTTTGTCATACTTCTGATCTAGTCCATACCTCTCATTATGGAAAGGTTCTTAAATCTGAGTTTGATCCTGAACATAAGGTGACCTATGAAGACACGAAGGCTAACCCAGACTTCATATTTTACCATGCCAAAAATGTTGTTGATCTGTTTGGTTATCTGGATCATGTGAAGGACTTTGAGTTATTGAGTTTTTCAAACCCAAATTCCCACTGGACTTTAACGTAGAATCGATTATTAGTGGTATGAATCTTTTTTTTTGACTTTTTATTGTAACTTAGTGTTGATGTTGTGTCCTAAAAACGTTCTCCTATATTTTTTTCCAAATGTCTATGGCATGTACTATTTTTCGAAAGAAGTCCTTAGTGAACCACATGGCAAACAATGAGCTGGCCGAGGAGAATCAAACGTTGAAAGTCGGTCATGACAAATATATGGCAAAATGAAGGAGAGATATGAGTAGTTAGGAAATGACTGAAGACTTGAGTAAAGTAGAAAAATAGAACACCCTTCTCAAGGAAAAGTCTGACCGTGACGACGCTAAGATTTAGATCTTGAATGATGCTCTTGCTGCTAAGCGAGAGAAGTTTGAAAAAGAAAAGTTTCCCTTGCTACAGAGTTACAAGTTGTCTGGGAGGCCCTTACTTCTGCGAAATAGAGTTCCATTAATGCCTATAAGTTCTTCGAAGAATTCAACAATGAGTGCCTTAGTTATTTCCTGGACGAGTACGAGGAGTTGAAGAATAGGGTGGAAACTCATTACCCCGATATGGCCAAAATGGTGAATGGGTGGCAAGGATACAATGAGGAGGCTACGACCTTAACTAGAGAAGGAGGGGTGATTCTATAGCTAACGCCCATGTTTGATAAACTTCTGTTGACCTTTTGTGTTATCTTGTATCTTTCGAGTAATGGCATCATATTTTTGGCACATTGTATATGAAATTGCTTCTAGTTTCATCACTATTTGTTTATTTTAACATGGCTTGCCAATCTGCTTGTTTATATCTTGTTATTGAATGATTGTTGAAAATGATAGAAATATGTTTTCTTAAAATAATATATGATGCCTTTGTGTTAACAACCCATGAGGTCATACAGAGTGTTTAGGTTGATCACCTTTTTTACATATTTATGATAATTAGTTTGTACAAGTTGAATTGTTCATGACCTATGGGTTCGTACATTCTTTCGACCGACCACGTCATTCATGATCCATGAGGTTGTATAAGGGTCTAGCAAACTTGTGAGAACAAGTATGTATAATTTAATTATTCGCGACCAGTTTGTTTTTTGGCCGACCACCTCGTTCATGACCCATGAGGTTGTAAAAGGGTTTGGAAAACTTGTGAGAACAAGTATGTATAATTTAACCTGTTCACGACATGTGAGGTCGTAATGTTTTTTAGCTGACCACCTTGTTCACGACCTATGAGGTCGTAAAAGGATTCAGTCGAGCTTCTTTTCAAAACTCGTGAGAATAAGTCTGTATAAGGAGCAATACTTTTTTTGGAAAAATAAAATGAGAGATGAAAACATAGTTTTATTGATTGCAATAATGTGAGTTACATAAACAAAATGACTAAAAGATCACTGATAATATTTCCCAGGGTGCTCTGAATTATAGGGGTTCTTGAATTGTTCTCCCTTCAAGGTTTTAATGCGATAAGTCCCTGGCCACTAATTACCCAGTAAGTCCCATGCCAATTGGGCTCTAGATTCTTCTTCTTTTGTATTACATTCTTAAGGACATAGTCCTCCTTCAATCATATCAGCTTCACCCGACGGTTGTAGTAGCGTGCAAACCTTTGCCGGTAGGCGGCCACTTGTAATGTTGCATTATCTATGACCTCTTCTAATAGATCAAGGTCTAGTCTTCCTACAAAATCACTTATTGGAAAATCAAAATTAAGGACTCTGTGGATGGGGAAACCTATTTCAGTAGGGACGACCGCTTCTCTGCCAAAGGAGAGCATATATGGCATTTTTTCGGTAGTTGTTCATGGAGTGGTCATGTATGCTCAGGGCAAACCATGGAGTTCATTGATCCAATAACCTTTTGTGTCATCAAGCCTCTTCTTGATCCCGTATAAAATTGTACTATTGGTAACTTCAGTTTGCCTATTGAATTGCGAATGCCCTGGAACGAAGTGTAGTTTTCGGATGTTTGACCTAGTGCAGTAGCCTTCGAAATCCAGGTTATCAAACTGCATGTCGTGGTTTGTGATGAATGCAAAGGGCATGCTGTAGCAGCAAATGGTCATCTTCCAGATGAATTGGAATACCTTTTCATAAAGAATTTCTACCAAGGTCTCTACTTCCACCCACTACGTAAAGTAGTTCACTATAACCACTAGGTCTTTATATCACCCCTTTATCCTCGACAACGAGCCGACCAGTTCGATTCCTCACATAGTGAGTGGCAATGGTGATACAGTTAGAGTTAATGCAGCCCCGGCGGAACGATTGATATTTGCGAACCTCTGGCACTTATCACATTTCCTCGTGTAATTTGCACAGTCCGCCTTCATAGTCAGCGAGTAATATCCTTGGGTCGATATACATTTGGCCAATGATCTTCCAAAAGAATGGTCTTCAAAACATCCTTCATGCACTTCCTTAATTATCTTGTTAACTTCCATCGGGTGAACACACTTTAATAGTGAGACAGTGTACACTCGCCTATATAGTATTCATGCTTCCATAAAATACTGAGTTGCCTTATAGTGTCTTTCTAGCCTAATTCTGTATGGAGCTTTACATCTTCAATGTATGCTCGTATAGGGTCCATTCATAATGGTTCCAGATTTACCTCCATTATTTTGTGAGGATCTTCTTCAATGCTCCTATATGCCATCACTTCAATTGGTATTGTCTTTCATAAAGATGTCCTTTTCGTCGAGGCTAACTAAGACAGGGCATATGCTCGAACGTTCTCCAATTCGGGGATTCTTACTATTTTTGCCTCCACTAATCCTTTCAACCTTTGTTGTACAATGGATAGGTATTTCACCATGGACTCCTACCTAACTTCATAAACCTCCAATATCTTGTTTATAACTAGTTAGGAGTCATTACATGTTGAAATGTGGTCTACTCCCATGGATGAAACTAAACTTTGTCCAACAATTAGAGCCTCATACATTGCTTCTTATTAGAGGATTTGAATTGAAAACATAGTGCATATTTTACATCTATCTCATCAGGCGTGGCGATGATAATGCCTGCACCACTTCCTACCGAACAAGATGACCCATTAACATACAACTTCCATACAGCGCTGTCTTGGTCGAAGTCCGCTTTTCATTTTACCGAAACTAAAAAGTTTACAACATGGATCATCATACTATTCCTTTCCTTCTTTGAGGGAGATATCTCCCTTGTGAGTCTTCTCGGTGCTGCTAGGATCTATGATTTCCTATGGGTGTGACTACTCATTACTAGGAACTGAGTTATCTCCCCAGGGAGTCTGCTCAGAAGGTTTCTCCTCATAGGTAAACTCGGCAATGAAGTCTGCCAACACCTACCCTTTTATAGCGGTCCTTAGTTCATATTGTATATCATTCTCACCTAGTTAAACCGCCCAAGCCATGAGCCGACTTTATTTTTTTGGGTTTATATAGGACTTGTAAAAGTGACAAATCTATGTAGATCACAATAGTGTGAGCTTGAAAGTACGATGTCATCCTTCACGAAGCTTCTCTTAATGCTAACTCCAATATCTCCATTTGGGGGTATCGAACCTCAACCCTCTAGTATGCTCTAATGGTATGATAAAATGGTTTCTAGACTCATTCCTCTTGCCTCACCAGTGCCAAACAAACAACTAATTTGGACACTACGAGATATAGGTAGAGTTTTTCGCCAACAACTGATCATGATAAGAGAGGGGGGAACCCATGTAATATTTTAGTTCTATGAACGTGTTTTTGCATTGTTCATTCCATTCGAATGACTTTTGCAACACCTTAAATAAAGGAAAGCACTTATCAGGGGCTCTATAGACGAACATGTTCAGTGAAGCCACTCGGCCTATTAACCTTTGCACGTCCTTCTTCATTGTGGGAGACTTCATATTGAGAAAAACTTAGATATTATCTAGGTTAGCTACAATATCCCACTGATTGACGATAAAGACTAAGAACATGCCTTCCTTTACACCAAACATGCACTTGGATGGATTCAGCTTCATTACCCGAGGTCTTTAATGTGGTCGGTGGTCTCCTTTCTCTTAGTAAGCATGTCATCCATATAAACCTCTATGTTAAACCTAATTTGGTCTTCAAAACCTTTGTTTACCAGTCTCTGGTAGGTGGATCCTGTATTTTTAAGACTAAACAGCATAACATTATAATAGTAGGTACCTCTGTGGATTATAAACGATATTTTTTCTCTGTTAGAGGGTTTCATCTTGATCAGGTTATAACCAGAGTTGGCATCTGTGAAATTGAAGAGTTCATGGTTCGCAGTGGGATCGAATAGACAGTCAATATGTGGCAGCGAGAAGTAATCTTTTGGGCAGGCCTTGATTAGATCAATAAAATATATTCACATCCTCCATTTATCATTTTTCTTGCGCACCATGACCACATTAGCCAACCATTCCGAATATTTGAAGTTGTCAATGAAATTGGGTTTTTGCATCTTGTGGGCCTCCTCCTAGACGATAAGCTTCTTGTCAGCATCAAAAACCCTCCATTTTTGCTTGACTGGGTTGGATCCTGCCATCACATTTAACTCATGTCATATAAAGTCAGGATCTATACCAGGCATGTCCTCGTGACTCCACACGAATACACTCTAGCATTGCTGCAACAAGTTCATGAGTTCTTATTTCAAAAGTGGATCTAAAGACCATCCGATTTTAACCGTTCATTTCGGATGGTCAGCATCAAGTGGGACTATTTCCATCTCTTCGAAGGTCTTCATGTTAACCATTTTTTCTTCATCTCAGGGGTCAATCATTTCAATGTGATAGGTGGTCGTCAACTTCTTCTTTTCTTCCTAGTGGACTGAAATAAAATAGCATTTGCGCGCTACCTTTTTACTACCTTTGGTAACACCTACTCCAAAGTGGGTTGGAAATTTTAAGCACTGATGTATAGTAGATGGTACGACTACAAACATTTTTAGGGTGATCCTCCCAAAGATCAAGTTGTAGGCTAAAAGTACGTTCTTATCAAGGATAAAGAATCGTATTTTCTCTGTTCGGATGATCGACTAAGTGATGACCATGACTTCCAGCTCCACCGTCCCCAAATGGTACACCCTTTCACTTAAAAACCCGATTAGAGGTTGATGATAAGGTTTTAGCTCTATATCCTAGGGCTTTAACTTCTTGTAACAACTGTAGAACATCACATTTGCAGAGATGCCATTATCCTTCAAGATCCTGGCCACCCGACCTTCTTAGATGACCATTGTGATGACCAGAGGATCGTCGTAGGGGTAGAACACCCCAGACAGGTCGTCTTTTGAAAAGTCGATGACTAATTTAACCTTTTTCACCTTGCAAGGTTGATTGTCTGAACGGTCTATCAAGTTGACCTGCGTGTGCTCATAAGCTTGGGCCTCATTTAAGTGGCCCTTTCTTTCTACGGGGACTTTTCTCCCACTATCTCCACTTTCAGGGATGAAATGGAATTCAGAGGATATCATGATGACGCCACGTAAAGGTTCTTTAGGTTTTTTATAGAGATATAGGTCATCATCCAAGTCGTCGTCCATCACCCTTTTCTTATTGACCATCCTCTGATAGGGTGATTCTGATTGCCTCCTAACTTTGCTTTCTTACGGATTTCATCATCCTCTTATATCCACGTACTTGGACATATTTCCACTCCTAATTAATCCTTCAATATCATTCTTCAAATCTATACAATTATATGTGTTATGACCGTGGTCCTATGGAATTCCCAGTACTTGTTTCTATCCCCTCCTGTTTGCTGGCATCTTCAATTTTCCCATCCATCGGAGGTCTTTTCTTTCCAAAATTTACTCCAGGATATGGTGGATGCCAAATGTGAGGGGCATGTACTCATCGTACTTCCTTGGTTTTTTAGCCTTTTTATCCTTATGCTCCTGCTTGTCGTTGTTTTTGTCGGCCGACGGCTTGGAACCGTTACATTCTTTAGCCACCATTACCTCTTATGCATTAATAATTTTCCCTACTTTGGTAAACAATCCAGTCATGGTGTTAGGCAGATCCTTGGCTAAAACCCATAACATCTATCCTGGTCACAATTCACTTATCAGAACCATAATAGTGGTCAGCTCATTGTAATCCACCACTTCCAGCTTCTCGATATTGAACTGAGTAATATAATCATGGGTGCTCCCATTTTCCCTCTGGAGAACATCGAGCAGGTGGGAAACTTATTTCCCTAGCTTCGCACCAAAGCAGAAGTTACTCACAAACAGGTCGACTAACTGCTAAAAAAAATTTATTTGCCTCTTAGGTAGACTGTTGTGCCAGATTTGGATAAATCCAGTTATGGTCCTAGAGAATGCTTGGTACCTCATCTCATTTTGGATGAAATATATGTCCACAATGACTTGGTGATGTTCGATTCACAAAATAGGATATGTCTTCCCATCATACTTTGGCATGATAATCGGGAGCTTGAATTTCGCTGGAGTGGGTTGCACCATGAAAGAGGAGACAAAGGGGGATCGTTTTATAAAATCCCTCTGAAGGGGGTTCTTCGATTTGGCCATCTATCCTAGGAGGTCTTCTAGGCATTGGATGGATCCTTTCCATGGCTAATAATAGGCTTGGGTATCACCTGTAACTGGATTTTCTGCTCGTCCTCGAATTTTTTTCGAGCTCTTTTTTTGGGAAGTCTGCTTATCTTGCTAGGCTTCAATCAAATCTCAGGAAGAGCGATAGGAGCCTCTTGTAATGAATTTGCATTATTCATTCCTCCCAGAGTAGTCACGTGAGGCCATCACCGCTTACCAGCGGTTCAACCTGGGCCCAATCAATCAAATTTTGACACCTTGCTCATCCTTTCAAGCTCACTAAGGCTCTACTCTAAGCATGACTGGTAATTAAAGTGGCTGGGTGACTAGATGGAGTAGGTATCACCGAGGTGATATGAAAGGTCTCACTATGACCCAGTCCACTGGGTGGAACTGATGTTTTAATAGAGTCCCATGTGCAGTCATTTAAGATTATCCATAGCCTACCTATGGTAATTTTGATGCCATTCCTTATGAGGTGCTGGGGGGAATCTTCCTTTATCTCTTCTTGATATCTTGGGCCCAAGGGTTACATAATTCAGATTAGGTTGCATTGGTATCACTTGGAGGGTGTGTGTCAACTCCCTGACACTTTCCTGCATCGCTTCAGTATACTGTGTAGGTAACTCCCCAATGGGGGTAGGCGGTGTTTGAAATTTTGCCATGCGGATGCTCTCGGGATTTTCTGCCATTCTAGATTGTCTTAGATAAGTATTTGAATAAATAAATTTGGGTAGGAATCGCAATGGCTTATTATGAGTTCCGCCCTACAAAAATGGAGGCAACAAATAATATGTAAAAAAAGCAGGAGAGAAATAATGATAATAGAGAATGGGGATGAGAGACAGGGAAAACAAAATGATTTTTACGCGGTTCGGCCATTAAAGGAAACCTATGTCCACGGTATTGCTGGTTTATTATTGCATTGATTGACAAAGTTACACTTAGGCTTACTAATACAACTCATTGCTTGAGAAGATATCAACGGAAGTCACCTTCTTTTATGGGGTTACACCCTATTTATAGGTAAGTTATGGATATTTACAAGAGGAGAGGTGGATTGCTCTTATAAGTTGGGAAATCAAACCTAAAGATACATGTTTATCATAATATAAAACTAAAGAGCCTGGGATCATGGGATGACTTTATGGATAAGCTTGTGGATAATCAAGTTTCAAAGGACATGTTATTATAATCCCACATCATTAATAGCGGACGTCTTGTATGTAAGCGCCCCCAGGAACGTATGATGTATCCATCCTTATTTAAATGGATGTGGCAATTGTCAAGCAGACTGGTCGAGCATATTAATACTGAGAGGACCTCATTTTGGAGTAAAGCCGAGAAAATTAGTTAATTCCTTTGCCACTTGGAGTTCATTCACCTTTAGGACTATATGGGTACAACATATAGGTACCACGATCTTTCCAAAGTAATCACAAGTCTTCCTGAGAAACTCACCAAAGGGATGGTCACCACTTTTCAATCTTTTACTTTTAGGTTAGTTTGGTTAAACATCTTGAGGTACATTACCTCTGAACAACTCTCCTGTCCCACTAGTAGGTTATCCATATCCCAGTTGGCAATCCTAAGTGTGATTACTCGCACATCATGGTGTGGGATTCTAACTCCAATAAGGTTTTTCTTAGTGAAAATGATATTCTTAGCATAATCAATCTCTTTTCATCGAATGTAACACCCCATATTTTTATATCATTTAAATCGGTAGAATCAAAATAGATATATTTTATGAATAAATTGTTGGGATGTGATTGTTCATGATTTAGTGATTCGATTTTACCGAATGTGTACATTGGTAGAATAATTAATTTGCATTTTAAGTGAATTATTATTATTACATGATTAGTATAATTAAAATGTGTAATTTGTGGTAGACATTGTTTGAGTACATAGGCATTTTAAACATCCTTAGTTGGGCCCGTGGGATAGCTATACCCTTAGGAAAATTTTTGGACCAATCCGAATGTCATTCTGGGTTTTTTTGGGGGCCAACATTTGGGTATTAAGAGGAGATACGGGGTTATGGTTTTAAAAGTGGTAATAAAACAACTTAATTACACATTTTATCCACTTCTAAGTTAACCTAGAAGCCTTATAACTTATGCGAGAAGTTATTAACATGGAGGAGAAGAGAGGAACAAAGTCTCGAGAAAGGAGGCTTCTTTAATCTGTAAAGTCAAGAATATTCTTGCAAAACTTCCAATAATATGTTTCTTGATCCATATGCATGTCTCTCATACCAATTTCGGGTTATAAAATTGATTGGAGATTGAATTATAAATGGATTTGGAACTAGGGTTATTTATAACTAATTGATATTAATTATGTATTGAGAATTAAGGACCTTGGTGAAAAACCCAGAATTGATAACGTATAGTTGGAGAACTTTCTGTTAGAATCCATGTGATGCAATTAAAATATATCGCTGAATTTAAATCATGGATTGATCTCACTATGCTGGAAATCTTAAGATGAGAATTATGAAATTGTTGGGTTTAGACAAATTGTGACTTTATAATCCAATAACTCAAATTATTGGGGACTATCACATGTAGATTGGTTAGAAAACCCACATAAACACATTTTATTGATTATGATATAGTCATCGTTGTTGAAATTGAGTTGTATAAAGCCTTAAAAATGATTATGGGATTTTGGGGAAGAAACCTGTATTGAAAATTAACAAATTTGGGCTCACTGCTAGAAGAGCATTGATTCATCTCTCATGGCGAATCAATTTGACCTGGAGTGAATCGATTCAGCTCCAAGGGCTAATTGATTCGACTCCCATGGATTTGATCAGGGTTAGGCTGTGGAAATGTTCAGGGGATTTTTGCGAGTCCACACAAGTATATGGGAACTTTTCCAAGTTAAGGGATGTTTAATTAAAAATGGATCGTGTAGTTATCCAATAAATAGTAGTTTCAATAATTAACTAGCGTATTAATATTCAAGACAATGATTGATATTTTAAGAATTATGAAATTAAGTTGTGGTAGTTATGAGGACAATTACCTATATATATTGTGTTCCATATGTATGTATTTATTACTTGTATGGACATACCCATATTCACGTAAGGCCTATCAGTTCGAGTTATGCTCGACGTCGGAGCGTGTACCACGCGTCAGATGATATGTGTATTGCGTAGTGACCGCCCCACTAATGTGTGTTTTACTTATATCCGTTAGGTGAGGGACTCCTTCGGACTTGCTGATAGAGCACGAGTTAGACACTGAAGGTGGATGCCATCGTGTGGCATATATATATAAAATTTATTAAGCAATGAACTTATATAGTCTAATGAAGTGGACAAATTTTAATGGGCACAATGCTACGTAAAATACATAATGTAATGTGACTGCATTTCTACTGGGTAGTATTATAGAGTTAGTCCTTGGGATTGTGATCATACTTGTAGACATTTACCTCTCGATTATATGTGGTCTAGTTGACCTAATATTGCAATGTTAGCATTGAGACCGGATTACATATTTGGGCTTGGATTGGAGATGAGTATTGTATTACACTTACATAAGGGTAAGATATTTTCTCCATGTAAGAGACAATGGGCGGTGTATATTGTGACTTGACTGGATTATTATCTATTGGTTTTGTAAGTTAATTCTTGCAACTTTAGGGCACTATACAAAATCATAAAAATTATTTTTCAGGTTATCCTAAACAAGAACAACAGGGTTGACAGAGGATCAGACTTGCTATTTTATTTACTTAGCGGATCCAGCTCCTTGATTCTAGCATAGATTGTCACTCCTTATTTAATTTTGGTTTTTATATTCCAGAGATTGTAGGGCATAAGCATAAGACGTATTTCTTTCAGTTTGTTATTTCCAGTTATGTTTAGGCTAGACATTTTATGATTTATGAGAGTTAGGACTTATTTATTGTGAGGATGAGTTAAATTAAATATCATACTTTTACGGTTTGATGCTAAGGAAGGTGTGAATTGTTAGACAAGACCTATCTTCGACGTATTGTGTCTAATAAATCTTTATGTGTAAAATGGGGGTTGTTATTGTTGGTATCAGAGATTCCAGGTTCTAGCATCCTTAAGATTTGTGTTTTGCTTGTTACGTTCTGCACTGCGTTCTTTGATAGTTAGAGCCCTATGTTTAGGAATCTGTGTACTTTTTATGATTTATTACTAATATGAACCTTTTTTACTTTCATATTTTAAAAACTTGGTGCGGTATACCATGACGTTCTACTTACAAGGCTAAAAAGGATAGGGCTCAGCAAGAGCCGCAGTCACACCCACTGCCACCTTTAGTGCCACTCATGGTTACTCCACCAGACATATCTACCATAATTACTCAAGCAGTATCTAGAGCAATGGTTTTCGTGCTACAACACTTTTAGACACATCAGCAGCCACCACCACCACCACACACACACCCCCTTACCGCATTCGTTGGTGCTATCGACTCAAATGTAGGGCTCTGTCTGGGAGAGTGTAAGGGACGCCTTCACTAAGGGCCATCCCCCAGAGTTTACAGGGAGAACAGATATTTAAGTGGCAAGTCAGTGGACTAAGGATATTCAGATACATTTGAGGATGGTTGAGTGCACTGTGTTGCACAATAGATGTTTGATTAATTTCGATTGGTAGGAGCATTCCCATACTGGTTGGAGTTAGTCACCACCCTAAAAGATCAAGACAAGATAGCCATTAGTGAGTTTTGGGGTAAGTATGTGGGGAAGTATTTTGCACCCACCATGAAATCAGATATGAGAAGAAGATTCATGGATCTAAAGCACGAGAGTCGTGCCGGAGCAAAGCATGAGGAGGAGTTTACCGCACAGTCATTATTTACTGAAGATGAGGTACACACCAAAGAAAAAAAATGGAGAAATTTGCATTGGGGATAGCTTGGCACATCAGTAAATCCCTATTGGGGAACCCAACTTTTACCACATATACTCAGATGGTAAATGTTTCTTTCTTACATCATTAGTATCACCAATCATTCCAGAAGAGTAAGGGAGAGAAAAGATCAAATTTAAAGTCATCAAGACAATAGGGTAAGATAGGTGGGAATGGTAATAAGGGGGTACAACAGTTTAAAGGGTCCCAGATAGGAGATCAGTTAAAGAAGCACAAGAGTTCTGATGATCTGAATAAGCAAGTCTAGGGATAGTAGCCAAGGGGGCATCAGGGCCAGTGGCAACAAGGTCGAGGCCAGCTGAGCTAGTATGTGTAATAAATGGATAGGAATCAGTCTTATAGAAATTGGTACATTTGTGGAGAGAAGGAACAACCAACGAAAAATTGACCTCGAGCCATTTGGGGGGAATAGGAGCAAGGAGGTCAGTGTGGGTATCAGTCACCTCAAGGGCATCATCGATAGTTTCCAGCATAGTGGTGATAGTTCCAGCACTACCATCTCCACCAGCCTCACCTCAAGTGCAATAGCTGCAGGTACGGTATGGACCTTTGAATCACGTCGCATTTAGAAAGGGGCCAATACTAACACAGCTCGTGGATGATATGTTCCTTATTTTGGGGCATGTAGGGCTCATTTTATTTGATACTAGTGCATCATACTCATTTGTTACTATTTTTTTCTCGTTCATCGTGGATGGTAGACTTAGCGTATAATATATTACTTTACATCGATTCACCCGCGGGTAGAGGGGTACCTATGTGTTTCGTGTGCAGAGGTATATGGATAGACATTGGGAGACTTAGGTTTATGAAAGACCTACTTCTGTTAGATATATCAGAGTACAATATTATTCAGGTGATGGATTTGTAAGCTACTTACGAAGCTTGTGTTGATTGTTATGGGAGATCCATCGTCTTTTCCATTCCAGGGCAAGAGATGCACTTGGTTTTTATGTCGCGCCCGGAGGGAGGGTCGAGCATGCATTTATACTACGTTGAGTAAGAGGATTTTGATGTGACCTTTGTTTCTTTATACTCCATTTCAATTGTTAAGAAGTTTTTAGATGTTTTTCAAGAGATTCTAAGGTTACCACCAAGTAGGGAGATCGAGTTTGTGATTAACTTGATTCTCAGTATGAGACCAATCGCTCGTACACCATACCATATGTCTCCTTTAGAGATGAGAGAGATTATATATCATATTTAGTAGTTAGTGGGTCAAGGATTCATTCAAAGGAATAATTCACCTTAGGGTTATGCTATCCTCTTCGTGAAAAATAAGGACGGATCATTAAGGGTGTGTATCGATCATAGGTAGTTAAACAAGGTTACTGTATGAAACAAGTATTCGTTGCCCTACATTGATGATCTATTTAACCAGTTGAGGAGTGTATCAAACTTTTTTAAGATTTAGTTAAGGTAGGGTTATCATTAGTTGACGATTCGGGATCAGGATGTTCCAAAGATAATTTTTTTTATGGGATATGGGTCTTATGAGTTCATGGTTATGTCTTTTGGTTTAACCAACACATTGGCAGTGTTCATGGACCTGATGAATAGGTTGATCAGGGACTTCCTAGATCATTTTTTTTATCGTGTTCATAGATGACATATTGATGTATTCTCAAACCGCAGATGAGTACGTACAGCACTTATTAATAGTCTTACAGACATTGTAGGAATATTATCTCTATGCCAAGTTCGATAAAAGAGGGTTTTGGTTGAGGGAGGTTCGGTTCTTGGGCCACGTTGTAACTGCAATGGGGATATCAGTGGATCCGAGAAAGGTTTTAGAAGTGATGGATTGGGGACAGACCACTACACCTACGAAGGTACACAATTTTTTGGGTTTGGTAGGGTACTATTATCACTTCATTCAGCAGTTCTTAAAGATACCTTGAACTTTAAAGAATTTGATGCGGAAGGGTGTACCTTTTATTTAGGACAATCAACAGGATTTTGACAAATTGAAGTTCAGATTGACTTCAGCTCCGGTACTTGCTTTACCTCGTGGAGGAATAGACTATAAAGTCTTCACTGATGTGTCCTTGAGAAGACTTGGAGGCATATTGAAGCAGAAGGAGAGGATGATAGCTTATGCTTCATGAAAGCTTAAGACTCACGAGGGGAATTACCCCACCTATGATATAGAGTTGGCATTAGTAGTGTTTCCTTCGCTCATTTAGAGACATTATCTTTTAGGGGAGAAATTTTAGTTATTCACGGACCACAAAAGCTTAGAGTAGTTGTTTACGCAAAAGGAGTTAAATATGAAGCAACATCGATTTCTTGATTTTATAAAAGACAACCAATTTTATATTCAGCATCATCTGATCAAGGCAAATGTAGTAGCAGATGCCTTGAGATGTAAATCGACAGTCTAGTTAGTAGCATTATGGAAGACCAAGTGTTGTTCGCTTCGTATGAATGACGAGTTGTCACATGCTTATATGGAAGTTTTTACCATCACACCTGAAATCATCATTCGAATTACGAGGGCATAAGAGTCAGATACTGTTTGCTAAGAGAAGGTCGGGCAGTTATTGGGAGAGGGGGCAGAGCATTATTCGATTAGTCTTGATAAGGGATTGAGATTTCACATCAGGTTAGTAGTTTCAAGAGATGAGGAATTATGACGAAGAAATTATGACTAAGCAGATGGGTCATATTTTTTGGTACATCCAGGAGGGGATAACATGTACTAGGACATGAGGCTCCAGTATTGGTGAGCAGGCATGAAGAAGGACATAGACATTTTTGTGTCCAAGTATGCCACATGCCAAATGGTGAACGCGGACCATTAGTGACTAAGAGGTGTTCTACAGCCTCTCGAGATTCCAATGTGAAAATGGGAGATCATTTTCATGGATTTTATTACGGGGTTACCTATGTCAAATAAGTGGCAAGGTTCCATCTGGGTGATCGTTGAATGTTTGACAAAGGTGGCTCACTTTTATTTAGTTCGAATAGACCATACTTCGTAGCATTATGCCAAGATATTACTTATAGAGATTGTGAAGTGGCATGGTGTACCACTGAATATTGTATCGGGTAGGGATAAGACATTCGTGTCCCACTTTTAAAGGATTTTCCAATATGCATTAGCGGCGAAGTTGAGGTTGAATACCTTGTATCACCCACACACGGATGGTCAAACAAAGAGGGTGAAATAAATGTTGGGGGATATGTTATAGATGTGTATGTTGGACTTCAAAGATAGTTGGGACCATTACTTACCATTGGTGGAGTTTGCTTACAACAACAGTTACTAGTTCACTATCGGTATGGCTCATTTATGTGCATTGGATAGGAGGCCTTGTCGTTCGCCATCTCATCGGTTAGAAGTGAGGGAGAACTTTATTCTTGGATCTAAATTCATCTAGGATACATCGGAGAAGGTGGAGATGATTAAGGCTAGGATTTGGATTTCCCAAGATCGACAAAATAGTTATGCTAATGCAGATATAAGGCATTTGGATTTTGAGGTTGGTAATTAGGTGCTACTCAAGGTGTCTCCCATAAAGAGAGTCATGCAATTTGGGAAGAAAGGTAAGTTAGCTCCCCGATATGTGGGACCGTTCCCTGTTATTGAGAACATTTGACAAGTAGAATATAAGTTAGCCTTATCGGATCACTTTCATAGTATCCATGATGTTTTCCATGTTTCGGCATTACGGAGATTCCTTAGATATGAGGTAGCTTATCAGCACATAGATCTAGACCGGATAAAGCTCCATCCCTACATGACTTGCAAGGAGAAACATGTAGAAATTTGAACCATAAGGGGTGTATACTTCCTTCCAAGGTAGTTCTTTTAGTACGTGTGAAATGGGTACACCACAATGAGGATGAATCGGCCTAAGAAAGGGAGGATGACATGTGGGAGAAGTATCCATCTCTTCGAGTTAGGTATGTTTCGAATTTCAAGGACGGATTAGGGGAAGAATGTAACACCTCGTATTTTTATATCATTTAAATTGAAAGAATTAAAATAAATAAATTGCTTGGATGTGACTATACATGACTTAGTGATTTGATTATACCGAATGTGTGCATTGGTAGAATAATTAATTTGCGTGTTACGCGAATTATTATTATCATTTCATGATTAGTGTAATTAAAACGTGTAATTTGTGGTAGTAATTTTCTGAGTACATTCTGGAGTGATTTAGGAACCCGTTTAAGCATTATGAACATCATAAGTTCGGCCCAGGGGATGGGTATAGCCCTATGGAAAATTTTTTACCAATTCGAGTGTCATTCTGGGTTTATTTAGGGGCCAAAATTTGATATTAAGAGGAGATATGAGATTATGGATTTTAAAGGAGTAATAAACCAACTTAATTACACATTCCATCCATTTCAAAGTTAACCTAGAATCTTTACACCTTATAAGGGAAGTTACCAACTTAAAGGAGACGAACAAAGGCTCAAGGGAGGAGGATTCTATCATATCTAAAAGGAGGAATTTTCTTTAAAAAATTCTAATAATATGTTTCTTGATTCATATGCATGTCTCTCATAACAATTACGGGTTATAAAACTGATTGGAGATCGAATTATAAATGGATTTAGGTCTTGGACTGTTTAGAATTAATTGATATTGATTAAATCTTGAGAATTAAAGATCTTGGTGATGAATCCAAAATTGATATCATTTAATTTGAGAAATTTTTGTAAGAATCCATGTGATATGATTGAATTATATTACTGAATTTGAATTATGTATTGATCTTACTATAATGAAAATCTTAATATGAGAATTATAAACTTGTTAGGTTTGGACAACTTGTGACTTTACGATCCAATAACTTGAATTATAGCGGACTATCATGTGTACATTGGTTATAGACCCATGTAAAAACGTTTTATTTATTATGATGTAGTCATGGTTGTTGAAATTGAGTTGTATAAAACCATAAAAATGATTATGAAGTTTTGGGGAAGAGATCCGTATTGAAAATTAATAAATCTAAGATGACTGCCAGACATGAATAGATTCGGCTCCCATGTCAAATTGATTGGGCCCGAAGTGAATTGATTAGGCTCTTGGGGATTCAATTAGTGACATGGAAAATATAGCACCCTTCCGCAGATGTTACTCAGGCATGCACAGAAGCTTATAGGTCGCGGCCCTACTCAGCACAGGGTGTGCCCTACTCAGCACAGGGTGCAGCCCTACTCAATACGGTGTGGCACCCACATTTTTGGTTATTCATACATCCCGCAGCCTTATATTACACAGGGTGAGGCAACCACAGCTTCAACCTCATGCAGGATACAGCCTACAGGCCGTATCCCCCTCATTCACAACTTCTCCAGACTTGATATATGTCACATGCTCAGGGCACATGACACATCTCACATACCTCCTATAAATAAAGGTCCACACCTCGAGATAGGGGGTCAAATTCTACAATAACTGGTGAAGCCTTTCCAAATTCTCTCTACACAACCTCAACATACAGCTTGAGGGCTACTCATTCGCATCATAGCCATCTCTCTAGTACACCGGAATCCTCGTTACTACCATGTACTCTCCCTTATTCTCATACGTGTACGCCACTTTAGGCTTGATTATATTGTACTATGCAACGTATATAGTGAGAATGGAACAACACGGTGGACGTAGGCCTATTTTAGAGGCTTAACCACTCTATATCTTGTCTTTTATTTCTCCTTACTTGCTCTAATTGTTTATTATGCACTCTTTTATGATTTGTTGATACGAGAACGACAAGTGGATGATTTTCGTATCATGAATTTGGCGCCGTTTGTGGGAACTGAGATATTTCAATCTTGTTTCTATATGCTTTGAGTTCTTAAACACCTTATCTTATTCATGGGGATCCTTTGGATCATAATCTCATGAGTAAATTTTGGTTATTGAGCTTTGTTTCATACTCACACTTTCTTATGTTCAGATATACCCTTGGGTCTCCATTTTATGACCTTATATCTATTTTACATACCCTAGTGATATCATTTCGTCTAGATAATGCTGAAAAGCATGATGGGCTTTAACCCCGAAAAGATGAATGATTAGGGAAGGATTGTATTTACTCCCTTATCATTGTTATTGACCTAAAATCTAGGGTTTATCATTGGAATTGTGCCATTTTATTCATCGTGAGGGTATTATCTCAGTAATAGACCCTAGTAGGATTACTCTCCACGTGTACTGGGAGAAAAACTCAGTTCATGGGTTTCAATCTTGGGATTGTTCCCTTCGCTACGTAGAAGGGGATGCAGCCTGGCAGTTCAAATGCCTTTCTATCCACGGCCTCTACTGGTGCGGATGCATTACAGAAGCCTCAAAACATCAAGGAATGGACTCAGGTGGTCTTCAGCTCAACTTTAGTGAATGTCATACAAAGGCCACTGCAGTGCACCTATGTGCTTCACTGGCTGCGGTCTCACCAATAATGTCATGCAGCAGTACAAATGTTGCATCCCAACTTCCTACTTGGTTAATTTAATATTTCTGTGATTACTCACTTCGGCTAGTTTTGTCTCAGATTATATATTTTGTAAAGACAAACAAATCAGAAAATGGAAGGAGAATCCAGCCATAGCACAGAAGTCAAAGACTATATTATGCAATTGTACAATCACCTAAACCATCTCTATGATAGCCATGCTTCACTCCAGACCCAAGTCAACTATTTGACTCAAAGGGTCCTCATGCTTGAGGCCGCAGCCTCACCCAATGTGGGTGCGGTACCCAGGATCATTGTTGTCGTAACCCCAATAATTCCATTCGCAAAAGCATCCAGCAGAAGCCAAAAAAGGCGAATGAAGAAGGTGGAGAGGAGATCTGAGGCCTACACTCTGTTGGCCTTCCCAATTGAAGACATCTTTGAGTTCATCAAAGAGGACAAGCTATTGAGGTGTCTAGAAAAGATGAGGGCTCCACTGCATAAGAGGAACAAAGCTAGTTGGTGCAGATTCCATCAGGACCTTGGCCATGACACTGAGCAATGCTATGCTCTGAAGGATGAAATTGAAAGGTTGATTGGTCAAGAAATGTTGCAGAGGTTCCTTAGAGATGCTTAGGGGATGAAGCCTAGCTTGATGGGCCATACTTCCCTTATATTTATGATTTAGTTTATATCTCCTTTTGTTTCTTTTCATAGTGAACATCATCTTTTATTTTATTCTGACCTTTTTATGTTCATGCTTATGAAAATTAATGAATATAACATTTTAATTGCTTAATTCCATTAAATGATGTCTTATGAAAGACTTCTTATCTTAAACAGATTCTATATGGAGACATCGAATTATATTGGGAATAATTATATTCAAATGGGATCGCAACGCCCGCAATGACGCCTGATTATATGAAGTCAAATGATAATTCAAAATAATGAAAGCAACTGTTGAGATCAGCTATCTGAATTGGTCTACAACAATCACTCATAAAGATTATATCCCAGTATATAATATCTACAATCTCGAAAGGAGTTATCAGAAATCGTTATTGGCGACGAGGGCTTATAATTCCCGTTCTTAGCTTTTAGGATGCGTCATTAGCACAAGGAGGTTACTCCCCCGGCAGACATCATTAACTTGGTGGATATGAGACTAAACATCATTAACTTGGTGATCTTATATTATCTTGGGGAAGCTTCATAATACCTAGCCCGAGAAGGCCTAAAAATAACCCATAGGGGTCGGAGACTTAATTGTCTACGGATAATCCTTTATTTGAAGGGGCCAAAGACTTAATTATTTGCGGATAATCCTATTATAGCCTGGGAAGGCTTTATATATATCCACATAAGCTTGGGGAAGATTTATAATACCTAGCCCGAGGGGGACTGATAATAACCTAATTGAAGCGACTAAAGGAAAGCCATGAAAGGCAATCGAAGCGACTAAAGGAGGCTATGTTGCTGTGATCATGAAGCATCCCAAAGCTACACAAGAATGGCCTCAATTTCTTAAAAGGATAGAAAGGTGCTTCATCCTTATCAGTATGGTTGCAGCCATAAAGTGAATTCATTCAAAAAACACGGTAGATAAAGGCAGGCAGGATTGTTAACTTACCGCAATCCTGTTCAAGAAAATAAGTGACATTTGGATTATGATCCAAATATAAAACTACAATCATAAAACTACAGCAAATGGGATTCAAACACTCAAAGGTGTCGTGGCCCTGTTCAAGAAGAGACTGCAGCTGCCATCAAACATATTTATGTGGGAACAATCTATAAGAATTAAAATAAAAGTCCAAGGTGAAGAAAAGTCGCCGTATCCTGTCTGAAGAAAATCATTTTCTTTTAGATGCCACGGCCTTAATGTATCAGTCGAAGATTCAAGCAAGCAAATAAGAATTTAAGTTTTGAAGCAATGGAATTATAAAACATGGAAATGATATACATAAATCATTAATTTCCAAAGGTGGTCGTAACCTTGATAATAAAGATCACAAAAATTTAAAAGTTACAAGGCCAAAAATCTTGGCAAAGAGTAGTGTTAAGATTTTACAGACCAAACGTCGTAGCCCAAAAATCCTGGCAAAGATTAGTGTTAAGATTTTACAGACTTACAAACAAAAGGCCATAGCCTTATATATACCAAGATCAGTTTAAAAAAGGGGGACACAACCCAATGTTAAGAATGAGGACTAGTTGGCTGCATTATCTTCTAAATCTCCTTCATCTCCTTCATTAGAGGTCTCAGCCTCCTGCTCTGGTTTCGCGGCCTCTACCTCTGCCCTTAAACCGAGTCTTTTTCCTATCACAGCCTTGATCTCAGCCCCACACACTACTAATGCTCGGCATCACCAAGGCCTTAGGAAAGTATTATCTCTTTATAGTCTGGGAAGTTTTTTGTGACTCTATGCCTGAGCTCTTGGTAGCCACGGAGGTGGGCTCTATTGTTGATGAGGTAGAAGTCTTTGGAGCCCTTGAATTACTCCAGAGTGTTTTCAATCGCCAGTTGAAGGACCGCAGCATGATCTTCTCCCTTCTTTTATCGTCGTGGAATGGTATTTATCATCATTAGAAGTATTGGCCTCCAGGTCCTCATAATTCTTCTGCAAGAGCTCAAGCTTGCTATTGGAAAACTCCACGACCTTGGCAGCTTCCAAAGCTTAAGTTGGGCAACCTTCAGGGACTCCGCGGTCTACCTGAATTCTCTTTAGCATCATGATTAGCCTGCTCTACTTCCTTAATAGTTGCATCCGCTTTAATCTTGCACAAATCAAGGTCCATAGTATAAGACTTATTTCCTGCTTCAAATGCAGCTGCCCTGGCGTTCTCCAAATCAGTGGAGTGAACTCTATCGGCGGCCTTTTTCAGCTTGTACAGGGCCTCGTAATTCCTCTTCTGAGAATCCATGACATCCACGACCTGCAAAGAGATTTAAAGTTAGAAATAAATATGGAATTTAATAATAAAGTTGAGAATGTACTTGCACTTACCCTCAGAAGATTGTGGAGACCATAATCCTCCAAGCCATCGTGGTCTTCATCCACGAGTCTCTCAAGGTCTGCGGCATTTGGGACCCTCTTCATCCTGTGGATAGCCCTCGCAGTTGTATCCCAAGAGGATTCAGGGTTGGGCTTCCTAAGATGGGGCCGCGAACGACCATCAAGACGAACACTGGCGCGGAACTGAGGAGGCGTTAGGTTGGCATTTATTGCGACAATTGGTGGTGGGGGGAGTACTTGAATGGATTGGGTAATCAAACGTTGACATCATCCCTACCGTGTCCAGATTGGCCATAATATCATCATCAAAAGTACCCTCAGGCCTCTCATGAGGACCGTCCTCAACTTGGAGTTGGAGCGCAACAGGGGTCATTTGTTCCGCAACCTGATTTTTGTCACTTAAAGGGACCAAGTTAGGGGCCTTGGTCTTTGACCTCTTCCTATTCCTTTACCTAGTAGTGTTGTTAAGGATAATTGTGTCATCATCTACCTCTACCAGTTGGGTAGCCAAGAGCTCCCTATCAACTTCCTCACCAGAAAGAAGAAATGCAATAATAAAAATTTGAAGTTTAAAACTAATTACCGCAGTATTAATAAATGAAAAGGTTATTACCTTCTGTGCCCATCTCTTTGGGAATAGATTTATTGGGGAAGTAACCCACTTCAAAGATGGAGGCAGAAGTTACAAGTGTGCTGAACTTCTTCTCCTCACCAGGAATTTCTGCAGCCTTACCAACTTTCTTTTCTTGCCGCTTACTCAGCTGCAACTTGTCAAGAACTGCAGAAAAATATAAAGATTAGTACAGAAGAAAAGTGGAGAATAATATGCAACTATAAAGAGGGGACGCGGCTATAATTGAAAAAGTACCTAGTTTGGAGGGACACCCCCATTGTCACGGCACCCTAAATGATCTCTCCCTCTCACTCTCTTCAGGGTGGACCTCTTACCCTTCTCAAGAAATGTAGAAGTATTTTACCTTCTAGTTCTTTACACTGGTAGGCCTCCAAGAGTAAAGGGTCTCATCCCTGCTGCGAACTGAGAAGTAATAGTAGCCCGCAAACTTTATAGAATTTTTCTTTGGATGGTAGAAGTGGAAAAAATCCGTGGGAGTAATGTATCTCTTGAATTTGATCTCCCATAATACAATAGCTGTAAGAATGGACCTTCGGCCAGTGGGATCTAATTGGCTGGGGCTAACCTCATGGTTTGGAAAATTCTTTTAATGGGAACAGGGACTGGCAACCGCAGCTCATAAATGAAAGCGTATAGAGGGAATCAAACCCCATCATCAGCAAGTGTCGTTCATGGCCTTTATTCCGTGGTAGGTACTGAGCACATCAAGTTCTCTATAAATTCAAAGGCCTCAGCTAATAGTTATACTATGCAAGATGCGGCACTCAATATGCCTGGCGTATTGTTGGGCCTCAGCTAACTGTTGGGGTTGATCAGGTAACTGAGGCCTCAGCTAACAGTTAAGATGTTAAGAATGATTCAACAGTTAGCACTATGGACACTAAGTCTATATCAACTATTAGGGTTATAATAAGCAATCTTAACTGTTGGTATAGTATAACCCCAACAGCAGATATAGACTACATTAAGATTGATTCAAGATCGATTACCTAGTTCAAATCCCAACAACTACGTATTATCATATGGGTTCGATCAGTTGAGAAATTGGCATAAACAGATATAGCAGATATAATCCAGAAAAATCTAGTACAAGTTCAGAAATCATCAAACATGATTCAAGTAAGTTCAATTCAAGATTGGGAGATTCAAAAATGTAGAAATTCAGAAGTTCAGATGATGAATTGTGAATTATAAACTGAAAATCTATTAAAGGGGTTGGTAGTTGAAAAAATTACTTGTAAATGAAGAAACCAATGGTGCTCATCATCAAACCACCCTAAAACGCCTCGAAACAACCACTCGCAACTGCTAGAGGTCATAAAAAAACTCAAGATGAAGTATGAACAAAGATCTGCATTCGATATGGTCTCAACGATTTGGAAAATTTAATGAAGTCCACGACCGGAACAATTTATATAAGAGGGTTCGGGAAGATTAAGCGTCTCCTTGGAAGTATCGTGGCACCTTGAGAGGACTTGATTACTCAGTGGTATCCCCAATCACAATATCTTGGTACTACGACTTAGGGGATTTTTGATATGGTAAATATAACACCCTATCGCGGACATTACTCAGGCATGCACAGAAGATTATAGGTCGTGGCCCTACTCAGTACAAGGTGCGGTCCTACTCAGCACGGGGTACGGCCCTACTCAATACGGTGCGGTACCCATGGTTTTGGTTATTCATATATGTCGCAGCCTTATATTACACAGGGTGCATCACCCATGACTTCAGCCTCGTGTAGGATGCAGCCTTCTGCTATGCTGGATGCAGCCTTATACTATGCAAGATGCGGCACTCAATACGCCTACCTTACAGGTCGCATCCCCCTCATTCACAGCTGCTCCAGACCTGATATATGTCACGTGATCAGGGCACGTGACACATCTCACATACCTCCTATAAATAAAGGTCCACACCTCGAGATAATGGGGTCGGATTCTACAATACCTGGAAAAGCCTTGCCAAATTCTCTCTACACAACCTCAACATACATCTTGGGGGCCACTCGTCGGCATTGCAGCCATCTCTCCGGTACACTGAAATCCTCGTTACTACCATGTACTCTCCCTTATTCTCATACGCCTACGCCACTTTAGGCTTGATTATATTGTACTATGAAATGTATATAATGAGAATGGAGGAACACAGTGGACGTAGGCCTATTTTAGAGGCTTAACCATTATATATCTTGTCTTTTATTTCTCCTTACTTTCTCTATTTGTTTATTATGCACTTTACTCATGATTTGTTGATACGAGAACGACAAGTGGACAATTTATCGTATCATCAATTAGGTTTAGATCGTGGAAATGTTCGAGAGATTTTTACGAGTCCACGCGAGTATATGGGAGGTTATCCAAGTGAAGGGATATTTAATTAAAATGGACTTGTGTCGTTATCCAATAAATTGTAATTTCAATAATTTACTAGAGTGTTAATATTCAAGACAAGGGTTGATATTTCAAGAATTATGAAATTAAGTTATGGTAGTTATGAGGAAGATTGCATATACATATTATGCTCTATATGAATATATTTATTAGTTGTATGGACATACCCATGTTCGTGGAAGGCCCATCAGCTGGGGTTTCATTCAACGTCGAACTGGGTAACCTACGCTGACTGAGATGTGTTGGCCGTAATCTAGGTCATTATTTTAGATCATTCGTTCAGGGGTATCGCTTCGTGATATAATAAGAGGGATGGTTGGATACGTCTACATAGACGAGGGTATGGACGTGAGATGATATATGAAAAAGTGAGTTTTTCTAAATCAATGCTCTGATACCACTTGTTAGAAACGATATGACCCCCAATTTTAGATTTTACAAATTTAAAATATAATTTCCTTTAATGCGGAATAAAGCTGGTTCAACTAAACAACTAAAGTAAAACAAAATTTAATTTTCTCAAAATTAAAATTATGCTCAAAATCAAATTTGTGATTTTTTTACTATAAGCCCCAAAATCAATTTAATCCCAAGTCCTAGAAATTTGACTAACAATAAATAATTAATCCATTTTTGCAAATTAGGCCAAACAAAATTTTATCCAATAAAATTAATGACTTGAATTAAATGAATTTTTACCCAAACAAATTTAGCACCAAATTAAATATTCCAATTTTATCTTTTACCTAAGCATGCATCTAATGTGAATTTGCAAAAGATAAAATAAACAAACCACTACGCCGCGATGTACGAGGAAAAAACCAGAACGGGAAAAAATCTCAGACGGCCCTAGCTTTAATTCCACCAAGTATGATTTTATAATTACAAGACAAATGACTTACACAACTCGACTTGACTCTGTCCAAGCCCCTGATGTGCATTTATAGACAGCGAAGGTCGATGCCTTCATGTGCCATATATATATAAAGGTATATCTATATGTATTGATTAAGCAATTAACTTATATAGTCTAATGAAGTACACAGTTGTTAATGGACACAATGCTATGTAAAAAAACATAATTTAATGTGACTGTATTTCTGTGGGGTAATATTGTTGGGTTACTCTTTGGGGCTATGATCGTGCATGCAGACATTTACTTCTCGATTATATGTCAGTTAGTTTACCTTAATATTTATATGTTAGCATAGAGACCGGATTACATATTTGGTCTTGGGTTGGAGATGAGTATACTATCACTTTGATAGGGGTGATATACTTCTTGCATATAAAAGCCGATGGGTGGTATGTAATGTGAATTAACTGCATTATCATCAAAATTATTTTTTAGGTTATCTTATATAGGAACAACCGGGCTGACAGAGGAACAGACTTCCAATTGCATTTGCTTAGCAGATCTAGCTCCTTTCCAGCATAGTTTGGTAATCTTTAGTTCATTTCGGTTTTTATATTGTAGAGATTATATGGTCATAAGACAGAGACGTGTTTATTTCAGTTAGTTAGTTATAGTTATGTTTGGGACAGACGTTTTATGATTTATGAGAGTATGGACTTATTCGTTGTTAGTAATTATTTCACGTTGCTTTATTTTGTGTGGATGAGTTAAATTAAAAAACATATTTTTACAGTTTGATTCTAAGAATGGTATGAATTGTTAGAAAATACTCATCTTTAGCGTATTGTGTCTGGCCAAACTTTATGTGGAAAATAGGGTTTATTACATTGGCGATGTTTGACAACAGTAGGTTTGACAGGGTCGATTTGGAAAACGTTTATCACCACAGTGATTTTTCTTTATCTCCATTTTGAAGGTGTTGCCTTGGATCTAGTTAAGGATTAATGCCACATGTATTACCATAAACTCGTGTCATATCTCCTCATCATCTTAAGACGTTGTTTGTCATCTAATCGCGCTCAACATGACCTTTATCATTTTTCTTTTTCCAAGTAATCATATGGCCTTCTTGGTTCAGTTCTTCTAGATGTTACTTTATTGCCTTGAAATTTTCCATCTTGTGTGCATGCTCCTTATCGTAGGATCATCTCAGGGTTAGGTTTCTCTTTAATTGATCCCATGCCATCTTCCTTGACCACTTGAAATACTCCTAATCCTTAATCTTGTGTAGGACCTTATAGATAAACTCTTTAAAAAGAATATTGATGGTGTGATGGGCCTTGCTGGGATTTGATTTTTCATTGCCCTTAGGTCCATCATTCTTCTTTTTACCCTTTATTGGGGGAATTTTCCTTATCTACAATTTTATCACCCCGGGTCACCCATTATCCTATTATGTGTCTGGTACTACTTCTTCCACCTTAGCATATATCTCGATACCGTACATCAGTTCACCTATAGTAATAGACTCCTTCTTTGTGAAGGACTGGTGAAGCATGGAATTTTTTGGTAATCTAATCTTAAATGAGGCTATTATTACTTGTTCAGAGCATTCTTCCATCTCGTTTTAGGTTTTCCAATAATGTCAAGCATATTCATACAAGGTTTCTTGGGGCTTATTTTTTAGTATAAGGAGGGAGTCCATCCTCTTTATATGAGTGCTGCTGGTGATGAGTCTCGCAATGAAGGCCTTTGTGAGCTATTTAAAGATGTTAATTTACAGATGTGATAATTTCTCAAACCATTTTTGTTCAATGTACCCCCAAAATAAAAGGAAAGATATGATACATGAGGGCCTCGTTTTTATTCCATAGTGTTATGGTATGGCGATACTAGTGAACAAGGTCGGTGGGATCTATTTTCCCATCGTAGATCTTAAATCTTTGATCATCGAACTTTTTTGGAGGCTTAAATCCCTCAATCAACCTTACGAAGGGGATTTCATCTAGTTGAAAAGGGACCTTTTTTCCAGTTCCTTAGTGGTCCGGGTCCCTCAGTAGGTTGGATGGTAATACATCTCCCTTCGTATGAGGTTATGAATATCCTTTTGTCATGATAAAAATTATAGAGATCCTTCTTATCTAGCAAGCCCCTTTGGTAGGAATAATCCCAATCGCACTGTGAACATTAAAATGGTAAACTACCGCTTTAAAAAGGCTCTGATACCAATTTGAGAAGTGATTGTATGTGATATCAATTTAAATAAATACGCAAATTCCAACCACAAATTTATTTAATTAAAGTCAATTTTTGAATCAAATTAATTTAGCCCTTAAACAAATATATTTGTGTGTGCGTGTGTCAAACCAACATAAACACAAATATGCTAACTCACAGATTTTAGGAAAAAATCACCGAAGGGCAAAACCTTTTATTTCACTATAATTTGTAAATCATAATTTACACGGATTATAATGAAATTTGCAGTAAGTTTACCTCAGCAAACCTACATAGGCACGCAGTCTAAAGTCACCAATGAATTCCATGCAGTGAATTCACATCAACCACATTCCAATCTTCAGCAGAGATCCACATGCAGTGAACCTTAATGAGCTCAGTCTTTTGTTGTAGAGACGCATTCCACAAAGGTTGAACAATAACAAAGTTTTGTCTTGGATTCCAAAACAATTCACCTAAACATTAGGATTTTTTTGAATTGGAAAACAAGGGTTTAAAGCCCTAAATGAAGAAGGTAAAAGTGTTATACCGATTTTCACTGTTTGCAGAATGAAAAATAAAACACTTCTTGATGAAATATGCCTCGTTGAACGTGTATTTAGACAAAACTTTAAGGCGACAAATCATTCGAATAAGATCGAATCTCGCTTGAACGGTGACAACTGTCACTCAAACGAACTTCACGAGATGGCCTGTCATTTCAACGACATAGGCTATCGCTCGAACGAGCCTTTAAATAAATATTTTTTCTTAAAACTTTGAAAAATAATTTTGACAAAAAATTAAAAACTCTGCTCCAACACTTAGAAAATTTTTGATGAAAAATATCCCAATATTCTTAGTGAAATTCAAAGGAATAAAAACACAAACTTTACCAAATTCATCTCGCGGAGGCTTGATTGTTGAAGAAACTTGATATTAGGATCCATCTTGTTGGATATGATATCTTGAACATTCTTCGATGGTTGTAGTGGTATACGACATACTAATTGATAACGAACATTTATAAAAACATTTCCTTATGGAACTCCTTCCTCGAATGTGAGTTTTACTTACCTGAGGTCTAGGAGTATGGGCCTGACCTTAAAATTTGTCTCTATAGAGTTCTTGATATATCCTCTCCAGGCTGCTGGTGGCGTTTGGCTATCTTCTATTGACAAAGCCATTGCTCATAGGCATCAACCAAATGAGATGTCTTTTTGGATCATAGAGGCTCATTATTTTCCACTATTTAATCCTTTCATGGATGATAACAAGAACTTGGAGTGTTATTTATCCTATTGTGTTATATCACATACCTGATCCTTGGAGCCATATGGTCATTCTAGTCATTATGATGACTGTAGTGAGATGGAGTGAGTTCATTATGCGAATGAGACATGACTACTTGTTAGATTATTTTGTTTATAAAGGAAAATCATTTTCCATGGACGATACCAACTATAGGTGGTCAAATCTTACTGGTTGTATTCAACATAATTTAAATTGAGCAGAAAATAAAACTTAAACAGTCACACAAGAATAATATTTACATGGTTCGAAAATGTGCCTACATTCGCAGGGTAATTCTCTATTTTTATTAATATCGTTTTGATAAAAATGATTACATGCCCCTTTATACTAGTGTCAGAATTACATTTATGTGGAAAGGAATAGAAGGTTGATCCATGTAGGACTATATGACTTGAGATAGCTATCTCGGTTGATCGACCATATCTATCTCTAAGATTTTAATAGGTCGGCCTCAACAGTCTTTATTTGTTCGTGTAAGATCTTTGATAGGATTAACAAAAACATGTCCTCGCCTTATGGGTGATTGAATTGTCCCTCACAACAACATGTAATGAGATGTATATCTTCATGGATGGTTATATAGGGTACGTCCAAATCAAAATGGACTCAACTAATGCGAAAAATGTCCTTCTGAACCCTTTTAGGGAACTTTTATTGTATAGTTATGCCATATGGGTTGAAGAATGTATGTGCCACATATTAGCGAAATATAATGGCCATATTTCATGGTTTTTTATGACATCTTGGAGTATTATGTGTATGCGCTTGTTGTCAAGTGCAAAAATAAGATTCCACTTAGCATAATTGTGAAAGGGTTTTTAATAGATGTAGAAAATATAATCTTAAAATGAACCTACTCACGTGTATTTTTGTAAGGACACAAGTCTCCGATTGAGTATTAATGTAGTGTTGGCTCAACTCCGAACAAAAACGTTTGAGTTATAGGATAGAGTTCTTGACCAACCATCAAGCCTATGACATGTTAAAGTTGAAATCGTTGCGGCCTACGTATCAAGAGAACAACATTGTCGATTTACATGTGCCTCATTTCACGTCATAAACTTAGTTCCAATCTCTCCTAAGGTATGAATGCATTATATATATATATATATATATATATATATATATATATATATATATATATATATATAGGAGCTTGGAACATTTTTCCAAGTGGCTGTAATTTTATTTTAAACTGAAGTTTATTTTCATAAGGTTAGTTTAGAACTATTAATAAAAAGTTTTTTGGGGGGGCTTAAAATGAATTTTGACCACTCTTTCACTTCATTCGAAATTATCATTCGAACGAGTTTGCCAACGAATTTTCCTAATTGGCCTCTGGAACCTCGTTAGAAGGTCGTTTAAATGAGACTTTGTTCGAACGAAAATCTCATTCGAACGAGTTTTTCAACAGGAAAACTTTCTGGTAGTTTTTGGCAGTTTTTCTCCATTATCCCACTCTTTTGTGCCCACTATCTTTTTCCAGAATTAATAAGTGCGGTAACCAACTTTTTAAATGTAAATTTTTCATCTTCTACAATCTCTAGAGAGAGTTTTTGAGAGCTTAATTCCTCTATGAAAAAGTTCATGTCTTAAGTGTTTGTATTTTCAAGAAAATCATTCTTAAACACTTTGTTTACACCTATATTAGTTTATTCCAAGTATCACACACACACACACACACAGATATATATATATATATATATATATATATTCTTGGAGTTTGTTAGGCACCGGGTTCACTTTTCTACCAAAGAAGAAAAGAGTTTGGGTATAATTCTGCATCCCTCAAAGAAGAAGAAGTTTGGTTTTTGCTGCGGCGTTCGCATACGGTGAAAGGCACCGTGTGTGGTAGATGGGTTCCTAAAGCTTCATTGGTGGATTCCAAGGTTCCGGTGGATTTCGAAATTGTCGACTAAGCAGAGATTGGTACAACAATACATGTCAAGGGCTTGAAAGGAGTCGAGTCGAGTTGAGTAAGTCATTTATCTTGTACTCGTAAAATTCCGTACTTAGTGGACTTAAGGCTAGGGTCGTCCGAAGCTTTTTCCCGTTGTGGCTTTTTCCTCGTACATCAGAGCGTAGTGTGATATTGTTTATTATCTTGCTTAAATCACTTAGAATGCATACTTAGGTTAACAAGATAAAACTGGTTTATTTATCACACGTATTTAATTTGGGTAAAATTCAAGTTAATTTAATTCAAGTTGGTAAATTAATTTGTTAAATTTGTTTTGGCCTAATTTGGTAATATTAAAAATATTGTGTAGGCAAATTTTAGGACTTGTGTTAAATTAATTTTAGGCTAAAAGTAAATTTCTCATAGTTAACTTGAAGTGTTATTTTTGTTTTTGAGAAAATCCAAATACTGGTTTGTGTGAATTTTGTGTGTGTTGTGTGTTCATCAAAATTCACTTATTTAGGTTTAATTTGAATTTTATTTTTAGAAATTAAAATTTGTGTTTAACTTAATTTTTCAGCTTTTTAAGAAAAGAAAATCTAAGAAAACTTGACGATTAAATTGTTGTGTTGAATCATCTTTATTCCGCGTGAGAACGTGTGTGCTCGCGTTCAAATGATCAAATTATATATAAAACCCTTTTAATCCAAACAAACCCTAAACATGCAGCAGTATGTGATTGAATAAATTGATAATCTACGCAAGAACATTCAAACACATGCAATTAAGGAAAAATCCCCCTCAGGGGCAAAACCATTTATTTTCACTATAATTTGTAAGAGAACGGCTTACAATCGAATTACAATGAAAATACAAGTTGACTAAGAATTACCCTCGGGTATCGGATTCTGTAGTCGCGGCTGGAATTATCCCTTTCCAGTAGGGCTGAAATGAAGAAGAAGAACAGTCTCCTCCACAAGGGTTGAACAAACCAAAGTTGTGTTCTTGGGTTGCAAAAGGATTCGCAAAGGTTAGGCAATGATGTGTGAATCAAAACATGAGTCTTGGGACTCAAAAATATGAAGACTAGATGTATTTGGACTCTCAAATTCGTCTCCTAAAGTCTTGCAAAACAACTCCCCCGAAGTTGGTATTTATAGGAAAAAATATGAAGAGTCCCACGTTCTTAAAACTCTAAAATTCTATCCAGCGTACAAAAAAAACAGCATTCTTTAAGGAATTTTCTCTATCTTCAAAAGGTCATAACTCCTTCACCGTAGCTCGGATTGAGGTGCTGTTTTTTCCAGTATCTTCGTTGCTGAGAGCTCTTCAACTTTCTAGTTGACCAGACCTCTGAACTATGGATGTGAAATTACGAAAATGCCCTTGAACTCTCCTATTGTGCCTTTTTTTCACTATTTTGACTTCCCTTGCGTACCACTTGCATTAAGTCCCTAAAATCTTGGAACGTGAAGTCATTGAGGCAGATGTGGGACATATTAGTGGAGATAATGCATGCTTGATTCCCGGAATTCGGATAGAGGCCATCATGTGAGATCGTGAGGAGACGTGCCAAATGTAGCGGCGTACGACATAAATAAATGAAACATTTCGGACATGTGAAAAATGTCCTTACAAATCTCCCCCTATGTCTATGCCGGTACATACATAAAAAATACGAATTATCAAATATGAAATTGCCTATACAAATCTACCCTCCCATGAACCCAAAACTGGAAAAGGTACAAATGAATAGTCTTCATCGTTTGTTCTTTAATTCTTCAGGAATCTCAAAACTTTTCTCATCAGGGTGTGCAACATATAGATCTGCAATCTTCATACCTACACACATGAGACAAAGAAAATATCACGTGACATATCGAGTTTGAAATGAGATAACATGGATATCAATATATGATAAAAATATAAGCAACATCTCAAAAACTCCCCCAGAATTTAAACTCCCCCATAATATGATAATTCTTTCTCCCCCTTTTTAGGATGTCCCCAAATGGACAAATTAGAGAAATAAATCAAATAAGCAAGTGCGGGGTGTCACTAGGATAAAAACACACCATGAATAAACAGAAAGCAACCAAGTCAATGATAGCGTAAATGAAGAGGTGTGATCAAATTCGATAGGAAAATCAATGCATACAAACATGACATATGTGCACGAGGAATATTGGATATTCCTAGCGAATGAACTCAAATGCTTCCTTTGGTGTAAAAGAGTGACAATATAAGATACTAACTCAATCAAATCAACAAATTAAAGCTCAAAATGATTTTCACACCAATAACGTCCAAAATGATTTTATGCTTTTTCAGGACTTTCAAGGAAGTGCAAACCCGTTTAGATTCTCCAACTAAACTCCCTCAGATATTGTATTGAATAGAGGCATTCTAAATTCTCAAACTTTGGAGAATTGATGGTGAAACCTAAGTGGCCCATATTTGGCATGAATTGCTTTTTATTGCCTTTAAATTTTTTCGGGCTCTTTTAACCTCTTTGGACCTCGGATATTAAAATTCATCCATTTTTTAGGTCCTTTTTAACAGTGGCTTTTGCGCAAAGGATAGATGATTACCTTTCGCAGCCCCTCCCCGTTATACAAAAACACACAGTCTCACAAAAACGGTTTTTTACATGCATTCCAATCTTGTCAAGTTTTATCGCATATTGTACATTGTATAGATAGGATTGAGATGAAAACACACAAGCCAACATGAGATAGACAAGTGCAATAATCAAATATAGCCGTGCATGTGTGCAATAAAGGATATAGGAGTCAAACATGTAGGAAGATATCACTAATTACATCTCAAAGACTCCAATCAATGTAAAGCACATGGATGAAATGATGTAGCCTCTCAAATCTCTATCAAACAGTCACATGGATAAATGGAATGAAGTTGTGACTTGGCTATCTTACATGCTCATCCATAAAAGAAGCAAAATACAAAAATCTTTTTTGGATTTTTTTTCAAAAATTTGGAAAAAAAAAATCTTTTTGTGCTTTTCTCAAAATTTTTCTTAAAGGAAAATCTTTTTGTATTTTTTTTTCAAAAGAAATATAAAAAGCAAAAGGAATAAAACAAAGCTGTACAACAAAGTAATGTTACATATAAAACAGATTAACAATAGGAAGCATATGATATGAACATGAAGAAGCATCCTATTCTAGACATAGACCAACCCCTCAGTCAACTGTGCAAATCCCTAAAGATTTCCTAAGACTCTCAAATCTAAGGGCATCTAAAGGTTTCGTGAAAATATCGGCTAACTGACGGTCGGTAGGAACAAAACTCAGGGATACGACTTTCTCTTCAACTAACTGACGAATAAAGTGCTCACGTATCCTGATGTGTTTTGTGCGTGAATGCTGAACTGGATTGTGGGATATGTGTATCGCATTCGTATTATCACAGGAAATGGTCATGGTATGAATACGATAATGCATTCTATCCTAGACATGAACCAACCCCTCAGTCAACTATGCAAATCCCCGAAGACTTCCTAAGACTCTCAAATCTAAGGGAATCTAAAGGCTTCATGAATATATCGGCTAATTGAAGGTCGGTGGGTACGAAACTCAGGGATACGACTTTCTCCTCAACTAACTGACGTATAAAGTACTCACGTATCCTGATGTGCTTTGTGTGTGAATGCTGGACTGGATTGCGAGATATGTGTATCGCACTCATGTTATCACAGAAAATGGCCATGGTGTCCTGTGATATCCCATAATCCTCCAGCATTTGCTTCATCCACAAGAGTTGTGTGCAACAACTCCCGGCGACTATGTACTCAGCCTCCGCAGTGGACAAAGAGATGGAATTTTGCTTCTTTCTCAGCCAGGAGACAAGAGTAGAACCAAAATGGAAACACCCACCAGAAGTGCTCCTACATCCATCTACATCCCCAGCCCAATCGGCATCCGAGTAGGCGGACAGACGGTCATCGATATCAAAGGAATACCAAATCCCGTATGAGAGAGTCCCACTTACGTATTTAATAATACGTTTTAGAGCAAGTAAATGTGACTCTTTTGGGGATGCCTGATAACGCGCACAGACTCCAACACTAAAGGCGATGTCGGGATGACTGGAAGTCAAGCAGAGGAGACTACCTATCATACTCCGATATAAGGTTTGCTCTACGTCCTTGCCTGAAGTGTCCTTACTAAGCTTGGTAGTGGTACTCATAGGTGTACATGCATGCTTAGCGGAGTCTAAACCAAATTTCTTCACTAGGTCTCTAGCATACTTGGATTGGGAGATGAACATCCCATCCTCTAACTGACGAACCTAGAGACCAAGGAAGAATGTAAGCTCACCAACCATGCTCATCTCAAACTCACTTTTCATCTCCTCCTCAAAGTGGTGAGCATGCTGGGAGCATGTGGATCCAAAGACTATGTCGTCCACATAGACCTGGGCAACCAAAATAGCACCGTCATCTCTCCTGACAAACAACGTCATATCTACTCCCCCTCTCTTGAAGCCACGAGCTAAGAGATAAGAAGTAAGCCTCTCGTACCAAGCACGGGGTTCTTGCTTCAAACCATACAAGGCTTTCCTCAGATAGTAGACGTGCTCAGGGTGCTGAGGGTCTTCAAACCCTTTTGGTTGTTCCACATAAACCTCCTCCTATAGAATGCCATTCAAAAAGGCACTCTTGACATCCATCTGATACACCTTGAAGCGCAGATGACATGCGATGGCGAGCAGAAGACGGACGGACTCAAGCCTCGCAACAGGAGCAAATGTCTCCCCAAAGTCTACACCCTCTATCTGTGTGTAGACTTGAGCGACCAACCTAGCCTTATTTCGGATTATGGTACCATTTTCATCCATTTTGTTCTTAAAAATCCACCGGGTACCTATCACATTAATCTCACTAGGTCGGGGGACAAGTTCCCAGACATCATTCTTTTTAAAGTGAAGCAACTCAAACTGCATAGCAGATATCTAGTGTTCATCCTTGAGTGCTTCTTTATGGTTCTTGGGCTCGACTTTGGATGTGTAGCAAAGATGGCTAACAACGTTCTCTAGCTGAGCACGAGTCTTGACCCCTAGAGTGGGATCACCAACAATGGCAGAAGGGTCATGACTATTGCGAACCCAAGCAGGTGTGTCCCCTAACACAGGAGTAGGGTCCACAGAGTGTGAGAGAGGAACAGGTAAATCACTGTCAGAACAATCCTCATCCTCACACTGAAGGTTAGGATCAATAACCGTCGGAGGTTCGTCATCTTGCACGGTGACGTTTATTGATTCCATAATCTTAGAGCTCTTCAGGTTAAAAACCCGGTACGCTCTGCTATTTGATGAATATCCTAGAAATATTCTCTCGTCGCTTCGGGAGTCAAACTTTCCTAATTGCTCTTTATCCCGTAGGATGTAGCATTTACTCCCAAAGACACGGAAATATGCCAGGTTGGGCTTCTTGCCAGTCCACAACTCATAAGGAGTGTGAAGTGTGTGTGGACACAGATACACCCTATTCACCGTGTGGCATGCAGTAGACACTGCCTCTGCCCAAAATCTCTTAGAAACTTTACGACCTAGAAGCATAGATCTAGCCATCTCTTGGATCGTTCTATTCTTTCTCTTAACAATCCCATTTTGCTGAAGAGTTCTCACAGCAGAAAACTCATGTTTGATCCCAAGGCTATCACAGTACAAAACAACCTTTGCTTCCTTAAATTCAGTGCCGTTGTCACTACGTATTCTGTTAATAGTGACACCGTGTTGATTTTGCAGGACACAGCACTTGGTCGTTAAGAAATCTACAGCATCGGATTTCTCTCTCAGAAAACCTAAAATGGAGTATCTGGAGAAATCATCTACCATCACGAGGATGTACCTCTTACCACCTAGACTCTCAGTACGAGTGGGACCCATAAGATCCATGTGAATCAACTCCAGAACACGAGAGGTGGTACTGGAATGTAACTTCCTATGAGGACTACGAATTTGTTTTCCCAACTGACAGGGTCCACAAACGGTCGAAGTTGACTTTCCAAGAGATGGTAAGCCACGTACTAGGTCCTTTTTAGATAAACGATTGAGATCTCTAACGTTCACGTGACCTAGACGTTGGTGCCACAGATCCATAGGAGTGATCGTGGCGTTGTTGCAGACAAGTGAGGACGTGGGCTCAGTCCCATAGCAATTATCCTCGGTCCTCACCCCTTGCATCAAAAGTTTACCGGCTTGATTGTAGACTTTACACGAGTCCCGGTCAAACTTTACTGCAAAGTTAGTGTCGCATAGCTGGCTAATGCTGAGAAGGTTTGCTTTTAAACCTTTGACGTACAAAACATTTTCTAGCTTACGAAAACCAGGTAACTCGATAGTACCTCGTCCTATAATGCTAGACTTACTCCCATCTCCAAAGGTGACTCTGCCATCTTGATAATCCTCAAGAGTAGTAAAAAATGAGGCATCACCTGTCATGTGTCTGGAGCACCCACTATCAAAATACCACTGTGAGGTATTATGTGCTTTGAGAGCAACATGAACAACAAAGGCCTTTTTATCTTTCTTAGGCACCCAAGCAGAGATGACTTTTTGTTTGCCTTTGTTGGTTTTAGCTGGAATGTAAGAAGCATTCACTAACGGCAAAGACATCCGTCGGAATTCTTTCATCAAACTCTGAGTCGTGGCAGCTAAGAACTCGACTCGCTCTCTCAGACTAGAAAACTCATCAGTATGTCGTGGTGGAGCAGTAGTACGTCGTGTCCGACCCATGCTATAGCAAGTTTCCCTAAGGTGGCCTTTTCTTTTGCAATAAGTACAAAAGAGTTCAGTCAAAGGCGGACCTTGGTTTGCTTTTCTTGGTCGAACTCTCCTTCGAGGTTTTTTACGGTGACCATAAGGAGTTGTAGTAAACTCAGGAACTGGTCCAGGTGCAATTTGCGATGTGGAGGCACCATCATATCCAATTCCTTGACGATCACCAAAACCTAAAGCGGGGCCGAGGAGCATCTTTCCCATCTTCCCAGATTTGTCCTCGATTTGTACCTTGACTTCCCGTGCTTTCTCAAGATCATGAGTCAGCTGGGCAACAAGGGCTTCAAGTTTCTTCCGAGTCTCCACGGAGGAATGGAGCTGACTCGTAAGACTAGCCACTTGCTTGATCAAGTCCCCTCTCTCTTTCTCTAGAGTACTCTCTCTCTCTCTAAACAAATTCTCATTCTCGACACAGGTAGATTCTCTCTCTCTCAGGGCGGTGCAGGTGGAGAACTCTCTTTCTCTCACTTTCCTTCAATCTTCCTCTAGGCAAGTGATCTTAAGAAGTAGCGCTTTGTTACGCTTTTTAGTTTTAAAAGACTCAGAATATAACTCAGCGTAGGCGCGTTGTATATCACTCTCGCTCTCACTTGTGTCATCCTCCCCCTCACTCACATCGATCTCACTGTCGAGGTGTCCCTGTGAAGCATCATCCTCATCGTCGTGAGGAGAACTAGGAGTGCTCACTTGGCTGGCCATGAATGCGGTGAAGTTACACTCATGCGGTGACTCATCTCCAGAATCCACCGTCTCGACCTCACTGTCGTCACTAAGGGTAGCATTAAGGACAGCTTTCCCTTTCTCTCTATTCAGACGATTGGCACACTCAAAATCTCTATGACCCCTACCATCACACTCAAAACATCTCTCACTTTCTTTCAGAGAAGGATTTTTGGAAACTTTTTCATTTTTCTTTTCAAACTTATTTTTCTCAAATTTCTTTTATCTTTAAAATTGCCATTTTTCTTAAATTTGAGAATCCTCTTGAAATTTTTTGCGAAAAGAGCCAAATCATCTAAGTCAAAATCGCACTTAGAATCTGACGTGTCAGTCTCTCTCTTTCTAGATGACTCTACCCTCTTTCTAGCTGACCTCTCACTCCTTCTCTCTTGGGCTTTAAGAGCAATTCCCTTATCTTTAGATTTAGAATTTTTAGGGAACATATCAATTTCATAAGTTTGCAAATCTCCTACAAGTTCTTCCAATTTTAGCGTATTTAAATTACCCATAGAATTTAGCACAGTGACTTTAGGGATAAAACGCTTAGGCAAAGAACGAAGAATCTTTTTAACAACTCTAGCATTCGGAATATGTTCACCAAGATTAAAACTAGTATTCACAATGTCAGAAAGTCTAGCATAAAATTCATCAAAGCATTCAGAATCATGCATGGTGATTGTTTCAAATTGAGTTGTCAAGTTTTGCAACTTAGACTCTTTCACAGCATTAGTTCCTTCATGGGTGAGTTGTAAAACATCCCATGCCTCTTTTGAGGTGGTACACGTAATTATGTGTTTGAATTCATCAGGTGTGATAGACCCAGAAACAGCACTTAGACCCTTAGAATTAAAAGATGACCATTTAATTTCTTCATCAGACCAAGAAATGTCAGGTTTCAAGTTGGTCACATTATCAACAGTCACGGTGGGAGGAGTCCACCCTCGTTCAACCAAAATCCAGACACGTTCATCAATGGCTTTTAAAGCCGACCTCATACGGGCTTTCCAATAAGCATAATTTGTCCCGTCAAAAATAGGCATTTTATAATATGACTTCTCCATTTGAACACGCACTTTTTCAAAAATCAATTTTTTTCAGAAAATTGATATCTTAGAAAAATTTTGCGAAAAAAAAAGGAATACGAGATAGATTAGCGTAACCTGCTCTGATACCAATTTGAGAACGTGTGTGCTCGTGTTCAAATGATCAAATTATATATAAAACCCTTTTAATCCAAACAAACCCTAAACATGCAGCAGTATGTGATTGAATAAATTGATAATCTACGCAAGAACATTCAAACACATGCAATTAAGGAAAAATCCCCCTCAGGGGAAAAACCATTTATTTTCACTATAATTTGTAAGAGAACGGCTTACAATCGGATTACAATGAAAATACAAGTTGACTAAGAATTACCCTCGGGTATCGGATTCTGTAGTCGCGGCTGGAATTATCCCTTTCTAGTAGGGCTGCAATGAAGAAGAAGAACAGTCTCCTCCACAAGGGTTGAATAAACCAAAGTTGTGTTCTTGGGTTGCAAAAGGATTCACAAAGGTTTGGCAATGATGTGTGAATCAAAACATGAGTCTTGGGACTCAAAAATATGAAGACTAGATGTATTTGGACTCTCAAATTCGTCTCCTAAAGTCTTGCAAAACAACTCCCCCGAAGTTGGTATTTATAGGAAAAAATATGAAGAGTCCCACATTCTTAAAACTCTAAAATTCTATCCAGCGTACAAAAAAAATAGCATTCTTTAAGGAATTTTCTCTATCTTCAAAATGTCATAACTCCTTCACCGTAGCTCGGATTGAGGTGCCGTTTTTTTCCAGTATCTTCATTGCGGCGAGCTCTTCAACTTTCTAGTTGACCAGACCTCCGAACTATGGATGTGAAATTACGAAAATGCCCTTGAACTCTCCTATTGTGCCTTTTTTTACTGTTTTGACTTCCCTTGCGTACCACTTGCATTAAGTCCCTAAAATCTTGGAACGTGAAGTCATTGAGGCAGATGTGGGACATATTAGTGGAGATAATGCATGCTTGATTCCCGAAATTCGGATAGAGGCCGTCATGTGAGATCGTGAGGAGACGGGCCAAATGTAGCGGCGTACGACATAAATAAATGAAACATTTCGGACATGTGAAAAATGTCCTTACACCGCGCATCCGTATTTAAAAGAAAATTCTAAATTGAGAATTTAAAATTGGGGGTATACACTTTTTAGATTGGTATTAGAGCGGGAGTGCTAATTTATTGCGTTAAGCTCCTTTTAAATATTTTTGACTAAAAATGGAATTTTCCCCATTTTTAAAATTTTCTGTTTTTGATGATTCCAACTAGGCATATTGGAAAGCGCGTATGAAATCGGCACTCAGGTCTATCGATGAGAGGGTTTGATTATCAGTTGTTAATGGGTGGTCCCCACCCACATATTTAGTAGAAAATGAGCGTGTTCCCAAACCCGCCCATAGATGGAGTGAGAATGAATTTAAACTTGCAAATTTTAATTCCCGAGGTTTAAATGCCTTGTTTAGCGCGGTCACACCGAATGAATTCTGACGTATCATGACGTGTGAAATCGCTAAAGAAGCTTGGGATATTTTACAACTCACTCATGAGGGAACTAGTGTTGTAAAAGCTTCTGAACTCCAAAACCTCACTACTCAATTTGAAACCATCAAATGAATGAAAAAGAAACATTTAATGAATTTTATGCTAGACTTTTCGATATAGTTAATTCATCTTTTAATTTGGGAGAGAAAATACCTAACGACCGAGTAGTAAAGAAAATTTTAAGGTCCCTACTCGATAGATTTATTCCTAAGGTGAGCGTGTTAAATTCTTTACCCAATTTAGCCTCTACGAAATTAGAAGACCTCATAGGGGATTTACAAAACTATGAACTAGACATGTTTCCCTCCAAAACTGAAAAGAAAATAGAGAAGGGCGTTGCTTTGAAATCCTGAAAGGAGGAAAAATAAATAGTAGAGAGTGAGAGTGAGAGTGACACATAAGCTATGGCTATGTTTGCTAGGAAATTTCATAAATTTCTTAAATTTAACAAAGATAAATTTAAAAATGATAATAAGAAATTTAAAAATTCTAAACATGATAAAGCCTAAAAGATCGCTAAAACATTTAATAAAATTTTAAATAGGGACGAGTCTAATAGGTGTTATGGTTGTGAGGGTTGTGGCCATATGGGCCTTTGAATGCCCCACTAAACAAAGGAAAGAGGGTAAACAGCCAATTCCATATAATGTTACCCTTAGTGATAGTGATAAGGAAGAGGCATCCGCTTCCCCCATTGAGCGCAACTTTGTCACGTTCATGGCTAGTCATGTGAGCACCAATAATGAATCTTCCCATGAAGATATACAAATACATGACACTTCCGAGGCCTTTGTTAGTGAAGTTGCAAAAGATGATGGTTGTGAGAGTGAAGACGATAGAGAGTGTGACTATAAAGAAGAGGTTGATGTGAGTGAACTTCAAATTTCTTTTCAAGAATTGTGCGAAGAATCCATTAAATTAAAAAGAGAAAATCTTAAGTTAGAAGCTAGTTTAAGAGAGTGTGTCAAGGTCGTTGAGGATAGTGTGTTGGTTGAAGACCTTAGGACACGTGAGAGAGCTCTTCGAGAGAATCTTGAATATGTATAAGGTGAGAGAGATAGCATTAGAATCCTTAAAAAATGAGCTTCTTGAGTTTGAAGAGAGAAATGGTTTTCTTGAGTGTAGGATTGTAGATATTGAGAATAAAGTGAGAGACTCAAGTAGACTCAAATTTGATTTGGAGAGTCGTTCGTAGAAATTAGATAAAATCTTAGGAACGGTTCAAATTAAAAATGACACTTGTGCTTTAGGCTTCGATTCTTATAACGATTCCATTAATAAAACCAAAACCAATGTTTTAGGAGAATCCTCTAGGAACAATGTTATAGATCATTCCTTAGGTAAGTCTTTTCACCGAGTCTTTAGGTGCTCACATTGTGGTCGAAAAGATCATCTTAAGAAATTTTGTTTTGATCTTAAATGAGGTCCTAGAAAATACCAACCTAAGGAGACCGAGGTAGCCAAAATTCCAACACCCCGAGATCATCACTCATCATTTGTTTGGGTTAGGAGATCCGACTTGGTATCTTTACCCAATAGGATTTTTTATTCTCATTTACTTTCATATGATACCTCCTTTGTTAAATCTAAAGGTTGAATGTGTTAGTTGTTAACTATTATGCTTCATGTTGTATTATCATGCTAATTGTATGCTTGTTTATGATGTTTCTAGTGTATACTCCATGATTTATCACATTCTAGAATTATGATTTGTGTTTATCTTTTGTATTATATTTATTTTAGTTTGGATTAAATTAAAAATACAAAAAGATTTTTGTTTATCATTTTTGTTTTACCTTTTTAGTAATTTTGGCTTAATGAAAAATATAAATGATTTTTATTTGTCTTTTGAGTAAATATTTTTATTTTTGTTTAAAAATTTTCAAAAAAAAACTCAAAAAGATTTTTGATTTTGTGTGTATTTTAGTTTGACACACTTTATGTGGCATATACTTGTGTTTGAATCCCTTCTTTTTCGCTCCCATGTGGCTAGAACTTTTTGTTAAGATTTTCAATCTTTAAAATGTTCTTTACCATGCTTACATGGAGTAGTTGGATTTTGTTTTGCTTAATGGATTCTATTTTTATATGCCTCAATTCACTCATGCACGAGCTCACTTGAAATTTTAACTTCACATGTATATTTGAACTTTGTGAGGTGTTCTCCTACCAATATAGTCATCTACATATTTTTGACCTAGGAGGACTTGTGCATGTTAAATCCGTTGCACGTGAGATTTGAGTGATATACAAAATTATTATATGAATGTGCACGGGGAAGGGCTCTGAAAGGAAATTTATCCTTTGCGAGTAAGCCACCGTTTATAATGGACCTAAAAGAAATATGTGGTCCAAAGGCATAAAAGAAAATGGCATTAAAAGAAAAATAATTTGTCAAGGCCTATTTTGATTAATTTATATAGTCATTCGATAACTATATGCATATTTTGAGGGAGTTTGGATGGTATATCAACGGTTTGCACAATGTCCGTTTAACTTTGTTGCTCTTTCATTGTCATGACTCTATTGGTTTGTAGAATCATCAAAATTCTAGGCTTATGTGCATTGTGTATGTTTGTTCATTGAGTTCAATTTATATTGTCACATTTTATTATATCTAAATATAATAAAATTTTGCAATCAAATGAGAACTCCGTGAACATGTTTTAAGTGAAAGGGTCTAAATTTAATTGTTACTAGTTCACACCCCTACACTTCCGTTTACCAGATATATTTGAACACATTTTTGTCATACGAGTGTGAAAAGCTTAATTTATTTTGTGTCATGTGTGGTTTTTATACCTTTGTATATGTGCGTGTGCGTTAATGATATTTATTATGTACTCATATACGTGGTATTTTGTTTTCTTTGACCTGCTTTCTAGTTCATCCATGCTTCTAATTCATAATTGGTATCTATCTTGTTGCATATTTTGGTTGATATCACATGCTTCGTATCGTATGTATCAAATTGGTATCATTTTTTTACATCTTAGTTGATATCCTTCTATTTGTATGGATTAGTTATGAGTTTGTTGCCCATATGCTTTCATGCTCTTATCACTTTATGCTTCATCTTGTTTAATTTGTTCTTTCATCCTTTGTCTATTCCTGAACAAAAAGGGGAGAATGATAGGGAGACAATTGGTGTCTAATCCTATTATACTCATATGTTAGTTTAGGCGATTTAACTTAGGGTAATTCGCGACCGTCTTAGGTAGATCATAGTGGATACAAGGGGAGAATTAATTTAGGGGGAGTATTCATTTTAATTTCAATTAAACTTTTGATATTCCCTATGCGTTTAATGTTTTGCTTAAGTGTGCAGAAATTATTCTAACGGCAACTTCCACCGGCAAAGATAGTAATCATCCTTGGGTTTTTGTGTCAAGCTTGTAATTTTATTTTATTTTTGGGTGGAAAGTTTTTTAGTCTAGTAGAGCTTGACGGCCCTTTAGGATTTTTGTTTGATTTTTGTCCCGGAATAGACAAAGCGGGAGATTTGCAAGGACACAAGTCTCCGATTGAGTCTCAATATAGAGTTCTTGACTATCCATCAAGCCTATGACATGTTAATGTTGAAGTCGTTCCGGCCTACCTATCAAGAGAACATCATTGCCGGTTTACATGTGCCTCGTTTCACGTCATCAACTTAGTTCCAATCTCTCCTAAGGAATGAATAAATAATATATATATATATATATATAGGAGCTTGGAACATTTTTCTAAGTGGGTGTAATTTTATTTTAAACTGAAGTTTATTTTCAGAAGGTTAGTTTAGAACTTTGAATAAAAAAAATGGGGCTTAAAATTAATTTTGATCATTCTGTTACTTCGTTCGAAATTGTCGTTCGAACGAGTTTGTCGTTCAAACGAGAATGTCGTTCAGACGAGTTTGCCAATGACTTTTCCCAAATGGCCTTTGTAATCTCGTTTGAACGAGACTTCGTTCGAACGAAAATCTTGTTCAAACGAGATTTCCGACGAAAAAACGTTTTGGCAGTTTTTCTCCATTATCCCACTCTTTTGTTCCCACTATCTTTTGCCAGAATTAATAAGTGCGGGAACAAAAATTTTAAATGTAACTTTTTCATCTTCTACAATCTCTAGAGAGAGTTTTTGAGAGCTTAATTCCTCTATGAAAAAGTTTATGTTTTGAGTGTTTGTTTTTTCAAGAATATCATTCTTAAACACTTTTGTTTACACCCATATTAGTTTATTCCAAGTACCACATATAAATATATTTGCTTGGATTTTTTTTGGCACATGGTTCACTGTTCTACCTAAGAAGAAAAGAGTTTGAGTTTACTTCTATAAACCTCAAAGAAGAAGAAGTTTAGTTTTTATTGCGGCGTTCTCATACAGTGAAAGGCACCGTGTGTGGTAGACAGGTTCCTAAAGCTTCATTGCTGGATTCCAAGGTTCCAGTGGATTCCTGGATTGTCGACTAAGTAGAGGCTGGTACAAGAAGACACGTCAGGGGCTTGACAGTAGTCGAGTCGAGTTGAGTAAGTCATTTGTCTTGTACTTATAAAATTTCGTACTTAGTGGACTTAAGGCTAGGGTCGTCCGAGTTTTTTTTCGTTGTGGGTTTTTCCTCGTACATCGGCGCGTAGTTTGATATTGTTCATTATCTTTCTTATATCACTTAGAATGCATACTTAGGTTAACAAGATAAAATTGGTTTATTTATCTCATGTATTTAATTTGGGTAAAATTCAAGTTAATTTAATTCAAGTCGGTAATTTAATTTGTTAAATTTGTTTTGGCCTAATTTGGTAATATTAAAAATATTGTGTAGGCACATTTTAGGACTTGTGTTAAATTAATTTGGGGCTAAAAGTAAATTTCTCATAGTTAACTTCAAGTGTTATTTTTGTTTGTGAGAAAATCCAAATACTGGTTTGTGTGAATTTTGTGGGTGTTGTGTGTTCACCATAATTCACTTATTTAGGTTTAATTTTAATTTAGTTTTTAGAAATTAAAATTTGTGTTTAATTTAATTTTTTTTCTTTTTAAGAAAAGAAAATCTAATAAAATTTGAAAATTATATTGTTGTGTTGAATCATCTTTATTCCGCGCATCCGCATTTAAAAGGAAATTCTTAATTGAGAATTTAAAATTTTGGGGGTATACACTTTTCAAATTTTTTATTCACTGGTGGAAAATTCTTAGCATTGATGATGGTTCATTGACTGGGAGTATATATGGATCAGTTAATTTTAGTCATTCCCACTCCAAATAATAGTCAAAAACAAAAGAGATTCCTAGAGGAAATTTCCTACTTAAGGAGGTATATTCTAGATCTTTCAGAGATCATCCATCTATTAATGCAACTACTCATATAAAGACCACAATTTTCAAATAGGATGAAGTGCACCAAGTTTCCCTTGACCAACTAAAATGATTATTATTCACCTCAAATAATGATTAGACCAAAAGTTGGAGTCTCTTATTCATTATATCACCTACACACCAAAGATCAATTAATTCGCTTTTAGCAAGGGAAGTAGATGGGCTAGAAAGCATGTTTATTACTTGAGTATAATCGTTCGTAGAGATAAATCTATAAAATTTGGTTTTGAGAGACATTGATTAGAGCATGTGAATGTGGCTTAAAATCTAAGACCATACATGTTATCTTTCACTATTTACAAAGTCACCAAGTTTGATCCAATCATATGTATATTTAGATCAAACAATCTTGATTGGAAAGGCATTCAGATGGTTAATCATCATTTTAATTAATGATATCAATTGTGTGGTTCCCTATGTAATTAAAATTCAAGCCTACGTGTATTTTCTATCTAAATTTCCTTCTCAAAAGTTCAAACTACCACACGAGGAGATGTTTGGTAAAAATTTGCAAGCTAGTGGAAGAATGGTTTATGGAATTTGAGGGCGCGCCAACTAAACAAAAAGGTGGTGATGTTATCATTCTCTCAAGAAGAAAAGAAGAAATAAATGTATCCTTCAAATCGTATTTTACTTGTTCCAATAACAAAGAAAAGGTGGTGATGGTATCATTACATTTGCATCAATGATGATTTTAACTTAGTTGTAATATCCTGCCCCAATATTTTATTTATTTCCCCGCATAAGATGTAATAATATTAAGACATAGAGATTTGGATCATTATGACTGGGTTTATATTATTATTTGATTGTTTTGAAGGGTTAAGGAGAATTATTGGAAGTTTTTGGGTTAAAATTGGAAAATTAGGAGAAATTAGAAAATGGTCTCTCGAACAATAAATCGAGATTATTCGAAGTAGGGATTAAACGAGGTTTGAACGAGATCCCACTAAATAATGGGTCCAAGTCGGTCAAAAGTAGTTCGAAGCACATTTCGAACGAGAATCCATTATCATTCGATAGTGGGGCTATTCTCGTTCGAATAAGGTTACGTATAATTTTTAAATCGGGTCTTCACATTTTGGGTCATTGGATTGATGAGGTGTCGATCTCTGGTGATCCCTGATTGGGAAAAAATGTAATTTTTATCTTTAATGGGTTTTTATAAGGCTTGTGTGGGTTTATTTTGGTTATTGAGAGTTAGAAGAAGAGAGGGAGAGAGAGGAGTGGGTCATCCACCATTTTTATGCATTTCTACACCTCTCTCGACCACAAACCACCATATCACCTCCATCCCTCCACCTTATTCCACCATATTCTTCAAGTGTCCCACTATATCCAAGCCCTACATACCTATTCCCATCATTTTTTAGATGAGCTACGAATTTGGGGGGTGTTATTGGGGGCTATTATAGGGGATGAAGATGGATGATTCATGGATCTTGAAGTGGATTTTGATAGAGCTTCATAAAGACAAGTCTGGTGGAGCTAGGAAACCTCTCTAAGGCCACCTTAGACGGTGGGAGGTTGGAATCTTCTTAGATATTTCATGCCTATCATTATTTGAGCTTCAATTGAGGTGGAAAAATCTACTTTTAGTTTAAGACTCTATATTGTGTATTAGTAGTCTTGTTGTTAGAATTTAAGAGTAAAATGCATATGAACAAATGTTGGGTTTCTAGTAGTTTTGGTATTAAACATTTTTATGAAATTAAAATGTTGGCAATAATGCTAATTTTTTTAAAATAAATGATGAGTAAATATTTCAAAGCTTTCTTGAAATAATTGAGATTTTCATGTAAATGGTATGTTTCAATAAGTTTGGTGCTAAACATTTTTATGGAATAAAAATATTTTAAATTTACATTTTTATCTTGCTAAATATATTTGGTAAATTAAGTTTGATTCCTTGAAAAATTGAAGATTTTATAAAAATGGGACATTGACTAGAGTTTCTAAGAAATAATAATGTCCTTTAATATTGAAAGGGTATGTTTTGCAAGTGCTAAGAAGTTTGAGAATAAATCATGTGTTTAACCCATTTAATAGGCTTTTTGGAATCAAAATCCATCTTATCATGCATGTAAACTTGTAGTGTTAGGATGATGAACATAAAAACAAATTTAAATAAGTTTTGTTGGGTTTGAATATGAAACAAGAAAAATGGAAAATGTAGACTTCAAAGTGTGCGAAAAAGGGGTTGAAAGTGTGATTAGTGTAAGATTATAAGACTACATGTGTTAATAAAAAGAAATGGTATTTTTCTTATAAATGTAGCCCTTAAGTGTAATTGGATTTATTGGATAAAGAAAGTAAAGAAGTAATTGAATAAAGATGTTTAGAACTTGAAATATTGTTACTACAACTGTTAAAAAGGTGTTAATGTATTAAAAATACTTAAGAAGTTAGTGCGAGTCACTTAATGGTATTTTGGAAAATAGCATATGCGAAAATGGAGGAAATGCACGTTTGGAAACAAAAAGGGTAAAATGGAAATTTTATGTAATGTGGAACATTGTTATGAAATAAAAATATTGAAAAGAGTGTTACGCATATTGGTCCTAAATGAACATGATTTTGGAATAAAATCAAGATTAAGGTGTAAAGGACATGAAATGTTGATTTTCAAAGTGTAACACAAATTGGGGTGAAACCTCAGGTTTTGGTTCCGGTCAGGTAAAAAGGAAGGGTAAAGTAATGTGAACATTTGTAAAAATTAAAACATGTTAAAAGGGAACTCGAATGAAATCGGGATAATTAAGGAGGCCCTGGAGTGAAAGTAGCAAAATCACTGGCCAGAGCATATGATGACATCATCAGCGGTCACGTTTTGAAAATAAAAATGGTTTCATGCATTAAGTATATATATATATATATATATATATATATATATATATATATATATATATATATATATATATATATATGGAGAGGTTCAAAAGTGAACCTATATGATGAACATTTTAATGAACCTTAACAAAAAACACCTTAAAAATCCATTAATTTTAATTCATATGTTGTAATTGATCCACGCCAGCGGTAACCACGCTTGTTTTTTAATACACAAATTTAACCCCCCCCCCCCCCGCCCCAACCCGCCTATCCATTGCCGCTGGCGCGGACCAATTACAACACAGGAATTAAAATTAATGGATTGTTAAGGTGTTTTTTGTTGAGGTTCATTAAAATGTTCATCTTTTAGGTTCACTTTTAAACCGCTACATACATATATATATATATATATATATATAAGGCTGTTGCATGTGCACGAAAATATAATGTGTTCGAGTCTTCTTTCTGCCGTTTGATTTTATATTGCATCGTTCTATATATTTTTCACTGAGCATTCGGCTCACACTCTTGTCTCTCTTATGGAAGGTTGGGTGAGGGTTCATATTTTGAGAGTGTTACACATGTAAATACTCTCTTTACTTTACATTAGTACCTCTGTATGCTTGGATTTTGGGGATTTTGTCCACAATTCCCTCACGTAGTGTAATTTAAGTTTGGAATCACGTGCTAAATGAGAGAAACGTTAAATAAAATAAAACTATATTAGCAACATTGTATCGGTTGTTTCATTGCACTTCACACCTAACGCTCGGGTCGTACTGGGTTGACCATGAGTAATCCATAAATCCGGTTCAGGTCATCATAAATGGTATCGGAGAGCTACGTCCAAGGTTCCTTTCGAGAGTGATGTGATGAGATCGGTAGTGGACCTTTCTCTGTCAGTGTTGGTTTTGGTTGGTCACGCTAGTTCTAGTGACGATTTAGTTTGTGTCCTCGATGGTAAAGTCAAAGAGGTTAGCACGACAAGTAAGTTAGTGACAAGTGGCACCCGATCAAATTAGTTGTTATTAATCACTTTCGCACTTCTGATTAGATAAATTAGTAATTAACGGTGTCCTTGCGAGCCAATAGAAGTGACACCGTGATTTTTAGTTGAATTTGTAAGGTTATATGAACTAAGGTTATTTTGTAGAATACACACACTACACAATAAAAAATTTCCAAGTAGAGAAATATTCTAATTTTAATTTCCTTTGCAAATTCTAAGGTTAGCGTAAATAATTAACAATTAAAGTGATGACCTGTTAATCTGATTAAGAGATATAAAATTAACCAATTTTATCATTTTTATCCCACGCACATCTATGTCATTTAATACGGTAAAGTGCGAAAATCACAACCACAACGCGCCGATGTATGAGGAAAACCCAAATAGGAAAAATCTCGGACGGCTGGGCCTAGACAAATCCACTATAAATAGGTTTTATAAAGGAATCAAAAGACTTACAGACTTTGACTCAACAACACATGCTGATGTCATCCTCTACCCTCCGAGTTTGTAGTACGCGAAGCTCCAATGCATTTCTCTACACTAGTGTCGCCGTATCCACCGAAGTCCAAACTACCGTCTGCAAAAAGCTTGAACACAGAAATCCACCGCAAATGTACTTGTTGAATTTCAGGTTGATGGCATGGGTTTTCGTTCAAAAAGTTAAATTATGTTGGAGAAGGATTTCTCATCAAAAAGAAGATATAAAATTTTTTGCTCTCAAGAATGTGTAACTTCCATATCAAAAACTGATTTTTCGTCCATATTATAAAAACTGGAAAATGGTTGACAAGGGGAGTTATTTAAAAAAACTGTAAGAAAGAAGTTAAAAAAATTTCAAAACTGACGAATGTCGTTCGAATGAGGACGTTCGAACGACCTTTTGTTTGAATGAGATATCTAATGATAGTCGAGTGTAATTGTTAGATATGTCGTTAGAAACCTCGTTCGAATGAGTTCGGAATGAACTTCTAACGAGATACTAGTGCAGGCTGGGATGGTTCGTTAGATCCATCGTTCGAACGAGAATTCTGTTTCTTTTTTAAAAATATTTAAAATTAATTTCAAAAAATGGTTTTTATGAAAATTAATTTTTATGAAAGTTAAAATTACTCCAACACATAAAAATGGTTTTGGTTATACACTTGTTTTGGAGAATAGTATTGAAATGCATATTGATGTAGCGTGCTTTGAATGACCGATTCTCTAGTTGTATGCAGCTGGATTAGTAATGACCCAAAAGAGTTTTTTCCAACGGAATGCAGCCAAAACTACAAATGAATCGATTGGAAATTATCCTTACAAATCTCCCCCTTTGGCTATTTCGGGACAAAACGAAATAAATAAAAAATAAACAAAAAGACTTAATTTGCTAAGCTAGCCGTAAATCCGATTCTAAAGCCCGTCCTAAAAACCCAAATAAAAAGATAGACTAAATAACTCAACTAATGGTGTGCTGCAGAAAAGTAGGCGATATATCCTACACACATGAAACAACAAATACATAAAATGCATGGGGAAATAGAGAATATAAATCAAGTGTTAACTACTCATGATAATAGAAAGCAAGTTAATTAATCATGAATCATGAGTACGACATATGTTAAACTAAAATTAACTCCCCCTGAATAAGAACTCCCCTAAATAAGAACTCCCTTTATCAATGTTTCTCCCCTTTTTTATCCGGAAAAGACAAAGGGATAGACATAGCCTGCATGGTTTGAGAAAAGGATACGAGGAATAAAAGAAATAGAAAAATATGCATCTCAATCAAAGATCCAAATATGCAACAATTGAATGAATAAGAGAGAGATATCAGTAACCATAGAGGGAAAAACCAAATATCCATACATTAATAAAGAGAATCTAATCAAAACATAGAAATAGGTACAAGTGAGAAAATGGAAATAAAGGTATTCCGCTCACCCTCACAAGTAAAAAAGATGAAATAAACTTAAACAAAAATGAAATATGGGAGCTAGGGCGTCATGTGGAGAATCATCTGGAAGGGACCCGGTACCGAATGAGCCAGCTCAACGGCGCATCTCCATGCAAAAAATTGCCTCAAGGTGCTCAAGAAGCATAGAATCACGACGAGCTTAAGCCCCCCTATCTTGCTGCATATTAATTAGTAGCTCCTACAGAATAGCCCTGTCTTGGCGCCTGTCTTCCTGAATTTTCTCCACCTGTGTATGACTTGTGTATATACAAACCTAAGATCCTCAAATTCAAGGGGTGTAGGAGCATGAGAAGAGGACGGTCTAGGGGTAGCACGAGAGGGTAGTGGTCTAGTAGGAGAAGGAGTGGAGGCAGTGGTGGATTGAGAGGATACGGATTAAGAGGGAGTGAGTTGTGGAGTATCGAGGGGTAAGTGACCACGAGACCTACCAACATAGGACATATCAATGGTTTGGTATCAAGTAACAGGTACATCGGTGGGAAGATGAGGACAGCTGGCAGTAAGACCATGGCGGGTAATAATAAAGGCAAAAGGGAGAGCTTGCCTAGTGAGATCGGATGGGTTGATTCTAACAAACTTAATTACTAGATAAATGAAGGAAGGTAGGTCTATGGCATCCCTAATGCTAATGGAAAACATGAGGTCCACGTGCATCTTAGTAATTTGAGTGGAGTTTGCATGAGGAATGAGGCAAGCACACACAATCCAATTTAAGACCATAGAATTCAGATGTAAATTTTTATGGAAAATGGTAGAGATGAGGTTGAAGTCAGGACGAGAATCAGGAGCCCAAGGGTAGGATGAATTTGTGACATGGGGTAAAGTGAGGAGACGGGCTATGGAGTCATGACTAACAATGACTTCCCTACCTCGCACTCGAGAGAAAATATGATCCTCACGAGCAGACATCCAAAAATAAAATTCCCGAATAAGGTCGGGAAAATTGTGTCATTGAGGTTAAACAAGGGCTCCCATCCTAAGTCAGATATCCAAGAGTGGACTGTGGTGCCTACTAGAGATGAGAGATGGACAAGTTTTTCTCTAACAATGGACCTAGTTGAAAAACCCTCTGTATGGTATTGGGTATAACTGTTACGAGTCCTCCAATGCAGATTAAGATCAGGGATGGACACATTAACACTGTTGTCTTCATCGAATGAGGATAAAGATGAGGAAGAAGGGTGTTCCTCGGGAGAGTCGCTTATGCGACAGGTAAGATGACTACGAGGAGCCATTCTAGAGGGCTAAACTAGGACCTACCCAAACCTCCAAACAACACCAACAAACCAAAATAGCAACAATTCCCAACCTCCGTTAGATACAAATAAAAAAAAATTGGGATAAAAAAATAATTAAGTGAAGTTCCATGAAATTATAAAAAAAATGATAATGTTCAGGGAGCTCAATTTAATTACGGGCATAAAAAAATATGATTTATTATATAGCCCCAAAGGAAAAATCTCTATATATATATAAAGAGAGAGATACATATACATATAAAGAAAAGAGGAGAGAGAAAGAAGATACCTAGAAGAGAGAAGAGGTAGAACTCCAACTTGGAACCCTGGCTGAAAATGATAAATGGAAGGGGAATGAGGGTTGAGGGAGGAAGAAATAGCTTTAATGGAGGGAATGGGAAGAAACGTAGGGAAAATGGTGAATGGGTGTAGAGGGGAAATGGGTTAATAGGAGTAGTAGGAAGACTGCAAGGTGGAAATGAGAGAGAGAGATGGAGTGATTTTGGGGAAATCATGGGGAACGAGGAGGCAGAAAATGGGAAGGGGAAACCACCTAAATGAAACCCAGCTCGTTCAAACGAGAAAAGTCGTTCGAATGATATGCCATAAGGAATTAAAGATCCTCGTTTGAAACTTCGTTACAAGTTCGTTCGAATGACATTTCGTTCGAATGACAATTCGAACGATATCCTAGACTAGAATTTGGAAATTTCGTTCAAAAACTCGTTTGAACGAGTTTTTCTGACGAACTTCAAACAGGTTAAAAATAAGAAAAAAAAATCATGAAAATAATATATGAAGGAGTTGGGAAGGCCAGAAAATTGCCAAAATTAAAGTTTTAACTGTCCTAGGTTGTGATGACATATCCAAGCCATGGGAGAAGAAATGTAGGGGTGTGAACAATACGATTGAGAGCCTTTACCTAAGACAACGCACAAGTGCGGAATGTCAAACAATATATAGACGGAATATGCACTCACATCAGCCTTGTGTCAATAAGGAAATACCATAGTACACTCAATCACTAAAGCAACATGCATACAAGATTGATGATTCTCTTGTCAATGTTGTCACAATAAGAAAGCAATGTATCGAATAAATATGCATGACCATAGATCTTCAACTTACATCTCCCATTAGCAACTTTAGATTCAGACTTTTCTCTTAAAGAATAAATCAAGCTAAATAATTTTGGCCTTGGCATTATATATATAATTTTTCAATGCTTCAGTTTTAGGCTCTTATTCTATAATGCAAATGGAGGCTATTCGCGTAAAAACAGTTTGTTTTTCACAGCCCGAGTCCATTACTAGAAACAACAAACAACAGGATGAATATAATTACATTTTTTTTAAAATTCATGCAATGGATGATCATGTAAAATTTTGATTGCTTATAAGAGATGTGACTAAGATTGAAAAGACAGCATTAAATCTCACCACACTAGTGCAATGCGAAGAAGATATTCTCATTATTTCATGTAAAGTCTGTGCAAGAAGGCAAATATATGAGGCAATCATAGAAATACATATCATAAAAGAGCATTATTGAGAATAAGAGAAATGAAGTCCGAATTAACTACTCATCGAAAACCACATGGAAATGAAACAAAATAGTGATCCGAACACATCGAACACAACACCATATGGGCAAAAATTTGTGATATCTTTTCTAACCTTTCTCGATTTCCTTGAAAAGAAGATAAAAAGATCTTTGAAATTTTGAATAAAATATTTACAAAAATAACCTAGTTCATAGGTAAGAAGATAGGCAATAAACCCAACATAAACTAGATAGACGACTTCGATATCAATCAATGGAGAAAACCCTAATCGAGTTCCTAAGGTTTTCAAACATAAGGGCATCTAGAGGTTTGGTAAAGATATCGGCGAATTATTGATCGGTGCCTACGAAGATTAAGGAAATAATTTTCTCTTCAACCAAGTCACGAATAAAATGTTCACGGATCCTAATATCCTTGGTTCTAGTATGTTGAACGGGATTACGAAAAATATGAATTGCACTTGTATTGTCGCAATAGATAGTCATAGTGCCTTGAGAAATACCGTAATCTTCCAACATTTGTTTCATTCAAATGAGTTGAGTGCAATAACTCCCGACGGCTATGTATTCGGCCTCCGCCGTGGACAAAGAAATAGAATTTTGTTTCTTGCTCATCCATGAAATAAGTTCACTTCCAAATTAGAAACGGCCACCAGATGTACTTTTGTATCCATCAACATCTCCTGCCCAATCGGCATCCGAATATGCCGATAGATAATCATTTGTGTTGAAGGAATACCAAATCCTAAATGAAAGGGTCCCACTAAAATATTTGATAATACGTTTAATGGCAAATAAATGAGACTCTTTTGGGGAGACTTGATAGGGGGCATAAACTCCTACACTAAAGGAAATATTCGAATGACTAGCAGTTAGGTAAAGTAGACTACCTATCATACTCCTAAAGATAGTGTTCTATACATCCTTTCCTTCGGTGTCCTTACTAAGTTTAATTGATGAACTCATAGGAGTACGAGCATGCTTAGCGGATTCTAGTTTAAATTTCTTCACAAGGTCTTTAGCGTACTTAGTTTGGGACAAAAATATCCCACTATCGAGTTGACGAACTTGAAGACCTAGGAAGAAGGTAAGTTCACCGACCATGCACATCTCAAATTCATCTTGCATTTCTTTTGAAAACATTTGAGTATGTTTATCACATGTAGAACCAAACACTATTTCATCGACATATACTTGAGCAACTAAAATTTCTTTCTCATCACGGAGGACAAATAGTGTCATGTCTACTCCCCCTCTCAAAAAGCTATGAGAAAGGAGATAAGAAGTGAGCCTTTCATATCAAGCATGCGGTGCTTGTTTCAATCCATATAGCATTTTCTTTAGAAAAAAGGCATGATTAGGATGCTTCGGGTCCTCAAACCCTTTAGGTTGTTCAACATATACTTCTTCTTGAAGAATACAATTTAAAAATGCACTTTTGACATCCATTTGATATAATTTAAATTGAAGGTGACATTCTTTGGCTAGTAAAAGGGGAATTTACTCTAACCTAGCAACAGGAGAAAAAGTTTCTTCAAAGTCAACACCTTTTATTTGGGTGTATCCTTGGGCAACCAACCTAGCTTTGTTACTAACATGACACCATTTCTATCCATTTTATTTTTAAAAATCCATTTGGTACCAATGACGTTAGTATTAAAAGGCCTAGGGACTAATTCCCAAACATCATTTTTCTTAAATTGAAATAATTCTTCTTGCATGGCATTAATCCAATGTTCATCTTCTAACGCTTCTTTAAAGTTTTTAGGTTCAATTTAGAAGTATATCACAAATAGGTAACTTCATTTTCTAATTCAGCCCTAGTCTTGACACTTACCTCGGGATCTCCTTTAATTTTTGAAGGGTCATGACTTTTGTGAACCCAAGGGGAAGGATCCTTTCTCTCAGTAGTGGGAGTAACCAATTCAGTGTGAGACTCAATATTTTCTATAGCGGGAATGATAACACACTCACATGACAAATCTTCCTCATTTTCAATAGATGTGGCTGGAGCATCGTCTTTTATTACAACATTTATTGATTCCATGGCTTTTGAACTACTTAAGTTGAAAACTCTAAAAGCTATACTGTTTTGAGAATATCCTAGGAAATTACCTTCATCAGTCCTTGAGTCAAATTTACCTAGGAGTTCTCTATCCCGAAGAATATAACAAGGACTATCAAAAACTCTAAAATAGGACAAATTAGGTTTCTTGCCAGTCCACAATTCATATGGAATTTTATTAGTATTAGGACGCAAATAAACCCTATTTACGGTGTGATATGCGGTGTTAACCGCTTTGGCGCAAAACCTACGAGGTACATTTCTCCCTAGGAGCATAGATCTTTCCATTTCTTGGATCGTTCAATTTTTTCTTTCAACTATACCATTTTGTTGTGGTATTCGAATGACCGAGAATTCATGCTTAATTCATATTTCATCGCAAAAGTCATTTACATCGAATTCCTTTAATTCCGTTCCATTATCACTCCTAAAGCGGTTTATGGTAACACCGTGTTGATTTTGAAGAATTCTACATTTAACAGTGAGAAAATCAACATTCTCAGATTTTTCTCTTAGAAAAACTACTATGGAGTATCTTGAAAAATCATCCACCATCACTAAAATGTATATCTTTCCTCCTATGCTGTCGGTACGAGTGGGACCTGTAAAGTCCATATGTATCAATTCCAAGACACGAGAGGTAGTTATAGAGTTCAACTTTTTATGAGGATTCTTAATTTTTTTTCCCAATTGACAAGGCCCACAAATAGTGGAGGTTAGTTTTCTTAGAAATGGTAAACCACGAACTAGCTCTTTTCTCACTAAACGATTAAGATCTCTAAAGTTAACATGACCTAACCATTGATGCCAAAGATCGACAGACGAGGCTTTTACACTACTGCAAACTAAAGAGTATTTAGGAACAATTTCGTAGCAATTGTCACTAGTTCTCACACCTTATAAAATAGACTCACCCGATTTATCATATACGGTGCACTCCAATTGACTAAACTTAAGATCAAGATTTTCATCACATAATTGACTAATACTTATAAAACTTTCCTTGAGACCATCAACATAAAGGACATTTTCAAGTTTAAGAAACACAAAAATTTCAATAGATCCTCTACCCATGATTTGAGATTTGCTTCCATCCCCAAAAGTGACCTTACCATCTTTATAGTTTTCAAGAGTGGTAAACAACGATTTTTCACTTGTCCTATGTCTTCAATAACCACTATCAAAGTACCATTGGGAGGTATTTTGATCCTTAAGTGCAACATGATCAATAAATTCTTTATTGGTCTCATCTCTCTTGACCAAAGCATGAGTTGTATTCTTCCCTTTGTTGACTCTAGTATTTTGGTTGGAATTTTTCCTTGGTCTTTATAAAGACTTAGAAACTCTTCCATTAGACCTTTATAAGTATTAACTAGATACTCAAATTGGTTCTTAAGACTAGCTAAGGAGTTGTAGTGTTGCTTAGAAGTTTTGAAATAAGAGTTATTTCCAAGCTTGTAACAAAAATCTCTAAGATGACCCCGGTTGTGACAATAAGTGCACACATAGGGTTTTTTTGGACTAGCTTTTGAAGATTTCTTAGGACTTATTTTAGGTAGATGAGGTTTAGGTGGATTTGATTTGGTAATAAACTTAACTACGGGTTCGGGTTTGACTTTAGATGACTCTTCTTCTTCATAACATATACCATTTCTCTCTTGATAACCTTTCTCTTTATATCCTAAAATAGGACCTAGAAATGATTTTCCCATTCTTCCTAAATTATCTTTGAGTGTAACTTTCACTTCACTAGAGGACTCGAGATCTTTTTCAAGTTGGACAATTTTAGTTTCAAGAGATTTTCTAATCTCTAAAGACTCATGAAGATCTTTGTTGACACCTTCTAAGGAGTTAATTAAGTCACATTTTTTTTTACCTACCAGGATAAGCTTCTTAGAAAGGGATATCTAAATTGCCTCGAGTTAACTAACTAAAGCCTCCTTCTCCATCATACTTTTCAACTCCTTTTCTAAAGTTAAAACTTTAAAGGTTAATCTTTTATTAAACTTTTGAATATGAAGATACTCAATGTATAGTTCAAAATAGGCGGATTACAATTCACTCTCATCTATTTCACTCTCACTTCCTTTTTCATCACTACTAGCAGCGTGAGTGGAAGCAACCTTAAGATTTTTCTCGGAATTGTCTACATTAGGATGTGACTCACTTGAATTACTAGCATGAATTTCTATAAATGCAGTGAAATTATTTCTAAACGGGGTAGAGTCATCAGAGTCTTCAGACTCATTATCACTGTCGCTTAGAGTAGCGTTGTAAACTACCTTTTCTTTACCTTGTCTCTTAAGTTTAGTAGGGAAGTCAAACGCTCTATGACCACGTCCCTCACACTCAAAACATCACTCTGAATCATCCTTTTTAAAGTTGTCTCTCTTAAATTTCTTAGGATCCTGATTATTGAAATTTCTATTTCCTTTGTTTTTGTTGTTCTCAAATTTTGGTTTTTCAAATTTTGAGTTTTTCTTTTTGAACTTGAGAAATTTTTAATTTTTTTAGCAAACAGAGCTATATCATCAGGATTTATATCAGACTCATCACACTCAGACACTTCTTCTTTATTTACTTTCAAGGCAACACCCTTATCTTTGTGGTTTTTTTATCTTTAGGAAACATATCTAATTCATATGTTTGAAGATCACCAATAAGCTCTTCAAGTTTTAAAGTATTTAGATTTTCTAAGGAATTAAGAATTGTGACTTTTGGAATGAACCACTTAGGAAGGCATCTAAGAATTTTCTTAACAACACGATCCTCAGAAATTTTATCACCTAAGTTAAAGCAAGAATGAACAATATCAGATATACGAGCATAAAACGCATCAAACATTTCAGTTTCTTTCATGGTGATGGTTTCAAATTAATTTGTTAAGTTTTGAAGTTTTGAAGCTTTAACAACACTAGTTCCCTCATGAGTAACATGGATAATATTCCAAGCTTCCTTTGACGTTTCACACGTCATTATACAACGAAATTCATTGGGAGTCACAACACTAAACAAGGCATTTAAACCTTTAGAGTTAAAGTTACACAATTTCAATTTATCCTCACTCCAATTTTCTACAAGTGTTAAATAGTTTCCTCATAAACAATCATAGTAGGAGGGGACCATCCTCTTTCAACAGCAACCCAAACATGTTCATCAATTGATTTAAGGGCAGATTTCATACGTCCTTTCTAATAGGTGTAATTAGTTCCATCAAACATAGGTGGTCTATTCGACAAACAACATTCCATATAACCTCCAAGATTCATCTAAATAACTTTTAGAGACTAGCTCTGATACCAATTTGAAGTTGTAAGATTATATGAACTGAGGTTATTTCATAGAATACACACACTACACAATAAAAAATTGCCAAGTAGAGAAATATTCTGATTTTAATTTCCTTTGTAAATTTGAAGGTTAGCATGAACAATTAACAATTAAAGTGATGAGTTGTTAATTTGATTAAGAGATATAAAATTAGCCAATTTTATCCTTTTTATCCTACGCATACATCTAAGTGATTTAATAAGGTAAAGTCCGAAAATCATAACCACATCGCGTCGATGTATGAGGAAAACCCAAATGATAAAAACCTCGGGCGGCTAGGCCTAGACAAATCCATTACATATAGGTTTTACAAAGGACTCAAAAGACTTACAGACTTTGACTCAACAAGACATGCTGATGTCGTCCTCTACCTCTGAGTTTGTAGTATGCGTTTCTCGACACTGCTCGTGTCGCGGTATCCACCGAAGCCAAAACTACCGTCTCCAATAAGCTTAAACACATAAATCCACCGTAACTGTGCTTGTTGAATTTCAGGTTGATGGCATGGGGTTTTGGTTCAAAAAGTTAAATTGTGTTGAAGAAGGATTTTTCATCAAGAAGAATATATGAAATTTTTTGCTCTCAAGAATATGTAACTTCCATATCGAAAACTGATTTTTCGTCCATATTATAAAAACTGAAAAAATAGTGGACAAGGGTAATTATTTAAAATAACGGCAGGAAAGAAGTTAAAAAAAATTCAAAACTGACGAATCTCGTTCGAACAACCTTTCGTTCGAATGAGATATCTAACGATAGTCCAGTGTAATTGTTAGATAATTCTTTATAAACCTTGTTCGAACGTTCGAATGAACTTTTAACGAGATACCAGTGTAGGCTGAGCTGGGTCGTTAGATCTAGGTCGTTCGAACGACCTGGAAAAACTTATTATGAGAATTCTGTTTCTTTTTAAAAAAGATTTAAAATTAATTTCAAAATTGGTTTTTATGAAAATTAATTTTTATGAGAGTTAAAATTACTCCAACACATAAAAATGGTTTCGGTCATATATCTGTTTAGGAGAATGGTATTGAAATGCATATTGATATAGCGTGAACTTTGAATGACCGATTCTCTAAGGTTGTATGCAGCTAGATTAGTAATGACCCAAAAGAGTTTTGTCCAATGGAATGTAGCCAAAACTACAAATGACTCGATTGGAAATTTATCCTTACAAGCGTCATCACTCTCAATTAATGTCTCCAAAGACTGTATGTCATCAAAGGCTAAAATACAAGCACCTCACACTAATGTAAGGGAAAATTTCTAATCACGCCCATTTGTTTGTAATTGGCTTAATTCCTGACAAAACTATTTGAGTCTAGACTAGTTATTGAGTTGTGATCCCACAAATCTATGATGTTCAGTGTTGAATATGTTGCGATTAAATTTTTTAAGATGATATCGTGTTGTGTTTAGTACTTTCGAATTTCTTCACGCTTGGTTTATTCTAGATCACTCAGGTATGAATGCTTAGTTAATTGTGAGATTTATAATCTTGTTTAATGATGGATGTTTTAAATTAAAATTATACTAAAATTTGAAAATTAAATTTTGGAAATGTATTTTAAATTATTTTGAGTTAATTTGTTTTAGAAAATTTGAGGATGATTTTAAAAACAAAATATGTTTTTCCTGTTGTTTAAACGACGTGTGCTGGTTCTAGGGATATCGGTGGCTCATTCTAATGAAATGCATTCATTATTTGAACGATGTACCACCTCGAATTTTTTGTTTTCATATTTAAGGACTTCGTTTACTCAGAATATCAGAGAGAACTTTTGCCAAAACGTTTATGCACATGTTCATAAAAAGTTTCCAAGTGTTTTCATCATCCAAAGTTATTCAAGATCGAATCTCATATTTCCATAGTCTATGATCTTGAGTTTGAAACTGAAAAATTATTTTATCTCTTTGAACAATCTTTTCGTGCGGTGGAATCCATGCGTCTACAAAACAAAGAAGAAGAAGTGGTTTTCGTGTTCCAATTCATAGACGGTGCTGAGACTACATCGATGGATACTGAGGTGCACGTGGAATCATGTACTGTGGACACTTGCATGTGTGTAATCCTACATGGCACTGTGGAGGAGAAGTATAAGAGAAGAAGAGGCTTCAAGGTATGTGGGTGATCGAGTCGTTGAGTAAGACTATATCTATCTTTATAATTTTCGTATAATAGTGATTGTCTGTCCTAGTTAAACTGAGGTTTTTCCCTTAGTGGTTTCCTCGTATATCAATGTGTCTTGTGTTAATTTATTTACTTTATTTGCTTAACCACTTAGATGCATGATGTAGGGTTAACAGGATAAAATTGGTAAATAAATTTGGTTTTCAAAAGATAAGTTTAAGTTTGATAAAAAAATATAATTTAGAAAATTAAAAAAATATTGCACTTCACTAGAGATAACTGTTTAGGGGCCTTCTCAAATTGGCATCAAACTAGAACACTACTTTAGTGTCAGTTATCCCTAATCTTTAGGCATTAATCCAGGAGGGTTAAAGGCTATTAGAACTTATATGTTTGATGGGACTAATTACGCTTATTGGAAATGCGTATGAAGTCAGCACTTAAGGCTATAGAAGAGCGTGTGTAGTTATACATAGTTAAGGGGTCGACACCACCAGTCACGAGAAATGGAGAGGCTATTCAATTGAAACCTATTGAGTCGTGGATTGATGTCGATCACAAACTTTCACAATATAATTCTAAGGGTTTGAACGCACTATTTTATTCCGTGTCCCCGGAGGAATTTTATCATATCATGACGTGTGAGACGTCTAAAGAGGCTTAGGATATACTGCAACTTACCCATATAGGAACTAACAATGTTAAGGCTTCAAAACTCCAAAACTTCACCACCCAATTTGAGACAATTAAGATGTTAGAGAGTGAGACATTTGATGACTTGTGTGCTAGATTATCCAATATAGTTAACTCGTCATTTAACTTGGGAGAGAAGATACCCAAAAATTGAGCCATAAAGAAAATCCTAAGTTTGTTGCCCAATAGATTTAATCCAAAAGTGACCGTTTTAAACTATTTGAATATGTTTGACTCTACAAGAGTACAAGATTTTGTATGTGACCAACAAACTTATGAGCTTGGCATGTTTACCTCCAAGAAAGTGATAAGAAAGAAAAAGGTATTGCTTTAAAAGACCTGAAGGAGAAAACTAAAGTTTCAAGGGATGAGTCTGACATCGAATCCACAAATGTGTCCATGTTGGAAAAGAAGTTCAAAAATCTTCTTAAGTTTTGAAAGGAATAGAAAGATGTACAAAGACTTGAGAAATCCAAGAACAACAAGGTCGGTCACCTCCTTAAGAATAGGAGTGAGAATATTAAAATGGATGAGTCGGATAGGTGTTATGGTTGTGAGGGTTATGGCCATAAGGTAGCGGAGTGACCCACTAGACTTAAGAAGGAGGGAAAGAAACCGATGGCATTTAATGCCACCCTAAGTGATAGTGATCTGGAAGAGGGAGAAGATTCCCACAATGATATAAACTACACCACGTTCATTGTTTGTCATGTGAGTAATGACGATAAATCTTCTCACAAAGATACTCATGTGAATGACACTTCTGAGACCATAGTGATTGAACCCCAGGTGAGTGAAGGTGAAGCGTGTGAGGATGAGGAGATAGAGCAGAGTAAGTTGAAAGTTTCCTTCCATGAATTATATGAGGAAACATTGAAGGTGAAAAAGGAAAACTTAAAATGATAAGTTAAGTTGAAAGATCGTTCCATAGAAAATAATGATGCATTGATTGAGGATCTTAGAGCATAAGAGAATACTTTTCGAGAGAAACTAGAATACATTGAGGGTGAGAGAGATAGTCTTCATGGCTTGATAGAGGCTACTTAGAAAGAGATTATAGAGTTTTAGGAGTCTAGGATTCCATTTGAGTCTAGAATAGAAGAGCTTGAGGATAGATTGAGAGATTCGAGTAGAATTAAGTTTGATTTAGAGTCTAGGTTGGAAAGTGAGATATGATGTTAGGAACCATCCAAATCAAAGATGATAGGTGTGGCACTAGTTTCAATGATCATGTTTCTCCCATTCTCAAAGATAAAACCATGCATACGAGAGATCTATCTAGGAACTTTAGGAAAGGTCAAAATTTAGGTAACGCTTCCCGCTGTATTTACACTTCCACTCATTGAGGTAGGAAGGGTCATCTTAGACGTTATTGCTATGATCTTAAAAGCGCTCCAAGTAATTATAAGAATAGAGTCATTTCGGTTCCCAAAATCCCTATTTGTCCTTACACACCTACTTAGGTTAGGAAAACGGATATAGAGGCTTTAGGCATTAGACTAGGTGATTCTAGTACCATTGCATGCGATTCTTCCCATGTTAGATCTTATGGTTGTGTTCTTCAGTTATCATACTCTGGTCGTGTAGTCTATCTCTCCTCTCTTTTTTCTCCTCGGTGTGGGGGGAAAGAGATGGAGAAAAAAGGTCTCGCGCCTGCTTTCTCTAAGAGTGCTTCGGTCGTCGTCAGTGTGGGGTGATTATAAAGAGATGGAGTCGCCAACCTTTTTTGCACAAAATAGGAAAAATAAAATATCGTCGCCTCGAGAGAGCGGCATTAAAGACAAACGGATGCTTACGAAACCAATAGTTCGAAGGTTTGGGAGCTAAGTTACGTAATGGGAAGTTATTAGGCACCCATCCCACCCTTTAGATCTCTCATGGTCTTGTGTTACTATTTTTCTTTATTTCTTCATGAAGTGTGTGTGCATGTATAAATAAATGGAGATCAGAATCTCCCAACTCACATCATGGAAAAGATGGAGTGAGGTCATCCATAGGAATGTTCCCAAAATAATATTTAGAAAAGATGATGTATGCGTTTATCAGAATATTGACCGTTATAATGAAACGCTAATATATGTTGGGATAAAAATCCAATAAGGAGCACAAATATAATGTACACTAAAATAATGTATGAATGAAGACGTGATAAATGGGAAAATGGGAAAATTGGACTCGAGTCTTGGGTTTTAGCCCGAAATGCCTACGTATCATATAAAGGCATCAGAGTCTACATAGTTCATGTGAGGCATAAGGTTTGGGTTTATCCCATAGATTCGAATAGGAATTTATTATATGTGTGTGTAGAAACTGTATTTTTGGTTTTGAGAAATTATGGTGGATAATCTCGTTGGAATTTATATGTGTAACCCTGTTTTTGTTTGTTTTGGTTTTTTTATAGAAAATAAAGTATGTGCAATATAATTAACAAGAAGGTGAGATATTAATGTTATGAACTAAAGTAAAATCTAGATTAATAATTTATCTAACTAATTCAAAACAAAAGAAATTTAAAGAGAGAGAGAATGATTTTGGACCTTCTTTGGAGAATTGAAGCTTTATCTTAATCCTTCATGAGCTCCCTTGAATGTTGAGATGAATGTTAGATGTGAGAGAATGATATTTTTACTAAATTGGGTATGAAAAGTATGGGAATGAAAGATGTAAAGGAATTTTACAGAAGAAAAGTTCGTTGATTGCAAGAGAATGTTGTTGAGATCACTTATATTGATGAATCTGAGGTGTGCCTTTGGAGTGAGGTCATGACCTCTATTTATACGGTAAGGGGGTACCGATTGGCATAGCCCTAGCCTTTCTAATCTGCAATTAACCATAGACATAATGTCGATCGGGAATCTCGTGCAGATGTTTTCAAAAAAATGGTCCCAGAATATAATTCGTTGATCCAAATTGTGCATGGGGCATACCATTAAAAAGGTAATTAGGAGACCTTGAAGAGTCCTTTGGTCCTCTCCCAAGTCCAAGAGATGACTTTAGGCCAAATGGGGCTCGAAAGTCCTCATTGTTCCTTTGAATGGGAGATCGTCAAACTGAAATGGGTCATTCATCCGAACGGTAAATCAAAATCGTGCACGGAGCAGACTATTGGAAAGGTTATGCGAGGTACTTTGAAATTCCAAGTAACCTCGCTCGGTTTGGAAAGTTGAACTTGGTCAACTAGGGTCGAAAGTCCCCAGTGACCTTTCAGGATAAAATAAGTTGATCGTCTGTACCGTAAGGCTGATTCATGCACGGGGTGGACGGTTGGAAAGGGAATTTGATTATACGAGAAATCGTCCACTTGTCGCTCTCGTATCAGCAAATCAAGAGTAGAGTGCATAATAAGCAAACAAAGCAAGTAAAGAAAGATAAAAGACAAGATATAGAGTGTTTCGGCTATAAAAACGAGCCTACGTCCACTTTGGTGACACACTCTCATTATATATGTTGTTTGGTAAAAATAAATTAGGCCTAAAGAGGCATACAAGCATGAGAACAGAATATAGTACATTACTATGATGATTCCGGTGGATTTGGGATGGTGGTTGTGATGCTTCTGCCAGTATCACCCAAGCTATGCTCAGTGGCGTAGGGAGAGTAATCAACTGAGGGATTAAGGTCTCCTAATTAGGCTTCGACTGCGGGTCAGAGTCAATTCTGAGGGCTTAAGGTGGAAGTCACCAATTCTGTGGGTTAGAGACAATTCTGAGGGATGAATAAGAGCGACCAATTTAGAGGGTCGAAGCCATTTCTTAGGGCTTAAGTAGGAGTGGCCAATTTTGAGGTTCGACGCCAATTTTGAGGGCTTAAGTAGGAGCTGCCAATTTTGAGGGTCGAAGATAATTCTGAGGTCTTTAAGTTGAAGTGACCAATTCTATGGGTCGGAGCCAATTCTGAGGACCTTAATATGTACCTACCAATTCTGGTGGTCAAAGCCAATTCTGAGGGCTTAAGTAGAGGCGACCAATTTTGAGAGTCAGTGTCAATTATGAGGACCTTAAGTAGAGGTGACCAATTTTATTGGTCGAAGCCAATTTTGAAGGCTTTAAGTAGAGGTGACCAATTGTGCTGGTCGAAGCTAATCCTGAGGACTTTAAGTAGAGGTGACCAATTATATGGGTCAAGGTCAATTCTTAGGTCCTTAAGTTGTAGCGACAAATTTTGAGGGTCTAAGCCAATTCTGAGGGCTTAAGTAGAGGCGACCAATTCTGCAGGTCGAAGGTAATTCTGAGGGCTTAAGTAAAGGCGACAGATTCTGCGGTTCAAGGTCAATTCTGAGAACCTTAATTTGTAGTTTTCTTAAGGAACTTTGGACACTCCACTGGAGAAAAAGTATTAATCTGTGGATTAGATGCAACCTTGCTTGGGAATTTTTTGATTTCTGTAGTGTCCCTTGGAGACGTTACTGGGGAGATGTCCAATTGATTTTGGGAATTCCTCTGGGGAGATAATTCTGGGAAAAAATGTGGGATTTATCCGGTAGGGGATTTGGGAGGTTTGAAAAAATGTTTTTCTTGGTGTAAAAGGTTCTAAAATTCATTGGATAATTTTAGAATTTTATGGGGATTTTTCGGGATTGTTCGGCATTTTAAGGGATTTTTTGTCCAAAATCTTTGGGAGGTGCCGACCTGTATGGTGTAGGAGGTACCAAAAGGAAGTGGCATGGTCTTTTGGGCTACCTTGAGTAGGTTAAGGGACAATGTCGATCAGTATGCAATCGGGGACTGCTGATCAGCATGCCCCTTAGCCTCCTATAAAAAGGGGCAAGATTTCTTCATTTTTCATAGCTTCCAGATCTTCTATCTTCTTCCTTTCCTTTCTGCGAACTATTTTAGCGTTCTTTTCTTCTCCAAAACTAATAAATGGATGATTTTTTAAGTTGTGCGGCCCACATGGCATGGTTGAGTGTTGATGACCGGGCACATTGAGAGTCGTGGGACAGGGTGCCTCTAGCGTTGGGTAGTGAAAATGCCTTTGACTCATTAGAGCCGATTACAGATGAGGAGACTCTTTTGCGTGAGCCTATGTATCATTGATCTTCTAGGGTGGCCAACCTAGTGTCTATGTAAGTGTTAATATCCTTTGGTGTTCCTTTATTTCCTCAGCATATTTCCTTACTATTTTTGAATTTTGATAAGGGTCCTTTTGGCTTTGACAGATTGATATATATACGTCGAGCCTGCGTTCTTGGGGGATGATGGGGTTTAAGGATATTTGGGATCACTTTCCACCGGTGCTGCGTTGGGTGGTTTCATCAGCTGGCTTGGGTAGTTTGGCATCTGTAATGGATGAGACACCTCGTATGACGGTAGTTCTTTACGCTTTAGGGGAGAGGTGGCTGGATACCACCCACACCATGAATTTTGGCTTTGGAGAGATGATGATGTCTCCCATTGATGTTCAACAACTGCTAGTGCTAGACTATGAGCGGGCCCAGATAGAGGTGGACCGGACTTTGCAGGTGACGCCAACGACAGTGGGTGATGTTGGGAGAATAGTCTCTAGGGACTCCATCCATCTATCTCTTTTGAAGAGGTTTTATTAAGTCAATGGATTTAGAGATTGATGAGTTACAGGTGCAATAGATGTCTCGTTTATTTATCCTTGTGCTATTGGGTGGGTTTTAGGTGGTGACGAGTTGCGACGTCGACCATTTGTGGTTTTTTGCCTTATTTGAGGGTATTTTTTAATATCCCTCTTTTTGACTTGGGGAGCCTAACTTTGGAGACCCTTTATTATTCTTTGGATGCATTCAGTCGGCGTTTTCGATAAACCTTACTGGCGGCACGTATATTTTAAAGGTATTTTTTCTTTATGCATTTGCGTGTTCCTTTATGCAATTTTTTTTTATTACTTGATTTTTTTCTTCCGATTGACGACTCTTTCAATTTGTAGACTTGGTTTTATGAGGTGATTAGGCTTAACGCCCAATTGATACTTCTGAAGGATAAGTCTGTTGGGGACTTTTATCCTATGTACTAGTGGCGGAAGTCCAACCTGTAGTCTAAGCGGTCTATCTCTTTGGCGGCAATGCCTCAGGTCTTGAATGGCCTGACAAGCGATCGGGTAAATTCTTACACAGCTTGAGACCATTTTTCCTTGATGATCTTTTTAGATACTGATTTTCTACTGGGGATTTTGCAGGTGACCTTCTATCCCTAGGGGATGATCATCTAGTACACGGGGCTGACCAGGGGGAACACACAGCTACGTAATCAGTTGGTGCATGAGTTCAGCTACTGGTGGTATCTGAGGGATAAAATAGCCCGACAGGTGGTGGAAGAAGAGGTGATGCTTCCACCTGAGAGGCCCCCGAGGTATATGATAAAGGAGAGAGATATGTTCGATGAGCCTTAATCGTTGTATACAGACATGGTGGCGACCTATGATTATCTGGATTTCGTGTCGAGCTAGCTGATGTCGCCCAGCATATATGACTTTATTCCTCTTCCCCCTATGGGTAGGAGTCAGTCAGTGTGGTCTGCCTACAGTGCAGGTGGTGCGTCGACATCAACAATAGCGACGACATTAGAGGTTCCAGTTTAGAGGTTGGCTCCTCATTCCTACAACATTCGACGGTCTGATGGAGGATCGGTGCATGTGTTGCATCGCCCAAATGTGATGGACCCAGAGGTGCTAGGTTTTTTGAGGAATTCCTTCAGTCGGAGGTATACCTTTAATTTATTTGCCTTTTGTCTTTTTGATTTCTTCTTTGACTCAGACTGTCTGATTTGTTATTTTTTATTTCTTCTGCATTATATTTGGGTGTCGACTACTTGGTTGATGGACATTCGGGATTGGGTGGCTTTCGCGATATCCCATATTCGGGACTCGATTCTGGTTCCTTCTTGCTTGGTGTCATTTGCCTCATCTAGGGATGGGTATGGCTCAGGGAGTAGAGGCTTGTCATCTTGTCGCTGGGGAAAGCACAAACGCTGCAGGGACGGAGGGTCTTAGAGCGACAGAAATAAAGAGAGGAGAGAAGAAGAAAAAGAAGGTGGGAGAGAGAGTTTTTTGGGGGTTCGGGCTGAGTCTCGTTGTTCTTATGTTTTCCTGCAAAGAAAAATGTAATAAAATGATATCTATACAATGGAATGAAGTTTTTATTAATTTTTGTTTTAGCGACTTAATGCATATGCACTTTTTACTTTGCTGCTGAGACCGTAAAAAGGACTTAAAATGACTTAAGAGAAAATTTATTTTAAAAGAGGATGAGTAAAAATATAATGAGAAGGAAATTATAAAGTCCATAGAATAAAAATTATTGTTATTGAGTTTTCAATTTTGACAAAAAAGGAAAAAGGGAATTTTCTAAAAATAGGAGGTTGCCGATCGACATACCCTTTGTCCTGCCTATTGACAGGTCAATCCAGTATAATCATCCCAACTCTTTGATTGCACTTTCTTAAACTACTTGGTACTTGATGGGACAGGGTTTCCTTCGGGATTTGTAGGACTATTGTCTTTGTCTATGTTTTTCAAGAACAAAAATGGGTAATGGTGGATTGTTCTCTTCACCCATCCACATTTCCTTTCTTTTCCTCACTTATTGCTTCTTGCCTTAACATTTTGCAATATGGCTCTCCCCTAAAGTGTTGAATTCGCTTCTTACCTCAAAAACTTAGAGGGTATGTGCTCATATAATGTAGACTGTGATGCTTTCAACATGCATCGGGTTTCCTTATGGAGTAACCGGCCTATTGAATGGAACATGCTGATGGCGGTGGTACAATTTTGGTATCCCGAAGACCATGTCTTTTGCTTTGGTTTGGATGAAGTCCTTCTGAAGTATGAAGATTTCTCTACCATGCTAGGGATAAATCTCAGTGTTGTGGCGGCCATTCCTAAATTTTCTCAGTCTCCTCGAGAGTTGTTAGTAGGACCTCACCATATCTCGCTCTTGGTAACTCGGTCATTAGCTATGGGAGGAATGATCTATCTCACGACTATGCTACATTCCATGCATCTAGACGATGTTGGTGATGCGAGCTCTGCCGGAGCCGTTAATGTTGGCTTAATTTTAAAATTATTGTTGGTGACTGGGGACCTATTGGTGGACCCACAACTTGCATCTATCACTTAATGGATGTCATACTGTCTCAACCCTACGACGGTAATACTGGTGGAGACAGAGAAATTTTTTTGGCGGTGGGAAGGTTAGTTTAGGATTAGATTGGCTTGTTTTAATAAGGTTGGGTTGGCAGGGGAAGTTGTTTGACTCCCTATCCCGATGTAATTGTAACTGAATCTTTCGTTTATGGAATCAAGAAAATTTTAGTTATATTATTGTGATGCTTGATGAGTTTTCGCATTTGAATTATCTATACCAATCACTAAGTCATACATAACCCTTTTTATCATGTAAATGATAAAAATAATCAACATTCTCGGAGATAATAAAAGAATAACATTTTGTGAAAAAGAAGGGTCGTGATCATGTGAAGCGTATGAGATGCTTAGGAACCTCTGGAGGTTTTGAAAAAAAAATTGAGTTTCATTTTTGAAAGGAAAAATATTTTTAGAGAATCAGGACCACATAGTTCTGAGTGGAGAAAAATGAAGAAATTATTTTTTGAATAAAAGGGAGGTGAGAAGAGTCGTAGCCCGTAGAGATTAAGGGTAGAATTTCTTGAGATGGTCCAGGTTGACTGGATGGGCCATATCTTCCCCATCGAGGTTGGTGAGCATAGCAGGGCCACCGGATATGATCTTCTTCATAATGTAGGGGCCAATCTATTTGGGCTTGAATTTCCCTCTGGGGTCCCATATGTGTTCTACTATTTATTTAATGGATAAATCCCCTTATCGAACACCACAATCCTTAACTCTCTTATTTAATGATCATGTTATTCGGAGAGGGTACCCTTGTATATAATATAGGGCTTTCAGTCTCCTTCCGTCCAAGAGTGAAAACTTGTAAAGATGACTCTGATGCCAGTCTTCCTCGCTGACATTGCTTTCAAGCATGATGCTTAGTGAAGGAATTTCTAGCTCAACGGGTAGGACTGCTTCCATGACATATACCAGAGAGTAAGGGGTATCCCTAGTAGATGTTAGAACTGAAGTAAGGTAGCCCCCGAGGGCATAAGGGTTTCGATCAAACCAATCTTGACAGATTTTGGTCATCTTATTGATGATTTCTTTAAGCATCCTCGACTTCTCCATTTGTTTGAGGTTGATAGGGAGAAGATTTGTGCCTATGAATCACATACTCGCCGACCTCCTCTGTTACTTTTGCCTCAAAATGTACCCCGTTGTCTGACACTAGCTCGTGTGGAACCCCATATCGGTAGATGATATTTTTTCGAATCAACTTAGCCACCCTTTTGGCACTCAGAACTACGTATGACTCATCTTCTACCTGTTTGGTGAAGTAATCGATGGCAACAAAGATGAATTAATGTCCGTTGGAGGCCTTAGATGTATATTTCCCTGTAACGTTGATGTCCTATGTGGAGAACATCCAGGGAGAAGTCATGTTATATAATTCCAATGGAGGAAAGTGTTAGAGGTTGGAAATTGTTGGCATTTAAGATATCTTTGAACATAGTGGTTCAATCCTAAACCATGGTAGTCCAATAGTAATCTTGTAGGATAATTTTCTTGGAGAGCATATGGCCATTCATGTTGGGTTCGCACTCCCTGTTGTGGATTTTCGGCATCATCTCTTCAATCTCAGCCCCTGCAATGCAATGTAAATGTGTTCCATCGAAGTTTCTCCTAAAGAGTTCCAGATAATGCATTTGGCATCCATTTTATAGAGGGTTACTCGGTCTTTCTTGTTAGCATCTTGGGGATACCTACCATGCTTGAGGAGGTGCCAAATATCATAGTATTAGCAATGGGATATATCGAGATTTTCTTCTTCAATGAGCTTAAAGTGGTATCAGTGGGTTGGTTTAGCTTACTTTTGGACTAGGAATGGGGCCATTTTTATTCTTTTAGGCATGTCAATAATGGAGTCTAAAGTAGCAAGGGCGTTGGCTAAGTTGTTCTTTTCTCGGGATAGGTAGTTGAAGGTGATGTCTTGGAATTGGGAGGCCAACTCTTCTAGGTGGGCATAAAAGGGTAAGAGTTTATCATCCTTGAATTTCCATCTTCTGAGTACTTGATCGATGATGATGGTTGAATCCCTGTAGACATATAGGCATTAAATTCCTTTCTTGAGAGGGGCTTTGAGGCCTACAGTCATGCCTCATATTCAGTCATATTGTTGGTGTAGGAAAAATCTAGTTTGATGGCAATGGGAGTGTGAGAGTCATTAGAGGCAATTATGAGTATCCCAATGCCATATCCTTTCTTTTTTGTGGGTCCATCAAAGAACATTTGACACCGGACGTCCTCTTGGGTGGTACAAAGGATACTTTCATCCAAGAATTTGAAGATCCAAACATCGGCTTCTTCCATAGGGTAGTCAGCGAGGTATTCATAGATGGATCTTCCTTTTATGGCTTTTTGCGTGACATACACAATATCAAATTCAACTAGTAGTATCAACCATCGATCCATTCATCTAGACATGGAAGGTTTCTTGACCAGGTAGATGATAGGATCAATTCGAGACACAAACTTGACGGGAAAAGTGAGCATGTAGTGTTGTAATTTTTGGGTGACCAGGACAAGGAAGACACATGCTTTCTCCAAGGTAGTGTAGTTAATTTTGTACCTGGATAACTTATGACTGGCGTAGTAGATGCCTATCTCTTTGTGAGACTCTTCAAGGTTTGGGCTAACAAAGCCCTGATTGCAGTGTATATAACAGTTAAGTTTATAAGTAGGGGTAGACCAGGCTATGGGGGCATGAGTACCGGAGGTCAAGTTATGTATTTCTTGATTGGGTCAAAGGCCTTTTGACAAGCTTCGATCTAAGGTATGGTTGAATCCTTTCGGAGGAGTTTGAAGATGGGTTCACAATTATAGGTCAACTGGCTGATGAACGGGCTGATATACGATAATTTTTCAAGGAATCCATGGACTTCCTTCTCCATCAGGGGTGGTGGAATTTTTAGTATGGCTTTCAGTTTGGTAAGATCTACTAACTCCAAAAATACATTTATGTGGGTTAGGTCGCATCTGGTATTTCCATAGTTGCTCGAAGAACTTTCCAAGAGCGAGAACATGTCCTTCCCTATTCTTAGACTTGATAATCATATCATCCATATAGACCTTGACTTCTTTGTGTATCAGATCATGAAAGATGGTTATGATATCCCTCTGGTAGGTAGCCCCTGTATTTTTTAGACCAAATGGCATCACGGTGTAACAGAAGATTCCCCAATGAGTGATGAATGTGGTTTTCTCTTGATGATCCGGGTGAATTTTGATTTGGTTATATCTAGAAAACCCATCAACGAATGACTTAAGATTATGACTAGTTGTATTATGCATAATCATATCGATATTGGGTATCGAGTAATCATCATTTGGAGAGGTTTTGTTCAAATCTTGGTAGTCAACGCAATGTGAATCTTTCCTATGGATTTAAACACGGGTACGATGTTGGCCATCCATATGGGATATTTAATCACACGAATAAAGCCTATATTCAATTATTTGACCATTTTTTCCTTAACCTTGAGTGACCATTTGGTACGGAGCTTGCGCAGTTTTGGTTTGACCAATTTAGCATTAGAATCTCGTGCTGAGCTATCTTGGGATTTGTGTCAGTCATGTCATCATAGGACCATGTGATGACACCCACAAATTCCTTCAATAATTCCTCAAGTTGTACGTGCTCTTGATCATTAAGGGTGGACCCTATCCTAATCTCATGTAGTTGGCTACTGGAATTGAGATTAATAACAACATTTTAATCTTCATTTAATTGAATGTCGTTATGTTTTTTATTAATAACCTTATTAAGATCAGTTAAGAATTGTTCATTTCCGAAATCATCATCATTAAGAGTTTGATTAGAATCAAGACAATTAATATAAGGCACAGCAAGATACTCAAAAATCTTCGTTTATTTCATTGCTGAGAAAAATAGTGTTGAAAACCTCATCAAAAGATGTCTCGATTACATCAGAATAAGGAGGAACAACAAAAAAAGAGGAAATAGGATAAACATCAGAGTTGGGTTATATTTGGGCGAGTGGAACAGGTATATCATGCCAGTTGAAGAGAGGTGCATCAGTAGCTTTGATCAGGCGGGATGGATCCGATGATGTAGCGCTTGAGTGGACCATGCAGAGTGTTAGCCTAGTGTCTGTAAGTTGAATGAATCCTCATAGTCACTTCCCTCGAAACATCCGGTAGTGGCTATAGTCTTCTCAATGAGCGATTGCACATGATGTTGGGAACTTTTGACCCATCAATAGTTGTCTTAGAAAAAGATATCCATTCCTAGATTCATCTTCTTGTCCATATGATCATACCACGGTTTAGGAAAGACACAAAAGGGGAAATATTCACCCTCTCTAATGAATCTTACATTCAAGGAATATCTTGAGATAGTCTTAGAACTTTCTATCCTTCTCTTCAATCAAGATTGGCAGAGCATTCGGAGTTCTTATGATAAGGGTTTATAACCCAAGCCATAAGGAGGAAAAGCTTTCTTCAATATGATGGATTCAAGTATTTTGTATTGTTATCATCTGAGCCCTACTTCGTCCATGAAGTGAATGTTCTTGAACATCTGTGTCACACTGACGTTACTATGAAGTTTGTGTTCTGGAAAAACTTTGTCTTTGAAAACGTCCCCTGTTGGGAGCGAAAGCAGTTCGACTCGAAAACCTGAAAAATCATATCATTCTCCCTATGTTGTATCTCTAGTACCAGATTGTTGGTTCACGCAATTCTCATTATTATCGTCATCACCCAAGATGGTGATGACCTCTCCATTGGTGAAGAACTTTAGTTTCTGATATAGGGAAGAATACATACCCTTAATACTATAGAGCCATGGTCGTTCAAGCAACAAGTTGAAACAAGTCGGGATATTGATGACTTAGAACTGGGTAACAGGATTTATAGGGCTAGAACTTATTATAAGGTTTATGAATCCCATAACTTCTCGATGAGTATTATCATACACATGCCCGGTGGCAAAGGTTGGAGAAAGGTCGCTCACTTTCAGTCCCAAGGGGAAAACATTAAGAGTTTATCCATTATCGACAAGAGCAAGTGGGATGGTCTTTCTCATGACCTCGATAGAGATATTGAGAGCCTAATTGCGATTTGGTCCAAACTTAGGGATTTTTTCTTTGTAGAAGGAGAACATTCTAATAGAAGTTAGAGATCTGACTAGATTCACCGCTTCTTCTGGCATGGTGGAAGGAGGGACTGTGGGTCCGGTGATTAGTTTGATCAAAGCATTTTAGTGCAAATGGAAAGACATAAAGATTCCCCATATACTGATGTTAGCTTGAGTTTTCTTCAACCGATCATCGATCTTTCTCTGATCGAGGGTCATTTCTAGCATACGAAGATTCTCAACATCTTTTCCCTTATCAATCGCTGATAATTGCGGGTTTGGAGCTTGGTAATTCTTTCCTGATCTAGTCATCTGGTTTACAAAATAGGGGAAAATAGAAACCCCATCTCCTCATCTATCTCGGATTGTTTGGCTACCTTATTGATTTCTCCTAGTACCTCCTCAAATGATATCATTCCACACATGCTGACTATTGGTCTAGTCTTGTCTGGACTTTTCTCTTCATCTGAACTATCGAATTCATTCCCCCATCTGGTGGCAACGATATCATCTTTCCATGAAAAGTCATTGCACTCCACAACCTCAACTTCCTCTTCATATAGATTCTCCCACTTAATGAGTAGATATAAAAGTGAAGGGACCAGGCACCCTTGTAGTTTCAAAGAATCAAGTAGCTTGAACATACTGCAAATTTTATGGGTCTGTCAGAGTAAGTCTTCCATGATCTAGACAACATCATCAAAACTAACTTCATCTGTAGGTACCACCTAACTATCTAACTCTCGAGCCCATTTTTTATCTTCCAAGAATAGTGTATTGAATCTCTAGCAGTTGATGGTCATCTCTGAGGGAAATTTCAGTCCGAACTCTAGAAGTTGGTTCAATACTGTTGATAATTCCACATATTTCCCTCCAAAATGGGTACAAACAAAATTGCATGCTCTTGTAAGAAGTGAGAGGGCCTGATCGGCAAAATAGGTGGTATGGAGGAGAAAATATGGGAAAATTTAGAGGGGTTTATGGGAGTATATGGTTATGATGGGTGATTTACTGGGTACAATCTTGGTAAATGGATCAAATTTTGGATTTTCTTCAATGAAAATGGCATTTGTATGATTTCGAAGTGGGTTGTGGGTAGTGTTTGGTTAAGGATTGGCTGGTGGGGTGATAATACCCCAGTCAATCATACCTTGGATTACATTTTGGAGGTGGAAACATTGATCATTGGTGTGGCCGGTACTTTGGTGAAAATTGCAATGGGCATCTGATTTAAAATTTTTGGGAAGTAAGTTTGCTAATGGAAGAGAATCCAATGGCATAATAAGATTTTGACTTAAAAGGGCTTGGTAAACTTTGGATATGGGAGCATGATGCTCTGTGTATTCCATTTTTACTGAGTTAGGGCAGTTTTTTGGCACCCATAAAGTGGCAGGCTGAGAGATGTTATTGATGGTTGAAACTGCGATATTTGTAGGCTTCTCGTACTTCCTGGGAGTGAACTGTCTGAATACTTTCTTTGGCTCAACTTCTGTCTTGGCAAGACTTTCTTCAATATCTACTCTTACTTCTTGGAGGGCTCAGAAATAGTATTGTTCTCCCATCATTGCTCGTAAATGGCGTAAGAAACTATTCTTCACAATACTGACTTTCTTCTCTTCGAAAGGTCGATTGGTCATGGTGGCCACTTTTTCTCTCCATCTTTTTTATTAATTTATTGATAGACTCCCTGGGATTCTATTTGATAAGTTCTTAAATTCTTCATTATACTTGTATTGTGACATAAATTCAAGGGCAACATCCTTCTAACTGCGGATTCTGGACACCTCGAGAGATAAGAACCAGTGCAGAGCGTTGTCCTTCAAAGTCTATTGGAACATTTGGGCATTATTACTTTCGAGGCTCCTAGGAGAGTCATGGATCGGTGGTAACTTTGAAGATGAACAATTGGGTTTCACTACCCCAGAACTTCTCAATGTTAGTCATCTTGAACTTTTTCGACAGCCTTGCTTTAGGATAGGGAGACATATGAGTATAATCCATGTAGTTTTGAGAGATTAGAACTTGGTCAAAATTCTTGGTCAACATCTTTAGGTACTCCTTTACCTTGCTCAATTATTCTTTCATCGGATCAATGGTTATAGGTAGGTTATCCCATGGCTAGGTGAGATTCGACATAGGGAGTTGAGCTGGTAGTGACCCATTAGCAGGAGGGGCATGTGGAGCGTGTTGATATTCCTCGGGAACCCAAATAGGGTCAGGTGCGGGTAGACCCATAGCACGAGGGAAGATAACCTTAGTTTCTTTAGGAACAAGGACCCGATTTTTTTACATCTCATGAACCTCGATTTGAAGATTATTTATCTTGATAGTGATTTGGGCTAGGACCATCATCAAATTTGGCTGAACATTCGGTACTTGGTCAGTGTTCTCCATGGAAAGTGGATGAACATGAATTTTGAACAAAACGGAAGTAGTGAGGGAACTGATGAAGCCTCGAGACGGTTTGACGGAAGACCAAAGCCAATAGGGAGCCAAGACAAGGGTCGGGTATACGATTGACCTGAGAAGGAGAAAAATTCAAATTTATTTTTTAAAGAGAAGGAAAAAACTTTATTGAAAAGGGAGGAAAATATTTTTGACATTTTTGGAAAAGGGGAGGACAAAATGTTTTTGGGTAAAAAGGAGGAAAAAAAATTGGTATAAGGGAGGAAAAATGCTTTTGGTATTTTGATATAAGAGGGAAAAAATGTTTTTTGACACTTTTGGTAAAGAAAGAGGAAAAAAGAAGAAAAAAGGTCTCAACATGATTATTATTACTATTATTATATTATGTTCTGAATTGTATTAGGTTTACCTAAATGCAAAAGAAATGTCGAACAGAACTCGAGCCCGGGAAAATTGGGTTTGAAAAATATGTAAAAACATGGTTAGACTTGTTGTCAGGCTCATGGATAGGGTCCCACTTTAAAAAGACGAAATCCCACGAATATATGGGTGGCATGCCGACCCATCATTTCGGCAGAGTTTCGGGTAGAAAGTGGTACACTAAATATGAGTGCCTCAGGTTTGATGCCTATATGAGGGTATGCAGTTGTTGGATTCATTGGAACGGTCCCCCCCCCCCCTTGGCATGACTTTCACGATTTACGTCTTACTTTTGAGGGAAATTGGTATGTGTGGATAAGCCTGACTGAGTGTATGTGAATTGACTCACTACATACCTCGTGGGGATAACACGTGTGAGAGAAAATTCAATATTTGACGTACATGAACGAAGTCCCTACGATATACCACCCATCATGACTTTGGTCAAGCGGTACGATGCGGGGGGAACCGTTCAATATACGTCAAAAGTACTTGACCAATGGAAGGTGATAGTCATATCGCTTAGACTAGCTATGGCCTGTCAGACCAGCACCATCACGAAGTGACCCCAGTTACGGGACAAAATTTGATCAATAGCCATGCTCTTTGGTGATGTATTGTGAAAAACGCATGATTCTTGATTAATATATTATGGAGAGAGTATTTTATTTATCATGATAAGCAATATACTAATAGGGAAAAAATGTATAAGTATAAAAAGTAAATCTAACATGGATCATGAAGACAATACTAAGAATGGATATGTGAGGGTGACTAATGTGTGAATATCTATAAGTGAGTGTGTGGTAGTGAACCTAATCATGGATCAGCTACAAGTGGTGTGTGACAAGTGTGAGTGAGCATGGATATATACAATTGTGATAAGTGGAGGTGTGTGTTAGTGGCACCTAAGCATGGATATTCTAAGTGGTGTGTGCAACATGTGGATATAAGTGATCCTATATGCAAGTAGTGTGAAGTTTACATGGAGAGTATCTACAAGTGTGTGAGTGATTAGTGATATAAGCATGAGGTATATATGTGCAATAAATAATAGAGGAGAATGGGGAACAGACAAGTGGGTGCATATGCACATAAGCAGAAAATGATAACACCCATGCAAATAGAATCTAGCCCTCTTATGAAAATATTCCCCAACGGAGTCGCCATTGTGGCCATTCTCGAATATTTCTCCTCTCTCTTCTCTCCTTGTGGGGGGGGGAGGGGGAGAAAAAAGGTCACGCGCCCACTTTCTCTAAGAGAGATTCAGCGGTCGGCTTAATGGTGTGAATGTAAATAGATGGATTCGCCAACCTATTTTGCACAAAACAGTAAAAAGAACATGTTTCTACCTCAAAAGAGTGACATCAAAGACAAACTGATTCTTAACCAATAGTTCGAAGATTCGGGAGCTAAGTTATGGAATGGTAAGGTGTTAGGAACCAATCCCTCCCTTTGGGTCTCTCATGGGCTTGTGTTACTATTTTCCTTTACTTCTCCATGAAGTGTGTGTGCATGTATAAATAAATGGAGTTCGGAATCACCCAACTCACATAATGGAAAAGATGGAATGAGGTCATCCATAGGAATGTTCCTAAAATAATATTTAAAAAATACGATGTATGCGTTTATCGGGCTATTGATCATTATGATGAAACGATAATATATTTTGGGATAAAAAGATAATAAGGATAAAAAATATAATGTATATTAAAATAATGCATAGTTAAAAAGGTGACAAATGTGAAAATGAGAAAATTGGACTCAAGACTCGGGTTTTATCCCGATACGCCTACGTAGCCTATAAAGGCATCAAAGTCCCATAGTTCGTATGCGGCATAAGGGTTAGATTTATGAAATAGATTCGAACGGGAATTTATTATACGTGTGTGTGTAGAAAATGTATTTTTAGTTTTGAGAAATTTTGGTGGATAATCCCGTTGGAATTTATAGGTGTAACCCTATCTTTGTTTGTTTGTTTTTTTATAGAAACTAAAGTACGTGCAATATAACTAATAAGAAGGTGAGATATTAATGTGTATTAAATAAAGTAAAAACTATAATAAGAATTTATATAATTAATGAAAAAGTAAAGAAATTTAAAGAGAGGGAGGGAGAGAGAGAGAAGGATTTTGGACCTTCTTTGGAAAATTGAAGCTCGAACTTGATCCTTGATGAGCTCCCTTGAATGAGGAGATGAATTTTGGATGTGAGATAATGATATTTTGGCTAAATTGGGTATCAAAAGGATAGAAATGAAAGATGGAAAGGAATTTCACACAAGGAAACTTTGTTGATTTCAAGAGAATGTTGTTGAGATCACTGATATTGATGGAATTGAGGTGTGCCTTTTGAGTGAGGTCATGCCCTCTATTTATAGGGTAAGGGGTTGTTGATCGGCATATCCCTAACCCTAGCCCTACCAATAGGTAGGTAACCCTAGACACACTACTAATAGGCAGGGAAATGGGCCTGCCAATCGGTAGACTCGTGCAGATTTTTTTGAAAAAATGGTTATAGAATGCAATATGTTCATCAAAATTACACATGGGTCATACCGTTATAAAGGTAACCAGGAGACCTTCAAGATTCCTTTAGGCTGCTCTCGAGTTCGAGAGTTGACTTTGGGTCAAACAGGGCTCGAAAGCCCTCGTCGATCCTTTGGAGGAAAGATGATCGAACAAAAATGGATCATTCGTCCGAATAGCAAGTCAAAATTGCATATAGTGTGGATCATTGTAAATTTAATGCGAGGTACTTTGACCTTCCAAAGATATTCGCTCGGTTCGGAAAGTTGACCTCGGTCAACTCCGGCTCGAAAGAGCTCGCTGACCTTTTGGGGTAAAATGGGTCGTTCGTCCGTACCATAAGGCTGATTTGTACACGGGGCAGATCATTGGAAAGGTTATTTAGTGCCCTTCGAAGATTCATTTGGTCTCATTCAAGCTAAGGATTTGAAACGGAGCCTGGTAGCACTCGGTGGCCTTTGGATCAATTTTTGGGGGAAAATGGATCGTTCATTCGAATGGTTATGTCATTTCGTGCACGGGGTAGACCATTGGAAAGGGGTTTTAGTACCTTTTGAAGATTCAAAGATCTTTCTCCCTGACAATAAAGTTGACTGGGGTCAAATCAGGACTCGGTAATGCCTGTTGGCCTCTAGATCAATTTTTTATGGTAAAATGGTTTGTTTATTCGAACTGTTATGTCGATTCATGCAAGGGTTAGACCGTTGGAAAGGGGTTTTAATGCCCTTCGAATTTTCAAATAGATTTTTCCCTGATGATGAAGTTAACTGGGTTCAAATCAGGGCCCAGGAGAGCCCGATGTCTTCTAGATCGGGTACTCAGTGTATGACCTAGGGTTTTAGTGAAATGGGGAGATACTAGGGACCTAAGGAGAGACTTAGGGGGTCCTATAAAGTGGTGTCTACACTAGGGTTATCACGTGTATATTTTGTATGTTATCTTTTTATTTTCTTGAGTTATTTTGAGAAAAATACAAAAAGATTTTTTGTCTGATATATTTTTTGAAAATACAAAAAAAAAATCTTTTGAGTCAAAATATTTTGAAAAACCCAAAAAGATTTTTGGGTTTTGTGTCTTGAGTTTACACTTATGGTATGGTATATTGGTGCGCTTGGACCCCCCTCACTTCGTTATTTCCATGTGACTAGTTTATTTGATCATGACTTTATATGCTTAGATTCATCTTAACCATGTGTCTAATGGAGTTGTTTCGAACTTAACTTGCATTTAGAATCATCTATGTATATGCCATTGCACACACCTGCACGAGCTTATTTGAACGTTTGACTTTTCATGTACATTTGAGTTTTGTGAGACGTTATCCTCTCAATCTTGTCATCTACACACGTATATGACTTGGGGGAGTTGTGCACGTAAAAATTATTGCACGTGAGGGTATGTATTATTAATTGAAAAAATATGAGTGTGTATGGGAAAGGGTTGCGAGAGACAAGTTGACTCGTTCTGAAAGTCGTCGTTTAAAAGAGCCCGTGGAAAAATTAAGCCATTAAAAAGAGCATATTTTGCAAAAAAAAAAAAGGTCCAATAGGATATCTCTTAAAAGAAAAATTATAACTTTAAAAGAAGATTGTATTAGAAAAGAATAATCATATATGTTTATCTTTTGAGGGAGTTTAGTTAAAGATCAACGGGTTTGCAAATGAGTCCTAGGTAGAAAAAGTCGTGTCATGACACTATTATTTGGTAGAATCATCAAAACTCTAGACTTGTGTGCACTATGTTTGTTTAGTTCATTAAGTTGAATTTATAATTTTCACATAAGTTTGATGATATTTAGCAGTCAATTAGAACTTCTTAAACATATCAATGTGTTTGAATTGTGATTCATTTGTGTTAATTCACGTGCATTCATTCCATTCCATATTAAGGCACATCGAAACTGTTTTAAACTGTAACTCGTTTCTGTTTTGAGTTAGTATTTTACGTGTTTTTGAAGTGTCACGTGTTTATTTCAGTGGTTCATCATTTCGGATTGATTTTACATATTTTTTTGGGTAGGAATCAAAGTTTTTCTAAGTCATTCGAATGAGACGTAAGTCTCATTTGAACGACTTAAGCATGTCATTTGTAGTATGGATTCCAACGAGGTTCAAGCGAGATATAAAGGTTAGGCAGTGAGGGGTCATTAGTAAGTCGTTAGAAGGGTGCTTCAAGCGAGGGTCTATTATTTTAGGACGCTAGAAGCACGATCTTCAGTTGTTCTTGCGAGATGAGTATGTCGTTAAAATGACATTTTGTGTGGTTCGAACGACACCTATCTTTCATTCGAGCGACATATCAATTTGATTATATGGTTTTGCTTTTACGTTCTGCCATTTTTCCCATTCATTTTAACCCTTCGTATCTCTCCTTCTTGTTCATTTGTCCGTCGTTATTATGCTACCAAAGCTTACGATGGCTTCAGTTTTCACTCGTTTTTAATTAGAATTGGTTCTAGATTTATCTTCTCACTTCATAGTTCAGGTATTATTCATTTATTTTGAGTTTTGTTTAGTATTTTTTAGCTTTGTTTTTTTTTTATTCTAAAAATTGAGTGTAAAATCTCTACATACGTTTTTCACAGTACTGATTTTATCCTGTATATATGAGTTCTCTCATTTGATTTTTTAACTTAAAAAATAATTTTGCGGGGGCTATCATAAATTTTTTTTTTTTTTATTTTGTTGTTTTTTTAAAGCTGAGTTTCCCCTATTTGATGTGTGTATCCCATTGATTCAAAAAATATATTTTTTTCATAAAAAATCTTCTATATTTTTTTCTTGGATTTTCAACATACACACACCGTGGTTTGTCATATATATTTCTATGCATGTTGAGTTTTTGGGTTTATACTGATCATATATATTTGTGTTGCTACTGTTTGGTTGGTATTTATGGTTTTTGTGGTGGTTCGGTTGGATAATTGTATGAAGTTAGGATTTTATCACTCCTGAGTTTGTTTGGGTTAGGACTAGTTCGGTTCATACACACTTTACCCATTACTTTTCTCTGTTTGATTTTTATATATGGATAGGGGTCAGCGAAGACGCTCTGTCCACTCATGAATTTGGATGAGCAGTCATCCTCGACTCTCTCTCGGGTCGCTCAGGCCAATCAACCCCGATATTCAGAGGATAGATGGGCTACTAGGATTGATTATGAGCACTACTGTGTTCTTGGTTTGCATATTCATGCAGTTATTAGAGAGAGTGTTTTTAGAGTTGTTGAGTTTGGTATGTACCATGTCCCCTAGCGGCTAGAAGGTAGAGGGTGGGAGCTTATGTTTGACTTGTATAGACTTATTTATCCTGATCTTGTCTGTGAGTTCTACTTCCTTGATATTCGTACTTCTGCGGGTATCAAGACCTCCATTCGCGATGTTACTATGGTCATCATCGCTGACCTTATTGCCCAGCTCCTACATATTCCTTGCGTTCTTCATGCGGTTTTTCCTGGTCTTGTCCTTGATGGTCCTGATACTGAAGAGGTTCTTCGTCACTATTTTTTAGAGGTTCCCCATCGTTCTGTGATTTTGTATCACCAAAATCTACATCCCGACTATCGTTTACTTATTTGGTTTGTGTCATCTGCTATTTATTCAAGGATTAATCACACCTAGATTCCCTTCGACGTTATCCACTTTATGTATGCCGTGAGCCAGAGGAGGGACTTAAATTTACCTACCATCATATTACAAGTCATGCCATTTGTTTCTCTTATTGGTCCTACTCTAGTTTGATCTGCTTTACCTCATGTTGTTCTAGTTACTCACCTCTGTCACGCTGCCTTAGTCCCTCTCCTCCAGGATGAGGCTGAGTAGGCATCCATTTTATCGATTGATGCGAACACCATACGTAGGTCAAAGATTCACTTACGTGAGGCAAAATGTTTTGTTCCTTATGCTGCTAGATCTTTTTGAGCTGGTGGTTTCACGTCACATCCTTCAGATCCCTCTTATTCAGAGCCTCCTTTCATAGATACTAGAGGCAGCACACACACTGCTACCGAATTTGATTGTTAAGATTCTATTGTTACATTATATTCTGATATACTTATGTATTCATGACGTATGTATTCACTGTTTATTAAGATTTGATGTACTGGTTGACACATTATTGATCTATCGCTTTTGGTTCTATATTTGCATATTTCACTTGTTGGACATGGATATTTTTAGATTATCATTTTATGTTGTTATTTTATTCTGTTGGGGCATATGATATCTATTTGTGTATCTTTTTTCACTCCTTTATTCTTTATATGCTTCTTATATTTGTTCACTACTATCTTGATATCCATTGTCATCTGATTCCACTATTTGCTAATGTTAAGGTTGTTATCTAGTCATTCTTATCTTGATTTATTCCAGAATTGGTAGATATGATATTCATGTGTATTCTGTCCCACGATTTTTCTATTCCAAGCCAAAAGGGAGACATATATGTGATGTAAGGGGTGTTTCATTCATGATTTATTTATATATTTTTATGTTCCTCCGTACTTCACTTGTGGTATATTTGTTTGTTTTATGTGTGTAATTATTTTTGTAGATTCGGATATTTTGAGCTCCATCACATTCAGACATTGCTTCGTCGGATATTTTATCGAGATTTTTCGTGTCCTGTATTTTCATTTTTTTGGAATTTTGGGATGGGAAATATTTATTATTTTCAGCTTGACGACCCAGCTAAGCATTTCACTTTTTTTTATTTTGACCCAGAATAGCCAAAGGGGGAGATTTTTAAGGGAAAATTTCCAATCAAGTCAATTTGTTTATAATTTGCCTAATTCCGGACAAAACTGTTTGAGTATTGGATACAAAGTTTATGACGTTCGGTGTTGAAAATGGTGCAGTTAAAGCTTTGAAGCCGATATCGTCTCGTGTTTAGTACTTTCACATTTCTTCACACTTGGTTTATTCTAGATCACTCAGATATTAATTCTTACTGAATTGTGAGATTTAAATCTTGTTTAATGATGGATGTTTCAATTCAAAGTATGTTGGGAATTTGGAAAATAATTTTGGTAACGTATTTTATATATTTTTTGAATTAATTTGTTTTAGAAAATTCGAGGATGATTTTAAAAATAAATTAAATTTTTCCTGTCGGTTAAATGACATGTGCGCTCATTCTAACGAGATCAATGTCTCATTCAAACAACATGTGTTTGTCATTTGAATGACGCGTCACCTCGAATTTCTTGTTTTCATATTTAAGAACATCGTTTACTCAGAAAGTCAGAGAGAACTTTTGCCAAAACATTTTTTCACCTATTCACAAAATTTTCCAAAGTGTTTCCATCATGCAAAGTTTTTCAAGATCGAATCTCATAATTTCATAGTCTGTGATCTTGAGTTTGGCATTGAAAAAAATTTCTATCTCTTTGAACAATCTTTTAGTGCGGTGGATTTCGTGCATGCTGATTACGAAGAAGAAGGGGTGGTTTTTGTGTTTCGATTCGTAGATAGTGTTGAGGCTACATCGGTGAATACTGGGGTGCACATGGACTCGTGTATTTTCTACACTTGCATGGGTGGAATCCTAGTGGAACCGTGGAGGAGCGATAGAAGAGTAAAAGAGGCGTTAAGTCTTATAAGTGATCAAGTCTTTGAGTAAGACTATATCTCTCTTTCTAATTTTCGTATCATAATGATTGTTTGGCCTAGTCGTCCGAGGTTTTTTTTCCTTAGTGGTTTACTCGTACATTGGCGTATCTTGTGTTGATTTATTTACTTAATCTTCTTAATCACTTAGATGCATGTTGTATAACAAGACAAAACTGGAAAATCAATTTGGTTTTCACAAGATAAGTTTATGTTTGCTAAAAGATAAAATTTGGAAAATTAAAAAATATTTCAATTGCCTAGAGATAACTGTTTAGAGGCCTTCTCAACACCCATTGGGAAAGTGGCACGAATTGGATATAGTCAAATGTGGGGATTGGTAATTAGGTTGCCATGACTAAGTAATGATTATCTGGGATTAGAATCCATATATTCCCTAGGTGCGACACTTATAAGTAGTCTATATCGATGATGTAATTAGGCAAATCCGATCGTTGGGGTAAAATATACCACTTAAGTTGTTTTATACAAGATTAAACTATCTAAATGGCTCCGAACAGTTTGTTGACGAAACTCTTTTCTTAAAACAAACTTTAAACACAAGATGTGTAAAACAGTGTGAACGAGTAATTTCAGTTATAGGTTTACCAGCTTTGAAAAGCAAAACTTTAAACAAAATAAACCAACACGGACTTAAGAAAGGGATGAGAGGAATAGGAAGTGTACACAAGAAATTTTAACGTTGTAAAACACCACCTAATTGGGGAAACATCCACGGTGACCTCTACTCCACAAAAGTAAAAAAATGTACTAAAAACGAGTAACAGATTACAAGCTATATAACAATCAAGACACACAATCAAACCTAAACTAAGATCATAAATGTACCAACTCCTCGGTCGTTTTCTGACTCCTCCTAAGGTTCTGATGTTGTTGATGTTCTCCCAGCTTCGTAACTTTACTCCTTTTAGCTTTACGTCGACTCTAAAAGTCCAATATCTCAACACCAACACTTTTCAGTGTAGTAGTGTGAAGGTGTATGTGGTGTAGTGCTCTAAACTCATGCATGCAAATCGCACACTTAATTACAGATAATATGAGTATCAAATTACAAACAGATCTCTCAAGATGCAAGGGTTTCTAAAATCAACTTATTCAAATAAATTAGACTCTGGATCTTTCAAATAACCGTAGATCAAGGGGGAATCTTGCTATACAAACTAGCCAAGATCCTATACACTTTCTTTATTTGAAAATATTAACTTATTTCACAAAACATGAAATAATTTTGAAAGTAAAATCCCCAATCAAGATCCCAAGCTAGATCTAAGTTTAAAAGTTTGAGTAAGATGAAATCAGAAAGGGTTTTGTTGGTTTAGGGTTTGAAAATAACCAACAAAAATTAGATTTCTCGAAATAAGAAATCAGATCTAGAAAATAACTAAGTGATCTGTATCACAGAAATCAAATCTCAAATTTCTATGCAAAGAAATAAAGACTTAATCAACGTGATTAAGTTGACAAAGAGATATAAGATAGTAGAGGAAAAAACTTTACAAATCTCGAACTAAAAACACTCAGAAAAATATTTTTTGGTTTTGATTTGGTTGAAGTTTAAGTTATTGTTTGTAAAAAACACTACGACGTTAGGATTCATGAATTGGAGGTGCTCGTGTGGCCAAAGATGTAAAGGGAGACCTTATCCTTAAGGGGGAAGTCTAACATTTGACCCCCCGAATAATGTAGGTTCGTATGTTACTTCCTTATCCAGGAAATGAGTGGATTGTGATTAAGTTTGTCATGATTAATGACATTAAGCCAGGGCATATGGCTAGGTAATGATCCGTCGAGTTTTCCTGGGATGGGATGTGGACTTCTAATGGGTGGAGTAGGATAGCCTTCGTGAATCATCACAGTTATATATGAGTGGGGTGATATCAGATCTATTGTTTATCAAATCTAATTATTTCATTTCCATTGATTTTCGGTGATATATAATGATATTCCTCACAATTATGATAACCTGGACTTATATACCAATGTGGTACGATGGGATTTGGCCCAGTAGAGTGCGGTTGGATCTGGCATGGTCAATGAAGCTCGATATTTGGGTGCGCCCTTGTCTAAGGTATCCTTATTATTGCATCAAGCTCCATGTGCGGGTGGTTGTGATTTCGATTGCATGGTTGTTCATAGTGTCCCCTTTACCTAGGTGTAACGACCTAGGATTTGGATGGCATGGCAGTTAAGGGATCTTATTACAAAGGGGATGATGATAGCTTGACGACATCATAGAATATTAGAACTCAAGGAAACTTAGCGCTAGAGTGATGTTTGTCATGGTGTGTGGATTGTGTAATGCTCAGGTGTGTGTCCCTTGGTTAGTTTCCTAGAGCGATCCTAGATTTATGTGAGGCTCTTGTGAAAGGCTATTAGTCAGATGCATTATTTTAGTCTTACTGGTGTGTTAACTCTTGACGCGAGCGACTAATGATAAGAGATTAGTGTCAAGTTTGAATGAAGTAGTCATGATGACTCAGAAATTCATAAAAATCAGGTTGTGTAATCCTAGAGTTTGAGAAAACTCTTGATGATGAATCAAGTATTGATTGTGTTGCGGTTTACCCTTGGGTGACTATCGATCACGAGAGGGTATTGCTCGGTAAGTGAACAGATATGCTTTGGGTATTAGCCAAGGTAGTCCTTGGACTTGACTAAGCATTATCATTGAGAACTGGAGACTCGAGGACTCTAGGTGAATTTGATGACTAGCTTGAGGGTGAGCATTAGGTCATGTTTCATGATGAACCTTTTGGTGGAAAACCCATGAGTGAGTGTAAGATATAATCTTGGCATTCAAGGACTTTGACGAGTTAGTCTTGGCGGATTCCTATAACTTAAAGTAGAAATTAGAAAGCCCTAATACTTTATTTATGTCCCCACATAAGTTATAATAATATGAAGACCTTGAGATTTGGATCATTATGAATGGGTTTATATTCTTATTTAACTATTTTGGAGGCTTGATGAGAATTATTGGAAGTTTGTTGGTTAAAATTGGAAAATTTGGAGAAATTAGAAAATGGTCGTTCAAACGAGTTTAGGTCATTCGAACAAGAAATTGAGGTCATTCGAAGTGGGGATCAAACGAGGTTAAATGAGATCCCACTGAATAATAGGTATATGTCATCAGCGGTCATTAGAAACACATTTTTAACGAGAAGCCATTCTCTTTTGAACGAGGGTCGATTCTCGTTCGAACGAGGTTACCATATTGGGAAAAAATGGATTTTTGTGTTTAATGGGTTTTTATAAGGCTTGTTTAGGTTTATTTTGGTTATTGAGAGTTGGAAGAAGAGGGATAAGGGTGGGTCTTCCACCATTTTTATGCTTTTCTTCACCTCTTTCTACCACAAACCACCATGCCACAACCATCCCTACATCTTATGCCACCATATTCTTCTAGTGTCCCACCATATCCAAGCCCTACGTGCGAATTTCCACCATTGTTGAGACTAGCTACGAATTTGGGAGGTTTTGTTGGGGTCTCTTGGAGGGGATGAAGATAGATGATTCATGGATCTTGAAGAGGGTTTTGATGGAGATTCATGGAGACAAGCTCAGTGGAGCAAGGTGATGGTGCCAAATATGGTACCACCAAGTAAATGAGTAAGAGCTCAACCAGAAGAACCACAAATGTGCAACAATAGTGAAATCACAACAATATAAATAAAGCAGTAGGTGAGGCAAAGAGAAGAAAGATATCAATATAAATCGTTCAGACTATCTAGGCCTACTCCACTATGTGTGCGTGACTGTGGATGAATTTCACTATGAAATGGCTCTAATGGCCTTGTGATATAGGTAACTCAACTTTATCTCTCTACACTTTAATTTTAGCAGATTTTGGTTTGGGTTTCGAACCAAGGTCCCTTCTCAAGGTATAAGGATACAAGTATATATAGTGTTGGGGTGGTATAGTGTGCTCCACATGCATGCACCAGGCATGTGTAGTTTGCATTAACCAATGAGTAATTGCCACCTATCACCTATGCAAGTGGATCATGATGATAAAATATTCACCCCATCTGCACATGTGATATGGTTGTAACTTCCTGTCTACATGGGACAATGATGCTGAAGCCTTGCCTTGTTCACAGGAGAGTGATCATCCTAATGGGTCTCGACTTGGCCGAGTACAAGATCCATAAGGTCTTATTCAAGCATAGTTCGAAGAGTACGGTCTTGACTTAGTAGACATCAGGTCGAGATAAGGTCTCGATTGTCCCATATGCAGGACGAGACGTAAAGATAGTGAATTTGACTGGCAGAAGGTCTCGGACATAAATAATTAGACAAGTCTGAGGCAATTCAATGTGGACTTTTTATGTAATCTTGCTTGGATAGGTCAACTTAGCTGAATATGAGCTGGTCCAGATAAGGCTACATTTGGTCATATCAATCACCCCTAGCCCTCAGTCTCCAATATTTGGAGGAGGATGAGGGGTAAGAGTATCTGAAGATGAGGAGTTGATAATGGTCATTGAGATGACACATGACAGTTAATTGGTGGTTTGCAGGCTTTATTGGACAGCTGTCATAGTTTGCATAGGGTAGCGTCTACCCCAAGTCTAAACGACGACCGGAGTGTTTAGGGTTTGGTGCCCAAATGGTGATTATCTTGAGGAAATGTGCATAATCATGACTTGGTATAAAGTCCACGATTTTTCCTTTTCTCTCTCCTTGCTAATATTGTTCACACTTAAGCCTTTCTCCTCCAAATCGTCATTGACATTCTCGATTTTCTCTCGATCGTCATTGTCCAGTCGCTTTTTGAGCTATTTCTTCTTATAAGATCTTTCTCTAATCCAGGTAACACTTTTACACCATGCTTCATTGAATTTTAGATTGGATTAGTGTGGTTTGGTTTGAGTTTCCTTTTTCGAAAACTGTTGAACTTTTCGGTGAGCCTTTGGAGCAGCATTTGGGATTAGCCCTTGTTGTTTATGACATATTTTTGGATTTTGGTGGTGTTCCTTGCCTAGGTTAGGTGTTTTAGGTCTTTATTCCCACAATTATAAGTTCTCTTAATTCTCCATCCATCTTCTCCGATAGAGTTCTCATCGTTTTCTATTTTAGTTCTCGTACTGTTCTTGAGACTGTACCTTTGAAGCGATACAACTTCCCCCTTTTTGATTTTGTGGTCAACTTGATCAATTATCACCTTTGTTTGAATGTTAAGTCCTTTATATAAATTAGCCAAGGAATTCCCAACACTTAGGGAGAGGTTTTTTAGGTAGATATGAAAGTACAAAGCCGAGGACATCGCCAAGCATAAAGTCGAGGCCTTTCCTCTTTGGCCGATATACCCTATTCCCCTTGCCGTTGTACGTCCTACTATGGTAGAGATCAGTGACTCAATGTCTGAGTCATCTACATTTGCAAAAGATAATCCATCCATCTCGCACACCACTGAGAGTGTTTCTACTTTCGACGAGGCTATGAGACTCCCTACTAATGGGTTTATAGAAACTAAGGATTATTTTAGGGCCTCGTCCTATAATTAATCTAAGTCTTATAATTAGTCAAACTCTTTTGTATAAGTTCTTTCGTCTCACAACGAGTCGAGAGTAGGCACTGCAATTCCACCCCCTATTATGGTTGTCCCTCTATCTTCTATTCTAGGTCAACACTTTCTAAAAAATGCTCCAAGTGTCATCCCGACTGACAACCCGAACGATGATGAGGGTGAAGCCGAGGATACACTTGACACTTCTTATGTTGGATTGTATGTCAGCATAGTCACTGATTTAGATCTTCTATTTTTTAGACATCTCTATAGCATAGGGCCCTCTATCACTATGAAGGTACCTTCTGTGGATAATAGAGCCTTTGATGGCTGAGAGGACGAAGTCAGCATTTATGAATAGATGTTTAAGGTTGACTTTAGGCTACCTATGATTCAGACCGTACGAGCCATATTATCAAGTCTAGGTCTCGGCCCTGCTCATCTTTCACCCAATGCTTGGAGGGTTATTCTCAAATATATTGCTATTTAGAAGTTAGTTTATCATAAAGACCTTCCAGTTAGTGTTTTCAGGGGATGTTACACGGTCTCGTCCCTTAGAACTCATCCTGGCTACTACCATCTCATATTTAGGAAACCTATAAAGAAATTTCTCCTTGTTCCTCAAACCTTCAGCCATAATTAGAAACCTCGCTACTTTTCATATTTAGGGCATGGGAATTTGGACCTGATGTCTCCTGTAGTGACTTTGAGCCCCGAGTTCCTTAATAATGGTTAAAGGCTCCAATATTGGCCAAATTGGATCCGAGTTTAAGCATCAATACCACCAAGGATGTGTAGAAAGTTAAGAAACTGGGTGAGGTGGGACGCCTTGTAAAATTTGAGCAATTAATAACCCCATACTTTTTAGAGCAGACGGGTCTGGCGATGGACCCCCTAACTGAGTTGTGTAAGAATTCCACTTTTTCTAACTGTTGTGTCATACTTTTTCTATTTGAATTATTAATCTCATATTTTCTATTTCAAACCAACCCCCGAACATGTTCAAAGCGTTTGGAGAATGGAAGCCCAAGTTTGACTAGCTTGCTAAAGCAGGTGGGAAAGAAGACAACACACACTCCTCACACCAAAAAATCAATGTTAGTCAACCCCAGCTAAGCCTAGGAGTCGAAGAAACGGAAAGAAGTTAAGGAAGATCTCCCTAAATCTCAGTAAAATAAAAAAGGGCAAAGACTTCACGTTTAAGATCGAGACTAATCAGGCCATCCCCATCTCTAATGAGGACACTCTGGAAGCTCATCTAAAGAACCTCAAAATCATCTTTGATTCCCTTCTAGGGAATAAGACCAAAGATTTTGATGCGCTCTCTTCTATAACTTCTAAGTCTGACATTAGATTTTTAGAAGCCACCAACATCTCTCTCATCAATGACTTTGTCTTTCACAAGGCCATCCACGTAAATCCCTATGTCCTTTTTTATTCTTTTATCTTTATCTGTGATGTCTTCTCGTACTGATGTTTCTTCTCCTATGCAGACCACCATCTGTCTATAAAAGGTCCATTAATGGGTAAAAGGGAAGATAACTAAAATCCGATAGGCTCGTTATGCCATCCAAAATGACAAAACTAAAAAAAGATGCATCATAGATTTGGAGTCTGAGATTGAAATCTTGAAGGGTCAACATAATGAGGCTATCAACAAGCTAAATACCGATCATGCTGATGTAGTAAAGGCTTTGAACAAAAAATGTGATACCGAGGTTGTTAATAAGGTGCAAGACGTCATTGATACGGTGATAGGAGAAGTTCAGAAGAAGTTTATGTAAGAGTTTAAGTCTTCAGAGGAGTTCTTAGGATATAGCCTAAAATACCTTAAAAAGGAGCTCATACCGCCTACCGGTGGGCCACACTAAAATTTCCTAACATCGCCCACTTGTTAAAGCAGCTGGAATCCTTTATTCTGGACGACCCTCTGGCGATGACCGCCCAGATCCAAATTAAAGGGTCGACGCAAACGAGGCCGACGACTTAGACGGCCGACGAGGTAGAAGAGACTAAGCCTATAGGTAATGTTGAGGTCAAAAGAAGTGTTATCGAGGATGAACTGGTCCCTGTAGAGACTGAGACTCCCATTGTGAATGAGACAAACCCAAGCTCATAGTCCTTAGGCCTTTTTATTTTATCTGGATGGCCAACTACAGCTTGATGCTCTTTTTGATGTAACACTTTGACAATGATGTTGAATATGTTGTTTTGTCACTATGCGATGGAAACCTTGAATAAAAGGGCAATGGTTAAGTGCCTACTGGTAGAATTCAGAAGGTACAATGTTTGGAAGCGTAATCTTATGAATAGATCCACTGTCATCTACGTCGGCGTTGGTCATGGAGACACGATTAATGTCACAAGATGACTCAGAGTGATATGGCTCTGGTATAATGGGAGTAATATCCATTTGTTGAGGAGGAACAACTATTTGAGAAGGAAAAGCCTGAGGTACCTCGGAGGATGCAACATGTCCCCTCGCAGGATACAAAAAAAATAAAGAGACCATAATAAGAGTTATCTATAATTTAGAGCTTTTTGTTATAAGAGATGTAACTTTAAAAAAATCTTAATAAATAGTTTGCTAAGTCACCAAGAAGGTGTGAGATTTGAAAAAATCTTAGCAAAGAGATTGCTAAGTCACTAAGTAGGTGTGAGATTTGAAAAAAAAATCTTACCAAAGAGTTTACTAAGTAACTAAAAAGGTGTGATATTTGAAAAAATTTGAGCAATGATATTGGTAAGTCACCAGGCTGGTGTGAGATTTCAAAAAAAAAATCTTCCTTGGTAAAGAATTTGCTAACTCACCAAGTAGGTGTGACATTTGAAAAAAAATGTTATTAAAGAGTTTGCTAAGTCACCAAGTAGGTGTGAGATTTGAAAAAAAAGTAAAGAGATTGCTAAGCCGCCAAGCAAGTGTATTTTTTTTAAATAATTTCACCCATAGAGGAAATACCACTACGCATGTGGAAAAATTCAATTTTTTTGAGGAAACAATCTCACGAAGTTGAAATATGCCTTAGGAGCTTCAGCAATCATATTTCAAACTGAGGCAATGTTTCCATCCCTATGCTCAACAGTAGGAATTTGGGTTAAGGGATATTCCTCTGGAGCTGGCACAGGAAACTTCGTTTTAATTGGTCAAAGATCTTGGAAAGAAGCAGGCTTTGATGAAATAGCACCAGTCCCAATTTTGGAAGGGGAAAATTCCACTGAGGGTAGACGAACCTCAGTGGAATAAGTCGTTGGTTCACCCCGAAAAAACTACATCAACACAAGAAGAGAAAGCTTGTTAAGAGTTAAAACACGAGCAAGCAACAAAATAGATAGAAATGTTTTTGAATTATACTCAAAAGTTTACCTTATCAAAGGTCTCTCGTGGGATCCAATCCACAATTGGCCTCAAGATTCTTTGAGGTAACACGGACTCCTTTAAAGCATTCCTAATTTCCAAAACATCCACCTGAGATAACACATATCATTTCAGTATTATCAACATAACACTTTGAGGAGGAATACATAGAAGTTTTCAAGACAAAAAAAAAGTTGCCTCTGATAAGTTAACTGGTGGAATCACAGTCAGTGGTAAAATGCTGGAAGATAGTGAGTCGGGTGTCCCAACTGTTTCATCGTCCATTAACAATCTTTGTTCTACCTCACTCATGCAACTAAAGGAACCATGTTTGGACTATGTATGCCTAATCATCGATAAATGGGGAGCTAGACCTAGATCACTATTAGGTTCATGGATGATAGGGATTTGAGGGTCCCTCGGGGTAATGGAGAATAACCTAGTTATGAACATTCCTGTAAAGTAAAGAGAAAAAAAAGCGTCAGATGGATCATCTTAACACTTAGTTTTTTTCTCAAGAAACTTATAGAAAAATAAAGAGTTACCTCTGGAGTAGGGTAAGTGGGTAGCGTTGGACCATGTTATGTAGAAGCATAAACCACATTTTTATCAACTGGACTATCTTCTAAAATTATGTATTCATAGGAACCTGGCGAAGTGGGATTTAAACTTATTGGGATGACAACACACTCTTGAGTTGATCTTTGCCTCAAGGTCTTGGTGCTTAAATGTTTTTTGCACTACGAAGAAACACTAGTGGAAGGCTCATCTATGGACTAACCAAAGGTAGAACTTTCCTTGTGAGAAACTTGAGATGTGACAACATTATAAATAGCGCATCCCTAGGTACCCTAGCTAAATTAACAGGGGAAATAATTGGAACGAATTTGAAGCCACTTATCACTTCATCAGCTACTAAGCGCAGCTTTTCCACTAAGTATGGATTAGGTGGTCGAACGGATTCCAGAGATACCCCAACCACTTCATGTGGAACATTTTTTATTTTTGGATTTCTTGGGAGCTATGAGGGAAGACTCATCCATAGATTAACTAGCTGCAAAGGAAGCTTTCTTCTTCGTAGCAGTAGTAGTGGGGGAAATAGTTTTCTTTTTCCCCTTTTAAGTAACATCGCTTAATGGCACCAATGGATGTAATTCCTAGGATGGACCCTTCTTTGTGGTGATTAGATCAAATTCAACTCCTATTATGGGGTTAGTTTTAATCCCAAACTCATTTGGGGCTTAACGTTTCACCATAAGGTAAGCAGGTGGATTTTTGAGCCACTCTGTAAATTTATTAACTTGAGATGGACAAAAATTCATAAGGAAGCTCATTTACACGTCACCCTTCCTTTTGTTACTTGGGATGGTGAGCTTGTCCTTAACTCATAACAAAGAGCTACAATAGTGGATAGTATGAAGTCTAAGCAAGATCAATGGAAAGAACCATCGGCTCTGCTACTTTGGAAAGTGATAAGGGGCACACTTTGATCATATCAAAATTATCTGACAGAACAATGGGGTGATAGGATTCACTTTCAATGCCCCACTCATTGAATGAGGGAAGACGGTCAGGAGTAAGCACAATCACAACAGAAAATGGTGGTTTCTTGGTAATAATTTCTTTTGTTACTGTTTCAACTGAAGATTGGTCTCATCAAAGAACGATTATATTTGGGCTTGGGCTTGGGCTTTCCAAAAATAAGGTCTAGCAACAAAAGAAGAGTCTTTTTAAATCAAAGGAAGCAAGTCCTTCCTACTTTATTTCTTATTCTAATGAAGCAGCCTTGGACATTTCACGAAGAAATTGCTAATGGGAATTTTTTTTGGGGGGGGGGGAACATCGAGGAACCTGGAGTAGAGAAACCCCGTTAAGAGAATTTTGTTTATAAAATTGGACACATCATACATCCCTTAAGACCATTCAATGTCAATATGGGTCCTATCCAACCAAGTATAAAGGGACCTAGGATTAATGGCAATAAGAGGAAGATTGACCACATGAGCCAATCTCATGGACATATTGATCAAGTCTATATGAGGTTGATCATTGGGCTTGCCTATTAAAAATAATCGAGAGAGCACTCATGAGATGTACGCAGCTAGCTCTAGAGAGGAGACTTTCCCATCACCAAAAGATGCATCGGGGAGTATACCTTTGGCCTTCTCATCCTTGGTGGGTTTTTTGGGAAATCTTATAATAGAACTTGATGAGTTGGGTGGATTAGCTTTGTTGGAATCCCCAACACATTCACAAAAGATTTTATCTAAGTCTTCTCACATTGTAGCTTCATAGGCATCAAGAGCTTCATTGTTATAAGATAAGGCTCAAGGCCCATTAGCTCACAAACATCTTCAAGGGTGATCGTGAATTTACCCCAAGCCACAACGAAAGTGTGGGACATATGGTTCCAGTGAGAGACCAATAATTGAAGGGTTACGTTGTTCTTGGACAAAGTGAAATCCCCAAACTAACAAGTGTTAAAAAGACCCACTTTTTTAAGGATTCCAGAATGGGTTTGGTGAATATTGGTTGACCAGGAAGTAAAGCCTTCTAAGGAGTCTCCAGCTGCTTTGAAATCAATATGGGAGTAAAGGAAGTCCCCATGATCCAACCTAGAATAAAAACTTCCAACTATGACAAGATACCCATTTTTCTCTTTCCTCTGGTTCTTCCACCAGTGTCAGAGTTTAATATTTAGCTTGCAACTGGCTGAAAAACTCTTTACACTCTACCATAAACTTATCATTATCCCTGAATTAGGGGGCACGACAGTATAAATTAAGTTGGGCTTGGCATACCACCTTTTGGTCCTCTAGGGCTTGGCCAAAAAAAATTTCATAAATTCAGGTTGGTGGTAGGATGAGGTCATTGCTTCTAAGTGGAGATTGTAGTAGCCAAAATAGTTTACAAATTACACAAAAATGAAGGCGGCAAGGAATTAGTGGTGGAGATTGAATTTTGTGGTGGTTTTCGGTGAGTTTAAAGGGAAAATGTCACTTTCTCTCTTTAAGAAAATCTTAAGCTCTGATTTTTAATGGGGGGTGATTTAAAGGCTTGGAAAATGTTAAGTGTTGGGCTTTTAAATGGTTGAGAACTAGCCATTTGGAGGCTGACGTTTTAATTTCCCACACATGGGTATTGGAAAATAAATGATAGCATTGGGATAAACAAGTTATGCACAGTTCACCCTAACTCGTCATGTGGCAAATGAAGGCAGAGATGTCAGATAATTGGATTTCAGCATTAATTATGGGCATAAGCCAAAAATAGGATATCTTGTTTACAAAGGATGGGTTTTGTGGTTCTTTTTAAAAAAAATTATCATCCAAGATTATTCGTGATGAGTTCCTATGGATAAAGTTTGTTCGCAATGAGTTCCCACTGACTAAGTTTTTTCGCAATAAGTTCCCATAAACCAAGCTAGTTCATGACTAGTTTTACTAGATCGAGAATTTTATACTATGATGATGGCAAGTCTCAGTTTGTTTCCTTTGAGTTCACATGAGGTGAGGTTTTTTAGAGTGGATGTTTTTAGAATCAAGGTTTTTCATACAGTTATTTCTTGTCCGCACAACAAATTTCTCTACAAAGGGGAATATACAGGGGGTTTAAATATAAACCCGTGATTAGAGATAATTCGCCTCATTAAGAAACTAAATGATAAACTAAATAAATATTCAAAAAAATATTAGTCACATTACAAAGTATTGTGAGGAGTCAAGAAATTTTTCTCATAATCCAGCTCAAACGAAGACAAATGAAGCTGGAGCAGGCACAATGGAAACTAGAGCAAGTTGGGAAAAGCATAGAAGAAGCAAACAATCTAGTCCAAATGTTAGAAGGATACATAAAGGAATACTTTCAAATACAGCTATTTGAAGAACCTTTGTATTTTATTTTAACTACCTTATACGTATTTATGAGGCATATTGTAATATTTGTTGAGGTTACTCAGTATCCGCGAGGGACCAAGCTTAACAGTACTTAGGAGGGCTTTCATCCTCTATCGAACAACCTCACGTAGGGAACTTATGAGGGAACTATTTTTTGGAGGATTGAGAAGTAATGCAACATTAAGACGTAACTTAACCTCCTTAGATACACCAGGTAAAACACCAGCTAATCCAAAAGAGTATAATCCGAGAGAGCATTATCTAAAGGAGCACAATCTGAGAAATCATGAGTTTCTTTATCCTCTCGGTTTGGTACAAGAGATCTTTGTCCAGAGTAATAAATATCTTTCCACAAATATCTCAGTGACATCATGTGTGACCTACCATATATCCAATCCAAACATGAACAAACCGTGATGGTTTGGGGCTTGGCAGACAGTTTGGTGCACTACCACCGGTGGAAAATAGCCTAACACATAGCTACTCACTTAAGACTTTTCCCAGCATTTAATGCCTATGACGTGGAAGTTTGGTGACCCAAAATTTCATTCAATGCTACTGAAGTGGAGGCACAGTGGACTAACTTAACATTTAATTCCCCTGAGACTACTCGAGTGTACTTGACAAACTATATACATCTCCAGCTATCCTTTGAAAGGGGGATTAGACATCAAAGAGAAAGATAGATATTTTTTAAAGACTTACTGTAAGAACCATATTTTTTATCCTTCACCATTAATACCTTTGTTTAAGCTTTCTACCAAGAATACAAGCATTTATTGAGCTTTGACCCTTATTCCTTCATACCAAAGTGTCTGAGTTGCTTACCTAAGGTGTATCTATAGTGTTGGGTTTTTTCTCCATCTTACGCCCACCATTTCCTACCCCCCCCCCCCCCCTCGGGGTACTACAGGTTGAGAAAACGGCAAGGATAACAAAAAAGAAAATGAGAGTTATCAATGCAATTAGAGATCTATTACTATTCTAAGAAATTTCTTGTTTCTTTACGGGGAAGCTTCTCTTAAAAAGTTAAACTTCTACTCTTCTTACACTTATTCCTAAAACAGAAAATACTTCGTCTTGTAATGATTAGACCAATAAGTCTTTGCAACACCTCGGACAAAATTGTTTCAAAAATTCTTACTAATATACTGGGGAATCTTCTAAATAGCATTATCGATCCCAATAAAGTACGCTTCATCAAGGGCAGATCAATATCTAAACAGATCCTTCTGGCACGGTAAATCATGTCCAACTTCAACAAAAAAGTTATATTAACCAATATGGTTTGCAAACTTGATATGTCCAAGGCATATGATAGACTTTTATGTATGTATATTCTTCAAGTTCTCAGAAAATTTGGCTTCAATGAAACGTTCATTGACATGATTTGGAGATTAATCTCAGAATGTTGGTACTCAATTCTAATCAGTGGTTCTTTTCATGATTTCTTCAAGTCCTCGTGTGGGATTTGGCAAAGGGATCCTCTATCCCTTTCTCTTTTCATTCTTATAGATGAAGTTTTAAATAGAGACCTACACAAGTAATTTGCAAATGGTACTATTGAATCCTTCTCTTTACCCCCTCGAAATCCTATTATTTCAAGCCTCTCTTTTGCAGATGACATTGTCATATTCACCTCTGGAAGCAACAAATCTCCGTAACAACCCATGTATTTTCTTAAAGAATATGTAGCTTTATCTGGTCACCTTTTGAACATCTCCAAATGTACTTTTATAATTCTTCCACACTGCTCCTTAGCTCGTAGAAGAATTATTGAGAAGACAACTAACTTCACTTTTAAAAATCCTCCATTTTTATATCTGGGAGTGTCTCTTTATGCAGGTAAAAAGAAGAAATGTCCATTCAATGGGCTCATAGACAAAATTAAAAAGAGAATTGAAGGTTGGTCCTATCAACTGCTTAGTTAGGGAGAAAAAATTACACTTCTAGAGCATGTAACTCAATCAATGTTCTATCATTTATTTGCAGCTTTTGACCCTCCCATATCCATTATCAGGACACTTAAATATTTATTCTCAAATTTATTTTGGGACCCTTCAGGAGGTAACACTAAAAGGCATTGGAAAAAATAGAATTCAATTTGTCTTCCTTACGAAAAGGGGACCTAGGCCTAAATCTCATTCCTGATTTTATTGAAGCTAGTTCTTGTAAGCTATGGTGGAGATTTTTAACAATGGATTCAAATTGGAGAAAATTTTTTAATAATAAATATTGCAAGAGATGTTCTCCTCTTGATTCATCTTGCAAAGCCTATTCTTCTCATGTATGGAAAAGGATGCATAAAGTTCTTGCATTCACTAGATAGTGGATTAATGATGATGTTGATATCAAATAGTTGGCGAAATTCTAATGGCCCTTTCACTCTGCAATCAGCATGGCACATTGTCAAAAATAAAAGTTATTCCTAATTTCCATTTAAATACATATGGAATAAAAGACTTCTAAACAAAATTTCCATTTTCATGTGGAAATTACTTTATCGCATTCTGCCTACAGATGATGTTATTGGTAAACTCAATATGCCTGTTGTTTCAAAATGTCAGTGTTGCACTTAACCTCATCAGGTTTAATTGATCATCTTTTCTTCAAGGGAAAAGTGGCATCCTCAGTCTGGATTTATTTCAAGGGTCTTTTTAGAATCAAAACTTCATTTACTTCAATCAGAGAACTTATTTCATGGTGTATCAAAGCTAAAGGCAAAGGATTAATTTCGTCCTTACTTATCATTGTTCTTTGAATTATCACTTGGGAGAATTCAAAACGCCAAAATAGATCCAAATTTGATAATCATACTATAAAGACTGATTTTATAATCTCTAAGATCCATCATGGTATTAGAGATTTATTTTTAGCTTTTCCTTTCGAAGGTTATAAATCTAGATTAGATCTTGAGTTTGCCAAGGATTTTAAAATTTAACATACTTAAGCTTGTTTATGCCCTTGGAGAAAGGCTTTTTTCTCCTATTGAATAAATGTTTTTATTTTTGAAAATAAAAACTATTCATTTTAGTTATGTAATTTAATTTTGAATAATGGTATTTATCATTTTAATTAATGAGAGTACTTTAATTTGGGATTGTAATAATTCAGGAGTGTAAGAATCCCACCTTAGTTGTTATTTATTCCATGAAACTGCAAAAGTTTTTTATTTCAACTATTCCTATATATTTCATAAGTTGGACATCATTTTAGTAATTAAATTAAATATATTATTCGGCACAAATCAATAAGTCAAGTGTTTATTTAAAAATGGGATTCTCTTAAATGAAATCAAATTATAAGAAGGTTTTTCACATTGGCACGCAGAATCAGGGCATCACAACATGGTATCAGAGCATAGGTTACGTGAGTGTAGAAGTGTAAACTTGCGTTTCATTTTCATATAAAGGTAAACCATTATATTTTGTCTACATTAGGGTATTAGTTCATTTTAGCTACGAGTGAGGAATTCGTTAAGTGAATTTGGGATTTTATAATTATTTACATAAACGAGTGAGGAATTAAGATGGTGAAGTTTCTCACCTTTGTAATAACAACTTAAATATATAGAATGTCGTGCCACCAGTGATTAATGCATGAAATTAGTAATGATATTTAAAGTTGTTTGTTTTACACAATAGAACGATTCAGGTGGACGCTTGGTGATAAAAATGCTAATATAGGGACCAAAGATGTCAAGTATGTTAGTCTAAACATAAAATTTAATAGTCAAACAAATATATTGTAGTGTACAAATCATCGATACTTATAATGAGCATAGGTATATGACATAAGAACAAGATTATAAGTTTTCACTAGTCATTATGACCCATGGAATGTGTCAAGACGTGAAGGCTCTCCTTTAAATCGTAAAAAGTATCGAGAAAATATTGGTATTATTTCTTAGGTGGAATGATTAAGTTTCATAGGAGACATATGATAACTCACTCAATGGTGTGTGATAAAAATATATATAATATTTAAATTAGATTTTAATGTGAATTTTTGATGTTTTGTCCTTTTCAAATTAATAAATTAGGTCTTAATGAAAGTGTAATGAAGATTTTAATTTAGTATCAAGTACACCCCATTATAGAGAGTTTAGTACACAAAGGTAAGGTACGCATTACCCTATGGAGAAAATTTTGTGAATATTTTAGGATGAAACAAATGATTTGTAGTAACAACTACGTGAAAGAAAATTGTGTCAAGACTTAAGGAAAGGCTTTCGAACAATTGTAGTCATTAATGGGTGAAACTTGGATTAAGGGCTTGTGTTTGTGTTGTGGTGATTGATTTCCCAAGGTATAAAAGGTTGGTGAGTGCAGGTTTGTTCATAGCCCTAGAAAAGGAACAATGATAGTAACCTTATGGAAATAGTATCCTAAATAGTTTATGTGTATCCTAATACAGTAAGGGTCAATAATGGTGCTCAATGGGAAAGTATTAGTGGTATCTAAGGATAATGATTATAAGTTCAAGTATGAACTCTTGGGATTACAGAGTTAAAACATGTAATACTCATGGAGGTAGTAGAGAATTGTTAGTGTTCATTTTATTTTATAGCATACCAAGATGATTAAAGATAAATGAGTAGGTGTGACCTCTAACGAGGGAAACATCGTAGTGTTTGGCGATATCATCCCCTTTATTCTAAAGGTTGGCATGTCACCATTCGACTTAGGATGATTATGTGGGTAGAGGTTCTTGATCCGATTGAAAAAATACGTCGATCATAGGTGTTGATGTAAAAAAACTAGATTTGATCTAATTAATTCATCACAGATAAAAATGAGTAAAGAAATAAGACAAGAGATTTTTAAAGTGGTTTAACCTTAAGGAAATGGCCTACGTCCACTGGTTTGTATTACTGGGTGTCTTGCCTTGGTTTCGATTATTCTCGCTTGCCCTGCCAAGAGCATATTACAATGTATTTATAGCCTTTGGGATTTTAATGTGAATAAATAATGAGCCTTTTTCGAATAGGTGTTTACATATGTATTTGGTAAGGAATGACTGTAATACAATAAACATTGAATCTGTCTAGTCGTTTGGCATTCCCAATAAGTTGCTCAGCATGCTTGGTAGCTTGGTACATTGAATAGCTCGATACGCTGAGTAGATCGATACATTGAGTTGATTGGTACGCTGAGTACCTCGGTATTTGAACTTGCGCCATGTTGGATGATGCGTTTCTTCATATAATTGGTCCACGTCAGCTAACTAATTTTTGTATCAACAGAAACCCCCAATGTTTCATAGTTGAAGCTTGATGTCAGAGTTTGGAATATTTTACCCAATAAGTTGCTCGGGCATATTTCGCATGTCTTGGTTAATTTACAGACCTTCAATACTTGTAAAAACAATTCCACTTTGCATAACAGTTTTGAGCGCGAAATGGAAAATTTGTAAATATTTTGAATTCTAATGACCACTTGGTAATTTTCATCTTTTTCCTCTGATTAGCCGTCGAGAATGCAACCGTCGTCACTTTTGATCATTACTTTTCTTATTTTCCAAGGCGACATATATAAATACGGTAAGATTCGATTGTCCTCTACCTGTTTCCTTCTTTGTTTCCGAAGTCCTTATTTTCTCATTTTTCTTCTTACGAACATTCTTTATGTCATCTGTCTTAGTTGATTCCTTAATCTTCTGTAAGAATTTCTTCCTTCCTTCTTCTTTCTTTGCTTTAGTCACCATGGTTTATTGTATTAAGTCATTGGATAAGTTTAGAACTAATTTTGTGATTCCTTCCTGGGTTGATTTGTAAGAACCTGTTTATCCTTGTAATTTCTTTTCTTTAGCGGAAGGACACTGGTTTCCCTCCATTTTTATGGTTAAATGTGGTTTTTCTTTCCCGCCTAGTCCCTTGTGTTTGGAATTTTGCCAATACTTCGATATTGGACCTGCAAAAGTAGTTCCAAATACATGGAGGGTAGTTAATGGCATACATAGGCTAAATCAAATACATGGAACCCACCTACGGATTCCTGAAATTATGTTTTGTTATAAATGGGTCACTAGCGACACTATTTTTTATTTAAAAACAAGGTATGTTAACACAGCCTTGGTGGTCAATCTCCCTGATTCTAATAGGGATTATTTTGATCATGGTGTGTTATGAAAAATTGGCAATACCCTCAATTAAATGGCGATGATGTATACCAAGGTCCCAGATGTCTGCCTTATGGCAATGGGATAGGTTGTTTATTTTTAAACTAGCTCTATTTTTTTTTATAAAATGTTTCACCGACTTTTGCTTTTTATAATTTTAATTTACAGTTGATAGTAAAAGAAACCCCCCAAAAGAGTGTGATATTAATTTAAAAGAGTTGAAGTTTATCTGGGGTCTTCAACAATCAATTGCTAGGGATCATATGAGATCTGCTTCCTATTTGTTGGAATACAAGAACATTGCTTCCTCTTTTATTGCTCGGCTTGTTGCTCAACCTACTTTGGTGATTAACCTTGAGCAAAGTCTAGCATTTCCTTCAGTTGTTAAAGAATCTTCCTCTGATTTGGGTTCCTCTCTTGTTAATCTAGTGACGAAGAAAAGGAAAGTTCCTGATCTTTTTGCTAAGATTATCCCTGGTGCTGAAGGGGCAAAAAAGAACAAGGAAGATGTCCCAGTTGAAGGAATTAAAAAAAAGGATGTTGCTCCATCTGGGGGAAACTACATCTGTTAAGGAGGTTACTAAAAAGCCTCCTACTGTTCAAAAAGAGGCGGAACCTTTAATTGAAGAAGCTACACCTTTGAGAAGACTAAGAAAGGGTCCTGCAGAAAGGGCCATCGATGCTGCTGCTCAACCTATTGGGTTTGAATTACCGTCCTTGTGTGCTAGTCCTCTAGCTTCCATTACTCCTGGTTTGCCAGAAAATTGATCTCGTTTGGACTCTCCCAGATCACAGAGCTGCTGAGACCTCTATTCCTCGGGGAAAAGTCTCGGATTTGGCTGCCCAACACCTTGCATCAGTAAGTGTTAAAGAATCCTTAACATTTTAATTTTGCTTTCAATTTTCATACACTAACTTTAGTTTCATTTTTTCTTGTAGTTTTTGGTGTATTTCAATAATATCTTGGAAAATTATGAAGCTATTAAAGATGCTTCCTCTTCCAATGAAGTAGAAGAGGCTCTTACTGGGTTATCAAAATATTTGGAGGACTCCCAATAATAGTATGATGCTGATAAGACCTTATGGGAAAATAAAATGAATGATGCTGAATAGGCTAAGCAAGCAGTTATTGATGCTATAAAGGAAGTAGAGGAGAAATTGAAGGTCGCTACTACCAGCAAGGAAGAAGCTGAGAACAAGCTTGAAGGGGATAAACGGCATAAGAAATATCTTGAGCATAAGATACAATCTATTGAAGGCCTTTTTAGGTAGAAGGTTTCCTCAAAGAGGACAAAGAGGAAGTCTAATGTGAAAGATTCCTTTTGCTCTGGTTGGGACAAAGGGTGGAATAAGGCTCTAACTACTGCCTATGCTCAAATTAAGTATGCAAGTTTGAAATTCTTTAGGGATGGATGGGTTGCAGTGCTGAAGAAGTTGAACATTGATAAAGACTCTGAATTATTTCAGAAACATGTCCATGGACCTCCTTCTACTATTGGAGAGGAAGATGAAGATGAAATTGGATCTGATGAATCTTCTTTAATAGTGGTGGATCAAACACATGTTGTTATTGTCCCTTAGTCTTCCGAGCAAGCCCAGCAAACAGCGTCTTCCTTCGAAAAACATTAGCTACCCTCCGATCAACTTTAGCAACTGAATCCTTTTTCTGGACAGCCCTATCCCCCAATTCCCACCTGGCGATCATCTGAGAAGGTGGTGGGTGATAAGGAGAAGTTGTAGAGTTATTCGGCAATTTTTCTTTGTTTTCCTCTATTTTTCCTTTGTTTTGTACCTCTGGTTGTACTCCCATTTGCTATGATCAATAAAATTGACTTATTACTTATCTGAATTTCTCCTCTACTATTCAATATATCTGTTGTTGATTTATTTTTACTTTTCCTTGCTAGTTTATTACCAGGATGGAACTATTGTCAGCTCATGATACAGAGTTGATGAAGAAATGTACAAACTACTTCAAAGCTATTCGTTCAGATTTTATTGAAGCGCAAATAATTGACATCCATGGTCCCGATGTCTCTGAACGAGCAATTGAGGCTTACTAGTACTTGAAATTCTTACTTGATCACGCAGTGGAGAACAATGTAGCTTAAAACGAGATCATTTAAGATCTTCAAGGAATAATTGAAGAACTTCAACTTCAATAGAATGAAGCCACTGCTCTTCTTCATAAAGGATATGAGAAAAAATACCAACAGTTGAACGCTGTTTGGGGCTATGATACATTCATTTCTACCCATAATAAAAGAGAGAGTGTGCTAAAATTTGAAATTAAGGAGAATATAAACATTTCCAAACTGCTGGAGGAGGACAATAACGCTTTGAGAGAAGAATTGAGACCGTTAAAATCTGCTTCTTCCTCTGGATTTATAGTCCTGGTTAATAATGAAGTTATTTCCTTTTTGGAGACTAAAAATGCTTCGTTAAGAGAGGAATTGGAAACTTTATCTTGTCCCTTGATGGAATATCTTGTCCCTTGGTCTGACAGAATCCCTCGATGGAATATCTTGTCCTTCATCTCTTCATACTTGTTTTTCAACTCTTGCACTTTATTATATGATTCTGGTTGATCAGTAGCCATCCCTTCTGGTAATTCTGCTGCTGGGAGTTAATCAGGGATATTTTTAGTAGACTTCCTAGCCTCCTTGAATTTCTCTACCTTATCCCCTTGTTGATCGAGGACATCTGGGTAAGTAAATTCAGTAATGAAATTTGCCAATGCCTTGACTTTAAAAGAAGACCATAGCTCATAAACAATGTCATACTCCCCTAATTCCATTGCCCAGTACATTAATCTTCCAGATTTTTCTAGCTTATATAAAACATGTCTAAGTGGCATATCAGTATACACCACTATAGTGTGAGCGTACAAATAAGGTTTCATTATCCTACTCGCCTCAATTAATGCCAACGCCAACTTCTCTAATCTGGGGTATCTAAATTCTTATCTCTAAAATGATTTGCTAGTATAATAGACCGACTTCTGTACTCCATTCTCGACTCTGATAAAGGAAGAATTGACTGCGCTTTCTGAAACAGCCAGGTATAAATATAATTTTTCTCCTGTCACTCGTCAAGATAATAAAGGAGGTGTCCCCAAGTATTTCTTTAATTCCAAAAATTCCTTCTCGCATTCCTCGTTCCACTTAAAGGTATTCCTAAGCACCTTGAAGAATGGAAGACATCTATCAGTTGCTCAGGAGACAAATCTATTGAGAGTTGCAACACACCCCATAAGGCTTTGCACTTCCTTTTTGGTGGTTGGAGACTGTAACTCCAGCAAAGATTTTGTCTTGTCGGGTTTTGCTTCAATATCTCTTTGATTCACAATGTATACGAGGAACATGCCTTCATGTATGCCAAAAATGCACTTGGTCGGGTTCATCTTCATTTGGTACCTCTCCAGCTGATCAAATGTTTGGCTCAAATCAGTTATATGGTTGGCATCTTTCTTGCTTTTAGTCAACATGTCATCGATATATACTTCCATATTTTTAACAATTTTTTCTTCAAAGACCTTGTTTACCAACCGCAGATAAGTAGCACCTGCATTTTTTAGACCAAAAGGTATAATATTGTAACAATATGTTCCTCGGGGAGTAATGAAAGACGTACTTTTCTTGTCTTCGGGCTTTATTTTAATCTGGTTATACCCAGAATAATCATCCATGAAGCTTAGCAGCTCATGTCCAAAATTTGCATCCACTAGCTAATCTATTCTGGGTAGAGGAAAATGATCTTTCGAGCAAGCTTTATTCAAATCTGTGAAGTCCACACGCATTCTCCACTTATTATTATTCTTCTTAACGATCACAACGTTACCCAACCAATCAGGATATTTTACATCCTCAATAAACGAAGCTTTCTGTAGCTTTTCCACCTCTTCTTAGATAGTCTGGTTTTTCTCCGAACTAAAAACTCTTCTCCTTTGTTTCACTGGTTTGATCTCCTTATTGACATTAATCTCATGGCATAAGAAATTTGGGTCTATCCCCGGCATATTCTCATGACTCCATGCAAATGCTTGTTTTCTTTGCTTAAAAAATGCTACCAACTCTTGCTTCAGTTTTGGATCGAGTGAAGCATCGATCTGAGTTGCTCTTTATGGTTGCTCATCATCCAAAATAATACTTTATGTTGCCTCCATGACTTGGCCTTTAACGAGTTCTATTTCATCTCTTGGGTCTAAGGTTTCAATCTCAGACTCATCAGATTCATCTACTTGATAAGTGGTTGTTTTCTTCATTTCATCATTCTCGAGCGACTTTTTTATCTTCCCTTACAACTCCAACCCCAAAGTTGGTCGGGAACTTCAAACACTGATGTATTATGGATGGAAGTGCTTCAAACTTCTTTAAGCCTACTTGTCCCATGATTATATTATAGGCTAACTAGACATTCTTATCCATCACATAGAAATGAAACTTCACTGTTCTTCTAACTGGCCAGGTACCAATCAACATGTCTATCTTGATCATTCCAAGTGGAAAAAAAATTTCTCCAGAAAACCCAATAAGGGGCCTTTGATACGACTCTAACTGACTAAGTTTCAAGTTCAAACTATCAAAACAAGGGTAAAATATAATGTCTGTCGAGCTACCATTATCCACCATCACTCTCAAAATGATTATGTGTTTTATTCTCATTTTGATCACCAGAGGATCATCGTGAGGATATAAGACTCCTTCCAAATCATTTTTAGAAAAACCAATGACCAACTTATCTTTGTTAACTTTCCTTGGGCAATTTTCTTCAGCCAAGTTTATTCGTTGTATATAGGAACAAGCTTGAGCCCAATTGAGGTAAGCTTTCCTTTCAGCGATATGATCACCTCCTCATGCATCTCCACCTGTAATCATGTTACATTCAAATGAACCGAAACGAATCAAATATACCTCACGCTCGGGTTGTCTTAGCCTTTTGGGGAGATTGGCATCATCTTCATGGTCCCTTTTCTTATCTTATTTTGGTCGGCAAGTAGATTTGGATCTATGTCGACCTCTCTTATTGGTCTTTCCACTGTTCTGACGATCAACAAACTTATTCAACTTTCCTGGTCTAATGAGTGCCTCTATCTCGTTTTGTAGAGCAATACACTGCTTGGTTGTGTGTCCATGATCTTTGTGGAACTCAAAATATTTATATTTATCCCTCCTCTCAGGGGTTATCTTTGATTTTTCTAGCCAATTTAATTACTTGTTGTTCTTAATTTCCTCCAGAACATGATTTATGTCCACTTTCAAGGGAGTTAATTTAATATACTTCCTCAAATAATCTAATATTTCCTTGCCATTTGACTTCTTGCTTCTACCATTATTCTTGCTATATTTCTTCTCTGATTTACCCTCATCTTTATTCTGCACTTTCGCCTCAGCATTTTTCTTCACAGGCATAGCCTCCTCAGTATTCATGATTTTTGCTGCTTTGGCCATTAATTCTGCCATGGATTTGGGGGGATCCTGGGCTAAGGTGTAATATATCTTGTTTAGTAAAAGACCACTCATGAGAGTTGTGATGGTTGTCTTCTCCTCATAGTCTATGACCACCAGTTTCTCGTTGTTAAAATGGGTGATGTAGTCTATGGTACTTTCACTTGCTTTTTGTCTAATGCTTAACAGATGAGATACCCTTTTAACTGGCTTTGCACCAAAATAGAAATTACCTATAAAGAGCTATGTCACTTGGTGGAAGGTTGCAATCTGCCCCCGAGGAAGGCTATTATACGATATCTGAGCAGATTCAGTAATGGTCCCTGAAAACGCCCTGCACCTCATTTCATCTGGGACCGCATAAATATTTGTCGTAGCCTGGTATTGTCTTATGTGAAGGATAGGATCTATTTTTCCATCGTACTTCGGTGTGACCATAGGATCCTTGAACTTTGCTGGTGTGGGAAAATCAACAATCCCATGTACAAATGGAGATCCTTTAATAAAGGTTCTTTGGAGAGGGTTCTTGGCCTTGGCCATTTCTCCTAACCTGTCTTCCAACCTTTGAATAAATCATTTCCATGCATCATTTCTAGCCCCTGACTTATTAGTATTTTCCCGAGCAACAGATCACGTAGAATTTTCCTCTTTGAACCTTTCTCTTTGAGCTGCAGGTCTCAGGTTTGGATGTGATTAGGCTGAGCATTTCCTTAAATCATTTGGTCATTGAGAATTTCTCGACGCAAACCAAAGATTTTTATTCCCCCTAGGGCCCAAACGGTCGAAGGGAGAGGCTCTGTTTTATCTTTTCAAAGAACTTGGTCTCTTTGGTGTTAGAGTGACGTCTTCTTGAGAATCTAAAATTCTTATAGGGGAAGTTATATCGGGGAGATAGGATGGATCTCTTAAATTCCCATAATAATTGAATTCAATATGCTTGGATCGTGATACAGATCGTGGTTCAGTTTGTCGCGAAGACGGCGGATGCATGCTTCTCTGGATGCTTCTTTGGTCTGTTTAGGCAGATACTTCGTTTTAAAAGGTCTGAGCTAACTGTCGCATAGTTTCTTACATATCTTCTTGCCCCTTAGCTATACTAGTTAATATTCCTATCAAATCATTCGCAGTTGGAGGTGCAAAAGAATTGGGAGGATTCCCTTTATTACTCATATTGCTAAATTCTGGGATTTCAGTCATTGGTGATGTGTTTTTGATAAAAACAAACACTATGTATAGTCGTTTCCCATAGACCTGCCAATCTATTGATGTAAAAAACTATATTTGATCTAATTAATTAATCACGGATAAAAATGAGTAAAGAAATAAGATAAGATATATTTATAGTGGTTTAGGCTTAAGTAAATAGCCTACGTCCACTAGTTTGTATTACTGGGTGTCTTGCCTTGGTTTCAATTATTCTCCCTTGCCCTGCCAAGAGGGTATTACAATGTATTTATGGCCTTTGGGTTGTCAATGTGAATAGATAATGTGCCTTTATCGAATAGGCGTTTATATTTATATTTGGTAAGGAATGACTGTAATACAATAAACATTGAATCTGTCTGGTCATTTGGCATTCACAATAAGTTGCTCGGCATGCTTGGTAGTTCGGTACATTGAGTAGCTCGATACACTGAGTAGCATGGTACATTGAGTAGCTTGGTAAGCTGAGTAGCTCGGTACTTGAACTTGCACTATGTTGGATGATGCGTGTCTTTATATAATTGGTCCACGTCAACTGACTAATTTTTATATCAACAGTAGGTAAACGATTTCAGTAATAATATAGGTACCAATATACTTACTTGGCCCCGTAGTTGATAAGACTAGGGTGCATAGTCTATAAGTCACATGTTTAAATAGCACACAAGATTATTGCGATTGCAAACAACGAATATGTCATTATCTACAGTGGTAAACAAATGTTGGCCCAGTTTTAGTTACAAAATGGTTCATAAATAGCTATAAATTAAAGTCTTCTTGATAGTCCAGGGTGATAAGTTATAAAAGTATTAAAATGCTTAATGTGCATAAAGGATAGTAAGTTTCAATTACACATGATTTGTTAGTTGACATGACTTAAATGGTCTGCGACGTCTTTGTTAGTAGGACTGTAATTAGTTTCTCTTAAGGTTTAGAGTGTTTGATTAATGACGAATTAGTATTCGCACTAAATTGTAAGTTGTCGTCTTAGTGGGGCATGCGAATGATCATGAGTTCTAAGTTGGGATATATATAGTAATCGTGTAGGTTCATATTTTGAGTTTAGGAGGCAAATAATAGGCCTTGGTGATTAATTGATTTTATGACACGAGAAGTTGTCATGAGTGTTATCGACAACAGTAGTTGTATGGTCCTATGTCATCATGATGTAGTTATATAGTTAATAAGTAGCTTAATTTTAGATTTGGAAAAAGTTGAGAACTTTGTAGATTTAAATATATGACACTTTGGTGATAAGATCCTATTAAGTGTCTACGAGATTTATCCATGTAAATACATTAAGTATAGGGATTTTGAGAAATTAAAAAAAATGTAATGTTGTGGATCAATGTGTAGGTCTGTGATTCCTAAAGAGGAAGATTTAATAGACTTGTTTAATATTAACATAATTAAATGATAAGCGTTGAACTAAGAAAGTATCTTTTGGTCATACGAATTTCTGGGCATTGGATTCGAAAGAGCTTATCGTCATGACCCAAAAGAATAAGAAATATAATTGGTAAGAGTTCATAAAAATACTTATGAAACGACCATTTGAGTATAATACCTAATAAGGAATAAGTTTCATGTTTTGGAGAAACAGGAGGTACGATTAGACATAAAGGGAACCGTATGGATGTTTAAGCTTGAGTGAGATAAATTAAATTACATACTTAGTATCAAAAAAAATTTAATGAGGTTTAAAAGAGATCTGATGATTATGTGTTTATTAAAGTCAAGACCCAGAATAGTCAGTTTGGCAAGAGGGGAAAGCTTAAGGTCTATATGGTATTATTTCCTAACCATTAGGTTAATGTTTATGAAGGAAACCTTGGAAGCCAGTTTGCGATTTGAAAAGTTTCCTTGATCGACAAATGATAAAAAGGCATCTTATGTAACTTGATTAAAAGGTAAGAAGATCGATCATGAGTTGGGTTTCTAAAGTGAATCGACAAGTTTTAAAATCAATAGAGGTTATTTGAATAAACTATTGAGCCTAAGCAAAGCTGCATAAATTATCTAAGGCAGCGAGGGGTGTGTGTGTGTCAAGGTCAACATGTCAATGAGGCTAGACCAGCGGTTATACGGTATGGCAAGAAGGGAAAGTTAGCACCAAGGTACATAAGAACGTTTGAGATTTTAGATAGGCTTTATCCAATGTTGTATATTTTGGCTTAACCACCTCGGTTAGCTAATGTTCATAACGTCAATACGTTTTGGATCCATCTCAATCAATATATTGGGGTCATCTAGACCTCTAGTACGATGGTCCTATAAGACTAGATTGTGTTGATAGTAGACCACAAACAGAAGATGCTTTGCGAGAAGATGATTCCCATCATCAAGATTATTTGGGATAATAGTGACGTTGAGGGAGACATTTGGGAATTATAATCTAGGATAGGAAGGATACATCCAAAAATGTTTACTTAATTATGTCTAGTGTTTTGATTTTGGGGATGACACTCGATTTTTCTTAATTAATAAAGTCACATTATATTTTTGGACTCGCATAATTCTTAAATTATATGGCCTTGGATTTAGAGAAATTAATGGGATTAATTTAAATAGATTAGTTTTAAATTGAAATTAAGGTTAAGGAGAAAAATTAAAAAAATGTCACGTACCGCGTCACGCGTGTTAATTAAGTTACGCATTTAAATCAAATTAAAAAAATTATACAAAATGAATTATATAATTATACTTATATATATTATAATATCATTAAGAAAAATAAGGATTTTCAAAAACAACAAGTAGAATCAAAATTATTATCTAACATATTCGAATTGATTAGAAATTGGATCGAATCAAATCGGCACTTGCAGAAGCCTTCCTTTTAGGCTGCCAACATGTGCAATGGTGTGGGGTGTAAGGTAGCCGAACCTCCCACATTTAAAGGCCCTAATATTTGACTTCCTACCCCCATTTAACATGGTGGTCACATCATTGAAGAATGTGGAATTATTAGAATAAGTTGTGGGACATTATAAGAGAGAGGAATGAGAGACATTGTCCAAAAATCCCCTCATCTCTGCACAAAATAATTCAGCCCCTAAACCAAGATTTTTGAGTCTTCTTCTTCCCCCATTTCAGTGACCTAATTCCCCATAAATATCTTCATACTTCAAGATTACAAGACCTCAATTCCATCCTCCCATTATCAAGGGTGAAGAAAATGCTTGAGTTGGAACATGAAAGAAGATAGAATCTTATTGGGTTTTCTTTTCTTACTCTTCTTCAAAGGATTTATTATGTTTAAGAGATAGGGTTTCTACACTATTTTCAAGTTTAAATTAAAGCATGCAAGATATATTTATTTATATGTAAGATCCATATGCGTATTTATACTTGTTACATATAACATTATGTTGAAGAATATGTGATAGAAATGGATTGAAGTTCAAGCTTGAAAGAAGAATAAATTTTATAATGTTAAGTTAACTATTTCTTACATAAATCATGTTAAATTTGTTGAATTCATGATAAAATGTTATATTAAACTTATGAAGAAATAGTAGGATGCATTAATTAGGTTGTATTGGCCTAAAACCTCACCTTCATGAACATGAACTTATATAGATGGGATAAATGGGTTGGAAATTTTGAAAGTGCATCAAAATGATCTTTTAAAAATGAAATGATAGACTTAAAAATTTATAAATAATAATCACATAAAATGATACAATTTATGTGAAAACAATTTGAGAAACTTGAAGAAAATAAAGTAAATGGGTGTTAAGTGTAAAAGGTGTAAAAGTATGGGTGTTCCAATGTGTAATATTGAAAATTTAAAGCCCAAGGTAAAATAAGGAAATAAGGATAACAATGCAAAATTATGGTTTTGGGGCCAAAAGTATGATTTTATGAAAAGTTTGGAGTGAATATCACTATTGGCAAAAATTAGTGTTTTTTTCTTTGGAAAATTGGTATTAAAGGAATAATATGAAATGTTGTGATACGGACACATAAAATGATAAGAGACAAGATAGAAAATGCAAAGTAAGGGTTTTAAAAGGTAAAGTCTTGAAATGGAAAAAGAAATGTTTTAGTACAAGTGTCATTTTATGTTAAATATGGACTTAAGAATGATTTTACCAAACTAAGAGGACTCTAGTTAAAGAATTGGAATTTAAAGTATACAATGAAAACTCATATTTTGGAAAGTAAATGGAAAAGTAACATTTTGGCAAAGTGAATAAATTCAAGTTTACTAGTGTTCGTGAATAGTGAAGGCAAAGTCAATAAAATGTAAGTTTACTAGTGTGCGTGAATAGTGAAATGCACATGAAAGTGTGTGAAATGGGTATTTGAACTCAAAGATTAAGTTTTGGTGGTTAAAGTTGTTTTCAAAAGACAAAATTCCTAGTCCAAGGTAAAATGAAAATGAACTTTTGATAAAGTGTGAAACTTGGAAATAAAGTGTGTCGAGACTAGTCTGATCCCGAATAATGTGGGACAATCGCCCGATGTATAATACAAAGGATAAAAGAAAAACGAAAACTAAATGAAAAAGTAAAAAGGATAGGAATAGGGTTAGAGAGACGTAACAACCAATATATACTCAGAGCAACCAAGGAAATTTAAGAAGGGCCTTAAGTCCTAGGGTGCGGCTTTGGATTATACTCAAAACCACTGGCCAATTAGCGTAATGCAACATTTTTCGAATTCGATGAAATTACATAAATACAAATGCTATTAGTGACCTCCGTTAAGAAAGTGAAAAGGTTAATATGAGCACAACGCTCATTAATGTAAAGGCTAGATTGCGAAACAAAAATCTGAAAGTATGTTAATGGCTAAATTAATGAGGTATAGGTAGTACTAAAAGAAAGATTAAGTATGAGTGAGCTAATCACCCGAGTTGCATGTTCATAATGCACATTGCATGGTTATGGCAGATCTGTCATGAGAACACTTAATTAAACAAAGGATGATTTCATAATTGATAAAATACGCCTTATATGTGTAGATATCTATTTGTACAATATATACATTGCTAGTATTTTTCCTACTGGGCATACGCTCATACCCCGCCATTTGCCCTCCCCCCCCCCCCCCCCCCCACACACACACACAAGTACTACAGGTAGTGCAAGGATAATGAGAAAGGAAAGGAGAGTTATGAATGCAATTAAAGCTCTATCAAAATTCATCTTAATTCTTTAATTTATTTTCGAACAATGATTTTTATCATTTGACTGTAATGAGAGTACTTTAATTGGGGATTGTAATAAGTCGGTATTGTAAGAATTCAACTTTAGTTTTTATTTATTCCCTGAAACTTCAAAACTCCTTTACTTCAAGTGTTCCTATGAATTTCATAAGTTGGACATCATTTAATTAATTAAATTAAATATATTCTTTGACACAAATCAATAAATCAAGTGTTTATTTAAAAAGGGGATTTTATTAAATGAAATCAAATTATTAGAAGGTTTTTCGAATTGACACACGGAATCGGGGAAGATGGGAGATTTATGACTTGTGAGAGCACAAAAGATGCATAGAAAAGTTTAAAATCTTAAGGTCATTTCCTGAAATATTTAATGCCAATGTCACGGTCCTAGATTCTCTTGGAAGTGTCAATACTATGAGAGTCAAAGAACTTATTGGTGATCTCCAAACCTATGAGAAGAACATGTTTCCTCTTAAGAAAAAAAGGAAAAAAAGAAGTAGAAGAGGTTAGCTTTGAAAAGCTATAAGGAGGATATGTCAAATTCTAATAGTGAGTGTGAGTTAGAACCCAAAAAGATTGCTAGGTTTGCAAAAAAGATCACAAATTTTTTTAAGCTTAAGGAAGAAAATAATACTTATACAAAATCAAAGAGCTTTATAACAATGATCGTTATAGGAAAAAGAGGGATAACCCTAAGAAAGTGGATGACAGGGACAAGTGTTATGAATGTCAAGGGTTTGGGCATCATGATTTTGAGTGTCCCAGTAATATAAGGCAGGAATGTAAAAAGCCCAAAGCTTACAATGAAACCCTTAGTGATAATGAGTCGAAAAAGGAACCTAATTCTCCTATGGAGCATAACTAAACCACTTTCATGGCTAGTCATGTGAGAATAAATGAAAAAATATTTCATTGATGAAGATAATCATGTGCATGACAATTTTGACAGTCATAGATTCCCATTCTAGTGATGAGGGCGAAGAAGAGGAGAGTAGTGATGAGGAGGAGAGTAAGCTTCAAGATGCCTTTCATGATTTGTATGATGAGTCGTTGAAATTGAAAAAGGCTAACATGGAATTAGAGTCTAAGTTTAAGAATGTGGCATAGCAAATAATGATATTTTTTTTGTACATATGGTATACCCATGAACCAATTAGAAGATAACAGCAAGACTCACATATCTCTTAAAAGAGGTCGGCTCAGCTACCCATCTAGTCGGTCAGTGCAATTATGGTCGACCCCAGTATCACAAGCAGTCAACTTAGCCTGGCTATCTTACAAGTAGTTAACACTTTTAGATAACACTGTTAAAGAAAGAATGTACTATGTAATAGGGTGACATCTACAGCAATCACATCACGCATCCATATGGGAGATATAAAAATATCCCCCTCCATGTGCACATAATAAACTCATAATTATCCCTCCTACTTTCTTGTAAAAGGAGTATCTGCCTAACCTATAAAGGCATAACACATGTTCTTCTCCATTCTCTCTCCTCTCACAACCTATATATAGAAGCCCAATTTATAAAGGGATCAAGCTATTTTCCATCTAAATCTATACAATCATCACTAACAGCTATGGATGTAGACACCTTTTTGGGACGAACCACATAAACCTGATTCCATCTCTTTCTCTCATCTCTCTCTACTATTTTCTCTAGATTAAATCTCTGCGATTTATATATATTTATTTTTTATTGTTTGTAATTAATGTACTCTCTATAAGGCCCAATTAGTATACTAGTTTTAGGCAATAACAAATTAGCTCCCGCCCTCTATGGGAATGGAAAGCCATTTGTTTCTTTCCACCATTACTGATTTTTGAACCTCGGGGATACCTAGTTCTGAGAAAATAGTGAATCGTAGTCCAATTCATTGGTGTTTCATTGGGTTAGATTCCACTCACCTACAAATTTCCTTTTGATTCTCTTTGATTCCTTGAATTCATCATCACATTTAGTTTCCCCTATTATAAATCTACTTTTTTATCACTTTTATTACCACAACTGTCGTGCTCTATTTTTTGTGTTATGGTACTCTATATTTTGGGGACTTATGTGAAAATGGGTGAAAACCTAGAAAGTAATATATGTACTATGAAAGACCCACCTTCCAAGCTTGGGGGTATTGGCGATCTGCAGGGAATATTACAATATCCGGCTAGAGGCCAAGAATCAATGCAAGAGAGCACCAAGCAGCTAACATAGAGTATTCTGGAAAGATAATACAAACATGAAGAGGAGCCAGTTACCCCAGCAGGGGGTGAAAATTCTGGTCGAGGTGAGAAATGCCTTCTCCATCCCCATATAGGGATAAGAGGCAAGCGCACCACGAGAGAGTTGTGGAAAATCTAAGATGTTTAGATTTGGATTCTAAAGGGGAAGGTAGTAAGTCCAGGTACTCTAGATCAAAGGGGGATGATAGTTATTATCACCCCGTGGAAACATCCACCATTAGAATAAGTGGATATGATAAAAAAAATAGACTTAGTCCCTATGGCACCCAAGCATTTTGGAAAGGCTCAGTAAAGGATGTGCCTTTGACCGATTGGGCCCAAGAGTTGTGAGGGGCCACCACTACAGTGATCCAGGGGAAATTAGGGAGTATGTAGAATAACCAAGAAGAGCTGAGACCAAAAGGATTGAATGCTTAGCCAAGTCAAGACTAAGCGTGCGAGGGTCATTCAAAGCCGAGCAAACTTCTTAGGAAGAGAGATCAGATGAAATTCGAGGCTGAGCAGGAAAGATAGTGTCGGTTAAGGCTGAGAATGAGGAACAATCCTAGAAGGGGTCTATACAATGCCTAGAGGATTGTCTGGGTGAAATTATAAAGACGGAGAACCCTTTACAAAGGGGTTTTTTACAAAGGTTACCATTTAAATCATCGATTCTGGGTTATCCATTGCCCGCAAAGTTTAAACTATCTATCATCACACCCAAATATAATGGCAAATTCGACCCTAAACTGCATGTCAAGTAGTACCAAGATTCTATTGATATTTATTCTATCCCCGATGAGATGCGTTGTTAATCATTCTTGATTATGATCACTGGATCAACTCAATTTGGTATAATGGCCTATCGAGAGGCCATATATCAAACTTCCCGCAGTTTGTTAATCTCTTCATCAATAATTCCTATCTCGGTACAAAGCCAAATAAGAGGGTGGCTCACTTGTTAATCCTCATATAGAAAATGGATGAAATGATCATAGAGATCATCACATGCTTTAATACCGAGAAGCTTGAGGTAATTGATTATGATGAGAAGATAGAAATCACGGCAATTATGAGAAATTTATTATTTAGAAAGTTATATTAGGTGTTGGGTAAGGAGCGATCGAGCACAATGTCAAAGTTGTTGGCCAAATTTAGTAAAATTATTAAGAAGCAATGGCAGCAAAGCAGTTTGAGCCATTCTAAGGTCGCTGGTAGCAAGATCTTGGAGAAGAAGAAAGAGTCCAAGGATAATAAGAAGGCCCATAGGCCAAAGAATTTTGATGAATATACTCCTTAATCATAGGTTTTCACTGCATCCTTAATGAGATTCGAGGGAGAAATGACCTAAAATGGTCGCAAAAAATAAAGGGTCCTCTTAACAGGAGGGATAAAAGAAAGTACTGAATATTCTATAAGGATCATGGATACAACACTAATGTTTGCCTGGATTTGAAGAATGAGATTGAAAATATCATCATACGAGGCAAACTGATGAAGTAAGTTGATAAAGTTGGCTAGTCAGATAGGTAGGGAGAGCAAATCCTAAACACCGATCAAATCCCCCTTATAAAAAGTAAAATAAGAAGAAAAAGGGCCAAGATGATGACTCGAAGAATGATACAGATCTGCCAAAGAAGCCCAATGAGTGTATTCACGAATTCAAGATGATTTCCTCTATGTGTAACTTTATAGTAGGAGGTGATGTTGGTGGCAGAGACAAACCGACAGAAAGAAAAGCCTACCTTAACGAGACGAAGTCTTGTGCTCATGTTAGACAGATCTACTTGGCCTAGCAAAGGTAATTAAAGATTGTGTTATTATTTGTTTCTCTAAAGATGACTTGTAATGTGTACTTTATCTGTATGATGACCCTTTGGTGATCAGATAATGGTTCATGAAAGTCGGGTAGTGAGGATTTTGGTCCATAATGGTGTAATACCCCGTATTTTTGTGATATTTATTTATGGGATTAATTAAATTAAATGTGAATTAATTTGGGAATTAATCCAGATTAAAATACTAACCAGATGTGAGTTTGTATTTGATTACAGTGTGTATATATGACTATTATATATGAATATTGAACTATGAAACTTGTCGTGATATTAATATACGGCAATTTGGGAAACTTTGTTGAGACGCGTGTGACAGTCGCGTCAGGAATATATTTATTTTAATTAAAAAGTAATTTTATTTTTATTAAACGTATGGTCGTTTTGAGTGCGCGAACGCGTCCGGACGGGTCGAAATAGTCAGAAAACACTAGCCGGGGGTTTAGTTTGGGTCCCGGGGCATTTTTAGGCCATACCGGCAACGTATAAGGGTAGTTTGGTAATTTTGAATTTTTGGGAATTAAAACCAACGAAAATTAGGAATTTAAAAATCTGATTTGATAATTACCCACTAAACCCACTAATAACCTAATGGGCTACGGGGGTTATTGGAATTAGTTCCAAAAAGTTTCCTAAGGCAAACCCTAGCAACCATTGTCATCTTGGAGAAGAGGACTTGTAGAGAGAGAGAGAGAGAGAGGAGAATTCTGCAGAGAGAGAGAGAATCATTCATCAATTCGACATCAAAATCAGAGATACACATAAGGCAAGTGGTTTTATTTCATTAGTTGCACCGAATGCTTCTTCCATGCGTAGGAAATTGATAAAATTGTATTGTTTTTGGGAGATTGATGAAAACCCATTAAATTGGAATTTGAAACTTGTATTTTGATGAGGAATTGCATGTAGAATTGTATGTAGGTGATTAATCTGATGATAATATATTTTGGATGAAACAAAAACGGATTTAATTAGGCTCATTGGGGATTTAAGAATTTCTAGGGTTCATGTTCTTGAAATTGGGTGAAAATGTATAGATTTGATATTTGGATGATGTTTAGAATGAATTAACCCCACAAAACACGTTATTATGTGACCTAAGTATGTTTAGGGACGATTAGAAACCTTGAACAATTGTTGGATTGATGTTTAGATGAGATTAGATAGGAAGAAAGTTGGAAAAACGAAGTAAGGAATTTCTGGGCTCGAAACTGGCCTCTCGTTAGAAGACCTGCCCAGGTCGTTCGAACGAGCTTCTAACGAGTTGACAGTTTGACTTCTAACGAGAGGGATGTTCATTCAATGACTTTCATTCGAATGAGATCTCGTTATAAGTCCCACTTCATTCGAACGAACTCTCGTTCGAACAGCCTCGTTCGAACGAGACTTCTAACGAGCTGACAGTTTAGGCTTTTTGGCCTGTTTTGATTTCGCGTGTCCCGTAACTTTGTCTAATTGTAGAGATAACATTCCCTTGATGATAAATTGGTATATTTGGGATATTTGGTATATAGTGAGGAGTAAAACATAGAAGTGTGATTTGAACCAAATGGAAACTATGGATAAAGACGTGAGTGTCTATTACGACGTGAGAACAATTGACGGCTTGAATAATTATATTAACCGGGAACATGTAAATTGTGTAACATTATATGTAGGTACGAGAATGAGAAGTGTACCACAAATAAATTATGGTGATTACTAAGATGTGTGAATACTTAGTATATGTATATGATTTTATGTGTATGACATACCTACCATACTTGCTATCACGGGAGGTTTACGTTCGCTTAGGGCCTTTTAATCCTTGTGTTGCCCGGATTTAGATTGGTACCTCGAGAACATAGGTCAGAGAAGGACTTATTGGGATGTTAATAAGTGTGCTGATCGTGGGAGTGTAGGTATGTGCGTGACCCATGTGATGTGACTATGTTCGCCTCCATTGTTTGTGATTGTTTTTATCTGAGAACGATTCCTGAGAGATTCGGAATGCGTGATCCTTATGTACGTGATGTACCGGGATGGATAGAAGAGTATGTGTGCACCGTAGCTAGTCTCGGGGTGCTTGTATTGTATATTTATATCGTGAATAATATACACTTAATTAATGATAACTTCCATGTGGTATTTTGTGTATAAATATGGAAACGTTTTGAGAAAATATAAAGGGATAACCTGAAATGAATTGTATTCCTTAATTGAAAATCCGAGTGTATGTAAAGCCTCTTTTAAATTGATAATATTAGAATGTATAATGGGAACCGAGTAGAAAGGTTAGAACTCATGTCAGTTTAGATAGATGTATTTATCACTTAGATGGGTACTATACGTTAGGGGTGCACAATTAGACGAGAGGTGAGTATTTCATGTGAGTGCACGTCCTAACATGTATTTTGCATTCATTGTTTTAATGTTATTAAAACACTTGCTATTTTAAATACTCTCCACTTTCGGGCTCTGACCCGTTTGCTTTCAAATCTACTTTTTTGTAAAAACCATTTTTAGGTGCCCAGCCACAAGGACACCATGCTTAGGATTCTCATTCAAGTGACGAGCTGTAGCTGTTTGTGGAAGATACAGGACTTTGCTAGTAGACGTTTCATCTATCTTGACTCTATATTCAGTTTCATCAGTTGTAGGGCATGTCGCCCATATCTATTAGAAACATTTCCTATTTCAGATTTTCAGACTTTTGGCATGTAATTAATTCAGGGTACATGGTTTTACTTATTTCAGTTGTGGGATTGTTGTGAGGAGTTTTCCTCCGGATTTATTATGATTTTGTTGGTTATTCTACTGCATCGTTATGGTGAATGGTTGTTGTTCTTTCATTATTCTTTTTACTGTATGTTAATCAGACTTAATTTAAAATTTGGCAACTTACTTTTTAAATACTAGGTGCTTAGTAATCTTTAAAATGTTTTCGACAGTGATGCTATTAACTGAACCAACTTAACATTTTGTATTGATTTAATAAAGGAGTAGCTACCTGGTATTTAATTAGTCGGGGTGTCACATGTGGTATCAGAGCATCAGGTTCTAGTGTCCTTTAGGATCTGTACTGCTTATTATGTTTCCGCTGAGCTTTCTTTGATGTAGAGCCCTCTATTTTAGGACTGTTGTATTCTCTTGTATATGCTATGTTCTTCAGCTATTTTGAGTTTATAACTGCGAACTTATAAACTTTATTCTTATTTCAGAATGCCTCCACGACGTGCACAAGGGGTCCCAGGGATGCAACGCCAGAACCACAGCCCGCACCAGTTCAGGGCACGATGAATGCCGCCGAGGTTGCAGCCATTGTGGCCCAGGCGGTAAATGCCGCACTAGCCGTAGTGCAGCAGACACCACCTCAGGCGCCGGTAGCCGCGCCAGTTCAGGCACATGCATTCCCGTCTGCTTGGGAACGTGTTCGAGATTCTTTTCAGAAAGCACACCCACCGGAGTTCGCAGGTAGCTCCGATGTTGTGGTTTCGAGTCAGTGGAGGAAGGACATTCAGCGACACTTGAGGATGTATGAGTGCACCGATGTCTAGAAGCAGATACTAGCTACCTTTAATCTAGTGGGGTCTGCACTACAGTGGTGGGAGTCTATTACCACCGTGGAGGAGAGAGATACTCTCACGATCCAGGAGTTTGGGTGTAGTTCGACCGCAAATATTTTCCGTCAGCTGTTCACACGGAGATGAGAAGGAAGTTGATGAGCCTCAAGCAGGAGGGAAGGACTGTGGCCGAGTATGAGGCCGAATTTACAAATCTGTTGAATATTGTTCCTGATGAGATACCGACTGAGGAGAAGAAGATCCAGAAGTTTACGGACGGGTTGACTTGGAGGATCCATCAGCATTTGTTGGGGAACCTATCGTTGGCCACTTACTCTGATGTGGTTAACATTGCACTGCTCCATTGCCAGGATCACTGCTTTCACATGGCTGAGGGCAAGAGATCAGGAGAGTCCAGCCATCAGGGCAGGACTGGAGGACATGGTGCCAGTGGGGAAAAATCTGTTCAGGGGCATAGACAGGGAGACCAGGGTTCCCAACAGGGGGATCACAAGAGGTTCAGGTCGGGAAATTTCAGGCACGGACAGGGAGGTTTCCGGCAGGGCCATCAAGGTCCGAACGGCCAGCAGGGTCAAAATGGCCAACAACAGTTTCAGCAGGGCCAGTGGAGGAACGGTAACGGCCACCAGGGCTGGGGGTAGTAGGGACAGAGAGGGGGGAACTTCCCGAGGAAGTGTTACGTTTGTGGCAAGACTGGCCATAAATGCCAGGACTGTCCTGATAGGGGCAGGGCCCCGCAACAGCAGCAGGGTGCTCGACATGAGCCACAGAGGCCACTTTTCCCACCTTCCCTCCCAGCTCCAGCCCAGGTGCCAACACTACTAGCCATTCCAGCAGCTCCAGTGAAGTAGGGGTAGTTACAGTATGGACGTGTCTATAACGTCCACCAGGCAGCAGCTCCACAGGCACCACCCGCGATTGAGGGTATGTTTCCTATCCATGGTACTATGGGTCGGTTTTTGTTTGATACGGGGGCAACGCATTATTTTATAGCTACACATTTTTGCGAAAGCCTTAGGGTTGTTAGCCACAGCAGAGAGCACAGTGACGTGTGTAGACTCACCATTGGGGAGTGGGTCACTTATCTTCTTTATATGCCGGGTAGTGGGGGTAGAGATTGGTAGTTTGGTATTACTTGCAGACATGTTGGTGTTAGATATGCATGAGCACGATGTGATTATCGGTATGGATTGGCTTGCAGCTTATAGAGCCATGATTGATTGCTTCGGTGGGAGCATTGTTTTTGCCATTCCGGGGAAAGAGATGTTTGTAGTGGCGATGCCTCGCCCAGAGGGAGGCTCGACCGCTCATTTGTATTACATAGAGGAGGATACCTCTAACGAGGTTGTGATTCCTTTAGATTCGATCCCAGCTGTCAGGGAGTATTCCGATGTGTTTCAGGAGATACCAGGCCTACCCCCCCCAGTCGAGAGATAGACTTTGTCATAGACTTATTACCAGATACGAGACCTATAGCACGCGCACCGTACCGTATGGCTCCGGAAGAGATGTGAGAGCTACGAGATCAGATAGAGCAACTGTTAGGTCAGGGCTTTATTCGCAGGAGTACCTCACCTTGGGGAGCTCCAGTTTTGTATGTAAAGAAGAGAGATGGTTCACTGAGATTGTGTGTGGACTACCGAGAGTTGAACAAGGTCACGATACAGAATAAGTATCCGTTGCCTCGAATCGATGACCTATTCGACCATTTAAGAGGAGCTTATTTCTTCTCGAAGATTGATTTGCGATAAGGATACCATCAGTTGCGTATCAGGGAGGAGGACATCTCGAAGACTGCGTTCTTAATGAGATATGGTTCTTACGAGTTTCGGGTTATGCCTTTTGGTTTGACCAATGCTCCAGCCGTGTTTATGGACTTGATGAATAGGGTGTTTAGAGATTTCCTAGATCAGTTTGTCATTGTCTTCATTGATGATATTCTGGTTTACTCCCAGACAGAGGAGGAGCACGCCGAGCATTTGAGGCAAGTTTTGCAGACGCTACGTCAGAACGACTTGTATGCAAAGTATGATAAGTGCGGGTTTTGGCTGAAGGAGGTCCAGTTTTTGGGGCACATTATTTCCGACCGGAGGATATCTGTTTATCCGGGGAAGGTATCCGCGGTGAGGGAGTGGGGACAGCCCACGACACCGACTGAGATCCATAGTTTCTTGGACCTAGCAGGATACTACAGGAGGTTCATTCGGGGATTTTCGAAGATAGCGGGTCCTTTGACACATCTGACTCGTAAAGGTGTGTCGTTCATTTGGAGTGATGCCTGTCAGTTGGCATTTGATGAGTCGAAGGATAAGTTGACCTCAGCACCTGTGTTAGCATTGTCGAGACCAGGAGTTGAGTATCTAGGTTACACCGATGCGTCCTTTCAAGGACTTGGAGGTGTATTACAGCAGGAGAGTCAGGCCATAGCTTATGCTTTCCGTAAGCTTAAGCCTCACGAGAAGAATTACCCCACCCATGACTTGGAGTTAGCGGCAGTAGTATTTGCCCTTCGGATTTGGAGACACTACTTTTTGGAGGAGAAGTTTCGATTATTCACGGACCACAAGTCCCTACAGTACCTATTCACGCAAAAGGAGTTGAATATGCGGCAGCGAAGGTGGCTTGAGTTTGTGAAGGATTATCAGTTTGATATCCAGTATCACCCGGGGAAGGCTAACGTGGTAGCAGACACGTTGAGCCGTAGGCCCATAGATGAGGTGGAAGGGGTGTGGAAGGCCAAGTGGAAGGAGTTGGGAGACCAAGATGCAGTGGCCTGATCATTCATGTCTGTGATGACTGTTACACTGCATATTGTCACAGAGGTAGTAAGGGCACAGGCAAATGACTCGTTCTGTCAGGAGAAGATAGTTCGATTACTAGCAGAGGGAGCCGAATCCTATACCGTTAGCTCAGACGGAGGATTACGCTTCAAGGGGAGATTGGTAGTTCCGGAAGGGGAGGAATTGCGGCACGAGGTAATGGCAGAGTCGCACGGCTCACGGTTCGCGGTACATCCCGGTGGGGATAAAATGTATCAAGACATGAGACGACAGTATTGGTGGAGAGGTATGAAGAGAGATATTGCCGTGTTTGTATCTAAATGCGCCACTTGTCAGCTAGTAAAAGCAGACCATCCGAGACTGGCAGGACTTCTACAGCCATTGGAGGTCCCGATGTGGATGTGGGAGAGCGTATCCATGGACTTTATCACGGGGTTGCCTACGTCATAGAGAGGTCACGACTCCATTTGGGTAATTATGGACAGATTAACCAAAGTCGCTCATTTTCTACCCGTAAGGACAGACTACACTAGGGGACAGTATGCCCAGCTCTTTATTGTAGAGATAGTGAGACTTCACGGTGTGCCCCTAAATATCGTGTCTGACCGAGACAAGATATTTATTTCACGGTTTTGGGAAAGTTTTCAGGAGGCCATGGGCACGGAATTGCGGTTGAGTACGGCGTATCACCCGCAGACCGATGGGCAAACCGAGCGTACAAATCAGATGTTGGAGGACATGCTACGTATGTGCATCATTGATTTTGGGGGTGGATGGGAGCAGTATCTTCCACTGGTGGAGTTTGCTTACAACAACTCCTACCAGTTCACCATTGGCATGGCTCCATTTGAGGCGTTGTACGGTAGACCTTGTCGTTCCACAGCATGTTGGTTGGAGGTGGGGGATAACAAACTACTTGGGCCGGAAGTGATTCAGGATACTTCGGCAAGGATAGAGCTGATACAGAGTCGCATTCGGGTAGCTCAAGACAGGCAGAAGAGATATGCTGATGCGAAGAGGTCCTTCAGGGAATTTGAAGTGGGGGACCAGGTTTGCTCAGAGTATCTCCTATGAAGGGGATTATGCGTTTCGGGAAGAAAGGGAAGTTGGCACCAAGATATGTGGGACCATTTCCTATTATTTAGCGGATTGGACTGGTTGCGTATAGACTTGGGTTACCGGAGCATTTGCATAGGATTCACGATGTATTTCATATTTCCTCTCTAAGGAAATATCTTAGAGACGATTTGGCTCATTCTCATATTGCTTTGGAGGACATCGATCTCCAGCCTGATAGCTCCTACGAGGAGGGACCGATTGCTATTTTCGACCAAAGTGAGCGAAAACTGCGGTCAAAGATAGTTCTGTTAGTGCGTGTTCAGTGGCGACATCATAATGTCGAGGAGTCCACATGGGAGCACGAGGATGATATGCGCGAACGTTATCCAGAGTTGTTCTTACCTGGTACTTTCTAGTTCCGAATTTCGGGATGAAATTCTGTTATTAGGGGGAAGTATGTAATACCCCGTATTTTTGTGATATTTATTTATGGGATTAATTAAATTAAATGTGAATTAATTTGGGAATTAATCCGAATTAAAATACTAACGAGATGTGAGTTGGTATTTGATTACAGTGTGTATATATGACTATATATGAATATTGAACTATGAAACTTGTCATGATATTGATATACGGCAATTTGGGAAACTTTATTGAGACGCGTATGACAGTCGCGTCAAGAATATATTTATTTTAATTAAAAGTAAATTTTATTTCTATTAACCATATGGTCGTTTTGAGTGCGCCAACGCGTCCGGAAGGGTCGAAATAGTCAGAAAACACTAGCCGGGGGGTTAGTTTGGGTCCCGGGCCATTTTTAGGCCATACCGGCAACGTATAAGGATAGTTTGGTAATTTTGAATTTTTGGGAATTAAAACCAACGAGAATTAGGAATTTAAAAATATGATTTGATAATTACCCATTAAACCCACTAATAACCTAATGGTCTACGGGGGTTATTGGAATTAGTTCCAAAAAGTTTCCAAAGGCAAACCCTAGCCACCATTGTCACCTTGGAGAAGAGGACTTGTAGAGAGAGAGAGGGGAGAATTCTGCAGAGAGAGAGAGAATCATTCATCAATTCGACATCAAAATCAGAGATACACATAAGGAAAGTTGTTTAATTTCATTAGTTGCACAGAATGCTTCTTCCATGCGTAGGAAATTGATAAAATTGTATTGTTTTGGGTAGATTGATGAAAACCCATTAAATTGGAATTTGAAACTTGTATTTTGATGAGGAATTGCATGTAGAATTGTATGTAGGTGATTAATCTGATGATAATATATTTTTGATGAAACAAAAACGGATTTAATTAGGCTCATTGGGGATTTAAGAATTTCTAGGGTTCATGTTCTTGAAATTGGGGAAAAATGTATAGATTTGATATTTGGATGAATTTTTAGAATGAATTAACCCCACAAAACACGTTATTATGTGACCTAAGTATGTTTAGGGACGATTAGAAACCTTGAACAATTGTTGGATTGATGTTTAGATGAGATTAGAGAGGAAGAAAGTTGGAAAAACGAAGTAAGGAATTTCTGGGCTCGAAACTGGCCTCTCGTTAGAAGACCTGCCCAGGTCGTTCGAACGAGCTCGTTCGAACGAGCTTCTAACGAGTTGACAGTTTGACTTCTAACGAGAGGGATGTTCGTTCAATGACTTTCATTCGAACGAGATCTCGTTAGAAGTCCCACTTCATTCGAACGAACTCTCGTTCGAACAGCCTCGTTCGAACGAGACTTCTAACGAGCTGACAGTTTAGGCTTTTTGGCCTGTTTTGATTTCGCGTGTCCCGTAACTTTGTCTAATTGTAGAGATAACATTCCCTTGATGATAAATTGGTATATTTGGGATATTTGGGATATAGTGAGGAGTAAAACATAGAAGTGTGATTTGAACCAAATGGAAACTATGGATAAAGACGTGAGTGTCTATTACGACGTGAGAACAATTGACGGCTTGAATAATTATATTAACCGGGAACATGTAAATTGTGTAACATTATATGTAGGTACGAGAATGAGAAGTGTACCACAAATAAATTATGGTGATTACTAAGATGTGTGAATACTTAGTATATGTATATGATTTTATGTGTATGACATACCTACCATACTTGCTATCACGGGAGGTTTACGTTCGCTTAGGGCCTTTTAATCCTTGTGTTGCCCGGATTTAGATTGGTACCTCGAGAACATAGGTCAGAGAATGACTTATTGGGATGTTAATAAGTGTGCTGATCGTGGGAGTGTAGGTATGTGCGTGACCCATGTGATGTGACTATGTTCGCCTCCATTGTTTGTGATTGTTTTTATCTGAGAACGATTCCTGAGAGATTCGGAATGCGTGATCCTTATGTACGTGATGTACCGGGATGGATAGAAGAGTATGTGTGCACCGTAGCTAGTCTCGGGGTGCTTGTATTGTATATTTATATCGTGAATAATATACACTTAATTAATGATAACTTCCATGTGGTATTTTGTGTATAAATATGGAAACGTTTTGAGAAAATATAAAGGGATAACCTGAAATGAATTGTATTGCTTAATCTTTAAAAAAATTTCGACAGTGATGCTATTAACTGAACCAACTTGACATTTTGTATTGATTTAATAAAGGAGTAGCTACCCTGTATTTAATTAGTCGAGGTGTCACAAATGGTAGTTCGATTGATGTTATATTTTATAGTTGCTTCAAGAATTTGAGGTTGAGAGATAGAAAGTTGGAGGCTTATCATAGGCCTCATATCGATTTTTTAAGGGAGAATATGTTCCCCTTAGGAATAATTGATCTTGAGGTTGTGGTCAGCACATGGCCAACTTATCAAATAGAGATGATTTATTTTTCGTCCTAGATGAAAATGTCCATTCGGCCTACAACATCATATTTATTATGGTAATATTGAATAAGTTCAAAGTTATTTTTCTACTATTCACTAATGTCTTAAATTCCTTACAAGTTATGGGGTTGGTGTAGTGAAGGAAATCAAGTAAAATCCCGCGAGTGCTACTACACATTCGGAGGAACGACAACAGAAGAAACTCACCATTACTTATCAGATCAAGACGTTGGATTCTTGAGATGAAGATAAATTTGTCAACGGACAGACAATTGAGGAGATTGAGCCTGTGTTGTTGGACGATGAGCACCCAGAAAGGATAGTCCATATCGTCTCATCATTGGACCCAGTCCTTAAGAAAGAGTTGGTTGATTAATTGATGAAGAGGAATAACATGTTCACTTTGATCCACGAGGATATGTCCTGGATAGATCTAGAATTCCTTTGTCATGAGCTCAGTTTAGTGTAGGATGCGAAGCCTATAAAATAAAAGTGTCTTGTCTTTAGCCAGGACAAGAACATGGCCATCCAGGAGGAGGTTAAAAAATTTTAAAAGGAAGTTTTCATTCTATATGTCAAGTGCCCTGGATGGCTTTCAAATTTGGTTATGGTCAAGAAGAATAACGACAACTAGCGTATGTGCATCGATTTCATGAACCACAATAAGGCTTGTCCAAAGTACCATTATCCGTTTCCTAGGATTGACCAGTCGATCGATGATATGACTGGGCACGAATGTCTCAATTTTATGGACACCTATTCGGGGTATAGCTACATAAAAATGAAGCTAGAAAATAGAGAGACAACATTTTTCATCACTAGCCGAGGAACTTACACGTACAAAGTTATGCCTTTGGGGCTCAAAAATGTTGGATCAATATATCAAAGGCTAGTAAAAAAAGTTTTCAAAGACCAGACTATCAAAACCATGGAAGTCTACATCAATGATATGTTAACCAAGATAAATAAAGATTCTAACAACATTAGTTACCTTGGGTCAACTTTTGACCAATTAGAAAAGCACGAAATGAAGCTCAAGGTTGAAAAATGTGTTTTTGGGATAAGGGAGGAAAAGTTCCTGGGCTTCATAGTCAACCAAAGGAATATAAAGGCTAATTCGGACAATATCTAAGCACTGATTAATATTCATCTTCCCAAGAGTAAAAAGGAGATATAAAGGTTGACGGGATGAGTAGCAGCGCTAAACCAATTCGTGTAAAGAACCATTGATAAATGCCTTCCATTCTTTAATATTATAAGAAAGACTTTTGAGTGGAATGATGAGTGTGAAATGAATTTCCTGGAATTGAAGAAGTACCTAGGATATGCGCCTTTACTGTTAAGGCCAGTCCTATATGAAAAGATTCATTTTTACTTGGTAGTATAAAGGTTGGAAATTAGCTCGACATTGGTCCGATAAGAAGATGGAGTGCAAAGGCCCGTCTACTGCACTAGCAAGGCATATTGTGGAAAAAAAATTCGGTACCCTAGGCTAGAGAGATTAGCCTTGTCTTTGATTGAAGCTTTCTTTAAGATGAAGTTGTACTTTTAAGCACATATAATTATCATTTATACATGCCTTCTTCTACGACAAACTATTTATAAACCAGAGAAATAAGGTAAAATGATGGCTTAGGCTATAGAACTAAGAGAGTATGACATATAGTATAAACCCAGAACAACAATTAAAGGCCATGTAGTGGCCGACTTTATAGTACAATTTACCTACGAAGAAAAGATTATTGAACAGACTTCTATGGAAGAGAGATCAGCAAAAAGCATAGCAGAACTATATTAAAGAGAACTCAGAGATTAATCCTATCGAGCAGACTTTTACAAAACACAGCTCAGTTGTTCAACTAACCGAGAAGACTTCTCTGAAAGAGTGATCATCAATTCATCTAACTAAGCAGACTTTTTAGAAAAGATCTTAGCAATTTATCCAACCGAATAGACTTCTTCAGAAGAGAGATCAACAAGTTTGGGAGACCAGATCATTAACAGACCAAAAGCATCGTCTCGACAGGAAGAAAGAACTCAAAATCTGGAGCAAATGAAAAAATTATTTAAGAGTGGATTCTTAATTGAAGGTATCTTTGAACAAGAACATCCAATTTGGTAATTATTAATAGATGGTCCATTATGTTCCAACGATAGCAAGGCGAGCTTAATAATCTTGATTCCTGATGGGGATGAAGTGGAGTATGCCCTCAGATTCCGCTTTGAGGCTTCAAATAATGAGGCAAACTACAAAGCTCTCATAACATGCCTAGTGTTGGCTTCATCTCTGGGAGCTGAGCTACTATTATCATACAGTGACTCTCATCTCATAGTAAACCAATACCTTGGAGTTTATGATTAAGATAAGAATCAATGACAAAGAACTTGGAAAAGGTGAAAGTATTATTATCAAAGTTCTCAGTTGTACAAATAGTTGAAAATATATGGGCAGGTGCACTCTCTCATTTGGCATCAGCCAATAGAACATAACGGATAAGTACATTACATGTAGAAGCATTGATGTATCACAGTATAGATGAAGAATGCTGAGAACACAAGGTTCATATGGATAGTCCGTATATTAGGCTGCGCACACACACAAATTCAAAATTTAACCAAATTTTATCTTGATTAAGAATTAGGTGTGTATGCAATATAATGTCCAAATCAATGACGCTAAACCACGCAAATAATCAAACCAAATAAACACACGAAGAAGTAAGGAAAAATTCCTTTTGGGAAAAACCTAGTATTCAATAATGTAAAGAGTTTGACAAAGAGAATTGACTTATAGACTAGTGAGTTTCACTAAGTATAAAGCGTAGGGTATTTACATTTTCTACAGAATTCAGAACAATCCAGCATTATCCACAGGAAGTGTTGTTTCCTCGGTATCCACCGACCAGCCTCAGGATATATGATCTTTTCTTCTTTAGCCTAGATCCTCGGCTCTATAACTCAGTAGTAGAGTAAACTCTATAAGAGTTTATGCGAATGTATGGAATAAACTTAACAAATCATATATGGTATGTATGATTTGGAAAAACAAAGTGTTTTTCAAAAACATAAAGATGAACACTTTTGGAACAAATATTGGAAAATTATTTTCACCAAAATTCTTGAGAAAAACTTATCAAAACAAGTTTTTATAGAAAAAACACAAATTTTGAGGTGACGATCTCGTTCGAACGAGATGGAAACTCGTTCGAATGAAAATATCAGTTTCGTTCTAACGAGATCAATTCTCATTCGAACAATAACCATTCTCGTTCAATCAAGATTCTAATGACCTTCCAACTAATTTGGGTTTGTTAAATAGAGGATTCTCATTCGATTCTCGTTTGAAGCTCGTTCCAATGAAAATCAGCTTTCGTTCCAACGAGATCATAATCTCGTTCGAACAAGATAAAAAAAAATATTTTTAAAATTCATTTTATCGAAATGCCTTGATTTAAAAAAGTAAATATACCTGAATATAATTTGACTGAGAACTAAAAACCACAAGTCATATACCTTCATAAAGTGTTGGTGATAAATCCAACGGCTTGAAATCCGAAAATGATGCTCGGCCACTAACATGTCTTCAAATGATCGTGGAAGCAATGCAAAGTAGTGTTCGGTTTGAAACTCCGATTTGTAACAGGATATGCCAAAATACCAAAATGCCTAAGCTATGAGCAATTATAAAATCTTGCTCTTACAAATTTCCCTGTTTGGCTATTTCTATACAAAGCAAAAAAGTCAAAAGCTAAATTACATTAGAACACCTAAGACAATGTATCATAATGTCCTCCCAAACCCAAAAAACAGAACAACATTCAAAACTTTGTCTCCAATAGAATTTGTTCTCCCCTAAACCAAATGTGTCTTCATGTTGTGTAATCCATGAAATCATCATCAAAGCGGAAGATACCTACACACATGAGACAAAAAATACCATGACGTTTACGATTTTTAAAGAAAAATAAAACTCCCCTTCAATTTGTTCTCCCCCTTTTTCTCTGTAATAAACAAAGGGTTAGAATCTAAACATGAATAATAAGCATACCATGAAGAAGCAAAGATAAATATAATCATTAGAGCGCATGCGATGAATATAAAAAAGGAATAATGTGATCTCCCCCTGTCAAACAACTATTTTAGAAGTTTTTCAATTTTTTCAAGTAAGGTATATGTATAAAAAGTACATATAGGTATAAAACCACATAACACCATGGAATAAAACTAAAATATACAAATTGTGAAAATGGAATGTATATATGTGAACATTTTCACAGGCAAATTAACATAAACATTCATAACATAGATGCACGAAGTCATGAGATACTTCTAAAGAAACCTTGGGTGTAAAAATGTTTAAATTGAATGAAATTGACTCGACTTATGCAATACGCCATAAATTTAAATGAATCTAAAATCAATAATGTCAAACTATTTATTGCTTTTCAAGAGAGTCCATTGTGCAAATCCATTGATCTTCTACTTTATAACACCCACAAAATCTCATATATATAAGAATTCACTCTCAAAAATTTTGAAGACATCATAACACTCATATGTAGCGAAGAGTCAATGAATATAAAATAAATGGCCTTAACACTTCTATTTTTTTGTGTCGTTAATCTTTTAGGCTGTTTTTGCAAAGGGTGGCTTCTAACGAAAAGAGAATTTTGCTATTTCATAGCCCATTTCCATTACTTAATATATATAAATATTTTTCAGGAAAAAAAATTCGGGCAATGATTCTTACAAGCACAACTTATCTATTTTACATTTGGTTTGTTATTAAGAAGAATTGAGATGAGAACACACATTCGACGAATGATAAGCAAGTACAATATTCAAACAGTTCGTGCATATGTGCAATAAAGGTGATAAAGAGTCTATCATGAACAAAGTAATCATCAATGAACAAGGCATTGCTATCCTCATATTATTAAGCACGCTAATGAAATAAAGTCATGTATGAAAACATTATGAAAAAGTCACCTGAATGGATGGAATGTGGGGGTGATCTGAATATCTTAAATGCACATCCATATATGGTGAAAAACGAAACTACAAAAATATTTTTATATTTTCAAAAAAAATATCAAAAATAAAATCTTTTTTAATTTTTCAAACTTTTTGTTAAAAACCAAAAATCTTTTTGCATTTTTTCAACTTTTCATAAAAATCGAAAATCCTTTCGGAATTTTTCAAATATATCAAAAAAGAAAACATATGAATATAATATAAATACAATCTAGCAATAGGGATATGAACATGATAAACACCCTATAGTAGAAGTAAGTTTCGACCTCAATCATTAGGCTCGGAGGATTTCTCAAAAGGAGAAGACATCCTATGAAATTCCTCCATCAAACATCGTGAAGTGTTGACTAAATACTCCCCTTGCTCTTGAAAACTCTCAAAATATATATGGTGATGTGCGGGAGCATGTGGAGTAACATGTGTGGGAGTACTTACGGGAACATGTGTAGGAACTCGTATGAGAGAATAACAATAAAACACGTGTGATAACTCTCCTTGTCTTAAAACAAAACTCTCTAAGGTGACCTCTTTGTTCGCAATGGGAACAAACATACAGGGCTTTAGTTTACCTTGATCAAAATGCCTAAAATGATATCTCCTTAGTAGGTTAGGTCTCTTTGGTGGGTTAGGTAGAAGCCTATAAGGATCCATCACAAACTCAGGAATCGGTTCGGGTGCGACTTTGAAAGTGGATGCATCGTCAAAACTTATTCCTTGACTTTCAATGTTACCTAATGCGGGATCGAGGAGCATCTTTCCAACCTTATTTGATGTGTCCTCTAAAGTGACCTTAACCTCATTGGCATGTTCAAGACCAACCTCGAGTTAGGATACACAGGTTTCAAATTTCTCATGAGTCTCCATTGAAGCTTGAAGATCTATCATAAGATTATCCACGGTGTTGGTTAAATTAGTGTCCTCCCTACCAATAACAGTCAACTCCTCATATAGAGAAACTTTCACCTTCTCGAGTTGACTCACAGATACCTCACACTCCCTTAAAACATTCACCTCCTACTCTAAATCAAATACCCTAAGATAGAAATCTTTATTAAGATTTTTCATTTTTAAAGTCTTAGTGTAAGGTTCACAAAAGGCTTATAGAGTTCATCTTCTCCCTCACTCAAATTCTCTTCCTTACTCTGTCTATTTAGAATGATTCAAAATATCGTCGAGGCTCTCACATTTAGAAATTTCCTCATCAGAATTGAACAAACTAGAATTACTCACGTGACTTGCCATGAATGTATAGAAATTAGGTTCATACGGTGATTCACCGACAAAATCCATCGGTTCGACGTCACTGCCGCTAAGAGACGCGTTGTGTGTAACTTTCCCCTTGCCATGTCTCTTTAGCCTAGTGGCACGCTCGTGTTATTTATGACCCTTGCCCTTGTACTCATAACATATCATCTCATCTTTCGCACAAACATTCTTTCCCTCATTACCATTTTTATTTTTCTCAAAAATCTTTTCTTTGGAAGAATTTTCTTTGTTAAATTTGAGAAATGTTTTAAATTTTTTGCAAAAACTGCTAAATCACCCATCGCAAAATCAAATTCAGAATCAAAATCACAAATTTTTCTTTCTTCTTTTCGGATTTGTCCTTTAAAGCAATCCCTATTTCCTTTTTCTTAACAATTTTAGGAAACATATCGATTTCATAAGTTTGAAAGTCTTTTGCGGGTTCTTCTAACCTAAAAGTATCAAATATTCCCAATGAATTCAGGATAGTGACTTTAAGGATAAAATGGGCTGGCAGGTATCTCAAAATATTTTTCACAACTCTCGTCTCAAGAATTTTCTCACCCAAAATAAAACTAGAATTGACTATGTTGAAAAATCATGCATAAAACTCATCAAAAGTGTTGGACTCATTCGTGGTAATAGTTTCAAATTATGTGGTGATATTTTGAAGCTTGGAAGCTTTCACGGCATTGGTACCCTCATGAGTGAGTTGGAGGATATCCCACGCTTCCTTATATATGGTGCACGTAATGATGCGGCGAAACTCGTCAGGGGTTATGGCTCCATAACTGGCACTGAAATTGCGAGAGTTAAATGTACTCCACTTAAAATTATCATTTGTCCAATCAGTGATAGGTTTAGGACCTATGATATCACCATTGGTCATTGTGGGTTATGTCCACCCTCTTTCACAAACAAGCCAGACATGCTCAGAAATTGCTTTAAAATCCGACCTCATTCGAGCTTTCCAATTAGCATAATTAGACCCATCAAAAATAGGTAGCCTATTATAAAAATTATCCATAAAACCCAAATTTTAAAGATCACATAAAAACTTAGTGTAACCTGATCTAATACCAATTTGAGAACGCAAGGTTCGTATGGATAGTCCGTATATTAGGTTACTCAAACACAAATTCAAATTTTATTTGATTAACAATTAGGTGTGCATGCAATATAATGTCAAAATCAATTATGCCAAACCACGCAAACAATCAAACCAAAGTAAGGAAAAATTCCTTTCAAACGAAACCTAGTATTCAGCACTATAAAGAGTTTGACAGACACAATCAACTTACAGACTACTTAGCTCCACTAAGTATAATGCGTAGGGTCTTCAAATCTTGTATAAAATATGGCACAGTTCAGCACCATCAACAGGAAACAGTCTTCACTCAGTATCCACTGATCAGCCTCAGTATGCACGATCTTTTCTTCTTCAACTGTAGTGACTCGACTCTATAATTTAGCAGTAGAGTAAACTCTACAAGGGTTTGATGCTAGTGTATGAAAACTTGGGTTTTAATAAACTTAACAAATCATGTATGGGATGTATGATTTGTAAAATCAAAGTGTTTTTCTAAAACATAAAGATGAACACTTTAGGAACAGATATTGGAAAATCATTTTTGCCAAACGTCTTGAGAAATACTCATCAAAATAAGATTTTATAACAAAAAATTGAGGCAGCGATCTCATTCGAATGAAATGGCATATCGTTCGAACGAAAATACCAGTTTCATTATAAAAAGCTCAATTGTCGTTTGAACGGATCAAGTTTCTAACGACCTTCTAATGACTTTGGGTCTGTTAAACAGAGGATTCTCATTCGATTCTCACCTCGAATCTCGTTCCAACAAAAATTATCTTTTTTTAACAAGATTACAATCTCGTTCGAACGAGATTAAAAAAATTTACTTTCAAAATTCGTTTATTAAAATGGCTCGATTTAAAAATTAAACATCCCAGAATATAATTTGACTGAGAAATAAAAACCTTAAGTCGTATATCTCCATAAAGTCTTGGTGAAAAATCTAACGGACTAAAATCCAGAAATGACGCTTAGTCACTAATATATCTTTAAATGATCGTGGAGCCAATATGTATGTAGTGTTTGAAACTTCGATTTGTAACGGGATACGCCAAAATACCAAAATTCCTTGGCTATGAGAAATTATAAAAAATTTCTCTTACAAATGCGTTTTTGTGATGAAGTTAGACATGGGACCATCGTGGATGGATCCCATCCAAGCACACTTGGAGACCAAAATAGTTTCGACAAATCCAATGGAGGTGAGGAGACTTCTCTATAAGGCAGCAAGGTACGTATTGAAAGGGGGAATCTTGTTTAGAAGAGGATTAATTGTATCACTACTCAACTGTGTCCATCCCACTGAGGTTGATGACATGATAAAGAAAGTGCATGAGGGCTCTGTGACACCCCGACTAATTAAATACCAGGTAGCTACTCCTTTATTAAATTAATACAAAATGCCAAGTTGATTCAGTTAATAGCATCACTGTCGAAAATATTTTAATGATTACTAACCACCTAGTATTTAAAAAGTAAGTTGTCAAATTTTAAATTAAATCTGATTAACATGCAATAAAAGAATTATGAAAGAATAACATAACCATTCACCCTAAAGAAGCAATAGAATAACCAACAAATAATAATAAGTCTGGAGGAAATACTCCTCACAACAATCCCACAACTGAAATAAATAGAACAGTGTACCCTTAATTAAATACATACCAAAATCTGAATAACTGAAATATGAAATGTCTCTAAATAGAAACGGGCGACATGCCCTACAAATGATGAAACTGAATATGGAGTCAGAACTAGAAAAGAGGCGTCTACTATCAAGGCCCTATAATTTCCACAACAGCTACAGCTCGTCACCTGAATAGAATTCCTATGCATGGTGTCCTTGTGGCTGGGCACCTAAAAAGGTTTTTACAAAAATAGATTTGAAAGCAAACGGGTCAGAGCCCGAAAGTGGAGAGTATTTTAAAAACAGCAAGTGCTTTAATAACATTAAAACAATGAATGCAAAATACATGTTAGGACGTGCTCTCACATGAAATACTCGCCTCTCGACTAATTGTGCACTCCTAACGTACCGTACCCATACACGTGATATCCATATCTAACTAAACCGACATAAGTTCTAACCTTTCTACTCGATTCATAATATAAATTCCCAATGTCATCACTTAAATAGGTAGCCTTACTTAAACTCGGATTCTCAATTATTAGCAAAACATTTCACAGCAGGTTATCCCTTTTTATCTTTATCAAGACGTTACTACAATTATACTCGCAATTAAACATAACAATTCCTTTTCATTTAACCGTATATTATTCACATCATAAATATACAATATAAGCACCCCGAGGCTAAGCTGTGGTGCACACATACTCTGCTATCCATCCCGGTACATCATGTACATAAGGATTACAAATTCTGAATCTCTCAGGAATTATTAGAATAAGCACAACACACAAAAATGGAGGCGAACATAATTCAACATATCCATGGTCACGTACATACCTACGCTCCATAGTCAGCTGACCTATTAACTCACAAATAAGTCATTCTCTGAACTATGTCCTCTAGGTACCAATCTAAATCCGGGCACACAAAGATTAGATGTCCCTAAGCGAACATAAACCTCCTGTGATAGCAAGTATGGTAGGTATGTCATACACATAAAATCATATACATATACTAAGCATGCACACATCTTAGTAATTACCATAATTTATTAGTGGTATACTTCTCATTCTTATACCAATACGCGTGTCCCCGGTTTATATATACACATCATCCATTATCCTCATGTCGTAATTAGTTATTCGCGTCCTAACCCACAATTACCATTTGGTTCAAATCATTCTTCTATATTTTACTCCTCAATATATCCCGAATATCCCAACTATATCAATTATTCATCAAGTTAATGTTATCTCTACAATTAAACAAGGTTACGGGACACTAGAAATCAAACCAGGCCAAAAAAGCCAATCTGTCAACTCGTTAGAAGTCTCGTTCGAACGAGAGTTCGTTCGAACGAAGTGGGCATCTAACGAGATCTCATTCGAACGAAAGGCATCGAATGAACATCCCACTCATTAGAATTCAAACTGTCAACTCGTTAGAAGCTCGTTCGAACGAGCTCGTTCGAACGACCTGGGAAGGCCTTCTAACGAGGTGACAGTTTCGAGACCAGAATTCTCCTATCTCATTTTTCCCAATTTTCTTCACCTCTAATCTCATCTAAACATCATTCCAAAAGTAGTTCAAGGTTTCTAATCATTCTTAAACATACTTAGGTCGTATTTTAACACATTCATGGGATAAATCTTCCTATACAACACCTAATTATCAAATCTCCCAAAGTTTTTCCCCAAATCTTATGAGTGAGAACCCTAGAACATAAAATCATAAATTTCCATAAATAAATCCATTTTTGTAACATAAAGAGTAGTAATTCTTTTAGTTCAATCACCCAATAACAATTCTACATGCAAACCTATATCAAAATCTGAATTTATAACTCCAATCTCATGGGTTTTTATAAATCTTCAATTACAATGCGAATATATAATTTTCTAATCATGGAAGAAACATTCTCTTGAAATTAACGTAATTAAACCACTTGCCTCGGATAATTCTCTGAATTTGGTGTTAAATTGAAGAAGGTTGCTCTCCCCTTTTCTCCCAAGGTTGAAGGTTGAAGATGAAGGTTAGGGTCTTCTCTTTTGGGAACCTCTCCTAACTTCTCCTAAAACTCCCGTTGCCCTCTAATCACCTAAGTGCTGGTAATGGGTTAGTGGGTCATTAATTTCCTTATTTTAAACTCCCAAAATTCATTGGTCATAATTCCTAAAATTCCAAAATTACCAAACTACCCTTTTAAGTTTCCGGTATGGCCTAAAAATGCCCCGGGACCCGAACTAAACCCCCAGCTAGTATTTTCTGACTATTTCGACCCTTTTGGACTCGTTGGCGCACTCAAAATGACCATACGGTTGATAAAAATAAAATTCACTTTTTAATTTAAATAATTAAATTCCTGACGCGACTGTCACGTGCGTCCCAACTAAATTTTCCAAATTGCCGTATTTCAGCCTCGCGACAATTTCAATATTTTCAATATTCATATATTTCCATATATACACATTATAATTAATTACCAACTCACATCTCGTTAGTATTTTATCCGGATTAATTATCAATTAATTCACATTTAATTTAATTAATCCCATAAATAAATATCGATAAAAATGCGGGGTATTACAGGCTCGTGTGGGGCCCATTCAACGAGCATATCGTTGGTGAAAAGAGTAGCCACTCAAGGGTACTATTGTCCCACTATAAAATGAGGATGGACAAGCTATGTAAAGAAGTGTGACAAGTGCCAAAGGTTTGTTATGATACATAAAAAATGGGGTTGCAATGTCGTCGATTATATCCCCCTTGGCCTTTTACCATGTGCTTAATTAATCTAGTTGGCCCAGTGCCGAAGATAAGAGGCAAGTTCAGGTAATTGGATTATTTCACTAATTGGGTTAAAGTAGAGCCATTGGTGGGGATGACGTATGAGAAGTTATTCCATTCCATGTGGAAGAACATTATTTTCCAGTACGGCACGCCGTATCCCTTCATCACTGACCACAATACCCAGTTCGATAATAGAAATTTTAAATATTATTGTATTAATTTGAAGATCCAAAAGATTCACTTAGCTCCTGGTCAACCACAGTTCAATGGGCAAATAGAGGTAACGAACAAGACCCTATTAGAAGGAATGAAGAAAAGTCTTGATGATACCAAAGGGAATTTGATCAACGAACTTCAGAGTGTACTATGGGCTTACCCAAACACTCCAAGGACTGTAACAGGCGAGACTCCATACATATTGGCCTTCAGCAAAAATTCAGTAGTGCTAATGGAGATCAAATTTCCCAGTCATCGAATACTCAACTTTTAAACTCCAAAGAGTGACCTGATGAGAAAATTAGACCTAGATTTAGTAAAAGAAGTCAAGGAGCATGCATCACTTTGAGTAGCAGTGTACCAACAAGGGACTGCTCAGTTTTACCATAAAAGGGTAAAATCAAGCACCTTAAAGGAAGGAGACTACATGCTAAAAATGATCATTCAAAAGGGAACAAGTTATAACCAAATTGGCACAGCTCATACAGAATATCTACTATCGTATGACCTGGAACTTACAGAATTGAGACTCTGTAGGGTGAGTAGTTTAAGAACCCATGGAATTTCAAGCACTTGATGAAATACTACTAGTAGTGAAGACCATTATTGGCAGACTAGTTAGATCAAGAGATCAAATATGTAAGTAGTTTTTAATTCCTTTGTAATCAACTCGCAGTGTTCAATGTGTAACACCCCGTATTTTTTATGATTTTAAATAATTATAGGATTTATTATTATTGTTGGAGTAATTAAATTAAAATTTGAGAATTTAATTATTAATTAATCCGAATTAAAATAAATATTAACTAGCGTGCCAAGGGTTAATAGTAATTGATGAGAACTATTAAATAATATTGGGTGGAGACGTAATATGGAATTATGAAATTTTATAAATTGTCGAGAGTGATAAATACGACAGTTTGGTATACTAAGTCAGGACGAGCATGTGAGTAATGTCGGGACTGATTTAATGGATTAAAGAAGTAAATTGTTTTTAAGTAACTCGTATGATCATTTTGAGTGCGCCATTGAGTTCGGAAGGGTCGAGATAGTCAGGAAACTCTACTTGGGTATTTTATTTGGACTCTGGAATATTTTTAGTCCTAACCGACACTCCGTAGGGGTTTTTTATCTTTTGGATTTTTGGGGAATTATTATGGACGAAAATTAGATAATTAAAGATGAGTGTATGTGGGTGAGATAAAGTATGTTAGTTTTTAAACCTAAGAGAGAGGGAGATAGAACCACAGAGGAAGAAGGAGAGCCCATAGGTATTCTTGGTACAAAACTCATGGACTCATGCCACAAATCCCACCAAAGCATAGATCGGAAGATGAGAAACAAATCTATACCAATTTCATCAGCGGATCAGAATATCATAATCGAAGCAAGTGTTTATTGCTGGCTTTCTTTAGCAATAATTATGTTCACAGTAGAATAGGTAATTACCCCATTGCTATGAAATTGAATTTGGTTAAAATTTGGGAGATTTGATCATAAATTAGGACTGATATGATAAGAGTTTGATTCCTCATGTAGTTAGGATGATGTCCACGAATTTATGATATTGTTTTTAATAAATTTGGGTTTTAATTTAGAGTTATGCATGTAAATTTGAGAACTAGGGTTCTTGATAATTAAATTGGAGATTTCGAATTTGATTGATGATTAGTGATGATTTAATGATGTTATATCGTTAGAAATCATCTAAACATATTAGGATATTAATTTGGGCTGCTACTTTGGTGTTCGGGACTGAACAGTAGAGGTTTTAGATTTGTTAATGGTGGAAAAACGTAGCTAGTGCAGGTTGGGGATGAAACTACCCAATCTCATTCGAACGAGATTGAGTCTGGTTCGAACGAGACTTGATCTCGCGAGATGTCATTCTAATGACATGTTATCTCGTTCAAACGAGATAGCCTCTAGTTCGAACGACATGTTAAAAAACTGGGAATTTCTATTTTTTACCCAAATCAAGTTACACAGTTAGTTTGAGAGAGGAAAACTAGTATTTAATGAATTTAGTACAATGCATAATTCTTGGGAAGTATTTGGGAAATAATACTTTGAATATTGGAATGGCAAGTTAACCTTGGAAATTTCGAGAGAGAGTAATCGGAATAATTATATTATAAGTAGTAATGAGAAAATACTACGTATGGAAAATATATGTACGGGTTGGATGAATACCCATTGATTTTAATAGGATGTGAGAGTGCCTATTATACGTTTATTATTATGTGTATAGCATACCTACTCTGCTTACTATAAGGAGGAGGTTTTCACCTAGTGGACAGTCTTATCCTGTGTTGCCCATTGAGGGGATATTTGACTTGTACCCAGAGTATATGAACTTGGTTACGTGCTATCTTAAATGTAGGATAGTTTCGACGGTTGAATGGGGCGTAGGTATGTGCGTCACCCATTTGGCTGGGGATTATGTTCGCCTCCAATAAATGTGATTTGAATTTTACAGTTCGTGAGAGATTGAACCAACAGTCTTTTATGCAGTGAACGATGCACCGGGACATGATAGCAGAGTATGCATTGCTCCAAGTGGTGTGTGTGTGTGTGTGCATGTGTGTGTGTATACTTGTGAATATTTCTACTGTGTGAAACTAATAAATATGGTAATAATAATAAGTGCATTGCGCCAAGTGGTCTTAACCAAGGTGTGAAAGATTAGTATATATATATATATATATATATATATATATATATATATATATACAGGCTCGCTCAAATGCGGACGCAACTTGCGGATTTAACTTGCGGACGGATTTTTCAATATTTTTTAAAAATTGTAAAAAATGTTTTTTCGACTTGATTTTTTTCTGCTGTATTTAAACATTTCAAGGGACCATTATAAAAAAATCATCTCAAAATGAATTGTTTTGCTATTTTTAAAAAATTGGTCAAATATATGCCAATTTTTAAAGCTCTTTAAAATCGACATATGTTTGACCGATTTTTTAAAAATAGTAAAACATTTTATTTTGATTGGATTTTTTTTACAGGGATCCCTTGAAATGTTTAAATACCACAGAAAAAAAATCAAGTTGAAATTTGATTGTTTGCTTTTTTTAAAAAATACACAAAAATTCATCCGCAAGTTAAATCCGTAAGTTGCGTCCGCATTAGAGCCTCGCTGCATATATATATATATATATATATATATATATATATATATATATGAATATACTTGGGAAAATTCTACTGTGTGAAATTAGTAGATATAGTAATAATAAGAAATAAACTAATCTTAATGGGTAAAAGATTAACCACTCGAATAGTGAATAATGAAATTTAGTTATGTGGGATAAACTATTTCAATAACGTATTGTATGGGCGATACGAGTTTACTGTTAGTGAACATAAATAGAGACCTTATGGTTTCGAACTAGTACGGCTCGGTAACATAGTGTGGATTAGAAGATACGCTAGGCGTGCACAATAGATGAGAGGTGAGGATCTCATGTGAGAGTTTGAAAAGCTATCATGCACATAATACTTGCTTTATTGCAAATTTTAAATACTTGCTAAAACAAATATTTTTAAAACTCGGCCTCTGACCCATCTCTTTCTATTCTCCACTCTTTTTCTATATATATGTATTATATCAGGTGCCCAGCCACACGGTTACCAGACTTAAACGCTTGGATTGATTAGCGAGCTCCAGCGGTTGTGGAAGTTACAGGTCCTTGCATTTAGACACCCCTATCATTTATTTTAGTTCTATTCAGGCATCTCACTTAGGGCATGTGTCACCCATTATCAGTTGCTTTATCAGAGAGATTGTACTCAGTTTACTTTAGTAGTTCATTTTAGTAGTTCATTTCAGTTGAATTGAGTATTTTATGGTTTATTGGCTTGAGACTTTAACTCGAATGTTTTATCCACTCTTATTAATTTCAGCAGTTGAGTTATATCCAGTATTTATTATATTCCCATGAATGGTAAATATGTGATGTCTTAATACTTAGAAATTATTAATGGATTCTTTGGATATAACTTAAAAAGGAAAATATTTTTGACACTAGCTTAATTATTTATTAGGTGATTATTAATGTTAAATGTTTTTCGACAGTGGTGCTAAGAATGAACCAATTGAACACTTGGTTTTAAATTGAATAAAGGACTAATCACCCGGTATTTAATTGGGCGGGGTGTCATAGGTGTTATCAGAGCATCAGTTTCTAGTGTCCTTAGGATCTGTGGGGCTTTTCACATTTTTGCGTAGCGTTCTTTTATGGAAAGCCTTACTATAGGATTGTTATATTCCCTTACGTATGTGACTTATATTCTCCTGCTATGAATTATAATGGATGTGACTCATTATACAAAATCGTGTGTTTTTCGAGCACCGAACATTATAGGACGACCAGGGAGGGCCATAAGAATGACTACAGGAGAAGAAGCCCAACAGAATACATAGAATAATCTGGGAATGGCGATCGTGACAAAAGTCACCGCGAGTAATAATTAAGCAAGTGATAATAGCATTATCACTTGGGAATAGTGGGCTCCCCTGGCAAGGTCATAGATAACGGTAGATCAATTTTAGGATCACCTAGCGTAGTCGATAAAGGGGAAATCAGATGGACCCTTTTAAAAATTCATTAAGGAAGATGCGGAGAAGAAAGAGAGAAAGTGTAACACGCCAATAGAAGTAGAAACTTTGAAGGCAATTGTGTAAAGTGGAGTGCAGCGACACTCAGAATTAAAATTGGAGTTAAATTGTACCTCTTAGGATAAATATAAAGTGATTAGAGTCAATCACCACATATAAAGAAGTGTGTTTGAAATTTAAAGAGAAATTTGGGTATGGTTTGACCGTTAGGTCTTACATTTGATGTTGTAACACAGTTGCAAGTGAAATTTTGAAACTTAGCACAGTGGGTAATCTAGAGACCAATCTTGAGAGAAAGTTTAAATTGCATAACAAACTTTATACCGGAAAAGGGGCATATAATATAAAAGGATTTATATTTGATAAAGGACCGTGTGTAGAATACGAGGATGGATGAGAATTCCAGCTAGGTTAACTAATGTTGATGTCATCAAGGTTATATGTTTGCAAGTTATTTCATCACTTCCAGAAGAAGTGACCCGGAGGGTTAGTGAATTTTGTCGAAAAGAAAAACTGAACTTAACGGTGTTAGTGAAACACCACATGAGAGTATTCCCAATAGGGAACTCATTTAGATAATTTCGATTGATTAACTTCCTACAAAGTGACGATGAAGTCAATCAGGGCTGTAGAGGTCAACAACCGTTCCAGAAGTCCCGCATAGCCAAAAGGACAACGGGAGAACAATTAGGAACTAAGACTGTCAGTCCGAGGGAAGGACATTCCAAAATGGTCAGTGGGACCAGTGACAGGAAATGTCTCAGGAAGTTTCCCTATCTATAGAGAGTGGGACCACCGGTGTTGAATGTGTCCACGTTGAGAAGTGCAACCAATAAGATTTGAGAATGGTAAACCATGCCAGTTATTCATAAGAACTGGAGGAGTGATACTTTTAGAAGAGGAATTGGGTTAAGAGAATGGGGCCGAAGAAGTTACAACCCGAGAGTGGCGAGTTTAAACAGGACCAGTGGAGTACTTGCTAACACTAGCATATTAATCCTCAGGGTCATTGGGGCCCAGGAGAAATAGAGTGGCTAGTAAATCCATAAGTAAGGACTAGAGATGTTAGGACACCATTTCAGTGATGGGTGTGTAATCCATAGAACATAATAATTTGGCCACAACAAGGATGGGGCAACAATTGGATGAAATCCTTGACGTATAATGAGCGCAAGTGATCATGGGTTGTTTTGGCCGCGAGAAGTGCGCGTAAGGACCATATTATTCAGAAAAATTGGTGAGGTTTTGCTTAATCCTTGTGAGTAAATGATTAATTCAAGTTACGTGGTGTGTCACAGCTTATAGATAAATTGTAAAACCTAAAATTCGCGTCTTAGTTGAATTTAGTGGGAACTTTAGTTTTAATAGTCTTGTTACAAACGTATTTCTCGATGATAGCGGGGCTTTTTGATGTAGCCTTTGAGTGAATCGGGTGGTCCCTAAGAGTATATTTTGTTGTTACAAGTTACATACTTATAGTAGAGTTTATTATGGTTATGTGGAGTGATTAATTACCGAATGTTTGAACGATAGTAAATTGAGTGATAAGTCTGTCGTGTCGAATACTCTAGGGGAGTAATAATAATTTTGTTCGGCACCACCTGAAATAGGGTTGGGCCCATTTATATGTACATATGAAAATTTCATGGTACCATAGACCTCAGTAAGTATGTGTCTAGTTATATGTGATCTCGTTGCGTACGGATTTATTTACTGATGTGACTCAGGATGCATTGTGTTCTTTATCAAGCATCGAGATATAGCTTGTTATATATATAGCACCAAAACTTGGGATAGTGAGAGTGCCATGTTTCATGTATTTTTAAGGACATATGTAGATTAATATGTCAACATACGGAGATTGTGGGAAGGTACATATTATGGACTGGGGACTTTACGGATCTCGACGACCGACAATGTTAGGTAGTAGTGTATCGGGGGATTCCTTATTTGGATTTCACTTTGCGAGACATCCCACGCATGAAACTAACGAACATCAGGAGTTGGAGAGAAGTTTGGATGATAGTACATGGGATTCGTACCTTAGTAATTGTACATATATGAGAGTATAATTGAGAGTTGATAATTCCATTATGATGCGAGAATATATTTCATTTTTGCAATAATGCGTGAGATATAGGGTGTATGGGCGCCCTAAGTAATTGAAAATATTGTATCAGGCCATGGATGATGATTGTCATGTGAATTCGATAACATTTATCCAAGGGAGTCGAAGTTTATTTCGTAAGATTTATCAGAGGCTTACATTTCACGAGGAACTGATTTTTAGAGCGGGGGAAGGACCTGTGACACATGGTGAGGCAAAGTCACATGGATCACGGTTAGAGCTACATTTGAGAGAATATAATATGTATCATTTTATAAATGACAGAGGTGATGGGATTAAAAGAAAATAAATATTGCTAAATTATCTTGCTGTGGGCCACCTGTCTGTTGGTAAAAGGGTGGACCATCCGAAACCAACAGTGGTTTCTTCAACCAATAGTAATGGGAGTGCATTCCCAAGGATTTTATCACGAAGGTAACTACTTTCCAGAGAGGTTACGGTCCTATATGAGTGATACTGGATAGGTTGAACAAAGTAGCTCATGTTATGGAAACTAGGACTGATCATACTACGGGACGGTATGCGTCGATCTTTTTAGCCAAGATAGTGAGGTTACATGAAGTACCGTTTGATAGCATGTCCGATTGGGACAAGAACTTCTTCTTTTTATTTTGGAAGAGTTTTCTCGAGGACATAGATACCGAGTTGTGATTGAGTATGGCCTATCATCCGCTGATGAATGGGAAGAACAAGCGGACTAATCGGATATCGGAGTTGTGTAAGTCCCCTACTTTCTTTTAGTGGCAGGCTACCATGGATTGGAACGCTAAGGCTTATTTGGAGGTTTATATTAGAGCATGGATTGGAAGATTTATTTTTTAGCTATAAATTAGTGGTGTAAAGTATATATTGTGACAATAACTGACTTGTGTGCGATCGTTACGAGACGAGATCGTATGTGTCTAAAGAACGATTAATCTACCAAAGTGTGAATAATCATAAGCTAGATAGTGAATACCTAAAATAAGTTTAAGTAGTGAAACGTAAACGGTAAGTCTTGGGCAAGAACCTAAGTAACAGGGTAAACTGGAGTTTAAAACGAACACATGTGGAGTGTTCATTATCAAGAGTATTCGATAGCGTACTATATGGGTGGTACGGATTAGTTTACTTGGGGGCACAACGATGCGATGCACAACTTATATACAGCGTTGTTTGTACCTGATATATTTTTTCGAATCTCGGGACGAAATTCCGTTGTAAGGGGGGAGTATGTAACACCCCGTATTTTTGATGATTTTAAATAATTATAGAATTTATTAGTATTGTTGGAGCAATTAAATTAAAATGTGAAAATTTAATTATTAATTAATTCGAATTAAAATAAATATTAACTAGCGTGCCAAGGGTTAATACTTATAGATGATAATTATTAAATATTACTGAGTGGAGACATAATATGGAATTATGAAATTTTATAAATTGTCGAGAGTGAGAACTACGACAGTTTGGTATACTAAGTCGGGACGCGTGTGTGAGTCGTGTCAGGACTGATTTAATGGATTAAATAAGTAAATTATTTTTAAGTAACTCGTATGGTTATTTTGAGTGCTCCATTGAGTCCAGAAGGGTCGAGATAGTCAGAAAACTCTATTCGGGTATTTTATTTGGACTCCGAAATATTTTTAGGCCTAACCGGCACCCTGTAGGGGTATTTTTGTCTTTGGTATTTTTGGGGAATTATTATGGACGAAAATTATATAAGTAAAGATGAGTGTACATTGGTGAGAGGAAGTTTGTCAGTTTATAAACCTAAAAGAGAGGGAGAGAGAACCATAGAGGAAGAAGGAGAGCCCATGGGTGTTCTTGGTACAAAACTCAAGGACTCACACCACAAATCCCACCAAAGCGTAGATCGGAAGACGAGGAACAAGTATATACTAATTTTATCAACATATTATAACATCATAATCAAGGCAAGTGTTTATTGCTTGCTTTCTTTAGCAATAATTATGTTCATGGTATAATAGGTAATTACCCCATTGCTATGAAATTTAATTTGGTGAAAATTTGGGAGAATTGATCATAAATTAGGACTGGTATGATAAGAGTTTGATTCCTCATGTAGTTAGGATGATGTCCATGAATTTCTAATATTGTTTTGAATAAATCTGAGTTTTAATTTAGAGTTATGCGTGTAAATTTGAGAACTAGGCTTCTTGATAATTAAATTGGGGATTTAGAATTTGATTGATGATTAGTGATGATTTAATGATTTTATATTGTTAGAAATCATCTAAACATGTTAGGATATTAATTTGGGTTGCTTATTTGGTGTTTGGGACTTAACAGTAGAGGTTTTAGACTTGTTAATGGTGGAAAAATGTAGCAGGTGCAGGTTGGGGATGAAACTACCTAATCTCGTACAAACGAGATTGAATCTGGTTCGAACAAGACTTGATCTCGCGAGATGTCATTCTAATGACATGCTATCTCATTCAAACTAGATAGCCTCTGGTTCGAACGACATGTTCAAAATCTGGGAATTTCTATTTTTGACCCAAATCAAGTTACACAGTTAGTTTGAGAGAGGAAAACTAGTATTTGTGAATTTAGTACAGTGCAAAATTTTTGGGAAGTATTTGGGAAATAATACTTTAAATATTGGAACGGCAGGTTAACCTTAGAAATTTTGAGTGAGAGTAATTGGAATAATTATATTATAAGTAGTAATGAGAAAATAATGAAGCACCTTATACTCTTGACTCACTTGAGTCAACATTGTATAAGTGATCATCTAGTTTGGAAATATTGACAAAATTGAGTCCCATTCCCTAGCTACAAAAGAGCCTCAGACTCTACTCTTTATTTCCCTTTATTGTTGTTTAAAGGTATAATATCAACCCCACACACACACACTAGGATTGCATACATTGTTCATATAGTGTACTATTTGATTGTGTGTGAGTTGTGTGTGTTTAATCCCAATTAAATTGATTTTAATAATTTTTTGAGAATTTTTAATAATTTTTAAATGATTTTTTGGAAATTAAAATTTGGTTTATAAAACTTTTGGGGTCATTATGTATTTACTGTTATTACCTTTTTATACCTGAAAGTTCAATTGGGTAGGATCCGAAAGCGCTTGAGACTTCAAGGGAGCGGTGTAATTAAGTTTAAAACACGCGTGTAAGAGTACATCTCAGTCCCACACCTGTCCATGTTATACCGGATAGATTTGTGTTTGTTGCAAGACTTAAAACCCTTATGTTATCTTAGCCCTTGGATCTCAGTAATCAACGCTCTGCATGCGTTTGAACTCAATCCCTGTGAACCTATCTAGACCAATCAGAAGAAGTTTAATCACCGCTAATGTTAAACCGTTGGATCAATGTCAAAATCCCTTAACCATATCTCATCCCTTGGATTTGCATCAACCTTCTCGATCCTTCCTTTCCCCGTATATAAGGAGGCTTACCCTCAGCATTTTGAAACTTTTGGTAGTTCATCTAAGTAGAGAGAGAGGAGAGAGAGAGAGAGAGAGAGAGAGAGAGAGAGAGAGAGAGAGAGAGAATCCAGAGAGAAACCCTAACATGTTTCAAACCCTAATTCATTTTTCTTAAATTGTTTACACCAAACACCATACCTGAGTGTTTGAGAGTTAATTTGGTAGAGGGTTGAAGGAAGGTCATGGTTTGAATCATCTGTGTGTGAGATTTTGTGTCCAACTTAAGCATTTTAGTTAGATCTGTATTTCTTTTTTATAGAAATTATAGATCTGGCCATTTTATGTTATATTACACTTAGATCTACTTTATTTAGTTTCTCGTCTTGAGAAAACACATTCATTGATTACTGTTATGTAAAAAAATTTCAAAACTTTATAATCAACAAATATTTTTTCTGTTTCTAGTTCTTATGGAACAAGATTTTTGACCTAGTTGGAATCGCAATTGGTGGTTTTCAATTTCAAAAGCATTTTCAGAACCCTCTGAAATTGGATATGATCTTGGCAGTCTTTCGAGAAAGGTAACCTTGGATTCCGGGATTATTTGAAAGGTCAAATAAAGCCTTTTGTTTCTAAAGAAGAGAGAAACTGAAAACAGCATCATTTAGATCTGATCTGTAATTTGATAGGGTTGTTTGTATAAAATAAATGTCTATGTGTGTGTGTGTGTGTGTGTGTGCATGCATGTGTTAGATCACCATCACAAACACTTGATACACTATAACATAGAAGTGTTGGTTATAAGATCTTGAATCTACAAGAGTCGACGTAAAGACTGGAACAAAGTGAAGAAGTTAGCAAGTTGGGAAAGCCACATCAACATCAGACCTGCAGAGAAGTGGGTAAATATTCTAAACTTGTATAGGACTATTTTGTGTGCATGTGTGTTAAATAGTTTGTAACTTGTATATTTTGTTTTAGTGGATTTTTTGTTTGTGACTTAGAAGTCACCGTGGATGTTTCCTCAGTTGGGTGAGGTTTTACCACGTTAAAAATGCCTTGTCCTTAATCTTTCTACATCTCCTCACCTCATTCTTGTGGTTGTGCTGAGTTTAATTGATTTAAACTGATTTTTGAAACTTGTTATAAAATCTTGAAAAAATCTCGTGCATGTTTTATTAAACACATCTTGTGATTAATCTATTTTGATCTAAAGAAAATAGTTTCTTCAAAAAATAGTTCGAAGTTACTTCAATAGTTTAATCTTGTATTAAACGACCTAAGTAACAGATTTTTCAAATGGTATCAGAGCTTTGGAAATTTTCTTTAAAGATCTTGTGTTTTTAAAAATGTTTTCTTAAAATCAAACAATGGACGAGAAAAATGAAAGATTTGGTAACTTGACCAGACCTCCTCTCTTTTATGGAAATAACTTTGCTTACTAGAAAGTAAGGATGGTTGCTTTCATACAAGGAACCTTAGGAGATGATGTCTGGGATATTGTTGAAAATGGATATACTTATCCTACAAAACCAGCCACTAAAGGAAGTAATGAGAGGATTAAGAAAGTATTAAGTGAATTCACTCAAGAAGAGAAGCAAGTTTCTCGAAACAATAACAAAGGAAAGAATTCCATTTTTATGTCTATAAATGAACATGAGTTCAAAAGGATCTCATCTTGTGCCACTTCAAAGGAAGATTGGGATACATTGGTTACTGCACATGAAGGTGACACTAGAGTTAAAGCTGCTAAAACACAATGTTTGTCCAGTAGTATAACTCTTTAATTATGTCAGACTCTGAATCTTTTGATGACTTTTACATGAAATGGACTGACACTGTGACCAAATTGCATGCTAATGGGATAAATTATGATAGACATGAAATTGTCTCTAAAATTCTAAGATCATTACCATAGAAATTTGATAACAAGAGATATGCTATTGAGGAAATGAGTGATCAAAATCTCACTCCTGAATTACTCAGTGGTAAACTGAGAACTGTGGAAATGGAATTATAATATAAGAAACAATTGACCCAGTCCCATAGGAAACAGACTAGTTCCAATTTGAGTTTTTCTTCTAAGCTGATGAAACCTGAGCTTACTATTCCCAATAATGACTCTGATGAGGAATGTGATATAGATAGTTTGGATAATCAAATTGCTTTGATGTCAAAGCAGTTTAAGAAAATTGTCAAATTTAGAAATAAAATGGCAAACAGACAAGGCAAGACAAATTATCCAACTCAGTCTAACCACAAACCTCGTGAGAAAATTCAAGACAAACATCACAAGGACATTCATACGAGACCTAAAAAAGACTTTAAGAATATTGAATGCTTTATATGTGGAAAATTGGGTCATATAGCACAAGACTGTAGAGTTAAACTGAACACAACTAATAAACATACTAGGGCCAACATTTGCAAGACATGGGATGATTTAAGAGACTCTGATAATGAGGAACCTAAGTCATATGATATTTTTTATCCTTGCATGTCTTTCTTTGCCAAGATAATCTATAATGATGATATGCATGTGCCTATGTATGAGAATGATGTTAGTAGCTCTATCTCTGCTGTTATGAATCATGTTGTTACTAGTTTAGATGCTTTAATTTCTGAAAACAATGCTAGTTCTACTGCGGGGTGTGTGAGTCAAAGGGAAAGCGATAATGTCGATGTCAATGTGTGTGTGAGTTTAAGAAATGAATCCTTAGGGGTCACTTCACACACTAAACTTAGTGATTCTGACACTGAAGACCTCCCTGATATTCACATACTTTATGCCAAGACTATCAAGAAAAGCACTAGACTAGAGAAGACAGTAAAATATCTCACTAAGAAACTAGAAGACCTAAGTCTGATGGTTAAACTTAACGCTGAAGAGTATACTATCCAATGTCTAATTCATGAAAATGAAGTCAAAATTTTTTATCAAAAATTGAAAGATTTTATTAAAACAAATGAAAGTCTGGAGAAAAATTATAAAGGTACATTATTAGAATTGGAACAAGCTAAAGAAAAGACAGCAACTGTTTTCAAAAAATTTGCTAAGTTTGAAAATAATTCCAACTGTTTTGATGATTTTGTTGCTGACTCAAAAACCATTTTTGATGATCGAACTCGAATAGGATTTTGCCCAAAGTTAAAGACTCAAATTAAAAACTTTGAATCAATCAAGTTTGTGTCAGGAGGCAAAAGACCTATAGAAACTTGCCCAGATTTTCATTCCCTAAGAAATGAATTTGATGAAAAATAACAAAAGTTTGATATTGGGGAATCTAGTTACTCTAAGTGTGATAGTCAACCTAAGGCTAAATAAATTTACCCCCCGATTAGGAAGAGTGTTTCTGATTTTCAAACTGTACTCCCTAGGAATAAGCCTCATCATCAAAATCCCATGAAACCTATGTTCAGAGACTTTCCTAAGGAGACACCCTCTTCAGGCAATATATATTGCTCATACTTTGACATATACGGTCATTCTTTTGAAGGTTGATACTCTAGATGTTTAGTGAAACCTGTCTGTAATACTCCTCTATGCCAGAACTTTAACTACTCTAGGAGAAGCCGTAACAATTATGTCCTGCCTAGACAACCAAACAAAACCTCTAACTATATAAAGAGAAAAACCAAACCTAAAAGACAATTCTCAAGAAGGAAAATAAGGCACTTTCCTAAACCAAATGCTCATATGTTCCAGAAAATTCAAACTAATGCGCAAAACATTTTTCAACAAAAATTTAATGCTCGCAAATTTTATCAAATGAGAGAAAATATGCGTAAAACAAAAATAAGAGTTGTTTGGGTTAGAAAATATGAGCTATTGCCCTAGATGAAGTGTAACATTGTGATTACTACTTTAAAAGTTGAACACACTCCCTCTGGTTAGTATTTAGACTCTGGGTGTTCAAAACATATGATTGGGGATGATACAAAACTTTTAAACAAAACCGTCTTTGTTGGAGGAAAAGTTATTTTCGGTGATGGTGTATCATCTCAAATCATTGGTAAAGGAACACTTCAAGAAGAAGGATTACCTATACTTGAAAATGATTTCTAGTAAAAGGTCTTAAGGCTAATCTACTTAGTATCTCGCAATTTTGTGACTCAAATCATACTGTCACCTTTTCTAAGAATAATCGCAAAATTTTAAATGAAAAAGGTGAGTGCATAATTACAGGATTCAGAACCCCTGACAATTGTTATACTGTCATGAACAGTACTAAAATCTGTAACGTTTCTAGAATGGATAACCATGAAATATGGCATAATAGGATGGGTCACATAAATTACGATAACCTTAGTAGATTATCTTCACAAGAAATAGTTAGAGGAATTCCAAAGATCAAACCTATTTCTAACATTGTTTGTGGACCTTGTTAGGAAGGAAAAATTGTTAAGGCGCCTCATAAGAAAGTTAAAGATATCCTTACCTCTAAACCCTTGGAGCTCATCCATATGGACCTAATGGGTCCTTCTCAAACAGTTAGTCTATGTGGACACAGTTACATTCTTATTATGGTTTATGACTTCACTGGATTTACTTGGGTGGACTTCTTAAAACAAAAGTCAGACACTTTCCAAACCTTTTTAAAAATTCTACTTTGGATTGAAAATGAGATGGACACTCAAGTAAATAAAATTCATAGTGATCGAGGTGGAGAATTCATAGATACTGGTATTATAGAGTATTGTGACTATAATGGTTACAAACATGAGTTTAGTGCTCCTAAGACTCCTCAAAAAAATTGAATTGCTGAGTGAAAGAATCGTACCCTTCAAGAGATGACATGTGTTATGATTCATGCCAAGTGTTTACCTAAATATTTTTGGGTAGAATCTATTCGTACAGCTTGTCACATTATCAATATGGTCTATCCTAGGAAGAATTATAAATAAACTCCTTACAAACTATGGTATGGGAAAAAGCCCAATCTTAAATACCTTAGAACCTTTGGTAGTACGTGTTATGTCTACAAAGACAGAGAACACTTATCCAAATTTGAGACTCGTGGAGATAAAGATATTTTCCTAGGATATCCTCCTGATAGTAGAGCATACTATGTCTATAATCTTCACACAAAAACCTTAATGGAATCCATAAACGTTATTGTAAGTGACACTACTGTTAAGAGTAAGACTGGAGAACCAACTATTGTGGAAGAGTCTGAAAATATTTTAGAAAATGACTCTCCAGAAATAGATGGTTCTTTACCAATTGAGGCACTTAAAGTACCTAACTGGGTTTCTAAAGATCATCCCATAGATAACGTTGTTGGTAACCCTAGTGAGCCTGTTCGTACAAGATCTCAATTAAGAAACTATGCTCATTATACATGCTTTGTTTCCCTTGTGGAACCAAAGAATGTAAATGAGGCATTGAATGACCCTCATTGGATTTCTTCCATGTAAGAATAACTTCTTTAATTTGTCATTCATGATGTTTGTTATCTTGTACCTAGGCCTGATCATAAAAAGTTTATTGACACACATTGGATATTTAAAAATAAATCTGATGAAAGTGGGATAATCATTAGAAACAAAACCAGATTAGTGGCTCAAGGATACTCTCAAATTGAAGGAATAGATTTTAACGAGACTTTTGCCCCTGTTACTCGCTTAGAATCTATTCGTCTTCTTTTTGTAATAGCTTGTTACTTGCATTTTACGCTTTACCAAATGAATGTCAAATCTACCTTGCTTAATGGAATCTTGACTGAAGAGACCTATGTTGAACAACACAAAGGGTTCATCGACCCTCAATATCCAAATCTTGTTTATCATCTTAAAAAGGCGTTGTATGGTCTTAAACAAGCACCAAGAGCCTAGTATGAGAGTCTTTCCAACTTTCTCTTAGACAAAGGTTTTAAGAGAGGTGGAAATGATCAAATCCTTTTTGTCAAACATTTTGACAAAGATATCATTATAGCTCAAGTCTATGTCAAAGATATCATTTTTGGATCCACTGCCCCTTGAGATGTTAAATCTTTTTCTCAAATTATGCATAGAGAATTTCTAATGTCTCTTATGGGGGGGAGTTACAATTTTTCCTGGGTCTTCAAGTCAAACAGAATTCAGATGGTTTATTTGTGTCACAATCGAAATATGCTTTAGAGATTGTCAAAAAATTCGGGCTTGAAAGTTCAAAAGATACTAAAACTCCCATGAGTACTACGACCAAATTATCTAAGGATGAGAATGGAAAATCCATAGATCCCACTCTGTATCGTAGTATGATAGGAACCTTACTATACCTTACTGACTCGCGTCCTGATATTATGTACGCAGTTTACGTGTGTGCCCGTTATCAAAACAATACTAAAGGGATCCACTTAGTTTCTGCAAAAATAATCCTAAAATACATAAAAGGCACTCTAAATTTTGGACTTTGGTACACCAATGATACTCCTAGTACTATAATAGGATACACTGATGCCAACTGGGCAGGGTGTACTGATGATAGAAAGAGCACATCAGGAGCATGTTACTAGATTGGTAATAATTTGATAGGATGGAGTAGTAAGAAACAAAATTGCACTTCTTTATCCAATGTTGAATCTGAATACATAGCTGTTGGTAGTTGATGTGCTCAATTACTTTGGCTTAGACAAATGTTAAACGATTATGGTATTCAAAAAGATCAATTGCATCTCTATTGTGATAACCAAAGTGCGATCAATATCTCTAAAAATCTTGTTCATCACTCGCGAACAAAACATATAAAAATTAGACATCATTTTATACGCGAATTAGTTGAGACCAAGGAATTAGAAATTAATTATCTTCCTACTGATTTACAACTCGCAAATATGTTTACCAAACCTTTGGATTATAATAGATTTCTTGCTTTGCGAAAATTGATAGGAATGGTGTGTGCTGAATAAACTCCTACGACTTAAGTATTATTCCCTTTCTCCATTTGAGACAAAATGGGGAAGTAATTTGAGTCTTATGATTTCATTTTTTTTCTTGTACATATTTCTAAAAGCTTGATCTTAGTATTCTCTGTAGGAATCTGTATCGTTGTCTTCAACAGATGTTATTAGGGTATTGATGTATAATTAGTTGAGTTATCTAATTTTCTATTTCTAGGAAATGGGTACATAGAACTTTGTATAGGAATAGGTTTTCTTATTCTTTTGTTTCCATACGAGTCCTAGATGACTCAAAGGAGATTTTGTCTCATATTTACAAAGGGGGAGATTGAAGTACCTTATACTCTTAACTCACTTGAGTCAACATTGTATAAGTGCTCATCTAGTTTGGAAATAGTGACAAAATTGCGTCCCATTCCCTAGCTACCAAAGAGCCTCAAACTCTACTCTTTATTCCTCTTGATTGTTGTTTAAAGGTATAATATCAACCCCCCCCCCCCCCCACACACACACACACACACACTAGGATTGCATACATTGTTCATATAGTGTATTATATTATTGTGTGTGAGTTGTGTGTGTTTAATCCCATTTAAAATGATTTTAATAATTTTTGGGGAATTTTTAATAATTTTTAAATGATTTTTTGGAAATTAAAATTTGGTTTATAAAACTTTTGGGGTCCTTCTGTATTTACTGTTATTACCTTTTTATACCTGAAAGTTGGATTGGGTAGGATCCAAAAGCGCTTGAGACTTCTGGGGAGTTGTGTAATTAAGTTTAAAACACGCATGTGAGAGCACATCTCAGCCCTACACATGTCCATGTTATACCGGCTAGATTTGTGCTTGTTGCAAGACTCAAAACCCTTGTGTTATCTCAGCCCTTGGATATCAGTAATCAACGCTCTGCATGCATTTGAACTTAATCCCTATGAACCTATCTAGGCCAATCAGAGGATGTTTAATCACCATTGATATTAAACCGTTGGATCAATGTCAAAAGCCCTTGACCATATCTCAGCCCTTGGATTTGCATCAACCTTCTCGATCCTTCCTTGACCCTATATAAGGAGGCTTACCCTCAGCATTTGGGAAATTTTGGTAGTTCGTCTAAGTAAAGAGAGAGAGAAGAGAGAATCCAAAGAGAAACCCTAACCTGTTTCAAACCCTAATTTATTTTTCTTAAATCGTTTACACCAAACACCATATGTGAGTGTTTAAGAGTTACTTTGGTAGAGGGTTGAAGGTAGGTCGTGGTTTGAATCCTCTGTGTTTGAGATCTTGTGTCCAACTTAAACATTTTAGTTAGATATGTATTTCTTTTTTACAGAAATTATAGATCTGGCCATTTTATGTTATATTACACTTAGATCTACTTTATTTAGTTTCTTGTCTTGAGAAAACACATTTGTTGATTACTGTTCTGTAAATGTTTTTCAAAACTTTAGAATCAAAAAATATTTTTTCTATTTCTAGTTCGTATGAAACAAGACTTTTGACCTAGTTGGAATCGCAATTGGTGGTTATCAATTTCAAAATCATTTTTAAAACCCTCTAAAATTTTATATGACCTTGGCAGTCTTTTGAGCAAGGTAACCTTGGATTTCGGGATTATTTGAAAGGTCAAATAAAGACTTTTGTTTCTAAAGAAGAGATAAACTAAAAACAGCATCATTTAGATCTGATCTGTAATTTGATAGGGCTGTTTGTATAAAATAAGTGTGTATGTGTGTGTGTGCATGCATGTGTTATATCACCATCACAAACACTTGACACACTACAACACAGAAGTGTTGGCTATAAGATCTTGAATCTATAAGAGTCGGTGTAAAGACTGGAACAAAGTGGAGAAGTTAGTAAGCTGGGAAAGCCACATCAACATCAGACCTACAGAGAAGTTAGAATCGAACCAGTGGGTAAATATTCTAAACTTGTATAGGACTGCTTTATGTGCATGTGTGTTAAATAGTTTGTAACTTGTATATTTTATTTTAGTGGATTTTTGGTTTGTGACTTAGAAGTCACCATGGATGTTTCCTTAGTTGTGTGAGGCTTTACCACGTTAAAAACGCCTTGTCCTTAATCTTTCTACATCTCCTCATCTCATTCTTGTGGTTGTGATGAGTTTAATTGATTTTAACTGATTTTCGAAACTTGTTATAAAATCTTGAACAAATCTCGTGCATGTTTTATTAAACACATCTTGTGATTAATCTGTTTTGATTTAAAGAAAAGAGTTTCTTCAAAAAACAGTTCAGAGTTACTTCAATAGTTTAATCTTGTATTAAACGTCCTAAGTAACAGATTTTTCAAATACTACGTTTGGAAAATATATGTACGGGTTGGGTGAATACCCATTGATTATAATAGGATGTGAGAGTGCTTATTATATGTTTATTATTTGTGTATTACATACCTACGCTGCTTGCTATCAGGAGGAGGTTTTCGCGTAGTGGACAGTCTTATCATGTGGGGGATATTTGACTTGTACCCAGAGTATATGAACTTGGTTACGTGTTATCTGAGATGTAGGATAGTTTCGACGGCTGAATGGGGCTTAGGTATGTCTGTGACCCATTTGACTGGGGATTATGTTCGCCTCCAATATATGTGATTTGAATTTTATGGTTCGTGATCGATTGAACCAACGGCCTTTTATGCAGTGAGCGATGCACCGAGACATGATAGCAGAGTATGCATTACTCCAAGTGGTCTTAACCTAAGGTGCAGGATTAGTATATATATGTCTCGCGATGATGTGACTATGTGTGTGTGTGTGTATATATATATATATATATATATATATATATATATATATATATAGAGAGAGAGAGAGAGAGGTCCTCATGCATACACCAGTTTGCATACCGCTGGCGCGGACCATTTTTGATAAAATAGTAAAAAACAATTGAACTGATTTAGTTTGACCAATTTTTTTAAAATAGCAAAACAATTCATTTTGAGTTGACTTTTTATTATGGTCCTACTGAACTGTTTAAAAACCATAAAAAAAATATCAACCCAAAATTATTTTTCTTACTATTTTAAAAAAATGGTCCGCACGGAGGGTATGCAAACTCGGTATGCATGAGATCCTATATATATATATATATATATATATATATATATATATATATATATATATATATATATATATATATATATATATATGAATACACATGGGAAAATTCTACGGTGTGAAATTAGTAGATATAGTAATAATGAGAAATAAAATAATCATAATGGGTAAAAGATTAACCTTTCTAATGGTGAATAATGAAAATTAGTTATGTGGGTTAAACTATTTCAATAACGTATTGTATGGGAGATACGGGTTTACTACAAGTGAAAATTGATAGAAACCTTTTGGTTTCGAACTAGTAGGGTTGAGTAACATATTTAGTGAGGTTTACAAGATGCGTTAGGCATGCAAAATAGATGAAAGGTGAGGATCTCATGTGAGAGTTCGAAAAGCTATCATACACATAATACTTGCTTTATTATAAATTTTAAAAACTTGTTAAAATAAATATTTTTTCAACTCACACTCTGACCCGTCTCTTGTTATTCTTCTCTCTTTTGTTATATATATATGTATTATATCAGGTGCCTAGCCATGGGGCTACCAAACTTAGACGCTTGGATTGATTAGTGAGCTGCAGTGGTTGTGGAAGTTGCAGGTTCTTTCACTTAGACGCCTCTATCATTTCTTTCAGTTCTATTCAGACATCTCATTTAGGGCGTGTGTCGCCCATTCTCAGTTGTTTTATCAGAGAGATTGTACTCAGTTATTTTAGTAGTTCATTTCAGTTGGATTGAGTATTTTATTGTTTATTGGCTTGAGACTTTAACTGGAATGTTTTATTTAGTCTTATTTATTTCAGCAGTTGAGTTATATCCAGTTTTTATTATATTCATGTGAATGGTAAATAGTTGATGTCTTAATACTTAGAAATTATTAATGGATTCTTTGGGTATAACTTAAAATAAAAATGTTTTTGACACTAGCTTAATTATTTATTAGGTGATTATTAATGTTAAATGTTTTTCGACCGTGATGCTAAGAATGAACCAACAAAACACTTTGTTTTAAATTCAATAAAGGACTAATCACTCGGTAGTTAATTGGACGGGGTGTCACAAATGCAAATCCGAATTTCCTCTACAAATGTTGTGATCTCAAGCTTTACTGCATTATTCAAGATGTGTAAGAAGTAGAGGTCGAAGACGTCTCAGAGTTGAACACAGAAAAATACACGATCAAAATCATACTTCATGTATGGCCTCATCCTTGGATAGGTGACGATCAGGAAGTATAGCCAAATATGGGAAATTTATTACAGTCATATGGATGACAAGATCCGACTATAACTGAATAATGCAGGGATTGATCCTAATACATTTGGTCGGGACTCTGGTAACCAATGCTAACACGTGATCAGAACGACAAGATTCGTCCATACGAATAGTAAGATGGTATTAGCATTGGTAGAACCTATGTTAGGATAACTCAGGTTCATCTAAACCTGGTATCTTGTAAGACAAAATAGGTCGACGAGATCCGACCACATGATCGTAAGACTAAAATATGGGTAGGCCCATCTCAAATGCTAAGAAGATAGTTAGTTGACATGACAGGTGGACAAGATCCCACTGTTACTCCATAATTTGACATGGCAGGTTGACATGGGAGGTCGATGAGACACGGCCATATTTACTTATCAAAAATATTTTCGCAAAAACACTCAACTCTACAAGTGGTGGCTAAAATTTAGCCAGCATAAATAATTGGCCTAAAATCAAAACATATACATGCATGAAGATAAGAAATTAAATCATATATAATTTCAAAGTTAAAATTAATCATTACTGTAAATATTCATTACAAAATATCGAAATGAGAATGCAAAAGGTTTCACGAGGACACAAAATCAGAATTATTAAGCCAGATTATCCATTTTTAAAGAAATTTAAGGAGACTGGTCAGTCTCTGGATCAACTTAGGAAGCAAGGGGAGAAGGTGCATCATCAATAACAGTGTCCTAAGCAACTTCTGAACTAACACGAAAGTATTTTTGGCAGAAATAATCTGGTCGGCATCATCGATCTCATCATCTTTGGTAGTAAACTCATCAACATCCATCAAGTACTCAGTGGCCAAGGTCATGGATTCCTCATCATCGCCCTCCCATTTGTCGATAATATCGGGTTAATGTTTATAATCCTCTTTTTAAGTTACTCGTAGCCATCAAGAAAGAAGGTTAATGTCTTTATTTTATAGTCATCAGATGCTTTAAGCTTAGCAATCCTAGCCTTCTCAGCCTTGACCAAGGCCTCATTAGCTTTAACAAGCTTTTGGTTCACCCTAATAATCTTCCAATTGGTTGTGCCAAGCTCTATTTAGATGTAGTCATCACATCATTTGCCTTTTTGGGTGCCTACTCAAAACTTTGAAATTTTATGGCAATAATGCCTGCTTGGTCCTTCAGCTTTTCGATCCTATTTTATGCCTTATTGAGAGATAGTTTCTTAGCGACCACCTAGTTATCCCTCTCTTGGATCTTGCCATAATTTTTCTACTTCTCGTCAGTGGATTGTTTCAGATCATTATTCATCTGAGTGTTCTCCCATGTAAGCGCTGCGTGCGATAGTTTTTATTTGCTCCTTATAATCATAATGGTTGGTCTCATCCTACTCTCTTAAGATAGTAGCAGTTATGTCACCTTGAAAGAAAATATAAAGAGATCATCAAGTAATAATGAACTTAGGTAAGAAAGAAGAGCATAAATTAGAAAATTTACCATCAACAGACGATGTTGAACTAACTTCCATAAGGCATCGGGGTCACAACCCCTCAAAAATTTAAAATCCTTATAATGCCCATGGCAACCGAGCAAATCAGTGGCATTTTTCATGAGGTGGAAAATAGAATCTGGTCATTTTTCAGATCCTCAATCATTACAGGATTGTTGGGATCAAACTTGAAGTTTTTAGCCTCTCTATAATGGGAGGATGATCCCTAACCACGAATGAGCCGACGAGAAGGTCATCCTTCGATTTGAATCATCTCCACAACGGACCTAGTTGTCCTAACCCCATTCACCCTTGGGACTTTAGGGTCACTTTGGGTAGTGGGGGCCTCAATGGCCCTTTTGTCACCAATAGCGGAGGGACCAGAAGGCATTGGAGCATTCACTTTGAATGATGAGTCATTGAAATTGAAAAAGGCTAACCTAAAATATGAGGATAAGTTTAAAGAATATTCCATAGTAAATAATAATAAATTGATTAAGTATTTATGAGCACGTGAGAAGACTCTTAGGTAGAAGCTCGAATACTTGAGGGGGAGAGATATAACCTTCGTGGATTATTTGAAAATATGAAGAAGGAGTCCCTAAAATTTGATGAGTCTAAACTTTTGCTTGAGTCTAGAATTTTGCATTTAGAAGATGAATTAAGAGACTTAAATAGCGTCAAATTTTATTTGGAATCTAGGTCAAAAGGGTTGGATAAAATTTTAAGAATTGCCCATATAAAAAATAACAAGATAAGTCTAGGCTACGATGATCCAAATTCTTTCGCTCCTAAAGTTAAAGCGTTAGAGAGTCAACCATTGTCATGGACATTATTAAAGGCCAATCTCCTAGAGTTTACACATGCACACATTGTGGTAGGAGAGGTCACCTTAGGAGGTTTTACTTGGATCTTAGAATAGGTCTTAGTAAGTCTACGTCCCATATCAACATGGTTCCCAAAACTCAAGGAACAAAATTATCATCTATTTGGGTAAGGAAATTCTATTTGGAGGCACTTAATATTAAACTTATTGATTCTTGCATGCTTTCACATGATTCATCACATGTTATATCTTATGAGTGATTGTGCTTGCATGTTGTTTCATACACTAGTTTTGTGATTCGTAATATATGTTGTTACAAGTGGTATGATGTTTATGTCTTTTGTATTTTAATTCTTCATCTTTTGAGCATATATGAAAAATAAAATAAAAATTGTTCTTTTGAGTTTTTTTCTTTTGAAAAATTTATAAAAACTCAAAAAGATTTTTTTTGTTTTTGTTTGTGTAGTTAGTTTTATACATTTTATATGGCATATTGTTATGTTTGAATCTCATTCATTCCATGTTTTCCATGTGGATAGAACATTTTAGTATGGCTTAAAATTCTTTGGATTGTTTCTTAATCATGCCTTGTTATGAAGTTGTTCTTATTTTTTTTTGCTTAATGGATTCATCTAAGTATATGCCTTCTCACACATTTTCACTACATCTTTTATATTTTAACTTGTTATGTTGTATGAGATATGTGAGGTGTTCTCCTATTAATCTTTGTAAAATACATATCCTTATATCTAAGGGATTTACGCATATAATAACCATTGTGTGAGGTTGCTCTTAGGTTTGAAAAAATAAGAGAGTGCAATGGAAAAGGACTATGAAGGGAGTAAATCTCCTTCGCATGCTAGGCCATCATTGAAAAGGGAGTTTGAAAAAGAAAAGGAAGAATGTTTGCCAAGGCTAATTTAGCTTGTAATCATCAAAAGTGATATCTTTAAAAGGTAAAACACATTTGAATTTTTTAGGGTGTTATATGTTGAAGGTCAATGGATTTGCATAATAAGTCCTAGTTCGTTCTTAATGTTTGACATTATTGGTTTGAAAATTATCAATATTTTCTAGGCTTGTGTGCATTTAGATTGTTTTTCCATTTTTAGTCCATTTTATTTATCACATGAGGTTAAATCTAAGTTTGACGATTTAAGACGATAATATTCGAGCTCCTTGCACTATCTTAAGAGTTTGAGACATATTTATTTTATTTCTAGTTCATGCCCCTTCGCTCCGTACCACATTTAGTTGAGACACATTTATGGCATACGAATGTGGAAAACTTGTTTTACGTGTCGTTTGTGGTTATACCTATATATATTTTTCACGTGTCGTGTTATGCGTATGTTTATATGGTATTTGTTTTTATTCTTTGCATGCATTTAACCCATGACTTTCATTGTTTCACCATTTAGGTTGTTTGTATTATGTTATCATATGTTTGTCATCATCATCTCACTTCACATTACATGATATGACTTTTTGCCATGTGATCATTTGTTTCGTATTATGCACTTTTGCCTTTTTCCATCCTAAACAAAACGGAGAAAGATTTTTTTTATTAAAGGATAGGGTTTTTCACATATGGTCTATATATTTCATATTCTCTTTGCATTTAAAAGGTGTGTTAAGAGTGCATATTTCATCTTATAATATTAGTAGAGGTATATTTTACATTCCTATACCGTCATTAAATTTAGTAAATTTACATGTCCCCGGATAATATACAATATAAATCGCTAACCCTTCTCACGTCTTAAATTCAAGTACTTACATCTTAGCCCATAGAAGTTACCCGGTCTATTATATAATTCTAAATTTCAATCCTCAACGTACTCCAATCTCACAATTATGCCCACTAATCAACAAGGGAAGGATCACACTTAATTAAATAAGTCTACGGAAAGTTCGAACTAAAATCGGCCAAACAGGGTCATTCTGTCAACTCGTTAGAAATCTCGTTCGAACGAGTGTCGTTCAAACGAAGGGCTTCGAACGAACTCGTTTAAAGGGGTACTAGAATCTCGTTCGAACGAGGTCGTTCGAACAACCTGGGTTGGTCTTCTAACGAGATGGCAGAGAACGCCCAAAAATTTCCCAACTTCGTTTTTCTTCAATTCCACTTCTCTAAATCCATCCTAAGATCATCCCAATTAAGTTTTAATGTTTTTAAACTACTCTAAGTCCTCCTAGGTTGCTTCTTAACATATTTTTGGGGTCAAATCCTCCTAATCAACATGCAATTATCATAAATCCCCAAATTTTGCCCCAAACCCTATGAACATGAACACAAAATTTTATTTCACTTAAGTACTCATCATTAATCCATTTTTAAATTATCAAAGTTAAGTATTTTGGGTACTAATTTCATCCATAAACATTCTACATACAATCCCTATCCAAACTTATGAGTTCCATGACAAATACATTGGATTTTCATCAAAACTTTCAAAGCATACAAAGTTTCTACACTAAACATGGAGGAAATATTCATTGAAACTAATAACATCAAATCACTTGCCTTAGGTTTGTTCTTTAGATCTGTTTTCAGTGACTATAGGGTGATTCTCTCCTCTTTTCTGGTCACAATTTCTTCCAAAATGATGGTGATGGGAAGTGGTTTGGTTTGGAACCTCCTTTAACCTCTCTCTAACTTCTCTCAAAAACCCCTGTAGCCCACTCTTTTGTTTTTGGTTAGTAATGGCCTTAATGGTATCTCTAATAATATCTAATTTAACTCTAAAATTCGTGAGTTTTAATTCCTAAATTTTTTAAATTACCGAATTACCCTTCTGGGTTGCCGGTTTGGCCTAAAAATGCCCCGGGACCCAAACTAAACCCCTGGCTAGTGTTTTCTGACTATCTCGACCCTTACGAACACGTTGGCATACTCAAAATGACCATTAGGTTGATAAAAATATAATTTGCTTTTTAATAAAATAAATTTCATTCCTGACGCGATTGACACGCGCGTCCCAACTAAATTTCCCAAATTTTCATATTTCTGCCTCGTGACAATTTTAATATTTTCAATACTCATATATTACCATATATTCTCAGTAATACTTTATTTTAACATCATAATCAAATACCAACTCACATCTTGCTAGTATTTACCTTCGAATTAATTTCCCAATTAATTCTCATTTAATTCAATTAATCCATTAAATAAAATCAATAAAATTACGGGGCATCACATACTTCCCCCCTAATAATAGAATTTCATCCCGAAATTCGGAACTAAAAAGTACCTGGCAAGAATAAATCTGGATAACGCTCGCGCATCTCGTCCTCACGCTCCCATGTGGACTCCTCGGCATTATGATGCCGCCACTGTACGCGTACTAACGGTACTATCTTCGACCTCAGTTTCCTCTCGTTGTGGTCCAGAATAGTAATCGATCCCTCCTCGTAGGAACTATCAGGCTGAAGATCGATGTTCTCTAAAGCAATGTGGGTATGGGCCAAATCGTCCCTAAGATATCTCCTTAGCGAGGAAATATGGAACATTTCATGAATCCAATGCAAGTGCTCCGGTAACCCAAGTTTATACGCTACTGGCCCAATCCGCTCGATTATAGGGAATGGTCCCACATATCTAGGAGCCAGTTTCCCATTCTTCCCAAAACGCATAATCCCCTTCATTGGAGATACTCTGAGTAGCACCTGGTCCCCCACTTGGAACACTTTGAAGAACCTCTTAGCGTCAGCATAGCTCTTCTGTCGGTCCTGAGCTACCCGAATACGGCTTCGTATCATCTCTATCCTTGCCGAAGTATCCTGAATCACTTTCGGCCCAAGGAGTTTGTTATCCCCCACTTATAACTAACATGCTAGAGAACGACAAGGTCTACCATACAACGTCTCGAAGGGAGCCATGCCAATGGTGAACTGATAGGAGTTATTGTAAGCAAACTACACCAGTGGAAGGTACTGCCCCCAACCACCTCCAAAGTCTAGGATGCACATACGCAACATATCCTCCAACATCTGATTCGTCCGCTCGGTTTGCCCATCTGACTGCGGGTGGTACGCCATACTCAGTCGCAACTCCGTACCCATGGCCTCCTGGAAACTTTCCCAAAATTGTGAAATAAATATCTTGTCTCGATCAGACACGATATTGAGAGGTACCCCGTGAAGTCTCACTATCTCCGCTATGAAAATCTGGACATACTGTCCCGTAGTGTAGTCTGTCCGGGCTGGTATAAAATGAGCAACTTTGGTCAATCTATCCATGATTAACCATATGGAGTCGTGACCCCTCTGCGAAGTAGGTAATCTAGGGATAAAGTCCATGAAAATGCTCTCCCCTTTCCACATCGAAACCTCTAATGGCTGTAGAAGTCCTGCCGGTCTCTGATGGTCCACCTTTGCCACTTGACAAGTGGCACATTTAGAAACAAACTCGGCAATCTCCCTCTTCATCCCGCTCCACCAGTACTGTCGCCTCATGTCCTGGTACATCTTATCCCCACCAGGATGTACTGTGAATCGCGAATCGTGCGACTCTAACATTATTTCATGCCGTAAGTCTTCCCCTTCTGGAATAACCAGTCTCCAATTGAAGCGTAAGCCCCCATCTGAACTAATGGTATAGGACTCGGCTCCCTTTGCGAGTAGTCGAACTATCTTCTCTTGACAGAATGAGTCTTTTGCCTGGGATTGTATCACTCTCATAACAATCTGAGGCATAACGATCATTACAGACATGAATGATCGGACCACTGCATCCTGGTATTCCAACTCCTTCCACTTTGCTTTCCACACTTCGGCCACCTCACCTACTGGCCTACGGCTCAACACGTCTGCTACCACATTAGCCTTTCCTGGGTGATATTGGATATCGAAATGATAATCCTTCACGAATTCAAGCCACCTACGTTGACGTATATTCAGTTCTTTCTGCGTGAAGAGCAACTGTAGAGACTTGTGGTCCGTGAACAAACGAAATTTCTCTCCCATGAGATAATGTCTCGAAATTCGAAGAGCAAATACGACTGCCGCTAACTCCAAGTCATGGGTGGGGTAATTCTTCTCATGAGGCTTAAGCTTACGGGAAGCATAAGCTATAGCCTGACTCTCCTGTTGCAGTACACCTCCAAGTCCTTGTAAGGATGCATCGGTGTAGACTAGATACTCAACTCCCGGTCTGGGCAATGCTAACACAGGCGCTGAGGTCAACTTGTCTTTCAATTCATCGAATGCCAACTGACAGGCATCGCTCCAGATGAATGGCACACCTTTGCGAGTCAGATGTGTCAAAGGAACCTCTATCTTAGAGAAATCCTGAATAAACCTCCTGTAGTATCCTGCTAGGCCTAAAAAACTACGGATCTCAGTCGGTGTCATGGGTTGTCCCCACTCTCTTATCGCAGATACCTTTCCCGAATCAACTGATATTCCCTGGTCTGAAATGATGTGCCCCAAAAACTGAACCTCCTTCAGCCAAAACCCACACTTTTCATATTTTGCATATAGGTCGTTCTGACGCAGTGTCTGTAAAACCTTCCTCAAATGCTCTGCGTGTTCCTTCTCTGTCTGGGAGTAAACTAGAATGTCATCAATAAAGACAATGACGAACTGGTCTAGGAACACTTTGAACACCCTATTCATTAAGTCCATAACACGGCTGGGGCATTGGTTAGGCCAAAAGGCATAACCCGAAACTCATAGGAACCATATCTCGTCAAGAAGGCAATCTTCGAGACGTCATGTTCCCTGATATGCAACTGATGGTATCCTGATCACAAGTCAATCTTTGAGAAGAAGGAAGCTCCCCTCAATTGGTCGAATAAGTCATCGATTCGGGGCAACGGATACTTATTTCGTATCGTGACTTTATTCAACTCCCGATAATCTACACACAACCTCAACGATCCATCCCTCTTCTTTACGAACAGTATAGGGGCACCCCACGGCGAACTACTCCTACGGATAAACCCATGTCCAAAAAACTTCTCTATCTGATCCCTTAGCTCTCTCATCTCCGCTGGAGCCATACGGTAGGGTGTGCGGGCAATTGGCCGAGTGCCCGGCGTCAAATCGATAACAAAATCTATCTCTCTACTAGGCGGTAACTCCAAAATATCTTGAAATACATCAACGAACTCACTAACAATGGGAATCGAATCGAGTGGTATTACCACTTCCTTAGAGGTATCCTCCTCTATATAATACAAGTGAGTGGATGATCCTCCCTTAGGACGAGGCATCGCCACTAAGAACATCTACTGTCCTAGTATGGCAAAAATAATACTCCTACTGAAACAATCAATCATCGCTCGATACGTAACTAGCCAATCCATACCAACGATCGCATCGCACTCAGTCATATCTAATACTAACATATCAGCAGGAAAAGTAAACCTCCCGATATCTATACCCACACCTCTACAAATAAGAGAAATCACAGAACCCCTACTCAACGGTGAATCTACGCAAGTAATCATGCTCTCTGCAGTGTCGAATAACCCTATAATGCGTGCAAATCCTGTGGCAATGAAACAGTGTGTGGCTCCCATAGCAAATAAAATGCGCCCCATAGTCCCATGAATAGAGAACATACCCTCAATAGCAGGTGGATCCTGTGGGACTGCGGCCTGTTGGAGCTGATAAACTCGCCCGTACTGAAGTTGTCCTTGCTGGACTGGGACTGCTGGGATAGGTGGAAAAGCTGGCATCTGCGGTGGTGCTGGGAGGGCGGCGGGAAACATAGGCCTCTAGGGCTCATGCCGAGCACCCTGTTACTGCTGCTGTGGGGCCCTGCCCTTATCAGAATAATCCTGGCATTTGTGGCCAAAATTTCCATAAGTAAAACACTTCCCCAGAAAATTTCCCCCTTTTTGACCCTGCTGCCCACAGCCCTGGTGGTCGTTGTCATTCCTCCCCTGGCCGTGCTGGCCCTGATGAAGCTGCTGCTGCTGCTGCTGTTGGACATGCTGGCCATGATGATCGTGATGGCCGTGCTGACCCTACTGGCCATGAAGAAAACCTCGCAGACCATTTCTAAAACCCCCAGATCTAAATCTCTTAGAATCCCCCTGCTGGGAACTCTGATCACCCTGTCGGTGCTGACCCTGAACTGATTCTTCCCCGCTGGCACCATTCCCCTATCCTGCACTGATGGCTGGACTCTTCTGATTGCTTACCCTCTACCAAGTGAAAGCGGTGGTCCTGGTAATGAAGCAGTGTTGCGTTAACCACATCAGAATAAGTGGCCAACGAGAGATTTCCTTGTAAATGTTGATGGATCCTCCAAGTCAACCCATCCATCAACTTTTGTATCTTCTTCTCCTCTATTGGAATCTCATCGGGAACGATATTCAGAAGATTGGTAAACTCGATCTCATACTCTGCCACTGCCTTCCCCTCATACTTGAGGTTCCTCCTCATCTCGGTGTGAACGGTTGAGGGAAAATACTTGCGGTCGAACCGCACCTAGAACTCCTGAATAGAAAGGATATCTCTCTCCTCCACGGTGGTAATGGACTCCCACCACTGCAACGCTGACCCTACTAGCTTAAAATTAGCTAGTATATGTCTCTGTACATCCGTACACTCGTACATCCTCAAGTGCCTTTAGATGTCCTTCTTCCACTGACTGGACACAACGACGTCGGAGCTACCTGCAAACTCCGGAGGGTGTGCTTTCTGAAAAGCATCACGAACACGTTCCCAAGCAGACAAGAATGCATGAGCCTGTACTGGCACTACTACCAGCGCTTGAGGCGGTGCCTGTTGCATAACTGCTAGAGCGGCATTTACCGATTGGGCCACAATAGCGATAACCTCTGCGGCATTCATAGTGCCCTGAACTGGTACAGACTGTGGCTCGGGCTGAGCATCCCTAGGAACTCGCTGTGCACTTCATGGAGGCATCTGAAATGAGAGTAAAGTCTTATAAGTTCGCAGTTATTATGTCAAAATGGCTGAAGAGCTAAACATACACAATAGAGTACAACAATCCTAAAATATAGGGCTCTATATCAAAGAAAATTATGCGAAAACATAACAAGCCGTAAAGATCCTAAGTACACTAGAACTTGATGCTCTGATACAACCTGTGACACCCCGACTAATTAAATACCGGGTAGCTACTCCTTTAATCAAATTAATAGAAAATGTCAAGATGGTTCAGTTCATAGCATCACTGTCGAAAAGCATTTTAACAATTACTAGTCACCTAATATTTAAAAAGTGAGTTGTCAATTTAATTAAATTAGATTAACATACAACCAATTTAAATTAAGAAATGCTAATACCACAACCACATCACAGTCACAATAGAATAATCAATGGAATAAAAATGAATCTGGAGGAATACTCCTCTAAATAATCCGAATACTGAATACAACCAAATCCAAAGTCTGAATCACTAATTAATTAAATCCAAAACTGAATAAATAAGTTGTCTTTAAGAGAAAAGGGGGCGACATGCCCTGGAGATGGATAATTATGAAATGGAGTCAAGCAGAAAAAGGGAGCGTCTATAATCAAGGTCATGTAACTTCCACAGTAGCTACAGCACGTCACTGGAATGGAACTTCTAAGCTTGGTGTCCTTGTGGCTGGGCACCTAAAAGGTTTTTACAGAAAAATAGATTTGAAAGCAAACGGGTTAGAGCCCGATTGTGAAAATAGTTTAAAATATAGCAAGTGTTTAATGTCAATAAAGAGTGAATATAAAATACATGATAGTGCGTGCTCTCACATGAGTCCCTCACCTCTCAACTAATTGTGCACGCCTATCGTACCCGTACCCATTCTAGTTATTCCATTATCTAACTAGTCCAATCCATAACCTGACTTTACTTTTCCGTTTAGAATTAAATTCCCAAATATCTTAATATAAGCTAAGAGTCTTACTTTGTGTTTCTCAGAACTAGTTATAATAATTACTAAGAAGTTCTCATTTTTAACTCTACAAAAATGATACAAATTATTCACACTTACACTTATATAAGCAGTCCATTTCAATCATCAGTATTTAATCTCATTGTAAATATACAATAATGTCACTCCTAGGCTAAGCTGCGGTGCACACATACTCTGCTATCAAATCTCGGTACATCACGTACATAAGGACCACGTATTCCGAATCTCTCAGGAACCGTTTCGATAAGTAACAATCACACATAATGGAGGCGGACATAGTTCACATCACATGGGTCACGCACATACCTACGCTCCCATGATCAGCAGACTTATTAACTCACCAATAAGTCATTCCTAACCTATGTCCTTGAGGTACCAATCTAAATCCCCCCGTAGGCACACAAAGATTAGATGGCCCTGAACGAAAACCGACCTCCCGCGATAGCAAGTATGGTAGGTATGTCATACACGTATAAGTCCATATACTAAGCATTCACACATCTTAGATATCTTATAATATTAGTAAAGGTATATTTTACATTCCTATACCGTCATTAAATGTAGTACATTTACATGTCCCCGGATAATATACAATATAAATCGCTAACCCTTCTCACGTCGCAAATTCAAGTACTTACATCCTAGCCCATAGAAGTTACCCGGTCTATTATATAATTCTAAATTTCAATCCTCAACGTACTCCAATCTCACAATTATTTCCACTAATCAACAAGGGAAGGATCACACTTAATTAACTAAGTCTACGGAAAGTTCGAACTAAAATCGGCCAAACAAGGTCATTCTGTCAACTCGTTAGAAATCTCGTTCGAACGAGGTGGTTCGAACGAGTGTCGTTCAAACAAAGGGCTTTGAACGAACTCGTTAAAAGGGGTACTAGAATCTCGTTAGAATCTCGTTCGAACGACCTGGGTTGGTCTTCTAACGAGATGGCAAAGAACGCCCAGAAATTTCCCAACTTCGCTTTTCTTCAATTCCACTTATCTAAATCCATCCTAAGATCATCCCAATTAAGTTTTAATGTTTTTAAACTACTCTAAGTCCTCCTAGGTTGCTTCTTAACATATTTTTGGGGTCAAATCCTCCTAATCAACATGCAATTATCATAAATCCCCAAATTTTACCCCAAACCCTATGAACATGAACACATAATTTTATTTCACTTAAGTACTCATCATTAATCCATTTTTAAATCATCAAAGTTAAGTATTTTTGGTACTATTTTCATCCATAAACATTCTACATACAGTCCCTATCCAAACTTATGAGTTCCATGACAAATACATTGGATTTTCATCAAAACTTTCAAAGCATATAAAGTTTCTACACTAAACATGGAGGAAATATTCATTGAAACTAATAACATCAAATCACTTGACTTAGGTTTGTTCTTCATATCTGTTGTCGGTGATTATAGGGTGATTCTCTCCTATTTTCTGGCCACAATTTCTTCCAAAATGATGGTGATGGGAGATGGTTTGGTTTGGAACCTCCTTCAAAATCCCCCCGTAGCCCACTATTTTGTTTTTGGCTAGTAATGGCCTTAGTGGCCTCTCTAATAATATCTAATTTAACTCTAAAATTCGTGGGTTTTAATTCCTAAATTTTTAAAATTACCGAATTACCCTTCTGGGTTGCTGGTTTGCCCTAAAAATGCCCCGGGACCCAAACTAAACCTCCGACCAGTGTTTTCTGACTATCTCGACCCTTTCGGACACGTTGGCGTACTCAAAATGACCATTCGGTTGATAAAAATATAATTTTCTTTTTAATCAAATAAATTTCATTCTTGACGCGACTGACACGCGCGTCCCAACTAAATTTCCCAAATTGTGGTATTTCTGCCTCGTGACAATTTTAATATTTTCAATACTCATATATTACCATATATTCTCAGTAATACTTTATTTTAACATCATAATCAAATACCAACTCACATCTCGCTAGTATTTACCTCCGGATTAATTTCCAAATTAATTCTCATTTAATTCAATTAATCCATTAAATAAAATCAATAAAATTACGGGGTATCACATTTCATTAGTTTCAATGTTTATATTTTTCTAAGGCTATTTTTCAAAAATAATTTATAGAAAAATATTTTTTATATAGTCGTTCAAACGAGATTTTTAGTCATTTAAACGAGTTTTCACATTTCATTCAAACAACATGAGTTTTCGTTCTAACGAGCTTCACGATCTCATTTGAACGCATTTTATTTTTGTTCAAATGAGCATCAAACAAAAATCAAACGAGAACCTTTTGTTTAAGACAGTACTTGTTCGTTTGATGCTCGCCCGAACCTCATTCTAATGAGTTTTAGTATCGCGGCCGAACGAGTTAACTTTGTTCAGACAAGATGGCCTATCATGTTAGAACAAAATCTTATTTCTATTTGAACGAGTTGCCTCATTTTTTGGTGTCGTCCTTTTCTAGTGTTTTTCTATATAAACTAGTGTTGGTACCGTCTATTCATGAGCAAGGGTTTCGAAAATAAATGTTACAAAGAAAATCAAAAGACCTTTTAAACCAATTTATGAAATTCGTGTTTTGACATAATAGTCTGGTTTAAGATCTCATGTTTTAAACACCGAGATAAGTGTACTCTATATGATTCAAGTATTGTTTTAGCATGATGGATTCTGTGTGGCTGTGATGACGGATTCTACTCAAAGATCCGTGGACATCGATACATGGGACGACTACGTTGTGAAGCCATTGGTGGATTCTTACGGTTACTGTAAAGAAGTTTCAAGGTGTGAATACTACATCAGACTTGAAGGTGTTGAGTATATGAGTAATTTTGTCAATCACTACTGTATAAACTCTATATCATAGTGAATTTACATAGGTGAGGTCCGTCCTCCGAGGTTTATTTTCATCGTGGGTTTTTTCTTATATTGTGGCATTATGTGATTGACTTTATTTTATTCTTCTATGCTCACCTATATATATATATATATATATTAGGCAAGATAAAATTGAAGTATAGTTTATACAACTTTTATTTAATCTAGTTTCGAAATTAATATTGGTATTATTGCTCACTTATTAATTAATCGAATTAAAATTTGGCAATTGGTGATTCAATCCTATGCACACGCAATTCGTAGTAGTAGTTTCAAAATCGTGAGCCACAAATTTTAACAAAAGAGATTTCCATAAACCGTTTGATAATGCATGTGTAATATGATTAGAATTCTTCTTATCCCATGTAATTTGGGTGTTAATTCGTTGACAATGAATTTAAAATAATCCTCTTAATCAAAAAAATTATTGATTTTCCTAAGCCACGCCTATATAGGTATAATAAAATGATCCAAAGATAGTGATACTTCATATCTCACATTTATTTTTAGATTTAAAATATATTAATAATAATTGTGATACTCCATCCTGTTGAAAATTTTTAAAATATCATTGCGTTAATAATTTTATGTAAATATCAACCCCCACAGTGTCAAGAGCCTCGTGCACCGGGTTTGCCCCTACTTTTTTAGTTTGGGTCTTCTTTTAAAGAGAGAACCTAAGGGAATGGATTTAAAGGAAATGGGTGTGGCTTCTAAAGTCCCACATAGATACTTTACACAAATGTGAAAGGTATATGACAAAAAGTAAAAAGTAGACTATTTATCTAATAGCCCAAAAGGCTTTGATATGGTTCGAAGCACCACTATAGCGACACGTGATGCATGTTCACGCAATGTGAAAAAGGGAGATTGGGAGACTTAGGGTGAACTTGACACTTCGCTCAGAGCATGGGATCCTTTAGTTTTGTCAAAGTCAACAAGATCGATGGTTGTGGTAAAGAGATCTTATCAATGTATCTTATAACTCAAGGGGTTGATCTAAACTGCTAAATCAGGTCGTGATGATTTGTAGAGGGTACATCCATTCGCTTAAAATGAGATGCCAATTTTGGATCACGCAATCGAAATAAATCTAAATAGACACGATACAATGACTACTAAGTCATGCGTCTAGTAAGAGGTGACTGTTAATGAATATACACTACAGTGGCTATAAAAAGAGTTCCATGCCTCTATGTTTCACATCAAAAATTCATGTGTTCTCCTCTCTTTGTCCTCTATCCTTTGGCATTATCACGCTCATATTTCCTAGTTTTCTTGGTTTGATCAAATCATACATAATTTGCATAAAACAAGTAACACCACTACATTATATCCTAAAGAAAATTTCTCGGATAAACTCTACTATATACTTGCAGTTATTTTACCGAAAGGTGAGAAATATTACCTAAAAGATAGCATCCTAAAACGTTCCTTGCAATAACTTGAATTTAATATTTTTAGTTTTAATTTCATAAATTTCCAACACTTTTAAGACATATTCTTCTGAAAACATGGAAGGAGCAATGGTGCACTATATCTAAATTATGACTCAAGACTTAGTTCTGCTCGATCATTTTGATGGCTAAAATTTCACCCGTTGTCAAGACAAAATTGAATTCACTCTCACATCTTTGAAACTTTCTTATATTCTTAATGATGGACTTGAATATTTTCATGAACCCACAACAAAAGATACTGAAGATATCAAGAAAAATCATATGAAGAGAAAGAAGATGGTTTTTTTTGTCGAGGACACATTCTCAATGCGTTATCCCAATCAATGTACAGTTCACATCTAATTATTCCTATGACATAGAATTTGTGGAAGTCATTGGAAAATAAATATAGAAATGAGGATGCAAGTACCTATAAGTTTCTTATTTCTAATTATATGAATTATAGAATGTCTAATTATATGTTTTTATTACACAAGCCCATGAACTCTAACAAATAGTTGGTGATCTTAAGGCCACTAGAATAAATCTACAAGATGAATTTCAAGTAGGGTTTATTATTTACAAACTTCCTTCCACTTGGAATGGCCTTAAAAACAAACTCAATTATGAAAAAAAAAATGACATTCAGTTGATTTCCTTCTTTTCCACCTTTGTATTAAATAACATTCTCGCATTCATGAGAAAAAAGAAGAACAAAGTGACATCATTATAAGGAAAATTTGGTTGAGAATCAAAAATAAAAGGACACCAAAGATTCCAAACTTATAGTGAGAAATGATTCCCATTTCAAGAACCAAAGTGAAAATAAGAAGAAGAATGGTAAATGCTACTTCTTTGAAAAATCGGGTCATTTTGCTCGAGAATGTTAACTTAAAAAGAAGGCATTTGAGGTCAAATATGTTACATAGGAATCCAACAATGTTCAAGACCTTATTTTGATGGTATACGAAGAAAATTCTATGAATAATAAAAATGGATGGTGGTTGGATGCCGGTGCAACCATTCATATCTGCAAACTCTTCGAATGGAAAATAACCTACACACCAAAGTAATTGGAAAGGCGCATGGTGGAATTGAGTTTATGTCTAGGAAGGTTCTTCCTTTGATTAATATACTTCATGTATAAGTATATGTAAAAACACTGTGTCTGGAGACCTCAATAAGAGAGGTTTCAAACTGGTGTATGAGTCGAATAAATTTGTCCTATCTAAGAATGGTTAATTTATTTGCAAGATGTACCCTTATAACAGCATGATCAAACTTAATATAATAAATTATATTAGTTTTTTTTATGATACTATTTTTCATGTCATAGTAGATTAGGTCATGTTAATTATAGAAGTATTAAAATATGACTAATCTAAGACTTATTTTTTACTATAAAATTGACCTTTATGATAAATGTGAAATTTATGTTATTCTAAGATAACTAGAAACTCATTTAAATGTATTGAGAGGACATTTGAAATTATTGATCTTATACATAGGGACATATATAATATGAAAAGTAATGCCAGTCGTGGTAAAATAAATATTTCTTAACTTTTCTCAATGATTACTCTAAATATGCATATACATATTCACTTAAGAGTAAAGATAAATTATTAGGACACTTTTTAGATTTAAAGAGGGAGTTGAAACCCAATAGAATTAGAAAATGAAAGCCCTACAATCCGATAAAGGTGGTGAACGCTACCCAATTGAGTTTATACAATGTTGTAACACTTGTGGAATAATCCATAAAGTTATAGGACCATACACATCGTAACAAAATGGAACCACAGAAAGTATAAATAGGACTTTGGTTGAAATGTTCAATGCAATGTTATTCAATTATGTGTTACCTTTATTAATGTGGAGTGAAGTAGTTTTATATGCATATTATATTCTAAATATAGATCCATTGAAAGACGATAATATTATGCCATATGAATTATGGTTTAATCATATGCCTAATCTTTAACATCTCAAAGTTTTCTTTTATCTTGCTTATGTACTAAAACCCGAGATTAAGAGTACTAAAGTAGGAAATAGGACTTACAAGTGTGTTTTTATCACATACTCTACCAATAATACACCTTTTAAATTTCTTAACCTCAAAACTCAACAAATTATTAAGTCAAGAGATGTGAAATTATTTGAACATCTAACAAAGCAAAATACTTTGAATTAAGGTTTGGAAAATAACAATTCGACCACTTACACCTCACATTCTAATGTCCCTTCATAACCAATGTCTCGTTTGGAATCAACAAAAAATGTTAAACCAAGGAGTAGTTAGAGACAAAAAATCTAAAAAGACATTTGGACCTAACTTATAATCTATCTTGTTGAGGGATATATGAATGAAACTAGGAACAAACTCAAATTTTTTCTTAATGTGGAAGATGAATCGACTACGTTTCATAAAGCAGTAACATTGAAGGATGTTGAATTCTGGAAATAATAAATCAATGATGAAATGAATTTAATTTTATCAAATCAAACTTATGTCATTATAGGTCTTCCTCCTGGAGAAAGACTAATTAGGTGCAAATGGGTATTTTAAAAGAAAATTAAATATGTATGGTTCTAATAATAAATTTTAAGCAATATTAGTTGCTAAAGGTTATAAAAAACATTGGATTCATTATTATGGCACATATGCAGTCGTTTCACGTATTACTTCTATTAGACGGTTAATAACTCTCGCTTATAATAATAATTTAGTGATTTATTAAATGGATGGAAAAACGTACTTTCGAAATAGTGATTTAGAAGAAGAGATTTATACAAAACAACCTGAAGGGTTTTTTTTAACTCGCCAGGAAAAGAAAATGTACAAATTAGTAAAATCTCGTTATGGAGTAAAACAAGATCCTATGAAATAGCATGAAAATTTTAAGAAGATAATAAGATTCCATGGTTGACACGCGTATCTATAGTGATTTTGAAAATGATGTTAGAGTCATATTTGCTTATATGTGGATGACTTTCTAAATTTTGGGTCAAGCTCAAATATGTGGAAGAAACTAATAGCTTTCTATCATCAAATTTTGATATGAAAGATATTGGAGAAGCTTATGTGATTCTAGTAATAAAAATAGTGAAAAAAGATATTACATTAGAATTATCTCAATCTCACTATATATAAAAAAAGTTCTTAAGAGATTTAATCATTTTGAATATAAGGCATCATCCACACTCGTGGATAATATTATCAAACTAATGGAAAATATTAGGCATACCATGGATCAACCTAATATGACACTATCATTGGAAGTATTATGTATGTCATACATTTCACTAAACCAAATATTACTACGGATTAGGCATGCTATGTAGATTTACAAGTAATCCAGGATAAGAGAACTAAAGTGTGGTTTCTAGAGTGCTTAGATACCTTAAAAAGATAATGGACTATGGCTTACATTATGTTGGGTATACATTTGAATTAAAAGTATATAGTGAATATAGCTGGAATACCTTACAATTAAAATATAAGTCCACAACTAGTTGGATATGTCACTAAGAGGAGTGACTATTACTTGAGGATATAAGAAACAAACATGTGTGTCTGATTCAATATTGCAATCAGAATACATAGCCTTATCAGATGCGTTCAAGGAAGCATAATGGCTTAGAAAGTTATTATTTGATATTCCTTTATGGAAAAGGTCATCTTCTATTATTATAATTAATTGCGATCACCAGGATACAAAATACAAGGTTTCAAGCAATACTTATAATGGAAAATCTAGACACGTTAGTTTAAAGCATCAAATTGTGAGACAATTACTCAAGGAATGAGTAATTATAGTCTAATGTGTTGAAATGAACACGAATTTAGTAGATCCTCTCACTAAAGGTCTTGTTAGAGAGATGATACACATCACTTATAAAGCAATAGAACTAAGGAACATCTTATAAATCAACTATATTTAATGAGAACCTAACCTTATGTCTTGAAATCATAGATAAAGTTCAATGTAGTACTAACAAGTTAAATGATAGTTACTAAACACTAGGAACTTATATATAAAGTTCCATTCGTATGTGCCTAGTGTTGGATTATGCATGACGGATGGTGAATATTACTTGTTAATAAATCAAATAAATTTTACTCACAAAATCACTCAATCTGATTTACCTATTTGAGCGTTGAAAGTGTGGACGCTTTCTATGAAAACCAAGACCAATTCTAAAGCAATCATGAAATCAGAATAAGCACAAGGTCATAAATGTGCGTAGTAAGAGAACACCTTTCAATATAGATATTAATATGTGCGATGAATCTACCTCATCTCCAAGGGTCCTTGGTTCAAGATACATTCTCCATAACACCTTGATAAAGCTTTGAATAATTTTCACTAAGTGGAAGTTCAAGTCGAAACGACGCTTCTCATTTATGTGCTAGATTTCAATGATAATGCCAAAAGAATTCTATTATTATCCATATACTCATATATTTTCTATTCCTTATTAGAATATTATTAGGTTTTATTATGTGTATTTTGAAAATGTGGGGGGGGGGGGGGGGGGATTGTTGTAAATTTTCAAAAAATTAATGGGTAATTAATTTCATATAAATGTTTTCGTTACTTTGGTTATTCTTGCTGAGAGAGAAATTAAGAAAATAGGTATGAAGGAAATGGATGTGGTTTTTAAAGTCACACATTGAAATTTTACACAAAATTTAATGGTTATATAACAAAAAACAAGTAGATTATGTGTCTTATAGTCGAAGAGGATATGATATGGTGATTTATATTGGTTACAAGCACCACCATCGCGACACATGGCGCCCATTTTAGCAAAATGCGAAAGCGAATTAGGTAACTTAGGGGGCATTGGGAGCTTTGATGGCGTATGGTTGTGGTGGAGAGATCTAATCAAAGGATGTTACAACCCAAGTGGGTTGATCTTAACTATTGTATCAACTCGTGAGTATTCGTAAAGGTTTCGTTCATTCGCTTCCAATGAGATGTCAATTCTGGACCATGAAATCACACTAAATTGAAATAGACATGATCCAACAAATACTGAGCCCCGTAACCGATAAAAGGTGATTGATTGTTCATGAGTAGTCAGTGAGATGGTAATAAAAAGAGTTCTAGACCTCTAGTTTTACACCAAAAATTCATATGGTCTCCGATCTTTGTCCTTAATCCTTTGGCAGTATCATCCTCGCATTTTAAAGCGCTCTTAGTTTTATCAAATCATACATAATTTGAATCAAACAATTGACATCATTGCATTGTATCCTGAAGAAGAAAAAAATTAGGGTATGTTTGATGGGAAACACTTGCCCTAGCAAATGCTAAAGATTCCATATTTTTCAATTATTGGGGTGTTTGATTGAACAAATTTTCCTTGGAAAGATTTTCCACCCATGAAGAATGTACAACTATTTAAAGCATGAAGTTTTTCTTTTTCCAACTTTCTTTTTCTTAATTCTCACCTGAAGAAAAAAATTTCAAGGCAAATGTTTTTCGTTTAGGCCTAAATAAACTCACTATTTTTCATCTTTCTACCCAACTACAATCAAACACATAAAATAAAATAACAATTAACTTGGAAATAATTTCCATGGAAAATTGACAAGTAAATTTTTTTCCTTTCCTATCAAACATGCCCTAATATAAATTCCTTTGTGTACTCGTGATTCTTCTACCAAAATGGGAAAAATATCTCCTGAATGATAACGTTTCTAGAACATGTCTTGCAGTAACTTGGACTCAATATTTCTTATAATCCTTCATAAATTTCCAACACATCCCCTTTTTGTTACTCAAATTATGTGTTTTTCTTCTGTTTTTAATCTCCAGTGAGAACTTGTGTCTCCTTAATTAATTTCAATTGAACTATGCTTGTAGTTAAATATTACATGACTCTCTCTCTCTCTCTCTCTCACTCACTCACACACACACATTAATTTATTACTAAGTATCAATGATTTAAACGTATAATCACTTGAAAAATATTTGATTTTGACTTTAGGTGTATAAAATAATCAGGCAGTACAATATTTGCCAAATGTTTCAAATGGTAAAATATTATTCACAAATACTCATATGATGATTTATGGATAAGTTATGTTTTCACTTTTACACTTTTAGTCTTGGTGAGCAATTGTATTATTTTTTTAATTAAGTGAGTCTGATTGTTTGAGTTTTAACCACATAACATGTAATAGAGACACTCTATTGATCAATTATAATATCTTAAAATAAGTTTTATTTGTTATAATCTAGTTTTTGTTTTTTAAATATTGTGAGTAGTATAAATTTGGTGCTTGTTTGTACATTTTGAAGATAATGTTTTATAACCGCTTTATTACTATTTTAAAAAACACATTTAATTGGTTAATTAGTTAAGTTAGAACTATTTTAAAATAATATGTTGATAAATTCATTAGGTGCAAATGATTTGTTGCTCATTAATATGTGCATATTTACTAATTCTTATTAAGAATAATTACTATCATAAATTAGAAGTTGACCAGAAGATGATGTTATTGGAAAAGGAAACCTCAAGAATTCTACAATAATAACAAGAATTGATCATGATCCTAAAGGAGATAAAATTAAGGTAGATATTGAGGAACTTAAAGATGTGAATGTACTTTTGTATACAGCAAACCCTAATTTAGGGAGAAATAATGATCAACAATTTCCAAAGATAAGATTGATGAAGAAAATAGCAGATGAACTGAATACATATGGGAAACAAGTGGGAAATAATTATCCAATTAAAAGGAATTAGGCTCAGATCTTAGCTACTAACCACGACAAATCAGTATAAACAAATTGCAATGCATACCATCCCTAACAGATGAGAGTAAGGTTTATGTCAAACTTGATTACAAGGAGATTAAAGGAGAAATCCGTGGATGGGAGAACGTTATTGTGGCTTATGCTGTTGGAAATAAAGTCATGTTTAGTGCAATGAAAGGATATGCAAATAGGAAATGGGAGAAATTAGGGAAATTTCATATAGCCCTATTAAACTTTAGAGTTTTTGTTGTTAAAATTGAAGACGGTGAAGCTCAAGCGAAAGTCTTAGATATGGGTTCGTGGTCTTTTAATATTAGGTCATTGATAATTAATCCATGGAGCCGGATGTAAGTGTGGAAAGAGATGGACTAGTAGAAATTCAAATTTGGGTTAGATTTCTTAGTTTGAAGCTCCATATGTAGTCTGACTCTGCTCTCAGCAAAATCACAAGTACTATTGGTAAACCTTTGCTTACGGACAGGATGACAACCAAATGTTAAAGACTCATGTGATACATTTGGCTATAGGGAAACGAATTGCGGGGTAGAGAATAAAGTCAACTAAGTATGAGTGAGAACAAAAACATAGAATAGAGAACAAAAACATAAAATAAATAACAAAAAGACATAGAAGATGTTGATCTAAGCGAGTTGATCCCAAGTAATGAAGATGTAGTATATGGAAATAAGATGCAAAAGGAAGATAAAGTAATTATGAACTTGAAATGTAATACAAATAATAAAGAAGTGGTGATTATGAATACATTGTTGAAATCATCAAAATTCACCAACTAGTGACAATTGTGAGAAAGAGTCATAATACCATTGTAACCATTGATAACTATTATGAGGTTTTGCAAGATGAAAAAGAGTTGGAAGAATTGAGCCTTGAATAATTGAAGCCAATAGATTTGGAGAGTACAGAAGACAAAAGTAAAGGGGGAGACCAATCAAGCAATAATCATAAGAAGAAGGGTAATAATACAACTAAGAAATTAAAAAGGTGAGGAAGCAAGAATAGAGGAAGGAATAAATACTAACTAAAATATCCATGTGGAATATTAGGGGATGTAATACCCCTCATAAGAAACGAGGAGTTAGAAATTATATCCAAGATAATAATATTAATTTTATTTGTCTAGTAGAGGTGGAAATTATAAGGGAAAATATTAAAAGTGTGAAAAAAATTATTTTCGTGGTTGGAATTTGTTACACGACACACTAATTAATGGCCCATGGATAATTTGGATTGGATAGAATCCTAATATATTTGAAGACTGTGAAGTTAAGAGCATGGACCAAGATCTATCTGTTGAAGTAACTATTAAGGTACGGATAATACCTTCAGCATTACTTGTGTATATGGTGCTAATGACAAAGGAAGTAAAAGTAAAGGAGGAGGCCAATCAAGCAATAGTCAAAAGAAGAAGGGTAATAATACAACTAAGATATTAAAATGGTGAGGAAGCATGAATAGAAGAAGGAATAAATACTAACCAGAATATCCATGTGGAATATTAGGGGATGTAATGCCCCTCATAAGCAATGAGGAGTTAGAAAGTATATCCAAGATAATAATATTAATTTTATTTGTCTAGTAGATGTGGAAATTATAAGGGAAAATATTAAAAGTGTGAAAAAAATTATTTCCATGGTTGTAATTTGTTACATGACACACTAATTAATGGCCCATGGATAATATGGATTGGATGAAATCCTAATATAATTGAAGAATGTGAAGTTAAGAGCATGCACCAAGATTTATCTGTTAAAGTAACTATTAAAGGTATGGATAATACCTTCAACATTACTTGTGTATATGGTGTTAATGACAAAGGAAGTAAAAAGTATATTTGGAGATACGTAGAAAGATCCTAAACTTAACTAGCTAATGATGCTTGGATTCTAATCAGAGACTTCAATATTGTTCATTTTGATAATAAGAAGAGTATGAAGAGCAACGATAGATTGGGATGAGGATAATGACTTTAATGAATGGGGCACAAATATTATGGCAGATGAGACTAATGACTTTAATGAATGTATCACAAATATTATAGGGGATGAATTTTCTGTTAAAGGATATTGGTATACATGGGGTTATGGGGATCATGAGCACTTAATATTAGTAGTAGAATTGATAGAGCCCTATATAATGATAAATGATTGCGATAGTATATGGAGAGTGAGGTGTGTGCAGATCATCCCGGTGTGTCTGATCATTCCTATATAGTAGTTTCAATTAAACTAGAAAATGAGAAAGTAAATAGGTCATTTAAATTCTTTGCTTTATGGATGAAGAATACAAAATTCAAGACTATTCAACAAACAAGGATGGGAAAATTTTATTAATGGGAGACCAATGTTCAATATTTCTAAGCGGTTGAAGCTTCTCAAAAAGGATTTCATGAATCTTAATAATAAGTTTTAATTAAATATCTCAATCAGATTCATATAAATAAGCGGGATTTGAACAATATTATCACAAACTTGATTAATAATAGGGAATATTGGAAACTTATTGAAACCAACAAGACTTGTAAGCAGGAACACCTAGTCCTAAGAGATATGGAAGAACTTTTGTTTTAAGGAAAAAGTTAAGGATACTTTAGTGGAGCAAGGTGATAAGAATTAAGCTTGTTCACAAGAAAGTTAGCGTTCATACTAGTCGAAATAAAATCCTTTCAATCAAGGACAATAATGGAAATACATGTTTGGTGCAAGAAGGAGTATTTGGTTTTTTAAAAGTCTTCTCAAATCATTAATAAACTACCCTCATAATGTGAAAGAAGATTTTAATGTTGGGACTGATGACCCCAATTTTTAAATATTATAAAAAGTAATTTCAATTTCCTTTTAAAGATGCGGAATAAAGATGGTTCAATTAAAGACTTACATAAACCAAAATTTAATTTCTTTCAAATTAAAATTAAACTCAAAATCAAATTTGTGAATTTTAACTTTAAGCCCAAAAATTCAATATAATCCAAGTCCTAGAAATTTGCCTAACAAAGCATATTCAATTTTTGCAAATTAGGCCAAACCAAATTTTATCCAATAAAATTAATGATGACTTGAATTAAACAAATATCAATTTTACCCAAAACATTATTTAGCACCAAATTAAACAAGAGTAGTGATTTAAACCAATTTTATCTTTTTACCTAAGCATGCATCTAAGATGAGTTTTGAAAAAGATAAAATAAATAAATAACCACTACACCGCGATGTATGAGGAAAAACTCACAACGAGAAAAAACCTCGGATGGCCCTAGCCTCAAATCCACTAAGTACGGTTTTGTAAGTACAAGACAGTAAGACTTACAACACTCGACTTGACTCCGTCCAAGCCTCGACGCTCCTTCTTGTACACACCTTTGCCTAGCGAATAACCACAAAACTCCACCCCGATCTCGGAATTCACCGATCGAACTTTTAGGAACCCATCAACCACACACGGTGCCTTTCACCGTATGAGAATGCCACGGCAACAAATAAATCTTCTTCTTTGTGGGATTTAGAAGTAAACCCAAACACTCTTTCAATAGTAGAGATAAACCAGTGCCAAAACTCCAAGCAAAGTATGTATATTAAGGAACTTGGATAAACTAAACAATTGGGTGTAAACAAAAGTGTTTAAGGATTTTTCTTTAAAAATAAAACACTCAAAACTTGAACATATTCATTTAGAATCGAAACTCTTTAAAACTCTCTCTAGGAGATGGAGGAATGTGAAAAAGTTGGTTCAAAAGAGTCGGTTCCCGCACTAAGTAATTCTGTCAAAAGATAGTGGGGAAAAGAAGTGGGAAAACTATCAAAAAAATGCCAAAATACCTATTCCCGCCAAATCTCATTCGAACGACTTTTCTTTCGAATGACTTTTTATTCGAACGACTTTACTAACGAGGTTATAGAAGGGAAAAAGAAAATTCATTAGAATTCTCATTCGAACGACCTGGCAATCTCATTCGAACGACATGGAAATCTCGTTTGAACGAGATTCCAGGTGGTTCGAGCGACGTGTCAGAAAAAATAAAATATTATTTTTAAGCCCAAATTTTTTTATGAAAAGTTATAAACAATATTTTCTAAGTAAAACAAAGTTGTTAAAACTATTTTATAAAAATTATAAAATACACCCAATAAATGTCCAAGCTCCTATAAATATATAAATTGCATTTATACCTTAGGAGCATTGGAACAATGTTGTTGACGTAGAAATGAGGCACACTAAACTCTCCATATGATGAAGCTTTATACTCTTGGCCGCTACGTCTTCAACTAACACGTCATAGGCTTGGATGGATACACTTGAACACTATCCTATGACTCAAATGTTTTTGTCCGAAATTGAGCCAACACTACATGAAGACTCAATCAGAGACTTGTGTCCTTAATATAAAAAAAATCTGGTTAACGAAATATCAAAAGAACTGTATCTAAAGACAAGTTACACAAGAGGAAATTAAAGATGCTTTATTGTATATAAATCCAAAAAAAAACTGGACCTGATTGTTACCATGCTAGATTTTTCCAAAACAACTGGGATGTAGTTGGGGAGGATATATTGAAAACACTTAGCTCTATCTTCAAAATTGGTAGATTTTTAGAAGAATGGAATAACACAGTTATAACTTTGATTCCTAAAATTACCAATCCAAACACTATGAAGGACTTTATACCTATTTCATGTTGCAATATTACTTATAAAATAGTCAAAGTAATAGTGATAATACTGAAATAGTTAATCCCAAATCTTGTCAACAACATAAAGCCTACTTTTGTTCATGGAAGAAATATTATTAACCTCCTAATATAAGAAATAGTGAGAGATTGTCAAGGGAATGTAGATGAGATTAGTTTTTCCATTAAAATTGATATTATGAAAGCTTATTACTCCATCAATTGGGACTACCTAAAAGATGTGCTGAAAGTTATGAATTTTCCTTTAAACATCGTCGACTGGATTATGGAATGTGTGAAAACCACAAGTTATACTATTAATGTTAATGGTGGGATCACGAATTATTTTAAAGGTGCAATAGGGCTAAGGAAAGGGGATCCCATTTACCCATACCTATATTTCTATTGGATATGAAATCATTTTCTTAGATCATGGACAAAGTTATGGAAGATGGATTCTTTAAATACCTACTAAATGTGACAAGTTGAAGGTATCCCATGTTATGTTTGGCGATGGTCTTTTATAGTTGCTAAAGCTATTGAGGAAACTATCCAAGTTACTAATAAATCTCTCAAATATTTTAGTGAGAAGTCTGGACTGTTCCCTAGTAAAGTTAAATGTGAGATTTATTTTGCATGTGTTAAAGAGAGAGATAGAAAGAATTCATGTGATGTTATAGTTATAAAGGAAGGAATTTTGTCGGTTAAATATTAGGGTATTCAACTAGACTGAGAGAAAATGACTGCAAAGGACTAGTGGAGAAGATTTTGAAGAAAGTTAAGAATTAGATATCTAGATGGTTATCCTACGCAGGAAGAATCCAATTGGTTATATCAATTCTTTGCAGTATTCAGACATATTAGATAAGTTTGTTTGTTGTACTAAAGAAGGTGAATAAAATATGATGAAATTCATAGAAAGTTTTTATGGCCTGGACTAGATTTAAAGAAAACTGGAGATAAAGTAGCTTGGGAAAACATTTGTTTTCTAAAGAGGAGGGGGTATGAGTATTAAAAACCTAGTAGACTGGAATAAAGCTTGTATTCTTAGGCACCTTTGGAACCTTATAAGGAAAAAAACTTATGGGTTAAATGGATACATACATATGTAATCAAATAAGAGAGCTTATGGAGGGTCAACATCAAGGCAGATAGTTCTTGGACTTGGATGAAATTTTGTAAACTTGGAGATACAACTAAAATACTTATCAAATATCATGGGGGCAATAGTAATAATACTTTCTTATGGGTGGATAATTGGCATAACATTCGTCTTATTATTGACAAGTTTGGGCCTAGAGTTGTCTATTATAATGTTATTAAGATCTACTCCAAAGCTGAAGAATTTATGGTTAATGATAAATGGAATCGTCCTATTTTGAATTCCAGAGATCTTAAAGAAATAGCTAAGAATATAAACCAATCACGGAGCAATAATGAAGATTGAATTATGTGGTAAATTACAAGAGATGGGAAGTATAACTATAAGGATAATGATGACTATCCAAGATAGCACAAACCTAAAGTGCAAAAGTGGTATTGTTTAAGAGTAATATTTCCATATGCGCTTTCATTATATGGTTGGTTTGTCTTGATAAACTTCGAAGAATGGATAAGCTTTACAAATGGTGGAGTATTGAGAATGGAGATTGTGTTTTGTGTGATAATTATACAAAATTCATTGATGATCTATTTTTTATTTGTTACTTCTCTAAAAAAAATTGGGAAAGGGCTTTGAGAAAATGTGGTGTGTTGAAAGATTCTAAACCACTAACAGAGGAAATTATTGATCTTTTAACCAGTGGTGGTAACTTCACATCAAAAATAATAAAACTGGCATTATCAGTAACCATTTACTGTATCTGAAAGGAAAGAAATAGTCGTATTTTCAAAAATATACAAACAAATCCAGAAGAAGTGTCATGAAGATTGAAAGATGCATCATAGCGACCACGTGCACATGGAATCAGGTAAACATGAATTTTGAAAACTCAAAATCATAGAAGTGGTGGGAGATCTCAAAAAAAATCCTAAATATATAGCATGTAAATCTTCAAGCATAAGGAGTGGGGGATCTGAAATATCGGCCTGAATCTATAGCAAGCAAAGCTTAAAGCATATGGGGTTGGGGTTGAGGGAATTATTACAAACTTGAAGGTATGATTATTTTAGATATGAGAAAATAAATAAGGCATGGGGGAGATTTTTACAGATTTTTAATATAAAAAAATAAAAAATAAAGAAGAAGAATAGTAAGATCATAGCTTCTTTCTTCATGGGTGGTTTGCTCCTTTTATATTTCTTCTCTAGATCTCATGTTTTCAATACATTTATATTTGAGTTAGTTTCTACCATATCTACAGTGTATTTGATGTTGCTTTTGAGAAGAGTATATATTTTATGTTTGGTTGAAGTTTGTTTCTCTGTATTCGCTAGTCAGTTCTGGTTTGCCAAATCTTTCTTGATTGGATGTGAATCAGCGTAACAGCTTCTTTTAAGCCAAATATGGTGTAAGGGTTAATAGATTCTTGGATTTTCATTAGTTAGTTTAGATAGTTTTGTGAGTTTGTGAATGGTGGCTTAAGGTAGGAGAGAGGTTTTGGAGCGTTGTGGTATGCTTGAATTTGAAATTGGCCTACTTCAACGCTTATTGATACATAGTGGGGTGTTGATTAGTGGAAATTTCTTATTGGTTGATTACGCATGTCAAAGGTTGTTTGTTAGTGTCTGTGTGGCTTGTCTTTTAGTTGTTATATGTAGTTTGGGTCGGATTGTTGTAAGGACATATTTTTATAAATGTCCGTCACAATTAATTATGTCATATACCGTTACAACCATCGAAAAAGTTCAAGAGCAATCTACATCGAGACGGAACCGAATATATCAAGGTTTTTCATCAAAAATCCTTTGCAAAGTTTACTTTGGTAAGGTTATGTTTTAAATACCTTAACTTTACACCTAGAGCTTTGGGATATTTTTTCAAAATATTTTTGAAGTGTTGGAGCGGACTTTTTTCGTCAAACTTTGAGAATGAGTAATTTTATAAGTCTAGTAGCGTTCCTAAATTTTGACGCTCAGGTCATTCAAGCGAGATCCCCATCTCGTCCGTGCGACATTAGATGTCGCGCGATGTCGTTCAAACGATACGTGTACTTCGTTCGAGCGAGATCCCCTTTTCGTTCTAATGACCGAGGCGGTGCGATTTTCTATAAATACTCATTAAATGGTTTCATTTTCATTAAGAAGTCCCAGCGTTTTGAAAGACAGAAAACTACGAATCTGCAGAATTCTTTTTGACTTCTTCTTTAAGGGTTTACATACCTTTTGTTTTCAATTCACAAAAATCCTATATGCTTTGGTGAATTATTTTGGTGTTCAATAACACACTTTAATTTTGTTCATTATTTTTGGGGAGAACTCTACAACCGGAGAGTTGCGTGCTATTATGGAGGGAGTCTCTATGAAGTTACTCTTGTGGGGAGGAGAACCTACACCGTGAAGACTGTGTGTCTAGGACTGCGTGTCCTTGGGGTATAGCTGCGTGTGAACCACTGCTGATTTCTAGCCGTTGCTTTAGAGGTTTGACGAAGACACCGTGCGTTAATCTTGTGGAGAAAAGCAAGATGGTATGTATGTCAATGGTCTTGTAAACTTGTCAAAGTTCTAGAAATAAAAGGTTTTACCCTTCGGGGATTTTTTCTGAAATTTGTGTCGCATGCTTTATTTATTTATAGTTTGCCACACGCACACACGTAGTTGCATATCTAGGGGATTAATTAATTTGGTTTTAAAATATACTCTAATTAAATAAGTGTGCCAAATAAGAAATTTGCGATTTTAATCAATTATCACTGTGTGATATTTTACAAATTGCTAACAGAGCGAGTTACGCTAATTTATCGCGTGATCCTGATTTTTCACGTATTTATTTTTTTTATACAATTTGACTTCTCACGTCGTCAAATTGGTATCAGAGCTTTACATGCTCCTAGAGACTACATGAGAGAGTTTGCACATATAGGTGAGCAGGTTAAGTTTTTGGTCAGAACTTCACACAATTTGATGGAGGTTTTTCATAAATTGGCACCACTTTTGGAAAATCCCTCTGCACCTAACGATTGAGTTTTGACTTGCTTACTAGCATAGGATGTGTTCCATGATGACATTATTTTCCTATTGCTAGTATGTATCATTTTTGTATGTTTTCCATTTTTTTAGAAAAAAATTTGAAAAATACAAATAGATTTTATTTTGATAAAATTTGTGAGAAAATCCAAAAAGATTTGTGTATTTTGTTTGCACCTTTTATGGATGAACACTTAGGATGACCGAGTCACAACATCATTCCATTTTTCATGTAACTATTTGATAGTGTTTTGAGACAATATATCATGTCATCTTTGTGCTTTATAATGTTTGGAGTCATTGAGATGTAATTAAGTGTTACTTCCTACGTGTTTGACTCATGATTTCCTTTATTGCACACGTGCACAGATTTGTTTGATTATTGTGCTTGTATTATCACATGTTGGTTGGGTGTTTTCACTTAAATCATTTCTTTAAAAACGAACCAAGCGCGATAAAACTTGATAAGAAAATTGTGCATGTAAGAGTCGTTTGTGAGGTTGTGTGCTTTATTTGAAAACAGGGAAGGGCTGCGAAAGGTTCATTTGACCTTTGTGAATACTAAGCCACCGTTATATTGGACCTAAAAATTGAGAAATTTAATTATCTGGGGTCCAAAGAGGTTTAAAAGAGCCCAAAAAAATTGTAAGGCAATAAAAAAAGTTCATGCCAAAAAGGGGGCATTAGGTTTTTGCACCAATTCTCCAATGTTTGAGAATTTAGATTACCTCTAAAAGAAAATATGCATGAGGAAGTTTGGATGGAGAATTAAAACGGGTTTAAACGTCCTTGAAATTCTTGAAAAAGCGCTACATATTGGTGTGAAAATCATTTAGACTTTGATTCGTTGATTTGTATAAGACGATGTCATCTAAATTCAACAATTTTTACACCTAAGGAGGTTTTTGATGTTCATTCGTTAGGGGTACACATATTCATCATGCACATATGGTTGACTGAGTTTATTTTCCTATCGAATGTATTCACACCCATTCATTCCCTCTCCATGACTTGGTTGTTTGAGTTTATATCCATGGTGTGATTTTTGGTATCTAATTTTTGTAGGAAAATTTTGAAAAATCGAAAATAGTTTGTGAAAGTTTTTTAGATACTCCTTTGCATCCACGTAGTTTGATTCATGTTTGCTAAGCATCTACTTCGTGACACTCCATGTTTCAATTTGTTTCTTCTTATCTGTCTATATGGGGACATCATAAAAAGGGGGAGAATGAATTATGATTTTATGGGGGAGTTTGTATTATGGGGGAGATTTGATTTATTAATGATTTATTCTTATATCATTTCAAACTCGATACGTCACGAAGGTTTTTTCTTTATCTCATGTGTGTAGGTACAAATTGGAGATTGCACACCCTGATGAGAAAACCTTGGAGCTTTGAGATTTGAAGTTGAAGATTTTTAAAGAACAGTTTGAGATCTTGCAAATTTATTCATGGGAGGGTAGATTTGTATAGGTCATTTGGTATTTAATAATTCGGATGTTTTTATGTATGTTCCAACATAGACATAGGGGGATATTTATAAGGACGTATTTTTATAAATGTCTGTCACAATTAATTATGCTGTATACCGTTACATCCGCCGAAGAAGTTCAAGAGAAATATACATCGAAACGGATTCAAATATATCAAGGTTCTTCATCAAAAAGCCTCCGCAAAGTTTACTTTGGTAAGATTATGTTTTAAATACCTTAACTTTGCACTTAGAGCTTTGGGATATTTTTTTCAAAATATTTTTTAAGTGTTGGAGCGGACTTTTTTCGTCAAAATTTGAGAATGAGTAATTTTTTAAATCCTGTAGCGTTCCTCGATTTTGACGCTCAGGTCGTTCAAGCAAGATCCCCTTTTCGTTCTAACGATCGAGGCGGTGCGATTTTCTATAAATACTCATTAAATGGTTTCGTTTTCATTAAGAAGTCCCAGCGTTTTGAAAGACAGAAAACTACAAATCTGCAGAATTCGTTTTGACTTCTTCTTTTAGGGCTTTCATCCCTTTGTTTTCAATTCACAAAAATCCCATATGCTTTGGTGAATTGTTTTGGTGTTCAAGAACACACTTTACTTTTGTTTATTCTTTGTGGGGAGAACTCTACAATCGAAGAGCTGCGTGCTATTGTGGAGGGAGTCTCTACGAAGTTACTCTTGTGGGGAGGATAACCTACACCGTGAAGACTGCGTGTCTAGGACTGCGTGTCCTTATCGTATTGCTGTGTGTGAACCACTGTTGATTTCTAGCCGTTGCTTTGGAGGTTTGACAAAGACACCGTGCGTTACTCTTGTGGGCGAAATCAAGATGGTATGTAAGTCAATGGTCTTGTAAACTTGTCAGAGTTCTAGAAATAAAAGGTTTTGCCCTTCGGGGATTTTTCCTGAAACTTGTGTCGCATGCTTTATTTATTTATGGTTTGACACACGCACACACTTAGTTGCATGTTTAGGGGATGAATTAATTTCGTTTAAAAATAGACTCTAATTAAATAAGTGTGCCAAATAAGAAATTTGCGATTTTAATCAATTATCACATCGTCATATTTTACAATTGTCTTTGTCCATTGGGTTTTATTTATTGGGTTTGGTTGTTTGGGTTGTGTTATAGGTCGTAGAACGGCCTTTATCTAAACTCGGTTTGGGTTGTTTGTATTTCCTTTGATAATTATAATATATACTTATATTTTTTCAAAAAAAAATCTCAAATATGAATGAAATTTCAATGAGCAATCTTTTTACGGAATATATTGTTTGATTTATTATCCAAAATTATGCATGATAAAAAACGTATGCCTCTGTGATGCAATCATAAATTGACTTTAGGCTTTAATTAGCTCCAACATTTAGTCATGACTATAAGGGCAAATATTTTAGCTTAGGTTGTTTATCTGTTTTATTTGCAGTATGACATATTTGGTGTATCCCGTTACAAATCGACACGTGCCGACACGATAAACCGAACCTCAACATATCCAAAGTTTAGGACTTCTCTACATCTCATGAAGGTATAAACTTTTAGGATTTTAAAATTATTCATAATTTTATTTGGGATGTTATTTTTTATAAAAATCAAGACTAGATTTTTTTTAAGTTTTAAAATAAAATAAAAAATTTAACCTCGATCGAACGAATTTGACTTTTCATTTGAAGGCTCGTTACATCATACATCAAATGAACATCCAACGAGGGTTTTCTGTTTGAATTCATTTGAAGCTCGTTAGAAGATGGTTCAAACAATATTGGAGTCTCGTTGGAACAAATTGTGTTTTCATTCTAACGAGATGACATTCTCGTTCGAACGATTTCTATTTCCGTTCGAACGAATTCGTCGCCTGGAATTTTGTGTCAGGTCTATAAATACCTATTTTGAGTTCTTTTTTCATGGTACTTTGGAAAAAACATAAACAAAATATCTTTGTTAAAGATTTTCTATATTTTGGGCTTTTAAACCATTTTTAATTCACAGTTTTACATCTCCAAATAGTTTTGTGAATGTTTTTGAAACGCTTAGAAGTTTTGTATCCTGTATACACACTTTGTGGAGAGAGAGATCTACGACTAACCTTGTGACCTGAGGGGTCATGGCTGAAGAAGAAAAAAGGTTGATCGATGGATATTGAGGGTGGACTGCTGCCTGTGGACTGCTCTAGATATGAGTAGTATTCTTTAACAGTTTTGAAAACACTCCGTGTTATACTTGTGGGTTATATCAAGTAGTTTGTAAGTCGATAGTCTCGTAAAATTTTCTAAAGTGGTGATATATAGGTTTTTCCCTAAAAATGAATTTTTCCTCATTTGTCGTGTTTATTTGCATGTTTGGATTAATATTTTCAATATATTTAGAACCCATATTTGCAGGCACACCCGATTAAACAAATATTAAATTTTGACAAAAATTTGAATTATGCGTTGGGATTTAAATTGAAAAATAAAAAAAATAGAATTTTTGTCCATAACCATCCTTATCGGGCGAGTTTCAACGCGCTTACGTACTGGTATCAGAGCATTCCACTCTAATAAGTGGTATCAGAGCGGGTTGCACTAATTTATCGTATAGATCCTTGTTTAGTGTGGTTGTTTATTCATTTCTCTTGTGTTGATTTTTTCTGTTTTTCTCTCAATGGATAGCTTTAGTGATGATGACTCAAATCATTTGAATTTGAAGTTTGCTAAAAGAATTAAAATTCTTGACATTACACCAAAACTGGCAACTTGACACTGTCAAAAACCTTGAGAAGGCAAACTTGTCACGGTCAAAGACCGTAACGAGTCCATGACAATTCTGGACAGATTTAAAAGAAAAAATTGTTGGGAAGTATGGCCACTGCCATTACCACTGCTCAGCAGTATATTTTAACATGTTACAACATATTAAACTTTTTCAAACAGTCTATATCTCAAGAAACATTCATCAATTCATAAAAACTAAAGCCAAACACATTAATTCAATCATATTATCAAACAATAATTAAAAAAATAATATCCAACATTCAATATTCTTAACCAACCAACAAATTCGAATGAAATTAATACAAATAATTGTCAAGGGGGTGAGTTTTGAGCAAGTCTTAGGAGGAAGGTAGGCCACACTACATGTGAATTTAGATAGCCCTCAATTTTTCGAAAGCCGCATTGTTCATCAAGCCACAAGGGTTCATTCTCTTTTTCGAGCATAATATGCATGACGCGAACCCTTGCCTCAATTGGTTGCAACACACATCCATGAACCACACTACCCGGTTGTGTGTATGGGTCCATCAACCCCCTAGCTATGGGATTTCCACCTCGTGTGTTTATTATATACACACTCATCCAACCAATTATTGACATAGGTCGTTCGACAGGTATAAAGGTGGGAAATGGATCATATGCAGGCGATGAGGGGGTGGGTATCGGCGGTGAGGGTGAGAGAGATGGATCAGTGGCGTCCTCGTCTACCGCTTTCCCCTTTCCCTTACATGAGATGGACCCCAACTGACGTTTCATGTACTCGAACATAATGTGGATCGTCACCTCCAACCTTTCTAACTTGTCGCCTTGGGTGTCCACCTTACGAGCCAGTCGGGTGTTGCTCGTCTCATTCCCGGTGAGCCTCGACTTCCCCACCCAAGATCTCACTCCTTGTCCACCCCTTGTTATCCGCCCCGAGCACTTGGCTTAGTGCGTCCGTAGCCAAATATGCCTTGTCGGCATCAAACTAGGAGTTGTGCACTTCCTTAAGCTTTGCCTGAAAGGACAAAAAGTACACTATTAGTTAAGTTAATAAAAAATTATAACGTAATTAAAAAAATTAAACAATTGTAAGATATTTTTATAACTTACAACTATGGATACCACGCTCGGGGACACCTCCTTATCCTTGCCCTTCTTCGTTCGAATTTCCACATGGGCATTGAGCCTATATGGCCTACCCCTAGGTCCACTACCCGTTTCCTAAAATAAAACAATGCAGAATTAGTAAGTAATGCTAAATTAGAATAAAATAAAACTAAAATGAAAGAAAATTAAAAACTTACCATCATGTTCTCCACCTTGGTGTAAGACGTACGCCCGGAGTAGTGCATGTTGACCTTTTTGGACGGGTTTACCCTCCATGATCGATAAGAGAACAACTATCGATCCGGGATCTCATTATCGACCAACTGTTACCAGCTTGCTAATGAGATCGGCTCCTTGGATGGTACCATGTCACGGACCCTCAATAGGGATTCCCGGTCCTAACCAAAGTACCATGCATGCATGTTTTTCTTTGACATTTTGTATTGATCTCTCAATTATCTAAACATGGTGTCGCAAAAATGTGGAGGCATCCCGAATTTTTCCTGTCAAACAGATACAAACCAAAAAGAAAGTAAGTGGTAGTTGTATTTAATTATAAAATTTAATCAAATATAGATATAAATATAAATACAAAATAAAAATAAAGTGACTAACTACCTGTAGTGCCCCCCAGATGGCCATCCTGAGCTCGACGGGTACCTTCTTCCAATTCGTGACCCCGAGACGCTCCTATAAGGCCATCTTGTTCTCAATGAGGGACCACAATTTTCTCCTTTTGGGGGGTCCTAGTGGCAAACAAGCCTTCCTTGCCTCCGCTACCCTGTCTCCCTGATGAAGACATTTCCTGCAAAAAATGTTGTTATTAGTATAAACATGTACATGAGAAAATGATGAAATCCAAATGAATAAAAATATTAAACTGTCATTCGATAATAACAAGGCACTAGAAGAATACAAGTTAACGAAATTGTAAATCTAAATATTGTTTCAATTTCGGGTCATGTCATGGACTTTGAATTGATGCTTAAATTGATTAAAATCCAAATTAACATATTCATTAACCAAAAAACCAATTTTGATTCAAATTCACAAAAACTGATCAAATCCAAATGAATTAAAAGCATTAAAATGTCGTCCGATAATAATAAAGCACTAGAAGAATACGCGCTATTGATTATTACAAATAGTTGGAATATTTATTACAAATCTAAAAATTGTTTCAAATTCGGGTTATCATATAAAATGGGTTGATATTCGGTAGGAGCAGCTAAGTCATCCACATTACTAGTTAGATGCTTTGGCACATGTAGGATGATTGACCACGGCTCATTGTTGATATACTCCGAGTAAAACACTTGCTTGACCTTTTAAAAAGCACAAATAAATGGCCCATCGCTCACACGCTCATTGCTCTTTGATGAGTGCATTATTTTGTATATTTTATACCCAAATTTATACTTTGTTAGTCCCCTTTTAGTGTATTTAATAATTTCTTAGGACTATTTTGTTAAAAAGAGGAAAAAATGCGAGAATGATTGAATTCATAGTTAAAATGTCAATTTTAAGTCAAAAATGGTCACTTTGATAATTTTATAATATTCTTGTGCTAATTTGTGAAAAAAGTTGCCTAGTGAAATTTTTGCAGATAATGATGGAATTTGGTGCAAATTAATGATCAATTCAAAAAAGGCGTGAAAAAGCTGATTTTTACGGTCGTTCGAAAAAATGTTGTTTTTACACTTGTGAAATTTTTATCACGATCCAAAGATTAAAGAGGTGGAGAGATAGCTACCAACACCATTCGGCCAATCAGAAAGAGTCCCACCACAACTCAAATACCTCACCACTTGTCCTATAAAAAGGACCCTTGGGCTCATAATTTCGTAGAAAGTTTTAGAGAGTGGTAGAGAGAGCTTTAGAGAGGGCCAATAATTATTTTGTGAGTGGAATTTATGTCAAGATTATTTGTGACACATCAATTGTAAGTTTGTTTATTTAATGAAATTGAGTATTCATTCTTGCAATTTTATTATGTCTACAATTATGCTAGCTTAATTTCCTCACTAGGACTAGGTGAAATTTGTCATGTGTGATTAATATTGTGTGTGATTTAATTTCGTCTTTATTTCCCGATATGTGCTAAACGTTTTAAAAATTCGGTATTCATTTAAAACGATACGAGAGTACGGTTTAAACCTTCGGCATTATTTAAAAAAAAAATCATTTTTATATTTTAAGTATGAGTACTTTTTGATGGGTTATACTTTTATTAAATTGATTGATAGCCCATGCTTAAAGACTATATTTTAAAATTTAAAAGTTAACTTTTTAAGGGAATAGGGATTTTAGGCGTCTAAATTTAGAGACGTTAAATTTTATTTTGGAATTCTCACGTATTATTTTTTCGAATTAAATGCGACGAGAGTCGATTTAATTTGAGTTATAAAATCGGGAATGACGAATTTAAATTATTGCACAGTGTTAGTTTAACGTGATAAATGGATCCAATGTCCTAGTTTTCACGCTACCTTAATTTTATCTCTCGTACTCCTATTTCTTGTTTGTGTTGCTTAGTTTATTAACACATCTCATCTCCAACCCAATTTAGTCTAGTTGGACAGTCACAATTAATTTTAAAGAAAAAAATTGATAAATCTCTGTGGGTTCGACCCGTACTTACACTCGCTATTCTATAATAGCCCGTGCACTTGCGGTATTTTATAAAATTGACAACAAGTTTTTGGCGCCGTTGCCGGGGATTTGTTCGATTTTTTTTTTTAAAAAAAGGTTGTGATTTTCGGACTAGTTTTTTTTTTTTTTTACTTTTCGCATCTTTGTTAGTAAAAATTCATAAAAAAAAAGTAAAAAATTCTGAAAAAAAAAAAAAATTTGTTTCATAAGTTTTTTTTTTCTCTTGTTAAATACACCACTAGTGCGTGTGTCATTTTTTTTTCCCTCTCTTTTCGTATTTTTTTTTCATGTGTCGCACTTTACGTTTGGTGTAGTTTTTTTTTTTCAGGAGCATATTAAAAAAAAAAAAAAGTGACGAAAAATTCGAAAAAGTGTCCAACAGTGCGTGAACGCGAAGAAAAAAATTGTGCAATCTTGCCACGGGCACAAGGAACTCTCGGGGACGACTGAAACGTCGGCGGCGTTCCCCTCCGATCGACGTCAAGTTAAACTTCGGCCCGACATAAACAAGTGACTGTAAAAAGTCCACGCCGGAGGTACATTTTTTTTTGGGTGCTCCTACGTGGTTTGATTTCGCATTTAATTTAGCACATTGCATAAATTGACTTAAGGGCAAAACCCGTGTGAAAGATAAGGTGGGGATTTCATCACCTCTCCTTGGCCCGAAAATCACTAATTATCCAAACATTTGCATATCCCGAGCCATCACATTTAATTGAAAATCAATTAGACATTGGCCTTAGGATATCACATAGCTCATAGGAAACCTCTTAACAAGGCTAGAGTTAAAAGCTACTCAAACGCGAACTTGTCAAATCAATTCCGTTTCACCTTGTCTAGGATTGGTGGTTTTTAATGTGTCTTCGTACCGACCACCTACCTGGAGGAAAAAACGGGTTTTGAGGCGATAACCGTAGTTGATCGTCTTTTAAACTCTCCCTTGTCAAAGAGTAGGATCTGTCTAATTAGGGAGATTAATTTGGAGACCCTTGTTGTCGTCGATTAATCTCGGGAAAACTAGATTTTAAAATTGAAATTCCCCTCACCTAAATTAGATAATTCAATTTGCTGTGTGTTAGCTAGGAATTACGTGGTTTGAGTCAAATATTATTTTTCATCACATAAAAAAAATATATATATATATATATCGAGTGAGTTGAGTGTATGCGAAGTTGGTTTCGAAATCAGACCGATCGTTTGTCGAGTGTGGAGTCTAGCATTCCCGATACTTACGTAGGTAGATTTTCAATATTACCGAGATGGGAGACGAGTTAGCACCACGTGCCCTTAAAGATTACCTTTATCCAACTAGGTCTAGTCAGCGTTCATGCATACTTCTCCCCGATCACAATGCAAATAATTTCCAATTCCATTCGGGAACAATCCAACTGTTGCCCGTGTTTCGGGGTACTGAAAAAGAGGATCCGTACCTTCACGTGCGTGAATTCGAGGAGATATGTGGGACCATTAAGTACCAACAACTCTCCGATGAGATTGTTAAGCTTAAATTGTTCCCGTTCTCGTTGAAAGACAAAGCTAAGAGTTGGTTTAACTCGTTAAAACCCGAATCCATCACCACTTGGAACCAAATGAGTGTCACCTTCCTACAACAATTCTTTCCTAACCAAAAGACGGCGTCGATACGTCACGCCATCAACACATTTAACCAAAAGGAGGGAGAAGCATTGTGGATGTATTTGGAGCGATTCAAGGACTTGCTGCTGCAATGTCCACACCATGGGATTGAGATGGGACGCCAAGTCCAAATTTTATATGAGGGGTTCGATTGTAACACCCGAACTATGCTCGAGTCACTATGTAATGGTGATTTTACCGAGAAGAGTGAGGTCGATGCGTGGGTATTTCTAGAAGCCATAGCCAAAAAGTCCCAGCGATGGGCACCCAATAGAGAATCTAGATCCACCACCTCCAATGAGGGGTTCGCTCACCAAGTCGAACAAAGTTATGATTTAAATGCCAAAGTGGCCACATTGGCCCGACGTTTAGAAGCTTTAGAGACAAGCAAAGAGGGCAATCGAACAGCATCTGCGGCCGTTCAACATGTAGGTTCCCCTATGTGTATACTTTGTGATGAATTCGACCACTTAGTCGAGAATTGCCCCACCCTTCCGGCCCACAAGGCACTCACCGAGCAAGCCAATGCCCTCTACCAAAATAGGGCAAAGTATGACCCATATTCCAATACATACAATTCGGGATGGCGAGACCACCCCAATCTTTCATGGTCCAAGGGTCAGTACCAAGGAAGTGGAGGTCAATCTTCCAATAACCCACCCCTTGGTTTCCAAAAGAATGCCACTGCACTCTCGAATCCCTCATCCCAAAAGATTCAATCTTTAGAGGATTCGATGAACCTTCTTGCCCAAAGTACCCTTCAATTCCAGCAAACCACGCAAAATGTCCTCCAATCCACCCAGCAAAGCATGCACGCGAATACGCAATCCATTACCAAACTCGAGGTCCAAATGAGCCAACTAGCTAATGCATTGAGTGAGAGGAATAAGGGAACATTCCCGAGTCAGCCCGAACCCAATCCAAAGGGTAACATGCCAAGGGGTCAATTTCTTATTCAAGGCGACACGAGCGCATCACACCCCCAAGAGCATGCAAAAGCCATCATCACGCTTAGGTCTGGCAAGGAAGTAGAGACAAACATTTCACCACCTACCGAGCGTGAATCCGAGAAAGGTAAGGCGAAGGAAGATCCACCCGTGTCTCCAACTTCATCCTCACCTTTACCTTCCGAGCCATCTGTAGAGACCTATGTCCCAAAAGCTCCATTTCCACAGCGTTTGGTGCCACAAAAGAAAAAAGCGCAAGTTGATAAGATGCTGGAAGTATTCAAGCAAGTACAAATCAATATCCCACTGCTTGATGCTATTCAACAAGTCCCATCCTATGCGAAATTTCTAAAGGACCTTTGTACCTTCAAGAGAAGCACCAACGTACCCAAGAAAGCTTTTCTCGCCGAGCAAGCAAGCTCGATCATTTCATATCGAACTCCCATAAAGTATAAGGATCCCGGTACTCCAACGATCTCTATCAAGATAGGGGAGTACCTCATCGAGAAGGCACTTCTAGATTTAGGAGCAAGCGTGAATCTTCTGCCGTACACCGTATACGAGAAACTAGGTTTGGGGGAGTTGAAACCGACTAGGATTACCTTGTCCTTAGCCGACCGTTCTGTAAAAATCCCGAGAGGTATTGTTGAGGACGTCCTAATTAAAGTGGGTGACTTTATATTTCCTGTCGACTTTGTTGTCTTGGACACCCAATAAGTGCAAAATCCTATTGCACAAATCCCTGTTATTTTGGGTCGTCCTTTCCTCGCCACATCTGATGCTGTCATTAGGTGTCGGAGCGGCCAATTGAACCTATCCTTTAGGAACATGACTATGGACCTTAATGTGTTCAATTTGGCCAAACAACCACCTGATGACGATGAACCCGTGGATGTCGACATGATTGATAGTATTGTCCAAGAGACTTTCGAGCAAACTTATAATGACGACCCTTTAGCTTCTTGTCTTGCCTTTTTTGGGTCTGAATTTGATGTCGAACAGTCCATCGAAGAAGTCAATGCCCTCCTCGACTCTCCCCCTATCATGGAAGTAGGAAATTGGAAGTCTAAACCCGAGCCCCTCTCACTTTCCTCATCACATATTCCACCCTCGATTGAGAAAGATCTCGAGCTTGAATTGAAGCCACTGCCTGAAACGCTCAAGTATAGGTTCTTAGGACCTTCTGAATCCTTACCTGTTATCATCGCGTCTGACTTAGACAAATAAAAGGAAGATAAACTGTTGCGTGTTCTCAACGAACACAAGGAAGCCATAGGATGGACCATAGCCGACATTAAGGGGATAAGTCCCTCGGTGTGCATGCATAGGATACACTTAGAAGACAATGCTAAAAATTCCCGTGAAGCACAACGTAGACTTAATCCCAATATGAAAGAGGTCGTCCGAGCCGAGGTGCTAAAATTGCTCGATGCGGGTATCATTTACCCCATCTCTGATAGCCAATGGGTCAGTCCCGTTCAAGTGGTCCCTAAGAAATCTGGTGTTACGATGGTGAAAAATAACGATGATGAGTTAGTACCCACAAGGATTCAAACCGGTTGGCGAGTGTGTATTGATTATAGGAAGTTGAACGTTGTTACAAGGAAGGATCACTTTCCCCTTCCTTTCATAGACCAAATGCTAGAGAGATTATCCGGCTATCCATATTACTGTTTTCTCGACGGTTACTCCGGATAAAATCAAATTCCCATCGCTCCTGAGGATCAAGAGAAAACCACCTTCACTTGTCCATTTGGTACTTTTGCCTACCGACGCATGCCCTTTGGGTTATGCAATGCACCCGCCACCTTTCAGCGGTGCATGATGAGCAACTTTTCGGATATGGTGGAGCGGTTTCTCGAAGTCTTTATGGATGATTTTTCTGTATTTGGGTCTAGTTTTGATGAGTGCCTCCATCACCTCACCCTCGTTCTGAAGAGGTGTAAGGAAAAGAACATTGTGCTTAATTGGGAGAAGTGTCACTTTATGGTCAAACAAGTCATAGTGCTAGGTCACATCATTTCTGAAAAGGGTATCGAGGTAGATAAAGCTAAAATAGATCTCATTGCTAATCTCCCACCCCCTAAAACTGTGCGTGAAGTTCGATCATTCTTAGGACACGCCGGTTTTTATCGGAGATTTATTAAGGATTTTAGCAAAATCTCTCGACCCTTGTGCAATCTTCTTGCCAAGGACACACCCTTCGATTTCACTAACGAATGCGTTCATGCCTTTGAAAGGCTAAAGACGGAATTGACCTCTGCACCTATTATGAGACCTCCCGACTGGAATCAGCCGTTTGAGATCATGTGTGACGCTTCCAACTATGCCATATGTGAGGTTCTAGGTCAGCGTAATGAGAAACTTCCTCACGTTATCTATTATGCCAGTAGAACTCTTAATGATGCCCAATTGAACTATTCCACGACTGAAAAAGAGTTCCTCGCTGTTGTTTTTGCTCTTGAGAAGTTTAGGTCTTGCTTGATAGGATCCAAAGTTGTCATTTTCACCGATCACTCGGCCCTGCGATACCTTTTGTCTAAAAAGGATGCTAAGGCTCGTCTCATTAGGTGGGTCCTATTACTGCAAGAGTTTGACCTTGAAATTCGGGATAAGAAAGGGTGTGAGAATGTAGTGGCGGATCATTTGTTTAGGTTAACCATTGAATCTTTCGATAACCTGCTGCCACTAAATGAGTCCTTTCCCGATGAGCAACTGATGCCTGTTTCTCAGCTTCCATGGTTCGCCGATATTGTGAACTATCTTGTGACAGGTGAAATGCCACTGCATTGGTCTAAGCAAGATTGTTCCAAATTTTTAAAGGAAGTCAAACATTTCTTTTGGGATGACCCGTATATTTTCAAGTATTGTCCAGATAAAATCATTCAAAAGTGTGTCCCCGATCACGAGATTCAAAGTATAATCTCTTTCTGCCATGACCAAGCCTGTGGAGGTCATTTCAGTGCTAAAAAGACCGCTACAAAAATCTTGCAGTGTGGATTCTATTGGCCCACCATTTTTCGTGACTCGAATGATTACAGTAGGAGTTGTGACCGTTGCCAACGGTTAGGAAAGATCACACGTAGGAATATGATGCCCTTAAATCCCATTCTGATTATCGCGGTTTTTGACTGTTGGGGCATTGATTTTATGGGTCCATTCCCAAATTCCTACGGAAATCTCTACATTCTTTTGGCAGTTGATTATGTGTCTAAATGGGTAGAAGCCATACCGTGTAGGACGAATGATCGCCACGTGGTGGTCAAATTCATTCGAGAAAATATTTTCTCCCGTTTCGGCACGCCTCGAGCCATCATTAGCGATCAGGGAACCCATTTTTGTAATCGATCCTTCGAGAGTCTTATGAAAAAGTACTCGGTCACGCACAAAGTAGGGTGTTCTTATCACCCTCAAACCAGTGGTCAAGTTGAAATTTCCAATAGGCAAATCAAGCAAATCATCGAGAAGACAGTGAATCCAAATCGAAAGGATTGGTCCTTAAGATTATTGGATGCATTGTGGGCTTATCGCACTGCCTACAAAACACCACTTGGTATGTCCCCGTATAGGCTTGTCTATGGAAAAGCCTGTCACCTTCCGGTAGAGTTAGAACACAAGGCCTATTGGGCCATTAAGACCTTCAATTTCGATTTACCTGCTGCGGGAGAGGTCCGAAAACTACAACTTAATGAGTTGGAAGAGATTAGGAATGATGCGTACGGAAATGCAAAATTGTATAAAGAGAAAATGAAAATGTTCCATGACAAGTCCATCTTACGGAAGTCATTCGAGCCTGGACAGAAAGTTCTCTTATACAATTCTAGGTTGCATCTCTTTCCCGGTAAGTTGAGGTCTAGATGGTCCGATCCCTTTATTGTTAGGACAGTCTACCCACATGGGGCGGTTGAAATAGAGAATCCTAAAAATGGTAAAATTTTTAAAGTTAATGGTCAAAGGTTGAAGCCATATCTGGAATTGAGAGATCGGGAAATGGAGGATATTCTCCTCCAAGACCCTGTATACCACGAGTGAACATGAAATTGGGTCATTGTTGTTGTATCATACTTTTTGTTTTACAAGAATTGTGCGTTGGAAAAAGTCCCTCATTATGGTAAGATCTTTCATATCTTTCCCACCTTTTAAATTTTTGTCGTGAACATTGAGGACAATGTAGAAATTAGGTTTGGGGGTATTGAGGTCATTTTTCTCCGCTTTGTAAAAAAAAAAAAAAAATCAAAAATCCAAAAAGATTTTCAATATAATTGAGTTTTGAAAAAAATTCTTAATATAGAATTAATTCATGGATCTCTCATCTTATGAAATTTTTACACATTAGCCATTAATATGATTGACAATGGATATTGAGGCGAAAGTTAATATGCTTAACGAATAAATGTGGAGATTTTAACCCGATGAGATTTTGTGCCATTCATCATTTTCGAGAGATTTAAATCAATCCGAGTTAAAATTACTCAATCTTTCCTTCAGTGATAAATTCGTTGATGATCTCAAATTCTTTGTTTTGTTCGATTACTGAAAATAAAAAGTCAAAATGTGAATCTTAAGCACTAGAAGTCTTAGTAAGTCGTCTTGAGACACAAATCAATTTAACAAAACTTGAGAAATGAGATTAGGCCATCGTTTGAAAGCCCAAAAATAAGCTTAACACCAACTTTTTTACAATATTCCGTTGCAAGCCCATTTGAGCCAAAAAGAAAATAAGCCTTTTGTTGAAAACCCATTATACTACCCAACTCCAACTGGGAGTTTAAAGCCTAAAAAAACAAGCCATACCTATTTTCTGAGAATACTAGGGTAAAATTACGGTAGAAAAAAGGCCAAAAGAAAATGAGGTTGCAAGAATGTGAGTATGAAAAAAAAATGTGAGCTTGAAAAGAAAAAGCAAAAAGACAAATTGAGGTTAGAAGAAAAAGTGCTAAAAGTCAAAATACCAAAAAACCTCTATATTCTCAAAAATTTTGAACTCCAAAAATAGCCATTCTTTCTAGCCAAAATTCGAGCCTACAATACAACCAAAGAAAGTCCTAATAGATCTCAGGAGAAGTTAGTTATAGTGTGGAGAGAAGACGAATAGGATCTATGGTGTGATTCAATGTTTTCAACAAGTAATCGATTTTCTGTTCATGAGATCATATTCATCCATTGTATAAAAATCCATTTTTGATTATGTATATGTGAAATTTGTTCATATAAATTTACTCTTTTATTCACATATACCGAGAGAAAATGATCCATTTCCGAGTGTTCGATTGTGAGTGCATTCTGTGAGATTTTGAAATCAAAACGAACTTTCGGATAAGAAATGCAACGATCAAATCTTTTGAAATTGACGGTTATATTGGCTATGCGCACAGAGACACAATAAGTTGAGATTGAGAAATGAAGTTCTACTATATTTATGAAGTTTGCATTCAAACTCGATTATATTACTTTTGTGTCTTTTGTATTGAGTCAAGTTTTTGAATTTTGTGGGTATATTCACTGCAAACCCTCACGAGACAAAACTCGTCCACTAGGGTAACCTAGGGGTTTAACGGCTTGTTGCACATGCTAAGTGCAATCGTGATTCCTACGAAAGTGAGTTAGATTTTAATTTTTAGTTTTGCTCGAGGACTAGCAAAGTTTAGCTTTGGGGGTATTTGATGAGTGCATTATTTTGTATATTTTATACCCAAATTTATACTTTGTTAGTCCCCTTTTAGTGTATTTAATAATTTCTTAGGACTATTTTGTTAAAAAGAGGAAAAAATGCGAGAATGATTGAATTCATAGTTAAAATGTCAATTTTAAGTCAAAAATGGTCACTTCGATAATTTTATAATATTCTTGGGCTAATTTGTGAAAAAAGTTGCCTAGTGAAATTTTTGCAGATAATGATGGAATTTGGTGCAAATTGATGATCAATTCAAAAAAGGCGTGAAAAAGCTGATTTTTACGGTCGTTCGAAAAAATGTTGTTTTTACACTTGTGAAATTTTTATCACGATCCAAAGATTAAAGAGGTGGAGAGATAGCTACCAACACCATTCGGCCAATCAGAAAGAGTCCCACCACAACTCAAATACCTCACCACTTGTCCTATAAAAAGGACCCTTGGGCTCATAATTTCGTAGACAGTTTTAGAGAGTGGTAGAGAGAGCTTTAGAGAGGGCCAATAATTATTTTGTGAGTGGAATTTCTGTCAAGATTATTTGTGCCACATCAATTGTAAGTTTGTTTATTTAATGAAACTGAGTATTCATTCTTGCAATTTTATTATGTCTACAATTATGCTAGCTTAATTTCCTCACTAGGACTAGGTGAAATTTATCATGTGTGATTAATATTGTGTGTGATTTAATTTCGTCTTTATTTTCCGATATGTACTAAACGTTTTAAAAATTCGGTATTCATTTAAAACGATACGAGAGTACGTTTTAAACCTTCGGCATTATTTGAAAAAAAAAAACATTTTTATATTTTAAGTATGAGTACTTTTTGATGGGTTATACTTTTATTAAATTGATTGATAGCCCATGCTTAAAGACTATATTTTAAAATTTAAAAGTGAACTTTTTAAGGGAATAGGGATTTTAGGCGTCTAAATTTAGAGACGTTAAATTTTATTTTGGACTTCTCACGTATTATTTTTCCGAATTAAATGCGACGAGAGTCGATTTAATTTGAGTTATAAAATCGGGAATGACGAATTTAAATTATTGCACAGTGTTAGTTTAACGTGATAAATGGATCCAATGTCCTAGTTTTCACGCTACCTTGATTTTATCTCTCGTACTCCTATTTCTTGTTTGTGTTGCTTAGTTTATTAACACATCTCATCTCCAACCCAATTTAGTCTAGTTGGACAGTCACAATTAATTTTAAAGAAAAAAATTGATAAATCTCTGTGGGTTCGACCCGTACTTACACTTCAACTTGAACAAGTCAACTATGATCAAATTGGTCCCAGGATCAACTTTACAAGCATTTTTATCCTCAACTCTTACCCAATCACTGTAAAACAAAACCTTTTTTACGCTTATATAGTCCAATTCAAATATATTCTGAATGACACCATAGTAAGTCATTTCAGATTCAACGAGGTTTTTATCTTTCGCGCTCACTTGAAAATAAGTAAGAGCCTTGTATCAAATGTCTAAGTTATATAAATTTGTATTTTCCTCACACACCCTTGCACTGAACACATAACCATTAAATCGATACATTTATTACTCGTGTGCTATGAACAAGGGTCCAGTGGCTAGATAAGCAAGCCTTAAAGTCACATCACCCGTCTTTAAGAGCTGAAATTACAGATAAATTAATTATATTAGTTTTAAATCTTTCTTGTAATGTGATATTTAATAAAAGGCATTCTCATTGTAATTACCTCGCGTGACACCCACAGCCTAAATTCATTGTCTGATTGTGCCATCGTTCTTCGTTTTTTATTGTTCCCACACGCATCATATTTAATGCATTGATAGTGATGCACGTTTTACAAAATTAATCATTTATAAAAATTAAAATAATTTAAAAGTTAAAATAATATAGAGTTACTTTTTCATTCTTCGACATCTTCATGTGTGTCAAATAAATAACGAGCTACTTGTTTATGTTGTAAACTCGTTAATTTTACTCACTTGCCCATCACCTGACCACCCTCATCGACGAACTCATCACTGTTATCCACGCTGCTTGGGTCAGGTATATATTCTTGAGTGTATATTGATGACTCGATGGTGATATATTCCTCTGCAATTGATCCTTCAATGTATCGTGTATTCTTGACGTAATCTTTGAAAACTTTCATTAATCTTTCAAATGGATACATCCACCGATATCTAACTGGGCAGCAAAGAAGTGTCTCATCACATAAGTGTACCAACAAGTGAACACTTCTGTCAAAAAATGATGGGGGAAAGTACTTTTAAGCTTGTGCCTTCCTTTCCAGTGGATTTCACATATTAAGGTTCATCACATACCAGACACCGATCAAGATTTTCATACTCCTATCGGTATAATATGCAGTCATACACACAAGCATGAATTAATTTACACTTCATTACCAAACCTTTTAGACTCTTCTTCATAGTATGATAGCTATTTAGAAGCGTATTATGCTTAGGTATCAAGCCCTTCACCCAATTTAAAATTCATGTCATGCTATTGCCAGACAAACCATATTGGGTCTTCAAACTATGCAAACCAACCATGGCATGTAAAGTTGGTTAATCTTTGTCACATCAAGAGTACAACGGTTGGGTCGCCTTAAATTTTAAACTTTGGTAGTCATCGTCAAGGTTTATCCCGATATCTTCATGAGCACCTAAACCTTTTACATCATCAGTGACCTCATTTTCTTCCACTTCATGAACTCCATACACGTTATCAACTGAATCCTCTAATATATTTTGATCTACATTGTCCTCCTTTCCTCGTACATCTATCCTACTTGTTGAAGGTTGTTATTAAGGTTGCTCGGGAACAAAAGGAACATCCGATTTCTCGTGAAAAATCCAAAATTGATAACTATCTTTTATACCCCATCTTAACATATGTAGTTCAACTGTTTTCCACTCAAACACCTTACTATTACTACACTTAGAACACGGACACAGGAACTCTTCATCATTATGACATCTCTTTGCGTATTTTACAAATTCCTTAGCACCTCTGAGAAACACATCCCTTAGTCTATTTGTCTCACCCATCCACTCTTTGTATAGAAGATATCCCGTCACAACTACTACAAAAAATCACTTATTTTGGGAACGAAGTGTATATTCACGGATTAGGATAAACAAAAGTGTGAAAATTTACTACAAGATTGTCATTTCATGTTTCGGTGTTATATTATAAAAACAATATGAATCCTATTTCCTCCATATCCCCTAAAGTGTGAGTGGTCATATCTCATTTAAGATCGCATATTTCTGTAATATACTTAAAAGCTCTTGCACATTGTTCCAATTTGAGAAAAATTCGGCAGCATATCCCCATAATTCTCCAAGTATACGACATAGATTCGGAAAGTGTAAGTGTTATTTCAATTTATCAATTGAAATAACACTTAACACCGCATCATCTATTATGTACCCAGAGAACATTAAGAGACGGCAACAGAACTTTCCCCAAAAGTAATAAGTTTAAGCCACTAAGAATATTATTATACATAAACTATGTTGTCCCAAACTGTCCAAATGAGACAATTCGAGAGATTTCATGACAAGGGTAATGACTCTCGAACGGGTCTAATAACTATTGAATACGTACGTATAAGAACTAGAGGGCTAGTATCTATGCGCACTATATGTAATTTAAATTAGTTATAAATTACCATAGTGATGATTCATTTATTTGGTAGTAATCTTTATAGTGATGATTTATACATAGTTACATTTCATTTCCCATTATTAATTGTTTGACAGCAAGATTTTAAAATTTATAGTATGTTTCATTTCTGCCTTAATTATATTTTGTAGAACCACAACCCTAAACGTTAGAAATGCCTAGGGCCAACAAACTCCATGGTCATCTAAATGTCCAAATCCACCAGTCAACAACAATTCAAGAATCTCAAACAACAATTCAAATAATAATGTGAAATATTAGAAATGCATGGGACCAACCAACTCAACGGTCATCAAAATTTTCAAATCCACCAATCAACAACAATTCAAGAGTCCCAATAATGCGAAATATTCAATAAATGAAAAACATCTTATCTCAATAAGGTGACATCATTTTAAATTAGCAAAATAAATAATAAGATAACATCATTTTTAAATCAGCACAATAAATAATAAATTAACATAATAAATGAATAATAAATTAGCACAATAAATTACAAAAATTAAAAAAGTGCATGTGCTTATATGTGTGTGAAACTATTTTTAAGGTTTTAAATTAATTAGGGTTTTAACCTGAAATCATTTTAGGGTTTTAATTCTAGGGTGTATGTGGGGGGGAGGGGGGGGAGTGTGGTGTGTGGGTTGTGATTTTTTTAGGGTTTTCAAATTAATTTTAAATTAATTATATTTTCATTTGAAATTATTTTAGGGTTTTCATTCTAGGGTGTATGTATATGTGTGTGTGTGTGTGTGTGTGTGTGTGGTATGTGGTGTGTGGTGTGGTGTGGTGTGTGTTTCTCTGTGTGTGTGTGTATGTGTGTGTGTGTGTGTGTGTGTGTGTTTTATGGGATATGTGTGGGGGGTGAAGGAGAGAGAGAGAGAGAGATGTACCGAAATATGTGTTAGGGGTCGCCAGAAAAGGAGAGAGAGAGATGGTCACCGCTGCTTATATATATATATATATATATATATATATATATAGAGAGAGAGAGAGAGAGAGAAAGAGAGAGAGAGAGAGAATTGTGCTACGAGTAAAGCTGAAATGAGGGAACTGACTAATCTAATTAAAAAATGTATCACGGTCCTGTCATGGACTTTGATCGTAACAGCTTTATAAGTTGTCATGGTCAAAGTCTGTGATAAAATCGTAATAAGTTTATTGTCACGGTCATTGACTGTGACCAGATGTCGTCACGGTCAATGAATATGATAAAAATGTGTGTTTTGTTATCACGTTTTTTTACTGTGACAATACTAGCTGGTATTAGAGTGACAAATATTTAATTTTGGTGTAGTGTGAAAAAGAAAACTCTCATTTTAAAGTTTCTATGGAACTTTTGCAAACTGTTTAAACTTAAAGAGATTTCTTTTATGTGAAACTTGTGGACATGGACCGTGATTTTAAAATTTTAGAATTGTCCAAGAAAGAGAGTGATGATAGAATTCAATTTTTAGAAAAAGAATTAGAAGAATCTAAAATTTCTATGGTTTGTTTACGTGCCAATGAGGATAATGATAGAATACTTAATGATTTAAAGGCGCATGCGAAGACTCTTAGGGATAAGTTCGCTTGCGTTGAGGGGGAGAGAGATAACCTTCTAGGAATTACTGAAAATTTGAAAAAGGAGTTACTAAAACTTGAAGAGTCAAATTCTTTCCTTGAGTCTAAAATGTTGAAGTTAAAAGGTGATTTAAAAGACTCGGGTAGTTTTGGTAGTAAATATACTAGCTCCTATGTTTCCAATGCTTCCAGTGTCGAAGCCAAAACCACTACTTATTTTAGAGGGTCAACTGCATCTAAGGACGTTAGAAAAGGTCAACCCATAGGTAACATTCCTCGTGTTTACACATGTTCACATTGTAGGAAAGGCCACCGTAGGCATTTTATTATAATCTTGGAAGAGATCTTAGGAAGTTGATGTTTAGTGTCCCTTTGGTTCCCAAAATTCGATGCATTAAGTATACATCTATTTAGGCTAGGAAATCTTTTTTAGAGGCACTAAATGTTAGACTTCTTGATTCTCACATGCTTGCACATGACTCTTCTCATGTTATATCTTATGGATGATTGCTTGCATATTTTTGTTTATCATACTCTAATTGTGCCTCATGATATATGTTTGCTAGTGTTATGACATGTGTATATTTTGTATTATATTTGTCTAATATTGATTCTCATTAGAAGAATACAAAAACATTTTATTTTGATAAAAGTTTTGAAAAATACAAGAAGATTTTTTTGTTTTCGTGTATTTTAGTTTTTCACATCTGGTGTGGCATATTGGTGTGTATGGTTCCAATGCGCTCCGTACTTTTCATGTGGCTAGGACATTTGGTTATGATTGTATATATTTAGATTGTTCTTAACCATATTTTTGTGGAATTGTTTTGAACTTGATTTGCTTTACGGATTCGACTTTGTATAGGCCTCCGCACACATGCACGAGCTTTTTGAACGTTAACTTCACATATATATTTGAGCTTTGTGAGATGTTCTCCCATCAATTTTGGCATCTACATGTTTATGTGACTATGGCGGATTTGTGTATGTAAGAATCGTTGCTCGTGAGAATGTTTGTATTGTATTGAAAAAATATGAGGGTGCACGGGAAAAGGCTACGAAATGAGCAAATCTCCTTTACGAAAAAGCCACCAATGGCAAGAGCCCAATAAAAGATTAAAGGCAATAAAAATAGAAAATTTACCAAAATGGGTCCAACATAGTTTAGTTTATTTGATCATTCAAAAGAAAAGAACGAGAAAATAATAGAAAAAACGATATACGTCTATCTTTTAAGGGAATTCAGTTGACGATCAAGGGGTTGCACAATGAATATTAGTTATGCTTATTTTGTCATGGCGCTATTGATTTGTATAATCATCAATATTTTGGACTTGTGTTCATTGTGCTTGTTTGTTCATTGAAGTTCACCCTATTTTGTCACTTGAGGCAATAACTTCTTGAACATATTTGAGTGTTTGGGTCATAATTTATTTGTATTTAGCCCACGCCCATTCCATCCCACATATTTAGACACATCGATACTATGCTAGTGTGTAAAGATTATGTATTTTGTGTCGAGTTTTGCGGTTGTTTATACCTATATATGTGTGACGAATATTTTGTGGTATATTTTGCATATATTATATACGGTATCGTGTTTTGACTCATTGAAGTTTACATATATTCCATGATTGTCACATACTTGATCATAGTTTGGATTATTTGTGCTTGAGTTATTGTGTTGTATTTGAAATATTTATACTTTTTGAAAATTTTGACAAATTTCAAAAATAGTTGGTGGCTTTAGCCTTTGAGATTATTATTACATGTGCGTTATTTATATCTTTTGTGATGTTAACTTCTTCTATGTGATATTTTATTCTTCATGTTCAGCTTCTACTCCTTTGTCTATTTCGGACAAAAAGGGGAAGAACAAATTAAGGGGGAGATTTGATAATGAGTTTGATTTATGGGGGAGAAAATGCATTATGAGTTTTGTTTTTATTTTCTATTTCAAACTCGCTGCATCACGGGTATTTTTCTTCGTTTCATGTGTGTAGATATACAATCGAAGAACATATTACACCGGATGAAGACAAAATGCCTAAGGTAAGAACAAGTGGAGATTGAAGATAAAGTTTATTTATGTCATTCCATTTCTAGGGTTTGGGATGGGTATTAGAATTTTTGTCATAGAGGGCTAATTTTTGTAATTTGAATTTCGATTGGTTTTGTATCGGAATAGCCAAAGGGGGAGATTTATAAGGGCTAATATTTTAGCTTAGGTTGTTTATCTGTTTTATTTCCACTTTGGCATATTTGGCGTATCCCGTTACAAACCGACACGTGCCAACACGATGAATCGAACCTCAACATCTCCAAAGTTCAAGACTTCTCTACATCTCATGAAGGTATAAAACTTTTATTATTTTAAAATTATTCATAATTTTATTTGGGATGTTATCTTTTATAAAAATCGAGGTTGGATTTGTTTAAAGTTTTAAAATAAAATAAAAAATAACTCATTCGAATGAATTTGGCTTTTCTTTTGAAGGCTCATTAGATCCTACTTCGAACGAACATCCAACGATGGCCTTCTATTTGAATTCGTTTAAAGCTCGTTCGAAGTTGGTTCAAATAAGATTGGAGTCTCGTTCGAACGAACTGTGTTTTCGCTCTAACGAGATGAAATTCTCGTTCGAACGACTTCTATTTCTGTTCGAACAAATTCGCCGCCTCGAATTTTATGTCAGGTCTATAAATACCTATTTTGAGTTCTTTTTTCGTGAGACTTTGGAAAAAATATAAACAAAATATCTTTGCCAAAGTTTTTCCTTCTTTTGGGTTTCCAAACCCTTTTTAATTCATACCTTTACATCTCCAAATAGTTTTGTGAATGTTTTTTAAACCCATAGAAGTTTTTTATCCTATATACACACTTTGTGGAAAGAGATCTCTACAGCTAACTTTGTGACCCGAGGGATCACGACTGAATAAGGAAGAAGATTGATGGGTGGATACTGAGTGTGGACTGCTGCTTGTGGACTGCTCTAGATCTGAGTAGTATTCTTTAGAAGTTTTGAAAACATTGCGCGTTATACGTGTGGATTAAATCAAGTAGTCTGTAAGTCGATAGTCTTATAAAACTTTCTAAAGTGCTGAAATATAGGTTTTGCCCTGAAAAGGAATTTTTCCTTATTTGCCATGCTTGTTTGCATGTTTGGATTGATATTTGCAATATATTTAGAACACATAGTTGCATGCACATCGAATTTAATCAATGATTAAAATTTGACTAAAATTTGATTGTGTTGGGATTTAAATTAAAAAATACAAAAATAGAATTTTTGTTTGTAACCATTCTTGTCGGGCGTGTTTCAACGCGCTTACATAATGGTATCAGAGCATTCCACTCTAACAATGATAACTAGTGCTCATGTCGCGTTTTATTATGTTCAATCTTATTGGATTTAAATCTAAATAAATGATTCTATTTAGGGTGACAAAATCATATTCAATCACCATTATCTCAACGAATTGAATTGTGTTAACCTATTATTATACATTTACTCTGCATTATATACAGGTTGAGACATTACTCAATATTTTATTGACATATTTAGAGCTATCATCTAGTCAAATTCGTTATGACCAAATTACACTAAACTATAAAACTCTATCACATGCCCACCATTTAGTAGTCATGCCTGCTTATCTTTGTTCTCTAGCAAGATGTTGAACTTGTTTCTTATAAAGGTTTTGAGGATACATAAATTTATAGAAATGATAGAAAGGTTTTGAGGATACATAAATTTATAGAAATTAAGTATCTCTAATTGGAAAAGTGCTGATACTAGCGTTGAGTATCAGTCGGTTTGGTCGGTAAATCGTCCATACCAATATCAAACCGGTTTTCATATACTAAAACCAATTTTACCATTTTTACTGGACGATACAACCTCATGTAAACCAAAACCAAACCATGCGGTTTGCGGTAAAACCGATTTTTTCGATAAATTTCGAAATAACAAAAAAATTCGAAAAATCAAATCTAGCCTGCTTAGGGTTGATTATCGATCAGTTTGATTGGTACAATAATATATGTACCAAAACAAAACCGCTCAATTCCACAGTAAAACCATTATTTTCAGTAAATACCGAAATTATGGTAATAACAATAATAAAAATCGCAAAAAAAAATCACGAATTGAACAAGTCATTTATAAAGATAATTAAATGGGTCCCAAATTTTGGATCGAACAAAAGAAAAAACTATCTTTTAAAAAATAACCATTAAAGTGTCGGGACTTTTCAGGGCAACTTACAAATTCTATTTTCGATGGTAGCTTTATAGGAAGCTAGAAGCAATAGGAGTCACACTCCTTTTCGATGTGGGACTTGAGATAAAGCTACCACACAAATTTCTACCTCTCTTAAATATAAGCAAAACCCAGAAGAAATTTTGAGATTTGAAGACAAACCAATTTAATTGTATCAGTTCTAAACTAGAACTGATAGTTTTATAATCTAGACGTTTATAATATGTACCATAATATAAACATAAAGACCCTTTTAAGTGCTTATTATTTGTGCCATAATATAAACATAATCAAACTGCATATTATTTGTATACTTATATTACATATATATAATATAAACATAAAGACATTTAACAAAAAGCCCAAAAATATATTTTTCTACATAGTTTTTATATTTCATGTTTTGAAATTTTAAAACCGGTAATTTCGGTAAATCAGTTTTTAAAATGGTTAAACCAAAACCAACCACAAAAAATTCGGTAATTTCAATTTCGGTAGTTTCGATTTTCGGCAAGTAAAAAACATAAGCCATTACTACTTTTTTCCGGTACAAAACGGTATGGAACGGTTTTTTACCGTACCGCGAATACTCCTAGTTGATACAAAAACATTTTTAGTAATGCGGTACTATTTGCTGTGTGTGTGTGTGTGTGTGTGTGTGTGTGTGTGTGAGAGAGAGAGAGAGAGAGAGAATATTTTCACAAATCTATAAAATATACAATAAAAATAATTTTCACCAAAATATTACAACTAAACACCCCTTTTCTTTAATATGGACAAATATCCAATAAAATGGGGTTCGTCCTCACTTTCCACTTGTTGGAGTATTTAAAACAATTGGACTTAGAGATATGTTAACCTGTAGAGAAATTTAGATTCCCACAGCCCTCTCTTGTATGACTAGTAGTTAGTCTGTCGGCAAGCCAGAATATGAATTCAAACTAAAATTACAGGTATGCAAAATTTAGCCCCGTGGAATAAATAATGACCAGTGGAAGATGAGTAAATGTAGGGGGTCTATGGGTCATGAACTTGCTAACAGGACATTATTGTAATAGCCCAATGTTTTCGGATTTAGTTCGTATCATGTAAAATCCGTATCAATGCATTCATATTAAGTCAGTTTTGTTGCTACGATTTGTCGTGAACAAACCCTAAAATCTGTCAGTTGTATTTTAAGTCTTTTGTTAACTTTGTCCTATTTTCCCTCTTTGTTCTATGTTATTTTATCTTCTCTCCCTTCTACTTAACTCAAACCTGTTTGAGTTGTGTTGTTCTTCTTTTTTGTTACCCTACGTTGCATTAATGAAAATCCATTTGAGACGATTGAAAAAAAAAATCCTGAGTGAATATGGGGAAATCTGAAAGATGACAAGAGCTTGGCATGATGCTATTGTAATTGTAAAGTTCAATAGACCCCCGACAATTAATGGTTGAATGCGAAACAAAACTAGTCTACAACAATTGATTGAAAGGAAGTCCAACTACCTTGCTGAATTGATTAAAACGCAACTGCTATAAGACCCACTTGGGATATGATTTAATGGCTAGATTTGCTCTCTCTCTACTTTTGGGCACAAGGGTAAATGCAAAAGGCATTTTTTAATATTGTCGTCTTGATTTTTGCCAAATAGGTCCTGCTGCCATGTGCTTATACAGGATTATTATTTCTAAAGCCAATAATTCTTTTGGTAATAGAAACTCCTATTATACACGTGTTGGTGATGACTGAAAAGGACAGGATAGAAGAGGTTCCCAGCTCTCTTTTCTTGTTTGCTGGAGGGGTTTAGATCGAATGTCGACTGCGTCGAACACACAAGATTAGGATTCTCATCCACATTTTCTATTCCTTCTTTATTAAATAATATGTCCCCGAATCCATTATGGGTACCTATCGAGTGTATCAAAGAGTCGAGCAAGTGGATTTTACCAGCTCGAAAACCCTGTTCATGGTCATCATATTCACTTCTTCACAAAACCACTTCATTAATATAAAGATGAAACAAATCGATCTATGTAGGTCTGTAGACTAGTCAGGGCTAGACCTTAACTAATTATCCAATGCATCCTAGTACGCTGTATTTTGTCAAAAGTCCAACAATTCGGATCCACTATGACAATCCGATTAAAATACAAATAACTTAATAACATTCATGGTCCATATGGATTGGTAACTTGTATTGAAGAGTCATAATTTATAAAGTTCTGTTAAATGCACTTTAAATTAACTCCCAAATACTAGTGATAAAATGGACCTCAAATAATAAATCAATTCATGTTTCCATACATTTAAATATGGAGCCTATATTTAAAAGCTGTGAATCAAATATGGGACTTATATTTAAAAGTTATGATTCAAATATGAAGTTCATTAACAAAAAATATGAGTCAAATATAGAGTCCATCTTTAAAAGTTAGGAATAAAATATATATTTTTTTTACATTTAGTTGGAATTGTAATACTTAAAATTGGGTTGTCTCAGCCCATATTTTGTCCGCCCATATTTGGCTCAACTCATATTTAGTCCAACACATATTTGGCGCAGCTCATAGTTTCGCCACTACTACTCCCAAATAACACATAAAAACTCAAATGACTTTTTACTACAAAAGTTTTTTATGGCATGACGATTTTACTAAAATACCCTCTAAATAAAAAATAAAATACCTATACTAACCTTTCTCCTTCAAACCTAACTCCACCACCCCCACCGGCTGTCATCACCACCCACTATTACCATCACCAAACTTTCATTTTCTCTCGAAACCCCAACCACCCAAAAAAATCAAATCAACACTAAAACGCTTCAAACCACCACACACAAAAAAAAAAGTAAATCTAAAACCCCTATATGCCCAAATAACCACCAAAAATCCTAAACACGTCGAAAATCACTGACTCTGTACATTCGTTGGGTCGTCGCCGGATGTACACACCTACATTCGGTGGCTTCTCACCGAATGGGCTAAAAGGGCAAAAAAATTGGAATTGCACCCTCACGGTGACTTTCCACCTTGTAACCCCTTTCCCACGGTGATATCTCACCGTGTCAAGCCCAATTCCACAGTGACTTCCCACCAGGGAAAGGGGACTATCACAGTGACTTCCTACCGTGGAAAGTCCATTTACATAATGACGGGCCACCAGATGTGTAGAGGCGGCCATTTTTTGATATGTTTACATTTTTTTTGTGTTTCTTTGGGTATATCAGGATTTTAGTTTTCCATTTTTGATTGTTTTAAGTCTAAAAACTTGATTAATATCATTTATGTTGGTTTTTCTCTAAAAAAAAATAAAGTTAGGGTTAAAATGGTGAACATGGTGCTAGTGGGGGGTGGTTGTGTTATTTTCCTGAGTTAAAAAGAGAAGGAGAAGTGGTGGGGGTGGGGGTGAAAGATGGTGTTGGGAGTAGGTGGTGGCGACTGTGGGAGGAGGTGGTGGTGGTGGTGTGGGAGGAGGTGATAAGGTAGAGTGTTTTTTATTTAGAGAAAGTGTTTATGGTTTATAGGGAAAATGAGGGTTTCGGTCAAATTTAACTTATATATGCTTCGACTCTTGGGGTGCCTTTTAGCTTGGTGTATGGAATAAGTTATTAGTTAGGATGTGGTTTACATAAGAAATTGGTGTAAGGGATAAAAATTTGGGGTGCCTTTAACAGCACCCTAATTTATATTCATAAAATGCTAGCAAAGCGGGTCCTTAACGGGTCAAATTGACCTGGAATCCTGTCTATGTATTAATCAGGTAATCAAATAATCGTAGAAAACTCATTTGGCATTTCATATCTAGACCAGAAACCAAATCCAAAAGCACTAGGAATTTATTCTTTTATCCCAATCTGTTATCCAAATGTATCTCCAACTGAGCCACTCACCCGCAAGACGCCTATAAATACAGTTATTACTTCTCATGTTGTGCAAGTTAAGACGGTGAACGAAGTGAAAACAGACCATTTCACTTCTCCTCTCCCTCAAGGGCTTCCCCCAAAAGCATATTTCATGCTTTCAGTTGAAGCCCTTCAGGGTAGAGCAGAGGAGACTTGCTTTGAGTGCAACAATGTGAGAAAAGCCATGTATGTACCTCCTCTTATGCTTTTGAACAATTTTCTTCCCTTTTCATTTGCCGTAGTATGAAAATTACACACCAGATCTTTACATTTAACTAGTAATTACTATGCACTTTTTCATTTCTCTCCCCTATCTTTCTGCCCAGCTGTGCCAAACCAACCCCGATAAATAGTAAGCAAATTGCGCAAAGCACCCATTGCGTGGAACATCTGCAGATTTAAAAAGAGAGAAAACAAATAAGAAAGATAATCTGGGAAAAGGCATTGATTTAAATCTGCACTAGTAGTGTCTCAAGTTATTAATAAACCTAATTCAATATATTATTCATCTCAGAGTTATTCATAGGAAGGGGTGGGGGAATTGGAAAAGGCATAAACGATAGAACCAAAACATGGGATGGCTAAAGTGGAGTGCTCTGGGGGAAATTGGAAATGATATAAATCATATTCAAAGAAAGGAGAGTTTTGTCCACTTTCGCTAGCTTTTGTATGTAATCCTCTTAGACCTTGGAATCATTAAATTCACAATTAAAATTAAGTGACTAGAACACCAGACGTGACACAGCGTACACTTGCTGTAATGAAATAAATGTAGCAGAAAATGCAGATGTTGGCATGGATGTATAATGTGACTTGAATGCATAGGCACAAGGCACACCAAGGTGCCGAGGTCTCCCTATAGCCTAAGCGCAAGGTCCGCAACTAATCGAAGTAAACCACACAAACATACATAACATCTACAAAAGTTGATCTTATAACAAATTTTTAATAATGAAGTCGTGTTATCATCTAAAATTAAACTATATGGCATAATTCATAAATATATATGGCTATAGAGAGAATAAGAAGAAGATATTTTTGCAAGAAGTAGATTAATTCAATTAACCCAAATCATTAAATACTCCAATTATTAAAAAAAGGTTGTACCCATAATTGGTAATTACTTTGCTGATAGTAAGTTTTTGGGTCTCTTTTACCTCTTTCATTCTAGAGTGAACAGGAAAAACCCTCTCTCACTATTAGTAGTAAGAGAGAATATGATTTAGTCTTAAGGTTACTTATGCTTCGACTTTGGCCAACTTTGAGGCGGGAGTGATCGATGTAGACACTACAGAATATTACACACGCACATTTAAGGATAATAAAAAATAACTCTTTCATATAGATATCCCTAATCAGCCCAAATGGGGAGCGCTCTATGTATGGCATACGGTACAAGGGAGAATTGGAGTCTTCTAAAATATGAAGATGCCATTGGTGATGTCACTTGCAGTTGTTATAAACCATGGCATCCCTACACCTATATCTATTGGTCTCGGGTACGTGATATGGGAGCAGCCTATGCATATATGGGGGTAAGGCCAACTGACATCCGCCTCTCCCAGACCTGCAGTTAAGCATGGGCCTTGTGCAATGGGTACGACCTTTAATTAAAACCAACATATAAGTTAGTCCAGGTTCTTGGGACATTCTTTTCTTTTAGAAAAATTTTTATGAGGCACGTAAGTCACGCCTTGAGACTAGCCCTTAGGCCGACAAATTGTGTGCCTTACTAAAAGAGTGTCGCTCGAGGTAAGGCGAAGCACAACATTTGGGCTTTTGTGAGTCCAGGGCCTGGGCGAGAGCCATTGACAACTATGCTAGAAGGATATAATTACGAGTGTAACATTTCTTCAATATTTTTACTCTTAACTACATTGGTGAGGAAGAGGTCAACATGCACTAAGTGCTCATTTTGGAATTTTGTTTATTAATAATCTGGAATTTCAGAATGGTAAATTCACATATAAGGTCCCATAATTTATGTCAAGGTTTGAATTACAGGATAAAATACCCTACCCTAAATCTCAAACCTGTATATATACATGTGTGAGTGAGTGAGTGAGTGAGTGAGTGAGTGTGTGTGTGTGTGTGTGTGTGTGTCTATATATCACTTGAAACTGTGTATATTTTTTACGTATTTTGTTTTAATCTGTGCATTTATATATTTGAATATTGTATATGAATCTGTGTAGATATTTGCATATACATTATTCAAATCTGTGTATACTGTCTATGAATTTTAATCGAGTCTCTGTATATCTGTGAAAAAAAATTATAAATCTGTGTAGATCTTTGTGACCTTCTTTGATACCTGTAATAACATTTTGAATATAATAAATTAGTGATAAAATCAAAGTATTCTGCTAATTAGAATTGATTCATTGTTTTTGTCTTTGTATTTGATATTCCTGTCGAGTGCCGTTACAAACAGTAAAGACAACAGCTAAGTGCTCAAATTAAAATATGGCTATGACAAAGTAATAATTTGTGTATAGTTCAAATCTATTTAAGAAGTACAGCTCAATGTTCACAGTCACGTCTTCATCATAGCACTATCTTCTTAAGAATTGTCATGTAGGTATGCATGTTTCGTGTCCGATTAGTGCACCATGTCAATGTCCACGCTTCGTAGAAACTAGGACTAGAGTAGGATACTATACTATCTATTATCCGTGAAAATTTAGAAGTGCACTATCCGTTTCTTTATCCGTACACGCTCGGATAGTATGTAGCATGTACAACTATCCTTATCCGTATCATTTTGGATTATATCCGTTTACATTATACATACAATGTGCTGATTTGACAATTTGCAAAATCTTGACAATTATATTTTTTACATTAAGTTCTAAAAAAAGCATTTTTTTTTATTAGATGACTGTAGAAAGGAGGCTTACAAACTAGTATTAACATTTAATGCGTACTAAGTGACCCTTTATTGACTTGATAAGGGATCATATCGGATCAATGAGTTTGAAACAGCATTTTTTGTGAACATGTAAAGTAAGAAAGACAGAATAGTGTCAGAGTAATTTATTTTGTCCCAACTACACTACATTGGCAACACCATTATCTCCGTGTCGTCGAAAATATGTCAACAAAAGGAATGATGGCCAAAGTCATCATGACTTGAGAAAAAAAGACGGCCAATGTATAGTAGAGACAGTGTAAGATGGTAGTAAAGACGAGAAGAAGGGATATAACATTTTTATCGTGTTTATACAGTAAATAATGAACGGTTGATTGTTTGCAATCAACCGTAAGTGTTCAGATAAATATATTACGAAAATATATTTATATAGTATATATACTATTACGGAAATGGATATCCATACCGCATTGATGTGTAATTAAATGAGAGGAAGCAAATTAGTTTTCAACTACACAACAACAACATAATGAAGAAAACGAAATTTCTCTCTCTATATATTAGTATTTCTCAAAACAAGGAATGAACACAAACGAGACTAAGGCCCCTTATATAAGGGGAGGAGAGAAGATTCTAAAAGGGATCTCCTAATTCCTCTTGGTTGAGAGGGTGTAAGCCCATGTGACGTCACATGAGCTATAACTAACTCCCAAATATATTACATGTCAAAATGAAACCTTCAAGAAGCTACAAGCTCAGTATGAGTTGTCATGAAATGATTTGTCATGACAACTCATCTATGACAACACTAACTAAATGAACCTTCTAGAAGCTTCCTTCTAACTCCCTTGAAAAACCAAACAACTAATAAAAGTAAAAAATACAATTCAATACTAAAAATTAGAGATAAATCCTAATTTTCATCACTCTCCTCCACTTGAAAAAGCTCGTCCCGAGCCTAGGAGGTGAACGGCAAGAAAGCAAAGCAACCATCAAAGGGCTCCCCCACTTGAAAGGGGAGTCGTCCTCTAAAGCGCTCGACATATCAGCTAGCAAAAAGCCCAGAGAGAAGAGGCACAAAACCGAGCCACAGTCGACGACCGAGAACTCGGCCCCTAACTTTCCCCCGCTGAAAAATAACGAGCACGTGCCTCAAAGAGGGCCAATGGTGCCAAATGCAATCCGCGTTCCCCATGATGAGTCTATTGAAAGCCAAGCCACATAAAAGAAGCCCGAAACGCTCCTCAAACTCCTCCCAAATCGAGTCCACCTACCCCCAAATCAATCTCGGCCACCCAAAGCATCATGTCATCAACAAGGAAGCTAACCCCATCACAAGCATCTTCATTCCCAAGGAGTGGGAATAAATCAACTAAATCATACAACTCCATCTCGTGAAAATGCATGCGAGTCACCCGGTCATCCTCAATAAAAATATCGCAGAAATCTCCGAGAAAGAACCCAACCTCTTTTTCCCCAAAGATGGGAAAGACGTCTCCAATCTCAAGAAACTCCAATTCTTGGAACCGGGCGCGAGTGAGCCAACCGTCCTCAAAAATGCAAATGAAATCACATGGGAAGAACTCGAGGTTAATACCATTCGTCGATGGGGCCTTGACATCAGTGATGAAAATTAGGCTTATTTTAGTATTTCTTGCACTTTTTTATTTCATTGTATTTTTCCTTTTATTAGTTGTTTGGTATTTTGTTATATTTTTAACTGTAGTAAGGATTAAGTAGGAAGCTTTTAGAAGTTTTCATTAGTTAGTGTTGGCATAGATGAGTTGTCATGACAACTCATGACAACTTATACTTAGCTTTTAGCTTCTAGAAGGTTATATTTTAGCATGTGATGTAATTGAAAGTAGTTAATGACCCATGTGATATCCCATGGGTCAAGACTCTTTCAACCAATAGGCGCTTCGGGACCCCTTCTAGAATCTACTCTCTTCTCCTATAAATACCCCTTTCCCCCTCATTAATGACGAATTCTAATTTTGGGTATTACTTTTCTCTTTAAAGTGTGACTCTTTTGTGCCTTTGACGGCTTTCATTTTACGTCAATTGCTATCCGAGTCTCGTCATTCCACCACTGTTGTTGTAAAAAAATACAAAATCGTAAAAAAAGCAAAGCAACTAAATGGCGCCAAAGAAGCTCACCCTTGTCAAGAAACATGTTACTCGATTAGAAGAAGCCATGGCCACCCTCATTTGAAGATTTGACATTCTCATCCAAAATCAACTAAACCCTAATCTTAACCAACAAAAATTTTTTGCCTCACCTACACACAACCAACATTACCCGGACGAGCCCCTCCCGTCTAGACCTGGGAATCCCGTCGCTGACCCGATACAACCCTTCCCTTACAGCAGCTTCCCTCGACCTTCCCACCCTCTCATAACCCCGACCAACCCGATGCGGAACCAGCCTGAGTACCCCACCGCTAATTTTCGGCGGCAACTGATAAGAACTTAAAAGTATACATTTTATACCCCGAATAGACGTATTTTAGTTGCTAATTCTCGACAATAATGGTCTTATGCGCGTAAATGTTCAATGTGCAGGCTTGATTGCAGTTGCGGTGTCAAAAGCATTATTTCGAGGCAATTTGCAGTCAAATGGAGCTAATTACCTTGCCCCGTAACCTCGCCCGAGCCTAAACCTGTCCCTAAATCTACCCCGAAGCCCGTGTGTGTTAGTTTGTGCCTTTTGAATTTTTTTAGATTTTTAGTTTAAGTCGTTTTTATTTTTAGAGTTTATTTTAGATTTATTTAGAATTTCTAGGTTTTATTTTCTATTTTTCTATTTTATTTTTATTAGTCTAATTTTATTTTATTTTGATTAGTTTTTATTTTATTTTATTAGGATTAGTTTTTTTTAGAAACTCATTTATTTTTAGTTTTATTATATTTTACTTTTTAGGATTTTAGTTTAATAGATTTTTATTTTTATTTCTTTTTAGTCTTATTTTTTATTTGAGTCTTTATTTTATTTTTAGATTAGGATTTTATTTTTAGATTTTTAATTTTATTAATTTTTTTTTAGTTAGTTAGTGTTATTTTTAGATGTCCACATTAAACACACACACACATAATCCTATCTCACCCACTCACACCATCCTACCCACACCTCACCACCTACACCCTAGCACACCCAATCATTCCCCACATCATCTTCTACGTTCCAACTCCAACTCATTCTCTCTCCTCCATAACCAAATACCTTTTTTCTCTCTCCTCCCCCTCCATTAACAAACCCACCAACCAACATCACAATCAAACCCAAACCCGAGTTATCCCGTACCTTCTGCCAAAACCGAGACACCACCAGCCCCTCAACTCGGCCAGCAGCGCCGCCAGGCGAACCCAACCATGTTCGCCCGAGACCCGGTCGGAACGTACCCTGACCCCCAGCACCGATCGATCTTAAACCCATTCCCGCCGGACGGACCCCCCCGCTGTCCAAACCTGTCACTCGAAACCCATACCTGCTCCCCGGAGCGATCCAACCTGCCTCAATAACCCAGCAAAACCCGAAAACGTCCGACCCTTGCTCCACCTTAAGCCCATTTCATTATCCATTTCTCCCAAATGAAAAGCCACGATTTTACCACTTGCCTAAACCAAGACAAATAAAACAACCAATAACCCCACATGTTTTATTGACCTATTAAACCAATTTAATTCCCTTTTCCCAATAAACCCCCATTTCCTGTTATACCCTCTTAAACATATCAGATTTTTATTCCCTCTTCCAATTACCCCACTTCCCACATGACCTTACACCTCTCAAACCTCATGTGCACACACCCCATGCTCTTGCATTTTACCAATACCTAATTTACCCCCATGCTCCATGTGCCTACTATATAAGAAAACCATGCTCATTCAAAGAGAAGGATTTAGGGGTTTTAGAGAGAATTCTAGAGAGAGAAACACTTTTTATATTTTTAAATTTTTTTTAGGTAGGTTTTTATTTTAATTTTATTTTTTTAGAAAATTGTGAGAAATTAATTGTTGAGTGATTCAATTGAGTGTTTGTATATAATTGAATATTGTGGAAAGCTCAATTTGAATGGATGTTGCTCAATTTCAATGAAGGATTAGAGTCCAATTTTGCAAATCAAGGAGACTTGTTTGAAGATTTGTCCTCTTATCCTTCTCTTTTATTTTTTATAGCCTTGATTATTTGTTTATCATGTTTAAAATCATGTTAGGCTAGATACCCTTACAAGGGGTGGAGTGACCATTATTTGATGTTAATCTTACTTTAATTAGCTTATTTAAATTAAATATCTCTTTGATGATTAATTTTGCATTCTTACTTTTGTATTTACGCCTCTTACTTTTATATTTACGCCTCGAGAGAGGGTAAATGATTTTCGAGAGAAAATCGGAATTCTAGTTATAATACCCATTTTAGATTCGAACTTGAGATAGGGGTCTCAAGTGCGGTATTATGATTTAAATTTCAACTCTAAAATTTATTTTCTATGATTTAAACTAGTTTACTAGATCGATCCTAGCGGGTGATCTATTAAATGATGTTTAGATCTACTTTTCAAGAGTTGTAGGAGTTTTAAATTTAATTAACTAAAATGTTATTATTAAAATTACATTTGCAACGAGAGTTGATTTGTGATTTGATACTAACTTGGGATAATTAATTTTAATGAACTAATTAATTTTGATTAACTAAAATATTTTTAGTCATCCTATCCCTTGATTGTTCTCACTTTTATTTCCTCACCATTCTCATATTTTAGATTTTTAGTTAGTTAGATTTACTTAATATTTTCATTTACTTTTATTTACATCTTGATTTAGTTTAGTCTTATTTCACCCTCATCTTCTCAAAAATTGTTTTAATATTGAAAAAACTTAAAAAAAAATAGAAAAAGTAAAAATCCCAAAAAGAAAATAAAATATGAATTACAATTGTTTTCCCCTCGCTTTACCCCCTTGATGTGGATTGATACCCTTACTTACCGCTCTACACTTGAGTTTGTTATATTTTTGTAGGTAATTGAGGATTTTTTATTAACTTGGCTTCAACAACGACTACACAAAAAAACAAAGTTATCAAATGGCGTCGTTGCCATTCTTGAGAGCGTGAAGCACTTGGAGCGGATTTCATTTTGTAGTTCATTTATCTTTTCGCATTTTTTAGTACCATTTTTCTTTATTTTAGAAGGCTTGTATTAGGAGCTTATTACCTTGCTTATTTTGCGGTGCATAGAGACACCATATTTTTCATTTTAAACTTGTAATAAAAAGAAGACAAGCGTGATAGGGAAACCGGACAAGGTAGAGAGAGGGCGTCCAAAGGCGAGGAAAAGAAGCCTCTCTACCTTGGGTCGGTAGGACTCCCGGGGCCGACTGAAATTGGCGTGATCTCCCTCCGATCGTCTCAAATTTTTTGGCACCTCACGGCATAAAAACCGTGGGAGGTACATTTTTAAACCCTCGCGCCTCTCCTGTTAGCGAGTCAATTATTGTGTGTGCTTGTGTGCCCTTGTTTGATTTTATTCTCGCATTTATTTTCGAATGGTGTGATGAATTAATTGACTAAGACCTACACCCGATCACTCACGAGAAGGGATTTCATCACCAGACTCACCCGCTTACCATTGTGTGCTACCCTAGCAATCATTAAATTTAAAATCAATCAACTAGGTAGCCCAAACATTTTTGCAAAGGCGATCACAAAGATAATTCTGTGATTTTCCATCGCCCGCGAACTTGATTAAAATTTGACTACCCCTTAAATTTCAAGATAAAAATTGGCTATGTGCTAGTTAGGATTTCTCCTTGACGTGCATGTGTCCACTTTAATTTTTCGGCAGTCGATTTTAGTGAGTTCGTCCAAATTCAAAGAGTCCATTTATTTTCCCACTATTTTCTTCCAAAAAATCCAAAAATATTTTCTTACTTTATTTTTCAAAAAAAAAAATCCAAAAACATTTTCTTCATTTTATTTTTAGAAAATCCAAAAATTATTTTCTTTCTTTTTGAGAAAATTTAAAAAATCCAAAAAAAAATATTTCTCTCCACATGGCCGAAGAACGTCCCTTACGGGATTACTTTGGTCATTTTTCATTGTCACGCGACACGTGTGAGAGTGATCCCGAACCGTCTCTTTATGATATCCTTAGTAGTTTCACATCTCTCATGAGTACCGTTGATACTATTACACCATCTATGCACACACCTCCTTTTCCATTACCCTCGGTGTCAAGTGTCGACGTGTCGCGTACTTTGTTGTGCAACCATTGTTATTATGTCGATCACATGTCCCATGAATGCACTTACATTCCATATCCATCCGCACCCATCGTGGAACATGTGTATCCATATGACACTGTTCCGGAATCCACCTCGGCCTATTCTCATGATGTATCAAATCCCGAGTTGTGTGAGTACCCAAGTTATTCGTGGAGGCATGATCACCCTCCCACGCAATACGAATCCCAACCCGATATTGCGGATCCTCACACGTTCCAACAGTCGTCATGGCAACCTTGTGCACCCGTTCACGATCAGTTCCCTCACTATGCACCCATTGAATATCAACCATTTGTCCATCACGAAAGTAATCCTTTTGTGTATGATGAACTTGACCCCACTCCACACACTTTATTTGAGTATTCTCCGTACAGTAATGATAGTAGCGAGTTGTGTCCACCTCAACCACCGCTGCCACCTGTCACTCCACCACCACCACCACCATCCACATCCGCTCTCGAAAGCCTCTTGCAAAAGTTCATACTCGAGCAAGAGCAAGCCACTCAAATCCAAAATGAAGCTCTCCAACGGCTTGAACAAAGATTAAATGAAATTGACTGTGACCGAGAGTCGGATTTCATCCCAAGTCAACCCATTGTTGACCCCACATGGAGAGATGATGCGCCGACTTGTGCCACCGATTTTGAGTATGACCAACCCTTCCACCCCGAGAATCTCGAAGTTGAGACCATTCCATAGTCCAGGTCCCAAGTCGATAATTGTGTTGATTTATTCATTAATAGTGAGACTGATCCAATCCCACCATGTCCACATGAACCTACCATTGAGGTTCGCATTTCCACTCCCGTTATATCAAAAAATACACCCGAGCTTTTACCTTATGCCCTAATTGCATGTCTCTGATATGCCCATATCTTTTAGGTTAGCTCCGGCTACGAGTTCTCACCCCTATCTGAGATAGAATCTGAGATAGTTTATACTTCTCCGGATATGGATCATATTCCACCATGCATGGCTCCCTTTGAGCCCGATATTTCTAGTGATTCCTCTATCTCTGATCTTGGTGCCTCGTCTTACCCACCCACCACATTCACCGATGCTACTCTTATGGAGAAGTTGACCACTCCATCTTTAAAAATCACACTCCCTTGTGAGTATTCCTTTACTCCTCCCAATGAGTGTGTGTCTCCCACACTTGAGTTGGATCATCTTCCCCCACCTTTTATCCCACCCAACCCACCCATTATCCCTTCCACCCCACCACCTTGTTTGGATCTTGATTTTACACATTTCAAGTTTCCATCTACATTTTTAGATCCTCACCTAAACCCATCCTCCACCTTCCACGAGAGTTATGGCTACTCTTCACTTCCGTGACACCGAGCTTGTTACTCTATGCCCGCCACTTCCTTATGGTGTTGATTTTTCCCATCGCCAGCTCCCTGGCGTGTCACGACGCGACCATTATCATCGTCCATTCATAGAACGTTCATGTCATTTATATGAGCCCCACCCCATTTCACTTTCTACACCATTTCGCCTTCCTCACCAATTAGAGCACCATTCTTATAGGGTCTCCTTGTTGCCCTCACCTTTCGGCTCAATAAGTCCCGAGACCGACACCTATTCACCCTTACTCTAATACCCACCCGCCCATGGTCCACTGATGCTTTGCATCGTGTGATGCACTTTGCCATACAAGTGCATCGACCCATTTTAGCCTCTATCCCACATGACTGACGCTTCAGTCTTGTTTGGGGGTGATTCTCATCACCCATTCTTCTGCCGCCCCACGCTTTCCTTGATCTTATCTTTAGGGCGAGATCCCTTCGGTCTGACTGAAGACATTAAACTTAGCGCTACTGGGAGGCAACCCGCAATTTCTTGGATGAGTCTCATCCTATTTGGGGGTGGTGTGCTTTACCATGTTATAGACTCGTACACATTTTTATCTTATTAATTCTTCAGGTTTCATCTACGCTTCATCTGTCCACATCATTAGCGGTTGATTCTGGTACTCTCTTTCCTCCCTTCTGCTCTCAATTTTAAAAAATCATTTTACTTAACATCGAGGACGATGTTCCTTTTTGTTTGGGATGGGGAATTTTATCAAAATCGTACCTCTTTTGAAAAATTTTGATTTTTGAACCTGATTTTTAAAATTTTCGTCCAGTTATCTCACTCTTTGACGTGAATTTTCTATCATCCATCTTTTAAGTCTAGGAATCAAGCTAGAGGATTTATCTTTTTATAAATAGCTTATGTAATACGTAACAAGGCATGTTGCACCATGAATTTCTAAACTCAACAAAATTTGCGCACTTATCACGTCACTACGGTTTAGAGTTTAAGAGTACTACAATTCCCAAGAGAACCTTAAGGATCACTAGTGGAGACTTTAGCTTGTGAGATTCGTGCCTTTCAACCTTTCAGAGAGTTTTACGCAATCTCCGAGTCACAAGTCGATTCAACTTCCTTTGGGTCCGCACTAAAACTGTTGTTTGATCTCATTATTCTTCAATTTTTGGCTTGATCACTGAGAATGACGTCACTTTCGAGTTTTAAGAAACATGTGTCTTGAAATTTGTCCCGATCACTAGATTTTCACCTATTCACTTCACCCATTACTTCCCCATATTTCATATATATTCCCCTCACCATCCATATACATTCCCCACTCATTTCATATATCATCCATCATTTTGAGAAAAGAGTATTTTTCAAATGTAAAATGTCTTCCATGTCGAGAGTAAAGAAAGAGAGAAAAAGAAATAAATAAATAGAAATAATAGGAAAAAAATAGAGAAAAAGAAAAGAAAAAAAGAGAGAAGAAAAGAAAGAGAGTTTGTAGTTAGTAGTTAATTTTGAAATAAAGACAGTTGTTCTTCATAGTACACTCTTCTCGCTCATCCATCATACATCTATCATTTCATGCATCCATCCTATCTTACCTCAAATCATCCCATCCTTCTCATTTCATTTTCTCCTCACCCATTATCATCCATGTTCCCCTAGGTGTTCGGCAAATGAAAGTCGACATGGTGAATAACTCGACGTTCTCACTATAGTGATTAACATTCTTTCATGAGATCATTTTTCTTTCTAAATGTTCGTTCTTTCTTGTATGTGTGTGAGACGTTTGAATTTGTTTACATTTACTCACCTCCTCACACACATGAGCGATACACTAACCCTAATCTCGAGAGTTCGTTTGAGAGAGAGATATCCAGTGAGATTGAAAGTTGAAGCGTTGATTCCGACAAGGCAATCTAGGAATTACTCTTATGATACTTGACCCGTTTAGACTGATTCACACTACACACGTTGAGTTCTAGGAAGGATGTGCCTTGTGTTTTCACATAGCTAAACTTTTTACACTCTAGCTTGTATTTCTGAAAACATTTATATCATGTGATGGATTATGCGATTATTCTACGTCTAATAAGAGATTGACTGCCATTTTTAAATAAAAAAAATTGTGAGTATATTCCCTGCAAACCTTCACGAGACACAACTCGTTCTGTAAGGCAACCTATAGGTTTAAAGGCTTGTTGCACATGCTAAGTGCAATCGCAAGTGCCCGCGAAAGTGGTACACTTTTGGTTTCTTATCTTTCTCTTTCTCTCTATCTTATTGCTCGAGGACTAGCAACGCTGTGTTTGGGGGTGGTGTGATAAGCACCCAAAAGTGTACATTTTATACCCAGAATAGACGTATTTTAGTTGCTAATTCTCGACAATAATGATCTTATGCGCGTAAATGTTCAATGTGCAGGCTTGATTGCAGTTGCGGTGTCAAAAGCATTATTTCGAGGCAATTTGCAGTCAAATGGAGCTAATTACCTTGTCACGGTCCGAGCCTAAACATGTCCATAAATCTACCCTGAAGCCGTGTGTTTAGTTTGTGCCTTTTTAATTTTTTTAGATTTTTAGTTTGAGTCGTTTATTTTAGATTTATTTAGAATTTCTAGGTTTTATTTTCTATTTTTCTATTTTATTATTATTAGTGTAATTTTATTTTATTTTGATTAGTTTTTATTTTATTTTATTAGGATTAGTTTTATTTAGGAATTCATTTATTTTTAGTTTTATTATAATTTACTTTTTAGGATTTTAGTTTAATAGATTTTTATTTTTATTTATTTTTAGTCTTATTTTTTATTTGAGTCTTTATTTTATTTTTAGATTAGGATTTCATTTTTAGATTTTTAATTTTATTAATTTTTTTTTTTAGTTAGTTAGTGTTATTTTTAGGTGTCCAAATTAAACACACACACCCATAATCCTATCTCACCCACTCACACCATCCTACCCACACCCCACCACCTACACCCTAACACACCCAATCATTCCCCACATCATCTTCTACCTTCTAACTCCAACTCATTCTCTCTCCTCCATAACCAATACCTCTTTTCTCTCTCCTCTCCCTCCATTAACAAACACACCAACCAACACCACAATCAAACCCAAACTCGAGCTATCTCGTACCTTCTGCCAAAATCGAGACACCACCAGCCCCTCAACCCGGCCAGCAGCGCCGCCAGGCGAACCCAACCATGTCCGCCCGAGACCAAGTCGGAACCTACCCTGAGCCCCAGCGCCGATCAATCTTAAACCCATTCCCGCCGGACGGACCCCCCTGCTATCTAAACCCGTCGCCTGAAACCCATACCTGCTCCCCGGAGCGATCCAACCTGCCTCAATAAGCCAGCAAAACCTGAAAACGTCCGACCCTTACTCCACCTTAAACCCATTTCATTACCCATTTCTCCCAAATGAAAAGCCACAATTTTACCACCTGCCTGTTACTAAACCAAGACAAATAAAACAACCAATAACCCCACATGTTTTATTCACCTATTAAACCAATTTAATTCCCTTTTCCCAATAAACCCCCATTTCCTGTTATACCCTCTTAAACATATCAGATTTTTATTCCCTCTTCCAATTACCCCACTTCCCATATGACCTCACACCTCTCAAACCTCATGTGCACACACCCCATGCTCTTGCATTTTACCAATACCCAATTTACCCCCATGCTCCATGTGCCTACTATATAAGAAGACCATGCTCATTCAAAGAGAAGGATTTAGGGGTTTTAGAGAGAATTTTAGAGAGAAACACTTTATATTTTTAATTTTTTTTAGGTAGGTTTTTATTTTAATTTTATTTTTTTAGAAAATTGTGAGAAATTAATTGTTGAGTGATTCAATTGAGTGTTTGTATGTAATTGAATATTGTGGAAAGCTCAATTTGAATGGATGTTGCTCAATTTCAATGGAGGATTAGAGTCCAATTTTGCAAATCAAGGAGACTTGTTTGAAGATTTGTCCTCTTACCCTTCTCTTTTATTTTTTATAGCCTTGATTATTTGTTCATCATGTTTAAAATCATGTTAGGCTAGAGACCCTTTCAAGGGGTGGGGTGACCATTATTTGATGTTAATCTTACTTTAATTAGCTTATTTAAATTAAATATCTCTTCGATGATTAATTTTGCACTCTTACTTTTGTATTTACGCCTCGAGAGGGTAAATGATTTTCTAGAGAAAATCGGAATTCTAGTTATAATACCCATTTTAGATTCGAACTCATAATAATAATAATAACGATAAAAAGAAAGAGGAAAAACTAGCAGGCCCCAAAAACAGCCCACCAGCAAAGCACCACCGAAAACACCGGCCACCACACGAGTCTAAATCACATTCGATCAGCCACTAGTATTTCTGCCCAACTTAGCTACAACAAAGACCTCGGATAACCTTTGAAAGGTTTCAAGGAAGACGCCCAAAACATGGTCTAGAATTTGTTTTTTTTCCCAAAACCTCTCCTTCACTTCCATACCCTCAGAAATTGTATTGTTCCTTTCAATCCACAAATTCCAGAACATGGCTAGAAGAACACACTGCCAAAAGCATTTCATTCTTGCACTCTCACCAAACTACGTAACCAACACATCGACCCCATTTCTAGGGAGGGCCCCGAGAATATTCAATTCATTGAATGCTTTCTTCCACAAAAAATAGGAGTAAGGGCAATGTAGAAAGAGATGACTCGAATTTTCTAAGTCATTCTTGCAAGAGCAACACTAACCCAGAGATAAACATTTAAAAGGCATCTTTTTTTGCAACATGTCAAGGTATTAACTTTCCCACGAGCAACCAACCAAGCGAAAAGCTGACGTTTAGTGGAAATCCTGGTTGACCAAAGGTTCAAAAGAAGGGTTGGAAGGATTATTGGCCAAGAAATGAAAGAGAGAATCACAAGAAAAGCTTGCCCTGTTTAAAGTCCAAACCCTTCTATCCTCACTTCCGGACACAAGATGGCAATCTCTATTAATTCTAAAAGAGAGAGCAAGCAAACATATTGAAGGAACTCTCCATATTTCAAATCTTTCTAAACCATAAAATCCAATAAGATAGAGAATTATTATTCAAAGAAACCAAAGAAGTGATGAACGAATATTAGTTCAATGAAACTTTATACAGATTGGAAAATAAGGACTTAAAAGCACCAACTCCCTTCCAATTATCTTCACAAAAATAAACTTTAGAATCATTCCCCACCTCAAAAGAGACACTATAAAAAACTCAATCCCATGGGAGATAAATTTTCAATGATTTCTAAAAGACCCTTGTACCACTTCTTTAGAATCCCACACGTCTTTACTCCTCCCATATTTATGCCTAATAATTTTGCAATAAAGAGTCTAACTTTCTCTAGGGAACCTCCACAACCATTTGCTTAATACCGCTTTATTCCTTGATCCCGTTAGAGCAAGTGATTTGACTCCACTCAACTAAATGATCCTGTTACCCTTCCCCGAATTCCCAGAAGCCTCCCTCCCCTCCATAAGAACCCTTTCTTCCAACCATCTACTTTTTTGATAATCTTTTTTGAGATAGGATTCAAAAATTCAATAATTTGGATTCCCATCCAATTGCAACCCAAGATAAGATAAAGACCACTCCTGTACACTACAACCCAACCCTCCCTCCTAGTTTAATCTCCTAATGAAATACAATCCCCATTAATGCCCTCCAAAGCATTCTTGGACACGTTAACCCTTAAGCCTGAGATCTCGAAAACAATTTCATACAAGACACAAGATTATCATACCTATTAAGGTCAAACAAAAAAATGAAAACATCATCAAATTGCAAATGTGAGACTTCCACAGGTATCTCTCCCTATCCTAAAAAGCTTCCACCACTTCACACACTCTTTTCTCTAATATCCTACTCAAGACACAAGATTATCATACCTATTATGGTCAAACAAAAAATGAAATATCCTCAAATTGCAAATGTGAGACTTCCACAGGTATCTCTCCCTATCCTAAAAGCCTTCCACACACTCTTTTCTCTAATATCCTACTCAAACATCCACCACCAAGACAAACAAAAAACATGACAACGGATCTCCTTACCTTAGACCCCTATTGCCCTTAAACTTACCTCTCGGCCTATCATTGACCAATACCGAAAAATTGACTGAACTAACACAACCCATCATCCACTTACTCTATCTACTAGAAAAACCATTCCTTTCCAAAACAATATCAAGGAAATCCCAAAATACATGGTCATAAGCCTTTTCAAAAATCAATCTTGAACACAATAACCATCTTTTTTATCGATACTCCTCCAATACTTCATTTGCAACTAAAACAAGGTCCAAAATTTGACGACATCTAACAAAGGCACATTGAGTTTCCGATATAGTCTCACTCAATACCTCCCTAAGCCTCCAAAAAAGTACCTTAGCCAAACTTTATATATCTAAACACCAAACTATTGGGCCTATAGTCATTTAATCTCATTGAATTATGCTTCTTAGGGATTAAAAAATATATATGTTGTGGTCACACATTTAAATAAGTATGACCAGCATCAACAAATTTGTTGACAAATATCAGAATATATACTTTCGGGGTAACATAAATATAGGACCATTATTCCCCAAATGGTAGAAATCAGTTTTTTCTTCCACAGTTCTTTCAATACTTTATTTATTGATCCAAGTTCCAACCAAACTAAGGTCAATATAAACTGATGTAAATGCACCCACAGACTAAAAGAGGAAATAATAAAAATAACTCTCACTAACTCTCTTCATTTATAATTATTTGTTCCTCTAAAACGAGATTACACATGGGCATTTATAAGTCTCAATACTTGGTTGACAAGCCAAGTATGATGTGATGGGTGATTTTCATGGGCCTAATGGCAATGTTTAAAAAGGCGCGGGGCGTTTTGGCTTCAGCGAGGAGAGGCGAGGGGGTAAGCCTCACAAAAAAAGAATGGAGCAAAATAATATTTAAAAAAATAGTAATAAAACCATAAAAAATAAAGTAACAAAGTACTATAAAATAAAACTGCAAAAAAAACATCTTTGAGGACTATCTCACATAGTTAAACATTTTCTTGTTCCCCCGATACGACTTTTTACATATTATTAATTTTTTAATATGATGATAAATTAATTAATGCAAAATCAAATTGACCAACTCATTTTTTTAGTTTCATTCACATTGGTTATTTTATAATATGACAATAAATTAATCAATGCAAAATCAAATTGACAAAATCAGTTTTTTAAGTTTCATTCACATATTGGTTATTTTTTAAAATTTTCTTTCAAGTTACAATAGTAAATAGTATAAGTTAAGTGCAATTTTAAAATAAAAAAACAAAAACAAAAAATAAGAGTTAGTAGATTAAAACAACATTTTTTTAAGTTAAGTGCAAGTTTAGAAAAATGAAGAACCTTAACCTTTTAAAAAAACAGACTTCGTGGAGGAAGAAAAAGAGTTTTTTTTTCCGCATCTCAGCAAAGAGGCGTGAGGCGCCTCGAGGCGTAAGCCTCAAATTCAACACTGAGTCTTAAGCCTCGAGGAATTTTTTACCCACCTTGCCTTGAGGCAAGCTTCGAGGCGTAAGCCTCAAATGCCTTTTTAAACATTGCCAATGTTTTAAAAGGCGCGAGGTGTAGTTGAGGCGTTTTGTCTCGGTGAGGCGAGGCATAAGCCTCGAGGCGGATCGAGGCGTAAGCCTCAACTTTTTTCCACAAAAATCACTAAAAATGATATAAAAAACGAGGAACAAAATATGTATCACATCTATCATGAAAACAAACGGTTTAAAGTCGAAAAAAAAGAAATCCATATATATATATAGCAGAAAAAGTCACAGAGGGAGAGAAAAAGAGAAAAAACATTCAGAACACACACACACACATATATATATATATATATATTGCAGTAAAAAAATTTAGAGAGGGAGAGAAACAAAAAAATGTGAGATATATAAAGCAAAAAAAAATGCCTGCTGTATGAAGTACCTGCTGTATGTATATATATATATATATATATACAAATCGGCACATAAAGGATGAGGTTTAAAGATAAACAAGGAGAAAAATACCTGCTGATTGAGGATGATGTTTTGAAGAGGTGTGGAAGAAGTGATCTCCGGTTGAAAAGAGAGCAAAGTTTTGAAGAGGTGTGGAAGAAGTTAGGCTGCTAGGCTTAAAATGAAGCGCCGGCTGAAATAAAAACGTGGCTTTTTTTTTTATTAAAACAGTTGACCAACTTTGACCAAACCTAAGCAGTAAAAAAACGAGGCTTAAGCCTCAACCGCCTCAAAGCTGAGAGCCTCAAGGCGTAAGCCTCAACCAGTTAAGCCGTGAGCCTCAGTTAAAAACCTAGAGGCTTTTTCCCCCCGCCTCGCCGCCTCGTCCTGCCTTTTAAAACATTGCTTCAGACTTTAGCACTTTCTACAATTCTCACCTCATCTCATGGAAGAAAAAAAGCAGGTTGTGGTTTCAAGGTTGAGTACCGTGTGGTGGCTTATGGGACATGTGAGCTTTTGCGGCTTCGATTGATTTTAGGGGAGTTGGGTTTTATGGAGAAAGAATCATTGAAGTTATTGTGTGATAATAAATCCTCTATTATGCTAGCATCTGATCCTTTGTTTTTGTTTCATGACAGGAAGAAGCACGTGGAGATTGATATCACTTTAACTGGGAAAAAGTGAGGTCTGGCATCATTCGTCCAGCCTTTGTCCCTTTTTTCAAATAAAACGGTGAATTTCTTCACCAAATCAGTTAAGACTTTCGGTCTTCATTACCAACTTGGGCATGATTGATATCTTTGCTCCCGCTAGAGGGGAAGTGTATTGAGTTCATGTTATTTTGGTATTTTTCCTCTTGTATTGGGCCCTCTATGTTTTGGGTTGTGTAGACTTAGTTTTGTAGTCTCCGGAACCTTATAATATTGTAATATTTTTAGTATAAATAACTATTAGGCTTCCTATTGGGTAAGCCGTTACACCACAAAAGTATTTTAAATGATGTAAATTGTAAAAAAATGTCCTCCACTTTTATATATTGATCTTCTAATAGAGTCCCATCGTTGAGAATTATATATTTACCATGGATAGAACTATAAAAATATATATTAGATAACTAAATAAATGTTAACATACCATTATCCAATGCACCTGTATGCGAAGGAGGAGGCGTGTGAAGAGAAGCTACATCAAAATGGGTTAATAGACAACCGTATATTTGTCAACTAGGACCCCTTTTCAGCTTTAAACGAAAACAACTGCGGCGTTTCCTCAGTATCTCAGCTTCTCTAGCTATTTGAATATCTGAAGGCCAAAAGGCTTGATGTATAACTTTGAAAAAAAAGCGAGGGAGCATTGCTAAGACTGTTATAAGCAAAATGGAGAGCCAATAAGTAGGCGACTTTGCCAGATGGTATATTGTCCTGCCAAAAATACAAATTATATTAGTTCAATGATATAAAACCTACAACCAAGATATATATTGTATCAATGTCAAGTTATGGAAGCATAAAAAACAGACTAACCCGTAATTGGTAAAAACAGATATAGAATCCAATATCACCACGCAGGCATATGTAATGACAATTGATCCCCATAGAGCAACATGAGTATATAATACCCAGCGCCGAATGTCCATTGCCAAATGCACATTGACAAGGATAACCACTACAATTGTCCACAAGCTACCCATGCTCCATATGTCAATTGTACTCTCTCTATATGTGAACAGGGGTATATAGAAAAGAACAAGGCTTTGCCATAGTGTGTCAATCATCATAATCCAGAATAGGTACATGTTGTAACTCTCTTGCCTGTGACCCGCACCATAAAGCTTTGGATACTTGAGCAGTGTTTTATGACTCAAGTCCTTGTCCAGTATACCAACAACAATAGTAGGTACTGAAGTATAGATAACAGAGTACAATACACTACTCCAATCTGTTAGTGCAGAAGTTGTTGAAAAGGCTGTGAACAGTATATACCTGGAGATAACAAAAGAAATTTTTCCAGGCGTAAATTATAAGAAACAGAACTTTAAAAATATTAACAAAAACTGAGTATGGATTGGAGGATAAGATGTCCTCAAATAATTGCAGCAAAAGAATAGAGAAAAATAAAAGAAAACCCTCAAAGGTAATTTGAGTGCCAAGATAACCCTCAAAGGTAATATGATGCACATAAAAGACATTGAAGGGAAATGTCAACCCCTAACCTAAAATAGCAACTAAAAGAGAGGAATAATCTAATAAAACATGAAAATAAAAATAAACAAAAAATGCAAATAAATCTCTAGGACTTTTATACACGTTAGAGAGAGAGAAAAGGACAAAGGAGAAAGAGGGAGGAATTTTTGTAACTTATTAGGAAACTAAAGGTCAAACATGGTCACCTAACGGATTCATTAAAAATTGGGGTCATTGGCGGATTAGTTTTGGGGGTTTCAATCCCCAAACAAGCAAAACTAACAGGTGCCAAAACCCAAATGACCCTTTTATCCAAAGGTTGATCAAATTGAATGTATCCAACATTATGAATATTCAAAATTAGGGGTTAGTCTGAAATAATGAAGATGATCATGAGAATAAATGTATGTGGACAAAAGAAGAAGGATATTTTTTATCCATCAGAGAGTGGAGTAGAAAATTGTTAAGAGTAGAACATGCATACCAGAAAAGCATCAACACAAAAACAGCATTACGGTAGAAGTTGTAAAGAACCAGATAACCGACACGTTGATAATTCCAGTGCCCATGTACTAAAAGTAATCTTTTCAAAAACCTAAACTGTCCCATTGCAAAATCTGATGCCATAACTGCTTGACGCCCCTCTTGGCCAGATATCCCAACACCAACATCCGCCATTTGGATCATCGAAACATCATTAGCCCCTACAGAATATTGTCAATAGAGGGAAGAAAGAATAGGTAAATTTTACAATTCTTGTGCAGAGGCTTGATCATATATTCAAAAAAAATTTAACTAGTGAAAATTTGGCGCTCTGACTTTCCCATACCGAATATAAAAGACATTATAGGATAATCAACTCACCATCACCTATAGCTAGTGTCATATCATCGGTACGACTCTTTATCAAGTCAACAATTCCGGCTTTCTGCAACGGTGCAACACGACAGCAGATCACAACTCTACATGAAGTTGCAAGATCGAATAGCTGTAGAAAAAAAAAATCTAGTTAAGACACTTTAAGAAGTGAAGATGAGTATCATATGTGAAAGCCAATCCCAACGGTGTTCAAAACAATATAAAATTTGAACTCAACCTATCTGACAATTAAATAAAGGGTCATGATAACACGTACCATAAGGGCACATATTAAGAACCCAAAAATAGTAAGAGCATGATTCCGACATACAATTAATAAGGCACGGAAATTCGTGCAGTCTCATACTTACTATTTTGAGGTTCAAAACATGTGCCCAATGCAGTCTAACATATCAAAGTATCAAATTAAAGCTACCAATTAAGGGAGGAAAACAATGCATGCCTCAGATTCCAGATCTCTCTCCAAGATATACACCAGACTACTACCATCAATTATTAGTGCTAATGGCACATCCATACTTCCTTTATTCTTTCCAGCATGATAATTTGGCAAATTGGACAGCTTTGTGTCAACAGGAACCTCAAGATAATCAGTTTCAGCATTCTCCCTCAATTTCATATCCCAATTTGTTCTCGGACTATACCTGGCACTAGCATCCGACAAGAGCTTTCTGCATTCATTCTCTGAATTGCCATTTATGACAATCTGGCGCATATCTGCAGTCAGCAATTTGCAAGACAGACCAACGGAAATTGCCGTCTCTTGCTTATCACCAGTCAGGACCCAGACCTTAATTCCTGCTTGCCGGAGGGACTCAATGGCTTCGGGCACACCTTCTTGTAACTTGTCCTCAATTGCAGTAGCCCCAAGTAGACGCAAGTTGCTTTCAATAAAAGCTGCTGTTTGACGTAATTTTATAGATCTGTCAGCCAACGAAGTGCTTGCCTCTTCATACATGCATTGCCACTCCTCAAGCTCTTCGCCTATCAGATCCTTAGCAGCAACCACAAGTGTGCGTAAACCTTCAGACGAATATTCATTCAAATGGCCCCGTGTCACATGCATTAAATGATCGTCCCTTTCAGAGCCTCCCTTCAAAGTGCTGAACATTGAAGTATCAGCACCTTTCACCAACACCTTCACATCATTGTTGGGAAATCTGATCACAACAGACATTCTTTTGCGCACGCTATCAAACTCGTGCAGACCCAAAACATCCAACCTACATTGCGCATAGAAATCTAATATTATAAACAGATTTGGGAAAAGGAAATATGAAGAAAATCGCCACACTTTAGAGTAAGAAAGCACTGTACAACAGTGATGATGGTTCAGAAAATTAACTTCCATAAAAGTAATCAAACAACAGAGTAAGATGGGTAACCAGTTTCAAAAGTAAAGAACCTGAAGTAAGCAAGCTTTCTACCTTAGGTTCTCACCATTGACATCAATCACAATATGCCCCGATGTCCTCTCACAAAGAGTATACCCATAAGCAGAGGCAGCAGCAACCAGTGCCTGTTCATCAGGAGATTCTCCCTGATAATCTATAGCCACAACACCATCAGAATCAGTTGGACTTGAAGTGAGCATAGGAATCACAGTGTTACATGCAGCCAATGCAAGAAAAAACTCATGTGCAGCCATCCTTTCATCTCCGGCCAAATATTTATGCAGCAATTCAATGAGCTCAGAATCAACGGCAACTTCAGAGTTGAGTTTCCATTTCCTTCTACCTGAAGGAGATTGTACGTTTGCTACAGCTGCAACAGTTCAAATAAATGGCTTATAGAACAGAAGATCGGAATTAATTTGCAACATTCTCTCTGTTTCGTTACCTATGTGCAAGTACATCAAGTTTCTTTACATACATATACACGCACTACTGAAAACAAAGAGATAATTATAGCACACATTGAAGCTTTACAGGTAAAACACTCACATTAGAAGAAAACTTCATTTTTTCTCTCTGTGGTGTGGGTGAGAGTGGAAACAAACCCTAAATCCTTAAATTGACCGGAAAAAAACAACTGTGACCGCAATCAAAAATACAGAAAAGGCGACATGGAGCATATGCATGATTAAAGAACTGTGACACATATATTCAACAAGTAAAATATATAATTTAAATCGGGTTCGAGAAATGGGAGCACCCTCTCCATATATGGGGGTAAGGTCAGCCGACATCCGCATTTCCTAGACCCTGCAGTTAAGCGGGAGCCTTGTGCACTGGGTACGACCTTTTTAGTATGAGAAGAAGAAAAAAAAGGACTTCCAATTTGTTTCCATTTATTAACATTTGATACCTATACAAGAAGTCATCCCAGACCTAAACAGCTATATTATGCAGGAACTTATAAGATAAGGCATCATGAGATTTTTTTATATTACCAATAATAATCTCCCATGCTGCATAATTATCTAATTCTAGAAATAAATATTAGCCATCATTATGCCCCATTTTATGTTTCAGATAAGAGAGCCGATTGGATTGGATTGGATTGGATTGGATTGGATTGGATAGAGGATAAGAATCTCCCAGATAAGGCTTATCCCAATTCTGCGATTGGAGAAGTCTCGGATTAAAAGGCTGAATGGGATTACAATAATCCAGTCAAGTGTTTGGAGTGGGATGAATAGGACTAATTTTGGTCATAATTTCTGAACTCGTATATTTAATAATCCAAAATGCAACAGTTTAAATTTTTCACATATCTTACCCAACATATCATATTCTATGATTTGTCAATGTACTGACATTACAAGAATAAATACACTAAATAGAACTTGAAAAATTCTAAAGTTAAAAAAAAACGTAGTTACACAAAACAAAGTAAATAAACAGTTTAATACTAAGAATGTGTGGACGCAATAGAAACTTCGAAGTGAAAGTAAAAAATGATTGATATTAGACCTAGTTTCGGAGACAACAGTTGTCTTTCCACAAAGTACTAGTTATCCTATCTTAATAGAATAAGATAATCTCACGTCCTAGATGGAGTTATTTATCCCATATTCATGGAATAAAATACCAAACTATCTTATGCCCTCCTGAACATCGCCAAACATAGAATAGGAGAGTTTTATCCTGCCAGTCCTCTTATCTGGAGCATCAAACAGGGCCCTAACTTATATCAATCTTAAAATGAAAACCATGCAACTTTTGCAAGACAACCTCTAGCCTTCAATCCATCAAGTTCACATCGATAATTAGAGAAATTCTTCTTAAACAGTTGCAAACAATGGAGTTTGTCGATATAAAATCTGTCCAGCTATTTTCCGCGAAAACTTGTCTTATGTTCTAATCTATCCAAGGCAAATCCTCCCCAACGTTCCCAAACATTATATATTCTCTCCGTAGTCTTCCCACCTAAACCAAAATAGGTTACCTTTTCTAAATGAAACCTCAAGATGTCACATAGCATGAACATTTTATTCACGGCTAAGAGGCAAAAATATTAACCATATATTGCAAAGTGTGACTCGGTAAGAAAATCTTTTGAAATTCACTAGCAAAGATACAAAGGCGACCATGCTTGTTCTATTGGACTGAACAAGCATAAAATAGTAAATGTTATCCGAGACGCCTATTATATGCGAGTGAGTGGATGAAAAGTGCTTCTATTTCTTGATCTCCATGTACTTAACAGAATTGAAGGGGAAAAAGTCTGACAGTGCTCTATAATAAGCATATAAAGCAACCATAAAAGTACTGAATGAGTGAGACAACAAAAAATAAAGTATTAAGACCATATAAACTTTTAGAACCTAGAGGCAGTAACATTAGGACAAAAAAAAAATGAAGGCATGTATGATGCTTCAGTCGTGTAACAAACCTAAACAATTGGGATTTAAGAATGATGCAAGTTGTTAATTAAAATAAAATATCACTTTATAGCATTATTAAATGCTTCATGGAATCTGTAAGGGATGAAAAGGGTTCAGATTCTATCATTAACAGTCAGAAGGTAGATAGAAAGGAAGACAGAAAGAAACGACAAAAAAAACATGGAAAACTAAACGAGACCAAAGACCGTAAAAAGAGAGCCTGAGCTATTCCATTCATTATCTAAATCTAAAAGGATTGCATGCTACTGAGAAAGAAAGAAAAAAGTAGTAACTTGCGTTCAACAGTCAGGATTTGTAAAACAAATTCATATCACTAGGCAAAGAGCAACTGCGAGCTTACTGCATTCAAAAAAGAATCATTCTAAGGAGACCCTCAGATAAAACCAAAAAACTGGACAATGCACCCCATGTGGATGCCAAATTCCAGCCAATGCGTGCTTGACAACTCAGCGGGTCCAGTTTGAGGGTCTCCCTAGAGAAAATAGCATCTAAAAAAACAGAAAACAAGAGAACCAAGCATAAATCAATTAGAAGTTCACCTCAAATACTGCAGTGAACTCAAATGATTCCCAGCTTTTGTATGTCTATCAAAACTACTTATTTAATATATAATGAATTAATGAAATACAGAAGAGATCAAGAAAAGAAAATATGCCACTGCATTTTATATTATTTTCTTGAAAAAGAATGGGAGCCCTGAATAGGTATAACACCATTTGCATCCAATGATATTGCATTTACAAGGGGTGACAGGCTAAACCAAAACATGACCATGGTCACAAACTGAAGAAGACCATGTGAAAGTAAACAAATTAGAGTCACTACCTGCAATGTCCATAGCCTGCGAGGTGTGGGAGGTCCCATAATTCTTTCCATATACACTAGCTCTTCGAAATTCCATTTTGTTTTCAGTAAGCGTTCCTGTCTTATCAGAAAAAACATAGCGTATTTGACCCAAATCCTCATTTATATTCAAAGATCTGCATTGGAACCTTGAGTTATTACTACTGTCATACATATGCTTGTCTTCAATCATGAAGTATGATTGTCCTAAACGAACCAATTCCATGGTGATGTAGAGAGATATTGGTATCATTATCTGTAACACTATTATAGAACTCAAAAAGGAGAAGAAGGTTTCCATAGGAATCCCATAATACTTGTACGATTTTCCAGGAAATTTTCCTTTCCCAGAGTAACTTTTCCTGTAATAAGGCAATGTATCAAGCTGGTCCCGATGACTGTTTAGCCATAAACCCATTCCAGCAGCCACCACAGAGCACATAACCAAAAGAAAAATAGACAACCAAAGGGTTTCTCTATTCATGTAGGTTTCTAGTCTGCTTCTTTTGGATGGAGACGCTGCACTGTTCAGCATCGCTTTGGTTTCCTGCCCAGCATAAACTACTACACCAACTATATACTCTGTGTTCTTCAACTGACAACCACGCAAGACGATGTTCGATTGACTGAGCGAAACCCTTTGCCCCTTCAACTCCATGTTGGCCGTGAACTCGTAAATGTTCCTGTTAGGCTGTTCACATCTGATAATTCCTGATACTGTCCCTCCTTCAAATACTATTGAACTTGTTTCCTGTTTAGCGTACCTCGTCTTCAAGTTCGACTCACCATCCAAATTCATCGTCTGTATATAAGCAATGCCGCCAGGATCACTTGTCCCTAGCAGCACCATGTCACACGGAATCGTCTCCTCAGCACAGATTTTCAAAACCTCACCAGCACAAATATCTTTCCATTTCTTCAATTGGAACTTGCCAGATTGAAGAACCAGAGCCTCCCTGTTATTCTCATTCCGATCTGATCTGTGTCTTCGCCAATCCTCATAACCATCTTTTATAGCCGTTACGCAGAGCACAAAAAGAAGAGGAAAAAGAGAGACTGTTCTCCCAAAGACAGCAAGAGGGGGAAGCTGATTGAGAGCAGCAATTGCTAAGAAATATAAATAAGCAACCCTGTGAAACTGAATGAAGATATTTTTGGGCAAGAAATTAATGATCGTGTACTTGCTAGTTCGGATCTCGTTTCCCGTGAACTCGTACTTATCATTAGTCTTCACTGGATCATTAATAAGGATCAACCTGGGATTATCATCATGCAAGAGATTATCATCAAACTGCATACTTTTGTGATAAATCCTCTGAGATTTGTTCAACTTGTCTTGCACCCGAGAAGAAGCTCTAGGAATTTGGGGCGGGAACTGAGATGAAGCCTTCGAGATTTCAAAGATTGTGGAATTGTTTTGAAGATCCATAACACCACCCCACGATACTAGGCGTTTCTTCTCACGTGGGGGGTATTCCAAATGAAACTGCTGATAAAACTGAGAGTCAGCCGAATGGAAATTCTTGGAATTAGCAACCGAACGTTTCTTCGAAAGCCCTGTATGGCCAACAGCGCAGTTGCCTTCTTCCTTCACGTCAAACAAATCGTCTTGTGCCTCGTCCTCAAAAGTCGAAGAAGATAATGATTCATCTCGACCCAGGAAACCGAACGAGCTGAGTCTCAAAGTTGGAGTGTGAGAATCCGGCACAGACAGAAGTTCAGAGGGTGATAGCAATGGCTTACTGGATGTCATAAATAAATCTCCAATGAATACACATTGGAGAACAGCATACCTAAACCCTAGTGCAACTTCCGAAATCTACAATGAACACAAACTGACTACATTGTGCATATATCTTCCCCTATCTGCTCAATAATCATCCAGGTCGAGGTACATTTTCCTTCCCCAATCAAATATACCCAAAGAGGGACCCCCAAAGTATTCATGCACCATTAACCATTTTAATTTTCTAATATAAACCAATATATAAGGATATGGAAAAAATGTACGCCTTAAGGCTCTTGTGCAAAAAACTAACCTTTTCTCAAGAAATGCCAAACCTGAAAACAAATAAGACACAGCAAAAAATAAAAACATCAGATAATCAATGTCCATAGCAAACCTGACCTGATACGGTCAAATAAACCAACCCCATTTGTCATTAATGGATCATCAAAATTTGACACATACAATCCTTATACGTATAAGTTGAACCAACCTGCAAAATGTAAATAGAGTGGCGACAAAAGAAACGAGCTGTTATCTATCGTATGGGAATTGATGAAACGATAGTGAAGGGATCAGATGCTTTCAATGCACTGAAACCGAAATGATAGTGAAAATGGCAGTAAACACACAGACAGATCTGGACGTTTTAATGCGAATTTCACTACCTGCCCAGCTTTTCCCGTGATATAATTGCAGGTTGGTTGGTTTCAAATTTCTGCTACCAAAAACAAATGTGAAAGATTTTGGTTTTGTTTAACAATATTTTTTCGACAGGGAGAGAGGGACTTGTGGAGGACCACGAATAATGGGATCTTTGTTTCTAGTTTTGTGAATCGTCGTGGTGTAGGTCTGGAATGCCCCGACCAGCATAGCCACCAGCCCTTTAATTTGTAAATGTTTAGGCGTTTGCAAAAGGAAGATTAGCCGTTTTGGCAAGTGAGGTGAAATGTCCAGATCAGGCCTATCGTTACGAACCGTACGTAGCGTAGTGTCTAGTTTGTTTGCCTTGTTTCGTGAAATTTACAAAAGTGACCTTTCGCATCCCACGTATTTAGATGTGACTTTACCGGTGGTCCAAGCATGGATTTGCTAACATTTACCTATCTTCCCAACTTCGGTGTTTGAAAAGATTCCAAACTCTAGTTTTTTTTTAATGATTTAAGCGTTATGAAAATATAGATTTTTATATTGATTATTTTTTATATCAAAACGTTTCAATCTATCAAGTTAGATTGACTTGATTCATTATGAGTGAAATATGTTTTATATTCATTTATGCCTTATGTTGTTGGATATGAAGACTATATTCTTTTACAAATGTTTGGTTTAATTTTGGCTATTTGCACACACTCACGAATTTTTCAAATTGAGAGAATTTTTCATAAAATATTTATTAAAAATATCTTTTTTTAGTTGTCTACTTTGATTTTTAGGATCAATGTTGGTTTTTAGAGAAAATATTTTAAAATAATCTGTGTGGTCTTGTTGCAAAGACCGATTCAAATGTTCCCCATGTTTTGTGCACATTCAAACGGCCCTTGTATCGTACCAGTTCGAATGGACAAGGTGCAAAGTCCTAACTGGACAGAATCGTGCGAAGAAGCGGATCTAATCGTGCGCACGGTGGCATCAGATTTTGACATTTTGTTATACATAGCTTTCTTTTCCATCCGTTTGTAAGATATCATTTTTTCTCATTCTAAAGTACCTTATCTTAGGAGATTTTCATTTTTGTGAGGGTTAACTTCTCTCTATATATCAAAATTCAAAACCAATTAAGAGTTTGAAATATTTTTAGATCTATAATGAGATTTACACTTTTGTGATGAATTCAAATCACATTCTAGCCGAAGTTACATCTATTTCTCATTTTGTATGATCAAGTACTCTGCGATCTAAAATTAGAGGTCTTTTGATTCATTAGAGGAATTGGAGCACGGCGTGACTTCGAGGAAGACAGGAGTTCTTCACTCAATTCATGGAGCTTGGATTAGGTTTTCGTTTACTATGGGGGAGAGTTTAAGGTTCATAGGTATCTAAACAATTGTGGTTATGTGAGAGGTATCTTCTTAATCTTTGTAAATTTTATTTTTCAAGCAGAAATGAAAGTTGAATGCGTATGAAATTTTTTCACCCCTATGTGGGGCATTTCCTTGTAAAATTCGTCTTATGGTTAGTTTATATTTACTTATCTTCATGTTTAACACACTTGATAACACGCTTCACTTTAAATTGTTTAGATCACTCGTGTTAGGTTAAACTTAACTTAGGTGTAGTTGATTGCATATTCACCTAGTTATAATTGATTTACTTGTGTGCTAACAAGACATTTGGCTTACTTAAGTTCTATGGATTAAAAAATTTGGAAGAAAATTTTAGAAACCTAAAATTTGGGCATACAGAGTTAACAAACCTATTCACCCTCCCTCCGCCCCCTCTAGGTTTGATTTTAGTCATGCACACATTCTCACGTTAAGTATGCATATAGCCCGTTCTATATATTTCTAGTTAACTTTGACAGGAAAAAAAATGTCCAATTGAAACCCCATTTTGAGGTCAAATTGTAACGCCCACCTAAGTTGCAGCACGTTCCTTCCAAAGGATCTTATGCAAGACGCCCCTGTGGCTGGGCACCTGTAATATATACATATATATACAAGAGAAAAAAGAAGCGGGTCAGAGCCCGATTGTAAAACAATTTAAAATTAGTTTAGCAAGTATTTAAAATGCTTACCGGCTAATGCAACAATCATATTAGTGCGGCACTCTCTTGAGAAATTTTCACCTCTCTTCTAATGTACACACCTACCACACTACTACTCCCAACAGTTTAGCTTATCTTAAGTTTCTCACAAGATTTCATGCCGATAATTTCTAGTGTTAAGAAAGTTAATTTTATTTAAGAGCAAAGTTCTCACATAAGCCTCATTTAATTATAAAGTTTCTCAGTATTGCCTCAAACTTTTCAAACACTTACATCGAAGTTGAAATAATTATTCATTACTTGCCTACCTTTAGTCACAGTAGATAGTATCTAAATTTCAAGTTCTAATATATATACATTAATCATCCATTTAATATATATATATATATATATATATATATATATATATATATATACTATCGGCACCCCACATACAATTTATGGTGCTGGCATACTCTGCTATCAAGTTCCAGTATCACTCGTACTAAGGGAGATACTAGTTTGGAATCACTCTGGAACTGTATTAACACAAAACACATACAAATTGAGGTGAAGCATAGTTTCAAGTCACTAAGAGGTCAGCACATACCCTCACGTCTCTTAGGACCGTCTGACTATCGATCTAATAGCCTGTACCAAGGATTCCTATGTTCTAGGGTACAAGTCAATATCCCCCACAAAGGTCCCATCGAGATAAGACTGTCCCAGCGCGGTAACCTTAGTGATAGCAAGTAGCGCGGGCATGATTTTTACACGTATATAGTATATGCACAATCACAGTCATATATGTATACTACTATTCTCAATTTCTAATTTAGGTACACCCACGACCCATACTTATGATATTTATTCTCATTGCACATTACTAAATTATCTCGTATAATGGTTTGTCTCTTTTATTCTTATTTATGGGATTATTCCAACTTACTACGTAACACTCGTGAATTCCTATCTTCCCAAGTGTAATTTCAGTAGGTACTCATTTATTTTACAACGTAATTTCCTTACGAGTCTCACCCCTTAAACACACGTCCTCATTGTTCCTTACGTGTACAACACCTCTGTTAAATATTAATCTCGTCTTACATTAAGAGTTTCAATTTTATAAAGTCCTACTGGTCTTCTTTATCTCCCAAAATATTCTAATAATAATATCCAAGAATTTCTATTCATTTAAGTTGGAACCACCTATTTAAAAAGGGAATTTGAGTTTTCCAGGAGGGGTCGATCGATCGATGGCAGGTGCTCGATTGATCGATGCGTCGATCGATCGATGCTCCTGGGTCGATCGATCGATCAAGCAGGTATGACGAAACTGTAGAATTTCCAGTTACGGGTTTCTTATTCAAAAATCATCCAAACCAATATATTTGACTTTCAAACTCTCAACTATTTATACTACAAGTGTTATATCCTCAAATAAGTGGTATTTTACGTACGGCATGCGAATTTTCATCATGTATAACGAATTAAAATGGGCACAATCCATAAAAATATCAAGAACCCTAATATTTTCTTTGTTTAGTTTCTTCCCATTCTTTTCCCAAATTTCATACTCTTAATTTACTGCAATTTCTTGGTTCAACCTCTACATGTGTATTTGATTTCCATAATATGTCGTTTACCTCTACAACATGCAAATTTAGAGTCTCCCTTACATTCTTTCTTTCATAAAAACTAGTCCTAATCAACCCTAGACTAACATTATTGAAGCATTAACTGAATTAGAGCAAGATAGATACTTGCTTGGGAATTCTTGGTTTAGATTAGTGGACAAGATTTGTGCGATTGCGATCCTCGTTGCGCGATCTAAAGTTTGGCGGCGACGGCGATGCAAACGGTGGAGTTCTTGGCCTTGAACTCTTTGGATAGCTTCTCCTCTTCCCTTCAAATGGTCGTCTTAGGTTTTTGGTTGTTCTAACCCTAGAAGACAACTCCTATTATCTGATATACTCTTAGAATTTTCGTGGGTTTTCATGCCCAAAAATGTAAAACGTCCAAAACGCCCTCCCGGGGTGTTAATTTTGCTTAGAAAAGCCTCGAGACCCAAACTAAACCCCCGAGTACATTATTTTGACTATATCAACCCTTCTGGACACATTGGCGCACTCAAAATGACCATACGAGTGACTTATAATTTATTCACTTTTAATAGTTCGAATTTAATCCCGACACGATACAAGCGTGTCCCGATAAATTTCCAAAATTATCAAATTAGATTCTCGTGATAATTTTACTAAATACAATTACACCTCTTACTTTACCCATAAAGTAATTTACAATACAATTCCAATAATTACTAACTCTCATCACGCTAGTAAGTATTTAAATGATTTTTCGGATTAATATTAAATTAATATCTCTAATTAAATTTAATAAATCCCCAAAATTAAAAGTCATAAAAATACGGGGTATTACATACTCCCCCCCTAATAACGAAATTTCGTCCCGAAATTCAAAAAAATAAGGTATACCTGCCAAGAATAACTCTGGGTACTTCTCACGCATGTCTGCCTCATGCTCCCAAGTGGATTCCTCCACATTATGATGCTCCCACTGGACCCGTACAAGTGGGACTACTTTCGACCTCAATCTCCTTTCGCTATGGTCTAGAATAGCCACTGGCTTCTCCTCGTAAGAGCTATCAGGCTGTAAGTCAATCTCCTCAATCGCGATGTGGGTGTGGGCCATGTTATCCCGAAGGTATCGTCTCAACGACGAGATGTGGAATACATTGTGAATGCGGTGTAAATGCTCTGGCAGTCCTAATCTGTATGCTACCGGCATAATCCTCTCGATAATGGGAAATGGTCCCATGTACCTCGGGACCACTTTCCCTTTCTTCCCAAACCTCATCACTTCTTTCATAGGAGATACATGTAGCAATACTTGGTCCCCCACATTAAATTCTCAGAAGAATCGTTTTGCATCGGCGTAGCTTTTCTACCTATCCTGGGCTACCCGAATGCGACTCCTGATAATTTCAATCCTACCGGAGGCTTCCTGAATCACCTCTGGTCCGAGCAACTTGTTGTCCCCCACCTCTAGCCAACAAGTTGGAAAACGACAAGGCCTTCCATACAATGCCTCAAATGGAGCCATGCCAATCGTGAACTGATAAGCGTTATTATAAGCAAACTCCACCAGTGGAAGATGTGGCTCCCAACCTCCCCCAAAATTAAGGACACACATGCGTAGCATATCCTCCAACATCTGATTGGTACGCTCTGTTTGTCCATCCGTCTGTGGGTGATAAGCTGAACTTAACCTCAACTCTGTACCCATGGACTCTTGAAAACTCTCCCAGAAACGCGATACGAAAATCTTGTCCCTATCTGACACAATATCCAGGGGCACCCTATGTAGTCTAACAATCTCAGCAATGAACAGCTAAGCGTACTGTCCTGTGGTATAGTCTGTCCTTACTGGCAGAAAATGAGCCACCTTGGTCAAACGGTCCACAATTACCCAGATGGAGTCGTGGCCCCGTTGTGATGTCGGCAACCCAGTAATAAAATTCATGAAAATACTCTCCCACTTAACGCGGGTATTTCCAACGGCTGAAGCAACCCCGACGGTTTTTGGTGGTCCACCTTTACCATCTGGCAAGTAGAACACTTGGACACGAACTCAGCAATGTCCTTTTTCATCCCACGCCACTAGTATTTCCGCCTCATATCCTGGTACATCTTATCTCTCCCAGGATGTACCGCAAATCGAGACCCGTGAGACTGGGTCATCACTGGATGACGTAAGTATGCCCCTTCTGGGACCACAAATCTCCCATTAAACCTTAAACCTCTATCTGAACTAATTGAATAGGACTCAGCACCCTCGGCTAAAAGTCGTACAATTTTCTCCTGGCAAAATGAGTTTGTTTTTTGAGCCTGTATTACGACTCGGGTGACCCAACTCTTTCCATTTTGCTTTCCAGACGTCTGCTACATCGTCTACCGGTCTACGGCTCAACACATCAGCAACCACGTTGGCCTTCTCCGGATGGTACTGTATGTCGAACTGATAGTCCTTTTTAAAGTACGTAGTTGATGGTATCCTGACCTCAAATCTAACGGATGCTTTATAAACCTCCGTTAAATATTAATCTCGTCTTACATTAAGAGTTTCAATTTTATAAAGTCCTACTGGTCTTATTTATCTCCCAAAATATTCTAACAATAATATCCAAGAATTTCTATTCATTTAAGTTGGAACCACCTATTTAAAAAGGGAATTTGAGTTTTCCAGCAGGTGCTCGATTGATCGATGCGTCGATCGATCGATGCTCCTGGGTCGATCGATCGATCAAGCAGGTATGACGAAACTGTAGAATTTCCAGTTACGGGTTTCTTATTCAAAAATCATCCAAACCAATATATTTGACTTTCAAACTCTCAACAATTTATATTACAAGTGTTATATCCTCAAATAAGTGGTATTCTACGTAAGGCATGCGAATTTTCATCATGTATAACGAATTAAAATGGGCACAATCCATAAAAATATCAAGAACCCTAATATTTTCTTTGTTTAGTTTCTTCCCATTCTTTTCCCAAATTTCATACTCTTAATTTACTGCAATCTCTTGGTTCAACCTCTACATGTGTATTTGATTTCCAGAATATGTCGTTTACCTCTACAACATGCAATTTAGAGTCTCCCTTACATTCTTTCTTTCATAAAAACTAGTCCTAATCAACCCTAGACTAACATTATTGAAGCATTAACTGAATTAGAGCAAGATAGATACTTGCCTGGGAATTCTTAGTTCAGATTAGTGGACAAGATTTGTATGGTTGCGATCCTCATTGCGCGACCTAAAGTTTGGCGGCGACGGTGATGCAAACGGTGGAGTTCTTGGCCTTGAACTCCTTGGAGAGCTTCTCCTCTTCCCTTCCAATGTCCGTCTTAGGTTTTTGGTTGTTCTAACCCTAGAATACAACTCCTATTATCTGATATACTCTTAGGAATTTTGTGGGTTTTCATGCCCAAAAATGTAAAATGTCCAAAACGCCCTCCCGGGTGTTAATTTGACATAGAAACGCCCCGAGCTCCAAACTAAACCCCCGGGTACATTATTTTGACTATCTCGACCCTTTCAGATACATTGGCGCACTCAAAATGACCATACAGGTGTCTTATAATTTATTCATTTTTAATAGTTCGAATTCAATCCCGACACGACACAAGCGTATCCCGATAAATTTCAAAAATTATCAAATTAGATTCTCGTGACAATTTTACTAAATACAATTACACCTCTTACTTTACCCATAAAGTAATTTACAATACAATTCCAATAATTACTAACTCTCATCACGCTAGTAAGTATTTAAATAATTTTTTGAATTAATATTAAATCAATATCTCTAATTAAATTTAATAAATCCCCAAAATTAAAAGTCATAAAAATATGGGGTGTTACAATCACTCTATATTCTTATTGTCTCGATGATTTCTTTCTTATGTCAGTAGATCATCTGAAAGTACAAATGAAAGAAATAAAAAAAAACAATACGTAGTAACGTTCAAAGCTGACAATAATAGAAATCGATTATTCTATATTCTCAACACTTGTAGAGTTGTTTATATTATTTATCAGATTTTAGACATTTGAGTTATTCAACATAATAGAGAAAATAGAATAAATTAATCAAGAATATATAATTAAAAAAAATTATATAAAATATAATCTATAATATAAACGTTTGAAAATAGCGACCAACGGACATAAAGAATTGTCGAAAAGTTTGGTCGTGAGTTGGTGGAGGAATCCGGGTGATAAGGCAGGTGTTCTCTTAGAAACTATGTTTTTCCAACTCAAGTATCCACCCCACCCATCCAAATCTTTTCCCAATGAAATCAAAACAGGGCCTTACCCACTTGCGTGTTGGAGCCAGATCCTCTTGTTGCTCTCCATCATACCGCCACTTCTCTTATATATATATATATATATATATATATATATATATATATATATATATATATATTACTAAACTGTAAAAAAGTTAAAAGTGCCCAAAGTTGGCTAAATAGGGTAAATTTATATGTGGTTCATTGTGGCAAGAGAGAAAAAGGTTGGAAGACATAGTATAAGAACAATTTTTCCAACATTGTTCATAGCATAGTTTTAGGCTAGTTTGGTGTATCCCATTACAAATCGTCACGCAACATCAAGACAAACCAAACTCGAGCCATCTCCAAGTTTGAAGACTTATCGACATCCCGTAAAGGTATAAAATAATTTAGAGTTTGAATTAATTTACAAAATTAATGTTTGGGATGTTTTATTATTTTCCAAAAACGAACAAGTCTTTTATTTCAAAAAGAAAAATATTTTTTTGTTTTTAAATCTCGTTCAAACAAGATTGCAAGCCGTTAGATAGGTCGTTTTTATATGTTTTCAAACGAGGTTCAAATGAGGGCTTACCGTCTAAGATTTTCTAAGGTCATTAGAAGCGAGATAATACCCATTCGAACGATATGTATATCTCGTTAGAACGACACTGTAAAATCATTCGAACAACTGCGTAGCCTCAATTTTTGTGAATGGCCTATAAATACCTATTTCGTTATCAAAACGTTTAGGACTTTTGCCAACTCCATTTCTGCATAAATTTTTGTGAATGACCGTTCGTTCGAGAGGCCCGGCACGGTTCCGCTTGGGGCGCTTTTCACTTTTTGTGTTGTAATTTTTTTTTATTAATTCACAACAAGCATTCTTGAATATTATTCTTATGAATTTGTTTAAACCCTCAAAAGTTTTGTATCTTTGCATACACCTTGTGGAGAAGGTATATCCACGGCTGACTCGTGATACCTAAGGGGACTCACTAATGAAGATAAAGGCTAAGGCTGAAAGAGGATCGCGGCCTTGTGATTCTTGCAAGGATCATAGCTGTTCACTAGAGATTTGCAAAGATTAGCGCTCTATGATTGTGGCAGATATCAAGTAGTTTGTAAGTCGACTGTCTTATAGATTTCTAAAGTGAATAAAGGTTTAGAAAATCGATTTTAGAGGCGCTAGATATTAGACTTATTGATTCTCACATGCTTGCACATGATTCTTCGCTTGCTATATCATATAACTGATTGCTTGCATGATTTTGTTTGTCATACTCTAGTTGTGCGTCATGATATATGTTTGCTAGTGTTATAACATGTGTATCTTTTGTGTTATATTTTTCTTTTATTGAATCATATTGGAAAAATACAAAAAGATTTTATTTTGATAAATTTTTGAAACATACAAAAAGATTTTTTATTTTTTATTTTTGTGTATTTTAATTTTACACATTTGATATGGCATATTAGTGTGTTTGAGTTCAATTCACTTCACAATTTCCATGTGTTTAGGACATTTGGTTATAACTTTAGATACTTCAATTGATCTTAACCATGTTTATGGAGTTGTTTTGAACTTGATTTACTTTACGGATTTGGCTTTGTATATGCCTCCGCACACATATGCACGAGCTCTTTGAACTTCACTATGTATATTTGAGCTTGGTGAGATGTTCTCCCATCAATTTTGGCATCTACATGTTTATGTGACTATGGGAGAACTGTGCATGTAAGAACCGTGCTCGTGAGTTTTTATTTATTATTGAAAAACTATGAGTGTACACAAAAAGGGTTGCGAGAGACATGTTGACTCGTCGTGAAATCCATCATTTGAAAATGGCCCAAGAAAAAATTAAGGCAATAAAAAAAGCAAATATGCCAAAAAGGGGCCAACATAGTTTAGTTTATTTGATCTTACAAAAAAAGGACTTCAAAAGAAAAGGAAAAAATAAAAATATGATTATGTTTATCTTTTGAGGGAGTTTAGTTGAAGATCAATAGATTTGCACAATGAAACCTAGTTATGCTTATTTTGTCATGACGCTATTGATTTTATAGAATCATTAATATTATAGGCTTGTGTGCATTGTGCTTGTTTTGTTCATCAAGTTCAAATTTATCTATTGATTGAGGATAAAGCTTAGTTTGATAAAATTTTGCAGTTAATTAGAACTTCTTGAACATATTTGAGTGTTTGGGTTATAATTCTTTTGTTACTAGTTCACGCCCATTCATTCCATCCCACATGTTTGAACAAATCGATACTATGCTAGTGTGTAAAGCTTAGGTATTTTGTATCATGTTTTGTGGACGATTATACCTATTTATGTGTACCGAATTTTCTTTGATATATTTTGCATATATAATATATGATATTATTTGTTGTAATTATGAAGAAAAAAAGTAGAAAAATTTCAAAAATTGTCGGTTGTTTGCCTTTAAGATTATCATTACATGTACTTGATTTATATCTTTTTGTGATGATATCTTATCTTCTACGTGATGCTACGTATTTCATGCCTATGTTTTTACTTCTTTATCTATTTTCGATAAAAACGAAGCGAGAGAGCAAATTAAAAAGTTTGATGAGTTTGATTATGGGGGGGGAGGGGGGGAATTTATTTATGAGTGTTACTTTATTTCAAACTCGATGCTTTACGAGCTACATGTTTTTGTCTCATGCGTGTAGATACTTAAAGCGGAATTCAAGACACATGGATGAAGAAAAAATATATGAAATGGAAGAAGAAGAAGAAGAAGAAGAAGAAGAAGAAGAAGAAGAAGAAGAAGAAGAAGTTTGAAGACAAAGAGACTTATGTTGTTTCGTTCTAGGGTTAGGAAGGGTGTTAGGATTTTTATCATAGGAAATTTTGATTTTAATCTGGAGTTCGGTAATGTTTATTTGTTTTGTATTGGAATAGCCATGGGGGGAGATTTTTAAGAACAAATTTTCCAATATTGTTCATAGCATAGTTTTAGGCTAGTTTGGCGTATCCCGATACAAATTGTAACGCAACATTAAGACGAACCGAACTCAAGCATATCCAAGTTTGAAGATTTTTCGACATCCCGTAAAGGTATAAAACAATTTAGATTTTGAATTAATTTACATAATTAATATTTAGGATGTTTTATATTTACCAAAAACAAACGGGCCTTTTATGTTATAAAGAAAAATATTTTTTTTTTAAATTTGTCCAAACGAGATTGCAAGTTGTTAGTTAGGTCGTTTTTATATGTTTTCCAACGAGGTTCAAACGAGGGATTACTGCCTAAGATTTTCTAAAGTCGTTAGAAGCGAGATAAGACTCGTTCTAACGAGATGTATATCTCGTTAGAACGACATTGTAAAGTCGTTCAAACGACCGCGCCACCTCGATTTTCGTAAATGGCCTATAAATACCCGTTTCATGTTCAAAATGTCTAAGACTTTTGCCATCTTCGTTTCTACATAACTTTTACGAAAGTTCTTCACTTTTTGTGTTGTAAAAACACCGTTTAATTCACAACAAACATCCTTGAATATTGATATTGTGAATTCGTTTAAACCCTATAAAGTTGTGTATCTTTGCATACACCTTGTGGATAATGTATCTCTATAGCTGACTTATGATACCCAAGGGGACTCATTGCTGAAGACAAGTGATGAGGCTTAAGAAAGACTGGGATCTTATGATTCTTGCAAGGATCATAGTTGTTTACTAAAGATTTACGAAGATTAGTAATTTATTCTTGTGGCAGATATCAAATAGTCTGTAAGTCAAGTATCTTATAAATTTCTAAAGTGAACAAAGGTTTTACCCGAAATGTTTTTTTTCCTGAAACATGGCCTTAGTTGAATGCTTGATTTGATTTATTTGTTTTATCACATAGATTTATGTTTAGAATAAAAAGATAAAATCTATGAAAAATTAATTGTGCACTCTCAAATTGGAATCCTTTTCGAGTACGTATTTACTTCAGTATTTTCACATAGAGACAAAGGAAAGGAAATAGGTTAAGAAGAGTAAACGATTCTACACAGGGATTGGAGAGACATGGGGATATGAAAGAAATTTTCACACCTATAGCGTAATGTCAAAATGAAGGAAAGAGTGAAGATTTATTATATCCACGTGTCATTCTGTGGCGTTGGCTCCAATTTTAGTTATATAATAAATATATAAATAACACAACACAACATGGTAACACGAGTAATATTTTTATACAAACACCACATGACACGGTTTCAAGTCATAAAATCCCAACACTGAATATCATGTCGAATAATCGTGTCATGGCTAAGATTGTCATCCATATCCTTTACAGTTCAAATTCACAAATATATTGGGCTTACAAAATGTGCACATTCATATAGCTCATTTTTAAATGATAAAATGACATTAAAAATGTTTAAAAATAATCTATTTTTGTCGTCAAAAATATATTTGAAACGTATATTTTGAATTTCTAGCAATAAATGATCTAATATTATACGTGCACGCGTGATATTTTTTTATAAATCAATGTATGATATGGACGCCATTAATTATTACATTTCTTAATTTTGTGATTGAGCTTTATCCATATCTTAATTTAAGTCATTACTATCATCATATGTAGCAAAAATGTATGATTTAATGTTAATAAGTCATAAATCCATTAGACTAATATATAAAACTCTCCATTTACGATTTGATGCCAAAATCGATATTTGGGCTTTCTACGTCAAAGTTAACAAAAAAATGTAAAGAAAGGGTTGTCCGTATAAACTTACGATAGTTTAAGGGCCAACACGTTAAAAATGTTTGAGGGTCTAATTATTACAAATGCCAAAGTTCAGGGGCGTGGGTATAATTCATTCATTAATCATTCTTAATAAATTAAAATAAATAAGTAATATGCATTGTTAATTTTTTTTTTAAATAACTCATTTATTCTTAATCTATCTATATACATATATATTACTAAAAACTTGTACAAGTACATACATTTTACCATATCTTTTTCATAGTATGTCACTCCTACCAACCATATTTAATATCAATATTTATCATCATTACTAACAACCATCTCATTATTACGACTCTCTCTCTCTTTTTGTACATGCTAACCTCCATTGACATCTCAAACTGTATATACCTTAAATAGGGTAGTTTATTTATGCATAAGTTAGATTATATGCATGAGAGTGATTAAATATATTTCGGTATGAGAATGTATATGATTTTAGAACGCGTGTTTAACATTGGGTGAAGAATAAGTATAAATTAAATAAGGTTAGATGCTTTGATATAAAGAAAAAATAGAAGAAAATATCTAAGAAAAATATAAAATTAAAATGTTATGAAGTGCCTGCTTAAATGATATAATTTTTGTGTTTTGAATACACAATGGTGTTTAGAAAATAATTTTTTCACCCAATTTAATATAACAATACACGAAAACGAGAGTAAAAACTAGTTTATTGCATGGGTGCTTTCAATATAAAACATAATACCAATATAAAATAATTTTTTTGTCAATTGTCTATAATATTTAATCAATACCAAATTATATTGTCAACCCAGTAGAAAATAATTGATTTAGGTACTAAGTATGAAGTTCGAACGCATTCCGGTGAAGTTTCGTACGCAATCTCACGTTCAAGGGCATTTTAGTCTTTTCACAGCTTGGGTACTGGCCTGACAGCTCATGGAAGTTGTATCCCTACTCTCTAGCTTCGCGTGGACATGAATGGTGCATGATTCCGATTCATAACGAAGAAGTTACGGCGATTTCAGCGGAGGAAAAATAAGGAAAGCAAAAGAGGAGAAGAGAAGGAGAAGGGAAGAATGCAGTGTGTTGCTGCCTGGCCAAGACCTGCTTGATCGATCGATCGACCCCTTTGGTTGATCGATCGACCATTCTAAATTGTCAATTTTTGGCCTTGATCGATCGATCGACCAAAGGGGTCGATCGATAGATCCCCTGTTTTTCAGCAGATATTTTCATTTCTTTTCTTTCTTCTTTTCTTTTAATCCAACTTACTATAAATACAATTTTTATTGTAATAAGAATATATAGAAGTATGTACACGATTTTAGGTTAGTTTAGCTTAAGGTTTGGGTGATTTTCTTAGTTCTTCTTCATTTCTTCTTGGATTGACACACTTTTGGGCTTGAATGTTGACTATTCATCATTCTTTCCATTAATATAGTTTGTATTTCTTCATTTCTTGCTTTCTAGTTAATTACAAGCTTTCTAAATTAGGTTTTCTTTGTTTATTTACATGCTTTGATTTACTTGCTTTGTAGTGTAATTTTATCACGTTTATTTACCGTTTTCCATTTATCGCGTTTTTAACATGCTTTCTAGGTAACTTAAATTAGGTTGTGTTTGAATTGAACTCACTCGGGTTGACGCATTTCTTTGCTTTGGTGATGGAGTTTACGGGTCTATTTCAAGTGTGTTGTCCTAGTTATTACACCTAGGATATTTGACGGGGCATATCATGTATGTCCTGTGCTTACGACCTTTCGCGCGTAATTTCCAGGATATTTATTGACGCCAAAATCTTATTAGGCTTTTATGACGATTTAGGGCGTAACAACCCTTGATTTAATTAACTGTCGAAATGAGATGCATTTGTAATAACTCATCGACCCATGTGACCATTTTATACTAATTAACTCGGGTGAGGGATATTCGACGCAACCTATAGTTTTACTCGCTTTCATAATCTAGTTTCAACACATTGCCTAGATTAACTTTTCCTTTTAGTTTGTAATCATCTTTTACACATTTTATTTTAGGAGTATTAAATCACTTAAATTCTAACAACTTGTCCCTGTGGATTCTCGATACCCGACTTACCCCTGTGCTTGCCTCGCAAGTGTAGTAGTAACTTAGGTTTTTGTATTGAGTTGGCGAAACGAAAACAACGATTGTGCACTTTACACGCGCACACTTTTCGCACTCGATCACTTATGCCTCTAGGAAGATTAAGCCTCACGAGCAGAATTACCCCACCCATGACTTGGAGCTAGCGGAAGTCTTATTTGCTCTTCGAATTTGGAGACATTATTTATTGGGAGAGAAATTTTTCCTATTCACGGATCATAAGACACTACAGTATTTATTCACTCAATGGGATTTGAACATGCGCCAGCGTAGGTGGATAGAATTCGTGAAGTATTAAAAGGTTGATATACATTATCACTCGAGGAAGGCTAATGTAGTAGCAAACACGTTGAGCCAAAGGCCAGTAGAGAAGTTGGCCATACTGTGAAAGGCGAAGTGGAAGGAACTGGGATATTAGGATGCAATTCCCAAATCATATATGTCAGTTATAACTGTTACTTTTCAGATTGTAATGAGGGTGGTACAGGCTCAGGTAACAGATCCATTTTGTCAGGAGAAAATTCTACATCCTTTGGCTGAGGGAGCAGAGTCATACTCAGTGAGTTTCGAGGGAGGCTTGCGCTTCAACGGTAGACTAATTGTTCCCTAAGGAGTGGAATTGTGACATGCAGTGATGACAGATTCGCATGGGTCCTGTTTTGTGGTACATCCTTTTAGGGATAAGATGTACCAGGATATGCGACAACAGTATTGGTGGAGTAGGATGAAGAGAGACATTGTTGAATCCGTCTCTGAGTATGCCACTTGTCAGTTAGTGAAGGTGGATCATCAGAAGCCAGTTGGTTTTCTTCAACCATTAGAGATCCCGATGTGGAAATGGGAGGGCATTTCCATGGACTTCAACATAGGGTTACCTACTACTCAGTAAGGTCACGATTTCATATGGGTGATCGTGGATCGGTTGACTAAGGTAGATCACTTTTTTCCAGTTCGGATTGATTACTCTACGGGATAGTATGCCAAGAATTTTATAGCTGATATAGTGTGATTACATGGGGTACTGCTTGAAATTTTGTCCGGTCGGGATAAGATTTTTATGTCTCGATTTTGGGAGAGTTTTCACGAGGCTATGGGTACTGAGGTGCGATTGAGTACATCTTATCACCCGAAGACTGATGGGAAAACTGAGCGTACTAACCAGATGCTAGAGGAAATGTTATTTATGTGTATCCTGGATTTTGGGGGAGGTTGGGAGTAGTACCTTCCACTAGTGGAGTTTGCCTAAAATAACCCCTACCAGTTCACCATTGGTATGTCTCCATTTGAGGCTTTATACAGTAGAACTTATCGTTCTCCTTCATGTTGGTTAGAGGTGGGGGACAACAAGATACTTGGGCCAAAAGTGATACAGGATACGTCTTCCAGGATTGAGATGATTCGTAGTCACATTCGGATAGCTCAGGACCGACAAAAAAGCTACGTCGATGCAAAGCGATTCTTCAGGGAGTTCAGTGTGGGAGACCAGGTTCTTTTACGGGTATCTCCAATAAAGGGGATAATTTGATTTGGAAAGAAATGGAAATTGGCGTCAAGATACATATGACCATTTTCTATAATCGAGAGGGTTGGACCGGTAGCATACAGACTAGGGTTGCTAGAGCATTTGCATCGTATCCATGACGTGTTCCATATTTCTCTGCTGAGGAAATATCTCATTAATGAGTTGGCACACACTCATGTTGCATTAGATTAGGTTGACTTTTAGCCTGATCTTTCTTACGAGGAGAGACTGGTAGCGATCTTGGACCATAGCGAGAGACGATTGAGATCGAAAGTAGTTCCGCTGGTGCGTGTCCAGTGAGCGCACAATAATATTGAGCAGTCTACTTTGGAGAGTGAGGATGAGATGCACGATAAATACATGGAGTTGTTTATACCAGTTATGATTCTATTTCCGAATATCGGGATGAAATTCCGTTACAAGGGGGGAGTATGTAATACCCCGTAATTTTAAAGACTTTTAATCTGAGATTAATTAAAAGTAAAATGGGGATTACTTGGAATTAATTATGAATAATAAATGGAATTTATCCATATTGAATATTACTAAAGAATAAAGTAATATGTGGTTGATATTACTTAGTGATTAAAAGTAATATATGATTATATGGTCGCGAGTGAATAATACACGAATTATGGAAATTAAGTCGGGACACGTGTATGAGTCATGTCGGGACTAATTTTAATGAATGAAAAGTAAATTATTTCCATGTCATTCAAATGGTCATTTCGAGTGCACTGTTGAGTCCGAACGGGTCGAAATAGGTAGAAAAATCTACTTAAGAGTTTGATTTTGGTCTCGGGTCAATTGGGAACCAAAAGGACACCTCGGAGGGGTATTTTGGTCATTTTATTTGGGAGGTGAATAGTAACTCCAAAAATTGAATTTTATTATATAAGTAAAGAGATTAGAGAACTTAGGTTCATGCACCTAAAAACAAAGTAAAGGTCTTTGAGGAGAGTGAAAAGTTTTTCCAAGAAGAGGAAGAGGTTTTGAGAGCAAACCAAGAGACAACCACCTTGCACCACTACCGGAAAAGTGATCGAAAAAGAGGAGGGGGCATCCTACACATATATTCTCCAAAGGATCATACCTACACATTAAGGCAAGTGTAATTCTTGTTCCAACTAGAGAGTATAATATCCATGTATAATTAGAAGAGATAAATATCAATGAAATCAAAGATGACCATTTGATGATTTTGATGTAATTCTTGAAATGGAAATCATTTAGGATTATTCCTTTGATGAAATTAGAATGAACACCACAAAATTTTGGGTTTAATTGATGAAGAAATTTGGGGTTGATATGTGTTCTTGAGAAAGAATTATATAATGCAGATTTTCTGAATTTAAAATAAGATTAGTATGATTAATCTAAACTCCATGATGATTTTGATATGTTTTGATGTTATAAATCATGTACATACTTGGGTATATCAATTGCGACTGATTCTTGGGAGTTTAGGAACATTTGGTAGTGATTTGGGTGTTTAAAATGTTGAAAACCCGTAGCTATGAACAGGCAGAATTTTGCAGACCTGTAGGGGTGAATCGATTCGGACCCCGTCAAATCGATTTAGAGGCAGGGGTGAATCGATTCGGAACAGTCCGAATCGATTCAGCTGCCCAAAATTTGATAATTTTTCTCTTTTGTAATTATTTCGATAGGATTATTCTTGATTTAATTATAGGACTTAATTTTAATGAAAAGGGGAATATATGGGACACTAGTAGGCCATATTATATTTGTGAACTTGACCCTTGTAAGATAATTATGGGGTTAAATTAAATTAGGGATAATCGGTGAATAGACCTAATTTGGAGAATTATTAAATTCGTGAAAATTTGGGGATGATACGGACATGGACCAATAAGGGGGTAGATGTTTACCTATTGAATTTATTTGATGAATAAAATGATATACTTCAATTGATGAGAAAATCTCGGGAAGATACCTTAAGTAGTAAAGTCATAATTTAAATACGTAGGATATTCGAGAGATAAAATATATTATGTATGATATTTGTTATATGGGTTGTGCGTTTTCCCTAATAATATGTAAATAGGTGAAATGAATACCTATATAATGATTTAGGTGTATGACATACGTATCCTACTTGTTATCGACGAGAGGTTTGCTCGTTGAGGACTGTCATATCCTGATGAGCCTTATGGGGGATTTTTGACTTGTTACCTCAGTACATAGGACTTAGGTTGGATTGCCATTAGTGAAAACAACAGTAGTGAGTGGTCATTTGGATGCGTAGCCCAAAGGCTTAGGATTATGCTCGCCTCCAATACTTGTGTTTTGATATTTATGGTTCGAGGAATATACCGAACCAACAGTCCTTTTTATAGTGACAAGATGTATTGGGACTAGATACCAGAGTATGCATGCACCATAGCTGAGTCTCGAGGTACGGTATTGTATATATTTAATAGAGTGAATGCATCTCTCTCTCTCTCTCTCTCTCTCTCTATCTATCTATCTATCTATATATATACACACACTTGTGATATTATCTACTGTGTGAATTAAGTAGACATGAAGGATTGTGGAATCTGAAATTAATTAAGTTTGAGAACACTTAATTATATTAAAAAATAAATTAATACATATTTATTACATGTATTGCGAAGAAAATATGTGGGAAAGATAAGGGCATTGGATAGTTGACACAGTGACACAATCTAGTGAATGTGGGAATAGTAACTAAAATAATTTGGAGATATGTTAGGCATGCACACTAGATGATAGGTGAGAATGTCAAGAGAGAGATCGAGAATTTAACATGTATATAATAATTGCTAATTTTATCATTTATTCACTTTCCATTTTTAAAATCTTTTACAATCGGGCACTAACCCGTTTTCTCTTGCATATTCTTTTATCTCTTGTATATACTATATCAGCTGTCCAGACACAGGGACACCCAACGTAGAGAATTGGATATTTATTCATTGTGGATACTATGGAGTTGTGGACTTTTCATTGAACGATTCATTTTATTGATTCATGTACTCTGTATTCATTTCTTTTATGGCTTGTTGCCAGAGGATTCTTTTCATTTCCATTCTATATCAGTCGGTGGTTTTAATTATGTCGATTTTTGATACATTTGATTTTATTTGGTTTATCGTATTGAGATGTTTAAAAGTGGGTAGTTTATTGCAGTTACATTAATTAAGTTGTGATGATACCTATTCATTATTCATTGTTGTGGAATGTTTGGTACTGTTAAAAAGAAATTTTATTAAAATTAAAATTGGAAATTTTAACACTAGCTTAACTGATTACTAGGTGGTTAATAAAGAAAGAAAATTATTTTCCGACAGTGATGCTAAGAATGAGACAACTGGATAATTTGATATAATTGGTTAAAGGATTGGCCACTCGGTATTTAATTAAGCAGGTTGTTACATTATGTGGGTTGAATTTGGTGTGTAAAATATTAGTAATGGAATTTTTCTCCTTGTTGATTATTTGGGATACTTGAGTTAATATGACCTAAAGTTTGATTTTTATATTTTGGGTAAGACTCACGATGAATATAAAGTGACCAAATTGTGTTAATATATATGTATATGGGCTCGGGGGTTAGGTAACATATTGGGCTAAGTTTGGAATTAATTAGGGTATGCTTTGAGACCTTATAGGTGGTTTTAAAAATGGGCCATGGGGGCAGGCTAAACCAACACATTACAACGTACCAAATACCTTACCTATTAACTAGGGGATGAGATAGAAATTAGAGGAAATTGGTGCAAGAATATTAGAGAATTATAAAACATAATTGGGAAATTAATCTCACGCAAAACAAGGCAAGAAATTAGGTTTACCTCTTCCCTTTGATTTTAATTGTTTATATTAACATCTCATCCATTTAAATCTAATCTAACGAGAATATTATATCGAATTGAGAAATATGAATTGGTGTTGTAATTGTATGTTTTGAATTATTGAGGAACTTAAATTGGGTTTATAATGATATAATTAAGGTTCTTACATAATTTATACAATCAAGTTAGATGGAATTGAGATTTAATTTATTCAATCATAGATTAACTATTTAACTATGGTAGATTATCCAAACATGTTGTTACTTCGTGTTAATTAAGGAGAATTGTTGAGGCTTGGGCATATAATCCATGTGTGTCGAATTTAGAATTATGATGGGGGATTAATGTACTTGGGGTTGACTTTGTGATGGTAAACCTATTATATTGGGTAAGAACAATCTTGTTTATGTAGACTTATTGCCCTTGATATATATATATATATATATATATATATATATATATATATGTCTGTGTGTGTGTGTGTGTGTGTGTGTGTGCTTGAGATTGTTTAATAATAATATCGGTAAATCTGGTTGAAAATCGTTGATTTTCGAGTTGGGTTTCCGCCATTACCAAAGTAGAAGTTATAAGTTATTGTTTCAGGTCGGCCAAATTGATTCTCTTTAATGAGAATCAATTATCTTATGTTGGTCCCACCAGTTTAGGGTATTTTAAAGATTTTGCCCTTGTTTGGTTGGGGTTGAACTAGGAGATTATATGGTCATACCATAATATATTTGGACTAATAGGGATATTTTCATAATTTTTAATCTATATTAGGTTACTTTTAGCACCTTTTAGAGAGTTATGCTTCCAATTAGGAACCGAATACCATTGTTGGACTTTATAGGGTTAACCGTAGGTCATGTTTACCTTTGTCGTGTAATTATATGTATGTGACATACCACAAGTCCTTGTGTAGGCCAGTGAAAACTCTATTACTCGATAATTTGATGGGATGTGTGTGGGGACACTTATTGTACCTAATATAATGGCATAGGTTATACATAGGCTTATATTATTCGACACCTAAATGGTACGATCACCGTTCCACCAGAGGGACAATAGGGTTTGGATCCTGTAGTGTAGACATTTGTACGTGGTTATACGTGTGGTGTGATGGCTTAGTAATTTCCCCTTTGTGTGTTTTTGGGACTTTAAGAGCTGGGAGATACTTTAGTAACAACTAATAGAGGCATGAAAGATCCACCAAGGTGTATTTTAGACCTTCGTGAAAGAGTTTCTTTTGGGTTGTGTGAATGCCTTATCATTTATGGTCACAGATCAGGTGGACTCTTATGAATGTTATTATAGTAGATGAGTACTTAGTATAATCTATTGTGTAACTATGTGAATCGGGTAATTAGTGATAGACTTTCCTTATTTAATTACATTTGTGGTTCAACCAAATATGAGGTGATTAAATTTAATGGGCTATGGAGGATTGCCATGCTACTTGGCAATGGGCTATTAGAGTTTATTGTTTTAATTTGAAATGGGAGATGTTATACCTTATCGATAATAGTTTATACAAGTTATTTTTGGTTATCTTATTAGGTGTATATCAATGGGTCTAAGGTATCCCATTAGGTTGGGTGAACACTTACTGTAGGTAGTAATTCTACTATGTGCTTTGTGTAACATCCCCAATTTTTCACATACAAGGTGGTCATCCTTACACACCGAGAATATGGATGTATAAAAAATATATATAATTCAAAACATTAGTGAATAATCGATGTGATCACAAAATCAACATAAATGATAATAAAAAAAGATAATGTGATAAATCTAAACATATAATTAAATACTGAATACAATTGAAGAATTGAATATAATAAATCTCTATAATACAAAGTCTCGAATAAATATTCCAACCTAAAATAAAAAACTCTAGAACCTCGATGGGACCATAAAATGAATAATTGAATGTATAATGTCTAACTGCAAAGGAAATATAGTAAGATGTGACATAAAAGCTACTACTCTAATAATTGGATAAGGCTTACCCTACAATCGGTCTGTGCATCCATGTTTCTGCAATCTAATTAAAAAATGTTTTTAAGAAAACATGAGGGTCGAACTCCACATTTGCAAGATATATTTAACTTTAACCTAAATAATAATAAATGTGACTTGTTTATGTCTCATGTCCTCTCCATCAACACTTACTTCTAAGGTATCTCACCTCACCTTTATATATGGAAATCTTGTCCATATATTACCTTTTTACTCTAGACATAGTTAATAACGTAAGTAACCATGTCCCAATACTACTTGGATTACCTACGTAACTCCTAAGTCAAACTATAATGCAATATCACCGCTAATAATCATATAAAAATCTAATATTAACTCGCAGTGTACTTGCATAACATAATATCCAAATATCTTAAGTCCCTTAATGATGACTGACTACTATCAAACACAATACCTACATAAGCTTTACTCATTACTAAGCTAACTACGGTACTACCCAATATCCCAATAAACCATACCCATCAATAGTATAATTACTATACTATACGTTATATGTGAACCCTAACCCACCATTGGCCAAGGTACTATAATCCCCAATATCTAGGTAGGTTATGTTCATCAATATCTAGCTCTCTTACTATGCATAGTAAAATTAATTATTAAGGTCCACGGAACTAACTACACAAACTCTATCTAGTTCCATAACACAGTATCATAATCACTAGTCATACACTAATGACAACATATTCATAGTACCCAAATATTTATCAATGTTCTATAAATAAAGCATGTCATAGTAAATGTATTATCATAATATAGTATCCTCGCACAAATATATCCATTGTTGGACCAATTATACATATAGTCATAACACTAAGAAAACAATCCTCAGAGGACCTATCCCGCTTTTATTGGGTCAATCCATAGAAGGTCCCACTCCCGATATCGACACCAAAAAGTCCAAAATCACTTTCGAGCCGGCCACCCTTGTCACGGTCAATGATCTCTGAGTAAGCTATGCAATCGTATCCTAATGTTCTCTGAGTACATACTAGATTGGAAAGTGTGAGTGTTATTTCAATTGATCAGTTGAAATAACACTCACACTTTCCAATCTACGTCGTGTACATGGAAAACTATGGGGATATGCTACCGAATTTTTCTCAAATCGTAACAATGTGCATGACTTGTTAAGTATATTACAAAAAGTTCATTGACAATGAGATCGAGGAGCGACAATTGGAAGCTCGCCAATTGGGGGGGGGGGGGGGGAAATCGGGCGAAAAAGATAGACGTTCACTACTCCGGCTGAACGTTTTACGCCGAGGTGGAGCATAGGATGATGGTAAGTTTTTATTTTTCTATAATTACAAAATTATATTATTTTGCATTATTTTACTTTGCGGACCCGATACTAATTTTGCAATATTTTATTTCAGGGGACGGGGAGTGGCCTTGGGGGTAAGTCACATAGGCTCGATGCCTATGTGGCAATTCGAACGAAGAAGGGGAAGGATAAGGAAGTGTCCCCGATCGTCACGGCCACAATTTTAAGTAATTCGATAATTTAGTCTTTGTTAATTACGTTATAATTTTTTTATCTACTTATTTAAATAATTATGTGCTTTTTGTCATTTCAGGCAAAGCTTAAGGAAGTGCATGAGTCGCAATCTGATGATGACAAGGCATCTTTGTCCACGGACACACTCAGCTAAGTGTTTGACGCTAATCGCAAGGGGGTGAGCTCGCAGGTGGACAAATCTAGGATCATCGGATTGGAAATGAGCAACACCGGGTTGGCCAGTCAGGTGGACTCGCATGATGTGAAGCTATCAAAGTTGGAGGCGATGTTCTAAGATATGTTCTCATTTGTGAAGCGTTCGTTGGGCGAAAAGGGAAAGGAGAAGGTGGTGGAGGAGTAGGTGGAGGAGGATGAGTATGTGGACATCGCTGCTTCATCGTCAACACGTGCGAACTCACCGATTGATGATCCAGTCCCCTACTTGGCTCCCGTCGAGCGGCCTATGTTAGCAATTGGTTGGTCGAGCATGTTTATACTCGACGTATTTGATGGCACGCGGATAGGGAGGGGATTGAGGGACCCGAATACCATCCAGGTATGTTGGTTCAAGGACGTGCGCTTCAAGACTTCGAGACCAAGGTGCTCGTCATGCATGTGATAATCGAGAAGGTGAACGCCCTATTGTGGTTGCGCGAACAATGCGGCGTGATGCATATTCAGGGGTGTCTCAATGCATTTGTCGTGTGGCCTTACTTCCTCCTCAAACCTACTATATGACATTATTTGTATCTATTTTATTTGGACACCTAGATTATATTTCTATTGTTTTGGTTTGTTACATTTTGGTTTGGATATGGAATTATATATGCAATGATTTGGTGCATTCTTTCTATTTTATTTGGATATATGATGTCTAAACAGGTACAATTTTGCTATAACAGGTACAAATATTCTGCTAGGCAGTAGCGTTGGCCAAACTGCGCAGCAGATTTATATTTAATTCTGCCCAGATTGACCGTGACAAGTCCGTGATAAAAAAATCTTGTCACGGTTCAATGATCGTGACAAATTTTTAAAGGTGAGGATGGGTTTGTCACGATCTTTTATCGTAATAAAGATTGTCAAGATCAAAGACCGTGACAAGCCTAATGAACTTGTCACGGTCAATGATCATATTATCACGGTCATTGATCTTGACAAGTCCAACTTATCAAGGTCAATAACCGTGATAATTCGGCAGATTTGGTGTAGTGGATGGATTGTAAACAAATACACATAACTTGGGGAATCACTATGATGTCAAACCATTATGTAATCACATATAAAAATTACCCGATAGATCAAGACTTTTATATCTCCCTCCCACAAGACGTTTGATGAATACTATGAAGGATCAGGATCTAGACCTATACACAATTTGCACCATCATTAATGGGCGTAATACTCGACCCTAAAAAAATATCATCAAATCCCCTCTAATAGATTCCTCATGAGAAGCCGCGCACACCATGTTATATCCACACATAGCATACAAAGCATACAACATCCATATAGTCAAATACAATATCTCACCCTAACCGTGTAAATCAGGTTAAATATCCCCTAAGCTATCCTTAATCCCCCTCCCCCTAGCCATATATATATATATATATATATATCCTCCACATACCCAAATAGTATCAAAACACTAATATCCTAACACCTACCTTTTGGGAAGCCCTTACTTCAAATCTTTATGTCCCGATTCACAATACACAACAAAACAACTAAATAACCTCTTGCATAAAACCCAAACCATTAACTAACTTGGCGCCTCATCGATTGGCCATGCCTAGCGATCCCAAAATGACTCTGTATTATAAATTTTATCCCTAAACTTAACTTTTTGATTTGCTATATATTATATTGCAACCAAAAGATTTCTAAACCAAAAATTAGTCCCAAAACAATCCTAATGTGTTTTCTAAGGGATCCTAAACATGTTTTTAAAAATGTAGATCCATAAAAAAGATTAAATCTCACGTTATTAAGGCATATTAATAAATAATAACATGAACTTCAAATGTGACCAAAAAATTACAAATTTAATCATTAAAATAACAAATTTAAATCACAATCCTCAACTTAATCATGTAAAGCATCATTAGAATAACATTTTTGCAATGAATCTAAAAAAGTATAATCATTAAAAAATGAATAAATCTAGTTCCACGTAATTTATAATTAGATTTCAACTATAACAAGTGAATAATCAAAACTTACATATCAATATCATTGGATTATAAACAAGTTATAAGTAATAAATAAGAAAGTTAGTATTCCTTACCTGGAATCCCAGTGCATTGACGAATCTCCACTATTGTTGCCTCCTTGCTCCAATCCACCTCTCCGGCAGCTAAAGTTGTTATCTTCTCCAAAGTTATGTTAAGTAAATTGACTTAAATACCTTATTTAATCACTAATTTTCTCATGTCCTTTATGTGCCTAATTTGGAGTCCCCCAAATAAGCTCAAAACAACGACCTCATGTGTCCAAAATTTATCCCAAAGGATTAACCATACCTAGGGTCCAAATTTACATGTTTCCAACACTATTTCAAGAATCTGAGGTCCTTTTGATCACAGTCCAATGATACAAATTCTGAAATGCAAAAACTTCCCAAAATTAAATTATGTCCTTGGAGTTCGACACATTCCCAATTCGAAGAGTCCTGGATGCATGTTTCACATGTATATCTCTTTATCCCACACAACCCGCATCGACTACATCTGTATTTATAAAATTGACATACTAATACACCATATCCTTTCAAAATAACTTTTAGTGTTTGGCTCCACTCGGTTGAATCTCCTGTTTATTTAACTCAGTCCTCATCTTATCCCTTATAAAGGTCACAATATTTATTCATTAAATATTGACAAAAGAACTTGTTCTCCCCTATCTCCAATTATGTAGATGAGGAAATGACAAGATCAACATCCAATACTTTAAAGGGTGACATTCCAAAAAGTGGGGTAAAAATGTCCCGACTTTATTGAACACATATAACTCTATGTCCCTCTCCATGTATGACCACCAATATTGCCAACTCATACCCTATTATATCATATCCCCCTCCAGGATATACTACGAATCTGAACTCGAGAACCTCCATCAAAATGGCTCACGAAACCACTACTAACTACTAATTCATCTTTGTCTAATATTTTCTATCAAGGTATTAACAAGTTCCATCATAGGCTAACATGTCACTGCCCCACATAATTTACCAACTTTCAACTAGAACTAGGTTCCTTATAATCCTCTCAATTTATGGACTTGATTACCAATACCACAACCACTGCCCCAATAGAGGATTCACTTATTCCAAAAGTGGTACCTCAACTCCATGGGCCAAACAAATCCAGTAATGTCCAAAAATATTATATGTTCACAATAACCAATGGGGCATAACTCTGCCTATTCCAAATCCTAATTTAACTGTTCATTTACATCTGAACTTTAATCAATCCTATAAGGGTAATATTACCCTCCCAACACCATTAATTTCTTATTGTGATATTAAAACATGTTTCCATACAAAATATTATAAGGATATAAGCGAGGCTACCCCTGGCCATCCAATTCAAAATAACTCAATTGATTACACTATAACTACATGTTATCAAGTTCGTTCCCATGAACTAAAATACATCCATCATTAACTGACCAAATTATACACTTACACGATCAAGTATGCAACCAGTAGTATATCAACAACTTGAGTACTCTCAACTCATAGTGATAATCGATTAACATACTAACTCCATAAGTCTATACAATTATTATCACATATACCACATGAATCCATGATAGGGCACCACAAAGACCTAAAAATAAGTAACAGTGCATATGGGCACTCATATGCCCCATCAATCACCAACATTGGGTCCCTCCTGCGGCTCATAATTAATTACATAACATATATAGTCAAATCACATGAGATCTAAGAATTCTGGTCCAAATCTCAACTCCTATTAAGAACTCAAGTGTCAGTCTAATAATCAAAATAAGGAAAACTCTTATATATACTAGTAATATGCCTATTTGATCACTGGTCCCAATAGATTACATAACATCCAACACACATACCAAGACTCGTACTCACTTCCATATGGACTGATGTCTTCACCGTCAAACCCATATCTTAATGAAGATTGAGCTCTTAAGAATCATTATATTAACTCCAATATAAGCCTACATCATAATTTATACTATATCCCACTGATATCACAAGTCATAGAATGCAAACACATTAACAACCGATCCACATATATGAGTAACCTTGGACAAATCAATAATTCCCTCATCACGTATAAAACTACATCATTAGTATACACACATACGATCTCCCGGTACAATGAATCATGCACTTTATTATATCCCCGATGAAAGAACTACATCATTAGCTTGTTTGTTATCTCAACGTGATATGGGTGCTCACTTGACTCGTGCATACATCAATAATATCACAAAATAGGCAAAATCTAGGTCCATATTCCACATAATATCAACATATATCAAGCTATGTGTACCCAAATATATATATATATATATATATATATATATATCATAGTCTCGCATCTTGACCTATGCAACAACAGGTACTTATTCTATCTTATCAACATCGAGCGGTATATTTTCACATTACCATAACCTAAACAAAACTGTAATATAATAACTTGTCCTGGGTTAACATAAACTAATATGAACAAAGAATTAAATTATAGTAGAGTGACAGAATAAGAAATAGATGACGAGTTTAACAAGCTATATAGAGTTTAGATACATTTTAGTTCACACACGGCTTCCCCCGCTATTAACGAGGTGTTATGCAACCATAAAATCATGTAAAACCTACGGGGTTTCCTCAGGTGTCGGTGGTAATGCCAAGGAAGGTAAATTATTAGGCAGTAACCAAACTATAAGAGCACAAATATGCTCAAGTGCCCTGGACTTTAGGATTGTCTCATTCCATTACCAAAAAACATGGAGTCGTAGTCTAATTTTTTTTTAAAAGATTCATATTCAAGATTCCAAGACCAAACATCTTCATCTTCATCCGAGAGCTACCTCATTCCAAGACTAATGACAATGCCGCTTTAGGATAAAGGTAAAGGAATTAGATGACTTATAACACCCATGCTTTAACACAACTATAATTGAATTTTATCAAATTGAAAAATGTGTTAAACTAGTGTGTCTGTGTGTGTGGTTGTGTGTGTATATGTGTTTGAGACAGTTTTTTATTTTTGCCATATACATATGATGTAACACCTATGCCAAAGATTTGTACCTCATTCCTTCTAATTTATATGCCTCTGGTCCATGAACTGAATAATATGGAAAGATTATCTGCCTTGATTTATCCTTGTGGATTTTGTGTAAACAAAAAGGGAAAGAATAAAACCAAATTAGAGATATTCTCGGGGTGTTCGAAAGAGATGAAGTCATTTAAATGATATGGGATTCTCGTTAGAACAACTATTTAAATGACCTTCAAACAACGAGTCCCTGTCTAAGTATTGCCAGCCTTGTTGGAACCCCTTTAAATGAGTTATGCATTGTTATTCGGATGAGGTCTAGTCTTATTCAAACGAGATGTGTATTTTCATTTAAACATTATTGGCACCTCATTCGAATGAGACTGACAAAATCGGTCTCTTTTAGATTTGTATGCACTGTCACCTTGTGGTCCCTTAGATCTTTGAGCTGTCAAGCTCATGTGAAGGAAGATTAATCGTGGGTCAACATGGTTTGATCAAAGGGGTAACGGATTTTGGGCTTAAATAAGAGTGAGAGGGGTGGAGAGGTCTCATTCCATCAGATTTTACATCCTTTCTCTACACTCTCAAATATTTTTCCTCAAATTTCCAACCCATTCCTACCATCCCCAAGCATTAAACCCTCATTACTAGCCACAGTTAACCCATTTTTAATCTTTTTACACCCATTTCAAGCCTTTATTAAGGTAAAAGTTTGGTTGGAGATTTATTGTTGGATCTTTTAAGAAAAAGTTAGTGCATTCTTGGAGCTTTGGAGATTTTCTGAGCTTTCAAGTCATTTCCTTTAGTTTTTTCTCTTCAAATCCAAGCTAGGGTTTTACTCTTCAAAGTTTTCAAGGTCTAAAAGCTATGGATATATGTAGGATGCATGCTAAAATATGACTTAAAGTTATAAAAGGAAATAATTTTTAGTATGTTTATTTAATATTTTCTTGCAAAAATGGAGTTTTTGAGAAAACAAGACTTAAATGGGTTTTGAAAAACAAATGGTATTTTTAACCTAGAAATATGAGGAGTAGGCACATAAAATGTAATCTCATGTTAGTACCTATTTAGACTCATATTTAAGGATTTCTAGGCTTGAAATCCTACAAAAATGTGTTAAAACATGTAGTTTGTTATTACAAGACATCTAAACATGATATATGAAGTTTGAAATGGATTTCATGAGAAAGTAAGAAAGTTTAAAAAATCGGCCCTTAAATGTGTTGTAAATATTGATAAGAATGAAGAAAAATAATGTTTAAAACTACATATGATGATAGGGCTAAATGGAAATTTTTGGTAATGGTCTTTGTAGTGGTCTTTTAGATGATATACTAGTATAGTCAGCCTTGGATGTGGACCATAAGGAGCACCTTCACACGACGTTGCAAGTGATCAGGAAGAATAAGTTCTATCCCAAATTCATCAAGTATGAATTTTAAATGAATGAGGTTAAAATCCTTATCCATGTGGTTTCAGGTTAGGGCAATTATGTTCATTCTTCCAAGGTCGAGGTTGTTCTGGGTTAGGATAGTCTAAAGACGATCTTGAAGATGCACAGTTTTCTAGGTTTGGTCGGTTACTATCGTAGGTTTGTGCAAGACTTCCTGAGGATTAAATTGACCTTCTTCATGTTGACTTAAAAAGATATGAACTTTAAGTGGTCTGAGGGTTGTGAACCAGCCTTCTATGAGCTGAAGGTCAGTTAAATTCAGCGCCCATTCTTATCCTTATAGAGCATGGCAAAGGTTACATCGTGTATTGTGATTCTTTCGAATCAGGACTCAGCACAGTATTAATGCAGAATGGTCGGGTAGTCGCTTATGCATCTCATCACTTAAAGGTGCACGAGACATATTACCCCACCTATGATTTGGAGTTAGTCGTTGGGGTGTTCGCACTTAAGAGCAGAAAGTAATAGGTATACGAGGAATGATTTGAGGTGTTTTGTAAACATAAGATCCTCTAGCACATTTTCACGCAGTGTGACCTCAATCTTCATTAGAGAAAATGGACAGAGTTGATGGAAAACTACGACTTCTCCTTAAAGTATCATTCAGTCGAGGCCAATGTAGTGATCGATGCACTTAGCTAAAAGTCTAGCCTCACTCTGGCAGAAATGAATTATCACCAAGAAAAGATGTTCGATAAGCTGCAGAAGTTCAACCTACATATCTAACGGGGTTATGATAGGTCGTACCTTTGGGGAGTTGTGGCCAGGCCAATCTTTCAGTTAAAAGTTCTAGACGTCAATTCATGTGATCCTCAATTCGTATATTATCGTGATCACATTCAAATCAGGAGGTGTCTAACATTCTTACCATGGACAAGGATGGTGGAATACGGCCTAAGGGCAGGTTAATTATCACGATTATTGATGAGGTTCGGGACGAGGTGATCGAGGAGGCCAATCACTCGTGCTTCATCATACATCCCGATGCTACAAAGATGTACAAGGGCCCCTACAGAGGTTTTTGGTGGTTCGATATGAAGAGGATGTGGAGACATATGTAATTAAGTTCTACACTTGCCATTAGGTAAAGGTTGAGCCTAAGAGGCCGAGCCGATAAGTTTATTACAACCACTACCCGTAGCTGAGTGGAAGTGGGAGTATATCACGATGGACTTTGTCACGACCTTACAACGGTCTGAGCATGGTTATAACGTAATATCGTTTATAGTGAATCGACTCATAAAATTCGCACACTTCCTTCTGATTAGGGTCATCGACAGTATGGCTAAGTTGGTAAGGTTGTATCTCTGGGAGATAATCTGACTTTATGGTGTTTCACTCTCGACTGTCTCAGATAGGGACCCCTGATTTGTATCCTGGTTCTGAAAGAAGTTTTAGTAGGAATTTGGCATTGAGTTGAGCATGAGTATAGCATATCACCCTATGACAAATGGTCATTCGGAATGAACCATTGAGATCTTGAAAGACATGTTGAGAGTTTACGCGCCAAAATTTTAGGTTAGTTGGGCAGAGAATCTGCAGTTAACATAGTTTTCCTACAATAATAATTACTAGGCAAGCATCAAAATGACTCCCTATTAAGCTCTTTATGGAAATCCTTACCAGTCTCTAGTTTGTTATGCTAAGGTGGGTGAGAAGCACCTCAACAATTTGGATTTGATCAAAGATATGAGCGATAAATTTTGAGTAATTCAACAGAGGCTTATGATGCCTCAAAGTCGATCAAAGAATTATGTTGATAATCGGTGGATACCGCTGGAGTTTGAAGTGGATGACCATATGCTATTGAAGGTTAGAGCTAGGATCGACTGCCCGCGACTCGGATAGAATGGGAAGTTTTCCACTCGGTATATAGGCCCCTTTGAGATCTTAGAATAGATTGGTGATATATCATATCGCTTGGTGCTACCTCCGTAATTGTACCAAGTTCATAATTTTTTCCATATTTTTTTGTTGAAGAAGAATATTCATGATCTTCGGCGTTCCATCGACTAGAATCACATTGGGTTAGAGGAAGACGTCACGTTTCTGATGCAACCTGTGTCTATTTTGGATTGCGAGGAGAGAGTCTTGCATAATAAGGTCATTCCACTAGTGAAGGTTTTTTGGGATTTCTAAGGCGTTGAGGGTGCGACCTGGTGCGTGAGGAGAACCTGAAACTTTTTGCTTAGCTTGATTACTCAAATTTCGAGGACAAAATCTCCTGAAGAGGGAAGAATATAACACTCGTGCTCGACATTTGTACCTCATTCTTTGTAATTTGTATGTCTGTGGGCCATCAACTGAATATTATGGAAAGATTATTTGCCTTGATTTACCCTTGTGTCTTTTTTGCGGGAAAAATGGGAAAGAATGGGCTAAAACCAAATTATAGAAATACTCGGATTCGTTCAAACAAGCGATGAAGTCCTTCTAATGATATGGGATTATCGTTAGAATGATTGTTTAAACGGCCTTCGAACGATGGGTCCCTATATAAGTTTTTCCAGCCTCGATAGATCCTCATTAGAACCCGTTCAAACGAGTTATGTAATGGCGTTCGAATGAGGTCCAGTCTCGTTCGAACAAGATGTGTATTTACTACACCAAAATGGGAGATTTGTGAGTGTTGTTAGCACTCACAAATGACATTTATAACTGCTATTTACCATTATAATTTAGGGGGTGGCAAAAGAAAGTTTGTAACTCCTAACAGCAGTCACAATTTTTTATAACCCCTATGGAAGTTATGACTGGTGACCCCAATTTGTAACTATTATTTGTAACTGCTATCACTAGTTACGAATATAACATTTGTAACTCTTGTCAGCAGTTACAAATGTAATACTTATAACTGTTGTCAGCAGTTAGGAGTTTGTGACTGTTGTGAGCAGTTACGAATTTGTGACAGCAATTAGCAGTTATAAAGGTTGAATTTGTTAAATGTAATAAGAGTTATTACAAATGTCTTTATATTTTCACAAAATTATGAGAGTAGAACAAAAAAAAACAAAATAAAGAAATAGATGAAATATCATGAATATGTAACAACTCTAAAAAATTCGACAACATTTCATTTATATTTTCAACATTCCAAATATTTGGTACACATAAAACTTGTTTAGACTTAATTTAACATCAATCAAACCCTTCTTGGGCGCTAAGTACAAAATGAACATAGAATAAAAAATAAACTAAAAAATGATGACACAACACTTCGATGATATCAAATGTGGGGGGTATTGATGCAGTGACATCCTCCCTCGTGTACTCGGAGTACGTACGCCCGCTGAGCAAGTTCAATGGACTCATTTTTTTAGATGCGGCGTCTCGGTATCCATTGACTTGTACTTGTATTGCTTTCCATGAAGTGTAAACACCTAGATTTAGGCCTTTGAATGCTAAGTATGTCGGGTATGCCATGTGTATACCTACAAACAATAAAATATATCATTTATCAATAACTATTATTTTTGTATCATAAAAAGATATGATTAATATCGTTTTTGTGCATTAATCCTTTTATTAAATACATATCATTTTATATTTCACATGGAAAGAATTCATGCTTTCATCAGACCAGACGTTGAAATTGAGGTTAACTATTCTTAGAAAAGTTAATTAGCTAAACACGTTAAGTTAATAAACTAAATATATGACAAAAGTAGAAATATCGAACTCGTATTAATTAACACGCACAAAAAAGGTGAATATTAATTAACACGTACATACATGGACATGAGAATCTCTGGCACTTCTCTTGGCATCAGTAGCAGAGAAGACAGTGCAGACAAGAACAAAGGTACCAATAATCTCAGCACCAAGACCCGATCCCTTGGTGTAGCCATGGGCAACAACGTTAGCACCACCATAGAATCTTAGTCTACATATAGAACCTTAAGATATGAATAAAATCAACGAATATAAATATAAAGTGAAATTAAACAATGTTAAGCGTTGAACTAGAGTTTATTTTTAGGTCTTTAATATAAAGTTCAAGTAAGCCGACGATCGTTTAAGAGTACAACCTGAAAACAATTCATGTCATATACCACAATGTAAGTCCACTATAAATTTAATTGAACAAAAATTTGAAGCAATAGGATCATATATCCCCAGGGATTAAACATCATGTCATTAAATGCTTGTAGAAAAACTAATTCGGTCAAAAAAAGAAAGAAAAAAAGAGCAAAATTTAAGGAAACATGAAAACTCCAAGATATTACCTCATCGGAACTATAAAAAACAGTTCACCAACAAATAACATGTAATAAACATGCGTAAGTCCATTAATAATATAAAACTTACTTACATAATCTTTTCTGCAACATGAGCATACTATCGTTCTTCATCTTACTCCCAGACCTAAACAATGAACAAAAAGAAATCAGAACAATAAAAGAAAAATGACCATTGTTATTAACTAACCAAGGCTTTAGTAAATAATATAATCCAGTGTAAAATGTCAAGCTTAATACCTGTTATATAATCCAGTAACTAACTAACAGGGGCTGATATTTTGAGACCCAAAGAATTTAAAAGGCCTGTTAGAATTGGATTGGATCTAATAAAACAACAATAGAAGTTCTCAGTCACAATTTAACATATTCAAGATTATAAAGAGAAACAAACAAAATGCATTGTTGCCAAACCACGCCTGGGACATTCAAAAAAATAAATAATCATCGATAAAGTATTGAAAACTTATTTTTTTTCAGTATTATAATTACAAAATATCTATAAACAGTCCTAAAAGGACATAAAGAGTTAAAGCCCTCCAAAAATCAAAATCAAACAGTCCAATCATGTGAGAAATCAAACAGTCCTAAAAGGACATAGATTACTTATAATCCACATTGCCATCAATCATTTGGAACATCCAGCCATGTGAGAAATCAAAATCAAATTTAGAAAGAAAAAAAGCCATATATCTGCAAAAAAATTTGAATACAATCATCATTCTTGAGTGAAAACAAAAAGAGGAAGCGTCTTACTTTCTGCAGCATATGCTCCACACAAAAATGACCAATCATAAATGATCCCTCCAAACAATCCTAAAAGAACATAATAGTCCTAAAATAATGATCAAACAGTCCTAAAAGAACAAACAGTCCTAAAATAATTGTCCTATAAGAACAAAACATAAATGATCCCTCCAATTAATCATTTTGACCATTCATAAATGATCCCTTCAAAAAAGGACCAAACAGTCCTAAAAGAATAGAACATGCCTCCAAACAATAATAAATGATCCCTCCAAAAAAATGACCAAACAGTCCTAAAAGAACATAACAGTCCTAAATGATAAATAGTCCTAAATGATCATTTATCTTTTATGATTTTTTTTTCAATGCTTTAAAATAACTTGTCATTCTCTTTCATTTGTATGATACAACCATCAGGAAGACTTCAGTTCCATATGTTTGAACTCTTAAAATCTCAATCATGTTGAGTGTCTCATAATCATCTTGTGACATCTTAACAGAATTGTTTCTCTATTAAGAACCTAATTAGAAAATAACAATTTAATGTCCAATCAGATTTGAGTGGTTACCAATAATCAAATTTGATATATATATATATATATATATATATATATATTAACCGATTTTCTTTTTAAAAAAATAACTAGCAGCTCAGAAACTAGATTTCAGTATTAGTTCCCTCTAATTGCCTCTTCACTAATGCAATATAGATACCATTCTTGCTAAGGAGCTCGTCGGGACAGCCGCATTCAACTATCTGGCCATCAGAAAGAACTCCTAGCGTGTCTGCACTTTTCACAATCGAAAGCCTATGGGATATAATTAGAATAGTCCTCCCCTTCATCAGGGAATCCATGGCATCCTGAACTAGGTATTCACTCTCAGCATCGAGAGCACTACTGGCCTCATCTAGAAGAAGAATTATTAGGTTCATCAATAGAGCTCTTGTAATTGCTATTCTCTGCTTCTGGCCTCCTGAAAGCCTCACCCCACGTTCGCCAACATATGTGCGGTAACCTTCAGGGAATTTGGATATGAATTCATGTACATTGGCCATTTTAGCTACATTTTCCACATCGACACTGCTTGCTTTTCCATCAAGTCCGTAGGCGATGTTCTCTTCAATATAATAGTTGAAAAGGATAGGTTCCTTGCTCACTATACTGATCTGTCTGTGCAGATGTTCACGTGATATCTCTACGAGGGGTACATCGCTCAGCAAAATCTTCCCCTTGCGATGGTCATAAAACCTTTCAATTAAGTTCGCTATTGTGGTCTTCCCACCACCACTTGGACCAACAAACACAACCTTCGAACCAGGTTGCAGTTTTAATATTATTCCCTTTAGTAACATATCGTTAGGGTGGGAAGGATAGGCAACCCAGACATCATCCAACTCCACTTCTGTATCTTCATCTCCCAAAGGACACTTATTTCCTGATTTTGGCAGGGACGAAACATGGTCCAGAAGTTGAAAAACCCGCCTACTAGCTCCTACAGCTTTCATTTTCACCGTATATAAACTGGACAACCCATATAAAGATGATCCCATCGTGAGACAATAAAGAATGAAGGACGTAAAATCACCCGGGGTCATTGAGCCTTCAATTGTCAGACTAGCTCCATAGAGCACTACTTTGATAACTGATAGTGTTGATATTGCATTGTCGCCTCCAAAGAACAAACCTATCAATTTAACCATTTAATTCCAAGCTTCAATGTTTCATCCACGTTCTTTGAGTAGCGTGAAATCTCATAATTTTCCTGAGAAAAAGATCTCATTGTGCGAATGGCGCCAAAAGTTTCCTTGACAATTGAGGCAGCGACAGCAACAACAGCTTGAGTCAAGTGGGAAATTTCTCAAAGATAGCAACCGAATTTTCGCACAGCTATGAAAATGACAAGAACAACAACCAAATCCAGCAGTGTTAACTTCCATGATGTTGCAAACATGAAGCTAGGACCAATAAATGCAGTGGAAAGATTCCTTAGGGCCTCAGAAAGATTTATAGTTGCTACATTTTTAATTATCCCATATATCCTACAGAGGAGCTCCCCTATTCGAGTTTTATCATATAAAGCTATTTCTTGATGAACAAGGTGACTAAATAGGTTCTTTCTCAATCGAGCAATAACCTATTTGTTGGAGGAAGAAAACAACCATTCTCGAATTGTTCTAAAAATTGAACCAACTACGATAATTATAAATATTCGTAGTATGGTTCTCTTTACTGCATCCAAAGCCTCAGTTTTCTGGGAAGGTGTTTGTAAATCTCCTAATACGATATTAATCATTTTTCCACTGAATTTCAGAATTAGTATACTTGTTGTGGATGCATTCATTATTTCTAGCTAAAAGCAATTCAATCCTATCAGTAAAAACTATGACATTCAATTTGATACCACATCCCAAATGGAAAAGGAAATATATATATACATACAGATGTAGAAGAATTAACATTTAACCCCAATGGTTTCAGACATTTCAATATACATCTAAGAAAGTGCCATCTTTCTATTCTAATTTTGAGGTATATCATAGTACTTATACCATTGCAAGAGCGTTCGCATGCCTACTAAAGAGAAAGAAAATGATTCAAAATAAGGAAAGAGCGAAAAAAGGCTTTCTAACATAAAAGAAAACAGGGCACTATGAAACCAACTTTATTACTCATTCATTCCTTTATACCTAGATTAACATTGTTTCATATTTACATGGGCACGATTGATCACTCGTTCATATCTGCAATCACTTGAATAAAAAGCATGCGATTATTGAGAATCAAAAGCCTGCAATTTTATTTATCCATTTGGTTGTAAATTGGAAACAAAATGTTTCTCAATTTCATTCTCTTCAACTAAGCAAAGTATAAGAGTTTCTTATGGTGGAATTCTATAGTCATTGGTATTGAACAACTCTCATTCTAAAGTTACGCAATCTCTCATGCCAATCAAACTAAAAAGTCCACCACTACACATACCATGATTTTGTTGGATTCTAAAGTTACGCAATCTCTCATGCAAAGCAAAATAAAAAAAAAATTCAAATCTCAAGTGGGGCGACCGCTCCACTTGGGCCTATAATGGCTCCGCCACTGATGTTAACTATGAATGAGCTCAGTGACCAACTCTATTGTTGATACCAAATTTAGTCTGCTGACATGGATCAATAAAGTGAAGACACGTGGCAGTTTACGTGGCAACAACAAACACTTCCGAGGAACTCACACGCTCCGAGGAACCATACTACAACGAGGAACACTGTTTCCCCGAGGAACTCATACGCTCCGAGGAACGAGAATTCTCCGAGGAACTCTTGAGCACCGAGAAGCTTAGGCGGTCCGAGCAACTCAGGCGGTCCGAGCTGCACCTCAAATAAAGCATTAATAGCGGGATAACCAACAGTTTGACTGTTCATTAAATGCTTATCATTCAGACGCATACGCTTAAGGAGCATTGAATATATCACCCTTTCATATGTACATCATTTAATGTATTACCCTTTCACATTACACCCCCAGGGCTATAAATACATTGTGCAATCCTCATTGTAAGGAGAGAGGAATTTCTTGAGATAATTTGTAATCGAGAATTCCATACAATCAGCAATACCATAACAGTGGACGTAGGCCATTCTTATAAGGCTGAACCACTTTAAAAATTCTTTGTCTCATTTATTTATCTGTGATTGAATAATTAGATATGATCTAATTTTTTACATCAACAGATTGGCGCCGTCTGTGGGAAACGACTGGTAATATTGTTTTTCATAAAAAATAATTCATCACAAATGGCTGATATTCTAGAATCCAGCAATCGAAATGCTGGAAGCCCTCTAAATCCATCTGCTCCACCAAATATTCCAGATCTGGCTGGAATAATGACAAATCTGGCTCAGGGTCAGACCGTCGTGCAAGAAACTATGCGTCAACTCATACAAACCCTCCATGGCGGTGCACCAACCCATTCAAGACCACGAAGTATTCAAATAAATACCCGTGCACTTTCTTCGCGTACTAGGCGTACCAATTCATATCGCATTGAGGAGTCTGAAAATTTTTCTTATCAACCTGGATGAACTTCGTCAGTGCGAGCCACAGATACTGAACAACGTATCACTCTCTCCCCAGAAAGGACCAGTGCGCTAGAAAGATTAAGCAGAGTATCTCCTTTTGATCGATTAGGTCCTAGGAGGAGTAAAAGTCCTCCTAGAGCCCCATCGAGGAGTTTTCGACGACCATCAGACTTAAGGGAATGATCTACCCAGTTACGACCAGTTGCTCGTCAAGATAGATCCTAGGAAGCCACCTCAACGCGATCAGTTGCTCGAACCAACAGGCCCAAGGAAGGAAATGATGCATGGAAAGGCTCTATTCAAAGGTTGGAGGATAGATTGGAGGAAATGGTTAAAGCTAAGAACCCCCTACACCGAACCTTTGTTCGAGGAACACCTTTTGTCCAGTTCATTGTAGATTTTCCAGCACCATCAAAGTTCAAAGCACCTGTTGTGATCCCCAAATATGATGGAAAGACTGACCCTGTCCTTCATATAGAACAATAATAGGCTGCAGCCGACATCTATGATGTTCCAGATGAGATGAGATGCAGAGCATTCTCGGGAACTCTTACCGGATCTGCTCAAATATGGTATAATAATCTTCCTCGGGGTAAGATTTCAACCTTTCTTCAACTGGCCGAGTTATTCATTGGGAATTTTTATTTTGTGGAAAAGCCAGTTAAACGAGTAGCACATTTGTTAAGTGTTAGACAAAAAGCTGGTGAGAGTACCAGAGATTATATAACTCGTTTTAATAACGAGAAACTTGAAGTCATTAATTATGAGGAGAAGACAACGATTACTACTTTGATGAGTGGACTACTGCCCAACAAGTTGTACTACACTTTGTCCAAAGATCCACTTAGAACCATGTCAGACCTGATGGTAAAAGTGTCCAACATTATGAATGCCGAGGAGGCTATGGATGCAAAGAAGAATATGGATGCCAAAGAAACCAAGGTGGAAGGCGATAAAGCTAAGAAGAAAGAGAATAAGAACAATGGTAATGACAAACATTCAAAAAACAGGTCGGTATGGGACGTGATGAAGAAATATGATAACCTTTGAAGAAGGATATCAACCATGTTTTGGAGGAAATCAAGAACAACAATGAACTAAATTGGCCAAAGAAAATGAAGGCAGACCCTGATAAGAGGAATAAGGCGAAGTATTGCGAGTTTCATAAAGATCATGGCCATATGACCAAAAATTGCATAGCTCTTCAGAATGAGATTAAAACACTTATCAGACGAGGAAAACTGGCAAAGTACGTTGATCGTGGAGGCAAAAGAAGGAACAATGACCGAACAAGAGAGAGGTCTAGATCTCCTCTTCGAGCAGAGGAGAACAAGAAAAGAAACCATGAAGTTGATCCAGAAGACGACCCCGATCTTCCCAAAAGACCAAGGCAGCCAGAACATGAGGTATTTTCAATACGCTTTGGGTCATTTGACTGTAATGTTATAACAGGTGGAGATGCAGGAGGAGGAGACCTTACTGCCGAGAGAAAAGTTTACCTCTATGAGGCTCAAGCTTGCTCGTACATTCAACGAATAAATCTAGCTGAGGAGGATCGCCCGATAAAGGTGAATAAATAGAAATTGGTCATTGGTTTCTCAAAGAATGACCTTGCAGTTGTTCTATATCCTCATAATGACCCATTGGTGATCAAGATGAGAATGAAAGAGGTTATAATTTCAAGAGTACTGGTCGACAATGGTAGCTCGGCAGACATCATGTTCTACTCATGCTTCGATAGTTTAAATCTAAAACTATCTCAACTGGAGCCTTATCATAGACCCATCCTCGGTTTTGCTGGCGAGAAAGTTTTTCCACTTGGGACGATCAAGTTGGATATATTCATTGGTACGTGGCCTGCTTGTCGAATAGAAAGAATACGCTTCTTCGTGATGGATAAGAATGTTCAATCATCATACAATATCATCATGGGAAGAGTAGGATTGAAGAAGTTCGAAGCTGTACCATCTACGGTGCATCAATGCCTGAAATTTCCAATAAATTTTGGAGTAGGAATTGTGAAAGGTGACCAGAAAGTAGCTCGGGAATGTTATTATTCATCCGCCGAGCAAGAGGAACTGGAGGAATCAAGGAAAAAGACTACTACTTATCAAGTGGAAGAAGGGGAAGAAATTGAAACATTGGATCCTAGAGATGAGTCACAACTCGTGAAGGGTCAAGTGGTGGAAGCTACTGAAAACATGATTCTGGACGACGAGCAGCCTGGACGAACTACTCAAATAGGTTCGTCGTTGGAAACCTCACTAAAACAAGAATTAATAACTTTCCTTAGAAGCAGAAATCAAACTTTTGCGTGGAGTCATGAGGATATGCCAGGAATAGATCCAAATTTCTTATGCCACGAACTTAATGTGAATAAGGAGATCAAGCCAGTAAAGCAGAGAAGAAGAGTGTTCAGCCCCAAGAAGAATCAAGCTATACAGGAGGAAGTCGAGAAGCTCTAAAAAGCTTACTTTATTGAAGATGTTAAATATCCAGACTGGTTAGCCAATGTGGTGATGGTAAAGAAAAAGAACAACAAATGGAGGATGTGTGTATACTTCACCGACCTCAACAAAGCATACCCAAAGGATCACTTTCCATTTCCCCGAATTGATCAACTAGTCGATGCTACCTCGGGACACGAGCTGTTAAGCTTCATTGATGCTTATTCTGGCTACAATCAGATTAAAATGAAACCTAAAGACAGGGAGAGTACTTCTTTCATTACCCCTAGGGGAACTTATTGTTATAAGGTTATGCGTTTTGGTTTGAAAAATGCAGGTGCGACATATCAGAGGATGATGAACAAAGTCTTTGCTGAACAAATTAGTTGCAATATGGAAGTCTATGTTGACAATATGCTGACGAAGAGAAAAAAAGTTGCTGATCATCTAGCTGACTTAAGTCAGACTTTTGATCAACTAGATAAATACCAAATGAAGCTGAACCCGACGAAGTTCATATTTGGAGTACGAGAAGGCATGTTTCTCGGATACATTGTCAACCAACGAGGCATTGAGGCGAATCCTAAAAAGATCAAAGCTCTATTAGGGCTGCGATCTCCAACGACGAAGAAAGAGGTGCAAAGTCTTACAAGACGAGTAGCAGCACTCAACAGATTTGTATCACGAGCAACTGATCGATGTCTCCCATTCTTCAAGACACTCCGAAAGACTTTTGAATGGAATGATGAATGTGAGAATGCTTTTCAAGACTTGAAGAAATACTTGGGAGCACCTCCACTGTTATCCAGTCCGGTGATGGGAGAAAAATTGTACTTGTACCTAGCAGTATCGAAGAATGTTGTTAGCTTGGCGTTGATAAGATTGGAGAATGGAGTACAAAAACCAATCTATTACACAAGTAAGGCCTTCCATGGAGCAGAGATCAGATATCCAAGGCTGGAAAAGTTAACACTGGCGCTGATTGAGGCGAGTTGGAGAATGAGGTCATACTTCCAAGCTCATACTATAGTCGTATATATTGATATGCCATTGAGGCAAGCCCTTCATAAACCAGAAAAATCAGGGAGATTGATGTACTGGGCAATAGAGCTCGGAGAATACGATATAGTCTATGAACCCAGATCATCGCTAAAAGGGCAAGCTGTAGCAGATTTTATAGCAGAGTTCACTTATCCTGATACCCCCGAGGAGCAAAAGTTGCTCGCTGATCAACCTGTGGATGTTACAGGATCAACAAATACAAGCTCAGACCAACTCCGGTTGGTAAAAGAGAAAGTGGGTGTTATGGGATCATCAAATTCGAGCTCAGACCAACTCCGGTTGGTAAAAGGGCAAGAAAAAATGATCGACGAAGAGCGAGAAATATCAGGGGAAGATGAAAGGAAGCAACAAATATTTCGCCGAGGAACTCTGTCATATCAGAAGTTTGAAGACGAGTTACTTATATGGAGGCTATATGTAGATGGCTCATCTTGCACAACAGGTAGTGGGGCAGGGATAGTTTTGAGCACTCCGGACGAGGTCGACATGGAGTATGCCCTACGTTTCCAATTCAAAGCTTCCAATAATGAAGCTGAGTATGAGGCCATAATTGCAGGTCTTAATTTGGAAAAAATAATGGAGGCGCAGCAAATTATTGTCTTCAGTGATTCTCAATTAACTGTAAATCAAATGTTGGGAATATATGCAGCCAAAGGAGAATTAATGATCAAATACCATGCAAAGGTGATGGAGTTGGTATCAGAATTTGCTGCAATTCAGCTGGTCAGAATACCAAGAATGGAGAATGCAAGAGCAGATGCCTTAGCTCGATTAGTATCAGCTACTCGTACCGAGCTACGAAGAACAATCCCAATTGAAGTTTTAGATGGTCGGAGTATATATGAAGATTTGGCAATGAACTTTATCACCCTTGATTTAGGACCATCTTGGATGGATCCCATCAGGGCGTATATTGAGGAGGGAGAATTACCAATTGACAAGCTCGTAGCCAAGAAATTGAAGTTTAAAGTTGCTCGGTATGTATTAACTAACGGTATTTTATATAGACGAGGAATTATGGAAGGTTTGCAGAGATGTGTACATCCCTCCAAGGTGAAAGAATTGATTGAAGAGATCCATGAAGGGTCCTGTGGAGCCCATAGAGCAGGTCGGACGCTTTTGCAAAGGATGATAACGCAGGGATATTACTGGCCGACGATGAGGGCTGATTGTGTAGCCTATGCCAAGAAATGTGACAAGTGCCAGTGCTTTCCCTCCATCTGAAGAACTCCACGGGCATTATTGACACCCATCACTTCCCCTTGGCCATTTTCCATGTGTGGAATAGATTTGGTTGGACCACTGCCAACGACTAGAGGAAGGTTCAAATACCTCGTCGTCGCAGTGGATTATTTTACTAAGTGGGTGGAAGCTGAGCCTCTCATTGATATGACATACGACAAGGTGTACCAATTTATTTGGAAGAACATCATTCGTTGATATGGTCTTCCTCATGCTTTCATCACAGACCATGGAACACAATTCGATAACGAGGAGTTCACTGCCTATTGTCATCAATCAAATGTGTTGAAGATCCACTCAGCACCAGGCCATCCTCAAAGCAATGGACAAACTGAAGTGATAAACAGAACGCTGCTGAATGGTTTGAAGAAAATACTGGACATTGCGAAAGCAAATTGGATCCACGAGTTACAGTCAGTACTATGGGCTTACTGAACTACTCCCCGAGTAGCAACTGGAGAATCTACATATATGCTAGAATTTGGAAGTGAAGCTGTTATACCTGCCGAGTTGGGCATCCCAACACATAGAGTAATGAATTTTAATTCCCCTGTCAGCGACTTAATGAGAAGATTGGATTTAGACATGCTCGAGGAAGTTAGAGAAGAAGCAGCCATCAGAAATGCTGCATACCAACAACGAACAACTCTATTCTATAATAAGAGGGTGAAGAAGTGTGACCTGAAAGAAGGAGACTATGTGCTGAAGAAAGTAATTCAAAAGCACAACAAACTGGAGGCAAACTGGCATGGACCATACCGAGTTACAGAAGTTGTTCGACCAGGAACTTACCGAATAGCAACTTTAGAAGGGGAGGAGTTTAAGAACGCATGGAACGCAGAGTACCTACACAAGTATTATCAGTGATAAATAAAATGAAGATATTTTGCCGAATTCTTTCTTTTTATTGAAAGTTTTTCGGGGAATACTAGTGCTACACACTACTTGGCAAAGCTCAGGCTACTCAAATTTTTTCTCAAAAATGCCAACTAAGGTTGGTCGAGAAACCAATATTCCTCCGGGAAGAAAGCTACTTATATTCCTCCGGGAAGTAAAGCTACCAATATTCCTCCGGGAAGTAAAGCTACCTGTATTCCTCCGGGAAGTAAAGCTACCAATATTCCTCCGGGAAGTAAAACTACCTATATTCCTCCGGGAAGTAAAGCTTCCTGTATTCCTCCGGTAAGTAAAGCTACTTGTATTCCTCCGGGAAGTAAAGATACTTGTATTCCTTCGGGAAGTAAAATTTGTATTCCTAAGGGAAATAAAACTATATGTTTCTCGAGAAATAAAAGTATTCCTAAAAATTCCAACTTATGTCGATTAGGAAATAAATATATTCTCGAAAATACCAACTTGAGTTGGTCGGGAGGTAAAATTATTTCAAAAAGACTAACTATGGCTGGTCGGATCGACAAGGAAAATTTAAAGTGATCGAGCAACATTTTTTATACTCGTAAATTTTTAATTATTACTAAGTTGGTCGAGAAACAAAATATTATTTTTACCAAATGACTACCACAAATTCAAGCTATTCGACAATAAGTTGATCGACAAACTATACAATATTGTTATCTTTTTATCAGATACACATGCACAAATGTAAAGTATTTTACAAGACAATAGCAAATAAAAATGAAAGTCTTTCATTAAATCCAAAACAAATTACATTGATAATGAAATAAAAGTTACATTGATATTGAAATGCATACTAACTGTTACATCGATATTCCTATTCTACTAGTCTTTTCCCCTCTTCTTTTGAAACAGGTTCCTCGCCAGCAGGCGGATATTTTAAAGCAAGAGGAGAGTTTATGAAGTTCAAATCTTTTAACATCCTGATATTCATCACGGATGGTCGATCTAGAAGGTGCTCGGGACGAGATACTTCAACACTTGAATGGAGATTGTAGTCGCCAAGATACTTGGAAATTAAGCATCGAGGAATGGCGCGAGCAGGGATCCAACTCATATCAAGTTTGTATGGTGGCACAGGTAGGTCGAGCAGCCCAGGATCATGATAGTTCCACAGGTAATGACCCTGTTCGAGTTGCAGCACACCTAAGGCATTCAACCAGCCTTACTTGTAGCCCTCATTATTGGCATTCTGGATACGATCGTCCAAGTGATAGAGAGCTTCTTTGTATCCAGCCATCCAGAACTCCCTGGGCTGTTTGTGGAATTGATATGTTAGTCTTTCCAGCTGCTCGTGGAGATTTTGGATGAATATCTCCTTATTATCCAAAACTGATTTCTACGCTGAGAGTTGCTCTTCCAGGTCCCTGATCTTCTTTGACATTTCATCCAAAGCCTGGTTCTTTGCCATTAATTGGAAGGCTTGGTTTTCTAAGGCAGACTGAGTCCTCTGTTCCTCGACAGGAATTCGAGCTGCTCTTGCCCGTCCCCAAGGAGCTCTTACTGGACCACGAGAAGGTGTAGAAGGGCCAGACCTCTTTAAGGTTTCCAACTTGTCCCTCAAGTTGGCGTTCTCGACCTCTAAGAACGAGAATCCCTCATCAGTCACTGGGATTAAGGCATTTGAAGTGGAAGATGCAGACTTCAACTGAGACAACTCTTTCTACAGGTTGTTATTTTCTTGCTCTAATAGTTCAGCTATATGTCTGCATTCCTCGACTTCGCCCCTCAGAGTTCTCTCCCTCACCTCGTAGCCAGTAAAACGCTTCTCGTACCTCTTGTCAGCATTGAGTTGCTGATACTTCTTCTCATACCCCTCATGCAAAAGGGCAGTGGATTCTTTGTATTGTTGCTGAAGTTCTTCGAGGGTGCCTTGGAGATCCTCGATCATGTCATAATAAGCCACATTATTGGCCACTGCTCGATCAAGTAGATACTTCATATATTGGTATGCTTCAACTGCTTGTTCAGAAGCAGCTTGGCCGAGGATGTCAATGACTTGTGCTGCACTCAGATCTATGTGACCAGCTTTAAAATAATCATTGCATTGTCTCAGCAGCTTGGTATCATGAGCAGATAATAATTCCATCCTGGCTTGAAACTAGCAGAGGAAGAAAAGCAATAATCAATAAGAATCAAGACAGAGTATGAAGAAGAGACAACGGTATGAATAAACGCAAGTTCAAGTTTTATTATATCATGAAGATCAGAAGTACAAGGTTCGGAGTTACATATTCATGGTTACATTTGACAAAAGAAAAATATAAAGAGAAACCCGAATAACTCTATACATTTTCCTTGTCTCCCAAAACCTTCTCGGGAGGTTGGGACGAGGAAGTAGGTTGCTCGGAGGGAATGGAAAGTTGCTCGGGGAGCGCCAGCAGTTGCTCGGAAGAAGTAATGATTTGCTGAGGTTCCTCAGGAGCAGGCTGGATGGCTGGGGGATGTCTCCCATCACCATATAAGACTCTTTAGAGGCAGCTTCGTCCTCTTCTTCTTCTTCAGGAGTTGGAGGGGGACCAGGGATGTGCTGCTGAAAAAGTTCAGAATTTTCATCCACTTTCATCTCCTGTAGAGCAGCAACCGATCTATCCCTAAAGTACTTGAGGCTTCCATATTCTACTTGACACATCATGGCATCCAACCCCTTGTTCCACCCTTTGTCGCAGCCAGCGCTGAAAGACTTCTTCAAAGCCACTTTTCTCTTCAACTTCTCCGAGGAAAGCTGCTCGGACAGAATGTTTTTAGCAATCTTTAATTTATTTTTAACCTCCTCCTTCTGCCGATTTACCTCCCGAAGCTGACCCAATTCTTCCTCAGCAACCTTGAGCTTATTCTCAAGCTCTCCAGTATTTTTGAGCTTCTCGTTGAGCTCTTTATTTCTCCCTTCCAAGTCCTTTATTCTCTTCTCCAACTCCTTGGAGACTTCAACAACCTGAGCTTTTTCCTGCTCGGTGGAGGCAAGTTTCTTCTCCCAGATTACCTTGTCAGTAGCATATTTCTGGCGAGAATCTTTCAAAGACTTCGTCAGGCCCGCCAGAGCATCCTCCACTCCGGATGAGGAGCTTGAAGCTTTAATTACTTCATCCTTCTTCAAAATTATATTGAAGCAGCTCATCAACTGTAAAAAAGAAAATGAAAGAAAGTCAAAAATAGAAATGACAAGGGAAATATGAAAAATTCAAAGTAATAAGACTTACTGAAGCAATATGGCGAGCATCTAACAAAGTGACCATATCCCGAGTAAGGTTTTCTTCAGTACCTTGGACCTCGGGAATGATCCAAGACTTTACCGAGCTTATGGCAGAGCTCGAAGGAACAAAAATTGGAACACTGGTTCCAGTAATTGGGGGCTGAGTGATGGTGTCAGCCAAATTGACCGAGGAGCTCTTCTTCAGCTTCCTCGGGGGAACAGGGATTGATTCAACCAAGGAGGAGACCTTGGTCGGTGATATGACAATCACCTCGCCTGGATCAGCAGCCTTTCTCGGGGCCACTAGAGGCTTCTCGGCAACCTTCACAATAGCAGCCAAGGAAGGTGCATCAACTTTCTTTGTCCCTTCTGGGACATCAATCTTACTTCTTTTAGCCTCTCCAACACCATAGGCAGGCTTCTCGAAGAGGGTGGTAGGTCTTATCTTCTTTATCCTTTCACTTAAACGAACGTGTGACTCAGGCGAAGAGCTGGTAGAAGCTGGTACTGTCCCTGCGTTGCTTATTACTGGACGAGCAGTAAAAGAGGTAGTGTAGCTCTTGTACTGCAGTAGATGTGAGGCTGACCTAATGTGCTCGTCGACAACACTCTGATGCAGACTCCATATAAGTTTCAAATGTCTTATATTAACATCTGCTTCCTTTGGACACGTTCTTTTGCTATCAACTGCAAATAAATCAAAATTAAAATATCAGTGGCACATTTTATCAAACACAAAAGAAGCATAATTTCAAAATAAATAAAATAAAATAAAAATAACCTATCCCATTGCCATAGGTAGGGCATCTGGGACCTTGATACACTTTATCTCCTGATAAAGGAGCATGTTGCCAATTTTTTATTACAACTCCATGCTCAAAATAGTCCCTATTGGCATCCGGGAGATTGACCACTAAAGCCCTATTCAACAATCTAGTTTTTAAATAAAAGGTGTTATCACCAACTGCCCATCTATAACAAAACATGATTTCTGGAATTCCTATGCGAGTTCCATGGATTTGATTTAACCTATGAACCCCATTAACTATTCTCCATGTATTTGGGGCTATTCTTGCAGGAACAACGTCAAAGTATTGACAAAATTCCAGACATAAGGGATTGGGTGGAAAAGAAAAACCACACTCAGCAATAAAGAGACTGGGGAACCAATGTCCCTCAGCCAAACGGAAATAATCAGAAGGCTCAGAAAGCTCTTTCAGAACAACCCAGGAGGGAATAGAAAAATCAGAACGAAACTTATCAAGAGATTCAACAGGGTAAATCATGATGAATAAAAGAAATGAAGAAAAAGGAAGAAAATCTTACAGAAAAAGAGTGGATCTAATGACAACGGACAATGGAGATATGAATACATAGGAGAGAAAGAGACGATGGCAAACTCGAAAATACAAATTTGAAAAGTTAGAAGACGATGGGAGTGTCTGTGAAGTTTAAATACCTTACCTTGGGAAATGGTAAAGTAATGATTACAAAAAGAAACGATTACGCTATCGGTGGCTAGAGGAACAAAAAGGGCGCGGAAATCGAAGCGAGAAGAAACGATTACGCTACCGGCGGCTAAAAGGATAAAAAATAAGCAGAGATCGAGGCGGTTGTGAAAATTCAAAAAAGCCTGATTCTACGAATTTGGAAAGAGAAATAAATACAAGGGAAACACTCCTAAAAATCAAGAGGACTATTTAAAGCTATCATATTTCGAGAAAGAATGTTCCAAACTCCTCAAATTTCGAACTATGAAACATTGGGGGCTTCTTTTGATACCAAATTTAGTCTATTGACATGGATCAATAAAGTGAAGACACGTTGCAGTCTATATGGTAACAACAAACACTTCCAAGGAACTCACACGCTCCAAGGAACCATAATACAACGAGGAACACTGTTTTCCCGAGGAACTCATACGCTCCAAGGAACGATAATTCTCCGAGGAACTCTTGAGCACCGAGAAGCTTAGGCGGTCCGAGCAACTCAGGCGGTCCGAGCTGCACCTCAAACAAAGCATTAATAGCGGGATAACCAACAGTTTGACTATTCATTAAATGCTTATCATTCAGACGCATACGTTTAAGGAGCATTGAATGTATCACCCTTTCATATGTACATCATTTAATGTATTACCCTTTCACATTACAGCCCCAAGGCTATAAATACATTGTACAATCCTCATTGTAAGGAGAGCGGAATTTCTTGAGAAAATTTGTAATCGAGAATTCCATACAATCAGCAATACCATAACAGTGGACGTAGGCCATTCTTATAAGGATGAACCACTTTAAAAATTATTTGTCTCATTTATTTATCTGTGATTGAATAATTAGATATGAGCTAATTTTTTACATCAACATCTATCATGATTTCTCTCTTTAAATGTTGGCAAATGAGATTCCATATAAACTAGTTTTTCTTCTTTTCCAATTAAAGATTGTTAGACTCCCAATACTATGAATATTAAGTGTATAAAAGAAAGGCACAGAAATAGGAGATTCTTACAAGATATTTAATCATGTGGCATGTAACTGACCTAAACTATTCTTATTATGTCATGTCGATCTTAATTAGATATAGATTTAGGCTAAAAGCCCTAATTTTAGTATTTTCGTGTGGACAACCAAGTCTTTTTATTAAAATTAGTCCCTATAAATAACTGGGCTTTATGTCTACATTTTATTGACATAGGGACTAATTTAACTTATCAAAAGATTACCTAAGTTGAGAACTTCTTCCTAAACCCCCTTACTTAAACCAATTTGTAGAGACTTGAGGTATTTTACCACATGACCATCTTTTTGCAAACCAATTCAAAATGTTCTTATGTAAACTGCAATTGCTAATTCAATATAAAACACTTGAAGCCTTTGGACCCTAAGACTAAGACTTTTAGAAAAATCTAGCCATTTGAGTTTAAAATTTCTCCACTGAGACGAATCAGAAGGATGGCACTAAAAATTCCATGAACTAGTTGATTAACTATGACATGTCATATCACGTGCTATCCATGGTACGACCTGGGAGCAACCTCTCCATATATGGTGGTAACGCTAGCGGACATCCGCCTTTCCCAGACCCTGCAGTTAAGCAGGAGCCTTGTGCACTGGGTACGATCTTTTAGTATCTAATTTGGAATTGAATCTAAAGCCCAATATCACTTTCAATTGGAGGAGGTTATATCACCTAGTCTTAAAATTTATATATTTTAACAAATTTGCAAGAATCAATAACTATTTCCTTACCATCCTAAACCATATATTTATTTAAATTAAGTTTCTGGTGGTGTTTGACGTACCTGGAGTTACTGCGAATAATTAAAGTGACTTAACCTAATACATTCCATATTTATGAGCATACAGATTAATATTATATAATTTCTTAAGTTTTAAAGTTAAAAATATGAACAAATTAAAACCATAAGCGATACAAATATCCAAGCCCCGTATCAACAACAACAATTTTAATGACGAAAATATGACTCTTTTGAGATGGAAATGGACGGAATTGAAATATATTTGAACAAGTAAAACATTTATAAAATCCATACATACAATGAACAATAGTAGTTTGCATATCAACATAAAATTCATGGATACAACTTAAATGAGAAATTACCGTACTAAAACAAGATTGTGATATATGAAGTACCTGAAATAAGTAGGGTGGTAAAAAAAGATCTTAGTGCAGAAAAGAAACAACTCCCACTAACAAACTAGAACCCTAACACCAAAGATACAAAATCAATTTATGAATTTAGACTAGCAAGTCTATTCACAATATCAATCAGTAATTCTCAATTAACAATTCAATAAACAATTAGCAATATTGTCCAAAACTGAACTCATGATGTGTTGGAGATTTACGAGAATAAAATTAACAATATGCAATTTAATAAAGGAAGTAATTAGAAAATAGTTACCTTTTTTGCTAGTATCTAATACATTCCATCTTAGTAAGCATACAGAATAATCTTATATAATTTCTTAATTTTTAACGTTAAAATACGAACAAATTAAAATCGTAAGATATACATATCTCTAAGCCCTGCATTTGATCCCTCATAATCTGATTTGGAGTCTTATCGTGCATGAACCAAACTAATAAATTATACTCATGAGCAAAATAGGAGGAAGATAGGGGTTATTACGATGTGATCTCTTCCTTAAACTATTGACACGAATATTACCTGATAATACGATGAAGGTAGATTCCAATTCGCTTTCTCGAAGCTTCAAAATATTTTGGAACCTATTTGGAAATTGGAAGCAATGAGTTACGTGAGAGATGGAGAGATAACCCTAGAAATTTGGGGGTGAAATGAGGAGCTAAAAAGGAGTAACTGAATAGCAGTGTCCTAATTTGGTGCCAATTTTTTTGCTAACACTTCTTTTTATGTATTTAAAAATTGAATTTAAAAAGAAAATTACATTAAAAGATGATATAAATACATTCAAATACAATTGTAACGGACATGGGTCATTACTAACACTTAAAACGGTTAGGAATGCCTAACAGACTCTAACTGTTACAAAACCAAATATAAGTCTGTTACATATCTTCTCATATGGTGTAGTGATTCCAACCCCCAAATTCAACACAATAGGATATATGTAAATGTTAGTGTATATACCTTTTAATATATAGTAATTTTTTTATTTAGTTTAATTTTTAAAGATTTTATTGAGTTATTCATATATAGTTTTTCCCCATTACAACATAGAAGTAGGAGTTGGCTAAGCAAAAAAAAAAAGAGATGGATTTTTGCAATCAAAAATAAAAAAGAATAGCAGGTCCTAAGTAGTGTTGGAACAAATACGCATGGTATTGTCATAACAAATAGTATCAAAATAGAAGCATTCACGAGCAGGTCTTGTGTTCGAAAACAAACCAGGTGTTATTTCTCAAACGGGTATATAAAATAGCGTGAAATTATACCATTACCCATCTCCACCGTTACCGAATCAATATCAAAACAGCCAATGAGAAGAGATTCATTGATAATTTCATGTTTAAGAAATCTCTCAAGATACCCAACTAGTAAAATTCCCTCATTTATAGATTAAATTGTTCTCATTGTTGAGACCAGAGATAGAAATCTAAATGTTACAGAAACAAATACCCATCAAACTCTCATCACAGAGTTATTCTCATCACGAAACCAAAATTAAAAACAGCAAAATGAAATCAAAATTGAAAACTCACCAAAAAATCATTGGTCTTCACAGCATGAGAGAAATTTTAGGGAGGGAGGGAGCTCTTCACAGCATAAGAGAAAGAGTGAGGGGTGGGAGACTTATGAAAAAGAGTGAAGAGAGAGAAGAGGGAAATTATAACAGGTTAAAAAATTTGTGACGGCTCGTAACTGTCACAAATTAAAGTAGGCCAATATTTGTGAGTGTCGAGAGCGATAATAAATTTATGACTGCCAATAGCACTTATTAATTATTTCGTATACCAAAACTTATGACTGCTATTAGCAGTCACAAATTTATGACTATCATTACCGGTTACAAATTTAGTACTATATCAAAATTTGTGACTCCTCATAGCAGTTATAAATTTTTGACTCCTCATAGAAGTCATAAGTTAGGCCTACTAATAAATTTATGACAGCTTGTGACAGTTATAGATTTATGACTGCTAATAGGAGTCACAAATTAATTAGATGGCAACATTTGTGACTCTCATTAGGAGTGACAAACCAATTGACTCCAATTTTTCATTACCCTTTGATTTTATCACCCCTAATGGGAGTTACAAATGATTTTGTGACTGCTGTTGAGAGTGATAAGTTTGTCACCCCCATTAGCAATCACAAAAAGGCTGTCACAAAATTAGCATTTTGGTGCAGTGATTGACATTCGAACAAGAGTGATAAAATTAAATTTCTACAGATTTTTATGTGTTGTCATCTTACGAAACCTTAGATATTTGAGTTATTAAGATCTTGTGAGAGCAGATTAATCATGAGTTGACATTTGGCTTGACCGAAGGGTTAAGGGCTTTTGGGTTTAAATAAGAGTGTGTGGGGGGAGGGAGGGCTTATTCCATCATATTTTACACTCCCACTCTACACTATTAACTCTTTTTCCTCAAATTTCTAGCCCACTCCCACTATCCCCAAGCATTAAACCCTCATTCCTAGCCATAGTTAACTTATTTCCAAGCTTTTTACACCCATTTCAAGCCTTGTTTAAGGTAGAAGTTGGGGTGGAGATTCATTGTTGGAGCTTTCTAAAAGAAGTTGGTTCATTCTTAAAGCTTTGGAGATTTTAGGAGCTTCCAAGTCATTTCCTTTAGTTTCTCCTCTTCAAATCCAAGGTAGGGTTTTTCTCTTCAAAGCTTAAAAGCTATGGTTATATGTCGGATGCATTCTAGAATATGATTTAAAGTTATAATAGAAAATATTTTCTAGTAGGTTTATTTAAGGTTTTCGTGCAAAAAAATTATTTTTTTGAGAAAACAAGACTTAAATGGGTTTTAAAGAACAAATAGTATTTTTAACCTTGAAATATGAGGATTAAGCATATAAAAAGTAATCTCATGTTAGTATCCTATTTAGACTCATATTTAGGGATTTTTCGGCTTGATATCCTCCCAAATAGGTCTAGAAACATGTAGTATATTGGTATATGACATATAAACATGATATACGATGATTGAAATGGGTTTCATGAGAAAGTAAGAAAATTTGAAAAATCAGCCCTTAAATGTGTTGTGAATATTTATAAGAATGGAGAAAAACAATGTTTGAAACTACATATGATGATAGGGCCAAATGGACATTTTTGCTAAAATAGCTTTCAAATGATTAAATGTTACTACACGAAATTCTACGAATAGTCACGGTAGGGGGGGTCATGGATTGGGTCCATGACCAGTGGGTCACGGCCCAAAGTCGTAACCATACCCAACATAGGCATGACTAGTTCCAAGTACAGGAGATGGTCATGGCCTTGATCCCAGACAATAGTGGGTCATAACGCTCATCCATAACCAAGGCATAACCATCATGGCCCCAAATTCATGCCAAAATTCCCTCCAAGTGTGGTCACGGACCTAATCCGTGACGGTGTCCACGACTGATGCCAAAAATTCATCCAATAGGATCACGGATTTGGGTCGTGACCAATTCAAAATGGTCTTGCATGTGGGTCACAAACTAAGGACATGATCACAGCTATTTTAATGCCCTGGTCATGGCTGATGATGTGTAAAAAATATGGTCACACGTATGGGTCATGGCCCAGAGTCGTGAACAATGTATTTTTATTTAAACTTAGAACCCATTTGTCATTTTCTCTCTAAATTTCTCAAACTCTCAATCTCAAACTCTGAGCGATTTTTGGCTCCCTTCTTTCTTAATCTCAAGTTTTCCAGCTCCCCTATCTCTTAATCTTAATGGTAACTCTGAAACACGGACATTTCGTATTTGAGCATTAGTGTATTTGTATATATGTGTGTATTTGTGCATTTATGTGTGTGTATAATCTGTGTATGTGTGTGAGTATGTGTGGTGTACTATGTTATGTTTTGTGTGTGCAGTGTGTGTGTGTGTGTGTGTTTTAACATTATTATTGAGTAACACCCACAAATTTTTCTTCAAAAAAAAATACTTATGTGTTGGTTCAAATTTTGAAGTGATTCTAGGCTTCAAATGTTGTGGTTAAATTTGAGGGTTCAATTTTTGTTGAAAATTTTTAGATTAATGTATTCTGATTTTTTTGTTGTTTTTAGTAATTGGTGTGTGTTAACATTATTAATGACTATATGAGGAATTTTAAGATATAAAGTAGTAAACCCCCGAATCCCCTGTGTACATTACGAATCAGCCCCCACTCATTAGGATTCTTAGCTCCTTCCCTGTGTGTGTGTGTGTGTATATGTTAATTTTTGTTTATTTTAATCCTAATTAAAATTAAAAACATAATTTTCTTGTATATTTTAATGTAAATTTATATTAACCCTAATTAAATTTGAAATCCTAATTTGTGAATATGTGTTAATGTATGTTTATTTTAACCCTAGTTAAAATTGAAACTCTAATTTGTGAGTATATGCTAATGTGTGTTAATTTTAACCCATTTAAAATTGAAACCCTAATATTCATGTATATGTTTATGTTTATTTATTTTAACCCCAGTTAAAATTGAAACCCTAATCTTCATGTATATGTTTATGTTTATTCATTTTAACCTTGTGTTTGTGTATTTATTTTAAACCTAATTAAAATTGAAACCCTAATCTTAATGTATATGTTTAATGAGAAATGACCCTACTTTAGTGAAATATTGTGATTATGGGTATGTGTTTTATCATGTAGATGACAGAAGGAGTGCGGGATAATTATTGGTTATTGGTTTCATTGTTAGATAGTATTGGATTTCTTGGATTGATAATACCAATGTACTTTTAAACTCTCAAACAATAAACCTTAATATAATGTGTCTTAACACTTACTCTGGGGGTTGTTTGGATTTCACATAGGTGAGATCCAACATACAGTGGGTTAAGAGAAGGGTATTAATGAATCAAAACCTTGGTCAAACTAATATAACCCATACCTCATATGTTAGAATTAATAGTTATAAATTAATTAGAGACCTTATTTGTAGGACTCATATTTACGCCCTCGTATATTTTTTTCAGGAAAAAGAGGCATGGTGATAATCACTGGCAACAAGAGTACGAGAGGTTGCAGTTGAACTGCACATAAATCTCTTTTATTAATCCGAGTCATATAGAGGGTATTATTATTTATAGGTATGAGAATAAGAATATCGAACAATTTACCTACCTTGAAAATCGCGGAGTTGATCTCCAGCAAGAGTACTTGTTCGATCGTATTCTATTTTCCCTACCAAAAATATGGGATGACATTATAGAGGATATACTCCACACATATAATCCCAATGTATCCTTAACCTTGCTTATGTTGTTAGAGAAGGTGGGAAACAAAATTCACCCATTATGGATTCAACTGCGTATAGAGAGCGTTGACATAGATTGTGATGTCTCGCACTATAAGCACGTAAAATTGAATCTTGCTAACAAACTAAAAAATATGGGATTTCGAGTTCATGCCACAGATATCTATATATGAATCATGGATATGCTTCCTCCTAGTTGGCCCCGGGTAAAAATCTATAGGTTTTTATAAACTAATACCGAATGGATGGAGATAAGTCACATCGAAGATATTCTAAACTCTTACTCTGAAATGGTATATATATATAGCCATAAACTTGATTAGGTAGTTATAATTTCATATTATTATAATTATTTAGTTGCTTATGTCTTTTCATTTTTGTATATAATATAAGGGCGACGGCCAAAATGTACCAAGTGACGAGGTGACACCCCCACGAGGATACTCATCTCGTGCACAACAACAGTGATTCTCATCACCAATCGCTTAGTAATTCATAACTCCACCTCTAGCTCATTCCCCACTCCAAGTACGACTAGGCAATAAATCCCTATTGTTTCAACACCCTCATAAAGCGTTACCGGCACTTACAGTTCAAATAAAAAGAATCCCATTATGTTCTCCCTTCTCGAGAATAATCCCATAGGTGATAAAACTGGCCTCTTGAACTTTAAAGCCCAGCGTTTGTTGCTAGAAAAAATGAAAGTGGGAGTCGGGGGAGCAGACAATTGGAACCTTGTTGATCAAGCCATTAAACCTTTGGTTAAGACATTTTCCCAAGGATCCCAAGGATTCATCCGATATTTTGTCTCGGAATGACAAGGTGCCTCACAATGTTGAAATGTCAGTGGAGCAATAAAACGATTTTTTGGAGAATGAGAAAGAACAAGAAGCTTATTCAGAGCAAGAAGAATAAACAAAACAAGGCAAAACAAACCGATGTCCACAGATTGGGCTCCAAATCTTATAAAGATTTGAAGAATGAATGGTCGAATAGGATAAAGGAGGGTTCAGATGCCGGTAAATAACCAAATCGGGACAAATTATACATTCATACTCGAGGGGGCAAACTTAATAAATTCTCGAAGCACTTGGCTAAGACTCTGGAATCAATAGAGGTCATTATCAGTCAGTCAAGTTCGAGCCCTTTTGAAGACTTGAATAATGATGTAATGATTGGTTTGTATAATTTTAAGAGTCAATTTGGTTTGTATGGCAATAGCATAATCGAAATTCTTAAGTAGGTTAAATAAAAAAAAACTCTACTAAAAGAGAATACGTTACTAGACAATTACCCTACCATGAAGAAAAGCTTGAAGGGTTTGGGTTTAAAATACAAATATATTCGGGCATGAAAATATAATGGCATATTGTAACACAACGATCATAAAGAGAAGGATGATTGTCCTATATGCAGTAAGCCTAAATATGTGGTTTGTGAGGATGGAAAGGATAAAGCTACAAGATATCACAAGTGCTCGCAAGTCCCATAAAAGGTTCTGAAGTATTTTTCACTTAGGCCATGGTTAAAATAGTTTTTCACTACATCGTTGATAGCGGATGCCATGTGTTGTCAATTTACAATATACCACAAGTGCACGGGCTATTGTAGAATAGCGAATGTAAGTACGGGTCCAACCCATGAGAATTTATCAATTTTTTTCATTAAAAATTATTGTGACTGTCTAACTAGATTAAATGGGTTTGAAAATGGGATATGGTATTAACTAAGCAAACACACATAAAAAAATATAACTACAAGGGATATAATCAAATGAGCGTGAAAACTAAGACTTTGGATCCATTTAACATGTTTAACTAACACTATGCAATAATTTAAATTCGTCATTTTCGATTTTATAACTTAAATTAAACCGACTCTCATTGTATTTGATTCGAAAAAATAACACGTTATAAGTCCAAAATAAAATTTAACGTATCTAAATTTAGACGCCTAAAATCCCTATTCCCTTAAAAAGTTCACTTTTAAATTTCAAAATGTAGTCTTTAAGCATGGGCTATCAATCAATTTAATAAAAGTATAACCCATAAAAAATACTCACACTTAAAATAAAAAATAATAATTTTTTTCAAACAATGTCGAATGTATAAAACGCACTCTCGTGTCGTTTTAAATGAATACCAAATTTTTTTAAAGTATTTATACATATCGGGAATAAAAATAAATTTAAATCACACACAATATTAATCACACATCATAAATTTCACCTAGTCCTAGTAAGGAAATTAAGCGAGCATAATTGTGGACATAATAAATTTGCAAGAATGAATACTAATTTGCATTAAATGAACAAACTTACAAATGGTGTGTCACAAATATTCTTGACAGAATTCCTCCCACAAAATAATTATTAGCCCTCAATAAAAATATACTCTCAAAATAAGGAATCAAAAACTATCTCTAAATCTCTCTCTACAACTCTCTGTCAAAAATAATGAACCCAATGGTCCTATTTATAGGGTTAGGGTATTTGGATAAGATGGGATTCTCCCTGAATGGTTGTATTTGAGCTGATAATTATCTCATGGAGTCTTGAAAAAAGTTGGAGATAATTATTCCCAAATTCATCACTATTCACAGCACCAACTTAAATCGCACTTTTGACCTACAAAACTTCAAAATCTCATTTTCATCCGAACTTCAAAGTTGTGAGTCTTGTCAAGACCTTTCCGAAAAGTTATGGCACAGCCTCAACGGGCACTCGAACGATTTTATACAAAATATTTAGTCTAACTGTGTCAACCATATCGTGTCGCGTCGCGATGTATCCTGACAATTTTTGCACATCGACTCCTTTGTAGTACAAATTTTTGGTGCACCTATAAAAATACAAAAATAAAAATAATTAATTCAAATTTAGGTTCACAAATATGTAAAATTTATAAAATTACCCCTCTTTGCATTTTAGCCCCCGAAATTCATTAATTGCTCGTTTTAATTCAGAATTCAACCAAATTTCAGAGAGAACTTTATTTTGTCTAGATATATATTTAAAAATTATTTTCAGGCCCATAAAGTTTGATAATTATGATTTCAGCCCCCAGAGTTACTAAAATTGCATTTTTAACTAGAAGTTTATTTAAAGTTGCATTTTTCTTTTATTTTATAAAAACGACTCTAAAAACCCATTATTTATGATATAATGGGCCTAACAAGGTCTAGATTTGGGCATATTTCATGAAAAATAATACACTCATCAAATACTCCCAAACCTAAACTTTGTTAGTCCTTGAGCAAAACTGAAAAATTAAAAATCTAACTCACTTTCGTAGAATCACGATTGCACTTAGCATGTGCAAAAAGCCTTTAAACCCTAGGTTGCCCTAGTGGGTGAGTTTTATCTCGTAAGAGTTTGCAGTGAATATACCCACAAAATTCAAAAACTTACTCAATACAAATGACTCAAAATTAATATAATCAAATTTGAATGCAAACTTCATAAATATAGTAGAACTTCACTTTTCAATCTCAACTTATTGTGTGTGTGCATAGCCAATATAACTGTCAATTTCAAAAGATTTGATCGTTACATTTCTAATCTGAAAGTTCATTTTGATTTCAAAATCTCATGGGATGCACTCACAATTGAACACTCGGAAATCGGTTATTTTTCTCTCTTTGTATGTGAATAAAAGAGTAAATTTAAATGAACAAATTTCACATATACATGATGGAAAACGGACATTTTATAATGGATGAATATGATCTCATGAACGGAACATCGATTACTTTTTTAAAATATTGAATCACACCATAGATCCCATCCATCTTCTCTCCACACTATAACTAATTTCACTTGAGATCGATTGGGACTTTTTGTGATTGTGTTGTAAGCTAGGATTTTGGCTAAAAAGAATGTCTTTTGAAGTTCAAAATTTCTGAGAATATAGAGATTTTTCGCATTTTGATTTTTAGGCACTTTTTCTTCCAACCTCTATTTTCATTTTCCTTCGCTTTTTTTTCAAATTCAAATTCACATTTTTTTTCTTCTTTTTCTTTCTTTCTTCCTCCTTTTTTCTTTTCTTTTCACACATTATTTTTGCAACCTCCTTTTCTTTTGGCCTTTTTCCTACCGTAATTTGACCCTAGTGTTCTCATAAAATGGGTATGGCTTCTTTTTATGGGATTTAAACTCTCAGTTGGAGTTGGGTAGGATAATAGGTTTTCAACAAAAGGCATATTTTCTTTTTGGTTCAAATGGGATTGCAATAGAATAATGTAAAAAAGTTGATTTTTAGGCTTAATTTTGGGCTTTCAAACGATGGCCTAATCTCATTACTCAAGTTTCGTTAATTTGATTTATGTCTCAAGACGACTTACTAAGATTTCAAGTGCTTAAGGTTCACATTTTAACATTTTGTTTTCAGTAATCGAACAAAATAAAGAATTTGAGATCATTAACGAATTTATCACTGATGGAAAGTTTGAGTTATTTTAACTCGGATTGATTTAGATATCTCGAAAATGATGAATGGCACAAAAACCTCACCAGACTAAAATCTCCACATTTATTTGTTAAGCATATTAACTTTCGCCTCAATATCCATTTTCGATCATATTATACGGCTAATGTGTAAAAAATTTCATAAGTTGAGAGATCCATAAATTAATTCTATATTAAGAAATTGTTTCAAAACTTAACTATTGAAAATCTTTTTTTTCTTTTTTTTTAATTATTATTTTTTTTTCAAAAATACCATCCTTACCCCCAAACCTAAATTTTACACTGTCCTCAATGTATGCTCAAATAAAAATATGGACAAAGTAAATAAAGTACATAAGTAAAAGGACGATATTACCCGTGAATTTCCTTTTCTGTTACCAATTTCCCACTGATCTCGCATGCATCTCATCATAGATCAAAAGTCTAAACAATTGAGAGTCAACCCAATCGACAAAGTATACACATGAAGGCACATAATGAATGTGGTGAGTGAAATTATCGAGGTGTGCAATCACTTTATAACATAGATGGTTAGTCTCTAAGAGACTATCATAATGAAATTTCGAATGACATGTTAAGCCTAGGTTTCGTTCAAACTCGAGAATGAATAAATCGAGCTCTAAATCGAACGATACTCTACTCATTTCTTCAATCTCACCCAAATATTCAAATGAAACAGGTGGATGTGGTGGAAAAGGATAATGCGATATGAAAAAACACGTGTCACCAAATGGAAATGTTCGAATGATTTTTTATATCTCATCACTAATAGATAAAAAATCTCATGTCAGTATACTCTCAAAAGGATTGGGATTGTTTTCACAAAGAAGGAATTGATCTATCATACTATCCCAATATCTCTCCTCTCAATGATAAAAAGAGTCCAATAAAGATTGGACGTCAATAATAAGCTCCTCATCAACTGGACCAAATTCTTTTTTAAATTCTTCAAGACTCATATCTAGAGACAGAACAGGTGGCCTATCATGTAGATCGGGTGTGTCACTATTTCGTGGGGTAGTGACATCGTTCACTTTTTGTACATACTTGACTTCATTCTCTCCCTTATCAGACGATGACCTCTTTAAAATAAAAATATTCAAATCCATGGTCATGTTCCTAAACGACAGGTTCAGTTCCCCACTACGGCATCGAATGATAGCGTCAGAGATGGCCAAAAAGGGTCGATCGGGGATGATCGGGATTTGTGCGACTGAGTTTAGTACGTGTTGCATGTCTAAGACCACAAAGTCTACCGAAAAAATAAACTCACCCACTTTAATCAATACATCTTCTACAACATCTCTAGGCACCTTAATGGATCGATCGGCTAAGGACAAGGTCATCTTAGTGGGCTTTAACTCCCCCAAACCTAGTTTCTTGTACATGGTGTACAACATAAGGTTCACACTTGGTCCTAAGTCTAAGAGGTCATTCTCGAAGTGATGCTTCCCTATCTCAATAAAGATTGTTGGTGTCCCAGGATCCTTATACTTGACAGAAGTTTTATAGGAAATGATCTAGCTTGCTTGCTCGGTGAGAAAAACTTTTTTGGGCACATTGGTGTGTCTCTTGAAGGTACAAAGGTCCTTAAAATATTTGGCATAGGATGGGACTTGTTGTATAGCGTCAAGCAATGGGATATTGATTTGAACTTGCTTGAATACTTCCAACATCTTATCAACTTGCGCCTTTTTAATTTGAGGCATCAATCGTTGGGAAAATGGAGCTTTTGGAACATAGGTCTCTACAGATGGATCGGAAGAGAAGGGTGGGGAGGAAATTGGATCCACATATGGATATTCATTCTCCTTAAGTTTCTCGAATTCACTCTCTATGGGTGGTGAGACATTCTTTTCGACTTTATTACAGGACGTAAGCGTGATGATTGCGTTGACGTCCTCATGGGTTTGTAATGAACTCTTGTTATCTTGCATAAAATATTGACCTTTAGGTAAGTTACCTTTAGGATTGGGCTCAGGTTGACTTGGGAATGTTCCCTTGTTTCTCTCACTCAACGCGTTCACTAGTTAACTCACTTGAACCTCGAGTTTGGCTACGGATTGAATGTTTGCATGCAAGATTTTTTGGGTGGATTGGATGACATTTTGAGTGGTTTGCTGGAATTGGAGGGTACTTTGAGAAGGCAAATTCATCGTATCCTCTAAAGCTTGGATCTTTGGGAAGAAGGATACGATGGCTCGGGGGCATTCTTTTGAAAACCCGTAGGTGGATTACCAGAAGATTGACCTCCAATTTCTTGGTATTGACCCTTGGACTAAGAAAAATTGGGGTGATCTCACCACCCTAGATTATACGCATTGGAATATGGGTCATACTTTGGGCTATTTTGGTAAAGGGCATTGGCTTGCTCGGTGTGTGCCTTGTGGGATGGAAGGGTGGGACAATTTTCAACTAAGTGTTCGAATGCATTGCAAAGTATACACATAGAGGAACCTACATGTTGAATGGCCGCAGGTGCGATTCCATTGCCCTCTTTTCTCGTCTCTAAAGCTTTTAAACGTCGGGTAAATGTGGCCACTTTGGCATTTAAATCATAACTTTGTTCGACTTGGTGAGCAAAACCCTCATTGGATGTGGTGGGCCTAGAATCTCTATTGGGTGCCCATCACTAGGACTTTTTCGCTACGGTTTCTAGGAATACCCACGCCTCAACCTCACATTTTTCAGTAAAATCAACGTTACATAACGACTCAAGCATAGTTTGAGTGTTACAATCGAACCCCTCATATAAAATTTGGACTTGGCATCCCATATCAACCCCATGGTGAAAACATTGCAGTAGCAAGTCCTTGAACCTCTCCAAATACATCCATAAGGCTTATCCCTCCTTTTGGATAAATGTGTTGATAGCGTGATGTATTGACGTCGTATTTTGGTTGGGAAAGAATTTTTGCAGGAAGGCAACACTCATTTGGTTCCAAGTGGTGATGGATTCGGGTGTTAACGAGTTAAAGCAACTCTTGGCTTTGTCTTTCAACGAGAAAGGGAACAATTTATGTTTGACAATCGCATAGGTGAGTTGTTGATACTTAATGGTCCCATATATTTCCTCGAATTCTCGAATATGAAGGTAGGGATCCTCTTTGTCGTTACCTCGAAACATGGGCAAGATTTGGATTGTTCCATAATGGAATAGGAAATTATTTGCAGTGTGATCGGGTAAACGTATGCACGAAGGTTGACTCAACCTAATCGGATAAAGGTAATCTTTAAGGGCACGTGGCACTAACTCATCTCCCATTTTGGTAAAAATCAAAAATCTACCTGCGTAAGTATTGGGAATGCAGACTCTACACTCAACAAATGACCGGTATGATCTCGAAACCAACTTCGCAGACACTGAGCTCACTCGATTTCTTTTATTTACGTAAAGAAAATTAAAAAAATAAAATAAATTTGACTCAAACCACGTAATTCCTATCTAACACAAAGAAAATTGAATTATCTAACTTAGGTGAGGCGAATTTCAAATTTTAGAATCTAGTTTTCCCAATTTTAATCGACTATAGCAGGGGTCGCCGAATTAGTCACCCTAATTAGACAGCTCCTACTATTTGACAAGGGAGAATTTAAAAGACGACCAACTACGGTTATCGCCCTAAATCCCATTTTTTCCTCCAGGTAGGTGGTCGGTATGAAGACACATTAAAAACGACCAATCCTAGACAAGGTGAAATGGGATCAATTTGACAAGTTCGCGTTGGAATAACTTTTAATTCTAGTCTCGTTAAGAGGTTTCCTATGAGCTATGTGATATCCTACGGCCAATATCTACTTGATTTTAAATTAAATGTGATGGCTCGGGATATGCAAATGCTGGGTTAATTAGTGATTTTCGGGTCAAGGAAGGGTGATGAAATTCCCACCTTATCTTTCACACGGGTTTTGCCCTTAAGTCAATTTTATGCAACGTGCTAAATTAAGTGTGAAATTAAATCACTTAGGAGTACACAAGAACGTACCTCTGGCGTGAAGTTTTTAAGGTCACTTGTTTACGTCGAGCTGAAGTTTAAGTTGGAGTCGATCGGAGGGAAACGCGGCCTACGTTTCAGTCTTCCTTGAGAGTTCCTTGTGTTCGTGGCAAGATTGCACAATTTTTTCTTCACATTTGCGCACCGTTGAACACTTTTCTGGATTTTTCTTCACTTTTTTTTTTTTTTTTTTTTGAATATGCTTCTGAAAAAAAAAAGAACTCCACCAAACGTAAAGTGCAACACACAAAAAAAAAATAAAGAAAAGAGAAAAAAATACGACACACGCACTAGTGGTGTATTTAACACAAAAAAACAAACAAAGCACACTTATTAAACAATTTTTTTTTACCCGAAAAAATTGAAATATTATAGCTGTTATTTTTTCCAGAAATTTCTACTTTTTTTTTATGAATTTACTAACAAAAATGCAAAAAGTAAAAAAAAACTAGTCCGAAAGTCACAACTTAAAAAAAATTAAATAAATCCCCGACAACGGCGCCAAAAACTTGTTGTCAATTTATAAAATACCGCAAGTGTACGGGCTATTGCACAATAGCAAGTATAAGTACGGGTCGAACCCACGAGTATTTATCAATTTTTTCGTTAAAAATTATTGTGACTGTCCAAATAGATGAAATAGGTTTGGAAATGGGATGTGGTATTAACTAAGAAAACGCACATAAAAAATATAACTACGAAAGATATAATCAAATGAGCGTGAAAACTAGGACGTTGGATCCATTTAACGCGTTTAACTAACACTATGCAATAATTTAAATTCGTCATTCCCGATTTTATAACTCAAATTAAACCGACTCTCGTCGTATTTAATTCGAAAAAATAACACGTTATAAGTCCAAAATAAAATTTAACGTCTCTAAATTTAGACGCCTAAAATCCACATTCCCTTAAAAAGTTCACTTTTAAATTTCAAAATATAGTCTTTAAGCATGGGCTATCAATCAATTTAATAAAAGTATAACTCATAAATAAGTACTCATAGTTAAAATAAAATAAAAAATGATTTTTTCAAATAATGCCGAAGGTTTAGAATGCATTCTCGTGTCGTTTTAAATTAATACTGATTTTTTTAAGTATTTAGCACATATCGGGAACAAAAACGAATTTAAATCACATACAATATTAATCACACATGATAAATTTCACCTAGTCCTAGTTAGAAAATTAAGCGAGCATAATTGTGGACATAATAAATTTCCAAGAATGAATACTAATTTGCATTAAATGAACAAACTTACAAATGGTGTGTCACAAATATTCTTGACATTATGATTTCAAACCCATAAAGTTTTATAATTATGATTTCACCCCCCAAAGTTACTAAAATTGCATTTTTAACTCGAATTTTATTCAAAGTTACATTTTTCTTTTATTTTATAAAAACGACTCTAAAAACTCATTATTTATGATACATTGGGCCTAACAAGGTCTAGATTTGGTAATATTTCATTTAAAATAATGTACTCATCACCATGCCATGCCATGGCATGCTCGATGCGAGGTGGATGGGAATTCGATGCAACATCCGGTTGATTAACTCATTTGGAAAATTTCAAATGCACGACACAGTGAATTTGCAAAGGAACTATGCAATGTTCATCTTGTAATTTAAGTAATAAATAGATTTATTGGCCAGTTCTCATGGCGCCTTTAAGTCTCCCTTTGCCACTATGCATGAGAAAGGAGTTCACATTGTTATCTTTGTTGATACCCGGACGGAAGGCTCTCGATGATGAAATTGATATATTCTTAGCCTAACTAATCTAAGAAATCAAAGAATTATGGGATAAAGTCATGGCGTTGTTTAAATCTTGTACGGGTGAAAAATTCACACTTAAAGCAAGGGTGATGTGGGTGGTGTCCACGACCTTCTTACTTATGGGACCTTATCCAGTTTTAATGTTCACGGTTATTATGGATGTCCCATATGTGGGGACGAAACTGAAGCTAGTTGGATATATTATAGTATTAAGATGAGTTATACAGGTCATCGTAGATTTTTAATGACTAGTCACCCTTTTAGGAATGACAATTTTAACTTTTTGCAAGTCAGTCACGAGCGCAGGATGCCACCTGCTCGGCTTTATGCTCAGTAGATCAAGGAGAAGGAGACAACTGCAAATCGGGGGAATAAGTACGTAGTCAAACACCCTTAGTTTGTAAATCTTAAGCGTAAAGTTAGGGAGGATCCTAATGACCCTAGTAAAGAGAAGCCATAGTCCAGACGATCAATATTTTTTTACTTGTCATATTTGAAAGATCATCGTATAAGGCATATAATTGATGTGCTGCACACAGCGAAGAGTGTTGCAAAACATCAGATAGGAACATGACTATGTGGATCTCATTCAAAAGATGAAGAGCGTGCCTGCTGCGATCTATAGGATATGAAAATATATAAGAAACTGTGGTTAAAAAATGATCCTACAACAGGAAGAATTTCTACCCCCCCCCCATTCCCGGCTGCTTTCAGTTTGACTAATAGTAAGAAGAGGATCCTCTTAGACACATTTTTCAACTTGAAGAACCCAATGGGTTATTCTGTTAATTTACGTAGGATAGTAAGCTACCAAGAAAATGACTTGAAACAACGTAAGTCTCACGACTGGAAAATAATCATTCAATTAATCCCTCTGTTATTTCGGCATTACTTCTTTAAACACAAATATCTACGTCGAGTAATTATGCAAATAATTTTATGTTTTATCCTACTTTATGTAAAAGTGTTAAACAAAAGTCACAATAAAGTTTCGAAATCAATTTTAGCCGAGGCAGTTTGTGTATTAGAGAAATACTTTCCTCCGTCGTTCTTCAATATCAGCATCCACTTGCTTGTACATTTATATGATGAATCTTAATTATGTGGTCACATTAAATATTGTTGGATGTATCATTTTGAGCTTTTAATGAAAACTTTTAAAGATTATGTAAAGAATATATGGTATATCGGAGGATCAATTACTGAAGATTACATAACTCTAGAATCATCGCTATATGCTAGGGAATATATGCCAGAACAAGAGGTGAGGAGGTTCAATACTCTTGGAGAATGAGTGATCGTGGAATCTGACAAATTTGGAAATAAAAATATCCTTTTGGGAACCCAAAAGAGGTGAAACTCACAAATCTACAATATGAGCAAGCAGCTCGTTATGTCTTCGAATCGCAAGATGAAGTCGAAGACTGGTGAGAGTGAGTATCACTGAATTATTCCTCTTTGATTATATGTATTTAAAATTGTATGATCTAAACTCTAAAATTTACCCATAAGATGTATGAGAACGAAATTGCCCAAAATCAAAGGAGAAATTTCACGACAACTGATTTTAGGGCATGGGTATTGAAAGAGGAAATTTTCACCTCTTATATGTGCGATTATTTATTCATTTGTGGTAAAAACATACCCTAATACAAATTCATTAATAAATGCAGCTTATAAAAAGACATGATGCCTCGTTAAGGCATACACGCCTACCAAACGGTCCTAGTTTTCATGCGAAAGAGTTTGAGAAATTCAACACCAACGGTTTTGATTTCGTTTTATATCCATATGAAGAAAAGCTTTTGATGCAAAACATTGGAATTTTAATTTCTGCCTTGACTACCTGTATTGCTAGCAAAAGCAATAAAAATCCAAAAGATACGATGTTAACCTAATATGGGATAATCAAACAAATCCTAGAACTCGATTACTTAGATTTCACAGAAATCGTATTTTATTATGATTGGGTGAAGATGGAGGATACTACAAATGATTAAAAAATTTGATGCTGACTCCAAACTTATTATGGTAGATTTATAAAAACTAAAGAGTAAAGATCACATGGTCGACGAGCCTTTTATTTGTGCCTTTTATAACATAAAAAATGTATTTTACTCGAAGTTCATAAATGATGACAATTGGTTTGTTGTTATGCATACACCAAAGGGTATAACTACTCAAATAGATGCAATAAAGACTATAAAAGATTTCCAGTCAGCTCTTAATGACAACCCTAATTTAAAGGAACTTTTAGTTGATTTAGAGAAAAAATGAGTATCATAACATTATTTCATAATTCTCAATCTTATATGTATATTATTATGATATTGAAACTATATTAACGCTTTACTTTGATGTATGAATGTTTAGTTTGATGTGTGGATGTTTACTAAAATTTATGAATGTTTAATATGATTCATGGATGATTAGTTGTGACATTTCAAAACTTTGCTTATCTAACGCCTTTCAAAAAATTTACCCTATTCATTTGCAGAAGTAGCTTCTGGACACTTTATGCTTGAGCAATATCGAAAGCTAACTTACATGACTCCAAATCTATATGTTTACATACTAATGATGGACAATACCTAATCTTATTTAAGGAACAATTTTCATGATTTGGAGTCATTAAGTCAACTTTCGATAATATGTTTTGTTCAATCGAATGTTGGGGAACTCTAACACCTTTTATGAGATGCTCGGTTCGAGAATAGAGTCGCCTAAGTTTGTGATTGGACCAAATTAACCCACTCAATTTTCACATGTTCTTGTACATACATATTTGTTTATTAGTTTCATTTATATAATCTTCATAAAATGAAGGTAAATTAACGTTTCACATGGGATAAAAATCAACATTATTGATTTTCTCAAATTTTGGAAATTCTAAATTTGTGATCAGGTTGTTGTATTCTGAAAATTATCCTTGATCAAACTCAAGGAGATCCGTGGATATGAAATTTTAATTTTTAGAAATTGCCTATCCACCGATCTACTTGAGTTTGATCAAGGATAGTTTTCAGAACTGAACAACCTTATCATCAACTTAAAGTTTCCTAATTTTGAGAATACGAGTAATGTTGATTTTTGTCACATTTAGGACGTTAATTTTAGCTTTATTTTATAAATATTATATCAAAGATACTAATAAGCAAATGTATATGTACATGAATACGTCAGGGGCTTCAGGATCAATTTGGTGTAATCACACATTCATTAGACTTTATTTAATGGCCTTCTTGGATCACGGCAACCAGGTATTCTTTAATTTAACTAAATTTTTTATATAAGGGATATGCATTATCTTTTAAATCTTTTAGATGATAGAAGGAGTACGGGATAACTTTTGGTTTTGTTTCGTTTGGTTGTTGAATAATTATTGGTTGTTGGTTTGTTATTAGATAGTATGTTAGAAGGAGTATGTGATAATTATTGGTTTGGTTATTGGATAATTATTGGTTGTCGCAACACTTAAGGACACATAGCAACCGGTCGCCCAGTCATGAGACTACCGGTTTGAGAATAGGAGTCGGATTTGAAAGTAGGAACACTTAGCCTTGAAAGTAAAACCACTTAGGCTTGAACACTTATGACCCGTAGGAAGCATCCTCAGAATCTAAGCATGCAGAGCTACTAACATAGAATTAAATAAAATACTTACCTATGCAACTCTCTCTAATTATGAAACCGCACCCAACCTGCCGTAACAAAGATGAGGATGTGAGCCAATGACTACTAAGAATATACAAAATACAGTATAGAAATGAACGGCCAAAAGAAGACCTTAAGACGTTATACCTACGTGCATATGCAACTACCTTGTACGTTTATATAGATACACTATATGCATGAGACAATTTTACTTCAAAAAATATTGTTTAAGTCCGATTAATTTACATTAATCTCATAAAGGACAACTTCTCTCTTAACTTGACATTTATACATTTATTTAACACCCACGGTTAAATGCTTGAAACAACCACACTATATTTAACCAAAAACTATTTCTTTTACCGAGATTGCCCTTTTTATTTAAACAATGTACTTTGGTATTTTCATTTGAAAATCACTCTTTCAATACATGCGAACACTGAATACTTATTTAACCTTTGAAAACCTCTCACAACACACCCTTGTGTTAATTATGGTTAAACCTTCTTAGGTTGTTCAACTCACCCGTTTAACCATCATACTTTACCGTTTCCTTACTTTATGGAGACAAATCAATTTATACATTTCTTGTCTACTTTAACCTTTTATCGAAATATTCATTAATCCATTCAAGTTAGGTTGTCTTCACACAATTTTACCACACGACCCATTTCTTGACATGTTCCTTATTCTTTTATCTTTTCTCAGAATCTTACAATAAATCATGTACTTAAACGGGCTCCACACCGCTGGCGACGCCACCATACACTATAGCCAGTGGTTTTTGATCTTTCATCCCAGGGCTCCGGGCCCTCCTTAATTATCCCAGTGTCATTCGAGTTACGTTTATGTGTTTTGATATTTTTTAAATATCCACATTATTCATTCTTTCTCTTTTTACCCGGCCAAAGCCAAACCCGAGGTTTCATTCCCAACTCGTGTTACACCATTAATTATCATTTCATGTCCTTTACACTTTAACTTTAATTTTATTCTAAAAATCATATTCATTAAGGACCAATTTGTGTAACACCTTTTTCAATATTTTTATTTCATAAAAATGTTCCATTTTAAGTAAAATTACCATTTTACCCATTTATTTCCAAACTGATCTTTTACTCCATTTTTATAAGTGTTAATTTCCCAAAATACTATTAAGTTATTCACACTAACTTCTTAAGTGCTTGTAAACACCGTTTAACTGTTTTGGAGTAACTTTCCTTTCAATTGGAAACATCTTTTTCCATTATTTCCTTTCCAATTTCATAAATGTAAATCTTTCAAACATTTTTAAGTTACACACACCAACTTTTCAATATTTAACCATCAACACTTATTCGACACCTTCACTAACCATATTTCTAAATTAGGGATTTCTTTATTCAAGAATATTAATTATACTCAAGGATAACCATTACAAGAAAATATCATTTCCTTTTTATTATTACATGTAGTCTTACAACTTTATACTAGTCACACTTTTAACCCCTTCTTATACACTTTGGAGATTGAAATTTATACTTTCGTTTTCTTTTCATGTTCAAACCCAATAAAATATTCTTTAAACTTGTTTACATGTTTAACATCAAAATACTACAAGTTTATATACATGGAAAGATGGGTTTTAAATCCTATTAAATGGGTTGAACACATGGTTTATTCTATAAATTCATAACACTTATAAATCATATCTTTTCAAGATTAAAGGACATTATTATTTCTGTAAAACTTTAAATAAATGTTCCATTTCATAAAATCTTCATTTTTGCAAGAAACTTTATTTCACCATTATTTCAGTAAGATCAACATTATTTCAAATATTTAATTCCATAAATTATTTATAATTAACTTCTAGAAAATACTCCATTTTCATTAATTCCAAACCTTTATTTCAAGAAACTTTGAAATATGCATTCTTCATTTATTTTCAACAAAAATAATATTTTCATCTCAATGCTTTTATTCCATGAAAATGTTTATTATCAATTTTACTAAAAACCCCATCATCAATTTCTAAGCATCTTACTCCTAATATTCTAACAATCAAGACTACAAACACATAAAATAAAGTCTTAATCTAAGAGTAAATTTTTCCCACCTCAATGAAGCTCCATCAATGGTAGGCATGGAATGTCAAGGAAGATAAAACCTCCCAACTCATAAAGAGGCCTCAAGGAGGTTGACCCACCCAAAAACATGATCCATCTAGCTTCCAAGCAAAACACCTTCAAAAATTCACTTCAAACTCCATGAAAATTCCATCTTCATCCTCTTCAAAAACTCCCCAAAACACATTACGAAATCTTAGCTATGCCTAACAATAGAGGAAATGGGTGTATATGGTTAAAATATGGTGTAATACATCACAAATATGGGGATATAAGGTGGAGGTGTGGTGGTAGCAAGGTGGTTTGTGATGGAGAGAGGTGGAGGAACTCTAGAAAAAAAGGGTGGAAGATCCAACCCTCTCTCTCTCTCCTTCTTTCAACCCAAATCGAACTTAAATGAGCCAAACACTCATTATAAAACACCCCCAATCCATCCAAATCCCATTTTTGGCCCATCTGGGCTCACCAAATTTTGACAACTCATTGATCCAAGGGCCAAAAATATAGAGCGCACAAGGGCAACTCGGATTAAATAATTATTAGGCACGTCGTTCGAACGACATGAGTCTCGTTCGAATGACATGTCCATCTCGTTTAATATATGGCTTCGCACGACTTGGGACTGTAAGGCAGTGGGACCTCGTGCGAATCTCACTCAACCCCTACTTCGAATGAGGTCCAAGCCTATTTCGAATGACAGCAGTCTTGTTCAAACCATTCTTTCATTTTATTTTCTCCAAATTCCAGTTTTTCCCACAATTTTCCTACAATTATCATCAACCCCACTTCATTATAATTTACACAAAAATTTAAATGAAATATTAGGACAGGGTATTACATCAATGGTCCTTCCCTCTCATTCAGGAGTTATGACACATTTATATATATGCCTAATGACATTTCGCATTCTGAGGTCGCACATATAAACACAAAAGGTTTTGTGGCCTAAAACATTTTAGAGCATTTCAGAGAGGAGGTTTTTGGCACCTCTGAACCGATTTACAATAAGCTTTCCAAACATACTTATTTCATTTTGAATAATCATAAGTTTAGTATTTTTTACAATTATTTCTCCATTACTTTTTATTTTTGCACTTCTTTGTAAGTTATGACCCTCATTCGAACTAAAACTTGATGTTCGACATGAATTTGGGAAAAAATGTAAAAGGGTAACTAGGGTTAATTCATTCTTGATTATTTCAACCCAAAATCAGATATTTTGAACTTCCTTGGTGAAATTCTTATGCGATTATGTTATACATGTAATTTTCATTTATGGTATTGTGGGTATGGCTTTTCACTCCGCCTCAGGGGGTGGGGGATTCCAGAACTCGCATGCATGCGATTGGAGTGGGGAAAGAAGGTCTCGCGCCCTTTTCTAGGAATGCTTTGACCGTCTTTCGTGTGGGATGATGTAAAGAGATGGAGTCGTCATCCTATTTTTCACAAAACACGCAAAAGAACATGTCCCCACCTCAAGAGAGCGGCATTAAAGACAAATTAATGCTTACGAAACCAATAGTTCATAGGTTCGGGGACTAAGTTACGGAATGGGAAGGTGTTAGGCACCCATCCTGCCCTTTAGGTCTCTCTTGGGCTTATGTTACAATTTTTCTTAATTTCTCCGTGAAGTGTGTGCGCGTGCATATATAAATGGAGATCAGAATCATTCGACTCAAATCATGGAAAGGATAGAGTGAGGTCATCCAAAGGAATATTCCCAAAATAATAATTAGAAAATACGATGTATGCGCTTATTCAGATATTGATCGTCATAATAAAACGATAATATTTTTTAGATAAGATGCGCAAGTATGAATCACAAGTATGATATATATGAATAATATATAGATAAAATAGGAGAAAGATGAAAATTGGAAAATTGGAGTTGAGTCTCGAGTTTTAGCCCAAAACGCCTACGTATCCTATAAAGGCATCAAAGTCCATGTAGTTCGCATGCATCACAAGGGTGGGGTCTATCCCATAGATTCAAACGAGAGTTTATTATATGTGTGTGTGTAGAAAAGTTATTTTAGTTTTGAGAAAATGTGGTGAATAATCCCGTTGGAATTTATAGGCGTAACCCTTTTTTCTTTGTTGTATTTATTTATAGAAAATAAAGTATGTGCAATATAACTAATAAAGGATGAGATGTTAATGTGTATTATCTAAAGTAAAAGCTAAATTAAGAATGTATATAACTAATGCAAAAATAAAGAAATTTAGAGATAGAAGGATGTTTGGACCTTCTTTGGAGACTGGAGGCTTGATCCTTGATGATCTCCCTTGAAAATTGAGATGAATTTTGGATGAGAGAGAAGGATATTTTTGCTAAATTGAGTATGAAAATGTTGGGAATGAAATATGGAAAGGAATTTCACACAAGGAAACTTTGTTGATTGTAGAAGAATGTTACAGAGATCAGTGATATTGAACGATCTGAGGTCTGCCACAGAAGTGAGCTCATTCCCTCCTTATATAAGGTAGGGCAACTGCAGATTCACATATACCTATCCCTACTAATTGACAGGTGACCCTAAACACACTGCCGATAGGCAGGTAAATGGACTTGTCAATCGGCAATCTCATGTGGATTTTTTCAGAAAAACAGTCATAAAATGCAATCTGTAAATCTAAATTATGCACAGGGCATAATTTTAGAAAGGAAATTCAGAGAGCTTAAATATTCCTTTGGGCCTCTACCGATTCTGAGAGTTGACTTTAGGTCAAATGGGGTTTGAAAGCACCCGTTGGTCCTTTGGACCGGATATCGTCAGATGGTAATGGATCGTTCGTCCAAATCGTAAGTCGAAATCGCACACGGGATGGAATTTTGGAAATTTTATGTGAGGTACTTCAACGTTCCAAAGAGCTTCGCTCGGTTTGGAAAGTTGACTTTGGTCAAATTGGTCTCAAAAGAGCCCGATGACCTTTTGGAGTAAAATGAGTAATTCATTCGTACCATAAGGCTAATTTGCGCATGGGAAGGAGTATTGAAAAGGGTATTTAGTTCCCTTAAAAGATTCATTCAGGCTCGTTCGATCTGAAGAGTTGACCTTCGTCAAACAGAGCCCGAGAGCGCCCGGTAGCCTCCAAATCAGTTTTTAGGGGAAAATGGATCATTCGTCCGAACGGTTATGCTATTTTGTGCAAAGGATGGAACATTGTAAAGGGTTTTTAGTTACCTTCTAAGATTCATTGAGCTTTCTCTCTGAGGATGAAGTTGATTGGGGTCAAATCAAGGCACGGGAGCGTATGGTGGCCTCCTTATCGATTTTCAATAGTAAAATGGTGTGTTCATCTAAACTATTATATCGTTTCATACACGGGGTAGACAATTTGAAAGTGGATTCAAAGACCTTTGAATATTCCTTAAGCTTTTTCTCTGATGATAGAGTTGACCGGAGCCATATGGGGTTTGGGAGCGCCCGATGGCCTCTAGATCAATACTCTTGGTATGACTTAGGGTTTGTAGTGAAATGGGGAGGTACTAAGGACCTAAGGATAGACTTATGGGGTCCTAGAATGTGGTGTCTATAGATCCCCTCGACGGGTGATCTTAGAACAAGTGAAAGCCATCGAATAGCACCAAATGATGTTTTAAAAAATAGGTCGATTCTGCAAACCTAAGGGATGAGGATGATCGATTCAAAGGGTTGAGGTCGATTCTGAGGACCTAAGGTAATGCTAATAATCGATTATGTGGGTCTAAATTAATTCTAAGGACCTATGATGGGAGCGACCAATTCTAAGGGTCTAGGATAATTATGAGGATCTCAAGTAGAGAGCAATCAATTCTTAGGGCCTAGGTCAATTTTAAGGACCTTAAGTAAAGCGACCAATTCTGAGGGTCGAGGAAAATTTTGGGAACCTTAAGTGGGAATGACCAATTCTAATGTCAATTATGAGGACCTTAAGTAGAGAGCGACTAATTTTGAGGGTCGGGGTCAATTCTAAGGACCTTAAGTTGAGAGAGACCAATTTTGAGGTTCGAGGTTAATTTTGAGGTAAGTAGGGAGCGACCAATTCTGAGGGTCGAGGTCAATTCTAAAAACCTTAAGGTAGGAGCAGCCGATTCTGAGGGTTGAGGTCAATTCTGAAGACCTTAATTATGAGTGACCAATTTTTAGTGTCGAGGTCAATTCTGAGGACTTTAAGAGAACGACCAATTTTGAAGGTTGAGGTTAATTCTAAGGACCTTAAGTGGGAGCAGCCAATTCTGAGAACCAAGGTCAATTTTGAGGACCTTAAGTATAGAACAACCAATTCTGAGGGTCAAGGTCAGTTCAAAGGACCATAAGTTGGGAGTGACTAATTCTGAGGGTCAAGGTCAATTCGAGGGCCATAAGTACAACAATTATCCAGAGGAATCTTGAATTTTGTAGACTTTATTGGGGAAGAGACATTTGTTTGTAGATTATGTCCTTTTTAGAGGAGCTAAAAATCTTAGTCTGGAAATTCCATTTTGGGGAAACAGTTGGCAATTTGAGGATTTGGGATTCCGCGGGGGAGTGCATTATTAGGGAGATGTTTAGGTTTGCTTGGGGAAAATTGGATTTTTTCTGAAAAAGTTTTACTCAGAAATTCCGAGTAGCTCTGTTAAGGAGGCATTTGATTTATGTTGGGGAGTTTTGGTAAGTTTTGGAATGCGGGTGTGTTGATTTTTAGGGTTTTAAGTTGGCGATAAATTATGGCATTAATTCGACTGGGGATTTGGGAGCTTGAAAAAAAGGTTTCTTGGTGAAGAAATGCTCAAATATTCATTTGGTAATTTTTAGGGAATTTTTTAGAATTTTCTAGCCTTTTTTTAGGACTTTTTATATGAAATTTCAGGGGGTTGTCGACCGGCATGTTGTAGGGGTTGCCAAATGATAGTGCCAAGATCTTTTGGACTACCTAAGAAAGGGAAAAAGACAGTGTCGATCGGCAGGTGTAGGGATTCAACAGCTTCCAGGGATTGATTGCGAGGGTTTTTATATAGAGGTGGATTGTATGCTAAGGGTAACGTCGAAGGCAGGATAGGCGACATTGGGTAGGATTGCTGAATCTCTATTGGGGATGTAGATGTCCTTAAGATATGGATCCCCGAGATACGGGGGTGACGGGTCAACATGCGCAAATGCACCGATTGATGGCGCGTTAATTTGGGTATGCCCTGTACCTAGGAGAGGTTTGCGGGGTAGATGAGGTGATATCCAATTTTGGTTCTTTCCCTTAGAGATTTTCTTGGAGATTCATTGTGGATTGTGGGGGCTTAGCATTTTCATGCTTGATGTAACAGCATTGCACCTGAAAAGAGACTAAAAAAAAGGCAAAAATAGATGCATATTTTGTTTGATTATCTTGTTTTAGTGGCTTACTCTATATGCACTTTAATTTGCAATTGATTTTTTATTTTGAGAAAGAGCAGGAAAATGTATTTTTGGAATAAAAAGAGTTTTCTTTTAAAGGGATTTATTTCAGGAAAAAAGTAGAAAAAATGAGTTTTTTGGAATTTTTTGAGTAGAGAAAGGCCTTGGATGCTCGGTTGGTATATGGATGAGGAGATAGAAAGCTTAATGTAAAGTGGGGCTTGTCTCTTTCATTGGATTGTGCTGAATGTGGTGTGTTGAAGAGACTACACTCATGTTAGAGTTGTTGCATTGGTCCTATCTTCGAGGCTCTTGCTAGTGATAGAGGACCTGATGGTAGACCCTCAGCTTGATGTCATCACTATATGGATGTCACATCGTCGTAATCCTACGATGGTGATACTATCAGAGACCGTGAATGGTTTAGATTCTTGGCAAGAAGGTCGTTCTGATTTTCTAAGAAGTAGCCTTGTCATGCTGTTCATGTGGCTGTCTAAGAGATTGCATTTGGAGATTCCCCCTGAATATCCTTGGCAGCTGTGCCAAATTTCTTCTCTCGTTATTTCATCAGTTTTGGCATGATCATCGAGAACTAGGTAAACTAGTTTGTGGAGTACAGGGATCGATATTTACGCTGGTCAGTACTCTTGTGGGGGGAGTTGTAGCCCATTAAGTAATTGGGGGAATACCAGTATGTTCGGTTAGTTGGCCTCCATCACACTTATTTTTATTTTCCATGGAGTCTCCTACACCAAGTCAAATGGGAGCAAATTGTGCCTTCATGTATCTTGGACTTCTTCCCTGAGGAGGATTTGACGGAAGGCATGCGCATGCATTTGGGATCTTTATAGGAGAGTCGCCGGTCGTTGACCCGCCCATCCTAATCTCTTGCCCGAGTCTGGCATGTTTTTGGGGATTACATGAAATGGCTTTGAAGGAGGGTAGTGGCTAAGATGTTGGCTGAGGAGACTGGGAAGAGATGGTCTTCCCTAAGCTGGTCTGAGCTTAGCATTCCATGGAATGCCTTTGGTATACAATCCAGGCAGAAGAAGTTTGGGGACTTCAAGATGCAAATGATGATGGGGTTGGATCTTCTGGCAGTTGTGGGTAGGGTCTTTTATGAAGTTGGTGTTTTTGTGAAGCTTTTATGATGGTTATGCTTTTGTTTATGGGAATAAATTTGGGAAGGTTTGGTCAGTTTGTTTAGGAGTAATTTGGCTTGGTTTTATTTTTAGGGCAATAAGGTTGGCGGGGGTAATTGTTTGACTCCTTACGTTGATATTTCCTGTAATTATACCAAAATTTCCCAAAATGAAATAAAAAAGGAAATTAATAATATTGTTGTGCCTCTTGATGAGTTTTACATTTGAATTATCTATACCAATAGTTAAGGCATACATAATCCTCTTGTTCATGCAGATGATAAAATGACCTGTCATTTTTGTAGGTAAGAAGAGAATAGCATTTTGTTAAAAAGAAGGGGATCATGCCCATTCAAAGTGTATGAGTTGCCTACATACCTCTCGGGGTTTTAGGAAATTTTATGAGTTTCATTTTTTAAAGTAAAAAGGATTTTTAAAGGATCAGGCCCCACATAGTTCTAAGTAAAGGGAATAACGAAGCTTTTTTTTAGAATAGAAAAGAGTTGAGAGGAATCCTAGCGCGTCGATATTTTGGACTAGGGGTGGAATTTCTTGAGACAGTCCAGGTTGACGGGACGAGCCATCTCTTCTTCGTCAAGGTCAGTGAGCATAGTGTGACCCCCCGCCTTATTTTAATTACGATTGATTAATCCTTTCTCAAAATAAAATAGAAATCTCATATGGTTCATTCTTAGCATCGCTATCGAAAACCAATTAATTACTAATAACTTATTAGTCCTAGTGTCAAAATTTTAAACTTCTAACTTGCATAAATAAAATTCCATTAATCAACACCAACTATGAAATTAATAAACTCAAAAACTGGTATAAATAAAATTTAACCGATAACTCTCGGTAAAATTCATACTACAATTAATCCGAATAACTGAAAGTAAAACAACGAAAATAAAACAGATAACAACAACTGGGTAACATGCTCGAATATAACTCTGAAATACCTCCTATCTAGATCTCAAGGATCGAAACGACTAATCAATCCCTGCAAGCATCCATACCTGCTGCCGCATCGTCTGACTAAAAGAATAATTCATTCAGGCGTCCCTATATCTAGACACCTAAAGGTTTTGAAAATATTTTGCATACGGTTCAGAGCCTAAAACCTTTTGAAAATATTTAGTAAGTGTTAAAAATACATTAATAAATATGTTATGGAATCTTTTATATTTGAATTGGTATCGCACTCTCATGAGATACTCCTCACCCCTCATTTAAAGTGCACACTTAACATATGTATTTTAAACACCCTAGTTACGCTACCCAGCCTAACTAGAACCACCATCATCTAAGTCCCATATGTCGCCTTATGCCCCTCGTATATTATTATATACATAGAATTTATTTTAAGCATTCGCCTCAGCTTATTAATTATAAATCTCATTTAAAATTTATCAATTTATTTCAAATAACTTTCACTAGTTATTTATTTACTATTCACACATTATGGTCATTAACTCGTATATATTTTCATCTTTTTATATATACGTATATCATTTAGCATTTCGGATTTTATCCTCCCGAATGCGTATAATTCATTGCTCATTATATTTCTTAATTCATTCGTATATATATTTTTATACACACATACGTACAATATACTAATCACATCAAGCATATTCATACTTATGTATCATGCACTAACATAGTATAACCGCCATCTCTCAGAGTAATATCTCACTGGATACGAATCTCTATAATGCTATCTTTATTCAGCAAATACTCACATCATCCTGGTTACCAGCGGTTGGACTATCACACCGACTTGGTATAACAAATCACAAACGTATTGGAGGCAGACATAGTCCTTCAACAGTGAGTCATAACCATATCCACAATTACCTCACTACCAATAAATCACACAATCATAAATATGGCGCTATGACCTGGGGACTATACTCTCCCTGCATTCACTAGTCAGGAGATTCACCCGCATCTCGTAACCTCCCATGATAGCACTAGAGGGGTATGTTTCACATAAATATATCATACACACACATATATATTTATATACATAGACATATATATTGTCCTTATACCCGTATATATCAAAATCAGACTCACTATGCATAACTTTCGTAGCACTAGCTTGTCCATCCCAAATATAATTCTAATTCTAATTGATAAGTATTCACCTACTTATTTATATAAATATCCCATTACATTTTATTTTGAATTACAAAGCTTATCACACTAGCCCGTATCACAAATCCATCCAAAATTCCCATTCGAATCCGTTCATATATTTTCAACATATATTTTTGAGTGTCGTTCATCCTAAACACTCCTAAATCCATTCCCCGGATTCATTACCATCTAATCCAAGGATAAAATAATTTTCCTAAATAATTTACTAAGTCCTAAACTCATATACGGACGTCCTAAAATAACCCGAGTTTTATTTCCTCCTAAAGATGTTAGTCTCACGCACCCTTTCGCAGAAAAATCATAATTAATTCAAAAAAATCAGAAATATACAAGGTCATCGGCCACGCGTTCATATCGAAAAGATCTAACTTCACGATCTGGGCTAGGTAGTTGATCTGAATCTATTAGTCCATAGGGAGAATCGATTCGCTCTTGCTAAATATCTAAGACAGGTTGCCATGGGTTTTATGCCTTTTCACCCAATTTCACCACCAAAATCACTCCCAAAAATCATCCCAACATAATATACTCCTAGCCTAACAACATCCACCATAAGAGTATATATTTCTTGATTTAATTTTTCAATTATACATCAAAATTGTTGGGTTTAATTTTATATTTCATGGGTTATATTCATCAATCAATTTTTTGACATCCTTTCATAAAGAACCATTTTCTCACATAAATTCCAACCCCAAAGTTCATAATTATCACCAACTATAATATGAATTAAAACACACATATAATATCAAAGCAAGATAAACACTGGTCACAAATTGTAGATGATTTGATCTTCCTATTTTTGTGTTGAATTAGTTCCGAAAATGGCATATTGATTCATCTTCTCTCTCTCTCTCTCTCTCTCTCTCTCTCTCTCTCTCTCTCTCTCTCTCTCTCTGTCTCTCAGAAATTAAATGGTTGTCCTAAGCCATTCCCCAACCCCTCTTTTATTATAAATCCCAAAATTAGGTATTAACCCAATTGTAAAATGACTCGTGTACCCAAATGCGAGTCCTAACTAGTCTAAAAGCCCCCGACACCCAAACACTACCCCCAATTACTTAATTTTGACTATTGCGACCTATTTCGGATCAATCGTGAACTCAAAATCACCATCTTAATCACTTATCAAAAATCAACACTGTATTCGCAACATGACCACCGTGCGTGATACTATTAACTCGTCACTTTTACCCACTTACATCGTGATATTAAAATAACACAACTTCATTTACTTACCCCATAAGTAAACATAGTAACATAAATATTAATCTAATACTCGCCAATTAATATTTAATCCATTCACTTTATTTCTCAAATTATTAAATTACAAGCACTCGTGTAATTTATAGACCCACAAAAGTGTGGGGTGTTACACATAGTGGCGCCACTGTATAGGATCTTCTACACGATGTAGGGGCCACTCAAGTTTGGCTTGAATTTACCTCTGGGATCCCAGAAGGGTTCTATGGTACCCCTCTATATAATATAGATCATTTATCCTCCTTTCGTCTAAGAGCGAAAACTTATCAAGCCAGCTCTGATGCCAATCTTTTTTGATGACTTTGCTTTAAAGCATAACGCGTAATGAAGGTATTTCTAGTTCAACGGAGAAGACTGCTTCCATGTCGTATACAAAAGAGTAATAGGTAGCCCCAGTGGATGCCCGGTTTGAAGTATGGTAGCCCCATAGGGCGTAAGAGATCCGATCATGCTAATCTCGACAACTTTCGGTCATCTTATTGATAATTTCTTTGAGATTCTTATTGGCGGCTTCAACTTCACCATTGATTTGTGGTCAGTAAGGAGAATATTTGTGTCTCTGAATCCCATACTCGTCGACCAATTCTGTGACTTTGACCTCAAAATGTAACCCATTGTTTGACACTAACTCGTGCGGGAACCCATATTGATAGATGATGTTCTTTCAAATGACCTTGGCCACCTTTTTGTCATTCAGCATTGCATAATACTCGGCTTTGACCTATTTGGTAAAGTAATTAATGGCAACCAGGATGAACTCATGCCCAATGGAGGATTTGAATGTGACTTTCCCTATGATATCAATGCCCCACATGGAGAACGTACAGGGAGAGGTCATGTTGTATAATTCTCACGGAGGCGAGTGCTGGAGATTGGATAATTGTTATCATTTCAGGCATCTCTGAACATAGGCGATAGAATTCTGAACCATGGTAGTCCAACAGTAACCCTATCAAATAATCTTCCTGGCGAGCATATCGCTATTCATATAGGTTTCGCCTTCCCCGCTATGGATCTTCTACATCATTTCTTCAATGCCATCCCCTGTGATGTAGTGTAGATGGGTTCTATCAAAGTTTTTCTCAAACAGTGCTTTATCACAGACAATATACTGGGTAGATAACTTATGGAGGGTTACTCACTCTTTTTTGTTGGAATCTTAAGGGTACCTATCGTGATTGAGGAGGCACCAAATGTCGTAGTACCAACACTCAGCCATATCAAGATCCTCTTCTATGGTGAGCTCAATGTGGTAGTAGTGGGTTGGTTTATCTTGTTTTTAGATTAAGAAAGGGGCTATCGTTATTCCTCCAGGCATGTCAAATATAGAGGCTAAAGTAGCAAGGGCATCGGGCAAGTTATTCCTTGTTCGGGGCAAGTATTGGAAGGCTATATCTTGGAATTAGGAGTCCAACTCTTCTAGTTAGGCATAGAAGGGTAGGAGATTCTCATTCTTGACTCTCTATACTCAAAGTGCCACTACCTCTAACGAAAAAGGAAGTCTTAGATATTACATTTCTGAGGGTTATGTCTCATCGGGTATCGACGCAGTCGTTTGGAGAACTTCAGAGAGTGGGAACATGACCTTTTAGAGTTTTAGACTTGATAATCATATCATCCACGTAAACCTCTACTTATTTGTGTATTGGATCATGCAAGATGATTGTGTAAGCCCTTTAATAGGTTTGCATTTTTTTAAACCAAGCGGCATAACGGTGTAACAAAAGGTTCCTTAGGGGGTGATGAATGCAATTTTTTCTTGATGATCATGGTGCATCTTGATCTTATTATATTCGGTAAACCCATCAACGAATCACTTAAGAGCGTGACTGGCTGTGTTATCCATAATCATATCGATATTAGGTAGCAGATAATCATCCTTCGAAGAGGCCTTATTCAAATCTCGATAGTCAACGCACATGAAAACCTTTCCTCCTAATTTCATCATGGTCACGATGTTGGCTAACCATGTGGGATATTTAATTACTCAGATAAAGCCTACATTCAACTGTTTGACCACCTCTTCCTTAACCTTGAGCGACTGTTTGGTGTAAAGCTTTCACAGTTTCTGTTTGATTTGTTTACATCCTGGGAATGTTGGAATCTCGTGTTGAGCTATTTCGGGATCAATGTCGAGAATGTCATTGTAGGACCATGCAAAGATGTCCACTAATTCCTTGAGTACTCCTTCGAGTTATGCGCGCACATCCTGGTCAAGGGTTGACCCTATTCTAACCTTGCGCAGTTGGATACTACCATTAAGATTAATAACAACACTTTCATCTTCATTAAATTAAATGTGGTTATGTTATTTATTATTAACCTTATTAAGATCACTTAAGAATTGTTCATTTGCAAAATCATCATCATCAAGAGTTTGATTATAATTAAGATAATTAATGTAAGGCACAACAAGATACTCAAAATCTTCATTTATTTTATTTTTAGGAAAAAGAGCGTTGAGAAACTCATCAAAGGAGCTATAGATTATATTATGATCAGAACAAAGAGGAACAATAAAAGAATAAGAAATAGGATAACCATTTGGGTTAGGTTAAATTTCAGCGAGTGGAACTGGTACATCATTCTAGTTAAGGGGGGGTGTATCAGTAGCTTTAATCACATTGGACGGATCCGACGAACTAGCATATGAATGGATCATGCAGAGTGTCAGCCCCAATGTCTGTAAGTTGAACTAATCTTCGGAGTCACTTCCCTCGGAATCTCCGGTAACAGCTGTAGTCTTCTCAACAAGATGTTGCACATGATGCAAAAACATTCGCCCCATAAATAACTGTCTTGGAAAAAGATCTCCATTCTTGGTTTCATCTTTTTACCCACATGATCATACCACGGTTCGGGAGAACCACAAAAGGAAAAATATTTACCTTATTTGATGAATCTCCCATCTAAATAATCCTCTAAGATAGTCTTGGAATTTTATAGCCTTCTCTTCAATCGAGATTGACGGAGCATTCTGAGTTCGTCTGGTGATGGTTGATAACCCAGGCCACATGTAGGAAAGGCTTTCTTCATCACTATGGGTTTCGGTATTCCCTCTTATTGTCATCCCATCCCAGTCCAAGCATGAAGTGCATATTTTTTAACATTTATATCATATTGATATCATTATGAGGGATATTCTCTAGACAAACTCTATCTCTAAAATCATCCCCTATTGGGAGCAGAAGTGATTCGACTCAAAAACTTAATAGAAGCATGACATTCACCCCTGCTGTATCTCTAGCACCAGATTACTGATGCTTGCATTCTCAGTGTTACCATCATCGCTAAACATGGTGAAGACCTTCCCCTTGGTTACGAACTTTAATTTCTAATGGAGAGAGAAAGACACTCCCTTGATGTTGTAGAGCCATGATCAATCGAGCAACATGTTAAAATAAGCTGCTATATCGATGACTTGGAATTCAGTAATAGGATTTATAGGGCCAACCCTATTGTAATCTTGATAGATCTCATCACTTCCTGAAGAGTATTATCATAAGCACGCAACGCGATGGAAGTTGGAGCAAGGTTGCTTACTACCAAACTTAAGAAGTTGAGGGTTCTTAATGAATAAATATTAAGTGATGATCTGTTATTGACAAACAAAAGCATGATTGTCTTTACCATGACCTTGACAGAGATATTGAGAGCATAGTTATGATTTGGCCCAAATTTAGAGATTTTTTCCTAAGAGAAGGAGAACTTTCTAGTAGAAGTTAGAGACTCGACAAAGTTCACGGCTTCTTTCGAGGTTATAAAAGGAGGGATTGTGAGTCCGATGAGCAATTTAATCAAAGCATTTCGGTACAGTTAGGAAGATATAAAGAGTCACCACAAAGTAATGTTAGCCTGAGTTTTCTTCAACCAATCAAGGATTTTTCTCTCCTTGAGGGTCATTTTCGGCACAGGGAGTTTCTCGACACCTTTTCTTTTATCTGTCGTTGCCGATTGAGGGATTGAAATCTGGTAATGCCTCCCAGATCTAATCATATAGTTCACAAAAGAGGGGGAAAAACCCAGTTTATTCATCTTTCTCAAGTTGTTCGGCCACTTTGTTGATCTCTCATATCAGATCTTCAAATAATATCATTCCACATATACTACCTATTGGGCTAATTTTTTTAGGCTTTATTTTTCATTTGAACTATCAAATTCGTCCTCCCATTCGGTGACAACGATGTCATCCTTCCACTAGAAGTCAATGCATTCTACAACCTTAACGACCTCTACATATAGATCCTCCCACTCAACGGGGAGAAGCAAAAGTGAAGGGACTAAGCGCCCTTATAATTTTAACGCATTTAATAGCTCGGATATACTTTAAATTTCACCGATTTATCGGAATAAGTCTGCCATAATCTGGACGACATCATCTTAATTGACTTCGTAAGTGGGTACTACCCAATTATCTGACTCTCGAGCTATGAACAATGCATTAAATTTTTGGCAGTTAATAGTCATTTCTGAGGGAAATTTCAGCCCAAACTCTAGGAGTTGGTTTAGTACCGCTGGAAACTCCATATCCTTCCTCCCAGATCGGGTACAAATGAAAATACATGATCTTATAATAAGTGATAGAGCCTGATCATAAAAAAAAGGTAGGGTGTAGAAGAAAATACGGGGAAACTTGAAGGGGTTTAGGCGAATATACGAGTAGGTATGATGGATGATTTACTGGGTACAATCTGAGTTGACGGATCAAATTCTGGGTCATTTTCTAGGAATATAGAATTTGTATGATTTGGAAATGGGTTGTTAGTGGTGCTTGGTTTAGGATTGGCTGCTGGGGCAATAACACCCCGGTCAATCAGACCTTGGATTACATTCCAGAGATGAAAGCACTGATCAGTTGTGAGGTCGACATTTTAATGGGAATCACAATGGGCATCGGGTTTAAAAATTTTGGGCAGTGGGTTTAGTAATGGACGAGGGTACAATGACTTGATGAGATTTTGGCTCCAAATAGATTGGTAGACTTTGGAGAAGGGAGAATGAATCTAGGTGTATTCCTTTTTTACTCGGTTTGGGCAGATTTCTGGTGCCCATGAAGTGGCGGGCTGAAAGATGCTATTAATGGTTGAAACTGTGGTATTGGCAGGCTTTTCATACTTTTTGGGAGTGAACTGTCCGAATATTTTCTTTGGCTCAGCTTCTGTGTTGGCAATATTTTCTTCAATCTCCAATCCTGCTTCCTGAAAGGCTCAAAAATGGAGATAATATTGTCCTTCCATCATCGCTCGAACGTGGGATAAGAAAGTTTTCTTCATAATATTAACTTTTTCCTCTTAGGAAGGCGAGTTTGTCATGGTGGCCGCTTTCTCTCTCCACCTTGTTATGAAATTACTGACAATTTTCTCGGGATTCTTCTTAAGAAGTTCTAAATCATGGTATTTAACCTCTAATTCCTCGTTATACCAATACTGCGATATGAATTCCTGGGCAACATGCTCCCAACTGCGAATCCTGGATTCCTCGAGTGATAGGAATGGGGATAGAAACGGGGCGGGTATTTCAAAACCCTAACCCACCCCATTTAATAAATGGGGGGGCAGTCTTTATTTAAATTAACACCTAACCCACCAAATTTAATAAATGGGGCGGGGCTCCTATGGGTTGGGTTAATTTTAAAAATAGTAAAATTAACATTACTACATTATAGTCTTAGAGGTGTACAGTAATTCGCATTTTAATATGTGAGATTATCCCCCAATTGTCAATCCATGTTTCCACATAGATCTTTTACAAAATTAAAATACATATAAGGTTTTTTTAGTGTGTGTGTGTGTGTGTGTGCATGTATATATATATATATATATATATATATATATATATATATATATATATATATATATATATATATGGTTTAATTGTAATTAACATACATATAATGGGTAATTATATAGGCATAAGTTAAACGAGGCGGGGCGGGGCGAGGCATTTTTATTTAGCTTGACTCCTAAATCGACCCATTTAATAAATGGATTTTTTTTAAAACCATACATACTACTAATTCATTAATCGGGTTTTAAAATCCGACCCATTGATTACAACACCATCTAAGAGTTGAAAGCATTTAAGTACATTTCACGGGGTGTTTGCCCCCAGTTAAAAATAAATCTCTTGAGCATTTGGCCTTGACATCTGAGACCTGATGTAATTGCTCGAGCTCGATTTGATCATGTGCGTTCAATATCTGCAAGGATAAGAAATCGACTCGGATTCTGGTACAAAAATCATTAGTAACTCGTAAGGCATATTAAAGTGCCATATATAATCATGCAGGGTATATTTTCCCCCTCTATTTTATTTTATGTCAATAGAATAAAATAAACTCAAAAACATGCTTCGAGGAATCGTAAATATATTATTATGTGCAACTTTATGATGCAAATTTGATATGCTACAATATGCGGTTGATAGAGTGTGGATATATCATGCAGTGAGCTATTTATCTCATACCCCCACTATTTTATCAAAGCTGAGAAAACTCTGAAATGGTCCATTAAATCATTTATGGAATAATTTAGTCAATAAGCATGCTCGGTCACCTTGAGGTGAGTAATAGATATCAATTTTTAAATTTTATGTAGATAACATCATCATGTGAATAAATCATAGTTTAGCATAAATCGAATACAAGATAGCATAAAAAGTTGTTCTGGGCGACCATGGATGCAGTTACTCAGGGGGTTGCTCCGATTCACTAGAACGAGGTCGCTCGAGGTACCTGCCCGAGGTACTATGATTTGAGAAAAAATTTCTAAGTTTTATCAAAAATATTAGTCTACCCAAGGTACCTGCTCGAGGTACCTAGGATGGGGCTGCTTGAGGTACCTTCTCGAGGTACCATGACTTGAAAAAAACTGCAAAGTTCAAAAAATATTTTTATTTGTGAGATTCTCGAGGTGGCTGCTCGAGGAGGTTCTCCCGAGGTTGCTCAAAGAGGCTACTCGAGGAGGTTCCCCCGAGGCTGCTCAAGGAGGTACCCCCGAGGCTACTCGAAGAGGTTTTTCAAAGAGGCTGCTTGAAGCGGTTGCTCGAAGAGGCTGCTCAAAGAGGTTCCTCCGAAGCACTAAGATTTGAGCAAATTTTTCAGAAAAATATTATTTTGCCAAGGTCACTCGAAAAATATAATTTTGATATGGTTGCCCAAAAATATTATTTTGGGAAAGTTGTTCGAGTACATGTACGTACTAAGTCATTAAATGGTCTCTCGTGGAATGACATAAAATATTCACAATTTCGAGTAGTGTGATTTTTTATTCAAAAATAAATATTTTTCTACTCGAGTAACTCGAATTTGTGAGAGACTACAAATATTTCGAATAATATTTTTCAGGGTGTCCCAATAAAACACGCATAAATTAAATACCATATCATACCAAATTAACGAAATAATAATCTCTAGAATCTTTTTATTCTCAATCCTGCTAGAATGAATATAGGTGCCTCGAGTACCTTAAGCCTTTATTAATTTTAAACAAAAGCAGAACCCGTAAGTTGGGGATTTGGAGCTTCAATGGTCTGTATAAAATCACAGTTGACAACAACAATAACAAAAAAACATTATACCCAAGTTTGAAACCCATTTTGTGGCAGCTCGTACATTTCAGTGGGCGAGGATGTTCGAGGGTCGTAGACACTCCGGTGACTACAATTGTAAATGTTTTTTGTATTTTGAAAAGAGGGAAAAAAAGGTTTTTTATACTTTCGTATGGAAGGAGAAAAAAAATGAGAAAAGGGTATCATCATCATCATCATCGTCATCATCATCATCATCATCATCATCATCATCATCATCATTATTATTATTATTATTATTATTATTATTATTATTATTATTATTATTATTATTATTATTATTATTATTATTATTATTATTATTATTATTATTATTATTACTATTATATTTTCTCTTGTATTAGGTTTACCTAAATTCAAAAGAAATGTCGGACGAGACCCGAGCCTGGAAAAATTCGGTTTTAAAAATATGTAAAATACGGTTTAAGTTGTTGCCAGACTCATGGACAGGGTCCTATTTTGGAAAAAGATAAAATTGCATGAAAAATTGGGCTGCATGTCGACCCGACATTTCGACAGAGTTTCGGGTATTAACCGACAAACTAAATGAGAGTACCCTAAGTTTGACACCTATATGAGGATATACGGTTGTTGTATCATTGGAAAGGTTCCCCCCTTTGGCATGACTTCCACGATAAAGGTCTTGCTTTTGTGGCTAATCAGTACGTGTGGACAAGCCATTTGATATACCTGAATGTACGTGAATTGCCTCACTATATACCTCGTGGGGACAGTATGTGTGAGAGTGAATTCGATATACTTTACGTACGTGAACGAGTTCCCTGCTATATACCTCCAGTCATAACTTTGGTCAAGCAGTCGATGGGGGGGAACAGTTCAATATACATCGCAAGTACTTGGCCAATGAAAGGTGAGAGTCGTATTGCTTAGGCTAACTGCGACCTGCCAGACCAGCGCCCATCACAAAGTGACCCCTAGTTACGATTCAAAATTGGTCAATAGCCATGCGCTTTGGTGATGTAGTGTGCAAAATGCATGATTCTTGATTAATATATTATGGAGAGAGTATTTTATTTGGCATAATGAGCACTATACTAATAAGGAAGGATGTACAAGTATCATGTAAAGTAAATCTAGCATGGAGATTATACTAAGCATGAATATGTGAGAGTGAGTGATGTGTGATTATCTATAAGTGAGTGTGTGGTAGTGAACCTAAGCACGAATCAACTACAAGTGGCGTGTGATAAGTGTGAGTGAGCATGGATATATACAAGGGTTATAAGTGGAGGTGTGTGCTAGTGACACCTAAGCATGGATATTCTAATTGGTGTGGGAAGCATGTGGATATAAATGATCCTACGTCTAAGTAGTGTGAAGTGTACATAGAGATTATTTACAATTGTGTGAAGTGAAAAATGGGATGTGATATAAACATGAGATAGATATGTACAAGAAATAATAGAGAAGAAAAAAGGGAACATACATGTAGGTGCATACATACACAAGCAGAAAATGATAACACCGATGCAAATAGAGTCTAACCCTCTTATGACAAGTCAATCCCTAGCGGAGTTGCTACTTTACCCATCCCTCCGGGCTTTTCCCTCTGTCTCGAGGGGCGCTTGCATGCGCTCAGTTTGAGTGGGAGAAGAAAGTATCGTGCCCTTTTCTAGGAGAGCTTCGACAATCGTCAATGTGGGGTGATGTAAAGAGATGGAGTCACCAATCTATTTTTCACAAAATAGGCAAAAGATCATGTCGCCACATCGAAAGATAAGCATCAAAGACAAATTGATGCTTACGAAATCAATAGTTCAGAGGTTCGAGGACTAATTTACGGAATGGGAAGGTGTTTGGCACCCATCCCTCCCTTTCGATATCTCGTGGGCTTATATTACAATTTTTCTTAATTTCTCCGTAAAAGGTGTGTGCGTGTATATATAAATGGAGATCGGAATCATTCGATTCATATCATGAAAATGATAGAGTGAGGTCATCCAAAGTAATGTTCCCAAAATTAGAAAATACGATGTATGCGCTTATCGAGATATAAATTGTCATAATGGAACGATAATATTTGTTAGCTAAGAGGCGCAAGTATGAATCAGACGCGTGATATATATGAATAATATATAGATAATATAGGAGAAAAATGATATAAAAATTAAAAAATTGGACTCGAGTCCCGTGTTCTAGCCCGAAATGCCTATGTAGCCTATAAAGGCATCAAAGTCCACATAGTTCGCATGCGAAACAAGGGTGGGGTTTGTCCCATAGATTCAAACGGGAGTTTATTATATGTATGTGTGTAGAAAAGTTATTTTAGTTTTGAAAAAATGTGGTGAATAATCCCATTGGAATTTATAGGCTCCCTCTTTTATTTTAGAGAGAACATGATGTTTGGACCTTCTTTGGAGACTTGAGGCTTGATCTTGATCCTTGATGAGCTCCCTTGCAAATTAAGATGAATGTTGGATGATAGAGAAGGAAATTTTTTCTAAATTGAGTATGAAAATAATGGGAATGAAAGATGGAAAGGAATTTCTTACAAGGAAACTTCGTTAATTGTAGAAGAATGTTCTTGAAATCAGTGATATTGATAGATCTAAGGTCTGCCTTGGAAGTGATCTCATGCATTCCTAATATAGGGTAGGGGTACTATCAATCGACATATCCCTAGCCCTACTAATCGACAGGTGACCCTGGACACACTACCGATTGGCAGAAAATGGACCTGCCAATCAACAATCTCATGTAGATTTTTTCAAAAAAATGATCATAGAACGCAATTCATAAATCCAAATCGTGCACGGGGCATACATTAGAAAGGTAATTCAGATACCTTCAAGAGTTCTTTGGGCCACTCCCGGGTTTAGAAGTTGACTTTGGGTCAAATGGGGCTTGAAAGCACGTGTTGGTCCTTTGGACGGGAGATCGTCGGACGATAATGAATCATTCATCCAAAATGTAAGTCATAATCTTGCATGTGGCAGACTGGTGGAAGTGTTATTTGAGGTAATTCAATGTTAAAAAGTTCTTCACTCGGTTTAGAGAGCTAACTTTAGTCAAACGGGTTCCGAAAGTTCCCGGTGACCTTTTGGAGTAAAATGAATCGTTCGTTCGTACCATAAGGATGCTTTGCAGAAGAAACAAACCGTTGGAAAAGGTATTTAATGCCCTTTGAAGAATCATTCAGTCTCATTCAAGCCGAAGAGTTGATGTCGGTCAAACAGAGTTCGATGGCCTCCGAATCAGTTTTCGGGGGAAAACAAATTGTTCGTCCGAATGGTTATGTCATTTCATGCATGGGACAGACTGTTGGGATGGGGGTTTAGTGCCCTTAGAAAATTCATTGAGCTTTCACTCTTACGATGAAATTGATTGGGGTCAAATCGGGGCCCGGGAGTGCCTGGTAGCCTTTAGATCGATTTTTAATAGTAAAATGACCCGTTCGTCTGAACCGTTATGCTAATTCACGCACGGAGTGGACCATTGGAAAGGGTATTTAGAGCCCTTTGAATATTACTTGAGCTTTATCTCTAACGATAGAGTTGATCGGAGTAAAATTGGACTCGAGAGCACCCGATGGCCTCTAGATCGACACTCGGAGTATGACCTAGGATTTGTAGTGAAATAGGGAGGTGATAGGGATCTAAGGAGAGACTTGTAGGGGTTTTAGAATGTGGCGTCTACAGGTATATAATCATAAAATCCCTCTCTAGGTAATTCGAACAAAATATATGGAAAATCTTATATTTTGGCCGTGCATTGTGTTGTATTGGTTGTTGATAACGACAATGTAGTGGAGGGAAAAAATGAATTCACCCTTTTAGACTTGAAATTGACCAATTTGAATGAAAAAGGAAAAAAAATATTCTTTTGTGTTGTTTTGGTGTTTTTATCAATTTGGGTAATATGGTAAAGAGCATGAGTTATTTATCATAAAAGTCAGCAAGCTTATCCCATTATGCCCATTATTTTGCAGTCTTTATGTCAGGACATGACTTAGGTTTGAGATGAAATGTCCACGACCATCATAGCTTTGAGTTTGACTTAACCTCTATAATGACTTGAACTTCTTTTGAACACTCCTTTAAAAAAATATCCTAAATTTCCCATACTTCCTTGCAATGTGCCACCTTTATTAAAGAATCATTTTCTAAAGAAGAGCGTAAGATTTCCATAGCCACAATATTTAATTAATTATTCTTTTAAATGATCAATTATGATAAAAGGAAATGATCATTATCAATGATTATTTTTGCATATAATAATCAATTTATTGAAATATACACCACAAATTGAAAATAATTATATACGAGTTAAGCTTTGATACCAATTATTGTCCTGAAAATATACCCAATAGAAGGAGGTGTGGTGAGTTATGTTTTTACAAAATTAATGGAAAATTAATATTTTCTTTTGTTATAATGAATATTATAGAGTCAATATGTGCATGGATAATTAAATAGACTACAAGATCAATAATAAAGAGACTCTAGAAGCAATTTTTGTACATGGTTCGGGTCTGATTGCATCCACGCTCAAGACGAAACTTGAATGTTTCAATATCTTCAATTCATTTAGGCAGAATCAAAACCATAAAAGGATTTATCACACTTTACAACCTATAATAACGAGGGCGCCACATCCTTCCTTCTCAAATAGTACATGAATAATATCAAGCTCATTACCTCTTTCCTTGACTCCTCGTTATTACAACACAACTCATCATTAGGACATAATGAAGTTTAAATCATAACAAGAAAGTAAAAATAATTGTGGTTTCACAAAAAAAAAAGACAATCTTTAGTCAGAAGAAATAACTATCTTGATCACCACATCATTTATTTTATTAACAAGCTAAAGTCTCAAAGAGTGCAAGTGAAGATGTAAGCTTTTTTTTCCTTGTTAAGAAATCTTAGTAAGTTTGTTTAATGTTTTGATATTATTTGTATGCTCTTATGTATGTAAAAATATTATTTAGAAAGGTATATAAACATTAGGACCAGTAACGGTGTAATTCTATAGGGTATGCAAGACTACAAAAGAAGATAGAAACAATATGTGTCAATTAATTAAGAACACAATGCCAAATAGAAATAATACGATACTAATTTTTACTTATAAATCAAATGGTTTTGATATTAATGATCAATAGATCCCACTTTTTTCACATTATTATTATTATTATTATTATTTTTTATATAAGCTCTAGCAAAGATGGTGACATACAAAAAGAAAAATAAATTTATAATTTTAAAATAACCAACATATGAATAACATTAACTCTAAGTAAGTGATGAGAAATATTTCACAAGTGTCCTTTTATCATGTAGTAACTAAAGAAAAATTACAAATTTCCAACCAAACCATATGTAACTTTTGCATTAAAAAAATAAGGTATCTAGAGATGTTAGTTATGGTGTGAAGACTATACCTATAACTTATTGACCATAATTAGCTAACCCAAAAATTGAACTTTGATAGTTTTAGTGAGAGTATTGTCAAGGTCCTTTTTAGCCTTATATATTTGTATTGCTGAGGTAGTAACGATCAAACTTAATGCTATGATTGAAATTTGGGTGGGATGAATTGTAGAATTTTTCGTAGAACTTGTGCATTTTTTTAGTATATTTAAAGTATATTATTAAAAGGTGAAAATAAAGGAACAATCAAACAAAGAAATAAATTTGAAGTTATATAAATAAATTAGTAAATCTCTAATTCATTTATAATAAAGTTGTATAATTTGATAAAATTTGTTGAATATGATGCATTTTTATTGCAAAAAATATATGGTGTAGTTCTTATAAGATAATAAAAGGTTAACTAGTTAAATAATCCAAAGAAAAATTATTTTAGGGTAACCACGGTCACGTTGAATCACAACATATAATTTTTTCTCAGTATGTAATTTTTCGAATGAATCCATTCTTACATTATTTTTTATTGAATAAGAAATAACATAATCCCTTTTACGAAGTCAAGAAAAATGGCTCAAGGACTTGTTGACATCAACTTAAAAATGGTTGTTGACTACAATTGTAAAAAATCACAAGTTTAGCAGTAAAATCATCACAGACAGTACAATTCAGAATATTCAGAAAGAGAATGTTCTGAATTATCAAGAATTGAACCCATTAGTTACAACCCAAAACTAAATTTATAATATTCACATATAAATTTCAAACTAGTTTCTTTATAAATTGAAAATGAGTACCTGTATTAAAATTACACAACATCAAACCAATTGTGACACCTCGCCTAATTAAATACTGGGTGATCAACCTTTTATTAAATTTAAAACAGAATGTTCGGTGGATTCATTCTTAGCATCACTGTCGAAAAATATTTTTTTTCTTTATTTATCACCTAATAAATAATTAAGGTAAGTGTCAAAACATTTAATTTTAGTTATACTTGAATAATAAATTAATAAATTTCCATCTTTGAGTCATAAGCTATTCACATTCCACATAAATATAATGAATACTGGGCAGAATCAACTACTGAAATAAATCTGGTTGGATAAAACATTCCAATTCAAAGTCTCACACCAACAAATCATAAAATCCGCAAGTGTAACAGAAATAAACTACTAAAGTAAACTGAGTACAATCTCTAATAAAATGATTGAGAATGGGCGAAACATGCCCAAAGAGAAATGTCTGAGCGGAACTGAATGAAATGATAGAGGCGTCTAAATGCAAGGACCTACAACTCCCACAACCGATGCAGCTAACTAAACAATCAAAGCGTTTAAGTCTGGTAACCATGTGGTTGGGCACCTGATATAATACATATATATATAGAGAGAAAAAGAGAGAAGAATAACAAGAGACGGGTCAGAGCCCGAGTTGTAAAAATATTTGTTTTAGCAAGTATTTAAAATTTGCAATAAAGAAAGTATTATGCGCATGTTAGCTTGTCGGACTCTCACATGAGATTCTCACCTCTCATCTATCGTGCATGCCTAACATATATCTACCTCATATTAATTATGATACCCAACCTAACTAGTTCGAAGTCACCATACCACCATCTACGTCACTAGTAATATACTCGTATCGCCCATACAATATGTTATTCATTATTCACCGTTTGACTGGTTAATCTTTTACCAGCTAAGATTATTTTATTCCTCATTATTACTATATCTACTAATTTCGCACTGTAGAATTTTCTGAAGTTTATTCACATATATATAATCACATCATCCCTATATATGTATACTACGCCTGCACCCCTTTGTTAATACCACTTGGATCAAAGCAATTACTTTTATTACCATATTCACTAGTTATACACAGTAGACATATTCCCAAGCATATATATATACTGGGGTATGCCCGTGCCTGAAGGCACGTAGATAATTTTGCCCCCAATATTCGTATATGTGCTTATGATACGACACATCTACCAACTACCATAAACGCCCAATTCAACAACCCACACCTAAACATAAAAGTGAACCAAACTCACATTGTGAAATAAATTACGTAGACTATTAATTGTAAGGACCTAAACATTGACACTCCAAACAATCGAAACAACCAAAAGTATCACAAACGACACAAACAACCAACTATATCCCTCCAAGTAGTTGCCACTAAATATAACAATATGTTTTTTTTTACATTACCTCAAAGATGAATAAAAGAGAAATATGATATCAAACACAAAAGAATTGGATTCTCACATACTGTTCTCTTTAAAAGGAATCAATGAAAAGGAAAAACTCGATTATATATTCTCGGCATTCAAGTACATTTAATGATCTGATACCAAACTTCAAGATTTTCCATCTTGTACATGAAAATCCACTATATACATATTTTCCATTTTAATCGAGTCATGTTCTAGTTATTAAAAAAATATTTTTTTATCATGTCATATTTTCTTTGGGCAAAAAAGAAAAAGATAAAACATGTCATTTGGGTTAGTGTACGTGTCAGTGTTTTATTCGAGTCAATTATGTCATATTCGAGTCAATCATGTCATGGTTTTGAATTTTACTATGTGTTGGGGGATGTATTTTTTACTCCTATGGCCCTAAACTATTTCTTTTGCTAATTTTAATAGATTTTTTTTTTACTAAAGGGCTGAATTGGATGCAATTGAATAGTTTAAAAACTAAATTTACTAAAAAAATTAGTTTACAAACTAATAAAACTATTTATAAAATTCATGGGCAAACCCACTATAACATTGCAGGTAATATATTTTACATAACACGATCATGCTCCCAATTGTGGCTAATATTCTTTAAAATGTCTATTGTTTAAAGCTAATGCTTACAGTCAAAACACAACAACATTTGCTAATAACTCATATTTTTTCCTTTGTTAACACACTTAAAAGAGTGAGAAGCGAACACACAGTACCAACAGCCTTATGTAGGAATAAGAAAAGTACATACTATTCTAAAATTAATCGGACAAGATAACACCATTTTTTTGTTATGTTATTTTCTTGAGATCCATATTACAAAAGGATCCAAACAATTGAAGGCATCTAAATATGGAAATAACACCAATCCATTTAATTAAATGGTACATCGTACTGAATAGCAGAATATCATATTATCCTAAATAAACGAAACGCATGTAAATAGATATACAGGAATAGTTAAACTTACAATGAAAGAAAAATGACAATTAAAAGCATTTGACAAATAAATGACGGAACAAATACTAAATGAGCAAGAAACAACATGGACAATCATTTGCCCACTTTTCTCTCTCGCTCACTTGACAAACAACATGGATAGTTGTCCTAACAGTAACTCATACCAAAATAATTCAAAGCTACCAGGTACATTACCTACAAAAATTCACATTCATAGGATCGTCAAAAAGTAATAAAAAGAAAATAAAAAATAAAAAAACATTTTAAAATTTTAGTAGTAAAAGAAACTTTTTAAGTTTTAGTAATAAAAGAAACGAAATCAATTTACCTTTAAATCATAAACAAAAAGGAAAATTAAAAAAACATATCTTATAAGAATTTCTTTGCTTTTAAGTCATTTACTCCCTAAGAAATTTAAAAAAAAATCCAAACCTAGATCTATAAACGATCGTGAACCAAACCCAAAAATTTAGTCTCGAAACCCAGATTTCCAAACCCATATCACATTTTAAAACATTTACCTTTAAAAAGGCAAAGAAAAAAACATATATTAGAATCTCAACAGCTTCAGGAGTTTTTACTCTCACATCTCAATCGTAGTTTATTTTCAGAGCATAAATTAAAAAAAAAAGTACACCTGACATCAGAACCTCCTCAAGCTGAAACTATACAACCCAAAACACACATCAAAGATCAATAGACCAACCATCCGGAGGAGTCCGACGGCTAAATCAAAATATACATCTAAAAATATCAAAAAACCCAAATCTTTTTGTTGGCAGCTAAACCAACCGGAGCAATCCGCGAGCTCCATGGCAGTGACGATGGTTTCATACCGGATGCGGAGAAGAGTTCTCGTCCATGGTATTTGTTCAAACAATGCAGATGACACCCAAAAAATTAAAAAATCATTAAGTGTAGGTGTGTTTGCCCATGCTTTGTAAACAAACCAAATGAAAAATTGAAACAAACCTGTAAGAGGGTAGGAGAGATAATGGGAGAACAGAAGGGTCGTGGTGCTTCTTCCCTCTTGAGAGGAATCCAAACCTATACCTGAAGAGGAAAAAAAAGCATCATTGCGATATAAATTAGTATCTTAAAAGGAAGAGAGACATGGGTAAAGAGTGACATATGTGCAAGTGGTGTCTAGATGTTTTGAGATGTGTGCACATCAAATTGGCTTCTCAAATTAAAGTATCATTTCCCATCTTTTTCTCGTGCCACGCATACCTGGAAATTAGAGCACACCAGTCTCTCCATCATCATTACTGTCTACACCAGCTCATCTTCCCTAAGCACCCTAGAAGCCATACAAATAATACCATATGAAACTCAGAAAATATCTTGTGACAAAAAGAAAAAGATCTAAGTCACTAAGTTACAATACTAACAGTAAAGAGTTAGATAAATCCAACTAATGGAAACAAATGACCCCTATTTAGAATGTATTACTTAACAATTTGAAAAACATCACTTATGAGACCCAAATCATGAAACTTCCATCCCAAAAAAATACAAATGCAAATATTGAAGATCTTGATTCAGACTAAACATGAGCAAACTGAGTTGCATTTGAGGAACACAAATCTCAAATAAACAACCAAAAGCAAAAATGAAATGATCCAAGCAAATACGAAATGACCCAAACTGACCTATATTCTTTATGCTTGCTCATCCTATCAGTAGACAACTTACCAAAGCTCCTTTGACTATTTATTTTGTTGTCATGAACAAACTTTGAGATTCATCTAGGTACATGACTAAATAGCAACGAAAAAAAGATCCAACATGGTATAACTAATGAAACCCACCATACACCCGATTTACCTTGCATCAACGCTTGACAAACCAAAACACCATATAGGTCAGTATAAATGTTTTAAATAAATAGAGCATACAGATTCTTTGGTAATATTGACTTACCTACACCTACTGTGTGTGTTTACATGTGGGTTTCTTCAAAAATGACTCACCACCCCTCAAATGGGCTTTGCCTAAATCACTGACTCACCTAAGAAAAATGCACCTTGAAGAAAAATCGTGCGAAGCTTATTTCTTGGCATTTAGTTGTAGTATGGCCAAAGGTGGTTGTTCCTCCATTAGAGAAAGGGGGATATATATCAGGGAGTGGCATTTGTAAATGGGCGGCGGTGGAGATATAAGAAAACCGACTCAATTGCATCCTCAAAGACACCTCATTCTCGTTTGGGTGGATTTGGATTATGGGATAAAGTAGAAAAATGTTAGATGAGTTTCCAAGGTTTGGAGTGAGAGAGAGAGATTGAATAGTTTAGTCGTAATTTCTTCTCGAGTCTTGCGCTCTGCTATAAAAATTTTAAGTATCCTTTCTTCTTGAGTGTTGTGCTCAATAAAGTGGGTAGGTGGGCTGGTTTTTAGACCCGTGTAAGATAAATGAGGGAAATGATCTTAGCCGTTATTTTTTGCATTCGTGGCATTAATCCAAACCATCAAATATCTTATCTTTTATGGAACAGTAAAAACACACTTGTAACTTATTATACACATATATATATATATATATATATCCTGCACCCCTTGGTTAAGACCACTTGGCGCAATGCATACTTTGCTATCATGTCTCGGTGCATCAATCAGTGCATAAAGGACAACTGGTTCAATCTCTCACGAACCATAAATTCAAAACACAAATATTGGAGGCGTGTATATTCCCCAACCAAATGGTTCATGCACATATCTACGCTCCCATTCAGCCGTCGAAACTAACCTACATCTCAGATAGCACGTAACCAAGTTAATATACTCTAGGTACAAGTCAAATATCCCCCCATTGTGTCACCTGGGATAAGACTGTCCACTGCGCAAAAACCTCCTCCCGATAGCAAGCAGCGTAGGTATGCTATACACACAATAATAATAATAATCATATAATAGGCATTTTCACATCCCATTAAAATTCAAGGTATTCAACCCATACATATATTTTCCATATGTAGTATTCTCTCACTACTACTTATAATATAATTATTTCGATTATTTTCTCTCTCTCGAAATCTCAAAGGTTAATTCATCTTTCCAAATCTTTAGGTTATTACTATACGAATATTTCCTAGCAATTCTGCACTATGCTAAAATCACCAAATGACAGTTCCCTATCTCCAAACACCTGCGTAAACCTAATTGGGCAAAAATTATAATTTTCCAGGTTTTGGACCTGTCGTTCTAACCAGGTCAGATGTCGTTTGAACGAAATCTCGTGAGATCCATTCTCGTTTGAACGAAGCTCAATCTCGTTCGAACGAGGTTGAGCAGTACTCTTCCCCACCAGACATGTTAATTTCTACACCCTAAACAGTTTCATTTTTTGCCATTTTTAAGCCTAAAACCTCTAAAATAATCAGCCCAAACACCAATCATTCAATTCCAATCAACTACCTAGCATCTATAAATGATTTCCAATAATATAACATCGTTAAATCATCACTAATCATCAATTAAATTCGAAATCCCCAATTTAATTATCAAGAACCATATTTCTCAAATTATATGCATAAATCTAAATTAAAACTCAAATTTGTTTCTCAATTTCAACATATAATTCCGAAATTTCTATTCTACATGCAAAGGGGTTCAATTCTTCATCAAAATAACTCTCAATCCATGATTTAAATTCTCTAAATTCACCTAAATCAATTCTACATCATGTATTTTATTCCTATACTAACATGAACACAATTATTGCTAATAGAAAGCAAGTAATAAACACTTGCCTCGATTATGATGTTTTGAACCGCTGATGAAATTGTTATAGACTTGTTCCTCATCTTTTGATATACGCTTTGGTGGGATTTGTGGTGTGAGTTCTTGAGTTTTGCACCAAGAACACCTATGGGCTCTCTCTATCTTCCTCTGTGGTTCTCTCTCCTTCTCTCTTAGGTTTAAAAACTGACAGACTTCTTCTTACCCACGTACACTCATATTTACTTATCTAATTTTCGTCCATTTTATTTTCTCAAAAATCCAAATGACAAAAATACCCCTATAGGGTGCCGGTCCGGCCTAAAAATATTTTGGAGTCCAAATAAAATATCCGGGTAGAGTTTTCTGATTATCTCGACCCTTCCCGACTCATTGGCATACTCAAAATGGTCATACGAGTTACTTAAAAGTAATTCACTTCTTTAATCGATTATATCAGTTTCGACACGTCTCACACGTGCGTCCCGACTTAATATAACAAACTGTCATATTTCTTACTCTCGACAATTTATAAAATTTCATAATCCCATATTACATATCCACACTGTGATATTCAATAATTTTTCCATCAATAAGTATTAACTCTTGGCACGCTAGTTAATAATTATTTTAATTTGGATTAATTAACAAATAAATTTGTTTAAATAATCAAATTGTTTCAATTTCCTTTTACATACATAAACTTAAGCAAATAAATAGTTATGGTAAAATTGGAGAACATATTAAAAAAATAACATATGATGCGGAATATGGATTAATTTAGAAGGTTGCATATATTTTGAGGAATAATTTATCTCCGAAAATCAAAATTAATAAACAAAACAATGAACTCATAAATCAGATCAAAACAAAACAATGAACTCATAAATCAGATCAAAACAAAACAAGCATGTCAAAAATATCGAAAATGGGAAGGGGGGAAATAATTCAACTATAACTTCCACTTGTTTCTTGAGGAGCATAAAATTGGACATGATAGTTGAAAAAATGAGACGGGGAATCTACAAATCATGTTTTTGAGGCTCCTTACATAAATTCACTTAAGATGAGAATTAACAAAGGTTTAATGGTAGTTCATATACCATATTCTCGAGCTATCTTTGGCACTTTTTGGGAGGGGAGGCGTTAATTACTTATGATGGAGAGATAAATAGAGTAGAGATTGTCACACCTCACCAGAAGACTCTCACTGATATCATGATTAGTATTAATAGATTTAATTAAAAACATCTAAACATTCCATTAATCAAATGTTATGTGAACCACTATAAATATAAAACTTAATTTGTGAGGATATGAACAAGGATTTTTATATAAACTTAAATAATTAAAACCAACTGATAACTTATTATATGAAACTCAAAACAAAACATATTAATTATGCCCACGCTAACTAATTAGGGTTACATAATTATGTACACAATATTTGACATAAATATGCACGTGTATAATCACACATGTGGGAGGTCCTAGACGTTACTCCCAAACAACCTCGACATGGTAATGAAGTCATCTTTTGAACACCTGAAATGGAAACACATAAACATTACCTAATACTTAGTTAATGTACCCCCCCCCCCCCCACCCCCCCAACCCCCCAAATCTAAATAGTTTCCGAATTCGACAAAGAAGGCATTGTGAATTCCATTAAATATTTCAAAATTAGAAATATAAAATAAACAACTTGTGAAACTCATTCAGGTGATCAACTTTAATAAATAGATCAATACCTTTCAATAACTCCTTGATTTTATGATTTTTGTTTACAATAAATCCTCTTAAGCACATCGATTCTTTCTTTCACACTTATTTCCTTTCAAATCCTTGCATTATCTATGTATGTAATGGAGGAAGGTTGAACCAACCTTTTAAAGAATTTCAAAAATGTCGACATGTGATGAAACTTGTGGTATGTGTGATTGGTGGAAATAAATGTGGCATTCAAAACATTTCAATTTTAGGAAAATTTTTGTTGTTCGTAAAATAATTGTAAATTGTTGTCCCGACCTCCAATTGACAAACAACTTTTATATTTGAATTTGGCCAAAATCACAGTTTTACTATGCTAAGGTTGGGCTCAATCAGGAAGGGAGAAATCTGCCCAAAATTCCAAAACACAAACTTTTGGCTACTAAATCTCACCAATTACTAAACACCACTGTGTATCCAAAACACAAAAATTATATCATTTAAGTAGTCACTTCATAACATTTTAATTTTATATTTTTCTTAGATATTTTCTTCTATTTTTTCGATATATCAATGCATCTAACCTTATTTAATTTATGCTTATTCTTCGCGCAATGTTAAACAAGTGTTCTAAAATCATATGCATTCTCATACTGAAATATATTTAATCACTCTCATGCATATAATCAAACTTATGGATAAATAAAGTACCCTATTTAAGGTATATACAGTTTGAGATGTCAATAGAGGTTAGCATGTACAAGAGAGAGAGAGAGAGAGAGAGAGAGAGAGAGAGAGAGAGAGAGTCGTATTAATTAGATGGTTGTTAGTAATGGTGATAAATATTGATATTAAATATGGTTGGTAGGAGTGACATACTATGAAAAGGACAGGGTAAAATGTATGTACTTGTACAAGTTTTTAGTAGTATATACAGATAGATAGATTAAGAATAAGTGAGTTATTTAAAAAAAATTAACAATGCATATTACTTATTTATTTTAATTTATTAAGAATGATTAATGAATGAATTACACCCATGCCCCTTAACTTTGGCATTTGTAATAATTAGACCCTCAAATATTTTTCAACGTGTTGGCCCTTAAACTATCGTAAGTTTATACAGACGACTCTTTCTTTACATTTTTTTGTTAACTTTGACGTAAAAAGCCCAAATATCCATTTTGGCATCCAATCGTAAATTGAGAGTTTTATATATTAATCTAATCAATTTATGACTTATTAACATTAAATCATATATTTTTGCTACATATGATGATTGTAATGACTTAAATTAAGATATAAATACAACTCAATCACAAAATTAAGAAATGTAAGAATTAATGGCATCCATATCATACATTGATTTATAAAAAAAAATCGTGCGTGCACGTATAATATTAGATCATTTATTGCTAGAAATTCAAAATATAAGTTTTAAATATATTTTTGAAGACAAAAATAGATTCTTTTTTTACATTTTCAATGTCAATTTATCATTTTAAAATGATCTATATGAATGTGCACATTTTGTAAGCCCAATATTCGTGAATTTGAATCGTAAAGGATATGGATGACAATCTTAGTCATAACACGATTATACGACATGATATTTCGTGTTGGGATTTTATAACTTGAAGTTGTGTCATGTCGGGTTTGTATAAAAATATTACTCGTGTTACCATGTTGTGTTGTGTTATTTATATATTTAGCATATAACTAAAATTGGAGCCAACACCACAGAATGACACGTGGATATAATAAATCTTCACTCTTTCCTTCATTTGACAGTACGCTATATGTGTGAAAATTTCTTTCATATCCCCATGTCTCTCCAATCCCTGTGTAGAATCGTTTCCTCTTCTTAACCTATTTCCTTTCCTTTGTCTCCATATGAAAATACTAAAGTAAATACGTGCTCGAAAAGGATTACAATTTGAGAGTGCACAATTAATTTTTCATAGATTTTATCTTTTTATTATAAACATACATTTAGGTGATAAAACAAATAAATCAAATCAAGTATGGCTGGCAATTTTTGACACGATAACCCGTTTATGGTAATAACCCGAACATGACACAATTAGCTTGTGTAGATTTAAAAGTAACCAAAACTTATACTTAAATTAAAATCAACGCGACCCGAAAATGACACGACTAACCCGAATTTCCACCTCTAAAATCAAGAATTCAACTAAGGCCAAATTTCAGGGAAAAAAAAACTTTTGAGTAAAACCTTTATTCAATTTAGAAATCTACAAGACAGTCGACTTACAAACTACTTGATATCTGTGACACCCTACCTAATAAAATACCGGGTGATCAGTCCTATACCAAATTAAAATAGGAATCCCAGTTGGATCATCCTTAGCATCACTGTCAAAAACTTTTTAAAACTTACTAATCAACTAGTATTCCAAAAGCTGGTGCCAATTTTAATTTTTTAATTAAACAAAACAGTACATGCGGAAATAAATATGAACCATTCACACAACTGAATAAAACTCAACTGAATAATTAATTACACAACTTGTCAAATAAACTATCGGCTACCAAAACGAAATAATCCAATACAAATATTCAACAACGGAATAAAACAAATCTGAAAACTGTACTGAGAAGATTGGGCGACAAGCCCTAAATAAAACTGAAACTAATACATGATTCCTACTCTAGGAATAAACGAACGATGCGTCTAATTCAAACTTCTGCTAGCATCCACATATGTTGCAGCTCTGTGTCCCTGGAATAGAATTTCAATCCTGGCGTCCCTGTGGCTGGACACCTAAAAGGTTTTGAAAATAGTTTTATAGCAAGGGTTAGAACCCAAAACATTTTGAAAATATTTAGCAATTGAATTAACTGCAGTAATTTAAAATGCATGAATGAGCTTCATATTTAAGTTAGTGTCGCACTCCCTTGTGGATATTCTCACCCCTCCATTATTGTGCACACCTAATGGTTACCTTGACCCCCACCTAGTTGTACTACCCCGTCCAACTAGTCTTGGTATAACATACTACTCTAACCCAAGTATAATGATTCTTGAATTATAAGTTATCTCACAATTAACTTAATTAATTCCTTCTTAAATGATAGCATATAACTGTGTCACAATTTATATAAAGTAAATACATCACACACTGTATTATTACCCGCATATAATATTGAATACCATTATATACGTACCTTTACTAAAACATCCACACATATAACATACGTATATACATCCCTCCGAGTATATCCTCGTCGGATGATTCCCTCTAAAGTGCTATCTCACTAGGTGTGCTCACATAACCTAGTTATCCAAGTTGAAATCGCTCACCAACCTGGCCCAAAACATAAACGAAGTGGAGGCGGTCATATACCTTCCCTGAAAGTGAGATAATCCCCTCACCCATATACCGAACGCTATGACCTGGGGATATACTCACCCTACTCCTCAAGCTAGGGGATTCACCCACATCGCACAACCTCCCTTGATAGAACTAGACTATATAAATTAAATAAGTATCTACACACTGATATTTAATAGCACACACACACACACACACACACACACACACACACACATACACACACACACATATATATATATATATACATTCACTGTACCGTATATATATATATGATAAACTCCGGCTTTATCGTGTACTCAAAAACACGTAACACTAGCTTGAAATTTCTCGAGTCTCTAGCCCGACTCAACTTAATTAATTTTCTCACTTATAAAATTATCATTACCCCGAGTTTGTGGTCCGACTCTAATATATTTAATTCACACTCAATTAATATAATATTTTTCCCCGAGTCTGTGGTCCGACTCTCATATAAATACATTACACAATAATGGTTCGACTCTAAGATTTTTAATTCACATCTCAATTAACTTATTACTTTCCCGAGTCTATCGTTCGACTCTAATTAAATTAATTAACACACCTATTAATTTAATACCTTCCCGAGTCCATCGTTCGACTCTAATTAAATTAATTAACACCCCTATTAATTTAATACCTTCCCGAGTCCATCATCCGACTCTAATTAAATTAATTAACACACCTAATAATTTTATACCTCCCCAAGTCCATCATTCGACTCTAATTAAATTAATTAACACGCCTATTAATTTAATACCTTCTCGAGTCTATCTTCCAACTCTTAATTAAATTAATTAACACTTCTATTAATTTAATACCGATCCGAGTCTGTGGTCCGACTCCCAGTTAATTAATTTACACATTAATTAATTCATACTAAACTGAGTCTGTGGTACGACTCTCATTTAATTAATTTATACATTAATTAATTTATACCAATCTGAGTATGTGGTCCGACTTTCATTTAATTAATTTACACATTAATTAATAAACACCCTTCCCGAGTCTGCAATCCGACTCTAAATTAATTAATTACAACATCAATTAGTTTAATACTTTTCGAGTCTATTTTCCGACTCTACTTTCATTAACTAACACATCCATTAATTTAATAACTTGGTGTCACCCAACCTTTATTCCCGGACTCGCTCACTTGGACCATAACTTAATATTTCCCGAGTCTATGTTCCGACTCCAAATTAATTTATTCTCTCAATAATTAATTTAATACTTTGGTGTCACTTAACCAACATACCCGGACTCGCTCACTTGGTCCATTTTTACACAATGTGTTGCACATTTATCACCATCAAATTTCCCAATTATATTTACCTATAATTATCAACATATCCGGACTCACCCACTTGGTCCATAAATAAATATTTCACCTCAACTTTCTTTAAATATTGTAGCGTCACCCCACTACAGTACCCGAATATTATTCCTCCTCCCAATTTCAATACTTATGTATTATTTCCCAAATTCGTTCATCTCATGACATACCGTTGACACCCTCCTAAATCCATTTATGTCACCCTATAATTGTTAAGGAATTATGTGCCACAATGAATTTATCACTAAATAAAAGTAGGGGATTAAATCTTAAATAAAATCCTCTTTATAAACAAACTGGCCGAACTGTCAACTTTCTGGGACCGTCGATCGATCGATCCCCTGGGGTCGATCGATCGATCGAGCAGGTGATCGTCTTCCCCGGCTTATTGTTTCAGCCATTAACGAACCCTTAAGATTTTGATTTCTTCCCAAACCTTTACCCCTTTCACAACCAACATATTCTCCATACCAGAAAAGGTTCTAAACACCCTAGAGACCATAATCCATCAACAAATTTATACAAAAACCCTAAGCATATCCAATTTGGGTTTTTCACCCAGGTCTCGTTCTACCAAATCCGACCCTACCATAATCAGTCCATGTAATCATTATACAAATTGTAATCCACTCTACAATTTAATCTTAACAGACCTAAATCATAACGTAACATCCATTGAGTAATTAAATCTACCCATTACTCTAAATTCATAAAAAAACTAATTTTAATTACGGTTATACACCCAAAACGAATTTTGATTTACACATCACTATGATATGAATTGATTATTATCAATTTAGAAATCACAACAGTTAACCACTTGCCTGAAATTGTTCGTAGAGTCTGATCCGTTGGTGTAGTTCCTTAATTTGGCTCAAAATTCACAAATTGGCTCTTGATTTTCTTTTCCCCAATTTCCCTCTCAAGCCCAGGCTTAGAATTTGTGTTTACTGTCATTTAACACTTCTCCATTTAGGTTAAAAATCTTAATCCCGTTTTTGGCCATCTAGGCCTAATTAAATGGCCTAACTCACCCCGTGTGGGCCCGGTTACGTCCAAAAATACGCCAAGACCCAATTACTACCCCCGAGTACTTTTTTCTGACTATCTCGACCCATCCGGACGCAACCGCGCACTCGGAATTGCCATCCGAAATACTTTTTAACATTTCCAAATTTCGACCTCAAAATGCGACACACGAGATTTTGAGCCATTAAACTTAAAAGTCGCCAATTATAAATAATTCGGCTCACTCAAATAAATTCTCCAACTCATGAATTTAAGTTTCTTCAATTTAAATATTTTTATAACTCCCAAAAATAATTAAATATATATCCTCAAAATTACCGGGTGTTACATACTCCCCCCCTTACAAAGAAATTTCATCCTCGAAATTAAGATGAACGTAATGTTCCAAGCTTCGCATATTACTCTCTAGTCATGTGCCTCCATGCTCGCTATATCTATCCCATTCGCTTCTAACCATACGTTACATATGTATGCATTTAGATTAACCAGGGCGCCCATACACCCCATACCCGTGCTTAACCACACGAAATTTGCCTTAATTAACCCGGGTGCCCATGCACTCTATCTCCGCGCTTTACCGCACGAAAGTTACCCGACTATGCTAGTCGTAACTCGTAATATAACTTCGAACCCGTAGTCATATCACACATATATATATATATATATATATATATATATATATATATATATATATATATATATATATATATATACATATGTATCTCTTGCCCGGGTACCCAACCTATGTACTAACGTCCAACATCTCCCCACAAAATACTTGTCTCTCAACACAAAAGTATATGCGCTTACTCTCATGTTACCAAAGATGACATAAAGAATCGTGACCTTACCATAACTAGTCCTTGCGTAAAATAAACCCCGATTTATCTCTTTGCTCGAACATAATTCTAACCACCCTGATTCACTTTAGTAACCACCCCTACTTTTCGGGATAAAATGTGAGAACACAAAGCCTCACTTTCTGTCTATCGCACCACACAATATAACATATATACACACATATACATAGGCTAAACCCCCTCTCAGGTGATACCTAGTACCAATCATATCCTGGTGTCGCGAACACCAAAACTTACCCCCACTATTCACAATAGTTCAAACCCATCGCTATCCAGCCGATATTTAGGAAATATTATCAATCCTACTCCCATAATTCTCGAAAGTAGTAACTCTTCGCATAATTCAAACCTTCACTTAGTGTACACCTCCACTCTCCCGTGAAGGACACCACAGAACTCCGCTACCCCACGGAAAGTTTATCCACATACTATGGCTACTACAGCCAACGCACCAACTAAATTCGACTCACCCGCAAACTCTAGTGAAAAATAAGTCTTATATTGTGACATCCTCCTTGTCACTCAAAAATGTATCCCATGCCCATAGGGTACAAATAATTACCTCCATACTCCAGCTTCAACGGCTGATCCTCGGGTTCTGAAGCATCTTCTCCTTGCTTGAATGCGCCCATGACTTACAGCAGTTGTTGTACATCCAAGACCTCGTCCTGTAGTTGACCCGTGCCTCGCTTAAGATAATCTCTCTCCATGTGTCCCGCTTCCCCACAAACGAAACACCTTCTAATACATTCACCCTGCCACTGATCCCTTCCATGCCAACCTTGTTGGAATTCCTGGTCATCCTACTGATAGCCCCCAGCTCTAAGTTTAGCACGATTTCCCTGCTGAAAATCCTGCCCTTGATCTCCCCCTGCCTGCTGCTGGGATACCCCATTGGTATTGTTCCCTCCTGCCTTATACGACTGGCTAGTTTTCACTCCCCTCCCGCTTCCTTTCGCGTGGAAGTGATATTCCCGATAGTGTAGGAGTGTTGCGTTAGCAACATCAGTATAAGCTACTAATGCGGAATTACCAATTAAATGTTGTCTGATTCTCCAGACTAACCGATTCACAAACCTTACTTTCTTTCTTCATCGCTTACCTTATCTGGTACAAAATTTGCCAAATGAGTAAATTCTTCCTCGTAATCGGCCACTGAACGGTCTCTCTGAGTCACCTCACTAAATTTTCTCCTCATTTCGATCTCAACCGTTGGAGGAAAATACTTGCGGCCGAACCGCACCCAAAAATCTGCAATAGCTAGTGTATCCCTTTCCTCAACTGTGGTGATCGACTCCCACTACTGTAGCTCTGCTCCCACTAAACTAACAGTGGCTAGCATTTTCTTTCGCACCTCATCGCAATCTCCCATGTGTAGGTGACGTTGGGTATCTCTCTTCCTTGACACGCTAGCACTACATCTGAACCCCCTCGCAATTCTGGTGAATGCCGACTCTTGAAAAACCTCTCGTACTTGCTACCACCCTGACGGCCCCGCGGGGCCTGAACATCTAGTGCCATTAACACTTGTGGCTGATCACGTGGAAAGTACCTTGCCATTGTGACCACCGTCGCTTCAACTGCCTGCGCCACTACTTCAGTTACCTGTGCTGCCAAAATCATCTGTGGCAGTTGCTGCGGTAACTCTTGCTCCTGACGAGCCTCTCTAGTCTCATCTCCACCTGCTGCCCTAGCTGCTCTATCTCTCTTCTGGGCGGCATCTGGAATGAGAATCGAATCGTATGAGTTCACTCTCAAATACAAATTTGGCAGAAGAACGTATATGTGCATACGTATGAGAATAAAATAATCCTATAATAGGGCTCTATGTCAAAGATTGTTAAGCCGAAATGTGAAAAGTCGCACAGATCTTAAGGACACTAGAACCTGATGCTCTGATACCATCTGTGACACCCCACCTAATAAAATACCGGGTGATCAGTCATATACCAAATTAAAATAGGAATCCCAGCTGGATCATCCTTAGCATCACTGTCGAAAACTTTTTAAAACTTACTAACCACCTAGTATTCCAAAAACTAGTGCCAATTTTAACTCTTAAATTTAACAAAACAGTACATGCGGAAATAAATATGAACCATTCACACAACTGAATAAAACTTAACTGAATAATTAATTACACAACTTGCCGAATAAACTATCGGCCACCAAAGTGAAATAATCCAATACAAATATTCAAACCCCGGAATAAAACAAATCTGAAAACTGTACTAAGCAGATTAGGCGACAAGCCCTAAATAAAATTGAAACTGATACATGAGTCCTACTCTAGGAAGAAATGAACAATGCGTCTAATTCAAACTCCTACTAGTATCCACATATGCCGCAGCTCCGTGTCCCTAAAATAGAATATCAATCCTGGCGTCCCTGTGGCTAGACACCTAAAAGGTTTTGAAAATAGTTTTATAGCAAGGGTTAGAACCCAAAATATTTTGAAAATAGTTTTATTGCAAGGGTTAGAACGCAAAACATTTTGAAAATATTTAGCAAGTGAATTAACTACAGTAATTTAAAATGCATGAATGTACTTCATATTTAAGTTAGTGTTGCACTCCCTTGTGGACACTCTCACCCCTCCACTATTGTGCACACCTAACGGTTACCTTGACCCCCACCTAGTTGTACTACCCCGTCCAACTAGTCCTGGTATAACCTCCCCTTGCCATACTATTCTAACCCGAGTATAATGATTCTTAAATTATAGATTATCTCATAATTAACTTAATTAATTCCTTCTTAAATGGTAGCATATAACCGTGTCACAAGTTCTATAAAGTAAATATATCACACACTATATTATTACCCGCATATAATATTGAATACCGTTATATACGTACCTTTACTAAGACATACACACATATAACATACGTATATCCATCCCTCCGGGTATACCCTCGCCGGATGATTCCCTCTAAAGTGCTATCTCACTAGGTGTACTCACATAACCTAGTTACCCAAGATGGAATCGCTCACCAACCTGGCCCAAAACATAAACGAAGTGGAGGCGGTCATATTCCTTCCCTGAAAGTGAGATATTCCCTCACCCATATACCGGACGCTATGACCTAGGGATATACTCACCCTACTCCTCAAGCTAGGGGATTCACCCACATCGCGCAACCTCCCTTGATAGCACTAGAGTATATAAATGAAATAAATATCTACTCACTGATATTAAATAGCACACACAATAAATACACACATATATATATATACTATCACTGTACTGTATATATATAATAAACCCGGGCTTCACCGTGTACTAAAAAACCCGTAATAATAGCCTGAAATTTCCCGAGTCTCTGGCCCGACTCAACTTAATTAATTTTCTCACTTATAAAATTATCATTACCCCGAGTCTGTGGTCCAACTCTAATATATTTAATTCACACTCAATTAATATAATATTTTTCTCCGAGTCTGTGGTCCGACTCTCATATAAATACATTACACAATAATGGTTCGACTCTAAGATTTTTAATTCACATCTCAATTAACTTATTACTTTCCCGAGTCTATCGTCCGACTCTAATTAAATTAATTAACACACCTATTAATTTAATACCTTCCCGAGTCCATCATCCGACTCTAATTAAATTAATTAATACACCTAATAATTTAATACCTTCCCGAGTCCATCATCCGACTCTAATTAAATTAATTAACACACCTAATAATTTAATACCTTTCCGAGTCCATCATCCGACTCTAATTAAACTAATTAACACACCTATTAATTTAATACCTTCTCGAGTCTATCGTCCTACTCTTAATTAAATTAATTAATACTCCTATTAATTTAATACCGATCCGAGTCTGTGGTCCGACTCCCAGTTAATTAATTTACACATTAATTAATTCATACTAAACTGAGTTTGTGGTACCATTCTCATTTAATTAATTTATACATTAATTAATTTATACCAATCCGACTCTGTGGTCCGACTCTCATTTAATTAATATACACATTAATTAATAAACACCCTTCCCGAGTCTGCAATCTAACTCTAAATTAATTAATTACAACATTAATTAGTTTAATAATTTTCCAAGTCTACTTTCCGACTCTACTTTCATTAATTAATACATCCATTCATTTAATAACTTGGTGTCACCCAACCATTATTTTCGAACTCGCTCACTTGGCCTATAACTTAATATTTCTCGAGTCTATGTTCCGACTCCAAATTAATTTATTCTCTCAATAATTAATTTAATACTTTGGTGTCACTTAACCAACATACCCGTACTCGCTCACTTGGTCCATTTTTACATCTCAGACTTTCATTCCCACATATTCGCCCACAATGTGTTGCACATTTATCACCATCAAATTTCCCAATTATATTTACCTATAATTATCAACATACCCTGACTCACCCACTTGGTCCATAAATAAATATTTCACCTCAATTTTCTTTAAATAATGTAGCGTCACCCCACTGCAATACCCGAATATTATTCCTCGGTCCAATTTCAATACTTATGAATTATTTCCCAAATTCGTTCATCTCATGAGATACCGTTGACACCCTCTTAAACCCAATTATGTCACCCTATAATTGTTAAGGAATTATGTGCCACAATGAATTTATCACTAAATAAAAGTAAGGGATTAAATCTTAAATAAAATCCTCTTTATAAACAAACTGGCCGAACTGTCAACTTTCTGGGACTGTCGATCGATCGAGCAGGTGATCGTCTTCCCCGGCTTACTGTTTCAGCCATTAACGAACCCTTAAGCTTTTGGTTTCTTCCCAAACTTTTACCCCTTTCACAACCAACATATTCTCCACACCAGAAAAGGTTCTAAACACCCTAGAGACCTTAATCCATCAACAAATTTATACAAAAACCCTAAGTATATCCGATTTGGGTTTTTCACCCGGGTCTCGTTCAACCAAATCCGACCCTACCATAATCAGTCCATGTAATCACTATACATATTGTAATCCACTTTACAATTTAATCTTAACATACCCAAATCATAACTTAACATCCATTGAGTAATTAAATCTGCCCATTACTCTAAATTCATAAAAAACCTAATTTTAATTATGGTTATACACCCAAAACGAATTTTGATTTACACATCACTATGATATGAATTGATTATCATCAATTTAGAAATCCCAGCAGTTAACCACTTGCCTAGAATTGTTCTTAGAGTCTGATCCGTTGGTGTAGTCTCTTAATTTGGCTCAAAATTCCCAAATTGGCTCTTGATTTGTTTTTCCCCAATTTCCCTCTCAAGCCCTAGGCTTAGAATTTGTGTTTACTATCGTTTAACACTTCTCCATTTAGGTTAAAAATCTTAATCCCGTTTTTGGCCATTCGAGCCTATTTAAAATGGCCCAACTCACCCGTGTGGGTCCGGTTACGTCCAAAAATCTCCCGAGACCCAATTACTACCCCCGGGTACTCTTTTATGACTATCTCGACCCATCCGGACTCAATCGCGCACTCGTAATTGCCATCCAAAATACTTTTTAACATTTCCAAATTTCGACCTCAAAATGCGACACACGAGATTTTGAGTCATTAAACTTAAAAGTCGCCAATTATAAATAATTCGGCTCACTCAAATAAATTCTCCAACTCGTGAATTTAAGTTTCTTCAATTTAAATATTTTTATAACTCCCCAAAATAATTAAATATTAAATCCTCAAAATTACGGGGTGTTACAATATCTGCCACAATCATAGAGCGCTAATCTTTGCAAATCTCTAGTGAACAACTATGATCATTGCAAGAATCACAAGACTGCAGTCCTCTTTTAGCCTCAGCCTTTATCTTCAGTATTGAGTCCCCATATGTATCATGAGTCATCCATGGAGATACCTTCTCCACAAGGTGTATGCAAAGATACAAAACTTTCTAGGGTTTAAACAAATTCACAAGAACAATGTTCTAGAATGTTTGTTGTGAATTAAATAGTGTTTTTACAACACAAAAAGTGAAGAACTTTCATAAAATTTATGCAGAAACGGATTTGCAAAAGTCTTAAACGTTTTGATAACGAAATAGGTATTTATAGGCCATTCCCAAAAATTGAGGCTACACAGTTGTTCGAACGCCTTTACAGTGTCATTCTAATGAGATATACATCTCGTTCGAATGAGTCTTATCTCGTTTCTAATGACCTTAGAAAATCTTAGACGGTAAGCCCTCATTTGAACCTCGTTTGAAAACATATAAAAACGACCTATCTAACGACTTGTAATCTTGTTTGAATGAGATTTAAAAACAAAAAAATATTTTTCTTTTTGAAATAAAAGACTCATTCATTTTTGGTAAATAATAAAACATTCCAAACATTAATTTTGTAAATTAATTCAAATTCTAAATTATTTTATACCTTTACGGGATGTCGGTAAGTCTTCAAACTTGGAGATGGCTCAAGTTTGGTTTGTCTTGATGTTGCATTACGATTTGTAATGGGATACACCAAACTAACCTAAAACTCTGCTATGAACAAGGTTGGAAAAATTGTTCTTATACTATGTCTTCCAACCTTTTTCTCTCTTGCCATAATGAACCACATATAAATTTACCCTTTGTAGCCAACTTTGAGCACTTTTAACTTTTTTACAGTTTAGTAATATATATATATATATAAAGAGAAGTGGCAGTATGATGGAGAGCAACAAGAGGATCTGGCTCCAACACGCAAGTGGGTAAGGCCCTGTTTTGATTTCATTGAGAGAATATTTGGACGGGTGGGGTGGATACTTGAGTTGGAAAAACATAGTTTCTAAGAGAAAACCCGCCTTTTCTCCAGGATTCCTCCACCAACTGACGACTAAACTTCTTTGCAATTCCTTATGTCCGTTGGTCGCTATTTTCAAACCTTTATAATATAGATTATATTTCATATAATTTTTTTAATTATATATTCTTGATTAATTTATTCTATTTTCTCTATTATGTTGAATAACTCAAATGACTAGAATCTGATAAATAATATAAACGACTCAACAAATGTTGAGAATATAGAATAATCGATTTCTATTATTGTCAGCTTTGACCTTAGAATGTTGCTACGTATTGTTTTTTTATTTCTTTCATTTTTACTTTCTGATGATCTACTAATATAAGAAATAAATCACATAGACAATAAGAATATAGAGTGATCGAGAGAATTAAAAATGGAGAGGAGTAAATCAACGTAAGCTAATTGCTAATTTTCTTTTAGATACTCACTACTGAATCCTATTTGATAAAGAAAATGTGAAACAATATTACAAATAGGGTACTCCATGAGCAAATTGTAAAGGTAGTAAAAACAAGAATAAACAATAAGGTATCCAATAAGGTGGTCGATATATTTTTTTTATCTTTGTTTTTTCCTTTCATCTTCTTTAAACTAACCAAAATCTTTACCGTTACTTTATTTTGTTTTATCATTTTCATTGCTTCCATAATTTTCCCTTTTTCTTTTAAAGAATTGCGTTCGTTTTCTTTTTAGTAGCACCACATAAGTGCTCAAACACAAACACCACATAATCCTTGCTCCTTGCATGAGGCTCATCTTTTATTGTTTTTAAACTTTTGGCTTTTGGACCTCATTGATTATGCTTATCTTTTAAGAGTCATTATTATCTAAATTTGAAGGTTGCCCTTTTTATTATTGGGTTAATAACAAACTCAAAAAATATTAGTGATGAAAATCATATTTAAATTAATTAATGAAGTATAAAAATTGACATCTTTTCTCCGTTATTAGTTCACCTACAAAAGCCCAATTATACCTCATATAGCATGTTAACAATATAAACCGAGGTTGTCTAGTTAACGGGCTTAAATATAGAGATTAAAGCACCCGAGGGGGCTAAAACGTAGGTTCGGAGGATGAAATACGAGATATTTGCGTATTATCAATAAGCTATAGCCTTCTCTTTCTTCTACAATACACCACCAAGCCCCTGTAATGATGCATCAATGTGAACTAAGTACTTCACTCCTGGCCTGGGCAGTGCTGGTACGGGTGCTAAAGTCAATTTATCTTTCAGCTCATCAAATGCCAACTGACATGCGTCATCCCTGTTGATGTAAAAAACTAGATTTGATCTACTTAATTAATCACAGATAAATATGAAATAAAAAATAAGACAAGAGATTTTTAAAGTGGTTCAGCCTTATGAAAATGGCCTACGTCCACTGTTTCTATTGTCGATGTTTGCCTTAATCTCAACGATGATTACAAGAGATTGGTTACCTCGTTATGGAGGGTATTACATGGTATTTATAGCCTTAGGGCCGTCAGTATGAATAGACGATATGTCATTATTTAATAGACATATATATCTGTACAATAAGAATGTTCATTAAATTCGATGTTCATTGAATGTGCAATTATCGCTTGATATTCCTGGCCAGATGCTCTGCACGTTGAGTAGCTCAGCACGCTAAGTAGCTTGGCACGCTAAGTAGCTCGACACTCTTAGTAGCTTCGAGTGATGTGTAGCTCGGTGTTGCGAGTTGTTCGGTGAGCATTTACCACGTAAGATGACACATGTCATCATATAATTGGTCCACATCAGCTGACTAATTTTCATATCAACAGAAACCCCAATGTTTCACAGTTGAGTTTTGATATGAGAGTGTGGAATATTTTACTCGAAAGTTGTTCGAGCGCCTTTGTACGTCTTGATTACTTACAGATTTCCAACACTTGGGAATTTTACCTCTAGTCTCGTCGTTTGAGCGCGAAATGGCAATTTTGTAAATATTTTGAATCTGCGACAGACGCTTGGGTATTTGCGTCTTGTTCATCATTTAACCGCCGAAAACGCAATCATCTTTTCTATTAATCATTTCTATTCCTACTTCCAGATGCAAGGCATTTAAAAGAAATAGAAAAAGATCATCATCTACTTTTTACCTCCAGATTTCTAAACTCTGTGTTTTCTCACTCTGTTTTTATACTATCGTTCTTTCCATCGTTCGCATTAGCAGATTTCTCAATTTTTTGTAAGAATTTCTTCCTTCTTCTTTCTTTGATTTAGTCATCATGGTTTATCTTGTTGAATATTTGGACAAATTTTGAGCCGATTTTGCAATTCCCTTTTGGGTTATTCTAGAACAACCTCCTTCTCCATCTGATTTATTTTCTCTGGCTGAGGGACACTGGTTTCCCTGACTTTTCATAGTTGAATGTGGCTTTTCTTTTTCGCCTAATCCCTTGTGTTTGGAGTTTTGACAATATTTCGATATTGTGCCTACAAGAGTAGCTCCAAATATATGAAGGGTAGTTAATGGCGTACATAGATTAAACCTGATTCATGGGACTCACTTAGGGATCCTTGAGATTATGTTTTGTTATAAATGGGTTACTAGTGATACCAAATTTTATTTAAAAACTAGGTTTTCCAACAGAGCTTTAGTAGTCAATCTTCTTGATGCTAATAGGGACTATTTTGATCATGGTGTTGTGATGAAAAATTGGCAACACCCTCCATTAAAAGGAAATGATGTTTATCAAGGTCCCAGATGTCCACTTTATGGCAATAGGATAGGTTGTTTTTACTTTTCTCAATTTAGGTATGTTTATATTTGATGAAATACATCACTGATACTCATGTTTGTTTTGTTTTTGCAGTTGATAACAAAAGGAAGCCCCCAAAAGAGAGTGATATTAATATAAAAGCTTTGAAACTCATCTTGGGTTTGCATCAATCGGTGGACAGGGAGCACATTAGAGATGCCTCTTATTTTTTGAGATACAAAAATACTACTTCTTCTTTCATTGCATGTCCTCTTGCCCCTCCTGTGGTAATTGATCTTAATCAAGTGCCAATATCTCGAGCAAATGCCGAAGAACCTTCTTATGATTTGAATACCTCTATTGTTGATTTAATGACAAAGAAGAGAATGCCTGAGTTCTTTGTCAAAGATGCTCCTGGCACGGATGGGGGAAAGAAGATCAAAGTGGACGTCCCAGCTGATGGGACGAAGAAAATGGATAGTTCTCCATCCAAAGGAATAATTTCACCTGTCAAGGAGGTCGGCAGGAAACCACCTGTTGTCCCAAAAGAGGCAACACCTTTGATTGAAGGTGTTTCTATTACGTAAGAAGAGGCAACACCTTTGATTGAAGGTGCTCCTTTAAGGAGATTGAGGAGAGGTATTACAGAAAGACCTGTAGAAACTGCTGCTCGACCTTTTGATACTCGGGGTCCTTCCTCGGGAACTAGAGCTCCAGCTTTCGTTGCCCCGAGTTTGGCCAGGGGTTGATCAAGTCTTGGACCATTCCGGAGTATCGAGCTGCTAGGGGTTCCCTTTCACGGGAGAAGGTCATTAATTTAGCGGCCCAATATATCACGTCCGTAAGTATCATCATCACTACCACTTCATTTCCACCTACTGTATTTATATTCTAATTTGAGCTTATTTTCTTTTTTCAGTTTATGATGTGCTTTAATAATATCCTAGAGAGAGATGAGAATATCAAGGCTTCAACTTCGTCTAGTGGTATTGAAGAAGCTTTTGATAGGTTATCTCAATCCTTGAGGGACTCCCATAAGAAATACGAGGAAGATAAAGCTGGTTGGGAGAAGAAACTTCTATCTGCAGAGTCAACTCTTGACCAAGCCATAAATGCCTCCAATGAGTTGGAGGAAAAATTGAAGGTTGTTGTTTTTAGTAAGAAAGAGGCCTATGGCAAGCCTGAAGAGTCTGAACGGCGTAAGAAAGCCCTTGAGGAGAAGGTGAGGCTTGTTGAGGAGCGTGCGTCTTCTAAGAAGACGAAGAGAAAGGCTGCGGTGAAAAAGTCTTTCAGCTCTGGTTGGGACAAGGGATGTAACAGAGCCTTAACCGCTATTACTTTCTAGATGGAGTAAGCAAGTCTGAAGTACTTCAGGGACGAATGGGTCACAACATTAAAAGAGTTGAGCATTGCGAATAATTCTAAGTTATTTAAAAAACACACTCATGGCCCTCCTCCTATTATTGACGAAGAAGAATAGGATGAAGCTACATCTGATGAGTCTTCCATGATGATATTATAACAAGTACCTGTTTCTACTGCTCCTCAACCCTCCGAGCAAGTTCAACAAGCATCAGCTTCTACTGAGCAACACCAAATGCCTCCCGAGCAACCAACTCCTTCGTCCAAACCTGTTAATGGTGTTATAGGAAATAAGGATAAAGTGTAGCATTGCTCAGCTCTTAATTTATGTTGTTCTTCTTCTTTTGCTTTCTTTCTTGTAACTTTGGTTGTACTCTCTTCTCTTATGATCAATAAAAATGGGTTATTGTCATCTAATATGAATTTCTCTTTGACTTGCTCTTGTCTGTATCATTGTTGATGTGTTTTTATTTTTTCTTGCTAGTTTATTGCCAGGATGGAACTCTTATCAGCTCATGACACAGAGTTGATGAAAAAATGTAATAATTACTTCAAAGCGGGTCATACAGATTTTACTGAGTCCCAAATAATTGATATCCTTAGACACGATGCTTCTGAGCGAGTAATTGATGCATACCAATACTTGAAATGTTTGCTTTATCATGATGTGGCCAACAATGCGGCTTATTATGAAATAATTGAAGACCTTCAAGGGATGATCGAGGAACTCCAACTTCAGTACAAAGAAACCATTGCACTCTTACACGAAGGTGATGAGAAAAAATACCAACAGTTGAGTGCTGACAGGGGTTATGACAAGTACATTTCGACCCATGAGAAAAAGGAAAGTGTGTTGAAACTTGAGATTGAAGAGCATAGAAATATTACCAAGCTGCTGGATCAAGAGAATATTGTGTTATAAGAGGAAGTGAAGCAACTCAGATCTGCTGCCTCCTCTTCTTTGGGAGCCTTGGTTCCAGTTAGTGATGAAGGTTTTTCCTTTTTTGAAACTAAAAATGATGCCTTGAGAGAAGAGTTGAAGACTTTGAAACGAACCAGACCTACCCCTTCTGCTCGTGGCAGAGCAAAGCCTTCTACCCGTGGTCGAGCAAGGGCTGGTCGGATTAATATTGAAGAGACAAGGACCCAACTGGCTTTAGAAAATCAAGCCCTGTAATTGATGACAAAAACTCAAGCCTTGGCAAAAATGTCAAGAAAAATTCATAGTCTTACCGACCAACTCTCCAACCAGAGCTCTGCACTGGAAAGTAAAGAAATTTTGGTGAAGAAGCTCCAAAAGCAGCTTGAGAGATTGACTTATCAATTTCACAAACAACCTACAGAATTTTGGATGGCGGGATACAACGAAGCTCTATGCCATCTCAATGCTCGACTGGAATAATCGAATAACGAGGGATACAAACAGGGATGGTTGAATGCCTTATGTGTGATGTAAGTTGATCGAGGAGTATCCTTGTGGGATTAGTGCGAGTCTGTATTACTTATTTTTCCTGTTCCTCCCTTTAAAATTGATGTTAGCTAGATATCAGCTCGTGCCATTCCTCGTTGTTTGATCTCCAGGTATCTTGGTGATTACCAACTTAATTCAGAGTTTGAGATATCTCATCCTCAACATTTGCTTGATCGACCATGTCCGAGCAACGTCAGAATGCTACAAGATCTGAATTTTATCAATTCTCCCAATGCGTTAGATAACCCTCCAGCTGGGGTGGAATCTGTATCAAAATTAGAGGGAAAGAAACCAATAGAATAGGAAATTTGTATTTAATAAACCAAAATTCATCTTTATGTAATATGCTTGTATTTAATGGAGAAAATTTGGTCTTTGTATAATATTTTTTTTCTTGGAGATAATTGACAAAATGCTTTTCTATATATATATATATATATATATATATATATATATATATATATATATATCTTTCGAGGGACAATTTGTCCTATTTTTCCTAGACAATGGAGCTTGTCCCACTTGCTGCCTAGTTGTAGTGACTTATCACCCATTAGTGACTAAAAAATGGAATGATTTTCATCCCATGTTCCTGCTTAGTTATAGCAATCTTATCTAGATTACCTTGGTACCTAGACAGTGGATGCCCCGGGAGGTCACCCATCTTCTTGCCTAGTTTGGGATATCTCTTAAGATTATCCGTGATTAAACAGGCTTTGCCTTGTTTGATTGTTATGCCAACATTGTTGGTTAAATTTATTAGTGCCAACCAACCGGAGTTGGTGGTTGTTGAATGTTGACCAACCTTAGTTGGTGGATGTGAATGTCGACCAACCGGAATTGATGTAGTGTGTAGCACTAGTACTCTAACAAAAATTGAACAAAAAAGAATATGGAAAAACTAACACTTTTATTCATTTAAAGAGAAATGTGTACATGTAAGTCTGTATTACTGATAATACTTGCCCAGGTGGTCTGCATTCCACGCATTTTTGAATTCTTCTCCCTCTAAGGTTTCAATTCTATAAGTCCCAGAGCGATCAACTGTAGTTACTCGGTAAGTCCCATGCCAGCTGGCCTCTAACTTGTTATGCTTATGCATCACCTTCTTGAGCACATAATCCTCCTCCTTGAGTTCACATTTCTTCACTCTTTTATTGTAGAACATAGCTGTTCTTTGTTGGTAGGCTGCGTTCCTGATTGCCGCATCTTCTCTAACTTCCTCGAGCATGTCCAGGTCTAAGCATCTCATCCAATCACTTATAGGAGAGTTGAAATTAAGTACCCTATGTTTAGGCAGGACCAATTCAACTGGAATGACTACTTCGATTCTAAAGGCTAGCATGTAGGGCGATTCCCCAGTGGCTGTTCGGGGTGTTGTGCGTGAAGAGTTGCACGTGCGTTCAAATTAAGAAATTATATAATTAAACTCAGTTTTATCCAATTAAATCCTAAACATGCAACTAGGTGTGATTGAAGAAGATGTAAAACATGCAAGAACATTCAAACACACACATGTGAGGAAAAATCCCCCAAAGGGGAAAAACCTTTTATTTTTCACTATAATTTATAAAATATAATTACACGGATTACAATGAAAAACACGAGTGACACAAAAATACCAGCAGGCGTCGGTTCCGGTGTCGTTGGCTAGAATCTCCCTCGGGAACTCTAGGTGAGAAGTAATGAAGAAGGAAGACGGATTCTCCACAAGGGTTGTACAAACACAAGGTTGTGTTCTTGGGTTACAAAGGATTCACAAATGTATGAAAAGTTGTGTGAATCAAAACATGAGTCTTGGGACTCAAAAAGGTGAAGACTAGAGTAATTAGGACTCTTAAATTCGTCTCCAAAAGTCTTAAAAAAAAACTCCCTTGAAGATGGTTTATATAGGGAAACCTGAGCCAAAAAAAATCTCATAATATCTGTTCGATTTTATCAGAAGCGGATCGGTCCGTTTTGGGAGGCGGATCAGCCCGTTGTCGGATCGGTTTATTTTTTCAAAGGGCTTCTTCAGTTTGGCTTCGATCCAAGGTTTTCTATTTCTAAAGCAAAGAAGATCGGTCCGGTATGGAGATGCATCGGTCCGGAGACGGATAGGTTCATTTTTCAAATAGGCGGACCGGTCCGGTTATGCAGAAAACTAATTCCAAGTTGAAGATGCTTTTGATATTCGGATCCGTTGATGTAGATGCGATCTTGAATTTCTTCAACGGTGTAATGGCGTATGACATACATATTGACAATGGACAAAAATGTCCTTACGAATCTCCCCCTATGTTTATGACGATACATACATAAAAAATCCGAACGATCAAATAACAAAATTGCCTATACAAATCTACCCTTCCATGAACCCAAAACTAAAAAGGTACAAATGAATAAGTCTACATCGTTTGCTCTTCAGATCTTCAAAAATCATCAAAACTTTTCTCATCAAGGTGTGCTACATATTGATCTTCAATCTTCGTACCTACACACATGAGATAAAGCAAAATACCAAGTGACGTATTGAGTTTGAAATGAGATAAACATATATACCAATTTATGATAAGAACTCAAAATTTCAAAACTCTCTTTCTCCCCCATAATATGATAATGCTTTCTCCCCCTTTTTATGATGTCCCCAAATAGACAAATGAGAAGAAAAACTCAAATAAGTAGAGCCGGGGTGTCACAAGGAAATAAACTTCTATTTTTGAATTTTTGAATTTTTTCCACAAAATAAATAAACAAAGAAACACACCATGAACGAACACCAAACAACCAAGTCAATGATAGAGAAAATGTCGGTGTGTGAACAAATTCGATAGGAAAATCAATGCATACAAACATGACATATGTGCACGATGAATATCGGATACTCCTAACGAATGAACTCAAAATCTTCCTTTGGTGTAAAGAAAGTGGAAATATAAGACATTGACTTAATCAAATCAACGAATCAAAGCTCAAAGTGATTTTCACACCAGTAACGTTCAAAACGATTTCATGCTTACATTTCAGGACTTTCAATAAAATGAAAACCCATTTAAATTTTCCAACTAAACTCCCTCATATATTTTCTTTTAGAGGTTATCTAAATTCTTAAACTTTGGAGAATTGATGGTGAAACCTGATGGCCCATATTTGGCATAAGTTGCTTTTTATTGCCTATAAATTTTGTTGGGCTCTTTTAACCTCTTTGGACATCGGATAATAAAACACCCCAATTTTTTTGGTCCTTTTTAAAGGTGGATTAGAAATCGCAAAGGCTAAATGAACCTTTCGCAGCCCTTCCCCGTTTTCAAATAAACACATAGTCTTACCAAAACGGTTTTTACATGCATTCCAATCTTATCAAGTTTTATCGCATAAGGTTAGTTGTATAGAAATAATTGAGATGGAAACACTCAAGCCAATATGTGATAGAAAAGTACAATAGTCAAATAAAGCCGTGCATGTGTGCAATAAAGGAGATATGAGTCAAACACGTAAAAAGATATGACTAATAACATATCAAAGACTCCAAACAATGTAAATCACATGGATGAAATGATGTAGAGTCTCAAATCTCTATCAAACAGCCACATGGATAAATAGAATGAAATTGTGACTTGGCTATCTTAAATGCTCATCCATAAAAGGTGCAAATAAAATCTTTTTGTTCTTTTCTAAAATTTTTATAAAAGAAAATCTTTTTGGATTTTGTAAAAAAATTAATAAATATCTGTAGAACAAAGCAATAATACATATAAAACAAACTAGCAATAGGAAGCATATTATATGAACATGAAAAAGAATCCTATCCTAGATACAGACCAACCTCTCAGTCAATTGTGCAAATCTCCAAAGACTTCCTAAGACTCTCAAATCTAAGGGCATCTAAAGGTTTCGTGAAAATATCGGCTAACTGACGGTCGGTGGGAATGAAACTCAGGGATATGACCTTCTCCTCAATTAATTGGCGTATAAAGTGCTCGCGTAACCTGATGTGCTTTGTGCACGAATGTTGGACTAGATTGTGAGATATGTGTATCACGCTCGTGTTATCACAGGAAATGATCATGGTGTCCTGTGAAATCCCGTAATCCTCCAACATTTGCTTCATCGAAAAGATTTGCATGCAACAACTCCCGGCGGCGATGTACTCAGCCTCTGAAGTGGATAAAGAGATGGAGTTTTGCTTCTTTCTCATCCAGGAGACAAGAGCATAACCAAAATAAAAACACCCACCAGAAGTTCTCCTACACCCATCTACATACCTATCCCAATCGGCATCCGAATAGGCGGATAAACGATCATCGGTATCAAAGGAATACTAAATATCGTATGTAAAAGTCCCACTCACGTATTTAATTATACGTTTTAGAGCGAGTAAGTGTGACTCTTTTGGGGATGCCTGATATCGCGCACAGAATCCAACACGAAAGGCTATATCGGAACGACTGACAGTCAAGTAGAAAAGACTACCTATCATACTCCGATACAAGGTTTTCTCTACGTCCTTGCCTGAAGTGTCCTTACTAAGCTTGATAGAAGTACTCATAGGTGTCCGTGCATGCTTAGCGGAGTCTAAACCAAATTTCTTCACTAGGTCTCTAGCATACTTGGATTGGGAGATGAACATCCCATCCTCTAGCTGACGAACCTGGAGACCAAGGAAGAAAGTAAGCTCACCAGCCATGCTCATCTCAGACTCACTTTTCATCTCCTCCTCAAAGTGGTGAGCATGCTGGGAGCACGTGGATCCAAAGACTATGTCGTCCACATAGACTTGGGTAACTAAAATAGCACCGTCATCTCTCCTGATGAACAACGTCATATCAACTCCCCCTCTCTTGAAGCCACGGGCTAAGAGATAAGAAGTAAGCCTCTCATACCAAGCACGGGGTGCTTGCTTCAAACCATACAAGAATTTTCTCAGATAGTTGACGTGCTCCAGGTGCTTAGGGTCTTCAAACCCTTTTGGTTGTTACACGTAACCTCCTCCTATAAAATGCCACTCAAAAAGGCACTATTGACATCCATCTGATATGACTTGAAGCACAGATGACATGCGATGGCGAGTAGTAAGAAGATGGACTCAAGCCTCGCAACAGGAGCAAATGTCTCCCCAAAGTCTACACCCTCTATCTGTGTGTAGCCTTGAGCGACCAACCTAGCCTTGTTTCTGATTATGGTACCATTTTCATCCATTTTATTCTTAAAAATCCACCTAGTACCTATCACATTAGTATCACTAGGTTGGGGGACAAGTTCCCAGAAATAGTTCTTTTTAAACTGAAGCAACTCATCCTGCATGGCAGATATCCAGTGTTCATCCTTGAGTGCTTCTTTATGATTCTTGGGCTTGACTTTGGATGTGTAGCAAAGATGACTAACAACGCTCTCTAGCTGAGCACGAGTCTTGACCCCTAGAGTGGGATCGCCAACAATGGCAGAAGCATCATGACTCTTGCAAACCCAAGCAGGTGTGTCCCCTAACACATGAGAGGGGTCCACAGAGTGTGGGTGAGGAACTAGTAAGTCACTCCCAGAGAAGTCCTCATCCTCACACTGAAGGTTAGGATAAATAGCTGTCGGAGGTTCGTCATCTTACACGGTGACGTTTATTGATTCCATAACCCTAGAGCTCTTCAGGTTAAAAACCTGGTATGCCCTACTATTCGATGAATATCCTAGCAATATTCCCTCGTCGCTCCGGGAGTCAAACTTTCCTAATTGCTCTCTATCCCATAGGATGTAGCATTTACTCCCAAAGACATGGAAATATGCAAGGTTAGGTTTCTTGCCAGTCCACAATTCATAAGGCGTCTTAAGTGTGTGTGGACGCAGGTAAACCCTATTCACCGTGTGGCATGCAGTAGACACTGCCTCTGCCCAAAATCTCCTAGAAACCTTACGACCTAGAAGCATAGATCTAGCCATTTCTTGGATCGTTCTATTCTCTCTCTCAACAATCCCATTTTGCTGAGGATTCCTCACAGCAGAAAACTCATGTTTGATCCCAAGGCTATCACATTAAAGATCTACCTTTGCTTCTGTGAACTCAGTGCCGTTGTCACTACGTATCCTATTAATAGTGACTCCGTGTTGATTTTGTAGGATACGGCACTTGGTCGTTAAAAACTCCACAACATCATATTTCTCCCTCAGAAAACCTACAATCGAGTATCTGGAGAAATCATCCACCATCACGAGGATATACCTCTTACCACCCAAACTCTCAGTACGATTAGAACCCATAAGATCCATGTGAATGAGCTCAAGTACACGAGAGGTGGTAATGGAATGCAACTTTCTATGGGGGATTCGAATTTGTTTTCCCAACTGACAGGGTCCACAAACCGTCGACGTTGGCTTTCCAAGAGATAGTAAGCCACGTACTAGGTCCTTTTTAGTAAAACGAGTTAGATCTCTAACGTTCACGTGACCTAGATGTTGATGCCACAGATCTATAGGAGTGATCGTGGCACTGTTGCAGACAAGTGAGGATGTGGGCTCAGTCCCATAGCAATTATCCTTTGTCCTCACCCCTCGCATTAAAAGTTTACCGGCTTGATTATAGACATTACATGCATCCCGGTCAAACTTTACAGCAAAGTCTGCATCGCACAGCTGGCTAATGCTGAGAAGGTTTACTTTTAAACCTTTGACGTACAAAATATTCTCTAGCTTAGGAAATCCTGGTAACTCTACATTACCACGTCCTATAATGCTAGACTTGCTACCATCTCCAAAGGTGACTCTACCATCCTTATAATCCTCAAGATAAGTAAAAAATTGATAATTGATTAAATTCGCAAATATCTAATTTGGCACACTTATTTAATTAGAGTTTATTTTTAAACAAACTAATTCAGCCCTTACACGTGCATCTAAACATCATAAGAAATTCAACCCATGCATGAAAAATAAAGACAACCGATATAGGAAAAAACCCCTTTCGGGTAAAAACCTTTTATAAACACTTTGAAAAATTCACAAGAACTTTTACTTACATACAACCTGATAATCACCCACAAGTGTTTAATGCACGATGCCTTCAGCAAATCTTCAAAGATACGAGAGACAGCGAAATACCCTCCAGGCGTCGGTTCGTCGTCTTCGGCTCATCCACACGCAGAATGACTACGCTCAGTATCCACCGATCAAATATGGATATCCCTTCTCTCTCTCTAAATCTAAAACCTGATGACCTAAATCTCTATTATACTTCTTTGTTTTTAAGGTCTCGGTGTACAAATCTCTAAAAGCTTTTTGTAGCTCACTTTCATCTCCACTCTCCTCCTCGCTTTCTTCCTCACTCGAAGAACACAAATCACTATCATCGCTCTCGTGTGCACTATCGTGAGACAAAATGGGTGTGCTCACATGACTAGAAAAAGTGACAACCATACCATGTCCTAAACCTTTATCGGACTCATCTCCCTCATCACCCTCATGTGTTAATTTCAAAACATCCCATGCCTCTTTAGACGTGGTGCACGCCATAATTCGACGAAACTCGTCGGGAGTGACGGTTCCAGAAATAGCACTCAAATCGCGAGAATTAAAATTAGACATTTTATAATCATCTTTAGTCCAGGCTGACACGGGTTTTAAAAAGGTGATATTATCAACGGTGACCGTGGGGGGTTCCATCCATTTTCACAAAGCAACCAAACACGCTCGTCAATAGACTTTAAAATAAATTTCATACGTGCTTTCCAGTAGGCATAATTAGATCCGTCAAACATAGGCATCTGATTATATAAGTGCTCCATGAGAAAAAGTGCGAATTTTCACAAAATTGATTTTAAAAAATCAATATCACACAATTTTACGAAAAATAGGAATACGCGACAAATTAGTGCAACCTGCTCTAATACCAATTTGAAGAGTTGCGCTTGCGTTCAAATTAAGAAATTATATAATTAAACTCAGTTTTATTCAATTAAATCGTAAACATGCAACTAGGTGTGATTGAAGAAGATGTAAAACATGCAAGAACATTCAAACACACACTTGTGAGGAAAAATCTCCCAAAGGGGAAAAACCTTTTATTTTTCACTATAATTTATAAAATACAATTACACGGATTACAATGAAAAATAAGAGTGACACAGAAATACCAGCAGGCATCGGTTCCGGTGTCGTCGGCTAGAATCTCCCTCTAGAAATATAGGTGAGCAGCAATGAAGAAGGAAGACGGCTTCTCCACAAGGGTTGAACAAACACAAGGTTGTGTTCTTGGGTTACAGAGGATTCACAAAGGTATGAAAACTTGTGTGAATCAAAACATGACTCTTGGGAGTAAAAATGGTGAAGACTAGAGTAATTAGGAATCTTAAATTCGTCTCCAAAAGTCTTAAAAAAAAAACTCCCCCGAAGATGGTTTATATAGGAAAACCTGAGCCGAAAAAAATCTCATAACATCTGTTTGATTTTATCCGAAGCGGACCGGTCCATTTTTGGAGACGGATTGGTCCGTTGTCGGATCGGTTCATTTTTTCAAAGGGCTTCTTCGATTTGGCTTCGATCCGGGGTTCTCTGTTTCTGAAGCAAAGCAGATCAGTCCGATATGGAGATGGATCGGTTCGAAGGCGGATCGGTTCATTTTTAAAATAGGCAGACCGGTCTGGTTATGCAGAAAACTAATTCCAAGTTGAAGATGCTTTTGATATTCGGATCCGTTGATGTAGATGCGATCTTGAATTTCTTTAATGGTGTAACGGCACATGACATACATATTGACAATGGACAAAAAAGTCCTTGCAGTGCGATATGACCATAGCACAGAGTGTAACTCGTTAATCCAATTTCCTTTTGCATAATCCAGTCATTTCTTCAAGCCATTTAGCAGAGTCCTATTCGTCACTTCAGTTTGCCCATTGCTCTGGGGATGGCCTGGTGCAGAATGGAGCTTCTGGACATTGGATTGATGACAATATTCAGCGAACTCCTCATTATCAAATTGGGTTCCATGGTCAGTGATGAAAGCATGTGGCAGACCATACCTACAAATAATATTCTTTCAGATAAAATGGTAAACCCTTTCGTACGACATGTCAATCAGATGTTTTGCCTCAACCCACTTGGTGAAATAATCGACAACGACTACCAGATATTTGAACCTTCCTTTGGTGGTCGGCAGAGGCCCGACCAAGTCCATAACCCATATAGCAAATGGCCAGGGGAAGTTATTGGCATTAACAATGCCTGGGGAGTTCTTCGAACGGGAGAGAAACATTGGCATTTATCATGCTTCTTCACATAGTCTGTGCAGTTATCTCTCATCATTGGCCAATAATATCCCTACGTCGTTAACCTCTGTAGGAGAGTTTGACCTGCCACATGATCTCCACAAGAGCCTTCGTGAACCTCTTCAATTAGATCTCTAAATTTAAAGGGATGCACACATCTCTGTAAACCTGCAATGATACCCCTTTTGTACAAAACACCATCATTCTAGTTGAATTTGGCCTGTCTAAGTGGTATATCAGTGTATACCACTATGGTATGGGCCTAGAAATAAGGGTTTATCCTCCTACTCGCCTCTATTAGGGCTAATGCTAACTTTTCCAACTTTGAATATCTAATCTATGCTCCTCGGAATGCTTTGTTAGTGTAATACACCAGTTTTTGTACTCCATCCTCCATTATTATCAATGCTGAAATGACAGCGCTTTTTGAGACATCCAGGTATACGTATAATCTTTCTCCCATCATCGGCCTGGATAACAGTGGAGGTGTACCCAAATATTTCTTCAATTCTTAAAACGCCTTCTCACACTCATTGTTCCACTTAAAAGTTTTTCTGAGCATCTTGAAGAATATGAGACATTTATTCGTTGCTCTTGATACAAACCTGTTGAGGGATGCAACGTGGCCTGTGAGGCTTTGTACCTCCTTATTCGTAGTTGGAGATCATAATTCCAACAAATCTTTAATCTTCTTTGGCTTCCCCTCAATGCCTCGATGATTCACAATATACCCGAGGAACATGCCTTCTCGTACACCGAATATGCATTTCATCGGGTTCAGCTTCATCTGATATTTGTCCAACTGATCAAAGGTTTGACTGAGGTCAGCTAGATGGTCGGCGACTTTCTTGCTTTTAGTTAGCATATCATCGACGTAAACCTTTATGTTTTTGCTAATTTTCTCTACGAAAACTTTATTCATCAACCTCTGGTACGTAGCACCTACATTTTTAAGTCTGAAAGGCGTAACATTATAGCAATATGTTCCCCATGGGGTAATAAAAGAAGTACTCTCCCTGTCTTCTGGTTTCATCTTAATCTGGTTATAGCTAGAGTAAGCATTCATGAAGCTCAATAACTCGTGCCTCGAGGTAGCGTCCAGTAATTGATCAATTTAGGGCAAGGGAAAATGATCTTTTGGGTAGGCTTTATTGAGATCTATGAAATCTACACACATCCTCCACTTCTTCTTCTTCTTCTTCTTCTTCTTCTTCTTCTTCTTCTTCTTCTTCTTCTTCTTCTTCTTCTTCTTCTTCTTCTTCTTCTTCTTCTTCTTCACCATCACAACGTTGGCTAGCCAATCAGGATATTTGACATCTTCAATGAAAGAGGCCTTTTATAGCTTCTCGACTTCCTCCTAGATAGCTTGGTTCTTCTCTGGTCTAAATACCCATCTTCGCTACTTCACTGGCTTGACCTCCTTATTAACATTGAGCTTGTGGCACAGGAAGGTCGGGTCTATTCCCGGCATGTCTTCATGACTCCACGGCATGTCTTCATGACTCCATGCGAAAGCTTGCTTTCTTTGCCGTAAAAATTCCACTAGCTCCTGCTTTATTGACGGATCCATTGAAGCGCTGATTTGAGTTGTCCGCTCTGGTCATTCATCATTCAGAATGACGTTCTCCGTAGCTTCGACAACCTGGCCTTTCATAAGCTGGGACTCATCTCTAGGGTCCAAAGTATAGACCTCTGCTTCTTCAGACTCATCCACTTGGTAGGTGTTGGTTTTCTTCCTGGCATCCTCCAGTTCCTCCTATTCGGCAGATGGATAGTAGCATTCCCGAGCTACTTTCTGGTCGCCTTTCACAACTCTAACCCCAAAATTGGTAGGAAACTTCAAGCATTAGTATACCATGGATGGTACTGCCTCAAACTTCTTCCATTCTACTATCCCTATGATTATGTTATAGGTTGATTGGACGTTCTTGTCCATTATGAAAAAGCGTACTTTATCCATTCTGTAAACAGGCCAGGTACCAATTAGCATGTCCAACTTGATCCTCCCAAGTGAAAAGACTTTCTCACCAGTGAATCCGAGGAGGGGCCTGTGATATGGTTCCAATTGGGCTAACTTCAAATTCAAGTTGTCAAAGCACGAGTAGAACATGATGTCTGCAGAGCTACCATTATCTACCAATACTCGTGAAATCACCACATCCTTCATTCTCATCTTGACAACCAAGGGATCATCATGAGGATATAAGACACCTTCCAGGTCAATTTTAGAAAAACTAATAACCAGTTTATCCTTATTCACCTTCCTCGGGCGATCATCTTCAGTCAGATTTATATGCTGTATATAAGAACAAGCTTGGGCCTCATTGAGGTGATCTTTCCTTTCAGCAGTGTGATCCCCACCTCCTACATCTCCACCTGTAATCACATTATATTCAAATGATCCAAAATGGATTGAAAATACCTCGCGTTTGGGTTGCCTTGTATTTTTGGGGAGGTCGGGGTCATCCTCTGGATCGTCTTCATGGTCTCTCTTTTTGTCATCTCTTGTTCGGCGAGGAGATTTGGACCTTTATCTTCCTTTTTCATTAGTCTTCCCACCATTCTGGCGATCAACGAACGTACTCAATTTTCCTCACCTAATGAGTGCTTCGATCTATTTGGTCGTGTGGCCATGATCTCTATGGAACGTGAAATATTTGGACTTATCCCTCTTATCGGGGCCTGTCCTCATTTTCTCCGACCAAGTTAGCTCCTCGTTGTTCTTGATTTCCTCCAGGATATGGTTTATGTCCACCTTTAAATGAGTGTAATTCCCATATTTCTTCAATTGCTCGAGCGTCTCCTTGCCTTTTTATCGCTTGCCATTCCCGTTATGCTTTTGATCCTTCTTCTCTGCTGTACCTTCAGCCTTGGTCTCTGCTTTAGTGTCAGCATTCTTCTTCGCAGCAATGGACTCTTCGCCATTCATGATCTTAACTGCTTTTGCCATTAATTCTTCTATGGATTTGGGGGGATCTTTGTCCAACGTATAATATAACTTGTCAGGTAACAGACCACTCATCAGAGCTGTTATTGCTATCTTCTCCTTGTAGTCAATCACCTCAAGTTTCTCATTGTTAAAACGAGTAATGTAATCCCTGGTACTTTATCCTATTTTTTTCCTCACGCTCAGTAAGTGTGCTACTCTTTTAATCGTCTTCATACAGAAGCAGAAATTCCCTATAAAGAGCTCTGCCAACTGATGGAAAGTAGCAATCTTGCCTTGAGGAAGGATATTGTACCATATCTGGGCTGACCCAGTGATAGTTCCTGATAATGCCCTGCACCTCATCTCATCGGGAACTGCGTAGATATCAGCAGCAACTTGATACTGCTCTATGTGGAGGACGGGATCAGTTTTTCCATCATATTTAGGCATCACTATCGGATTTTTAAATTTTGATGGTGTGGGAAAATCCACAATTGCCTGGACAAAGGGTGATCCTTGGATAAATGTTCTTTGGAGAGGGTTCTTGGCCTTAGCCATTTCCCCTAACCGGTCTTCCAATCTCTGAATGGACCCCTTCCACGCATCATTCCTAATCTCACGCCTATTTTCCCGAGCAACATAGCACTCTGAATTTTCCTCTTGGGATCGTTCACCATGAATTGGTGGGTGTGATTGGGCAGAACCTTACCTTAAATCGGTTAGTTGTTGAGAATTCCTCGAATCAATCCTAGGGGGTACGCCCTTACGGGTTAGATTAGTCATCGAATCCACAATCTTTTAAAAATCTCGGATAAACTGTCTATAATAATCGGCCAAACCTAAGAAACTGTGCACCTCCGTCGGTGTTGTGGGCTATACCCACTCCCTCACCACTGATACTTTGCTAGGATTCACTGATATCCCTAACTGATACATAATATGCCCTAAAAACTGTACCCCTCGGAGCCAATTGCCACACTTCTCATATTTAGTATACATATGATGCTCACGTAGTGTCTGCAGGACCCGTAAAAAATGCTCGGCATGATCCTCCTCTGTCTGGGAATAAATTAAGATGTCATCTATAAAGACAATGACAAACTGATCTAAGAACTCTCTGAACACCCTTTTTATCAAGTCCATGAATACTGCCAGCGCATTGGTCAACTCAAATGGCATAACCGAAAACTCATACGATCCATATATGGTTAGGAACGCAGACTTAGAAACATCATGCTCCCTGATATGGAACTGATGATAACTAGATCTCAAGTCTATCTTAGAGAAGTAGGTTTCTCCTCTCAGCTGATCAAATAAGTCATCAATTCAAGGTAACAGATATTTGTTCTGTATGGTGACTTTATTTAATTTTCGATAATCCATGCACAACCGTAAAGAACCATATCTCTTCTTTACAAATAACACAGGGGCACCCCAAGGCGAGGTACTCCTACGGATAAAACCCTGTCCCAAAAGATGATTTATCTGATCCTTTAACTGCCTCATCTTTGCAGGAGCCATACGGTAAGGCGAATGAGATATCGGTACAGTACCCGATGCTAAACCAATCACAAACTCTATCTCCCTACAGGGAGGTAACCCCGATATATCATAGAAGACATTGGTGAACTCACAAACTATCGGTATTGAATCAAGGGGAATCATCACTCCCGTAGAGGTCTCCTCCTCTATATAATACAAATGAGTGGATGATTCTCCCTTAGGATGAGGCATCACCACAAGAAACATCTCCTATCCTGAAATAGCAAAAATAATGCTCCGACTATAGCAATCAATCATAGCTTTGTACGCGACTAAGAAATCCATGCCGATAATAGCATCATACTCGGACATGTCTAACATAAGCATATCAGTCGATAATATCAGATTCCCTATCTCTATACTCACATTCCAACATATAAAGAAAATAGGTGTCCCATTACCCATCGATGAGTCTATAAAAGTAACAATACTATCGACCGTGTCTAATAACCCTACAGCCCATGCAAATCTAGTGTCTATAAATGAATATGAGGCTCCCGTGTCAAAAAAAATATGCCCCATAGCCCCATAGATAGAAAACATATCCTTAACCGCGGGCAATGGATGATGGACTGTTGCCTAATGAATGTTGTAGACACGCCCATATTGTAACTGTCCATGCGGTGCTGGAGCAGGTAGTGCTGGCACCTGAGCTGGTGCTAGGAGGGCGGCTGGAGGGAAAATGGGTTTTTGTGGCTCCTGGTGAGTACCCTGCTGCTGAGGAAACTTGCCCTTATCGGGGCAATCCTGTCGTTTATGGCCAAGCTTACAACACACGAAGCATCTACCAATAAACTTTCCCCATTTTATCCCTGCTAACCCCGACCTTGCTAGCTATTACCACCCCTCCCTTGGACCTGCCAAAAATGATGCTGGCCTGAAGGCCCTGCTGCCCCCGTTGGCCATGCCTATTACCTCCCTGCCCAAAATAAAGACCTCTAGAATGTAAATGCTTAGAATATTCCCAATGTTAGGAACCATGCTCACCCTGACATTGCTGACTCTGACCTGACTAGGCCCCACTGGCACTGCCTCCCCTATTCCTGACCTACTGGTTGGACTCAATCCTCCGTTTACCTCCCTTAGCATGGAAGTGATGGTCCTAGTAGTGAAGCATCACAACATTACGTACATTTGCATAAGTATGTAGTGAAAGATTGCCCAATAAGTGCGATGAATTTTCCAGTTCAGGCCATCCATGAACATCTGAATTCACTTTTCTTCAGTAAGTACCTCTTGTGGTACCAAATTTGTCAGCCTCATGAATTCTTCCTCATATTCCTCCACTGTCCTCCCTTCCTAGGTTTGGTGGAGTAATTTCCACCTTATCTCAGTCTGAATGGCAGAAGGAAAATATTTTCGATCGAACTGCACCCAGAAGTCCTGGATAGTCAAAATATCTCTCTCCATAGCAGTGGTAATGGTCTCCCACCACTTTAAAGCTACCCTAAATAGCTTAAAAGTAGCTAGTATCTGACGTTTTACCTCTGTGCATTCATACAATATCAAGTGCCTCTAAATGTCTTTCTTCCATTGGCTAGCAATATTGACATCAGAACCCCCTTGAAACTCCGGTGGGTGTGCCTTTTGAAAGGAATCTCTAACGTGCTCCCAAGTGGTTAGAAACACTTGAGCAGGTGCTAGTCACACTGTCGGTGCCTGCTGAATAATCTCTAAAGTTGCGTTGACTGCCGGCGCAATAATGGTCGTAACCTTTGCAGCGTTCATAGTGCCTTGAGATGGAGAGGGTTGAGGTGCACGTCTTGGAGGCATCTGAAATGAGAGATATTATCTCCCTTAGTATTCAATTTAATTATAACAGAATAGCTGAAGTACGTCAGTGCGTAATAAGGATGCAACAGTCCTAATGATAGGGCTCTATACCAAAGGATGCTAAGCCGAAAGCATAATAAACCGTACAGTTCCTAAAGACTCTAGAACCTGATGCTCTAATACCACCTGTAACAACCCGCTTAATTAAATACCGGGTGGCCGATACTTTACCCAATTAACTCGAATTATCCAGTTGGCTCATTCTTAGCATCACTGTCGAAAAATAATTTTCTTTCTTTATTAACCACCCAGTAATCAGTTAAGCTAGTGTTAAAATTTGCAATTTTAATTTTAATAAAATTCCTTTTAAACAATACCAACGATTTATAATATAAACCATTACACAACAATGAATAATGAATAAATATCATCACAACTTAATTAATTTAACTGGAATAAACTTCCGAGTTTTAAACATCTCAATACGATAAACCAAATAAAATCTAAAATATCCAAAATCGACATAATTAAAACCACCGACTAAGATAGAACGAAAATGACAAGAATCCTCTGGCAGCAAGCCATAAAAGAAATGAATACAGAGTACATGAATCAATAAAATGAATCGTCTAATGCAAAGTCCACAACTCCATAGTATTCATAACGAATAAATATCTAATCCTCTAAGATGGGCATCCCTGTGGTTGGACACCTGATATACTATTTACAAGGGAGAAAAGAATATGCAAGAGAAAACAGGTCAGAGCCGGATTGTAAAAGATTTTAAAAACAACAAGTGAATAAATGCTACAATTATCAATTATTATATACATGTTAAATTCTCGGTCTCTCTCTTGACATTCTCACCTCTCATCTAGTGTGCACGCCTAACGTACCTACAAATTATTCTAGTTACTATTCCCACTTTCATTAGATTATATCACCGTGTCAACTATATATAGCCCTTATCTTTCCCACGTATTTTCTTCGCAATACATGTAATAAATATGTATTAATTCATTTCTTAATATAATTAAGTGTTCTCAAACTTAATTAATTTCAGATTCCACAATCTTTCATGTCTACTTAATTCATACAGTAGATAATATCACAACTATATATATACATTCACTCTATTATATATATATATATACAATACTGCACCCCGAGACTCAGCTACGGTGCATACATACTCTGCTATCTAGTACCAATACATCTCGTCACTGTATAATAACTGTTGGTTAGGTATATCCCTCGAACCATAAATATCAAGACACAAGTATTGGAGGCGAACATAGTCCCAAACCTTCCGTCTACGCACATACCTACATACCAAAATGACTGTTCAATACCGTTGTTTTCACTAATGGTAGTCCAACCTAATTCCTATGTTCTGAGGTAACAAGTCAAAAATCCCCCATAAGGCTTATCAGGATATGACTGACCTCAATCCGCAAACCTCTCGTCGATATAAAGTAGGCTAGGTATGTCATACACCTAAATCCTTATATAGGCATTCATTCCACCTATTTACATATCATTATGGCAAATGCATAACCCATATAATAAATCATATAAGTAGTATATTTATCTCTCGAATATCCTACGTATTTAAATTATGACTTTACTACTAAAGGTATATTCTCGAGCTTTTCTCATCACTCGAAGTATATCGTTTTATTCCTTAAATAAATTAAATAGATAAGCATCTACCCCCTCCTGATCCATGTCCGTATCATCCCCGAATTTTCATGAATTTAATAATTCTCCAAATTAGGTTTATTCACTGATTATCCCGAATTTAATTTAACCCCATAATTAACTTATTAGGGTCAAGTTCACAAATATAATATGGCCTACTGGTGTCCCATATATTCCCCTTTTCATTAAAACTAAGTCCCATAATTAAATCAAGAATAATCCCATCTAAATAATTACAAAAGGGAAAAATTATCAAATTCTAGGAAGCCGAATCGATTCGTCCTGGTCCGAATCGATTCACCCCTACCTCCTAATCGATTCGGCGGGATCCGAATCGGTTCGCCCCTACAGGTCTGCAAAAATCTGCTTGTTCATGGCCACATGTTCTTAAGATTTTAAACACCCAAATCACTACCAAATGAGCCTAAACTCCCAAGAATCATTCCCAATTGATATACCCAAGTATGCACATGATTTATAACATCAAAACATATCAAAATCATTATGGAGTTTAGATTAATCATACTAATCTTATTTTAAATTCAAAAAAATCTGCATTATATAATTCTTTCTCAAGAACACATATAAACCCCAAATTTCTTCATCAATTAAACCCAAAATTTTGTGATGTTAATTCTAATTTCGCCAGAGGAATAATCCTAAATTTTTTCCATTTCAAGAATTACATTAAAATCATCAAATTTTCATCTTTGATTTCATGGATGTTTATCTCTTCTAATTTTACATGGATATTATACTCACTAATTGGAACAAGAATTACACTTGCCTTAATGTGTAGGTCTGATCCTTTAGAGAAGATATGTGTAGGATGTCCCTAGTCCTTTTCGGTGGTGATGCAAGGTGGTTGTGCCTTGGTTTGCTCTCAAAACCTCTTCCTCTCCTTGGAAAAACTTCTCACTCTCTTCAAAGACGCCTTTGTGTTTGGGTGAATGAACCTAAGTTCTCTAATCTCTTCACTTCTATAATAAAACCCAACTTTCGGAGTTACTATTCATCTCCCAAATAAAAATGACCAAAATACCCCTCGAGGGTGTCCTTTTGGTTCCCAATTGACCCGAGACCTAAATCAAAACCCTGGGTAGACTTTTCTGCCTATTTTCAACCATTTCGGACTCAACGGTGCACTTGAAATGGCCATTTGGATGACATGCAAATAATTTACTTTTCATTCATTAAAATTAGTTCTAACACGACTCATACGCGCGTCCCGGCGTAATTCCCATAATTCTCGTATTATTCCCTCGTGACCTTATAATCATATATTACTTGTAATCACTAAGTAATATGAATCACACATTATTTTATTCTTTAGTAATATTCAATCCGGATTAATTCCAATTATTATTCATAATTAATTCCAATTAATCCCCATTTTACTTTTAATTAATCTCATATTAAAAGTCATTAAAATTACGGAGTATTATATATAAAAATTATTTAAACCCAAAAATTAATTTTCACCAATAAATAATTTCCAATTTATTCCCCAAAATATGGGGTACTTCATTCTTCCACCCAACAACAAGATGTCCGTCCTCAAAATTCGATACATCCTTAGCACTCCAATGTATCCACTCATAGCGAACTTGCCTACGTTACAACGAAAAACATTATATTTCAATCGTCAAAGGCTTCTAAACCTAATAACTATCATCCAACTATTGTGCTTGTAACCCACATGGGTAACAATTACTCCATGTAACATACCATTTTATACCATAAAAATAATAAATCAAAAATGGTATCCATACACGTCACCCAACCACCATAAAATCTAGTATGTGAGGCGACCAATCCTAAAATGGACCATAGATGTGCCCTATATTCACGGTGTCAAATATTTAATAACTGAGAAACAATAGGCTATTGGGACATATCTCAACACCTAATAGGAACTCGTATTTCAGACATGAAATCCAAATAAGGAACCCCCAATATATACTTGAATCATGCATATCTGAACGATGAACGTAATAACTTGTGATTTCCAACACACGCGATGTACGACTACCCGAGGACTATAGGCTAATGAAACTAACTATGAACTGTTGGTACGACCCTGATACGTCAGACATAAATCCAAACAAAAAATCCCTCGTATACACCTCAAGCCCACTTAGCTGAGGATTCTTTCACTAACTTATGCCACCCTCACCACTGAGCCTCATGTATACTTCCATACGGATAATCATGTTTCTACAGTAAAACAATATCTCAATTATTTAAAATCTTTAACGTTATGTTATCTTACACGTGTTCCTTCATAATCTTCCAGACCATATCTTAATGATACCCAAAGCCACACTTTAAAGAATTGCATCAATATCTAATCGACAAAATGTATCCCTGGGTAAATCAATCATGCATCATCTAATAAACTATGTCCCTTCTATGTATGAAACCGCGTTATCAACTAGTAGACACAAAACCTCCTGATATAATGAATCACACGTTTTATTATTTTTTGATGAGAAACCGCATCATCAACTATCACACGCTTCATACATTTTTTATGAGAGATCGCGTCATCAACGATCTTGTTATCTCAACATTCCATAGGTTCTCCCTCGAGCCATGAAACTGCAATCAACATCACAAAATATACATACTCTAGGCCTACGTATCCATACAATACCTATACATAATGATCTACATACATATCTCTATCCTATAGGCTTGCATATCAACTTATGTAAAAATAGGTACTCATACCCACTTATCAACATCGAACCATAGGTTAACATGTACTCCCATATCCTAGATATAACTTTAATATCCAATATCATCAAGTAACTCATAAATCATCAAAGCTAACATGTTACCCAAGAAGAAATGTAATCCCATTATGTCATAAATAATAGGAATAAAAATTAGGGAATGACTTTAAAAACGAAAACAAAATTTAAATATACCCTATTTCACCCATAGTCATACCTACTTCTCTAAAGGTACAACGTTAACAATAAAGACAATGATATTATCTACAATGACTGAATCATCAATGGATCCTGCCCATACTATCCTGAACGAGTTATATGGCATCCTTAAACTATGTGCACATAAACTTCGTATCTATAACAATAACCTCATATAACTCCATGAGAGATCCTTTCTCATGAAGTCTCTCACTATCTTGTAGTTTTTATATTTTTCTTCACCTATAACCTAAGATGTACTATTATGTACTTTCTCTTTCGAACCATGATCCTTGGTCGAATGGGTCCTCACACTTTCAATTTTGGAACTCTCTCATCACTTGACAATGCATAAACTTCACATTAACATATTGCACATACGGTGTGTAGACAAGGTTACCTAATAATACCCTTCTAACGGATGAACTCAATCATGAAAGAAAAGCGTATATGTTCTTCGTTCTAATATTAACTTCTTTAGGTGAAAATACAGACAATATCGAAACTTGCAGCTTATATTCCACAACCCTATGATGACCCTAATGCAGGTAAAAAATATTTTTCTCCTAGCTACCCAAATAAAATATCCTCTCAACGAAATTAGTCGCACTTTCCCACGATCATATTGAAGAATTACGGGGCCTAGTGGTTTATTCAGGTTAATTAATTACCACGCCCTATTAGAAATAAATAATTATTAATTTAACCACGCTTTTATTGTACCAAATAAAATTAATTAGGTTAATCTTCATGCGGGTGATTTAGAAGTAAATGCGGAAGCTATAAACGATCACACAATATCAACAATGATTTAGAGTGGAAACCCTCATAAGAAAAAATAACTGTTGCCCTATACCAACAAGTCCACTAGTACTATGAATAATGTTTACATGATTTGACAAGAGCCAACCACATCATACATATATGACATTGATAACCTCCACGTAGTCACATCGTTGCATTTTAATATTTGATTCCTTTGCCCATATTAGCAATCAGTTACTACATGCACGGAATCAACTTACACAATCCTTAGACTTTGGTATCCACGAAAATCTTTATTGGTGATGATGATCTCACATGTATTCTGGTGGTAACACCCACACGATTGCCCATGCTGAATTTTCTCGCTGATGTAAAAGATCGAAGGGGATTGCAAATCACATGTTTACTTTGCAAGTATTAGATGGACAAGATATCAGTCTCAAAATAAAAATCTCTTAAAACATATTAGAGTTTTGTAAAAATTGGGTCGTGTATCTTAAAATACATATCTACAATGTTATTTTTACTTTACATTATAAGAAACCATGTAAAACACGTTTCCCAAGATTCAACCCTAATTCAAACTAGGGAGTCCTCGTTCATACGACGTCTATTCTCATGAGGGAATATCATGCGACAGTGTTATCTTACGAGGACTTATGTGAATATAAAGTAGAGTTCTCATGCAAATCACCTTTCACACGAGGGGTCTATCGTTCGAACGAGAGTAATAAACTTCCACTTATTGCAAAAGTGCAGTAAAAAAATAAAAAACTTTTCCTCACATTTTAAAAATGTTTTACCATGTCAATTTCCTATTTAAAGATAAACTCAAGGAAATTATAAAAACCTCAATGCTTCCCAAACCTCTAATAGCCTAAATTTCCTGATTATGTCATGTCTGGTAGTTATTTATTGTAGTGCTTTGTCTTTATCTTCAATAATATGACATTAGAAATAAAAAGATACTAAATAGTAAACTTTTACATTTGTTACAGAATAAATACAAAACCATAAAAAGAGGAGTATAAAACCATGCCTTTACACATATCATCTCTAATTAGTGGAACCTTAACAAATAACTACTTTTATAATAATTATACGAAAGGGTCTATCTATAACCTCTCACCATTATGAGATAATCATAAGATATGTGGGACCCGAAAACTCTAATGGTTTCTTTATTAAAAATAACTTTAGACCTTCTCCCATTATAAATTTGGCACAATTCGAGGCATGTAAACTATTTGTGTATGCGGATATTTATAATATGCGATTATGACCCTAATAAAATATCTTGCTTAATTTGAGTCACAAAGTGTAGCAGACATGTTTGTCTAACCACTCAAACTATTCTTAGATCTTGATTATTCAATGGGTCCTCATCTTCTAGATCCTTTAATGCTTCATTACTTCTTGTGTTCTCCATTTACCTAAATGGGATCAAATAATGGTAATAGATGCGTCATCGCGATACATGAGTACAATACCCTAACAAAATTTTGAGACATATTAAAGAAACTTAGAGAGGAACAAATTGAGATCACACATACCCTAAAGTCTATAGACCATGATCGAATAACAACTGCGACTCCCCATGAATTCCATTTTTAGAGTAACCCATTCAAAATATACAATTTATAAGAATCAAACTAATTATAAAACTATACAATTTATGAGAATCAAACAACTAATAAAGTTTTAATCATCAGGAGTATCATACGAGTTCAAATAAATATTAATAAATCTTAAAGTATACAAAAATAATAATAACTAAATCTAGAATTGCCATAAGTATCAAAATGTAACTCACATAACAAACTAATATCCACATATAGTAATCCTTCGATAAAAAAACATAAAATTGAAAACTAATTTAAAGTCCTTTGGGTACAACAATTTACAACTGAATATAACATATACTATAAGAATCCTCAACTACAGACCACTCTAAAGAAACCATATTTCTATATTACTCCTCAAGTACACAATGAAAAAACCTAAAAAATATTAGTCAACAAAACATGGGTCAAACCCACTAAAATAGATCCTCTACATAATCCCGACGAGAGATAAGAATAACGTATAATAAGGCCATATGATCCTCAATATGCATAATAATAAGATTCTACAATTGAAATATTAAATATTCTAATGATAATAACTCATATCATAATATTGTAAAATAACTACACCTTTATTCCTTGAAGTCGCGATCATATTGGTAAACTCTACCCGTAAAGAGGATAGCTAAGAAAGCTCCTGACCATAAAGCATTTCACTCTCCTTCTCAAGCCACTAGGACTACATAATTTTATCTTAGATTCCAACAATATACACTATTCACCTACTCATCTTTGTACATCCATCTCAATCCAAATGCTTTTAAGGTCCAACCTATACCAAAAGATCACAACACTCAATTATTTCCCAACTCCCAACCAGAACGCAACTCCACGCGTCATATGTATATATTCAGACAAAGACCCCTCATTACACTTATATCTATCTCATATAGTCATCAATATCTAACGGGTACTAAAACACAACCTAAGCATCCATGCACATCACATAAAGTATTTATGGAACCACAACTATCAATATTAAGAAATGTGATCCAAGGTAATCCAACCCTTACCTCCGGAGAGAGTTTACCTCACTCCCTATCATAATATTATATATAGGACTTACACTCATTACTAATGAGAGATCCTATAAATCATATAATATAATTACTACCTACCTTAAGGGTTCATATAACCAAATTTGCTACCTCAGACCCATGGATACATACCTAATTCAGGAGGACCAGAAATAACTTGCATAAACTATCACCAATAGGGCATAGCGTCGCCCATAACAAATTATAAGACGACACTTTTATAACCCAATATTAATCATCGTAGAGTATTTAAACATCATATAAAATTGAACCATATATTTGCATTCAAACCCATAATTGAATAAAATAAGGGAATCCTATCACTAACCACCTAATTCACATAATTATATAATGGATTATATTGAGTATTTATATACTATAATAACATTTTCATGAGTCCATGACCAATGTCTATAGAGGATAGGTTAATTCACATGGCCCAAAAGAAAATCCCCCATGAGATTTTACATTATAACTCCAAGGACCTCTCGTGCATATACTAGTCCAGACTAAATGATATCACACCTCCTAACGTCCCAAAAATACAAAAAAGAAAAAAATGCAATGTTATCAGACCAACTGTGCAAGATTGTATTAACATCTACATGGAAGGATTCAACCCCAATTTCCCCCCATGATGAATAAATACCCCGCAACATAGGTTTGAGATATTATAGACTTATTCACAACCAACGTCATTAACTAGGATGTAGTACATGAAACTACATACATCCTATCAAATCCTCGTCTATTGGATTTTTCATGAGCCTACACATGCACCAGCGGAAGGTTCGGGTACATAAAACCACACAAAAAAGTACCATAAAACAAAATTACACACGACCTACGATTAACCCTATCAATAGATGGTATTGTGAACCTAATAGGAAAGCTAACTTCTAAAAAGGTAACCTAAGGTCGATTGGCACTCATGAAACTTATAACAATATCCCTAATGGTCCAAAAACATTAAGGTACAAGCACAAAACTCTAAGGTTCAACTCCAACCAAAATAAGATCCAAATATCCAAAATACCCCAAACCATAAGAACAACCTAGACGAATAAATTTGCCCCGAAACAAAACATTAAAATTTTACTTTGCTTATGGAGGAAAGCCAACTAAAAACAAATTATCGACCAAACCTGCCCAAATTAATGCCAAACAATCAAATACATATTAAGGACGGTAAATATACATAAATAAGGTTCATACTAACCAATATAAGGTCTACCATCATAATTTTGTCCTAAATTACATAAACCCTCTATAAGAATATTTTTCAACAATTCTCCTTAATTAACACGATTTAACATCAGTGTTGCATATTATAACATAGTTATATAATCCACCTATGACTCAATCAAACAAATATCTATTCAATTTAACCCAATTGCGTAAATTATGTAAGAACCATTATTATAGCATTAGAACTCAAATTTTAAGTTCCTTAACAATTCCAACACACAATTATCACAACAAACATATATTTCTCAATTTAACATAATCTTATCTCTAGATTAAGATTTAAATACATAATAATTCAAATCAAAAGGAAAGAATAAACATAATTTCTTGCCTTGTTTTGTGTGAAATGAATTCCACAATTAAATTTCTGATTCGCTGATATTCTTTCATCCAATTGATATCTCTATAACTAGTTTCTAGGTTTAGGTTTTATGTATGGTATATGTGAGTACAAAAAATATCACAACAGAGAAATCCACAAAAATAATCACAAAGAGCATAAAGTAAAGATCACACACAATAACTATATATATGGTTCAATAACTTGCCAACATCCACGGAGAGGTTACTATTTATATTAAGTGTCTCTCAAGTTCTCAGGTTACATCCCTTTATCCCGGGTCAGGGTGTATAATTTATAGGTGTGTAAAAATAAGAGATTGAGTTTTATAAGGAACTCAATTAACACGTGGATATGCCAAGGAATACCTGAATATCCCCTCCGAGATTATTGGTACTTGATTTGAGTATATCCGTAAGTGTTTCAATATATTTAAAATAATTGTGTTGTGAACTAAGTCATGATTTGGGTCGGGCAGCGTGTTTAATCCTTTGGGCTGATTGGTTACTTTCATACACTTTACTAAATGGGCTCCCAGAATTGCCCCTAAAATCTCCGGGGCTAACAATTTTGTGCCAATAGATTTTATTCAAGGACCAAGGCTTGAAACATTATCCAAAAATCGGCATGGCACATTTGTAACTTGCGAGAGCTGATGGGGGTATTCTTGTCCTTAGGGGAGAATGAAGCGTTGAGATCTTCTGAGGGAAGTGCAATCCATCATTTGAGAAATTTGAAACATGTTCGTGTGAAACCATTAGTTCACTGATTTTGGTCATTTTTATCATACTTCATCATTAAGCTTCCTTTTTTGCCCTTTGCTTCAAAACTAGAGGTTTTCTTCTTCAGTGATTCTTCAAGGCTTCATCAAGACTTGTAAGTTTGAGCTCTAACTTTTCTCTAGTTTTTTTCTTCTGCGAAATATCTTGTAGTAGTAGCTAGGGTTTTGTTGGTAATGACAATGCCTGGCAATAAATCCATTTTTGAGTTTATAAAGCGTTATAATATTCCCAACTGGGTGGAAATTGAATGTGTTCCAATCCCTCAAAACATTCATACAATAGATGATGGCCACTGGATCCATACGTTGTTGGCTTCTCAGGGGGTTTAACATTTCCCCCCATTCCCTAGTTTTTGAGATTCTTCAAATATTTTGACATCGTTCCTACTCAGTGTACTCCAAATGTTTGGAAAATTGTGAATGGATTACATAGGATAAACTTAGGGCTTGCTAAAAATTACTATTTCTATGTTTTCTCACCCACAAAAGATGGACTCTTATATTTGAAGGCTAGGAGTGCTGACAAGGTCCTAATGGTGAATTTGCCTGATTCTCATAAAGATTACTGGTTTGAAGGTTTCATTGCTAGGAATTGGAAATATCCTCCCCAACCATAGGGCGTAAGGTACAGGGGACCTCAGATCCATACCTTTAGGGAGGAACATATAGTTTGATAAGACTGTCTTCTTCTTTGTTCTTTATTAGCTTGTTCTTCTTTGTGATTTTTCTAACATTTTCTCAGATTATTTTATAGCTAAGGAAAATAACCAAGAACCTAGTCCCTGTGAACTTAGAGTCACCGATCTTATGAAATCTTGGAAGGTTAGGGATACTTTTTTTGATGACAATCATCCCCGATCGGTTGCTTATCTGTCGGAGTATAAGAACACCACCTTCAGTTTCATTTCCACGCAAGTAAATGCCATCACCAATTTAAAGGTTCCCGAGGAGGAGGTTGGTGGACCATTTGAACCTATCCATATAGAAGAAGAAGAGAGATATGATGAGGTAGGAGAGGAATAAAAAGGTCAATAGGAGGCTCCAAAGGAGAACATCGAGGAGGAAACTAGTGAAGAAGAAGACGAGGAAATGGCGCCACCAAGAAGAAGGTATCTGATCCTCCCTGATGAAAATGATGCTTTGTTGTCTGATCGCATGAAGTCCCCAAAAAATAAGGATGGAGACTCCCCCATAGATGGTGGTTCTAAGTCGAGATCCAAGGAGAGCGGGATAGAGAAGAAAAAGAGAAAAAAGTAAGAAAAAAGAAAGGAGAGAGAGAAAAAAAGAGAGGAGAAGAGAAAAAGAGAAGACGAAAAGAATAGGGAACTGGCACTAAAGGCCACTAGTATGCCTTCATCTGTTGCTATTACTGAGGGGATAAGTGTTGTTGACACTCCCTATCTTTCCCCCACACTGTTAGACAGGGAGGTGCTCGTTGTTGATCGCGAGCGTTCAATGAGGATAAAGTTTGACCAGTTGTCCATCAAGTTCGCATAAGGGCTTGCATTGGTACATTCCCATCTCTCCACACTCCTAGAATTGTTTCCACATTCCTATAAAATGATTTTTATTCCACTTCATCTTGCAGTTTGTTTCTTATTTTACCACATTGCTGAGTGGTCGGGCCGACTAGTCGAGGAGAAATGTCAAGCTGGAAAGGTCCTTAAAAAACTCTGAAAAGGCTCTGGCCAATGCTAAGGCCTCTTTTCAGTAAGAGAAATAGAAGTCTCTGGACAACCTAAAGTATAAGTTGACAAAGAAGATAAGAGAACTCCATGTAACCTATGGTCTGGTGGTTGCCAATAAGTTAAAGGTGGTTAAGGCCAATAAGGAGCTGACTGCCAAGGTTGAGACATTGGAGGGAGAGGATAATACCATTTGGGAAGGTGGGTATAATGAAGTCTGGGAGGAGGTATACTATGATGTTGAATGCTAGATAGCCTATGTTCGGTAGGTGGGTTTCAAGAAAGGTTGGGACTAGGCTCTGATCACAACAGGCATTTTTTGTTGATTTTTTCCTATTTTCCCAGCACCTGCCATGGATAAATCCCACGGATGTCGAGGATCATCTAACCGACTCTCCTGATGTTCGAGCTAAAATATATCCCATCGACCTGGCTATCAGATATCTTCTCGCTGATCAAGTTGCGAGTGGCCTTGGTCCGATCGTGATTTTCGGAAAGGGGCCAGCAACTTCTGATCAGGTGTAGATTTTTGTAGTTAGTTGGGCCTTCTTCTTATTTTCCCTTTTTGTGTTATGTTTGTAATTTTCCCAAACATAAACTGGAGTATGCCTTAATTAAGTTTAATGAAAATCAAACTTTTCTTTTTTTGCTGGCTTTGTCTCATTACTGATACTTTGTTAAATCTATTGCTTGTCTTGTTGATTATAGCTTATTGATTTAGATGAGTATATCCCTGCCACCTCTCGCCTGAGGTAAATCCTTAGGCTGAACATTAGTCTAAAATCTCACAGGGCCTTCGTAAAGATTTATAAATCTTTGAGGGTAAGAAATGAGAAATACAAGAACCATCCTGAGTTAGCCGCCAAGATCAAAGATAGGCTTGAAGAGATAGAGGATAATTGAGCCTCAGTTTAACAGGATGTAAATAATTTAAAGGCCAAAATCCTGGATGATAGTAAGGTGAACCAAGTGAGTAAGTTGATCCAGAAGGAAAATGATGATCTTAGGAGAGAAGTTGCTCGATTAAGGGAAAATATTCCATCAGGGTCCTCTTTAGTAGTGCGAGGGTCTTCTTCGTCATCTAGGGGGTAGCTCAAGCTGAGTCCCAAGATTTATAAAAAGAGGTTGCTGAACTCAAAGGGGATATCCGACGAGCATATGTAATTGTTGTTATCCTTTAAAGAGATGTGACAAATTGGAGGCACCAATTCCGGAAGGGTCCTCGATAGGTCTGGGCAGATGGTTATGACCAAGGTTGGACCGATGTGTAAGAAAAACTAAAGGAAGCAAAGGACCTTGACTTTTATCGGGGGTGTCTTAGCGCCCTTAGGGAATTAAAAACACCTAAGGTGTCAAACCTATGGTATAAGTATTAGATCGACTGTCCGGCCTATCGCCACAATCACTTTTTGAGAGATGACTACTGGATCCTAATAGATGTTGTTCCTATCTAACTTCTGGATCATTACTTGGAAGATGAGGAAGAGTTTGTTCCTCACCCGAATGAAGGTCGGAGAGCACGTGTTGCAGACTACCTTGCTCACCATCCCGCGCTATCATAGTTCTTTCGTATTATCTTATTTTGATGTAAATGTAACTTCTCATCCTAGTTAATGAAAAAGTGTGATTTACCAACCTTTAAAATTTTGAGCTCATGATGACTAAACACGTGTCGCTGATTTGTCAATTATCATATTTATTAAGTGAATAATATTTATTGACCACCTTGTGCCCTTTCGGAGGACTAAGTGGTATTAAGAATCAACATTAGTCTCACATCTTTATGTGTTCGTACATTCTCCCAATATAATATGCCTTAGCAATATCATTCCATCAACCTCACTTTTTAGGTCGTGTCGTCACACTTCGTTAGTCCTAAGTAGGATAATGGCAAGAATGCACCTGGTAACTGGGCCATCTGCCCAAACAGGATTTTGCGACCAACCGAGTTGGCAACTAATATAAGTTGGGTTTATTGCCTAAGGATCCCTTGTAGGGATTTTGTTGTTGTTGGGGAAACCCATGAGGTCTTTTATGTTTATAACAAGGACCTGGGGTATGTAACAGCTACTACGAACCCTGTTCGAGATATGTAGTTCCCTGATTGCCAAAATATTGGCAGTTTAGTTATGCATATAGGAGTTATCGTTAGAAAAAGGTGTAGACTAATGAGATGTAACCAAGGAGAGTTAAGCAATTAATGTAGAATGAAGGGGCCTATTGGATTTTATTCATTAAATATTGTCTGACAAGAAACATAAGTTTGAAAATGAAATTCTTCTTAAACTAAATGTGCTAATAACAAATGAATAAGACTTAAAAATATAACTTCTTAAGATTTGATGTGTTCCGCGCTCTTGGTATCTCCCCACCCTTAAGCTTTTTCAAATGATATGCTCCTTGAAGATCGTCTTTGATTTCCCTGAAAGGTTCTTCCCAGTTTGGTCCTAGTTTACCATATCATGGTTTTACGACATTGTCGAGGACTTTCCTTAGGACATAGTCCCCTATTAGAAACTTCCTCGTATTGACCCACTTGTTATATTGCTTGGCCAATTTCTATTGGTAGGAGTCCAACTTTATCAAGGCCTTCTCTCTTCGCTCATCCGCTAGGTCAAGTTCAGTGCGTAATGCATCATCGTTGAGGCCTTAGTCGACCAATGTGGTTCTCATAGTAAGGAGACCTGCTTCCAGAGGGATAACAACTTTCATTCCATAGGCAATAGAAAAGGTCGTTTCCCCAGTTGGCATCCTGGGAGTGGTACGATAAGCTCATAGAACATGAGGGAGCTCATTCACCTAGGCACCTTTGGTTCTTTCTAATCATTTTCTCAGTCCATCGAGCATAGTTTTGTTGGAAGCCTCTGCCTGCTCATTGCTTTGGGGATACTTTATAGAACTTGAAGAGTGCACGTGCGTTCAAATACATAATTTATTTAATTAAATTTAGTTTTTCAATTAAATCTTAAAACATGCATCTAGGTGTGATTGAATTCAATATGAACATGCAAGAATAGTCAATCCCAAACAAAACACATAAGTGAGGAAAAATCTCCCAAAGGGGTAAAACCGTTTTATTTTCACTATAATTTGTAAAAATGGCTACACGGATTAAAATGAAAATAAGAGCAACATACGAAATACCCTCAGGCATCGATTTCTATGTCTCGACTGAAATCTCCCGCAAGAACTCCAGGTGGGCAACAATGAAGAAGAGAAGGACTTCTCCACAAATTACTCTATATGAGTAAAAATAATCCTCATTAAGGTTTAATGATTCACATACATAGATGGGAGTGTTTGAGTGAATAAACAAGGCATAAAACCTTAAAAGGTTAAGTCTATTTTTGGGGCAGTTTTTTTCAGAAATCGTGTGAGGCCATCCCCGATCCTCGCCTGTGCGGGCGGGCGCGTGAAATGAGAAAGGATCCTTCGGGTCCCGGGTATCCCTCTCGAGAGTGCTTCTACCGGAGTCATTTGAGATGAGGTGTAAAGATGTAGAGAGATTCAGAGTCTCTAGTCTATTTTACTCAAAACAGACGAAAGAAGAAGGGGAAGCCATCCCGAAGGATGGCATCCAAAGATATACTGGTGCATGCGAAATCAAAATGATTCGAGAAGGGTTTGGAGGCTTAGTTACAAAATGGGAAGGTATTAGGCACCCATTTCGTCCTTTCAGTCTCTCATGGTTATTTGCTATTTTCCTCTATATTTCCCCCCGTGATATGTGTGCATGTGTATATATATAATGGAGGTAGGAATCCTCGAGTTGTATCATGGAAAAGATAAAGCGAGTCATCCGTAGGAAGATATAAGAATAGTATTAGAAAAATAAGATTTACGCTATTACCCCTATGTTGGTCATTATAATGGAACGATAACGCATATGGAGTAATACGTGACTAAGGGAAAGTATATAGCATATAAGAAGATTAGATTTAGAGAAAATAGAAAATAAGAGAAAAGTGAGAAAAGGACTCGAGTCTCGGGTTTTACGCCGAGACACCTACGTAGCCTATAAAGGCATCAAAGTCCACGTAGGTCGCATACAAAGCGAGGGGTGGGGTTTATCCCATAAATCCAAATGGGGGATCATTTATTTGTGTGTGTGTGTGCGTGTAGAAAAAGTGTTTAGTTGTGAGAAAAATGTGAGAAAAGTGTGAGAATCCCTATTTGAAATTTATGAGCAAAACCTCTTTTTTTGTTTTTTGGGTTTTTATTCATGTGAAAGTAGGAGATGTGCAATAATACTAGATAAAAGTATATTAGGATGTCTGAGATGAGATAATAGAAGTGCTAAGTAATAAAATAAATTATTGAGAATTTAAGAGAATTTAAGAGAGAGTTTGAGAAAGATGGACCTTCTTGGAGTTCTTAAGCTTGATCTTGAATCTTGGAGAGCATACCTTTGCACTTGGATGATGATGGAGAGTGGCTAAATCACTAAGTTTGATGAAAAGGATGATGAAAAGTGGAAGTAAAAAAAGGATTTGGAGGTTGAAATCACGCTGCCTTAGAGAGAGGTTTTCGGGATTCGTTGAGAGTGAATTTTGTCACATCTAGGCTCCCCTTGCAAATGAGGTGAAGACCTCCTTTTAGAGGCTGAAATCAGTGCCGATTGGCATAGACCTCATCCTGCCTATCGGCACCTGCCATTTGGAAGTGTGTTTTAGGCCTTTTCAGGAAATCGGCTGCCGGGGGAAAACCATTGGTCAGAATTGTGCACGGGGTAGACCGTTGGAAAGGTAATTCAGAGACCTTTGAACCACTCTCGGGTTTGGGAGTTGACTTTGGGTCAAATATGGCTCGGAAGCGTTTGTTGCTCTCTTGGATAGGGAATCATTCAGACGCAAACGGATCATTCGTCCGCATGGTAAGTCCAAATCATGCACGGGGAAGACCGTTGGAAAGGTTAGGAGATGTACTTCGACATTCCAAAGAGTTTGAACCGGTTTGGGGAGTTGACTTTGGTCAACCGGGCCCTGGAAGCATTCTGTGACCTATCGAAGTTAAACGGATCGTTTGTCCTCATGGTATGTCGGAATAGCACACGGGATGGACCATTGGAAAGGGTATTCACTTCCCTTTGAAGATTCATTCATCTTCTATTAAGCTGAAGAGTTGACTTAGGTCAGACAGAGCCCGGGAGTGCCCGGTGGCCTCTAGGTCAGGTTTTAGACGCAAACGGATCATTCGTCCGCATGGTAATCCGGAATCGCGCACGAAATGGACCGTTGGAAAGGGTATTCAGTGCCCTTCGAAGATTCATTCAGTCTCAGTCGAGATGAAGAGTTTAACTTTTTGGTCAAACTGAGCCGGAGAGTGCCCGATGGCTTCTAGGTCAGTACTCGGGATATGGCCTATGTTTGTGGTGTTGAAGGGAGGTACTAGGGACCTAAGGAGAGTTGGGGGTAATAGAATGGGGTGTCTACAGATCCCCTTGATGGGTGAGTTTGGCACAAATGATGACCATCGAATAAAAACCACATGATGCTTTTGAGGGAGTATGACCGATTCAGATGGTCGAGGCCGATTCTGAGGACCTGAGGAGTGTGTTAGGGATGGAATGACGATTCAAGGTTTAGGTTGATTCTGAGGACTTGAAGTGATGTTGGGGGGGGGGGGGTGACCAATCCTGCGGGTCAAAGATGAATCTGTGGGCTTAGGGTGAAGATCTAATTACCGAGGTCAATTCTGACCTAGGAGTGGTGACGACCGAGAACCGAAGTAAATTCTGATCTAAGAGTGGTGACGACCGAGGTTCGGGGTCAATTCTAACCCAAATCAGGTGATGGTCCAAGACCGAGGTCAATTCTGACCTAAGAGTGGTGACGACTGAGGACCGGGGTCAATTCTGACCCAACTCCGATGATGATCCAAGACTGAGGTCAATTCTGACTTAAGAGTGGTGATGACCAAGGACCGGGGTCCATTCTAATCCAACTCAGGTGACGATTCAAGATCGAGGTCAATTCTGACCTAAGAGTGGTGACGACCAAGGACCGGGGTCAATTTTGACCCAACTCAGGTGACGATCCAAGATCGAGGTCAATTCTAACCTAACTCAGGTGACGACCGAGGATCGGGGTCAATTCTGACCCAAATTAGGTGACGATCTAAGACCGAGGTCAATTCTGACCTAAGAGCGATGACGACCGAGGACCGGGGTCAGTTCTGACCCAACTCAGGTGACGCTCCAAGACTGAGGTCAATTCTGACCTAAGAGTGGTGACGACCGAGGACCGGGGTCAATTCTGACCCAACTCAGGTGACGATCCAAGACCGAGGTCAATTTCGACCTAAGAGTAGATGAAGATTGGATTTTGATTTCATTGGAGAAAGTCCCTTGTGATTTTGATTTGAGCTGGGGAGCTGATAGCTGGGGAAGCTTTTGTTTCTTTAGGAGACCTCACGGGGGTGGGAATAACCTATTTTGGTGCTGTAAGAATCCTTCGGTGCTTTGTCGGGAGGTGATTCACTTGGTTTTTTGAGGGTTCCGCTGGGAAATAGGGGTTTCGCTCGAGGGAATGCGAAGCTTTCTTGGTGAAAATATTCTAAATCCTTTCTGGGATTTTTAGGAATTTTTCGAGGATTTTTTTGGGCTTTCTGGTATTTTCTGGGAATTTCTGTACGAAATTTAAGGGGGGGTGTCGGTCGGCATAGTATGGAGGGTGCCATTCGGCAGTGGCACGGACTTTTGGGCTACCTCGGGAAGGTAAGGAGTCAGTGCCGATCGGTATGGTGAGGGGAAGTGACGATCGACATGGCGCTTGGCATCCTATATAAAGGAGGCGAATCCCTTCATTTTTTTCACAGCTTCTTTGCTTTCTCTCTTTCTGCGATTTCTCTGTATATCATTCTAGCATTTCGATCTTCAAGACATGGCTGCTTTTGTGGGCATTGCAGTCCACCGAGAGTGGTTGACCATTGATGACTGGGCGAACGTGGAGTGGAGGGCTAGGGCGCCTCTTGATTTGGGGAGTGAGAACTCCTTTGATGCATTTGAGCCTATTACGGATGAGAGGACCTTCCTGCGGGAGCCATCACATCATCGTTCTTCGAGAGTGAGTCCCAACGGCTATGTAAGTAACCTGACCTTTGGCATTCTTCTCATTTTGATGATTTTTCTTTCTTTATTGACTTTTGATGGGACTTTTCCTTTTTGCCAGTCTGATATTTCCTTGAAGAACATGTGCGCCCGCGGGACGACGGGGCTCAGGGATGTCTAGGAGCATCTCCCACCTATAGTGTGTTGGGTGGTATCATCAGCAGGTTTTGGGTGGTTGGCATCGGTGCTGGATGAGACGCCTCGTTCGACAACGGTCCTGTGCGCTTTAGGAGAGAGGTGGTGGGATACTACCCACACCTTCCATTTCGGATTCGGGGAGATGAATGTGACTCCTATAGATGTGCAGAAGCTGTTGGGGTTGGATTGTGATGGAGAGCAGATAGAGGTGGATCACTTTCTACGGGTGAGACCGGAGGCAGTGCATGCGGCACTTGGTGATGTAGGGAGGATAGTTTCTAGGGATTATATCTGTCTGTCCCCGCTGAAGGATGTTCTGCTGAGCAGGGTGATTGATGTGGAGGACGGGACGCAAGTGAGGCAGATGGTCCAATTATTCATTTTACTGGTGTTGGGAGGTTTCATGGTGGCGTCAAGCGGTGATGTCGTCCATTTGTGGTTTTTTTCGTACCTGAGGATGTTTTCGAACATCCCTTTCTATGATTGGGGGAGTCTGACTTTGGCAACCCTTTACTCTTCTCTGGATGCCTTCAGTCGGTGCTGCTAGCAGACCTTTGCTGGACCCATGTATCTTCTTGAGGTATCCTTCAGTTTGCGCATTTCCTTTCATGCATCCGCATTTTCCTTTCATGCATTCACATTTTCCTTATGCATCTCTTTTCGCGTTGTGAGTTCAGACGTGGTTCTACGAGGTGATTGGGTGCAATACCTCGCTGATCGCTTTGAAGGATGACACTGTTGGGGACTTTTACCGATTGTATCGATGGCGTAAGGCCAATCGACAATCGAAGGGATCTCTCTCTCTGGAGGCGGTGCGTTAGGTCTTGAATGACCTGACCAGTGGTAGGGTAAGATTCTTTCCATTTCAGTCTTATTTTTTGCACCTTCTGATCTTGTATTTATTTATGCCTACTTGGAGATTTTCAGGTGACCTTTAATCCCTGGGGGACAACCGTTCAGGATGCAGGGGCGACCAGAGTGAATGTGAGGATGAGGCATTTACTGGAGCATGAGTTCGACCATTCCTGGTACCTCGGGGAGCGGGTGGTTCGTCGGATTTCTGAGGAGGAGGTGGTGGTGCCACCTGCACATCCTCCTACATCTATGAGGTGGGAGCGAATGCTATCGGAGGATGAGAGGATCGCGACGATGATCGGCGAGTCCTACTTGCTATACACCGATACGGTTGCGCTTTATGACTACCAGGACTTTGCGACGGGCTAGTTGATGGCGCCCAACATATATGATGACCTTCCTTTCCCTCCTGTGGGTTCGAGTCGGGTAACGGGATCTTCCCACAGCGGCGGTGGTCCGTCGGCATCTACGGCGCGACGACTTCAGAGGTTCCTTTTGTGCGGTTGCACACCCCTTCATACAACATTCGGTGGGCTGATGGAGGGATGGTGCCTATGTTGCACCATCCTCATGCGATGGATCCGGAGGAGTTCAGTTTGACAGAGGAGGTCCTTCGACCTGCGGTATACCTTTCTGTTCCTCTCTTTCTTTCTTTTTTATTTTGGTCATCTCTGTTTTGATACTGATTTCGCCTTTTCTTGCAGCAAGTTCAGGTGTCAACCACTTGGCTAAGGGACATCAGAGACTGGATATCTTCGGCGACTGCCCATCTTTGGGATACGGTTCCTATTCCTTCTTGCCTGGTGCCGTCTGCTTCGTCCAGAGAGGACTCGAGCTCGGGTAGTGGGGGTGCGTTGTCTTGTCGTAGGGGTAAGAGAGCACGTCGTAGGGGTGGAAGCTCTTGAGTGAGTGAGAGAGAGAGAGAGAGAGAGAGAGAGAATGTGTGTTCGGGCTGAGTCCCGTTATTTTTGTCTTTTTTCTTTTTATTTCTTGCAAAAATGATGTAACACAGGAAACAAATATATGCAATGCAATGGAGTTTTTGATTATCTTTTATTAATGATGAATGAATGCATGCACATGCGCTTTTTACTTTGCTGCTGAGATCGTAAAAAGGAATATTTTTGAAAGTTTCTGATTAAAAAGGGTAAATTAAAGGGATTTTGAAATTCTATTGAGAATATCAATTTATTTTTTCCTGATTTGACAAAAGAGTAAAAGAGGAAATTTCTAAAATGGGGGGGGGGGGGGGGGGGGTTGTCGATTGGCAAGCACCCTGACCTGCCTATCGGCTGTTCAGTCCAGTCCCATCAATTCAATGCTTTGGATGGTACCCTCTTCAGTCTTTGGTACCTTGTGGGGTAGGATTCCCTCCGATTTCTGCAGGGATTATGTCTCTTGTGAGGATTTTTAAGTGTAAAAAAGCGGTAAGGGTGGAGTGTTTCCATCAAACTTTTGCATTTTCATCTACTTGCCCACTATCTCTTATCCTTGCAAGATGGATCTCCCTGGTAGTATTGAGTTTACTAATTACCTCGAAGCCTTGGAAGCAATGTGCTCTTAGAATGTAGACTATGATGCTTTCAACATGCGCCGAGTCTCCCTGTGGTGCAATCGGCCTCTTGAGTGGAACGTGCTGATGGCGGCGGTATAATTCTGGTACCCCGAAGACCATGTATTTCGCTTTGGGTTGGATTAAGTTTGTCCTACCTACGAGGAATTTTCTGCCATGCTGGGTGTAAATCCTAATATTTCTGTGGCTTTGCCCAAATTTTCTCGTTCTCCCAGGGGTTTGTTGGCCAGGCTTCTTCATATTTCGCCTTCGGCGGCCAGATCATTGGTTATTGGAGGAATGATCTCCCTCCCGGCGGTGCTGCAGTCTGTGCATTTACGGGAAGTAGGTGATGCTGGCTATGCTGGAGCCGTTGTTCTGGGTCTGGTTTCAAAATTATTTCTGGTGACTGGAGAACCGCAGGTGGACCCGCAACTTGCAGCCATCACTTTATGGATGTCTTACCATCACAATTCTGCAGCGGTGATACTGGCGGAGACCCTAAATGGCCTGGACACCTGGAGAGAAGGTCGTTCTGACTTTTTAAATAGTAGCCCCGTGATGCTGTTCATGTGATTGTCTGAAAGATTCTACTTGGCGACTCCTCCAGAATATCTCTTGTCGGCCGTACCCAAATTCTTTTCCCGCTACTTCATCATTATTGGTCTGTATGTTGAGAACTGGGATCATTGGCTTGTGGAGCATGGGGCTCGTTTTCTGTATTGGTCAGTGCCTTGGTGGGGGCAGTTGCAGCCTGTTCTGGAGCTAGGAGAGTATTCATATGTGTGGTTGGTTGGTCTCAGGCAGACCTCCTTTTATTTCCCTTGGCGACTTCTGTCCCAATTTGGCTGGGCACAGGTCGTGCCACCTCGGGCCTTAAATTTCTTTCCGGTAGAAGATTTTACTGAGCGCCTGCCTCTGTTGCTTAGATCTCTGTGGGAAAATCGTCGACCATCGACCCGTCCCTCTCAGTCTGTGGGGAAAGTTTGGCATGTCCCCAAAGATTATATGAAGTGGTTGTGGAGGAAAGTAGTTAGCAAGATGTTGGCCGTGGAGACTGGACAAAGATGGTTTGTTTTATCTAACACCATGGAAGGGGGTGTTGTGGTCTTTTCGAAGATGGTTCGGGCTCATCTGTCCATGGAGTGTCTACGACACTCTATTCAGGCAGGGGAAACTTGGGGACCTCAGGATGTAGATGATGAGGGTGCAGGCTTCTCTGGTAGCTGTGGGTAGGACTCTTGGAGAGTTTATTTGTGTAATAGATTCGGGGATTTTATTTGGATTTTTATGGTAGTAGGGGAAAGGAGTTATCCGTTCATTTTCTTATGTAATCCGTTCTGTAATTTCTTATTAATGAAATAAATAAGTTTCTGATCATCCAGCTGTGCCTTTCGATGAGTTTTGTATTTTGAATTATCTATACTAATCGCTAAGGCTTACATAATCCTTTTGTTCAAGTATTCTTTAGAATGAACCGCCGTTCTCGAAGGTAAGAAAAGAATGCAATTTTGTGAAAAAGAAAGGGCCGCACTCATGTGAAGTGTATGAGCTACCTACGTACCTCTGTTTTTTTTAAAAAAGGTTTTTTTATCTGTTTGAAAATAATTTTTGCAGAGGATCAGGACCACGTAGTTCTGGGTAGAGGGAAACGAAGAGTTTTTTTTTAGAATAGAAGGGAGATGAGAAGAGTCGTAACGCACCGAGACTTCGGACTATGGGTAGAATTTCTTGAGACGGTCCAGATTGCATGGATGAGCCATCTCTTCCCCATCTAGGTCAGTGAGCATGGTGGCACCGTCGGATAAGATCTTCTTCACAATGTAAGGGCCGCTCCAATTAGGCTTGAATTTCCCTCTGGGGTCCCAGATGGGTTCTATTATCTCTTTGAGGGCTAAGTCCCCCTCTCGGACACCGCGTTCTTTGACTATCTTGTTGAATGATCGCGCTATTCGACGATGGTACCCATATATGTGGTAAGGAGCTTTTAATCTTCTTTCATCTAGTAGGGATAGCTCATCAAGATGGCTTTGGCACCAGTCTTCTTTGTTAACTTTATTTTCGAGCATGACACGTAGAGAGGGTATTTCCAGCTCCATAGGTAGGACTGCTTCCATGCCATAGACCAGGGAGTAAGGGGTAGCCCCAGTAGAGGTTCGAATTGAGGTTCGATAGCCCCAGAGGGCGAATGGGATCCGGTTGTCCCAATCCCTACAACTTTCGGTCATCTTGTTGATGATAGCTTTGAGGTTCTTATTGGCGGCTGCAACTGCACCATTGGTCTGAGGTCGGTAGGGAGAAGATTTGTGTCTCTGAATCCCGTACTCGTTGATTACTTCTGTGACTTTTACTTTAAAATGCAACCCGTTATCTGACACTAGCTCGTGCGGGACCCCATATCAACAGATGATATTCTTCTTGAGGAATTTGGCCACTTTCTTGGCGTTCAACACTGCGAATGACTCAGCTTCGACCCATTTAGTGAAGTAATCAATGGCGACTAGGATGAACTCATATCAGTTTGAAGACTTTGGTGTAATCTTCCCTATGATGCCGACACCCCGGGTGGAGAACGACCAGGGATAGGTCATGTTGTATAATTCTCGCGGAGGTAGGTGCTAAAGATTGGATAATTGTTGGCATTTGAGGCATCTTCGGACATAGGCGGTGCAGTCCTGGGTCATGGTGGTCCAGTAGTTCCCTGTCGAACGATCTTCTTGGCAAGCATGTGAGCATTCATGTGGGATCCTCATTCCCCGCTGTGGATTTTCTGCATTATCTTCTCAATCTCAGCCCCTGCGATACAGTGTTAATGAGTTCCATCGAAGTTCCTTTTGAGTAGAGCTTTATGACAGATGATGTACTGGGCAACCAGTCTTCAGAGGGTCGTTCGGTATTTATTTTTGGAACCCTTGGGATACCTACCATATTTGAGGAGACGCCAGATATCATAGTACCAGCAATCGGCTAGTTCGGGATCTTCGGTGGAGACAAGCTCAATATGGTAGCAATGGGTTAGTTTGTATTGCTTTTGAACTAGGAAGGGGGCCATTGTTATTTCCTTGGGTATGTCGACCATGGAGGCCAAGGTAGCGAGAGCATCGGCTAGGTTATTCTTTGCTCGGGGTAATAAATGGAAGGTGATATCTGGGCGGGAGGCTAACTCTTCTAATTGAGCATGAAAGGGTTGGAATTTTTCATCCTTGACTTTTCACTTTCTAAGCACTTGACCAATGATAAGGGCAAAATCCCCATAGACATCAAGGTATTGAATACCTTTATTTAGAGCAACCTTGAGGCCCACTATGCATGCCTCGTATTCCGTCATGTTGTTGGTGCAAGGGAAGTCCAATTTAATGGCGATGGGAGTGTGGGAGTCATCTAGGGCGATCAGAATTATCCCAATGCCATATCCCTTTTTGTTGGCAGTGCCGTCGAAGAAAATTTTCCATCGAAGACGGTCTTGAGCTGTGCAGAGGATATTTTCATCTGGGAATTCGGAGATCCAGACATCTGCTTCTTCTACAGAGTAATCGACGAGGTAGTCAGAGATGGCTCTTCCTTTAACAGCTTTTTGTGTGACGTACACGATATTGAACTCGATTAGGAGCATCAACCATCGGGCCATTCTACTGGATAAGGCGGGTTTCTCAAGCAGGTAATTGATGGGGTCCATTCGAGATACAAGTTTGATGGGGAAGGCGAGCATGTAGTGTCGCAACTTTTGGGTTATCCAGACAAGTGCAATACACGCCTTCTCCAAAGCAGTGTAGTTGGCCTCATACCCGGCTAATTTGTGACTGGCGTAATAGATGGCTCTTTCTTTACGGGAGTCCTCAAGGTATTGGGTTAGCAAAGACCCAGGGGAAGTGTCGGTTATGGTTAGGTACAGGAGTAAAGGGAGATGAGGCTGTGGTGGCATGAGCACTGGAGGTTGGGTCAGATATCATTTGATTTGGTCAAAATCTTCTTGGCAGGCCTCGTTCCAAACCTTGGTTGAATCCTTTCGGAGGATCTTGAAGATCGGTTCACAGATGGAGGTTAGCTGGCTGATGAACCGGCTGATATATTGCAATTTCCTAAGAAAACCTCGGACTTCTTTCTCCGTTCGGGGTGGTGGCATCTCAATTATGGCTTTCAGCTTTGCAGGATCTGCTTCTATACCCTTTTCGCTGATCATAAATCCCAAGAGTTTTCCCTTTATAACGCCGAAGACACACTTCTATGGATTGAGTCACATTTGATACCTTCGCAGTCGTTCGAAGAACTTTCGGAGAACGGTAATATGACCTTCTTTAGTTTTGGACTTAATAATCATATCATTCACACAAACCTAAACTTCTTTATAAATAAGATCGTGCAGGATGGTTGTGGCAGCCCTTTGGTAGGTAGCCCCAGCATTCTTGAGACCAAATGGCATAACGGTGTAGCAAAAGGTTCCCATGGGGTGATGAATGCGGTTTTTTCTTGGTGGTCGGGGTGTATCTTGATTTGGTTGTATCCAGCGAACCCGTCGATGAATGACTTAAGAGCATGACTAGATGTGTTATCCACGATCATGTCGATATTGGGTAGCAGATAATCATCCTTTGGAGAAGATTTGTTTAAATATCGATAGTCTATACACATTCGAACCTTCTACCTGATTTCGGTACAGGTACTATGTTGGCTAGACATGTATTCGATCACATGAATGAAACCCATATTTAACTGTTTGACCACCTCTTCTTTGACCTTGAGCGACCATTCGGTGCGGAGCTTTCTCAATTTTTATTTAACCGACTTGTAATCTGGGAGAGTGGGAATCTCGTGCTGAGCTGTTTCAGGATCAATGTCGGGCATATCATCATAGGACCATGCAAAGACATCTACGAACTCCTTCAACAATTCTTCAAGTTGTGCACGCTCATGCTTGTCAAGGGTGGCCCCTATCCTAATCTCGCGCAGTTGGCTACTAGAATCGTGATTAATAACAACAATATCTTCTTCATTAACTTGAACGCGGTTATGTTGTTTATTATTAACCTTATTTAGATCAGTTAAGAATTGTTCATTTGCAAAATCATCATCATCAAAAGTTTGATTAGAATCCAAGAAGTTAATGTAAGGCACAACAAGGGACTCAAAATCTTCATTTATTTCATTGATAGGAAAAACAACATTGAGAACCTTATCAAAAGAGGTCTCGATTACATTTGAACAAGGACAAACAACAGAAGAAGAAATAGGGTAAACATTGGGGTTATGGGAGATTTCAAGAGGTAGAACTAGCGCAACATGCCAGTTGAGGAGAGGTGTATCAACAACTTTAATCAGATGGGATGGATCCATTGATGTAGTGCCTGAATGAACCATGCAGAGTGTCAACCCCAGTGTCTGTAAGTTGAGGAATCTTCGGAATCACTTTCCTCAGTCTCCACGCTATCTTTGATGAGTGGTTGTATGCGGTGTTGGAAATTTTTGACCCATGGGTAGCTATCTTAGAAAAAAGATCTCCATTCTAAGATTCATCTTCTTGTCTGTGTGGTCATACCATGGTTCTGGAAAATCGCAAAAGGGTAAATCTTCGCCTTCTTTGATGAATCATCCATTCAAGGAGTCTCCTGAGATAGTCGGTATATAGTCTAATCTTCTCTTTGGTCGAGATTGGTGGATCATTCTGAGCTCTTGTTCTGATGGTTGATACCCCAAGCCACAAGGAGGTAAAGCTTTCTTCAGTTTGATGGGATCAAGTATCCCCTATTACCTTTGCCCTAGTCCCAGTCCGGGAATGAAGTGCATGTTTCTGAACATCTGAATCACATTGACATTGCCATCTGGGTCATATTCTGGACAAACCCTTTCTTTGAAACCGTCCACTTTCGGGAGGAGGAGTGGCTCAACTCGAAATCCTGATAGGAGAATATCATTTGACCCGTGCTATATCTCAAGGATTGGACTGCTAGTGCTTGCACCCTCAACATTTTCGTTGTTGCCCAAAATGGTGATGACTTGCCCATCGACGAAGAACTTCAATTTCTGATGGAGTGAGGAAGATACACCCTTGATATTGTGGAGCCAGGGTCGTCCGAGCAACAGGTTGAAACAAGCTGGGATGTCTATGACTTGGAATTCAACGATAGGGTTTATAAGGCCAACCCCTATTACAAGTTTTATGGATCCCATCCCCTAACGACGGGTATTATCGTAGGCACGTACAGTGGTAGAGGTTGGAGCGAGGTCTCTTTCTTTCAGGCCTAAACACTTGAAGGTTCTCAGAGGGCAAACATTCAAGGCGGATCCGTTATCGATAAGGGAGAGTGGCACGACCTTCCCCATAACTTTGACGGAGATGTTGAGTGCATGATTGTGATTTGGCCCAATTCAGGGGATTTCTTCTTCAGAAAATGATATCATTCGGGTAGAGGTCAAGGATCCGACCAGATTTATCGCTTCTTCTGGTGAGGTAGAAGGAGGAACTGTGGGTCCAGTGAGCAATTTGATTAGAGCATTTATGTGTAGCTAGGAAGACATGAAAAGTACCCATAGAGTGATGTTAGCTTGAGTTTTCTTCAGTTGATCGAGGATATTGCTCTCTTCGAAGGTCATCTCTAGCATAGAAAGGTTTTCAAAGCCCCTCCCCTTGTCATTTGCTGGTAGTGAGCTTGGAAACTGGTAATGTCTCCCTGATCTGGTCATGTGATTTACTAAAGAAGGAAAGAACATCAATACTGTTTCCTCGTCAATCTCAGGTTGTTCTGCCACCCTGTTTATTTCTCCGAGGAGTTCTTCAAATGATATCATTCCGCATATGTTGGCTACTGGGCCAGTTCTTTCTGAAGCTTGTTCTTTGCTCGAATGTTCGAATTCTCCCCCCTATCCGGTGGCAATAATTCTGTCTTTCCATATAAAGTCAATGCATTCCACAACTTCAATGACTTCTTGATACAGGTCCTCCCATTCTGTGGGGATATGTGTTATTGAAGGGACCAAGCATCCTTGTAACTTCAAAGTGTCAAGTAACCCGGTGATACTACAAATGTTGTTGGTTTACCCGAATAATTCGTCCATAATCTAGACAACATCATCTATATTGACTTCGTCGGTTGGTACCACCCACCTGTTTGAATCTCGGGACCACTTTCGTGCTCCGAAGAATAGTGTGCTGAACCTCTGGCAATCGATGATCATCTGTGAGGGCAATTTCAGCCCGAACTCTAGGAATTGGTTTAACACCTCTAAAATTCCATGCTTCCATTTTCAGAACGGGTACGGACAGTGATGCATGCTCTGGTAAGGAGTGACAGTGCCTGATCAGCGAGGCTAGTAGGGTGTAGGAGGAAATATGAGCAAATTTTAAGAGGTTTAGGAGAGTATATGGGTGTGATTTGAGTTGATGGATCAAATTATAGGTTTTCTTCTAAGAAGATTGCATTGGTATAATTTGGAAGTGGATTGTGAGTAGTGTTTGGCTTAGGATTGGATGGTGGGGCGATGGTACCCCGGTTAATGAGATCTTGGATTATGTTTCGAAGGTGAAAGCATTGGTCGGTGGTATGGTCGGCAGTTTGGTGAAAGGCGCAATGAGCATCGGCCTTGAAGTTTTTGGGAGTGGATTTGACAATGGACGGGGATCCAAGACTTTGATGAAGTTTAGGCCTAATAGGGCTTGGTAAACTTTGGAGAGGGGAGCATGCAACTTAGTGTCCTCCCTTCGGATGAGGGCAGGGCGGCTTTCTGGTGCCCATGATGTGGTTAGTTGAGAGATATTATTGATGGTTGAGACTGTAGCACTGGCAGGCTTGTCATACTTTCTAGGGGTGAACTGTCCGGACACCTTCTTTAGTTCAACCTCTGTTTTAACAAGGCTTTCCTTAATTTGTACTCCTGCCTCTCTGAGAGCTTGGAAGTGGGGATAATATTGTCCTCCCATCATCGCTCAGACATGGGGCAATAAGTTCTTCTTCACTATGTTGACCTGTTCTTCCTCGGATGGCTGATTGGTTATGGTAGCTGCTTGCTCCCTCCACCGAGTTATGAAGTTACCGACTGATTCTCCTGGATTCTATTTGAGCAGCTTTAAATCACGATGGGTGACCTCAAGCTCTTCGTTGTATTTATATTGCGACATGAATTCTCGGGCTACATCCTCCCAGCTACGGATTCTGGATTCCTCAAGGGATAAAAACCATCGGAGGGAACTATCCTTCAAAGTTTGCTGAAACAATTGGTCCATCACTTCTTCAGAAGTCCCTAGTAGAGTCATAGAATGATGATAGCTGCAAAGATGAACAATTGGGGGTCCACTCCCTCCAAACTTCTCGATATTTGGCATTTTGAACTTCTCGGGTAACCTCGCTTTAGGATAAGGAGACATGAGGGTGTAGTTCATGTAATTCCCAGAGATCCTGACTTGGTCGAAATTCTTGGTGAGCATCTTAAGATCTTCTTTGACTTTATTCAACTCCTCCTCTTTTGGATCAGCAACCATAGGCAGGTTAGCCACATGCTGGGAAATGTTTGGCATCGGAAGCTGGGCAGGCGGTGACCCATTAGCAGGAGGGGCATGTGGAGCATGCTGATATTCTTCGGGAACCCAGATAGGCTCGGGTGGACCCATAGCATGAGGGAATAGGGCCACAGGCTCTTGAGGAATTGAAACCTGGTTTCGTTGCATCTCTCGGACCTCGGTTTGGAGGTTGTCAATCTTGGACACGAGCTGAGTTAGGACTGTCGTCAGATCCAGCTGTATGACTGGTTCTTGATCTGTATTCTCCATAAAAAGTGAATGGACTTTGGACTCGAAAGAAGTAGTAGAGGAACAGACGAAACTACAGGGTGATTTGACTTAAGACCGAAGCCAATAGGGAGCTAGGCCAAGGGCTTGCAATCGACCTAAGAAGGCGTAGGATGGGATTTATTTTTGAGAAAAAAAGGAAGAAACTATTTTTTGATTTTTGATAAAGAAGGGAGAAATGTTCTTGGATTTTTTTTTGACAAATAAGAGAGAAATGTTTTTAGAGTCGAACTCAACATGATTATTATGTTTTCACTTGTATTTAATTCTCCTAAATGCAATGTCGGACAGGACCCGAGCCTAGAAAAGTGGAGTTTTTTAATATATGCAAAGCTACGGTTTGGACTTGTAACCAGGCTAGCGAACAGGGTCCCGTTTTAAAAATGCGCAAAAATTCGGGCAACAGATCGACCCAGAATTTTAACAGAGTTTAGGGTTGAAACCGACAATCTAAAGTGCATGCCCTAGGTTTGACACCTATATGCGGGTATACAGTTGGTTGGGTTAATCGTCATGGGTTCCCCCCTTTGGCGTGACTTCCACGATATACGTCTTGCTGTTGCGGGAAATCGGTACATGTGAATAAGCTATTTGATATACCTGAGTGTACATGAATTGCCTCACCATATACCTCGTGGGGATGGTACGTGTGAGAGAAAATTCGATATACTCGGCGTACGTGAATGAATTCCCTGCGATATACCTCCCGTCATGACTTCGGTCAAGCAGTACGATGCGGGGGAACTGTTCGATGTACGTCGAAGGTACTTGGCCAATGGAAGGTGAGAGTCATATCTTTTAGGCTAACTACGACCTGCCGGACCAGCGCCCATCACGAAGTGACCCTCCAGTTATTGGGTAAAATTTGGTCAATAACAATGCTCTTTGGTGATGTCGTGTGAATCATGCATGATTCTCTTATTAGTATCTTATGATGAGAATGCCTTTCTTGATTATGCTAAACAGGGGGCAAAGTACGAGTACCCAAGGTACACCAAGTATGGATGGGTGATGCGTGCAACATATGGATATATGTGATTCTGTGTGCACGTGGTGTGAAGTGTACATGGAGAATTTTCTACAAGTGTGTGAACATAAGCATAAGCATGGGATACACATGAAAAGGGGGAACATGCAGATATGGGGGAAAACATACACATGTCCCCAGTGGAGTCACCACTGTGGCCATCCCCGATCCTCGCCTGCGCGGGCGGGTGCCCGAAAGGATCCTTCGGGTCCCGCGCATCCCTCTCGGGAGCGCTTCAGCCGGCGTCATTTGAGATGAGGTGTAAAGATGTAGAGAGATTTAGAGTCCCCAGTCTATTTTACTCAAAACCGACAAAAGAAGAAGGGGAAGCCATCGCGAAGGATGGCATCCAAAGACATACTGGTGCAAGCGAAACCAAAATGATTCGAGAAGGATTCGGAGGCTTAGTTATGAAATGGGAAGGTGTTAGGTACCCATTCCTCCCTTTCGGTCTCTCATGGATATTTGCTATTTTCCTCTATATTTCCCCCGTGATATGTGTGCATGTGTATATATATAATGGAGGTAGGAATTCTCGACTTGTATCATGGAAAAGATAAAGCGAGTCATCCGTAGGAAGATATAAGAATAGTATTAGAAAAATAAGATTTACGCGATTACCCCTACGTTGGTCGTTATAATGGAACAATAATGCATATGGAGTAATACGTCACTAAGGGTAAGTATATATAATATAAGAAGATTAGATTTAGAGAAAATAGAAAATAAGAGAAAAAGTGAGAAAAGAACTCGAGTCTCAGGTTTTACCCCGAGATGCCTACGTAGCCTATAAAGGCATCAAAGTCCATGTAGTACGCATACAAAACGAGGGGTGGGGTTTATCCCATAAATTCAAATGGGGTATCTCTTATTTGTGAGTGTGTGTGCGTGTAGAAAAAGTGTTTTAGTTGTGAGAAAAGTGTGAGAATCCCTATTTGGAATTTATGAGCAAACCCTCTTTTTCTTATTTTTTGGGTTTTTATTTATGTGAAAGTGGGAGATGTGAAATAATACTAAATAAAAAGTATATTAGGATGTGTGAGATGAGATAATAAAAGTGTTAAGTAATAAAACAAATTATTGAGAATTTAAGAGAATTTAAGAGAGAGTTTGAGAAAGATGGACCTTCTTGGAGTTCTTGAGCTTGATCTTGAATGTTGGAGAGCAGACCTTTGCACTTGGATGATGATGGAGAGTGGCTAACTCACCAATTTTGATGAAAAGGATGATGAAAAGTGGAAGTAAAAAAAGGATTTGGAGGTTGAAATCACGCTGCCTTCGAGAGAGGTTTCCGAGATTCGTTGAGAGTGAATTTTATCAGATCTGGGCTCCCCTTGCAAATGAGGTGAAGGCATCCTTTTATAGGCTCAAGTCACTACCGATCGGCATAGACTTCATCCTGCCTATCGGCACCTGCCGATAGGCAGGGTCTGGAACTTGCCATTTAGCAGTGTGTTTTAGGCCTTTTCGGGAAATCGACTGCCGGGGGCAAACCGTGGGTCAGAATCGCGCATGAGGAAGACTGTTGGAAAGGTAATTTAGAGACCTTAGAAAGTCCTTTGGATCGCTCCCGGGTTCGGGAGTTGACTTTAGATCAAATATGGCTCGGAAGCGTTTGTCGGTTCATTGAACGGGGAATTGTTCGGACGCAAACGGATCGTTCGTCCGCATGGTAAGTCCAAATCGTGCATGGGGTAGATCGTTGGAAAGGTTAGGTTATGTACTTAGACATTCCAAATAGTTTGACCCGGTTTGGAGAGTTGACTTCGGTCAATTGGGCCCTGGAAGCATTCAGTGACCTCTCGGAGTCAAACGGATCGTTCGTCCGCATGGTAAGTCGGAATCATGCACGGGATGGACCGTTGGAAAGGGTATTTAGTTCCCTTCAAAGATTCATTCAGCCTCGGTTGATCTGAAGAGTTGACTTAGGTCAAACAGAGCCCGGGAGCACCCGGTGGCCTCTAGGTTAGGTTTCGGACACAAATGGATCGTTCGTCCGCATGGTAAGTCGGAATCATGCACGGAATGGTCGATCAAGATGTAGAGTTTGACTTTTTGGTCAGACTGAGTCAGGGAATGCTCGATGGCTTCTAGGTCAGTACTCGGGACATGACCTGGGTTTGTGGTGATGAAGGGAGGTACTAGGGACCTAAAGAGAGTTAGGGGGTAACAGAACGGGGTGTCTACATCATGTTTTGAAAAGACTTAGAAAATGTGTAGAATGAACCCTGATATTTATACAAAAATTGAGGCAGCGGCATCTCTCGAATGAGATAGGATTCTCGCTCAAACGAAGGACACATGTCGTTCTAACGACATCACACGAGATACTTATCTCGCTTGAATGACAGTGCTAGCTTGTTTGAATGAGCTTGTCGATCGAGGCACTCAGCTTCTACACTTAGAAAAAATTCTGCTTTTGATAAAAACAAATCAGACTTCGAAAAAACATTTTCTTAAAAATTCCCAAATATTTATACGAAAATAAACAACTCCAATAAATCCTTTTACCAATATTGCGTAGTGGAGTAATGGGAAACAGTTGAGCAACACGTTGCATGTAGCATGATGCACGTGCAAAGATGGTGGATGCATGGATTAGGGTCAAGACCATCGAGGATGATCGTCTTGACGTGCTGAATGTAGCGGTATCAGACATACAAACCGTGATCTAGGAAAAATAAAAAATTCCTAGTTTCTACCCCGAACATTTATAAAATTATGTCCTTACAGAACTAAAGTGGTGTTTATTTCCATGTTCATCATAAAAACCTTAAAAGAAACTACTTTCAAGTTTCGTACCATTATCAGTGATGATAGTCCTTGGTATTCCAGTGGTTCTATCAGAGTCTTGAATGATTGCCAGTGGTTCTGTCTCTGCCCATTTGGTGAAATAATTTGTGCGAACTAGCAAGTACTTGCAGTTCCTAGATGTGGTAGGTAGTGGTCCCACTATATCTAACTCCCATTGAGCAAAGGGCCATGGGCTTATCGCTAGCCGACTGGCGACCATAGGAGAGTGTTTCTGACACTTCTCACACTTATGAAAGTAAGTGCCTGTGTCCTTTTCTATATGAGGCCACCAGTAACCCTCCCTGATTGCTCGAAAGGCCAGACTCCCACAAATACTCTCATAAAGTTTTCTAAGTACTTGCTCGTGTCATATGGGTAAACGAAGTGGAGATAAGAAGCTGTAAATGACTTTTTGTAGTTCTTTCCATCTAGGGAGAGGTAAAAGATAACCGACTTGATCGTAACCAAGTAGGTCGATCTCTTATCGTCTCGCAGTATGTCGTTTCGTAGATCATTGATGATGGAATCCATATAACTAGGTGCCTTACCTACGAGGGGGACTTGCTCGGCTATGACTGTCCGGTTAATACTTGGTTGTGCATGGAACTCTATTTGGATATTTCTCTTTAGGTCGGAGTCGATTGCTAAACTCAGGGCCACTGAGGCGTCATCATGACTGTTCTACCCCCGGGGGAACTTTCCAATGCTTACTTTCTTAAAACCTTCCAAAAGTTCTCTTATAATGGCGAGGTAGGTTGTCATCCTATCATCTTTGGCATTAAAGCCCCCGCTTACTTCTTTGGAGACTAGTTTAAAGTCATCGAATACTGGAAGGTACTTTTCCCCCAGCAGTTCGGATTCGCGCAGGTCACTAGCGATCAGTACTTCATACTCAGCTTCGTTATTGGAGGATTTAAATCTCAATATGATTCCTAGATCAATCACAGTGTCTTATGGAGTGACAATAATGATGTATACTCCTGCCCCCTTGGAGTTTGAGGCTTCATTAGCGTATATGGACCAGTCCTTAGACTGTGGTTCCTTATTTGTTGATTGCTCCATTTTTTATTGATCGATTAGCTGATCGGTTGTAAATTCAGCAATAAATTTTGCTAGTACTTACCCCTAAATTGCTGTTCTTAGTTGAAAGTGGATATAGAACCTCCCAATCTCAACCAACCACTTAAAGAGCCGTCCGAAGAGATCATATTTCCTCAGAACGACTTTGGGAGGGTAGTAAATGATTACGATTATTGAGTGAGCTTGAAATTATTGCTTTAATTTCCTTAAGGAGATAATCAGCGCATAGGCAGACTTTTCCAAAGGCAGGTACCGTTGTTCAGCGTCCATAAGTGTCTTGTTGGTGTAGTAAATTAGGTGTTGTTCTCCTTCCTTCTCATACACTAAGGTGAAACTTACTACATTGTCTGATACTACCAGATAAAGGTACAATAGGTCTCCATCATTTGGAATTACCATCAGGGGTGGCTTGCTGAGGTAGAATTTAATTTATTCCAAAGCTTGTGAACAATCATCATTCTATATGAGACCTTTATCCTTCTTTAAAAATAGAGAGAATGGTTAGAAGCACTATGATGACTTGTAGATGAAGTGATTCAGTGCTGCGAGCATATGAGTGAGCTTTTGAACATCTCTCAACATCTGAGGAGGATGGATTCTAGTGATAGCATCGATATGATCCGGATTGGCCTCAATTTCCCTTTTGCTGACTAGATAGCCTAAGAACGTTACTAACTGGACATTGATTAAACACTTACTTGCGATAAGATTAATGCAATACTTCCTGAGGATCTCTAAGGTTCTGTTTAAGTCTGTGATATGGTGGCCCTAGTTCTTGATTTTGACTAGCATGTCATCGATGTAGACTTTCATCGTGTCTCTCATCTTTTTAGTGAACATCTTGGTGACTAACCTTTGATAATTTGCTCGTGTGTTCTTTAAGCTATAACAGTACAATCCAACTGGGGTAATATGGAAGTTTTATCCTCGTTGGGTCCGAATAAAGGAATCTGATGGTAGTTAGAGTAGGCCTCTAGGAAGCTCATCCTTTCTTGGGTCACCATAGTGTCGACCAACTGATCTATTTTTTGGAGAGGGAATTTGCCTTTGGGGCATGGACTATTGAGGTCAGTGAAGTCTATATAGACCCTCTAGATACCACTTCTCTTTCGCACCACCATTGGGTTGGACAACCATTTGGAAAACTGAGCTAATGGATCTTGCTCCAAATTGAAAGGGATAAATACGCTCTGATACCACTTAATAGGGGGTGATGTTCCTTGAAATATCCAAATTATAAATTCTATACAAATTTTTAATTTATTTCAAAATTAAGTGAAATTAAATTAAACTAAAAAAATATTTGGATTTACACATAAACAAATTTTAATCCACTTCAAGTTCAAATTAGGCCAAACAAACTTAAGCATGCAATTAGCCAAATTTATTATGTTAACTAGAATTAAATTAAACTAAAATGACCCAAACATAATTACCGTCAGAATTACACTAAAGTTGTGATGAAACAAATTTTTATCTTTTTAGTCCTACACATGCATTTAAGTGAGTTTATAAGATAAAAAGAAATCACAACACACAACGCCACGATATACGAGGAAAACTCACAATGGAAAAAATCTCGAACGGCCCAACCTCAAATCCACTCGATATGGTTTTATGTAAACAAGACAAAAGACTTACTTCCTCGACTTGACTCCCTTTCAATCCTTGATGCTTATTCGTATTCTACCTCTGCCTATTTGATAACTCGGGAATCCACCGCAGTCTCGAATAGGGAGAATCAATCGTCAAAATATATGAAGGCCTCTCTAATGTATGCACACCACGAATCTTCTTCAAAATGGACTCCTCCGTAGGAAACTTCTCTTTTTAGGATGAGAAAATACTGGGTGTCAACAATGGTGATCTCAAAGAAAATATATATTTAAAACTTGGATCAAACTAAACATGGGTGTAAACTTTGTGTTTTGGTAGAAAGTACACCATGAAAATGCCAACACAAACATGGGACTTTTTGGCTAAGTAAATTCGCTCTCAAAAGCCTTTGGAAAGTACCAAAAATTCTAAAGAAAAATACTGTTCCCGCACGTAATAAAACTGGTAAAAAGTTAGTGGGAAAGTGGGACGTTTTATAAAAAAAACTGTCAAACCTGACGCTAGTTGTTCGAATGACTTTTGAAAGTCGTTCGAACCACATTATTCGAACGAGATTACTAACGAAAATTCAATGATAAAAGCCGTTAGATACATCATTCGAATGAAACTTCTAACAAGAAAATAATGAAAATCTCGTTAGATATGTCATTCGAATGAGAAAAAATTATCGTTCTAATGACATTTAAGAAAATCCAAAAATGCTTTTTAAGCCCAGAAAGTTTTATGCAAAGTTTTAAAATGATACTATGAGAAAATAAAAGGTTGTTATGACTAAAAACTTATAAAAAGACCCCATAAAATTAACCAAGTCTCTCTCTATATTAAATACATTCATGCCTTTAGTGACCTCAGAAATCCAAATATTGATGACGTAAAAACATGGCACATAAACCAGCAATGTTGTAATCTTCAAACTCTTGGATGCCATGTCTTCTACTTAAACGTCATAGGCTTGAAAGGATATAACAAAGTGCTATCCTATGACTCAATTAATTTTGTCCAAAATTAAGCCAACACTATAAATAAACTCGATTAGAAATTTGCCCTTACACTAGTAACTTCCTTACTTCATTCTTTATTTCTTTGGATTTCTCGAGGACGGTCCAGCGAGCCTTTTGAGAAATTGGCTTGAAGGCTGGATTGACGTGAAGGCGATGACAAGCAATACTGGGATTAATCCCCCGTAAGTCATATGGTTCCCAAGATCTCTCTTGAGGAACATAATTAATTCTTTCTTCTCTTGATTAGAGAGTGTGGCTCTTATTAGAAATTTTCTCTCTGGCAAGTTATCGCCTGCTCCAACTTCTTCTAAGTTTTAAATAACCCTGTTGGCAGGGTGGACACTGGTCTCCTCCACCTCTGGTTATCTCCACCCCTGGTTGGACATACCATAGTTGCTATTTGGAGGATACAACTAACTCCAAGGCTTCCTTCGGAGCATGCATTACCTCCTTCTTATTTTCCTTCCTGGGGAGAATAGCTGCAGTAAAGCACTTCCTGGCTGTGGCCTGATTTCTATGGATTACGACTACACCCTGGTCAATAACGCACTTCAACTTTTTGTGGTAGATGGATGGTATAACATTCATGGCGTGGAACAGCCTCTGCCAAGAATGGCGTAATGTGGGAACTCAATGTCCACTACTAAAAACTCAATTAGCATTGAGATGTTCCCTACCCTATCAAGATTATCTTCCCTAGTGGCATCATGACCCATCCTGCAAAGCCCACCAATGGAACTATGGCCTCTTTGAGGTTTGCAATGTTCAACGTTAGTTTGAGGAATAGTTCCATGTACATTATTTTTTATGAACTCCCCTGGTCCACAAGTTGCTTAATGACATCCCAATTGGTTATCCTGAGTGTGATCACCAGTGCATCTAGATGTGGGGTTCTCACCCCAACCAAATCTTCCTTAGTGAATACGGTATGCTTTGTGTTGTCCACATCCTCTTATCACCGATGCTTACCATCCTGAGTTTTAGCGAGGTCAATTTAAAAGTACTCTATAATGTAAATCACCTTCTTAAGACCTTTCCCCGCACATGCTTAAAGTCTGATGCGCCATAAATTATTGCAAACTCATGTCCTATATCATCATCAAGGATGTTGTCTAGCTTTTGGTTACCATTGGCTACAACCTTGTCCTCTTTTTTCTCGATGTATTCATTTAGGTGCCTAACTTGGGCCAATTCCTCCAAGTACGACTTTAAATCCTTATAATTTTCAGTTCTGTGACCGCCTTCCTTGTGGAATGCGCATCTTAGCGCATTGTTCCTCTTAGTTGGGTCACCTCCCATCTACCTGGGCCATTTGATGAATGGCTCGTATTTGATTTGACTTAGAATCTTATAAATAGGTTCCTTAAAGACTGTGTTAACAACCCGAAATGTCTTCGAGGGGTCATCTTTATTCCTATTCTTAGTGATGTTCATGCCCCTATTCTTATTTCCCTTCTTTTGGGTGTCACTCTTTTCTGTTACGTTGTTCACCTTTGCTCGATCATTGTCCCCTGCATTTGAGTGAACCACATCTTCTACCTTGGCGTATTTCTCAATACAGGCCATGAGGTCGTCAATGGTGTTGGTTCCTTGTTAGTGAGGACTAGTGAAGTAAAGAGGTTATTGGTATATCGATTTTAAAAGATGCTACGGCAACCTGCTTCGAGTAATCCTCAATCTCATTGAAAACTTGCCAATACCTTTTAGCATAATCTCAAAGGTTCTCTCGTGGTTTCTTTACCATAAATAATGCATCCATCTGCTTGTGGTGAGAGCTTTGGGTTATGAAGTGTGCTGTGAAGGCCTCTGCTAGAGCTGTAAAGTTTCTAATTGAGTTGTATGATAGCCTCTCAAACCATTTCTGTGCTACATTATGTAGTCTTAAAGGGAAAATTAGGCACATTAATGCATCATTATGGCTCCGCAAGGTCTTTCATTATCAATATTATTGAACGTGGTCAATGGGATCAGTATTCCCATCGTAGACCTTGAACCTGGGAATAGTGAACTTCTTCGGGGGATCCTCTTCTTGGATCGTCCTTAAAAAAGGAGATTTCATCTGAGTGTTAAGAGCCCTCCTGGTTAGCTCGCTGGTGGATCTGGCTCCATGATGGGATGTATGTTAGTCCATTTACCTATAAACCAGAGTTTTGATCTTGTGGTTCTATCGAACGTTGATCTTATGACGTCTCTCTGATTATCCACCCTTCGATTGGTCGTGCTTTGACATGTCATGTTTAGTTCTTTCCTGGTCATGCCCGGAGCTACTCCCTCGACTATGAGTATTACTCACCTAAGGGATAGGGGTCTTATCTCATCCCTTCCTAGTTTCCCTTCGGAGATCTCTATCCACTCTTTCAAGACGCCTTTGAAGGTGATAATTATCTTCCTGTTAAAGGCATGTAGCCTCCTATTGTTCTCAAAGCCTAGCTTCGTAAGCGTTGACCAACCTATAGATCTGAGTAGATCTCGGTGGTCCCTATATTTCTTCAGAAGGTTGTCTACCCTGACGAAACCTAGGGTTTGTATGCTGGAAAATTTTTGACCTGACCCTAGGAGGAACTAAGTCATCCTGGACATCACCAACTTGAGGAATGTTACTGCTACGGTGAGAAATCATGAACTTTTTATTGATGAGTGTTTTCGCAGGAATAAAAATTATTTCCCACATACGGTGCCATTTGTGAGTACATAAAATATCACAATAGAGAAATCCACAAAAATAATCACAAAGATCATAAAGTAAAGATCACACACAACAATGATATACATAGTTCGACAACTTGCTTACACCCACAAAGAGGTTTCTATTTATATTAAGAGTCTCTCAAGGTCTCAGGATACATCCTTTCGCCCCGGGTCAGGGTGTACAATTTATAGGTGCATAAAAATAAGAGATTGAGTTTTAAGAAGAACTCAATTTACATGTGGATATGCCAAGGAGTTCTTGAATATCTCCTTCGAGTATTGTTGGTACCTGATTTGAGTATATCCATAAGTATTTCGATATATCTAAAATACTTATGTTGTAAGTTAAGTCATGATTTGGGTCGGGCAGTGTGTTTAATCCTTTGGGCTCGTTGGCTACTTTCATGGACTTTACTAAATGGTCTCCCACAATATATATATTGGTTAAACTTAACTTATATCAATAAGATAAACATGAAAGTATCCATTGACCCATTTTCTAAAACCATACAAAATGACTCAAAACATAAAGAAATTAACTCCAATCTTATCCCAATAGGTTGCGTAACCCTTAGTCCCAACTCCATATATTTTAACACAACGTGGGAACTCTAAACTCGACTCGAGTCTGACCCAACACCAAACATAGAAATCTGAATTAAGTTCCCTGTTGCCTAAAGAGCCCAAACACTTAATAAGGAACAAAATCCCATTACTTTTATTTCTCACTAAAAATTCAACCCACGTAAAAATTATTTCAACCCAATAATTAATTTACACTAATAAATAAATTCTAATTTAATCCCAAAATATTTGGGGTATTACATTTTGGCTCACATTTACCAGCTTATAGTCATACTTCCAAGGAAATATATAATACCCCATAGAGTACAATTACTTTTTGATCGTGTAGACGCATAGACACATTCTCTATTATGTTTTTATCTGACACAAGACAACCAATGTACCTTGTATAACTTCAGAATTTTTTGGCTTAATCTAATTGAAAGTTATAGCTAAGACCCAAATGATTCCCCTGCTGATAGGATGAAAAGGAAGATGAAGGGGAATTTTTGGGGAATATATATTCCCATAATATGGGTATATAACATTCTTTCTAGATTTTCTCGTGAACGCTTAGCTTGATATTGGCCCTAATGACATCGAAAGTTAAAAATTAAAGGAGCTACAACTTGAAGATTTAGCTTATATACCTCATGGATTTAGTAGTTGAGAGGTCCAAGCACTCCTTAAACTCATACTCAACCTACTCTTGGGGAATATCATGTACTTCTACTGGGGTAGCACTAGTGGAAAAGATAGAGAGGTACTGGGATTCAGATTCCTTGATAATCCTCACATAATTATAGGATGAGGTCTCATTATCCCTTTTTTATTTATTAAAGAGGCTTTCTAATGGAGGAGCATAGGGATATAATCATCTTTTTAGCATTTATTATATTTTTTCCTTTTTTACCCTTTTAATATAAATAGCTATTGAGTCCCTCATTGTATCACTTTTGCCTATTTGATATTGAGAGATTAGAGAGAGAAATAATAAACCCTTAATCTATTTGTTATTGTGTAGATAACTTCTTTTTTTACGCTTTCGCACCCTATATTACATCCAATTGTTGTCATAACCTCATTTTTCTTCGATCAATTATGTTTATAGAAGATTGGGAATCGAATTAGGTTCATCCGGAGGAATCTCTGACCATAAACACTAATTCCCCCATGTCGCACATGGAAAACCACGCAACGAACCAAGGAGACACTAATGCTGCTGATCGGACAACCAGCCTTCCAGAAGGGTTGGAACCCCACCGTAGCCTAATAAATTTCACCGCTGGAGAAGTTGTTAACCCAACCCAAATGGTTTATCCCCCTGTTGAATCTTTCTATGCCCTAACCTTACTCGAATTACTGGACAACACTCCCGTCATTGCTCGACCCACTCGGATATCATCGGATCCTCCAACCAAGCATGCCGACAACCCGATTTATCGGACCAAGTTTCTCTGACCCTTATAAAGCCATCATAGGCAGGTCACATAGTTGAAATAGGTATTAACCAATTGTAATTTTAAGAGGGTGTTGCCAATGATCAAGAACCGATGATTTTCAACCCCGATCAATCCAAGATTCAGCCGATTTTATCCAACAAACATCCCTCCACAAACCCTAACCAATTTCAACAAATAAAAGTTAATTCCAAACCCTAGCTTCCCTAACCTCAAGAAACCCTAAAACCTAATCAACCTATAAATCTTAACTCTGTATACAAAGGGTGTGCCACTTTAGGCATCTTACCCATTCCACCCAATGTTCCCTTATCCACCGTGCAATTCATTTGCCATCAATGTGACTTTTTTGCCATTCTCAAGAAAGATTCACTGATGTCTCTATCACTTATACTCATAATATTATGATTATGATTTCGTTGAACACCTAATCACCTTCTCCTAGTGATGACAAATGGGTTCGAATGAGTACTATTTTTACTCATTGCACCAAAAAGGAAGGCTATCCACGGTGATTATTGACAGGAGAGCTAGTGATAATTTGATAGCACAAGAGATGGTAGATAAACTAAAGCTTTCCACATAATTATTGACCACACCGTGACGTATTGGATGGTTGGGTAGCGAAGCCACGCTTTCCCCTAGTCGACAGTGTCGAATGGCTTTATCCATTGGGTACTATCATGATGAGGTTCTGTGCACCATGGTTGACATGCGGGTATGCCACTTGCTTTTAGGGAGGCCATGGAAATTTGACCATCATATTATGCATGATGGCCGAGCCAACACTTATTCATTTACAGAAAGTGGGAGGGACTTTCTCCTTCGTCCCATGCAACCATTTTTTATGTCTCGACCCTAGGCCCTGGTTGTTTCGCATGATGAGTTGGACACTAAGTCCACGGAGACAGAATTGTTTTATGATCTTATTAGCCCCATCACCACTTAAGAGGCATCCGTTCTATTGTGTGTTCAAAGTTTGTTAGATTCTTTTAGTGATGTGTGCACACCTTAGATGATCTTCCTCCTCTCGGGGATACACTCCATGCTATTAATTTTATCTTTGGGGCGCAACTCCCCAACATTCCCCACTATCGTATGTGTCCCACGAAGCATGTTGAACTATATAGACAGGTCACTGAGTTATGTGACAAGGATTATATTAGGGAGAGCATGTCCCCTTGTGCAGTCCTCACACTACTAGCACCCAAGAAGGATGGGAGTTGGCACATGTGTGTGGATAGCCTCGCTATTAATAAAATTATGGTGAAATATCGGATTCTAACTCCACTACTTGAGGACATGTTGGACAACTACATGGAGCGACCATATTCTCCAAGTTAAACTTGAAGAGTGTTTACCATCAGATGCGTATGAGGACGGGTGATGAATGGAAGATCGTATTTAAAACCAATGATGGACTTTATGAGTGGACAATGATTTATTTTGGTTTATCCAATGCTCCAACCACGTTTATGAAGGTGATGACCAAGATTTTGCATCCTTTCTTGGGCAAGTTCGTTGTGATCTATTTTTATGATATTCTGATTTATAGTCAGTTTAAATAACAACACTTGAGACATGTGACTCAGATTCTGGAGGTTTTATAAACCGAATGTTTTTTCCTCATATTGAAAAAATGTACTTTCATGGTACCAGCAGTGACTTTTCTGGGGTATGTAGTATCGGGATATGGATTTCGATTCGACGACGCCAAGATTCAGGCCATAGTGGATTGGCCTACCCCAACTTCGGTGACTCAGGTTTGCAGTTTTGATGGGCTTGCTAGATTCTATTGATGTTTCATAGCAGGATTCAACACCGTTATGGATCTAAATACGAATTTGATGAGCACTTTTCCGACCTTCGAGTTTAGGTGAACTAAGGAGACTGATCGGGACTTCACACGTATCAAGGAGTTGATTACGACTACTCCTATCCTCTCCTTACAAGACTTTGATCAGTTGTTTAAGCTATCTTGCGATGCTTGTAAGATGGGGGTGGGTGCTGTCCTGAGTCAGAATGGGAAGCCCATTGCATTTTTTAGCCATAAATTGACTGGAGTGGCCTTACACTATTTTACCTATGACTTAGAGTTCTATACGACTGTGAAAGCTGTGAAGTTTTAGTTCCCCTATCTCCTACATAAGGAGTTCGTGATCAAATCCGACCATTAGGCCTTGCGATTCCTCCATAGCCAGAGGCGTATTAGCGATAGACACGCTAAGTGGACAACCTATATTCAGCGTTACACTTTCCACTTTCATATATGCCTAGGAAAGAAAACATGGCAGCGGATACGCTTATCCGATGTGCTCATGATTTAGTGACTTTGTGGAGTCAGGTTTTTAGATTCAATGAGATTCGGGATCTCTACTCGATATATGTGGATTTTGGACCCATTTATGCCGCTTGCCAGTAGGGTAATGGGGCCTCGAGTGAGTGCTTACTATATGATGGGTTTTTACATCGAGGGACAACTTTGTGTATTCCTCCTTCGTCTTTATGGGAGAAGATTATTTTTGAGTTTAACGGGGGTGGCTTAGTAAGTTACTTGGGATAGCCGTGCACACTTACCCATGCATTATTATGAGACTATTTTTATTGGCTAACTATGAGGCGGGATACTAATGCCTTATCAGACGCTGTTATACCTGCTAGACGTCCAAGAAGCATCACTTCAATGTTGGCTTGTACACTCCCCTGCTGAAACCTGAGCGTCCATGGTAGGATTTTTTGATGAATTTCAATATGGGCATGATTCTATCATGGTAGTTGTTAGACGATTCTCCAAGAAGTCTCATTTCATTCCGTGTTCTCAAATGACAGATGCTTATCATGTCACACCCTTGTACTTCAGAGAAATTGTTCGCTTACATGGCATTCCTCGTAGAATCACATTCGATCGTGATATACGCTTTACGGGACATTTTAGGCGGACCTTATGGAGCTTATTATGGATAGAGCTCCAATTTTCAACCTCCTTTAATCCACAGGCCGAGGGTCAGACAAAGGTGGTCAATAGGAGTGTAGGAGACTTTTATATTATTTGACCTACGAGCACCCCCGTAAGTGGGATATTGTGATTGCTCGAGATGAATTTTCTTTCAAAAATGCAGTCAATTTTTCTACAGGTTTTCCCCCCTTCCAGATTATGTTTAATTAGTCCCCAACTATTCCCATTGACCTCATTGAGATACCCCCGACAGTTCCTATGTGTCCCTCCACCGAGGAGTTTATGGCCCACTTGACATCCCTCCAGGCCGATGTTCGTACTCGTGTTCAAACCTCATTGAGCTACCCTCGACAGTTCCCATGTGTTTAATTTTTCCATTTGTTTTTTCGTGTCGATTGCACTAATGTTGAATTACGATATTCATTTGAAATATGAAAATTATTGGAATCTATAATATTGGTTCATTGTGATGTATTATATTGTGATTCGAGAATCATGTCATGAGATTTTAATATGGCACGAAGAATGGGCACCCACTAATATTCCCATGAACCGGTATATGGCTTTGAGATGCCTAGGGGAGGTGAGGTAGGCCTAGTGACTCATTGATGTGTTATTGAGAAATTAATATTGATATAATGCTTGAGTGTTGCATTTGATTTGTATATGCGATTCATACTATTGCGATTTATTCATTGTGCTAATTATATTTGAGCATCTATTCCTGTCATATTGTGTACTTCCCCGTATTTTATTTTAGTGGAAGGTTAGCGTGGATTGGGACGCTATTGGCTATTTTGGAGAATTATTTTAGAGCATGGATTTGAAGATTTATTTTGTTGTAGAATTGGTGGTACAATTATAATTGGAGATTTGTGTATTTTGAGAGAAACATTATTGTAATTCTTATTTTGGAAATGTAAGAATTATTGGATTTGATATACTTAAATTGTGGAAATTTAGATGCTCTATACTTGCTTTTGATGGATTTAGTTTAGTTTTATCGCAGTAGCACGCCGCGTGTCTCTTCGGGCGCGCGGGGTGTTACAGATGGTATCCGAGCTTAGGTATACGATAAACCTCGGGTCTTGGATATTGGGTCTAGCATGCGGGTTAAACATTATTTTTTTTAAGATAGAAAATTGATTTGAGGATTTTAGTGTGTGATTTTGGAAAATAGAATCGAGTAGCATTTTATTTCGAGTGTTAGGTTTCGTTGAATTTCGAGGACGAAATTCCTTTTCAAGGCGGGAAATATGTAATACCCCGTAATTTTGAGGGCTTTATTTATGAATATTGTATAAGATTTTGATAATATTATTATTTTATTAATCGAGATATTGATATTATATTTATTTTTATTTGAAATGAATCGAATATTTAAATTCAAATTTAATTGACTTTTGGACATTTTGAAACAGTTTAAATACACAAAGTTGATAATTTTGAATTAAAGGGCAATATAGTAATATGCGTTAGCTTAGGCTACAAGTTAGGGTTTGAGAGAGTGGTTATATAAGGAATATTATGGGTGATTATAAGGAAAGGGAGATGAAAAAGAGAGGCCAAAAACGAAATCCAAAGAGGAAAAAACGAGTGGAATGAGAAGAGCCAATTTGGAATGTTTAGATTTTCTTTTTGAGTGCATTCAGATGAGATTTGATAAAAATCCAAAACACATACCTGACTCAATTTTTCGTGTAGAATACAAATCGGAAGTCGAATTGGCGATTGGAATAAATTTTGGATCTGATTTTTATGAGTTTTTAAAATAGGACTATTTGGGGTTATCTCGTGTTGGTGCTAGACCATGATTTGATTATTTTCGCGAGAGGAACATGATGGTGCGATCAGATTTTGAGGCTAAATTTATATGGAGATTCATGCAATGATTTTGAGGTATGGGACTTACACAATATGCTCCTAAATTCTCTCGAGAGTATTCAGTTTATTTTTCCGTGTCGATTGCACTAATGTTGAATCATGATATTCATTTGAAATCTGAAAATTGTTGGAATCTATAATATTGGTTCATTGTGATGTATTATATTGTGATTTGAGCAACGTGTCATGGGATTTTAATATGGCACAGAGACTAGGCACCCGCTAATATTCCCACAAACCGGTATATAGCTTTGAGATGCCTAGGGGAGGTGAGGTGAGGCCCGGTGACTCATTGATGTGTTATTGAGAAATTAATAATGATATAATGTTTGAGTGTTGCATTTGATTTGTATATGAGATTCATACTATTGCGATTTATTCATTATGCTAATTATCTTTGAGCATCTATTCTTGTCATATTGTGTACTTTACCGTATTTTCTTTCAGTGGCAGGTTAGCGTGAATTGGGACGCTATTGGCTATTTTGGAGAATTATTTTAGAGCATGGATTGGAAGATTTATTTTGTTGTATAATTAGTGGTGCAATTATAATTGGAGATTTGTGTATTTTGAGAGAAACATTATTGTAATCCTTATTTTGGAAATGAAAGAATTATTGGATTTGATATACTTATATTGTGGAAATTTAGATGCTCTATACTTGCTTTTGATGGATTTAGTTTAGTTTTATCGCAGTAGCACATCGCGTGTCTCTTCGGGCACGCGGGGTGTTACAGATGGTATCACAACTTAGGTATACGATTACTCTCGGGTCTTGGATATTGGATCCAACATGCGGGTTAAACATGTTTTTTTTGGAGATAGAAAATTGATTTGAGGACTTTAGTGTGTAATTTTGGAAAATAGAATCGAGTAGCATTTTATTTCGAGTGTTAGGTTTCATTGAATTTCGAGGATGAAATTCCTTTTCAAGGGGGGAAGTATGTAATACCCCGTAATTTTGAGGGCTTTATTTATGAATATTGTATAAGATTTTGATAATATTATTATTTTATTAATCGATATATTGATATTATATTTATTTTTATTTGAAATGAATCGAATATTTAAATTCAAATTTAATTGACTTTTGGACATTTTGTAACGGTTTAAATACATAAACTTGATAATTTTGAATTAAAGGGCAATATAGTAATATGCGTTAGCTTAGGCTCCAAACTAGGGTTTGAGAGAGGGTTTATATAAGGAATATTATGGGTTATTATAAGGAAAGGGAGATGAAAAAGAGAGGCCAAAAACGAAATCCAAAGAGGAAAAAACGAGTGGAATGAGAAGAGCCAATTTGGAATGTTTAGATCTTCTTTTTAAGTGCATTCAGATGAGATTTGAGAAAAATCCAAAACACATATCTGACTCAATTTTTCGTTTAGAATACAAATCGGAAGTCGAAATGGCGATTCGAATAATTTTTTGATCTTATTTTTATGAGTTTTTAAAATATGACTATTTAGGGTTATCTCGTGTTGGCGCTAGACCATGATTTGATTATTTTCGCGAGAGGAACATGATGGTGCGATCAGATTTTGAGGCTAAATTTATTTGGAGATTCATGAAATGATTTTGAGGTATGGGACTTACACAATATGCTCCTAAATTCTCTCGAGAGTATTCAGTTTATTTTTCCGTGTCGATTGCACTAATGTTGAATCATGATATTCATTTGAAATCTGAAAATTGTTGGAATCTATAATATTGGTTCATTGTGATGTATTATATTGTGATTTGAGCAACGTGTCATGGGATTTTAATATGGCACAGAGACTGGGCACCCGCTAATATTCCCACAAACCGGTATATAGCTTTGAGATGCCTAGGGGAGGTGAGGTGAGGCCCGGTGACTCATTGATGTGTTATTGAGAAATTAATAATGATATAATGTTTGAGTGTTGCATTTGATTTGTATATGAGATTCATACTATTGCGATTTATTCATTGTGCTAATTATCTTTGAGCATCTATTCTTGTCATATTGTGTACTTTACCGTATTTTCTTTTAGTGGCAGGTTAGCGTGAATTGGGACGCTATTGGCTATTTTGGAGAATTATTTTAGAGCATGGATTGGAAGATTTATTTTGTTGTATAATTAGTGGTGCAATTATAATTGGAGATTTGTGTATTTTGAGAGAAACATTATTGTAATCCTTATTTTGGAAATGAAAGAATTATTGGATTTGATATACTTATATTGTGGAAATTTAGATGCTCTATACTTGCTTTTGATGGATTTAGTTTAGTTTTATCGCAGTAGCACATCGCGTGTCTCTTCGGGCACGCGGGGTGTTACAGATGGTATCACAACTTAGGTATATGATTACTCTCGGGTCTTGGATATTGGATCCAGCATGCGGGTTAAACATGTTTTTTTTGGAGATAGAAAATTGATTTGAGGACTTTAGTGTGTAATTTTGGAAAAAAGAATCGAGTAGCATTTTATTTCGAGTGTTAGGTTTCATTGAATTTCGAGGATGAAATTCCTTTTCAAGGGGGGAAGTATGTAATACCCCGTAATTTTGAGGGCTTTATTTATGAATATTGTATAAGATTTTGATAATATTATTATTTTATTAATCGATATATTGATATTATATTTATTTTTATTTGAAATGAATCGAATATTTAAATTCAAATTTAATTGACTTTTGGACATTTTGTAACGGTTTAAATACATAAACTTGATAATTTTGAATTAAAGGGCAATATAGTAATATGCGTTAGCTTAGGCTCCAAACTAGGGTTTGAGAGAGGGTTTATATAAGGAATATTATGGGTGATTATAAGGAAAGGGAGATGAAAAAGAGAGGCCAAAAATGAAATCCAAAGAGGAAAAAACGAGTGGAATGAGAAGAGCCAATTTGGAATGTTTAGATCTTCTTTTTGAGTGCATTCAGATGAGATTTGAGAAAAATCCAATACATATACCTGACTCAATTTTTCGTTTAGAATACAAATTTGAAGTCGAATTGGCGATTCGAATAATTTTTTGATCTTATTTTTATGAGTTTTTAAAATATGACTATTTAGGGTTATCTCGTGTTGGCGCTAAAACATGATTTGATTATTTTTGCGAGAGGAACGTGACGGTGCGATCAGATTTGAGGCTGAATTTATGTGGCGATTCATGCAATGATTTTGAGGTACTGGACTTAAACAATATGCTCCTAAATTCTCTCGAGAGTATTCCGTTTGTTTTTCCGTGTCGATTGCACTAATGTTGAATTATGATATTTATTTGAAATCTGAAAATTATTGGAATCTATAATATTGGTTCATTGTGATGTATTATATTGTGATTTGAGCATCGTGTCATGGGATTTTAATATGGCACAGAGAATGGGCACCCGTTAATATTTCCACGAACCGGTATATAGCTTTGAAATGCCTAGGGGAGGTGAGGTGAGGCCCGGTGACTCATTGATGTGTTATTGTGAAATTAATATTGATATAATGCTTGAGTGTTGCATTTGATTTGTATATGCGATTCATACTATTGTGATTTATTCATTGTGCTAATTATTTATGACATATATTCCTGTCATATTGTGTACTTCCTCATATTTTCTTTTAGTGGTAGGTTAGCGTGGATTGGAACGCTATTGGCTATTTTGGAGAGTTATTTTAGAGCATAGATTGGAAGATTTATTTTGTTGTATAACTGGTGGTGCAATTAGAATTGGAGATTTGTGTATTTTGAGAGAAACATTATTGTAATCGTTATTTTGGAAATGTAAGCATTATTGGATTTGATATATTTAAATTGCGGAAATTTATATGCTCTATACATGCTTTTGATGGATTTGGTTTAGTTTTATCGCAGTAGCACGCCGCGTGTCTCTCCGGGCGTGCGGGGTGTTACAGATAGTATCAGAGCTTATGTATACGATAACCCTCGGGTCTTGGGTCTTGGGTCTAGCATGCGGGTTAAACATGTTTTTTTGGAGATAGAAAACTGATTTGAGGACTTTAGTGTGTGATTTTGGAATATATAATCGAGTAGCATTTTATTTTGAGTGTTAGGTTTCGTTGAATTTCAAAGATGAAATTCCTTTTCAAGGGGGGAAGCATGTAATATCCCGTAATTTTGAGGGTTTTATTTATGAATATTGTATAAGATTTTGATAATATTATTATTTTATTAATCGAGATATTGATATTATATTTATTTTTATTTGAAATGAATCGAATATTTAAATTCAAATTTAATTGACTTTTGGACATTTTGAAACGGTTTAAATACATAAACTTGATAATTTTGAATTAAAGGGTAATATAGTAATATGCGTTAGCTTAGGGTCCAAACTAGGGTTTGAGAGAGGGTTTATATAAGGAATATTATGGGTGTTTATAAGGAAAGGGAGATGAAAAAGAGAGGCCAAAAATGAAATCCAAAGAGGAAAAAACGAGTGGAATGAGAAGAGCCAATTTGGAATGTTTAGATCTTCTTTTTGAGTGCATTCAGATGAGATTTGAGAAAAATCCAAAACACATACCTAACTCAAATTTTCATTTAGAATACAAATCTGAAGTCGAATTGGCGATTCGAATAATTTTTTGATCTTATTTTTATGAGTTTTTAAAATAGGACTATTTAGGGTTATCTCGTGTTGGCCCTAAAACATGATTTGATTATTTTTGCGAGAGGAACGTGACGGTGCGATCAGATTTGAGGCTGAATTTATGTGGCGATTCATGCAATGATTTTGAGGTACGGGACTTAAACAATATGCTCCTAAATTCTCTCGAGAGTATTCCGTTTGTTTTTCCGTGTCGATTGCACTAATGTTGAATTATGATATTTATTTGAAATCTGAAAATTATTGGAATCTATAATATTGGTTCATTGTGATGTATTATATTGTGATTTGAGCATCGTGTCATGGGATTTTAATATGGCACAGAGAATGGGCACCCGCTAATATTTCCACGAACCGGTATATAGCTTTGAAATGCCTAGGGGAGGTGAGGTGAGGCCCGGTGACTCATTGATGTGTTATTGTGAAATTAATATTGATATAATGCTTGAGTGTTGCATTTGATTTGTATATGCGATTCATACTATTGCGATTTATTCATTGTGCTAATTATTTATGACATATATTCCTGTCATATTGTGTACTTCCTCGTATTTTCTTTTAGTGGCAGGTTAGCGTGGATTGGAACGCTATTGGCTATTTTGGAGAGTTATTTTAGAGCATAGTTTGGAAGATTTATTTTGTTGTATAACTGGTGGTGCAATTAGAATTGGAGATTTGTGTATTTTGAGAGAAACATTATTGTAATCGTTATTTTGGAAATGTAAGCATTATTGTATTTGATATATTTAAATTGCGGAAATTTATATGCTCTATACATGCTTTTGATGGATTTGGTTTAGTTTTATCGCAGTAGCACGCCGCGTGTCTCTCCGGGCGTGCGGGGTGTTACAGATAGTATCAGAGCTTATGTATACGATAACCCTCGGGTCTTGGGTCTTGGGTCTAGCATGCGGGTTAAACATGTTTTTTTTGGAGATAGAAAACTGATTTGAGGACTTTAGTGTGTGATTTTGGAATATATAATCGAGTAGCATTTTATTTTGAGTGTTAGGTTTCGTTGAATTTCAAAGATGAAATTCCTTTTCAAGGGGGGAAGCATGTAATATCCCGTAATTTTGAGGGTTTTATTTATGAATATTGTATAAGATTTTGATAATATTATTATTTTATTAATCGAGATATTGATATTATATTTATTTTTATTTGAAATGAATCGAATATTTAATTTCAAATTTAATTGACTTTTGGACATTTTGAAACGGTTTAAATACATAAACTTGATAATTTTGAATTAAAGGGCAATATAGTAATATGCGTTAGCTTAGGCTCCAAACTAGGGTTTGAGAGAGGGTTTATATAAGGAATATTATGGGTGTTTATAAGGAAAGGGAGATGAAAAAGAGAGGCCAAAAATGAAATCCAAAGAGGAAAAAACGAGTGGAATGAGAAGAGCCAATTTGGAATGTTTAGATCTTCTTTTTGAGTGCATTCAGATGAGATTTGAGAAAAATCCAAAACACATACCTGACTCAATTTTTCGTTTAGAATACAAATTTGAAGTCGAATTGGCGATTCGAATAATTTTTTGATCTTATTTTTATGAGTTTTTAAAATATGACTATTTAGGGTTATCTCGTGTTGGCGCTAAAACATGATTTGATTATTTTTGCGAGAGGAACGTGACGGTGCGATCAGATTTGAGGCTGAATTTATGTGGCGATTCATGCAATGATTTTGAGGTACGGGACTTAAACAATATGCTCATAAATTCTCTCGAGAGTATTCCGTTTGTTTTTCCGTGTCGATTGCACTAATGTTGAATTATGATATTTATTTGAAATCTAAAAATTATTGGAATATATAATATTGGTTCATTGTGATGTATTATATTGTGATTTGAGCATCGTGTCATGGGATTTTAATATGGCACAGAGAATGGGCACCCGTTAATATTTCCACGAACCGGTATATAGCTTTGAGATGCCTAGGGGAGGTGAGGTGAGGCCTGGTGACTCGTTAATGTGTTATTGTGGAATTAATATTGATATAATGATTGAGTGTTGCATTTTATTTGTATATGCGATTCATACTATTGTGATTTATTCATTGTGCTAATTATTTATGACATATATTTCTGTCATATTGTGTACTTCCTCGTATTTTCTTTTAGTGGCAGGTTAGCGTGGATTGGAACGCTATTGGCTATTTTAGAGAGTTATTTTAGAGCATAGATTGGAAGATTTATTTTGTTGTATAATTGGTGGTGCAATTATAATTGGAGATTTGTGTATTTTGAGAGAAACATTATTGTAATCGTTATTTTGAAAATGTAAGCATTATTGGATTTGATATATTTAAATTGCGGAAATTTAGATGCTATATACATGCTTTTGATGGATTTGGTTTAGTTTTATCGCAGTAGCACGCCGCGTGTCTCTTTGGGCATGCGGGGTGTTACAGATAGTATCAGAGCTTATGTATACGATAACCCTCGGGTCTTGGATCTTGGTTCTAGCATGCGGGTTAAAGATGTTTTTTTTGGAGATAGAAAACTGATTTGATGAATTTAGTGTGTGATTTCGGAATATAGAATCGAGTAGCATTTTATTTTGAGTGTTAGGTTTCGTTGAATTTCGAGGATGAAATTCCTTTTTAAGGGGGGAAGTATGTAATACCCCATAATTTTGAGGGCTTTATTTATGAATATTGTATAAGATTTTGATAATATTATTATTTTATTAATCGAGATATTGATATTATATTTATTTTTATTTGAAATGAATCAAATATTTAAATTCAAATTTAATTGACTTTTGGACATTTTGAAACGGTTTAAATACATAAACTTGATAATTTTGAATTAAAGGGTAATATAGTAATATGCGTTAGCTTAGGGTCCAAACTAGGGTTTGAGAGAGGGTTTGTATAAGGAATATTATGGGTGTTTATAAGGAAAGGGAGATGAAAAAGAGAGGCCAAAAATGAAATCCAAAGAGGAAAAAACGAGTGGAATGAGAAGAGCCAATTTGGAATGTTTAGATCTTCTTTTTGAGTGCATTCAGATGAGATTTGAGAAAAATCCAAAACACATACCTAACTCAATTTTTCATTTAGAATACAAATCTGAAGTCGAATTGGCGATTCGAATAATTTTTTGATCTTATTTTTATGAGTTTTTAAAATAGGACTATTTAGGGTTATCTCGTGTTGGCCCTAAAACATGATTTGATTATTTTTGCGAGAGGAACGTGACGGTGCGATCAGATTTGAGGCTGAATTTATGTGGCGATTCATGCAATGATTTTGAGGTACGGGACTTAAACAATATGCTCCTAAATTCTCTCGAGAGTATTCCGTTTGTTTTTCCGTGTCGATTGCACTAATGTTGAATTATGATATTTATTTGAAATCTGAAAATTATTGGAATCTATAATATTGGTTCATTGTGATGTATTATATTGTGATTTGAGCATCGTGTCATGAGATTTTAATATGGCACAAAGAATGGGCACCCGCTAATATTTCCACGAACCGGTATATAGCTTTGAAATGCCTAGGGGAGGTGAGGTGAGGCCTGCTGACTCATTAATGTGTTATTGTGAAATTAATATTGATATAATGCTTAAGTGTTGCATTTGATTTATATATGCGATTCATACTATTGCGATTTATTCATTGTGCTAATTATTTATGACATATATTCCTGTCATATTGTGTACTTCCTCGTATTTTCTTTTAGTGGCAGGTTAGCGTGGATTGGAACGCTATTGGCTATTTTGGAGAGTTATTTTAGAGCATAGATTGGAAGATTTATTTTTTTGTATAATTGGTGGTGCAATTATAATTGGAGATTTGTGTATTTTGAGAGAAACATTATTGTAATCGTTATTTTGGAAATGTAAGCATTATTGGATTTGATATATTTAAATTGAGGAAATTTAGATGCTATATACATGCTTTTGATGGATTTGGTTTAGTTTTATCGCAGTAGCACGCCGCGTGTCTCTCCGGGCGTGCGGGGTGTTACAGATGGTATCAGAGCTTATGTATATGATAACCCTCGGGTCTTAGGTCTAGCATGCGGGTTAAACATGTTTTTTTTGGAGATAGAAAACTGATTTGAGGACTTTGGTGTGTGATTTTGGAATATAGAATCGAGTAGCATTTTATTTTGAGTGTTAGGTTTCGTTGAATTTCGAGGACGAAATTCCTTTTCAATGGGGGGAAGTATGTAATACCCCGTAATTTTGAGGGCTTTATTTATGAATATTGTATAAGATTTTGATAATATTATTATTTTATTAATCGAGGTATTGATATTATATTTATTTTTATTTGAAATGATTCGAATATTTAAATTCAAATTTAATTGGCTTTTGGACATTTTGAAACTGTTTAAATACGTAAAGTTGATAATTTTGAATTAAAGGGCAATATAGTAATATGCATTAGCTTAGGATCCAAGCTAGGGTTTGAGAGAGAGGTTATATAAGGAATATTGTGGGTGATTATAAGGAAAGGGAGATGAAAAAAGAGGCCAAAAATGAATTCCAAAGAGGAATAAACGAGTGGAATGAGAATATGGAATGTTTAGATCTTCTTTTTTAGTGCATTCGGATGAGATTTGAGAAAAATCCAAAACATAGACCTGACTTAATTTTTCGTGTAGAATCCATATCTAAAGTCGGATTTGTGATTCGAATAATTTTTGGATCTAATTTTTCTGAGTTTTTAAAATAGGACTATTTGTGGTTATCTCGTGTTGGCGCTAGAACATGATTTGATTATTCTTGCGAGAGGAACGTGATGGTACGATTAGATGTTGAGACTGAATTTATGTGAGGATTCATGCAACGATTTTTAGGTACGGGACTTACACAATATGCTCCTAAATTCTCTCGAGTGTATGACGTTTGTTTTTTCGTGTCGCAACAAGATATTCATTTGAAATCTGAAAATTGTTGTAATCTATAATATTGGTTCATTGTGATGTATTATATTGTGATTTGAGCATCATGTCATGAGATTTTAATATGGCACGGAAAATGGGCACCCGCTAATATTTTCACGAACTGGTATATGGCTTTGAGATGCCTATGGGAGGTGAGGTGAGGCCTGGTGACTCATTGATGTGTTATTGAGAAATTAATATTGATATAATGCTTGAGTGTTGCATTTGATTTGTATATGCGATTCATACTATTGAGATTCATTCATTGTGCTAATTATTTTTGAGCATCTATTCCTGTCATATTGTGTACTTCCCCGTATTTTCTTTTAGTGGCAGGTTAGCGAGGATTGAGACGCTATTGACTATTTTGGAGAATTATTTTAGAGCATGGATTGGAAGATTTATTTTTTTGTATAATTAGTGGGGTAATTATAATTGGAGATTTGTGAATTTTGAGAGAAACATTATCGTAATCCTTATTTTAAAAATATGAGAATTATTGGATTTGATATACTTAAATTGTGGATATTTAGATGCTCTATACTTGTCTTTGATGGATTTAGTTTAGTCTTATCGCAGTAGCATGCCGCGTATCTCTTTTCGGGCAGGCAGGGTGTTACACAGTCCAGCCGCCGCTCAACACAAACATGGTATCCATTGCTCAAAACACTCACAGTATGAAGAGCAAACATAAATGGTGCAATATAAAAGAGATTTCAAACAAACATATAAATGTAGGATTCTTGGATCTTAAAATTAAGTGTGAACTAGGATTTGGGAGTGATAAGAATTATATCAGATTTTTTTTTGTAAAATACCTCTCAGAAAATTGATGCCAAACCTAAATATTTTTTAGAAAAAATGAATTTTGAGGTGACACATTTTTCGAGGAAATTCGTTCGAATGAAAATCTATGGTTCATTTGACTGAAAGCGTTATCTCCTTCGAACGAACAAAAACCTTGTTCGAACAAACATGCTAATCTTGTTAGAACCATCTTCGAATGAATATAACTCTATCCAACATAAGTACCTCGTTTGATGTTCGTTTGAAGGTCGTTCTAACGACGTCCACATCTCGTTATAACTAATACTTCAAATTTATTCGAACGAACTAAAATGAAAATTATTTTTCTTTTTATAAATCCATTTTACGAAAAGGCCTCAAATAACTTTTATAAAACAACACCCAAACGTATCCAGGGATCAAACACTAATATACATTCATACCTTTATTGTGACCCCTCGAATGTTGAAGATGAAAAATTGACACGTAATCTAATGTAATCTCGATATAGATTTAACTTTGTCGCATAGTCTTTAGTCAGACATCATAGTCTTGAAGGATACATAACTCAAGTCCTAACCTATAACCCAAATAATTTTTCTCTAAACACGGAATAAAGCCAATACTTACAAATTAAATCGATTAAAAGATTTGTCTTTACAAATTTTTCCATTTGTCTTTTCCAAAATAAAACTCAAAATTAAAAACTAATGGGCCGTCAGCTCACTAAGACTCATTTCCCAATCCCAAAAGGAAAAAAGTTACAGACTCTTGATAGGTACAAACTTGAGTAACTTTGATCTTGTGTAAACCTTTACCGTATCGCTGCTAACATGCACACTTAAACACACATTCAAATACAAATGTAATATAACAATATATAAACTGCATATGAAAAATTCTCCCCCTTTGTGTAAACATCTCGATTTAAGAAAGGACGTCACTTCCAAAGTTAAAGAACTCCCATATTAAAAGACTTATATACCATTCAACCCCCTTTTTGTTCAAGAATAGACAAATAATAAGGTGAACAATAATAAAGTAATTCTCCCCAATAAAACCAAATCTCCCCCTAAGTGAAGCATGGGTAATCATAAGGAAAAATAAATATATCGTGCTATAGTGTGAAACAAGTCATGCAAGGACAAACAGATCGAAAACAAAAGTATAAATAACTCAAACTACGAACAAATGATATCAACTAAGATGCAAGCATTTAAGTATAATATTCCAAGATGATCATAACACATGCTAATATAAATCAAAGATTCAACAATAAATATGGATTAAATAAAAATGCAAAGACTGAAAACATAAAACATACCATATATATAACCAGACATATACCAATGAAGCACAATTATATATAGGTATAAGCGGCCACAAAAGGCACAAATACATAAACTTTACGCACTTGCTTAGTATCAATGTGTCTAAACGTGATGGTGTGAAGTGAAGGGGAGTGAAATTGAAACAAAAGGAAAATGACCCAATCACTCAAAAATTTCCAAGTAGATCTACTTGACTGCAATAATTGATCAACATTCGATTTAGCCTAACATGTCAAATAAAGAACTCAAAAGTACAAACAAACATGATGTACACTTGCCTAGAAATATTCATGATTCTCGAAGCAATAATGTTAAAACATTTAAACTCTACCAGGACTCATTGTGCAACCCTATTGATGTTCAACTAAACACCCTTAAAAATATATATCATTTTCTCTCTATTTTTCTTTTGAATATATCTAATTTTTTAAAGCATCAATGTAAAATTTTGGCCTTGACAAATTTTCTATTTTATTGCCTCTCAATCATTTTAGGCTCTTACCAACGGTGGCCTTTTATGCAAAGGAGATTTCTCCTTTCGTATGTCTTTTTAATTATCAAGCAAACTCATAAGCAATGGTTTTTACATGCACAAATCCCCCTTAGTAAACAAATTTATGTATGTGATAAGATTGTTGGGAGAACACCTCACTTAGCTCATGTGATATATGAAACTAAAATCCAAAAGAGCTCGTGCAAAGTGTGTGCAAAGACAAATTCTAAGTGAGTCATTTATGCAAATTTATTTCAAACTAGATCAAGTAAACATGATTAAGAACAATCCAAGCATTGAAAATGAAAATCAAATGTCCTAGTCATATGGATACATGGAAGGAATGAGATTCAAACAAACCGATATGTCACACAATATATGTAAACCCAAATATACAAAAATCAAGAATATTTTAAAATTTTTATTTTTTATTTTTCAAAATGATACCAAATGAAAAAAACAAACTCAAAAGATAAACAAAATCTTTTGTAGTTTTCTCATCAAGACCCTAAAAAAATGAATAATAAAAATACAAAAGATAAACTCATCGTAACACTAGCAATGACATATAACATGAAGCACGAAACAAGTGTACAACAACCATGCAATCATAGTCACTTATATGATATAGAATAGGATGATCATATGAAAGTAAATAAGAGTCAATAAGCCTAACATTTAATGCCTCTGAATAGAATCTCTTAAACCACATAGGTGTAACATGATAAACTCGGGCTTGGGGAACCTTGGTGATATTGGTCTTAATATTTATATGACATTTTTTAAGATCATAACAGAAATGCCAAAAGTGACTTTTCCTACCACATTGTGTGCAAGTGAAGACAGGAGGAATATTACCATTAGGTTGACCTTTTCTTACATCCTTAACTTTGTTTGGCTTTCTCAAACGCATAGTCCTAGCTTTAGCAGTGAAAGTACCTATATCATTGAAGGCAATCCCACACTTGTCATCTTTGATTCAGATGGTACTTAGTATTTTCTCAGACCTCTCAGACCTAGACTCCAAATCAAATTTGACACTACTCGAGTCTCCCAACTTCTCCTCTAACTCCATAATCCTAGATTTTTAAAAGCCTCTATCAAACCATAAATACTATCTCTCTTTTCCTTAATGTACTCTAACTTCTCTTTAAGAGTCATCTCACGTGCCTTAAAATCCCTAATCATTTACCATTGTCATCACCTATGTCATGTTCCTTCACCTTAGCTTCTAAACACAAATTGGCCTTTTTTAACTTCAACGACTCAGTGTATAACTCTCGAAAGGTCACTTAAATCTCACTCACCTCCTCATCTTCTTGTTATTCATTGCTCCTATACTCACTCTCTTAGGAACCCAAAGACCGAACCTCGTAACCATCGTGTACATGTTTATCTTCAGTGGGGGGAAGACACTTTATTTAAGCCCATGTGAGTTTCCATGAATGCAGTGTTGTTGCTTTCGATGGGGAAATTAACTTCCTTTTTTGACTCACTATAACTAAGGGTGGTATTATATACCATTGGTTTCGGACCTTACTTACTTAGTCTAGTGGAACACTCACGAGAATAATGAACAAAACCTTGGCTTTCAAAATACTTGTCCCGATCATCCACCTTCTTAAGACCATCCCTATTCTTCCTATAACGGTCAACAAAGTTTTTAGGTTTATTTTCTAAAATCTTCTCAAATATCATCTCACCCTTAAGCTTAATAAACTTCTTGAACTTCCTAGCAAATCTTGCTATCTCTCATTGTCACAATCAGAATCTGGCACATACTCTTTTTGGGCTTTTAAAGCAATGCTTTTCTTTTCGTTCTTCCTTAGAGGACATATATTAATCTTATTGGTTTGAAGGTCACCTACAAGTTCTTGTGTCTCATAGTATTGACACCACCTAGGGAATCTAGGAACTTGACTTTGGTGTTACATCTTTCAGGCAATGAGCTTAAGATTTTTTGCACATTTAGCTCACATAAGTTAAATGAAGAGTTAAAACTATTTGGAAACTTGGCATATAACTCGTTAAAAGACTCATTCTCTAACATTTTAATCCTCTAAAACTTAGTCGTTAGATTTTTTAACATGGGAACCCTAACAGTGTCTGTTCTTTCGTATTTGAATCACAAAATATCCCAAGCAGTGATAGAACTCTCGCAAGTCATAATGCGTCTAAACTCTTCTACGGTCAAAGCATAAAAAAAGTGTTCACACCCTTAGAATTAAAAGTATTAGTTGTCCAATAGACATATGCTTTAGGAGCACAACTTTCAGCGGGGGGAGTTTACCTAAACTCAATCGAGTTCCATACATTCTCATCAATACATTTTAGAAAAAAATCGCATACAATCCTTCCAATAGTGATAATTTGATCCATTAAATAATAAAGGCCGACTAATGGAACTACCCTATCATTAAAATCCATATAAACCCTAAACAAGCACTAAACAAGAATTTAACACAATAAGCTAGTGTAACCCACTCTGATACTAATTTGAAAAATTTGTATCCTAGGTGAATCCACACTCAAAATAAAGATCACACACTAATTTAGAGTAACCTGATCTTATACTAATCTGAAGGAGGTGTAAATGCCCCTATGATTTGTAGTGTAAAACACTACTTTTTAATTTTTAACAATTTTAATACACTTTGCCTCGAAACAAGTCTAAAGTGTTGTGTGAAATAGCTTTGCCAATTTTAGTCTTGTCCTAAGCACACATATAGGTGAGAATAAACAAGAATAAAATAAGAAAATTATAACACGACGATGTACGAGGAAAACCCACAATGAAAAAACTCGGGATGGCACAACCACACAAGTCCACTGCAATATAGGTTAATTTACAAGAACAACTTAGACTTAAATTTCAAACTCGATGCCTTCAAGCCTTGATGCGCTTCCTTATTCCTTATAACCTACCTCACATACACTGTTAGATGCATTCCAATATCCCACAACGTAGGTGCGTTCCCACGTCTCAGTATCTGATCGATCTTACTTATCTCATGACCAGTTCAGTTACGCTATCCATCTCTCGAAACATTCACAGTATGACGAGTAACCAAATATGGTGCAACATATAATGATATGTCAAACAGACATATAGATGTGGGATTCCTGGATCCCAAACTCGGGTGTAAAATAGGTTTTATGAGGCACAAGATTTATCTTGGAAAAATGTTTTTGCAAAAGACCTCTCAGAAAAATAATTTCAGACCTGAATAATTATAGAAAACATGAATTTTGAGGTGGCACATTTTTAAGGTAACTCGTTCAAATGAAAAACCATGGTTCGTTTGAAGAAAAGGCTTATCTCGTTCGAACGAACAATAACCTCGTTGAAATGAACATGTTAATCTCATTCGGACCAGCTTTGATTGAGATTTGAATGAATATACCTTTTTCCAACATAAGTACCTCATTTTATGTTTGTTCAAAGGTCGTTCTAACGATATCCATGTCTGTTTTGAATGAACAGTTCAAACTCATTAGAACGAACTAAAATAAAAATATTGTTGTCTTTAAAAATTCATTTTACGAAAAGCCCTCAAACAACTTTTATAAAACAACACCCAAATGTATCCAGGGATCAAACATTAATATGCATTCATACATTTAATGACATCCCTCGAATGTTGAAGATAAAGACTTTGCATGCAATTTAATGTAATCTCGACGTGTCTTCAGCTTTGACGTAGAGTCTTCAATGACACATTATAGTCTTGAAGGACACAACTCAATTCCTAATATATGATTCAAACAACTTTTGTCGAAATACGAAATAAAGACAATATTTACAAATTGACTCGATTAAAAAATATGTTCTTACATAGACCAAAAATAAATTGACTCTAAAACATGTAAAAATTTTGCAACAAAATGGAAAGCCTTTATTTATTAGGAAATATGAAAATGAGAAAATTTGGGTATTAATTGCGAGAAGGAAAAAGAAATACAGAAAAATGAGAATGACTTACCAATTATTAATATAGCATCGAAGATGCCAAAGAAATTGAGAGAAGATTATAGGGATATCTTCAATGGTTGGAACAAGGGTTGTATAGTTCTCTCTTTATCTCTCTAGAATTGATTGACAATAAGAAAATAAACGAAGTGGGGAATATGTGGTTTAAACATCCATATCAAATGTTGTTTTTCCCTTAAGAATTGGGAGCTGATGAGATAATTGAAATAATAATACATGGGAGAGAGATCCTAGACATAATAAGTACACATTTCCATCATTTAAGCATAACCACCTTTGTTCTTCACACCGTGACAAACATGTGGCCTGTCATAACTTCCATGATCTTATTATTGATAGATAATCAAGTGCTCTATCCAGGCCACCTGCACATGCCACCCCTATGATTTAATGGCCAAAAAGAAGATAAATCGCTAATGGAGGATATATAAGAGGCTAGAGTCACTTCCCTTACCCATATAAAAGAAAACTCAAGCCAAAACAAGACCCAAGAGGAAGCTCTTGGCCATGGGAGCCCTTAAAATAGTCAAAGTCAAGGGTCAATGTATCTTATTTTGCACGAAGTTATATGGTTTTACCTGACACAATATGAAGAGGATATAAATACAACACTTTTAACACAACAATGGATGTTAGGATAAAATCTCTCCATTGTCCACTTCAGAGATCATTAGTTCTAGTAATAAGAACACCTTGATCCCAAGTGTAGGACTTGGCTGGCCTCGTAATAGTGCTTCCGTACTCATGTTGTAACCAACTTTGTTAGTGACCATAACCCCACGTGGCACTCAAGGTGGTGTGCATGACTCCACCACGGACGTATTAGATATGATATGGTGATATTCTTGCCCAATGCTTATTAACTAATTCATCATTTCCTCATTATACTTACCAGGGGCGTGCCTCTCTCTCTCTCTCTCTCTCTCTCTCTATATATATATATATATATATATATATATATATATATATATATATATATATATATATATATATATATATATATATATATTAGGTAAGGGACTCATATGCCTTGTACTGTTATGCTGCTATACTGAGCTTAGAGAGTATGGATGGCAACGGGTTGGTTCGGGGTCCAGGAAAGCAACCCCATCCCTGTCTTCATTTGAAATATCATTCCCTATCCCCACCCTATTCCCCATTATAACGGGTTCGGGGATCTCCATCCCCGTTTAAAACGGGTGTCGGTTTCTTGCGAGGAGCCCATTTTTTTTTACTTATTTCACCAAATTCTACACTTCAATCCGCCATAAAAAATTAACACTAAAAAATGCATGAATCTCTAGCATTTAAATATTTTCCTTCTATCAATAAAGAATAAATGAAATTGTAAGGACACAAATTTCCAATTGAGTCCTTTGTAGTTTTTGGCTCAATTCCGGACAAAAACATTTGAGTCATAGGATAGAGTTCAAGTTTATTCATTCAAGCCTATGACATGTTTGTTGAAGACGTAGCGGCCAAGATATTAAAGCTTCATCTAATGCCGTGTGTGTTTGTGCCTCGTGTCTTTGTCATCAACATGGTTCCATTGCTCCTAAGGTATGAATGCATTTTTAATGTATATATATAGGAGCTTGGAACATTATTTATTGGGTGTATGTTAGAAATTTATTTTGGGTGTTAGAACTTTTTTGTAAACTTTTTTGAATTCATAATTCTAAATATTTTGTTCTCGGACACCTTTCAGTAAAAAAATCATATCAAATCCAAAAAAAATCAGAATGACACGAAACTGGCGGCCACGCGTTCGTATCGAAATTATCTAGAACCATGGCCTGAGATCTCGTTAGATAGGTCATTCGAACGACCTCGTTCGAACGACTTCTCGTTCGAACGAGTTTTCAAACGAGATTTTTTTTTTCCTTTCTGTCTCTTCGTTAGAAGTCTCGTTCGAACGAGATTTCTAACGAGAAAACAGCGGGAACAGATTTAAGCCAGTTTTTTCCACTTTTTCACTACTTTGCCCCACTTCCTTTTTGACATACTTCTTAAGTGCGGGAACTAACTTTTTGAAGACAACTTTTTCACATTCTAAGAGTCTTTTGAGAGCAAAACTTTAAAGAAAAAGTTCCATGTTTTGTGTTTGATTTTTATGGATTAAACTCATCAAAAATTACATACGCACCCATTTATTTAGTTTATTCCAAGTACCTATTGATATATCATTGCTTGGAGACTTTTGGCACCTGGTTTTCTCTACACCAACAAGAAGAGAGTTTGGGTTCTTCTCTACCCCAAAAAAGGAGAAAAGTTTATTGCGGTGTTCTCACTCGAAGAAAGGCTTTGCGTGTGGGTTGACGGTGACCATAGCCCCATCGATGGAGTTCAAGACTGTGGAGGAGTCCACGGTTATACACTAGGCGGAGGTTGAAGACCGAAGGAGCGCGTCAAGGCTTGGACGGACTCAAGTCAGTTTGTGTAAGTCCTCTTGTGTCGAGTCTTTGTAAAAACTACCATACTTAGTGAATTCGTGGCTAGGGCCGTCCGAGGTTTTTCCCATTTGGGTTTTCCTCGTACATCCGGCGTAGTGCGATTGATATTTATTTTATCTTGCTATATCACCTAGATGCATGCTTAGGACTAAAAGATAAAATTAGTTCAAAATCAAAATCTATTTAATTTGGTAAAAATTTAATGTTTGGGTATGTTCAATTTATTTCAAGTGCAAAATTACTTTATCTTGATAGCATGCAAGTTTAACTTGAATTGGATTAATGTGTGTTTAAGTCTAAATGAAAATTGTGTGTGTAGTTTAATTTCACTTTTCGTTTAGTTTTAATTTTTTCATAAGTTGGTTTGTTCTCTTTAAGAAAAGAAAATTTTAAATAACTTTTGAAAAATTAAAATTTGAACCATTTCATTATATTTGAATTTAAAAATTGGGGGCTTCCGCACTTTCAAATTGGTATCAGAGCCAAAGCGATAAATTATTTCGTTAAAGATCTTTTAAATAATTTTTGGCTAAAATGGAATTTTCCCCATTTTCAAAATTTCCTATTTTCGATGGTTCAAACTACGCGTATTGGAAAGCGCGAATGAAATCGGCACTAAAATCTATCGATGAGAGAGTTTGGATGTCTGTTGTTAACGGGTGGTCCCCACCTACTCATTTAGTAGATAATGAGCGTGTTCCCAAACCCACCGATAGATGGAGTGAGGGTGAATTTAAACTTTCTAACTTTAATTCCCGAGGTTTAAATGCCTTATTTAGCGCTGTCACACCAGATGAATTCCGACGCATTATGACGTGTGAGACCGCTAAAGAAGCGTGGGATATTTTGCAACTCACTCATGAAGGTACTAGTGTCGTTAAAGCTTCGAAACTTCAAAACCTCACCACTCAATTTGAAACTATCAAAATGAATGAAAAAGAAACTTTTGATGAATTTTATGCTAGACTTTCTGATATTGTTAATTCATCTTTTAACTTGGGAGAGAAAATACCCGACAACCGAGTTGTAAAGAAAATTTTAAGGTCCCTTCCCGATAGATTTATTCCAAAAGTGACCGTTTTAAATTCTTTACCAACTTTAGCCTCTACGAAATTAGAAGAGCTTGTAGGTGATTTACAAACCTATGAACTAGACATGTTCCCCTCTAAAACTGAAAAGAAAATTGAAAAGGGCGTTGCTTTAAAAGCCCGAAAAGAGGTCAAACAAGTAGTAGAGAGCGAGAGTGATAGTGATTCGGAAGACATGGCTTTGTTTGCTCGTAAATTTAGAAAATTTCTTAAATTTAACAAAGATAAATTTAAAAATGATTTTAAGAAATTTGAAACTTCTAAGTATGACAAAGTCGAGAAGATCCCTAAACCCATTAATGAAAATTTAAATAGGGACGAGTCAAATACGTGTTTTGGTTGTGAGGGTTATGGCCATAGGGCTTTTGAGTGCCCCACTAAACTAAGGAAAGAGGGTAAGCGACCCATTTCATATAATGCGACCCTTAGTGATAGTGATAAGGAAGAGGGACCCGATTCCCCCACTAAGCCCAACTTTGTGGCTTTTATGGCTAGTCATGTGAGTGATAGTGAGAACTCATCGATTGATGAAACTTTAACACATGACACTTCCGAGGTCAAAGTTTTTGATTCCCTTATTTTTTATGATAGTGAGATTGGAGAAGAAAGAGAGAGTGAAAATGAAGAAGAGGTTAATGTGAGTGAACTTCAAAATGCTTTTCAAGAACTTTATAAAGAATCTATTAAATTGAAAAGAGCTAATTTGAAGTTAGAAGCTAGTTTAAAAGAACGTGTCAAGGTCGTTGATAATAGCATGTTGGTTGAAGACCTTAGGAGACGAGAGAAAGCTCTTCTAGAGAAGCTTGAACATATAGAAGGCGAGAGAGATAGCCTTAGGGGTTTAATGGAATCCTTGAAAAAGGAGCTTCTTGCTTTTGAAGAGAGAAATGTTTTATTAGAGTCTAACATTTTAGAATTACAAAATAAATTAAAAGACTATAGTAATGTCAAATTTGATTTGGAGTGCCGTTCGGAAAAATTAGATAAAATATTAGGAACAGTCCAAATTAAAAATGACACTTGTGGTTTAGGCTTCAATACTTGTAATGAATTTACTCATAACGCCAGAATCAATGTTTTAGGAGAATCTACTAGGAAAGTCTTTAGAGATCACTCCTTAGGTAAATCTTTTCGACATGTTTTTACTTGTACACATTGTGGTCGAAAAGGTCATCTTAGAAAATTTTGTTTTGATCTTAAACGTATTCCTAGAAAATCCCAACGTAAAGCAACCAAGGTAGTTAAAATTCCTACACCCCAAGATAGTCATTCTTCATTAATTTGGGTTAGGAAATCCGACTTGGTTGCCTTGCAAAATGGGGTTTTTGATTCTCATTTACTTTCACATGCTTCCTCCCTTGCTAAATCTAAAATATGAATGTGTTAGTGTTTGCATACTTTAGCTTTTGGACTTCATGTTATATTCACATGCTAAATGTATGCTTGTTTAATCATTTTCTAGTCTATGCTCCATGCTTATCACATGCTAGAATTATGATTTTTGTTTATCTTTTGTATTATATTTCCTTCATTTTATTTGCATTAATTGAAAAATACAAAAAGATTTGTGTTTATCATTTGGATTTTATCTCTTGGTAATTTAAGCTTAATAAAAAAATTCAAATGATTTTTCTTTGACTTTTGAGAATATATTATTTATTTTGGTTAAAAATTTCAAAAACTCAAAAAGATTTTATTTTGTGTGTAGTTTAGTTTGACACACTCTATGTGGCATACACTTGTGTTTGAATCCCTCCTTTAACGCTCCCACGTGGCTAGAACTTTTGGTTTAGATTGTCAATCCTTAAAATGTTCTTTACCATATTTTTTATGGAGAAGTTGAATTTTGTGTTGGTCAAATGGATTCTATTTTTATATGCCTCTATTCACACATGCACGAGCTCTTTTGAAATTTTAACTTCATATGTATATTTGAGCTATGTGAGGTGTTCTCCTACCAATCTTGTCATCTACATATTTGTGACTTAGGAGGACTTGTGCATGTTAAAATTCGTTGCATGTGAGATTTGTGTGAAAAATGAAAACATGATAAATAAAAATGTGCACGGGGAAGGGCTCCGAAAGGACTAAGTGATCCTTTGCGATTGTAAGCCACCGTTTTGAATGGACCTAAAAGAAATACGTGGTCCAAAGGCCTAAAAACAGAAAATACGGCATTAACAAGAAAAATAATTTGCCAAGGCCTATGTTTGATTGATATATTCATTCAAATTTAATATAAATGCATATTGAGGGAGATTGGATGGTATATCAACGATTTGCACAATGTTCGTTTATCCTAGTTGCGTATTTCATGTCATGACTCTATTGGTTTGTAGAATCATCAATATGCTAGGCTTGTATGCATTGTGTATGTTTGTTCATTGAGTTCAATTTATATTTTCACGTGAGGTTATATTCAAATGTGATGAAGTTTGCAATCAATTGAGAACTCCGTGAACATGTTTTAAGTGATTGGGTCTAAATTTAATCGTTACTAGTTCACACCCCAACACTTCCATTTCCATATGACACATTTTTGCCATACGAGTGTGAAAGACTCCTATTGTATTTAGTGTGTGTCATTTGTGTGTTTATATCTATATATGTGTACTTGAGTCTCTTTGATATATATTATGTATACATATACTTGATATTTTTGTTTAGTCTTTGCTTTGATTTCTAATCCATATATGCTTTAATTCATACTCTGTATCCATCTTATTGCATTCTTTGTTGATATCACGTGCTTAATAGTTTATATATCATATTGGTATCATTTTATTGCATCCTAGTTGGTATCCGACGTTATTGTTTGGATTAGTTGAACTTTTGTTGCCCATATGCTTTAACGTTCTCATCACTATATGCACAATTACATGTTTTAGCTTGTTATCCCGTTCTTTTATCCCTTGCTTAGTTTAGAGGGTTTATATGCTTTATTTGGGGTATATAAGTTACTGCTTTGATTCTTTAGCCTTTGTCTATTCCTGAACAAACAGGGGGAGAATGATAGGGGGAGAAATGGTATCTAATCCTATTATTATCGTATCTTAGTTTGGGGGAGATTTATCTTAGGGGGAGACGTCTTTCTAAGTAGGTCATTTGTTTGATAAAGGGGAGAATTAATTTAGGGGGATTAATTATTTAATTGCATTTAATATTTTGATATTCCCTATGCGTTTGATAGTTTGCTTGAGTGTGCAGGAATACTTCAAAATGGCAACATTCAACATCGGCAAAGATATTGTTCCTTGGGTTGTTTGAGTCAAGCATTGTATTTTTATTTTGGGTGGGACATTGTTTTTGAGTCTAGTGAGCTTGACGGCCCTTTCGGATTTTTGTTTAGTTTTTGTCCCGGAATAGCCAAAGGGGGAGATTTGTAAGGACACAAATTTCCAATTGAGTCCTTTGTAGTTTTTGGCTCAATTCCGGACAAAAACATTTGAGTCATAGGATAGAGTTCAAGTTTATTCATTCAAGCCTATGACGTGTTTGTTGAAGACGTAGCGGCCAAGATATTAAAGCTTCATCTAATGCCGTGTGTGTTTGTGCCTCGTGTCTACGTCATCAACATGGTTCCATTGCTCCTAAGGTATGAATGAATTTTTAATATATATATATAGGAGCTTGGAACATTATTTATTGGGTGTATGTTAGAAATTTATTTTGGGTGTTAGAACTTTTTTGTAAACTTTTTTGAATTCATAATTCTAAATATTTTGTTCTCGGACACCTTTCAGTAAAAAAATCATATCAAATCCAAAAAAAATCAGAATGACACGAAACTGGCGGCCACGCGTTCGTATCGAAATTATCTAGAACCATGGCCTGAGATCTCGTTAGATAGGTCGTTCGAACGACCTCGTTCGAACGACTTCTCGTTCGAACGAGTTTTCAAACGAGATTTTTTTTTCCTTTCTGCTTCGTTAGAAGTCTCGTTCGAACGAGATTTCTAACGAGAAAACAGTGGGAACAGTTTTAAGCCAGTTTTTTCCACTTTTCCACTACTTTGCCCCACTTCCTTTTTGACATACTTCTTAAGTGCGGGAACTAACTTTTTGAAGACAACTTTTTCACATTCCAAGAGTCTTTTGAGAGCAAAACTTTAAAGAAAAAGTTCCATGTTTTGTGTTTGATTTTTATGGATTAAACTCATCAAAAATTACATACGCACCCATTTATTTAGTTTATTCCAAGTACCTATTGATATATCATTGCTTGGAGACTTTTGGCACCTGGTTTTCTCTACACCAACAAGAAGAGAGTTTGGGTTCTTCTCTACCCCAAAAAAGGAGAAAAGTTTATTGCGGTGTTCTCACTCGAAGAAAGGCTTTGCGTGTGGGTTGACGGTGACCATAGCCCCATCGATGGAGTTCGAGACTGTGGAGGAGTCCACGGTTATACACTAGGCGGAGGTTGAAGACCGAAGGAGCGCGTCAAGGCTTGGACGGACTCAAGTCAGTTTGTGTAAGTCCTCTTGTGTCGAGTCTTTGTAAAAACTACCATACTTAGTGAATTCGTGGCTAGGGCCGTCCGAGGTTTTTCCCATTTGGGTTTTCCTCGTACATCCGGCGTAGTGCGATTGATATTTATTTTATCTTGCTATATCACCTAGATGCATGCTTAGGACTAAAAGATAAAATTAGTTCAAAATCAAAATCTATTTAATTTGGTAAAAATTTAATGTTTGGGTATGTTCAATTTATTTCAAGTGCAAAATTACTTTATCTTGATAGCATGCAAGTTTAACTTGAATTGGATTAATGTGTGTTTAAATCTAAATGAAAATTGTGTGTGTAGTTTAATTTCACTTTTCGTTTAGTTTTAATTTTTTCATAAGTTGGTTTGTTCTCTTTAAGAAAAGAAAATTTTAAATAACTTTTGAAAACTTAAAATTTGAACCATTTCATTATATTTGAATTTAAAAATTGGGGGCTTTCGCACTTTCAGAAATAGATCTATCCGTTACCCATACAAACAAACAAAAATCAATACGACAGGGATTTTTTTAAAAAAATCAATTGTTCGTTAGAGGCAGTTAAAATCAAAACACAAAACAAGTGAAAGAGAAAAAGGGAAGATATTTTAACTGTTCATGGGAGGAAGAAGGCAGTTATCGCATGGCAGGCACAACGCGGGCACAGGAGGCAAACTGATTTTATTAGAGGCGTAAGCTGATTTTGTTGAGCCGTAAGGTTTTAACTGTTCGTGGGAGGAGCATACCGGTTTTGTAAAAGGTGTAAGCTATGGGAGGCAGGAGGTAGGAGGGTGTAAGCCAGTTTTATTGGGTATGATGATGAGATGGGATAGGCGAAAGAAAGGGAAATGGCAGGAGGGTGTAGGCCGAGGTTTTAGAGTGGGAGGGAGGCGAAAGAAATAGGGTTAGAAGTAAGGACCTTTTCCCTTTCTTTATTGTTATATATATACATATATTATTATGTTTTAATAATTCAGGTATTCCCATGGGGACCCGAGGATATACCCGAAACCGATCCAAATTTTTTTAGAGATTTTTTTAACTCCCTGAACCCGCCCCGATCCCCAAAACTTAATCCCCAAAACCTACCCAATAGGGTCGGGTATCCACGGGGACCCGAATTTTTGGGAAAAATTTTCATCCCTATTCTAGAGAGGGGTAACAAGTTATTTTGAGCCCACTTTGTACTTAATGGTGCCTAGAGATCCGTGATGGTTAAACATCACACACTTATATCGTAAACTACCAAGTTGGGGTTGTACCATCTTAATCCTTGAGTATCTTTAATTTTTAACCATCATGCACATGTATCGCAGATGTTAATCCTTGAGTCTCTTTAATTTTCTCACCTTAATTCTACTTTAGATTTTACTAGTTGTGCACACGTGCGTTGCAGGTGTGGTCGTAATTGAAATTATTATGGATTGTTAATTGCTTAGTAAAATATTTATGAAACAAGGGAGTGTAAGAATACTAATCTTACCTACATGCATAATATGTTATGAATTAATTAGATAATCAAATAAGAAATATGATACACAAAAAAATTAAGGAAATTTTATATATGATGGTCATTGGGAAATTCAAGGAAGTAAAATTAATGGTTTGTATTGAAATATATTTTATATACTGAGTCACTATTCTTGCGTAATTCATCTGTCAAGATATCCAAGACCATCTTAAAGTGGGTGCTTTATTAACCGAGTACAACCTTTTTATATTAATTTTTAAGATGTGATATATCAAAATACAAACTCAACTTAATGAAAATGATCTTCAGTATAAGAATAAAATTTCAAAACTTGTAAGACAAACCCAACTCTGCTAAGAACAGTTTAACAATTACGGTTACTGTAGCACGAAAAAGCTTATTAAAGAATATAAAAATGACGAAATGGGTAACCAATAATGAAAAATATTATTCTCATTACACTAAACTTATGTTTTTTAGGTACATGGGACAAATTTCATATACAATGCACCAAAATCTAAGCTGAGACATCTGACATGAAAGTAACTAAAATGTTGGTAATAATTGAAAACAAATCACTTAAATGATATCAAGTGATAATTTACTATATTATTTTAATCAATTCTATTATTTAATAAGTACAAAGCATACAAACCTTCCTTATAACTCCGAGAATTCATTTGTTATTTAAACATATTGAAAGAAATCGATAACCACCATGAAACAAATGTACCTATTTGATTTGGTTTATACGTATGTATAATTTATAATGAAAATACTTTACAATATGACTCCTACCAGTGACCTAATCTTAATATTCCAACCTCAACAAGTCTTTAAGAAATGAAGATTAAAAATGCCCCACTCTTACATTTCACCCATAAAATCTACAATTTGATATCCTTATAAAAATTGAGAAGGATATGTATTTATCCATTAGTTTATTAACAAAAATTAAAAGAAAAGATTAGAGAAATAAAACTTAAAACTCGACAAAGTCTTAACATCTTAGTGTTCCACAAAATCAACCCATTTACCATAAGTTGCATGTTATTATATGAATGTGGATACTTACCTCCAACATACTTTATTTTTGTGTATTTATAAAGAAAGGTTGTGTTTGATGGGTAACATTTGTCATTACAAATTTTGTAAATTTCATATTTTATATTTTTGGGTATTTAATTACTCAATTTATTTTGATTTTTTTTCCATCTAAGAATGTAAACCTTATTCAAGCATGAAAATTTGCATTTTCCAACCTTTATTTTCTTACCTCTCCCTAAAAAAAGTTCATTAGACTAAAAAACTCATTATTTTTCATTTTCTTTCTATAAATTTTTCCCTCTATCATTGAGCCTTCGCCTTTGTCGTCTTCATATCATCTTAAGGATAAGAGTAACTCGAACAATTGATATGATAATTTGATGAAAATGGCGCTTCAAGTTTGTTATTTAGCAATTGAACATGTTTAAGCAGATGACATTATCACATTCTATTAGTTATATAAAATGTTTTGTTCTTAGAAAAGGTTGGAAAAAATTATGATACAAATATATGGTCTTGCAAAAATGAACTCCTTCATTACAAAAACAAAAAAAAAACTTTTTAATTATGAGATTAGTTCATATAGAGTCATAATTTACAGAAAATAAAAAAAAAATAGTAAGTTTATTTACCCCAAATTTCATATACTTTGTGATTTTTTTGATTTAAATCCTCTAATTTTACTACATATCCATATGAGTGTTCATTTATTTGGTATTAGAGGTTTACTTGAATGTTCTTTGGTGTATCTGATTTAAAATTTTAGTATGCAAAACTGAGCGTTATTTTTTTCTTCAAAACCAAGAAATAAAAAAAATAATCCATCTTATGATCCACAAATAATATTAATAAATACTCTGAAATCACGCAATACAACAAAAGTCAAATTGACAATTGGCCACAGTAATAATTAAAACTAAATCCAAGCATCTCTAAACCATAGTACCATTTTACCTTCACACTTGAATCCTTTAAGACATAAAGAAAAGTACAAATATGTTGGGTCAGTAACACCCTCCTTTTAATAGGTAAATACCAATCTGCTATTCTCCATAAAAAATTTAAGGTCACCTAAGATTTGAGAGCAGGTACTTAATTATCCCTCAACACCTATCACCCTCATTCCTAAATTACTCTTAATAGAAAGAATCTGTGAATGTAAACACAGATAATGTTACATTTAAAAATGTTATCCAGTTGAGAGACATCATCAAACGATTATGAATTTTAAGTGTACAAAAATTGAAGTGTCAAAATAATATAAAAATATGTAAATATAAATCCAATCATAATATGGGTGGAATACAAGTCCAAAAGTTCATCAATTGTGGCAAATTGTTAGAAGCACCTCCCATTGAGTGAATGTATAATTTATGGACCTAATAATGTGGGAATATAACAACTCGGGTGTTTAAAAAGAAATAACGAGATTGAAATAAAAATGTTATACTTGACAAATAATTTATGAGATGGGTCCTTCCAATTTAATTTCACGTGGTTCAATTAAACCCTTAAATCAAAATAACTCAAATGCATTAAAATTTACCATATAAATCAATAGCATAACTTATATCCAAATATAAAACTTTTGGGAGTATGAGGATATTATATTCAAGTGGGTTGTTCTCATCTATGTAGATTGTTTTATTTTATTAAATCAATCAATCACGCCTTCCCCACTATTAGCCATACCCATAAGAACACCATCATAACAATCCAATAACATGATATCTTTAGATTTTACGACAGTGTCAATGAAATTTTGTACTGTTATGGATTAGGGATGCTTGAAAAATAACTATGATGAATTTATTTACCATTGGCAATAATTTATAGAAATATTGAAAAGAAATGTCAACTCTAAAATGAGATAGTGAATAATAAACTAACATCCTTCTTATCCAAATGAAGAAATCGATCAATAGAGTAAAAAAAGGAATAAATACCTAAATCATATATTGTGAAGAAAATTTTATCTATAATCAAATGCTCAAATCTTCTTCTCTAGAATTCATTCATATATAATACAAGCAATTACAAAAAGAAATCCTCTAAAGGGTAAATAATTTGAGAACGATCTTTAATAGATACAAATAAATAACAAATTATGTTCATTAAATCTTACCAATGAGGGATATAAAGGAAACGAAGGGGATTAATTGCGAAAAATGGAGAGCTGCTAAATCAATTTGGAATTGAAGGAGAGCAAGACAACGCTGGCAACCAAGATCCGAAAAAACAAGAAAGAAGAATATCGTAGCCATTTCAGGGGCCTTTGCTTCTAAAATCCCCTGTTGAGATTTTTATCTCTTCACCGCTATGGTTATTAGAGTTTTTAAGAAAGGAGAGAGAGAGAGAGAGAGAGAGAGAGAGAGAGAGAGAGAGAGAGAGAGAGAGAGAGAGAAATCAAGATTGTTCAGATATATTTAGTCTTTAAGAAAGAGGGAGATGGAATAGGCTTTGGTGGTATGTCATGGCATTGGCAATAATGAAATTAATAGGAAAAGTAGGGTTAAAGTGCCAATTTGATGCTTCCAAAGGTTTATATGCTTTTATAGTAGTAGAGATAACACTTTGGGTAGCTCAAAATATGCACATTTGATCTATTATTAGTTGAGTAGCTAGGGTATATTCATACTATTATCTCATCACTAAATTTTAACACAAATAAAGAAAATGAAGAAGATAAGTCAAATAAGCTATTGATTTTATTATAATTATTAAATATTTCCTCTTATTATTTTATGATAGTGTAGGATTACATTGACCAAACCGTATATCTCTTTTGTAATTATGGTTTATTTTTAGGCGTGTTGGACTTTAGTGAAATGTTTATGACTTTTGGTAAGTTATCAAGAGGAAAAAATGTTAAATTAGTTATCACCTCAGTGAATTTTGGGTGTATTTTTAGAAGGTGTATATATAGTCAAAATTTTGACTTGTTCTGAAAAACTTTTCTCAGTTTCTTAATTTGAATTATTACAAATAGAGTTCATAGATGCTAGATGGTTTATTTAACTACTTATTATTCAATTGATTAGGACATGGTGTGACCCATTTTGATATCTTCATCCCGTTTATATTTTGTAATCATATTGTGCAAAAATGTAACATCATAATACTATGTGGATATCTGCGATACCAGAAATGAGTTCCAACTTTGAGAATGGAAAAGCAAGCTGGTAAAACACAAAAGGCATGTTCCATGTCTTTCTACGAACCCTCTCATAACTTATTAAAGTATTTATGTTTCTTAGTATTTGCCTATGCAATTATTACCTAAACTACTTGATATTTAATTAATTGGGACGTGTGTGTCAAATTTGGTTTCCAAGTTAGATATCTTCATCTTGTTTATCTTTTACGATTATGTTATTTAAAATGATACAGGTTATCATATCGAGACCAAGATCATTAAGATACCATAAATGAGTTGAATCATTGACAAGTTCAAATACAATGCCTTCTTTGTACCTCCCACCAGTGTCAGTTATTTCAGGAGTAAGTAGCTTCGCTTTGCTTGGTAAGATAATCTGAGAGAAAAATTCTAATTTAGCCCAAATTGAAGGATTGGATACTAAGTCATGGAAAGTGAAAGGAGATATCAAAATTGCGAAAAATGAATTCAATTTATTTTCTTTTGAGTTTGATAGAGAGGAAGAGATGGTTAGGATACTTGAGCAATCACCATGGACTCTGTCAAATGGTCTTCTAGTTTTAAAAAAATGGGATCCTGATTTAGCAGCAGAAGAAGTTTATTTTCAAAACATTGAGTTATGGATACGGGTACACGGGCTTCCTAAAGACAGATTCCATAAAGCTAGTGGCATGCTGATAGGCCAAATGCTTGGATCAAATGTACAAGTGGATATCAGACTTGGTCATTTCTCTTATATGCTGTTAAAGGTAAGTCTTCTAGCTAATGCTCCTCTGTCAAAAAGGTTTTTATCTTAAAAGAGAAAAATAAGATAAATGGATTTTCTTTACTTATGAAAAAGTTAAACGGTTCTGTTTCAATTGTGGGAGACTAAGTCACATCTCTGTGGAATGCGATAGAAATGTAGAAATTGTGGAGACTGAGGGTAAATCCATTGGGTTTGGCCCATGGATGTCTTCCTCATCATCTTTCAAAGAATCCATGGACGAATTTCTTAGGAAAATACCTTGCCTATCTCCCAACCAAAATCCAACTTTTGGCCAAACTTCCCAGATGGACCCTTCTACAAACCAGACTGGCCAAATAAACCTAGTCACAGAAGGAAATAGAGTTTCTGATACTATCCACAGTCCCAGTTTTGATCATCCCCAGGTGTCGGCCCAATTAGATATTCAGCCTACTAACCAAATCAATTCCCATTTAGAAACCAACCAAGTTAGGAGTGATGGGACAATTGATCTTATCCAATACAGTTCCCCATTTATGAGTTCAGACAGGGCATGGGTTGAAGCTCCGAATGTCATCTCACCATTATTCACCCCCACAACCACCAAAGTAAAGACTTGTGTTCTCATGAGTGTTTAAACACCTAACCTCAGCCTAGCTGTGCAGAAGGGGTCCACCACTCAATTAATGTATCAGAGTGCTTTAGAATTGAGGATACTATAACCCCTCACATTTTGTCCCAACCTATTGAACCCGGTAAAGTTATAACTGAACCCCAGAATCTAAAAAATTTTCATCTAGGTAATCCACAACCCAAGTTCTTACCTCTAAATCATCCTAAGTTAAAAAACAAAAGATACCTAAAAATAAAAAAATACCCTTAGTGCTCTCAAACTTTGCTCCATTACTACTAGAGATTTTCACTCTAATTTTTCCCCCACCCAGCCTTCCCAATCACAGTCTCAGTTGGAAATTTCTACAGCAGTTGATAGAAGTTCAGAGAAAGGTAAGGAGAAAATGTTGGGGTCAGTGGGTAAGGAAGTGTGGCCAGCTAGAGAATTTCCAGATTGTACCTATCAAGAACATCATCAAAAGGAGTTAGTGGGAAATAACAAAATGTTAGTCTCTCACTTTACAAAGCTACAAATTAATAAGAGAAAGCTTCATTTTACCTTCGAAAAGCAAAGTACTCAGAAACTTCATGGAGGCCTTCTTACTGGTGGTGGGGAGTGGGAACCTGTGATAGAAGCATATTGGGGAGATGAGTCACAAAAGGGTTGATCGGGAGTAATATCAGTAAAAGAAGTGAAGAAAAGTAATAGAAAAATCATCACTAGGAGAACCAACAAAAAATCATTCTTTGAAGAACATATGGAAGAATTTTATGAAGAAAACCTGGTGGAAGTAACAGTTAGTAACAACACGGCTATTGATTTAATAAAGTTTGAGGGGTCCCTTGTTGGGATTCCTCCACCCCAATGAGTTTTCTAGTTTGGAATTGTCAAGGTCTGGGTAATACCTTGACAATTCAGGCTCTTCGGAACCTCTGTGTTTTGAATAATGTTGTGATAATTTGCCTACTAGAAACTAAGGCTTTGGTGGAAAGAGTAGAGTATGTCAAAAAGATTATTAAGTTTGATAATGTTGTCTGTGTGGACCCGGTTGGTTTATCTGGTGGTTCTTGTCTTTTTGGAAAGATTCTGTAAGCTTGCAGTTATTGGAATGTTCTAAAGATTTTGTTGATGTGATCATTTTGAATTGGAATGGGACTTTAGGGGAAATTAGGGTCACTTTTGTTTATGGAAATCCTTTGTTTGATTGTAGAAGATCACAATGGGATAGGTTAGGGGTGTCTCTCCTGCCTAACTCTATCCCATGGATGTGTTTGGGTTATTTTAATGACATCTTGGCTCAAGAGGAAAAAGAATGCAAGCTTGTGAAGGCAAAAAGGGAAATTAATTATTTTAAGGAGATGATAAGGAGTTTCCATCTTTGTGAACTTCCGTCTAAAGGATGTAGATTAACTTGGAACAATAATAGGGATAATGAAGCAAATGTTAGGGAAAAGTTGGATAGGGTTCTTATTAACGCAGGATGGGCCTCCACTTTTTCGAGTGGTTGTGTTGTTGCCCACCCTGTTTTGGGGTCTGACCATTGCCCTATTATGGTTGACACGGAGCCACCTAAACCTCATTATAAAAAGAAGTTTAAATTTCAAGTTTATTGGTTGGATGATTCTGATTGTCAGTCCATCATTAAGAGGGAATCGGGGAGGTGTGTTCCTGGTTTAGATAAGTTCTCCCTTATGAAAAAAAACTTCAAAACTAAAGTTGCCCTTTTCGGTTGGAGTGCTAAGGAGTTTGGGAATGCTAAAGTTGAAATTTTAAGGTTAAAAGGTAGATTGTCTAAGTTGCAGTCCAGTTCTGGTCTGGCTTACGATAATGGGGCTTTCAAGGCTATCTCAAATAATATTAAAGCTTTGTGGGTCAGAGAAGAGAAGTATTGGGCAGTGAGAGCTAGGGTGAATGGGCTGAAATGGGGTGATAAAAATTCCAAGTTCTTCCACTCTACTACTATTAAGAGAAGAGAGAGAAACCAAATTGTCAGGCTTCAAGATCAGGATGGAGTTTGGGTGGAGGGTAAAGCTCGTTTGGAGGATCTGGCAAATAATTTTTTCAAGTCTCTATATACTTCTGATGGTCCTTGTGACTCCTCTAGAATTTCTTCTCTTATTACTAAGCCGGTTACTTCAGGTATGAATGATGCTTTAAATCAAATGGTTTCTCTGGAGGAATTAAAAAGTGTTGTCTTTGCTTTGGGACCATCAAAAGCCCCTGGTCCTGATGGGATGCCAGGTTTTTTCTATCAAACTTTTTGGGAGGATATTAAATGGGATTTACTTAAGGCTGTTCATCATTTTTTTTAATATTGAGTACTTGCTTAGAAAATTGAATGAGACTAATGTGGTCTTAATCCCAAAAAACCCTAATCCATATAATATGTCTTTTTTTAGGCCAATTAGTCTCATAAATTTTTTTGTTAAAATAATTTCAAAAATCTTGGCTACTAGGCTTAAACCTATTATTGGTTCTATTATTGAGCCTCAACAAAGTGCTTTCATCCCAGGGAGATTGATTCAAGGTAATATTATCGTGGCCCAAGAGGTGTTTGCCTTTCTTAAAAAAAAGAGAAATGGAAAAGATTTTGATTGTGCTCTAAAGTTGGATATGTATAAGGCTTATGATAGGGTGGAATGGGGTTTCCTTAGAGATTCTCTTTTGGCTTTTGGTTTTAATTCTAAATGGGTGGGTATTGTTATGGATTGTGTTTCCTCTGTCTCTTTTAGGGTTCTTATTAATGGGGATAACAATCTCTCTTTCAAACCGACTAAAGGTTTAAGGCAAGGAGATCCTATCTCTCCTTACCTTTTCATTATTGTGGCCAATGGTCTTTCCCTCCTCATCAAAAAGGCCATTGGCGATTTTTCCCTTAAAGGTATCAAATTTACCCTTTCAAGTACGCCCATTTCCCATTTGTTGTTTGCTGATGATTCTCTGTTTTTCTTTAAGGGTAATGCTTTGGAGTGCGAGGTTATTTTAAATTGTCTTAACATCTATTGTGAGGTCTCTGGTAAAAAAATTAATCTTTCTAAGTCAGGTGTTGTTTGTAGTTCTAATATGTCTCCCCACTTGAAGTGGGATATTTCTAATAGGTTACAAGTTCCCCTCTTAAACTCCCCTGGGACATATCTGGGGCTCCCTTCTAAATGGGGTAGGTCTAAGAAGGTGACTTTGGCGTGGTTGAAAGAGCGTATTCTAAAGAAAGTGGAGGGATGGAAAGAAAATCTTCTTAGTCAAGCGGGGAAAGAGATACTTATTAAGGCAGTTTTTCAGGCTTCCCCAACCTATGCCATGTCTATATTTCATTTCCCTAAAGGTTTTTGTTCTGATCTTTCTTCTAAAATTGTAAATTTTTGGTGGAATGGGAGTAAGGATAGGAAAGGCATCCATTGGAAGGCCTAGGAGAGTATATCTAGGGCTAAAGGTGTTGGGGGTTTGGGTTTTAGAGATTTTAGTAGGCAAAATCAAGCTTTCCTTGCTAAACAAGCGTGAAGGCTCATTTCTAATCCTGATTCTGTTAGGAGTTTGACCCACAACAATCTTTATTTCAAGAATTGTTCTTTTTGGGAGGTCCCTTGTTCAAAAAAGGGGTCTTGGTTATGGGATAGCATTATGTATGGGAGAGAGATTTTGAAGGAAGAAGTGTTTTGGCAAGTGGGTAATGGGGAAGGTATTATTGTCTGGGGTGATAGGTGGGTGGGTGGTTTGTTGTTACCTCCCTCGCTGGTTTCTACTCAAATTTCCAAGGTTAGTGAGCTTATTATCCAATCTTCTTTTGTTGGGGATGCTATTTTAGTCCATCATCTTTTCCCATGTGATATTGCTTCTTCTATCCTGTCTATCCCGCTTATTTCCCCTTTTGATTCCGATGTTCTCATTTGGCCCCATACAGTCGATGGTATTCCCTATGTTTCTTCGGCCTATCATGTTTCTTCCCCCAAGAGGTGTCTGAGGTTGGCCCCGCAGTCCTCTTTTTCCCCTATTGATCTATGGAAAATGTTGTGGGCCCTGAAGGCTCCTCCTAAGGTCCTGAATTTCATTTTGAGGTGTTGTAATGAAGGGTTAGCAGTTAATTATTCTCTATGGAAGAAAAAGCTTAGAGATGATCCTATTTTTAATATTTGAGGAAAGGGTAAGGAGACGATTGAACACTTAATTATTGGTTGTCCATGGGTTCAGTCCTTATGGTCGAGATCCCCCCTAGCTAGCAAGGTTGTTTTGGGTCCGTGTGTAAGGTTTGAAGATTGGTTTTTTCTATCTTTGTGTAGGTTGAATACTGATCATGTTCATTATCAGGAGTTAAGTTTACTTTTGGTTTATACATGTTGGATGATTTGGAAAGCGAGAAATGAGGCTATTTTCAGAAAGGTTGATATACATATATCTTATGTATTGTCTAAGGCTCTGTCCTTAGCTGATGACTATAGTAAAAGTTTAAAGGTGTTTTTGCCATCTCTAAGGCTTAACCCTCCCTTATCTCCTAGGAGCGTAAGTAAATGGAGTCCCCCCCTCAGAATTGGGTTAAAATCAACTGTGATGGGTCCTACAAAGAAGAAACTAAGACAGGTTCATATGGATTTATTGTGCGTAATCAGTTTGGGGTTCTCACTTCTAGTAGAGCTGATCTTAATCTGAGGGAAACTTCAGCTCTTCATTTGGAGGCATTGGCTGTTTGCTCGGCTACCTCTTTTATTAATGAAATTGGTCTTGACAAAGTTATATTGGAATCTGACTCTTCAATCTTTATTAATAGCATGCAAAGTGGGTCTAGGCCTAGATGGGAGATAAAAAAATTGTTCAGAAGATTAAATCTCAAACCAACTAGTGTAGGGAGATCACCTTTGTGCATATTCCAAAAGTAGTCAATAGAGCAGCGGATTGGGTGGTGAAAAGATGCTTCGGCCTGGATCTGCCTTGGGACTGGATTTCGTGTCCACCCCCTCCTCTCTCAGCCATTCTCTTTATGGATTTCCCCCCTCAAGGTGTGGGGTGAGATATGTCTGTTATTGAGTGGATCTTGTGTTTTAACATTGTTAGTCAACTTAGTTTCTGGTATGGAGTAGAATGGGATCTTGGTTTTTTTCTTTTCTTTCTCTGTCTTTGGGGAGGACGATGGCTTTCTGTTTGTGGTGTTTGTGGTATTGTGGCTTTTGCTTTTTGGGGTTTTTGTTTTTGTCTCATGCTGTTTTGAGCCTTGTGAGTGTAAGCTTTGGTTTTGTCATTTATAAAATCATCTTTTGCTGACTATTAAAAAAAACAAAGCCTGTAAAACATTGAAAGCTCACACGATATCTATTTACGTATCCTCACATAAGTGTTAATTTTGTTTTGCACTTTGCGCTCATGCATTGTTTTGGACAAAAGTGGCTCACTCTTCCGTTAGCAAGATAGTAAGCCATGTCATACGAATTTCAACTGACACAAGAATTACATCGAGGTACATTACTATGAAAAAGCTCATAAAAAATATTAGATTGACTTATAACATTTAAATCAATGTTTTTCCTCGATGTAACCAAAGGTGCACGCCAAAACCATAGGTCATGATCGACTACGATCTTTATAATCACATCCTTTTCAGTGATAGCCACGATGTGTTCCTTCCCATGTTAAAAGATAATTGTTCCATTCCTAGTGCATTCAAGAAATGTCACCTACCTAGCATTCCCCGAAAACCTTTTTACTCCATTATAGGGAGTAAAAGTATGAAATCCTCGACCATAAGGGTAATTAAGTAATACCTTGAACGCAAAACACATATAATGTAAAATGCATAAGCGTTTCAATAAAAAGACATACTCAAAAATTGAGTTGTCCAAGCCACCTATATATGAAAATTCGAAAAGACAGTGATTTTTCTACACAGCAAAAAACTCTACCTTTTGCGCATGTTAAGATTTTATAAGGGAACCTAATATATAATGTGAAGTTTATTAAAATTATCCTACATTGAAATGCGGTAATGTAAAAATACAATTGATTTTACGTGGTTCGGTAAGTGAGTCTTACCTACGTCCACCGAGAGATGAGAGTTGGTATATTATCAATGGAATAGTTTTTATTGATATGGTTACTAGCTAAGATCCCAAACCGCGAGCGAGGTTGACATATTATCAATGGTTAAAACCACCTAGTGATTTAATTTCACTTTAATTTTCCCATTTTCACGTTGATGTACTGAGTTATACTTAAGCCAATATAGATCTACAATTATATTTAATTATCCATATATATATGGAGTAATTCATGATTACTCGATCCTGTTTGAGTCAATGGATTCGTAAGTCCAAGGAAATTTAGGGGAGCCCCTACCCTATGTCTTGCTTGGTGGTCCAGATCGGTTCCATTTTCCTTCAATTTGGTGACCGATATTAAGGCATATTCAATCTAATTCTTCCACTTTATTTAAATGCAAGTGGGTTTTTAAGATGTAACTCTCTAAGAGTGATGTGTGTCCCACTTATCTTTAATGGGAACGAAATGATGAGAAATATTTTAATGTAAGAACTAATATTAGGGTGGCACGCATCGTTTAAAGTTTCCTTAATCTATCATAGTGCATTTTGAGCATTCCTTAGAAGGTGATAGAGTGCTATAATTTAATTGAGACGCTGTCACTTCACCACCTTTTTGTAGTTGAAGTTAAAATTGGTGAAAAATACACTTGGCCCCTTTTACTTTCATATTAATCAAGTACCACACACCTCCCACCCATTTTGTGCGATCGAATCTCTCTAAAACTCTTTTTAAAATTTCATATTTTCATCTTATTTCTAAAAATATCCTTGTCTAAGGCATCAAGGAAATACGAGGTTTTCTTTTAAGGAAATTTTAGGGATTTTTGTGCAGTAAAATATCCTTGAAAATGTTTATATTAGGATTCCTAATGAAAATGAGGACCTCATCAGCCTTGAACCTATACATATCACGATGTAAAGGGGGAATTTTTTTAAGCTTTCATCATTTGTTGGTGGAGGCACTCCATTATAATATATTGATCCCCCTCCAAAACATCGACAAATTCTTTGCAATGTTATGGTCATGGTGGGATTAAATTAGATTCATGGCACATATTTGGTACTTGATGACATTAAGTATTGTTATGATCTCCAAATTAGTGTTGGGTGTCCAATTTACCACTTTAAAGTTTGGTCTGGTGCTCACAAATTGGATGAGTAGCTGCCAATCTCTAATAAAATAACGGCAAGGATATCGTTGTGTTTCTTAGGTCCCTCTATACGCAGGGATTAAACTATAAAGGTCACATTACACTTATCATGTCTAGTACCCTTAGTATTACAAAATTCATTTTACTATGTTTAATCTCTTTTGATTAGATTCTTATCAGTCTTATTTCATTAGCAAATTTCCATCGTAGAAGCTAGCCTAAGGATTACCAAGTAAAATTGTATAATATATGTAAAGTCTATAATAAGAAGACTCCCCTAGGTGTTGATTATTCTTAGATAGATGATCATATAATTCTATTACCTGATCTCATAACCACATTGGTCAATATCTTCACATCGGTGTTGACTGTCATAATAGTCATTGATTCCTCTATACAAACTACTCTCTTTATGTTCAACGCAGACGCAAGAGGATTATATGTGAGAGTGAATGATTCCCCATTAATGAAAATTATCTTTTGATCTTGTCCTTTCCAATATTTGATATATGTTTAGCTTGTTATAACACCGAAATAACCAACTTAGATTTCCAAGATAAAATAATTTTTGTAAGTGAAGCGTAGTTATATGACCAATTTCTCACACTTGTAAAGATTTTTAATTTATTACAAGTTAACATTTTTATCAATTTTCCACTTGAAAAATTCTAGCATGTAATGAAATATCAGTGTCAGAGAATTAGTTAGTTGGTGCCCCTAACTTATTTAAGGATTAATATAGTTAGTGTTCATATCAACTTGTTAGTCATCCAATTTTTCATAGTTCACTATTAACCTTAATGTTAATTGGTAAATGAATGACAATATTATCTTGGTCACTACATCAAGCACTTGGTAGTCCAATGTTTATCAAACTCACCATTGAATAAGACCGATTTTTTAGCCTTGAAATATATTCACGACTTGGGATCATTTTTTATCGCCAGTGATTACTTTTACCTTTTTGGAACAAGTTTGGCTAATCCTTGGGCCAAGACTTCCATAGGCAACTTTCCACACTTGTAATTTCCATTGGCATTTCCCCCAATATAACTTATTTTAAGTGGATTGGGCTTATGAGAGTGATATGTTCTAGATCGGCCCGAAGAAGTCAGGGTTGCCTATTCTAAGCAATTTTTCCCATTTGTAGGGAAAAGTAACCAATATGTAGACCATATTACCCATTATTAGGTAGTATTTTATCTAATTTTGGCTGAACTAACACACTCTTAGGTTAAACCATCCATTATTAGGTGATTCTTTTGCCTATTTTAGGTTGGAGTGACCTATACTCATATTTAGTCCAAACCATTCATTCTTAGTCAGTGTTTGCCTATTCATGGTCAAACTAACCTCTTATTAGGGAAGACCACCAATTATTAGGTGGATTTTAACCTATTTTAGGTTGAAGTGACCCACTCTTAAGTTACACCACCCATTCACAGGCGGGTTGTTGCATATTTAATGTCGAGCTGACTCATTCTTTAGTCAGACTACTAATTCTTAGGTGGGTATTTGCCTATTCTAACTAATACTAGCCCATTCTTAAGTTATACCACATATTCTTAGGTGTGTTTTTTCCCATTGTAGGCTTAACACATTTTTAAGTCTGACCACCCATTCTTGGGTGGATTTTTCCTTTATTAGGTCGAATTAATTAATTATTAGGTCAAACCACTTGTTCTTAGGTGTTTTTTTTTGTGTTCTAGGCCAAAGTGAATCATTCTTAGGTCATATCACCCATTCTTAGGTGGATTTTTTCAATGTAAAATGTTTCATTAAAAATGCTAAAAATAACATGCCAATGAAACTTTAAAATATAATTCTTAAAACTTTGTTTTTAATTTAATCTTAAATAATTCTTATTTAGATAACGGCTAAACTAAGATAATGTACACCTTTAATGATAAAATAACCTTAGGTTCATGGTATTACATGACCTAGGCATATACATTCAATCTAACTACCTCAAGTGGCATGAATCAGTCCTTCACGTTAAAACAATCTAATATGGTCCTTCCAAGTTAGGGGCTAAATTTTCATCTGAGGGCATTATTTTCCCTGATAACATCTTCCTAAGAACTAAATCTCTAGATCAAATTATTGGTAATCGACTTTTTTTTTGTGTTGTTTGGCAAGCTATTGTTGGTAGGATGCTACATGGATGAGAGCTTGCTCCTTCTTTAATTCTGTTAGGACCAACTCATGAGATTGTAGATCATTGTTGTGAACTACCTAATAGATATCATACCTAAGTATAAGTAGGATGGTTTCTAAGGGAATAATGACCCACATGCTATAAGATAAGGCATATATAGTTTCACGATAGATCTTCTTGAGGTAATTCGACAATCTCAATGGACAATAGGGAGTTCATCCAACCACTCCCCTTTGGACTTCTCTATGTCTTGTTAGAGATCCTAGACTGTATATTGATCTATTGAAAGACCACTAGGCATAGTGGTTGTGAATCCCACATTTTTCATAGAAGTATCAAAACTCGTCGTCGTTGAATTGGTACATGTTGTTCTTAAAAAGGTTTGGGGATCCCATAACTGGTGATGATATTTATCTAAACAAACCTCATAGTGTCAAAATATTTTATGTGAGTCAATGAATCTTGTTTTATCCATTTTCGGATAAGTAATCGATCATTGTGGTGAGTATTTTGCTATTGCTCGGGGTTTTGGGAAATGAGCCAATATATTCATGCCCCATTCGACAGTCTATAAGGTACTTATACGAATATTCAAGTCCTCTATCGGTATTCTATTGATTAGGGAAAACTCTTTGCATTTGGGGGACTTTTAGATGGAATGTAATGCGTTCTTTTTCATGAATGGCCACCAATATCCCATGGAGATTGCTCGTTATGATAGTGAAAGTCCCTCTTCATAAGCTCCGTAACAACCTTTGTGCACATCTATGAGGATTTCTTCTACCTTGTCTAGATGAAAAAAATTTGAGGAGAGATTTGGCAACTGATGGCTGATAAAAGTGTCCCTCTAAATTGGGACATATCCTAAGCAACTTAATTTTTAACTTGTGATATTCCTTTTTATATAATGGGAGCTCATTGTTCTTAAGGTAAGTGATAATCAAATCCAACCATTTGTGTTTAATCAATTTCCATATATATTACCTATGGATCTTATTCTTTTATGCTCGAGCAATCAATGTTGAGAGTGTGTATGTCTCGTTAATAGTTACTGAATTAAGATTATTTCTAATGAAAAAGAAATATTTTTCTTTAATCCAAATTCGTGAAAAAAACTTATCCTAACGTCTAAATGACAAATCATGATTTATAATGATGATTATCTTATTAATACACGTTCATTATTCATATTAAGATAAAAAAAATGCAAAAAATTAAATCATACACTTGAGACGAGGATTTACACGAGGAAACCCTTTTGGGTGAAAATCTCGAGCCAAGCTGACACCTTGCACTAATATAGGTAAGATATTACAATAAAGGAGAGATAACTTAAATATGAAAACCTCTCATAGATTCAATAACATAAAACCTCCACAACTAACATTTTTCACCTTGTGGTAACAAGATCAAGCACGGATTGCTCTCCGACCACTCGCTACATCGCATTTATCATCCTTATTAATAACGTCGTGTTCCTAATTTTAATAAATGTTTTTTAAAGTTAAAGATAAACCTTTTTCCAAGTAAATCATACCAAAAGAAGACAAGAAAGAGCACTTAGAATATGTGAGGATATCCTATTGGTTAATGGCGTAGAATTGTTTTTGGGATAACCAAAAATCTCACAAAGTATTTATCAACCTAGAAAGAAGACCATACTCAAGAACAACATATTTTGGAAAATAGTTTTGTCAAAAATAGCTTGGGTATGAAAGTATTAGTTTATAGATTCAAGAATTAAGAACACATACATAAAGGAATATTATTTTTTCTTTTAAAAACTGGAAAAAAACTCTCAACATTCATTTTCTTCTATTTACTTAAAGGGACCAATGGACAATCAATCGATTAGAAAAACAAGAGGAGAAGACAAGTGGGATATGACTTACAGATTGAACACTCAAGGAAAATAGACAAACCTATGTCGTTTCCTAATTTAAATTGTGTCTTGGCATAATATCCAAGGAAATCTTATGGAAATGTCTTTAAAAACTATAAAAACTCAACAGACACGTGGAACCATCGTGAACATGAAAGATGGTCTTCACTTACATGAAGGATCGAGAAAACTAGGTCGCGCTATAAAGGTCACAGTTAACAAAAGTAAAGTTACACAGGAGTGAGGAACTTCTTCACTGATGAGATGCCTCAATAAGCATAGTTGCACCGAGAACCAAAGTTTTTCAGTTTTACAAACTTTCACAAAACTCAAAATTTCCTTATCCAACCTATGACCAAGTAAATTCTAATACTGGAAGATGAATTGTATGGATATTTTTTAGACTCCCTTTAGGTTTTAGTTCTATGTTAACTTAATTTTGGAACAAACATATGAATCATTGTTTCATTGTACTGACTCTAATGAGTTGTAATTCTATATTACATGAAAATAAAAAGACAAATCATCTCTACTAAGATTTCTAAATCGAATTGGAAAACTTTGTTGCATATCGGAGATTTTGTAAAGGTAACAGTTTTCAAGTCTTTTAATTCCTTGTAGTTTATTTTGATTGTTTAGAGTGATAAAACATGAATTTGATGACGGGTTGTGTTAAAGGCACTCCCAGTTCTTCTTTCTATCACTAAAACATGCTTTCATATGATTGAAAAATGTGATTAAAAAGGTTATCTTGTAGTGCTCGAGACAAAAAATAGGGTGGGTTTAGCACGTCCCTTTAATGGAAACCATATTTAGAAAAGGTTTAAAATATTTTTTACAAATTTTATCAAGGATCGTCATTGAGTGACCTCGTTCGAATGAGATCTCCCTTGATCAAAGATGATATCGATAAAGAACTTGTTTTTTGAGGGAGTGGACCTCGATCGAAGATTGTTTCAAATGAGGGCCCGCTAAGTAAAAAATGACTCTCAACCAAGGATGTTATCAAATGAGAGCCCCTTGATCGAAGGCTCCATTCGAACGAGAGCTCCTTTATTTGAACGAGTCCCTTCTTCTGGGAAAATGTATTTGTATGGAACTTGTCACTGCAAAAAATATTTTAACACCTTTGGATGAGTATTCTAATTGGCGAAACCCAAATTTTTTAAAAACCACATATGGTTGTGATGGAGTCCTTCCTTTTCTAAGAGTCTATCATCCCTATGCAACTAAAGTTATCTTTATGTTTATGAATACTTGGTGATATTATACATTGAAGAGGATAACACATAGGATTATGAGTGGGCATCGTTCACAAATCGAGATTGATGGATACCAAGGCCTTGGAGGTTGTGCAACTATTTTTCTAGACGAGAGCAATTATCTCTAGTATAAGAAGAGACATAGGAGAAGAACTGATGGGAAAGGCACCGTGTCATGTTTCTTTGTCTTAGATGTAAGTCGTGTCTAATTCCTTATTAAATTATATAATCATTCATTCATTACGAGTGGATTTTGTGAGTTGGGCATGATAGTGGTTTTTATCGCGAGGATTTACACTATAAATCTTGGAGAGTTTTTGCGATTGTTCAATATTTTCTTCCGTCGTTAATCATTAACTGTAGAGCATAATATTTAGAAGAATCAAATTACACAATATGCTCAAAACAAACTTCAATGAGGTTTTCTACTTCTCTTTCCATCACACGCTAGTAAACATATCAAAATACCAATGCATAAAAAAATAAAGAAATCATATGTAATAAGATAAAAGACAAGACATGACACTATAAAGTATAAATCATGAGATCACAGTAATATGGGATACGAATTACACGGTATATATCATGAAGGCATAATAATCAATAATAATATAGCAATAAAAGTATACAAACACCATCATCAAGACATAACTTAAATATAAACAATGTACTTAACATCAAAATAAGTACAACAAATAACTTATGATTATAATACACACAAGTTAATATGTCATTAATTTCAGATCTTTAAAATGTAAGTCGTTACCCATAAATGGCTTTTCAAGGAGGCACAAGAACATTTCTACAAAATGGGAGCAACTTCTAAACCAAATTTGATAAGTAAAAATATAAGCAACATTATCAGATGTGACACCCCGACTAATTAAATACCGGGTAGCTACTCCTTTATAAAATTAATTCAAAATGCCAAGTTGGCTCAGTTAATAGCATCACTGTCGAAAACATTTTATTATTTCTAACCACCTAGGATTTAAAAAGCAAGTTGCCAAATTTTAATTTAAGTCTGATTAGCATGCAACAAGTGTAATGAAGAAATAAATAACACCATTCACCATACTGAATTAAAATGAATAACCATCACAATAGAGTAAATAAAGTCTGGAGGAAACTCCTCACAACAATCCCATAACTGAAATGAATAACCGAAACTGAAATAAAACATGCTAAAGTCTAAAAACTGAAAGGTAAAAGATGTCTCTAAAGAAATGGGCAACATGCCCTACAGCTGATAGATAGTGACTCTGGAATCCAAAAAGATAGAAGCGTCTACATGCAAATCCCTGTAGCTTCCACAAGCAGCTACAGCTCGTCACCTGAATGAGTACCTATGCTTGGTGTCCTTGTGGCTGGGCACCTAAAATGGTTTTACAAAGAAAAAGAGATTTGAAAAGCAAACGGGTCAGAGCCCGAATGTGGAGTTATATTTTAAAAACCTGCAAGTGCTTTAAAAACATTTAAAACATTAAATGAAAAGTACATGTTAGGACGTACACTCGCATGATATCCTCACCTCTCGTCTAACTGTGCACTCCTAATGTAAGTACCCATCTAAAACGACCCATACTACTAGCTAACTGACAACATAACTAGCTAGACTGCCAAAGGTTCTACCCATTTTACTCGGTTCCATTTAACATAATAACGCTCGTAATTAAATAGAGGTTTAACGTAAACTCCGTTACTAAATATGCCATATATATAAGTATCAGTTAACTCCTTATATATCTCGAAACAATACCGTAATACAGTTACAACATTAACATGAGGATTCCCATTAATTTAATGTATATTATTCACATCATAAATATACAATACAAGCACCCCGCAATCTAAGCTGTAGTGCACACATACTCTGCTATCCATCCCGGTACATCACGTACATAAGGATCACATATTCCGAATCTCTCAGGAATAGTTCAGATAACACAAATCACAAATAGTGGAGGCGAACACAGTCACCATCACATGGGTCACGCACATACCTACGCTCCCATGATCATGTAGACTTATTAATATCACAATAAGTCCTTCTATGACCTATGTTCATCAAGGTACCAGTCTATATCCCCCCCGTAGGCACACAAGGATTAGAGGGTCCTAAGCGAACGTAACCTCCCGTGATAGCAAGTATGGTAGGTATGTCATACACACAATCCATATACCAATACTAAGTAAACACACATCTTAGTAATACCATATTTTAATCGTAGTACATATCGCATTCTCGTACTAATTATAATTATCACAATTTGTACTATTCCGGTTTGTAATTATACGTGCCATAATTCATCCTCACATCGTAGTAGACACTCACGTCTCAACCCAAATGGTTCATTGAATATAACTCTAGTGTATAATACTCCTCTCAATAACCCAAAAGTCCCAAATCTATCCTCACATCAATAAAGGAAGGTCTTCTATATCCTCGAACAAGTTTACGGGACTCTAAAAATCAAAACAGTCCAAAAAGGATCACACTGTCAACTCGTTAGAAGTCTCGTTCGAACGAGACTTCGAACGAGTTTGGACTGTCAGGTCGTTAGAAGTCTCGTTCGAACGAGGCTGTTCGAACGAGATCCCAGTTCGTTCGAACGAACTGACCCTTCTAACGATATCTCGTTCGAACGAGATATCGAACGAAAATCCCTACTCGTTAATAACGACTGGTCAACTCGTTAGAAGCTCGTTCGAACGAGTTCGTTCGAACGACCTGGGGGCTGCTTCTAACGAGGTACCAGTTTCGGCCCAGATTTTTCCCCAATTCGTTTTTCACCATTTTTACTCCTCAAATCTTCTCCAAAATACGTCCCAATGATTGATTTAAGATATCTAAACAATTCTAAACACAATATAACCACATCCTATCACGTTTTTATGGATTAACTCATCCTAATCATCCATTAAATTTGCAAATATTAAACTTTCCCCCCCAAATTATTCATGAACAAGAACCCTAATTTTTAAACCCTCAATTCATCAAATTAAATCCGTTTTTGTTTCACCCAATCATGTATAATCATCATATAATTTCGTCTCCATACTATTGTACGTACAAATGGTCCTTAATAATCAAATTCTAAGTCCAATTAACATGGGTTTTCATTTATCTTCCAAGAGCAATTTGTAAAACATCAATTTTCTAACATGGAAAGAACATCCTTTGAAATTAAACATAGTTAAACCACTTGCCTTGTTTGTCTCTGAATTTGGTGTGGATTCGGTGTAGAATTTCTGCAGAATTCCTCTCTCTCTCTCTCCTTCTCCAAGCTTTCTTCTCCAAAAGGCTATGGTGGCTAGGGTTTGCTTTGGGGAAACTTATGAAAACCTAATTTAATAAACCTCCGTAGCTTGTTGGGTTAATAAGGGTTGGTTGGGTCAATTCCTTATCAGATTACAACTCTCAATTTTCGTCACTTTTACTTACCCAAAAATACCAAATTACTAAAATACCCTTTATGGTGCCGGAATGGCCTAAAAATACCCCGGGACCCAAACTATACCCCCGGCTAGTGTTTTCTGACTAACTCGACCCTTCCGGACGCGTTGGCGCACTCAAAATGACCATACGGATTACAGATTTTAAATTCACTTTTATTATCAAAATATTATACCGTGACGCGGCGGTCCCACGCGTCTCAACAAAATTTCTAAAATGCCGTATATAAATCCCACGACAAATTTTTTTATAATACCAAGTTCATATATAATCATATATGCACATAATCATATACCAATTCGCATCACATTAGTATTTATGACCCGGATTAATTTCCAATTAATACGCATTTAATTAATTAATCCCAAAAATAAATATAGCCAAAAGTACGGGGTATTACATACTTCCCCCCTAATAACTGAATTTCGCCCCGAAATTCGAAGCTTGAAAGTACCTGCTAAAAATAGCTCTGGATAACGTTCGCGCATCTCATCCTCGCGCTCCCATGTGGACTCCTCGACATTGTGATGTCGCCACTGAACACGCACTAACGGGACTATCTTTGACCGCAGTTTCCTCTCGCTTCGGTCCAAAATAGCAATTGGCCCCTCTTCGTAGGAGCTATCCGGCTGGAGATCGATGTCCTCCACAGCAATGTGAGAATGAGCCAAATCATCTCTAAGGTATTTCCTCAGCGAGGAAATATGGAACACGTCGTGAATCCAATGCAAGTGCTCCGGTAGTCCAAGTCTATACGCAACGGGTCCGATCCGCTCAATAATAGGAAACGGCCCCACATACCTCGGTGCCAACTTCCCCTTCTTCCCGAATCACATAATCCCCTTTATTGGAGATACCCTGAGCAAAACCTGGTCCCCCACTTGGAACTCCCTGAAAAATCTCTTCGCATCAGCATAACTCTTCTGCCTGTCTTGAGCTACCCGAATGCGACTCCGAATCAACTCAATCCTTGCCGAAGTATCCTGAATCACTTCCGGCCCAAGCAGTTTGTTATCCCCCACCTCCAACCAACATGCTGGGGAATGACAAGGCCTACCGTACAATGCCTCAAACGGAGCCATGCCAATCGTGAACTGATAGGAGTTGTTGTAAGCAAACTCCACCAGTGGAAGGTACTGCTCCCATCCACCCCCGAAGTCAATAATGCACATGCGTAGCATGTCCTCCAACATCTGATTGGTGATCTCTGTCTGCCCATCGGTCTGCGGATGATAAGCCGTACTCAACCGCAATTCCGTGCCCATTGCCTCCTGGAAACTTTCCCAAAACCTCGAAACAAATATCTTGTCTCTGTCAGACACGATATTTAGGGGCACACCGTGAAGTCTCACAATCTCTGAAATGAAGAGCTGGGCATACTATCCCGTAGTGTAGTCAGTCCTTACGGGTAAGAAGTGAGCGACCTTGGACAACCTGTCCACAATTACCCAAACGGAGTCATGACCCCTCTGCGACGTAGGCAACCCCGTGACAAAATCCATGGATATGCTCTCCCACATCCACACCGGAACCTCCAACGGCTGTAGCAATCCTGCTGGTCTCTGATGATCAACTTTTACAAGCTGACAAGTGGCGCATTTCGAGACAAACTCAGCGATATCTCTCTTCATACCGCTCCACCAATATTGTCGTCTCATGTCTTGGTAAATTTTGTCCCCTCCGGGATGTACCGCGAACCGTGAGCCGTGCGACTCTGCCATCACATCGTGCCGCAATTCTTCCCCTTCCGGAACCACCAATCTCCCATTGAAGCGCAATCCCCCGTCTGAGCTAACGGTATAGGACTCGGCTCCCTCTGCTAGCAATCGAACTATCTGCTCCTGACAGAACGAGTCATTAGCCTGTGCCCGTACTACCTTTGTGACAATCTGCGGGGTAACGGTCATCACAGACATGAAAGATCGGGCCACTGCATCCTGGTGTCCCAATTCCTTCCACTTAGCTTTCCACACCTCTGCCACCTCATTTGCTGGCCTGCGGCTCAACGCGTCTGCTACCAGGTTAGCCTTACCCGGGTGGTACTGGATGTCGAACTGGTAGTCTTTCACAAATTCAAGCCACCTACGCTGCTGCATATTCAATTCCTTCTGCGTGAACAGATACTGTAGTGACTTGTGGTCCGTGAACAGCTGAAACTTTTCCCCCAAAAGATAGTGCCTCCAAATCCGTAAGGCAAATACTACCGCTGCCAACTCCAAATCATGCGTGGGGTAATTCTTCTCATGAGGCTTAAGCTTACGGGAAGCATAAGCTATGGCCTGTCTCTCCTGCTGCAATACACCTCCCAGTCCTTGCAAAGACGCGTCGGTGTAAACCAAATACTCAACTCCCGGTCTCGGCAATGCTAACACAGGTGCTGAGGTCAACTTGTCCTTCAACTCATCGAATGCCAACTGACAGGCATCACTCCAAATGAACGGCACACCTTTACAAGTAAGATGTGTCAAAGGACCTGCTATCTTCGAGAAACCCCGAATAAAACTCCTGTAGTATCCTGCTAGACCCAAGAAACTACGAATCTCAGTTGGTGTCGTGGGCTGTCCCCACTCTCTCACCGCTGATACCTTCCCCGGATCAACTGATATTCCCTGGTCGGAAATAATGTGACCCAAGAACTGGACTTCCTTCAACCAAAACCCGCACTTTTCATATTTTGCATACAACTCGTTCTGACGAAGTGTCTGCAAAACCTGCCTCAAATGCTCGGCGTGCTCCTCCTCCGTCTGAGAGTAAACCAGAATGTCATCAATGAAGACAATGACAAACTGATCTAGGAAATCTCTGAACACCCTATTCATCAAGTCCATAAACACTGCTGGAGCGTTGGTCAAGCCGAAAGGCATAACCCGAAATTCATAAGAACCATATCTCGACAAGAACGCGGTCTTCGAGACATCCTCCTCCCTGATACGCAACTGATGGTATCCCGACCTCAAGTCAATCTTTGAGAAGAAAGAATCTCCTCTCAACTGGTCGAATAAGTCATCGATTCGAGGCAATGGATACTTATTCCGTATCGTGACCTTATTCAACTCTCGGTAGTCCACGCACAATCTCAGTGAACCATCCCTCTTCTTCACAAACAAAACTGGAGCGCCCCAAGGTGAGGTACTCCTACGAATAAAGCCTTGTCCCAACAACTGCTCTATCTGATCCCGTAGCTCTCTCATCTCAGCTGGAGCCATACGGTACGGTGCGCGTGCTATAGGTCTCGTACCTGGTAGCAAATCTATAACGAAGTCTATCTCCCGACTGGGCGGTAAGCCTGGTATCTCCTGAAACACATCTGAATACTCCCTGACAACCGGGATCGAATCTAAAGGAATCACAACCTCCTTAGAGGTATCCTCCTCAATGTAATACAGATGAGCGGTCGATCCTCCCTCTGGGCGAGGCATCGCCACTATAAACATCTCTTGCCCCGGAATGGCAAAAACAATGCTCCCGCTGAAGCAATCAATCATGGCCCTATATGCTACGAGCCAATCCATACCGATGATCACATCGTGAACATGCATGTCTAATACTAACATGTCTGCAGGCAACACCAAACCACCGATCTCTACGCCCACTCCCCGGCATATAAAGAAAATAAGTGACCCACTCCCCAATGGTGAGTCGACACACGTCACTGTGCTCTCTGCCGTAGCTAACAATCCTAAAGCTTTCGCGAAGTGTGTAGCAATAAAACAGTGTGTAGCACCCGTATCAAATAACACCCGACCCATAGTGCCATGGATAGGAAACGTACCCTCGATCGCAGGCGGTGCCTGTGGAACTGCAGTCTGGTGAACGTTGTAGACACGTCCATACTGTAGCTGCCCCTGCTGAGCTGGGACTGCTGGAATGGGTGGCAATGCTGCCATCTGTGGTGGTGCGGGAAGAGCGACGGGAAATATAGGTCTCTGTGGCTCCTGGCAAGCACCCTGCTGCTGCTGCTGTGGGGCCCTGCCCCTATCAGGACAATCCTGCTTCTTATGGCCAGTCTTGCCACAAGTAAAGCACTTCCCTGGGAAGTTCCCTCCCCTCTGCCCCTGCTGTCCCCGGCCCTGGTGGCCGTTACCATTCCTCCCTTGGCCCTGCTGGCCCTGATGAAACTGTTGCCCATTCTGCCCCTGCTGGCCCTGATGGCCGTTTGGACCCTGATGGCCCTGACGGAAACCTCCCTGTCCCTGCCTGTAGTTCCCTGACCGGAACCTCTTATTATCCCCCTGCTGGGTACCCTGCTCATTCTGTCTCTGCCCCTGACCGGTTTGTGCCCCGCTGGCACCATGTCCTCCAGTCCTGCCCTGATGGCTAGACTCCCCCGACCGCTTTCCCTCGGCCATATGAAAACGGTGGTCTTGGCAGTGCAACAATGCAGCGTTAACCACATCAGAATACGTGGCCAACGATAGGTTCCCAAGCAGATGCTGACGGATTATCCAATTCAACCCATCGGTGAACTTCTCTATTTTCTTCTTCTCTGTTGGAATCTCGTCTGGTACGATATTCAACAGGTTAGTGAACTCGGCCTCATACTCGGCCACTGTCTTGCCCTCCTGCTTCAAACTCATCAGCTTCCTCCTCATCTCTGTATGAATAGCCGACGGAAAGTACTTGCGGTCGAACCGCACCCAGAACTCTTGAATCGTGAGGGTATCCCTCTCTTCCGCGGTGGTAATAGACTCCCACCACTGTAATGCAGATCCCACTAGCTTGAAAGTAGCTAGAACCTGTTTCTGAACATCAGTGCACTCATGCATCCTCAAATGCCTCTGTATGTCCTTCCTCCATTGGCTCGAGACTACCACATCCGAGCTACCTGCAAACTCTGGCGGATGCGCTTTCTGAAAAGCGTCTCGTACACGCTCCCAAGCAGACGGGAATGCATTAACCTGTGCTGGCGCGGCAACCGGTGCCTGAGGCGGTGCCTGCTGAATCACGGCAATCGCGGCATTTACCGCTTGGGCTACTATAGCAGCAACCTCAGCGGCGTTCATCATGCCCTGAACTGGAGCGGGCTGTGGTTCGGGCATTGCATTCCTGGGAACTCGTCGTGGAGGCATCTGAAATAAGAACAAAGTTTATAAGTTCACAGTTTATAAACTTAAAATAACTGAAGAACGAAGCATACACAAAAAGAGTACAACAGTCCTAAAATATAGGGCTCTATATCAAAGAAAACGTAGCGGAAACATAATAGCCGTACAGATCCTAAAGGACACTAGAGCCTGATGCTCTGATACCACCTGTGACACCCCGACTAATTAAATACCGGGTAGCTACTCCTTTATAAAATTAATTCAAAATGCCAAGTTGGCTCAGTTAATAGCATCACTGTCGAAAACATTTTATTATTTCTAACCACCTAGGATTTAAAAAGCAAGTTGCCAAATTTTAATTTAAGTCTGATTAGCATGCAACAAGTGTAATGAAGAAATAAATAACACCATTCACCATACTGAATTAAAATGAATAACCATCACAATAGAGTAAATAAAGTCTGGAGGAAACTCCTCACAACAATCCCATAACTGAAATGAATAACCGAAACTGAAATAAAACATGCTAAAGTCTGAAAACTGAAATGTAAAAGATGTCTCTAAAGAAATGGGCAACATGCCCTACAGCTGATAGATAGTGACTCTGGAAACCAAAAAGATAGAAGCGTCTACATGCAAATCCCTGTAGCTTCCACAAGCAGCTACAGCTCGTCACCTGAATGAGTACCTATGCTTGGTGTCCTTGTGGCTGGGCACCTAAAATGGTTTTACAAAGAAAAAGAGATTTGAAAAGCAAACGGGTCAGAGCCCGAATGTGGAGTTATATTTTAAAAACCTGCAAGTGCTTTAAAAACATTTAAAACATTAAATGCAAAGTACATGTTAGGACGTACACTCGCATGATATCCTCACCTCTCGTCTAACTGTGCACTCCTAACGTAAGTACCCATCTAAAACGACCCATACTACTAGCTAACTGACAACATAACTAGCTAGACTGCCAAAGGTTCTACCCATTTTACTCGGTTCCATTTAACATAATAACGCTCGTAATTAAATAGAGGTTTAACGTAAACTCCGTTACTAAATATGCCATATATATAAGTATCAGTTAACTCCTTATATATCTCGAAACAATACCGTAATACAGTTACAACATTAACATGAGGATTCCCATTAATTTAATGTATATTATTCACATCATAAATATACAATACAAGCACCCCGCAATCTAAGCTGTAGTGCACACATACTCTGCTATCCATCCCGGTACATCACGTACATAAGGATCACATATTCCGAATCTCTCAGGAATAGTTCAGATAACACAAATCACAAATAGTGGAGGCGAACACAGTCACCATCACATGGGTCACGCACATACCTACGCTCCCATGATCATGCAGACTTATTAATATCACAATAAGTCCTTCTATGACCTATGTTCATCAAGGTACCAGTCTATATCCCCCCCGTAGGCACACAAGGATTAGAGGGTCCTAAGCGAACGTAACCTCCCGTGATAGCAAGTATGGTAGGTATATCATACACACAATCCATATACAAATACTAAGCAAACACACATCTTAGTAATACCATATTTTAATCGTAGTACATATCGCATTCTCGTACTAATTATAATTATCACAATTCGTACTATTCCGGTTTGTAATTATACGTGCCATAATTCATCCTCACATCGTAGTAGACACTCACGTCTCAACCCAAATGGTTCATTGAATATAACTCTAGTGTATAATACTCCTCTCAATAACCCAAAAGTCCCAAATCTATCCTCACATCAATAAAGGAAGGTCTTCTATATCCTCGAACAAGTTTACGGGACTCTAAAAGTCAAAACAGTCCAAAAAGGATCACACTGTCAACTCGTTAGAAGTCTCGTTCGAACGAGACTTCGAACGAGTTTGGACTGTCAGGTCGTTAGAAGTCTCGTTCGAACGAGGCTGTTCGAACGAGATCCCAGTTCGTTCGAACGAACTGACCCTTCTAACGATATCTCGTTCGAACGAGATATCGAACGAAAATCCCTACTCGTTAATAACGACTGGTCAACTCGTTAGAAGCTCGTTCGAACGAGTTCGTTCGAACGACCTGGGGGCTGCTTCTAACGAGGTACCAGTTTCGGCCCAGATTTTTCCCCAATTCGTTTTTCACCATTTTTACTCCTCAAATCTTCTCCAAAATACGTCCCAATGATTGATTTAAGATATCTAAACAATTCTAAACACAATATAACCACATCCTATCACGTTTTTATGGATTAACTCATCCTAATCATCCATTAAATTTGCAAATATTAAACTTTCCCCCCCAAATTATTCATGAACAAGAACCCTAATTTTTAAACCCTCAATTCATCAAATTAAATCCGTTTTTGTTTCACCCAATCATGTATAATCATCATATAATTTCGTCTCCATACTATTCTACGTACAAATGGTCCTTAATAATCAAATTCTAAGTCCAATTAACATGGGTTTTCATTTATCTTCCAAGAACAATTTGTAAAACATCAATTTTCTAACATGGAAAGAACATCCTTTGAAATTAAACATAGTTAAACCACTTTCCTTGTTTGTCTCTGAATTTGGTGTGGATTCGGTGTAGAATTTCTGCAGAATTCCTCTCTCTCTCTCCTTCTCCAAGCTTTCTTCTCCAAAAGGCTATGGTGGCTAGGGTTTGCTTTGGGGAAACTTATGAAAACCTAATTTAATAAACCTCCGTAGCTTGTTGGGTTAATAAGGGTTGGTTGGGTCAATTCCTTATCAGATTACAACTCTCAATTTTCGTCACTTTTACTTACCCAAAAATACCAAATTACTAAAATACCCTTTATGGTGCCGGAATGGCCTAAAAATACCCCGGGACCCAAACTATACCCCCGGCTAGTGTTTTCTAACTAACTCGACCCTTCCGGACGCGTTGGCGCACTCAAAACGACCATACGGATTACAGATTTTAAATTCACTTTTATTATCAAAATATTATACCGTGATGCGGCGGTCCCACGCGTCTCAACAAAATTTCTAAAATGCCGTATATAAATCCCACGACAAATTTTTTTATAATACCAAGTTCATATATAATCATATATGCACATAATCAAATACCAATTCGCATCACATTAGTATTTATGACCCGGATTAATTTCCAATTAATACGCATTTAATTAATTAATCCCAAAAATAAATATAGCCAAAAGTACGGGGTATTACATCAGACTTACCAATTTTTGAGTTTATGTTCAATGTTCATAAATAAGCAAAAATTATCAATAAAAGGCTAATAACACGATGATATGATTAACTAAGAACATAAGATGATATCATATTTGTGTAATACCATAAATAATGAACACTATTGAAAGAAAGGTCCAAGATAATGTTCAATTAGTAATTACGAATCGTAAAATAACAGATTCAAGGATTTAACTCAAGTGAAATCTACAATACCCTAAAAGCATTTTCAACTACCATTTTTCTCAATCGATAAGAAACTTTTGGTTAAAACCTTTGGTCTCATATCCATAGTGTAACCCAAGTTTGGAATGATAGAAATTTTTGAGGCATTTCTTTTGTTAAAATTTGTTTTACAAGTGTTAGATTTTACTTAAAAATAAAAACATGATACTATTTCCAATTAATAAAGGTATATCATCACACATTCTAATGTTGTATCCTTAACCACTTACCCTCTTATGATTTAAAGATATATCATTAATTTCACAATTTCTCTAAATCATGAATCAGTAATCTCACACATACAAAATAAGGAATTAGACACTCAAACACCAAAATCTTTTTAGTTTTGTTAAAACATGCAATAAAGAAAGAGTTGCAAAAAGGACAATGAATACACAATAAGTAATTTAAAAATATCCTAGGCACTTATTGAGATGCTATATCAAGTAGAGGTAAAGGGAAATAAAATAGGATACCTTTTGGTCTCTATGGTAATTTTATCCAAAATATTTTTACTAATCTAGTCACGACTCACTAGGGGATCATATGGATAGACATGACAGGGTTTACGAGTTTAACGGAAGGAACAATGGGTTTCACTTTTCCATTTCTTCCCCTTTCTACCAACAACGTTGTTTCTCCATACCATTCAAAAGAATAAGAAGTACCCTAAGAAATATATAAAACTCAACTAAGTGAACATACTTTTTGCAATGGATGAAAGTGTAAGGCTTTGGCATGTTCACATTATATGGTGTCTTAGAAACAACATGGGTTTTGTGTTGAATTCTCTTCAGCTTAAAGAAAAAATCTTTTAAAAGACCTTTATTTTTTGCAAAAATATCAAACATAGATAGGTCTCTTCTAACAAACTTCAAATTATTTCACATTTTAAATCTTAGTATAAGTATTAGTAAAAGTCGGAGTACAATCATTAATGGAAAACTCTTTAAAAAATCGCGGCAACTTTGGAACTACTCGCTTAAAAATTATCAAAGCCTAACCAAGATTCATCGTTGGATCCTTGCTATCAACATATTCCCTAGCTTATCTGATATCTCTTTCAATTATACATTCAAAGTAGTGGCCGCTATAAAATATTCTTCCTGTAAAGAGAGAATAATATACAAGGCATCATTCGTTTTTGTAAAATCTTCTAATGTTTTTTTTGTTTTCTCTAACTCAACATAAATGGTATCTCTTTCTCCACTTAGGGTATCTTTCTCATTACTAAAAAATATATTATTTGTAGGGATATATCTTTGAGTAACCCTTTGGCTAAAAAAAATCACTATCCACTATCCCTCAATTGCTTTTCGTTTTCAACTAGGGACGGTTGGGTGGAAAGATAAAAATTTCTAATCCTAAGGTCAAGAGATTTCCTAAGGAGATAATTGTATGTTGTCTTATAATCATCAACCTCACAATCACAAGAGAAGGAATAATGAACATCAACTTAAATGTGTCATCAAATGGTGTGTCATCAAAAATTGAATGACTTTCTATGCAATAAAATCCGTAAATATACCCGTTTTTGGATATTTGTCATTCTTTGAGTCTAGATTTATATCACTCATGATAGCTATCGATGTTTTATCAGCTCTACATTCTATAGGAACGAAAGTACATTAATGTAACACATATCCTTTATCACCACTAGTAAAATAAGTCTTTGATTCACTTGGGAATTTAACTTTTATAACCCCACTTCAATGACTTAGTAAATTTGGCCGACTTTCACTTATTATTTCCTTTCTTTTGATTTTTTATTCTCCACAACTTGGTGAAATTTGTACTTAAATAAGAAACATATTCTTCGTCCTTGTTAAAGTTATCTTTGAAAGCGATCTCTTTTTCTTTCTTTGACCCTTACTGATGCTCAAAATGCGCCATATATGTTTGAAGATAACCTACTAACTCATCCACAAAAAAAAATTTATTGGTAGAGACTTTAACTTCATCGATTACATCAACCTTGACATCAAACCTATTTGGGAGATATTGTGAGATTTCAGCAACAAAGTCGATATTCGAGATCTATTTTTGGAAGGCAAGCGGAGAGTTCACAATGTCACTCAAATGTGCATAGAAATCATCAACACTTTAATTGTATTTCATTATCAAGACTTCAAAATATGCTGTGATTCACGGTCATGGTGCCTTCATGGATGATTAAAAAAACATCCCATGCTTCCTTAGATGTTGTAAATTTTGTTATACGTATAACTCACCAATACTAATAGCTCAAAATATACTATTTAAACATTTAGTATTCCACCCACTATTGTTTTCTCATGGTCACCCCATTTAGATTTACTCCTTTTATTTTGGACACCATAAAAAATATCACGGGATATTCCCAACTTGCTTTATAACTATTCCATATTCTTTCATCCATGGAGTGTAAATAAGTCCTCATTCTAGGTTTTCAATATGAGTAGTTACTACCATCGAAAAAGTTGGTTGGTTTGAAGAACTCTCCTCTATAGGAGACACACAAACCCCAGGGGATAAAACTTAAAAACAAAGGAAACTGCTCTGATACCAATTAAGAGTATGTGGATCTTGAAAACGATAGGTCCCCCAAATTTTGATTTTACAAAAAGTAATTTCCTTTTAGATGCGGAATAAAGATGGCTCAACTAAAAAAGTACATAAACCAAATTTTAATTTCTTTCAAATTAAAATTAAACTAAACTCAAAATGATATTAAATTAAGCAGCAATTTATTTTTCACTTAAACAATTCAATTCAATCAAAGTCCTAAAATTTGCCTAACAAATAACTAGTCCAATTTGCAAATTAGGCCAAACCAAATTTTATCAAATAAAATTAAAGACTTGAATTAAATTAATTTTTACCCAAATTGAATTTGCATCAAATTAACTATACCAATTGTATCTTTTTACCTAATAATTCATCTAATGTGATATAGCAAAAGATAAAATAAGTAAACAACCACTACGCCGCGATGTACGAGAAAAAACCCAGAACAGGAAAAAACCTTGGACGGCCCTAACCTCAAATCCACTAAGTATGGTTTTCAAGTACAAGACAAAAGGACTTACAACACTCGACTTGATTCCATCCAAGCCCCGACGCTTCTTCATGTACACACTTCTGCCTAACGAATAACCACGGAGGTCCACCGCGGTCTCGAAATCCACTAATCGGACTTTTTCTGGTCACCGCCATCCGAAGAAGGAGCCTTTCTCCAAGTGGGTATGTCAAAGCAAACAATCTTCTTCTTTTTGGGATGTAGAAGTAAACCCAAACTTCTATTCTTTGAGGGTGTAGAGAAAAACCCGGTGCCAAACACTCCAAGCAACGATATATATTAAGGAACTTGGATAAACAAACTATGGGTGTATAAATCTTGATTTTGTTCTAAAGATTAAAACAATTGAACAAAAGTAAAGGGGACTTATTCTTGGAAGAATGAGCTCTCAAAAACTATCTTAGATGTGTGAAAAAGTCTTGTCAACAATGTTGTTCCCGCACTAGTTAAATCTGTCAAAAAGTTAGTGGGGAAAAAGTAGTGGGAACATGAAAAAAATTGCTAAAAATTGTTCCCGCCAAAGTCGTTCGAACGGGATTACCGTTCAAACGACTTTACTAACGATGTTCCAGAGGAGAAAAAGGAATCTCGTTACAAGTCTTGTTCGAATGACCTGGAAATCTCGTTCGAACGACATGGGAATCTCATTTGAACGACATTCCAATTCGTTCGAACGACGTGTTAGAAAATGCCCTATTCATTTTAAGTCCAAAACTTTTTATGAAAATTTCTAAAAAAATATTTTTTGAGTAAAACAAAGTCGTTAAAATTATTTATAAAAATTATAAATTACACCCAATAAATTTTCAATCTCCTATGTATATATAAAATGCATTCATACCTTAGGAGCATTGGAACAATGTTATTGACGTAGAAACGATGCACGCTAAACCCGGCATATAGTGAAGCTTTATAATCTTGGACGCTATGTCTTCAATGAACACGTCATAGGCTTGGATGGATACACTTGAACACTATCCCATGACTCAAATGTTTTTGTCCGGAATTGAGCCAACACTACATTAAGACTCAATCAGAGACTTGTTTCCTTACAAATCTCCCCCTTTGGCTATTCTGGAACAAAAACCAAACAAAAATGCTAAAGGTCGTCAAGCTCTACTAGACTTAGAAAAAATATCCCACCCAAAATAAAAATTACATAGCTTGACACAAAAACCAAGGATCAATATATTTGCCGAAGATGAAAGTTGCCATTTAGAAGAGTTCTTACACACTTAAGCAAACTATCAAACGCATAGGGAATATCAAGAATATTAAATGCATAAATAAATACTCCCCCCAAATTAATTCTCCCCTTTATCAAATAAATGACCTACTCAGAAAGACGTCTCCCCCTAAGATAAATCTCCCAAACTAAGATACGATTATAATAGGAATAGGTACCATTTCTCCCCTATCATTCTCCTACTTTTTGTTCAGGAATAGACAAAGGATAAAAACTAAGTTAAACACGATGAAGCTTAGAGTGATAAGAGCATGAAAGCATATGGGCAACAAAATCAAAACTAATCCAACAAATAATAACGGATACCAACAAAGATGCAAAAAATGATACCAATGTGATACATAAGATACTAGGCATGTGATATCAACAAAATATGCACCAAGATAGATACCACTATTGAATTAGAAGCATAGATGGATAAGAGAGTAAGGCAAAGAAAAAATACCATATATATGTACACATAATGAATATCACTAACGCACACACACATATATATAAGTATTGACATCACATATGACACAAAATACAATAGCTTTTCACACTCGTATGGAAAAAATATGTCATATGGAAACGGAAGTGTAGGGGTGTGAACTAGTAACAATTAAATTTAGACCCAATCACTTAAAACATGTTCACGTAGTTCTCAATTGATTTCAAACTTCATCACATTTGAATATAACCTCATATGAAAATATAAATTGAACTCAATGAGCAAACATACACAATGCATACAAGCCTAAAATTTTGATGATTCTACAAACCAATAGAGTCATGATATTGAAAGCATAACTAGGATAACTGGACATTGTGCAAACCATTGATATATCATCCAAACTCCCTCAATTTAAGCATATTATTTTAATCTATTGAATGAATAAACAGACTAAAAAAAGTAGGACTTCGAAAATATTTTCTTTTAATGCCATTATTATTTTAGGCCTTTGGACCACGTATTTCTTTTAGGTCCAAGCAAATGGTGGCTTACTCGCAAAGGATGATATTTCCTTTCGGAGCCCTTCCCCGTTCACATTTATATATATGATCTTTTATATCTCACACAAATCTCACGTGCAATGGAATTTAACATGCACTAATCCTCCTAGGTCACACAATATGTAGATGATAAGATTGGTAGGAGAACACCTCACAAAGCTCAAATATACATGTGAAGTTGTAATTTCAAGTGAGTGCATGCATGTGTAAAATGAGGCATATAATAATAGAATCCATTATATCAACACAAAATCCAACTACTCCATGTAAGCATGGTAAAGAACAATTTTAAGGATTGACAATCTAAACCAAAAGTTCTAGCCACATGGAAGCGAAAAGAAGGGATTTAAAACACAAGTATATGCCACATAGAGTGTGTCAAACTAAAATACACATAAAACAAATATCTTTTTGAGTTTTTGAAATTTTTTAACCAAAAACAATATGTACTCAAAAGACAAATAAAAATCATTTGTATTTTTCATTAAGCCTAGATTACTAAAAGGTGAAACATAAATGATAAATAAAAATATTTTTGTATTTTTTTTAATTAATGCAAACTAAAATGAAAGAACTATAATACAAAAGATAAACCAACATTATAATTCAAGCATTTGATATGTGATAAAGCAATGACTAAAAAATGACTAAACATGCATACACCTAGCAATGATATATAATATGAAGCACAAAAAGCTAGAGTATGCAAACAAAACTAACACATTCAACCTTTAAATTTAGCAAGGGAGGTTTCATATGAAAGCAAATGAGAATCAATAAATCGAATATCTAGTGCATCTAAAAATGATTTCCTAACCCATATAGATGTATATTTAAAATGATGGGATTTGGGAACTGTTGATACCAAAATTAATATGCTGATGTGGACGAATAAGATGAAGACACGTGTCAATCTACGTGGCACAATAGCAGCGAGGAAGATCATTTCCCGACCAACCATGCTTCTTTCCGAGCAACGAGAATACACCGAGGAACTCTATCACACCGAGGAACTCTATCACACCGAGGATCTCTATCGCATCGAGGAACTCTAACGCACCGAGGTTCTCTAATATTCCGAGGAACTCCTGATCAGCGAACAGCTATGGCGGTCCGAGCTGCATCTCGGTCGTATCATTAATTGCCAGATAATCAACAGCTCAGATATTCATTGAATGCTTATATTCTTGGCACGCACTCTGCATTAAATGTATTACCCTTTCATATGTATGTCATTTAATGTATCGAACCTTTCATGTACAGCCTCAAGGCTATAAATACCTTGTATCATCCTCATTCAAAGGGGACCGGAATTTCTTGAGAGAACTTGTAATCAAGAATTCCACAAACACTCAGCAATAACATAACAGTGGATGTAGGCTTTATTCCTAGCCGAACCACTTTAAAAATATCTGTCTTATTTATTTATCTGTGATTAAAAAATTGGAACGATCTAGTTTTTTACATCAACAGATTGGCGCCGTCTGTGGGAAACGACTGTTATTATCGTTTTTCATAAAAATCATTTATCACCAATGGCAGATAATCCAGATTCCAGTAATCAAAATATTGGAAATACTGGAAATCTTCCAAATCCATCTGCATCCCCAGATCTGGCTGGAATTATGACGAATCTGGCTCAAGGACAAACCGCCATGCAAGAATCTATGAGGCAACTCATTCAAACTCTTCAGGGTGGTGCACCTACCTATTCAGGGCAAAGGAGTGATCATAGGCAATCGCAATCTAGACGTACCGGGTCATATCGCAATGAAGAGTCTAATGATTCTTCTTATCAACCTGGGCGAACTTCATCGATACGGGCTACGGATACAGATCAACGTATCACTCTTTCTCCGGAAAGAACTAGTGCTTTGGAAAGATTAAGCAGGGTGTCTCCTTTCAGTCGATTAGGACCAAGGAGGAACATGAGTCCACCTAGGGCTCCATCAAGAAGTTTTCGACCACCACCAGGTTTGAGAGAAGGATCTGCACAATCGCGACCAACTACTCGTCGAGATAAATCTCAGGAAGCTACGTCAGAGCAATCAGTTGCTCGGACTAAGCGACCCGAGGAAGGGAATGAAGCATGGAAAGGTTCCATTCAACGGTTGGAAGATAGATTGGGAGAAATGGCTAAGGCAAGGAACCCCTTACAGAGAACTTTCGTTCAAGGAACACCTTTTGTGCAAGCCATTGTGGATTTCCCTACACCGTCAAAATTCAAAGCACCCGTAGTGACCCCCAAGTACGATGGAAAGACAGATCCCGTACTTCATATAGAACAATACCAGGCTGCTGCAGATATCTACGCTGTCCCTGACGAGATGAGGTGTAGAGCATTCTCAGGAACTCTTACCGGATCTGCACAGATATGGTACAATAATCTTCCTCGGGGTAAGATTTCAACCTTTGTTCAGTTAGCCGAATTGTTTATTGGCAATTTTTGTTTTGGAGCAAAGCTGGTAAAGCGAGTAGCACACTTGCTAAGTGTTAGACAAAAATCAGGTGAAAGTACTAGGGATTACATAACTCGTTTCAATAACGAGAAGTTGGAAGTCATAGATTATGAAGAAAAGACAGAAATCACTGCTCTGATGAGTGGTTTGCTGCCTAACAAGCTGTACTACACTTTGGCCAAAGATCCACCTAAAAATATGTCGGAGTTGATGGCAAAGGCGGCCAAAATCATGAATGCCGAGGAGGCTATGGCTGCGAAGAAGAATATGGACAAAGAAGTTAAAGTTGAGGTCGACAATTCTAAGAAGAAAGATCAGAAAGGTAATGGTGGTGACAAACATTCCAGGAATAACAGGATGAAGTTGGAAGTCCTAAAGAAGTATGATAATTATACTCCATTGAAAATGGGTATTAATCATGTTTTGGAAGAAATCAGGAATAACGAGGAAATCAAGTGGCCAGAGAAACTGAAGACAAATCCCGACCTGAGGAATAAAGACAAATATTACGAGTTTCACAAAGATCATGTCCATATGACCAAAAATTGTATAGCCCTTCAGAACGAGATTGAAACACTCATCCGAAGAGGAAAATTATCAAAGTATGTAGATCGCAGAGGTGAAAGGAAGAATGATGATAGAACTAGACAGAGATCTAGATCTCCTCGTCGTGCAGAGGATAAAAAGAAGAGGGACCATGAAGAGGATCCAGATGATGACCCCGATCTTCCCAAGAAACTGAGGAAACCTGAACGAGAGGTATTTTCCATACGTTTTGGATCACTTGATTGTAATGTTATTATAGGAGGAGATGCAGGAGGAGGAGACCTTACTGCAGAAAGAAAAGCTTACCTCGGAGAGGCTCAAGCTTGTTCATACATTCAGCGAATAAACCTGGCCGAGGATGATCGTCCGAGGAAGGTAAACAAAGAGAAACTAGTGATTGGTTTTTCAAAAAACGACCTGGCAGGTGTTCTTTACCCTCATGATGATCCTTTGGTGATCAAAATGAGGATGAAGGATTTGATCATTTCAAGGGTGTTAGTAGACAATGGTAGTTCGGCAGACATCATGTACTATTCATGCTTTGATAGCTTGAATTTAAAATTATCTCAATTGGAACCTTATCACAGACCCCTTCTGGGTTTTGCTGGCGAGAAAGTTTTTCCACTTGGGACGATCAAGTTGGATATACTCATTGGAACTTGGCCTGCTTGTCGAACAGAAAGAATACGCTTCTTTGTGATGGATAAGAATGTGCAGTCCGCCTACAACATCATCATGGGAAGAGTTGGATTGAAGAAGTTCGAAGCAGTTCCATCTACAGTACATCAATGTTTGAAATTTCCAACAAATTTTGGAGTAGGAATTATGAAGGGTGATCAAAAAGTAGCTCGGGAATGCTATTATTCGTCTGCCGAGCAAGAAGAACTTGAAGAATCAAGGAAAAAGACTACTACTTACCAAGTGGAGGAAGGCACAGAAATTGAAACTCTTGACCCTAGGGATGAAACTCAACTCGTAAAAGGGCAGGTTGTGGAATCTACAGAAATTGTTATCCTAGACGACGAGCATCCTGAACGAGTAACTCAGATAGGATCGTCGTTGGATGTTTCAATAAAACAAGAGTTGATAACTTTCTTGAGAAGCAGGAAGAATACTTTTGCTTGGAGTCATGAAGACATGCCAGGTATAGATCCAAACTTTTTATGTCATGAGCTCAACGTGAATAAGGAGATCAAGCCTGTGAAGCAAAAAAGAAGAGTGTTTAGTCCCGAGAAGAACCAGGCCATACAAGAGGAGGTCGAGAAACTCCAGAAAGCCCAATTCATTGAAGATGTGAAATATCCAGATTGGTTGGCAAATGTGGTGATGGTAAAGAAGAAGAACAACAAATGGAGAATGTGTGTTGATTTTACTGATCTCAACAAGGCATGTCCAAAAGATCACTTTCCATTGCCCAGAATTGATCAACTAGTGGATGCTACCTCGGGACACGAGCTACTCAGCTTCATGGATGCTTATTCTGGCTACAACCAGATCAAAATGAAACCTGAAGACAGGGAAAGTACTTCTTTTATTACCCCAAGGGGAACTTATTGTTATAATGTTATGCCTTTTGGTTTAAAAAATGCAGGTGCAACATATCAGCGGTTGATGAACAAGGTTTTTACCGAACAAATCAGCCGCAATATGGAGGTCTATGTCGACGACATGCTCACCAAAAGCAAGAGAGCTGCAGATCATTTGGTTGACTTGAGTCAAACTTTTGATCAACTGGATAAATACCAGATGAAGCTCAACCCGATGAAGTGTACCTTTGGAGTACGAGAAGGAATGTTCCTCGGATACATCGTCAACCAGCGAGGTATTGAGGCAAATCCAGAAAAGATCAAGGCTCTTTTAGGGCTGCGATCTCCGACGACGAAGAAAGAAGTGCAGAGTCTTACCGGACGGGTTGCAGCACTCAACAGATTTGTATCCCGAGCAACTGATAAATGCCTCCCATTCTTCAAAACACTGCGAAAAAGTTTTGAGTGGACTGATGAATGTGAGAAAGCCTTTCAAGATTTGAAGAAGTATTTGGGAGCCCCACCATTATTGTCTAGGCCAATAACTGGAGAGACGCTGTACTTGTATTTGGCAGTATCAGAAAATGCAGTTAGCTCGGCATTGATCAGATTGGAGAATGGAATCCAGAAGCCAATTTATTACACAAGCAAGGCCTTTCGAGGTGCGGAAATCAGATACCCAAAGCTGGAAAAATTGGCACTGGCATTAATTGAAGCAAGTAGAAGAATGAGGCCATACTTCCAGGCCCATACCATCATTGTGTATACCGACATGCCGTTAAGACAAGCCCTTCACAAGCCAGAAAAATCAGGAAGATTGATGTACTGGGCAATAGAGCTCGGTGAATATGATATTGTGTATGAACCCAGATCATCGTTGAAGGGCCAAGCCGTGGCAGATTTTATAGCAGAGTTCACATACCCTGATACCCCCGAGGAGCAAAAGATGCTTGCTGACTTACCTGTGGACGATACAGGATCAACAGACACAGATCCAGACCAACCAAGGTTGTTAAAAGGACTTGTGGATGTAGAAAAATCATCATATTCAAACCCCGACCAACTCCGGTTGGTAGAAGGGCGCGAACAAACGACCAACGAGGAACGAAAGATACCCGGGGATGATGAAAGAAAGCAGATGATATTTCACCGAGGAACTCTAACAGATAAGAAATTTGAAGACGAGTTACATACATGGAGATTATATGTAGATGGATCATCTTGCACGGCTGGTTGTGGAGCAGGGATTGTTTTAAACTCTCCAGACGATATTGACATGGAGTATGCCTTGAGATTCCAATTCAAAGCTTCCAACAATGAGGCTGAATATGAGGCTATGATAGCAGGTTTTCATTTGGCGAAAGTTATGGAGGCACGACAAGTAATTGTTTTCAGTGATTCTCAATTAATTGTGAACCAAATGATGGGAATATATGCAGTGAAGGGAGAGTTGATGGTGAAGTACCATGCAAAAGTGATGGAGTTATTAACAGAATTTGATGCTATTCAATTGGTAAAGATACCGAGAATGGAGAATGCTAGAGCAGACGCATTGGCCCGACTAGCGTCAGCTACGCGCACCGAGCTGCGAAGAACAATACCAATTGAAGTGTTAGAAAGTCGGAGCATAGAAGAAGATCTGACGGTGAAGATTATTACCCTTGATTTAGGACCATCTTGGATGGATCCTATCAGAGCATACATTGAAGAAGGAGAAGTGCCTGAGGACAAACTAGCTACCAAGAAATTGAAATATAAAGTTGCTCGGTATGTGTTAACTAATGGTGTTTTGTATAGACGAGGAATTATGGCAGGTTTGCAGAGATGTGTGCATCCATAAGAAGTCAAAGAATTGATTGAAGAAATTCATGAAGGATCTTGTGGAGCTCATGTAGCAGGTCGGACACTTTTGCAAAGGGTAATGACACAGGGATACTATTGGCCGACGATGAGGGCTGATTGTATAGCCTATGCTAAGAAGTGTGACAAATGCCAACGTTTTTCCTCCATCCGAAGAACTCCACAGGCATTGTTGACACCCATAACATCACCTTGGCCATTTGCCATGTGGGGAATTGATCTGGTTGGACCACTGCCGACGACCCGAGGAAGGTTCAAGTATCTCGTCGTGGCAGTAGACTATTTTACTAAGTGGGTGGAAGCTGAACCACTAATTGATATGACGTACGAGAAGGTGTATCAGTTCATATGGAAGAATATCATTTGTCGATATGGTCTCCCCCATGCTTTCATCACAGACCATGGAACGCAATTTGATAATGAAGAATTTGCTGCCTATTGTCATCAGTCAAACGTCTTGAAGTTTCATTCAGCACCAGGCCATCCTCAAAGCAATGGACAGACTGAAGTGACGAACAGAACATTACTAAATGGGTTGAAGAAGAGGTTAAGTGAGGCTAAAGCAAATTGGATTAATGAGCTACAGTCAGTTTTGTGGGCTTACCGAACAACTCCCCGAGCAGCAACAGGAGAATCACCATATATGCTAGCATTTGGAAGTGAGGCTGTGATACCTGCCGAGTTGGGCCTACCAACACACAGGGTGTTAAATTTCAATTCTCCGATCAGTGATCTGATGAGAAAGATGGATTTAGATATGCTCGAGGAAGTCAGAGAAGAGGCAGCCATTAGGAATGCTACTTATCAACAACGAACAACTCTGTTTTACAACAAAAGGGTAAAGAATTGTGATCTAAAAGAGGGGGATTATGTGCTAAAGAAGGTCATTCAGAAGCAGAATAAACTGGAAGCAAACTGGCATGGACCTTACCGAGTTACAGAGGTTGTTCGACCAGGAACTTACAGAATAGCAACTCTAGAAGGAGAGGAATTTAAGAACGCATGGAATGCTGAACACCTGCGCAAGTATTATCAATGATGTCAAATGTAAAGCATTTCTTTCATTATGAATAAAACGAGGATGTTTTGCCATTTTCTTTCTGGTTGAAAATTTTTCGGGGAATACTAGTGTAATACACTACACAACAAAAGTGCTCTAAGGAGCCAACCTCCTTTGGTTAGGAGGACAGCTCTACGGAGCAAAAGTGCTATAAGTAGCCAACCACAGCTCTACGGAGCAAAAGTGCTATAAGTAGCCAACCACAGCTCTACGGAGCAAAAGTGCTATAAGTAGCCAACCTCAGCTCTACGGAGCAAAAGTGCTATAAGTAGCCAGCCTCCTTTGGTTAGGAGGACATGCTCTAAGGAGCAAAAGTGCTATAAGTAGCCAACCTCCTTTGGTTAGGAGGACATGCTCTAAGGAGCCAAAAAATGCTCTAAGGAGCCAAAAGCTTTAAGGAGCCAGAAACTGTACACCAGCATGATCAACTACGGTTGGTAAGATAAAAATATACTCTCATATTACAACTTATGTTGGTCGGGAGGTAATATTATTACAATGAGTTCTTTGAAGAACAAAATGTTCAAAAAATACACCAAGTATAGTTGGTCGGGGATAAAAACCCAATAACTGTAGTTGGTCGGCGAGGACAAATTATTGATCTTAGTTGGTCGGACGCAATTTTATAATTAAACCAAGTATAGCTGGTCGAGGATAAAAAACCCATCAGCTGTAATTGGTCGACAAACATTATTCACCCACCTTGGTTGGTTGGAAACAGTTTGAACATTTTTACTCATTACTTTATTATTAAGTGATCGAGAAACATTACTAATACTTGTAACTTTTTATTAAGTTGCTTATTGAACAATAATATTGTTATCTTTTTAACAGATACATAGATACATATGTACAAATATAAAGGTGTTTGATAAACACAAGACTAACAAAATTGGCAAACAGAAAATGAAAATCTTTTCATTAATCTAGAATAAATTACAAGTTACAAGAATGTACTAAATTGTTACATGGATATTACTATTCTATTGGTTTTTTGCCCTGTGCTTTAGAAACAGGTTCCTCGCCGGCAGGAGGGTCTTCTAGGCCAAGGGGAGAATTGATGAAATTAACATCTCTGAGCATTCTGACGTTCATAACAGAAGGTGTATCCAAAAGATGCTCAGGACGAGATAATTCAACTTGGGAGTGAAGGCTATAATCACCAAGGTATTTTGAAATTAGACTGCAAGGAATGGAACGAGCTGGGATCCATGCCATATCCAATTTGAAAGGTGGTACAGGCAAGTCTAATAATGATGGAGCATGATAGTCCCATAAAAAATGCCCTTGCTCCAACTTTAACACACCCAATGCATTTAACCATCGTTGCTTGTAACCTTCATTGTTAGCATGTTCAATACGAGCATCCAGGTGAACAAGGGCTTCATTGTATCCTGCCATCCAGAATTCCCTTGGCTGTTTATGGAATTGGAAGGTTAATCTATCCAATTGTTCATGAAGGCTTTTGGCAAAAAGATCCTTGTTATGCAAGGCAGATTTCGTCGATGCCAGCTGATCTTCCAGAGACAGATTTTTATTGGACATTTCAGTCAGAGCACGGTCTTTTACTTTCAACTGGAATGCTTGAGTTTCCAGAGTAGACTGAGTGCGAGCCTCTTCAACATTTTGGCTGAGGACTCTTCCTCTCCCCCGAGAACCTCTTCCTCGTCCCCGAGCAGTTCCAGAAATGGCAGATCTTCTTAAGTCCTCCAGCTCTTGCCTTAGTTTGGCATTTTCGACCTCTAAGAACGAGAAGCCTTCATCAGTAACTGGTATTAATGCAGTAGAAGATGAAGCAGCAGATTCATATTGAGCCAATTTTTTCTGCAAATTATTGTTTTCTTGTTCCAGGATCTCGGCAATTTGTCTGCAGGCTTCAACTTCACCTTTTAGGGTCCTTTCCCTAATATCATATGCAGCGATGATCTTCTTATGGCCTGTTTCAGAAGAAAGTTGTTGGTATCTATTTTCATAATCTTTGTGTAACAAAGCCATTGATTCATTGTGCTGACCTTGGAGATCCTCTAAGGAACAATGCAGTTCTTCAATCAGCTCATAATAAGAGACATTGTTGGCCACAGCTCGGTCGAGTAAATCTTTCAAGTACCGATAAGCCTCAATAGCCTGCTCTGAAGCACCATGACCAAGGATATCAGCAATTTCCGATGTACTAAGGTCTGTATGACCAGCCTTATAGTATTGATGACATTGCTGCATCAGCTCGGTATCATGAGAAGAGATCAATTCCATTCTAGCAACAAACTAATGACAAGAAAAAGACAACAATCAACAAAAACAAGTTATCAACAACAGAGATGAGCAAAGATATGTTTTATTAGATCATCAAAAAGTTACATTGTTCGATTACAAGGAAATACAGAAATGCTACCGAACAACTTCACACCTTTTCCTTGTCTCCCAAGACTTTCTCGGGAGGCTGGGACGAGGAGCTCGATTGCTCGGAGGTAACAACAGCTTGATCGGTAGGAATCTTCTCGGGAGGAGGAAGCATGGAAGAAACGTCCTCGGTGGCAGAGGGTTGGGAGGCAGAAACTTGATCGCCCATAGCCATAGAAGACTCATCTGAGGCAGGCTCATCTTCTTCTTCTTCCACAATTGGTGGAGGAGGACCAGGGAGATGCCGTTGGAATAGTTCAGAATCGTTTTGGACCTTTAGCTCTTGCAGAGCAGCCACCCAGCCATCATGGAAGTATTTCAACTCCCCATATTGGACTTGGGATGTCATTGCAGCTATCCCTCTCTCCCATCCTTTCTCCCAACCAACACTGAAATGTTTCTTGATTGCAACTTTTCTCCTTGACTTCTCCGAGGAGAGCTTCACCTCCAATTCCTCTTTCTTAACCTTGATATCTCGCAGAGTAGATAATTCTTCCTCTGCCTTTTTCAACTTATCATCAGAATCCTGATGTTTAACCTCTAAAACTTTAACTTTCTCCTCCAAGTTCTTGGAGGTTTCGGCCATTTTCGCCTTCTCAGCCTCAGCCACAACCAGCTTTTTCTCCCAAACAGTTTTCTCCTCGATGTACTGTTGGCGAGATTCCTTCACAGATTGGGCTAAACCCAACAAAGCATCGTCAACATCGGACGAGGAACTAGAAGCTTTAATAACTTGATCTTTCTTCACGATGGTATTGAAGCAGTTCACCAGCTGAAAGATAAGAAAAACAATAAAGTCAACACAAATACAAGAATTCAAGAAAAAGAAAGAAAGACCAAGGAGTGAGAAATTTACTGAAGAAAGATGACGAGCAGCTAGGGATGTCAGTGTATCCCTAGGAATTTTTTCATCAACCCCGAGAACCTCGGGTATAACTTAGCTCATTGAAGAACTCGGAAGAATGATGTTTGAAACACTACTACCACCAGCGGGTAGAGAAGATGCAGTTCCAGCAAGATTAACTGAGGATGATTTCCTCAATCTCTTCAAAGGAGGGTCAGCAGCATCGACCAAGGAGGAAGTCTTGGTCGGAAAGATTGTAATCACATCAGCAGGAGCATTTTTCTTGCTCGGGGCCACTGGGGGCTTCTCGGCAACCTTGGAGGAACCAGCATCTACTTTTTTAGTCCCCTCTGGGACATCAATTTTGCCTTTCTGGGCTCCAACAGCAGAAGAAATTTCACCAAATAGAGCAGGAGGAGCTCTTTTCTTGCCCATTCTCTGAGATAGGGGGATATGAGAATCTGAAGATGAACTTTCTGGTGTTGAAGCTGGTTCAACAGGGCGAGCAGTATAAGAGGTTGTGTAACTCTTATACTGTAGTAAATATGACGCAGATCTAATATGCTCGTCAGCAATGGTCTTATGCAAATTCCAGATAAGTTTCAAATGCTTGATATTCACTTCTGACTCTTTTGGAGTTTTTCTTTTGCTATCAACTGCAAATAAATACATAATGGAATATCAGTCATACATTTTGTCAAACATGATGAAAGCATAATTTCATAAGTAAAATAAAATGAAAAATAAACCTATCCCATTGCCGTATGGGGGGCATCTGGGACCGTTGTATACTTCATTCCCAGATAAAGGTGCATGTTGCCAATTTTTTATGACCAACCCATGCTCAAAATAATCCCTATTTGAGTCAGGGAGATTAACTACAAGAGCCCTATTCAAATACCTAGTTTTTAAATAATAAATATTATCTAGAACAGCCCATTTATAACAAAACATTATTTCAGGGATCCCAATACGAGTCCCATGAGTTAGATTTAATTTGTGCACCCCGTTAATTATTCTCCATGAATTGGGGGCTATTTTTGCAAGAACAAGATCAAAATATTGACAAAACTCAAGACATAATGGGTTTGGTGGAAAGGAAAAACCACATTCAGCAACAAAAAGACTGGGTAACCAATGTCCCTCAGCCAATCGAAAGTAATCTAAAGGCTCAGAAAGAACCTCTAGAGTTACCCACGAAGGAATGGAAAAATCAGAACGGAATTTCTCAATAGACTCCACAATATAAACCATATTGAATAAAAGAGATACAGAAGAAAGAAAGAAGATCTTACAGAAAGAAAGGAGATGTGTTGACAACGAACGGAAACAAGGATGAACGTACAAGAGAAGAAGAGAATAGAAAGCTTGAATGCAGAAAATGGAAAATGTAGACGACGGTATGGTTACCAAAGAAGTTTAAATACTTTGCATTGGGAAGCGGCGAAAGAAATGATTACCAAAAAGAAACTACTAAACTTCCGGCGGCTAAGAGGACAAAATTTGCACAAAGATCGAAGCGCTTATAAAAAGGGCGAAAACTGCGAAATAAGAAGGAAATTTGAATACAATGTTCCTGAAACCCGGGAAGGACATTTAATATTGCCATATACCGAGAAAGAATGTTCCATACTCCTCAAAATTCAAAATATGAAACATTGGGGGCTTCTGTTGATACCAAAATTAATATGCTGATGTGGACGAATAAGATGAAGACACGTGTCAATCTACGTGGCACAATAGCAGCGAGGAAGATCATTTCCCGACCAACCATGCTTCTTTCCGAGCAACGAGAATACACCGAGGAACTCTATCACACCGAGGAACTCTATCACACCGAGGATCTCTATCGCATCGAGGAACTCTAACGCACCGAGGTACTCTAATATTCCGAGGAACTCCTGATCAGCGAACAGCTATGGCGGTCCGAGCTGCATCTCGGTCGTATCATTAATTGCCAGATAATCAACAGCTCAGATATTCATTGAATGCTTATATTCTTGGCACGCACTCTGCATTAAATGTATTACCCTTTCATATGTATGTCATTTAATGTATCGAACCTTTCATGTACAGCCTCAAGGCTATAAATACCTTGTATCATCCTCATTCAAAGGGGACCGGAATTTCTTGAGAGAACTTGTAATCAAGAATTCCACAAACACTCAGCAATAACATAACAGTGGATGTAGGCTTTATTCCTAGCCGAACCACTTTAAAAATCTCTGTCTTATTTATTTATCTGTGATTAAAAAATTGGAACGATCTAGTTTTTTACATCAACAGGAACTAATGACAATGCTAGACAAAGACTTCATAGGACTTCTTTTAAGATCAAAACAAAATGACCTAAGGTGACATTTCCTACCACAATGCAAGCATGTGAAAACATGAGGAATGATACCTAAGGCATGACCTTTTCTAAAGTCCTTGGATAAAGTTAACCCTCTAAAACAAATAATGGTCTTAGCTTTAGCCACGGAAATATTTGAACAAGATGAGCCAGAACCATTACAACTAGTACTCGAGTCTTGTAAATCATTTTTCATTTAAAATTTTTTTGACTCAAGTAATAAATTAGACTCTTCAATTTTATGGGACTCCTTCTTTAAATTTCTATAACTCCTAAAAGGTTATCACGTTCCCCCTGAATGTGAGCAAACATGTCCCTAACAGTTTTTCACCCTTTTTCTTGGACATATTTAAAATATGAAAATTACAATTTATGTCCATGAGCTTTTCACGAAAAATATCTCTTTGAGATAGTGAGGTTTGTAAAAGTTCAATTCTAGATTTAAAACGTAAATTTTCATTTTCAAGAAACTTAATTCTTTTTGCAAATCTCACATTTAATTCTCTTAAATCTTCATTACACTTATTAAGCCCATTAAATTCCTCTTGAATATCAAAAACATCATTATCATTATAAATGGTCAAATTATCATTAAGACGTCCCATCGAGAGATACAAAACAAAAATTGAGAGTGAGTAAAAAAGAACCACCTAAAAATACAAGGAGCACAAAAATTAAAAAAGCCGAAAAACGGATCTTTGACGCAATAAATTAGCGCTCCGGCTCTGATACCAATTTGAAAACGAAAAGAGCCCCAAATTTTGATTTTACAAAAAGTAATTTCCTTTTAGATGTAGAATAAAGATGGCTCAACTAAACAAGTACATAAAATAAATTTTAATTTCTTTTAAATTAAAATTAAACTAAACTCAAAGTGACATTAAATTAAACAACAAATTATTTTTCACTTAAACAACTTAATTCAATTCAAGTCCTAAAATTTGCCTAACAAATAATTAGTCCAATTTGCAAATTAGGCCAAACCAAATTTTATCCAATAAAATTAATGACTTGAATTAAATTAATTTTTACCCAAATTGAATTTGCACCAAATTAACTATACCAATTTTATCTTTTTACCTAACCATGCATCTAATGTGATATAGAAAAAGATAAAATAATTAAATGACCACTATGCCACGATGTATGAGGAAAAACCCAAAACGAAAAAAAACCTCGGACGACCCTAGCCTCAGATCCACTAAGTATGGTTTTACAAGTAAAAGACAAAAGAACTTACAACACTCGAATTGACTCCGTCCAAGCCCCGAAACTTCTTCTTGTACACACCTTTGCCTAGAGAATAACCACGGAGGTCCACCGCGGTCTCGGAATCCACTGAAAGGACTTTTTTTGGTCACCGCCACCCGAATAAGGCGCCTTTCTCCAAGTGGGTATGCCAAAGCAAACGACCTTCTTCTTTATGGTATGTTGAAGTAAACCCAAAATTCTCTTCTTTGAGGGTGTAGAGAAAAACCCGGTGCCAAACACTCCAAGCAAGGATATATATTAAGGAACTTGGATAAAGAAACTATGAGTGTATAAACCTTGATTTTGTTATAAATATTAAAACAATTTAACAAAAATCAAGGGGACTTTTTCTTGAAAGAATTAGCTCTCAAAAACTATCTTAGATGTGTGAAAAGTCTTGTAAAAAATGTTGTTCCGGCACTAGTTAAATCTGTCAAAAAGTTAGTGGGGAAAAAGCAGTGGGAACATGGAAAAAAACTGCCAAAAAACTTTTCCTGCCAAAGTCGTTCGAACGACTTTGCTAACTATGTTCCAGAGGAGAAAAATGAATCTCGTTAGAAGTCTCGTTAGAACGAACTGGCAATCTCTTTCGAATGAGATGTCAGTTCGTTCCAACGACATGGGAATCTCGTTTGAACGACATTTCAGTTCGTTCGAACGACGTGTCAGAAAATGCCCTATTCATTTTAAGTCCAAAACTTTTTATGAAAAGTTCTAAAAAAAAATTCTGAGTAAAACAAAGTCGTTAAAATTATTTATAAAAATTATAAATTACACCGAATAAATTTCCAAGCTCATATATATATAATGCATTCATACCTTAGGAGCATTAGAACAATGTTGTTGACGTAGAAACGAGGCACACTAAACCCGACCATGGTGAAGCTTTATAATCTTGGTCGCTACGTCTTCAACGAACACGTCATAGGCTTGGATGGATACACTTGAACACTATCCTATGACTCAAATATTTTTGTCCAGAATTGAGCCAACACTAAATTAAGACTCAATCGGAGACTTGTGTCCTTACAGATCTTAATGATAACTACCCAATTAAAATTATTTCTAGTTAAAAAGGAATATTTTTCTTTAATCCAAATTCAGTAAAAATTTGTCCTAACATCTAAGTGGAAAAATGTATTTTACAAAAATGTTTCACTTATTAATATTTGTTCATTTACCATATTAAATAATCTAAATAATGAAAAGTAAATCATACACAAGGAAACCCTTTTGGGAGAAAATCTCGGACAAAACTGACACCTAGCCCTAGTATAGGTAAAATATTACAAGAAGGGATAAATAACTTATAAAATCAAACTCTCCTAGACTCAATAACTCACAACCTCTACAACTAACATTTACACCTTTTAGTAGCAAGAGCAAACACAGATTGCTATCCGCCCACTTACCACGTCACATGATTCAACCTTGTTGATATTGTCTCATTCCAACCTTTCAAAACTCTACATTTAAGGAAAAATATGAACTTTGATCCAAGTAAATCAAAACCAAGTAATACTCATGAATAAATATTTTGAAAATTAGTTTTGTCAAAACTAGCTTCAGTACGAAATTCTTACTTTATAGATTCAATAATGAATCTAAAAACTTGAACAACATAAAAATTAAGGGATAATATTTTTTTCTCTTCAACGTTGAAAAAAACTTTACTCAATGTTTATCTTATTCTATTTAGTCAAATAGAGCGATGGACAACTCTTAGTCATATACAAAAGCGGGATATAAATTATGTATTTCACACTTAATGGTTAATAAATACTCTTACTGAGATGCTCAATTTTGATTATGTCTTGGCACTATATCTAAGATAATGTTGTGGAAAAATCTATAAAAAGTACAAAAAATCAGCAAACTCAGTGACCTGTTGCGGATGCAAAAAATGGCCTTCGCTGACGTGAAGGCTTTGCCACACTAAGATGCACCACAAACCAGATATTATACACTGAGGATTCCAAAGGTCGCAGTCAGCGGAGATAAAGTTCGAAGACGCGAGAATCTGCTTAGCTGATGTAATGCCTCAACAAGCATGGTTGTTCCTAGAACCAAAGTTTACTAGTTTGATAGATTTCATAAACTTAGATTTTCCTTGTCAAACCTATGACCATGTAAAATCTAATTATAAAAGATTCATTTTCTAACATAAGGTTTATATATGAAGAATATATTACATCATGTTTTTGGCAATCTCAAAATCCTCAAGGTTAAATTAAAACATTCAAGGTTAAAAGAACATTTAATTAATGGAGCAAATTCTAAGTACTTTAAATCATTTTTATCTTCACCCGTAAAATTTCATATTTTTGGTTTACCACTACAACATATATCGGACATGGTTGTTGACGCCACTAAAATAAATGATGAGGATGAGATTGAAGATGAAGATAAATATTCACATCAAACATATAAGAGACAAAGGTTTTTAATGTGGTTCGGCTATGAATAAAGCCTACGTCCACTGTTATTTTATTCCCAGGGGTTTACAATAGCACCATAAGGTGTAGAGAGAGAAAGGATGTGTCTCTTATGTATGGTGTTTCTTGGTTCTCCCCCTTTTGGCTAAGGGAAAACATGTATTTATAGTGATGGGAGATAAAGAGATTCATTGTATGTAGACATTTATGTCTACATTCAACGAATCTAATTGTTGAATTGCTTGGTATGCTATGTGTTGTCATCTATTAATACAGTATAAATGTACATTAAGGCTCAATAAATGCGTAGTTGATCTTCCTGGTTGGTATGCCGACCAACTCTCCTCGGGTGCCGACTAACTCTCCTCGGGTGCTGACCAACTCTCCTCGGGTGCCGACTAATTCTCCTCGGGTACTGACCAACTCTCCTTGGGTGCCGACTAACACTCCCAGGGCGCTGAACAATTTTCCTCGAATGCCGACCAACTCTCCTCGGGTGTCGAATATTGCCACGTAGGATGACATGTGTCCTTTTCTGATTGGTCCTCGTAGATGGAGAATTTTTGCGTTAATAGAAGCCCCCAATGCTCCATGCTTGATGGTTTACTTGAAAGGATGGAGTATTTATTCTGCAGTGTTGCTCGGTGCTCGTGAAATTCTTGATCTACCTTCTTGATTTATTCAACATAAAGTGCATTATCTCCTGGACGACATATGATGCAGACTGGTCGATGGTTTCTAATCTTTCTTTTGAGGAACTCCATGTGCTATGTATCACCCCTGAGAATTTGGATGCATCCATGACATAGTATGCAGCTTGTAGTTTGTCATAATCTTCAAGTATGTTGATTGGTTTGCTAGTCGACCAACTGCCTCCTGTGCCGAGCAACTGAGTGCTAACTTCACGTACTTGATTCTTCTGATTTATGATCCTCTGAATACTTTGTCGAGTAACATACTAGATTTTGAACCCAACTCTTCAATCTGATTAGGACCAAGCTAGTGGTGGACTTCGAAACATTTTCATACAACTTCTTCTTCAATGTTGGTCGGGACAGTAGTAGTAAAGATCTTAGTGCTGTAGATACAGAATTTGACTTCTGAACTTTAATAGTACGTGTATAATAACTCCTGAATATGCCTCCTGAACTTCTGAATGCGCTTCCTGAACTTCTAAATACGCCTCCTGAACTTCAATATACCTCCTGAACTTCAATATTCCTCCTAAACTTCAATATACCTCCTGAACTTCAATAGCCTCCTGAACTAATTCTCGATCAAGAAAAATAACTTCTGAATGATAATTAGTTGGGGCCCCGACTATTTAAGTTTATGGAGTTGAATTTGGTGCTCGACTGTATGATGTTATGAGAATGTTCCACCGAATGAACTACTAAATTTTTAATAGAAGCCCCCAAGTATGGAATGTGAACTTTGAATGCTTTTTGCTTGATCGCTTTCACATACTCATAAAATATTTCCGACCAACTGTAGTTGACAGCTTCTTATTTCCGACCAACCTGAGTTGGTGGATTTTTTCTTCCCAACCAACCTTAGTTGGCACTTTTGGGAAATATATTTTCTTCCCAACTAACCTTAGTTGGCATTTTTGGGAAATATTTTTTCTTCCCAACCAACCTTAGTTGGCATTTTTGGGAAATATTTTTTCTTCCCAACCAACCTTAGTTGGCATTTTTGGGAAATATTTTTTCTTCCTAGCCAACCTTTGTTGGCATTTTTAGGAATAGTTTTTCTTCCTAACCAACCTTAGTTGGCATTTTTAGGAATAGTTTTACTTCCCAACCAACCTTAGTTGGCATTTTTGAGAATAGTTTTTCTTCCTAACCAACCTTAGTTGGCATTTTTAGGAATAGTTTTACTTCCCAGCCAACCTTAGTTGGCATTTTTGAGAAAAGTTTTTCTTCCTAACCAACCTTAGTTGGCATTTTTAGGAATAGTGTTTCTTCCAAACCAACCTTAGTTGGCATTTTTAGGAATAGTTTTACTTCCCAACCAACCTTAGTTGGCATTTTTGGGAAATATTTTTGATAATAAATGATGGAGACTTCCTCAAAGCTGACCAACGGATTGTTGGGAATAAGATATAATAAATGCTGGAGACATCCTTGGAGTTGACCAACAGATTGTTGGGAATAAGATAATATAAATATTGGAGACCTCCTCGGAGCTGACCAACGGATTGTTGGGAATAAAATATAATAAATGCTGGAGACATCCTTGGAGCTGACCAACAGATTGTTGGGAATAAGATAATATAAATGTTGGAAACATCCTTGGAGCTGGCCAACAGATTGTTGGGAATACGATATAATAAATGTTGGAGACTTCCTTGGAGCTGAATATATATAGAGAGAAGAAATTTTTCGAGATCCATGTTGAGATAAATATAAAATATGCATAGACATAAACAATGATTTAGAATAATAAACTGTCTTGCAGATCTGTCGAGGCAGAATTGCATAATGTCGAATAAGGATAATATTTTCCACAATATAAGACTATGGCTGAGAGCTTTGCTGAGCCTGAGTATAAATAAGAATTACCCCGACCAACTATCAATTGGGGGTGAAATATAATAAATGTTGCAGATATCTTTGGAGCTGAATATATATCTCGTCGAGCTCCATGCTGAGGTGAATATAGAATATGAATCCGAATGGATAAATAGAATAATTCGTGCCTGAGCAGATATCCGAGCAATAATACAATCAATAGTGACTCATTGAGGTAAAGTTTCACAATGCCAAGAAATGATAATATTCTCCAGAAGTTTAAGATTATTTTCGAGCATTTATATGCACCAAATCTTGTACCTGTAAAAATTAATAACTTGCCCTACCATATGTGTAGGTTGTATTGATTAGTCATGAGAATAATTTAATCATCCAATAAATGTATGATAGTTATATATTTGAGAAATAAAAATATTAATTTAAAAAAATGAAATAATATATGTTGGCTGATATGTCGAGGCAAAATTGCCTGATGTCGAGCAATACGAGTTTCCAGAGGTTTAAGATTGTGGCTGAGCTTTCGTCGGGATTAAATCTCATCCCTATAAAATTTTAATAAGCTGCCCGAGCACCTGTCGAGACTAGATCAAATAATTATTGTCATGAGAATAATTATTCAGCCAAATAATATATGATGTGTATCAGCATAAAAATTTCAAAATATGAAATAATATGTTCTGTGCCAAATGTGTCATGTGGGCAGATTTTTATAAAAAATGCTAGGCATTTTAATTTTAAGTAAAAGACTAAAAATAAGTTGGTTTTAAAAATATTTTTGGGGGATGGGCGTCTCAAGTTGCAGAATACATGATGACGACCAAGAAGCAAATGGTCCCCGACCAGCAGAGCGATTTCGCCGATCAATAAAAATGGTGCATTGATATTGCAGACCAGCTGTTGGATGGTCACCGAACAACATCAGGTGTCGCCGACCAAGAAGTGGATGGTTGGATAGTTGTCGACCTGATTCCGACCAAGTGTATGAGAACTTCCGAGTAGAAATATATGCCATCGACCAACAAATAGTAAGTCGTGGAGCTCCTCTTGATGGATAATACATGATAAAAGGATAACTATTGGGGGTGAATCTTGTACATGAGGCATTTAATAAGTTGCTCGAACACTTGTTGAAATTGATTCTCATAGAAATTATCATTAGTAAAAATTTTCATCTAAATATCATATAATATGTATCAGCTCAGACATAAGGCAATAAAAATTTCAAAATATGAAATAAAACGTTTTGTGCCAAATGTGTGTCAATGTGAGCAATATTTTATCAACTAGAATGTCATAAGGTTCGATTTGGGCTTTTTATAAAATAATTTTATTTTTAAATATATGCTCAAATATGGGATCGAAAAATTTATTCTAAGATAAAGTTCAGGGATATATTTTATTTAATTTTGAAACATTTATTTTGTTAGAGAAGTGTGAGAAAAAATAAATAAGTATCAATGGTAATAATTTTGACTTTGTCAAAATTAATAATTTGGGAAAATAAATTTGTCATCCCTCCATTCCAGCATTCCTCATCAATAGGTGATAACCATCTCTGACCAGTAGTATCGCCGACCAGCATCGTGTGACGTCAGTGTTGGGATGACTTTGTTTTGATCTGTCGACCATGTACATACGATCAAGAAGCCTTTGTTTTGGCTAAAACTTGTTTCCGACCAACTTTGGCCTTTTAAGTTGTTGACCGACTATTTCTTTGTTATCAAAAGTAGATGTCGACCAGATGTTCTTGTTTTGAAACAACCACCGAGGTGTTGCCGATCTACTCTAATGTTGCTGATGGATCTTCACAGCCTACCACCGACCAACAAAAATGGTCTGGTAAACAAATTTTGGTCGGGTAACAACCAGATGTCGCCGACCAACAGTAGATGGTTCTGACCAACAAAAATGCAGAAATACTCATCCGGCGACCTTCTTCTGGATTTTTCATCCTCACACAATTGATGCTAAACAGTAGTTGCAGATTCATGAGAACTTTGAGCCCAAGGCAGGCAGACTTATAATCGGAGAGTACTATAATCCTGGGATTGAATTTTTTTGTTGATCTGAAACCGAACCAAGTTGTGAGGTGGATGATCATCCGGTTATTTTTTTTATGCCACCCAGTTTCATTATTTTTGTTGCTGTAGACGGTTGAAGTCAAAACGATTGATATGAATTTAATAAATCCAAAATTTCTTCATCTTCCTGGGAAAGTTTCTCCATTGCCCTTTCTTGAGCGACGGTTCATTTTTCATCTTCTTTACGAAAGTGGGTAGAGATTTTTCAAGAGAAAGAAGGTTATTTTTGGTTTCCTTCCTATTTTCCATTTGTGGAGATAAAAAATACGGTGGATGATAAAAATCATTACGAAAATTATACCAAAAATCAATCATCGAACCAATAAATCAATCTTTATCAGAATTAATAAATCGTAACAAATCAAAATTCTTAGATCTAAGAGATAACCAATAGAAATCATCAGATCTAAGAGAAAATATGATCAATATCCAAGAGGAAAAAGAATGGTTTTGAATTTTTACTCCCTTGTAGAAGATGTGAAATATGTGAATCAACATATGTCAAATCTTTTTCCTTGATGTAACTCATTACATAAACGTGTTTGCCCAGAACATTTACAAGAAGAGTCATAGGTGCTTAACGTTCATGATGAAAATTGTCTAACACTGATATATATATATATATATATATATATATATATATATATATATATATATATATATATATTATTTTATAAATCAAATTGATGAGAACTTTTAAAGCAGATCTAGGTCAGAATTGTGATTATCGAGAGAGAGAAATTGTTCTTGATTTTAACTTTTCCCATTTAAAAATATGATGGGAATTTGAATAGACATCAAAGATCTTACAAAATTTATAATGAAAATTATCAAATCTTACCACCGTCATATATATTGGTATATGTAATCATTTAAAATATTTATTCCATGATATAAAATTGAAACTTGAGAATCAAGCAAAAAGTTATGATATATGAAATCCATTATTTTTCAGATTTCTAAATAAGAATTAATCTAACAGTTATGATTTTAAAATCACGATATGCAATATTTTTCAGATCAAAATTGGACAATTAATTTATGTATATAAACATAAAAATCATGATTGAATCAACAGATGTGTGTATAATTGATTATACGTAGAGAAAATAAAAACTTAGCTTTTGGTGGAGAACAATGCTTGTAACACGTTCCCACAGACGGCGCCAATCTGTTGAAGACAGAAAATGGCCACTGTCATTTTAGTGGCGTCAACAGCAGATAAATGATGAGGATGAGATTGAAGATAAACATTAACATCAAACATATGAGAGACAAAGGATTTTAAGGTGGTTCAGCTATGAATAAAGCCTACGTCCACTGTTATTTTATTCCTAGGGGTTTACAATAGCACCATAAGGTGTAGAGAGAGAAAGGATGTGTATCTTATATATGGTGTTTCTTTGTTTTCCTCCTTTTGGCTAAGGTAATACATGTATTTATAGTGATGGGAGATAAAGAGATTCATTGTATGTAGACATTTATGTCTACATTCAACGAATCTAATTGTTGAATTGCTTGGTATGTTATGTGTTGTCATCTATTAATATAGTATAAATGTACATTAAGGCTCATTAAATGCGTAGTTATCCTTTGATCTTCCTGGTTGGTATGCCGACCAACTTTCCTCGGGTGCCGACTAACTCTCCTCAGGTGCCGACCAACTCTCCTCGGGTGCCGACTAATTCTCCTCGGGTACTGACCAACTCTCCTCGGGTGTCGACTAACACTCCTCAGGTGCCGACCAATTCTCATCGGATGCCGACCAACTCTCCTCGGGTGTCGAATATTGCCACGTAGGATGACATGTGTCCTTTTTCGATTGGTCCTCGTATATGGAGAATTTTTGCGTTAACAATGGTCATGATTTTGGACCGTGACCAGGATCTATGAGTCACGATTTTAGATAATATCCATATTAGGAGTGATAAAATTATGGGCCACGGTCCAAAACCATGACCCCATATGGCGTTACGATACAGTGGGTGACATTAGTGTTGATTGGCTAGTCATGGTTTGGAACTGTGACCTATAGGTCACGGCTCAAAATCATTATCTAGTCTGTGATCATTAAAATTGCGTTTAATTATAATTACGACTCAAAACCGTGACTCCAATGATGACCATTTAAAAATATAAATATATGGTCATGGTTAAAAAAGGTGACCATGTATTTATAATTTTAAATGGTCATAGCTAGGGGCGCAATTTTGAAACCATGAATGTGAAGCTATCAAGAGACATCTTGGAGAAAAACTTAAAATGGGTTTTGGCAACAAAAGAAGACAATACAAAACTCGTTGGAACATGAGCTCACATATGATCTTATAAATATATTCCACCTTAAGCGTCCTCCTTAAATTGTTATCAATCCCTAAGCCTAAGGTATCTAGGGCATCATTATGACTGGTGCAGTTCTTCCATAATTTTCAATTAATATCGAATTGAATTTCTTAATGAAGTTATATTCTTTATCTCTATAGGCTAAGATCCTGAGATCTTTGCTCTCATAGTCACCATTCATATTGTTTGTGATCAGGCGGGAGTCATAGTGAATGGAGATATTTCCCCCTATTACAATGACTCGCCTAAGGCCGACTATCATAGCTTCGTATTTTTCTTTGTTATTGGAGCGTATGAATTATAGCTGGACTGCTTATTCAATTATTGATCCTCGTGGAGTGATGGAAACACTACCTATGTTGGTTCTTCATTCGTTAGAATATCCATCTAAAAATTGAATCCATGATTAGAAAATTATAACGGGACTACACCTAAAATTTCCATCAAACATCTCTAATAGTGGGTTAGAATAGATGACTTCCTTCAGTATACATAAGAATCATGCGATGAAATCGGACAATACCTACCCGTTGATGGAAATTTTAGGTTCGTAGCTAATATCAAGATGGGCTATTTCCATGAACTATTTTATATTTTGGTTGGTGAGGTCGGCGATATTCAAAACATAAAGATGAGGATAACTATGGAGTGGGCATCAGAATAATGCCTTAGCTTCCAGGAAGACATCATTAGGGCCAAATACCATCTTCTCTTTGGGCATGTATCTCCTTTTCAAATCAAGGATATAATGAATTACATACACTACACCCAAAAGGTAATTTGAAAGTGTTTTAAACACTTGCAAATGGCATTTGCAACGGTTCGAAATCGTTACAAATTGTTATGTTGCAAAAATTGTGCAATGATTCAAAACCGTTGCAAAATGGTATTTGTAATGGTTTATTTAGAATGAATGTCCGTCTTGGATAACCGTTGCAAAAAAAAAATTCCACTATTCAAAACCGTTATAAGTTTATATTTTTCAACGATTCTAAACTGTTGCTAAAAATTTACATCGGTTTAAAATCGTTGCAATGTACAGTAGACATTCATTTTTTTAGCCGTTCACAACACTTGCAAATAAAATCAGAATACTTACAAGTAGAATTATGCAAATGAAAAATGTTATTATTTGTAAGTGTTAAAAAACGTTACAAAAATAAAAATTATCCACCACAGGCTGCACCACCCTCACATCTAAAACCATCACAATAAAAAATGTTCAGAAATTAAAATAAAAAAATTATACCAAGTCAATTTCTTGCTATACACAATAATAAACCATAATAATTCATGAAACAATTCCAAGAATTAAATACAAAGAGATAAGCACAAACCACGATCATGTTCTTTCTTAAATTTTTTCCATTAATTTATGTCTCAAGCCTTGAGCTTCAACTTGTTCGCATTCCACTGGCCTCAACTTGTACATTATACTTGCACAAATATTTGAATCGATTCCCATAGTCACTATAATCGTTTGAATCATCCCATAGATTAGAATAATCTTGTTCTTCCCCGTCTCTTTCATCGTCATTATGTTTGTTTAAAGAGCGATTTATTTAGCTATTTTTTGTCCTCTCCTTTTGTTACCATCTCAAACATCATGATATACAGGGTTGACACCACCGATGTTTGCTAGCCTCACTTTATTATATAGTAAAATAATTATTTCCCCCCTTCTTTTTTAATCATTTCTCCCATTCTTATGAAGAGACTAATTCCTTGTAGCATGTTGTGAAACTGCCACATCCAAGAGGAGATTCTCATCATTCAATAGTCTTGACAACAATAATGGATAACTAAGGTGATTCTCGATCTTCTCCAATACCTAATTGTATTTCGGTGTCTATATTATCATGTTGTTTTTCTTCAATACTTGTAAGAATGACAAGCATTTATCCAACTATCTCATTATTAATCGATTAAGCATTGTAAGCATCATGGTGATAACATGCACTTCCTTAACTATAAGGCTTTGATTTGATACATGTTGGACTATATGCCCATTAGGTGACGTAATAGGTAAAAAATAATTTAAGCTAACCCCAAAGGAGCCTTTATAGGAACTAAGCTTCATCCTATAACTCTTAAGGATCTTAAAGTTGCTCCAGAGATAATTGATGTGGTTGACGACGGGTTTTTCGTTTACAAGCATGCCATCAATGTAGACCTTTATAGCTTGGAAAATCCATTTCTTAAACATCTTGGTGATCAACCACTAATAATTTGCTCCAGGATTCTTAACGCATATGTCATGACCATGTAGTAATACAACCCCGAGGTTATAAGAAATTAAGTATTCTCCCGGTTTATACCGAATATCGATATCCGATGATACCTAAATCACGTGTCTATGAAACTCATCCTTAAGTGTTCGATTGTTGAGTTCAAAAGATAATCGTTCCTTGGTAGAAGGAATTTATCTTTGGGGAAGGCTTGATTGAGGTCGTTGAAGTCCACACAAGCTCTTCACTCGTCGTTCTTATTTTGAATGACCATAGTATTGGAAATCTAATCTAAAAATTTGACCTCTTTAATGGAGTTGGCATGGAATTGCTCATCAACTTCACCCTTCATCACTTTCACTTTCTTAGGGGTTGACTTCTTTGAAATATCCTTAAAAAGTCGACTAGCAAAATCTATGTGCAACCAAAGACAAGTAACCTTGGGCCAATGGTTGGCATATCGTAAGGCTATCAAGCAAAGAGTGGCAACTTTATGTTTGAGAAACTCCTTAAATTAATGCCTCAACTCTTAGCAACACTAAACTAATGATAAAAAACCTCCCCACTTGTGATAAATCAAAATGAATCGTTTGTAGTTCCTCTATTGCTCGGTTAGTAGGGGATACTATCATTTCATCAACCCATACCAAGAACCCTTTCATTACTATTTGTCCTGATCGTCCTTAGAGTCTCCATCTTATTGACATTTTGTCCTAGGCATGATTCTATTTGATGGAAATAATGAATTAACTTATGACAGCTACCTAATCATGTCTGGTCTCCACAATGCCCTGAGCGGTCACAAACATAAGGTTCTAGTAGAGGGATGAAGGCACATCATTTATGGTATGCAATCACCTTATCCCAATGATAGAATTGTAAGGTGAATCCGACCTTACTACACGAAAATATATTCCCTGATTAATCGACCCCACTTTAATTGGTAGATTGATCTTCCATAAAGAAGTCTTAACATTACTGTTAAAAATGAATAACGACCTTACCTTAATGTTAAGGTACTAGGTGTTGTACCCCTGCTTGTAAAGAATATCCACATATATAATCTCTAAGGAATTATCATGGTCAACTAGAATCCTGCTCATAATGAAGTTAGCGACCCTCAAACTGAGGACCAAGGCATCCTTGCTCGGTAAATTGACTTCAACTAAGTCCTTATCAAAGAACATGATAACTCGTCTGAGTTCAACATCATTGCAATTACTTTTTATTGAGAGTTGGTTTCGATACTTCGAATGGGAAGGCCTCCTCAACACTAGCTTTTATTCTGATCTTTGGATCTTTTTCCCTGTAAATCGAAAGGTATCAGTGTACTTATGAATAGAGATCACCATTCTTAATGGTAAAAGACACTCATCGTTTTTCTTCTGAGTAGAGGTTTTTTTATAGTTATCTATGTACTCTTTGAGGTGGACAACTTACACTAAGTCTTCCAAGTGGCACTTTAACATCTTATAATTCTCACTCTTATGACCATGGTCTTAGTAGTAATTTTACTATTGAGACGTATCTCTCTCGCTGGCATGTTCTGCCATCACAGGCGTATTTATGTAGTGAGGCTTATCCTTGATTCAGGGAGTATTTTGTAAGTAGGTTCCTTGAAAATGGTACCAACTGCTTAGTACTGAGGTTACATTTCTCTTTCCTCTATTATTTGTGTTTTTGTTATTAGTCATCGGCTTACTGTACCGATTATTTTGGTCGTCCACCTTTCGGACCTCGTCCTCTACTATGGCGTATTTTTCTATAGGGGAAACGGGGTCGCCCATGTATGCCACTGATTTCTTTATAGGGGTTATTACAAATCATCTAAGCGGGTGAAACCGATTTTGAAAAAAGAAATCGCCAGTTGCTCATTGCAATTATCAATCTCATGGAACAGCGCCTAATACCTCTGAGCATACTTTTTTAAGGATTCTCATTGGTTCCATTATAGGGTGATCAGAGAGTCCACCTCTTTGAAGACCTTATCATTGATAATAAATAAGGTAGTGAACTGCTTGGAAAAAGCGGTGAACGAGGGGATTGACCTATGGGATAATTTCTCGAACCACGTTAAGTCAATGTCTCCAGGGTAGGAAAAAACTCAACACATTAGAGAGTTGTTGTGACACCCAATGATATAGTTTGTCTATAGTGCCTAAAATGATGAGAATTATTGGTCCTGTCATCGTAGGTACTTATCATTGGAATTGAGAACTTCTTCGAAGGCTTCAGGCTCTTAATCTTCTGGGTGAACAATAAGGCGGACCTAAGCCCTATAGACCTCATGTCCAGGTACCTAGGTCTACAAATATTATGGGTTAGAAGTCAGTCCTCCAATTCTCCCTGGATCATATTACATAGATTTTCCTAACTTGAGATTCTATATAGAGGAGGAAGATCTTGTGGCAGCTATGATGAGATCATGAAGTGAGACAATCACCTTTAGTTGATCGATGCTTAATAAAGTGCCTTCCAAAGTACGGGGTGGGATGGACAAAAAAGGGGATCCTATATCTAGAGGCCATACCGTCTTTATTATGGGGTGAGGGGAGGGGGTCCTAAGGGCAAACCCTTTTTCTTTAACGATGATAAGGCCCATGGGTACTAAATCAATGGGCCTCTAATTAATCACTTAACTATCTTCGAGCATTCTCGTTCGTCTATCATTGAGTCTCAACATCACATCGTAATAGACATTCTTCATAGTGGTTGGACAAACATGATGGATTCTTGATGGGTATCCCTCATCAAGGTGAGTCACAATGACTACTACGATGATTGGTGCCAAAGGTGAGCATCCCTTAGACCTGATATCACTTAGAGAGTGGGAGATTTAGGTGGATACTAATCTCTCTTATCGATGCTAACCTCTGAACAAATTTATTTCCCTCCACGGGAACAATATCATTGGCCAGCACTTATGGTGGAAAATTTAGCAAATCAAGTGGCACGAACTGAGACTTTCCAACAAACGATGCCAAATTACAGGGGAATCAAATCTACAATATGTAATTTACTAAAATCAAATTAAAGTGAAACTTTTGAATGTTAAAAGACATTTAATTTTAAGGGATTTAATAAGTCGATTTTTCTTACATCCACGGGAAAGAAATGAGAGTTGGTTTATTACAAATGGTATATTTTGGAGTGATAGGTTGCTAGCTAAGAGTACAAACAGTGAATGCAATGTTAACATATTATTAATATGTGTTCTCATCATAATTGGTGTCTTATTTATACAAATATAAAGTTCCAATCAGTTACAACCGCTTAATGATTAAATTTAACAATAATCGACCCATTTTCAGGTCTATCCTCTGAGTTGTAGTTGAGCCAATGTAAGATTGCATTGCTAGTGGTATACATAAGTACGGTCTGGTCCAGATGACACTTTGGTAACCAACCACACTATAGTCTTGTCCTATAGGCGAGACCACCATTCTCACCCATACTAGCAAAAGAATGTCGGCCTCAGACGACACTCATGTTACAAGATACTAGACTCAAGAGGTAGGGGTAGATGTGTCGAGCACAGAGGACCATCTTATCTCGTCTTAGGTACAAACATAAAACCAAGCACAATACAGACTCTCGACAGAGTCAATACATCCATTGTCGTCTCAGACAACACTACTTACCATAAGTATTTTCTTCCAGGCATGGAAAGCATGAGACGAATATCTTAGTCTTTCCAGGACAATACTGTTAACAAGAATCACCCACCCACGTGTGGGGATTTTTGTTATGATTACTTCACCACTGAAATAGACACGTGGTGCTCTTTCATAGGCCTTCGATATCAGTTAGGCGTGGAATGCATGCGCGTGAGGGGGGGGGGGCATTGCGCACCCCTCAGCGTGTAAAAGCTCACTTTGTCTTCATTGAGGATCAAATTCCTACACCTTCATTGTTACTCTGCTCAAATTGTTCTAGGGAGAGAAGTCTTGTATTGGTATTTACCATGATTATTTAAGCCTTATTATACGTAGGCCAATGACCGAACCACTTAAATCCTCGTGATCATCTCCATTTCTCTCATCTCTTCTTCTGAATTATTTGTTCATTACCTACAATTTACTTATATTACTTATTCATCTGTGCATAACTCAATCTCTGGGTGAATTCTTATATGATCTATGTATCATCAACTTGCGAAGATTTATTTGATTATCTATATATATTTGGAGTAACATGTTCTTACTCGACCAACTTTGAGTTAGTGGTCATTTATATCTAGGGGCTTTTTTTTAAAAGCATCTACAATGTGTCTTGCTTAGTGGACCAAGTCAATTCCAAATCCCTTCAACTTTCTTACAAAACAGTTACTGCGAGGAAAAAAATATGTTAATAATATGAAGGAATAATGAGCGTATTATACGTAATTGACAACAAGAAACCTCTGTGTTGTAAGTCGGGATCTTTATAAGAACAATCTTTCGTTAACTATGTATCCTATCTCCCTATCTCATCGAAGAACCTTATGGCCAGGCACATATTCCTAGTGACAACTATTTTTTTTCTCTTTTTGGCCTTTAGAAGAGCGCAAAACATGACTTGTTCACAATAATTATTGTCATTCGATGATTAGTCGTTAACAATCCTACTAACCGAGTCATGAGACAAATAAGACATAATAGTAAAGTAATGTGAACATAAATATCAAGTGCAAGGAAAACTAGATTATATGCTACATTTGTCTCTTCAAATTAATATGAGGCCCCATTTGGTACGTGGTAAAGTTTGGTGAAATCTGATTCCTTATGTGCAATCATGAAAAAGTGTAACATTATTGCGTTTGGTGCGATATTAAGTTGTATGAAAATATAGGCCCCAATGAAATAAAATCACATCCTTGGTGAGAAAGTGGTTGAAATAAAAATACATCCAATATATGTGAGATTTTGACTTTACCATGTGAATCCTAACAAATAATTTTTGTGAAGGCAAAAAAATCCATAAATATATTAAATTATAAAAACTACTCACAAAATCTAAATGTTTATTGTTTGAAGATAATTTTGTTATGTTAATTTGTATTAAATTTAAAGTCAAACAAATTTTATTTAGGCATTTTTTTTTCTAAATTTAAAATTGAACAAATTTTATTTATGCATTTTTTTCTAGTCATGTAATAATTAATTTGATTAATTACAATGTAATACATTCATATTTACAATAAACTATTATATTTGTTAAATATATTTTTGAAAAATATATATTTTAATTCATACATTTATAAATAGTGAACCTAATATTGTGTATATATAATAATATAATTGCTAAATGTTATTATTGATATATATTGTGTATATATAATAATATAATTGCTAAATGTTATTATTGATATATATAGTATATTCTCATGTCACACAAAATTTTGATTCTCAATAAATATCCATTTATTTAATTACTTTTCCAATAATAAGAATCAATCCAAAAAATTAGTGCGAACGAGACCCGGCCTGAGAGTAAAAAGGAACACACGAATTCGAAAATTTGTTCCAGAGGAAGTACCAAAAGTGTTTCATTATAACGAGGCATTACACCAAAAGTTCCAAAAATTTAAATTCAAACAAAACAAAACGAAAAAAAAAAGGATCAAAACGAACGTAATAAAAGATTAAGCACAGACTATCAATGAACCCTTTTCTCTATCAAGCTGTAAACTTGGACTTTGGGACGCGCTTTCACATTTCAAATCATCCCCATCTTCGATCTTTACGTTCTGAAAATTTATATTAAAGAAAAAACATATCTTTTAGTCGAATTATGAGAAAGAGAGGAAGCAAAATAATTGAATTGAAAAGAGTATTCACTTGCCTGGGATTTGTCTTCCGTAACCTTAATCTTCTTTTCTTGTTGCTTCTCTCTCATCGATCGAATCGGAGATATCTGCTTACACAAATACATTAAATTAAATTTATAAATCATCAGTAAAAAAAAAATGAATGATTAATTTTCTTACCATACATGAATCTCTGAGCTCTTTTAATCGATAAAGCCTATCGACTTCAATCTCCAGCATTTTTTGCATTTCTCCTCTATTTTCCAGCTCCTTCATTTGCATCTCAAGCAACAAATCCCTTTCTCTCAGCATGTTTTCGGTTTTATCTTTGTCTAACCTAATTCGTTCGAGCTTCTCGCGCATAGCGCTTAGCTCCTCTGCTAACGATACATCTAATGATTCGATTTTGGTTGGAGTTGTAAACATCGGATTATTCTCCTTGTTGGCATCCTCACCTAATGAGATCTCAATCCATCCAACCTTCGGATTGGGCTTTGTTACATGTTTGTTATTGATCGGAGTGGCCGGAGAATTCTTTGGCCGGAGTGGTGTCCGGCCGGTTTTCAACCGGTGGGTTTGTTTTCCGGTGGTGAGTGGAGATTGTGCCGTTAACATTTTCCAAGGGAGAAAAAAGTTGGAAGGGTTTTGAATTTGAAAGTAGAGAGGGAGGGGGAGTATTAAATAAATTAACGGCTACTAGTATAAATAAGTGTTTGATCAGGTTCAGGTGGGGTGGTCTGAGTCTGACCGGGTAGGATTAAAAAAGTTTCAACTTACGAAAGCCCACATAAGCCCTATATTCTCTCTCACACAATCGCCCAACTTTATATTCTTTTCAAGATCCATCACTACAGTGTTTTACGGCTTTTGCGCAATTTTAATAGCATCATTGCTTTAGGATGTTTTTGGCGTATGATTTATGAAAATGTTACCACGTGACTTAAAAGAGCGTATATTTTTTTTTTTGTACATATATCAAATAGTTCTTCTAATATTTTTTAATATTTATTTAGTTCAAATTTTTTTATTTTGCTTTAAAACGTTATTTGCTACATATTTTTGAAAGAGAGTACTGCTGGCGCGGACCTCTAAAAATAAGAGAATATTGAGTATTTGAGGGACTAAATATGTTAAACTAAAAATATGTGTCCTTTATAAAAAATATATATTTATAGTAAGGACTATTAAATAATTGACCCTATATTTTAATCCTAGAAATAATAAGAGAAAATTATATTTAAGTTTTATTTGTGAGGTCAACATATATATAAGATCTATTGACTTTTCAATAAGCATACGTGACACCCTGCCTAATTAATTATTGGGTGATCAGTCCTTAATTAATTAATTTCAGAATATCAATTTGGTCCAATAATGCATCACTGTCGAAAACTAACTTTTAATTTAATAAAAAAAACTAACCAGCTAATATTTAAAAAGCGTGATGTCCAAATTTTATCTTGTTAAAGAATGCCAACAATGCCATACATCACAGTAATATAAATAAAGTCTAACTGAAGTAAAATAAATGGTTGGAGTAAACACGTCCAGATACAATCCCATACAATAAATCCAATAAAAAGAAATCAATTTTAAGAGAGAGTTTAAAATAACTAAATCTCAGGAAGTAAACTGAAGTAGGGACGGCATGTCCAACATAATAGATAACTGAAAATGAAGAATAGGCTGAGTTGTCTACTAGCAATTATCCTGCAGCTTCCACAGAAGCTACAGCACGACAACTGAATAGAGTCTCCGAAGGCTGGTGTCCCTGTGACTGGGCACCTAAAAATAAAGGAACGATAGAAAGATATATAGAAAAACGGGTCAGAGCCCGAGTTGAAAACAATTTAAAATAGCAAGTGCTTAAATTGATTTAATTAGCACAATTATTATCCAGGTTAACTTAGCGTACTCACTTGAGATATTCACCCCTCGATCTAGTGTGCACGTCTAACGAGTTTAATCACCCAATCTAGTCATGATACACTAACTGGCTACTAAATACATACTATTATGATGGGAAGACTCCCTAAATTACCCAAAGCCGACATTCTTAAGATTTCAATATAGGTTTAGAATTACTTTAGTTTATTCACATATTTTTCTAATTACCCAGCTGATAATACCATAAGCACAACATAAGACACCAAACAGGATTTCGGTATACACACATTATTCACTTTATGTATACATATCAATTTATATATAAATATAGCAATATCGTACCCCTGGTTGAGAAACCCTTAGTGCTATGCATACTCGGCTATCTCGTCCCATTGCAACGCTCACGCATAGAGGATAACTGGTTCAATCTCTTGAGAACCAATAAACACAAACACCTATTGGAGGCGAGCATAGTCCCAGGCCGATGGGCTATGCACATACCTACGTACCCATACGACTATTGTCACTATCATTCTCACGGATAGCCCGTACTATTTTCGACCTCAACTTTCTCTCGTTATGGTTTAGTATAGCAACTGGTCCCTCTTCGTAGGAGCTATCAGGTTGTAAGTCTATCTCCTCTAGCGCAATATGAGTATGAGACAATTCTTCTCGAAGAAATATCCTCAGTGACGAGATATGAAACACGTCATGGACTCTATGCAAGTGCTCCGATAACCCAAGTCTATAAGCAACTGGCCCAATCTTCTCGATAATGGGGAATGGCCCTACATACCTCAGCGCCAACTTTCCCTTCTTCATAGGAGACATCCGAAGTAACACCTAATCTCTAATATTGAACTCTCGAAAGTAACGTTTGGCATCAGCGTAACTCTTCTGCCGATCTTGAGCAACTTGAATACGGCTCCGTATCAACTATATCCTCGCCAAAGTATCCTGAATCACCTCCGGACCCAGTAACTTGTTATCCCCCACCTCTAGCCAACATGTTGGGGAACGATAAGGTCTTCCATATAGGGCTTTGAATGGAGCTATACCGATAGTAAACTGGTAGGAGTTACTATAGGCAAACTCCATCAGTGGAAGGTACTGCTCCCAACCTCCGCCAAAATCAATGATGCACATACATAACATGTCCTCCAACATTTGATTCGTTCGCTCTGTCTGACCATCCGTCTGCGGGTGATAGGCTGTGCTCAGCTGCAACTCTGTACCTAACGCCTCCTGAAAACTCTCCCAAAATCGAGAAACGAACACCTTATCTCTGTCAGACATGATATTAAGAGGCACTCCATGGAGTCTCACTATCTCTACTATGAATAACTAGGCGTACTGTCCCGCTGTGTATCTGTCCTGGCTGGCAGAAAGCGGGCTACCTTGGTCAACCGATCCACTATCACCTATATCGAATCATGACCCCTCTGCGATGTTGGTAATCCCGTGATAAAGTCCATGGAAATGTTCTCCCATTTCCACATAGGATCCTCTAATGGCTATAGAATCCCGCCGGCCTCTGATGGTCCACCTTTACCAACTGACAAGTGGCACATTTCGAGATGAACTCGACAATATCCTTCTTCATTTCGCTTTACCAGTAATGTCTACGCATGTCCGGGTACATCTTATCCCCGCTGGGATGTACCAAAAATCGGGAATCGTGCAACTCTGTCATCACCTTGTGTCGCAAATTCTCACCCTCGGGAACAATCAATCTCCCATTGAAACATAAACCCCCATCTAAACCCACGGTGTAAGACTCAGCCCCCTCGGCTAGAAGCTTCACTATCTGACTTTGGCAAAACGAATCATCTGCCTGAGCCTGTACTATTCCCGTAATAATCTAAGGCGTAACCGTCATTACAGACATAAACTATCGAGCTATCACATCCTGGTTCCCTAACTCCTTCCATTTCAATTTCCACACCTCGGCCACCTCACCGACTGGCCTACGGCTTAATGCGTCTGCTACCACGTTAGCCTTCCTCGGGTGGTACTGGATATCAAATTGATAGTCCTAAACAAACTGAAGCCACTGACGTTAACGCATATTTAACTCCTTCTGCGTGAAGAGGTACTGTAGCGATTTATGGTTCGTGAATAAGAGAAATTTCTCCCCTGGGAGGTAATGTCTCCAAATACGAAGTACAAACACCACCGCCGCCAACTCTAAATCGTGGGTGGGGTAGTTCCTCTCATGAGGCTTAAGCTTACAGGAAGCATAAGCTATAGCATGATCCTCCTGTTGAAGTACACCTCTAATACCTAATAAGGACGTATCAATGTAGACTAGACACTCCACTCCCGGTCTGGGTAATGCTAACACTGGTGCTAAGGTTAACTTATCTTTCAACTCATCAAAGGCCAACTGACAGGCGTCACTCCAGATAAAGGACACCCCTTTGTGAGTCAAATGCGTCAACGGACCCGATATCTTTGAAAGACCTTGAATGACCCTTATGTAATGTCAGGCTAAACCCAAGAAACTGCGTATCTCGGTCGATGTCGTGGGCTGTCCCCACTCCTTCACCTCTGACACCCTCCTCGAGTCTACGAATATCCCTCTATCGGAGATGATATGCCACAAAAACTGTACCTTCTTGAAAGCGAGAGCTTTTCTCAATCAAAGCTCTGATACCACTTGTTGGTGCAATAGGCCCTCAAATTTAAAATCTTAATTCTTTTTACTTCACAAAGTAATAATTTTCTTTTTAGATGCGGAAGTGTAGATGAAGGTTCAAATAAAACAATTAACAAAATTTTAATTTCTTCTCAAAATTAAAATTTAACCAAAGTGAAATAAGATTAAATCCAAACAAATTTAAATTTCACTTAAACATAATTAATTAACCCAAGTCCTAGAAATTTGCCTAAGTCATATGTTTGATTTTAGTAAATTAGGCCAAACCAAATTTTAACACATTAGATTAATGACATGAATTAATTACACATTACCCAATATTTAAATTATCACCAAATTAAACATGTAGTGATTAAAATCAAATTTTATCTTGAATTACCTAAGCATGCGTTCTAGGTGAGTTTGCACAAGATAAAATAAACAATGAAACCACTATTTCGCGATGTACAAGGAAAAACTCACAATGGGAAAAAATCTCGGACGACCCTAGCCTCAAATTCACTAAGTACGGAATTTACAAATACAAGCAAGATGACTTACAACACTCGGCTCGATCCCTCTCAAGCCCCAACGCGTCTTCTTGTATTAACCTCTGCCTAGCGAATAACCACGAAGTTTCACCGCGGTCTCGGAATCCACTGATCGGACTTTATATGGTCACCATCACCCGAACATGGAGCCTTTCTCCAAGTGGGTAAATAAACACAAACTTCTTCTTCTTTGTGGGATTTAAAAGCAAACCCAAACGTCTCTTCAAACGGTAGAGATGAAAAATCGGTGCCAAAACTCCAAGTAATGTATATATATATATGGAAGTTTGGATAAACAATATGGGTGAAAACAAAGTGTTTAAAAGGATTTTTCTTGAAAAAATGAACACTTAAACTTGAAATTTTTCTTAGGAAGAATTTGCTCTCAAAACTCTCTCTTGGAGATAGATGTGTATGAAAAAGTTCACTTTCCAAAGTTAGTTCCCGCACTTAGATATTCAGTCAAAAGTTAGTGGGAAAAGATAATGGGAAAGTGGGTGAAAACTGTCAAAAGCTATCATTTAACTATTCCCGCTAAATCTCATTCGAACGAGATTTGTCGTTCGAACGAAGTCTCGTTCGAACGACCTTCTAACGACATTCTAACGAAGTTCCAGTGTCTTTAAAAAATGAACTCGTTAAAAATCTCGTTCCAACGATATTTCGAATGAAGTTACAGAGGCCAAACTAGGAACTCGTTGGCAAACTCGTTCAAATGACATTTGGTTCGAACGAAAAACTCGTTCGAACGACATATCGAATGAACTTCCAAAAAGTTAGAAATTTTCATTTTTAGCCCAGAAACTTTATAAACTTTATTTAAAGTTTTAATTAAATCTTTTTGAAAATAAACAATAGTTTTCATTAAACCTACACTCATTATACTGTTCCAAGCTCCTATATATATGTAATGAATTCATACCTTGGAAGCATGGAAGCACTCTTGATGACGTAAAAATGAGACACTTAAACTCGGCATTTCGATGAAGCTTTATACACTTGGCGGCTACGTCTTCAACAAACTCGTCATAGGCTTGAAATAGATACATTGAACACTATCCTATGACACAAACATTTTTGTCCGGAATTGAGCCAAAACTACATGGGATTCAATTGGAAATTTGTGTCCTTACAAATCTCCCCCTTTGGATATTCCGGGAAAAAAATTAAACAAAAATCCTAAAGGGCCGTCAAGCTCTACTAGACTGACAAAAATGTCCCACCCAAAATAAAAATACAATGCGTGACTCAAACAACCCAAATGATAAAAAAATTTGCCGGTGAAAGTTGCCACTTAGAAAATAATTCCTGCATACTTAAGCAAACACATTAAACGCATAGGGAATATCAAAATATTAATTGCAATTAAATAAAGGCTCCCCCTAAATTAATTCTCCCATTTATTAAAACAAATAACCTACTTAGAAAGATGTCTCCCCCTAAGATAAATCTCCCTCAACTAAGATACGATAACAATAGGATTAGATACCATTTCTCCCCCTATCATTCTCGCCCTTTTTGTTCAGGAATAGACAAAGGATAAAACTAATTTAAACGTGATGCATAAAGTGATAAGAACATGAAAGCATATGGATAATAAAAACATAACTAATCCATAAAAATGAATACCAACTATGATGCTACAACAAATGATACCAATGTGACAAATAAAATTCTAAGCATGTGACATCAAATAAACTACGCAACAAACAAGGTACCAATTATGGATTGAAGCATAAATGGACTAGCTAAACATGGCAAATACATAAATAAAATATCATATATATGTATACACAAGAGATACAAGTTAAGCATAAGTACACACATATAGATGTAAACACACAAATGACACAAAATAAGATAAAGTTTTCACACTCGTATGGCAAAAATGTGTCATATGGAAACGAAAGTGTTGGGGTGTGAACTAGGAACAATTAAATTTAGACCCAATCACTTAAAAACATGTTCGCGGAGTTCTCATTTGATTGCAAACTTCATCACATTTGAATATAACCTCATGTGACAATATAGATTGAACTCAATGAACAAACATACATAATGCATACAAGCCTAACATATTGATGATTCTACAAAACAATAAAGTCATGACATTGAAAGTACAACTAGGATAAACGAACATTGTGCAAATCGTTGATATATCATCCAATCTCCATCAATAATCATATATATATATTTTGAATGATAATATCAAACAAATAAATTAGGCCTTGGCAATTATTTTTCTTTTTGATTCCATATTTTATTTTAGGCCTTTGGACCACGTATTGCTTTTAGGTCTAAACAAACGGTGGCTTACGATTCACAAAGGATAATAAATCCTTTCGGAGCCCTTCTTCGTGCACATTATATTTATCATTTTTTATTTCTCACAAATCTCATGTGCAACGAATTTTGACATGCACTAGTCCTCCTAGGTTACAAATATGTAGATGACTAGATTGGTAGGAGAACACGTCACAAATCTCAAATATACATATGAAGTTAAAATTTCAAAAGAGCTCATGCATGTGTGAATTGAGGCATATAAAAATAGAATCCATTATATCAACACAAAATCCAACTACTCCATATAAGCATGGTAAAGAACATAATAAGGATTGACAATCTAAACCAAAAGTTCTAGCCATATGGGAGAGAAAAGGATGGAATTCTAACACAAGTATATGCCACATAAAGTGTGTTTAACTAAAATACACAAAAAAAAATTCTTTTTGAGTTTTTCAAATTTTTAACCAAAAATAAAAATATATACTCAAAAGACAAACAAAAATCATTTGAATTTTTCATTAAGCTTAAATTACCATGAGAAAAACCCAAATGATAAACAAAAATATTTTTGTATTTTTCATTTAATGCAACAAAATGAAGTAAATATAATACAAAAGATAAACATGTCATGATTTCTAGCATAAAATATGAAATAAAGCAATGACTAGAAAATGACTAAACATGCATATACCTAGTAAGGATATATAATATGAAGCACAAAAAGCTAGAGTATGCAAATAAAACTATCACATTCAACCTTTACATTTTGCAAGGGAGGAAGCATGTGAAATTAAATGAGAATAAAAAACCCCATCTTGTAAAGCTACCAAGTTAGATCTCCTAACCCAAACTAATGATGAGTGACTATCTCTTGGTGTAGGAATATTGACTACCTTGGTTTCCTTATGGTGTGTGTGTGTGGGGGGGGGGGGGGGGGGGTCTAGGACCTCGTTTAAGATCAATTGTTTTTTTCTAAGATGACCTTTTCGACCACAATGTGCACAAGTAAAAACACGTCGAAAATGGGGACCTAAGGATTGATCTCTAAAGGCTTTCCTGGGCAATTCTCCTAAAACATTAGTTTTGGCTTTATAAGTAGATTCATTACAAGTATAGAAGCCTAAACCACAAGTGTCATTTTTTATTTGGACCGTTCCTAATATTTTATCTAATTTTTTCGAATGACACTCCAAATAAAATTTGACTTTACTAGAGTCTTTTAATTTATTTTCTAATTCTGGGATGTTAGACTCTAATAAAACATTTCTCTCTTCAAACTCTAGAAACACCTTTTTCAAGGATTCCATTAAACCTCTAAGGCTATCTTTCTCGCCTTCTACATATTCAAGCTTCTCTCGAAGAGTTCTCTCTCGTATCCTAAGGTCTTCCACTAACGGACTATCATCAATGACCTTGACACGTTCTTTTAAACAAGCTTTTAACTTCAAATTAGCTCTTTTTAATTTAATAGATTCTTCATAAAGTTCTTGAAATACATTTTGAAGTTCACTCACATTAACCTCATCTTCATTTTCACTCTCTCTCTCTCTCTCTCTCTCTCTCTCTCTCTCTCTCTCTCTCTCTCTCTCTTTAACTCTCATTACCATAAAAAACAAGGGAATCATAAACTATGACCTTGGAAGTGTCATGTGTTGAAATCTCATCAATAGAGGAATGCTCATTATCACTCACATGACTATCCATAAAAGCCAAAAGGTTGGGCTTAGTAGGGGAATCGGGTCCCTCTTCCTTATCACTATCACTAAGGGTCGCATTATATGAAATTGGTTGCTTACCCTATCTCCTTAGTTTAGTGGGGCACTCAGAATCCCTATGGACATACACTTCACAACCAAAACACCTATTTGACTCGTCCCTATTTAATTTTTTTTAGAAGTTTTAGGGATCCTCTCGGCTTTGTCATGCTTAGAAGTTTCAAATTTCTTAAAGTTATTTTTAAATTTATCTTTGTTAATTTTAAGAAACTTTGGAAATTTCCTAGAAAATAAGGCCATATCTTCCAAGTCACTGCCACTCTCGCTCCCTACTACTTATTTTTCCTCTTTTTGGGCTTTTAAAGCAACACCTTTTTCAATTTTCTTTTAAGTTTTAGAGGGAAACATGTCCAGTTGATAGGTTTGCAAATCAGCTACAAGCTCTTCTAATTTCGTAGTGGCTAAAGTTGGTAAAGAATTTAATATGGTCACTTTTGGAATAAATCTATCGGGTAGGGACCCTTAAAATTTTCTTTACTACTGGATTATCGGGTATTTTTTCTCCCAAGTTAAAAGATGAATTAACAATATCGGAAAGTCTAGCATAAAATTCATCAAAAGTTTCTTTTTCGTTCATTTTGATGGTTTCAAATTGAGTGGTGAGGTTTTGGAGTTTCGAAGCTTGAACGACACTTGTACCTTCATGAGTGAGTTGTAAAATATCCCAAGCTTCTTTAGCGATCTCACACGTCATAATGCGTCGGAATTCATCCGATGTGACAGTGCTAAAGAAGGCACGTAAACCACGGGAATTAAAATTTGAAAGTTTAAACTCATTCTCACTCCATATATCGACCGGTTTGGGAACACGTTCATTATCTACTAAATTAGTTGGTGGATACCACTCATTAACTACCGATAACCAAACCTTCTCGTCGATAGATTTAAGTGCCTATTTCATTCGCGCTTTCCAGTACGCGTAATTAGAACCATCGAAAAAAGGGAATTTTCAAAATGGGGAAAATTCCATTTTAGCCAAAAATAGTTAAGGATCTTTAACGAAATAATTTATCGCTTTGGCTTTTATACCAATTTGAAAGAGAGAGATTTTCTCAATCCAAGCTCTGATACCACTTGTTGGTGCAATAGGCCCTCAAATTTAAAATCTTAATTCTTTTTACTTCACAAAGTAATAATTTCCTTTTTAGATGCGGAAGCGTAGATGATGGTTCAAATAAAACAATGAACAAAATTTTAATTTCTTCTCAAAATTAAAATTCAACCAAAGTGAAATAAGATTAAATCCAAACAAATTTAAATTTCACTTAAACACAATTAATTAATCCAAGTCCTAAGTCATATTTTTCGTTTTAGTAAATTAGGCCAAACCAAATTTTAACACATTAAATTATTGACTTGAATTAATTACACATTACCCAATATTTAAATTAGCACCAAATTAAACATGTAGTGATTAAAACCAAATTTTATCTTGAATTACCTAAGCATGCGTTCTAGGTGAGTTTGCACAAGATAAAATAAACAATGAAACCACTATGCCGCGATGTACGAGGAAAAATCCACAATGGGAAAAAACCTCGGACGGCCCTAGCCTCAAATCCACTAAGTACGAAATTTACAAATATAAGCAAGATGACTTACAACACTCGACTCGATCCCTCTCAAGCCCCGACGCGTCTTCTTGTATCAATCTCTGCCTAGCGAATAACCACGGAGCTCCACCGTGATCTCGGAATCCACCGATCGAACTTTCTATGGTCACCGTCACTCGAACAAGGAGCCTTTCTCCAAGTGGGTAAATAAACGTAAACTTCTTCTTCTTTGTGGGATTTAGAAGGAAGGAAACCCAAACGTCTTTTCAAACGGTAGAGATGAAAAACCGATGCCAAAACTCCAAGCAATGTATATATATATATATATATATATATATATATATATATATATATATATATATATATATATATATATATATGGAAGATTGGATAAACAATATGGGTAAAAAAAATGTTTAAAAGGATTTTTCTTGGAAAAATGAACACTTAAACTTTAGCTTTTTCTGAGGAAGAATTTACTCTCAAAAATCTCTCTTGGAGATAGATGTGTGTTAACGCAAAAATTATCCATCTACGAGGAACAATCAGAAAAGGACACATGTCATCCTACGTGGCAATATTCGACATCCGAGGAGAGTTGGTCGGCACCCGAGGAGTATTAGTCGGCACCCGAGGAGAGTTGGTTAGTACCCGAGGAAAATTAGTTGGCACCCGAGGAGTATTAGTCGGCACCCGAGGAGAGTTGGTCGCCATATCAACCAGGAAGATCAAAGGATAACTATGCATTTAATGTGCATTAATGAAGATGTCAGCGCATTTAATGAGCCTTAATGTACATTTATACTGTATTAATAGATGACAACACATAGCATACCAAGTAATTCAATAATTAGATTCGTTGAATGTAGACATAAATATCTACATACAATGAATCTCTTTATCTCCCATCACTATAAATACATGTATCCCCTTAGCCAAAAGGAAGGAGATCCAAGAGAACCTAGAAACCCCATACACAAGATACACATCCTTTCTCTCTCTACACCCTATGGTGCTATTGTAAACCCCTGGGAATAAAATAACAGTGGACGTAGACTTTATTCATAGCCGAACCACTTTAAAAATCTTTGTCTCTTATGTGCTTGATTGTATTGCTTTCATCTATTTATCTGTGATCATAAAAATGGGATTCGGTCCAATTTTTTGCATCAACAGATTGGCGTTGTCTGTGGGAACGTGTTACAAGCATTGTTCTCCATCAAAAGCTAAGTTTTTATTTTCTCTACGTATAATCAATTATACATACATCTGTTGATTCAATCATGATTTTTATGTTTATATACATATATTAATTGTCCAATTTTTGTCTGCAAAATATTGCATATCTTGATTTTAAAATCATAAATGTTAGATTAATTCTTATTTAGAAATCTGAAAATAGTGGATTTCATAAATCATAACTTTTTGCTTGATTCTCAAGTTTCAATTTTATATCATGGAATAAATATTTTAAATGATTACATATACCAATATATATGACGGTGGTAAGATTTGATAATTTTCATTATAAATTTTGTAAGATCTTTGATGTCTATTCAAATTCCCATCATATTTTTAATCAGAGAATGTGAAAAGGTTAAAGACAATAAAAAGTTTTCTCATGGAAATCATGACCCAGATCTATTTTCTCTCTCTTCAAGTTTGAGTCTCTTTGCATTCATTTTTATGAACTATATACTTAATTTGGTTCATCTTCCATTTATGTCAATAAAGTCAAATTGATTGATTTTTGATATAAATTTGGTAATAACTTCGATCATTCACTATATTTTTATCTCTCCAAATAGGGAATAGGAAAGGATCAATATAAAAAATAATTTTCTATCACTTGAAAAATCACTACCCACCTCTTGTAAAAGATGATCAGTAAAACAATCATGACCATATCAAGACTCTGGGCACAAATTTGATATGTTGGACCCTCGTTCATCACATCACAGGGTCTCTTTGTCGAAATCACACGATCTAGTGGATTAGATAATTATTCATTTAATTAACATTCTTAATGCTTAAATTTTACATTGAATGTTATTTTTCTGATCTAAGGATTCGAGATATTCTGGTCAGCCATCTATATTGTTGGTCGGCATCATCTTGGGCCATATTTTATTAACGAGAAGCTTAACCATACCATTTTTGTTTGTCGGAGATAAGATGTGAAGACCCATCAGCAACATTGAAATAAATTTATCCAACTACGAGGTATCTTATTATTAGTCGGAGCCCCATATTGTAGCTCGGTGGAACCAATTGCAGGTCGACGACCATCTACTTCTTGATCGGCGACATCTCAGTCTTGTTCGGAGGGTTCAATTTACTGGTCGGCAACTATCCAACCATCCACTTTTTGGTCAGTGACATCTAATGTTGTTCGGTGCTATCAATGCACCATTTTTGTTGATCAGCGAAATTGCTCAGCTGGTCGGGGATCATTTGCTTCTTGGTCGACACCATATATTCTATAACTTGAGATATCCTTAAATGTTGGTCGGAAACATCCATGCCGTTTGTTGGCAGCAGTAGAATCTTAGGGTATTAAAAAATGTGAAGCACCCCAGATATTTCTTTAAACACGAGTTCAGCTTGGGGACAAACAGGGGGCTTAAGTCTTTTTTAACTTGTGATCACCCCAAAAATATTTTTAAAACCAAGTGGTAAATAATTTTCAAAAAACAACTTATACCTGATTAGTTGTTGGAGATTAAATAACTTTACAGAAAACTCTACGTCGTATTTATGATGCATATTTGATAAAAAATTGTCCATCTCACACACATTTGGCACAATAATATTATTTCATATTTTGAAGTTTTTATTATTTTATGATGATACACATCACATATTGTTTGGCTGAATAATTATACTCATGATAATAATTATTTTCTCTAGTCTCGATAGGTGTTCGGAAAGCTTATTAAAATTTCATAGGGACAAGATTCAATCCCGATGAAAGCTCTCATAAACCTCTGGAAACTATTATTGCTCGACATCAGGCAGTTTTACCTCGACATATCAGCCAACATATATTATTTCATTTTTTGAAATTAATATTTTTATTTCTCAAGCATATACATATCATATATTGATTGTATGAGTAAATTATTCTCATGACTAATCAATTCAGCCTACACAAATGGTAGAGCAAGATATTAATTTTTACATGTACAAGACTCAACGCCGACGAATGCTCGGAAACAATCTGGAAACTATTATCATTGCTCAACATTATGAAATTTCACCTCAATAAGGAACTATATATTTTATTATTACTTTGATTTGTTCTCAAGCACAAATTATTCTATATATCCCTTGGGATTCATATTCTATATTCATCTCTTCATGGAGCTCGGTGAAATACTTATTATCATATTCAGCTCCGAGGAAAAGCTACAACAGTTATTACATTTCACCCCCAACGGATAGTTGGTCGGGGAAATTCTTATTTATATTCAGGCCCAGATATCGGCTCAAGCAAAAATTATTCTATATATCCCTTGGGATTCATATTCTATATTCATCTCAACATGGAACTCGGCGAGATACTTATTATCATATTCAGCTCCGAGGATAACTATAACATTTATTATATGTCACCCCCAACGGATAGTTGGTCGGGGTAATTCTTATTTATATGCAGGCCCAACAAAGTTCTCGGCCATATTCTTATGTTCTGGAAAATATTATTCTTATTCGGCATTATGCAATTGTGCCTCGACAAGATACTTATTCAGCTTTAAGGAGAAATACAACATTCGTTGTATTTCACCCCCAACGGATAGTTGGTCGGATGATTCTTATTTATATTTAGGCTTGACAACGTTCTCGTCCATATTCTTATGTTCTGGAAGATCTTATTCTTGTTCGGCATTATATAATTCTACCTCGACAGATCAATGAGGCATTTTATTATTTTTAATTATTCTTTATATATATTTGGATGCATATTCTATTCTTATTTCAGTAAGGAGTTCTCCAACATTTATATTATCTTATTCCCAATAATCTGTTGGTCAGCTCCAAGGAGGTCTCCAACATTTATATTATCTTATTCCCAACAATATGTTGGTCAGCTCCAAGGATGTCTCCAGTATATATTATCTTATTCCCAACAATCTGTTGATCAGCTCCAAGGATGTCTCCAGCATTTATTATATCTTATTCCCAACAATCCATTGGTCAGCTCCGAGGAAGTCTCTATCATTTATTATCAAAAATGTATTCCTAAAAATGCCGACTTGTGTTGGTTAGGAAGTAAATGTATTCCTACGGGAAGTAAAACTATGTATTCCTAAAAATGCCAACTTATGTTGGTTAGGAAGTAAATGTATTCCTACGGGAAGTAAAACTGTGTATTCCTAAAAATGCCAACTTATGTTGGTTAGGAAGTAAATGTATTTCTACGGGAAGTAAAACTATGTATTCCTGAAAATGCCAACTTATGTTGGTTAGGAAGTAAATATATTCCTACGGGAAGTAAAACTATTCCTAAAAATTCCAACTTATGTTGGTTAGGAAATGTATTCCTAAAAATGCCAACTTATGTTGGTTAGGAAGTAAATGTATTCCTACGGGAAGTAAAACTATGTATTCCTAAAAATGCCAACTTATGTTGGTTAGGAAGTAAATGTATTCCTACGGGAAGTAAAACTATATATTCCTAAAAATGCCAACTTATGTTGGTTAGGAAGTAAATCTATTCCCAAAAATGTCAACTCAGGTTGGTCGGAAATAAGAAGTTGTCAACTACAGTTGGTCAGAAACATTTTATGAGTATGTGAAAGCGATCAAGCAAAAATAATTTAAAGTTCACATTCCACACTTGGGGGCTTCTATTACAGATATATTTATTCATTCGGTGGCACATTCTTATAACATCATGCAGTCGAGCATCAAATTCAACTCCACAAACTCACACGGTCGGGGCCCCGACTAATTATCATTCAGGAGTTGTTTTTTCTTGCTCTGGAATTATTTTTGATATTGAAGTTCAGGAGGCTATTGAAGTTTAGGAGGTATATTGAAGTTCAGGAGGAATTCAGAAGTTCAGGAGACATATTCAGGAGTTATTATGCACATACTATTGAAGTTCAGAAGTCAAATTTAGCATCTACAGCACTGATATCTTTACTACTACTGTACCAACCAACATTAAAGAAGAAGTTGTATGAAATTTTTTCGAAGTCCACCACTAGCTTGGTACATTGAAGAATTGGGTTCAAAATCTAGAATGTTACTCGACAAAGTATTCAGAGGATCATAAATCAGAAGAATCAAGCACGTGAAGTTAGCACTCAGTTGCTCGGCATAGGAGGCAGTTTGTCGGCTAGCAAACCAATCAACATACTTGAAGATTATGACAAGCTACAAGTTGCATATTATGGCATGGTTGCATCCAAATTCCCAGGGGTGATACATAGCATACGGAGTTCCTCAAAAGAAAGATTAGCAACCATTGATCAGCCTGCATCATATGTCGTCCAGGAGATAATGCACTTTATGTTGAACAAATCAAGAAGGTAGATCAAGAATTTCACGAGCACCGAGCAACACTACAGAATAAATACTCCATCCTATCAAGTAAACCATCAAGCATGGAGCATTGGGGGCTTCTGTTAACGCAAAAATTCTCCATCTACGAGGACCAATCAGAAAAGGACACATGTCATCCTACGTGGAAATATTCGACATCCGAGGAGAGTTGGTCGGCACCCGAGGATTATTAGTCGGCACCCGAGGAGAGTTGGTCAGTATTCGAGGAAAATTAGTTGGCACCCGAGGAGAGTTGGTCGACATATCAACCAGGAAGATCAAAGGATAACTATGCATTTAATGTGCATTAATGAAGATGGCAGCGCATTTAATGAGCCTTAATGTACATTTATACTGTATTAATAGATGACAACACATAGCATACCAAGCAATTCAACAATTAGATTCGTGGAATGTAGACATAAATGTCTACATACAATGAATCTCTTTATCTCCCATTACTATAAATACATGTATCCCCTTAGCCAAAAGGAAGGAGATCCGAGGAGATCCAAGAGAACCTAGAAACCCCATACACAAGATACACATCCTTTCTCTCTCTACACCCTATGGTGCTATTGTAAACCCTTGGGAATAAAATAACAGTGTACGTAGGCTTTATTCATAGCCGAACCACTTTAAAAATCTTTGCCTCTTATGTGCTTGATTGGATTGCTTTCATCTATTTATATGTGATCATAAAAATGGGATTCGGTCCAGTTTTTTGCATCAACAATGTGTATGAAAACGTTCACTTTCCAAAGTTGGTTCCCGCACTTAGATATTCAGTCAAAAGTTAGTAGGGAAAGATAATGAGAAAGTGGGTGAAACCTGTCAAAAACTGCCATTTAACTGTTCCCGCCAAATCTCGTTCGAACAAGATTTGTCGTTCAAACGAAGTCTCATTCGAACGGCCTTCTAACGTCATTCTAACGAAGATCCAGTGTCTTTAAAAAATGAACTCATTAGAAATCTCGTTGAAAATCTCGTTCAAACATCCATCTCGTTCGAACGACATTTCGAATGAAGTTACAAAGGCCAAACTGGGAACTCGTTGGCAAACTCGTTCGAACAACATTTGGTTCAAACGAAAAACTCATTCGAATGACATATCGAACGAACTTCTAGAAAGTTGGAAATTTTCATTTTTAGCCCCAAAACTTTATAAACTTTATTTAAAGTTCTAATTTAATCTTTTTGAAAATAAACAACAGTTTTAATTAAACCAACACCCATTATACTGTTCTAAGCTCCTATATATATATGTAATGAATTTATACCTTGGGAGCATGGAACCACTGTTGATGACGTAGAAACGAGGCACTTAAACTCGGCATTTTGATGAAGCTTTATACACTTGGGCACAACGTCTTCAACAAACTCGTCATAGGCTTGAAATAGATACATTGAATACTATCCTATGACACAAACATTTTTATATGGAATTGAGCCAAAACTACAAGGGAATCAATTGGAAATTTGTGTCCTTACACTTCTTCAGCCAAACCCTATATTTCTCGTATTTTGTGTACAACTCATGCTGGAGCAGTGTATGAAAAAATTACCTCAAGAGCTCGGCATGATCCTCCTTGGTCTGTGAGTAAACCAGAATGTCATCTATGAATATGATGACGAACTGGTCCAGGAACTCTCTAAACACCCTATTCATCAAGTCCATCAACACGACTGGGTCATTGGTTAGCCCAAAGGGCATAACCCTGAATTCATAGGAACCATATCTCATCAAGAAAGAAGTCTTCGACACGTCTGGTTCCCTGATACGTAGCTGATGGTACCCCGATCTCAAATCAATCTTCGAGAAGAAAGTCGTTCCACTCAACTAGTCGAATAAGTCATCGATTCGAGGCAATGGGTATTTGTTTCATATCATGACTTTATTCAACTCCCGATAATCAACACATAATCTCAATGATCCATCCCTCTTATTAACAAACAATACTAGATCACCCCATGGCGAAGTACTCCTACGGATAAACCCTTCCCCCAAAAACTGCTCGATCTGGTCACGCAACTCCCTCATCTTTGTTGGAGCCATACGATAAGGTGCGTAAGCTATCGGTCGAGTATCTGACGCTAAATCAATGACGAAGTCTATCTTTGTAGAAGGAGAACGAATATTTATACAAAAATCAAGGCGGTGGATCATTCGAACGAGATATCCATGTCGCTCGAACGAAGGATAGAAGTCGTTCGAACGAGATCGCGCGACATGCCTATCTCGAGCGAACGACATTCAAAGTCGTTTGAGCAAGCTCGTCGTTCAAGGCACTTCGCTTTTACACTTAGAAAATATTCTGCTTTTGATAAAAAATTAATTCAGACTTCAAAAATAATTTTCAAAAAATTTCCCAAATATTTATGCAAATATTAAAGCTCCAATAAACCATTTTGCCAATAACGCGTAGTGGAGTAGTGGGAATGAGCTGAGTAGCACGTCGCATATAGCATGATGCACGTGAAGATACTGGATGAATTGGATTCTGATAAAGGCATTCGAGGTTGATCGTGTTGACGTGCCGAATGTAGCGGTATCGTACATACAAACTGTGATCTAGGAGAATACAGAAAATTCTTAGATTCTACCCCGGACATTTATAAAATTATGTCGTTACAAATCTCCCCCTATGTCTATGCCGGTACATACATAAAAAATCCGAATTATGCAATCAAATGACATACAAGATAATATCCCCACTAAACCTTCAAACTGAGAATACTAAATGACATGTCTTTCAAATCTTCAGCTCTTCAGAAACTTCAAAGCTTTTCTCATCAGGGTGTGCAAACCAATAATGAACAAAGTTATACCTACACACATGAGATAAAGAAAATACCCGTGACAAGTAATAATTTGAAATATAATGATATGCAAAAATTGATGATCAATTAAGTTTAAGCAAATCATTCATAAATCAACCAAACACCAAAATAATTCTCCCCCATAATTCTTCTCCCCCTTTTTATGATGTCCCCAAATAGACAAAAATGAGAAGCATGAATGAATGCACATGGAGAATGACACACGGTAATAAACTGCTCTTTTTGTATTTTTCAAAAATTTTCACACATATTATACAATAAAGAATCACACCATGAAAGAACACAAAAATAACCAAGTCGATGATAGCGTAAACGTAGGGGTGATCAAATTTGATAGGAAAATCAATGCATACAAACATGACATATGTGCATGATGAATATCGGATACTCCTAACGAATGAACTCAAAATCTTCCTTTGGTTTAAAAAAAATGATAATATGAGACATTGACTCAATCAAATCAACAAATCAAAGCTGAAAGTGATTTCCACACCAATAACGTCCAAAACTAGTTCATGCTTTTTCAGGACTTTCAAGGAAGTGCAAACCCGTTTATATTCTCCAATAAAACTCCCTCAAATTTATATTTTGAATAGAGGCGTTCTAAATTCTCAAACTTTGGAGAATTGATGGTGAAACCTAATGGCCCATATTTAGCATATATTGTTTTTTATTGCCTTTAAATTTTTTCGAGCTCTTTTAACCTCTTTGGACCCCGGATAATAAAATTCCTCAATTTTTTAGGTCCTTTTTAACGGTGGCTTAAAATCTCAAAGGCTAAATGAACCTTTCACAACCCTTCCCCCTTTTTAAGTAAACACACAGTCTCACTAAAATGGTTTTTACATGCATTCCAATCTTGTCAAGTTTTATCGCATATGGTCAGTTGTATAGACAGAATTGAGATGGAAACACTCAAGCCAATATGTAATAGACAAGTAAAATAATCAAATAAAGCCGTGCATGTGTGCAATAAAGGAGATATGAGTCAAACATGTAGGAATATATCACTAATCGCATCTCAAAGACTCCAAACAATGTAAAGCACATGGATGAAATAATGTAGCGTCTCAAATCTCTATCAAACAGTCACATGAAAAATGGAATGAAATTGTGATTCGGCTATCTTAAATGCTCATCCATAAAAGGTGCAAATAAAATACAAAAATCTTTTTGTGCTTTTCTGAAATTTTTTATAAAACGAAAATCTTTTTGGATTTAAAAAAATAAATAAATATAAATTAATGGTACATGCTAGCAATAGGCAAAAGAGACATCATGAAATTCACCCTATGCTCGCAGACATGTCAAGACCTCAACCGGGAAGAGCGATGGAGTTTTCGAAAGATGGTGACATCTTTTGGACCAACTCCATAAGATAATGTGTGGTCTTGATAAAAAACTTCACTTGCTCGCGAATGTGTGCAAACTCTCTATCATTATGTGCAAGCAAGGTATCATGAGTGGGTGCATGTGCATGAATGTGTGAAGTGGAATGATGTGACATAAAACCCAACTTAGAATAAAACTCCCTAAGATGTCCTCGTTTCTTGCAGTGGGAGTAAACATAAACCGGTCTAGGAACTAATTTATCAAAATTTTGGGATGAACTATCCTAGACGAACACCCATGAGACTCACTCACCAAAGTGGAGATAGGCTCGAGCGCATTAGAAGTAGTGAATGCATCGTCATGACCTTTGTTAAGCAACCAAAACTGTACAATTTATACCCTAAATAGATGTACTTTAGTTGCTAATTCTCGGCAATTTAGGTCTTATGCACTCAAATATTCATTGTACAGGTTTAATTGCAGTTGCGTTGTCCAAAGCTATGTTTTCAGGCAGTTTGCAGTTAAAATGGAGCTAAATACCCAATTCCCTGACCATACCCGAGCCTAAGCCTAGCCTAAATCTACCCTAAACCCTCTGTGTGTTTTGTTTGTGTCTTTTTTATCATTTTTTAGATTTTTAGTTTGATTCATTTTTATTTTTAAGATTTATTTTAGATTTATTTAGTATTTTCTAGGTTTTATTTTATTTTATTAGTATAATTTTATTTTATTAGTTTTTAGTGTAGTCTTATTTTATTAGGATTAATTTTAGGAGTTTATTTTTAGTTTATTATATTTTATTTTTTTTAGGACTTTGGTTTTCATTTAGATTTTAAATTTTATTTCTTTGTTAAGCAACCAAAACTGTACAATTTATACCCTAAATAATTTTAAAAAAATATTTAAAATTAAAATCCAAAGCTTTTATAAAAACTAAAATAAAATTAGATGTACAATTTCTCCCAACCTCTTTCCCTGTTAAGCCTCAAACCCACCTCTCTCGTCCACGCGACCTAACCCCCTACATCTGACCCAACTTCCAAAGTCGAACCCAAATCCGACGAACAGTCGACCTGCTCCGGCCATGTCAATCCCGTGTCCAACCCGATTTCATCTCCTGCCTCCTAACCCGCGCTCCACATCTCCATCTTCATACCCATGAACCCATAACCAACCAACAAAGCAAGACCCACAAGTTAAACAAAACCAAAGCCTATTTCCCATCTCCCATGTGAACTCCTCAACCAAGCCAAGATTTTACCACCCGCATAAAATATAACCAAAGACCTAACTAACACCACATCTTTAAAAAACCCTTTTACCCTTTTACCCAAATACCCCCAACTACCTACTTATCCCCTTTTTCCCAAAATACCCTTTTAAAAAATCAGATTTTTATTCCTTCTACCACTTATCCTCACACCTCACCATTTCTATGCACACTCAACCCATTCCCAAAAATACCCCTATCTCCATGGCACCTACTATTTAAAGAGAGTTGAAGACCATTTTAGAAGATGAAATAAAGAGTAGAGGAACCCTAGAGAGAGAATTAGATAGAGAAACACCATTTTTATTTTTTAGTAGTTTAGTTTTTTTAGATTAGAAAAAAAAAGAAATTCAATAAATTGAGTGTTGTAATTAATTGAGATGATGGAAGAATTGAAGAATTAATGCAATTGAAGGCAATTTTGGTTTGATTACTCCTCTCTAATTTTCATTTTATGCTCTTATTTGATTCTAATTGTTATTGGATGATGATTATGGAGGGCTAATCACCCCATTCAAGGGATGAATTAAAACCCTCATGAATCCAATTTGATTTAATTATCAATTCTAATTTTGTTAGTTTCCTTTGATTAGTAAATTTAATTCCTACTTATTTTCACATTGAGAAATGGAAAATCATCCTTGAAAAAGGAATGAAAATTTTATTGTCATTTGATCATTTGATTCAAACTAGAGATAGGTTTATCACTTGATTTAAATGTTAGTATAATTTTCATCTACTCTTATTTTTACTTTGTCTAATTAAAATTCGTTTGGTAAATCGATCCTAGTGATGATTTATTTAATTGATTTTAATTCATTTAGAGTAGTTCTTGTGGGGATTAAACTTACTTTTCTAAAAGAATAGTCAATTAATTCATTAGTGTAGTGAGAATTAGCTTTTGAATTATATGAATATTTTGGAAATTGATGAAATTAAAATAGTGCAAGTTAGATAAATTTGTGTGAATTGAGGGTGGATTTTCCATGCTTTGAGTATTTTCTCTCATTTAGTTACATCTCACTCACTAGTTTATATTTTTCGTACTTTTATTTTAGTTTGATTTATCCTTTTCATTTAGTTATTAGTTAACTCATCCTCACCTCACCCCATTGTTTTAATATTGAAAAAGCTAAAAAAAATTAGAAAAATGAAAAAGCACAAAAAGAAAATAAAAAGTGAATTACAATTGAATTTGTTCCATTTGCTTTACAACCTTGAAAGTGGATTTATACCCTTACTTACCTCTACACTTGAGTTGATATTATTTTGTAGGTATTTGAGGATTTTGACTAACTTGGCTTTCAACAACGATATATACAGAAGTTCAAGTTATCAAATGGCGCCGTTGCCGGGGATATAAAAAAGCAAAGTTATCAAATGGTGCCGTTTCCATTCTTGGGATTGTGAAGCTCGTAGCGGATTCAATTTTGTAGTTCATTTATTTTTCGCACTTTGTTATTTTTAGTACCATTTTTGCATTTTATTAGAAGGATTGTATTAGGACTTTATTACCTTGCTTGTATTGCGGTGCATAGAGACACAATTTATTTTTCATTTAAATTTGTAATAAAAAGAAGGCAATCGTGATAGGAAAACCGGACAAGGTAGAGAGAGGGCATCCAAAGGCGAGGATTTAGAAGCCTCTCTACTTTGGGTCAGTCTGATTCCCGAGGCCGACTGAGATTGGCGTATTCTCCCCCCGGTCGACTCAAATTTTTCGACACCCCACGGCCTTAAAACCGTGGGAGGTATATTGTTCAAACCCTCGCGCCTCTCCTGTAAGCGAGTCAATTATCTTGTGTGCTCTTGTGTGATTTTATTCTCGCATTTATTTTTTGATTGGTGTGATGAATTAAATTACTAAGACCTACACCCGGTCACTCACGAGAAGGGATTTCATCACCCGACTCACTCGCTTACCATTGTGTGCTTCCCTAGCCATCATTAAATTTAAAATCAATCAACTAGGTAGCCCAATAGGAGAATATTTTGCAAAGGCGATCACTCAGATAATTCCATAATTTTTTATCGCCCACGGACTTAATTAAAATTTGACTACCCTTTCACTAAATCTAAAGATAAAAATTGGCTATGTGCTAGTTAGGAAATTTTCTTGACTTGTGTGTGTGTCCAATTCCATTCATTTTTTGGTAGTCGGTTTTAGTTAGTTCGTCCAATCAAAAATCCATATTTTTCCCCACCTTTTCTTCCAAAAATCCAAAAATATTTTCTTTCTTTCCTTTTTAGAAAAATCAAAAAATATTTTCTTCCATTATTTTTAGAAAATCCAAAAACATTTTCTTTCCTTTTGAAAATTTAAAAACTTCAAAAAAAAAATTATTTCTCTCCACATGGCCGACGAACGTCCTTACGGGACTACTTTGGTCATTTTCCATTGACACGCGACATGTGTGAGGGTGATCCCGAGCCGTCTCTTTATGATATTTTTAATGGTTTCACCTCTCTCACGAGTACCCTTGATACTCTTGCCCCGTCCATGTACGCACCCCATGAGTATCAACCCTTTGTCCGTCACGAAAGCGATCCTTTAGTGTATGATGAACTTGGCCCCACTCCACAAACTTCATTTGAGTATTCTCCGTATAGTCCTGACCATAGCGAGCTGTGTCCACCTCACCCACCGCCACCACCCGTCAATCCACCACCACCATCATCCACCTCCGCTCTCGAAAGCCTCTTGCAAAAGTTCATAATTGAGCAAGATCAAGCCACTTACATTCAAACTCAAGCTCTCCAAAGGCTTGAACAAAGGTTAAATGAAATTGAGTGTGCGAGAGAGTCGGACGTTCCCATGGCCCCACCCATCGTTGCAATCGAGTGTGATGATGTTATATCCTCTTGTGACATGGATTTTGAGTGTGACCAACCCTATCCTCCCGAGAATCTCGAAGTTGAGACCATCCCATGGTTCAGGTCCCAAGTCGATAATTGTGTTGACTTATCTGTCGATAGTGAGCCTGATCCAATCCCACCATGTCCAAAGGAACCCATCATTGCGGTTCCAATTTCCACTCCCAAGATATCCAAAAATTTGCCCGAGATTTTGCCTTATGCCCCAATTTCCTATGGCTCTGACATGACCATATCTTTTAGGTTCGCTCCGGCTACGAGTGCTCACCATTGTACCGAGATAGCGTCAGAGATGGTTCCCACCTCTCTTGATATGGATCCTACCCCATCATATTTGGCTCCCCTTGAGTCGAATATTGATGTTGATTCATCTATCTCAGATCTTAATGCCTCGTTAGACCCTTTCACCACATCAGATGGTGATGCATTGGTGGATAAGTTGATCACTCACTCGTTAATTTCCCCACTTCCTCCTGCGAGTTCCCTTGGGGATCACTCCGCGCCTCATAAGGAATGTGTGTCTCCCACTCTTGAGTTGGATCATCTTCCTCCACCATTTATCCCACCCGATCCACCATTTATCCCACTCGACCCACCCATTGTTCCTTCCACGCCACCACCTGTTTTGGATCTTGATTTTACACATTTTAAGTTTCCATCTACATTTTTAGATCCTCAACTGACACCATCCTCCACCACCCATAAGAGTATTTTGGTGCTACTCTCCACCATGACATCGAGTTTGGTATTATATTCCCACCACTATCTTGTGGTGTTGATTTTTCCCATCAACAGCTCCCTGGTGTGTCACGACGCGACCATTATCATCGCCCATTCATAAAACGGTCGTGTCATTTCTATGAGGCCCACCCCATCACTAATTCTACACCTTTTTGCCTTCCCATCCAACTTAAGCACCATGCTTTTTGGGCCCTTGTTGCCCTCACCTTCCAGCTCAATAAGGCCTGTGATCGGTGCCTAGTCACCCTTAACCTAATTCCCACCCGCCCGTGGTCCACCGATGCTTTGCATCGTGTGATGCACTTTGCCATACAGGTGCATTGACCCGTTTTAGCCTATATCCAACAAGACTGATGCTTCAGTCTTATTTGGGGGTGATTTTCATCACCCAATTTTTCTGTCACCCCGAGCTTTCCTAGTTCCTATCTTTAGGGTGAGAATGATTCGGTTTGGCTGAAGACATTAAACTTACCGCTACCAGGAGGCAGCCCGCGTTTCTTGTACTAGTCTCATCCTATTTGGGGGTGGTGTTTCACATCACCCTATGCTTTATCATGCTTATAAACTTTTACACATTTTTTTTTCTCTTATCATTTATTCAAGTTTATTCTTTGCTACATCTTTCCACTTCATTAGCGGTTGATTCTAGTAATCTCTTTCCTACCTTATGCTCTCAATTTTAAAAATCATTTTACTTAACATCGAGGACGATGTTCCTTTTTGTTTGGAGGTGGGGAATTTTATCAAAATTGTAGCTCTTTTGAATTTTTTTGATTTTTAAACCTGATTTTTAAAATTTCGTGTAGTTTCTTTCATCTCAATCATTGATGTGAATTTTCAAACATCGATCTTTCTAAGTCTAGGAATCAAGCAAGAGAATATCTTTTATAAATAGCTTGTGTAATACATAACAAGTCATGTTGCACTATGAATTCCTAGACTCAACAAAATTTGCGCACTTATCACGTCATTACGTTTAGAGTTGAGGAGTACTACAATTCTAAAGAGAACCTTAAGGATCACTAGTAGAGACTTTAGTTTGTGAGATTTATGCCTTTCACCTTTCAGAGAGTTTTACGCAATCTCCGAGTCACAAGTTGATTCAACTTCTTTTGGGTCCGCACTTTAATTGTTGTATGATCTCAATATCTTTCATAAAATTTTGGCTTGATCACTGAGAATGATATCACTTTCGAGTTGTAAGAAACGTGTGTCTTGATATTTGTCCCGATCACCAAATGTTCATCCATACACCTACCACTTTTCCATTTCACATCCAGTTTTCACCCATACACTTCACTCATTACATTCCCATGCTTTTCCATATTTCATATATATTCCCCTCACCATCCATATATTTCCCCACACCATCACCTATCACCTCCATTTATATCACCATCGTATTGAGAAAAAGGAGTGTTGATTCTAAATGTTAAATGTCTTTATTGTTGGTTAAGAGAAAAAAAATAGCAAAAATAGAAAATATAGAAAAAAGAAAAAGAAAAAAATATAGAAAAAGAAAAGAAAAATCGAAAAAAAAAGAGAGAAAAAAGAGAGAAAAGAAAAAAAAAGAGAGTTTGTAGTTAGTTTTGAAATAAAGATATTTGTGCCTAAAGTATAGTACACTCTTCTCGCTCATCCATCATATATCCATCCTTTCACGCATCAATCCTATTCTATATCACTATCCTACCTACCTCATCCCATCCATCCTGCATATCATATCCTTCTCATCCCATTTCATTTCCCCTCACCCATAATCATCCATATATTCCCCTAGGTGTTCGGGCAAATGAAAGTCAAATGTGGTGAATAACTTGACGTTCTCACTATAGTGGTTATCATTCTTTCATGAGATCAATTTTATTTCTTATTGATCGTTCTTTCTTATGTGTGTGTGAGACGTTTGAACTTGCTTACATTTACTCACCTCCTCACACACAAGAGCGATACACTGACCCTAATCTCGAGAGTTCGTTTGAGAGATATATAATCCGTGAGATTTGAAGTTGAAGCGTTGATTCTGACAAGGCAATCTAGGAATTACTTTGATGATACTCGACCCGTTTTGACTGATTCACACTACACACGTTGAGTTTTAGGAAGGATGTGCCTTGAGCATTTACTTAGCTAAACTTTTTACACATTCTAGCTTGTATTTCAGAAATCATTTATTTCATGATGGATTGTGCGATTATTCTACGTCTAATAAGATATTTGACTGCCTTTCAATAAATCATTTTGCAAATAAAGAATTTTGTGGGTATATTCCCTGCAAACCCTCACGAGACACAACACATCCTGCAGAGCAACCTATAGGTTTAAAGGCTTGTTGCACATGCTAAGTGCAATCGCAAGTACCCGCAAAAGTGGTATACTTTTGGTTACTTATCTTTCTTTATCTCTCTATCTTATTTCTCGAGGACTAGCAATGCTCTGTTTAGGGGTGGTATGATAAGCACCCAAAATTGTACAATTTATACCCCAAGTATATGTACTTTAGTTGCTAATTCTCGACAATTTGGGTCTTATGCGCTTAAATATTCATTGTGCAGGTTTAATTACAGTTGCGGTGTCAAAAGCTATATTTCCAATCAATTTGCAGTTAAAATGGAGCTAAATACCCAATTCCCTGACCATACCCGAGCCTAAGCCTATCCTAAACCTATCCTAAACCCTCTGTGTGTTTTGTTTGTGTCTTTTTATCATTTTTTAGATTTTTAGTTTGAGTTATTTTTTTTAGGATTTATTTTAGATTTATTTAGTATTTTCTAGGTTTTATTTTATTTCATTAGTATAACTTTATTTTATTAGTTTTTAGTGTAGTCTTATTTTATTAGGATTAATTTTAGGAGTTTATTTTTAGTTTATAATATTTTATTTTTTTTAGGACTGTGGTTTTCATTTAGATTTTAAATTTTATTTCTTTTGTTTATTTTAGTTTTTATATAAGCTTACGATTTTAATTTTTAATATATTTAATTTTTATTATTTTTAATTTGTTTTATTTTTAGTTAGATTTTATATTTTATTTCTTAGTTTTAGTTTTATTAATTTTATTTTGAGTCTTTTATTAAGGGTCACAAACGACACACACACCCACCCTTCCATACACACTCTTACACCTAAAACTAATAACTCACCCTCATACCTACTTTTCCTACACTCTCACAACACTCTAACTCCCCTCACCCATCTTCAACCTCTCACCACTCTCTCTCCTCAACTTCCATAACCCCAAACCTCCAGCAACAAAAACTAAACTCCAACCCAACATACCCCCTCTCTCTCACCTCCAACACCATACCATCTCACCCCTACCCCAAACCCGTCGGCGGCACTGCTGACTCCCCCGCCAGCACCGAAGGAACCCACATCGTCGCCCCTCCCTTCTACCCCGCCTCCCGGGCGGAATCCACCTGCTGGCGACATCTCACCGACGCCCAACCCCCGAAACCTCCGGCGGCGTGACCATCCACCCGCGGCTAGAGACCTCCTCCAGCGACCCTCCAACCCTTTGACCACCTGCCGGCACACCTACCAAACCAACCACACCATCACCAGGGAACCCAAAATTTCCGCCTGACCTCTGCCCCTGTTAAGCCTCGAACCCACCTCTCTCGTCCACGCGACCTAACCCCCTACATCTCACCCAACCTCCAAAGTCGAACCCGAATCCGGCGAACAGTCGACCTGCTCCGGCCATGTCAATCCCGTGTCCAACCCGATTTCATCCCCTCCTCCTAACCCGCGCTCCACATAACCATCTTCATACCTATGAACCCGGAACCAACCAACAAAGCAAGACCCACAAGCTAAAAAAAACCAAAGCCCATTTCCCATCTCCCATGTGAACTCCTCAACCAAGCCACGATTTTACCACCTGCATAAAATAAGACCAAAGACCTAACTAACACCACATGTTTAAAAAACCCTTTTACGCTTTTACCCAAATACCCCCAATTACCTACTTATCCCCTTTTTCCCAAAATACCCTTTTAAAAAATCAGATTTTTATTCCTTCTACCACTTATCCTCACACCTCACCATTTCCATGCACACTCAACCCATTCCCAAAAATACCTCTAGCTCCATGGCACCTACTATTTAAAGAGAGATGAAGACCATTTTAGAGGATGGAATAAAGAGTAGAGAAACCCTAGAGAGAGAATTAGATAGAGAAACACCATTTTTATTTTTTAGTAGTTTAGTTTTTTTTAGATTAGAAAAAAAAGAAATTCAATAAATTGAAGGAAATTTTGGTTTGATTACTCCTCTCTAATTTTCATTTTATGCTCTTATTTGATTCTAATTTTTATTGGATGATGATTATGGAGGGCTAATCACCCCATTCAAGGAATGAATTAAAACCCTCATGAATCAAATTTGATTTAATTATCAATTCTAATTTTGTTAGTTTCCTTTGATTAGTAAATTTAATTCCTACTTATTTTCACATTGAGAAATGGAAAATCATCCTTGAAAAAGGAATGAAAATTTTATTGTCATTTGATCATTTGATTCAAACTAGAGATAGGTTTATCACTTGATTTAAATGTTAGTATAATTTTCATCTACTCTTATTTTTACTTTGTCTAATTAAAATTCGTTTGGTAAATCGATCCTAGTGATGATTTATTTAATTGATTTTAATTCATTTAGAGTAGTTCTTGTGGGGATTAAACTTACTTTTCTAAAAGAATAGTCAATTAATTCATTAGTGTAGTGAGAATTAGCTTTTGAATTACATGAATATTTTGGAAATTGATGAAATTAAAATAGTGCAAGTTAGATAAATTTGTGTGAATTGAGGGTGAATTTTCCATGCTTTGAGTATTTTCTCTCATTTAGTTACATCTCACTCACTAGTTTATATTTTTATACTTTTATTTTAGTTTGATTTCTCCTTTTCATTTAGTTATTAGTTAACTCATCCTCACCTCACCCCATTGTTTTAATATTGAAAAAGCTAAAAAAAATTAGAAAATTGAAAAAGCACAAAAAGAAAATGAAAAGTGAATTACAATTGAATTTGTTCCATTTGCTTTACAACCTTGAAAGTGGATTGATACCCTTACTTACCTCTACACTTGAGTTGATATTATTTTGTAGGTATTTGAGGATTTTGACTAACTTGGCTTTCAACAACGATATATACAAAAGTTCAAGTTATCAACCTTTTCCAACATTCTCACCACTATTCAAATCGGGATAGGGAACCATCTTATAAACCTTCTTCGATGCGTTCTCTAATGAAACTTGGACCTCCCGTGTTTGTATGAGATCATCCTCAAGATGGGATACACGTGTCGTCAGACTAGACACCGTGTTGGTCAAGTCACATTTTTCCCTTTTTAGCTCAACATTCTCTTCCTTCAACTCACAAATACCAAGACCTAGAATTCTGTTTGACCTTTTTATATCCATGGTCTCGATAAACAACTTTCTAAACGCTTTTTGGATCACACTTTGATCACCCTTCACATCCTCACTATCGCTTAGGGTAGCGGGCATGGTAACTTTCTTGCCCTCTCTCCTAAGTCTGGTGGGACACTCAAATTTATTGTGCCCTGTCCGATCACACTCAAAACATTTTATTTTCTCTCTTTTTCTTTCTCACAAAAACTTTCTCTCTCTCCAAACAATCTTAACTCTTTTTCTAAAGTGGTGATCCTAAGAACTAAAGCTTTGTTACGCTTTTTAGTTTTAAATGACTCAGAATAAAGCTCGGCGTAGGCATGTTGAAGATCACTCTCGCTCTCACTTGTGTCATCCTCCCCCTCACTCACATCGCTCTCACTACCGAGGTGTCCCTGTGAAGCAGCATCCTCATCGTCGTGAGAAGCACTAGAAGTACTCACATGACTAGCCATGAATGCGGTGCAGTTACACTCATGCGGTGATTCATCTCCGGAATCCACAGACTCGACCTCACTGTCGTCACTAAGGATAGCATTAAGGACAACTTTGCCCTTTTCTCTGTTCAGCCTTGTAGCACACTCAAAAGCTCTATAACCCCTACCGTCGCACTCAAATCATCTATCACTTTCTTTCTTAGGAGGATCTTTAAAATCTTTTTCATTTTTCTTTTCAAACTTATTTTTCTCAAAATTATTTTTATTTTTAAAATTGCCATTTTTCTCGAATTTGAGAATTTTCTTGAAATTTTTAGCAAATAGGGCCAAATCGTCTAAGTCAAAATCACACTCAGAATCTGACGTATCTGTCTTTTTTTTTTCTAGATGACTCTCCCATCTTTTTTGCCGACCCCTCACTCTTTCTCTCCTGGGCATTAAGTGCAATTCCATTACCTTTAGACTTGACAGATTTAGGAAACATATCAATTTCATAAGTTTGCAGGTCTCCTACAAGTTCTTCCAATTTAAGCGTATTTAAATTACCCATAGAATTTAACACAGTGACTTTAGGGATAAAACGCTTAGGCAATGATCTAAGAATTTTTTTAACAACTCTAGCATTAGGAATGTGTTCACCAAGATTAAAACTAGAGTTAACAATATCAAATAGTGTAGCATAAAATTCATCAAAACATTCAGATTCAAGCATGGTGATTGTTTCAAATTGAGTTGTTAAATTTTGCAGTTTCGACTCTTTCACAGCATTAGTACCTTCATGGGTAAGTTGCAGAACATCCCATGCCTCTTTTGACGTGGTGCACGTCATTATTTGTTTGAACTCAAAAATAGCACTTAAACCATTAGAATTAAAGGATGACCATTTAAATTCTTCTTCAGTCCATGTAGTAACAGGTTTTAAATTGGTCACGTTTTTCAAGAGTGATGGAGGGAGGTGTCCACCCTCGTTCAACCAAAATCCTGACACGTTCATCAATTGATTTTAATGCATATCTCATGCGGGATTTCCAATATGCATAGTTTATCCCGTAAAAAAATGGCATTTTATTATATAACTTCTCCATTATGAACACACTCGTTTTCAATAATCAATTTTTCAGAAAATTGATATCTTAGAAAATTTTGGGAAAAATTACAAGGTAAAATTGTGTAGCTGGCTCTGATACCAATTTGAGAATAGTGTGCTTGCGTTCAAATAAGAAAGTTATTTAATTAAACTCAGTTTTTATCAATTAAGTCCTAAACATGCATCTAGGTGTGATTGATGATGATAAAATCAAGCAAGAACAATTAAACACACACAAATGAGAAAAAATTCCCCAAAGGGGCAAAACCTTTTATTTTCACTATAATTTTGTAATAGAACAACTTACACGGATTACAATGAAAATATGTGACACAAAAATACCCTCAGGTGTCGGTTCTGTTGTCGGCGTCTAGAACTATCCCTTTCCAGTAGGGCAGCAATGAAGAAGAGAACGACTTCCTCACAAATTACTCCAGATGACTAAATGATCCTCTTAAAGGTTTAAAGATTCACACACATATATAGGAATGGTTTTGTGAATAAAAAAGGTTTAGAAAACCTTAAAAAGATGAAGTCCTATTCTGGACTGGTTTTACAGAATTTTGAGATTGCAGAAAGACTTGAAAACATGTAGAAGGAGAATGGATATTTATACAAAAATCGAGGCGGTGGCTTGTTCGAACGAGATATCCATGTCGCTCGAACGAAAGATAGAAGTCGTTTGAACGAGATCGCGTGACATGCCTATCTCGTGCAAACGACATTCAAAGTCATTTGAGTGAGCTCGTCATTTAAGGCACTTCGCTTCTACACTTAGAAAAAAATCTACTTTTGATAAAAAATTAATCCAGACTTCAAAAATAATTTTTAAAAAATTTCCCAAATATTTATGCAAATACTAAAGCTCTAATAAACCATTTTACCAATAACGCGTAGTGGAGTAGTGGGAATGAGCTGAGTAGCACGTCGTATATAACATGATGCACATGAAGATACTGGATGCATTGGATTCGGATAAAGGTAGTCGAGGTTGATCGTGTTGACGTGCAGAATGTAGAGGTATCAGACATACAAACTGTGATATAGGAAAATACGGAAAATTCCTAGATTTTACCCCGGACATTTATAAAATTATATCCTTACATCCTCCCACTGAGAGAGGCATCGCCACCAGAAACATCTCCTGCCCGGGTATGGCAAAAACTATACTATTATTATAACAATCAATTATGGCCCTATACCTGACATGCCAATCCATACCCACAATCGCATCATACTCGGACATATTTAATACGAGCATGTCAGAGGGTAAGATAAACCTCTCAATCTCTATGCCTACTTCCTGACTGATAAAGGAAATAACAGAACCCCTACTCAATGATGAATCCACACAAGTGGTCGTACCCTCTACTGTATCAAATAACCCCGTAATACGTGCAAACCCCATGGTAATAAAATAGTGTGTGGCTCCCGTGTCAAATAAAATGTGACCCAAAATCCCTTGGATAGAAAACATACCCTCAATTGTTGGTGGGTCCTGCGGGACTGTGGCCTGATGCAAATTATAGACTCGTCCATACTGAAGCTGCCCTTGCTGAACTGGGGCAGCTGGAATGGGTGGCAGTGCTGCCATCTGTGGAGGTACTGGGAGAGCTACGGGAAAGAGCGATCTCTGGGGTTCCTGATGACCACCCTGCTGCTGTTGTTGGCTTCTACCCTTCTAAGGGAAGTCCTGGCGTTTGTGGCCATTATTTCCACACGTGAAACATCTCCCTGGGAAGGGTCCTCCCCTCTGTCCCTACTGTCCCCGGCCTTGATGGCCGTTACCACCCCTCCCTTGTCCTTTTTGGCCCTGCTGAAACTGATGTTGGCCCTGATGACCGTGTTGGCCCTTTCGAAAGCCTCCATGCCCATGTCTATAACCTCCTGACCTGAACCTCTTAGGATCCCCTTGCTGGGAATCCTGATCACTGTGCCTATGCTGACACTGAACTACCTGTGCCCCACCGGCATCATTTCCTCCTTCCCTGCCCTGATGGCTGGATTCTCCCACTTTCTTAACCTCGAACAAGTAGAAGCGGTGGTCCTGGCAGTGGAGTAGTACTGTGTTGACCACATCTGAATAGGTGGCCAAGGGGAGATTGCCTATTAAATGTTGGCGGATCCTCCATGTCAACCCATCCATGAAGCATTTAATCTTTTTCTCCTCGGTTGGAATTTCACTCGGTACAATGTTAAGAAAATTAGTAAACTCTGCCTCATATTATGCCACACTCCTTCCCTCCTGCGTCAGATTTGCTAACTTTTGACTCATCTCTGTCTGGACAGCTGAAGGAAAGTACTTTCGGTCGAACCGCACCCAAAAGTCTCGAATACTGAGTGTGTCTCTATCCTCAGCGGTGGTAATGGACTCCCACCACTTCAGTGCTGACCCCACCAGTTTGAATGTTGCAAAAATCTTACTCTGTACCTCCATGCACTCATGCATCCTCGAATGCCTTCGGATGTCCTTTTTGCATTGGCTCGCTACGACTATATCGGAGCTTCCTAAAAACTCCGGAGGATGCGCCTTCTGGAAGGCATCCCTAACACGCGCCCAAGTAGACGAGAAAACCTGTTCCTGAACTGAAGCCACCATCGGTGCCTGAGGTGGTGCCTATTGCACTACGGCCAAAGCAGTGTTGACCGCTTGAGCTACAATAGCTGCCACTTCAATGGCATTCATCATACCCTGAGCAGGTGCAGGCTGAGGCTATAGTTGGGCTTCCTCGGAACTCTTTGTGCACGTTTAGGAGGCATCAGAAAAGAAAAACAAAGTTTCATAAGTCTACAGTTATATTCTCAAAATATCTAAATAATGTAAAATGTATAAAGAGTACAACAATCCTAAAATATAAGGCTCTATATCAAAGGACGCTACACGAAAACATAATAAGACGTAAAGATCCTAAGGACACTGGAACTTGATGCTCTGATACCACCTATGACACCCCGCCTAATTAATTATCAGGTGATCAGTCCTTAATTAATTAATTTCAGAATATCAAGTTGGTCGAGATAATGCATTACTGTCAAAAACTAACTTTTAATTTAATTAAAAAAACCAACCACCTAATATTTAAAAAGCGCGATGTCCAAATTTTATCTTGTTACTAACTAATATAAAAAAGAATTCCAACAATGCCATATATCACAGTAATATAAATAAAGTCTAACTGAAGTAAAATAAATGACTGGAGTAAATACGTCCAGATACAATCCCATACAATAAATCTAATAAAAAAAATCAATTTCAAGAGAGAGTTTAAAAGAACTAAATCTCAGGAAGTAAACTGAAGTAGGGACGACATGTACAACATAATAGATAACTGGAAAAGAAGAATAGGCTGAGTCATCTACTAGCAATTATCCTGCAGCTTCCACAACAGCTACAGCACGGCAACTGAATAGAGTCTCCTAAGGCTGGTGTCCCTGTGGCTGGGCACCTAAAAATAAAGGAACAATAAAAAGATATACAGAAAAATGGGTAAGAGTCCGAGTTGAAAGCAGTTAAAATAGCAAGTGCTTAAATTGATTCAATTAGCACAATTATTATCCAGGTTAAGTTAGCGTACTCACTTGAGATACTCACCCCTCGATCTAGTGTGCACGTCTAACGAGTCTAATCACCCAATCTAGTCATGATACCCTAACTGGCTACTAAATACATACAATTATGATGGAAAGACTCCCTAAATTACCCAAAGTCGACATTCTTAAGATTTCAATATAGGTTTAGAATTACTTTAGTTTATTCACATATTTTTCTAATTTCCCAGTTGATAATACCATAAGCACACATCTAAAAATAGAGTCATCAACATAAGACACCAAATAGGATTTCGGTATACACACATTATTCACTTTATGTATACATATCAATTTATATATAAATATAGCAATATCGCACCACTGGTTGAGAAACCCTTAGTGCTATGCATACTCGGCTATCTAGTCTCATTGCAACGCTCACGCATCGAGGATAACTAGTTCAATCTCTAGAGAACCAATAAACACAAACACCTATTGGAGTCTAGCATAGTCCCAAGCCGATGGGCTACGCACCCTTACCACCGTTGTCACTATCATTCTCACGAATAGCCAGTACCTAGGTTCCATACTCTAGTGGTAAGACTCTAAATCCCTCGAAGGCACACAAGGTCCGGTCATCCATAACTCGTTAACCTACGTTCGGTAGCCAGTAGCTAGGTATGTCATACACATAATATTTTAAACAATAAGCATACACATAACTGATATAAATTCATTGGATTTCCCCATCCTAGTATTCGTAGTACGCATAATATCCCCTATTATAACCCGTACCTTATTCGTATATTCTCCCTTGTATTTTCGCATCTCTAAAATTCTGTGAAATTGATACCTCCCGAGGTTCGACATATTTTTCCCTCACTAATAATTATAAAATTTACGTCACTCGACATTCAAACAGGTCTAACACTCACATAAATAAGCCTACAGGAAGTTCGAAACAAAATCGAGCCTTAAGAGTAATTCTGGAATCTCGTTAGAAGACCCATGGAATCTCATTCGAACGAGATTGTTCGAATGAAAGGACTTCGAATGAACCACCACACTCGTTAGAACTGACACTAGAATGTTGTTAGAAGTCTCGTTCGAACGACCTGGGCTGGACTTCTAACGAAATTTTCGAAGTTGTCCAGTTCATAATTTTAAGTTCGTTTTTCCATATTTCCTCCTCCTCAATTTCCATCTAAACCCATTCCAACCCAAGTACAAAGTTTCTAAACTACTCTAAGTCACTCTAGAACATTTCTTAACATAGTTTAGTGGCCAAATCCTTCTAATCATTAAATAAATTCGACAAACTCCTAAATTTTCCTTTGAATCATATTAACATAAACCCAGAATTATAAATCCATAAAAGTTCCATTTTTATTTCATGATTAGCATATAATTCTCCTAATTTTACACTTCTATAAAGGGGGAAAATCCTCTACATGCAAACCCCCATCAAATTTCTTAGATTCCTACACAATCTCATCATAGGTAAACCAAATTTGGTATTTATTTTTCTAAAACCTCTACATATATTAGCAAGAGTAATAATTGCTAAGAGAGAACGAAAGATAATCACTTGCCTTAAAAAGGAACTTCTGATTCGCAGTTGAAAATTGAATGGAAACGATCCTCTTGACCCGATATACGCGTTGGTATACTTTTCGGGTGTGAAAGCTTGAGTTATTGGCATAGGGCTCTAATAGAGTCTTCTTCTTCCTTGGTTCTCTCTCTCTTTGCCTCTATATCTTACGTAAGTTGAACTAACAGGCCACTAGCCCTAACTGCCTTTAATTAAACCCAATTTTCGTCCATTTAATTTCCTAAAAGTTTCAAAAGACCAAAATACCCCTTCGGGGTTTCGTTTTGAATTCAAATAACCCGGACTCCAAATAAAATACCGAGTAGTGTTTTCTGACTATTTCGATCCTTTCGGACACTCTGGTGTTCTCAAATTAGTCATTCGAGTTATACAAAAATAATTTATCTTTTTTTAAACCACCAAATACATACAAGTGACGCGACCCATATGCATCCCAAATATTTATAACATAATTGTCGTGTATCTCATCCCCAGACATAATATTATTTCAATAATTACTAACTCTCATCACCATAGTGACTATTATCATAAAATCGAATTAATTACAATTCAAATTTTCTCTCTTTAATTGAATTAATCCCCATTTTCCATAAAAATAATTATGCGTAAAAATACGGGGTATTACATACTTCCCCCCTAATACCAGAATTTCATCCCAAAATTCGGAAAAGAATATCTATACCTGGCAAGAATAACTCTAGATAACCTTCACCCATGTTATCCTCGCGCTCCCAGGTTGATTCCTCCACATTATGGTGCTGCCACTGAACATGCACCAGTGGTACTATTTTCGACCTCAACTTTCTCTCGCTACGATCTAGTATAGCAACTGGTCCCTCTTCGTCGGAGCTATCAGGCTGTAAGTCTATCTCCTCTAGAACAATGTGAGTATGAGCCAATTCATCTCGAAGAAATCTCCTCAATGACGAGATATGAAACACGTCATGGACTCTATGTAAGTGCTCCTGTAACCCAAGTCTATAAGCAACTGGCCCAATCCTCTCGATAATGGGGAATGGCCCTACATACCTTGGTGCCAACTTTCCCTTCTTCCCAAAATACATAACTCCCTTCATGGGAGACACCCTAAGTAACACCTTATATCCAATATTGAACTCTCGAAAGTAACATTTTGCATTAGCGTAACTCTTGTACTGATCCTGAGCAACTCGAATACGGCTTCGTATCAACTCTATCCTCGCCAAAGTATCCTGAATCACCTTCGGACCCAGTAACTTATTGTCCCCCACCTCTAGCTAACATGTTGGGGAACAACAAGGTCTTTCGTATAGGGCTTCTAATGGAGCCATACCGATAGTAAACTGGTAGGAGTTGTTATAGGCAAACTCCACCAGTGGAAGGTACTGCTCCCAACCTCCACCAAAATCAATGATGCACATACGTAACATGTCCTCCAACATTTGATTCGTCCACTCTGTCTGACCATCCATTTGCGGGTGATAGGCTATGCTCATCCGCAGCTCCGTACCCAACGCCTCCTGAAAACTCTCCCAAAATCGAGAAAAGAACACCTTATCTCTGTTAGACACGATATTGAGAGGCACTCCGTGGAGTCTCACTATCTCTGCTATGAATAACTGGGCGTACTGTCCTGCGGTATAGTCTGTCCTGGCTGGCAGAAAGTAGGATACCTTGGTCAACCAATCCACTATCACCCATATCGAATCATGACCCCTCTGCGATGTTGGTAATCCCGTGATAAAGTCCATGGAAATGATCTCCCATTCCCACATAGGAACCCCTAATGGTTATATAAGTCCCGCCGGTCTCTGATGTTCCACCTTTACTAACTGACAAGTGGCACATTTTGAGATGAACTCGACAATAACCTTCTTTATTCTGCTCCACCACTACTGTCTACGCATGTCCTGGTACATCTTATCCCCACTGGGATGTACCGTAAATCAGGAATCCTGCGACTCTATCATCACCTTATGTCGTAAATCCTCACCCTCGGGAATAATTAATCTCCCATTGAAATATAGACCCCCGTCTCAACCCACGGTGTAAGACTCAGCCCCCTCGGCTAGAAGCTTCACTATCTGACTTTGGCAAAACGGATCATCTGCCTGAGCCTGTACTATTCCCGTAATAATCTGGGGTGTAACCTTCATTACAAACATAAACGATCGAGCTACCGTATCCTGGTTCCCTAACTCATTGCATTTTATTTTCCACACCTCGAACACCTCACCGACTGGTCTACGGCTTAACGCATCTGCTACCACGTTAGCCTTCCCCGAGTGGTACTCGATATCAAATTGATAGTTCTTCACAAACTCAAGCCACTGACGTTGACGCGGATTTAACTCCTTCTGCATGAAGAGGTACTGTAGTGATTTGTGGTCTGTGAATAAGCAAAATTTCTCCCCTAGGAGGTAATGTCTCCAAATACAAAGTGCAAACACCACCACCGCCAACTCTAAATCGTGGGGTGGGGTAGTTCCTCTCGTGAGGCTCAAGCTTACAGGAAGCATAAGTTATAGCCTGATCCTCTGGCTGAGGTATACCTCCAATACCTAATAAGGATGCATTAGTGTAGACTAGATACTCCACTCCCAGCCCGGGTAATGCTAACACTGGTGCTGAGGTTAACTTATCTTTCAACTCATCGAAGGCCAACTGATAGACGTCACTCCAGATAAACGGCACCCCTTTGTGAGTCAAATGCGTTAACGGACCCGCTATCTTTGAAAAACCTTAAATGAACCTTCTGTAGTATCGGGCTAAACCCAAGAAACTGTGTATCTCAGTCGATTTCGTGGGTTTTCCCCACTCCCTCACCGCTGACACCTTCCCCGGATCTACGGATATCCCTCTATCGGAGATGATATGCCCCAAAAATTGTACCTTCTTCAGCCAAGACCCACATTTCTCATATTTTGCGTACAACTCATGATGGCGCAGTGTATGTAAAACTTACCTCAAGTGCTCAGCATGATCCTCCTCGATCTGCGAGTAAACCAGAATGTCATCTAAGAATTAAATGACGAACTGGTCCAAGAACTCTCTGAACACCCTGTTCATCAAGTCCATGAGCATGGCTGGGGTATTGGTTAGCCTGAAGGGCATAACCCTGAATTCATAGGAACCATATCTCATTAAGAAAGAAGTCTTCGACACGTCTGGTTCCCTGATACGTAGCTGATGGTACCCTGATCTCAAATCAATCTTCGAGAAGAAAACTGCTCCTCTCAACTAGTCGAATAAGTCATCGATTCGAGGCAACGGATATTTATTCCGTCTCGTGACTTTATTCAACTCCCGTTAATCAACACATAACCTCAACAATCCATCCCTCTTCTTAACAAACAGTACTGGAGCACCCCACGGTGAAGTACTCCTATGGATAAACCCCTGCGCCAATAACTGCTCGATCTGGTCACGTAACTCCCTCATCTCTGCTGGATCCATACGATAAGGTGCGCGAGCTATCAGTCGAGTATCTAGCACTAAATCAATGACGAAGTCTATCTCTCTACTAGGTGGTAACCCCAAAATCTCCTAAAACACATTGGCAAACTCTCAAACTATAGGAATCGAATCCAGCGGTACCACAACCTCCGTAGAGGTCTCCTCTTTTATATAGTATAAATTCGTGGATGATCCTCCATCTGAGCAAGGCATCACCACCAGAAACATCTCCTGCCCGGGTTTGGCAAAAACTATACTCTTACTATAACAATCAATCATGGACCTATACCTGACAAGCCAATCCATATCCATAATCGCGTCATACTTGGACATGTTTAATACGAGCATGTCAGCGGGTAAGATAAACCTCTCAATCTCTATGCCTACTTCCCGACAGATAAAGGAAATAATGGAACCCCTACTCAACGGTGAATCCACGCAAGTGGTCGTACCCTTTGCTGTATCAAATAAACCCGTAGTACGTGCAAACCCCATGGTAATAAAATAGATTATGGCTCCCATGTCAAATAAAATGCGCCCCAAAGTCCCCTAGATATAAAATATACCCTCAATTGCTGGTGGGTCCTGCGAGACTGCGGCCTGATGCAAATTATAGACTCATCCATACTAAAGCTGCCCTTGCTGAACTGGGGCGATTGGAATGGGTGGCAGTGTTGCCATCTGTGGAGGTGCTGGGAGAGCAGTGGGAAAGAGCGGTCTCTGGGGTTCCTAACGACCACCCTTCCGCTGCTGCTGCTGGCCTCTACCTTTCTGAGGGCAGTCCTGGAATTTGTGGCCATTGTTTCCATACGTGAAAAATCTCCCTGGGAAGGGTCCTCCCCTCTGTACCTGCTGTCCTCAGCCTTGATGGTCGTTACCACCCCTCCCTTGTCCATTTTGGCCCTACTGAAACTAATGCTGGCCCTGATGGCCGTGTTGGCCCTGATGGCCATGTTAGCCCTGTCGAAAGCCTCCCTGTCCATGTCTAAAACCTCCTGACCTGAGCCTCTTAGGATACCCTTACTGGGAACCCTGATCACTGTGCCTATGATGACCCTGAACTGCCTGTGCCCCATCGGCACCATTCCCTCCTGCCCTGCTGGCTGGATTCTCCCACTTTCTTAACCTCAGACAAGTGGAAGCGGTGTCCCTGGCAGTGGAGTAGTGCTGTGTTGACCACATCTGAATAGGGGTCCGAAGAGAGATTGCCTATTAAATACTAACGGATCCTCCATGTTAACCCATTCATGAAGCATTGAATCTTTTTCTCCTCGGTTGGAATTTCACTCGGTACAATGTTAAGAAGATTAGTAAACTCTGCCTCATATTATGCCACGGTGCTTCCCTCCTGCTTTAGATTTGCTAACTTTCGGCTCATCTCTGTCTGGACAGCTAAAGGAAAGTACTTACGATCGAACCGCACCCAAAAGTCTTGGATACCGAGTGTGTCTCTCTCCTCAGTGGTGGTAATGGACCCCAACCACTTCAGTGTTGCCCCCATCAGTTTGAACGTGGCCAAAATCTGAATATGTACCTCCGTGCACTCGTGCATCCTCAAATGCCTCTGGATGTCCTTTTTCCATTGGCTCTCTACGACTACGTCGGAGCTCCCTGAAAACTCCGGAGGATGATCCTTCTGTAAGGCATCCCTAACACGCTCCCAAGAAGATGGTAAAACTTGGGCCTGAACTGGAGCCACCACCGATGCCTGAGGTGGTGCCTGTTGCGCTATGGCCAAAGCAGCGTTGACCGCCTAAGCTAAAATAGCTGCCACTTCAGCGACAATCATCATACCCTGAGTAGGTGCAGGTTGAGGCTCTAGTTGGGCTTCCCTGAGAACTCTTTGTGCATGTTTAGGAGGCATTTGAAAAGAAAAAAAAAGTTTCATTAGTCTACAGTTATATTCTTAAAATAACAGAAGAACGTAAAACGTGTGAAGAATACAACAATCCTAAATTATAGGGCTCTATATCAAAGGACGCTACACGGAAACATAATAAGTCGTAAAGATCCTAAGGACACTAGAACCTGATGCTTTGATACTTCCTGTGACACCCCGCCTAATTAATTACCGGGTGATCAGTCCTTAATTAATTAATTTCAGAATATCAGGTTGGTCCAGATAATGCATCACTGTCGAAAACTAACTTTTAATTTAATAAAAAAAAACTCACCACCTAATATTTAAAAAGCGTGATGTCCAAATTTTATCTTGTTACTAACCAATATAAAAAAGAATGCCAACAGTGCCATACATCACAGTAATATAAATAAAGTCTAACTAAAGTAAAATAAATGGCCGGAGTAAACACGTCCAGATACAATCCCATACAATAAATCCAACAAAAAGAAATCAATTTTAAGAGAGAGTTTTAAATAACTAAATTTCAGGAAGTAAACTGAAGTAGGGGCGACATGTTCAACATAATAGATAAGTGGAAAAGAAGAATAGTCTGAGTCGTCTACTAGTAATTATCCTGCAGCTTCCACATCAGCTACAGCCCGTCAACTGAATAGAGTCTCCTAAGGCTGGTGTCCCTATAGCTGGGCACCTAAAAATAAAGGAATAATAGAAAGATATACAGAAAAACGGGTAAGAGCCCGAGTTGAAAATAATTTAAAATAGAAAGTACTTAAATTGATTCAATTAGCACAATTATTATCCAGGTTAACTCAGCGTACTCTCTTGAGATACTCACCCCTCGATCTAGTGTGCACGTCTAACGAGTCTAATCACCCAATATAGTCATGATACCCTAACTGGATACTAAACACATACTATTATGATGGGAAGAGTCCCTAAATTACACAAATCCGACATTCTTAAGATTTTAATATAGGTTTAGAATTACTTTAGTTTATTCACATATTTTTCTAATTGCCCAGTTGATAATACCATAAGCACACATCTAAAAATATAGTCATCAACATAAGACACCAAATAGGATTTCGGTATACACACATTATTCACTTTATGTATACTTATCAATTTATATATAAATATAGCAATATTGCACCCCTGGTTGAGAAACCCTTAGCGCTATGCATACTCTGTTATCTAGTCTCATTGCAACGTCACGCATAGAGGACAATTGGTTCAATCTCTCGAGAACCAATAAACATAAACACCTATTGGAGGCGAGCATAGTCCCAAGACGATGGGCTGCGCACATACCTACGCACCCATACGACTGTTGTCACTATCATTACCTAGGTTCCATGCTCTAGTGGTACGACCCTAAATCCCCCGAGGGCACACAAGATCCGATCGTCCACAACGCGTTAACCTCCGTTCGATATCCAGTAGCTAGGTATGTCATACACATAATATTTTAAACAATAAGGATACACACAACTTATATAAATTCATTGGCTTTCCCCCTCCTAGTATTTGCAGTACGCATAATATCCCCTATTATAACCCGTACCTTATTCGTATATTCTCCCTTATATTTTTGCATCTCTCAAATTCCATGAAATTCATAACTCCCGAGGGTCAACATATTTTCCGCTCACTAATAATTATAAATTTAAGTCACTCGACATTCAAACAGGTCTGACACTCACATAAATAAGCCTACGGGAAGTTTGAAACAAAATCCAGCCTTAAGAGTCATTCTGGAATCTCATTAGAAGACCCAAGGAATCTCATTCGAACGAGGTTGTTTAAACGAGGGTCGTTCGAATAAAGGGACTTTGAACAAACTACCAAATTCGTTAGAAGTGACACTGGAATGTCGTTAGAAGTCTCATTCGAACGAGGCCGTTCGAACGACCTGGGATGGACTTCTAACGAAATTTCCAAAGTTGTCCAGTTCATCACCAAAGTTCATTTTTCCATATTTCCTCCTCTTCAATTTCCACTTAAACCCATTCCAACACAAGTACAAAGTTTCTAAACTACTATAAGTCACTCTAGAACATTTCTTAACATATTTAGGGGACAAATCCTTCTAATCATTAAATAAATTCGACAAACTCCTAAATTTTCCTTTGAATCATATTAACATAAACACATAATTATAAATCCATAAAAGTTCCATTTTTATTTCGCGATTAGCATCTAATTAGCTTAATTTCACACTTCTATAAAAGGGTAAAACCCTCTACAAGCAAACCCCCATCAAATTTCTAAGATTCCTACACAATCTCATCATAGGTAAACCAAATTTGGTATTTATTTTTCTAAAACCTCTACATATGTTAACAAGAGTAATAATTGCTAAGGGAGAGAGCAAGATAATCACTTGCCTTAAAAAGGAACTTCTGATTCATGGTTGAAAATGGTATGGGAACGATCCTCTTGACCCGATCTACGTAATGGTGTACTTTTATGGTGTGAAAGCTTGAGTTCTTGGCTTAGGGCTCTAATGGAGTCTTCTTCTTCTTCTTCCTTGGTTCTCTATCTCTTTGCCTCTCTATCTTATGTAAGTTGAACTAATAGGCCACTAACCCTAACTGCCTTTAATTAAACCCAATTTTCGTCCATCTAATTTCCCAAAATTTTCAAAAGACCAAAATACCCCTCCGGGGTGTCGTTTTGGGTCAAAATGCCCCGGACTCCAAATAAAATACTCGAGTAGTGTTTTCTGACTATTTCGATCCTTCCGGACACTCCGACGCACTTAAAATAGTCGTCCGAGTTATACAAAAATAATTTATCTTTTTTTAAACCCCCAAATACATACTAGTGACGTGACCCATACACATCCCAAATATTTATAACATAATTGTTGTGTATCTCATCCCCGGCCATAATATTATTTCAATAATTACTAACTCTCATCACGCTAGTAATTATTATCATAAAAATCGGATTAATTATAATTCAAATTTTCTCTCTTTAATTTAATTAATCTCCATTTTCCATAAAAATAATTATGCATAAAAATATGAGGTATTACAGCATATAGGTCCTATTCGAACTTTTTAGGGAATTTTTTCACAGTTTTACTCTTTTTAAAACCAATCATCCGTAGGAAGTAACATAAGTGGTTGGATTTTTTTTTAATCTTAAAATGATCATAACTTTTGATTCACAAATCCGTTTTTCGCAAAATAACTATTTTTGAAATTTGCTCGACGAAATCTATCAAACAAGATTTATGAAACCTATAAAATATCAAAGAAAAAAAATTATACAAAAAGTAAATTTTAGTGTATGCACTAGAATATGAAATACTTTTATATATGTGACATTTTCATAGATAGATAGTAACATTTACTGTGGTAATATTATGTAGTATATATATATATATATATATATATATATATATATATATATATATATATATATGGTGGATTCAAATCTCTTTTCCCAAAATTACCTTATATTTAAAGGTTCGCACTAGCGGCATCCAATCCTGACCCCCATTGTTGGAGATTCAACGACCTTCATCAGAGCTCCGATTTGGGGTGGGTAGGAATGGCATGTGGTGCCGCTGGCGCGCACCTTTTAAAATAAGAGAGTTTTGCATAAATGAGATTTGGATCCACCGGAGTGCCATGGGGTGCCGCTGGCGCGAACCTTTTAAAATAAGAGACTATTGGATAAATGGGATTTGGATCCTCCGAAGTGCCGGTTTGATGTGAGTAGGGGTGTCATTAAGTGCCGGTGGCGCGCGCACACACACACACACACATATATATATATACATATATATATATATAATGTGTAATGTGATAACACAATAAATGTTATTGTTTGTGAAAATGTCACATATATTAAACTTTACTGTATACACCAGAAGATATTAAACTTTACTGTATACCGTAAAGTTTAATATCTTCTGGTGTATACAGTAAAGTTTAATATCTGTGACATTTTCACAAACAATAACACTTACTGCGTTAATATATTTATGAAATAGTTTTATATATATAACATTTTCACAAACAGTAACATTTACTGAGTTAATACTACACTATATATATATACACACGGTAGATCCAAACCTCTTTTTTTTTAAATTATCATATTTTTAAAGGTTTGCGCTAGCGAAATTCAATCCCCACAATTACCCACCCCCATTGTCGGAGTTTCAACGACCTTCATCAGAGCTACGATTTGGGGTGAGTAGTAGTGGCATAGGGTTCTACTGGCACAGACCTCTGAAATTAAGAGAATATTAGATAAATGGGGTTTGGATCCACCGGAGCTCCGGTTTGGGGTGAGTAGGGGAGGCATTGGGTTAAGTTTATATCTGTAATATTTTCACAAACATTAACATTTAATTTGTTCCTATAACACAGTATGTATATTTATATATATATATGGTGGATCCAAACCTCTTTTTCTGAAATTATCTTATTTTTAACGGTCGGCGCTAGTGGCATCTAATCCCCATCACCACCCACCCCCATTGTCGGAGCTCCAACAACCTTCATCAGAGCTCTGATTTGAGGTGGCATGGGATGCCGATGTAACATTTTCACAAATAGTAACATTTATTATTTGTGAAAATATTACAGATATAAACCTAACCCAATGTTACCCCTACTCACCCCAAATCGAAGCTCCGGTTGATCAAAACCCTATTTATCCAATATTATCTTATTTCCTAAGGTCCGCGCCAGCAGCACCACATGTCACCCCAGATCAGAGCTCTGATGAAGGTTGTTGGAGCTCCGACAATGGGGGTGGGTGGTGGTGGGGATTAGATGCCGCTAGCGTAGACCGTTAAAAATAAGACAATATCAGAAAAAAGAGGTTTGGATCCACCGTATATATATATATATATATATATATATATATATATATATATAACACAGTAAATGTTACTGTTTGTGAAAATGTTACATATATAAACATAACCCAATGCCAACCCTACTCACCCCAAATCGGAGCTCCGATGGATCCAAACCCCATGTATCCAATATTCATTTATTTCCTAAGGTCCCCGCCAGCGGCACCCCATGTCACCCCAAATTAGAGCTCTGATGAAGGTTGTTGTAGCTCCGACAATGGGGGTAGTGTAATACCCCGTATTTTTATGCATATTTATTTTTATGAAATTATGAAAATTGGGATTAATTAATTTAAAGGGAGAAAAATTAATTTATAATTACTCCAATTTAATGGTAATAATTACTAGTGTGATGAGAGTTAGTAGCTATCGAAAATAATTATGTTGAAATCATGTTGAGTAATAACTATGTTGAACATTACGTAGTACGCCACGAAATAGATGGCTTCGAAAATAATAATATGGTCGGGGACGAGATACACGACACTTAAGATATAATTATTTGGGACGCGCGTATGAGTCACATCACTATTATATATTTGGGGATTAAAAAGGTAAATTATTTTTATATAAATCGAACGACCATTTGAGTGCGTCAGTGTGTCCAGAAGTGTCAAAATAGTCAGAAAATACTAATGGGGTGTTTTATTTGGAGTCCAGAGCATTTTAGCCCAAAACAAAACCCCGGAGGGGTATTTTGGTCTTTTGGGAATTTTGAGTAATTATATGGACGAAAATTAGGTTTAATTAAAAGCTACGTGGGTTAGAGGTCTGTCAGTTTCAACTTACTTGAGAAAGAGAGAGAGAACCAAGGAGGAAGAAGACTCCATTGGAGAACAAGGGCAAGAACTCAAGGATTCCCACTAAAAGTTGCGCCAAAGTGTAGATCATAACGAGAGGATCAACTACATACCAATTTCATTCCAAGAATCAGAAGTTCATTCCAATGAAAATGTTTATCTTGATCCTTTTTTTAGCAAATATTGTTCCTGTTTATTTAGATTAGATATTATAAACTTAGTGCAATGAGATCTTAGGGTTAATTAAACTTAATTATAAAGAAATCTTATGAATTGGAGATGAGTATGCATGTAGAGGTTTTGCCCTTTGTGAGACTATTAAATTTGGAGATTTTATGTCTTAATCACGAATTATAATACGAGATTTTGAGTACTTAAATTGATGGGTTCATGTTATGCAAAGTTTTAGAGATTTAAGAAATTATTGGATTTCCCTTTGGAAACATAAAGATTTGAATACTAATTTGTGTTAGAAAGTGTCCCATATTGATTAGGAATAGTTTAGAACTGTCTAATTGGATGTTGGATGAAATTTAGGTTGAGTTTGAAGTGTGTTATGTTGGAAAAATCAAAATTTAGGAAGAACATGGCCACTTCGGATTGTTTTCTTAGCAGACTAGCCCAAGTCATTCGAAAGACTTCGTTCGAACGAGTCTTCTAATGAGAAATCCAACGACCCTTCTAAAGAGATGTTGAAGTTCGTTCCAAGTGGAAACTTCGTTCGAACGACCTCGTTTGAACGAGAATCTTGAAACTTCGAACGAGATTCCAGAACTTGATTTTTGGATCCAATTTAGTTAAAATCCATCCTAGGCTTATCCAAGCGAGTTCATTAACCTACGTGAGTAACGGGTGACTTAAACTCCAAAGTTTTAGGGAATTAAGGGTTTAATAATCCTCGAGGTATTGACGTTGTATGGAAACCTAAGAGAGAATGAGAGTCCTAGAGAGGTGATATATATAAATAGATATCGTGGAGAGTAGTGATGTTAATATTACCTACGTACTATGGGAATTAGGTTGCGTGAATGGCTATTAAGTTGTATAAGTTGTGTGCATGCTTGTTACTTGGAGTATTATGTGTATGACATACCTAGCTACTGGCTATTGAACGGAGGTTAACACATTGTGGACGACCATGTCTGGTGTGCCTTCGGGGGATTTTAAGTCATACCACTAGAGCATGAAACCTAGGTACAGACTATCTGTGAGAACGATAATGATGGCAGTTATGGGTGTGTAGGTATGTGCGTAGCCCATCGGCTTGGAACTATGTTCGCCTCCAAATTTTGTATATGTTGTATTGGTTCCTGAGAGATTGAACCTATTGTCCTTCATGCATGAGTGTTTGCAATGGGACTAGATAGCCGAGTATGCCTAGCACCAGGGGTTTCTTAACCTAGGGTGTAGTATTGATATATGTATTAGTATGTATACATAGTGATATTTTTATATATGTATATTGATTTCCTATTCTGTGTTTCATATTGGCTACTTTATTAAAGTATATACATATTGGGTCACCAGTTGAGAATTAAGAATGTTATGAGAATGAGTTAACGCATCTTTAAACCTATTCCTAAACAATAGAAATATAATGGCTTTGGGTTATTTAGATAATTTATCCAGAAAAGAGGTTATACTACATATAGTCAGGCGGGGTATCGAGACTAGTATGGGTAGTTAGGCTCGTTAGGTGTGCACATTAGATGAGAGGTGAGAATCCCAAGTGAGTACGCTAAGTTAACATGAATAATATTTGTGCTAATTAACCAATTTAAGCACTTGATATATTTAAATTGTTTTCTACTCGGGCTCTAACCCATTTTCTGCAAATCTCTTTTCTTGTTCTATTATTTTAGGTGCTCAGCTACAGGGACACTAGGCTTAGGAGATTCCATTCAGTTGCCGAACTGTAGATGCTGTGGAAGCTACATGACATTGTTAGTAGACGCTTCATAGTCTATTCTCCTTATCTATCAGTCATTTATTTCAGTTGGACATGTCGTCCCTCCTATTTTACATTCAGAGATTTAGAGTTGTTTTATTCTATTATTAGACTTTGTTTTCATGTTATTGGTTTATTGTATGTGATTTTGACTGGGAGTGTTCACTCCAGTTCTTTATTTAAATTCGATTAGACCTTTCCTTATGCTATTGTGATGTATAGTGATGATTAGATATTTTCCCTTTAATGATGATGGTTAATAACAAGATAAAATTTTGACACTAACCTTTTTAAATATTAGGTGGTTAATTTTTATTAAATAAAAATTTGAGTTTTCGACAGTGATGCATTATCTAAACCAACTTGATATTCTAAAATTAATTAATTAAGGACTGATCACCCGATAATTAATTAGGCGGGGTGTCATAATGATTAGCAATAGTTTAGAACTACCAAATTGGAAGTTGGATGAAATTTGGGTTGAGTTTGAAGTGTGTTATGTTGGAAAAATCAAAATATGGGAAGAACTAGGCTTGTTCGAATTTTTCGTTAGAAAACCAGCCTAGTTCGTTCGAACGACCTAGTTCGAACGAGCCTTCTAACGAGAAATCCAATAACCCTTCTAACGAGATGTTGAAGTTCATTCGAAGGGGAAACATTGTTCGAACGATAATTTTTTAACTTCGAACGAGATTCCGGAACTTGATTTTTGGGTCCAATTTAGTTAAAATCCATCCTAGGCTTATCCAAGCGAGTGTATTAACCTACGTGAGTAACAGGTGGAATAATTCCAAAGTTTTAGGCAGTTAAGGGTGTAATAATCCTCGAGGTATTTAGCTTGTTTGGAAACCTAGGAGAGAATGAGAGTCCTAGAGAGGTGATATATATGAATGGATATCGTGGAGAGTAGTGATGTTAATATTACCTACGTACTATGGGAATTAGGTTGCGTGAATGCCTATTAAGTTGTATAAGTTTTGTGCATTCTTGTCACTTGAAATATTATGCGTATGACATACCTAGCTACTGGCTATCGAACAGAGGTAAGCGCATTGTGGATGACCATGTCTAGTGTGCCTTCGGTGGATTTTAAGTCGTACCGCTAGAGCATGGAACCTAGTTATGGACTATCTGTGAGAATGATAGTGATGACGATTGTATGGGTGTGTAGGTTTGTTCGTAGCCCATCGGTTTGTAACTATTTTCGCCTCCAATATGTGTATATGTTGTATTGGTTCCTGAGAGATTGAACCTATTGCCCTTCATGCGTGAGCGTTTGCAATTGGACTAGATAGCCGAGTATGCCTAGCACTAGGGGTTTCTTAACCATGGGTGCAGTACTAATATATGTATTAGTATATATACATAGTGATATTTTTATATATGTATATTGAGTACCTATTATGTGTTTCATGTTGCCTACTTTATTAAAGTATATACTTATTGGGTCGCCAGTTAAGAATTAAGAATGTTGTGACAATGAGTTAAATAATCTTTAAACGTATTCCTAAATAATATAAATATATTAGCTTTGGGTTATTTAGATAATTTATCTCCAAAGAGGTTATACTACATATAGTCAGGTGGGGTATCAAGACTAGTATGGGTAGTTAGGCTCGTTAAGTGTGCACATTAGATGAGAGGTGAGCATCCCAAGTGAGTACACTAAGTTAACATGAATAATATTTGTGCTAATTAACCAATTTAAGCACTTGTTATATTTAAACTGTTTTCTACTCGGGCTCTGGCCCGTTTTTCATCAAATCTCTTTTCTTGTTCTATTATTTTAGGTGCACAGTCATAGGGACAACATGCTTAGGAGATTCCATTAAGTTGTCGAGTTGTAGCTGATGTGTAAGCTACAGGACATTGTCCGTAGACGCTTCATAGTCTATTCTCCTTATCTATCAATCATTTATTTCAGTTGGACATGTCGTCCCTTCTATTTTACATTCAGAGATTTAGAGTTGTTTTATTCTATTATTAGACTTTGTTTTCATGTTATTGGATTATTGTATGGGATTTTGGCTGGGAGTGTTCACTCCAGTTATTTTTTTAAATTAGATTAGATCTTTCCTTATGCCATTGTGATGTATGGTGATCATTAGATATTTTTCCTTTAATGATGATGGTTAATGACAAGATAAAATTTTGACACCAACCTTTTTAAATATTATTTGGTTAGTTTTTATTAAATTAAAATTTGAGTTTTCGACGGTGATGCATTATCTGAACCAACTTGATATTCTGAAATTTATTAATTAAGGATTGATCAACTGGTAATTAATTAGGCGGGGTGTCAGTGGTGGGTGGTGGTGGGGATTGGATGCCGCTAGCGCTGACCGTTAAAAATAAGACAATATCAGAAAAAAGAGGTTTGGGTCAACTGTATATATATATATATATATATATATTGTGTTATAACACAGTAAATGTTACTATTTGTAAAAATATTACAGACATAGAACTAACCGAATGTGAACCCCACTCACCCAAAACCGGAGCTCTGGTGGATCCAAACTCTATTTATCCAATATTCTCTTATTTCCCAAGGTCTGTGCTAGCGGCACCCCATGTCACCCCAAATCAGAGCTCTGATAAACGTTATGGTAGCTCCGACATTGGGGGTGGGTGGTAGTGGAGATTAGATGCCGCTAGCGCGGACCGTTGAGAATAAGATAATTTCGAAAAAAAAAGGTTTGGATCCACCGTATATATATATATATATATATATATATATATATATATATATATATATATATATATATACTGTGTAATATTCACACAGTAAATGTTACTGTTTGTGAAAATGTTACATATATAAACTTATTTCTCTTTCTGGTGCGTACACCAAAGTTTACTGTCTGTGTAATTTTTTTTCTTTGAAATTATATAAGCTTCATGGATCTTGTTTGATAGATCTCGTCGAGCAGATTAAAAGTTATGATCATTTGAAGATTAAAAAATAAGTTCAACCACTTATGTAACTTTCTCAAGAAAGTTACGGATGGTTGGTTTTAAAAGGTTAAAATTGTGAAAAAAAAGTACCAACAAATTAGGAGTTGGACTTATATGTAAGAGGAAAACATGGTGGGACTAGAATGTCTAAAAAACGTCTAATAGGATCTAAATGACAATGCCCCAAATAATAATTATCAAAACTTTATATGAATGTAGGAGTTTATGTATCTTATTAATTATATGAGAAAATTCTATTTTTACTATTTTTAGATTTTAAATATGAGCTCTTTAGACATATATTATCAAGAGCCATAATTTATTTATTAATTATTTAATTTTGAAATATATTGGGTCAAAATTAATTAACTAAATACAAGTGTCCTACTTAAAGCGGTATACATAAAAAGGGTAATGCTATAAGTACCAAGTTTTTTCACAAAAAGTTATTTACCGTGTACATTAAAATGTTTAATTAATGTATGTACAATAGTTTAATGCACTTGGTAAATCATTTTTGGCGTAAATAATTGGTACATATAGCATATTGCCGATAAAAATTTAGATTTGATAACGATTCTTTTAGATAACTCATATAAATATTAATGATAATGATCGTGAATTAGTTTTTAAATTAAAGTATGACTGTGATGCATGGTAGAATTATAATAAAACAAGACAATTAAGGTCCTCTTTCACATAGATTATATTCCTTCAATAACTATATAATAACACGATATATTGGGTAAGAGAGCGAATAATTTGAAATTCCAACATTATTATTTTTATGTCAAAGTGATGAAGGTTATGGTAAAAAAAAATTTTAAGTTAATTCAAAGAGGATTTCTACAATAAATTTGATCAAAGCATTGGATCAAGGTAAGTCATATTTTCCATCATTTAGACATATTTTATCAAATCATGAAGATCCAAGATCCTTTTATTAAGAACAATTGTATGTTAAAGTTTAATTGAATTAGTAAACTTTTGGTTAATATTATGGTGTTCTCAAGAACAGTATTACATGTGGTATCGAAGCTAAAGTTTAAGATCTCATGATGTTTGCCTATTTTGAAATCTACATTAAATTATTTTTGTATGTCTAAGACTTTTGTGACATTTACTTATGTCATCAAATCTGCTTAAAACGATGTTGTATGCCTAGGACTTTTTGCTATGTTTTTTCTTCTATTAGAAAAAATCATTGATTAGAATCGAAAGTCAAAACTTGTTCAAAATTTTACAAAATTTACACGATCATTTAGAAATGTCGAAATAAATAAAACCCATTTTATACGATGCACACTGCTTAATTTTTACGATTTGACATCGTTTAGGCTCTCAAAATAATGTTATTACAGTTTTTGTTAAAAATGTTGACGTTAATATCTCACTTCGAAAAATTGATTTTTAAATTTGGCCAACTGTTCTGAGATCCTAGAGTGATTGTCAATAACCTTTTAGTGATAACTCAAAATTCTTTTTCTTCGTAAAGATTACGATTTTCCCAAATATTGTGTATTTTTACACCATAGGGGTTGTTATTTTTATTCAAGTTGATTAAAATATTACTACTTATGTATAACTAGATGTCAAACATAGGTTATAATTCATATGTGTGGATATTAGATGGATGATTCATCTTTAATATTAATATTCATGCCTATGTTGAATTTTTGTCAAACGAAAGATATTATTCACTACACCAAAACGTGCATATAGTAACAAACAATTTTTTGTATTACTAATGGTATTATATCATTATTATTTCTCACAATAAATTATCGTTAATAATGTCAAATAAGTGTTACTAATAATATTTCATTATTCTAAAAGTATTTTTTCCTTGAAAAAGAGGGTAAATTTGCCTCCAATCCAAAAAAGACCCCAACTATACCCACACACTCTTCGAAAGCTATAACCAAACGAGACTGTGGCACCCCACCCAATTAATTATAGGGTGATCAATCCTCTACCAATTCAAAACAGGATATTCAGTTGGTTCATTCTTAGCATCACTGTCGAAAAACTTTTTAACATATTAATCACCTAATATAAAATTAAGTTAGGTGTCAAAACATTTCCAATTTAGTATAACCAAGTAAATCCATTTCCATTCAATTTCAAAATATAAACCATTCACCACACATCGGAATTTAAATAAATACTGAACATGAATCAAGTACTGAAATAAATAAGACTGAGTAAAACTCTCAGTTCAAAGCTCTAAACCATAAACTAAACTGAATACAATAACTCTGATGAAAGACTATAAGTGGTCGACCCATGCCCTAGATAAGAAGTCTAGATGAAACTGAATGGAAAAGAGAGATGCGTCTACTGCAAGGACCTACATCTTCCACAACAGCTGCAGCACGTTAAGCAATCCAAATCTCTAAATCTGGTGTCCCTGTGGCTGAGCACCTGATATAATACATATATATAGCAAAAGAGAGAAGAGATACAAGAAACGGGTCAGAGCCCGATGTGTAAAAATGATTTAGCAAGTATTTAAAACTAGTTCTTAAAACAAGTCTTATACGCATATTAGTTATCTAACTCTCACATGAGTTTCTCACCTCTCGTCTATTGTGCATGCCTAACGTACATCTAATCTCCCCTAATTATACCTCCCAGTCTAACTAGTCAGAAACCATACTAATACTAACTATGCTCACTAGTAGTATTCCCATATCGTCCATACAATACGCTATTGAGATAGTTTATCCCAGATACTAAGTTTCATTATTCACCGTATGAATGGTTAATCTTTTATCCACTAAGAATATTTCATTTCTCAATTCCATTTTATCCACTATTCTCATAAAGTAGAAAGTTAACCAAGTACACTCATACAAATATATAGTCTCATCATTCCAATATTTATTCACTAATCCTGCAGCCTTAGAATAAGACCTCTTAGTGCAATGTAATGATTATTATTATTACCATGTCTACAAATTTCACACAGTAAAAATATTCACAAGTTCATATATATATATATATATATATATATATATATATATATATATATTTATTTATATATATACTAATCCTGCACCCCTGGGCTAAGACCCATTAGTGCACCTATCCAGAACATCATGCATCCCCGGGTTAGAACCCATTAATGCACCTATCAATAATAATTCAGCACCCCCGGGTTATCACCCATTAATGCGCCTAATAATAGAATCTTGCATCCCCGAGTTAGCACCCATTAATGCACCAATCAATAATAATCCAGCACCCCCGGGTTATCACCCATTAGTGCGCCTAACAATAGTCATCCTTGTACCCCCGGGTTATCTCCCATTAGTACACTTAATGATAGAGTTTCTACACCCCCGAGTTATCACTCATTGGTGCGCTTAACTATAATATTCTTACACCCCCGGGTTATCACCCATTAGTGCTCTTAACAATAATATCACATAATAGGCATACACACATCCTATTATAATTTATAGGTATTTCTCCAACCTACATATATACTCCTCATACGTATTTTAACCTCATTACTACGTATAGTATAAATATTAAGATTACTATCTCTCTCATAATCTCCAAGGTACATTCTCTATACCGAAATAATTAAAGTATTAATTCTCCCATACTTTTCTCGAAATTCTGTCCTATTTGAATTTACTATATGGCAATTTCTCTCACTCCAATAAACCGGAAAACTCAAAACTGAACTTTGAGAAAATCCCCAAAAATTCCCTCTGTCACTCGAACCAGAAGGGTTGTCGTTTGAACGACTTCCACGTGTCGTTCGAGCGACTTCGCGCGAGATGCCATCTCGCTCGAACGACTTTGCGCGAGATCGCGCGATATGTCACTGTTCATCTTCTTTCCCAGAATTCTGCGTTTTCCCACCATTTACGAACCTAGAAACCTCTAAGATTAAACACCCAATGCCTCATCATCAATACCCATCAACCCTAATAGGTTATAAATCATTCCTAACCTCCTAGGATCATTAATTGTTCATAAATCATCATAATTATTTAAAATCCCCAAATCAATTCATATGAACCCTAGTTTCAAATTTTTAATTAAAGAACCTAATCAACCCAGATTCGTTCATCAATATATAATTCAATTTTGTATTTCATCCTCTACATTCATGACAAAATATTAACAACTAATTACCCCAACCTCTAATCATCATTTAATCTCCAATTTTCACCCAATTAACATGTAAATCAAGGATTGAATTCACCTACACTAACATGAGTATGATTATTGCTAAAGAAAGCAAGTAATAAGAACTTGCCTTGAATATGAAGGTCTGATCCATTGGTGATGTTGGTACATACGCGTTCCTCTCTTCTCGATCTACACGTTGGTGGTCTCGGTTGTGCAAGGTGGTGTTATCTTGGCCCTTTTATCCTGGAATTAGCTCTCCCTCACACCTCCTATAGCCGTTCTTAACTTCCTGTAAATTTTTCACCCTAATGGACTCTCCTTGGCTGATATAATTACTCTTAATGTTCGTCCATTAATTTAGCCCAAAAATACAATTTACCATAATGCCCTCTCGGGGTGGTGGTTAGGCCTAAAATCGCCTCGGGACCCAAACTAAACACCCGGGTATACTATTTTGACTATCTCGACCCTTCCGGACTCAAAGGCGCACTCGAAATGACCATATGAGTTAATAAAAATAAATTCTCTTTTTGTTCTATTCAATTAGTCCCGACAGGACTCACACGTGTGTCAGACTTAAATTATCAAACTGTCGTATTTCTCACTCTCGATAATTTATCAAATTTCATAATTCCATATTACATATCACATAGTAATATTCAATAATTCTCAACAATAAGTATTAACCCTTGGCACGCTAGTTAATAATTATTTTAATCCGGATTAATAACAAATTAATTTCTCACATTTTAATTTAATTAATCCAACAACAATAATTAATCGCATACTTATTCCCATAATAATAATAATAATTAATCACATAATTATTTAAATCGTCAAAAACACGGGGTGTTACATACTTCCCCCCTTACAACGGAATTTCGTCCCGAAATTCGAAAAAAGTTTACCAGGTACAGACAATGCTGTAAAAATATTGCGCATCGCATCCCGGTGCTCACAAGTAAGCTATTATGTACCACCCATATAGTACGCTATCGAATACCCTTAATAATGAACACTTCACATGTGTTTGCTTTAAACTCCAGGTTACCCTGTCATATAGGCTCTTGTCCAAGCCTTTCTGCTTAAGTTTCACTACTTCAACTTTATTTTAGATATTCACTATCTAGCCTTCTACTATTTGTACTTTAGTAGATTTATCCTCTTTTCATATGCATACGAATTCGTCTCGTGTCGTTCATACAAGTAAATTGGCTGTGCAATATATATTTCACACACAATATATACGATAATATCGATTCTTCTCCGACATTTGTAATCATAACTGGTCCCCCACCTCTAACTCCCACGTAAGACCACAACAAAGTTTATCGTGCCATACTTCTACTAGCACTCAGCCCGAACGTGAACTTATAGGAGTTATTTGGACACAAGCTCCACTAGTGGAAGGTACTACTCTCATCCTCCCCTAAGATCTCAGGGTCCACATAAAATTTTCTCTCCCACATCCGATTAGACCACTTGTACTGCCCATCCCTCTGTGGGTATTAGGCCGTACTCAATCGCATCTTAGTACCTATAATCTTACCATCCCAGGTACATGAGAAGATCCTTGGGGATACTCTTCCATTCTCTAGTGGAAGGAGCCCCTACTGGTTTCGAATTGTCCGCCCTTTTTCTAATAGTTAGCTGACCCACTGCAAGACTAACTTTGAAAATTACTCTACAAAAAACACATTACCACTGTTATTTGTATCCTGATACATTTTATACTCTCTTGAATGTACTTCTAATCGTGATACGTGTGACTTTGTCGAATCGTGTGACACAAGTCTCTTTTCCCGCTCAAAAATCTCAGTTTATTTTGAAACGTAAGTCTCTAACAAATCTTACGGAGTAATCTTCGGCTTACCCGTCTACATGTTATCGAATTCACAAGATAATCATAATCCACCATTTGATTCAGTCCCCTAGGGCGCCCATACACCCTATGCCTTGCGCATTTTCATACAAATGACATAAAATTTTCTTACTTCAATTCTTACACACTAGGCATGATGATGTGGTAGGGGTATACTCAACGACCCCACTAGTCAAAACTTAATTAATCCTTCAATGGTATCATTGCTCTATTCAAAATGATACTAAAACTAGGCGACTCTATTGGCCTTAAGTCATAAAAGAATTATCAACTCTCAATTATATTCTCCTTTAGGTACAATAACCAACATACAAAACTTATGTTCTATCGACCAAACTTCTCTTCAACTCCTGAAGTTCGCTAGTTTCATGTGTGGGATGTCTCGCAAAGAGAAATCCAAACAAGGAACCCCCCCAATACACTATTATCTAACCTAGCTGGTTGTCGAGGTCCGTAAGGCCTTCAGTAAATACTATGTACTTTCCCACAATCTACGTATTGTGACATAAAAGTTTACTCGTCCACTCTCATGTCCCTAAAAATGTAACATGAAGCATGGCGCCCTCACTATCCCAAATACTTAGCGCTATAAATATATAACGATCTATATTTCTTCGCTCGATAAGAACACAATGTATCTAAGTCTTAATAGATAAATAAATTTCTATGCTCGGTAATCACATATAATTAGACACTATACTCGCTGAGGTCTATAATACCATGAAAGTTTCATATATACTCATATCTGGGCCCAACCCTATTTCAGGTGGCGCCGTACAAAACTAAGATCACTCCTCCCAGAGTATCCGGCACGACAGTCATATCACTACATTTTTACTATCGTTTAACCATACGGTAATTAATCACTACACATTACCATAATAAACTCTACTAAAGCTGACTCAATGCAGTAGTAAAATTAACAACAAAACATATTCTTAGGTCCCACCTGGTTCACTCACGAGCAATCATCAAAATGCCCTACTAATAACGAGAAATACATTTATAACAATACTGTTAAAACTAACGTTTCCACTAAACTCGACCCACACGCGAAGTTTAGGGTTTCCAATTTACATAAAGGTTGTGGCATACCCATGTCACTAGAATCTATCATTTGCTCACAAGGAAGAAGCAAAACCTCGCTAGTCTCGCCAAATCACAAGGTCTCAACACGTGGCTGCCATCACGACCCATGAACATCTGCAATCGTCATACATCCTAGGATTTGATCTTATAGTTATACTCTCTCATCATGGACAATTTATTCCATCATGTGGGTTTCGTGCCCATTATTAAAACGTTGGCCCAAACTCTATAGGTCTCAATTATAGCTTTATTAAACTCCCGTTTACATCCCAGGTCCCGTAGACCCTGACATAGTGTATGCTACTATTAACGAGGACTCTACTAGTCCATCCTGAACCCATCACTCTCGGGTTATAAATTTCCTAGGCCTAATTACCTTGACCCTAAATTCTTTCGCTCGAAGTCTCGCTCCTCCAGTTGTTATGCCTAACTGGCATGGTTTACCATTTCTAACCTCTTCGGTCTCACATCTCAATTGTGGACACCTTCAATACTTGTAGTTCTACTTCCTTCACGTAAGGAAAAACTTCACGAACCATTTTCTCGTCACTAGTCCCACAGACCATTTTGGGAATGTCCTTCTCTCGGACCAGTAGTCTTAACTCATAATTGTTCTTCCATTGTCCCTTTTGCTACGTTGGCCATTCAGAACTATGGTTGACCTCTGCAGCCCTGATTGACTTCATCGTCCTCTTGAAGTTAATCACTAAAAATCATCTAAACGAGTTCCTTACTGGGTATACTCTCATATGGGGTTTCACTAACACCATTAAATTCAGTTTCTACTCTTTAGCAGATTCGTTAACCCTCTTTACTCCCTTCTCTTGGAAGTGTTAACATTATCATACTAACGCATGACCTTGACGACCTCGGCACTAGTCATCCTAGCCATATTTCCCATTCATACTGGTACTGTACTCACGGGTCCTTTATCAACTATAAACCCTTTGGATAATTTATACCCCTCTGCTAGGTACGAAGTTCATTATGCAATTCAACCTTTCTCTCACGATCGGTTCCTATCTTACCCATTGTGCTAAACATCAAAATTCCATTCGCATTTTGTTACCACATCGAATGGAAGACCCCACGGTCAAATCGTACCCAAATTTCTCTCTAAAGTTCAAACACACTTCTTCATATATGGTGATTTCCTCAAATCACTACACGATGCTCCTAAGAGCTATAGCTTTTAACTCCAAATTTAATTCTGAGTGTCGTCACACCCCACTCTACACCATTGCCTTTGAATTTTCTACTTCCACTGGTCTATTACATTTTCTCGTTTTCTTCTCCGTATCTTCACTATTGGGTTTTCAAAAGATTCCCTCTGATTTCCCCTTTATCGACTATGCTAGGTGGTCCTGAAATCACTCCACCGTTATCTACTACTGTGTCCTGGGAACCCATAGTTCCCGAGTGACTATTTTACTATCTCTTGCTTAAGTAATCCTTATGGTGATTTTTGTCCCGATCACTCTTTCCTGATTACTCTATGTCTTCTATTGAGCTTCTTCTCCCGGAGTTCTTCTTACGGCCCTCGCTGGTCGTCCTAAAGTGTTTGGTGCTCGAATCACACCAAATTTCGTATAATGAGTCACATCCATTATAATTCGCAGTAGGAGAACGTAAGTTGCATACATAAGGGAACATAACAACCCTATCATAAGGCTCTACATCAAAGAACGATGCGTTAAAACGTAATAAGCTGCACAGATCCTAAGGACACTAGAACCTGATGCTCTGATACCACCTGTGACATCCCACCCAATTAAATATAGGGTGATCAGTCCTCTGCCAATTCAAAACAGCATATTCAGTTCGTTCATTCTTAGCATCACAGTCGAAAAACTTTTTAACATATTACTCACCTAATATAAAATTAAGCTAGGTGTCAAAACATTTCAAATTTAGTAAAACCAACTAAATCCATTTTCGTTCAATTTTAAAATATAAACCATTCACCACACATCGGAATGTAAATAAATACTGAACATGAATCAAGTACTGAAATAAATAAGACTGAGTAAAACTCTCAGTTCAAAGCTCCAAACTATAAACTAAATTGAATACAATAACTCTGATGAAAGACTAGAAGTGGGCGACCCATGCCCTAGATAAGAAGTTTAGATGAAACTAAATGGAAAAGATAGATGTGTCTACTGCAAGGACCTACAGCTTCCACAACAGTTGCAGCACGTCAAGCAATCCAAATCTCTAAATCTGGTGTCCCTATGGTTGAGCACCTGATATAATACATATATATATATAAAAAGAGAGAAGAGATATAAGAAACGGGTCAGAGCCCGATGTGTAAAAATGATTTGGCAAGTATTTAAAACTAGTTCTTAAAACAAGTCTTATACGCATGTTAGTTATCGAACTCTCACATGAGTTTCTCACCTCTAGTCTATTGTGCATGCCTACCGTACATCTAATCTCCCCCTAGTTATACCTCCCAGTCTAACTAGTCAGAAACCATACTAATACTAACTATGCTCAGTAGTGGTATTCCCGTATCGCCCATACAATACGCTATTCAGATAGTTTATCTCATATACTAAGTTTCATTATTCACCGTATGAATGGTTAATCTTTTATCCACTAAGATTATTTCATTTATCAATTCCATTTTATCCACTATTCTCGTAAAGTAGAAAGTTGAACAAGTACACTCATACAAATATATAGTCTCATCATTCCAATATTTATACACTAATCATGCAGCCTTAGAATAAGAACTCTTGGTGCAATGTAATGATTACTATTATTACCAAGTCTACAAATTTCACACAGTAAAAATATTCACAAGTTCATATATATATATATATATATATATATATATATATATATATATATATATATATATATATATATAGTCACATCAACCCTATACATATATATATACACTAATCCTGCACCCCCGGGCTAAGACCCATTAGTGCACCTATCCCGAACATCATGCATCCCCGGGTTAGAACCCATTAATGCACCTATCTATAATAATTCATCACCCCCGGGTTATCACCCATTAGTGCGCCTAACAATAGAATCTTGCATCCCCGGGTTAACACCCATTAATTCACCTATCAATAATAATCTAGCACCCTCAGGTTATCACCCATTAGTGCGCCTAACAACAGTCATCCTTGTACCCCCGGGTTATCACCCATTAGTACACTTAATGATAGAGTTTCTACACCCTCGAGTTATCACTCATTGGTGCGCTTAACTATAAGGTTCTTACACCCCCGGGTTATAACCCATTAGTGCTCTTAACAATAATATCACATAATAGGCATACACACATCCTATTATAATTTATAGGTATTTCTCCAACCTTCATATATACTCCTCATATGTATTTTAACCTCATTACTACGTATAGTATAAATATTTAGATTAATATCTCTCTCATAATCTCCAAGGTACATTCTCTCTATACCGAAATAATTAAAGTATTAATTCTCCCATACTTTTCTCGAGATTCTGTCCTATTTGAATTTACTATATGGCAATTTCTCTCACTCCAATAAACTGGCAAACTCAAAACTGAACTTTGAGAAAATCCCCAAAAATTCCCTCTGTAGCTCGAACCATAAGGATTGTCGTTTGAACGACTTCCACGTGTCGTTCGAGTGACTTCGCGTGAGATGCCATCTCTCTCGAACGACTTCGCGCGAGATCGCGCGAGATGTCACTGTTCGTCTTCTTTCCCAGAATTCTGCGTTTTTCCACCATTTATGAACCTAAAAATGTCTAAGATTCAACACCCAATACCTCATCATCAATACCCATCAACCCTAATAGGTTATAAATCATTCCTAACCTCCTAGGATCATTAATTGTTCATAAATCATCATAATTATATAAAATCCCCAAATCAATTCATATAAACCCTAGTTTCAAATTTTTAATTAAAGAACCTAATCAACCCAGATTTGTTCATCAATATATAATTCAATTTCGTATTTCATCCTCTACATTCATGACAAAATATTAACAACTAATTACCCCAACCTCTAATCATCATTTAATCTCCAATTTTCACCCAATTAACATGTAAATCAAGGATTGAATTCACCTACACTAACATGAGTATGATTATTGCTAAAGAAAGAAAGTAATAAACACTTGCCTCGAATATGATGGTCTGATCCGTTGGTGATGTTAGTACATACGTGTTCCTCTCTTCTCGATCTACGCGTTGGTGATCTTAGTTGTGCAAGGTGGGGTTATCTTGGCCCTTTTCTCTTGGAATTAGCTCTCCCCCACAGATCCTATAGCCGTTCTTAATTTCCTGTAACTTTTTCACCCTAATGGACTCTTCTTGGCTGATATAATTACTTTAATTTTTGTCCATTAATTTATCCCAAAAATACAATTTACCATAATGCCCTCTCGGGGTGCCGGTTAGGCCTAAAATCGCCCTGAGACCCAAACTAAACACCCGGGTATACTATTTTGACTATCTCGACCCTTCTCAACGCAACGACGCACTCGAAATGACCATACGAGTTAATAAAAATAAATTCTCCTTCTATTCTATTCAATTAGTCCCGACACGACTCACATGCGTGTCAGACTTAAATTACCAAACTGTCGTATTTCTCACTCTCGACAATTTATCAAATTTCATAATTCCATATTACATATCACATAGTAATATTCAATAATTCTCAACAATAAGTATTAACCCTTGGCATGCTAGTTAATAATTATTTTAATCCGGATTAATAAAAAATTTATTTCTCACATTTTAATTTAATTAATCCAACAACAATTATTAATCGCATACTTATTCCCATAATAACTATTAATCACATAATTATTTAAATTGTAAAAAATACAGGGTGTTACAGAGACCCTCCTGGCTACTTTCTTCTCTAAATCCACCTGCTACAACCCCATCTTCTTCTCCAAATTGACCTGCCAAAACCCCATATTCTTCTCCAAATCGTGATTTTGAAGTACCTAGGATTTGGTCGTTTGGAAGAATTATAGTTTGAAAGACCTAGGGTTTGGTCTTTTCGAAGAATCGTGGTCTTGAAATTGTGATCAATTTAGATTCAGAAACTTGTGTAAGATTTCCTTCAACTCTCCTTAATTTACACTCACATATATGCACTTCATTTTAGATATATCTCAAAAATCTACACGCATACGATGTGAACTCTGTTAAGTATGGTTTGAGTAACACTACACCATCCCCTGAGCTCTATTTATTGTATTTTTATTTTATTCATAGCTAAAAGAACTTTTTTCTAATTCGTTATATGAAATTGGGTTTTCTTTATAGCTTAATATAGTAAATCTATTCTAAAATGTTTTGTTTATTATGGGAGCTAATTTCAATTGAATACCGATTATAAGTAGTTCTAAAATAATTTTTCTTAAGTCTTTTAATTTAAATTTTATTTCATTGTCAATAAGTCTCTTTTCATCATCGTATTTGACACGTTGGTGATGGGATCTTTTTGAAATTGTGGTATTGGACCAACTGGGGTGTGTGATTTGACATTTACTATTTGACATTTCTTATTATGTTAAAGTACATTGACTACTATAGTGTAAGTCTTGTATTTATTCATTGGTAAGAATGAATGGTGGTGCATCAAGTTAGTGTAACACCCCGTATTTTTGAATAATTATGAATTAAATTATTTTTGGTATTTTAAATTACACATGTGCAGTAATTTAATTTAAATGAAATATTGCGTATTTAATAGATATTAATTTGTGGGAATAAGATTAATATTTATGTGGTAAATTTAAGAAGTGTATTTATAGTAAATAAAATAAGGTAAATTGTTAGTACGTCGTAATAAGTAATAACGACGGGATTGTGACGGTATCTCAACCAGGACTGGTGAGTAGATTATTTTAAGGTTGAGGTAAAAAAATTATGTAGGGTGATTCGGATAACGATTTCATGTTCCAGGTTGATTCGGAATAGCCTGAGATAGGCAAAATTGAGTACCTGGGAGTAATATTTGGATCTCGGGGTTTTTTAGACTAGTCTGGACTCGTGTAGGGGTATTTGGGTCATTTTATCATAGCCTAAAAACCTAAGTTCGTGAATAGTTGGTTAAAATAAAAAGGTTAGGTTGTGAGGTATCCCTACCATTAGTTGCAAACCCTAAAAGAGATAAGGAAAAGAGAAGAAGGCAAGGAGAAGTCTAGAGAGGCTAATTAAGAGGAAAACTCATAGGATTCCAGCATCGACTCATCACACACAAGAGAGATCAAACCCTACAATCATTATAAGGAAACTAATTAACTTTCTTTAAATTAAACTGAGGTGATTCATATTTATATCATGGTAGGTGTAGAACAAACCATTTTTGGGTGGGGCTTTACATAAAAATAGGGATTTTGGTGAAATCGATATCATGTGTAGGCTAAATGATTAATTAATGATATAGTACTCTTTAATATTGCTAGAATCAGAGTCACATTGGAAAGTTATAGATTCAAAATGTTTAATTCGGTATTTGGAAACCAAATCTAGGGTTTAGATGGAATATTCTTTTTATAATCCCAATTCAAGACTTAAATTGATGACATTAGATAAATCGTTAATATTTGAATGATTGTTCAATGTTAAAACCATCTAGGATTTGTTCCCTTAGGTTATAGACGTTTTACTGGAGGTTTCGTATCGTATTGATGCGATTTGGGTCGAAATTGGAGAAGAAGGTTCGCTAAATAAGGGTGGCAAACCGATTCGCAGGTCCAGACGAATCGGTTCGAATTGTTGGGTGAACCGGTTCACAGTCTGGCCAAATCGGTTCAATTTTCTAGAAAGTCCACATCTGATTGCTTGATTAATGGGTGAATTCGGAGGCTCAAATGAATTTAATAAACCATAAAAATATGATATATTTATTAAGGTGATTTAAAAAGATTATATCACCTAGGGATGAGTGGGTAATTAAAGTTCAATTTGAAATAGTGAGAGAAATAATTAGTGAGAATATGTAATAGTGAATTAAGTGGAGTGAATTCATAAATATTGAATGTACACGCTGGTTGGGTAAGTTCGAATATTACAACAGAGTGATGCTATTTTATTTAATTAATAGATGTGAACTAAAATAAATAAAAGAGTTGGGGTGTGGACTCGGGATAGTAGGCTGTTGCTTTGAGCAATAGACACGGTTTAGTCGAATTTGTATACACACACACACGCGCACACACGGGTATAGAGACAATATATATATGGATATAATATCTTTTTGTACGATATTTATGTAAAACATACCCCTCTAGTGATATTAGTGGAGGTTGCGCGATGTGGGTGATCTTCCCTGGAGAAACACAACAGGCTAAGTATCGACCCCGGGTTATAGTTTCGTGTTTATACCTTGTCATGGTTATTCAAAGTGAGACGATTAGGGTATGGTTGGGACTCACCATTGAAGGACTAGGATCACCTTCAATACGTTTGCAATTTTAACGAGTCAGCGTGAGAGTCTGACCACCGGTAAATAGGATGAAGTGAGCATACCCCAGATGATGATAGCATTGTAGATAAAGTTATCTAATGGGTTAGTACTCGGGGGAAGGCATCTAATGAGTTATTACTCGGGGGATCGTATCCATTGAGTTAGTACTTGGGGGAAGGCATCTAATGAGTTATTACTCGGGGCATGGTATCCAATGAGTTATTACTCGGGGACGATGACTATACACAATATTATGTGTGTTTGTTGTAGTATATCTTATCGTATATAATAGTGTGGTTAATTATATAAAGGTTTAACACATTAAGAGTGAAAATATGTGTGTTTATTGTAGAATCTAATTACGTATATAATAGTGTAGTTAATTGTATACGACATTAATACATTAAGTGTGGATGTTTATAAGTAATTGGAGTGAAGTTATAAGAATGATAAATTGTGGAATGATTAATTAAGCTCATGAGAGAAATGTCTAAGAGATGAATGATAAACAATACTCCGGGGTAGAATGGTGTATTAGTAAGATTTGTAACAGGACTAGTTAGGTGGGGTAGTCTAACTAGGCAGGTTAAGATGTATGCACTAGGTGTGCACTATAGTTGAGAGGTGATGGATATCCCATGGTAGTGCGATACCGGGTTAAATATGGAAAGTTTCACTTCATATTTATTTACTGCATCTTAATTATTTGCAACTGTTTTTAAAAGGATTTGGTCTTTGACATGTAGCAAATCTATTTCCAAAAAATATTTAGGTATCCAGCCATAAGGATGCCATGGATGAATATTTTTCTAGGGACGCGAAGCTGCAGATGATGAGGAGGCTTGCAGGTTGCTGAGTAGCCGCTTCACTTATTGCATTCTAGATTAGGTTCTTTATTTTAGTATTGGTTGGGATGTTGACCCTTTTCGTTCAAACTTATGTATTTCAGAGTATTTTAGTGAGATGGATTGGATGTATTGAATTTTTACACAATGGTTTAATTGGGGACCTTATCTATTAACTTTTATTTACACTTTACGTTGTGGTCTCATTTATATTGATTACTGTGTATGGGATTTTTGTGGTTTGGTTAATGTTGTTGTATGTTAATGAAAGATAAAATTTGGCACCGACTTATTTAATTAATAGGTGGCTAGTAATTTAAATATATTTCCAACAGTGATGATAAGAATGAACCAGATGAGTCTCCTGTTAAATTTCAAAAAATCACTGATCACCCGTTATTAAAATAGGCGGGGTGTTATAGATGGTATCAGATTATCAGGTTCTAGTGTCCTTAAAATCTGTGCGGACTTACTACGTCTTCAGCGTTCCTTTTCTTTGATATATAGAGGCCTATGCTTAGGGTTGTTTGTTCATAATGTGACTTATGTTCTCTTTCTATTGATTATAGTTTGTGCAAATCATATACGAGTTCGGTTGGGCTTCGTATATCGAAACAAATAGGATGACCAACGAGTGCCATTAACAGGACTACATGAGGAGAGTTAGCCCGAGCTTCAAAGTATTTTGGGAATGGTGACCACAGTAGGAGTCACCACTAATATTTTTCAAGTAGTTAATGATGTGTTAACCACCTGGGTGCAGTAGTCCCCAAGTATCTCCGTAAAAAATGATGACGCAATTTCAGACTCACCCAGTACAGTTGGTAAGGGAGAAAGTCTAAAGGGATTTTCATAATGGCCATTTGCAAGAATTCAAGGAGGTGTGGAAGTGTGATTGACTAATGGAAATAGATTATTCAAAGACAATTTTTTACGGTGGAGTGAAGTGACACTCAAGATTAGATTTGAGGAGAAGTTTTTAGCTCATAGGAGTAGTGTTGTATTGATGGGTATCAGTCGCCACATCCAGGGATGGATAGCATGAATATCAAAGAATTTGGCGTGCGGTTTGACCTCAAATCCTTTCATCAGCTATTTAATCAAAGATGCAAAGGAAATTACAATATTTATTACAGGAGGGTCGGATAGTGGCCGAACATGAGGGATAATTTTCTTATTTAGAGAACTTTGTACCCAAAGAGGTGGATACAGAGAATAAAAAGGTTCTTTGAGTTGATAATGAACTCAAGGGTAGAATACGATAACATTGAGGGGGAAATTCGGCCTGGACGATTGATGGTGATATCACCAATGTTGTAATTTATAAGGGAAATATAAATGCTTCTATGTGAAGGGAGCTAAGAGATTGGAGAGTCTAATCAGCAGAGCAAGAATGAATGTAATTGGTGCTAGTGAGGCCCCATGGGGGGATACCTAGTAGGAGACCCATTTAAATAATTCAGATCAATGTAATTCCTACTAAGTGACAATGGATTCAGTCAGAGCCGATGGGTCTAGCATTATGCTCCACATGGAAAGCAGAGCCAAAGGAACAACGGGGGTAGCAATCGGGGCTAAGGCTACCAGGCTCAAGAGAAGGAAAAACCTGACACGGCCAGTGCGATCAGAGACAAGGGAATAACATAGAGAGGTGTCTTATGTGTGGATAGTGAGTCCATATGTGTTGATCTTATTCGCAGTGAATTAGGGGACAAGAGTGGGATGCTCAATAAGGGAAACAATTATACTAGTTTTTAGTTATGTTTGAATGAGAGTATTATGTCTAGGAGCCATTTGAACCGCCAGTGCTATTGGCGATTGAAGGAATGAGTTTTATGCATGGGTAAATGGGATAATATTTATGTGACACTGGTTAGTCATAGTATTTAGTTAGCACTAAATTCACGCATTAGACGGGTTTAGTGGGTGTATCGTTAGTGTTACCAATGTGTGTATACATTTCTTTGTTGGGTAGCGGGGCTCTCTTTGGTTCCATTTGCAGAGGAGAAGGTTCAGTCATTGAGGTGAAATGTCATTTTAAAATTATGATATATGAGTATGATGTTATCCTAGGTATGGACTTGTTCGCGATGGTTAGATCGATGGTGGGTTGTAGTAAGGTTATCATGTTCGATGTTCCAGGGCAGGATGTGTGATTTTATGGTGTCTCACCTGAAAGAGATTCGGGCTCACATCTATATTATTTTGTGGAGGAAACTTCAGAGAGTATAGTTATCTCGTTATATTTTATCACAATGTGTAGGAACTTTACTAATGTGAATGAGGGAATGTCGGGTTTTCTATCAAGCGAAGAGATTTAGCTCATTTTTTATTTAGCACTTGGGACTTAGGGATAATGTGAGCGTAGTGTTATATGATTCCTTTAGAGATATAGGAGTTTATGATTAGACTATATGATGTGGTGGGGGCATGGGCCTACAGAACTTGACAACCAATAATTCTAGGTGATAGTGCATCGGGGGAGTTGCTTATCTGAGTTTCATTTGAGGTAAGCTCTACGCATGAATCATTAATACCGTCGAGAGTGGGTAGACATTGTTGGGTGATAGGGCATCGGTTTTGAATGTTAATCCTTGAATGTGTAGAGAAAAACACTTTGATCTAAGATCTCTCATACTATATATGGGTTGTGGAGTCAGTGGTGTTTTGTAGAAAGCATTGGGTAACTATTAGACCACTAGTTCATAGGTGGGGAAATCTCGAGGAGAAATAAGTCACGATTAGTAGGGAAACTGAGTACAACCTTACTGTATAGCCACTCAAAGAGTGTGGGGGCCGAGATTAAGAGTGAACATATGTGTGTTTATTGTAGTATCTCATTATGTATATAATAGTATAGTTAATTGTATACAAACTTAATACATTAAGTGTGGATGTTTGTAAATAATTAGAGTGAAGTTAGAAGAATGATAAATGATGAAATGATTAATTAAGCTAATGAGAGAAATAGCTAAGAGATGAACGATAAACAATACTCGAGGTAGAATGATGTATTAGTGAGATTTGAAATAGGACTAATTAGGCGGGCTAGTGTAACTAGGTGAGTTGAGATGTATACGATAGGTGTGCACTATAGTTGAGAGGTGAAAGGTTTCTCATGGAAGTGCGACACCAGCTTAAATATAAAAAGTTTTACTGCATCTTAATTACTCGTAACTACTTTTAAAAGGTTTTGGGTTTTTACCCGTATTAAATCTAATTTTCAAAAACTTTTAGGTGTCCAAACACAGGGATGCCATGGATGAATATTTTTTTCAGGGATATGAAGTTGCAGCTGATGTGGAGGCTTACAGGTTGCTGAGTAGCCGCTTCACTTATTGCAATCTATAATAAGTTCTCTATTCCAGTATTGGTTAGACGTGTTATCCCTTTTTATTTAAACTTAAATATTTCAGAGTATTTTAGTTAGATAGATTGGATGTATTGAATTTTTACCCTATGGTTTATTCGGAGACCTCATTTATTTATCTTTGCTTTACACTTTATGTCACTGTTTCATTTATATTGGTTATTGTGTATGGGATTATTTTGGTTTGGTTAATATTATTGTATATCAAGGAAAAATAAAATTTGGCGCGAGCTTATTTAATTAATAGGTTATTTGTTTTCGACAGTTATGCTAAGAATGAACTGGTGCAACTCTTGTTTTATTTAATAAATGACTGATCACCCGTGATTGAAATAGGCGGGGAACATAGTCACCAACTAATAAAAAATCCTTACGCATTCTTATTTTTTTTCCTTATTTTATGAATTATGAGTCGGTGGGATTGATGGTTTATGTGTGACATATTTTACTAATTCCTATAAATATCCCCCGGACATGTCTGTGATTTGGAAATCGAAACTTATTTAATTGATTTTGTGAAGAAATGATAGCAAACTCTTACTATGGGCATTTATATGATTAAAATTTCATAGCTTGGTAGATCCTGGAGGTGAAGTGGATTTCACTTTTCGAGTAACTAGTTTTACTAAATCATAAAAAGGTTAGATGGTTACATTTGTAGAGTAGTTCCCAAGTCGTATATTGAACGTTCATAACTGAAGACTGTATATATGTATATGTCGTTGGTTTTCTCTATGATTTTTATTATGTTACTTTGCATGAGGAGGCATGGACTACTTTTATAATATGTTTTACAAATCCACAGATTAAAAAAAGTGAAGTCGGGCGGACATGTTTTAAAAATGAAGCCATGTTCTACAGTTTCCCTTAATGTTGTAGAGAATTTCGAAGGTGAAATATGCAATAAGAAGAATAATAATCAGAACATTGAAGCTTTTGTTTTGGGGAATTCTTTTGCAAGGTATGGGGGATGCTTGTTTTACAAGTTACTTTCCCTCTTTACCATGTGACCGTATAACAACACAAAATGGAAGAGGAGACTATGCATATAAATTTAAATGTATTTATAATCATTTAGTATTAAAACTATCTTGAGAACATTTATATGGGAATGTTGAGGATCTAACTATAGTGCAAGTTAAATGGAAAGATATATCCAATTTCGATGCACTATAAAATTGGCTATATCTGTACTTGACCAATTTGCATGCTGTAGGAGGATACTTTCATGCACTAGATGATCTCTCTTCTCGAGTTGACATGAAGAAAATTCAATGGTTCGACATCCTCTAGGTGGTACCCCATCTTTATTTTAAATATTAATCGTAATACTATTAATTAATTTTGGAAAATGTGTTGTTAACAGGATTTTACCTTTAATCGAAATTCATGGCTATCCAAATTGGTTCCATCACTCCCAAAGAGATGAATCTTTACTAATGTGTCTCTCCACTATCATTTTCTTGTGTGTGAAAATAGATAATAACTTTGGTGTAGTTTTTGTAGCTCTAATAGAGACCTTGACCATCATGCTCAGGCCCACTATCCTATTCCTTGGTCATTGTCTCGTTCATGGCCATAAAAGATGTTTTTTAAGAATGCTCACAAAACAAAACTTTAATAACATTTCTAAATTTCTTATTCATTGAAATAGGCTTGGAGGATTTGTCTCATTTCTTGTATACATGATTACAATAGATGCTTTATACTTTCTATATTTAAATTTCACTGCACACCATCGTTATGGACCGGAGAGATACGTAATTTGTAACAAATGACATGAAATGATTTTGCCATTACTACTTAAAAAAATAATTTTGAAAAAGATTGTAAATATTTTGATTGATATCAAGTCAAATTTGGTATGAGAGGACATTTAGAACCTGAATGCAATGTTATTGGTTATGTGGGCATTTCGGACTTGGATGCAATGCGGTCGCTTTGCATGTTCTATTGTAAGTGTTTAAACCATTTTAGTATGGCTTATCTTTTGAAGGTTCAGAAGATGATTCTGCCAATGAGAGTAGATATGATATTACAAGATTAAAGAATAACAAACATGATGAATGTGATATTGATTTTACGAAAGCTTTGGATGCAAATATGCTCGATATATTATTTCCTCCAAAAAATTCAAAGAAGCTCATGTTATCGAAAAACATATTGCTTTCAGATAGAAAACATCCTAAACACTACAATTATTAACCAGAACATCTTGTCAAGTTGTGTAATTTCCTAACGTTATGTTTTTTTTCGTAGCATACCATGAGGTGTCCGGCCCAGCTTGCGCGCACCTCTACTAATCCTCATTCACGGTTCGTGGCTTCCGCTGGCCAAGTATTATTTTAACAGTGTTGGGGGATAGAATTGGGGACCAAATCCAATCCACCCCAAGACTATCCCAATGGCAGCCTTATACCACTGGGCCAAGAGGCAACATTATGTGCTTTAGCAAAAGAAGAAGACAACTTTCTTATAATAACTCATGGCAATAGAACAACAACTTTGATGAACAACTACCGTTAGGGGAGAATGAAAGTTCTTTTGGTGGATAATATGATGATGGATATTTTCATAATGCCGAGGAGGACTCCTCTGACCTTGTCACTCAGCCTTGTTAGGAAACTCTATGGGATCACATAAAAGAGTCTTTTCATTGGCTTGAAATGGACACATTCGCTTTCAAGCTTGTTTTATCTACCTTCCCTAATGACTGTTGAGCTGCTACGCCAGAGGATATTTCTACTTATTTTTGTTTCATATACTTATTGCATTTATATTATGAGCATAATTTAAGCATCTATGAATTCTCCACCTTGGATGATCTCAATATACACCTCCAACCTTGCAAAAACGTATGAATTAATCCAGCTATCCAACATCTTGGATGATAAACATTATGAATATGCATACCACTCTAAAGTAAACATATATGTAAGAATGTATATGTTCAATTGGTTTTAGTTGACATATCAGTTGATATATTTTTTTTCATAGACAAACATAATGCACTTAATGGAAACTTAATTGTAGGACTGGTTAGAATACACTTTTCTAGAATGAAAATAACCAACTCGTGTTAATTGGCTAGAAAATATATTATAAATGTTAGTATGATATCCACCAGAGGAGATAATTCTATATGTTGGTGTTCATAGTAAAAGCAAACAAAGCAGAGAAGTTGTTTGCAAAAAATATTTGGTGGTATGTTAAATTGGTATTCTCATGTTATCCTTCCAAAGTGAATCTGGGGAGACCCAATTTTAAAGTGAATTTCATCGTTGGTTTTATGGAATTAGCTTTGGCGTGTGCATCTTTAAGAGGTTGCTAAACTTTTAGTCATATCCACCAACTATGCTAATATCAATGGTCCTGTTGTCCACAAAAACCACTGGATAAAAATTTACCCAGTCTTGTATGGAAAACCCACATCTATTTCGTTTCACTTTTGTAATGATGTTTTACACGTTTGATATAGTTATCAAGACTTATAATTGTTATAATTGATTAATAATTTGGGACTAGTACTACACTGATTATCCCTATTCAATACACACATTAATTTAAGGGGCATATACCAAATAGTCCCTCAAACTTTTTTTAATACACGTTTAGTCCAAGCCTTTTTATTTTGCACCAAAAAAACCTTCGCCATGCCAAAAAGGCTTTACCATGCCGATGGCACGGACCTTTAAAAATAAAAGAATAAGGGACTTTTTGGTACAAAATAAAAGGCTTGGACTAAATGTGTATTAAAAAATGTTCGAGGGGATTTTTGGTATTTGATCCTTGATTTAATGCATAAGAAAGCTTGTTTGTCCAATTGGTCTTCTAGAGATCATCCTCAAGAAGATTTTTAACTCTTGGTATATAACAAGAAAGGTGATTCTAATATCTTTTAATTTCACTTTTAGCTCTTGAAATTTAACAAACTTGGTGATCTAAATATATTTATGTTTTACTTTTTAAATTCGGTTAGCATCTAGATGACATGATCACATCATGCTTAATGAGTCCGTTGAGAGATGTTCGATAAATGGCAAGCTCAGATATGATGGGGCTAGAATTACGATCTAATTATGGAGTTTTATAATGTTCAAAGATTAAATCGCCAAGATCTTGACACACACTCGAGATCTGAGGATGGCGTAATTTACTTTCTACTTATACCTTTTCACTTTAGTTTCAATTTGATTAGATGAGAAAAAAAAATAATGTGGTTAGCAATAAATAAAATTGAGATAATATCATGAACTCCTCTAGATAATTTTCATAATTGGTAATATAGTTCGACGCAAATGGAATAGATTATTTATAATGAATTATGTGTTATGATAAAATTTTCAATATATAATCTTCTTAAAATGGTATATCTCTAACGAGGCCTATAAATAATGTGTATTATTATACGGAACATCCTCCTGCAACTTTGTCTAGGAATCCAGAACAGAAAAAATTAACATATGTTTTATTACTTTCCATATACCATATTTATTTTTGTAGCCTAAAATAATTAGGCAACATGGACCAATAAAATAGTGACATGTGTTAGCATTGTCATTGAATCCTCAAACAAAAAATAAACCGAGTCGACTTAGTTATTTTATTTTCGGCCACCTAGCCGACCACACCCATGAAAGTGAACAATCCGTAAATTGAACAGACACACATGGGATATTCAGCAGTCACCATACACGTGAACATGAACAAGTATCCAGCTATCTTTTATTGTGTAAAGATGTAAATACCTAGTGTTTAAAGGTTTTCCATATTTTCAACTTCCAGCTACTATAAATATATATTACTACCTCTATCAGCTAAGGGATAGAACTACTTCGTTCTAACCCTGGAGAATGTACTTGAGAGACTGGTATTGAACCCTAAAAATATAGTGACATTTCCCTCGTGGATGTAGGCATTATATTTGGGTTAAACCACGTTAAATCTTCGTGTCTCTCTATAATTCTTTTATCTCTCTAGCTCATTATTTTTATATATGGTTATAAATATTGGGTAACTTGTGCTAAGATTATTTCAAATTATCAAACCTAAATTTAGACATCAACATATTAGTCTCGTCTGTGGGAATCGACAAGTTATTGTTGTTTCTTACCTATTTCTTTCGATCTTTACTTTTCAATCATACCACTGAAGTATGACGGACATTCTAGAAGGTAGTCTTACCGTAAGTAACACCTTGAACCCTTATGCCCCTCCCGTCATATGAGATCTTCAAGGAATTATACTGAACATCGTCAAGGGGCAGGAAGCAATGCAAGAAACTATAAAGTAACTTACTAAAACGCTTCAAGATAGATCGGTTGTTGTTCCATCCTCCAGAAGGGAAATGCCACCTACATATATTAGAAATAAAAAAAAAAGATCTAGATTTTCTGTATCTTTCAATAATAGGTCTTACCTTCCTGGAGCGACCTCCTCCCTCAGATCCACTAATTACTATGATGGGCTCTACCTCTCTCAGGAACGGTCGAGCACCCTGGATAGACTAAATATGGGATATATCTTTAATCGGTTAGGCCCTTAAGTAAATAGGGGCTGCAATCATAGGGAGCCATCCTAATCTCGAGATCACCAAGAAGGCTCTATAAGATCAAGAACTAGTGTGAGAGTATCTGCGTGAGCCGAGCAGACTTCCCAGGAACAGAGTTCAGCACAAAGGCACGACCGAGCCGTTGAGTCCATCTCGGTCAAAACTAGTACAGATGATCCTCCCTAAAAAGGATAAATTAAATGTTAGGAAGACCTCTAAGAGAATTAGACAAATCTAAGAATCCTTTTCACTGGAGTTTTGTGAAGGGATCACATTTTTCCCCAATAATTGTGAACTTCCCAAAACCTGCTAAATTCAAACCACCCATGGTCACTCCTAAATATGATGATAAAATTGATCATATACTTCATGCAAATCAATGAGGAAATCGCTGACATCTGCTCAGTCCTAGATGAAATGCATTACCGAGCATTTTCAAGCACCTTTATTGGATCAGCGCACATATCGTACAACAATGTGCCTCATGGACATATCTCCATTTTTAGCAACTTGGCGAGCTATTCATTAGCAATTTCTTCTTTGGAGCCAAACCCATAAAAAGAGTATCTCACTTGTTAAGTGTTCATCAATAATTAGGGGAAACCGCTCGTGAATATATTACTCATTTTAACAGTGATAAAATTAGAAGTGGTAGACTATGAGGAAAAGATAGCGATCACTGCCTTGATGAGCAGGTTTTTCCCTAAAAAGTTATATTATGCTATGTCCAAAGATCCCCCTAAGACCATGACTGAGTTGATGGATAAATCTGGTTAAATCATGAATGTAGAGGAGGTTATGGTTGTTAAACAAGCCCTTAGCTCCAAGGTCGATGACCACAAGAGCTCCGAGAAGAATGATAAAAAAGATAAAAAGGTCAAAAAAACTAAGAGGTATGATGAGTATAACCCCTCACTGTTGTAGTACACCACATATAGAACAAGTCCATGGAAGAAAGGATTTAAAATGGTCATGAAAATTGAAGTCTCCTCCTAATAGGAGAGATAAGTCCAAATACTGTGAGTTTCACAAAAACAATGGGCATACTATGGACAATTGCATAGCCTTGAAGAATGAAATATAATTTCTGATTCGACGTGCTAAATTTTCCAAGTTCGTTGATAGGATAGAAAAAGAGACACCAGAAGACGATCAGAACCTCCTTATAAGGGAAGATATGACAAGAAAAGAGGCAGAGATAATGACTCAGAGGATGACCCAAACTTGTTAAAGAAATCCCAAAAGCCTGGGATCGAGGTAAAAATAATATCTTTTGGTTACCATTATATTATAGGGGATGACTCTGGTTGCAGCGATGAAATAGATGAAAGAAAATATTACATAAATGAAGCCAATGCATGTTTATACATTCGGCAAATCAATCTGTTTGACGATATCGACGTAGGCCAAAGAAAGTGAACAAAGGCAAGTTGGTGACAGGTTTTTCAAAGAATGACTTATCTGGAGTGCTCAATCCCCATGATGATCCACTGGTCGTCACTATAAGGGTATACGAATCAAGAGTGGATAGAATTTTAGTGGATAATAGTAGCTCAACCGACGTTATTTCTTTACTGCTTCAAAGGATTGGGGTTGCGCGATAATAAATTAGCGCCCTACCACTGGCCCCTTATAGGCTTCTCGGGAGAAAAGATGTATGTTTTTGGAACTGTCAAGATGGAAGTCCTTATCGGCACATAGCCAGACAGTCGAACTAGAAGGATTTGTTTCTTCATCTTAGACAAGTATGTCTAATCAACATACAATATAATCTTAGGTAGGTTCAGCTTGAAGAAATTCAAAGTGGTACCATCGACTGTCCACCAATGCTTAAAGTTCCCCATACACTATAGGGTCAACGTCATTATGAGAAATTAAATTGATGTCAAGGAATGTTATTGTATGTTAACCAACTAGGAGGAAGTTAAGAAACTCATCACCACTTACCAGATTGAGACCCTAGATCCCCGCGAAGAGGCTGATTTAATTAAGGACAAGGTGATGGAAGCAACATAAATGATCATTCTAAATGACGATCACCCAAAGAAGACTACACAAATCAGTTCATCCTGGATCCAACCCTTAAGCAGGAATTAATAAAATTCCTTCAACAGTGGAAGAGTGTATTCAATTGGATACATGATGATATGTCAGGGATTAACCCCAAACCGATTAAGTTGAAGCGGCATGTGTTTAGTCCCGAGTAGAACATGTCTATCTAGGAAGAGGTGGATAAATTATAGAAATCAAGGTTCATTGAATATGTTGAATACCCTGATTGATTGGCCAATGTGGTAATGGTAAGGAAGAAGAATAATAAATGGCGTATGTGTGATGATTTTATGGATCTCAACAAAGCTCGCCCAAAAGATCACTTCCTTTTACCTAGAATCAATCAATTGGCCGATGATATAGTTAGGCATGAGTTACTCACTTTCATGGATGCCTACTCAGGGTATAACCAAGTCAAGATGAAGCCGAAAGATAAGGAGAAAAACTCATTTTTAACCAGTCGAGGTACTTACTACTACAATGTTAGGCCCTTTGGGTCCAAATATGTTGGACCAATAAGGTTTTTAAATAAGAAATTAGTAAAAACATGGAAGTATATGTGGATGGTATGCTCATTAAGAGCAAGAAATCCATTGATCACGTTACGGACCTGAGATAGACGTTTGATCAGTTGGAGAAGCATCAGATGAAGCTCAATCCCACCAAGTGCATTTACGGTGTGTAAAAATGAATGTTCCTAGGATTCATTGTAAATCAAAGAGGCATTGAGGCCAATACAGACAAGATTAGAGCATTAATTGACATGCAGTCTCCCTCAACCAAGAAGGACATACAAAAATTAATTAGAAGATTAGTTTCCCTTAATAGGTTTGTTTCCCGACTTACTGACAGGTGATTACCCTTCTACAAAGTATTAAGAAAAACATTTGAATGGAATGAGGAGTTTAAGAAAACCTTTTTATAACAGAAGAAGTAACTAGGATCACCTCCACTGCTTTCCCGACCATTCATGGGAGAAATATTATATATATACCTTGTCGTTTTTGAGTTAGTAGTTAGCTCGACGCTTATTCAATTAAAAAATGTGGTATAGAAAATAGTCCATTATACCAGCAAGGCATTTTGAGTAGCTAAAATTTGATACCTATTCCTAGCAAAGATTTCTTTAGTCTTCATTGAAGCTTTGGAATAATGAAACCATATTTCCAAACACATACTATTGTGGTCTACAAAGACTTGCCGCTACGACAAGCCATTCACAAGCCAAAAATATTAGGGAGATTGATAGCATGGGAAATGTAACTCGAAGAATATGATATACACTATGAATCCAAGATGATAGTGAAAGATCAAGAGGTAGCAGATTTTATAGCCGAATTCACTTATAAAAAAAACTGATGACTAGACTTTGATAAAAGAAAAATCGGTGATATGACCAGCCGAGCAGACTTCTTCAAAAGAAATATCAGTAACCAATCCTCCTGAGTAAACTTGCCTTGAGGACAAACCCATGATAGACAAGATAGAAACATCCGTTGTGCGAGAAGTCGCAGAACGATACTCAGAGAAAATCCAAAAGATGTTCAAGTATGGGACCCCGAGCAAAGGGGAATTCGATAAAGAATTACAGGTTTGGAATATGTATTTAAATGGATCTTTATGTGATATTAGTAGCAGCTCTGGACTGATAATCAACATTCATGATGATATAAATATGGAATATGCACCCAGGTTTCAATTTTAAGCTTTTAATAATGAGGAAAATGTGACACCCCCGTCTAATTAAATACCGAATGGTCAGTCCTTTATTAAATTATAACCAAGGTAAACAGTTGGTTCATTCTTAGCATCACTGTCGCAAAATAATTTTTCAAATTAAACACCCTAAATAATTAAGCTAAATGTTAAAACTATTTAAAACATTATTTCCATATTTAATTTAAGCCCAATAATAAAAACCTTTCATAATTCATAGTTTAAGAGTCACACAAATAACTAGACTGGAAAAGATCATCCAAGCAATTTAAACATTCAAATAACTAATTCCAACTTTAAAACTTCAAAGGAAAAACATCGTGACAGTAACAAACCCCAAAAGAAAAATACTGAAAGTAAATGAATCACCATCTCTGACAAAAAAATCAGTTGAATAAGGAAAAAGGGCGACACATGCCCAACTGGATAAAACAGAACTAGGAGTGGAATCAATAATGAGGTCGTCTAAGCAAAAGGCCTGCAACTCCTACCCAAGCTGCAACACGTTCCTTCCAAAGGATCCTAAGTATGACGCCCCTGTGGCTGGGCACTTGTAATATATACATATATATACAAGAGAGAAGAGGTAACAGGAAAACGGGTCAGAGCCCGATTGTAAAACAGTTTAAAATTTCAGTTTAGCAAGTATTTAAAATGTTTACCTGCTAATGCAACAATCATATTAGTATGCGTCACTCTCTTGAGATATTTCTCACCTCTCTTCTAATGTGCACACCTACCGCACTATTAATCCCCCAAGTTTAGATTATCTTAAATTTGTCATAAGGTTTCATGCCGACAATTAATTGGGCTAAGATAATTAATTTCTAAAAGCAAAGTTTTCACATAAATCTCATTTTCTTATAAAGTCTTTCAGTATTGTCTCAAACTTTTCAAACACTTATAAATTCGAAATATTTATTCATTACTCAACTACTTTTAATCACAGTATAAAGTTTCCCAATTTAAATTCTATATATATATATATATATATATATATATATATATATATCAAGGTTCTAAAAAACATGGAGCGTGGTTAAGGCGTGGAGGCCAAGCCTTAAGCCTTAGAAGCCTAGGCGGGCCTAGGCGTGAAAAGGCGTTTAGGCCTTCTTAATATTTTTTAACCATATCAAGGTTATTAAAATATAAAAATTGCACATATCATAAAAATATGTCTGAATATATGCAAATTAAAATAGTATTTGATTAATTTGGATGAGATAATGGTCCGGTTGTAAAAAAATTCTTTAAAAGGCAACATCGTTTCACTAAAGCATTGTTGTTTTTAGAAAAAAAGTGTGCCTTAAGGGTTTTACCAAGAATAAGGCGTGAAAAGCGTAAGGCGAGGCGTTTCTCCCAAGCCTTAAGCCTAGGAGGGTTTTTTAGAACAGTGATATATATATATATATATACTATCGCCACCCCACAAAAATTTATGGTGTTGGCATACTCTACTATCAAGTCCCCGTATCACTCGTACTAAGGGAAATATTAGTTCGGAATCACTCTCAAACTATATTAACACAAAATACATACAAATTGAGGTGAAGCATAGTTCCAAGTCACTAAGAGGTCAGCACATACCCTCACGTCTCTTAGGACCGTCTGACTATCGATTAGATAGCCTGTACCAAGGATTCCTATGTTCTAGGCTATAAGTAAATATCCCCTAGAAAGGTCACATCGAGATAAGACTGTCCCAACGCGATAACCTCAGTGATAGCAAGTAGCGCGGGCATGATTTTCACACGTATATAATAGATGCACAAACACAGTCATATATATATATATATATTACCATTCCCATTTCTAAATTAGGTACAACCATGACCCATACTTATTATATTTATTCTTAGTACAAATTACTAGATTATCCCGTATAACGGCTCTTCTCTTTTATTCTTATTTATGGGATTATTCCAAACTTACTTCGTATCACTCATAGTATCCTATCTCCCTAAGTGTAATTTCAGTAGGTACTCTTTTATTTTATGACGTAACTTCCTTACTAGTCTCACTCCTTTAGACACTCGTTTCCATTATTCCTTAAGTGTAATTCACTCCCCATTAATCCTAATTTCGTCGTACATTAAATGCTCCATTTTTATAAAGTCCTACTGGTCCTATTTATGTCCCAAAATGTTCTAACAATAATGTCTGAAGATTAATACTCATTTAAATTGAAATAAACTATTTAAAAGGGGATTATGAGTTTTCTAGGAGGGGTCGATCGATCGATGGAAGTGGGTCGATCGATCGATGCTCTTTGGTCGATCGATCGATCAAGCAGTTATGGCAAAACTGTAGAAATACCAATTACGAGAATCCTATTCTAAACTCATCCAAATCATCATATTTAATTCCCAAACTCCCAACAAATGATACTACAAGTGTTATATACCCAAATAATAAATATTCTACGTAAGACATGTGAGTTTTCATCAAGTATCACGAATTAAAAGGGGAAAAATCTATATAAATCTCAAGAACCCTAATATTTTCTTTAACTTAGTTATTCCCATTATTTTTCCAGATTTTCTACTCCTAACTCAATGCAAATTCGTGGTTCAACCTCTACATATGAAATAGACTTCCAGAATACGTTTTTACCTCTACCATATGTAAATTCTAGTCTCTAATATGATTTTCTTTCACGAAAAATAATTATAATCAACCCTAGGCTAATATAATTGAAGCATTAACTAAAATAAAGCAAGATAGATACTGGCCTAGAAATCTTGGTTTCAGATTTTTTGAATAAAGTGGTGTGGTTGTGATCCTCGTCGCGCGATCTACAATTTGGCGGTGAAGGTGGTGCAAACGGTGGAGTTCTTGGCCTAGAACTCCTTGGAAAGCTTCTCCTCTTCCTCTCCAATGGCCATACTTGGTTTTTGGTTATGCTGACCCTAGAAGACAATCCCTAACATCTGATAAAGTCTTAGAAAATTCGTGGGTTTCCATGCCCAAAAATACAAAATGTCTAAAACGCCGTCCCAGGATGTTAATTAGGCCTAAAAATGCCCCAAGACCCAAACTAAACCCCCGGGTACATTATTTTGACTATCTCGACCCTTCCGAACACATTGACGCACTCAAAAAGACCATACGGGTGACTTATAATTCATTCACTTTTAATAGTTCAAATTTAATCCCGACACAACACAGGCGCGTCCCGATAAATTTCCAAAATTATCAAATTAGATTCTCGTGATAATTTTACTAAATTTAATTATACAACTTACTTTACCCATAAAATAATTTACAATAAAATTCCAATAATTACTAACTCTCATCACGCTAGTAAATATTTAAATGATTTCCGAATTATTGATAAATTAATATCTCTAATTAAATTTAATAAATCCCCAAAATTTAAAAGTCATAAAAATACGGGGCATTACATACTTCCCCCCTAATAACGGAATTTTGTCCCGAAATTCGGAAAATAAGGTATACCTGGTAAGAATAACTCTGGGTATTTCTCACGCATGTCTGCCTCACACTCCCAAGTGGATTCCTCCACATTATGATGCTCCCACTGGACCCGTACAAGTGGGACTACTTTCGACCTCAATTTCCTTTTGCTATGGTCTAGAATAGCCACTGGCCTCTCCTCGTAAGAGCTATCGGGCTGTAATTCAATCTCCTCAATCGCGATGTGGGTGTGGGCCATGTCATCCCGAAGGTAACATCTTAACGACGAGATGTGGAATACATCGTGAATGCGGTGTAAATGCTCTGGCAGTCCCAATCTGTAGGCTATCGACCCAATCCTCTCGATAAGGGGAAATGGTCCCACGTACCTTGGGGCCAGTTTCCCTTTCTTCCCAAACCTCATCACTCCTTTCATAAGAGATACATGTAGTAACACTTGGTCCCCCACATTAAATTCTTGAAAGAACCGTTTTGCATCGGCGTAGCTTTTCTGCCTGTCCTGGGCTACCCAAATGCGACTCCTGATAAGCTCGATCCTAGCGGAGGTTTCCTGAATCACCTCTGGTCCTAGAAACTTGTGGTCCCCCACCTCTAGCCAACAAGTCGAAGAACGATAAGTCCTTCCATACAATGCCTCAAATTGAGCCATGTCAATCGTGAACTGATAGGAGTTATTATAAGCAAACTCCACCAGTGGAAGGTGTGGCTCCCATCCTCCTCCAAAATCAAGGATACACATGTGTAGCATATCTTCCAACATTTGATTGGTATGCTCTGTTTGTCCATCTGTCTGTGGGTGATAAGCTGAACTCAATCTCAACTATGTGCCCATTGCCTCCTGAAAGCTCTCCCAGAAACGCGACACGAAAATCTTGTCTCTATCTGACACAATATCCAGGGGCACCCCATGTAGTCTAACAATCTCAGTAATGAACAACTGAGCATACTGGCCGACGTTATAGTCTGCCTGTACTGGCAAAAAATGATCCACCTTAGTCAAATGGTCTACGATCACCCAGATGGAGTTGTGACCCGGCTGTGATGTAGGCAACCCAGTGATAAAGTCCATGGAAATACTCTTCCACTTCCACGTAGGTATTTCCAATGGCTGAAGCAACACCGATGGTTTCTGATGGTCTACCTTTACCATCTAGAAATTAGAATACTTGGACACGAACTCAGCAATGTCCTTCTTCATCCCACTCCACCAGTACTGTCGCCTCATATCCTGGTACATCTTATATCCCCCCGGATGCACCGTAAATTTAGACCTGTGTGACTGTGTCATCACTGCATGACGTAAGTCTGTTCCTTCTGGGACCACTAATCTCCCATTAAATCTCAAACCTCCATCATAACCAATTGAATAAGACTCAGCACACTCTGCTAAAAGCCGTACAATCTGCTCCTCGCAAAATGAGTCTGTTGTCTGTGCATGTATTACTCTCGTAACAATCTCGAGTGTCGTTGTCATGATAGATATGAAGGAATGGGCTACCGCATCTTGGTGACTTAACTCTTTCCACTTTGCTCTCTAGACGTCCGCTACGTCATCTACCGATTTATGGCTCAACGCATCAGCAACTACGTTAGCCTTCCCTGGATGGTATTTTATGTCGAACTGACAGTCTTTCACAAACTCTAACCACCTGCCCTGACGCATATTCATCTCTAGCTGAGTGAATAAGTACTGCAGTGACTTGTGGTCTGTGAACAAGTGGAACTTCTCCCCCAATAAATAATATCTCCTTATTCTCAATGGAAAGATGACTGCTGCTAACTCAAGGTCGTGAGTGGGGTAATTTCTCTCGTGCGACTTAATCTTGTGGGAGGCAAAAGCTATAGCCTTCTCCTCCTGCTGAAGTACTCCCCCGAGTCCCCGTAAGGAGGCATCGGTATAAACCAAATACTCCACTCCCGGCTTGGGTAAAGCAAGGACTGGTGCGAAAGTCAGCTTGTCCTTCAGCTCATAGAAAGCCAATTGAGAAGCATTGTTCCAAACATATGGTACCCCCTTGCGAGTCAGGTTTGTTAATGGACCCGCTATCTTGGAGAACCCTTAGATGAATCTCCTGTAGTACCCGGATAAACCCAAGAAACTACGCACTTCTGTCGGTGTCGTGGCCTGTCCCCACTCCCTCACTGCTGATACTTTACTCGGGTCAACTGCTATCCCCAGTTCATAAACAGCATGTCCCAAAAATTGGACCTCCCATAACCAGAATCCGCATTTTTCGTACTTATCATACAACTGAGGCTCTCGTAGGGTCTGAAGAACCTGCCTCAAATGCTCAGTACGCTCTTCCTCAGTGTGTGAATATATCAAGATGTCATCTATGAAGACGATGACAAACTGATCCAAGAACTCTCTGAACACTCGGTTCATCAAGTCCATGAAAATGGCTGGAGTATTTATGAGTCCAAATGGCATCACTCTGAGCTCATAGGACCCATATCTCATTAAGAAAGCAGTCTTCGAAACATCCTGCTCCCTAATCCGTAGTTGATGGTATCCTAACCTTAAATCTACCTTCGAAAAGAAAGTTTCTCCCCTCAGCTGGTCGAACAGATCATCAATTCGAGGCAACGGATATTTGTTCTGTATCGTGACCTTGTTCAGCTCCCGATAGTCCATGCATAACCTAAGTGAACCATTTATCTTCTTCAAAAACAAAACTGGAGCACCCCAAGGTGAGGTGCTCCTATGAATGAAGCCCTGACCTAACAGCTACTCTATCTGATCTCGAAACTCCCTCATTTCCACTGGAGCCATACGGTACGGAGTACGTACTATCGGTCAAGTATCCGGTAACAAATCTATGATGAAATCTATCTCTCGACTGGGGGGTAGGCCTGGTATCTCCTGAAATACATCAGAATACTCACGAACAACTGGGATCGAGTCTAAGATAATCACGACCTCCTTAGAGGTATCCCCCTCTATGTAATACAAATGACCGGAAGAGCCTCCCTCTGGGCGAGGCATCACCACTAGAAACATCTCCTGCCCCGGAATGGCAAAGATAATACTCCCACCAAAACAATCTATCATGACTCTGTATGCTGCGAGCCAATACATGCCAATAATAACATCGTACTGATGCATATCTAAGACTAACATGTCTGCTGGCAAGATTAAACTACCAATCACTACTCCCACACCCCGACATATAAAGAAAATCAACCACCAATTTCCCAGTGGTGAGTCTACGCATGTCAGAGTTCTCTCTGTCATGGCTAATAATCCTAAGGCCTTCGCAAAATAAGTAGCTATAAAATAGTGTGTCACCCCAGTATCAAATCAAACCCGACTCATAGTACCATGGATAGGAAACGTACCCTCAATCGCAGGTGGTGCCTGAGGAGCTGCTGCCTAGTGAACATTATAGACACATCCGTACTACAACTGCCCCTGCTGTACTAGAGCTACTGGGATGGCTGGTGCCTGAGCCGGTGCTAGGAGGGCGGCTGGAAAATGTGGCCTCTATGGCTCATTTCGGGTACCCTGCTTCTATGGGGACCTATCTCCCTCTGGACAATCCTGGCACCTATGGTAATTTTTACCACGCCTGAAGGATCGGCCCCTGAAATTACCTCCCCTCTGTCCCTGCTAATTACGGCCCTGCTGGCTGTTACCACCCCACCATTGGCCCTGCTGGAAATGTTTTTATCCCTGATGGCCCTACTGTTGACCCTGCGATTGACGGTGTTGGCCCTGCTGATTCGACTGGCCCTGTTTATTAGACTGTCCCTACTGTCCCTACTGGCCCTGCCTAAATCCCCCAAATCCCTGCCTGAAGTCACCTGATCGGAACCGCTTGGCAGGGTCCCCCAGGTGGGAACTCTGATCATGATGATAAGTCTTCCCTTGAGATGTCGGTGCTCCACTAGTATTATTACCCCTGCCCTGTTGGCTGGACTCTCCTGCTCGTTTGCTTCCCTGGAGATGGAAGCGATGATCCTGGCAGTGTAACAAAGAAGCATTGAGTACATCCGTGTAGGTACTCAGTGACAGATTGCCTATGAGGTGTTGACGGATCCTCCAAGCTAACCCGTCCACAAACAACAGTATCTTCTTCCCCTTAGTGGGTGCCTCATCTAGCACTATAGTGAGAAGTCTAGTGAACTCCTCCTCATAATCAGCAACAATCGTATTCTCCTATTTTAGAGTCAGTAACTTCCACCTCATCTCAGTCTGCACAGCGAATGAAACGTATTTGCGGTCAAACCGCGCCCAAAATGACTGAATGGTGATAATAACCTTCTCCTCTAAGGTGGTAGTGGATTCCCACCACTGCAAAGTGGCCCCCACTAGCTTGAAGGAAGCCAACAACTGTTTATGCACGCTCGTGCACTAGTACATGCGCAGATGCCTCTGGACATCTTTCTTCCATTGGCTGGCTATAATGATATTCGAACTACCCGCGAACTCTGGGGGATGCACCTTCTGGAAGGCATCCCTAACCCGCTCCCATGCAGATGGAAGTTGTGCTGGTAATGGAGCCACTGCCTGAACCTGGGGTGGAGCCTGCTGCACTACCACTAATGTGACATTCATCACCTGGGCAACAATAACGACTACCTCTGTTGCGTTCATCGTTCCCTGGGCCTATGCTGCTGGTTACCCGGCCTGCGCACGTCTATCCTTAGGTGCGCATCTCAGAGGCATCAGAAACGTAAAGGAATTTTTTAATCTACAGTTATTAGCAAATCCCAAATAGCTGAAGACGTAAGCGTAAATGCAAGAATACAACAATCCTAAAAATAGGGCACTATAGCAAGGACGCTAAGCTGAAAGTGAAATAAACCGTATAGATCCTAAAGGACACTAGAAATTGATGCTCTGATACCACCAGTGACACCCCGCCTAATTAAATACTGGGTGATCAGTCCTTTATTAAATTATAACAAAGGTAAACGGTTGGTTCATTCTTAGTATCATTGTCGCAAAATAACTTTTCAAATTAAACACCCTAAATAATTAAGCTAAGTGTCAAAACCATTTAAAACATTATTTACATATTTAATTTAAGCCCAATAATAAAAACCTTTTATAATTCATAGTTTAAGAGTCACACAAATAACTAGACTGGAAAAGATCATCCAAGCAATTTAAGCATTCAAATAACTAATTCCAAATTTAAAACTTCAAAGGATAAACATCCTGACAGTAACAAACCCCAAAAGAAAAATACAGAAAGTAAATGAATCACCATCTCTGGAAAACAAATCAACTAAATAAGGAAAAAGGGCGACACGTTCCCAACTGGATAAAACAGAACTAGGAGTGGAATCAATAATGAGGTTATCTAAGCAAAATGCCTGCAACTCCCACCTAAGCTGCAGCTTCCTTCCAAAGGATCCTAAGCATGACGCCCCTGCGGCTGGGCACCTGTAATATATACATATATATACAAGAGAGAAGAGGTAATAGGAAAACGAGTCAGAGCCCGATTGTAAAACAGTTTAAAAATTCAGTTTAGTAAGTATTTAAAATGTTTACCTGCTAATGCAACAATCATATTAGTATGCGACACTCTCTTGAGATATTTCTCACCTCTCCTCTAATGTGCACACCTACCACACTACTAATCCCCCCAAGTTTAGCTTATCTTAAATTTCTCATAAGGTTTCATGCCGACAATTAATAAGGCTAAGATAATTAATTTCTGAAAGCAAAGTTTTCACATAAATCTCATTTTCTTATAAAGTCTTTCAGTATTGTCTCAAACTTTTCAAACACTTATAAATTTGGAATATTTATTCATTACTCAACTACTTTTAATCACAGTAGAAAGTTTCCCAATTTTAATTCTCTCTCTCTCTCTATATATATATATATATATACTATCGGCACCCCACAAAAATTTATGGTGCTGGCATACTCTGTTATCAAGTCCCCGTATTACTCGTACTAAGGGAAATATTAGTTCGGAATAACTCTCGAACTATATTAACACAAAATACATACAAATTGAGGCGAAGCATAGTTCCAAGTCACTAAGAGGTCAGCACATGCCCTCACGTCTCTTAGGACCGTCTGACTATCGATCAGATAGCCTGTACTAAGGATTCCTATGTTCTAGGGTACAAGTCAATATCCCCCATAAAGGTCCCATCGAGATAAGACTGTCTCGACGTGGTAACCTCAGTGATAGCAAGTAGCGCGGGCATGATTTTCACACGTATATAATAGATGCACAAACACAGTCATATATATATATATATATATATATACTACCAATCCCATTTCTAAATTAGGTACACCCATGACCCATACTTAGGATATTTATTCTTAGTACACATTACTAGATTATCCCGTATAACGGCCCGTCTCTTTTATTCTTATTTATGGGATTATTCCAAACTTACTTCGTATCACTCATAGTATCCTTTCTCCCTAAGTGTAATTTCAGTAGGTACTCTTTTATTTTATGACGTAACTTCCTTACGAGTCCCACTCCTTAAGACACTCATTTCCATTATTCCTTAAGTGTAATTCACTCCCCATTAATCCTAATTTTGTCGTACATTAAATGCTCCATTTTTATAAAGTCCTACTGGTCCTATTTATGTCCCAAAATGTTCTAACAATAATGTCCGAAGATTACTACTCATTTAAATTGAAATAAACTATTTAAAAGGGGATTATGAGTTTTCCAGGAGGGGTCGATCGATCGATAGATGGAAGTGGGTCGATCGATCGATGGAAGTGGGTCGATCGATCGATGCTCTTTGGTCGATCGATCGATCAAGCAGTTATGGCGAAACTGTAGACATACCAGTTACGGGAATCCTATTCTAAACTCATCCAAATCATCATATTTGATTCCCAAACTCCCAACAAATGATACTACAAGTGTTATATACCCAAATAATTAATATTCTACGTAAGACATGTGAGTTTTCATCAAGTATCACGAATTAAAAGGGGCAAAATCTATATAAATCTCAAGAACCCTAATATTTTCTTTAACTTAGTTCTTCCCATTATTTTTCCAGATTTTCTACTCCTAACTCAATGCAAATTCGTGCTTCAACCTCTACATATGAAATAGATTTCCAGAATACGTTTTTACCTCTACCACATGTAAATTCTAGTCTCCAATATGATTTTCTTTCACGAAAACTAATTCTAATCAACCCTAGGCTAATATAATTGAAGTATTAACTAAAATAAAGCAAGATAGATACTTGCCTAAAAATCTTGGTTTCAGATTTGTTGAATAAATTGGTGTGGTTGTGATTCTCGTCGCGCGATCTACAATTTAGCGGTGACGGTGGTGCAAACGGTGGAGTTCTTGGCCTAGAACTCCTTGGAAAGTTTCTCCTCTTCCTCTCCAATGGCCATCCTTGGTTTTTGGTTATGCTGACCCTAGAAGACAATCCATAACATCTGATAAAGTCTTAGAAAATTCGTGGGTTTCCATGCCCAGATATACAAAATGTCTAAAACGCCCTCCCAGGATGTTAATTAGGCCTAAAAATGCCCCGAGACCCAAACTAAACCCCCTGGTACATTATTTTGACTATCTCGACCCTTTCGAACACATTGACGCACTCAAAATGACCATACGGGTGACTTATAATTCATTCACTTTTAATAGTTCAAATTTAATCCCGACACGACACAGGCGCGTCCCGATAAAATTTCCAAAATTATCAAATTAGATTCTCATGATAATTTTACTAAATTTAATTATACATCTTACTTTACCCATAAAATAATTTACAACAAAATTCCAGTAATTACTAACTCTCATCACGCTAGTAAATATTTAAATGATTTCCGGATTATTATTAAATTAATGTCTCTAATTAAATTTAATTAATCCCCAAAATTTAAAAGTCATAAAAATATGGGGTGTTACAGCAAAATATGAAGCATTAACCACAAGCTTTGAATTGCCTATGTCACTAAGTGTCGAGAAGTTCATAGCTCATAGTGATTTCTAGTGGATTGTCAATCAAGTATTGGGTATATACATAGTCAGAGGAGAGTTGGTGACAAGATATCTGGCCAAAGCTCAAGAGAGAATAACCAAGCTTCCAATAGTTAGATTGGTCAGAGTACTCAGAATTAAAAATATCGGAGATATGCACTTGTTCGACTAGCTTCAACAACCAGGATATAGCTAAGGAGGACCATTTATGTGGAAATACTAACAAATAGGAGTATCAACGAAGAAAATTTTAATTTGATTGCAATAGATTTGGGCCCCTAATGGATGGATACCATTAAGGGATATATTAAAAATCCACCCAACCAGATGACCCGAAGGAGGCTAAAAAGATGAAGTATAAAGCAGTCATCTACATGTTAGAGGGAGTAGTCCTATACAAGAAATGATTCATTATCTCATTGCTCAGATGTGTTTACCGTTCATAAGTGTATGACCTAATTAAGAAAGTACACGAGGGACCTTGGAAAGCTCATTCAGTAGGCAGATCATTGGTCCGATGAGTGGTCATGCAATGATATTACAAGCCAACTATAAAGGCAAATTATGTCGCCTATGCCAGACAATACGACAAATGTCAAAAATTCACCACCATCCACTGAAAACCTAGAGCTGCACTTACACTGATCACATCCCATGGACGTTTGTTATGTGGATAATTGACTTGGTCAGTCCACTACCAAAGATAAGAGAAAGGTTTAAATACTTGGTCGTTGTTATAGATTACTTCACCAAATGGGTGAAAGTTGAACCCTTTGTTAGAATTCCCTCTATGATAGTCTTCCAATTCATATGGAAGAATATAATATTTTTCTACGGTATGTCATATGCTTTTGTCATAGACCATAGGACTCAATTTGACAACCAAGAGTTTGAAGATTATTACATTCAGTCCCTAATCCAGAAAATGCACTCCGCTCCTGTGCACCATCAATGCAATGTCCAAGGGATAACCAATAAAATAATCCTCGATGGACTAACAAAGCCTAAGTAAGGCCAAAGGGAACTGGATCAATGAATTACAAAGTGTGCTCTAGGCTTATAGAACAACACCGAGGACAACTACGAGAGAAACACCTTATATATTGGCATTTAGTACAAAAGTTTCGGTTCGTACAAAAATTGGTTTACCTAGACATAGAGTACAGAAATTTAACTATCCTAAGAGCGACCTCATGAGGAGACCAGATTTAGACTTTATTGAAGAGGTGAGAGAAAATACGGCACTATGTGTGTCCGCCTATCAGCAACGTACTGCTAGGTTCTACAATAGAAAAGTGAAGCCGCACAACCTAAAGGAGAGAGACTATGTTCTAAAGAAAGTACTCTATAAAGGAAACAAGTTGGATGCAAACTGGATTGGTCCTTACCGTATTTCTAAGGTCACCCGACCAGGTATCACTTAAAAACCCCGGAAATAGAGCATTTCAAGAACCCCTTGCATTACGAACACTTGACGAAGTATTACCTGTAATTATGAGTTGAAGCCTTCAATATCTATGTAAAATGTCTTTTCTAGTCTCAATAAAAAAACTATTAGTTTATTAGCAATTTATTGCCTTTTGTGTGTTTTTTGGGGGAACGGGAGATGTACAAATCTCAAAACAAATAAACGAAAAGTAATTCCAAGGACAAATTAATTCAAATAAACTGCATATATGATTTCGTCTTTGACAAGGCACTAACAAGAAGTTTATAATCTTAAAACTTCCTGTATGACTCTTTAAGGTTAAGAATAAGAAGTTTTACCCAACTAAATTAAATAACGAAATCCTTTAACATTTGGTCGCCAATAATGACTAACACAAACACTTGGTAAAAAAACGGCACGATCCATTTGAACGACCATAAATGTGTTAGTATTACCCAAGGCTGAACAACTTAGGTTCATCCAAATTCGTGACCAGTTAAGAAGATTATTCGACCAAAAGCTGACCACATAATCTAAATTCTAAGCTGCTGGTAGGCCACAATCATACAAAGGAATATAAGCAATAATGCATATACACTACACCACAACACTCTTTTAGTAACAGACAATTTTGTATATTACTAACAGTAATATACCATCACTATTTCTCACAATTAAATACCGTTACTAATATAATATAAGTGTTACTAATATTGATTCTACATTTTAATAATATGACATTTTTTAAGAAAAATTGACCCCCAAACTTCAAAACCCCGCTCAAACACATGCACTCTCTTAGAATAACTTCAACCCCAAAATTTCTTCCCCCTCTTTCTCTCAGATCTGTCCAAGGAATAAACTACGGCCCGATCTCACTCTTTTCGTTGAGATCTCACTCTGTCTCCGGCCAACGCATAAACCAATCTATGTGAGAATGATTATCTATCTATCGGAACGGTGTTGGGGATTTTAAAAGGTTCACCCCGAGCCAAAAACCCTAGGTAATTTTCAATCCTAAGCCAATTTTTTAAGTTGCTTTCTCATTTGGTCATCGTTTTGAGGGTTATTTTGTTGATATTGTGCCCTAATTTTCATTTGTGTAGATTTATTCTGAGTTTTAATTCATTATCTATTTTAGGTTGATTCCTTAAATCTTTAAGGATTTAAAATAGTTGATCTAAGGTTTTGAGACTCCATTTTGGATTTTTCTGTTATCTGGTGTTATACCTTAGCCTGAGGTTTACTGTTGTTTACGAGATTTGTTGGTTTAATCCAATTGTTGTTGTTGGTTTTTTGATCATGTTCAGTATGACAAGTTAGAGAGCGCCTCGAGTGCCTCCCATTCTGTTCATTCAAGTCCGATAGATCACAGGAATAAAATTCGGAAGGTGTTTTCAGTATTTATTTGCCTTAAAGGGTTTGGTATTCATTATTTTACCAAATAATTGATTAATATGACTCAAATGAGAGTTATAGTTAGTTATATTCAATTGTTATGAACTTTCAATTCATATTTCTTTTATCTAAAGTGATGGTTGAGCATGAGAAATGATGTTATAGTTACTATTGCGCTTTCTAATTTTATATGACCATTTGGTAATTTGTGATCCATGTTTCTACAAGCTTATATTGCATTCTAGATGTAGCTAACCCTTTAAGTTTTACAATATTGGGATGATCTAACTTCCTTAAAATTGTGATCTCTCAATCCATAAATGTCAGACTCTCGGGTTCCTATATATCAAAATGAACTTTCTTGAGAGCAACAATCTTTCTAGTGTCTCTATCTCGAGCTTTATATACATTGTTGTAAGTCCCCTGCCCTACTTGTGAAAATTCAAGTTGTCTAAAGTTCAGGTTTGGTTGTCCTCACAGCAAAGCACTATGTATTCTTTCTGTAATACTTGTACATAGAGTGACTATAGAGCAACGAAAACCCAAATTGAGCCTAGAGCCAATAGACACAAACTATTCTAAGCAGAAGAAATCTCAAGCATATAAAGAACTCTTTGGGAAAATAAACTAAGCAGTCATCTAAATTGTAGAGGGGCAATATTTTGACACATGTTACTATGTTAATATGACTTAAATATGACCTTAAAGTTGTTATTGGCACAGTTGGCCATTGTTTGAAAGAATCTGAAAATTATATGATATGTTGGCACAAATAATAATGAATATAAAGGATGGTGTCACACTAACCTCATTTGTTACTAGTAATTACAACTAGTAAATATATATTGTAGGAAGAAAATGTAGGTGGTTGCTAAGAATACCAAAAACAATTATTTTTTAATAGCACCACAAGTTTAAAATGGTTTTTTCCCACCTACCATGCCATAACATACATCTCTAAAAAAAACCTGCCACTTTTTCCTTAAAAATATAAGTTTGAGATTAGGCAATAGTATTTCCATATCATTTTTTCCATTAGCTCTTAATATATTGTACTCAAGTGTGTAATATTAATTTGTTCTTGCTATTGGTTTATTGGGACTTCTGTATGTCTATTGATACGAAGCCAAGCTATTATGTAGTTCTTTTACCGGCACATGTATTTAGTATATATAATTACTCCAAATCATATATACTCTACGGTTTGTTATGGGTTTTATTTATTTACTAGCGACGAATCCCCATGATATGGATTACACATGGACAAATAATATTGATTATGTGTTTTTTTGTTTTTTTTTTTATTATCATAAAAGAGAAATAATACCAGCACTATTCTTTATTGTTCTGAGCTGATTGTGTGTGTTTTCATTTTTTATTGTTTTGAGTTGAAGGTTTTGTTTTTCCATTTATTCCATGTTGATTATTGAGACTATTCTTTTAAATTGCAAATATAGATGGCTGAGGAATGTTTAAAGCATGCAAATAACTTGAGTGGTTTGTTGCTACTTTATTCATCTTTAGGAGATGCTGAAGAAATATTGAAACTTGCATATCTTGCTAGAGAGCATGGAAAAATAATGTTGCATTCCTTTGTCTGTTCATGTTGGGTAAATTAGAAGAGTGCCTACAGCTGTTGGTTGACTGGTTAGTCCTCACTGAACACAAATCATGTGCTTGTATTTTGTTTTCATTGGTTGATATTCTGAACTATAATCTCCTTGCAGCAATCGAATACTTGAGGCTGATTTGATGGAACGATCACATCTTCCAAGAAAAGTTTCAGAAATAGTTAGAATTTGGAGAAAAGACCTCAACAAGGTTACTCTTCATTCTCCTGTAATTGTGCTTGTTTTGGAGTTTTTTCATTTTGAGTTTGGGTTAACTGAAGTTTCGTTTTAGAGGTCACTTGGATTTAGGGCCTTTTGCTGTTAGTGTAACCAGCAATCCCGAGGTAGAATGTTTAAAAAATACCTAGTTGTCCATCTGTTAATCACATTCTTGCCCTCTCCAATTAAATGGGGTTGGTCACATTAATTCTCTTTTTACCTTCTCTACTTTCTCAAGTTCTGTTCTTATAACTTCCTCCCATGTTAGTTTTCCTCGGCCTCTTTTGCCTTTCACTTCTAATTTCAAGTAATCTTCCTTTTTTCTTATTTGTGTGTTTAATACATCTTATATGTGCATACGGTCTAAGTGTACTTTCTTATAACTCGTAGGTGCTGCTCCTAAATTATATTTTTACTTGGTGGTTATTAATTTTGTCTCTTCTAGTCAATCTTATCTTCTATTGTAACATTCTCATCTTAGTTACCTGGTTATAACTATGAGTGAACTGAGATGTAACCTTTTCCAAAGAGAATAGGAGAGAGATATATGTCACAAATGAGAGATTCGGAGAGCATGTGAACTGATGGGACGAAAACACAAGCATTCTAGTTCGCGTTCGAGAGAGAGAGCAAACATCTCTATATCATCAACCCCCCAAATCTGTAGCCTAAACCCTATGAGATCCATCATATAATGGTTATGTTATACCACTGTTATGTTACAAAAAGACAACGAAATACAATTATATTACAAATAATGTCAAATTTAACAATGTAATAGTGTTATTTTACATAGCGCCATATTATGAAATATAATTATGAAAAACACATGAAGAAAAGCATTCACTCAATGGACTCTACATCTCATTTAAACAACTTAGATTGTCTTCCCCACCCAGAATGATTAGGAATTCCCATATCTGTTTGTGTTGCTGCTTCAAAGTAGGTTTAAGGTCTTTGACTAGAATATTAAAATGTGCTAGTTAGCATATTCCTAAGCATTGTTTCTCCATATTACATGTAATACCCCGTATATTTATTGATTTTTTATTATGGGATTAATTAAATTAAATGAGAATTAATTGGAAATTAATCCGGATATAATTACTAGCGAGATGTGAGTTGGTATTTGATTATGATGCGTACATATGGTAATATATGAATATTGAAAATATTTAAATTGTCACGAGAAAGCAATACGACAATTTGGGAAATTTAGTTGGGACGCGCGTGTCAGTCGCGTCAGAAATGTAATTATTTGAATTAAAAAGTGAATTTTATTTTTATCAACTGAATGGTCATTTTGAGAGCACCAACGTGTCCGGGATGGTCGAAATAGTCAGAAAACACTAGCCGGGGGTTTAGTTTGGGTCCCGGGGCATTTTTGGGCCATACCGGCAACCTAGAGGGGTATTTTGGTAATTTTAAAAATATGGGAATTAAAACCTACGAATTTTAGGAGTTAATTATATATTATTTAGGAACCCACTAAGCCCATTATCAGCATTAAGTGAGTTAGAGGGCTACGGGAGTTATAGGAGAGTTTGAAGAGTTCCAAAAAGAAACCTCCAACCACCATCTTCAACCTTGGGAGAAAATCTGTAGAGAAAGGAGAGAAGCAACCTTCATTCATCAACATCAATTCTCAAGAACAATCTAAGGCAATTGATTTGATATTTTTAACGCATTGAATATTTCTTCCATGTTTAGTGTAGGAATTTTTTCTTATCTTGAAAGTTTTGAAGAAAACTAATGAAATTATTGGAGAAACTTTGAATTTGGGTTAGGATTTGCATGTAGAATGATAATGGACTGATTTAATATTCGAAGAGTTGTATATGATGATTTAAAAATTTATTTTTGATGAGTAATTGGGCATAATAAAAATTATGGGTTCATGTTCATAGGGTTTGGGGAATATTTGGAGATTTACATTAATTCCATGATGATTTGTAAAATTTGATACCTAAAATATGTTAAGAGATGATCTAGGGTGATTAGAAATTGTTTATATACGTTAAAACATAAATTGTATGGACTTAGGGTGGATTTAGAGAAGAGAAGAATTGAGAAAAACGGACTTGGGAATTTCTGGGCTGAAACTGCCATCTCGTTAGAAGACCTGCCCAAGTCGTTCAAACGACCTCGTTCGAAAAAACTTCTAACGAGATGACAGTATCTCTTCTAACGAGTTGGTAGTTCGTTCGAAGACATTTCGTTCGAATGACACTCGTTCGAACAAGATTTCTAACGAGATGACAAAATGGCCTTTTTGGCCTAAATTTATTTCTAGTATCCCGTAGACTTATTTAAATGTTGAGGTAACCTTCCCTTATTAACTAGTGGGTATAGTTGGGAGATTGGGGTACATTGAAGAGTAAAACTTAGAATCTTGTAGTAAACTGGATGACATTTGTGGATTGGGAAGTGTATAACTAATCATGAAGTAAGAAGAGTTAATAACTTAAATATATATAAACCGGGGACTTGTGAGTTGTATAATACTAAATGTTGGTACAAGAACGAGAAGTATACCACTAATAAAATATTGTGATGTCTAAGATGTGTGAATACTTAGTATATGTAGTTATATGTGTATAACATACCTACCGTACTTGTTATCATGGGAGGTCGGCGTTCGATCAGGGTCATCTAATCTTTGTGTACCTACGGGGGGATTTAGATTGGTACCTCGAGGACATAGGTCAGAGAAGGACTTATTGAGAAGTTAATAAGTCTGCTGATCATGGGAGCGTAGGTATGTGCATGACCCTTGTGATGTGAACTATGTTCTCCTCCATTGTTTGTGATTGTTGTTTAATGAAATGATTCCTGAGAGATTCGGAATACGTGGTCCTTATGTACGTGATGTACTAGGATTGGATAGCAGAGTATGTGTGCACTATAGCTTAGCCTTGGGATGCCAGTATTGTATATTTATGATGAGAATAATATACTGTTAATTGAAATGAATTGTCTTGAATAATTGTGAGTATAAATAATAGCAATGGTTTGTAAAGTGAAAATGAAAGATCTCTAGTAATTAGTAGTACTAATATGGGAAATTGTGTAGCAAGGCATAACACTCTGAAATAAAAGATGTTGGGAATTTAAATTGGATATCGTATAGTAATGTTAGATTTTGTAACGGACTAGTTAGATATGGAAATAACTATAATGGGTACGGGTACGATAGGAGTTCATAATTAGTTGGGAGGTGAGGAACTCATGTGAGTGCACACACTATCATGTACTTTATATTCACTGTTTAATGATATTAAAAACTTGCAAATTTTTAAATTATTTTCACAATCGGGCTCTGACTCGTTTAGTTTCAAATCTATTTTTGTAAAAACCTTTTAGGTTCCCAGCCACAAGGACACCATGCATAGGAGTTCTATTCAGGTGACGTGCTGTAGCTGATGTGGAAGTTACTGGACCTTGACAGTAGACGCCTCCATTTCTGATCTTGACTCCATTATCATTTTTTATCATTTGTTGGGCATGTCGCCCATTCCTTTTAGAGACATCTTACTTATTCAGTTATTTCAGACTTTGGGTTGTAATTAATTTTAGTGCTGCGGACTTTGCATTTATTTATTTCGGTATTCGGATTGTTGTGAGGAGTTTTCCACCAGGCTCATTATTATTGGATGGTTATTCTATTGTGACTATGTTGTGTTGGTTATGTTAACTTTTCATTATTCATTTATTGCATGTTAATCAGATTTAATTAAAATGGGCAAATCACTTTTTAAATAATAGGTGGCTAGTAATTGTTAAAACGTTTGCGACAGTGATGCTATGAATTGAGCCAACTTGGCATTTTGTATTAATTTAATAAAGGAGTAGCTCCCCGATATTTAATTAGTCGGGGTGTCACAGGTGGTATCAGAGCATCAGGTTCTAGTGTCCTTAGGATCTGTACGGCTTGTTATGTTTCCGCTGAGATTTCTTTGATGTAGAGCCCTATATTTTAGGACTGTTGTATTCTTTTTGTGTGCTTAGCTCTTCAGATATTTTGAGATAATAACTGCAAACTTATAAAACTTTACTCTCATTTAAGATGGCTCCATGACGTCCGCAGCGAGTTCCTAGGGATGCACACCCAGAGCCACAACCTGCACTAGTTCAGGGCACTATGAATGTCGCAAAGGTTGCAGATATTGTAGCCCAAGCTGTAAATGCTTCCCTAGCCATTGTACAACAGGCACCACCCCAGGCGCCGATAGTTGCGCCAGTTCAGGCTCATGCATTCTCGTCTTCTTGGGAACGCGTCTGTGATACTTTTCAGAAAGCACACCCTCCGTAGTTTGCAGGTAGCTCCGATGTTGTGGTATCCAGTCAGTGGAGGAAGGACATTCAGAGGCATTTAAGGATTTACGAGTGCACAGATGTTCAGAAGTAGATACTAGCTACATTCAAGCTAGTAGGATCTGCATTGCAATGGTAGGAGTCCATTACCACCGCAGAGGAGAGGGATGCCCTTTCTATTCAAGAGTTCTGGGTGCGATTCGACCGCAAATATTTTTCATCAGCTGTTCACACTGAAATGAGGAGGAAATTGATGAACCTCAAGCAGGAGGGTAGGACCGTAGCCGAGTATGAGGCTGAATTTACTAATCTCTTGAACATTGTTCCGGATGAGATTCCGACTGAGGATAAGAAGATTCATAAGTTTATGGATGGGTTGACTTAGAGGATCTGTCAACGCTTGTTGGTTAATCTCTCGTTGGCCACTTATTCTGATGTGGTTAACACTGCACTACTTCATTGCCAGGATCATCGCTTCCACATGTCTGAGAGCAAGAGATCAAGAGAGTCCAGCGATCAGGGCAGGACCGGGGGAAATGGTTCCAGCGGGGCACAATCTGCTCAGGGATAACACAGGCAGGGTGATCAGGGTTCCCAACAGGGGGATCATAAGAGGTTCAGATCTGGAGGTTTTAGGAGTGGTCAGGGAGGTTTCAGACAGGGCCATCAGGGTCAGAACTTTCATCAGGGCCAGCAGGGTCAGAATGGTCAGCAGCAGCAGTTCAGGAGGGCTAGCATGGCCAGGGGAGGAATGGTAACAGCCACCAGGGTCGAGGGAAGCAGGGACAGCGAGGGGGAAACTTCCCGGGGAAGTGTTTCATTTGTGGCAAGACTGGACACAAATGCCAGGATTATCCTGACAGGGGCAGGGCCCCACCGCAGTAGCAGTAGCAGTAGTAGTAGCAGGGTGCTCGACATTAGCCACAGAGGCCTATGTTTCCCGCCGCCCTTCTAGCACCACCACAGATGGCAGCACTACCACCCATTCCAGCAGTCCCAGTTCAGTAGGGACAGCTTCAGTATGGGAGAGTGTATCAGCTCCAGCATGTCTCAGCCCCACAGGATCCACCGGCCATTGAGGGTATGTTCTCTATCCAGGGGACTATGGGGCGTATTTTATTTGATATAGGGGACACACATTGTTTCATTGCTATGATATTTGCACGCACCATTGGGTTGTTAGACATCGCCGAGAGCACAGTTACTTGTGTAGATTCATCATTGAGTAGAGGTTCCGTGATTTCACTTATTTGTAGAGGTGTGGGTATAGAGATCGGGAGGTTTACTTTACCCGCGGATATGTTAGTGTTAGAGATGACTGGGTATGCTGCCATTGTTGGTATGGATTGGCTAGTTGCCTACTGAGCCATGATTGACTTTTTTAGTAGGAGTATTATCTTTGCCATTCCCGAGCAGGAGATGTTTTTAGTGGCGATGCCTCGCCCTGAGGGAGGATCGTCCACTCATTTGTACTATATAGAGGGGGAGACCTCTAAGGAAGTGGTGATACCACTCGATTCGATACCCGTTGTTAGTGAGTTCGTTGATGTATTTCAAGATATACTTGGACTACCTCCGAGTAGAGAGATAGATTTTGTGATCGATTTGATGCCGGGAACTCGGCCTATTACCCACACACCTTACCGTATGGCTCCAGCAGAGATGAGAGAGCTACGAGATCAGATGTAACAGTTGTTGGGTCAGGAGTTTATTCGAAGGAGTACTTCGCCGTGGGGTGCCCCTATGTTATTCGTAAAGAAGATGGATGGATCGTTGAGGTTATGTGTAGATTATCGAGAGTTAAATAAAGTCACGATACGGAATAAGTATCTGTTGCCCAGAATCGATGACTTATTTGACTAGTTGAGGGGAGCTTCCTTCTTCTCAAAGATTGATTTACGATCGGGATACCATCAGTTGCGTATCAGGGAACAGGATGTCCCGAAGACTGCTTTCTTAACGAGATATGGTTCCTATAAGTTTCGGGTTATGCCTTTTGGTATGACCAACGCTCCAGTCGTGTTTATGGACTTGATGAATAGGGTGTTAAAATAATTCCTAAACCAGTTCATCATTGTCTTCATTGATGACATTCTGGTTTACTCCCAGACAGAAGAGGAGAACGCCTAGCATTTGAGGCAGGTTTTGCAGACGCTACGTCAGAACGAGCTTTATGCAAAGTATGAGAAGTGTGGGTTTAGGCTGAAGGAGGTTCAGTTTTTGGGGCATATCATTTCTGACCGGGGGATATCTGTTGATCCGGGGAAGGTATCCGCGGTGAGGGAGTGGGGACAACCCACGACACCGACTAAAAGTCGTAGTTTCTTGGGCCTAGCAGGATACTACAGGAGGTTTATTTGGGGTTTCTCAAAAATAGCGGGTCCTTTGACACATCTGACTCGTAAGGGTGTGCCATTCATCTGGAGCGATGCCTGTCAGTTGGCATTCGATGAGTTGAAGAACAAGTTGACCTTAGCACCTGTGTTAGCATTGCCGAGACAGGAAGTTGAGTATCTAGTCTACACCGATGCGTCCTTACAAGGACTTGGAGGTGTATTGCAGCAGGAGAGTCAGGCCATAGCATATGTTTCCCGTAAGATTAAGCCTCACGAGAAGAATTACCCCACCCATGACTTGGAGTTAGCGGCAGTTGTATTTGCCCTTCAAATTTGGAGACATTACCTCCTGGGGGAGAAGTTTCGGTTGTTCACGGATCACAAGTCTCTACAGTACCTCTTCACACAGAAGGAGTTGAATATGCATCAAAGATGGTGGATTGAGTTTGGGAAGGATTATCAGTTTGATATCCAATATCACCCTGGGAAGGCTAATGTGGTAGCAGATGCGCTAAGACGTAGGCCAGTAAATGAGGTGGCCGAGGTGTGGAAAGCTAAGTGGAAGGAGTTGGGACACCAGGATGCAGTGGTCCGATCGTTCATGTCTGTGATGACGATTACACCTCGGATTATTACGAGAGTGGTAAAGGCCCAGGAAAATGACTCGTTCTGTCAGGAGCAGATAGTTCGATTACTAGCAGAGGGAGCCGAGTCCTATACCGTTAGCTCAGACGGGGAATTACGCTTCAATGGGAGACTAGTCGTTCCGGAAGAAGAAGACTTGCGACACGAGGTGATGACAGAGTCGCACGGCTCACGGTTCGCGGTACACCCTGGTGGGGATAAGATGTACCAAGACATGAGACGTCAGTATTGGTGGAGCGGGATGAAGAGAGATATTGTCGTGTTTGTTTATAAATGCGCCACTTGTCAGCTGGTAAAGGTGGATCATTAGAGATCGGAAGGACTTCTACAGCCATTAGAGGTTCCGACGTGGATATGGGAGAGCATATCCACGGACTTTATCATGGGGTTACCTACATCACAGAGGGGTCACGACTCCATTTGGGTAATTGTGGACCGGTTGACCAAAGTTGCTCATTTTCTACCTGTGAGGACAGACTACACTACGGGACAATATGTCTAGATTTTCATTGTGTAAATAGTGAGACTTCATGGTGTGCCTCTAAATATCGTGTCTGACCGAGACAAGATATTTGTTTCTCGATTTTGGGAGAGTTTATAGGAGGCTATGGGCACTGAATTGCGGTTGAGTACAGCTTATCACCCGCAGACCGATGGGCAGACTGAGCGAACAAATCAGATGTTGGAGGACATGTTGCGTATGTGCATCCTAAATTTTGGGGGTGGATGGGAGCATTACCTTCCACTGGTGGAGTTTGCTTATAATAACTCCTATCAGTTCACCATTGGTATGGCTCCATTTGAGGCATTGCATGGTAGACCTTGTTGTTCCCCAGCATGTTGGTTAGAAGTGGGGGACAATAAACTCCTTGGGCCGGAAGTGATTCCGGATACTTCGACAAGGATAGAGATGATATGGTGTCGCATTCGGGTAGCTCAAGACCGACAGAAGAGCTATGCCGGTTCTTTAGAGAATTCAAAGTGGGAGACCAGGTTTTACTCAGAGTATCTCCTATGAAGGGGATCATGCATTTTGGGAAGAAGGGGAAACTGTCACCAAGATATGTGGGGCCATTTCCTATCATCGAGCGGATTGGGCCAGTTACGTACAGACTTGGATTACCGGAGCACTTGCATAGGATTCATGATGTGTTACATATTTCCTCGCTAAGGAAATATCTTAGGGGTGATTTGGCCCACACTCACATTGCTTTAGAGGACATCGACCTCCAGCCCGATAGTTCCTACGAGGAGGGGCCGATTGCTATTCTGGACCACAACGAGCGGAAACTGAGGTCGAAGATAGTACCGTTAGTTCGTGTTTAGTGGCGGCATCATAATGTCGAGGAGTCCACATGGGAGCGCGAGGAGGAGATGCGCGAACGTTATCCAAAGTTGTTTTTACGAGGTACTCTTTAGTTCCGAATTTCGGGATGAAATTCTATTATTAGGGGGGAAGTATGTAATACCCCGTATATTTATCGATTTTTTATTATGGGATTAATTAAATTAAATGAGCATTATTTGGAAATTAATCCGGATATAAATACTAGCAAGATGTGAGTTTGTATTTGATTATGATGTGTACATGTGGTAATATATGAATATTGAAAATATTTAAATTGTCACGAGATAGCAATACGACAATTTGAGAAATTTAGTTGGGACGCGTGTGTCAGTGGCGTCAGAAATGTAATTATTTGAATTAAAAAGTGAATTTTATTTTTATCAGCCGAATGGTCATTTTGAGAGCACCAACGTGTCCGGAATGGTCGAAATAGTCAGAAAACACTAGCCGGGGGTTTAGTTTGGGTCCCGGGGCATTTTTAGGCCATACCGGCAACCTAGAGGGGTATTTTGGTAATTTTAAAAATATGGGAATTAAAACCTACGAATTTTAGGAGTTAATTATATATTATTTAGGAACCCACCAAGCCCATTATCATCATTAAGTGAGTTAGAGGGCTATGGTAGTTATAGGAGAGTTTGAAGAGTTCCAAAAAGAAACCTCCAACCCCCATCTTCAACCTTGGGAGAAAATCCGTAGAGAAAGGAAAGAAGCAACCTTCATTCACCAAGATCAATTCTGAAAAACAATCTAAGGCAAGTGATTTGATATTTGTAATGCATTGAATATCTCTTCCATGTTTAGTGTAGGAATTTTTTCTTATCTTGAAAGTTTTGAAGAAAACCAATGAAATTATTGGAGAAACTTTGAATTTGGGTTAGGATTTGCATGTAGAATGATAATGGACTGATTTAATTTTCGAAGAGTTGTATATGATGATTTAAAAACATATTTTTGATGAGTAATTGGTCATAATAAAAATTATGGGTTCATGTTCATAGGGTTTGGGGAATATTTGGAGATTTACATTAATTCCATGATAATTTGTAAGATTTGACACCTAAAATATGTTAAGAGATGATCTAGGGTGATTAGAAATGGTTTATATACGTTAAAACATAAATTGGATGGACTTAGGGTGGATTTAGAGAAGAGAAGAATTGAGAAAAACGGACTTGGGAATTTCTGGGCTGAAACTGCGATCTCGTTAGAAGACCTACCCAGGTCGTTCAAACGACCTCGTTCGAACGAACTTCTAACGAGATGACAATATCGCTTCCAACGAGTTGGTAGTTCATTCGAAGCCATTTCGTTCGAACGACACTCGTTCGAACGAGATTTCTAACGAGTTGATAGAATGGCCTTTTTGGCCTAAATTTATTTCTAGTATCCCGTAGACTTATTTAAATGTTGAGGTAACCTTCCCTTATTAACTAGTGGGTATAGTTGGGAGATTGGGGTACATTGAAGAGTAAAACTTAGAATCTTGTAGTAAACCGGATGACATTTGTGGATTGGGAAGTGTATAACTAATCATGACGTAAGAAGAGTTAATAACTTAAATACCTATAAATCGGGGACTTGTGAGTTGTATAATACTAAATGTTGGTACAAGAACGAGAAGTATACCACTAATAAAATATTGTGATATCTAAGATGTACGAATTCTTAGTATATGTAGTTATCTGTGTATAACATACCTACCGTACTTGCTATCATGGGAGGTCGGCATTCGATCAGGGCCATCTAATTTTTGTGTGCCTACGGGGGGATTTAGATTGGTACCTCGAGGACATAGGTCAAAGAAGGACTTATTGAGAAGTTAATAAGTCTGCTGATCATGGGAGTATAGGTATGTGCGTGACCCATGTGATGTGAACTATGTTCGCCTCCATTGTTTGTGATTGTTGTTTAATGAAACGATTCCTGAGAGATACGGAATACGTGGTCCTTATGTATGTGATGTATCAGGATTGGATAGCAGAGTATGTGTGCACTGCAGCTTAGCCTCGGGGTGCCAGTATTGTATATTTATGATGAGAATAATATACTGTTAATTGAAATGAATTGTCTTGAATAATTGTGAGTATAAATAATAGCAATGGTTTGTAAAGTGAAAATGAAATATCTCTAGTAATTATAGTACTAATATGGGAAACTGTGTCGCAAGGCATAACACTCCGAAATAGAAGATGTTGGGAATTTAAATTGGATATCGTATAGTAATGTTAGATTTTGTAACGGACTAGTTAGATATGGAAATAACTAGAATGGGTACGGGTACGATAGGAGTGTACAATTAGTTGAGAAGTGAGGAACTCATGTGAGTGCACACACTATCATGTACTTGATATTCACTGTTTAATGATATTAAACACTTGCAAAATTTTAAATTATTTTCACAATCCGGCTCTGACCCGTTGACTTTCAAATCTATTTTTGTAAAAACCTTTTAGGTGCCCAGCCACAAAGACCCCATGCATAGGAGTTCTATTCAGGTGACATGTCGTAGCTGCTGTGGAAGTTACAAGACCTTGACAGTAGACGCCTCCATTTCTGATCTTGACTCCATCATCAGTTTTTATCATTTGTTGGGCATGTCGCCCATTCCTTTTAGAGACATCTTACTTATTCGGTTATTTCAGACTTTGGGTTGTAATTAATTTTAGTGATGCGGACTTTGCATTCATTTATTTCGGTATTCTTATTGTTGTGAGGAGTTTTCCTCCAGACTCATTATTATTGGATGGTTATTTTATTGTGACTATGTTGTGTTGGTTATGTTAACTTTTCATAATTCATTTATTGCATGTTAACTGGATTTAATTAAAATGGACAACTCACTTTTTAAATAATAGGTGGCTAGTAATTGTTAAAACGTTTGCAACAGTAATGCTATGAACTGAGACAACTTGGCATTTTGTATTAATTTAATAAAGGAGTAGCTACCCGGTATTTAATTAGTCGGGGTGTCACATTACAGCAGTTGGAATAACATACCGTGTTGTGCATATGTAAACAATTCCTATGTATACTTTGGGAGTACCAGTTCTCAATGCATTGTTTTTTTATTCGACAAAAATGCCATGTGTTGTCTACTTCAGTTGTCTTCCCTTTGTCTGAAATGTCACCTCTCAGATATTTTAGTATTTCTTTCACAGATATTTTAGTATTTACTTATTCAATGTAAATATTTTAGTATTTCTTTCACAGATATTTCAGAACAACTGCTCGCATACCGGATCTGATTGGCCGAGTACCAGAGGCAGTTTAAGGTACCTAGCTTAATGCTCTCATCTCTTATCTTCTGTATTCATATACAACGTCTTTCTCGAATACTTATTTACAAGAAACTAAAAAAATTCTCTCAATTTAATAGTTTGAACCATAAGAAACTAACAAAACTACCTCAATTTTGACATTTTCAAATACGATTAACTAAAACTTGTTGTTTGTTAATGACATGCAACTGGCTAAATGCACAATCATGACACCATAATAGCTATAACTGTTTCCAGCTTTTTTGTACAAGAGAATTGTGAGTTATTATCAGTCTCATAGTTTAGCTATGTGTGTTATTTTACAGAAAAAAAAAGGATAGTTTAGCTTTCTTTGATTTCAAATTTGCCTTGTTCAGATTGGAATATAGGGGTTGAAGCAGATGAAAACTCAGATGCGGCAGAGTGATGCTTCCCCTATTTTGAAAATTATTCCAAATATGAATTGTTTTTTCATTTTCTTTTCTTTTATTCTTCGTCCTACACCGAAGAAACACACTTATTCATGAGAGTTTAGTTATGTAGGCTGAGATTATCATCACTGAACAGGTTATAAAGGCTGATGACTGTATCGGTCCAGATGTCGAAAAATTGGTGGCTTCACTTCCTGAAGGTGGTGTTCTTCTTCTTGAAAATGTGAGGTTCTACAAGGAAGAAGAAAAGAACGACCTCAAGTTTGCAAAGAAGCATTCTGTATTAGCAGATCTTTATGTGAATGACGCATTTCGTACCGCACATAGAGCATTACAAAGTTTTTGAAGCCATCTGTTGCAGGTTTCTTGTTGCAAAAGGTTTGACTAACGAGTTATTATTCTCCCCGATTCAATGAAACCATTGCCATAATGATAAAGTACTAAATATAATGAGCTTTCGATGACCATCATTAACATGGTTTATGACATAATTTTGTCGTTGACATTTTAAAACCTCATGAAACTGCAAAGAGCCTGCATTTTTTTATCTTCTTATTTGTGTGATTTGACCATCAAGAGAATTTATGAATTAGTGGTTAGAACCATTCAAATTTTGTCAAAGTTATTTGATTAAGGTACCTATTATATTTTTAACTTAACTTGGACCAACATCCATCCCAATTTTAATCCTCGACGTGATTAAAAGTTCGAGTTTCAACTCTTGCGAAACCAATTTTTCTCTACATCGTTGTTGTCTTTTAAATTTTATATTAAAATTTAGAATGTTTTTTGTAATCATGGACTATAAAAAAGAAGCTAAATTGTTTTAGACCAAATATGCTGATCTTAATCCGTTGAGCTCAAAAAAGAAGCTAAATTGTTTGGGGCTTCTCTGCAAATTGGGGCTTTTTTATTCGTTTATTTGTTTGTTTTGGTGGAAACATTTAGCTTTCTCTAATTCATTGCAGGAGCTTGATTTGCACGACATTATTTCTTTTGATGTTGAGTTTGGTAAGACTTTGCTAGAATTGCAAGCCCTTATTTGTCGGAGACAATATCTATAATCAATGGGAGATCGTAATTGCGATGCAATTATTGATTTACGTTTTCGTGGGAGTCCAATGGAAGATCTCTGTTTGGATTTCGCACTTCCTGGTTATCTTGATTACATTCTAAAACCTGAGGATGAAAATGTACGTCCTGTTCTCCTTGAATGAATCTTTATTTATTTACACTGTTATTTTCATTGTTCATTTTTGAAGTTATATTTCTCATTTCTTTTCTCCTAGACATAAACAGGTTAATATAGATAATTTGGAGTATTACATTGCCCTGGTAGTTTATGCTACAATTGGTAATGGGATTCTGCGGCAAATGGAAGCATTTAGAGCTAGGTTTAACCAGGTCAGCAGCTTCCTCTAACTTTTATGGACTATAGTAATTTTTCACAGAAGGCATGCCATGTACCTATGTCATGCCAAATGAAATTTTAAAATAACTTAGTCGTCACTAACTCCTCAAAAGAGGTTTCTATTTCTGAAATATAAAAAAGTACACACTGACACAAATGCAACGGCATCACATGTCGCTAGTTGGATGTTTTTTCAACCAAAAGTTACTTGATGGAAGGGGTTTCACCATAAATTTGAGGTGAGTTTACTTATTTTGTTAGATGACAAATTTGTTCTTCCGTTAATCTTGACCTGAAATTGAGAAAATAAAAGTACTAATTTACAGGCAAAGAAAGTTTGGTGCATCATCCAGTTGCACTCGACTTTGTACCTCCCGTAAACTTTCTTGTCCTTTAAGGCTTAAAAACAGTGGATTAGTGTTCGACTTATTTGACACTTCTACTCTGATTATTCCCATAAGTATTAATTTCATCTTGAATGTTGAGGAGATCTTATTTAACTTTCACTAGTCTTTCTAGACTATTTCCAAACACCCCTGTGTTTAAATTTTTGAGAACATTCTTAAATATTTAGGTGAGAGATTCTCTGAAATCGTTGGAAGCACTTATTACATAGCTACTGAGGTGCTCAAGCCCTTATTTCTATTTTAATCAATTACCTACTTTCATATAGCAGCATAGTTAATGATATATTTGCATACGCTACATATTTGAGTTGATGCACGTATGTGATATATAAAATAAGTTGCATAGTGTTTAATAATTAATGATTTTTTCTTCAAATTTCAGTGAGATACATTATTAGTTTAATTTACACTAATACACACACACACACACACACACATATGTCTTTATTCACTTTTGTTTACAATTTCATTTATATACTTTTGTTTTGAGTTTATATAAAAACTATGGATGGAACATGTTAACCATTGGCTTAGTTTGAATTTAGTGCCTTGCAATGAGCATAGGCATCTTATGTTATATGTTGAACACTTTTTGAAGTGTTGCATTTTTTTTACATGTACTCAGATTGTCAATTGATATATAACATTTATCAAATTCATATGTAGGTTCATAAGCAAGAAGATAGATGTTGATTAAGGAAATTAACTCTGCTCTTTTGACATGATCTAAAGCCTAGGTAAATTTCTAAGCTCTACTGATTTTGAATTTGTTTATACAATTTTTTTGGAACAGAATTCTTATTTTAGGATATGGTAGTAATTTTTCTCCCATGTTATTCTGTACTTTTAGATACTGAAGAAGGGGAGTCTATGGAGTATGCATAATTCAAGATGATTTACATAAAAGAAGTGTTTCTTGAGTAACGATCATTACTTGATTACGTTGAATTCTATACAGATTTTGAGATGTTGAAGGACGTGGATGAATTCAATAGACAATAACTTAAATTGTCTTGTGAAGATTTCAACAACATTATTGGTTCCTCTCTAGACAGTATAGTCTACAAAGGCATCATGAAAGTTGGGCCTGAGACTGTTGTGATAGCCCTTTGCATTAAAGAAGAGCATTGGACAGGTAGTTGTTATTATGTCACGGGGTGCATTTTATCATGACATTTTTTAATATAACATTAATGTGTATTAGTACAAGTCTGGTACTCTTAGAAACACACACAGATGACTCCCAAGTTAGTTGTGCTAAACAAGTCATTCTGATTTGTTTTCGGGTAAAACAATCTTGATAAAAATAGCCCTTTTCATATAGAAACTTGTCATAAAATGATAAGTAAATGGAAAAAATGTATATTCTTTTTTATTCTAGATATATTTAAATTAGTTGAAATTAATTCTGGGCAAAGTTTCATGATCCAAGAAAGATAGACATTCAAAAAGTACTGACCATTATCACATGTTTATATGGATTTAGTCAGTTTTAAGTTTTAAGTACTAGTTGTCATTTTATACTTTTTTCCTTAGATTATGGAAATATATATGTTCTTTCATTTATTATTAGTAGTTAGATTCAAATCCTTAATTTATCCCTTCTTTATAAATATCATCCAGACACCTTTAAGGAACCCACCTCAGACCAAAACAGTGAACCAAAGAGGTACTTTAAAAAATCTAACAGGGGTGGGTCACTAACCCTTATTGGTTGATTTAGTTTGTGGGAATAACCCATTCTTCCTAGTTTATGGATGATGTATTTGTATTCTAATATTATTTTATGTTTAATAATATTAGATCTAATATTATTTTATGTTCATTGGATTTTGAGCTATTGTATTGCTTAACCTTTATATATCAGTTATGCTCTGCATATGGATGCTTTGAATTTTAGTAAAAATGGTCTTAAAGCTTTAGTTAATTTAGAAAAAAATACATAAGGTATTATAAAATATCCCCGCAATAATTATAATATCTTTCAGAGATGTGTAGTATATTGTTGAGGATATGTACCATATTTTCAATTACCCAAGTGTAAATTATCCTCGTGGTTTGTAGAATATCATTGCAGGAGCTAAAGAATAGAGTGCAAAAAACAATTTCAGTGAAATATATTGTCTTCAAGATGTAGGAGTAAAGCACCCTTTTAATACTATATCTTTTGTTGGTTGCAGGTCGTACTACTTCTACGAGGTGATAATTACAATGCACAATGTTCCAAAGAATATCGAAAGATATTCCTTCAACGAACATACTCAGAAGAGCTTTTGGATACAGAAGAATATAACTCAACAAAGTATCTTAGTGATCTTAATAGGAATAAGCAGGCCGCTATTATGGGTATCTATCGATCCTCGGACTGTAGTACGAAAATGAATGTAATTAGGTGGAGTTTTGGAGTTCCTTGAAAATCAAAATCCAATCAGATTGGAAGGATTTTGTTTTCAACAACATTAAAAATACAACTTAGTTTTTACTTTAATATGTATAACTTCATGTTTGTGGTGCTCAGCCTTATTTGAACCAAATTGTTATGTTAGTTCCATTTTCAGCTTTAGCAAAACAATTGAGAAGATTGCTTCTATTGCTTCTAAATTACAACTTGCAGCTTGCCCTTAGATTATAGGAGGTGTAAGGACATTTTTGTCCATTAGCATTTTATATGTCGTACGCCGTTACACCGTTGAGAAAATTCAAGAATCATACGCTCATCAACGGAATCCAAATATCAAAGGCAGAAAAGGAATCAGGGAACAGACCGATCTGGCCCAAATAAAATAACCGATCAGGTTCCTCCGGATCGATCCGCCTGCTGAGGTGAGGCCAGTGTACCCCGGATCCATAGAGAACCGATGAAGCTAAAAAGATGAACCGATCCGATGCCAACCGGATTGATCTGCCTTCAAAAAGGAACCGATCCGATGTCACCGGACCGATCCGCCTAAAGAGACCGGACCGATCCGACGAGGATAATTTCAAACAGATCGTGTTCAGATCATGTTCCGAATTTTAGGGCTCAAGTTCTCCTATTTAATCCCACTACGGGAAGTGGTATTTCTAAGACTTCTATACACGATTTTCAGAGTAGAGAAAGCCCTAAGTCTTCACCTATTGAGTACCAATACTCTAGGTATTTTGATTCACACAAAATCCATACATTTGTGAATCCTTTTGGTAACCCAGGAACGCAGTTTTGCAGTTCAACCCTTGTGGAGGAGACCGTTCTTCTTCTCCATTGCAGCCCTACTGGAAAGGGATAATTCCAGCTGCGACTACAGAATCCGATACCTGAGGGTAATTCTTAGTCAACTTGTATTTTCATTATAATCCGATTGTAAGCCGTTTTCTTACAAATTGTAGTGAAAATAAATGGTTTTGCCTCTGTGGGGGATTTTTCCTCAATTATGTGTGTTTGAATAACTCTTGCATGATTTCATATTGTTTCAATCACACCTAGTTGCATGTTTAGGGTTTGTTTGGGTTAAAATGTGTTTTAAATATAATTTTATCATTTGAACGCGAGCACACACGTTCTCAAATTGATATCAGAGCAGGTTACGCTAATCTATCGCGTATTCCTTTTTCCGCAAAATTTTTTCTAAGATATCAATTTTCTAAAAAAAATTAATTTTTGAAAAAGTACGTGTTCAAATGGAGAAGTCATATTATAAAATGCCTGTTTTTGACGGGACAAATTATGCTTATTGGAAAGCCCGTATGAGGTCAGCTTTAAAAGCCATTGATGAACGTGTCTGGATTTTGGTTGAACGAGGGTGGACTCCTCCCACCGTGACTGTTGATAATGTGACCAACTTGAAACCTGACACTTCTTGGACTGATGAAGAATTTAAATGGTCTTCTTTTAATTCTAAGGGTCTTAGTGCTATTTCTGGGTCTGTCACACCTGATGAGTTCAAACGCATAATGACATGCACCACGTCAAAAGAGGCATGGGATGTTTTACAACTTACCCATGAAGGACCTAATGTTGTGAAAGAGTCTAAGTTGCAAAATTTGACAACTCAATTTGAAACTATCACCATGCATGAATCTGAATGCTTTGATGAATTTTATGCTAGACTTTCTGACATTGTGAATACTAGCTTTAATCTTGGTGAACATATTCCTAATGCTAGAGTTGTTAAAAAGATTCTTCGTTCTTTGCATAAGCGTTTTATCCCTAAAGTTACTGTGCTAAATTCTATGGGTAATTTAAATACGCTAAAATTAGAAGAACTTGTAGGAGATTTGCAAACTTATGAAATTGATATGTTCCCTAAAACTGCTAAATCTAAAGATAAGGGAATTGCACTTAAAGCCCAAGAGAGAAGGAGTGAGGGGTCGATTAGAAAAAGGGTAGAGTCGTCTAGAAAGAGAGAGACTGACACGTCAGATTCTGAGTGTGATTTTGACCTAGATGATTTGGCTCTTTTTGCAAAAAATTTCAAAAGGATTCTTAAATTTAAGAAAAATGGCAATTTTAAAGATAAAAAGAAATTTGAGAAAAATAAGTTTGAAAAGAAAAATGAAAAAGATTTCAAAAAACCTCCTCTGAAAGAAAGTGAGAGATGTTTTGAGTGCGATGGTAAGGGTCATAGAGCCTTTGAGTGTGCCAATCGTCTAAATAGAGAGAAAGGGAAAGTTGTCCTTAATGCTACCCTTAGTGACGACAGTGAGGTCGAGACGGTGGATTCAGGAGATGAGTCACCGCATGAGTGTAACTTCAACGCATTCATGGCCAGCCAAGTGATCACTCCTAGTTCTCCTCACGACATTGAGGATGATGCTTCACAGGGACACCTCGACAGTGAGATCGATGAGAGTGAAGGGGAGGATGACTCAAGTGAGAGAGAGAGTGATATTCAACGCGCCTACGCTGAGTTATATTCTGAGTCTTTTAAAACTAAAAAACATAACAAAGAGTTAGTTCTTAAGATCAACGGATTAGAGGATGATTTAAGAAAGGCGGGAGAAAGAGATTCCTACACCTGCACCGCCCTTAGAGAGAGAGAATCTGCTTGTGTCAAGAAAGAGATTCTGTTTAAAGAGAGAGAGAGTATTTTAGAGAAAGAGAGAGGGGACTTGATTAAATAAGTGGCTAGTCTTACGAGTTAGCTCCATTCCTCCGTGGAGACTCGGAAGAAACTTGAACCCCTTGTTGCCCAGCTGACTCATGATCTTGAGAAAGCACGAGAAGTCAAGGTTCAAATCGAGGACAGATCTGGGAAGATGGGAAAGATGCTCCTTGGCCCCGCTTTAGGTTTTGGTGATCGTCAAGGAATTGGTTATGATGGTGCCTCCACTTCCCAAATTGCACCTAGACCAGTTCCTGAGTTTACTACAACTCCTTATGGTCACCGTCAAACACCTCGAAGGAGAGTTCGACCAAGAAAAGCAAACCAAGGTCCGCCTTTGACTTTGCTCTTTTGTACTTATTGCAAAAGAAAAGGCCACCTTAGGGAATCTTGCTATAGCATGGGTCGAACACGACGTACTACTGCTCCACGATGTCATATTGATAAATTTTCTAGTCTGAGAGAGCGAGTTGAGTTCTTAGCTGCCACGACTCAGAGTTTGATGAAAGAATTCCGACGGATGTCTTCGCCGTTAGTGAATTCATCTCACATTCCAGCTAAAACCAGCAACAACAAATTCAAACATAAGGTCATCTCTACTTGGGTACCTAAGAAAGATAAAAAGGATTTTGTTGTTCATGTTGCTCTCAAAGCACATAATACCTCACAGTGGTATTTTGATAGTGGGTGCTCCAGACATATGACAGGCGATGCCTCATTTTTTACGACTCTTGAGGATTATCAGGATGGCAGAGTCACCTTTGGAGATGGGAGCAAGTCTAGTGTTATAGGACGTGGTACTATCGAGTTACCTGGATTTCCTAAGCTAGAAAATGTTTTGTACGTCAAAGTTTTGAAAGCAAACCTTCTCAGCATTAGCCAGCTGTGCGACACTGACCTGGTAGTAAAGTTTGACCGGGACGCGTGTAAAGTCTACAATCAAGCCGATAAGATTTTGATGCAAGGTGTGAGGACCGAGGATAATTGCTATGGGACTGAGCCCACATCCTCACTTATCTGCAACAGCGCCATGATCACTCCTATGGATCTGTGGCACCAACGTCTAGGTCACGTGAACTTGAGAGATCTCAACCGCTTAGCTAAAAATGACCTAGTACGTGGCATACCATCTCTTGGAAAGTCAACTTCGACCGTTTGTTGTCCCTGTCAGTTAGGAAAACAAATCCGTAGTCCCCACAGGAAGTTGCATTCCATTACCACCTCTCGTGTTCTTGAGTTGATTCACATGGATCTTATGGGTCCTACTCGTACTGAGAGTCTAGGTGGTAAGAGGTACATCCTCGTGATGGTAGATGATTTCCCCAGGTACTCCATTGTAGGTTTTCTGAGAGAGACATCCGATGCTGTAGAATTTTTAACGACCAAGTGCCGTGTTTTACAAAATCAACATGGTGTCACTATTAACAGGATTCGTAGTGACAATGGCACTGAATTCACAGAAGCAAAGGTAGACCTTTACTGTGATAGCCTCGGGATCAAACATGAGTTTTCTGCTGTGAGAACTACTCAGCAAAATGGGATTGTTGAGAGAAAGAATAGAACGAACCAAGAGATGGCTAGATCTATGCTTCTAGGTCGTAAAGTTTCTAGGAGATTTTGGGCAGAGGCAGTGTCTACTGCATGCCACACGGTGAATAGGGTTTATTTACGTCCACACACACTTCAGACTCCTTATGAGTTGTGGACTGGCAAGAAGCCCAACCTGGCATATTTTCGTGTTTTGGGGAGTAAATGCTACATCCTACGGGATAGAGAGAAATTAGGAAAGTTTGACTCCCGGAGCGATGAGGGAATATTTCTAGGATATTCATCGACTAGCAGAGCGTACCGGGTTTTTAACCTGAAGAGCTCTAAGGTTATGGAATCAATAAACGTCACTGTGCAAGATGACGAACCTTCGACGGTTATTGATCCTAACCTTCAGTGTGAGGATGAGAATTATTCTGACAGTGATTTACCTGTTCCTCTCTCACACTCTGTGGACCCTACTCCTGCGCTAGGGGACCCACCTGCTTGGGTTCGCAAGAGTCATGACCCTTCTGCCATTGTTGGTGATCCCACTCTTGGGGTTAAGACTCGTGCTCAGCTAGAGAACGTTGTTAGCCATCTTTGCTACACGTCCAAAGTCGAGCCCAAGAACCATAAAGAAGCACTCAAGGATGAACACTGGATATCTGCTATGCAGGATGAGTTGCTTCAGTTTAAAAAGAATGATGTCTGGGAACTTGTCCCCCGACCTAGTGAGATTAATGTGATAGGTACCCGGTGGATTTTTAAGAACAAAATGGATGAAAATGGTACCATAATCCGAAATAAGGCTAGGTTGGTCGCTCAAGGCTACACACAGATAGAGGGTGTAGACTTTGGGGAGACATTTGCTCCTGTTGCGAGGCTTGAGTCCGTCCGTCTTCTGCTCGCCATCGCATGTCATCTGCGCTTCAAGGTGTATCAGATGGATGTCAAGAGTGCCTTTCTGAATGGCATTCTACAGGAGGAGGTTTATGTGGAACAACAAAAAGGGTTTGAAGACCTTCAGCACCCTGAGCACGTCTACTATCTGAGGAAAGCCTTGTATGGTTTGAAGCAAGCACCCCGTGCTTGGTACGAGAGGCTTACTTCCTATCTCTTAGCTCGAGGCTTCAAGAGAGGGGGAGTAGATATGACGTTGTTTGTCAGGAAAGATGACGGTGCTATTTTGGTTGCCCGGGTCTATGTGGATGACATAGTCTTTGGATCCACATGCTCCCAGCATGCTCACCACTTTGAGGAGGAGATGAAAAGTGAGTTTTAAATGAGCATGGTTGGTGAGATTACATTCTTCCTTGGTCTCCAAGTTCGTCAGCTAGAGGATGGGATGTTCATCTCCCAATCCAAGTATGCTAGAGACCTAGTGAAGAAATTTGGTTTAGACTCCGCTAAGCATGCACATACACCTATGAGTACCACTACCAAGCTTAGTAAGGACACTTCAGGCAAGGACGTAGAGCAAACCTTATATCGGAGTATGATAGGTAGTCTTCTCTACTTGACTGTCAGTCGTCCCGACATCGCCTTTAGTGTTGGAGTCTGTGCGCGATATCAGGCATCCCCGAAAGAGTCACATTTACTTGCTCTAAAACGTATTATTAAATACGTGAGTGGGACTCTATCATACGGTATTTGGTATTCCTTTGATGCCGATGACCGTTTGTCCGCCTATTCGGATGCCGATTGGGCTGGGGATGTAGATGGTTGTAGGAGCACTTCTGGTGGGTGTTTCTATTTTGGTTCTGCTCTTGTCTCCTGGCTGAGCAAGAAGAAAAATTCCATCTCTTTGTCCACTGTGGAGGCTGAGTACATTGCCAACGGGAGTTATTGCACACAACTCTTGTGGATGAAGCAAATGTTGGAGGATTATGGGATTTCACAAGACACCATGATCATTTCTTGTGACAACACGAGCGCGATACACATATCTCGTAATCCCGTCCAGCATTCACGCACAAAACACATCAGGATACGTGAGCACTTTATTCGTCAATTAGTTGAGGAGAACACTGTATCCCTGAGTTTTGTTCCCACCGACCGTCAGTTAGCCGACATTTTCACGAAACCTTTAGATGCCCTTAGATTTGAGAGTCTTAGGAAGTCTTTGGGGATTTACACAGTTGACTGAGGGGTTGGTCTATGTCTAGAATAGGATGCTTCTTCATGTTCATATCATATGCTTCCTATTGCTAGTCTGTTTTATATGTACCATTGCTTGTTGTACAGCTTTTTCTTTTTGCTCTTTATTTTTATTTTTTTTTTAAATTACAAAAAGATTTTCCTTTAAGAAAATTTTTGAAAAGCACAAAAAGATTTTATTTGGATAAATTTTTTTGAAAAAGACCAAAAAGATTTTTCTGTTTTTACGCCTTTTGTGGATGAGCATTTAAGATAGCCAAGTCACAACTTCATTCCATATCTCCATGTGACTGTTTGATAGAGTTTTGAGAGGCTACATCATTTCATCCATGTGCTTTACATTGTATGGAGTCTTTGAGATGTAATTCGTGATATCTTCCTACATGTTTGACTCCTATATCCTTTATTGCACACATGCACGGCTATATTTGATTGTTGCACTTGTCAATCTCATGTTGGCTTGAGTGTTTCCATCTCAATCATGTCTATACAATGTATAAAATGCGACAAAACTTGACAAGATTGGAATGCATGTAAAAACCGTTTTGGTGAGACTGTGTGTTTTTGAATAACGGGGAGGGGCTGCAAAAGGTCATTATCTATCCTTTGCGCAAAATCCACCGTTAAAAAGGACCTAAAAATGGAGAAATTTTAATATCCGAGGTCCAAAGAGGTTAAAAGAGCCCGAAAAAATTTAAAGGCAATAAAAAGCAATTCATGCCAAATATGGGACTCTTAGGTTTCACCATCAATTCTACAAAGTTTGAGAATTTAGAATGCCTCTATTCAAAATAATATCTGAGGGAGTTTGGTTCGAGAATATAAATGGGTTTGCACTTCCTTGAAAGTCCTGAAAAAGCATAAAATTATTTTGGACGTTATTGGTGTGAAAATCATTTTGAGCATTGATTTGTTGATTTGATTGAGTCAATATCTTATATTGTCATTCTTTTACACCAAAGGAAGCATTTGAGTTCATTCACTAGGAATATCCAATATTCATCGTGCACATATGTCATGTTTGTATGCATTGTTTTTCCTATCGAATTTGATCACACCACTTCATTTACGCTATCATCGACTTGGTTGCTTTGTGTTCATTCATGGTGTGGTTTTATCCTAGTGACACCCCGCTCTTGCTTATTTGATTTCTCTCATTTGTCTATTTGGGGACATCATAAAAAGGGGGAGAATGAATTATCTTATTCTTATTATGGGGGAGTTTTGAAAGTTTGAGTTTGTTCATAAATTAAGTTTGTTCATAAATTGGTATATATGTTTATCTCACTTCAAACTCGATATGTCACGTGGTATTTTGCTTTTTCTCATGTGTGTAGGTACTACATGGATTATCATTGTATTGCACACCCTGATGAGAAAAGCGTTGAGATTCCTGAAGATTTGAAGATCAAACGATGCAGTCTTATTCACTAGTACTCATTCAGTTTTGGGTTCATGGAAGGGTAGATTTGTATAGACAATTTTTATGATTGATAATTCGGATGTTTGTTTTTATGTATTTACTGGCAAAGACATAGGGGGAGATTTGTAAGGACATGTTTGTCCATTAGCATTTTATATGTCGTACGTCGTTACACCGTTGAGAAAATTCAAGAATCAAACGCTCATCAACGGAATCCGAATATCAAAGGCAGAAAAGGAATCAGGGAACAGACCGATCTGGCCCAAATAAAAGAACCGATCCGGTTCCTCCGGACCGATCGGCCTAAATAGATCGGACCGATCCGCCTGCTGAGGTGAGGCCAGTGTACCCCGGATCCATAGCGAACCGATTAAGCTAAAAAGTCGAACCGATCCGATGCCAATCGGATTGATCCGCCTTCAAAAAGGAACCGATCCGATGTCACCGGACTGATCCGCCTAAAGAGACCGGACCGATCCGACAAGGATAATTTCAAACAGATCGTGTTCAGATCATGTTCCGAATTTTAGGGCTCAAGTTCTCCTATTTAATCCCACTACGGGAAGTGGTTTTTCTAAGACTTCTATACACGATTTTCAGAGTAGAGAAAGCCCTAAGTCTTCACCTATTGAGTACCAATACTCTAGGTATTTTGATTTACACAAAATCCATACATTTGTGAATCCTTTTGGTAACCCAGGAACGCAGTTTTGCAGTTCAACCCTTGTGGAGGAGACCGTTCTTCTTCTCCATTGCAACCCTACTAGAAAGGGATAATTCCAGCCGTGACTACAGAATCCGATACCTGAGGGTAATTCTAAGTCAACTTGTATTTTCATTGTAACCCGATTGTAAGCCGTTTTCTTACAAATTATAGTGAAAATAAATGTTTTTGCCCCTGTGGGGGATTTTTCCTCAATTATGTGTGTTTGAATAACTCTTGCATGATTTCAAATTGTTTCAATCACACCTAGTTGCATGTTTAGGGTTTGTTTGGGTTAAAAGGTGTTTTAAATATAATTTTATCATTTGAACGCGAGCACACACGTTCTCAGGAGGGTCCTTGAAAAATATTTTTTTTAAATATGTACCAAGATTAGTAACATAATTTTACCATTACTAATTATGAATTATACTCTTACTATTATTAACATAATTTTACCGTTACTAATTTTGATCTTTCTGTTACTATTCTGTTACTATCAGTAACAAAATTTTACCGTTACTAATTCTGAATTTTCTGTTTCTATTAGTAACACAACTTAAGCGTTATTAAATCTGAATTTTACTGTTACTATTAGTAACAGAATTTAATCGTTACGGATTTTAAATTTTACCGTTACTATTAGTAACAGAAATTTACTGTTACTAATTTTAATTTTTTCTGTTACTATTAGCAATAAAATTTTATCGTTACTAATTTTAATTTTTCCGTTACTATTAGTAACATAATTTTACCATTACTAGCTCCGTGCCCCACGCCTTTTTTCTAACAGAAAAATTGTGTTACTAATATATTTAGTAATGGTAAAATTATGTTACTAATAGCATGTTTTGGTGTAGTGATATTATTCAAGGGAAAGAGATATTTCACCGTTATAAATTATTATCCAGCACATCCTTATATTACAAATAAAACATGTAAACTACTCATTTCGCATGTCACTTTTCAAGATCCCACTCCATTCCTTTAGGAGGAACGTCGAGAGCTCAAGGAATAATAGTATAACATAAATCTCTAAGCCTATCTTGTCTTCTGGAACTAGGCCTATCCACAGATGAAGAGGTTGGTTAAGTGTTTCCTCCCTATAAAAACCATAATCCCCCAGATATTACCTGACCAGACGTATAGGGATAGCATCGATAGGAATCCACTTAATGTCCAACTTAAAGGGAGACGTTGTAATACCCCGTATTTATGAGTAATTGGAATTTAATTAATTCAATAATTATTTGGAATTAATTTTAAATTACACGTGTGTCTTAATTTGATGAAATTAAATATTTTTGGGAGAGATAAGAATTTATTGTTGATGGAATAATTTGTGTCACAATTATTATAAGTCATAGCGAGTAATATCGATGGAACTGCGTGGAATCTCTAAAGGGAGTCGCGTGTAGACTATTTGAGTATAGATGGGAAATTATTATAGAGTGACTCAGATGTCGATTTCGAGGTCACAATTGATTCTGAATGGGTCGAGATAGTCAGAATAGTGTACCCGGGGGCTGTACTTGGGTTCCGGGGCATTTTTAGTCATAACTAAGCCAGTGTTCGGGGCACTAAGGCTTGGTATGTAAGCCTAATTTACAGAATTAGGATTAAAAACCTAATATTAACCATTTTGGGCAGCAACTTATCATATCTAACACCCTAAGAATTAAAGGAGAAGAGATGAGAGGCCATTAGAGAGGAAGAAAAGAGAGTTTGGAGGTGTACCACCTTTATTCATCCACAAAAGTTATTGGAATCACGATCGGAGCGATGGGGGTTGACTCAATCATCTCATAAATAAAACCAGGCCTGCATATTATAAGGCAAGTGTTTATCTTTCTTGTTTCTAAAAATTTATAATATCTGTGTAGTCTAGGGTCTTATATTTGATTATTTTAAATGAGGTTTTTATAATTGATGATTCAAACACATGATTTTGGGTAGGATTGTATGTAGATTGAACCTATGTATGTGTGTAATACGAAATCAGATTATATGTGAAGTTAAAAATGGAGGAAATCTGAGTTTTGAATTAAATGAGATGAAAAACACTAGAAACTAGGTTTTTAGTGCATAATTAGTTTTGATATATTCTTGAATTAAATGTCAGAGGATTTAATGTATTAATCATGTCCAAAGTTGTCCCTACAACTATAATAGATGATTGGTTAGGTTGGTTGGGAGTTTAAATAAGTTTAATGGAGTTTTGAGGAAGTTCCATGGTGAAAAACTATAACAGTTAACGAAGAAGATGAAGGCCACTTACGGTGAATCGATTCGGCTGCTTAGCCGAATCGATTCGGATGGCGAATCGATTCGGGTCAGGGCAAAATTGATTTGTTTTTCTAGGATTTGGCTATTTTCCCCTTTTCAAGCCTTGGTTTTATGAATAAGGATCAGGGGGACTTTTGGGATGCTTTTAAATTATATTGAGGGATATAATGATCACTAGTACACCAAATGTTAGGTTTGGAGCTTAGTCATAAGTGAGAAGAATTAAGGCTAAGGTTAATCGGACATAATTTGTAATGCAAATGAATTCGGGAGAATAAGAACGGATCACAAAGAGATGAGTGGACCAATGATCCCGATCAGTAGAGTAGGACTGTATTAACTACTGATATTAATCAAGGGGTAACTAGGTCCCTTCGGGTAGATAAGAATACTCAGAAAAATGCGATGGAGAGTTATATTCGTTTAATAAATAGTACGTGAGTACTTGAGAGATATATTATGTACGGATTATATTTATAGGGTGAGTGCATACCTATGCGGATTATATTTATAGGGTGAGTGCATAATTATACGAATGATATATATAGGTTGAGGGTATACCTATACGGATTATATTTATAGGGTGAGTACATACATATACGAATTATATTTTAAGATGGGTGTATGCCTATACGAATTTTATTATAGGTTGTGTGCATGCATATATGCGACATATGATTAGGTTATATGTATGCCTATTATTTGCTTTCTTACATATCTTAACATACCTACGCTGCTTACTATCACGGAGGTTCCCGCGCAGTGGGTGATCCTACCTTACCGATTCTAGGGAGGTATGAATTTGTTCCCCAAGACATAGAACTTAGGGCGGTTCACTATGTGTCGTGTATTAGTGAGATTGGCAGGCCATTTCGGTAGGTTAGGTATGTGCGTAGCTCAAAGGCTTAGAACTATGTTCGCCTCCATCGCCTTGTATTTGATTTTTAGGTTCGAGGAGACATGCCGTACGAGAGGTACATGGACTAGATAACAGAGTATGCCGCATCATGAGGGGCCATTCCGTGGATGCTATAGTTGTATATATGATATGTGTGATATGTCTATATGCAAGTGTAATCTATCCTACTTATGTGTAATATAGGAAGGATAGATAATTTATATATATAAGTGATTTAATTATGAGATAAGATACTTACTGTGTGATAGTTGTGAAGTTAGATAGCGTATAACTAAAGATGAATCAAGTAGAGCAACTTAATGAAATAGTTTAATGGCAACATACGTGAAATGATAACTATGGTACAATAATTACATACGGGTAATGTTAATTATTAGTATTCGGTAAGCGTATTGTATGGGCGGTACGGGGGAGCCAAAACTGTTAGGTGGTAGATCATTATTGATGAGTTCTAGTGGGGCTGGGTAGCATAGCAAGGTAGATGACGTTAGGCGTGCTTATTAGTTGAGAGATGAGGGACTCAAGGGAGTGTACGTTGAAGTAACATGTGTAATCAATAACTAATTTTAAACTGTGATTTAAATACTTGCAAAATATTTTCAAATGCTTTGGTCTCTGACCCGTTTTTCAAAATATTATCAAAACCTTTTAGGTGTTCATCCATAGGAATGCCAAGCTATATGATCTATTCCAGGGATACGGAGCTGCAACACTTGTGGATGCTTATAGGATTTGGATTAAACGCTTCAGTTACTTCATTCCTAGAGTAGAATGCAGTTCAGTTATTTCATTTGGGCACGTTTCCCTTTCAGGCATTTCTTTTATTTCAATTTGGACTTTGTACTCAGGTTTATATACTTCTGATGTACTTTATATTAGACTTGGGAACCAATGGTTTATTTGGTATTGTTTTTATTTAGTATTTAACTTGTGTTGGATTTATATTATTAATGCGTGGATGGTTAGTGATTGTAATCATTCTTCCACATATTGTTGTGTTAATAAAAGATAAAATTTTGGCACCAGTTTAATTAAAACGTAAGTGCTTAGTAATTCAAAAAAATTTCGACAGTGATGCTCAGAATGAACCATATGAGACTCTTATTTTATTTTTATGAAGGGATGATCACTCGATATTTAAATAAGCGGGGCGTCACTGATGGTATCACAGCATCAGGTTTTAGTGTCCTTAGGATTTGTGCGGATTTTATGTTTCAACTTAGTGTTCTTTGATATAGAACCCTATTATAGGATTGTTGTATTCCTCCATGTATGCGACTTACGTTCTCATGCTATTACGTATAGTTGATGTGATTCATATACAAGTTCGGTTGGGTTTCCTATACCGAATAATATGGGATGACCAACGAGGGCCGCTAGAAGGACTGCAGGAGGAGAGGCTCAACAGAAGACATAGAGTATTCTGGAGATAGCAATCGCGATAGAATTCACCACTATTATTCTTCAGATAGGTGACAATAGGATAAGAACTCGGGAAAAGTAGTTTCCCAAAGCACCATCATAGATAATGGTGGTGAAAGTTTAAACTCACCCAATATGGACGACAAAGGGAGGGAGTCGAGAAGACGCTTTTGAAGAGACTTCTATAAATATTCGGGGGAGAGAAGAAATGTAATGGGCTATTGGAAGGAGAGATCCCAAAGGCAATTGTACAGTGTGGAATGCAATGACACCTAGGATTTAATTTTGGGCAAATTTTTTTAGCTCATAGGAGTAGCGTTGAGTGATGAGAGTCGATCACTATAGATAGATGAGTATATATGGAATTAAATGAGGAATTTGGATACAGTTTGACTGTAAGACCTTCCGTCTGTTGTTCGAATAAAGATGCGAATGAAGTTTTGAAACTTATTAAATGGGCAAGATAGAGACCGACCCTGAGAGAGAAGTTAACTAGTTTAGCGAACTTTGTACCCGATGAAGGGGAGATGGAGAATGTAAAAAAGGACATGTTGATGTAAAAACTAGATTCGATCTAATTATTTTAATCACAGATAAAAATGAATAAATAAATATAAGACAATAGATTTTTAAAGTGGTCCAGCCTTGTGAGAAATGCCTACGTCCACTATTTTTTTATTGCTGACTATTTGCCTGGAATTCTCGATAAGTGGTTTACCAAGAGATCCAGCGTCCTCTTCTAATGAGGAGGTTACAATGTATTTATAGCCTTGAGGCTGTACAAATGAAAGGACAATGTGTCGTTATCTAGTAGACATATACATTTGTACGATAATAATGAGCATTTAATGCCCAGTCATCTCTTTGATTCTCTTGATTTTGATGCGCTGTACGCTAAGTAGCTCGGACCGCTTAAGCTGCTCGGACCGCTTAATCTGCTCGGCACATTTAAGTTGCTCGGGGTCCCCGAGTTGCTCGATGCGCTTGAGATGCCCGGAGTGCATGAGTTGCTTGTAGAACGTATTCGTATTTTCCATGTAGGTTGGCACGTATCTTCAAGTGATTGGTCCATGTCAGCAGATTAAATTTGGTATTAACCGAAGCCCCCAAAGTTTCACAGTTGAAGTTGAAGGAGAGTGTAGGACATTTCTCTTGAGAACTGCTTGGGTTATTGATCTTTATGGATTTTAGGAAAATTTTATAATCCCTTTTTTTGAGCGCACAATATCAATCTTCATAAATATTTTGAATTTCCACGATCGTTTCGATATTTGTGCCCTTTAATTCTTTTAGCCGCCGGAAATGCAAACGTCTTCCCTTGTAATCATTATCTTTCTCTATTCCAGAGATAAAGTATTTAAGCGCGGCAGAAATCCTATCATCTTTCACTTTTCAAATCTGTATCTTTGAACTCTTCATTTCCTTTTTATCTTGTGCCTTCATTCTTTCCATTGTTCGTTGTCAACTGATCTCTCTTTTTCTGTAAGATTTTCTTCCCTATCTTTTATTTGCTTTGTTCATCATGGTTTATCTTATTAAGCCACTGGACAAATTTGGATTTGAATTTTCAATCCGCTCGTGAGTTATTTTGGAAGAACTTTCTGAACCTTCTGATTATTTTTCTTTGGCTGAGGGACATTGGTTCCCCAGTCTTTTTGTAGCCGAATGTGGCTTTTCTTTCCCGCCAAATCCCCTGTGTTTGGAGTTTTGCCAATATTTTGATGTTGTACCTGTAAGAATAGCTCCAAATACATGGAGAATAGTTAATAGCGTACACAGGTTAAATCAACTTTATGGAACCCGTTTAGGGATTCCAGAGATTATGTATTGCTACAGATGGGTTATCAGCGATAGTACTTTCTATTTAAAAACTAGGTTTTTTAATAGAACGTTAGTTGTCAATCTTCCTGATGCCAATACGGATTACTTTGAACATGGAGTGGTGATGAAAAATTGGCAACACCCTCCCTTAAATGGAGATGATGTATACCAAGGTACCAGATGTCCACCTTATGGCAATGGGATAGGTTGTTTTTATTTTTTGAAATCTTGTTTTCTTTATGTTTGATAAAATGCATCACTAACATTTGTTTTTATTTGTTACAGTTGACAGTAAAAGAAAATCTCCAAAAGAAGCTGACGTTAATTTAAAGCATTTAAAACTTATCTTGGATTTGCACCAATCTGTTGCCGAGGAACATATTAGATCTGCTTCTTGCTTGTTGCAGTACAAGAGCTATACTTCATCTTTCACTGCTCGTCCTCGTCCAGTGGTGGTTAATCTTGACCAAGTACCAGCCTCTGAGACTAGTGTGGAAGGTTCTTCCTCTGAGTCAAGTATTCCTATCAGTGATTTGATGAATAAGAGAAGAGCACCTGCCTTTTTTGACAAGTCTGCCTCTACTAATGTGGAGGCAAAGAAAAGTAAACAAGATGTCCCAGAAGAAAGGACAAAGACTGTAGATGTACCCCTTCCTATTGCTGCTAAGAAAAACGGTGAGAAGCCCCCTGTGGCTCCGAGCAAGACAATTGCTATCTCTCCTCCGAGTAAGGTTATTATCATATCACCAACAAAGACAACGTCTTTAATGGAAACTGTTCCTGCTCCTCTGAGGAGGTTAAAGAAAAGCTCTTCTGAGAGACTTGCTGAACCTATCTCTTAACCTTCAAATATTGAAGGTAGTGTTCTATCTTTTGTTGCTCTGAGCTTTGCTATGAGTTTGGTGAGATCCTGGACTGTCCCAGAAGTCCAATGCATTGAAGATACTCTTTCTCGTGAGAGAATTACTACCCTAGATGATCAACACATTGCCTAAATAAGTATTTTCAACTTGACCCCTTTATATTTTAATACTATGTTCTGGTATTGACTTTAAGTGATTTCTTTTTCCAGTTAGTGACTAGTTTCAACATCATTTTGAAGAAGGATGAAGCTATCAAGGCTTCAAGTTCCTCGGGAGGAGTAGAGGAAGCTTTTGTTAGTCTGAACCAGTCTTTAAAAGACTCTCATCAAAAGTACGAGGAAGATAAGGTTGCTTGGGATAAGAAATTTAAGTCCATGGAGTTGGATAGAAATCAAGCTGTGAATGCCTCCAAGGACTTGGAGAAGAAATTGAATGAGTTTGAGCAGAGCAATAAGAATTTTGAACAGAGCAACAAGGAGCTTCAGGCTAAGCTCAAGTCTGCTGAAGAGGAAGTCGTTAAACTTTAAGATATCGAGCGATAAAAAATAGAGGTGGAAGAGAAGTTAAAGGTTGTCAAGGATCTCCTTAGGGAAAGGACCTCCTCGGAGAAGGCAAAAAGGAGAAAGGCAGTTAAAAAAATCATTCAGTGCTGGTTGGGACAAAGGTTGGAACAAGGGCCTAGCTTCCATGTCTTCTCAAATGGAGTATGACAGCCTCAAATATTTTAAGGATGGATGGGTTGTCGCCTTGTAAGAGATGAAAGTTACTGAGAATTCTGAGTTATTTTAGCAGCACACTCATGGCCCTCCTCCCTTTCCAGGAGAAGAAGAAGAGGATAAAGATGCTTCATATGAATATTCTATGATGATTGGAGATCAGGTCCCTGCTGTTCCTGTTATTCAACCTTGCTCCGAGCAACTCCAACCAACCATTACTTCTGCCGAGCAGCTAATCTTGCCCTCCGAGCAACCAGTCTCTTCCTCCAAACCTTATGAGGAAGTCATGGGGAACAAGGAGAAGGTGTAAATTTGCTCGGGCTTTTATTTTGCTGTTCTACTTAATGTAACCTCAGACTTTATATTTTCTCTTATGATGAAATAAAAATTCGAACTTTGGTTGTTCATCTTGACTTTCTCTTTTACTTGCTATGTCTGCATCACTATTGATTCTTTTTATTTCTTCTCCTTGTTAGTTTATGGCCAGGATGGAGCTCTTATCATCTCATGACACAGAATTGATGAAGAACTGCAATGATTATTTTAAAGTGGTCATGAAGATCTTAATGAGTCCTAGATAATCGACATCCTCGGATCAGGAGCTTCTGACCGAGCAGTTGAAGCTTACCAATACCTGAAGTGTTTGCTCGATCTTGCAGTTGCCAACAATATGTCTTACTACGAGATGATTGAATATCTCCAAGGAACTATCGAGGAACTCCAACAGCAATATAAAAAATCTTCTACCCTTTTTCACCAAGGATACGAGAAAAAATATCAACCACTGAGTGCTGACAAAGGGTATGACAAAATTATCTCTACTTATGAGAAGAAATAGAGTGTTCTAAAGCTTGAAGTTGAAGATCACAAGAATATCGCTAAGTTGTTGGATCAGGAGAACATTTCTTTGCAAGAAGAGATAAAACTATTTAAATCTGCGGCATCTTCCTCGGGAGCCTTGGTCCCTATTAATGATAAAGGTTTATCTTTCTTGGAGGTAGAATATGCCAACTTATGAGATTAGTTGGAAACTTTGAAAAGAGTTGGACCCTCCTCACCTACTCATGGACGAGCAAGATCTTCTTCTCGTGGACGAGCTAGGGGTGGTCGGGTCACCATTGAAGAATATAGAACGCAGTCAGCTTTAGAGAATCAGGCATTTCAGATGATGGCGAAGAACCAAGCCTTAGCAGAAATGTCTAAGAAGATTCTGAACTTCAGTGAAAAACTCTCTACTCAGAGTTTTGCCTTGGAAGATAAAGAAATCCTGGTGAAGAATCTCCATGAGAAACTGGAGAGGTTAATTTATCAATTCCATAAACAACCCAGAGAATTTTGGATTGCTAGGTATAATGAAGCCCTTTACCATCTTGATGATCGGATCCAGCAGTCAAATAACGAGGGGTACAAGCAAAGGTGGTTGAATGCACTGTGTGTGCTAAAATTGGAGCAGGGCCACTCCTTATGGGATTATTATGACCCTGGAGTGCTCGATTTTCCCGCGCCTCCTTTTAAGCTTGACATCAGTTGGATTCCTGCTCGGGCAATTCCTCAATGCTTGATTTCCACGTATCTCACCGATAACAGTCTTCATGCAAATTTTTAGATATCTCGCCCAGAGCACCTGCTTGATCGGCCTTCTGTAATGAATGTTCGAATGCTACGAGATCTAAATTTCATAAATTCCCCTTATGCATTAGATGATCCTCCTGCTAGGGTAGAACCTGTTTCAAAGACAGAAGGGAAAAAACTAATAGAATAGGATTTTTTGTTATGTAATGAAGTACATTTTTCACATCATATGTAATTCTACTTGATTTCAATGAAGAAATTTAGTCTTTTGCTATTTCATTTTCTTCTAAATAGTTTGTAGAATATCCTTGTTTGCTTGTTATTTTGTTTTTGGATAATGGAACTTGTCCCATTTATTGTTTGATTATAGTCACTTGTCACTCTTTGGGCCTAAGCAATGACATGATTTGCATCCCATGTTCCTGCTTAGTTTAACCAATCGGAGTTGATTGTGTTTGATTTACCGACCAACCGAAGTTGGTGGTAATTAGTTCCCGACCAACCGAAGTTGGTGGTAATTAGTTCCCGACCAACCGGAGTTGGTGGTAATTGATTTTCTGACCAACCGGAGTTGGTGGTAATTAGTTCCCGACCAACCGGAGTTGGTGGTAATTGATTTGCCGACCAACCGGAGTTGGCGGTAATTGATTTTCCGACCAACCGGAGTTGGTGGTAATTGATTTGTCGACCAACTGGAGTTGGTGGTAATTGATTTGTCGACTAACTGGAGTTGGTGGTAATTGATTTGCCGACCAACCGGAGTTGGTGGTAATTGATTTTCCGACCAATCGAAGTTGGTGGTAATTGTTTCCCGACCAACCAGAGTTGGTGGTAATTGATTTCCGACCAACCGGAGTTAGTGGTAATTGCTTTGAATTTCATGTGTAGTGTGTAGCACGATATACCAAAAAAATTTCAACAAAAAGAAAGAACTGGGTAAAACATCCAACACTTTATTCATACTGAAGAAATTTCATTACACAGGAAATTCAATTACTGATAATACTTACGCAAATGCTCTGCATTCCATGCATTCTTGAATTCTTCTCCTTCCAATGTTTCAATCCTGTATGTCCCTGGACGAACAATTTCTGTTACTCTGTAGGGTCCATGCCAGTTGGCTTCCAGTTTGTTATTCTTTTGTATTACTTTCTTCAGCACATAATCTCCTTCCTTCAAATCACACTTCTTCACTATTTTATTATAGAACAAAGATGTTTGTTGTTGATACACTGTGTTCCTGATTGCTGCTTCTTCCCTAACTTCTTTGAGCATATCCAGGTTTAATCTTCTCATCAAATCACTGACAGGCGAATTGAAATTAAGCACCCTATGTGTGGGTAGACCCAATTCAGCAAGTATGACAGCCTCACTCCCAAATGCCAGCATGGGTGTTAACAATGTTTGGGGAGTTCTTCGGATAGAGGAGAAGCGTTGACATTTATCACACTTCTTGGCATAGGCTACACAATCAGCTCTCATCGTCAGCCAGTAATACCCCTATATTGTTATTCTTTGCAAAAGCGTCCAACCTGCCACATGGGCTCCACAAGACCCTTCATGAACCTCTTCGATCAAATCTTTTACTTCGGAGGGGTGGACACATCTTTGTAGCCCTTATATAATTACTCGTCTGTATAAAATACCATTGGTCAATACATAATGAGCAGCTTTAAACTTTAGTTTCTTCTCTGTGAGTTTATCAGCTGGTAAAGCGCCCTCATCAATATAGGCCCTGATGGTATCCATCCAAGATGGTCCCAAATCGAGGGTAATGAAGTTCATCATCAAATCTCCATCTATGCTTCGATCAACCAAGATTTCTATTGGGATTATTCTTCGTAGCTCGGTGCGTGTTGTTGAGGCTAACCGAGCTAAGGCGTCTGCTCTTAGATTCTCCAATATTGGTATTCTAATTAACTATACTGCATTAAAATTCGATACAACCTCCATCTCTTTTGCATGATACTTGTGAAAAATATGTTACTAAGGCCGTTTATAAAAATAAACTATTTAAGTAACTCCGATATGTTTTTTTAGGAAATTCTTTCCGTAAAAACCAAACTATTTGAACACAAGATGTGTTTAACAAATCAGTATGTACGAGATCTATTCAAGATTTGAATAACAGGTTTATACAGTAGTTTAAAAAACTTAAACTCAGCACAACCAAGAATGAGATGAGGAGATGTAGAACGATTATGTTCACGATGTTTTTTACGTGGTAAAACCTCACCAATTGAGGAAACATCCACGACTCCCTCTACGGAGTAAAATGAAAAATCTACTAAAACAAATATATGAGTTACAAACTATATAACTAATATGCAAACAACTCAGACCTATATAAGTTTAGGAATGTACCCTCTGGTTTCCTTATAACTTCTCTGCAGTTCTGATTGTAGATGTAGTTCTCCCAGTTTGTTAACTTCTGATTTGTTCCAGCACTTTACGTCGACTCTTTGTTCACAAGATCTTATTACCAACACTTTTCGTGTTGTAGGGTGAAAGTGTTTGTGGAGGTGCTCTCTAACACATGCATGCACACACACACACTTATTAAGTACAAACAGTCCTAACAAATTATAGTAACACTATACGCTGTGATCTTTTTCTTTTTCTTTCTTCTTACAAAACTTAGAACCTTATTTGACCTTTAAATCAATCCCAGAATCCACGGATACCTTGCTAAGAAGACAGACAAGGTCTTAATCAATCTCAGAATTTAGAAAAGCTTTTCGAGATTGAAAACCTCCAAGTGTGATTCCAACTAGGTCAAAGGTTTAGTTTTACAAGAACTAGAAACAGAAAGCATTTATTATTGATTTCAAAGTAAGCAAACATTTTATAGAAAATAATCAACAATATATTTCTCAAGATGAGAAATAAAGAATGAAACTAAGTGTAATGTAACATGAATAACTCAGATCTGAAATTTCTATGAAATCAGAAAGTAGATCTGAGTAAAAGTTTAAGTTGAAAACAAGATCTAACGAACAAGAGGTTACAGCAGCAATTACAAACTCAACTCAAACTCTCAAACACTCAAGAACACTCGGGGTAGTGTTTTGGATATGAAGGAGTTTTGAAGAAGTGTTTGAGTTTGGATGGAAGAGGCTTTGACGAACAGGGTTAGGGTTTCTAACTCTCTCTCTTCTCTCTGTTTTCTCTCTTCTCTCTCTTCTCTCTCTATTTCTCAGAAAAAATAAATGGCAAAAGTCTTCGAAGTCTGAGAATAGGGTTCCTTTTATAGGGTGAAGAGAAGGTTCGAGAGACTGGATCAAAACCAAGGGCTAGGATTAAGTCAAGTTAAATTGACTTAGATCGAAGGGTTCTAAGAACGCGGTGCTTAAACGATACCTGATTGGTTTAAAAAGTTGTACTGGGATTCACCAAGACAACATGGAGATCGTCGATAACCAATGATCCAAGGGCTAAAAACATACGCGTTTATAACTCAGTAAAGAAACACAATCTCAGCCAATCAGATGAAGACGGATGTTGATCAATAACAGGATATGAAACGCGCGTCCTAAAGTAATTAAAACCACACCCTAAGGTTTACTCCGCTTTCGGATTCTACCCAAGGTAACATTAGGCCAATATACCCAACAAATAATATTTACAAATTGACCATAGAAACTTTTAAATCAAGTTGTAATTAAGAAAAAATCCCAAAAAATTATTAAAATTCAAACTTAGGGATTTAAACACACTCAACATATATACACACATTATTATGCAGTATGATATGCAATAAATAAATTCTACTGTGTGTGAGTGTTGGCAATTTGTTCTTGATCACTACAAGATAGAGAGATGAAGTAGCAAACCAACTTCTGAGGTTCTTTGGTTTCTAGGAAGGACATAATTTTGTCACAATTTCCAAACTATATGAACACTTATACAATATAGACTCAAGTGAGTCAAAAGAATAAGGGCTTCAACTTGATCATTAATTCTCCTTTTGCTGTATACACCCCCAGAATTTGATTTACGATTAACTATGAATCACTAAATACAATGACTTGCTCTGCCTTTATGGTTTTGGTCAGTCTTAGACCCATAATCATTGCTTCATATTCGGCCTCATTATTAGAAGCCTTAAATTTAAAGCGCAGAGCATATTCCATATCAATCCCATCTGGACTGTTTAAAATAATCCCTGCTCCACTGTCAATAAAGCACGAAGAGCCATCTACATACAGATTCCACACAGGTACTTCATTATCAAACTCTTGATCAGACAGAATTCCTCGGTGGAATATTTGATGCTTCCTTTTGTCCTCCTCCAATACTTATCATTTCTCGTCCACCGACGTAAGTTGGTCGGGGTTTAAATTTGATGATCCTGTAACATCCACAAGTTGGTCTATATTTAACTCCTGCTCATCGAAGGAAACCTCCTGAGTAAATTCTGTGATAAAATCTGCTACTGCCTGCCCTTTGAGCGACGATCTAGGCTCATAAATTATATCATATTCACCAAGTTCTACTGCTTAGTACATCAATCTTCCTGATTTCTCCGATTTATGCAGAGCTTGTCTTAATGGCATATCGGTGTACACCACTATATTATGGGCTTGGAAGAATGGCCTCATCCTTCTGATGGCTTCAATCAGTGCTAGTGCCAACTTCTCCAGCCTTGGATATCTGATTTTTGCTCCTCAAAAAGCTTTGCTGGTGTAATAGACTAGTTTTTGTACTCCGTCCTCCACTCTTATCAATGCCGAGCTCACCGCATTTTCTGAAACTGCTAGGTATAACTATAGTTTTTCTCCCATCACTGGTCTGGACAACAATGGAGGTGTCCCCAGATATTTCTTCAACTCTTGAAAGGCCTCCTCGCATTCATCATTCCACTTAAAAGTTTTTCCTAGTGTTTTGAAGAATGGGAGACATCTGTCTGTTGATCGCGACATAAATATATTAAGTGTTGGAACTCTCCCTGTGAGGCTTTGCACTTCCTTCTTTGTGGTTGGAGATCGCAGCTCCAATAGAGCCTTGATATTTTCAGGGTTCGCCTCAAACCCTCGTTGGTTAACAATATATCCGAGAAACATACCTTCTCGTACTACGAATATGCATTTAGTGGGATTCAATTTCATTTGATATTTCTCTAGTTGATCAAAGGTCTAACCTAGGTCAACGAGATGATCAGCATCTTTCTTGCTCTTCGTCAGCATATCGTCAACATAAACCTCCATGTTATGACTAATTTGCTCCGTAAACACCTTGTTCATTAGCCACTGATATGTTGCACCTGCATTTTTAAGTCCAAAAGGCATAACATTATAGCAATAAGTTCCCCTTGGGTTGATAAAAGAGGTACTCTCCCTGTCCTCAGGCTTCATCTTAATCTGGTTGTAACCAGAATAAGCATCCATGAAACTCAACAATTCATACCCTGAGGTAGCATCCACCAGTTGATCGATTCGGGGCAAAGGAAAATGATCCTTTGGGGATGCCTTATTAAGATCAGTGAAGTCTACACACATCCTCCACTTGTTATTTTTCTTCTTTACCATGACCACATTTGCTAGACAATCGGGATATTTGACATCCTCAATAAAAGAGGCTTTTTGTAGTTTCTCTACTTCTTCCTGTGTAGCTTGGTTCTTCTCAGGACTGAACACTCTTCTTCGCTATTTTACTGGCTTGATTTCCTTATTCACGTTGATCTCGTGACACAAGAAACTCGGATCTATCCCTGGCATGTCTTCATGACTCCATGCAAAAGTCTGCTTTCTACGCCTTAGAAATGCTATCAATTCCTATTTTATCGATGCATCCAGTGATGCACCAATTTGAGTTGTTCGTTCTGAATACTCGTCGTTCAGAATGATATTTTCAGAAGCCTCCATGACATGTCCCTTCACGAGCTGAGACTCTTCTCTAGGGTCTAACATTTCTATCCCTGCATCTTCTACTTCCTCCACTTGATAGGTAGTAGTATTCTTCCTGGATTCTTCATATTCCTCCTATTCGGCAGATGAATAGTAGCATTCCCGAGCTACTTTCTGGTCGCCTTTCACAACTCCCACTCCGAAATTGGTTGGGAATTTTAAACATTGATGTACAGTAGATGGTACTGCCTCGAACTTCTTCAGATCTACCCTTACCATGATGATATTGTAAGCTGATTGGATATTTTTATCCATTACAAAAAACGTACTCTTTCCTGTTCGAAAAGCAGGCCATGTACTAATAAGCATATCCAACTTTATCCTCCCAAGTTGAAAAACCTTCTCTCCAGTAAAACTAAGGAAGGGTCTATAATATGGCTCCAACTGGGCTAGCTTCAGATTTAAACTGTCAAAGCATGGATAAAACATGATAACTGTCGAGCTACCATTATCTACCAGTACTCGTGAAATCACCACTTCCTTCATTCTCATCTTAATCACCAATGGGTCATCATGAGGATATAGTACACCTGTCAGGTCATTCTTGGAGAAACTAATGACCAATTTGTCTTTATTCACCTTCATCGGGCGATCGTCTTCAGCCAGATTTATTCATTGAATGTACGAGCAAGCTTGATCCTCATTTAAGTAAGCTTTCCTTTCTGCAGTCATATCCCCACCTCCTGCATCTCCACCAATAATAACATTACATTCAAATGATCCAAAATGGATTGAAAATACCTCACGTTCGGGCTGCCTTGGTCTTTTAAGGAGATCGGGGTTATCTTGGTCATCTTCTGGATCGTCCTCGTGACTTCTCTTCTTGTCCTCTTTTGCTCGATGAGGAGATTTAGATCTTTGCCTTCTTCGGTCGTTGGTCTTTTCACCATTTTGGCGATCAACATACTTGGTCAATTTTCCCCGCCTAATGAGTGTTTCAATTTCATTCTAGAGAGCTATGCAATGCTTGGTAGTGTGACCATGGCCTTTATGGAACTCACAATATTTGGACTTATTCCTCTTGTCAGGATCTGCCTTCATTTTTTCTGGTCGGTTTAGCTCCTCGCTGTTCTTGATCTCTTCCAGAATGTGGTTTATATCTACTTTCAAAGGAGTATAATTTCCAAATTTCTTCAACTGTTCCAGTTCTTGTTTTGCTTTCGACTGTCTATTGCCACCATTATTCTTTTGATCCTTCTTCTCAGTCTTGTCAACCTCGACCTTGTTTTCCTTAGTATCTGCGTTCTTCTTCCCATCCATGGACTCCTAGGCATTCATGATTTTGGCTACTTTTGCCATCAGTTCAGCCATGGTCCTAGGCGAATCCTTGGCTAAAGTGTAGTACAATTTATCCGACAATAGTCCACTCATCAGAGAAGTAATTGTTGTTTTCTCCTCGTAATCAATTACCTTAAGTTTCTCGTTATTGAAATGAGTAATATAGTCCTTGGTGCTTTCACCTGTCTTTTGTCTAACACTCAGCAAGTGTGCTATTCGTTTGACTGGTTTCGCTCCAAAACAGAAGTTCCCAATAAAAAATTGTGCTAGTTGAAAGAAAGTCACAATTTTCTCCCGAGGAAGGTTGTTGTACCATATCTGCGCAGATCCAGTAAGAGTTCCTGAAAATGCCCTCCATCTCATCTCGTCTGGCACTGCATGGATATCGGTAGCAGCTTGGTATTGTTCTATATGAAGGATAGGGTCAGTTTTTCCATCATATTTAGGCGTCACCATAGGAGCTTTGAATTTTGATGGTGTGGGAAAATCCACAATTGCCTGTACAAATGTTGTCCCTTGGACAAAAGTTCTTTGTAGAGGATTCTTGGCCTTAGCCATTTCCCCTAATCTTTCCTCCAACCTCTAAATAGAGCCCTTCCATGCATCGTTTCCATCCTCGGGCCTATTGGTTCGAGCAACTGATAGCGTTGAATTCACCTCTTGGGATCTTTCTTGATGAGCAGTTGGGTCGTGATTGGGCAGAGCCTTACCTTAGATTGGATGGTCGTTGAGAGTTTCTCGACGCAATCCTAGGAGGACTTCTATTCCTCCTAGGGCCCAAATGATAAAAATCAGAGACTCTACTCAACCTTTCTAGAGCACTAGTCCTTTCTGGAGATAGAGTGACGTTTCGTTGAGAATCTGTAGCTTATATTGATGAAGTCCGACCAGGTTGATAAGAAGGATCATTATATCTCTCAGTACGATATAATTCGGTGCATCTAGATCGAGATTCCTTCATGAATAACGTATACCTGGTTCTTGAAGAGGGTAGACGGATATTTCTTTGAACACTTCGTTGCCCTGATTGGGATGGCACTCCACCTTGAACAGTTTGTATAAGTTGACGTATGGTTTCCTGCATGGTCGTTTGCCCTTGGGCTAAATTAGCTATTATACCAGTCAAATCTTGAATATTTGGGGGAGTATAAGGGTTTGGAGGGTTCCCAGCATTTCGATTACTGGATTCTGAATTATCAGCCATTGATGATGAATTATTTTGGTGAAAAACGCAAAGTACAGTTATTTCCCACATACGGCGCCAATCTATTGATGTAAAAAACTATATTCGATCTAATTATTTTAATCACAGATAAAAATGAATAAATAAATATAAAACAATAGATTTTTAAAGTGATTCAGCCTCTTGAGAATGGCCTACGTCCACTATTTTTGTATTGCTGACTATTTGCCTGAAATTATCGATAAGTGGTTTACCAAGAGATCCAGCGTCCCCTTCTAATGAGGAGGTTGCAATGTATTTATAGCCTTGAGGCTGTACAAATGAAAGGACAATGCGCCGTTATCTAGTAGACATATACATCTGTACGATAATAATGAGAATTTAATGCACAGTCGTCTCTTTGATTCCCTTGATTTGGATACGTTATACGCTAAGTAGCTCGGACCGCTTAAGTTGCTCGGCACGTTTAAGTTGCTCGGGGCCCCCGAGTTGCTCGGGGCACCTAAGTTTCTCGGTGCGCTTGATTTACTTGGAGTGCATGAGTTTCTCTTAGAACATATTCGTATTTTCCATATAGGTTGACACGTGTCTTTAAGTGATTGGTCCACGTCAGCAGATTAAATTTGGTATCAATGGGGCCATTGGTTGATAATGGACTCGTGAATAGAATAATCAAGCGTGGATGGAAATTCATCTAGGATGACTAGTGACGATGTCATCAAGGTGGTACTTTTATAGATTTATATAAATGCTCTCATAAGACGAGAGCCAAGGGGTTGTAGAATCTAACCGAAGAAGAGGACTGGATTTGACGGTGCTAGAAAATCACTACAGGAGGGTATACCGAGTAGGGGACCCATTTAAAGGATTAAGATCAATGTAAGTCTTATCAAGTGACAGTGTATTCATTCAAGGCTGTCAAGGGTAACATCAAATTCCATAGGGATAGCAGAGCCAAGGGGACAACAGGGGTAGCAATCGGGGCCAAGACTACCATGTCCGAGAGAAGGACACCCCGACATGTCCATGGGGCCAGAGATGGGGGTGTCATAGATAGATTTCCTATATGGGAGATTAGGGCCACCAGTATTGAACTTGTCTACAACGAGAAAGTGAGACCAATCAGATTGAGAAAGTAGATGATAACGATGGCAGTGGGTCACAACAACAGAATGAGCAAGATTTATGACGGGAGAATCGGGCTATGAGATTTAGTCCCAGAGTGTACCAACGTGAGAATAAGTGGTTTCAGGTAGTACCAGCAGGTTCCTCGGCAGCTGTAGCATCCCGTTCCTCAGGTTCGTTAGGGCTAAGGGAACAATAAGGGAGGTCAGAAGGATCGTAATAAGAGAAGAGAGATTTTGGGTCGGTGTTTCACTTATGGGAGTATAGTCCATAAAATAAGAGATTACCCAAGGCGAGCTAAAGGGAAAATATAAGATGAGATCTTGAATATGGAACCATTGCAGCAGATCGTGGGTCAGTTTCAGCGCGAGAGTGAAGTTAGGGGACCCGACGATCAGGAAAGGCAGATGGAAAATTGAGGTAATATTTTTGTTTCATCCTTGCGAGCACGGGACTAGTTCGGCACAAGATATGATTTTAACACTAAAATTCGAATGCGAGTCGAGTTTTGTGGGTACACGGGCAGTATCAACCTTATTACTAATGAATTTACCATTGGGCAGCGAGACTTTTTGGTGACCCTTGTAGGGGAGAGAATGTGGGAACTAAGAGAATTATTGTGTTATGATTTGCTACTTTTTAGAGTTAGGAAAGTTAAACTTATTATGAACATGTATAGTGACTATATACCAATGGTTTGAACGGTAATAGATTGTGTGATAAGACTGTCGTACTTGGTATTCCAGGGTGAGATATATTGTTCTTGTGAGCCATCACTTGAAAGAGGGCTAAGCATATATATATATATATATATATATATATATATATATATATATATATTGTATTATATCTTAGACTTTTTTGAGTATGTTGTCTGGTTATATTTTATCTCGGTGCATATGGAATTTTTACTGATGTGATTCAGGATGCGTTGTGTTCCTTGTCGAGCGGAGAGATATAGCTCGCTGTTTATATAGCGCTGAGAACTTGAGATAGTGAGAGCGTTGTGATGCATATCATTTTTAGTGACATGAGAGTGTACGAGTAGACTTTTTATGTCCGCATACGGGAATTTAGGGGTACATGTTACGGGTAAGGGCCTAACGGATCTCACCGATCGATAATGTTAGATAATAGTGTATCAAAGGGGTTCCTTATTTGGATTTCGCTTTACGAAACATCCCATGAATGAAAATTAGTGAACTTTGGTAGTTTAGAGAAGTTTGGTCTTTAGGTAGTAGTTTAGTGCCTTTGTATTGTGGTAACAACTGAGAGTTGATAGTTATATCATGATTTAAGGCCGGTAGAGCCATATAATTCTGATGTGAAAACTAGTGTAGAATAGTTACACAAAAAATAGATCGATGAGTCAACCTAGAGAATAAGTAGGGTATAATAAGTTGGGTGGTTGAGTATAACCTTATTGTACGGTGATATCTAGTACACGAAGGTTAGCTTAAAATAAGTTGTAGGGGGTGTCATCCCCGATGAGTGATTAATTTAGCCAGGCAGATTGATCAATCACAAAGAAGGATGTCCCACAAACACACTTCGAAGATCCTCCATACAAGTGGTTCGCAGGACCCACATTGAGTATCCTTCACAGCAAGTAGCTTACAGCGCCCTATCTTGAAGTGTCTCCAACGAACTTGGCTCGAAGGATCCAATTAGAAGAACAAAGTCACCTGGATGACAATAGTTTATAATAAGAAATAGAATGTTGTATTAAGTATTTTATCTTATAAATATACATGTCGGGTGAGGTTTTTTGGTACCCATGAGGAACCATGTCTGGCAGGGCATGGGAGAGCTTTCATGCTCTATCAAGCAACCTCCTCTTGGGAACTTCGCAGACACGTGGTTTGGAGGATTGAGAATAAGTCAACGTTGGGAATTATTACCAACCCTATTTGAACACTTGGGCAAAACTTCACCTAGGACAAATGTCACTCGATCCTACTCATTGCTTACATATTCAAGTGAACCTCCGCGAGGTACCTTGGGTGCTAGCCTGCCTGACTGATGTGACCAGATACCTAACTATAGTCACTGTTTGAATCACTTTTTGAGGTCATAATGTCTGGCATTTAGGGACTCAAGAATATAGCATTCAAGTGGTTTTATCCTTAGAATAGCAGGTCTAGTTCACCAAAACCTGACCATCTAGCCACCCTAGAGTAATCCTCAAGCTGACGAGTCATATGCCTCATTAATGCCCATAATACTTCCAGCCAATAGAATGGTTTCTCTACAAAACTATCAGATCCCATGCATTGAATGCAATATCTCATGCATTTAATGTACCCTACCAGAGGGATCGAGGGCATGATGACTCAAGCAACCTCTCCCCTATATAAATAGACTAAAAAAATAAATCAAGGAGAGATAATCTTGGCCCCAGAATTTCTGCCCAAATTTCCTTATATCGGAGAACCCTTGCGAGAGCTTTAACTCCCGTATACATTTAATGCACCCATCATTGGGCATCAACTAAGCTTGAAGTTCATGTCTTGCCTTTATTGTGCCTAGAGTGCTTATTCTTTCTCCCTCCGACCACATCACCTGCTAGTCCTATTCATTTATTGTGCTTGCTATATGTCTCCTGTGTTAATATGCTCTTTAATGTAAGCATGAATATTGAATCTCTTTGTCGCTTACTTATCTGCAGCTACTGTCAGTATTGCATTCTTAACGGTGTTAATCCCGATCTTGATAAGGGGTTATGCCTCGCTTAATACTAACTATATTAAAGAACCCACATCTTACGTTTGGCGACTCTGCTGGGGAGGTATTCTCTTCTGAAAATATGTGAGAGGATAACACCATTAGAGTCATTGACTTCGACGCCATACAGCGTGAAGAAGAGGCAAACAACAATGCGCTGCCTGAGGAGATGAGAATAGCAAGGACAGATCCTAGCATGCCCGGTTTTGGTATCGCTGAGACGATGGTCGAGCAAGGAGGAATAAGTTAGGAATAGATGCAGGGGCAGATGGGTTTATTCGAAAAGTTCATCAAAACTTTGACAGCCCAAGAAATGTTGGGATCCTCCAAGGGAGTGAGTTCCTTTACTACACCGCCAATGGCTATACCGACTCCCACAATTAAAGGAGGGATGGCAACGCCTACTTCTAACAACGCCTTCCCCACTGTTTCACCAACCTCATACGGTGCGTATCCTACCACGGTCCCACCTGTGACAATGGCACCGACGTTGCAGAATGGAGGAGCGACTTCAGCCGCTCCAGCCATAACTGTAGATCAAGGGATAGACGTGAACTACCGCTACTAAAGCCGTTTAATATAAAATTAAACTATTTAAGTAACTCCGAACTATTTTTTGAAGAAACTCTTTTCTTGAAATCAAATCAAATTAATCACAAGATGTGTTTAAAAAAAATATATACGAGATCTGTTCAAGATTTGTTAACAGGTTTGATAAATCAGTTTAAAAACTTTAAACTCAGCACAACCAAGAATTATATGAGGAGATGTAGAAAGATTAAGAACAAGGATTTTTAACGTGGTAAACCTCACCCAACTGAGGAAACATCCACGACTCCCTCTACGGAGTAAACCAAAAATTCCACTAAAACAAATTATAACAGTTACAAACTATATAACACACATGCATACCAATCAGACCTATACAAGTTTAGGAATGTACCCACTGGTGTCCTTATAACTTCTCTGCAGTTATGTTTGTTGATGTTGTTCTCCCAGTTTGCTCACTTCCAATTTGTTCAAGTTCTTTATGTCGACTCTTGTTCTTGAAATCTTATTACCAACACTTTTAGTGTGGTAGGGTGATAGTATTTGTGGAGGTTCTTTCTAAAACATGCATGTACACACACACTTATTTTATACAAACAGTCCTATCAAATTACATATAAGATCAATATGCCGTGATTTTCTATTTCTCTCTTTTTAGAAAACATAACCTTATTTGACCTTCATTATAATCCCAGAATCCACGGCTATCTTTCTCGGAAGATGTATCAAGATCTTAATCAATCTTAGGTTTTGAAATTATTTTTGAGATTGAAAATCACCAAGTGCGATTCTTAACTAGGTCAAAGGTCTTGTTTCAAAAGAACTAGAAACAGAAAAGGTTTTTGTTGATTTCGAAGTTAAAAACATTTACAGAAACAAATCAACAAATATTTTCTCAAGATGAAAAATTGAATATGTAGATCTACATGTAATATAACATGTAGTGACTTAGATCTAAGATTTTTATAAAAGTAGAAACACAGATCTAAACAGATGTTTAAGTTGATAACAAGATCTGAGAACGAAGAGGTTACAGCAACAAAACTAACAAACCAATAACTCAAAATCTCTCAAACAATCAAGATTGTGTTTGGTATATACTGGTTTGGAAATAGGTTATGGTTTGAGTATAGTTTTGGATGATTTAGGGTTAGGGTTTCCTAACTCTGGTTTCTCTCTCTCTCTCTCTCCTCTCTTCTCTCTTTTCTCTCTTTCTCTCTCTTCTCTCTTTCTCACTCGAATGAACAAAGTGGAAAAAGTCTCAGATGGCTGAGGGTAAGGGTCCTTTTATAGGAGGCTGAGAAGATTCGAGAATACAGACCAAGATCAAGGGCTAGGATCTGGTCTTGGAGGATTGACTTTGATCCAATGGTTTAAACAGAGGCGGTGATTAAAACGCTTTTGATTGGCTCAAATTGGTTTCACCGGGATTATATAAGAATGCATGCAGGTCATCGATTAAATCTAATCCAAGGGTCGAAATAACACACAGCAATCGTCTCACACAGAAAACACAATTTGGAACGATTATAGCTCGACAGGTGTAGGCATGAGATTGGATGATACACGCGTGTCTTAAAATAATTACACAGCATGCCTTATAGTCTCTGGCGCTTTCGAATTCTACCCAAGTGAGCTTTCAGCCAATAAAACCAACAATTCAAATTAGCAGATTGATCCCAATACTTTTAAAACCAAATTTAAATTAATAAAAACCTTATTTTAAAAGATTATAAAATTCCCAAAAAATATTAAAAATCAATTTTAGGGATTTAAACACACTTAGCACATATACACACAATTATATGCAATATGAAATGTATGAATGCAAGTCTAATATGTATGAGTGTTGGTAAAAGTATCTAGATCAATCAAGCAAGAGGAATAAAATTGCAAACTAATCTCTGAGGTTCTTTGGTTTCTAGGATAGACATAATTTTGTCACAATTTCCAAACTAGATGAACACTTATACAATACAGACTCAAGTGAGTCAAGGGTATAAGGTGCTTCAATCTCCCCCTTTGGAAATATGAGACAAAATCTCCTTTGAGTCATCTAGGACTCGTAGGGCAACAAAAAAATAAGAAAAACCTTTTCCTATAAAAAAAAATTATCTACCCATTTCCTAGAAAAAAAAAGTACATAACTCAACTAATTACAATTGACTACCCTATTACAAATGTTGAGAATAACTGTACAGAATCCTGCAATGAATCATTGAGATCAAGCTTTTTAGAATATGTAAAATGATTCATAAGACTCAAATTTCTCCCCTATTTTGTCTCAAATAGACAAAGGGAAAAACGTATAGAGACCAAAGAAATTAATCAGCACACACCATACCTATTGATTTATGCAAAGAAATAAATCTATTAAAATCTAAAGGTTTGGTAAACATATATGCGAGTTGCAAATCAGTAGGAAGATAATTAATTTCTAATTCCTTGGTTTCAACCAATTCACGCATAAAGTGATGTCTTATTTTTATGTGTTTTATTCGCGAGTGTTGAACAGGATTTTTAGAGATATTGATCGCACTTTGATTATCACAATAGAGGTGTAATTAATTTTCTTGAATACCATAATCACTTAGCATTTGTTTAGGACAGAGTAATTGAGCACAACAGCTTCTGGTGGCTATGTATTCAGATTCAGCTGTTGAGAGAGACGTGCAGTTTTGTTTCTTACTACTCCATCCTACCAAATTATTACCTATTTAATAACATGCTCCTGATGTGCATTTACTATCATCAGTACACCCAGCCTAGTCAGCATCAGTGTACCCAATTATAGTGCTAGGTGTATCACTAGTGTACCAAAGTCCTAGGTTCAGAGTGTCTTTTACATATTTAATAATTCTTTTAACAGAAGATAGATGGCTCTTTTTGGGGTTGTTTTGATAACGAGCACATACACAAACAGCATACATTATATCAGGACGCGAGGTAGTAAGGTATAACAAGGTTCCTATCGTACTACGATATAGAGTTGGATCTCTATATTTTCCAGTTTCATCTTGAGAGTTTGACTGTAGAAGTCATGGGAGTTTTATCATCTTTAGCACTCTCAAGGCCGAATTTTTTTACTATCTCTAATGCGTATTTAAATTGCGAGAAAAATAATCCTTCTGAATTTTGTTTGACTTGAAGACCTAAGAAAAATTGCAACTCCCCCATAAGAGACATTTGAAACTCTTTATGCACAATTTCATAAAAGGATTTCACTTCTGAGGGAGAAGTTGATCCAAAGATAATATCATCAACATAAACTTGAGCTATAATGATGTGTTTGTCAAAATATTTGACAAATAAAGTTTGATCATTTCAACCTCTCTTAAAACCTTTATCTAAGAGAAAATTAGAAAGGCGTTCATACCAGGCTCTAGGCACTTGTTTTAGGCCATACAAATCCTTTTTAAGACGACGTACATGATTTTGATATTGAGGGTCAATTAACCCTTTTGGTTGTTCTACACAGGTCTCCTCGGTTAATATTCCATTAAGGAATGCAGATTTTACATCCATTTGGTAAAGTGTAAAATGCAAGTAGCAAGATATCGCAAAGAGAAGACGAACAGATTCTAAATGAGTAACAAGAGCAAAGGTTTCGTTAATATCTATTCCTTTAATTTGAGAATATCCTTGAGCAACTAATCTAGCTTTGTTTCGAATGATTATCCCACTTTCATCAGATTTATTTTTGAAAATCCTACGTGTGCCAATAACCTTTTTGTGATTAGGCCTAGGTACAAGATACCAAACATCATGAATGATAAATTGAAGAAGTTCTTCCTGCATAGCAGAAATCTAGTGAGAGTCATTCAATGACCCATTTACATTCTTTGGTTCCACAAGGGAAACAAAACATGCATAGTGAGCATAATTTCTTAATTGAGATCTTGTACGCACAGGCTCACTAGGATTACCAACAACGTTATCTATGGGATGGTCTTTAGAAACCCAGTTAGGTACTTCAGGTGTCTCAATTGGTAATGAATCATTTATTTCTGGAGAGTCATTCTCTAAAACATTTGTAGACTCTTCCACAATAGTTGATTCACCAATCTTACTCTCTACAGTAGTGTCACTTACAATTACATTTATGGATTCCACCATGGTCTTAGTGAGAAGATTATAAATACGGTAGGCTCTAGTGTTAGGCGAGTATCCTAGGAAAATAGCTTTATCTCCTTGGCTCTCAAATTTGGATAAGTGTTCTCTATCTTTGCAGACATAACAAGTACTACCAAAAGTTCTAAGGTACTTAAGATTGGGCCTTTTCTTATACCAAAGTTGGTAAGGAGTTTTTTTAGAATTCTTTCTAAGATAGACCCTATTGATAATGTGACCAGCAATACGAATAGCTTCTACCCAAAAATATTTAGGTAAACTCTTAGCATGAAACATAACACGTGCCATCTCTTGAAGAGTACGATTCTTTCTCTCGACGATACCATTTTTTTGAGGAGTCTTAGGATCACTAAACTCATGTCTGTAACCATTATAGTCACAATACTCTATTATACCGGTGTCTTTGAATTCTCCACCTCTATCACTACGAATTCTATTTACTTGAGTGTCCTTCTCATTTTCAATCCGAAGAGGTATTTTTAAGAAGGTTTGAAAAGTGTCAGACTTTTGTTTTAAGAAGGCTACCCAAGTAAATCTAGTGAAGTTATCAACTATAACAAAAATGTAACTATGTCCATAGAGACTAACGGTTTGGGAAGGACCCATTAGGTCCATATGGATGAGCTCCAAGGGGTTAGAGGTAAGGACATCTTTGACTTTCTTATGAGGTGCCTTAACAATTTTTTCTTCCTGACAGGAACCACATAAAATATTAGAGATGGGTTTGATTTTTGGAACTCCCCTCACTATTTCTTGAGAAGTCAATCTACTAAGATTATCGTAATTTATGTGATCCATCCTGTTATGCCATATCTCATTGTCATCCATTCTGGCAACATTACAGATTTCAGAACTGTTCATGACAGTATAATAATTGTCAGGAGTTCTGAATCCTGTAATTATGCATTCACCCTTTTCATTTAAAATTTTACAATTGTTCTTTGAAAAGGTAACAGTATGATCTGAGTCATAAAATTACGAGATACTAAGTAGATTGGATTTAAGACCTTTAACTAGAAGAACATTTTCAAGAACATGAAGTCCTTCTTCTTGGAGTGTTCCTTTACCTATGATCTGAGATGATACTCCATCACTAAAAATAACTTTTCCTCCAGCAAAGATGGTTTTTTTAAGAGTTTTGTATCATCACCAGTCATGTGTTTTGAACATCCAGAATCTAAATACCAACCAGAAGATGTGTGTTTAGCTTTTAAAGAAGTAATGACAATGTTAGACTTCAACTGGGGTAATAGATCATCTTTTCTAACCCAAATTGCTCTATTTTTCCTTTTGCGCTTATTAGCTCTCAATTGATAAAATTTGCGAGCATTCGATTTTTGTTGAAAAATGTTTTGTGCATGATTTTGAATTTTATGAAACACATGAGCATTTGGTTTAGGCAAGTGTTTAGGAATCCTTCTAGGAAATGTTCTTTTAGGTTTGGTCTTTCTCTTCCTATAGTTAGAGTTTTGTTTGGTTGTCTAGGCAAAACATAATTGTTTCGGTTTCTCCTAGAATAGTTAAAGTTTTGATAGATAGTGGGATTACAGACAGGTTTAACTAGTCTTCTAGCATAGCAGCTATCAAAAGAATGACCGTATATATCGCAGTGGGAGCAATAAATATTGCTCAACGTTGGAGTCACCTTAGGAAAGTCTTTAAACATAGGCTTTAAGAAATTTTGAGGTTGAACCCTATTCTAGATAGAACAACTTTGAAAGTAGATTCACTCTTCCTAATGGAGGGGCAGACATATTTAGCCTTAGGTGAACTTTCATGTTTGGAGTAACTTGATTCCCCAATATCAAACTTTTGATGTTTTGAATCAAACTCAGTTTTTAGAGAATGAAAGTCTGGGCAGATCTCAATAGGTCTTTTGCCTCCTGACACAAACTTGATAGGTTCAAAAAACTTTGTTTGTGTCTTTACATTGGGGAAAAACCCTATTCCTGTTCGATCATCAGTATTGGTTTTTGATTAAGCAACAAATCCATCAAAACAGTTTGAGTTATTTTCAAATTTTGTAAATTTTTTGAAAACATTTGTTGTCTTTTCTTTAGTTTGTTACAATTCTAACAAAGTCCCTTTGTATTTTTCTCCAGAGTTTCATTTGTTTCAGTCAAATTTTTCAGTGTTTGATCAAACATTTTGAGTTCGTTTTCATGAGTAAGACATTGGGTAGTATACTCTTCAGTATTAAGTTTGACCATCAGACATAGATCATCTTGTTTCTTAGTGAGATCTTTCACTATCTTTTCTAGTCTAGTCCTTTTCTTGAGAGTTTTCACATAAAGTGTGTGTATATCAGGGAGGTCTTTATTGTCCGATTCACTAAGTGTGGTGTGTGAAGTGGCCCCTAAGGCTTCTTTTCTTGAACTCATGCACCCATGGACATCGTCATTATCGCATTTCCTTTAACTCACACACCCCGTGGTTGAGCTAACAATATTCTCAGAAGGTAAAGCATCTAAACCAGTAGTAGCATAATTCACAACAGCGGGAGTAGTGATACTATCAGCATTCTCATACATAGGCATATCATCACTGTAAATTATCTTAGCAAAGAAATACAAGCAAGGATCAAAAGCATCAGATGACTCAGGTTCTTCATTTTTAGAGTCGATTGAATCATCCCATGTCTTGCAAATGTTGGCCCTAGTGTGTTTATTGTGAGTGTTCAAATTAACTCTACAGTCTTGTGCAATGTGTCATAGTTTTCCACATCTAAAGCATTCAATCTTCTTAAGGTCTTTATTAGGACTAGTGTGAATGTCCTTGTGATGTTTGTCTTGACCTCTCTCATGATGTTTGTGTTTAGAGTGAGTTAGATAATTGGACTCTCCTTGTTTGTTTGCCATGTTGTTTCTAAACTTGATAATTTTCTTAAACTGTTTTGACATTAAGGCAATCTGATTGTCCAAACTCTATATTTCACATTCTTCATCAGAGTCATTATTGGGAATGTTAAGCTCAGGCTTAATCAACTTAGAAGAAAAACTCATATTGGAACTAATTTTTTTCCTATGGGACTGGGTTAATTGTTTCTTAAATTCTAGTTCCATTTCCACAGTTCTTAGTTTACTACTGAGTAATTCAGGAGTGAGATTTTGGTCACACATTTCCTCAATAGCATATCTTTTGTTGTCAAATTTATGTGGTAATGATCTCAGAATTTTAGATACAATTTCATATTTGTCACATGTTATCCCATTAGCATGCAATTTGGCCACAATATTAGTCAAATTCATATAAAAGTCATCAAATGACTTAGAGTCAGACATAATTAACGAGTTATACTGTTGAATGAGCATTTGTGTTTTAGCAGCCTTAACTCTAGTGTCACCTTCAGGAGCAGTAACCAAAGTGTCCCAAGCTTCCTTAGAAGTGGTACAAGATGAGATTATTTTAAACTCATGTTCGTTTATGGACATAAATATGGCATTCTTTCCTTTGTTATTGTTGCGAGAAACTTGATTCTCATTTTGTGTGAACTCACTTAACACTTTCTTAACCCTCTCATTACTTCCTTCAGTGGTTGGTTTAGTAGGAAAAGTGTATCCATTTTCAACAATGTCCCAGACATCATCTCCCAAAGTTCCTTGAACGAAAGTAACCATCCTTACTTTCCAGTAAGCAAAATTGGTTCCATCAAAGATAGGAGGTCTGGTCAAGTTACCAAATCTAATATTTTTCTCGTCCATTTTTTATTTTCAAAAAATAATTTTAGAAACACAGGATCTTTTAAACGAAATTTACAGGGCTCTGATACCAATTGAACTACCGTTACCGAAGCCGTTTAATATAAAATTAAACTATTTAAGTAACTCCGAACTGTTTTTTGAAGAAACTCTTTTCTTGAAATCAAATCAAATTAATCACAAGATGTGTTTAACAAAAATATGTACGAGATTTGTTCAAGATTTGTTAACAGGTTTGATAAATCAGTTTAATAACTTAAACTCAACACAACCAAGATTTAGATGAGGAGATGTAGAAAGATTAAGAACAAGGATTTTTAACGTGGTAAAACCTCACCCAACTGAGGAAACATCCACGACTCCCTCTACGGAGTAAACCAAAAATTCCACAAAAACAAATTATAACAGTATATAACACACATGCATACAAATCAGACCTATACAAGTTTAGGAATGTACCCACCGGTGTCCTTATAACTTCTCTGCAGTTCTGTCTGTTGATGTTGTTCTCCTAGTTTCCTAACTTCCAATTTGTTCAAGTTCTTTACGTCGACTCTTGTTCTTGAGATCTTAGTACCAACACTTTTAGTGTGGTATGGTGATACTGTTTGTGGAGGTTCTTTCTAACACATGCATGCACACACACACACTCACTTATTTTATACAAACAGTCCTATCAAATTACATATAAGATCTATATGCTGTGATTTTCTATTTCTCTCTTCTTAGAAAACTTAACCTTATTTAACCTTTATTATAATCCCAGAATCCACGACTATCTTGCTCGGAAGATGTATCAAGATCTTAATCAATCTTAGGTTTTGAAATTATTTTTGAGATTGAAAATCACCAAGTGCGATTCTTAACTAGGTCAAAGGTCTTGTTTCAAAAGAACTAGAAACAGAAAAGGTTTTTGTTGATTTCGAAGTTAAAAACATTTACAGAAACAAATCAACAAATATTTTCTCAAGATGAAAAATTGAATATGTAGATCTACATGTAATATAACATGTAGTGACTTAGATCTAAGATTTTTATAAAAGTAGAAACACAGATCTAAACAGATGTTTAAGTTGATAACAAGATCTGAGAACGAAGAGGTTACAGCAACAAAACTAACAAACCAATAACTCAAAATCTCTCAAACAATCAAGATTGTGTTTGGTATATACTGGTTTGGAAATAGGTTATGGTTTGAGTATAGTTTTGGACGATTTAGGGTTAGGGTTTCCTAACTCTGGTTTCTCTCTCTCTCTCTCTCCTCTCTTCTCTCTTTTCTCTCTTTCTCTCTCTTCTCTCTTTCTCACTCGAATGAACAAAGTGGAAAAAGTCTCAGATGGCTGAGGGTAAGGGTCCTTTTATAGGAGGCTGAGAAGATTCGAGAATACAGACCAAGATCAAGGGCTAGGATCTGGTCTTGGAGGATTGACTTTGATCCAATGGTTTAAACAGAGGCGGTGATTAAAACGCTTTTGATTGGCTCAAATTGGTTTCACCGGGATTATATAAGAATGCATGCAGGTCATCGATTAAATCTAATCCAAGGGTCGAAATAACACACAGCAATCGTCTCACACAGAAAACACAATTTGGAACGATTATAGCTCGACAGGTGTAGGCATGAGATTGGATGATACACGCGTGTCTTAAAATAATTACACAGCATGCCTTATAGTCTCTGGCGCTTTCGAATTCTACCCAAGTGAGCTTTCAGCCAATAAAACCAACAATTCAAATTAGCAGATTGATCCCAATACTTTTAAAACCAAATTTAAATTAATAAAAACCTTATTTTAAAAGATTATAAAATTCCCAAAAAATATTAAAAATCAATTTTAGGGATTTAAACACACTTAGCACATATACACACAATTATATGCAATATGAAATGTATGAATGCAAGTCTAATATGTATGAGTGTTGGTAAAAGTATCTAGATCAATCAAGCAAGAGGAATAAAATTGCAAACTAATCTCTGAGGTTCTTTGGTTTCTAGGATAGACATAATTTTGTCATAATTTCCAAACTAGATGAACACTTATACAATACAGACTCAAGTGAGTCAAGGGTATAAGGTGCTTCAATCTCCCCCTTTGGAAATATGAGACAAAATCTCCTTTGAGTCATCTAGGACTCGTAGGGCAACAAAAAAATAAGAAAAACCTTTTCCTATAAAAAAAAATTATCTACCCATTTCCTAGAAAAAAAAAGTACATAACTCAACTAATTACAATTGACTACCCTATTACAAATGTTGAGAATAACTGTACAGAATCCTGCAATGAATCATTGAGATCAAGCTTTTTAGAATATGTAAAATGATTCATAAGACTCAAATTTCTCCCCTATTTTGTCTCAAATAGACAAAGGGAAAAACGTATAGAGACGAAAGAAATTAATCAGCACACACCATACCTATTGATTTATGCAAAGAAATAAATCTATTAAAATCTAAAGGTTTGGTAAACATATATGCGAGTTGCAAATCAGTAGGAAGATAATTAATTTCTAATTCCTTGGTTTCAACCAATTCACGCATAAAGTGATGTCTTATTTTTATGTGTTTTATTCGCGAGTGTTGAACAGGATTTTTAGAGATATTGATCGCACTTTGATTATCACAATAGAGGTGTAATTAATTTTCTTGAATACCATAATCACTTAGCATTTGTTTAGGACAGAGTAATTGAGCACAACAGCTTCTGGTGGCTATGTATTCAGATTCAGCTGTTGAGAGAGATGTGCAGTTTTGTTTCTTACTACTCCATCCTACCAAATTATTACCTATTTAATAACATGCTCCTGATGTGCATTTACTATCATCAGTACACCCAGCCTAGTCAGCATCAGTGTACCCAATTATAGTGCTAGGTGTATCACTAGTGTACCAAAGTCCTAGGTTCAGAGTGTCTTTTACATATTTAATAATTCTTTTAACAGAAGATAGATGGCTCTTTTTGGGGTTGTTTTGATAACGAGCACATACACAAACAGCATACATTATATCAGGACGCGAGGTAGTAAGGTATAACAAGGTTCCTATCGTACTACGATATAGAGTTGGATCTTTATATTTTCCAGTTTCATCTTGAGAGTTTGACTGTAGTAGTCATGGGAGTTTTATCATCTTTAGCACTCTCAAGGCCGAATTTTTTTACTATCTCTAATGCGTATTTAAATTGCGAGAAAAATAATCCTTCTGAATTTTGTTTGACTTGAAGACCTAAGAAAAATTGCAACTCCCCCATTAGAGACATTTGAAACTCTTTATGCATAATTTCATAAAAGGATTTCACTTCTGAGGGAGAAGTTGATCCAAAGATAATATCATCAACATAAACTTGATCTATAATGATGTGTTTGTCAAAATATTTGACAAATAAAGTTTGATCATTTCAACCTCTCTTAAAACCTTTATCTAAGAGAAAATTAGAAAGGCGTTCATACCAGGCTCTAGGCACTTGTTTTAGGCCATACAAATCCTTTTTAAGACGACGTACATGATTTTGATATTGAGGGTCAATTAACCCTTTTGGTTGTTCTACACAGGTCTCCTCAGTCAATATTCCATTAAGGAATGCAGATTTTACATCCATTTGGTAAAGTGTAAAATGCAAGTAGCAAGATATCGCAAAGAGAAGACGAACAGATTCTAAATGAGTAACAGGAGCAAAGGTTTCGTTAATATCTATTCCTTTAATTTGAGAATATCCTTGAGCAACTAATCTAGCTTTGTTTCGAATGATTATCCCACTTTCATCAGATTTATTTTTGAAAATCCTACGTGTGCCAATAACCTTTTTGTGATTAGGCCTAGGTACAAGATACCAAACATCATGAATGATAAATTGAAGAAGTTCTTCCTGCATAGCAGAAATCTAGTGAGAGTCATTCAATGACCCATTTACATTCTTTGGTTCCACAAGGGAAACAAAACATGCATAGTGAGCATAATTTCTTAATTGAGATCTTGTACGCACAGGCTCACTAGGATTACCAACAACGTTATCTATGGGATGGTCTTTAGAAACCCAGTTAGGTACTTCAGGTGTCTCAATTGGTAATGAATCATTTATTTCTGGAGAGTCATTCTCTAAAACATTTGTAGACTCTTCCACAATAGTTGATTCACCAATCTTACTCTCTACAGTAGTGTCACTTACAATTACATTTATGGATTCCACCATGGTCTTAGTGAGAAGATTATAAATACGGTAGGCTCTAGTGTTAGGCGAGTATCCTAGGAAAATAGCTTTATCTCCTTGGCTCTCAAATTTGGATAAGTGTTCTCTATCTTTGCAGACATAACAAGTACTACCAAAAGTTCTAAGGTACTTAAGATTGGGCCTTTTCTTATACCAAAGTTGGTAAGGAGTTTTTTTAGAATTCTTTCTAAGATAGACCCTATTGATAATGTGACCAGCAATACGAATAGCTTCTACCCAAAAATATTTAGGTAAACTCTTAGCATGAAACATAACACGTGCCATCTCTTGAAGAGTACGATTCTTTCTCTCGACGATACCATTTTTTTGAGGAGTCTTAGGATCACTAAACTCATGTCTGTAACCATTATAGTCACAATACTCTATTATACCGGTGTCTTTGAATTCTCCACCTCTATCACTACGAATTCTATTTACTTGAGTGTCCTTCTCATTTTCAATCCGAAGAAGTATTTTTAAGAAGGTTTGAAAAGTGTCAGACTTTTGTTTTAAGAAGGCTACCCAAGTAAATCTAGTGAAGTTATCAACTATAACAAAAATGTAACTATGTCCATAGAGACTAACGGTTTGGGAAGGACCCATTAGGTCCATATGGATGAGCTCCAAGGGGTTAGAGGTAAGGACATCTTTGACTTTCTTATGAGGTGCCTTAACAATTTTTTCTTCCTGACAGGAACCACATAAAATATTAGAGATGGGTTTGATTTTTGGAACTCCCCTCACTATTTCTTGAGAAGTCAATCTACTAAGATTATCGTAATTTATGTGATCCATCCTGTTATGCCATATCTCATTGTCATCCATTCTGGCAACATTACAGATTTCAGAACTGTTCATGACAGTATAATAATTGTCAGGAGTTCTGAATCCTGTAATTATGCATTCACCCTTTTCATTTAAAATTTTACAATTGTTCTTTGAAAAGGTAACAGTATGATCTGAGTCATAAAATTACGAGATACTAAGTAGATTGGATTTAAGACCTTTAACTAGAAGAACATTTTCAAGAACATGAAGTCCTTCTTCTTGGAGTGTTCCTTTACCTATGATCTGAGATGATACTCCATCACTAAAAATAACTTTTCCTCCAGCAAAGATGGTTTTTTTAAGAGTTTTGTATCATCACCAGTCATGTGTTTTGAACATCCAGAATCTAAATACCAACCAGAAGATGTGTGTTTAGCTTTTAAAGAAGTAATGACAATGTTAGACTTCAACTGGGGTAATAGATCATCTTTTCTAACCCAAATTGCTCTATTTTTCCTTTTGCGCTTATTAGCTCTCAATTGATAAAATTTGCGAGCATTCGATTTTTGTTGAAAAATGTTTTGTGCATGATTTTGAATTTTATGAAACACATGAGCATTTGGTTTAGGCAAGTGTTTAGGAATCCTTCTAGGAAATGTTCTTTTAGGTTTGGTCTTTCTCTTCCTATAGTTAGAGTTTTGTTTGGTTGTCTAGGCAAAACATAATTGTTTCGGCTTCTCCTAGAATAGTTAAAGTTTTGATAGATAGTGGGATTACAGACAGGTTTAACTAGTCTTCTAGCATAGCAGCTATCAAAAGAATGACCGTATATATCGCAGTGGGAGCAATAAATATTGCTCAACGTTGGAGTCACCTTAGGAAAGTCTTTAAACATAGGCTTTAAGAAATTTTGAGGTTGAACCCTATTCTAGATAGAACAACTTTGAAAGTAGATTCACTCTTCCTAATGGAGGGGCAGACATATTTAGCCTTAGGTGAACTTTCATGTTTGGAGTAACTTGATTCCCCAATATCAAACTTTTGATGTTTTGAATCAAACTCAGTTTTTAGAGAATGAAAGTCTGGGCAGATCTCAATAGGTCTTTTGCCTCCTGACACAAACTTGATAGGTTCAAAAAACTTTGTTTGTGTCTTTACATTGGGTAAAAACCCTATTCCTGTTCGATCATCAGTATTGGTTTTTGATTAAGCAACAAATCCATCAAAACAGTTTGAGTTATTTTCAAATTTTGTAAATTTTTTGAAAACATTTGTTGTCTTTTCTTTAGTTTGTTACAATTCTAACAAAGTCCCTTTGTATTTTTCTCCAGAGTTTCATTTGTTTCAGTCAAATTTTTCAGTGTTTGATCAAACATTTTGAGTTCGTTTTCATGAGTAAGACATTGGGTAGTATACTCTTCAGTATTAAGTTTGACCATCAGACATAGATCATCTTGTTTCTTAGTGAGATCTTTCACTATCTTCTCTAGTCTAGTCCTTTTCTTGAGAGTTTTCACATAAAGTGTGTGTATATCAGGGAGGTCTTTATTGTCCGATTCACTAAGTGTGGTGTGTGAAGTGGCCCCTAAGGCTTCTTTTCTTGAACTCATGCACCCATGGACATCGTCATTATCGCATTTCCTTTAACTCACACACCCCGTGGTTGAGCTAACAATATTCTCAGAAGGTAAAGCATCTAAACCAGTAGTAGCATAATTCACAACAGCGGGAGTAGTGATACTATCAGCATTCTCATACATAGGCATATCATCACTGTAAATTATCTTAGCAAAGAAATACAAGCAAGGATCAAAAGCATCAGATGACTCAGGTTCTTCATTTTTAGAGTCGATTGAATCATCCCATGTCTTGCAAATGTTGGCCCTAGTGTGTTTATTGTGAGTGTTCAAATTAACTCTACAGTCTTGTGCAATGTGTCATAGTTTTCCACATCTAAAGCATTCAATCTTCTTAAGGTCTTTATTAGGACTAGTGTGAATGTCCTTGTGATGTTTGTCTTGACCTCTCTCATGATGTTTGTGTTTAGAGTGAGTTAGATAATTGGACTCTCCTTGTTTGTTTGCCATGTTGTTTCTAAACTTGATAATTTTCTTAAACTGTTTTGACATTAAGGCAATCTGATTGTCCAAACTCTATATTTCACATTCTTCATCAGAGTCATTATTGGGAATGTTAAGCTCAGGCTTAATCAACTTAGAAGAAAAACTCATATTGGAACTAATTTTTTTCCTATGGGACTGGGTTAATTGTTTCTTAAATTCTAGTTCCATTTCCACAGTTCTTAGTTTACTACTGAGTAATTCAGGAGTGAGATTTTGGTCACACATTTCCTCAATAGCATATCTTTTGTTGTCAAATTTATGTGGTAATGATCTCAGAATTTTAGATACAATTTCATATTTGTCACATGTTATCCCATTAGCATGCAATTTGGCCACAATATTAGTCAAATTCATATAAAAGTCATCAAATGACTTAGAGTCAGACATAATTAACGAGTTATACTGTTGAATGAGCATTTGTGTTTTAGCAGCCTTAACTCTAGTGTCACCTTCAGGAGCAGTAACCAAAGTGTCCCAAGCTTCCTTAGAAGTGGTACAAGATGAGATTATTTTAAACTCATGTTCGTTTATGGACATAAATATGGCATTCTTTCCTTTGTTATTGTTGCGAGAAACTTGATTCTCATTTTGTGTGAACTCACTTAACACTTTCTTAACCCTCTCATTACTTCCTTCAGTGGTTGGTTTAGTAGGAAAAGTGTATCCATTTTCAACAATGTCCCAGACATCATCTCCCAAAGTTCCTTGAACGAAAGTAACCATCCTTACTTTCCAGTAAGCAAAATTGGTTCCATCAAAGATAGGAGGTCTGGTCAAGTTACCAAATCTAATATTTTTCTCGTCCATTTTTTATTTTCAAAAAATAATTTTAGAAACACAGGATCTTTTAAACGAAATTTACAGGGCTCTGATACCAATTGAACTACCGTTACCGAAGCCGTTTAATATAAAATTAAACTATTTAAGTAACTCCGAACTGTTTTTTGAAGAAACTCTTTTCTTGAAATCAAATCAAATTAATCACAAGATGTGTTTAACAAAAATATGTACGAGATTTGTTCAAGATTTGTTAACAGGTTTGATAAATCAGTTTAATAACTTAAACTCAACACAACCAAGATTTAGATGAGGAGATGTAGAAAGATTAAGAACAAGGATTTTTAACGTGGTAAAACCTCACCCAACTGAGGAAACATCCACGACTCCCTCTACGGAGTAAACCAAAAATTCCACAAAAACAAATTATAACAGTATATAACACACATGCATACAAATCAGACCTATACAAGTTTAGGAATGTACCCACCGGTGTCCTTATAACTTCTCTGCAGTTCTGTCTGTTGATGTTGTTCTCCTAGTTTCCTAACTTCCAATTTGTTCAAGTTCTTTACGTCGACTCTTGTTCTTGAGATCTTAGTACCAACACTTTTAGTGTGGTATGGTGATACTGTTTGTGGAGGTTCTTTCTAACACATGCATGCACACACACACACTCACTTATTTTATACAAACAGTCCTATCAAATTACATATAAGATCTATATGCTGTGATTTTCTATTTCTCTCTTCTTAGAAAACTTAACCTTATTTAACCTTTATTATAATCCCAGAATCCACGACTATCTTGCTCGGAAGATGTATCAAGATCTTAATCAATCTTAGGTTTTGAAATTATTTTTGAGATTGAAAATCACCAAGTGCGATTCTTAACTAGGTCAAAGGTCTTGTTTCAAAAGAACTAGAAACAGAAAAGGTTTTTGTTGATTTCGAAGTTAAAAACATTTACAGAAACAAATCAACAAATATTTTCTCAAGATGAGAAACTGAATATGTAGATCTACGTGTAATATAACATGTAGTGACTTAGATATAAGATTTTTATAAAAGTAGAAACATAGATCTAAACAGATGTTTAAATTGATAACAAGATCTGAGAACGAAGAGGTTACAGCAACAAAACTAACAAACCAATCACTCAAAATCTCTCAAACACTCAAGGTTGTGTTTGGTATATACTAGTTTTGAAAGAGGTTATGTTTTGAGTATAGTTTTGGATGATTTAGGGTTAGGGTTTCCTAACTCTGGTTTCTCTCTCTCTCTCTTCTCTCTCTTCTCTCTTTCTCTCTCTTCTCTCTTTATCACTTGAATGAACAAACTGGCAAAAGTCTCAAATGGCTGAAGGTAGGGGTCCTTTTATAGGAGGCTGAGAAGATTCGAGAATATAGACCAAGATCAAGGGCTAGGATCTGGTCTTGGAGGATTGACTTTGATCCAATGGTTTAAACAGAGGCGGTGATTAAAACGTTTCTGATTGGCTCAAATTGGTTTCACCAGGATTATATAAGAACGCATGCAGGTCATCGATTAAATCTAATCCAAGGGTCGAAATAACACACAGCAATCGTCTCACACAGAAAAAATAATTTGGAACGATTATACCTCGATAGGTGTAGGAATGAGATTGGATGATACACGCGTGTCTTAAAATAATTACACATCATGCCTTATAGTCTCTGGCGCTTTCGAATTCTACCCAAGTGAGCTTTCAACCAATTAAACCAATAATCCAAAATAGCAGATTGACCCCAATACTTTTAAAACCAAATTTAAATTAATAAAAACCTTATTTTAAAAGATTATAAAATTCCCCGAAAATATTAAAAATCAATTTTAGGGATTTAAACACACTCAGCATATATACACACAATTATATGCAATATGAAATGTATGAATGCAATTATAATGTGTGTGAGTGTTGGTAAAAGTATCTTGATCAATCAAGCAAGAGGCATAAAATTGCAAACCAATCTCTGAGGTTCTTTGGTTTCTAGGATAGACACTATTTTATCACAATTTCAAAACTAGATGAACACTTATACAACACAGACTCAAGTGAGTCAAGGGTATAAGGTGCTTCAAGACGTTCCATCCTCAACGATGCCGATGGTAATAATGACGCCGCTAGGTAGTCCCTCGTCATTCCTCTTTGAAGATATGAAGAAAGAGATGTTAAATTTCATAACTGTGTATTGAGGAGAAAGTTCCTCGATGTACGATGACTTTCGTACTCCCTACCCAAAAGTGTATAATAATGAACCCTACCCAGTGGGTTATATTCCTCCAATTTTTAAAAAGTACACGGGAAAATGTGGTAATCCCAAGGAGCATGTAAAGAGGTTCATCGAGAGTCTGGGGGCCCACTATAATGATAAAAAGTTAAGGCTAAGGGAGTTTTTGAAATCCCTAGTGGAGAAAGCCTACACGTGGTATTCCCACCTGGTCCCAAGTAGTGTAAGCTCTTGGGAGGAATTGCATGTTTTGTTCATCCAAAAGTTCTTTTTGGTTGAGGATGAGTTCACACTCACCCATCTCATGCGTGAGAAATAAAATCCAGGACAGGACGTCGGTGCTTATATCAGGAGGTTTCGGGAACGCTCCCTTGATGTGAGAGAGAAGATGCGAGAAGATAAACTTTTACAAGTGTGTACAGAGGGCTTGCTGCCCTAGTATATTTGTCACTTAATTAACGAAACAAGAGAAGGTACATTTGCAGTGTTTTTAAAAGCAGCAAGGAATATTGCCTTAGTGGTAAAACCCATTGTACCCCCGCACACTTTGACAAGTTTGCTGATGAGACCAACAGTCACCTCGGGGAGGGGAATACCCTTAAGGTCAACAATTTGGACGATGGGGGTAAAGAAGGAAATAATGGAAGCCAGGGAGGTTGAAGGGGTAGAAACAATAATAGAAAGTTCAAAGATGAAGATGATCCCCCCCAAGCTACCTTGCACGGTGGAACAGGCCTTAAATATTTATGATCTCATGGTCCGTGATAAAGTATACAGGCCGGTTAACATCCACACTGCACCACTCATGAGAGAAGACAGAGAGAAGCTTCATTATTTTGCACTACATAATAGGGTAAATCATCCTACCAAAGTGTGTTTCTCACTCAGGAGGTTGATTGACCGTCATGTAAAGATGGGGACATCGTATTGCCACCTCATGGGGCCCATATGGCTAGATCTTTTGATGAGGAGGCTGAGTAATTGATGATGGGACAGTGGCTCGAAGGAAGTGACGTCGAAGAAACTACCGATGATGGCTTCGAAGGGTGTTTAGAAGAATTCACCTTCGAATTCTCTCAACTCCTTTTGGATGTAAGGATTGAGGGGGAAGAATATCGAGGGGAAGAAGTATACGATCCCATTAAGGGACTCAGTAGGCAGTTGGGATCCTATTCTTCAAAAGAAGTTAATGAAGTGATAGCATTCGATGAGGTTGCATCTAGAGACTTGGAAGAATTTTATGAGATAGAAGATAACTGGACAGGTCCATGGATCGAATGCGTCGATGTGGCTTGCTCGCCAAAGTTTGGTTGGTTCTTTGATCAGGTCGATCTGCCTGAAGATTCCCGACTGGAAGTCATATAAGCCATTTTAGAGATCGTAAAGAAAAAAATGGTGCCACACATAAAATGGAAGGGACCTATGGCTAAACTGGTGTGTATATATATCTCAGAAGTCACATTCTCAGAGGTTGATAGGTTGATCATTAATCCACACAACAGAACCTTGTATGTTACTACGTCAGTGAATGATTGTGTTTTCTCATGAGTCTTGTTGGACGGAGGGGTGTCCATCAATATAATGCCCGTTGGATCCTTTTATGCCACCGAATTATCAGAGATAAGGATAGTGCCCCATTCGTTAGCAATATCAGGTTAGATAATCAATCCTCCACGTTAGTAAATTATGTTAACATGGGCATTACGATGGGGAACATCACTTCCCATATTAAATTCCACATCATGAATTGCGAGCCGAAATACCAGTTGTCGGTAGGTAGGGTATGGATGCACAACCACGGGTTAGTACCCTCCACTTATCATCAATGTGCGAAAGAAAACATAAAGGGTAAGGAGGTGGTGATTCGAGCTACTAACAAACCTTTTTCAAAGGAGGAGGACCACATGGTGGACACATCTTTTTATATTGAGTTGGCAAAAGAAGCTACTATAGTATAAAAATACAGCGGGGGGATAAGGATCCCGTTAACTCGAGAGAGGGTGCGAGCAACTGCTCGAACAATTATAACTTATGAAGAAGAACGTGAACAGGGAGCGATCAGGCCCCCTAGTCTATCAAGACAGATCCGTGATGGAATGACTCCACGCATCATACCTATTAAGCACCAATTCCAAACGCAGTGTGTTCTTAGCAGGAGAACAGTGAGAGAGGAAGATGAGAATCATAGGAAGAGGCCTTTTTAAAAGTAGGTGGACCGACAATGCAAGCGGGTGGTTTTTCCTAGCGGCAGAATTTTCAACAAGTTATGAAGGTGTGAGCGAGTAGCCGAGAGTCTGGATGATGAAGTTGGCCCGATCTATGAATGTTTTTTAGCGGATAACCAGGGCCAATGCTTGGTAATCGATCACTCTGGGGAATAAGAGTTTGTGGAGGAACTAGAAGAAGAACCAGAATGCATGAGGGATAGTCCTCGGCCGCAGATCCAAGAGTTAGAAAAGATCTACTTGGCTAGAGAGGGCGAAGATCCAATCCCTATTTTTATCTCAAAAGACTTGAAGGGAAATCCTCGAGGGGAATTAATTAATCTACAATCAGAGTTCAAAGACATCTTCGCGTGAAAGTACACCGAGATGCCTGGAGTAGACCAGGAGGTGGGTTGCCATAATTTGAATGCTTTCCCCTCAGTCATTCTGGTGAAATAGGGCATTCAAACGTACAAGACAGAGTTGGACCTAAAGATTAAGGAAGAGGTCCAAAGGTTGCTCACAGCTAGTTTCATTGTCCGATCCAACATTCGATCTGTATCTCTAGCATTGTGCATATGGGAAAGAAGGACAAGAGCTAAATCAGAATATGCATAGACTTCAGAGACCTAAATCGGGCATGCTTGAAGGATAAATTCTCGTTGCCTTTAATTGATAGATCGATCGATGTAACAGCATGCCATGAGATGTACAACTTCATGGATGGATACCTAGGATATAATCAGATAAAAATGGATCCGGCTGACGCAAAGAAGACTGCTATCCAGATGCCTTTGGGTAATTGCATGTACACAGTTATGCCTTTCGGATTAAAGAACGCAGGAGCCACCTACTAGAGGATGATGATGGCCATTTTCCATGACCTTTTTCACATACCATGGAGTTTTATATCGATGATTTGGTGAATAAATCCAAGAAGGAGGGATCCTACCTGGATGATTTGAGGAGGGTGTTCACTTGTTGCAGGAAATATAAGCTAAAGATGAACCCTCTCAAATGCGCCTTCAGGGTAACGAGTGGGAAATTCCTAGGGTTTATGGTAAATCACCAGGGGGTATAAATGGACTTGGATGAATGACGAAGAATCCTTGATATGCCAAGGACAAAATCAGCGAAAGAGTAAAAGAGTTTTCTTGGCAAGGTCTCCTACCTAAGGCGGTTTGTCCCGGGGCTGGCTGAGGTAACCCACCCCTTGATGGAGATGATAAGAAAGGGAATGAAGTTTGAATGAGAAGTAATGCACCAAGAAGACATAGAAAAACTGAAGGCACTCCTTACATCTCCTAAGATAATGATTCCCCCGAAGGCAAGTACCCCTTTACGTCAACAGAACGGTCTATTGGGTCTTTGTTGGACCAAGAGAGCGGAGGCATTAAAAAATATATTTATTACTTGAGTGGGAATATACATGGTCCTGAGGCCAGATATACTAACATTGAGATGCACTACTTTGCCCATGTATTTGTAGCATAAAATCTAAGGCATTACTTGTTATCATTCATGGTTCATATCGTAACTAGGTGCGACGCCATAAAATTTTTACGTGTTAGAACAGTATTGATAGGCAGGGCAACTAGATGGTTTCTAATCCTTTCAGAGTATGATCTTAATTGCATGGTCCCTCGAGCCATTAAAAGTCAGGTATATGCAGATTTTTTGGCCATCTTCCCGTCAAGGATGTTCGAGCTGCCTATTGAAGAGCTCCTAACTGATGACCTCCAGGCCAATTTCATGGCAGCCAGCCTAGACGAATGGAGTATGGTGTTTGATGGTTCTTCAGCCAAGAAAAAAGGAAGAACGGGAGTCATTCTGTGAAGTGGCAGTGAAGAAATTCTCATATCTTTAAAATTAGAGTCTGAATGCTCAAATAATGAAGCCGAATACGAGTCACGGGTCCTAGGGTTACTCGAAGCACTGAGAAGGGGCATCTAAGTCCTGAAAATTAAAGGGGATTCTAACTTGATTGTGAAATAGGTGACAGGGGAGTTTTCTCTAAAACACATGAGTCTGGTGCCTTACCGTACGATCATCCAGGGACTTCTCGAACAGTTTGAGGTGGTAAGGATAAAGAGGCACCCTCGAACGATAAACAGACATGCGAATGCCTATGCCACCATCGCACAAAACATTACCTTCGATGGAGAGTCAACTATGGTTCAAATCACAAAGAGAACGGCCCCTTCGACGGTGTCAGAGATGATGCCCTCAGAGGACAAAGACGATTAGAGGGGTAAAATCAAAAAGCAGTTGGAGAGAGGGGAAGGGCCACTTAATCAGGCTAATTTAGCACAGTACTTTATTACCAGGGGTAACTTATACTATAAGAATAAAGGAGGTTGGTTGTATAGGTGTGTGGACCCTGAAGAAGATAAAAGAAGGCTGATTGAAGTACACGAAGATAGATGTGAGACCATTGATATCCCTTTATACAGGAGTATACAATGGGCAGGGTACTACAAGCCTTCGAAGAGACAGGAAGTCGATGCAGTGCATAAAAGGTGTTCAAAGTGTTGTATTTTCTATCAGGCAGCAGAATGCAACTTCATTGACCAATCGCAAGACTAGAGACAGCCCTACATGGATTTATTTATACATGGAGTGATGCCAACAGATAAAGAGGACGCTACGAAGATAAAAAGGCAAGCATCGAGGTACTTCATACGAGATGGGCAATTGTACCAACGAGGCTACCATGACAAGCCTTTAAGTTTCATAAGAAGAGAATAGGCTGAAGATGTGTTAAAGCAAGCTCACGACCCAGGGCACATCGAAGGAGACAAGCTTTACGATCAACTAATGACTTTGGATTATTATTGGCCTTCAATGGAGAAAGATTCAGCTGATTTTATTCAAAAGTGCAAAGCTTGTGAACTACATGGGAATATGATTCACGCTCCTTCAGTGGACATGCACTCTCTATCTACACCATTTCCATTCCATACTTGGGGATTTGACCTGGTAAGATCCATCAACCCTTCGTCACGAGGAAACATATGGATCGTGGTAGCCACAGAATGTTTCACAAAGTGGTCGTAGGCCATACCGCTCAAGAAAGCCACTACGGGGGTAGTAGCTCGATTTATGAAGGAATATATTATTTGCTACTTTGGCATCTCTAAGGTGTTTCTGTTGGAATGGTACCCCCTTTATAAATAACAAAGTGCTCATGTTCACATACAAGTATTCCACCATCCATCACAAATCAGCAGTAGCATACCCGAAGTGCAATGGATAGGCAGAGGCCACCAACAAAACTTTAGTGAACATTTTGGCAAAAATATTAGAAGAGTTTCCAGGATCATGGGATGACAAGATCCCCAAGGTTCTTTGGGTTTATAGAAGGACGAAAAGAAAGCCAACAGGGTACACACCATTCTACTTAGTATTTGGGGCAGAAGTTGTGTTATCGATCGAACTCGAGGTACCTTCTGATCTCTATAACCTATGAAGTGCAATGTTCCCTCACATCCACCATGTATAACTAGAAGACTTGGAAGAGCACAGGGATAATGCCACGAGGAATTTCGATATATAAAAGAAGCAGTTATCCAAATCTTATGATCAATTGGTGAGGCCAAGGAATTTTAAGGAGGGGAACTTGTTTCTAAAAGCATGCACAAGACACGTAAGAGGTTTGTCATTACCAAAGTTCGAGGCAAACTGGGAAGGGCCCTATATTGTTCAAGTATCTCACGATTCGGGTTATTGCGAGATATCTAAGCTGGAAGATAATGTGACTTTCAAATTGAATGACAAGTGGCTGAAGATTTATTACGTCTGAATGTATGTTACGCCAATCTCGTTCATTGACTTATTTTTTTTTAGAAACGGTGGATGTATGCTTTAAAGCAATTGAGCTCACCCATTTAATATAGTTGGAAGCAATATTCATGTGGCATATGTTAGATCACTATTTTATTTTTACAAGTTCACTGTTTGATTCCTTCCTTATGCGCGATGTACTTAGCATTATAGTAAGTTTGGCCAATATTCAATTGGAACAATAGAAAGGAAAAAAGACACCAAAGTTTCCAATGTTTCTTTACTTCAAATAAACGATAACATTGTGGTTACAAGGAAGTTAGAAAATTCAAAAGCCCACATAAATGAGCAGCACCAACAAAAGAAACACTGAAAAAAGGACTTAGGGATCGTCCATGATAAAATGAAGATTCTCTAAACCAAGTATCTTGTGGTGATGTTGGGGATGAATTTTCTCAAGGTTGCTTTGATCTGTAATGAGATCGGATAAATCCTTCTGACAAAGCTCCCTGGTCCGATGAATGGCCCCTAATTCCCGCTTTTTCTCAACTAACTCGGCCTCCGCACGAGCAATTGCCTCGCGGGCCTCCTCCACGCCTCGTTCAGATATCAGCAATTGGGATTCCAAACTTATAAGCTCCTCTGAGATGGCCACTTGTGAATGATGGGAACTTTGGAGGCAATGATAGACAAGGGGAGGATTAGCCTTCTTGAAACTCCGCAGTAGCTCCACCAGCCAAGTCATAGAAAATCCATCATTCGTCAACACATTAATCCTCCATAATAAAGTCTTGATGGTATCAGAGCTAAGGGACAAGAGGGGAGTATTGAGGATTTCCTCCAACACCATCGCGAGCCCAAGCAAACGACATGCCATCATTCCAGGAATTATTTGAAAGCAGCGAGCAATAAAGGTTGAAGGAAAATGAGCTAGCAATTGCTCAATTAATAGGCGAGGACCCTCAGTTAAAATAGAAGGGAATTTGGTTAATGTTTTCCTCACAACCACTTCGGGGGATTCTTTAGGGGGATGCATGATGAAAATACTATCACTGGAAGAGGGACACTGGGTATGCGAGGTGCTATCACTCGCTTGAATCTGAGGAGCAATCAATGCAGGGGCATCACCAATCCTAGGGGCCTATTCCAAAGAAGCAACTCCAGCTAAGGTCCCTGTTTGAATTAATACCTGAGCAACAGGTTCAGCTTTGGGACTACAAAGCGTAGGCTAATCGACCTCCACCTAAAATACAACAAACAGTTGAAGTAAGAAATAAAAAATAAGAAAGCATGTACAAAATATCTTGCTAATATAGAGATTATGCCTATAAGACTAGGCCTGCTTGAACCTCGGTTATAGGAGATTATGCCTATAAGACTAGGCCCGCCGAACCCTCGATTATGGGAGTCTATGCCTATAAGACTAGGCCCGCCCGGCTCTCGGTTATGGAAAATTTTAATTTTAAAGTCCTACGTTACTAGGACCACCTGACCCTCGGTTATGGGAGATTTTAATTTTAAAGCCCTACATTACTAGGCTCGCCTGACCCTCGGTTATGGGAGATTCTGCCTATAGACTAGGCCCGCCTGACCCTCGATTATGGGAGGTTATGCCTATAAGACTAGGCCCGCCTGACCCTCAGTTATGGGAGATTTTGAGCTCAAAACCTAATATTACTTGGCAAAGTTAATAAATTTATATGTAGTAGATAGATGGAAGAGTGAAAGTACCTCTGGAAGTCGCTCGTCAACAAATTCGCGAGTGGCCATCTGAACCACATCTTCTTCCTCAATAGGACCCGGAGTTATGAATAGATGTTGACTTTGGGGGGGTATTCACACCCCACCCTACCCCCCATCCCCCGACTTCAGTAACTTGCTATCGCCTACTTGGTTTAGAATGGAAGGCCTGAACACAGATACAAGCATTTGGTCATTCAAAGGAAGGTGGGTTGAAGGAGTGGTTTGAACAAGTATGGGATCCTGCAACATAGAAGTTAGTAGGTAGGGTAACAAGTTGAAAAAGAAATGATTGCTCAAAAAAATAAGAAAACCAAACTTGCCACAGGCAATGAAGAAATGGGCATAGGGGACTTTGGTATATCCTCAATAGGTCTCACATCAAGGACATCCCTCGCAAGGCCAGCCTACTCGCAGAAAAAAGAGGGATAAGGGGAATAGTAGCTACTAGAGTCAGACGAGGAATTAGATATAACTACCCCTAGGGGAAATGGGAGATTACCTGTGAAGTAGTATGGGAAGTTACTTCGAGAGGAAGATCCTCTCCAACATCATCATGTGCACCACCTCATGCATTAACCTGGAAAGAAAAGGGAGGAAGAGAGCAGGTTACAGCAGAATGGAGCCATTAGCATGAGAAGAAAAGAACGAAAGAAGATATTTAGAGTAAGAGACATTAATGGACTTACCTCTTCCTCCAACACATTCTCTACATTCTCATACCTTATCTTCATCATCATCATCACCAATATCACCACCAGACACATGCTCCTGAGGTAACTCCTCCTCACTGGACTCACTCGGCTCCTCTATCACAAGCTTAAGGGGGCTAATCATTTTCCTCTTTTTACACCCCCGGAAGATTGAGGGTCATAAGAAAATCCATGAGCAGACACCTCGATTGACATGAAAACTCTATCTTATTTACTAAAATTATCCCAAGTCTGGAGAATACGAACCACTATCTGGATCACCACTTCGGTAATCTTTGGGTTAGGAGTAGAGGCTATTAGAGGTTGTGCAACAGTTTTGAGTTTCTTGAAAGGTGCCTTTTGAGTGGACCTAACTGTCGCATCCGATGAGGCAACACGGGGAGAATCAGTCCTTCCAACTGGCCTTGAAGGACCAGGGGCAACATCGGCTTGGAGAGAGGTTTGGGAGGCTTTCTTTCTTTTTACAACTGCCTCATCCAAAGGCGCTATCTGAGGCATCTCGAGGGGAGCATTGGTGTTGGTCGTACTAAGAGGAAAAATGAAGGACTGGGTGGTGCAATTCCTAAAACCCAACTCCGTAGGAAAAAACCTTTCAACTTCAGGATACATGGGATCCTTCAAGAGGTTGGTTTGAAAGAGAACCAATTGATTTTGCCAAAACATGTTGATGTACATGGCTGACCTTCCTCTTTGAGCTTCTTTGCTCAGGATCATGGCATTAGCTGGGTAGTTGGCACACAAACTAACAACAGTGGAGGTCAAATAATTCGAACAGGTAAAAGAAAAATTGGGGAGTTTCTCTCGAGTAAAATGACTCAACAAGGGGTCCTTTGGTCGTAACCAAACTGCGGGGATACTCAGTGTGGGCTATAAACAAAATAAAAAGATGACTATTCGATATAAGAAGGCAGATATGAGGGGATTAATATAAGGGGGACACTCTTCTCTAGGAAATTCCTGGCAAGGGCATCGTCAATAGGAGCAATGGGACGCTCCCCTTCAGTAAAGAAATCATTAGTAAAAAACTGACTCACCCCAATATAGGGGAAAGGTATGAACCTTTCAGCTCGATCAATCAAGGCAATCATGGGCTTCTGGACACTTTTATTTTTCTAATAATAGATTCGAGGGATCTTCACAGGCTGTGAACCAGGGTAATTACCGGAGGGGGCGTAATCGGGAAAGTGGCCAAAGAGAAAAGTTGTCAAGAGAACATTATTGGTGTAATTAGGAACATCAAACATGTCGATGCTTCGAGAAGAGTCTGCCGTAACACGGTCTAGCCAAGTATATAAGGAGCTAAGAACAATGGCAACAAGGGGAATTTTTACACCATTGGCCATGCGAACGACCATGTTGATCAAGTCCTTTTGAGGACAGTTATGGGGCTTGCCTGGAAGAGAGACCTTCGATGGCATCACCCAGATATTGCTTGCTAACTCAATCTTGGATCCATAGCCTTTTCCAGTTAGAGGTTGTTCAAATACCTCCTTCCTCTAAGGGTTATCCCTGGATGCCTCGCGGGCTCTAAAAATGATCTTCTCCTCAATAAAATAAAAGTAACGAATTACTTCGGAGTAGGTTCACTTATTATAAGTGACCATATAGTCCTTTACTACAGCCTGTAGTTCACTTCTCAAATATTTTTCCTCGCTGGATACAGCCTGCTCAAAGAAGGTGTCAAATCCAGCAGCCTCTAACCCCAAAAGTTCACATACATCTTCCAAGGTGACAGTAAACTCACCCCAAGCGGCTACAAGGGTGTGTGACCTATGGCACCAACGAGAAACCAACAGTTGCAGATAAGTATTATTCTTGGCAAGAGTAAGGTCACCCAGCCAAAGAGAGCAAGATAAACCAACAAGGGCTAGCTGAATGGAATACTTTGAATGGATACACTCAGTCCAAGGTCCCAACCCCTCGTTATCACTCAAAGAAGATTCACCACGCTCAATTCAAAAGCAGGTAACAGTGGTAGTGGGGAGGTAAGTGAAGTCTTCAGCATCCTCACCTTCCTCTATCAACAGGTTTGGATTTTCAGTCGGCATCAGGGAATCGATTCGTCATTGCCCAGAAGTGGTCGTTGTCTCCAAAATAAGGGGTACTAAGGTATCATGCCCATTGATCTTAGCGCGCCTGAGTGACAGGAGAAGCTCCCCTAACAGAGAGAGTTATTTTCACTAGTGCCATGAAAGATAAGAAAAAGGAGAATGGAGAGTAACTGGAAAAGAGTAAGAAAGTTAAAAAAAAAAGTAAGGGTTTCTTTTATAACTCTCGCAGAAAAGCTCAAACTCAGAAAGTGAGAACCCAAAGGTGAAGTTTGAATTGAGGATATACCCCCTTTTATAGGGGCAACATGAACTCCAAAAGACGATAAAAAGTGACGCTTTCGAAAAGCGTAATGATGGCATTTTGGAGTAATTCAGCTGGTGCGGCGGTTAAGCATGCATGACCACAGAATGCCAAATGTCATAATGATGACGTTTCGGGAGGCAATGCGTCGATTAGCAACAGTGATCACACACACATTCCCTGGCGCTGCCACGTGTGATGCGCAAAAATGCAAATGATAACTACAATTAATGCGACATGCTTGGGGTCTTGTCTACCTTAGGGAATGAAGAGCTTTGGGGGAAATCCGAATAAATCTCTTCATTTTCCCCAAGAAAATAAAATTGAGGGTAAACAAAGGTTTGATATAGATATTTCTTCATGCAATAAATAAATATCTTTACGAAGGGGAAAATGTAGGGGAGTCCTCCCCGAAGAGTGATTAATTTAGCCAAGCAGATTGAATGTTCACAAAGAAGAATGTCCCACAAACACACTTCGAAGATCCTCCATACAAGTGGGTCGCAGGATCCACCTCAAGGATCCTTCACAATAAGTAACTCTCAGTGCCCTATCTCGAAGTGTCTCCAACGGACCTAGCTCGAAGGATCCAATTCGAAGAACAAAGTCACCTGGATGATAATAGTTTAATTAGAAATAGAATGTTGTATTATTTATTTTATCTTATGAATATACATGTCGAGTGAGGTTGTTTCGTACCCACGAGGGGCCATGCCTGGTAGGGCATGGGAGATCTTTCATGCTCTATCAAGCAACCTCCTCTTGGGAACTTCGTAGGGACATAGTTTGGAGGATTTAGAATAAGGCAACATTAGGAATTATTACCAACCCTCTTGGTACACTTGGGCAAAACTTCACCCAGGACAAATGTCACTCGAGACTAATCATTACTAAACTATTCGAGTGAACCTTCTCGAGGTACCCGATTGTAATACCCCGTGATTTTAATGACTTTTAAAATGGGTTATATTTTAAATTAATGGATTAATTGGATTTTATTATAAATTAATTCATTTGGGTTTTATCCGAATTGTGTATATTAAAACAAATGATTTCGAATATTACTTAAAGATATTTAGGTAATGTATTAATGTGATGTCATTGATATGACGGTATGATATAAAAAGGGTAATTTGAATTTTTAGTCAGACGCGGTATGGGACGTGTCGGGACTAATTTATTAAATTAAAAAGGAAATTTATTTTCTATCGACCTTATAGTCATTTCGACTGCGTCGTTGCGTCCGGAAGGGTTGAAATAGTCAGAAAAATCTATTTGGATGTTGGATTTGGGTCTCGGGTCATTTGGAAATGAAAAGACAACCCAAAAGGGCATTTTGGTTATTTTTACAAGGAGGATGAATAGTGATTTCGGGTTTTGTCTTATTATAAGTATTGGTAGATTAAGTGTACATGGGTTATACATCTCCTCTTCACAAATTAGAGAAGTCATCTTCCTAGAGAGAGTGAAAGGTTGCTTGGGAAGGGAAAAGCTTGCTTGGAAAGGAGAAGAACCAAAGGTCAAAGGTCACCACCACCATCACCACCTAAGTTATTCAACTCCAAAGGATCAGATCTTCAGTAAAGGCAAGTGTTTGATATTTGCAACTTAAGTTCGTATATTTTCCATGTTAGAATAATTATGAAAAGAGATGATTTTTCATGTTTGGAAGACATAATGGAGTTGTTTTATGGATTTCAAGAAACTGAAATGATATAGGAAGTAAACTCGTGTTGTAGGATGAAAATAATCACGAAATAATCATATGTCTATGGAAGAAAAATCTGAAAACCATTGAAGTGTTCTTGAAGTTAATATGATGATGATTTTCTGGAAAATGAGGAGATAAACATTCTTTTTAATCCAATCCCTTGATGATTCTAGGATGTTTAGAGTATTGGAAATCGTTCATATATGTTGATATATCATGTAGTAATAATTGTAAGTCATTTGGGATGTTAATATGAAGGTTAGAATGAATAAAAATGGTGAAATCCGTAGTTACAGAAAATGCAGAAAACCAGGCTGTGACCTGAGGGATCGATCGATCGACCCCTGCCTTCGATCGATCTACCTCCCCAGAATATGTAAAGTTGTTTCTTTTTAAATGATGATTTTTATCCCAAACCTTTTGTGGATCTTTGGTGATTATTATTTGGATATTATGGGACATAGAAAATATCAGTAAACCCTTGATAAGATTTGAATTAATTTGATTTGGATTCAAGTGATTAAAATGATGAAAATTATATTGAATGAAATTTCGGTTGCTAGACTCATTTGTTAAATTCCAAATGGGGATGTATGAGGATTAAAGATAGGACTAGTAGGGATGATTTAATATAACACCTGGGTATCCTTAAGTTTACAAGAGGATTTAATCCTAAGTGAAAGAATATGTGTTTATAATAGATTTGAAACTATCGGTTTTAACCTTAATAAAAAGGAGAACTAAACTCGTAGTAGTTCGGGAGAAATAATGTTATGGACCAGTAGGATATTAGTGACTTCTTATTGAATATATGTTGAGGAAAATCCTATTTGAATCTTGTGTATTGAGTGAGGGTAGCCTTAGGGTTACAATTTAAACATCAAGGAGTGGGTTTAAGCTCATTATTGATTTCGCAAGGACGGAGTGTAATACAAGAGCGTAGTGGTATGTCTCCTGGATAGAGATGGGAGTTTAGAACACATTTAGTTGAAAGAGGGGATGAGGTTATTCCGATCGCGTATTTGAAGTTGACGAACCTCCTCGATCAACAAAGTTAAGTAGTAGTGTATTGGAGGGGTTCCTTGTTTGGATTTAGCTTTGCGAGACGCTCCGCGCATGAACCTTAACGACGTCGGGAGTGGAGAGATGTTATAGGATGCGAGGATAATGAAATTATGAAGTAAAGATATGATATTTTAATACGTGGAATTTAAAAGAGATATAATTCTACGTATGGGAATTATCTTAGGGTAGTGATATTACCTTATTGATATTATATTATAGGTATGATAATTCCTATTTGATTGATTGATGATTTATGTGTATGACATACCTAGCTTACTTGCTATCGGTGGGAGGTTTGCACGTGAGGGCAGTCATATCCTGATGAATCCATGGGATCTTTGATTTGTCGCTCGAGAACATAGGTCTATGAAAGACTTATCGGGGAGTGGATAAGTCCGCTGACTGTGGGTACGTAGGTATGTGCGTGACCCATGGATACGAGAACTATGTTCGCCTCCAATGTTTGTGATATTGTTCATGGTTCGAGGAATCTTTACCGAACCTTTAGTCCCCTATTCGGCGACCTGCGATGATGGGATATGATAGCAGAGTAATGCATTGCACCGCAGCTGTGACTCAGGATGCCGTATTATATATGAATATATATTTAATTAATTAAATGAATGAATGGATATATTGTGGTTAAATTATCTATTGTGTGAGAAATTGTAGATAACGGTGAATAGAGAAAGATAATTGAATTAAGTTAATGAATGTTTATTGAAAAACTTAATTCATATTAATTGAGAAATGATTCATGTTAATGAGAAACGATGAGAAATGTAAATGAACAATAATATGACGTACGGTATGGGACATATGGGGATTATGATATTGGGATGGAATTATAATATGGAGACTAGAAAAGAGGAACCATTAACTAGGAGGTTAATAGGAAACGTTAAGTGTGCACTCTAGTTGAGATGTGAGAATGGCAAGTGAGAGTTGGGTCTAACATGTACATAGTAAAAGATTTATTGCACTTGTTAAATACTTGATGTTTTAAAAATCATTTTCACAATCGGGCTCTGACCCGTTTCCTTGCATATTTTCTTTTCTATTGTATCTTCTATATCAGGTGTCCAGAAACAGGGACGCCAACCTTAGCGGATTATGACAGGCTGTGGATTTATGGAGTTTTGCTTAGACGCCTATCATCATTTGATTCACAGTATTCTTAGTCAGGGCATGTCGCCCAAAGGATTCCGTTATCTCTTTTCTATCGGGGTCAAATACTATTGAATTCGTGTCTTTTAATACATTTAACATTGTTGGGATTACTGTAATGGATTAATATTATGTGGGAATGTTTATTCCAAATGCTTTTAAATTCTTTTATGTTATCTATTTGGTTATCAGTGTTGTAGAATAAAATGTGTTGTGTTATTCTTAAACTAGAAATGAATTTTGTTGAATTAAAATTTGGAAAGTTTTTAACACTAGCTTAATTGGGTATTGGGTGAGTTGTAAATGTTTTTCGACAGTGATGCTAAGAATGAGCCAACTGTATATTCTCTTTTAATTTGGTATGGGGCTGGCCACCCGGTATTTAATTAGGCGGGGTGTTACACCGATCTCTCTCAATACTTACCCCCACGAGGTTACCTCCTTGAGGTACCTTGGGTGCTAGCCTGCCTGACTGGTGTGACCAGATACCTAACAATAGTCATTGTTTGAATCACTTTCTAACGTCATAACGTCGGGCATTTAGGGACTCAAGAATGTAGCACTCAAGTGGTTTTATCCTTAGAATTAGTTCACCAAAACCTAGCCATCTAGCCACCCTAGAGTAATCCTCAAGCTGATGAGTTATATCCCTCATTAATTCCCATAATACTTCTAGATAATAGAATGGTTTCCCACTAAAACTATCAGATCCCATGCATTGAATACAATATCTCGTGCATTTAATGCACCCTACCGGAGGGATCGAGGGCGTGCTGACTCGAGCAGCCTCTCCCCTATATAAATAGACCAAACAAACAAATCAGGGAGAGATCATCCTGAGCCCAGAATTGCTGCCCAAATTTCCTTATACCGGAGAACCCTTGCGATAGCATTAACTCCCGTACACATTTAATGCACCCATCATTGGGCATTAACTGAGATTGAAGTTCCTGCCTTGCCTTTATTGTGCCTGGAGTGCTTGTTCTTTCTCCCTCCGACCACGTCACATGTTGGTCCTATTCATTTATTGTGCTTTCCATATGTATCCTGTGTTAATATGCTCTTTAATGCAAGCCTGAATATTAAATCTCTGTGTCTCGCATTTACCTGTGGCTATTAACTGTGTTGAAGAACCCACATTACGTTTAGTTAATTTATGCGGTGATTCACGGGTATAAGGTGTATGGGCGACCTAGTTAATTGGATTTTTAGTATCGTCCACATTCAAAAGATGTGGGACTGTATGTATAATAAGAGTAAATGAATAATGGAGTTAACACATGGGGATATTGGATTTTTTACATGTAGAGGAAATACTTTAGCCGTGAGTAGATAGGCTCATAATAGTGACCAAAAAGGGGATAAAATTACAAAGTGTTGTGTAGGCGCTCAAGTGAATTGGTAGATTCAATGATTAAGTATTTCGTACGAAATGGCTAAAGCGAATTAGCCACTAGAAGTAACGGTAAGTGGGGATTGTTGGACTAAAGGATACTGTTAGTTTAGATATAGCAGGAACAACAGAATGATTTAGATTTTTGGAAAGGACAGATGTTGTGCGAGAATATATCCAAAACTTTTTAGTACCGGGCTTATCATAATTTTGAGGATGAAATCCCTTTGTAAGGGGAAGTAGGCAATACCCCGTATTTCTGAGTAATTGGAATTTAATTAATTCATTAATTATTTGGGTTAATTTTAACTTACATGTCGTAGTTTGATGGAGTTAAATATTTTTGGGAGAGATATGAATTTATTGTTGGTGGAATAATTTGTGTGACAATTATTATACGTCATAGCGAGTAATATCGACGGAACTGCATAGAATCTCTCTAGAAAATCGCATGTAGACTATTTGAGGACTAGATGGAAAATTATTGTAGAATGACTCGGATGTCGATTTTAAGGTCACGGTTGATTCTAAATGGGTCGAAATAGTCAAAATAGTGTACCCGGGGGATTCGGGGCCTTTTTAGTCATAACCGAGCCCACACGGGAGTGTTCAGGTCACTTGGCCTTGGCTCATAAGCCTAATTTTGAGAATTGGGATTTTAAACCTAAGATTAGTCAGTTGGGGCAGCATCATATCATATCTAAAACCCTAAGAGTCGAAGTAGAAAAGAGGAGAGGCCATTAGAGAGAAAGAAAAGAGTTTGGCGGTGTAGCACCTTGATTCATCCATAAAAGTTACCGAAATCATGATCGGAGCGAGGGGGATCGACTCCATCATCTCATAAATTAAATAAGACCTTTATCTCATAAGGCAGGTGTTTATCTTTCTTATTTTTTAAAGGTTATAATGCTCATGTAGTGTAGGGCCTTATATTTGATTATTTTAAATGAGATTTTTGGATAATTGATGATTCAAACACATGATCTTCTTCAATATCTTATTTTTCTTAATAACTTCATTAATTTTTGTAAGTTTTAGCTCACCCTCTATGTTTTCCTCTTCTTCACATTTTTCTGCAACTATAGCTAGGGTTCTTGTGTGTTCATGGCAAAGCTTGATGATAAATCAATCAAGGAATTTAGGAAGAAGTACAGTATTTCTGACTGGGTAGAAATTGATTGTGCCCCCTTATCTAGAAACTTGCATGACGTTGAGGGGGGCACTGGATTCATACCCTCATGCTAACATAGGGGGGTTTGACCTTTCCTCCAAACCCTCTCTTCCTTATATTTTTTGGATACTTTTCGGTAGTCCCTGCTCAATGTGCCCCAAATATGTGGAAAATAATAACAGGGGTTCATAGAATTAACACCCTGTATGACACAAGGTTGGGTCTTACTGAAATATGTTATTGTTATGTACGGTAGAGAACAAGTGAAGGCCTTATTTACTTGAAGACCGGGAAGGATGACCGAGTCCTAGTGGTAAATCTTCCAGACTTGCACAAGGATTACTGGGGCCAAGGCTTTATTGCCAGAAATTGGAAATGTCCTCCTTCTCGTGCGGCCAAGAGACAAAGAGGCCCTATAATTTTTTACCATGGAGAGGAGCGCATAGGTCACTGATTTTTATATCTTTTTTGCTATTTCATTTGGTCTTCATTTTCTTCTTCTTGTGGTCTTCTGAAAACTGTTCTTTCTTTCTCTTATTTTTTCTCGTGCAAAGAATCTTGAGCCCGATATCAGTAAAATCAATGTTGACATTCTGAAGGGTTGGAACATCAAAGAGAGGCTACCTAATGGTGAGCAGCCCAGGTCATTAGCTTATCTTTCGAGTATAAAAATACTACAACCAGCTTTATTGCTCTCCCTGTCGACAAGGTTCCAATTTGAGAGCTCCTGAGATTGGTCCTTCTGAGTCAATTATTATTGAAGAGGAAATCTCGAAAGAAGAGGAAGGAATTGAGGAGGAAGAAAGTGAAGAGGGGGTAAGAGGAGAATAATAATAATAATAATAATAATAATAATAATAATAATAATAATAATAATAATAATAATAATAATAATAATAATAATAATAATAATAATAATAATAATAATAATAATAGTAATAATAATAGTAATAATAATAATAATAATAATAATAATAATAATAATAATAATAATAATAATAATAATAATAATAATAATAATAATAATAATAATAATAATAATAATAATAATAATAATAATAATAATAATAATAATAATAATAATAACAAGAAGAAGAAGAAGAAGAAGAAGAAGAAGAAGAAGAAGAAGAATACATGGCCCCTCAAATCAAGAGGAAATAGTTGAAGCACCTTGAAGAGGATGACCACATGGTCTTATCTGCTAGTATCACATCTTTGAAGACATATGCAACTGATTCCCCCCAAGGTTAGCGGTTCTAGATTATCTGATAAGGGGAAAGATAAAGAGAAATAAAAGAAAAGAGAGGAGGAGGAGAGAAGGAGAGAAAGAGGAAAGAAGAGGAGAGAGTGGAAGCTAAAAGGAGGATAGTTCTGCAGTCCTCTGAGGCGACTTCTTTCCCAAGTCTTGAGGGGGGATAGTGTGGGCGACTCACCACATTTAGACCATGACCTTTTAAAATGGTCAGTGCTCGCTAATAATTGCGAGCGTTCATCAAGGTTGGGACCATCCCAACTCATCCTTAAAATTGCACAAGGGATAACTGTGATAAGTATTTCCCGCTTTTTATTTTCCTTTACTCTCCCTGTTTCTGTTCTGATTTTCTATTATTTTCTTTTGGGTGAAAATGCTATCTGACTTTACCACTTTTTTAGACACTCAAGTTGATAGCTCTAGGATAGAGCAAGAACTGAAACATTCTCTGGATGCTGAGAAGAAGGTCTTTGTCGATGCTCGCTAAAAGTGGGAGCGTGAGAAGAAAGAAATGTCCAAGGCCTATAACACTTTTGGGGCTACTCAGAAGGTGGTGATTACTGAGAAGACAAGGCTGGCGGAGACTAATAAGTACATATCCGATTAGGTGGCTAAGCTAGAAGCTGAGCTTCCTAAAGAAAAGGATGCGAGCTACCATGAGGGCTTTTACAAAGCCTATGATTATGTAGAGCACCAAATGGTCTATGGGTGTAAGGTGTCCTCTAATAAGGGATGGGACTAGGGCTTTAAGGCTACTGGAACTTCTGCAGACTCTGAACTTTTTAACCTTCATTATCCTGGTCCTAATTCTTTTGTGGGAGATAAATATGACGGCGACTAAACTGCTGATAATGTGGAGATTCTTCCTGCCGAGGTCAGCAAAAGCACTGGTACTGATAAGGAGCAGTAGGTGGTTGACAAAGGCAAGGCCATTGTTGGTGGAGATCGAGTGAATGACTAGGGATTCTAGACTAGGATTTTATCTTTTCCTTATACGATCCTTAGTTTGCCAGATTGTAACTTATTTTTTAGGAACTTAATGTATTGACCAGCAACCACCCTTTCATGCTTATATCATAATGAAATTTCCTCATTTTTACATATGTTCATTTTAATCCCCATGTTCTAATATTCTTGCTTCTGGTTTGGTGTGTGTCATTTATAGTCTGCTGATTTAAATCGATGTATTTCTGCTAACTCCCAACTTGGGAAAATCCTTAGACCAGAAATCAACTTGAAAGTTTGTGAAGCCTTTGTAAGAATCTGCAAGTCCTTAAGGAAAAGGAATGAGTGGTACAAGAATCGGACCGAGGTAATTTCCAAGATGAAGGATAATCTTCAGGAAATGGAGGAAATATGCGCCTCCATACAAGAGGAAGTAAATTCCTTAAGGGACCAACTTTTAAAGAGGACTGAGGTCGACCAAGTGGGTGAAGTCCTTCAGTTATAGAATGATTCCTAGAGGAAGGATGTTTCTTGTCTGAAAGATTTCATAGTTGTGCTTAAAGAAAATGTCAAGAATCTGAGGTATGCATTCAAGATGGGACCCCAAGAAGTCTGGAGAGAAGGCTACAATGATGGTTGGTCAGATGCCCCAGCGAAGTGCAAGGAGCTATAAGATGTTCCCATTGCTAGAGGGTAGCAAAGTATCCTTAAGAAGGTGAAAACCCCAAAGGATTCCAAACTGTGGTATAAATACCAAACTAAGTGCCCTACCTATTTCCATAAACCCCTCTCATAAGATGATGAGTGGATTTCGGCTGATGCCATTACTTCCCAACTTTTGGATCATGACCTCGATGAAGATATAGAAGAGTTCCCCCCAAAGATAGAAGATGTCTAGAGAGAGATTATAGCAAAGTATCTTGCTCGCCATCCTGGGCCACCTTATGCCTTTGTGTGTGTTTTTTTGCCTGTGATGTAATTGTAATAAAGAATTCGTTTGATATTCTATTATGTTTTGAGCATATTCTTACTAAACATATGTTAATCTTACCTGTTTGTCGGTTACTTGGTATCTTTATCGACCAAAATAATACTAATTAATCAATCTTAGGCCTTAGATGAGCTTTTATTAGTTTAAATCATTTTGGGCTTTTTTGATTGACTAAATGACATTTAAGTATTAGTCCTCTTCTTTTTATGTGTTTGAACATTCTCCCAGTCCAATATGCCTAAGCAATATCATTCCATCCATTTTACCTTTTAGGCTGCGTCGTCACACTCCCTTTGGCCTAAGTGAGATGATGGCAAGAATGCACCTAGCTAATGGGCAATTCGCCTGAGCAGGATTTTTTCAACTAACAGAAGTTGGCAACCAACCTGAGTTGAATTTATTCCAAAGGATCCCCTGTTGGGCTGTTGTTGTTGTCCGAGCAACTCATGAGGCCTCTTTTGTTTACAACAAGGACCTGAAGGTGGTAGTTATTCCAAGTGCTTATAATTGACTTGTCATAACTACCGCTAACCCTGTTTATTAAGCATTTAGATATGTGCAAAGGAGTTATCATTGGAAAAGGTGTAAATTAACGAGATGTATTCAAGATAAGTTAAGCATCTGATGCAAAAAGATGAGAATAGAGGGTCCATCCGGCCTTTATTCGTTAAGTGTTGTCTAATGAGCAATCATGAGTTTGAAAATAAAAAAATTCTTAAACTAACAAAAAAATAAAGAAAAATATCTAAAAGTATAACTTCTTGAGATTATTTGCGTTCCATGATTTTGGTATCTCCCTACCATCTAGCGTTTTCAAGTGATATGATCCTTAAAGATCGTCTCTGATAACTCTGAAGGGTCCTTCCCAGTTTGATCCAGTTTGTCGTCTGATGGTTTTACAGAATTACCGAGGACTTTCCTCAGAAAATAGTCCCCTAATAAAAACTTCCACGGATTGACCCACTTGTTGTAATGCTTGGATAGTTGTTATTGGTAGGAAGCGAACTTAGTCAAAGCCAGCTCCCGTCGCTCATCTGCTACATCAAGCTCAGTGCATCGTGCTCCATCGTTGAGCCTTGGTCAACCAGAGTGGTTCTCATAGTAGGGGGACCTGCTTCCAAAGGGATGATGCCCATCCATAAGTGAGTGCAAAGGGTGTTTCCCGAGTAGGTTTCCTGGGTGTGGTGCGATAAGCCCATAGAACATCCACCCAAGCACCTTTAGATTTTTCCAACTGCTTTTTTAGTCCATTGATCATGGTTTTATTGGAAGCCTCTCCTTATTCATTGCTTTGGGGATACGCCACAGAGCTGAAGTGGTGCTTGATAATGTGGTCATCATAAAAATATTGAAAGAAACCACTTTTAAATTACTACCGTTTTTAGTGATGATAGCCCTTGGTATCCCAAAGAGAGTTATGATGTTCCTCAATATGAACCTTATCATGTTCGAATCTCAAATGTCTGTCAGTGGTTCTGCCTCTACCCAGTTTGAGAAGTAATCTGTAGCGACCATTAGAATCTTGCGATTTCTAGGCAGAGTAGGTAGTGGTCCCACAATATCTAACCCCCATTAATCAAAAGACCATGGGCTAGTGAGTAACTTTACCTCGCTAGTGGGATGGTGAACCATAAGTGAGTGCTTTTGACACTTTTCGTATTTGCGAACATAGGCGCATGAATCCTTCTGCGTGCAAGGCCCCCAATATCCTTCTTTGATCGCGCGAAAGGCTAATTATCTTCCAACTGCGTGACTCCCATATATTCCCTCATGTAGCTCACGGAGTACCTGTTGATATATTTTGGGTGAAAACACTGGAGATAAGGGCCTGTAAATGATTTCTTGTAAAGCTTGCCTTCGGGGTTGAGGTAGAAATGAGAAGCCTTTCCCCTAACTTGATGGGATCATCTTCTGTCGTTCTGGGCTGGAAGTGGATATCAAATCTCCCGAGTTCGATCTACCACTTCAAAATTCATCCAAAGAGGTCGGCTTTTCGTAGAATTACCTTGAGTGGGTAAAAGGTGATTACGATTATGGAGTATGCTTCGAAGTAATGCTTCAACTTCCATGAAGCGACGATTAGTGCATAGGTGAGATTTTTAAGAGGCAAGTGTCGTTGTTTGGTGTCTATAAGTGTCTTACTAGCATAGTAAATCGAGTGTTGTCCCCTCCTCCTTTTTACATACTAAGGCAGAGCTCACAGCGTGGTTTGATACTGCCCCGTAAAGATATAGTTAGTCTCTATCATTTAGAATTACCAATAATGGCGACTTACTAAGGTATGACTTGATTTCTTCTAGAGCACGCGAACAGTCATCGTCCCATATGAGGCCTTTGCCCTTTTTTAGAAGCTGGAAGAATAGTCTGCAGCGTTCTAAATATTTAGAGATGAAATGATTAAGCGATGTGATCTTTCCAGTAAGCTTCTAAACATCTCTCAATGCCTGACAAGGATGGACTCTAGTGATAGCATCGATTTGGTCTGGTATGGCCTCGATTCCACTCTTACTTATTAGATAACCTAAGAATTTTTCTGACTGGACATCTAATGAACACTTACTTGCATTAAGCTTCATTCGATACTTCTTGATGATGTCAAATTTTATTTCTAAATTCGAGAGGTGATCAGACTTGTTCTTACTTTCGACAAGCATATCATTGATGTATACTTCCATCATTTCTTCCATCGATTTGCTGAACATCCGGGTGACCAATATTTGGTAAGTTGCTCATGCGTTCTTAAGGTCAAATGGCATGACCTTGTAACTGTACAACCCAATTGAGGTTATAAAAGAGGTCTTATCCGGGTCGCGTCCATATAAAGGGATCTGGTGATAGCCTAAGTAAGCGTCCAGGAAGCTCATTCTCTCATGTGTCGTTGTGGCGTCAACCAACCGATCTATCTTTGGGAGAGGGAAGCCATCCTTGGGGCATATCCTGTTGAGGATGGTTAAATTAATACAAACCCTCCATCTTCCATTGCTTTTGGGTACCCCTATTGGGTTGGATAACCATGCGGGGAACTGAACCTCTCAGATGGATCCTGCATCCAGTAGCTTCCCTAATTCTTTCTCCATTACCTTAGACTTATTGGGGTATGAACGATGAGCCTTTTGCGTGATCGGTTTGAAGGTTAGATTGATGTGCAGGCGATGGAAAGCCATACTGGGGTCGATTCCTGGTAACTCGTAAGGCTCCCAAGCGACAACATATATGTTACTTTTAAGAAGTTCAACTAACTCTCTCTTCTCTTGATCAGTGAGACCAACTCGAATAAGAAATTTGCTCTCGCTTAAGTTATCATCAGCTATAACTTCTTCCAGGATTTTATGACCCTATCAGTGGGGTTGACCCTGGTCTCTTCCACCCCTAGTCGACCATACCGTAGTTGCTATTTGTAGAGAATAACCCCCTTCATGGGATTTCTCCTGGGTATTCTTTAATTCCTTATTTTTTCTTTATTTGGGTGGATAGATACAATAAATCACTTTCTAGCCATAGCCTAGTCTCCACAGATCTCAACCATTACTCGATCTGTAATGCACTTCAGCTTTTTATGATAATTGAATGGCATGTCCTTCATGGCGTGGAGCAAACCTCTGCCCAAAATAACATGGTATGGGAAATCAATGTCCACCACTAAAAACTCAATTAGCTTTGAGATATTTCCTGTCTTGACTGATAAGGTTATCTTTCCTATGGCAGCGTGATCCTCCATGTAAAGCTGACCAGTGGAACTGTGGCTTCTTTTTAGTCAGCGATATTCATTTTCAGTTTATTGAACTGTTCTAGGTACATCACTTCTTACAAACTCCCATTATCCACAAGTAGCTTATCAACATCCCAATTCATAATTTTGAATGTGATCTCCAATGCGTAATGATGTAAGGTCCTTACCCCAACCAAGTCTTCTTCAGTGAACATGATATGCTTGGTGTAATCAACGTCTTCTGGTCGTCGACACTTTTTTCCTTGCAATTGGGTAGGATTAATTTAAACAGCTTCCATCGTGGCAGCCACCTTCTTAAGTTCCATTTGAACGGCGTTGGCCTGGATCTGCTTAAGGTTTGATGCCCCATGGATTACTGCAAACTCATGTCCTGTATCATCATCGAGGATATTGTTTGGATTTTAGTCACCATTGGCTATGACCTTATCTGTTTTCTTTTCAATATACTCGTTGAGGTGTCCTACCTGAACTAGCTCTTCGAAGTGTGACTTCAGAGCTTTATAATTCTTGGTTCTATGACCTCCCGCCTAATGGAACGCACATCTCAGTGCATTGTTCCTTTTAGTTGGGTCATTGCCTATCTCCTTGGGCCATTTGATGAAGGTCTCATCCTTGATTTTTCTGAGAATATTGTAAATAGGTTCCTTGATGATTGTGTTAACCGCCTGGAACACTTTAGAGGGTTCATCCTTGTTTCCATTATTGGAGCCATTCTTGTTTCCCTTCTTTTAGGTATCGTTCTTCTATGTTCCCTTAATTGCCTTTGCTCTAACGTTATCCCCTCCACTAGGATGAACCACATCCTCATCCTTATCGTACTTCTCGATATGAGCCATAATATCATCGATGGTGATGTCCTCTTTCTTAGTGAGGGATTGGTGCAACAAAGAGGTAGTCGGCAAGCCGATTTTACAGGATGCTAAGGCAACCTACTCCGAGAAATCCTCAATCTCATTAAAAACTTCCCAATATATTTTGGCATAGTCTCAGAGGTTCTCCTAAGTCTTTTTCTTCATTATGAGCAGTGCATCTATCCGCTTGGGATAGGTGCTGCTAGTTATGAATCGTGCCATAAAGTCCTCCGCCAGTACTATAAAACTCTTGATCGGCCTGTAAGGAATCCTCTCAAACTAATTATGTGCTACATCATGTAGGTTAGAAGGTAATATCATGTACATAAGTTCATCATTTTGTCTCTATATCGTCATTTCTTGTCGATATTGCCTGACATGGTTTTTAGGGTTTGTTTTCCCATCATAGACCTTGAACCTGGGGACAGTGAATTTTTTGGGGGGCTCCTCCTACTCGATTTCCCTTGAAAAGGAACTTCATTTGAGTATTGAGAACATTTTTGGATAGCTCTCTGGTGGATCTATCTCCTCGATGAGCTGGATATTGGTCCATCTCCCTACTGACTAGAATTCTTAAGTCTTCATTATGTAGATCATTGCTTTTGTGCCATCTCTACTACTGGCCACGCTCTGATCGCGCTCGCTCTGACCTATCACGTTCTTTCCTGTTCATGCCTAGAGATCCTTCCTCAGCTCTGAGTGTTGCTCTCCTGAGGGCTATGAGTCCTCGAACGGCATTTTCCAGTGGCCCTTTAGAGGTCTCTATCGATTCCTTCGAGTCTCCTAAGAAGGCGAGAGTTTTATTCCTCTTGGAGGTTCGCAGTCTCCTCTTGTTCATGAAGACTAACTTTATAAGAATCAACCAACCTATAAACCTAGGTCCCATGGATTTGTTTAGAGGGTTGCATATCCTGGCGAAACCTGGGGTTTATATGCTAACAAATCTCAGACCTAACCCTAAGAGGAAGTGGGTCTTGTTGGACGTCATTGACTTAAGAGGTGTTACTGCTATGGTGAGACATTACAGGCTTTCTAGTAATGAATTCTTTCGTAGGAATACAAGTCGTTTCCTAAAGACAACGCTAATTGTGAGTGCAAAAAATATCATAATAAAAGATTCTACAAAAACAATCACAAATGGCAGAAAGTAAATAAAATCACACGCCCGATAACAATTTAAGAGGTTCGGCAACTTACCTACATCCACGGAGAGGTTACTTGTTCTTATTAAGTGTCTTTAAAAATGTCAAGTTTTAATCCCTTTTTCCCGGGTCAGGGTTTATAATTTATGGATCTTGCTTTGTGGAGGTTGAGCTTTACAAGGAACTCGATTAATCATGTTGGATATATCATAAACCACCAGAATATATCTTTCGAGATTCTTGGAGGTTGATTTGAGTATGACCCTAAGTATTATATTGTATATTAAAGATACATGTTCTAGTCTATCATTAGATTTGGGTCGGGCAGCCCTTTGAGTGGCTTGGTCATGTTCGGTTACTCTCATTGATCATAAAAAATGGGTCCCCACACCCCCCCAAAAAACACCATATTCAATTTATCACATGTACTATTATATAAGTACTTTGTGAAATTCTTTCCAGTCATGAAAACAATACATGTCCACTACCATAAGGATGGTTTTAAGAAATCTTTATTTTATGATTTATAACAGCCATTACATTATCCAATGTCCAAGACGATATAAGACATAAAAACTTAAATATGATTGGAGGTAGAGACTAACTATGGTGCTTTTAAAGGCTTTGTTTGTATGATATAAGTTATAATTTATTTATGATACGTAATGAAGTTAAAGGCAGTTTCACCGATTCGAAATTAAATTTTATCATAGTTAGAACAGTTAAAAGAAGTTTCACTAATTCGGAGTTATGAAGACCAGTGCAGTACTGACTTAGTTTTTTTTTCTAAAAATCACCATAACTAATTAGACATATTTTTGTTTCCTCTATTTAATATGACACTTGAGGATGTAAATATAGTATTGGATTATACAATGAAAATATGGTAGTGGATAGTGTAAAACAAAGATTTCTTTCAACACACACACACACACACACACATATATATATATATATATATATATATATATATATATATATATATATATATATATATATATATATATATATATATATATATATATATATATATATATATATATATATCAGTTGAATCTTGTTATCATGAATTCCTATGTTGTTTGTATGCAAGATCAATTTGACTCCATTGATTTATGTGACAATGAGATAGTTAAGCTTGAAAACTTATCCCATCTTAGTAAACTTAGCACTTTGTTACTAAACAACAACACAATTACACATATCAATCCAAATATTGGCAGCAAGACACCATAGTGTAGTTACAATTTGTATTCCTCTTGTTTTCTAAATATAACTCCTAAATATATTCTCTTAATTTGTTTAAGTTGATAAGAATTAATGTCTGGAATTGCAAAATTCTTTCCAAAACTTCATAGTTTGGTTCTAACTAACAACCGACTCATCAATTTGGTCGAGATTGATCCACTCGCATTCCTCACGAAGATTTAGTATTTAGAGTTGTGTTTATCTTCAAAACCCCTGAAATAATTTTATTTTTTTTATTCTTATTGTTATGATATTGTTTATATCACCCCAAAATTCATTATACTTTTGTTTGGGTAATATAATAGGCTGGAATTTATCGATTTAGAGACTATCGTAATGATTGTTGACCTAAGAGATCTAAAGAGTGTTATTATTATTAGAGATTTCAAGACATGTGTTGCTAAACCTTAGTTGTTGGTCATAGTATTTGCAGGGATAGTATGTCAATGTTTCACATGAAATACAAATGTTTAGTGGTCATCATAATTTACATATTTGGATAATTGTGGTTTGTATAGATTCAAATTTTTTCTTGTTATTTCAAATAGAGATTTTGTTCCAAAGTGTTACTAAGTTTATCGAAATTGGTATGTAAGTTTCTTTTGTAAATAAAGAGTGGTGGTCTATGTAAAATGTAAATGTTGAATATAGTGCCCCTGTTTATATGGACTATTTTTGTATATGTTCTTAGAATTTGAATAGTGTGATGAATATAATTGAATTTGTTTAAATTCAGGACATGTTAGAAGAAGCATATAGAATCTTAAAAAAAAATTAAATATGTATTAAAATTGCTAATGGACCTTTATTGTTACAAGATCAAACAAAAGCATTACAAAACTTATTTAACAAGGCAGAAATAGTAACAAAAAAGTACATTACTAAATCAAAATTAGTAACGTTGTTTTACCGTTACTAATATTAGTAACGGTAAGACATCATTACTAAATCCAGTATTAGTAACAGTAAATATTTGTTACTAATTTTTTTCCCCACACCTCATAATGGAAAATTATCGTTACTAATCATTTAGTAGCAGTAAAATACAATTACCAAAGGCTAGTTTTGGTGTAGTGATTCATATGTGTGGATATTAGATTTATGATTTTATTATGATACTAACGTTATGTTTAAGTTGGATTAGATGCCAGACATGTGCTATAATTCATGTGTGGACATTAGCTTTACGGTTCTGTGGGGATGGGGGTGGGGTGGGGGAGGGGGTATCCGTTTAATCCCATCAACTATCTCACATTGGAAGATAATGATGGTTGGAGACTACCTGCAAAAATCTCTGATTTAGATATCGTTGATCATATCAAATGACTATTTAAAGTAATAGAGTCCTTCACGGCTCAACCTCTCTTTTTTCCTATAAATTCAACTCTCAACTCGGAGAAAAGGAACATGTAATCTTTGTAATCAAGAGAGGATTGATAAAGATGTGCATGATTACATCCTGATCAAATTTAATTGTCTTAATCAAATACTAGTAGGATTTTTACCACCTATACTTGGCCTCATCTATGGGAAGCAACTTCCTTTTCTCAATAAAATAAAGCCAATAAGCAATTATGTCCCACTCACACAACCAACACCCACCATCTCATGGAAACTGGCTGAATGATCAGAACAACCTTGAACCCCCTAGAGTTGGGTCTAAAATCCAAACTAGCAGGAGCCACCACACTTCCAGCTCGCGTTATCTCCCATAAGATGATGAAATAGTGTAAAGCAACTAGCTACCACGGTCCAGTCAAAACGTTATCGAGTCCTTCACGACTCAACCTCTATTTTTCCTATAATTGTAATCCTCACCCCAAGGAAAATGGGGATGTAATATTTGTAATAAAGAGACGATTAATAAAGAGAAAAGAAAGACCCCATGGATGTAGACACAATGGCAAACCATGTACATATTGTTCTTGTGTATGATTGTGAATATAGGCACAATGGCTAACCATGTACATATTGTTCTTGCGTATGATTGTGCATGTTTACAGCATGCTTGACTTTAATTGCGTTGATTAAATACTAATAGGATTTTTACCATTTACAATTGGCATTGTCTCTGGGAAGCGGCTTCCTTTTCTCAACAAAATAAATCCAACAAGCAATCATGCATCACTCACAACCAACATATGCCATCTCCTCGTAGTTGGAAAAATGATCCGAAGAACCTTGAGGCCCCTAGATTCGGGTCTAAAATCCTACCTAACAAAATCTACCACTTCAATCTCATTTTATCTCCCATGGGAGGATCAAACTATAGAGAATAATGAGCTACCATGGTTCAACAAGATCTCCAAGTTCTTGGATGCGTATGAGTAGTGTCTTCGGTAGTAAGAGGCAACCATACGTCGCTAGTAGGAAGAAAATTACTGCCTCTAACATCGCTCAGACAGGATGGAAGTAAAACTTCGTGGGGACAAAGGAAAGTGTCACGAGGTTTCCCGTACCCCTAGACCTCAAGTGAGTAAAACTCGCAACCAAGGAAAGCGATGGACAAAAGTGGGTTGAAATCTCTTGATAGAGATGGATTATGATATCTTTCCTCGAAAACCGAGTCCATCGCTATCAAAGCGATGGATCGATCCATCGCTTTAATAGACTAGAGGAAAGAGTTCACGATCCATCGCTATCCAGTCTAGGGGACATTGCACAAAAGTGGTTTAAAAAACTAGCATATCGATCCATCGCTAGTTTTTAAGCAGCTCATAGAGGCTTTCATTGATTAAAAAGAAGTGCGGATGCCCTCCTCATGATTAAAAAGAAGCCCCATGAGACCTTGACCGAGTATGTTTGATGATATTGGGAAACCAAGAATGAGTTAGAGGAATGCTCCGAGAAAGTGATTGTGACCTTGTTTAAGATTGGCCTGTCGAGCAGTTCCATGATACACCAGTCCCTTACTAAAAAGGGGGTAATCACTACAAAAGATGAGTTATCTAGAATAAATAAGTACACTAAGGTGGAAGACATGGTGGATGACACTCACCAGGATAATGGTCGGTGAAAGGCAAGAAAGAATGGAGACAAGGAGACCACTCCCAAGAAAAGGGGTAGCAGAATGGAGGATATAAAGTTGACGACAAAGCACATCCCAACAAGACCAGTCGTTCTATCAATACTATTATTAAAGAGATAATTTATAAAATCTTGAAAATTATTAAAGATCATCAATATTTCAAATGGCCGAAGAAGATGGAAGTATACCCACTGAAGAGGAATGCCACCCTGAGGGGTTCCTACCACAAGGAGAATGGTAAAAAAAATAGAAAACTACAACGCACTCAAGTCACACGTGGAGGAACTTTCTTAGGAAGATTAATTGGATGAATATGTAAGGAAGAATAATGACACGGCCCATGTGGAATGCGATCAACCATCATATTGCATTGTCAATGTATACTTGATTTTATAAAACTGAATATCTAATTTTTTATCATGTCTATGAATATATAATGTATGTATATTGTAAGGTCCATAATTACGCAAACACGTGATTGGAACAAGTACTGAAAATACTTGCGCCCAATTTTCATGAAAAGTCCAAGTCACGGAAGACTCCCATCTGTTCACCACTTGGAACGGCGGGAGGAGATAAAAGATAAGTTTAAACTCTTAGGGGTATCTATTGAAGGGGATTAGGACTCTCGTAAGTTCCCCTGTAAATATAAACTTATCCCCCATTGAGAGGGGCATGTGATATTGTATTGTCGAGCTTTACTATAACTCTGTCGACTAGTTATCTAAAGTAATCAAGATCAAACCATAAATCCCGTGGACGTAGGCACGTTGTCGAACCGTATAATCTTATGTCACATGTGTGATTTCTTTGCTTATTTTCATATGTATTCTTATCTGTATTGTATGCATCACTTGTAGGAAATTACCATCTACAATTTCTTACATTAGTGGGAACTATCTGAGTTCTTTCCCGCTGGCAAATTTCTTGATATGTCACACTCACCCAACCAAGATGATCAAAATGTCATTGACCAGGAGGGTCATCAGTAACAAGGTTATGGGGATCTGGAGAGCTATCCCCTTGACTATGATGATCACGAGGACTAAGAGGGTCGCCAATCATCTCCTCCCTCTCACATTGTTAGATTTGAGATTAATAATTATTTCCAATCCTTTAATGCGCACTACCATATCATGAGTAGAAAATGGTGAACAGTGATGATCTTGAATGATCTCACCAAATCTCAATGTTGATTGATAACTATAAGAAGCACCTCCAAAATGAAAGGTCTTATAACATACACCAATATGAGAAGAATGTTACGCTCCAATGGTTCTTAAAGAAGGTAAAGAGGGAATACCATAAGGAGAAGCGCAAGCATGAGCATGGGTCGCGAACTCATATCCCTTGAGCGAGAAAAATTCACAGCCGAGGAAGGATAACTTTGTAATAGAAGTAATCACCTTCTTGAGAGAGGAAACCACGATTTGACATGCGATGAGGATATAAAAAGATTTACAATTTCATCAGAAGAGAAATTAGTAAACACCCAACCCATCAAGGGGCTCGTATAACCAAGGTTATCACACGGAAAGCCCTTGTGTGACAAATGAAGTCGTCCTTTAGTCGGGATATCGAGGAGTTTGAAACACCTAAGAAGTTTACCCCCCCCCCATAATTCAAAATCTATGACAGGAAGACTGACCCTACCGATTAATTTAGGAAATATCGTCAGACGATGATGCTGTGGAACACCAATAAAGGATTGATGTGCTGAATATTCCCCTCCAGTTTTATAGACACTACCCAGAAGTGGTTTGAGATTTTCCACACAAATTGATTGATTCCTTCAAGCATCTGGTTGAGGCCTTCATAGACAAATTCATTACTAGCACCACCCATCCTAAACACATGGATTTTCGATGATGAAGAAGAAGCCTCAGGAAACACTCTATGAGTACGCTTGAGAGAGATGGGTTATGAGTCCTTGAAAATAAATCTTGGGAGGTGTATAATAAGGTAGAGGATTGCATCGAGCAGGTTGAATTAGTATCCTTCAAGACAGTTCTTTCGGGCAGCTTTATGCTTTACCAGTCCTACACCAAAAGAGAGGCTATTACCATCGATGACCCTATGGAAAGAATTGAGAAGTACACTAAGGTTGAAGATATAGTGATCGGATTTAGTTTGGAATGATTAACCAAAACAAAACAAAAATAGAGATTAGGAGGGAACAAATAAGAAATGAGGGATGGAGTCAACTGAAAAGTAACAAGGATTCAAGAAGAAGGATCCTAAAAGGCATTCAAATCCATTAACACGATTTTCTCCGAACTAATATACAATCTCTTTTACAAGATCAGAGGTCGACAATACTTCAAACGTCTCGAAAACATGTTAAGCGACCCCAATAAGATAAACCAAGAACTAAAATGTGCATATCATAAATATCATAGTCACAAGATCGAAATTTACAAAGCACTCAAGTCCAACCTCGAGTAACTGGTGAGAACACACTATATATTGACTCACTTGAGTCTGCATATATAGGAGTTCCAACTAGTTTGGATATATAGACAAAATAGGTTAGTATAGTTTGAGAACTCCATCTCCTCAAAGGTACATGCTACATGAAGAAGTCCAAGTCCAAGAGAATCTTCAAAGGGAAGTTAATTCTAACCCTAAAACCACAAATAGGACACTTGCACTGAATCCTACATATTACCTATGTTCTTGAATGGTTTATCATCACTTGAAATCTCTTTAAAACCAATTTATTTCCAAACAAATCATTTTATACAATTTTAAACATTTTTTAAATGAGTTTTGAATTAATTAAATATTGGTTTTAAAAGTTTTATGGGTATAAATTGGATTTTAGAAAATTGTTTTATATGTTGATTGTTTGCTTGGGTAGAATTTGAAAGTGCTAGAGACTTTGAGTTGTGCTTTGTAATTAGTTTCATACGCGCGTCTCGGCTTTATCCTGTGCGTACACATGTTGGTTTCGAAGCGGCTGGATTTATGTTTTCTTATACTTACATTTTGCATATTCAATCTCAGCCCTTGGATTGTTTTAATCAACGTACTGCATGCGGTCGTTTTCATTCCTTGTGATCCCAGGCTTACCCAATTAGTGACCTTATAACCCACCGCCTGAGTTAAACTGTCGGATCAAAGTCAATCTATGTAGACTTGATCTCAGCTGTTGGATTGATGTTGATGTTCTTGATCCTTCTTCGCTTAGTATCAAAAGGAGACCAAGTCTCGGCAATTTGGGACTTTTTCCCATTCGTTAACCCTGAGAAAAAAAGAGAGAGTAGATAGAAGAGAGAGAAGAGAGAAGAGAGAGAGAGAGAGAGAGAGAGAGAGAGAGAGAGAGAGGAAACCCTAGTTTCTTCGTAAGATCTAAAACTCTGTGAGATTTATCCCTAACAAAACACCAAAACCTAAAGTCCCATACATTAGAAAACCCACCTTTTGAGAGTTAGATCTTTATAGGGTTTCAGTGTTGTTGGTTTTGTGTTCTTCGTTTGAAGACCTCTTCGAAATACAATGATTCTCTCAGAACTCATCTCTAAGGAAAATTTAAGTTTCATTATTGAAACTGAGTCTTTCTAAAAGAGACTCACGTTTATAGTTTTCTGGTTCTCTTTTTAGATCTGTTTTCTAAGATCAATTTTGTTTCAACAAGTTTTTGAAATAAAAGACTTCTGTTTTCAAAAATAAGATTTCAGATCTAGTGAGTTGTGGGTTTCTGAGTTTTATTTCTTGTTTTATGAAATACTAGTGTTCAAAAATAAAAGAAGCACAAAAGAACTCGTACTAAAGTTTTTAGGAGTACAGGTCTGAAAATAAGTTTTATATTTCAAAAATTGCTGAACCAATACTTTCATGTTAAGTCTGAATATGATTTGTTTAAGTAGACTTCTAGTCTAGTTGGATCTGCAATTGGAGGTTTATAATTTCAAAAATATTTTAAAACCCAAAAATTGTATAAGACCATGAACCATCTTTCGAGCAAGGTATCCTTGAGATCTGTGGTTATATTAAAGATCAAGAAGTCTTTTCTTGAGAAATTAAGATTCAGAAATAACTTTTATATTAGAACAATTGTAATTTGTTACAAAAGTTTGTATAAATCTTGAGAGGGTGAGTTGCATGTTTTCATGTAGTAACACATCACAAACACTATCTCACACGAACACTTAGACATTGTGGTTCTGTTTGAGAATATTGTACTTGAAAGAGTTGCTGGAATATTAATTCAAAGAGAAGGAAATCAAGGAAAAGATAAAGAAGCAGTAAGAAAGGATCAAGTTCCAAGTCAGAATACCTTTGGAGTGGAGAATCTCGTGTAGGTACATTTTGAACTTAGGTTAGGATCTTTGTGGTTTTCTTAAGTGTTGTAACTTGATTTCTATTCTAGTGGATTTTTTGTTTTGTGACGAAGAGGGCATCGTAGATATTTCCCTTGCTTAAGAGTTTTACCACGTTAAAATACTTTTGTCAGTTTCTGTGAATGTTCTTAATTTTTATTGTGATTGGGAATGCATGGTAAAGATAGTAGATGTTTATTAAAAATAAACTTAAGGTAATCAACTATCGAATTTAATCCATACATTCAGAAAAAGGTTTTACAACTCATCTTGTGTTTTTCGAAAAGAGTTTTGCCCAATAAGTTTGTTCGGAGTTTACTCAACTTATAACTATTTGTTATTAATCTAGTAAACAAAAGGCTTTTAGTATTATGGTTGTTTTTCAACTGGTATCAGAGCAGGAACACCTTTTATGATCCTGAAACTTGAGAAATTGTTTTCGAAATTTATTTCTGAAAATCTTTGAGTATGGAAGAAAAATTTGAGAAGTTGGGTAACCTATCCAGACCACCTCTCTTTGATGGAAATAATTTTTCGTACTGGAAAATTCGAATGACTACTTTCATTCAAGGAACCCTAGGTGATGAAGTTTGGAAAATGATTGAAATAGGGTATGAACATCCTACTAAACCTACCTCTGCCACGAATCCAATAAGGATTAAGAAACTTTTCAATGAATTTACTAAGGAAGAGAAAAAATTGTCTCTTGATAATAACAAAGGAAAGAATACCATCTTTATGTCCATTAATGAACATGAATTCAAAAGAATATCCATTTGTTCTAGTTCTAAAGAGGCATGGGACACCTTAGTCATTGCTCATGAGGGTGATGAACGTGTCAAAGCAGGAAAAACCCAAATGCTTATTCAGCAATACAATACCCTGATTATAAATGACAATTAATCCTTTGACAATTTCTACATAAGTTTAAATGATAGTTTTACAAAACTTCATGCAAATGGTATAACCTACAGTAGAAAGGAAATTGTGTCAAAGATCCTTAGGTCATTGCCATCTAAATTTGACAACAAGAGATATGATATTGAGGAAATGAATGACCCTAATATAACTCATGAACTAATTAGCAGTAAACTTAGGACTGTTGAACTGGAATTGGACTTTAAAAAGAAATTGACCAGACAGGCCAGTAGAGCCTCAAGTTATAATGTTGTGTTTTCATCTAAATTACCAGTGACTAAATTGAACCCTATAGATTTTGACACTGACTGTCTTGAAAACTGTGATTTAGAAAACCTTGACAATGACATAGCTCTTATGAGTAAGCATTTGAAAAAGATTTTAAAATTCAGAAATGATGTAGCCTCTAAACAAGGAAAATCAAATTATCGAGGCAATAAATCTCACAGACCTCATGACAGAGACAATACAAAACACACTTATGACAATAGGAGGAATTATGACACCAACAGACCTAAACTGACATAAAAGATGTCAAGTGTCACCGTTGTGGTAAACTTGGTCACTATGCTAGTAAATGTCCAACTAGTTTTAATAACAACAATAAGGCCAATATGTGTAAGACATGGGACGACTCTAGTGATGCTGATGAGGATGAAACGGAGTCAACCCAGATGAATGATAAATGCATGTCTTTCTTTGCTAAGATAATATATAATGATGATGCATGCTTGTCTGTTCATGAATCTACTATGTCTGTTGATGTTGTTAATAATATTGATGATAATTTCATTCCTATTACTGCTGAAAGATTATGTGTGACTCAAAGTGAGAATGTTGATGATGAATTGAACGTGTGAATGAGCAAATAATTTAACTAAATCATAGGGGATAATTCACACGATTCACATAGTGAGTCTGATGATGACCTTCCTGATCTACATGAATTGTACACTAAAACGGTTAAGAAGAGTGCTCGCCTAGAGAAAATGATAAAAATCTTAAGTGAGCGTATCAAATTGCTTAATTAGGAATAACACTGAAGATTATACTGCCCAATGAGTTGCTCATGAGACTGAGATTGAGAATTACAACTTGAAAATAAACTCTTTGATTCAAAAGAATTATGAATTTCAACAAAAATACAAGGCAACCCTTATTGAACTAAAAGAGTCAAAGCAAAAGGTTTTAAACGTTTTTAAAAAATGTCAACATTTTGAAACACAAACCAAGACTTATGAAAAAATTATTACTGGAAGTAAATTTGATTCTGAAGATAAGTCTCACCTAGGTTTTGGAGAAATAGTGCACACAAGTAAGACCAAAGTTTCTCTTGAAAATGTTATTTTTGTAAAATAAGGCCAAACTTCTCAAAATTTTCAAAAAGGTGAACCTACTCTCAATGTCTCTCAAACAACACATAGTCAGTACAATCAACAGTTAAAACCAAACTGTCAAAACAAATATGTTTGTCCTTTTTCCAGAAACCAAGAATAGAAACCTAAACCAAATAATGACTGGACTACTGTACCCAATAGATCCAAGCTTATTTTCAAAGACTTTAATAAGAAAGTCAAGTCCTATACACAACAGTACTGTTCCTATTGCGATATCTTTGGACACGCTCTAGATGAATGTTTCCAGAAAAGGACATACACTCCTACCTACCAGAACATTAACTATTCTAGGAAATCCAGAAATACTTATATACTTCCTAGACAGACCACAAACAACTCTAACTCCAAAAAGGAAAAATGAGGGTCCAAGACTAAGAAGAAATCATTTAGAAATACCCCTCAAATCTTTTCAAAGTCAAAAGGCAACAAAAATTTGAAAACTAAGCCTATTTGGATTAGAAAATATAATTTACTACCCCAGCTCAAGTGCAACATTGTCATTTCTGATTTAAAGGCACAAAGCACTTCAACTGGATGGTATTTTAGACTCCGGATGTTCTAAATATATGATCGGGGATGAAATAAAATTGAAAAATAAGACAGACTTCCTTGGAGGTAGTGTCATGTTTGGATATGGTGTTTCTTCTCAGTTCATTGGTAAGGGAACATTGAGTGAGCAAGGGCTTCCTGAACTAAATGATGTTTTATTAGTTAAAGGCCTTAAAGACAATCTCTTAAGTATATCCCAATTTTGTGACTCCAATCACTCAGTTACCTTTTCTAAAAATGATTGCAAAATTATAGATAAAAAGGGCAATTGTATTTTGACAGGAAACAAAACCCCAGAAACTCTTACACAGTAGTTCCTAATTTTGAGTCTTGTAAAATTGCCAGATTAGAGGATTCTGATCTTTGGCACAATATATTGGGACACACAAATTATGATAACCTTAGAAGATTGAGTTCCCAAGAGATAGTTAGAGGCTTACCAAAAATTAAAAATTCTTTTAATCCTGTATGTGGACCTTGTCAAGAAGGAAAAATAAGTAAATCCCCATATAAGAAAGTTAAAGATGACCTTACTACTAAGCCCCTAGAAATTATCCACATGGACCTCATGGGTCCCTCTAGAACTGTTAGTTTATGTGAAAACTCATACATCTTAGTTATAGTAGGCGATTATATGAGATAAACATGGGTAGCTTTTATGAAGCATAAATCAGAAACCTTCAATGAATTCTTAAGAATCCTCTTGAAAATTGAGAATGAGAAGGATACCCAAGTGTGTCGAATTAGGAGTGATATAGGTGGAGAGTTTAAGAACTCTGGAATTTCATAGTATTATGTAGCTAATGGCTATAAACATGAGTTTAGATATCCCAAAACCCCGCAACAGAATGGTATAGCTAAACGTAACAATAGGACTTTACAAGAAATGGATAGGGTTATGCTACATGCTAAGAATCTCCCTAGATATTTTTGGGTAGAAGTTGTCCAAACTGCGTGTCACATTATCAATAGTATATACCTCAGGAAAAATTCTAAAGAAACATCTTATGAGTTATGGTTCCACAAAAATTCTAACCTGAAATATTTTAAAACCTTCAGTAGTCTCTGCTACATCTGCAAAGATAGAGAGAATCTTTCAAAATTTGATACCCGAGGACAAAAGGGGATTTTTCTTGGCTATTCTCCAAATAGTAGGGCTTTGCGTGTTTTCAATAATAGAACCAAAACTATCATGGAATCAATTAATGTAATTGTAGATGACATAAGTGTTAGGAGTAGTGATAGTCAACCAGTAACATTTAATGAGGACGAAACTGTTTTATCCTCTGATCCTCCAAACGATACTATTTCACTGCCACCTAAAGATCCTTCTGTGCCCACCTGGGTTTCTAAAGATCATCCCATTGAAACCATTGTTGGTAACCCTTTAAAACCAGTTCGAACTAGATCCCAACTTCGTCAAGTGGCATAATATTCGTGTTTTGTTTCCCTTGAGGAACCTAAAGATGTTAATGATGCCCTTAATGACTCATTTTGGATAAATTCCATGCAAGACGAGCTCATCCAATTTAAGAGTCACGATGTTTGGAATCGAGTTCCTAGACCTAAAGATTTGAAGATTATTGGCACAAGATGGATTTTTAAAAATAAAACTGATGAAAATGGGGAGGTCATTAGAAATAAGGCTAGGTTGGTTGCACAAGGCTACTCTCAGATTGAGGGAATTGATTTTGACGAAACATTTGCAACCGTTACTCGTCTAGAATTAGTTCGTCTCCTTCTAGCAATTTTGTGTCATATGCTGTTCAAATTATACCAAATGGATGTTAAATCCGCCTTTTTTAATGGAATTTTGTATGAAGAAGTTTACGTAGAACAACCTAAAGGATTTGTTGATCTTGCACACCCGGACCCCATTTTTAAGCTTAAGAAAGCTTTATACAGTTTAAAACAAGCTCCTAGAGCTTAGTATGAGAGATTGTCGACGTTCTTAGTGTCTCATAATTTTGTCCGCGACGAAAATGATCAAACAGTAATTATTAGAAAGGAAAATCAACATGTCTTAATTGCACAAGTATATGTGAACGATATTATTTTTGGTTCCACCTATCCTAAACAAGTAGAGAATTTTTCTGATATCATGCATACCGAATTTCAGATCTCTCTAATGGGTGAACTACAATATTTTTTGGGTTTACAAGTAAAACAATGCAGTGATGGTCTTTTTATTTCTCAATCCAAGTATGCTGCTAACTTAATTAAAAAATTCGTCTTAGAAAATGCTAAATCTTCCAGAACCTCCATGAGTACTTCAACTAAACTATCTAAGGATGATAATGGGAAAAATATTGATCCCACTCTTTATAGAAGTATGATAGGGAGTTTGTTGTATCTTATCGCGTCTCGACCTGTATATCTTTTGTTGTGTGTATCTGTGCTACATATCAAAGTAACCCTAAAGAGTCTCACTTATTAAGTGTAAAAAGGATTATTAAAAATGTGAAAAGTACTCTAACACTTGGTATTTGGTACACAAAAGATACAAGTAGTTTTATTGTTGGATATACCGATGTCGATTGGGTCGGTTATTCTGATGACAGTAAGAGCACTTCTGGAGCTTGCTACTATGTAGGCAATAATCTTGTTAGGTGGTCATATAAGAAACAGAATTGCATTTCACTATTTAGTGCTGAATCAAAATATATAGAAGCTAGTAGTTGTTATGCTCAATTACTCTGGATTAGACAAATGTTTAGTGATTATGGTGTCACAGAAAAATAATTAACCATGTTCTGTGATAATCAAAGTGCTATTGACATTTTCAAAAATCCTGTCTTGCACTCACGAACTAAGCACATTAAGATTAGACATCACTTTATCCGTGACCTTGTCGAATCCAAAGACCTCATTATTGAATATCTAAACACTCAAAAATAACTCGTAGATCTCTTTACAAAACCATTAGATAACATTCGTTTTGAGTATTTGAGTACAGCTATAGGCATGATTACTCTCAATTAATCTCTATATTTTTTATTTATACCCCTTGTATATTTGAGAAAAATTGGGGGGAGAAAATCTTGAGTATTTCTTAGCATTTTTACTATCTATTCCTATTCCAATTCAACTAATATGCCAATTTTAGTGTTTTTTCTTTTTACAGGCATGTCAGACCCGTGTACATCTTGTTTATACTTTGTATGGTATTGGTCTATATATAGTTGAGTAATGTATTTTTTTACCTTATTTTCAGTTCTAGGATGGGAAAGGGTAGTTAGAATTTTTGAATAGGACACATAGGATTTCTTTTTATTTTTTGCCTAAGAGTACAGAACACTCAAGGGAATTTTGTCTCTAATATCCAAAGGGGGAGATTGAGAACACACTATAGATTGACTCACTTGAGTCTGCATATATAGGAGTTCCAACTAGTTTGGATATATAGATAAAATATGTTAGTGTAGTTTGAGAACTCCATCTCCTCAAAGGTACATGCTACATGAAGAAGTCCAAGTCCAAGAGAATCTTCAAAAGGACGTTAATTCTAACCCTAAAACCACAAATAGGACACTTTCACTTCATCCTACATATTACCTATGTGCTTGAATGGTTTATCATCACTTGAAATCTTTTTAAAACCAATTTATTTCCAAACAAATCATTTTATATAATATTGAACATTTTAAATATTGATTTTAAAAGTTTTGTGGGTATAAATTGGATTTCAAAAAATTATTTTTTATGGTAATTGTTTGCTTGGGTAGAATCCGAAAGCGCTAGAGACTGAGGTGTGCTTTGTAATTAGTTTCATGCACGCGTCTCAGCTTCATCCTGTGCGTACACGTGTTGGTTTCGAAGCTGCTGGATTTGTGTTTTCTTATACTCACATTTTGCATATTCAATATAAGCCCTTGGATTGTTTTAATCAACGTACTGCATGTGATCGTTTTCATTCCTTGTGATCCCTGGCTTACCCAATCAGTGACCTTATAACCCACCGCCTGAGTTAAACCGTTAGATCAAAGTCAATCCATGAAGACTTGATCTCATTTGTTGGATTGATGCTGATGTTCTTGATCCTTCTTCTCTTAGTATAAAAGGAGACCAAGTTTCAGCAATTTGAGACTTTTTTCCCATTCGTTAAACCTGAGAAAAAAAGAGAGAGGAGAGAGAGAGAGAGAGAGAGAGAGAGAGAGAGAGGAAAAAGATCCAGACCTCTGTGAGATTTATACCTAACCAAACACCAAAACCTAAAGTCCCATACATTAGAAAACCCACCTTTTGAGAGTTAGATCTTTATAGGGTTTCTGTGTTGTTGGTTTTGTATTCTTCGTTTGAAGACCTCTTCGAAATACATCGATTCTATCAGAACTCATCTCTAAGGAAGATTTAAGTTTCATTATTGAAACTAAGTCTTTCTAAAAGAGAAAATCTCACGTTTATAGTTTTTTGGTTCTATTTTTAGATCTATTTTCTTTCAACAAGTTTTTGAAATAAAAGACTTCTATTTTCAAAGATAAGATTTCAGATCTAGTTAGTTGTGTGTTTCTGAGTTTTATTTCATATTTTATGAAATACTAGTGTTCAAAAATAAAAGAAGCACAAAAGAACTCGTACTAAAGTTTTTAATAGTACAGATCTGAAAATAAGTGTTATATATCAAAACTTGTTGAACCAATCCTTCCATGTTAAATCTGAATATGACTCGTTTAAGTAGACTTCTAGTCTAGTTGGATCTGCAATTGGAGATTTATAATTTCAAAAACATTTTCAAAACCCATAAATTGTATAAGACCTTGAACCGTCTTCCTAGCAAGGTATCCTTGAGATCTGTGGTTATATTAAAGATCAAGAAGTCTTTTCTTGAGAAATCAAGATTCAGAAATAACTTTCATATTAGAATAATTTTAATTTGTTAGGAAAGTTTGTATTAATCTTGAGAGGGTGAATTGCATGTTTGCATGTAGTAACATATCACAAACACTATCTCACACGAACACTTAGACATTGTGGTTCTGTTTGATAATCTTATACTTGAAAGAGTTGTTGGAATATTAATTCAAAGAGAAAGAAATCAAGGAAAAGACAAAGAAGAAGCAAGAAAGGATCAAGTTCCAAGTCAGAATACCTTTGGAGTGGAGAATCTCATGTAGGTACATTCTGAACTTAGGTTAGGATCTTTGTGGTTTTCTTAAGTGTTGTAACCTGATTTTTATTCTAGTGGATTTTTTGTTTTGTGCTCTAGAGGGCACCGTGGATGTTTTCCTTGCTTAAGGGTTTTACCACGTTAAAATTCTTGTGTCTATTTCTGTGAATGTTCTTAATTTTTATTTTTATTGGGACTGCATGGTGAAGATAGTAGATGTTTATTAAAAATAAACTTAAGGTAATCAACTATCGAATTTAATCCATACATTCAGAAAAAGGTTTTACAACACATCTTGTGTTTTTCGAAAAGAGTTTTGCCCAATAAGTTTGTTCGGAGTTCACTCAATTTATAACTATTTGTTATTAATCTAGTAAACAAAAGGCTTTTAGTATTAAGGCTATTTTTCAACTGGTTCAGGTTGGGCACCTAAACGATATCATAGAGAATAAGGAAGGTGCAAAACCACTTGTATGTTACCAAAGACTAGGCAATACACTGAACAATGATATGGTACACGATTTTACGATAATCCATGAGGGACCAAGACTAGATAACATCTTAGATAAATGTTTGGGTTATTAATTTGCAGTGATTCATAGAGCCTCAAACCCAAATTAAATCAAGGGGAATGCCCTCGGGATGGAAGTCAAGAAACTCAAAAACAGTAATCAAAGCCTTTCAGATCGACCCGGCCTAGCCTATCGCGGGCAAACGTCGATGACCAAAAGATATTAATTATTCTAATCACACTCTTTTCATTGATGATAATCTAGTAAGAGTAAGGACTCCCCATCATAACGTTGTCGTAATCACTCTCATGATTAATAACTAGGTTATGGACAAGATATATTGGTGGATCAAGTGAGCTCCTTAGAAGTAATATATCTTATAATATTTAACCAGTCAAACCTATGCATAGAAGACCTTTAAGAATCCATTGTGCCTCTCGGCAACTTTTTAGTAAGGATGACTTTGCTACGGGGGAAGGTCGTTATCTCCATCCGTTCAGGAGGAATCTCTAAGATTAATGAGATCATCATGGTAGATATATATTCCCCATATAATTCCATAATCGATAGAGTATGGTCGCATGCCATGATGGTTGTGTTGTCTACTTACAACATTTTTAGCGATCGGGTTCATAACCTTGATCTTGGTTGCGGCACTGGGAGAAACCACAATAGAATAAATCAACGAAACGTTTAGCGGTTCAAAAGAATATGATGTTCCTTCCTCGTTTGACCCCTCCCCTTATGAATTTTGGGAGGTGGAAGCCTCTAGGTCATCCAAAGAGATGGGGATGATCGGTGTCTATTATACTGAACTCGTAATAAAAGAGTTTGTAGAATTCTTGTAGTCGAGAAGAAATGTTGTCGACCTAGGGTGATCAATAATTCTAACCCTCTATTAAATAGCCCAAATTGATTAGAGATCAGTAAAATTGATGTCACATTCACAATGTATCTTTTTCTTGGATTTCTTTGCAAAAAATGAGGAGAATCACTCAACATAAGGCCAAATTAAGAAAATAATGCAAAGTAAAAATTTAGTTACTTTCTAACCTATACCTCGCCTCCCTGGGGGCATCTTTGCCATTCATCAGCCATACCCTTAGGAAGGGAATATTGCCTAATTGTTCACAACCAGTCCATTATCCAAGTAATCCTTATCGAAATCGGGAAGATTCATGACCAAGGCCCGAGTGGCCACCCTCGTCTTCACGTAATATATATTTTCATTAGTTGCTTCCCATTGCTAATAATACATAATTTCAATAATACCCAGATGGGTTACATAATGCTCATTTATGTGGTGAACCCCATTAATGATCCTCTTAAGTATTTGGACCAACATGGGCCCGAAACACATCAAAATATAGGCAAAATTCTAAGAACAAACGATTTGGGGGGGCGAAGTGACCCCACATTTAATAATAAAAATGGATGGCAACCAATGGTCCTCAGGGAGGGCACAAAGGTAACGGGGACCCCCAACTAATTCTACCTTTACCCACTATGGGATTTTTTAATCAAGTTTAAAATTTTCAACAGTGCCTCCATTATTTATGTACAACATCGTTAAAGATAACAACTCAAGGGAAGAATAAAAAAGAGAAAGTGAAGAAGTGAAAAAAAGCGATTGAAGTGAAGTGAGAGTTTTGAGAGTTCTTATAGACAAAGTGATGATAGTAAAAAGCTCCCCCTTGAAAGTTTGTAATTTTTTTAAATGAATAGGAAAGCAAGGAAATAGTGGAAAGTGTTGTATTATGGTGAAAATGCCCTCACGGTTTCCCAAAAGAGTAAAGATCACACACGTGTGTGACGGATATCAAAGAAATAATTCACTACCAAGGGGCTCTATTTAGCAGCGTACCCTTGAGGCACTTAACGACAAAAAACTTTCCAGTTTGGGCGGAATTTACTAATTTTCCCTTTATCCAACTAGAGAGGACTCTAGGCAACAATCAACTTCTGAGGAAGGAACACTGTTATTCAATTAGCGAGAAGACTTGTTACAAATCAACATCCTACCTAGATGCAACAAAATCCCATGACCTCAAAGAGACCCTGAGCTTTGGGGGTAATCATGGGGTCAATAACTACACAAACACATGATCGGCACAAGCATTGAGATTACTTGCGCTCAGAGTTCATAAATATTTCAAGTCACATATTACTCCCACGTGTTCACAAGTTGGAACGTCTAAAGCTGATAAATGATATGTCCAAACTCTTTCGGGTAGCTATTGATGGAGCTTAGGACACTCCTAATCTCCCTTATAAATGTAAACTCATTCCCATTGAGAAGGGAATGTGATATTGTATCATCAAGCAGTATTAAAACACTATCAAGGAGTTTCTAAAGTAATAAAGAGAAAATGCTAAACCCTGTGGGTGTAGGCACGTTACCGAACCACGTACATATTGTGTTGTGTGTGATTCAATTACTCTCTTTAATATTTATTCTTATTTGGCTTGTGTGAATTATATATATATATATATATATATATATATGTGTGTGTGTGTGTGTGTGTGTGTGTGTGTGTGTGTGTGTGTGTGTGTGTGTATTTATCAAAGCATGTCCAAAATTTTGTAAGGTGTACGCCTTGTTTTCATGGTATATCACTACACCAAAATAAGTGACTTGTGCTATGTACCGTCATGATTTAGGGGGTGGCAAAAAATATTTGTCACTACTCGCAACAGTGACAAATATTTAATGTCACCTCATGGGGTTATAAATGGTCACGGCAATTACCCCACCCATTTTGTCACCGCTAATAGCAATGATAAAATGGGTTGGATTGACAAATTTATCATTTCTTGTAGAAGTTACAAATGTCGAGTTTGTTAAGTTTGTCACTCCTATGAGCAATGACAAATATCCCTCCAAGTGACTTTTATCACTACAGTTAGCACTAGCAAGTTATCTTTACTTTTAAAAAAATCAACAGAATTTTTTTTATATTGGGGACATCCCAAATATCCTGTAGACATAAAAACCTGTTTAAACTTAAATTTAACGTCAATAATAATAATATCACATAAGCCCATTCCGAGCATCAACCAAGTCTTAAAAAAATTCATCAGAATTTCCTTTATATCAAGGACATTTTAGATATCTTCTAGACATAAAAGTTGTTTAAACTTAAATTTAGCATCAAGAATAATATCACATAATCCCATTATGGGAATCATACAATTTTTATATATACAATATCAAAGAAACCCATCCCGGGCGCCAATTACAAAATGATCATCCGAATAAAAAACTAACAAAAATACGGGAAAACACTTCCATGACATATGTTAATTGTAATTGGATACAACATATGTTCACGAATACAAAATCATTATAGTTGATGAAAAAATCTATCACAGTAGAAGATTTATTTCCAGATGAACGTGTCTTTCAATGTCAAGCATCCTTTGTTTTAATCATAAGCTAATACCTACAATACGAAAAAAGAACCATTAGTTAACATATTCTTATTCTTTCGCAAGTCCAATACATATGTTGCTAGCCATTCATTAACAAATTATCATTCAATGGCAAGTCTAATACATTTGTTGCTAATACACAATATTATAAAATTCAGTTGGGCAGGGGAGGGTGGGGTGAGGTGGGGTGGGGGATTATGCATTATTCAAGATATGTTTTCAAAACTATGAAAAGCTGACTCTTAAAAGTAATATAGATTTACCACTATCAGACATAATATTATTAGTGTAACAAAATCTTAATAATGATCTCCTCGGTAGAACAGAAAAATTTAACACAAAAGCACGAATTTATCCCCGAAAATGACGGAGAACTTGGATGGATTGTACAAAATATTTCTATGGGATCTAAGTTGGTGCACATTAAGCATGTGCAGCAAAGCATGCCTTTATATTCATTTGCAGCTCTAGACACACACACACACACACATAAAACAAAAAAAAAAAGAGATTAACACCACGGAAAGTATATTAACCAATTCTTTTTGTGTCTTAAATACCTCTGTTGTTGAACCAATAACCTGATGAGAAGATCAAATGCTCCTTTCGGCTTTCAAAGATCTCTAGTGAAGAAGACACTTATAAATCGTAAATGCTGCGATAGGTTTCCTTGATTGAATACAATGTCTTTCATAACACAGTCAATAAGAGCGTCAACATTCTCCTACTCCAACATTAAAAACCAAAGGTGTTACAGCCAGTTGACATAGAAACCACATACAAGGCAATAAACAAAATAATAGATGATCAATCGGAGGCCTCTTGAGGTTGCTATCTAATTCAGTCACAATATTCTTAGTTGGTGTGCTACTTCGTAATTCTTACAGAAAAATATATTTGATATTAATATAGGAGGAACGTAGAGTCTAATAAGAAAGCTCCAAAAAAATTGTCAATATTAGTTAAGATGAGTATATTACATTTAGTAGATACTCTTCATTCATGAGAAACCAAAAAGATCCCAAGAAATCTAAATTTTAACAAAATGTTCAATCTCAAATCAAAACCTAAATGATATTTGGAACACTTATGCATAGTAGTCTTAAATTAAACTATCATTGACTCTGCCTCCATAGCTTGCTTCAATCTATCCTCACTAACTTTTCTCGTCTATTTATATATTTGCTCTAGTTCATTAACTTTCTTCTCGAGATATATAACTTATCCTACAATTATTTCCAAAATAAACAATGCATTATCAAATAGATCAAGAGTGCATATTAGAGAAAATTTAAATTCATTGCATTAGAAGTTAGGATAATATTGAGAGCATAAATATATAAAAAATAAAAAAATAAATTAAAAGATAGGAAAAAGACATTAACCATAAAAATCAGAAGCATTCATTGGGAAGAGACCAACTAAATTACAAGGACAAAAGATCATTTAACATCTTAGAATGTGAGAGTGACATGGTAAAGACATAGACATAACATCCAGAGAAATAACAACAACAAGCTCCGAAACTGGACAACTAGAAAATGGCAGAAAACTTCTTAAATCAAGGATGAATAAATAAAGTTGATTAGTGAAAAATAATTTTCCTTTACTTCAGTTTATCAAGACTAATTCTCTTTCTCTTCTCTTAATTTATTTTGTCTCTTGCTAGTTAACCATTGTTAAGTCTTCATTTAAAGCATAAATTTCGTATAATTTCCTAACACATTCTAAAACCAACCTTTTATAATTGTTTGTTGTCTGAAATATCTTTACGGTATCAAGAACATCCTATTAGTTTGATACTCTAAGGACTTAACTTTGAAGACCCAATTTAAATTGAATTAATTACAAGGAAATTATGGCTCACTCGAGTTTCGTAACCATCGGGTAATTGTTATATTACTTTAGCAAAAAAGAAGACATAATGAACATATCTTATGTCAGAATTTTAATGATTTTCTCATGTCTCTTGTGATATGATCTTATGGGTGTAAAAAATACTCCAACACAATGAGCATCTACAATCCAAACAAAAAGTGAGAAAACTTTAAGCTCCCATGAAGTATTAAGTTCTCCATATATGTTTCAAATCAACATGATATACATATATGACTAAATAATAAAAAACCAAGAAACAAAATATCATAAGTTCATTCCTTGGTGTCGTGATACAAATATCTATGGATAAGTCATTATAAGACCTCTGAACCATAAACCAATTGTTAGTGTTAAGTATGTTAAGAATAAAAGACCAATCAAAATCTCAAATTTGTAACAAACTTTACCTTTCTAGATTATATAGAGTAAAAGGAAGGAAAAGGACTTAGGGTAGCGAATAAGATCATAAATGGACCTACAAATACAACTACCCGAATGATTTTTTAGTCTTTCTAAATTCTAGTGATAATGCCTTCTTCATTCAACTTCTATTAGTTGTGGACATTTCTGGTGTTATGAACTAGCAAGATACGTCAAATTCCTAACGACAAACTCATGTGTTCCTTTCATTTATAGTATTTCTCGATAAGTTTCAATTAATAGTCCTAAAGGTGTACTGAAACCAAAGTGGAAATAATGGAGATGAAGATTTGGTAAGAATTGAGGAGCTTATTAAAATCCCGAGTGTTGGATAATATGTATGCAAATACAGAAATAGAACTCTTTATATGTCACAAAATGTCAACTTCAAAACAACAATGTAACTTTTGAATAGTCACTAGAAAACTTCAAGGCGTGATGTCATTTTCCTAAATACAGTATTTGCCCCACACGAATAACTTCGGTATACAAACGGGAATCCGCAAATCCGTACTCAAAATACAATGAAGCAACTTGCACTGCCTGCAACTTGTATATTTGAAGACAGCCCTTGGATGCAATAGTGAAGAACAGTCAATCAAGTTCTTATTCTGTTTATGTGCACAAAACAGAATAAGAGAATTTGTATCTCTTGAAAATTGTAAGAGAGTAATAGCAGGGTATGGAAATCTGAAACTGGTTTTTGTTATCAATCTAATTTCGTTTTTAGGCAGCCTTTATTTATAGATAATGAAAGGCTTTGTCTTCAAGAGTCATGATTGTTGAATTAACAGTCTTAAGTCAGTTCTGAACAGGTGAAGTGCAAAGTGCGCCACTAGCGCCTCTACAGCCCACTGCCCCGCACCCGCACGCGCGCGTGTGCGTACGGTGCTTCGCACAGTATTGAGGTCTCTTGAAGAGCCTCTTAAATGCTAGATGAATTAACTCTTCATCTTCCATTTGTACTTATTAAGTGTACAAATTCTTAACATTTTTCCAATGTGGGACTCAAAGGTTGCCCACCCCTTTTATAGCTTAGTGGTGACACTTAGCTTTGTACATTTTCCAATGTGGGACACTATCCCCTTTTATATTTGGGTTAGCTTCTCACCTCTTCCTCACACTTCCAATGTGGGACAAGTTTTTTAAGCTTTTACACCCAAAAACTCTTACTCACTTATTTTAAAAATCACCAACACCGAGTTCCTAAATCACTATACCATATTGATTTATGAGATAATTAGGACTCTAAGACCTTGACACTGTATATGAATGAATTGGTAAAAGGAAAAAAAAAACTAAAAATGGGATTATCAAGAAGTTTGTTAAAAAATAATACAAACAAGGGAAAAAATAGACGAAGGAAAATCTACTTACCAAATATCCTCTAAAAATTGTATGTGATATATATCCATCACCTACCTTGTATATTATCAATGAAGGAAAAAAACTTGCGTACCAAACTCTAAAGGAGGGGTATAGTCTTTGATTTCTATGCAAACACACAAATTAAAGAATTTATAAATATAAAACCCTTCTATATTTTTTACCTTTATATTTAGAGGTGGATATAAGATCCTAATATTTCACAACTCGGGTAAGGGCTATAAACTTTAACGTCCCAACTGGATTCTTTAATATGTCTCTGAATAACATTTAACCGAATAGATCTTAGTTTGTAGATTGATATAAACCATTTTGGATATATGAAGAGTTTGAGTTTCATCACCTTTGATACATAGACATTCTTGATACCATTTTCATGACTTTGAGTTGATAAAGGCTTTGGACTTGGTCATTCAAGAAGACATTCCTTGTAAAAATGACAATTGAAGATGACAATGTATTCATGTTCATGACTAAAAAATGAACTATATTATACACGAAGCCTTAAAGATGGGCAAACATTGCTAAAATATGTGATTGAGAAAAACTGAATGATATGAAAGTTTACAAAGGCTTGGATCATCCGTTAATCCTAAAGCACTTTGACCATTAATGCAATGTGTTTTTAATGAGGGTAGGTCTATGTGGAATAAGAGTAATTTGATCATTTGGTACAAAATATGCCATGACTATGGTAGGATTGGACATGCACAGCAGAATGCTCATTTTTTAATAGTCGAGCTATATGTTCTGATTTCTTCCCCCAACATATGAATGTGGAATTTACCTAATATAAAAATATAACCTTCATAACAACTAAGTGATTTGTGTGCCTATGATTCTTGAACATTAATCTTGTAGAAGAAATAATAGGACTCCGGTGAATCCGTAATTAGTAATCATGGATAGATAGGTAAGGTGGAAACATAAGATAATCACTACTTGAGAAGTTCAGTGAAGACATGGAGTGTAAGAAGTTGAACGCTTCATACTCGTAAAGCATCCTATGGAAAATATCAGTAATCAAACCGAGATTTAAATTTTATCAACAGGACTAATCAGACAGTAGATGAATGTTTTAAAAGGAAACAACTTAAGGAGGTGCTCTACCTCCACAAGATGAGACATTGAGGTATAAGCTTTTCAAGTTTAGAATTTTTCATTAACAAATATGAGAGGTTTAGAAAAATCAAAATGGGTGAAAATAACAAATTATAAAAATATTTAAGAAAAAAGAATACAGAATCATATAGGTAGGCACAAAGCACAGCTTAAATAAGACACATGTACTAATTTAATCATCGAAAAATTATGAAAGGAGTATCGGCACTAGTCCTTTGAATTCAATAAGGCAACAAATTAAAAGAAAAAAATTAATATACTAAACTGCAATTGCCACAAGAAAAATAAACATAAACAAAGAAATCTAGATGGAAATAAAATAAAAGCAACCATATATATACACCAAAATGAACCTACCTCCCAAAGAAATAGAGTCTAGTAGTCTACTTTACTTTCTTATAGGATTATAGTGATGTGAGTTTTAGTTGAGGAAAGTGGGTTGGAAATTGGATCTCTTAAAAAGGGGACTCACATAGCTTACTATTGATTGGCATTCTAACCATGGAAAATGGTAAGATATCAAATAAAAAGGCAATGCTAAACTTCTCCTATTAGGTGTACACCTCATACACTGAGAATAAATACCAGAAAGATCATGGCAAAACAAAGTGAAAATTTGAGAGAAACAAGTTATTATTCTTTGAGCAAATGTTTATGAATCTATTTGAGTGAGAAAATACTAGGAACTCCTCATGAAAAAGGTGTTCAAGTAATCTCACTCTCTCACACACATGCACACGTAAACAAAAAAATTAAAATAAACCTTATTTTCTAGAATTCAACATATTTATGAGTAGTAGTGGCAAAATGTGGCCCAAATAAGAAAACAATCCATATTAGTCCACCCATCTAAATATGGGGCCCATATTTAAAAGCTATAAGTTAAATATGGGCCCCATATTCCAAAGCTATGAGTTAAATATGGGCCCATATTTGAAAGCTAGGAATCAAATATAGAGTCCAATTTTAAAAGATACAAATCGAATATAATACTCATTTTTAAAAGTTGTGAGTAAAATATGAGTTTTTTTACATATACTTCGAATTGTAATGCTTATTTTAGTAGAAAAATAATGGGTTGGCCCAACCCATATTTGGTCCGCCCATATTTGGCCCAGCCCACATTTAACCCAACCCATATTTGGCCTAACCCACATTTAGCCCAACCCATATTTGACCCGCCCAAATTAGCCCAGCCCATAATTTTGCCAGTGCTATTTATGAGCATTACTTTAATGAAAGAAACCTTTTTTCACCGTACTCACTTTTTTCCTTACATAATTTAGGTCAAATTCATATGATATTACGTCAAGAAAGCTGAATCAGCCACCTTCAAATTTCACCATATTCCAAGCCAGTATCATTGGCTGAATATGCAGTTGTAGGGCTTAATTTATTAACATAACATCATCAAAATTGAAAAAAACCCAAAAAAACATGATCGAATAAAATCATGAACATATTGAGAGACATTAAATCTTTCTGAAACCTGCAAAATAGGTTTATTAAAAAGTTTGAGGAGAAAGGCCTGAAATTTTAAAAGGAGATATAGTTACATGAAAACACCAATCCAATTTGAAAGTTTAGCTATTTAGATACAATCATATCCTATATTAATAAAAATCAATCTAAATGTATATAGAATCCTATGCTTGAGAATGAAACTGGCTTGAAATTTATTAAGAATCTCCCATCACATTGTTGTTCTAGCCATTTCCTACCCATATAGATGATTGTTCCTAATCTGGCCACATGTTTTGTAGTGACTTGATGGTTAATTATTCAAAAATGGATAAAAATCTAATCGTAATAAAGATAAAATTTGAAATTACAAATTTTTATAATATGAAGCTTACAAAGCAACTTTGTGAGAGCGAAATCAAAAAATTAGGTCTCTTGCTATTGTTCTCATTTTTCATCTACCACACAAACAACTCAAAATTAAAACTAATAATAATAAAACATAAGCATCACTTTAGTATTAAAAATTAAGCATCATTTCTAATAAAATTACACAACCAGCGGCGGCGGGATGAGATGATGGAGCATACCATAAGGGGAGGATGGGTTTTGCATATGAAAATTAGGATGTGAGGAAGAAATTAGGGTCTTGCGTGATGGAGAGAAAAATTGGAGCAGGAAGATTAGTGGTTGAGGGAGAGAAAAGAGTGGTTATTTTATCAAGCTAATTGTTTATAACTGTTATCAGTGACTAATTGGACAAAAACTTTGTCATCCCCTACAACAATGACAAAATAATTCTAAAGTCAAATTTTGTCACTATTATTAGCGGTCACAAATATTAAAGACAGTTTCTCACTGTCAGTAGCTGTGACAACGTTTGTCACTCCCAATAGCAGTGGAAAGGTAATCCTAAAGTCAAATTTTGTCACTACTATTGGCAGTGACAAACCAATTTACTAAAACTTGGGGTTGTCAATAGCCATGACAAATTGGGCGAAAATATTATCACTTCCTGGTGATAAAATCAGTATTTTTGTGTAGTGTATGTATGTCATTTTTTAAATAATATAAGAGATTTTTCGTGAATGTATACATACTATACTCAAAATTTTCTAGTTTATATGAGCCTTTTAATGATGTAAACATGCTTATAGTTTTTTATGTCTTGTTAATATATACGTGATTATTTTCATACGGTATGTGTGACAAAATGTAAGGTATGCACAAGGGTTTTTTGAGAACTTTTGTTATCATTTGATTGTTGAGTGATCTTAGTATTTGTAAAATATGTCAGCAAATTGGAGTAAAAAAAATCTTATTAGTTGGGTAATGAAATCTCTTTATGTAATTAATAAATACTTTGAACACAATCAAAATAATAAAAAGGTATTAGAAATTGTGTTTAACTCTTTCTCATTATCCAAGATGGACATTTACCATAATTCTCTAATTTCTTATATTTTTACACTCATTGTTTTGTTATCGAATGAAAACAAATATTTGACCCTTAAAATGCATATATATTTCTCTTACTTATGTTGTACATTTTTATCTCCTTTTCCTTATGGTTTGCCATGTTAAAGTTTGATTTTTTATGTTTATAAAACTATACATTATATGATGTTGCAATTGTTTTATTTTTCTATAACTATTTTTTATAATTTAATGTTTGTGCGATACTTTCACATCATCATCATAATCATCCTTGCCTTAATACCATCATATGGGGTCGGCTACATGAATTCTCCTTTTCCATTCTGATCTATTATATGCATTATTATCATTCAAGTTTAATTTCTTAGGCCTCTCCTAATAATTTCCTCCCACGATAGCTTAAGGCAACCTCTTTTCTTTTATCCTCTATTTTCAACAATCTTCTTCTTGTTATAAGAGCATCTACTGGTCTACGCAATACATGTCCATACCACCAAAGTCTACTTTCTCTTAATTTGTCGTTAATGGGAGTTACTCCTAACTTTTCTCTCACGTATTGATTTTTAATTTTATCTTTTCTAGTAACTATTATCATCCATTGGAGCATCCTCATCTCATTAACATGTAGACTTTGTTCATGTTTTTTTTAACGCGCAACACTCCGCTCCATATAGGGTCGTTGGCCTAACAACTATTCTATAAAAAATTTCTTTTAATTTATTAGTTATCCTCTTATCTCATAACACCCCACTCGCTTGTCTCCATTTCATCCAACCTGTTGATATTCTACTCGTAACATCCTCATTAATATCTCCATCACTTTTTAACGTTGAACCTAGATAACAAAATTTATTAGTTTGGTTTATCATTTTTTCTTCAATTTTTAATATTATGTTACTCGACTCTTCATTATTGAATTTACATTCCATAAATTTTGTTTTATTTCTACTGATTTTTAGTCCCTTAGACTCTAGCGATTTTGTCCAAGTATATACTCTCATCGCTAAGTTTTCCTTCAAAGTGTCTACTAAAACTATATCATCCGCAAACAACATACACCATGGAATATCTTCTTGTATGTCCTTAGTAATCTCATCCAAAACTACGACAAATAAATAAGAACTTAAGGTTGATCCTTGATGTAAGCCCACTTTAATCTTAAAGTCATTAGTTTCTCCACATTTAGTCCTTACTCTAGTCTTTGTGTTATCATACATATCTTCAATAACTTTAATATAACTCATAGGGGTTCTTTTTCTCTTTAAAGCCCACCAAATCATATTCATATTTACTCTATCATAAGCCTTTTTTAAATCTATAAAGACTATATATAAATTTGTATTCTAACTTCTACATTTCTCCATTAACTGTATTAACAAATAAATCGCTTTCGTGGTGGATCGTCCTGGCATAAATCCAAATTGATTCTCCAAAATAGTTGACTCATTTCTTAATCTTTGTTCTATAGCCTTTTCCCATAATTTCATAGTGTGACTCATCAGTTTGATTCGTCTATAATTACCGCAGTTTTGTATATCCCCTATATTTTTATACAAAGGTATTATGGTGCTTTTTCTCCAATCATCTGGCATATTTTCTTCTCTTAAAATTTTATTAAATAAGTTTGTTAACCATTTTACCCCTAGACTTCCAAGGATTCTCCATACCTCTAAGGGTATTTTATCCGGACCAACCGCTTTATTCTTTTCCATTTTTCTTATTAACATATACACTTCTTTTTCAGTAATGGGACTTGCCATTCCTATATTCGGTTCAATGTTCTCGATATCTTTTTTCGGATATTATTCATTCAATAATCCTTGAAAATACTCTTCCCATCTATTTATAATTTTTTTTATCGTTAATTAATATTTTTTTATTTATGTCTTTGATACACTTAACTGGACCCATATCTCTTGTCAGTCTATCTCTACTCTTTGCCAATTTATATATTTCCTTTTCATCTTCCTTGGTACTTAATTTATTATACAGATTATCTAATGCTTTTTGTTGCGCATTTCTAATAATATTTTTTACTTCACTTTTTAACTTCTTATATTTTTCTAAATCTTCTTGCTTTTTACTCCATTTTCACTCTTTAAAATTTACTCGTTTCTTTTGTATTATCTTTTGCACTTCTTCGTTCCACCACCAAGTCTCTTTTTTATGAATCGTTTTCCTTTAGTCTCACCTAAAATTTGCTTACCTATTTTCTCGATATCATTCTTAGTTCTTGACCAAATATTATTAACATTGTCGTTCCAATTCCACTTCATGTTTAATAGGAACTCGTGTCTAAATTCAATCTCTTTGCATCCTTCTAATCCTTCCATTTTATATGTTGATAACCCATTTTCTCTTTTCGGTACTTAAATCCTTTAATTGCTAAATCTATTACTAATAGACGATACTTTCACATCAATTATGACAAAATCAGCCCAACCCGAGTTGGTTATGTTTCACATACGTTCGATTCTTAATTGCTTCCAAAATAATGAAATTTATCTACATTAGTTATGCATGATCATCCTAGCTATAGGCCAGTTGGGCCGTCGCCTAAGCCCAAATTATCGGGGGGCAAATTTTAAAAATAATTATGTATAAAAAAATCATAAGCAAAAATGAGCCACAAAATAAATAAAATTTGGTATACTTGTAACAATTCCCAAAATATAAAAGTCCTCAAAATAAATCAAATTAGATCCACTTACACTTATAGTAGCCCGAAATAAAATAAAAAATTATATAATTAAAAAGGACCACTCAATGACTCAAAATAATCCTGAACACAAAAATCCCAACCCACTAAATAATAAAATCCTAACTTTTTGTCTTTCAAAAACTCACAAAATAGCACCTAACCCTCTCTCTATCTCTCATCTCAATCTCTCAATTCTCAATCTCATCTTACTCAGTCGTCTCAATCTCTCCACCCTCTCTCGTTTCACTTTGGGGTGTTTATTTTGTAGCCTTCAATTTGTTATTTGGGGTATTTACACTTTGGGATTGCTCCTCTCAACTTGGTTGCAACTTACAAATTGGGTTATATTGTTATTATTTAGCACTTTAAATGTTCTTGTTTAATTAAATATGGGGTATTATTGTTCTGGTTTAGCATATAAAACTTGAATTTCTTAGCATTTTCAAATGGCTTAGCTATATTATCAATTGAATTAGATTTGTTAAAAAAATAAATTTTGATGACTTAATTGATAATTTGGCATAAAAATGCGAGAAGAACACATTTTCTTTTATTTGGATGAATTTGTTTAGAATATGTATGGGGGCTTTGATTTTTTGTCTAAGGCCTCGAAAATGCCAGGCCGATCCTATAGTTATGGTTTTGTTTTAACTATGGAACCGAACCAAAATGACCCATCCACACCCTTGTTTTCTATTCTTATTGTTTTTCTTCTCTTATAATGTTCGAAAATTTGGAGGGGAAACAAAAGAAAGAAAAACGAGTTCACAAAAGAGGAGTGCTTGTTTGGGAGTTTAGGAAAGAAAAAAAATTGTCCTTTCTTTCCATATTTATTTGAACTAAGAACAAACTATAAAAAAATATATAATTATAATTATACTTTTGTGAAAAGTGAGAAGGATTTAATTAAAACATTATCCCCAAATAAAACATTAAAACATTAGTATGATCCTCAAAATTTTCACCTTTTGATTTTGGCAACAAAAATTATGTGAAGAGCATGAAAAGTCACTACCGGGGCTAACATCAAATAAATTAAAATTTTAGGTCCAAACCCAATAAGTAAAAGTAAATGAGGGTGAAAATTAAAATAACCTAATTTTTTTAACACAATGTGGTTTATTACAATTATTTTTTCATGGGCTTTTAACCGTTACTTACGCTATAAAATGTGGTTAAATCCGTCTCAAATTAAGAATCCATTATTTTTTTTAGATTTTTTTCAAATTAAGGATCCAGTTTCTTTTGGGGGTCATTTACTATTTTGGGTACATTTGTTTACCGTATTTTGTTTCTGGTGTATGCTAGTTTTAGTTATTGCTGGATGGGTGTTAAACTAACGTCTCACCCTAACTATTGTTACCCAACTGTAAAAAAAGACTTGATTACCAACATTATCCTTGGTCATAATGACGCATGTACCCTTTGTACAAATCGAAACACTAATTTGTCTTTGGGGGTTTTCTCTCTCAATCGCACAAAAAAAAATCAATTCCCATGAAAGCTAGGAAATATATAAATTCCCATTACAGATAGAAAATATATTCCCAAGAAAAAAAAATTCCAACAAAAGAATTGATTATAAATTCCAGTTATAAAAAAATTGATTTTCAACAATAAGCTCCGGCCAAAAAAATGTATTTCCAGGAAAACAAAAACGTTCAGAAAAATAAGCTCTGACCAAAATAAAAATTATAATCTCAGGCCAAAAACGTCAAGAAAAATAATCTTCGTCTAGAAAAACAAGCTTCAGCCAAAAAATTAATCTCCGTGCAGAAAAATAATAATCCCCTTCCAAAATAAACAAACCCCCAGCCAAAAAAAACAATCTTCCGGCAAAGAATTAAAAATTAAAACTGATTTGAGTTAAAAAAAATATATTTCAAAAAAAAATGATTTTCAACAAAAGAAATTTATTTTCCACCCAAAAATGATATCCAACTACAAAAATGATTTCCAGCAAAAAAGTAAAAAATAAAAACGATTTCAATTAAAAAAATATATATATTCTTAGAAAAAAAAAACATTTTCAACTAATTAAAATGATTTTCAACACATCACCCAAAAAATGATTTCCAATTACAAAATAAATAATTTTCAGCAAAAAAAAAATATGAAATGCATCCCAATCGATTCCAGTTTAAAAAATGAAAATGCAAAAAATAAATAATTACAAAATAAAAATGATTTCAGTTTAAAATTATTTCCAGAAAAAAATAATTTTGAACTCTAAAAAATAAATTATAGTATAAAAATATAACTATTTTCATTTTAAAAAATTATTTTCAGAAAAAAAAATGTTTTTCACCAAAGAAAATAATTTCTACCCAAAAAAAAAATTCCAGCAAAAAAAAACTCCATATTTCAAAAAAATGCATCAAAAATCGGCCATCAAAAAAATGCAGCAAACCAGGGCGTAGCTAAGTAGGGGCTTGGCCGGGCTCAAGCCCGGGTCACTTCAAAAAAAAAATTAGTCTAAATTTTAAGGCCCAATACATCACAGCTCACCCAACAAACAAAAAAGTTACCCCTCCCAACCAATCAAACTTCAATGATCCACTTCAAAAAAAAAACTATACAAATCATTATTTTGGGCATTATTTTGCACCTATATTTTTTAATTAACATTATTTTTAAGTAAATACTCAAAAATAAATCAGTGTTAAGTTAGTCTTCCCAGATATAAAATCCCGGTTACGCCCCTAAAGCAAACCAATGTGGGTCGGAGAAGTAGAAATGAAACAAACCTCCGGCCATCAAAAAAATGCAAAATTCACCCAAAAAATGATTTCTAACTACAAAAATAAATTATTTCCAGCAAAAAAGTAAAAAATAAAACTGATTTTAATTAAAAAAAATATTTCCACGTGAAAAAATGATTTTTATGAACAAAAAAAAATCCAGCATAAAAATAAAAAATAAAACCCACTAGATCCATGTCTCAAAATATGATTTTCAACAAAAGGAAAAAAATTTCACCCAAAGAAATAATTACCAGCAACGAAAAACCCATTAGATCCATGTCTTCTTCTCTTCACTGTCTTCTTTCATTATTTATCAAATCATAAAATCCACTAGGTCCATGTCTTCTCTTCACTGTGAGGAATTGTGTGTATATAGAGGGAGACACTGGTAGCCATGGCCATGGCTGCCATTGGAAGAAGGGGGGAGTGAAAGAGGTAGAGATGGTTTTCTGGTTTAGCTGAGCGAGGTTAGAAAAAGATGAGTGGTTATTAAAGTTTGTGTTGAGTGTTGGTTGTGCGTCGATTTTGATAAAAATGGCACATGTGTCTTTTTAATAAATAAGGGGTATTTCAGGTAGTTCACACTAGGGAGTAAAGTTATTAGACGGCACTTGACGATAAACGTTAAAATAACGTCATCCAACAATAATTAAAATTAGCGTACTCCAGGAACAAAATACGATAAATAAATGTACTCCAAATAGTAAATGACGCTTCTTTTTTAAATATAATCAAGCAATCAATTATCATATTAGTAAAGAAGATAATTGTTGATGTAAAAAATTAGATTTGACCTAATTATTTTAATCACAGATAAAAATGAGTAAAGAAATAAGACAATAGACTTTTAAAGTGGTTCAGCCTTAAGAGAATGGCCTACATCCATTGTTTTTATATTACTGATTGTTTTGCCTGGAATTCTCGATAAACGATTTTACCAAGAGATTCAGCATGTCCCTCTAATGGGGAGATTACAATGTATTTATAGCCATGAGGTTGTACATGTGAATGAATAATGCATAGTTGTCCAATAGGCGTATGATAATAACTGTACATTTAATGCGCAGTTATCCTTGATGCGTTCGCCACAAGTATTTGAGTTGCTCGGACCGACTTAGTAGCTCGGACGGCCTAAGTAGCCCGACACTCTTGAGCTTCTCGGGGCCCCTGGACTCCTCGTGGCTTTTTAGTTACTCGGTGCTCTTAAGTTACTAGGAGTATAGTAGTTCCTCGGGGGGTTAAGTAGCTCGGTATAAACATTTACAGTTGCCACCTAGGATGACACGCGTCTTCAAATAATAGGTCCATATCAGCAGAATAAATTTGCTATCAATAGTAATATTAACCATTAATCGAATATATACTTAATTTATATAAAATTGAAACATTAGAATGAAGAAAGAGTTGCTTAAATGACGAGCATCACTTTTTTTCATTTTTTTGTTACAAAAATTATACAAAGGACAATAAATATTCTCCAGCTAGCAGCTGATTGGAATGGACGCTTGGACGTATAATATTAGGATAATGATATAAGTACCAAGAAGTTTTACCAAGTTTGCAACCCAAGTGACATGGGCTCCACTCATTCTCTCTCCTCCCCATTATTCACCCTTATTTTCTCTTTTCAATTCAAACGGCATCTATCATTTTTTCTAAGTTCTTATTCTTTTGCTTTTAACAATTGATATAAAAAAGGTTTTTTTATAAAAATACATTTTTCTATTCTTATAATAAAATAGTTTTTTAAGCAAAAGTAAACAGTTTTTTATTAAAATTAACAGTTTTTTATATATATATAAAACATTTTTTTCTATTAATATAAAAAAACAGTTTTAAAATTAAAATTAAAACAATTATTTTTTCCTTGGATTGTCAACTTGATAAAATTTCTTAGTACTTATATCATTATCCTAATATGAATGACTGTACGTAAAGTCTGCTAAATTTTGTCTTGAGTAACACAGCATGGCACAAAAGGTGCAAGTTGCGAAGCATATAAGAATAAGAAGTGGACAATTTTGTGGTCCACTCCAACAGTCATTCTAGTTTTCGATTGCTCTTCTTCCAATTATATGCCAGTTCGAAGGCAATTTCAGTATGGACATCTTTTCTCGGTCCCTCATAACTTACATCAAACTCTTTCTCATTTCTTGCAACAAGGCCCATTAGCTCAGTTGGTTAGAGCGTCGTGCTAATAACGCGAAGGTCGCAGGTTCGAGACCTGCATGGGCCATTCGTATATCTTTGACACTTTTTCATTTGGCAATGAAAAAGACCTGGCGTTTAATTTTTCTTTCTCAACCTAATGAAAATAACCAAGGTTCTAAAAAACGCGGGGCGTGATTGAGGCGTGGAGGCCAAGCCTTAAGCCTTAGAAGCTTAGGCGGGCCTAGGCGTAAAAAGGCGTGAAAAGGCGTTTAGGCCTTCTTAATATATTTTAATATTTTTTAACCATAACAAGGGTATTAAAATACAAAAATTGCACAAATTATAAAAATATGTTTGAATATATGCAAATTAAAATACTATTTTATTATTTTGGATGAGATAATGGTCCGGTTTGTAAACAAATTCTTTAAAAGGCGACATCGTTTCACTAAATCATTGTTGTTTTTAGAAAAAAGTGTGCCTTAAGGGTTTTACCAAGAATAAGGCGTGAAAAACGTAAGGCGAGGCGTTTCTCCCAAGCCTTAAGCCTAGGCGTGTCTAGGCGGAGCCTAGGCGGGTTTTTTAGAACAGTGAAAATAACTAAAATATTTTGTCGCCACTTCAATGAGTTAATTAATATTTAATTCTTAAAAATGTTTCGTTTGGTATTTACTGTAACGTAGTTTTGAAAAAAAGAATCCTTGTAGTTATAATACTAACTCGACATATAGATAGAGCTGGTAATTTTTTACCCGATAACTCGTTGATCCGAACATGATCCGATTAGCTTGTATAGATTTAAGAGTACCCAAAATTTATACTAGAATAAAAATCAACGCGACCCGAAAATGACACGACTAACCTGAATTGTCACCCCTACATATAGACTATAAATAATCTCATCGTCCTTATACTAAAGTCACTGTGTAGGGACTAAACATTATTTGTAAAAATATATTAAAAAATATTTAAATAGAAAAATACATTATTAAATACTCCTTTTTTAATCGGGATATTTTATTTAGAGGTGACAATTTATATTTTTGGGTTAGGTTTGACACGACACGGACCATTTAGGCACGAACAAGATACGAAATCGTGTTTTTTTTACCTAACATGAACACGAATCATTTGAAAGTTGAAACAAGACATGATAAGATTAGTAATATTTACACCAATTAAACAAGAAGATAATACAAGAAAACACGAATAAAAATATGAATAATACGATACAACATGATAGCACGAATCATATTTTTTACATGAATACGATATGACAAAACTTAGTATATGAAAATCTCGGTATGAGCACAATAGAACGTGTTATCGTGTTGCATTTAAAATTTTTACCCTCAATATTACTATGATTGCGAATTAGGTAGAAATCGCACAAATAAAAATGGATGAAATCATAAAGGTAGGAAAAATATGTAGTGTGACTATTATTGATAAGATATCAAAGAATTATAAGTTTGTAGACCACAACTTATGTCAATATTCAGTAAGAATGTTTCAACCTAATTTCTAACATACATAAAAAATAATAATATAAAAAGAGAGTTAGAGATAAACAAAAAAATCATATAATCCTGAAAATTGGAACAACATATTTTGATGTTGAGATGTGTGTTGAACACGTAATCCTAAGATATAATTTTCGTCAGTACTACTTCAAGTGATGTCGTCGAGCCTCATATATCTGACCCCAAGATTCATCATTGCAACACTCAATGAAATACTCCAGAACTACATAAGATTGCCCACGAAATTGAAAATTATAGAGAAGATAACTAAGGGAGAGAATTTTTTTCAGAATCAGATTGAGTTTATGGGTGAATAAAACTTTGCAAAAAGACTAAATATAAGGGCAAAGAAAACTACTTACTCTCCAAAACATGGGTAATTACCTCCCTGCCAGTAAACCCTCACCCAAACAGCTATAAAAACCAAGTCAATTAATCAATTACGAAATGATTAATTAAATTAATTAATCAAAATCGGGTTTGAAAAATTGAAATAAAATTGTAAAACTTAATTGTTTTGAGGTCTCAAGTCCAAATATATAATATAATATTATATTTATTCAAGAATTCTCTCAATGTGAACCTCCCCCACAAGAGAATATCAGATATATTTAATTTATTAAAATGATTTAGTTATTCTTTGATTTAGAAGGTGATAAGAGAAAAAAATAAGTTGCAGACGTCTTATTCAAACAATGAGTCATCAACTGCTTGAGGAGATATACACGGACTCAAACAACCCTGAAAATATGTTGAATTATGACACAGTTTTGAACTTCTCCAAAGTAAAGTTATATTCAAGGATTCAATCGCAAATAGCAGGGATGGGGGATTTTGCGTGGATTAGAATAAAACCACATAATTTAAGGATTATCTCTCTTCTTCTTCTAAAACCAAGGAATAACTAATTAATTGTAAGAGATTAAAACAAGGGTCAATTATCAAATAGTTCCTAACATAAATTCATATTTTGTAAAAAAATACACATATTTTTAGTTTAACTTATTCAGTTCCTCAAGCATTCATTTACCCAATATTCTCTTATTTTTAAAGGTCCGTGCTAGCTGCACCCCCCCCCCACCACCACCACCACCACCACCACCACCACCACCACCACCCTACTCCCCACTGCTGGATATTCGGAAGCTCTCGTCGGAGCTTCAGTGACCCTCACTCTTTGGCTATTCCAGTACAAAACACCATTCTAAGCCAAATTAAATTTTATGGCTTAACATAATAATCCACTTTCCCAAAATATAAATGAAAATGGAACATAGAATATGTGCAAGTTTTCAATCATGAAACTGGATCTTTATTTTGACAAATATTGTCTTCATTCATCCTGTGTGGGTCCAAATTATCGCCATCCAAGCGGAACGTCCTACACGCATGAGACAAACAAAGATACCATGATGCATCGAGTTTTAAATACAAAATAAAAACTCCCCCTCAATTTGTTCTTCCCCTTTTTGATCGTAATAGACAAAGAGTCGAAACTAAGCATGTAATATCGGCATCACATGAAGAAGTAAAATATCAACACAAGTATAATCAAGTAAGCATAGGTGATAATAATCTCAAAGGCGATCATTACGGGGACCTGGTTGATATATGCCTCTATTTTTGTAAATTTTCAATTTTCTTTTAAAGATGAAGTATAAAATATACAAGGTACAACACACTATGGACTAACACTAAAATAACTGAATCATGAAAGCACAATGTAGGGGTTTTCATGAGTAAATCAACATAAATAGTCATAACATGTGTGCACGAAGGTATGAGACACTTTTAACGAAAGATCTCAAAATTTACCTTAGGTGTGAAAGTGGTGAAATGAAGCGAAATTGACTCGACTTAATCAACAAGTAATGAACATAAATGATCCTCACACAAATGACACCAAACTATGTAAAAAAAAATCGAGACATTTTAATTGTACAAACCCATTGATCTTCGACTTTAACTCCCTCAAAATCTCACATATATGATGATAAACTCTCAATGATTTTTGAAGAAATTAATACTCATATGTAACGAAGCATCAATAAATCAAAATTTGGCCTGGCACTTATGTTTTTATGTGCCTCTAATCTTTTTAGGCTCTCTTATGCAAATGGTGTCTTTTTACGCAAAGAATACTTTTTGTCTTTCGTAGCCCCTTTCCATTGCTTAACATTTAACAATATTTTTCGAAAAAATAACTTAAATCTGAACAATGGTTCTTACATGCACAACTTTATCTATTTTTCACATTTGGTTTGTTATAAAACAAAATTGAGATGAGAACATCGTATTCGATAAGTGACAAATAAGTGCAATGTTCAAAAAATTTTGTGCCCATATGCATCAAAGGTGACTAAGATTTAAACATGTAGAAAGTAATCATCAAATCTTAATGTAATGAATCCACACATTATTAAGCACACTATAAAAATGGAGTCCATGTGTCAAAATAGTACGAAAAAGCCACGTGAAAATATGGAATAAATGGGTGAACCGGACATCTTAAATGTCCATCCATATATGGTGACAAAAAAAGATACAAAACTCTTTTTGAATTTTTCAAAAAAATTTATCAAACAAAATCTTTTTTTTTTGCCTTTTTCACCTTTTTAATAAAAATCGAAAATCTTTTTGAATTTTTCTCAATAATATCAAATTGAATATCAAATTGAAAAAATCCTACATTGGATAAAATATTTGAACTCAGTCAATAGTGAAAATACCTAAAGATTTCCTAAAATCCTCAAATCGAAGTGCATTTAAAGATTTCGTGAATATATCGGCTAACTGACGATCGGTGCTCACAAAGCTCAAGGACACGACCATATCCTCAAATAAGTCACATATAAGTGCTCGTGTATCCTAATGTGCTTTGTGCAAGAATATTGGATAGGATTATGAGAAATATGGATCGCACTCGTATTATCACAAGAAATAGTCATCGTGCCTTGTGAAATGCCATAATCCTCCAACATTTGATTCATATATAAGAGTTATGTGAAACAACTACCGGCGTCAATATACTCGTGGACAATAATATGGAGTTTTTCTTCTTGCTCAACCAAAAGACAAGATTACTCCCCAAATAGAAACACCCACCCGAAGTAGGAGTGGCAATGGGTCGTGTCGTGTCGGTTTCGTGTCGGGTCTAATCGAGTTCGTGTCAAAATCACCTTTATCTAAACCTGACCCGTTAAACCTATCCCGTGCACCGTATCCTGTCTTATTGGGTTCGTGTCGTGTTTGGATCGTGTTTAAGTCGTGTTATGTATTTACACTAAATGGCTAAACCCAATACGGATTCGTTAAGTTGTCGTGTTTAGCGGGTCCACCCGTTAAGCACCCGTATTCGTTAAGGTTTCACCCAAAACCAGTAAAAAGTCATGTGGGTCGTGTCGTGTTATCGGATCGTGTGACAATTTGCCACACCTAACCCGAAGTGCTCCTATAACCACCAACATTCCCGAGACAATCGCCATCCGAATAGGCGTACAATCGGTCATTGGTATCAATGGAATATCAAATATCGTACGAAAGAGTTTCACTCACGTATTTGATGATATGTTTAAGTGAGTTTAAGTGTGACTCTTTCGGGGATGCCTGGTATCGCGCACAAACTCCAATACTAAAGGCAATATCAGGACGATTAGCGATCAAGTAGAGGAGATTACCTATCATACTATGATAAGGGGTTTGTTATACGTCCTTACCTAAAGAATATTTGCTAAGCTTTGTCGAGGTACTCATGGGGATACGTGATTGCTTAGCAGAGTCTAGACCAAACTTCTTCACTAGGTCTCTTGCATATTTGGATTGAGACAAGAATATTCCATCCTTAAGCTGACGAACCTGGAGACCTGGGAAGAACGAAAGCTCACCTACTATACTCATCTCAAACTCACTCTTCATCTCATCCTCAAAGGTGTGAGCATGACGGGATCATGTGGATCCAAAGACTATGTAGTTCACAAAGAGTTGGGCAACCAAAATAGCACCGATCTCGCTCCTCACAAACAACATCTTATCCACCCCCTCTCTTAAATCCACGAGCTAAGAGATAGGAAGTGAGCCTCTCGTATTAAGCACGGGGTGCTTGCTTTAAACCATAAAAGGCCTTCTTAAGATAATAGACGTGTTCCGGGTGATTAGGGTCTTCAAACCCTTTTGGTTGTCCCACATAAACCTCCTCATGTGGAATGTTATTAAGAAAGGCACTCTTGACATCCATCTGATATAACTTAAAGCGCAGATGATATGTTATTGCGAGTAGTAAGCGAACGGACTCAAGCCTAGCAACAGGAGTGAATGTCTCGTCAAAGTCTACACCTTCGATTTGTGTGTAGCCTTGAGTGACCAACCTAACATTATTGCAAACTATGGTACCATTCTCATCCATCTTATTCATGTAGACCCACCTAGTACCTATCATATTAGACTAGCTAGGACGGGGGATTAACTTTCAGACATCGTTCTTGCAAAATTGAAGCAACTCATCTTGTATGGCGGATATCCAATTCTCGTCCTTGAGTGCTTCTTTCACATTCTTAGGCTCGACTAAGGATGTGTAGCACCGATAGCTATTCACATTTTCGAGTTGAGCACGAGTCTTGACACCTAGTGTAGGATCACCAAGTATAGCAGAAAGGTCATGACTCTCTCAAACCCAAAATGGTGTCTCCCCTAAAATAAGAATGGGGTCCACCGTGATAGCATGAGGAAGTATAGGATCGTCACCAGGGGTGCACCATCCTCACACTAGGGGCTAGGAGCAACAGATGTCGGTGGCTCATCATCTCTAATCGTGACGTTTATTGACTCCATAACCTTATAGGTTGCAAGGTTAAAAACCTAATAAGCTCTAGTCGATGAATATCCTAAAAATATCCCTTCGTCACTCCAGGAGTCGAACTTTCCTATGTGCTCTCTATCTCGTAAGATGTAGTAAGTACTCTCAAAGTCACGAAAATACAATAGATCGGGCTTCTTCCCTATACACAACTCACAAGGGGTATGAAGTGTGTTCAGATGAAGATATACCCTATTCACCGTATGGCATGTAGTGTGCACTGCCTCTGCCTAAAAACGTCTAGGCACATTTCTCCTAAGAGGCATGGATCTAACCAGTTCTTGTATCGTTTGGTTCTTCCTCTCAACAATCCCATTTTATTGAGGAGTACGAACAATCGAAAACTCATGTTTGATCCCACTCCATCAAAATAGTTATCCACTTTAGCTTCTTTAGTTTCAGTGTCACCGTGTTGGTTTTTTAGGACACGACACTTGGTTGTAAATAACTCAACTATGTCGGACTTTTCTCTAAGGAATCCTACGATCGAATATCTAGAAAAGTCATCGACCATCACGAGAATATATCTCTTACCACCTAAGATCTCCGAGCGAGTGGGATCCGTAAGATCCATATGAATCAACTCCAAAACACGGGAGGTAATAATCGTATTCAACTTTCGATGGGGACCTCGAATTTATTTTCCTTATTGGAAAGGTCCACAAACCAAGGAAGTTGGCTTCCCAAGTGATGATAAGCCACGAACTACGTCCTTTTTCACTAATCTCTCAAGATCTCTAAAGTTCACATAACCTAGTCATTAATGCCAAAGGTTTATAGTAAAGACCGTGGCATTGCTGCACACAAAGGAGGAATTGAGTACAATCCCATAGAAATTATCTTCGGTCCTCACACCTCGTAATAAAAGTTCACTGGATTGGTCATAAATATTGCATTCGGATCGGTCAAAAATTTATCGTAAAGTTTGTGTCGCACGGTTGTCATATGCTAATTAAGTTCACTTTCCACCCTTTCATGTACAATATATTGTCTAGTTTAGGAAATCTAGGTATCTCAACACATTCATGCCCTATAATACTAGACCTACTCCCATTTCCAAAAGTGACTTTACCTTCCTTGTAATCCTTAAGGTGGGTAAAAATTGAAATATCACTAGTCATGTGCATAGAGCACCCGCTATCAAAATACCATTAAGAAGTATTTTGAACCTTAAGAGCAATATGCACGACAAGGGCTTTGGCGTCTTGCTTAGTTACCCAAGTGGTGGTAATCATTTGTTTTCCCTTGTCGTTGTTGGCATTAGTCAAAGCAATGGAAGCGTTCTCACATGGCAAAGACATCCGTTGAAATTCTTCTATTAAGCTTTGAGAAGTCGCGATTAGAAACTTAAGTTTCTCTCTAAGACTAGCAAATTCTCTAAAGCATTGCATGGGAGTGTGTGTATGCCTAGTTCTTTCTAATTTATAGAAAACTCTCTAAGGTGACCTATCCTTTTGCAAAAAGTGCAAACATAGACAAGTTTGGGTCTACCTTGGTTCACTTTTCTAGGTTAAACTCTCTTTTGTTATTTAGGTTGAGGACCATAAGGATTAACCACAAATTTAGGAAGCGGTTCTGATGCGGTATGGGAAGTGGATACACCGTCATAACCTAGTCCATGCGTCTCATCAAAACTTAAAGCGGGGTTGAGGAGAATCTTACCAACCTTCTTCGATGTATCCTCGATAGTTATTTTTTTACCTCCCGAGCACGTTCGAGATCTTTCTCGAGTTTGGATACAAGGGCTTCAACTTTCTCATGAGTTTCCACGGATGCTTGGAGATCTCTTATAAGACTAGCCACCTTGTTGGACAAGTTCTCATTCTCTCTCTCAATTAAACAAACTCTCTCTCCCAAAGCTTCTCTCACCGAGGACTCACTCTCTCTCGCCTCTGTCAACTCCTTCTCTAAGGCTAAAACTCTTATGCCTAAACCTTTGTTTGGTTTCATAATTTTAAAGGACTCAACGTAAAAATCGACATAGGTGCATTGTAGGTCACTCTCGATCTCACCTAAAATATTTTTCCCCTCGCTCTCGTCGGAATGACTAGACTCACTGTCGAGGTGTCCATGTTTATTAGCTTCCTCATCGGTGTGAGGTTCACTCGGTGTACTAACATGACTAGCCATGACTGTGGTGAAGTTACATTCATGTAGTGATTCATCCCCCGAACTCATCGTTCCGACCTCGCTATCGTTAAGTGTGACACTTAAGGCAGCTTTGCCTTTCCCTTGTCTCTTTAACCTAGTCGGACACTCATGAGCTTTGTGACCCTTCACCTCACACTCATAACATCTTTCCTCATCTTTCTTTGGGAAATCTTTCTTTTTTTCTTCAAAATTTTTCTTTCCCGATTTATATTTTTTATCTTTCTTAAAAGTTTTCTTCTCTTTAGAAGTATTTTGTTTAACGCCCCGGCCCGGATTTATGGGTTACCCATAGTCAACCCGGTCCGACCCAAGCATTAAGTGTGAAGTGCAATGAAACAACCTATATAATGTTGCTAGTCCAATTTTATTTTAATTAACATTTCACTTGTTTAGCATGAGATTCCAATTTCAAATTAAACTACGTAAGGGACCCATGGGGTGCATCCCGAAGTCCAAGCGTAAAGAGCTACTAACGTAATAATAAAGAATGTACTTACCAGTATAACGCTCTCAAAATACGAAATCACTCTCAACCTGCCGTAACAAAGCGAGGGTTTAAGTCAAATGCTCATTGAAAAATATACAAATGTAGTATAGAATCGAACGGTAGAAAGAACACTCTAACACTTATACCTACGTACACATGCAACTACCTTGTATATATATAAACATACATATACATATACTTAATGCATGAAACAGTTTAATTTCGAAAACCGTATTTATCCAGATTAATTTACCTTAATCTTATAAAAAACTTCATTTTCCTCATTTTAGCATTTCTCACTTTATTTAACACATAATGTTCAATACTTGAAACCACTACACTGAGTTTGATCGAAAATCAATTTTTTACCGAAATTACCCTTTTCATTTTAACCAATACACACTAGTATTTTCGTTTAAAACCACCCTTTCAACACACACGAACACCGTGTAAGAAAAAACTCATTTAGCTTTTGAAAACCTTTTACAATACATTCATGTGTTAATTATGGGTTTAACCACTTAGGTTGCTTAACCACCCACTTACCCACTTGCTTTGCCTTTTTCCTTACCTTATGTAGATTAATAAATTTACGCATTTTCTTATCCATTTCACCTTTATCGGAACATTTATTAATTTATTCAAGTTAGGTTGTATTAACACATTTCACCACACAACCCATCTCTTGACATGTTCTTTACTCCTTTATCTTTTCTCATAATCTTCCAATAATCTCATACTTCAACAGGCTACACATCGTCGACTATGCGCACTATATTTTTTTACCAGTTGCTTTGAATTTTCTACGCCAGGGCTCTGGAACGTCCTTAATTTTTTCGGTGTCATTCGAGTTCCTTTTAATGTGATTTAACATTTACAAATATCCATATTATTCTACTGTGGGTACACGAAATTAGAATGATGGGCCTGGACGAGTAGCCCAATTGTGGCGGCCCAAAGTCCAGACCCTCCATATCTTAACCGATTATGATTCAGTCTCCTCCCATGTTCCCACTAAGAGAGGTTCTAGGAAGAGATGGAAAACGTGGGGGAGTCCAACACCCCCACTTGCTAAAATAAACATGTATATAATAAACCCTAGGTCCGGGGCAAAGGACACATCGTATTCTCTGTAATCACTCTACGGAGTATATAGAAATAATACTGACTGCACCACCGTGAACGTAGGCACCTTTGCTGAACCACGTACATCTTTTGTTGTGTGATTGGCATTTTATATTCCTTATTCTTGCTTGGTGGTTGTGTTTCTCTTATCTATTTGTGTTACATAATAATTGTCACCACATCTACCTATCCTTTTACCCAACTGAAGCCAAAATCTGGAGTTTCACCCCAACTTGTGTTACACTTTGAAATTTACCATTTCATGTCCTTTAGACTTTAACCTTGATTTTATTCCAAAAATCATATTCATTTAGGACCAATTTGTGTAACACATTTTCAACATTTTTATTTCGTAAAAATGTTCCACTTTAAGTAAAATTACCATTTTACCCATTTGTTTCCAAACTAATCTTTTACTCCATTTTCGCAAGTGTTAATTTTTTCAAAGTACTATTAGGTTACCCACACTAACTTCTTAAGTGTTTTAATACCTTAACACCCTTTTAACCTTGGAGTAATATTCTTCTTGATTGGAAACACCTCTATCTCATTATTTCTTTTTCAATTTCACAAGTGTTAATCTTTTACCACACTATTAAATTATACACACCAATTTTTCAATGTTTAACCATTAACCCTTGTTCAACACTATTAACAACCATTTTCTAAACTAGACATTTCTTTACTTCCTTTATTCAAGAAATACATTTACACTTAAAGAATACTTTTATAAGAAAATACCATTTCCTTTTATTATCACATGTAGTCTTACAACTGTTTACGGGATTTTAGACCTTAAAATCCCATCAAATATGTTAAAAATATTTTTTATTCTAGAAATTCATCATGCTTGCAAAAATATACTCTCAAGGCATAAAAGACATTAAATTTTCTTCAAACTCAACAAATGTCCATTTTCATAAAATCTTCATTTTTGCAAGAAACATTATTTCACCAATGTTTACCAAAATAAATCATTATTTTCAAATATTTTATTTCATAAAATGTTTAACATCAATCTTTCTTGAAAATACACCATTTTCATAAAACAACATCTTTTAATATTTAAAGACTTTGAAATATTTGTTCATTCTTTATTTCCAACAAATAACATTTCACCAACATTTTTATTCCATAAAAATATTTATTATTTTCTACATATGATTTCATCATTTAATTAAATGCATCCTACTCATGTAATCAAACTACAAGACAACAAATAATACAAAATAAAATCTTAATACTAAGAGTGAAATTTTTTCCACCTCTAAGGCTCCAATGGTGGTATAAATGTTGGTGTATGAGGAGCAACCTCCGCCTTCAAAGGTGGCCTCAAGGAGTTATCAAATGCATCCTAAAAAAATACTCCAAATGTGCTCCATTCAAGCTTCCAAGCAATATCCCTTCAAAACCCACTTCAAACTCCATGAAAGTTTCACCTTCATTTTCTTCAAAAACTCCTAATAACACCTTACACATTTGTAGCTCTTTTTTAACAATGGTGGAAATGGATATATATGTTTCAAATATGGTGGAATACATTAAGAAAATGGTGTTTTATGATGGTAGAATGGTGGAAGAATGGTAGAGAGAACTCCTCCCATGGTGGAAGACCACCCTCTTCCCTTTCACTCACTTTTTGCATTTTTCTCCCACCAAAATGCCCTAAATAAGCCTTATAAAAACCCCCCTTAAAGATCGAAAATCCCATTTTGTCCAATCTGGGTTAATCTGGGCTTGACAGCACACCAAATCAAGGGTTAGAAGTGTGACGGCGCACAAGAAAAATCTGATTAAACATTTTCGAGACACGTCGTTTGAACGACATGACTATCGCGTTCGAGCGACATCTCAACCTCGTTCGAAGTTTGTCTTTGCGCGACCTTCGTGTGACCAGGGAGTGTAATGCAGTGTGATCTCGTTTGAAGGTCTACTTCACGCGACCTTCGCACAATAATCTTATCTAGCTTCTAACAACAGGCCTATGTCGTTAAAACGACCCTTCTTTATATTCTTTTATTCTCTTCAAATTTTGACCCATAATTCCCAATAAATTCTCATCAGACCTTACTCCATTACAACTTATACAAAATTTAATTGAATTATTAGGACAGGGTATTATATTTTTCTTTTCAAGTTTGAGAAACTTTTAAAAAAAATTAGCAAAAAGAGCTAAATTCGAAATCATAATTAGGGAGGGGGGGGAATACGCCTACAAAAATAGCATGACACGTGGAGAGCACATCGGTCAAGATGGCGAGCAGCATACGCTCCAACAAGATAAGGAAGACTAGAGTCCTTGATAAAATAGAAGACCGAGGAGCAGTATTTCATTTAGATCAAACTGTACAAAGATAGGACTTATCCAATTGTAACCCCTAACTCTATATAAAGGGGATACCCCCCATTATGAAAGGAGGGCTCAGACGCTAGAGAAACACTCGTGTAAATTCTCACATTATTATAGTGAAACACTGAAGAAGCCCCATGGACGTAGGCCATTGATGGTCGAATCAAGTAAATATTTGTCTCTTTCTTATTTATTATTATTCATGCATCGTGATGAATTGGCACCCCCCTACGGGTAAATTTTTTTGCTCTCACAATAGCTCATCTACAAATCAACTTAATTGTGAGAGAGAAAAAAAATCACCTGTAGGGGGTGTCAATTCATCACGATGCATGAATAATAATAAATGAGAAAGACACGGATTTACCTGGTTCGACCATCAATGGCCTACGTCCATGGGGCTTCAATAGTGTTTCACTATAATAATGAGAGAATTTACATGAGTATTTATCTAGCCTCTGAGCCCCCTTTTCACAATTGTGGGGGGGGGGGGTATCCCCTTTATATAGAGTTAGGGGTTACAATTGAATAAGTCCTATCCTTGTAGAGTTTGGTTTAAATAAAATATTGCTCCTCAGTATTCTAGTTGATCAAGGACTCTAATCGTCCTTATCTTGTTGGAGCGTATGTTGCTCGTCATCTTGACTGGTGTGCTCGCCACGTGTCATGCTATTTTTTTAGGGGTATTTTTCCCCCACAATAGCCTCACATGTCGGAATTCAACTAAGTTGATTTGGATATGAGTTGGGAGTCGACCCACAATCTCTTCAAACGTGTGTAGTTGTCGATGTCAACTAGACTGGCATTCTTTGAGTTCTCATTCAACTTTTGAGCCTTCTTTGGTTGATCATATTGCCTTTGTAAGGTTTTAGATGAATTCTTCGCTTGAGTTGAGAGACGTTCAATCGATATGGGAGCTGGACTCGAGCGTGTCGAGCTGCTTACGTACCCTCATGGGATCAGGTCGATAATAGTTCATTGTCGTGTTTTATCATATGGTCCAATTGGTGAGGCCGACCATAGGCCTGCTAGGCATTCATGCACCGAGGCTTTCTCAAGAGTGCACCAAGTTTAGGGTATCACCCTATATTTTATTTTTGTATGGTCCTATTGGTGAGGCCGACCACAGGCCTATGTGCTGAGGCTTACTCGATCATTCACCTGCTATACGGTATGATCCTGTATCAGGATTTCCTCATTGTCCAATTAGAGAAGCCTACCACAGGTCTATGCACCGAGGCTTACTCAGGCATGCACCTAGTCAGGGTATCACGTTGTATTAAGATTTCTATATGGTCCAATTGGAGAGGCTGACCACAGGCCTATGTGTCGAGGCTTACTCGGGCATTCACCTAGTTAGGGTATCACCATGTATTATGACTTCTATATGGTCCAATTAGAGAGGCCAAACACAGGCCTATGCGTCAAAGCTTACCCGGGCTCTCACCTACTCTAGGGTATGACCCTATATTAGGATTTCTATATGGTCCGATTGGAGAGGCCAACCACAGGCCTATGCGCGGAGGCTTACTCGAGCGTTCACCTAGTTATGGTATCACCCTGTATTAGGATTTTTAAATGGTACAATTGGAGAGGTTGACCACATGCCTATACGCCGAGGCTTACTCGGGCGCTCACCTAATCTAGGGTATGACCCTATATTAGGATTTCTATATGGTCCAATTGGAGAGGCCGACCACAGACCTATGTACCGAGGCTTACTCGGGCATGCACCTAGTTAGGGTATCACCCTGTATTAGGGTTTTTATATGGTCCAATTGGAGAGGCCGACCACAGGCCTATGAAGCACTTGTGTCTTTCTTGCTTGACTAATGTTGCGGTGAATCTATTCACATGTCAACGTTGCCAAGGAGTCCCTAATTGGGTTGTGAAAAGAAGACTGATTAATGATAACGCCTAACCATCCATTGGGTCTTTGATTCAATTTAATGTCGATCGTTTGGAATCATGGAAATAATAAGTATGCCCGACCGTTCCTCGAGGATTTGTTGTGTCAAATAATATCGCATCGATCATTCGTTGAGCTAGATATAAATAAGGATTATCTTTCCCAACTTCTCATTGGGGATTTAATAAAAGAGGTTAAACAACTAATATATGTTCGAGCATATGAACTGGATTACTACATTATAACGTTAGCTAATGAAAGACCCTGCACCCATTAGTCGAGGTTAAATTAAATAAGAATCGCATTGTCCAATCGTGTGTTGGGGTTTAATGAATGATCACATAATATAACTTCCATATACTATCCATCGAAACTGATAAGAAATCCATATAACTAATATTAGTGTCGACTGCCTGTCCGGGCATTAATAAGATTTTGAAGAAAATAAATGATGCTTGAGTGTCTGCCGAGGCAAAATTTTTAGAGGACCGAGTAGATATTATGAATGATCCTGCATTAATAGAGAAAAATAGATTTCCACACCATTCATTAGAGTTGAATAACAATAATAAATGTAGTGTCAATTAATCGACTGTGTCGACCACTTGTCGAGACTGAATAAAAGAATTATCATGACCAACCATCCGTTGGGGATAAAATGTGAATTGTGTGGTAGATATATTTGGGACTAAATATATTGAAATATTTTTTCGAGATTAATCTTCAATATGCCTGACCATCCTTCAGGTTAAGAATCATAAAGCCAAATAATCAATATTGAAGTTGAAAAAGTATCAACGCTCGAGCAGCTGTCAGTTATAACAAGTAATCTTGCCCAACCATTTGTCTGGTCTTAAAGTGTTGTAGCGTGCTTGATCATCTGTCGAAAGCAATAATAAGATAAATAGTGCATGACTAGTCTGTCGAGGCAAAGTTGTATAGTACTGAGTAGATATAGCGAGCGATCTGTGCTCGAGCATCCGTCGGAGCATTAATAAGATTTCCAAGAGCTCAAGATTGTGTCTGAGCATTCGTCCGGACTGAATCTTGTACCTATGAAGTTAATAATTTGCTCGACCATCTGTTGAGCCTAAATCAAATAGAAATTATCATGAGATTGAATTATTCGGTCAAAGAATATATGATATGCACCCGCTCAACCATCTGTCGAGGAAAAATTCAAAGCATTGAATGAATGTAATGAATGATCTAATATATACATTTTTATGATAAAATCTCACTGAGATGACTGTGCCTAAGCATCCGTCGGGGTTGTGCTAAATGCTTATAAATATATCATACCGACCATCCGTCGGTTATAACAAATAATCTCCTTTTTTTGAGGTTAAATTGTTGTAGCTAGATGACAATATTCAAAATTAAGTGATCTAATAAATGACTTGAGTACTCTAGAAGTGCCCCACCATTTATGTGAACAAAATAATTCTAATAAAGTCAAATAAAAAGTGTCATCTTAGATCATTGTTGGATCTAATGTGTGATAAAAATTACGAGCATATTTAATGGACAAACGAATATTATGGTGCATTAAATGAAGATCTCTGCTCTTATTTTTTTCAGAGAGAGAACCGAATAATGCAAAATTTGTCAAATATATTCCACATGTAAGACATAGGGTTTAATTTCGAATTTTTCAAAATTATTTAAATTCCAAAAAATACTCAAATATAGGTTGGTTTCAAAAATCTGATACCTCATAAACCTACATAAAGTTGTGAAGTAGGATAAAATAAGGAGGTGGTATTGTCCTGTAAAGTCAGAGGGGTTTAAAACCCAAATATTTTTCATCTAAATACCCACGGAAGCACAAGGCTAAGCAGTACTGCTTGTGTCCTCACATATTTGTCGCCGACCAGTAAGGTTCCCGTCGGCGTCGCAGTGGTCGTTGCACAATGGCTGCCGATCACCAAGGGTGTTCCGGCGAGGTTATTGAGATCCTCTTTTCTATGCGAGTGCTGATCAGCAAGGGTGGTCCAGTGTTGCTGTCGATGTACCCAGTTCGTTGCACATGAACGTCGACCAGCAGGGGCGGACCCATTGGGTGCTGCTCAATGTGGACGATTCCAGGACAGAGTTCATCGGAAAAGAGACCAGAACATTTTTGTTGGTGCTTGGCCGAATGATTTCCATAGGTAGCAGGTAGAAAAATTACGGGTGCTCGGCATGAGAGACGACTATCGCAAGCCGAGTCGTGACTCCACTTACGAGGAGTGGTGGATTTGATTCCGCCCAATTTTGTGGATCTGCTGGCGATTGAACAAATACATCAGATGTCCGATTAGGTTTCCCTACCTTGTTCAACATATGGATTTAGGAGGAATTCTAATCTCAGATTTGTGCTCGGAGCCACAAATCGATGTGGTCTCCTCTAATGATCAGGAGCAATTGTTGGTGCTTCTTGGCTGAATGGTAGCCCCAAATCCCATGTCGGAGTCGATCTCAGTCCATAGGTCGGAGGTGACTAGAAGAGACAACCAGAAAAGTTATTAGTTCTTCGTGATTCCAGTTTTGCCATGCAAAATTTACATGAATAGAGACAAAAAAATGACGGCTTGATTATGTATATCTTTGTGAAAACGTATCCATGGAAAGAATATCTTTAGATATGTTTGTAAATATGTGGTCCAGCTATATGATGAGAGAGAAACGACGTTTATTCCCTGTCAAAGGATCTGGATATGGGAATCAAGATATGATATAACCTAGTACATAAATGTTTTGCCCAGAAAAATTTCACGAGAACCCATACCCTTAAGAACTCGTACAAAACTCTTGATTATAAAATTCAGTGTTATGCAGATTCGTAAATGAGAATTCAACACAATATTTATGAATATAAACATATGAGAATCATGATTGAACAAAAAGATGTGTGCATAAAGTATAATTATTTTTATGCGGAAAAAGAAAAAACTTAGCTCTTGATGAGGTTTTGTTCGTGTAAGCCATTGCGTCGCAACGTAAATCTCCGTCTCGTCAACAAGAAGGAACGACTTTTCGTGTGATTTCCCATAGATGGCGCCAATTGTGAAAGCAAAAAAATCCAACCGTATGAGGGTGTCAATTCATCACGATGTATGAATAATAATAAATAAGAAAGAGATAAAGATTTACGTGGTTCGACCATCAATGGCCTACGTCCACGGGGCTTCAACGGTGTTTCACTTAGTAATGAGAGAATTTACATGAGTGTTAATCTATACTCAAAGTTAGGGGTTACAATTGGATAAGTCATATCCTTGTAGAGTTTGATTTAAATAAAATACTGCTCCTCAGTCTTCTAGTTTATTAAGGACTCTAGTCGTTCTTATCTTGTTAGATCGTATGCTTCTCGCCATCTAGACCGATGTGCTCGCCACGCGTCATGCTATTTTTGTAGGCGTATTTTTCCCCCACAATAATCTGACAACACTTCCTCTTTCTTTTTAGATTGGTCTTTTAGTGCAATTTCCTTTTCCTTGGGCTTAATAGTTTTAGGAAGCATATCTATCTCATATGTTTGAAGATCTCCTATAATTTTTTCTAACCTAAGAGTATATAGGATTCCTAACGAATTTAGCACGGTAACCTTAGGAATAAAATGGGCAAGAAGCGATCTCAAAATTTTCTTAATAATGCCCATCTCAGGTATTTTCTTATCTAAATTGAAACTCAAGCTTACTATTTCGGACAATCGAGCTTAAAACTCGTTAAATGACTCAGATTCAAGCATAGTGATAGTTTCAAATTATTTTGTGAGATTTTGTAGCTTAAAAGCTTTAATAGCTTTAGTTCCCTCATGAGTGAGCTAAAGGGTATCTCAAGCTTCTTTAAACATGGTGCACGTCATAATGTGATGAAACTCGTCAGTGGTGACAGCTCTCGAGATGGCATTCAAACCGTGCAAGTTAAAATTGCTCCATTTAAAGTCGTCTTATGTCCATTTGAGAGATAGGTTTAGGGCCAATGACAATATCAACCGTTATAGTGAGTGGCGTCCACCCTCTTTCACAAAGCAACCATACACGTTCATCAATTGATTTTAATGTAGACCTCATCCTAGATTTTCAATAAGCATAACTGGAACCATATAAAATGGGCATTCAATTATACAAATTATCCATTAAATTTCGAATTTTAAAGATCAACAATTTTTCAAAAAATTGATATAAAAAAAATTGCGAAAAAAGATGACATGATATTTTGGTGTAACCTGCTCAAATACCACTTTGAGAGTGCGAACGAACTAATGAATCAATTTATTTAATTAATTTCCCCAAAACACAAATTTAATTTTTCATTAAATTTTAATCTTCAATTAACTATGGTGTGCATGAAAATTATGTTCAAATATAGATTACAATTTTTAAACCACACATGCAAAAACACACGAGATGAGAAAAAATCCCTTTACTAAGCAAAATCTTTTTTTCGGTACTATTGACAGTTTTGAATACTATCGACTTACAAAACACTTAGCTACACTAAGTCAGACGCGCAGAGTCTTCAAAATGTCAATAGATACGACCCAACTCCAGAGCCATCCACAGGTAGCGCTCTACCCTCGTTATCCACTTATTCAGCTTTATTCTTCAGCAGTAAAACTTGGTTTCACAAAGTCAGCCGTAGAGAAAAGTCTCCATAAAGGTGTATCACAGGAAACCTTCTTGATGATGATGAAAGTGATCTTGAATATATTTCGGAGGTAAGGATTATCATTGTGAGGAGTTTCGATCATAAAAGAGAACTCAAAAGGTATTTTTCTTTATGGAAAAGAGTTCTTGGAATATCTAATCCCGTTCAACCTTTAAAGGATAAACACAAAAGATAATGAAAATATATTCATTAAAAAAAACTGAATCTCGTTCGGTCATTCGAATGACACTGCCTCTTGTTCGAACGACGTTTCAAACGTATGCTTCTAACGAGATGTTAGTCGTTTGAAACTTCGTTCGAACGATTTCGAGCAATATCATCTAACAAGATTACAGTATGAAACATTTTGGTACATCGTTAATTCTCGTTTGAACGACCATGACCCTCATCCGAACGATGCATCATTTTCAGTGCTATTTTTCTTAAAAACGTTTGAGTTCCTTTTATATGAAAAATTGCCTCATAAAAAATAATCAATCCCTAGAAAATACTCGGAACATTTTTACCACTCCGAACGCATACTTCTTTCATGATTGTTGCGATGACAAAATCTTGCATTCTTTGATGGTCTTCAACTTAGCCTTCAATTACCGAGAAGTAGTGACGATGAGAGTGCGCTTGCAATCAATGAATAAACTTGTTGAATTAAATTCCAATTGTATGCCCAGATTTTAATTGATACCCTAAAACATGTATCTAATTGTGATTAAAAATTAATAAGAATTATCAAGCATTCACAACCAAGCAATCACAAAGCAGTATTGAGGAAAAATCCCCAGCAGAGGCAAAACATTTTATTTCTCTATAAAACTGTAACTATCCAACTTACAATTACATAGAAGAAATACAACGTTTTTGTGACGACGAAATACCCTCAGGTGTCGATTCGGAGTCTTCAGCAAGAGATCCTGCAAGAGCTCCAACTAGTCAGTGATGGAGATACAACCTTCTTCTCCACAATGATTACTCCAAATGAGTAAGATGAATAATCAAGTCACTAATGATTCACATAAATGATTTGAAAAGTTTGTAGTGAATCAAAAAAGGGTTTAAAGCCTAAAAATTGAAGTCTTTTGTCGCACCAGATATGCATAAACGGAGTTTTGAAAGACTTGTAAAACCTAACTTCGCAACAGGTATAAATAGGTTAAATATAAAGTTGAGGCGATGGAAGTCGTTCGAATGACATCTAATGTCGTTCGAATGATATCTAATGTCGTTTCTAACGACCATACTAACTACCCAAAAATCTATAACAATACGGGTTCATTTGATGTAGGCTTTAAACGACACTTCAAATGACATATGATGTCCTTAGAAGCAGTCATTCGAACGACTTATCAATATCGTTCGAACAACATTACTATGTAGTTTTAATGACACAAGCGAAAAATACTTTCTTAAAAAGTCTCCTTACAGGTCTTAAAAAATAATTTTAGTGTAGTAGAGTTAGTGGGATGGAGTCGGTTAAAGATGCACGATGCACGTAGACAATGATGGGTGTTTGTTGATGATGAGTGTAGCTCAAGATTCAGATGATGGACGTGAACATGTGAAGACGTGTCGATATGTAACGGTATATGACATACAAACGGTGATCTAGGACAAACCAACAATTTCTAGATTCTATACAGACATTTATAAAACATGTCCTTCCAAACCTCCCCCTGTCTATGCCGGTACATATATAAAAATCCGAATTATGCTACCCAACAAAAATATGAAATATACAATCTAATATCCCACCAAACCCATAAATGGAAATCATGTCTTTAAAAATCATAAACATCTTCAAAGCTTCAAATCTCCAACGTTTCTTTGTCATCATCAGAGTGTGCAAAAAAATGTTCCTCAATTTTGTACCTACACAAATGAGACAAGAAACAAAAATCCGTGACGTGCAAAAGATTGAAATATAATGATAAGCAGAAAATCAATATCAATTAAATTCAAGTAAATCATTATTAAATCAAAAAAGCAAGCAAAACATCTCCCCCATAATTCGTTCTCCCCCTTTTTATGATGTCCCCAAATAGACAAATAAGAAGAACACAAAGTAATGCATATGGAGAGTGTCACAAGGTAATAAACTTCTCTTTTTTAATTTTTCAAAATTTTTCGTACAAAAAAATTAACAACAAAGAATCATACCATGAAAGAACACGAAAATAACCAAGTCGGTGATAGCGAAAACGAAGGGATGTGAACAAATTCGATAGGAAAATCAATGCAAATAATCATAACATATGTGCACAATGAATTTTGGATATTCCTAATGAAAGAACTCAATATCTTCCTTACGTGTAAAAATGGTGGAATTATAAGAAATTGACTCAATCTAATCAGCAAATCAAAGTTCAAAGTAGGGGTGTTCAAAAAACCGACTGGACCGACGAACCAAACCGAGCCGAACCGATTACTTTTTTCGGTCTTTTTTCTTAATCAGTCCGATCTCGGTTTATTTTTTTGGAGGACCGACCTAGTCGGTCCGGTCCACGGTTTACAGATTCAAAAACTCTGTTAGGACCGACCCGGACCGACTATATATAAAATAATATATTTTTAGATACATATGTATATATATAAGATAAACAAATAGTGAAAATATTAATTTTAATATTTGATTAGTTTAAATTATAGTTTAATCCAATACTAGTTTTGTTTTAATTGTAAATTTCGATATTTTTTAGTTTTTAATATTTGGAAAAAATAGATTCGGGTATATTTTTATTATAATAAATGATGTAGTTCATTAATGTGAGGACCGACGGGTTAGACCGGACCGACCCTATAAAAAACCGAACCGACTAGGGTCGGTTAACCGACATTATCGGTCCGGTCTCGGTCCATTTTTTTAGAGGACCGACCAAGTCGGTCCGGTCCGAAAAAAACCTTAAAATCGAACCGGACCGGACCGCGAACACCCCTAGTTCAAAGTGATTTCCACACCAATAATGCCCAAAACTATTTAATGCTTTTTCGAGATTTTCAAGAAAGTGCAAACCCGTTTATATACAAATCCAACCGAGCTCCCTCAAATGTAATAATGATCATATAATGATATGTCTTTTCTTGTGAATGATCATATTATCCTAAACTAGTTTGGCCTTGGCTACTTTTTTTCAATGCCACACTTTTTGGCTCTTTTCAATTCTTTGGGTCTTGGCTACTGTTTTCAATGCCACACTTTTTTACCCTATTTAAATGGGGGTTTAATAGCAAAGGATATTATGATTACCTTTCGTAGATCTTCCCCATTTTTCACAAAACCTATATATATATATATTGAAACAAATTCATCAGGAGCAACGGTTATTATAGGCACTACTATTATTATTCTCGTTTTACCACATTTGGTTCGTTGTATAAGAAGAATTGAGATGGAAACACTCAAACTAACATGTAACAGATAAGCACAAAAGTCAAATAAAACTACGCATGTGTTCATTAAAAGAGATAATGAGTCAAAGATGTAAAAAGATATCACTAATCACATTTCAACGACTCCAAACAATGTAAAGCACATGGATGAAATGATGTAACATCTCAAATCACTATCAAAAAATCACATGGAGTATGTAAATGAAGTTGTGACTATGGTTATCTTATATGTTCATTAGGGGTGGCAATTCGAACCCGAACACGACAACACGACACGATCCAACACGAAATTGACACGAAATTAAAATACCCTTTCGTGTTCGGGTCGTGTTCGGGCCAAATATTATGACCCACTAGCGGGTCGTGTCGTGTTCGTGTCAGAAAATTGACACGAAATTAGCCCGAAATTAGCCCGTTTCAGCCCGATTAGATCCCGATTATAGCCCGATAATAATCCCAAATTAGCCCGATTGACCCATGTGTTTATTTTAAAAAAAATATTAGGGCTTCCTTAAGAAGACTCCTCACACTCGTATAAAAGGAAACTTCAAAATTAAAAACACCCTAATCTGAGTCTTCTCTACGCCGTTCTCTCTCTACGTCGTTTTCCTCAATACTCCATCTCTCTCTCTACGCTACTCGTGCTTCTCCAGGAGCGTCGCCGATCGCCGTTCTCTCTCTGAGTCTTCTCTACGCCGATCGCCTCCCGCCGCCGTTCGCCTCCCACCGATTAGAGCACACCCCGTCGCCGTTCGCCTCCCACCGGTGAGTCTTTTCTTCTCTCTACATTTCTCATTTTGTATGCCCATTTTATCTGAGAGTTTCCCATTTTTTTTTGTTTATACCTATGGTCCCCTACCTATAAGAACATAGACACCAAGCAAAACTAGCTTTGGTAGGACCCTTATCCCCCACTGACTCAACTCAGAAATTGAATCACAGAACTCGAATACATTCACTTCAAATGTGTCTATTGAAACTTTTTTGCTTGTATCCCCCCTACTTTTAGTTGTTCCTTTTGTAACTTAGTGGGATTTTAAAGATAATAATTGTTCTTGTAACTTAGTTGATTTAAAAAAAATGTTTAATAGGCTTTGAAACCTGTTAATACCAGTTTTGCCAAAGAACAGTGTAATGAAGATAATACCTGTTTTTGTACCTGTTTTGGTAATGTTTTGGTACCTGTTAATACCAGTTATGGTAATGGTAATAAGTTAATAATGGTACCTGTTTTGCTGTTTCGGTAATGTTTTGGTACCTGTTAATACCTATTAAAACATAAAACATTATTAATGGGTGTGTGTTCCAACCAGTTTTGAAGGTTTTTTTTTTTTTTTGTTTATACCTGTTCGTTCGTTCTGTTTGCCAAAGAACTGTGTAATGAAGATAATACCTGTTTTGGTACCTGTTTTGGTAATGTTTTGTTTTGGTACCTGTTAATACCTGTTTTGGTAATGTTTAATAAATTCAGTACATGTTCATCCGAGTTTTGGTAATGTTTAATAAATGTTCACTTGTTCAAAAAATAATTTTGGTAATGTTTTTTTTTAGTTTTGGTACTGTTTGATACCTATTCATTTCATCTGTTCAGAAAATAATTTTGGTAATGTTTTTTCTATATATTTCAGCAATGGATAGTGGAAAACGATCGTCTACACCCTCCTCCCACATTACGGACCTAAATCAAAAGAAAAAAAGGAAGATTTCAGAGATTATTCAAGTGCCACCAAGTGAAACAAATGAGGAACAAGTATATTTCTGATTTTGTTTTTAGTTGTTTTAACAGTTATCTGTCATTTGTTGCTGGTATACTTATAATTTTTTTATTCTAGGATGTGGACAGCGGGGACGATAGTTCATGCGATGACGATAATGTAACTGAAGTACCGGTACAAGTGGTTGGCATTGAAGAGGTTAAACAGTCTAGGGAGCGCTGGTCTGAGGTGTGGGATTCTTTTGAAATTCTTCCAAAAACTTCAGATGGTAAAGAGAGCAAAATGTAAAAAATGTGGAAAGATATATGCATGTGCATCTAAAAATGGAACGGGCAGTTTAAGACGACATATGAAGAAGTGTCCAAGTAGGGATAAAAAAGATATATCGCAACTTTTGATGAATCAATCTCGTGGTCACTTGTCAATGCATTCGTCTAAATTTGAGTCTGAAAAATTTCGAGAGTTACTTAGTGAGGCGATTGTAATGCATGATTTGCCTTTTCAATTTGTGGAGTATGAGGGTATTCGTGCTATTTTTAGTTATTTGTATGAGGATGTTCCCACAATCACAAGGAATACCGCTAAATCTGATGTTTTAAAATTGTACAAAAAGGAGAAGGTTAAATTGAAACAAATGCTAGAATTAGCTCCTGGTAGGGTCTCCTTGACTTCGGATTTGTGGTCTTCCATTAATACAGATGGGTTTGTTTGTGTCACTTCTCACTTTATCGATCATGAGTGGAAATTGCACAAGAGGATTCTAAATTTTCAATTTATGGCTCCCCCACATAATGGTGTTTGTTTGACTGAAAAAATATCTAATTTGATGTCCGAGTGGGGGATTGAAAAGAAATTGTTTGCTATTACTTTAGATAATGCATCTAGTAATGATACATTTGTCGAGTTATTAAAGAGTCAATTGAATAGTGAAGGTGCACTTGTTAGTAGAGGTGAGTATTTTCATGTTCGATGTTGTGCACATGTTCTCAACTTAATTGTACAAGACGGGCTAAAAGCAATTGATGAAGGAATAGGGAAAGTGAGGGAATGTGTTAAATATGTTAAAGGTTCACAAGTTAGGAAACAAAAGTTTATGGAATGTGTGAAGTTTGTTCATTTGGATCCTAAGAAAGGTTTGCGACAAGATGTTCCCACAAGGTGGAATGCCACATTTATTATGATTGAGAGCGCCATATTTTATCGTCGTGCCTTTGTTCGTTTGGCATTAAGTGACTCAAATTTCACACATTGCCCGGGTGAATTGGAATGGAGTAATATAGAGAAAATATTCAAGTTTTTGGAAGTATTTTATGAAGTGACTTGCATATTTTCGGGAAACAAATACCCAACATCAAACTTGTACTTTACTTCTGTTTCCACGGTTGAGTTAACTTTGAAACAAGAAATGAGAAGTCCAGATCCTTTCATGAAACAAATGGCTTGTCAAATGAATGCAAAATTTTCAAAATATTGGAGTGATTATAATATGCTTTTAGCAATGGCGGCGGTGTTGGACCCTCGGTACAAGTTGAATTACATTGAGTTCGCATATCAAAAAGTCTACGGTATCAATAATTGTCAAGCCTCTCTAGTGCGGGAAAAGTTATTTCGCTTGTTTAGTGAGTACTCAAGTAGTTCAATATTGGGCGATCAAAATTTTGGTTCAATGCATGAGCGTGGTAAGAAGAAGGTTGATGAGGAGAAAAAGAATGCTACGGTTCTTAGTCAAGGCACAAAAAACATGTTCAAGGTAATTTTTTTTCTTTCTTTTTAAGCATATATTGTTGTTTTTATGCACATTTATGCTGATTTTCAGCATATATTGCTATTTTCTCACCATAAAATGCTGATTTTCAGCATGTATTGCTGTTTTTTACACCATAAAATGTTGATTTTCAGCATATATTGTTGTTTTTATGTATATATATGCTGTTTTTCAGCATATACTGCTGTTTTTTCATCATAAAATACTGATTTTCATTACTTCGTAGGAATTCTCATCATATGAGAGTCAATCACTTGCTTCTACACAAAAGTCTCAACTTGAGATGTATTTGGATGAACCAAGAAGTGATTTAGAAGAAGATTTGGATGTTTTGGCTTTTTGGAGAGCACATCAATTTCGCTATCCCGATCTTGCTTGCATGGCACGTGATATATTGAGTGTTCCCGTATCTACGGTTGCATCTGAATCCGCCTTTAGTAATGGAGGTCGTGTTCTTGATCAATACCGAAGCTCACTCAAATCTGAAACAGTTGAGGCGTTGATTTGTACTAGGGATTGGTTGTTCGGAATTAAAGGTAGTTTATATTTTTGTAATTTACTTAATAAAAATAAATGAGTCTTTCGATGTTATTTACATGTTGTTTTTTGTTATTTTAGGAGACGAGGAGTTGAGTTTGCATGAGCTAACGGAAGACATTATTCAATTTGATCCTTCTAAAAAGGTAATTTAAATTGATTGTTTAGAATAAATGTAATATTATATTTTTCACAATTTTTTAATATACTTTTATTGTCCTATGCAGGAATGATTGCAATTTGTCTTGGTGGCATTTTTAGATTAATGATTTTCAAGTTGGTGGGAGAAGTTGCTGATTTTTGAAGATTTATCACTTGAAGATGAATATTTTTTTTTGTATAAATTTGAAGGAAATACTAATTACCGTGGATGTTATTTTTGTTTAGTATATGTTGACGCTTATCAAATTATGGGATGTTATGTTACCCATTATTCTGAATATTATTTGTATTTCGTAAGTTGGTATATTTATTAGCACTGATCTGATGGGATGCCATTTTTTTTAGCAATATTATTTGTGTCAATCGGGTCAAATGGGCAAAATGTGGGTTAAGATGAATCGTGTCGTGCCGTGTCAATCGTGTCAAATTGACACAATTTTTATATCGTGTTAGTCGTGTTGGGTCGTGTCATAAATGGGTCGTGTTCGTGTTGGCAAAAAAAAACACGACTTCGTGTTGGGTCGTGTTCGTGTTGCCTAAAATATAGTCGTGTCGTGTCGGGCCAGGTCAAAACACGACCCGTTGGCCCGAATTGCCACCCCTAATGTTCATCCATAAATAGTGCAAACAAAATACAAAACTCTTTTTGTGTTTTTCAAAAATAAAATATAAAAATAAAAAATTTTTGTCCTTTTCAAAAATTTATCAAAAACAAAATCTTCTTGGATTTTTCAAAAAAAATAGAAAATCTTTTTGTATTTTTCTAAAAAAATATGGAAAAAAAATGAAGTATACTACAAAAATGATACAATCTAGCAATAGGAATCATATGATATGAACATGAAAAATCACTACACCAAAAATGTTAATCTGGCACGCTGTGGCAAGGAGATTCTGGCACGATTTAAAACCGTGCCAGAATTTGGAGCGGTTTTAGCATAAACTGACACGGTTTAAAAGAGTGTCAGATTCTGGCACGGTTTAAAACCGTGCCAAATATGGGTACGCCTCATTAAAAAACTAACATTCTAAAATTTCAAGCGGGACCAAAATTTCAAGAGCCCAAATAATTCTAACCTAAGTCTCCTTCTCCCTCTACTCTACCGGCGGGCCCAAAGGCGATTCCACGCTGCCACCATCCTCAGTTGGTGTCGCCGCTGCCATCATCCTTAGCTATCATCGCCGTTGCTTTCATCTCCTCTGCCGTCATTGCTTCCTCCAAGAAATCGAACAACACAGGTATTTCAATATCTCACCTGGCTTCTTCTTTTTTTACCAAAAATGACGATGAATGGCCTTGGTAGTGTATGATATCTTCCATTGTAGTGTATTACATATTTCCCTTATATGATTTTAGATAGTATGGAGGTAACACGATGTGAATGTTGTTCTTCTCTGTTATTGTGTTATTGATATATCTGGGCTTTTAAGAAGAAATTATATGTGAGAAATTTGGGCAATATGTTTAGATTTGTGTTTTTATACAATATCAGGTAGATGAAGCTCATGTTAGTAATATAAGTTACAACTAGATAGCATGCTTAACACATATCTCAAGATTAAGGAAAAGTGTTCCTTTAAATCTTATTATAGTTGTTGCTGTTATTATATGAATGTATGAAATTGTTATTGTTCCAAATAACAATGGTGCTATGAAATTGTTGAATAGTAGGAAAATTTCCGCGAATTAGGAATTTTGGCTGAAAAATAATGGTAGGTAGACCTACCTCACAATGGGATGTGTCTGTTTGTTTTCTATCATTGTCAAGATGGGTTCTAAATTGGTTGTCACTTTCTATTTCCAGGACAGCCTTGGCCTTTATTTTCCTAATTAAACTTAAATCCCTGAGTAATAATTGACATCAAAGTATATTTCATTTAAAGGTCGTTTATATATATATATATATATATATATATATATATAAGACATGCACGACCTAATAATAATATTGGGGGTACATTTTTTTCTGGGGACCATATCTACCTAAGTGTTTTTACGGGCATTAAAAGTAAGAAATTTGTTATGGTCGAGGAGTTTGGTTTGTCCCTTGTCCCGGGTTGGTGAGCGTGTAGAGGTTGGGACCCTCTATTTTTTATGTATGATGTTATTCTCCCCGACATTGTTCGGAAATTCTTCTTTAGGGCACCAGGTTCTTCTGCCAGTTTACATTCATACGTGCGTGGGGTTGAGGTCATTGTCACCCAAGACACTATTGCCCATATTTTGCACATTCCCCGTGAGCCTGAGGCCACTTTCCCAGGTCATGCTGTCGGTCGTCCCGAGTCCCGATGATATTTTAAAGGAGGTTTTTCGAGAGCTACCCACAGGAAAATCATACCCAAATCTCTTTTGACATCGTCCACTTAATGTACGCAGTTAGTCATGGCTGGCGTATAGATCTCTTTGCACTCATGATGCATGTTATGGCCTATGTGCCTAACATCGGGACTACACCGATACGCACTGTACTAATTATTATGTAAAGGCCAACATCGAGAATACATATGGGATAATTTGGATAATTAGAATGTATTATATGTGATTTCTGTAATTTAGAAATTCTCCACAGTTCCTCTTGTTGAAATTTTGAAATGCTATTTTATGTGATGTGATCTTATTAACACATTATGCATCCACATGTTTATCAGGATGTCGTCGATGATCAATAAAGAATGGATAAAGGAGAAAAACTTTTATATCGATTCGTATAGAAATGGGGTGTTATGTAACACTATTCCCAGGGATATACATTCATGTCCGTGTAGGCGTTGTCGCAATGGGAAAGGACATGTTACTTTAGATGAAATCTTTGTCCATTTGATGGAATACGGTATGGATATAAATTACACCTTATGACATTTTCAAGAGGAGACGTCAATTCTTAATCCAGTCCAGCGATCAGAGCTCGAGCAAGCTCTTGTATGGAATTTATGCGTCATCCCCGAGATTCAGCAGAGTGGGTAAATGCAAACATTATGTGGAGACAATTTGCGAAGGATCCGCGAAATCTTCGACTTGAAATAGCAACTGACGGTTTTAACCCTAATAACATGTTTGGCCGTAACTATAGTTGTTGGCCAGTGATTATTCAGTCTCTCAAACCTCCCCCATCAATGTGTATGAAGAGTGAGTTTTCAATGTTGATTGTATTGATTCCCAGGCCAAAGTCACCATCAAGTAATATTGATGTCTTCCTCCAACCCTTAGTCGACGAGCTGAAGATCTTATGGTCTGGAGTCGAGGCTTGGGATGCAAATAAAAATGAACATTTTCAGTTAAAATCCGTGTTGCTTTGGGATATTCATGATTTTCCTGCTTATCAAATGTTAGCAGGTTGTTCAACTCAAGGTTATTATGGGTGTCATGTTTGCTCTACGAACACACCTTCCGAATATCTTCGCAAGTCAACGAAATGTTGCTGTCAACGATCTCGCATGTTCCTTCCCGAAAAACCATCCTTACAGGTACGACAAATCAAAGCAAACATTTAATGGTAAAATAGAGACTGTTATAGCTCCACGAAAGTTAACAAGTGTAGAGGTTGAGCAAATTGTGTTTGTTATCGCTCGAGAAGGTGCCCGAAAAGAGGGAGAGGGAGAGGGAGTGGGGAAGGGAAAGGCTAAACGGAAGGGGAAGGGGAAGGGGAAAGGGAAGGGGAAAGAAAAAGAGGCAATAGTATTGGAAGATGATGTAGATAATGATGATCATCCAAGTGAAGGTGACAACGAGGATCTCACAGGTGCTAAGGGTTTTTCGAGGAGATCCATTTTATTTGACTTGGAGTACTGGAAGGATCATTATATTCGACATAATTTAGACATTATGCATGTTGAAAAGAATGTAACAGAGACTCTTTTAAGTACCATTCTCTCAGTGAAAGGATCGTCAAATAAAGATACAGTTAGAGCCCGGGAAGAGTTGAAGGTCCCGTTGAATCTTACGAGAAAATTATGGATGCAAGATCTTGAAGGTAGTAATAAAAGGCGAATGCCATCAGCACCTTTTGCATTAGGAAAGGAAGAGAAAGAAGGCTTTTATCTCACCTTGAAAACATTTAAGGTACTGATAGGATTTTTATCAAATTTTAGCAATAATGTTAACCTTGACCTTCCCGGATTAACCAATCTCAAGTCTCATGATTATCACGTCATTATGCAACGATTGCTTCCTACGTTGCTTATGCATTCATTTCCAGATCATAAGCCTTTGTTTAAAGCTATACAACGGATAAGCATATTCTTTAATGTTGTTTGTGCAAAACTGATTTTCAGGGAACATCTTTTGAAGGCAAAACAAGCATTAGTAGAGGCTCTTTGTGTCCTCGAAATTTACTTTCCACCTGCCTTTTTTGTGGTCATGATCCACCTCATGCACCATTTAGCCGATGAAGCATTGACAGCTGGGCCACTTAGATATCGTGCAATGTGGTTGTTTGAAAGAGAAATGGGAAGATACAAAAGGTGGTCGCGAATCAAGAGGTACATCGAAGGGAGCATTGCTAATGCATATTTATTACATGAAGCTTCTTTGTATGCCATGGAATATGTGTCGACTAGAGGTGAAGGAACTCATAAGAGGAACCTTGAGGATTTTCTCGATGATGAGTTTGATGACTCAATGTGTCAACAAGCATTGGGTAAAGGTAAGGAGTTGACCCTAAATACTGTGCAGTATGAACAAGTACGAAGATGGGTCCTATTTCAATACCATGGCGTTGATGAGTGGAGAAGGTAAACATGTAACCCATTACTAATTCATATTATTTTATTGTAACTGGAAATTTCTTAATGTTGAAATTCGTTACTTGTAGCAAATTTGGGTTAATTGGGACTACATCGATGCATAAAATTGATGATTTCATCCATTGGCTAAGGAATGAGTCAAGTCTTTATTTATCTAGGTACTTGTTTTTTTTATCATAACCTTATTTCTATAAAAATATTAAAAAATTATTCATTTCATTGTAGGCCTTAAGATCTAATGATATCGAAATTTTGCCTTATGCCGATGGCCCACTCCATAGGGTTACTAGCTATGACAAGTTCCAATTCAGTGGCTATACCTTTTGTACTTCTGCATATGAAGAGAATCGCAACTTTCAGAGTAGTGGTGCATCCATGAAGGCATTTAATAAGAAGGGGGTCCTCACAACTTTTTATGGAGTTGTTAGACAAATACTCGACTTGAATTATATTGACTTCACACATACAGTCTTTTATTGTGATCGGGTGCACGTAGATGATAAGAATGCTTGAAAAATTGACCCAACCTCAAAATTGGTGATGGTGAACCTTAGTAAGCTCACGAGTAAAAATTCAATACACGACGATCCGTTCATCCTTGCATCTCAAACAATTCAAGTGTTTTATTGTAAAGACGCCAAGGGGTGGTCGATTGTTTTGCACTCTCCCAAGAGATTGACAAAAGAAATAGATGCGATTGAGATTGATCGTACGATGTATGACTCCATTCTCGAGGAAAATGAGAAGTTGTTGGAACTTTTAGACACCGAATTCATATAATGTAATGGCTTCATGTTCGAACCTGATATCACTTTTTTACTATTTAAACTTTGGAATTTAGTTATTGTCAACTATTGAATCTATTGAACTTGGGTATTTAGTTATTGTTAATCTATTGAAACTATTGAATCTTCCATGCCTGCTATGTGTTGAATAACTCCTGAAACACCAAAAGCCATGTACAAGTTGCTCTATCATTTTGAAATTCTCGACACTTTTCAGTGCTCTACCCACAGTAATCACAATACATGCATTTCCATGATCTGGGAATTCTGTATCCTAAAGGTTGAGAGAACAACCTGCTCAATTGGGGCAATGTTAGTACTGTCTTCAAATCTTATCGCAGCAGCAGCAGTACGGGTATCGCAACTGCAGTACATGTTCATTCATTTAGTAAAGATCATATGTTTAACATTGTTGATGATCATATGTTTATCGCAGCAGCAGCAGGATGGTTCGTTTTCTCCATATATATATAGGAATAACAGAATATATATATATATACAGCAGCAGCCTACGTGTTCTCGACCAAGCGCCTTGACGGGTAGAAACGTCTCACCATCTAGCTAAGTATATTCTGTAAAAATAGAATAACATAATATATATATTTATATACCACACACACATATATGGCTATTTTGTAGTGTATTTTGAAAGAGAAATAATATCCTCATTGGGATTTGAGGATTAGATGGTATATGGTTGTTTTATGAATATGAAAATGTTTAAGTCATATATGTCAGAACACTCAAAATGCTACCTGACTTAAATAGGTAGCTATGAAAATGGTTGTTTAAGTCAGAACACTCAATTTTCATAGCTACTCGTCTAAATCAAATGCTACATGTTTAAATAAAATGCTACCAATATTGGACTTTTAACTTAATCTAATGGAAGCATGTTTACCAATAGCAATTGAACAATAGTTGTTTTGGTCATATAATATTCTGTTTATTCTGATTATTTTTGTGCCAAACAATCTCTTGTCAGATAAATAATGTCTCAGGTGGGTGATACTTCAAATCCGTCACCAAGTGGTGCAACACCAGGATCAAACTCCCGCTCAAAGGTTGCTTCGAGTTCTTCGACAATGGGTGATGCACTTTCCACAAAGAGATTGAAATTTAACGAGCATGGCCTTCCGGTGGGGGATAATTCAGCTACACCCTCTACTAGATGGGGAGACCTCACTAGGACGCATGTGTCGGTTTCTTATAGAACATGGAGACATGTAGACGTGCGATATAAGAATCAAATTTGGACAATGTTCAAGGTATACTATTTTTTCTCTTTGGCTACAATTGTAATTGTTACTAAATTTAATTACATAATGATAAATTTTTTTTCTTTCATATATTGTAGAAAGATTTTCCTGATGTGAAAAACAATCAAAAAAGCATGTTTATGAAAAAAGCTAACGAGTCTTTGAAGAAGTTCAAGGCCAAGATAAGGGTAAATTTGAAGGGTGACGATGTTACAAAGTGGAGGGAGAATGTTCCTAAAAATGTTAAACCTGAGAATTGGGAGGTATTTTGTGACAATGAAGCTGTACACGCCCAAAGGGATTTGCGAATAAAAAATAAAGAGATAAAACAAAATTGTGTGAAAAAGACTACTCATAACACGGGTCATTATAGTTATGCCCGAGCTGCAGAGAATTGGAAAAAGGAGCATGGGCGTGAACCAACCCGTGCTGAATTGTGGTTGTCGGCTCATAAAGTAAAAAGCGGAGATTATGCGCCTCATGATAAAGCATTTGCGGTAATTTAGCTTTAATGTTTTCCTTTTTGCTTCTTTTACCCAATATGTAATTCAAATGATAACTTTAATGTCTTTATGTACAGGATAAGGTTAAAATGCTTATAGATGTATACCAAGTGAGTGGTCAAGAGGAGACCTTGGATGTTGGGCCAATTTTTGATGTATTTGGGAAAGACACGCGAGGACGTGTTCGTTGCGTTGGGTCCACGATTTGTAGAACAACTATATTGGCGTCTGCATTTGCTCGAGAAATGCTTCAAGAGGTAAATGCGGACAACGAAAGTTGGAAGGATCATGTGGATAACCTCAGAGAAGAAATGGAGGGTGTGAAGTCTACACTCTCAAATTTTGTAAAGAATTTTGAAAGTGGAAAGTTCGCATGTGTTGGACATAATACTCATGCATTACCATCTCCAAACACTGCAACTCCTTCCAGTCCTTTTACTCCCCCCACATCCCAAGTTTCAAGTTTTAGCTTGATGGTGGAATGCAAAATACTATCTCACACTGGTCAAGTCGTCGGTTATGGTAGGAAATTGCCGCCAGGAGCTGTATCTTCAGTTAACTTCCATGAGTTAGGAAAGAGAGAAGTGAAGATCGTACTCGACCTCATAAAAGTGCCAGAATATCCAGTTTGGGGTGGAAAACAAGGATCTTGTGAGACGTTGGGAGATGTGGGTAACAATGGATTTTCGTATTGGCACGATGACTTTCTCCCTCCCATTGATGACACCAACGAATGATAAAGGTAATATTTATTTGAGTTTTCATGCTCTCTCATTCATAATACATATTATAGATTCCTCTTTATTTGATGCTTAAAATATATTTTAGTTCCCTATTGTTAAAACTATCTTGCTTTTAAACATCGTTAATATAGATGAAAGGGTGAAAACCCAAACCAACCCACAAACGGAACCAATGTAACTCGTAGGAACTGACCGCGTAGTCACCAGTCTCCCGATTTAAGAATATGATGATAATTTGAAAATATCCAATGTAACTCGCAGGAACTGACCGCGTAGTCATGGGTCTCCCGGTTTATGAATATGACGATAATTTGAAAATATCTAGATTAAGCTAAAAAAATAAGTCGTTAAAGGGTGAAAATCCAAACCAACCCCCAAACGACCCATAAGAGTCACTAACACCTCCCACGGGGCAAATGTAACTCGTAGGAACTGACCGCGTATTCACGGGTCTCCCGATTTATGAATATGACAATAATTTGAAAATATCTAGATTACGTAAAAAAAAACAAGTCGTTAAAGGGTGAAAACCCAATTCAGCGCCCAAACGGCCCCGTAAGAGGCACAAGCACCTCGCACGGGACCAATGTAACTCGTAGGAACTGACCGCGTAGAATATGACGATAATTTGAAAATATCTAGATTAAACTTAAAAATAAGCCCTTAAAGGGTGAAAAACAAAACCAACCTCCAAACGACCCCGTAAGAGGCAGGAAAATCTCACTCGGGACCAATGTAACTCGTAGGAACTGACCGCGTAGTCACGGGTCTCTCGATTTATGAATATGACGATAATTAGAAAAAATCTAGATTAGGCTAAAAAAACAAGTCGTTAAAGGGTGGATATCCAAACCAACTGCCATACCGCCCCGTAAGAGGCACAAACACCTCGCACGGGACCAATGTAAGTCGTAGGAACTAACGTGTATTCACGGGTCTCCTGATTTATGCATATGACGATAATTTGAAAATTTCTAGATTAGGCTTAAAAACAGGCCGTTAAAGGGTGAAAACTCAATTCAGTCCCCAAACGGCCCCGTAAAAGGCACGAACACCTCGCACGAGACCAATGTAACTCGTACACACTGATCGTGTAGTCACGGGTCTCCCGATTTGAGAATATGATGATAATTTGAAAATACCTAGATTAAACTTAAAAACAAGTTGTTAAAGGGTGAAATCCCAATTCAGCCCCCAAACGACCCCGTAAGAGGAACGAAGACCCCACACGGGACCAATGTAACTCGTAGGAACTGACCGCGTACATGACGATAATTTGAAAATATCTAGATTAGGCTTAAAAACAAGCCGTTAAAGGTTGAAAAGCCAAACCAACCCCCAACAACCTCGTAAGAGGCACTAACACCTCTCACGGGACCAATGTAATGTGTAGGAACTGACCGTGTATTCACGAGTCTACTGATTTATGAATATGACGATAATTTAAAATTTTCTAAATTAGGCTTAAAAACAAGTCGTTAAAGGGCTCCCAGTTTGAGAATATGACGATAATTTGAAAATATCTAGACTAAACTTAAAAACAAGCAGTTAAAAGGTGAAAACGCAATTCAGCCCCCAAACGGCCCCGTAAGAGGCACGAACACCTCGCACGGGATCAATGTAACACGTAGAAACTGACCGCGTAGTCACGGGTCTCCCGGTTTGAGAATATGACAATAATTTGAAAATATTTAGAGTAAACTTAAAAACAAGTAGTTAAAGGGTGAAAACCCAAACCAACCCCCAAACGACTCCGTAAGAGGCACTAACACCTCTCACGGGGCGAATGTAACTCGCAGGATCTGACCGCGTAATCACGGGTCTTCCGATTTGAGAATATGATGATAATTTGAAAATATCTAGATTAAGCTTAAAAACAAGCCCTTAAAGGGTGAAAACCCAATTCAGCCCCCAAACGGCCCCGTAAGAGGCATGAACACCTCGTACAGGACCAATGTAACTCGTAGGAACTGACCGCGTAGTCACGGGTCTCCCGGTATACAAATATGACGATAATTGAAAAAAATCTAGATTAGGCTAAAAACAAGCCGTTAAAGGGGGGAAAGTCAAACCAATCCCCAAACGGTCTCGTAAGAGGCACTAACACCTCGCACGGGACCAATGTAACTCGTAGGAACTGAACGCGTATTCACAGGTCTCCCGGTTTATAAATATGACGATAATACTAAAATTTCTAGATTAGGCTTAAAAACAAGCCGTGTGAAAACCCAATTCAGCCCCCAAACGGCCCCGTAAGAGGCACAAACACCTCGCAGGGACCAATGTAACTCATAGAAATTGAACTCGTAGTCACGAGTCTCCTGGTTTGAGAATATGACGATAATTTGAAAATATCTAGATTAAACTTAAAAACAAGTCGTTAAAGGGTAAAAATCCAATTCAGCCCCCAAACGACCCCGTAAGAGGCATGAACACCTCACACAAGACCAATGTAACTCGTAGGAACTGATTGCGTAGTCACGGGTCTTTCGATTTGAGAATATGATGATAATTTGAAAATATCTAGATTAGGCTAAAAAACAAGTCGTTAAAGGGTGAAAACCCAAGTCAACCCCAAAACAGTCCCATAAGAGGCACGAACACCTCCCACGGGACCAATGTAACTCGCAAGAACTGACCGCATAATCACGAATCTCCCGATTTATGAATATGACGATAATTTGAAAATATATAGATTAGGCTAAAAAACAAGTCGTTAAAGGGTGAAAATCAAAACCAACCCCAAAACGCCCCGTAAGAGGCACTAACACCTCGCACGGGACCAATGTAACTCGTTGGAACTGACCGCGTAGTCAGGGGTCTCGAGATTTTTGAATACGACGATAATTTGAAAATATCTAGATTAGGCTTAAAAACAAGCCATTAAAGGGTGAAAATCCAAACCAACCCCCAAACGGCCTCGTAAGAGGCACTAACACCTCGCACGGGACCAATGTAACTCGTAGGAACTGACCGCGTAGTCACGGGTCTCCCGGTTTATGAATATGACGATAATTTAAAAATATCTAGATTATACTTAAAAACAAGCCGTTAAAGGTGAAAACCCAATTCAGCCACCAAACGGCCACGTAAGATGCACGAACACCTCGCACGGGAATAATGTAACTCGTAGTAACTGACCGCGTAGTCACGGGTCTCCCGGTTTGAGAATATGACGATAATTTGAAAATATCTAGATTAAACTTAAAAACAAGTCGTTAAAGGGTGAAACCCCAATTCAGCCCCCAAACGGCCCCGTAAGAGGCACGAACACCTCACACTGGACCAATGTAACTCATAGGAACTGACCGCGTAGTCACGGGTATCCCGATTTGTGAATACGATGATAATTTGAAAATATCTAGATTAAACTTAAAAACAAGTCGTTAAAAGGAAAAACCCAAACCAACCCCAAAACGGCCCCGTAAGAGGCACGAACACCAACCACGGGACCAATGTAACTCGTAGGAACTGACCGCGTAGTCACGGGTCTCCCAATTTATGAATATGACGATAATTTGAAAATATTTAGATTGGGCTAAAAACAAGTCGTTAAAGGGTGAAAATCCAAACCTACCCCCAAACGGCCCTGTAAGAGGCACTAACACCTCGTACGGGACCAATGTAAGTCGCAGGAACTGACCGCGTAATCACGGGTCTCCCGATTTATGAATATGACGATAATTTGAAAATATCTAGATTAGGCTTAAAAACAAGTCGTTAAAGGGTGGAAAGCCAAACCAAACCCCAAACAGTCCCGTTAGAGGCACTAACACCTCGCACGGGACCAATGTAACTCGTATGATCTGACCGTGTATTCACGGGTCTCCCTGTTTATGAATATGACGATAATTTGAAAATTTCTAGATTAGGCTTAAAAACAAGCCGTTAAATGATGAAAACCCAATTCAGCCCCCAAACGGCCACGTAAGAGGCACGAACACCTCGCACGGGATCAATGTAACTCGTAGGAACTCACCGCGTAGTCATGGGTCTCCCGATTTGAGAATATGACAATAATTTGAAAATATCTAGATTAAAGTTAAAAACAAGCCGTTAAAGGGTGAAAACCCAATTCAGCCCCCAAACGGCCCCGTAAGAGGCACGAACACCTCGCACGGGACCAATGCAACTCATAGGAACTGACCGCACAGTCACGGGGCTCCCGGTTTGAGAATATGACAATAATTTGAAAATATATAAAGTAAACTTAAAAACAAGCCATTAAAGGGTGAAAACCCAAACCAACCCCCAAACGGTCGCGTAAGAGGCACTAACACCTCCCACGGGACCAATGTAACTCGTAGGAACTGACCGCGTAGTCACGGGTCTCCCGATTTATGAATATGACGATAATTTGAAAATATCTAGATTAGGCTAAAAAACAAGCCGTTAAAGGGTGAAAATTCAAACCAACCCCCAAACGGCCCCGTAAGAGGCACTAACACCTCGCACGGGACCAATGTAACTCATAAGAACTGACCGCGTAGTCACGGGTCTCCCGATTTATGAATATGACGATAATTTGAAAATATCTTAATTAGGCTTAAAAACAAGCCGTTAAAGGGTGAAAAGCTAAACCAACCCCCAAACAATCCCGCAAGAGGCACTAACACCTCACACGGGACCAATCTAACTCGTAGGAACTTACCGTATATTCACGGGTCTCCCGATTTATGAATATGACGATAATTTGAAAATTTCTTGATTAGGCTTAAAACAAGTCGTTAAAGGGTGAAAACCCAATTCAGCCCTCAAACGGCCCCGTAAGAGGCACGACCACCTCGCACGGGACCAATGTAACTCATAGAAACTGACCGCGTAGTCACGGGTCTTCCGGTTTGAGAATGTGACGATAATTAAAAACAAGCCGTTAAAGGGTGAAAACCCAATTCAGCATCCAAACGGCCCGTAAGAGGCACGAACACCTCGCACGGGACCAATATAACTCGTAGGAACTAACCGCTTAGTCACGGGTCTCCCGATTTGAGAATATGACGATAATTTGAAGATATCTAGAGTAAACTTAAAAACAAGCCGTTAAAGGGTGAAAATTCAAACCAACCCCCAAACGACCCCGTAAGAGGCACTAACACCTCCGACGGAACCAATGTACGCCGTAGGAACTGACCGTGTATTCACGGGTCTCCCGGTTTAAGAATATGACGATAATTTAAAAATATCTAGATTAGGCTTAAAAACAAGCCGTTAAAGGGTGAAAATCCAAACCAGCCCCTTAAGAGGTACTAACACATCGTATGAGATTAATGTAACTCGTATGAACTAATCACGTACTCACGAGACTTTCAATTTGAGAATATAATAATAATTGTAACTCGCATATGCAACTTTTCTGGTTGAATACGATTTTTTTTAAAATGACTTGGTTACTAATATTGTATCTTTTTTGTGTCCTATTTTTTTGTAGGATGACATTCAATCGCTAGCTTTTATCAACTTGGAACACACGAAGAAGTTAATGCTTTACAATAAGGGGATTATTTATTTAGTGTCGTTAATATTCAGGATTCTATTTTTTTTTTGTTATGGCCGAGCAGGCATTAATAGTTTTATTGTTTACTTTTATGGTTGTGCTGGTTGTAGTAGTTTTATTGTTGACTTTTATGACCGTGTGGGCTTTATATTGACAGATTTTATGTTAGAAGGTTTTGGAATGCTCAAAAAATAGAGAAAACTCTGCCCAATTTTTTTTTTATCTGGGAACTATTAACTCTTGTAATTTTTTGAAGTTATTGTTTACTTTTATGGCCGTGCGGCTTTATATTGGTATTAACTCTTGTAATTTTTTGAAGTTTGTATGCACATTAATTTATCAACCTGCGATATTCATAATTTGTTAATATTCTTGATTTTTTTCGCAAATAATAAATATTTTTCCTACCAGATTCGGAATTTGCAGATTTTCCAGATTTGTTTCCTATTATTATTTTTTTTTTATCAATGGGAAAATCTGGTACGATTTAAAACCGTGCCAAAATCATAACAATTAAGTAAAAATGAACACGCTTATAAAATAATCTGGCATGCTTTATAACCGTGCCAAAAGCGTGCCAGAAAATAGACATTTTGGCACGGTTTCAACAAGTGCCAAAAGCGTGCTAGATTTAACATCTAGCACGGTTTAAAAGCATGCCAAAAGCGTGCCAGATAAAAAACTGGCACAGTTTAAAAGCGTGTCAGTTTGGGAAATCTGGAACGATTTTAAACCGCGCCAGAAAATCTGGCACCACTGATTCTGGCACGATTTTTAATCGTGTCAGATTGCGTCTGGCACTGTTTTAAACTGTGTCAGTTTCCTGTTTTTGGTGAAGTGAATGCATCATATTCTAGACATGGTAACCACCCCTCAATCAACTATGCAAATTCCTAAAGACTTCCTAAGACTCTCGAATCTAAGGGCGTCTAAAGACTTCGTGAAAATATTGGCTAACTGGACATAAAACTCAAGGATATAACTTTTCTTCGACTAACTCACGGATAAAGTGCTCGTGTATCCTAATGTATTTTGTGCGCGAATGCTGGACTGGATTGTGGGATATGTGTATAGCGCTCGTGTTATCACATGAAATACTCATGGTGTCCTGTGATATCCCATAATCCTCCAGCATCTGCTTCATCCATAAAAGTTGCATGCAACAACTCCCGACAGCCATGTACTCAACTTTCGAAGTGGACAAAGAGATGAAGTTTTGCTTCTTGCTCAACCAAGAAACAAGAGCAGAACCAAAGATGAAACACCCACCAGAAGTGCTCTTACATCCATCTGCATCCCCGGTCCAATCGGCATTCGAATAGGCGGATAAACGGTCGTCGATATCAAAAGAATACCAAATGTCATATGAAAGAGTCCCACTCACATATTTGATAATACATTTAAGAACAAGTAAAGGCGATTCTTTCGGGGATGCCTGACATCGCACACAGACTCCAACACTAAAGGCGATGTCGAGATGACTGACGGTCAAGTAGATAAGACTATCTATCATACTCCGATACAAGGTTTGCTCTACATCCTTGCCTGAAGTGTCCTTGCTAAGCTTAGTTAAGGTACTCATCGGGGTACATGCGTACTTAGCGGAGTCTAAACCAAATTTCTTCACAAGGTCTCTTGCATACTTGGATTGGGAAATGAACATCCCATCCTCTAGCTGACGAATCTGGAGACCAAGGAAGAATGTAAGCTCACCAACCATGTCCATCTCGAACTCACTCTTTATCTCATCATCAAAGTAGTGACCATGGTGGGAGCACGTGTATCCAAAGACTATGTCGTCCACATAAACCTGAGCAACCAAAATAGCACCATCTCCTCTCCTAATAAACAACGTATAATCAACCCCCCTCTCTTGAAGCCATGGGCTAAGAGATAGGAAGTAAGCCTCTCGTACCAAGCACGGGGTGCTTGCTTCAAACCATATAGGGATTTCTCAGATGATCGGCTTGTTCAGGGTGCTTAGGACGTTGTTCCACGTAAACCTCCTCCTATAGAATGCCATTCAAAAAGGCACTCTTAACATCCATCTGATATAACTTGAAGTGCAGATGACATGCGATGGTGAGTAGTAAATGGACAGACTCAAGCCTCGTAACAGGAGCAAATATCTCGTCAAAGTTTACACCCTCTATTTATATGTATCCCTGAGCGACCAACCTAGCCTTGTTTCGGATAATGGTATCATTCTCATCCATCTTATTCTTATAGATCCACTTGGTACCAATCACACTCTTCTCACTAGGTCGGGGGACAAGTTTCCAAACATCATTCTTTCTAAACTGAAGCAACTCATCCTGTATAGCGGATATCCAGTGTTCATCTTTGAGTGCTTCTTTGACGTTCTTGGGCTCGACTTTAGACGTGTAGTACAGAAAGCTAATCACGTTCTCTAGTTGAGCGCGAGTCTTGAACCCTAAAGTGGGATCTCCTAGAATAGGGGAAGAGTCGTGACTCTTGCGAACCCAAGCAGGTTTGTCCCCTAAGTTAGGAGTAGGGCCCACCCTGGATGTGTGAGGGACAATGGGATCATCAGCTGGAAGTACGTCATCCTCACACAAAAGGCTAGAATAGACAAACGCCGACAATTCTTCATCTTGCACGGTGACGTTCATTGACTCCATAACCTTAGAACTGCTCAGGTAAAAAACTCGATACGCTCTACTCGTCGATGAATAACCTAATAATATTCCCTCGTCGTTCCGGGAGTCGAACTTTCCTAATTGCTCTCTATCCCGTAAGATGTAGCATTTTCTCCCCAAAACACGAAAATATGAAAAGTTGGGCTTCTTTCTAGTCCACAATTCATAAGGCGTCTAAAGTTTGTGTAGACAAAGACAGACCCTACTCACCGTGTGGCACATTGTAGACAACGCCTCTGCCCAAAATCTCCTAGAAACTCTACGACCTAGGAGCACAAATCTAGCCATCTCCTGAATCGTTCGAATCTTCCTCTCAACAATCCCATTTTTCCGAGGAGTCTTCACGGCCGAAAATTCATGTTTGATCCCGAGGCTATCACAGTAAAGATCCACCTTTACTTCCTTAAATTCAGTGTCATTATCACTACGCATTCTATTAATAGTGACACCGTGTTGATTTTGCAGGATACGGCACTTGATCGTAAGAAACTCTACAACGTCGGATTTCTCTCTCAGAAAACCTATTATGGAATAACAAGAGAAATCATCTACCATCATAAAGATATACATCTTACCACCCAAACTCTCAATACGAGTAGGACCCATAAGATCCATGTGAATTAACTCAAGCACTCGTGAAGTGGTAATGGAATTCAACTTCCTATGGGGGGCTACGGACTTCATTTCCCAACTGACAGGGTCCACAAACCGCGAAATTCGACTTTCCAAGTGATGGCAAGCCACGTACTAGGTCCTTTTTAGCTAAGCGCTCCAAATCTCTAAAATTCACATGACCTAGACGTTGATGCCACAGATCCATAGGAGTTATCGTGGCTCTGTTGCAGACAAATGAGGACTTGGGCACAATCCCATAACAGTTATTTTCAGTCCTCACCCCTTGCAATAGAAGTTTAACGCTTGATCATAGAAATTACACTCCTTTCGGTCAAATTTTACTACAAAGTCATCGTCGCACAGCTGGCTAATGTTGAGAAGGTTCGCTTTCAAACCTTTGACGTAGGTATCTCTACTGTACCTCATCCTACTATGCTAGATTTTCTCCCATCTCCAAAAGTGACTTTACCTTCCTTACGATCCTCTAGGTAGGTAAAAAATGAGATATTACATGTCATGTGCCCAGAGCACCCACTATCAAAATACCACTGTGAGGTATTATGTGCTTTAAGAGCAACATGAACAACAAGGGCTTTTACATCGTGCTTAGGTACCCAAGGTAACCTTAACTTTGCCCTTGTCACTGTTGGTTCTAGCCGGAATTTTGGAAGTGCCCGCTAACGGCAAAGACATCCGTCAGAACTCTTCCATTAAACTTTGAGATGTGACGACTAGAAACTCAACCTACTCTCTAAGACTAGTAAGATCCCTAGTGGTACGTGGAGCAAATGTACGTCTTGTCCGACCCCAACTATAGCAAAACTCCCTAAGGTGGTGTTTTCTCTTGCAGTAGGTACAAAAGTATACAGTCTTACGCCGACCTTGATTTGCTTTTCTTGGCCGAACTCTTCTTTGGGGTTTTGGTTGATGGCTATATGGATCGTTGTAAACTAGGGAATTGGTTCCGGTGTAACATGAGACGTGAAAGCACCGTCAAACCCTATTTTCTGCCTTTCACCAAACCCTAAAGCAGGGGCAACGAGCATCTTTCCCATCTTTCCATATCAATTCTCTATCTTTACCTTGACCTCCCGGGCTCTCTCTCAAGGTCATGAGTGAGTTGGGAAACAAGGGCTTCAAGTTTCTTCTGAGCCTCCACGAAGGAAAGGAGCTCACTCGTAAGACTAGTTACTTGCTTAGTCAAGTCCCCTTTCTCTCTCTCAAAACTACTCTCTCTCTCCAAACAGTCTCTCTCTCTCTCCAAACTGGCTTTCTCTCTCTACACAAACTATCTCTGTCTCGTCTCTCCTAAATCTTTTTCTAAGGCGATGATCTCAAGAGCTAACGCTTTGTTACGCTTTTTAGTTTTAAAAGAATCAGCATACAAATCGGCGTAGGCGCGTCGTAGGTCACTCTCGCTTTCGCTTGCAGCATCCTCCCCCCCCCCCCCCCCAACTCACATCGCTTTCAGTGTTGAGGTGTCCATGTGAAGTAGCTTCCTCATCGTCGTGAGGTGCACTCTCTGTACTCACGTGACTAGCCATGAATGTGGTGAAATTACATTTATGCGGTGACTCGTCTCCGGAATCCACCGACTTGACCTCACTATCATCACTAAGGGAGGCATTTAAAGCAGCTTTGCATTTGCCTTGATGTTTTAACCTAATTGGACACTCAAAAGCCTTATGACCTCTACCGTCACACTCATAACATCTCTTTTCGTCTCTTTTAGGAGTGTCCTTTTTTTCTTTATCTTTATCATTCTTTTTACCAGCTTTATTTTTCTCAAAATTCTTTTTATCTTTGCAATTGCCATTATTTGAGAAATTTTTTGAAATTTTTTGCAAACAAAGACAAATCGTCTAAATCAAAATCAAACTCCAAATCTAACGTCTCTTCTTCTTTTCTCTTAAACGACTCACCCTTCTTTCTAACTCACCCTTCACTTTTTCTAGCATGGGATTTAAGAGCTATCCCTTTATCTTTAGATTTAACCGTATTATGAAACATGTCAATTTCATATGTTTGAAGGTCTCCTACCAGTTCTTCTAATTTAAGACTGCTCAAATTTTCAATTGAATTTAGCACAGTGACTTTAGGGATAAAACTCTTGGGCATTGATCTCAAAATCTTTTTAACTACTCTAACATCAAGAATATGTTCACCAAGATTGAAACTAATATTGACAATATCAGGTAAACAAGCATAGAATTCATCAAAATACTCGGATTCATGCATGGTAATTGTTTCAAATTAAGTAGTTAAATATTGCAATTTAGACTCTTTAACCGCATTAGTGCCTTCATGGATAAGTTGATGAACATCACATGCTTCTTTTGACGTGGTACACGTCATGATGCGTCAGAACTCGTCCGGTGTGACGGCTCCAAAAATTGCATATAGCCCACGAGAGTTACATGTGCTCCATTTAAATTCACCCTCAGTCCAGTCTGACACCGATTTAAGGTTTGTCACATTATCTACGGTGACATAGATAGGATTCCACCCTATTTCACATACAACCCAAACTCGTTCATCAATGGCCTTTAATTGGAATTTCATACAGGCTTTCCAATATGCATAATTAGTCCCGTCAAAAATTGACATCCAATTATACAAGTTCTCCATTGAGTTTGCGCTTTTTCAAAAATCAATTTTTAGACAAAAATTGATATCCAATAAAATTTTGCTGAAAAAATTAAACGGTGTAATTGTGTAATTAGCTCTGATACCAATTTGAGAGTGCTCTTAGAATCAATTGAATAAACTTGTTTAATTAAATTTTAATTTTATGCCCAGGTTTTAATTAAGACCCTGAAGCATGCCTCTAATTGCGATTGAAAATTAATAAGAATTATCTAGCATTCACAACCAAGCAATCACAAAATAGTATTGAGGAAAAATCCTCAGGGGCAAAACCTTTTATTTCTCTATAAAACTGTAAATATCCAACTTACAATTACATAGCAAAAATACAGCATTTTTGTAACGACGAAATACCCTCAGGTGTCGATTCGCAGTCTTCAGCAATAGAACCCGCAAGAGATCCAATTGGTCAGCAATGGAGAGACAACATTCTTCTCCACAAGGGTTACTCCAGATGAGTAAGATGAATAATCAAGTCACTAATGATTCACATAAATGATTTGAGAATTTTGTAGTGAATTAAAAAAGGGTTTAAAGCCAAAAAATTGAAGTCTTTTGTTGCACCAGATATGCAAAAGTAGAGTTTTGAAAGACTTGCAAAACCTAACTTCGTAACAGGTATAAATAGGCTGAATAAAAAGTTAAGGCGATGGAAGTCATTTGAAGTCGTTCGAACGACATCTGCATGTCATTTCTAACAACCATACTAACGACCCAAAAAATCTAAAACAATACGGGTTCGTTTGATGTAGGATTCAAACGGCCCTTCAAACCACATGTGATGTCATTAAAAGCAGTCGTTCGAACGACATTGATATGTCGTTTGAACGACACAAGCGAAAAATATTTTCTTAAAAAGTTTCGCCTACAAGTCATAAAAAATAATTTTTGGCTTAGAAAAACGCCTCAATTTTGATAAAAACATTTTATAAAAATTTCTCAAATAATTACATGAACATTAATAACTCCAATTACTCATTTTACTAACGTAGTGGAGTTAGTGGGATGGAGCCGGTTGAAGATGCACGACGCACGTAGACAATGATGGGTGCGTGTAGCTCAAGATTCGGATGATGGACGTCAAGGTAGAACATGTGAAGACGTGCCGAGATGTAATGGTGTATATGGCATACTAACGGTGATCTAGGACAAATCAGAAATTCCTAGATTCTATACAAGACATTTATAAAACATGTCCTTACAGACATAAATGTGTTTAGGTGTTGTGTTTGTGTTACGAGATATGCTAAACCAAAATAAATAAAAATGTGAGCAATCATAAACTTTGCTCTTACAAATTCATCACGAGATAATAAAATTTTACAATGGTTCTAATTTGCACTTGTCGATCGGGTGGCTAGGGCCCTTCTAGCACCTAGCGTGTAATTATTCGTTTAGGCAGTTTTATTTTTTAATATGTTTTAAATGTTATACTATATATATACACATACAAAAAATAGTAGCAGGTCCTGGACGGTAGGCAGCCCTTAAGGGGATTTTTAGAAAACTGAAATTCACATCTATTTCATCATCACCACCTACCCACTTAACAGTATCTACTTCTGTTCATTTCCAACCCACCTCATTTCCTTTATTTATTTATTTTTCTCAAACCCGACCAATTTCATTTCTATCATTTTCATCCTAATTTAGAGCATCAAACAGGAAATCATCACCGCCCATTGTATCATCGGTCTCAAACATACTATCAGAATCACTATCCAACATACACTTCGTCCATTTTATGAGCCCAGGAAGCATCAGTTAACTTGTATTGAGGAACTAAGTCAACCATCTTTCTAATATCTGTCGTCCAAAAAAACTCAAAACCAATGTTCAAACCCATTATAATACCTTATACCAGCATTTATCAACAGTGAGGAGACCTATTTCCTTGGTAATATTTTAATTAAAAAATACACATGGGTCAACAGAGTCAATGTAGTTCACTAAACACCTTCAAATGACTGTTGGGGTAGTTTTACAAAATGCAAAAACCATAGTGAATAAAGTGGGACCACTAGCTGTAAAGGAATGAACACAAACAAAATACACAATCAAGATAATATGCAAACAATAATATAGACTCAAAACAAAAAGCTAATAAAGAACAAATATTTGCACTGTGCCTCTGTAATTCTAAAAACGAACAATATTCAACTAATAAACAAAACCAAACAATAATTAACAGTGAACAAGAAAAAATCAAACAATATTTAATAAAGAACGTCCAATATAAATTTTACCTGCGATACATAACACCTAGGTTCTGGAATAGATCATCGTGAAAAATTAGAAGCCAATTTCATTGCTACTTCGTCAACAATTGAAGGGAACACAGTTCTGGTGCGGGTCATCATGCAGGATCAGAGGTCATTCGATTTCTACTTCGTCTACACTAGAAAGGAATATATGAAGATTTTAAAAGTTTTCCCATGAATTAGTACTAGTATAATAAGGAAGATGTAATTAGGGCCTGGTCAAAATGAACTTGGGGATGGGGGAAATGTAGTCAGATGCAGGGGCAGAGCCATTCAGTGGGCTTGGCCGGGCTAGAGCCCGGGTCAATTTTAAAAAAAAAAAAAAAAAAAACTTAGCCTAAACTTTAAGACCCAACCCATCACAGCCCACCGAAAGTCAGCCCAACCCAAAACCCATCAGCTCAAGACACTTAAAAAAAAATACAAACCTCTCACTTCTCTCTCAACAGTACCACACCCAAAAATTAGAAGAAAAAAAACACTCACCTATTTGTTAATTAACATACTCAAAAATATTTGGTAAATACTCAAAAGTATTTGTTTTTAAAGTAATTGTTTGGTAAATATTAAAAAATAACATCAAAAAAATTCGGCCCAGGGGCTCACGCCCCCGAACCCCCGGAAATCGCTCTTAAGTTAGCCCGCCCAGATGTAAAATCTTGGATACGCCCCTGAGATGGGCTCATGTACCATAAACAAGTAGGCATCGGAATGGAAAAGCGTATTTTGGACTAAAGACCTGGCAAAAAAAAGTTTTAAGGGTCCAATTGGCCAAGTTGTAATAGTTAATGGTCGATAGGTTAATAAGCTAAAAAATCTTAATTATATTACAAGGAAATTAATGGACGAAACCTAATTTAACCTACAAGAATTAAAGGCACCCTTAAACTTTATAATACAATCCTATTTTTTTATAAGTTATAAAATGATAATATGATGCGTTGTACGCACAACACACGAGCGTGTCGTAGACACGTGGGGAAGCAAGATATATAGACATGTCATAAGCATGTACGTTGTATGTATATGGCAGGGGAATTACAACCGTGTCATCGCCATATAGATATATATTTGTAAAAAGAATGAGTGATTTCCCATTCCAATTGTAGATGTATATACAATTGAGGATGCACCAGCCTTTCAAATCATAAATAATCCATAGGAAGCTCCCACTCATCTTCCATGTCTCTCATTTTAGGGCGGAAGTTACGCCTGCCAGATCTTCTCTTGCCCCTAGCATAATCCGATCGAATAGGTTGTGTTTCTAGGTCAGGATATTCTCCAAGCTCATCCATGGAGTTGCCTACCTTCCGAGCATCCCAAAACCCCTGGCATTAATATCAGCAATGAATTTTTACTTAAAAAGGAAATGACAGAAGTAAAATAGAGATCATAAGCTACTAGACAACTTAGTTTTCGGAAATTCTTGTCCCTCGATAAATTAAAGGTACCTTCGTTAGCCTCTGCATGCGTGAGGCTGCAGCTTCATGCACTACAACTGTGTCAGATACAACTTCAAGCACATCTTCAACAAACAAAGCATAAGTGCTCACCTGGAACAGGAGCAAACTTATTTTACTTCAAAAATTTACACAGGACCAAATTTGTGTCAAGAGAATCATTATCTTTTGTAGCATGAAAATATGAATATGAGCTTGGTATAATCAAAAAGGATAATGTCAAAATACATCACGATACACATTCAAAAATATATCACTTGCCAATTTGAGTAAAAGGACCCTCCACCTACCAGACTCGATGGAATGATAGATATTCCAAATGAATCAAGTTTGAGCGATTCTATAACCCCTGAGTTGATGTTAAAGTTAAATCCGCGGACCTACAAATATAGGATGGTAAGATAATTGTGGAAACGAATACAACGAGATACATTCTTTGTGGAGATGTTAATGCGTGAATTGTAGACTCACCTTCCCAATATTTCGTCGACCAGGCGTTACAACGTTGTATCCTACCTACCATAGAGCATTAGTTAAGGTAAACAACTTAGAAAGATAATTGATATATAAGAGATAGTAAATCAACCATGTTAATATGGGTTCAACCACAGTACAGTCTACAGACCCGATATTTTAAAAAATTTGAGCATTCTCCATGAATAACAACTTTACAGAGTTTATCCCGGCATTTAAGAACGGTAACAAAAAAAATCAGGATGATTCCAACTATTCTCCTCTATAAGATTTATTAGAAAACCCCTCACGATATTCTGATGTCAACACACAATATAAACTAAACACTCATTATTTATTGATCTATTACGAGGGGGACTAGGGTCTCATCTTACTTATATTAATTGACGGAGCAATCCTTGTTAGTCAAGGATAAGGAATAAACTTAACAAGATAAACTAGGAAACTGACAATTGTTGCTAACCTAATTAGGAGACAAATCCTTCATCAAAGATAAATAACAAAATAACAAAAATAAATACATATATAGTGTTTCTCTCTCCTCAAGTCAGTCCAACCCCGGGTCCCGTGACGTCATTCTCCCCTCTAGAATAGAGTTCGCCTCAAACTCAAAACCAATTAACATCAGCGGGTCTTCATTATCGTTCGTAGGCTCCCCTCTTGAAAAAGGAGCCGACCACAAAAAAATTTAACATGTCGGTTAGGGTACGAACATGGGATGTAAATCGAAATTTGTAAGAATAAATTTCCAATCGAGTCAATTTGTATGTATTTTGGCTTAATTCCGTTTGGATAAAACAGTTTGAGTCATAGGTTAGGACCTGAGTTGTTTATCCTTCAAGCCTATGATGTGTGATTGAAGATCGTAAGGGCCAAGAAAAGTATTTACATCATTCTGCCGTGTTTCGTGCCAAGTTTTGTCTTCAACATCCATGGGATCTCAAAAGGTATGAATGCGTATATGTTTGATCCCTGGATATTCAATTGGATGTTTGATTTAAACTTTTTTGAGGCCATTTTTGTAAAAAGGATTTTAAAAGAAAAATTGATTTTTTTTATTAAAGTCGTTCGAACGAGATTTTGTAGTGGTTCAAACGAGAATGGATTTTCGTTCGAACGAGGTTCAAACGATGTTTAAACGAGGATCGAACGAAATTTCTCTGCTTTACAGTGGGATATCATTCGAAGGTCATTCGATCTCTGTTCAAACAAGTTTAGCAAATTCGTTCGAACGAGATTTATTTCGTTCAAACGAGATTTGCATAACCCGTTCGAACAAGTTGCCTCGTTTTCTGTGCCGCCTAGATTTTCTAATTTTCTATAAATAGAAGTACGGCAACTATTTTTATTAAGACGTTTTGCGAAAAACGTTTTCTAAAAAATATCTAAGAGCCTCCAAACGCTAGTTTCACCCAATAGTTTTGAGATTTTATTTCCATCTAACTATGCTTGTTTGAGATCTCCTGAATGGTGCCAAAGTTTGTTTACTCTTCATACTTGCTGAGTATCGTTTCATACGGTGAATTCCGTGTGTGTTGTGGCTTGACGCGACGAACTCTGTGTTGTTATGGCGGTACCGAGACGTGTGTGGAGCACGCGTTGTGACAGTTTGTGGATGGATTCTTACGTGTTGTTGTGTTAAAGGTCGAAGGAACGAAGACGCGTCAAGGCTTAAAAGGGGTCGAGTCAGTTGTGTAAGTCATACGTCGTCCTTATGTAATTCCTAGATCATAGTGAATTTGGGCCGTTCGAGATTTTCCCATTTGGGTTTTCCTCGTACATCGGTATGTTGTGTGATTGATTATTTTACTCTTGTCTATATCACCTAGATGCATGCTTAGGGAAAGATAAAATTTGGCCAATTGTTTTTCACAACACAAGTTTAATTGGTGCAAAGTTAAAATCAGTTTAATTAAAAAATTTAAAAATGATGTGTTTGATAATCCTCCATATAACCTTTAGGGCACTAGCGTTTTTCGAAAATGCCAAATGCGTGTGGGCAATCACATGACGAAATTCAAAATTATCGCACACGAGATTGACATACGCATGAAAAACCATCTCCGAACAAATCGGCAATACACAATTAAATAAACGTAAATTCTTGGTCAAAAAAGGAAAGAAATATCCTACACAAGAAGTCCCCATATCACGAAACTTTAGGCGAGTAAACCACCCATCTTCACAAAAAAAAAAACGAAGAAATCACTAGAAATGTACTGTACATGACGCCCTGCACAGTCCCCTTCGGGGGGGCATTTTTTTTCCCTTTTCTATTTTTATTTCAACATACTTATTTTTAATTATTAGTAATTATCTTTTAGTTAGTTTTTTTTTTAATTAGAAAAGACTCCTAGCTTAACTAGGCACTTGTTCCCTAAGTCTTAGGTTAGCCTATAAATAAAGCCTCAAGACTCCCCCTTGTAATCACTTTTGCCATTAATGATATTTTGAGTTCTTAAAAATTAGAGAGATTTGTTAATTTGTGATATTTTCGCTGCAATTCAAATCAAATTAGTATCAGAGCCTGATTTGCTCTTGATAGTCAAAACCCCAGTGTGTATTACACACTCCTGTGTATGTAAATCAAAACATCCAAGACAACGAAAAAATCCAAGGCCCAAGAATTTGCCCTAGAAACATTCAACTGATGTTTTCTAACATGGAGGCTCGAGTCGAAAGTATCCAACAACAGCAAAGTCACATCAATGAGAAATTCGAAAAACAGGAAACCGATGGGACCGTGGCCCACACCAGCGGTACCGTCGCGCACCCCCACCATCACGGCAACGTCGCCAACAGCAGGGGGTTGCCAACCGAGGCGGAAGACAACAACGGTGGCCTCCACGCGCCGTATGGGGCCCCTCACGAGGGTCATAGTAGGGGCTACCCAGCAGGCGGGTGGGGCGACTTAGCCTCGTGGACCCACCCACCGAAGGAATTTTTTACGACGGTTTTGAAGAGGCACGAGCTAATTTGAAAAGAAAAAAGTCCAAAGAGCCCACAGAGACTTTCGAAACGACGTAAAGGAGTCCATTGATGCGTTTGATGCAAAAATGGGAGCTTGGGAACGAGCCTGGGTGAAAAAAGTCCTCAGGGTAAACAACCGTTGCACCCAGAAAAGAAGGTGATCCTTATTGATGGCTTACCCCCTCAAAAATTTGACAAATGCCAAGGAAAAAGCGAGTTATATTCATTCAGCCCCACAATCAGTGTCGTGGGTTACAAAGAGTCCAAAAGGTACGTGTCACAATAGGTCCAACCCTTTAAAATTGAGGGGGAACGAAGAAGAAACTAATGAAGATGATGGTATTCCACTCACCCGTCGCTCATTACATGCCGATGACAGATCATCAAACGAATGGAGACTTACCGTGACGGTTTACACCACGGTGTGAGGTATGGAGGTCCACCCCTCTACATTCCACCTCATGAACATTGTGTGTCATGGGTTCAGGAATAAAGAGCATATGAACAACAATTTTTCCTTCAAAACAATTAGGGGGAAACCACGTAATACGGGCCTGAAAATCAGCCCCTTAAACAACCATGTTGGGCAGCCCCGAGGGGCACAAACGGGATATGATGAGGACCCCGAGGATGTGTTACAGGGTAGAGAACTAACGGAGGACGGTCTTGGTATTTTAATTAGGTTGTTTGGCAAAGCTATGGAAGGTGACTTCTGTAACGATATGAGTATGTTTGATGGAAAGATGGATCCTGATACGTTTACGACTTGGTTGAAACGTGTGGAGTATTTTAATTATTTAAAGGAATACCTGGGATATAGGCGTGTTAAATATCTAGCTGCAAAACTGGAGGGTTATATCTTAGTGTGGTGGGATCAGTTAGTGCACGACAGGACCGCAAATGATTTAGACCCGATTACTTCCTGGGAACAAATGAATCCGGAGATGATGGTTGCCTTCATCCCCGAGAATTATAAGGCGGACCTATTTACACTTGTCTAAAGCCTAAAGTTGGGTTACATGTCCATTAAAGAATATTCAAAACACTTTCAGTTGCTTTGCACCTGGACTAGACTGAAGAAGTGTACGGAACAACAAATCGGGCATTACATTCAGGAACTCCAGCTTAAATATCAGACAGAGTTAGGTCATGTCAAATTAGTTCTTTGAGTCAGGCAATCGAGTATGCACAGAAGGTGGAGAACTACTTCAAGAAGGAGAAACTATGGCAAGGGATGAGACAACCACCAAACCATCTGTTACATAGACTGCAACAGCTATTACCACTTTGGTTATCACTACTCCGAGGTCCACTTTAAGTGCTATGATTGCGGGGTATTTGGACATCGAGCTTCAGATTGTCCCAACAAAAAGAAAAAGGCGACTTAGTTTTTGAATGTGAGGACGAGATGGAGCAACCACCAAAGCATGGCTCTGAGGTTCTTACCATATGTATCCATGGCCCTCATCGGCCAAGGAAGATGGAACCTTGCAAATTGACAAGATAGCAATCAGATCTTCGACCACATGGGATAAGAAGCCGCGAAACCAACTGGGGTAGGGACGCAAGCTAAGGGTGTCTCCGGAAGGGGATCACCGTAAGGTAGTTTGATGTCGAGTAAGAATAAGTCGGCTCGAACGGTAGGGGCACGGGAAAGTCCTGATTCATTGGGTGGGGTAAGAATAGTACGGATAAGGATGGATCATATCCGCATATGTCAATTTGATGTAGGTTATGGTTGAAGGCGGGTAAAATTAGGTCTAGGCTTATTTATTACTTATGTGGTAGAATTAGGTCTCTAGTTGTTTTTTCTCCCTACAAAGGTCACTGGCCACTCGTTATAATCATTCAAAGAGTTTAGTAGATTTTGCGTGTTTACATCGGGGTCATAGAGGCAACTATTTGAAAATGATATGAGTATCCACATGAGTAACTACTGAGAGGTTGAAATAGCTTAGTGATTTAATTATGACTCGGTGGAGAAGGAGACGCATAGTTTTCCTGTCAACATTCTGGACTAGACTTCGTTTAAAGGTAGAATATTGAATACAATAGCATCAGGGACATATTGAAGTTCTTTTTCCAGCCCTTAGGAGAAACAAAAAGAATAAACAAGAATGAAAAGGCAATGAAATCAGACTAGAACTACAATGTGTAAATCAAATTATAAACTTTCATAATCTCCATGCAAGAAAGAAGAAAATAATTAACGAAGTATGACATCTTATAGAGATCTTGAAATTTTTTCCCATAGTCATCTTTCATTACTGGGTCTTTTTACTTTACCCACTGAGATAATGCCGTACCCCCCCGCTTAAAATTAGAATTAACCCCCCACACTTTATGCATTAAATCGCTTGTACCTTATGCATACGAGGGTGAGTTTAATTATTGAACTTCTATAAGGGGGTATCTCTAAATACAGCAATATCTCATGGGGGTAAAGTCAAAAAAAGGGTGAACTCAAAAAAAACTTTCATTGATTCAATATTGAATATACATTCCACATTGATTTTACATGTTAAATATCTAGAAACTCCCCACACTATTGATCTGATGGCAAATACCCTTGCTAATAATTATCTAAAGACCATGTTTTGCTTGATTTGAGATCCTTTTTTTTTTTTTTTGGGGGGGGGGAGGGGGGAGAGGATAATCGAACCCTAAACCTCCTGCGTGAGGGTGAGAGCCCTAGCCACTAGGCTATCCCTAATGGTTATGAATTTCAGATCACTAACTGAGTTTCTTATCTCATAAATTGTTGGGAAATAGAATACCACCTTATAAGTTGTGGGATAATACAATACCAACTTATAAGTAGTGGGATAATGCAATACCACCTCAGGCTGGGATTATTTTATCCATTTGAGATAAGACAACTTCATCCTCTCCAACCCTTTAATTCGGCACATCAAATGGGACCGTAAAGTAAGTAGGAATTTGGAGGTTTTGTTCTTTGTAAATATTACTAGAATCGTGAGGGTTATATTTAATTGCATGTGTTACAAACACAAACAAATGAGTAATGTGATGACGGGACAGATGAGTTATAAGGGGTACATAGGTTATAAAGGGGTATAGAAGAAAGCTACTAGTTTTACGTCCAAGGTAATTAGAATCCTCTTCCCCTCCCCTCCCCTCCCCTCCCCTCCCCCAAAACACACACACACACACACACACATATATATATATATACATATGGAATGGGTTCCAAGTTTGTTTATCTTATCTTTGATTATATATTTTATTTAGGGATCAATCCAAAACATTAATAATTGAACCACAATGACGGAAAAATTAACCAACCCAACCAACGGAGCTCGGTTTGGTTCAACTTTCAAATCAACCAGTTCTAAAGAATCTGTACATAAATTAATAAAATATATCAAAAGTAATAAAAATATGTAAAATAAAGAAATTACATAGTTAAGGGCCCAACTAAAGAAAATAAACCTCTAGATTTAGTCATTAAGCCTAGGTTTGCGCCTATACTTATTGAAGGCAAGAGCCCTCTTGCATGGTGCGTCGAGCCCTTCATAATCCCATGATTCTCATCATTCACAAGATACCCATCAATAATACTTGCTTTTCTTAATTTACTCGGGTATTGTATCATTACATACCCTGTGCTTGCATAAGATTATTTCCATTCAAAGCAAAAAAAAAAAAGTTTGCAATTAGCTTGGAAATCTAATACCCCCTTCCCCCTTAGGTTGCTATATCCTGGGTAACAGAATTGAATATAGCCAAACATACCAATGTCTCCAGTCCAACCATTTTAAATTCATTTTCCATAATGCTCTCATCCTGGATAAGCACAACATCACCAACCTGCGAAAAAAAGCAGATCAACTATTTTATCCAATTGAAGAACAATATGCATAATATTCCAATACATTTGCTCACTTGAGGAAGGAACCTAGGGATCTCTACTATATATTAACAGGTCAATGAAGACAGCATCATGTTGCAGTGATGGTTTTCAATGTTTTAAAAATTGATTACAAAAAATATTTAATAAGCAAAATTGTAAGCCAACTTAGACTTGTGTTATCAATGCAGTAATTGCTATAATAATCAATTCATCGTGATTCAAGTCATCACAATTTTGTATATGGAAAGATAAAGAAGTACAATCGTCAAGCAATATAACCAATATAGGAAGCATCCATGTTATTGATGCTCCAAAAATATAACCAATTAGAGGCATTAGTTTGGTTGATTATGCAAAGAAACTGCTGAGCTGAACTTTAGCTAGCAACAATATATATACATATATATATATATATATATGTGTGTGTGTGTGTGTGCGCGGAGAGAGAGAGAGAGAGTTACCTGGCTAATATCCTCTAGAAAAAGCCTTTCTGATTCTCCAGAAAGTAAGTTTGGTCTCACCTCTACTATCAATACCACCCACTGTGTTTAAAAGAGGAAAAAAGAAAAGAAGAAAAAAATAGCAGATTCACTAACATTACAATGTAAAAAATTTACGACACTAATAACAGTACGTACAAAATAAATAAAAAAACAGAGTTGCTCCAGAAAAAAGAAAAAAAATTCAGTTGAACTTGCTGTGATAGAATAAACCACATGGCTACATAGTAGAAAAAACACTAACTTCAAGCTCAATAGGTAGCAGCTTCATGGGTTCCTCAACTTCTCCGACGTCACCACCTGGGTTCTTATGGCGACTGGTGCTTTGGCATCGTCTTCTTCACCATTTTTTTTTCTCTTCTCCTTCAATCTCTCCTTTCTTCTACTCTCTTCTTCATCCCTGTCAATCTTGGCTGAAGTTGGTCCCTCTGGAGTCGAAAATAAATCTGCAGCTTCGAAAACCTAGGTTGACCTTCCCATGGCCATCATCGACCTCCTTCGTCATTAGTGGAGCACGAGGAGGGTTTCCGGGGTGGAACCAAGGTTATTTTCATATTTCAGGCAGACTTCCTCTCATTTCTCCTTCCACCTCTCGTTGCAGCCCTGGGGGAGGGGGGGGGGGGGCTTAGGATTTGGTACCGGTGGTGGTGGTGGAGAAACCGTAGGTAGAGAAGGTGGAGGAAGTGTGGGAGGGGGCTAAAATGAGGTAGTCTCCGCACACCCGGTGGTGAGGCCTCGAAACTCTTAAACAAAAGCGCCAAGTGACTCCTCCAATGCAAAAAGGCGTCGTTCGAATCTTTCACGCGCAATTGAAGTTGTCACGATTGGGGATTTAGAAGAGCATCAACAACTTAGGATCGCTTATGGCTGTAATACAAATTTGACATACTACAATTAAGCCCCCCGAACTCCTCCATTCTCATAAAAAATTCTCATTTTTTTCTTTACACTCTATATTCGTATTAATTTAGGGTGCCACATCCCTTGACATTATCATCAATATTAATCACACCGCTATCTTGTACCACTTCACTTTGTTTGCCTATTTGAAGCACTTACTAGTGAGTTTTACGAGTGAAATAGGACCCAAGTGTAACAAAGTTGGCTTCTACTCTTTTTAATTTATTTCTCTTTAGTTATATTTCCTTAATTAGATTAGTATTCTAGTCGGCCCTCAAATATTCTTTAAGTGTCTTCTTTAGTGTTTTTACCTTCTAGGGTCATCTTGGCAAACAAAATAACTTAGCCTATAATTAAGACCATTGTAATCACTCATTGTCTGATATATTATAGACTTGGTTGTTTAAATTGTCTGGGACCCAATTATGTCAATTAGATGTTGGGTTTTGCGTAACAGTGGCAACTGGGTGGGTTGGGCCATATTTTGGGCAGACCAAGTCTGGGTTGTGCCATATATGGGCAAGCCAAATATGGGTTGTGGTATATGGCGGATCGGGATCGGGCCGAGTCAGCCCGTTTTTTCCTTTTATACAAATAGTTTATAAACATACAGCAAACCCTAAAAAAATAAAGAATAAAAATAAGATATTAAGTCATCTCATTTCAACTAGGTAAATACCTATACGTATATATATACAGCTTATAATTTGGTTCAACTCTCAAAGTTGTATTTTTAATGGGTTAATAATCTCCATTGGTGCTTAAGCCAATTTAGAGAGAGGAAGGGGAGAGAAGAGAGGAAAAAAAAAGGAGTAGATCTTCTCTCCATTTTCTTTTTAACTTCCTTCTCTCTTCTCAATCTAAACCTAGGGACATATTTCAGCCACCTTTTTCGTTGTCTTTCATGTGGGTATTGGGTTTTGACAGAGGGGGTTTTGGTGGAGTTAGGGTTTCGTGGTAGTGGTGGTGTATCAATCGACAAGGAGGGTGGCGAAGATGAAGTAATGGTGGCGGAAGCGTGGCTAGGTGGTGGTAGTTGGTGCTACTAGCAACCATGAGGGATTTCAGTTAAAATCGGGCAAATTTGTATCTCCAATCGAGGGAGGAGTTGGTTGATTCTGGCATGAGCCTTTTACCTCGGCACCATTGTTGTTTTGTGTACAATTTCCTACACAACAACGAGTGGAGCGACTAGAAACTAGACTCTGATACCAATTGACATAAACGGTGTCAATGGCACTCAAAGAAAACACACTCAAACATTGAGACTCTCTAAAAAACTACTAATATATTGATTAATTTCCCACAATGAGGCATTACATTATTTAAAAGCATAAAGAAAGGATTTAGAAATGGCCCATTACTTACCTACTGAGGAATGCTTAAGTAACATGTGATGCCATGAGTGACATCACATGCACTAGAACATTCCCAATACAAAATACTTATTCTAACCCTTACTAAACCTTATAACCATAGTTATCAAAATCGTACGATTCGCGATTCGATTCAATTCTCAGATAAAACGATTCGAATCGAGTTGATAATCGCAAATATCTAAAGAATCAGAATCGGCGATTCACGATTCAAATCTTCCGATTCGGGTCCGATTCACTTTTTTTTTTCCTACCTTATAACCATACGTGTGTTTTAATAAAACAAATAAAAAAAGAAGCAAACAACAAAGGATACCGTTAAGATACTGAGTTTTAGAGAAAAACATGTTCTCTTGGCTCGGTTATTATCAGCTGGTTTTTCTTGTCTATTCTCTTGGCTGAGTGTCTTCTATCTTTTACTTTTTTTTTTGTTATAAAACTTTTGTATTTGTTATAAAATCTTTGAAGGTATATTTGTCTTGTTGCTTTAAATTAATATGAAGGTTGTTTTAAATTAATATTGTTTTATAGTTAATCTTAGTATTTGTTTTATTGTTTTAAATTAATATGGTTTACTGTTTTAAATTAATATTGTTGTAATTTTGTAGGTTGTTTTAAATTAATATTGTTAATCTTAGTAGGTAGGCTTGTTTAAAATTTTTGGAAGTATTTGTTTTACAGTTTTACTGTTTTAAATTAATATGTAGGCTGTTTTATGATATATTTTTGTTTTTTACATTTTTAACCTTAAAATGAATGAGAACAAGTGCTACGGTTAATTTTTGTGATATAGTTTGGTATATTATCATGTTCTACGATTAGTTTTTCGTCATATTACGCTTAATTACCAATTCTATAGTGTTAAATCCCATTTACGTATGTTTTACTACGTTTTTATCATTTGGTTCAGATTCGACCGATTCGATTCACGATTCGCGACTCAGGGGGTAAACGATTCACGATACGATTCGCAATTTGACAACTATGCTAATAACTAGAGCTAAAAATGGAAAATAATAAAGGAAAATTACAATATTAAGAAAAATAAAATGCTAAAAATGTCCAAAATACAATTCACATCAAAATCTAAAAAAGATTGTGTGTGTGTGTGTGTGTGTGTGTGAGAGAAAAAGAAAGAGAGGGAGAGGAGGAGAGACTCACCTTAAACATCTATTTCTCCACTAGAAGTATCTCGTTCTTAGAGCCAATCTAGAGAGAGGGAGAGAGATTTTGGTAGGCATAAGCCAATTTTTGTTGGTGGTACTTTTGGGGCTGCAAATCTGGGGCCAAGATATTACCAATATGGCCCATTTTTTAAGGATACTTTGGTGATAAGAATTTTGGGCCTCTCACTAAGTTATAATGGGTAGAGAAATTAAATTTTTGGGGCCCAAATATTTCATTCTCTCTTGGGCTGCATATTTTTTGGGATTTACACTTATCCTTAACTTCTAAAGATCGTGGACGAGCTCTCCCAAGAAGGGGAGAGTGATGACAATTAAGAGTGCAATAGGGCTCAAGTGTAATGGTACTGAATTCTCTTTTGTCATATTTCCTTATTTAGATTAGTATTTTAGTTAAGGTGCAATCCTTAGATAATTCTTAAGTGTCCTCTTTAGTATTTGTACCTTTGTAATCACTCCTTATTTATTATATTAGAAATTTAGTTTTTTTGTCTATTCTTCATCGAAGGTGTTTACAATATTATGCATTTCCTCAAACTATCTTATAGAATGTAGACAATCTTATCTAAAGTTACATCACATATGGGAGCTACATTTACCATATTCAACAAGTGTAAACACCACTTCATTGTGTTCTAACTTGCACTTTAGTATTACTCCTTCCATCCCCAAATTAATACTCCCTCCGTCCCAAATTTAGAGTCCATTATTCCTTTTTGGGATGTCTCGTATGATTAATGTAAATACCAAATACCTTTACATTTAATGTTTGACACATTTATAGTTGAAGTTGGGAATGAGATTGCAGCCATGAGCTCACTAACTGCTTGAGAAAAGGGTTTAAATATTCAAAGGTGTTGAGTTGGACAGGCCTTTGGTGAAAATAAAATTTATCACAACAGCAACGATATTTGAAATGTTAGGGGGTCTTAATTTGGGACTGAGGGAGAGGGAGTTGTCTTTCTGGTAACCGTTTTGAACGTAATTAACAAACCATATATCACAATGTAGCTTCAGATAGTGAATGTGAAACAAATTTAGATCAGCAGCAAGTACCCAATGTGAATTACTACATGTCTTTCGAAATTGATAAATAAAGTTGACTCACAGCGTTGGTGTCCACCCAAAGTTGTGAAACGAAACCCAAGGTTCGAGCAGAATACACACTGATGACTTGCTTTGCAATCATGTTTGACCTCCTCATCAATTGCCTTCCACTCCTCCATACAACATTATCATCTGACATTTCAATTTTAACCAAATCCTCATCTTGAAGTCTTCCCTCACTTTTTTCATCCAACTGAAGAAAATCAACGCTGGTCGAATCGTCGCCGAGCTCTATTGCCTCATCTTCCCTCTCCTTAAACCCTAGTTGCTCTTCGGGCTTTGATGCGCTGGAATTTGGAATAACTTTAATCGAATTGGAAGACTTAGGTGAGTTTATTATTATATTGGGTGGCCTATTTATATTTGATCCGAAATTACACTGTAATCCAGCATTTGTAATCTTGGGTCTCCAATTAAATGTAGGTATTTTGATGTAAGGATGGGTAGGGAGAGTTGATGGGAGGACGCAATCACACATGGAGGGAACCCTAAATTGTTGCCTGGACATTATTAATCAACACACTCACTCTCACTCGCTGCTTCTCGTGTTATTTATTATACACAGGGAATGCATATCATATATCAGGTTTAACCTTCGTTTCTTAGGTCTGATGAAGGGAGTTTTGTCTTTACAAAGTAAGTGGCGGGCTTTACTTGGTCCTCATAAGTTGTGGGCTCGCGATAATTAACCCACCAGGTTAGCTTTGCTCGTTGAGTGTTTAAACTTTGAGTAATACTACACGAACACGATTTCATACCCGTTTCCTTACTTGCTTAACAAAACAAAATCGGGATGGCCCACCACGAACCAAGCTAAGCAATACTTCCAATCTCCAAAATATAATAAATTAAAAAAAACAATGATCTGAACAACAAAAATGACGCCAAACAATAAACAAAACCCACAAGTGTTAATTTATATAATTATATAAAAATTGCAAACTCAAATTCTCTAAGAATGACATGTGACAGTAATAAAGGCTTGCTATTACTAATGTCATAATTATTAATGAAAAATCGTTTTAACATTGATACATTGCATTTATACAGGTATGAAGTACTAAAGCATTTATACAGATGTTTGATGTTTCATGGAATAACAGTTTCCTCTTTTCCGTCTATTACTACTCGCAGATATAAGGGAAGAAAGAGAAGGGGCATTTATTGGGGAGGGAATGAAGCGGATTCTTCAATTGCATCAGAGAGCCACCATATCAGAAGGAAAGGAAAGACTTAACGCCAACCTTGGGATTAAATATGCATTTTTCCTAAAAAAAATTTGCTCTTTTATGAATAACTTAGACTCTCTTAATTCCACAAAAGGAATATGTCTTTGTAGTCGTGTTATCAACCCATTTATTTGAATTGTATTCTATTTTAGGGTCATTTATATAATTTATTTATTAACAGACTAACCTGAGTTCTTTCTTATTACCTTAAAATATGAATTGTTTGGAATCTCGTGGTTAGCTCATTCTAAATCCCCTTCATTGATCATTTTGCTACTGTGAGCCTTAAACCTATATATCCCTTTGTGTTGTTTTCTATGGGGTATAAATTAGCGCAACAACCCGAGTTCTTATTGTTATTGTTGGGCGACTTTGCTATACAAAAGGATAGAAGTAATAACATGAAGGACTAGATAGCCTTGAGCCTCTTCCAGATTTTATTCTATTAAGAAGGGGGGAAATGGTGAAATGTGTTTTTAAATAGTTATTTTGTTCACTATTTTTGTTTAAAGTTGCATAATTATAGAGTGTGCACTTATACACAATTCCAAACCAATCTTTTAAGTATTCTAATCATTTTAGTTACTTCATTCACTTGATTTTTTTTTACAGGTAATAATGTAATTTCTTCATTCACTTGGGGTTTTCCTTTTTTGCAGGGCACTTTTGTTTATCCTGCAAATGTATTTGGCGATTTAATTTTTCTTTTAGCAAACTATTTTGAAAGATGTATTAGTTTTGAGTACATCTACAAAAAAGATAAAATGAGGTAATATTCTTCTTTTTATTTTGATTGTGGTATAATTATTTTACACATTCTATATCCATTTGTATACAATAACTCTTAACGTGAACATATGTCATATCCAATAAAACCTCCCTTAAAGTTGTGTTTGGTTTTTATGTTACAATGAAGTGTTGTCGTTATATATATATATATATTCGGCCATGCATCGCGTGGCCTTCATGCTAGTCTTTGATCAAATTCTCTGGCAAGCAACAGGTGTTCTCCCTCCCTCTCTCTCTATTAAATTTGTAAATAAGCATTGTAATTAGTATTTTTTTGTTCTTAATGTCATTAGCAATTTTGTTCTAATTTCTATGAAAACGTTTGTAGGATCACAAATGATATCTTCTAGTCTCTTTATTAAAGTTGTAAATAAGCATTGTAATTGGTATTTTTTGTTCCTAGTGTCATTAATAATTTTGTTCTTATTGCTATGAAAAAAATTGTAGGATCACAAATGATATCTTCAAGTGATGAAATGGATGATATTTTTGTTAATGACGAGGAAAGTGAAAATGAAATAGTTTATGCCAATGAAATAAGAGATCTCGAAGTCGGAATGGAGTTTGATACATTTGAACTATTTTTTGACTACTATAAAAAAATATGGTAACGAAAAGGGATTTCTTGTTGAAAGAAGATCATCGGAAAAAAAATCCAAACGGAGGGATGGACTTTGTTGTAGTAGCATGCTCTCCTGCCGAAAAAACAGAAAGCAACACAAAAAATATTTTTAAAAAGTGCCCGATTGCAAGAACTAATTGCAAGGCCAAAGTAAGAATTTTATTTTGCTCCGATGAAAAATGGCGGGTAGCGGTTGTAAACTTGGAACATAATCATAGGGTGAGCCCCGAAAAGGCAAGATTTTACAAAAATAATTGGGTTATAAGTTCTTTTGTTAAACGAAGGCTTGAAATAAATGACAAAGCGGGTATCCGACCATGCAAGAATTTTACTTCATTAGCAATTGAAGCGGGTGGACATGAGAATTTGCCATTTTTAGATAAAGATTGCTATAATTCTATTGATAAGGTGAGGCGGTTAAGACTCGTGAATGGTGATGCTATGGCTCTTCAAAACTACTTCATGAAAATGCAAACCAACAATGCTAACTTTTTTTACGTGATGGATTTCGATGTCGAGTATCGGATAAAAAATGTATTCTGGGCAGATGCGTGGAGTAGGGACGCATATGCAGAATTTGGGGATGCTATCACATTCGACACTACATACATAGTAAATCAATATGAAATGTCATTTGCTCCATTTGTTGGTGTAAATCATCATGGTCATTTAACATTATTGGGGTGTGGATTAATATCTAATGAAGATGTCAAGATATTCACTTGGATTTTTAAAGCATGGGTAACATATATGAATGATCGACCTCCCTCCACAATTATTACCAACCAAGACAAAACAATAAAAAAAGCTATTGAGGTCGTTTTCCCGGATACACGACATAGATGGTGCTTGTGGCACATATTGAAGAAATTGCTCGAAAAATTGAGATGTTATAATCAATATGAATCAATGAAGTACGCAATACAAAATGTCGTTTATGATTCATTGACGCCCTTGAAATTCGAAGAACGTTGGAAAATATTCATTGAAAAATTTCAACTCCATGATAATGAGGGGTTGAGTGGCTTATATGAAGAGAGGAACCATTGGGTCCCTACATTTATGAAAAATACTTTTTGGGCGGGAATGTCATCGACTCAAAGAAGTGAGAGCATGAATGCGTTCTACGATGGTTATGTAAATTCAAAAACGACACTAAAATTATTTGCTGAACAATATCAAAATACATTGCGAAGTAAAGTGCAAAAGGAGGAACAAAGTGACTACAACTCCTTCATCCCATGTATTACACGTTATGCAATTGAAAAGCAACTTCAAGATGCTTACACCACTTCAAAATTTAGAGAATTCCAAAACTAGTTGACCGGGAAGATTTATTGTGAAATATGTTGCATTAATGAGGAATGTGGTTGTGTTAGATATGACATTTGTGAGGATGTGGTTGGAGAGACAAATCTTTGTGCAAACTATTCTGTGTGGTTTAAAGAGGATGATTGTGATATAAATTGCACTTGTCAATTATTTGAATTTAGAGGAATCTTATGCAGGCATGCTATTTTCATGTTGATTAATAAAAAGATTGAAGATATACCAGATAAGTACACTCTTCGTAGATGACGGAAAGATGTTAAGAGGAAGCACACAAAAGTGAAAATCATATACTCCAATTGGGCGTTCCACCCTGAAAATGAGCACTTTGACAAGATGTGCAATGCCTTTTATGAAGCTGATGACTTGGCAACCGATAATGAAGAAAATACAAAAGTGGTAATGAGTTGTATTAATGATTTGATCAATAAATTAAATAATTTTACTGTCACGTGTGATAGTAGTGAACAAAGCCCCGTGAAAGTTGACCAAGTGTCATTTCCAATCAATATTCATAGTCCCGTAGTCATCTGTGGTAAAGGTCGACCACTCTACAAAAGGAAACTTTCTAAGGTAGAACAGGTTGTTAGAAAGAGGAAGGAAAATAAGAAGAGTAAAGGGAAAGGGAAAATAGAAAACAACGTCAACATTAATTTGGATTTGCAAATGGTTAGTTATTTTTATTTTTTATCGTAGTACTATATTTTTTATTATGAATTTATTCGGAAGTTTCTAAATATATGATGTTGTGTAGGCTTCGCAAGCATTGAATGTGTACGACGGTGATGTAAATGTTGGGAATTTAGGACAGTCAGCAGGGGACTACCTCACAGTTGGTTCACATCTTCAAATTCAGAATCCTTTTGGGGAAAAGGCATTTGGACAACATTCACAAAATATTTGATGTCCTCCTTGTAACTATTTTAATTGTCTTGCGGACAACATTTGTTTTGTAATTCTGTTTTGTAACTGTCTTGTAATATGTCCTGTAATTCTGCTTTGTAAATACTTTTGTTTTGTAACTATCTTATTATGTCAAATGCAACTTGGAATCCCTTTTATGTTAGTTTTCTTTTTTCATTGTTCAGGTATGGGTTGTTGTGGATTGTTTGGAATGTGGAGATTTGTTTGCTGTCAAATGCAACACTTTTTTTTTTTAAGTTTAAGCTTTTTAAAAATATTTAAGTTTAGAATTTTTAAATTTCTAAGTATTTTTAAATATTTAAACTGTCAAATGCAACACTGTTAGTTTTCTTTTTAAATATTTAAGTATTTTTTTTTAAGTTAAAGCTTTGTGTTCAGATCACTGAGTTTTTTTTTAGTTTAGAATTTGGAGAAATGAAACACTATTATTTTTATTTTCAATATATTTAAGATTTTTTTTTTGTAAGTTTAAGCTTTGTGTTCAGATCACTGTTTTTTCTTTTAGTTTATATTTTGGAGATTGGAAGTATTGCTTAGCTTGGGTTGTGACGGGCCATCCCTTTTTTGTTTTGTTAGGCGTATAAGGAAACGGGTATGAAACCGTGTTCGTGTAGTGTTACTCTTAATCTTTTGGTGTGAGATCGAAACTTACAATAATTCATGTATGTTATTATATGTATAAAATTTTAGGTCTATTTTTATTGTGGGACATATATTGAATAGTCAACTCGAATATTTTTTAGGGGAAAGTTCTCTTAGTTCTCTTGAAAATAAATTTTAAACACTTAATGAATTTTAACAAATTTTAAACACTTAAGTCCACTACCACTAATTATCTTCTTATATAAGTCCACGCTAGTGGTATAACAAGTGGACCTAATTACTAGTAAATTGTCCTTAAATGTTTGAAAATTGTCAACAAGGGACATAATTGTAAATTCCTTATTATTTTTTAATATACGTTTAATTCAAATCTTTTTATTTTGTTCCAAAAATTTCTCTCTAGATAATAATACTCAAAACAAAAACACAAGCAAACCTATTTACCCACCTCCCCACCCCAACCCCTCACTGTCGAAGCTTCGGAAACCCTCATCAGAGATCCGACGACCCTCACGGGAGCTTCGGTGAGGTCGGCGGAGCTCTAATGATCCCCGCCAGAGCTTCGAGGGGGATCGTCAGCGCTCCGACGAGCGCTGACAGAGCTCCGGCAGTGGGGGTGGGGTAGAGTGAGGGGGGAGGTGGGGAGAGGATGCCATGAGCGCGGACTTTTAAAAATAAGAGAATATGAGTTAAATGGGTGTTTGATGGACTAAATGGGTTAAACTAAACACGTCCAACATTATCTTACACATTTATAAACTTTTCTCAGGCTCGAGTCCTGTCCAACTTTTTTATCCATTTAGGCAGACATAATGCAAGTGAGAACCTAATAATAATATTAATAATAATCATGCGGAGATTTCTCTCATTTTTCACTCATTTTCCAAAAAATACCAAAAACATCTTTCTCCTCCTTCTGAAATATCCAAAATTTTCTCCCTCCTTCTTTAAAAAATAAATCCAAACCATTTTCCTTATCAGGTCAATTGCTTACCCGATTTTGGTCTGGCTCCCTAGCTTTGGTCTTCCATCAAATCACCCCGAAGCTTTACCAGTTATTTGCTACCTCATTCGAGTTTGGGATTTACCTTCACGATCTCTTCATGGAGAATGTCGCCAGGTGCCGAATGTCCTACCCGATCTGATGACCGTCTTGTTCTGACTCAGTGCCAAGATTGACAACTTGCAAAATGAAGTCCATGAGATACAACATCATCTGGCCCAGATTCTCAAAGAACTCAAAGGTCTCTTTCCTCATGCCATGGGTCCACCCGCTCTCAAGCCTATTTAGGTACTAGAAGAGTATCAACATGCTCCGCGCACGCTGTGTTCCAGTGGGCCATCGCCATCTCAACCCCTAATCTCGAACCTGCCCCAACTAGGGGCTAACCTGCTAGTACCCACGAATCCTAAAGGATATGAATTGAATAAGGTCAAGGAAGACCTCAAGCTATTATCGAAGAAGTTTGACCAAGTCAAGATATCAAGGAACTACATATTCTACACCTGTATGTCTCCCTATACCAAAGCCAGACTATTAGAGAAGTTCAAGATGGCAGACATCAAGATATTTGGGGAAGTGGACCCTCGAAGGTCTCCCACAACCATCCTGTATGACCTTATTCACAAAGAAGTCAAAGTCTACGTGAACGATATTATCATTAAATATAATACTCAGGAGGGTCATATTCCCTCCCTTCGGTAGTTTTTCAATCGATTGTGACAATATTAGATGTGGTTAAACCCACAAAAACGCATTTTCGGCATCACAAAAGGAATTTTTTTTGGATTCATGGTCAGTGAGAAAAGAATCAAAGTAGACCCTGCCAAGCTGAAAACTATGCTTGAGATGCCACCAACACGGGCAAAGAAAGAAGTTCTAGGATTCTTGAGAAAACTACAGTACATCAGTCGGTTCATCAGCCAACTGATTCTATATGTGAAACCATTTTCAAGCTTCTCCAAAAGGATTCTTCTAAAGTCTGGAATGAGGCCTACCAAAAACCTTTGATAGAATCAAGCGATACCTTACCCAACCTCTAGTGTTAATGCCTACATAGCCAGGTATCCCCTCCTTATGTACTTGATTGTCACAGATACCGCAGTAGGGCTTTGCGAGCCCAATACATTGAAGAATCCTATAAGGAAATAGCCATTTATTACGCAAACTAGAAAATATTCGGGTATGAAGTCAACTACATTACTTTGGAGAAAGCATGTATCATCCTGGTTCGGGTCATGCAGAAATTACAGCATTACATGCTTGCGTTCCTTATCAGACTTGTATCCCGTATGGATCCTATTAAGTACTTTCTAGAAAAGTCACCTTTGTCCAGTCGCATGACCCGATGGTTGATGTTGCTATCCGAGTTCGACATTGTGTATATCATATAGAAATCTATGAAAGGGAGAGCCATCTCCGACTACCTTTTTGATTACCCCATGGAAGAAGTCGCTGTTTGTGTTTCTGAATTCTTGAATGAATATATTCTCAACACCTCTCACGAGGACCTTCGATGGCAAATGTTATTTGATGGAGCTGCCAAAAAGAAAGGATACGACATTGGAATACTCCTAATCACTCCTGATGACTCTCACACCCCCATTGGTATCAAATTAGACTTCTTTTTCACCAAAAACATGACTAAGTATGAGGCATGCCTTGTGGCCTCAAGGTCGCCCTCTAGAAAGGAATTCGACACCTAAATGTCTACAGAGACTCTACCCTCATCGTTAGCTAAATCCTTAGAAAATGGAAAGTCAAAGAGTAGAAACTCCTACCCTTTCATGCCCACCTAGAATATCTGGCCTCCTATTTTAAAGATGTCACCTTACACTACTTGGCCCGTGTGAAGAGCAACCTAGCTGACGGCCTTGCTACCCTAGCCTCTATGGTTGAACTGCCCGAGGGAATAATAATAGCCCATTTCCTGGTTTAAAAACAAGATAAGCCTACTTATTGCTACCACATTAAACTCATCATCGAAGAGGATTTTTATATGTTCGGGTTATGGTACTATGACATTTGAAGCCTCCTCAAACATAGTAAGTATCCTAAAGATGCCGATAAGAAAGACCGTGCACCCTTCGTAAACTGGCTACCCAGTATATCATCTACGACTAAGCACTATTCAAGAGAAACTTTGATATAACCCATTTACACTGCATAACATGGGATGGTGTTGAAGACATTATGAAAAAGATCCACAACGAGAATACGAGCCCCATATGAACGATCACATGCTTGCCCAAAAGATCATCTATCAAGGGTACTATTAGACCACTATATTTTAAAATTTCATTACCTATGTCCGAGGATGCCTCAAATGCCAACAGTTCGCCAATCTTTAACACTTGCCTCCTCGCGAGCTATACAACATGACCTCTCATTGGCCCTTCTCCATATGGGGCTTTGACATAATAGGGAAAGTTACTCTCAAAGCTTGAAACAGTCACGAATTCATCCTGGTCGCCATTGATTACTTCACCAAATGGATCAAAACTGGGTCATACGCAGTTCTAAATGCTAAAAGAGTGGCAAAGTTTATAAAAAAGAAAAGCATTTACCGGTACAGTGTTCCCCACGAGTTAGTGTAAGATAATGGGCTCCATTATGAAGCTGAGGTCACAGAACTAGTCGACGAGTATGGGATTCAGCGACAAAAATCTTCTCCCTATCGACCCCAAATCATTGGTAAAATCTAAGATGCCAATAAAAGTCTTAAGACCATAACCAGCAAGATGACTAAAAGTTACAGAGACTGGGCTGACCAGATCCCTTATGCCCTCTCGGGCTTCTGCACTTCAATAAGAATGCCTACAGGGGTAACACCTTATTATCTAGTATATGACATGAAGGTAGTCCTACCCGCTAAGCTAAAAATACCTTCCCTCCGTGTCCTATTAAAAAAAAGTGAATGAAGAAGAATGGCATCAGAGCCACTTATATGAACTATCACTCTTAGATGAAAAGAGACTGAAGGCTCTATACTATATACAGGGATACCATCACCGGATAGCGCAATCATTCAATCGAAAAGTCAAAGATCGTGGAATCCAGGCAAGAGACCTTTCCTTCAAAGAGGTTTGCGACCCGAGAGGGAAATTCAAACCGAATTGAAGTGACAACTACATCATGAAGAAGATTCTCTCAAGAGGCACCACTATGATCACAGATCTCAATGGAGAAGAGATGGCGCGTCCAGTAAACTTTGACTATCTCAAGAAATTTTACCCTTAGTTCGAAATCTCGGCGTGTTATGACTCTTCTCATCCTCCTTCTATTCTAAAAAAAATTCTTCATTTCCCCTACCCAGAACTAAATGGTACATTATCCTCTCAAAAAAAAAATCTTTTCAAAATGAAACTTTTTGAAACCCCCAGAGATACATAGGAAGCCCATATGTCATACATGGGTCCACTCCCCTTCTTTTGCACAAAATGCTATTCCTTTCTAACCTTCGAGAACTTCGGTTCAATTTATCATTTACATGAATAAGATAATTATGTATTCCTTAGCGATTAGTATAGATAATTCAAATGCAAAACTCATCAAAGGGCACAACAAAATATGTTCAAGATTAACTTTTATTTCTAATTAAGGAGAATATAATGTTTGTACATGAAGTATCAGTGAAGGGAGTCAAACCAACCACTCTCCACTGAGCAAACTGTTCATAAACAAACCTAACCATAATCAAACTACAAAAAATTATCCCCAAACCCCTAAAATAAAAAAAACACCGGATCACCATAGTTTCAACAAATGACTAAAAGTTTCATAGACGTTGCCTTCAACTGCCAGATGGCACTTCTTCATCATCATTACCATCCCATAGAGGTCCTTAAGTTTTACACTCTTGATTTCCATTCCATATGGCTTCATGGAGCAGTACGCCCTAAAAGACAGAACCACAACACTATCTTCTATGGTGTCAAAAGCCACAGACCACCTTTGACCCATCTCTTATGCCATGACTTTCTCTACTACTCGCTTCCACTTCAGGTAGGCCCCAAACACATACCAGTCCACTCATATGGTCTGTGATGGACGGATAGATAACCAATAGCACTGCCATAAGGAACCCATCATCATCCTCAGTGATTCAATCAAATCCTCCACCAAAAAGAAATTTGTTATACGAGTGGGCATGATTTACCCCCACCCGACTTGGCACAAGAACTTTCAGGGAAAGTAGAAAGAAGTCTTCCGAAGACCCATTAATCGTACATACCTATGATCTCCAAGATGCAAGATAGGCAGTAAGTCCCCCCACCATGGCACTGACCAACGAAGACACCGAGATCCATGTTTTTACAAGCCAGTTTACCCAACTCTCCATAATGGGCCAAAGTTGAAGAAAGGATGAACAAAGAAATTGGGCACAACCACTAAAGGCTACTCAAGAGGGGTACCCTAATGAAATCTCTCCGTAAGCCATATAAAATACATTATGGGGCTCTATCTAAGGAAGACAGAATGACCTTCCTTTTAAGCATCTAGGCCATTTAAGGTCTCTGCCAACATTACCACCATAGGATTATGGTGGTAAGACATCCAAGATGTTATCACAATAACATAGGGATCCGCAGTCAAGTCCCCCATCACCAATAATAACCTCACGGTAAGGCCTAAGGCGACATCCCCAACAAAGGCGACATCATCAAAACCCCTTAGGCGCGTTGACTACATGATTATCTGAAGAGAAATGGCCCCTCCGATAACCAACGGTCTAGACACCGAGGGAGAAATGTGAAGCAACTCCGATAAGAAATGTCCAGGGAGAATGAGAAAAATTGAACATAGCACCACCACATTGGGGATGACCCCTAATATGGCTGAGAATTCATCATAGATAGTACAGACCTCATCTAGGCCAAAATAGAAGACATGGTTCTCGAGGTACCAAGATTATGCTTGTAGATTCCAGTCAACAGCCCCAACAAAGCCATAACCAGTGCAGTCTCTTCGACAAACAAGAATCAACACAACCCATAAAAGGCGATAGGCTCCACTTTACATCAAGCTTTATGCCTCCTCCTCCATATACCAACCAAGCCTTCGAGGCCTTTTTCAATCCCAAAAATTCGAAAAATACATTTCTCCCACTTTTTCCACAAATAAGTCCTTTCAAAGAGAAGCTTTTCACAACCAAGCATCCAAGGATTTTCTTAACTCAAATATTCCCATAACACATTTTCCTACTCTTTCTCAAAATGAAATTTCAGTAGCAAAATAAAGTGTATATAGATTAAGTCACCAAATTAAGATAACCAATAAAAATATGCATATATCCTTTTCCTTTTTGAGTCTCTTTTTAGGTACAAAGCCGCTAAATCAAGCATACAACATGGGCAATGACAAGCTCCTCCAGTCAGAATACCAGATCTAAGAGAAAATCTTAAAAGAAAAGAACCAAGAATGGATGTCACCTCATCCGTAAGACCCGTCAACCCAGACACCACCTTATGTGCCAACAACCTCCTTATCTAAACCTGCATACCCATAGCCCCTACGGCCACCAAAGGAAGACTCCAAGGATAGAAGGTCACCTACATCCCCAATAATGATTCAACTATCCATACTGAAGCAAAGTTCTTAGCCACCCTGACCATGACGATCGACAGTCATCTTTTCCATTTATCAAGAAAGCCCAGGAGTCCGTACCCTTGCTAATTGACACCCACCAAGGACTGCCTATCAGTACCCCTATCCAAATTTATACAAAAAATGCTAGAGAATTCTAGAAAAATCCTAAAAATTTCCTGAAGTTTTTTAAAAAACCCCCAAAAAATATGAAACCTCATATTTTTTTCAAGAAAATCACTTTGGGAGCATTAAGATCCTTACAAGACTCTTGATATCCCCAACAGGATTAATCTTACACACTTATCCGCAGTATAATCCCTATCGAGATTAATCTCATAAGCCTACCCTCAACATATTCCACAAGCAGAACCAAGGATGCATTCTCATCAGAGTCTACGTTTACCCAGCCTAAACATCCCCCAACGAGTCTCAAGACAACATGATTCCCAGTCGGATATCTAAGAAATAATTCCTCACCCGATGGAGTCTCAATATAACACAATCCCCATTAGAACCACAGATGCATATGCACCCCCAAGATAATTAAAATTGCGATGAGAGAAACTCCTCGTGTCATAACTTAAGGTCTTCAGAATTAACCTCGACTCGCAGAATTGGTCATCCCAACTTAAGGTCCTCAAAATCAACCTCATCCCTCAGAATTGGCCGTAACAACCCTAGGTCCTTAGAATTGACCTCAACCCGTCGAATTGGTCATTAAAACTTAAGGTCCTAAGAATTGACCTCGCCCCCCAAAATCGGTCATCATCATTTAAGGTCCTCAAAATTGACCTCGACCCTCATAATTAGTCGTCACAACCATAGGTCCTTATAATTATCCTCGTCCATTAGAATTGGTCGCTACAACTTTAGGTCCTCAGAATTGGCCTCTCCCCCCACTATTGGTCGCTACAACTTTACGTTCGTAGAATTAACATCGATCCTCAGAATTGGTCATTACAACCCAAGGTCCTCAGAATTGACCCCGACCCTCAAAATTGGTCATAATAAACCTCAACCCTCGAAATTAATCGTCACAACTCAGGGTCCTCATAATTGAACTCGACCCTTCAAAATGGTCACCATAACTTTAGGTCATTAGAATTGACCTCGACCCTCAGAATTGGTCATCACAGCTTAAGGTCCTCAGAATTGACTTCGAACCACGGAATCGGCAAGTTTCCATTTCCTTAGATCCTCATAATCAACCTCATCCCTCAGAATTGGTTACTACAACTTATGTTCTCAGAATTGATCTAGGCCCTCATAATTGGTCATCCCCAACACAATTTCAAAATTAACCTCGACCCGTCGAATTGGTCTCCCTAAACCCTTTAGAACTAATATTAACACATCTTCAACCAGCTGAATCGGTCGTCTTCATCTCTTTAGGTCCTCAAAGCTGATCTCGACCCGCTTAATCGGTCATCGTCATCTTCTTAGGTCCTTAGAATTAACTTAAACCCCCCATGAATTAGTCAACGTCATCCTCTAGGTCTCCAGAATCGACCTATAAAACCTCTTTCCCAACGTCAATGTGGTGTCTATCATTCGACAACCTTCACTTCTTTTAAGCTCGCCCGTCGAGGGGCTCTCTATAGACAATCAATCTTAGGATCCCCTTAAGCACTTCTTTAGTTCACTAGTACTCACTCATTAACTACAAATACTAGATCATACCCCGAGTATCGATCTAGAGACCAACGGGAGTTCTCGAGTCCCATTTAACTCCAGTTATCTTCCTTGCCTGAGAAAAAACTCACTTAATCTTTGAAGGGATCTCAATACCCTTTTACAAAGGTCCACTCGATGCGTGAATTAGCCTTACGATTCATACGAGTGGTATGCTTTACTATCAAAAATTGATGAGGACTCCACTGGGCACTCCTGAGCCCCGTTTTACTCTAGTCAGTTCCTCGACTGAGAAGAAGCTCAATGAATCCTTGAAGGACTCTGAATCCCCTTTCAAATGATCCACCCCATACATAAATTAGCCTTATAAATCAAACGAATTATCCGTTTTACCCCAAAACTTATCTGAAGGCCATCGGCCACTCCCGGACTTCGTTTGACTCCTGTTGAGTTAGCTCGAATGAAGTTGATTGAATATTTTAAGGTCTCTAAATCCCTTTTCCAACGTTATACCTCGTGCACGAATTAGGCTTACGGTATGAACGAACAATCCATTTTAATCCGAGGGTCATCGAACATTTTTGGGACCCATTTGACCAAGATTAAATCTTTGAACCACACGAAGATGAATGAAATCTCTAATGGCACTTAATAACCTTTCCAACGGTCCATCCTTTTCATCAACCAACCTTACAGTTCGGATGAACGATGCATTTTCCTATGAGAATTTCCTATAAAGTGATCAATGGGTGCTTCTGAGCCCCATTTAACTTCGGTTAACTCCTAAACTCGAGAGCGTCTTAATGGATTCTTAAACTGCTCTAAGGACCCTTTCTAGTGGTCTATTTAGTGCGCGATTGTGACTTACGGTTCGCGTATCTCGACCATTTTTCCAAAAACCCCACCTGAGACTGCCAATTGGCAACCCCAGTTATGTGCTTATCGGCAGTGTGTCTCACATTCTATGTCAATAGGAAGGTCTCGAACCATGTCAATCGGCACCCCCTGGGACTTATATAAATATAGGTCATGACCTCACTTTGAAAGACACCCCTTAGAACCCTTGAACATCCCTCTTAGCTATTCAAAGAGAAATCCCTCTAATTCAAAGCTGTTCTTTTCTAAAAAAAAACATTTCCCACATTCCTTCCATCATTTTCATACTCTTTTGAGGAAATTCCCACCCACCTCCTCAAACCACCATCATTTCACCTTGAGATCAATGCATTTACAAGCAAGATCTACTTCAAGTCTTCACAAGGAGGTCCATTTCTTCCTCTTTGCCTTTAAACTCTCTTAATTTTATATTAGTTACTTCATTTACGCTCTAGTATTTTACTTCAGTACATCTCACATCTTAATTCCAAACTTTTTATTATTAGTATTTGCACATACTTTATTTTCATAGAAAAATCCCAAAATAAGAAGAAAAAAAAAAGGTTCACTTGTAAATTCCAAATGATGATTTCTCATCAAATTTTCTCACACTTAAACACCTTTTTATACACATATAATAAAGTCTCCAGTTGCATTTATGGGTTAAAACCCACCTCATATTATCTTTGAACTATGTGGACTTTGATGCCCCCGAGCTATGTAGGCATCTTGGGTAAATCACTCGACTCGAGTCCTCCCACATACATTTGTTACTTTAATCTCATCATATATTTGTGATATATACATTATATATGTTTGTTTTCTCGTGTCTTGTCCGATATACGCAATCGTTCCTTTATAACGACTTGTGAATTGATAAGCACTTACATCATATTTTTAACTGCTATTTTGGGAACACTCCTAAGGATGACTTCGGTCCACCTTTATCCATGACATGAATGGAGCGATTCCATCCTCCATTTATATTATGCACATAAGAACACACATCTCAGAGTTCTATAGGAGAAGTTTAACACATGCCCACGAGAGATTGAAAGGGAGGGATGGGTGCCCAACACCTTCCCATTCCGTAACTTAGTCCCCGTGCCTTTGAACTACTTGGTTTCACGAGCATCCGTATTGTCCTTGATGCCATTCTCTCGAGGCGACAACATTTCTTTGGCTTGTTTTGTGAAAAATAGGCTGGAGACTCTATCTCATATCACCCCACATCGACGGAAATCGAGTGCCCTAATAAAGGATGTAATCCCGCGCGCATGCTAAAAAAAGGGGTAAGAATGAGGGATCCACTTCTGAAAATTGACCCCTCGGGATGGCCACAACGATATAGCATCGTACGAAAGAGCCTAATAAAAATATTAGAGGTAATAAAAAAAATAAAAAAAATTCCATGGACAATAAGTTTAGTTTGTTTATTAATTTTCAAAAGTGATAGTTTCAAAACAATTGAGTGAAAAATATGTTATATGTTTAGCTTTTGAGGGTGTTACTATAAACGATAAATCGATTTACGCATTGAATCTTAGTTATACTTATTTTTTCATGATGCTATTGATTTTTAGAATCATCAATATTCTAGGCTTGCGTTCATTGTACTTGTTTGTTCATAGAGTTCACTTTATCTTATCACTTTAGGCCAAATCTTAGTTTGATAAAGTTTTGCGGTTAAAAGAACTCCCTAAACATATTTAAGTGTTTAGGCCATATTTCATTTGTATCTATCTAGTTCACACCCATCCATTCCATCCCATAAGTTTAGACACATCGGTACTATACTAGTGTGTAAAGCTTATGTGTTTGTTTCAAATTTTTGTGATTGTTTATACCTATATATATGTGTCGATTTTGTTATTGGTATATGAAGTTGCAAGGTTATATGTTCTTAGTTTATTTCATGGAATACACACACGCAATCCAATTTAAAATTAGCCAAGAAAAGATATTCTCCAATTTTAATTTATGTAGCAGATTCACAAGTTCGCAAGAACAAATTTCAATTAATGCAATGATATTGTTAACTTGGTTAATTAAAATAAAATTATTCCAATTTTATCCATTTTATCCTAAGCATACATCTAGGTGATTTAATTAAGTAAATTGCGAAAATCACAACCACAACGCGCCAATGTACGAGGAAAACCCAAATGGGAAAAACCTCGGACGGCTGGACCTAGACAAAATTCACTACAAAATAGGTTTTACAAGAGACTCAAAAGACTTACAGACATTGACTCACTCAAGACATGATAATGCCGTCCTCGACCTCCGAATTTGTAGTACGCGAAGCTCCAAAGCGTTGCTCGACACTCCTCGTGTTGCGGTATCCACCGAAGCCCAAAAACCATCGTCTCCACTAAGCTTGAATGTAGAGATCCATCGCAAATTTTCTTGTTGAATGTCAAGATGATTGTAAGGGGTTTTGATTAAAAGGTTAAAGTAGTGTTGGAGATTGATTTTACCAAAAGGAAGGAAGTTGTGAATTTTTCCCTCTAGAGAATATGAAACTTCCTAAGATTGAGAAACTCATTTTCGTCCATATGATATAACTGAAAAAGTTGTGGACCAAAATAGTTGTTGGAAAATAACTACTGAAAAATAAGTTAAAAATTTTAGATCTGCCAAAACTCGTTCGAACGAGTTATCTAACAGAATTCTAGTGTCGAATTAGATAGGTCGTTAGAAATCTCGTTCGAACGAGATCGTTCGAACGACATTTCTAACGAGCTTCTAATGAGTTTCCAGTATAGCCTGGGGAATGTCATTAGATCCAGGTCGTTCGAATGACCTGGAGAAAACTTCGAACGAGATTTATGTTTTTCAAATAAAATGTTCAAATTAATTTCAAAAATGGTTCTTTATGAAAATTAAATATTTACGAACATTACTCTATATGAAAATTTCTCGTTTATAAAAAATACTCCAACACATAAAATTGATTTTGGTCATATACCTTTTAGAAGAGCGAACATGGCGTGCATATTGATATCGCGTGAACTTTGGATGCAATGCTCGAATATTTTCGGTTGAATAATGCTTGATGAGGAATGACCCAAAATTGTTTTGTCCAACGAAATGTAGCCAATATAACAAATGACTCGATTGAAAATTTGTCCTTACAAATCTCCCCCTTTGGCTATTCCGGGACAAAACATAATAATAAAAAAAATAAAAATACTGAATTTGCTAAGCCAGCCGTCAAGCCGATTCTAAAGCCTATCCCAACCCCCCCCCCCCTAAAAAAAAAGACAGACTCAATGACACGACTGGCGATGCTGCAAAAGAGTAGGTTATGTATCCTACACACATAAAACAACAAATTCATAAACGCATGGGGAAGTAGAGAATGAAACATATATAAAACAATGTGTTAGCATAAGTTGTGAATGGTAAATGAACTCCCCCTAAAATATGCATATGTTGAATAGTAAGAAATTAACTCCCCCTAAATTATGAATTCCCCCTATCAATATTTCTCCTCCTTTTTGTCCGGAAAAGACAAAGGAATAAATGGCCTACATGTTAAATGATAATCGAGAGAACAATAGGCAATAAACCAATAAATATGAAGAAATGAAGTGACAACGGAAATAACATGATGATTCATTAACCAATGAGAAATGGGAAATAGTCAAGGTGCATACACGTCATAGGAAAAAATCCAAACCAAAGGAAACAATACAAGAAATAAAATATCCACTCATCCTCACAAGTACATTGAGAAAGGAAATTAAAAACAAAGTACATCAAGGGGCAGGAGCATTATGTGGAGAATCATCGGGAAGAGAGCCGGATCCGGATGAGCCTGCATCGCGGTGCATCTCCATACGACGAATGGCATCAAGGTGCTCTAGCAGAAGAGAGTCTCGACGTGCCTAGGCTTCATCTCTGCGCACTTGAGCCTCTTCCCGGCGAGCTTGTGCCTCTCGGTCCTACTGCATTGAAACCAAAAGCTCCTGGAAAAGTGCCCTGTCTTGACGTCCATCTTCCTGAATCTGCTCAACCTGTGAACGGACAAACAAAATATCCTCCGACTTGACGGGTGTGGGAGTATAGGAAGAAGAGGGTCGATGGATAGAGCGAGAGGGTACGGGATGACTGGGTCAGGGTGGGAGGAAGTGGCGGAGTGAGAGGAGGTGGAGGGAGTGAGGTGAGTGGTATCGGGGGGTAAATGACCACGAGACTGGCTCTGTTTTGAAAAAAAAAAGGTGAAATTGCAGAAAAATATGGGCAGTATGCGAACCCGAAATTTAAACAGAGTTTCGCATGGTAATCGGATAACTAAATATGAGTGTCCCTGGTTTGACACCTCTATGAGGTTTATGCAATTATTGGGTTAGTGGAATGTTTCCTCCCTTTGGCATGAGTTCCACGATATACCTCTTGCCTATAACGACAATCATTCATCGGTAGGTATGGACAAGTCATTTGATATGCTTGAGTGTATGTGAATTGCCTCACTATAGACCTCGTGGGGATCGTACGCGAGAGAGAGAGAGAGAGAGAGAATTTGATACACTCAACGTACATGAACGAGTTCCCTGCTATATACCTCCAGTCACAAGCTACGTCATGAGGTACAATGCGGAGAGAACCGTTCGATCTACATCAAAGGTATGAGGCCAATGGATGGTGAGAGTCATATCGCTTAGGCCAACTATGCTTCGTTGGTCCAACTCCCATCATAAAGTGACCCCCCGGTACGACAATATATCCATGCTCTTGATGATATAGTGTTAAAAAATGCATGAGTGTTAATTAACATATAATAGGGAGAGAGTATTTTTTATCATTTTTATTTTCCTGATGAGTAAAGGGAAAACTACACTAAATGGGGACCATATACAAGTATACTACGCATGGATACATGTGAGTGAGTATGTGACATGGGAGTATATACAAGTGAGTGTTTTTGGTAGTGAACCTATACATTGATCAACTACAAGTGGGGTGTGACATGTGTTAGCGAATTACACAATTTATTACTTATAGCTTCCTCCATTGGATGCCACTTGGAGACCAAATATCCTCTCTCAATCAATTGCATCTCTTTGTTCATTGTTTGAGCCTATTATTTTGAATCAACAACTGTAAAACCCAATTGAACCAATTGGTCTCTCTCCCCAATGACTTTTATCCTCTCTTTCTCTCTCTCTCTCTCTCTCTCTCTCTCTCTCTATATATATATATATATATATATATATATATATATATATATATATATATATATATATATATGTATGTATGTATATATATATGTATGTATGTATGTAACTCCCCATCTTCTTCTTCTTCATGTCTCTGTCTCAAACATGTCGAATTTTTAGGTAGTATCAAGTACTTTTCTTTCAATATAACTTTTAGTTGGTGCCTTACATATATAGATATATGTCATCATTGACTGAAATAAAATTGCACTGATTTTTCGTTTGGGATTTAATTAACATTTCACTCATCTCGTTTTCACTGATTTAAGATGATGGGAACCATTAACAACAATATATTTACTTTATGTCGATAATATATAATAATAAAAAAATTCATACTCAGTGCAAAAGGATCATGCTTAACCGCAGGATCGGGGAGAAACAAATGTCGGTTAGCATTACCCACATATATGGAGAGTGCTCCCATGTTTCGAACTTGAGACCAACTATAGCTTAAGCGAGGGCACTTGTTATCGCACCAAGGTACGACGTATGTCAATTATATATATATATATATATATATATATATATATATATATATATATATATATATATATATATATATATATATATATATATATATATATATATGTGTGTGTGGTGGGGGGGGGGGGGGAGGGGGTGAGTGTGTGTTAAAATCGGTGTGGGGTTGTGCATATTTTGGGGGTGGGGTGGGGTGGGGTGGGAGGAGGTCTTATGACAGTGCGATAGAAAACCTAAGTAAAATTTTGCACCGAGAAGTTTGTGCCTTTTTTTGGGTTTGACAACATGGTAAGGTGGAATGGTTTTTCATAAAAAAAAGATAGTGTGACAATAGGCGTACCTGTTTATATATTTGGTCGTATCGTGTTTAAGCCGACAAGAGACAACTTCATATTTTTTATCAAACGTGAATACGATATGATACGTTATACGTGTAACACCATTTCGCGAACCGAATTCAATTGAATAGAAATATACCTAATAACTTGAATAAAATGCGATAAACATGAGAAAACACGATAGAATAATTAACATAACTTGTAATTTTATCACGAGCAAGGCACGACACAACTTCGTGTAAAAAATACTCGATATGAACACGATATTTTATGTCAATTTTGAGTCAAATTCGCATCGTTTGGTGTTATGTTTTTGTGTTGTTTCTAAATAGCAACCCATAGGTGTGAGGAAGATCTACATTTTTATTTATTCATTTATTTGCTGCTAATTGTTTTTACAACATGGGAAGAGTGTTGTTGGTTTGTCAAATTGTTAGGAAATGGGTATTTTCATGTCTTATGATTGTGTGATGTTTTAACTGCGATATCTACACTACCAATATATGTGATAATTATACTTACGAGTTTTATAAATATACATTTAATTTTGTATTTCTTCACTATTATATATTCAGCAACACCACGATTTAGAATACTTTTTTATCGTTTGTAATCCCATTATCAATGTTATACGTTTTTTAAATATAAACCTTCATATTTATATATTTTTTAGGTTAGATAATTTTTAGTTGCTTTTTTTTTTGTTTCTTTCTTATTAGGACATGTTATATGTGGGTTGATTTAAAAAATTAGATCACTCTAATTATTCAATCACAGATAAATAAATGAGACAAAAGATTTTAAAGTGGTTCAGCCTTATAAGAATGGCCTACGTCCACTGTTGTTTTATTGCTGAGTGTTGGGAATTTTCAATTACAAGAAATTCCGTTCTGGATCCCAAAGTTTGGATTCAGGATTCGGTCCCCTACAATGAGGATTGTACAATGTATTTATAGCCCTGAGGCTGTAATGTGAAAGGGTAATACATTTAATGATATACATATGAAAGGGTAATACATTTAATGCCCTCTTTGCGTGTGCGTCTGAATGATAAGCATTTAATGAACCAGTTGAACTGTTGGTTATCCAGCTTTGTTCGAGATGCAACTCGGACCGCCTGAGCTTCTCAGTGCTAATGAGTTCCTCGTAGAGGTCTTGTTCCTCATTGCATAAGAGTTCCTCGGCTCGTATGATCATCTCAGAATTGCTTGTTGTTGCCATGTAGATAGCCACGTGTCTTCATATGGTTGGTCCCAGTCAGCAGACTAAATTTGGTATCAACAGAAGCCCCCAATGTTTCGTATTTCAAAATTTGAGGAGTATGGAACATTCTTTCTCGGAATTCGGTAGCTTTAAATAGTTCTTCCTGATTTTTAGGATCATCTCCCTTGTATTTATTTCTCCCTCTCAATTCGTAGAATCATGCTTTTTGGACTTTTCTGCTCGCTTCGTTTCTCGCATCATTTTTTGCCTTTTTAGCCGCTGTTGTTCGCTTTGATTCCCGCGCCAATATTTAATGCTTTTTTAGCCGCCGGTAACGTAATTGTCCTTTTTATCATCATTACTTCGCCAGTTCCCAAGGCAAGGTATTTAAACTTCAAAGAGACTTCCATCGTCTTCTATATTTTCAAATTTTCATCTTAGAGTTTTTCATCGTCTTCTACTCTCTTGTGTACTCATCTCTTCCATCGTTTGTCGTCATCAGCTCTACTATTTTCCTGTAAGATCTTCTTCCTTCATCTTTATTTCTTTATTCACCATGGTTTATCCTGTTGAGTCTCTTGAGAAATTCCGTTCTGATTTTTCAATTCCCACTCGGGTCGTCTTGGAAGAGCTTTCTGAGCCTTCCAACTATTTCAATTTGGCTGAGGGACATTGGTTCCCCAGTCTCTTTTTTGCTGAGTGTGAATTTTCTTTTCCACCAAATCCTCTGTGTCTGGAATTTTGTCAGTACTCTGATGTTGTTCCTGCACGAATAGCCCCCAACACATGGAGAATAGTTAATGGGTGCATAAATTAAATCAAGTGCATAGAACTCGTTTAGGAATTCCAGAAATCATGTACTGCAATAGATGGGCAGTTAATGATAATATTTATTATTTGAAAACTAGGTTTAAAAATAGGGCCTTAGTAGTCAATCTCCCTGATGCCAACAGGGATTATTTTGAACATGGGGTTGTTGTAAAAAATTGGCAACATCCTCCTTTAACCGGAGATGAGGTTTATCAGGGTCCCAGATGCCCTCCTTATGGCAATGGGATAGGTTATTTTTATTTATTTTATTCATCTTGAAATCATCTTTGTTTTGTGTTTGATAAAATGTGTTACTGATAACAATGTATGTTTATTTGCAGTTGATAGCAAGAGAAAGTGCCCAAAAGAAACAGATGTCAATATAAGGCATTTGGGACTTATCTGGGGTCTACACAAAAGGGTTACTGACGAGCACATTTGATCAGCCTCCTATCTGCTCCAATACAAGAGCTATACAACTTCTTTCACTGCTCGTCCAGTGATCAGTGAAGCAGAGCCAGTACCACCCTCTACAAGTTCTTCACCAGAATCTCACGTTCCGTTGAGCGAAAAGATGAAGAAGAGAAGGACTCCTGCTCTGTTTGAGAAAACTGCCTCCGGTTCTGGGGAGGTAAAAAGGGTCAGGATTGATGTCCCAAAGGAGGGGACAAAGAAGACTGGTGTAGTTCCTTCAACTGCTCCTGCTAAAGTCTCCGAGAAGGTTGCTGACAAGCCTGCAGTGGCTCTGAGCAGCTCTGCTGCTCCTGGAAAGGTGATTGTGATGAGACTGAAGAAGAGCTCCTTGGTTAATTTGGTTGACGCCACCATTCAGCCCCCTACTGCTGGGACTAAGGTTCCCACATCTGTTCCCCCGAGCTCTGACATGAGCTCGGTAAAGTCCTTGACCATTCCCGAGGTGCAAGGTAATGAAGATAACCTTACTCGGGATATGGTTACTTCTTTGGCTGCTCATCATCTTGCTTCAGTAAGTACCTTCACTTTGAACTTTTCATATTTTCCTTTGTTATCTCTCATATATGTTTACGACTTTGCTTTCTTTTTCTGTTTACAGTTGACGAGCTGCTTCAACATAATCCTCAAGAAGGATGAAGCAATCAAGACTTCTTGCTCCTCGTCCAGTATGGAGGGAGCTCTGGAAGAAGCTACCAAGTCCTTGGAGGAATCTCGCCAGAAGTACACTACTGATAAGGCAATCTGGGAGAATAAACTTGTTTCCTCCGAGCAGGAGAAAACTCGGGTTGCTGAGGCCTTCAGGGATTTGGAGAAGAAAGTGAATGCCTTGGAGAAGGTTAATAAAGAGCTTGATGTGAAGCTCAAGGCTGCTGAGGAGTTTAAAAATAAACTCAATGATGCTGAGGAGAGGTTGGTCCAACTCCAGGAAGTAAATCGGCAGAAGGAAGAAGCTGAAAAAAAATTAAAAGCTGCTGATATTTTGCTATCCGAAAAGCTCACCATGGAGAAGGCCAAAAGGAAAGTTGCCGTGAAGAAGTCCTTCAGCTCTGGATGGGACAAAGGTTTGGATAAGGGATGTGCTGCCATGGTCTCTCAAGTGGATTATGGCAGTGTAAAGTATTTCAGGGACGGATGGGTTGCTGCCCTTCAGGAATTGAAGGTCGACGAGTCATCCGAGCTCTTCAAAAGACACATCCCTGGTCCCCCTCCTACTCCAGAAGAATTAGAAGAGGACGAAGCTACCTCTGAAGAACCTTCAATGGTAATGGGAGAGAATTCTCTAACCAGTCAACATGCTGTCGAGCAAGGAGTTTCTTCTTCCGAGCAACAGTTGGTGCTCTTCGAGCAAGTCACAATTCCCTCTGAGCAGCCTGCCTCCTCTTCCCATCCTCCCGAGAAGGTTTTGGGAGATAAGGAAAAGGTGTAGTGTTTTTCGGTTTTCTCTTTTTATTTTTCTTTTTTGTCAAGTGTAACCAATATCTTTGTAACTCTGCACTATGATCTAATAAAATTTGAGCTTTCCCCTCTATACGATTCTATCTTTTCTATTTGTACTCTGTCTTGATCTTCTTTTTGATGATTGTCTTTTCTTTCTATGCTAGTTTCTGGCCAGGATGGATATGCTATCTGCCAATGATACAAAGCTGATGCAGCAATGCAATGAATTTTATAAGGCTAGTCACAGAGAGAACCTTAAAGGGTGAAGTTGAAGCATGTAGACAGATTGCCGAGCTGCTGGAGCAAGAGAATAAAAATTTACAGAAAGAGCTAGCACAGTTGAAGTCTGCAGCCTCTTCTTCAACAGCTATAATCCCAGTGACTGACGAGAGATTTTCATTTTTAGAAGTTGAGAATGCCAAATTGAGGCAAGAGTTGGACACATTGAGGAGGTCGGGAACTTCCACATCTCCTCGGGGACGAGCAAGAGCTCCTCGGGGTCGAGGAAGAGCAGTTCGGGTTCTTATCGAGGAAGAGAGGACAGCATCTGCCTTAGAGAACCATGTCTTCTAACTAAAGGCGAAGAACCAGGCGTTATCTGATATGTCAAAGAAGATTCGAGACTTAGAAAAATAACTCTCTGCAAAGATATCAGCGTTGGAGACTAATGATCTTTTTGTCAAAAGTCTCCACGAGAAGCTTGAGAGGCTAACGTATCAATTCCACAAACAGCCCAGGGAATTCTGGATGGCTGGATACAACGAAGCACTATTCCACTTGGATGATCGTATCCAGAACGCCAATAATGAGGGCTACAAATAAGGATGGATGAATGTCCTAGGTGTGCTGAAGCTCGAACAAGGACACTATCTGTGGGATTACCATGATCCCGGGGTGCTCGACTTGCCTGTGCCACCGTACAATCTGGACATGGAATGGATCCCAGCTCGTACCATTCCTCGGAGTTTAATTGTAAAATACCTCAGAGACTATAATTTACATTCTCAATTTGAGGTATCTCGTCCCGAGCATCTTTTGGATCGACCTTCTGTGATGAACATCAGGATGCTGAAGGATTTGAACTTCATCAATTCTCCTCAGTCTTTAAATGATCCGCCTACTGGCGAGGAACCTGTATCAAAAGCTGAGGTGAAAAGACCAATAGAATAGGAATTTGTAACAGTTAGTATACATATCAATGTAACTTTCCTTTTATCATCAATGTAATCTATTTCGAATTTGATGAAAAACTTTCATTTATGTTTGCAAATCTTAATTGCTATTGTCTTGTAAATATTAACACTTTACATTTATGCAAATCTGTTAAAAAGATAACAATATTGTGTTGTTCATCGACCAACTTAGTAATAAAAAGTTATAAGTAGTAATGTTGCTCGATCATGAAGTAATGAGTATAAAAATGTTTAAAATTTTTCTAACCAACCAAGGTTGTGAAATTGTGCTCGTCGACCAATTATAGTTAGTGAGAGTTTATCCCCAACTAACCATACTTGGTAAACTTTGAAATATTTCGTTTCCTAGCCAAACAGGTTAGCATTTTTAGGAATATTTCTCCTCGTCGACCAACTATGTTGGTACAATTTGGAATATTTTCTCCTCGTCGACCAACCATGTTGGTACAGTTTGGAATATTTTCTCCTCGTCGACCAACTAAGTTGGTACAGTTTGGAATATTTTCTCCTCGTCGACCAACTATGTTGGTACAGTTTGGAATTTTTTCTCCTCGTCGACCAACTAAGTTGGTATAGTTTGTGAAAGAGTTGGCGCTTGCGTTCAATTAAGAAATAATATAATAAATACCATTTTTAACCCAAATTAACCCTAAGCATGCAACTAGGTGTGATTGAAACAATGTGAAATCATGCAATAAATATTCAACACACAAAGTTTAAGGAAAAATCCCCCACAGAGGCAAAACCATTTGTATATCACTATAATTTGTAAAAGACGGTTTACAATCGGATTACAATGAAATACAGGTTGACTAAGAATTACCCTCAGGTATCGGATTCTGTAGTCACGGCTGGAAGACTCCCTTTCCAGTAGGGTTGGCGGCTGGAACTATCCCTGTCTAGTAGGGCAGCAATGAAGAGGAAAAAGCGGTCCACTTCACAAAGGTTGAACAACAGCAATGGTGTTCGTTGGGTTACCAAACTTGATTCACATAGATATGGAAGATGTGTGAATCTGAAAACCTAGAATCATAGGACTCAATAGGTGAAGACTTTAGGGTTGATATATGCTCTGAAAATCGTGGGAAAGTCTTAAGAAAACCAACTACTGATCGTGGTTTAAATAAGGAGTCAAAACCCTAAAAAATCTGCAACACGATCTGGGAAATTCTATCCAGGGCGGACCGGTCTGGGCCTTAGGCGGATCGGTCCGATAGCGGATCGGTTCGTTTTATTTGAAGCAGATTCGGTTCTCATTCGATCCGGGGTCCACTGGCCAATGCAAGGCGGACCGGTCCGGGACTAGGCGGATCGGTTCGCTGGCGGATCGGTTCTTTTTAATTAGAGGCGGACCGGTCCGGCTGACTGGATTTCTGATTCCTTCCTTGATTCGATACTCGGATTCCATTGATGACGATATGGACATGAATTTCTTCAACGGTGTTATGGCTAATGACATATACAAGTATGTTGGACAAAATGTCCTTACAGTTTGGAATATTTTCTCCTCGTCGACCAACTAAGTTGGTACAGTTTGGAATATTTTCTCCTCGTTGACCAACTATGTTGGTACAGTTTGGAATTTTTATCCTAGTCGACCAACTAAGTTGGTATAGTTTGGAATTTTTTATCCTCGTCGACCAACTAAGTTGGTACAGTTTGGAATATTTTATCCTCGACGACCAACTAAGTTGGTACAGTTTGGAATATTTTGTTGAGTAGTCTGTCGAGCTTTGCCTAGTAGTGCATAGCACTAGTATTCCCCGAAAAATTTCAATAAACAGAGAAACTTGCAGAATATTTTCATTTTATTCATACTGATGGAAACTGTGTTACATATACATCACTGATAATACTTGCGCAGATGCTCTGCATTCCATGCATTCTTAAACTCTTCGCCTTCTAAAGTTGCTATTCGATAGGTTCCTGGTCGAACAACTTCTGTAACTCGGTATGGTCCATGCCAGTTTGCTTCCAGTTTGTTATGCTTTTGGATTACTTTCTTCAACACATAGTCTCCTTCTTTCAGGTCGCACTTCTTCACCCTCTTGTTGTAGAACAAAGTTGTTCGCTGCTGGTAAGCAGCATTTCTAATGGCTGCTTCTTCTCTAACTTCCTCGAGCATGTTTAAATTCAGTCTTCTCATTAAGTCGCTGACAGGGGAATTGAAATTCAGTACCCTGTGTGTTGGGAGGCCCAGCTCGACAGGTATGATAGCTTCACTTCCGAACGCCAGCATGTATGGTGATTCTCCAGTTTTTACTTGGGGAGTAGTTCGGTAAGCCCAAAGTACTGATTGTAGCTCGTTGATCCAGTTTGCTTTCGCATCATCCAATCTTTTCTTCAAACCGCTCAGCAGCGTCCTGTTTGTCACTTCAGTTTGACCATTGCTTTGAGGATGGCCTGGTGCTGAGTGGACCTTCAAAATATTTGACTGATGACAATAGGCGGCAAACTCCTCGTTATCAAATTGTGTCCCATGGTCTATGATGAAGGCATGAGGGAGACCATATCGGTAAATGATGTTCTTCCAAATAAATTGGTACACCTTCTCGTATGTCATATCAATGAGTGGCTCAGCTTCTACCCACTTAGTAAAACAATCCACTGCGACGGCGAGGTACTTGAACCTTCCTCGGGTCGTTGGCAGTGGTCCAACCAAATCAATTCCCCACATGGCAAATGGCCAAGGGGAAGTTATGGGTGACAACAATGCTTGTGGTGCTCTTCGGATGGAGGAAAAGCGTTGGCACTTGTCACATTTCTTTGCATAGGCTATACAATCTTCCCTCATCGTCGGCCAGTAGTATCCCTGCGTCATCACCCTTTGTAAAAGTGTCCGACCTGCTACATGTGCTCCACAAGACCCTTCATGGATCTCTTCAATTAAATCTTTCACCTCGGTGGGATGTACACATCTTTGCAAACCTGGCATAATTCCTCGTCTATATAAAACACCATTAGTTAGTACATACCGAGCAACTTTAAACTTCAATTTCTTGGCTGCAAGCTTGTCAATTGGCAATTCTCCCTCCTCGATATATACCCTGATGGGATCCATCCAAGATGGTCCTAAATCAAGGATGATAAAATTCATCTCCAGATCTTCATCTATACTCCGACCAGCTAACACTTCAATTGGGATTGTTCGTTGTATCTCGGTGCGAGTAGCTGATGCTAGTCGAGCTAGGGCGTCTGCTCTCGCATTCTCCATTCTTGGTACTCTGACCAGCTGAATAGCGGCAAATTCTGACAACAGCTCCTTTGCCTTTGCATAATATCTGACCATTAATTCTCCTCTAACTGCATATACTCCCATTATTTGGTTTACAATCAATTGAGAGTCACTGAAGATCACAACCTGTTGCGCCTCCATAATTTTTGTCAAATTAAGCCCTGCAATCATGGCCTCATATTCTGCTTCATTATTGGATGCTTTGAATTGGAAACGCAAGGCGTATTCCATGTCGACCTCGTCTGGAGTGCTCAGAACTATCCCCGCGCCATATCCTGCAGTGCAAGATGAGCCATCTACATATAGCCTCCATATAGGTAACTCGTCTTCAAATTTCTGATCAGTCAGAGTTCCTCGGTGAAATATTTTCTGCTTCTTTTCATCCTCCCCTGATTTTTCTCGCTCCTCATCGATCATTTTTTCTTGCCCTTTTACCAATCGAGGCTGGTCTGAGCTCGAATTTAATGATCCTGTAACATCCACTTGCCCTTTTACCAATCGGAGTCGGTCTGAGCCAGTGTCTGTCGATCCTGTAACATCTACAGATTGACTAGCGAGCAACTTTTGCTCCTCGGGGGTATTAGGATAGGTGAACTCTACTATGAAATCTGCTACAGCTTGCCCTTTTAGTGACGACCTGGGTTCATAGATTATATCATATTCTCCGAGCTCTATTGCCCAGTACATCAATCTCCCTGATTTCTCTGGCTTATGAAGGGCTTGTCTCAATGGCACATCGGTGTATACTGCTATAGTATGAGCCTGGAAGTACGGCCTCATTCTCCTACTCGCCTCAATCAGTGCAAGTGCCAATTTCTCCAGTCTTGAATATCTGATCTCTGCTCCTCGGAAGGCCTTACTTGTGTAGTAAATTGGCTTCTGTACTCCATTCTCCACTCTGATCAACGCCGAGCTAACTGCATTCTCGGATACTGCAAGGTACAAATACAATTTTTCTCCCATCACCGGCCTGGACAATAGTGGGGGTGCTCCCAAGTATTTCTTTAAGTCTTGAAAAGCCTTCTCACATTCGTCATTCCACTCAAAAGTCTTTCTGAGTGTCTTGAAGAATGGGAGACATCTGTCAGTTGCTCATGACACAAATCTATTGAGTGCTGCTACTCGTCCAGTGAGACTCTGTATTTCCGTTTTCGTTGTTGGAGATCGCAGCCCTAATAGAGCTTTGATTTTTTCAGGATTTGCTTTAATGCCTCACTGATTGACAATGTACCCGAGAAACATGCCTTCTCGTACTCCAAAGACGCACTTCTTCGGGTTCATCTTCATTTGATATTTATCTAGTTGATCAAAAGTCTGGCTTAAGTCAACTAGATGATCGGCAGCTTTCTTGCTTTTTGTCAGCATATCGTCAACATAGACTTCCATGTTGTCATTGATTTGTTCATCAAAGACTTTGTTCATCAGCCTCTGATATGTCGCACCTGCATTTTTTAAACCAAAAGGCATAACATTATAACAATAAGTTCCCCTAGGGGTAATAAAAGAAGTACTTTTCCTATCCTCAGGTTTCATTTTAATTTGATTGTAGCCTGAATAAGCATCCATGAAGCTCAACAACTCGTGTCCCGAGGTAGCATCCACCAATTGATCAATTCGGGGCAATGGAAAGTGATCCTTTGGGAATGCTTTGTTGAGGTCGGTGAAGTCCACACACATCCTCCATTTGTTGTTTTCTTCTTTACCATCACCACATTGGCTAACCAATCTGGATATTTAACATCTTCAATGAAACAAGCTTTCTAGAGCTTCTCGACTTCCTCATGTATAGCTTGATTCTTCTCGGGACTGAATACTCTTCTTCTCTGCTTCACAGGCTTGATCTCCTTATTCACATTGAGCTCGTGACATAAGAAGTTTGGGTCAATTCCAGGCATATCTTCATGACTCCAGGCAAATGTTTATTTTCTGCTTCTAAGGAAAGTTATCAATTCCTGTTTTAATGAGGCTTCCAATGATGAACCTATTTGAGTAGTTTGTTTAGGGTGTTCGTCGTCTAGAATGATATTTTTAGTAGCTTCCACCACTTGACCCTTCACGAGTTGCGACTCATCCCGAGGATCCAAGGTTTCAATTTTTGCACCTTCATCCACTTGATAAGTAGTAGTCTTTTTCTTTGATTCTTCCAATTCATCTTGCTCGACGGATGAATAATAGAACTCCCGAGCTACTTTCTGATCACCTTTCATAACTCCTACTCCAAAGTTTGTTAGAAATTTTAGGCATTGATGCACTGTAGATGGTACAGCCTCGAACTTCTTCAACCCTACTCTTCCCATGATGATATTGTACGATGACTGGACATTCTTATCCATCACGAAAAAGCGTATTTTTTCTATCCGATAAGCAGGCCACGTACCAATGAATATATCTAACTTGATCGTCCCAAGTGGAAATACTTTTTCGCCAGCAAAACCGATGAGGGGCCTGTGGTAAGGCTCCAGTTGAGATATCTTTAAATTTAAACTATCGAAACACGAGTAGAACATGATGTCTGCCGAGCTACCGTTGTCGACTAACACTCTTGAGATCATTACCTCCTTCATTCTCATTTTGATCACTAGTGGGTCGTCATGAGGATATAGAACTCCTGCAAGATCATTCTTTGAAAACCCAATGACCAATTTTTCTTTATTCACCTTTCTCGGGCGATCTTCCTCAGCTAAATTTATTCGCTGAATATATGAGCAAGCTTGAGCCTCTCCGAGGTAAGCTTTTCTTTCTGCAGTAAGGTCTCCTCCTCCTGCATCTCCTCCTGTAATAACATTACAATCAAATGACCCAAAGCGTATTGAAAATACCTCTCGTTCTGGTTGCCTTGGTTTCTTGGGAAGATCGGGGTCATCATCTGGATTATCTTCATGGTTTCTCTTCTTTTTCTCCTCTGCCCGATGAGGAGATCTAGACCTCTCTCTAGTTCGGTCATTATTTCTTCTTTCGCCTCCCCGATCAACATACTTTGCTAGTTTTCCTCTTCAGATGAGTGTTTCAATCTCGTTCTGAAGAGCTATGAAATTTTTGGTCATATGGCCATGATCCTTATGGAACTCACAATATTTCTCCCTATTCCTTGTGTCAGGGTCTGACCTCATTTTCTTGGGCCAGTTTAACTCCTCGCTGCTCTTAATTTCTTTCAGGACGTGGTTGATATTTGCCTTCAAAGGCATGTAGTTATCAAATTTCTTCAAGACCTCTCATGACGACCTACTTTTGGAATGTTTGCCATCACCATTGTTCTTATGCTCTTTTTTCTTAGCTTTATCACCTTCCCCCTTGGCTTCTTTTGAGTCCATATTCTTCTTCGCAGACATAGCCTTCTCGGCGTTCATAATCTTGGACGCTTTTCCCATCAGGTCCGACATGATTCGAGGTAGGTCTTTGGCCAAAGTGTAGTACAACTTGTTTGGCAGTAGTCCACTCATCAAAGCAGTAATCGTTGTCTTCTCCTCATAATCAATGACTTCGAGCTTCTCGTTATTAAAACGAGTTATATAGTCTCTAATACTCTCACCAGATTTTTGTCTAACACTAAACAAATGTGCTACTCGTTTAACTGGCTTTTCTCCAAAGCAGAAATTCCCAATGAATAACTCGGGCAGTTGAAGAAAAGTTGAAATCTTATCCCGAGGAAGATTATTATACCATATCTGAGCAGATCCGGTAAGAGTTCCCGAGAATGCCCTGCATCTCATCTCGTCTGGGACAGCATAGATGTCGGCAGCAGCTTGATATTGTTCTATATGAAGGACAGGGTCAGTCTTCCCATCATACTTGGGAGTCACAACAGATGCTTTGAACTTTGATGGTATTGGAAAATCAACAATGTCCTGGACAAAAGGTGTTCCTCAAACAAAGGTTCGTTGTAGGGGGTTCTTAGCCTTAGCCATTTCCCCTAATCTATCCTCCAGCCTCTGAATAGACCCTTTCCAAGCATCATTTCCTTCCTCGGTCCTATTGGTTCGAGCAACTGATTGCGTTGAAGTGGCTTCCTGGGATTTATCATGGCGAGCAGCTGATCGGTCAGCAGATACATCTCGACGAGTAACTGGTCGTGACTGGGCAGATCCTTCCCTTAAATCTGATGGTCGTCGAAAGCTCCTCGACGCTGCATTAAGAGGACTTTTGTTCCTCCTAGGGCCTAATCGATCAAAAGGAGAGGCCCTGCTTAATCTTTCCAATGCGCTGGCCCTTTCTGGGGAGAGGGTGACACGTTGTTCAGTATCTGTGGCTCGCATTGATGAAGTTTATCCTGGTTGATAAGAAAAATCTTCAGATTCCTCATTGCAATATGAATTAACACGCCTAGTACGCGTAGAAGGTGCATGGGTATTTCTTTGGATGTTTCGTGATCCGAAATGGGCTGGTGCACCGCCATGGAGGGTTTGGATGATTTGTCGCATTGTTTCTTGCATAGCGGTCTGGCCCTGAACCAAATTTGCCATTATTCTAGTCAGATCTGGAATGATTGGTGATGCAGATGGATTTGGAGGGGTTCCGGCGTTTCGATTGCTGGATTCCGGCACATCAGCCATTGGTATTGGATTGTTATTGGTGAGAAAACGATATTACCAGTTGTTTCCCACAGACGGCGCCAATCTCTGTTGATGTAAAAAATTAGATCACTCTAATTATTCAATCACAAATGAATAAATGTGACAAAAGATTTTAAAGTGGTTCAGCCTTATAAGAATGGCCTACGTCCACTGTTGTTTTATTGCTGAATGTTGGGAATTCTCAATTACAAGAAATTCCGTTCTGGATCCCAAAGTTTGGATTCAAGATTCGGTCCCCTACAATGAGGATTGTACAATGTATTTATAGCCCTGAGGCTGTAATGTGAAAGGGTAATACATTTAATGATATACATATGAAAGGGTAATACATTTAATGCCCTCTTTGCGTTTGCGTTTGAATGATAAGCATTTAATGAACCAGTTGAACTGTTGGTTATCCAGCTTTGTTCGAGATGCAGCTCGGACCGCCTGAGTAGCTCGGACCGCCTGAGCTTCTCGGTGCTAATGAGTTCCTCGGAGAGGTCTTGTTCCTCGTTGCATAAGAGTTCCTTGGCTCGTATGATCATCTCAGAATTGCTTGTTGTTGCCATGTAGATAGCCACGTGTCTTCATATGGTTGGTCCCAGTCAGCAGACTAAATTTGGTATCAACAATGTGTATTATTCGATTTACAGCCTAGAGAACAAAGCGGAGAAGATAAAATCTACATGACCTTGCAAATTACTAAATGTTTTTCAAAATTATAATTTAGGCGTAATCATATTTTGTGTATAGTAAGTTTATTACTTTAACTTTCACACAAGACTTACATACATTTTTCCTACACCATTTTATAATGGTTTCACTTTATTATGAGTTCGTATCATTATGCGTGTCTGCTGGATTTTAAATAAAATTATTTTAAGAATCAACATTAATCTATAGTTGAATCATTTTTATACTGATTATTTTACTATAATCACGAATTCTTCATTAACATGTATATATCTTTACTTATTCAATTTTCATTCTTTATTACATATATAAAATGCATGCCATAATAATTTATGTATTGAATTTTTATTATATTCACAAACTCTTCACATATGTATATTCTCTCCACTATAACTCATTTTTATTAGATATTTTAACAACCCATGCATCGCATAAGGCTAAATTTTACTCTATATCTTTTATATACTATAAAACGTTATACAACATTTTTAAAGGGGTTTAATTATACTTTGATGTAGGAGTGTCCACGTAGGACTATATAATCCCTCTTTCTTATGACACCCCACCTAATAAAATACCGGGTGATCAGTCCTATACCAAATTAAAACAGGAATCCCTGTTGGATCATCCTTAGCATCACTGTCGAAAACTTTTTAAAACATACTAACCACCTAGTATTCCAAAAACTGCTGCCAAATTTTAACTTTTTAATTTAACAAAATAGTACATGCGGAATTAAATATAAACCATTCACACAACTGAATAAATCAACTGAATAATTAATTTAAATAACTCATCGAATAAACCATCGGCCACCAAAGTAAAATAATCCAATACAAACATCAAACACCTGAAGGATTACATCTGAAAACTGTACTGAGAAGTCTGGGCGACAAGCCCTAAATAAAACTGAAATGATTCCTACTCTAGGAATGAATAAACGATGCGTCTAATCCAAACTCCTGCTAGCATCCACATATGCTGCAGCTCCGTATCCCTGGAATAGAATATCAATCCTGGCGTCCCTGTGGCTGGACACCTAAAAGGTTTTGAAAATAGTTTTATAGCAAGGGTTAGAACTCAAAACATTTTGAAAATATTTACCAAGTGAATTAACTACAGTAATTTAAAATGCATGAATGCGCTTCATATTTAAGTTAGTGTCGCACTCCCTTGTGGACATTCTCACCCCTCCACTATTGTGCACACCTACCCGTTACCCTAACCCCACCTAGTTGTACTACCCCGTTCAACTAGTCCTGGTATAACCATCCCTTGCCATACTACTCTAACCCGAGTATAATGATTCTTGAATTATAAGTTATCTCACAATTAACTTAATTAATTCCTCTTAAATATTAGCATATAACCGTGTCACTAGTTATATAAAGTAAATACATCACACACTGTATTATTACCCGTATATAATATTTACTACCATTATATACGTACCTTTACCACAATATCCACACACATAACATACGTACATCCATCCCTTCGAGTATACCCTCGCCGGATGATTCCCTCTAAAATGCTATCTCACTAGGTGTGCTCACAAAACCTAGTTCCCCAAGTTAGAATTGCTTACCAACTTGGCCTAAAATAATAACGTAGTGGAGGCGGGCATATTCCTTCCCTGAAAGTGAGATAAATCACTCGCCCATATATACCGGACGCTATGACCTGGGGATATACTCACCCTACTCCTCAAGCTAGGGGATTCACCTACATCGCGCAACCTCCCTTGATAGCACTAGGGTATATAAAATAAATAAATATCTACTCACTGATATTTAATATCATACACAATATATACACATATATATATACTATCACTACACCGTATATATATAATATAAACCCGGCTTTACCGTGTACCCAAAAATCCCGTACACTGCCTGAAATTTCCTAAGTCTGTGGCCCGACTCAACGTAATTAATTTTCTCAATTAATAATTATCATTATTCCGAGTCTGTGGTCCGACTCTAATATATTTAATTCACACCTCAATTAATATAATACTTTCCCCGAGTCTATGGTCCGACTCTAATTAAATTAATTAACACACTTATTAATTTAATACCTTTCCGAGTCTATCAACCGACTCTAATTAAATTAATTAACACACATTTTAAATTTAATACCTCCCCGAGTCTATCGACCGACTCAAACTAAATTAATCATCACACCTATTAATTTAATTCTACCCGAGTCTACAATTCGACTGTAATTAAATTAATTATCACACCCATTAATTTAATAATTACCCAAGTCTACAATCCGACTCTTATTAAATTAATTAACACATTAATTAATCAACACAAATTCGAGTCTGTGATCCGACTCTAATAAAATTAATTATCACCCTTATTAATTAAATAACTTGGTGTCACACAACCATTATCCCCAGACTCGCTCACTTGGCCCATACCTTAATATTTTTCGAGTCTATATTCTGACTCCAAATTAATTGCCCTCTCTCAATAATTAATTTAATATTTTGGTTTCACTTAACCAACATACCCGGACTCGCTCACTTGGTCCATTTTACATCTCATAATTTCATTCTCACATATTCACCCATAATGTGTCACACATTCACCTCCATAATTTCCCCAATTATATTTATCTATAATTACCAACATACCCCGAACTCGATCACTTGGCCCGAAATTAAATATTTCCCGAGTCTATATCCCGACTCTAAATTAATTAGTTTATCTCCAAACTTAATTCACTACCTTGGCGTCGCTTAGCCAATATGCCCAGACTCACTCACTTAATCCGTATCTCCCTATTTTAGAATAACATTCATCAAATTCATCCATAAAGTGCTCCACATGAATTTCCCCTAGTCCCAATTACTTTTCCCGTAATTACTAGGAATATGTGTTTCATAATTTTCTATCACAAATTAATGTATGGGAATTAATTTCTAATTAATTTTTCCCTTATATATAAACTAGGCGAACTGCCCAGAATTCTGAATCATCGATCGATCGAACCCCCCTGGGTCGATCGATCGATCGTCCCTGACTTCGTCTCCTTCGAGAGTTAGTTCGCCCATTAACGAAAACCTCCAACTTTCATTTTTTCCCCTGGACTAACCCAAGCCCAATCAACCCTATATCTACATAGGAATAGGATCAAAGCACCTTATGGAACATCAAACTGAAATTAAATCTCACGATTCTCTACTTTTTTCGAGTTGGGTAAATTTCCGGGTTTTTACATGTAAAATCCAAATTTCATCAAGTCATCTCAATTTTGTTCATAATTTCTAATGGATTTCACATTCTAATCAAATATTCATACTCAGAATTATAAAATACAACTAATTCTCACCTTAAATCCCGTTAAATTTGTTCCGTTAACAAAACCCAATTTTCGTACCCATTTATCCCCAAAACGAATTTTAGTTACACATTACTAAAATATGAATTGGATATCACAATTTAGGAGTAAAAACAGTTAACCACTTGCCTGGAATTACTCATAGGGTCTGATCCGTTGTTGATGTCCCTTAACTTGGCTCCAATAACCTCCAATTTGCTCTTGATTTGCTTTTCCCCAAATCCTCTCTCAAACCCTAGGTTTAGAGTTATGTTGGCTGCCATTCCTTAATCTCCCAATTAGGTTAAAAACCCTTAATCCCATTTTTAGCCTAATGGGCTTAATTAAAATAGCCCAAATCACCCCGTGTGGCCCTGGCTATGCCCAAAAATGTCCCGAGACCTAAATACTACCCCCGGGTACTCTTTTCTGACTATCTCGACCCATCCGGACGCAACCACGCACTCGGAATTGCCATCCAAAATACTTTATAAAAATCCTTATCTCACACCCAATTTAGTCTATACCGACTACCGGCTGGGATAAGTGCATACCCCGTCATTAATACTCGAAATGACGTAATTAAATTATTACTATTCACTTAGTAAATAAATTTCCCTAAACATTAACCATTCACTCCCCGATTAATATATATATATATATATATATATATATATATATATATATATATATATATATATATATATATATATATACATTGCCATAATTAATTCAATTAAAATTACACACACAAGTAATTTAAAATTTTCGAATTAATTAAATATTAAATGCACAAAAATACGGTGTGTTACATACTCCCCCCCTTACAAAGGAATTTCGTCCTCGAAATTAAGATGAGCGTAATGTTTCAAGCTTCGCATATTACTCTCTAATCATGTGCCTCCAAGCCCGCTATATTTATCTCATTCGCTTCTAACCATACGTTACACAAGCATGCATTTAGAACCGCACAAAATTTCCCTTAATTAACCCGGGTGCCCATACACCCTATCCCCGCGCTCTACCGCACGAAATTTACCCGACTATGCTAGTCGTAACCCGTAATATAACTTCGAACTCGTAGTCATATCACACACACACACACACACACACACACACACACACACACACACACACACACATATATATATATATATATATATATATATATATATATATATATATATATATATATATATATACTGCCCGAGTACCTAACCCATGTACTCACGTCCAAACATCTCCCCACAAAACACTTGTCTCTAAACACAAAAGTATATAGGCTTACCCTTATGCTATCAAAGACAACATAAAATACCGCACCTTTACTATCACTAGTCCTTACGCAAAATAAACCCCGAGCTATCTCTCTTTGCTCGAAAATAAATCTAACCACCCTGATTCACTTCAGTAACCATCCCCACTTACCAAGATAAAATGTGAGAACACAAAACCTCACTATGTGCTATCGCACCACGCAATACAACATATATATCCACATATATATAGGCTATATGCCCTCTCCGGTGATACCTAGTACCAACCATATCCTGGTGTCATGAACACCAAAACTTAACACCACTATCCACAATAGTTAATTTCCATCGCTATCCAGCCGATATTTAGGAAATATTATCAACCCTACTCCCATAATTCTCGAAAGTAGTAATTCCTCGCATAATTCAAAATTTCACTCAGTGTACACCTTCACTCTCCCGTGAAGAACACCAAGGAAACTTCGCTTCCCTACGGAAAGTTTATCTACATACTATGGCTGCTACAGCCAATGCACCCACTAAGTTCGACTTACCCACGAACTATAGTGAAAAAATAAGTCTTATATTGTGACATCCTCCTTGTCACTAAAAAATATACCCCATGCCCCTAGGTAAAAATAATTACCTCTATACTCCCGCTGCAACGGCTGATCCTCGGGTTCCGGAGCATATTCTCCCTGCCTGAATGCACCCATGACTTGCTTTAGTGGATATACATTCATGACCTCGTCCTGTAGTTGACCCCTGCCTCGCTTAAGACAAATTCTCTTCATGTGTATCGCTTTTCCCATAAACGAAACACCTTCTAATACATTCACCCTGCCACTGGTCCCTTCCATGCCGACCTTGTTGGAATTCCTGGCCATCCTGCCGATAGCCTCCAGTTCTAAATTGTTTGGCATAATTTCCTTGCCGGAAATCCTGCCGCTGATCTCCCCCAATCTGCTGCTTGGGTACCCTACTGGTATTGTTCCCTCCTGCCTTATCCGACTGGCTAGTTTCCACTCCCCTCCCACTTCCTTTCAGGTGGAAGCGATATTTCGACAGTGCTGGAGTGCTGCGTTAATGACATCAGTATAATTTACTAATGCAAAATTATCAATTAAAGGTTGTCTGATTCTCCAGACTAACCCGTCCATAAACTTTGCTTTCTTTCTCTTTTCCTTGCTTACCTCATCTGGTACAAAATTTTCTAACCGAGTGAAATCTTCCTCGTAATCGGCCACTTAACGGTCCCCTCGAGTCATCTCACAAAATTTTCTCCTCATTTCGGTCTCAATCGCTGGAGGAAAATACTTGCGGTCGAACCGCACCCAAAACTTTGCAATAGCTAGTGTGCTCCTTTCCTCAACTGTGGTGATCGACTCCCACCACTGTAGCGATGCTCCCACTAAACTAAAAGTGGTTAGCATTTGCTTCCGCACTTTATCACAATCTCCCATGCGTAGGTGACGCTGGATATCTCTCTCTTCCTTGACACGTTAGTACTACCGCTGAACCCCCTCGTAACTCTAGTGGGTTCCTACTAAAAATACCTCTCTTTCCTGTTTTCACCCCGACGACCCCGCGTGAGTCTGAACATACGGTGCCACTAACACTTGTGGCAGATCCCGTGGAAAGTACCCTGCCGTTGTGACCACCGTCGTTTCAATTATCTGTCCCACTATTTCAGTTACCTGTGCTGTCAAAATCATCTCTGGCTGTAGCTGCGGTAACTCTTGCTCCTAATGAGCCTCCCTCGTCTCATCTCCCCCTGCTGCCCTAGCTGCTCTCTCTCTCCTGGGCGTCATTTGGAATGAGAATCGAATTTGTATGAGTTCACTCTCAAATATAAATTTGGTAGAAGAACGTATATGCGCATACGTATGAGAATACAATAATCCTATAATTGGGCTCTATATCAAAGATTGTTAAGCCGAAACGTGAAAAGTCGCACAGATCCTAAGGACACTAGAACCTGATGCTCTGATACCATCTGTGACACCCCACCTAATAAAATACCGGGTGATCAGTCCTATACCAAATTAAAACAGGAATCCCTGTTGGATCATCCTTAGCATCACTGTCAAAAACTTTTTAAAACATACTAACCACCTAGTATTCCAAAAACTGGTGCCAAATTTTAACTTTTTAATTTAACAAAATAGTACATGCGGAATTAAATATAAACCATTCACACAACTGAATAAATCAACTAAATAATTAATTTAAATAACTTATCGAATAAACCATCGGCCACCAAAGTAAAATAATCCAATACAAACATCAAACACCTGAAGGATTACATCTGAAAACTGTACTGAGAAGTCTGGATGACAAGCCCTAAATAAAACTGAAATGATTCCTACTCTAGGAATGAATAAACGATGCGTCTAATCCAAACTCCTGCTAGTATCCACATATGCTGCAGCTCCTTATCCCTGGAATAGAATATTAATCCTGGCGTCCATGTGGCTGGACACCAAAAAGGTTTTGAAAATAGTTTTATAGCAAGGGTTAGAACCCAAAACATTTTCAAAATATTTACCAAGTGAATTAACTACAGTAATTTAAAATGCATGAATGCGCTTCATATTTAAGTTAGTGTCGCACTCCCTTGTGGACATTCTCACCCCTCCACTATTGTGCACACCTACCGGTTACCCTAACCCCACCTAGTTGTACTACCCCGTTCAACTAGTCCTGGTATAACCATCCCTTGCCATACTACTCTAACCCGAGTATAATGATTCTTGAATTATAAGTTATCTCACAATTAACTTAATTAATTCCTCTTAAATATTAGCATATAACCGTGTCACTAGTTATATAAAGTAAATACATCACACACTGTATTATTACCCGTATATAATATTTACTACCATTCTATGCGTACCTTTACCACAATATCCACACACATAACATACGTACATCCATCCCTTCGAGTATACCCTCGCCGGATGATTCCCTCTAAAATGCTATCTCACTAGGTGTGCTCACAAAACCTAGTTCCCCAAGTTGGAATTGCTTACCAACTTGGCCTAAAATAATAACGTAGTGGAGGCGGGCATATTCCTTCCCTGAAAGTGAGATAAATCACTCGCTCATATATACCGGACGCTATGACTGGGGATATACTCACCCTACTCCTCAAGCTAGGGGATTCACCTACATCGCGCAACCTCCCTTGATAGCACTAGGGTATATAAAATAAATAAATATCTACTCACTGATATTTAATATCATACACAATATATACACATATATATATACTATCACTACACCGTATATATATAATATAAACCCGGCTTTACCGTGTACCCAAAAATCCCGTACACTGCCTGAAACTTCCTAAGTCTGTGGCCTGACTCAACGTAATTAATTTTCTCACTTAATAATTATCATTATCCCGAGTCTGTGGTCCGACTCTAATATATTAATTCACACCTCAATTAATATAATACTTTCCCCGAGTCTATGGTCCGACTCTAATTAAATTAATTAACACACTTATTAATTTAATACCTTCCCGAGTCTATCAACCGACTCTAATTAAATTAATTAACACACATTTTAAATTTAATACCTCCCCGAGTCTATCGACCGACTCTAATTAAAGTAATTATCACACCTATTAATTTAATTCTACCCGAGTCTACAATTCGACTGTAATTAAATTAATTATCACACCCATTAATTTAATAATTACCCAAGTCTACAATCTGACTCTTATTAAATTAATTAACACATTAATTAATCAACACAAATTCGAGTCTGTGATCCGACTCTAATAAAATTAATTATCACCCTTATTAATTAAATAACTTGGTGTCACACAACCATTATCCCCGAACTCGCTCACTTGACCCATACCTTAATATTTTCCGAGTCTATATTCTGACTTCAAATTAATTACCCTCTCTCAATAATTAATTTAATATTTTGGTTTCACTTAACCAACATACCCGGACTCGCTCACTTGGTCCATTTTACAGCTCATAATTTCATTCTCACATATTCGTCCACAATGTGTCACACATTCACCTCCATAATTTCCCCAATTATATTTACCTATAATTACCAACATACCCCGAACTCGATCACTTGGCCCGAAATTAAATATTTTCCGAGTCTATATCCCGACTCTAAATTAATTAATTTATCTCCAAACTTAATTCACTACATTGGCGTCGCTTAGCCAATATGCCCGGACTCACTCACTTAATCCGTATCTCCCTATTTTAGAATAACATTCATCAAATTCATCCATAAAGTGCTCCACATGAGTTTCCCCTAGTCCCAATTACTTTTCCCGTAATTACTAGGAATATGTGTTTCATAATTTTTTATCACAAATTAATGTATGGGAATTAATTTCTAATTAATTTCCCCCTTATATATAAACTAGGCGAACTGCCCAGAATTCTGAATCATCGATCGATCGAACCCCCTGGGTCGATCGATCGATCGTCCCTGGCTTCGTCTCCTTCGAGAGTCAGTTCCACCATTAACGAAAACCTCCAACTTTCATTCTTTCCCCTGGGCTAACCCAAGCCCAATCAACCCTATATCTACATAGGAATAGGATCAAAGCACCTTATGGAACATCAAACTGAAATTAAATCTCACGATTCTCTACTTTTTTCGAGTTGGGTAAATTTCCGGGTTTATACATGTAAAATCCAAATTTCATCAAGTCATCTCAATTTCGTTCATAATTTCTACTGGATTTCACATTCTAATCAGATATTCATACTCAGAATTATAAAACACAACTAATTCTCACCTTAAATCCCGTTAAATTTGTTCCGTTTACAAAACCCCATTTTCGTACCCATTTATCCCCAAAACGAATTTTAGTTACACATTACGAAAATATGAATTGGATATCACAATTTAGGAGTAAAAACAGTTAACCACTTGCCTGGAATTACTCATAGGGTCTGATCCATTGTTGATGTCCTTTAACTTGGCTCCAATAACCTCCAATTTGCTCTTGATTTGCTTTTCCCCAAATCCCCTCTCAAACCCTAGGTTTAGAGTTATGTTCGCTGCCATTTCTTAATCTCCCAATTAGGTTAAAAACCCTTCATCCCGTTTTTAGCCTAATGGGCTTAATTAAAATAGCCCAAATCACCCCGTGTGGGCCTGGCTATGCCCAAAAATGCTCGGAGACCCAAATACTACCCCCGGGTACTCTTTTCTAACTATCTCGACCCATCCGGACGGAACCGCGCACTCGGAATTGCCATCCGAAATACTTTATAAAAATTCTTATTCACACCCAATTTAGTCTATACCGACTCCCGGTTGGGATAAGTGTATACCCCGTCATTAATACCCGAAATGACGTAATTAAATTATTACTATTCACTTAGTAAATAAATTTCCCTAAACATTAACCATTCACTCCCCGATTAATATATATATATATATATATATATATATATTGCCATAATTAATTCAATTAAAATTACAACACACAAGTAATTTAAAATTCCCGAATTAATTAAATATTAAATGCACAAAAATACGGGGTGTTACATTTCTCTTTCTCTCTCCCTTCATTTCTTTTTCTTTCCTTTGAGGGAGATGAGTGAGGACTGCATAGCGAGGGAAGATGAGGGGGAGATGTAGACAAGAGAGTGAGGGACGACGTGAGAGTAAGTAAAGCATCTAAGGTTTATTATTTGGATTTTATACTTGTATATTTATTATAATATAAATATATATATATATATATATATATATATATATACATATATATTATATTAATAATTCGGGTATCCCCGTGGAGACCTGAGGGTATACCCGAAACCGATCCGAATTTTTTTAAAGATTTTTTTAGTCCCGAACCCGATCCGATCCCCGATTTTTCGGGGATTTTTTTTTGGGTATCCGTGGGGACCCGAATTTTTAGAGAAAAATGCCATCCCTAAGGCACTCTCGGGTTCGGGAGTTGAATAAAGTCAAACGGGGATCAGAAGTGCTTGATGGTCTCTAGACAAGGGATTTTCAGTACAAAACGGGTCGTTCATGCGAACCATGAGGCCGATTCATGCATGGCATGGACAGATGGAAAGGAAATTCACATCCCTTCGAGATTTCATTGAGCTTCACCCGATTTGTAGTTAATCAAGGTTGAACGGGACTCAAAAGTGCTCGTGACCTTTCGAAATAAAATGGGTTGTTGGTACGAACCATGAGGCCAATTCGCACACGATGCAAATCGTTGAAAAGAGGATTTGTAGTCCTTTTAGGTTTCTTTGAGCTTTTCTCAGGTTGGAGAGCTGGCCAGAGATTTTCCTGACTTTTGGTGGCGGTGAGAACTTTGTTTCCCACATACGACACCAAATTGTAGGAGATCTTTCTCAAATCTTTAAAGAAATAGCAAGAAAGTTCCAAATCAATATATCAGTGTAGAAAAAGAAAAGAGAGAACAGTTTACATGGTTCGACTGTGAGATCAGCATACATCCACGGGGAGAAATGGTGGGTGATCTTTTTATTAAAAATGGGGAATGGTAAAAGCCGGAGTGTTAGTGTTGTTAGCTGAGAGTCCGGACTATTACGTGCAAATTATAATCTATCTATACATTAGTCTAATTGATCTTGTTTTTCACCCAGATTCCTACATCCATGTGTTACTTTAAGCTTATCTTTATCTTCCAGCATTTTGTTGGATTTATTCTTATCCCCCACCGTGGGTCGATTATTCGAAGATCTTTGTCGCCACTTATTCGACCACGTGACAAATTATTTCTGTTCCTTCGTCCATAAACTCATTATCCCCTGACATCCATTCGGGCACATGGTAGACTTTTATATACAATCCTTAAAAAATTGGGCATTTTCTCGACACTTAAAGTAGAGAGAGGGTTTCTTATTTGATGTTGATGATTACTGATGATACGCAAATATTGTGTATTTCATCCTCCGAACCTACGCATTTTAGCCTCCTCGGGTATCTTATTCCCTATATTTATGCTTGTTAATCAGACAACCTCGAATTTCCACGTTAACATGTTTTGCAGGGGTTAATTGAGCTTTTATAGGTAATTAGATGCTAAGTATGAAGTTCAGACGCATTTCGATGAAGTTTCGTACGGAATCTCACGTTCAAGGGCATTTTAGTCTTTTCATAGCTTAGGTATCTGGCCCAACAATTCATGAAAGTTGTAGCCCTCCTCGCTAGCTTCACGTGGCCGCGAACGGTGCACGATTCAAATCCCTAACGAAGAAGTTACGGTACTTTTGGCGGAAGAGAAAAATAATGAATCAAAAGAGGAGGAGAAAAGGAAGAAAAGAAGAATGCAGTGTGCTGCCTAGATTCTGCCCTGTTTAATCGATCGATCGACGATTTTGGTCGATTGATCGATCCTCATCGGCAGTTAAAATTTTGGCCTTGATCGATCGATCGACCAAAGGGGTCGATCGATCGATCCCCTGTTTTTGCAGATATTTTTGCCTTTTCTTTTCTTTTCTTTTCTAATTCAATTCCAACTTACTATATAAAGCAATTTTGATATAATAAACATATATACACGATTTTAGGTTAGAATATCTTAAGGTTTGGGTGATTTTGGTTAGTTCTTCTTCATTTATTCTTGGATTGACATCCTTTTGGATTTGTAAGTTGACTATTCATTCACCCTCTCCATTTAATATAGTTGTATTTCTTCATTTCTTACTTTGTAGTGTAATTTACATGCTTTCTAATTAGGTTTACGTGCTTTCTAGTGTAGTTTTATCGCGTTTCTTTACCGCATTTTTACGATGCTTTCTAGGTAATTTAAATTAGGTTGTGTTTGAATGGAAGTCACTCGGGTTAACGCGTTGCTTGGCTTGGTGATGGTGTTTATGGGTATATTTCGGGTGCATTGTCCTAGTTATTACGCCTAGGAGATTTGACGGGGAATATCATTTATGTCCCGTGCTTACGACCTTTAGTGCGCAATTTCCGAAATATTTGTTGACGCCAAAATCATATTAGGTTTTTATGCGGATTTAGGGGCGTGACAACCCTTGGCTCAATTAACTGTTGAAACGAAACGCATTTGTAATAACTCGTCGACCCATGTAACCATTTTATACAAATTAACTTGGGTGAGGGATATTCGACGCAACCTATAATTTTACTGCTTTGTTAATCTAATTTCAATACCCTCGCCTAGTTAAACATTTCCCTTTATGCATCTTTTCCTTTTTAGTTTGTAATCATCTTTTACACTTTTATTTCGGAATATTAAATCAATTGAATTCTAGCATCTTGTCCCTATGGGTTTTCGATACTCGACTTACCGCTAGACTTGCCCCGCAAGTGTAGTTATAATTTAGGTTTGTTTGTATAGTCGCGGCGAGACAGAAAACAATGACTGTGCACTTCACACGCGCATGTTTCTCGCGCCCTATCAAAATGGCGTCGTTGTCGGGGACGAGTTTGTTTTAGACTTCATTTGATTTGGTATTTTAGAGCATTTTCTTTCTATTTGTATTATTTGCTAATATTTTGTAGGAGTTCCACATTTGAGCACTTAGAAACGCTCGAATTTTTCCCGCGCGCACTTACTTTGTGGAATCCGCCACTTCGAGCCATTTTTGGGGTAAGCATGTCTTATTCCAATTCTTTCGATAATCCTTGTTATAATTCTCAAAATTTTCGCAAGCCTATGACTTTCGGTGAATACTTAGAATCCCAAAGTATAACAAATTCAAATATGACTTTGGGCGAGCATAACGAAAGTCAAAATTTGGGTTATTGGAATTTCGATGATGATGACAATGATTTTGGGCCTTTACATCCTTATAATAGGAATTTTAAAACGAATTCGAATAGTTTTCAAAATTTCTATCATAATGAGTTTTCGTTCAAGTCCGATAGTAATTTTCAAAGTTCCCATTCTCTTGTATCCGCACCTCGACCTATGACATTCGGTGAGGGTTTGCGTATGTATGAGAATGAGAAAATTGAAAATCGTTATCGGGAAGAAAATCGTTCGTGGGAACATGACTTGGATTTACTTTTTGAGTCCGACGACGATTTTGCTTCCGAGACTTTTGAAGTCGAGGAATGCTTTGAACCAAATGAGGTACTTTTACCTACTTTGGAACAAACCATTCTAGACTTTGCCCATTGCATTATAGTATTGAAAGTGAGGATGATAATGACGTAATATCTATTTGCAATGAAATAATTTCTTCTTTGGCCCCCAAAGAAGAACATTTCATTGAAAATGATATTATTTCATTCGAAACTCAGACTTCATGCGATGATGATTCATCTCATGAGTTTGAATTTCTTTCATCTCCATTTTCATTCTCTATTATCACACCGGAACAAGTACTCGATGATTAGGTTTCAAACTTTAATATTTTAAACCTTTTCACCTATGAGGAGTACTTGCTTGAGTCGCCTTTCACGATCGCATCTTGGCCTTTGTGTGTGCCGCCTCCCATTCCAATTTCAAAATCTTTGGGAGGATATTCGACTTTTCTCGGTCCCCACATGTTTTTATCACCTGTTCAATCCAAACCCCCCATCGTCCCTCCAAAACTTTTAATTGGCGATGATTCATTTCTTTCGCCTTACACATGCCTTCCGTTGTTCAAACGGAATTCATATTTTTCGAAAGGCATGCTTGTATGTGAGGGTACACCGGTTATCCTCCAAATTCAAATCGTTTTCACGGTGGACCCTCAGCTATTTAGACTTCTAGTGTGTAGTTAATGTGAGGCCTAAATAGTAGGTTGTATGTAGTTAGCTTTTTATTCTTTCTTTCTTTTTATTTTAGTCTCTTGTAATTAGTTAACTTTTTGTTATTTGTTTTTGCTATGCTCGGTACTAACTTGTTTTGTAGATTCTTTGGACTTGTGCTTATTGGGATCGCTCCAATTTTGGGTAATATCGCTCTTTTCCTCTCTTTAACTTGGTTCTTAATAAACATTGAGGACAATGTCAAGTTTTAAGTTAGGGGGTGTGGGATATTCTATCCATTTCATTATTTAGACCATGTTTTTGCTCACATGTTAGTTACTTAGTATGCTTTTCTTAGAAAAATTGAAAATTTCAAAAATATTTTCTATCTTTTTTCTCCTTTTTTGGGGCTTTTTGCCTTTGTTTTCGATGATAAATTTCAATAATTGCCCGATCCAATAGACAACCCAATGATGCATGTTCTCGATTTTAGAAGTTATTAGACTTTAGTCTCCACTATTGATATTATGAATGTCTCCACTATTGATATTATGAATAACTTCATGAATTAAACTTTAATCCCATGAGCACATGCACTTTTATTACCTTATTGATTTGGTTTAAGATTTCTATAACTCGATAATCTTTTGTTGCATTGTATATACTTACACCGAGTAAGCTTTGTACCTTTCGTCGTTTGTGAGTGTATACACTATTCTTTTCTCATTGAAAACGTTGAATTCGTTGGTAATCTCTCTATTCTTTCATTTGATCGTTCATTAATTGAGTTCATACTTGAAATGTATTACTTGATCATGATTTTCATATATTGTTTTGACTCGAGAATTGCGTAAACTTTTGGAAATGATCATAGGCCCTCTTTGTTATACCACCCATATTAGCCTTGACCTCACCTTATATGTCTACCCTCGTTAACCCCTTTGAGCTTAAATATAGCCTTTCGTTTCATAACCCCATTCCCATAACCAACTATAAATTGGAGTTTTATACCATATATACACTTTTCATACCTTTATTTGGAATGTTACTTGGGATTGAATGACGTTTGTTATGATGTTGGTTGCAATTTAGGCATATTAGAGTGAGAAAAGTAAAGAAAAGATAAATGAAAAAAGTGAAGAAAAAGAGAAAGCAAAAAGCAAAAGAAAACAAAAGAAAACATGAAAAAGAAGAAAAGAGAAAGATGTAAATGTTGTGTATATAGTTCAATAAGCTTTGATTACTCTTCCCGATGATATATCTAATGCCGTTTTGGAACTCGTTTTCCAATTTGATATTGCCCGCATCTTTTCATTATCCCGAGTTTTCATCCCCGAACACTTTGAATTCGTACATACATATCATTCGTTTCGTACCCTAGCCCAGCCTACATTACAACCATACAAGTCCTATGTGATCTTAGGTTAATGAATTTAAAAGTTGAAATAGTTTTTATAATCTATGAAAATGCATTTCGCCTCTTTTAGTATTGAGATTACAGTTTTTTATTTTATATATAGCGTTCTTCATTTGTGACATGTGTGCGGCCTAGTTTCCATTTACATTTACTATTTAGCCCGCATGTTCCGTGTGTTACCTCCTTGTTTCAAGTGAATTTGCTTGATGAGTGTAATGCCCGTGAGGATTGAATATATGCTTTAATGTTTATCCGGTTTATATAAGTTTTTCACCAACTCATACTTTGCATGTGCTCGTCCCCCTCCCACATTTTAAGGTTTCAATTTTACAAGGTGCATTCTATAATGTTAATGATTAGGACTTTTGTTTGAATTCATTCACTTTGATAATAATGCGTATGAAATCCTTTTCATTATTGTTGGGCTTGTCGCATGTTGGGTTAGGCATATTTTGAGGAAACCGTGTGATGTTTGTGGGTACCATCTCTGAAAACCCTCACGAGACGACACTCGTCCACTAGGGTGACCTAGGGGTTTAACGGCTTATTGCATATGCTAAATGCAATCGAATCGACCGCGAAAGTGGCCTTATCTTTTATTGCTTTTATACCATATTTTTGTACTATCTCCTGTTTTGGTTTGCTTGTTGTTCTTGTTGCATCCTATTTCATTGCTAGGGACTAGTAATGTGTAAGTTAGGGGTGTGATGATATGCAAATATTACGTATTTCATCCTCCGAATCTACGCATTTTAGCCCCCTCGGGTATCTTATTCTCTATATTTATGCTCGTTAACCATACAACCTCGGATTTCTACGTTAATACGTTTTGCAGGGGTTAATTGAGCTTTTATAGGTAATTGGATGCTAAGTATGAAGTTCAGATGCATTCCGGTGAAGTTTCGTACGCAATCGCACATTCAAGGGCATTTTAGTATTTTCATAGCTTAGGTACCAGGCCTGACATTTCACAGAAGTTGTAGCCCTCCTCGCTAGCTTCGCGTGGCCGTAACGGTGCGCGATTCGGATCCCTAACGAAGAAGTTACGACACTTTTGGCGGAAGAGAAAAACAATGAATCAAAAGAGGAGGAGAAAAGAAAGAAAATAAGAATGCAGTGTGTTGCCTAGATTATGCCCTGCTTGATCGATCGATCGATCGATCCTCATCGACAGCTGAAATTTTGGCCTTGATCGATCGATCGACCAAAGGGGTCGATCGATCGATTGATCCCCTGTTTCTGCAGATATTTTTGGCCTTTCTTTTCTTTTCTTTTCTCTTTTCTTTTTTAATTTAATTCCAACTTACTATATAAAGCAATTTTGATGTAATAAACATATATACACGATTTTAGGTTAGAATAGCTTAGGGTTTGGGTGATTTTGGTTAGTTCTTCTTCATTTCTTCTTGGATTGACACCCTTTTGGTTTGTAAGTTGACTATTCATTTACCCTCTCCATTTAATATAGTTGTATTTCTTCATTTCTTGCTTTGTAGTGTAATTTACATGCTTTGTAATTAGGTTTACATGCTTTTTTCCCGTGCTTTCTAGTGTAGTTTTATTGCGTTTCTTTACCGCATTTTTACGATGCTTTCTAGGTAATTTAAATTAGGTTGTGTTTGAATGGAACTCATTCGGGTTAACGCGTTGCTTGGCTTGGTGATGGTGTTTACGAGTGTATTTCGGGTGCGTTGTCCTAGTTATTACCTCTAGGAGATTTGACGGGGCATATCATGTATGTCCCGTGCTTACGACCTTTCGTGCGCAATTTCCGGGATATTTGTTGATGCCAAAATCATATTAGGCTTCTATGCGGATTTAGGGGCGTGACAACCCTTGGTTCAATTAACTGTCGAAACAAGACGCATTTGTAATAATTCGTCGAGCCATGTAACCATTTTATACAAATTAACTCGGGTGAGGGATATTCGACGCAACTTATAGTTTTACTGCTTTGTTAATCTAGTTTCAATACCCTCGCCTAGTTAAACATTTCCCTTTATGCATATTTTCCTTTTTAGTTTGTATTCATCTTTTATACTTTTATTCCGGAATATTAAATCAATTGAATTCTAGCATCTTATCCTTGTGGATTTTCGATAGCCGACTTACTGCTAGACTTGCCCCGCAAGTGTAGTCGTAATTTATGTTTGCTTGTATAGTCGCGGCGAGACAGACAACAACGACTGTGCACTTTACACGCGCACGCCTCTCGCGCGCTATCAATTACCAACTCTATTGACCTCGTCCATAATATATTCTTGCTACTGAGCTCCCGTGCACTTGTTAAATTGGCATTTCAAGTACTTTTCTCCCACAATTGTTGTGCCGATTTTCCTCAAGTCAATTCATTCATTCATTCTTCAATGGGTGTAAATCCAATGGTAACAAGTTGCATTATGACTACCTTCACAAATTTGACAAGTTTCCTGCAAAAAATAGTGATTTTGTTTATTTGATTTTAGTACTGACTATTAATATCTATATTAGATTTTGGTACATCTTCAACCTCCAAAAATATTAGGAAAATGATTTGTCAAGTATGTGATGTATTTATTACCTCTTCATTGTTTGTCTGCACCTTTTTATGTTTCGTGTTTTGTCGTGGTTTGTACAGATTAGTAGTTATGTGGATATGGTGATTGATAATAGTACCTTGTGAAAAAACAAAGCAATGGCTAAGGGAATGAAACCCAATGGTTACTTTATATTTTGATGACATCTGTAGGGGAAGTGTGCAACGATTACTATTTTATAACTGTGCAACAATAACTCTATTCTTTCCCCCAAACGGAGTTAAATATCTCGTTAATGGATCACGTGCACATTAGATTCCAATTAAATTAAACATAATTTTTAACGTTTTGTATTAAAGTCTATTTTTTAAATAAAATTGTATTTAAATCTAAAATTCAAGATTATAATATATTAAAGCAAAAAAAAAAAAAAAATCAGAATTCATTTGGCATATAAGCATATTCTAAATTGGTGAACATCCCCAAATTTTGCACTGGTATCTATCGCGCGGTCGCACCACATGTTGGACGTCAAATTAGAAGCCATCAAATTTCAAAGAATAAAAATTCCCCACGCTTTTCGTTTGTTGGTTAGTGTGTGTTGTGATCCACATCTATTATATAGGAAGTGGCGAAGCGACCCTCATTATTTACTCCTTTCCTAAAAACCACCAAACCAAACTCCTCTGCTCCGCTTCTCTTCAGCCCTCCCAAGGTACTACTTTTTCTTCTCTCCCACTGCAAAACTAAATAAATTTGAGAAATAAGTTCGCTACTTTTTTTTTTTTTAAATGCTAATTTTGTGATGATTCCATCTAACTAAAAAGAGATCTGGGGTTGTTAGAATTTCTCGTGGGTTTGCCCTATATATTTTGCAAGATTATTTTAAATGAGCTGGGGTCCGTGGATCTGAGTTTCTACAATTTGTGCGATATAATTCTAGGGTTCTCTCTTTTTTTCCCCAGTTAAATACTTTGTGCTCTCTTTGTCTTGAATTAGTAACGCATACACCTACGTGAATAACACCCAAACGTATGCAGTTTGCAGGGACTTATTTAGTACAAATAAATATTATTTTAAGGTGACATAAATCTTGTGGATTCTTAAGCTTTTCTGTAGAATCTTAGATACTCGTACAATGTTAGAAAATGAAATATTTCTTTCTTGAAACTATTTATTTCAGAACATTTCCTTTTTACTATTATTTTTTTAATTTATAGATTTGGCTGGATTTTTTTTTAGCCTTTCTTTTAGATACTCATACAATGTTATAGGTGTTTGATTTTACCTTAAGGGCTCGTTTGGTTCGAGGTTTGGAAAGGGAATTTAGGATTCCTGGAATTTAGGATTCCTGGAATTTAGAATTCCCCTCATTTAGAATTACAATGTTTGGTTGGAGATTTAAGGTGGAACTTAGAATTCCTGGAATTTAGAATTCCCACGAAATTGAATTCTCTTTTCTCCTCTAAAATGGGGGTAATCCTATATTCCCGGACATATTATCTTACTTTTGTGGTGTGACAAAAATACCATTTCACATAAACTCATAAGTATGTTTTCTCTCTCTCATACACACACACACTCTCTCTCTCTCTCTCACACACACACACACACACACACACACACACACACACACATACATACACACACACGCACACACACACTCACACACATACTCACTCTCTCTCGCACACACATACATATACACACTCTCTTTCTCTCTCACTCACACACATGCTCTCTCTATCTCTCTCACACACATACACATACACATACACATACACATACACACTCTCTCTTTCTCGATTTTTTTTTTGATGTGTTCAACGACATCAAGTTTTGATGTCGTCCAATCACATGGTTTTTTAAGAAGTGTTCTCTCACTTCATTTAATGATTCATTATCTCATATTCAAGTGACGTTCTCTCACTTCATTTAGTAGGAAATAAAATAGTTTACACCATTTATACATAAAAAAAGAATGACATTTTTATACTATAACATTTTTTCTTTAATAACAGTTATTATATATAAAAATATTACAAAAATGTTTAAATGTTTTTAAAACTATTTTATTTTAAATAAAAAAGTTAAAAAATAATTTTCTATATAAACTATTAAAAATGTTTTAAATATGTACTATTTTTTTAAAAAGTTAAAAAAACGTGTTTTTTAAAACTGTTTTTCATATATAAACATTGTTTTTAATATATTAACAGTGTTTTATAGATTAAAACTATAAAAATATATTTTAAATGTTTCTTTAAACTGATTTTTTTTAAATAAAATGTTAATATATATTTCTAATATATAAAAAACAGTTTTTTAAATGTTTTTCGCCATTCAAAAAACTGTTTTTGTACAACAACAAAAAAATGCAAAATAAAACTGTTTAATATGTTAATATATAAACACATTTTTATTTATATAGACACATTTTTTAATGTTTAATAAACACATTTTTTAATGTTTTAAATATGTGCTACTTGTTTAAAGCATTAAAAAATGTGTTTTGTTAAACAGTTTTTATATATAAACAGTTTTATTCAAGGTTCTAAAAAACGTGGGGCGTGATCAAGGCGTGGAGGCCAAGCCTTAAGCCTTAGAAGCCTAGGCGGGCCTAGGCGTAAAAAGGCGTGAAAAGGCGTTTAGGCCATTTTAATATATTTTAATATTTTCTAACCATAACAAGGCTATTAAAATACTTAAATTGTCAATATCATAAAAATATGTCTGAATATTTGCAAATAAAAATACTATTTTATTATTTTGGATGAGATAATGATCCGGTTTGTAAAAAAATCTTTATCGTTTCACTAAAGCATTGTTGTTTTCAGAGCAAAAGTACGCCTATAGGGTTTTACCAAGCATAAGGCGTCAAAATCTTAAGGCGGGGCGTTTCTCCCAAGCCTCAAGCCTAGGCGGAGCCTAGGCGGGTTTTTTAGAACAGTGGTTTTATTTTTGCATTTTTTTTTGTTGTTCAAAAATAGTTTTTTGAATGTTTTTATATTTCTAATAAAAACATTAAAAAACCTGTTTTTTATTTATTAGAAATATAAAAACATTCAAAAAACTGTATTTTTGCAACAAAAAAATTGTTTTTTTGCTTAAGGAAAAAAACCGAAAAAAAAAACCATTTTTTACAACTTTATTTTTCAGGAAAGATTAATAAAAAAAGTTATTCAAAAACTTTATTTTGTTTTTATTTAAAAACTGTTTTTTTACAACTTTATTTTTTTGTAAAGAATAATTTTTTTTTACTAAAAACAGTTTATATTTAAATAAAAGTGTAACAAAACGCGTTTTTTTAAATTTTTTCAAAAAATAGTATATATTTAATATCTTTTTAACAGTTTACATAGAAGGGATTTTAGATGGCGGGAAAAAGGAATTCCTGCTTGAACCAAACAATGGAAAGGAATTGAAGATTCCAGGAACTTAGAATTCCTGGAATTATGAATTCCCATTCCCTTGCCAAACCTCGAACCAAACGAGCCCTAAGTTCCATTCAGCATTAAGGGTATGTTTGGGAGAATTCATAAGGAGAGAAGCAAAGGAATTTAAAAAAAAAAAACTTTCTCTTACCTTTCTCAGCGAAACTATTTTTCCGATCCAAATCGGAAAGAATGGGATGGAAATGAAAGTTTTTTTAGGGTCAATCGATGAATAGCTTTTCGAATATTTTTTAATAAATATTTAGTCAAAGCATTTTTATTTTGTTCTAAAAATTTCCTCATCCCATAAAAACACTCAAAATAAGGACACACAAACTCATTTATTCACCTCCCTCCCCCACCCCCTCCATCCACTCCATTGCTGGAGTTTCGGTGGGTGGGGGTAGGGTGGTGGTGGTGGCTATACATTTAGTGGCCCTTTCTTTAAGAATTTTCCCGTCTTCCTCTTAAAAAAATTATTTTCCTTCTAACTACCAAACAACACGAAAGAAAAAAGGTGTTTGCTTTTCTTTCCTAAACTCCCAAACAATGGGAAGGAATATCAATATCTCGTGTCTTATTAGCTTTTCTTTCATTTATTCTCTTTCCTAATAATTTTTTCTTTTCTTTTTTATCCTAAACTCCCTTATATTTCGTGTTTGTTTTTATCACTTAATGCTGAAAAATAGTTACATTATAGTTTTACCCTTGTTGTGTTTGCTAAGGATATAGATTTAAAACAGTTTATACATAATTACTACCGGTGAAATTGTCAAATTATATATATTCAGCATTCAAAATCAAATAAGTTCAAACACACGACATGCATTTAGATAAAAAGATCAAAACACTTTTCAGCATTCATAGTTGCATTAAGCATTCAGAGGTTTAAGTAAACAAACGGGCCTTATAAAGTGAGAATATTTATAAGAACAATGCTACTCATTCTAGAAGCAATTCCTAATTGCATGAAACGTTGATTCCCTTGACGACCCACAATGGTACACCACTTGTTGCATTTGAGAATTGATATTCACTTTTGGGAAAAGTAGTATTTCTTGGTTTGAACAGTTGTTTTAAAACTTATTTATTATGACGAGCATTTAACGTCTCTCTCAAGCATCATTATTTCATGACCTTTATCCTAATGCCCACTTCAGCATATGAACGTGAAATTGGAAGAAGATGCATTCCTCCACTCTATCTCCTGTTACCAAATACAAGATTTTCTAACCATCCATCCCCTTTTCTCTCCCCCCCCCCCCCCCCGCTTTCTTCTACTTATCCCTCTTACCTGATTTAACATTTCATGTATCTTTACCCGATCTTCACTTGAAAGTGCTATACGAGTGACATGCAATTCTTTCCAGTTTCATCATGTTAGCTTCTCATCTCACTGATGAATGTATGACAGTCTTAAGAGTTCAATTTGACATGCCATGCGAAGTTATTAATGTATACATGGCTTTGTACGAGAATCTCATTTGTGTGCTCCCATATATACATGTATATATCTTGAAGTACATGTACGTAACTGGTTTGTTGCATATTTTTATCCCTGTATAGCCCTAATCAGATGCACATTTTTTCTCCTTTTTAGCACGAATTGTTACTTGCAAAAATCCATGCCTACAGTACTAATCATGCTCATACTTGTGCTTATGACATTATTTGTGGCTACAAAATGACCCATTCCTATAGCAAGACCCATTTGTATTGTAATATTTAGAAATTTTAAGAGCCAAAAAATAATTATCAAAGTTTAACAGGCATTTTAATGAAATGTTATAAAATTTTGGTGGTTAGTTTCACAATTTTAGTCTTAACGGCTAGAGAAAAAATATAATGGAAGAAAGTATGAAGTGATAGTGATTTTTTTAGAGGGAAAACCGAAAGGTTTAGAGGTAATCTCTTGATCATTGGCTTAATATTTGAACACTCTTAACCCTTCGTGTGCTTATGACTATTAAACATTGTTGAAAACAAAGCTATCACGTTATATAGATTGTAGTAGAGAAGCCTAAATTTGTATTGTTTTCTTTTGTTGTAAACATTTTTCTTTGTAATTACGTTCTTTTCCTTCTCAAGTGTCTAATGTGGATCACAGATTTGATAACAGGATCTTCATGAATTCAAGAAATATTGTGGCATCTACCGTTTCCTGTACCTCGGGAAACAAGAACGACTTCTTCTTCTGGATTTTGGTCTGCTTATTTTCAAAGTTCTTCAAGACTCCGACTGCATACGTGAACATTCTTTTGGCCAAGACCATTGGTAGGAGTCTTTCAGCTGTCCACAACTTGAGGTCCTTCGAAGAGGTCCATCTGAAGTAGCATATCTGTCTATCTCCTTTTCTAAATTATAATTTGACAGCATGGTTTCTTCTCAGCTAAATAACGTGACAAAAACTCGCCCATGCAAATCCTTTCAGAATCTTTTGCTTTTCCCTATGAGCCCTCCTGATGTTGTTCCTTCAGATAATGTTGAACTAGACTTCTCTGACATATTTGGCCCCTTACCAGTTCAGGCCTCAAATGATAGGGATTCGGAAAATCCAATGCTGGGACCAGATGCAAGTGAACTTTTCTACGATGATCCAGTGATTATTTATAGCCGATCACATTCTCTGGTGGGTCCTTCTGTTTGTGTTGGTCAGTCTCTGAAACTGAGTGGGCTCACTATACACGAGACAGAAGATTCAATGGAGCTTGTAGAGAGCATCAGTGTTGAAACAATTAAAGAAGTTCAGGATTATTGTTTTAATGATTTGGCTGCCGATGATAATTCAGACAAGATCCAGAGTATTGGCCTGGAGGATTTTGAGGTAATGAAAGTTGTTGGGCAGGGTGCATTTGGAAAAGTGTTTCAGGTAAGAAAGAGGGGCACCTCAGAAGTGTATGCAATGAAGGTCATGAGGAAGGATAAGATTATGGAGAAAAACCATGCGGAATACATGAAAGCAGAGAGAGATATTTTGACAAAGATAGATCATCCCTTTATCGTCCAGCTCAGATACTCGTTCCAAGTAAGTTTCACCTCATATCATGAGTTAAAATTTTGACATTCTTAAGCAATGTCACATTTCAAGATGACTCATCATAAGTTAAATCCTTCTTGATGTTTTACAACAATGTTACTTGGAAGGTTGGTCACTTGGTTGGTAAGCGGTACAGGTATACTGTGCATTGCTTTAGTGTGTGCATGGTATGGTTGGCAGGCTATTTAGGATTATAGTATGCTTTGGAAATCTTGTTGGGATTGCTGTGGTATTATAAGTATATTTTGGAGTATACCTATATTCAGGATAGTTAAATGGCTAAAATTGGAGATCCCAATTTTGGGGACGTAATTCTTGTATTATTTGGGTACATCTTGTTATCGTCGAATATCAAAAGTAAACTGCTTAAATTGGTGTTACGTATTTTGGGGGAATTTGCTAGCTCACAGACCAAAATCTTTTATTCTCTGTTTCTATTTCTCACTTCTCTAGTTCAATTGAAGTGCTATAACCCTGATTTTGTGAAGGTGAAAAGGTTAACTGTAACCCCAAGTACAATCCGGCATTGGGTCCCAATAGCTAGAGATCTGAACTAATATTGGAGCTTACGTTGGTAAATATAACAACTAATTTCGTTATCTTTTTGAAATACAGACCAAATATAGACTTTACCTTGTGCTGGACTTTATGAATGGGGGTCACCTCTTTTTTCAGCTCTACCACCATGGCCTTTTCAGGTATAATTTGTACATTTATTTTCTTTATTATCCCTAATTGTCGGTGGTTTGATATTGATTAGTACTCCTTATATTCCAGAGAAGAACTGGCACGCATATACGCTGCAGAGATTGTTTCAGCAGTGTCTCATCTCCATTCAAATGGCATAATGCATAGGGATCTTAAACCTGAAAATATCCTACTTGATGAAGATGGACATGTATTTTCCCCCCTTCCATCTCTCTCTCTCTCTCTCTCTCTCTCTTGTTTATGCGAACTTGAATATTCTTTAAATTCACAATTTATATATTTTTGTTGTAGGCTCTATTGACTGACTTTGGTCTGGCGAAAGAATTTGAAGAAAATACACGGTCAAACTCTTTGTGTGGGACAGTGGAATATATGTCACCTGAAATTATTCTTGGAAAGGGCCACAACAAGGCTGCAGACTGGTGGAGTGTTGGAATCTTATTGTTTGAGATGCTCACGGGGAAGGTTAGCATTCTTTTCAATCTTAAATGTGCGTGGATAATGCTGTTCTTCTGTTTAATTGACTCTCTTATTGATCATTTAAATGCTCATGCCCAATTACAACCTGTTTTGATTGGGTTATTTTTATGAAATTGTTGTGTTGTTTCCAAAACTGCCACCCTATACACCGGTTGTGCGCTTCCATATATATATATATATATAGAGAGAGAGAGAGAGAGAGAGAGGACAAAAATAATGGACTTTTTAATGGACTTGACAAAAAACACTAATAACCCATTAATTTTAATTCCTATAATTTAATGGGTCCGCGCCAGCGGCACCCGAGACCCATGACCCCACCTTCACCCCCCCCCCCCCCCCAACCACCCACTCAGGGGCGGATCTTGGGGGGTGCCAGGAGGGGCGGAGGCCCCCCCGAGATAGAAAAAAAAAAAAATTTAGGTATGTAAAATGTGTAATTTTTTTTGTAGGGGTGCAATTTTTAAGGAAGGCCCCTCCTGAGATCTTGCCTAAACTGTTTTTTAATAAAAAATTTGTATAAAACTTGTATTAACTCAAAAAAAAAATTTGCCTCGGGGGCTCCCGTCCCCGAACCCCCGGCACCATTCAAGACTTTCGCCCCTCCTAACCAAAAATCCTGGATCCGCCACTGCACCCGCTCCCTTTCCCCCTCTCCTCCAACCGCCTGCTATCCTAGACTCCTCTCAACCAGATTTCAAAACAATCAACCAAACAACACATCTCCAGACCCCCGAACTTCCAGACTTATAGCGCCGTCGGCGAACTGGCATTTACACCTCAAAACTCCGGAAAACAAACCACTTTCTTCCCATCCCGCGCGAGTACCTACTCCGACGCCTGAAGTCTCTGCAGTGCCTTACCCGTCGCCGTCCATACTTTACCCGACTTCGGCCGACCAACATCCAACCCAGATTCCAACCTTCTCACCTGCTCCGGCCGAACCCCGCCACCCGAGACCCGGTTCCAAGCCCAGTAGATCCGATTTCCACTTGAGCTACCCCCGTACCCTTAAACCACGATCCACCCCCCCCCATGATTCAAGACCCCTAGCCCGGTTTTGTTCCACCTTGCCCAAACCTTTAACCTAAAAACCCACCAACCCATTAATCCTCAAATACCCAGCAACCAAAAACCCATATCTTTTAAAAACCCCAACACCACCAAATAAAATGAATCCACATGTTGTATTAGGTAATATCAGTCGGAACATAACTAGCTGCTTCCGGCCTATGGTTGGGTGGGTGGGGTGGGGGGAGGGTGGGTAGGGGGTAGGGGTGAAGGTGAGGTCTCGTGTCTTGGGTGCCGCTAGTGCGGACCAATTAAATTATAAGAATTAAAATTAATGGGTTATTAGTATAGTGTAGTTGGCGATTGTGTGTATTCAGAAGAAAAATGTCAATTTAGCAATTAAGACTAAACAGACTTTTTTTGGCTTCCAGTTGAAGGAAGGTGGATAAACTTCAAAATTAATAAAGCAGCAGTGGCCAACAATTTTTTACCTGTTGTCAATTACTAAAGCAGGATTAGTCACAGCTTTCTTAAAAGAGAATCCTATATTTAGATACGAGAAACCTATTTGTATCGCGTATTCGCTCATGTCCTGTTTCTGATTGTGCAGCCTCCGTTTATTGGTGGTAATCGGGAAAAAGTTCAGCAAAAGATAATAAAGGATAAACTTAAGCTGCCAGCATTTTTGTCAAGTGAAGCACATTCTCTGTTAAAAGGGGTAAATTTCCACATCCTCAACTTTTCTTATTCCTAAATCAACACAAAATTCTTTTCCGGTGATGGTTCTGTTCAGTATTGCATGAACATACTACTTTGATACACATCATAAGATAAATAACTTAAAAGAGTTTTATTCATTGACTATATAACTGAGACATAATGTTTGTTATATCATTAGCTGCTACAAAAGGACCCAAGCAAGCGACTCGGCAGTGGGCCCACAGGGAGCGATGAAGTAAAGCGGCATAAATGGTTCAAGCCAATAAACTGGAAGAAATTGGATGCCAGAGAAATTGTGCCAAGTTTCCGTCCTGAAGTTGCAGGGAAACATTGCATTGCCAACTTTGATAAGAAATGGACAGACATGCCACTGTTGGATTCTCCCGCTTCCAGTCCAAAAACCGCTGAGAACCTCTTCAAGGGCTTCACTTATGTTAAACCTGCAGCTTCTTTCCTTCAGAGGAATAGTCCCTTGTGCTAGTAGTTTGGTATTACAGTGAGTTTCTGGATGACGTTGGTTTCACTTCCATCTATTAGAGCATCTTAGCAACCCGATGCTTTGTAATATTTAATCATCCATTTGAATTTCTACCAATTAATGTTGAGCAGCTGACTCAGAACGCATTTTGTATCTTCTCTTGAGCATCCCCGGTGGTAATGTAAAGTTTTAAAATAATTTATTTGAACCTTTGGTGCGACTGTAAATTGCTAAAAATAGATGCTCGTAATGTCATCACACCCACAAATTTGAGGTCCATTTCCATTTTGGTAAAATGGCTGACCCGTATGCAACACATGAAGCAGTGCGGGGTAGATGAATTAAAACCTCAAGCCACATCATGTGTTGCGCGAGTTTGATTCCATTTTTGAATTCCAAATTAACCCCCAACAAATTTATTCTAACTTTGCAGATTTAACCCTTCACTATTTATATTAGTTTTTGAAAAAAAATGCTACTTGATTTCCAAATTGCATAGCATTTCTTGGTTTTCTAAAATATTTTGTGATCATATTTATTATCAATTTTATAATTAGTCTTTCGTGTTATAAAATAAGGTACACATAGGGAATTTAGAGGGAGAGATTTTTATTGGACTTAATAGGTATCATCCTATTTATAGGTCATGGTGAAGTATTCCAAAAGATATTTAGGAAATGTATGGACATCCACACAAAATTACATATCTTTTAATACTTCCCATGGGATGTACATTAAAACTTTCAATGATTGTTGTCTCATTAAAATTTTATTAAGAAAAAATTATGTGGGAAAAAATTAAAGTGAAGAAAAAAGAATACCACTTTTGTCATCATTGAATTTGGTGTTGGGTGGTGCCTCGTTAAAATTTTAACTAGAAAAATCCAATGAGAAAAACTTAGTTTAAAGGAAAAAAAATTCAAAGCACGTGTCCCAAAAAGATTTCTGATTTCACTACTTATAATTTGCATATTTGAATTTGTCTGTAGGTGAAGTCGGCCCATTCTAATCTCATGTACAAGTTTTCCGAATGTTGCTTTCGAAAGTGACTTAGCAAACAGATAAGCTAGCTTGTCCCTTGAACGCACTTCCTTGACTTCAATCTCATTTTTCTTTAGAAGCTCGTGAGTGAAGAAAAACTTCACTGAAATGTGCTTAGTTATGTCTCCCTTATGAACGCTTCCTGAATATGGGCTATGCACGCAATATTGTTTTTATATATGATACTAGGAACATCAGTAATCTGAGACAATTGACAAGGACTTCGAATATGCTGAATTAAAGATCTCAGCTATAGCCTATACACATTCACGGTTAGCTTTATCAAGAGCAAACATTTCAGAGTGGTTATAAGATGTAGCAACTAAAGTTTGTTTAGTAGAACGCTATAAAATTGCGGCATTACTATTAAGAAATACATAACATGTCTGAGATCGACCCTTGTGAGTGTGAGGACAAATTTTCGAATAGAGTCAATTTGTATGTTTTGGCTTATTTTGTGTTTGGACAAAACTCTTTGAGTCATAGGTTAGAACTTAAGTGTGGTGACCTTTCAGGCCTATGGTGTGGTTTCTTGATGACATAGCGACCAAGTTAGAAGATCTACATCATCGTGTCGTGTTTCGTGCTCGTTTATGTCTTCACGTTTTGAGGATCTATCAGGTGTGAATGCGTAGATATTTTGATCCTTGGAGATTTTATATTTGGGTTTTAGGTTTTAATAAAATTATTTTAAAAATGTTTTACAATTATTTATCCTTTTTAATATTTTTAAGGAGAAAAATACTTTTTTTTTTTCGCGAGGTCCTTAAAACGGCATTGCGTATGCCGTTCGAATGAGTTACTTTACTCGTTAAAACAAGGTTCCAACGAGATATCGAGCGAGACATTTTTCTTGTTATATGGGTTATTGACCCATAATAAAAGCTAGAATTGCAGATTAGACCCAAAAAGAGTAGAGTGCAGAAATAGGATATCTGTGGTTCGCCGTAAGGTCGACCTACGTCTACGGGGAAAGGGAGAGAGATCGGTTTACTAACTTTCAAAGGAATGGTAACAATTGGAGTGCTAGGGATGCTAGCTGAGAGTCCAACCTGTACCGTGCAAGTTATAATTAGTTTAATATGAGCTAGATCATCCTTATTAATAGACCTAGACGTCCTACAATCTTACACCTCTTTGTGTTTATCTTGATTGAGTTAGAGTCCAATTGGTGACGGTCTTCCAGTTTGTTGATATGATCCTCAAGATTTGATTATATTCCTTTAAGGTCAGTGATCTCTCTTAGCCTATTCGCACATCCCGTGCCTCTCACGTGATGTGCCACGTGTTCAACCACGTGGTACTAGTTCGGTCATATTCTATTCAATTGTTCCCAAGGTGGAGGTGATCGCTCAATTATGCCGACCGGTCATACCTTGTCTGTAATCTTTATGCCACGTGTGATCGACCAACATGCCGGTCGGCCATGCCTTATCTATCATTTGCATGCCACGTGCCAATTTAATCCAACATTGTGTTTTGCTCGCGTTTGTTTTTGGGAATGTGCGGGGACGTACTAATAATCATTACTGGTGCAATGATTTTGCATGTATCCCTATCCTAGGACTACGCATCTAGCATCATTACCTAGAGCAATGATGGCGCGTGGGTGCGTAGTGATTTTTCCTAAGCGTTGGGACGACGACTGAAGTGATGTGGAGTAGAAGGCATTATTTCCATTTACTAAGATATCTTTCACTTCTGCTCTCTCTCTTTGGTTTCCACCAAGTTCTAATTTTTGTTCTTCTTCATTTTCTTCATTTTTCTTGCCAAGTCTAAACGTCCAAGGAAATACGAAGTCTCAGCAGCTAACAACTTTCAGGAATTCCGTAATCAATATGGAATTCCTGATAGTGTTAACTTGAGGGTTTCCCCGGAGGAAGATATTTTTTATCTTCCCTCTAGGGAGGTTGCCTTCTTGACAGTAGCCATAGTAGAAGGAGGAGTTCATTTTTTCCTTCACCCATTGTTGGTAAGGGTGCTCTGTTATTACGGAATACTCCGTGCCTAAGCAAACGGTAGCTTCTACTAGATTGTGAAGGGAATAATAGCCATCGACCAAATCTGTGGGACGAACTAGTGCCTTGAGGATCTTAGTTACTGCTATGACTCGAGGGCTTTCCCAAGGACCTAGTCGTACCACTTCCAGACTAGTGATAAGTCATGAAATTTGGTCTCTTATTTTCCCATATCTCAAAAGGGCACTAAGAAAAATATCCTTGTGGTTTCTGGAGACATATACAGTGAAGGTTATAACTGACTTGGGATTCCTGCCACCATGGGACACCTAGTAGGTTACCCAAATAATTTTATATTAAGTGCTAATCGTTCTTTACTAACTAACCTGATTTACTTTTGCAAATCGTTTTCTGAATACCAAACCGTGTGATTACTAGGTTAACCGTGACGACTTGGAAAAAAAATAGAGACACCAGATACCACCTGGAGTTCACCCACATTGGAGGGCATCCCGTGTCTTACTCTGTTACGACCTAACCTTTCATTTACTCACTAACTTCACAACCATCCCTAATATCCAGGTCGCTGATTACACTGTAGTTGACAATGATTCTATCCTAGCAATCACCCATATTCTTAGGCAAGCTAACAACGATGATAATGTAGGGGAATCTGCCTCGTTTGTGATTTCAACAGACTCCGACTCTAATCAAGGAGAAGGAGAGTAAGACGAGGAAGAAGAAGAATAAGAAGAAGAAGAAGAGGGGTAAGACCTTGGTTTATTCTTTGATGATCTTGATCTGCTCTTTTCTTACAACGCAAGTGTGTCTGGTCGTCTGTAGGAGGAGGTAGAGGCCTAAAAGGACTTCTTTCAAGACTTATCATTCCCACCAATCACCACCGACCTAAAAGAAATAACTGGTCGATAAAGGAGAATGGTTGACCTGGTAGTTTCCCGGGAGAAGCTAAAGAAATAATCGGTCGCTGTCACAAGGGTCGATCAAGCCACTACCGTCGACGAGCAGTTGAAGAGAAAAGTAATTACTCTTAAGGATAAAGAATGCCTGGAGTTAGAACGCCAACGACGGAGGCTGAATTGGCCAAGAAGAAAAAAACCAACAAAACATCAGTCGACGGTGACTCAAAAACTCCACCTGCTCATTCCCACCGACCGGTTGTTATTAAGGATCCCTACGGAGGCAGGGGAAGTGTTCAAAGACTCTTCCCGCCCAGGGAGCCGCAATCGTCGCTAGGAGATTTCCTCACACAAGGGGAATGAGACTGTCACTGAGTCCGATTTTGACCACATGGACATTAAGGTTGCCTACTCCATGGCTCAGGTGGTTATATTCCCGTCTAATATGTCAGAGCTTAGAGGCTTCACCTAGGAGAGGATGCATAAAGAAGGCATGCGCCATAATGTGTTGGTAAGCCATATATTTTTATTGGACAATTTTCATTGTCAAATTTATTTATGACTTCTTTCCCTCTTTGTGCAGAGCAAGTAGGTCAACACGAGCTCGCCGGACGAGATGAGAACTACTTTAAAAGCGCTTTGTCATTCTCGAAGGCAAACCTTTTCCTCAAGATCCAGATTGTCGACCAATGCAGTGAGTTAGAAGACTTCGGAAAGAAACTGAAGACCAAGACTAAGGCGGTGGAGGAAGTTGAGCGAACTGAAAATGAGTTCAACAAGGTGGAAATCAAGTTTTCCAAGCTAAAGATCTTTTATTAACCTAGGATCCGAGAAAAACTCATCCTATAGAGGATGAGGAGCCAAATGGAGAAGACTTGGGAGGGCAATCTGGAGAAGTCCTATGATGAGGGTTATGAGGTAGCCATTCATGAGGTCACTGCCCAAATGGACTATTATGATTTAGTTTCCTTCAATAAAGGTCGATGGATAGCCATCCAATGGGTCAATATCGACGCAGGCGATCCAGTCGATGCCGAACATCCCCTGGTGGCCAATCCGTTAGCTAATCTCCACGCGGACGCTTCGAGCCAGGCCTCCACTGATCCTCCTACCCTTGTTCTTGAAGAAGTTTCACCTTCTCTCCCTGCTCAAGGTACCGAATCTATCGATCAACACGCAACGATCGATCAAACTTAGCTAATTTTTTTATGTATTTTCTTTTTCTTTTATACCATTGGTGGTCATTTTGTAGGCCCCAGGACATTTTTGAATTATTAATGAAAAAATTTCTATGCTTTCTTTTCCATTATTCTATGGCTGTGTAAGTAGTGTAGCCTTGCTACCACATTATCCAAGTTTGCTAGATAATATTCGTTTTCTCGCTTTGGGTTATTTGTTCCCCTAAGGTCCTTTCCTTTTTAAAAGGGAAATAAATAGTTTGTTTGTGACTGAATCTAGTCGATCTTTATTACTTGGTTAAGGGAGTCTATTAAGGTCGACTGAAGGTGCATGATTTAAGTTAGTCTTAATAAAGTTTTAAAAGGCTAATTTGCCTTAGATGACACCATTTCTAAATTGGCTCTTGCCATTAATTGGACCTACCTAATTTAGATCGTTCTAGTTTTTAAAGCAAATCTTTATTGCCCAACATAACCAACCAACTATTGCCTTAGTTATACCACACAGTTTTTCACATGGGTTTAACAAGTATTTCTTAGTTCATACCACTCCTTGAGTGGGTTTTGACCGATCTGCCTCAGATCGTACCACTACTCAAGTGGGTTTTTAATGCTCTAAGTAGGCGACCAATCTCATGTTTGAGTTGGACCACATAATTCTTACGTGGATTTTATGCCTCTTCTACGCCGATCTACTTTAGATCATACCACTCCGTGGGTTTTAACTGATTTGCCTCAGATCGTACCACTATTCAAGTGAGTTTTTATGCCATAATCTGGTGATCAATCTCACGTTTGAGTTGGACCACGTAATTCTTACATGGGTTTTCTGCCTCTTTTAGATTGATCTACTTTAGATCATACCACTCCTTGTGGGTTTTGACCGATCTGCCTCAGATCGTATCACTATTCAAGTGGGTTTTTATGCCATAAGTTGGTGACCAATCTCACGTTTGAGTTGGCCCACATAATTCTTATGTGTTTTTTTTTGCCTTTTTTAGGCTGATCTACTTTAGATCATACCACTCATTATGGGTTTTGACTGATCTGCCTCAGATCGTACCACTAGTTAAGTGTTTTTTTAATAACCGATAAACTAAAATAAGAATTGGAACAATTTTGACAATCACTTGCATATCGTTTTATTGTCCATACATTGAGAAAAAGGGAAAAACTTTGACCCACTACTTAATGATAAAACTTTCTAAGGTTCATGGTATTCCATGACATTAGAACTACCTCCCCATATGATTCTTCCAAATGATATAACCCCCACATCCTTTTGAAGCTATGCGATAAGGTCCCTGCCAGTTCGGTGCCAGCTTCCCATCTGATGGCTTCTTTGCAGCGGGAAGTAATTTTTCGAGGACCAAATCATCGACCTGGAATTCTCTGACCTTGATCTTCTTCTCATGTTTTCTCATCAGTTCTTATTAATAACTGGCCAAATGAATCTGATCTTGATCCCTTAATTCATTAACCAGATCCAACTCATGGGCTATTCGATCGTCATTATGGTTGTCTTCAAATGCATCTAATCTGATTGTTAGAAGCCCGATATCTGAAGGGATGATTGCCTCCACACTTAAAGCTAAGGATTATGGAGTCTCCTTTGTTGGTTTCTTAGGTGTTGTTCTGTATGCCCAGAGAGCCTATGTTCATCCACCCATCGTCCTTTGACATTATTTAATCGGCACTTGATACCTGACAGAAGGGTATTGTTGGTTATCTTTGATTGTCCATTGCATTGGGGAAATACTACTGATGCATAGTGTATCCTAAAGAATCGCTGTCAAACTGAGTTATGTTGTCTTTGACCAATGCTCTTGGGATGCTAAACCTCGTAATGAGATTCCTTCAAATGAACCTCATGGCCTTCGGTTCTCTGATGTGGGTGAGTGGTTTGGTCTCGAACCACTTTGAATGTTCGACTGTTTGCCTCTCAAATTCTTATTAATGATTCTTTGCATGCTATATCTTGTAGTTGATTGTGTTTGCATGTTTCATACACTAGATTTTGTGTTTCATGTCATATGTATTTTGCTAGTTATATGGTATTTATCCTTTTGTATTTTCATTTATTGGCTCTTATTGAAAAATACAAAAAGATTTTGTTTGTCTTTTGAGTTTGTTTTTTCTTTGGTGTCATAAAATGTTTAAAACTCAAAAAGATATTTGTTTACGTGTAGCTTGGTTTTACACATTTTCTATGGCATATCGATATGTTTGAATCCACTTCCTTTCATATTTTCATGTGTCTAGAATATTTGATTATGATTTTCAATGCTTAGATTGTTCTTTATCATTCTTGCATGGAGTAGTTTGAAAATGACTTGCTTAATGAATTCACTTTGCATATGCCATCTCGCACACATTCACGAGAACTTTTGGATTTTAACGTCATATGTTACATGAGCTAAGTGAGGTGTTCTCCTAACAATATTGTATATATATATAGTCAGACTCTTTAACATACATACTAGTAACATACCAATGAACATACCCTTTTTTTAAAATAGTAAAAAAATAATTTTTAGATGATATTTTTTATATGGGTTCGTGATATTTCAATGTGCCGCCATAAAAAAAATCAACTCAAAATAATGCCTTTTGTTATTTTAAAAAAATAGGTAAAAAAACTTACAGTTTTTACCCTTAAAACTGTCAGACTTGTTACCTATTTTTTAAAAATAACAAAAACATTATTTTGAGTTGAATATTTTTACAGGGTCACATTGAAATATCATGAACCCATATAAAAAATATCAACTCAAAATTATTTTTTTTAGTTTAATGAGGTACGTTGGAGAGCCTGACTATATATATATAGGGGATTGGTGCATGTTAGAACCATTTTTCATGAGTTTGTGCTTTTATTGAAAATATGAGTGTGCACGAAAAAAGGGCTACAGAGGGAGAAATCTTCCTTGCGTGAAAGGGCAAGAGCCTAAAAAAAATTAACGGAAAAAAGAAAAGAAAATATTGACAAGGAAATTTTTTATTTCATTAATTCTTCGATTAAATTGGTTTTATGAAAATGAGAGAGAAATATGATATATCTCTAATTTTGAAGGTGTTATAAGTTGAAGATCAATAGGTTTGTACAATGAGTCCTAGTTGATTCTTATTTGGCGCTATTGATTTGAGAATCATCAATATTCTCTAGGCTAGTGTGCTTTATATTTGTTTGTGCATTTATGAGTTTACTTTACCTATCACTATGAGTCTAAATCTTTGTTTGATAAAGTTAATGCACACAAATAGAACTCCTTGTATTTTTTCGAGTGATTGGATCATATTCATTTTTTCTAGTTCACTCCCCTTTACTTTATTCTACATGTTTAGACACATCAATACTATGCCAGTTTGTAAATCTTATTGTGTTTTGTATCTTCTTTGTGGTATTTATACCTATATATATGTGCTTGTGCGTCATTGGTATCTGTTGCATATTTATATATATGGTACTTTGTTTTGAGTCTTTGAGTTTTCATTTAATCCATGTTTTCCATGTGCTTTCTTTGCGTTTGTATTTAATCCATGGTTTTCATGTGATTTTGTTGAATCAAATTGGCATGATATATAATCATATTGGTATCTCTTGTTACTTATTTTTATTGGTTTCTCATGCTTCATTTTGTATTCAAGTTGGTATAATTTTTCCATCAAAATTGGTATTGATTGATCATGGCTTGGATTATCCATACTTGTCTTACCATGTTGTGTTTATCGCATTTTACACCATTGCATGATATTATTCTTTCATCTATATTTCCAATTGGTATCACATTTTTTCACATTTTGGGGGAGAAATGGTTTATGGGGGAGAAATGCTTTATTATGCATTATTTCTTTGTCTATTCCTAAACAAAAAGGGGGAGATATAGTATCTTTCACTTTAGTGTTAGGAGGAGATCTTTATCTTAAGGGGATATGTCTCACGTAGGTGGGAATTGTTAGCTATAGGGGGAGTTTTATTTTTATTCATATTCTATATTTGCCACATTCTCTTTGCATTTGAAAGTGTGTTTAAGTGTGCAGGTCTGCAACATGTGACAAAGTTTATAAGCGTGCAAAGCTACTCAAGTTTATGAGTCAGTCAATTTTTACCTTTTCTTTTGGGGGTTATGGATTGAGTCTTATATGAGCTCGATGACCCATATGCATTTTTATTTTTGGTTTTTTCTGGAACAGCCAAAAGGTTAGATTTGTAAGGACAAATTTCTAAATAGAGTTAATTTGTATATTTTGGTAGTGTTTGGACAAAACTCTTTGAGTCATAGCTTAGGACCTGAGTGTGTTGACCATTCAAGCATATGACGTGGTTTGAAGATGTAACGGTCAAGTTAGAAGATCTACATCACCGTGCCATGTTTCATGCTCGTTTCCATCTTCACATTTCGAGGATCTTTCAGGTATGAATGTGTAAATATTTTAATTTTTGGAGATTTATATTTGCATGTTAGGTTTTTATATATAATTTTTAAAATATTTTAAAATTATATATCCTTTTAAATAATTTTTAGAAGAAAAATATTTTTTTTGCGAGGTCGTTAGAATGACATTGGGTATGTCGTTCGAATGAGTTACCTTAACTTGCAAGAATAAGGTTCCAACGAGATACGATCGAGACATTTTTCTCGACATACTGGAATCTCGTTTGATAGTTCGTTAGAAGTATATTCGAACAAGATAAGGGGTGTCGTTGGAACGAAGCTTGTAAAATTTTCAAGATTTTGAGATTTTCTTTAAAGTGTTTCATCCTTATCTCGATTTTGAACAACTTTCTATAAATAGGAGTGCAAAGCAACAATTTTATTTGAGATAAAAACTTATATTTTGAGTTCCCAAACTCTATCAAAAAGATCTCCAAAATCCTAGTGTACACCCAAGTTGTTTAGGATCCAAGTGTTCCTCATATTATACTTTAAGATCCTATTTTTGGCACCATTGGCTTAGTTTCTCTTCACCTTGTTGAGAATTCGTTTCATACAGTGGACTCTATAGTTGATGTTTACACACGGTGGACTCCGTATTTGTGGTGTTGTGGTGAAGAAGCGATGGACTCCATTATTTAATTCAAAGAAGGTTGCTGAATTTTTTTGATGAAAATGAAGACTTGTGTGGACTCACACGTTGTGGCAGTGTGCGAGTGGACTCTTGCGTGTAGCTGTACGGAGGTAGAAGGAACGAAGAACGTAAAGGTTTGCGAGGGCATCAAGTATGTGTTGTAAGTCTACTGTAGTGTCCTTTGTAATTCCATACATTGTGAATTTGCATGGCTGTACCGTCTGAGATTTTTTCATTCGGATTTTTCTCATACATCGAGCGTTGTGCGATTGTTAATTTTACTTTATCCTGCTATCACCTACCTGCATACTTTTGGATAAAATAAAATTGGCTAAAACCAGTTTACACAACTTTCATTTAAAATTGGTGCTTAGGGTTAATTCTATTTTAAGTTTAATATTTAATTTAAAAAACTTAAAAATTAGCTTTTGTTTATACCATTTCGTACATCCCTCACTTTCAATGAGGATTAAACAGGTTTCCAAAATTTGCATAACCTACTAACTTAGAACCATTAAAATGATTAAAATAAATCAAGGTTTTAAAAAACGCGGGGCATGATCGAGGCGTGGAGGCCAAGCCTTAAGCCTTAGAAGCCTAGGCGGGCCTTAGGCGTAAAAAGGCGTTTAGGCCTTCTCAATATATTTTAATATTTTTTAACCATAATAAGGTAATTAAAATACTAAAATTGTACATATTATAAAAATATGTCTGAATATATGCAAATTAAAATGCTATTTGATTATTTTGGATGAGATAATGGTCCGGTTAGTAAAAAAAATCTTTAAAAGTTGATATCGTTTCACTAAAGCATTGTTGTTTTTAGAAAAAAGTGCGCCTTAAGGATTTTACCAAGAATAAGGCATGAAAAACTTAAGGCGAGGCATTTCTCCCAAGCCTTAAGCCTAGGCGTGCCTAGACGGAGACTAGGCGGGTTTTTTAGAACAGTAATAAATAAACCCGTGTAAGTGGTTCCTCGTAAATATCATAGGATATACTTAATACCAGTCTAATGCCTTTTGGTTGGTTTAGAGCTATATCTAGAAAGTTGATTTAATGAGAATGATATATACGGTCTAGTAAATTATGCCAAGTACAATAATGAACCAATTTCACTTAAATAGGTTATTTTTAGACCCAATATTTCATCATTATCCTCTTAAGACGGTATGGATATTTCTTTATGTCTAAAGATCAAACGAACACGAGAGTACTTAGTGTATGTGCGTTGTCCATATCAAATATTTTCAAGACTTTTTCAATATAATTAGACCGGTGGACAAAAATTCCATTAGAATTTCTCTCAATCCGCAGGTCGAGACAAAAAAAAATTCCCAATTACCTTTCATCTCAAATTCCTCATTTAAATAATTAGCAGTTTTCTCTAGCTCTTTTGGGGTCCCGATTAAATTTATGTCATCCGCATAAACTACTACCATTGAAAATCCCATTAAGGATTTATTTATAAAGACACATGGGCAAATTAGATTATTTTCATACCCTTCCTTAAATAAGTATTCACTAAGAAGATTGTACCATATCCTTTCGAATTTCTTTAATCCATAAAATGAGCATCTTAGTCGAATTGAGTACGTACTCCTTAGCTTTACTCCGGGAAAAAAATCCCTTCGGTATTTTCATATAAATTTAAATGTCTAAGTACCTGTACAAACAAGCGGTCACAACATCCATGAGTCTCATATCTATAAGATTACTAAACTAATCAAATATTTGAAAGTTATACCGTACACAACGTGGACTGGGGATTTTGTATGTTTACTCATAATCAATCTTAGGTTTCTGCGAAAAACCTTATGCCACAAATCCTGCCTTATATCATATGATTTCATTTTTCTCATTAGTATTTCTTACAAACACCTATTTGTAACCTAATAGGTTAATATCTTTTTGGGTTTATACTATCGGTCGATATATACCATGTGCATTTAGAGACTCAAGTTCTGCCTTAATGAAAACTTCCCATTTTGTCTAATCTTATCTTTGTCGTCATTAATTTATAGTACGTGGTTCATTATCACCATCATTTCCCTTGAAATTTGTAGTTACTTCATATGAAAATATGTTATCGATGACTATTGTATTGCGATCCAAAATTTCTCTTGAATATGTATAAAATAAAGAGATCTCATTATTATTCTGAGATACCTTTGCCTTTCCAGGTTTTTTTTATAGTTACTTCAGGAACTTTGTCTTTTTAGTGATACTAACCTCTTCAGAGATTTGAGAGAAAGTGGATCTTTTGTTCAAAACCTCTTTTGGAGCGTTGTGAAGGAATGGATTTTCATTTGATCTCCGCTTCCGGGGAGATGAATCTTTGGAACCTATGGGTATGCCACGCTTATGACATGTAACAAATGCATTTGATGCTAAAATAAAAGTTTGTCCTGCTTGAATATTAATTTTGGTTGGCGCATTAGCCACGGGCGTATGGAACTTGGTCACTTTTGTTGCATCATTAATTGCATCGAGTAATTGATTTGCAATTCCTTAGAAATATATTATCCTCTTCACTTAGTGATAACATTGAGAAGTACGGGGGTCTAGATGAGATTAAATTGAAATATTCCACATTAATTCTCATTATTCATCAGGAAAGGACCGTAATTCAGGTACATTCTTTCCTCCCCCTAACCACGGATGATTGTCTCATCAAATTGATAATCTGAAAATATTGCAGTAAACTCATCACCTATCAATGGCTAGATATAACGAATTATTTAGCGTGAATCATAACTAAAATATATTCTCAAACGACACTGGGGAACTATTTTGGTACGTTGTGGAGGGGAGATGGGCACGTGTACAATACAACCAAATTTATGCAAGTGTGAGATTTGGCTGACATCTTGAAAAGAGTTAGGAAGGGAAAAAAGAGTGGTAAGCAGTTGGCTGAAGTTAAATTAACTTGGTAGCGTGTTGGAGGGAATGACCCTAAGATGAGACTGTGAGTTTGGATTGCATGAGCAAAGGGTGTGCTATATGTTGCAAACTCTTAATCAATGACTCGACTAAACCAATTTGTGTATGGACATGGGGAACTAGCTGCTTAACATCAAATTCTATCTATAAACAATAGTCATACAAAACTTGAGAAGTGAATTCACTCGCATTATCTAAGAAAATGAATTTGATGTGTTAATCGAAAAAATATGCTATGAGTTTAATGATTTGAGCAAGTAATTTAGCAATAGCCAAATTTCTAGTGCATGATAAACAAACATGTGACCATTGAGTGGATGCATAAATAAAAACCATAAAATATTTAAAAGGTCCACTAAAAGGGTGAACATAGTGACAAATATCCTCTTGAATATGTTGTAAGAAAGATGGTGACTCAGAGGCTATTTTGAGAAAAGACGATTTTGTAATTAATTTTCCTTATGTACAAGGGGTGCAAAAATGATCATTAGGTAGGGTGAGATGTTAGTTTTCTAAAGATTTCCATTCAAGTTATTTATGAACATGTGTAATGTGTTAGATCTGGGGTGACCTAAATGGCCATGCCACAGTATTAATGCATTAGTATCATTGAGCTTCTGGCTCATGACAAGGTGTGATTCTATAACATTAAGTGTTGTGTGGTATAACCCCATATATAATACATCGAGTTTTTCTAGTGTGAGCTTCTCGTTTCCAACACTAGAAGTAATGCAAATGAACTATTTGGCACTTTCATTACTTGTTTCCATTTGATACCCGTTCATTTTGATGTCTTAAAACACAACAAATTTCTTCTAGAATTTCTTGAGTATATTGTATTTTGTATGAATAAGTGGGTATCATTAAGGAGCACCACGTGGGCTCTTTCGTAGCCTTCAATGATTTTAGCATGACCGATTATGATGGAAACATTTACCATATCATATACAAAGTTGGAAAAAAACTCCTAGATTTTCAAAATAGTATGGGTTGTTCCACTATTTACCCAAAAATATCATTGCTTTCTCGCATTTTTGGGCCCATACCTTTGGATGAGTAACATAATCAAAATTAAATTTTACCAACCATATAAGTATTGAGAAGATAAATGTAACAACCATGTCGTTTATTAAAATGACAATTTAAACAAAAACATAAAGATGTTATAGTCATAATATCAAAACCATTATTGTAGCAGCATTAAGCAAAAATAAAATAAAATAAAATAAATTTAGTTTTTCAAGGTCTTATTAGGGAGGGATGCCAATTATCCATCAAGTGTCTCATTATCTATTGGATTTCCATCCTCATCTTCATAATAGTCATCAATACTGAGCTGGGTATCATCAAATTTTTATTGGTCTTCAGGACCTTCCATGATGGTTGTCTCCATCATCCAACTGACTTCAGGACATTCCATAACATTTGTCTTCGCTCCCTTTTTCGAGGCCCGAAAATTATCCACCACTTTCTTGGATGAAAGAGAGTTTCGTGTCCAATGTCCACTATTGCCATATCTATGATAAATATCTTTTCGATTTGGTGGAGCTGATTTCTATTTTTTTTAATTGTTGTGGGTATTCCACTTCTAGTGGGGATTGAAGTTGGTATTTTTCCACAGGGCATAATTATAATGACCACTTCTTTTGGGGTTGCTACAACCTCGTTGCATGTATACTCGACATTTTTAATATTTTGAGAAGAATTAACATTCACTTATGGGAGTGATACAAATCCAGTTGGCTGAGATGTATAATTTTTCACTAAGAAATTATTATTTTGCTCAGTGACTAGGTTACATGAGATTAACACTGAGTACTTTTTGAATCCACACTCTCAGTATTGCTGCTACAGGAGCATATTCGATGCATGAAAAGTGGAGAAAGTTTTTCTAACATATCTGCATCCTCCATTTTTTCTCCACATAACTTAATCTTGGAGGTAATTTTGAGCATGCTAGAATTGAAATCCTAAAATCTCAAGTCAAATCATTCATTGTAATACCTGAGATTTCCATAAATATTATTTTGTTACATTAATGATTTATGCTCGCACAATTTCATGGATAATATGAGTTTTTAATGCATTTGGCATGGTATTGAATGGGATTGCATAATGTCCACAACGGTTTGCGAGATAAATATATATGTTGCATGATAAAAAATATATGAAGTTTTTATAATCATAGACTTGGTAATAAATGTTTTTCGAGAAATTTTTTTTTATCGCAAAAGAGGAACTTATTTACTAAGTTGTGTTAAGTACCATTTGACAATTTTGAACACAGTATTGTAGTATAATATTTCACTTTTTTATAAAAGTGACTATATGAGACTCACTATACTAGGACTAAAAAATAAAAAAAATAAGTAAAATTTTGTATGGCAAAAATTAGAAAGGCACGATAATCGTAAGAGATTATATTTAGGTAAAATTAATTGGGCGTTTCCTTAGAAAAATGGGTATTTTGTCAAAAAATAAAAATGCTCAAAAAATTCTAAAAAAACACAGCAAGATATAAAATTAAATTCCGGACAACTTTTGTGTTTTACTTTTGTTTTTGAAAAAATTTGTCTAGGACTTATTTTTGTGCATTTTGTTCCGGTAGGAGAGGGAAAGTGTGTTATCAAGTAGGTTTCATTTGTTTTGTTAGCTCATTTTCACTGATTCCCTAGGTGTATTATCAAAGGCTCATTAACTCAACAAGGATTCTTTTATCCTTATTCTCCCTATCTCACTCCTTAGAACGATTTTTAATGGAGGAAGCCTTAGTTTTATTAAAAAAATATTTCTCTCTCCACCTCTATCTCTAAAAGTTCCATAAAAAAACCTTGCCATAAATAATAAAATACACCATTTTACACCACAAGCCACCATTCTTGCATGATAAAAACACATATATTTTGTAGACAAATGTCCCCCACCTTTTTTCACCATGTTTACACTATTGTTGGAGCTTAAAGTAGGATTTTCCATGGAGTTTGAAGATGGGTAGTTTGATAAAATTAAAGTGGGTATTTTATGGAATTTGGGAGTAGGGTTTTAATGATGATGGAGGTGGATTTTAATTGAGTTAGAAGGGTGGGTAATTGCAAGAAGCCTTGGGAGCTTGGTAACCCCTAACGGGTCACCTTTGGAGGTGGGAGTTGCCCTATTTTATAGTATAGTCTTCCACCATTTTTGTGCTCTTTGAGGTGAGGTTTTATTGCACTTATATTCTAGAATTAATTCTAAATGCATGTTAGTTATATATGTGTATATATGTTCAATGACACATGCTACCTATTTATGAAATTATGTTATGGTTTCATGTGGAATAAAGTGTAGAAAGGTAGATTTTAAACATACTTTGCAAGTTGTGAAATTTTTAGAATTGAAAGTGTTGATTTTTATGGAATAAAATGATACCATTGTGTCAATATTGATATTTTCATGGGAATAAATAAAAATATGGGGCTAAATTATTTGAGTAGTTTTCTCAATAATTTCAAAATATTATAAAAGATGTTTTTATGATAGTGTTATGGGAAAACACTATTATTTCATGTAAAAATGTATTATTACATAAAGAGTGTAAATAAGCTAAAAAATTTCAACATTTTATGTAAGAAAATGTCAAAATGTGACAGTATGTAGCATATTGGGATAAAAGTGATGATATCAAACTGAAGTTTTTCATGAAAATATTATATAAATATTTTTAAAGTATGAATAGATCTTCGATGCTGTCATATGCCCGTCTAGAATTTATGCTGAATGCATGAACATTCCCCACGTGTAATGAAAACCCGTGACGACATTTATGTAGACTTGAAATATCCAAAATACCTTTCTGGTGAATTATGTACAATTTTAATGTTTTAGTGCAACTTGACCGACCCAATGAGGCTGGGGGTACGAAGCCAAGGGTATAAGGATGAGGGTTTGAGGCCGACCAGTTCAACTGGTTAGCCAGTGGAAATCTGTCATAAACTCCTAGGTCAATGGTCCATGCCACGAGCCAACCATATTTTTCTCGTTTATGCATGATTTGCCTAAAAGGCTGATCTGTTAGCACCACACATACACTAGTTTGGAAGTACAATTGCATCTTCCTTGTTGTGTGAAATTTCTCCATCTTAGAGTACCGTCTCTATACTTCCTGAAAATATTTGCTTATATAGTAGACTGGTTTTTGAACCCTTTATTCTAGCTAAACCATTGCTGCATTGGTCGCCGACTGTGAGATTGCTATATACAAGTACAATTTTTCACCGTACAAAGGTCTTGACAATAATGGATGATGATGATGCTGGAAATAGCACCACCCTTCAAGGTGTTTGTAAGCTCAATTCAATGTCAACAATGGCAGTTTAAAGGTATATGTATAGTAAAAGGAGGAGAGGAGAAGAGGAATCAACACCGGAATATAAGTGGTTCAGCCAATCAGGCCTACGTCCAGTGTGCAAGTGTATGATGTGTATCACTGTATGATGTCTCTAATGGCCATGGATACAATCTCTCAAACTCTCTCTCTCTACTGTGCGTTTAGATAGAGTTTCAACTAGGGTTGATAATTTTAGGATCCTTTGCAAGGTAGATGATGACCTCTATATATAGTACCTAGGGGGTGTAATGTACCCCCATGCATGTAACGTGCATGTGTGTGTTGGCCTCACCAATATGGAGAAGCCATCTGTCACTGTCACATGTAGAGAATGATGATGAAATATTCTCCCCACGTGTGGGGAATAATCTTGTTATAACTAATTTGTGTCCACGTGCCCTTATCCAAATGTCAGCAGATGATCGGCTATCATGCTTGGTCATGACCTCGGCCTGGTACAAGCCGAGGTTGGTAAAGTCCAGTCGCTCGTTCAGTACGAGGTGGCCATAAAGGTCTCATCTCATATTAAGCCAAGACAATAGATAAGGGTCGACATTGTTCGAGGTTGAGCTGGCTTATGCTTGAAGCATCGACTGATGTCTTGATGAGGTTGTTGGTAGAAAGGCTTCTTGCGAGCTCGGCCTATATCTGGCCGAGGTTGCCATTCCCAGGTGTACGAGAGTGCTGCTGATCCTTATGATGTGTGCAATGTCCTTTGGAGAGGTTGGTGGTAGTGTCGGCCTGGGCCGACCTTGCTATGGCCGAGGGCTGATGTCACATGCCCAAGGCTTATCCAGTGTCGGCCATAATCTCGGCCGAGGTTGGTGTCTCTGAGCCGAGGTCACACTTGGGGCATAACAATCACCCCTAGCCCTTAGTTACATGTGAGAGCAGGTGACTATGGGATTTTCACATCTCCAAGGCCTTTCTAATATGAGCCAATATTTGTTTGACACTTGTCCAATATTGAAGTGTGGCTTGCTTGGCAAGCGTGTGTTATCAGCTGCCTTTGGGGATCCCAAGGCAATGACGGGCCTTGGGAATCGCGCCTATATATTTAAGGGTTTCGAACCCTTATTTTTCCCTCCTTCCTTAATTCTCTCTCCTGCACGATTGCATTCCAACAGTTTCTCTCTCTAAAGGCGTTCTCTTCACGATTAGCATTCAGAGGTCCTTGGTGGTGATTTCTTCGAATTTTCTTCGCTTCCCTTATTGTTTCATTCTCAGGTATCTTCCTCCCTTCATTTGCCTTCATTTTCTTTGCTTTTTCCTTTTTATTTGTATTTTTTGGCGACTTTCTGAGCTTTCCGATGAGACCACCATAGTTTCAGGTGAACCGTTCTTGCTAGGTTAGGGTAGTTTGATCTTTAAATAGCTTTTTTCCCTTGGTCAATCTTGTTTGTCACTTGATCTTTGAAGTGTAGTCTCTTCCTCTGATGCTCAGACCCCTCTATCAACTTCTTGAGGAATTACCTTCCCTCAAAGAGAAGACTTTAGAAAAAAATTAGGCAAATAGAGAGAGAACAAGAGGAGGCTCGTAGGTCACAAGAATTCCCTATTAGACCCATCTTTCCACCACCTCTGAAGGTGATATATCCTGATCCCTCAGAACCTTTTAATGAGGCAGAGGTTCCTGCCGATCCAATACCGATGTCCGAGTCTGAGTCTTCCACCTCAGACCCCATATCTGTGGATTCATTCCAGGAGGCCATGGACTTCACAACTCGGGAAGATCAGGCCCCTGATCAGGCCGAGGTCTCTAGCGGAGCCTCGTCCCATAATAACTCGAGCACCTCGGCCTCTTCCTCAGAGGTTGAGATTGTTGAGATGAGTGTGGCCATTCCACCACCACTTGACCCCATTCCTCTGTCGGCCATCACCGGTGCCGAGTTCGCTCAGAGGTTCCCAAGTAACCCCTCAACATCTGCTCCGGCCGACGTTGAGCTAGATGATGATGATGAGGTTGAAAGCGATGTCGATGTCTCTGAGGCGGTCGAGATCGAGAGTACCGTTACTGAGGTAGATCTTCTTTGCTTTAGATAGCTGTACTCTATCAGTCCCTCAATAAAGCTTAGGAGACCTATGAGAGAAGAGAGGGACTACAATGGCCGAGATGGTGAGATCTTCTTGTACGATCAGATGTTCAAATTAGGATTTCGTTTGCCCCTTCATCCCATTATTAGGTCCATCCTTGCCTTCATTAATTTGGCCCCTTCCCAACTGTCTCCCAATGCTTAGAGGGTTATAATGGGGGCCATAGTCTTATGGAGGGATATCCACCACTCAGACCTTCCAGTTCAGGTCTTTATTGGTTGTTATGTTCCCTCCTCGGCCAAAAATCATCCAAGCTACTATCATTTTATAGCTCGAAAGCCTGAGAAAAAGCTGCTCCAAATAACTCAGACTTCCAACCACAACTGGAAGCCTCGATACTTTTTCGCTTCTGGGCCATGGAAATTTGGCCCATGTGTACCCTCGTCAATTCTAGAGCCAAGGATGCCCCTGAGATGGGGTAAGGTCACAATGTCTGCGAGGGCCGACCCTGGTCTGAGCCCGCAAAACCTTCAGAAGGTGAAGCCCTTCAAGATCAGGGGATACACGGTCTGCTTGTCAAGTTCGAGCATTTGATGACCCCCCACTACCTCTCTGAGACAGTTCTAGGTGGAAGTCCCCTTGCTGAGATTGGTAAGCATTTTTTATTCCAAGTTGAACCTCTGAGTTTCTTCATATCTGATTCTCTAACTCAGATCTATTAATTTTTGTAGAGCTCCCAGAGAATATCTCAGACGAGCTTTGGGAAATGGATGCTCCTAGCTTGACGAGGCTCGCAAAGAAGGCAGGTCTTAATGCTCCTCCTCCAGCTCCCTCTACCTCAAAGCCCTAAGCCACGAAGAAGAGGGATTCAACTGATCATGCTCCTGAGGATCAGAGGCAGAAGAAAAAGAGTGCTGATACGGCCATCCCAATCTCTTCAGCAGACGCTTTGTCGACTTTTCTAGAGCTATTGAAGATTACTGACAGCATCGTCGGCCACAGTCTACAGGCCCTAGATGCCTTCGGCTCTACGATGACCGAGGCCGATAAGCCTTTCTTCCGGTCATTAGATACTCCCTTACTGATTGAGTTCGGCATCCATAGATCTATTCAGGTATAACCTCATATTTCTTTATAATTTCCAAGTGTAACCTCTGATTTATCTCTGACTTACTCATGATCAAAAAATTTACAGGGCCTGGCAGCTATGCACCACCTCTCCAACTGAACTCTGAGGAAGTTGCCCCTCATCTAGAAGGGTCAAGAGGCCGAGAAGGTCCAAAGTACTTTGAACGCAGAAATTGACCGCCTGAAGTCTGAGCTGGGTGAGTCTGACAAGAAGGTGAAGGGGCTGGAGAAGGAGGTATCTTAGCTTAAGAAGGACCATGTTGCGGCTTTGAAGGCCAAGGACGACAGTCTGCAGCAGAAGGTCAGCTCGACCGTGAAGGCAGCCCTCGATGATGCCTCTGAGGGGATAATAACTGAGTACAAAACTTCTAATGAGTTTATGGGCTTTGTCTTTGAATACCTCGAGAGAGGTATCAAAGCTACTACCAAGTGGGCAGCTGTCAAGGAGAAGGAGGCTGTCACTTTGAAAGCCTCTGACTTCATAGGCCTTAGATTTGCTAATTTTCCGCTTGCCCAGGACCTTCAGGAGGTTGAGGAGGAGGCTGCGGTGCCTGCCGAGACTGCAACGTTGGACGGCACAGAGGTTGGAGGGGCAGACCACCATGATGACGTTGTCGAGGTGACCAACGTCGTCCATCTTAACCAAGCCGAAGACACTAGTATTCCCCCTTAAAACCCTTAGAGATAATTTCAGAATATTGTTTGTAACCCGTGACATTGTGAAGCTTGTTTATAACCCCTGAACATTTATAATTTCTGAATGAACATGGTTCTTACTTTTTGAATCTTTGTAACCTCTGAATATTTATAATCCCTGAATGTGTCATTCTCTGAGGAGGATCATCTTCTTTTGTTGAATGTATGTCGTGATGTTTTGGCCCTGAAGCTTATGCAATGGTGTTTGCTTAAACCAAATTAGTAGTCTGACCTCAGACCTCGTCACCCCTGAATGGTGTTATGAAGGTCTAAGGTCATCACCTAAGATGTTATCCTCATAATTAATCTCACCAAATTAATGATGTTAAGGGCCTGAGGTCATCTCATTATGGTGTCTGAGCTCAGACCTCGTCACCACCGAATGGTGTTATGAAGGTCTGAGGTCATCACCTAAGATGTTATCCTCATAATTAATCTCACCAAATTAATGATGTTAAGGGTCTGAGGTCATCTCATTATGGTGTCTGAGCTCAGACCTCGTCACCACTGAATGGTGTTATGAAGGTCTGAGGTTATCACCTAAGATGTTATCCTCGTAATTAATCTCACTAAATTAATGATGTTAAGGGTCTGCGGTCATCTCATTATGGTGTCTGAGCTCAGACCTCGCCACCACTGAATGGTGTTATGAAGGTCTGAGGTCATCACCTAAGATGTTATCCTCATAATTAATCTCACCAAATTAATGATGTTAAGGGTCTGAGGTCACTCATTATGGTGTCTGAGCTCAGACCTCGTCACCACTGAATGGTGTTATGAAGGTCTGAGATCATCACCTAAGATGTTATCCTCATAATTTCTGCCATAAGTGCACAATTTCGTAAGAATCGTCATGGGAACTAATCTTTTATTAATAACCTCTTCATAATAAGATGGTACATTTACATAAAACTCTTTGCAACATCATATATAATACTTCTTTAGGTGATCCGCATTCCACGGGTTAGCGAAAGGTTCTCCTTCTAGATTTTCTAGCCTGTAAGTGCCAGGCACAACCTCTTCTGTCACTTTGTAGGGACCGTGCCAGTTCGGATGGAGCTTGTTTGTTTTTTGTAAGGTCTTCTTTAACACTAGATGTCCCACCGCGTTGGGTCTTGACCTCACCCTTTGGTTATAGAATCTCGCTGCCCTCTGTTGGTAGGCTGCTTGCCTGATCTCCGCGTCTTCTCTTCTTTCTTCAATTAGATCTAGGTCTAGCCTCCTCTCTTCCCCATTTTTATCGGGGTCATAGGTCTGAACCCTATGAGTTGGGAGCCCGACTTCTGTTAGTATGACAACCTCTAAGCCATGTGCAAGCATGGACGGGGTTTCTCCTGTAGGTGTCCTTGCCGTGGTCCTGTAAGCCTATAACACAATGCAGACCTCTTCAGTCCATCTTCCCTTCGCATCTTCTAACCTATTCTTGATTCCATCAAGAATTGTTCTGTTCGTGACCTCGGTCTGTCCGTTTGCCTGAGGTCGGCCAGGAGATGAGAAGAACTGCTTTATCCCCACTCTTAGGCAATATTTTTCTAAAGAGGAGTTCTTGAACTGGGTCCCATTTTCCGAGATGAGAGTGTTTGGGAGGCCGTATCTGCATATGATATTCCTCTAAATAAATTGGAAGGTCTTTTGCTCTATGATCGTTATTATTGGCTCTGCCTCCACCCACTTTGAAAAGTAGTCAATGGCAACTATCAAGAATCTATAATTATTGGAAGCTCTTGGCAGGGGTACTACTAAGTCAATCCCCCATACTGCAAATGGCCATGGAAAAGTGATTGACGTCATAGGCTGATGAGGGATAGCGGCAAATGTTTGACATTTATGACATTTCCTCACATAGGCTGCAACGTCTTTGGACAAGGTTGGCCACCAGTACCCCTGTGTGATGATTCTTTTAGCCAAGGGTCTTCCCCCTATGTGGCTAGAGCAAGAACCCTCATGAACTTCCTGTAAGACCCGGGGAACTTCCGTGGGGTGTACACATCTGAGGAGAGGTAGTAGGAATCCTTTCTTGTACAGGACGTCTCCTACTACCGAGAACTTGACAGCCTTATATCTCAATTTCCGCCTCTCTAACTTGGATTCAGGTAGCTCTCCCTCTCTGATATATCCGACGAGGGGGTCCATGCACGAATCTCCTAGGTTCAAATTGTGACAAGGGTTACATACCTCTTCTTCCTCAATGGATGCCTTCCCCAAGACCTCAATCGGAATGGTCCTTCTAACATCTGTCTTCGTTGCCGAGGCTAACCTCGCCAATGCATTTGCGTGACTGTTACTTTGTCGAGGAACTCTCTTCAATCTTGCCTCTTCAAAATATTCTAACATCGTTCTCACCCTTTTCAGATACTTGGCCATCCTTTCATCTTTGGCCTCATAGACTCCCAATACTTGATTGACAACTAACCTTAAGTCGCTGTAGAGTAGGAGTCACTTTACACGAAGAGTCCTTGCCAATGAGAGACCTGCTATCATGACCTCATACTCGAACTCGTTGTTAGAAGCCTGGAAGTTGAATCTCAAAGCGTATTCAATGTTGGCACCATCTGGAGCCGAGAGTATCAACCCTGCACCGCTTCCACTATCGCAAGAAGAGCCATCAACGAAGAGGATCCAAATGTCTATATTCAATGAGAAGACCCCTTCTGACATGACTCCTTGCTTGAAGAGGTACCGATCTTCCTCGTTCTCCGCGACTCTGCTCCTGGCCCTGTTGGACGCGACCTCTTCCTGATCTTGGAAGATGTTTGATGTCGTCTCTTCCGAATTTCGGAAGACACCACGGTTTTCAACACCCTCTAGGCCATTCTCTGCCTCAGCCTCAGCCTCTTCCCATGTGAACTGTGCGACAAAGTCTGCGAGGGCTTGACCTTTGATGGCCGTCTTAGGTTGGTAGGTAAGATCGTACTCCCCCAACTCAATGGCCCCGGTCATCAATCTCCCAGACTTCTCAAGTTTATGTAGGACCTGTCTTAGTGGGGAGCCGGTAAGGACAACCATGGAGTGGGCCTGGAAGTAAGGCTTCATCTTCCTCGAAGCATGTATCAGGGCGTAAGCTAGCTTTTCCATGCGAGGGTAGTTTTGTTCGGCCCCTTGAAGGGCCTTACTGTTGAAATACACAGGCCTTTGGATCCTAACATCTTCCCGTAATATGGCTGCGCTGATGGATGATTCGGAGACTGCCAGATACACGTATAATTTCTCCCTTGCTACAGGCCGAGATAGTAATAATGGAGACTTCAAGTAAGAATTGAGCTGGTTGAAGGCTTTTTCGCACTCTTTGTCCCACTAGAAGGCCTTTCTCAGTACCTTAAAGAATGGAAGGCACTTGTTCGTTGCCCTAGAAATAAATCTGTTAAGTGCAACCACTCTCCCTGTAAGTCTTTGGACATCTTTGATACTCCTCGGTGTCTTTATGTCAAGCAAAGCCCTGATTTTCTCAGGGTTCGCTTCAATCCCTCTCTGGTTAACGATAAATCCCAGGAACTTCCCAGCTCCTACTTCGAAGACACACTTTGCGGGGTTAAGTTTCATTCTGTATGAGTTCATAACATCGAAGGTCTTCTCGGGGTCTGCTACATGAGTGCATGCTTTCAAGCTCTTTGTTAGCATATCGTCTGCATACACCTCCATAGTCTTACCTATTTGCTCTTCAAACATCTTATTAACAAGATGTTGGTACGTTGCTCCTGCATTTTTCAGACCGAAGGGCATCACCTTGTAGCAGTACGTCCCTTTGTCGGTAATGAAGGCTGTCTTCTCTAAGTCTTCAGCGTCCATGAAGATCTGGTTGTAGCCTGAATACGCGTCCATGAAGCTCATGAGCTCATGTCCCACTGTAGCATCCACCATTTGATCTATCCGAGGTAACAGATAGCTGTCTTTGGGACAAAACCTGTTTAGGTAAGTGAAATTAACACACATTCTCCACTTCCCATTGGCCTTGGGCACAATGACTGCGTTCGATAACCACTCCGGGTATGTAAATTCTCTTATAAACTCAGCCTCTTCCAATTTTTTGACCTCTTCTCGGATGACGTCGTACTTCTCCCTGGAGTAGACTCTTCGTCTCTGTTTGACAGGCCTGGCATCTTTGGTCACGTTGAGCTTGTGACTCATAACCTCAGGGTCGATGCCGGGCATGTCTGCGTGACTCCATGCGAAGACACTCTGCCTCCTCCTGAGAAAGTTTATCAGCTCTTTCCTTGATTTTTGTCTTTAGGGCTTTACCGACCTGGATGGTTTTTTTCGGCTCGTCCTCATTGAGGGAGATGGATTCTACCTCTTTCGTGGCCTCTCCCTTCTTCAATTTTGTCTCATCTCTTGGGTCAAGCATATCAATGCTATAAGTGGTGGTTGCCCTCTTATGGGCCTCTCTCTCTTTAGACGAGTTGAAGTAACATTGTCGAGCTATGGTCTGATCACCTTGCACTTCCCCTACCCCATAGGGAGTCGGGAATTTTAGCATCTGATGGACCATCGACGGCACAACTTCAAACTCTTTTAGGGCCACTCTTCCTATGATGAGGTTATAGGTCGAGAATACATTTTCGTCCATCACAAAAAATTTATCTTCCTGGTTAACCTCTTAGGCCACTCATCACCCATCCGTACGTCCATCTCATACATGCCCAAGGGGTGGACCTTTTCACCACTGAAGCCGATCAAGGGGTGATGATAGGGTACCAGCCTTGCTCTGCTAAGACCTAGGCTCTTGAAGCAAGGCCAAAACATCATGTCTGCCGAGCTCCCCCATCTACGAGGATCCTCTGCACCTCGCATCCATGCACCCTTGTTGTTATTATCAAAGAGTCATCATGGGGGGTGAAGATACCTTTGAAGTCGATTCTGGAGAACCCAACTACAAGGGTGTCCATGTCTACCTTATTCCTCTTCTGTACTGTATCGGAAGACGTTAGGTTTATAACTTTCAGCTTGGCCACTGACTTGGCCTCTGCTACATGAGCCTTCCTGTCAGCTACTTCAGAGCCACCTCCTGCAAATCCTCCGTATATGGTGTCAACACCAAACGAGATCATACCAACCCTCTTCATCGGGGTGTTGTCATCCTTCGGCGGAAGATCCGGATCGTCTTCATCATCACCTTCTGAATCATCGTCTCTTCTGGATGGGACATTATCACGACATTTGTCATTTCTCCTTTTCTTAGGATCATCTCTTCCAGCTTTAGGAGCCTTACCATCCACATACTTCCTCATCTTTCCAAGTTTTAACATCTTTTCAATCTCATCTTTCAAGGCGAAGCATCTGTCCGTGACGTGGCCATGCACCTGGTGGAACTCGCACCATAGGTTTTTGTTCCTCTTATGTGGTGGATCTTTCAATTTCTCTGGCCATCTCAGAGTCCTGTCATTCTTAATCTCGTTGAGGATGTGCTCGCAGCTCACAGTCAGAGGAGTATAGTGGGCGAACTTGTCATCACCCGACCTCTTCTTCCCATCTTTCTTCTTTTGGGACTTTCCACTACTACCGCGATTCTCATCCTCATACTTGGCGGCCATTGCCTCTTCCGCATTCATCACTTTCCCCGCGGTTGCCAGGAGCTCCGCCATAGACCTTGGGGGGTCTTCCGAAAGTTTCTATAACAGCTTCCCTTTCTGTAAACCCCCTATGAGGGCGGTCATGGCTATATTCTCTTCATAATCTTCAACCTCCAACTTTTCTTTGTTGAACGTGGCTATGTAGTCTCTTAGGCTCTCGTCCTTGCCCTGATTGACATACAACAGGTGAGTAGTCTTCTTTTGAGGTCTCACCCCAAAGAAGAAGTTATGGATGAATCGTTCAGCAAAGACTTTGAAGTTCTCAATTGAGTTCTTCAGAAGAGAGGTAAACCAGATGTGTGCTGCCCCTGTTACGGTCCCAGAGAAGGCCCTACACTTCATCTCATCGGATATCGAGTAGATGTGTGCTGCTGACTGATACATCTCGATGTGATGTACAGGGTTAGTGCTGTCATCATACTTGGGAGACACCATAGGAGGCTTGAACTTAGTTGGGGTTGGGAAGCCCACTATCTTGGCCACAAATGGAAAGCCCTCTAAGTAACCCCTTTGTAATGGGTCCCTGCTTTTAATGAGGTCTCCTATCTTTTCCTCAAGACGTTGGATAGAGTCATTCCATGGCCTCCTGCCATCAGCATGGTCGAGGTTGTCCCCAGCCACCTCTAAGGGATGGACTGAGGGTTCCCCTGCCGCAGCACATCGTCGGTTATTGACCTCTTCCTCGCCTCTACCTCTTCTTTCACGGGGTCAGCCTTGGTCAGGCCAACCTGGTCTGTCCCCTCTTTGTGAGCCGGTAGCACTCCTTGACCTGGATAACCTCTGTCTTAGGTCATTCACTGGACCCAACCTCTCGAAGGCTGACCCTCTGCTCAATCTATCAAAAGCTGATCCTCGCTGTTGGGCCTCTTCAACTCTTCGGCCAGCTCATCCTCGGCTCTGCTAAAGAGGGCGAACCGTATTGTTCAAAACCTCATATGGCTCCCAATAATCTTCCGGAGCCTCTTTCGCCTCTAGATCATCATACCTGTCCTCCGGGTAAGGGTTTCCTTACCTCCCCAGGCGTAAGTGCCTAGGGTCAGCAACGTCCTTCCTCCGCTGGGGTGCAAGTTAGTCCTTCATTGGTGCCTGGGGTGGTCCCCTGGCATCAGGATGAGGTTGAACAGCTGCCGAAGTGATCATATCCGATGAGACTCCAGGTGGTCTCATCATAGTTTGGCTAAGCTGTGCAAATTGCTCCTGCATACCTTCTTGTGTTGCAGCCAAAGACCTCAAGGCTGCAGCTACCTCTGCCATTTTGGACTGGGGCGGCGCCTGACTTGAACTAGGCCCTTCACCTCCAGGTGGCGAAAGAGGCAGCGGTAACTCTGGTGCCATGTGTTGCTTAGTAAAGAGCTTAAGTATCAGGTGAGCTTAATACCTTTAAGGACCTCTTTCAATGGTGAAACGACTCCACACAAGGGGTGGTGCCTGGTTCACTACCAGAGTCTCCGGTGAGGTTAAGATGTAGAAGTGGAAGAGATAGATTCTCTTCCCACAGACGGTGCCAAAATGATGATGCTGGAAACAACACCACCCTTCAAGGTGTTTGTAAGCTTAATTCAATGTCAATAATGGCAGTATAAAGGTATATGTATAGTAGAAGGAGGAGAGGAGAAGAGGAATTAACTCCGGAATATAAGTGGTTCAGCCAATCAGGCCTACGTCCACTGTGCAAGTGTATGATGTGTATCACTGTATGATGGCTCTAATGGCCATGTATACAATCTCTTAAGCTCTCTCTCTACTGTGCGTTTAAACAGAGTTTCAACTAGGGTTGCTAATTTTAGGATCCTTTGCAAGGTAGAGGATGACCTCTATATATAGTACCTAGGGGGTGTAATGTACCCCCCATGCATATAATGTGCATGTGTGTGTGTTGGCCTCACCAATATGGAGAAGCCATCTGTCACTGTCACTGTCACATATAGAGAATGATGATGAAATATTCTCCCCACGTGTGGGGAATAATCTTGTTATAACTAATTTGTGTCCACGTTCCCTTATCCAAATGTCAGCAGATGATCGGCTATCGTGCTTGGTCATGACCTTGGCCTGGTATAAGCCGAGGTTGGTAAAGTCTAGTCGCTCATTCAGTCCGAGGTGGCCATGAAGGTCTCGACTCATATTAAGCCGAGACAATGGATAAGGGTCGACATTGTTCGAGGTTGAGCTGGATTATGCTTGAAGCATCGACTGATGTCTTGATGAGGTTGTTGGTAGAAAGGCTTCTTGCGAGCTCGGCCTATATCTGGCCGAGGTTGCCATTCCCAGGTGTACGAGAGTGCTGCTGATCCTTATGATGTGTGCAATGTCCTTTGGAGAGGCTGGTGGTAGTGTCGGCCTGGGCTGACCTTGCTATGGCCGAGGGCTAATGTCGCATGCCCAACGCTTATCCAATGTCGGCCATAATCTCGACCGAGGTTGGTGTCTCTGAGCCGAGGTCACACTTGGGGCATATCAGAGGAGACCCTAAATAAACCTTAAACTCTTGAAGGATTTTTCACACTTTCCATCCCCTTCAAAGTATTTTCTCAGCACTTTGAATAACGGTAAGCATTTGCCAATGGCACAAAAAAAAACCATGTTTAAGGCCTCCACACATAAGTCTATGAACTTTTTTTTTTTAATTTCTTAGCGACTTCATATCAACCAGGGCCTTGATTATTGCTAGATTGGATTCTATCCCTCTATATTTTACTATGAAGCCGACAAATATTCTCTATTTGACCCCAAAACGCATTTACTTGGATTCAGTTTTATCAAGTGTTTTTTCATCTTATCAAAAGTAATGGCCAAATCCTTCACATGGTCTTCAGACTTATAGCTTTTTGTTAACATGTTTTTAGCATAAATTTCCATAGTTTGTCCTATCATTTCATTGAAGATTTTGTTCACGAGTGGCTAGTACGTGCGCCTAAGATTCTTCAAAATGGAAGGCATCACCTTATAGCAGTACATGCCTTTAGTTGTTTCTTTACATCATCCTCAATAGCTAATATATAGTTTTACCCATTATAGTCACCCATGAAGCTCATCAACTCATGATCAGCTGGTCTATCCTTAGCAAGGGAAAATAATACTTGGGCCATGCCTTGTTTAGGTTGGTAAACTCTACGCATATCTTTATTTTCCATTTTGTTTTGGCACGAGTACAATATTTGACAACCAAGATGGATACTTAACTTCTTATATGCAACCCGTATCCCGTAGTTTCATCACGTGTTCTTAAATGATCTGGTGCCGATTTGGGGCAAACTTCCTCCTCTTTTGCTTGAATTTTTTGGCCTAAATATCCACATCTAGGTGCTAACATATGGTGTTGGGTACCATTCCCGACATATCCTTATGTTACCATGAAAAGGTATCCCTTCTCTATTTCAAGAGCTTGACCAATTTAACTTTAACATTGGGTTTCAAAGATGAGCTAATTTTTGTTTTTTTGGGATACTCTTCATCAAGAACCACCGATTTTACCTGTTCAACTGCCTAACCCTTCACGAGCTTCTCCTCATCTCTATTGTCAAGAGTGTTAAAATTGTATGAAGTAGTCTCTCTCTTATAAGAGTCCTTATGTTCAACATTCATGAATTTTAATTATCTCGCTTTAACCTAATTTCCTATGGCCTCCCCTACTCTAAAGTGAGTAACAAATCTTATCATCTGATGAACGGTGGACGAAATGACTTCAAATTATTTCAAGGAGACTCATCCTAAAATAATGTTATATGTTGATATTACATGCTAATCCATTACAAAGAAGTTTACTCTCTTTGCCAAACAAGTCGGCCACTTTCCCATACAAACATCAGTCTCCACAACCCATAGTGGTAAAACCTTCTCTTTACTAAAGCCGATGAGGGGTTGATGGTAGAGTTTGAGTTGTTTAACATTTAAATTCAAACCTTTAAAACAACCCTAGAAAATTACATCTTCTGAGCTTCCTCCATCAACAAGGATACGAGAAGCATTGTATTAGAGAGCCATGGGGCTTACAAACAATAAGTCATCATGCGAGTAAATGATGTTATTGAAATCGAACCTAGAAAGGCCAAAGATCAAATAACCAATGTTCACTTTCCTAGGATGAATTTATTCATCCTTTTCTGTAATATGATTTGTATCCATTCCCCAAGAACCTCCTGTTACTTCTCCTATATAAGCTTTTCTACCGACTAACTTAACACCTCCACAACGACTCCTCCTGAAATCATGTGCATGCCGAATGATATCATGTGTAAGTCTCCCTAGGGATTCTTAGGCTTTTCAAGAAAGTCTAGATCTCCATCATAATCATTATCTAAATCTCCATTTTTTGGCTTTTTACCTTCATTTTTATTCATTTTGTCCCGCGCAAGAGACCCCTGCCTTTTCCTTTGCTCTTGAGGATGACCAATTTGTTCCACTAATCTTTTCAGTTAAGTATTTTTGATGAGTTTTTCAATCATCCTTAAGAGCATGACGATCATTGGGATCATGGCCATGGTATTTATTTTGGTTCTTTTATTCAAAGGGAATTTTAATTTAATTGGCCACTTGATCTCTTACTCATCTTTGATTTGATTTAAGATGTGGTGCACTTGGGTAGTGAGGGGAGTATAAATAGTGAAATTCTGTTCAAACTTCTCCTAAGATTTCTTTCTCCCTTTGTCTTTGCTCTGAGAAGATTTTATATTCCCATCTTCCTTTAACTCTCTTTTCTTAGCCACCATGGCTTCTTATGCATTTATGACCTTCCATGCCTCTACAAAAATATAATTTATTAAGGTAAGGTGGCCTTTTGAAAGGGCCCAATATATTTTCCTGGGTAGGATCCCTTTGATAAGGGTTGTCATCGTAATTTTTTCATCATAATCACCAACGTCAAGCTTCTCCTTATTAAACCTGGAGATAAAGTCTATGACTTTACCCTTTTTTCTTTCGAACATTAAGCAGGTGGGTCACCATCCTAACTGGTTTCAGGCAGAAGCAAAATATGTATATGCAGGCTTGTGTACCATATGTGCGCTACTTCGATAAGAGTGCTTGAGAATGCTTGAAATTTCATTTCATCTAGGATAGATTAGCTATCGATAGCCTAATGATACATTTTTACATGATGAATAGGATTTTAGATCCCATCATACCTTGGCATGGCCACATGAGGTTTAAACTTTGTAAGAGTAAGATAATTAATAATGTCTAGGATGCAGGTAATCCCTTCCATGTATATTCACTCTAAGGGATTCTTACTTTTCATCATGTTCCCTAACTTGTTTCCCATCCTCTAGATGGAACTTTTCATGGCTTATCACTCATAGAATGGTTATCTCCTGATCTTTCATTCCTCGATTTCCCCATGCTCTTGTTAGTTAAAGTATGAGATATATCATGAGGTCCAAATTAGGCAAAAACCGTTGGGGTTAATATTCCTCTGTATTCCTCAAGATACTATCTTATGCCACATTGTCTATAAGCATTAGGTAGGGCACGATGTCTGGGTCCTAAACTATCAAATGCTAGTGGTTTTATCAGCGTGATGAAGGAACTCTCCATCTTCTGCAACATATGCCTTGTCTATGTTTATCGTATTGCTTTTGGAATGAAAGAGGTTTTACCTAGATGATAAGATTAGTCTCGACTTCTTGGCTCTGATTTAACGTCTGCCTCCTCCTCTTCTGTCATTGGAATTTCATCACTCGGGTTCTCTTCCTCATATCTACATTCAAGCTGAGGGGATCTTTCCACATTTATATGCCCTACCCCCAATGAGTCAATTTTCCTCGATGGATAAAATAATTCTTATAGGGGTTTTTGGCTACCTCTGCTAGAGTATGAGGGTTCACAACTCCCTTTGATGGACTTCCTTATAACGTTTGAGTAAGATCCAATATTTACGATCGCATCTTCTATTGATTAGCTATTATCATGTTTAGTGCTCCAGCGAGCTCAACCATATCTAAAGGTGATATACTACTTGAGGCATTCATTTCACTTAAAGGTGGTGGTGATGGTAATTCTAATGATATTTTTTAGCCAATGAATTTCTATTTGTAATAAGGAATTTTGCCCAAAAAATCCTAAATAAGAGGGTGAATAGTGAATAAAAAAATCTACACTTATGGGTTGATGCTTTTACCTAAAATTTCTAGATCTAATGAACAAACTAAAATATTGATAAGTTGATAGTGATTTTAAGATCAAACTACTAGAAATTTGATGGTGGATAGTGATTTCACCTATAATTGCACTGAAATTAAGATAAAGTTCATACAATACTGAAAAAATGAGTTGAAGATAAGAGTAGAGAAAACCCTCAAACCAAACCTTCAAACTATAGGTCTAGATCTGAGCTAACTCATATCTATGCCTGTAATTAGGTTATGAGCAAGTTCACTCGTGAAAAGCAATTGAGTTTACAATTATTCCCACATATGGCGCCAATCTGGTGTTACACGAAATTGCAACAATCTAGATAAAAAGACTAACTCTGTGAGTGATTAAGATGAATATGGTTTGGGCATGAGATTGAGAAGTAAAAGTGCAGTAAATAAGAACATAAGATAGATCACCTGAAGATTTAAAGTGGTTAATTCAATTAGCCTACACCGATTGTGAGTAAACTTATTCTTCGTTATTCACGGAGTGTTACACTTTGGGTACATTCTCTTTCTAGAAGTATTTTACGAGAATTTTGGTGTGTTTTAAAACATAATGGCTTATGGAAAAAGTAACATGGTACAAGATATTTATAGGAGCCTTCGGGTGTAATGTGAACCACAAGTCACATGGTGCATGTTAAATGCCATTCTCCTTTTAGATGTTGCCAAAAATTCCCCCACATCCAATGCAAACACATGCTCACATTTATACAAGCTTGAAATGTCCAAAATACCATTTTATAGTGAATTCTATACAATTTTATCTTTTTGTTGCCACTTGGCTGATCCTATGAGGCCAAGGGTACGATCCTGAGGGTATCCTGAATTTTTCGTACAATATGAAATTGTGAAATTTATTTTGTGTTTGTTATGACATGTGATGCCACTATTTATTTTTATATGTTATATAATTTATTTTTATAAATGGAATTAATTCATGGAAATTAATTAATTAAATATTTGGAAGTGACTGTGTATTATGGGCGACTAAGGAATTGTTAGGGACACTACAAAAAAACCACTTTTTGAGACGGTGCTCTCGCCATCTCAAAAGGTACTCTAGGCGTCTCAAAAACCTATTGGGATGCCATTTGGGACGACTAAAGGGGGTCATATTAGACCCCCGTTTCAAATGCTTTTAGAAACGACAGTAGCCATCTCAAAGGGTTTGAGATGGGAAATAAACTGTCTCAAAAGGTCATTGTTTATAGGGCGCTTTTGAAATAGTGAAAAAGTCATCTTTTAAAGCTGTTTTTTCAGATGGCAAGAGCATTCCCAGAAGGGTTTTGAGACAATCACTAAGCCTTATCAAAGTGTCATCATTTATTGGACACTTTTGAGATGACGAGGAAGCCGCCTTTAATAATATTGGGACCCAAAAAAATATAATACATTTCATGCTTTACATTTCAGCATATATAATATACAAAACCTATTGAAAACAATATATAAAATCTTTGGCACCCACTTTAACATATAAACCATACAATTTCTCATTCAAATATAATTAGAGTTTGTAGAAGTAAAATCTCCTTACATAATAAAAAATTTAAACATCATGTCGACCGACCTAAATCAAAGTTTCTTTAATAAAAACATTAATGGTAATAACAAGTTTTTCAATTATTACACTAGTCTCATTAGTAAAATACATAAAAACCCGTCAACTCTAATTCTTCAAGCTCTTGTCGATGTCGAGCCTCTTGATCTTCAACATCTTGTTGATATCGAGCCTTTCGATCCATTCCTCTCTAAATCGTCTTCCATTGGGGTTGTGAGTAGCTGTTTGTCAAGTAATCTTTCCTCAGCTATGAGATCACACATTTTCAAACGACATAGACTCTTCTCTTCCATGCAGGGGCGGACGCACGTTGGGACGAACTGGGGCAGCCGCCCCAGTTCAAATTTGGAAAAAAAATTGTTTAGTGTTATTAGTCCAGTCGTTTGGTGGTTGAGGAAGGAGGTTGAGGTGGCTACATCGTGTACGGTACCGAATGTGGTTTGACCGAGGTTGGCGTTCCTTTTTGTTTCAGTATTGGCCGAGAGGATTGAGGATGGTGAAGAGGGTCTGGATGCTCTCTCTCTCATCTGTTTTGGGGAGATTATGGGTTTGTTTTGTTGTGGGTAGTGTTTTTTGGTTTTGGCTCCCTGTTTTGCTTCTTGTTTGGGTTGTTGAGAGGCTATGTGTAGATCTTTTGGTTGTGGTCCCATACACGTAGCTCTCTTTTTATTTCTTGTATTCTAATGTTTGGCTATGAGTGATTAATATAATCAACTCAGGTTGACGATTAAAAAATATGGCTTTATATGATTACAATTTAGTTTGATTTATTAGTTAGTTTTTCACTCAACTTTTTAATTTTTGTAGAAATTTAATGGAGTCTTCATCCGTCTGTTTGTGTTCCATCAAGTGTGCTTAGATTGAATTTTAATGGTGTAAGGTCAGTTAACTCATTTTCATACTATATACTAGGCAAAATTCAATTGTTATCATTATTAAAATTTGGGTATTGTGAATATTTATGAAGCATCGTTTATTTCTTGAAATTAATTAGGTATTATTAATAATAATTGAGAGTAGTTTGGACATTATAAATCTATAATTTATATAAAACTCGAAATAATCCAAAAAAATATCGCATCGGGGGCTCCCGCCCCGAACCCCGGCACCACTCCAAACTTTCGCCCCAGTTGGATAAAAATCCTGGATCCGCCACTGCTTCCATGGATGTGTATATGTACATATAATACACATAATCAAGTTAATCAAGCGAATTACACAATAATAAAATTGAGAGAGAGAGAGAGAGAGAGTAATTAAATTAATTGTACATGAAACAAACATGAATTTATAATTGGGAAGACAAATATATCATCATAACATCTAATACATCATCATAAATTTGAAACAAGCATGAATTTGTAGGTTCAAATGATACTAATCTTGACAAATGAACACTTGTAGCTCTCAACTTGAAAAATACATAAATTCAAGCTCATTTGTCCTACGAGTTGATCTAAATGACAAAGAAACATGGGGTGATGGTGAATAAAAATTAGCGGGAATACAAATGTTGCATAAGAGTCCATTGAAGACGAATAACAAATTTGAGGAATATAAACGCTGCACAGGATTTCAATTGACAATCAATAACAGGAATATAAATGCTGCATAGCAGTTCCTTACAAAAGATAACACAATATTCCTTATTAAACGCTGCATAGCTGGCTAAGCACCTCTATACAATAAGCGTAAAGGTAGTAACAATTAAACTCAGGATTACTAAACGCTGCATATTCTTTTTTGCTACATAGTTGGCTACCAAATAACATGAATTTAAACGATGCATATTCTTTTTTGCTTTGTCATTCTCGTCTCCCACTTGTGCCATCCATATATAGTTTGGTAATGTGTACCCTTAGTGCACACAATAAAAATCCATGCTAAAGTGATGGATTGAGATACATTCATCCATTAAAGGCAAAGTTCATAATATTATCAGAGCGGGGGTGAGATAAAACAACCTCTTCTTTTCTTATCTCGACAGAATGCACTATAATAACTACATTGGAATGACTTAATAGGATAGTTATGATCGTCAAAGTCAATACCATGATCCTCTAGTCAATATAAAAACAAATCATGTTAAAACTATCTAGCAATTGGTTATTCAGTAATCTTTGTCATGTACAAATGGACAACAAATTTTAACTCAACACATACATGAGGTTGGGTAGCTTAGAATGACCACAGTGAAGTAACTATTGGGATAAAATGTCAATACATAAACATAATTTAGTAGGATCAAAAGGAGACACTTTTGTTGCCCCTTTGTTCCACCAATTACCGTGGAAATGCTCGAGTGTGATAACGGGCTATGGGACCATAATAGACGTAATGCCATTAGTATGGACAACTGTGAGAATGAACTTGTCGAATTGGCAATCTTAAACAAATTAAATCCCTAATGAAGAGGAAAGGTAAAAACAATTAAACTCGAGATTACTAAAATGTTAAGCATCACAATAAAACTCGTGATTACTTTAAAAGGCTTGTCAATAGACAACTGAATTTAACTTTAATTTCTTACCAAAATCAACTTAAAGTAAAAAAACACATAAATAGGGCACATTAGAAAAGCCAAAACAACAACAAGAAAAAAAATTCCCAAATTTGAAGTTGTAATATATGAAAGATAAAATGGGATTTAGATTACCAAATTCCAAATCAGCAACCAAACCCAAACTTAGATAAAACTCGCAAATAAGTACAACCATGCGAATAAAAAACACAAAATCTGTTTACTTAAGAAAATTGCATGCATCTTTGGAGAGTAAGACAACCAATAAAATGACCTCGAAGTTCGACATCAAATGCCTACCAACCTCCATAAGTATTACCTGGAGTGGTCAAACCAACAATCTTCTGAAAGCTCTAAATCAAGCTATCAACATCCAACATCAAAAGGTAGTCCAAATTTGTTTGCTGAGCTTGGCCATACATTGTACTTGGGGGTCTAAATTCACATCATGCAAGGAAACCTCAATTAGCAAAATTCTAGCTCCAATACCAAGAATGGTTCACACATACCTATTAAATTGAGAAAAAAACTTGGTAATAACTTATTACTCCAAAGTGTATGTGAAATAAACTTCAAATGAATCAATTAGTACTGCAAAACATTGGATACTATGGTATATAAAACACTGTAAAATTTCAAATAAAATTCATATTTGTTTCTTGTACAATTGGGTTGTGTATATAATTATACATTGGATAGCAGGGTATATACTTAGGCGTTAACTAATCTATAAGCAGGTACCAAGTTACCATAAGATTATTTTAAAACATAACTGATCTTGACAATCACTACTGCTAGTTTTGTTCCACACATTCTTGTAATAATATTTGTTCCATCTATATGTTTCTTTGTTTAACTGTCTACAAGAGGATGATAAGAACCCAAATTATATGTTAAAGTTAAAAAAATGGTAAATTTGATTGAGGATAAGTGCAATAATTTCTTTGTGAGATTTGTAAGACTACAAAAGAAATGCAGAGTTTTGCCAAGTTGGGTCCGTTGGAAATTAATGTTAAGTGACGAAATTAATTATTTAATTTCAATTGTATTAAATTCCGAATTTCCCATTTATGTGGTTTTAATAAATGTCAGATAATTAATTAGGAATGTGATAAATAAAGATATTAAAAGATTTGGGTAAACCTTATCCGTTAGTCACATGATGGTTAGTGGCATTAGTGGGAGACTTGAAAGAGTCCCACCTTGACTAGGATTCCGGCCCTCTTTACCTTATAAATAGAGACCTCTACACCATCTAGAGTCATCTCATAACACACTATTTCTGAGGTGGGAGAGAAACTCCGAGATTCCATTAGAGTGCATTTTTTCCAAGAAGGCAGATTGATGGAGCAATTAATCAAGATTGATCTTTGATCAAGGTATGTCTTATTTTCTATCTTTTAGACGTATTTTGTGAAAACATGAAGATCTAAGATCCTTTTATTAAGAACAATTGTATGTTAAACATTAATCATATTAATGTGTTCATGATTAATATTAGGGTGTTCTTAAGAATGATTTTATATGTGGTATCAGAGCTAAAGTTTAAGATCTCGTGATTTTCCTTATTGATGTTCGTCTATAATGATATATGTGCTTGAGACTTTCTGCGATATTTTTATTTATGTCATTAAATTGCTTTTGTGCCTGAGACCTTCTGCGACGTCTTATTTCTGTCATTAAATCTGCTCTTAAAGTGTGTCTGAGATTTTCTGTGACGTTTTTCTTCTGTCGCCAATACTCACTGGTGAGAATGAAAGGTCAAAACTTGCTCGGAATTTTACGAAACTGACATGGTCGACTGGAAACGTCTAAATAAACAAAACCCATTGTTTACAATGGGCACCATCTTACTTTTGCGTTTTGACGTCGTTAAGACCCTTAAAATTGCGTTTTTGCCGTTTTTGGTAATAATGTTGACGTCAATATCTCACTCCAGAAAATTGATTTTTGAATTCCGCAAATTGTTTTGAGATCCTGGAGTAATTATCTACATCTCTGTGGTGCTAACTCAAATTTTCTATTTTTGGCAAAAATCACGATTTTTTCCAAATATTATGTATTTTTTTTTTACCACGGGGGATGTTTTTTCTTTATGTTCATGGTTGTTCTAATATTCATGTTATGTATTATTTTGTATTGATGAAAGGGTTCAATATAAAATTTTGAATATTAGATGTATGATTATGTGTTTGACAATAACATTTCGATATATTAGGTTATTGTGCATAATCTTTAATTGGTTGCCCAAAGGTCCTAATGTAATTATGAATTGATGTTTCGACAATAATATTTATATGATGTTGGATGGAGAAGACATAAAAGTATCTTAATCTATAATTGTAAATATTAGATTATTGTGTATGCATTTATATTTGGACCATTAATTATACATTAAGTTTTGAGTATAATATTTTTGGGGCATTGATTTTACATAAATAATGTTTATGACTTCCTGAAAAATTATGTTTTTGAGGCATTCGAGCTACTATTGGTATCTTTGTGATTACTGATAGATTACATATTATAGTTAATATTAATGCATGATTAACTATATTTAAGTTGAGACATGTAAACAATTATTCATTTGAGTTAAGTCAAAGGCCAAACACAGGCTGAGACTGCATTTACGAATAATATACTTACATTCATTAAAGACTTATTCTAATGTTAGTTATAAAATTGGATTGAGGCGCAACACATGCTAATATCTGAATTGAACAACATTAGAACCAGTTTTGTAAAAACAGAATAGTTGACATTAAGTCCATTAATCATGGTATTAAATGAATTAGGCAACAAACACAGATGCCAAAATTATGGGACCATGATAAATGAATTATAGGGTAATATATCTTTACAATCTGAATATTATGTGATGATTAACACAGATTTCGTGATATTCGGAATGTAGATGAAATATACCAAAATTTTAGTCAACAATTCAATATTCGACCCTTGCAATTTTTGTTGGGTGTGAAAATTTAAGTTTTCCCATATTTCATAAAACCTTGCTCTAATGATCCTTTTTAGTTGAATATTCGTGCGAAACACATGCCAACATATTTCATATGGTCGGATATTAGACTTGTGTTTTGTTAATATTCATATTTTGATGAATCTCGTGCCAAACATAGGCCAATGATTCATATTGTTGAATATTATGATATTCATGTTTTAATGAGTCTCGTGCCAAACACAGGCTACAATTCATATGTGCGGATACTAGATTTATTCGTTGCATGCATGCATATTTGAATGCATGACTTGCAAATTTTGAGACTCATAAGTAGGTATTCATTCAGTTTAATCAAATGCCAAATACATGCTAAGATTACATGTGAAGATACTATACTTGTAGTCATTTCAGATTATCCTAATGTTTGTTATAAGGTTAAATTGAAGCGCAACACATGCTGAAATTTGAATCAAATAAACATTGGAATTTTTGTAAATGTTAAATAATTGACATCAATGTTAAAAAGTCATATTTACATATGTCACTAGTATGATAATTGTGATTATAACCATATTGTGCATTAGTATGACCATGAATGATTTGGGTCAATATTTCTGATTTGTTACTCATACATAAGTGATGAAGCGAAAGTAAATGATTTGTGTCTTCCATTTACTATTATTTGTGTAATATCTCATGTAAACTCTTTGTCTATTTGATTTTCACATTATGTCTAATTTTTCGTGAATTTCAAATTAAGGAATAGACAATAATATAATTATTCATGTATTACGGGTATTTTGCACATGTATGCGTATCTCTTATATTTATATAATATATGGTTTGGTGTTCATTAAAGTGCTCCATTCCAGAAGATATAAATATTGGACTAATGCATTAATATCATGCATATTTTGGTTTCCTACGGGTCCATGTATGATATTGAATGCTAGGATGATGATACTTTATGATGTTGCATACATATTATTGTTTATTCATTTATTGTGATTACAATAATTGAACAAAATGTTAGTGGTGATATATATTTTGGGAAGGTAAGAATGGTCGTCAAACACAGATGCCATAGTTTCTTTCACTATCATATCACCAATTAAGGTTATGAAAACCATAAACATGAATAATTTAGCTTATTGATCATGCGATATTTAATGAAAATAAGTGAAAAATTTATTGACTTGTGTATGTAAGTCTTTACGTAATGTAATATTCATATTATGAAATGTTTGGTAGTCACTACAGTGACCCGACTAGAATTGCAATGAATATTAAATGTAAAGATGATGGTAGTAGTAACTCATGATGCTTATAATTGTAAAGATATTAATGGGGTATATTGAGTTCATTTCTTCAAGCAAGGTTATTCCTTACAGGGAATCAATTTTGAGTGATTGAATGAACATCATAGATCACATACATTATTATAGTATGTGAAAATAAGTTGTGCACAAATGTCGTGTACAATATAATGAGATAACATTATGCCCAATAAAGTAATCTACAAGCATCATATAATCGATATTTCACGGTTACTACTGACAAAAACTCACGGTTATGCACTCAATTTATCATGTAATCGATGTGTGTGTTGTTAAATCAAAGCATTAATGAAGTGATCAATTTATCTCATTATCTTATCACATATTATTGTATCTCATTTTATTTCTCTAAAATTTCATATTTAATTTGGTTAAACAAATTAAGTTTGTTTACATATTGCACACTCGGACTAATAATGATAAAGATAATATGTATCTTTTATGATTTGAAATGAGTTTTTCATCTCAGTAGAGTTTTCAAGTTATACTTACTGTGTTATAGAAAATATCTACTTTTGATGCAAGGATTTCTTACAAAACAAACTAGAAATGCTAATAAGATTCTTTTCTTTTGTTCTTGGGGAATCAAATCGCCATTTGTTTTCATAAACCCTCAATTTCTTTTGGAAAATGTTTGTCTAGACTTGATCGTGAGGGATATGTTCTAAAGAATATTTTGATGTATATTTTTCAAGGGTTATGATTTTAGTTTTGATGTTTTGTACAAAATAAAGTTTGGACATAGTTCTTTAAAGATTTGTTTGATCCTGCATCATAATCGTAGCATTTTTTATGAAACTCTTTAAATCTTGTACCAAATTAAATCTAGACTCTTTTTCATAATTTTCGTGGACAAGATTTTTATAATGTCTCTTACAAATTTTGATAATCGAGTTGTGCTCTTAAGGTATTACGATGTCTAATATAAGGATGACCTATGTGGCCCAAGTGGGAGATTATGAGAAACTTCCCTTAAAGTGGACCTACATAGATCATATAATTGTCATTGACACGTATTTATTGCATTAAAGTCAAATTCATTATGAAAGGTGAAATTAGTAGTAGTAGAATCATGAAATATGATTATAAAGGAAGGTAGGGTACTTATCCCATTAACGATAACCTTCTTGAATCCTTGTTCTTTTAGTTGTTAGATTGTCTAAACAACAAAGAACAAATAAATGTTCAACCACTAAATGATAGTATTGTCACCGTGAGAGAAATGTAGATGAAATCATAAGGAATAGTATTAAGAAGATCCTAAAAGGTCTACTATCCTAAATGATTATGTGGGGTATCTGCATGAACATGAATTTGGTGAAGGAATAAATAATGACATGGTTTTATTTTCAAAAGTCATAAGAAGTGAAACTAATGGACTACAACTAAGGTTGAAATCTCGTTGAATTACATAATTGATGCACTAAAGTCGGGTATAAGGGGGTCATCAAGACCAAACGCGACACTAACGGTAGTTAAACGAGATAAAGCTAAATTGCAGTAAAATATTTCACTATTAATGAAGAAAAGGTTCTAAATGAACCTTCTCAATTATATGTAAGGACATGTAATTCTTATGACATTAGTAGCTCATTATGATTGAGAGTTACATAAAGTGGATGTGAAAATTATTTTTTGAATTCTAATAAACCATGCGTATATGTTTAGGAGATCATTTTATAAACATAAGTTTCCCACATGAGGCATTTTAAGAAATAATATCTTTATTTTTTTTAATCGTTGTATATTTGTATACACCTTAAGATCAGTGGGAGTAAGTTTATATATTTTCTCTATATACAAGCACGGATTTAGAAAGTAGAGAATCAAAATAATTTTATGGGTTTAAAAGTTGTGTATGAAGTAATGAGATACTTAAAGGACTATATGCTCACATTTATGATATATGTGTTCATTTAAATATGAACAATTATTGTGACTCAGATTTACTATTTGTACGGATGGTATGAAGTTCACTCTTGCTTAAGAATATTTGTTTTGGTTTATCAACCAATATAATGAAGGAGTGCAACACAATCCATCCATTAAGTATTGTGAAAGCTGAGTTTGTAGTATGCTTGATGCTACAACTTATGTATTTTGGCAGCGTGACTTCATTTCGGGACTTGGAGTTGTCGACACTATTATCAAGTCGCTGAAATATTATGATAATGTCGCTGCAATCTTCTTTATGAAGAAATGTTAGGTATTCCTAAAGTAACTAAGCACGTTGAATGAAATACCTATCAGTTAAAGAAGAAATTCAGAAACAAAAAGTGTCAATTGATCACATTAGTACGAGTGATAACATAGCAGATCCTATTACGAAAGGACTATCTCCAAAAGACCTTATGGAACGTGTCAAAGAGATGGATCTCGATTAGTAAAATTATGATTGCTATTTGGCTTAGTTATTTGACACTATTACTTGAATTCAATAAAAGTGTTTCTGATTTCAATTATTTCTGTCCTTTGTGAATGCATGCAATTATGAAGTGTTGTTGACAGAAATAGTCCTTATTCCAAAGGACATTATGAGGCCATTATGATACCCAATATTAAAGGCTTAGTTGAATGAAACATTGGTGTTGTGGTACATGGAAGGAACCATGCTCTTGAATAGTATGGAACCGCCATGACTCGCATCCGTGAATCATTTGATTCAGCAAAATAAATTTATCAATGATTGTGCACCTTATGATACCTAATCTAATTATGCGAATTATTAAGACCAAGTGGGTGACTGTTGGAAATTAATGTTAAGTGACGAAATTAATTATTTAATTTCAATTGTATTAAATTCCGAATTTCCCATTTATGTGGTTTTAATAAATGTCAGATAATTAATTAGGAATGTGATAAATAAAGATATTAAAAGATTTGGGTAAACCTTATCCGTTAGTCACATGATGGTTAGTGGCATTAGTGGGAGACTTGAAAGAGTTCCACCTTGACTAGGATTCCGACCCTTTTCCCCTTATAAATAGAGACCTCTACACCATCTAGAGTCATCTCATAACACACTATTTCTGAGGTGGGAGAGAAACTCCGAGATTCCATTAGAGTGCATTTTTTCCAAGAAGGCAGATTGATGGAGCAATTAATCAAGATTGATCTTTGATCAAGGTATGTCTTATTTTCTATCTTTTAGACGTATTTTGTGAAAACATGAAGATCTAAGATCCTTTTATTAAGAACAATTGTATGTTAAACATTAATCATATTAATGTGTTCATGATTAATATTAGGGTGTTCTTAAGAATGATTTTATAGGGCCTCCTCATGGATTCTTATCCTCAATACTCAAACTTAACTAAACTTAACAAAACCTTATTCCAATTGAAATGTGTTTTTAATTAAAGGGATGAAATCACAAACATTTTTAAATAAATGCCAGTGATGATAACTTGGGGATTGTAGACGGTCATAACATTTTGACCGACGTCAATTATGGTTCAATTTGAAGATAGATTGTCAAAAACAAGTAATTCTTTCTATGTTTGTGAAACTAGCATTTGTATTTATACATTGAAATGATTTAATTTTAATGTTGGGATCTTGATGAATTACCATAGAATAAATTCAGTATAGTTTTCACAAGAAAAGGTACTACACATGAATCGACCTTGAAGACCATTTCATTTAACATTAATATCTAAACCAAAAACATCATGACTACATATACACTTTATTGCCTTTTTTTAGAAGAAATGCGTTTTATGGATCAACACATAAGTATGTGTGTATGGATAAATGGATGGATGAAACTCTATATTGTACTTGCAAAATTCAACACGATAGTACTAGACAAGGAAGGGTCACAAGCTGTGGATAGTACATGGCAAGAAAGTTACAAAGCTATAGTGATAGTTGGAAAAATAGATATTCTGGATAGTACGCTGAAAGCACTGCTTTCATAAACCTATGGGGAATAAGTCAACAATTTGAAAGCAGTTGTGAAATAGAAACATAGTTTAAGTTACGAAATAAAGAGAAGAAAAATACAAACAAGTAGAATACATTGTACTGATCTAAAAGAAAATAACTTCTCGCTGCGATACAAATGGGAAGTATGCAAAAAATAACATAACTTCATGCTGTGATACAAAATAGAAAATAATTAATATACTTCTCCTCAATACGTTGTTTTGTTTATCATCAAAATAAAGCATTAGTTGTACTTCATCGAGTGTTTATTAGTTATCAAAACTAAAAAATAATGCATGTACAAGAGAAGCTGGACCCAAACATGCATCGCTCATCGTTTTAAGAGAAGGGAATTCAGTAAAAATATAGGCAACTACTCTCATAAGGGTCGATCCTTGTGCGATCGATGCCGTACGACCCATTTTGTACTAGGATAATTTTCTTCATTTCTTTTACACTGATGTGTACTTTCATTTTGACTCTAATAGCATGTCATTCTTTTTGTGAATTTTTATTCTCTTATTATAATTCTTTTCTCATTATTCTTACGCATTACCGATCTTAGAATAGTAGTCACTCTTGGCTAGCATCTGAGTAAATATATAAAATCTAGAAGCAATGTAAGAGTTGACATATTAGCTTTTCATTCCAATGTGCTTATTTAGTAATGTAAGACTAAAAGGAGGAAAACCTAAGATCACTCGATTGAAATTGCATTGCAAATGTTAGACCACGTTGCTGAACAATACTTGATTGATATAATAGATACAATTCGCGTATGCTAAATTTTAAGATAATGAATGCTAAACTCAAAAAATTCAAACTAATATGCTGGATGAAGAGGGATAAAGAGGTCATTTGCCATCACTTCATGGATCTAAAAAGGACATTTGAGAATATGATGTTACTTCCAATAAAATCTTCAACGAGGTCATAAAATACGATGTCCATTGGGTACAAAGGCAATGACTTATTTTTTTGCATAAAAGCATAGTATAAGTCATGAAATAAAGAGAAGAAAAATACAAACATGTAGAATAATGATATGAGAGAAAGATAACTTCATGCTGTGATACAAACGGGAAGTATGAAAAAAATAACATAACTTCATGTTGTGATACAAACTAGAAAACAATTAACAAGTACAATACTAAAAACAAAACGTAACAACATTGTGGATTATCATTATTCGCATTGAAACTGCAATGAAAATGCTAGACCATGTTACTGAACAGTACTTGATTGATGAAATATCATTGCCAACTGGTTTCTTAATGATGAATTATTATTTTTGTAAGGACATTTTTCTCAAGTCCGATATGTATATGTTACATTTGTGTATGTCGTACGCCACTACATTTGGCACATCACTTTATGATATCACATGATGACCTCTATCCGAATTCTGGGAATCAAGCATTCAACATCTCCATCAAGTGTCCCACATCTGCTTCAATGACTTCACGTTCCACATTTTTAGGGACTTTATGCAAGTGGTACGCAAGAGAAGTCAAAGCAATGAAGGAAGGGGAAGATAACAAAGTTCAAGGGCATTTTGGTAATTTTACAACCCCCATTTGGAGGTCCGATCAACTGGAAAGTTGAAGATCTCGACGTCATGAAGATACTGGAAGAAACGTCACCTCAATCCGAGCTACGGTGAAGAAGTGATGGCCCTTTGAAAATGAAGAAAATTTTGAGAAAAAATCCTTAGAAGAATGTTGTGTGATTTTAGCCCCAAAACTAGCGAAGTTCTGCGAATCGAACAGTGAACTGGTTCGGGGGGTTAACCGGTTCGAGGTACATGTCGAACCGGTTCGAGATACCTGACGCTGGCAAGAGTCCCAGTGACTTAAAATTCTTTTTGGTTTCCTTATAAAAGCAAACTTCGGGGGAGTTATTTTGCAAGACTTGGAGAGACGATTTTAAGAGTCCTATTAGCTCAAGTCTTCATATTTTTGAGTCCCAAAACTAATATTTTGATTCACACATCTTTCTCATACTTTTGTGAATCCTTTTGAACCCCAAGAACACTGCTTTGCTTTTGTTCATACTTGTGGAGAAGCCGCTCTCTTCTTCATTGCTGCCCTCCTGGAAAGGGAAAGTTCCAACCGACGAATTTCTGGAGAAGTCATTCTCTTCTTCATTGCTGCTCACCTAGAGTTCCCGCGGGAGATTCCAGCCGAGACATCGAAATCGACGCCTGAGGGTATTTCGTATGTCTCTCTTATTTTCATTGTAATCCATGTAACTGTTTTTACAAATTATAGTGAAAATAAAAAGGTTTTGCCCCTTTGGGGATTTTTCCTAAAATTGTTTGTTTTATCCTGCATTCTTTATTTTATGGGATAAATCATCTAGATGCATGTTTTAGGGTTTAACTAAAATTTGGGATTAATTAAAATTGGATTTTATTTGAGAAGTCGCAATATTTCCGCTGTAGCGATTCTACAATTTTTCTTCAACAACCAAGAATGTGAGAGATTCTTCAAAATTTACATTTAATGCTTTAACAGAGGTAGACGATTCCCCCCCCCCATGATGCTTTTGTGGAATAAAATGAAAGCAAAATTGTAAATGGAAATTCTAATAATTTCCTTGTAAAATTGTGTATTCTAAGATGTGATACCATTATAACTCACAATCTTCTCAAGCTAAAAGTGAGATAATTGAATATATCCCCTCTACACGGAATAGTGAGAGAACCCATTAGGTGATCAAATCCAAATCGTTGCATTTTACTGACATGTTCTCATTGTATAAATAGTATTGCGCATTGCACAAGCAAATAGTGCACTTGATTGTTAAGTTAATAAATATGCATTAAAAATGTAATGTAAAGAAATCAAAACATTTATCCAACAAAAGTACTAAATTATTCAAAATAAAAGACTACATTATTTGAAATAAATTCAATAGAGTCATAAATCATTCCAAATAAAGCTATAAATAAAATACTACGTCGTTCGAGAAAAAGTCATATAAAGCCCAAATAAATCCTTAAAATCATATTAAAAACATAAAGTTCTAGGGAAAAAAGACAAGGAAATTAGAATCAAAAGTATATCCTCATTCAATATAATAACAATAGGGTGATTTTGTTTAGCCCCACGTTTTCTTTCATCAGCCCCACAGTCCAATATTAGTTATTAAAAAAACAGTTGGAAGCCCAATTTTACTCCTATTAACAACCCCCACCTAAAACTCAGATATCACATGTGTGATATATAAGTGTACAAAATTATCTATTCGTGAGAAACCTCCCAACCTTGGACTCTACACACAATTATCAATGTACTAAGGGAATCAAAAGAAACCTTGTTTGTTGATTTATATTGATGACTGACAGCCTTGGGAGCGGGGTCCATTATATGCTCCTTCCCAGGTTGAGTGTCTTTCTTTTGTGGTGGAAACAGTCGAACACTTGACGCTATTCTCTAACACCCTACTATTACAAATTGCTGGAAACTGGTTTTCAAGTGGGTTTTGCAATCTGTTGTTGCTAAGAGTCTCAAGGAGATTCATAAAAATGAAAATGAAAATAAAAATTACCCAGATGCTGCTGAAGTGAGCAAAATAAAAATAAAAATGACCCAAATGCTACCTGAAGTGAGCGATGGCCGAGAACAGAGAAAAGGGAGCAGCGACATTTCAGATAAAGGGATAAAGTGAGAGAGAGAGGATAGAGATTACCATGGCTTATTCTGATGAGAGACGATGGAGGATATTAGGTTTTGTTGAAGTGTTGGGTATTATCTTAAAAGCGTGGTCTCAAATATGCCCATTTTATTTTTGTTATTCTGTCAACCCTAATTTGTGGGGATGATAAAAGACTTTGAACCCATATAAGGGGTATAACTATAAGTGGCGGCTCCAAAAATAAAAATGCGGTCTATACAAAAACAACCTAACAATATCATCTTAGACAGGCGTATTTATGTTGGGGAAGTTTCCATTATCAAAGTTCCATACAACGATTACTTAAAATTGCATTCTTTCCTAAATGTTTTTGAATAGGAAAAAACTAAAGCCTCAAATAGCGTTTCAAGTGATCACAATTGATCCAATATAGTGAAATTAGCATGCCACGTGTGCATTGGTAATCCTTTCAAGTCAATATGCTATGACAAGATCAATAGTGCGCTATATCATGTGCAACCATGCTCTTTTTAAATCACGGGTTCCCCCCTAAATCACGGGTCCACACAAATCAAATTCTTGAAAAATGTATTTCAAAGGAATGTTTTAAGATAGATACATATCATCAACAAGGAGAAAATTTATATAATGTAAGAGAAAATATAAAGGAATAATAGAATTAAAATCATAGAGAAATATTGAATAAAAAATTCATGACTAGTAGAATTCCGTTGTGTAAAGTACCTACCTTTAATTAGGGGTGTGCATGGGTCGGTTCGGTTCGGTTTTGGACCTCAATTCAAACCGAACCGATCAGTTCGATTTTGGAAAAAATCAGACCGAAACCGAACCGACGATGAAAAAACCCGTCGGTTTCAATTCACATCGGTTTCGATTCGATTCGGTTTTAAACGGTTTTTAGTTTTGGTCGATTTTTTTACGTCGGTTTTCGATTTTGGTCGGTTTTGGAGGTTGGTTAATGGGTTTTGGATATAAAATAAAGATATTTAAGGTTTTTTTTTAAATACAAATATTGATGTCGGTTCGGTTCGGTTTAAATCGGTTTTTTCTTTGTCTAAATCTCCAACCGAATCGATATTATCGATTTTTTAAATCCTTAAACCGCAAACTGAATCGGGCTAAAAAAAATCGTCGGTTTCAGTTCGGTTCTGACCGGTTCGTTCGGTTTTTGGTTCGATCGGTTTTTTTGTACACCCCTACGTTTAAATGGACAGAGGAAACATCCCGCTCAATATTGTGTGTCTCACAGGATCGACAAACCCATGAAGGGAATCTAGAACATTTCTTGTCCATAGCATTCTTCATGGACGACTATTTGACATCTGATTACTGTAATTAAACAGCAAGTAAAATCAAAATTGTTAAAATTAGTTAGAACAAAACATAAACAAGTAGATATGATCTAGCATTCCTAATTTTATCGTACTTAATTACAACACCTGTTGCATATAATAATTTTGTTGTAGTCATAATCTTCAGTTCATCGGCATACAACACACCATTCTATTGTCCACATCGCATAAGTTGGCTTGCATTTTTATTTCACACAAAAATACATCGAAGTCAGTGTATTTTTAATATGAAAGACCTCATCAAACTAAAAATTTAATGCATAAAAATAAGAATACCTTGCAAAAAAATAAACAATTTATGATTTCATACTATTATAAAAGACCGTTTAAGAGAATTAATGGGCACAATCGAATGTGAATGATACTCTTCTACCTGTAAATACGTACTTTATAATTTTTTTAAACCTAATATGACTGATTGTAAGAAAATAAACACACTAGAGTAAAATTCAACAATTCAACACTTCACCTAATACCTAAAGAATTAACAAACCGAATCTAAAAGTTAACACACAAAACAAAATCAGAACTAACTAGATATTCATCCATTGTTCAGATTGTTCAATTCAAACCAACCACAGCTTTAAATCAAGAACCTAATCGATCGCCTTATATCCATTTACTATAAATCTCAAATACATAAAAAAACAAGCACATTTGTAGAGCTTAAATCAGTATACCTTGAGAAGTAGAATGAAGGGGGAGAGAGAATGTCGATCTAGTGGAGCCACGGAGGAGAAGAAGAAGGCCGAGGAGGAGAATAGCTTAGAGGATGACGACCGACATGGATAGAAGGGAAAAAATGAATTGCCCTCCCTTAACCTTTGTATGTCCTTTTTCTTTATTTTTTTTAAGGATAATATCAAGTTGAAGCGGGAAGGAAATGACTAAGGAGGGAACCAATTTTTTTAGCCATCTCAAAATAGGTACTGTTTGAGACTATCATTAATAATCGTCCTAAAAAGTATGCTTTCAAGACTTAAATTTTAGGGGTCTCAAAAGTTTCGATCCTAAAATATACTTTTTTTTAGTAGTGGGACTAGATATCGGAATTTTCCTTGTTTAGATTACTCCCATGGTGTTGGGTCCCGTCGATCGTGAAGTGGTTTCTTATAATGCCATGTCTCATTTAACTAATAAATATTTAAATAACTGATAATTGGACTTGTATTGAATAAATTGTTAGTTTATTGTGATTTTTATTTAGATAGATTATGTAATATTTTGGCTGAGCATTTGGGACTTTAAAATGTTCGTTTTGACTTAAAATAATGGATTTTAAGTATATTGGGTTAATATATGGCTTCGGTAGACTTTTGGGGCAATTAGAGTGTTATTTGGACATTGAGTTGAGACCCATATGTGGCCCAAGGTTAATTTCATGGGTATTAATGTTCATAGGTCATTAGACTAAACCTAATTCATATTGGAATATTTGGAAATGAACTCTAAGACTTAAAGAGAAAAGGCACCCAAGTGACAAGGAGCTTTGGAGGTTTATTGTATTGGATTCAACATAATTAGCTAAGACAAGTTTACATTTATTCGTTTGAATCTAAACTAACTGATATGATAATCTGAGTTTTGTAATTGAAACCCTCATTTGTAATTAACTTAATGGCTATATTAAAATAATGTTCATGTTAATGATATATACTAATTTTAGTGAAAAACCTTATTAATTTGAGTTAGATTTTTAATGTAATTGTTAAAAATAAGTTATTTCCATTTAATCAAGCAAAATCCCCTTATTAATTTTACGAATTGCTGTAAATCTGAGATTAAATGGTTAAAAGTTATGAAACTAGGGTCCTTGAGTTAAAACCTGAAATTAACCATTTAAATCATGTTATGATAGGTTAAAACATGAAGATATAGGTTTATCTTGGTGTTATACCATTATATCTCCTGAAGAAGGGATATTGTTGAATATGATGATTTGGGTTTTGAGTGCTAATTAGAAAGTTTGAATCGCAACACTAGGTGAATAGATTCGGGTTATGACCGAATCGATTTGGATGGGGTAGAAATAAAAAGGGGAATCCTTTAGGGTTAGTTTTTGGGCCTAGTTTTTTTTATATTTCATTTGGAAACTTAATATGGTAGTTAAAAGATATTGGAAACCAGGGTTTTAATTAAGATTGGATCATCAAATGAATCGAATAAGAGGTTGTGTTAACTAATCCTTAGAGACGAGTTTTATATTTATTTTATTTGAACTTATATGAAAAGCATACCATGCGTGAGTGCTTGTGGGGGACACACTAAGAGATTCCATTATGAGAAGCATACGACATCGACTACGCTGGTACCCAGGTGATAGTGATGGTTTTACCTTGGTCATTTTTAGCCCGGCCCTACGTGATGAAAGTACCCCTTGTATCCCGTGGGGATTAACGGGGTGATCCTCTCTTATATCCTGGGGTATGGGGCCATATGATTGGTGTGAAGGCATAGTAATTATCCCATTGCTGATGCTTTGAGGTTATAAGTGTGGGACGACCTATAACTATACCTAGCATGCACGAGTGATCCCCGAAAAGCGATAATGATAGGCCTTTGTTTTATGTGCGGGCTTGTGCATAGCCCATTTACTTGTATGTGTCGGGAATCGTACTTATGTGGATGTATACTTAGAGGCTATCTTTACCTATTGATGTTGTACTAAATACATATATGCTGAAACTTATTATTAAATTTTTTAATTTAATTCAAATAAGATGAATAATAATTAATCACGAGGTTCACTTGGTCTTGGGATTAGACACATGCTATATCGAGTGTTTTTTGGGTTGGGATAACATAAAAATAACTAAAATATGAGAGGAGAAGGTGTAGTTATTATTGTAGTTCAAATTCTATTAAATTTTTACTCTTTGTAAACTTGCTGTTTATGTTGTTGGTGATTATGATTTTCATGACGTAGGCCGTCAGTACTACCTCAACCCTGATTTATACTTGCATCCTCTTCAGTTGCATATCATATAGTATGTAGGTTCCAATCCTGCAAGATCATTCTAGCTACTCCATTTATAGTTCAATCGAGTTGGATATTGTAGTTTTTATTTCAATTAGAGTTGGTTTTATTTGGAACTGTTGTATTATCTTGTGTCAGATTTGATTATCATTTAGTTTACAGTATCAGAGGTTTATGTTAACTTATTTACATAGTATTATTTTTTTATTTACTATTATGCATTTTAGTTTGTTCCACTCATGCTTAGAATGATGTTCGAATGTTTTATACCCCTATATTATTTCTATTATAACTGATCAACCTGTTATGGATTTTATGGAGTGTCACTGTTGGTATAAAAACATTCCAGGTTCTAGGGATATTGAGTGCATCCATCGCTTTTCTACATTGCGTTATTTGATACTTTATAGCTTTGTTATTTATATCATTGTAATGCTATTGTCTTGCATGTACTTACACGCTTTTGTTTACTATCTTTCAGTTGGTGAACGAGTCGCTTGACAGAGACCGACTACGACTGCCATGTCAGTGTCAATTGCACCTCATCAATAGTCGTAGCAGCCTCATCAGGGGAAAACACCAGTTATTGAGCTGACATATTTGGCTACCATTATCGTATAAACCATGGTTGCGATTATGACATCAATTCTCCCATAACAACGACCATCACTACCACCACCAATGGCTTCCCTTGTACCTACCCTCACTCTGCATTAACTTGGGGGAGATCGAGGAGTGCCTTCATTAAAGGAAACCCACCAGAGTTTACGGGATCTAGAGATACGACTGTTGCATTACATTGGAGGCACGACATTTAGAGGCACCTATGTCTGATAGAGTGCATGGATATCCAAAGGCAAATGTTATCCAATTTCAGGGTTGTAGGAGATGCATTGCAGTGGTAGGAGTCTGTTTCCACCGATGAGGATAGGTTGAAGCTGGATAGTTATGAGTTTTGGGTGAAGCTTGAGGGAAAGTATTTGCCTCCATCACAACAGATATATTTAAAAGCGTAGTTTGATAAGCTCATGTAGGAGGACCGTACAGTTGCCGAGTACCACTGTGAGTTTATCCTCCTTTGACACTTTGCCCCCAGATATTATGGGTTTAGAGTTGAGGAAGATGGATAGATTCATTCTAAATTTTACGTGGAAGATTAGGGTGGTGTTGATGGCAAACTCGACCTTCACTGCATACAGCAGGTAGTGGACTGGACACCACACTCTTTCCTAAGAGAGAACCAAATACGAAAAACTTGGGAGCTACCCATGGGCCGAAGACTGTAGAGGTGGGTGAGTCATCTCGAGGGAAAAGAGGCTCATAACAGCACCAAAGGGTCCTGATATAGGGGAACATCCCATTAAGAGGTTTAAAGAGGATGCGAAGCTCTATCAGGGCATCCAGGGGCATGGTCACCTGACCTACGAACATGGCTAGTAGGGATAGCATTATGAGTGCCATAGAGGATAAGGTCAGAGGCATCAGGATAGGCCATAAGGGCAGGGGTTACAAGGTCATCGTCAAAACGCCCCATCAGGGGGCCATGTTTTACTTATGGAAAGCTAGTACATTTATTCTGGAGATGCCCTAAGGGAAACCAGATCGGTCAGGGCCTTCATCAGCAGGAGCATCAACAGGCTTTTCCAGCCTTGTAGTAGTTTTAGGCATTGTCGCCACTGCTGCAGTACTCGATATTTCCACCACCTAGAGATCAGTTGCAGGGATGCCCATGACTATTTTATAGACATGTGTTTAAAGTCTACCATTTTGATTAGCCAACACTGCCTTAGACAATTGAGGGTACGTTCTATGTCTATGGTAGTTATTAATGAGTTATTTTTGACATGGGCGTGTGACACTCATTTTCTATTTATATGTTTGCTTCTACGCCAGGATTGTTATATATATCTTTAAGGACATTATTTTCACTGTTCGTAGTTTACATAGGATATGTCGTATACCTTTACAATCATCGAAGAAGCTCATGATCATTTGTTCATAAAGACGGATTCAAATTTCAAGCATTTTCAACATTTAGATGACATGAGATACAATTTCATTAGAAAGTGTTTAAGTTTCATAAATGGTTTAGATTTATATTGGGATATTTTTTGAAAGTGTTTTTAAACAGAATGAGGCATTTTTTGTAAGTCCAAATAATTTTTCAAGACTTGTAGGTGAGCTTTCAAAAATATTTTTTTTTGGCTTCTATCGTTCAAACGAAAATGTAATGTCTTTCAAACCACATTGGCAAGTCGTTCAAACAACTGCTTCTAACGATGGACAATGTCGTTTGAAGGGTCGCTCAAAGGGTCGTTTCTTTTAATGCTTCAAACGAATTAGTACTGTTTTGTGCTTTTAACTGTCGTTTGTAAGGTCGTTAGTAACGACATGAGATGTCATTTAAATGACTTGCGCTGCCTTGACTTTTTTTGTTCAGCTATAAATACCTATTTTGGAGACTTATTTCATTAAGACTTTTTGCAAAACAAAACTGGATCTTGGAATACCTTTTAGTCTTCAAAGTTTAGGTCTTTTTATGTGTTTTTATTCACATCAAACATCCTAATTCTTTTATGAATCCTTTGTGGAATCCAAAGCACTTTTGTTGAAGTTTGTTTTTGTGGAGTGCCATCTCTGTAGCTGGAATGGTAGATCTTAAGGGAGTTGCTTGCTGACGATTGCGGTCAATTGAAGATACTCGAGAGTGTTCTTTATTGAGGAGATTTGTGATTCTTGTGGGGTCTTGTAGGAGTCCATTACTGGATACTAGGCTACGGTTAATGTGGATTTGCTGTAATAAATTGATTACAGATTTCTGTAAGTGTGTTGTAAGTTGCGATTTGCAAACATTTATTGAAATAAAAGGTTTTTCCCTTTGGGGGGATTTTTCCTGAAATTTGTTTACCCAACATTTTGACATTGTTTGTGCTGGCATAATTATTCACATAGATGCATAATTAAGGTTTAGATAAAATTGGAATTAATTTGGATCTAAGACTGTATCTAATTAAATAAGTTTTAATTGGAAATTTGCGTATCCTAAAAGTAATCGATATCATCGCATTTAAAAATTGGTTCAGAGCACGTTACTCTAATTTTCTGAGTGATTCTTTTTTTGCAAATTTTTTGTGATATCGATTTTTTAAAAAAATCTGATTTTGAAAAATTACGTAGTTTTTTCGATGGAAAACTTATATAATCGGTTGCCCTTGTTTGATGGCCCGAATTATGCCTATTGGAAAGCCCGCATGAAATCTGGTTTAAAATAAATTGATGAACATGTTTGGATTATTTGTGAAAGAGGGTGGATTCCTCCCACTGTCATTGTCTATAATGTCACTTCTCCTAAACTTGTGTCGGACTGGACCGAGGATGATTTTAAATTGAGTAATTTAAACTCCCGTGGCCTTAGCACTATTTTTGGAGCCATCACCTATGACGAGTTTCGCCGTATTATGACGTGGACCACATCTAAAGAGGTATGGAATATCCTCTAATTGACACATGAGGGTACCAATGCAGTTAAGGCGTCTAAGTTACAAAATTTGGCCACCCAATTCGAGACTATCGTGATGTCAGAGTTTGAGTGTTTTGACGAGTCTTATGCTAGGTTGTTGGACATAGTCTGTAAGGACACAAATTTTCAATTGAGTCCTTTGTAGTTTTGGTGCAATTCCGGACAAAAACGTTTGTGTCATAGGATAGAGTTTTTGACCATCCTTCAAGCCTACGCTTTCGCATATTTTTAAAAAGGAAATTACTCTTTGTGTAGTAAAGAGGTTTAAAAATTGGGGCCTACACCTTTTCATAGTCAACACGAGTTTTAATTTGGGTGAGAAAATTAAGGAGACGAGGGTTGTTAAAAAGATTTGGGGTCACTCCCGTCCCGCTTTATTCCTAAGGTCACTGTTTTAAATTCGTTGGGGATATTAGATACACTTAAATTAGAAGAACTAGTAGGAGTCCTTTAAACTTATGAGATCGACATGTTTCTCAAAACTATTAAGCCTAAGGATAGAGGGATTGCACTTAAGGCACAATCGAGAAAGAGTGAGGAAGTGTCTAGGAAAAAGGAGAAGAAGAAGAAAGAGAGAGTTTGTGATTCCGAGTCCGAGGGAGAATTTACTATTGATGATGTGGCCATGTTTGCTAATTTTTTTAAAAAGTTTCTAAAATTTTTAAAAGAAAATTCTTCCAATAAAAAGTTTCTTTGAGACAAATAAAAAGAAAGAAGAGGCCAATGAGAGCGGTGAGAAAGAGAAAGAGTAAGAGGAATAGGAGAGATGTTTTGAGTGCGAGGGCAAAGGGCACAAAGAATTTGAATGTCCTACTAATCTAAAGAGAAAGGGAAATATAATTGCTATGCCAACCACTCTTAGCGATTGTGATGAAGAAGTTAATGATTCCGAGGATGAGTCATCACATGGTATGTGTGTCACCTTTATGGAACGTCACATGAGCACACCTAGTTTATCCCACAACGATGAGGATATTGTAACAACCCGGATTTTTAAATGGGTATTTTTTTTAAATTAATTGAAATTTTTGAGAAAAATAAAATTTTGGATTTAATAATTTTTATTGGTTAAATATGTTGGTTATGATTTTAGAAGAATAAAACTTCAAGAGGATTTGAAATCGGATTTAAAATGAAGTTTTTATAAGGTTTGTAATTATTTTTGCCTTATAGGCATTTTGTGGGGGAACTGTTGCCAGATCTGTAGAGTCGATCGATCGATCCTGGGAGTCGATTGATCGACTATGCCATGATTTTGAGTCGGTAGCCTATTTTTGAAGAGTTTGATTCCTTTCAAATTTTTTTTTCCCCTTATTTATAGAAGTCGTGGGTGAGAGTTTTAACTAACCTCTTATCATCTCCATTATGCAGTAGCCCTTTTTATTTCCTCTCCCTTTTTATACAAACCCTAGTCACTATTTTATTATATGTTCAAACCTTAGATTTGGAGGTCTATTTGGAATTATCTCGTGTTGCGACTAGAACGAGTTTTGATTATTTTTGCGAGAGGAATGTGATGGTGCAATCAGATTTTGAGGCTGAAATTTGTGTGACAATTCATGTGATGATTTGGAGGTATGAGGCTTACACAATATGCTCCTAAATTCTCTCGAGAGTATTTCGTTTGTTTTCTGTGTCAATTGCACTCATATTGAATTGTAATAATATTCATTGAAATTCTAAAAATTATTGGAATTTATTATTTGATTCATTGAGATATATTATATTGTTGATTTGAGCATAGCATCATGAGATTTTAATATGACACGGATAATGGGCATCCGCCAATAGTCCAAAAAACCCGTTATATAGCTTTGAGATGCCTAAGGGTGGTGAGGTGAGGCCAGGTGGCCCATTGATGTGTTGTTGAGAAATTAATATTGATATAACGCTTGAGTGTTGCATGTGATTTATAAATGCGTTTCTTATTGTTGCGATTTATTCAGCGTGCTAATTATTTTTGAGCATATATTCCTGTCATATTATGTACTTCTCCGTATTTTCTTTTAGTTGACAGGTTAACGTAGATTGGGATGCTATGGACTATTTTGGAGAATTGTTTTAGAACATGGCTTGGAAGATTTATTCTTTTGATGTATAAACTTGTGGTGTAATTTTAGTTGGAGATTATTTAGTTTCATATTATTAGATATTGGATTTATTTTGAGTTTAGCATGGAGTTAGATCTTTTATCGTTTAGTTGGATGTTTTATCTGTTGGGATTGATTATCATTTATCTTATGGATTAATTTTATATGTCTCATACCTGTCTCATGCTAAGAATGGTATTTTATTAACTCACGACCGACTTAGTTTTGGTGGTGGCCAATGCCATAATTTAGCAGGGTGTGACAGATACTTGTGCATGTGAGAGCCCCGATGATGATTTGAGTGATCCTAATGAGTGTGAGAGTGAGTTTGAAAGCGAGGGTGAAAGTGAAATCCAAAAAGCATTTAGAGATTTGTACATCGAGAACTTAAAGACAAAGAAGTTGAATAAAGAGTTAGGTCTTAAGGTGTTAGATTTGGAGAGAGAGATATAAGTTTTGAGGGGATTTAAGGCGTCGATGAGTCAACTCGAGAATATTAAGGTTTCTTTAAGTGAGCAGTTGATCGTCGTAGGACGGGAAAATAGTGAACTTGAAGCTCATGTGTTATAACTAGAGAAAGATTTCGAACGTGCACGGGAGGTTAAGGTCATTATAGAGGACACATCTAAGAAGGTCGAAAAGATGCTCCTCGATCCCTCTTTGGATAATGTTGAGAGACTAGGATTAGGTTATGACGGTATGTCTACTTCCCATATTGCACCCGAGCCGATTCTCGAGTTTGTGATAGATCCATATAGCTCTCAACCTAACCCATCTAGGCGTCCGTTACCAAATAGTGTGCATCTTAGACGATTTAAGAGAGGTGTTACTAGGCCCGTGTACGTTTTCACCCTTTATAAGAAGAGAGGATACCTCAGGGGTTTTTGTTTTAAGTTGGGTAGTGTGTCACATAGAGTTTTTTCACGTGGTCCCATACACGCACCCACACACGCACCCACACACGATACTTTGCCTTCATCGGGAGATTACATGAGAGAGTTTGTATATATTTGAGAGCAAGTTAAGTTTTTAGTGAAAACTTCATATGAATTGATGGGTGTTTTTCGTAGGATGTCACCACCTTTGGAAAACTCCTCTGCACCGAACAATTGAGGTTTAGACTTGTATGCTAGCATATGATGATTTTCATGCTGATATTTTATGCCTATTGCTATTGTGTACCACTTTTGTATTTATTTTTTCCATTCTCGTTATATTTTTCAAAAAACCAAAAAGATTTTTGTTTTTGAAAATTCTTGAAAAAATACAAAAAGATTTTTTATTTTTTTGAGAAAAAAATTTGAAAAAGGCAAAAAGATTTTATTTTGATAAATTTTTTGGAACAAGACAAAAAGATTTTTGTATTTTGTTTTACACAGTTTATGAATTGACATTTAGGATGACCAAGTCATAATATCATTCCGTATTCATGTGACTATTTGATAGTGATTTGAGACGCATCATCATTTCATTTTGTGCTTTACAATGTTTGGAGTCATTGACATGTGATTAGTTGTTACTTCCTACATGTTTGACTCATGATTTCCTTTATTGCACACGTGCACGGATTTGTTTGATTTTTTTACTTGTCTATCACATGTTGGTCGAAATGTTTTCATCTCATTCCTGTCTTTAAAACGAACCAAAGGCGATAGAACTTGACAATGAAACTAGTGCACATAAGATGTAATACCCTGCCATAGAAAATAGGTATATAATGTTATTTGAAGTGTTTTGTCCGAAGAAAAATTCGAGGAATGGATAATTCAAGTGTAACACGTCGAGTAATACGTAAGGTGACGTATTACGTAAATAGTTTAAACGAGAAAAAGGCCAGGATGGATGTGTCGCATAAATGTGTACTTAATCTCTAATAGTATTATCTAGGATGGCCGTTAAGTTTGAGGTAAAAATATAAAGGAACATAAGTGACAAGGACAAGGTTAATACGACGCGACATTTAAATGGTATGAAAAACGAAGTATCAAAATATGGATTAAACAATAAAATTTTATGTTGTATGGCTGTTATAAGTTTTATTTTGAGTTAATATTATTATTTTAAGTACTTAGGTTAAATTTCACGCGATTCGGACATGCAACGAGCGCTACACGAGCCTGGTTACAAATGGTCTGACGGTGCACGACACTGCGAAAGTCCCACTTTGCGCGAATTGTTTAGGGAAATTAATAAGTCAAAAAATATTCCAACGATATATTTAGATTCATAAAAATATAAGGAATATTACCAAGCGAAGAAAAATAAAAAAAAAATATATTTTGTACGGAGGTCCAGATTCTTGAGCACCTTGTATAAGACAATCTGGGAGACCAAACGACTATTGTAATTAGATTTTTTAGCTAAAAAAATGACAGGAAGAAGGTCCAAGCGTTTAAAATTACAAAAAAAAAAAATTAGAGAGAGAAAGTAATGCAAATCAGCATTTTATGGGTGTTTTTGGGTATTTTTCAAATGGGTTTTTGGGGTCACATGTTAGGTCTTGGTAAGTGTTTTACACAATGTTGAACATACCAACAGTTGTTATTTGGGTCATATATCCAAAAATATCTTAAAAGAGAGATAGGCGAGTTCATTGGCTCCATCATTCAATTCCCATAAAATCTATCATCACTCTCCCTCCCCTTGAACACCCTTAAACCAATAGGCATCATAAAAATTCGTAGCCACACTTTACTACCCCATTTACACCATATAAACACCACTCACAACACCTTTAAAACATCTCTTAAAGCCGAGAAAGCTCATTGGAGGTTTTGGGAGGAGTTTTTGGAGCGCAAAGGAAGCCTAGTTGGGAGTTTTTTTTAAAGGGAGTTTCTCATGGAAGAAGAAAGAGTAGTTGATGGAGCTTGAAGAGGGGGTTATTGTGACTCCCTTTATGGCCACCTTTGGAGGTGGGGGAGTCACCCACATTCTCTACCATTATTTGAGGATATTTTGAGGTGGAAAATACTTATCTCTTACTAAGATAAGTTGATGATGATATTAGTATGAATACATTGCATATTGTTGATATTAGGTGTGTTGAAATAGGCATCCATGATTAAAGATTGAATACTACATGATTTCAAGATATAGTTTAGAAGAAAATGGGATTTTCTATCTTTAGAATGGGTCTTGTAGTAAACCTATGTTTAACTTAAAATTTCGACATATTTAGAGCTTAAAATATGTTGATTAAGGTTTTAAATGTACTAGTAGACTTATTAATATCATTCTTACTATTTTCTATGAAAGTGGGCACTTAAATGAAGGATTGAATGGGTTTTAAAATTAGATAATTTTCAGCTCACTATTCACAAACATTTTATGAAATAAAATATATTAAACTCATGTTTTAAGGCGAATACATGATTTCTTTGATGTGATGGTATGTATATGATCTTTTTATGGGATTACTATAATGATTTTAATGTTGATGAATCATTATGAAATGAGAAAATGTATTTTCATTTACAAAGTGTACAATTTAGTTTGTTAAACTAAGTTTTGGAGTCAAAAGTGTAAATATGTGAAAATGTAGTCTTCTTACAAACTTTGGGTGAAATGTAAATAATGAAAGTGTAGAAGACTAAGTGTGAATAAAATGACTAAGTCCTTATGCAAAAAGTTATAATTAAAGTGTATAACACTAAGTTTGAAATATGTTAATTTTGACTAAAATGGGTTTTTAGTGTTAAAACTCATAAATAAGATGACTTAATGATGTTTAAGCTACTTAATGAGGTTTGAATCCTAATAAATATAAGCGTGTGTTATATGAGTGTTTTAAAGAAAAATGACTATTTTTCTAAACACAATGTGTGCGTACGTTGAATGGAAGCCCTATACTATGGGTAAGTAACTCTGGCATGAGTTAATGATTGTTTGAAAGTAAATTTATGTTTTTTGCCTAACAAATGTCATTTGTTTCATGATGTGAGTCAATGGGAAGGAATATGCTCATTTTATGCATAATGATACAGAGTGACTATTTTGTAAAAATAAGGAAGTATATTGGAGTGAATAAAGTTTTTGAATAAAACGTTTTAATACATTGGGATATGTGTTTTCAAAGGTATATATGAAGATACATACGTACTTTCACATGCATGTAGCGTAACGTGTGAGTATTCTTTTCTGCCATTCGTTTCTTTACTCCATTGTATAGTTCCCACTGAGCATTCAACTCACTCCCTCCTTTTGTTATGAAAGGTTGCATGTAGTTTCATATTTTGAGCGCGTTATACAGGCAAGTATTTACTTGCATTTTCGTTAGTATTTCTGTTCACTTAGCCATGTGGCACTTCTGTTGAGTCATATCACGTAGTGATTGTAAATTAAACTCTCATGCTAATAAGTGTAACGTAAATAATAATAAAACCGAATTAAAAATATTATTTTGGGTGTTTAATTGCACTTTACAATTAACACGCGAACCAGATCGGGTTAGTCTTCTTATAACCTTTAATCCTGGGTCGGGGCGTTACATTAGAACAATTGACAGTGAGGATTTATTTAAAAAAAAATGAGTGAAAATGAGAAAGGGCTGGGAGTGAATACTAATCACGTCATGAAATCTACTATATGAAAAGAGTTCGGAAAAAAATTTAAGGCAATAAAAAGATAAATAGGCCAAAAAGGGGCCATTAGGATTTAGATCACATTAACATAAAAATAATAGTATTATTATTTATGAGGGTGTTTAAATGGGAATATATCAACAGGTTTGCACGTCTTGACAATGTCTTGAAAAAAACATTACATTGTTTTAGACGTTATTGGCGTGAAAATCACAATTGACTTTGATGTATCTATTAATTGAGTCAATGTCATTTAAATTCACATTTTGACACCTAAGAACGATTTTGAGTTCATTTGTTAGGAGTATCCATATTCATCTTGCACATATGTTATGTTTGATTGCATTTATTTTTCTATTGAATTTGTTCACACCCGCTCATTCCGTATCCACGATTTGGATATCTTAGTGAAAATTCATGGTGTGTGTTGTTTTTGTAGATTTTCTTTGCTTGACAAAATTTGAAAAATCAAAAAGAGTTTGTGAATGCTTTCGAGTTTATCCTTGCATGAACGTAGTTGATTTATTCGTGATGTTTTTCTATGCTTGTCGTGACACTCCGTATATTTTTTTGGTTTATTCTCTTCCTTGTTTATTTCGGACAAATAAAAAGGGAGGAGAAAGAATTATGAATTATGGGGAAGTTTAAATTATGGGGGAGACTTGAAATGATTTGATTGATTGGATTTATGTTTATCTCATTTCAAACTCGATACGTCATGGGTATTTCTTTCTTGTCTCATGTGTGTAAGTAAAAAATTGAGGATCACTATTTTCCACACCGTGATGATGACAAAGAAACATTGGAGATTAGAAGATGTCAAAGTTGAAGATTTATGAAGAATTTGAAGGCTTACATTTTTTAGTATCTTTCCGGCTTTTGGGTTGCATGGAAGGGTATTGGAATTGTATAGGATTTTATTTTTATTTTTTAATTCATATATTTTTATTTTATACCGGCATAGACATAGGGGGAGATTTGTATGGGCATTATTTACATTGTTCGTAGTTTACATAGGATATGTCGTATACCTCTACAATTGGCGAAGAAGCTCATGATCATTTGTTCATGAAGACAGATTTGAATTTCAAGCATCATTAATATTTGCACGATATGAGGTACAATTTCATTAGAATGTGTTTAAGTATCATAAATGGTTAACATTTATATTTGGATATTTTTCGAAACTGTTTTTAAACAAAATGAGGCATTTTTTCTAAGTCAAAATAATTTTTCAAGACCTGTAGATGAGCTTTTAAAAATAAAATTTTCTCGCTCATGTCGTTCAAACGACAAGGGAATGTCGTTCAAATGACATTGACAAGTCATTCAAACGACTACTTCTAACGACATGTAATGTCGTTTGAAAGGTCGCTCAAAGGGTCATTTCTTTAAATGCTTCAAATGAACCAGTACTGTTTTGTGTTTGTAACTGTCATTTGTAAGGTCGTTAGTAATGACATGAGATGTCATTAAAATGACATGAAGATGTCGTTTGAAGTCGTTCGAGCAACTTGTATCGCCTCAACTTTTTTTCCCAGCTATAAATACTTGTTTTGGAGACCTATTTCATTAAGACTTTTTTGAAAACGAAATTGCATCTTGCCAGACCTTTTAGTCTTTAAATTTTAAGGCTTTTTACGTGTTTGTTCACACCAAAACATTCCAATTATTTTATGAATTTTTTGTGGAACCAAAATTACTTGTATTGAAGTTTATGCAGTGCCATCTCTACTGCTGGATTGGTAGCTCTTGAGGGAGTTGCTTGCTGACGACTTCGATCAATTAAGGATACTAGAGGGTGTTCTTTCCTGAGGAGAGTTGCAGTTCTTGTGGGATCTTGTGGTAGTCCATTGATGGTTACTAGAATGCAGTCCATGTGGGTTTGCTGCGATAAATTCATTGCAGATTTCTGTAAGTGTTTTGTAAGTTGCGATTTGTAAAAATTTATTAAAATAAAAGGTTTTTCCCTTTTGGGGGATTTTTCCTGAAATTTGTTTACCCAATGTTTTGAGATTGTTTGTGATGGCATAATTATTAATAGAGATGCATGATTAGGGTTTAAATAAAATTAGAATTAATTTAGATCTCAGAGTGCATCTAATTAAATAAGTTTTAATTGGAATTTTGTGATTCCTAAAGTAATCAATATCACCGCATTTACAATCTCTACCAATGTTTTAAGGCATGTGGATACACCAGTGGGTAGGGTTGATTCGTTACATCATGTTAATAGGGATGTGGCATTGGAGACCGACTGCTTGTTTTTTGTTACCAACGTATTATTTTTAGACAAGTCCATGTATTACTTTATATCGGCTATGGATTGGTTGGTACATTATCAAACTCACACCAACTGTAGCGGGAAGGCGATGACATTTGACATTCTCGGATTGGAGATATTTCTAGCTCCTATGCCTAGCATCGAGGGAGGGTCTGCATGTTGTTAGATTCGATACGATTCTCTAGGAGTTTACAGATGTATTTGATGAGGTACCGGGGATACCACCATCACAAGAGATAGACTTTGTTATTGATTTATCATCTGTCACTAGGACCATTATGACGACGTCATACTGAATGGCTCTGTTAGAGATGCGAGAGCTAGGTGATTAGATTCAACAGTTGTTGAGGCAAGGGTTCTACGAAGGAGTACCTCTATGTGGGGAACTCTAATTTTATTTGTGAATAAAAGGACCGTCACGATACAAGACAAATTTACATTGCCATGTATTGATGATATGCTTGACCAAATGAGGGGAATAACATTCTTTTTCAAGATTGATTTTCATTCAGGGTATCATAAATTTTGTATTCGAGGGGAGGAGAATGTTCCAAAGATGATTTTTTTGACGCGTTATGGATTGTACGAGTTCTAGTTCATACTTTTGGGTTGAGTAACACACTAGCGGTGTTTATGGATTTAATGAATAAGGTGTTTTTACCATTCTTGGATCTATTCATCATCATGTTTAATGACGACATCTTAAAGTATTCTCGGTCCAAGGAGGAGCACGCACAACATTTGAGGTTAGTTTGCAAACACTTAGGGAACATAAGTTGTACGCAAAGTTATTTAAACATGGATTTTGGCTTTGAGAGGTTCAATTCTTAGGTTACGTTGAATATGAGGCTAGGATTTTTCTATATCCTAGCAAAGTATCTATAGTTATAGATTTGGGACAAACCACAACTACAAAGGCTAGGAGTTTCTTAGGTTTTGTTGGGTGCTGTAGGAGGTTCATTCGGGGATTCTCTAAGATTGCTAGGCCATTAACTCACCTGAGCCATATAGGAGTATGATTTGTTTAGAGCGTAAAATGCCCGAGAACATTTTAGGAGATCAAGTAGAGGCTCATTATTACCCCATCTTTCTTTACCTTTGGGTGGAGTTGAGTATATGGTGTATGAAAATTCTTCACTTCCTGGATTAGGAGGCGTTTTGATGTAGGAGGAGATGCCTATATCTTATGCGTGTCGTAATCTTAAGGAATATGAGGTCAACCACCTAACTCATAATTTGGAGTTGGCGACATTTATTTTTACTCTTTGTATCTGGAGACACTATTTGTTGGGTGAGAGGTTTACATTATTTTTTGATCACAAGATTCTTCAGTATCTGTTCACTCATAGGGACTTGAACATAAGATAGATAAAATGGTTTGAATTTTTTAAGGATTACCACTTTTCAATCCAGTATCATCTAGGGAAGGTAAATATGGTAGCGGACTCTTTGAGTCATAGACCGACTATCACATTGGTAGCTTTGTAGGCAAAGCATGATGATGACTTATATGATATTTGGGCAGATAGATGGATTTTTATGCATGATATGGATTTGTTGGAAGCCTTCTTGACATTTGTGACCGTTACACGTTCTACAGTGTCACAGATGATTCAGGAATAGGCATCGAACCCCTTCTGTCAGGAGAAGGTGATGAAGTTTGTATCAGGAGGATTTCCATCTTTATCGATAAGTTCATATGGGTGATTGTAATTTTAGGGATGTTGGTGGTGCTAGGGTCCGGTGTTACGATTAGAAATTTTGGCCGAGGCACACGACGCATATTAGAGGGTATAAGATGTAACAAGACATGACGAGATTATATTGGCAGCCTTAAATGAAGAAATATGTATTTGAGTTTGTGTCTAGGTGTGCTAAATATTAGCTAGTAAAAGTGAAGTTCCAAAAAATGACAGAGGAATTATAGCGTTTGGATATTCTCGAGTGGAAGTGGGAGATCTTCTTTATGGATTTTATCATGGGATTGTCGAGGTCCCAGAGGAGTCATGATTCTATTCGGGTCATCATCGATAGACTAACAAAGGTGACCCATTTCCTTATAGTATGAATAGACTACACCATTAAGAAGTATGCCAAACTTTTCATTACAAAGATTAGACATCTTCGTGGGGTACCGCGTGACATTATGTCCCACAGGGATCGTTTTGGAATGCTTTTCAGGATATTATGGGTGCACAACTGAACTTGACTATGATATTTGACCCTCATTCATATGGTCAAACTAAGCGGGTGAACCAGATTCTGGAGGATATGCTTTACACTTTCATGGTTGATATCAAGGGGAGCTGGGATCAACATCTACCACTCGTAGAGTTTATTTACAATAATAATTTTTAGAATACTGTTAGTATAGATCCCTATGAGGCATTGTATGGGTGATCGTGCCATATGCCGAGATGTTGGTTGGAGTTTAGAGATCATAATAAGTTTGAGCTGAACATCATTCAGGACACCTTAAAGAAGGTGTCACCAATCCAAGCCCTGATAAAGACGATACATGGCCGACATGAGGGTTACGTAGACAAGAGGAGGCGTAAGTTAGAATTTTAGGTGGGGGATCAAGTTCTATTGAGGGTCTCCTTGTTAAAGGGAGTTGTACGATTTGGATCCAAGGTGAAGTTAGATCCTTGATATGTTGGTACTTTTATGATACCAGATTAAATGAGCTGGGTGGCTTATTTTTTGCCCTTACCCAATCATCTTCACCGGGTACACGACATCTTCCATGTATTAATGTTAAAGAAGTTTCTGAGGGATGATGATGCCTATTATCATATCGACCTCGACGGGATTGAGTTGTAGTTGGGTGTGTGACACGAGGATTGACCACAACGTATCATTAACTGGAGAAAGCAAATACTGCGATCGAAGGTCATACCGTTAGTTATAGTGCATTGGGGTCACCATAGCTAGGATGAGTCCACATGGGAGAGAGAAGAGGTCATGAATGCGATGCATCCATAGATCTTCGAGTGTGGTACATAAATTGAATTTCGAAGACGGAATTCCTTGACTAATGAGGGAGAAGTGTAATACCTCATATTTTATGTGTTTTATTTAAATTGTCAAATTTATTTTATGTTCCTGATGTGACATGTGATGTCACTATATATTTTTATATATTATATAATTCATTTGTGAAGATGGAATTACTACACGAAAATTAATTAATTAAATATATGGAAGTAACTATGTATTACTGGCAACTAGGGAATGGTTAATGACTAGATGTCAAGGGTTTCCTTGTTTGGATTATTCCCTTGGTGTCGGATCCTACCGATCGTGGAGTTGTTTCTTATAATGTTGTGTCACACTTAACTAATAAATATTAAACAATTGATAATTGGACTTATACGGGATAATATGCTAGTTTATTAAGAATTTTATTTAGTTAGGTTATGTCATATTTGGGGTTAGCATTTGGAACGCTAAAATGTCCATTTTTTACTTAAAAATAATGGTTAGTATATTGATTGGGTAGACGTTTGAGCATATTGGAGTGTTATTTGGACTCACCAGAGGTTAATTTCCTGGATATTAGTGTTAATAGGTCATTAGACTAAACCTAATTCACATTAGAAGCCTTGGAGAGGAACCCTAAGACTTGAAAAGGGTCACTCAAGTGAGAGGGAGATTTTGAGGTTTATAGGCTTGGATTCAATATAATTACTAAGGCAAGTTTACTTAATGTATGAATTTAATTGTTTTTTTGTTATAGTAATAGTTTTTAATTTGAATATGAACTAATTGATATGATAATATGAGTTTTGTAATAAAATCCCTTATTTTTTAATTAACTTAATGGATAAATTAAGGTTAATGTTCATGTTAATTATATATACTAATTTTAGTAGAAAACCTTATTAGTCTGAGTTTGATTTTTAATATTATTGTTTGATATAGGTTATTTCCATTTAATCTAGCAATAACCCTTATTAAGTTAGCAAATTGATGTAAATTTGATATTAAATGGTTAAAAGTTTGAACCCTTTCAGTTAAAACCCGGAATTAACCCTTCTAGAGATGGAATATTGTTTACTTTAGAGGTTTGTAGGATGATTTTGATTTTGAGTTGGCCGCCACAGTTGTTGTTTGAGAGTTTGAATAAAATAAGGGGAATTTATTCGCACTAGGGGAGAATCGATTTGGGTTAGGACTGAATAGATTTAGAAAGGGGATAAACAAAGAAGGGATTCCTTTAGGGTTAATTTTTGGGCCTAGGTTTATTATTTCATTTGGAAACTTAATGTGGATATTTAAAAGATGTTGAAAACTAGGATTTTCTTTAAGATTGGATCTTAAAATAAAGCGAACAAGTAGTTGGGCTATCTAATCATTAAACACGAGTTTATATTTATTTTGTTTGTACTTATAATCAAAGCATACCACGTGTGAATGCTCGTTGGGGATGCAATTCCATTATGGGGTGCATATAATGTCGATCGCGCTGACACCTGGTGATAGCGACAGATTTACCTTGGTCATTTTTATCCCTATCCTATGTGTTGAAAGTAACCCTTGTATCTAGTGAAAATTAATAGGGGGATTCTCTCATATAGCCTGGGGTATGGGGCCATATGATTGGTGTGAAAGCATGGCAATTATCCCATTATTGATGCTTTGAGATTATAGGTGTGGGATTGCCTATAACTATATCTAGTACGCATGAGTGATCCTGAAAGCCGATAGGGATGGGCCTTCATTCTGTGTGCGGGCTGGTGTATAGACCATTTACTTGGACATGCTAGGGAATGTAGTTATGTGGATGTAGACGTAGAGACTGTCTTAACCTATTGATGTTGTACTAAATATGTGTATGCTGATACTTATTATAGAATTATTTAATTTTATTCAAATGGAACTAATAATAATTAATCATGGGGTACACTCAGGATTGGTATAAGATGCGTGATATATCTAGTGTTTTTCGGGTTGGGATAACTTAAAAATAACTAAAATATGAGAGGAGAATGCTTTGTTATTATCGGAGTCTGAATTCTATTAAATTCTTACTCTTTGTAGATTATTTATGTTGTTGTTGATTCTGATTTTCAAGATCTAGGCCGCCATTAACACCTCAACCCCGATTTATACTTGCATACTCTTTAGTTTCATATCATATAGGATATAGGTGTTGAGCCTGCGAGGTCATTTTATCTACTCCGTTTAGATTTTAGTCAATTTGGATATTGTAGTTTCTCTTTTTGTTGGAGGTTGTTTTATTTGGGACAATTCGATTATCTTGTGTTAGATTTGATTACTGTTCAGTTTATGGTATCAAAGGTTTATGTTAACTCATTTACGCTATCTTATTCAGTTATTTACTTTTACGCATTTTAGTTTGTTTTATTCATGCTTGGAATGATATTCCATTTCTTTAGACTCCCATATTATATGTATTAGAATTGATCAACATATTATGGATTTTGTGGGGTGTCATATATGACATCAATGGCATGAGGCTGGCCTTTTGGGTCCTACGGTAAAAAATATTCAGAATTTAGAGATGATATCATGATTTTCATGCTAGACTACGTGTGGGTTGATCGTCTATAACTGTAATAAGTGGATACCAAGGCATTGGAGGTTGTACAACTTTTTCCTAGACTAATGCAGCACTCACTAGTACTGGTAAAGGCGAAGGATCAAAGCATAAGGGATAAACCACATGGGAAAAAGTGTTGTCATATATGTAACTTGCTCTTGTGTCCTCATTAAGTCATGAACATATTTATTTGTATTAATGGACTTGATTGTGGGTTGGGGCGATCACGATGGTTTTCACTCAAATTTCTTAGGTAATGTTTGTGATTATTTTATTTATTGGTTTTGCTATTAATAATCACCTGAAATTTAACTAAATAATTTTATTTAGTAAAATTTAAAACTATTTCATATTAAAAAGGATTTAATTTTCTCGACGTAGTAATTAATTAAGAAATTAATTAATTGAACTTAAACCCTTAGGCACATAGAGTTTTAAAAATATATTGAGAAAGAGAAAGATACTAAACACACACTAATGCAAGTTTTAATGTACTTTCACAAAGTGGGTGATTCAAAATAAATGATACCTCCACCTATGCATAAACTGCATTAACAACCATTTTCTTCCTTTATGTTTATTTTCTATAATATTGAAAATGGTGGAGGGGGTTGTTATATTTTAAAAGTAAATAGCTTTTTGGGTTGATTTACAAAATTCTTTGTGTTTTACGAAGTATTAAATATATTAAGGAATTTATTTCAAATTAGAACGATTGGAAAAGTTTTAATTGAGTTAATTAACTATTTAATTGAATAGGCGTGATGATTGGTGACATAAGTATGTCTATTAAACTTACTTATTATTTAATGTTAAGAGTTTAATTTTAACGTTTGTGACTTTAAAGTCAAAGTAATAAATTTATCAATAGACATATCATTTACGAAGATAAATGACTTTTTCTAATAGTTATCACCTTTGGCCAAAAGACATCAACAAAGTCTATATGAAAAGAAATTTGTCTTTAACACCAAAAAGAGAGAAAAATAACAATATTATCTTTCAATTCTTTTGTCTTACAAAACCAAAACACATATTTCTGTTCTTTTTCTTGATAATATAAGATAATGATGAGCTGGACACAATTACTAGAATTGGTTTTCAAATAAGTTTTCAAAGTGACTTAATGGTTGTCTTTGCAAATGTAAGAATAAATACAATATTGCTTCATTCTATCCTGACTACAAATTTGTGAATATCTATTTCCCTAAAGTCATGGTAGGGGTACATAGAAATTTGAGGAAAGTATTAATAACGAATTAAAATAAATAATCCTCTGCAGTTCATCATAATTTTCTATACATTCCTAATTGCACTATTTTTCATTACATAATTATAGTGGCGTTGATTTTAAAATTAAAATTACTGATGAACCTTTATAGCATATCGATATTATAAGTAAAATCACACAGTTTCTTGACATTGAATATCGAATCTCAAAGGAATCCTAAATTTAGGGGTAAAAGAACATGAACGAACCTTTGAAGCATTTGGAATATGCATAATCATATTATTTGTTGACATGGATTTTAAAGTTAGAGATCCGTATGTATATCATGTTAAAACAAAATAAGGGGTGTGAGAGAGAGAGAGTGTGTGTGTGTGTTTTAGAGAGGGATTAAACATTTCATTATTAATTGGTGCATTAATATTGAGGGACATTTACCCCTTACTAGCATGAAACATGCGCGATGGGTGGGCTCGTTATAATTTTTCTACCATATAAAATCAATGTGTGGCATTTATACGAATAAATGGATGCATGAGAAATATGAATGTTATGAAACCGTTTTTTCCTAGTGTGGTTTCTCAAATAATGACCTATAGCTCTTTTACAACATGGCCATCAAGTTTGTCATCCCTTCCAGTACATGTGTAATTTCTTTAATACAATATTAGTACTCAAATGGCCAGAAGAACCTCATGGGAACAACATACAATTATCATCTTTATCAAAGGGTAAAGGGGTTAGTTAACGATCACCAAACCATATTGATTTTTGAGATCCACTTCGATGCTTTGTCATGATCAATCTATGCAAAACATCACACTTAATATTCACTGTATCCATTAAATATCTAAAGAGACACACTAATTAAAACCCCCAAACTTGGTTTTATAAATGGTTTGTTTGTATATCATGAGATATTGAAACCCAATTAGTTTATTGTGTCAGATAATTAGTTTTAAACACAAATTATTTCAATCCAACCAATGGTTTTTATTTAACTATTTGGATAAAGTAGTTCAATGGTAATGATAGAAAAAATCAAAATGTCTTATATCATGTTATTGCCTAAAACTGGTATACTGATTTGATCTTAGCTAAAGCATACAAGCTCAAATGACAATAGATGAAAAGATGAAAATCAATTAAATACTTTTCTATAACTTGCTATAGAGTGAGATGAGAGAAAAAAGATGAAACGAAATTTATGTGTTTCGGCCCAAGGCAATGCATACATCCACTGGTGTAAATTTAGGTAGTACTAGTTGCGTAGAGCGAGAGTGTGTAAACTTAGTCAGTTGCCCCTATGGATTACTCCATGACTCCTTAAATATAGGCACATGAGTATTTCGTTATGGACTAATACAGTTGATCCACTAGAATATGTCAGGGGTCTTGTTTTAATAGAATAAACAAGTACCCATGTTATAAGATAGTGGGGGAATTATTATAAAGTTAGCATGGGAAAACACGGGAGGAAGAATGATTATTTTTCTAGTGCGTAAGTGCATTGATGATGTTAGACCACTGTCTGATTCATTAGTAGTGGACGGATGGTTTCACATACGCTGTCTGGGATAGTAAGGCCGACCAGAATGCCTAATTGTAAGGAAAAATTTCCAATCAAGTCAATTTATTTGTAATTGGATTAATTCTAGACAAAATATTTTAGCAATAGGCTTGGCCTTACATTGTCGATATCGTAAGCCTATGGCATGTTTGATGGAGACTTAGAGAAAAATCTTCAAAGATGGATCCACATTGTGCCGTGTTTTTGTTACAAGTTTGTCTTCATGTTTATCGAGGATCTCGCAGGTATGGATGCATTTAGAATATGATCCTTGGAAATATTTTTGGGCGTTTATTTTTTAACAAAATCGATTGGCACTTTTTTTAAAATATTTTTTGGAGAAAAATATTTTTGGTTTTTAAGTTCGTTAGAATGAAATTGAGACTTCATTAGAACGAGATACATGCTTCGTTTGGACAAAGTTGAGATCTCATTAGAATGATATTTGGAACCTCATTTATAATGTACATCCAACGTACTTTAAACGGGCACTCTCTGTCAAACATAAGGCCACCTTTTGGAAGCTCATGGGAAGTTCATTAGAACGAACTTCGCCCATTTGTTTTAATGAAATTACTTCTCATTAGAAACAATAAGAAGTTTGTTCGAATTAACCATTGGATTTTGTTCGAACGAACCCGTCGCTTTGAAATTTGTGTTTTCCTATTTAAGGCATGCTGACTGAGTTTTTTCAAGAATGCTTGGTGAAAATAAATTTCCTACCTCTTTACCAAAGTTCCAAAACCCTAACTTTACCCATTGAGTTTAAAGATCCAAATTTTCATATTTATATGGTTTGAGATCTTTGTGTTGGGCACCAAAGTTTATTTTCTCTCTATCTTGAGAGAAAAGGTGTCGTGCCGTGGACTCTGTACTTGGTTTTCTGTGTTATAATAAAGAAACGATGTTCCGTGTTCCATGATTTGATTTCATTGACGATTATTGAGCCTCATCCATGAATACCAAGATCATGTGGATTCACATGTTGTGGCAACTTAGATGGATGGACTCCTGCCTTGCACTATGGAGGAGAGGTTAAAGATTAAGAAGAAAATTAAGCCATGCGAGGGAGATGAGTAATTGAGTAAGTCTACTGTCTAGTGTTTATAAAACCTTATCGTAGTGATTTGTTTGGCTGGGTCGTTTGAGTTTTTTCAAGTTGTGGGTTTTCCTTGTACATCGGCGTGTTGCGTGATTGTTTTACTTATTTTATCTTCTTATCACCTAGATGCATGTTTTAGGTTAAAAAAAATAACATTGGGTAAATCAATTTCTCACAATAAATGGTTTTATCTGGTGAACAAGTTTTATTAGTTTAATTTGTTAAAAGTTTTGATCTTTAAAATTAAAAAAAATCTAAAAATAGACTTTTTATTTGTAAGACCATCTCTGCATAAGAATTTTTGGGCCTTTTCAAATTGGTATCAAAGATAGAATAATACGTTTCCGTGTTTAAATCTCGTGTTGTTAGTCATGAACTTTTATGGATTTGATGGTTTTAGAGATCCTATGTTGATGAGTTGAACTATGCATGCTGAAAAATGCGTATGAAATTTGAACTTAAGGCTATAGATGAACGGGTATGGCAAGTGGTTTTAAATGGTTAGATTGCACCTACTACCTTAGTAGGAAAAAATAGGATACCCAAACCCTTAGAATCGTGGAATGAAGTTGAGCATAGGGTAGAAAATTATAACTCGCATGGTTTAAATGCTCTGTTTTGTTTTATAACCCTAGACACAGTCCAACTCACCCACGAAGGATCTAGTGCTATTAAGGCTTCAAAACTCGCCAACCTCACCACTCAGTTTGAAACCATTAAGATGTTGGAGAGTGACACATTTGATGATAAATGTGTCTAGATTGTCCAATATAGTGAACTCATCTTTTAACTTGGGAGAGAGAATACCCAAGAGCAAAGTAATCAAGTAAATCTTAAGGTTGTTTCCTGAAAGATTTAATTCAAAAGTGATGGTTTTAAATTACTTAGGTATTTTAGATTCTATGAAACTTTAATAGCTTTTAGGTAATCTAAAAACTTACGATCTCGATAAGTTTTCCTCCAAAACCGATAAAAAGAAGGATAAGCGCATTACTTTGAAAGATGGGAAGGAGTAAACACCTATTTTAGATGATGGGTCTGGCATCAAGTTCCATGATATGGCCGTGTTACCAAATAAATTCAAGATATTTCTGGAGTTTCATAAGCAACCAAAATATGTAATTTTTTTTATAAAACATGTATAACAAGGACGATCACTTTCTTAAAAATCATAATGATAACTTTAAGAGGATTGAGTTTGAAAGATGTATTGATTGTAAGGGTTATGGCCATAGGGTAACTGAGTGCCCTACTAAACTAAGGAGGGAAAAAAAGCGAAGGTGTATAATGCCTCCCTTAATGATAGTGATTTGAAAGAGGGAATTGATTCCCCCATTGATCACAACTACACCACGTTCATGGCTAGTCATATAAGCCTTGATGAGAAATCTTTACATGAAGATATTTCAAAGCATGACACTTCCGAGGCCATCATTTATGACTCCTAAGTGAGTGATGGTAGAGAGAGTGGAGAAGAGAATGAGGATAAAGAAGAGGATGAGGAGGAGAGTGAACTTCAAGTTGCCTTCCCTGAGTTATATGAGGAACTCCTCAGGGTGAAAAAGGCTAATTTGAAGTTAGAATCTAGGTTAAAAGAGGGTGTCGTTGGAAATGAATATAGTGTTTTGATCCAGGATCTTAGGGCATGTGAGAGGACACTTCGAGAGAAGCTAGAGTATGTTGAGGGTGTGAGAGATAACATTCATAGTTTGATGGAGTTTATGAAGAAATATCTTCTTGAGTTTGAAAAGTGTAGGAGTTTACTCGAGTCTCGAATAGTTGAGCTTGGACGAAGATTGAGAGATGAATAATTGAGCTTAAAGAGAGATTGAAAGACTCGAGTCATGTCAAATTTGATTTGGAATCTAGGTCAAAGAAGTCGGATAAGATGTTAGGAACATTCCAATTCAAAGATGACTAGTGTGGGATTGACTTCGATGATCAAAATTCTTCCCCTACCCAATCCAAGACCATGATTTTGAGACAGTCAACCGTTGTTAGGAACGTTGGTAAAGGCCAACCCTTAGGTAACACTCTTTGTCATGTCTACACTTGCACACATTGCGATAAGAAATGTCACCTTAGGCTGTTCTGCTATGATCTTAAAAATGGTCTTAGAAAGTCTAAGAGTAAAGTCACCAAGATTCCCAAAAATAAAGAGCATTATGTTACACTTATGTCGATTAAGAAATCGGATTAGGAGGCTTTAAATATTAGATTTGTTGATTGTTGTTTGCTTGGACGTGATACTTCCCATGCTATATTTAATGGTTGATTATCTTCGTAAGTTTCTATACACTAGCTTTTGCACTTAATGATATATGTGTTTGCTAGTTGTATGTTGTTTGAATTTTTAGTATTTTTTTTTATTTTTATTTTTTGAGTCTTATCGAAAAATATAAAAAGATTATGTTTGTCTTTTAAGTTAGTTTTTTTTAATCGTTATTTTCTTTTGAAATATTTTAGAAAAAACCCAAAAATAATTTTGGTTTTTGTGTATTTTAGTTTTACACATTTTGTATGGCACATTGATGTGTATGAATCCCATTTATTCCGAATTTCCATGTGACCTTGACATTTGGTTATGTATATTAATACTTAGATTGTTCATAATCATGCTTGCATGGAGTCATTTGATTTTGATATGCTTTATGAATTTAATTTTGTATATGACTCCACACATACACAAGCTCTTTTGAATTTTAACTTCACATTTTATATTTAAACTTTGTGTGGCATTCTCCCATCAATCTTGTCATCCATATATTTGTTATCTATAGGGATTTGTGCATGTAAGAACTGTTACCTGTGAGATTATTTGATTTTTATTAAAAATATGAGGGTGCACGAAAAATGTCTATGAAAGGAGGAAATATCCTTTGCGAGTTTAGAAACCCCATCCTAGGACCCCTCTAGGAACCTCCTTAGGTCCATAATACCCACTCATTCACCTCAAACCCTAGGTAATACTCGAGTACCGATCTAGAGTCCATCGATAACTCTTGGGCCCCATTTGGCTCTAGTTAACTTCCTTGCTTAAGAAAAATCTCAATAAATCTTTGAAGGTCTCTCAATCCCCTTTTCAACGGTCTACCTCGTGTATAAATCGACCTTATGGTTTGGATGAACGATATGTTTTACTATCAAAAACTGATCAGGAGGCCACCATAAAACTCTCGGGCCTCATTTGATTCCGATCACGTCCTCTCCTGACCAAAAGCTCAATGAATCTTCAAACGACTCTGAATCCCCTTTCCAATGATCTGCCCCATGCGTGAATCAACCTTACAGTTCGAATAAATGATCCGTTTTACCTCCAAACTATTTCGAAGACCATCGGGCGCTCTCGAGATCAGTTTGACTCCTATCAAATCTTCAGCCGAAACGATGCTGAATGAATCTTTAAGGTCTTTGGAACCCCTTTCCAACCGCTTGCCCCTATAAGAATAAGAGTTATGGTATGGACGAACGACCTATGTTAATTCGAAGGTTCACTGAGAAATTTCGGGCCTTATTTGATCGAGGTAAACTCTCTTAATTAAATGAAGCTGAATAAAATCTCAAAGGGAACTAAATACCCTTTTCAATGGTCCATTTTGTGCATGAATCGACCTTACGGTTTGGACGAACGATCCGTTTTCCTAAGGGAATTTCCTGTCCAGTGACCGACGGTTTGGGCCCTGCCTATCGATAGTGTGTCTAGGGTTCTCTACCGTTAGGTTGGTCTAGGACCATGCCTATCGACACTCCCTTGGTCTTATAAGTGGAGGTTGTGACCTCACTTTGAAACACCTCATAACCCCTAAACATCCATATCAACTATTAAGAGAGAATTCCCTCGAATTTAGAGCCGTTCTTTCTTAAAAATCTAATCTCCCACAGTGCTTCCATCATTTTCATACTCTTTTGAGTAAATTTCCACCCACCTCCTCAAACTGCCATCATTTCATCTTGATATCAACACCTCTACAAGTAAGATCTACTTCAAGTTTTCATAAGGTGGTCCATTTCTTCCTCTTTGTCTTTCAATTCTCTCAATATTGAATTAGTTACTTAATTTTCGTTTTAGTACTTTACTTCATTACATCACACATCTTAATATCAAACTTTTTATTATTAGTTTTCATACATACTTTATTTTCGTAGAAAATCCCAAAAATAAGAAAAAGAGGGTTCACATGTAAATTCCAAATAGGGATTTCTCATCACACTTTCTCACACATAGACACCTTTTTCTACACACACACATATAATAAAGTCCCCAATTGCATTTATGGGTTAAACCCCACCTCATATTGTCTTCAAACAACGTGGACTTTGAGGTCCCCTGGCTACGTAGGCGTCTTGGGTAACTCCCTCGACTCGAGTCCTCCCACATACATTTGTTACTTTATTTTCATCATATATATTCATGACATATGTATTTTATATGCTTGTTTTCTTGTGTCTTATCCGATATATGCAATCTTTCCTTCATAACAACTTGTGAATCGACAAACACTCACATCATCTTTTTAATTGCTATTTTTGGAACACTCCAAAGGATGACCTTGCTCAGCCTTTATCCATGACGCGAGTCGCACGATTCCATCCTCCATTTATATTATGCACATAAACACATTGTAATAGCCCTCCCTAGAAATAAATAATTTTGTTATAATTTAAATAGTTATTCGGAGAAAAAATATTGGAGAAACAAATGCATAAGGAAATAGACCAAATTGTAAAAAGGTGATACGTCGCATGTACGAATTAAGAAGAGAAAGTTTACGTTGCATGGCCCGCATGGATAAATATTCAATTTAAATTAGTTAGTACGGATCCATCGGTGATGTATGACACAAATTAGTCAAGGAACAGATGTGACACGGACATGGTTAATATTATACGATAATAATGCCGGTACGCGACATAGAAAATGGAACTTCACACAATTTTTATAGGGCTCCCCATTAGATAAAAAAATAGTTTGACCACTTAATTAGGACCCTAAAAATATATATAAATTTACCAAGGGGTGAAAATTGGAAAAAGTGAGGATAACACAGGACCCGATCGACCGCCCCTGGCCGCGGTCGACCGGTCCAAGCAGTTATTAGACGGTTTTTTGTATTTTTATATGTTGTCTCAATAATTACCTTTGGATTCAATGTGTTGTTGAGTGTGGGATTACCTAGGTACGGATATGAAAAGTTTTTAGTGGTTTGAGGTTACCTTTTAAGGTATCAACTCATTAGTTTGAGTTATATGAAGAGAAATCGTTGGGACTTTAGAGAGAGAAACCCATCAGATTTTAAAAACTTCCTCCCTCTCTCTCTCTCGTATCCTCCAAGGAAATGTTTATGGCCAGAAGCGTTGAGATGGAAACCATCCTCATTAAACAACCTCTAGTAAACCCACAAAACACCTCACGTCACCTTAGACCATAGATAGATTATGGGGTTGAAGGAGAGAGTGTCCTTGATATATCTTGAAATGGGTATTTTGGGAGGCATTTTGAGGATGAAGGAAGAGATCATGGAATAATCATTTGGAGCACTCTTGGAGTATCTATGGAGTCAAGCATTTGTGGTATTTTAGAGACCCCCTTGAGGCCACCTTGGGTGGGGTGGGTGGGTGGGGGTGGTCCTCCATCTCCTTCACCATTTTCACCATTTTTAGAGCTCTTTGAGGCGGGTTTTGCTAACCTTGGTTTAAGGTTAATATTATGTATAAATTTCAGATTTATTATTTACATATTTTAGGCTTAAAATATGTAGGATTTGTGATAGTTTTCATCCATGAAGTTTATTGGTAGATTTATATGATCTTATGAACAAATGGGTCTCAAATAAAGGTTTTAAATTGAGTTTTGAATTAGACAAAAATTCAGATGATTATTTTCCACCATTTGAGTGTAAAAGTGTGTAGAAAAATGACTATAATGTATTTGTGAGTTTATTAAATACACCCTTGATGTTTTAAAAAAATGGGCATTCAAAGAAAGTTTAAATGAGTTTTAGAAGTGTTATAAATTTAGAATAGTATTCATCGACATTTTTATGAAATAAAAATGTAATAAAGTGTCATTTGGTCTATTTCTAGTGAAAATAAATAATGGATATTTTTATGAAATAAAAATGTAAGAAAATAGTGTATGTATGTATTTCTAGTAAAGATAAATAATGAAAATTGCTATGAAATAAAAATATAAGGAAATAACATTTTTGTGTGTTCTTAGTATAAAGAATGATAAACATTTTTATAGAATAAAAAAGTGAGAAATGTTATTTTAGTATATTTTTAATGAAAGGGAAATAATAAGCATGTTATGGAACAAAAATGTTGATAATATTGGTTAGTGCATTTTCTAGTAAGACTAAAAATGAAAAACTTTGGAATAAAAATAGATATTTTGTGGAACAAAATATTGAATAAGGTATAGTATGACTACTAATGCAAAATGGGAGAAATGTTAATTTCGAAGAAATAAAAGCTAGTCTCATGTAATGGTGCAATTTTATGTGTTAAGGATGTTAAAGTAACAAATGTGAAAGTTGACAAAAGTGTGGTATTAAAAAAGTATTAAAATGGCTAAGTGTTTTAAATGTTAAGTTGGAAATTTAATAACCATTTTTGAGAAATAACACTTGTCAAGGAACTAAATTCCAAGTTTGGTAAAAAAAGGGTAAATCGGTAATTTACTTAAAGTGGAGCATTTTATGGAATACAAATGTTAAAGAATGTGTTACACTAATGTGTGTGAAAATAAGTTAATCCCTAAATCGTGAACGATTTTAGTATAAATCACGTGTGTGTGGATAAGGGATTTAAAGAGGAAAAAAATAATTTTCCAAGTTTTAATGAAAAAATAGACGGTTAAGTCTGAATTTTGACTTCGGCCGGTAAAAGATGTGTAAGATGTTAAACACATTAACAAGGACTCAGATGCAACTTGGAATAAGCAAGAAGGGCCCGGAGCCCTTGGGTGAAAATCCCTAAATCACTAGCCAGAGCATATGGTGCGCATAACTGTTGGTATGGAACCCGTGTAAGTATACTGTATTGGAAGATTCTGATAAAAGATAAAGGAAAGATGGAACATATCAAGAAATAGGTTGTGTGGTAAAATGTGTTTATACAACCTAACTTTAATGAATGTAATAAATGTTCTGGTAAATGTGAAATGGACAAGTAAATGCGTAAATCTATTAATGTCCATAAGATAAGGTAAAAGAATAAAGTTAACGGGTAAATGGGTAATTAAGCAACCACGTTTTTAAACCCATAATTTGCATAAGTATGTATGGAAAAAGGCTTTCGATGACAAATGAGTACTTTCTATCACGAAAATTGCGTGTGTTCAAATGGTGATTTTTAATGAAAATACCAAAGTGTATTGAAATAAGTAAAAGGGTAAATTTTTGGTAGAATAATGGATCCGAATCAAATTAAGTGTAATGGTTCAAGTGTTGAACCAATTTTTTTAAATAAGTTGAAAATGCTAAGTATGAATAAATGAAGTCTTTACTAGATTAAGAGAAGTTAATCTGGATAAGTAAGATTTTTTGAAAGTAAAACGGTTCATGCATTGGCATGTGTATGTTTCAAAGGTATACGTATCCATATATATACATATTTTTGCATGCATGTGGTCGTATCATGTGAGTATTCCTCTATGTCGTTCATTCTATATTGTTCGTATAAATCCCACTGGGCATAGGCTCACATTAGTAGTTTATCTTGGACCTCGGGGTGCTCCCCATGGGTCCCTCACGCAGTTTATCTTGAAACTGGAATTGCTAATAAGCGAAATGTAATTAAAATAAAAATTAGATTGACAACATTATATAGGTTGTTATATTACACTTCACACCTAACGCTTGGATCGCGGGTTGACTCACGGGTAACACAAATTCGTGTCCGGCCGTTACACACACACATCACAGAGTTCTTCAGGAGAAGATTAACACATGTCTATGAGGGCTCGAAAGGGCGGGATGGGTTCCTAACACCTTCCCATTCCATAAGTTAGTCCCTAAACCTTTGAACTTCTTGGTTTTGAGAGCATCAGTATTGTACTTGATGACGTTCTCTCGAGGCAACAATATTTCTTTTGCCTATTTTGTGGAAAATAGGCTTACGACTATGTCCCTACATATCACCCCACATTGACAATGACCGAGCGCCCCGATAAAGGATGCGAACCCGCGCGCACTTTGAAAAAGGGGAAAGAAGGAGGGATCCACCTTTGAAGATCGACCCCTTGGGATGTCCATTGTAGTGACTTTACTGGGGGAGTTTTATAAGAGGACTAGACTCTATTTTTGCATGGGCGTTATTCTTTTCTGCATGTGTGCATATGCACCAACCTGTTTGTTCCTTTTTCTCCTCTCTTTACCTTTTTTTATATCTCTATCTCATGTATTATAACGCCCTGACCCAGATTTATGGGTTACCCGTGAGTCACATCGATCTTTTCCGAGTGTTAGGTTTGAAGTGAAATGGAGCAACCTACATAATTTTTCTAGTCGAGTTTTATTTTAGTTAACATTTCACTTGTTATTATGCAATTCTAGTTTCAAAATAAACTAAATGAGGGACCTATGTGAAGCCTCCCAAAGTCCAAGTAAAGAGAGATACTAACATAAAAATAAATAAAATACTTACTTGTATAACGCCCTCAAAATACGAAGCCTATCCCAACCTGTCGTAACAAAGCGAGGATGTGAGCCTATGCCCAGTGGAAAATATACAAACGAAACATAGAATTGGATGACAAAAGGAGACTCGACACGTTATACCTATGTGCGCATGCAACCATACAATATATGTTTATATATACATGCACATACTTATACTTAATGCATTAAATAATTTTACTTTTGAAAACCTTATTTATCCAGTTTAATTTACCTTAACAGATTAATTTACCTTAATCTTATAGGGATTTCGTTTACTCACCTTTAGCATTTTCACACTTTATTCAACACACCGGGTTCAACACTTGACACCACTACACTTGATTTATCCAACCACATTCCTTTGCTGAAATCACCATTTTCATTCATTTAAATAAACTTTAGCATTTTCATTGAAAATCACCATTTCAACACACGCATTCATCATGTTCAAAAATACTTATTTGTCATTTTAAAGTCATTTTCAAAATATTCTTATGTAAATTATGGATTTAACCACTTAGGATTTTAAATCACCCATTTACCCACTTTCTTTACCCCTTTTCTCTACTTTATGGACATTCATCAATTATACCTTTACGTTTCTATTTTAATCGTTACCAGTTGTATTAACACATGTTACCACACAAACCATTTTTATTCCTTTATTATTTTCATTTCTTTTCTCGAAATCTTCCAATATCGTATACTTCCACGGGCTCCACACCGCTGGCTATGCGCACTATATGCTCTGGCTAGTGATTTAGGGCTTTTCATTCAAGGACTCTGGGACTTTATTTCTTTTGTCTCGGTGTCACCCCTCTTCCCTTTTTTGAGTTTTAATATTTTATAAATGTCCACATTATTTCACTTTTCCTTTTTACCCGACCGAAGCTAAAAACCAAGACTTTACTACCCCAACTTGTGTTACACTTTGAAATCATACCATTTCATGTCTTTTACACTTTAATCTTGATTTTAATTCCCAAAATCATATTTGTTTAGGAACACTTTGTGTAACACCTATTCCAATATTTAATTTCATAAAACGGTTCCACTTTAAGTAAAATTACCATTTTATCCATTTGTTTCCAAAGTCACCTTTTGCTCCCTTTTCACAAGTGTTAATTTTCTCAAAATCACCATTAAGTTATTCATGCTAACTTCTTAAGTGTTTTAACCCTTTAACACCTTTTTACACTTGGAGTAATATTCTACTTAATTGTAAACACCTTGATTTCATAAATTCCTTTCCCATTTCATAAGTGTTAATCTTTTACAACATTATTAAGTTACACTCCACCCTTCCAATGTTTACCCATTAACACTTGTTCAATACCTTTTTAACAATTATTAAACTACACATTTCTTTAGTTTATTTATTCAAGAAATCTAATTTCACTTGAAAACTAAATTACTAAGAAAATACATTTTCTTTTTATCAACATGTTTAGTCTTATAATCTCATGTTCATCAAATCTTTTAGTCTTAATTTCACACACTTTGAAGACTAAGATTCTAACTTTTCTTATTTATTTTTTAAACCCAACAAAATCTTCTTTAAACTTGTTTATACATTTGATATCAAATTACTACAAGTGTATATGCATGAGAATAAGGGTTTTAAACCCAAAAAATCCTACTACTTGGTTTTAACATACATTTCATCTTGGAAAATCATTATACTTGCAAAAATTACAATTTTAAGGAATAAAGACATTTTTTTAAATTTCTTCAACCTCAACAAATGTCTATTTTTCATTAAACCTTCATTTTTGCAAGAACATTGGCATATTATTATTTCACCATATGTTTACCAAGGTAAATCAAAATTTTGAAACGTTTTATTTCATAAAATGTTTAAGACCAATATTTCTAGAACATGACCATTTCATAAAAACATCAACTTTCAATACTCCAAAACTTTAAGATATTTACTTATTCTTTGTTTTCAGCAAAATATCATTTTTTCAACATTTTTATTCCATAAAAAAGTGTTACCGTCTTCTACACAACAATTATACTATTTAACTAAATACACCCTACTCAATAGTCTAACTACAAGACTATAATGAGCAAAAATAAACTATTACACTAAGAGTAAGGTTTTTCCCACTTCTAATGGCTTGAATGGTGGTGTAAATGTTGATGTAGGAGGATCAACCTCCACCTCCAAAAGTGGCCTCAAGAGGTTACCAAAAACGTCCTACAAAATTCCCCAAAATATGCTCCAAGCCAAGAACCCCTTCAAAACCCACCTCATACTCCATGAGAACTCCATCTTCATCTCCAAAAACTTCCAAAAACACCTCCAAAATTCGTAGCTCTCCTTTATCTATGGTGGAAATGGGTGTATTTGGTTCAAATGTGGAGAAATACATCATAAAAGTAGTGGTTTATGGATGACCTATGTAGGAGGAGTGGTGGCTTGGTGGTGGGTGGTGGTGGAAGACCACCTACCTCTCTCCTTAGCTCTCACTCTCTCTCTCTCTCTCTCTTCAATTTCTCCCAACACACAAATAACCCAAAACCAACCAAACAAAACCTTATAAAACCCTCTCTAAAGCCTAAATTCTCGGTTTGTCGCCCATTCTGAAGTGATCTGGGCTCGATAACACACAGAATTAACGCTCCAAATTGTGACAACGGACAAGGGAAATCATATCTAAAAACTAGACTAGGTCGTTCGAACAACTTCTAATGTCGTTCGAACTATGGATTGCACACCCTTCGCGCGACCTGCTACTGTAAACCAGTGGCACGTCGTTAGATGTCCTGCTACTCGTGACCCTTCACGCGTCACTCTGATGAACCTAACACTACCTTAGGTATCTTATCCTTGAGTACTACCTCCGATCCACTCACCGTTGGAAAGAAACATCGCGTGCTCATTTTTTCCTCGATTTCCAACACTATACTGTATCCTCAAACCATCATCCCGCTCTTCATAACCCAAGCCGCTGACTGTCGATCCATCCAGTCAAAAGTCCACTAGTCTAAGAGATATTTACACTACGGACAAACAAAGTGGCTGAAAGCGTAGCCACCCGTACATAAAACTTTATGCAATAACAAGAATACCTCAGATGGACGCACAAAGTTATTGAGTTGCTTTGACCAAACCTGGCCCACCACGCTCTCCTTGGGCCAACAACGCCGTATCATAACATGGTACCAATCTGAGTCACCACATAGGTGATATTACCGATTCCTAATTATCAAAATCGAAAGAAAAAAACTTGAGTTAGAGGGATAAGGAGCCGTCCTAAGGAATTTCGCCCACAGGCATCCAATTCTGACTTATGGAAGCGAACGTATATCGTATACTTGAAGTCATGTCACTCATTCACAAAACTCTCACCGAGTACCACTTTTGGCCATAAACCCTGGCCTGGGTCACTAGTCATGATGAATTGAATCCCAACTGTTGGAGCGCATGCCCCCAAATTTTAAACTCAAATTATGAGATGGCTCAATGATATACTAAATTTTAATTTTTCAAAACTTATTTAATATTAATTACTTTAAAATCACAATCAAACATATGAAAAATTAAATTAAACTTAAAGTGAACTTAAACTACACAAATATTTTAAGTTTCACTTAAACAAAATTCAATCCAATTTAAGTTAAACACACTAAGCAAGAATATTATCAAATTAAATTAATGCGGATTTGAATTAAATTAAATTTAAACTTAACCCAAACTAAATTAGTACCAAATTAAAATAATTGTGTATAAACCAAATTTTATCTTGATTATACCTAATCATGCATCTATCTGAGTTTGCAAGATAGAATAAACACAATCACACTACACCGCGATGTACGAGAAAAATCCATAACAAGAAAAACCTCAGATGACTCTGCCTACAATTCCACTAAGTATGGTGAAAACGATAGTTTTTAATACTTAAAGCTCTGATACCAATTTGAAAGCCCCCAAATTTTTAAAAATCACTTTTCAATTAAATAATAATTTCCTTTAATTGCGGAATAGGATGGCTCACGCATAAACAACCTACAAATTCAAATTTCAAATTTTAATTTCTTTCAAATTGAAATTAAACTACATTAAATGTGAAATAAAGTTATTCAACAAATAAATTTTCACTTAAACAACTTAATTCAATCCAAGGCCTTTAAATTTATCTAACAAGATTAATTCATTTTTCTATTTAGGCCAAATAAACTTTTATCAAATTAAATTATCTTGACTTGAATTAAATTAAGCTAAAATTCACCTAAACTAATTTATAGCACCAAATTATACTAGTGTGAGATTTAAACCAATTTTATTTTGAATTATCCTAAGCATGCATTCCAAGTGATTTTGCAAGATAAAAATAAACAATGTCACACTACGCCGCGAGGTACGAGAAAAACCCAAATGAAAAAAACCTCAGACGACCCTTAGCCTTAAGTCCACTAAGTATAGATTTATTATTACAAGACAGATGACTTACTCCACTAGACTTGACTCTGTCCAAGCCTTGGCGCATCTTCTTATAACTACCTCCGCCTAGTCGATAATCTTGGACTCTACCGAAATCTTGGAATCCACCAATATGACTTATGGTCTCCGTCAACCCATACTTGAAGCATTTCTTCAAGTGGGAATGTCGCAACAAACAAATCTTCTTCTTTATGGGATATAGAAGCAAACCCAAATGAACTCTTCAAAGGGTAGAGTAGATACGGTGCCTAACAAAACTCCAAGCAAAAAAAAAAAAAGAAAATATATATATATATATATATATATATTCGATTAAACAAACTATGGGTGTAAAAACATGTGTTTGATATAATTTTTTCTTTGAAATTTAACACATGAAAAATGGACTTTTGGTTAAAAGTAATTTCTCTAAAATGGCTCTCCAAGAATGTGCAAAAGTCTATCAAGAATGTTGTCCCGAATTGGTTTTAAACTGTCAAAAAGTAGTGGGGACAAAAAGTGAGAAAATGGGGAAAAACTGTCAAATAACTGTTCCCACTGAAATCTCGTTCGAACGACTTTGCCAGGTCATTCAAACGACTATGTTCGAACGATATTTCAAAGGGAAAAACCGCCCAAAACTCGTTGGAAAAACTTGCTCGAACGAGTTCGTTAGAATGAAACTTCGAACGATAAAACAGGGATCAAAATGCAACTTCGATGGCAAAACTCGATCGAATTCTCGTTTGAACTACATTCTCGTTCGAACGACACTTCAGACAGGGATTTTTAATTTTTCATTTTAAGTCCAAAACTTTTATCCAGAGTTATAAAATAAATTCCTAAAAATAAAAAATAATTTTAAACAAAGATACACCCATAAAACTATTGTCCAAGTTTCCTATATATTTTAAATTCATTCATACCTTTGGACACTATGGAATCTTCAAGTTGATGACGTAGAAACGAGGCACAAGAAAGTAAACAATGATGAAGCTTTACAAATCTGGCCGCTACGTCTTCAATAAACACGTCATAAGCCTGGATGGATACACATGACACTTTATCCTATGAATCAAATCGTTTTGTCCAGAATTAAGCCAATAATACAAATTGACTTGATGGGAAATTTGTCCTTACAAATCTTCCCCTTTGGCTATTCCAGGACAAAACCTACACAAAAATCCTAAAGGGCCGTCAAGCTCGTCTAGACTCAAACATCCCACCAAAAAAATAAAAATACAGACGCTGACTTGACCCAATGATAAATAGCTTTGCCGATATAAAGATGCCGCTAGAATAAATTGCTTCACACTTAAGCAAACCATTAAACGCATAGGGAATATCAAAATATTAAATACAGTTAAACTAAATACTCCCCCTAAATTAATTCTCCCCCATTAAGCCAAATACTCCCCGTAAATTAATTCTCCCCCTTTATCAAATATGATCTACCTAAGAAGGTCGCGACTCACCCTAAGTTGAATCTCCTAAACTAAAGGTTTAGATACCATCTCTGTCCATTTTCTTTTAGGAATAGACAAAGGATGAAGAACTAAAACATTACTTATTTCTCCCTCTTATTAAAGCAATACCATTTCTCCCCCTCAAATCAAAACAAGGGATACAAAATATGGGAAAATAAGTAAAGACATGATGGTGCATAGAGTGATAAGAACATTTAAGCATATGGGCAACAATAAACGGTAACTAATCTGTACTTAAGACTAAATGATGTCAACAACGATGCGATGACAAAAATTAATACCAACTAAAATGTATTCAACATAGGCATGGGATATCGACCAAAATTCGCAACAAGATGGATACCAATTATGAATTAAAAGCATAAATGGACTAGAAAGCATGGCAAAGACTCAAAAATAAACAAAATATCATATATATGTATATACAATAGATAAAAATATGCACAAGCACACATATATAGATATAAACACACAAATGACACAAAATAAAATAACATAAGTTTTCCGCACTCTTATGGCATAAATGTGTCATATGGAAACGAAAGTAATTGGGTGTGAACTAGATACCAATGAATTAAGACCCAATCACGTAAACTTGTTCACGAAGTTCTCATTTGATTGCAAAAATTTATCAACTTAAGATTTAGCCTTATGTCACAACAAAAAGTGAACTCTATGAACAAACAAGCACAATGCATACAAGCCTAGCGTATTGATGATTCTACAAACTAATAGGGTCATGACAATAATATCGCAACTAGGAAAGAAGGGCATTGTGCAAAACCGTTGATTTACTATCCAAACTCCCTCAAAATATGCATATAATTCTTTTGAATGAATATATCAAACTAATCAAAATAGGCCTTGGCTAAATTTTTTTCTTTTAATGCCATATTCTTTTAGGCCTTTGGACCACGTATTTCTTTTAAGTCCATAGCAAATGGTGGCTTACTCGCAAAGGATAATGTTTCCTTTCGGAGCCCTTTTCCGTGCACATTCATATATTAATTTTTTATCACACAAATCTCACGTGTAACGGATTTAACATGCACAAATCCTCCTAGGTCATAAGATATGTACATGGCTAGATTGGTAGGAGAACACCTCACAAAGCTCAAAATACATGAGAAGTTAAGATTCAAAACATCTCGTGAATGTGTGTGAAAAAGGCATATAAAAAGTAAATCCATTAAGCAAGTCAAACTTAAACTACTCCATGTAACCATGACAAAGAACATTTTAAGGATCGAAAATTTTTACCAAAAGTTCTAGCCACATGAGAGCGAAAAGAAGGATTCAAAGACTAACATATGCCACTAAAGGTGTGTAAAACCAAAAATACACACAAAAAAATCTTTTTGAGTTTTTGAAAATTTCAACCAAACAAAAATTCAACTCAAAAGACAAACAAATGATAAACAAAATCTTTTTGTAATTTTCATTTTATGCAAGCTAAAATACAATAAATACAAAAGATAAACAAGTCATGATTCTAGCAAGGCATATATGATGAAGCATAGACTAGAAAATGACAAAGAAATATACAACTAGCAATGAAATATGACATGTAGGACAAAGCTAGTGTATGTAAACATGCAAGAAATCACCCATAAGATATAGCATGTGATGAGTCATGTGCAAGCATACGAGAATCAATATGTCTAACATCTAGCGCCTCTAAAAGAGATTTGCTAATCCAAATAGATGTATATCTAAAATGATGAGATTTGGGAACCAATGAAAAACTATACATAGACTTCCTAGGACCTCTTCTAAGATCAAAACAAAATGACCTAAGATGACCTTTCCTACAACAATGCAAGCATGTGTAAACATGAGGAATGTAACCTAATGTGTGACCTTTTCTAACGTCCTTGGATAAAGTTGACCCTCTAAAACAAACTATGGTCTTGAATTTAGAAATGGAAGCATTAGAACAAGACGAGCTAGAACCACTACAACAACTACTCGAGTCTTGTAAATCATTTTTCAATTTTAAAATTTCAGACTCAAGTAATAAATTCGACTCTTCAATTTTTTGGGACTCCTTCTTTAAATTTTTTATATCCCTGAGAAGGTTATCACTCTCCCCCTCAACGTGAGCGAACTTGTCCCTAAGAGTCTTTGCTCGTTCCGCAAAATCATTTATCAAAATATTTTCTTCAACGACACAAACTTTAAAATTTTTAAGATCCTCTAACTCTTTTTCTAAAATGAGGACTCGAATATCACTGTCTTTCTTGGACATGTCTAAAATATTAAAATTGTAATTCAAATCCACGAGCTTTTCACAAAAGATATCTCTTTGAGTTTGGGAGATTTGCAAAAATTCAATTTTAGATTTAAAAAAAAAAATTCATTTTCAAGAAATTTAATTCTTTTTGCAAATATCAAATTTAATTCCGTTAATTTCTCATTTCGACTCAAAAGCTCATTAAATTTCTGTCGAATATCAAAATCTTTGTCATCACTAAAAAAAGACAATTTATCACAATGACGTCCCATCTAGAGATAAAAACTAAATTGAAAGAGAGATATATGAACCACCTTTAAAACTAGGCACACAAAATTTTAAAAGCCGAAAAAGGATATTTAACGGGATAATTTAGCGCTCCCGCTCTAATACCAATTTGAAAACAATATTTTTTAATACTTAAAGCTCTGATACTAATTTGAAAGCCCCCAAATTTTGAAAAATTTATTTTCAATTAAATATTAATTTCCTTTAAGTGCAGAATAGGATGGTTCACACATAAACAACTTACAAATTAAAATTTCAAATTTTAATTTCTTTCAAATTAAAATTAATCTACATTAAATATGAAATAAAATTATTCAACAAATAAATTTTCACTTAAACAACTTAATTCAATCCAAGGCCTAAAAGTTTTCTAATGAGATTAATTCATTTTTCTATTTAGGTCAAACCAAGTTTTATCAAATTAAATTATCTTGACTTGAATTAAATTAAGCTAAAATTCATCCAAACTAATTTATAGCACCAAATTGTACTAGTGTGAGATTTAAACCAATTTTATCTTGAATTATCCTAAGCATGCGTTCTAAGTGATTTTGCAAGAGAAAAATAAGCAATGTCACACTACGCCGCGATGTACGAGAAAAACCCAAATGGGAGAAATCTCGGACGTCCCCAAGCCTTAAGTCCACTAAGTAGGATTTATTATTACAAGACAAATGATTTACTCCACTAGAATGGACTCCGTCCAAAACTTGACACGTTTTCTTGTAACTACCTCTGCCTAGTCGACAATCCCGGACTCCACCGAAATCTTGGAATACACTAATGAGGCTTATGGTCTCCGTCAACCCGCACCCGAAGTCTTTTTTCAAGTGGGAACGCCGCAGCAAGAAAATCCTCTTCTTTATGGGATATAAAAGCAAACCCAAATGAACTCTTCAAACACATGTTTATATCAAACACGTGTCCTGTATATATTAAATACATTCATACCTTTGGAGACTATGGAATCTTCAAGTTAATGACGTAGAAACGAGGCACTAGAAACTCGATAATGATGAAGCTTTACAAATTTAGCCGTTACGTCTTCAACAAACACGTCATAGGCTTGGATGGATACACATGACATGCTATCTTATGACTCAAATCGTTTTGTCTGGAATTAAGCCAATTTTACCAATTGACTCGATTGAAAATTTGTCCATACATATGATAATTTTTATAAAAGACACGACAAGAGACTTACTTACTTCCTCGACTCGACTCCCTTCAAGCCTTGACGCTCCTTCGTTCTTCAACCCTTAAAATGTCATAGGCATAAGGTACGACCAACATCTATTATATGACTCAAATAGTTTTGTCCGAAATTAATCCAATACTACAAATTGACTTGATTAGAAATTTGACCTTATAAATCTCCCCTTTTGGCTATTCCGGAACAAAACCAAAATAAAAATCCTAAGGGCCATCAAGCTCATCTAAAAGGACCCAAACCCGCCAAAAATATAAAATTACGTTTCTTGACTCGACACTTAGAATGAAAAGCTATTTTCCTTTAGAAGATTGCCACTAAAGATGTAATCTTGCACACTTAAACAAATCATCAAACACTTGGGGGATATGACAATATAAAGTGCGTAAAATAAATTCCCCCCTTAATTAATTCTTCCCCTTTATATAGCATGATCTACCTAAGAAGATAGCTCTCTCCACCTAAGTTAGATCTCCTAAACTAAAGGTTTAAATACTATTTCTTCCCCTTTTGTTTAGGAATAGAAAAATTTCAAGAATAAAATAACTTATTTCTCCTCCAATTAAAGAAATATTTCCCTTAAGCTAAACAAGGGATATGAATAAGGAAAAATCGGTTAAACATGCAATGGTGCATAAAGTGATGAGAGCATTAAAGCATATGGGAAACAATAAAATTCAACTAATCCATACAAAGATGAATAAATATAACCTATGATGCGATGAAAAAATATACGACTGAAATGTACTATGATAGTCATGGGATACCAAACACAATTGGCAACAAGATAGATACCAATTTTGAATTTAAAGCATACATGGACTAGCTAGCAAGGCAAAGACTCAAAACAAAGATATACTATATATATACACACACAAATATACCAATAACTCAGACGCACATATACATAGGTATAAACACCACATATGATACAAAATACATTAAGCTTTCCACACTCATATGGAAAAAATGTGTCTAAATACATGTGGTAAACGGAAGTGAAGGGGGTTGAACTAGAGACTAAAGAAATATAGACCCAGTCTCCTAAACATCTTCAGAGAGTTCTCATTTGATTGCAAAATTTTATCACACTTAAATATAGCCTCATGTGATAATATAAAGTGAACTTAATGAACGAACATACACAATGCACACAAGCCTAGTATATCGATGATTGCACAAACCAATAGAGTAATGATAAGAATAACATAACTAGGATACAAATTCATTGTGCAAACCCGTTGATATATCCAACCAAACTTTCTTATTAATATTATTTTTCGTTTTCTTTTCTTTGTAAACATACCAACCAAACAATGAAGACCTTGGCTAATTTTTTTTATGCCACAGTTTTTAGGCCAAAATTTTTAGGCCTTGGCTAAACAATGGTGGCTTTTCATGCAAAGTAATTTTGTTTTTAGCAGCCCGATTCCATTGATAACCAACTACACCGGATAAATATTTTTCTATTTTTTAAAATTCGAGAAACTGTTCTTACATGCACAAATCCTCCATAGTCATAGCAACATGTAGATGATTAAATTGATAGGAGAACATCTCACTTAGCTCAAATATACATGTGAAGTTAAATTTCAAATGAGCTCGTACATGTATGAATTGAGGCGTATAAAAAGAGAATCCATTAAGCAAGTCGAAGTGAAACTACTCCGTGCAAGCATGATAAAGAACACTTTAAGGATTGAAAATACTAATAAAAAGTTCTAGCCATATGGAAGCGGATATGATATTGGATTCAAACACAAGTATATGCCACACAAAATGTGTAAAACTAAAATACACAAAAATAGAAAATCTTTTTGAGCTTTTCAAAATTTTTTACCAAACAAAAAAATTCAACTCAAAAGAAAACAAAAATCTTTTTGTATTTTTCAATGAGACCAAACAAAATGAAATAATATACAAAAGATACACATATCATAATTCGGGCATAATTTTTAATGAAGCGAAGACTAGAAAATGACAAACAAACATACAATTAGCAAGAATATATTATGATGCATATAAGCTAGTGTATGTAAACAAAGCTAATACATTTAACCTTTAGATAGAGAAAGGGAGGTATCACGTGGAAGTAAATGAGACTCAAAAATCCTATCTTATAAAGCCATCAAATCGGATCTACTAACCCAAACTAGTGAAACGTGATGCTCTCGAAATTTTGGAATCTTGGTGACTCTACCATTGGAATTCCTAGAACCCTTTTAAGATCAAATTTTTTTTTCTAAGATAACCTTTTCGACCACAATATGTACAATCAAAGACCCGACAAAAAGTAGTACTTAAGGAATGAACTTTGAAAGTGTTCCTTGTGGATTCTCTCAAACAAATGGTTTTGGCTTTATTAGTTGAATCATTTTGAGTATCGAAGTCAATACCACTCAAGTCATTTTTAATTTGGACAGTTCTAAGTATTTTATCTAATTTTTCGAACCTACATTCCAAATCAAATTTGATTCGACTTGAGTCTCTCAACTTTTCTTCCAACTCTAAAATACGTGACTCAAGCAAATACTTACTTTCTTCAAACTCGAGAATCTCTTTCTTCATAGCCTCCATTAAACCTCTAAGGTTCTCTCTCTCACCTTCTACATACTCAAGCTTATCACGAAGATCTCTCTCACGTGTTCTAAGGTCTTCCACTAAAGCACTCTCATTATTAACCTTGACACGTTCTCTCAAACAAGCTTCTAACTTCAAGTTAGGCCTTTTTATTTTAATTGATTCCTCATACAGCTCACAAAATCCCACTTGATGTTCACTCTCATCAACCTCTTCTTCATTCTTGATAGATAGAAAAAATTACTTCTCTTATGTATTTGTCGTTGTGCAATTCCTCTTTCCATCAAAAATCTTCACAAACCTATAAAAGTAGAACAAAACTAGAATATAGCGGTAAGTGAGGTATCAATCCAAATCTAAGGGTGAAACACAAAATAAGCGAAGCCATATGTGTAAATTCATTTGCATTTTATTATTATTTTTCTATTTTTGCTATTTATATTTTTTATGGATTTTTTAACTAACTAAATGTACTAATTTTTATAACTACTAATTAAGAATTAAAATCTAATTTAAGAAAAGTGAGATAAACAAAATTGTCCTAATAAGTAAAATAACAAGATTGGACTCATGAGGGCTTCAAAATTTCATCCCATAAATGGGAGATTAGCCCTCAATAATCATCATAAAAATAAAAATAAAATAAAAGTATACAAAAAAGAGCATGTGAGGATTAAACTAAACGTAATCAAGAGGAGGAGATCAAACCCATTTAAGACTTGAATTTAAATGGAATCTTCAATTATACATAAAAAATCTCTCAATCATAATCCATCACTAATGTATTTATTGAATCTAAAATGAAAATTACAAAATAAAAAAAATAAGAAAAAGGATAATGGATGAATTAATAATGGACAATTAAATAATAAAAGAGATTTACTAAAAATGTAAATCCCAATATTATAAAATTGTACATTAGAGCTCATCCAAAGAAATAAATTCTCAATCATAACTTTATGTTGAGATAATTGCTAAAAATGCAAAATCTCAACATAAAGGAATGTATTAGAATTTACCTGCCATAAGGGATGAATTCAACTACATCAATCTATTTTGAAATAATTGCTAAAAATGCAAAAATTCATTATAGAGGGGTGGGGTGGAATTTATCCTAGAGATAAATTTCGCTACACATCTCTATATTCAGATATTTGCTAAAAATGCAAATACTCAACATAGAGGGATGGAGATAATTTTATCACACAAAGCTTAAAAACTAATTTGGAGATATTTTTAAAAATGGCCCAAGTCTTCAATTTATATGGTGCACATGGAGGCTAGGGGTAAATTGGAGTGTTTATATTTTAGTGTGCATGAAAATGGTGAGAGGAGCATGGGTGAGGGAATAAGGTTATTTTGGACTTAAATGGATGAGAACATGTGGGAGAAGTGTTGGGTGTATTTTAAAAAAAATGAGATTTAAGTGGTTAGTTGGGGGTAATAATGGAAAAGAGGTTGAATGGGGTTTTAAAACATGTGGGCATTTAGTTGGTTTTTATTTTGCATTTGGTTTGAGTTTGGAAATTGGCAGGTACGATTTTGGCTTTGACAATGGGAAATGGGTCTTGGTTATGGAAGATGGGTTCTTCCGTTTTGGTTTGAGATGAGCTTGGCTCGGGTCAAGGTGGTCACGGTTTGGAGCAGGGGTCGCCGGCTGGCGACCGGGGCAAATGGGTTTCAACCGGTTAGCCGGGTATGGGACGAGCAAGTCTGGGTAGAACATGAGTTTTCGGGTTGTGGGTAGCAAGATGTCTCATGTTGGATCGCGGGTAGGGGGTGATGGCCGGAAGGGTTTGGTCTCCAGCGGGTTGGATTGGGGGTCCCGGGGTTGTGGCCGAGTTTTGGGATGAGGCAAATTCAGTCGCCGTAGGTTTTTCCGGAGAGGGAGGTGTCGCCGGTGGTAGGGGGTTATGTGGGTATAGGTTGAGAGAAAGAGAGTTTTGGTGGTATAAGATTTAGTGGTGGGAAGAGATGATGAGGTGAGGAAATGGGGTATGTTAATGGTGGATTTGGTGGTTTAGGAGAGAGAGAGTGAGGTTAGGGAAGATGAAGTGGTGATGATTGGGTGTAGTGAGGGTGTAGGAAATTAGGGTGTGAGTATGGATTTAGTTTAGGTGTAAATGGTATGTATGGGATTTAGGTGTGAGTGAGTTATGTGTCTGTTTAATTTGGACCCTAATAAAATAAAACTAATAATAAAAATAAAACTACTAAAACTGAAAATCTAAAAATTAAATTCCTACTCTAAAAATAAAATAAAGACTCAATTAAAAATGAAACTAAAAAGAAATAAAAATCTATTAAACTAAAAACTAAAATCCTGAAAAAAAGAGTAAAATCTAATAAAACTAAAAAAATAAATGAAATCCTAAAAAATCTAATCCTAATAAAAAACTAAAAAAAAATCAAAATAAAATAAAATTATACTAATAAAAATAAAATAGAAAAATAGAAAATAAAACCTAGAAATTCTAAATAAATCTAAAATAAATGCTAAAAATAAAATGACTCAAACTAAAAATCGAAAAAAAATAAAAATGCACAAACTAAACACGCACGGGCTTGGGAGAAGGTTTAGGGATAGGTTTAGGCTCGGGTTTGGTCACAAGAATTGGGAATTAGCTCCATTTGACTGCAAATTGCCTCAAAATGTAACTTTTGACACCGCAACTGCAATTAAGCCTGTATATTGAACATTTACGCGCATAAGACCCTTATTGTCGAGAATTAGCAACTAAAATACGTTTATTCGGGGGTATAAAATGTACATTTCTGGGTGCTTATCACACCATCCCTAGCCAGAACATTGCTAGTCCTCGAGCAAAAAGATAGAGAGAAAGAAAGATAAGAAACCAAAAGTGTGCCACTTTTGAGGACACTTGCGATTGCACTTAGCATGTGCAACAAGTCTTTAAACCTATAGGTTACCCTATATGACGAGTTTTGTCTCGTGAGGGTTTGCAGTGAATATACCCACAAAATTCTTTATTTGCAAAAATTTATTGAAGGCAGACAGTCTCTTATTATACGTAGAATAATCGCACAATCCATCACGAGGTAAATGTTTTGAGAAATACAAGATAGAATTTCATAAAAAGATTAGCTAAGTGAATACTCAAGGAATATCCTTCCTAGAACTCAACATGCGTAGTGTGAATCAGTCAAAATGGGTCGAGTATCACAAGAGTAATTCCTAGATAGCCTCTTGGAATCAACGCTTCAACTTCATATCTCACAGATATCTCTCTCTCAAACGAACTCTCGAGATTATGGTTAGTGTATCGCTCTTGTGTGTGAGGAGGTGAGTAAATGTAAACAAGTTCAAACGTCTCACACACATATAAGAAAGAACGAACATTAAGAAAGAAAAAGTGATCTCATGAAAGAACGCTAACCACTATAGTGAGAACGTCGAGTTATTCACCACGTTGACTTTCATTTTCCCGAACACCTAGGGAAAAATATGGATATATATGGGTGAGGGGAAAATGAAATGCGGTAGGATGGTATGAGGTAGGATAGGATATAATGGTGATGGATGAGTGATGGATCTGCGATGTGATAGAGTGTTCAATACATCAAGAACAAAATGTCTTTATTTGAAAACTAACTACTAACTACACACTCTCTTTCATTTCTTTTCTCTTTTATTTTTCTTTTGCTATTTTGCTATTTTTTTTTCTCTTTTTCTTTATGCTCTCAACACTGAAGACATTTTTCATTTGGGAAAGCACACTTTTTCTCAAAATGATGGATGATATATGAAATTAGTGGGGAATGTATATGGATGGTGAGGGGAATATATATGAAATATGGGAAAGAGTATGCGAAGGTAATGGATGAAAGTTTAGTATTCGGGACAAATTTCAAGACACGTGTTTCATACAACTCAAAACAGATGTCGTTCTCAATGATCAAGACAAAATTTTTAATGAAAAATAATGAGATCATACAACGATTTAAAGTGCGGATCCAAAAGAAATTGAATCAACTTGTGACTCAGAGTTTGCGTAAAACACTCTGAAAGGGTGAAAGACATCAATCTCACAAGCTAAAGTCTCTACTAGTGATCCTAAAGGTTCTATTGGGAATTGTAGTACTCTTCAACTCTAATCGTAGTGACGTGATAAATGTGCAAATTTTTGTTGAGTCTAAAAATGCATGGTGCACATGCCTTATTACGTATTACATAAGCTATTTAGAAAAAATATTCTCTAGCTTGATTCCTAGGCTTACAAAGATGGATGATAGAAAATTCACGTCAATGAGTGAGATGAAAGAGACTGCACGAAATTTTAAAAATTAGGTTTAAAAATAATTTTTTTTCGAAAGAGGTACGATTTTGATAAAATTCCTCACCCCCAAACAAAAAGGAACATTGTCCTCGGTGTTAAGTAAAATGATTTTTAAAATTGAGAGCATAAGGTAGGAAAGAGATTATCAGGATCAACCGCTAATGAAGTGGACAGATGAAGCCAAGAATAGACCTGAACAAAAATTGCGATAAAAAAAATTTGTACGAGTCTATAACATGTCAAACATTGGGTGGTGTGACACACCACCCCCAAACAGGATAAGACTCATACTAGAAACAACGGGCTGCCTCCCGGTAGCGCTAAGTTTAATGTCTTCTGCCAGACCGAACCAGTCTCACCCTAAAGATAAGATATATGAAAGTGCGGGGCGACAAAAAAAATTGGGTGATGATAATCACCCCCAAACAAGAGTGAAGCGTCAGTCTTGTTGGATAATTTGACAAAGGTGAGGGTGAAGAAACACGGATCACGGTCTTATTTTTTTATTTTCAAGATGGTCTTTTTTGTGTGGTTTTTGAATAATTTGAAAAAGAAAGGAAATATTTTTGGGATTTTTAGAGAATGAAAGGAAGAAAATGTTTTTGGATTTTTTGGTAGAAAATAGTGGGGAAAAAATATTTTTGGATTTTCTATTTTTTTTTTCAAAAGGAAAGAAAATATATTTGGATTTTTCTAAAATATATAAAGGAAGAAAATGCTTTTGAATTTTTTTTGGAGAAAACCAAGGAATATTTTTTTTTTTGGATTTTTTGGAAGAAAAGAGTGGGAAAAATAGGTGTACTCTTTGAATTTGCACAAACTAACTTAAACCTACTATTGAAAATTTGAATTGGACACACACACAAGGCAAGGATAAATTCTAACGAGCATATAGCCATTTTTATCTTGAAATTAGTGAAAGGGGTAGTCAAATTTTAATTAAGTCCGCGGGCGATAAAAAATCATGGAATTTATCTTAGTGATCGCCTTTGCAAAAATTTTCTCCTATTGGGCCACCTAGTTGATTAATTTTAAATTTAATGATGGCTAGGGTAGCACACAATGGTGAGCGAGTGAGTCAGGTGATGAAATCCCTTCTCTTGAGTGACCGGGTGTAGGTCTTAGCAATTTAATTCATCACACCATTCGAAAATAAATGGGAGAATAAAATCACACAATAGCACGTAATCACACACAAGAATTTACTCGCTAATAGGAGAGGCGCGAGGGTTGAGAAATGTACCTCCCTCGGTTTTTTAAGCCGTGGGTTGCTGAAAAATTTGAGTCGATTGGGGGGAGATCACACCAATCTCAGTCGGCCCCGGGAGTCCTACCGACCCGAGGTAGAGAGGCTTCATTTCCTCGCCTTTGGACGCCATCTCTCTACCTTGTCCGGTTTCCCTATCAAACTTTCTTTGATTATTACAATTCTTAAAATGAAAAATATGGTGTCTCTATGCACCGCAATACAAGAAGTGATAAAATAAACCTAATACAACCCTCCTAAAATAAAGAAAAATGGTACTAAAATGCAAACAAATATAGGAAATAAATGAATTACAAAATTGAATCTGCTCCGAGTGCTTCGCGCTCCCAAGAATGGCAACAACGTCATTTGATAACTTTCTTTTTGTATATTTTTCGTCGTTGCTTGAAAAGATCCTCTTATGTATTCGTCGATTCACTCTCACTTTCAACTCCACTCTCTAAAACATCAAACATAAATGAACACATTTTTTATGCTAGAGTAGTTAAAAAGATTATGAGATCACTGCCTACGCATTTTATCCCTAAAGTCACTATGCTAAATTCGATAGGAAATTTGAGTTATATGAAATTAGAAGAGTTGGTAGGATACCTCTAGACTTATGAAATTTACATTTTTCCTAACACGATAAAATCAAAAGATAAAGGGGTAGCACTTAAAGCCCAAGCCAGAAATAGAGGAGAGTCATCTAGGAGAAAAGAAGAAAAAATGTCTGATTCAGAGTTTGATTTTGACTTAGATGATTTGGCTTTGTTTGCAAAAAAATTCTTAAATTAAATAAAAATGGCAATTTTTTTTTGAGAAAAACAAGTTTGAAAAGAAAAATGAAAAACATAAAAAGGATACGCCTAAGAAAGACAAGGAGAGATGTTATGAGTGTGACGGTAGAGGTTATAAGGCATTTAAGTGTCCTACTAGGTGGAAACGTCAAGGCAAAGCAGCTTTAAATGCCTCCCTTAGTGATGACAGTGAGGTTCTGTCGGTGGATTTTGGAGACGACTAACCGCATGAATGTAACTTCACTGCATTCATATCTAGTCATGTGAGTATTGATAGTGCGCCTCACGACGATGAGGAAGCTACTTCACAGGGACACCTCGACAGTGAAAGAGATGTGAGTGAGGGGGAGAATGTTGCAAGTGAGAGTGAGAGTGACCTACGACGCGTGTACGCTGATTTGTATGCGGGTTATTTAAAAAGTAAAAAGTGTAACAAAGCGTTAACACTTAGGATCATTTCCTTAGAGAATGATTTGGGAGAGACGAGAGAGAAAGAGAGACGATTTTCATAGAGAGAGAGAGAGAGAGTTTGCGTTGAGAGAGAGAGAGATAGACCATTTGGAGAGAGTAGTTTAGAGAGAGAGAAAGGGGACTTAACCAAGTAAGTGGCTATTCTTATGAGTGATCTCCATTCCTCCCTGGACACTCGGAAGAAACTTGAAGCCCTTGTATCTGAACTCACTCACGACCTTGAGAAATCTCGGGAGGTGAAAGTAATGATAGAGGACTGATATGGAAAGATGTGAAAGATGATCCTCACCCCTACTTTGGGGTTTGGTGAAAGGTAGGGAATATGTTTTGATGGTTCTTCCATATCTCATGTGACATCGGAACCAATTCCTTAGTTTACTACGAATCCATATGGCCATCACCTAAAATACCAAAGAAGAGTTCGGTCAAGAAAAAAAAAACCAAGGTCGGCCTAAGAGTGTGTACTTTTGTACCTATTGCAAAAGAAAAGGCCACCTGAGGGAGTTTTGCTATAGTTTGGGTCGGACACGACGTACTTTTTCTCCACCACATGCCATTAGCGATTTGTCGAGTCTTAGAGAGAAAGTTGATTTTCTAGTCGTCATATCATAGAGTTTAATGGAAGAGTTCTAACGAATTTCTTTGTCGTCTGCCGATACTTCTAGAATCCCGACTAGAACCAATAATGATAAGGGAAAACAGAAGGTTGCCTCCACTTGGGTTCCTAAACACACCGGAAAATCCCTTATTGTTCATGTTGCTATTAAAGCACATAATACCTCTCAATGGTACTTTGATAGTGGGTACTTTAGACACATGACTGGTGACGTTTCATTTTTTACCACCCTAGAGGATTGGATGGAAGGTAAAGTCACGTTTGGAGATGGGAGCAAGTTTAACATAGTAGGAAGAGGTACAATAGAGATACTAGGATTTCCTAATCTAGAGGATGTTTTGTACATCAAAGGTTTGAAAGAAAACCTTCTCAGTATTAGCCAACTGTGCGACGTTGACTTTGCAGTAAAGTTTGACCGGAACGAGTGTAATGTTTATGATCAAGCCGGTTAGACTTATATTTCAAGGGGTGAGGGATGAAGATAATTACTATGGGATTGTGCCCAAGTCCTCATTTATTTGCAATAGCACCACGAACACTCCTATGGATTTATGGCGTCAACTTTTAGGTCACGGTGAATTTTAGAGCTTTGGAGAGATTAGCTAAAAAGGACCTAGTATGTGGCTTGCGTCACTTGGAAAGCCGACTTCTGCGATTTGCGAACCCTATCAGTTAGGAAAGAAAGTCCCTATCCCCCACAGGAAGTTAAATTCCATGACAACTTCACGAGTGCTTGAGTTGATACACATGGATCTTACGGGTCCTACTCGTAATTATTTCTCTCGTTACTCTATTATAGGTTTTCTACGAGAGAAATTCGATGATGTGGAATTTATTATGACCAAGTGTCGTGTCCTGCAAAATCAACACAGTGTCAACATTAAAAGATTGCAAAGTGACAATATCACCGAGTTTAAGGAAACTAAAGTAGATCTTTATTGTGATAGCCTCAAGATCAAACATGAATTTTCGATCGTGAAAACTTATCAGCAAAATGGGATTGTTGAGAGGAAGAATCAGATGATTTAGGAGATAGATAGATCTATGCTTCTAGGTCATTGAGTTGCTAGGAGATTTTGGACAGAGGCGGTGTCTATCGCGTGACATACGGTGAATAAGGTTTATATTTGTCCACACACACTTAAGAAGCCATACGAATTATGGAGTGGTAAGAACCCTAACCTTTCATATTTTTGTGTCTTTGGGCTACATCCTATGGGATAAAGAGCAAATAGGAAAGTTCAACTCCCGAAGTCATCAGGGAATATTGTTAGGGTCTTCATCGAACAGTAGATCATATCAAGTTTTAACTTGAGTAGCTCTAAGGTTATCTAGTCAATAAATGTCACCGTTAAAGATGACGAACCAATGAAGTTTATTGATTCTAAACTTTTGTGTGAGGAGGGTGCACTTCCTACTGATGATCCCATTATGACTTCCACACCCAGGGTGAACCCTTCTCCTAACTTAGGGGACACACCCGCTTGGGTTTGCAAGAGTAATAATCCTACTACCATTCTAGGAGATCTCACCCTAGGGGTCAACACTCGTCCCCATATGGAGAACGTGGTTAGTTTTGTTTATTACACATCTAAAGTCAAGAGTAAGAACGTCAAGAAAGCACTCAAGGATGAACACTGGATATCTGCTATGCAGGACGAGTTGCTTTAGTTTAGAAATAATGATGTTTGGGATCTAATCGGTTGAACTAATGAGAATAATGCAATTGGTACCAAGTGGATCTACAAGAACAAGATGGATGAGAATGGTACCATAATTAGAAACAATGCTAGGTTGGTCGCTCAAGGATATACACAGATAGCGGGTGTAGACTTTGACGAGACATTTTCTCCTGTTGCGAGGCTTGAGTCCGTTCGCTTACTACACACCATCGGATTTCATCTGCGCTTCAAGTTATACCAGATGGATATAAATAGTGAATTTCTAAATGGCATTCTACAAAAGGAATTTTACGTGGAATAACTAATAGGGTTTGAAGACCCTAAGCACCCTAATCACGTCTATATTTTGAGAAAATCCCTATATGGTTTGAAGCAAGCACCCCGTGCTTGGTATGGGAGACTTACTTTCTATCTCTTAGCCCATGGCTTTATAAAAGGGGGATTTGATAAGATGTTGTTTGTTAGGAGAGGAGACTGTGCTATTTTGGTTGCCCAGGTCTATATGGATGACATATTTTTTCGATCCACGTGCTCCCGACAAGCTCACGAATTTGAGGAAGAGATGAAGAGTAAGTTTAAGATGAGCATGGTTGGTGAGCTTACATTCTTCCTTGGTCTCTAGGTTCATCAACTAGAGGATGGGATGTTCATCTCCCAATCCATGTATGCTAGAGACCTTGTGAAGAAATTTTCTTTAGACTACTCTAAGCACGAACGTACCCCGATGAGTACCTCAACAAAGCTTAGCAAGGACACTTCAGACAAGGGCGTGGAACAAACCTTGTATCAGAGTATGGTAGATAATCTTCTTTACTTGACCATCAATCATCTCAACATAGCCTTTAGTGTTGGAGTCTGTGCGCGATATCAGGCGTCCTCAAAAGAGTCGAACTTACTCGCTCTTAAATGTATTATCAAATACATTACTAGGACTTTCTGATTTTGCATTTGGTATTCCTTTGATACTGATGACCATTTATTCGCCTATTCGGATGCCGATTGGTCCAGAGATGCATATGGATGTAGGAGCACTTCTGGTGGGTATTTCTTCTTTGATTTTGCTCTTGCCTCTTGGTTGAGAAAGAAGAAAAACTCCATCTCTTTATCCACTACGGAGGCTGAGTATATAGCCGCTGGGAGTTGTTGTACGCAACTTCTATAGATGAAGAAGATGTTGGAGGATTATGGGATATCACAAGATACCATGACTATTTCCAGTGATAATACGAGCGTGATAAACGTATCCCATAATCCAATCCAGTAATCACGCACAAAGCACATTAGGACACGCGAGCACTTTATTCGTGAGTTAGTAGAAGAGAAGCTCGTATCCTTGAATTTTGTGTCTATCGACCTCTAGTTAGATGATATTTTGACGAAGCCTTTAGATGCCCTTAGATTCGAGAGTCTTAGGAAGTCTTTAGGAATTTGCACAGTTGACTGAACGGTGGTTACCATGTCTAGAGTAGGATGCTTTTTTCATGTTCATATCATATGTTTCCTATCTCGAGATTGTATCATTATTTGTTTTGTTTTTTATTTTTATTTTATTTTTTTAGAAAAATCCGAAAAGATTTTCTTTTTTTTAAAAATTGATAAAGACCAAAAATATTTTAATTTTTATAAATTTTTGAAAAAGTCAAAAAGATTTTATTTTTCTAAATTTTTTGAAAAACATAAGAAAAGTTTTGTATTTTGTTTGCACCATTTATGGATGAACATTTAAAATAGCCATAGTCACAACTTCATTTCATTTTCCACGTGACTTTGATAGTGATTTGAGATGCTACATCCTTTCATCCAAGTGCTTTACATTGTTTGGAGTCATTGAGATGTGATTAGTGTTATCTTATACATGTTTGGATCCTTATCTCCTTTATTGCACATGTGCACGGTTTTATTTGAATATTGAAATTGTCTATCTCACGTTGGTTCGAGTGTTCCATCTCAATTCTCTCTATACAGTGAACCAAATGCGATAAAACCTGGTAAAAAAGTAATGCATGTAAGAAACATGGTTGTGAGTTTGTGTGATATATTTGAAAAACGGGTAAGGGCTACGAAGGGTACTCTTTTATCCTTTACGATTAAGCCATCATTTAAATCGGACCTAGAAAAAGTGTGGCAAAAAAAACAGAAGCCAAGGTCCAAAAAGGTTGAAAAGAGCTCGAAAAAATTCAAAGGCAATAAAAAGAAAAATATGCCAAAAAGGTGGGCCAATAGGATTAGTTTCCTCACCTCAAAATAAATAAAAATAAAAGGCATTATTATTTATGAGGGAGTTTGGATGGAATATAAAATGAGTTTGCACATCCTCGAAAGTCATGAAAAGCGTTACATAGTTTTGGACGTTATTGGTTTGGAAATCACTTTGAGCTTTGATTTGTTGATTTGATTGAGTCAATTTCTTATAATTCCACCATTTTTACACCCGAGGAAGATGTTGAGTTCATTCGTTAGGAATATCCAAAATTCATCGTGCACATATGTTATGTTTGTATGCATTGATTTTTCTATCGAATTTGTTCACATCCCTACATTTTCGCTATCATCGACTTGGTTATTTTCGTGTTCTTTCATGGCGTGATTCTTTGTTTATATTTTGTGAGAAATTTTTAAAAAATTCAAAAAGAGAAAGGTTGTTACCTTGTGACATTCTCCATTTTCATTGCTTTGTGTTCTTCATATTTGTCTATTTGGGGGCATCATAAAAATGGGGAGAAGGAATTATGTGATAGAATTTTTGTTTGATTAAATAATGATTTGCTTGAGATTAATTGATATTTATTTTTGGTTATTATAATAGTTCAAACTGTAGTGCGTCACGGGTATTGTTTCTTGTCTCATGTGTGTAGGTACAAAATTGAGGATCATTTTTTCACACGCTGATGATGACAATGAGAGATTGAAGAAGTTGAAGATTTAAAGATGCTGAAATCTTTTTGAAGACGCGTTGTTCAGTATTTCTAGTTTTTGGGTTTAATGGGGATATTAAATTATATGCCGTTTGTTTGAGTTTGGGTAGCATAATTCGGATCTTTTTTATATATGTATGGACATAGACCTAGGGGAGATTTGTAAGGACATGATTTTATAAATGTCCATTTTAGAATCTAGGAATTTTCTGAGCATCCTAGATACAGCTAGTATGTCTGATACTGCTACATTCGGCACGTCAACACGATCATCCATGAAGGCCTCGATCTAAATTCGAAGTCTCACGCACCCATCATATTCATACGTGCATAGTGCTCCTCAATGTGAAATTGCCTCTTCAACATTCCCACTACTCCACTCACGATTATGGTAAAATATTTAATTTGGAGTTTCTAAGATTTTTTTATCAAAGAGGGACAGTACCCCCACAAATTTTACTAATTTTTAAATAATAGAGAAAAAGCCTCTCCGTAGCTTAACAAACCCAAAGTAGCCTATTTCTAGAGGTTGGGCCCGATACTCTGAAAGCAAATTCAAGATAAACTTGGGGATTTATTAAAACCCCATTACAAGGGTTGAAACATAAAAATAAACTTGGGATTTTATCTTTTCACCCCATTACATTTTTATAATCCTATTTCTTATTTGAGGAAAATTAAGCCTATTCATATTGATGTGTCCTTTGACTAGATTAGGAAGAGAGTTGAAAGCCCAATATGTTGTTTCTCTGTTATCTAGAGCCGCCCTTGAAGCAAGCTGGTTTGTTGCAACATTCATTTCTCTCCAAACATGAATGAATTTTTCTTGATTTGATATATGAATGTTGTCAATAATTTATTGAGCTTTCCAAGGAGGTTTTGCCTTCTTCAATACAACATCAATGAGTAGTTTATAGTATGATTCCACTATAACCTTTTATATGTGAAGTTGGGAAATCAGGTTTAGGCCTTCCTTTAAAGCCATAGCTTCTACAACAAAAGAATTATGAACTCCAATTGAATTTTCAAATCCTGTTATAAAATTCCCTTCAGAATATCTGCCTCCTCCTCCTATGCCACTATCACCAGGGTTTCCTTTTGATGCCCCGTCAATCTTAAGCTTGAAGGAGCCTATAGAAGGTTTAGTCCAAGCATAAGAAATAATTTGAATTCTTTTAGGAAAAATTTTAATGTTAAACCATTCTTTAATTTGATTATCCTCTAGGACAATATTATCATAGCATTTTATGTTTTTTAAAATAGAGGAAGTGAGTTGAATCACTTGTTGGATGATGAAAAAAGATGAAGATTTGGAATTATAAAAAAGAATCCTATTCCTTTCTTTCCATAATTCCCAAAAAATAATCTTTGGGATAATTGATAACAAGTATTTTTGAAAATATCTTTTATTTGGAACCATCCACTAAGATAGTAGCATTGACGTACAGGAACAAGAGTTAGGCTTTAAACCAAATAGAGAAGTGAAATATTTCCAGACCTTTTTAGCTAAATGACATTCTAACAACACACGTTGACCATTTTCTTCATTTGAGAAGCATACTCTACAAGCAAAGGCTAATCTGATCCCAGCCTTTTGAATTTCTATCTCAAAAGGCACAAAGTCATTTAACAACTTCCAAATGAAATTAGAAATTTTCATGGGGCATTCTATAATCCAATTGATCTTCCAACTCATTGAAATAGACTTTGTTTGTCTACAAATATTATATGCAAATTTTAGGGAAAAGTATCCTAATATTGTCGATTTCAATATCTATTTATCTGACTCAATGTGACTGTCTGCTAAGTCAGTAATAGTAGCCATTCTTTTCTTTATGGTAGATCCATTTCTGGACTGCAACCCTTTGTTATATTTTTCTCTCATGATAGAAGCCCATAGACCTTTATCAAATAAGAATTTCCAGTATAATTCTATACTTGAGGATGCCACAATGTCTTCAAAACTTTTGAAATTAAGACCCCCTTCTACAAATGGGAAGCAGGCATCTTGCCATTTCGTCCATTGATACGGATTTAATTTGTTTGTTCCTCCCTAATAGAACATAGAGAATATATTATTTAATATTTTTAAGATAGTTTTAGGAGGGTTTAGTACTGATATAGTATACATAGGAATAAATAATAGAACATGTCTTATTAGAGTAGCCCTTCCATCTTTAGAGATTAACTTAGAGGACCATGTATTCAGTTTTCCTCTAACTGTAGAGATTAGATTAGCATACTGAATAAGTTTAGTTCTACCTTTGTTAATGAAACATCCTAGATATTTCATTGGCAGTTTTTTGTGGCTTAATCCAAAATATGTTGCTATTGCCTTTATTCTGTTAAGGCCTATTTTTCCATCAATATAAAAAGAAATTTTAGGTAAGTTAACTGATCGTCTTGAAGTACCTTCATACTTTTTTAGGATATTGATGATAGCTCTAAGACTTTTGTAGCCTCCCTTAGAAAATATGATGACATCATCAGCATATCCCAAATGAGATATTAATTGGCAATTTTTGGGATGGGAATAAGAAGTTGCTTTATTTTGTTTAAATATCAAATCAATGTTCCTGCTTAAGCACTCAACAACTAAAATAATAAACTAGGATATAGGGCGTCTCTGACCTCTAGTTGAGTGAAAAAAGACTTTACTTTAGCCATTTATGTTTATGGAAAACCAATTGTTTGAGATTATTCTCCAAACCAAATCTATAAACATTTCATTAAAACCAAATTTCCTGAGAACTTGACATAAATAAGGCCAATATACTTTGTCATAGGCTTTCTCCATATCTAGCTTTATGATGGCATTATTCCCATGAGCCTTTTTTCCTATGGATTGAATCATTTCTTGGGCTAGGAGAATATTGTTTTGAATGCTCCTACCCTTAATAAATCCACTTTGATTAGGGAAAATTATGGACGGGAGGATTAAAGAGAGTCTATCACTTAGGATTTTAGATATGATTTTGTTTGAAAAGTTACACAAACTTATTGGCCTGTATTGAGCACAAGTAATTAGATTAGATACTTTAGAAATTAGAGCTATATTTATTGATGTCCAGCTTCTGGGAATTTCAGCTCCTACAAGAAAAGCATGAATTGAAGTAACAAGATCATATTTTATCACTTCCCAAAATTTAATTTAAAAATCCCCACCATAACCGTCAGGACCTAGAGCACTATTTGAGTCCAAGATTTTGATAGCAGACAAAATTTCTTCTTTAGTAGGAAAGTTAGTTAAAACAATGTTCATTTCCTTTGATATAACTTTATTAACGACCTCTATAAACTCCTTGTTTAAGTTCTTATATTGTGCTGACCAAATGTTCTCAAAATGAGATATAAAAGAATTTTCAATATCTATTGTATTCTCAATCCATTGATTATTGTTGTCTTTAATTTTATTTATAGTTAGATTCCTGTGTCTAGATTTACATATTTATTTGGGAATTTTTTATAAACTGTTTTTAGCACCTAAAATGTTTTTCTTTGAGGAAATAATTTTTTTTCTAACTCAAGAGGAAGACTGTTTAATGCTTGGGTCGTTCAAGCAATACTCACTGTCGCGCGAAGCAGGATCAAGCGAGATATACATGTCACTCAAACGAAGTAGGCATCTCATTTGAGCGAGATGGCTATCTCGTTCGAATGACTGTACATCTCGTTCGAGCGAGCCGCCGCCTTAATTTTCCTATAATAATAGGTTTCTGTATTCACATTTTCTCAAGTCTTCCAATTCCATTTTCTAAAGAATCTGCTGCAAATAAGGCTTCGTGTTTTTAGAGTTTTAAACCTCTTTTGATTCATCATACTGTCCCAAATTCACATGTGAATCATTCAAACCCTAGATTAATTTTTCTACTCATTTAGAGTACACTTGTGGATAAGAAGGTTGATTCTCCATTGCTGACGATTGGAGCTCTTGCGGTATGTTATGTCGACGACAACGAACCGACGTCTGCGGGTATTAGTGTGTCAATCTGTTTTTCTCTGTATTTGTAAGTGCTACAAGATATATTGAAATAAATTTTTTTGCCCCTTATGGGAATTTTTCCTCATATTTGTGATTGTGTGTATGCTTGAATTCATTTAATTAAGTCAGTCACAATTAGTTGCAAGAGTTAGGATTTTTGGGACTAAAATTGGTATTTAATTAAATAAGTTGGTTCCCGGTGGTATATCTATTACCATTGTTTCCTAGGACGAAAAGGATGCTGAGCCAATTCCTCAAACCATCCCAGAAGCTGGAACATGCCCTTGGTTTAGCACTTCTGAGTTATGGTTTTGTGAAGATTTTTTTACTCAGATTTTAATGATTTATAATGAACATTTGCAACTATGACTACTTTTAATCTTTGAGATTAAATATAATTCAGTTTCTTATCTTCATCAACTTTTAATCCTTTTATCAATTATATACTGTAACACCCTGTATTTTTGAATATTTAAAATTTAATTAATTTGGTTATTTTAAATTACACGTTTGATGTAAATTAATTGAATTAAATATATGTTTTTATTAAAATATTCATTGGGAGAGATAAAGATTAGTATTCATCGAATAAAATTACTAAGTGAGTAGTAAATAATTATTTTACGTCATAGAAAGTGATAACGACGTGACTATGTTATATCTCAACTGGGAGTCGTGTGTAGACCTTATGAAGTCGAGGTAGGAAGTTATTGTAGAGTGACTCGGATAGCGATTTTGAGGTCATAGTTGATTCCGAATGGGTCGAGATAGTAAAACTACTTTACCCAGGGGTAGTGATTGGCTTCCGAAGCCTTTTTAGACATAATCGGCCCCACAAGGGGGTATTTGGTCATTTAAACTTGGTCTGTTAGCCAAATTTCGGGATTGGGGATTGAAATCCTAGGTTTAAGAGGTTGAGGCAGCCACAGTTCATATTCTAAACCCTAGAAATTGAGATAATAGGGAAGGAAGAAAAGTGGAGAGCTTTAGGGGCCAAAATCAAAGGGAATTTGCGAGCACAATCATGAATTCGTCTTTTACAACATGTAATGAGATTCTACGAACATAGAAAGGAAATTGATTAACTTGATTCTAATTTAATTTTGTGAAAACTCATGTTCATATCATGGTAAGTGAAGATAAATCCGTTTTTAGGAGGATTGTCACATGAAAAATGGGTTTTTGGTGAATTGGGAATCTTGTATAGATTAAATGTTAAATTGATGATGGAATACTAGCTAATGTTGTTGGAATTTTTTTTTTATTTGCAAAACCTAGTAGTTAATCTCATTTAATTTGGATTTATAGAATCGAATTTAATGAGATGATTGAATGAACTTTGTAAAAACTCAATTCGTGGAATAAGGAATCTTGGTAGAAATTAGTGATGTTTGATGATTTATATCGTGCTTAGAACCTGTTTAGATGTGTAATGAACATTGAGTAAGGTTGGAATGAAGTTTTGGGAAAATCCATGGAGGTTGGAGTAGGAAACATAAATGAAATCGAATCGTTGAAGAAGGGATGGAAGCCCAGTATCAATCGATCGATCGATCGATGAAGGCCATTTTCGCCCAGTTTTTCTTATTTTAATTTTTGGCCACTAGTTCTTTGGGATTTTTGCAAGGTTAATTTATTGGTGCAAAATAAAAAGGGAAAATATTACTTGGGGATTGTGAATGAATATGTTTGGGTTTAAAAATGTGAGAAATGGTGAGAGATTTAACGGAACAAATTAAGTGAAAAAAATTCGTAAATATTTAAATACGGGCTGATCGGGTGAGTCTGGGTATTTTAGCAAGGTTAGTCTACATGTATTATTTAATTGATGTGAACATTAAATAAATCAATAGTCGGGGAATAGACTCGGGGATTTTAGGCTAGTATTACGGGTGTTAGGCACGGTTTAGCCGAATTTGTTTTAAATTATATATATACGGAAATAAAGATAGTATATGTATATGTGGGTACTTTATAAATATTAATGTGCATAATATTTATGTGAAAACATACCCCTCTAGTGCTATCATGGGAGGTTGCATAATGTGGGTGAATCCCCTATCTAGTGAATGCAAGGAAAGTATAGTCCCCAGGTCATATTGCTCGGTATTTAGTTTCGTGATTTATATTTTGAGGTGAGATTCTTTGGCTATGATTCGGTCTCACGCTGGAAAGAATATGACCGCCTCCACTACTTTTGCGATTTTATTTACCAATTTCGATGTGAGTTAATTGACTTCTAGTAACTGTGTTAGAGTGAGTATACCTGGGATATGATAGCATTGTAGAGACAAGAATCCAATGAGTTATTACCCGGGAGGATGATTATTGTACGCGACATATGTGTGATCATCGTAGTAGAATTATACATATGTAATAGATTAGATAATTATATACGGGCTAAATATATAATGTGTGAATGCCATACTTATATAACTAGTGTGAATGTTATATAACCAACTAAAGCGAAAATGATTAAGTAAATTAATGAGTACAATAACTTATGAATCAAAGGGAGGAAGTACTCAGGATAGAGTAGGGTGATAGAAAGATGTGTAACAGGTCTAGTTAAGTGGGGTAGTATAACTAAATGTGTTTGGAGGTAAGCGTTAGATGTGCACAATAGCTGAGGGTGAGTAATATCTCAAGAGAGTGCGACAACAGCTTAAATATGAAAAGGGTTAATGCATATTTAATTGTTACATCTTAATTACTTGCCAAATATTTTCTAAAAAGGTAATGGGCTCTGACCCATGTCAAAAATATTTTCCAAAACATTTTAGGTGTCCAGCCACTAGGACGCCAAGCTTGAGGACTCATTCCAAGGATGCATAACTGTAGCATTTGTGGAGGCATGCGGGACTTTGTGTAGACACTTTAGTTATTCATTCCTACACTAGGATTTTGATTCAGTAGTTCATTTAGGCATGTTGCCCCTTTCAGTTGATACACTTTTAGTTTTATTATTAGACGATGTATTTGGATTCAGTTTTATTTCTGTAGACTTATGGTTTGGATTTTGTTTAGGGAACCAATGGTTTATTCGGTATTCATTATTTATCAATTTATGGTGTGATGATTCAGACTCTTATATTTGTTGTGGATGAGTGTTAGTATTTCTATTTTTTCGCATGTGGTTACGTTAATGAAACATAAAATTGGCACCATCTTAATTTAACATAGGTGGTTAGTAATTTAAAAAGGTTTACATCAGTGATGCTAAGTATGAACCAAATGATATTCTAGTTAATTTTGATAAAGGACTGATCACCTGTGATTAAAATAGGCGGGGGTGTAAAAGATAATATCAGAGCATAAGGTTCTAGTGTCCATAGGATTTGCACATCTTACTACAATTTTCGCGTTCTTTGATATAGAGCTCTATTATTAGGACTGTTACATTCATGATTACTCATTTGAGATTAGGTTCTTCTGCTATTAAATTTGTATTGACTGTGAACCTATATAATTCGATCTGATTTTAGATTCCACCTAGGAAAGGACGATTGGCGAGAACAACGATGATAGACAATGAGAGAGAGGTTTAATAGGAGCCACAAACACCGTATCCACAACCACCACAAGGGACATCTAAGGCAGTAGAGGTGGACGCTATTGTGGCACATATAGTTAATGCCGTTATGACTTCCATGGCACTCCACTTTCCTGAGGCTCAACCACCACAACAGCGAGTGGCACCCGCTGTCTAGGCCCATCCTGGGTCGTCAAATTTTCATATAGTGAGGGAGGCATTTCATAAGGGCCACCCATCCGAGTTTCAATGTAATTCTGATGTGATATTAGCTTGCTAGTGGAAGAAGGATTTTTAGCGCCACCTATGCATTGTTGAGTGTAGCGACGTGCTGAAGCAGATGTTGGACAATTTTAGATTTGTCAGGGTAACTTTACAATGGTGGGAGTCTATTACCACTACTGAGGAGAGGGATACCTTGCCCATTGTTGATTTCTGGGTGAGGTTTAACCACAAGTACTTTCCGTCAGCCGTTGAGACTGAGATGTTGAAGAGGATTAACAAGTTGGTTCAGGGAGATTAGTCTGTATTTGAGTACGAGGAGGAGTTCCCACATTTGTCTAATTTTGTGCCTAACGAGGTGAATAGTGAAGAGAAGAAAAAATTTAGATTTATGAATGGGCTAGTTTAGAGGTAACCTTATATTGAGGACTTATACTGATGTCGTCAATGTTGCACTTTTACATTCTGAGGATCATCTCTTCCATCTGAAGGGAATCAAGAGGGGGAGTGAGCCTAGCCAGTCGGGCCAAGGCAGGTGCATATATGCATATTCAATTTTGTTTTTTGAAATGAGTTCTGAATTAGTTCTCACATATGACACATGTTCTAAAGATGATAAACTACAATCAGTGAACTATTCTTATGCAGTGAACTTTTCTAGATATAAGTACAATAAGTGAACTTTTCTTATGCTTGACTTTATACATCTTATATTTATGTAGGTGACCCTCATCACTCTCGGGTCTCTCCCACGATTCAGCAATTCGCAGCAGCAAGAAAAGCCAAGCAAGTAACTTTTGATCTTTTTTTTTATATTAAATATTCAAGTAACTAACACCATTGTGTTGAATTTATAACAGTTATAAATTAAATATGATTTCGTGGACCTTTTTGTGTTGAATGATCAAATATCGTTGTTTTTGTATAAAATGATTTCATAGAAGTTCTATTATTTTTTCGTTGTTCTACTTTTAATGCTTCATCACCCACATTTCTTAACAGGGACTATAGTTTTGGACAACCTACAAGTTCCAACACTCATTTAACGACTGCATATGAAGACATCTCTTAGGTATTCGCCGATCTATTATTTAATTTGTAAATGACATCTCTCTCTAAGTTTTTGTATAACGTTTGATTACTGATGTTGGATCGAACTCAGTTACATAGCTCTCCCTCATCTTCTCCCCTCCCCCCTCCCCTGCCCCGTCCCCTCCCCCCTTCCCCACTCACACATGCACACACGTGCACACACACACATAACTCTCCCTCATTTTCTCCCCCTCTGTCGCCCCCTGCCCACCCCCTCCCCCTTCCCCACTCACACACGCACAACATATATGCAATGAATATATGCAATATGCATCTATGCATCTGCATATATGCAACTCCCTCCACAACCCCCTCCCGCCCCCGGTAAAATCCCTCCCCCTTCCCAACTCATACGCACGCACACACGCGGGCACACACGCGCGCACACACACACACACACACACACAACTCTCCCTCATCTTATCCCCCTCCACCGCCCTTACCCCGTCCCCTCCCCCTTCCCCACTCAGACGCACACACGCGCACACAAACACATACAAACACACAGATCTCCCTCATCTTCTCCCCCTTCCCCTCCCCCCTTCCCCACTCACACATGCACACACATGAACACACGCACACACGCACATCCACAAACACAAATTTCACACCCAGACACATTGTTACCTTCACCTGAAAAAAAGTACCCCGCCCCCGTCCTCTCCCCCTCCCTCCTTCACCACTCACACAAACGCATAAATCTCACAACCAACTAATTTCCTCTTCCCAATAGGATGTTATTTGTATTTTTTTATCAAAGCTGATACAATAGTTTGCTCTCCATTTCTGTTCGATATTGCCACAGTTTGGACTTTTTATCGAATAACATGGCTAGGAAATTACTATTAATTTTTATTGTTACCACTTTTCAGCTTCACTACAATAATCGAATAACATGGTTAGGAAATTACTAACAATCTTCTTTTCCTTGGATGCAAATAAGATTAGGATGAAAAAAAGCTCATGTATGTTATTGATTGTATATTTGTTTGACAAACTGATTAGTTTTGCTTATCTTTTGTCAAATCGAGAAAACTGTGAGGGAGATAGTGATAATGACGAGAGGTGGGAAGAAGGATGGAAAGACAACAGTAGTAGCTCTCACCCCATCCAAGATGGTGGTCAAACACCACGGTACAAACATTTTAAGGAAGTCCCACATAAAGAATAAATTCATATTATCCTTTCTCGGCCTTCTAGCTCCCATCTCTGAATTTGGGATTTTTTTATTGTTGTATTTGTTGTTACCCCTTAAATAGGGTGGATAGTCCAATAAACAAAGGAGACTATGCCCAATTTTTAAAAAAAATTGACAATTTGTTTTTTTGATAGTGAATTTGATTGATGAATATCGTATATTTCATTTTATATGTGAATTTATTTGATGAATTTAGACAATTTGGATGTTGGACTATTTTTTATTTGTTAACAAGGTGAATAGTTCCATAAACAAAGGAGACTATGCCCAATTTTTTTAAAAATTTGACACTATTTTTTTGAGACACAATGTGAATTTGATGGATGAATATTGTATATTTCTTATTGTATGTGAATTTATTTGATGAATTTAGACTATTTGAAAGTTATTAGACTAGTGATAACCCAGCTGGGAAGGTCAGTCAGTAAAGAGGTCCCTTAGGCCGAATACTATTTCCAATATCCAATATCATTTTCAATACTCATTTTAATCAGTATGTCTATATGGACAAATATAAACACATCACAATGAATCAATCATCAGAATCAGATGAATTTTAAGAATAAAAGTAGTTAACAAAGTATGTAGTTTGCATAATATCATATAATCAATTTTATGCCCCTTTTTAGAGAAATATTATTGTCATTAAAAGTCTTTGTTGACACCTTCCCTTTGTTAGAGAAATATCTCATTTTATGTCCCCTTTTCCCACACCTAAAGCAACTTCGTATCTCCAAGTAACTTGGTTGCCCTCTAATAATATTACCACATTGTTGGCATCTATCAAGATTAAAGGGATTGTTTACAAAAGGTTTCCCTATATTAGGTATAGTCCTAAAGGATTTGTTATTGGGGTTCCTTCTCTTTGTTCCCCAAACTTCCTCTTCCCCTCTCTAACCTGATTGTATTCTTCACTATCCTTCTTAGCTATCGTAGTCCTAGTCACCACATCAATATATGATGTCAACTTCAGGATGGAAATTCAACAACGAATATTCAACCTTAACCCACGTTCAAACTTCCTAGCTTTTAAAACATCAGAAACCACAACATGAGGTGTAAAACGGGATAACTCAATAAACTTTGCCTCGTATTGACTAAGCATCATATTTCTGTGAACCAAACTCATAAAATCATTTGCTTTTTGGTCTTGCACCATTTCAAGAATGTTTCTCGTAGACGATCACTAAGTTGCCATTCCAACCTACGGGGTTATTCCATTCCTCGTGTATTCTCTTAGTCATTCTCCACCAATGTTCGACTTCACCTTCTAACGTGAACGTTCCAAATGTAATCCTTTGTTCATTTGTACACTTTCTATCTGCATCACCCAACTTTCTTCTTTAGTGGGGTTAGGAATACCTTTAAAAGATGGTGGATTCAACTTCTTGAACTGTTCACTAGTACACCTACTTAGTTCAAAATTCCTCGGTGCTCCATTATTTACTTAATTCTCCATAATCTTTGTTAGACTTTCAATTTCCTTGCATCCACCTTCTAGTCCTTCTACACTTGATCCACTAGTTCCCATTGTTGATCTGGTTTTGGTTATTTTCTAGAGTTATGGTCAAACGTAATATGTATTATCCTATCTCAAGATTGTAAATTAGTAGAGAAATTATATATAATGTAACACATATGGAGGGCTATCACATAGTCGAGTATTTAATCCTATTAAAATCTATAACATTTGAAACTTATCTTCAGTAGTTTACAAGTTCATAACTTATGCTCTGATACCACCTCTGTCACGACACCGACCAAAAAATAGTAAGGAAAGAGTGTCATGACATGCCACCAAGGCATTCAATATTCTAGATTTAAAATATTTCCTAAAATAAATGCAACGAAAATACATACACACGGTCATGAATTGTAAACTACTGAAAATGACAGAATTACATCATCAGAGCATTCTAAAAGGAAACTTCATATGGATATACAACTTGAGACAAACTTTAAAACCTATTACTAGAGAGCTGAACATGCTTTATTTGATAAAATAACATTTTACTTAAAATAAATAAAAAAAGAGCTCCAAAAACTAAATCTTCAACATAGTCCCTTTATGTTTCATCCACGAGCCTAATTATTTACTGAACATTTGTTATTTATACGACGTCAACTGAAAGCCAAATGAGGTTCAATCGATAAACATTCCAAGGTTTTTTGTAAAATAGATACCTATTTAGGCAAGAACAGAAGGCATATTTATATATGGACAGAAACTTGTAGTAATATATTTATATGTGAATGACATTATATAGAAATGAACAGCTCAGTATAGAATGGATGTGACAAATTAAATGCAATATCTTTTTCTTTTAATCATATCCTTTTAATGACCAAGTACATTCTAATACCGTATTCTTCTGTCGTATTATTCCCCGGTAGTTTAGGGTCAATTGAACTTGTTCGTCACAGTGCCTTATTAAGGGCACACCAGCGATAACCCAGCTGGGAAGGTCAGTTAGTAAAGAGGTCCCTTTGGCCGAATCTTATTTCCAATATTCCATATCATTTTCAATACTCATTTTAATCGGTATGTCTATATGGACAAATATAAACATATCACAATGAATCAATCATCGGTATCAGATGAATTTTGAGAATAAAAGATGTTCAAAAAATATATAGTTTGCATAATATCATAAAATCAAAATGCGCAAGGCATGTCATAGAGTACCACCTAAAATAGAGGTTCAAAATTACAGATATGGAGTCTTAATCACTTGTTAATCTTATGATGAAACTTCTTCTTAAAATTTCCCACACTTTTTTCTCACTATTTCTCAAGGAATTGGTCTGAATTCAAATGATCCTAAAGGTCCTATTTATAGCTTTCCTGAGATATTACGGTGTTGACACATGTCTAGGTGACCAAACTTTTACAACGGCGAGTTAGAGTTGAGGTGTCGGGTTCAGAGTGGTCTTTTAGTCTTATTTCACCAAACAGAGGCATGTGCTTTAGCTTTATCTATATGGATGACTTGTGTAAGGTGGTGGTGGACAAACAAATCATGAGGTGTCAAGAATGAGGGAATTTTTGTAATTTCACACTATATATTTTTAATATTTCTTAGAGGTCACTGAAAATATTTTACTTACAAAAGGTCCTTTTGTATTTTTCATTTTAGTCCCTAAAACTTTCTTAATTAAAAATAAGTGCTTAAGGTTTCATAAAATTACATTTTCTACCTCGAAACTTATCATTTAGCTTCGGATGTGTCATAAAATTTTGATTTGACCGAATTTACATTTGATCCTTCGTATTTTAAAACGAATTATGTCATATTTAGAACTCAGAATATCACATATGTAATAATATAACACTATTAGATAGTAAGTGAGAAGCAATTGTTAGAAAAACTATATATGAGCATATAAAAGTGGGGCATTACATCCTACCCTCCTTATAAAAAGTTTGTCCCCAAACTTGACTTTCACTAATTTTCAAGTAAGTATGGATATCGTTCCTTTATTTCATCTTCCTGCTCTCATGTTACTTATTCAACAGAGTGATTACGTCATAATACTTTGACTAGTGGAATTACCTTGGTTCGTAATATTTGATCTTTATGGTCCAAATTTCTATCAGATGTTCAATGTAGGTCAAATCTTCTCTAACTTGAAGAGGTTCGTGAATTAAGATATGTGTTGGATTTGTGAATTATTTCTTCATCATTGATACGTGAAACACATTATCTACAATAGATAGTTCAGGTGGTAAAGCTATTCTATACACAACAACTCTTATCTTTTCAAGGATTTTAAAAGTACCTATGTATCTTGGACTCAACTTCTCTTTCTTCCAAATCGAATTACCCTTTTGCTAGTGATACTCGCAAGAACACATAATCTCCTCTTTAGAATTCTAACAATTGGTGTCGATTGTAAACGTAACTCTTTTGACAACTTTGAGAGAATCGAAGTTGGTCTTGTATCAATTTCAGTTTCTCTATTGTGATCTAAATTAACTAGGGTCGCAATAATTTTCTTTCTCCAACTTCTACCTAACTTGTAGGAGAACGACACCTTATACCATAAAGTGCCTTATAAATATCCATTTGAATACTTGCTTGATAACTATTATTATATGAAAATTCCACTAATTGTAAATGGTCATTCCCATTCCCCCTCAAATCAAGTCCCTAAGTATATCCTCTAAGGGTTGAATGGATCTCTCAGATTATCCATTCGTTTGAGGTTGAAAAGCGGTGTTGAAGTTCAATTTTGTTCCCGTGGATGCTCATAGGCTTTTCCTGAAGCGAGATACAAATCTAGGATCACAATCAAAAATAATTGAAACTGGGGTTCCATGAAGCCTAATAATTTCCCGCACGTATAATTTATCTAAATTTTCTATTGAATGGGTAATCTTAATGGAAATAAAATGAGAATATTTAGTTAACCTATTAATAATTATCCAAATAGAATCATTACCATTTAAACTCCTTGGTGAACTTGTAATAAAATCCATGGTAATATGTTCCCATTTCCACTCAGGGATAGGTAGAGGTTGTAATAATTCTGATGGTTTCTGCTGTTAAGCTTTTACTTGTTGACAAACCAAACACTAAGATATAAATTATGCTATCTCCCTTTTCATGTTATTCCACCAAAAGACTTCTTGAAGATCCCAATTCATCTTTGTACATTCGGGATGAAATGTGAATCTTGAGTAATGACTTTCCTCCAAAATTTGCCTCTTTAGTTTAACATTACATGGAACAAACTCTATTTCCAAACCTTAATATATCATCTCGTATCGAAAATTCTATTATCTACCCTTAAACAACTTCTTCTCTAATCTTCTTCAGTTGTGGGTCGTTTATTTGTACAATATTGGTCCTTTCCATCAACAAGGGTTGTACTCTTAAATTCACGATTATTCCTCATTTGCTATATATATGTACATCTGTTTCCATAATTCTTAAATCCCTTAACAAAGGTTCCTGATTTGTAATGAGATATGATAAATTTGTTGTAGACTTCCTACTTAAAGCGTCAACTACTACATTAGCTTTCTATGGGTGATAATGAATATTTAAATCAAAATCGTTATTAATTCTAACCACCTCCTTTGTCTCATATTCATTTCTTTTTGGGTAAGAATATATTTCAAACTCCTATGATCGATTTAATTCTCACAAGTCTCACCATACAAATAATGTCTCCAAATCTTGAGGGCGAAAATTACAGCAGGTAATTTTAGATAATGGGTTGGATAATTTTGTTCATGTAGTTTTAATTGTATCGAGGCATAAGTTAATACTTTTCCATTTTGCATTAGCACACATCCCAAAACATTTTTATAAGCATTACTATAAATCACCAATTCTCCTTTTCTTGAAGGAATACTCAAAATTGGGTAAGTTACCAATCGATTCTTAAGTTTTTGAAAACTACTCTCAACTTCCTTAGACCATTCATAGTTCATCTTCTTTTTTGTTAACCTATATACTAGTTTGGCAATACTAGAAAATCCTTTAACAAATCTTCGATAATAACTTGCTAATACAAGGAAACTACGAATATTTATCACATTAGTTGGTGTAGGACTATGTAGTATAGCCTTGATCTTTTGAGGGTCAATCGACACTTCTTCATTAGAAATGAAATATCCTATAAAAGAAATATTAGGCAACCCAAACTCACACTTCTTTAATTTTTCATATAATTTCTCCTCCCTAAGGATTTGTAATACTATCTCTAAATGCTTCTCGTGTTTTTCGATACTCTTGGAATAAATAAGTATGTCATCAATGAAAACAACCACACATTTATCTAAATATTTCCTAAACACTCTATTCATCATATCCATAAAAATGGTTGGTTCATTAGTAAGTCCAAATGGCATCACAAGAAATTCATAATGACCATATCGAGTACGAAAAACTGATTTCGAAATGTCATCTTCCTTAATATTCAATTGGTGATAGTCTGACCTAAGGTCAATCTTAGAAAATACTTGCGCACCTTCCAATTGGTCAAACAAATCATCTATACAAGGTGGTGTTATTTATTCTTAATAGTCACCTTATTTCGTTCATGATAATGTATACATAACCTCATCGTCACATCCTTCTTTTTAACAAATAACATTGGATCACCTTAAGGGGATATACTTGGTCTAGTAAAACCCTTGTCTAATAGATATTTTAATTCCATTAATTATAAAGGTTCCATGCGATATGTGGTTTTGAGACTGGTATAGTTCCAGGAATAAGGTCAATCGTAAACTCTTCTCTCTACTAGGAGGAAGGATGGGCAGATCATTTGGACAAAATCTGGATAATGTTTAGCTATAGGAATATCTTATAAATTAGGCTCTCTTGTTTGCAATTCAATAACACTTTCAAGAAATCCTTGACATCCCTTCTTAGGAAAACTATAGACGTCCATTGCAGAGATAATACACATGGGAGATAGGATGCCAGTTCCTTTAAAACTGAGTTTTGGTTGGTTAGGTATTTGGAAAGTAACTCTTTTCTTAAAACAATCTACATTATCATGATATGATGCTAACAAATCCAAACCTAAAATTATGTCAAAATCTCTTATGTCTAATACTATCAAACTGATAAATAATTTACGACTACTGACATCTATAGGGCAAGACTTATATACTAATGTACCTGTCAATAACTCAACGGAAGGAGTAGAAATGTGTATTCTATGATTCAAGGGTTCATGAATATTAGGAAAGATATTAACAAAATGTATAGATAAAAATGAGTGGGTAGAATCGGGATCTATTAAAACTCAAAAAGGTTGTGCACATATAGAAAGTGTATCAGACACTACTGCATTAGAAGGCGTTGCATCGAAAAGATTACAAATTCTACCTTATCTGCCCTGATCCTTATTGTCATTAAAAGTCTTTATTGACACCTTCCCTTTGTTAGAGAAATCTCTCATTTTTTGTCCCTTTTCCCCACACCCAAATCAACTTCCTATCTCCAAGTAACTTGGTTGCCCTCTAAGAATATTACCACATCGTTGGCATCTATCAACATTAAAGGGATTGTTTACAAAAGGTTTCCCTATATTAGGTATAGTCCTAAAGGATTTGTTATTGGGGTTCCTTCTCTTTATTCCCCAAACTTTCTCTTCCCCTCTCTAACCTGATTATATTCTTCACTATCCTTCTCAGCTATCGTAGTTCTAGTCACCACATCAATATATGATGTCAACTTCAGGATGGAAATTCAACAACGAATATTCAACCTTAACCCACGTTCAAACTTCCTAGCTTTTAAAACATCAGAAACCACAACATGAGGTGTAAAACGGGATAACTCAGTAAACTTTTCCTCGTATTGACTAAGCATTATATTTCTGTGAACCAGACTCATGAAATCATTTTCTTTTTGGTCTTGCACCATTTCAGGAACGTTTCTCGTAGAAGATCACTAAAAAGCATTCCAACCTAAGGGGTTATTCCATTCCACGTGTATTCTATTATTCATTCTCCACCAATGTTCGACTTCACCTTTAACATGAATGTTCCAAATGAAATCCTTTATTCATTTGTACTCTAAAGAACATCATATATCTTTTCTATTCTCATCACCCAACTTTCTTCTTTAGTGGGGTTAGGAATATCTTTAAACGACGGTGGATTCAACTTCTTGAACTGTTCAATAGTAAACCTACTTAGTTTAAGATTCCTCGGTGCTCCATTATTTAATTAATTCTCCATAATCTTTGTTAGACTTTTGATCACCGTGTATGCACCTTCCAGTCCTTCTACACTCAATCCACTAGTTCCCGTTGTTGATTTGGTTTTGGTCATTTTTTACAATAATGGTCAAACGTAAGATGTATTATACTATATCAAGATATCAAATTGGTAGAAAAATTATATATAATGTGACACATATGAAGGGCTATCACATAAGTTAGGTATTTAATCCGATTACCTATGTATGGACACTTAAAATCTATAATGTTTGAAACTTATGTTCAATAGCCTACAAGTTCATAACTTATGTTTTGATACCACCTCTGTCATGACACCGACCCAAAATTAGTAGGGAAAGTGTGTCATGACATGCCACCAAGGCAGTCAATATTATGGAATTTAAATATTTCTTAAAATAAATGCAACGAAAATACATACACATGGTCATGAATTGTAAACTGCTGAAAATAAAGGAATTACGTCATCAGAGCTTTCTAAAAGGAAACTTCATGTATATATATCAATGAGTTACAACATGAGACAAACTTTAAAACCTATTACTAGAGAGATAAACATGCTTTATTTGATAAAATAACATTGTACTTAAAATAAAATAAAAAGCTCCAAAAGCTAAATCTTTAACTTAGTCTTTTTACGTTCCATCCACGAGCCTAATTATTTACTGAGAATTTTTTATTTATACCATGTCAGCTGAAAGCCGAATGAGGTTCAATTACTAGACATTCCAAGGTTTTTCGTAAAATAGATAGCTATTTAGGCAAGAACAGAAGGCATATACATATATGGACAGGAACTTGTAGTAATATATTTATATGTGAATGAAATTATATAGAATGAACATCTTAGAATAAAATGGATGCAACAAATCAAATTCAATATCTTTTTCTTTCAATACCGTATTCTTCTATCTTATTATTCCCCGGTAGTTGAGGGTCAATCGAATTTGTTCATTGCAGCACCTTATTAAGGACACACCAGCGATAACCTATCTGGGAAGGTCAGTCAGTAAAGAGGTCCCTTAGGCCGAATCTTATTTCCAATATTCAATATCATTTTCAGTACTTATTTTAATCGGTATGTCTATATGGACCAATATAAACATATCACAATGAAATAATCATTGGTATCAGATGAATTTTTAGAATTAAAGTAGTTCACAAAATATATAGTTTTCATAATATCAGAAAATCAAAATGCGCAAGGAATGTCATAGAGTACTCACCTAAAATAGAGGTTCGAAATTACAGATATGGAGTCTTGTATCACTTGTTTATCTTAAGATGAAACTTCTTCTCAAACTTTCCAACACTTTGTTCTCATTATTTTTCAAGGAATTGGTGTGAGTTTAAATGATCCTAAAAGTCCTATTTATAGTTTTCCCGAGATATTACGATGTTTACACATGTCTAGGGGACCAAGCTTTTATAACGGTGAGTCAGCATTGAGGTGTTGGGTTCTCGAGGATCTTGTAGTCTTATTTCACCAAACAAAAATGTGTGTTTTAGCTTTATCTATATGGACGACATGTGTAAGGTGGTGGTGGCGAAATAAAGCACAAGGAGGAATGGTCATCGTACACATGAAGGGCATTTTGGTAATTTCACACTATATATATGTAATATTTCTTAGAGGTCCCTAAAAATATTTTATATACAAAAGGTCATTTTTATTTTTCATTTTGGTCCTTGAAACTTTGTTAATTAAAATAGAGTCCCTAAAGTTTCATAAAATTATATTTTCTACCCCAAAACTTATCATTTAGCTTAGGATGTGTCATAAAACTTTGATTTGACCCAATTTACAATTGATTCTTCATATTGAAAAATGGATTTTGTCATATTAAGAACTCAGAAAATCACATATGTAATAACATAACACTATTAGATAGTAAGTGAGAAACAATTATAAAAACAAACTATATATGAGCATATAAAAGTGGGGTCATTACAATAAGTCGTAAGGGCGATCATGGTATGTGCATCAAAGTAATGCCTCAACTTCCTAGCGATAGTAAAAAATTCTCGAAACAACGTCGCGTTAGTAATATATTTGGTTTCGGCTTCAAGGAGAGTATGGCTCACATAGTAGATCTACCTCTGCTCTCCATCGTGTAAACAGACTAGCATAGCACTGGTTGCATGCCTTGAGACAGCTAAGTACAGGTATAGATCCTTCCCTTTTTGGGATTTGATTGCAATGGATGATATCCCAAGTACTACCGAGTTCCTTCCAAAGCTTGATCTCACTCCTCTATGTAAATAGTGGGGCTTGCTTTCTTCAGCACCTAGAAGAACAACCGACACTTATTCCAAGATCTTGAATGAAGAGATTTATGGATGCTAACATTTTAGTGATGTCTTGGATGTCCCTGATAGTATTCAAACTTTTAATATCCTCTAGATACTTGATCTTATTTGGATGTTCATCTATACCTCTCTAGGTCACCAAATACACAAGGAATTTACCAGAGTTGACTCCAAATCGCATTTGGAGGCATTGAGCTTCATCCTGCATTCCTTAACAATATTGAAAGTCTTTGCGAGGTCTCTAATGTAGCTAATCGCCTACTTTCTTTTGATGAGCATATCATCAATATATACTTCCATGGTGGAACCGTTCAACTTTTTGAACATATTAGTCACGAGCCACTGATTGGTTTCCCTTGCATTCTTTTAAATCGAAGGTCATTACTTTGTAGCAGTAATCTCCCATGGTTATGATTGATGAGGATTTCTCATGGTTTGGACTGAACATAAGAATCTAATGGTAATAAGAGTATGCTTCAAGAATCTCATGCGCTGATATCCTACCATGGAATCTATAAGCTGATATATTTACGGTAATGGGAAGCTATCTTTGGGGTAGTGTCCATTGAGGTTGGTGAAGTCCACATAAAATCTCTATTTATCATACTTTTTCTTGATAATGATGGTATTATAGATCCAATCTGGGAATTGGATCTTACTGATGGAGCCGACCTAAAGTAGGTTGTCCATTTCTATCTCTATGACTTTGACCTTTTTTAAGGCAAAACCTTTAGGCTTCTTTTTGATTAGCTTGACACTTGGATTTATGTGTAATTGGTGGAAAATGATAGCTTGATCTATTCTTAGAAGTACATAAGGATGCCACATAAAGACCTCTACACTGGTTCTAAGAAAATGAGCGAGATGATTCACTTCATCCTTGAGTAGCTCTGATACGATAAGAAAATTCCTTTTTGGATGTGATGAATCCATAGGAATAGAGATGAGTTCCTCTAACACATGTTCAATAGGAGTCAATTGAGTTTCTTTTACTCATGGTTGAGCACGCTTTGGTTGATACTTGGGCTAGTTATCCTCTGAATTTTCATTATTCTGAATCTTCTTGGTCTGTATGTGCTTTACTTTGATGGTCGAGAAAAAATAACTTTTTGATGCTGCTTGATCTCCTCTAATTTCCACCACCCCTTGGTCGATCATGAAATTGAACTTTTGGTGGAGTGAAGATGTTACAACTTTCATCTCATGAATCCATCCTCTACCCACTATAGCATTGAAGGGTGACTGTAATTAGATGAAGTGGAACTCTACCTCTTCATTGGTCAAGTTGACCTTGAATGACATATTGATCTTCCTCAAGGAGTCTCCACATCTCCATTAAAACTGATCAGTAATCCTACATGTTCGTTAAGGTCCTTGATACTGAGCCAATATTATAGAGTACAATCAATTACATAATTTCTAAAGAGCTTCCTTGGTCTACCAACACTCTCCTTATGTTGATCTTACAATTTCTAAGGTGATAACTAGGGCATCCTTGTGGGCTAGATTCCCACCGACCAACTCGTCTTTGTTAAAAATAATGGCTCGATCAAGGTCCAACTATTTTCTTTCCCTCTTGGAAATAATGGTCTTGGATAAATCCACCTGAAAGGCCTATTGTATATCGGCTATAATTCTCACCTTTTTTATGAGCTTCTTACTAGTGTGTTGAGCTATATTAGTGTAATCATAAATGGCAGTGACCAATCCAACTGGTGGAAGATCATCAAATTCTTTCTAAATTGAGTTGATCTTCATCATAACTTTTGGTTTTATTGTACTAATATGCTCCTTGAGGTTCCCTACTTGGACAAGTTCCTCAAGATATTTCTTGAACATTTTGTAATTCTCTGTGATGTGTCTGTGGTCCTGGTAATAGGTGCACCTGAGATTGACACCTCTATCATCTGGATCTCTGGTCATCTTAGGGGGACTTTTTAAGACGAGCTTGTCTTTAATTTGTGGAATAAGATTATAAATGGGTTCTTTAAAGACTATCTACACTGCCGTGTAGTTGTTCTCACTTGCCTGAGATCTGGGGTGACTCTTTGAGGTTTTATTCTTAGATCCCTTCTTGGTTGAAGAGGGTTGATCTCCCCTCTTAGGGGCCTTCTTAGGCTCATTCTTCTTTTGGTCAACCAGGGACTCTACAATGATGAGATCATCCTCCACCTAGGAGTATTTCTTAAAACAGGACATGAGATCGTCCATTGTAGAGGTTAACTTCTTCGTTAGTGACTGGTAGAGATCATCCTATCGCTCCAAATCGAACTTGGAAGAAGAGATCTCTAGCTGGTTGTTGTAATTGTTAATTTCATTATATAGCACCTAGTAACTTTGAATGTACTTTATGGGAGACACTCCCTTCCTTTTATTAAGAGATATTAGTAAATCAACCTCCTTGATTACCTTATTGCTTGTGATAAACCGAGCCGCAAATCAGTCAGGTCTCTGAAAGAGAAGATTGATTTGGGGGAAATTTTTCAAACTACTTTACATTGATCTCTCCTAAAGTAAATAGTAATACTCAACACATTAGGGCATCGTGATGTCTCCCAAGAAACATAGTTTATCGATAATACTTGATGTAATGGATAGGGTCTACTTTTTTATCATATATTATCACATTTAGCATGGAAAACTTTATGTGCAGCTCAAAGGACTCTATCTTCTCAATAAGGGGGATAAGGATATGTGTCATAGTGCCTTTGTATCTAGATTATTGGGAGTTATGGATATTTTGGTTCAACCTTCCTTCTAACTCTTTCCATATGATTCCCCTCAGTTCGTTGCTCTTACTTTGTTTGGCTGCACCTTTGGACATGCAAGTTTTCTACTTTGTGCTTACTCAGTGAACTGAAACTGATAGTGGATACGATTGATGGAATTCCTCCTAGGGGAATGATTATCACAACATTAGTTATAGTGGTTCGTTATGAGAGGGATTCTTTAATGAGAAGATCTACTAGGTTGATATGGTCCAAGACTTCTTGGAGAGTGAAGTCATCTCCTACTATGTTGTTGAGTATGGGAATCGAACTTGTGATCTTTCGACTGCTGAGTTAATTGACTCCTCAAATGGGATATCTATTGATCATGATCATCTAGGCTCCCCATATAAATATTATCCAAATGGGAAATTACCCTTTCTTCTGGTCGATCGAATGATGACGTTCACTATCGTTAATTAGGCCCTGATCTCCCGAACGATCGCCCTTTGGACATAGAGTGTCATTGAAGAGAAGGTGACCTTACAGGAGTGTGGTACGTCCTTACATAAGTCCATTATGATAAAAGTATGTTTACAAGAACAACTTACACTTACTTACAGACTCGAGGCCTTCAAGCCTTGACTCTCTTCCTTATTCCTTGTAACCTTCTTTGTATCCATTGTTGGATGTCTTCCAATAATCGCACAATGTAGGCCCTTCCCATGTCTTGATATCCCACCCATCTTGCTTGTCATAGGACTGGTCCAATCATCACACAACACGAAACACAGTCTCCACCGCTCGAAACGTTCAGCGTATGAAGAGCAAATAATTATGGTTCAATTTAGTAGATATCTCAAATGTACATACTGATGTAGGATTATTGGATCTCAATTTCAAACTGGATGCGGCTTCTCACGTATATGGGGTGAGATTGATTTGCACTTGTAATGCCTCGACCCGGATTTATAGGTTACCCGTGGGTCGATCGTTATGTCTGAAGTGCAATGAAACAACCTAAATAATGTTGCTAGTCCAGTTTTATTTTAATTAACATTTCACTCGTTAGCATGAGATTCCAATTTTCAAGATAAACTACGTGATCGACCCATGGGGAGCACCCCGAAGTCGGAGTGAACAGAACTACTAACGAAACATGAATAGATTACACTTACCTGTAAAACGCCCTCAAAATATGGAACCGCTCCTAACCTTCCGTAACAAAGTGGGGACGTGAGCTTATGCCCAGGGGGGTTTATACAAACAATATAGAAACAAACGGAAGAAAGGAATACTCACACGCTACAAACACATACATGCAAAAATATGTATAAATCTACATATGTATACCTTTGAAAAAAACACGTGTAAATGTATTAACTATTTTACTTACCAAAACCTTTCTTATCTAGATTGATTGACCTTAATCTTATTAAATAATTTCTTTACTCATACTTAGCATTCCCACTTTATTTAACACACTCGGTTCAATGTTTGAAACCCTTTCACTTAATATATCAAAACCCTTTCCTTTACTGGAAATTAAAACAGTCATTCATTTGAATGTACTTTAGTATTTTCATTGAAAATCACCATTTCAACACACACATTTGTCGTGTTAGAAAATACTTATTTACCTTTCGAAAATCCTTTTTACAACACATTCTTGTGTTAAATATGGATTTCACTATTTAGGTTGATTAACCACCCATTTATCCACTTTCTTTAGCCTTTTTCCTTATCTTATGGACATTAGTAGATTTACGCATTAACTTGTCCATTTCACATTTACTGGAACATTTATTGCATTCATTCATGTTAGGTTGTATTAACGCATTTTATCACACAATCCATTTCTTAATATGTTATAATATTCCTTTATCTTTTTTCAGTATCTTCCAATACCACATACACGGGCTCCACACTGACGGCTATGGACACTATAAGCATATTCGAGTCCTTTTTAATGTGTTTAACAATTTACACATGTCCACACTACTCCATTTCCTTACTTTTACCCGATCGAAGTCAAAACCCAGACATAACTGTCCATTTTTCCATTAACACTTGGAAAAAATTGTTTTTTTCTTCTTTAAGTCTTTTATTCACACACACACACTCGTGATTTATACTAAAATCGTTCACGCTTTAAGACTTAACTTATTGTAAACACATTCTTTAACATCTTTATTCCATAAAAATGTTCCACTTTAAATAAATTACCAATTTACCCTTCGCTTACTAAACTTGTAGCTTAGTTCCTTAGCAAGTGTTATTTCTCAAAAATAGATATTAATTTTCCAACCTAACATTTAAAACACCCACACTTTTTTCAACTTTCACAAGACTACTTTTTATTTCTTAGAACTTAACATTTCTTCCATTTAGCATTAGTGGTCTCATACTATACCTTATTTAATATTTTCTTCTAAAATATCCATTTTTATTCCAAAGTTGTTCATTGTTAGTCTTACTAGAAAACACACTAAACAATATTATCAACATTTTTGTTCCATAACATGCTTATTATTTCCCTTTCACTAGAAATATACTAAAATAACATTTCTCACATATTTACCCTATAAAAATGTTTATTATTCATTTCCACTAAGAATACACACAACTTCTATTTCCTTATATTTTTATTTCATAAAAATGTCCATTATTTCTTTTTACTAGAAAGACACACAAATACCATTTCTTACATTTTTATTTCATAAAAATGTCCATAAATAGTACTCTGAATTTTATAACACTATTTAAAGATCATTTAAACCTTCTTTTAAATGCCCATTTTTCTATAAAACATCAAGAGTGTACTCAATAAACTCATAAATACACACCTAAATGGTGGAAAATAGAAATCTGAATTTTTGTTTAATTCAAAAATCACTTAAAAACTTTTATTTGAGACCCATTTGTTCATGAAATCATAAAAATCAACCAATAAAATTCATGGATGCAAACTATAACAAATCCTACATATTTTAAGCCTAAAATATGTAAATAATAAATTTGAAATTCATACATAACATTAAACTTAAACCAAGGTTAGCAAAACCCACCTCAAAGAGATCTAAAAATGGTGTAGATGTTGGAGAAGATGGAGGATCCCCCACTTCCAAAGGTGGCCTCAAGGGGATCTATAAAATCCCTTCAAACTTGACTCCATTATTTCTCCAAGATTTTGTAATACCCCGTATTTTTATGGCTTTTAAATTTAGGGATTTATTAAATTTAATTGAGATAAATTAATTTAATTTTAATCCTGAAAGTTGTTTTTAAATATTTACTTGCGTGACGAGAGTTAGTAATTATTGAAAGTTTATTGATTCGTTACATATTACTTATCGAGTAAAGTAATACCTAGAACTGATTTTTGTTAAGAATTGTCACGAGTGAATAAAATGGCAATTATGGAAATTTAAGTCAGGATGCGCCTGTATCGTGTCAGGACTAAATTATTATTATATAAAGTGAATAAATTATAAGTTTCTCGTATGATCGTTTTGAGTGCGCCAAAGTGTCCAGAAGGGTCGAGATAGTCAGAATAGTGTACTCGGGGAATTAGTTTGGGTCTCGAGGCATTTTTAGGCCTAACTGACATCCCGGGAAGGTATTTTAGGCATTTTATATTTTTGGTAAATTAAACCCACGAATTTCCTAAGGATATATCAGCCTTTAGGAGTTGTCTTCTAGGTTTAACAAACACAAAATCAAAGGACGGCCATTAGAGAAGAAGTTGGAAATCTTTTCAAGAAATTCAAGGCCAAAGACTCAACCGTTTTCACCGCCACCACCACCAAAACGTAGATCGCGCGACGAGGAACGCAATCATACCATTTCATCCACAAAATCAGAACCTTGAATTTTAGGCAAGTATCTATCTTGCTTTATTTTTAGTTAATGTCTTAATCATGTTAGTCTAGGGTTGTTTAGGACTTGTCCCATGCTAGAAATTGTTAATTAAGAGACTTTACATCGCATGATTAGAGAGATTCAATATATTCTGGATATACCCATCATATGTAGAGGATTACCCACGAATTATTATGATTTTAGAAACAAGAAATCTGGGAAATAATTAGAAGAATGGATATTTCTTCCAAAATTAGGGTTCTTAAAGATTTTGTAAATTTTACCCCATTAATTCGATATCGTTGATGAAATTATACATGTTTCACCTGGGAATGCAGTACTGTTGTTTGAGAATTCTAGAGTTGTAAATGACATTTTTGGAGAAATTGGAAGATGAAACCCGTAGGTTTAATTTGCAGTTTGTGGGCAAGAACTGATTGATCGATCGATCGAGCCAAGAGCATCGATCGATCGACCCCACCTGTAAAACTGCTTATTTCTCATTCTTTAGTTTAATCCGATTAAGATGTATGGGAACCTTCGATTGTCATTGTTGGAGTATAATGAGATATAGAGATGACCAATAGGGCCTAGGTAGACCCCGTTGAGTAACATTTTTGTGAAGGATGAGATCTTGGGTTAACATGGAATGATTCATGTGTGTAAGAAATCATGCGGTTATTTAAATAAAAGATCGAGGGTCGTAAGGGAGTTAGACCGGAACGTAAGGGAGTGAATGTCTACTGAAATTATACTTAGAATACTTCGAGAGAGGAGAAGTGAGTATGCAGTGTATAATAAATGAGAATACAAATAACGAGTCCGTGATACGAAATAATCGAGTAAAATGTGTAACAACGGATAATTATAATTATGGGTCGTGAGCACACCTAATTTAGCAATGTGGATGTATATATATATATATATATATATATATATATATATGACCGTGTGATTGTGCATATATTATATATCTGTAAAAATCATACTCGGGCTACTTGCTATCACGGGGGTTTTCGCGCCGGGACGGTCTTATCTCGATGGGATCTTTATGGGGGATATTGACTCATACCCTAGAACATAGGATTCCTTGGTACATGCTATCTAATTGATAGTCAGACGGTCCTAAGAGACGTGAAGGTATGTGATGACCTCTTCGTGACTTGGAACTATGCTTTGCCTCCATTTGTATGTGTTTTATGTTAATGTAGTTCGAGAGTGATTCCGAACTAGCATTTCCCTAAATATGTGTGATACAGGGACTTGAAAGCAGAGTATGCCATCACCATAGATTGTATGTGGGGTGCAGATAGTGTATATATATATATATATATATATATATATATATATATATATATATATATATATATATTCTCTGAGTGATTGGTATATATATATATATATACTTATATATGGAAACTTTGCACCATAGATTTTATGTGGGGTGCTGTTAGTATATATATTATATGTGTAACTAATATATTTACGTATATCTATATGGGAACTTTCTACTGTGAGTTTAAGTAATTAAGAAATGAATAAATGTTGCAACTTTCTTAATGGGTTTGGGAACTTCATAATGATAGTAATTTGTTCTAAACTGCTTAAGAAATCTTGAAGAGATTAATCTTTCTAAACTAAATATTATCACCTGTTAATTCTCGAGATAAGACTTTATGGAGAATAAGTGAGATAGACTTTTGAGGTTTAGTAGTACGGTAGACGTGCACACTAGATGAGAGGTGAGAATTCTCAAGAGAGTGTCGTATACTTGCATGGTTGTTGCATTAGCAGGTAAGCATTTTAAATACTTGCTAAACTATTTTTAAAACAGTTTTACAATCAGGCTCTGACCCATTTTCTATTATCTTTTCTCTTATATATATATATATATATATATATATATTACAGGTGCCCAGCCACAGGGGGCGTCATGCATAGGTTCTTTGGATTGGACGCGCTGTAACTTATGTGGGAGTTGCAGGTCTTTGTTGTAGACGACCTCTTCATTGAATTCGGTACTTGTTATAGTTCTTCATAGTTTGGGCATGTGTCTCCCATTTCTCATTCAGTATAGATTTGTCAGAGATGTATGTTCATTCATTTTCAATATTCGGTACTCTTTGAGTATTAACTCTTGTCAGAATAATTTCATTTGTGGTTTAAATTTGGTTTGGTTAATCTAGATGGGTTAATTCTTTTGTGTTGATTGCTATTCGTAGCACTTACGTGATTATTAAACTGTTGGTTACTTAAAAAGTTTTCAAATTGGAATTTAATAAAAATGGAAATAAAGTTGTAAATTGTTTTGACACTTAGCTTAATTATTTAGGGTGTTTAATTTGGGAAATTTTATTTTTGCGACAATGATGCTAAGAATGAACCAACTGTTCACCTTGATTTTAATTTAATAAAGGATTGATCGCCCGGTATTTGATTAGGCGGGGTGTCACAGGTGGTATCAGAGCATCAGGTTCTAGTGTCCTTAGGATCTGTATGACTTATTATGCTTCCAGCGTTACTTTGTTTGATATAGAGGCCTATGTTTAGGATTGTTGTTTTCTATGGTGAAATTCCATTCTCCTGCTATAACGTATGTACATTAGTGAATCTTAATTGCGTTCGGGCGTGTTCGAACAATGAAATATGGCAGGCAAGGGCCATTGGTTGGACAACAGGAGGCAAGGATCAGTTGAGGTTGTAGAGCATATTCGAAGATGATGACCGTAGTTAAGCTCACCCCTATTATGGCACGGGAAGCCAAAACTATAAAGACGGCTAGGGCGCAACTTATAATTTCCAAATGTTTCTATAGTCAAAAGAGGTGCAAGAGTGGACTTACCCAACGTGGCACGATGAGAAAGAGTTAGACGAAGCATTGTAGAGAACTGTGAGTAGAAATTCTAGAAATGCGAAAGTTGTGTGTGTTATCCCAAGGAGGTAAAGTATCCAAAGGCTTGGATATAGGATGGGGTGTGGCTAACTGGAAGTGAAAATTTGGAAACAAGTTTTCTTGACATGTCAGAACGAAGTTATCATGGTGGGAGTTAGCCACAACTTTTAGAAATGAAATGCTATGCCTATAGGAGAATCTTAGGTACAGTGTGACAGCATATTCTTTCATCAGATGTTCAGGATAAGAAATGAACATAGTTCTGAACTCATCACAGGAGGACCTGACAGAGGTCCATTTATGAACATGAATCTAAACCGTTAGCGAATCTTGTATAGGAGGATGTAGATACAAATGGAGGAGAGGACTCCAAGTGGGAGATCGACTCGTAAAAATAGTTAATAACACCAAAAAGGGAATTCTGCTCGACGATCAATTCAGAAGTTATCAATGCCATGCTTTGACAATAGAGATGTTAATGCTTCCTTGTGTGGGAAGCTAAAAGAATCGAAGAAGTTAGTCAAGAATAAGACTTGAGGCAATAATGGTAGTGTAGAACCACAAGGGGGTGGGGATACACGTCAGGGGACCCATTTAAATGATTCGTTTAGCTGAATTCTTACTAAAGCAATGGCGAATTCAGTAAGGAATCTTGTAGCCAGTAGCATATTCTTTAGGGCCAACAAGGCTAAGGGAACAACCCGGGGGAGGGGGGGGTAGCCAACATGAATTGAGCCTACCAAAGTCCGAGAGAAGGACAATCCTAATATGGTTGGTATGTCAGGTGATAAGTGAATTATGGGTAGAGGTATTTTGTGGAGAGTGAAATCGCATGCGTTAATGTTTTCTCGAAGTGAGTAAAGGGATAAGAGTATGGTGCCTAATAAAAGACAACGATTAAAGTAGTTTTTGTTTTGGTTTGGGCAGGCGTGTTACGTCCGGAGACCATTTGTGCAGTCAAGACAATTGGCAAAGTACAAGTATAATTTTTATCCTCAGAGGATGAGGAGTGTTTTTGTGACACGAGCGAGTCATTATATTTTGTTCATTGCTAGATTAGCATGTGAGACGAGTTTAATGCGCATAACTACAAATGATATTATTATGTGAATATTTTTCCCTAGTGTAGCGGGATTTTCCTTAGTGCTATCCGCGGAGGATGAATGGGTATATTAATCGTGTCATATACTTTATTGAGGTTACTCGTTTTAGTGATGTGATATACGAGTATAATATGGTATTGATTACAACTTTATAGAAATGGTCAGTACGATAGTTTGCAGTTATTGCAAGGCTATCGGAGTGGTTGCATTAATGCAACGTGTTTTGTTCTGGCAAGGCCTCACCTGCAAGAGGGTTGTACTCGCACTTATATATTATCTATCCTAGAGACTTAGGAGGGGATAGTGGGCTCGAGATATTCGATATCGGTGTGTAGGGACTTTGTTGTTATGATTCAGCATGTATCGGGTTTACGGGTGAGCGAAAAGATTTAACTCAGCATTATGTTTAGCGCTTAGGACTTGGTGATAGAAAGAGTGCATTGTTATATATACCCTTTAGAGATGTGGGAGTTAAGATTTATGCCCCTCTGATTGGGAAAAGGGATTTTGAGAATACCGATTTTATGTATCCGGGGTTTATGGAATTCAGTTACCCCAATAATGTACGATAGTGCAATTGGCGAAATGTTCAATATTAAGTGTAATTTCGGGAGGAGACGTAACTTTTCTGTCAAGAGACGGAGTAAAGGGGTACATGTTGTGGATGGAGGGCCTAACAGATTTCGATAACCGATAATGCTAGGTAGTAGTGTATCAGGGGGGTTCCTTGTTTGGATTTCGCTTTGCGAGACATCCCAGGCATGAAACTTAGCGTAAGGATGGAAATAGGGAAATGTTTGATCATTAGTCCATGAGTTCAGTACCTCGGTCGTAATAGGAGCAGATTTATATCTGTAAGTTGGTAGTTGAATTATGATTTAAGGCCAGTGGATCCGATTACGTGGTAAGAAAGCTTTGAAAGTCTTATTTTACCACTACGAGTTGAGGGGTGGAACGATGATAAGGAGGATTTAGAATTTCGATTTCTAGGGTGAGTGAGAGTACCCAAGTGTTGCAATCACATTGTGAGCACTAGGAAAATAAATAATTGGTTATTAGGTGTGAAGCGTATGTGATGCTTACGCTTGAATGCAGGGTTATAGGGTGCGTAGACATCCTGGTTAGTTGATGTTAAAAATCGTCCGAATTGAAGGGACGTGGGAATAGACGTGTGGAATATATATTTGTGGGACTAACATAACGAAGTAAAAGTGGTAGAGTGGATTAAGCACCGTGTGAAAGATGATAAATCCATATATACGTGTGCAATCAGAGTAGCACACCGAATCTGGTTGGAAGGCTGTGGGAATCCGTTTATAAAGGGGTATTCCTTGAGAAGGGTAGAATTTAACTATATGGAGAACACTCGGGACGGAGTTGTAATTAGTCAAATGTTAAGAGCGAGTTGTGCATACAAAGAGTGATAATGTTAGTATGGTATAAAAGATCCAGAAGAGCGCATCGTGTAAAAAAGTGCACGGGTCGGAACTTTCGATATACACCATGGAAGGAAGGGGAGTATTAAGTGTCACTTGATGTGAGACATTTCAAGGAAAGTCGATGTTGAGCGGGACATAGTGAGTAGTCTCCGCGGGCACCACTCATATATAGAGATCGGTTGGAATAAGTGGATCAACTTGAGAATTTTGTGGTTTTCAACCATTCCTGTAACGGAATAGGTCGATAAAGTTGGTAAAGTTCTTGGATGGGCTGCCATCTTCAAGGTAAGACCAAAGGTTCATCCGAACATGTGGAGTAAGTCGCCCAAGAAGGAAGTGATTGACATTCCTTTGGGGTGATTTACAATATTAACTAGTGTGCTCCAGTCTTCCTTTGAAAGGAAGGGATCGTACCGGTACGTGATCCTACACGATATTATTTTCTGAATCAGGATGAAATTTGTGAATCCCACCTTCAACATGGGATTTCAGGAAGAAGCGAAGATGAGGATTCGTTTTGAGTAGGAGGTATCACCCATAGCCGAGAAGCAGGCGCACGGTGATTATCGAGTAGTGGAGCCGCGTGAAGGTGATTTTAGAATCTTGGTGATCATTTCGTTTCCACAACGGTTATAGCTAATAAGTGGAGCAGTACGATAATTGGGGGAGGATATTACCTAATTGTGGAGTTTCGTGGAAGTACTCGTACCTGTTTGTCATGAACAAGGTGCTTATTGAAGTTTTGGTGTGGAAGAACCTTAACTATTCTCCCTCTGCGTATGTTTAGAGGTGAGCGGATAATCAGAATTTTGGATCGGTCGAGAATAATCCGATGACTATGGTGGAATTCCACGATTGTTTTAGGAGAACAAGAGTGGTCAAATGTTCGTATGGTTTCTCTCAGAATGGGAGTTTTGTGTTTAGATAAATCCGAGTAGTTGTCATGTGGTGAGGTGCGACCTCCCAATGATATTAAAATAATGGGAATTAATAGTGTATATGCGTGTCTTATGCGAATGTTGTTGGATAGGAGCACAATGTGAAGTATCTTTAATGAAGAGTGTTAAACAAGCTTGCAGTGAGGCGGGGGCTATAGTGATTGAGCGCCTTACGACGTGGATAGGTTGCGTACTATTAAGGTATCCAAAATGTGTTTTACCAGATAGGCCTTATTTTTCAAATTTCGGGACGAAATTACGTTATTAGGGGGGGAGTATGTAATACCCCGTATTTTTATGGCTTTTAAATTTAGGGATTTATTAAATTTAATTGAGATAAATTAATTTAATTTTAATCCTGAAAGTTGTTTTTAAATATTTACTTGCGTGACGAGAGTTAGTAATTATTGAAAGTTTGTTGATTCGTTAGATATTGCTTATTGAGTAAAGTAATATGTAGAATTGATTTTTGTTAAGAATTGTCACGAGTGAATAAAATGGCAATTATAAAAATTTAAGTCGGGACGCGCCTGTGTCGTGTTAGGACTAAATTATTATTATTATTATTATTATTATTATTATTATTATTATTATTATTATTATTATTATTATTATTATTATTATATAAAGTGAATAAATTATAAGTTACTCGTATGATCGTTTTGAGTGCGCCAAAGTGTCCGGAAGGGTCGAGATTGTCAGAATAGTGTACCTGGGGGTTTAGTTTGGGTCTCGGGGCATTTTTAGGCCTAACTGACATCCCGAGAGGGTATTTTAGACATTTTATATTTTTGGTGAATTTAGACCCACGAATTCCTAAGGATATATCAACCTTTAGGAGTTGTCTTTTAGGGTTAACAAACACAAAATCAAAGGACGACCATTAGAGAAGAAGTTGGCAAGCTTTTCAAGAAATTCAAGGCCAAAGACTCAATCATTTTCACCACCACCACCACCAAAACGTAGATCGTGCAACGAGGAACGCAATCATACCATTTCATCCATGAAATTAGAACCTTAAATTTCAGGCAAGTATCTATCTTTCTTTATTTTTAATTAATGTCTCAATCATGTTAGTCTAGGGTTATTTAGGACTTGTCCCATGCAAGAAATTGTTAATTAAGAGACTTTACATCGCATGATTAGAGAGATTCAATATATTCTGGATATACACATCATATGTAGAGTATTACCCACGAATTATTATGAGTTTAGAAATAAGAAATCTGGGAAATAATTAGAAGAATGGATATTTCTTCCAAAATTAGGGTTCTTAAAGATTTTGTAAATTTTACCCCATTAATTCGATATCGTTGATTAAATTATACATGTTTCACGTGGGAAACCTTGTATGTATGTATATAGAACTTGTGGTACTATTGTTTGAGAATTCTAGAGTTGTAAATGACATTTTTGGAGAAATTGGAAGATGAAACCCGTAGGTTTAATTTGCAGTTTCTGGGCAAGAACTGCTTGATCGATCGATCGAGCCAAGAGCATCGATCGATCGACCCCTTTTCTTCGATTGATCGACCCCACCTTGAAAACTGCTTATTTCTCATTCGTTAGTTTAATCCGATTAAGATGTATGGGAACCTTCGATTATTGTTGTTGGAGTATAATGAGATATAGAGATGACCAGTAGGGCCTAGGTAGACCCCGTTAAGTAAAATTTTTGTGAAGGATGAGATCTTAGGTTAACACGAAATGATTCATGTGTGTAAGAAATCATGGGGTTATTTAAATAAAAGATCGAAACTCGTAAGGGAGTTAGACTGGAACGTAAGGGAGTGAATGTCTACTGAAATTATACTTAGAATACTTCGAGAGAAGATAAGTGAGTATGAAGTGTATATTAAATGAGAATACAAATAACGAGTCCGTGATATAAAATAATCGAGTAAAATGTGTAACAACGGATAATTATAATTATGGGCCGTGAGTGAACCTAATTTAGCAATGTGGATGTGTATATATATATGACTGTGTGATTGTGCATATATATTATATATTTGTAAAAATCATACTCGGGCTACTTGCTATCACGGGGGTTTTCACGTCGGGACGGTCTTATCTCGATGGGACCTTTATGGGGGATATTGACTCGTACGCTTGAACATAGGATTCCTTGGTACAGGCTATCTAATTGATAGTCAGACGGTCCTAAGAGATGTGAGGGTATGTGCTGACCTCTTAGTGACTTGGAACTATGCTTCGCCTCCATTTGTACGTGTTATTTGTTAATGCAGTTCGATAGTGATTTTAAACTAGCATTTCCCTAAATATGTGTGATATAGGGACTTGATAGCAGAGTATGCCAGCACCATAGATTGTATGTGGGGTGCAGATAGTATATATATATTTACCTATATATGGAAACTTTGCACCATAGATTTTATGTGGGGTGCCGTTAGTATATATATTATATGTGTAACTAATATATTTACGTATATCTATATGGAACTTTCTACTATGCGTTTAAATAGTTAAGAAATGAATAAATGTTGCAACTTTCTTAATGGGTTTGGGAACTTCATAACGGTACTAATTTGTTCTAAACAGCGTAAGAAATCTTGAAAAGATTAATCTTTCTAAACTAAATATTATCCCCTATTAATTATCGAGATAAAAATTTATTGAGAATAAGTGAGATAGACTTTTGAGGTTTAGTAGTACGGTAGACGTGCACACTAGATGAGAGGTGAGAATTCTCAAGAGATTGTCATATACTAGCATGGCTGTTGCATTAGTAGGTAAGCATTTTAAATACTTGCTAAACTATTTTTAAAATTGTTTTATGTTATCTCGTCTCTCTTGTATATATATATATATATATATATATATATATATACATATATATATATTACAGGTGCCCAGCCACAGGGGGCGTCATGCATAGGTTCTTTGGATTGGACGCGCTGTAACTTATGCGGGAGTTGCAGGTCTTTGTTGTAGACGACCTCTTCATTAAATTCGGTTCTTGTTATAGTTCTTCATAGTTTAGGCATGTGTCACCCATTTCCCATTCATTATTGATTTGTCAGAGATGTATGTTCATTCATTTTCAGTATTCGGTACTCTTTGAGTATTAACTCTTATTAGAATGATTTCATTTACGGTTTAAATTTGGTTTGGTTAATCTAGATGAGTTAATTCTTTTGTGTTGATTGCTATCCATAGCACTTATGTGATTATTAAACTGTTGGTTACTTAAAAAGTTTTCAAATTGGAATTTAATAAAGATGGAAATAAAGTTGTAAATTGCTTTGACACTTAACTTTAGGGTGTTTAATTTGGGAAATTTTATTTTTGCAACAGTGATGCTAAATATCAACCAACTGTTCACCTTGATTTTAATTTAATAAAGGATTGATCGCCCGATATTTAATTAGGCGGGGTGTCACAGATTTGTCCACATAAATCTTCATGAAGTTTCTTCTTCATCCTTAGGGACACCCCTCTTCAAATACCCATCAAAACATCATCTTCTTCCTCTAACAAGGTCACCTAGGGTTTACTAAGATAACGTAAGGTGGTTTATGGATTTCTAATGGTGGTTGTAGGTGGTGGAAGTGGTGGGGGTGCGTGGTAGAAGTCTAGGGGATAAGTTGTTCTTCCATGGGAGTTCTAAGTTAGTGAAAAAGTGTGTTCAAATCTGCTAAAAATGGAGTGTGGGGAATGGCCTCCCCTGAACGATTCTCTCTCCTCTTATATCCTAACCAAAAGCCTTTATGGATTTAAAAATAAAGGTTCTCATAATCCCATGTTCCCATATCAAGTATAAAGTCCGCACACGTCGACAACTCATATCATCCTAAGGTTAGAATTTAGACAACACTCATTAGAAGTACAAAACCTGCCAAATTGCTGCTTGGGCCGGTCGACCATGACAAGGGGGTCGATCGACCGGGTCCTATGTTCAAAATCTCGTATTTTTCTAACTATTACCCCTTGGTAGTTTAATACATATATTTAACACCTAATAAATGTGGTCATAAAGTTTTTATCGCCAACGAGGAACTCTAGAAAAATAGCGCGAACTTTCATTTCTTGTGTCACGTGCTGACAAAATCACCGTGTATCGTTTCTCGTAGTCGTGGATTACTAGATTCTTCATTATAATGCGTTGTACCTTATTAATATACTTGCACTAAGTAGTTGAACATGAATGTTCATCCATGCGAGCCATGCAACGTAAATTTTTGTTTTTAATCCCTACCTGCGACGTGTCACCTTTTTTATAATTCGACCTATTTCCCTATGCATTTGTTTCTCCACTAATTTTTTTGAATAAAGTACCTATTTTATATAAGATATATTTATTTCTAGGGAGGGTATTACCGCACTCATAATGAATTTCGAGCTAAGTGGCTTTAACAGTGGTGAGAACTTCGAGATTTTCCACAAACAACACCAAATTATAGGGGATATTGACCCACGATAAAAGTTGTAATTAGAGATTATTCCCAAATAGTTTTAAGTGCAGGAAAATAATTAAGAGGACAAAATATATGTGGTTCGATGTTGAGATCTACCTACGTCTATGGGTAAAGAGATCAGTTTATTAACTTAGGAAGAATAATGATAATTGGAGTGCTATGTATGATATCTCAAAGTCCATGGTGTCACATTCATTTTTTTTATGAGTGAAGTCGACCTTATTTATAAGCTTAACGATCCTATTCCCTTAGGTCACTTTATGTTTATCTTAACTATACATCAAGGAGTCCTGTTAAAATTGGTCTCCCAAATCGTTATCATGATCTTTCGAGATTAAACCTTATCTTCCTTTAGATTTGTGGTCTCCCAGAGACGCGATCTTCCTAAACTGTGATCTCCATGATTTGTGATTTCTAAGTATGCCATTCATGTAATATGCCACATGGGTTGAGTTCGGTTATTCTCCCTTCAGGTTTCATTCTTTTAGAATCTTTCATTAAGGCAAATGCTAACTTCTCCAGCTTAAGATATCCATTTTTAGCTCCTCGATATGCGTTACTGGTATAGTATACAAGTTTTGTACTCCTTTATCTTATCGGACCAATATCAAGATGACTGCAGATTCTGACACTGCTAAGTATATATAAAAAATTTCATCGAGGATTAACCTCGATAGCAGAGGAGCTGACCCTAGGTACTTTTTTAACTCTAAAAAAGTTTTATCTCATTCCTTGGTCCACTCAAATGTTTTTCTAATTATTTAGAATAACAGGAGGCATTTATCGATAGCTCTTAATACGAACCGGTTTGGTTCGACCACTCTTCCTGTTACTCTTTGGATTTTTTTCTCTTTCAGGTGGTTGCATGTTGATTAAAACTTGGATCTTATTTGGGTTGGTCTCTAAGGCCCTCCGATTAACTATGAAGTCAAGGAACTTATCTTCCTTCAATTCAAAGATGCATTTGGCCAGGTTTAGCTTCATTTGGTAGTTCTCCAGTTGATCAAATGTCCTATTGAGGTCGCTGATGTGATCAGTTGATCTTTTAATTTTTGTCAGCTTTTTGTCTACGTATACCTCCATATTTTTCTCAATATGTTCCTCAAAGACTTTATTCACCCGCCTCTGGTAGGTGGCTCTTGCATTCTTCAATCTAAATGGCATTACGTTGTAACAGTATGTTCCCTGGCCAATGATGAATACAGTTTTATCCCTATCTTCCGACTTCATCTTGGTTTGGTTGTACCTTGGATAAGATCCATGAAATTGAGAAACTCATGTGAGGCAGTAACATCGAATAGTTGGTTGATCCTCTGCAATGGATAATTATTCTTGGCAAAAGCTTTGTGGAGGTCGATTAAGTTGATACGCATGCGCCACTTGTATTTTTTCTTCTTTACGATGAACACATTCGAGAGCCACTCCAAGAACCTGACATCCTCGATGAATTCTTCCTTTATTAATTTGTCAACCTCCCCTTGGATGGATGATTTCTTCCACGACTCGAACACTCGTTGCTTATGCTCAATGCATTTTGCTCCATTCATGATACTGATCCCATGGAAAAGGAATATTGGATCTATTCCGGCATGTCCTTATGACTGCACACGAATATATTTTTTCTTATTCTAAAAAAGTCTACTAATTCTTTCTAGAGGGTTCGGTATAGTGACAAATTGATCCGTATTTTTCTTTTAGGGTATTCGTTATCTAGAATCATTGGTTTGATTTTCTCAATAACTTTTCATTTGACCAACTTATCTTTATCTCGAGGATCTATCTCAATATGATGAATGTTGATCACTTTCTCCGGTTCCTCTTGTTCTGCCGATGTGTAGTAGCACTCGCGAGCCTTTACTTGATTCCCATTCCCCACGCCAACCCCATAGCCTATAGGTAATTTCAGGCACTGGTGAATGGTAAATGAAATAACTTCAAACTTTTTTAATTCGGCTCAACTAAATATGATATTGTAGGCCGAGTGGAAGTTCTCATCTAGGACGAAGAAATGTATCGTCACTATTCGATATGTTGGCCATGTGTCGACCACAACCTTATGTTTAAGTTTTCCTAAGGGGAACATCTTCTCTAATGAAAAATGGATTAGAGGCTTGCGATATGCCTCTAATTTTCTATCTTGTAACCTCAAATTCTATAATAAACTGTAACATATAACATCAGCTGCATTGCTATTGTCGGTTAGGATCCGTGCTACCCGAATCGCTTACACCATCATCGTGAAGACCATAGGACCGTCTTGTGAGTAAAGTACACCTGTCAGGTCATCTTTAGAGAAGACAACGATAAGACGATCTTTATTTGCCTTTCCAGGGCTCGTTTCCAAAGCATCAACCAAGTTGATTTGTCTAACATGAGCACAAGCTTCATAGGCTCCTTGGTCTTTTGTGGTAGATTTTGATTATCCTCCTAATCGCCATTTATGCCCCTTTTTATTTTTCTCCAACCTTTACAAGGGGAATCAACTCTAAATTCGCATTTCTGCTCATATTAATGGTCACCTTTATCAACAAACTTTGTCAGTCTGCCCCATCTCATGAGATTTTTAATCTCTTTCTTCATAGAAAGGTAACTGTCAGTACTATGGCCATGATACTTATGGAACTTGCAGTACTTATCATTGTCTATTCGGTTTGGTGAGGCCTTCAATTTACTCAATCATTTAAAATTATTACTTTTTCGCATCACACAGAGGATGTGCTGCATGTCTATGGTAAACGAATTGCATTCGTCGAATCTCCTTAGCTTCTCAACTTTCTTTTCTTGAGGGTTTTCCTTCTTATTAGAGTTTTTATAGACCTATAATCTAGCATGATTGGATTCATTTACTCCCATTTCCTCCTTGGCTTTCATAATTTTGCTCGGCTTGGCAAGGAGATAGACCATCGTGCTCGACGATTCTTTAGATAACATTTAGTATAACTATCCATAAAATAAAGCACTCATGGAAGCAGTAATGGCATTTTTCTCGTCATAATTGATCACCTCAAGCTTCCACGTGTATAATCGCGTGTTGAATTCCCTTATTATTTTGTTCTCCATTGTCGGACGTTTAGCATGCAGGGCAGTCTTTTCCCGAGCTTCATACCAAAATAAAAGTTAACCAATGCGTCGTCCAAAAGCTGAAAAATTGATATCCACCCTCTTGGCAAGTTGTTATATAATACTTAATATAATCTAGTGATAGTGCTGGAGAAAACCATGCACCTCATTTAATCAGAAACGCAATAGATATAAGATGTAGCGTGGTATTTCTCCATGTACAACATCAGATTAGATTTCCCATCATACATGGGGATGATAATCGGTGGTTTAAATCTGACAAAGGTTGGGTAACCCACTATTGTAGCTGTGAATGACGATCCTTAAATGAAGCCACTCTGAAAAGGATTTTTTGTTTTGATGATTTCACCCAGACGGTCTTCTGGGCATTGGATGGAGCCTTTCTAGGGTCATTCTTCCTTCTTGTCATTTGCTATTGTGGTCTTATTGGATTGGCCTTGGCTTTTGGTTGCACTCTCTTCATGGGAAGTCTTCTCATCCTTTGTCGACCCTCTCACACTAGGCCGTCATATGGTTGAGCGTTCTACCCTTCTCATCCCAGACCTTTTAAAATCCTCCCATGCCTTCTCTATATTGATGTGCCCTTGCTGCTTGGGCCCAACCGATCAAATGCAGAGTTTCTGTTTAGTCTTTCCAGAGTACTTGGAGATTCCAAAGAATAAGTTTTCTTTCCATCATATCCTACTGATTTGAGGGAGGTGGTCATGGTGAAAAGAATTTTATTGTGTCATTGTGATATACACTCTTTCGATCAATATCTCTTGAACCTAAAAAAACACACTAAAAACATGTATAGTGGCAAGTAAGGGTATCAATCCAACTTGTTAATATGAAAAGGAACAAATGAGGATTGTATGAATTTTTTTAAAAAAAATTTCAAGGAAAATTTATGTTAATCAAAGGGGCTGGAATTTAAACTACACTAATAAATAAATAAAACGATAAAGTGAGAGAGAAGTGAGATCAAACAGGTATGGAATAATTAAAGGGATTAAAAATCACCACTTAGCCTATTTATTTTTATTAATTAGTTATATATTTGACATACCCCAACACATATATAATTTATAAATTAACTCTCATTGCAAATGTCAATTTAATCATAATATTTTTAAATATTAATATTAAAATTTTACAAACTCAATAAATATTAGATTTGGATATTTTCTAATAAATTACCTACGAGGAAAAATTTACTAAAAGTATTTTAACCATTATAAATTAAGCTTTAGATTTGAGAAATTCAAATTATAATATTATTTAAAAAATTTCTATCTCTGGTTTAATAAGTAAATAAATATTGTAATATCAATTTACTATTTTCTCTCGAAAATAATATACCCTCTCTGGGGGCATAAATATAAATTGTAACATTGTACTTGTTTATCATATGTCGAATATGGTGTTCTCATCTCAATAGTGTTTAATAATGAACCAAATGTACTTAAAACTTATTGTTCTTATTAGAACCATTTCCCGAATTATTTTTTTTCGAAAAACTTGATTTTTGTTTAAGCAATGAAAAGGGGCTATGAAAGAAGAAATTTTCTTTGCATTAAAGCCCACCATTGGAAAGAGCCTAAAAAACTATTTCGATAAAAAAAAAAGTGACAAGGGAAATTTTTATTTCATTGATGCTTACTATCATGATTGTTATGATTCCTTTAAAAACTTTGAGATTGTATACTTGAAATGTGATATTTTGAGAGTGTTATAAGTTGAAGATCAATGGGCTTGCACAATAAACTTCCTTCAAAAATATTAAATAGTTTGGCATTATTTATTTGAGAAGAATTAAAATTCATGTCATTTTACATAAGTCGAGTCAATTTCACTTCATTCAACATTTTTACACCAAAGGTTAAAATTGAGTTCTTTAGGAGTATCTCGTTGACTTCGTGCACCTTTTCTTCCTATGCCTATGTTGATTTTTCCATGATTTAAGTTCACATAATTTCATTCCATTTTCATGATTCAAATATTTTTGTGCTAGTATATGGTGTGACTATTTTTATTTGTACCTATATGTATTTTTTTATACATGTGTACTTTTTATATACTAAAATATTTTCAGAGAAATTCAAAAATAATATGTTGCTTTATTGAATTCTCATCACATGTGCTTAATTCTTTTGAGTCACGTGATGATAACATTTCAGGATTAGTTTCTAAGCCTTTGTATATTACGGACAAAAGTAGGGAGAACATATTGAGGAGGAGTTTTTATGTTTTCTTATGTTTTCTTTAAACTCCATGCATGCATCACAATATTTTAACTTTTAAACTCCATATGCGCGTCATGGTATTTTTTTTGCTTCATGTATGTAAGTCTTTCTTGCCTTGATGGTTTCATGGACTACAAGATGAAAACTTTCAATTGAAGACAATATCACTTCTTTATTTTCCTTTTTTGGGTTTTGGAGGGCATTAGTTGAACTTATCTTAGGGGTTTTATTTTTTATTTGTGTTTTGTACTAGAATAGCAAAAGGGGGAGCTTGTAAGATCAAGTTTTATAATTTCTCATCACCTATTTTAGTTTGACATATTATGTTACATCATCATCATCATCATCATCATCATCATCATCATCATCATCATCATCATCATCATGTACTTTTTAAGAGCCTCAAAGTGGAGACAAGTTAGTGACCGAGCAATAATCGAAGATCGAATGAGTTGAAATCATCGCTACAGTCATCGAGGAGGTATATTGTTTTAATATATGCATAAAAACTTTATTAAAGAATTCATTTATAATTTGTTCGAGGTTATTTTTTAAAATAGTTTTCCAATTTTTATTTTTTATTTTTACAGTCGTTTGAAAGACTTTAATCTTTCATTAAAATGAGATTGAGAGCTCATTCAAATGAACTTCCAACTAACATCAAACAAGTTTGTTGAGTTTGTAGAACCTAATTCATTAGAGGCTCATTCAAATAAGATTGGCTATTCGTTCGAAAGAGATTTTCCTTAGTTCAAATGGGATGTTGTTTTTATTCAAACGAAGTCCACTTTTTGTTCAAACAACTTTTCTAAAAATTTGTACCACCTCAAAATTTGTATTTTCTATAAAACAGGGTCTTAAGATTAGTATTTATCAAAACTTTTGGCCATATTTGTTTTTCTATGCATATCCAAAAGATCTCTAAACCCTAATTTATTTAAAACACTTTTCTTTTCCAAATTAAATCCCTTAAATCATTTGTTGAGATTTATCAAACCCTAGAAGAACACATCCCATATCCATACCCTTGTAGGGTTGATTCTCTAATATTGATCTTGGGGAGTGATACTCTAATGATGATGAAGATTGGAGTATTGATTCTTGAGGTTGATCGATGAATAACAAGGCAAGAACAGCTTGCTATGGGACTGTGTTGAATCTGCATCATTTGTTGTGGAGAAATTGAATTGAAGACGTTACTGTGTTGAACAATGGAGCTTTAAGTTTTGTAAGTCTGCATATGTCTATCTATAATACTTAGTTGGAAATACTGTTGAATATAGATTCTATTCGAAAGTGATTTTTTCTCATCTATCCCTTTGTTGGGTTGTGATTCTTTTTCATTTAGATTCAAATATCTTTAATGTTCACCTAATTTAATTAAGATAAAATTTGGACTAATTTGAATTTGATGTGTGTGACCTACTCTATGAATTATACATATAACCAGACCACTCTATCATATTTTTTTAGATAGCAAGGCCGACCATAATGCCTTAAATTGATCTTGATCATATTTGATCTGATATAATTGTTTACTTAAACCGACCTCACTGTGGTTAATAATGAGTCCCGGTGTCTTCTTTTAATTAGTTTAGGGATCATACCATATTTATGGTACAACACCAACTAATGGTTTTGAGTTAATTATTTTGACAAAGTAGTTCAATAGGAGTGACAAAAAAATTAGAAGACATTATAACATATAAAATTTACTATGAATAAAACTTTCCATGAGGAATTTATTTTTCTACCAATATGTTATGAATCTATAAGTTTTCTCCTCTCCATTTCCAATTCGTAGTAGCCTATTAATAGACATTCATCAACCTATTAACACAACTACATTTTTTATGGTCATCCAAATAATATTCTGAAGTGATATTCATGTTGCATCCTCCTGAAAAAGAAAATTTTAGCTATACAAACCACACACAGTTTATGAAGTATAAACTTTATATGGAAAATGTTGCAAAAAAAATTATAACTTGCATTTCAAAAATTCAACATTATAAACAAAGAGATATTGGGGCATGTATGGTGTTTTAAGTTTATGTAAAATGTAAAAATTCAAATAAACAAATTTATATTTGTTAATCATAAATAATAAAAATACTTCATCTCAGTCGCACTTGTGATGTCAAATGGAAATGGAAATTTTCAAGTTGGATAGATTATAAGTAAAGTACTTACATGAATACTTGTAATTTCTGAGTAACCGAAGAAAATGAGTAAATATTTTTACATATGAATACAAATATGATAATTTGAAACCCCAAATTTTAAAACACTTAACACAAATATAAAAGCATTTAACCCCAAATTTTGAAAGTGTTAAAACAAAAATTCACACAATCAAAATCAAGAAATTGGAAACCTTTAAACCCAAGTCGAATTATTAATACAATGTTATTTATGAATCCTTCTCTGTTTCTCACAAAGTATTTTGGGTAAAAGGTAGTGTCATAAAATGGATACAAACATCAATGAACAAATTGAGGATTCTTAGGTTAACGTACTTTCAATTTAGAAAATATGATACTCTTTTCCTGCATCTTTCTTTAGTAGAAATTGGCCCCTATATCACTACTTGAACTTAAAGGTAATACATTATATGCCGTTTAATTAAATATTTTTTTTTCATCTGACGCCCAACTCAAATTGGTTTTAGTTTTGTTTTCACTTTAGGAATCAATAGTAAGGAAACAGGACAAAGACTTAGTTTCACTTAAATGGAATGAACAATCATTAGGTTTATCATTTCTGAACAATGCAAATGTTCAACATCGATTTATACACGAATGGTTAACAAACTAAATTCCTCTATATTCTCTTACTTAGGACAATTTCAATCCAAAATACTTTCTACATACATTTCTTGATTACGATATGATTTCTACCATACACTTTGTTTCACCCAGGGTGTAATGACAAATTTCGAAATAGTGTCAATTTGTACGTATTGAAATTATTCCGAACAAAAATCACTTTGAGTCATAGATAGATTTTACTTATAACGATTGCCATAAATTCTATGACATTGTGTTGAAGACATAACGGCTAAGATTTAAAGATAAATCATGGCATAGTTTTGGTGCTTGTTTAATGTCTTTACATTGGTTTTCCAAGATTCTCTCAGGTATGGATGCATATTGGTTTATGGACTCACGATAAATGTTTTATAAGGATGTTATTTTATTTAAATATGTTTTAAAATATTTAAAACCAAATTTTCTAAGTTTATCTTGTGTTTAGAGTCATATGAAACACTGCCTTTAGTTTCGGTGATCTTCACAGTCGTTCAAACGACATGTGACTATCGTTTAAACGATATGGACATACGTTCTAACGAGATGGCTATATCGTTCGAACGACATACACATTTCATTCTAACGATGCATCCACTTAATGTTTTTATTTATGGAGTCTTTTTGCTCAAAAAATTGTGTGCAGAACATTAAATACAAAACATAACCTATATGTTTTTCTGCACTTGTTTATAAAGGTTTCCAAAGTTAAAAACATCCTTTGTGTTAACAATATTCGAGCTTTCATAAATATTGTGTTTAGAGATTTTGTGTTTGCACCGCATTTTTATTCTTCTTACATTGAAGTATTTTTTTTCGTGTGGTGGACTTTGTACGTGGTGATTGCGGTGAAGAAGTGATGGATAGTAGATGATTAATGGTTGTATCGGTGGATACCAAGGCACAAGTGGACTCATGTGTTGTGGACCTGGCATAGATGGACTCATGCGTTGCACTGTGGAAGAGCGGTTGAAGCATAGAAGAGACTCAAGGCTTATGGGGATCAAATCGTTGAGTAACTCTATTGTTTATACTTTGTAAAACTGTATCATAATGATTGTGTGGCTTGGGCCATCCGACGATTTTTTCCTTAGTGATTTCCTCATACATCGACGCGTTTTTTGGAATTTACTTTATTTTACTTGCTTAATCACAGTAGATGCATGTTTAGGTTTAACAAGATAAAATTGGGTTGAGTAAAATTGATTCACAAAATTGCTTCATATTAAAATTGGAAAAGGTTTTTAGAAAAATTGTTTTCACCTAAAGGACACGAAAAGGGCCTATACAAATTGGTATCAACGTAGGTTGCACTTAGTTATTGTGTAGATCCTTGTTTTATGAATTTTGGGTGGATATTTGTTTCTCTCGTGGCTTATTTAGTTTTCTCTCTCAATAGATTCTCAAAGTTTTGACGAGTTATACTTTTGAATTTGAAGTTTACAAAACGAATTAAAATTCTGGAGGAAGAAAATTCTCGTTTTAAACAGATGATTGAATATTTGCAAAAGTTTTAAACTCAAAGAGATATCATTCATGAGAAGTTTGTTGCTTTGTATGATGAATTCAAATCGTTGAAATTGGCCAAGGAAAAGAGTGAGAACAAAGTCCTTATTTTGGAGAAAGAGTTAAAGGACTTTAAAAATTCTAAGGTTTGTGCCGTTAAGAAAATGTTTTGATTAATGAATTTAAGGCACGTAAGAAGAATCTTAGGGATACGTTTGCTCACATTGAGGGGGAGCGACATAACTTTTTAGGGGTAATTAAAAATTTAAAGAATGAGTCCCTAAAAATTAAGGAGTCTAATTATTTGCTTGATTATAATTTTTTTAGGTTAAAAAATAATTTACATATGCACGGACCATTCTAACATTTTTGTCTTGTCATATGTCGAATACGGTGTTCTCATCTCTATAGTGTTTAATAATGAACCAAATGTACTTAAAACTTATTGTGCTTGTTAGAACCATTGCCCGAATTATTTTTTCTGAAAAAATTGATGTTTGTTTAAACAATGAAAAGGGGCAATGAAAGAAGAAATCTTCTTTGTATTAAAGGCCACCATTGGAAAGAGCCTAAAAGACTATTTCGGTAAAAAAAATGACAAAGCTAATTTTTATTTCATTGACGCTTACTATCATGATTATTATGATTCCTTTAGACACTTTGAGAGTGTATACTTGAAATGTGAAATTTTGAGGGTGTTCTAAGTTTAAGATCAATGGGTTTGCACAATAAACTTCCTTCAAAAATAAACTCCCGACTGAAGTCATGATGGGAGGTATATCACAGCGAACTCATTCACGTACGCGGAATATATCGAATTCTCTCTCACATGTACTGTTCCCATAATGTCTATAGTGAGGAAATTCACGTACACTCAGGTATATCAAGTGGCTTTTCCGCACATATCGATTGCCCTCAAACGCAAGACGTATATCGTGGAAGTCATGCCAAAGGGGGAAACCCTTCCAATTAACCCAACAACACATACCTTCATGTAGGCGTCAAACCTTGGGAACTCATATTTAATTTGTTGGTTTCTACCCGAAACTCTGCGGAAATCACGGGCTGACATGATGCCCCAATTTTTGCCCAATTTTGTCTATTAAAAAAAAATGGGCCTTGTCCATGAGTCTGGCAACAAGTCCAACAATGTTTTTACATATTATTCAAACCCAATTTTCCCAGGATTAGATCCCGTCCGATATTTCTTTTTGAATTTAGATAAACCTAATACAAGTGATAACATAATAATAATAATAATCATGATGATACCCTTTTTCTCATTTTTTCTCTCTCTCTTTACCAAGAGTGTCAAAAACATTTTCCCATCTTTTATCAAAATATCAAAAGCATTTTCCCTTCCTTATAACAAAAATATTTTCCTCCTTTTTACCCAAAAATATTTTGTCCTCCCCTTTTCAAAATTTGCTAAAAATATTTTCCTCCTATAATAGAAGTCTTTCCTTCTTCTCTTTCAAAGAGAAATTTGAATTTTTTTCCTTCTCAGGTCAATCTCATAACTGAATCCTTAGTCTGGCTCCCTATTGGCTTCGGTCTTCCATCGAACCACCCCGAGGCTCCGTCAATTCCCTCATGACTTCGTTTGAGTTTGAAATTTATCTTTATCCGCTTACTACTTCCTCCGAGTCCAGAATTCATCTTAATCCACTTTCCATGGAGAACACTGACTAAGTACCGAATGTGAACTAGATTTGATGATGGTCCTAACCCAACTCACTGCAAAGATTGACAATATTCAAATCGAGGTTCATGAGATGAAATGAAATTGGGTCCCTATTCTTAAAGAGCCCGAGGTCCTCTTCCCTCGCGCTATGGTTCCATCCACACCGGAACCTATTTAGGTCTCCGAGGAATATCAACATGCTCCACGTACCCCTCTTACTTATGGGCCACTGTCAGCTCTTCTCCCTATACCGAATCTTGCTCTGCTAGAGGCTAACCTACCCGTGACCATTGATATGAATGAAGAAGAGTTTAACATGGTCAAGGAAGACCTCAAGACATTGACCAACAAGTTTGACCAAGTCAGAATCTACGAGAACTACATGCATTATACCCATAAGCCTCCCTATCCTAAATCAAGGCTGCCGAAAAAGTTTAAAATGCCTAACATTGAGAAATTTGAGGGTAGTGGACCCCTAATTGTTCATCTCTGACGTTACCACCGAGCCCTGACTCACCTAGGTGCCTCCAGGGAAATAATGGACCTAGGTGTCTATATGGGTCGGGTCTGGATCAGGTATGGGTATATCCAGATCTGATTCGGGTATATTTTTAGCGGATCGGGTCTTACCCGATTACCCGACGGGTCTAAAAAAATGGATCCAGACCCGGATCCGTTAAGGACCCGGAGACCCGACCCGAATATATATATATTTATATATAAACTAACTTAGATATATATATATGTTTGTAAAACTGTTTTTATGTAAAACTGTTTTTATGTAAAACTGTTTTTATATAAAACTGTTTTTATATATAACTTCTATGTATATATATATATATGTAAAACTGTATGTATAACTTATATATATATATAACTGTTATGTAAAACTGTATATATATATATATATATATATATATATATATATATATATTTAGTAACTATATGTAAGACTGTTAGTTATATATATATATATATTTAGTGTAAGACTATATATATATAATATTATATATAAATATATATTTATTATATTATATATATACACATTCGGGTCGGGTCCTTATCGGATCGGAGTAATGTATATCTAGATTCGATCCATTAACTAATCGGGTAATTGGGTCTATAAAATTTGCTCAGACCCGTTAATTCAGGTCGGGTCCGGATCGGGTCTGGGTCCAGACCCGGTCCATTGAAAGCCCTAAATGGACCAAATGTTCCAATAGATTTTGAAGGAGAACTCTCTTCCCTGGTTCTTATCCCTCGAGGAGTCCAGGGTACGCAGTTGGGAGGATGTTACCCGTGAATTCATGTCATAATATAAGCATAACGAAAAGTTGGAGGTTAACCGCTGTTGATGTAAAAAATTAGATTATATCTAATTATTTAATCACAGATAAAATAATTGAGACAAAGAAATTTTAAAGTGGTTCAGCCTTATAAGAATGGCCTACGTCCACTGTTTCTGTTATTGCTGACTGTTTGGGAATTCTCGATTACAAGTTTTATCAAGAAATTCCGGTCCCCTTACAATGAGGATAATACAATGTATTTATAGCCCTAAGGCTGTAATGTGAAAGGGTAAAACATTAAATGCCCCTTAAGCGTATACATCTGTATGATAATAATAAGCATTTAATGCACAGTCAAACTATTGGTTATCCTGCTATTAATGCTTTGTTCGAGGTGCAACTCAGATTGCCTAAGCTGCTCAGATCGCCTAAGCTGCTCGGTACTCAAAAGTTGCTCGTAGAGTTCTTGTTGGTCGGAGCATCTGAGTTGCTCGGGGAAGCGATGTTCCTCGTTACAATATAGTTCCTGGGAGTCAAGGTGTTGTTCGGAAGTATTTGTTATTGCCATGCAAATTGCCACGTGTCTTCACTCAATTGAGCCATGTCAGCAGACTAAATTTAGTATCAACAGAAGCCCCCAATGTTTCACAGTTCGAAATTTGAGGAGTGTGGAACATTCTTTCTCGAAATATGGCAGTTTTAAATGGTCATCCTGAAATTTAGGAGTATTTTCTTTTGTATTTATTTCTCCTTCCAAATTCTTAGAATCGGTCTTTTTTGAATTTTTCTACCCGCTTCGATTCTCGCGCCTTTTTTTATCTTTTTAGTCGCCGGTAACGTAACCGTCTCTTTTTGTAATCATTACTTTTACCCTTTCCCAAGGCAAAGTATTTAAACGTAGCAGAAAATCCCATCGTCTTCTACTTTTTCAAATTTGTCTCTTTGAGTTTTCCATTGTCGCTCTCTCCTGTGCGTTCATCTCTTTCATCATTTGTTATCAACAGACTCATCTCTTTCCTGTAAGATTTTCTTCTTTCTCTTTGATTTCCTTCTTTCATCATGGTTTATCCTGTAGAATCGATTTATAAATTTGGCTCTGATTTCTCTATTCCCTCATGGGTTATTTTGAAAATGATTTCTGAGCCTTCAGACTATTTTCGTTTGGCTGAGGGACATTGGTTCCCTAGTCTCTTTGTCGCTGAGTGTGGCTTTTCTTTTCCCCCAAACCCTTTATGTCTGTAATTCTGTCAATACTTTGACGTGGTTCCTGTAAGAATATCCCCCAATACGTGGAGAATAGTTAATGGTGTTTATAGATTAAATCAAATTCATGGAACTCGTATAGGAATTCCTGAAATTATGTTTTGTTATAGATGGGCTGTGGGCGATAATACTTTTTATTTAAAGACTAGGTTTTTAAATAGAGCTTTAGTGGTCAATCTCCCAGATGCCAATAGGGACTACTTTGAGCACGAGGTTGTTATGAAAAATTGGCAACACCCTCCATTAACTGGAGATGATGTTTACCAGGGTCCTAGATGTCCTCCCTATGGCAATGGGATAGGTTGTTTTTACTTTATTTTTAAAATTATGTATTCTTTGTGTTTGATAAAATGTGCCACTGATATTTTAATTTTGATTTATTTGCAGTTGACAGGAAAAGAAAATCTCCAAAAGAGGAAGACGTTAACATAAGGTATTTAAAACTTATCTCGAGTTTGCATCAGACTGTTGTCGACGAGCATATTAGGTCAGCTTCATATTTACTGCAGCACAAGAGCTACACCTCCTCTTTTACTGCTCGTCCGGTGATAAGCGACACAGAACCAATACCATCTTCTACAAGTTCTTCACTTGAGTCACATATTCCTTTGAGTGAAAGGATGAAGAAAAGAAGACCTCCCACCCTTTTTGAGAAATCTGCCTCTGGTGCTGGAGAGGCAAAGAGAACTAAGCTTGATATCCCAGGAGAGGAGACAAAGAAAATTGATGCACCTCCTTCGGCTGCTCCTGTGAAGGTTGTCGAGAAGCCCCCAGTGGCCCTGAGCAAGGCTGCTACTCCAAGAGAGGTGATTGTCATTTCTCCGACTAAGACTACCTCGTTAGTCAAGAAAGTTGATGCTCCTCTGAGGATGCTGAAGAAAAGCTCCTCTATCAATTTGGCTGAATCCATCTCTCAGCCTCCGACTAGTGGTGTTCCCACTTTTGTTCCCCCGAGCTCTGCTATGAACTCGGTGAAGACTTGGATCATTCCCGAGATCCAAGGTATTGAAGAAAACCTTTCTCGAGACACGGTTACCACATTAGCAGCTCGTCATATTGCTTCTGTAAGTCCTATAGTCTTAAATTTTCATTCTTTCCTTTTTGTATCTGTGCACTGACTTGCTTTCGATTTCTTTTCACAGTTGGTGAGCTGTTTTAATACAATTCTGAAGAAAGATGAAGCTATTAAAGCTTCAAGCTCCTCATCTGGTGTAGAAGAAGCTTTGATGGTCCTGGTGCAGTCTCTAAAATATTCTCGTCAGAAATATGATGATGACAAGGCGATTTGGGAGAAGAGGCTTACTTCAATCGAGCAGGAGAAGGCTCAGGTTATTGAGGTCTCCAAAGGGTTGGAATAAATGATTTGGAGGAGAAGAATAAAGAGCTCGAAGGGAAGCTGAAAAATGCTGGGGAGCTTGAAAATAAGCTCAAGGTTGCTGAGGAGGAGTTGGGCCAACTTCGGGAAATAAGTCATCAGAAGGAGGAAGTTGAGAATAAATTAAAAGCTGCTGATGATCTTCTTTCTGAGAAGCTTTCCTCGGAGAAGACAAAAAGGAAATTGGCTGTTAAAAAATCCTTCAGCGCCGGCTGGGATAAAGGGTGGAATAAAGGTTTGGCTGCCATGATGTCGTAATTAGAATATGGAAGCCTCAAATACTTTAGAGATGGATGGGTCGCTGATCTGTAAGAGATGAAAGTTGATGAAAGTTTTGAATTATTTCAGCGACACATCCCTGGCCCCCCTCCAACTCCTGAAGACGAAGAAGAGGACGAAGCTGCATCCGAGGAGTCTTCCATGGTGATGGGAGACAAAGTTTATCATCCCCCAGCTATCCAACCCACTAACGAGGAACTTCAGCTACCCTTTACTTCATCCGAGAAACCGCCAGCACTTCTTGAGCAACCCTCTGTTCCATCCGAGCAACCTACCTCCTCGTCCCAACCTCCAGAGAAAGTTTTAGGAGACAAGGAAAAGGTGTAGAGTTGTTCGGATTTCTATCTATTTTATTTTTCCTTGTCAAATGTAACTCTGAACTTTGTACTTCTCCTTTATGATGTAATAAAATTTGAAGTTTCGCCTATTCATACTGTTGTTTCTCTTCTTCATGCTCTGTTTGAACTCTGATTGATTATTTCTTTTTTTTCCTTTACTAGTTTCTGGCCAGGATGGAATTATTATCTGCTCATGATACAAAATTGTTGAGGCAATGCAATGAGTACTTCATAGCTGGTCATATAGACATGAGTGCAACTCAAATCACTGACATACTCGGTCAAGGTGCTTCAGGGCAAGCAATTGAAGCCTATCAATATTTGAAGTGCCTGCTCGACCGTGCAGTGGCTAACAACGTAGTATACTATGATATGATTGAAGATCTCCAAGGCACTCTTAAAGAACTTCAGCAATAATATAAGGAATCTACTGCCCTTTTGCATGAGGGGTACGAGAAGAAGTATCAACAAATCAGTGCTAATAAGGGATACGATAAACGGTTTGCTGCTTATGATGTGAGGGAGAGAACTTTGAAGGCTGAGGTCGAAGAGAAGAGACAGATAGCTGAGTTGTTAGAGCAAGAAAATAATAACCTGCAAAGAGAGGTGTCTCAGTTGAAGTCTGCAGCTTCCACCTCAAACGCTTTGGTCCCAGTGAACGATGAGGGAGTCTCCTTCTTGGAGGTCGAAAATGCCAACCTGAGGGACGAATTGGAGACCTTAAAGAGAGCTGGCACTTCTACATCTTCTCGGGGACGAGCAAGAGCTCCTTGGGGATGAGCAAGAACTGCTCGGATTACTATCGAGGAACAGAGAACTCAATCTGCTCTGGAGAACCAGGCCTTCCAGCTGATGGCAAAGAACCAGGCATTGGGTGAGATGTCTAAGAAGATCAGGAATCTGGATGAGCAGCTTTCTGCGCCGAAGTCTATCTTGGAGAATAAAGAACTCTTTATAAAAAATCTCCACGAGCAACTGGAAAGATTGGCATATCAATTCCATAAGCAGCCCAGAGAATTCTGGATGGATGGCTACAATGAGGCTCTCTATCATTTGGATGATCATATCAAAAATGCAAATAATGAGGGTTATAAACAGGGCTGGTTGAATGCCTCAGGTGTACTGTAACTGGAACAGGGTCATTACCTGTGGGATTACCATAATCCTGGGCTGCTCGACCTACCAGTGCCACCATTCAAGCTTGATATGAGTTGGATCCCTGCTCGGGCCATCCCTCGGTGTTTGATTTCTAAATACCTTGGTGATTACAATGTCCATTACAATGTTGAGATATCTCGTCTCGAGCACCTACTCGATCGACCATCTGTGATGAACATCAGGATTCTTAAAGATCTTAACTTCATAAATTCCCCTTATGCTTTAAACGATCCACCTGTTGGCGAGGAACCTGTTTCAAAAGTAGAGGGGAAGAAACCAATAAAATAGGAATCTTGATGTAATAAATTTGTATTTCATTCTTGATGTATTTTGTTCTACATTTAATGAAATAATTTTATTTACAAATCTTGACTGCCTTTGTCTTGTAATTATAAAACACTTTACATATGTGCATGTATTCTGTTAAAAAGATAACAGCATTGTGTTATTTGTCGATCAACTCAGAGTTGATTAAAACTTATTGTCGACTAGTTTGAATATGTGGTAATCAACTAAACAAAATTAATGATGTTTTGTTTCTCGACTAGCTTAGTAGTAATTTAAAAAGTTACGAGTATCAAAAATTTTGCTCGATCACTTTCTTGTATTCATAAAATGTTTTCGACCAACCAAGGTCGGTAAAATTTCCTTTTCGACCAACTATAGTTAGTGGGTTTTTATTCCCAATCAACCATAGTTAGTGGATTTTTTCTTAATGAGCAACTTTGGCATTTTTTGGAATAGTTTTACTCCCTAACCAACCTTAGTTGGAATTTTTAGGAACAAATTTACTTCCCGACCAACCTTAGTTGGCGTTTTCGGGAATAGATTTACTTCCTAACCATCCTTGGTTGGCATTTTTAGGAATACATTTACTTCCTAACCATCCTTGGTTGGCATTTTTAGGAATACATTTACTTCCTAACCAACCTTAGTTGGCATTTTTAGGAATACATTTACTTCCTAACTAACCTTAGTTGGCATTTTTAGGAATACATTTACTTCCTAACCAACCTTAGTTGGCATTTTTAGGAATACATTTACTTCCTGACCAACCTTAGTAACCTTAGTTGGCATTTTCGGGAATAGATTTGAGTAGTCCGAGTTTTGCTGAGTAGGTTCCAACAAAAGGAAAGAACTGGGCAGAACATTGTCACTTTATTCATACTGATCAAACTGCATTACATGAGAGTTTACATTACTGATAATATTTGCGCAGGTGTTCTGCATTCCATGCATTCTTAAACTCCTCCCATTCTAAAGTTTCTATTTTGTATGTCCTTGGTCGAACAACTTCCTTAACTCGGTAGGGTCCATGCCAGTTGGCTTCCAATTTATTGTGATTTTGAATCACCTTCTTTAGCACATAGTCTTCTTCTTTTAGGTCGCACTTCTTCACTCTCTTATTGTAGAACAAATTTGTTCATTGCTGGTAAGAAGCATTTCTAATGGCTGCTTCTTCCCTAACCTCCTCGAGCATGTCCAAGTCTAACCTTCTCATTAAATCGCTGACAGGGGAATTGAGATTCAGTATTCTGTGTGTTGGGAGACCCAATTCGGCGGGTATAACAATTTCACTTCCAAATGCTAGCATATATGGAGATTCCCCTGTTGCTGCTCGGGGAGTAGTTTGATAAGCCCATAGCACTGATTGTAGCTCGTTGATCCAGTTTTTTTTTGCGTCATTCAGTCCTTTTTTCAAACCATTCAGCAGCGTTCTGTTTGTCACTTCAGTTTGTTCATTGCTTTGAGGATGGCCTGGTGCCGAGTGGATCTTCAAGATATTTGATTGAAGACAATAGGCAGCGAACTCCTCATTGTCAAATTGTGTTCCATGGTCTGTGATGAAGGCATGAGGAAGACCATATCGACAAATGATATTCTTCCAAATAAATTGGTACACCTTGTCGTACGTCATATCAATGAGAGGTTCAACCTCAACCCATTTAGTAAAATAATCCACAGCGACCATGAGATACTTAAAAATTCCCCTGGTTGTCGGCAGTGGCCCGACCAAATCTATTCCCCATATGGAAAATGGCCAAAGTAAAGTAATGGGTGTCAATAATGCTTGGGGAGTTCTTCGGATGGAGGAGAAGCGCTGACACTTATCACATTTTTTGGCATAGGCTATACAATCATCTCTCATCGTCGGCCAGTAGTATCCTTGAGTCATCATTATTTGCAAAAGTGTTTGACCTGCTACATGGGCTCCACAGGACCCTTCATGGACCTCTTCAATCAAATCTTTCACCTCGGTGGGATGCACACATGTTTGAAAACCTGCTATAATTCTTCATCTGTATAGAATACCATTAGTCAGTACATAACGAGCAGCCTTAAACTTCAGTTTCTTGGCTGCAAGTTTGTCAGTTGGTAATTCCCCTTTCTCAATATACGCCCTGATGGGATCTATCCATGATGATCCTAAATCGAGGGTATTAAAGTTTATCGTCAGATCTTCATCTATACTCCGACCAGCTAAAACTTTAATTGGGATTATTCTTCGTAGCTCGGTACGAGTAGCTGATGCTAATCGAGCTAAGGCGTCTGCTCTCGCATTCTCCATTCTTGGTATTCTGACCAGCTGAATAGCAGTAAATTCTGACACGAGTTCCTTTGCCTTTGCATGATATCTGATCATTAATTCTCCTTTGGCTTCATATACTCCCATCATTTGATTTATGATCAATTGCGAGTCACTGAAGACAATAACTTGTTCTGCCCCCATGGTTTTTGCCAAACTAAGACCTACAATCATGGCTTCATATTCAGCCTCATTATTCGAAGCTTTGAATTATAAACGTAGGGCATATTCCATGTCGACCTCATCCGGACTGTTCAAAACTATCCCTGCGCCACATCCTGTAGTGCAAGATGAACCATCCACATTGTAGGAGGGGCTTAATGATAAGCCTCTCATTAAATTATTAAATGAGATTAGAGATGATTAATATTGAAAAAAGTCCATGTGTTTATGCGACTGAGGTATTATTATGTGCGTCGGACATATCACGCGTATTTGTGTGTTATTTACATATTAACTAGACAATATTCTAGTATTGAGAGTTTTGACATATGTTATGGGACACATGCCACTTAAAATAGGACATGTGTCACCACGAGTTAATTGACATGTGGCGACCCACTTAGGTTGGTTTTGCTATAAATAAGCCCTCCCCCCATACATTTGAGAGAGATCTTCTTGGAAGAGGAGGGTGATTTTCTTATCTTATGAGGTTTTAGAGAGAGTTTTGAGATGAGTTCTTTGATAAGAGTGGCAACTCCTCCCATCTCTCCAAAAAACCACCACAATGAGTTTTTCGGCGAATAGTACGAACCCACGAACTACGCTGACTTTGATTCCTAGCATAACGGATACGTAGGCGCAACCGAAGTTGCTCAAGTCAAACACGTGCTAAAATCGAGTATTTCCCCAAAATTAGACTACTCTCTTACATTTGGCGACTCTGCTGGGGAGGTATTCACGATCTTTATCGTGTAACGCCTCATTCGTGATAAAAAAAGTGGACGGAGATAGAGGAAAGCGGTTGACAAATCAACATTCTGCTCGAACATTCACCAGAGAGATGTTCAACTCCATTTCAGATAAGGAATCCAATACTTCTATCTTATGATTTCTCTTGCTTTATATATAAAAAAAAGAGATGATATATTTATATGTAAATATTAGTTGAGATGTCTATTTTTAAATTATGCTTTAGACATTAATATTTACATAAGAGATCGAATAATATGTGTTTGCATAATTTTTTTTATTGACAAAACTATTCAGACTCATGTATATTTGTTTTTTCACGAGAGAGGCTAAAAAGAAAGTTATCATTTGAAGTATGAATGCTAACATGATGCAATTGTTATGCACCGATGAGCCTTAAATTATCTCTATAAGGTGACTCATTGAAAAAAAATTTGGATGATCATTTGGCCTGCACTATTTACAATGAGGTGACTCAATGAAAAAAAAAAGGCTGTCATGAAGAGACATTCTTGAAAAGATAATGATGTATCTCGATTAAATTAATTGAGGGGCTGCAACAATTTAATTGTGTTTCGTAATTGAACAGCCTAAAAGGTAGAAAGTACTGACTAAAAGTAAACAAGTCATGTCTTGTTGTAAGTAAATAGTAAAATAGTGCAAGTTGATAATATTTTACATTATGATATACTGGGATATTTTCAAAATCACGTGGTCATACAGTACATTAACTGACGTGTGTGTGGCTGTTACAGATTAGTCAGGCCACATGAGTAGGCCTGTGTGTGTGACTATCACAGATTGATTAGAAAATGTGCAGTACTTCTATAGATAACCCTTTATAACTTTAAGTACAACAGTAGAATATATTTTCTTAGATTTCCCTTTGCGTGTTACACTTCAGCAGCAGTACACTATCAATTGATAAAGGTATATCTTTGAAATATTCAAAGCAATGGATTTATATATTTTGGAGTCATAAACCGAGAAACCTTTGAGGTTTTCTATATCCTTGCTCCGAAGAACGTTGCCTCCGGTAGAAATCGACGGAGCTTTGCTCCGATGAACCTCTTCACGATGAAGCTTGACTGAACCGTAGCACCTGTTCAAAGAAATTCGTTCAAAGAAACTCAAAACCCAGTCACATTTGAGATTTTCCAAAAAACCGAAAGACCATATATATATATATATATATATATATATATATACGTGCGTTGATAATGCCCAGAGGTTCCTCGTTTTCTTTTCGACAAAACTTTTTTTTTCGGAGTACAGTTTCGGTAATTCATGGATTGCGTTTGAGAGATATAGACGCTTGGACTCATTGAAAAAAAAAGTATACAAATATGGAAAAGACTATGTCCTGCTTCCGTGTCACCTTAGTTGGTTGAGCTTCATCGGATCTCTATTGGCTGGCAAAACTCACTTATGAACCGCTTTATGAATTTAAATTATTGAGCTTCATCGGACCTCAGATGTGATCCCAACGAACCTTATTCCTCTTCGGCGGTGTGGTCGCTTACTCCGTTGTCATTTCGTCATTTTTTTTCCGGGGCATGGTCGGTCATATCCAAACCAGTAAACTTGCCCATATTTATTCCCAAATCAAATTGGAGATTCAATTTGGTCAGTGCTTCAACTGGTACCGACAACGGGCGATGAGTTTACACCTGGGTTTCAGAACCAAATCAACCCAACATGAAATGGGTCTTTCACAACTCAAATATAACTCTGACGCATCAAAAAATCAAAAGAAACCATTGTTCCTGAGAGGCAAGGTTGAACAGACATTCCAAACAAACCAAACCACTTAACTGGGTACTCACCGACACACCATGAAAAAATTAGTAAGTGATTTAGATAAGAGGGTAAAATCTGTTAAAGGTAGATATAAACAGAAACGTCGTGGGATCTTGAAATGTGATGACCCCCCCCCCCCCCCCCCCCCGTGGAAGCTTGAAACCGAAGAACTATCGTGGGATCTTGAAATACGAAAAATCACCGTGGGAGCTTAAAATCCGATGAACCTCGGTTAGAAACGGATAGATCTAGCTCTGAGGAACCTCTACCCGATGAAGTTCCAACTAGAAAGAGAACCAGTGTTGTCAAACCGAAGCACCTGTTCGAGGGAACTCAATGACGGATCATTATATGAGTGATCTTCTTCTTCGTGGGTAGGGTAGATCCGATATACAAGCTTGAGATCCATCGTTTTATGATTTAGCGATGAACGATCTTTGATTTTGGGATTTGAGGTCCATCTGAAAAGTCCAAATGTGACTTAAGAGTAAGTATGGTGAATGACACCAGTTATGGTCCCTCGCATTTAAAAAAAATAATAAAAAAATAAGGGATTTATTTTATTTTTTGACAAATAAAATATAGAGATAATAATGCAGTTCTCATAGAAAATTTAATTGTTCAAAAAATATTCATAAGTTACGTTGATGAATTGAAAAGCTTCATTTTTGAGATGGATGAAATATAATGAAGCTTCGATTGAGTATATTGACATTTGAAAATATTCATAATTATTTGTACATCGTATACATTATGATTCATTTATGAAATATTTGAATATGTTTCAGAACTGAAGATTTATTTTGAGATTATATACACCTTTAGATTTATTATGAGATTCACCCCTAAACAACATTAAATTGTGCACGATCACCTACATGGTGTTTATGATTCATTGTACAAATATCCCTCGAGTTTATTTATTTATTTTATTTTATTTTATTACATCAAATAAAATATAATAAAGGGGGCATGATGAGAATTGTACTTGGATATTTACTGAGCTTCACTAACATTTGCAATATTGTATAATTGGGTCAGAAAGATATTATTTTGCAGAGCTTCTGAATGAGCAGATATTGAGCGATACAAATATCAAGTCATTGTTGAAAGATATGGTAGTTTGAGTTACACCCCATGAAATGTAATAATTAGATTGCTTTCATTTTTCTCGGGTGGGAATTATAAATGATATATGTAATTTATTTTATTTTATCTTGAAATAAAAATAAAATAAAGGGGGCAAATGGATATTATGATGTAACATAGCTTGCAGTGCAAAGCTTCTTCGACATCCTCCGCGATAAGGTTGGATTGATGAACCTTCAGAGTATAGTAACATCCAAGCAGGTCATTACAAAAGCTTCTTCAGTTTCTTTCGCAAAGAGTTCAAATGGGTTAATTAGTTGTCACTCAGAAATCGACAAAGTCATAGTCATCCTTCATATATGACATCATATTACGAGAACTTTGTGAGCATTGAGATAAGTCTTCTATAAAGGTGTATCAAAATTGTTGCTAGCTGAACCACGATCGTTATGACTTAACTCGTCCGAAGAAATTGGTCATGGAAGCAAACAGACGAAGGACCACGCTCTGTTTGTCAGGTACGGGATCCTGTCCTGAAAAGAGATACAGAAGAATGAGTTTACAAAAAAATCTTAACAAGCGTTTTGTTTGTTAAGTCACCGTTATAGGTGGAGTTTATTAAAATCTTAACAAGTGTTTTCATTGTTAAGTCACCGTTATGGGTGTCACCGTTATTGGTGAAGTTTTACAAAAATCTTGACAAGCGTTTTCGTTGTTAAGTCACCGTTATAGGTGGAGTTGTTGAAAAATCTTAACAAGCGTTTTCGTTGTTAAGTCACCGTTATAGGTGGAGTTGTTGAAAAATCTTAACAAGCGTTTTCGTTGTTATGTCACCGTTATAGGTGGAGTTTATGAAAAATCTTAACAAGCGTTTTCGTTGTTAAGTCACCATTATAGGTGGAGTTTATGGAAAATCTTAACAAGTGTTTTCGTTATTAAGTCACCGTCATGGGTGTGCCGTTATTGGTGAAGTTTTACAAAAAATCTTGACAAGCGTTTTCGTTGTTAAGTCACCGTTATAGGTGGAGTTTGTGAAAAACCTTAACAAGTGTGTTTTCATTGTTAAGTCACCTCTAACGGTGGAGTTTGCGAAAAACCTTAACAAGTGTGTTTTCATTGTTAAGTCACCTCTAACGGTGGAGTTTGCGAAAAACCTTAACAAGTGTGTTTTCATTGTTAAGTCACCTCTAACGGTGGATTTTGCGAAAAAACTTAACAAGTGTGTTTTCATTGTTAAGTCACCTCTAACGGTGGAGTTTGCGAAAAAACTTAACAAGTGTGTTTTCATTGTTAAGTCACCTCTAACGGTGGAGTTTGCGAAAAACTTAACAAGTGTGTTTTCATTATTAAGTCACCTCTAACGGTGGAGTTTGCGAAAAAACCTTAACAAGTGTGTTTTCATTGTTAAGTCACCTATAATGGTGGAGTTTGTGAAAAACCTTAACAAGTGTGTTTTCATTGTTAAGTCACCCCTAACGGTGGAGTTTACGAGAAACCTTGACAAGTGTGTTCTCACCATTAAGTCACTTCGTAGGTGTGAGTTTGCGAAATACATTAAAAAGTGGTAATTTGAGCAAGTCAATATTATGTACACGCACAAGAAACCTCATCGAGAATGAAATAAATCAAAAACATGTGCATACACTAAAAGATTAATCGAGAACAATGAAGTAGTTATTATGTAAACCATAATAATACTTTCACCAAACTTGAGAATGACTAAGTAGTTATTATGTAAACCATAATAATACTTTCACCAAGCTTGGTTGAGAATGACGAAGGAGAATGCTAAGGTAGTTATTATGTGTTCATGATATTACTCTTTACCAAAGCAGAGTTACAAACAATCGCAATAAAAATGTGGATGCATGATCATTTAAATAGGAATGGGGGCAACACTTGGTGTATATCATTCATATGAAAATAATGATAAACGAGGTCCTTCGGAATAACCTATGAGATCAAAGCTGCAAAATGGGATTTAAGATATGAGATATAAAATTGATGTATATCATATAACTGAGATATGAAATATGAGATTGCATTATATCATAAAATGTGATATATGAGGTAAAAGTACATCATCAAGATGAAATGAGATATGAGATTATTACCCACGATCCACAGGTCGATCGAAAATATGAAAATTGACTAAAATTATTTCGTACATACAGTCGATATATTTCAGACATGTATCAATATATTAACTATATGTACGAGGGGTCAAATGTAGGAGGGGCTTAATGATAAGCCTCTCATTAAATTATTAAATGAGATTAGAGATGATTAATATTGACAAAAGTCCATGTGTTTATGCGACTGAGGTATTATTATGCGCGTCGGACATATCACGCGTATTTGTGTGTTATTTACATATTAACTAGACAATATTCTAGTATTGAGAGTTTTGACATATGTTATGGGAAACATGCCACTTAAAATAGGACATGTGTCACCACGAGTTAATTGACATGTGGCGACCCACTTGGGTGGGTTTTGCTATAAATAAGCCCTCCCCCATACATTTGAGAGAGATCTTCTTGGAAGAGGAGGGTGATTTTCTTATCTTATGAGGTTTTAGAGAGAGTTTTGAGATGAGTTCTTTGAGAAGAGTGGAAACACCTCCCATCTCTCCAAAAAACCACCACAATGAGTTTTTCGGCGAATAGTACGAACCCACGAACTACGCTGACTTTGATTCCGAGCATAACGGATACGTAGGCGCAACCGAAGTTGCTTAAGTCAAACATGTGCTAAAATCGAGTATTTCCCCAAAATTCGACTACTCTCTTACACACATATTGACTCCATATAGGTAACTCGTCTTCAAACTTCTGATCTGACAGAGTTCCTCAGTGGAAAATTTGTTGCTTCCTTTCACCATCTCCTGATATTTCTTGCTGTTCGTCGATCATCTTTTCTTGCCCTTTTAGCGATGATCTGGGTTCATAAACTATATCATATTCACCAAGTTCTATTGCCCAGCACATCAATCTTCCTGATTTTTCTGGTTTATGAAGGGCTTGCCTCAATGGCATATCAGTATATACTACTATAGTATGAGCCTGGAAGTATGGCTTCATTCTTCTACTTGCCTCGATCAATGCTAGTGCTAATTTTTCCGGCCTTGGATATCTGATCTCTGCTCCTCGGAAGGCCTTACTTGTGTAGTAGATTGGTTTTTGTACTCCATTCTCCCTTCTTATCAATGCCGAACTAACTGCATTCTCGGACACTGCCAGATACAAGTATAATTTTTCTCCCATCACTGGCTTGGATAACAGTGGAGGTTCTCCCAAATATTTCTTCAAGTCTTGAAAAGCCTTCTCACATTCATCATTCCACTCAAAAGTCTTTCGAAGCGTCTTGAAGAATGGGAGACAATGATCAGTTGATCGCGATACAAATATGTTGAGTGCTGCTACTCGTCCTGTAAGACTTTGCACCTCTTTCTTCTTCGTTGGAGATCGCAGCCCTAACAGATCTTTGATCTTTTCTGGGTTAGCTTCAATGCCTCGCTGATTGATAATGTACCCGAGAAACATGCCTTCTCGTACTCCAAATATGCACTTGGTCGGGTTCAACTTCATTTGATATTTATCCAACTGATCAAAGGTTTGGCCTAAGTCAAGTGGATGATCGACAGCTTTCTTACCTTTTGTCAACATTTCGTCAATATAGACTTCCATATTGCAACTGATTTGTTCTGCAAACACTTTGTTCATCAGCCGCTGATATGTCGCACCTGCATTTTTCAAACCAAAAGGCATAACATTATAACAATAAGTTCCCCTAGGGGTAATGAAAGAAGTACTCTCCCTGTCTTCAGGTTTCATTTTAATCTGATTGTAACCAGAATAAGCATCCATGAAGCTCAGCAGCTCGTGTCCCGAGGTAGCATCCACCAGTTGATCAATTTGGGGCAGTGGAAAGTGATCCTTTAGGCATGCTTTGTTGAGGTCGGTGAAGTCTACACACATCCTCCATTTGTTGTTCTTCTTTTTCACCATCACCACATTTGCTAACCAGTCTGGATATTTAACATCTTCAATAAAATAATCTTTCTGTAGCTTCTCAACTTCCTCCTGTATAGCTTGATTCTTCTCGGGACTGAATACTCTTCTTTTCTGCTTCATAGGCTTGATCTCCTTATTCACATTGAGTTCGTGACATAAGAAATTTGGGTCTATCCCGGGCATATCCTCATGACTCCATGCAAATTTTTTCTTTATGCTTCTTAGGAAAGTTATCAATTCCTGTTTTAGTGAGGCTTCCAATGACGAACCTACTTGAGTAGTTCATTCAGGGTGCTCGTCGTCCAGAATGATGTTTTCAGTAGCTTCCACCACTTAACCCTTCACGAGTTGCGACTCATCTCTAGGATCCAATGCTTTAATTTCTGCACCTTAATCCACTTAATAGGTAGTAGTCTTTTTCCTTGATTCCTCCAGTTCCTCTTGCTTGGCGGATGAATAGTAGCATTCCCGATCTAGTTTTTGATCTCCCTTCACAATTCCTACAACAAAATTTATTGGAAATTTTAGGCATTGATGTACCATAGATGGTACAGCCTCAAACTTCTTCAATACTACTCTTCCCATGATGATATTGTATACTGATTGAACATTCTTATCCATCACGAAGAAGCGTATTCTTTATTTTCGACAAGCATGCCACATACCAATGAATATATCCAATTTGATCGTTCCAAGTGGAAAAACTTTCTCGCCAGCAAAACTGAGGAGAGGTCTATGATAAGGCTCCAGTTGAGATAGCTTTAGATTTAAACTGTCGAAGCACGAGTAGAACAAAATGTCTGCTGATCTACCATTATCTACCAGTACTCTTGAAATCATTACCTCCTTCATCCTCATTTTGATCACCAATGGGTCATTATGAGGATATAAAACACCTGAGAGGTCGTTCTTTGAGACACCAATGCCCAATTTTTCTTTGTTTACCTTTCTCGGGCGATCCTCCTCAGCTAGATTTAGTCGTTGAATGTATGAGCAAGCTTGAGCCTCACAGAGGTAAGATTTTCTCTCTGCACTAAGGTCTCCTCCTCCTGCATCTCCACCTATAATAATATTACAGTCAAATGACCCAAAGCATATTGAAAATACCTCACGTTCTGGCTGCCTTGGTCTCTTGGGAAGATCGGGGTCGTCTTGTGGATCAACTTCATGGTCTCTTTTTTTTATTCTCCTCTGCTCGATGAGGAGATCTAGACCTCTCTCTTGTTCGGTCGCTGATTCTTCTTTCATTCCTTCGATCAACATACTTTGCCAGTTTTCCTCGTCTGATGAGTGTTTCAATCTCATTCTGAAGAGCTATGCAATTTTTGGTCATATGGCCGTGATCTTTATGAAACTCGTAATATTTTGCCTTATTCCTCCTGTCAGGGTCTGCTTTCATTTTCTCTGGCCAGTTTAATTCCTCGTTGTTCTTGATTTCTTCTAGAACATGGTTGATGTCTTTCTTCAAAGGAGTATAATTATCAAATTTCTTCATTACTTCCCATGACGACCTTATTTTTAAGTGTTTGTCACTACCATTGTTCTTATGCTCTTTCTTCTTAGCTTTATCACCTTCCACCTTGGTTTCTTTGGCATCCATATTCTTCTTCGCAGCCATAGCCTCCTCGGCATTCATAATCTTTGTCGCTTTTCCCATCAGTTCTGACATGGTTCTAGGTGAATCTTTAGCCAAAGTGTAGTACAACTTGTTGGGCAGTAGTCCACTCATCAAGGCGGTAATCGTTGTCTTTTCCTCATAATCAATGACTTCGAGTTTCTCGTTATTAAAACGAGTTATATAATCTCTGGTACTTTCACCATCTTTTTGTCTAACACTTAACAAATGCGCTACTCGTTTAACTGGATTTTCCCCAAAATAGAAATTCCTAATGAATAACTCGTCCAGTTGAAAAAAGTCGAGATCTTACCCCGAGGAAGATTATTATACCATATTTGAGCATATCCGGTAAGAGTTCCCGAGAATGCTCTGCATCTCATCTCATCTGGAACAACATAGATGTCGGTTGCAGCTTGGTATTGTTCTATATGAAGGACATGGTCGGTCTTTCCATCATATTTGGGGGTCACAACAGGTGCTTTGAACTTTGATGGTGTTGGAAAATCTATAATGGCCTGGACAAAAGGTGTTCCTCGAACAAAAGTTCGTTGTAGAGGGTTCTTGGCTTTAGCCATTTCCCCTAATCTATCCTCCAGTCTCTGAATAGAGCCTTTCCATGCATCGTTTCCTTCCTTGGGCCTGTTAGTTCGAGCAACTGATCGCGTTGTTGTGGATTCCTGGGATCTATCTTAACGAGCAGCTGGTCGCGACTGGGCAGATCCTTCCCTTAAGTCTGATGGTCGTCGAAAACTCCTCGATGTGGCTCTAGGAGGACTTTTTGCTCCTCCTAGGACCTAATCGATCAAAAGGAGATACTCTGCTTAATCTTTCTAGCGCACTAGTCCTTTATGGAGAGAGAGTGATACGTTGTTCAGTATCTGTGGCTCATACCGACGAAGTTCGTCCAGGTTGATAAGAAAAATCTTCAGACTCCTCAGTACGATATGAATCAGTACGCCTAGTACGTGAAAAAAGTAAACGGGCATTTCTTTGAATACTTTGCGGTCCTGAATGGGTTGGTGCACTGCCATGGAGGGTTTGTATGAGTTGTCGCATAGTTTCTTGCATGACGGTCTGGCCCTAGGCCAGATTTGTCATTATTCCAGCCAGATCGGGAATATTTGGCGGAGAAGATGGATTTGGAGGGCTTCCATCGTTTCGATTGCTGGGTTCTGGAATATCAACCATTTTTGATGAATTATTTTCAATAAAAAATGATATTGCCAGTCGTTTACCACAGACGACGCCAATGTCCACTGTTTCTGTTATTACTGACTGTTTAGGAATTCTCGATTACAAGTTTTACCAAGAAATTCCGGTCCCCTTACAATGAGGATAATACAATGTATGTATAGCCCTAAGGCTGTAATGTGAAAGGGTAATACATTAAATGCCCCTTAAGCGTATACATCTGTATGACAATAATAAGCCTTTAATGCACAGTCAAACTGTTGGTTATCCTGCTATTAATGCTTTGTTCTAGGTGCAGCTCGGACCGCCTAAGCTGCTCGGTACTCAAAAGTTGCTCGTAGAGTTCTTATTGGTCGGAGCATCTGAGTTGCTCGGGGAAGCAGTGTTCCTCGTTTCAATATGGTTCCTCGGAGTCAAGATATTGTTCGGAAGTGTTTGTTGTTGCCACGCAGATTGCCACGTGTCTTCACTCAATTGAGCCATGTCAGCAGACTGAATTTGATATCAACACCCGCTGTGATTTATAACTTCTCAAACACAATCCTGGGGTATTTGTCAGCAGCTTCATAGAAAGGTGGAGAGAAAAATAAGCTACTATGACCAACCGACATTTTGAAGATGTGCAAGTCAGTATTGTGAAGAAGAATTTCTTACCCCATGTTCGAGCGACGATGGGAGGACAATATTGCTTTCATTTTGGTGCTCTCCGAGAAGGAGTAGAGATCTAAGGTCTTGCCAAGAAAAAAGTTGAGCCGAAGAAAGTATCCGAACAGTTCACTCCTAGAAAGTATGAGAAGCCTGCTAATACCACAGTTTTAACCATCAATAATATCTCTCAGCCTGCCACTTCATGGGCACTCGAAAGTCGCTCTAACCCAGTCAAAAGGAATATACCGAGCTTTATGCTCCCCTCTCCAAAGTTTACCAATTCCTTTTAATCCGAAATCTTATCAAGCCATTGGACCCTCGTCCATTACCAAACCCACTTCCCAAAAATTTCAAACTAGATGCCCATTGTAATTTTCACCAAAGTGTCGACCACACCACTAATCACTGTTTCCACCTCCGAAATGTAAACCAAGGAATGATTGAACAGAGTATCATCGCCCCCACCAGACAATCCTGAACCAAACACTACTCATAATCCACTCCCAAATCATACAAATTCCATCTTTCTAGAAGAAAACTGAGAATGTGCTACAGCGGAATAATGCGACATCTCAAATAAATCCAATTTTAATTATGTGTCAATCCAACCAAATTTAACTAAACACAAATTTTAATTCATCCCTAACACATGCATCTAGGTAATTTGAAATCATTATATCAATAAGCATGCAAAGGAAACCAATTTCAGGAAAATCCCCGAAGGGTAAAACCTTTTATTTCACTATAATTTGTAAATCGCAAATTACACGGATTACTATGAAATACGTTGACACACGAATACCCGCAAGCGTCGGTCGGCGTCGTCATCAATGGAACAATCACAGCTACTCCACAAGAACACGCATTTCTATCTTCAGTAAAGATCCACATGTAGCGAACCTCAATGACTGCAGTCAGTCAGCCCAGTACCTCCCTCAAGTGGTACTTATGTCAGCAGTAGAGATCCTCTCTACAAGAGAAAACTTCAACAAGATTATATATTGGGTTTCAAAACAATTCACATAAATACTGGGATGTTTTGTGAATTGAAAACAAGGTCTTAAACCCTAAAATTAAAGAAGACAAAAGGTTCTTCCGTTTGCATATTACAGGTATAAAAAGTCGCTAGGTCTCCTTAACGAAAACGAAGTGATTTAATTCGCTTTATATAAAAAATTTGAAGCGGTGCGTCGTTAAAACGAGATCCCATGTCATTCGAATGAGTTCCCATGTCGTTCGAATGAGAAAGTGTGAAAAATAAATTAAATTTTTTATTTAAAAAATTCTTCTTTTAATTTTTGAAAATTCATTTTGACAAAAAACAACGCCTCAAGACTTGGAAAAAATTTTAGAAAAAATTTCAAACCTCTTTTAAAAATTATCCCAACACTTTTAAGTGAACCATAATGGAACTTAAATACTTTCTCACCGAAATTAACCTTGCATAGGCTTAAAGTTGAAGAAACTTGATATTCGGATCCGTCTCGATGCTTGAATGATCTTGAACAATTCTTCGACGATTGTTGCGGTATATGACATACTCAATTGATGACGTACATTTATAAAATCATGTCATTACAAATCTCACCCTATGTATATACTGACACGAAATAAAAATATCTGAATTATCAAATAAAAATGTCTATACAAATCTAATACCTTCCCATGAACCCAAAACTGAAAAGGTACTAAACATGTCGGAATAAAACAACTTTTCTTCAAAATATTCACGCTTTTCTCATCAGGGTGTACAATATAATAATCTTCAACTTTGTACCAACATACATGAGACAAAGCAAATACCTTCGTGACGCATCGAGTTTGAAATGAGATAAACATAAATCAAAACAAGTATAAATCTAAAATCTCCCCCATAATGTAAAAGCTCCCCCATAATTCGTTCTCCCCATTTTTATTTGTCCGAAATAGATATGGAAATGAATAAACACAATGATCATGGAGTTGTCACGATAATCAAAACAAACAAACTACGATCATCAAAGTGATACTCAAAAGTATTTTAAAAACTATTTTTGATTTTTTTCAATTTTTTTAAATACAAATGCAAAACTAATTTTACAAAAATCACACACCATGAATTTACACTGAGATAACCAAATCATTGGATAGGAATGAATGGGTGTGAATAAATTAAATAGGAATATCAATGCAATCTCATAACATATGTGCACGATGATCCGGATACTCCTAAGGAATGAACTCAAAATCGTCCTTAGGTGTCCAATAGTGTTGAATTTAAATGACATCGACTAAATTCATTAACACATCAAAGTCAAATGTGATTCTCACACGAATAATGTCTTAAACTATGTAATGCTTTTTCAAGACGCTATCAGGACATCCAAACCCGCTTATTTATTTTTCCATCCAAACTCCCTCATAAATAATAAATCTTTATTTTTATTGAGGTGATCTAAACTAAATGGCCCATTTATGGCATACTTATCTTTTTATTGCCTTTCATTTTTTTCGGGCTCTTTTTAAACGGTGTATTTCACGCAGAGTCAATTTTACACTCTCGTAGCCTTTTCTCGTGAACATTCATCAAATTTTATTACAATTAAATCCTCGCGGTAAACGGATCTTACATGCACTACTTCCATTGTCACGTTTTTTCGCATTTGGTTCGTTTTAAAGACATAATTGAAATGAGAACACTCCGACTAACATGTGATAAACACATACGATAATCAAAAAAATTTATGCAAGTGTGCATTAAAGGCAAATATGAGTCAAACATGTAGGTAGTAATCACAAATTACATCTTAATGAATCCACACATTACAAAGCACAAAAATGAAATGATGACGCATATCAAATCACTATCAAACAGTCACATGGATATGGAATGAAGTTGTGACTCGATCATCCTAAATTTCCATTCATATATGAAGTAAAACAAAATAAAAAAATGTATTTGTCTTTTTCAAAAAAGAAAATCTTTTTGTATTTTTTCAAAAATATATCAAAAAAGCATAATTACAAAAATGATACACACTAGCAATAGGCAAAAATATCATCATGAAAATCATCCTATGTTAGCAAATAGTAATTACACAAATGAATCAAGAATCAAAGTAGATGTGATTAAACAAACAATGCATTATAAGCAATTAAACATGAATACCAAGAGAAACTACATATAAACTGTCAGAGGCAACCCAACAGTACCAAATAGTATCAAGCTGAACCAGTGTACTGCAAATAGAAGAAACAAAATATCCAAGGGTCGCTCGAACGAAGCCCCCTGCCGCTCTAATGACAAGGGATTCTCGCTGGAAGAAGCTTTACATGACATCAAACTGATCTCGCTCGAACGAGAAAATCAAATTTTCACAGAATGCCCAGAATGTTAAACAATGTTGCCCTGTGAATTTTTTTAAAAAACAATACCTGAAAGGTGCTGACAAAAGCAAAACAGTGCTAAAACAATAGCATATTAGTAAAACAATTTAAACTAAAACACAGTAAGTCATAACACTAGTAAGAGTATATCATGGAGCACAACTAGAGTATGACAAAATATCAAATGAAATCAACGAAATATCTCACATGAGGTGAATCGCATGCAAGCAAATGTGAATCGTGAACAATTAGACCATAATCCTCTAAATTCAATTTTAAAAGCCAAACAGATTTGTAATGACACGTGGGGGTTTGATGAATCGAATTTATTCTTTTATTAACCTTCCTAGGTCCATTTAAAAGTTTGTAACAGAAACTCTTAAGATGACCTTGCCTACCGAAATGTGTGCAAGTGTAAATTGGGAGGTGAGTGTTACCTAAAGGTGATCCTCTCCTAAAGTTTCTAGGTGGCATTCTCCTGAAATTCCTAGGTGCCTCTCTCACGATATTCCTAGGTGGATATCTCTTAAAAACCTTTTGTGCCTCTTTACTAACAACCCTAGGAGGTTCTATCACACGCGTGGGATTGACTTTGGTAATGGGTGCAACATTATCATCAAAGCCTATACCACCCCTATCCTCCTTAATTTGGACAGTGCCTAACATCTTATCTAGTTTTTCTGATCGAGATTCCAAATCAAAGTTTACCTTACTTGATTCTCTCAAACTCTTCTCAATCTCACTTATTCTTGACTCAAGTACTCTTCTAGAGTCCTCAAACACTAAAGGATCCTTTTTCATAGTCTCCATCAACCCTCTAAGACTATCTCTCTCTGAAAGTGAGATAGGCCCCCAATTTTAAATTTTTTAAAAATTCAATTTCCTTTTAAAGATGCGGAATAAGGATGGCTCGACACAACACACACAAACAACTAATTTTAATTTCTTTCAAATTAAAATTAAACAAATTTCAAAGTGAAATAAAATTAGACAACACAAAATATTCACTTAAACCAATTTAACCCAAGTCCTGGAAATTTGCCTAACAATAATTATTCATTTTTGCAATTTAGGCCAAACCAAATTTTATCCGATAAAATTAATGACTTGAATTAAATTAACATTTACCCAAATTAAATTTGCACCACATTAAGTAAGTAGAGATTTAAACCAAATTTTATTTTTTTACCTAAGCATGCATCTAATTTGAATTTGGCAAAAGATAAAATAAACAAATAACCACTACGCCGCGATGTACGAGAAAAAACCCACAACGGGAAAAAACCTCGGACGACCCTAGCATTAAGTCCACTAGGTATGGTATTTTTACAAGTACAAGACAAATGACTTACTCAACTCGACTTGACTCCCTTCAAGCCCCTAATGCGTTTTCTTATACCAACCTCTGCCTAGTTGACAATCCCGGACTCCACCGGAACCTTAGAATCCACCAATAAGGCTTTAGGAACAATCACCAACCACACATGGTGCCATTCACCATGTGAGAATGCCGCAGCCAAAAACGAGACTTCTTCTTTGAGGGATGTTGAAGTAAACCCAAACGAACTCTTCAACTCGGTAGAGTAAAACCCGGTGCCAAATATTTCAAGCAATATATTTATATGGTAACTTGGAATAAACAAACTATGAGTGTAAACAAAAGTGTTTTAAGAATAATGTTCTTGAAAATGCTAACACTTAAAACATGAACTTTTTAACTTAGAAAGTTTCTCTCTCAAAAAGGTGTTTAGACAATGTCAAAAGTTAATTTTTCAAACTTGGTTCCCACACATATAACTTATATCAAGATTTAGTGGGTAAAAGTAAGTGGGAACATGGGGAAAAACTGATTAAAACTGCCAAAAAATTTCCCACCAGAAATCTCGTTCAAATGAGATTTTCGTTCAAACGAAGTCTCGTTCGAACGACACTTCTAACGAAGTTCCAGTGGCCAAGTGGGAAAATGCGTTGGCAAACTCGTTCGAACGACATTCTCGTTCGAACAACAATATCGAACTAAGTTTCAAAATGCTTAAAATTCGATTTTTAGCCCAAAAACTTTACTTTAAAGTTTTAAATAAACCTTATGAAAATAAACATCAGTTTAAACATAAATTACACCCAATGAAAATTGTTCCAAGCTCCTATATAAATATGTAATGCATTCATATCTTAGGAGTAATTGGAACTAATGTTGTTTATGTAGAAACGAGGCACATTAAACCCGACATATGATAAAGCTTTAAAATCTTGGCCACTACATCTTGAACTAATACGTCATACTATTAGATGGATACGCTTAAAAACTATCGTATGACTCAAATCTTTTTGTCCGGAATTGAGCCAACACTACATTAAGACTTAATCGGAGACTTGTGTCCTTAAACTCTCACCCTCAACATGGTCTAGCTTCTATCTAAGCATCTTCTCACGTGTTATAAAATCCTCAATCAACGCATCGGTGTTGTCCTATCCGAGACACGTTCTTTCAACTGAGCTTATAATTTCAAGTTTCCCTTATTTATCTTTAAATATTCCATATACAAATTATTATAGGCAACTTGCAGCTCACTCAATTCTTCCTCTTCCTCCTCACTCTTTTCACCCTCACTCTCATCACTCGTCACACAGGTGGGAAGCCTCGCCTGGATGTGTAAAAAACTTCTTCTTTCGAATCACTATCACTAAGGGTAGAAACATGAGATGTCGGCTCATTAAAAATAATTTTTATATTAATGGGACAGTCATCTATGGTATGAGCAATTCCCTCACAACTAAGACACCTTTTAGAGTCATTTTTAACAGAAGATTTAAAACAAGAATTTAAGTGAATTTTTCATTTAGTCCTTTCAAAAAGTTGGCGTCTAAAATTATCAAAACCACTAGAAGTTATAGTAAAAAACAGGATAAAAAAAATAACTTAGTGCAACAGGCTCTGATACCAATTTGAGAGCGTGAGTATTAAAAATGTATTACACAAACAGAAATCATGATCATGCGATAAATTAGCGTAACTCGCCCTGGTACCAGATACCAATTTGAGAGTGTGCTACAACGGAATAATGCGACTTCTTAAATAAATCCAATTTTAATTATGTGTCATTCCAACCAGATTTAATTAAACCCAAATTTTAATTCAGACCTAACACATGCATCTAGGTGATTTGAAATAATAATATCAATAAGCATGCACAGGAAACCAATTTTAGGAAAAATTCTCGAAGGGAAAAACCTTTTATTTCACTATAATTTGTAAATCGTAACTTACACGGATTACAATGAAATAGGATGACACATGAATACCCGAAGGCGTCAGTCAACATCGACAACAATGGAATAACCGCAACTACTCCACAAGAACACACAGTTCTATCTTCAGCAAAGATCCACACGCAGCGAACCTCAATGACTGCAGTCAGTCAACCTAGTACCTCCCTCAAGGGGTACCTATATCAGCAGTAGAGATCCTCTCTACAAGAGAAAACTTCTACAAGATTGTATCTTGGGTTCCAAAATAATTTACATAAAGGTTGGGATGTTTTGTGAATTGAAAAAAAGGTTTTAAACCCTAAAATTGAAGAAGACAAAGTGTTATGTCATTTGCAGATTGCTGGTATCGAAAATCATGACGTCTCCTTAATGAAAACAGAGTGATTTAATGCGCTTTATATAAAAAATTTGAGGTGGAGTGTCATTCAAATGAGATCCCATGTCATTCGAGCGAGATCCCATGTCATTCGAAAGAGATCCCATGTAGTTTGAACGAGAAAGAAAAAAAAATTTAATTTTTTATTTCAAAAATTCTTCTTTTAACCTTGGAAAATTCATTTTGACAAAAAACAACGCCTCAACACTTAGAAAATATTTTAGAAAAAACTTCAAACCTTTTTTAAAAATTATCCCAACACTTTTAAGTGAACCGTAAAGGGACTTAAATACTTTGTCACCGAAATTAACCTTTCAGAGGCTTAAATGTTGAAGAAGCTTGATATTCGGATCCATCTCGATGCTTGAATGATCTTCAACAATTCTTCGACGATTATAGCGATATACGAGATACTCAATTGATAACAGACATTTATAAAATCACGTCCTTACAAAGGCTCAGAATTTTATCCATCTACCCAAATCGTACCCATCCATATTTTCTCATGCATCCGACCTGTTTCATCGATCAGGCCCTGTCACATCTTACTAGAGCATGCATTGATATTTGTACTCGCTCCAGAGGGAAATATATGGAATTATCAGTAGTATTGAACCAAATTTTAGATTTCGAGCTTAAATTGCCCTCCAAGATGACCATTACTGCCAGTGATTGAGTATGCTTTACTTGGTAGCTCGAAAATGGGATCGAGAGTTAGATAATTGGGTGCTACTACCAATGAAGTCAACTTAGATTATGTCGTCCAGATCATGGAAGACTTATTTTAACAGACCGATGAAATTTGCAATATGTTCGAGCTACTTGATGCTTTGAAACTATAAGGGCACATAGACCCTTCACTTTTACATCTCCCCGTTGAATGGTAGGATCTATATGAAGAGGCCGTTGAGATTATGGAGTGTATTAACTTCTCATGGAAAGATAATGTCATTGCCATTAGATTTGGGGACGAATTCGATAGTTCAGATGAAGAGCAAAGCCTAGGCAAGAATAGCCCAATATTCAGCATATGTGGAATGATGTCGTTTGAGGAGCTGCTAGGAAAAATCAACAAGGTGGATGAACAAACCGAGATAGATTAGGAAGCGGGATTTCTATTTTCCCCTATTCTGTGAACCATATGACCAGATCAGGGAGGCATTACCAAGTTCCAAACCAGCAACCATCAACAATCAACAAAGAAAAAGGTGTTAAGAATCCTCCTATCCCGAAAATGACCCTCGAGGAGAGAAATATCCTCGATAAATTAAAGAAAATGCAAGATAATATCACTTTGTGGGTACTCTTTATGTCTTCCCAGTTGCACCCAAATGCCTTGATCAAACTACTCACCGGGCCCACAGTCCCTACTTTTACCATGCTAAAAGAAGCTCTACTTTTCGAAGGAGAAATCCTTAAGTTTGGGTCGAATCATAACTTTACTCTCAATATCTCTATAGACGTCATGGGAAAGATCATCCCACTTTCTCTTGTCGATAATGGATCAACTCTTAATGTTTTCCCATTGAGACCCCTTAATTGATTGGGGCTTGAAAGTGAGCGACCTTTCTCCAACCTTTGTTGTGGTGCGCACATATGATAATACTCGTCGAGAAGTGATGGGATCCATAAAGCTTACAGTAGGGGCTGTCCTATAAATATCTTTAGTGAATTCCAAGTCATCGATATCCGTACTTATTTCAATTTGTTGCTTAGACGACCATGACTCCATAGTATCAATGGCGTGTCTTCTTCCCTTCATAAAAAACTTAAGTTCTTCACCAAATGGGTAGGTCATCACCATCTTAGGCGACGATAATAACACCGAGAATTTAAGCAGTAGTAATCCAATACTAAACATACAACATGGGGTGAATGATATTCTTCTATCAAGTTTCTGAGTCGAACCGCTTCCACTCCCAGCGGGGGATGATTTCAAAGATAGAGTTGGTCCAGAACACAGTCCTCACGATAATGTTAATGTATTATAAATGTTTAAGAACATGCACTTCATGCCCGAAATGGGGTTGGGATGACGACAATAGGGAATACTTGAACCCAAAATATTAAAGAAAGATTTTCCTCCTTATGGGTTGGGTTATCAACCCTCAGTAGAGGAACTTAGAATGCTCCACCAAACTCGATTGAAGAGAAGGATAGAAAGTGCCAAGACTGTCTCAAGAGATTCCTTAAACGGAAGATTCATCAGAGAGGGTGAAAATTTCCCCTTTTGCGACTTTCCTAAACCATGGTACGATCATGTGCACAAGAAGATGAAAATAGGAATGGATATATTTTTCTAAGATAGATACTCATGGGCCAAAAATTTCTAGAATCATGTGAAACCACTCATTAAGAAGGATATAGATGCTACAGAAGATTTCAAGGGAAGTGACTTTATGGATTCATACAACTTACAAGCACTGGGGATGACATTCTGCATGGTCCACTCAACCGCTATATCATCAGATCCATCCCTCCTGATGAAAGCTGCTAATGCACCTCCGCTCAACTGGAATGCTGCGCTAATTCCACCTACTGAAATATAACACAACCCAGATGTTTATCCCATTTCCTCTTCTTTTATTGTTCTTCCCCACTCTAATGTAATCGATACCTCCTTTGATGAGTTTCTCAACGCTATTTTTCCCAACAATGAAATAAACAAAGATTTTGAGTATCTTGTTATGCCTTATACTAATTGCCTTGATTTTAATCAAACTCTTGATGATGATGATGATTTTGCAAATGAACAGTTCTTAACTGATCTAAATAAGGTTAATAACAAACAACGTAACCGTGTTCAAGTTAATGAAGATACAACGTTGTTATTAATCTCGATTCTAGTATCTAACTACGCAAGATTAGGATAGGTTCCACACTTGATGAGAATAAGCGCGCGCAACTTGAGGAATTACTGAAGAAACTTGTGGATGTCATTTATGGTCCTACGATGATATGCCCAAAATTGATCTCGAGATCGCTCAGCACAAGATTCCAACGCTCCCAAAATGCAAAATAATCAAACAGAAACTGAGAAAGCTCCGTACTGAATGGTCGCTCAAGATTAAGGAAGAAGTGGTCAAACAGTTAAACATGGGTTTCATTCGTGTGATCTAATACCCCACATGGTTAGCCAACATCATACCCACACCAAAATTCAGAGGAAAGGTTCACATCTGCATTGACTACTGAGATTTGAATAAGGACTCTTCGAAAGATGATTACCCGCTACCCAATATTGACATGATTGTGGATAACACGACCAATCATGATATCAAGTCATTCATTGGTGGTTTTCCTGGATATAATCAGATCAAGATGCACCCAAATCATCAAGAGAAAGCCGCATTCATCACCCCGTGGGTAACCTTATGTTACACCGTTATGCCATTTGGTATAAAAAATGTAGGGGCTACCTACCATAGGGTTTCCACAACCATCTTGGATAATCTAATACACAAAGAAGTCGAGGTCTATGTAGATGTTATGATCTTCAAGTCTAAGACTAGGGAAGGTCATGACCCTGCTCTGTGAAAATTCTTCGAGCGACTAAAACAATAATATACGTGACTTAACCCACAAAAATGATTTTTTGGCATTACCTAAGGAAATCTCTTAGGATTTATGGTTAGAGAAAAAGGTATTGAAGACGATCCTATTAAGCTGAAAGCCATACTTGAAATTCCACCATCCCGAAAGTAGAAAGAAGTCTGGGGATTCTTTAGAAAATTATAATATATCAGTAGGTTATTAGCCAGTTGACATTTATCTTTGAACCCATCTTTAAGATCCTCCGAAAGGATTCAACTAAAGTTCGGAACAAAGACTATCGGGAGGCCTTTGACTGAATTAAAAAATATCTAAGTCGACCTTCAAAACTCATGCTACCATAACCTATTTTACCTCTACTCCTATACCTGATCGTAATAGATACCACAACTAGGGATTTGTTGGCCCAATAACTTGAAGAAACTAGTAAAGAAAGAGCCACCTACTAAGCTCGTCGCAAGTTAATTGGGTACGAAGTTAACTACACTGCCTTGGAAAAAGCATGTGTCGCCTTTGTTTGCTCGATGGTTGATGTTGTTAGCCGAATTTGATATTTTGTATGTCATGCAGAAATCCATGAAAGGAAGAGACATCTCTGACTACCTTGTTGACCACCCCATGGAAGAAACCGATGTACGGATTTTTGAGTTCCTGGATGAAAATATCCTTTCTACCTCCCAAGAAAACCTCCAATGGAAAATATTCTTTGATGGCGCCGCCATCAAGAAAGGGTGTGGCATTGTGATACTCCTAATTTCCCATGATGAATATCACACTCCCATTGCCATCAAGCTAAACTTTCCATGCACTAATAACATGATCGAATACGAGGCATGCACGATAAGCCTGAAAGTTCCTCTCAAGAAAGGAATCTGATGCCTAGATGTCTACGGGGATTCAACCCTCATAACCAGTCAAGTACTCAGAAGATGGAAAGTCAAGGATGAGAAAATCTTACCATTCTATAACCACCTAGAAAAGTTGGCCTCCCAATTCCAAGATATCACCTTCCACTACCTGCCCCGAGCAAAGAACAACTTAGTCGATGCCCTTGCTACCTTAGCCTCTATGATTGACATGCTCTAAGGAATAACAATGGCCCCCTTCCTAGTCCAAAAGCAAGATAAACCTACCCATTTCTATCGCATTGAGCTCATCACATAAGAAGATTTTGATATAGCCGATTGCTGGTACTATGATATTTGGCGCCTCCTCAAGCATGGTAGGTATCCCTAAGATTCTAATAAGAAAGACCGAGCAACCCTCTTCAAACTAGCTGACTAATATATTGTCTGTGATAAAACACTGTTTAAGAGAAACTTTGATGGAATCCATTTACACTGTATCGCAGGGGCTGGTATTGAAGATATGATGCAGAAAATCCACAGTGGGGAGTGAGGACCCCACATGAATGTCCATATGCTTGCCAAGAAAATCATCCGACAGGGTTACTATTGGACTACCATGGTTCAGGATTGTCCCGCCTATGTCTGGAGATGCCTTAAATGCCAACAGTTTTCTAACCTCCAACACTTGCCTCCTTAGGAATTATACAACATGACTTTTCCCTGGCCGTATTCCACATAGGGCATTAATATCATAGGGAAAGTTAAACCCAAGGCCTCTAACGGGTATGAATTTATCTTGGTTTCCATGGACTACTTCATGAAATGGGTCGAAGCCGAGTCATATTCAGAGCTGAATGCCAAAAAGGTGGCCAATTTTATCCAAAAAAAATCATCTACTGATATGAAGTCCCGCAAGAGCTAGTGTCAGACAACAGGGTATATTTTGAAGTAGAAGTCACAAAGTTGGTCGACGAGTACGGGATTCAGAGACATAAATCTTCTCCATACCGAACATAAACCAATGGTGTAGTCGATGCCGCTAATAAGAACCTCAAAGCAATCATCAGCAAGATGACCAAGCGTTGTCGAGATTGGGCTGATTAGATCCCTGACGCCCCCTAGGGCTACCACACTTCAATTTGAACATATACTCGGGCTACCCTTTACTCTCTAGTATATGTCATGGAATCAGTCCTACCCATTAAGCTAGAAATTCCTTCACTATGCGTCATGCTTGAAAGTAAAGTCAGCGAGGAGGACTGGTATCAAAGTCGTCTTAATGAGTTTTCACTTTTGGATTAAAGTCGTCATATACAAGGGTACCACCATCAAGTATCACATTCATTTAAAAAGAGAGTCATGGACCGTGGTGTCCAAGGAGGGTACTTGGACCTTAAAGAAATAATAGAGCCCATTTGGGCCCCCCAGAGGGAAATTCAATCCCAATTGGAGTGGCCCCTACTTTGTGAAGACGATTCTATCAAGTGGCTCCGCTATTCTCACCGACCTCGATGAGGAATAGATGGCCCGTCCAGTCAACTTGGACCATCTCAAGAAATTCTACCATTAATCTCGACGCACTACGACTCTTCTTATCTCCCTTTTATTCTAAAAAAATCTTCATTTCCCTCTACTCAAAATTACGTGGGGCCTGATCCTCTAAAAATCTTCAAAATGGAAACTCAAAAAACAAATTCAAAAACTTCAGAGGTAGGTAGGCAGCTAATTGCCTTCACATGAGCATAACCCCATTATTTTTTACAAAATGCTATTTTTTCACTATCTTCGAGAATAAAAGTTCATTTTATCATGTACATGAACAAAAGGATTATGTACGCCTTAGTGATTGATATAGATAATTTAAATGCAAAACTCATCAATAGGGACAACAATATAATTATTTTTTTATTTCATTAATTTAAAATTCCGTTACAATTACATCGGCATAACGAGTCAAACAACTTCCCCCACTAACTTTAACCTTATTTTTTGCCTAAAAACAAAATGAAAACAAGGCAAACTACTCCAAAATAACATTCCCACCAGAAAACAACCAGATACATAACCAAACACCATACAAAATCTTCATAAATAAACTCCCCAAGGATCCTACTCGCAGTTACTAAAATAACCGGCCCCATCATCTTCTACATCCTGGGGTCTCCAAACTTTCCTTGCTTGGATGGAATACTGAAGGCGCTTCATGGAACGGTAAGCCCGGACCAGCCTAGGGAAAATAACAACACATCCCTCTATGGTGTTAGAAATGGCAAACCACCTTTTCTCGGTGTCCTCAGCCAGTACCTTGGCAACTATCCTCCTTCACATACACTTCATGTAGTCGCCAAAAACATGCCAGACTCGGCTAACAAATTGTGAAGGACTGGTCGACGACCGACGATTCTCCCACAAAGACCTAGCTTAATGCGCAGGCACTATGTCAAATCCTCCGCAGGAAAGAAGTCTAGTGTCCAAGGTGGCACAATCTTCTCCTAGCCAAATTAATTAAAGAGCTTCCAGGGAAAGTAGAAAGAGAGTTATCGGAGGCTGACCAACTGAACATACTGGTATTCTCCCAATTTAATAATGGGATGCAACTCTCCCCACCAATTTACTGACCAACGCAAACCTCGAGCCCCATGCTCCACAAACCAATTCTCTCAGCTCTCGATATCCAGGACCACACTAATAAAGTAGTGAGTAAAGAAGTTTGGCAAAATTACCAAGGGATATTCAGGAGGAACCGCCATACGAAATCTCTCCGAGAGTCACATGAACAGCATAACTGGGCTACTACTCAGAAAGTTAGAACGACATTTTTGCCAAGCATCTAGACCATTCAGAGTCTCATCCAATATCACCACTGTAGTATTGCGATGGTACGACATCCATGAAGTGATGGCGGTAAGTTTTGGGTCCACTAATAGGTCTCCAGTCACCAACAGTAATATTTGAAATTAAGCCAAGGATAATAACTTCGGTATAGTCCGCATCACTAATATCCTGCAGATGCACAGAATGAAGCACGGTCGGGAGAGAGATCATGCCTCCCGTGACCAATGATCGAGCTGCCGAGGGTGAGATATGGAGAAGTTATCCTAACATCTCCCGAGGAAATGGAGAGAGTTCATGCATGGCCGCAGCAACACTGGGATTTATCCCCAGCATGGCAGAAAACTCTTCATAAGCCGGACAGACTTTGTCCTAGCCAAAGCAAAAGACATGGTCCTCAGGATTTCAAAATTCTACCATCGCCATCAACATGTTCCATTCAATAGTCCAATTTCTCCATAATGAAACCGACACATGTTGAAAGCATCATAGTCTATATCATATAAGCACATATACTTTAAATTTTTGAGGTCAGAAGCAAATTCAACACTTTCAGGGAGAACTATATTGCAAAATGATGAGATAAGAAGCAAGAAGTATTCAAAAGAAAGGAAATGTGGATGGGTGAAGAAAATACTCCACCATTACCCCTTTTTATACCTGAAAAAGTTAGCCAAAGACAAAAGTCCTGCAAATTTCAAAGGGAGCCCTACCCCATCAAGGGCCAAGTAGTTGAAGAAAGTGCAATCAAAGACTTGGGGTGATTAGACTGGACTGACACATCGATAGGCAGGACATGGGGTATGCTGATCGGTAACCCCCTATTTTTGGAAAGTTCACTTTTTCCTTTTTTGTCAAAATAAAAAAACTCAATAAAAGTAATTTTTATTTTAAGGAATTCAGAATTTCCTTCTCCCTATATTTTTACTTATCCTATTTTAAAATAAATTTTCTATGAAATTATTTTAAATCCCTTTCTCGGTCTCTGCAGCAAAGTACAAAGTGCATATACATTAAGTCACTAAAGCAAAAATTAATAAAATCGCATTTCATTGCATATATATTACTTTATTACATTTTGCCTTGCAGGAAAACACAAAAATAACCAGACTAAGCCCGATTCCCCCAGAATACTCTCTCTCTCACCTTGACCTATTTTTTCTTCTCTTTCTTTCTGTCTCTAAGACCCTCTGTCCTTACGGTGTACGCTCTTTCTCGGGTGATGAGATGATGAGTTTTCTCTCCCTAAACCAGAACCATCCCTAGATGAGGCAGACAACACCAAGTAAGATGGAATCGGGATTGACTCTCGAATATTAGTAGTCCCAAAAGCCACCCAATCCTGAATATCTCTCAGTCAGATGGTTGACACCCGAATGTGATGCAAGAAAAATAGAGAAGAGAAAATTAGTTAGTTTAAAGTAAAGAGAGAAATCAGTAAATCAAAAGTCAAAGAAATGAAAGGTATACCGTCGGCCGTAGAATGTCCTCTGCCAAACCAACACCTATGGGTCCATCATATTGGGGCGATGCATCATACGCACAGATTCTCCATCAGACTGCCTGATGTTATAGGAAGGAGGAACCAACTACAAAAAATGGAACCTCTGATGTCGTCATCGCTACTGATGACGACCACCACTCGCATTGTGGGCAGACCCCAATGGCCGACTCGTGACCTATTAGATCCTGAAGGGGAGAGGCATAACGTCATATATACTGGGCGGCATTAACCAGCTCGACATGAAATCCAAGTAATCATAGGTTGCCACCATGACGGTATATGATAAATAAGGGCCGCCGACCATCGCCGCCACCCTCACCTCCTCTGACATCTCCCACTCCCACCTCATATACCTCAGGAGCCTCGCAGGTGGAACTATCACCTCATCCTCCACCACCTGTCAGACTAACCTCTCCCCTACATACCAACAGTAGCCAAAATCGTGCACAATTAGACAACGCAACTACACGTTCCCCTCGATCACCCTTGTGTGCTGAATAGCCGTCCCCCACGGATAGAAGGCCACCTGCAAAATCTTCAATGGAAAATCAATATCTCAAAAGATCATCAAGAGAAAACTGGTCTCAAGAAGTAAGAGTGCGCTTTTGTTCAAACAAAAAATTATTTAATTAAACTCAATTTTTCAATTAAATCCTAAAACATGCATCTAGGTGTGATTGAAGACAATATGATCATGCAAGAATAATCAATCACAAACAAACACACAAATGAGGAAAAATCCCCCAAAGGGGTAAAACCTTTTTATTTTCACTATAATTTGTAAAGAATGGTTTACATGTATTATACTGAAAACATGAGTGACATATGAAATACCCTCAGGTGTCGGTTTCGATGTCGTCGGTTGAAATCTCCCACAAGAACTCTAGATGGGAAGCAATGGAAAATAGTCGGCTTCTCCACAAGTTACTCCAAATGAGTAAAAACGATCCTTTGAAGGTTTAAAGATTCACACACATATATGGGAGTGGTTTTTGAATCAAAGAGGCATGAAACCTTAAAAACTTGAAGTCTATTTTCTGGGCTGTAAATCGTAGAAATGTGTACGAAAAAGACTTTGAAAAACGTGCAGAACGGGTATATATATTTATACGAAAATCGAGGCGGCACCGTTGCTCGAACGAGATCACACGACATCCTCATGTCGATTGAACGACAGAGCGATGTCATTTGAACGAGCTCGACGACCAAGAAAAGTCTTCTTCTACACTTAAAAAAATTATGCTTTGTGTTAAAAATAAATCAGACTTCGAAAAATATTTTTTAAAACAATCCCAAATATTTATGTAAATATAAACAACTCCAATAAACCATTTTACCAATAACGCATCATGGAGTAGTGGGAATGGTTGAGCAGCACGTCGCATGTAGCATGATGCACGTGTGAAGGTGGTGGATGCATGTATTCGGATCAAGGCCGTTGTGGATGATCGTGTTGACGTGTCGAATGTAGCGGTATCAGACATACATATTGTGGTCTAGGAAAAATAGAAAATTCCTAGATTCTACCCCGAACATTTATAAAATTATGTCCTTACAAATATCCCCCTATGTCTATGCCGGTGCATACATAAAAAAATCCGAATTATGCTATCTCCATAAAGAAAATGACATATAAGATAATATCCCCATTAAACCCTCAAACTGAGAATACTAACTGACATGTCGTCAATTGAACTTTAACATCTTCAAATCTTCAGCTTTTCAGAAACTCTCAAAGCTTTTCTCGTCAGGGTGTGCGATCCAATAAACATCAAATTTGTACCTACACACATGAGATAAAGCAGATACCCGTGACACGCAACAGTTTGAAATATAATGATATGCAAAAATCGAATCAATTAAGCTTAAGCAAATCATTAATAAATCAACCAAACAATTTTCCCCCATAATTCATTCTCCCCCTTTTTATGATGTCCCCAAATAGACAGATATGATAAGCATAAATAAATGCCAATGGAGAATGTCACAAGGTAATAAAATTTCTATTTTTTTGAATTTTTCAAAAAAAATTCACACAAGATAAACAAGAAAGAATCATACCATGAAACAACACAAAAAAAACCAAGTCGATGATAGCGGAAATATATGGGTGTGAGCAAATTCGATAGGAAAATCAATGCATACAAACATAACATATGTGCACGATGAATATTGGATATTTCTAACGAATGAAATCAACATCTTCCTTAGATGTAAAAATATGGAATTATAAGAAATTGACTCAATCAAATCAGCAAATCAAAGCTCAAAGTGATTTCCACGCCAATAACATCCAAAACTATTTAATGCCTTTTCAGGACTTTCAAGGAAGTGCAAACCCGTTTAAATTCTCCAACCAAATTCCTCTGATTTATATTTTGTTTACAGGTGATCTAAATTCTCAAACATTGGAGAATTGTTGGTGAAACCTAATGGGCTATAATCGACATGTATTGCTTTTTATTGCCTTTAAATTTTTTCGAGCTCTTTTAACCTCTATGGACCCCGAATAATAAAATTCCTCAATTTTTTAGGTCCGATATAATGGTGTCTTCGTATTTGCAAAGGCCAAATGAGAACATTTTGTAGCCCTTCCCTGTTTTAAAATACCACACAATCTCACCAAACGATTTTTACATGCATTCCAATCGTGTCAAGTTTTATCGCATATGGTTCGTTGTATAGACATAATTGAAATGGAAACACGCAAGCCAATATGTGACAGACAAGTACAATAATCAAATAAATCCTTGCATGTGTGGAATAAAGGAGATAAGGAGCTAAACATGTAGAAAGATATCACTAATCACATCTCAAAGACTCCAAATAATGTAAAGCACATGGATGAAATGATGTAGCATCTCAAATCACTATCAAACAGTCACGTGAATAATGAAAATGGAAGTTGTGACTCGGATATCTTAAATGATCATCCATAAGAGGTGTAAACAAAATACAAAAATCTTTTTGTGCTTTTCTAAAATTTTTATAAAAAGAAAATCTTTTTGGATTTTTTGAAAAAAAATCTACAAAGCAAAAAAAATAATAATATAAATGATACAATCTAGCAATAGGAATCATATGATATGAACATGATAAAGCATCATATTATAGACACGGACTATCCCCCCAGTCAACTATGCAAATCCGTAAATACTTCCTAAGACTCTCGAATCTAAGGGCATCTAAAGGTTTCGTGAAAATATTGGATAACTGAAGGTTGGTGGGTACAAAAGTCAGGGATACGACTTTCTCCTCAACTAAATGACGTATAAAGTGCTCGCATATCCTGATGTGCTTTGTGTGTGAATGTTGTACCGGATTACAAGATATGTTTATTGCACTCGTGTTATCATAGGAGATGGTCATGGTGTCCTCTGAAATCCCATAATCCTCTAACATTTGCTTCATCCACAAGAGTTGCGTGCAACAACTCCCGATGGTGATGTAATCAACCTCTGCAGTGGATAAAGATATGGAGTTTTGCTTCTTGCTCAGCCAGGAGCCAAGAGAAGAACCAAAGTAGAAACACCCACTAGAAGTGCTCCTATAACCATCTATATCCCCGGACCAATCGTCATCCGAATAGGCGGACAGACGGTCATTAGTATCAAAGGAATACCAAATACCATAGGAAAGAGTCCCACTCATGTATTTGATAATACTTTTTAGACCGAGTAAGTGTGACTCTTTTATGAACTCCTAATATTGTGCACAGACTCCAACACTAAAGGCTATGTCGGGGCGACTAGCGGTCAAGTAGAAAAGACTACCAATCATAATCTGATACAAGGTTTGCTCTACTTCCTTGCGTGAAGTGTCCTTACTAAGCTTAATAGAAGTACTCATAGGTGTACGTGCATGCTTAGCGGAGTCTAAACCAAATTTTTTCACTAGGTCTCTAGAATACCTAGATTTGGAGATGAACATACCATCCTCTAGCTGACAAACCTGAAGACCAAGGAAGAAAGTAAGCTCACCTACTACGCTCATATCAAACTCACTTTTCATCTCCTCCTCAAAGTGGTGAGCATGCTGGGAGCACGTGACGAACAATGTCATATCAACTCCCCCTCTCTTGAAGCCACGAGCTAAGAGATAGGAAGTAAGCCTCTCGTACCAAACACGAGGTACTTGTTTTATACCATATAAGGCTTTCCTCAAATATTATACGTGCTCCGGTTCTTAGTGTCTTCAAACTGTTTTGTTTATTCCACGTAAACCTCCTCCTGTAGAATTCTATTTAGAAAGGCACTTTTGACATCCATCTGATATAGCTTGAAGCGCAGATAACATGCGATGGCGAGTAGTAAGCGGATGAAATCAAGCCTCATAATAGGAGTAAATGTCTCCCCAAAGTCTACACCCTCAATCCGTGTGTAGACTTGAGAGACCAACCTAGCCTTATTTCTGGTTATGGTACCATTTTCATCCATTTTATGCTTAAAATCCACCTGGTACCTATCACATTCGTCTCACTAGGTCTGGGGACAAGTTCCCAGACATTATTCTTTATTAAACTAAAGCAACTCATCCTGCATAGTAAATATCTAGTGTTCATCCTTGAGTGCTTCTTTGTGATTCTTGGGCTCGACTTTAGATGTGTAGCTGACATGGCTAACAACATTCTCTAGCTGAGCATGAGTCTTGACCCTTAAAGTGGGATCGCCAATAATGGAAAAAGGATCATGAATATTGCAAACCCAAGCAGGTATGTCCCCTAGAACAGGGGTAGGGTCCACCCTGGATGTGGGAGACACAGTGGGATCATAAAAAAGGAGTGTGTCATCCTCAATCAAATGGTTGAAGTCAACAGACATCGATGGTACGTCATCTTGCACAGTAAAATTTATTGACTCTATCACTTTAGAGCTCTTTAGGTTAATACTTGGTATATTCTACTATTTGATGAATATCCTAGCAATATTCACTCGTCACTTCGGGAGTTAAACTTTACTAATTGCTCTCTATCCCGTAGGATGTAAAATTTACTCCCAAAAATACGGAAATATGCAAGGTTGGGCTTCTTTCCAGTCCACAATTCATAGGGCATTTTAATTGTGTGTGGATGAAGGTAAACTCTATTCACCGTATAACAGGCATTAGACACTTCCCCTGCCCAAAATCTCTTGAAACTTTACGACCTAGAAGCATAGATCTAACCATTTCCTAAATCGTCCTGTTCTTTCTCTTAACAATCCCATTTTTTTGAGGATTCTTCACAGTAGAAAACTCATGTTTGATTCCTAGGCTATCACAGTAAACATCTACTTTTTGGTCCATAAATTCAGTGTCGTTGTCACTATGCATTATGTTGATATTTACACCGTGTTGGTTTTATAGGACATGACACTTGGTCGTCAGAAACTCAACAACATCGGATTTCTCTCTCAGAAAACCTACAATCGAATATCTGGAGAAATCATCTACCATCACTAGGATGTACCTCTTACCACCCAGACTCTCTGTACGAGTAGGACCCATGAGATCCATATGTATCAGCGCAAGCACACGGGAGGTGGTAATGGAATGAAACTTCCTATGGGAACTACGGATTTACTTTCCCAACTGAAAGGGTCCACAAACCGTGGAAGTTGGCTTTCCAAGTGTTGGTAAGCCATGTACTAGGTCCTTTTTAGCAAATCGCATCAAATCTCTAAAGTTCACGTGACCTAGACGTTGGTGCCACAGAGTGATCGTGGCGCTGTTGCAGACAAGTGAGGATTTGGGCACAGTCCCATAGAAGTTATCCTCTGTCCTCACCCCTTGAACTAAAAGTTTATCGGCTTGATTATAGACATTACACGCATCCCGGTCAAACTTTACGGCAACGTCAGCGTCAACGTCGCACAACTGGCTAATGCTGAGAAGGTTTGCCTTCAAACCTTTGACGCACAAAACATTCTCTAGCTTAGGAAATCATGGTAACTCTATTGCACCTCATCCTACGATTCTAGACTTGCTCTCGTCTCCAAAGGTGACTCTACCTTCCTTATAATCCTCTAGGTAGGTGAAAAATGAGACATCACCAGTCATATGTCTAGAGCACTTACTATCGAAATACCACTTTGAGGTATTATGCACTTTGAGAGCGACATGAACAACAAGGGCCTTCTCGTCTTTCTGAGGTACCTAATAAGTGGTAACCCTTTATTTACCCTTGTTGTTGTTGGTTTTAGTCGGGATGCAGGAAGCATTCACTAACGACAAAGACATCCGTCGAAATTCCTCCATCAAACTCTGTGATGTGGCGGTTAAAAACTCAACACGCTCTCTCAGATTGGTAAAATCATCAGTACGATGTGGTGGAGCATATGTATGTGAATTCCAACCCTAACTATGACAATACTCTCTCAGGTGGCCTTTTCTTTTGTAGTATGTACAAAAGAACACAGTCTTAGGCGGACCTTGATTTTCTTTTCTTGGTCGAACTCTCCTTCGTGGTTTTTGACGATGGCCATATGGAGTTGTAGTAAACTCAGGAGCTGGTCCAGGTGCTATTTGGGACGTGGAGGCACCATCAAAACCTATTCCCTGCCTATCATCAAAACATAAAGTGGGACCAAGGATCATCTTTTCCATCTTTCCAAATCTGTCCTTGATTTGAACCTTGACTTCTCATGCTCTCTCAAGATCATGAGTAAGTTGGGCTACAAGGGCTTCAAGTTTATTCTGAGTATCCAGGGAGGAATGGAGCTCACTCGTAAGACTATCCACTTGATTAGTCAAGTCCCCTTTCTATTTCTCAAAACACCTCTCTCGCGCTCTCTCTCTCTCTCCAAATAATCTCTCTCTTTCTCTAAACTAACTTTCTCTCTCAACACGAGCAGACTCTCTCTCTCTTAAGGTAGTGCAGGTGGAGGACTCTCTCTCTCTCACTTCATCTAAATATTCCTCTAAACCGGTGATCCTAAGAACTAACACTTTGTTATGCTTTTTGGTTTTAAATGACTCAGTATATAACTCAGAATAGGTGCGTTGAAGATTACTCTCGCTCTCACTTGCAGCATCCTCCCCCTCACTCACCTCGTTCTCACTGTCGAGGTGTCCCTGTGAAGTAACATCCTCATCGTCGTGAGGAGCACTAGAGGTACTCACATGGCTAGCCATGAATGCAGTGAAGTTACACTCATGCGATGACTCGTCTCCATAGTCCACCGACTCGACCTCACTGTCGTCACTAAGGGTAGCATTAAGGACAACTTTGCCCTTTTCTTTGGCAAGTTTGTTCATCCTAGTAGCACACTCAAAATCTTTATGACCCGTACCGTCACACTCATAACATCTCTCACCGTATTTCTTAGGAGGGTCTTTAAAATCTTTTTCAATTTTCTTTTCAAACTTATTTTTCTCAAAATTCTTTTTATCTTTGAAATTTCCATTTTTCTTGAATTTCAGAATTTTCTTGATTTTTTTTGCAAATAGGGCCAAATCATCTAAATCAAGGTCACACTCAGAATCAGGCTTTTTTATCTCCCTTTTTCTAGATGACTCTACTCTCTTTCTTGCCGACCCCTCACTCTTCATATCCTTGGCATTACATGTAATTCCCTTATCTTTAGCCTTGACAGATTTAGGAAACATATCAATTTCATACGTTTGTAAGTATCCTTCTAATTCCTCTAATTTAAGCGTGTTTAAATTATCCATAGAATTTATCACAGTGACTTTAGGGATAAAACGCTTAGGTAGTGATCTTAGAATATTTTTAACAACTCTAGCATTAAGAATGTGTTCACCACGATTAAAGCTAGTATTTACAAAATTAGATAATTTAGTATAGAATTCATCAAAACAATCAGATTCAAGCATGGTGATAGTTTCAAATTGAGTTGTTAAGTTTTGCAATTTTGATTCTTTCACGACATTAGTTCCTTGATGGGTAAGCTGTAAAACATACCATGCCTCTTTTGACATGGTACACATCATTATCCGTCGAAACTCGTTAGGAGTGATAGATCCAGAAATAGCACTAAGACCCTAAGAGTTAATAGATGACCATTTAAATTCTTCTTCAGTCCATGTAGTTACAGATTTCAAATTAGCCACGTTGTTAATAGTGATGGAGGGAGGTGTCCACCCTCTTTTAACCAAAACCTAAACTCTTTTATCTATTGATTTTAGAGTAGATTTCATATGGGCTTTCCAGTAAACATAATTTGTCCCGCAAAAATTGGCATTTTATTATACAATTTCTCCATTTTGAACGCACCTATTTTTAAAAATTAATTTTTTAGAAAATTGATATCTTTAGAAAAAATTTGCCGAAAATTACACGATATAATTATGTAATTGGCTCTAATACCAATTTGAGAGTGCGCTTTTGTTCAAACAAAAAATTATTTAATTAAACTCAGTTTTTGAATTAAATCCTAAAACATGCATCTAGGTGTGATTGAAGACAATATGATCATGCAAGAACAATCAATCACAAACAAACACACAAATGAGGAAAAATCACCCAAAGGGGAAAACCTTTTTATTTTCACTATAATTTGTAAAGAACGGTTCACACGGATTATACTGAAAACATGAGTGACATACGAAATACCCTCAGGTTTCAATTTCGATGTCGTCGGCTGGAATCTCCCGCAAGAACTCCCGATGAGCAACAATGGAAAATAGTCGGCTTCTCCACAAGTTACTCCAGATGAGTAAAAATGATCCTTTTAAGGTTTAAAGATTCACACACATATATGGGAACAGTTTTGTGAATCAAAAAGGCTTGAAACCTTAAAAACTTGAAGTCAGTTTTCTGAGCTGTAAATCGCAGAAATGTGTACGAAAAAGACTTGGGAAAATGTAAGAATGGGTACAGATATTTATACGAAAATAGAGGCGGCACCATCGCTCGAACGAGACCATGTATTTCTCGAACGAGATCGCACAACATCCTCATGTCGCTTAAACGACAAAGCGATGCCGTTTGAACGATCTTGACGACCAAGAAAAGTCCGCTTCTACACTTAGAAAAATTTCTGCTTTGTGTAAAAAATAAATCAAACTTCGAAAAATATTTTTTTAAAACATTCCCAAATATTTATGCAAATATAAACAACTCCAATAAACCATTTTACCAATAACGCGTCAGGGAGTAGTGGGAATGGTTGAGCAGCACATCGCATGTAGTATGATGCACGTGTGAAGATGGTGGATGCATGGATTCAGATTAAGGTCATCGTGGATGATCATTTTGACATGCCGAATGTAGCGATATACATATTATGATCTAGGACAAATAGAAAATTCCTAGATTCTACCCCAAAAATTTATAAAATTATGTCCTTACAAGAAGAAAGAAGAGCTTACCCGATCGCTCATCAGTCCATTCAGGACTTGAGCACCGCCTCCAAAGAGAGAGACTATCTCGACAGCCGGTTAGACTTTCACCACTGGTACACACAACAGAACTCCCCCACTGACTCACCCCTCAAAGCTGTCAAATGGGAGTTAAGCGCCCAATCACCTCATAAAACCAAGTCTGCAAAGGAGAAAGGGTCATCAATCAAAAGAAAGAAATCAAGGAGGTAAGAATAAAATGCATAAAGGAAAATGCAAATGCATAAAGGAAAAATGCAAAAAGGAAAGAATACCTCTAAAAGATATGTGGCGCCAGTAAAAGTCTATCGACAGCACCGACTGAATGCATCCATAGAAGAATAAAGGGTTTCCAAAGTTAGGCTCCCCAAGTTAAAGAGAGGGATATTCGAAAATACCCTCAAATAAGGTACAAACCACATATGGATGACGTCGCCACTAAAAATCCTCCCAAAAACAAAAGAATAAATAAATGGGCCATCTGCAGCACCTGCAGCCCGTCAGTCTCATCGATCCATCAACTCGACAAACCTCCTTTCAAAGAAAGAGACATATGGAGTCCTCGGAGACTATCCATCCCACATCACCTAACACTCAACCACCGTCGGCGTCACCTGCAAAGTTCAATCCACCTCTATCTTAGCCCCCTCACAGTCTAGACCTACCAGTTGTTGAATATCGATCGGAGTCACTGTCAATACTCAACCAAGCCATGTGGACCGCACTGCTTGAAAATCCCCCATTTCTCAGTTTTGGAGGAGAAAAGAACGCTAAAACTGTTCTAAAAAAGGAAATGCAGAAGAGAGAAGATCTGAAAGATTTAAAAAATGAGGAAATCTCGCTCCTTTTTATCAGAGGCTAAGGGGCATGCTGATCGGCGGTCCCCATCCACATACCGATCGACACTGTCTCTTCACCTACCCGAGGAAGCCCAAAAGATTATGCCACTGACGTTTGGAACCTCCTACACCCTGTCGGTCAGCAACTCCCTAAAATTTTGTACAAAAATTCTCAAAAAATGCCGAAAATTCAGAAAAATCATTAGAAGATTCCTAAATTACCAAATGATTTTTAGAACCTTTTTTCACCAAGAAAATTATTTTTATTAACACACTTACTTCCCCAACAAAATTCTCAAATCCAATTATTTATCTCCCTAGTAACATCTATAAGTGAACCCACGGAAATTGAAGAACACCCCCCAATAAGGATGCATCCAATCCACATATTAATACCTTTTCCCCAGTGGAGTCTCAAAACTTCCCAAGAAAGCTGTGATCTAAAGACCTCAGAATTTTCTTCGACTCGTAGAATTGGTTACCCTTACTTAAGCCCTCATAATTGAGTTCGAGCTGCAGAATTGGTCACCCTTACTTAAGCCCTTAGAATTGTCTTCGATCCGCAAAATTGGCCGACCCTACTTAAGGCCCTCAAAATTGACCTAGGCCCTCCGAATTGGTCACCCTTACTTAAGCCCTCAGAATTGGCTTCGACTCGCAAAATTGGTCACCCTTACTTAAGGTACTCAGAATTGACCTCGGCCCTCAAAATTGGTCTCTCTCGCTTAAGCCTTCAGAATTGGCTTCGACCCTCAGAATTGGTCTCTCCCACTTAAGCCCTCCGAATTGACTTCGACCTGCAGAATTGTTCACCCTTACTTAAGCCCTCAGAATTGTCTTCGATCCTCATAATTGGTTGCTCCAACTTAAGGTCCTAGGAATTGACCTCGGACCATAAAATTCATTGCTTCCACTTAGGTCCTCAAAATTGACCTCGGCCCTTAGAATTGGTCTCTCCCACTTAAGCCCTCATAATTGGCTTCGACCCTCAGAAATGGTCGCTTCAACTTAAGCCCTCGTAATTGACTTCGACCCGCAGAATTGGTCACCCTTACTTAAGCCCTCAGAATTATCTTCGACCTTCATAATTGGTTGCTCCGAGTTAAGTTACTCAGAATAGATCTCGACCTTTAGAATTCTTCCCTTCCTTTTAGGTCCTCAGAATTGACCTCGGCCCTCGGAATTCGTCGCTTCCACTTAGGTCCTCAGAATTCGTCGCTTCAACTTAAGCCCTCAGGAATTGGCTTCGACCTTCAGAATTGGTCACACCAGAAAAGACCTAAGGATCACTTGTTAATGCATATTAGGTTATTATAAAAACTCTTTTAACTCTTTGATATAAAATCTATTAGAAATTATAAGTTACAAAACATTTACCCCACTAGTAAGTAAATGTGGTGATGCTAGATATAAAAATAATTCCCTTTAAGAATGAGATAAGGAAAAATGGAAGGTGACATATATTTGTTCTCGAGGAACCCACCGTGGTGGTAAACCCCATTTTCCTAGTCCCAAGACAACTCACACACCTAAGTCCACTATTACCAATTACTAATTACAAATTACAGTCCACCAGTTTACAATGTAATTTAAACTAAGCAAATACAATTCCATACACCCATCCTAGTCTAAATACAACCCAATTTGACTGAAAATCAGTCAACCCAATAACACCCAGGTAAGAGTGACTAGAACACACGCACACTACACACTCAACACCTGGGAATCCGTGTAGATCTACACACAATAAATAACTACAAATAATAAGAGGAGATTGAATTAATCGGTACTAAAAGAATGATTAAATATTAAGTCCCAAGATTGAATTAATCTTCCTTAATAATTAATACTCAAGTAAAGATTAATCCTAAACAAATTTAGTTGGCGAAAATGACCATAAACAAAATAGGAAATAAAATTCCAACAATTATGTCGCGCAACTAAAATAATAATTAACTTAACACCCAATAGAATATGAATCAGTTTAAACCAATTTTATGTTAAAATATTAAGTCCAAGTAAAATGAGTAAAAGATAAATATGTGTAACACTTAGGTCATACAAATTAAGACTTAATTAATAACTTAGAACATACAAATAAGGAGTTAACTTATGCATACGAACCCAATAGTACGAAGGTCCAGGGGCTAAGTTACGGAATGGGAAGATGTTAGGAACCCATCTCGCCCTTTCGGTCTCTCATGGTCTAGTGTTTTTATCTTTCTTTTTATATCCCCGTGAAGTGTTGTGATCATGTTTATATAATGGAGTTCGGACTTACTCAACTCGTACCATCGTCAAGGTAGAGTGAGGTCATCCATAGGAATGTTCCCAAAGTAACATATGTAGAAAGTATGATGTGTGCGTTCATCACGATATTTATCGTTATTAGAAAACGATAATATGTGTTTGATGAAACGCGAACAAGCATGATATATATATATATATAAACGTGAAAATGGGAGGGTTTTAGAAAATAAAAGATTTTGAGAAATGCAGAAGGTTGGAAAATTGGACTCGAGTCTTAGATTTTAATCCAAGACGCCTATGTAGCCTATAAAGGCATCAAAGTCCACGTAGTTCATATGTAGAATAAGGGTGGGGTTTATCCCTTAGATACGAACGAAATTTTATTATATGTGTGTGTAGAAAATGTGTTGCTTTGACTTTGGAAAAAGGTGTGATGGGTAATCCCATTTGAAATTTACGGGTATAACCCTCTTTTATTTATTTTTGAGATTTTTTGTAGAAAATAAAGTATGTGCAATATACTAATAATAAAAGTGTAGATATTAATGTGTATGAACTAAAGTAAGAACTAGATTATGAATCTAATGTTTATTATGATAAAACAAGGAATTTAAAGAGAGAGCGAAGGAATTGGACCTTCTTTGAAGCTTGATCTTTGATCTTGGATGAATTCCCTTAAATGTTGATGAATGTTGATGAGAGAGAAGGGTATTTTTCCAAATTTGGTATGAAAAGTATGGGAATGTAAGCTTGGATGGAACTTCATTGATTTTAAAGGAATGTTATTGAGATTAGTGATATTGATGGATCTGTTGTGTTTGCTGGAATTTGAGGATCCCCGGATTTTAAAATTCTTCACAATTAAAATCAAACTTGTAATTTCCTTTTAAAAATATGCGGAAGCGTAAACGTTGAATGATGTGATGGTTCAACTCAAATACTAAAATTCCAATTTTAACATAAACAAAAGTAAAGTGAGAATTAACTCAAACAAACTAAGTAATTAATTTACACTTTAAACGATTAAGTCCAATTAAATCCAAGTCCTAGAATTTGCCTAAATTATGATTGTTCATATTTCCAAGTTAGGCCAAACCAAATTAATGCAAGTGACTTGAATTACAAAATTTTACCCAATATTAAATTAAAGTCCAATTTAAATATAGTGTGAGAATTAAACCGAATTTTATCTTGAATTAAACCTAATGCATGCGTTCTAAATTTTGTGCAAGATAAAATAAACAATGTCACACTACGCCGCGATGTACGAGGAAAAAACCAAGACGGGAAAAAACCTCGGACGGCCCTAGCCACAAGTCCACTAGATACGGAATTATACAATTACAAGACAAAAGACTTACATCCTCGACTCGAACCCTCTCAAGCCTTGTCGCTCCTTCTTGTAGAAACCGCTTCCTAGCGGACAACCACGGAGCTCCACCGCGATCTTGGAATCCACCGATAGGACTTTGTATGGTCACCGTCACCCGAGCTTGGAGCCTTTCTCCAAGTGAGTAATACCGCAACAAACTTCTTCTTCTTTGTGATGGGATGTAGAAGGAAACCCGAAACGTCTCTTTTTCAATTCGGTAGAGAAAACCGGTGCCAAAACTCCAAGCAATTGATATTAATATAGAAACTTGGATAAACACAATTGGGTGTAAACACTAGAGTGGTATATGCATTTTCTTTGAAAAACAACCCTCAAAACTTGAACATTTTCCTAAACTATTTTTGCTTTCAAACTCTCTCTAGGAGATAAACTTGGTTGGAAAAGTTTTTTAGAAAAATGTGTTTCCCGTCCTTAATAAGTCTTGAAAAAGTTGGTTAAAAACCAAGAGGAGAAAGTGGGTAAAAACTGCCAAAAACTGTTCAAAACTGTTCCCGCCTGGCATCTCGTTCGAACGAACTTGACTCTCGTTCGAACGAGACTTCTAACGAGCGACCAGACTGGGCTCGTTAGAAACTCGTTAGATATCTTGTTAGAACGACCAAACTCGTTCGAACGACTGACCAGTTTAGGTTCGTTGGTAAACTCGTTCGAACGAAACCTGGTTCAAACGAAACATTCGTTCGAACGAAACCTGGTTCGAACGAAAAAACTCGTTCGAACGAGACTTCGAACGACTTCCAGAAATTTTTGATAAATTCAATTTTTGGCCCAGAAACTTTATGTACTTTATTTTAAAGTTCCAATTAAATTATTCTGAAAGTAAAACATGGTTGTTTATTAAACCTAACACCCAATAAATATTGTTCCAAGCTCCTATATAAATATAATTACATTCATACCTTGGGAGCATGGAACCTTAGATGATGACGTAGAAACGAGGCACGCAAACCGGCATTTTGATGAAGCTTTATATTCTTTGCCGCTACGTCTTCAACACACACTTCATAGGCTTGAGAGTATTACAATAAATCATTAACCTATGAATAAATCTTTTTGTCCCGAATTGAGCCAAAACTATATATGGAATCAATTGGAAATTTGTGTCCTTACAAATCTCCCCCTTTGGCTATTCGGGGACAAAAACCAAAACAAAAATCCTAAAGGGCCGTCAAGCTCACTAGACTCAAAACATAACCCACCCAAACTTGACTCAACCCAAGGATTAAACACTTTGCCTTTTAAAGTTGTCGCTTTAGTAGAATACCTGCACACTTAAGCAAACTCATCAAATGCATAGGGAATATCAAAATATATTAATCGCAATTAATTAATTACTCCCCCTAAAATAATTCTCCCCTTTATCAAACAATGACATTTACTTAGAAAGACGTCTCCCCCTAAGATGAATCTCCCCCAAACTAAGATGCGATAATAATAGGATTAGATACCATTTCTCCCCCTATCATCATTCTCCCCCTTTTTGTTCGGGAATAGGCAAAGGATAAAGAACTAATAAACAACATGTGGAAGCTTAAAGTGAAAAGACATGACAACATATGGGCAATAAAAGCAAGGCAAAGACAAATAAGTATCATATATATAGATAATAAAAATGTACCAATAGAGCACTTTCATATATATATAGATATAAACACACACATGACACAAAATACAATAAGTTTGCACACTCGTATGGCAAAAATGTGTCATATGGAAACGGAAGTGTAGGGGTGTGTACGAGCAACAATTAAATTTAGACCCAAACACTTAAGAAACGTTCACGGAGTTCTCATTTGATTGCAAACTTCATCACAGTTAAATATGACCTCATGTGACAATATAAAGATTGAACTCAATGAACAAACATACACAATGCATACAAGCCTAGCATGATGATGATTCTACACACCAAATAGAGTCATGACATTAAAGACAACTAGGATAAACGGACATTGTGCAAACTGTTGATATACCATCCAATTCTCCCTCAATGAGCATATATATTCTTTTTTTTTTGAATGAATATATCAAACAAACATAGGCCTTGGCAATTTCTTTCTGTTTAATGCCAAATATTCTGTTTTTAGGCCTTTGGATCACGTATTTCTTTTAGATCCAATCAACGGTGGATTACTATCGCAAAGGATTTAATTCATCCTTTCGGAGCCCTTCCCTGTGCATATATTAATTTATCATGTTTTCATTTTTCACACAAATCTCACATGCAACGGATTTTGACATGCACTAGTCCTCCTAGGTCATAGATATGTAGATGACTAGATTGATAGGAGAACACCTCAAAAAGCTCAAATATAACATGTGACATTAAGATTTCAAAAGAGCTCGTGCATGTGTGATAGAGGCATATATAAATAGAATCCATTTAAACAATACATAATCCAACTACTCCATATAAAACATGGTAAAGAACATTTTAAGGATTGAAAATCTAAACCAAAAGTTCTAGCCACGTGGGAGCGTAAAAGATGGGATTCAAATACAACTATATGCCACATAAAGTGTGTCAAACAAAAATACACACAAAACAATTTTTTTTAGAGTTTTTAACATTTTTATCCAAAAATTAAATATATATATACTCAAAAGGACAAACAAAAATCATTTGATTCTTTCATTAAGCTCAAATTATCAAGAGATAAAGTCCAAATAATAAACAAAAATATTTTTGTATTTTTCATTTAAAGCAAACAAAATGAAAGAAATATAATACAAAAGATAAACAAAAATCATAATTCTAGCATGGGATAAGCATGGGTCAAAGACTAGAAAATGATTAAACAAGAATACATTTAGCATGTGAATATAGCATGAAGTACAAAAGCTAAAGTATGCAAACACTAACACATTCAACCTTTAAATTTAGTAAGGGAGGAAGGATGTGATAGTAAATGAGAATCAAAATCCCTATTTTGTAAGGCAACCAAATCGGATTTCCTAACCCAAATTAATGAAGAATGACAATCTTGGGGTGTAGGAACATTAGCTACCATGGTTACTTTACAATGGGATTTTCTAGGAATTCGTTTAAGATCAAAACAAAATTTCCTAAGATGACCTTTTCGACCACAATGTGAACAAGTGAAAACATGTCGAAAATATTTACCTAAGGAGTGATCTTTAAATGCATTCCTAGTAGATTCTCCTAAAATGTTGGTTTTGACTTTAGGGTTGAATTCATTACAAGTATTGAAGCCTAAACCAAATGTGTCATTTTTAATTTGGACCGTTCCTAACATTTTATCAAGTTTTTCCGAATGACATTCCAAATCAAATTTGACATTACTAGAATCTTTTAATTTATTTTCCAATTCTATAAGGTTAGATTCTAGTAAAAAATTACGCTCTTAAAAAACGAGAAGCTCCTTTTTCAAGGATTCCATTAAACCCCTAAGTCTATCTCTCTCGCCTTCTACGTATTCTAGCTTCTCTCGAAGAGTCCTCTCTCGTGTCCTAAGGTCTTCTATTAAGGCACTATCATCAACGACCTTGACATTTTCTCTTAAACAAGCTTCTAACTTCAAATTAGCTCTTTTCAATTTAATAGTTTTTTTATATAATTCATGAAAAGCATTTTGAAGTTCACTCTCATCAACCTCTTCTTCATTTTCACTCTCTCTTTCTTCTCCACTCTCACTATCATCAAAAACAAGGGAATCATGAACAATGACCTTGGAAGTGGCATGTGCTATCGTGTCATCAATCGATGAGTTCTCACTATCACTCACATGACTTGCCATAAAAGCCACAAAATTTTTCTTTGTGGGGGAATCGGGCTTTTCTTCCGTATCACTATCACTAAGGGTTTCATTATATGAAATGGGTCGATTACTCTCTTTCCTTAGTTTAGTGGGGCACTCATAAGCCCTATGGCCATAACCTTCACAACCAAAACACTTATTAGACTCGTCCCTATCAAAATTTTCATTACTAGACTTAGGGATCTTTTCGGCTTTAGAAATCTTCTCGCTTTTATCATGTTTAGAAGATTCAAATTTCTTAAAGTCATTTTTAAATTTATCTTTGTTGAATTTAAGAAAATTTCTAAATTTACGAGCAAATAAAGCCATATCTTCCGAGTCACTATCACTCTCGCTCTCTACTACTTGTTTAACCTCTTTTCGGGCTTTTAAAGCAACGCCCTTTTCGATTTTCTTTTCATTTTTAGGGGGAAACATATCCAGTTCATAGGTTTGTAAATCACCTACAAGCTCTTCTAATTTCGTAGAGGCTAAAGTTGGTAAAGAATTTAAAACGGTCACCTTTGGAATAAATCTATCGGGTAGGGACCTTAAAATTTTCTTTACAACACGGTCGTCAGGTATTTTATCTCCCAAGTTAAAAGATGAATTAAAAATATCAGAAAGTCTAGCATAAAATTTATCAAAAGTTTCTTTTTCATCCATTTTGATAGTTTCAAATTGAGTGGTGAGGTTTTGGAGTTTTGAAGCTTTAACGACACTAGTTCCTTCATGAGTTAATTGTAAAATATCCCAAGCTTCTTTAGCGGTTTCACACGTCATAATACGTCGGAATTCATCCGGTGCGACAGCGCTAAATAAGGCATTTAAACCTCGGGAATTAAAGTTAGCAAGTTTAAACTCATTTTCAGTCCATCTATCGACGGGTTTTATAACACGTTCATTTTCAACTAAGTAAGTTGGTGGGGAGTACCCGGTAACAACAGACATCCAAACTCTCTCGTCGATAGATTTTAGTGCCGATCTCATTCGCGCTTTCCAATACGCGTAGTTTGAACCATCGAAAATAGGAAATTTTGAAAATGGGGAAAAATCCGTTTTAGCCAAAAAATTATTTAAAAAGATCATTAACGAAATAATTGATCGCCTTGGCTCTGACCACTTGTTGGAATTTGAGGATCCCCGGATTTTAAAATTCTTCACAATTAAAAATCAAACTTGTAATTTCCTTTTAAAAATATGCGGAATCGTAAACGTTGAATGATGTGATGGTTCAACTCAAATACTAAAATTCCAATTTTAACATAAACAAAAGTAAAGTGAGAATTAACTCAAACAAACTAAGTAATTAATTTACACTTTAAACGATTAAGTCCAATTGAATCCAAGTCCTAGAATTTGCCTAAATTATGATTGTTCATATTTCCAAGTTAGGCCAAACCAAATTAATGCAAGTGACTTGAATTACAAAATTTTACCCAATATTAAATTAAAGTCCAATTTAAATATAGTGTGAGAATTAAACCGAATTTTATCTTGAATTAAACCTAAAGCATGCGTTCTAAATTTTGTGCAAGATAAAATAAACAATGTCACACTACGCCGCGATGTACGAGGAAAAAACCAAGACGGGAAAAAACCTCGGACGGCCCTAGCCACAAGTCCACTAAATACGGAATTATATAATTACAAGACAAAAGACTTACATCCTCGACTCGAACCCTCTCAAGCCTTGTCGCTCCTTCTTGTAGAAACCTCTTCCTAGCGGACAACCACGGAGCTCCACCGCGATCTTGGAATCCACCGATAGGACTTTGTATGGTCACCGTCACCCAAGCTTGGAGCCTTTCTCCAAGTGAGTAATACCGCAACAAACTTCTTCTTCTTTGTGATGGGATGTAGAAGGAAACCCGAAACGTCTCTTTTTCAATTCGGTAGAGAAAACCGGTGCCAAAACTCCAAGCAATTGATATAAATATAGAAACTTGGATAAACACAATTGGGTGTAAACACTAGAGTGGTATATGCATTTTCTTTGAAAAACAACCCTCAAAACTTGAACATTTTCCTAAACTATTTTTGCTTTCAAACTCTCTCTAGGAGATAAACTTGGTTGGAAAAGTTTTTTAGAAAAATGTGTTTCCCGTCCTTAATAAGTCTTGAAAAAGTTGGTTAAAAACCAAGAGGAGAAAGTGGGTAAAAACTGCCAAAAACTGCTCAAAACTGTTCCCACCTGGCATCTCATTCGAACGAACTTTACTCTCGTTCGAACGAGACTTCTAACGAGCGACCAGACTGGGCTCGTTAGAAACTCGTTAGATATCTTGTTAGAACAACCAAACTCGTTCGAACGACTGACCAGTTTAGGTTCGTTGGCAAACTCGTTCGAACGAAACCTGGTTCGAACGAAAAATTCGTTCGAACGAAACCTGGTTCGAACGAAAAAACTCGTTCGAACGAGACTTCGAACGACTTCCAGAAATTTTTGATAAATTCAATTTTTGGCCCAGAAACTTTATGTACTTTATTTTAAAGTTCCAATTAAATTATTCTGAAAGTAAAACATGGTTGTTTATTAAACCTAACACCCAATAAATATTGTTCCAAGCTCCTATATAAATATAATTACATTCATACCTTAGGAGCATGGAACCTTAGATGATGACGTAGAAACGAGGCACGCAAATCGACATTTTGATGAAGCTTTATATTCTTTGCCGCTACGTCTTCAACACAAACTTCATTGGCTTGAGAGTATTACAATAAATCATTAACCTATGAATAAATGTTTTTGTCCCGAATTGAGCCAAAACTATATATGGACTCAATTGGAAATTTGTGTCCTTACAGTGTTCCTTGGAGTGTCTTCATGGCCTCTATTTATAGGGTCAGTGGGGTTTTGATCAGCCTACCCCATGGGCTGCCTATCGGCATGTGACCCCAGACACAGTGCCGATTGGCAGGGCTCAAGATCTACTAATTGGCAGTCCTGTATAGATTCTCCCAAAAAATGGTTGTAGAACACAAATCGTTGATCCAAATCGTTCATGAGGCATACCGTTAAAAATGTATTTTAGATACCTTCAAGTGTCTTTGGACTACTCCCAGGTTCGGGAGTTGACTTTAGGTAAAATATGGCTCGGAAGCGCATGTCGGTCATTTGGACGGGAGATCACCGGATGTAAATGGATCATTCGTTCGCATTGTAAGTCAGAATCGCACATGGGGTAGACTATTGGAAAGGTTAGGAGATGTAATTCGACATTCCAAATAGTTTTACTCGATTCAAAAAGTTGACCATGGTCAATCGGGGCTCGAAAGCGCCCCAAGGACCACTTGGAGTAAAAAGAATCATTCGTTCGTATCATAGGTCAAAATTACACATGGGACAGACCGTTAGAAAGGGTATTTAGTGCCTTTAGGAGATTCATTCAATCTCGTCGGAGCTGAAGAGGTAACTTTGGTGAAACAAAACCCGGGAGCAGTCGGTGGCCCCCAGATCAATTTTCGAGGAAAAATTAATCATTCATCTGAATAATTATGCTGTTTTGCACAAGGATTGGACCATTAGAAAGGGGTTTCAGTTCCCTTAGAAGATTCAAACAGCTTTCACTCTGACGCTGAATTTGATTGGGGTCAAATCGGGGCTCGGGAGTGCCCGGTGGCCTCCCAATCGATCTTTAGTAGCAAAATGATCCGTTCATTTGAATTGTTATGCCTATTCGTGCACGAGATGGATTATTGGAAAGCGTATTTAGAGCCCTTCAAATATTCAAAGATCTTTCGCTCTGACGATAGAGTTGACCGGGGTCAAACGGGGCTCGGGGGCGCCCGGTGGGCTCCGAATCAGTACTCGAAGTGCGACATAGGGTTTACAGTGAGACAGGGAGGTTCTAGGGACCTAAGATGAGACCTAGGGGATCCTAGAATGTGCTTTCTATAGAGCCCCTCGACGGGTTATCATGGAACAAGTGATAGCCATCGAATATACACTATATAATAGAGGTCAGTTTTATAGACCTAAGGGTAAGGATGATCAATTCAGAGGATCGAGGTCGATGCTGAGGACCTAAGGTCATGTTGGGGGGGCAGATTCTGAGGATCTAAAGGAGTTGAGGAGTAATGAGGCAACCAATTCTATGGGATGGGGTTGGTTCTAAGGCTTTAGATTGTAGCAACCAATTTTGAGGGTCGAAGCCAATTCTAAGGGTTTAAGTAGAAGTGACCAATTTTTAGGGTCGAAGACCGTTCTGTGGACTTATTTAGGGGTGACCAATTCTGTGGGTCAAAGAAAATTCTGAGGGATTATGTAGAAACAACCGATTCTGAGGGTCGAAGCCAATTCTGAGGGATTATTTGGGGTAACCAATTCTGCGGATCAAAGCCAATTCTGAGGGCTTAAGTAGAAGCGACCAATTCTGAGGGCTTCTTTGGGGTGACCAACTTTACGGGTTGAAGCCAATTCTGAGAGCTTAAGGAGAAGTGACCAATTCTGAGGGTCGAAGCCAATTCTGAGGGCTTAAGTACAAACGACCGATTCTGAGGGTCGAAGCCAATTATGAGGCCTCATTTGGGGTGAACAATTCTGAGGGTTGAAGCCAATTCTAAGAGCTTAAGTAGATAGACCAATTTTGAGGGTCAAAGCCAATTTTACAGGTTTGGGTCGAAGAAAATTCTGAGTGTTTAAGATAGAAACGACCAATTTTGCAGGTCGAAGCCAATTCTAAGGGCTTAAGATAGGGGTTACCAATTCATCGGGTCGAAGGCAATTCTGAGGGCTTAAGTAAAAGCCACCAATTATGTGGGTCTAAGCCAATTCTGAGGTCTTATTTTGGGGTGACCAATTCTGTAGGTCAGAGACAATTCTATGGGATTATTTTTCCTTAGGGAAATTTGGGGACTCCACTGGGGATGTGTGATATTTCTCTGGGGATTTGGGGAAGCATTTGGCTTTAAGTTCCACTGGGGAAGAGGGAATGATCCGAGGATTTTGAGCTGGGGAATCTTTGGAATTTTGGGGTGTCCTCTGGAGACATTACAGGGGAGAATTGTCCTCGGTAATTTCACTGGGGATGTAGAAATAAAAAATCTTGGTAAAAAGGTTCCAAAATTAATCTGGTGATTTTAGGAATTTTTTGGGGATTTTTTGGGATTTTCTAGCATTTCTTTGGACTTTTGTACAAAAATTTTAAAGGAGGTGCTGACCAGCATATATGGAGGGGTTCCAAACGGTAGTGGCATGATCTTTTGGGGTACCTCAAGCAGGTGGAGGGTCAGTGTTGATTGGTGGTAGTAGGGAGATGCCGATCGGCATGCCCCTTAGCCTCCTTTAAAAAGGGGACGGGTTCTCCTCATTTTTCACAGTTTTTCGACTTGCCTTCTTCTGCAATTATCTTTTGCAAATCGTTTCAACATTCCAAAGTCAAGATATGGCTGAGTTTTCAAGCAACACTACTCACATGGTATGGCATAATGCCGACGATTGGGCAGGGTTGGAGTGGAGGGCTAGGGTTGGGTTATGAGAACTCCTTTAACACATTTGATTTGGTGTTGGATTATTGGATTCTTCTATGTGATATCTCGCGTCATCATTCTTCTAGGTTGGTGAACCCTGGTGGCTATGTAAGTATCGAATGACCTTTGGTATTCTTTCCTTTTTCTTGACGAGATTGCTTTATTTCTTGAATTTGACAATGGTTTTCTTTATTTCTTTGACAGTCTGATGTCTCTATGTCGACTGTACATGCCCGAGGGATGATGGGGCTTAAGGATGTTTGGGAGCACCTTCAATCTGTGGTGCACTGGATGGTGTCATCAGTCGACTTTAAGAGATTGGCGTCTGCTCGGGATGAGACACTCATTCGACGGATGTTTTGTGTGCTTTGGGAGAGAGGTGGAGGGACACTACCCACACATTCCATTTCATCTTTGGGGAGATGACAGTGACTCCCATTGATGTGCAACAGCTTCTGAGGCTAGACTATGATGGTGTTCAGATCGAGGTTGACAGGGCACTGAGGGTGATGCCGGAGGCAATGACGACGACCTTGGGTGAGGTGCAGAGGGTGGTCTTTATAGATTCTCTCCATTTTTCTCCGCTGATGGAGATGTTGTTGCAGAGGAGGATTGATGAGAGCGACAGGTGGTAGGTGCGTCAGATGGCCTACTTGTTTATTTTGCTTGTGCGGGGTGGTTTTCTGGTGGCGACGGGTGGTGACGTCGTGCACTTATGGTTTTTGTCATTCTTGAGGGTGTTCTCAGACATCCGTCTTTATGATTGGGGGAGCCTGACTTTAGAAACCCTTTATTATTCTCTTAATGCATTCATTCGGTGCTGCCGACAGTCTTTTACTAGAGCCACGTATCTTCTGGAGGTACTATTTATTTTCTGGAATTTTTCCTTTATGCATTTGCATTTTCCTTGCGCTTTTTCCTGATTTTTTAACTGTGTGCCTTTGTCCTTTGCAGACGTGGTTCTATGAGGTGATTGGATTGAACACCCAGTTGATATCTTTGAAGTATGACTCTATTGGGTACTTCTATCGAATGTACCGGTGGCGGAGGTCCAACCGGAAGTCGAAAAAGTCTCTCTCTCTCTCTCTCTCGAGATGGTGCATCAGGTCTTGAATAGCCTGAAGAGTGAGAGGGTAAGCCCTTTTTTATCTTCAGAATTTCCTATCCTTTGATGGTCACTCATTGATATAGATGTTTTACTCTTATTGAGCATTTACAGGTGACCTTTTATCCCTGGGGGGTGGTCATTTAACACACTGGGGTGACTGGGGGTAGGCGCAGATGCGGCGTCTACTGGCGTATGAGTTTGGCTATTCTTGGTACCTCAGGGAGGAGGTAGTCCGACAGATTATGAAGGATGAGGTTGCGGTGACATCGGTGAAGCCCCCTATGTTCATGAGGTGAGTGCGGGAGATATCAGAGGATGCCCGGGTGGCGGAGATGGTGGGGGAGTTGTACTCGCTGTATACCGGCACCACGGTTATGCACGATTACATGTACTTCGTTTTGAGCTAGCTGATGTCTCCCAGTATATACGATGTGATGCGTCTTCCTCGTCTGGGTTCGAGTCGACAGGTGGGGTCCTCCGATAGTGCGGGTGGTGTGATGACATCAGTGGAGCGATGACTTCGGAGGCTCCCTTTGTATGGATATTCTCGCCTGGTTACAACATTCGACGAGCTGATGGAGGGTCGATGCGTTTACAGCATCGTCCTAGTGCGATGGACCCGAAGGAGTTAGGCCTGACAGAGGAGTTCCTTCGACCTGAGGTACACTTTATGTTTCTTTATGTTTTGATTTCCTAATTCCTTTCTTCTTCTTTTATATTTGACTAATTTGATTTTTCTATTTTCTTTTGCAGCACATCTGGGTCTCCACCACTTGGCTGAGGGATATTAGGGATTGGATATCTTTGGCTACTGCCCATATTAAGGATGCGATTCCGGTTCCTTCTTCCTTGGAGTTGTCTGCCTTGTCCGGGGAAGGGTCGAGTTCTGGAAGTGGTGGCACATTGTCTCACCGTAGGGGGAAGAGGGCACGCCGTAGGGATGGAGGCTCTTAGAGAGAGAAGAGAGAGAAATAATAGGTTAAGAGAGAGAGAAAGAAAATGGGTTCAGGCTGAGTCCCATTATTTTGTTCTATTATTTTTCCTACAAGATGTCAATATAACACAGAGAAATATATGAAAATAAAGATGTATTAACTCTCGCTTTAGTGATTAATGCACATGCTCTTTTTAATTTGCTGTTGAGACCATAAAAAGAATTTGGAAATTGATTTAAGAAGGATTTTATTTTAAAATGGGATAAGTAAAAGTATGAGGAAATTCGAAATTCCCTTAAGATAAAATTTATTTTTATTGATTTTTTTTTTGACAAAAGAGGAAAAAGGGAATTTTTCCAAAATAAGGGGTTACCGATCGGCATATTAGTCCAATCCAATCAATCCATGGCTTTGATTGCACTTTATTCAATTTCTTGGTACTTGGTGGGGGCAAGTTTCACTCTAATTCCTGCAGGGTTTCTTGTCTTTGATTGATAGTTTTTAAATATAAATAGGGGTGTGAATGGGGCTTTTGTCCTCACACTTTCATCTCCCTTCTCCTTTACATTTTCATTTTCTCATTATCTTCTTATTTTTCCAGATGGCTCTCCCTGGTAGCATTGAGTTTTCCAACTACCTCAAAGCCTTGGAAGCAATGTGCTCTTATAATGTTGATTATGACGCATTGCACATGCGGCGAGTCTCTTTGTGGTGTAATCGACCTATTGAGTGGAACATGCTGATGGTAGCCATGGACTTTTGGTACCCCGAGGACTATGTTTTTCGCTTTGGGTTGGATGAAATTTATCATACCTACGAGGAATTTTCTGCCACGCTAGCGATAAATCCTAGCATTGCTGCGGCTTTGCACGAGTTTTTCGTTCTCCTAGGGAGTTATTGGCTAAGCTTATCCATATTTCGCCTTCGATAGCCAGGCTTTTGGTTACAGGAGGAATGATTTCTCTTTCGGCAGTGTTGTGATCCATGCATTCGCAGGATGTGGGTGATGCCGGCTATGCTGGGTCGTTATTCCGGGTCTAGTTTCAAAAGTATTGTTGGTGACTGAGGAAACGCTAGTGGGACCCTAACTTGTGACCATCATTTCCCGGATGTTGTACCATAACAATCCTACGATGGTGATACTGGCGGAGACTTTTAATGGTCTGGATGCTTGGCGGGAAGGTCATTCCACCTTTTTGAGGGGTAGCCATGTGATGTTGTTCATGTGGCTATTGGAGAGGTTCTGTTTGGCTGTCCTACCTTAGTATCCTTTGTCGACGGTGCTGAACTTATGCTCATGCTATTTCATTAGTGTAGGCCCGTACATTAAGAGTTAAGGGAACTGGTTTGTAGAGCACGAGGCTCAAGGCTTGCACCGGTCTGTGCCTTATTAGGGGGAGCTACTACCAATTCTGTAACTCGGGGAGTACCAATATGTTCAATTGGTAGGCCTCAGGCAGACCTCTTCTTACTTCCCATAGAGGTTGCTGCTCTAATTTGGTTAGGAGCAAATCGTTCCACTGCGAACACTGAACTTCTTTCCTGTAGAGAACCTGACGGAGCATATTCACATGCGATTTGGATCTTTGTGGGAGAATCATTGTCCGTCGGCCCGTCCTTCCCAATCTGTGGGTAGAGTTTGGCACATCTCCGAGGACTACTTGAAGTGGTTGTGGAAGAAGGTAGTGTCCAAGATGCTGGCTGTGGAGACTGGACAAAGGTGGTTTGTCGTATCTGATACCATAGAGATAGGTGTTGTGGTTTTCCCAAAGCTATTCTTGACTTATCGCTCTATGGAGCGTCTACAATACTCTATTCAGGATGGCGAGGTTTGGGGACCCCAGGATACAGGTGATGATGGTGTTGGTTTCTCTGGAAGCTACGAATAGAGCTTTGGGATACCTTTTGTAATGGGTGTGATTTTATGTTTTTATGGGAATAATTGGATGGGTCGTATTAGGAATAGTGGGGCTTGGTTTTAGGAAGATACGAGTAGGCTATCAAGGGCAAGTGTTTGACTCCTTATACCGATGTAATCGTACTGAAATTTCAGATAAAGAAATAAATAAGTTTTTGATCATCTAAGTGTGCCTCTTGATGACTTTTGCATTTTGAATTATCTATACCAATCGCTATGGCATAAATAATCCTTTTGGTCATGTATATGTTAAAATGAACTTTCATTTTCGGGGATAAAAAAAGAATATCATTTTGTTGAAAAAGAAGGGTGTTGTGCTCATGTAAACGGATGAGCTGCCTATGTACCTCTGAGGGTTTTGAAGATTTTTGAAATTCATTTTTTTGCAAGAAAAAATGTCTTTTAGAGGTTCAGGCCCCATGTAGTTCTGATTACATCAAATCAAGAGTTTATTTTTTTAGAATAGAATGGGATGAGAAGAGTCGTAGCGCATTGAGATTTCGGACTGGGGGTAGAATTTGTTAAGATAGTCCAGGTTAACTGGACGCGCCATTTCTTCTTCATCGAGGTCGGTGAGCATAGCGGTGCCTCCCGACAGAATCTTCTTCACAATGTAAGGGCCGCTCCAATTAGGCTTGAATTTCCCTCTGGGTCCGAGATGGGCTCTACTATTTCTTTGAGGGATAAGTCCCCTTCTCGGACACCGCGGTCCCTGACTCTCTTTTTGAATGATTACACTATGTGGTGATGGTACCCTTGTACGTGATATAGAGATTTCATCCCTCTTTCCTCCAAGATGGATAGCTCGTCAAGACGGTTTTGGTGCCGGTCTTCCTCACTGACCTTGGTCTCAATCATAACGCGTAGCAAAGGGATTTCTAGCTCCACGAGTAGGACTGCTTCCATGTCGTAGACTAGAAAGTAAGGGGTAGCCCCAATAGAGGTTCAAACTGAAGTGCGTTAGGCCTAGAGGGCGTAAGGATCCTATTGGCCCAATCTCGATAACTTTCGGTGATAATGGATTTAAGGTTTTTATTGGCTGCCTCGACTTGCCATTGGTCTAAGGTCGGTATGGAGAAGATTTGTGTCTTTGAATTCCTTACTCATCGGCCACTTATGTAACTTCTGCCTCGAAATGTAACCCGTTTTCTTACACCAGGTCGTACGGGACCTTATATTTGCAGATTATGTTTTTCTTGATGAATTTGGCCACATTTTTGGCAATCAAAACTACATATGACTCGGCTTTTACCCATTTGGTGAAGTAGTCAATGGAGACTAGGATGAACTCATGCCCGTTGGATGCATTCGGTGTAACTTTCCCTATGATGTCAATGCCCCATATGGAGAACGATCAGGGAGAATTCATGTTATACAATTCCCGCGGGGGAAAGAGCTGTAGGTTGGAAAACTATTGGCATTTGAGGCATCTTCGAACGTAAACTATGAAATATTGAACCATGGTAGTCCAGTAGTAACCCTGTCGGATGATCTTTTTGGAGAGCATGTAGACGTTCATGTGGGGTCTGTATTCCCCACTGTGGATTTTATGCATCATTTCTTCAATCTCAGCCCCTGCAATGCAGTGCAAATGGGTTCTATCGAAGTTTCTCTTAAACAGTGCTTTATCACAGACAATATACTAGGCAACCAGTCTATGGAGAGTTGATCATTTTTTCTTATCAGATCCTTTGGGATACCTACCATGTTTAAGGAGGTGCCAAATATCATTGTACCAATAGTTGTCTATCTCAAGATCTTCCTTTGTGCCAAGCTCAATGTGGTAGCAGTAGGTCAGTTTGTCTTTTTTTTGGACTAGGAAAGGGGCCACGATTATTCCCTCGGCTATGTCAATCATGGAGGATAAGGTAACAAGGGAATCAGCTAGGTTATTCTTTGCTCGGGGCAGGTAGTGGAAGGTGATTTCTTAGAATTAGGAAGCTAGCTCTTCAAGGTGGGCATGGAAGGGTAAGAGTTTCTCATCTTTGATTTTCCATTTTCTAAGGTGGGCAACGAGGTAAAGAATTCCTTTCTTAAGGGTAACTTTGAGGCCTACCGTTCACGCCTCATATTCAGTCATGTGGTTGGTTCAAGGAAATTCTATATTGATGGCAATGGGAGTGTGAGAGTCATCAGGGGAAATTAGGAGTATCCCAATGCCATACCCTTTATTTTTGACATCGCAATCGAAGGTCTTCTTAGGAGGTACAAAGGATATTCTCATCTGGAAACTCAGAGATCCAGACGTCAGTTTCTTTAATAGGGTAGTCAACAAGGTATTCATAGATGGCTCTTCCTTTCATAGCCTTTTGCATGACAAAAGTGATATAAATTCAGTTAGGAGAATCAACCAACGAGCCATTCGACTGAATAGGGCGGGCTTCTCGAGCAAGTATTTGATGGGATCCATTCGGAATAAAATATTTATGGAAAAGGTGAGCATATAGTTTCGTAACTTTTGGGTAACTCAAACAAGAGTGACACATGCTTTATCCAAGGCAGTGTAGTTAACTTCATAACTGGCCAACTTTTGACTGGCATAGTAGAGGGCTCTCTTTACGATTTTTTTTAAGGTATTGATCTAGCAAAGCCCCAACGACAGTATCGGTTACGATTAGGTATTGCTTGATTCGATCGAAGGCTTCTTGGCAAGCTTCGTTCTAGACTTTGGTTGAATCCTTTCGGAGGAGTTTGAAGATGGGTTCATAGATGGAAGTCAATTGGCTGATGAACCTGCTTATGTATTGTAATTTCCCAAGGATTCCCCAGACTTCCTTCTCCGTTCGAGGTAGTGGCATCTCAAGTATGGCTTTTAGCTTATCAAGATCTATTTTTATCCCTTTCTCCCTAACCATTAATCCCAAAAAATCCTTTAGTAAAACCGAAGACACATTTCTATAGATTAAACTGCATCTGATATTATTGCAGTCGTTCGAAGAACATACAGAGAGCGGGAACATGGTCTTCCCTAGCCTTGGATTTGATGATCATTTCATCCACGTAGACCTCAACTTCCTTGTGTATCAGATCATGGAGAATAGTTATTCCAGCCCTCTAGTAGGTAGCCCCATTATTTTTTAGACCAAATGGCATGACATTCTAGCAAAAGGTTCCCCAAGGGGTGATGAATTTCTCTTGGTGATCTGGGTTCATCTTGATTTGATTATATCTTGAAAACCCGTCAATGAATGACTTGAGAGCGTGATTGTCCGTATTGTCCACAATCATGTCGACGTTGGGTAGTGGGTAATCATCCTTTGCAGAGACCTTGTTCAAGTCTCGATAGACGACACACATGAGAACCTTCCCTCCTGATGTCATCATGGGTATGATATTGGCTAGGCAGGTGGGATATTTAATCACACGAATGAAGCCCACATTCCGTTTCTTGACTACTTCTTCTTTTACTTTTAGTGACCATTCGGTGTGGAGCTTTCGTAATTTCTGTTTGATTGGTTTGCATTTTGGGAGAGTCAAAATCTCATGTTGTACCATCTTAGGTTCAATGTTGGGCATATCATCATAGGACCATACGAAGACATCCACGAATTCCTTTAGTAGTTCTTCAAGTTGCACGCGCTTATGCTCATTAAGGGTAGCCCCTTTCCTAATCTCGCGCATTTGGCTACTAGAATCAAGATTAATAACAACAGTTTAATCTTCATTGACTTCAATGCGATTATGTTATTTGTTATTAACCTTATCTAGATCATTTAAGAATTATTCATTTATAAAATCATCATCATCAAGAGTTTGATGAGAATTAAGACAATTAATGTAAAGCACAGCAAGATACCCAAAATCTTTGTTTATTTCATTAATAGGAAAAACAACATTGAAAACCTCATCAAAGGAGGGCTCGGTTACAATCATAGTGAGGGAAAATAACTAAGGGGAAAAGGGGGTAAACATCAGGGTTAGGTTGAACATTAGCAGGTGGCACAAGTGCATCATTCCAGTTGAGAAGAGGTGCATCAACATCTTTGATGAGATCGGATGGGTTAGATGATGTAACCCTTGAGTGGATCATGCAGAGTGTCAGCCCCAGTATCTGTAAATTGAAAGATTCTTCGGAGTCACTTCCCTCAGAATCCTCGGTATTAGTTTTGCTCTCTTTAGTGAGTGGTTATACACGGTGTTGGGAACTCTCGGCTCATGGGTAGCTGTCTTGAAAGAATATCTCAATTCCTGGTTTCATTGGTTTGTCTACATGGTCATACCAAGGTTCAGGGAAGTCGCAGAAGGGGAAATCTTCACCTTCTCAGGCGAATCTTCCATTTAGGAATTCTACCGGGACCATTTTATCACATTTTAATCTCCTCTTCAGTCGAGGCTGATGGATCAATCTGAGTTCTTCTTCTGATGGCTAATAGCCCAAGCAATGGGAAGGAAAGACCTCCTTTAACATAATAGGTTCAATTTTCCTTGCTGTCTTTGCCCTAGACCTAGTCCGGGAATGAAGTGCGTGTTCTTGAACATTTGGATTACATTGACGTTTCCATGAGGGGTGTATTTCGGACAAACCCTGTCTTTGAAGTCATCCCATGTTAGGAGTAGGAGTGGTTCAACTTGTAATCTTGACAGAAGCATATCATTCACCCCGTGTTGTATTTTGAGTACTGAATTACTGATGCTTGCATTCTTAGTGTTGTCGTTGTCTCCTAACATGGTGATAACCTTCCTATTAATGAAGAAGTTTAATTTATGGTGAATCAAAGAAGACACCCATTTGATGCTATGGAGCCACGATCATTCGAGCAGCATATTGAAATAGGTTGGGATGTCAATGACTTGGAATTCAACAACAGGATTTATAGGGCCAACCCCTATTGCAATCTTTATAGATCACATTACTTCTCGGTGAGTGTTGTCAAAGGCACGTACGACAGCAAGGGTTGGAGAAAGGTTTCTCATTTTTAATCCCAGATAATTGAGGGTTCTTAATGGACGAACATTCAGAGTTGATCCGTTGTCGACGAGAGAGGGGGACAGTTTTCCCCATGACTTCAACAGAGATATTAAGAGCATGATTATGATTAGGACCAGTCTTAGGGATTCTTCTTTAGAAAAGGAGAGCATTCGAGTAGAGGTTAAGGATTCGACTAGGTTCACCACTTCTTCTGGAGTGGTTGAAGGAAGAACTGTGGGTCTTGTGAGTATCTTGATTAGGGCATTTCAGTGAAGTTAGGAAGACATAAAGAGTCCCCATAAAGTGATGTTGTCTTGGATATTCTTCAGTTGATCGAGGACCTAGCTTTCCTCGAGGGTTATTTCTAGCATAGGGAGATTTTTGACACCCTTCCTTTTTTCGCTTGCTAACGATTGTAGATTTAGGAATTAGTAATGTCTTCCTGACCTGGTCATGTGGTTTACAGAAGAAGGGAAAAATAGAATTACTGTTTCTTCATCAATATTGGGTTGTTCGACCACCTTGTGGATTTCTCCTAGCAGCTCCTCGAATGATATCATCCCGCATATGTCAGCTATCAAACTAGTCTTCTCTAAATCTTTCTCTTGATCTGAATCTTTGAAGTCGTCCCCCCATCCGGTGGCAATGATATTGTCTTTCCATGTAAAGCCAATGCACTACATAACTTCCACGGCCTCTTCGTCTAATTCCTCCCATTTGATAGGTAAATAAAGAACTAAAGAGACCAAGCGCCCTTGTAATTTCAAAGTATCGAGTAGCTTGGATATACTAAAAATATCACCATTCTGTTGAAACCAATCTTTCATGATTTAGATTATGTTATCTAGACTGACTTTTTCGATTGGCACCACTACCACCTAATTGTTTGACTCTCGGTCCCATTTTCGAGCTTGTAAGAATAACCCATTGAATCTCTGACAGTCAATGGTTATCTGGGAGGGAAATTTCAGCCCGAACTCTATGAGTTGGTTCAACACTTCTACAGTTCCATATCTTTACCTCCAGAACGGGTGCTCACGGCGATGCATGCTCTGGTGAGGAGGGATAAGGCTTGATCGGCAAGGCCAGTAGGGTATAAGAGAAAATATAGGCATGTTTGGAGAGTTTTAGGAGAGTATATGGGTGTGACTAGTGATTTACTCAGCATAATTTGGGTGGATGGGTCAAATTCTGAGTCTTCTTCTAGGAATATGTCATTTGTATGACTTGGGAGTGGATAAGGGTAGTGGGTGATTTGGTATTAATTGGTGGGGCGATGACACCCCAGTCAGTTAGGCCTTGGATCACATTTAGAAGATGGAAACATTGGTTAGTGGTATGTCTAGCGGTTTGGTGAAAGTAACAATGGGCAATAGTGTAGTAGCAAGGTTATATGTTCTTAGTTTATTTTGTGGAATACACACACGCAATCCAATTTAAAATTAGCTAAGAAGAGATATTCTCCAATTTTAATTTATGTAGCAGATTCACAAGTTCGCAAGAACAAATTTTAATTAATTCAATGAGATTGTTAACTTGGTTAATTAAAATAAAATTATTCCAGTTTTATCCGTTTTCTCCTAAGCATACATCTATGTGATAAAATAAAGTAAATCACGAAATCACAACCATAGCGTGCAAATGTACGAGGAAAACCCAAATGGCAAAAACCTCGGACGGATGGGCCTAGACAAAATCCACTACAAAATAGGTTTTACAAGAGACTCAAAAGACTTATAGACATTGACTCACTCAAGACATGCTTATGCCGTCCTCAACCTCCGAATTTGTAGTACGCGAAGCTCCAACGTGCTGCTCGACACTCCTCGTGTCGCGGTATCCATCGAAGCACAAAACCACCATCACCACTAAGATTGAATGCAAAGATCCATCGCAAACTTGCTTGTTGAATGTCAAGATGATTGAAGGGGCTTTGTTTCAAAAGTTGAAAATGGTGTTGGAGATTGATTTTACCTAAAAGAGGGAAGTTATGGAAAATGCTCTCAAGAGCATATGAAACTTCATTGGGTTAAGAAACTCAATTTCGTCCATATGATATAACTGAAAGAGTAGTGGACCAAAACAGTTGTTGGAAAATAACTGCTCGAAAATAAGTTAAAATTTCAAATCTGGCAGATCTCGTTCGAACGAGGTCGTTCGAACGACTTGTCGTTCGAACGGGTTATCTAACGGAATTCCAGTGTCGAATTAGATAGGTCGTTAGAAATCTCATTCGAATGAGATCCTTCGAACGACATTTCTAACGAGCTTCTAACGAGTTTCCAGTACAGCCTGGGGAATGTCGTTAGATCCATGTCGTTTGAACGACCTAGAGAAAACTTCGAACGAGATTCCTTTTTTCAAATAAAATGTTCAAATTAATTTCAAAAATGGTTCTTTATGAAAATTAAATATTTACGAACATTACTCTATATGAAAATTTCTCGTTTATAAAAAATACTCCAACACATAAAATTGATTTTGGTCATGTACCTTTTAGAAGAGCGAACATGGCGTGCATAATGATGTCGCGTGAACTTTGGATGCAATGCTCGAATCTTTATGGTTGAATAATGCTTGATGAGGAATGACCCAAATTTTTTTTCTCCAGTGGAATGTAGCCAATATAACAAATGACTCGATTGGAAATTTTTCCTTGCAAATCTCCCCCTTTGGCTATTCCGGGACAAAACAGAATAATAAAAAATAAATAAAAAGACAGAATTTGCTAAGCCAGCGGTCAAGCCGATTCTAAAGCCCGACCCAAAAACCCAAATAAAAAGACAGACTCAGTAACGCGACTGACGGTGCTGTAGAAGAGTAGGAGATGTATCCTACACACATGAAACAACAAATTCATAAACTCATGGGGAAGTAGAGAATGTAACATATATAAAATAATGTGTTATCATATGTTGTGAATAGAAAATGAACTCCCCCTAAAATATGCATATGTTGAATATTAAGAAATTAACTCCCCCTAAATTATGAATTCCTATTAATTAATAAAACTCCCCTTAAGTTATGAATTCCCATTAACAATGTTTCTCTCCCTTTTTGTCCGAAAATGACAAAGGGATGAAGAACCTGCATGTTAAAAGATAATCGAGAGAACAATAGGCAATAAATCCAATAACAATAACTGACAAAGGGAATAACATGATAATGCATTAATCAATAAGGGAAATGCCAAATATTTAATGTGCATACAGGGCAGAAGAATAAACCTCCAAACCAAATAAAAGAGTCAAGAAAGAAAGTATTTCACTCAGCCTCATAAGTACAACGATAAAGTAGATGAAAAAAAAAAGTAAATCATGGAGCAGGAGAATCATCATGAGAATTATCGGGAAGGGAGCCAGAACCAGATGAGCCTGCACCTTGGCGCATCTCCATGCGGCGAATGGCATCAAGGTGCTCTAACAGAAGAGAGTCCCGACATGTCTGGGCTTCATCGTTGCGCGCTTGAGCCTCCTCCTCGCGAGCTTGAGCCTATCGTTCCTGCTGCATGGAAACCAAAAGTTCCTGCAAAAGCACCATGTCTTGACGTCTATCTTCCTGAATCTGCTCAACCTGTGAATGAACAAATAAAATATCCTCCGACTCTACGGGTGCGAAATCATAGGAAGAAGAGGGTCGATGGATAGAGCGAGAGGGTGCGGGACGACTAGGGGCAGGGTGGGAGGAAGTGGCGGAGGGAGTGAGGTGAGGGGTATCTAGGGGTAAATGACCACGGGACCGGCTGATCGATGACATGTCAATGGTTTGGTATCGGGTGACAGGGACATCGGTGGATAGGCGGGGGAAGCCGTCGGGAAGACAAAAATGGGTAATAATAACGGCAAATGGGACGGCTTGGCGAGCGGGACTGGAAGGGAGGATCCTAACCGTCTGAATGACACTAAAGATGAAGGCAGGGAGATCGATGGAAGCCCTAATGATAATGGCAAACATTAGGTCCATATGCATTTTGATGATTTGGGTGGTGTTTGCACGGGGAATAAGACACGCACACACAATCCAATTAAGGACCATAAAATCGGGATGCAAGTGTTTGTGAAAGATTGTAACAGTGTCGGGAGGGTTAAGCCTAAATACGGTGCGCATAACGAGGGAAGGCTCAGGACGAGTATCAAAAGTCCAAGGGAAGGAGGGATTATTGACCCTAGGTAAGGGGATGATATGAGCAATGGATTCGGGAGAGACAATGATCTCCCTACCTCACACTCGAGAATAAATGTTATTCTCCCTATCATGCATCCCAAAATAAAATTTCCAAATGAGGTCGAGAAAAACAGTGTCCGTGAGTGAGAATAGGGGGTCCCACCCTAAATCAGAAATCCACGAATGCACAGTGGTGACGTGGAGGGATTGGAGATTAACAAGTTTCTCCCGAACAATAGAGCGTGTAGAGAAGCCTTGGGTGTGATATAGAGTGTGTGAGGGGAGTGACCCACAACGCAGCTTAAGGTCAGGTATAGCTGCATTTGCATTGGACTTCTCATCAGAGGAAGAGGAGCGTTCCTCAGGAGAGTCACGAATGTGACGTGGGCAACTGTTACGGGCAATTCTAAATGAGGGCAAAGGCTATAACCTACCCGACATAAATCCAACCAAACCGCCAAACACACCAAGTAAGCCAACAAACCAAACAACCAAATAGCACAAATACCATTCGCCAAAAAATAATTAAGAGATATGCCATGAAAAGAAAAAAAAATTATTTATGGAAAACTAATATTTGGGAAAATAGAAATAATTTTTTAATTAAGGAAACTGCATTTTAGAGTATCATGCAGTGTAACTTAATAGGAGTAAATAAACTGGCCTTAAATATCTAGAGAGATATACACATATTCATAAATGGAATTTGGGTGACAAATGAATAAAAGGTTTTGAAAAAAAATCCCAAACGCATATATCTATATGGGTATATGCAAATATATATATATATATATATATAGGCAGATGTATAAATATAGAAAGATATAAATATATATAGAGAGAGAGAAATGAAAAAAAAAACTGGCATGGAAGACAAAAAACGCAAATGGGAGATCTTCAGAGCAGATAATGGGTTAAATGGAGGAAGGAAGTGAGGTGGATTAATCGTGGGAAAATAGAGAGTGGGAAAGAGAGTGGGACAGAGGGATAATGGGTAAGGGTTAAGGGGTGGTAAGGAGAGAGAGGAAGAGTGTGTTGAGAAATGAGAGAAAAGAGGAAATGGGGAAATGGGAAACGTGTGCAGGATTAGGGGAAAAGGCTGAGGCAGCTGAATCTGGGGAAACGAAATCGCAGATTTTAAACCCAGGTCTTTCAAACTAGTGATGTCATTCGAACGATGTATTTCGAACGAAGTTCCAAAGCCCTATTGGATATTTCGTTAGATAACTCGTTAGAAGTTCGTTCGAACGACATTACGAACGAAGTTCCAGCGAGGAGGTCAGAAATTTTGTTAGAATTCTCGTTCGAACCAGAATTTCTGACGAAAATCAATCTTTTAAAATAAAATTTTAAAATAAAATAGTTTTAAAAATAGCATAAGAACAGGAATTAGGAAGGCTAGAAATATGCCAAAACAAGGATTTTAATAGTCCTAGCTTGTGTCAACATATCCAAATAGTGGGAGAGAGAATGTAGGGGTGTGAACAATACGAGTGAGAGTTTTTAGCCAAAACAATGTACAAGTGCGGAATACCAAACAATATATAAACGCAATATTCACTCACATTAGCCTTGTGTCAAAAGGAAATATTATAGAACACTTAAACACGAATGCAACAAGCATACAAAATAAATGATTCTCTTGCCAATAATGTCACAATGAGAAAGCGATGAATTGATTAAATGTGCATGCCCATTGATCTTCAACTTATATCCCCCATGAGCAACAATAGAGTGAGACTATTCTTTTTGAAGAATCAATCAAGCTAATTATTTTGGCCTTGGCATTATATATCATTTGCAATGCTTCTATTTTAGGCACACAATCGAGAATGCAAATGGAGGTTTTTCATGCAAAAAATTTATGTTTTTCGCAGCCCGATTCCATTGCTTGAAACGAAAACAAACCGAAAGAATATAATCATTTTTGTTTCAATCCGGGCAATGGATGATCATGCACAATTTTGATTGCTTATAATAGATGTGATAGGATTGAGAAGACAACACCAAATCTCACTTTGCAAGTACAATGTGAACAAGATATCCGCAATATTTTATGAACGATGTGTGCAAAAAGGCAAAGGTGTGAAGAAATCACAGAAATACATATCATAAACAAGCATTTTTGTGCACAAGATAAACAAGGTCTGGATTAACTACTCATCGAAGGCCACGTGAACATGGAAAAAGATAATGATCCGAATACATCGACCACCAAGCCATATGGACAAAAGTTTGTGAAATATTTTCTAACCATTCCCGTTTTTCCTTGAAAATACGAAAAAAATATTTTTTAGATTTTGAATAAAATATATACAAAAGTAATCTAGTTCATAGGAATAAAAATCTAATAGGGAAACAACCTAAACTAGATAGATGGATTCGATATCAATCAATTGAGCAAACCCCAATTGATTTCTTAAGGTTTTCAAACCTCAGGGCATCTAGAGGTTTAGTAAAGATATCGGTCAATTGTTAATCGGTAGAAACGAATCTTAGAGAAACGATTTTCTCTTCGATCGAGTCACGATTAAAATGTTCACAGATCCTAATATGCTTGGTTCTAGAATGTTGAACGGGATTACGGGAAATTTGAATTGCACTAGTATTATCGCAATAGATAGTCATAGTGCCTTGGTAAATACCGTAATCTTCCAACATTTGTTTCATCCAAATGAGTTGAGTGCAACAACTCCCGGCGGCAATGTATTCGGCCTCCGCCGTGGACAAAGAAATAGAATTTTTTTTCTTGATCATCCATGAGACAAGTGCACTTCCAAAATAGAAACAACCGTCAGATGTACTTTTACATCAATTAACATCTCCTGCCCAATCGGCGTTCGAATAGGCCGATAGACAATCATTTGTGTCGAAGGAATACCAGATTCCAAAAGATAGGGTCCCACTCACATATTTGATAATACGTTTAACGACAAGTAAATGAGACTCTTTTGGAGCGGCTTGATAGCGTGCACAAACTTCTACACTAAAGGAAATATCTGTACGACTAGCGGTTAAGTAAAGTAAACTACCTATCATACTTCTAAAAAGTGTGTGCTCTACATCCTTTCCTTCAGTATCCTTACTAAGTTTAATCGATGAACTCATAGGAGTGCGTGCATATTTAGCATATTCGAGTTTAAATTTCTGAACAAGGTCTTTAGTATACTTAGTTTGGGACAAAAATATCCCACTTTTGAGTTGACGAACTTGAAGACCTAGAAAGAAAGTAAGTTCACCTACCATACTCATCTCAAATTCATTATGCATTTCTTTTGAAAAAAATTGAGTATGTTTGTCACACGTAGACCCAAACACTATGTCGTCGACATATACTTGAGGAACTAGGATAGATTTTTCATCACGACGAACGAAAAGTGTCATATCTACTCCCCCTCTCAAAAAGCCACGAGAAAGGAGATAAGAAGTGAGTCTTTCATACCAAGCACGGGGTGCTTATTTCAAACCATATAGCGCTTTCTTTAGGAAGAAGACATGATTAGGATGCTTTGGGTCTTCAAACCCTTTCGGTTGTTCAACATATACTTCTTCTTGAATAATACCATTTAAAAATGCACTTTTTACATCCATTTGATATAATTTAAATTAGAGGTGACATGCTATGGCGAGTAAAAGGCGAACCGATTCTAACCTAGCAACAGGAGCAAAAGTTTCTTCAAAGTCAACACCTTCTATTTTTGTGTATCCTTGTTCAACCAATCTAGATTTATTACGAACAATGACACCATTTTCTTCCATTTTATTTTTGAAAGTCCATTTGGTGCCAATGACATTTGTATTAGAAGGTTTATGGACTAATTCCCAAACATCATTTTTCTTAATTTGAAACAGTTCTTCTTGCATAGCATTAATCCAATGTTCATCTTTTAATGCTTCTTTAAAGTTTTTAGGTTCAATTTAAGAAGTATAGCATAAATAGGTAACTTCATTTTCTAATTGCGCCCTAATCTTGAAACCTACCTCGGGATCTCCTATAATTTTTGAAGTTTCATGACTTTTACTCACCTAAGGAGTAGGATCCTTTTTCTCAGTAGTGGGAACAACCAAGTCATTTTGAGATTCAATACTTTCAACATTGGACACAACATCACACTCACATGATAAATCTTCCTCATTATCAATTGATGTGGCCGGGGCATCATCTTTTATGATAACATTAATTGATTCCATGACTTTAGAGCTACTTAAGTTGAATAATCTAAAGGCTCTAATATTTTGAGAATATCCTAGGAATATAACTTCATCACTCCTTGAGTCAAATTTTCCTAGAAGTTCTCTATCTCGAAGAATATAGCACAGACTACCAAACACTCTAAAGTAGGACAAATTAGGTTTCTTACCCATCCACAATTCATATGGTGTTTTGTTAGTGTTAGGACTCAAATAAACCCTATTTACTGTGTGATATGCGATGTTAATCGCTTCGACCCAAAACCTACGGGGCACATTTCTTCCTAGGAGCATAGATCTTGCCATTTCTTGGATCGTTCGATTTTTTCTTTCAACTGTACCATTTTCTTGTGGAGTTCGAACGGCCGAGAATTCATGTTTAATTTCTATTTCATCACAAAAGTCATTCACACCGTATTCCTTGAATTCGGTTCCATTATCACTCCTAAAGCGATTTATGGTAACACCGTGTTGATTTTGAAGAGTTATACACTTAACATTAAGAAAATCAACTGTCTCCAATTTTTCTCTTAGAAAGCCTACAATAGAGTACCTACAAAAATCATCCACCATTACTAAGATATATCTTTTTCCTCCTATGCTATCGGTACGAGTGGGACCATAAGGTCCATGTGTATCAATTCTAAGACACGAAAAATTGTTATAGAGTTTAACTTCTTATGAGGACTCTTAATTTGATTTCCTAATTGACACGGCCCGCAAATGGTGGAGGTTGGCTTTCCAAGTGGTGGTAAGCCTCGAACTAGCTCTTTTCTCACTAATCTATCAAGATCTCTGAAGTTTACATGACCTAATCTTTGATGCCAAAGATCGGCAGATGAGGCTTTTGCACTATTGCAAACTAAAGATGATTTACGAATAATTCCATAGAAATTGTCACTAGTTCTAACACCTTGTAAAATAGACTCACCCGACTGATCATATACGGTGCACTCCAATTGACTAAATTTAACATCAATATTTTCATCACATAATTGGCTAATACTTATCAAATTATCCTTGAGACCATCAGCATAAAGGACATTTTCCAGTTTAGGAAACCCGGAGATTTCAATAGATCCTCTACCCATGATTCGAGATTTGCTACGATCCCCAAAAGTGACTTTACCATCTTTATAGTTTTCAAGAGTGGTAAATAGAGATTTACCACCAGTCATATGTCTCGAACAACCACTATCAAAGTACCATTGTGAGGTATTTTGAGCCTTAGGTGCAACATGAGCAACAAAAGCTTTATTGGTGTGATTTTTCTTAACCCAAGCTTGAGTTGTTTTCTTTCCTTTGTTGGCTCTAGTGATATAATTGGAATTATTTCCTTGGACATTAGAAAACCTAAGAAACTCTTCCATTAGACCTTTAGAAGTATTGACTAGATACTCAACTTTACTCTTAAGACTAGCTAAGGAGCTACAGTGTTGTTTAGAAGTTGTAGAATGAGAGTTATTTCCAAGCTTGTAGCAAAAATCTTTAATATGATCACGTTTGTGACAGTAAGTGCACATATATGGTTGTTTTGGATTAGCTTTTGAGGGTTCCTTAGTAGGACTTATTTTAGGAACATTAGATTTAGTAACAAACTTAGCTACAGGTTCGGGTTGGACTTGGGATGAATCTCCTTCTTCATATCCTATACCCTTTCTGTCTTGATAACCTTTCTCCTTATATCCTAAAACAGGACCTAGAAATAATTTTCCCATTCTTCCTGAATTATCCTCGAGTGTGACTTTAACTTCACAAGAGGACTCGAGATCTTTTTTAAGTTGGGAAATTTTAGCTTCGAGAGATTTTCTAATCTCTAAAAACTCATTAAGATCTTTGTTGACACCTTCCAAGGAGATAATTAAGTCACATTTTTCTTTACCTATCAAGATAAGCTTCTCAGAAAGAGATATCTTAATTGCCTCGAGTTGACTAACTAAAACCTCCTTCTCCTTCAGGCCTTTCAACTCTTTTTCTAAAGTTAAGACTTTAAAGGTTAATTTTTTGTTAACTTTTTGAATACGAAGAGACTCATTGTATAGTTCAGAATAGGTGGATTGCAGTTCACTTTCATCTATTTCACTTTCACTTCCTTTTTCGTCACTACTAGTAGAGTGAGTGGAAGCAACCTCAAGATTTTGCTCGAAATGGTTGACATTAAGGTATGACACACTTGAGTTACTAGCATGTCTTTCCATAAACGCAGTGAAATTATTTCTAGACGGGGTAGAGTCATCAGAGTCTTCAGACTCATTATCGCTGTCACTTAGAGTGGCATTGTAAACAGCTTTTTCTTTGCCTTGTCTTTTAAGTTTTGTAGGGCACTCGAATGATCTATGACTATGTCCCTCACACTCAAAGAATCTCTCTGAATCATCCTTTTTAAAGTTATCTTTGTTGAACTTCTTCGGATCCTGGTTATTGAATTTTCTATTTCCTCTTTTGTTTTTGTTATCAAATTTTGGTTTTTCAAATTTAGAGTTTTGCTTTTTAAACTTGAGAATTTTTTTAATTTTTTTAGCAAATAAAGCTATATCATCAGGATCTATATCAGACTCATCAAAATCAGACACATCGACTTTCTTAACTTTTAAGGCAACATCTTTATCTTTGCTTTTGTTATCTTTAGGAAACATATCTAGTTCATAAGTTTGAAGATCACCAACAAGTTCTTCAAGTTTTAATGTATTTAGATTTCCTAAAGAATTAAGAACAGTGACTTTAGGAATGAACCTCTTAGGAAGACATCTAAGAATTTTCTTAACAACACGATCGTCAGGTATTTTTTCACCAAGGTTAAAGCAAGAATTAACAATATCAGATATACGAGCATAAAACTCATCAAATGTTTCAGATTCTTTCATGGTGATCGTTTCAAATTGGGTTGTTAAGTTTTGAAGTTTTAAAGCTTTAACTATATTGGTTCCCTCATGAGTAACTTGGAGAATATTCCAAGCTTCCTTTGACGTTTCGCACATCATTATACGACGAAACTCGTCGGGGGACACCTCACCAAATAAGGCATTTAAACCTTTAGAGTTAAAGTTACACCATTTTAGTTCTTCCTCACACCACTGTTCTATAGGAGTCAAAATAATTTCATCATTAACTACCATAGTAGGAGGAGACCATCCTCATTCAACAATAACCCAAACACGTTCATGAATTGATTTAAGGGCAGATTTCATACGTGCTTTCCAATAGGTGTAATTAGTTCCATCAAACAAAGGTAGTTTATTCGACGAAAAACTATCCATATAACCTCCAGGATTCATCTAAATAACTTTTAGAGACTAGCTCTGATACCAATTTGTAGTAGCAAGATTATATGTTCTTAGTTTATTTTGTGGAATACACACACGCAATTCAATTTAAAATTAGCTAAGAAGAGATATTATTCAATTTTAATTTATGTAGCAGATTCACAAGTTCGCAAGAACAAATTTTAATTAATTCAATGAGATTGTTAACTTGGTTAATTAAAATAAAATTATTCCAATTTTATCCATTTTCTCCTAAGCATACATCTATGTGATTAAATAAAGTAAATTACAAAAATCACAATCACAATGCGCCAATGTACGAGGAAAACCCAAATGGGAAAAACCTCGAACGGCTGGGCCTAGACAAAATCCACTACAAAATAGATTTTACAAGAGACTCAAAAGACTTACAGACATTGACTCACTCAAGACATGCTTATGCCATCCTCGACCTCCGAATTTTTAGTAAGCGAAGCTCCAACGCGCTGCTCAACACTCCTTGTGTCGCGGTATCCACCGAAGACCAAAACCACCGTCACCACTAAGCTTGAATGCAGAGATCAACCGTAGACTTGCTTGTTGAATGTCAAGATGATTGAAGGGGTTTTGTTTCAAAAGTTGAAAATGGTGTTGGAGATTGATTTTACCTAAAAGAGGGAAGTTATGGAAAATGCTCTCAAGAGGATATGAAACTTCCTTGGGTTAAGAAACTCATTTTCGCCCATATGATATAACTGAAAGAGTAGTGGACCAAAACAGTTGTTGGAAAATAACTGCTCAAAAATAAGTTAAAATTTTCAAATCTGGTAGATCTCGTTCGAACGACTTGTCGTTAAACGAGTTATCTAACGAAATTCTAGTGTCGAATTAGATAGGTCGTCAGAAATCTCGTTCGAACGACATTTCTAACGAGCTTCTAACGAGTTTCCAGTATAGCCTGGGGAATGTCGTTAGATCCAGGTCGTTCGAACGACCTGGAGAAAACTTCAAACGAGATTTCTATTTTTCAAATTAATTTAAAAAATGGTTCTTTATGAAAATTAAATATTTATGAACATTACTCTATATGAAAATTTCTCGTTTATAAAAAATACTCCAACACATAAAATTGATTTTGGTCATATACCTTTTAGAAGAGCGAACATGGCGTGCATAATGATGTCGCGTGAACTTTGGATGAAATGCTCAAATCTTTACGGTTGAATAATGCTTGATGAGGAATGACCCAAAATTGTTTTGTCCAACGGAATGTATCGAGTATAACAAATGACTCGATTGAAAATTTGTCCTTACAATTAGGTTTAAATTTTTTCGAAAGTGGGTTTAGTAATAGACGGGGGGTCCAAGGGTTTGATCAGATTTCGGTTTAAAAGGGACCGGTAGACTTTGGAAAGAGGAGCTTGAAGCTCGGTGTATTCCTTCTATACTGGGTTTGGGTGACTTTTTGGTGCCCATGAAGCGACAGGCTAATAGTTGTTGTTGATGGTAGAAATTGTGGTACTAACAGGTTTTTCAAATTGTCTAAGAGAAATTGTCCAGAGGTTTTCCTCGGTTTGACTTCTGTCTTGATAAGACTTTCTTCAATCTCCACTCCTACTTCTCGGAGGGCTTGTAAGTGAGGGTAATACTGTCCTCCCATTATTTCTCGGACATGGGGTAGGAAGTTCTTCTTTATGATACTAACCTGTTCTTCTTCGGAGGGCCAATTGGTCATGGTAGCTACTTTTTCTCTCCACCTTGCTATGAAGGTGCTGACTGATTCCCCAGGGTTCTGCTTTAGTAGCTCTAAGTCATAGCAGGTAAATTTTAACTCTTCGTTGTACTTGTACTATGACATGAACTCGCGGGCAACAACTTCCAAACTACAAATACTGGATTCCTAAAGGGATAAGAACCAACGGAGAGTGCTATCTTTCAAAGTCTACTAGAACATCTGGGCCGTTATTTCTTTAAAAGCCCCTAGGAGATTCATGGCTCGGTGATAGCTATGGAGATGAATGAATGGGGGTCCACAGCCTTCAAATTTCTCGATATTGGGCATCTTGAATTTTTCTGGTAACCTGGCTTTAGGATAGGGAGACATGTGGGTGTAGTCCATATCTTTCCCATAGATTCTAACTTGGTCGAATTTCTTGGTCAACAGTTTGAGGTATTCTTTGAACTTGTTCAATTCTTCCTCTTTCGGGTCAATAGTCACGGGTAAGTCAACCCCTGACTAAGCAAGGTTTAGCATAGGCTGATGGGCTGGCGGTGGCCCACTAGCAAGAGGAGAACGGGGAGCGTGATGGTATTTCAAGGGAACCCAAATAGGCTCGGGTCACTACACCAAAATGGCCAAATTGTCACCTTTCAGCCGGCCACCCTTGTCAAGGTCATTGACCATGACACAAATCTCGCATTTTGTGTCACGGTCATTGACCTTGACACGACCGTGACACAGAATTGTCACGGTCAAAGACCGTGACAAGGCCGTGACAAAGTTACTTGTCATGGGCAAATACCGTGATAATTATGTGTCACGGTCGTGTCAAGGTCAAAGACCGTGACGCAAAATGCGAGATTTGTGTCACGGTCAATATCTTGACATGACCGTGACAACTTTTGCAGCAAAAAAAGCCCTAGGCTTCTTTTTTTTCCCACCTCTTTTGGTTTTCCCTCTCTCTCTCTCTCTCTCTCTCTCATCCGTGATTTCTGCTCTCTCTAAGGTATATTTTTTTTCCTCTCTTTCTCTTTCATTTCTATATGTATGTGTATGTGTATGTGTATGTGTGTATATATACGTGTGTATATGTATATGTGTATGTGTGTATATATATGTGTAAATGTTAGTGATAGTTAGAATGGTGTAAATGTTAGAAAAGTTCTAGAATTCATATGTTAAATTTAATTATATAAATATTTAAATTGATAATAATTTTATTCATGAAATTAATTCAATTAGGTAAAACCCTAGATAATTTTTTAACGGAATTTGATAATATTATATAAAGTTTAGTAAATTCACAAAATGTTGCCAATTGTATGTTTTTAGGAATATCATTAGTTACTTTCGTTAGAATCCATACACTGGTAATATCATTAGAATCCATACACATGCATGTTGTTAGAAAGTCTTAAATTTAATTCGCACTTTAATTTGTAGAATCTCTGTACTTGGTTGGATTTATTTTATTATGATAATGAAATTTATGCTCCAATTATAATTATCTCATGCCATAATTTTATTGATAAACAATAACTGTAGCTGTCACGGTCGTGGTGGGGGGAGGGGGTGGGGTGTGTGTGTGTGCGCGTAGTAGTGTGTATGGTGGTGTGTGGTGGGGGAGGGGGGTAGTGGGGGTGTGGTGTGGTGGGGGGAGGGGGTGGGGGTGGGGGTCGTGGTGGGGTGTGGGGGTGGGGGGTGTGTGTGTGTGCGTAGGTGTGCGTGGCGGGGGGAGGGGGGCAAGGGGTGTGGTGGGGGTGGGGGTGGGGTGTGGGGGGTGTGGAGGGGAAATTTTAACAATTGTATATCTTTAATTAAGAAATTGTATAGCTTTAATTGTAATTTTAATTGTATAGTTTTAGATGAAAGTAAATTAATAATTAGTGCCAATTTCATATGAAAGTAGGATTGTCCCTCATTGTAAATTAGTAAATTAGTAAATTAATAATTGTATACTTTAATTGTTAGTTTAATTGATGAAATGTTGGGTTGATTAGTTTTAAAAGTGGCATGACGTGTGCGTGTGTGTGGTGGGGTGGGGTAGGGGTGTGTGTATGTGTACTATTAACATTTTTTTTATCTGTACTAATAACATTTTTTACAGCAAAAATGTATCCTTCAGATATTAAGGCGAAGATGATGATGTTGTTTATGATGATGTCGTCTGGGCTCGGTGGTAGCGGAGGCGACGAGGGCTCCTCCGCCCCTAGGCTCCCCAAATATGGAAAATTTGGGATTACCGTCGAGAACAAGTCAGAGCTATTAGCGAAATCCCTCCAGCTGCTAAAGACGGTCATCGGCCCAGGGTTTATGAGTTGGAAGGAGGTGCCATATGAGCTCAAGTTAGCTGTTTGGGCGGCACTACAAGTAATATATTTATATGAATATTTCAATTTCATATTCATATTCATATTCATATTCATATTCATATTTATATTTATATTTATATTTATATTTATATTTATATTTATATTTATATTTATATTTATATTTATATTTATATTTATATTTATATTTATTCGCACCTAACATTGTATTTGTTGGACAGGAACAGTTCAACTGGGATCCAAAGCTACGCGATCCTGTCTTGGAGCAGATTAGGGAGTAACTCAAGTCGTGGAAAAAAAATATGCGGGCACGGTACTTTGGGAAAACAAGAGAGTCGATTATCCAATGACGTGAATCCGTCCCGCCCAAGGAGCTGATCTCATTGGCGCAATGGCAGAAGTTCATTGACAATGAGATCGAGGATCGACAATTGGTTGCTCGCCAATCGGGGAGGGAAAATCGAGAAAAAAAGATGGACGTGCACTACTTCGGCTGGACCTCTTACGCCGAGGTGGAGCATAGGATGCAAGTAAGATTTAATTTTTTTATAACTACAGAAATATATTATTCTTCATTATTTTACTTTGCGGGGACGATACTAATTTTACTTTTCTTTATGTTATTTCAGGGGGTAGGGAGTGGGCCAGGGGGTAAGCCACATAGGCTCGATACTTATGTGGCTCTTCGGACGAAGAAGGGGAATGACAAGGAGGTGTCCCCGAGCATCGCGGCCACGATTGTAAGTAATCCGACAGTTTAATTTTTGTTAATCACGTTATAATTTTTTAGTTTACTTATTTTACTAATCATGTGCTTTTTGTCGTTTCAGGCAAAGCTTAAGGAAGTGCATGAGTCGCAGTCTGATGCCGACAAGGCATCTTTGTCCATAGACGCACTCAGCCAAGTGCTTGGCTCTGATCGCAAGGGGAGGACAAGGGGAGTGAGCTCGCGGGTGGCCAAATATAGGATCATCGGATTGGAGACGAGCGACACCGGGTTGGCTCGAACGGTGGATTCACACGACGCGAAGCTGTCCCGTTTGGAGGCGATGGTCCAAGATATGTATGCATTCATGAAGCGTACATTGGGCGGAGACCGTAAAGGTAAAGGGAAAGGGAAGGAGAAGGCGGTGAAGGAGGAGGTGCGGGAGGACGAGTATGTGGACCTCGCTGCTTCATCACCGACACGTTCGTACTTCGATGATCCACTTCCCTATTTGGCGCCCTTCAACAGACCATTGTCGACACTTGGTTGGCCGAGCGTATTCATATTGGACATATTTGATGGTCAGCGGATAGGGAGGGGGTTGAGGGACCCGAATATTGTCGAGGGTGGAATAGTTCATGGACGTGTGCTTCAACAAATGGAGTCCAGGGTGCTTGTCACGCATGTCATACCCGGGAAGGAGAACTACCTATTGTGGTTGCGCGAACAATGCGGCACGACGTATATTAGTGGGTGCGTCAATTCGTATGTCGTGTGGCCTACTCACCTCCTCACATTTACCCAAGACATGTAGTAACATTATTTTTAAGTTTGTCCATTTTAATTATATTTGGATTATATCGTCATGTATATTATTTCTATTTTGAATATTTGGATTATATCGTCATGAATATATATTTTCATTATCTTTAGTTTGTTTGGATATATGAAGTTTGGAACAGGTACGATGTTGCTATAATAGGTACAAATATACTGCTGGGCAGTGGCAGTGGCCATACTGCCCAGCAAATTTTTTTTTAAATTCTACCAAGAATTGTCACGGCCATTGACCGTGACAAGTCCTTGACAAAAGGTTGTCACGGACGTGTTACGGTCATTGGCCGTGACAATTTTTTTAAAAAGGGTCACGATTTATAACCGTGACAAACGTGTCACGATCATTGACCGCGACACGACCGTGACATAAAACGCGAGTTTTGTGTCAAGGTCAATGACCGTGACACGACCGTGACAAAAAAGTTGTCTTGCCTCGAAATGTCACTGTCATTGACCTTGACAAGGGTGATTTATCAGGGTCAATGACCTTGACAATAGTGCAGATTTGGTGTAGTGGGTGTAGGCGGACACATAGCGCGATGGAAAAAGACCTCGGGCTCTTCTGGGACAGGGACCCAATTTCTTTTCATCTCATATACCTCGGTTTGAAGGTTGTCAATTTTCGAAGTGAGCTGAGCTAGAACTGTCAACAAATACGACTGTACATTCAGCACTTAATCCGTGTTCTCCATGGAAGGCAGGTGAATCTCAAACTCGAAAGAATTAAATGGACTGACAGAACTTCGGGGCGGTTCAATTGAAGATCGAAGCGAATAGGGAGCCAGGCCAAGGGTATGCGATCGACCTGATAAGGAGAAAAATATGGGATTGATTTTCAAAAAATAAATGAAGGGGAATTTGTTATTTCTAGAAAAGGTGGAAAATATTTTTGATATTTCTTGGAAAACATGAGGACAAAAAGGTTTTTTGGGAAATTTTTGGAAAAAGAGAGGAAAAGACGAGAGACGGGTCTCAGCCTCATTATTATGTTTATTAGGTTCTCACTTATATTAAGTTTGCCTTGATGCAAAAAAGAAATGTCGAACGCGACCCGAGCTTAGAAAAATTGAGTTTGCAATATATGTAAAGCTAGGATTGGGCTTGTTACCATTCTCACGGGAAGGGTCCCGTTTTAAAAATTGCACGAAAATTTGGGTGACAGGCTGACCTAAAATTTCGGTAGAGTTTCGGGTCGAAACTGACAATCTAACATGTGTGTCCTAGGCTTGACACCTATATACGGGTATGCAGTTGGTTGGGTTAATTAGAAGGTGCTCCCCCCTCGGCGTGACTTCCATGATATACGTCTTTCTTTTTTAGGGCAATCGATACGTGTGGGGAAGCCATTTGATATACCTGAGTGTACGTGAACTGCATCAGTATATACCTCATGGGGATGGTATGTGTGAGAGATAATTCGATATACTCGACGTACATGAACGAGTTCCCTGCGATATACCTCTCGTCATGACTTCGGTCAAGTGGTATGATGCGGGAGAACTGCTCGATATATATCGAAGGTACTTGCCCAATGGAAGGTGAGTGTCATATCGCTTAGTCTAACTGTGACCTACCGGACCAGGGCCCATCACGAAGTGACTCCCCAGTTATCGGACAAAATTTGGTCAATAGCAATGCCCTTTGGTGATGTTGTGTGTACCATGCATGATTCTTTGATTAGTATCTTATGGGGAGAGTATCTTTATTGATCACACTCAACCGAGTTTGAGGTACAAGTATAAACAGTAGAGCCAACAAGTGAGAGTGAGTGTGTGCTAAGTGTAAGTAATTATGGATATATACAAGTGGAGGTGTGTGTTAGTGACACCCAAGAATGGTTTTCTACGTGGTGTGTGCAACCTGTGGATATACGTGATCCTAGGTGCCTGTGGTGTGAAGTGTACATGAAAAATTTCTACAAGTGTCTGAACAGTGTCATAAGCATGAGGTGCATATGTACATAGGGGGAATATACAAGAAAGTAAAACATCCATGCAAACAGGGTCTAACCCTCTTAAAACTAGTCCCCAGCAAAGTCGCCACTGTGGCCATCCCGGTGTTGGGCGCCTTTGGTGGAGGAGAGATATAGATACGTCTCCCCCCCCCCTCAGGAAGGTTTCACCACGGTATCGCACCCCTTCTTCTGGTAAGGTTGCTTCGGTTTTCATCGGTGTGGGGGTAAATATGAAGAGATAGAGTCGCTGGCCTATTTTGCACAAAACTGGAAAAAGAAATGTTGCCACTTCGAGAGAGCGGCATCAAGGACAAAATTAATGCATATGAAACCAATAGTTCAGAGGTCCGGGGGCTAAGTTATAGAATGGGAAGGTATTAAGCACCCATCCCGCTCTTTTGGTCTCTCATGGGCTAGTGTTTTTATCTTCCTTTTTATATCCCCGTGAAGTGTGTGAGTGTGTTTATATAATGGAGATCGGATTTATTCAACTCGTACCATGGTCAAGGTAGAGTGGGGTCATCCATAGGAATGTTCCCAAAATAACATAGGTAAAAAGCATGATTTGTGCGTTCATCACGATATTGATAGTTATTTGGAAACGATAATATGTGTTGGATGAAACGCGAACAAGCATGATATATGTATATATATATATATATATATATATATATATATATATATATATATATATATAGAGAGAGAGAGAGAGAGAGAGAGAGAGAGAGAGAGAATCTCTGGTCGGCCGGTCGTGGGGCGCCGGTCCGGGGACGGAATTCCTGGCCATCCTGCCGATAGCCTCCAGTTCTAAATCGTTTGGCATGATTTCCCTGCCAGAAATCCTGCCCCTGATCTCCCCCAGTATGCTATTGGGATACCCCACTGGTATTGTTCCCTCATGCCTTATCCGACTGGCTAGTTCCCACTCCCCTCCCGCTTCCTTTCACATGGAAGCGATATTCCTGACAGTGTCGGAGTGCTGCGTTATCGACATCAGTATAACCTACTAATGAGGAATTACCCATTAAATGTTGTCTGATTCTCCAGACTAACCCACCCATAAACCTGGATTTCTTTATCTATTCATTGCTTACCTCATCCGGTACAAAATTTTCTAACCGAGTGAATTATTCCTCGTAATCGACCACTGAACGATCTCCTCGAGTCACCTCTCTAAATTTTCTCCTCATTTCGGTCTCAACCGCTGGACGAAAATACTTACGGTCGAACCGCACCTAAAACTTTGCAATAACTAGCGTATCCCTTTCCTCAACTGTGGTGATCGACTCCCACCACTGTAGCATTGCTCCCACTAAACTATAAGTGGCTAGCATTTGCTTCCGCACCTCATCTCAATCTCTCATGTGTAGATGACGATGCATATCTCTCTTCCTTGACACGCTAGTGCTAAACCTGAACCCCTCAAACTTGTTTAATCAATTGAGAGGGGTTTCATACTTCTCTAAGATCGATTTGAGGCCAGGCTATCACCAGTTACGTATTCGGGAGGAGGATGTTCCTAAGACTTCTCTCCTATCATGGTATGGATCCTACGACTTTAAGGTGATGCCATTTGGGCTCACCAATGCGCCTGCAGTGTTCATGGACATCATAAATAGAGTATTCCAGGAGTTTCTGGATCAGTTTATGATAGTATTCATTGATGATATCCTCGTTTACTCACGTACGAAGGAAGTGCATGTTGAGCACTTACATATGGTTCTGTAGACATTACGGGACCATCAACTGTATGCCAAATTCAGTAAGTGTGGATTCTGACTTTGGGAGGTACAATTTCTTGGCCATATTATGTCCGACAGGGGGATAGTTGTTGGTTCGAGTAAGGTGTTTGCATTAAGGGAGTGTTGACAGCCCACAACACCGACCAAGATTCGCACCTTCTTAGGGTTGGTCGAATATTACCGTCTCTTCATCAAGGGATTCTCAAAGATTGATGGACCTTTGACGAACTTGACTCATAAGGGAGTACCATTTGTGTGGAGTGACCAGTGTCAGTTGGATTTAAACGAGCTAAAAGATAGATTGACATCAGCACTCGTACTTATATTGCCCAGGAGTGGGGTAGAGTATCGGGTCTACACGAATTCATTTTTATAGGGACTTAAGGGGTGTTGCAACAGGAGGAGAGAGCAATAGACTATACATCTCGGAAGCTAAATCTCCATGAAAAGAATTAACCCATCCACGACATACAGTTGGCAGCGATCATTTTTGCGTTGAGGATATGGAGACATTATCTATTAGGGGAGAAGTTCATATTCTTTACGAATCATAAGTCACTTCAGTATCTCTTAACACAAAAGGATCTGAACATGAGGTAGAGGCGATGGCTAGAATTCTTGAAGGACTACCAGTTTGATATAAAGTATCATCCTAGAAAGGCTAACGTGGTTACAAATGTGTTGAGCCAATGACCTATTGGAGACTTAGCGGAGGTGTGGAAAGCAAAGTGGAGTGAGATCCAACAGGAGGATGAGGTTTCCAGAGCATACATGGCAGTTATGACTATCACTCCCGAGATCGTTATGTAGGTAGTGAAGGTACAGGCAGAGGATTAGGATAGAGTAAGACAGTTATTAGCTGAGGGTGCAAAGTTCTAGTCAGTCAGCTCAGAGGGAGGACTGTACTTTAATGGGATATTGGTAGTGCCCGAGGATGATGATTTGAGACAAGCAGTGATGACTGAGTCTCACGGTTCCATATTTACGGTACATCCTGGTGGGGATAAGATGTATCAGGATATAAGGAGACAATCCCAGTGGGCCGGCATGAAGAGAGACATATAATAGTTTGTCTCAAAATGTGTTACTTGTCAGCTGGTGAAAGTGGATCATCAGAGGCCTTCAGGGATGTTACATCCACTTGAGATTCCCGTGTGGAAGTGGGAGAGCATCTCTATGGACTTTATTAATGGGATACCCATGTCGCAACGGGATCATGATTCCATATGGGCGATAGTGGATCGACTGACCAAAGTGGCTCATTTCTTGCCAGTTCGCACAGACTACGAGATAATGCAGTACGTGCATTAATTTATTTTTGAGGTTATTGAGTTGCACGGGATCCTGATTGATATCGTGTTTAATAGAGACAAATTTTTTGTGTTGCATTTCTGGCAGAGCTTTCAGGAGGCCTTGGGTACAGATTTACGGTTGAGTATGGTGTACCATCCGCATACAGACGGACAGATTGATAGGGTGAATCTGATGCTTGAGGATATGCTGAGGATGTGCATCCTAGATTTTGGGGGAGGGTGGGATAGATACCTCCCATTGGTATAGTTTGCATATAATAACTCTTACCAATTTACTACCGCTATGGCACCGTTCGAGGCATTATATGGGAGGCCTTATCGTTCACCCCCATACTAGTTATAGGTGGGGGACAACAAGTTGTTGGAACCCGAGATGATTCAGGAGACTACTACCAAGCTTGATTTAATTCAAGGACGTGTTTAGATAGCTCAGGATAGGTAGAAGAGTTATGTCGACACCGACAGGAGACGTTTGGAGTTAGAGGTTGGCGACCAGGTGTTGGTTAGAGTATCTCCTATGAAAGGGATTATGGGATTTGGCAAGTGAGGGAAGTTAGCACCGAGATGTGTGGGACCGTTTCCTATTATACAGATGGTGGGATCGATAGAATACAGACTGCAGACTGGGACTTCCAGGGCATCTTCAGCGAATACACGACGCGTTCCATGTGTCATCACAGAAGAAGTACAGGAGGAGTGAGAGAGCCTTTTAGCACGTACCACTTAAGGAGATTGACCTACAACTAGGCGTCTCGTATGAGGAGAGGCTCGTGGCTATCCTAGATTATAGTGAGCGTAAGTTGTGATCCAAGGTGGTGCCACTAGTGCAAGTTTAGTGGGGACACCATAATACAGATGAGTCGACATGGGAGCAGGAGGATGACATGCGAGAGCAGTATCCAGAGTTATTCACCACAGGTATATCCTAATTTTGGGGACGAAATTCCTTTGTAAGGGGGGAGTATGTAACACCCCATATTTTTGTGTATTTATAATCCAATTAATTCGGGAATTAATGGAGAAAAATACATTTTATTTAAATTATGCGAGTGAAGTAATTTAAAATGATTAAATAATAAATGTGATTATTAAATATTAATCGAGAGATAGATGCTTATTAATATTATGATATAATATTTACTAAGTGTGGATAGTAAATAATTGATAATTAGTGTTATACGTTTGATATAATATTACTAAGTGTGGGCCGTAAATAATTGATAATTAGTGTTGTAAGGCATAGCGAGTGATATGTGCGTATTTTATTTTATCTCAACCGGGAGTTGCGTGCAGGCTAATTTGAGGTTGAGAAAATAAATATATTCTTAGTGACTTGGATGATAATTTAGAGGCCACGGATGATCCCAAACGGGTCGAAATAGTAAAAAAAAGTGTACCCGTATATATATATATATATATAAACATAAAAATGAGAGGTTTTTAGAAATTAAAAAATTTTGAGAAATGGAGAAAGTTGGAAATTGGACTCGAATCTTGAATTTTAACTCGAGACGCCTACGTAGCCTATAAAGGCATCAAAGTCCATGTAGTTCGCATATAGCATAGGGGTGGGGTTTATCCCATAGATCCAAAATAAAATTTATTATATGTGTGTATAGAAAATGTGTTGTTTTGATTTTCGAAAAAGGTGTGATGGGTAATTCCGTTCGAAATTTACGGGTGTAACCCTCTTTTATTTATTTTTGAGATTTTTTGTAGAAAATAAAGTATGTGTAATATACTAATAAAAGTGTAGATATTAATGTGTACGAACTAAAGTAAGAACTAGATTATGAATCGAATGTTTATTATGCAAAAATAAGAAATTTAAAGAGAGGTGGAAGGAATTGGACCTTCTTTGAAGCTTGATCTTTGATCTTGGATTAATTCCCTTGAGTGTTGATGAATGTTGATGAGAGAGAAGGATATTTTGCCAATTTGGGTATGAAAAGTATGGGAATGTAAGCATGGATGGAACTTCACATGAGGAACTTTGTTGATTTCAAGAGAATATTGCTAAGATCACTAATGCTGATGGATCTGTTGTGTTCCTTGGAGTGAGTTCATGGCCTCTATTTATAGTTTTAGGGGGGTGTTGATCGGCCTAACCCAGGGGGTGACTATAGGAATGTGCCCCAGACACAGTGCCAATTGGCAGGGCTCAGGACCTGCCAATTGGCAGGGCTCAGGACCTGCCAATTAGCACTCCCGTGCTGATTCTCCGAAACAAATGGTCGTAGAATAAAAATCGTTGATCCAAATCTCGCACGGGGAATACTTTAGGAAGGTATTTCAGAGACCTTTAAGAATACTTTGGACTGCTCCCAGGTCCGGGAGTTGACTTTGGGTCAAATGTGGCTCGAAAACGCACGTCGGTCCTTTGGATGGGAGATCGTCGGATGCAAATGAATCGTTCGTCCGCACAATAAGTCAAAATCGTGCATGAGGTAAACTGTTAGAAAGGTTAGGAGATGTACTTCGACATTCCAAAGAGTTTTTCTCGGTTCAGAAAGTTGACCTTTGTCAATTGGGGCTCGAAAGCGCTCGGGACCTCTCAGAGTAAAATGAATCATTCGTCCGTACCATCGATCAGAGTCGCGCACGGGGTGGACCATTAGAAAGGGTATTTAGTTCCCTTTAAAGATTCATTTAGTCTTGCTCGAGCTAAAGAGTTGACTTTGATCAAACGGATCCCGGAAGAGCCCTGTTGACTTTGGATCTCTTTTCGAGGGAAAACTGACCGTTCATCCGAACGGTTATGCTGTTTCGTGCACGGGGTAGACTATTAGAAAAGGGTTTCAGTTACCTTCGAATATTCAAAGATCTTTAGCTCCGACAGTGAGTTGATTGGGGTCAAATCAGGGGCCGGGAGTGCCGGTGGCCTCCGAATCGATCTTCGGTAGCAAAATGGTCCATTCATGTGAACTATTATGCCGATTCGTGCACGGTACGGACGATTAGAAAGGATATCCATAGACCTTCAAAGATTCTAAGAGCTTTCACTCTGACGATATAGTTGAGCGGGGTCAAATGGGGCCCGAGTGCGCCTGGTGGGCTTCAGATCAGTACTCGGAGTGTGACCTAGGGTTTATAGTGAGACGAGGAGGTACTAGGGACCTAAGGGGGGACCTAGGGGGTCCTAGAATGTGGTGTCTACAAAAAGTATTCAACTTAGACAATAAAAAGTGTATGAGTCAATTGATTCAATCCAAGTCAAATGAGTACGAGATAAAGAGTGTAGCACTCGACTCAATAAAAAAGGACGGGTTTAACTAAAATAAAATTAAATAAATAAAGATTACGATTTAAAGTCCACACACTAATTAAACCCAACTAAATAAAGTGAACTTACAAAAGTTCAACTTAGAGGATATATCTAGTTAGAGGTAAAAATCAAATTAACTTTAATCCCAAATTAATTAAATTAAATCAGATTTAAAATAATAGTTATTTTAATAAAAATATATGTGTCACAAAAGGCTTAAGTTTTATATTTTAAAAGGTTAATTCCAATTAAACAATTGCACACACTCATAGTGAGTTAGGTGTAAATAAGCTCTCAATAAAGAACACCCAAAAATACAAACTTAGTCCAAAAAGATCCAAGTAAAATTTCAATCAAAATTTTTTAGTCCAACAACTAAACAAACTCAACAGATCTAAAAGGACATAAACAACTTTGTTCCCAAAGAAAAGTATCCAACAAAATCATCAACTATATCCCGGTTAAACAAGATCAAAATATTTAATCGGATTAAACAGCCAACACCCTTAAACAATAATAAAAAAAACGTTTTAGTTTTTCGACAAAAAAATTATGTTTTACAGATTGGAACTAACAATAATCAGCCAACATAATTAGTTTTTGTATACAAATCTATACCAGTTAGAAAAACAATAAACAAAATAAAGAATGAATTAATACAGAACATGGCTTGTTTTAAAATCATGAAACCAACAGCTCCAACACCTCTAAGGAGTCACTACTGATTTCAACACCAACACAACTAATATAGGAACAAAAAAAATAGTACGGTTTTGAACAATTTCAAAAAACTAGATTTGAATCTGTCTTCACACAGTTGAAATTTCAGACAAAAAAAATGTTAAAGAATCCTAATAAAGTCAATCGAAACATGCAAGAATCTATGGATAAACACAATTATATATATATGTAGATATAGATATAGATATTGATATAGATATAGATATAGACGTATATATGTAAAAAAAACTTGCAGCGAGAGCCAACTTGATAAACGAACAAACTTCTCAATCGAACACCAAGCAGGATGTCTTCAAGCTCAAAAAAATACACCGTTGGAAAAACAGGGACAACCCAAAACCAAAATCAGCAACCTTCTTCCAAAACTGAAATCCACCAAGAAAAGAAACGAGACCAACTCTCTATACCGAATTCAGATCCGGGAAAACTCAGCACTACCGATCTCAAAAAAATAGCAAGGATGTTAACCCAAACTCCACAAAACCCCAAGTCGAAACGTTTTGAAAACAGACCCGCACACGATGAACTACTAAAAAAACTCAGTAGTATTTCGAGGTGTACCAACACTTAAAGTGAAATCAAACCAATGTCACAAACCTCCAAAGCCCCAAATCGAAACTCCAAAAAATCCTCCAAATAAAAAGAAGTGTTAAACTCCAAATCGGCACCAAAATAGGAACACGAAACTCCAAAAATGTATAATGATCATTGAAGATCATTGGGTATAAGGGTAAAGATAAACTCTCAAAAAAATTAAGAGCACATGTGTTTTGTAGAGTGAGAAAGGAGTAAATGTTGGCAGCCAAATATTTATAGAGAGAAGGAGATGAAACTTATAAAAACCTTCATGTCGCAAGAAGAACAGACGAACATATAAACAACCTTAGACGAACAAACGAACATATAAACAGATGAACATATAAACACTACTTTGCTAATTACTTAAACGCATATGACAAAATTTTCCTAAGTGGCCAGTTTTAAGACAAAAGTTACATTTATACACATGTCTATCATAGGATTTAGCATTAAAAGGAATCTGATTCAGTTTATCAGTTTCATTTTTCTTAGTCGAATTCAAATGCTTAAAACAGAATTGTTCTAAATGGCCAGATTTTAAACAAAAGTTACACAAAAATGCCTTGTTATCATCACATTTAATATTTTTACAAGACTTGGTGGGCAGTTTTCTATTATCAAAATTTCTACATAAATTTAAATTTAGTCTTTCATGACAAAAATGCACTAAATGCACCTTTTTAGAACAAAACTCACACTGAAAAATAGGTTTAGGAGAAGAAATAATCCTATCATTTTCAGTTTTCCTAAATTTTCCTAGATTAGACTCATTTTGTCCTAATCTCTTATAGCAGAATTTGTCTAAATGTCCAGTTTTAGAAAAAAAAACACATTTAAGGGCAGGTTTGGCATTTTTAAATTTTCAAAAATTTTGAATTTGCCTAAATCTGATTTAATCTGCCCTAATTTCTTAAAACAAAATTTTTCTATATGAACTTTCTTTGAGCAAAAAGTACACTGAAAATCAGGTTTAACATGTTGAATATTCTTAGCAGTTTGAGTTTGCATAAATTTTCCTAAATCAGTATAATTTTGTCCTAACTTTTTAAGAAAAAAAATTTCAAGACGTCCAGATTTATGGCAAAAACTGCATACAAATACCGGCTTAACAAATTCGGTATCACAATCCTCAAATTCAGCATGTTTATAGCTTAGTTTAATTTCAGTCGAATCACGACATTCTTCGCTACAAATAACAAAATTAGTTTCATCAAATGTTTCACCTTTAAACCCAATTTCTCTTAAAGGAACAAATTCGTCAACATACTTATTCTGGGATTCGACAATTAAACGAGAATTAGAAAAATCATCGACCTTTTTAGATGCAATCTTAAGTTCTCTTTGGCATTCATCATACATATCTAAAACAACCTTATGTTCAACTTCAGATTCATTAAATTTAAATAAAAATTCTTTGTTTTTAGTTTCAAGAGAATGGTTATGCTCTATTAACATGATAATTCTTTTCTCCAAAAATGAAACATCATTTTCAAGTTCATTTATACAAAAATCAAATTCTTCAAATATTAACTTGATTTGATAGTTTAAAACTTTATTTTTAGCCATCAACCTAAAATTAATTTGGCCTAAATCAGTGCAGTCCTCAATAGTGTTCTCAAAAGATTTATTACTCACACAATCTTCTAAATTCGGACTTATGCACCCTCTTAAAAGGACAGAATCATCTACATTTTCAACATCATCAAAAATACTATCAACATTAGATATAGAAGTTGTGAATCTAGGGTGAAATTGAGTAGGAGAGATATGACATGAGTTCACATAATCTAATTCAGAACTATCTACACATAAATCAGAATTATCAGAATTAATAGATAAGTAGTCTAAAATATTCTCGGATGTAAAGACACAACGAGAAGTAAAGGCAACTAAATTATCAAAACTAGTATTGCTATCTCAAATAGAAATATCATCGCATACACTAGATAAATGGGTAGGAGATTGTGAAATGTCCCAAGCATCTAAAGATGTGGTGCAAACTGAAATATATTTAACTTCGGTTGCACCCATCACTGGGCAAAAGGCATTATCACTTTTAATGTCATCTTGTGAAGAAATATTTGCCTCTTCCAAACATTCATAAAGGGATTTTTTAGAAGAAAATTAGCATCACCATATAAGTTTCCCATATTTAAAAAAAAAATTAAAAAATATAAAAAAACAAATTTTAAAAGGAGTTCAGGATCTTTGCGGAAAAAAAACTTTTATAAAGTGAATCGTGAAGCTCTGACATCACTTGAAAAGACCTAAAGGTCACTTGTTAATGCGTATTAGGTTATTATAAAAACTTTTTTAACTTTTTGATATAAAATCTATTATAAATTATAAGTTAGAAAACACTCACACACGCTAGTAAGTAAAAGTGGTGATGCTAGATATAAAAATAATTCCCTCTATGAAGGAGATGAGTAAAAGCGGAAGGTGACACAATATTTGTTCTTGAGGAATCCACCGTGGTGGTAAACCCCATGTCAATAGTTCCAGGACAACTCACACATCCAAGTCCACTATTACCAATTACTAGTTACAAATTACAGTTCACCGGTTTACAATGTAATTTAACTACTAAGCAAATACAATCCTGTACACCCGCATAGTCTAAATACAACCCAACTTGGCTAAAAATCAATCAACCCAATAACACCCAAGTAATAATGACTAGAACGCAAGCACACTATACACTCAACACCCGAGAATCCGTGTAGATGTTCACACGACAAATAACTACTACTAATAAGATGAGATTGAATTAATCGGTACTAAAAGAATGATTATATATTAAGTCCCAAAATTGAATTAATCTTCCTTAATAATTAATACTCAAGTAAAGATTAATCCTAAACCAATTTAGTTGGCAAAAATGACCACAAACAAAATAGGAAACAAAATTACAACAATGGTATCGCGCAACTAAAATAATAATTAACTTAACACCAAATAGAATATGAATCAATTTAAACCAGTGTTATGTTAAAATATTAAGTCCAAGTAAAATGAGCAAAAGATAAATATGTGTAGCACTTAGCTCATACAAATTAGGACTTAATTAAAGTAAACATAAGAAAGTTACAAATATTTTAGTTAAGTCCAAATAAAAAAAAATTGTAACACAAAAAAAATTAATCACAAAGATTAAATTACAATTTTAGTTCAAACCAACACTATATCAAGGTTTGGATCAAAAACTCATACACACAATAACACCACATGAGTGTAAAAGAATACAACAAAAATTATTCAACTTAGACAGTAAAAAGTGTATGAGTTAATTGATTCAATTCAAGTCAAATGAGTACGAGATAAAGAGTGTAGCACTCGACTCAATAAAATAGGATGAGTTTAACTAAAATAAAATTAAATAAATAAAGATTATGATTTAAAGTCCACACACCAATTAAACCCAACTAAATAAAGTAAACACACAAAATTTCAACTTAAAGGATAAAACTAGTTAGAGGTAAAAATTAAATTAACTTTAATCCCAAATTATCTAAATTAAATCAGATTTAAAATAAAAGTTATTTTAATAAAAAAATATGTGTGACACAAAAAGACTTAAGTTTCATATTTTATTTTTTAAAAAGTTAAGTCCAATTAAACAAGTGCACACACTCACAGTGCGTTAGGTGTAGATAAGCTCTCAATAAAGAACACCCAAAAATGCAAACATAGTCTAAAAATATCCAAGTAAAATTTCAGTCAAAATGTTTTAGTCCAACAACTATACAAACTCAACAGATCTAAAATGACATAAACAACTTTGTTCCCAAAGAAAATTATCCAACAAAATCAGCAACTATATCTGGGTTAAACAAGATCAAAATATTTAATTGGATTAAACAGCCAACACCCTTGAACAATAATAATAATAAAAAACGTTTTAGTTTATCAATAAAAAAATTTTGTTTTACAGATTTGAACTAACAATAATCAGCCAACACAATTAGTTTATGCATACAGATCTATACCAGTTAGAAAAATAATAAATGAAATAAAGAACGGATCTATACCGAATAGGGCTTGTTTTAAAATCATGAAACCAACATCTCCAACACATATAAACAATCACTACTGATTTCAACACCAACACAACGAATATAGGGAAAAAAATAAAAAAAAATTAGTACGATTTTGAACAATTTCAGAAAACAAGATTTAAATCTATCTTCACACAGTTGAAATCTCAGACAAAAAAAAATGTTAAATAATCCTAACAAAGTCAATCTAAACATGCAAGGATCTATAGATAAAAAAAACTTATATATATATATATATATATATATATATATATATATATATATATATAACAACTCACAGTGAGAGCCAACTTGATAAACGAACGAACTCCTTAATCAAACACCCAGCACGACTTCTTTAAGCTCAAAAAAATACATGGCTGCAAAAACGGGGACAACCCAAAACCGACACCAACAACCATGTTCCAAAATCATAATCGACCAAGAAAATAAACGAGACCATCTCTCTATACCGAATTGAGATCCGAAAAAATTCAGCACTACCGATATAAAAAAAATCAGTAAATATGTAAACCCAAACTCCACAAAACCCCAAGTCGAAACGTTTTCAAAACAGACCAGCACACGATGAACTACTAAAAAATGCATCAGTCTTTGGAGGTGTACCAGCACTTAAAGTGAAATGAAACCAAGGTCACAAACCTCCAAAGCCCCAAATCGAAACCCCAAATAATTCTCCAAATAAAAAATTGTGTTTAACTCCAAATCGACACCAAAACAGTAACACGAAACTCCAAAAATGTATAATAATCAGTGAAGATTATTGGGTATAAGGGTAAAGATAAACTCTAAAAACAATTAAGCGCACGTGTGTTTTGTAGAGTGAGAAATGAGTAAATGTTGGCAGCCAAATTTTTAGAGAGAGAAGGAGATGAAACTTATAAAACCCTTCATGTCTCAAGAAGAACAAATGAACATATAATCGACCTCAACAAACAAATAGGTCCGAAATACCCTCAACACATAATGGTACAAAAGTAAAAAAGCAGGAGACAAAGGTGGACAACCCATCAACCAACTCAATCAGTCGAAATATGCAAACCTCGAGCCACGCTAAAAACAAGCCTCGAGAAAAGCAATACGCAAACCCCCAACGATCACCAACGTAATTTAAAGAGCTGCCATTTAATGTTTGGGATAAAATACTAATTAAAAACATTTTAATGTTTAATCATATTTATTTTAACCCATAAATATTTCAACACTAAAATTAATTAAAACAAATACGATTAATGCCTTAAAACTCATAAAACAAATTATTTAAGATAAAAAAAAAATCTACCTTTATATATTTTATTTTATACATTTAAGTCAAATGAGATATATAAACTTAAGGCATAAACTATAATGAAATACGAAATAAAAAAAAATATTGATAATAAATAATATACAAAAAAAATATGTTATAGAAAACATTATATATTAAGTCAATATAAGAAAAATATGATTTATAATATATAAAAATGGATTTTAATAAATAAAAAATGCAGGAGCATATATAACAAAATGATTATCTTAAAATTGAGTCAACACAAGAAGAATTAGATTTTCAGCACCCCTAGGTCCTTATAATCGACCTCAGCCCGTTGATTCAGCCATCCCCAGTGTTTCCTTAGGTACTCAGAATCGGCCTCAACCCTCTGAATAAATCATCCTCGTCCTTTTAGTTTCGCAGATTCGACCTCTTTCCCAAACATCATGTGGTGTCTATTCGATGGCTTTCACTTGTTCCAAGTTCACTCCTCGAGGGGATTTGTAGACACCACATTCTAGGACCCCTTAAGTCAATCCTTAGGTGCCTAGGACCTTCCCATTTTACTGCAAACCCTAGATCATACTCTGAGTATCGATCTAGAGGCCATCGAGCGCTCCTGGGCCCTGTTTGACTCTGGTCAACTCTATCGTCAGAGAAAAAGCTCACTAAATCATCGAAGGGCTCTGAATACCCTTTCCAACAGTCCACCCCGTGCATGAATCGGCATATAGCTTCAAATGACCATTCTGTTTTACCATTAAAAATTGATTTGGAGGCCACTGGGCGCTCCTGAGACCCAATTTGACCCCACTAAACTTCATCGTCAGAGCGAAAGCTCTTAAAATCTTTGAAGGGAAGTGAAACCCCTTTCCAATGGTCTTCTCCATTCATTAAATGCCATAACCATTCGGACAAACGATTCATTTTCACCCGAAAATTCATTTGGAGGCCACCAGGCGCTCTCGGGCTCTCTTTGACCAAGATCAACTCTTCATCTCGAATGAGACTGAATGAATCTTCTAAGGCCACTGAATAACCTTTCCAAATTCTACCCCGTGTGTGAATCATCCTTATGGTACGGAATAACGACCCGTTTTACTCCGAAAGGTCATGGGTCGCTTCTGGGCCCGATTGACCAAGGTCAACTTTTCGAACCGAGCGAAGCTATTTGGAATGTCAAATTATCTCGCATAACCTTTCCAACGGTCCACCACCATTCATGATTATGACTTACCATTCGGACGAATGATTCATTTCCGTTCGACAATCTCCCGTCCAAAGGACCGACAAGAGCTTCTGAGTCCCGTTTGACCTAAAGTCTACTTCCGAACCCAGGAATGTTCCAAAGTACTCTTTAAGATCTCTGAATTACCCTTATAATGGTATGCCTTGTGCACAATTTGGATCAATGGGTTGTGTTCTACAATCATTTTTTGTGAAAAATCTGCACGAGACTATCGATTGGCAGGTCCATTTCCCTGTCTATAGATAATGTGCCTATGGCTACCTGTCGATTAGCAGGATTAGGACTGTGTCGATCGGCACCCCCTTACCCTATATATAGAGGGCATTATCTCACTCCCAAGGCACACCTCAGATCCATCAATATCAGTGATCTCAGCAGCATTCTCTTACAATCAGCGAAGTTTACTTGTGTGAAATTCCTTTCAATCTTTCATTATCATCCATTTCATACCCAATTTAGCAAAATCTCATTTTCTCTCATCTAACATTCATCTCAACATACAAGGGGGCTCAACAAGGATTAAGATCAAGCCTCAACTCTTTAAAGAAGGTCCAAAATCCTTCTCTCTTTAATATCTTTATTTTTGCATTAGTTACATAAATTATTGATCTATCTTTTACTTTAGTTCATAAACATTAATATCTCATCTTTTATTAGTTATATTTCACATACTTTATTTTCTATAAAAAAACAAAATAAAGAAAAAGCGGGTTACACGTATAAATTCCAACAGGATTATCCACACAATTTCTCAAAACTAAAATACTTTTTCTACACACACACATATATAATAAATTCCTGTTTGAATCTATGGGATAAACCACACCCTAATATCGCATGCGAAGTATATGGACTTTGATGCCTTCATGGTCTACGTAGGCATTTCGGGTTAAAACCCAAGACTCGAGTCCAATTTTCTAATTTTTCTCAATTTTTCCATTTTCGTACTTGCATCCCTTTTTACATTATTTTAATATATATTATATTTTTTATCCTTCTTAGAGTTTTATATGACATAAATTATCGTCTCATTATAACGATCAATATCTCAATAAGTGTATAAATTGTATTTTTTTATATACTAATTTGGGAACATTCCTATGGATGACCTCACTCTATCTTTTCTATTGTATGAGTTGGGCGATTTTGATCTCCATTTACACACACACACACACACACACTTTATGAAGAAATAAAGGAAAACAATAACACAAGTCCATGAGAGACCGAAAGGGAGGGATGGGTGCTTAACACCTTCCTATTCCGTAACTTAGCCACCGAACCTTTTAAACTATTTATTTTGCAAGCATCAGTCTGTCTTTGATGCAGCTCTCTCGAGGCGACAATATGTTATTTTTCCTGTTTTGTACAAAATAGGCTGGCGACTCCATCTCTCTACATTCACCCCACGCCGATGATGGACTAAGCGCTCTTAGATAAAGAGGGCACGAGACCTTTTTCTCTCACCCCCCCCCCCCCACTGGGAGATAAAGGACAGAGAGATCGGGATGGCCACACTAGTCTTTGCTTCATGATATATATCTTTCTAGTGTTATGACATATTTATCTCTTTGTATTATATTTTTCTTTTATTGAGTTTTATGAGAAAAATACAAAAATATTTTGCATTTCATAAATTTTTGAAAATATAAAAAGATTTTTTTGGGGGTCAAAAATATGTTTTAAAAAACACAAAAATATTTTCAATTTAATTTTGTATCATGAGTTTACATGCTTGATATGGCATATTGTTGTGCTTGGACCCCCACCATTTCATTATCCAGGTGGCTAGGACATTTGGTCGTAATTGTAGATACTTAGAATGATCTTAACCATTGATTAATGGGGTTGTGTTCGAAGTTAATTTGCATTTGGATTCGACTTTGTATATATGCCATTGCACACACATGCACGAGCTTGTATGAATGTTTAACTTCTCATGCATATTTGAGTTTGGTGAGACGTTCTCCTCTCAATTTTATCATATATGCGAAATTAGACTTAGGAGGAATTGTGCATGTAAAAATCGTTGCCCGTGAGGATAGATATTGTTTAAATTGAAAAAATGATGAGTGTATACAGGAAAGGGCTGCGAGAGAATAATAATCTCGTCGTGAAAGCTATAGTTTAAAAGAGTGCAAGAGAACAATTAAGGTATAAAAAGGATCACATGTAGGGCAAAAAGGGCCACTAGGATTTCTTTAAGGTGAGAAAGTAGAAACCTCAAAAGAAATAGAAAAAGAAATATGAATATATGAGGATGTTTGGATGGAAAAGTACAACGGATTTGCACCACGGATCCTAATGTTAAAAAATGATGTCATGATCCCATTTGTTTGGTAGAATCATCAAAATTTTGGATTTGTGTGCAGGTTGTTTGTTTAGTTCATTGACATCAATATATTAATTATCATATGGCTAAAACTTAGTTTGATGATATTTAGCTATCAATTAGAACTTCTTGATTGTTTGGATGTGTCTAGGTTGTGACTCATTTGTGTAGTTCATGCCCATTGATTACGTACCATGTTTGAGCACATTGATACTATGTTAGCACGTAACTTATATTTTGTATTTTTAGTCTATTTTCCTATCGTTTTGTACTTTCAATTGTTGTTTTCATAAAATTTATTCACTGGGCAAATCCTGCATAATTTTAGTAATGTAATTGAGAAGTTTTTGAAGTCGTTAGAACGACTTTCTGTTGTTGTTATATGGTTTGATCAAATGATGTTTTAAACGACCTACAAAAAGTGTCAGGTATGGTCGTTAGATGGGTCGCAAGATAAGTCGTTAGATAAATGCTTCACGTGACGTCACACTGTTTCGGGTCGTTTCTTTGCCTGGATCAAACGAGATGTTTATGTCATTCAAACGACATTGCTTTGCTGTTTGAACGACCTATGATAACTTTTGAGTCTTCGTTCTATTTTTGTACCTACTTCATATGTATGCTGATATTACACTGTTTTGGTACTTCTAAGTTATTTTGGATAGTTTATACGCAGTTGATATTGATTATTCATGCTTTGATTCTTACACTGCATAGAATTGTTTAGTCACATCATTTGATATTGATGATTATTCTTTGTGACTATTTTCTAGCTACGATTTGAGATATTCTGATTTATTTTAGCTAGTTCATCATGTTTATGTATAGATACTTCATATGATTATTTAATGCAAGATATTCGGTTATACGTTTTTTTCTCACTAGTTGTCTATTCGAGACAAAAAGGGGGATCGATAGATATGTGATGTAGGGGGAGATATTTTCTAGTATATATTATATTAGTATCATATTGATTTCATATATCATTTGTATCTCCATGCTTCACATGGTATTTATTTGTTTCGTTCGTGTGTGTAGTGATTTGTCAGAGATTCGATATTTTTCATAGTGCCAGTCTGGTATTTTTTTACTAGATCATGTCCTGTATTTTCTTTTCGGTTTTATGGGTTAGGATTTAGGTCTTTTGACTTGACGTCCTAGTTTCGACAGTTCACTTTTTTTAGTTTTGTCCCGAAATAACCAAAGGGGGAGATTGGTAAGGACAAATTTCCAAATAGTGTTAATTTTTATGTATTGACATTATTTTGGACAAAAACCACTTTGAATCATAGATAGATTTTACTTTTCACGATTTCCATTACGTCTATGACATTGTGTTGAAGACGTAGCGGCCAAACTTCAAAGATAAATCATGCCGTAGTTTTGGTGTACGTTTTACGTCTTCACATTGATTTTCTGAGATTCTCTCAAGTATGGACACATATTGGTTTATGGACTCTTGGTAAATATTTTATAAGGATATTATTTTATTTAAATATATTTTAAAATGTTTTTAAACTAATTTTTTGAGTTTATCTCGTGTTTAGAGTCGTATGAAACACTGCCTTTAGTTTAAGTAGTTCAAACGACCTCTACAGTCATTCATATGACATGTGATTGTCGTTCAAATGACATGGACATCTCGTTATAACGAGAAGGCTATATCATTCGAACGACATACACATTTCGTTCTAACGATGCGTCGACTCAACGTTTTTATTTAAGGCATCTTTTTGCTCATAAAAACAGTGCATAACATAAAATACATAATATAACCCATACATTTTTCTTCACTTGTTTACAAAGGTTTCAAAAGTTTAAAACATCCTTTATGTTTACAAGATTCGAGATTTCATAACCATTGTGTTTAGAGATCTTGTGTTTGCATCACAGTTCCATTCTTTCTACATTAAAGAACTTTTTTTCGTTCAGTGGAATCCATAGGTGTTGATTGCAGTGAAGAAGAGGTGGACTCTGTGTTCTAAATCGTAGACGATTGTTGGCTGTATAGGTGGATACTGAGGCACACGTGGACTTGTGTGTTTTGGACCTGACGTAGGTGGACTCCTGTATTGCACTGTGGAGGAGCGATTGAAGCATATAAGAGCATCAAGTCATGTGGGAATCGAGTCGTTGAGTAAGTCTATTGTCTGTCCTTTGTAAAACCGTATCATAGTGATTACTTGGCTTGGGCCATTCGAGATTTTTTCCCTTAATGGTTTCCTCTTACATCAACGTGTTTTGTGGACTTTACTTTATTTTACTTGCTTAATCACAATAGATGCATGTTTTGGATTAACAAGATAAAAGTGGGTTAAGTAAAATTAGCTTAGAAAATTTGAAAAAGTTTTGGAAAAATTATTTTCACCTAAAGGACACACAAAAAGGGCCTCTACATAGGGTAGCACCACTTGAAAGTTATCTTCGTGGGATTTTTTTATCATTCTTCCGTGAGTTGCTTCATAAGATACTATGATGTATCCAATAATGGGAATACATTGCTGCTCATTTCATAAACATACAATACACACCATTTCGATCATGTGAACGTCGAGTGAGTGAGGTCAAAGAGATCCAGAGCATATACAGGCAAATGTTATGGACATGTGCATGACCAAAGAAGAAACATATGTGTTGCCTTTTCTAGGACACGATCTATAACTTAAATGGACCACTTAACTAAAAAGTCTATCTATTTTTTAATAATTATTGATTTATATAATGGAATTTAATTGTACATAATTTTACTTCGGAATGTTAATTTAATTATTCTTTGGGAACGTATTGTTTGACTGTTTCTTCATTCATTTCTAATACTGGTAAAATATAGTCTTTTCTTTTGTTAGTACAAGAGTACATTTTAAATATATTTGAACTAGCACGCCTGCGCATAACGTCGGTTGCATGCTAGTATTACTTAAAAAGACTAGTTAGGATAAATCTAATATATCTATATAAAAATGATGTCTCTACCAGTGGCTTTGCCATGTGTCTCCAACTTGCAACTAAATTAAATGCCCTCTTACGCATCTATCACTTTATAACATCTCTATTCATTTTACGGTCTTTTTATTCATTAATTAACTTATATTCTCTCTGTACCACCTTCAAACCCTGAAGGCATAATATATCTTACATGTCCCCTCTTCTCCCCTCTCATTCGTGGGTCACATCATATTCTTTTATTTATTTATTAATTTCTATTATATGTCTCTCTACATACTTGGAACCGTGAAGATCCATAGATCCTATGAAATTTGATAAAAGTAACCCTTTGTACTTCAAAGAATAAGAAAAAAGAATTATACTCAAGTTTTTCTTTTGAACTATAATTTCATTGTAGATGTAATCTATTTCTCCAATATTATTTCCCCAAGAAGTTCCCTCATTATCTAATTCCCCGCTGAAAGCTATCACTAATGATTTAATTATTTATAATATGAATCTAAATTGTGATTGCATTATTAATAGATAGAGTCGAATTGAAGGGAATTGGTCAACAAATATATTGTTGCTACCCTCAATTTCGTATAGAATTTATAGATTTTGAAAGTTTTCAAATAATTTTAGGCGAATAATCTTTATGTGGAAAAAGGTCGAGCTATTCCGACAAGATTCTTGCATGTTGTCCAGTGTCAAGGTTAAATCTGGCAACGGTAGAAGAATTGCATGATGACCAGTGTTGAGGTCGGTTCTAGCAATGGTGGAAGAATGGTGATGATCATCTGGAGATTTTTTCACAATTTATTTAGGTATCAATGGTTTTGGTTGAGGGTTATGGTATAATAATAATGATAAGGAGTATACTTAATTATAATACTATTATCCAATAAGTACCCATCTTATAATGTGATTTTCTTTGAATTGGAAGTTTAGATCTATATGTAAATTAGATTTTTATAAGGCGAAAGGTTAAACATATCACTTATCATTCATATGAACAACCACATGTTTAAATTTTCTACAGATAAGTAATTTAACTTGTAGAAATTAGCATACCAAAACTATTGGTTAGGTATACCTTGAATTATATTTTCTATAATTATTGCCATTTCATCTTTCGTGAAACGTTAGTTGATATACTTAATATTCACTTTGAATAATACAAAATAACATTTGACACCACACCTTTTATGCCTCAGTGTAATTGTAAATATTTTATGATGTTTCATGTTTATATATCCTAATGTGTAAAACTCCATATAAAAAGTGTGTCCCTTTGAAGCACTTCTTTTATACAACATTGTCCCTTTTAACCAATGCCACATTGATTGCTGAAAAATTAAACCAAAAAACATAGTTAAAATCAAGATTGAATATTATTTTGTAATAATCAATGTTCGAATCACTAGAAATGCTTAGTTTGTTTCTAAATAATTTCTAGGAAGATACATTGTCGGTGTCTTAACAACAATGTTATTTTACGATGTATTGTTGGTGTCTTAATGTGACACCCCGCCTAATTAAATACCGGGCGATCACTCCTTTATTAAATTAAATCAAGGTAAATAGTTGGTTCATTCTCAGCATCATTGTCAATAAAAAAATTTCCAATTTAACACCCTAAATAATTAAGCTAAGTGTCAAAAACAGTTTTATATACAAACTTCCAAATTTTAATTAAAGAAAAGATTTATATACACAAAACAACATTTCTACGATATAGAATCACACCACGATGAACTAAAATAAAACCATACATTCGTCAATCGAATGTCAACATAATAGAACTAAAAATCATAAACCATCCTGAATAAATCCCGTAAAACAATACTGGAATAACTGAAATATAAAAATCCCAACAATAAATGAAATGATGAAAAGGGCGACACGTGCCAAATAAATGAGAGTAGTAGGAGTGGAGTCAATAACAGAAGCCGTCTACTCAAGTGACCTGCAACTCCCACCTAAGCTGCAGCTCGTTCTTCTCAAAGGATCCTAAGCAAGACGCCCCTGTGGCTGGGCACCTGAAAATATACATATATATACACAAGAGAGAGAGAGAAAAAGAAACGGGTCAGGGCCCGAAAGTGTGTTTGATTTTAAAATACGTTAAGCAAGTATTTAAATTGATACAGGCCAATGCAAATCATATTAGTTCGACACTCTCTTGAGAAATTCTCACCTCTCTTCTAATGTGCACGCCTATCGTACTAACCTTCCCAAATAATTTAGTTTATCTTAACTTACTCATAAGTTTTCAAAACCGAACGATGATAATGTTTTACAAAGGTTACTTTCAATATGTAGCACTCCTCTCGTTTTAGCTTCATTAAATTATAAAGTTTCCCAGTGTCTTCTCATACTTTACAAAACAAGTATTTAATAATTTGAGTCAACAACCATGTTCTACTTATCAACTCACAGTAGGCAGTTTAAAGTTTCTAACCTCATATATATATTAACTACTCGTATAATATATATATATATAACAGCACCCCAACTAATCTATGGTGCGGGCATACTCTGCTATCCAATCCCCGTATCGCTCACACAAAGGGAAACACAAGTTCGAAATCACTCACGAACTGTATTAACATATACAAAACAACGTTGAGGCGAAGCATAGATTCCAAGTCCAAGAGGTCAGTACATACCCACACGTCTCTTAGGACCGTCCGACTATCAATCTGATAGCCCGTACCTAGGATCTCTATCTTCTAGGGTACGAATCAATATCACCCATAAAGCAACACAGGATAAGATCGTCCCAGCGCGGTAACCTCAGGGATAGCAAGTAGCGAGGGTACGTTTTTCACACGTATATAATATAAGTACACACAATCACATAAATATACCCATTCATCATATTAATATAGGTTCCTCCCGTTACCCATAGTCACAACATTTATCCTTAATTTCCCATTATTATGATTACGTAAGGTTTCGTCTCTAACCTTGATTCGAAGGGTTTTCTCACTCATTACCTAATACTCATGGTTTATATCCTCACAAATCTAAAATTCAGTAAGGGAATTTATTTGATTCCAACGTAACTCTCTTACGTACCTCACCCTTAAGTTATAAATCTATCAACCTAAAGTAAATATCCCATAATTACCATACTTGTTGAAGATTAAAGATTCTAACATTTAACCATATACCCTACTGGTCCTCAATATCTCCCAAATCCTTTTATTTAGAATGCCCAAAGGTTATTACACGATAAATCATGTTCAATTAATTAAACAAGGGGAAATAAGAGTCTGCCAGGAAGGGTCGATCGATCGAGGTCTGGGGCTCGATCGATCGAACCTTCGATTGATCGAAGCTCTAGGCTCGATCGATCGATCAAGCAGGTCTGCGAAATCCTGCAGAAGTGCAGTTACGGGTTTTACCAAAATTCTTCACCCAAATCATTATTTTCCAACACTAATCGTCCCAAAACTCCTACTACAAACATAATAACATATGTCCAGATGTTTTTAACGTTAAGCATGCGTGTATACATCATTAAACATGGCTAAACAACCTAAAATCTCATCTAATAATCAAGAACCTTAAGGTTTTCTTAACTTTTGTTCTAATCAGTTTTCTCCAGACTTTCCTTCTAACATAACATCACAAATTCGTGGTTTAATCATCTACTTCACATATTATTTCCAGAATATGGTTATAACGATTTCTACATGCAAATCCTTATCAAAAATTGGGGTTTTCTTCCATTGATTATACTCCAAATCATTCCTACACTAATATGATTATTGCACCAACGAAAATACGCAAGTTAAACACTTGCCTGGGATTTTAGAGGTCTGCTTTCCTTCTGATATTGGTGTGGTTGTGTTCTCCTTCTCGCGATCTACGCGTTGGTGGTGACGGCGGTGAAATCGGTGGTGTTTTGGGCCTTGAATCACCTTGAGAGTTCTCTCCTCTCTTCTCCAATGGCCGTTCTAGGGTTCTGAATGTTCTAACCCTAAAAGGCTGACTTAAATGGCTGCTAAGGATGGCTGAAATTCGTGGGTTTAATTACCCTATTTTGTAAAATGACCAAAATGCCCTCCCGGGTCACTAATTAGGCCTAAAAACACCCCGAGGCCCGAACTAAACCCCCGGGTACACTTTTCTGACTATCTCGACCCTTCCGGATGCGTTGGCGCACTCAAAACGACCATACGGATAACTTGTAAAATATTCCCTTTTTAATTAACATAATTAGTCCCGACGTGACACGGGCACGTCCCGACTTAAATTTCCGAAATAGTCATTTAATTCACCTATGACATTCAATATAACCAATATAATATATTGCTATGCTCATTAGTAATATTCAACAAGTTTCCCATAATTACTAACTCTAGTCACGTTAATAATTATAACATAATTAATTTCTGAATTTTTATTAAATAAATCATCACATTAACTTTAATAAATCCCCAAATTAAATATAGCATAAAAATACGGGGTATTACATACTTCCCCCCTAATAACGGAATTTCGTCCCGAAATTCGGAAAATAAGGCATACCTGGTAAAAACAACTCTGGATATCTCTCGTGCATATCTGCCTCACGCTCCCAAGTGGATTCCTCCACATTATGATGCTCCCACTGGACTCGCACAAGTGGAACTACTTTCGACCTCAATCTCCTCTCACTATAGTCTAGAATAGCCACTGGTCTCTCTTCGTAAGAGCTATCCAACTGTAAGTCAATCTCATCTATCGCAATGTGCGTATGGGCCATATCATCCCGAAGATATCGTCTCAACGACGAGATGTGGAATACATCGTGGATGCGATGTAAATGTTCTGGCAATCCCAACCTGTATGCTACCGGCCCAATTCTCTCGATGATGGGAAATGGTCCTACGTACCTCGGAGCCAACTTCCCCTTCTTCCCGAACCTCATCACTCCTTTCATAGGAGATACACGCAACAACACTTGATCTCCCACATTAAACTCCCGGAAGAACCGTTTCGCATCGGCGTAGCTCTTCTGCCTGTCTTGGGCTACCCGAATACGACTCCTGATTATCTCAATCCTCGCGGAGGTCTCCTGAATCACTTCTGGCCCTAATAACTTGTTGTCCCCCACCTCGAGCCAACAAGTTGGAGAACGACAAGGCCTGCCGTACAAAGCCTCAAATGGAGCCATGCCAATCGTAAACTGATAGGAGTTATTATAAGCAAACTCTACCAGTGGAAGGTATGGCTCCCAACCTCCTCCGAAATCGAGAACACACATGCGTAACATATCTTCCAACATCTGATTAGTACGCTCTGTCTGTCCATCTGTCTGTGGGTGGTAAGCTGAACTCAGTCTCAACTCTGTACACATAGCCTCCTGAAAGCTTTCCCAGAAACGTGACACAAAAATCTTGTCTCTATCTGACACAATATTCAGGGGCACCCCATGTAATCTGACAATCTCAGCGATGAACAACATAATAGAACTAAAAATCATAAACCATCCTGAATAAATCCCGTAAAACAATACTGGAATAACTGAAATATAAAAATCCCAACAATAAATGAAATGATGAAAAGGGCGACACGTGCCAAATAAATGAGAGTAGTAGGAGTGGAGTCAATAACAGAAGTCGTCTACTCAAGTGACCTGCAACTCCCACCTAAGCTGCAGCTCGTTCTTCTCAAAGGATCCTAAGCAAGACGCCCCTGTGGTTGGGCACCTGAAAATATACATATATATACACAAGAGAGAGAGAGAAAAAGAAACGGGTCAGGGCCCGAAAGTGTGTTTGATTTTAAAATACGTTAAGCAAGTATTTAAATTGATACAGGCCAATGCAAATCATATTAGTTCGACACTCTCTTGAGAAATTCTCACCTCTCTTCTAATGTGCACGCCTATCGTACTAACCTTCCCAAATAATTTAGTTTATCTTAACTTACTCATAAGTTTTCAAAACCGAACGATGACAATGTTTTACAAAGGTTACTTTAAATATGTAGCACTCCTCTCGTTTTAGCTTCATTAAATTATAAAGTTTCCCAGTGTCTTCTCATACTTTCACAAAACAAGTATTTAATAATTTGAGTCAACAACCATGTTCTACTTATCAACTCACAGTAGGCAGTTTAAAGTTTATAACCTCATATATATATTAACTACTCGTATAATATATATATATATATATAACAGCACCCCAACTAATCTATGGTGCGGGCATACTCTGCTATCCAATCCCCGTATCGTTCACACAAAGGGAAACACAAGTTCGGAATCACTCTCGAACTGTATTAACATATACAAAACAACGTTGAGGCGAAGCATAGATTCCAAGTCCAAGAGGTCAGTACATACCCACACGTCTCTTAGGACCGTCCGACTATCAATCTGATAGCCCGTACCTAGGATCTCTATCTTCTTGGGTACGAATCAATATCCCCCATAAAGAAACACAAGATAAGATCGTCCCAGCGCGGTAACCTCAGGGATAGCAAGTAGCGAGGGTACGTTTTTCACACGTATATAATATAAGTACACACAATCACATAAATATACCCATTCATCATATTAATATAGGTTCCTCCTGTTACCCATAGTCACAACATTTATCCTTAATTTCCCATTATTATGATTACGTAAGGTTTCGTCTCTAACCTTGATTCGAAGGGTTTTCTCACTCATTACCTAATACTCATGGTTTATATCCTCACAAATCTGAAATTCAGTATGGGACTTTATTTGATTCCAACGTAACTCTCTTACGTACCTCACCCTTAAGTTATAAATCTATCAACCTAAAGTAAATATCCCATAATTACCATACTTGTTGAAGATTAAAGGTTCTAACATTTAACCATATACCCTCCTGGTCCTCAATATCTCCCAAATCCTTTTATTTAGAATGCCCAAAGGTTATTACACGATAAATCATGTTCAATTAATTAAATAAGGGGAAATAAGAGTCTTCCAGGAAGGGTCGATCGATCGAGGTCTGGGGCTCGATCGATCGAACCTTCGATCGATCGAAGCTCTAGGCTCGATCGATCGATCAAGCAGGTCTGCGAAATCCTGCAGAAGTGCAGTTACGGGTTTTACCAAAATTCTTCACCCAAATCATTATTTTCCAACACTAATCGTCCCAAAACTCCTACTACAAAAATAATAACATATGTCCAGATGTTTTTAACGTTAAGCATGCGTGTATACATCATTAAACATGGCTAAACAACCTAAAATCTCATCTAATAATCAAGAACCCTAAGGTTTTCTTAACTTTTGTTCTAATCAGTTTTCTCCAGAATTTCCTTCTAACATAACATCACAAATTCGTGGTTTAATCATCTACTTTACATATTATTTCCAGAATATGGTTATAACGATTTCTACATGCAAATCCCTATCAAAAATTGGGGTTTTCTTCCATTGATTATACTCCTAATCATTCCTACACTAATATGATTATTGCACCAACGAAAATACGCAAGTTAAACACTTGCCTAGGATTTCAGAGGTCTGCTTTCCTGCTGATATTGGTGTGGTTGTGTTCTCCTTCTCGCGATCTACGCGTTGGTGGTGACGGCGGTGAAATCGGTGGTGTTTTGGGCCTTGAATCACCTTGAGAGTTCTCTCCTCTCTTCTCCAATGGCCGTTCTAGGGTTCTGAATGTTCTAACCCTAAAAGGCTGACTTAAATGGCTGCTAAGGATGGCTGAAATTCGTGGGTTTAATTACCCTATTTTGTAAAATGATCAAAATGCCCTCCCGGGTCACTAATTAGGCCTAAAAACACCCTGAGGCCCGAACTAAACCCCCGGGTACACTTTTCTGACTATCTCGACCCTTCCGGACGCGTTGGCGCACTCAAAACGACCATACGGATAACTTATAAGATATTCCCTTTTTAATTAACATAATTAGTCCCGACGTGACACGGGCACGTCCCGACTTAAATTTCCGAAATAGTCATTTAATTCACCTATGACATTCAATATAACCAATATAATATATTACTATGCTCATTAGTAATATTCAACAAGTTGCCCATAATTACTAACTCTAGTCACGTTAATAATTATAACATAATTAATTTCCGGATTTTTATTAAATAAATCATCACATTAACTTTAATAAATCCCCAAATTAAATATAGCATAAAAATACGGGGTATTACACTTAATGATATCACTACCAAGAATATGGCCATTTTAATTTCGTTATTTTAATTTCTAATTTGTTTTATTACATATATACGATAATAGGCACTACAGATAACATAAATATGACCTCTCATTAAGTCTTCTTAATTTTATTTAGCGGACCTAAAACTCTCTACTACTTGACATAAAGATGACAAGCCAATTTAGGTGTAATATTAGAGTTTTATTAGGACTAACTTACAATAAAATTTTCTTTTTATAATAATAAAAATGAACGATTAATATTTATACCATGTATGGTAATTAACATTTTGATATTTTTTTTCTTTTAACTCTCGTTGGTTATTGAAGGAGTTATGATACGCTGAAAGGTTTACGCTCTCTTTGATTCGAAGTAAAATATATTTCGCCTCGATCAAAAGTAAAATGGTGAAATATATTTTCACCTATTTAGAGTTAAATTTTATTCACAATTTCAAATCAACAAAAAATAATTTTAAACGTATAAAAAAATATTTTACCATTTTATTTTTCAATTTCACCCGAACCAAACAGAAAGTTGAATTTGATTAAGATTATAAAACAACTTACAGTCATCATAGGGTGCACAAGAATTACCCTCGGTCAAGATTTCTTGTATGAGATAATAAGAAGTTTGAATCAATTTTTTTATTTAATATTATTTTAAGAACCATCGTTAGTTTTGAGTTTTTGTTATCACGTTGGTTGCGGGAGGAGGTATCGACAAAGTGTCTAGTGAGAGTAGTCCTAGTCGAAGTATGCTCAGGAATAATATCAAGAATCTATTTGATAACACTCACCACCATGATAATAGTGGGAGACCATGGGGAGACCTCCTTGGTGAGTTACTTCACTTGATTTTAAACCGACTAAATTTGGTCGACTACGCATACTTTGTTGGTGTCTTTAGAAGATGGAGGTCATTCTCTCTAGCATACAAGCGGCATTTCTTGGCATCCCAAACCCCACTCCTCTTCGTAATCAAACTTGGAATTCTAAAAAAAACAATTTTATGGGTACACATGTGTATGAAAGAATTTTCTAGTTAAATTTGTCACGTAAAAACTGGGACTTTTGTTTTTAAATATTTTCTCTCCTAAAGCTCTCAAAGATGTTGCAAAAAGTCTTAAGAAAGTCTATCCCGAAGTTGGTTTAAAAACTGTCAAAAGAGAGTGGGAAAATGGAATAAAACTGCCAAAAAAATTCCCGCCAGAAATCTCGTTCGAACGAGATTTTCGTTCAAACGACATTTTGTTCGAAAAGTCAGTGGCCAAAATGGAAAACTCGTTGGCAAACTCGTTCGAACGAAATTCTGGTTTGAACGAAATGACAGAATGTTCATTTTTTTAGCCCAATATATTTTTTTAAAATAAAAATTACACCTATTAAAATTATTCCAAAACTACACCAAATCTTTTGAATTGTCACGGTCATTGACCTGGACAAGTTTTACTTGTCAAGGTCAATGACCGTGACAATTCTGGGGGCGATAATTTTTTTTGTTACGGTCATTGACCGTGATAAGTTCGTTAGAATTGTCACGGTCATGTCACGGGCCTTTACCGTGACAAGCTTTGTCAAGATTAAGGACCGTGATAAAATCGTGACCGTGTTTAAAAAATTGTCACGGTCAATGACCATGACAAGCCCGTGGCAACTTCCTTTGTCAAGGACTTGTCACGGTCAATGACCGTGACCATTCTGGGCAGAATTGAAAAAAAATTTGCTGGGCAGTATGGCCACTGCCACTGTTCAGCAGTATATATGTACCTGTTATAGCAACGTTGAACCTGTTCAAACATTATATATCCAGATAAAATAGAGATAGTGTAAATATACATTCAAAATAGAAACAATCCCGTACCTGTTCAAAACTTTGGGATTCTCCATAAAGTACCTCAACTGTTCAACTCCATTGTTCGACCCCAATCCCATAATTTCGATTGTCTTTAGGTGTGATCTCAAACAATCAGGTACATACCATTCCAACCACGATGTCCTGATTTGTTTACAATAAAATGAAAAACCTTAATATAAGAAGAAACAACATCACCATCAATTATCTCAAATCTATAAACTATTTAGCTAGAAGTGATGTTATGAACCCTTGACGTACATCAAAGATAAGAACCTCTAAAAGAGGACAATTTTTGAGAAAATTCAGCACCAATTTCCATTTCCAGTTCCACTATAAGAATCATCCATTGCAAGACACTTCACAAGAGTGTAGTGCCACCCAATAAGCAAATATTCATAAAAATCGAAATTGAAATTGAAATTTAAATATTCATATAAATATAAATATAAATACATTACCTGTAGTGCCACCCAAATAGGTAACTTGATCTCATATGGAACCTCCTTCCAACTAATGTACCCCGGGAAATCATGTCAAATATAATTCCCTTCATATCTCAATACTAAGAAATGCAATAATCCTGCAGTTATGCTCTACAAATTCCTTCCAACCGTTGTTTAGCCAAACATCACCAGTTGAAGTTGTCAATTCCACTTTCCATATTTTCCCATGTTTTGCTAGAGGTTCCAAGTGGTGGGGTATGGAAAGTGTAATTGACAACTTCAACTGGTGATGTTTGGCTACACAATAGTTGGAAGTAATTTGTAGAGCATCACTACATAGGATTATGGAATTTCTTAGTGTTCGGATATAAAGGATAGACGAAGAGATTCAGTCTCCTCTCCACAAATAGGACACCCCAAATAACTATGTACTAATCACCTATTAAAGGTAAGAAGCGTATATTCATGGATTAGTATAAATAAAACTTAAATTTCAAATTCAAATTCAATTTATAATAGAAAATTCCTCCAAAAGTAACAACTTTAAGCCACTAAGAATATTATACAGAAATTATGCACTCCCAAACTGTCCAAATGCATTGGAATATTTATTACAAATTAAAAAATTATTTAAAATTCGGGTTATCATAAAAAATGGATCGATATTCGGTAGGAGCAGCCAAGTCATCCACACTACTATTTAGACGTTTTGGCGCTTGTTAGACAACTGACCATGGCTCGTTGTTGATATACTCCGAGTAAAACACTTGGTTAACCTTTTGAAATGCACAAACAAATGGCTCATCGCTCAAGTGGTTGTTTATCTTCAACTTGGACAAGTCAACCATGATAAAATTGGTGACATGATGAACTTTATAAGCATTTTTATCCTCAACTCTTACCCAGTCACAGTAAAATACAACCTCTTTGAAGCTTATATAATCCAATTCAAATATAGTTCGGATTACACCATTGTTGATACCAAAATTAATATGCTGATGTGGACGAATCATACGAAGACACTTGTCAATCTACGTGGTACAATAACAACAAGGAAGTTCATTTCCCCGACCAACTCATGTTCTCTCCGAGCAACGAGGATATACTGAGGAACTTCAGCACTCCGAGGTACTCTAGCGCTCCGAGGAACTCCTGAGCAACGAGCAACTAAGGCGGTCAGAGCTGCATCTCGGCCGTAGTATTAATTGCCAGAATATCAACAGTTCAACTACTCATTGAATGTTTATCATCTTGACGTACACGCTGCATTAAATGTATTACCCTTTCATATGTATATCATTTAATGTATCAACCCATTCATGTACAGCCTAAGGGCTATAAATACCTTGTATCACCCTCATTCAAAGGGAGGGGAATTTCTGGATAGAACTTGTAATCGAGAATTCCCAAACACTCAGCAATAACATAACAGTGGACGTAGGCCATTCTTATAAGGTTGAACCACTTTAAAAATCTTTGTCTCATTTTATTTATCTGTGATTGAATAATTAGAGCGATCTAATTTTTTACATCAACAGATTGGCGCCGTCTGTGGGAAAGATTTTTATTATCGTTTTTCACCACAAATCATCCATCATCAATGGCGGATAACCCAGAATCTAGCAATCGAAATGCTGGAAATGCTGGAAACCCTCCAAATCCTTCTGCACCTCCAGATCTGGTCGGGATCATGACGAATCTGGCCCAAGGACAAACCGCCATGCAAGAAACAATGAGGCAACTCATACAAACCCTTCATGGTGGTGCACCCGCACGTTCAGGATAGCAAAATGGTCAGAGGCAAACTTATTTACTTTCTTCACGATCCAGGCGTACTGAGTCACGTCGCAATGAGGAATCCGATGATTTCTCTTATCAACCTGGGTGAACTTCGTCAATAAGGGCTACAGATACTGATCAACATATCACCCTCTCTCCGGAAAGACCCAGTGCTTTAGAAAGATTGAGTAGGGTGTCTCCTTTCAGTCGATTAGGCCTTAGGAGGAATAGGAGTCCACCTAAGACCATGTCAAGGAGTTTTCAACAACCATCCGATCTAAGTGAAGCATCAGCACAGTCACGACCAGTCGTTCGTCAAGATAGATCTCAAGAAGCTACCTCAGAACGATCAATTGCTCGAACCAATAGGCCCGAGGAAGGAAATGAAGCGTGGAAAGGATCTCTCCAACGTTTGGAGGATAAATTGGGAGAAATGGCCAAAGCAAAGAACCCCTTACAACGAACTTTTGTTCGAGGAACACCTTTTGTACAGGCCATTGTGGATTTTCCTACACCATCGAAATTTAAAGCACCCGTGGTAACTCCCAAATATGATGGAAAGACAGATCCTGTTCTTCACATAGAACAATATCAAGCTGCTGTCGATATTTATGTTGTCCCCGACGAGATGAGATGCAGGGCCTTCTCAGGAACTCTTACTGGATCTGCCCAGATATGGTACAACAATCTTCCTCGGGGTAAGATTTCAACTTTCAGTTAGCCGAGTTGTTTATTGGCAATTTCTGTTTTGGAGCAAAGCCAGTAAAACGAGTAGCACACTTGTTAAGTGTTAGACATAAATCTGGTGAGAGTACTAGAGATTACATAACTCGTTTCAATAACGAGAAGCTAGAAGTCATAGATTACGAAGAGAAGACAGCAATCACCGCCTTGATGAGTGGGTTGTTGCCTAATAAATTGTATTACACCTTGGCGAAAGATCCACCTAGAACTATGTCAGAATTGATGGCAAAGGCGGCCAAAATCATGAATGCCGAGGAGGCTATGGCTGCAAAGAAGAATATGGATAAAGAAACCAAGGTGGAAGTCGACAAATCTAAGAAGAAAGAGCATAAAAGCAATTGTGGAGATAAACATTCCAAGAATAAATGGGAAGTCATGAAGAAGTATGATAATTATACTCCTTTGAAAATGGGTATTAATCATGTCTTGGAGGAAATCAAGAACAACGAGGAGGTAAAATGGCCAAAGAAACTGAAGTCAGACCCTGATTCGAGGAGTAGGGATAAATATTGCGAATTTCATAAAGATCATGGTCATATGACCAAAAACTGCATAGCTCTTCAGAACGAGATTGAAACACTCATCCTAAGAGGAAAGCTATCAAAATATGTTGATCAGGGAGGTGAAAGAAAGAATAACGGCCGGACTAGAGAGAGGTCAAGATCTCCTCATCGAGCAGAAGAGAAAAAGAAGAGGAATCATGAATATGATCCAGATGATGACCCCGACCTTCCCAAGAAACCAAGACAGCCAGAACGAGAGGTATTTTCTATACGTTTCGGGTCATTTGATTGTAATGTCATTACAGGAGGAGATGCAGGAGGAGGAGACCTTACTGCAGAAAGAAAGGCTTACCTTGGAGAGGCTCAAGCTTGTTCATATATTCAGCGAATAAATCTGGTCGAGGACGATCATCCGAGGAAGGTAAACAAAGAGAAGCTGGTCATTGGTTTTTTAAAAAACGACTTGGGCAGGTGTTCTTTATCCTCACGATGATCCTCTGGTGATCAAAATGAGGATGAATGAAGTGGTGATTTCAAGGGTGTTGGTAGACAATGGAAGTTCGGCAGACATTATGTACTATTCATGCTTTGACAGCTTGAACCTGAAATTATCTCAGTTGGAACCGTATCACAGACCCCTCCTAGGTTTTGCTGGTGAGAAAGTTTTTCCACTTGGGACGATCAAGTTGGATATATTCATTGGAACCTGGCCTGCTTGTCGAACAGAAAGAATACGCTTCTTCGTGATGGATAAGAATGTGCAGTCAGCCTACAACATCATCATGGGAAGAGTTGGTTTGAAGAAGTTCGAAGCAGTTCCATCTACAGTACATCAGTGCTTAAAATTCCCAACAAACTTTGGAGTAGGAGTTGTGAAAGGTGATCAAAAAGTAGCTGAGGAATGCTATTATTCATCTGCCGAGCAAGAGGAGCTTGAGGAATCAAGGAAAAAGACTACTACCTACCAGGTGGAAGAAGATACAGAGATTGAAACTCTCGATCCCAGAGATGACTCCCAACTTGTAAAAGGACAGGTGGTGGAATCTACAGAAAATGTTATTCTAGATGACGAGCACCCTGAACGAGTAACCCAGATAGGTTCAACGTTGGATGCTTCAATAAAATAAGAGTTGATAATTTTCTTGAAAAACAGGAAGAAAACTTTCACATGGAGTCATGAGGACATGCCAGGAATAGATACAAACTTCTTATGTCATGAACTCAACGTGAATAAGGAGATCAAGCCTGTAAAGCAGAGAAGAAGGGTATTTAGCCCCGAGAAGAATCAAGCTATTCAAGAGGAGGTCGACAAGCTCCAAAAAGCTCAATTCATTGAAGATGTGAAGTACCCGAACTGGTTGGCGAATGTGGTGATGGTGAAGAAGAAAAACAACAAATGGAGAATGTGTGTTGATTTCACTGATCTTAACAAGGCCTGCCCAAAGGATCATTTTCCATTGCCCAGAATTGACCAACTAGTAGATGCTACCTCTGGGCACGAGCTGCTTAGCATCATGGATGCTTACTCTGGTTACAACCAGATCAAAATGAAACCGAAAGACAGGTAAAGTACTTCTTTTATCACCCCTAGGGGAACTTATTGCTATAATGTTATGCCTTTTGGTTTGAAAAATGCAGGAGCAACATACCAGCGGCTGATGAACAAGGTTTTCACCGAACAAATCAGTTGCAACATGGAAGTCTATGTCGATGATATGCTGACAAAAAGCAAGAAAGCTGCAGATCATCTAGTTGACTTAGCTCAGACATTTGATCAACTGGATAAATACCAGATGAAGCTCAACCCGACGAAGTGCACATTTGGAGTACGAGAAGGAATGTTTCTCGGATACATTGTCAACCAGCGAGGCATTGAAGCAAATCCAGATAAGATCAAAGCTATTTTAGGGTTGCGATCTCCAACAACAAAGAAAGAAGTGCAGAGTCTTACAGGATGAGTTGCAGCGCTCAACAGATTTGTGTCCCGAGCAACTGACAAATGCCTCCCATTCTTCAAAACACTTCGAAAAACTTTTGAGCGGACTGATGAATGTGAAAAGGCCTTTCAAGACTTGAAAAAGTATTTGGGAGCACCTCCATTGTTGTCCAGGCCAATAACAGGAGAGAAGTTGTACTTGTATCTGGCAGTATCAGAGAATGCAGTCAGTTCAGCATTGATCAGATTGGAGAATGGAATCCATAAACCAATCTATTACACAAGTAAGGCTTTCCGAGGCGCGGAAATCAGATACCCAAAGCTGGAGAAATTGGCATTGTCATTAATTGAAGCAAGTAGAAGAATGAGGCCATATTTCCAGGCCCATACCATCGTCGTTTATACCGACATGCCACTAAGGCAAGCCCTTCATAAGCCAGAAAAGTCAGGGAGATTGATGTACTGGGCAATAGAGCTCGGTGAATATGATATTGTGTATGAGCCCAGATCATCATTGAAAGGGCAAGTTGTAGCAGATTTTATAGCAGAGTTTACATATCCTGATGCCCCCGAGGAACAAAAACTGCTCGCTGACCAACCTGTGGATGTTACAGGATCAACAGACATAAGTCCAGACCAACTCCGGTTGGTAAAAGGGCTTGTGGATGTAGAAGGATCATCAACTTCAAACTCAGACCAGCTCCGGTTGGTAAAAGAACGTGAAGAGATGGTCAACGAGGAGCGAAAAGTGTCAGGGGAGGATGAAAAGAAGCAACAAATATTTCACCGAGGAACTCTATCAGATAAGAAATTTGAAGACAGGTTGCCCATATGGAGATTATATGTAGATGACTCATCTTGCACAGCAGGTTGTGGGGCAGGATATGTTTTGAACACCCCGGACGGGATTGACATGGAATATGCTTTGCGATTCCAATTCAAAGCCTCCAATAATGAGGCTGAGTATGAGGCCATGATAGCAGGTCTTAATTTATCAAAGATTATGGAAGCGCAACAAGTGATGGTATTCAGTGATTCTCAATTGATTGTGAATCAGATGATGGGAACGTATGCAGTTAAAGGAGAATTAATGGTCAAATATCATGCCAAGGTAATGAAGTTATTAGCAGAATTTTATGCGATTCAGTTGATTAGAATACCCAGAATAGAAAATGCACAAGCAGACGCAATGGCCCAACTAGCATCAGCTACTCGTACCAAGCTGCGAAGAACAATACCAATTGAAGTACTGGAAAGTCGGAGCATAGATGAAGACTTGACGATGAATGTTATTGCCCTTGATTTAGGACCATCTTGGATGGATCCCATCAGGGTATATATTGAAGAGGGAGAATTGCCAGAGGATAAGCTCGCTGCTAAGAAATTGAAGTATAAAGCTGCTCGGTATGTATTAACTAATGGTATTTTATATAGACGAGGAATTATGGCAGGTTTGCAGGGATGTGTACATCCCTCCGAAGTGAAAGAATTGATTGAAGAGATCCATGAAGGGTCTTGTGGAGCTCATGTAGCAGGTCGAACACTTTTTCAAAGGGTAATGACTCAAGGATACTACTGGCCGACGATGAGGGCTGATTGTATAGCCTATGCTAAGAAATGTGACAAGTGCCAACGTTTTTCCTCCATCCGACGAACTCCACAATCATTGCTGACACCAATAACTTCCCCTTGGCCATTTGCCATGTGGGGAATTGATTTGGTTGGACCACTGCCGACCACCAGAGGAAGATTCAAGTACCTCGTCATTGCAGTGGACTATTTTACTAAGTGGGTAGAAGTTGAGCCGCTTAACGATATGACGTACGAGAAGGTATACCAGTTTGTTTGGAAGAATATCATCTGTCGATATGGTCTCCCTCATGCCTTCATCACAGATCATGGAACACAATTTGACAACGAGGAGTTTGCTGCCTATTGCCAACAATCGAACATCCTGAAGACCCATTCAGCACCAGGTCATCCTCAAAGCAATGGGCAGACTGAGGTGACGAACAGAACGCTGCTAAATGGTTTGAAGAAAAGGCTAAGTGAAGCTAAAGATAACTGGATTAATGAGCTACAATCAGTATTGTAGGCTTACCGAACAACTCCCCGAGCAGCGACCGGAGAATCACCATATATGCTGGCATTTGGAAGTGAGGCTGTAATACCTACCGAGTTGGGCCTACCAACACACAAAGTGCTGAATTTCAATTCTCCGATCAGTGACTTGATGAGAAGACTGGATTTGGATATGCTCGAAGAAGTCAGATAAGAGGCGGCCATTAGGAATGCTGCTTATCGACAACGAACAGCTCTGTTCTACAACAAAAGGGTGAAGAAATGCGATTTAAAAGAAGGAGATTATGTGCTAAAGAAGGTCATTCAGAAGCACAATAAATTGGAAGCAAATCGGCATGGACCTTACCGAGTTACAGAAGTTGTTCGACCAGGAACTTACCGAATAGCAACTCTAGAAGGAGAAGAATTCAAGAATGCTTGGAATGCTAAACACCTTCGCAAGTATTATCAATGATGTAAAATGTACAGCGGGTCCATTAATATGAATAAAACGATGATGTTTTTCACCATTTTCTCTCCTTTGTTTGAAAGTTTTTCGGGGAATACTAGTGTTGTACACTACGCTGCTTGATAGCAAGAAGAAGACGATAGTTTAGACCCATGATCAACTCCGGTTGGTAAAAGGGCGAGAATAAATGATATACTCCTTTGGTTAGGAGGCGTATACTGGCGTGATCAACTTCGGTTGGTAAAATAACTAGTGGACAAGATAGTTCGAAAGAACAAGATAGTTCAGACCCACGACCAACTCCGATTGGTAAAAGGGCGAGAACAACTGATATACTCCTTTGGTTAGGAGGCGTACACTGGCGTGATCAACTTCGGTTGGTAAAATAACTAGTGGACAAGATAGTTCGAAAGAACAAGATAGTTCAAACCCACGACCAACTCCGGTTGGTAAAAGGGCGAGAACAAACTATACTCCTTTGGTTAGGAGGCGTACACTGGCGTGATCAACTTCGGTTGGTAAAATAACTAGTGGACAAGATAGTTCGAAAGAACCTGATAGTTCAAACCCACGACCAACTTTGGTTGGTAAAAGGGCAAGAACAACATTCTTATAACGCCAATCTCGGTTCGTTTATACTCTCAAATGCCAACTTATGTTGGTCGGGAGGTAATATTATTACAAAAGTTCCTCAGAGAACAAAATATTCCAAACTGAACCAAGTATGGTTGGTCGGGGATAAGAACCCACTAACTGTATTTGGTCAACGAGGAGAAAATATTTCAAATTGAACCAAGTATGGTTGGTCGAGGATAAAAGCCCATCAACCATAGTTGGTCGACAAGCACAATACAACAACCTTGGTTGGTTGGGAAATTTTTAAACATTTTTATACTCATTACTTTATTATTAAGTGACTCAAGCAACATTTCTGATACTTGTAATTTTTATCAGGTTAATCGATGAACCATACAATATCGTTATGAAAGCACAAATATAAAGTGTTTGATATGCACAAGATAATAACAGTACTAATTTGCAAACAGAAAATGAAAGTCTTTCATTAAAATTCAAAATAAATTACAGGTTACATGGATGTACTAACTATTACATTGAGATTCCTATTCTATTGGTTTCTTGCCCTTTGCTTTTGAAACAGGCTCTTCGCCAGCAGGAGGATCTTCCAGGCAAAGGGGAGAATTAATAAAGTTCAAGTCCTTCAGCATTCTGACATTCATTATTGAAGGTGTGTCCATTAGATGCTCTGGACGAGATACTTCGATTTGGGAATGAAGACTGTAGTCATCAAGGTATTTTGAAATTAAGCTCCGAGGAATGGAACGAGTTGGGATCCATTCCATGTCCAATTTATAAGGTGGTACAGGCAAGTCTAGTAACCCAGGAGCATGATAATCCCATAAATAATGCCCATGCTCCAATTTTAATACACCCAGGGCGTTCAACCACCCCTGCTTATAACCTTCATTATTGGCGTGTTCAATACGAGCATCCAAATGACAAAGGGCCTCATTATAACCTGCCATCCAGAACTCATGAGGTTGTTTATGGAATTGGAAGGTTAATCTATCCAATTGGTCATCAAGGTTTTTAGTAAAAAGGTCCTTGGTATGTAAAGCAGACTTCGTCGCAGTAAGTTGATCTTCCAAAGATAGGTTTTTCTTGGACATTTCGGACAGAGCACGATCTTTTGCATTCAATTGGAATGCTTGAGTTTCCAAAGTAGACTGAGTGCGAGCCTCTTCAACATTACGGCTAAGAACTCTTGATCGACTCCGAGCAGCGACTGGAGAACTTTTCTCCTCAACAACATTTTGAACAGCTCTTCCTCGCCCACGAGAACTTCTTCCTCGTCCCCGAGCAGTCACAGGAATAACAGATCTTCTTAAGTTATCCAATTCTTGCCTTAATTTAGCATTCTCAACCTCTAAGAACGATAAACCTTAATTGGTAACTGGTACTAAAGCAGTGGAAGATGACGCTGCAGATTCATACTGTGCCAACTTTTTTTGTAAATTATTGTTCTCTTGTTCCAGCAACTCAGCAATCTGCCTGCAGGCCTCAACTTCACCTTTTAGAGTTATTTCCCTAACATCGTATCCAACAAGGATCTTTTTATGTCCTGTTTCAGAAGAAAGCCGCTGATATCTATTTTCATACTCCTTGTGCATCAAAGCAGTTGATTCATTGTGTTGATGTTGTAAATCTTCTAAGGTACAATGAAGTTCCTCGATCAATTCATAGTAGGCCACACTGTTGGCCACAGCTCGGTCGAGTAAATCTTTCAAGTACCGATAAGCCTCAATTGCTTGTTCTGAGGCATCATGGCCAAGGATGTCAGCAATTTCTGATCCACTCAAATTTGTATGACCAGCTTTATAATACTCATGACATTGCTGCATCAGCTTTGTATCATGTGCAGATATCAGTTCCATTCTAGCAACAAACTAAGGATGAGAAAAAGACAACAATCAACAAAAACAAATCATCAACAACAGAGATGAACAAAGATGTATTTTATTAGATCACAAAAGGATTACATTGTTTGATTACAAATAATGAAAGATAGAAATGATATCGAAAAACTTCACACCTTTTCCTTGTCTCCCAAGACTTTCTCGGGAGGCTGGGACGAGGAGCTTGGTTGCTCGGTGGTAACAGCAGCCTAATCAGCAGGAGGTGAAATTTTCTCAGGAGGAGGAGGCATGGAAGATATATCTTCGTTGGCAGAAGGTAGAGAGACAGGGACTTGATCACCCATGGCTATGGAAGATTCATCAGAGATAGGCTCATCTTCTTCTTCTTCTACAATTGGTGGGGGAGGACCAGGGAGGTGTAGCTGAAATAGCTCAGAGTCATCTTTGACCTTCAATTCTTGCAGAGAAGCTACCCAGCCATCTCGAAAGTATTTCAACTTCCCGTATTGCACTTGGGATGTCATCGCAGCAATCCCCTTGTCCCATCCTTTATCCCAACCAGTGCTGAAGGATTTTTTAACTGCGAGCTTTCTTTTCAGTTTCTCCGAGGAGAGCTTCGCATCCAATTCTTCTTTTTGGCCCTTGATATCTCGCAGGGCGGACAACTCTTCCTCTGCCTTTTTTAGCTTATCTTCAAGCTCTCCAAAGTTCTTGAGCTTGTCGTCATATTTCTGATGCTCGACCTCTAAACTTTTCACCTTATTCTCTAAACTCTTGGAGATCTCAGCCATCTTCACCTTCTCGGCCTCAACTATAGATAACTTTTTCTCCCATTCGGCTTTGTCCTCGATATACTGCTGACGAGAATCCTTCGAAGATTGGGTTAAACCCAGCAGAGCATCCTCTACACCTGACGAGGAGCTGGAAGCTTTAATAGCTTCGTCTTTCTTCACGATGTTGTTAAAACAATTCACCAGCTAAACAAAGGAAAAAGTGACAGGTCAGTGCAAAAAATACAAGTATTCAAAGACAGAAAGGAAATTCAGAGTGTGAGAAATTTACCGAAGCAAGATGACGAGTAGCTAGGGATGTCAGCATATCCCTAGAAATCTTTTCATCAATTTCTTGGACCTCGGGTATGATCCAAGTTTTAACCGAGCTCATTGTAGAGCTCGGAGGAATGATGGTTGGAACACCAACACCACCAGCTGGTAGAGAGGAGACAGTTTCAGCCAAATTAACTGAGGATGATTTCCTCAATCTCCTCAAAGGGACTTCAGCAGCTTCAACCAAGGAAGAACTCTTGGTCGGAGAGATAGCAGTCATCTCCACAGAAGCAACCTTCTTGCTCGGAGCCACTGGGGGCTTCTCGGTAGCTTTTGAAGGCGCAACATCCACCTTCTTAGTCCCCTCTGGGACATCAATTTTGCTTTTCTTGACCTCAGCAGCAGAAGTAGTGTCATCAAACAGAGCAGGAGGAGCTCTTTTCTTGCCCATTCTCTGACTTAAAGGGATGTGAGAATCTGAAGAAGAATCCTCTGGAGTTGAAGCTGGCTCAACAGGACGAGTAGTATAAGAAGTTGTATAACTCTTATACTGTAGCAAATATGATGCATACCTGATGTGCTCGTCTGCAACGTTCTTATGCAAACCCCAGATAAGTTTCAGATGCTTAATATTAACCTCTGATTCTTTTAGAGTTTTTCTTTTACTGTCAACTGCAAACAAACACATGATAAAATATCAGTCATACATTTTGTCAAACATAATGAATTCTTAAATTCAGAAAAGAAATAAAATGAAAAATAAACCTATCCCATTGCCATATGGGGGGCATCTGGGACCGTTGTATACTCCATCTCCAACTAAAGGGGCATATTGCCAATTTTTAATAACCACCCCATGTTCAAAATAATCTATATTTGCATCAGGGAGGTTAACTACAAGAGACCTATTCAAAAACCTAGTTTTTAAGTAATAAATATTATCTTGAATGGCCCATCTATAGCAATACATAATTTCAGGGATCCCTATACGAGTCCCATGAGTTAGATTTAATTTATACACCCCATTAATTATTCTCCATGAATTGGGGGCTATTTTTGCAGGGACAAGATCGAAATACTGACAAAACTCAAGACACAATGGGTTTGGTGGAAAGGAAAATCCACATTCAGCGACAAATAGACTGGGGAACCAATGTCCCTCAGCCAAACGAAAGTAATTTTGAGGTTCAGAAAGCTCCTCCAAAATCACCCAAGATGGGATGGAAAATTCAGAACGGAATTTCTCAACAGACTCCACAAGATAAACCATAATGAGTAAAATAAATACATAAGAAAAGAAGAGAATCTTACAGGAAAAAGGAAGAGCTGACAACTAGCGAGGGAAAAGATGAACGCACAAGAGAGAAAGAGAGAATAGAAAGCTTGAATGCAGAAAATTGGAAAAAGAAGAAGACGGTATGGTTACCTAAGAAGTTTAAATACTTTGCCTTGGGAAGCGGCGAAGGAAATGATTACACAAAAGAAACTATTGAACTTTCGGCGGCTAAAAGGACAAAAAGGGCACAAAGATCGAAGCGCTCTTAAAAGTTCGAAAAAAGGCGGATTCTGTGAATTTGGAAATAAATTCAAATACGATGCTCCTAAAACCCAGGAAGATCATTCAATATTACCATATACCAAGAAAGAATGTTTCATACTCCTCAAAGTTCGAAATATGAAACATTGGGGGCTTCTGTTGATACCAAAATTAATATGCTGATGTGGACGAATCATACGAAGACACTTATCAATCTACGTGGTACAATAACAACAAGGAAGTTCATTTCCCCGGCCAACTCGTGTTCTCTCCGAGCAACGAGGATATACCGAGGAACTTCAGCACTCCGAGGTACTCTAGCGCTCTGAGGAACTCCTGAGCAACGAGCAACTAAGGCGGTCAGAGCTGCATCTCGGCCGTAGTATTAATTGCCAGAATATCAACAGTTTAACTATTCATTGAATGTTTATCATCTTGACGTACACGCTGCATTAAATGTATTACCCTTTCATATGTATATCATTTAATGTATCAACCCATTCATGTACAGCCTAAGGGCTATAAATACCTTGTATCACCCTCATTCAAAGGGAGGGGAATTTCTGGATAGAACTTGTAATCGAGAATTCCCAAACACTCAGCAATAACATAACAGTGGACGTAGGCCATTCTTATAAGGTTGAACCAATTTAAAAATATTTGTCTCATTTTATTTATCTGTGATTGAATAATTAGAGCGATCTAATTTTTTACATCAACAGCCATAGTAAGTCATTTCAGCTTCAATGAGGTTTTAATCTTTTGCGCTCGCTCGAAAGAATGTAAGAGCCTTGTATGAAATGCCCGAGTTCTGTACATTTGTACTTTCCTCGTACACTTTAGCGTCGAAGATGTAACCGTTCAATCGATAATTTTTGTACTCTTGTGCCACGAACAAGGGTCCATTGGCTAGACGAGCAAGCCTTGATGTCACATCACTCGTCTTTAAGATCTGAGAATATAGATAAATTAATTATATTAGTTGTAAAATTTGAGTGTAATGTAACGTTATATAACAACCATCTTCATTATAATTACCTCTTGTGTCAACCACAACCTAAATTCTCTCTCTGATTGTACCATTGTTTTTCGTCTTTTATTATTCTCACAGGCTTCATATTTTCTGCATATTACAAAATTAATCATGTATAAAATAATCTAAAATAATGTTAAACATTATAATAATCGAAACTTACTTTTTCCATTCTTCGACATCTTCACGTGTGTCTAATATAGATAACGAGCTACTTGTTCATGTTGCAAACTCATTAATTTCATTCATTTTCCCATCACATGACCACCATCATCGACGAACTCATCAGTGTCATCAACATTAGTCGAGTCAGGCATATATTCCCGAGTATATATTGATGACTCCACGGTTATGTATTCCTCTGCAATTGATACTGCAATGTGTCGCGTATTCTTGACGTAATCTTTAAAATCTTTCATCAATCTTTCAAATGGATACATCCACCGATATCTAATTGGACCACAAATAAGTGCCTTGTCGCATAGGTGTACCAACAAGTGAACACTTATGTCAAAGAATGCTGGGGGAAAGTACTTCTCCAACACACAAATCGCTTCGGTCACTGCCAATTTTACGACCACTATGTGTTCTCGATTGACTACCTTCTCACACAAGAGTGAGAAGATAAGACTAATTTGCATAATAGCCCTCCGCAAATCCTTCTGCTTGGATAAACAGTGATTAAACAATAGAAGAACCAATTGCATGATCACATGCCAATCATGGGACTTACACTAATGTAAATCATGAGTAGCATAATTCACAATCCTTTTTAAGTTGGACGAAAAAGTAGATGGGGCCTTCAAATTATATATTGTGTCTAAAAGAACCTTCTTTCCCCACTCGTTAAAGTAAACGCACTAGGGGAAATTATTGTCCTTCCCCTACTATCTTCTTTCAACTATAGTTGTGGCTTAAGTTTCAACAATTTAAGGTCTTTTCATGCATTTTCTCCATCCTTCGAATAACTCCCCCCAAGGCAAGTCCCCACAATATGTTCAGCAAAGTTCTTCTCTGCATGCATCACATCCAATACATGGCGCACTGGGTTATTCTTTCAATAAGGCAAGTCAAATAAAATTGACCTCCTAGACCATGCCTTTCTTGTCTCAGTTTCATTCCCAGTTAGGGTCTTCTTATGCTTGACATTCTTAAATTTGGAATTCTTACGTGGCATATTAGGGACACATTCAGAAGATTTACTTTCAATTTCTGAACCCGAAAGTTATCTCGACGGTGGTCTATGCTCAACCCCGCCCAATAAAAAATTGGAACATTTCTCATATCTGAAATTATGAGTCGGGGGTAAAAAACTCATGTGGCAATGGTATACATTTTTTGAGCTAAAGGATGACGAAGAGATTCAGTCTCCCATCCAAAAATAGGACACCCCAAATAACCATGTACTACACAACCGGATAATGTCACATAAGCTAAAAAATCATGAATTGCCCACATCAACATAGCTTTCAGCATAAACTCTTCTTTTCTAAAAGAGTCGATGATTGCACACCCTCTTTCCACAACTCATTTAATTCTTGTACCAAAGGAGCTAGGTAGACGTCGATGTCATCACTTGGTGACTTTAGCCCAGGTATCAATAAAGCCATCATCGAAAATTCAGGTCTCATACACTGTGAATGAGGGAGGTTGAGTGGGGCTAGGATCACTGGCCATACACTCTGAGTGGTGCTTAGATTTCTAAATGAATTGAAACCATCAGTTGATATATCCAAACGAATGTTGCGTTGTTCTCGAGCAAAATAGGGATACTCATAATTCATCCTCCTCTAGGCATTAGAATCAATAGGATGACGCATGATATTACCCCCTACTTCTGCCCTAGCATGCCAAGTCATTGTCTCTACTATCCATGGTACTGTGAAAAATCGCTTTAATCTAGGCCCAACGGGAAAATATTTCAATACTTTTTGAGGCACTTTTGAGCTTATGCCATCCTTACTAGTAGATTGGACATATCTAGGTTCATCATATACCGGAAACTGATCGATATTTTCATTCTCCTTTCGATATAGTATGTAGTCATACACACAAGCATGAATCGATTTATACTTCATTCCCAAACCTTTCAAACTATTCTTCATAACAGGATAGCTATTTGGAAGTGTATTCTCCTTGGATAACATATGCCCTTCGCCCATTTCAGAATTCATGTCACGCTGTTGCCAGAAAAATCGTACTGCGTCTTCAAACTGTGCAAACCAACCATGGCATGTAAAGTTGTTTGACCTTTCTCACAACCAGAGTATAACGGTTGGGTCGCCTTAAATTTTAAACTTTGGTAGTCATCGTCAAGTTTTATCGTGATATCTTTACGAGCACTTGAACCTTCTACATCATCAGTAACCTCCTTCTCCTCTACTTCATAAACTCCGTACGCATCATCAACTAAATCCTCTAACATATTATGATCTACGTCATCCCCTTCTACATCTATCCTACTTATTGATGGTTGTTGTGAAGGTTGGTCGGGTACAAAAGGAACTTTCAATTCACCATAAAAACTCCAAAATCGATAACTATCTTGCATACCCGATCTTAAAAAAAGTAGTTCAACTGTTTTCCTCATCATTATGACATTTCTTTGCATATTTCACAAATTCATTAGCACCTCTGCGAAACACATCCCCCATTATATTTGTCTCAACCATCCACTCTTTATATTTCGGATATCCCATCACAGCTACTACAACTAATCACCTATTAAAGGTACGAAGCGTATATTCATGGATTAGTATAAACAAAAGTTAGATTTATAGTATGTTTCATTTAATTATGTCTTATTTATATTCAAATTCAATTTATAATAGAAATTTATATTTCATCCATCTCCTTTAAAGGGTGAGTGGTCATATCCCATTCAAGACCGCATTTTTCTATAATATACTTAACAGCTCATGCACATTGTTACAATTTGAAAAAAACTCGACAGCATATCCTCATAGTTCTCCAAGTACTCGATGTAGATTGACAAGTGTGAGTGTTATTTCAATTGATCAGTTGAAATAACAGTCACACTTGTCAATCTAGTATGTACCCAGAGAACATTAAGATACGACTGCAGAACTTCCTCCAAAAGTAACAACTTTAAGCCACTAAGAATATTATATAGAAATTATGCAGTTCCAAACTGTCCAAACGGGACAATTCGAGAGATCTCATTACAGGGGTAATGACTCTCGAACGGATCTAAGGGCTATTGAATGTGTACGCATAAGAACTAGAAGGCTAGTATCTATGCGCACTATATGTAATTTTAAGTATGTTTCATTTAATTATCATAGTACATATATATATATTGTTTGATATACAAAGTAATTTTCAAAAAAAGTTGAAAAATTCCACCCCCATATGGACAATAATCCAGTGGTCATGCCACTTTTAAAATTAACCAACCCAACATCGATCCACTATAATCCAACAGCAATGTCAACAATAAATGTGTATCCCGTACTCCTTCTAATTCATCTACTCAATTAATTATTTTCATCAATTAAACTAACAATTAAAGTATATAATTATTAATTTACTAATATACAATGAGGGGCAATACTACTTTCATAATTAATCATATATTAATTTACTAATTTACAATGAGGGACAATCAATCAATTCGTTTACAAGGGACATTACGCACAAACACGCACACTACACACACATATACACACACGCGCACATACACACACACATGCAGCCCCCCACCCCTACCACACCACCCACCCACCCATCCCTTCCCCCTCCCCCCCACCCTGCCCCTTCCCCCCCCCCCACCCACCCACCACACATGCACACACACACACACGCACAGCCCCCCCACCCTGCCCCACCCCTACCCCCACCCTGCCCCAATCCCCTCCCCACCCCCACCCACCACACACGCATACACGCACATATATATACACGCACACACATATATATATATATATATATATATATATATATATATATATATAGAGAGAGAGAGAGAGAGAGAGAGAGAGAGAGAGAGAGAAAAGGAGGGAAGGAAACGGCAGGGGGAAAAAAAGGGGAAAGGGTTTTTTTGCTGCGACATTTGTCACGGTCGTGTCACCGTCATTGACCGTGACAACATTATAAGTATTGTCACGGTTAATGATCGTGATAAGTCCGTGACAAATAGAATTGTCACGGTCATTGACCGTGACAATCCTTTGTCACGGCCTTGTCACGGTCAATGATCGTGACACAAAATTCGTGTTTGTTGTCATGGTCATTGACCGTGATAAGGCTAAGCACTTGAAGGGTGACAATTTACCCATTTTGGTGTACTGCAAGTCTCCTACAAATATATAAAAGCATGCATATCTTTGGAGACTTGAAATATGATGTTAATGACGTGAAACGTGGCATTGAAACTCTACAATGATGTTCTCTTGAAAAGTAGGTCGTAACGTCTTCAACTTTAAGATGTCATAGGCCATCCCTTCCCCCTCCCCCCCACCCACCCACCACACATGCACACTCACACACGCACAGCCCCCCCCCCCCACCCTGCCCCACTCCCCTCCCCACCCCCACCCACCACACACGCATACACGCACACATATATATATAAATGGAATAGATAGATAGATAGAGAGAGAGAGGAGGAGGGAAGGAAACGGCGGGGGGTAAAAAGAAGGGGAAAGGGTTTTTTTGCTGCGACATTTGTCACGGTCGCGTCACAGTCATTGACCGTGACAACATTATAAGTATTGTCACGGTCAATGACCGTGATAAGTCCGTGACAAATAGAATTGTCACGGTCATTCACCGTGACAATCCTTTGTCACGGCCTTGTCACGGTCAATGACCGTGACACAAAATTCGTGTTTGTTGTCATGGTCATTGACCGTGACAAGGCTAAGCACTTGAAGGGTGACAATTTACCCATTTTGGTGTACTGCAAGTCTCCTACAAATATATAAAAGCATCCATATCTTTGGAGACTTGAAATATGATGTTAATGACGTGAAACGTGGCACTGAAACTCTACAATGATGTTCTCTTGAAAAGTAGGTCGTAACGTCTTCAACTTTAAGATGCCATAGGCTTGATGGATGGTCAAGTACTCTATCCTATGACTCAAGTGTTTTTGTCCGGAGTTAATCCAACACTACATAAGACTCAATTAGAGACTTGTGTCCTTACAAATCTCCCCCTTTGGCTATTTCGGGACCAAAACCAAAACACAATCATAAAGGGCCGTCAAGCTCTACTAGACTAAAAAACATCCCACCCAAAAATAAAAATAAGAATCTTGACTCAAAGACCACTTAGGATAAATAGCTTTTCCAGTGAAAGTTGCCACTTCGAAAATTTCCTGAACACTTAAGCAAACTATCAAACGCATAGGGAATATCAAGAATATTAAATAATGTAAAATAAATACCCCCCCTAAATTAATTCTCCTTTTATCAACTATGATCAACCTAAGAAGATAGCACTCCCCCCTAAGTTAAATCTCCAAAACTAAGATATGATTATAATAGGATTAGATACAATTTCTCCCCCTATCATTCTCCCCCTTTTTGTTCAGGAATAGACAAAGGTGATAGAAATAATAAAATACTCATTTCTCCTCCAATAGAATTAAGTACAAATTCTCTCCCTAAAAACTACACTAGGGATATATATATGGGAAAAAAAGTGCGACGAAGATGCATAAATTGTTAAGGACATGAAATCATATGGGCAACAATAAGCAATAACTAATCCAAGCAAGAATAATGGATGTTAACTATGATGCGAACAAAACGATATCAATTTGAAACATAAGAGACTACGCATGTGATATCAAACAAACATTTTGCAACTAGTTAGATACGAATTAGGAATTAAAGCATAGGTGGACTAGCTAAAATGGCAAAGAGTCAAAGAAAATTACCATATATATGTAGACACAATGAATATCAATAACGCACACGTACATATATATAGGAATATACACCACACATGACACAAAAATACATTAAGCTTTTCACACTCGTATGGCAAGAATGTGTCCAAATACATGTGGTAAACGGAAGTGTAGGAGTGTGAACTAGTAACAATTAAGTTTAAACCCAATCACTTAAAACATGTTCACGCAGTTCTCATTTGATTGCAAAACATTAACACATTTGAATATAACCTCATGTGATAATTTAAATTGAACTCAATGAACAAACATACACAATGCAAACAAGCCTAGCATGTTGATTATTCTACAAACCAATAGAGTCATGACAAAATAGTGCAACTAGGATACAAAGACATTGTGCAAAACCGTTGATATTCCATCCAAACTCCCTCAAAAATATACTATTATTCTTTTCTTTTCTTTTCTTTTCTTTTCTATTGAATGAATATATCAAGCTAGACAAACTAGGCATTGGCTATATATTTCTTTTATGTCATATTTTTTTCATTTAGGCCTTTGGACCTCATATTTCTTTTAGGTCCATTGCGAATGGTGGCTTAATCGCAAATGATGATTGTTCCTTTCGTAGACCTTCCCCATGCACTTTCATATATAATATTTTTCTTTTCACACAAAAATCTCACGTGCAACGGAATAACATGCACACATCAACCAAAGTCACAAAACACATAGATGACTAAATTGGGATGAGAACATCTCACTTAGCTTAAATAAACATGTGAAGTTAAATTTCAAATGAGCTCGTGCATGTGTGAATTAAGGCATATAAAAATTGAATCCATTTAGCAACACAAAAATCCAACTACTTCATGCAAGCATGACAAAGAACACTTTAAGGATTGAAGATACACAACCAAAAGTTCTAGCCACGTGAAATCGAAAAGGAAATGATTTAAACACAAGTATATGCCACATAAAGTGTGTCAAACTAAAAATACACACAAAATAAAAATCTTTTTGAGTTTTTTTTTTAAATTTTCAAACAATCACACAAAAGTTCAACTCAAAAGAAAAACAAAGAAAATCTTTTTGTATTTTTCTCAATAAGACACAAACACAAAAAAATAAATACAAAAGATATACACAAATCATAATTCTAGCATGTGAATAAGCATAGATTATACACTAGAAAAATGATTAAACATGCATACAACTAGCAAGGATATAGGATATAAAGCACAAAAAGTTAGAGTACGCAAACAACTAACGCATTCAACCTTTGGATTTAGCAAGTGAGGTATCGTGTGAAAGTAAATGAGAATAAAAAAATCCTATCTTGTAAAGCTACCAAGTCGGATCTCCTAACCCAAACTAATGACGAATAACAATTTTGGGGTATAGGAATCTTGGCTACCTTGGTTGCCTTACGTTGGGATTTTTTAGAACCTCGTTTAAGATCAAAGCAAAACTTTCTAAGATTCCCTTTTTGACCACAATGAGAACAAGTAAAAATGCGTCGAAAGGTGGTACCTAAGGATTAATATCTAAAGGCTTTCCTAGGTGATTCTCTTAAAACATTGATTTTGGCTTTATGAGTTGACTCATTACAAGTATCGAAGCCTAAACCACACGTGTCATTTTTAATTTGGACCGTTCTTAATATTTTATCTAATTTCTCCGAACGACACTCCAAATAAAATTTAACTTTACTAGAGTCTTTTAATTTATTTTCTAAATGTAAAATGTGAGACTCTAATAAAACATTGCGCCCTTTAAATGTGAGAAGCTCATTTTTCAAGGATTCCATTAAGCCCTTAAGGCTATCTCTCTCGCCTTCTACATACTCAAGCTTCTCTCAAAGAGCTCTCTTTCGTGTCCTAAGGTCATCAACGAACGCACTCTCATCGACAACCTTGGCACGCTCCTTTAAACTCGCTTCTAACTTCAAATTTTCCCTTTTTAATTTTATAGAATCGACATATAATTCTTGAAATGCAAATTGAGGTTCACTCACATCAACCTCATTTTCACTTTCACTCTTTCTCTTTACTCCACTCTCACTACCATCATCTTTTAGAGCTTCATAAACAAAGGCCTCGAAAGTGTCATGTTTTAAGTTATCATCATCGGATAATATCTCACTCTCACTAACATGACTAGCCATGAACGCGATAAAGTTATGCTTAATGGGGGATTCGGGTCCCTCTTCCTTATCACTATCACTAAGGGTGGAATTTTATGAAATAGGTTGCTCACCCTCTCTCCTTAGTTTAATGGGACACTCTCTCGCCCTATGGCCATAACCCTCACAACCATAGCACCTATTTGACTCGTCCCTATTTAAATTTTCATTAAAAGTTTTAGGGATCCTTTCGGATTTGTCATGCTTAGATTTTTCAAATTTCTTAAAATCATTTTTAAATTTATCTTTGTTAAATTTAAGAAATTTACGAAACTTCCTAGCAAACATATCCATATCTTCCGAATTACTATCACTCTCGTCATCCACAACTTGTTTTTCCTCCTTACGGGCTTTCAAAACGATGCCCCTCTCTATTTTCTTTTCGGTTTTGGAGGGAAACATATCTAGTTCGTAGGTTTGCAAATCACCTACTAGTTCCTCAAGTTTGGTAGAGTGTGGTGGGTAAAGAATTTAACATGGTCACCTTAGGGATAAATCTATCAGGTAGGGACCTAAGGATTTTCTTTACAACTCGATCGTCGGGTATTTCTCTCCTAAATTAAATGAAGAATTTACTATGTCGGAGAGTCTAGCATAAAACTCATCGAATGTTTCTTTTTCATCCATTTTGATGGTTTCAAATTGAGTGGTGAGGTTTTGGAGTTTAGAAGCTTTTACGATACTAGTTCCCTCGTAAGTGAGTTGTAGGATATCCCAAGCTTCCTTAGCGGTTTCACACGTCATGATACGTCAGAATTCATCTGGTGTGACCGCGCTAAACAAGGCATTTAAACCTCGGGAATTAAAGTTAGCAGATTTTAGTTCATTCTCTCTCCAACGCTCGACGGGTTTGGGAACACGCTCATTCTCTATTAAGCAAGTGGGTGGGGACCACCTAGTAACTACCGAAAGCCAATCCCTCCCGTCTATTGCCCTAAGTGTCGAACGCATACGTGCTTTCCAATATGCGTAATTAGAACCATCAAAATAGAAAATTTTGAAAATGGAAAAAATTCCGTTTTTAACCAAAAATATTAAAAAGAGGACCTTAACGCAATAAATTAGCGTTGCAGCTCTGATACAATTTGTTGGACACAATATGACCTCCAATTTTTAAAATCTTCCACTTTAATTTCATATAAGTGCGGAATAAAGATGGTTTCTAACAACAAATTTATTTGCTTTTCTTTTCTTAAAAATTAAATTAAACATAAATTTTAATTTCTAAAATTAAAATTAAACTTAAATAAGTGAATTATGGTGAACACACACATACACAAAATTCACACAAACCAATTTTTGAATTTTCTCACAAAAAAAATAACGCTTGAAGTTAACTATGAGAAATTTACTTTAACCCAAAATTAATTTAACACTATTCCTAAAATTTGCCTACACAATATTTTCAATATTACCAAATTAGGCCAAGCCAAATTTAACAAATTAAATTATCGACTTGAATTAAATTAACTTAAATTTCACTCAATTTAACTTTTGCACCAAATTAAATACGTGTGATAAATAAACCAATTTTATCTTGTTAACCTAAGCATGCATTCTAAGTGTTTTAAGCAAGATAAAAATAAACAGTATCACACGACGCGCCGATGTACAAGAAAAACCTAAATGAAAAAAATCTCGGGCGGCCCTGACCTCAAATGCACTAAGTATGGTAGTTTTTACAAAGACTCAACACAAGAGGACTTACACAAACGGACTTGAGTCTGTCCAAGCCTTGACGCGCTCATTCGGTCTTCAACCTCCGCCTAACGAATAACCATGAACTCCTCCACGGTCTCGGACTCCTCCGATGGGACTCTTGGACACCGTCACCCTCACGCGAAGCTTTTCTCCGAGTGGGAACACCGCAGCATAAACCAAAATGATTCTCCTTTTGTTGGGGTAGAGAAACAAGACCCAAACTCTTTTTTTCTTGGGTAGAAAACTAAACCTGGTGCCAAACACTCCAAGCTAGTATATATATATGTAGAAATACTTGAAATTCTAAACAAAATAATTTTATGGGTGTAAACACATGTGTATGAGAGAATTTTCTAGTTAAATTTGACACGTGAAAATTGAGACTTCTGTTTTTAAATATTTACTCTCCTAAATCTCTCAAAGATGTTGCAAAAGTCTTGGGAAAGTCTATCCCGAAGTTGGTTTAAAAACTGTCAAAAGAGAGTGGGACAAAAGAGTGGAAAAATAGAATAAAACTGCCAAAAAAAATTCCCGTCAGAAATCTCGTTCGAATGAGATTTTCGTTCGAACGACATTTCGTTCGAAAAGTCAGTGGCCAAAATGGGAAACTAGTTGGCAAACTCGTTCGAACGAAATTCTCGTTCTCGTTCGAACGAAATTCTCGTTCTCGTTCGAACGACAATTTCGAACGAAATGACATAATGTTCTTTTTTCAATTTGAAGTCCAGAAACTTTATTTTAAATAAAAATTACACCCATTAAAATTATTCCAAGTCTCCTACAAATATATAAAAGCATTCAAATCTTTGGAGACTTGAAATATGATGTTGATGACGTGAAACGTGGCATTGAAACTCGGCAATGATGTTCTCTTGAAAAATAAGTCGCAACGTCTTCAACTTTAAGATGTCATAGGCTTGATGGATGATCATGTACTCAATCCTATGACTCAAGTGTTTTTATCTGGAATTGAGTCAACACTACATAAAACTCAATTGGAGACTTGTGTCCTAACAATGTGACCTCTACTGTTGCCTTCTTAAATTTTCAACTTGTGTGATAACATGTGAACTGTATTGAGCGTTTTGTCGATCCAGAGGAGACGCAAACACTGATTGGTCATTGAACTTGTTATTTGATTTTTTTGGTTAGGACGACTTGAGGCAGAAAACACATTGTAGCACGTTGAATTAGAGGTCTATGTGCAGAGCCAGGCCCATATACTTGCGCTTCTTAGGGGGGAGAATGACGCATGAGCGTATTTTCCGTTTAATCATTTACTTGCTTGTTATGAATTTTATACTTGCTCTTCTCTTGGTTTATAAAGGGGGTTGGGGGTTCTTTTTCATTCAATAGATTACTTTGGAGAGATTATGACATTGAGAGATCAAACTCCAGTTCGTATCTAATTAGTGCAAGTGTGTTATTACACAAGTGATAAGCTTACGCTGTTTACATTAGAATATCCATGTCTCTTGAGTTGCATATTCCCATCACTCATTGAACATCTTTGAACATGTTTGGGGAATCTAATCTTCGACAGCAATGAACTTGGTTCTGTCGAAACTATCTATTCCAGAGTTACGTCTCCTTAGAAGGACTCTCCATTTCATGAGCAAAATCTCTCCAAAATGTCTTTTAGTGTCAAATCCATCTAGTATTCATCACCAATCTATCAGTAGGTGGAATCTATTTCACTAGTGATGGCTATATATAGGGAAGGTTAAAGAATTGGATGCTTGGAGATTTTCATGTTTAGCGAGACGTGTGGAATCAAATTAGTGAGCAGAGATGATGGGTTTTGAAGGAGTTACGGATCAAGGAGATGACTTAAGACTGCATGGACCACCCTCATCCGTTAGACGCCTCATTCATAGTGGACCAGGTGTCTCCCGTAATCTCCTTTTTCCTACTTGGAGTTTCTCAAGTTAACTTCTGTGTCTTCATGTATGCATGGTTATGTCTTTAGATTGCTCTCTCATATATAATTGATGGCAATGTGATTACCATGATGGAATTATGGATCATTTGATTCAGCTTCAAAATTGAGCATCAATCTACTGGAAGAGCTATTTTTCCCCACAAGGTACATTCCTCCTTAGACTATATGGTTTATTGTTTCACATCGAAGCACTTTCAGAGCCTAGAATTAGCTTCAGAAAAATAAAATTTCAGTAATAAACATCTTATGCTGCTAGCAGTATCTTAAATGAACGCTGCATATTGATGTCCTTGTTGGCCTGTCGGTTTGCATTACTCCTCATGATTGTTTCATTAGTTATACCTAATTCCTACTTAGTCTTTTTTTCGGTTTGCAATAAATTTACCAACCTAACATATTACAGGAGAACTGTTAATTTGAACTCAAATTGGGTTTCTAGTTCTGGTGAACACCGGGACATCATGTTGGCATAGATGTTACACTGCTAGGAACATTTATGTCAATTTAAGATAACATTTTAGAGAATAATAATTGCAATAATGGTTCGATTTAGCAAGTCCTTACATTCTGCCAGACAAGTTCTGAGGTCACACATTTAACACTCTTTTATTGGCTCTCTCTTTCTCTGTTTCCCATATCAGTTAAGATTTTGTATCAAATTTTGCTTTATACAACATTACATATTCAAGACCTTAAAACACTCAGAAAGAACACCAAACCTAGTTTCATTTGAGAGCGTAGATTGACAATAATCACGTTTATGTAGTATTTGGTCATACATAGAGAGTAACCCTTTTTCACATACCGTTTTCAAAGCTCATCGTGATCGGGTAACATCTCAAAGACATGTTTCTTCTTACAGCCCCAGCGGCATTTCCATGCACACACGGAGTTAAAGGTCTTAAGCCTTGTGGACTGAAGAGATACTATGCTTGCTGTTGAAGGAGACTTTGAGAGAACAATTGCATAGCCATCATCCATGTAGTCTGTTCCTTCAGGAAATAACTGCCACAAAAGGCTCCCACCCCCACTCCCTCCTTTCTTGGTGGAGTTTAAGAGGTTCTTGTACACTGAGCTGATGAGGGTGTCACGAAATGTTGAATTGTAGCCAGGGTCTTTTGTAGATACACCAAATTCGGAAAAAATAACGGGCATGCCGAGGACGTTCTCAGCATCTTCTATGTGAGCTTGCATCCACGAGTTGATGAATTGGATATGAGCATCAGATATTGATTGCGAAATCCTTCATCAGTGTTAAATATATTGTATTCAGAAGATATTAAAGCTATTTTATGGATATGGAAGACAAGAGTAGGGACCACAATTATTTCAGGCCATGTTTGGGGTCGTGCGATTTTGTGTTCGTGTTAACTTCTAGTCAGTCCTAACCAAGTTAGTTAATGATGTCAAATGTCCTTATGCTGATCCTAACTATTAATTAAAAAAGTCATGTATGGCTTGACATTCGTAACTCGTAAATAAAAAAATTAGGGAATACTCTAATTTTTAAACAAAGAAACCATACTTATTCACTAATTCCAGATACTAAAAGTAAAGCGATTTTCATATATTCTATAAGAAAATAGAAAGAGATGAAACACTTTTCCCTTATAATAGCAGCATGGGTTCGATGTCTAAAAAACAGGTTCTTGTTATAACACTAATTCAGCCTACTTATTATTCGTGTTTAGAGAACGTGTTTTTGTTTTGGTTCATATCAAATAGTTGTCATTTCTAACTAGCTAATTTCATATCAAAATTCAGCCCCGTTAATATTATGTCTCAAATTTCACTAGACCCCTGAAAGAGGGATAATGAGAGCATGGCCGGCCCTGGCCATGTGCCAAATGGGCAATGGCACAAGGCCCATTTTAGAGGATGCACCTATGTATATATCAAGGTTCTAAAAAACGCGGGGCGTGATCGAGGCGTGGAGGTCAAGCCTTAAGCCTTAGAAGCCTTAGAAGCCTAGGCGGGTTTAAGCGTAAAAAGGCGTGAAAAGGCGTTTAGGCCTTCTTAATATATTTTAATATTTTTACACCATAACAAGGCTATTAAAATATTAAAATTGTACATATCATAAAAATATGTCTAAATATATGAAAATTAAAATACTATTTGATTATTTTGGATGAGATAATGGTTCGGTTAGTTAAAAAATTCTTTAAAAGGCGATATCGTTTCACTAAAATATTGTTGTTTTTAGAAAAAAGTGCGCCTTAAGGGTTTTACTAAGCATAAGGCGTGAAAAACTTAAGGCGAGGCGTTTCGCCCAAGCCTTAAGCCTAGGCGGAGCCTAGGCGGGTTTTTTAGAACAGTGGTATATATTATAGAGGTTCAAAAATAATTTATGTATATTAAAAATGTCAATTTTTAAAATAAGTTTAATTTTTTAGGGACCCATTTTTTTAACTATTTAAAAACAATATATACAAAGGGAGATTTAACTATTTTTTTAACTATTCAAAAACAATCTATACAAAGGGTGATTTAACTATCTTAAAATCTCACCCAACTAAAATTGTCCCGTAAAAAATAAGTTTTATTTTTAGGGGCCCATATTAGGTATTTAATATCTTTGTACAATATCTATTTAGAAGGGTCCTAAATTGATCTTCGCACAGGGCACTCCCAATCTTAGGACCGGCCCTGAATGAGAGACTTTCAGGAAAATAATTATCGAATATCCAATGCACTAGTTACTTACCAAGAGTCTGCATAAATGTGAACAGAAGCGAAATCAACACCCAAGATTTGATGGTTCCTGATAAAGTCAGTTCCAACTTGTTGAGCATATGTGTTTGGGTTGAACTGAACCCTGTTAAGTGTAGAGGGACCATAAAACCCTTCCAATCCAATCTCCACCAAGTGTTTTGGATCAATGCTCTTCACATAGACAGCCATTTCTTCTATCCATTCCTATTAAACAATGATATTTACTTCAGAACATAACTGTTACTATAAAATCTCAATCTAGGGTACAAGGATATGACATTGTACATCTGAGAAAGTAAATGCAAGTGCCTATCGTATCATCTTTATATACAATATTAGCAGGAACTAAAATTTGAATTTCTTTTTTATCATGTCTTCATATAATTACTAAAGATTTAAACATAATGTTAGTAATTGAAGAACTTAGGGGGGAAGCCAGGATTTAATTGTGTGTGTGTGTGTGTGTATGTGTGTGTGTGTTTTTTTTGGGGGGGGGGGGGGGATTGGACCAACTCAAGCGTTTGGATCGAGATCGAATTGGTTGCGATGTTTGTAAAGGGTTTACAGGTCGGGTCGAGTCTGATGTTTACAGGATTGACAGTTTTGAAAATGATATGCGAGCACAACATGAACTCAACACAATTTCTAGGAAAAAAAAATGAGCGATTACAAGACTATGAAACAATTAGTTTAAGTATTCTTTGGAAAAAAGATAGGCAACTATATGACAGTCCATCTAGTTAGTATTAATTCGTGAATAAAGAAATGCAAATGTTTTAAAGAAAGTTTTTTTAGCACAATAAAGAAAAAGGTTGCATTGAGTTGTACTTATACATGATTTTTTGTTTATATATTGTACATTAAAATATATTTTTCTAATTTTGAAAAATATATTTTAATGTTTAATATTTTAATTAATATAATTTAAAATTGTATTTAAACATAAAAGCTCTTTACATATCTATAAATACATATTTATTAATATATACATAATTCGAGAAGATTGATGAAGGGTAATGGGCCACATGTTTTCTCGCATGGTACCACATAGTAGAGCTCTATACATTTTCTTATCATCTCCTGATTAGAGTAAACATGGGTTTTCACTCTATTTGGGTATGCTTGATTATAAAGCAATGAAAAAATACAAACTTTGAAATCTTGGGAGAGGCCACAGCTCCTGTGTGCCAGGGCGTGGCTTCGCCCCTGGAAGAACTCAAACCTGTAGTTTATTCCCAGAAGAGTCTGAAGTGCACCGTGGCTCATTCATCAGTTCCCAAGCAAAAATTGTGGGATCATCCTTGTATGTTACGTTGGTGAGTGTATTCACTCTATTAAGCACAGTCTACATAGTCAAAGAGAAAATATACTAAGAAAGAGTGGGAGAGAGAGCGACTAAAGACCCACTAAAGCCAGTTTAAACAACAAAAAGATTGTTACAATGCTAGTTAAAAACTTGCCTTAACATGGGCTTTATAGTAGTTTCGAAGTGTCGGATGAGAGAAGAAGTCATCATCAGAAGTCAAATTTAGGCCAGCGGCTTTACCCCATTTCACATATTGTGGTTTGCCACCATATCCTTCCCAGTTGTTAGTCAGTGACAATATTAGCCTGATCTTATATTTCTTTGCTTCACTCACAACAAAATCCAAGGCCTGCAACTCAAACAGGTGAGATGGTATTCCATTTTTAAAAGTCTTCTATATAGAAGTTATTAATTATGAAACTTGGGATCAAGGATATCACATGAAACCCAAGTCTTTAGCTGGATTCATCAGTATCTTAACTTCAGACTGACTTTTCAATAAAATTTTACATTTAACAAATAAATTCCCCCCTAATTTCAGCAATTTTGCATCATTTTCGAGTGATTTGGATACATCATATACGCACTGTTGAATTTGATAAATATTTTACACACACTTGTTGAATTTGTTAAAAAGTCAATTCATGAGTCAATAATTCAACTAGTCTGCCTTGGGTGACATTGATTTGCAATGAAATGTACACACTTGTATAATAAATTCAAAAAATTTAAAAGAATTTTTCTAAATCTGTTGATAATACTTCTAAAATGATTTGAATTATAAAGGCGTTACATATTTTGGAAGGAATGTAATTGTAAAAAATGAAGAGTTGATAGAATTTTTCTGTTCACTCATATAGTTTATAGGTGTAAAACTCTACATTGTTTGCCTAGAGTTTATCACAAAGAAGCATTGTAGCAAATTAGAAAAGCACCTTGAAAACTTCTTCATCATAAACAGCTGGGGATTTTTGAAGAGCCCGCCACTGGCCATCATTGAAAGCCCATGTCCGACACACTGTTAAGCCCACATTAGATGCTTGTTGAAAAACCTCACTAACTTTTCCTCTTGTAGACTGATCTGCAGCAAATACCATCAACCAGTAGGTGTTGAACCCATTCACATACAAAGGTTGCCCATTAACAACAAATTGGTTCCCCTTTTTCTGCACCATTGTCCATCCATCATCTTCCATGTCAGTTAAATCATTATCCCTGCACACATGAATTAGTTAAAATCATACATAAATGTACACAACTCTATATACATATATGATCACTTAATACAAAATAAACATAAAAAAAATAACTACCCATGATTTATGCTAGATTCTGATAAATGGGTCTCTGTTCCTTCAACCATCAATTCAACATTCTCATCTTCACTGACCCCAAGTACAGCTGACTTGGAGTTCCCAATACGAATCACAAGGATAACAACTAAGAAAATTGTTTTAAACTTAAAATTTTGTACTAGAGTGTCCATGTTTAGGAAGTCAATTGGCACATTCTGAATTTTCCTTCAACAACATATGGATATATATACATGAATGTCCAAGGTTTTTGCTATGATGGCAAATGAGTATTGTGATACATAAGAGGAGTGTTGAAGTGGAAATCATCTTGCTACCTTCAAAGCAAAGATGATACTGTCTCTGCTTTTACAGATGGATAGACAATATAGTTGGTATAATATATTTTAGTTAATTTCCTTTTCTAGATTGCAGTTCTTAAGGTAGGTGCTAGGTTGCAAACCCAAAAACACTCTTTCTAGAGGGCTCGAATCCGCACTCTGGTAAATTAAAGAAATGCGTTGTGGACCTTTCTAAAATGCCTGAACATATGAAGGAGAAGTAGTTCAGATGTCCTGATCACTTGAGTTACAATGGAAGAATGCCCCTAAATTATTTTTAGTATGTCTTATTATAATTAGAAAGTAAATTGTCTGATCAAGTGAAGTGTCAAATGGGCATTAGTTCTTAACTTCAAAGCATGATATTTTTTCTGACATATATACACATGTATAGACTCGATTTATAATAGATGGATTTGATTTCTTGAATCTCTTAAATAATGTACAAGTACACACAGTGTTTCAACTGCCCCTCACTCTTTTGCCTCCTTATGAAAATTGCACAAAGAAAAAAAAATGATATTTAGAGATTATACTTATTCAACTTTAAAAAAAGGAGATTTCTTATTTAAACCCTTTAAATCATTCTATTCGTCCCTTCGTTATTCTTTTACTTTGTAATTTCAAATAACAAATATGAATTTACATTTAAGGACATAACAAAACAAAAAATAAATCTAATTTCTCACCTCCGTTGTTCAATCAAATTGTACCACAACATCACTTACTATGAAGAAGATCGTCAATGTTTACTGGGTGGCGAGCCAACCTTATTCCTTCTCCATCAGAGTTGTAAATGATAGCATTATTGTTCTAAGTAGTCTTAAGATATCTCATTTGTTTTGTTAAAAAAAGGGGAAACACGAAACCTAAATACCATAATAATGCTGTACAATCCACCGAATTTCTTTATCTATCAAACATCCAAGAATTTGATTTCTCTAAGCGGTGTGTTTGATAACACTAATTTTTCATAGAAAATGCAATATATGGAGTCATTTTTCATCTTTCGGATGTTTGATAAACAAAATTTTCTATGTAATTAGTTTCTTTAAAACAAATCATGTAACCACTTTTTCCACAAAAGATAAAATTAAAAAACCTCCTACCACCTTGTTATTCATTTTCCAGGAAAAAGACTTACCACACCAAAAAATTTGATAAAGAACTTAGAAAATGAATAAAAATCCAAAAATAATGAAAAAAAATCCAGAAAGTGAATAAAACCCAAAAATAATGAAAAAAAAAAGCAGAAAGTGAATAAAACTCCAAAAATAATTAAAAAATACAAAAAATAAATAAAAAACCCAAAAATAATGAAAGAAATTTACAAAATGAATAAAAATCCAAAACTAATGAAAAAAAAATCTAGAATCTTATTAAAACCCCATAAATAATTTTAAAAAATCCAAAATATGAATAAAAACGCAAAAATAATAAAAAAAAAATCCACAAAGTGAATAAAACCCCAAAAATAATGAAAAAAATCCATAAAATGAATAAACACCTAAAAATAATGAAAAAATACAGAAAGTGAATAACTACAAATATAATGAAAAAAATACATAAAATGAATAAAAATTAAAAAAAATGAAAAAAATTCCAGAACGTGAATAAAAACCAAAAATAATGAAAAAAAACAGAAAGTGATTAAAACCCCAGAAATAATGAAAAATCCAGAAAATTAATTAAAATGAAAAAAATCAAAAAAAAATAAAAAAAACACCAAAAATAATGTAAAAAATACAGACAGTGAATAACACTCCAAAAATACAGAAAATGAATAAAAATTCATAAATAATGACAAAAATCCAAAAAGTGAATAAAACCCCCCAAAAATGAAAAAAAAATCTAGAAAATGAATAAAAATCCAAAAACAATGAAAAAATACAGAAAGTGAATAAAACTTCAAAAATAATGAAAAAAAATACAAAAAAATGAATAAACACAAAAAAAAAAGAAAAAAATCCAGAAAGTAATCCCCACAAATAATGAAAAAAATCCAGAAAAAGAATAAAAATCCCAAAATAATGAAAAAAAATCCATAAAGTGAATAAAACCCCAAAAATAATGGAAAAAATACAGAAGGTGAATAAAACCCCAAAAATAATGAAAAAAAATCCAAAAAATGAAAAAAAACACGAAAAATAATGGAAAAAAAATACATAAAGTGAATAAAATTCCAAAAATACAGAAAATGAATAAAAACCCAAAAATAATGAAAAAAAATCCAGAACGTGAATAAAACCCAAAAATGATGAAAAAAATAGAGAAAGTGACTAAAACCCCCAAATAATGAAAAAAAATCGAGATCGTGAATAAAAATCCAAAAATAACGAAAAAAATTCAGAAAGTGACTAAAAACCCAAAAATAATGAAAATAAATAAATAAAGTGAATAAAACACCAAAAATAATGAAAAAAATACAGAAAATGAATAAAACCCAAAAATTAATGAAATAATACATAAAGTGAATAAAATGCCAAAAAAATGAAAAAAAATCCAAAAAATGAAAAAACCCAAAAACAATGTAAAAAATACAGAAAGTGAATAAAACTCCAAAAATAATAAAAATATACGAAAAATGAAAAAAAAAACTCAAAAATAGTAATAAAAATACATAAAGTGTATAAAACTCCAAAAATAATGAAAAAAACCAAAAATATTGAAAAAAATTCACAAAATGAATAAAACCCAAAAAATGAAAATAAATCCAGAAAGTGAATAAAAACCCAAAAAAATGAAAAAATTCGAGAAAGTGAATAAAAACCAGAAAATAATGAAAAAAATACATAAAGTGAATAAAACCTCCAAAATAATGGGAAAAATCCAAAAAATGAATAAAACCCAAAAATAATGAAAAAAACTAATGAAAGTGAATAAAAACCGAAACCCAAAAATAATGAATAAAATACAGAAAGTGAATAAAACTCCAAAAATATAAAAGAAAATCCAGAAAATAAATAAAATAATATAAAAAAAATCAAGAAGTTGAATAAAAATCAAGAAATCATGAAGAAAATCCAGAAATTTATTATGGGGATAATATTTATTTTCTTGTTTTTTATTCATTTTCTATATTTTTTATTTTTTGGAATTTTATTCATTTTGGATTTTTTAAATATTATTTTATTAATTTTATTCACTTTTTGTATTTTTTTCGTTATTTTTGGGTTTGTGTTCACTATCTGGATTTTTTTCATTATTTTTGGGATTTTATTCAGTTTCTTTACTTTTTTCATTATTTTTGGATTTTTATTCACTTTCTGGATTTTGTTTTCATTATTTTTTGGTTTTTATTCATTTTTTGGATTTTTTTTCATTATTTTTGGAGTCGTATTCGCTTTCTGTTTTTTTTTTTCATTTTTTTAATTCATTTTTTCATTTTTTTATTATTTTTGGATTTTAATTCATTTTCTAGATTTTTTTTCATTGTTTTGGGGGTCTTATTCACTTTTTGGATTTTTTTTCATTTTTTTTGGGTTTTTATTGACTTTGCTGGATCTTTTTCCATTACTTTTGAGCTTTTATTCATTTCCTGGATTTTTTTCATTATTTTTGGAGTTTTATTCTATTTATGTATTTTTTCATTATTTTTGGGTTTGGGTTTTTATTCACTTTCTGTACTTTTTTCATTATTTTTGTTTTTTTTTTCATTTTTTGTATTTTTTTGGCATTATTTTTGGGATTTTATTCACTTTCTGGATTTTTTTCCATTATTTTGGACTTTTATTCACTTTCATGATTTTTTTTTCATTATTTTTGGGTTTTTATTCATTTTCTGGATTTCTCTCCTTATTTTTGGGGTTTTATTCACATTTTGGATTTATTTATTTATTTATTCTCTGGGATTTTCATTAATTTTCTTGGATTTTTATTATTTTTCTATATGATATATATATTTTCTACTTTTTTTCCATGGAAAATATTGGGAACCAAGCACAAAAGATGGAAAATAAAACATTTTCCACCAGGAAAATAATTGCAATCAAACAACACCAACAAATTTTTTCCATGAAATTCAAGTTTTCAATTCCATGGAAATTGACTATTGACGCTTATTTTCCATCTTATTTATCAAACACACCCTAAGGGTATGTTTGAAAAATCCAATATTATGCCATATAATTGGAATTGAAAAAAATTTAGTATAATTTTTTAGTTTTTTTGGGTTTAGTCCGATGCCCAATGTTATTTTCGGCTTCCCTCCCATGTATTTTTTAAATTTTATTAAGTCTCATAACTATCCAAAACTTCCCTCAAACGCCTTGTAACCGTCTCTCTTTCTCTTTGCAGAGAATGACACGTGTTCTACAGTTATTATAACATGACAAACAATTAAAAAAATAAAAACATGGGAGTGAATACAAATGCATTTTTAAAAATGGGACTAAATACTCATTATCCCATAATTTTTTAAAAATTTGAACTGAAAATTTTTCGATTCCAATTCCAATTTCAAAGCATGAAATTAGGGTTCTGAAACATATCCTAACTATAATCGACATATCAATTTTAAACTTCAAATAGCTATTATACTATGGGACAGAGAACCCATTCGTGGGATTTGTCCGTTAAAATCAAAACTAAACACATATTTGTTAGTTGATGACACTTTTATGTGTGACTCGCCAAAAATGCAGAGATTGTTGACAGAATTTGCGGTTAAAGGATATTGTTGGAAATTAACGGGGTGTACAAAGTGATTTTAAAAGTATAAAAAAAATTTAAGTGAGTGCAACTAATGGAGATTTAATGGGTTTAACCAAAGGCTCTCTTAAAAGGTTGTATGTGTCTCGTAATCTTTCTAAAAATTAAAAAAATGACTCCAAATGTGTCACGGATCAAGTTGGAACTGAGTTTTTAAAATTAAGTATTAAACTCAGATTTTGTAGAAGTTATAAAATAGTAGGAGATAAGATAAGTAATGTGCCCCGGGGTGTCCCCCATCCCCACATTTTCCCGAGCGGGGGCGGATGCCGCCACATTTTTTCACGTGAATAATGCTTATAAAAAGGTTGACATTTTAGTTAATTTAGTAAATGAAAATATTCGAAAAGTAATTTTTGTAACTGAAAAGCATAAGATGTGATTACAAACTAAAAACTAAAACTCTTTCCAGTCTATCAAAAGCAAGCAAACCCCTTTCAATTTTTTTTAATAACACACAACTTAATTTATTTGAGCTTTATTTGGAATATTAATACGCAAGATGTGATTGATCTTTTGGTTAAACTTGGTTTTGTTTTGGCTCCATAAAATTTACAATTGAATTTTTGTCGCATGAAGGTTTTAGGATCAATCAGATTATTGGTTCAGAGTTTATTAAACAAATCTTCATTGTGTTATGAGAAATTAAACACTCTCTCCTTTCCAATTAATGATTGTGCTTTTTAGTTTAGTTCGTTCCAAATTAATATTCGTATTTCAGAAACAACGATTTAAGTCCATGTGTTGCATTAAAGGATTCATCATTTTTAGGAGAATAATTTGAAAAGTGAATTTTTTTTTCTTAAACTTTCAAACAACACTTATTAATTTGGGACAAAAGGAGTAATTACAAAGAACTTGTTTCAAATAATGGCAAGGTTCCTGTTAGCAAACCCATATATTAGTGGAGGAGGAGGAGCATCATTGTGATTGAACTCAAGCGTGAGGCGAGAGCAATGTAAATTTTAAAATACATGAGAGATTTGTGTACAAATCCATCATCTACAAGGAGATTTTCGTAATTATTTGAATTTTTTATTATTCTTAATGGAAGGGACACTCCAAGAGTCAAGAAACACCTAGCATCCTAGATAGATAATTATTAATTTAATTTTTGAACCTAAACCACTCAGAAAAAATAAATAAACATCTGTGTAAAATTCACCCATTTAGATGAAAATCATGCACCCATTAATAAGCATGCCATAAGCATAATTACAGCAAGAAAAAATAATTACAAAAATGCCACCAACACGAGTTTGTATGAACAATACATATAACACCCATCATGGGGCATTGCCTACCACCCTGTTCATGATAAAAAGTTTCGTATAGAAAAGGAAAAAATAAATAAAAAACAAAGTACTTATGAGGATGCAATTGAATAATTTTAATTCATTGGTGTTTATTTGAATGACATTAAAAATGTGGCAGAAAATAAAATCACAATTATTTAGGAAAATAAGTAAAGAAACAACAATCTTACAAAGGAAAAGAAAAAAAAAACACCAAGACAGTATACAAATTATGGGATAAACTCGGAGAAAAAAATGATGAAAAAGGTGTACAATTATTGTGCTGTATAACGCCTAATAGGCGTGTGAATAAAGCACCAATATATAAAGGGGTAATTATATCTAGGTTTCATTTATCGGATCAACAAGCTTATAAGTCTTATTGACTTTTTAATAATCTCATAGGTCCTATTCTAACATTTTAGGAATTTTTTTTACAATTTTACCCTTTTAAAACCAACCATCCGTAACTTCCTTGAGGAAGTTACATAAGTGGTTGGACTTTTTTTTTTTAATCTTTAAATGATCATAACTTTTGATTCACAAATCCGTTTTTCGCAAAATTACTATTTTTGAAATCTGTTCGACGAGATCTATCAAACAAGATCCATTCAGACTATAAAATTCCAAAGAAAATTTTTTACACAAACAGTAAACTTTACTGTATGCACTAGAATATGAAATAGTTTTATATATGTGACATTTCACAAACAGACAGTAACATTTACTGTGGTAATACTACATAATATATATATATACACATCCGGTGGATCCAAACCCTCTTTTTTCAAAAATACCTTATATTTAAAGGTTCGCGCTAAAAGCATCCAATCCTTATCACCATTGTTGGAGCTTCAACGACCTTCGTCAGAGCTCCGATTTGGGGTGGGTAAGGGTGGCATGTGGTGCCGCTGGCGCGGACCTTTGAAAATAAGAGACTTTTGAATAAATGGGCTTTGGATCCACCGGAGTATCATGGGGTGCCGCTGGCGCGGACCTTTGAAAATAAGATTGGATAAATGGGATCGGGATCATTTGGAGCGCCAATTTGGGGTGAATAGGGGTGGCACAAAAATTTAAAAATAGGAGCATATTGGATATATATATATAATTTGTAAAAATGTCATAGATATTAAACTTTATTGTATACACCAGAAAATGAAATAGTTTTATATGTGTGACATTTTCACAAACAATAACATTTAGTGTGATAATATATTTATGAAATAGTTTTATATATATAACATTTTCACAAACAGTAACATTTACAAAGTTAATATTACATAATATATATATATATATATATATATATATATATATATATATATATATATATATATATATAGAGAGAGAGAGAGAGAGAGAGACACACACACACACACACACGGTAGATCCAAACCACTATTTTTTTTTTCAAAATTACCATATTTTTAAATGCTTACGCTAGCGACATTCAATCCTCACTACTACCCACCCCCATTCTCGGAGCTTCAACGACTTTCATCAGAGCTATGATTTGGGTTGGTAGTAGTGGCATAGGGTGCCGCTGGTGCGGACCTCTGAAATTAAGAGAATATTAGATAAATGGGGTTTGGATCCACCGAAGCTCCGATTTGGGGTGAGTAGGGGGAGCATTGAGTTAGGTTTATATCTATAACATTTTCACAAGCATTAACATTTACTGTGTTCATATAACACACACACATATATATATATATATATATATATATATATATATATATATATATATATATATATATATATATATATATATATATATATATATATATATAGAGAGAGAGAGAGAGAGAGAGAGAGACGGTAGATCCGAACCACTATTTTTTTTTCAAAATTACCATATTTTTAAATGTTTACGCTAGCGACATTCAATCCCCACTACTACCCACTCCCATTGTCGGAGCTTCAACGACTTTCATCAGAGCTATGATTTGGGTTGGTAGTAATGGCATAGGGTGCCGCTGGTGCGGACCTCTGAAATTAAAAGAATATTATATAAATGGGGTTTGGATCCACCGAAGCTCCGATTTGGGGTGAGTAGGGGTGACATTGAGTTAGGTTTATATCTATAACATTTTCACAAGCATTAACATTTACTGTGTTCATATAACACAGTATGTATATATATATATATATATATATATATATATATATATATATATATATATATATATATATATATATATATATATATTCAAATCCAATCCCCACCCCCTTTATCGGCACTACAACAACCTTCATCAGAGCTCTGATTTGAGGTGGCATTGGATGCCGATGTAACATTTTCACAAACAGTAACATTTATTATTTGTGAAAATATTACAGATATAAACCTAATCCAATGCTACCCCTACCCACCTCAAATTGGAGCGCCGGTGTATCCAAACCTCATTTATCCAATATTCCCTTATTTCCTAAGGTCCGCTCCAGCGGCACTCCATGTCACCCCAAATCATAACTCTGATGAAGGTTGTTGGAGCTCCGACAATGGGGGTTGGTGGTGGTCAGGATTAGATACCGCTAGCGCGGGCGGTTAAAAATAAGACAATATCAGAAAACAGAGGTTTAGATCCACCGTATATATATATATATATATATATATATATATATATATATATATATATATATATATATATATATACACACTGTGTTATAACACAGTAAATGTTAACGTTTGTAAAAATGTTATAGATATAAACCTAACCCACTGTCACCCCTACTCACCCTAAATCGGAGCGCCAGTGGATTCAAACTCCATTTATCTAATATTCTTTTAATTTCAGAGGTCCGCGCCAGCGGCACCCTATGCCACTACTACCCACCTAAATCATAGCTCTGATGACAGTCGTTGAATCTTCGACAATTGGGGTGGATAGTGGTGGGGATTGAATGTCGCTAGCGTAAACCTTTAAAAATATGGTAATTTAAAAAAAAAAGGTTTGGATCTACCGTGTATATATATATATATATATATAGAGGCAGGCTCCTGTGCACACTAAATTTGCACACTAAGTTTGCACATTACCTTTTATATATAGTAAAAAAAAAATTTTTGAGTTGATTTTTTTTGTGTGATATTTAAACATTTCAAGGAACCCATATAAAAAAAATCAGCTCAAAAAAACTTTTTTTGCTATTTTTAAAAAATCGGTCAAACTTTCGCAGATTTTAAGCGCTTTAAAAACTGCGAAAGTTTGACCGATTTTTTAAAAATAGCAAAAAAAGTTTTTTTGAGCTAATTTTTTTTATGTGAGTCCGTTGAAATGTTAAAATATCACATAAAAAAATTGGTGTGCGCCAGCACTAAGTTTGAACACTTTTAAAAGGTAGTGTGCAAACTTAGTGTGCACAGGAGCCTGCCTCTCTCTCTCTCTCTCTCTCTCTCTCTCTCTCTCTCTCTATATATATATATATATATATATATATTAACTCAGCAAATGTTACTGTTTGTGAAAATGTTATATATATTGTGTAATATTAACTCAGTAAATGTTACTGTTTGTGAAAATGTTATATATATAAAACTATTTCATAAATATATTATCACAGTAAATGTTATTGTTTGTGAAAATGTGAGAAATATAAAACTATTTCATTTTATGGTGTATAAAATAAAATTTAATATCTACGACATTTTTACAAACTATATATATATATATATATATATATATATATATCCAATATGCTCCTATTTTTAAAGTTTTGTGTCACCCTTATTCACCCCAAATTGGCGCTCCAGATGATCCCGATCCCATTTATCCAATCTTATTTTCAAAGGTCCGCGCCAGCGGCCCCCATGATACTTCGATGGATCCAAAGCCCATTTATTCAAAAGTCTCTTATTTTCAAAGGTCCGCGCCAGCGGCACCACATGCCACCCTTACCCACCCCAAATCGGAGCTCTGACGAAGGTCGTTGAAGCTCCAATAATGGTGGTAAGGATTGGATACCGGTAGCGCGAACATTTTGAAAAAAAAGGATTTGGATCCACCGTATATATATATATATATATATATACTGTGTAGTATTAGCACAGTAAATGTTACTGTCTGTTTGTGAAAATGTCAAATATATAAAACTATTTCATATTCTAGTGCATACAATAAAGTTTACTTTTTGTGTAAATTTTTTTCTTTGGAATTTTATAGCCTTCATGGATCTTGTTTGATAGATCTCGTCGAGCAGATTTCAAAAATAGTAATTTTGTGAAAAACGGATTTGTGAATCAAAAGTTATGATCATTTGAAGATTAAAAAAAAAAGTTCAACCACTTATGTAACTTCCTCAAGGAAGTTACGGATTGTTGGTTTTAAAAGGGTAAAATTGAAAAAAAAGTTCCAAAAAATTAGGAATAGGACTTATATGTAAGAGAAAAACATGATGGGACTAGAATGTATATAAGAACGTCTAATAGGATCTAAACGTAAATCCCCCATATATAAACCAACAGAAGAGATGAATTATGAATAGTTGAGTAAGATATTGATGGAGAAATTGGGGTCATAATTCTTACACGTGATTATGTTTTTGGTTACAGAAACGGGAAACATGGCCTACCTCGGCGACTTAGTGAAAAATAAGTACAAAATGATATCCCCTTTCCCTGTTTCCTATCCCGCTATGGAAAAACTGGTTGCAGACTGGAGTAGAGTGTGGCAGTTCCATCTCTGACAATACTCTATCTACATTAATTATTACCGCATGAAGTCATGTGCCAAGTGCTACTAGAATAAAGAACAGACCCACGTCCCTTGTACCTCCTCCTCACACAAACACTTCTTTGATGAGAAAAATAGAATTATTTTGATATAGAATTTTTTTATGAAAAATACTCATTTTAATTCATATTTTACTTTTGTACTATTTTAAATATTAATATTTTATATAAGAATAACATTTATTCATATAATAAGTGTTTCATCTCAAATCTTATTCTTAGTAAAAAAATATTTCTTATTCATTTCATAGAAAATAGAAAAATTATATTTTTCCAATCATTTTTCATCTTCTCATTCAAATTAACTATTTTTCACACATTTTTCATATTTGCAATTAAACGCACTCTAAAAGTTTAAAAGTTTTCAATTAGTCTTTAATGTAATTTTAATACTTATTGAGCTTTTAACGTTTTAGAATTATTCCAAAAGATTTGTCAAAGTAGGATTTAGTAGAAAATGATTTTTTAATCCTTATTTAAACCTTTTTTTAAAACTAAATGGGTTAAATAGGTAATTTTTTATTATTTATTTATCAAAAAAAGGTAATTCTTACTTAGACTATGTATTATTTTAAAATATGTGATATTAAAATTTCAATGCTTACCAAAATTTAATTAAAAATTTCATATTTAATACTCTAAACATTAAAAAATAAAATGTGTTAAATTTTAAATTATCTAATAACATTAAATATTTAAATTTAAACCAACAACTCTTATCATATTCCAACAAGTGTTGCAGTGATTTCACAATTTATTTCTATTTTCCTAATTGTATTACTATTTCTAACTAATACAAAAAAAGTATTTTAATAAAAAATTCGACGTGAAAAGAAATTCAAAAAACTATTTTCTCTAATCAATTTTTCATTTGCAAAGTCTAGGATTTGTTAAGATAGAGGATATTCAGTTGAATTCTAAATACATATGTGTGACAACCCGAATATAATTACGATTAATTATGCTTAAATCATGCTTAGCTTATGTGATATGATTAGTGTGTTATTAATATATATGATGTTAATTTACTATGTTTAGTCTAATCCTACCTTCAAAAATCATGAAATGTCGGATTAGTTACAAATACAAAATTTTGAGGGTTTCGGTACGAATGTTCATGTTTAAGGCTAGTTTTGACCTTTATGACATAAAAATGAACTTGAGGTGTAAACTAGATATTTGTATATATATGAGTTAGGTTTATAACAAAAGAAACGGTTCATCGAACGGACATCCGAGTGGGAAGATATTGTCCTTTTACGAACAGGGGGTAAAGTAGTCATTTAGCCTTAAATGAAATTTTGTTTTATGTAATGCCACATGATATATTTTGATTGGACCAAGAGGGGGTGGCCTTATGCCGACTTAAAACCCTTTAATTAAGCTCTTCCTTCAGCATATTTCAGCCATGGAAAAGTTTAACCTAAGGAAAGAGAGTTTTGAAGTTTAGGAAGAAAGTGTGAGGAGAAATTGAAGAAAAATTCATAGAAAAATTACGTAAAAGCCCCTAAGGTATTTCCATCCATAAATCTTGTTTATTTTTTTTGTATTACTTATTTAAATGATTGAAATAATCATTTGTTTACTGAAATTCCATGTCTTGATATGTACTTATGGATAGATGCAAGTTTAAGTAAACTTGAATGTGTAAACCCTTGAGATTGTTTTGTTTAAGAACCTTGTTTATTCAAACTTCCATATATTTCTCTATACTTACTGGAATTGATTGATTCCAATTGGAGATTAACCTGGACTTACATATGTATGTCATAGCCTAAAATCATGGGAAAATAACAAGAAATGAGTCCTTGGTGAGAGTTTGAAGTTCGGGTATGAAATCTGCCCTAAGGGTGAAAGTATGCCTACCATGTGTTCGATGTTTTGCTTGACATAGAAAATAAACTCTGAAAATTATGAAATTTGAATCTTGTATTGTTCAATATGTTTACTGATATTGGGTTGAATATCATATAAATTTATGATGTATAAAAATTATGGAAATTCCTGGAAGTTGAATGAACGATAAAAGAGCCTATAGGGCAGATTTGCTATGTAGTGAAGAAATAGGCTTATTTTGCTCTAGGAAACTCGGAATGATGTGCCGTCTTTTGTTTTGGAAACATGATATAATAAGTATTGGATTACCAAGAATTATTAAAAAGGGTTTGGGATGTAATTTGAATATGTTAGATAACAGAACCTGAGTCTAGATGGGACTTCATTTTAATGAATGATTTGAATTGAATATTATGATGCTTATGAATTGAGTTATGATTGAAGTTATTCTTTGGAAAATTAATATTCTTATGATGATACTACTATTGTAATAATGATAGGAAGGGAAGAAGAGCTAATTGAACAAGTACCGGATAAAGGCAAAGGAAAAGCCAGTTAAACTGTCAAGGTGAGTGTACTTATAATTTGTTTCATATATAAATATGAATATAGCTCTAAGAGCGGATTTTTTTGAATACTTCGGTATTCAGGATTTGTTTGGATATTAAAATATCCATGATTGGTTGGGTCTTATGATCCAGGATTGGAATTGGACAAAGATCCAATGATTTGTTGGAACTTATGTTCCAGGATTTGTTATTGCCAATGGGCAGAATTATTTGGAACTTATGTTCCAGGATTTGTTATTGCCAATGGGCAGAATTAATCGGAACTTATGTTCCAGGATTTGTTATTGCCAATGGGCAGAATTATTTGGAACTTATGTTCCAGGATTTGTTATTGCCAATGGGCAGAATTAATTGGAACTTATGTTCCAGGATTTGTTATTGCCAATGGGCAGAATTATTTGGATCTTATGATCCAGGATTTGTTATTGCCAATGGGCAGGATTGTTCGGATTTTATATCCACATATTCTATATAGAATTGTTATTACATTGTAGGGAAGGAGTACCTCACTAAGCTTAATGCTTACAGTTTATATTTTAACAATTTCAGGTTTGTATGCTGCCAACTAAAATACCATATGACCGGTAACTTCGAGAGTTGCACCGTTGGAAGGAGCCGGGGTTTAAATGTGGGGATTTTATCATTGTCTCACTGAAGATTTTAATTTACTCACACATTGTATATTTTGCGTTAGTATGGATTGAGTTGATGATTGTGAAATTTTATCATAGTTAATCATAGTATTGTATGTCCGCTTAATTATGACTCTGATATTGATTTCGTTATGGCACAAGAATAATATTATGTTGATTATGCACATTATGCAGTAAAATATGGATAGATGAAGTATATTTCCAATGGGCTCAAGATTATGATTTAATTATTCTAATAATAAATGATTAGTATGGATATTGGGTTTGGGGTGTGACAATTAGTGGTATCAGAGCGTGGTTATAAATTCTAGACGTTTGTGACGGTTAGATGGCAGTATTGAGTTGATTTGATATTTATGAATTGTTTATGTACTAACCAATAGTTTATTATTATAAAATGTTTATATTGGTTGTTAGAACTTTGTTGTATTACAGATTATTCCAGATGGAACCTGGGAATGGACAACCTAGAGAAGAGGGAGTAGCTTCTCGTACAGATAATGCTGAAGTAGAGCAAAGTGTTGCTAGGAGGGCTAGAGAGAAAGAACAACCTACAAAGATGCAAATAATGGCACAAGAAAGGATGAGGATGGCATAGCAACAAGAAAGAAATATGGCGCAAATGGCAGAACAGCAGGCTAGATATCTAGAATCAAAGATTGTGGCCAGGATTGAGAAAGAGGCAAGGAAGGAAATGAAGGATTCCATGCATGAGAAGTTTTTGAAGTTGAATCCTCCAGAATATTCAGGGTCGGTGGAGCCTACAGAAGCTGAGATGTGGGTCAGAGATATAGAGACCATCTTTGCAGTTATGAAAGTTCCGGATGACCAGAAAGTGAATCTAGCTGTGTTTAAGCTGAAAGGAGAGGCCAAATATTGGTGGGAAGCCAGCAACCATTTGGTGCCCAGAATGGAAGGTACTGGTGTTATTACTTGGGATGAGTTTATTAAAGCTTTGTACGTTAAGTATTTACCTAAAGTTTATAGGAGGGAGAAGGTGAGGGAATTTATAAATTTGACCCAAGGGAAAATGTCCGTGAGGGAGTATGATGCTAAATTTACTGCTTTGTCTAGATTTGCTACTAAGTATGTGCATGATGAAGGAGATAAATGTAGTAAGTTTCAAGATGGACTGATTTGGCCTATTCAAAATAGAGTGGCCACTTATGAGTTAGAAGATTATGCTTCTCTGGTAAACAAAGCCACGATAGCAGAAAGGCAAATGAACCAAGGTGTTGCGAGCAGAGAGAGTTTTTAGAAAAGTAGATTTGACGCATCTCAGTATAGGGGAGGTGAGAGTGGAAGTGTTAAGGTGGAACCTCATAAATTTCAGAGAGGTGGTGGATATAGTGGTAGAGGACAAGGGAGATTTGGCAAAGATACTAGGGGTGGAGAATCTTCTAGTCTGGTTAGGAGGCCAGGGAGAGGTGAGGCACCGACGAGAGTTGTTACATGTTTCTTTTGTAAAGAGGAGGGGCATTATAAATCCGATTGTCCTAAGCTTAAAGGAGTGGAATTCTACCATTGTCATCAAGTGGGGCATGTTAGGAAGAATTGTCCGCAGTTGGCAGAGACTACAGCACCACCTAGCGAAGCAGCAAGCAGAGTGTTATCTCCAGGCAGTGCAGTGAAAAGTATGGGCAGAGGACAAGCCAGTGGTTCCAAGCCAGGTGGACGAGTCTTTACGATGAAAGAGGCTCATATTACTCCAGATGTGGTGACATGTACACTTTTTGTTACTGATAGAAGTGTTTATGTTTTGATTGATCCTGGTTCCACACATTCTTTTGTGTCATTTGCATTTTCCATATATCTGAATAGACCATGTACTCATTTAGAGGTGGGGTTGGGTATTTCCATGCCTATGGGGGATATGATTGTAGTCGAATATGTTTTTCGTGATTGTGTTTTGACTGTGGGGTCTAGAGATACGGTTATAGATCTACTTCCATTGGATATTTCTGATTTTGATATAATTCTGGGAATGGATTGGCTATCCAAATATCATGCATCCATGGATTGTTTCCGTAAGGAAGTTGTTTTTAATATGCCTGGTGAGCCTGAATTTAAATTTGTGGGGGAAAGGAAAATTGTTCCCAGTTTCATCATTTCTGCTATTCAGACGAGGAAATTATTGAGTAAGGGTTGTGAGGGTTTTATTACATATGTTCTTGACACTAGGAAGGGGGCTTTACAATTAGTCGATGTTCCTATTGTACGGGATTTTCCTGAAGTGTTTCCTAGTGAGTTGCCAGGGTTACCTCCAGAAAGAGAAGTTGAATTTAGTATTGAATTAGCACCAGGGACAACCCCTATTTCTATGGCACCGTATAGAATGGCACCTGCTGAGTTGAAAGAACTTAAGATCCAGTTACAGGATTTACTTGATAGGGGCTTTATACAACCCAGTGTATCTCCATGGGGTGCACCAGTTTTATTTGTGAAAAAAAAAGATGGTACTATGCGGTTGTGTATTGATTATAGGCAACTGAATAAAGCTACAATTAAGAATAAATATCCTTTACCTCGTATAGACGATTTGTTTGATCAGTTACAGGGTGCTAAAGTGTTTTCAAAGATAGACTTGCGATCAGGGTATCATCAGTTGAGGGTGAAGGGGAGTGATATTTCTAAAACTGCTTTTCGCACTTGGTATGGTCATTTTGAGTTTTTGGTGATGCCTTTTGGGGTGACTAATGCTCCAGCTGTATTTATGGATCTTATGAACCGGGTACTGCATCCTTTTGTTGATTCATTTGTGATAGTTTTTATTGATGATACTCTGATTTATTCACATGATATGGTTGAACATGAAAAGCATCTCATAACTATTTTGAATCTGTTGAGAGATAAGAAGTTGTATGCTAAGTTTAGCAAGTGTGAATTTTAGCTATCACAAGTTGTATTTTTAGGCTATGTTATTTCTGGAGATGGTATATGTGTTGATCCTAAAAAGGTAGAGGCTATTGTGAAATGGGAGAGGCCCAATAATGTGACTGAGGTGAGGAGTTTTCTGGGTTTAGCTGGGTATTATAGAAGGTTTATTAAGGTATTTTCTTCGATTGCCTTACCAATGACTAAACTAACCCGAAAAGATGTTAAGTTTAAATGGAATTCTGATTGCGAAAATAGTTTTGATGAATTGAAAAAGAGGTTAGTAACTGCAGCTGTTCTTACTATTCCGCATGGTGGAGATGGTTTTGTTGTTTATACCGATGCTTCACATCAGGGGTTGGGTTGTGTTTTTATGCAGTATGGTAAAGTTATTGCCTATGCTTCTAGGCAGTTGCGTACACATGAACGTAATTATCCTACACATGATTTGGAACTTGCTGCTATTGTGTTTGCTTTGAAGTTGTGGCGTCATTATCTATATGGTGAGGTATGTGAAATTTTTACTGACCATCAAAGCCTTAAGTATTTGTTTACTCAGAAGGAGTTGAATTTGAGGCAGAGGCGGTGGATGGAGTTAATTAAAGATTATGATTGTACAATTCACTACCACCCAGGAAAGGAAAATGTAGTTGCAGATGCTTTGAGTAGAAAGGCTTCAGGCAGGTTATCTTGTATTCGATGTGCTAGAGTTGCTCATATTATGGAGTTGAGATTGATGGGAGTGGAATTGCAGCTAGCTGATGGGGATAGATTCTTTGCTCATGTAAGCGTGAGGCCTTTGTTAGCTACCCGTATTCATGATTTGCAAAGTTAAGATCCTTTCCTTGAGAAGAAACGACAAGATGTCCAAGACGGTAAGTCTGAAGATTTTTGTATTGTGAATGATGGCACTTTATTGTATAAACAACGATTATGTGTGCCTAATGTGGGTGGATTGAAGGAGGAAATTTTAGATGAGGCTCATAATTCCATTTATACTATGCATCTTGGTAGTACTAAAATGTATAGGGATTTGAAGGAGCATTATTGGTGGAATAATATGAAGAAGGAAATAGCTGATTTTGTTGCTAGGTGCCTTGTATGTCAGCAAGTGAAAGTAGAGCATCAGAAACCTACTGGTTTGCTTCATCCATTGCTAATACCGGAATGGAAGTGGGATCATGTAAAAATGGATTTTTTAGTTGGGCTTCCTCGATCTCAGAAGGGGTCAGATTCAATTTGGGTAGTGGTGGACAGATTGACCAAGTCCGCTCATTTTTTAGCAGTCAAGACTACGTATACAGTTGATAGGTATGCTAGATTGTATGTTAATGAAATTATTCGATTGCATGGGGCGCCTGTTTCTATTGTTTCAGATAGGGACCCTACTTTTACATCCAGATTTTGGGATAGTTTGCAGTATGCTATGGGTACCAACTTAAAGTTTAGTACGACTTTTCATCCCCAGACAGATGGGCAGTCTGAAAGGACAATACAGATTTTGGAAGATATGCTTAGAGCCTGTGTGCTTGATTTCAAGGGTAATTGGGATGAATATTTGCCTTTGATAGAATTTGCATATAACAATAGTTTTCAGTCTACTGTTGGTATGACTCCATATGAAGCATTGTACGGTAGACGATGTCGTACACCAATATGTTGGGGTGAAGTTGGTAAAAGGAAGATAGAGGGTCCAGAATTGATTGAAGTCACCACTGAAAAAGTGAAGATTATTCAAGATAGAATGAGAATAGCTCAAAGCAGACATAAAAGTTATGCAGATAAGAGACGAAAAGATTTAGAATTTCAGAAGGGGGATTACGTTTTTCTTCGGATATCACCATGGAAAGGAGTTATGAGGTTTGGAAAAAAAGGTAAATTAAGTCCACGCTACATTGGACCTTATGAAATTCTTGAGAAAGTCGGGATGGTTGCCTACAAGTTAGCGTTACCACAGGAGTTAGCTCGATTACATGATGTTTTCCATGTTTCTATATTGAGAAAGTATGTAGCGGACCCTTCACATGTATTGGTGGAACAACCTATTGAGTTGAAGGAAGATTTGAGCTACGTGGAAGAACCGCTTGCTATCGTCGATAGGAAAGAACAAATATTGAGATCAAAGGTGATCCCACTTGTGAAAGTTGTGTGGAGAAGGCATTCCATGGAAGAAGCTACGTGGGAGAGTGAGGATAGCATGAAAATGCGTTATCCATATTTGTTTGATTCGGACAACCAAGGTATGTCAATTTCGAGGACGAAATTTCTTAACAGGGGGAGAATTGTGACAACCCGAATATAATTACGATTAATTATGCTTAAATCATGCTTAGCTTATTTGATATGATTAGTGTGTTATTAATATATATGATGTTAATTTACTATGTTTAGTCTAATCCTACCATCAAAAATCATGAAATGTCGGATTGGTTACAAATACAAAATTTTGAGGGTTTCGGTAGGAATGTTCGTGTTTAAGGCTAGTTTTGACCTTTATGACACAAAAATGAACTTGAGGTGTAAACTAGATATTTGTATATATATGAGTTAGGTTTATAACAAAAGAAATGGTTCATCGAACGGACATCCGAGTGGGAAGATATTGTCCTTTTACGAACAGGGGGTAAAGTAGTCATTTAGCCTTAAATGAAATTTTGTTTTATGTAATGCCACATGTTATATTTTGATTGGACCAAGAGGGGGTGTCCTTATGCCGACTTAAAACCCTTTAATTAATCTCTTCCTTCAGCATATTTCAGCCATGGAAGAGTTTAACCTAAGGAAAGAGAGTTTTGAAGTTTAGGAAGAAAGTGTGAGGAGAAATTGAAGAAAAATTCATAGAAAGATTACGTAAAAGCCCCTAAGGTATTTCCATCCATAAATCTTGTTTATTTTTTTGTATTAATTATTTAAATGATTGAAATAATCATTTTTTTACTGAAATTCCATGTCTTGATATGTACTTATGGATAGATGCAAGTTTAAGTAAACTTGAATGTGTAAACCCTTGAGATTGTTTTGTTTAAGAACCTTGTTTATTCAAACTTCCATATATTTCTCTATACTTAATGGAATTGATTGATTCCAATTGGATATTAACCTGGACTTACATATGTATGACATATCCGAAAATCATGGGAAAATACCAAGAAATGAGTCCTTGGTGAGAGTTTGAATTTCGGGTATGAAATCTGCCCTAAGGGTGAAAGTATGCCTACCATGTGTTCGATGTTTTGCTTGACATAGAAAATAAACTCTGAAAATTATGAAATTTTAATCTTGTATTGTTCAATATGTTTAATGATGTTGGGTTGAATATCATATAAATTTATGATGTAGAAAAATTATGGTAATTCCTGGAAGTTGAATGAACGATAAAAGAGCCTATAGGGCAGATTTGCTATGTAGTGAAGAAATATGCTTATTTTGCTCTAGGAAACTCGGAATGATGTGCCGTCTTTTGTTTTGGAAACATGATATAATAAGTATTGGATTACCAAGAATAATTAAAAAGGGTTTGGGCTGTAATTTGAATATGTTAGATAACAGAACCTGAGTCTAGATGGGACTTCATTTTAATGAATGATTTGAATTGAATAATATGATGCTTATGAATTGAGTTATGATTGAAGTTATTATTTGGACTATTAATATTCTTATGATGATACTAATATTGTAAGAATGATAGGAAGGGAAGAATAGCTAATTGAACAAGTATCGGATAAAGGCAAGGGAAAAGCCAGTTAAACTGTCAAGGTGAGTGTACTTATGATTTGTTTCATATATAAATATGAATATAGCTCTAAGAGCGGATTTTTTTGAATACTTCGGTATTCAGGATTTGTTTGGATATTAAAATATCCAGGATTGGTTGGGTCTTATGATCCAGGATTGGAATTGGACAAAGATCCAATGATTTGTTGGAACTTATGTTCCAGGATTTGTTATTGCCAATGGGCAGAATTATTTGGAACTTATGTTCCAGGATTTTTTATTGCCAATGGGCAGAATTAATCGGAACTTATGTTCCAGGATTTGTTATTTAGAACTTATGTTCCAGGATTTGTTATTGCCAATGGGCAGAATTAATTGGAACTTATGTTCCAGGATTTGTTATTGCCAATGGGCAGAATTATTTGGATCTTATGATCCAGGATTTGTTATTGCCAATGGGCAGGATTGTTCGGATTTTATATCCACATATTCTATATAGAATTGTTATTACATTGTAGGGAAGGAGTACCTCACTAAGCTTAATGCTTACAGTTTATATTTTAACAATTTCAGGTTTGTATGCTGCCAACTAGAATACCATATGACCGGTAACTTCGAGAGTTGCACCGTTGGAAGGAGCCGGGGTTTAAATGTGGAGATTTTATCATTGTCACACTGAAGATTTTAATTTACTCACACATTGTATATTTTGCGTTAGTATGGATTGAGTTGATGATTGTGAAATTTTATCGTAGTTAATCATAGTATTGTATGTCTGCTTAATTATGACTCTGATATTGATTTCGTTATGGCACAAGAATAATATTATGTTGATTATGCACATTATGCAGTAAAATATGGATTGATGAATTATATTTCCGATGGGCTCAAGATTATGATTTAATTATTCTAATAATAAATTATTAGTATGGATATTGGGTTTGGGGTGTGACAATATGGTTGTTTCTTTCACTAATGTGAAGATAAAAAAAGAAAAAAGAAAAAAAGTCAAGCCATAATTCAAAGCAAAAGAGAAATAAAGCAAGAAAAGGTTCAGTATTAATTAGTAATTAGCATGTAACCCGCGCAATGCGCGGGCGCATATTATTGAGATTCAAAATTCAAATTATTAGAGAAAATGACTTACATTAACAATCTATTGTTACATGTATCATAATTTATATTCAGTTATCATGAAATAATATAAATATGTGATTTCAACAAATTAGATTTGCTGACAACACATTCAATAAAAACTCTTAGGGTCCGTTTAGTTGCCATTATTTATCATGGCAAGTGTCAAAAAGTTACAAATATGAAAATTTGTGAATTTTTTTGCTATTTGGTTGCACAATTTGTCGTGGCATTGTCTGCCAGTGTACAACACTCATTATGCATAAGACACTGACAAACTTTGCTTACATATTTGAGTAAGAAATATTTGCACAAATTTGTTAACCTCTTAAACGATTTTAATGTTTTAAAAAATAATTTAAAAACTGTCTTAAATAATTAAAAATACATTTATGAATATTTAAAAACAGTTTGTAATGTTTTCAAAACTGTTTTTAGTATTATAAAAAATTGTTAAGAAAATATTTTACAAAAAATTTTAAAATCGTATTTTAAAAATATTGTAAAAATTGTTTTTAAAAATTTTTAAAACTATTTTGAATATATTATAAAAACGGCTTTATAGTTTTAAAATATAATTTTAGAAACGGTTTTAAATAGTTGAAAAAATTGTTATGAATATTTAAAAACTGTTTGTTATGTTTTAAAAGATGCTTTTAATATTATAAAAAATTGTTAAGAAAATATTTTACAAATTTTTTTAAATATCATATTGTAAAAACTGTATTTAACATTTTTAAAAAATGTTTTAAATATATTACAAAAATGTTTTAAAGTTTTAAAAAACAATTTTGAAAACTGTTTTAAATAGATAAAAAACTGTTATGAGTATTTAAAAATTATTTTGTAATATTTAAAAACTCTTTTCAATGTTATAAAAAATTGTTAAGAAAATGTTTTACAATTTTTTTTAAAAAATGTTTTATAAAAATATTGTAAAAACTGCTTTTTGAAATTTTTAAAAACTGTTTTGAATATATTATAAAAAAGTGTTTTAAAGTTTTAATAATAATTTTAAAAATCGTTATAAAAAATCTGTTTTAAAATAGTATTATTAAAATGTTTTACCTAAAAAAACTTGTTTTACCTCATTTGGTTGTTTGATAGACTAATGTGAGAGAAACAATATTTGTTTTGGTCAAGTTTGCCATGACAAATGTTATCATGACAAAGTTATTTGTCATGGCATATGCCAAGCGGACCCTTAAGAATACTAAGAGTCAAAGGCTACATGGTTAGGTCGATTGAATACTTAACAAAACCCTTGTGATGAATCAGATCTGGAAATCGACATCAATTAGAACCTCTGCTACGGCCAGAGAAACCTCTTCCACGATTATTACAGGGAATATAAAGAGAAGATCGACTTGCAAATTGTGGGTAACCTCTTCCATGGCCAAAATGAGATGTTTGACCTATGCGAATAACAGGAAACGCCATTGTAGAAGGTGAGACAGTCTCATTTTTTTAGAGAAGATGTAATTTGCTCAGATTTGAGGAGAGGGAATCACTCATCAATTGTCATAGTTGATGGACGACTTCGAATCACACATGCAAGAGCACCATAATCAGGAGGTAATCCTTTTAATGTATGAATTATTATATCTTCATCTTTAATAAGATAAGAAGCCATAACTAATTGATCTATAATTTTTTGAATTTCAGAGATATATCTGTACATTGATTTGGTACCTTTTTGAAGTTCATCAAATCCTTCTTCAAGGAATGAATCTGAGATATAGAGAGATTTGTGTATCGATGATGAAGATGATCTTTACCTCTGAAATAAAACAAAAATCAAGAACAAAAAATAAAACATTTAGTGAAATTGTGGCAAGAACCAAACTTAGAAGTTGTACATTGATAAGCTTTTGTTCTTGAAATGCCATATTTGAAGATTCTTGAAGTGACATATTTGAGTCTTGGGATTTTCGTAGTCTGAGAATTCGGTACAGGTCAATTAAATGATCAAGAATACTGTCATGTTTGTGCCAACACCCACCAGCGCCCACGGTTTTTTAGACGGATATGAGAGAGAGGAGGTTTGGGTCGATTGGGTTTGGTTTGAAGGTGGCATGGTTGTCATAACTGAAGTTTGCATAGAAGAAGACAATTATTTTGTACTACGATACACATATATCAAAGGGCAAGGAAAAGTTAAAGAGCCAAAGGCTTAAGGTGATAAAGACTGAAACGAAAAGTTAGGATAAAAAAAGAAAACGTGTGTAGTATGAGAGAAAGTGAGGAAAGTTAAATGTATTAAATGCTATTAAAACCTCTAATACTATCGTATTAGAGGTATATAATAGATTACTTGCTTAAATATTGATGGAATAGTTTGAGGTTTAGCTAGCATTACTATGCCTATTGTCTTCACAAGAGAACCAAAATGTTATTAGTTAATTAGTTATTTAAGGTTTTGTTAGGTTTATAACACTAACAACATTGTTAAATGTTTGAATTTATTTTAACAACTGTTATTGTATTATTTTAAAATTTAACATATTTAATCTTATTGTCTTCATTTTAAAACAAATTAAGTATTAAATTTTAGTTAATATATATTTTAAAAATAAATAAATAAAAGTAAGAGTACATTACCTATTTGACCCAAGAGTTATAAAAAAGGGTTAAATAAGGGCAAACGGGTAATTTTTTACTTAATCTGTTAACCTTAGCAGATTTTTTTTAACATAAGAGTTGATTGGAACAATTTTGAAACATTAAGGGCTCTATAGGTAGAAAAAATATCAAGGGCTCATTGAAAACTTTAAAAAAAAAAATTAGGGGCTAAATATGTAATTTTCTCAAGTTTATTAAGAAAATACCCTTTTTTTCTTATGAACTTATTCATGCTTCGAGGAAAGTACCAGTTGTTTAGGCTGTCATTTCCAGGTATTTTTAAAATTATATATAAAAAATATGGTATAATTTTTTTGGCCAAAAAAACACATAATGTTATACAAAGGTTGAATAACATTGCATTAATGTAATAAAACCTCACTCCCATAACAACATATTATTAAACCTCAATATTTTTTAAAATTCACTAAAAAAGTTTTAAACTGTTTCAAATAGACAGAGACATCTAAAAACCCAAATGGCCAAATGTGAAAATTCAACACTGAAATCTCATTGGAGTTATAATATTTTATTGAGGTTGTTCCATCATGGATGAAATGCCTCGTTTTTCCTTGGAGCAGTCCAAACGCCGCGAAAGATAGGTTTATGAACCCAAAATTTTCCAACACGACATTTGTACTCCCTCTCTTTACATACCCTCTTCATACCAATGGATACATGCAGAGACGTGTTAATCAACACTAAATCGATTTTCATGATTCATCATGATCACATAGTGGATGACTAAATGCATCGCCCTCCCTCTATAGGCTCATCTGAGCCACATTATTTGTCACTGTTCATAGCAAATGATGTACATGTTTATTTTAATTTAAAATTGTTATTCATCCTTGTATTTATTATATGTCTGGTCAAAAAATTCACCCGAAGGTGGGTGCCCATGAATCATGAGGAGAGTATAATATAAATATGAGAGAGAGAGAGAGAGAGAGAGAGAGATTTACGTTGTTCGACCATTGATAGCCTACATTAAAGAAGCTTCAACAGTGTTTCACTATAAACTTGATAAAATTTACATGAAAGTGTTTCTCCAGCCTATGAACCCCCTTTTTCGGCGGTCTACTCTTTATACAGAGTTAAAGGTTATAATTGAAGAAGTCATATACTCGTAAAGTTTGAGTTACAATAAAATAGTGCTTCTTGACTGATCCACTTTCCACGTGTCATCCTATTATTTGTGGTGTATTTTCTAACCCATAATATCCCCTAGGTCACAGTTTAGCTAAGTTGATTCCGAGATAAGCTGGGAGTTGGTCTGTAATCTCTTTAAACATGTGTAGTCGTTAATGTAAATTGGAATGTCTTTCTGAATTGTCGTTCAAATTTTAAATCTTCTTTGGCTGATCTGCTTACCTTTGTAAGGTATTGGAGGAATGCTTTACTTGACTTGAGAGACGTTCAATTGATATGTGAACTGGAATCGAGCCTGTCAAGCTACCTACGTACCCTTATGGGATCATGTCGATCGTAGTTCATTTTTCTTTTTTATTGTATGATCTAATTGGAGAGGCCGACCACATGCTATTAAACATTCATTGCATCGAGGCTTGCTCGGGCGTGCACCTAGTCTAGGGTATCCCTGTATATTAGGATTTTGGCATGGTCCAATTTGAGAGGCCCGCCAAAGGACTATTAAGAACTCATGCGTTGAGAATTTTTCAGGTGTTCACATAGTCTAAGGTATCTTCATATATTAGGATTTTTGTATGGTCCAATTTGAACGGCCGTCCAAAGACCTATTAAGCACTCATGCTCCGAGGCTTAATCCGGTGTGAACCTAGGCTAGGTTATCTCCCTGTATTAGGATTTTTGTGTGGTCTAGTTCGAGAGGCCGACCAAAGGCCTATTAAGCACTCATGCACCGAGGCCTGCTCGGGCATGTACCTAGTCTAGGGTATTCCTTATATTAAGATTTTTACATGGTCATATTTTGAGAGGCCGAGCAAAGTTCTATTAAGCACTTATGCACCAAGACTTGCTCGGGCATGCATCTAGTCTAGGGTATCTCCCTTTATTAGGATTTTTGCATGGTTCAAGAGGCCGACTAAAGGCCTATTATGCACTCATGCATCGAGGCTTGCTCGGGCGTGCACCTAGTCAAGAGTATCTCCCTATATTAGGATTCTCGAGGCTTGCTTGAATGCCTTTTATTAATCAGAATTTTTTAAACCCACTCGTCACGGGAAAACCAACCTTATAGTTTTTCAACTTGATGTCTAATTTGCTCTCTTATTTGATTAGCGTTGAGATGAGTTTGTTCACGTGTCAACATTGCCACGGAGCTCCCAATCGGGGTTGTAAAGAGAAAATTAAATAACTGTAACGTTCGGCCATCCATTAGGGCTTTGTTGCGAGTCATGTTTACCATTCGTCTGGTGCTAAAATGAGAAGATCCAATGGTAATCATGCCCAACCATCCATCGTGGCTAAGATGAGAAGACCAAATAACGACTATTCTCGACCATCTATCGGGACTTTGCTGGAATATAAATATAATGTCGATTATCTAGAGTAATTGATATAAGAAGATCAAATAATAAGTATGCCTGATTATCCATCGGGGCTTTGTTGTAATGAAAAATATTGCGCCAATCATCCGTTGAGCTATATATAAATAAGAATTATCTCTCCCAACCACCTATTGGGACTTAATAAATGAGGTTAAATAACCAATACATGTTCGACCATTTGAATTGAATTGCAATAATAAATACAATGCTGACTAATGAATGACCACACAATCACCAGCCGAGGTTGAATTAAATAAGAATTATATTCATAATCATCCGTTGGTCGTAAATTGTAATTATCACATGATATACATTGCGTCGACTATCTATAGAATCTAATAAGAAATATAGATAACTAATATAGATATTTACCATATGTCAGAGAAATAATAAGATTTTAGAAAAACAAAATGATGCCCAAGCATCCGTTGCGGCAAAATTAGGACCGAATAAATATTACAAATGATCTTGCATTGTTAGTTGTAAATAAATTTCCCGACGATCCATTAGGGTTGAATCAGAATAGTAAATATAATGTTGACTAAAAATCGACCACGCCGACTATACTCTGGGGCTGAATATAAATAAGAATTATAACTGATCAACCATCCGTTGGGAATAAAATGCAACTTGTATGGCAGATATTGTGTTAATCGCCCTTCGAGACTAACCTGGAAATATATGACGATAAATATTTTACCGACCATCCATCGGGCTATATCCTGAATATGCTTGACCATCCATCATGTTAAGAATTATAGAGTCGGTCAATCAATAATAAAGTTGAAAAAAATATCAACGCCCAAAAGTCCGTCGGGGGTAAAATCACAATGTCGAATGATTGATAATCAACATGCTTAAGAATCTGTTGGGGCTACGTTAGTGATATTACACAATATGTCATGTTAAATAATCCATATGCTCGACCATCCGTCGAGGAAAAAATTATAGTATTGAATAAGTGTTATGAATGATCCTGTCAAGATTAAAGCAATAATCCAATAATAATTATGATAGGACCTCACTGAGATGATCGCGCCCAAGCATCCGTCGTTAACACACTCAATACTTGTACAAATTATCATGTCGACCATCCATTTGTTATAACCAATAATCTCGCCACGTCGTGTCTAAACTGCTATAGCTAGATGATAATACTCAAAATTAAGTGGCCAAATAATATATATCCATGTCCAATTAATGTGTCAAGATTAAATCAAATAATACTGGTTGTGTGATTGAATTGAGATAATTATATACAATCTTGCCCGAGCATCTGCCGGGGCCAAAAGGAATACTTAAAAAATTACCACACCGACAATCCATATGATTGAAGTGGTCGAAAAAATGACATGAGTGCTCTACAGGTACGTCCCACCATTTATCCAAGCAAAATCATCATACTATAATGTAGTTGAATAATAAGTGCCATTTCAGGTCATCCGTTGGGACCAAGTTGCGATAATAAAGATCATGAGATCAAATTGAGGTCACCAACTCTAATGTGAGGTCGAAATAGAATGTGCATGAGCATATTTAGTTGACAAATGAAATATAAAATCATTCTTAAGAACACCCTAATATTAATCACGAACACATTAATATGATTAAATTTTAACATACAATTGTTCTTAATAAAAGGATCTTGGATCTTCATGTTTTCACAAAATACGTCTAAACGATATAAAATAAGACTTAGCATTGATCAATCTTGATTAATTGCTCCATCAATCTGCCTTCTTGAAAAAAATACACTCTAATGGAATCTCAGAGTTTCTCCCCCACCTCAGAAATAGTGTGTTATGAGATGACTCTAGATGGTATAGAGGTCTCTATTTATAAGAGGAAGAGGGCCGGAATCCTAGTGGAGGTGGGACTCTTTCAAGTCTTCCACTAATGCCACTAACCATCATGTGACTAACGGATAAGGTTTACCCAAATCTTTTAATATCTTTATTTATCACATTCCTAATTAATTATCTGATATTTATCAAGACCACAATTATGGGAAATTCGGAATTTAATAAAATTGAATTAAATAATTAATTTCGTTACTTGACATTAATATCCAACAGTCTCCCACTTGGTCTTAATAATTCGCATAATTAGATTAGGTATCATAAGGTGCACAATCATTGATAAATTTATTTTGCTGAATCAAATGATTCACGGATGCGAGTCATGGCGGTTTCATGCTATTCAAGAGCATGGTTCCTTCCATGTACCACAACACCAATGTTTCATTCAATTAAGCCTTTAATATTGGGTATCATAATGGCCTCATAATGTCCTTTTCAATAAGGACTATTTCTGTCAACAATAATTCATAATTATATGCATGCTTTCTCAAAAGACAGAAATAATAGAAATCAAAAACACTTTTATTGAATTCAAGTAATAGTGTCAAACAACTAAGCCAAAGAGCAATCATAATTTTACTAATCGAGATCCATCTCTATGACACGTTCCATAAGGTCTTTTGGAGATAGTCCTTTCGTAATAGGATCTGCTATGTTATCACTCGTACTAATGTGATCAATTGACACTTTTTGGTTCTGAATTTCTTCTTTAACTGATAGGTATTTCATTCAACGTGCTTAGTTACTTTAGGAATACCTAACATTTCTTCATAAAGAAGATTGCAGCGACATTATCATAATATTTCAGCGACTTGATAATAGTGTCGACAACTCCAAGTCCCGAAATGAAGTCACGCTGCCAAAATACATAAGTTGTAGCATCAAGCATGCTACAAACTCAGCTTTCACAATAGTTAATGGATGGATTGTGTTGCACTCCTTCATTATATTGGTTGATAAACCAAAACAAATATTCTTAAGCAAGAGTGAACTTCATACCATCCGCACAAACAGTAAATCTGAGTCACAATAATTGTTCATATTTAAATGAACACATACATCATAAATGTGAGCATATAGTCCTTTAAGTATCTCATTACTTCATACACAACTTTTAAACCCATAAAATTATTTTTATTCTCTACTTTCTAATCCGTGCTTGTATATAGAGAAAATATATAAACTTACTCCCACTGATCTTAAGGTGTATACAAATATACAACGATTAAAAAATAATGATATTATTTATTAAAATACGTCATGTGGGAAACTTATGTTTATATAATGATCTCCTAAACATATACGCATGATTTATAAGACTTTAAAAAGTAATTTTCACATCCACTTCATGTAACTCTCAATCATAATGAGCTACTAATGTCATGGGAATTCCATGTCCTTACATATAATTGAGAAGGTTCATTTATAACCTTTTCTTCATTAATAGTGAAACATTTTACTACAATTTAGCTTTACCTCGTTAAACTACCGTTAGTGTCGCGTTTGGTCTTGATGACCCCCTTATACCCGACTTTAGTGCATCAATTATGTAATTCAACGAGATTTGAACCTTAGTTGTAGTCCATTAGTTTCACTTCTTATGACTTTTAAAAATAAAATCAAGTCATTATTTATCCCTACGCCAAATTCATGTTCATGCAGATATACCACATAATCATCGAGGATAGTAGACCTTTTAGGATCTTCTTAATACTATTCCTTATGATTTTATCTATATTTATCTCACGGTGACAATACTATCATTTAGTGGTTGATCATTTATTTGTTCTTTGTTGTTTAGACAATCTAACAACTAAAAGAACAAGGATTCAAGAAGGTTATCGATAATGGGATAAGTGCCCTACCTTCCTTTATAACCTCAAGAAGGTTATCGATAATGGGATAAGTACCCTACCTTCCTTTATAACCATATTTCATGATTTTCTACTACCACTAATTTCACCTTTCATAATGAATTTGACTTTAATGCAATAAATACGTGTCAATGACAATTATATGATCTATGTAGGTCCACTTAAGGGAAGTTTCTCATAGTCTCCCACTTGGGCCACATAGGTCATCCTTATATTAGACATCGTAATACCTTAAGAGCACAACTCGACTATCAAAATTTGTAAGAGACATTACAAAAATCTTGTCCACGAAAATTATGAAAAAGAGTCTAGATTTAATTTGGTACAAGATTTAAAGAGTTTCATAAAAAAATGCTACGATTATGATGCAGGATCAAACAAATCTTTAAAGAACTATGTCCAAACTTTATTTTGTACAAAACATCAAAACTAAAATCATAACCCTTGAAAAAAAATATACATTAAAAGATTCTTTATAACATATCCCTCACGATCAAGTCTCGACAAACATTTTCCAAAATAAATTGAGGGTTTATGAAAACAAATGGCGATTTGATTCCCCAAGAACAAAAGAAAAGAATCTTATTAGCATTTCTAGTTTGTTTTGTAAGAAATCCTTGCATCAAAAGTAAATACTTTATATAACACAGTAAGTATAACTTGAAAACTCTACTGAGATGAAAAACTCATTTCAAATCATAAAAGATACATATTATCTTTATCATTATTAGTCCGAGTGTGCAACATGTAAACAAACTTAATTTGTTTAACCAAATTAAATATGAAATTTTAGAGAAATAAAATGGGATACAATAATATGTGATAAGATAATGAGATAAATTGCTCACTTCATTAATGCTTTGATTGAACAACACACACATCGATTACATGATAAATTGAGTGCATAACCGTGAGTTTTTGTCAGTAGTAACCGTGAAATATTGATTATATGATGCTTGTAGATTACTTTTTTGGGTATAATGTTATTTCATTATATTGTACACGACATTTGTGCACAACTTATTTTCACATACTATAATAATGTATGTGATCTATGATATTCATTCAATCACTCAAAATTGATTCCCTATAAGGAATAACCTTGCTTGAAGAAATAAACTCAATATACCCCATTAATATCTTTACAATTATAACCATCATGAGTTACTACTACCATCATCTTTACATTTAATATTCATTGCCATTCTAGTTGGGTCACTGTAGTGACTACCAAACATTTCATAATATGAATATTACATTACGTAAAGACTTACATACACAAGTCAATAAATTTTTCACTTATTTTCATTAAATATCACATGATCAATAAGCTAAATTATTCATGTTTATGGTTTTCATAAACTTAATTGGTGATATGATAGTGAAAGAAACTATGGCATCTGTGTTTGATGACCATTATTACCTTCCCAAAATATATATCACCACTAACATTTTGTTCAATTATTGTAATCACAATAATTGAATAAACAATAATATGTATGCAACATCATAAAGTATCATCATCCTAACATTCAATATCATACATGGACCCGTAGGCAACCAAAATATGCATGATATTAATGCATTAGTCCAATATTTATATCTTCTGGTATGGAGCACTTTAATCAACACCAAACCTTATATTATATAAATATTAGAGATACGCATACATGTTCAAAATCCCCGTAATACATGAATAATTATATTATTGTCTATTCCCTAACTTGAAATTCACGAAAAATTAGACATAATGTGAAAATCAAATAGACAAAGAGTTTACATGAGATATTACACAATAATAGTAAATGGAAGACATAAATCATTTACTTTCGCTTCATCACTTATGTATGAGTAACAAATCAGAAATATTGACCCAAATCATTCATGGTCATACTAATGCACAATACGGTTATAATCACAATTATCATACTAGTGGCATATGTAAATATGACTTTTTAACATTGATGTCAATTATTTAACATTTGCGAAAATTCTAATGTTTATTTGATTCAAATTTTAGCATGTGTTGCGCTTCAATTTAACCTTATAACAAACATTAGGATAATCTGAAATGACTACAAGTATAGTATCTTCACATGTAATCTTAGCCTGTATTTGGCATTTGATTAAACTGAATGAATACCTACTTATGAGTCTCAAAATTTGCAAGTCATACATTCAAATATGCATACATGCAACGAAATCATAAATATAGTATCCGCACATATGAATTGTAGCCTGTGTTTGGCATTTAATTCAACTTAATGGGAGTACTAGCATTAGAATAAACAATAATTCTGATTTTCAACCACATGAATCGTTGGCCTGTGTTTGGCACGAGACTCATTAAAACACGAATATCATAATATTCAATAATATGAATCATTGGCCTGTGTTTGGCACGAGACTCATCAAAATATGAATATTAACAATAACGCAAGTCTAATATCCTACCATATGAGATATGTTGGCGTGTGTTTCGCACGAATATTCAACTAAAAAAAGGATCATTAGAGCAAAGTTTTATCACAGTTCTAGATAAAACATACATGAAATATGGAAAAACTTAAATCTTTTCAAAAAAAATAAGTTAGCATCATGGAACTGTAGAAAGTTACTCCAAAATCTCAAATATTCGACGGAATTCAAAAATATTTTTTCTGAAAGTCAGAAACATTATTTATGCAAAATCAATGCCCCCAAAAATATTATACTCAAAACTTAATGTATAATTAATGGTCCAAATATAAATGCATACACAATAATCTAATATTTACAATTATAGATTAAGACGCTTTTATGTCTTCTCCATCCAACATCATATAAATATTATTGTCGAAACATCAATTCATAATTACATTAGGACCTTTGGGCTACTAATTATAAATTATACACAATAACCTAATATATCGAAATGTTATTATCAACCACATAATCATACATCTAATATTCAAAATTTTATATTGAACCCTTTCATCAATACCAAATAATACATAAGATGAATATTAGAACAACCATGAACATTAAAAGCAACCCCTGTGGTGGAAAAATACATAATATTTGGGAAAATCGTAATTTTTGCCAAAAATAGAAAATTTTAGTTAGCACCACAGAGATGTAGATAATTACTCCAGGATCTCAAAATAATTTGCGGAATTCAAAAATCAATTTTATTGATGTCAACATTATTACCAAAAACGGCAAAAACGCAATTTTAAGGGTCTTAACGACGTCAAAACACAAAAGTAAGGTGGTGCCCATTGTATACAATAGGTTTTGTTTATTTCGACGTTTCCAGGCGATCATGTCAGTTTCGTAAAATTCCGAGCAAGTTTTGACCTTTCATTCTGACCAGTGAGTATTGGTGACAGAAGAAAAACGTCACAGAAAATTTCAGACACACTTTAAGAGCAGATTTAATGACAGAAATAAGACGTCGTAGAAGGTCTCAGGCACAAAAACAATTTAATGACATAAATAAAAATGTCGCAGAAAGTTTCAGGCACAAAAGCAATTTAATGACATAAATAAAAATGTCGCAGAAAGTCTCAGGCACATATTTCATTATAGACGAACATCAATAAGGAAAATCATAAGATCTTTAAACTTTAGCTCTGATACCACATGTAAAATCATTCTTAAGAACACCCTAATATTAATCACGAACACATTAATATGATTAAATTTTAACATACAATTGTTCTTAATAAAAGGATCTTGGATCTTCATGTTTTCACAAAATACGTCTAAACGATATAAAATAAGACTTACCTTGATCCAATGCATTGATCAATCTTGATTAATTGCTCCATCAATCTGCCTTCTTGAAAAAAATACACTCTAATGGAATCTCGGAGTTTCTCCCCCACCTCAGAAATAGTGTGTTATGAGATGACTCTAGATGGTGTAGAGGTCTCTATTTATAAGAGGAAGAGCGTCGAAATCCTTGTGAAGGTGGGACTATTTCAAGTCTTCCACCAATGTCACTAACCATCATGTGACTAACGGATAAGGTTTACCCAAATATTTTAATATTTTTATTTATCACATTCCTAATTAATTATCTGATATTTATCAAGATCACAATTATGAAAAATTCAAAATTTAATAAAATTAAAATTAAATAATTAATTTCGTTACTTGACATTAATTTCCAACATGAAAATCATGGTATAATGAAGGTTATTATAGAGAGAAAATTTAATAATGCATCTGTTCGGAGCATATAGTTACATAAGAGGTTTGTCTTACTAAAGTTAGATGGATTAAAAACCAATTGTATAATCTTTTCCATATAAGCGATCGCACACGAATAAAGGTAAAAATCACCTCCGACGGAAGAAAATAATTACGATGGGTTTTTGAGTTCAATTCGTTGAGAATTTTGAGGTTAAGAAGTGAATATAAGTCATTTGGATAACTCGTAGTGGAGCTGCATTTTCCAGTAAAGATTCTTTTTTCAGGTAAGTGTGTGGATCACACTTATTACTCGTGCGTGAAGAACACTCTATTGAATAAAAATGGAATTTATGTTATATGGGGGTTCAATATTTCTTCTCGTCTTCACATCGTGTTCGCTGACCAGCAAGGGTGGTCTGGCGACCGGCTTCTCATCCTTACACAGTTGTTGCCGACCAGCAATAGTGGTTGGGCAACCCTCTTCCCTGACCGATAAAAAATGACGAGAGCAGATTTCACGTCTTAATCAGATCAGAATACCTCCAGCCATAGGCAGATTTGTATAAGACCGACGAGGGGCAAAGGCTCCTCTTATGATTTCCAAAAAATAACAAGAAACAAAGTTCAGGGGTATTTTCATCAAAATAACAAGTTAAAGGTTATTTTTTAAGAGTTTTGAAAGTTTAAAGGGAAATAAAGTAATGAATTTCAATCCTTTTTTTGTCTTCTTACATTTAAGACACGCCAATACACCTCCTCCCTAATTCATTTCATTTTTTTGTCTCTCATCTCTCTTTCCTTTCTTAGGGCTTCTCCTCTCCTCTTCTCTAGACCCTGCAATTATCTCCCTTCTTATCCCTTCAGTGGTCTGGTCTGCTTCTCCTGGGTAACTAGATAACCGGCGAAGATCTCCTCTACTTCAGCTTGCTCTGCTTCTCTTGGATTTAGAGGACATTCCTTGTCTTTATCTTTCAATTCTTGCTCATATATCTACCAACAAGTCGCTTCCAAGTGTCATCTTCTTTACGGAAAGTCAGATTTTTGTACTTATTAGTAAAATCTAGCTTTTAACTTTGAAGTGTTCTTTAAATTTCTTAGGGAGTCTTTGGTTTGCAATTATAATTGTGTTTTTTGTGTTTAAATACAATTCTGATAAAAATATTCGTTTGGCAACCTGTTTTTAAATACAGAATTATAATATTCTTGTGTTATAATCAAGTTTTTCAGAATACAGATTTTGGGTGTTTTATAACATCGGTTTTTAATTTTTAACTCAGAATTATTCATTCTTAATATTGTAAAGCAATTATACCTTAATATATAATATACATACATAATACATTAATGTGTGTAATTCTTATAAATAAAAAATATATATGTACATATACACAAAATTACGTATGGAATAATATAAAGTTAAATAATATTATAAATAGATACATGATACTTATATATAGTTTTATACATATATTATTAATGGATGGAATAATATAAAATATATATATAGTACATATGTATTAAAAAATATTATCAATTGATGTATGTATATAATTTTATAGTGAATTATACATGCGACATCATTATATATATATATATATATATATATATATATATATATATATATATATATATATATAGAGAGAGAGAGAGAGAGAGAGAGAGAGAGAGTTAAACTCCCCAGGATACCTCATTAAATATATCTAAAAATACATGTTATTAAATGTACATGTATATAATTTATGATGTATGCATGTATGTATGTATGTATACATTCATGTATAATGTATGTATAAAAGTTTTATGTATGTTTATATATGCATACATATATATATATATCCACACACACACACACATACATATGTATGATATAAATATACATATTTGTCAATTTTGTCAAATTTTTAAAAAACTGTATTTAAAAACAAGTTTACCAAACGCACACCAATAATTATAAACACAAAAAACTGAATTCTAAAACTGTATTTAAAAACAGTGTTTAAATCGAATTTTCTGAATAGAGAACCAAACGGGCCCTTAGTTTCCCTTCGAAACGTTATTTATTTCCCTAATCAGAAACAAGTCAATTTGAAGCATCATAGTTATTCACGTTTAACATTAAAAAAATAATGTTTAAAGCTAATTCGTGATCTTTAATTTAAATTACAATTGATTTTTTTTTTTAAGTTTTAAAATTTATAATATTGATTGGTGCTTCTCATAAAAAAGAAATCATTGTGTTTCATGTCTAACATAAAATCATTTGCTATTAATTGCTATTAGTTTTTTTTTAATTTCTTTGTTAGGGCTAATGTTTTACATGTTTAAAACTTGAATTAATAAAAAAAAAATCACCATGGGGGATCCCGCCCCTGAACCCCTATTACCATTCGAAAGTTAGGCTCCCTCTGAACAAAAATCCTGGATCTGCCACTGCCTCTAGTCGTTTCACACGCGGGGGACTCCGAACATTCCCAAAAAATAAAAATTGGATGAATATACAAGTTCTCCCAACTGGTGGTTGGCAACCATTGATTTATGAGATGGTGGTTATTCGCCGACCTACGATTTTATCCAAATGCTAATGGATCAAACCTTTTGTTTACAATCATCGAAGCAATGCAAAAATGGTTTATAGTTGATCGTTGGCATGTTAAATTGACCATATCACCGGGTGATATCCCCATTGTTACCACGTCATTGTCTGAGCGTGCGCATGCTTGGTCCAACCTGGACATGGCCAGTTTCACCAAAATAGACATAAACGAATCTCAACTCGAATGTCATCAACTCTGATCGGATAAATCACAAAATAACGAGAATAAACCTCGAATTTTAACAATACAATAGGAATTTCTCAATCCTTGCCAAGGAAGACCTTCTGATTTTTCTTTTTTTATGTATATCATGGAGTACTGAAATCCTTTCGTCACAATAAAAAAACAGACATCATGAGGAAAGAGAGCATTGTTTTGAATGTTGATCTCTTCCTATTTTTCAATTGTAGATAGAAAAATAAGGTGAATAACTTTATTGCACCTAAAAATTATCATTAGAGTCCAGATATTCAAGGAGTCATGCAAAACCTCCGAATATGAACTTCATTTAAAATCAACAATGAAAAATATTTCAAATAAACATTGTTATGCAGATCCCTAGATAAATAAAGTTTAATACAATGTTTATGAACATAAATGTACGATAATCTTACGTCGATGAAATGATGCGTATATAAAACATATAACTATTTATGCACAGTTTGAGAAAGAAAACTTTGCTCTTGATTAGGATGTGTATAAACCATTGTATTGCAACGTAAATCTTCGTCTCTTCTAACCAGAAGGAAATACATTTGTGTCTTTTCTCATAAACGGCGTCAATTGTGTGGTCAAAAAATTTATCTGAAGGGGGGTGCCCAAGAATCTTGATGAGAGTATAAAATAAATGCGTGTGAGAGAGAGAGAGAGAGAGATTTATGTGGTTCGACCATTAATGGCCTATGTCCACGAGAATTCAATAGTCTTTCACTATAAACTTGAGAGAATTTACATGAGAGTGTTTTTTTAGCCTATAAGCCATTTTTTCACAATGGGAGTCTCCCTTTTATATAAAGTTAGAGGTTATAATTGGATAAGTTATATCCTCATAAAGTTTGAGTTAAAATAAAATAGCGTTTCTTGGTGTAATTAGTCTTCTACTTTATCAAGGACTCTAGTTGTCATTATCTTTCTAGATCGGGTATGGGTCGTCATTTTAATCGACACACTTTCCACATGTCCGGCTATTATTAGTGGTATATATTTTACTCCACATTATACTATAATTTAAATCTTATTATCTATTATTATGGTTGTAGTATAATTTACATTTTTTATATGGTCTTATGTTAAAATTTTGAGATGAATTGTGACATTCAGACGCACAAGTTTAGTGGATGAATATAGCTGAGGTAAGGACGACTACATGTGGTTTATTGGCCAAGTCTAAACCAATATTCTTTATCAACATCATTACTATGACATATAGCAAATAGATATGAGTAATATTCTTTCCTCACTAAAAAATGATGGGACACGACCCACACATTTCACTTCCAATGTGGGGAAATATGGTTCACCCCTTTGGACTTCAACATGCTGAGGAGATAGAAGTTAATAATGGTTACAATACAACCTAAATGGTGAAAACATATTATCCAAATGTAAAATAACATGAAAACGGTATGGAAAAATGTCTGAACACCTCACGAGTAACCAAAATAACTTTTAAAAATAACTTGTGAAATTATAGGACTCTTGGGTTGATGCTTGATCTAAATTTGAAAATTATAAGTTTTAATCTTAAAAATTGGGCGTTAAAGGGTAAATACATGAAATAACAACCAAATGTCTCAGAAAGAGGCACAAGCATTTCACACGGTATGAAAGTAACTTTTAGAAATAACCCATATAATTATGGGACTCACAGGATGAAACTTCATTATAAGTTTGAAAAGTTTATTAGGCAATGGAGGATGAAGATATAAAGTAATGATCAAAAGGACCAAAAAGAGGAACGACAACCTAAAATAGCACTAAGGCAACTTGTAAAAACTACTCGTTTAGCCATAGGACTCATAGGTTGAGACCTCAATTTAAATTTAAAAACTCGAAGTATGAAGCATGAAAATTGGGCATTGTAGGGTGAAAACGTAATGTAATAACCAAACATCTATTATTTAATAATGTAATAACCAAACATCTATTATTTAAATTGGGCATTTAAATTTAAAAATCTCTAAGGTGCCTAGTTTTATAATAATGAGGGAACACATAAGGTTCACTATCAACCACCTTAGGATGGCTTTTTAGGGATAATTCTCGGCTTTTTTTATGTTGAGATTTTATTCTCTAAACCATGTGTGACATTTATTATTTAATAAAGGTGTGTCAGGTTCAACTTGAAATGATAATTATACTTGTGAGAATGCCTTATATTATTTTTAAAATATATTTTATTAATGTCGATAATTTGAACTTAGTAGGATTTCTGGTATGTTGGGTTCGACTTGATCATAGAAGATTGAAATTCTAGTTCTAGTTCAATTGAGCAGTTCACAATAAAGATAAAGAGTTGACATCCAATCGATAAAACTGCAAGTACAATCTTAATAGTTTATCTTTACTATGGAAACTTGTATGATGGTTCGAAAATTTATCTAATAGTTCTAAGAGGATCTTACCAGTACATCAGGAATGTATTGAACAAGACCACATTTGAGATTCAAGTGTAGGTATTGACTAGATTAGACGTGCAAAATCTCATAACATTTGTAATGGGAGTGTAGATTATCCATCCCAAGGATTCTGAGAATTGGAATATACTCACAATGATTTCTTTAATTTCCCTAGGCGAGATTCAATTTATTGGGTATAAATCTCCACAAGTTGGACAATTATTGTGTGGACATGTTTGAGATCATGATTCGAAATAATCCATGATTCGGAATAATCCACGTTATAGATTGATCATGTCTTATAAAGTTCCATGTTTTTCATTAATAAAAACCCTAGGTTGCATGTTAGAAAATATGTGCGTGAATGTATATGTTTTGTACTAACATATTGTAAAATTTTATTACTCCATCCATTATGTTCACATAAATGTTGTTTTATATGAATGGGTCCTATGGTGGTTTATCTGTTGTTAATTTTCCTAAATTTGATTTAGTTGTAATAAATATGCTACTTTAATTATTGCTTTAATGAGTGTATACAGAGGAGTATGTAAGGGGAAGTAATAGTTATTTCTTTTTTTACAATTTTTCTAGTACTGGTGGTGAATCTGCACTGGAGAACATGTTGCTTCTGAGGAGATTTATTAGGAGACCTCATTAAACGATGGCCTTTCTCGTTTGAACAAGGGTATGACACATAAAGGATCACCCCAACATTTGTCAGAACAAGAAAGAAGAATTTTGATGTATTTTCACTTCTTCTTTCCACCCAACAAATATGTGATGGACTATTTTTCAAGATTATTGACTCGCAAGTACTCTACTCAAGAAACAAGTATTGGCCATAATGGAAAGCGACATATATTTCATTCTTAATATATGATTGCATGTTTTTTATTCTCTATTATCTCATATTTTATTGTTATATAATTTTTTGAGTTGACTATTTATTCAATTAGTAACCACATTTTTATAGACAACATGAATTTATTTATGGATTGGCATAAATAACGATTTTTCTAGAAAATCAAGTAAAATTTATTTTTTTTCTAATATTGAATTTAATCAGGCAATTAATTAAAGGTGTAAATAAAATTATGGCTCTAGGTTTTATTTTAATTAAGGGTCATTTTGACAAAACCCTAGTTTGATAATAAGATATTAGACTTAACCCCAATTTTATTTAGTAATTAGGCATTACACCCATTTCATAAAAAATGTCCATTTGCATGGAAAAAATGTCCATTTTTCATACGATGTGTGTATTTTCCATGAAATATGTGTTTATAGTTGTTCATTTGCATGAAATAGGTGTCAATTTGCATAAAATGGGTGTCGACATACATGAAATCGGCGTGTTCCCTAATAATTGAACAAAATTAGGGTTAAGATTAATATCGTATAATCGAACTCGGGTTTTCTCAAAATGCACCTTAATTAAAAATGGTTTTATTGTGATATATTAAAATAAAGAGATCGGATAATTTAATTTGCACAAGTAATTGAAAAATTATCGGTTATTTAATTCGGGTATTTATAACCGAATGAATATTTTTCATAAATACCTCAAGTTCAAATTAATAAGTGCGAAAGAAAATTAACCACGACATCCAAGTAATTTATTCTTCATGTTAACCTAGAATTTTCTTCCCAATTGAGGGAATTAATCATAACCTCCGATATTCTTAAAATTCTTAAGTGATAATTCTTTGATTTTGAATGTGAGTGAGTTTTATTCCCCCAGCGAAAAAGTTCTACATGAGTGAATTCAATTTTGAGGAATGAACCGATGGTGTACACTTAAATACAATTAATGATATCCTCCCTAATGAATACAGTGTCATTAATTCTATGACTTAAAGATGTCGTTGTAAGAGTAAGTTTTATAATTTCTCATTTAATTTTTATTTGGCTTATCCCATTACACCCCATTGCACCTTCATGACAACTTTCACGTATTCAAATAGAATAGGTTGATGACATTTTGAAGATTGAAGATAGCTTGTCAAATCATCATTGAGAAGAATTATGAGGTGTTTTTGTAAAGACTTTATTTATCTAGGGATAATTTTAAAAGAGTTTGCATTTAAAAGTTTTCAAAATATTTTAACAGAATTTTTGAAAAAATCGCTAACTCGTTAGAACGAGATTGGTATATCATTTGAATGAGTGATGTAGGGTCACAGAACGAGATTCCTTCGTTCGAACGGGATCTGGAACGTCTCATTTTGGTTACGCTATGGAATGTCATTCAAAGTTTCATTGGAAGAACGATCGATTGAAAACTTTTAAATGAGGTGGTAGTTCATTCGAACGAGTATGCGTGTTTTTATTTTTTTAACATATCTTTCGAAATATTTAATCCATATCTCATTGTAATAAGTTTCCCTATAAACAGAGATGTGGGATTAGATTTTTCTCAAAGCATTTTTCGAGTTCTTTTTGTGATCAAACTCTATATTTTTTTTACTCAAACCCCTTGGATATTTTGAAAACCACCATTTTAAATCAAGAAGAACACATTCAAAGTTCAAAAACCCTTATAGAATTTTTTTTCTACTGCTGAATTGTGGAGTCGAGGCTCTACTACTGCAGAAGAAAGAAATTGAAGATTCCTAAGGCTGATCGATGGATACCGTGGCAAGAGCTGTTTACTATGGGTGGTGCTGGACTGCAACGTTTTCTATTGAATATTTAAAGACTCTTGTGCGTTATACTTATGTAACACCTCGTAATTTCTGGGTTATTATTTTTAATTAATTAATTCAGTAAGTAGTAATTAACTTGTGTCGTAAATTAATGAGAATTAATTAGTGGTCATATTTAAAAGTGAATATATTTAATTAAGTTAACGAGTGGGAGTTAATTTTAGACATTTATTCCGGATGGTTATTTTGAGCACGCGATTGAGTCCGTTAGGGTCTAAATAGTTCGAAATGAGTGGTTATATGCATATATTGGGTGTCGGGTCCTAATTTGACACGTTTGAGCTCCATATAGAGAGTATGGACCCATAGGCCCAAATACGTGAATATGGTTTTTAACCCCAAATGTGTAAAGGTTAGGCAACTTAAATCACATTAGAAGACTATAGAGGGAAAAATCTAAAGGGAGAACCAAAGAGAAAAGGAACTTGGGAATCTTGGAGAGATTGTTTCAATTGCAATTCAACACCTTCATTCAAAGCCTTAGATCTTCATTTGAGGCAAGTGGTTTAATTTGTGATTATTAAATTGCATCTATCTTTTCATATTAAAAGAGGTGGAATTCAATTAAAATTCTAGGGTTTGTTCTTGAGCAAATTGAGGATTTCCTTATTAATGTGGGTTGTAAATCTGTAGGGTTTTTGAGGATTGATGAATTTGATGATTAAATCGATGAAATTGTTAGGGCTATATTTATTATAACAAAAGATGTACTTAGGATGAATTTGGGGACATTTTAATGAAGAAATCTGTTCATGACAAAGGTTGAAAAAATTATTAATGGCGGACTGGGTTTTGAGAAGAAGAGAGAGATATAGGAAAAATACCAGGGTCGTTCGAACGACCTGGTATTTCATTTGAACGAGATCCACTATCATTCGAACGACATGCCTCTTTATTCGAACCATCTTTGATGTTTGCCAGATTTCTGCAAATTCCCCTGACTCAGAACTGTTGTGTTGGAAATTTACAGTTCCTGCCCTAACTGAATTAGGAAATTGAGTATTGGATTAAGGTTTAATTTGGGAATACCTAACCTTGAAATTAATTATAGGACTAATGAAATTGAAGATGAATGTTCATGATTTATTATATTATAATCTTGTTGTTTAAGTGAGTAGACTCGATTGCATGAAATTGAAGGGCGGGTTAAAACTATTGAATTTTGGGCCGAGAGATCGAGAGTCTGGGTATACTTGAAAGGGTTAAACCAAAGTAATGAGAATTTATTTGTGAGTAATTAATCAAAATGAAGTCGGGCCATAGACTTAAATGTTTTAGGCTTGGGTATGGGCATAATACTTCGGTAGCCTGAATTTCTATATACATATTGATGTGTTGCACGCACACACACACACACACACACACACACACACACACATACACATATATATATATATATATATATATATATATATATATATATATATATATATATATATACTATCATAGGAGGTTGCGCGATGTGGGTGAGTCTCCTGACTAGCGAATGCATGGTGAGTATATTCCCCAGGACATAGCGTTTGTTATTAAGGGTCGGGCCGTTATGGTATGGAGCGGACACTTTCGAAGGGAACTATGACCGCCTCCTATGCGTTCGGTGATAACATTTATATCCGACATATGTGTGAATGTAGAGATATGATACGTATATATAGTGCATATATATATATATATATATATATATATATACATACATACATACATACATGGTGTGAAATGTATAGATTATATAACTTATGGGAATGATATATGATTTAAAGTGAGAAATGATGCTTCATGAAAATTAATGTCAATAATAACTCATAAAAATATACTATATTCACTTAGGGTATAATAGTGGAGCAATTAGTATAATATTTGGGACAAGGCTAGTTACCGGGAGAGTGGCTAGGTGTGTTATGTATAATTTGTTACGCGTGAACATTAGATGAGGGGTGAGGTAAACTCAAGGGAGTGTGCGACACTAATTTAAATATGGAGAGGATTTGCATTATAATTTCTTGCATTTAAAAACACTTGCTAAATATTTTCAAATGTTTTGGGTTCTAACCTTTCTATAAAATATTTTTAAAAATCGTTCAGGTGTCCTATCACAGGGGCGCCAGGCCTGATTCTTCCTACAGGGTGCGCAACTGCAGCTTATGTGGATTGCTGTGGGATCTTAATGTAGACGCTTGTCTCATTCTATCTCTATATAGGAACTTTTCGGTTGTACTATTGGGTTTGTACTTTTATATTCAGTCTTGGCATGTATCGGTATTCTTTTATACTTGCACTTTGTGGATTGCTTGTAATCTCGACAAGCTCTTGTACTTATTTTGTGACATGTTTAGTTCCTTCTTGTAATAGTTATTTTTTCCTAGTATGTTGGTTGGGTTGGATTAATAAAGATAAAATTTAGCATCATCTTAATGAAAGACTAAGTGGTTAGTAATTAAAATTTTTCGACAATGATGCTAAGAATGAACCAGATGAGATTCCTGTTTAATTTGGCAAAGGACTTATCACCCAGTATTTTATTAAGCGGGATGTCAAAACTTCGTGGATATCTAAGTAATTTGTAAGTCATTACGTGTCTATTAAACTCTTTAATGGTTCTAAAATTAATGGTTTTGCCCAAAAGGGATATTTTCTCAAATTCTTCTTCTACATATTTGGTTTGGAACTTCGCTTCATAACTTTATTGCATGTTCACTTTAATTTAATGAAGACAAAATGTGGTAAAAAGTGAATTTATGCACTTAGCCTAATATACGGACTATCCCTACAACCCATCATTTTTAAATTGTATCAGAGCACGTTGTACTAAATTATCATGAGATCTTGATTTTTTTTACGATTTTTTTTGTGATACCAATTCTCAAATTAGTATCAGATCCGGTTACACTAATTTAGTGTTTAATATTTAAATTAGGTTTATGTGAATAATTTATATAATAGGGTTTCAATTTTTATGGGTCAAATTATAGATATTGAAAGCTCGAATGAGGTCGACTTCGAAAGCAATTGACGAGCATGTCTGGCTTGTTTGTGAAAGAAGGTCTATCACCCATTATGACTAATGGCGAATTAATAAGTCATAAACCCATCACCTCTTGGATGGATGATTAATTTAAATGGAGTAAATTTTAACTCCAGTGACTTGAGTGCCATTTATAGAGTCGTCACCCCTGACGAGTTTCGTCGTATCATGACGTGCACTATATCTAAGAAAGTGTGGGATAATCTCCAACTCACTCACAAGGGTACCAACGCCGTGAAAGTTTCTAAGTTAGAATATCTAACCACACAGTTTGAGACCATTACTATGCTAGAGACTAGGACGTTTGATGAATTTTATGCATAATTGTCTGCTATTGTTAACTCTTGTTTTAATTTGGGTGAGAGAATTCCTGAGACACGCGTTGCACTATAAAAAATGAGTATTTAGGACAAGAGTATTTGGGACGGCCGTGTCATTTTATCCCTTAATAATACCATTTGGGATGGATTTTAATTACCATCCCTTTTGATAAATCACAAAAAGGAAATATTTTGAAAACAGTCCCATTTGGCATAACATATGGGACGGTTATTGAAAACAAACCTTAAAGTAGACTCAAATTTTTATCACTTCTTTTTCCATAAAAATATTGTGGATGAATTTTTAAATTCATCCCGTTTTGTATATCTTATGGCATGGATTGATAAAATCGTCCCTTTTGAAAAGGGACAGAATTTGGAAACTGTCCCTTTTGGTATAGCTGATTTTTTGGTGCATTTTCAGACAACTATAAGGTACGTATTTTAAAATTCGTCCCTTTTGGTATACCAAATGGGACGGATTTTAACATTCGTCCCTTTTATTATACCTTATACCATGAAAAATCCATCCCATTTCATGAATTGTAAAAGAGATGGGAAAAAACAGTCCGTTTTGATAAAACACACCTAGATTTCTATTTTCCCACAAATTTTTCACCTTTAATTTTTTGTCCTGCTCTCTCCCTCCCTCTAGTTTTCCATATCTCTCAGCATGCTCTCTCTCTCTCTCTCACTCACATAACTCTCTCTCTCACCCACACACAACTCTCTCTCTCTCTCCTCTCTCTCTCTCTCTCTCTCTCTCTCTCTCTCTATATATATATATATATATATATATATATATATATATATATATATATATATATATATATATATATATATACCCTCCCCATCCCTTAACCCTCACCCCTCCCAGCCCAACCCAGCTCCGCCCTATCAGCCACCCCAGTCCTAGCTTATTTCCCCAATAAATTTTATTCTTTTCCTCCATTAATTTATATATATTCCATTAACATATGTATATATATAGTTTATATATGTTTTCACAATTTATATATGTATATATATAGTATATATACATAAGGATTATATGATTAGAATTTGGGATAATAGGTATCAGTTGATTTTTTATTACAATTTGGGATATTTGATATTTTAGTCTATGTATGTATTCCTCTATATCGTTTTAGTTACTTTGAAGATTGGAGTTTAAGATATCAAGTATTTTAAAGAGCATGGTTGGCCATCTTTGAAAATCTTTGAGATAACTCCTGAGGATGATACCGATATGAAAAATCTAATTGACAGTCTTCAGGTATATATTCTCACTTGTACATGTATATGTGAACACACACTCTTATATTTGATTGCCATTTGCATACTTAATTTCTGGCGACATTTGGTGTTAACACTAATTTTATATGGGCAACTAATAATTTATATTATTTAAGTTTAGAAAGGAAAATTGCATACATTTGGTATCATGTTGAAGCATAAATATACATATTGTCCATGATTCAATTAGTCTCACACTCAAATACAATATTTCTTAAATTTGAGAGAATTGTGGTTTATGTTGACATCACTATAGTCAATTATTAAAATCAATTCAAACCATAAGAAAAGGGAAAATAAATCTTAAAAATCAATTATGTATCATTCTAGTTTGTCACTATGCTTTTACATACATTGTATAATTGCATCACAACCTATGATGTGTTCTAACAAGTACATGCTAATCATTTTTGTACTAATTTTCTACTGAATGTGAATATTTTTGCTACATTATGTTTTAGTTTTCTGAACAATATGTAGAGAACTCATCCATTTCCTAATATCTAGAAAGGCGCTTAGAAATTAAAATCCCCTAATGGGAGGATAGTTAGTATGTACTTGCTTTGGCTTTCACTGAAGCCATTAGTTTTCCAGTTTATATATCCTTCATTTTCTTCTAATTTTCTTCGTTTTAGTTGAATTTCTTCTTCTTATTTTCCATTACATATAATATTTTTTCCAATAATCATAGATGATGTAACTTTAATTAATTATAAATTCGACTAATTAATTAACATGCAATGCAATCACATGTCATTTGTTCCTCGTAATGCCAATATGGAGGAATTACAAAAGGAATACTTATTTCCTGAGGTCAGGTCTTTTCAAATCCTCTAGAATTTTTATTTTTTTCAGTGTTACTTTTACATTTTTTCGATTCCATTACTAGTATCAGAAGCATTTTTGTAATTATAATTGTTATCAGTATCCTAGTTGGCCTTCTTGTTTCATTCATTATAACAAGTTTTTTCTACGTAGATCTATGTTGTTTATTTTATGTCCTTCATAATATCTATTTGATATACTTATATGAAATTATAATGTTACTTATATAGTTGTATCATATCTTTTGGTCTGAAATCAGATAAGCTTGTGTGAGTTTGATCACTCTCAGAAATATCCAGATGCAGAGGAGATTAGGCTCGAAATTGGTGACACTACTGAACCTGTACCAGAGATCATAACATCAACTATGGTTGAGGTAACTTAACAACTCTAAAAATAAATTACTTTTTAGCTATGAGGCATGAGAAAACCATTTCTTTGTCATTATTGGAAACTGTAAGCGAAAAATTGTATATACCACGTAAAATATAGTGACATGGTTCACACCATGTGGTTGGGTTTATTGGACAACTAAATTTTAATTGAATATCGTTAACTATTTTGAAGTTGTCATTATTTTCAAATAGTCTAACATTTCTTAAGCTATAAATTAAAATGTTTTTTATATAAAATTAAAATAGTGTATACACTAATGACATGAAATAATTTTTTTGGTTGTCAAAACTACAGTCGTTGATTACACGGTTCCACCACTAATAGAACTCGCCTTTCTTATTTTCAATGTTAAAAGAATATCTGTCTCTATAGTTTTAATGGATGATAACTGTTTTTCTTTTGATTTTCTTTCTCCTCGTCTCACATTTTGCACGTGCTCTATCAATAATTAAATGTTATAGAAGGTATGGAGCTGAGGAAGGGAACAATGTATATTAATTATAAATTTGATACTATTTATAATTGTGCAACATTCTTTAGCATGTTATTGTATGATTGGTGTCTTGGTTTTGTATTCTCACGGGAAATCCATTTACAAATGTAGGTTTCACATTAGTTGATATCAATCTTTAAAATGTGTCTTCATAAATGGTTATAGTTTTATCTTCTCCCGATTTGAAGATATAGCGAAAATTTTGCAAATAGTTAGACTTAGGCTTAAAAACATGTCGTTGTAGCGTAAAAACGTAAAAGAGCCAAAAAAATGGTCCCGTAAGAGGCACGGACACTTCGTACGATGCCAATGTAACTCGTAGGAATTGACCGCGTAGTCACAAGACTCCCGATTTGAGAATACGATGAAAATTTACAAATAGTTAGTCTTTCTTAAAAACATGCCGTCAAAGGATGAAAATGTAAAATAGCACAAAACGGTCCCATAAGAGGCACGATAATCTCACACAAGACCAATGTAACTCGTAGGAACTGACTGTGTAGTCACGGGACTCTCAATTTAAGAATATGACAAAAATTTATAAATGGGTAAACTTACACTTAAAAATATGTCGTCAAAGGCTGTAAATGTTAAACAATCACAATACGGTCTTATAAGAGTCACGGACACCTCGTACGGGACCAATTTAACTCGTAGGAACTAACCGCGTAGTCAGGAAACACTCGATTTGAGAATACGATAAAAATGTGCAAATAGTTAGACTTAGGCTTAAAAACATGCTATGATAGGATGAAAATACAAAACAACTAAGAAACAGTTTCATAGGAGGCACGCACACCTCGCATGGGACAAATGTAATTAGTAGGAAGTCATCGTGTAGTCACGGGACTCCCGGTTTGATAATACGACGGTAATTTACAAATTGTTAGACTTAGACATAAAAACATGCCGTCAAAGGGTAAAAAATAGTCCCGTAAGAGGTATTAACACCTCTCACGAGACAAATGTAATATATAGGAACTGATCGCGTAGTCAAGGGACTCCCAGTTTGAGAATACGGTGAAAATTTTCAAATAGTTAGACTTAGACTTAAAAATAGGCCGTTACAGAATGAAAACGTAATACAACCACAAAACAGTCCCGTAATAGGCATGAACACCTCACACGAGACCAATGTAAATCATAGGAATCGACTGCGTAGTCATGTGACTCACAATTTAAAAATACGATAAAAATTTACAAATAGTTAGACTTACGCTTATAAACATGCCGTCAATGGGTGAAAACATAAAACCACCATGAAACGGCCTCGTTAAAGGAACGAACACCTTGCACGGGACCAATATAACTCGTAGGAACTGACCACATAGTCACAGGACACCCGATTTGACAATTTGATAAAATTATGTAAATAGTTAAACTCAGGCTTAGAAACATGTCGTCAAGTAGTGAAAACGTAAAATATCTACAAAATAATCATGTAACTGGCACGAACACCTCGCATGAGACCAATGTAACTCGTAGGAACTAACCGTGTAGTCACAGGACTCCCATTTGATAATATGACAAAAATTTCTAAACAGTTAGACTTAAGCTTAAAAACTTGCCATCAAATAATAAAATTGTAAAACATCTAATAATGGTCCGGTAAGAGGCACGAACACCTCGCAAGGGACTAATGTAACTTATAGGAACTGACCACGTAGTCCCGGGTCTCCCGGTTTGAGAATATAATAAAAATTTGTAAATAGTTAGAGACATGTCATCACAGGGTGAAAACATAAAATAATCACAAAACGGTCTTGTAAGTGGCACGAACGCCTCGTACGGGAATAGTATAACTCATAGGAACTAATCGCAAAGTCACAGAACTCCTAGTTTGAGGATACGATGAAAATTTGCAAACAGCTAGACTTAAGCTTAAAAAACATGTCGTCAAAGGGTGAAAATCTAAAATAGTCACAAAACGGTCATATAAGAGGCACAAACACCTTGCACGGGATTAATGTAACTCGTAGGAACTCAACGCGTAGTAGTGGGACGTCTGGATTGAGAATACGATGAAGATTTATAAATAGTTAGACTTAGGATTAAAAACATGTCGTTAAAGGGTGAAAACGTAAAACCACCACAAAATGATCCCGTTAGAGGCACGAATACCTCGCACAGGACCAACATAACTCATACAATCTAATCGTATTGTCACAGAACTCTCGATTTGAAAATATGATTAAAATGTGCAAATAGTTAGATTTAGGCTTTAAAACATGCCGTTAAAGAGTGAAAATGTAAAATAAACACAAAACGGTCCTATAAGAGGAACATACATCTCGCACAAGACCAATGTAACTTATAGAAATAAACTGCTTGTCACGGGATTCTCGTTTTAAGAATACTAAGAAAATTTGCAAATTATTAGACTTAAGCTCAAAAACATGTCGTTAAAGGGTGAAAATATAAAACGGTCCCATAAGAGGCACGAACACCTCGCACGGGATCAATGTAACTTGTAGGAACTATCCGTGTAGTTACGAGACACTCAGATTGAGAATATGATAAAAATTTACACAGGATTAGACTTAGGCTTACAAACATACCATCAAAGGGAGAATATGTAGAACATCCACAAAATGGTCCCGTTAGAGGTACGAACACCTCACACGGGACCAATGTCACTCATAGGAACTAATCGCGTAGTCACATGACTCTCGATTTGAGAATATGAAGAAAATTTACAAACTATTAGACTTAGGCTTAAAAACATGCCGTCAAATGGTGAAAATGTAAAGCAACCACAAAGCGATTCTGTAAGAGGCACGAACATCTCATACGGGACGAATATAACTTGTAGGAATTGATCACGTAGTCACGAGACTCCTGATTTCAGAATATGACAAAAATTTGCAAATAGTTAGACTTGGGTTTAAAAACATACTATCAAAGGGTGAAAACATTAAACAACCAAAAAAGGGTCTCATAACAAGTACGAATAGCTCGTACAAGACCAATATAACTCGTAGGAACTGACCACGTAGCCATCGGACTCCTAGTTTGAGAATACGATGAAAATTTACTAACTGTTAGACATGTCGTCAAAAGGTGAAAACATTGAACAATCATAAAAATTGTCCCATAAGTGACATGAATTCCTCGCATGGGACCAATATAACTCGTAGAAATTGACCGCATAGTCACGAAACTCCCGATTTGAGAATATAATAAACATTTCCCAATAGTTAGACTTTTAAAAATGTGGTGTCAAAGGGTGAAAACGTAAAACAACCAAATAATGGTCCTATAAGAGGCAAAAATACCTCACATGAGACCAATGTAACTTGTAGTAACTGATCGTGTAGTCACGGGATGCACGGTTTAAGAATATGACAAAAATATGCAAATAGTATATTGAGGTTTAAAAACATACCATCAAGGGGTGAAAATGTAAAACAACCACAAAACGGTCCCGTAAGAGGCATGAAGACCTTGCATGGTTCTAATATAACTCGTAAGAACTCACCGCGTAATTAGGAGACTCTTAGTTTGAGAACACGACAAAAATTTTCAAACTGTTAGACTTAGGCTTAAAAACATGCCGTGAAAGGGTAAAAACATAAAACAACCACAAAACGGTCCCGTTAGAGTCACGGACACCTTTCACTGGACCAATGTAACTTGTAGGAGCTGGCAGCATAGTAACAGGACTCTCGAGTTGAGAATACGATGAAAATTTGCAAGTAGTTAGGCTTAGTCTTAAAAATATCCAGTCAAATGATGAAAACGTAAAACAACCACAAACTGGTTTCGTAGGAGGTACGAACACCTCGCACGGGACCAATGTAACTTGTAGAAACTGATCGCTTAGTCGCGGGACTCCCAATTTGAGAATATGACAAAAATTACAAACTATTAGATTAGGCTTAAAAACATGTCGTCAAAGGTTGAAAAGATAAAATTGCCACAAAACGTTCCTGTAAGTGGCACTAATACTCCACACAGGACCAATGTAACCCATAGAACTGATCGCGTAGTCACAGGACCCCCATTTTGAGAATATGATGAAAATTTTCCAATAGTTAAACTTAGACTTATTTGATTATGATATCTTCTCTGTTTTGTGTTTTATCTTTTTGAAGGATAACATTTCAGCGTTAGATTTTATCCACATAGAACATGTGAATAATCAATAGTTTATGCCAGGTGGATCGTTTATTTATTATTGTTGTTGACATTTAATTGTTGTTTTTTATTTTTTTTATGGATGTGTGGGCTTTTTGTAGATTAAACAGTTTGGTTTTCATATATAAACAAAGGAGACTCTGTCAATTTTTTAAAAAAGATTATAAAGAGTTATCGATATGATAAATTAATACATTTGAATAGTTTATTTTACTACAATCTTATTTTGATAAATTATTATTTATTGATTGCAGGTTATGTACAAACAGTTGAAGATAGATGTTTTTTTGCGTGCCAACTATATGTGACATTGAGAGAAGCTTTTTTTAGCGTGGAAATTATTTTTGTTATTTTAATTAAAGATGAATTTTCTTTTGACAATTTAATTTCTTATTAATGAGTATGATTTTGAAATCATTTAAATATCTTGATTGGGATATGACAATTGTTTTTACTTATTGATTTAAAGATTTATATTGGATTGTTGGATGTAGTTTAATGGAAGGATTTGTTATTGGATACATGCTTTAATGAATGCAGTTGATATATTGCATTGTGGTTGGATTATTTAACTTATAATATAAATTAGACCTCATTTGTTATTTCAACATAAAGCATATAATAGTATAATTGTTTATGATAATTTTTTTTATCAACTGAAACAATTATAAACCGTCCCTAATACCTATTTTTGTATTAATTAGGAATACCTTTTAGGATGGTTGTGCTGAATTGGGTTATCGATTGGGACGATTATAAACTGTCCTAATTGGGGTTCCCAGAATTTGAGTAGTATTAGGGAGGGATAAACCGTCCATCTTCTTGGCGCGGGAGCGAAATTGTTTTTGCGGAAATACCTTTTAGGATGGAAAAATCCATTCCGAATGCAAAATATTAAACGTCCATGAATTAACATTTAGTAAGGTAAAATATGTCCCTAAAATATTTTCGATGCTTAGTATAAGGGATGGATTTTTTCTATTGCGAAATTCGTCCTAAATGCTTTTTTGGGATGGAGTTTTCACTTTTAAGGACATATTTTTTTCGTCCCTAGCACCTATTTTTCTTGTCATCATCATCATTACCTTAATCACATCACATGGTGGATTCTCCTTTTTCATTCTAGTCTATTATAAGTAATATTATCATTCAAATTTAATTCCTTAAGATCTCTCTTTATAATTTCTTCTTAAGATAGCTTAAAATGGATCCTTTGTCTTTTACCCTCTATTTTCAGTAGTCTTACTCTTGCAATAGGTGCATCCAATGTTCTACGCAACACATGTCCATACCATATAAGTCTACTCTCTCTTAATTTATCACTAATTAAAGCTACTTCTAACTTGTCTCTCACATGGTAGTTTTAATCTGATCCTTTCTAGTAATTCTTATCATCCATCAGAGCATCCTCATCTTACTAACATGGATATTTTTCTTATGTTTTTTCTTTAAAGACCTACACTTTGATCCATAGAGGTTCTTTAGCCTAGCAACCATTATATAAATTTTTTGCTTTTAATTTATTAAATATCCTCTTATCGCATAATACGCCACGCGTTTGTCTCCATTCCATACATCCAGTTGCTATTCCACTCGTAACATCCTCTTCAATATCCCCATTACTCTGCATAACTGAACCTAAATAACGAAATTTATTAGTTTTGATTTCTCACTTTTTCTTCAATATATAATATTATGCTATCATACGACTTATTATTAAATTTACGTTATATACATTCAGTTTTATTTCTACTGATTTTCAATCCCTTATATGCTAAATCATTTCTCTAAGTATCCACTCTCATTACTAAGGTCTCCTTTGACATGTCTACTAAATATCATCCGTAAACAACATACGTTATGGGGCATCTACTTCTATGTCCTTAGTAATCTCATCCAATACTACGGCGAATAAGTAAGGACTTAAATTCGATCCTTGTTGTAGGCCCACTTTAATTGTAAAATTATTAGTTTCTCCACAAATAGCTGTTACCCTAGTCTTTGTGTTATCACACATATCTTCAATAACTTTAATATTAAGAGTGCACCAGCGATTAATGATTAACTTGCTTAATTAAATTCAAATTTTTAATCCCAAAAATCCTAACTCTTGCAAATACATTGTGACAGATAAATTAATTCAAACCACGTATGCACAATCAATCACAATATGATGAAAAATCCCCAAAGGGGAAAAACCATTTTTATTTCACTATAATTCATAATACTTACAATTAAAGCAAAATATAGTGATACACAATACCCGCAAGCATCGGTTCATCATCGTTAGTAAGAGATCCCGCAAGAGTTCCAAGTCAGCAATGGAGAACAACCTTCTTTTCCACAAGAATACTATAGATGAGTAGAAAAATTAAACGAAGGTTTATAAAAATTCAAATATATATTTCAGAATGATTTATGAATAAAAAAGGTATGAAAACCTTGAAAAAATGAAGTCTATTTTATGTGGCAGTTCTGCAGAAACGTGAGTGACAAAGACTTGAAAAATGTGAATGATGAACACAACTATAAAACTCGAAATCGAGGCGGTGCCTTACTCGAATGAAATGAAGTTGTCGCTCTGACGTGTCGCTTGAATGACTTCACACGACAGAAGCATATCTCTTAAACGGAGTTGCGTTGTCGCTCGAACGACGTCAGCGTCATTTTTTTTCTTTCATCTCTACACTTAGAAAAAATTCATCATTCGAAGTAAAATTTTTTAAATCCTTAAAAAATATTTTCTAAAAACTCCCAAATAAATATGTAATCATTAAAAACTCCAAATTAATTATTTTACAATTAATGAGAGTGGAGTAGTGGAAATGTTAAATGTTGAAGACATACATTGCACGATGCTCGGTGATGATGCACTACGCACGTATGAAGATAGTGGGTGCATGATAACTGTGGATCAAGATCAAGGCCGTCATGGATGAACTTGTTTACATGCCTAATGTAGCAGTATCTGACATACCAATTGTGATCTAGGAAACACATAAAACTTCCTAGATTCTAAACAGACATTTATATAATAATGTCCTTACAAATTTCCCCCCTATGTATATGCCACTACATACATAAAAATTATCCGAAGTATGCTACCCAAACTCAAAATAAATGACATAAAATTTAATATCCCCATTAAACCCAAAAACTGGAAATACTAAATGACATGTCTTCAACATCTTTAAATCTTCAACTTTTACTTTCTTTTAACATCATCAGGATGTGAAAAAATAAATCTCAATTTTGTACCTACACACATGAGACAAGAAACAATACTCGTGACGCGCAATAGTTTGAAATATAATGATAAGAAGAAAAAATTATCAATTAAGCTCAAGCAAATCATTTAAATCAAACAAAAATTCTCTACCATAATTCGTTCTCCGCTTTTTTATGATGTCCCCAAATAGACAAAAATGAAGAACACATAGTAATGCAAACGGAGAATGTCACAAGGTAAACACACTATCTCTTTTTGAATATTTTAAAAAATTTCACACAAAATATACAACAAAGAATCACATCATGAAATAACACAAAAATAACCAAGTTGATGATAGCGAAAAATGTAGGGATGTGAAACAAATTCTATAGAAAAATCAATACATACAACCATAACATATGTGTACGATTATTTTCGGATATTCCTAATGAATGAACTCAACTTCTTCCTTAGGTGTAAAAATTGTGGCATTATAAGAAATTGACTCAATCAAATCAACAAATCAAAGCTCAAAGTGATTTCCATCCCAATAATGTCCAACACTATGTAACGCTTCTTCATGAATTTCAAGGACGTGCAAACCCGTTATATATTCCATCCCAGCTACCTCAATAAATAATAATGCCTTGTATTTTTCTTTTAAGGTGATGAAACTAAAACCTATTGGCCCACTTTTTGGCATATTTTTCTTTTTATTGCCTATGAATTTTTTTTGGGATCTTGTCAACCTCTTTGGACCTTGGCTTTTGTTTTTGACAAATTTTTATTTAGGTCCAATTTATACGTTGGCTTAGTCACAAATGATAAATAAGTACCTTTCACTGCCCTTCCACTTTTTTTTTAAAAAACACACAGTGTAATACCCCGTCCCGATAAATTAAATAAATAACAAGTATGGATTGTATTTAAGGGGGAATAAAACTATTGTGATATTAAATAAAGAGGATTGGTGTATTTATTATATGGATCATAAAATTATGGGCTATTTGATTAATTAATATTAATTGATGCAATTATAATTTACCGAAATTTGTAGGTAATAAATTTGGTTATGAAGAGGAGTATTGAATTTCAGATGGGTTGGAACATTAGTGGTTGCGGATTATAAATATCGTGGAAATTTCTTTAGATTAAAAGCCATAAATATATACCTCTTGAAACTTTAGAACCATTGGCTGATCCATTCAGTCACTCAAGCGACAGAGGCAGTCGCTGAAGTGACAAAGTTGGTCGCTCAAACGACTGGTAGAATATCAGTTCTCTCTCTTCATTATCCACATTTTATTTGTGGATCGATTATTAGATCTAATTCCTTCCAATGAAGAAAATAAATAACATCTTGTGGGTCAAATTATTGTCGTATAAAAGGGGATACACCAAGGATTTATGGCAGCTTGCAGAAGATGCTATCGTTCTCCCATTCGTGCTCAGTTATTCGTGTCAGCCTTGGGCCTGACATCGTGCAGAATATCAGACAAAACTAATGGGTATAACGAATGGTAAGTTTTTGTCTTGTGGATATGAGAAAAAAACATGGGAAATATCAAAGCTATGAGATTGACCCTGTAAATTTGGCTGTCACCTTTCAAACCGTTGATTAATCGGTATGTCAATCCTTTAAGCCTTGAAATTTGGATGAACTAGACCATTTATTGGGGGACTTTACTACCCCGTATTGTTATGAATTTTAAATTTAGGGATTTATTAAATTTAATTGTGATAAATTAATCCAAAAATTTATTTTAAATATTTACTAGCTGATGAGGGTGAGTAATTATTGGAAATTTGTTGAATATTACTAGATGAGTAAAGTAATATATAATATTGATTTTATTAAAATTGTCACGAGTGAATAAACTGGCAATTAATGAAATTAAGTCGGGACGCGCCCATGCCGCGTCAAGACTAAATTATTATTATATAAAGTAAATAAACTATAAGTCGTCCGTATGGTCATTTAGAGTACACCAATGTGTTCGAAAGGGTCGATATAGTAAGAAAATGTACTCGGGGGTTTAGTTTGGGTCTCAAGGCGTTTTTAAGCCTAATTGGCATCCGGGGGGGGGGGGGGGGGTATTATAGACATTTTATATTTTTGGGTAATTAAACCCAAGAATTTCCAAAGGATATATCAGCCTTTAGGGGTTTTCTTTTAGGGTTAACAAACAAAAAACCAAAGAACAACCATTAGAGAAGAAGGTGGAGAGCTTTCCAAGTAATCCAAGGCCAAGAACTCATTCGTTTGCACCGCCACCATCACCAAATCTTAGATCGCGCAACGAGGAACGCAACCATACCTTTTTCATCCACAAATTAGAACCTTAAATTCCAGTCAAGTATCTATCTTTCTTTATTTTTAGTTAACGTTTGAATCATGTTAGTCTAGGGATGTTAAGAACATATTTCATGGGAGAATTTAATAACTTAGAGACTTTAAATCACATGTTGTAGAGGAAGTAGATATATTATGGACATCTCAATCACATGTAGAGGATTAACCACAAATTTTTATGGATTTAGAAGCAATAAATCTGGAAAAGAATTTGAAGAATGGAAATTAAAGGAAAATTTAGGGTTCTTGAAGATTATGTAAACTTTACCCCATTAATTCGTTATCATTGATGAATTTGGACATATTTCACCTAGGAAATCATGTAGTTAGGTATATAGTACCAGTAGTATTGTTGTTGGGGAGTTTGGGGATCGTTAATGGAGATTTAGTTGAGGTTGGAGAGGCAAACCCGTAACTTGATAATGGCAGAATTCGTCCTAACTACTTGATTGATCGATCGATCAAGAACATCGATTGATCGACCCCATTCCTCGATCGATCGATCCCTCCTGGAAAACTGCGTATTTTTCTTCTTTTTGTTTAATTCGATAAAAATGCGTAGGAACCCTTGATTATTATTATTAGAGCATAATGGGTTTTATAGAGGACCAGTAGGGTCTAGGTAGACTCCGTTGAGTGAAATTTAATGTAGGAAGAAATTATGGATTAACGGGGAGTTATTTACACATAAGAAATCATGTGTATGTTTCATAAAAGATGGAGACTCGTTGGGGAGTTAGACCAGAAGGTAAGTGAGAGTATGCCTACTAAAATTATACTTAAGGGGATAGAATACTTCGAGAGATGAGAAGTAAGTATGAAGTAAATTATATATGAGAATAAAAGTGACGAATCCGTATGTGAGATAATCGAGTAAAATGTGCTAAGAATGGATAATTATAATTATGGGTCGTGGATGCACCTAATTTAGAAAATGTGAAATATTTATGTATATGACTGTGTGATTGTGTATATATTATGTATCTGTGTAAAAATTATACCCGAGCTACTTGCTATCACGGAGGTTTCCACGCCGAGACAGTCTTATCTCGATTGAACCTTTATGGGGGATAATGACTCGTACCCTAGAAGATAGTATCCTTGATACATGCTATCTGATCAATAGTCAGATGGTCCTAAGAGACGTGAGGGTATGTGCTAACCTCTTAGTGACTGGGAACTATGCTTCGCCTCTAATTTTATGTGTTTTGTGTTAATACAGTTCGAGAGTGATTCTGAACTAGTATTTCCCTTAGTACGAGTGATATGGGGACTTAATAGCAGAGTATTCCAGCACCATAGATTTTATGTGGGGTGAAGATAGTATATATATTATATGAGTGACTAATATATATATACACTTAAAAATGGGAACTTTCTACTGTGCACAAAAGTAGTTAAGTAGTGAATAAATACTCCAACTTTATTATATGTGTTTGGGAATTTTAGTCACAATAATGAGTATTCTAAGTAACATAAGATATATGAAAGAGTTTAATTTTTAGAAATTAGTTATCTTAGCCATAGTATTTTCTCGGGATGAAATCGTATGGGAGAGTGAAGTTAAAATAAACTTCTGGGATTAATAGTACGGTAGGCGTGAACACTAGATGAGAGGTGAGAATTCTTAAGAGAGTGTCGCACACTAACATGGCTGTTACATTAGCCGTTAAGCATCTTAAATACTTACTAAACTAGTTTTAAACTGTTTTACACTCGGGCTCTGACCCATTTCCTGTTATTTATTTTCTTTTGTATATATGTATATATTACAGGTGCCCAGCCATAGGGGTGTCATGCTTAGATTCTTTTGATCGGACGTGCTGCAGCTTATGTGAGAGTTGCAGGCCCTTGCTTTAAATGACCTCTTTGTTGATTCTGATCTTATTTTAGTTCTTCTTAGTTAGGGCATGTGTCACCCATTTTCTATTCAGTTCAGGATTTGTCAGAGATTTATGTTCTTTTATTTTCAGTATTCGGCATTCTTTGGGATTTAATTCTTGTCAGGTTGATTCATTTGTAGTTTTTAAACTTGGTATTGGTTTATATGAATGGTTATATTCTTATGTGTTAATTGCCATCCTTAACATTTATGCGATTCTTAACTGTTGATTATTAAAAAGGTTTCCATATTGGAATTAAATAAAATGGAAATAAGGTTTAAATTATTTTGACACTTAGCTTAATTACTTAGGGTGTTTAAACTGGAGATTTTATTTTATGACAGTGATGCTAAGAATGAGCCAACCGTTCACCTTAATTTTAATTTAATAAAGGACTGATTACCCAGTGTTTAATTAGGCAGGGTGTCATAGGTGGTATCAGAGCATTAGGTTCTAGTGTCTGAAAAACGTGTGTGCTCGCGTTCAAATGATCAAACCATATATAAAACCCTTTTAACACAAACAAACCCTAAACATGCAGCAGTATGTGATTGAATAAATAGATAATCTACGCAAGAACATTCAAACACATGCAATTAAGGAAAAATCCCTCTCAGGGGCAAAACCATTTATTTTCACTATAATTTGTAAGAAAACGGCTTACAATCGGATTACAATGAAAATACAAGTTGACTAAGAATTACCCTCGGGTATCGGATTCTGTAGTCGCGGCTGGAATTATCCCTTTCCAGTAGGGCTACAATGAAGAAGAAGAACGGTCTCCTCCACAAGGGTTGAACAAACCAAAGTTGTGTTCTTGGGTTGCAAAAGGATTCACAAAGGTTTGGCAATGATGTGTGAATCAAAACATGAGTCTTGGGACTCAAAAATATGAAGACTAGATGTATTTGGACTCTCAAATTCGTCTCCTAAAGTCTTGCAAAACAACTCCCCCGAAGTTGGTATTTATAGGAAAAAATATGAAGAGTCCCACGTTCTTAAAACTCTAAAATTCTATCCAGCGTACAAAAAAAACAGCATTCTTTAAAGAATTTTCTCTATCTTCAAAAGGTCATAACTCCTTCACCGTAGCTCGGATTGAGGTGCCGTTTTTTCCAGTATCTTCGTTGCGGCGAGATCTTCAACTTTATAGTTGACCAGACCTCCGAACTATTGATGTGAAATTACGAAAATGCTCTTGAACTCTCCTATTGTGCCTTTTTTTCACTGTTTTGACTTCCCTTGCGTACCACTTGCATTAAGTCCCTAAAATCTTGGAACGTGAAGTCATTGAGGCAGATGTGGGACATATTAGTGGAGATAATGCATGCTTGATTCCCGAAATTCGGATAGAGGCCGTCATGTGAGATCGTGAGGAGACGTGCCAAATGTAGCGGCGTACGACATAAATAAATGAAACATTTCGGACATGTGAAAAATGTCCTTACAAATCTCCCCCTATGTCTATTCCGGTACATACATAAAAAAATCCGAATTATCAAATATGAAATTGCCTATACAAATCTACCCTCCCATGAACCCAAAACTGGAAAAGGTACAAATGAATAGTCTTCATCGTTTGTTCTTTAATTCTTCAGGAATCTCAAAACTTTTCTCATCAGGGTGTGCAACATATAGATCTGCAATCTTACCTACACACATGAGACAAAGCAAATACCACGTGACATATCGAGTTTGAAATGAGATAACATGGATATCAATATATGATAAAAATATAAGCAACATCTCAAAAACTCCCCCAGAATTCAAACTCCCCCATAATATGATAATTCTTTCTCCCCCTTTTTATGATGTTCCCAAATGGACAAATTAGAGAAATAAATCAAATAAGAAAGTGTGGGGTGTCACTAGGATAAAAACACACCATGAATAAACAGAAAGCAACCAAGTTAATGATAGCGTAAATGAAGTGTTGTGATCAAATTCGATAGGAAAATCAATGCATACAAACATGACATATGTGCACGATGAATATTGGATATTCCTAGCGAATGAACTCAAATGCTTCCTTTGGTGTAAAAGAGTGACAGTATAAGATATTGACTCAATCAAATCAACAAATCAAAGCTCAAAATGATTTTCACACCAATAACGTCCAAAATGATTTTATGCTTTTTCAGGACTTTCAAGGAAGTGCAAACCCGTTTAGATTCTCCAACCAAACTCCCTCAGATATTGTATTGAATAGAGGAATTCTAAATTCTCAAACTTTGGAGAATTGATGGTGAAACCTAAGTGGCCCATATTTAGCATGAATTGCTTTTTATTGCCTTTAAATTTTTTCGGGCTCTTTTAACCTCTTTGGACCTCGGATATTAAAATTCATCCATTTTTTAGGTCCTTTTTAACGGTGGCTTTTGCGCAAAGGATAGATGATTACCTTTCGCAGCCCCTCCCCGTTATACAAAAACACACAGTCTCACCAAAACGGTTTTTACACGCATTCCAATCTTGTCAAGTTTTATCGCATATTGTACATTGTATAGACATGATTGAGATGAAAACACGCAAGCCAACATGAGATAGACAAGTGCAATAATCAAATATAGCCGTGCATGTGTGCAATAAAGGATATAGGAGTCAAACATGTAGGAAGATATCACTAATTACATCTCAAAGACTCCAATCAATGTAAAGCACATGGATGAAATGATGTAGCCTCTCAAATCTCTATCAAACAGTCACATGGATAAATGGAATGAAGTTGTGACTTGGCTATCTTACATGCTCATCCATAAAAGAAGCAAAATACAAAAATCTTTTTGGATTTTTTCAAAAATTTGGAAAAAAATAAAATAAAATCTTTTTGTGCTTTTCTCAAAATTTTTCTTAAAGGAAAATCTTTTTGTATTTTTTTCAAAAAAAATATAAAAAGCAAAAGGAATAAAACAAAGCTGTACAACAAAGTAATGGTACATATAAAACAGACTAGCAATAGGAAGCATATGATATGAACATGAAGAATCATCCTATTCTAGACATAGACCAACCCCTCAGTCAACTGTGCAAATCCCTAAAGATTTCCTAAGACTCTCAAATCTAAGGGCATCTAAAGGTTTCGTGAAAATATCGGCTAACTAACGGTCGGTAGGAACAAAACTCAGGGATACGACTTTCTCTTCAACTAACTGACGAATAAAGTGCTCACGTATCCTGATGTGTTTTGTGCGCGAATGCTGAACTGGATTGCGGGATATGTGTATCGCGCTCGTGTTATCACAGGAAATGGTCATGGTGTCTTGTGATATCCCATAATCCTCCAGCATTTGCTTCATCCACAAGAGTTTTGTTCAACAACTCCCGGCGGCTATGTACTTAGCCTCCGCAGTGGACAAAGAGATGGAATTTTGCTTCTTGCTCAGCCAGGAGACAAGAGCAGAACCAAAATAGAAACACCCACCAGAAGTGATCCTACATCCATCTACATCCCCAGCCCAATCGGCATCCGAGTAGGCGGACAGACGGTCATCGGTATCAAAGGAATACTAAATCCCGTATGAGAGAGTCCCACTTACGTATTTAATAATACGTTTTAGAGCAAGTAAATGTGACTCTTTTGGGGATGCCTGATAACGCACACAGACTCCAACACTAAAGGCGATGTCGGGACGACTGGCAGTCAAGTAGAGGATACTACCTATCATACTCCGATATAAGGTTTGCTCTACGTCCTTGCCTGAAGTGTCCTTACTAAGCTTGGTAGTGGTACTCATAGGTGTACGTGCATGCTTAGCGGAGTCTAAACCAAATTTCTTCACTAGGTCTCTAGCATACTTGGATTGGGAGATGAACATCCCATCCTGTAGCTGACGAACCTGGAGACCAAGGAAGAATGTAAGCTCACCAACCATGCTCATCTCAAACTCACTTTTCATCTCCTCCTCAAAGTGGTGAGCATGCTGGGAGCATGTGGATCCAAAGACTATGTCGTCCACATAGACCTAGGCAACCAAAATAGCACCGTCATCTCTCCTGACAAATAACGTCATATCTACTCCCCCTCTATTAAAGCCACGAGCTAAGAGATAAGAAGTAAGCCTCTCGTACCAAGCACGGGGTGCTTGCTTCAAACCATACAAGGCTTTCCTCAGATAGTAGACGTGCTCATGGTGCTGAGGGTCTTCAAACCCTTTTGGTTATTCCACATAAACCTCCTCCTGTAGAATGCCATTCAAAAAGGCACTCTTGACATCCATCTGATACACCTTGAAGCGCAGATGACATGCGATGGCGAGCAGAAGACGGACGGACTCAAGCCTCGCAACAGGAGCAAATGTCTCCCCAAAGTCTACACCCTCTATCTGTGTGTAGCCTTGAGCGACCAACCTAGCCTTATTTCGGATTATGGTACCATTTTCATCCATTTTGTTCTTAAAAATCCACCGGGTTCCTATCACATTAATCTCACTAGGTCGGGGGACAAGTTCCCAGACATCATTCTTTTTAAACTGAAGCAACTCATCCTGCATAGCAGATATCCAGTGTTCATCCTTGAGTGCTTCTTTATGGTTCTTGGGCTCGACTTTGGACGTGTAGCAAAGATGGCTAACAACGTTCTCTAGCTGAGCACGAGTCTTGACCCCTAGAGTGGGATCACCAACAATGGCAGAAGGGTCATGACTCTTGCGAACCCAAGCAGGTGTGTCCCCTAACACAGGAGTAGGGTCCACAAAGTGTGAGAGAGGAACAGGTAAATCACTGTCAGAACAATCCTCATCCTCACACTGAAGGTTAGGATCAATAACCGTCGGAGGTTCGTCATCTTGCACGGTGACATTTATTGATTCCATAATCTTAGAGCTCTTCAGGTTAAAAACCCGGTACGCTCTGCTATTCGATGAATATCCTAGAAATATTCCCTCGTCGCTTCGGTAGTCAAACTTTCCTAATTGCTCTTTATCCCGTAGGATGTAGCATTTACTCCCAAAGACACGAAAATATGCTAGGTTGGGCTTCTTGCCAGTCCACAACTCATAAGGAGTGTGAAGTGTGTGTGGACGCAGATACACCCTATTCACCGTGTGGCATGCAGTAGACACTGCCTCTGCCCAAAATCTCCTAGAAACTTTACGACCTAGAAGCATAGATCTAGCCATCTCTTGGATCGTTCTATTCTTTCTCTCAACAATCCCATTTTGCTGAGGAGTTCTCACAGCAGAAAACTCATGTTTGATCCCAAGGCTATCACTGTATAAATCAACCTTTGCTTCCTTGAATTCAGTGCCGTTGTCACTACGTATTCTGTTAATAGTGACACCGTGTTGATTTTGCTGGACACGGCACTTGGTCGTTAAGAAATCTACAGCATCGGATTTCTCTCTCAGAAAACCTACAATGGAGTATCTGGAGAAATCATCTACCATCACGAGGATGTACCTCTTACCACCTAGACTCTCAGTACGAGTGGGACCCATAAGATCCATGTGAATCAACTCCAGAACACGAGAGGTGGTAATGGAATGTAACTTCCTATGAGGACTACGAATTTGTTTTCCCAACTGACAGGGTCCACAAACGGTCGAAGCTGACTTTTCAAGAGATGGTAAGCCACGTACTAGGTCCTTTTTAGATAAATGATTGAGATCTCTAACATTCACGTGACCTAGACGTTGGTGCCACAGATCCATAGGAGTGATCGTGGCGCTGTTGTAGACAAGTGAGGATGTGGGCTCAGTCCCATAGCAATTATCCTCGGTCCTCACCCCTTGCATCAAAAGTTTACCGGCTTGATTGTAGACTTTACACGCGTCCCGGTCAAACTTTACTGCAAAGTTAGTGTCGCACAGCTGGCTAATGCTTAGAAGGTTTGCTTTCAAACCTTTGACGTACAAAACATTTTCTAGCTTAGGAAAACCAGGTAACTCGATAGTACCTCGTCCTATAATGCTAGACTTACTCCCATCTCCAAAGGTGACTCTGCCATCTTGATAATCCTCAAGAGTAGTAAAAAATGAGGCATCACCTGTTATGTGTCTGGAGCACCCACTATCAAAATACCACTGTGAGGTATTATGTGCTTTGAGAGCAACATGAATAACAAAGGCCTTTTTATCTTTCTTAGGCACCCAAGCAGAGATGACCTTTTGTTTGCCTTTGTTGGTTTTAGCTGGAATGTAAGAAGCATTCACTAACGGCGAAGACATCCATCGGAATTCTTTCATCAAACTCTGAGTCGTGGCAGCTAAGAACTCAACTCGCTCTCTTAGACTAGAAAACTCATCAGTATGTCATGGTGGAGCAGTAGTACGTCGTGTTCGACCCATGCTATAGCAAGTTTCCCTAAGGTGGCCTTTTCTTTTGCAATAAGTACAAAAGAGCTCAGTCAAAGGCGGACCTTGGTTTGCTTTTCTTGGTCGAACTCTCCTTCGAGGTTTTTTACGGTGACCATAAGGAGTTGTAGTAAACTCAGGAACTGGTCCAGGTGAAATTTGGGACGTGGAGGCACCATCATATCCAATTCCTTGACGATCACCAAAACCTAAAGCGGGCCCGAGGAGCATCTTTCCCATCTTCCCAGATCTGTCCTCGATTTGTACCTTGACTTCCCATGCTTTCTCAAGATCATGAGTCAGCTGGGAAACAAGGGCTTCAAGTTTCTTCCAAGTCTCCACGGAGGAATGGAGCTGACTCGTAAGACTATCCACTTGCTTGATCAAGTCCCCTCTCCCTTTCTCTAGAGTACTCTCTCTCTCTCTAAATAAATTCTCATTCTCGACACAGGTAGATTCTCTCTCTCTCTCAATGCGGTGCAGGTGGAGAACTCTCTTTCTCTCGCTTTCCTTAAATCTTCCTCTAGGCAAGTGATATTAAGAACTAATGCTTTGTTACGCTTTTTAGTTTTAAAAGACTCAGAATATAACTCAGCGTAGGCGCGTTGTATATCACTCTCGCTCTCACTTGTGTCATCCTCCCCCTCACTCACATCGATCTCACTGTCGAGGTGTCCCTGTGAAGCATCATCCTCATCGTCGTGAGGAGAACTAGGAGTGCTCACTTGGCTGGCCATGAATGCGGTGAAGTTACACTCATGCGGTGAATCATCTCCAGAATCCACACTCTCGACCTCACTGTCGTCACTAAGGGTAGCATTAAGGACAACTTTCCCTTTCTCTCTATTCGGACGATTGGCACACTCAAAAGCTCTATGACCCCTACCATCACACTCAAAACATCTCTCACTTTCTTTCAGAGAAGGACTTTTGGAATCTTTTTCATTTTTCTTTTCAAACTTATTTTTCTCAAATTTCTTTTTATCTTTAAAATTGCCATTTTCTTAAATTTGAGAATCCTCTTGAAATTTTTTGCGAAAAGAGCCAAATCATCTAAGTCAAAATCGCACTCAGAATCTGACGTGTCAGTCTCTCTCTTTCTAGATGACTCTACCCTCTTTCTAGCTGACCCCTCACTCCTTCTCTCTTGGGCTTTAAGAGCAATTCCCTTATCTTTAGATTTAGAATTTTTAGGGAACATATCAATTTCATAAGTTTGCAAATCTCCTACAAGTTCTTCCAATTTTAGCGTATTTAAATTACCCATAGAATTTAGCACAGTGACTTTAGGGATAAAACGCTTAGGCAAAGAACGAAGAATCTTTTTAACAACTCTAGCATTCGGAATATGTTCACCAAGATTAAAACTAGTATTCACAATGTCAGAAAGTCTAGCATAAAATTCATCAAAGCATTCAGAATCATGCATGGTGATTGTTTCAAATTGAGTTGTCAAGTTTTGCAACTTAGACTCTTTCACAGCATTAGTTCCTTCATGGATGAGTTGTAAAACATCCCATGCCTCTTTTGAGGTGGTACACGTCATTATGCGTTTAAACTCATCAGGTGTGATAGACCCAAAAATAGCACTTAGACCCTTAGAATTAAAAGATGACCATTTAATTTCTTCATCAGACCAAGAAATGTCAGGTTTCAAGTTGGTCACATTATCAACAGTCACGGTGGGAGGAGTCCACCCTTGTTCAACCAAAATCCAGACACGTTCATCAATGGCTTTTAAAGCCGACCTCATACGGGCTTTTCAATAAGCATAATTTGTCCCGTCAAAAATAGGCATTTTATAATATGACTTCTCCATTTGAACACGCACTTTTTCAAAAATCAATTTTTTCAGAAAATTGATATCTTAGAAAATTTTTGCGGAAAAAAAAAGGAATACGCGATAGATTAGTGTAACCTGCTCTGATACCAATTTGAGAAACGTGTGTGCTCGCGTTCAAATGATCAAACCATATATAAAACCCTTTTAACACAAACAAACCCTAAACATGCAACAGTATGTGATTGAATAAATAGATAATCTACGCAAGAACATTCAAACACATGCAATTAAGGAAAAATCCCCCTCAGGGGCAAAACCATTTATTTTCACTATAATTTGTAAGAAAACGGCTTACAATCGGATTACAATGAAAATACAAGTTGACTAAGAATTACCCTCGGGTATCGGATTCTGTAGTCGTGGCTGGAATTATCCCTTTCCAGTAGGGCTGCAATGAAGAAGAAGAACGGTCTCCTCCACAAGGGTTGAACAAACCAAAGTTGTGTTCTTGGGTTGCAAAAGGATTCACAAAGGTTTGGCAATGATGTGTGAATCAAAACATGAGTCTTGGGACTCAAAAATATGAAGACTAGATGTATTTGGACTCTCAAATTCGTCTCCTAAAGTCTTGCAAAACAACTCCCCCGAAGTTGGTATTTATAGGAAAAAATATGAAGAGTCTCACGTTCTTAAAACTCTAAAATTCTATCCAGCGTACAAAAAAAACAGCATTCTTTAAAGAATTTTCTCTATCTTCAAAAGGTCATAACTCCTTCACCGTAGCTCGGATTAAGGTGCCGTTTTTTCCAGTATCTTCGTTACGGCGAGATCTTCAACTTTCTAGTTGACCAGACCTCCGAAATATGGATGTGAAATTACGAAAATGCCCTTGAACTCTCCTATTGTGCCTTTTTTTCACTGTTTTGACTTCCCTTGCGTACCACTTGCATTAAGTCCCTAAAATCTTGGAACGTGAAGTCATTGAGGCAGATGTGGGACATATTAGTGGAGATAATGCATTCTTGATTCTCGAAATTCGGATAGAGGCCGTCATGTGAGATCGTGAGGAGACGTGCCAAATGTAGCGGCGTACGACATAAATAAATGAAACATTTCGGACATGTGAAAAATGTCCTTACAGTGTCCTTTAGGATCTGTACGACTTATTTCGCTTCCAGCTCAGCGCATTTGATTTAGATCCCTAATATTAGGAATGTTGTATTCATATTTATGCTTTGGGAATTCGTGCTTCTGTGATTTTATTTATGTGAATGATGAACTCATCCCGATTATTTAAATTTTCAGATGGCTCGTCAAGAAGAACAAGCTAATGCCTTTGGGGGAGTCAATGAGCAAGGACATCTCACACCTCAGGTGTCTCCAGAGAGGGTATCAATCGCCGAGTTAGAAGGTATTGTGGCACAAGCAATTACTACTGCGGTCTTACAGTACCAAGAACGTAACATGCAGCTTATAGGAGGTAAAAGACCTAGAGAGAATAGTCAATCTGACATAATTAGAATGAACAATTGTGCGAAGACACAAAAATTGCAACAACAAGCTCCTCAAGACCGTAAAAGCCACGAAGGTAACAAATTATGCATGGAAAACCAAAAGCGTTAGGGCCAACAATGTCAGGGTCAGAGTGAAGTCACAAAGAGGTGTTTCAAATGTGGAATGTACGTCCATGAACGTCGAACTTGTTCGGATCAGATTGGAAAGGAAATCCGACCCGACCATCAAGAACTTTCAGGACTCTGTTATAAGTCTTTACAAATGGGTTACAAGTGGGACCGTCCTCAACCAGATGTCTTTTTTCATCAAGATGCTAAAAAAGGCCTACAAAGCCAAGGAAAAAGGTGAAACTGGACAACCGGACCAAAACTAACAGAGCCGTAAAATGAAACAGTTTAGAGGTAGATGCTTTAATTGTGGAAGGATGGGTCATAGGAGGTAAGATTAGCCAGATAAGGATAAAGTACCCTAGCAGCAAGAACAAAAGCAGTACGAATGTGTGTACGATGTCCAGCATACTGAAATTCAGTAGCCATCATCTGCCATTGGTGGTACGTTTCTTCTTCCTAGTATTATGGGACACATTTTATTCAATACTGGGGTGTCACACTATTTCATAGATACTCACTTTGCATGAGCCCTAGGAGTTTTAGACACTACAGAGAGTACGGTGCCATGCGTAGACTCATCATTGGGATATGGTCCTTAATTTTCTTTATATGCTAGGGTGAAGGTATATAGATTGGTATTTTGATTTTACCTGCAATCATGCTAGTTTTAGTCATATATGAGCACGACGTCATTATTAGCATGGGTTGGCTCGCTGCGTTCAGAGCCATGATCGATTATTTCGGTAGGAGTATTATCTTTGCCATTCCAGGGCAGGAGATGTTTTGGTGGAGACGCCTCGCCCAGAGGGAGGACCTTCCACCCCTTTGTATTACTTGGAGGAGGATACCTCTAAGGAGATTGTGATTTCCCCTAGTTTTAATTCCAGCCATTTGCGAGTTTTCATATATATTCCTGGAGATACCGTGCCTACCCCCAGGCGAGAGATAATTTTTGTCATAGACTTGATGCTGGGCACTCGACTAATAATACATGCCCCGTATCGTATGGCCCCAACGGAGATGAGGGACTTACAGGACCAGATAGAGAAACGGTTAGGCCAGGGCTTTATTTATAGAAGAACCTCGCCTTAGGGCACTCCAGTGTGGTTTTCAAAGAAAAGATATGGTTTATTGAGGTTATGCATGGATTTCCAGGGAATTGAATAAGGTCACGATATAGGATGAATATATGCTACCCTGAATCGATGACCTGTTCAACCAGTATAAAAGAACAACTTTCTTTTTGAAGATAGATTTGAGATCGGGATACCATTAGCTATGGATTAGGGAGCATGATGAAGAAGTGTATTAATAGTGGTATATACTTTATTGAGATTTCTCTTTTTAGTGATGTGATATCCAAGTATGATATTATCTTGGTTACAACTTTATAGAATTGATTAGTATGATAGTAGGCTGTTGTTGGAAAGCTATCGGAGTGGTTGCCTTAGTGCAACATGTTTTGCTCTTGTTAGACCTCGGACTCACACTTATGTTATTTATTTTAGAGACTTCAAAGGGGATAGTGGTCTCGATACATTCGATCCCGGTGTATGTAGGGACTTTGTTGTTATGATTCAGTATGTATTGGGTTTACTGTTGAGCAAAAATATTTAACTCATTATTTTGTTTAGCGCTCAGGACTTAGTGATAGGAAGAGAGCATTGTTATATCTATCCTTTAGATATGTGAGAGATAAGAGTTATAGCCATATAATTGGGACAGGATTTCGAGAGTCCCGATTGTACATAACGAGGTTTATGGAATGTGATTACCACCAATACTGAACGTTAGTGCATTTGGCAAAATGTTCTTTGTTTAAGTGTAATTAAGGGAGGAGATATAACTTTCCATTCAAGAGATGGAATCAAGGGGTACATGCTATAGACGGAGGGCCTAACGAATTTTGATAACCGATAATGCTAGGTAGTAGTGTATCGGGGGGTTCCTTATTTGGATATTTCTTTTAGAGACATCCCATGCATGAAACTTAGCGTAAGGTTGGAGATAGGTAGATGTTTGGTCAGTATTCCATGAGTTCGATACCTCGGTCATTATAGGAGCAGGTAATTATATCTGTAAGTTGGTAGTTGAATTATGATTTAAGGCCAGTAGAGCCAATTGTGTGGTAAGGGAGCATTGAAAGTTTTGTTTTACCACCACGAGTTGGACTGTGGAGCGACGATAAGGAGGATTTAAAACCTCAATTTATAGGGTGATTGAGAGTACTCAAGTGTTGTAATCAAGTTTTGAGCACAAAAATAAATAAATAAATAAATAAAGAATTGGGTGTTGTGTGTAAAGGGTATGTGATGCTTATGCTAGTATGCATGGTTTATAGGGTGTGTGGGCATCCTGGTTAGCTGATCTTAAAATCGCCCGAGTTGAAGGGACGTGGGAATAGACATGTGGAATAAATGTTTGTGGGACTAACATAACAAAGTGGAAGTGGTAGAGTGGATTAAGCGCCGTGTGAAAGACGATAAATCCATATATATGTGTGCGATCAGAGTAGCACACCGAATCTAGTTGGAAGCTGTGGGAAGCCATTTACAAAGGGATATTCCTTGAAAAGGGTAGAATTTAACTATATGGAGAACACTCGGAGTGGAGTTGTAATTAGTCAATTGTTGAGATAAAGTTGCGCGTACAAAGAACGGAGATGCTAGTAAGGTATAAAAGGCTCAAAAGTGCACATCCTGAAGAAAAGTGCACGGGTAGGAACTTTCAGATTACGCAAAGGAAAGAAGGGGAGTATTAAGTGTCACTTAATGTGAGACATTTCAAGTAGAAGTCGACGTTGAGCGGGACATAGTGAGTAGTCTCCAAGTGCACCGCTCATAGATAGAATTCGGTTGGAGCAAGAGGTTCAACGAGAAAACTTTGTATTAAGCCGGTGATTCCAATAACGGAAGAGGGAAGTCAAGTTGGTAAAAATTTATTTGATGGGTTACTAACCTCAAGGTAAGATCCAGGGTTCCTTCGAACGTGTGGAACAGGTTGCCCAAGAAGGAAGTAATTGATATTCCTTTTGGGTAATTTACAATATTAGCTAGTGTGACCCAGTCTTCCTTTGAAATGAAGAATCGCATCGGTACGTGATCGTTCCCTTTAGGATGAGACTTTCGAATCCCACCTTCAATATGGAATTTCAGGAAGTAGCGGGGATAAGACTTCGTGTTAAGAAGGTTGTATCACCCAAAATTTGGGGAGTAGACGAGCGGTGATTAACCATTAGCGGAGCATCGCGAAAGTAATATTGGATTCATTGTGATCGTTTCATTTCCACAACGGTTATAGCTAGCAAGTGGAGTATAGTACGGTAATTGGGCGAGGATATTACCTAATGGTAGGTGTTGATACCAAATTTAATCTGCTGACGTGGACCAATCATACGAAGACACCTGGCTATCTACATGGCAACAACAGACCTCTCCGAGGAACTCATAGTCTCCGAGGAACATACCTCTCCGAGGAACTCACAGGCTCCGAGGAACATACCTCTCCGAGGAACTCATAGGCTCCGAGGAACATACCTCTCCGAGGAACATACCTCTCCGAGGAACTCTTGAATACCAGGAAGATCAACATACCCGAGTTACTCAGACGGTCCGAGCTGCATCTCGGCCACAGCATTGATTGCCAGATAACGAACAGTCCAACTGGTTCATTAAATGATTATCCTTGACGCACAAGTCTAAGGGCATTAAATGTATTACCCTTTCATATGTATATCATTTAATGTATCGACCCTTTCATGTACAGCCTCAAGGCTATAAATACCTTGTATCACCCTCATTCAAGGGGACCGGAATTTCTTGAGAGAACTTGTAATCAAGAATTCCACAAACACTCAGCAATAACATAACAGTGGACGTAGGCTTTATTCCTAGCCGAACCACTTTAAAAATCTTTGTCTCATATATGTTTGATGTGAATGTTTATCTTCATCTTCAATCTCATCCTCATCATTTATCTGCTGTTGACGCCACTAAAATGGCAGTGGCCATTTTCTGTCTTCAACAGATTGGCGCCGTCTGTGGGAACGTGTTACAAGCGTTGTTCTCCACCAAAAGCTAAGTTTTTATTTTCTATACGTATAATCAATTATACATACATCTTTTGATTCAATCATGATTTTTATGTTTATATACATGAATTAATCATCCATTTGTTATCTGCAAAATGTTGCATATCATGATTTTTTAAATCATAACTGTTAGATTAATTCTTATTTAGAAATTTGAAAAATAGTAGATTTCATAAATCATAAATTTTTGCTTGATTCTCAAGTTTTAATTTTATATCATGGAATAAATATGTTAAATGATTACATATGCCAATATATACGACGATGATAAGATTTGATCATTTTCATTGATAATTTTCATTATAAATTTTGTAAGATCTTTGATGTCTATTCGAATTCCCATCATATTTTTAATAAAAGAATGGGAAAAGGTTAAAGACAATGAAAAGTCTTCTCATGGAAATTATGACCCAGATCTATTTTCTTTCTCTTCAAGTTTGGGTCTCTTTGCATTCACAAGTTTGAGACTCTTTGCATTCATTTTTATGAATTATATATTTAATTTGGTTCATCTTCCATTTATGTCAATAAAGTCAAATTTATTGATTTTTTATATAAATTTGGGAATAGGAAGGGATCAATATAAAAAATAATTTTCTCTCACCTGAAAAATCATTACTCACCTCTTGTAAAAGAGGATCAGTAAAACAATCATGACCATATCCCCCTCGTTCATCACATCACAAGGTTTCTTTGTCGAAATCACACGATCTAGCGGATTATTTATTTATTCATTTAATTAACATTCTTAAGGCTTAAATTTTACATTGGATGTTATTTTTTGATCTAAAGATTCGAGATATTCTGGTCATCCAACCATATATTCTATAACTTGAGTTATCCTTAAATGTTGGTCGGCAACATCCATGTCGTTTGTCGGCAGCAGTAGAATCTTGGGGTATTAAAATATGCTAAGCACCCCTGATATTTCTTTAAACGCGAGTTCGGCTTGGGGATAAGCAGGGGGCTTAAGTCTTTTTAACTTATGATCACCCCAAAAATATTTTTAAACAACAACTAATACCTGATTGGTTGTTGGAGATTAAATAAATTTTAAAAAAAAAACTTTACGTCTTACTTATGATGCATATTTGATAATAATTTGTCCATCTCACACACATTTGGCATAAAACATATTATTTCATATTTTGAAATTTTTATGTTGATACATATCATATATTGATTGGATGAGTAAATTATTCTCATGACTAATCAATTCAGCCTACACATATGGTAGAGCAAATTATTAATTTTTACAGGCACAAGATTCAATGCCGACGAATGCTGAAGCACAAATTATTCTATATCCATTCGGATTCATATTTTATATTTATCTCAGCATGGAGCTCGAAAAATTTCTTCTCTCTATATATATTCGGCTCCGAGGAAAAGCTACAACAGTTATTATATTTCACCCCCAACGGATAGTTGGTCGGGGTAATTCTTATTTATATTCAAGCCCAGATATCTGCTCCAGCACAAATGACTCTATATATACATTGGGATTCATATTCTATATTCATCTCAACATGAAGCACGGCGAGATACTTATTATCATATTCAGCTCTGAGGAGAACTGTAACATTTATTATATTTCACCTCCAACGAATAGTTGGTCGGGGTGATTCTTATTTATATGCAGGCCCAGCAAAGTTCTAGGCCATATTCTTATATTCTGGAAAATATTATTCTTATTCGGCATTCTGCAATTATGCCTCGACAGGATACTTATTCAGCTTTAAGGAGAATTACAACATTCGTTCGGATAATTCTTATTTATATTCAGGCCTGACAACATTCTCGGCCATATTATTATGTTCTGAAAGATCTTATTCTTGTTCGGCATTATATGATTCTACCTCGACTGATCGGCGAGGCACTTTATTATTTTTAATTATTCTTTATATCTATTTGGATGCATATTCTATTCTCATTTCAGCATGGAGCTCGACAAATATTTATTATATCTTATTCAGCTCCAAGGATGTCTCCAACATTTATTATATCTTATTCAGCTCCAAGGATGTCTCCAGCATTTATTATATCTTATTACCAACAATCTGTTGGTCATCATCAAGGAGGTATCCTGCATTTATCTTATTCCCAACAATCTGTTGGAGGTATCCTGCATTTATATTATTCCCAACAATCTGTTGGTCATCGCCGAGGAGGTATCCTGCATTTATATTATCTTATTCCCAACGAATCTGTTGGTTAGCGCCGAGGAGGTCTTCAGCATTTATATTATCTTATTCCCAACGAATCTGTTGGTTAGCGCCGAGGAGGTCTTCAGCATTTATATTATCTTATTCCCAACGAATCTGTTGGTCAGCGCCGAGGAGATCTCTAGCATTTGTATTATCTTATTCCCAACAAATCTGTTGGTCAGCGCTGAGGAGGTCTCCAGTATTTATATTATCTTATTCCCAACAATCTGTTGGTCAGCTCCGAGGAAGTCTTCATCATTTATTATCAATTACCACCAACTCTGATCGGTAGATAAAATCCAACTCCGGTTGGTAGACAAAATCCAACTCCGGTTGGTAGATAAAATCCAACTTCGGTTGGTAGAAAAAATCCAACTCCGGTTGGTAGATAAAATCCAACTCCGGTTGGTATTGGTCGATAAATCTCATTCAAAGTTCACATTCCACAGTTGGGGGCTTATATTACAGATATATTTGTTCATTTGGTGGCACATTCTTATATCATCATGCAGTCGAACATCAAATTCAACCCCGACTAATCAGGAGGTATATTGAAGTTCAAGAGGAATATTGAAGTTCAGGAAATATATTGAAGTTCAGGAGGAATATTGAAGTTCAGGAGGAATATTGAAATTCAGGAGATATATTGAAGTTCAGGAGGAATATTGAAGTTCAGGAGGTATATTGAAGTTCAGGAGGAATATTGAAGTTCAGGAGATATATTGAAATTCAAGAGGTGTATTCAGAAGTATCACGACATGATGAAAGAAAGCGACAAGTATTCCCCCGAGGAACTCTGTCAGACCAGAAATTTGAAGACGAGGTACCTACATGGAGATTATATATAGATGGATCATCTTGCACAGCTGGTTGTGGAGCAGGGATTGTTTTAAACACCCCAGATGATATTGACATGGAGTATGCCTTGAGATTCCAATTCAAAGCTTCCAATAATGAGGCTGAGTATGATGCTATGATAGCAGGTTTTCATTTGGCGAAAGTCATGGAGGCACGGCAAGTAATTGTTTTCAGTGATTCTCAATTAATTGAATCAAATGATGGGAATATATGCAGTGAATGGAGAGTCGATGGTCAAGTACCATGCAAAGGTGATGGAGTTATTGACATAATTTGATGCTATTTAATTGGTGAGAATACCGAGGATGGAGAATGCTAGAGCAGATGCACTGGCCCGATTAGCGTCAGCTACTTGTACCGAGCTGCGAAGAACGATACCAATTGAAGTATTAGAAAGTCGGAGCATATATTGAGGAGGAACAATTACCGGAGGATAAACGCGCTGCCAAGAAACTGAAATATAAAGCTGCTCGGTATGTGTTAACTAATGGTATTTTATATAGACGAGGAATTATGGCAGGTTTGCAGAGATGTGTACATTCCTCCGAGGTGAAAGAATTGATTAAAGAGATCAATGAAGGGTCCTGTGGAGCCCATGTAGCAGGTCGGACACTTTTGCAAAAGGTGATGACGCAGAGATACTACTGGCCGACGATGAGAGCTAACTATATAAGCCTATGCCAAGAAATGTGACAAGTGCCAACGCTTTTCCTCCATCCGAAGAATTCCACAAGCATTGTTGACACCCATAACTCCCTTTGGCCATTTGCCATATGGGGATTGATTTGGTTGGACCATTGCCGACGACTCGAGGAAGATTCAAATACCTCGTCATCACAGTAGATTATTTTACTAAGTGGATAGAAGCTGAGCCACTTATTGACATGACATACGAGAAGAAGAGCATCCAGCCCCGAGAAGAATCAAGCTACACAAGAGGAAATGAAGACCGAGCCAAAGAGAGATCTAGATCTCCTTGCCGGGTAGAAGAAAAACAATAAATGGAGAATGTGTGTTGATTTCACCGATCTCAACAAAGCAGTGGATGCTACCTCGGGACACGAGTTTCTCATGGATACTTACTCTGGCTAACACCAGATCAAAATGAAACCTGAAGACAGGGAACGACATAACAGCGGCTAATGAACAAGGTTTTTACCGAGCAAATCAGTTGCAGTATGGAAGTCTATGTTGACGACATGCAAGAAAGCTGCTGATCATTTGGTTGACTTGAGTCAAACTTTTGATCAACTGGATAAATATCAAATGAAACTCAACCCGACGAAGTGCACATTTGGAGTACGGGAAGGAATGTTCCTCGGGTACATCATCAACCAGCGAGACGTTGAAGCAAATCCAGACAAGATCAAAGCCCTTTTAGGGTTGCGATCCCCAAAAACGAAAGAAGAGGTGCAGAGACAGAAAATGGCCACTGCCATTTTAGTGGCGTCAACAGTAGGGTTCCGTGGGAGAACTCGTACCTGTTTATTGTGAACAAGGGCTTATTGAGGTTTTGGTGTGAAAAAACCTTAACTTTTCTCACTCTGAATGTTAAGAGATGGGCGGATAATCAAAATTTTGGATTGGTCGAGTTAGAGTCTGAAGACTATGGTGGAATCACCACGAATGTTTTAGGCGAACAAGAGTGGTCAGATGTTCGTATGGTTTCTCTCAGAGTGGGAGTTATATCTTTAGATAAATTTGAGTAATTGTCATGTAGTGAGGGGCGGCCTCCCAATGATATTGATATAATGGGAATTAATAATGTATAGTAGTGTCTTATGCGAGTGTGTCGGATAGGAGCACAATGTGAAATGTCTTTAATGAGAGTGTTGAACAAGCTTGCTGTGAGGCGAGCGATATAGTGATTGAGCGCCTTACTATGTAGATAGTTTGCATACTGATAAGGTATCCAGAATTCTTTTACCAGGTAGGCCTTCATTTTCGAATTTCGGGACGGAATTCCGTTATTACGGGGGGAGTATGTAATACCCCGTATTTTTATGGCTTTTAAATTTAGGGATTTATTAAATTTAATTGAGATAAATTAATTTAGTATTAATTCAGATTTTTTTAAAATATTCACTAGCGTGACGAGGGTTAGTAATTATTGGAAATTTGTTGAATATTACTAGATGAGTAAAGTAATATATAAGATTGATTTTATTAAAATTGTCACGAATGAATAAAATGGCAATTATGGAAATTAAGTCGGGACGGGCCCATGTCGTGTTAGGAATAATTATTATTATTATTATTACATAAAGTGAATAAATTACAAGTCACATGTATGGTCATTTTGAGTACACCAATGTGTCTGGAAGGGTCGAGATAGTCAGAAAAATGTACCCGGGGGTTTAGTTTGGGTCTCGGGGCGTTTTTAAGCCTAATTGGCATCCCCGGGGGGGGGGGGGATTATAGACATTTTATATTTTTGGGTAATTAAACCAACGAATTTCCTAAGGATATATTTGCCTTTAGGGGTTGTCTCTTAGGGTTAACAAACAGAAAACTAAAGAACGACCATTAGAGAAGAAGGTGGAGAGCTTTCCAAGCAATCCAAGGCCAATAACTCATCTGTTTGCACCGCCACCACCACCAAATCGTAGATTGCACGACGAGGAACAAAACCATACCTTTTTCATCCACAAATAAGAACCTTAAATTCGAAGCAAGTATCTATCTTGCTTTGTTTTTAGTTAATGTTTCAATCGTGTTAGTCTAGGGATGTTAAGAACATGTTTCATGGAAGAATTTAATACCTTAGAGACTTTAAATCACATCTTATAGAGGAAGTAGATATATTCTGGACATCTCAAACACATGTAGAGGATTAACCACGAATTTGTATGGATTTAGAAGCAAGAAATCTGGAAAACAATTTGAAGAATGGAAATTAAAAGAAAATTTAGGGTTCTTGAAGATTATGTAAACTTTACCGCATTAATTCGTTATCGTTGATGAATTTGGACATATTTTACGTAGAAAATCATGTAGTTAGGTATATAGTACCAGTAGTACTGTTGTTTAGGAGTTTGGGGATCATTAATGGAGATTTGGTTGAGGTTGGAGTGGCAAACCCGTCACTTGACAATGGCAGAATTCGTCATAACTGCTTAATCGATCGATCGATCAAGAACATCGATCGATCGACCCCATTCCTCGATCAATCGATCCCTCCCAGAAAACTGCGTATTTTTCTTCTTTTTATTTAATTCGGTAAAATTTCATAAGAACCATTGATTATTATTATTAGAGCATAATGGGTTCTAAAGAGAACCAGTAGGGTATAGGTAGACTCCGTTGAGTGAAATTTAATGTAGGAAGAAATTGTGGGTTAACGGGGAGTTATTCACACATAAGAAATCGTGTGTACGTTTCATAAAAGATCGAGAATCGTAGGGGACTTAGACCAGAAGGTAAGTGAGAGTATGCCTACTGAAATTATACTTAGGGAGATAGAATACTTCGAGAGATGAGAAGTAAGTATGAAGTAAATTATATATGAGAATAAAAGTGACGAATCCGTATGTGAGATAATCGAGTAAAATGTGCTAAGAATGGATAATTATAATTATGGGTCGTGGGTGCACCTAATTTAGAAAATGTGAAATATTTATATATATGACTGTGTGATTGTGCATATATTATGTATCTGTATAAAAATCATACCCGAGCTACTTGCTATCACGGAGGTTTCCACGTCGGGACAGTCTTATCTCGATTGGACCTTTATGGGGGATAATGACTCGTACCCTAGAAGATAGTATCCTCGATACAGGTTATCTGAGCGATAGTCAGATGATCCTAAGAGACGTGAGGGTATGTGCTGACCTCTTAGTGACTGGGAACTATGCTTGGCCTCCAATTGTATCTATTTTGTGTTAATACAGTTCGAGAGTGATTTCGAACTAGTATTTCCCTTCGTACGAGTGATACGGGGACTTAATAGCAGAGTATGCCAACACCATATATTTTATGTGGGGTGCAGATAGTATATATATTATATGAGTGACTAATATATATATACTTAAATATGGGGACTTTCTACTGTGCACAAAAGTAGTTAAGTAATGAATAAATACTCCAACTTTATTATATGTGTTTGGGAATTTTGGTCACAATACTGAGTATTCTAAGTAACATAAGATATATGAGAGAGTTTAATTTTCAGAAATTAATTATCTTAGACATAGTATTTTCTCGAGATGAAACCGTATGGGAGAGTTAAGTTAAAATAAACTTTTGGGATTAATAGTACAGTAGGCGTGCACACTAGGTGAGAGGTGAGAATTCTCAAGAGAGTGTCGCACACTAACATGGCTGTTACATTAGCTGGTAAGCATTTTAAATACTTGCTAAACTATTTTTAAACTGTATTACACTCGGGCTCTGACCCGTTTCCTGTTATTTCTTTTCTCTTGTATATATTACAGGTGCCCAGCCACAGGGGTGTCATGCTTAGATTCTTTAGACCGGACGTGCTATAGCTTATGTGGGAGTTGGAGGCCCTTGATTTAGACAACCTCTTTGTTGATCTGCTCTTATTTTAGTTCTACTTAGTTAGGGCATGTGTTGCCTATTTCTCTATTCAGTTCAGGATTTGTCAGAGATTTATGTTCTTTTATTTTCAGTATGCGGTATTCTTCGGGATTTAATTATTGTCAGGTTGATTCATTTGTAGTTTTTAAACTTGGTATTAGTTTATCTGAATGGTTATATTCTTATGTGTTAATTGCCATCCTTAACATTTATTCGATTCTTAATTGTTGATTATTAAAAAGGTTTCCATATTGGAATTAAATAAAATGGAAATAAGGTTTAAATTGTTTTGACAGTTAGCTTAATTATTCAGGGTGTTTAAAATGGAGATTTTATTTTGCAACAGTGATGCTAAGAATGATCCAACCGTTCACCTTGATTTTAATTTAATAAAGGACTGATCACCCGGTGTTTAATTAGGCGTGGTGTCACAGAGACTTATTTTGTATATAAGGGAGAGGGCGGTGTGGGTTGGGGAAACACACATACAAATGCCATGTCCTTGTCGCTTTAACAAAGAACTCTCAGATATGAGAACTACTACATCCGAAATTTTACCTTGGCGCGGTATAGTGTCTATACTCACAAAATATATAGTTCTTTCCTATCTGGTCAAGTTAACGTATAAACATTTAGAAATATATTGTTACGGGTTTTGAAGCGAGATTTTAATGGAGTTTCTTGGAGCTATTTTGGTGGAGCATTTGTGACCCCCTTTTAGGGCCACCTTTGGAGGTGGGGGAGTCACCCACCTTCATCACTACCATCCGTGAGACCATTTTTGGTGGGTAACCTCCTCTCATTATATATAGACTCTATTTGCTGATATTGTAGCCTTAGTATTATGTATGGTTAAGAGTAGGATTATGAAAAAATAATATGTTGTCATTAATCTAAGAATAACCATTTTTATGGAGTAAAAATGCTAAAAAAACAATATTGTGGTAGTTTTCCTAATAAATCTAAAAATAGACATTTTTATGAAATAAAAATGTGTGGTTATATTATTTTAGTGTGTTTTTGGTTAAAGGAGATAATATACGTTTTTATCGAATAAAAATGTATGAAATGTTGTTTTGACATATTTTTAATAAAAAGAAATAATATACATTTTTATGGAATAAAAAATGTAAGAAAATGTTGTTTTGATATATTTCTAGTGAAAAGAAAATATTAAACATTTTTATGGAATAAAAATATAAGAGCGTGTTACTTGTGTGTATTTTAGGAAAAAGGGTAATAATGGACATTTTTATGAAATAAAAATGTGGAATGGTGTTAATGATGTTAAAACATTTATGCAATAAATATTTTAAGTTTTGTGCAAATGGAGACTCATTGTTGATGTAAAAAATTAGATTACTCTAATAATTCAATCACAGATAAATAAATGAGACAAAATATTTTTAAAGTGGTTCAGCCTTATATGAATGGCCTACGTCCACTGTTATGTTATTGCTGAGTGTTTAGGAATTCTCGATTACAAGTACTATCCAGAAATTCCGGTCCCTTTGAATGAGGGTGATACAAGGTATTTATAGCCCTTAGGCTGTACATGAAAGGGTAATTCATTTAATGCTATTCAAGCGTGTGCGTAAAGATGATAAGCATTCAATGAATAGTTGAACTGTTGATTATCTGGCAATAAATGTTGTGGTCGAGGTGCAGCTCGGACCGCCTTAGTTGCTCGTCGTTCAAGAGTTCCTCGGAGTGTTGGAGTTCCTCGGAGTATTGGAGTTCCTCGGAGAATACATGACTTGGTCAGGGAAATGGACTTCCTCGTCGCTATTGTGCCACGTAGACTGACACGTGTCTTCTTATTATTCGTCCATATCAGCATACTAATTTTGGTATCAACAGAGGCCCCCAATGTTTTTATATTTCGAACTTTGAGGAGTATGGAACATTCTTTCTCGGTATTTGGCAATATTAAATGACCTTCCTGGGTTTTAGGAGCATTTTCTTCGTATTTGAATTTCTTTCTAAATTCGCGGAATCCGCCTTTTTGAATTTTTATAAGCGCTTCGATCTTTGTGCACTTTTTGTCCTTTTAGCCGCCGGTGGCATAATAGTTTCTTTTTTGTAATCATTTATTTCGCCGTTTCCCAAGGCAAAGTATTTAAGCTTCTTAGGCCATCATACCGTCTTCTACCTTTTCCAATTTTCTGCTTTCGAGTTTTCCATAGCCTTTCTTTCTCTTGTGCGTTCATCCTTGTTTTCGTTCGTTGTCAACAGATCTCCCTTTATTCCTGTAAGATCTTCTTCCTTATTCTTCATTTCTTTTATTCACCATGGTTTATATTATTGAATCTCTTGAAAAAATCCATTCAGATTATTCCATTCCATCTTGGGTAACTTTGGAGGATCTTTCTGAGCCTTCAAATTACTTTCGTTTGGCTGAGGGACATTGGTTCCCCAGCCTCTTTATTGCTGAATGTGGATTTTCTTTTCCACCAAACCCTTTGTGTTTAGAGTTCTGTCAACATTTCGATGTTGTCCCTGTAAAAATAGCCCCCAACACATGGAGAATAGTTAATGGGATGTATAGGTTAAATCAAACTCATGGAACTCGTATAGGAATTCCTGAGATTATGTACTGTTATAGATGGGCTGTTCTAGATAATGTTTATTATTTAAAAACTAGATTTTTGAATAGGGCTTTAGTAGTCAATCTCCCTGATGCTAATAGGGATTATTTTGAACATGGGGTAGTTATCCAAAATTGGCAACATGCCCCTTTGGTTGGAGATGCAGTATATGAGGGTCCCAAATGCCCTCCATATGGCAATGTGATAGGTTATTTTCATTTTATTCTATTTCTGAAATTATGATTTCATTATGTTTGAATAAATGCATGATTAACATTTCAATATGTTTTTGTTTGCAGTTGACAGCAAGAGAAAAACTCCCAAAGAATCAGAAGTTAATATAAAGCATTTGAAACATATCTGGAGTTTGCATCAGAAAGTTGCAGACGAGCACATCAGGTCTGCTTCATACTTGTTGCAATATAGGAGCTATACATCGTCCTTTACTGCTCGTCCTGTGGTCAGCATTAGTGAACCATTGCCAGCTTCTGAGGATTCTTCACCAGACTCTCACATTCCTCTGAGTCAGAAGATGGGCAAAAGAAGAGTTCCTGCTATCTTCGAGGAGGCTTCCTCTGCTGGAGATGGAAAAAGAAGCAAGGCTGATGTCCCAAAGGGGATAAAGAAAGTGGATGCTGCTCCTTCTGTTGCTCCTCAGAAGGCTGCCGAGAAGCCCCCAGTGGCTCCTGTGCAGAAGGATGCACCTGTGGAAGTAATCACCATCTCTCCAACCAAAAGTTCTTCTTTGGTTAAGATTGTTGAGAAGACACCGAGGAGACTGAAGAAATCCTCCTCGATCAGTTTTTCTGAAGCCATTCCCCAGATCCAAGCTAGTATAGCTGGTGTTCCAACCATTATTTCCCCGAGTTCTGCAATGAGCTCGGTAAAGACTTGGACCATTCTTGAAGTCCAAGGAATCGAGGAAAACATGTCTAGGGATATGCTGACGTCCCTAGCCACTCGTCACATTGCTTCAGTAAGTTTCTCTTATCCAGAATTTTTCTTTCTTTTAGTCAATATATGTATCTCGACACTGACTTATCATTATTTTCTTTTTTAACTGGTGAGCTGCTTTAACACCATAGTGAAGAAAGATGAAGGGCTGGTCTGGAGTAGAGGATGCTTTCCAGGGGTTGGCCCAATCTTTGAAGGAATCCCGTTAAAAATACGACGAGGATAGGGGTGAGTGGGAGAAGAAGTTGGCTGTGTCTGAAGCAGAGAAGGTACAGTTGGGAAATAAGGTGAGAGACTTGGAGAGGGAGAATAAAAAATATGTTGAGAAGCTCACAAGATTTGGGGAGCTTGAAAATAAGTTGAAATCGGTCGAGGAAGAGCTGACCCTTCTGCGAGAAGTAAATCGCCAGAAGGAGGAGGTGGAGGCCAAGTTAAAAACCACCGAGGATCTTCTATGCGAGAAGCTCTCCTCGGAGAAAATGAAAAGAAAGGTGGCTGTGAAAAAATCATTTCGAACTGGTTGGGACAAAGGATGGGATAGGGGGGGTACCAGCAATGATGACCCAGGTGCAGTATGGGAGTTTGAAATACTTCCGAGATGGTTGGGTTGCTGCCCAGCAGGAACTGAAAGTTAGCGAAGACTCTGAACTATTTCAACATCATCTTCCTGTCCCCCCTCCTATAATTGAAGATGAGGAAGAAGACGAAGCTGCGTCCAAGGAGTCTTCAATGATAGTAGGTGATCAAGTCCTTGCTCCACAATCCGTTGTGCAAGATGATCCATCTACATATAATCTCCATGTAGGTAACTCGTCTTCAAATTTCTTATCTGACAGAGTTCCTCAGTGAAATATCTGCTATTTCCTTTCATCCTCCCCTGGTATTTTTCACTCTTCGTCGACCATCTCTTCTCGCCGTTTTACGAACCGGAGTTGGTCTGGGTTTGAATTTGATTATCTTTCTACATACACAAGCCCTTTTACCAACCGGAGTTGATCTGGACTTATGTCTGTTGATCCTGTAACATCCACAGGTTGGTCAGCGAGCAACTTTTGTTCCTCGGGGGTATCTGGATATGTAAATTCTGTTATAAAGTCGGCTACAGCCTGCCCTTTTAGTGATGATCTGGATTCATGCACAATATCATATTCGCCTAGCTCTATTGCCCAATACATTAGTCTCCCTGATTTTTCTGGCTTATGAAGGGCTTGTCTCAATGGCATGTCGGTGTACACGACAATGGTATGGGCCTGGAAATATGGCCTCATTCTTCTACTTGCTTCAATTAATGCCAATGCCAATTTTTCCAGCTTTGGGTACCTGATCTCTGCACCTCGGAAAGCCTTACTTGTGTAATAAATTGTCTTCTGGACTCCGTTCTCCATTCTGATCAATGCCGAGCTGACTGCATTCTCTGATACTTCCAGGTACAAGTACAACTTTTCTCCCATTACCGGCCTGGACAACAGTGGGGGTGCTCCCAGATATTTCTTAAAGTCTTGAAAGGCTTTTTCACATTCATCATTCCACTCGAAAGTTTTCCGAAGTGTTTTGAAGAATGGGAGGCATCTATCAGTTGCTCGGGATACAAATCTGTTGAGCGTTGCAACTCATCATGTAAGACTCTGCACCTCTTTCTTCGTCGTTGGAGATCGTAACCCTAAAAGAGCTTTGATCTTTGCTGGATTTGCCTCAATGCCTCGCTGGTTGATGATGTACCCAAGGAACATTCCTTCTCGTACTCCAAAGGTGCACTTCGTCGGGTTGAGCTTCATTTGGTATTTATCCAGTTGATCAAAGGTCTGACCTAAGTCAACTAGATGATCATCAGCTTTCTTTCTCTTTGTAAGCATATCGTCGACATAGACCTCCATATTGCAACTGATTTGTTCGGCAAAAACCTTGTTCATCAGCCGCTGGTATGTCTCTCCTGCATTTTTCAAACCAAAAGGCAACATTGTAACAATAAGTTCCCCTAGGGGTAATAAAAGATGTACTTTGCCTGTCTTCAGGTTTCATTTTGATCTGGTTGTAGCCAGAGTAAGCGTCCATGAAGCTGAGTAGCTCATGTCTCGAGGTAGCATCCACTAGTTGTTCAATTCTGGGCAATGGAAAGTGATCCTTTGGGCAGGCCTTGTTGAGATCAGTGAAATCAACACACATTCTCCATTTATTGTTTTTCTTCTTTACCATCACCATATTTGCTAACCAGTCTGGATATTTCACATCTTCAATGAATTGGGCTTTTTGGAGCTTCTCGACCTCCTCTTGTATGGCTTGATTCTTCTCGGGACTAAATACTCTTCTTCTCTGCTTTACAGGTTTAATCTCCTTATTCACATTGAGCTCATGACATAAGAAGTTTGGATCTATTCCTGGCATGTCTTCATGACTCCATGCAAAAGTTTTCTTCCTGTTCCGCAAGAAAGTTATCAATTCCTATTTTATCGAGGCATCCAACGACGAACCTATCTGGGTTACTCGTTCAAGGTGCTCGTCGTCCTGAATAACATTTTCTGTAGATTCCACCACCTGTCCTTTTACAAGTTGGGATTTATCTCTGGGATCCAATGTTTTAATTTCTGTACCTTCATCCACCTGGTAGGTAGTAGTCTTTTTCCTTGACTCTTCAAGCTCCTCTTGCTCGGCAGATGAATAATAGCATTCTCGAGCTACTTTTTGATCACCTTTCACAACTCCTACTCCAAAATTTGTTGGGAATTTTAAGCACTGATGTACTGTAGATGGGACTGCTTCGAACTTCTTCAAACCAACTCTTCCCATGATGATGTTGTAAGGTGACTGCACATTCTTATCCATCACAAAGAAGCGTATTCTCTCTGTTCGACAAGCAGGCCAAGTTCCAATGAATATATCTAACTTGATCGTCCCAAGTGGAAAAACTTTCTCGCCAGCAAAACCCAGAAGAGGTCTGTGATAAGGTTCCAATTGAGATAATTTCAAATTTAGACTATCAAATCATAAATAGTACATGATGTCTACCGAACTACCATTGTCTACCAGCACCCTTGAAATCACTACTTCTTTCATCCTCATTTTGATCACCAAAGGGTCGTCGTGAGGGTAAAGAACACCTGCCAGGTCATTTTTTGAAAAGTCAATGACCAACTTCTCTTTGTTTACCTTCCTCGGATGATCCTCCTCGGCCAAATTTATTCGCTGAATGTATGAGCAAGCTTGGGCCTCTCTGAGGTAAGCCTTTCTTTCTGCAGTAATGTCTCCTCCTCCTGCATCTCCTCCTGTAATAACATTACAATCAAATGAACCAAAACGTATGGAAAATACCTATAGTTCTGGCTGCCTTGGTTTTTTGGGAAGATCGGGGTCATCATCTGGATCATCTTCATGATTTCTTTTCTTTTTCTCCTCTGCTCGACGAGGAGATCTAGACCTCTCTCTAGTTCGATCATTATTTCTTCTTTTCCCTCCCCGATCAACATACTTTGCTAGCTTTCCTCTTCGGATGAGTGTTTCAATATCGTTCTGAAGAGCTATGCAATTTTTGATCATATGACCATAATCCTTATGAAACTCGCAATATTTATCCCTGTTCCTCGTATCAGGGTCTGACCTCAGTTTCTTTGGCCACTTTACCTCCTCGTTATTCTTGATTTCTTCCAAGACATGATTAATACCCATTTTCAAAGGAGTATAATTATCGAATTTCTTCAGGACTTCCCACGATGTTTTATTATTCTTGGAATTCCTATCCCCTCCATTGCCCTTATGCTCTTTCTTTTTAGATTTGTCGACTTCCACCTTGGTTTTTTTATCCATATTCTTCTTCGCAGCCATAGCCTCCTCGGCATTCATGATTTTGGCCGCTTTTGCCATCAACTCTGACATAGTTGTAGGTGGATCTCTGGCCAAAGTGTAATACAACTTGTTAGGCAACATCCCACTCATCAAGGCGGTGATTGCTGTCTTTTCTTCATAATCTATGACTTCTAGCTTCTCGTTATTGAAACGAGTTATGTAATCTCTAGTACTCTCACCAGATTTTTGTCTAACATTTAACAAGTGTGCTACTCGTTTTACTGGCTTTGCTCCAAAATAGAAATTTCCGATGAACAACTCGACCAACTGAAAGAAAGTTGAAATCTTACCCCGAGGAAGATTGTTGTACCATATCTGGGCAGATCCAGTAAGAGTTCCCGAGAATGCTCTGCATCTCATCTCGTCGGGGACACCATAGATGTCGGCGGCAGCTTGATATTGCTCTATATGAAAAACAGGATCTGTCTTTCCATCATATTAGGGGGTTACCACAGGTGCTTTAAACTTTGATGGAGTAGTAAAACCCACAATATCCTGGATAAAAGGTGTCCCTTGAACAAAAGTTTATTGTAAGGGATTCTTCGCCTTAGCCATTTCTCCCAATCTGTCCTCCAACCGTTGAATGGAACCTTTCCACGCATCATTTCCCTCCCCGGGCTTGTTAGTTCGAGCAATTGATTGCTCTGAAGTGGCCTCCTGAGATCTATCTTGATGATAAACTGGTCGTGATTGTGATGATCCTTCTCTGAGATCTGATGGTTCTCGAAAACTCCTCGACATGGTCTTAGGTGGACTCCTATTCATTCTAGGGCCTAATCGACTGAAAGGAGACACCCTACTCAGTCTTTCCAAGGCACTAGGTCTCTCTGGAGAGAGAGTGATACGTTGATCAGTATCTGTAGCCCTTATTGACGAAGTTCGCCCAGGTTGATAAGAGAAATCATCAGATTCCTCATTACAATATGACTCAGTACGCCTAGATCGTGAAGAAAGTAAATAGGTTTGCCTTTGACACTTCGCTGTCCCGAACGTGTAGGTGCACCGCCATGAAGGGTCTGTATGAGTTGTCGCATTATTTCTTGCATGGCGGTTTGTCCTTGAGCCAGATTCGTCATAATCCCAGCCAGATCTGGAGGTGCAGAGGGATTTGGAGGATTTCCAGCATTTCCAACGTTTCAATTGCTAGATTCTGGATTGTCTGCCATTGATGATGAATAATTCTTGGTGAAAAACGATAACAACAGTCGTTTCCCACAGACGGCGCCAATCTGTTGATGTAAAAAATTAGATTACTCTAATAATTCAATCACAGATAAATAAATGAGACAAAATATTTTTAAAGTGGTTCAACCTTATATGAGTGGCCTACGTCCACTGTTATGTTATTGCTGAGTGTTTAGGAATTCTCGATTAGAAGTACTATCAAGAAATTCCAGTCCGTTTGAATGAGGGTGATACAAGGTATTTATAGCCCTTAGGCTTACTCTAATAATTCAATCACAGATAAATAAATGAGACAAGATATTTTTAAAGTGGTTCAGCCATATATAAATGACCTACTTCCACTGTTATGTTATTGCTGAGTGTTTAGGAATTCTCGATTACAAGTACTATCAAGAAATTCCGGTCCCTTTGAATGAGGGTGATACAAGGTATTTATAGCCCTTAGGCTGTACATGAAAGGGTAATTCATTTAATGCTATTCAAGCGTGTGCGTAAAGATGATAAGCATTCAATGAATAGTTGAACTGTTGATTATCTGGCAATAAATGTTGTGGTCGAGGTGCAACTCGGACCGCCTTAGTTGCTCGTCGTTCAAGAGTTCCTCGGAGTGTTGGAGTTCCTCGGAGTATTGGAGTTCCTCGGAGAATACATGACTTGGTCAGGGAAATGGACTTCCTCGTCGCTATTGTGCCACGTAGACTGACACGTGTCTTCTTATTATTCGTCCATATCAGCATACTAATTTTGGTATCAACACTCATGAATAAGGAGTAATGTTGGTAATGAAGATGTAAAGGGTGTTATGTACTTAATGAGGAACATTTTTATGGAATAAAAATGTGGAACATCTTTTCACTAATGTGTGTGTGTGAAATTAAATTACGTCCTAAGCGTGAATGAACTAGTATAAATTATAAGTGTGTGAATAAGGGACTCAAAAAAGAAAAGAAATGATTTTCCAAGTGTTGTTGTATTTTGAGGGCGTTGTACAGGTAAGTGTACTTTATTTATTTACGTTAGCAAACTCTGCTTACTTGGACTTTGGGGTATTCCCCTTGGGTCGTAGTTTATCTTGAAACTGGAATTGCATGCTAACAAGCGGAATGTTAATTAAATTAAAACTGGACTAGCAACATTATTTAGGCTGTTTCATCGCACTTCACACCTAACGACTCGATTCGGATCAGGTTGACTTACGGGTAACCCATAAATTTGGGTTGGGGCGTTACAAATGGTATCAGAGCTTTAGGTTTAAGGTTCCTTTCGGGTGTGACATGGTGAGGTCGATAGTATATCCTTACGACGTCGTTGTAGATTGGGTCGGTCATGCTAGTTAGATGACGGTGTAATTCATGTCCTCGGTGGTAAGGTCAAAGAGGTTAGCATGACATGTAAGTTAGTGCCAAGTGGTATATAGTAAAGTTAAATAAAATAAATCGCTTCCACAAATTTGATTTAAGTATGCTATAATCTACGGTTGTCCACGTAATCCAGTAAGTCGTGATACCATGATTAGTAGTGTGAGGTGTTGTGTTTCTCTCTTTGTTGACATAGAGTCTTTGGAGATGTTAGATGGGGTATAGCCTGTTGGGCAAGTGGCACCAAATTGTGAATAACCAATGGTAGGTTGATTGATAGAGTGTCATAATTATGTAAAGAGAAGTCGTTGTTTTAAATTATAGGTAATCTTGGGGTTAAAACACATGAGAGGTCAATATTGATGGGATAATTGGCCAATTTCAATTCTTGGGTAATACCGCAACTGATGGTAAGTTTGAATGTCATATAAAATTGTGAGGGCCAACACTTAGGAATATGTTCATACAGCCTTAGTTATATTGGATGTTATCCTTGTGGGTGAGTGTCATAGTGGACGTTAGCTGACAAATATACTTTATGAACCGAGATTAGAATTGCCATCCATTTATGGCAAATGAGTCATGTATGTGCCAATCATGAGTTGTAATGACCAGGGAGTGAACCTTGGACAACTCTTCGGAGTGGTAATTCAAATAGTGATTCAACATTTGATGAATAGGATCTTTAGTGACACCAGTGGAGTATGCTTAGGGAATGTACGAGTTACACATAATGCCTTGTATCCTGCTAAAAGACTTAGTAATAATGGTAGAATCTTATAGTGTTCACCCCGACTTAGCTAGAAAGCTTAAAATTTAGGGAATGAGAAATGTGTTTTTAAGCGTTAGATACGTGGTGAGAACATTAGGCCCCCTGGTTGTAGCCCTGGACTTAGTACATCACGATTTACGTACCTTAACTATAATGTGGATTTAGAAAACCTTAATGATTGAGGTGACCTAAGAGTGAGCCTAGACAATCGTAGTGACTTAAGTGTTAAATAAATATATTGTGATGATTTTAAATAGGACCTCTTGTAGTGTCTTTAGGGTGGGCCTCCTTTTGGGAAATACCCGACGTCCTGTGTCCTACCAAGACTTGGATGGTATTAATTTAAAGTTCGGTAATTGTAGTGTGGCATTTGAGAAATAGGATCATTTGCAATGTTCGTGGGCATAGGCCTTAGTGATTATGGGAAATGCTCGAAGTCCCGTATCCTCCCGAATATATAGTCGTGTTAATTGGTTCGTTAGCACATAGTAAGATGTTTACATGGTAAGGTAATTCAGTTATAATAGTTGAACATTCATAAGGGGTTCAAAATATGGGCTCTAAACTTTAGGTTAGTAACATGGTTATGCGTGTGAATATGTATCAAAAATTCCTTCAAGATGTATAATAAGGTTTATTTAGAGAATTCATTAAAGAGAATGGTACACGTCCCTTAGTAATAGTGAATTTGGGGTGGGGTACCATGCATTACATTGGGGATTCATTTTTACATTGAGGCTTATGTAGTTTTGTTCATTTCATAGTGATAAAATTCGAGGCGGTGTAGCATAGGTCATAGTACAACTTGTGGGATCTTGTGATAGATGTGTAAGCTGTTTGGAGAAATAATTGACTTTGTGTTGTAACCTATGAGATATGGGGAGTCATTATAGTATCGAAGTTCACATAAGTGATGGTTGATCATTTAATAACTATTGTATGATTAGATCATGATGATTTGTAGAAGTGCCTTGGAGTTAGCGCGACGACTTTATATACACATGTCATGATATGACCTTCGGGGAAAATTCAAAGATAGATTGATCAATGCTAGGTGGTGCACCTGGGAGTTTTAGAACATGATGATGTTCGTTATCGTTTTAGAGATAGCACTCGGGATGAAGTGTTGGACTTAATTATATCACCCACGTGTGCTACCTATACGATTCAATTTGATTCTAGTGAGCGAGTCATTAGGCCTTAGGCTTGGATGATGCTTAAAAGTTTGAGATGCCATTAGATTGATTATAATTAAGGATCATGTAGACTGTGCTGAGATTTGTAGCAATGATTTATGAGTTGAATGTTGAAATAAGGTGAGTGTGGTATTTAACTTGATGAGAGTGATCTCAAAAATTGAGGATAGGTATCTCGAAATAAGAATTATGAAGGCATAGGTATGATGGGTAAGTGACTAGAGATAATTATTGAAGGAATGTAAATTCATTTAGTTCAGTTGGATGTACTTGTAAATGATAGGAATGTGGCATTAGTCCTAAGGAGGGAAATCTAGCAACTTCCCAAGGAAAAAGAAATTGGTTTGGGTATTTCGTGCGTCTGGCATGGATAAGTGATGCGTGGTTAGTCTTGTCAAGATTTAAAAGGTCGAGACAGGATGCATGGAACGGCTAAGGTGCTTATAGGGTATTAGTAAGAGAGTTATAGGATTCAAGTGTGCGTTGTGAGTTCTCACTTCGTGTGGGGGTTCATTGTCGAAATTTAGTTGTTTCTTTTGGCATGGTAGTCGCCTGATTCGTACAATTCTTGCGTATTCTTTGATCCCAATAATGGGAAGTTATTTATCCATTGTGATTTCAGTGTGGCACTACATAAGCTCAGCAGTGATGCGGGCCATGCCGATTATGGATGATGCGTCATGGTATATGAGTGCACTCTTCGACGGAAGCAAATTATCCCTCGCTAGTTTGTGTCTCCGCATGGTCTCGCGCAATCGCATGTAGTTACATTATTACTTGTTTGTTATAGGTTAATGTGTTTCGTTAGTTAACCGGTACAACTAGTTACACTATAAGAAAAATGAATATTAGGGACGGGAGTATTTGGGACGACCGTGTCATTTTCTCCATTATGCTATTCCAAAAGGGACGGTTTTAATTACCGTCCTTTTTTATAGTAACAAAAGGGACGTTTTTTTTAAAAATCATCCCTTTTGGTATTTATAAAAAAGGATAGTAACTAAAATCGTCCCTTAAAGTATATACGAATTTTTAGCGCTGATTTTTCCCGGGCTTATTTAAGGGACGAAATTTAAAATTGTCCCTTTTGCTATATTAAAAGAGATGGTTTTTAAATTCCGTCTCTTTTGATATAGTGAAAGGGACGGTTTTAAAATCCATCCCTTTTGGCATGCCTTGAATTTTTAACTTTTTTCCCAAACAAATATAAGGGACGGATTTTTAAACCGTCCCTTTTGCTATACCAAAAGGGACTTTTTTAAAAATCTGTCTTTTTTACTATACTAAAAGGGACAAATTTTAAAACCGTCCCCTTTGATATAGCAAAAGGGATGCATTTTTCTGACCCTTTTGGTAATTTTCCGTCTTTTCCAGCACTCACATTTTTTCACTCAAATTCCACACCAAAAAAATTACTCCCGTCGCTCTGCTCTTTCGTTGAACCCTCTCTCGCGATCTCTTTTCCCTCTCTCTGCCACCCCACCCCCTCCCCTGTGCCACCCCCATGCCTTGCACCCCTGAGCCGCCACACGCCCTGCACCCCTGTGCCGCCCCATCCCCCTCTCCCCTGACCCGCCTCCTCTCTCCTGCGCCGCCCCATCCCCTCGCACCCATAACACCGCCCCATCCCCCTTCAGTAGTTGAACGTTGGTTTATTGGTTTTCATCTCAATCAGGTACGATTTTCATCTTTTAATCATTCATTTTAATTTATAGTTTTTCATTTATAGATGTTCATTTTATGTTCAAAATTTTTAGGTGTACTATTATTCGGTAGTTGATTATCTCAGACGTATGTATACTCATTTGTAGATGTTTTAATTTTTGACCTCATTATTGTGGTGTACTGATACATGTCCTTTCGGTTTTGATTTTGCTTGTATTTATTGTATTTATCAAACATCTTATTTGATAATTTCTTTAAGTTGTAGTTTTTTGTTATTTTTAGTACTTGGAATATTTTTTTTTTAAAATTACTAAATTTTTTGTTGACTGTTTGCTGTGGAAATGGTTTCTCTAACCATTGCATTGAATTTTTTTGCTAGTAATCTTGGACTCTCTGAACTCAAATGCCACTAAAAATATTTAAAGAACCATTTCAAGGGTAAAATTATTGATAACAACTGTTTGGATGGAAATCCATGGAAATGTGTACCTGGAATGATCATCAATTCATCAACTAGTTTCAATATTTGTGATTTTTAGCCATGATATATATAGATTGCATTTATATGCTTCATTATAATGTAGGCAGAGTGTTTGGTAAGACTGATTATTTAGATAATAGCTTTTTTAAAGTTTAAGAATATGGTTGTTGGTTTTTATCTTTCAGGTATATGCTGATTTTTTTGGTCCTATATTGATGTTTGAGATGGAATCCAAGTTATTCCATTCGCACAAATGTAAGTGACCGGTATCTGTAGCCAAAATCCGAGTAGATGACACGTCGCAGGTAATACTCACATTCTACAAATAGTGGATACTTTTTGGGCACAAATGGTTTATTTCTGTACAAATAGTTGATTTATTATACATTTTTTTGTAGAACTTACAATTAGTCATTTTGAATCTGCTATGGATTGTTTTTTTATTCGGATTTTGATTAGTGCGAATTTCTTTTGACAAAATTATTATTTGTAATTTTGGCACATATGTTATTTTATTTTGGTTCTGATGTATGTTGATAGGTTGTGTTTTTTAGCCGATTAACATTTAGTTCATGCCCATGAATTGAAACACCAGGAAAATAACGGCTCAATGATGCAAATGGCTCAATGGCCTCATGAATGGCAGATCTGATTACAAGGGTACCTATGCTAGACATTCATAGTGAAATGTTTAAAGTTATTTATTGTGTCTACAATCTGAAAATTAGTACTTATTAGTTTTTTTCTATTTCAGACTATTTATTTGCTAGCTATGAATGATTTATTTGTAATGTTGTAAGGTATATGGTGTCTCTATGTTGGTTCACTGTTTCTAATTGCCCGAGTGAGCAATAATATAGACATTCCTTCTCTCTCCCATTAATCCAAATCAAAGAAAATATTTGGTTCATTTCATTAGAGTATGGGTCTATAGAAGACCAAATTATGGAAATTTTAACAACATGAAAATAATACAGCCAAAACGATCTCGTAAGAGGCACGAGTACCTTGCATGGGACCAATATAACTTATAGGAACTGAACGCGTAGTCATGGGACTCCCGGTTTGACTATAAACGATGAGCATTTGCAAAAAATTAGACTTAGGCTTAAAAATATGGCGTCAAAGGGTGAAAACGTAAAACAATCACAAAATGGTCTTGTAAGACGCACGAGCACCTCGCACAGGACCAATCTACTTCGTGGGAACCGATCGCGTAGTCACCGGATTCCCGGTTTGAGTATACAATGAGAATTTGCATATGGTTAGACTATGGCTTAAAAACATGCCGTCATATGGTCAAAATGTGAAACCGCCACAAAATGGTCCCTTAAGAGGCATGAGTACCTCGCATGGGACCAATATGACTTGTAGGAACTGAACGCGTAGTCACGGGAATCCCGATTTCAGTATTTGATGAGAATTTGTAAACAGTTAGACTTGTCATCAAAAGGTGAAAATTAAAACAACCACAAAACGGTCTCGTAAGATGCATGGACACCTCGCATGGGAGTAATGTAACTTGTACGAACCGACCGCGTAGTAACCGAACTCCCTGTTTGAGTATACAATAATTGTTCGCAAAAAATTAAACTTGGGCAAAAAAATTGGCGCTAAGGAGTGAAAGCATAAAATAGCCACAAAATGGTCCCTTAAGAGGCACGAGCACCTCGTACAGGACCAATTTAACTCGTACAAACCTATCGCGTAGTCACCAGACTCCCAGTTTGAGTATATGACGAGAATTTGCAAAAATTTAGACTTAGGGCTAAAAACTTAGTGTTAAGGGGTGAAATCATAAAACACCCACAAAACAGTCCCGTAAGAGGAACAAGCACCTCGTACGGGACCATTTTAACTCGTACGAACCTATCGCATAGTCACCGAACTCCCCATTTGAGTATACGATGAGAATTAGCAAAATCTAAGACTTACGCCCAAATATGGCGTTAAGGGGTGAAAGCGTAAAACAGACTCAAAACGATCCCATAAGAGGCACGGGCACCTCTCATGGGACCAACGCAACTTGTATGAACCGGTCGCGTAGTCACCGGACTCCCCGTTTGAGTATAGGACGATAATTCGTAAAAAATTAAACTTGGGCAAAAAAAAATGGCGTCAAGGGGTGAAAGCCTAAAACAGCCACAAAATGGTCCCATAAGAGGCACGACCACCTTGCACGGGACCAATGTAATTCGTACGAACCTATCGAGTAGTCAACGGACTCCCGGGTTGAGTATACAGAGAGAATTTGCAAAATTTAGACTTATGGCTAAAACATGGCGTCAACGGGTGAAAACATAAAATAACCACAAAACGGTCCCATAAGAGGCACGGGCACCTCACACGGGACCAATGTAACTTTTACAAACCAACCGCGTAGTCATCGAACTCCCCATTTGGGTATACGACGAGAATTTGTGTAAAATTGGACTTGGGCAAAAAAACTTAGCTCAAGGTATGAAAGCGTAAAACAACCACAAAATGGTCCCGTAAGAGGCACGAGCACCTCGCACGGGACCAATGTAACTCATATGAACCTATCGAGTAGTCACCGAACTCCCAATTTGAGTATACGATGAGAATTAGAAAAATTTAGACTTATGGTTAAAAACATGGTGTTAAGGGGTGAAAATGTAAAACAACCCCAAAACAGTACCGTAAGAGGCACGGGCACCTCGCACGGGACCAATGTAACTTGTACGAACCGATCGCATAGGCATCAGACTCCCCGTTTGGATATACGACGTGAATTTGTAAAAAATTAGACTTGGGCAAAAAAACATGGCATCAATGGGTGAAAGCGTAAAACAGTGACAAAACGTTCCCGTAAGAGGCACGACCACCTTGCACGAGACCATGTAACCTGTACTAACCTATCGAGTAGTCACCGGCCTCCCGGTTTGATTATAAGGCGAGAATTTGTAAAATTTTGACTTAGGACTAAAAACTTGGTGTCAAGGGGTGAAAACGTAAAATGGCCACAAAACGGTCCCGTAAGAGATACGAACACCTCGCACGTGACCAATGTAACTCGTACGAAACTACCGCATAGTGACTGACCTCCCAAATTAAGTATACGATTAGAATTTGCAAAATTTAGACTTGAGCCTAAAAACTTGGCGTTAAGGGGTGAAAGCATAAAATAGCCACAAAACGGCCCGTAAGAGGCACGAGCACCTCGTACGGGATGAATTTAACTCGTATGAACCTATCGCGTACTCACCGAACTCCCAGTTTGAGTATATGATGAGAATTTGAAAAATTTAGACTTAGGGCTAAAAACATGGCGTCAAGGGGTGAAAACATATAACAACTAGACTAATGTAACTCCTACGAACCGACGGTGTAGTCACCGGACTTTTTGTTTGAGTATACGGTGAGAATAAGCCAAATTTAAGACTTAGGCCAAAAATATGGCGTCAAGGGTTGAAAACGTAAAACAACCACAAAATGGTCCTGTAAGAGGTTACGGGCACCTCGCATGGGACTAATCTAACTTGCACGAACCGACAGCGTAGTCACCGAACTCCCTGTAAAAAAATGTGGCCCAAAAAAATTGACGTTAATGGGTTAAAGCGTAAAACAACCACAAAACGGTCCCGTAAGAGGCACAAGCACCTCATTCGGGACCAATGTAACTCGTACAAACCTATCGAGTAGTCACCGGACTCCCGGTTTGAGTATATGGAGAGAATTTGCAAAATGTACACTTATGGCTAAAAACACGGCGTCAAGGGGTGAAAACGTAAACCAACCCCAAAACGGTCCGATAAGAGGCACGAGAACCTCACACGGTAATGAGGTAACTTGTACAAACTGACTGCGTAGTCAATGGACTCCCCGTTTGGATATACGACGAGAATTTGTTAAAATTTAGACTTGGGCAAAAAAACTTGGCGTCAAGGGGTGAAAGAGAAAAATAGCCAAAAAGGTCCCGTAAGAGGCACAAACACCTCTCACGGGACCAATGTAACTCGTACGAACCTATCAAGTAGTCACCGAACTCCCGGTTTGAGTATATGGAGAGAATTTGCAAAATTTAGACTTATGGCTAAAAACATGGCGTCAACGGGTTAAAACGTAAAACAACCACAAAATGGTCTCGTAAGAGGCACGGGCACCTCGCACATGACCAATGTAACATTACGAACCGACCGCGTAGTCACGGGACTCCCCGTTTTGGTATATGACAAGAATTTGTAGAAAATTAGACTTGGGAAAAAAACTTGGTCGTCAAGGGGTGAAAGAATAAAACAGTCCCAAAACGGTCCCGTAAGAGGCATGAGCAACTCGCACGGGACCAATGTAACTCGTACGAACCTTTCAAGTAGTCATCGGACTCCCATCTTGAGTATACGGCGAAAATTTGCAAAATTTAGACCTAGGGCTAAAAAATGGCGTCAAGGGGTCAAAACGTAAAATGGCCACAAAACGGTCCCGTAAGAGCTATAAACACCTCGCACGGGACCAATGTAACTCGTGCAAACCAACCGCGTAGTCATCAGACTCCCCATTTGGGTATACGACGAGAATTTTTGTGAAATTGGACTTGAGCCTAAAATCTTGGCGTTAAGGGGTGAAAGCATAAAACATCCACAAAACGGTCCCGTAAGAGGCACGAGCACCTCACACGGGACCAATTTAACTTGTACGAACATATTGCGTAGTCATCAGACTCTCGGTTTGAGTATACGACGAGAGTTTGTAAAATTTAGACTTAGGTCTGAAAACATGACGTCAAGGGGTGAAAACATAAAACAACCTCAAAACGGTACCCTAATAGGTGTGGGCACCTCGCACGGGACCAATATAACTCATAAGAACCGATGGCGTCGTCACCAAAATTTCTATTTGAGTATACGACGAGAATTAGAAAAATTTAAGACTTAGGCCGAAAATATGGCGTCAAGGGGTGAAAACGTAAAATAGCCACTAAATGGTCCTGTAAGAGGCAGGGTCACCTCACACGGGACCAATGTAACTTGTACGAACCGATCGCATAGTCACCAGACTCCCCATTTGAGTGTACGATGAGAATTTGTTAAACATTAGACTTGGGCAAAAAAACTTGGCGTCTAGGGGTGAAAGCGTAAAACATCCAAAAAACGATTCCGTAAGAGGCACGGGCACCTCGCATGGGACCAATGTAACTTGTACGAACTGACCGCGTAGTAACCGCCCTCCCTGTTTGGGTGTACGATGAGAATTTGTAAAAAATTAGACTTGGGCAAAAAAACTTGGCGTTAAGGGGTGAAAGAGTAAAATAGCTACAAAACGGTCCCGAAAGAGGCATGACCACCTCCCACAGGACTAATGTAACTTGTACGAACCTATTGAGTAGTCATCGGACTCCCGGTTTGAGTATACGAAGAGAATTTGCAGAATTTAGACTTATGGCTAAAAACATGGCGTCAAGGGCGAAAACGTAAAAAAACCATAAAACGGTCTTGTAAGAGGCACGGGCACCTCGCACGAGATCAATGTAACTTGTACAAACCGACCGCGTAGTCACCGAACTCCCCGTTTGGGTATACGACGAGAATTTGTCAAAAATTAGACTTGGGCAAAAAAGCTTGGCGTCAAGGGGTGAAAGCATAAAATAGCCACAAAATGGTCCCGTAAGAGGCACGAGCACCTCGTACAGGACCAATGTAACTCGTACGAACCTATCAAATAGTCACCAGACACCTGGTTTGAGTATACGATGAGAATTTGCAAAATTTAGACTTAGGGTAAAAAAATGGCGTCAACGGATGAAAACATAAAACAACCACAAAACGGTTCTGTAAAAGGTATGAACACCTAACACGGGACCAATATAACTCGTGCGAACCAGCCGCGTAGTCACTAGCCTCTCGGTTTGAGTATACAATGAGAATTTGTAGAAATTTAGACTTGAGCATAAAAACTTGGTGGTAAGGAGTGAAAGCGTAAAAAAATACAAAACGGTCCCATAAGAGGTAGGAGCACCTCGCACGGGACCAATGTAACTCATACAAACCTATCGAGTAGTCACCGAACTCCCGATTTGAGTATATGGTGAGAATTTGCAAAATTTAGATTTAGGGATAAATACATGGCTTTAAGGGGTGTAAATGTAAAACGACAACAAAACGGTCCCATAAAAGGTATGAACACTTAACATGGGATCAATGTAACTCGTGCGAACCGACCGCGTAGTCACTGGCCTCCCTATTTGAGTATACGATGAGAATTTGTAAAATTTAGACTTAAGCCTAAAAACTTGGCGTTAAGGGGTGAAAGCGTAAAATAGCCAAAAAATAGCCCCGTAAGAGGCACGAGCATCTCGTACGGGACCAATTTAACTCGTTACGAACCTATCGCGTAGTCACCAAACTTTCAATTTGAGTATATGACCAGAATTTGCAAAATTTAGACTTAGGGCTAAAAACATGGCGTAAAGGGATGAAAACGTATAACAACCAAAAAGGGTCCCCGTAAGAGGTCTGGTCACCTCGTACGAGACCAATGCAACTCGTACGAACCGAGGGTGTAGTGATCAGACTCTTCGTTTGAGTATAAGACGAGAATAAGAAAATTTAAGACTTAGGCCAAAAATATGGTGTCAAGGGTTGAAAACGGGAAACAACCACAAAACTCTCCTGTAAGAGGTTACGGGACCTCGAACGGGACTAATCTAACTTGTACGAACCAACCGCGTAGTCACAAAACTCCCCATTTGAGTATACGACGAGAATTTGTAAAAAATTAAACTTGGGCCAAAAAACTTGGCGTCAACGGGTTAAAGCGTAAAATAACCACAAAACGGCCCCGTAAGAGGCACAAGCACCTCGTTCGGGACCAATGTAACTCATACGAACCTATCGAGTAGTCACTGGACTCCCGGTTTGAGTATATGGAGAGAATTTGTAAAATGTAGACTTATGGCTTAAAACACGGCGTCAAGGGGTGAAAACATAAAACAACCCCAAAACGGTCTCGTAAGAGGCACGACCACCTCACGTGGGACCAATGTAACTTGTATGAACTGATCGTGTAGTCACCGGACTCGCCGTTTGGGTATAAGATGAGAATTTTTTAAAATTTAAACTTAGGCAAAAAAACTTCGCGTCAAGGGGTGAAAGCAGAAAAAAACCACAAAGCAGTCCCGTAAGAGGCACGAACACCTCTCCCAGGACCAATGTAACTCGTGCGAACCTTTCAAGTAGTCACCGGACTCCCGGTTTGAGTATACGGAGATAATTTGCAAAATTTATACATATGGCTAAAAACATGGCATCAACGGGTTAAAATATAAAACAACCATAAAACGATCTCGTAAGAGGCACGGGCACCTCGTACGGGATCAATGTAACTTGTAGGAACAGACCGCGTAGTCACTAGACTCTCCGTTTGGGTATACGACGAGAATTTGTAAAAAATTAGACTTGGGATAAAAAACTTGGCGTGGAGGGGTGAAAGAGTAAAACATCCACAAAACGGTCCCGTAAGAGGCACGAGCACCTCGCACGAGACCAATGTAACTCGTACGAACCTATCGAGTAGTCACCGGACTCCCGATTTGAGTATACGGCAAGAATTTGCAAAAATTAGACTTAGGGATAAAAATATGGCATCATGGGGTCAAAATGTAAAACGACCACAAAACGGTCCCGTAAGAGGTACGAAACCCTCGCACGGGACCAATGTAACTCGTGCGAACCAACCACATAGTCACTGGCCTCCCTGTTTGAGTATTCAATGAGAATTTGTAAAATTTAGATTTGAGCCAAAAAACTTGGCATTAAGGGGTGAAAGCGTAAAACAACCACAAAACGGTCCCTTAAGAGGCACGGGCACCTCGTACGGAACCAATTTAACTCGTACGAACCTATGGCGTAGTCATCGGACTCCCGATTTGAGTATACGACGAGAATTTGTAAAATTTGGACTTAGGGCTGAAAACATGGCATCAAGGGGTGAAAACATAAAATAACCTCAAAACGGTGCCGTAAGAGGTGTGGGCACCTCGCACGGGACCAATGTAACTTGTATGAACTGACGGCGTAGTCATCGAACTTCCTATTTGAGTATACGACAAGAATTAGTAAAATTTAAGATTTAGGCCTAAAATATGGCATCAAGGGGTGAAAACATAAAACAACCACAAAACGGTCCCGTAAGAGGCACGGGCACCTCGTACGGGACCAATGTAACTTGTACGAACCAGCCGCAGTCACCAGACTCCCCATTTGAGTGTACGACGAGAATTTGTTAAATATTAGACATGGGCAAAAAAACTTGGTGTCTAGGGGTGAAAGCATAAAACATCCAAAAAACGGTCTCATAAGAGGCACGAGAACCTCGCACGGGACCAGTGTAACTTGTACGAACCGACCGCGTAGTCACCGGAGTCCCTATTTGAGTGTACGACGAGAATTTATTGAACATTATACTTGGGCAAAAAAACTTAGCGTCAAGGGGTGAAAGCATAAAACAGCCACAAAATGTTCCCGTAAGAGACACGATCACCTCGTACGGGACCAATGTAACTCGTACGAACCTATCGAGTAGTCACCGGACTCCCGGTTTGAGTATACGACGACAATCTGCAAAATTTAGACTTATGGCTAAAAATATGGTGTCAAGGGGTGAAAACCTAAAAAAACTCCTAAATAGTCCCGTAAGAGGCACGAGCACCTCACATGAGACCAATTTAACTTCTACGAACCGACCGCGTAGTCATCGGACTCCCCGTTTGGGTATACGACGAGAATTTGTAAAAAAATAGACTTGGGCAAAAAAACTTTACGTCAAGGGGTTAAGCATAAAACAACTATAAAACGGTCCCGTAAGAAGCATGGCCACCTCGTACGGGACCAATGTAACTCGTACGAACCTATTGAGTAGTCTCCAGACTCCCGATTTGAGTATACTGAGAGAATTTACAGAATTTATACTTATGGCGAAAAACATGGCGTCAACGGGTGAAAACATGAAACAACCACAAAACAGTCCCCTAAGAGGCATGGGCACCTCGCATATGACCAATATAACTTGTACGAACCGACCCATAGTCATTGGACTCCCCGTTTGGGTATACGATGAGAATTTGTAAAAAAATAAACTTGGGCCAAAAAACTTGGCGTCAAGGGGTTAAAGCGTAATATAGCCACGAAACGGTCCCGTATGAGGCACAAGCACCTCGTTCGGGATCAATTTAACTCGTACGAACCTATCGAGTAGTCATCGGACTCACGGTTTGAGTATATGGAGAGAATTTGCAAAATGTAGACTTATGGCTAAAAACACGGCGTCAAGGGGAGAAAATGTAAAACAACACCAAATGGTCCGATAAGAGGAACGGGCACCTCGCATGGGACCAATATAACTTGTACGAACTGACCACGTAGTCACCGGACTTCCCCTTTGGGTATACGATGAAAATTTGTTAAAATTTAGACTTGGACAAAAAAACTTGGCGTCAAGGGGTGAAACTGGAAAATAATAACAAAACGGCCCCGTAAGAGGCACAAACACCTCTCACGGGACCAATTAACTCGTACAAACCTATCAAGTAGTCACCGGACTCCCAGTTTGAGTATACGGAGAGAATTCGAAGAATTTAGACTTATGGCTAAAAACATGGTGTCAATGGGGTAAAACGTAAAACAACCATAAAACGGTCCTGTAAGAGGCACGAGCACCTCGCACGGGACCAATGTAACTTGTACGAACCGACCGCGTAGTCACCGAACTCCCCGTTTGGGTATACGACGAGAATTTGTCAAAAATTAGGCTTGGTCAAAAAAACTTGGCGTCAAGGGGTGAAAGCATAAAATAGCCACAAAATGGTCCCGTAAGAGGCACGAGCACCTCACACGGGACTGATGTAACTCGTACGGACCTTTTGAGTAGTCACCGGACTCCCAGTTTGAGTATATGGAGAGAATTTACAAAATGTACACTTATGGCTAAAAACATGGCGTCAAGGGGTGAAGACGTAAACCAACCCCAAAACGGTCCCGTAAGAGGCACGGGCACCTCACACGGGAACTCGTGCGAACCGACCACGCAGTCATTGGCCTCCCAATTTGAGTATACGATGAGAATTTGCAAAATTTCGACTTGAGCCTAAAAACTTGGCGTTAAGGGGTGAAAGCGTAAAATAACCACAAAACGGTCCCGTAAGAGGCACGAGCACCTCGCACGAGACCAATTTAACTCGTACGAGCCTATCGCGTAGTCATCGGACTCCCAATTTGAGTATACGATGAGAATTTGCAAAATTTAGACTTAGGACTGAAAACATGGCATCAAGGGGTGATAACATAAAACAACCTCGAAACGGTGCCATAAGATTTGCAGCTAGCTCGGACGGGACCAATGTAACTCGTACGAACCGATGGCATAGTCACCGGACTCCCTGTTTGAGTATACGACGATAATTAGCAAAATTTAAGACTTAGGCCTAAAATAAGGCGTCAAGGGGTGAAAACGTAAAACAGCCACAAAACGGTTCCGTAAGAGGCACGGGCATCTCGCACGGGACTAATGTAACTTGTACGAATCGACCACGTAGTCACCGGACGCCCCGTTTAAGTGTACGAGGAGAATTTGTTAAACATTAGACTTGGGCAAAAAAACTTGGCGTTAAGGGGTGAAATCGTAAAATAGCAACAAAATGATCCCGTTAGAGGCACGACCACCTCATATAGGACCAATATAACTCGTATGAAGCTATCGAGTAGTCACCGGACTCCCAGTTTGAGTATATGGAGAGAATTTGTAGAATTTAGACTTATGGCTAAAAACATGGCATCAACGGGTGAAAACATAAAACAGCCACAAAACGGTCCCGTAAGAGCCACGACCACCTTGCACGGGACCAATGTAAGTTGTACGAACCGACCGTGTAGTCACCGGACTCCCTGCTTGGGTATACGATGAGAATTTGTAAAATATTAGACTTGGGCTAAAAAACTTGGCGTCAGGGGGTGAAAGCGTAAAATAGCCACAAAACGCTCCCGTAAGAGGCACGAGCACCTCGAATGGGACCATTATAACTCGTACGAACCTATCGAGTAGACACCGGAGTCCCAGTTTGAGTATACGGTGAGAATTTACAAAACTTGGACTAAGGGCGAAAAACGTGGCGTCAACGGGTGAAAAAGTAAAACGGCCACAAAAAGGTTCCATAAAAGGTACGAACACCTCGCACGGGACCAATGTAACTCGTGAGAACTGACCGCGCGGTTACTCGCCTCCCAATTTGAGTATACAATGAGAATTTGCAAAATTTAGACTTGAGCCTAAAAACTTGGCGTTAAGGGGTGAAAGCATAAAACAGCCAAAAAATGGTCCCGTAAGAGGCAGGAGCACCTCACACGGGACCAATGTAGCTCATACAAACCTATCGAGTGGTCATCGTACTGCAGATTTGAGTATACGGCGAGAATTTGCAAAGTTTAGATTTAGGGCTAAAAACATGGCTTTAAGGGGCGAAAACATAAAACGGCCACAAAACACTCCCGTAAAAGGTACGAACACCTTACATGAGATCAATGTAACTCGTGCGAACCAACCACGTAGTCTTTGGCCTCCCGATTTGAGTATACGATGAGAATTTGTAAAGTTTAGACTTGAGCCTAAAAACTTGGTGTTAAGAGGTGAAAGTGTAAAATAGCCACAAAACGACCCCGTAAGAGGCACGAGCACCTCGTACGGGACCAATTTAACTCGTACGAATCTATCGCGTAGTCACCGGACTCCCGATTTGAGTATACGGGGATAATTTGCTTAGGGCAAAAAACATGGCGTTAACGAGTGAAAATATAAAACGGCCACAAAATGGTTCTTTAAAAGGTACGAACACCTCACACGGTACCAATGTAATTCGTGTGAACCGATCGCGTAATCACTGGCCTCCCAATTTGAGTATACAATGAGAATTTTCAAAATTTAGACTTGAGCCTAAAAACTTGGCATTAAGGGGTGAAAGCATAAAACAGCTACAAAATGGTCCCGTAAGAGGCAGGAGCACCTCGCAAGGGACTAATGTAACTCGTACTAACCTATCGAGTAGTCACCGAACTCCTGGTTTGAGTATATGACGAGAATTTGAAAAATTCAGATTTAGGGATAAAAATATGGCTTTAAGGGGTGTGAACATAAAATGGCCACAAAATGGTCCCTTAAAAGGTATAAACACCTGGCACGGGATCAATGGAACTCGTGCGAACCGATCGCGTAGTCACTGGCCTCCCAATTTGAGTATACGATGAGAATTTGTAAAATTTAGACTTGAGCCTAAAAACTTGGCATTAAGGGGTGAAAGCATAAAATATCCACAAAACGACCCCGTAAGAGGCACGAGCACCTCGTGCGGGACCAATTTAACTCGTACGAACCTATCGCATAGTCATCGGACTCCCGATTAGAGTATACAACAAGAATTTGCAAAATTTAGACTTAGGGCTAAAAATATGGCGTCAAGGGGTGAAAATGTATAACAGCCACAAAATGGTCCCGTAAGAAGTGCGATCACCTTGCACGGGACCAATGTAACTCGTACAAACCGACGACGTAGTCATCGGACTCTCCGTTTGAGTATATGACGAGAATAAGAAAAATTTAAGACTTAGCCCTAAAATATGGCATCAAGGGTTGAAAACATAAAACAACCACAAAACAGTCCCGTATGAGGTTACAAGAACCTCGTACGGGACCAATGTAACTTTTACAAACCGATCGCGTAGTCACCGGACTCTCCGTTTGAGTATACGAAGAGAATTTGTAAAAAATTGAACTTGGGCCAAAAAACTTTGCGTCAAGGTGTTAAAGCATAAAACAGCAACAAAACGGTCCCGTAAGAGGCACAAGCACCTCATTTGGGATCAATGTAACTTGTACGAACCTATCGAGTAGTCACCGAACTCCCAATTTGAGTATATGGAGAGAATTTGAAAACTGTAGACTTATGGCTAAAAACACGGCGTCAAGGGGTGAAACGTAAAACAATCCCAAAGCGGTCCCGTAAGAGGCACAACCACCTCGCGTGGGACCAATGTAACTTGTATGAACTGATCACGCAATCACCGGACTTGCCGTTTGGGTATACGATAAGAATTTGTTAAAATTTCGACTTAGGAAAAAAAACTTGGCGTCAAGGGGTGAAAGTGGAAAATAGCCAAAAAATGGTCCCGTAAGAGGCACGAACAGCTCTCACGGGACCAATATAACTCGTACGAACATATCAAGTTGTCACGGGACTCTCGGTTTGAGTATACATGGATAAAAATATGGTGTCAATGAGTTAAAACATACAACAACCACAAAACGGTCTAGTAAGTGGCATGGGCACCTCGTACGGGACCAATGTAACTTGTACGAACTGACCGCGTAGTCACCGGACTCCCCATTTGGGTATACGACGAGAATTTGTAAAAAATTAGACTTTGGTAAAAAAACTTGGCGTCAAGGGGTGAAAGAGTAAAACTGTCACAAAACAGCCTCGTAAGAGGTACAAACACCTCGCACGGGACCAATGTAACTCGTACGAACCTTTTGAATATACACCGAACTCCCGATTTGAGTATACGACGAGAATTTGAAAATTTTAGACTTTGGGCAAAAAACATGGCGTCAAGGGGTCAAAACGTAAAACGACCACAAAATGGTCCCGTAAGAGGTACGAACACCTCGCACGGGACCATGTAACTCGTGCGAACCGACTGCGTAGTCACTAGCCTCCCGGTTTTAGTATACGATGAGAATTTATAAAATTTAGACTTGAGCCTAAAAACTTGGCGTTAAAGGGTGAAAGCATAAAACAGCTACAAAACGGTCCCATAAGAGGCACAAACACCTCGCGCGGGACCAATTTAACTCATACGAACCTATCGCGTAGTCATCGGACTCTCGATTTGAGTATATGACAAAAATTTGTAAAATTCAGACTTAGGGTTGAAAACATGGCATCAAGGGGTGAAAACATTAAACAATCTCAAAACGGTAACGTAAGAGGTGCGGGCACCTCGCATGGGACCAATGTAACTCGTACGAACCGACGCGTAGTAACTAGACTCCCTGTTTGAGTGTACTACGAGAATTAGCAAAATTTAAGACTTGGGTCTAAAATATGGCATCAAGGGGTGAAAATGTAAAAATCCACAAAATAGTCCCGTAAGAGGCACGTGTACCTCACACGGAGCCAATTTAACATGTACGAACCGACCGTGTAGTCACCTGACTCCCCGTTTGAGTGTACGACGAGAATTTTTTAAACATTAGACTTGGGAAAAAAACTTGGCATCAAGGGGTGAAAGCAAAAAACAACAACAAAACGGTCCCGTAAGAGGAACGAGCACCTCGCACGGGGCCAATATAACTCGTACGAACCTATCGAGTAGTCACCGGACTCCCGATTTGAGCATACGATGATAATCTGCAAAATTTAGACTTATGGCTAAAAATATGGCGTCAAGGGCTGAAAACGTAAAATAACTCCAAAACAATCCCGTAAGAGGCACGAGCACCTCACACAGGACCAATGTAACTTGTACGAATTGACCGCATAGTCACTGGACTCCCCATTTGGTTATACGACGAAAATTTGTAAAAAATTAGACTTTGGCAAAAAAACTTGGCGTCAAGGGGTGAAAGAGTAAAACAACCACAAAACGGTATCGTAAGAGGCACAAGCACCTCGCACGGGACCAATGTAACTCGTACGAACCTTTTGAGTAGTCACCGAACTCCCGATTTGAGTATACGACGAGAATTTGCAAAATTTAGACTTTGGGCTAAAAACATGGTGTCAAGGGGTCAAAATGTAAAATGAGCACAAAATGGTCCCATAAGAGGTACGAACACCTCACACGAGACCATGTAACTCGTGCGAACCGACCGCGTAGTCACTGGCCTCCCAATTTTAGTATACGATGAAAATTTGCAAAATTTAGACTTGAGCCTAAAAACTTGGCGTTAAGGGGTGAAAGCGTAAAACGTCCACAAAACGGTCCCATAAGAGGCATAAACACCTTGCACGGGATCAATTTAACTCGTACGAACCTATCGCGTAGTCATCGGACTCCCGATTTGAGTATACGACAAAAATTTACAAAATTTAGACTTAGGATTGAAAACATGGCATCAAGGGGTGAAAACATTAAACAATCTCAAAATGGTAACGTAAGAGGTGCGGGCACCTCGCACAAGACCAACGTAACTCGTACGAACCGGTGGCGTAGTAACTGGACTCCCTGTTTGAGTATACGACGACAATTAGCAAAATTTAAGACTTGGGCCTAAAATATGGCATCAAGGGGTGAAAATGTAAAACAACCACAAAATAGTCCCGTAAGAGGCACGGGTACCTCGCACGGTGCCAATTTAACATGTACGAACCGACCGTGTAGTCACCCGACTCCTCATTTGAGTGTCAGACGAGAATTTTTTAAACATTAGACTTGGGAAAAAAACTTGGCATCAAAGGATGAAAGCTTAAAACAACAACAAAACTGTCCCGTAAGAGGAACGAGCACCTCGCACGGGACCAATATAACACGTATGAACCTATCGAGTAATCACCGGACTCCCGGTTTGAGTATACGGTGATAATCTGCAAAATTTAGACTTATGGCTAAAAACATGGCGTCAAGGGGTGAAAACGTAAAACAAATCCAAAACGGTCCCGTAAGAGGCACGGACGCCTCGCACAGGACCAATGTAACTAGTACGAATTGACCGCATAGTCACCGGACTCCCCATTTGGTTATACGATGAGAATTTGTAAAAAATTAGACTTGGGCAAAAAAACTTGGCGTCAAGGGGCCAACGCGTAAAATAGCTACAAATCGGTCCCGTGAGAGGCACGACCACCTCGTATGGCACCAATGTAACTCGTACGAACCTATCGAGTAGTCACCGGACTCCCGGTTAGAGTATACAGAGAGAAATTGCAAAATTTAGACTTATGGCTAAAAACATGGCGTCAACGGGTGAAAACGTAAAATAGCAAAACGGTCCCGTAAGAGGCACGGGCACCTCGCACGGGACCATTGTAACTTATACGAATCGACCGCGTAGTCACCAGACTGCCCGTTTGGGTATACGACGAGAATTTCTAAAAAATTAGACTTTGGCAAAAAAACTTTGCGTCTTGGGGTGAAAGCATAAAATAGCCACAAAATGGTCCCGTAAGAGGCACGAGCACTCGCATGGGACCAATGTAACTCATACGAACCTATCGAGTAGTCACCGGACTTCTAGTTTGAGTATACTGGGAGAATTTGCAAAATTTAGACTCAGGGCAAAAAACATGGCGTCAAGGGGTGAAAACATAAAATGGCCACAAAATGATTCCGTAAAAGGTATGAACACCTCACAAGGGACCAATGTAACTCATACGAACTGACCGCATAGTCACTGGCCTCCCGGTTTGAGTATACAATGAGAATTTCCAAAATTTAGACTTGAGCCTAAAAACTTGGCATTAAGGGATGAAAGCGTAAAACAGCCACAAAATAGTCCCGTAAGAGGCAAGAGCATCTCGCATGGGACTAATGTAACTCGTACGAACCTATCGAGTAGTCATCGAACTCCCGGTTTGAGTATACAACGAGAATTTATAAAATTTAGATTTAGGGCTAAAAACATGTCTTTAAGGGGTGAAAACGTAAAACAACCACAAAACGGTCCCGTAAAAGGTACGAACACATCGCACGGGATCAATGTAATTCGTGCGAACCGACCGCATAGTCACTGGCCTCCTAGTTTGAGTATACGATGAGAATTTTCAAAATTTAAACTTGAGCCTAAAAACTTGGCGTTAAGGGGTGAAAGCATAAAACGGCTACAAAATGGTCCTATAAGAGGTACGAGCACTCGTACCGGACCAATTCAACTCGTACGAACCTATCATGTAGTCTCCGGACTCTCGGTTTGAGTATACAACGAGAATTTACAAAATTTAAACTTAGGGTTGAAAGCATGGCGTCAAGGGGTGAAAAGGTAAAACAACCACAAAATGTCCCGTAAGAGGTGCGGGCACCTCGCACGGGACCAATGTAACTCATACGAATCGACGGTGTAGTCACCGAACTTCCCGTTTGAGTATACGACGGGAATTAACAAAATTTAAGACATAGGCCTGAAATATGGCGTCAAGGGGTGAAAATGTAAAACAACCATAAAACAGTCCCGTAAGAGGCACGTGCACCTAGTACGGGACCAATGTAACTCGTACGAACCGACTGCGTAGTAACAGGACTCCCGGTTTGAGTATACGATGAGAATTTGCCCAAATTTAGACAGGCTTTAAAACATGGCCTCAACGGGTGAAAACATAAAACAACCACAAAACAATCCAGTGAGAGGCACGATCACCTCGCATGGTTCCAATGTAACTCGTCGGGACTGACCGCGTAGTCCCCGGCCTCTCGGTTTGAGTATACGACGAGAATTTGGAAAATTTAGACTTAGTCTTGAAAACATAACGTCAAAGGGTGAAAACATAAAACAACAACAAAACGGTCCCGTTAGAGGCACCATCACCTCGCACGGGACCAATGCAACTCGTACGAACCGATCGCGTCATCACGGGACTCCCGGTTTGAGTATACGATGAGAATTTGCAACATTTAGACTTTTAGGTTTAAACATTATTTGAATACTGATATCTTTTTTTTTTTCTTATATTTTTTTGCAGGATAACATTTTAGGGTTATATTTTATTCGCGTGGAACACATGAACAAAGCAATGATTTGCGATAGGTAGATTGTTTATTTATTATTGTTGTTGATATACGAGATTGTTGTTTTAATTTTTTTATTGGTCGTGCGGGCTTTTGGGTTGATTAAACAGGTTGGTTTTCATGTATAAACAAAGGAGACTCTGTCGAATTTTTTTCAAAATTGTAAAGAATTGTTGATATGGGAGATTTTTTAATTTTTTTATGGTCGTGCGAGCTTTTGTTTTGATTAAACATGTTGGTTTTCATGTATAAACAAAGGAGACTATCGAATTTTTAAAAAAATTGTAAACAATTGTTGATATGCAAGATTCTTATAGCCGTGCGTGCTTTTCTATTGATTAAACAGGTTGGTTTTCATGAATAAACAAAGGAGACTCTATCAAATTTTTTTAAAAATTGTAAAAAGTTGATACGATTAACTAATATATTTGGATATTTTATTTTACTATAATATTATTTTGATAAAATGATTATTTATTGATTGCAGGTTGTGCACAAGAAATTGAAGAGACATGTTTTTGAGCGTGTCTACTATATGTGACACTAAGAGAAGTTTTTGAAGCGTGACAACCATATTTATCATCTTAATTTAGGGATGATATGTTTTTTGACAATTGTATATCTTATTGATTAGTATGATTTTGTACTCATTTAAATATTTCAACTTAAATGTAGTTTAATGGAAGAAATTGTTATTGGATACGTGCTTCAATGAATGTGGTTGATATATTGCATTTATGATCAGATGATTTGATTTATAATGTAAATTAGACGTCAATTATTATTGCAACATAAAACATATAATAATATAACTATTTATGATAATTTTTTATTTATCAATTGGGACGGTTGTAAACCGTCCCTAATACTTATTTGTATCAATTGAGAATACCTTTTGGGATGTTTTTTACCGTCCCTAATACCCATTTTTGCATCATTGAAATTACCTTTTGGGACGGTTTTTATCGTTCTAATTGGGTTGCCAGAATCTCAGTAGTATTAGGGACGGTTTATCCATCCCTAATACTATTGGCGGGAGCGGGAATTTTTTCGCGGGAACACCATTTAGGACGGAAAAATCCGTTCCTAATGCCAAATGCAGAGCGCCCATAAATTAACATTTAGGATGGTAAAATCCGTCCCTAAAATATTTGCGATGCCTAGTATAAGGGACGAATTTTTGTACTATTAGGGACGAATTTTTACTGTCCCTAATACTCATTTTTCTTGTAGTGTTATGAGTTGGTCGTGTGTCCTGAGGGCGTAACTTGAGAATTCAGAGTATTATGACTTGATAAAACATTAGGTTCTAGCCTTGCACTCTGCTAAGAAATTATGCAGGTTGAGGATGTGATCTTTCGTATATGTTCATATTGTGATCCCTGGAGTAACTCTAGATTAACGTAGGAGTCTAATGGGAGATGTCGATCGGGTGAACGAGTGTGATGTTTAGTCTTATGACCATTGACGTTTGGAGATGTGGATGTTGCACCAACCTAAGGTGAGCGTGATCCAAGTTGTTCAAGGAGATGTAGGTTAAGAATCCTTACATAGGCATAATCCATGATGACAGGTTTATTAGAAATGGAACTTTGTTTGGGAGTGTCAAACATCCCGGAGACTTTTTAAGATACACGCGCTAAGCATGCTTGAGTATTAACAATAAGACCTTAGGGCTCAAGATAATTAGATGAGCAACAATGATTGGTTAAGGTGAAGTCCTTGGAGTTGGACCCAGGTATTTAGAATGCCTAGGATTGGGAACCGATCATTGGTGACTAGATTATAGGTTGGGATGACCCAAAAATTTCGAGGATGAAATTACCTAAAGAGGGCAGTTTGTAATACCCCATCCTGGTAAATTAAATAAATAACAAGTATAAATTTTATTTGAGGAGGAATAAAATTATTGTGAAATTAAATAAAGAGTATTGGTGTATTTATTATTTGGATCATAATTTTATGGGCTATTTGATTAATTAATATGAATTGATGAAATTATAATTTACCAAAATTTGTAGGTAACAAATTTAGTTATGAAGAGAAGTATTGAATTTCGGATGGGTCCAAAACATTAGTGGTTAGGGACTATAAAGATTGTGGAAATTTCTTTAGATTGAAAGCCACAAATATATACCTCTCAAGACTTTAGAACCATTGGATGATCCATACAGTCGCTCAAGCTATGGAGTAAACATTCAAGTAATAGAGGTAGTCGCTCAAGCGACTAAGTTGGTCACTCGAACGATGGGTAGAATATCAGCTCTCTCTCTTCACGGTCCACAGTTGATTTGTGGATTAATTCTTTGATCTAATTCCTTATAACGAAGGAAAGAAATAATAGCTTGTGGGTCAAATTGTTGTTTTGTAAAAGGGGATACACCAAGGATTTATGGCAGCTTACAGAAGATGATTTCGTTCTCCCATTCGTGCTCAATTAGTCGTGTCAACCTTGGGCCTGACATTATGCATAGTAACTGATGAAACTAATAGGTATAACGAATGGTAAGTTTTTGTCTTGTGGATAATAGAAAGAAACATGGGAAATAACAAAGCTATGAGATCGACCCTATAAATTTGGTTGTCACCTTTCAGACCGTTGATCAACCCATATGTCAATCCTTGAAGCCTTGAAATTTGGATGAACTATTCCATTTATTGGGGGAATTATTTTGTATATAAGGGAGAGGTCAGTGTGGGTTGGGGAAACACACATACAAATGCCATATCCTTGTCGCTTTAGCAAAGAACTCTCAGCTATGAGACCTACTACATCCGACATTTTACCTTGGCGCAGTATAGTGTTTATACTCACAAAATATATAGTTCTTTCCCATCTGGTCAAGTTAACGTATAAACATTTAGACATATATTGTTAGGGATTTTGAAGTGATATTTTAATGGAGTTTCTTGGAGCTATTTTGGTGGAGCATTTGTGACCTCCTTTTAGGGCCACCTTTGGAGGTGGGGGAGTCACCCACCTTCATCACCACCATCCTTGAGACCATTTTTGGTGGGTAATCTACTCTCATTATATTTAGACTCTATTTGCTGAATATTGTAGCCTTACTATTATGCATGGTTAAGAGTAGGATTATGAGAAAATAATATGTTGTCACTAATCTAAGAATAGCCATTTTTATGGAGTAAAAATGCTTAAAAAACAATATTGTGGTAGTTTTCCTAATAAATCTAAAAATAGACATTTGTATGAAATAACAATGTGTGGTTATATTATTTTAGTGTCTTTTTGGTAAAAGGAGATAATATACATTTTTATAAAATAAAAATGTAGTTTTGGCATATTTATAATAAAAAGAAATAATATACATTTTTATGGAATAAAAATGTAAGAAAATTTTGTTTTGATATATCTCTAGTGAAAAGGAAATATTAAACACTTTTATAGAATAAAAATGTAAGAAACTGCTACTTGTGTGTATTTAGGAAAAAAAGAAATAATGGACCTTTTTATGAAATAAAAATGTGGAATGATGTTAAAATATTTATGAAATAAGTATTTTAAGTTTTGTGCGAGTAGAGACTCGTGAATAAGGAGTAGTGTTGGTAATAAAGATGTAAAGGGTGTTATTTACTTAAGGAGGAACATTTCTATGAAAAAAAATGTGAAATGTATTTACACTTATGTAAGTGTGAAAGTGAATTAAGTTCTAAGCGTGAATGAATTTAGTATAAATTATGGGTGTGTGAATAAGGGACTTAAAGAAGAAAAGAAACAATTTTCCAAGTGTTAGTGAAAAAATGGAAGGTTAAGTCCGGATTTTGGCTTCGGCAGGGTAAAAGTAAGGAAATGGAATAATGTGGACATTTGTTAAATGTTAAACACATAAAAGTAACTATAATGATACTGGGATAAAGCAAGAAGGGTCTAGATCCCTTGGGTGAAAAGTCCTAAATCACTAGCCAGAGCATATGGTGCACATAGCCATCGGTATAGAGCCCATGTAAGTCTGCGGTTAATTGGAAGATTTTGAGAAAACATAAATGAAATGTGGAACAAGTCAATAAATGGGCTGTCTGGTAATGTGTTAATGTAGCCTAACTTGAATGGATGAATAAATGTCCCAGTAAAAGGTAAATGGACAAGCAAATGCGTAAATCTATTAATGTCCATAAGATAAGGTAAAATGAGATAAAGTAAGTCGATTAATGGGTGATCAAGAAACCAAGTTGTTGAACCAAAAAATTTATACGTAAATGTTGAAAGGATTTTCGAATGATAAAAAAGATTTTTTTAACACAGTGAGTGCGTGTGTTGAAATGGTAATTCAATGGAAATACTAAAATGTACAAATGAGTTTAATCGAGTAAGTCCAGTAAAGAAATGTATTTGGATGAGTCAAATATAATGATTTTAAGTGTTGAACTGGGTGTGTCACAAAGCATGACAAGTGCTAAGTATAATGCAAGAAGGTATTTTACAAGATTAAGGTACATTTAATCTGGGCAAGTATAGTTTTTGAAAGTAAAAAGATTAATGCATTGAGTATGTATTTTCAAAGGTATACGTATATATTAGATACATACATATTTTCGCATGCATGTGCTCTAGCGTGAGAGTATTCCCTTTCACCGTTCGTTTTTATACTGCTTGTATATTCTCACTGGGCTTTGGCTCACACCTTCGCTTTATTACGGCGGGTTGGGTGCAGTTTCGTATTTTGAGGGCATTGTGCATGTAAGTTTACTTTATTTATTTAAGTTAGAAAGCTCTATTTACTTGGACTTTGGGGGTACTCCCCTTGGGTCCCACATGTAGTTTTTCTTGAAATTGGAATTGCATGCTAACAAGCGGAATGTTAATTAAATTAAAATTGGACTGGCAACATGATTTAGACTATTTCATCGCACTTCACACCTAAACTTTTGATTCGGATCGGGTTGAATCATGGGTAACCCATAAATTCGAGTTGGGGCATTACACATACAGTCACTGCAACGGTTTTTACATGCACTATTTTCTTGTGAAGTTTTATCGCATTTGGTTCGTTGTATAGACATAATTGAGATGGAAACACTCAAGTCAATATGTGATAGACGAATACAATACTCAAATAATACCGTGCACATGTGCAATAAAGGAGATAAGGAGCCAAACATGTAGAAGATATAACAAACCACATCTCAATGACTACAAACAAAGTAAATCACATGGATGAAATGATGTTGCATCTCAAATCACTATCAAACAGTCACGTGGAATATGGAATGAAGTTTTACTATGGCTATCTTAAATGTTCATCCATAACTGGTGTAAATAAAAAAATAAAACTCATTTTATGTTTTTCAAAAAAATTTATAAACATAAAATCTTTCTGGATTTTTCAATTTTTCAAAAAAAATAGAAAATGTTTTTGTATTTTTCTAAAAAAAATAAAAACAAATCATGATACAAATGATACAATCCAGAGATAGGAATCATATGATATGAACATGGAAAATGCATCCTACTCTAGACACGGTAACCACCCCTCAGTCAACTATGCAAATTCCTAAAGACTTCCTAAGACTCTCGCATCTAAGGGCGTCTAGAGGCTTCATGAAAATATTGGCTAATTGGAGGTCGGTAGATAAAAACCTCAAGGATACGACCTTATCTTCTACTAACTCACAGATAAACTGCTCGTATATCCTAATGTACTTTGTTCGTGAATACTGGACTGGATTACGGGATATGTGTATCACGCTCATGTTATCACAGAAAATAGTAATGGTGTCCTGCGATATCCCATAATTATCCAACATCTGCTTCATCAACAGAAGTTGCATGCAATAACTCCTGGTAGTTATGTACCGTGCATCCACAGTGGACAAAGAGATGGAGTTTTTCTTCTTACTCAACTAAGAGACAAGAGAAGAACCAAAGAAGAATCAGCCACCATAAGTGCTCCTACATCCGTCTGCATCCATGACCCAATCAGTATCTGAATAGGCAGATAAATGATCATCGATATCAAAGGAATACCCAACGCCAAATGAGAGAGTCCCACTCACGTATTTGATAATACGTTTAAGAACGAGTAAGTGTTACTCTTTCGGGTACACCTGATATCGTGCCCAAACTCCAATACTAAAGGTGATGTCGGGACAAATGGTAGTCAAGTATAGAAGACTACCTATCATACTCCAATACAAGGTTTTCTTTACTTCCTTACCTAAAGTGTCCTTAATAAGATTTATTGAGGTACTCGTCGGGGTATGTGCGTGCTTAGCCGAGTGTAAACTATTTTTTTTCATAACGTCTCTAACATACTTGGAATAGGAGATGAACATCCCATCCTCTAGCTGACGAACCTAGAGACCAAGGAATAAAGTAAGCTCACCTACCATGCTCATCTCAAACTCACTCTTCATATCCTCCTCAAAGTAGTGATCATGATGGGAGCACGTGTATCCAAAGACTATGTCGTCCGCATAGACCTTGGCAAGAAAAATAGCACAGCCATATCTCCTGACGAATAACGTCATATTAACTCCCCCTCTCATGAAGCCACGAGATAAAATATATGAAGTAAGCCTTTCGTACCAAGAACAGGATTCTCGCTTCAAACCATACAAGGCTTTCCTCAGACAGTATACACGATCAGATTGCTTAGGTTCTTCAAACTCTTTTAGTTGTTCTATATAAACCTCCTCATGCAGAATGCCATTCAAAAAGGCACTCTTGATATCAATCTGATATATCTTAAAGCGCAGATGACATGCGATGGTAAGTAGTAAGCGGACGGACTCAAGACTCGTAATAGGAGCAAATGTCTGATCAAAGTCTACACCCTCTATCTGTGTATAGCCTTGAGCGACCAACCTAACCTTATTTGGATAATGGCACCAGCCTCATCCATCTTATTCTTAAAGATCCAATTGGTACCTATCATATTTGTCTTACTAGGTCGGGAGACCAGTTCCTAGACATTATTCTTTCTAAACTGAAGCGACTTATCCTGCATAGTGCATATTCAGTGTTCATCTTTGATTGCTTGTTTATGAATATTGGGATCAAGTTTGGACCTATAGAAAACATGGATAACAACGTTCTATATCTAAGAATGAGTCTTGACCCTAGGGTAGGATCTCCTAGAATAGCGGTAGGATCATGACTCTTGCGAACCCAAGCAAGAGTATCCCCTAAGTCAGGAATAGGATCCACTCTGGGTGTGGTAGGCACAATAGGATCATCTTTAGGAAGTGCATCAATATCACACAAAAGGTTATAATCAACAAACATCGACGATTTGTCATCTTTTATGGTGACGTTTACTGTCTCCATAACATTAGAGTTACTCAGGTTAAAAACCCGATATGCTCTTCTAGTCGATGAATATCCTAACAATATTCCCTTGTCGCTCCGGGAGTTAAACTTTCCTAATTGCTCTCTATCCCCCATGATGTAGCATTTGCTACCAAAGACACGAAAATATGAAAGGATGGTCTTCTTTCCAGTCTAAAATTCGTAGGGCGTATTAAGTGTGTGTAATCGAAGGTAAACCCTATTCACCGTGTGGCATGAGACAAACACCGCCTCTGCCCAAAATCTCCTAACAACTCTACAACCTAAAAGAATAGATCTATCCATCTCCTAAATCGGCTGATTCTTTCTCTCAACAATCCCATTTTTATGAGAAGTCTTCATGGCCAAAACTTCATGTTTGATCCCGAGGCTATCACAGTAAAGATCTACTTTAGCTTCCTTAAACTCAGTGTCATTGTCACTACATATCTTATTAATAGTGGTAAGAGGTATATCCTCACTATGTATCTTATTGAGTAATGTGAGAAATCATCTACCATCATGAGGATATACCTCTTACCACCCAAACTCTCAGTACGAGTAGGACCCATAAGATCCATGTGTATCAACTCAAGCACTCGTGAAGTGGTAATATAATTCAACTTCTTGTGGGGGATTTGGACTTGCTTTTCCAACTGACAGGGTCCACAAATCGTGAAAGTCAGTTTTCTAAGTGATGGCAAGCCATGTACTAGGTCCTTTTGAGCTAATTTCTCCAAATATCAAAAATTCACATGACCTAGACGTTAATGCCAAAGATCCATATGAGTGATCGTGGTACTGTTGCAGAGAAATGGGGACTTGGGCACAATCCCATATCAATTATCTTCAATCCTCACCCCTTTCAATATAAGTTTATCGGCTTGATTATAAACATTGCACTTTATCTGGTCAAACTTTACTGCAAAGTCAGCATCGCACAACTGGCTAATGCTGAGAAGGTTTGTTTTCAAACCTTTGACGTACAAAACATCCCCTAGCTTAGGAAATCTTGGTATCTCTATTGTACCTTGTCCTACTATGATAGACTTGCTCTCATCTCCAAAGGCGACTTTACCTTCCTTGCGATCCTCTAAGTAGGTAAAAAATGAGACATCGCCTGTCATGTGCCTAGAGCATCGACTATCGAAATACCACTGAGAAGTATTATGTGCTTTAAGAGAAACATGAACAACAAGGGCTTTTACGTTGAGTTTAGGCACCCATGATGAGGTAATCTTCTATTTTCCCTTGTCATTTTTAGCTCTAGTCAGGATATTATAAGTGTTCGCTGACTGCATAAAAATTCATTGTAACTCTTCTATTAGACTCTGAGATGTGGTGACTAGAAACTCAACATGCTCTCTAAGACTCGAAAAATCTCTAGTAGCACTTGGTGGAGCAAATGTACGTCATATCCGACCCAAACATTAGCAAAACTCCCTAAGGTGGCCCTTTTTTTATAGTAGGTACAGAAGTACACAGTCTTTAGCCAACCTTAGTTTGCTTTTCTTGGCCGAAATCTTCTCTGAGGTTTTTGATGATGGCCATAAGGATTCATAGTAAACTCAAGAATTGGTTTCAGTGTCACGTGGGATGTGGAGGCACCATCAAAACCTAGTACATTCCTTTCACTAAAACCTAAATCAGGGGCGAGGAGCATCTTTACCATCTCTCCAGATATGTTCTCTATTTTTACCTTAACCTCTCTGGTTATCTCAAGATCATGAGTAAGCTGGGCCACAAGGGCTTCAAGTTTCTTTCGAGTGTCCATGGAGGTCTGGAGCTCACTCATAAGACTAGAAACTTACTTGGTCAGGTCCCCTTTCTCTTTCTCTAAACATTTCTCTCTCTCTCTCTCTCTCTCTCTCTCTACTCAATCTATCTCTCTCAAAATAAACGGTCTCTCAAGGAAATGCTAATGGAGGACTCACTCTCTCTCTCTATCTCTCTCAAATATTTTTCTAAGGCAACTATCCTAAAAGCTAACGCTTTTTAGTTTTAAAAGAATTAACATATAAATCAGCGTACGAGCATCATAAATCACTCTTGCTCTCACTTGTAGCATCCCCCCTCACTCACATCGCTGCCACTAACGAGGTGTCCCTATGAAGTAGCATCCTCATCACCGTGAGGCGCACTGTCAGTACTCACATGACTAGCCATGAATCCGATGAAGTTACATTCATGTGGTGACTCGTCTCCAGAATCCACCAACTCGACCTCACTATCGGCACTAAAGTAGGCATTAAGAGCAGCTTTGCCTTTACCTTGACGTCTCAACCTAGCGTAAAACTCAAATGCCTTATGACCTCTACCATCACACTCATAGAATCTCGCCTCATTTTTCTTAGATGCATCCTTTTTATCCTTTTCATTTTTCTTTTCCAAAATATTTTTCTCAAAATTCTTTTTTATCTTTGAAATTGCCATTTTTCTTTAATTTGAGAAATTTTTTAAATTTTTTTGCAAAAAAGAGAAATCGTCTAAGTCAAAATAAAACCCCCAATCAGACAACTCTTCCACTCTTATACTAGATGATTCACCTCTCTTTATTTCAGGCCCCTCACTCTTTCTAGGCCGCGCTTTAAGTGCAACCCCTTTATATTTTGATTTTATCGTGTTAGGAAACATGTCAATTTCATAAGTCTCGGGGTCTCCTAACAATTCTTCTAATTTCAGACTACTCAAATTTCCTAAAGAATTTAGCGCAGTGACTTTAGTGATAAAACGCTTAGGCAGTGATCTCAAAATCTTTTTAACTACTCTAGCATCAGGAATGTGTTCACCTGAATTGAAACTAGTGTTTATAATATCAGATAAGCGTGCATAGAATTCATCAAAACACTCAGATTCAAGCATGGTGATTGCCTCAAATTGTGTAGTTAAATTTTATAATCCTGATTCTTTAACTGCATTAGTGCATTCATGGGTAGGTTGAAGAACATCCCGTGCTTATTTTGACGTGGTATATGTCATGATGCGTGGGAACTCGTTGGGGGTAACGTTTCCGAAAATTGCACTAAGCCCACGTGAGTTAGATGTGCTCCATTTAAATTCATGATCAGTCCATATAATCACAGGTTTTAAAGTAGTTATGTTATCTCTAATGATAGTGGGAGGCGTCCACCCTCTTTCACACACAACCCAAACACGTTCATCAATGTCCTTTAAGTGAGATTTCATATGGTCTTTTCAATATGCGTAAGTTGACTCGTCAAAAATTAGCACTCGATTATACAAGTTATCCATTGAAATTGCGCTTTTTCAAAAATCAATTTTTAGACCAAAATTGACATCCAAAAATTTTTTCCAGATAAAACTACACGGTATAATTGTATAATAGGCTCAGACACCAATTTGAGATTACTCCGGCAATCAATGATTAACTTGTTTAATTAAATTCCAATTCTTAATCCCAAAAATCCTAACTCTTGCAAATAAATTATGACAGACAAATTAATTCAAACCACGCATGCACAGTCATTCACAAAATGAGGACAAATCCCCAAAGGGGCAAAACCATTTTTATTTCACTATAATTCGTTATACTTACAATTACAGTAAAATACAGTGATACACGAATACCCACAGATGTCGGTTCGTCGTCGTCAGTAAGAGATCCCGCAAGAGCTCCAAGTTAGCAATGGAGAACAACCTTCTTCTCCACAAGAATACTCCAGTTGATTAGAACAATTAAACTAGGGTTTATAAAGATTCACATATATGTTTAGGAATGATTTATGACTTGAAATGGTATAAAACCCTTGAAAAAATTAAGTTTGTTTGTGAAGAAGTTCTGCAGAAACGTGAGTGCCAAAGACTTGAAAAACATAAATGATGAACACTTCTATAAATACATAAATCAAAGTGGCGCATCGCTCGAACGATCTGACGTGTCACTTGAACGACATCACGAGACAATAACATGTCGCTTAAACGACGTCAGCGTCCTTTTTTTTGCCTTTACACTTAGAAAAAAATCATCATTCGAAGTAAAACTTTTTAAATCCTTAAAAAATATTTTCTTAAAATTCCCAAATAAATATGTAATCTTTAAAAACTCCAAATTAATTATTTTACCATTGATGAGAGTGGAGTAGTGGGAATGTTGAATGTTGAAGACATACGTTGCACGATGCTCGGTGATCATGCACTATGCATGTATGAAGATAGTGGGAGCATGATAACTTTGGATTAAGATCGAGGCCGTTATGGATGAATGTGTTGATATGTCGAATGTAGAGGTAACAAACATACTAACTGTGATCTAGGACACACTGAAAACTTCATAGTTTCTAAATGAACATTTATATAATCATATCCTTACAAATATAACTAACAGGGATTCTTTTCCTCGTTAAAGTCTACTATATTATATCCCTAGGTACTCTATAATATGCCTTCTCTAAGTCTATAAATGCCATGTATAAATTTTTATTCTTACTTTTACATTATTTCATTAGTTATCTTAATAAGTAAATAGCTTATGTGGTGGATCGCCCTGGCATAAATCCAAATTCGTTGTTCAAAATAGTTGATTCATTTCTTAACCTTTGTTTTATAACCTTTCCCATAATTTCATAGTGTGATTCACCAGTTTGATTCCTCTATAATTCTCGCAGTTTTGTATATCTCTTTTATTTTTATACAATTGTGTTATGGTGCTTTTCCTCCATTCATCTGACATACTTCCTTCTTTTAAAATTTTATTAAAGAAACATGTTAACCACTTTACCCCTAGACTTCCAAGGATTCTCATACCTCTATAGGTATTCTATCACGACCAATTGCATTATTTCTACCTTTTTTAACATATTTATTTCCTTTTCAGTAACCGGACACACCATCTCTATATTTGGTTCCATGTTCTTAATATCTTTTTTAGGACATTCTTCATTCAATAATCCTTGAAAATACTCTTCCCATTTATCTAAATTCTTTTATCATTAATTAATATATTATGATTTATGTCTTTTATAAATATTATTGGATCCATATCTTTTGTCAATCTATCCCTATTCTTTGCCAATTTATGTATCTCCTTCTCACTTCCTTGGTACCTAATTTATTATATAGATTATCTAGTGGATTTTGTTTCTCATTTCTAACAATAATTTTTCGTTTTTTTATTTCTTATACCTTTTAAGTCTTCTTTGTTTTTACTCTTTTGCCATTCTATAAAACTTATTCATATCTTTTGTATTATCTGTTGAACTTTTTCATTCCACCATCAAGTCTCTTTTTTAATTAATCTTTTTCCTTTAGTCTCACCTAAAATTTGCTTACCCATTTTCTCAATATTAGTCATTGTTCTGGACCAAATGTTATTAACCGTGTCGTCCCAATTCCATTTCATGTTTAATAGTAACTTCTGCCTAAATTCTATCTCTTTGCACCTTATTAAATCCTTTCATTTTATATTTTGACAACCTATTTTCTCTTTTCGGTACTTAAATCCCTTAATGGATAAATCTATTACTAGTAGGCGATATTGATTTGTTAAGCTTTCACCTGGTATAACCTTACAATCTTTGCATGTCTTCAAATCTCTTCTTCTAAGTAAGCAATAATCTATTTAGTTCCATTCTCTCCACTTTTAAATGTTATTAAATGTTCTACCCTTTTTTCAAAACATATGTTTGATATAACTAGATTGTAGGCATAGCAAATTCTAAAATAGTTTCACCTCCTACATTTCTCTCACAAAAACAGTAACCTTTGTGAATCCTTGGATAACCGTCCCGTTCTATTCCTACATGTCCATTCAAGTCACCTCCTAAAAATATGTTTTCATGCATAGAAATTTGTTGTAATATTTCATCTAATAATTCCTAAAATAATTTCTTTGCATTTTCATCTAAATTTCCTTGAGGCGCGTAAGCACTTATAATATTCAATATTGTTTTATCTAAGACAATATTAATGTTCATTAATATATTTTTCCATCTTTTAATCTCCACCACTTTATCTTTAATATAGTGATCAACGACGATACCTAATTCATTTCTATGATTATCCATTCCTTTAAGATAAAATAGTTTATAACCTTCTCGTATCTCTCTAGCCTTTCCCTCTTCTATTTAGTTTCCTGTAGACATGCTATGTTGATTTTTCTCCGTTTCAAGGTATCCATAAGTTCTTTACACTTACAAGTCAATATTTATTAATTTCACGTACCAAATCTAATTTTATGTATATTATTATTATTATTATTATTATTATTATTATTATTATTATTATTATTATTATTATTATTATTATTATTATTATTATTATTATTATTATTATTTACGTTTCTTTTTTTTAACTAGAGAATTCATCATTAAGATTTGACATAAATTTTACAGTCATTGTCAACCTAACACTAACCCACCTCATTTTTGCATCCGGACATGGGTACCAACAATGGTAGAGTAAAAAATAATAATTAGTTACTTAATTAATTATATTCTCCACAATTTAATTCAAAAAATAATCGTGCTAAATAGAAAAAAAAACACGTAAAAATGTATGCAAGTTGATTAACAACGAACCAAATAAAGAAACGGTAATAAAGGATATGAAACGCTTGAGTAATGCTAGCTTTCCAATAATGAGTTTTCTTGAGGTATTACTTTAACTATGCATGCTCCTCCTACGAATTTCTTCTGCCACCACTAAGACGGATTGCACGAAACCCCAATTTTTTTAGTAAGGGTTTGGAACCTTAGATCTATAAATCAAGGTGAAATCTAAAATTAATATTAATAACCTTTAAAAATTTACAAGAGTCACTACAGGTATTCAAAATCTCTGGATCCATTTTCCTTCTTTTAAAAGTAAAATATTTTTTCAAATTCAAATTGAGAAGTTAAAATCGAACAATTTTTTCAAATTCAAATTGATTAAAGTGGACCGATGAACACAAACAATTATCAGATCAAGAAAAAACCTAATTTCTTAGATATTTTGATAAAATGAAATGAAATTAACAGATTGAATGCTAAGAAAAGCTAAGAAGGTTCTGATAAATCAAGAAAATTTGTAAAAGAAAAACTAGAGTTATGAGGTCTAGATTACCAAATTGGCAACCAAAACAATGTTCAAATCTCAACTTATATGCGTATGCACGCCACCGGGTATATATAAATGAGATCAATTTGAAATCACAATCGCCGATCCCCACTCAAAATTCCCAATAAATTCCTTTGGTTCGATGAATAGAGGAACTCAAAACTGGTGAAAACAACAATAAACAATAGAGGGGGATAGATTTTTGGGATCCGATATAAAAATGGTTAAGAAAACCCGTTAGATGATTTCTTTACACAAATCAAAATAACCAAAAATTTATGCTTGATTTTGGTTTGAAAATTTAAGAAAACAATTCACTGAAAACTAGCATTTCATATAAAAACGGGTAGTTAATTTTTTCTTCCCATCGGATCAGTGTCATTTATAACAAATTATATGTAGTAAAATTTCAACTTAAGTAGATATGGAGTTTTTTCTTCTCTCTTGTGTTTGGGGTTTTCTGTTTGGTTAGGGTTGATGGTTGTTTTAATGGGGTTGGTGTTTTAGGGGGTTGATGGAGTTTTCCTACTGTTATAGAAGGTTTTGGGAGCTCTCATGGAAGGGTTTTTCTTTTAATGTTGCGAAAAAAAAGTTTGAGATCCTTACCATCCCGTTTTATTCCTAAGGTCACTGTCCTTAACTCGTAAGGAATTTTAGATACACTTAGATTAGAAGAACTCGTAGGAGACCTTTAAACTTATGAAATTAGTATGTTCCCCACTACTATTAAGAAAAAGGAAATATGGGTTGATTTAAAGGACCGGTCAAATAAGAAAAAATAAAAAAATTGTGATTCTGAGTCGGACTTTGATTTTGAGCTCGATGATCTTGCCCTATTTGCGAAATATTTCAAAAAAATTCTCAAATTTAGCAAAGAAAATTCTTTCAAAAAAACAAAAGTTTTGAGAAAAATAAAAATACCAATGAGGGAAGGAACATTTTTGAAAAGGATGAAGTGAGATGCTATGAGTGCGAGGGCAATGGTCATAAATCCCACAAGTGTGCCACTAGGCTAAATAGATAGAGTGGAGGCAAAGTTGCATACAAAGACACTCTTAGCGATAGTGACTTCGAGTCAGTCGATTCCGAGGATGAATTACCGTATAAACTTAATTTTTGTGCATTCATGTCCGGTCACATTAGTACTTCTAGTTTGTCCCATGTCGGTGAGGACATTTCTAAATATGATAGACTCGACACTTTGTCGAACCATTATGGAGAAAGTGAGAGTGATCAGGATATTTTGTGTGGGGGGGAAAATGGTCTTCTAAAAGCATACACCGAACTTTACAAAGAGTCTTTAAGAACCAAAAAGAAAAATAAAAGTTTGAATCTTAGGGTGTTTGATTTAGAGAAGGTGTGAGGTGTCGGTGAGTCAATTCGATAAGTTAAAAGTTTCTTTATGTGATAAATTGATTGTGGTTATTAAGGAGAAGACCGAATTGACCAATAAAGTGTCTATTCTTACGAAAAATCTTCATTCTTCATTGGAGACTCGTGAGAAACTTAAAGCCCGTGTATCCCAACTCGAGAAAGATCTTGAACATGCCCGGAGTCATGGTCAATTTAGAGGATACATCTAAAATGGTTGTATTGATGTTACTCGGTCCCATAATAGGTTTTAACGAGAGGCAAGAAATAGTTTTTGACGGTGCATCCACATCCAATATCGTACCCGAGTCAGTTCTCGAGTTTCTGATGAATTCTTATGGCTCTCGTCCTAACTCAGCTAGGAGACTGAGCCCACCAAGAAGAGATTTTACTAGGCATTTTGATTAAGGTATACCCAAGTTGGTTGATGTTCGTTCCTAGTGCTAACAAAGAAGTCACCTTAAGGAGTTTTATTTTAACTTAGGGAGAGTTCTCACACATGTGTTCCTTGATATTCTCCCACACGAGTTCACACACATGTTTCAATAGGAGACCCCACATGTGTTCCTACTCAAGCTCCCACACACGATTGTAGATATTTTGAGAGTATTTGAGAGGAAGTAGAGAAGAATTTCAAAGGAAGACTATTCTTATTTAGAACACCTCTCGGACTAATGATTGAGTTTGGGCACTTTGTCTAGTATAGGTTGATTATCATATTCATATATTTTGTGCATATTGTTAGGATGTAGTTCTATAGTATTCTTATATTTATTTATATTTTTTGATATATTTTAAGAAATCCAAAAATATTTTCGATTATAAAACAAATGTTTGAAAATTTTCAAAAAGATTTTATTTTTGATAAGATTTTTGTTTTTCACGATATATGGATATGCATTTAAGATATTCGGATTACACCTACATTCCATCCATTCATGTGACTTTTTCATGATGTTATGACATATGGATTCGTTCTTTAGTGTGCTTAATAATGTGTGAATAACATTTTGTTTTTCATTGATGATTACTTTTTTCAAGATAGACTCTTTAGCACCTTTATTGCACACGTGCATGGACTTTATGAACATTGTACTTGATTATCATGTGTCGAATACGGTATTCTTCTCTCAATTTTGTTTAATAACAAACTAAATATACTATTGATAAGTTGTGCTTGTAAAAACCATTGCCTGGATTTCTTTTCACGAAAAATTTATTATATGTTAAGTGATGGAAATGGGCAACAAAAGTGCAACATTATGTTTACGTTAAAAGCCACCATTTTCCAAAAAGAGACTTAAAGATTAATGACACATAAAAATAGAAGTTCTAAGGAAATTTATATTTCATTGATGCATCGTAATATATGAGCCTTATGATATCTTCAAAATTTTGAGAGTGAATTCTTAAATATGTGAGATTTTAAGGGTGTTATAAAGTACAAGATCAATGGGTTTGCACATTTAATCTCTTGAAAAATATTAAATAGTTTGGCGTTAATGATTTGAGAAGCATTAAAATTCATGGCATGTTGTAGAAGTCGAGTTAATTTAATCTTGTTCAACATTCCTACACTTAAGGTTGAAATTGAGTTCTTTCTTTAAAAGTTATGTCATTGGCTTCCTGCACCAATTTTATGAATGCCTATGAAAAATAGTCATACAATTACATTCCTCTTCCATAATTAGAATATTTTAGTGTTATTCTATGGTGTGATGTATATTGTACCTATATGTAATTTTTATACATATACTTATTTTTGTTATATACCTAAAAAAATTGAACATTTTCAAAAATAGTTGGTTTTCTTCTTCGAAATTTTATCGCATGCGCTTTATTGATTATCTTTGTGATGATTATTTATTTTGTATTTGTGTGATGCTAACATCCCAGGATTAGATTTTAACCCTTTGCTTATTACTGACAAAAAGAGGGAGAACAAATCGAGGGGGAGTTTATTTATTTTTTTAAACTCGTGCATGTCACGGTATTTATTTTGTCTCATGTGTGTAGGTTATTTTGCCTTGATGACTTCATGGATCAAACAAGATTAAGAATTTTTAGTTTTGAGGTCTTTTACATTTATGCATTTTCATTTCTTGATTTAAGAGAGCAATAGTTGTATTTGTCTTAGGGGTCAACTTGTCTTCGGTTTCTGTTTTATATCGAAATAGCCAAAGGGGGAGATTTATAAGAGAAAGTTTTATAATTGGTCATTTATTTTATTTGGCTTATCCCGTTATACCCCACTGCTCCTTCATGACTACTTTCACATATTTGAAGAGAAGAAGTCGATGACATTTGGAAGATTGAAGATTGTTTGTCATAACATCATTTATAAGAGCTATGAAGTGGTTTTATAAAAAACTTTAAACATCCATAGGTTATTTTAAAAGAGTTTGCATTTAAAAGTTTTCAAAATGAATTAAAATAAAATTTAAAAAACTCGGTAACTCATTAGAACGAGATTGGTATGTCGTTAGAATGAGTTGAGTAGGGTATTTAAAATGAGTTTCCTTCTTTTGAATGAGATCTAGAACGTCTTTTTTTGGGTATGCTTTGGAATGTCATTCAAAGTTTCATTAAAATCCCGATCGAATGATAAAGGGTGCATCATTCGAATAATGTGGCAGTTCGTTCGAACGAGTACGCTTGTTTTTATTTTTTTATAACATATCTTTCCAAATCTTTAATCATTGTCTCTTCGCAATAATTTTACCCAAAAGGAGAGATGCATGATTAGACTTTTCTTAAAGCCTTTTTAGAGTTCTTTTTTTTATCAAACTCTATTCTTTTTTCATCCAAATCCTTTAGATTTTTTGAAGATCACTTTTCCAAATCAAGAATAACACATTCAAAGTTAAAAACCCCTTGTAAATATTTTCTCTACTGCTAAATCATGGCGTTGAGATTATACTATTGAAGAAGAAAGGAACTGAAGATTCTTGAGGTTAATCGGTCTATACCGAGGCAAAAGCTTCTTGATGTGGGCGGTGCGGGACTGCTTCATTTTCGATTGAAGATTTGAAGACTCTTGTGCATTATAGTTAGTGGATCTCTTAATAGTTTGTAAATCAAAATGTGTCTGCTAAACTCTTTAATAGTTCAAAAATTAAATGCGTTATCCAAAAGGGATTTTCCTCGAATTTTTCTTCTACGTATTTGGTTCGGAACTTGGTTTTATAACTTTATTGCATGTTCACTCTAATTTAATGAAGATAAAATTTGGTAAAAAGTGAATTTTTGCATTTGGACTAATATACGAATTATCCATACAACCTATGTAAGGAAAAAGTTCCAGTCGAGTCATTTTGTTTATAATTGGCATAATTCTATACAAAATGTTTGAGTCATATGATAGACTTTGAGTTGATAATCCAATGAGCCTATGATGTTTTTAGGTGAAGACGTAGCGACCAAGGTTCGAAGAGTGCATATTCTAAGACCTGTTTACCGTGCCACATTTGTCTTCACATGTACTGAGGATCTCACAGGTATGAACGTAATTGTTTTATGAGCCCTTGGAATTTTTATTTAGGGTGTTATATTTTTAAAACTGTTTGGAACTTAATTTTTTTCAAAAATATGTTTCTGAGTTTACTGTATGCGGACTTTTAGATGTCATTTCAGTCGTTCAAACGAAATTTCCATGTTATTCAATGACATGCTTAGATCAATCAATATATACCTTCAAACGAGAAGCATATTGTTTTGATTATTGTGAGGTCATTAGAAGCAAGATGAAATCTTGTTTAAACGAGACTTCTATCTTGCTCGAATGACAACTTAAAATCGATCAAACGACGCACCACCTTATTTTTTCTATAAAAGGATTTTCAGACTCAGTTTTTTGTTTGAGAGACGAACTTTTGATGGAAATGAAAAGCATTCCTATTTTAAAAGTTCAAACTCTAAAATTTTCACTCTTTTGTTTACAAGATCCAAGATTCGTAAGTCATATACTTTGAGATATTATTTGGGTAACTTGTTTTTTTCTTCCATTACAAGAAGAACCTGTTTTTATGCGGTGGACTCCAACGTGATGATTGTGATAAAGAAGTGGTGGACTCCGTATTCTGAATCATAGATAGTTGTCGAGCTGTATCAGTGGATACCGAGGTATGCATGGACTCTTATGTTGTGGACCTTGGGTAGGTAGACTCCTACATTGTACTGTGGTGGAGAGGTTGAAGAGAAGAAGAGGCATCAAGGCTTATGGGGATCGAGTTGTTCTGTAAGACTAAATTCTTCCTTTATAATTTTCTTATCATAGTGATTATTTGGTTGGGCCATCCAAGGGTTTTTCCCTTTGTGGTTTCTTCGTACATCGACATGTTATTGTGGTTTGATTTATTTTTATTTATTTGCTATCACCTGGATGCATGTTTATGGAAAAAAGATAAAATTTGGTAAATCGGTTTTCACAAGAAAAGTTTAATTGGTGCTAAGTTTAATTGGGTAAATTTAGTTCAATCATTAAAATTAGAAAAACATGAAAATATTTTATATTTATTCTAACCGCCCATAGCATTCTCAAATTGGTATCAGAGCCTTTAGTCGTTTTTACCTTTTACAAATTGGTATTAGAGTAGGTTGCTTTAAGTTATCGAGTGGCCTGATTTTTAAAAAAAAAAAAAAATCTTGTGGTGTTTTAGTTTTTCTCTCGAAAGATTTTCATAGTTTTGACGACTTAAACCATTTAAATTTGAAGTTTACCAAAAGAATTAAAATTCTTGAAAAAAAAATTCTTGTTTTAAAACTGTTATGGAACTTTTACAAGCTGTTCAAAATCAAATGAATTTATTTCTTGAGAAACTTATAGACATGGATCATGATTTTAGAAAATTGGAATTGTACCAAGAAAGAGAGTGATGAAAGAGTCCAATTTTTAGAAAAAGAATTTAAGGACTTTAAAAATTATAGTTTTTATGCCGTTGATGATAGTGTTTTGATTAATAATTTTAAGGCATGTGAGAAGAATCTCAGGAAGACCGATCAAGAAAGGTTAATAAGGATAAGCTCATAATTGGCTTTTCCAAAAGTGATCTATCTGGAGTGTTGTATCCTCATGATGATCCTTTAGTGATCAGAATCAGGATGAAAGAAGTAATGGTGGAAATAACATTAGTGGCTAACGAAAGTTCAGCAGACATTATGTTTTGATAGTTTGGATTTAAAACTCAGTCAATTGGAGTCTTATCACAGGCCACTCATTGAATTCTCATGCGAGAAAGTGTTTTCATTGGGAACTATCAAACTAGATATGTTGATCGGGACATGGTCGGCGAGCAGGACAAAGAAGGTGAGATTATTTATAATGGACAAAAATGTTCATTCTGCCTATAATATAATTATGGGAAGAGTTGGCCTGAAGAAATTTAAAACTGTACCCTCTACTGTTCATCAATGCGTGAAGTTTCGGACCAACTTTGAAGTTAGAGTAGTGAAAGGAGATTAGAAAGTAGCTCGAGAATGCTACTATTCCTCTGCCGAGGAAGAAGATATGTTAGAGACAAAGAGGAAAACAACCACTTATGAAGTGGATATATCTAAGTCAAACAACGAGTTTGAGGTTGAAACCTTAGATCCACGAGACGAATCTGAGCTTGTAAAAGGCCAAGTGATGGAAGTAACAGAAATCATTGTTCTGGATGATCATAAACCAGAACGAACAACTCAAATAGGAGCGTCATTGGAACCAGTTCTTAAATAGGAGTTGGTGTCTTTCTTGAGACAAAGGAAACAGGTGCGCGTGGAGTCATGAAGATATGCCATGCATAGACCCAAATTTCCTATGCCATGAGCTTAATGTGAATAAAGAGGTTAAACATATGAAGCAACAAAGAAAACTTTTTATCTCGAAGAAGAGCCAAGCTATACAGGAAGAAGTGGAGAAGCTTCAAAAAAACGTCCTTTAATGAAGATGTGAAGTACCCTGATTGGTTGACCAATGTAGTTATGGTCAAGAAGAAGAACAATAACTTGATAATGTGTGTGGATTTTACTAACTTGAACAAAGCATGCTCAAAGGATCATTTTCTTTTGCCACGAATTGATCAACTAGTGGATGTTACTTCAGGGCATGAGCTGCTAAGTTTCATGGATGCGTATTCAGGTTATAGCTAGATCAAAATGAAGCCATAGGATAGAGAAAGTACTTCCTTTATTACTCCCCAAGGAACTTATTGTTATAATGTTATGCCATTTGGTCTAGAAAATGTAGGTGCTACTTATCAGAGACATGTAAATAAAGTATTTGAGGAGTAGATATGCAAGAACATGAAGGTGTACGTTAATGATATGCTCACTAAGAGTAAAAAAGTTGTTGATCATATTGCCAACCTCAGCCAGACATTTGATTAATTGGAAAAGCACCAAATGAAATTAAACCCCACCAAATGCATCTTCGAAGTGCAGGAGGGAATGTTCCTCGGGTACATAGTGAATCAAAGGGGCATTGAAGCAAATCCAGATAAGATTAAAGATATGATCAAAATGCAATCTCTGACCTGTAAAAAGTATGTTCAAAGTCCAATTGGGTGCGTATCAGCACTCAACAGGTTTGTGTCCCGAGCAACGAACAAGTGTTTTCCATTCTTCAAGGTACTCAGAAAAACCTTTGAATAGAATGATGAATGTGAAAAATCATTCCTGGAGTTAAAGAAGTACCTGGGAACACCACCACTACTCTCTCGACTAATGTTGGGAGAAAAGTCATATTTGTATCTAGCGGTATCTGAGTCAGTAGTTAGCTCTGCCTTGATCAGGAAGGAAATAGAGTTCAAAAGCTAGTTTGTTACACCAGCATAGCTTTTCAAGGAGCAGAAGTGAGATATCCCAGACTGGAGAAATTAGCACTGGCCTTTATTGAGGCTGGTAGATGAATGAAGCCATATTTTCAAGCCCACACTATAGTGATATACACTAACATACCACTAAGGCAGGCTTTGCATAAACCAGAGAAATCTGGAAGATTGATGTATTAGGTTGTGGAGTTCGAGGAATATGACCTTGTATACGAACTAATGACTACTTTAAAAGGCCAAGCTGTGGCTAATTTTATTTCAAAATTCACTTATCCAGAGGTCCCCGAGCAACAAGGGACTCTAACCGAGCAATAGGCAAGAGTCAGCAAACTTACTGAAGAGATGCCTGACCAACTCCAAGCAAAGGGAAGCTGCAGAAAAATTTATCACCGATCAATCAGAATCCTTTAGTGGAGTACAAGAGATAAAGAGGAAGTATAAAGAGGTGAAGGATAAAATCTTCCATCAAGGGATTCTGACAAACCAAGCGTTTGACATCAATATTCCCATATGGAGTCTGCATATTGATGGGTTATCTTATGCAATCGGATGTGGAGCTGGAATCATTATCAATACTCCAAATGAGCTAGACATAGAGTACGCTCTACGATTCTAGTTTCAATCCTCTAATAATGAGGCAGTGTATGAAGTTGTGATTATTGGTTTAAGTCTAGATAAATCACTGAATGCCGATCAAGTTGTCGTATACAGTGATTCGCAGTTAGTTTTAAACCATGTGTTGAACTTATATGCAGCTAAAAGAGAATTGATGACCAGATACTTAGCCAAAGTGTTGGAGATAATTTCCACTCTGCTAGTTGTCCAGATAATCAGAATTCCAAGATTGGAAAATGCCCTAGCAGATGCACTTGATCGGCTATCTTCAGCAACTAAAATTGCGTTACAAAGAACTATTCCTATTGAGCTACTTTCTAATAGGGGCATAGATGAAGATTTGATGGTAAACTTTATTGCAGTAGATATGGGGCCATCTTGGATGAATCCTATAAGAGCATATATTATAGAAGGGATTCTTCCAACCAACCTACTTGAAGTTAAGAAGTTAAAATATACAACGACAAGATATGTGCTTGATGGTGGTGTGTTATATAGAAGATGATTAACTGCTGGTCTACAACGGTGTGTGCATCTAGCTCAAGTGAAGGATTTGATTGAAGAAGTCCATGAAGTGTCCTGTGAAGCCCGTGTAGTAGGAAGAAAGTTATTGCAAAGAATTCATACATAAGGGTACTACTGGCTGACTATGCAAGAAAATTATGAAATTTTTTCCATAAAGTTTGATAAGTGCCAGAGGTTTTCCGGTATACACAAGGATCCACAAGCCCACATAACACCAATTAATTCACCTTGGCCCTTTTCTATGTGGGGGATTGACTTGGTCGGGCCTCTACCGACCACCCGAGAAAGATTCAAATACCTCATTGTAGCTGTTGATTACTTTACTAAGTGGGTGGAAGATAAACAGTTGACCGATATATCCTACGAAAAGGTTTATCAGTTCATTTGGAAGAGTATCATATGCAGGTATGGGTTACCCCATGCCTTTATCACTGATCATGGCACACAGTTTGACAACGATGAATTTGCTTCTTATTGTGCCTAGTCCAGTGTCCAAAAAATCCACTCTGCTCCTGGACATCCTCAAATCAACGGCCAAACAGAGGTAACTAATAGAACTTTGCTAAATGGGCTGAAGAAAAGGTTGGAAAATGCCTTACCAAATAACTTCCAGAATAGCTACTGGAGAAACTCGCTACCTATTGGCATTTGGTACTAAATTTGTAATTCCTGTCAAGCTAGGTTTACCTACACATAGAGTTTTTAACTTCAATAACCCAGTCATTGATTTGATGAGAAGGTTGGATTTAGACATTTTGTAAGAAGTCCGTGAAGATGCAGCTTTAAGGAATGAAGCCTATCAAAAAAGGACTACACGTTTCTACAATAAGAGGGTCATGTCGAGTAAATTAATGGAGGGTGATTATGTTTTGAAGAAAGTGATTCAAAAAAGAAATATTCTGGAAGCCAATTGGCATGTGCCTTATCGTATTACTGCAGTCGTCCGACCAGGCACATATAGAATTGAGACTTTGGAGGGGGAAGAATTCAAGAAACCGTGGAATGCATAGCACTTAAGGAAATACTATCAATGATGTAATCATGTTGTATTAAGTTCATTTCAATATTAATGAGAATGCGATTTCCCCAAAATTATTTTTTTTCGGAGAACTAGTTATATGCACTACACTATGCATCAACAAAAACCAACAAAGTTGGTCGGTATCATTGAATGCCACCAACAAATTTGGTTGGTATCAATAAAGGCCACCAACAACGTTGGTCGATATCAATAAAGGCCACCAATAAAGTTGGTCGGCATCCACAAAAGCCACCAATAAAGTTGGTCGGCATCAATTAAGGCTACCAACAAAGTTGGTCGATATCCATAAAGGTCACCAACAAACTTGGTCGCATCAATAATAGCACTAACAATGTTGATTGTCGAACATATAAAAAACCATGCCAAGAAAAATTGTAAGTCCCAAATGCTTGGTTAATGAACACCCGGATGAATAATTTTCATCTAAACTGGGCTAAAAGATGGACAAACGTTCCACTCACGCCTGAGAACTAGGATAACTAATGCAATTACCTAAAAACTTTAGGTACATTAGTAGAACCATGGTCATGCATTGGTAATTGATATAATACCTAGGATAAGCCTAAGGATATCAATAAAATCGAAGAAAAACTAAAGATTAACTAAAAGTTGATCCATTTATAGTCAAAGACTAAAGAAACATCAATATATACAAAGATTGAATAAAAGTTGATCCATTCAAAAAATAATCTTTTCATTAAAATTAAATGACTACATATTGTTGCTTTAAAAAGCAAAAACAAAATACAAAGCCTTATTCTACAGGACACTTTCCTTTAGCCTTAGACACAGGATCCATACCAGTTGGAGGATCATCCAAAGTAAAAGGACAGTTGATGAAGTTAAAATCGTGAAGCATCATGGTATTACTGCTACTAGGACGATCAAGTAGATGAGGAGGACGGATGATATCTAGTTCATATTATAGCTTGTAATCTCCCAAGTACTTGAAAATCAAGAATTGGGGAATACGATGAATAGGAATCCAATTAAAACCTAACTTGAATGGAGGCTTGTTAAGATGAAGCAATCCCGGATCATACCAATCCCATAGAGACTTTCCCATCCACCGTCATCATAGTTAAAGCATTTATTCGACCCCATTTGTAGGATTTATTTTGGGCCTGGTGAAGTCTATCATCAAAATCTCCCAAAGCTTCATTATACCCATCCATCCAAACTTCTCTTGGTTGCTTGTGGAATTGAAAGGTTAATTTATCAAACTGCGACTGCAGCTTTTTCACTACTCCATCCTTAACCTCTAATTTGGAAGATTGAGTGGATAATTGTTCAATCGAGGTCAACAACTTTTGAGACATCTCAGTATAGATCGGTCTTTTGCCTTTAATTGCGCAGCCTAATTGGCAAGAGCCTGTTGAGTCCTAACTTCTTCTATAGTACCTCGGCTAGACCTGTTTTTTTCTCGAGAAGAGGATGCAGGCTTAATATTTTTCAAGTCTTCCAATTCATCTCTCAATGTTTCATTCTCAGCCTCTAAAAAGGAGTAACCTTCATCCATAGTAGTAACAACAGCTCCAGAGGCAAACTTCAATAGATTCATTTCATCCCTCAAATTATTATTCTCCTTTTTCTAGAAGTTTGGAAACATTCATAGTTTCTTCAACTTCAAGCTTAAGTAAATATTCCTTTTTTTATAAAACGAGACAAAATTATCAAGACCTTGACCTACACTTAAGCTTTAATATTTATACTCATAGCTCTAGTGCAACGGTGCAGTAGATTCTTTATACTGTTCTTGAAGTTCTTCTATCATTTCATAGTAGGCAATATTATTTGCTAATGCCCGATCAAGTAAGTAATTTAAATATTAGTAAGCTTCCTTAACCTACTCTGAGGCGTCATCACCGAGCAACTGAGTGATTTCTTCTTCGAATAAGTCCGTATGACTAGCTTTGAAAAAAGCATTGCATTTCCTCAGTAGATCGGTATCGTGGGAAGATATTTATTCCATCTTCGTAATAAACTAGTAAGAAGAAATAACCACCAATCAACAAACAAGGATGGAGAAAAGGTATAATCAACAGGAGACAAAAAGGAACAACAAAATGTTCTTTTATTGATAACAAAGAGTTCAAGTACAATCAAAATAAAGAAAAAAGAAATAACAAAACAAAAGGGAAAATGTCGAACAACTTTACACCTTCTCCCTATCATTTTCAACCTTCTTGTTCTTCTCAGAAGAAGGGACTATAGGCTGGAGTTGCTGGGTTTTCTCAATCGGACGAAAAGAAGACTCAAGGATTTCAGGTTGTTTGGCAGAAGACTCAATCACAAATGAATATTCTTCAGAAGCAGCTTCATCTTCAACCTCATCCTCAATGACTGGAGGAGGACCATGAATATACCTTTAAAAAAGTTCAGAGTCTCCAGTTGTGTTCAACTCTTAAAGGGAAGCAACCCAACAATCTTTGAAACATTTTTGCTTCATATACTCAATCTAAGAAAAAGCAGCAGAAATGGCTTTGTTCCAACCCTTGTCCTAACCATCATTATAGGAAGGCTTCACAACAGACTTTATCTTAGCTCTGGCAGAGGATAAAAGATCTTCAGCAACCTTTGCCCTGCACTCAGCTTCCTTTACCCTACGCTCAGCTACATCTTTCTTACGCTCAGCTTCCTCTTTCTAGCGCCCATCTTACTTTTCCCTGCGCTTCGCTTCAAGGGCATTTGTATTAGACGTTTGACGAGCAATTTTAGTTGTCTCCGATTTCTCTACCCAAGTGCTCTTCTCAGTCTCTAAGGCCTGTTGAGATTCAAGAAGAGACTTCTTCAAACCAGAGAAAACTTCCTCCACCTCATTTGAAGAAGAAGAAGAAGCCTTAATTGCATCATCCTTCTTCAGCATATTATTGAAGTGTACCAAAAACTACAAAAGATGAAGATCAAAATGAGTATATGAGAGATATAAAAGATTACCAAACCAAGAAAATGGAAATTACTTACTAATGCAAGGTTCTGAGTAGCCAATTTAGAAACCCTGGTTCGAGGGAGCATGGAATCCACCCCCCGATGGTCTGAAAGAGTACCAGACTTGATCAACCTCCTAACCAAACTAGGATTACTAGTTATTAATGAATAATATCAGAAGAGGGTAAATCAACCAAGGAAAGTTGATCAGTCACCTGGTTGATTTGCTTCTCTGAAAGCCCTCTCCTAAATCTCCTCGTAGGAACTTCAAACTCTTTGGGAGCTACATCCTTAGGAGCTAGGTCTTTAGGGGTTGGATCTTTGGGGACTTGATCCTTGGGCGATGGGGGATTCATAACATCCCCTATTATCTTCTTGGCTCCTTCAACATATAATTGGGAGCTAGAAGCACTATGGCTGTAGAGGTCAGGAAACTTCCTCTTCTTCATAATTTCAAACAGAGGAGTATCAGAATCAAAAGCAACCTCTTGGTCAAGATCAATTACTGGAGCAGGAGAGGCAACAAGTCTACTAATAAAAGAAGAAATAGTGTTTTTATATTGAAGCAGACAGGAGGCAGACCTAACGTGCACTTCAACAACTACCTTGTGAAGTCCCTAAATAAACTTCAACTCTCTCAAATTTACTTCACTCTCTTTGGGGTTCTTTCATTTTTTCTCAACTGCAATACAATTTATAAAACAATAGTTAGTATGACATTTTATCAAGCATAAACAGGGCAAATTTACTAAAACATAAAACAACCTATTCCGTTGCCAAAGAGCGGACATTTAGGTCCTTAATATTTAGCGCCTCCAGCTAAAGGGTCATGTTGCCATTTTTTTACAACTACCCCATGATCAAAATAATCCTTATTAGAATCAGGTAGATTAACCACTAAAGCTTTACTAACATCCCTAGTTTTCAAATAAAAGGTGGTATCACTAGTTACCAATTTATAATAAAACAAAATTTCTGAAATCCCTAGATGTGTTACATAAATTTGATTTAACCTATAAACTCCATTTACAACTCTCCATGTGTTAGGAGCCACTCTTACAGATATAATGTCAAAATATTGACAAAACTCCAAACATAAGGGATTGGGAGGAAACGTGAACCCACATTCAACAATAAAGACGGAAGGGAACCAATGACCCTCAGCCAGAGAGAAAAAATCAGACGAAAAAGTGGGATGTTCTAACACAACCCAAGATAGAATATTAAAATCGATTCTAAACTTTTCAAGTGACTCTATAGAATAAACCATGATGAAGAAAACAAAGAAGAAGAAAATAAAAACTCTTACAAAGATTTAAGGATTTAATAAGAACTGAAGATAGAAAAGAAAGCGATCGCACAAAAAAGCAAAGAACACATCAATAGAATTAGAGGTAAGAGGTAAGAGGTAAAAGATGATCAAAGTTTTTACCACCCTTTTTATAGGAGGCATCGAAAAATGGGAAAAGTAAATATTAAAGCGAATGACGTTTGGATTTACAACAGATAACAAAGTAAAAGGCAAAGATACCCCATAAAAGTTCTCCAAAATTTGAAATATTTAGAAAATTTTCATTTACGACCAAAAATCATCAAACAAGTAGATAAATTTCACAAGTCTGTAAGGCTTGCAGCTAAAGCAAATAGCCCGAACTATTGGTGAAGCATAATATTCCACACTTTTGCATAAACTTCAAGTATGAAACATTGGGGGCTTCTGTTGATACCAAAATTTATCACCCTATGTGTACCAATTACAAGACATCACATGTCATCCAATGTGGTACAAGTCCAAGATAACATGATAGAAAATTCCGACCAACAAGAAAGTCCGACCAACAAGGAAGCCCGACCAACAGTCGAAAATCCAATTTGTACAGCCAACCAAGCGCCAGCAGTCACACAGCCTGTATTGCCAATGAAGCAACATCATTCTTATATTTAATTCTCATTATGTATTGATGTAAATGCCTAATAAATGAAGGCATTCCATACTTTCACATAACAACTATCAAGAACCCTTTGGGCTATAAATACATTGTATCACCCTCATTGTAAGGGATCGAAAAAACAACTCAAGGCAATCAATACAGAACAGTGGACGTAGGCTATTCCTTTGAGCCTAACCACTTTAAAATTCCTTATGTTTTTTTTGTCTTACTTATTTTATCTGTGATCAATTATTTAGGCCTAGTCTAGTTTTTTTCATCAACAATGTGGATCCAAAGACTATGTCGTCCACATAAACCTGGGCAACCAAAATGGCACCGTCATCTCTCCTCACGAATAACTTCTTATCAACTCCCCTTCTCTTGAAGCCATGGGCTAAGAGATAGGAAGTAAGCCTCTTGTACCAAGAATGGGGTGTTTGCTTCAAACCATATAAAGCTTTCCTCAGATTATAGATATGATCAGGGTGATTAGGATCTTCAAACCCTTTTAGTTATTCCACGTAAACCTTCTCCTGTAGAATGCCATTAAAAAAATCACTCTTGACATCCATCTGATATAACTTGAATCGCAGATGACATGCGATGGAGAGTAGTAAGAAGATGGACTCAAGCCTCGTAGCAGGAGCGAATGTCTCTTCAAAGTCTTCACCCTCAATTTGTGTGTAGCCTTGAGAGACCAACATAGACTTATTTTGGATAATAGTACCAGCCTCCTCCACCTTATTCTTGAAGATCCACTTGGTACCTATCACATTTATCTCACTAGGTCGGGGGACCAGTTCCCAGACATCATTCTTTCTAAATTGAAGCAACTCATCTTACATAGCACATATCCAGTTTTCATCTTTGAGTGCTTCTTTATAGTTCTTGGGATTGACTTAGGACGTTTAGCAAACATGGCTAAGAACGTTCTCTAGCTGAGAACAAGTCTTGACCCCTATAGTGGGATCTCCTAGAATAGTAGAAGGATCATAACTCTTGCAAACCTAAGCAGGAGTGTCCCCTAAGTCAGGAATGGGATCCACTCTGGGTATGGGAGGCACAACGGGATCATCAGTAGAAAGTGCATCACCCTCACCTAAAAGGTTAGAATCAATAAACGCTGATGGTTCGTCATCTTGTACGGTGACATTTATTGACTCCACAACCTTAGAGATATTCAGGTTATACACCCGATAAGGTTTAATGGATGATTAATAAACTAAAAATATCCTCTCGTCGCTCCGGGAGTCGAACTTTCCTAATTACTCTTTATCCCGTAGGATCTAGAATTTGCTCCCAAAGACACAAAAATATGAAAGGTTAGGTTTATTTCCAGTCCACAATTCGTAGGGCGTCTGATAAGCACCCAAAACTGTACAATTTATACCCCCGAATAGAGGTGCTTTAGCTTCTAATTCTCGACAATAGGGTCTTATGCGCTTAATTGTTCAATATGCAGGCTTAATTGCAGTTGCGGTGTCAAAAGCTATATTTTCAAGCAATTTGCAGTTAAAATGGAGTTAATTCCCTCTCCCGTAACCAAACCCGATCATAAACCTAGCCCAAAGCATCACCCCAAGCGTTTGTGTGTTTAGTTTGTGTCTTTTTATTATTTTTTTAGATTTTTAGTTTGAGTCATTTTTATTTTTTAGATTTATTTAGAATTTTCTAGAATTAATTTTATAATTCTTTTTATTTTTATTTATATTAGTTCTTATTTTTAGTCTTGCTAAATTTTATATTTTTATGACTTTAGGTTTTATTTTTATTTGATTTGTAGTTTTATTTTTTATAGATTAGGAATTTAATTTTTAATAGATTTAATTTTATTTATTTTTAGATTTTATACTTTTAGAATTTTTAGAATTTATTTGTAACTTTTTATATTTCTTTTTAATTAGTATTGTTTATTTTGATTTTTAGTTTTTATTTTGATTTTTTTTAGATTTTGTTTTTAGATTGTTAATTTTTATTTTCTTTTTATTTAGAGTCTTTTTAGTTTAATAGATTTTATTTTTATTTTTATTTTGTTAGTGTTCAATTTTTAGGTAGTGCCATTTTAGTTTTAATTCCAAATTAAACACACACACATCACCTAAGTCACATACACCCAAATAACTTATCCTACACCCTAACAAGCCTACACCCACCTACACCCTATCATCACCACTTCATCTTCAACCTCACTCCAACCCCATTTCTCTCTCCTCTACCATTAACAATCCTACAACCTTACCCATCAAATCCCTCATATCACCAACCCCCTGCTACCCGTAACCGGAATCATCCCTACCCCCTCATCTACACCAACTCCGTCGTTCCCCCTCCCCCCTCCGACCTCAACCACCGGCCCCGGAATTTCAAAACCCCCAACCCGCACTGGCGTGACCCAAATCCAGAACCACCCTTCTTCAACCCGCGCGATCTCCCCTACGGCGAACCCAACTGACCCGCGGACCACTCCCTAGCCGATCGCGACCCAGCCAAGAACCGACCTCCAACTCCGGCGACCTTTAGTCTCAATCCATCCCCACTCGCCCTGTCCCACCACTTCCGGCCAACCCGATTCAACCCCGCTGGAACACGAGCCCAAAACCGAAACCTCCGGCCATCCCCCGCTTCTCGAAACCCAAGCCGCTGGTGCCCACCGATGGCCCCCAAAACTCCGGTGGCCTGAACCGAGCCCATGTACGGTCACTCAACTCACCCATGTCCAACCCATTTCTACCCAAACCCATTTGTAGCCAAGCCTCCACACGACTTCCACCTGCCAACCAAAACCAAAAGCCAACAAAACCAAAGACCAAAATTAAAACAATGCCAGATGTGTTTAAAATCCTTTTTAACCCTTTTACTCAAAATACCCCCAACTACTCTTTTATCCCAAAATCTCAAAATATCCATAAATCATATCAGATTTTTTATTCCCTCACCCCTCATTCACATGACCTCACACCATATTCACATGCATCCCTTAGCCATTTACTCAAAATAACCCTTACCCCATGTGTGTCATGCATCTACTATAAAAGAAAGCTCAAGATCCCATTTGAGAGAGGACTCATCATCAAAGAGAGAGAAAAAATTCTAGAGAAAAGTAGAGAGTTAGGTTAGAATAAATTAGGTAGAAATATTTGTAAATAATTTATTTTCATTTTTTTAGATATTTGTGAGTGATAAATGTGTGAAATTCAATTGAGTTGATTATTGAGTTGATTATTGTTGGATGCTCAATTGGAGGGATTGTATGCTTCAATTTGGAAGAGTAGAATTCAACTTTCTGAAAGAGATTTGGTTTGCTTGTTCTATTCCCTTCTATTTTATTTTATGCCTTTGATTATTAATTTGTCATATTCCATACCATGTTAGGCTAAAACCCCTTTCAAGGGATGGGGTAAAACCCTTATTTGATGTTATTTTATTTTAATTAGTTTAATTACTTGAAAAGTCCCTTTGAATATTAATTTTAATCCCTCACCCTTAAATTTACGCTTCGAGAGAGGGTAAATGATTTTCGAGAGAAAATCAAAATTCTAGTTATAATACCCATTTTAGATTCGAACTAGAGATAGGGGTTTCTTAAGCGGGATATTATAACTGAATTTCAACTCTAAATTTATTTTCTAAGATATACATAAATTCTAATTGATCGATCCTTGCGGGTGATTAATTAAAAGGAGTGTACATCTATTTTTCTAGAGTTGTGGGGTGTTAAACTTAATTTTCTAAAAGGTTACTATTAAAATTACATTTGCAACGAGAGTTGATTTGTAATTTTGATATTAATTTGGGAGAAGTCAATTAATTAAATTAATTAATTAGAATAGTTAAAATTTGTGGTGTAATCCCACTCCTTGATTGTTCTCACAATTATTTACCTCACTTTATCTCTTATTTTAGTGTTAAACTTTATTTTTAATTTTTAGTCACTTTTTAGTTAGTTGTTTAGATCTTTATTTTAGTTTAGTGTTATTTCATCTCACCTGACCCATTTGTTTTAATATGTGAAAAAACACAAAAAGAAAATAAAAAGTGAATTACAATTGAATTTGTCTCTAGCTTACTCCCTTGGAAGTGGATTGATACCCTTACTTACCTCTACACTTGAGTTGTTATATTTTGTAGGTATTTTAAGGTTTTGACTAACTTGGCTTTCAACAACGACATACACAAAAGTCACGTTATCAGCGTCATAAGTGTGTGTGGATGAAAATACAACCTATTCACCATATGGCATGCGGTAGACACTACCTCTGCCTAAAATATTCTTACAACTTTAAGACCTAAAAGCATAGATCTATCCATCTCCTTAATCTTCCAATTCTTCTTCTCAACAATCCCATTTTGCTGAGGAGTTCTAACAACCAAAAATTCATGTTTGATTCTGAGGTTATCACAGAAAAGATCTACTTTTTCTTCTTTAAGCTCAGTTTCATTGTCGCTACGTATTCCATTGATAGTGACACCGTGTTGATTTTACCGAATACGGCACTTGATCATAAGAAAGTCCACAACATCATATTTCTCTCGCATAAAACCTACAATCGAGTAGCGTGAGAAATAATCTATAATTACTAGAATGCACCTCTTACCACCTAAACTCTCAATACGAGTAAGGCCCATAAGATCCATATGTATCAACTTAAGGATGCGTGAGGTGGTAATGGAAATCAACTTTCGATGGGGGATACGAATTTTCTTTCCAAATTGGCAGGGTCCAAAACTGCAAAAGTTGGATTTCCAAGCAATAGTAAGCCACGTATTAGGTTCTTTTTAACTAACTTTTCCAAATCTTGAAAGTTCACATAACCTAGACATTGATGCCACAGATCCATAGAGGTGACCGTGGTGCTGTTGCAGACAAATGAGGACTCAGGCATGATCCCATAACAATTGTCTTCAGTCCTCACCTCTTGCAATAGAATTTTATCGGCTTTATCATAAATGTGGCATTTATTCCGGTCAAACTTTACTCTAGAGTCAGCGTCGCACAGCTGGCTAATGCTGAGAAAATTTTCTTTCAATCCCTTGACGTACAACACGTTCTCTATCTTAGGAAATCCTGGTAACTCTATTGTACCTTGTCCTACTATACTAGACTTGCTTCCATCTCCAAAAGTGACTTTACCTTCCTTACGATCCTCTAGGGAAGTAAACAGAGAGACGTCACCAGTCAAGTGCTTGGAACATCCACTATCGAAGTACCACTGTAGAGAATTATGTGCTTTAAGAGCAACATGAACAAGAAGGGCTATTGCGTTGTGTTTAGGCTCCCAACATGTGGTAACCTTATGTTTGCCCTTGTTATTGTTGACTCTAGTCGGGATTTTAGAAGTGTCCACTGACGATATAGAAATCCGTTGGAACTCTTCCACTATACTCTGAGATGTAGCGACTAGAAACTCAACTCCCTCTCTAAGACTCTCAAAATTAGTAGTGACATGTGACGGAGAAAACGTACGTCGTGTCCGACCCAAACTATAGTAATAATCATGAAGGTGGTCTTTTCTTTTACAATAAGTACAAAAATATGTAGACTTAGGCCGACTTCGATTTGCTTTTATTGTACGAACTCTCTTCTGATTTTTAGGTCGGTAGCCCTATGGATTTTTAATAAACTCGGGAACCGGTTCCAATGTCGTATGGGACATGAAATCTCCATCAAAACCTATTGTCGGCCTCTCACTTAAATCCAAAGCAGGGCGAGGAGCATCTTTTCCATCTTACCAGATCGGTCCTCAATTCGTACCTTGACTTCCTAGGCTCTCTCAAGTTCATGAGTGAGTTGGACTACAAGGGCTTCCAGTTTCTTTCCAGTGTCCATAGAGGAATAGAGCTCATTCATCAAATCAGCCCCTTACTTAGTCAAGTCCCCTTTTTCTTTCGCAAAAACACTTTCTCTCTCTCCCCAAAATTTCTCTCTCTCAACGAAGTGGGCATGGAGGTCTCTCTCTCTCTCATCTCTCATAACTCCTTCTCTAGAGCTGTTACCCTAAGGGCTAATGCTTTGTTATGGTTTTTGGTCTTGAAAGTATCATCATATAAATCAGCGTACGCGCGTCGGAGATCACTCTCGCTCTCACTTGCCTCTTCCCCCCCCCCCCCCCCCCCTCGCTCACACTGCTATCACTGTTGAGGTGTCCCTGTGAGCTTGCATCCTCATCATCGTGAGTAACACTGTCAGTACTCACATGACTAGCCATAAATGTGGTGAAGTTACATTCATGCGATGAATAGTCTCCAGATTCCACCGACTCGACCTCTCCATCGTCACTAAGGGTAGTGTTTACCGCAGATTTGGATTGTTCTAGACGTTTCAACCTAGTTGCACACTCAAACCCCATATGACCTCTACCGTCGCACTCAAAGCATATCTCACTTTCTTTCTTAGGGGTTTCCTTTTTATCTTTCTCAAATTTGTTTTCAGATTTATTTTTCTCAAAATTCTTTTATCTTTAAAATTCCCATTTTTCTTTAATTTAAGAATTATTTTGAAATTTTTAGCAAATAGGACCAAATTATCTAAGTTTAAATCAGATGCAGAATCAAACAACTCTTCCTCTATTTTCTTAGATGAATCACCTCTCTTTGACCCCTCACTCTTTCTGGAATGGGCTTTAAGTTCTACCCCTTTGTCTTTTGATTTTATCGTGTTAGGAACATGTCTATTTAATAGGTTTATAGGTCTCCAACTAACTCTTCTAATTTCAGCCTACTCAAATTACATAATGAATTTAATACAGTGACTTTGGGGATAAATCTCTTAGGCAATGATCTAAAAATTTTCTTAACTACCCTAGCATCAGGAATGTGTTCACCTAAGTTGAAACTAGTGTTCACGATATCAGATAAGCGTGCATAAAATTCATCGAAAGACTCATTTTCATCCATGGAGATAGTTTCAAATTGTTTAGTTAAGTTTTGCAATTTAGATTCTTTCACCGCATTTGTGCCTTCATAGGTAAGTTCCAAAACATCCCATGCCTATTTAGATGTGGTACACGTCATGATGCGTCGGAACTCGTCTGGTGTGATGCCTCCAGAAATGTCACTAAGCCCACGTGAGTTATATGTTCTCCATTTAAATTCATCATCAGTCCATGCAGTCATAGCTTTTATGGTAGTTACGTTATCTACAGTGACAGTGGGAGGCGTCCACCCTCTTTCACATATAACCCGAAGACGTTCATCTATGGCCTTTAAGTGAGATTTAATATGAGCTTTCCAATATGTATAATTAGACCGGTCAAAAATTGGGACTCTATTATATAAGTTTTCAATTGAAATTGCGCTTTTTCAAAGATCAATTTTTAGAACAAAATTGATATCCCAAAAAATTCTGCAAAAAAATTACACGGTAAAATTGTGTAAATGGCTCTGATACGAATTTGAGAGTGCGCTAGAAATTAATGTCAAACTTATTTAATTAAATTCCAATTTTAGTCCCAACAAGTTTGAAATCTTGCAAACAAATGTGATTGAATAAAGAAATAATCTAATCATGCAAGACGATCACAGTTGAGGAAAAATCCCCCACATGGGCAAAACCATCTTATTTTCACTATAATTTTTAAAGTTCGGTTTACACAGATTACAATGAAAATACAAGAAGTGACATACGAAACAGCCGCAGTCGTCGATTTGGATGTCGCCAGCTAGAGTTCCCGTAAGCGCTCTAGATGGTCAGCAATGGAAAAGCTTCGTCTTCTCCACAAGTGTACTCCAGATGAGTTGTATAATCATCCTTGGGGTTTAAAGGATTCACGTAAAGGATTGGGAATTATTTATGAATAAAAAAAGGTATGAAAACCTTCAAATATGAAGTTAGGAAAGATGTACTGTTTTGCAAAAACGGAGGTATGCAGACTTGGAAAAACGTATAGAATCAGCACTGCTTAAATACACATTTTGAGGCGGTGCGTCGTTCGAGAGACATATAATGTCATTTGAACGAGATGGATCTCATTCGAACCACATACAATGTCGTTCGAACCACATCAGTGAAGTGACTAAAAAAACCCTCCTTAAATAGATCTTGAATGTTTATCATCTTTTAGACTTCAAAATTTATTTAAAAAAATATTCCCAACTCTTTATGTAAAAAAAAATAAAAACTCCAATTAAAATTATTTTACCATAAGTACGTGGAGTAGTGGAAACAGTTGAAGTGTATGTTGCTTGACCCATAATGCACGTATGAAGATGATGGATGCATGAATTTGGATCACGACTGTCGTGGATGATCGTGGAGACGTGCCAAATGTAGTGGTATCAGACATACTTAATTATGATCTAGTACTTGAAAAATTCATAGGTTATACCCCAAACATTTATAAAACATGTCCTTACATGTGCTCTAAAAAACAGTCATATATGCTCTAAAAGTTGTCATGTTTGAATTAAATTTTTCATAACAAACTATTTTATACATTAGAAAATGTCATGTATTATCTAAAAACTATCATGTAAAATATCTCATATCATAAAAGTTCAATATAAACTGTCATAAATAAAACCTATAATGTAAAAAAAATATTTTTTAGTAGTTAATATTCAAATCATGATTAACAAACAAATCAAAAGGCAAAGAATCATTTATTCCACATTTAATATTATAGTAGTAATCCGAATCCATAAAAATACAACTCCAAATCCATAGAAATCCAATTTTGGTGTTGTCTCCATAGGTGATCCATTTTTTGGCGTAAGAAATTCCGAAGGCACATATCCTAGGGACCCACGAAGCTATGGATTTTGGAACAGTCACTAGAACATCGTACAAGCATTTGGCAGCAGGAATAATATCACTACTCCATCCAAATGCCACCTATACATCTCCAATCCTAAATGCTTTTAGATACTCCACACAAAAAATGGAAACTCATTTTACATATGTTAGTCACTGAGTTTGTCTGTATAGGAGGGATAAAGAACTAAAATGTGGACCTTTGTCATATATATTATATTAGCGTATTGCTCATGCCGAAAAAAATAAAGATAATTTTTCAAAGTATTAAGTTGCGTATAATTTAAATTAGCATATAATTTAAGTTGAAAGGGATTTTTAATATAACATAAATAATTGTAGACAATTTAAAAATTTTGGACAGAGTTTTCTCTATTTATAAGACTATCCACTCTCTTTTAGAAATAAAAATACTCCAACAATTATATTCGAAGAGACTAAGTTTATTAAACAAATTTAGATATTATTTCATTCACTAAAAAGAAAAATCAACCATTGACACATTTTTATACCAATGACTGACTGTAATACATAAACACAAAATGTTGAACATTAGAGTACACAAACTCTAATATTCATAAGAAGAAGAAACTTACTCAAACGAGAAGCACACACCAATAAGAAAAACACTCAAAAGAATAATAAAAAAAGTCTTAGATTTTTTTGGATGATTACAAACATTGGTGAAGGGAGATATTTATAGTAAATGAAATACAATTAATACCACACATAGTGGTTAAATAAACAAACAAACGTTTAAATAAAAAAACCTTACAAATATTAAAACACACATTAATTTCATCCATCCAAGTTGTCCATTATGAAACCTAATTTGTACTAATTTCTTTAATTACTTCACCTAATTTAGGAAACTTTTATGGAACTCCATTGGGTTTAATGGGTGATGTTGATTCTCAACAACCCCCCCCCCCCCCCCCCCCCCAACATCGCCTCTCATTCTTTGCACTATATTGAGTTGACAACAAAAATTTTCTAACTTGCCAGCACTTAAATGTTTTCTGAAAAAGTTTGCATCTTGATCATCTGTGTTGATCTGTCTCATGTCAATATCTTCTTACAGAACATTCTCTTTAATAAAATGATAGTGCACCTCTACATGTTTAGTTCTTACATGAAAGAATGGATTTTATGAAAAATGAACTATCGACTGGTTATCATAATACAACGGAATTACATAATATATTGATTGATGTAAATTATTCATCAGCTGTATTAGCCATGGACTTTTTTGAGCTACCATTGCTACTACTTAATACTCTACTTCCATAGTTGACAAGTATATAGTCGGTTGTTTCTTGTTGCACCAAGAAATCATTCCTAAACTAAGCATAAACACATACCCGATAGTTGATCTCCTAGTGTCATGATCTTATGCATAGTCAGCGTCACAATAACCAAATATCTTGTAATCGTAACCTTTCTTGTAAAAAAAACCATAGTCAATTATACTTTTCACATATCTCACTATTCACCTAACTGTTTCAAAATGAGGCTTATTTGGATTTTGCATGTACTGACTCATCAGATCAACAACATAAGAAATGTTAGGCCAATTCAAGGTCAAGTAGATCAGACTACCTACTAATTATCGATGCATTGTTGCATCTTACAAGTCTTTGCCTTCACATGCACACATCTTAACATTAATTTCCATCGACATTGAGAGTGGCTTGCACTCAATAATCCTAAACTTCTATAACAAATCTTGTGTATATTTTTGTTAAATAAGAAAATCCCTTCTTGGTTGAGATCAACCTCTAGACCAAGAAAGTGCTTAAGTTGTCCAAAATCTTTCATCTAAAAGAAAACTGACAAATTCTCTTTTATTTGGTGAATTTTTGTATCGTAATCACCAATAATGATTAGACCATCCACACATACTAGCATAACAACTATCTTTCCTTTATTGGCTTTGAAGAATAAGACGAAATCTGTAGGTGTTACTGAATTTCCACTTTGAGTAAGAAATTTAGCAATCTTACCATACCATACCATTATTTCTTGCTTTAATCGGTAGAGAACCTTTCTCATCCTAAACATGAACTTGGGATGAACTTTGTTCTCAAAGTCCATTGGTTAAATTATGTATATCTCCTGATCCAAATCCCCATAAACTAAAGCATTCTTCACATCCATCTGCCATATGTTTTGATCTTTGATGGCCACAAGCGCAAGCAAGGCTCGTATAGTTGTAAGCTTTGCCACCAAACTAATTGTTTCATCATAAGCTAGTCCATACTGCCGAGAGAACCCTCGAGCCTCCATTCGATCCTTGTATCTCTTGATTGATCAATCTGGATGATGCTTTATCTTGTAAACCCATTTGCAGGATATGGGTTTCACATCTATTGGCTTTGACACTAGATCCCAAGTCTGATTTTGCTCTAGCGCGGTGATTTATTCTTCTATCACTCGAAACTTTGCGATGCTTCTTCGAACGTCTCATGTTATTTTATAATTTCCTCTTCTATGCTTTCATTGGCATATTTGGGATATGGCTTTTAGATCTCATTAATCTTCTGAGTTGTGATTATGGAGTTAGTTCTTCTATTTCATTAGGCATGTATTCTTCAACTAGTTATTGATACATACTAGTTTTCCAAGGATCATTACCACTATGCGACTCTTTAGATTTATTTGAAATCGGTTAGATTTGAGAAATATGTTCCTTCATATTATGTTACAAACTATCTTCAATATATTTTGAATCTAACAACTCCTAATTATTTAGGTAACACCATGAAGATGCTTGGTCGAACACCATATTTCGTGATGTGAAGCATTTTCCACTGGTAGGATTACAACATTTCCACACTTTTTATGGTTTTTGTGTTCCAAAAAGATACATCTAGCTTCTTTCTTATCAAACTTGGTATGTAAATGACTTGGAATATATACATAGCACACATAACTAAGCATCCAAGAGTAACTATATATAGGTTTCATATCCCATAATTCATCAAAGGGTGAAATAAGTCCTAACCTTTCATAGAAAAGTATGTTTGATGACATGGACTATAATACTTATGGCTTCAGCCCAAAATCTTCCTGGTACTTCTTCGCATGTAGCATACTTCGACAAATCTCTGTAATATGCCGATTCTTTCTCTCTGCTACACCATTTTGTTCTGTCATGTTGGCATACGTAAACTGATGACATATTGGGCATTCTCCTAGATATTAAGAAAATTCATTATAGGTATATTCTCCTCCATTATCTATAAATAGACAAATAATCTTCTTTCCCACTGCTCCTTGAAATATTTCTATAAACTTTTTAAACTTCAAAAATGTGTCAGATTTTTATTTTATAAATAAAACCCACACATACCTAGAGAATCCATCAATGAATGTCACGATGTACCGCATTCCACTTATTGATTGTTGTTTTACATGCCCAAACACATCAGAGTGAACTAACTCTAATTACTCTTTTACTTTAAACTTTGAATCTTCGTATGGTAATTGATGTGCCTTACCATACTGACACCCCGCGCAGACCGTGTATGTTCTCACATCACTCTGAGGAATACCCTTAAGCATTGACTTCTTCATCATCACACTTATCTTTTCATAACTAACGTGACCCAATCTCATGTGCTATAAATTTTTGTCTCATTCCTACTTATCTTGTCCACACATGCGACTCTGCTGACATTACATAGATTGGCTCCAATCCCCATCCCTCAATTATAAGCATCCCTAAGTTCTTGAGGTCGTGATACACCTTCTTATGGACCAAATAATACATAGTGGCCTGACGATGTCAACTGCACCACTAAAAGAAGATTTTTCTTCATTCCCAAAACATAGTATGTATATTTATGAGGCATTTGGTTAAGATTGTACTGGGGAATAGTTATTGTTTTATTGATGTGGGTTATCGATAACTTTTGAGTTGTGACTTATCACCACCACAGAACCTTCCTTGTAATTAATAAGGTTTTTATCTCTGTTCATGACACATCACGTGATTTAAGCATCCAGATTCGATGATCTAATTATTCTCATAGTCAACTTTTTCATGCATTGTTACTGTGAGCGCTAACTTTTCTTCTTCTATAGCGAGGAATACGTCGGCATCCAAATCGTCTTCATTTTTTTCCTTTGAGATGGAAGTAGTAGCATTACTCTCGGCAGGACTTTTGTTGGACCAATAATCTTTCATTATATGGCATTTCCTCCCTCAATTGTAACATTTTCCTAAACATTTTCTATTATGCTTGGATTGACTACTGTTGCCACGATTCATTGAAACTCCTCCTGGATGAGAGTCTCCCTCTTCTTAATGACCGTTTTCCTTATCACCATACTTTCTAGATCTACCTCTGGTATACTTCTTGAAGTTTCCTTTATTTTATCTAGTTTAGAGAGCTTCCTCCTCACCCTTTAGTGAGACCCCTCCCATTTGCTTAGCCATTACTTCCTAATCGGCAAGAAAATTTTCAAACTTAAGAAGTGATCGTTGAGTCGGCCATCCTTGTACAATGACAATAAAGCCTCCGTATTATAGCCTCATACCATGAATGATTATCCTTTTTATCCTGGTTTCCCAATAGAAGTAGTAGGATCTAATTTAGAAATTTCACTACATATTGATTTTAGCTTGTGGAATAACTTAGCAACCATCATATTGCATTGCACAACCGATAATAGCTCATTCTCGAGAAGTTGCAGTCTTATATCATTCTTATTTAAAAAAAGTGTAACGAATTTAGCCCACGCTTCGTTTGGCTTTCTGAATGTGCTCCAATGTTTCATTTTTAATTGTATTTTTAAAGGCAAATATTTCTTTACCTACTTTGATCTTCCACTTATGCATAGTGCCATTGGCATCTTCTCCCGACTACATAACTTCATTACCGTCGATGACCTCCCAAATATCTTGGTCTTATAGGTAAAATATCATAAATGTCGCTCACGTATTGTAATTTTGGTTATTGATCTTCTTAATTCCTCCAACTACTAGAAGGTCACCCATTGTGTCGGTAAGATTTTAACAATACCGAACAAGCTTGATTTAAAGATACAAACTTACAAAACACCAACTTCTAATGACTTAAGAAAACTCATTGTTGTAGCCTCAATTTATTAAGCTATGTGGACCATTGAACTAGTAACACATGTCCATATATCCATTGGACATTCTACAATGGGTAAACCCGATCAACCCTAGCAGCCTCTGGTTGGACATCCATGCGAACACAACCAGGAATGTGAACCAATGGTCAGATGAAAAGACACATGTGGGGATATTTAATAGTCACCATGAACGTGCACATGAATGATGTACAGTTACATATTATCTTGTAAAGGTGTAAATGCCTAAGTTATTAAGGCATTCCATCTTTTGAACTTCTTATTAATATATATACAATACTCCCACATCTGAGGGAGGTGTAAAACCTAAAATATTGTACTTAAGAGACTAAACAAAAACCTTAAACCATTAGTGGAACTCCGCCGTGGATGTAGGCTCCATTCTTGAGATGAACCACATAAAAGACTTTTGTGTCTCTTTCCACTTTCCTTATTTATTATATCTCTGATTATATTTTTGGGTAACTAAAGCTAAGATCAATACTTTAATATACCACCCAAATTTATACATCAACAGAATGGAGTCATCAGTTGGATCACGACAAGTCATTGTTGTTTCATATCAAGTTCCTTCAAAAACCCATTTTTCATACCTCTGAAGTATGACAGACATCCTTGAAACAAGTCTTCATGTAGGCAACTCTTTCAGTCCTTCTTTTCCTCCTTGCATAGGCGATCTACAAGGAATTTTACTCAACATTGCCAAGGTATAAGAAACTATACAAGAAACTATGAGATAACTTGCTCAGATACTTCAAGCCAGACCCACTAATGCTCCATCTTCTAGAAGGGAAATTCTACATCCACCTCCTAAAAATGATGGAAGTCGATCCTGGTATTTAGGATCTTTACAAGATCGAACTTACCTCCCTAGGGTGACCTATTCTGTCAGGTTTACTATGAAGCACCTTATACTCTTGACTTACTTGAGTCTACATTGTATAAGTGCTCATCTAGTTTGGAAATTGTGAGAAAATTGGAGTCCCATTCCCTAGATACCAAAAAACCTCAGATTCTTCACATATTACCTCTCATGATTTTTTGAAGGTATAATTCTCAGTCACACACACAAGAGGATTGCATACATTGTTCATATATATTGCATTGATTGATTGTGTGTGAGTTGTGTGTGTTAAATCCCTTTCAAATTGATTTTATTAAGTTTTGGGAATTTTTAAATAATTTTTAAAATAATTTTTAAGAATTAAAATTTGGTTTTAAAAATTTTGGGTCAATTTGTGATTACTGATTTTACCATTTCATACCTGAAAGTTTGCTTGGGTACAATCCGAAAGCACTTGATACTTCAGGGGAGCTGTGTATTTATTTTCAAAAAATGCGCGTATGAGTTCATCTCACCCCTACACTTGTCGACCTTATAACAACCATATTTGTATTTGTTGTAAGACACACAACCCATGTGATATCTTAGCCCTTGGATCTTAGTTATCAATATTTTGCATGCGTTCAAACCCAATCCAAGTGAAACTTTTTTAAACCAATCAAAAGTGGTTTAACCCAACGCTTATATTACTCCGTTGGATCAAAGTCAAATGGCCAAGACCAAATCTCAGTCATTGATTTGATCAGCTATTCTCGAATCTTCCTCACTAAGTAATGTAATACCCCGTATTTTCATGCGATATTAATTTGGGGATTTATTAAATTTAATGTGAGTTAATTATTTAATAAAAAAATCCGAAAATTAATTATGTTATAATTATTAACGTGACGAGAGTTAGTAATTATATGAAATTGGTTGAATATTACTAATGAGCAAAGTAATATATATGATATTGGTTATATTGAATGTCATGAGTGAATTAAATTACAATTTCGGAAATTTAAGTCGGGACGTGCTCGTGTCGCGTCGGAACTAAATTGTGATAAATAAAAAGTGTATATTTTATAAGTTGCACGTATGGTCGTTTTGAGTACGCCAACGCGTCCGGAAGGATCGAGATAATTAGAAAAGTGTACCCGGGGGTGTAGTTTGGGTCTCGGGGCGTTTTTAGGCCTAATTAGTAACCTGGGAGGGCATTTTGGTCATTTTACATTTTTGGGTAATTAAACCCACGAAAATTAGATGGGCTATATCTGATATTGAGGTTGTAACCTAGGGTTAGAATTCCCAAAACCTAGAACGTCCATTGGAGAAGAGAGGAGAGAGCTCTCAAGCAATTCCAAGGCTCAAAACTCAACCATTTGCACCGCCGTCACCGCCAACACGTAGATCGCGAGACGGGGAACGCAACCACACCAAAATCAGCCGCAATCCAGACTTCTGAAAATCCCGGGCAAGTGTTTATCTTGCTTATTTCATTGGTGCGATTTCCATATTAGTTTAGGAATGATTAAGGATGAAATATATGGAAGAAAACCCAAATTGTGATAGGAATTTGCATGTAGTAAAGACTTAAACCTTATTCTGGAAATCTTTTGTGATGTAAAAGAATAATCCACGAAATTTTGGTGTAATTAAGAAAAGAATTCTGGGGTAAAACAGATTAGAACCATGATTTAGAGATTTTTAGGGTTCTTGAGTTTTAAATGAATTTTGTCATGATTAATCCATGTTTAGTGACATAAATTGACATGCTTTACGTAGGATGTGTATCATATCATGTTAGGATGTTAGCAGGACAAGATTTTGGACGTTTGGGAATGTAAAACTTGAAATTGGATGAGAATAGGTGTTAGAACTCGTAACTGCAATTCTGCAGAAATCGCAATACCTGCTTGATCGATCGATCGAGCCCAGAGCTTCGATCGATCGAAGGTTCGATCGATCGAGCCCCAAACCTCGATCGATCGACCCCTCCTGGCAGAATCCTATTCCCTTTTTAAATGAGTTAAATTCAAATTATCGTGATATAATTCTTGGGCATTCTTAATAAAATGATTTGGGAGACATGGAGGACCAGTAGGGCATATGAATAAATGTTGGGATCTTTAATATTCGACGATAATGGTATTTAGTGGATATTTACTTTAGGGTTGGTAAATTTATGTATTAAAGGGGTGAGGCGTGTAAGAGAGTTACGTTGAAACATAATAATGACACCTACTGAATTTTATACTTGGGAGGATAGGGTCCACGAGTGTCACGTAATGGGTTGGAGAAACTCTTCGAGTTCAGGTTAGCGACGAACCCTTATAAGGAATACTTAATGTGAAAAGTAAGGATATATATTGTAATTATGGGTGATGAGAGAAACCTATATTGATATGATAACAAGTGGTATATTTATATGGTTGTGTATGCATATATTATATACGTGTGAAAACCATGCCCGAGCTACTTGCTATCCCTGAGGTTACCGCGCTGGGACGATCTTATCCTGTGTTGCCTTATGGGGGATATTGAGTCGTACCCTAGGAGATAGATATCCTTGGTACAGGCTATCAGAATGATAGTTCAGACGGTCCTAAGAGACGTGAGAGTATGTATTGACCTCTCAGAGACTTGGAATCTATGCTTCGCCTCAATCTTGTTTGTGTATATATGTTGATACAGTTCGAGAGTAATTCCGAACTTGTATATCCCTTAGTGTGAGCGATACGGGGATTGGATATCAGAGTACGCCTGCACCATAGTTTTATTTGGGGTGCCGTTATATATATATATATATATATTACGCGAGTAGTTAATATATATACGAAATTATGAGATTTGGAACCGCCTACTGTGATTTGGTAAGTAGGACATAGTTGATGACTAAAATTGTAAATACTTGGTTGAAAAGTATAATATGACACTGGGAAACTTTATAAAATTATTGAAGCTAAAACGAGAGTTGTGCTACTAAATGGGAAGTATCTTTTTAAACAATGATATTGTTCGGTTTTGAAATCTTAAGAGTAATTTAAGATAAGATAAATTTTGTGAAGGTTAGTGCGAAAATGATAGGATAAACCGTTGGGAAGGGTAGTGCGATAGGAGTGCACATTAGAAGAGAGGTGAGAATTTCTAAAGAGAGAGTCACACTAATATGTTGTTGCATTGGCCTGTAACAATTTAAATACTTGCTAAACGAATTTTTAAATCATACACACTATCGGGCTCTGACCCATTTCTTTTTCTCTCTCTCTCTCTCTTGTATATATATGTATGTATCACAGGTACCCAGCCACAGGGGTGTCTTGCTTAGGATCCCTTGGAAGGAACGCGCTGCAGCTTAGGTGGGAGTTGCAGGTCTCTTGATTAGATGACTTCGTTCATTCGGATCCACTCTTAGTACTTTCATTTTAGTTGGGCATGTGTAGCTCTTTCCATTATTCCGTTGTTATTGAACATTTGTATTTCAGTTATTTCCAGTACTGTTACTATGGGATTTATTCAGTTTGGATGTGTGACTTTAGATTTCGTATGTTGACATTCGATTGACGAATGTTTTAAATTATTTGGATTATGTTGCAGAATTGATGTGGTGTGATTATTACTTTTTGAATGTTGTTAATAAAATGAATAAATAATTTTTCTTTAAATAAAATTTGGAAAGTTATGTATGAAAATGGTTTTGACACTTAGCTTAATTAATTAGGGTGTTAAATTATAATTTTTTTTTATCGACAGTGATGCTGAGAATGAACCAACTGTTTACCTTGATTTAATTTAATAAAGGAGTGATCGCCCGGTATTTAATTAGGCAGGGTGTCACAAAAAGGAGGTCAAGTCTCAGTACTTGAAGACTTTTCCAGTTCGTCCAAATAGAGAGAGAGAGAGATAAGAGAGAGAAAAGAGAAAGCAGAGAGAAAACCTAACTCGTTTCAAACCCTAAATTCATTTTTCAAATCAGTTTACACCCAACACCGTACCTGAGTGTTTGAGAGTAAGTTTGGTAGAGGTTTGAAGGTTGTTCAAGAGTCTTATCCTCTGGGTTTGAGATCTAATTTCGAACTTAGATATTTCATGTTAGATCTATATTTCTCTTTCATAGAAACAGTAGATCTAGCTATTGAATGTCATATTATACTTAGATTTGCATCTTTTAGTTTCTCATCTTGAGAAATCGTATTTATTTATTAAAGTTTTTTCTGTAAATATTTTTACCAACTAAAAAATCAACAAATCTATTTTCTATTTCTAGTTCTTATGAAACAAGACTTCTGACCTAGTTGGAATCACAATCGGTGGTTTATAATTTCAAAAACATTTTCAAAACCCTCTAAAATTGTTTAAGACCTTGGTAGTCTTCAGAGCAAGGTAACCTTGGATTCAAGGATTATTTGAAAGGTCAAATAAAGTCTTTTGTTTCTAAAGAAGAGAGAAACTGAAAACAACTTCATTTAGATCTGATCTATAATTTGATAGGACTCGTTTGTATAAATAAGTGTGCATGTGTGCATGCATGTGTTAGAACACTATCACAAACACTTGTCACACTATAACACATGAAGTGTTGGCTGTAAGATCTTAAAATGTCAAGAGTCGACGTAAAGATGGAACAAAGTGGAAAAGTTAGCAAACTGAGAAAGCCACAGTAACATCAAAACTACAGAGAAGTTAGAATCAAACCAGTGGGTACATATTCTAAACTTGTATAGGTCTGTTTTGTGTGCATGTGTCTTATATAGTTTGTAACTTGTATATTTTGTTTTAGTGGATTTTTGGTTTGTGACTTATTACCGTGGATGTTTCCTCAGTTGGGTGAGGTTTTACCACGTTAAAAATCTCCTTGTCCTTAATCTTTCTACATCTCCTCATCTCATTCTTGTGGTTGTACTGATTTAGTGGTTTAACCTGATTTAGTTTTGGTTTTCAAAACTTGTTACATAATCTTGAACATATCTCGTACCTTTTTCATTAAACACATCTTGTGATTGGCTTGTTTTGATTGAAAGAACATAGTTTATCCAAAAAACAGTTCGGAGTTACTTAGACTGTTTAATCCTGAATTAAACGACTTGAGTAACAAATTTTCAATTGGTATCAGAGCTTTGGAAATTTTCTTTAAAGATCATGTGTTTATGAAATTGTTTTCTTAAAATCAAACAATGGACGAGAAATCTGAAAATTTTGGTAACTTGTCCAGACCTCCTCTCTTTGATGGAAACAACTTCCCCTACTGGAAAGTAAGGATGGTTTCTTTCATACAATGAACCTTGGGAGATGATGTCTGGGATATTGTTGAAAATGGATATACTTCTCCTACTAAACCATCCACTGAAGGAAGCAATGAGAGGATTAAGAAATTATAACGTGAATTTACTCGAGAAGAAAAGAAAGCCTCTCTGAACAATAACAAATGCAATAATTCCATTTTTATGTCTATAAATGAACATGAGTTCAAAAGTATCTCATCTTGTTCCACTTCTAAGGAAGCTTGGGATACACTGGTTACTGCACATGAAGGTGACACTAGAGTTAAGGCTGTTAAAACACAAATGCTTATCTAGCAGTATAACTCTTTGATTATGTCAGACTCTAAATCTTTTGATGACTTTTACATGAATTTGACTGACATTGTGACCAAATTACATGCTAATGGGATAACTTATGATAGACATGAAATTGTCTATAAAATTCTAAGGTCATTACCACAGAGATTTGATAACAAAAGATATGCTATTGAGTAAATGAGTGACTAAAATCTCACTCCTTAATTACTCAGTAGTAAACTGAGAACTGTGGAAATGGAACTAGAATTTAAGAAACAATTAACCCAGTCCCATAGGAAACAGACTAGCTCCAACCTGAGTTTTTCTTCTAAGATGATAAAACCTGAGCTTAGTATTCCCAATAATAATTCTGATTAGGAATGTGATATATATAGTTTGGATAATCAAATTGCCTTGATGCCAAAGAAATTTAAGAAGATTGTGAAATTTAGAAATAAAATGGCAAACAGACAAGGCAAGCCAAATTATCCAACTCAGTCTAACCACAAACCTCATGAGAAAGGTCAAGATAAACGTCACAAGGACATTCATACGAGACCTAACAAAGACTTTAAGAATATTGAATGTTTTAGATGTGGTAAATTGGGTCATATAGCACAAGATTATAGACTTAACTTGAACACGACCAATAAACATACTAAGGCTAACATTTGCAGGACATGGGATGATTCAAATGATTCTAATAATGAGGAACCTGAGTCATCTGATGTTTTTTATCCTTACATGTCTTTTTTTGCCAAGATAGTCTATAATGATGATATGCATGTGCCTATGTATGAGAATGATGTTATTATCTCTACATCTGTTGTTATAAATCATGCTACTACTGGTTTAGATGCTTTAATTTCTGAGAACAATGCTAGTTCTACTGCGGGGTGTGTGAGTCAAAGGGAAAATGATAATGACGATGCACTACACCAAAATGACAAAATTGTCACCTTTCAGCCGGTCACCCTTGTCAAGGTCATTGACCGTGACAAAAAACACGCGTTTTGTGTCACAGTCATTGACATTGACACGACCGTGACAAAGAATTGTCATGGTCAATGACCGTGACAATTCTTTAAATAATTGTCACGGTCAATGACCTAGACACGACCGTGACAATGTTTGCAGCAAAAACCCTTTCCCTCTTCTTTTTTCCCTCCCGCCGTTCCCTCTCTCTCTCTCTCTCTCTCTCTCTCTCTCTCTCTCTCTCTCTCTCTCTCTACTTTCAGGTTTAATTCTCTCTCTCTCTCTCTCTCTCTCTCTCTCTCTTCCATTTATATATATGTTTGTGTGTATATATATGTGTGTATGTGTGTATATATGTGCGTGTGTGTGTGCGGGGGTAGGGGGTACGGGGTGGGGCAGGGTGGAGGTAGGGGGTGGGGGCAGGTGGGGTAGGGTGGGGGTAGGGGGTTAAAAATGTAATATTATTTTGATACAACATTAATTTGTGTATGAGTTTCATAATTATAAATAATATCCAAAAATATTGAATAACAATTTATTTTCATTCAAAATAAATAAGTAATTTTCTACAAATTTCATAAAAAATGAAGGCCGGCTTAATATGTGATTTAAGTGTTAAATAATCGCTATGTACTTATACTAATGGAGAAAAAAAATCATATATGGCGTTTTTTATTTTTATTAGATGCAAAATAACACATAAAGGTATCACATGACTTTATATCCATCAAATAAAATTTTACCATAAAATATCATTTTGTGGAAGGCAAGATCTATTACAATATATTTACATACCTAAATGATTTTTTTTAAATGACATTACAACAAAAAACTACAATAAGGGTTAAAATGGCATCCGAAATTGCTAAAAGCATGAAAAATAAAATATCATTTAGTCTATGTTGTTGAAAAATTTGATCAAATTGGTGAGCCCTTCATATTTTAAAAATGTTATTTTTATTCCTATTTAACTTTTCTTTCTATACACCCTTAATTATATTTAAAGTTTAATAAAATAGGAGTTATATGAAGAAAAGTGGGGTTTAAATAAAAACACTTTTTTTAAATTTTAGGTTCTGGTGCATAATCTTACTTTGCCACAATTAATTTATATGCCTCAAAGTTATTTTATCACTCTTAGTTTATATTTGTGATAATACTTTATGAAACACAACTTTAGGTTGATTATTTTAGAACTTAAACTTCAAGATACAAAAAATAATTCTATAGAACAGCTTAGATATCTTAACAAAACACATATCTAACATTGAATATGATTTATAAAAAGCACAAAATAATAGTAGAAATTCAATACATGAAATTAACATTGAGATTATTTTAAATAGACAGTCACTACTGTGTGTGTGTGTGTGGTGGGTGGGGGGCTATTGTGTGTGTGTGTGTGTGTGTGTGTGGTGAGTGGGGGTGGTGGTGTGTGTGTATGTGGTGAGTGGGGTGTGTGGAGGGAGGTGGGGGTGTGTGTGTATGTGGTGAGTGGGGGTGTGGAGGGAGGTGTGTGTGTGTGTGTGTGTATATTTGAATTAACCCATGAATTTGTATTTTTGTATTTGAATTAACCCATGAATTAATTTTTGTATTTGAATTAACCCATGAATTTATTTTTGTATTTGAATTAACCCATTATATGAAACATACTTTAAATTAAATATAGTGCGCATAGATACTAGCCTTCTAGTTCTTATGCGTACGCATTCAATAGCCCTTAGACCCGTTCGAGAGTCATTACCCTGTAATGAGATCTCTCGAATTGTCCCGTTTGGACAGTTTGAGACTGTATAATTTCTGTATAATATTCTTATTGGCTTAAAGTTGTTACTTTTGGAGGAAGTTCTGCAGTCATATCTCAATGTTATCTGGGTACATACTAGATTGACAAGTATGAAAATCTCGATCGTTGTCCGGTATGCGATGAACCTAGATATATCCAATCTACTAGTAAGGAAGGCACAAGCTCAAAAGTGCCTCAAAAAGTATTGAAATATTTTCCCGTTGGGCCTAGATTAAAGCGATTTTTTACAGTACCATGGATTGCAGAGGCAATGACTTGGCATACTAGGGCAGAAGTAGGGGGTAATATCATGCGTCATCCTATTGATTCTACTGCCTGGCGGAGGATGAATTTTGAGTATCCCGATTTTTCTCGAGAACAACGCAACATTCGTTTGGCTATATCAACAGATGGTTTCAACCCATTTGGAAATCTAAGCACCAATAAGAGTTTATGGCCAGTGATCCTAGCCCCACTCAACCTCCGTCCTTTATAGTATATGAGACCTGAATTTTCGATGATGGATTTATTGATACCTGGCCCAAAGGCACCAAGTGATGACATTGATATCTACCTGGATCCTTTGGTAGAAGAATTAAATGAGTTGTGGGAAGAGGGTGTGCAATCATTTGACTCTTTTAGAAAAGAAGAGTTTACGCTGAAAGCTATGTTGATGTGGGAAATTCATGATTTTCCAGCTTATGGGACATTATCCGGATGTGTAGTACATGGTTATTTGGGGTGTCCTATTTGTGGAGAGGAGACTGAATCTCCTCATCTATCCTCTAGCTTAAAAAATGTATACCATTGCCACAGGAGGTTTTTACCCCCAGCTCATAGTTTCAGATTTGAGAAAGGTTCCAATTTTTTATTGGGCGGAGTTGAACATAGGCTACCGCCGAGACAACTTTCGGGTTCAGAAATTGAAAGTAAATCTTCGGAATGTGGCCCAAATATGCCAGGTAAGAATCCCAAATTTAAGAATGTCAAGCATAAGAAGACCCCAACTGGGAATGAAACTGAGATAAGAAAGGCATGGTCTCGAAGGTCAATTTTATTTGACTTGCCTTATTGGAAGAAAAACCCGGTGCGCCATGTATTGGATGTGATGCATGCAGAGAAGAACTTCGTTGAACATATTGTGGGTACTTGCCTTGGGGGAGTCATTCGAAGGATGGAGAAAATGCACGAAAAGACCTTAAAACGTTAAAAATTAAGCCACAACTATGGTTGAAAGAAGATAGTAGGGGAAGGACAATAATTCCCCCTGGTGCATTTACTTTGACGAGTGGGGAAAGGAAGGTGCTTCTAGACACAATATATAATTTGAAGGGCCCATATACTTTTTCGTCCAACTTGCAAATGATTGTGAATTATGCTACTCATGATTTACATAAGTGTAAGTCCCACGATTGGCATGTGATCATGCAATTGGTTCCTCTATTATTTAAGCACTGTTTCTACAAGCACAAGGATTTGCGTAGGGCTATTATGCAAATTAGTATTACCTTCTCCCTCTTGTGTGAGAAGGTAGTGAATCGAGAACACATAGTGGCCGCAAAATTAGTTGTGAACGAAGAGATTTGTGTATTGGAGAAGTACTTTCCCCCAGCATTCTTTGACATAAGTGTTCACTTGTTGGTACACCTATGCGACGAGGCACTTCTTTGTGGTCCAATTAGATATCGGTGGATGTATCCGTTTGAAAGATTGATGAAAGTTTTTAAAGATTACGTCAAGAATACGCGATATATTGCAGGATCAATTGCAGAGGAATACATCACCGCAGAGTCATCAATATATACTCGGGAATATATGCCTGACTCGACCAACGTTGATGACACAGATGAATTCCTCGATGATGGTGGTAATGTGATGGGAAAAAGAGTGAAATTAACGAGTTTGCAACATGAACAAGTAGCTCGTTATCTATTTGACACACATGAAGATGTCGAAGAATGGAAAAAGTAAGTTTCGAATATTATAATGTTTAACATTATTTTAGATTATTTTATACATGATTAATTTTGTAATATACAGTAAATATGAAGCCTGCGAGAACAATAAAAGACAAAAAATAATGGTACAATCAGACAGCGAATTTAGGCTATGGTTGACACAAGAGGTAATTATAATGAAAATAATCGTTATATAATGTTACATTACACTCAAATTTTACCACTAATATAATTAATTTATCTATATTCTCAGCTCCTAAAGATGGGTGATGCGACATCAAGGCTTGCTCGTCTAGCCACTGGACCTTTGTTCATGGCACAAGATTACAAAAAGTATCGATTGAACGGTTACATTTTCGGCGCTAAAGTGTACGAGGAAAGTACAAATGTACAGAACTCGGGAATTTCATACAAGGCTCTTACTTTCTTTCGAGCGAGCGCAAAAGATAAAAACCTCGTTGAAGCTGAAATGACTTACTATGGTGTAATCCAAAATATATTTGAATTGGATTATATAAGCTTCAAAGAGGTTGTATTTTACTGTGAATGGGTAAGAGTTGAGGATAAAAATGCTTGTAAAGTTGATCCTGTCACCAATTTGATCATGGTTGACTTGTCCAAGTTGAAGAGCAACGACCACGTGAGCGATGAGCCATTTGTTTGTGCATTTCAAAAGGTTAAGCAAGTGTTTTACTCGGAGTATATCAACAACGAGCCGTGGTCAATTGTCCAACACGCGCCAAGGCGTTTAAATAGTAGTGTGGATGACTTGGCCGCTCCTACCGAATATCAATCCATTTTTTATGATAACCCGAATTTGAAACAATTTTTCAATTTGTAATAAATATTTCAATTTGTACCGAAACATCCATTTTTAATGCTTTTAATTGATCTGCACTTTTTTATTTTCACTCTTGTGTAGTGTGCGTGTGTGGAGAGGAGATCAATACATAAATATTCCAACTACATCTAAGTTTTGTTTATACTAATCCATGAATATACGCTTCTTACCTTTAATAGGTGATTAGTACATAGTTATTTTGGGTGTCCTATTTGTGGATAGGAGACTGAATCTCTTCATCTATCCGAACACTAAGAAATGCCATAATCCTATGGAGCGATGCTCTGCAAATTCCTCCCAACCATTATGTAGCCAAACATCACCAGTTGAAGTTGTCAATTCCACTTTCCATACCCCACCACTTGGAACTTCTAGCAAAACATGGGAGACCATTGAAAGGTGGAATTGACAACTTCAACTGCTGATTTTTGGCTACACAACGGTTGGAAGGAATTTGCAACGCATAACTCCATAGGATTATGGTATTTCTTGGTGTTTAGATATGAAGAGAATTATATTTGACACGATTGCCCGGGTTACATTAGTTGGAAGGAGGTGCCATATGAGCTCAAGTTAGCTGTTTGAGTGACAATACAGGTAATGTATTTATATTTATATGTCAATTTCGATTTCAATTACGATTTATATTTATCTATATTTGAGGGGCGGATACTAATTTTACTTTATTTCAATTCAGGGGACAGGGAGTGGCCCTAAGGGTAGGCCACATATGCTCTATACTTATGTGGATATTCGGACGAGAAGGGAAGGATAAGGAGGTGTCCCCGAGCGTCGCGGTACAAAATCTCTTTTCCATGCAAATAGTTTGTAGATTTGAGATAATTGATGGTGATGTTGTTTCTTCTTAAATAGTTTCTATTTTGAATATATATTTGCATTATCTTTAGTTTGTTTGGATATATGATGTTTGGAACAGGTACAATGTTGCTATAACAGGTACAAATATACTGCTAGGCAGTGGCTGTGGCCATACTGTCCAGCAGATTTTTTTTAAATTCTGCCCAAAATTGTCACGGTCAATGGCCGTGACACTATTTTTAAAAAGGGTCACGGCTTTGTCACGGTTTATAACCGTGACAAACGTGTCACGGTCATTGACCGCGACACGACCGTGATAAAAAAAGTTATCTTGCCTCGAAATGTCACGGTCATTGACCTTGACAAGTTGGATTTGTCAAGGTCAATGACCTTGACAATTTGGGCAGATTTGGTGTAGTGATGTCAATGTGTGTGTGAGTTCAAGAATTGAATCCTTAGGGGTCATTTCACACACTACACTTAGTGATTCAGACACTGAAGACCTCCCTGACATTCAGATACTTTATGCCAAAACTCTCAAGAAAAGCTCTAGACTAGAGAAGATAGTGAAAGATCTCACTAAGAAACTAGAAGAACTAAGTCTAATGGTTAAACTTAACGCTGAAGAGTATACTACCCAATGTCTAACTCATGAAAATGAAGTCAAAAGTTTGGATCAAAAGCTGAAAAATTTGATTGAAACAAATGAAATTCTGGAGAAAAAAATATAAAGGTACATTATTAAAATTGGAACAAGCCTAAGAAAAGACAACTGTTTTTAAACATTTTTCTAAGTTTGACTATAATTCCAATTATTTTCTTGATTTTGTTGCTGATTCAAACACCAATTCTGATGATCGAACTGGAATAGGATTTTTCCCAAATTCAAAGACACAAATTAAAAACTTTGAACCAATCAAGTTTGTGTCATGTGGCAAAAGACATATAGAAATCTGTCCATATTTTCAAGCTTTAAATGATGAGTTTGATAAGAAACAACAAAAGTTGGATATTAAGGAATCTAGTCACTCTAAGTATGATAGTTTGCCTAAGGCTAAATACGTCTGCCCTCCAATTAGGAAGAGTGAATCTACATTTTAAACTGTACTCCCTAGGAATAAGGTTCAACATCAAAATCCTATAAAACCTATGTTTAGAGATTTTCCTAAGGAGATACCCCTATCAAGCAATATGTATTGCTCTTACTGTGACATATACATACATTCTTTTGAAGGTTGTTACTCTAGATGTTTAGTTAATCCTGTCTGCAATACTCCTTTATACCAAAACTTTAACTACTATAGGAGAAGTCGTAACAATTATGTCCTGCCTCGACAACCAGATAAAAACTCTAACTATAAAAAGAGAAAGACCAAACCTAAAAGATCATTTACAAGAAGGATTCCTAGACACTTTCCTAAACCAAATGATCATATCCTCCATAAAACTCAAATGCATGCGCAAAATATTTTTCAGCAAAAATCTAATGCTCGCAAATTTTATCAAATGAGAGCAAATTTGCGCAAAACAAAAACAAGAGCTATTTGGGTTAAAAAAGATGGGTTATTACCCCAGATGAAGTGTAACATTGTAATTACTGCTTTAAAATCTTAACACACTCCTTCTGGTTGGTATTTAAACTCTGTGTGTTCAAAACATATGACTGGTGATGATACAAAACTTTTAAACAAAATCAGCTTTGCTGGAGGAAAAGTTATTTTTGGTGATGGTGTATCATCTCAAATCATTGGTAAAGGAACACTCCAAGAAGAAGGAATGCATGTTCTTGAAAAGTTCTTCTAGTAAAAGGTCTTAAGGCTAATCTACTTAGTATCTAGAAATTTTGTGACTCAAATCATACTGTCACCTTTTCAAAGAATAATTGCTAGATTTTAAATAAAAAAAGGTGAGTGCATAATTATAGGACTCAGGACTCCTGATAATTATTATACTGTCCAGAACAGTACTGAGGGCTGTAACATTGCCAGAATGGATGATGATGAAATATGGCATAATCGGATGGGTCACATAAATTACGATACCCTTAGTAGATTGTCTACACAAGAAATAGTTACAGGAAATGCAAAGATCAAACCTATTTGTAACATTGTCTGTGGATCATGTCAAGAAGGAAAACTTGTTAAAGCACCTCATAAGAAAGTTAAAGACATTCTTACCTCTAAACCCTTGTAGCTCATCCATATGGACCTAATGGGTCCTTCTCGTACGGTTAGTCTATGTGAACACAGTTACATTCTAGTTATGGTAGATGACTTCACCAGGTTTACTTAGGTAGCCTTCTTAAAATAAAAGTCAGACACATTCAGAACCTTTTTGAAAGCCTTACTTAGTATTAAAAATGAGAAGGACACTCAAGTAAATATGATTTTTAGTGATATAGGAAGGGAATTCATAGATTCTATTGTTATAGAGTATTGTGACTATAATGGTTACAAACATGAATTTAGTGCTCCTAAGACTCCTAAAAAAATGGTATTGCTGAGCGAAAGAATAGTACCCTTCAAGAGATGGCATGAGTTATGATTCATGCCAAGAGTTTACCTAAATATTTTTGGGTAGAATCAATTCGTACTGCTTGTCATATTATCAATAGATTCTATCTAAGGAAGAATTCTAAACAAACTCCTTACGAACTATGGTATGGGAAGAAGCCCAATCTTAAATACCTTATAACTTTTGGTAGTACATGTTATGTCTATAAGGACAAAGAATGCTTATCCAAATTTGAGACTCGTGGAGATAAAGCTATTTTCTTAGGATATTCTCCTGACAGTAGAGCGTACCGTGTCTATAATCTTCGCACAAAGACTTTAATGTATTCCATAAACGTTAATTGTAAGTGACACTACTATTGAGAGTAAGACTGGAGAACCAACTATTATGGAAGAGTCTGACATTTTTTAGAAAAAGACTCTCCAGAAATAGATGTTTCTTTACCAATTGAGAAACCTGAAGTACCTAACTGGGTTTCTAAAGATCATTCCATAGATAACGTTATTGGTAAACCTTGTGAACCTGTATGTATAAGATCTCAATTAAGAAACTATGCTCATTATGCATGTTTTGTTTCCCTTGTGGAACCAAAGAATGTAAATAAGGCATTAAATGACCCTTAATGGATTTCTAGTATGCAGGAAGAACTTATTCAATTTTTCAGTCATGATGTTTGGTATCTTATACCTAGGCCTGATCATAAAAAGGTTATTGGCACACGTTTGTTATTTAAAAATAAAACTGATGAAAGTGGGATAATCATTAGAAACAAAGCCAGATTAGTGGCTCAACGATATTCTCAAATTGAAGGAATATATTTTAACGAGACATTTTCTCCTATTACTCGCTTAGAATATGTTCGTCTTCTCTTTGCCATAGCTTGTTACTTGCATTTTACGCTTTACCAAATGGATGTAAAGTCAGCCTTTCTTAATAGAATCTTGACTGAAGCGACCTATGTTGAACAACCAAAAGGGTTTATTGACCCTCAGTATCTAAACCATGTTTATCGTCTTAAAAAGGCGTTGTATGGTCTAAAACAAGTGCCAAGAGCCTGGTATGAGCATCTTTCCAACTTTATCTTAGATAAAGGTTTTAAGAGAGGTGAAAATGATCAAACCCTATTTGTCAAACATTTTGACAAAGATATTATTATAGCTCAAGTTTATGTTGACGATATCATTTTTGGATCAACATCCCCATCAGAAGTTAAATCATTTTCTGAAATTATGCATAAAGAATTTCAAATGTCTCTTATGGGGGAGTTGTAATTTTTCTTGGGTCTTCAAGTCAAACAGAATTTAGAAGGTTTATTTGTTTCGCAATCGAAATATGCTTTAGAGATTGTCAAAAAATTCGGTCTTGAAAGTGCTAAAAAAGCTAGAACTCCCATGATTACTACGGTTATATTATCCAAAGACGAGAATGGAAAATCCATAGATCCTACTTTATATCATAGTATGATAGGAACCTTACTATACCTTATTGCCTCGCGTCCTGATATTATGTACGCAGTTTGAGTGTGTGCCCGTTATCAAAATAATCCTAAAGAGAGTCACTTAGTATGTCTAAAAAGAATCATAAAATACATAAAAGGCACTCTAAATTTAGGACTCTGGTACACCAATGATACTCCTAATACTATAATAGGATACACTGATGCTAATTGGCCAGGGTGTACTGATGATAGTAAGAGCACATCAGGAGTGTGTTACTATATCGGTAACAATTTGGTAGGATGGAGTAGTAAGAAAGAAAACTGCACTTCTTTATCTACAGCTGAATCTGAATACATAGCTGCTGGTAGTTGTTGTGCTCAACTACTTTGGCTTAAGAAAATGCTAAATGATTATGGTATTCAAGAAGATCAACTGCATCGCTATTGTGATAATCAAAGCGCGATCAATATCTCTAAAAATCATGTTCAACACTCGCGAACAAAAGATATAAAAATTAGACATCACTTTATGCTCGAATTAGTTGAGACTTATAAAAATTAGACATCACTTTATGCTCGAATTAGTTGAGACTAAGGAATTAGAAATTAATTATCTTCCTACTGATTTGCAGCTTGCAGATATGTTTACCAAACCTTTGGATTACAATAGATTTCTTTCTTTGCGAAAATCGATAGGAATAGTTTGTGCTGAATAAACTCGTGTGACTTAAGTATTTTTTCCCTTTGTCCATTTGAGACAAAATGGGGGAAATGTTTGAGTCTTATGAGTTCATTTTTTTTGTACATTTGATTAATAAACTTGATCTTAGTGTTATTTGTAGGAATCTGTACAGTTGTATTCAACAAATGTTCTTAGGGTATTGGTTTGCAATTAGTTGAGTTATGTAATTTTCTTTTTCTAGGAAATGGGTAGATAGAATTTTTGTATAGGAAAAGTTTTTTCCTTATTTTTTCGTATCCCTGAGTCCAAGATGACTCAAAGGAGATTTTGTCTCATATTTCCAAAGGGGGAGATTGAAGCACCTTATATTCTTGACTTACTTGAGTCTACATTGTATAAGTGCTCATCTAGTTTAAAAATTATAACAAAATTGGAGTCCCATTCCCTAGATACCAAAGAACCTCAGATTCTTCTCATATTGCCTCTCTTGATTCATTGAAGGTATAATTATCAATCACACATCCACTAGGATCATATACATTTTTCATATATATTGCATTGATTGATTGTGTGTGAGTTGTGTGTGTTAAATCCCTTTCAAATTGATTTTATTAATTTTTGGGAATTTTTAAATAATTTTTAAGAATTAAAATTTGGTTTTAAAACTTTTGGGGTCAATTTGTGATTACTGATTTTACCATTTCATACCTGAAAGTTTGGCTGGGAACAATCCTAAAGAGCTTGAGACTTCAGGGGCGCTGTGTATTTATTTTCAAAACATGCGCGTCTGAGTTCATCCCATCCCTACACTTGTCGACCTTATAAGGGTCAGATTTATGTTTGTTGCAAGACACAAACCCATGTGATATCTCAACCCTTAAATCTTAGTTATCAACGTTCTACATGCGTTCAAACCCAATCCAAATGAAACCCTTTTAAACCAATCAGAAGTAGTTTAACCAGCCGCTTATATTACTCCGTTGGATCAAAATCAAATGGCCAAGACCAAATCTCAGCCATTGATTTGATCAGCTGTTCTCGAATCTTCCTCACTCAGTATAAAAGGAGGTTAAGTCTCAGCATTTGAAGACTTTGCCAGTTCGTCCAAATAGAGAGAGAAAGAGAGAAGAGAGAGAAAAGGGAGTGAAAGAAGAGAGAAACCAGAGAGAAAACCTAACTCGTTTTAAACCCTAAATTCAATTTTCAAATTAGTTTACACCTAACACCATACCTGAGTGTTTGAGAGTAAGTTTGGTAGAGGTTTGAAGGCTGTTCAAGAGTTTTATCCTCTGAGTTTAAGATCTTATTGCCAACTTAGATATTTCATGTTAAATCTATATTTCTCTTTCATAGAAACAAGATCTGGCTATTACAAGTCATATTACACTTATATCTGCATCTTTTAGTTTCTCATCTTAAGAAATCGTATTTGTTGATTAAATTTTTTTCTCTAAATATTTTTAACAACTCAAGAATCGACAAATCTATTTTTTGTTTCTAGTTCTTACGAAACAGGACTTCCAACCTAGTTAGAATCATAATCGGGGGTTTACAATTTCAAAAACATTTTTAAAACCCTCTGAAATTGTTTAAGACCATGACAGTCTTCCGAGATGGGTAACCTTAGATTCTGGGATTATTTGAAAGGTCAAATAAAGTCTTTTGTTTCTAAAGAAGAGAGAACTGAAAACAACTTCATTTAGATCTGATCTATAATTTGATAGGACTCGTTTGTATAAATAAGTGTGCATGTGTGCATGCATGTGTTAGAACACTATCACAAACACTTGTCACACTATAACACATGAAGTGTTGGCTGTAAGATCTTGAAAGGTCAAGAGTCGACGTAAACCTGGAACAAAGTGGTGAAGTTAGCAAACTAAGAAAGCCACATCAACATCAGAAATGCAGAGAAGTAGAATCAAACCAGTGGTTACATATTCTAAACTTGTATAGGTCTGTTTTGTGTGCATGTGTGTTATATAGTTTGTAACTTGTATATTTTATTTTAGTGGATTTGTGGTTTGTTACTTAGAAGTCACCATGGATGTTTCCTCAGTTGGGTGAGGTTTAACCACGTTAAAAATCTCCTTGTCCTTAATCTTCATATATCTCCTCATCTCATTCTTGTGGTTGTGATGATTTAGTGGTTTAACCTGATTTAGTTTTGGTTTTCAAAACTAGTTACATAATATTGAACATATCTCGTACATTTTTTATCAAACACATCTTGTGATTAACCTGTTTTGATTGAAAGAAAAGAGTTTCTCCAAAAAATAGTTCGGAGTTACTTAGACTACTTAATCCTGAATTAAATGACTTGAGTAACTGCTTTTCATAATGATTACTATTATGGTTGATATTCACTTAATAATGGTTGAACTCCCAGTAAAGGTTGAGTAAAGACTCTGCTTTCGATCACTTAAGTCCCCAAGAAAATAGCGGCCACTGTAGGGAGCCCTTTAGACCACGAGATTATCGATAAGGATGTGTCCGATATGGAGCTAGCATATGAGGATTCGTACGAGCCAAGAAGACTTCTTAAGAAGAGAGCTCAACATGAACACAAGACATATCCGCTAGAGAGGCCTCAGTCAAAACTAATCCAATAGAGACTGGCCTTAGAAAGGATCGATCCAAAGATTGGAAGACTGCCTCGGAGAAATAGGCAAGTCTAAAAATCCATTGCAAAGAATTTTTATGATGGGATCACCCTTTGTTTAAGCTATTGCGGATTTTCCCGTGTTGACCAAGTTCAAGCCTTCTGTAGTTTCTCCCAAATATGACGGTAAGACTGATCCGTTCCTTCAGGTAAAGCAATACTAGGCAGTAAAGGACATTTATTCAGTCCCACATGAGATGTGCTACCTTGTATTTTCAAGTACCATCACTGGGTCGGCGAAGATTTGGTACAATAATCTACCCTGAGGATATATCTCTAGCTTTTAACAGTTGGTCATGCTAGTCATCAACAAGTTCTTCTTGGGGGCTAAACCTATTAAAAGGGTAGCTTATTTATTGAGTGTCCGTAAATGATTAGGTGAAAACACTCGTGATTACATAACTCGTTTTAACAGTGAAAAGCTAGAGGTAGTGGACTATGAAGAAAAAAATGATGTCACTACTTTAATGAGCGGACTGCTCCTCGAGAAGTTGCATTATGCACTGGCCAAAGAACCCCTAAAACCATAACTGAGTTTATGGATAAAGCTGATAAAATCATGAATGTTGAGGAGGTTGTGGCGGCCAAATAAGTCCCACTAGATTAAACCGACAGCCAGAAGAATTCTGACAAGAAAGATTAGAAAGAAGAAAAAGCTAAGAAATATAAGAAGTGCGATAAAATACTCCTCTCACGATTGGCATGTATTACAGTCTAAAAGATATCAGAGGAAGTAGGGATCTCAAATGGCCTCGAAAATTGAAGTCCCCTCCTAATAGGAGGGACAAGTTCAAGTATTTTGAGTTCCATAAGGATCATGGGCATACCACAGATAATCATATTGAAATAAAAAATCTCATCCATTGTGGTGAACTGTCTATGTTCATCGATCGAACAGGGTGAGAGATTCTAGAAGACGATCAAAACCTCCTTGTAAAATTAGAGATGATAAGAAAAGAGGTCGGGATAATTATTCAAATGATGACCCAGATCTATCGAAAAAACCTCGAGAGCCTAAACTTGATATAAAAATGATATCTTTTAGTTTCCATTTAATTGGAGGAGGAGATTCTAGTGGTGATGATGAAGCAGTCGAGAAAAAAATCATATTTGAATGAGACCAAGGCATGTTCATACATTCAACAAATGAACTTATCTAAAAAAGTAGATGGTCATCTAAGATAGGTAAACAAAGACAAATTGGTAAATAGTATCTCTAATAATGACTTATTTGGAGTACTTTACCCTCATGACGATATTTTGGTCGTCACTATAAGAGTACATGAAGCATGGTAAATAATGGCAGTTCAATCGATGTCATGTTCTATAATTATTTCCATAGTTTGGGATTAGCATTGTGAAGGGAAACTATTTTAAAGCTTGAGAATGTTATTACACTTCAACCAATCAGGAAGAAGCGAAGAAGATCACCAACACCTACTAGATTGAGACTTTAGATCCACGTGAAGAGGCTAATTTTGTTAAAAGACAGGTTATGGAGGCCACTGAGATGATTGTTCTGGATAACGAAAGACCAAAAAGAACCACACAGATTGGCTTAACCCTGGAACCAAACCTTAAATAGGAATTAATCAAATTTTTTAAAGAGCGGAAAAATGTATTCGCATGGAGCCATAAAGACATACCAACAATCATCTTGAAATTAATATGACATGAGATGAACATCACCAAAGACGCTAATCCAATCAAGAAAAAAGGTCTTGAATTCAGTCCTGAAAAGAACATGGTTATCCAAAAAGAGGTGGACAAGTTGCAGAAAGTGAAATTCATCGAAGATGTCAAATAACAAGATTGGTTGGCTAATGTAGTAATGGTGAGCAAGAAGAATAGAAAATGTCCTTTGTTCATTAACTTCACAAACCTCAATAAAGCCTGCCCAAAGGATTATTTTTCCTTGCCAAGAATCGATTAATTGGTCGCTGATACAGTCGGGCATAAATTACTCAGCTTTATGTATTCTTATTCAGTGAATAACCAAATTAAGATGGCACCATAATAAAGGGAAAAATTTTCATTCATCACCAGCTGAGGTACTTACTGTTATCACATTAAGTCCTTGGGGCTTAAAAATGGTAGAAAAACATACCAGAGGCTGGTGAATAAAGTTTTTGAATAACAATTTGCCTAAAATATGAAAGTTTATGTGGATGACATGCATACTAAAAGAAAGATAGCTATCGACCATATGAAAGACTTAGGCGAGACATTTGATCAGCTTAAAAAGCATCAGATGAAGCTTAACCCGATTAAATGTGTGTTCAGCCTATAAGAAGGGATATTCCTGGGATTTACAGTAAATCAGAGAGGAATTGAGGCTAATCCAGATAGATCAAAGAGTTAATCAACATGTAATCTTCCCACGCAAGAAAGATGTATAGAAGTTGACAGGAAGAGTAGTTACACTTAATCGGTTTGTCTCCTGAGCTATTGATAAGTGAAGTGCCTACCATTCTTCAAGGTATTATGAAAAACCTTTGAGTGGAATGAAAAATGTGAAAATTCCTTCATGGAGTTGAAGAAGTATGTGGGACCTCCACCACTACTGTCCCGACCACTTATGGGGAAGGGATGTACTTACCTGGATGTATTTGGGTCAACAGTCAACTCGACCATCATTCGTTTAGAGAACGAAGTTAAAAAACTAGTGTATTACACTAGTAAGACCTTCAGGGAGAAGAAATTTGATATTCTCGCTTGGAAAAATTAACTTTTGGCCCTCATTGAAGCATTGAGAAGAATGAAATCATATTTACAAGCACATACCATTATGGTATATACAAACTTACCATTATAAAAAGATAACCATAGGCGAGAGAAGTCAGGAAAGTTGATGGCTTGGGGATTAGAACTAGGAGAATATGATATACTTTATGAGCCCAAAATAAAGTTAAAAGGTTAATCAGTGGTAGACTTCATAAAAAAGTTCACTTACGAAGAGATAAGAATCTATTTAAATTCGATTAAGGAGAAACTAGTGGAGAAAACTTCCTTGGAAGAGATCTCAATACTAAACCAAGTTGAGCAAACTTCTTCGAAAGAAAGTTCTAAAGTGGATAAACCAGAAACATCCACTACATGAGAAGTTGCCAAACAGTATCCGGAACAGAGGCAAAAGTTATTCAAATGGGGATCTTTGAGCAAAGGAAGCTTTAGTAAAGAAGTATCTATATGAAAATTATATGTAGATGGGTCTTCGTGTGCAAACAACAGTGGAGAAGGGCTTATTATTAACACCCTCGATGATATAGATGTGGAATATGCACTTCGTTTTCAATTTCAAGATTCTAACAATGAAGCAAAGTATGAAGAATTGATCGCAGGTCCAGATCTCTCCTTATTATTAGGTGCTCAGAAAATAATTACTCATAATGATTCTCAATTGATCGTAAATTACGTACTAAGAATATACGGAGTCTAAAAATAAATAACGACAAGATACTATGTCAAAGCTCAAAATAACATCTCTAAATTCTGGTTGTCAAAATGGTCCGAATTCTAAGACTTAATAAGGTCCAAGATGATGTGCTTTATCGGATTGCCTCAGCAGCCATAACAGAATTAAGGAGAACCATTCCCGTGGAAATCCTAGTAAGTAGGAGTATCGATGGAGAGAATATCAACTTAATAGCAGTAGACTTGTGCCACTCATAAATGGATCCAGTCAAGGTGTATAGTAAAAAAGGATCTTTTCTCAAAGACCCAAAAGAGGCAAGGAAGTTAAGGTACAAAGCGTCCAGTTATATACTTAAAGGAGGAGTTTTTTACAAGAGAGGATTAACTGTTTCATTGCTCTGATGTGTCCACCCAATCGAGGTACATGACCTGATCAAGGAAGTACATGATGGATCATGTGAAGCTCACTCGACAAGACGATCATTAGTCCAATTAATAGCCATAAAATGATATTATTGGTCAAATATGAAGGAAGACTGTGCTTCATATGATAGAAGGTGTGATAAATGCCCAAAAATCACCACTATACATAGAAGACTGGGGCTACTTTGACACCAATCACCTACCCATGGTCGTTTTCCATTTGGGGGATTGACTTGGTCGGCCCATTGCTAAAGATAAGAGAAATATTTAAATATTTGGTCATTTCTATAGACTACTTCACTAAGTGAGTTGAAGCTAAGCCACTGGTTGAAATGCCTTACGACAGAGTCTTTTAGTTTATATGGAAGAATATTATATGCCGATATGGAATGCCATATGCCTTTGTTATATGCCATAGGACTCAGTTTGAAAACCAAGAGTATGAGGATTATTGCATTTAATCCAAGATCCAAAAGTTACATTATGCGCCCGGGCATCCTCCGTACAATGGTCAAATAGAGGTGACTAATAAAATACCGCTCGACGGTTTGAAGAAAAGGCTTGACGATGGAAAAGGAAATTAGATCAATAAATTACACAGTGTACCGAAGGCCTTTAGTTATACGTCAAGGATAGATACCGGTGAGACTCCATACATACTGGCATATGGAACTGAAGCTATGGTTCCTACAGAGATTGGTCTGCCTAGTCATAGAGTGCTTAACTTTAAGTCTCCTAAAATTGATCTCATGAGAAGGCTGGAATTATAATTGGTAGAAAAAGTCAGGGAGAATGCTACACTTCGGGTTGTTACTTATTAACAACGTACTACCAGGTTCTACAACTGAAGAGTGAAGCCGAGAAATTTAAAGGAGCGAGATTATGTTCTAAAAAAAGTGCTCCAAAAAGCAAACAAGTTGGAGGCTAATTGGCACGACCCCTATTACATTCTGCAGTTATCCGACTAGGTACCTATCGCCTGGAGACACTTGAAGTAGAGAAATTCAAAACCCCTAGAATGCCAAACATCTTAGGAAATATTACCAGTGATTCTGGATTGAAGTTTTCAACACATATGTAGCAACTCTTTTTAGTTTTAATAAGAAATTATTGGTTTATTATCAATCGACTTCCTTTTTTAAATTTTATTAGGAATGGGAGATATAACAATCTCAAAATAGTAAACATTAAAAACTTTATGTCTGACTTCATCTTCGACAAGTCACGAATAAGAAGTTCCTAATTCTTAAACTTCATGTATAACTTAAAAAGTCAAGAACAAGAAGTTTTATTAGACCAAGTTAGGGAACCAATATTATAAAATTTGGTTGTTACTAGTAACTAATTCAAATAGTTATTCTAAAATGACAAGAACCGTTTTCACAAGTCTAAGGGTGTTATTATAACCTACGTCATGACAATACGGGTTCATCCAGTAGGTAACTAGTCAAGCAGATTAGTCGATAAAATGTTGACTACATGATCACTATGCTAAAACACTAGTAGGCCATCACTAAGCATATAAACCACAACTTATATTTTATTCAAATACGTCATTTTTACAAGTTACTATTTATTTATTATAAACGTCAAGGCAAGGGTGATGTCAAGTATTCTCACTTGGCTGGACACTTTCCCAGAGGTTTTTTCATCCCCTCAGGGGGAACATCAAGAGCAGAAGGTAGAATGGTGGATCTTAGGTACCTAAGTCTTACTTATCGACTGGAACTAGGTTTATCTACCAAATTAATAGGTTCGACAAAGGTATCTTACCCATGAAGGCTATAGTCGCCCATCTAGCTTGAAAGGAGGTTCAGGATAATCCAAGCAACCTGGATAGTTTTAATGCCATAAGGAATCTTCCTAGGGTATCTTTAGAATAGTTAAGGCATTCAACCAGATAAGCACCCAAAAGTGTATAATTTATACCCCGAATAGATGCATTTTAGTCGCTCGTTTTTAATAAAAATGGCCTTATGTTCGTATTTATTTATTTCTCATGTCAATTCGCAGTTGCGGTACAAATAATGCTAAATTAGTACAATTACGACACATCAGCGGTTAAAATAGTGCAGCGAAGAAATCAAAAGACACCCTGAAGTCAGAGTCCCATTGAACTTGCTCAGAAGAGTTCGATGCCTGAACCGTGTCCTAAAACCCTAACCTAATCCTAAATCGAGCCCAGTCCATACCCTGACCCGGTGTGTGTGTTGAGTTTGTACTTTTATTATTTTTCTAGATTTTTTTTATTTTGAGTCGTTTTATTTTTAGGTTTTATTTTAGATTTATTTAGAGTTTTTAGGATTTATTTTTATTTTTATTTTATTTAGTATAATTTTATTTTTACTTTTATTAGTTTTTAGTTATTTTATTTTTTAAGAATTTATTTTCTAGTTTTATTAGATTTTAATTTCTTTTATTTTAGTTTTATTAGGATTATATTCTTTTTTTAGTTTTAATAGAGTTTTATTTTTATTTTTATTTTCATTTTTTGTTTAGTGTCTTTTAATTTTGTTTTGAGATGTTAGTTTTTTTTAGGTTTATTAGATTTTAATTTTTTATTTTACTTAGGTTTAGTTTTAATTTTTTTTAGTAATGTTAATTTTTAAGGGTACAAATTAAACACACAACACACTCACTTATACCCAATTTTCATACACCTAAACACACTTAAAACACCACTCACCCACACCTTACACCCATATACCACACCACACACAACTCCACCTTACTCCATCTTCTACAACAACAACCCACACTTTCTCTCACCTCCATCCATAACCAAACCAAAACCCACCTCCACCAAATTATATCTCCATTTTCCAACGTAACTAAACCCCACAACCACCTGCCCCGTGTCAACCCGATCATCTCGGATTCCCAACCCTCGAAAGCCATCTCGACACAAATACCCAAAATCGGGTTTACCCATTTTTGACCCATACCAGCTGCCATGGCCACCTGATTTTGACCCGCGCTTCCCCATACCCATTTCAAACCCAACGAACCAGGTTTGTTTTCTTCTAACCTGGCACCCATCTGTTACCCGCGACCACATTCGTGCCAAACCGTAACCCATGGCTACCCTTATCTACAAGCCCACATGTGTAGAATTTCAAGATTTCCTTCCTCCCAAACTCCTTTGATTTAGCCAAACCAACAGAAATCCCAACAAAATCTCCAAACAAACAAACCAATATCGTGGACTCTACAAGTTATAAAATAAAAAAGGGGACTCTGAGATATCAACACAGAGAGAACATGAGAGACAAAAAAAAGAAAAAAAAAAGACTGCAGAGGGTAGAAAAATAGTCATAAAAAAATTAGTTTAGGATTAGAAAAAATTGCTAGGTTCAGTATTTACTTTCAGTTTTGTAATCTAGTCAGTTTTTATGACGAGTTTGGAATGCGTGTACATACACACAGTTGGCACAATAATTATTGCGTATCGCATTTCTTTCTCTTTCTCTTTCTATTTAGTTTCTTATTTATTAATATGCTTGTGCTGTAATTTTAATCATGTCTAGCTAAACACCCAAGTCAAGGGGTGGGATAAAACACGTGTGTTGAGTTATTTAATGAACTAATTTTCCATTGATGTGTTCTAGGCTAATTAAATTGGAAAAAAATCACACATTAATTTATGTGATGAGAGTTAATAAATTAATGATGAAATTGATATTTGATTTTTGAATTTGGCTTAGAGATAAGTTATATTCTTAAATTCTAATATTAATTCCTTATGTTCAATTTAAAGATCCGTACATTTTTTTTAAAATTGATCATAGCGGATAATTTGTAAGAACAAGTATGAATCTTAACTTTTTATATGTGGTGACAATTCCTGATTTAATTGCTGAAAAAGATAAATTTGAATTTAGGATTGTAACGAGAGTTAAGTTTTAAATTCAATATTATTTCGAACTATTTAATTGAATAATTAGGACATTAAATTAAATTGACTACGCGATGTAATCCCACCTCTTTTTTCTTCTCATAAATTCTAAACTAGATTATTTTTTTGAATTTCCTTAGTCATTTTAGTTGCATAAATTTTCGTTTCCTTGCTTGAAAATTATTTTTAAATATAAAACTAAAAAAACATTTAAAAAATTTAAAACACAAAAAGATTTTTAATAAAAATTGGAATTACAAGTTTTCACGGTAACCGTTTCAACGATAGAAATTTGATTGATACCCGAATTTGCCACGATATTGAATTTTCAACAAGTTTTGTAGGTGATTCTAGGAATTTTGATACTCGAAGTTTCACTGATGATGCTGAGATTTAGCACCACTGGATAAGTGATGATGAGCTCAAACAATGGCAGCCATGGCATCCTTAGAGATGTAAGTGTATAAGTGTGTAGAAGGAGATGAGTATAAGAGGAATAAGACAATGATGTATAGTGGTTCAGCCAATTTGGCCTACATCCACTGTGAGTGTGTGATCCACTAAGTATGGGCACTAATGGCCTTGGATGCAATGCACATAAGCTCACTTTCTCTCTCTACTGTGTGTATAAGTAGAGTTTTTGCTAGGGGTTACAATTATCGAGTCATCCCCTTGTAGGGTTGTAGGTGACAAGTATATATAGGTCTTGGGGGCTGTAGTGTACCCCCCAAGTATGCATGGTGCATGTGAATGATGATCTAGCCAATCCCCTGTTGACACCTGTAGATGCCAAATGATGACATAATATTCCCTCACGTGAGGGTGTGATTTTGTTATAACGGTCTCCCATGTGCCATGTGAGCCTCACGCATACTGTTCCACGCGTCTCCCAAACCATGTGCTATGATGATGTCACCCTCGACCTTTGATATGAGGCCGAGGGAAAAGTTCCTTTCTGTAATGAGTCTGGCCTAATTTGGGCCTCGTACTGTCTTACCATTAGGGGGTCGTCCGGTGCCTGATGAAGGGCCGGCCCCCTGATGGGTCGTCCGGAGCCTGATGAAGGGTCGGCCCCCTGATGGGTCGTCCGGAGCCTGATGAAGGGTCGGACCCCTTAGGGGTCATCCGGAGCCTGATGAAGGGTCGTCCCCTTGAGGGGTTATCCGGAGTCTGATGAAGGGTCGGCCCCCCTGAGGGCTCGTCCGGAGCCTGATGAAGGGTCGGCCCCTGAAGGGTCGTCTGGGTCTAGTGAGGTGCAGGGCGCCCTCGGCATGGCCGAGGGTATATACTGGTATATCAATCCCCCCCAGCCCTTAGCCATAGATGATGCTGAGATGGCTGAGGGATAGTGTTGCTTTTGAGACTAGGTGTATGGTCTGTTTGATGAGTGACACCTGTCAAGCTGATGTGACAGTTGTCAAATTTTTATCCAATATTGTTCCAGTTTTCAAAGCGCGGCGGCTTCATGCTGCTTGGGGCTTTGTGCCCTAATGATGTCCTCCTCGTGGGTTGTGCTTTGGCTTGGGTAATGGGCCCACTCATTACTAAGGTATATAAGCAATTTTTGAAACCATTCATTCTCTTCTTCTTCTTTGTGACCAAGATCTCTCTTTCTCTCGCTTCCAGCCTTCTTGCCATTTCTTGAGTTTTTGAACCTTCAAGCTTAGCAGCTTCGCCATTCCTCCTCAGGTAACACCTCGACCCTAATGCCCTACTTATCTTCATTTATGTTTGCTTTCCTGTTTTAAGCTCATAGGGCTAGATTTTATTAGGCTGTTCCATAGCTTTTTCGGTGTAACCTCCGGTAAGCTGTTCTTGAATTGTTCTTGATAGAAAACCCTTCAATTCTTAGGTTTTGATCGAAAAGTCCACCCTGGTCAATTGTGAGATTTGTTTGTAGTTAGGTTAGGTTACCCAAATTCTTCTTAGTGTAGGGTCTCCCCCTTAATGCTTAGGAGGCTTTATAATTTAGCCAAGGAGTTCCCATCCTTGCGAGAGAAGCTTTTCATAGAGATTAGACGAATAGAGGAAGAGGAGAAGAGAAGACGAGGGGCCGACCCTAATTGGGTACGACCCATCTTCCCCATTCCTCTTGCCATAATAAAATCATTTGAGCCATCTGAGTCCTGTGGGTGGTCCTGCCGAGAGTTATTCAGGAGAGATGGATGAGAGAGCGTCGTCGTCCACTGGCGCTGGTCCTTCTGGGATAGGAGAGGCTTCTGACCTAAGCCCAGACCGACAGGCCGAGGGTATGGTTGCTTCTGAGGCCGTCCCTATGACTACTCTATCTCCACATGCCTTCCAGATGGCTTTTCCCCAGAGGTCTCTGGCGGGTGATGAGGCCGAGGACGACGGTGAGGACTCAGATGATGACCAGTTTGACACCTCCCATGCCTCGTCCTATATCTCCTCAGTTAGGGATCGTGACCTCTTGCTGTGGAGGCATGCTTATGGAGTGTCCCCAAATATAAATATGAGGGTTCCTTCTGAGTCTGAGAGGGTCTTCGAGGGCGAAGAGGGAGAGGTTGCAGTATACGAACAAATGTTCAAGGTTGGTGTTAGATTCCCTCTGCATCCTGCTATCGTAGATATCCTGTCAGCCCTCGGCGTTGCCCCCTCTCAGCTTCCTCCCAACTCCTGGAGGACGATCCTTGGCTACATCTCCTTGTGGAAGAATGATTTCACTGATAAGCCATCGCCCGACGTATTTTTGGCCTGTTACAATATCACCTCTTCGTCCAAACAGCCTGGGTACTACCACCTGGGGGCGAGGAGGTCTGACAAAAAACTTCTCCACGTGGCACAGACCTCCAACCACGATTGGAATAAGAGATTTTGCTTCGTTTCTGGGGAGTGGGAATTTTTCACCGAGTCTCAACATTTGGACGATAGTCCGAGGGTTCCCAGAAGATGGTCAAACCCCTCGATGAAGGCCAAGCCTGATCCCGGACTTAGTCTGGATGAGAAAGACATAGTTGAGTATCTTAGGGAACGAGGGACAGGGGGTGAGATTGAAAAATTTGAAGATCTGATGACCCCCAAGTTCCTCAAAGAAGCTGGTCTGAGGGTCGGTTCCCTGACAGAGCTATGTGAGTTACATTATTTTTTTCTCATTCTTTACTTTTTTTCAAGTGTTTCATCTTTGCCTCTGCATTTTTCTAATGTATCATCCCCTTTTCAGGTCGTCCCTCTGGTATATCTGATCAACTCTGGGAAATGACTGCCCCAAGTTTGTTATCTGGCTTAGGCAAGAGGAAGGGCAAGGAGCCTCAGCAGGCTCCGAGGAAGACAAAGGTCGTGGGGCCTACACTTGTTGAATCGACAGCCGATGATCACAAAAGAAAAGAGCCTGAAGTCCCTGCTGACCCTCGGCCGGATTCTAGGACGAGGGCGAGGGTGGAGTCATCCGAGGGAACTGGTTCCTCTTCTAGCATGGGGGCCTTCTGGTCCCAAAACTTAACATCACTGAAGGCCGAGCCATCTTCCTTGATCACGAACCTGAGGGCAGCCAAGGCGTCCATGTTATCTGCCTCCTCGGCTGCTGATTATGAATTTCTGTCAAAGATGCCTCCAGCAAAAGTGTATGACTATGGTCTGCATGCTCTAGCTCATGTATTCCCTTAGTTTCATTCTTTCACTAACTATTTTCTCGGCCTCTTGACAACTGTTTATTATTTCTGTGCAGTTTGTATGCGCTTTCACCTCGGCTACTAAATGGATGGCTGAGAACCAACAAAAATTCCATGAAGCCGAGAGAGCCAACCAACACGAGGCCAATTTGCAGATGGAGCTGGAGACTGCAAGGGCTGAGCTAGAGAGTGCCAGAATTGAACACGCAAGGGTTCTGGACGAGCTGACGAGGCAGCATGATGCATACATGGCGGCCAAGGACTTGCTTATTAAGGAGAGGGACGAGGCTTTGACCAACATGTGGGCTCAGCACAAGACTGAGCTATCTGAGGCGGTGAAGAAGGCAGAGACCGATGCTGTGGAGGCCTACATACTCTCAGACGAGTTCCAAGGCTTCGGTCTTGAGTACTTAGAGAGGGGGATTAGGACGGCCTGTCGGTGGGTCGTCCTTAAGTTTGCTGACGCAGTGTCGTCTGTTCGCCCCTCTCTTGAGGCAGTTCAACTAGATTACCCACTTATTGCTAAAGCCCTAGCCCAAGTGGAATCTCAGCATGCAGAAGGCACAGTCACGCCTGAGGCTCGGCGTGTTATGGTTTGTTTAGGAGACCTCTCTCATTGACGTTGAGGCCCTACCCTCTGATGCTGCTCAATAGGGTGGCTGTCTGTAGCCCACGCCCTCTTAGTGTAATCAATATTTTTGTACTCTATATTTGTAAAATGAACATCACTTTGTAATATAATGCCTCTTGTTGTCTTCCATACTCGTCTCTTATGTGATTTGTATTGTGGATTTTTTGTACTAACAATATCACTAACCCAACAATACCACTAACCCCTCCCTCGGCCTATAATGAGGGTCAAGGGAGGGTACCCTCATTATAGGCCGAGGGTTATAATAACCAAATTAATGGTTTTTTAACAGTCTTTCCTCGTCTTTCTTGAGGACAATGGTGGGGTCGTCCCCTCCATTGACCCTTATTATAGGCGAGGGTTCCAATAACCAAACTAATGGTTTTTAATTAAGTCTTCCCTCGTCTTTCTTGAGGATAATGGTTGGGTCATCCCCTCTATTGGCCCTCATTATAGCCGAGGGTTCCAATAACCAAACTAATGGTTTCTAATTAAGTCTTCCCTCGTCTTTCTTGAGGACAATGGTGGGGTCTTCCCCTCCATTGACCCTCATTATAGCCGAGGGTTCCAATAACCAAACTAATGGTTTTTAATTAAGTCTTCCCTCGTCTTTCTTGAGGACAATGGTGGGGTCGTCCCCTCCATTGACCCTCATTATAGCCGAGGGTTCCAATAACCAAACTAATGGTTTTTAATCAAGTCTTCCCCTGTCTTTCTTGAGGACAATGGTGGGGTCGTCCCCTCCATTGACCCTCATTATAGGCGAGGGTTCCAATAACCAAACTAATGGTTTTTAATTAAGTCTTCCCTCGTCTTTCTTGAGAACAATGGTGGGGTCTTCCCCTCCATTGACCCTCATTATAGCCGAGTGTTCCAATAACCAAACTAATGGTTTTTAATTAAGTATTCCCTCGTCTTTCTTGAGGGAAATGGTGGGGTCGTCCCCTCCATTGACCCTCATTATAGCCTAGGGTTCCAATAACCAAACTAATGGTTTTTAATTAAGTATTCCCTCGTCTTTCTTGAGGACAATGGTGGGGTCGTCCCCTCCATTGACCCTCATTATAGCCGAGGGTTCCAATAACCAAACTAATGGTTTTTAATTAAGTATTCCCTCGTCTTTCTTGGGGGCAATGGTGGGGTCGTCCCCTCCATTGACCCTCATTATAGCCGAGGGTTCCAATAACCAAACTAATGGTTTTTAATTAAGCATTCTCTCGTCTTTCTTGAGGACAATGGTGGGGTCGTCCCCTTCATTGACCCTCATTATCGCTGAGGGTTCCAATAACCAAACTAATGGTTTTTAATTAAGTATTCCCTCGTCTTTCTTGAGGGCAATGGTGGGGTCGTCCCCTCCATTGACCCTCATTATAGCCGAGGGACGTTCTTTGAAAATGTTTTCATGCGTACTAGAACTGATAAACACAGGATGAGGGGAAACACTGATATTTCTCATTAATTTTCCAAGTGTTCTGTTGGAGCAATTCCTATTACAATTATGGTCTATCAAGACCTTACAACACTACTGATAGTATTTTTTTAAATTATCTGCATTCTAGGGGTTGGAAAAGGGTTCCCTCTCTAGGTTTCTAGTCTATAGGTCCCAGGGACGACTTCATCGATGACCCTATATGGGCCATGCCAATTAGGTTGGAGCTTGTTGGGATTTTGTCAAGTCTTTTTGAGGACCAAGTCCCCCACTGCGATTGGCCTCTGTTTCACCCTCTGATTGTAAAACCTTGCGGTCCTCTGCTGGTAGGCAGCCTGCCTTATCTCGGCGTATTCCCTCATTTCCTCAATAAGGTCTAAGTCGAGTCTCCTTTCTTCTGTATTTCTCTGGGGGTCATACGTTTGGATCCTATGAGTAGGAAACCTAATCTCGCTGGGGATGACGGCTTCTGAGCCATAAGCTAGCATGAATGGGGTCTCTTCGGTAGAGGTCCTCACTGTCGTCCTGTATGCCCACAGCACGGCATATAACTCATCGACCCATATTCCTTTTGCCTCCTCAAGCCTCTTCTTGATTCCATCTAGGATTGTCCTGTTTGTAACTTCTGTTTTCCCATTGGCCTGAGGTCAGCCTGGGGTGGAGAAAAATTGTTTGATACTCACCCTTTCACAGTATCTCTGTAGAGAGGTATTCTTGAACTGAGTCCCGTTATCCGAGATGAGGGTGTTGGGGAGACCATATCTGCATATAATATTTTTCCAGATGAACTGGAAGGTCTTCTGCTCTGTAATGGTGACCATCGGTTCGGCCTCCGCCCATTTTGAGAAATAGTCAATAGCTACGATGAGGAGCCGATAGTTATTGACTGCTCTTGGTCAGGGTCCTATGAGGTCGATCCCCCACACTGAAAATGGCCATGGGGATGTAATGGAGGTAAGAGGCTGATGGGGTTGGTGAGGGATGATGGAAAATCTATGGTATTTATCTCACTTTTTTACATATGCCGCGGTGTCTTTCCCCAAGGTCGGCCACCAGTACCCTTGGGTGATCACCCTCCTCGCTAATAATCTGCCCCCAATGTGGCTTGAGCTCGATCCTTCGTGCACATCTTGCAAAAGGGATGGGACCTCAGATGGGTGCACAGTAAAAATCCCTTTTTGTACAAGGAGTCCCCAATGACAGTGAACTTTGCAGCCCTGTATCTCAACTTCTTCCTTTCTTGCCTTGCTTCTGGCATCTCCCCCTCTTTAATGTACCTGATCAGGGGGTCCATCCATGAAGCTTTCTGAGAAACATTTAGGCAATTTCTAAGTGTTCCCTCAGCGTCTTCAATAGTTGGCCGAAGCAAATTTTCAACTGGGACCGTCCTCCTGATGTCTGTCCTAGTTGCCGAGGCCAACCTCGCAAGGGCATCAGCACGGCCATTATCGAGCCTAGGTATCCTCTTTAATTTCACTTATCTGAAGCCCTTCAGTAACAACCTCACCTTCTCAAGGTACCTATCCATCCTCTCGTCCTTGGCCTCGTAGGCTCCTAGTATCTGATTCACTACTAGCCTCGAATCACTATAAACCAAAATCTGGCCGATACTAAGAGATCTGGCCAAGGTGAGGCCTACTATCAAGGCCTCATATTCGGCCTCATTATTGGAGGCCTTAAAGTTGAACCTCAGGGCGCACTCAATGTCTGTGCCATCGGGTGCTGATACTATTAATCCATCTCCGCTCTCGCTTTCGCAAGAGGACCCGTCGACGAAGAGACTCCACGCGGTGTGTTCTTCTGAGAAACCTCCCTCGATGAGTGACCCCTGTCTAAAGAGATATCTTCCCTCTTCGTTTTCAACCACTTTCCTTCTAGCGGTGCTCGTCTCAACCTTATCTGTAGGTGTATCGGTGAGCTTACCCTATCGGGTATCTATCTTCCCGAGGCTCTTACCCTCGGCTTCATCATCTTCCCAAGTAAACTCGGCCACGAAGTCTGCCAATGCTTGCCCCTTAATGGCCGTCCTAGGCTGAAACACTATGTTAAACTCCCCCATCTCTATAGCCCAGGACATTAACCTCCCTGATTTTTTAGGCTTGTGCAAAACCTGCCTAAGGGGAGAGTCAGTGAGGATGACCATTGTATGGGACTGGAAGTATGGCTTCATCTTTCTCTATGCATGGATCAAGGCGTAGGCCAACTTCTCCATCCTTGGATATCTTTGCTCTGCCCCCTGGAGTGCCTTGCTATTAAAATACACAGGCTTCTGTACTTCGTCTTCGTCTCTCACAATGGCTGTACTGAAGGCTGACTCTGAGACGGCGAGGTACACATAAATTCGTTCACCCTGCACGGGTCGTGACAACAGCAAGGGAGACCCCAGGTATAATTTTAACTCCTTGAAGGCCTCATCGCATTCTTCACTCCATTCGAAGGCTTTTCTGAGAATTTTGAAGAATGGTAGACACCTGTCTGTGGCCCTAAATACGAACCTGTTCAAGGCAGCAACTCTCCATGTGAGCCTTTGAACGTCTTTAATGGACTTGGGGGTCTTCATCTCAACAAGGGCTTTTATCTTTTCAGGATTGGCCTCGATGCCTCTTTGGTTGACAATGAACCCCAAGAACTTCCCTGCTCCGATCCCGAAGACACACTTGGCCGGATTAAGCGTCATCTGGTATTTGTCCATCGTATTAAAGGTCCTCTCCAGGTCTGCCACATAATCCTCTGCCTTCAAACTCTTAGTCATCATGTCATCTACATAGACCTCCATAGACTTCCTAATTTGGTCTTCGAACATTTTATTTACGAGGCACTGGTACGTTGCCCCTGCATTTTTTAGGCCAAAGGGCATGACCCTATAACAGTATGTCCCCTTATCAGTAATGAAGGTTATCTTCTCCGAGTCTTCAGGGTTCATGAAGATCTGGTTGTACCTTGAATAGGCATCCATGAAGCTCATGAGCTCATGGCCTGCAGTAGCATCTACCATTTGGTCAATGCGGGGGAGAGTGAAGTTGTCTTTAGGACAGTGCTTATTGAGGTCGGTGAAGTCCACACACATTCTCCACTTCCTAGGGCTATGCTTTTTTTCCGAACATTCTGATTTTTCCGATGTCCGATCCGATATTTTCCGATTTTGGAACATATATAAGGTTTCCGATTTCCGATTTCCGATTTTTCCGAATTAAATTGGATAGGAAATTGGAACTATGTTTTAAATTCAGATTTTTCAATTTTTCCGATCCGATTTTTCGATATTTTAGCCGATCCGATTTTCCGATATAATTTCCGATTAATTTTCCGAATATTTTTTTCGATTAATATTCCAAATATTTTATATATATTTTTTACCTTGGATTTCCATTGTCTAATAATAAGAATGTTTACATTTACATTTCCCTTATTTTTTTACCTTACCCATATATATATGTTGTTAGTTTTAGGGTTAGACATATCTTTCCTCTCTCTCTCTCTCTCAATACGGCGCATACCATCGAGTCCCCTCTCTCTCTTTCAACTCTCGTCCATCTACTAACCTCTCTCTCTGGTTTCTACGCTTCTCAGATACGGATCTGTAACGATTAGAATGCATCTCTTCATATCCAAGTCGAAGGAAGGATCAGTAAGCCCTTTTATCTGTTTCCCTTATCTGTAACGTTCGGATCTGTAACGATCTGATATGTTTATATTGTTATAGGATGGGATATGTAACGATAGGATTGTTATAGGATCTGATCTGTTTATAATATAATTTTTGATCAGTAAGCTTTCATATCCTCGTTATGGGATAAACTTTATATTGTGTAACGAGCGGTTTATAGGATCTGTAAGATTATACATGTTTTTTGTTTCTATAGGATTGTTACAGGATCTGTTTATACATGGTTTTTTATTTCTATAAGATTATACATGCTTATAGGATCTGTAAGATTATATATTGTGTAACGACCGTTTAATTACATGTTTCTATACCTGTTTTATAGCTGTATTATATTGAGATCAAATATTAATTGTTGATTTATACTGAGATCAACTATTAATTGCTGATTTACACTTGTTGTTTCTATACCTGTTTTATACGTGTTTCTATACATGTTTCTATACCTATTTACATGTTGGGTTAATTGTAGAGTCTACACAAATGAAAAAATGGTTAAATCCTTACATATTTACATGTTGGGTTAAATCTTTTTTCCGATTTCTTTAAAATGAGAATTTCGAGTAATCGAAAATCCTATATTAATTTTTTTGAAATTTCGGAATTCCAAAATTTCGGAATTTTTATTATATGTTTTGAATTTCCGAATTTTTCCGAATTTTTTCCGATTTTTTGATTTTTCCGAATTCGGAAACTTTTTTGATTTTCCGAAAAAATTGGATAGGAAATTGGAACAATTATTTTATTTTCGAAAAAATTGGAATTTTTTCCGAAAGGTCATTTTCCGATCCGATCCGGCCGAAACACAGCCCTACCACTTCCCGTTGGCCTTTGGGACAATGACTGCATTGGACAGCCATTCAGGGTAGATGACCTCTCTGATAAACTCAGCGTCTTCTAATTTCTTGACCTCATCCCTAATGACCTCATACTTTTCTCTAGAGTAAATTCTCGTCTTCTGCTTTACCGACTTCACTCCTTCTACCACATTGAGCTTGTGGCACATGATTTCAGGGTCAATCCCCGGCATATCTACATGACTCCACGCGAAGACGCTTCATCTTCTCCTCAACAATTTAATGAGGTCTTCATTGATATTGGGCTTTAGAGACTTGTCGACTTGGACGGTTTTTTCCGGGTCATCCTCATCGAGGATGATGGATTCTACCTCTTCCGCGGCCTCTCCTTTCTTTAGCTTCGTCTCATCCCTGGGGTCTAGAGTATCAATATTGTAAGTGGTTGTAGCCCTCTTGTGCGCCTCCCTTTCTTCAGCAGAGTTATAGTAACATTCTTGCGTTGTTGTCTGTCTCCCTGAACTTCCCCCACCCCGTAAGGGGTAGGAAATTTAATCATCTGATGGACCGTAGACGACACAGCTTCAAACCTCTTGAGGGCCACAAGCCCTAGTATGATGTTGTAGGCCGAAAACACATGCTCATCTATCACAAAGAAACAGACCTTCTTGGTAAGCCATCTCGGCCACTCGTCCCCCATCCTAACATCGGCCTCATACACTCCAAGGGGATGAACCTGTTCCCCACTGAACCCAATCAATGGATGATGGTATGGGACGAGCCTAGCAGGGCTGAGACCTAAGGCTTTTAAGCACAGGTAAAACATTACATCTGCAGAACTGCCCCCGTCGACCAATACCCTCGGCACCTCACACCCATGCACCCTAGTTGTGATGACGAGTGGGTCGTCGTGTGGGGCTAGGAGGCCTTTAAAGTCCATTCTTGAGAACCCCAGTATCAGAGTGTCCATATCAACCTTCTTTCTCTTTTCTAACTTGACCTCCAGAGAGGTTGAGTGTACCGTCTTCGTCACTACCTTGGCCTCAGCCATATGGGCCTTCCTGTCAGCGACCTCAGACCCTCCTCCTGCTAGACCTCCGGAGATCATTCCCACTTCGAGTGAGATCATATTAAGCCTCTTGATAGGGCCTTGGTCATCTCTCGGTGGGAGGTCAGGGTCGTCCTCAACATCAGAAGGGTCGTCCCCTCTTTTTTGAGGACCTTCTCTACATGCATCGCCTCACTTCTTTCTGGGGTCATCCCCTCAGCCCCTCTTGAAGGCACCTTTATCGACGTACTTTCTGAGCTTCCCTTATTTCAGCATCTTCTCAATCTCATCTTTCAGAGCAAAGCATTTATCTGTTATGTGGCCGTGGTCTTGGTGAAATTTGCACCACAGGTTCTTGTTTCTCTTGTTGGGGGCTGCCCTCAACTTCTCAGGCCACTTCAGGCATCGGTCACTCTTTATCTCATTGAGAATTTGTTCACAGCTGACCGTTAGAGGGGTGTAACCAGCGAACTTGTCATCCGTAGACCTCTTCTTCCCCTCATTGTTCTTCTTAGGGTATTTACCCCCACTAGCGCCTCCTTTTTCGTCATCGTATTTTGCAGCCATCGCCTCTTCGGCATTCATCACCTTTCCTGCTGTTGACAGCAATTCAGCCATCGTCCTCGGAGGGTCTTCAACAAGCTTCCATAACAGCTTCCCCTTTTGGAGTCCTCCAATCAGGGATGTCATAGCTATGCTCTCCTCATAGTCTTCCACCTCCAGCTTCTCTTTATTGAATCTGGCTTTGTAGTCCCTCAGACTCTTATTCTTCCCCCGCTTAACATAGAGTAGGTGGGTGGTCTTCTTCTATGGCCTCACCCCAAAGCAAATGTTATGGATGAACCGGTCTGCCAACTACTTAAAGTTTTCAATGGAATTTTTTGGAAGAGACGTGTACCAGATATGTGCAGCCCCAGTCAGGGTTCCAGAAAAGGCACGACACCTCATCTCATCTGAGATAGAGTATATGTCTGCTGCTGATTGATACATCTCAACATGGTGGATAGGGTTGGTGCTCCCATCGTATCTTGGGGTGACCACAGGTGGCTTGAACCTTGATGGCGTAGGGAAGTTGACTATCTTCGCCACAAAGGGTGAGCCTATGGTGTATCCGTTCTGAAGAGGGTCCCGGCTCTTCATTATATCACCGATCTTATCCTCTAGTCGCTGGATCGAGTCATTCCAGGGCCTCGCAGGGTCGGCTTGGACGATGTTATCCCCTGCCGACTCTTTAAGGTGGACGGAGGGTTCTGCTGCGGCTGGCCTGTGTCGGCTGTTTACTTCCCTTTGACCGTCATCCCGTCCTTGGGGTCGGCCATCTGCCGCCTCCCTCCTGGACCTCACAGCACTCCTTGACCTGGACAATTTTTCCCGCAGGTCATTTACTGGGCCCAGCCTCTCAAAGGCTGACCCCCCTGCTCAAGCGATCAAAAGCAGAGCCTCTCGGGTGATCATCAGGATTTGGTCTTCCACACTTTCCTCTACTTTCCTGGAGAGGTCGTACGGTATTGTTGGAGACCTCATATGGCTCCCAACATTCTATGGGGGCTTCCTCCCCCTCCAGATCATCATACCTGTCTTCAGGGCAAGGGTTTCCTTGCCTCACCAAGCGTAGACGCCGGGGGTCAGCACCATCCCCACGTCGCTGAGGGGGTGGTAGGTCTTTGTGTGGTGCCTGGGGTGGTCCCCTGGCCTCATGCTGTCCTGGAGATGCTTTCGGAGTAATCATCTCAGGCGAGTCCCCTGGTGGTCTTAGTATGTTTTGGCTCAGAGCTGTGAACTGCTCCTGCATGATCCGCTGGCTCGCTGCCAGAGACTTTAAGGCTGCCACCACATCAGCCATCTCAGACTGAGGTGGTGGCTGACTGGAACTGGGTCCTCCTCCATTATCCGGTGGGGGAAGTGGTAGTGGTGGCATCTCTGGTGCCATGTGTTGGAGCTATGAAGAGCTGCACTGAAGAAGGTTTGTAAGCTTGAGATCCTTAATGGGTCTCTTTTAATGGTGAAACATCTCCACACAGGGGGAGGACTGGCTCACCACCAGAGTGCCCAGTGAGGTCAAGCTGTATTCAAGGAAGAGATGTCTTCTCGTTCCCACAGACGGCGCCAAACTGATGATGCTGAGATTTAGCACCACCGGATAAGTGATGATGAGCTCAAACAATGGCAGCCATGGCAGCCATAGATATGTAAGTGTATAAGTGTGTAGAAGGAGATGAGTATAAGAGTAATAAGACAATAATGTATAGTGGTTCAGCCAATTTGGCCTACATCCACTGTGAGTGTGTGATCCACTAAGTATGGGCACTAATGGCCTTGGATGCAATGCACATAAGCTCACTTTCTCTCTCTACTGTGTGTATAAGCAAAGTTTTTGCTAGGGTTACAATTATCGATTCATCCCCTTGTAGGGTTGTAGGTGACAAGTATATATAGGTCGTGGGGGGTGTAGTGTACCCCCCAAGTATGCATGGTGCATGTGAATGATGATTTAGCCAATCCCCTGTTGACACCTATAGATGCCAAATGATGACATAATATTCCCTCACGTGAGGGTGTGATTTTGATATAACGGTCTCCCATGTGCCATGTGAGCCTCACGTGCACTGTTCCACGCGTCTCCCAAACCACGCGCTGTGATGATGTCACCCTCGGCCTTTGATATGAGGCCGAGGGCAAAGTTCCTTTCAATAATGAGTCTGGCCTAATTTGGGCCTCGTACTGTCGTACCCTCGGGGGGTCGTCCGGTGCCTGATGAAGGGTCGGCCCCCTGATGGGTCATCCGGAGCCTGATGAAGGGTCGGCTCCCTGATGGGTCGTCCGGAGCCTGATGAAGGGTCGGCCCCCTAATGGGTCGTTCGGAGCCTGATGAAGGGTCGGCCCCTTGAGGGGTCGTCCGGAGTCTGATGAAGGGTCGGCCCCCCTGAGGGGTCGTCCGGAGCCAGATGAAGGGTCGGCCCCCCTTAGGGGTCGTCCGGAGCCTGATGAAGGGTCGGCTCCTGAGGGGTCGTCTGGGCCTGGTGAGGTGCAGGGCGCCCTTGGCATGGCCGAGGGTATATACGGGTATATACACCCTCGGCGCAACGACATTCCAAATCCATATCCAAGGAACACAAATGATGAGTAATCAAATGGCGCCGTTACCGGACACAATGTTTGGGGATGTTTCTTCTTTTTTTTTAAGATGGGGAATTTTATCAAAATCGTGCCTCTTTTGAAATTTTTTGATTTTTAAACCTGATTTTTAAAATTTTCATGCAGTTTCTTTTTTCTTACTCATTGATGTGAATTTTCTACAATCCATATTTTAGGTCTAGGAATCAAGCTAGATGATATTTGTTCAAATAGCTTATGTATTACATAACAAGGCATGTTGCACCATGAATTTCTAGACTTAAAAAAATTGCGCACTTATTACGTCAATATGGTTTAGAGTTGAAGAGTACGATAATTCTCAAAAGAACCTTAAGGATCACTAGTGGAGACTTTAGCTTGTGAGATTCGTACCTTTCGCCTTTTAAAGAGTTTTTACACAATCTTCGAGCCACAAGTTGATTCAACTTCTTTTGGGTCCGCATTTAAATCGTTGTATGATCTCATTATTCTTTACGAAATTTTGGCTTGATCACTGAGAATGACATCACTTTCCAGTTGTAAGAAACATATGTCTTGAAATTTTGTCTCGATCACTAGATTTTCACCCATATCCTTCACCCATTACACTCCCATATTTTTCCACATCATCCATATATCATCTCCATTCACATATCATCTTTCATTTTTGAGAAAAAGAGTGTTGTTCCAAATGTAAAATGTCTTCGGTGTTGAGAGTATATAAAAAAAGAGAAAAACAAAAAAAATAGAAAAATAGCAAAAAAAAAAAAGAAGAAGATGAAAAAAAGAAAAGAAAATTTGAAAAAAAATAGAAAAGAAAACAAAAAGAGAAAAAAAAAAGAAAAATATAGTTTGTAGTTAGTTCTTTTGTAATAAAGACATTTGCTCTTCAAGTATATACACTCTTCTCACGCATTACACATCCATCACTCATCCATCATCCTACCCTTCTCATCCTATTTCCCCCTCACCCATATACATCCATATATCCCCTAGTTTTCAGGCAAATGAAAGTCAACATGGTGAATAACTCGACGTTCTCACTATAGTGATTAGCATTCTTTCATGAGATCAATTCTCTTTCTAATTGTTCGTTGTTTCTTATGTGTGTATGAGACGTTTAAACTTTCTTACATTTACTCACCTCCTCACACACAAGAGCGATGCACTTACCCTAATCTCGTGAGTTCGTTTGATAGAGTTATATCCAGTGAGATTTGAAGTTGAAGTGTTGATTCTGAAAAGGCAAACTAGGAGTTACTCTTATGATACTCGAACCGTTTTAACTGATTCACACTACACACGTTGAGTCCTAGAAAGGATGTGCCTTGTGTATTTACCTAGCTAAACTTTTTACGCACTTCTAGCTTGTATTTCTCAAAATATTTTTCTCATGGTGGATTGTGCGATTATTCTATGTCTATAAGAGATTGTTTTCCTTTCAAAAAATCATTTTAAATAAAGAATTTTGGGGGTATACTCCCTGCAAAACCCTCACGAGACACAACTCGTCCTATAGGGCAACCTATAGGTTTAACGTCTTATCGCATATGCTACGTGCAATTGCCAGTGCCTGAGAAAGTGGCACACTTTTGGTTACTTATCTCTGTTTTCTCTCTATTTTTGCTCGAGAACTAGTAATGTTCTGTTTGGGTGGTGTGATAAGCACCCAAAAGTGTCTATTTTATACCCCGAATAGAAGCATTTTAATCGCTCGTTTTAATTAAAAATGGCCTTATGTCGTATTTTATTATTTCTCAAGTCAATCAATAGTCGCAACATTAAATAATGCTAAATCAAGTCAATTGCGACACAGAAGCGGTTAAAAGCTTGCATCGAAGAAATCAAAGGAGACCGCGAAGTTTGAGTCCAAATTGATCTTGCTCCGAAGAGTTCTGATGTCCCGAACCTAACCCTGAACCAAGCCTAGCCAAACCGAACCCAGTCCACACCCCCAGCCTAGTGTGTGTTGAGTTTGTACCTTTATTATTTTTTAGATTTTTTTAATTGTGTCGTTTTTATTTTTAGGGTTTATCTTAGAATTTTAGGATTTATTTTCTAGTTTTATATTTCTTTTTACTTAATATAATTTTATTTTGAGTTTTGATGTTTTTAGTTTTTAGTTTTTTTTTATTTCACTTTATTTTATTTTATTATGATTAGTTAATGTGTTTATTTTTATTTTTATTAGATTTTACATTTTTTAGGACTTTAGTTTTTATTATGAGATTTTTACTTTTATTTCTTTTGTTTTATTATTTGAATTTTTTGTAGGTTAGGATTTTAATTTTTAGTTGATTTTAATTTTTTTTAATTTGTTAGTTTTATTTTTAGTTAGTTAGTTTGGTTATTTTATTTTAGGGGTACAAATTAAACACACACAAAATAATCCCAAACTTAAACACACACACACCACACTAACATACACTCAACCACACACAAACTCATCACTCACTCACACCCAACTGGCCTACATCTAACACACACCTAAACACCTTCTCACCCTCACACTAAACTCCATACACCCACCCACACACAAAACCTCCCACTTTACTATTCATCATCTTCCACAAACCAACACCCACGATTATCTCTCCCAAACTCCATTAGCCTAACTCCACATAAACCAAAAATCACCATCTCACACACACACCACATTGAACCATAAACCAAAAAATCCCACCATTAAATCAAAACCAAATTAAACCAAAGAAAAAAAAACATCCATTAAAACTGGCGCCACCTACCTATTCCGTCCAGCTCCACTCGACTTCACCAACCCAAAATCGCTGCCAAACCCGACACCAACCCGTAGCTAACCCATCTTCAAAAACTCGCGATCCTACTTCCCTAACCCGAGTTAACTTAAACCCGAACCCATTAAAAATCAAACCACTTCGTACCCGAGACCCATTTAGCCATATCCCCCCAAAAGCGGAAGTATCCCATCCTCCAAATTCCACAACAAACACCAACATTGTGGGTTATAAAAAAAAGGCATCTGATCACTTTTATGGGGACTCTCAGATACACAAAAAAAGAGACGCATAGAGAGAGAGCAAGTGTGTATTTTATGTACAATTTAGGGTCATAAAAAAATTCAAAAAAAAAAAAAATTAGTTTAGCGTTAGAATAATTTTTAGCTAAAGTTTTTAGTCTTCTTTTTGTAATCAAGTGCTTAAAATTGTGAAGAAGTTGGACGCATGCCAATGCGCATTTCAAGACAAATTTGTGGAAAAAAATTGCGTATTGTATTTCTACATTCTCTTTTCAATTTATTTCTTTCTTGACATATTATTTATTATTGTTTAGCACACATGAGAATGTTTGGCTAAACATCTCGTTCAAGGGGTGGGATGCACTGCGAATGGTGTTAGTTTAATTAATCAATTTCATTAATGCTATAATTCTAGGAAAATTATTTTTAACTATCACCAATTAATTTATGTAACGAGAGTTAGTAAATTAATTGAACAAATTAATGTTTGAATTTAGGAATCGAACTAGAGATAGGTTTTTTCGATATTTAAATATTAATTCGGTATTAAAATTTGAGGATTGATATTGTTTTCATCAAATTGATACTAACGGATAATTTTCTGAAAATAATATGATTCTTAACTTTTCATTGTGTGATATTTTTAAATTAATTTTCTGAATTTTTTTTTTATTAAATTTATAATTTTAACGAGAGTTAGATTATTGATTTAATATTATCTCGAAATATTTCACATTAATAAATTGAGAAATTAAAATAATTGAAAATACATTGTAATCCCATCTCTTAACCTTCTCACATATTTCACACTCGGTTGAACATTCTTTTTCCGTTATTTCATCATAATTATAATTTTAGCATTAAGTAACTTTTCCCTTGAAATTGTTTTTAAAAAAACATATAAAAAAAAAAGATTTTAATAAAAAAAATGGATTGCAAGTTTTCACGTCAATTGTTTCACCATTGAGAGTTGGATTGATACCCGTACTTACCGTAATACGAGTTATTTTCAGACAAGTTTTGTAGGTACTCAAGGGAATTTTGAGAGTGACTTTTGAAGACAACGACCATACGTAAAAAGTTTCTTATCACAACCCGCCCCATTTGTAGCCTTACCTTATGGCATATTTCAATTCGTCTCCCATGTGTACCAAGGCTTCATCATAACCATTCATCCCAATTATCCTCGAAAACTTGTGAAAATGAAAGGTAAGACGGTCAACCTTCTTATTTAACTTCTTAATTCTAGTAGACTAATTCTTGATCAGAGTGGCATGGTTGGCCAGAGTTTTATTCGTCCTTCCTACTCAAAAGTGGACCGATTAACTACCACCTACTTTGATTACTGTCTCCCTTTGGACTTCTTCAAATTTTCTATCTCCTCCATCAATCTAGCATTCTCCTATTCCAGAAAGGATATACCATCATTCTCGTCAGCACCTACTTGTTTCTTTAGACCTTCTAATTCGTTCCTCAACAAATTATTTTCTTGTTCCCACAAACTAGAAACCTCTCGAGCACTGGTTAGTTCACAATTCGTTACAAATTCCTTCTTCTTGTATGTCGAAGAAATATCCTATAGTTTTTTTTATCAAAACCCTTATCACCACCCAGCCGAGAATATTTTGCTTCATAATCAACATGCAGACTAGCAAGGGATGCTTTATAATCCTCTTGCATCTTGAGAATCATCTCATAATAGGATCCATTAGTCACCACAGCCTGAATAAATAATCTATGCAGATGAATATAGGCTTTCATAACCTGGTTAGAGGCATCCAATTCGAGCAGTTCTTCTAGTTTGTGTTCATTCAAATCTACATGGTCTGCCTACAAAAGTTGGACACTTATGATGAAGAGTTCACTTTCAACTATTGCTATAACAGACCTCCTAAATTTGAACTGAATAAGAAGAATCCGAGTGTAAAATCAACACTATGCAAGGAAAATAGAGGACAATCTTATTAAATACCATGGAAGAGTAAATCAAAGGGATAATTATTCTAAAGTACAATAAAACCAATCATTACAAAATAAAATGCTAAAAACATAAAACGGGCCTAAGGTGTTTACACCTACTCCTTGTCTTGGGCGACCTCATCTTCAGGTCGAGTGGTCACCACCCATGTCTCAAGCAACATGGAGGATACAATAGTCCCTTTTTATCTTATATTTCCTTATCAATGATGGGAGGAGTGTTAGGGTTAAACTTCTGAAAAAGATCTGAATCGAAACCTATGCCGACTTGCTTAAGGGCAATATCACAGCCTTCTTTAAAGGAGGTCTTCTTCAAGTACTCAATCTGCACAGCCGCGGTTGCAAAGGCCTTGTCCCAGCCACATGTATAAGCATCCCATTCTCCTTTTTTAGTTTGTCCTTCAAGTCTCAATACTTCCTCTCGGTGTCAGTAATAGCATTAATAGCATCTTTTGCATCATTCAATGCATCCTTCCTATCCTTCTCGGCCTTATCCAGTAGGCCCTTCTATTTTTCCTGATCTTTTACACGTGCCTTCTGAGAGGCGTCTAAAGAATCATTCAAAAATTTGAAGGAAACTTTAACATCAATAGACGACTCTCTTAACTGGTCATCCCTCATCAAAGTCATAATCCATTATGAACTGCAAAAATAGGAGGAACAATGGATCAGTCAAGTATTATGGTAAAAATGTTGACTAAATATACAAGATCCTGTTATTAGGAGACTTACTAATGCCAAATTATGGTTGACCCTTTCCATTAATCTTACCCTAGATAAGGGAGCAGCAACAGACCTATCCAAGACCGAAACTTCAAACCCTATCAATCCTTTGGCTAAATCAGGGTTCATTGCCATAAAAGCAATATTAACTAAGACTTGGTCGGCTTGGGTCTTTTTCACCAACTCCTGCTGGTCGACAGGACCCTTCCTCAACCTCTTTTACTGAGACTCCATAATCTTTACCTCATTAAATGCCACCACCAATGGGTGCTTAGAAATACCTTTACATGCATCCTTCTTCTTCTCGATTGGAGGGGAAGATATGGCCCCAGCAAGAAAGTTTAGGATATTCCTCTTAACCATCTTTTTGGGCGATGAGAGAGTAGTTAAAACAGTGGATAAATCTAAGGATTCAAAAGAGGATGAGGTTACTCTAAAGGCAGTGTGTCCCTCTTATTGAAAAAGGGATTCAGAAATAGCTACAGATGAAGACGAGGCTGGCTCGTCAAAATCTATAGGGGCTATTGGAATATTTTCTTTAGGTCGAGCTATAAAAGATATTATGGAACTATGATCGTCAAGAAAGACTGAAGTTGAATGGGGATGGGGATGGGTTTCTCCTATCCTTTATTGGATAGACCAGATATATTTCAAATTAATAAAATTTACTTCAGAGTCAGGAGGGAAGTCCTTCTTCCTTCTTTCCACAAAAACCAAACATGAAAACTATGATCAACAAACAAAAAAAAGAAAAGAAAATACAAAGAACATATATGAAATAATTGAGGTACCAACCTATGCCTCTCCCTTCCCGAGGGAATCTTGGTCTAGTGTATATTGGACCCTCAGGAAGAGGGGCACACTACCAGTTTTTAACTACAATTCTATACTCTAAATAATCCTTATTGGAGTCAGGTAAATTCAGCACTAGAGATCTATTTGAATATCATGTCTTCAAGTAATAGATGACTGAGTCAAGTGTTTGACACTCTGTCCTTAATAAGAAATTTCCCCGTAATAGTGCTCAATGAACTCAGCGACAATCATCTCCCAAGAAACAACAGTCTTACTTGCAATAGTAGCACTCCAAATTATATGTCCCTTTAAACCAACAGTGCAAAACCCTCTAAAAATATGACTGAATGGACTGACAAATGAAAATAGTTTTTTTTTGTCTTCCTATTGAAAAATATTTTTAAAACAAGCCCAAGACACTTATTTATAATAAATAAGTGGCAGTTAAAAATGGTTGAAAATCCCAACAATCACATGTTGGGATAATCGAATTTAACTGATAACCAAACAAATAAAACAACATAAAAATGAAATAAAAAACTGGGCCGAAATAATAAAAGAAACCCCAAATAAAAATCCCATTAAATTTAGCCCCAAAAGTTAGACATATGGCGAAGTAAAATCCTAAGGCCTATGAGCACGAACCAAACTGGGTCGGGTTGGGGGGCGACGGTAGCGGTGTGCACGCGCGCACGTGTAGGCTTGGAAGTCAACTGAAGCCCTTATAAGTTCTCCCTCCTTCAAAGAGTTGGGATACCCCAAGGGCACCAAGATTTTAAGCTAAATTGGGTTATATTCTACTATACTCATTTCTCTCATTCTTCCTATGTGGGACAAGAGCTTTAACATAACACTTCAACTGATTTCATATTCAAAGTGAATACTTTGATCAATAATTTCTCATTCCTTAATTTATGGTTTTACGTATGTGAGTATATCACTTTATACTCCTCGTGGAAGAGAACGCGATATCACATCGAACCGTCTCAAAAGACACGTGGGTCTCATACTAAATTGACCCTACGATTGACCAAAATATGATTTTGTCAACTTAAATAAAACCCATAAATTCTAAAAGTCCCCCACATAAATGAAAATTAATTGGATCAATATACAATACTATGTAGACACTAAGAGAATTCTATAGAAAAATTCTTGTATCAAGAGAGATAGCTTTTGACCTTGAATCTTCTCTAGTGAGAGACTATCGGATTTATTTACTGATCAGTGAACCCGATGTCTTGAACTGTTCAATGTTGTATAAATCATGTCAATAGACTTCACATATTAATTTTTCAAATAAATTTGGTTCTTTCGATTATGTTCATTTTGGCCCTAAATAATTCATGGTTTCATGAGTGCTTTAGAGAATTTCAGCCTTTCGAATTTCTCGTAGAAGCGGCCCCTTCACACTCACATAGGTGACTTCCCATTAAGAGTATCCTACTATATCCCACTTGAATTTTCAAAGTATAGGAGCCATTAAAAGCTAAGATTATCCTTACTTACTTTTTAGGCAACACTATTTTATCATAGAAATAAGTATGCATTTGAAACTCAGTAATGCTCTTTTCAAAGAGTTAGTCAAGATTCAGTTGTCCCTTTGAACCTAAATCTTGGGATCTTTAGTCAGCTAGGTAGGGTTTCCATCAAGACAACTCTTTATTTGTAGGCTTTAGTCCCATTCCCCTCGATAAATTATACACTTGTTGTCTATTTAACCCTTTGGTTAATGGATCCGCTATATTACCCTTCGACTTAATATAATTAATGGAAATTATTCCATTAAAGATAAGTTGTTTAACGATATTATGTCTTCGACATATATGTTGAGACATACCATTATGCATATGACTATGTGCTCTGCTAATTACCGATTGACTATCACAATGTATGCAAATTGCAAGCACATGTTTTGGCCACGTTAAAATATCCTCTAAAAAGTTTTGAAGCCATTTTTCTTATTCTTCAACTTTACTTAAAGCTATAAGTCCAGACTCCATAGTTGACCTAGCAATGCAAGTCTGTTTCAGGATTTCCATGACACCGCTGCACTACCAAGTGTAAATACATAACTACTTGTGGATTTAGAATCCTTTACATCAGATATCTAATTAGCATCACTATATCCTTCAATTATAGTTGGATATCTATTAGTGAAATCCATTATTAAGAGTATATATTAGGTATCTAAGAACTCTTTTTATGGCTTTCCAATGGTCTTTACCTGGATTACTTATATACCGATTCAATCTACTAATGGAGTAAGCAATATCTGGACGAGTTAAATTCATGACATACATTAAACTGCCTATGATACAAGAATATTCCAATTGAGATATACATTTCCACTATTTTTATATAAATGAAGATTTGGGTCAATAGGTGTTTTAGTGATGCCATCACTACCTTTATCGAACTTATCGAGTATCTTCTCAACATAATGAGATTGAGATAAGACAAGTCCTTCCAATTTTTTAGAAATTTTAATTCCTAATATAACATCGGCAATAACCATATCTTTCATATCAAATTTTCTGGACAAGAATTTCTTAGTAGATTTAATGATATCTTTACTGTTTTCGATAATAAGCATATCATCTACATAGAGGCAAACAATGACATAGACACTTGTAGTGTTTTTAATGTATAAACATTTATTACAGTCATTATTTTAAATCCATTTGACATCATTATATTGTCAAAATTCTAATTCCATTATTTAGGTTCTTGTTTTAATCCGTAAAGGGATTTAAAAAGTTTACACACTTTCTTATCTTTTCCTAGAACATTAAATGTTATTGGTTGTTCCATGTATATCTCTTCATTTAATTCTCCATTTAAGAAGGAATTTTTTACATCCATTTGATGTATCTCATGATGATTTAATCATGCAATAGCTATTAACATTCAAATGGATTTTATTCTCATAACGCGTGAGTAAGTGTCAAAGTAATCCAATCCTTACTTTTGTCTATAGATTTTAGCTACTATTCTAGCTTTGTATTTATTAATTTATGCATAAAATTTTAATTTTTTCTAGAATATCCACTTACATCGAAGAGGTTTACATCCTGGTGGAAAGGTCAACTGATTCCCATGTATGATTTTGCATTATGGATTCAATTTCACTATCAATAGCCTCTTTCCAAAAAGGGGCTTCTGAAGTTGACATCACTTATGCGAAGTTTCTAGGCTCACTTTCTAAGATATATGTTATAAAATCTGGATGAAAAGACTTTGAAGTCTTTGTCCTTTTACTGTGTATAGTCTAAATTAATTAATCTACGAATAGTTACATAATTAACATGACCTAATCTACTATGCCATGCACTACAAGACTCAAGAAAATAAGCACAAGACACATTCTTATATTAATTAATGGGCATCACAATCATTACATTGAGTTTGAAAAGATCGTCGCTCAAAGATTCTTTACCCGCATATATACCACTCTTAGTGAATACAAATTTATCAGATTCAAATAGTTTAAATCCCTTCTTGCTAAGCAGTGATCCCGAAACCAAGTCCTTTAGAATTTCAGGGACATGAAGTACAACGATGAGAGTAAGTTCCTTTCTCGAAGTCATTTTGAGTATAACTTTCCCTTTTATTTCAACATTTGAAGTAGAAGAATCTTTCATGAAAAGTTTCTCCTCGTGATCAAAGTGTTGGTAGGAAGTACACATATTCTTGTCAGAACATAAGTGACGAGTGTCCCCAGTGTTCACCCACCATCATCTAGTGTTTCCCACCATGTTGACTTCAAAAACCACGCTTGGGAGGCTCAAATCACAATATCATCAGAAATGTTCTCAACTTCTGGAACATTGGCTTGTTCTTGTTCTTGTTCTTGTGCTTGTGCTTGTTTATGTTTATTATTCCCTTGAGTTTTTCGATTATGGCTTGGCACGATGCCCCAAATTATCACACACAGAATTTTCCATAAAACTTTTTAAAGTTTCCCCTTCTAGTACCTTTGTTTAGCCTACCTTGGTTCACACACTTCCTTTTCTTATTTTTTCCGCTTTGCCCTTCTTCCACTTCATGCGTTTTGGATTCCATAGGATTTTCAGTTTTCTTTTCTAACACCCAATTATCCTCTTCAATCATAACCTCATAATGAAGTACTCAAGCCCCATTTCTTTACATTTATGTTTCATATATTTTTGAAGTCTTTTTAAGATGGTGGAAAATTTTCAATCAAAGCAGCCACTTGAAATAACTCACTCAATTCCATTTTTCCAGAAAAGATTTCATGATAAATCAGTTGAAGCTCTTGGACTTGACTAATGACAGTCTTTGAATCAACCATTTTAAAATCTAAGAATCTATCGACAACGAATTTCTTCATTCCAGCATCTTCTATTTTGTATTTTTTATTCAAAGACTCCCACACCTCTTCAGCAGTTTGCAGAGGGTTATACACATTATATAATGTGTTCTTCACATTGTTGATGATATAATTTTTACAAAGAAAATTAGTATGCTTCCATGCATCCACATCAGTAATTACTTTCCTATCAGTTTCACCTTCTTGTGAAGTTGTTGCCTCTTCATTAAGGAATTTTGCTAAGTTCAAAGTTGTAAATAAAATAACATTTATCAATCCCTTTGAATTTTTCACCATGTTCAACATTAATTGGTACAATCGTAACGGGTAAAGCTGAAGTAGATGCCATTTCTATTTTTTAAATAGAAATGAATATGTGTTTATAACAGAATATAAGAGTGTATAATTATATTAATATAATATCATGAATTTTATTAAAATTAAATTGTTGACAATTCATTAGAAAATAATACTATATGAATTTATGAGTGACAAAAATACATGCAATAAATAAATTACATAAACATGCAACAATTATATATTATAATTTCTGATTATACAGAAAAGTTTTCTTTCACAAAAAAACTTTACAGAATGTAAAAACAATAATTTTGTAATATTGAAAATAATTTTTTAACCCACAGATTATTATAAAATAAGAATAAAAAAAAATCGTCTTAAGATTATTATCCAAAATGCTTTTGAAATTAATTTACTGAATATATAAACTGTGAAAAGAATGCAGAAATAGTATTTGAAAACAACAACAAATACACTCACAGTGATATCAAATGCAGATTAAATGAGTGAGGCAAGTGTGTGACACTCTGTCCTTAAGAGGAAATTTGCCCCGAAATGGTGCTCAACGGACTGAGCAGAAATCATCTCCGAGGATATAACAGTTTCACTTGAATAGTAGCACTCCAAATTGTGAGTCCCTTTGAACCAATAATGCAGAACCCTCTAAAAAATTAACTCAATGGACTGACAAATGAACATGGTTTTTTTCCTGTCTTCCTCTAGAAAAAAACGTTTTTAAAACAAACCTAAGCTACTTATTTATAATAAATAAGTGGCAGTTAAAAACGGTTGGAAATCCCAACAGTCAACTATTGGGATAAAATCGAATTTAACTGAGAGGTGTGCACGCGTGTGTGTGGGCTTGGGAGTCAACCCAAGCCCATGTAAGTCCTTCCTCCTTCAAATAATTGGGATACCCAAGGGCACCAAGTGTTTAAGCCAAATTGGGTTACATTATACTACACTAGGGGTGTTCGCGGTCCGGTTCGGTTCGGTTTTAAGGTTTTTTTTGGACCGTACCGACTTGGTCGGTCCTCTAAAAAAATGGACCGAGACCGGACCGATAATGTCGGTTAACCGACCCTAGTCGGTTCGGTTTTTTATAGGGTCGGTCCGGTCTAACTCGTCGGTCCTCACATTAATGAATTACATCATTTATAATAGTACAAATATACCCGAGTCTATTTTTTTCAAACATTAAAAACTAAAAAATATCAAAATTTGCGATTAAAACAAACCTACTATTGGATTAAACTATAATTTAAACTAATCAAATATTGAAATATATACTTTTACTATTTATTTGTCTTATATATGTACATATATATGTAAAAATATATTATTTTATATACAGTTGGTCCGGGTCGGTCCTAACAGGGTTTTTGAAACTGTAAACCGTGGACCGGACCGACTAGGTCGGTCCACCAAAAAAATAAACCGAGACCGGACCAATTAAGAAAAAAGACCAAAAAAAAAGGGTCGGTTCGGCTCGGTTCGGTTCGGTCCGTCGGTCCAGTCGGTTTTTTGAACACCCCTATACTACACCCATTTCTCGGTACTTTCAACTTCAATTTCTTATTAATTTATGGTTTTCTGTATGTGAATATATCATGTTGTACTCCTCGCGGAGGAGAACGCGTTATCACTTCGAACTGTCTCAAAAGACGCTTGGATCCCATATTAAATTAGTTATAAAATTGATTAAAATATGATTTTATCATCTTAAATAAAACCCATAAATTCTAACACTTGTTTCCTCTCATACATATTGGCAAACAATTTAGATATTGTGATTAAAAATCACATCAAAGAGTTTTATGAAGAACTCGAAAAAATAAAATCATTATTTTACTTTTAGTCTACTACTCAAAATTAAATTGTTAGCTCATATGATTATCACAAATAGGAACCGCGTGTGTTGAATCCAAATATATATTGCACGATAAAAATAAACAATATTACCTCAATTGTTTATAAATTTTGTCTACACGATTCTTGGGTTGAGTCGCGGACTAGGTTGCTCTCTTTAAGATGTTTTGCGGCTCTACCCTCTTTGTGCAGGTAGTATTCAGTCACGCCTTCCCCAGGATAAAATAAGCCCAAAATCACCTTTGTTTCATATAACTATGCACCATAGTTATATGTAATGTTAGCATCCATTCCAAATAAATTGGTTAATATCACAGAATCAGTTTGGGGAGCAAACTGTTTCATAAAATATTTTGATGAGAGAGAGAGCATTTATGAGTTCATCTTATGTCTAAAAACCAAGATTTTGCTCAAAATCAAAACTTAAACTGTTTTAATTTATTTTCTTCTCGTCAAACCATGCTCTAAAAAAATGCTTGTCAAACCAAGCTCTCAAAATCTGCTACTTATTTGCCGAAAGTAGGTGTTATAAATATGGGTTAATAGTGGGTAGACTAATGGGAGAAAATGGTGTCTTAGTGAGTAATTAACGGGGATAGTGGTTGAGGAATTCATGGAGAATCTTGGATTTATTTATTGAATGTCCCCCACTTGTTTAAAATACAAACTAAAAACAATCCCCCACTTCGATTTTAAAACACTCATCGGTAATAATTCCCCACTTAAAATTTTTTGAAAAATTATTGAGCAATAATTCATATAATTGTGCATAAGCAAAGGTGTCTTTTGACTTGAACCTTTACATAGTAAAGATGATCCAGATTATACTAGAGTAACTCATAGTTTTGAACTCTATCTCTTACAACATCTCACACACAACCCTACTTGGGTGTAGTCCTCAAGCCAGCACGTTATGGTCATGTACTTCTATCCCAGTATGTGAACGCTCTAGGGAATTTGCCCAACATTACCATAGGAAGTAGCCACACTTCCACATTCACATAGGTGAGTCTATCAAGGATGCTCTTATAGCTAGGTACCCCACTCAATATAGAGCTATAGATCTTCATTAAGAGTTATAATTAACTCAATCTTAACTCGCTTCAGGATATCACGCTCCATAGGGATGGACTCGTAGTAAAACCCCGTATATAATAATTAGCATGATTCAACTCATATCACTTGTGACTTGTTATTACCCTTTGAATATATTTCTTGGGATCTACAGTTTATAGGTTAGGTTACCACCATAAGTGATTCAATATCAATAGGGTTTAGTCCGATCTCTTTCTAGGTGTTAAAACACCTTCTCCTACACTACTCCTTTCGTCAAAAGATAATTCAGGTTCTGTTCTCATCTGTCAGAACATTATCCATACTCACAACTTATTAGTTTTAAATTATCAAACTATATTGTGCTTACGACACATTTGTCGTTCTTGCCGTTATAAAAATGGTTATATTGTTATGGATAAAATGACTGATATCAATCTCTCCCATAAAGGATATCTTATAATAGGTCTTTCAATCTTTCATTTATTCACTAGCCATAGCTAATGGTAGCACCATAAACTCCATCATTAGTAGTATCAATAATTAATACTTCTTGGAGTTCCAAAAAATAACATCATAATATGTGTTAAACACATATCCATTAATTGATTCATAATCAATTCTAGGTTTGTGGTTTTTATCAAAACAGATAACCTTTCTTAATAGCATAAGAATGCACTTTTTCAATTATAAACTTCCATAGTACTCCCACACACAAAAAAAAATTCCAAGTCAACTATATTTAGTAGCTCATTTGAGACTACCTAAGATGTTCGCATATACATCTTTCTTAGCACTATATATGGTGTTCTTATACTTGGATCATGTGGAATACAAGATGGTTCACAATAAACATATATCTAATAAATAGATATTCTTGTATATCAAAGTACTTGATCTATTAATGATCCATATTTGGCCTTGTAAGATTAACAAGTAATATTCTTGTTTCATTGAATCTCATTCAGCCAATACTTTGACTTAGCATAAATTTGGTTTTTTGGCAACAAAATATTATAACCGAATGTTAGCTAATCATTTTTGCATAAATAAATAATAGTGCATTCAAATTTCAACATGCTTAGTGATAACCACGATTCATATTATTCTCAATTCATTCTCATTTGATGATTTATCAAAATATCATGCCATTTATGAGTGCCTTCCATATTAATAAATTTTTCAACTTCAAGCTCGTCCGCGTAAGTTGTCTTACCTAGGTCACCATTTGAAAAGAGGTATCATATACATTTAATTTTAATTCAAAGTCATGTATAATATCAATGGCAATCAAATAAAATGAAGCTTATTCATTTTCATTAGAATAATTCAACATGCATCACGTATAAATCAGTTATCATACTATCGATAAATCTTGGCTACTAAATAGATCTTATATTCATAAATGATAGTGTTCTCAATATTCCTTCAAAATAGATGTAAACTCCTTATTTTCTTAAAGTTATAAGTTAAGTTAATTATAAATTAATTTCTAGTTCATTCCAGGGAATTTAACCAAACATTTATGACACGACTTCTTTAAGGATTTTTGGAATTATTTTCAATAACATAAGCAAGCTTTTATTTTTTAAGCCACAACTCAAACAATTAGGAGTTCTATTGAACACAAAAGTTTTAAATTTTACTAAATGTTCTTCAAATATAGTTGAGAGGTACTCGATTGAGTTCCCCCACTATCATCTAGGTATAGCATTGAGAAGTTACATGCAGAGCCGGCTTTTAAGGGAGGCGGAGGAGGCGACCGCCTTGGGCCCCCGATTTTTGACGAGTTTTAGGGGCCCCCAATTATATATATATATATATATATATATATATATATATATATATATATAGGGGAGGTAGAGAAACAGAAACCCACAATAGCCAACCAATTGCCACTGCCGCTAACTCTTCAATTTCCCAAGATACCAAACTCTTAAAATCCCACACAAGTCAAAGCAACTCTTTAAAACCCACAATATCCCACACAAACAGCATAGGGGCGGTAGAGTCTAGAGAAATCCAACTGGCAACATATATAAGCTATTATATATACATACCCATAAGCCACATAACATATATCATATATTTGAAACACAATAAGCGGCCCAACTCTGATGAGGAAATAAACTCAAATAGGGCGGCAGGGTAGAGATTAAAGGAACAACTTGAGGTGAGGAAATTATGAAATAATTTTTTTCAGTAATTTTATAAATACATTTTACTTTTGTTTTATCCTTTAGAATCTATATTTTTTTATTTCAATTGATTGATATTTTACTATTTGACACAGGTTTATTATGAAATAAATTTTTTGGAAGGAGAAGCTGATTAATTTGGATATTTCGTGCTTGGAATATTCTATAATTCGCCAATCAGGTTTTATTGTTCAACTTTATCTATTATCAATTGGGTATTAATTGTTAGTGTATAGTCATGCCTCCTAAGTCTGGAGCCGCAAAAAGAAAGAAAAATAAGAAATTGAAAAAATTTCTCAATCTAAAAAATGAGCCCTTTATAAGTTTTTGGTGAAAAAAAGTTCGAATAATGATGATGATAATGAAGAAGAATTAAACAAAGAACTTGAAGAGATAGTTGCTGAAGATATTCAACTTGGGGGTGAGAATGTTAATATGGCTAGTGAAGAGGGTGATAAAAATGACGAATATGGGACAACTAATGAGGGTGTTAAAAAAGAAGAATATGGACCGCAAAATATTTTTGACCCTGCAAATTGGGACAAGATTGATCAAAATTTGATAGACTTTTTGGTAGAAAAAGGGCCTTTCAGAGTTCATATTGATTTTCCTAAAGACAATGATGGAAGACATTTTTCTTCTACACACTACACTCGACATTGGTTAAATGGGGAAAAGCATGATAGGAGATGGCTTATATATTCAACCATGTTGGATAGAGTGTTTTTCTTTTGTTGTAAATTGTTCAAGAAAGATGGGAATAACAGTCAATTGTCTAGTGAGGGTTTTAAATACTGGAAGAATCTTAGTCATAGGCTTCAAAGTCATGAAGAAAGTAATGAACACATAAGTTGCATGACAAATTGGATTGAATTGGAAATGCGATTGCAAAGCTTGAAGTCATTGACAGGAGTGTACAAGAGTTAATAATAAAAGAGAGAGAACATTGGAGAGAAGTACTTTTAAGGATTATTGCAGTTGTTAAAACACTTTCTAAAAAAGGGTTGGCCTTTCGTGGCAATAATGAGAAGATTTATGAAGAGAATAATGGAAATTTTTTAAGCTTAATTGAAATGATTGCCGAATTTGATCCAACAATGAAAGAACACATCAGGATATACCAAAGTGGTGAAGTTCATAAGCATTATCTAAGTCACAATATCCAAAACGAACTGATGCAATTGTTAGCAAGTGAGATCAAGGGCGCAATAATTAAAACTCTCAAAGAATCGAAATATATTTCAGTTATACTTGATTGTACTCCTGATGTAAGTCATGAAGAACAAATGTCACTCGTAATACGATGTGTCGATGTTTCAAATAAACCAATAAAGGCGAAAGAATTCTTTTTAGAATTTTTAGTGGTTGATGATACATCAGGATTAGGACTTTTCAATGAACTTGAACGTGTTTTGGGGGTTTTAGGGCTCGATATTTGTGATGTAAGAGGACAAGGTTATGATAATGGTTCCAATATGAAAGGGAAAAATAAAGGTGTGCAAAATAGACTACTTAATGTAAATCCGAGAGCTTTTTACACACCATGTGGTTGCCATAGTCTTAATCTTGCGATTTGTGATATGGCAAATTGTTGTACTAAAGCTATATCTTTTTGGGGGTGGTACAACGTTTATATACATTGTTTTCTTCTTCTACTAAACGGTGGGATGTTTTCAAAGAACATGTACAAGGTGGTCTCACACTTAAGTCATTGTCACAAACACGTTGGGAAAGTCGTGTTGAAAGTGTTAGAGCAATCAGATATCAGCCTATGAAGATTAAGGATGCATTAATTCGCTTGGACAATATCGATGGAGATCCAAAAATTAAAAGTGAAGGTGGGTCCCTAGCAACAAATGAGATGGAGAATTTTGAATTTTTGTTAGGCATGGTTATTTGGCACAATATATTATTTACTGTTAATTCTGTTAGCAAATTTTTGCAGAAGGAGGACATGCAGATTGATGTTGCTATACTTAAATTGAAAGGGCTTATTTCATATTTTGAAAATTATAGAAACACTGGTTTTCAGGAAGCCATGAGCGAAGCTACAGGGATTGCAACTGAAATGGGAATTGAAGTTATTTTTAAAGAAAAGCGTATCATTCGTAGAGAGAGGAAGTTTGATGAGAGCACAAGCGAAGAGGATACACTTTCATCCGAAGAATCATTTAGAGTCCATTACTTCTTATATGTAGTGGATCAAGCTATTTCTTCACTTACTAGTAGATTTGAACAGTTTCAACATTATGAAAAAATCCTTGGGTTTTTGTTTGATATAGAGAAGTTGAACTCTCTATCTGTTGAAGATTTGAAAACTCGTTGTATCACTCTGGAAGCTTTTTTAAATCATGGCAACCATTATGATATTGAGGGGACAAATTTATTTTCAGAGTTAAAGTTGTTGAGAGAGTTTTTACCAAAAGAGGCTAAAAGTGCGGTTGATGTGTTGAACTATTTGCAAAGGCTGGATGGTACTTTTCCAAACGCGTGGATTGCTTATCGAATATTACTTACCATTCCCATCACTGTTGCCTCTGCAGAAAGAAGTTTTTCGAAGTTGAAATTGATCAAATCTTACCTTCGGTCAACTATGTCTCAAGAACGATTGAATGGATTGGCTATATTATCAATTGAGAAAGACATGATGGAGATGCTTGATTATGCCGAACTAATTTCTCACTTTGCTTCAAAAAATGCTAGAAGAGCTCACATAAAATGATATGTTGTTATGCTTCCTTAATTTGTTTTTCTTTTGGAAAGGAGAGTATAAGAGAGTGATTTGTATACTTTTATGCTTGATAATAATAAAAAAAGGTAGTTTTGTTTTGAGTAGTAAATATTTTTTTAATTTATAAATTAAAAAATAAATATCTTATTATATATGGGGCCCCATTTCAAGAGTTCGCCTCGGGCCCCTAACATCTTGGGACCGGCCCTGGCTAAATGTAATGTGCCCCTACTATATCTTCAATTCATAAAATGAAATATAAACTTATAAAGCTTCAACATTGAATAAAAATTATTCTTATTTCTTAAAATAGTACATGCTTAATGCTTTCATGTATAGTCGAATAAAAAAAATACATGTCCATTCGTACTAGTCATAAATTTAGATTTTTAAGTGTTTGAAAGTTACATATAGATTACATAATCTATTTCATAAAAAAATATAATATATAATTTTTCATATATTATTTTTTACGGTGTATAAGATAATATTTCGTATTAGAGTTTAAATCTCTATTCCAAATCATTCAACTATAAAATCTTTATTAAAGTAAAGATTGCATTTGCGCCAAACTCAATTATGATAAAATCCTCCAATTATTATTATTTCGACATATGATTTATATTTACTCAATATAAAGTTCGACATATGAGATCTTTACTCGTAATATTAGACATTTGTAGGTCTAAATCCATTCACATTTCAAACAACCTACTAAAGGCATAACATGTTTGATTTCATATGCAAATACATAAGGTAAAATATATGTCCTAGAGTTTTATACTCTATCCAAGTCAAAACATACGGTCAAAATAATTTTTCCCTACTAAATTATTTTTACACCGGTATGAAGCACAACAATTCTAGCGGTTGCGCTTCAAACTCAAATGTTGTCCAATTTTTTTCTTAGTAGTTCATAAATTCTTTAATAAGAAATTTGTAAAGGTTTCAAAATATTTTGAATCCGTTGGGAACAATACATGGTACATTTTCTAAGAAAATGTTCTTGTCCAAAATATTTGTTTAAAAGGAAAAAACTTCAAGTTTGAAATTTCACCACGACCAAACCACTTATTCAAAATTTATGAAATTTTCTAAAATTCATCATTTATGAGTCCATTTTTATACAAAATTGGAATCACTCAAAAACATTGAGTACAAGTAAAGATAAAATCATTTAACTACAAGTTGTTCAAAATATTCAGCATTGCGCATCACCTTTGTAAATATCATAATAAATGATATACAAATCATTTTTCAGAAATTTCAAAGCCCAATATTCACAATCTCAGCATACTATATGCATGCCAAAATTCACGAAATTTCAATGTATATATCATCAAAAAATTGAGATAATACTCCAACAAAATTCATGACAAAAATTTTAGATATTTTTTTTCATCATCGATCACTTTTAGTGTGGTTGAAAAATACCAACTACACTTTCATATAAACACTTCAAAAAATATTTGAACAAATTTCTTTTGTAGTAAACATAGTGCAAGGTGCAAATGTTTATTATTTATCCTTCGAATCCATATAACAAATGTTCATTTGGTTCCATATAACAAATTTTCGTTTGTTTTTTTTAATCACAAGTGACTCTAAATGAATTGTTTAAAAAGGTATACAATTTCATTTCCAACAATAACAACTTATATGAAATAATATTTCACATTCGTAACTAAAAAATAGGATTGACCTATTTAAAGTTTTTCATGAAGGGGTTCATTATTGTTCAAATTCTAATTTCTCATGAAATTATTGATCGATTCCGGATTGACAAAATTACTGAAATTTATTATTCTACTTCGTAAAATATAATATTTAGGAAGTTCAAGAGGTACAAAGGTCAATTTTATAATTTCTAGACAAAGAAACTTTGTCGGCCTTTTTTTCATTTTAGGCATCATATAATAATCATATATGCCCATAAGATTTATTTCTCGATCTCCATGGTAGATATAAAACCTCTTAAAATTGTTGGCACACAATTTAGATATTGTGATTAAAAATCACATCAAAGAGTTTTATGAAGAACTCGAAAAAATAAAATCATTATTTTAATTTCAGTCTACCACTCAATTAAATTGTTACCTCATATGATTATCACAAATATGAACCGCATGCGTTGAATCCAAATAAATACTACACGATAAAAACAAATAATATTACCTCAATTGTTTATAAATTTTGTCGTACACGATTCTTAAGTTGAGTTTCGGACTGTGTTGTTCTCTTTAAAACGTTTCGCGGCGCTACCCTTTTTGTTCAGGTAATATTCAGTCACGCCGTTTCCAGAATAAAACAAACCCAGAATCACCTATGTGTGTTATACACGACCAGGGGCGGATGGAGCTTGAGCCCAAGAGGGGCCATCGCCCCGGTTGGATAACTACAAAAAAAAAAAAAAAAAAATTGATAAAAACAGCCAATGGTCAGCTTTAATTTTTCATTAAAGAAATTTCATGAGTTCATCCTATAAAAAATGGCTATTGAAATAAATTTCATGAGCACTAATTTGTGTAATTTGTATGTATGTTTGTGTGGTCTCAAATTGTTAATAATGATTGAGAGTAATTGTTTGGCATTGTAAAACTATAATTTGTTTAAAATTAGAAATAACTCCCAAAAAAATCTCCTCGGGGGCTCACGCCCCCGAACCCCCGACAACACTCGAAACTTTCGCATATGTAATTTTCAATCGATTTGGCCCCAATTGAACTAAAATCCTGGAGCCGCCACTATACATGACAGTTATGTGTCATACTAACACTCATTCCAAATAAATTACTCAATATCACATAATCAATTTGGAGAGCAAACTGTTCTGTAAAATATTTTGATGAGAGAGAGAGCATTTACGAGTTCATCTTTTGCCTAAAAACCAAACATTTTGCTCAAAATCTAAACTTGAGCTGTTTTAATTTATTTTTTTTTCGTCAAACCATGCTCCAAAAAAATGCCAGTCAAACCAAGCTCTCAAAATCTGCTACTCACTTGCCGAAAGTAGGTGTTATAAAATTGGGTTAATAGTTGGTAGACTAGTGGGAGAAAATGATGGCTTAGTGGGTAATTAATGGAGATGGTGGTTAAGGAAATCATGAAGAATCTTGGATTTATTTATTGAATTTGTCCTCCACTTATTTAAAATACAAACTAACAACAATATATAGGATAATGAGAAGTTTTCAAGAATGATGATGAATAGGACATAAGACAATCTCATTATCTTATAATGGACATAATCTCAACATCTTACAATTATCACATGAAGTTTGACTATATTGCATAAAAGCAGGTAAAATTTTAAAACAGAGAACAAGAGTGTTAGATTCAACAAATTCCAGATTATTACAACTTCAAGACAAAGCATATGCATGTAGCCGTATGGTTGTATCAATACAATAAATTTAGAATACAGAGTCTCTTATCCTTACCCTAGTTTGATTCCTTTTAAGATATCACAAGAAAGAAAAACTGATATAGGATAATTTTTTTTGTTTTTATATATATGATGACAATAACAGAATTTACGATAGCAAATCTTAATTACATACTCCATTATTGGGGAAATTAACTCAGAGAGGGAGGCTCGAGTGATAAATCCTAGTATATAAAAGGGTCATCAGTTCACAAATTTTACATTCTATACAAATGTTGCATCATTCTTCGCAAGTCGCTGTAGAATATTTCATTGCTGACACTCATGTTTGTAAGAAGCCTTGCACTATGCCAAAATATTTACTCCGATAAAAAAATTTGGAAAAATATTTACATATCCATCAAAGCCAACACAAGGGATTAAGCTACTCATGCAAAGGGGTCGGTGAAAGTATTAGTTGGCAAATACAGAGAGTAACAGGTTATGTGAATAAGTAACATTCTATCACAAAAAACGTTTGTCACACTTTTTTCATTATGCTATTTTTTCCATTTCTGTTTATCCCTGCTCTATTGTTCTGTCAATAAATCATATGCTTCTTCCTTATCATATTGGGAGTAATCGCTTCATAGTCAAATATTTGAGTCAATACTGGCATAGTATCTCAAATGTTTAAATCAAGAAGGTAATATTTTTATAACTTAGACTTTACAAGCTTCATCTATGAAAGTCGTGGTAATACGTACATTTAAAACACACGTTATTTGAAAATAAACAAAATATATTGACGAAACAACGACCTGCATGCCCCAGAGGCATGGGGGCACCTTGGTCATTGCAAGTTCAGATTAACATTATACATGCCATCAACATTGTAATTTCCGGACGCAGCATGGACCTATATGTTTATGCACGTGAGGCTTCCTGGTGAATGTCATAATTTATAATTGAAAGCTAATAGACAATCTTACTATCGTTTTCATAAATAATGCCATACACAAATATTTTTTACAAATAGTGATGTCACTAATCCCTTGGTCATGTAATATTTTCTTAAATGATGCTGGACACAAGTATTCTGTACAAGCTAATATGGTAATTTTGACCATGTCCTCTCTTTGTTGTTATAGTGGTTAGGTTTGACAAAATGAGGTACGACACGATAACACGACACGAATCGATACGAAATTATAAGTTAATCGATGGACCCTTAATGGGTTCGGGTCATATCAGTGTCAACCCGATAAGACACGATAGTTAACGGATCGGGTTAGGGTTGCCCCCTTCACCCATTAATAGCGGATAAAACTCGTTATGATCCATCAATTTAAGTAAATAAGATATACTTTTGGAACTTATAAATAATTTATGTAACATAATGTTAATTTAATCATAATGAATTTTACCAAGTGAGAGATTTAGTAATGTCAATGAATCAATGGGTCTATTTGGGTACAAAAATGAGATAATATGTCAACTTATATACAATTCAAAATAATTCATTATCTTAATGGGTATTAACGAGTGAACACGACACGATACGATAACATAACGGGTCGGGATTGAATATAATTTTTTCACACGATAAAAAAGTCACTCGTTTAGACACGAACCTAATAAAATCTGAATACGATAAAAAACGATACGAATACGACTCAACACGGTCCATTGACAAATCTAGTTGTGGTAAGTTATTATAGATCCATTAATTAATAGATTAAAACTAATGGAAGAACAATACCATCCTAGGTTTGTGTAGCTACTAGGGAACATAGTTGGCCAAATGCAAAGGATTAGTTTAAATGATTAGAATACAACATTTAAGAGTGGTGATAGAGAGATCTGGCTCGTGCACACATTTTGTGAAATGCATATAAGATAAAAATTAGTACAAATTTTTAATGCACATTTTTATATTTTGACGGGACCTACAATAATAAGATATAAACTTTTAATGCATTGTGTCCACGAAATATGTCCACGAACTGAGTCTTCCTAGCATTTTTCAACATTTAGGGCTTATTTGGTTTGCAACTATAATTCTGTTTTCTGTTTTCTGTGTTTAAATACAATTCTGATAAAAATCTGCATTTGACAATCTGTTTTTAAACACTGACTTATAATATTTTTGTGTTATAATCAAGTTTTTCAGAAAACAAGTTAAGCGTGTTTTATAACTTCTATTTTTTATTTTTCAACTCAGAATTATTCATTCTTGATAATTTAATACATTTATACCTTAATATATAATATAGATATTTAATACATTAATATGTGTGTAATTCTTATAAATAAAAATATATATGTACATGTACACAAAATTACGTATGAAATAATATTATTAATAGATACATGATACTTATATATAGTTTTATATATGTATTATTAATGTATAAAATAATATAAAATATACATATATTACATATGTATTAAAATATATTATCAATTAATGTCAGTGTTTTAAAAAAAAACCTGGGCTTAAGGCTTGGGAGAAACGCCTCGCCTTACGCTTTTCACGCCTTATTCTTGGTAAAACCCTTAAGGCGCACTTTTTTCTAAAAACAACAATGCTTTAGTGAAACGATGTCGCCTTTTAAAGAATTTGTTTACAAACCGAACCATTATCTCATCCAAAATAATCAAATAGTATTTTAATTTGCATATATTCAGACATATTTTTATAATATGTGCAATTTTTGTATTTTAATAGCCTTGTTATGGTTAAAAAATATTAAATCATATTAAGAAGGCCTAAACGCATTTTTACGTCTTTTTACGCCTAGGACCGCCTAGGCATCTAAGGCTTAAGGCTTGGCCTCCACGCCTCAATCACGCCCCGCATTTTTTAGAACCTTGATATATATATATATATAACACTAAACACTCCAACATACCTCATTAAATATACAAAAAAATACAAGATATTAAATGTATATGTATATAATTTATGACGTATGTATGCATGCATGTATGTATGTATATGTGTATGCATTCATGTATCATGTATGTATGAAAGTTTTATATATATATGTGTGTATGTGTGTGTGTGATATAAATATACATGTTTGTCAGTTTTGTCAAATTTTAAAAAAACTGTATTTAAACACAAGTTTACCAAACGCACACCAATAATTATAAACACAAAAAACTGAATTTTAAAATTGTATTTAAAAACAGCGTTTAAATCGAATTTTCTGAATACAGAACCAAACGGGCCTTAATGATAATAACAGAAGAACTTAAAGGATGATAACATAAGAACAAGGGCTTAACGAGATTTTTGAATCTAGGGTTGATTTGTCCTGTTCATAGTTGTTACAATTTGTAGGATACTATTACTTATGTCCCTTTCTTCCCTCTCCTGACTATACATTCATATATATATATATATATATATATATATATATATAAAGAGAGAGAGAGAGAGAGAGAGAGAGAGAGAGAGAGAGAGACTCTCCAACATAGACCATAGCAACATATCTAACAACATAACCATTTTTTAAAATAGTAAAAAAAATAATTTTGAGATGATATTTTTTATATAGGATCATGATATTTCAGTGTGCCTCTGTAAAAAACAAAATCAACTGAAAATAATATTTTTTATTATTTTTAAAATATAGGTCAAAAAACTGACTGTTTTTACCCTATAAATCTGTCAAATTTTTTACCTATTTTTTAAAAATAACAAAAAGTATTATTTTGAGCTGAATATTTTTATAGGAGAACATTGAAATATCATAAACCCATATAAAAAATATCAAATCAAAATTATTTATTTTACTATTTTAAAAAAATAAGTATGTTCATAGGCATATTTAATGAGGTATGTTGAAGAGTCTGACTATATATATATATATATAGAGAGAGAGAGAGAGAGAGAGACTCCAGTACATATTCAAGTTTACACACCGATTTTTGACATAGTAAACCAATTATTTTAGAGTTGAATTTTTTTGTGTGTTATTTAAACATTTCAAGGAACTAACATAAAAAAATTAATTCTTTTTTTTTACTATTTTAAAAAATTGGTTAAACTTTCACAGTTTTTAAAGTATCATTAAAGCTGCGCAAGTTTAACTGGTTTTTTTAAAATAACAAAAGAAGTTTTCTTGTGCTGTTTTTTTATATGAGTTCCTTGAAACGTTTAAATATTAAATAAAAAAATTTAATTCAAAAATATTATTTTAATATTTAAAAAAATAAATTTATGCCATCAAATATACAAATTTAGTACGCATATTATACTCTCTGTGAGAGAGAGAGAGAGAGAGAGAGAGAGAGAGAGAGAGAGATCATGTGAGCCGAAAACAAACATTTTGAATGGAGATAAAGTGAGATTTAGATTTTTTTTTTCCTTATAAATATAAAAAATTTCAACCAAACTCCACTGTCATAAAACTTTATCACTTTTATTTTATTAAATTACACACCATCAATTCATGAGATCAAAAATCTTTCTACCCACAAGGTTTTCAAAGCTTTACACTTTAAGAAATCTCCAACAAATTCGAATCTGAATATGAATTTCCAGTGTCAATTCAATCAATGTGATGTTCGTAATCGAGTCATCCTCCAAACTTGTAATTCACGTAAAAGAGATTGACCTACAAACTCAAGGTACGTTGTAAAGAAAATTTGGCAAATAGAATTCAAACCTTTGTGATTTGGTCGGATATAGATATCTTTGCTGTGAGGGGCAGTATTGACATTGGCCACACCTCTAGGCCTGAGAAAACCCATTGCACAAACAAAGAGAACTTCTATATAAAAAATAGGTATGTTGCTATATAAAAAAATATCAAGATTCTATATAAAAAATGGGGACATATACCAAATAGTCCATCAAACATTTTTTAATACTCATTTAGTCCAAGCCTTTTTATTTTGCTTCAAAAAGGCTTTTGCCACATATTTTGGAAAGAAAGTGCCGCTGGCGCGGACCTCTAAAAATAAGAGAATATTGAGTGCTTGAGGAACTAAATGGGTTAAACTAAAAATATGTGTCCTTTTAAAAAAATATATTTATAGTAGGGACTATTAAATAATTGACCCTAAAAAATATCATATCAAAATTATTATTTTTACTATTTTAAAAAAGGGTCAATTATTAAATAGTCCCTACTATAAATATATATTTTTTAAAAAGGACACATATTTTTAGTTTAAACCCATTTAGTCCCTCAAGCACTCAATATCCTCTTATTTTTAGAGGTCCGCGCCAGCGGCACTCCCTCTCCAAAATATGTGGCAAATGACTTTTTGAGGCAAAATAAAAAAGTTTGGACTAAATGGGTATTAAAAAATGTCCGAGGGACTATTTGGTATATGTCCCTTTAAAAAATTGGTATGTTGTTAAGAGGTATTTTAAAGGGTCAATTATTAAATAGTCCCTACTATAAATATATATTTTTTAAAAAGGACACATATTTTTAGTTTAACCCATTTAGTCCCTCAAGCACTCAATATCCTCTTATTTTTAGAGGTCCGCGCCAGCGGCACTCCCTCTCCAAAATATGTGGCAAAGGACTTTTTGAGGCAAAATAAAAAAGTTTGGACTAAATGGGTATTAAAAAATGTCCAAGGGACTATTTGGTATATGTCCCTATTTTAAAGAGTCTCTCTCTCTCTCTCTCTCTCTCTATATATATATATATATATATATAAAGTAGGTTATGCACGATAAAACAAAATATATGTATGATATTTTGACATTTCATGCCCATGTATGAAATGTCATGCTAAAAATTGGTTGCTTGTTTTTTCTTTTTTTTTTCCTTGATAAAAGGGGGGGGGGGGGGGATCGGGTCGTGCCATCGGCACGGGACACACACTAGTATATATATATATATGGAGAGGTTCAAAAGTGAGCATAAAAGATGAACATTTTAATGAATCTTAACAAAAAACACCAAACATCGTGGCAACGGACACGCACCAGTGACAATAAACACGCGTGTAGATATATTAAAAAACACATGTGTCCGTTGCCACTGGCGCAGACCAATTAGAATATAGGACTTGAAATTATTTGGGTATTAGGTATTTTTTTGTTAAGAGCCACTAAAATGATCATCTTTTATGTTCGCTTCTCAACCTCTCCCTATATATATATAAACACACAGAAAATGGACCGTCTAAACATAGAGTTGAAAATCACCTCTTCAACTTTGTATCAAAGCAATAACATATCACTGCTGGAATTATTTTTTTCTCACGAAAATAAATTCAGCCCCGATTACAAAATTGTGCAATTAATATCGATTGAGTATTAGTATGTCATATAACTACAATGTATACTTATATGAGACATAGTTGATTCTGGGTTGGCTTTATTCTGAGGATGACATGACTGTATACTAGTCGAACAGAGAGGGTAGAGTCGCGAAACGTATTAATTAGAGCGACCTAGTCCGCGATTCAACTCAAAAATCGTCTACTACATTTTTTGTACACAATTGAGATAATATTATTTATTTTTATTGTGCAGATAATATTTGGATTCAATATCATGCAATTCATATTTGTGATAAACGTGTGAGGTAACTATTTAATTTCGAGAAGTAGAGTAAAATCAAATATTACGTTTATTTTTCATTGTCTCCATAAATATCCCTTGGGTGATTTTTTAATCATAATATCTTAATTGTACCAACAATTTTAAAGCGTTATATATCTACCATAGAGACCGGAATATAAATCTTATGGCGCTATAAGATTATTTTTATGATGCCTAAAAAAAAATGGCCAACGAAGTTTCTGCATCTAGGAATTGTAAGTTTTGAGCTTGTACATCTAGAAATTACAGTTTAGCCTAAATATTATATTTTGAGAAGTAGAAAAATATTTTAGTATTTAAGTCAATCCAGAATCGATCAACAATTTCGTGAGAAATTAAAATTTGAACAATAATGAAACCCTTCATGGAAAACTCATAAATAGATTAATTCTTTTTTTAGTTATAAATACGAAATGTTATTTCACATAAGATATTATTATTGGAAATTGAATTGTATAACCTTTTTAGACAATTCATTTAGAGCCACTTGTGGTATTTGAAATCAAATAAAAAATTGATATATGGAATCAAATGAAATTTTTTAAAAATAAATGATGATTTTACATGGAATCAAATAAAAATTTGATATTAGGAATCAAATAAAAATTTGATATTTCAAAATAATTAAAATGTTGTATATGTAATCATTTGAAAATTTGATACAAGGATTCAAAGGGTAAATAATATAAACATTCTACGTTTATCACAATTTTTTTTTATTCAAATGACTTTTGAAGTTTTTATATGAAAGCGTAGTTGGTAGTTTTTAACAACACTTTATCAATGATGGAAAGAAAAAATCTGAAATATTTATTATGAATTTTATTAGAATATCATCTCAGATTTTTAATGATATATAAACTGAAATTTCGTGAATTTTGGCATGTATATACTATGATGAGATTATGAATATTAGACTTTGGAATTTCTGAAAAGTGAGTTGTAAATCTTTTATTATGATTTTTACAAATTTGGTGCACAATGCTGAAATTTTTGGGCACCTTGTAGTAAAACAAGTTTATCTTAACTTATACTTGATATTTGTTGAGTGATTTTAATTTTGTACAAAATTAGATTCATAAGGATGTATTATGAAATTTTTCATAAACTTTTAATAAGCGGTTTGGTCGTGGTGAAATTTGAACTTGAAAGTTTTTGAATGAAATGTTTTAAATCTAAATATTTTCTTGGAAATTTGAGCCACATTATTATTGCAAATAGATTCTAAATCTTTTGTATATTTTAGCAGCTTTAAATTGAAAGGTTATAAAGTTATGAGAATATTTTGGGGTAAAAAATAAAGGAGGAATTTTATAAAAATTATATAAAGTAGTATGTATTTTCAATTATTTGTTCAACCTGTGCAAATCACATATAATCACTATACCAAAAATAACAATCTGGCACGGTTTAAAATTATGACAGATCAAATCTGTCACGATTTTGAACGGTGCCAGAATTAAGTGTTCCAAAATAATCATTTTTTCTAGCACGGTTTAAAAGTGTGCCAAATTTAACCAAACATGAGCAGTTCTGACACACTTTCAAACTGTGCAAGAATTTGATAAATCTGACACACTTTTGACATAGTTTATAACTGTACCAAATTGAGTACATTTTGCTACACTTTTGACATAGTTCAAAGCCGTGTAAAAATTTGCTACACTTTTGGCACAGTTTTGAACTGTGCCAAATTTTTGGATCAAAGAAGACAAGAAAATTCACAAATTACGAATCTCGCATGTTGTTGATAAAGTAATGTACATACAAACTTCAAAATATTATAAGTCTTAATAGTTCAAAGACAAAAAAAAAATGGACAGAGTTTCCTCTATTTTCTGGACATTCTAAAACCTGTGTAATGTAACGCCCTCATGGGCATAAAATATAACAATAAAATTACAAAAGCCCACACGGCCATAAAAGTTAACAATAAAACTACAAAACCCTGCACGGCCATAACTCAAAAAAATAGAATCCCGAATATTAACGACATTAAATAAATAATCCCCTTGTTGTAAACCGTTGACTTCTTCGTGTGTTCCACATGGATAAAAGCTAACAATAAAATGTTATTCTGCAAAAAAATAGGATACACAAAAGAGATGATATTAGTAACCAATTATTTTTTTTAAAATCATATTAAAATTGAAAAATTACATATACGAGTTACGATTATTTTATATTCTCAAATCGAAAGTTTTGTGACTACGTGGTCACCTCCTACAAGTTATATTAGTCCCATGCGAGGTGTTAGTGCCTCTTACGGGGCCGTTTGAGAACTGGTTTGAGTGTTCACTTTTAAACGACATTTTTTAAGCATAATCTAAATATTTTCAAATTATCGTCATATTTACAAACCGAGAGACCCGTGACTACGCGATTAGTTCCTACAAGTTACATTAGTCTCGTGCGAGGTGTTCATACCTCTTACGGAGCCGTTCAAGACGGGTTTGGATTTTCACAATTTAACGGCTAGTTTTAAGCGTAATCTAGATATTTTTAAATTATCTTCATATTCTCAAAATGAGAGTCCCACGACTATGCGATCAGTTCCTACGAGTTACATCGATCCCACACGTGGTGTTAGTGCCTCTTACGGGGTCATTTGGGCTCTGGTTTGGGTTTTCAACCTCTAACAGCATGTTTTTAAGTCTAATCTAGATATTTTCAAATTATTGTCATATTCTCAAATCGGGAGATCCATGATTACGCGGTCAGTTCATAAAAATTATAGTGGTCCCGTGCGAGGTGCTCATTCGTCTTACGGGGCCATTTAGGAGATGGTTTGGATTTTAACCCTTTTAACAGCTTATTTTTAAGCTTAATCTAGATGTTTTCAAATTATCATCATATTCTCGAAGCAGGAGACCCGTGTCTATGCGGTCCATTTCTATAAGTAATATTGGTCATGTGCAAGGTGTCCATGCCTCTTACGGGACCGTTTGGTGGTTGGTTTGAGTTTTCACCCTTTTAGTGACTTGTTTTTAAATCAAAATATAGATATTTTGAATTTATCGTCATATTTTCAAATTGGGACTCTCGTGACTATGAGGTCAGTTGATGCGAGTTACATTGGTCCCGTGCGAGGTGTTAGTGCATCTTATGGGACTGTTTGGGCGTTAGTTTGAGTTTTCACCCTCTAACGACATGTTTTTAAGACTAATCTAGATATTTTCAAATTATTGTCATATTCTCAAATCCGGAGACCCGTGACTACGTAGTCAGTTCCTACAAGGTATATCGGCCCCATGCGAGGTGTTTATACCTCTTACAAGGCCGTTTGGGGACTGGTTTGAGCTTTCACCCTTTTAACGGTATGTTTTTAAGCCTAATCAAGATATTTTTAAATTATCATCATATTCTCGAACTGGGAGTCCTATGACTAGGCGGTTAGTTCCTGCGAGTTACATTGATCCCGTACGAGATATTCATGCCTCTTATGGGACCATTTGGGGGTTGGTTTGGATTTTCACCTTTTAATGGCACGTTTTTAAGTCATAGTCTAGATATTGGTTTGGCCGTCGTGCAACTTTCACTTTGATCTTTTCTTTTCTAGGCATTTTCTTAGAATACTTGTCAAATAAAGGAGTTTGATAATAATTTTACTTCTATGATGATAATGTATTTTCACTCTTCCATGCCTGGGATGATCTTCTTCAGTGGGGCTATGCAGGACCCTAACCAATTTTCAAAAATAGGAAGATATTGTATTTCTTACCATTTTCATTGTTATTGTGCTTACTATATATTTAGGATTAGATATGAGTAGTCTCTTTGTTACCTAGTTTATCTATGTTTCTCCTTTCATTTAATTACTAAAATTAGGACTCTAAGTAATTATGTATAGTATCAATTTAAATAAGGCCCTTGTAATCACTGGATCGTTATAAAGGACGTCTACATAAAGAGGGGTACATTGATAGTGGTTTATTTTGTTGAACCTCCTGATCAATTACCCATGTTTTATCAGAGAATGTGAATACCTAAACAATCCCAAAAATTTTGTAAAGTTTAAGCAAATGTAAAACCATATAAACCCTTAGACATATAATTAATACAATGCATTTCAGGTTTTACATTTTGCGCATATTTTACAAACACAAAGTGTTATAAATTGAAAAGATGTAGTGAGTAATAAGTGTTCTTTTTTTTTTCTGAGGACATGAATAGTTTTAATTTTACCTCATGTATAATCAATCTCCAAAAAAATGCCCTTGTACACCCTTGAAGCCGTTGCAATCAGTACGACAACCAGGAGTTTTTTGCCCGTACGATACCGAGACTTATATAATAGCTATATAGTTGTTATAGCTATTATTTAACAAATCTAACAACTATATAGTTATTATATATATGGAGTCGTTGGGTTTTAGTCCCACTTTATAAGAATCGTTAGCTGTTGATCCCAAGCATTTTAGATTTTTGTTGTTAGTCTTATTCATATAAATGCCACCAATCACAATGAAATTTAACTTATAATCTTATTCATATAAATGCACCATTTCTATCTACTAGCAGCCTATCCTTATAATCAGTTGGAAACACGAAACAAATGTACTTTTAAGTTTACATAAGTTTGTCGATATCTTGTCATGCATCTCAAGTAGGTCCGTTAACACACATTTGATAAGATGTACTTTTGAGTTATACATAAGTTCCTTGTTTTTCAAAAGGCTATTGAAAAAAAAGAACATTGACTAGGGAAGTTCATACACCTTGTAGATATAAGTTGAAACATGCATTCACATATGAATTCTTATGGAAAATATCTACAAGGTGTATGAACATCCCTAGTCAATGTTTTTTTTTCCAATAGCCTTTTGAAAAACAAGGAACGTATGTAAACTTAAAAGTACCTGTCATCAAATGTGTGTTAAGAAACGTACTTGAGATGCATGTTTCAAGACTAAGTTGATATTTTCCATAAAAACTTATATGTGAATGCATGTTTCAACTTATATCTACAAGGTGTATGGACTTCCCTAGTCAATGTTCTTGTTTTTTAATAGCCTTTTGAAAAATAAGGAACTTATGTAAACTTAAAAGTATATGTCATCAAATGTGTGTTAAGAAACCCACTTGAGATGCATGACAAGATACCGATAAACTTATGTAAACTTAAAAGTACCTTTTGTTTGAATAGGACTATAAGTTAAATTTCGTTGTGATTGGTGGAATTTATATGAATAGGACTAACAACAAAAATCTAAAATGCTTGGGATCAATGACTAATGATTCTTAAAAAGTGGGACTAAATCCCAATGACTCCATATATATAACAACTATATAGTGGTTATAACTATTATATAATAGCTATAACAGCTGTATAGTTGTTATATATATAAGCAGTATGTATAATAACTATATAGCTGTTTAAAATATAGGTACGGGCTAACAGTGCAAAAAATAAAAAAGTAAAAGTGTTTTAATCATATGTTGTTGATTCCTTTGAAGAAATTAACATTTAAACTTAAATTTACAAATCTATTTTTCCAAGAAAGTACAAAGACTTAAAGAAAATGAGCACTTAAATGACAGTGATTGTAAACTTTCATCACCAAAGAAGGGAATTCAGCCTCTTTATATAAATGTAACTATAAATATATAGGTATTCAGCCTGGAATTTGTAACTTTGGTTGTTCTTCATGGTTTAAAAATTCAAATGGTCAGTAAAACACACATACACACATATATATCATCTTTACCTTCATACTTATTCACATATAATAAAAAGGGATTAGTAGATTCGTAGCTTTAGTTCTCTTCATTTCTGTTTTGGTTCTGCACCACTGACTGATATACTTAAATAGTTGTCCATTTATATTAACCTTACACACAACAAATGGAAAGTAATCATTAGTGATAAAACGCACAGAATGAAAAAAAGTAGAGGAAATCAAAAGATGAACACAATCTCTAAAACTAAGTTAATATCAATTTATTGCAATAGGATGGAGAACCTTTTACCTTAATATGCATTGGATGTACGACTCTGTCAAACGAAAAGGAATTGCTTCATGAAGCATGCTTACATTTCTCAACTGTAGCCATGTTTTTCTGTAAAAACATAAAGACCAAGTAGATGCCAATTTGTTACTTAGAAACCATCAACAATTAGAAAATAAAAACCAAGCCTACATTCATTTGCACCTTCTTACAAACTGATATAAAAAGGACCTGACTATCTAGATAGAAACAACAGAGTTTCAAGAATTTTGGTATCCAAATGGTTAATGTTAACTCCATCTGCTCATTTCACTAATAACTACATGTAAGTTTTTAGTGTTAACTACATCTGCTCATTTAAATGTCAACTACATCTGCTCACTTAAATGTTAACTACATGTTGTTTGCCTGTTTTGCTATTTATTGCAAGAATGCTGTTATCCACGTGTTTTAGGCAGACTGAATAATTAATTTGTTAAAATATGGTGAAGACATTATTTTTGGAACTCCTGGTCGTTTGAGGGACTTGATGGAAATGGGTGTTTGCCTCCTAAAGGAGGTATCTTTTATGTTCTAGATCAAGCTGATCTAATTATTGATATGGGATTTGAACCTGAAGTTAGATATCTAGTGGGAGAAAGAAAGTCTACTCGTCAAGTGTTAATGTTGAGTTTGACATGGCATCTACATGTCCATCAGTTGGCTCAATTTTATGGGAGTCTATATTGTGACTCGTAGCGTAAAACTATATTAAACGTCATAATTCCTTAATCTATTATATTTGAGTTTTGGTTCTAAAAAACCATCCAATGAACACCCATGGCTATAAGTTTTAAGCTTAGTATAGATTTATCTGACACAAATGTTTATCACACATTGTATAGGAGTATAATTATCATCACCCATAAAAAAACTCTCAAACTCACTGGAACTGAATACCAGACGTATTCATTCTTAATTTATGACATCGGATTTAGTGATCACGTCTAATAATACAATGAATCAAAGGTCAACATTGGAAATCTACAAAATTGAAAAGCATCCACATACCGCCTTAGCGTCCTTATATTTATTCACTGCCTTGTGGGAAGCATATGAAAACTTCATATCCGGTTCCAACTCGGGGATAGTAAAATGGTTGCATCAAAACATGAACAACCCATCATTAATTATACTCATTACATAAGTATTACTATGATTATAGCCTGCATTTTTAATTTGGCAAGAGTGACTGGTTTTTAAAAACTTACTAGTTGGTATCAAACCACTTGGTCATGTCAATAGTAGGCACATAGGTGTTACATATGTCTAAGGAAGCGTGTGAAATACGATCTCACCACAACTATAGTTGTACCTTAAGAATAGATAAAGAAATATAGAAAATCAGACAAATCCATTTATATTCATTACTAATATCAATAAAATTGAAGAAAACTCCTAATGTAAATGAAATCAGAGTCGTTTAATAATTTCCAAAAGAGCATAGCAAATCAGATTTGAAATTAGTTTTATAAATTAGTTTGTAAGTTTGTTTTAAATCTAGAATCAAATAAGATCAACAACTAAAAACACGATAACTTGGGCTTGATGATAAATGTAGTAGCGAACAACATCATGTATACATAGAGTTTAAGTTCCTGATAGGCATTTGATGATAAAAGTATTGTTCCTTTATATATATATATATATATATATATATATATATATATATACAATTGACTCTAAAATCCCCACAATAGAACGTTGAATTTATTGTCTTACCCAACACACTCAAATGTAAACACAAGTTTTACAAGTATGCCAACAATGTGTTATATATTATACCAAATCACTAAATAGCAATAAGTGATCATACCAAGACTGGTGAAATCAACTATTACCTCATTTTCCAAAAGCATCCATCAACAAAAAATTCAGCACACAAGATTGATGAAAAACAAGAGTGACGGATTAAGAAAAAGGCTTATAATGATTTTCAAGTTCACCCTAGTCACATCTTTATGGCTAGTATGGAGAAATGTTTTATTTACAGTAGAATAGTCCGACATAATTAAGGCAGACAATTAACTCTAACCAAGCAAGAAACAATGGCGCCAAGCCATCAAATAAAGAATTATATACTCATTAAAAACATAGTCTATGACAATTATTTGTAGGCAATTTATACGTTTGTGATATCCCATTTCTCGCAATAAAGTGAGACTACCTATACACTAAATATGAACTAAGAAGCGTGTGGTCAGTAATTGACAAAAAAAGGATGAATTGATCGTAAAGATCGCAAGTTGGGTAACACAGTGGGCCAGCCAATATCAATTATGCAATTGATGTCATTGTCAATTTTTACAAAGCCCATTGATCAAAAGAGATTTTTTGGCAACGAATATTTCGATTATCTGCTGATGGGACATAACCACGGAACTCAAAGCACGGCCCCCATTTTCTACAACTGAAACTCGTGTTGATGAAATCAGGCGATTATCTATTTTTAAATCATGAATCGATTAAAGCAATTACATTGCAATAGAGAATTATTTGATCGGTTTAGGTTCTAAACGACAAGTATGTAATTCAGAAAATCGATGATATTAACATTTTTATAAATCTTAATAACTCTATAGATATAATATTAACAGTAGCGAGATACATACCATATAAAATATTCCACCTCTCTAGTAAAAGCATGCCACAACAAAAGCAAGATCTTCCATAGGTATGTAGGGCACATCACCACCAAATCCAAGGAACTTACAATTTCAATTGATAAGTAAAATTGAATTGAAATAAAAGAATCAAACATCGTGAATCTTGAAAGAACTTAATGTCCACTCCAAGTCATCCAAAAAATTATTTATTAGAATTGTATATTTTGTATTGAATCTGAGTAATGTTTAAAAGTCATAAATTGCATCTTTATTATGAGTAGGTGATCATCTCCACAAATCAGTTGAATGCTTTGTTAAATGATTTGGCCATACTTTCAAATTCTTTTAAAAAGAACACAAAAAATAACTGGTGGAGATATGAGATACAAAAAAAAAATTCCTTAATCATTTCATAAAAATACAAATCACTTGAAAATTTTATCAAGCAACCAGTAAGCAACCAAGAAATACAAAAAAATAAAATTCATTCCAACAACGTTGTTCATCCAATTTCAAAAATGGACAGTACCAATAATAATACTACAGCCTGCTCCAAATATTGTAAAACACGAACTCTAAATCTGAAAAGAGCCATTAATTACAAAAACAGTTGTGTTATTTGCTAAGTATAATGGTAACTCTAGAATATAAAAAACAGTTGCGTTATTTGTTGAGTATATAATAATCATAACATTGTTTGATGAGTCTCAAGCGTAAAGCCTTTAAATAACCTATTTAGCATACCCAGACACACTAAAGGCTCTATAAATCAAATTTTTCAATATATACAAATATACACAAATAAACATAGGTATTTATAATATAAATAAAGAAAAAACTCATAAATGTAGAAAATAAAGGTCAATAGCTATCAAATGATCGATGGTGTTCAACTAAGATTTTTTTTCTAAAAATAAGTAATTACACTGTGGAGATAAAAAGAACTAATTGCCCATTGGAGATAACAAAGAAATAATTACCACAGTGTCATAACCAAATCAAAAGGCTACAACTATCTGAAGACTAATTAGAAACTAAAAGTGTAGATACAACTATCTAAAGAACACAAATAAAATCATAACTCAATCCAACTCACATCCATAAGTGGTGTATTGCAAATCTCCATTTGAAACCTTCTATTTAGATCTGCAAAATGAAATTAAAAACAAATCAAAATCCCAAATGTGATATAAATGCAACAAAGAACCTACAGTAGAAAAAATCCCCATTTGAAACTAAACTAAACGATTAAAGAACAATTAGTGTTTTGTGTGTCTCAAGTCTTGTATGTAAGCTTTCCTCCAAAATGCATATGTAGAGCGAGCGAGAGAGAGAGAGGGGGGGGGGGGGGAGTTTTACCAGTTGATTTGAGAGAGAGATAGTTAAGAAACAGTGTGAAAAACAGATGACCCAAAACATAGAGAGAGAGAAATGAGCGGGAAGGTTTGTGAATGAGAGGGATGAGAGAGCGGGAGAGTAAAATGAGCAAAGTGATTTTTTTTAGGTTATTTTATATTTTAGGGAAGTGCACTCATTTTTGGCACACTTTTAAACAGTGCAAAATTTTAGCACTGTTTAAAAGTGTATCAGATTATCATTAAACCATGCTAGAATTTGATATAGTTTTAAACTGTGCCAGATTTTTAATATCAAGGTGAGCCAAATTACTGTTTTTAGTGTAGTGAATACTTTGCACCTCGATATCATATGTCGGACTTCATATTGAGTAAAAAGAATCCATATGTCAAATAATAATAATAATAATAATAATAATAATAATAATAATAATAATAATAATAATAATAATAATAATAATAATAATAATAATAATAATAATAATAGAATTTTATCATAATTGAATTTGGTGCAAGTATAATCTTTACTTTGGTAAAGATATTTTAGTTATATGATTTGGATTAAAGGTTTAGACTCTAATACGAAATATTATCTTATACAATGTGAAAAATAATATATGAAATCGTATGTTTTATTTATTTAAGAAATAGATTGTGTAATGTATATGTTACTTTCAGACCCCAGAAAGACTGAACTTATGAATAGAACGAATGAACATGAATTTTTTGAATCGTCTATACTTGAAAGCATGAAGAATGTATTAATTTAAGAAACAAGATTAATTCTTATTTAATGCTGAAACAATATGAGTTTAGTTTCTATGTTTATGATTGAAGATATAGCGGGGACACATTATATGTTATTTCTCAACGTTATACCTAGATAATAGTAAGGGCACTCAAGCAAGTAACTCCCACTATAATTGAAGAACATTTTAATAGAATCTAAAACTTTAATGTTCGACATAAATATTAATTTTTTGAGTTGTAACTTCCAGATAAAAGCTTGATTATGCTTTTAAAAAAGGAGTTAAAAAATTCTTAGAAAAGTTATGTCATAAATGTTTGGTTAAATTCCCTGGAATGAACTATAAATTAGTTTATAATTGACTTATCTTATAACTTTAAGATAATAAGGAGTATACATCTCCTTTTTAAGGAATAATGAGAACATTATCTTTTATGAATATAAACTTTGATTTATCGATAGTAAACACAGTTATACATGATGCATGTTAAATTATTCTCACAAAAATAGAATCACTTCATTTAAATTGATTATTCATAAGCGCCCAAAAGTGTTTAAAAAACCCGAATAGATGATTATTAATTGCTAATTCTCGACAAAATGGGTCTTATATGTGTAAATATTAATGTGCACGCTTGCTCGCCATTTATGGAGTTCGAAAACTTATTTCAAGACAAATGTGCGATTTATGGAGCTAAATAACTAATCCCGTACCCTAACCTATCATAACCTAGCCAAAACCGTCACCTGAGCACGTATGTGTTTAGTTTGTGTTTTTTAGATTTTTTTTATATTTTTAGCTTGCGTCGTTTTTATTTTTAGGATTTATTTTAGATTTATTTAGAATTTTCTAGAATTTATTTTCAATTTCTTTTTATTTTTTATTTTTATTAGTTTTTAATTATAGTCTTTATTTTCAGTTTTTTTAGATTTTATATTTTTATGACTTTAGGCTTTACTTTTACTTCTTTTATAGTTTTATTTTTTTATTATTTGAGTTTTATTTTTAATAGATTTTATTTATTAGATTTTATTTATTTTTAGAGGATTTATTTTTTATCTTAGTGCGTCGAGTATTTGTTTTTCCTTTATTTTTTTTTGTTTTTAGTTTTTAGTTAGTTTATTATTATTCTTTTTTGTTTTGTTTTGTTTTATTTTATTAGTTTTTATTTGAGTCGTGTTTAGTTTTTAGAAATTGTATTGTGTGCCATGCTATTTTTATTTTTTAGGTTTTTTCAGTGAATTTTATTTTTAGTTTAGTTTAGTTTAGTTTTTATTTTTATTTTACTTATTTTTATTAGATTTATTATTTTCTTATTTTATTTAGGGTGCAAAGTTAAACACACGCATATCTAATCTCATATACTCACACCCAAACAGCTCACTCACACACACCATCGTACCTAGGCCTCTTAATGGATCGAATTTTATCCGAATTTGGATTCGAATCCGATCCATTTAAGCGGATATGGATCATATCTAAAATCTGATTATTCGATTACCCGATTACCTGATTATCCATTTATTAAATGGAGCGAATTTGAATTCATATACTCCGATACGTTAATAATCTGATCCGATTAATATTTTTAATATATATATATATATATATATATATACTAGAGGAATGCCCCTGCCTGAAGGCACGACAAAAATTTCAAAAGTACTTAATCACAAAACGGCAAAGATTTTCAAAGTAATTGCAAAATGGATCGTGCCTGAAGGCACATCGCTATTTTCAAAAGTGTACATCGTCGATTAGACCATACAACATATTTAGTTCACAATAGATAAATAAATTTTGAAATAACCTATGGTACGAACTTATTAGTTTAAAAAAATTGGAAATTTTTTGAACATTTTTTCACATACATACACCGTGTTTATATACATACATAATTGCCCAAAAAGTTTTTTTACAACACATAATTGTAAACAATTTTAAATAATTAGGCAATTTTTCATATATTTATATTACTAATACTCCATCTTGGACCTCGCATAAACATCATATAAATAAATAAAATCTAATTAAAGTCCATGTAAACATTTTAGAAATTTTGGGTAAAGTCTACTTTGTTTATAGCCCTATCCCTTATTTAAAAAATAAGAAAGACTCTAAAAAATATGTAAACATCATAATTTTAAGTCAAAAAAAATTTACAACACAACTATGTGTAAACAGTTTACAAAATTTGGGCAGAGTTCCCTTTGTTAATAGGACTATCCGCCCTGTTTAATAAATAAAAATTACTCAAACAACAACAATCTACTAACTGTGCTGGTAGTACATAGGCAGCTATGTATATAAAAACACCCAACAATCTAGAAAATAAACACTTAGTTGATAAAAAAAAAAACATAGGCAGCTGAGCTAACAACAATCCGCTAACACATAAAAATTACTCCAACAAATAAAATTATAATTACTGGTATTACATAGGCAACTGAGCTGAGGGGATGCTTGCGTACCCTCCATCGTAGATTGCATCGCTTGCACCACCACCGATCCGCTCACTGTGCTGGTGCATCAAGGCCTGTGCTGGTGCATTTTTCTCAGTTCTGGGAGGTTATATGTTGTGAGGATCCTCCGTAGTTGCATCTTTGAGTCTTTCAAAAAGCATAGATAAATATTTCTATTTCAACTGAAAAAAGAGAGCAATTTCAGTAGAAAAGGAAACTGAACAGAATACGGCTGCCCAAAACGTTGTCAAGTTCCACTAACTATAAGTGTAAAATAAAGTAAATAGTGTAGAATTTTAAAGATAAAATAATAAAGATATTACGTTTCCAATTGTCCCTCGAAATTTTTAACCACGGTTCTAACTGGATAAATAGCTTCGCGCAAGAAGTCAGACAAACTGAGATGACTTGAAATTTGCCATCGGACAGTAAATTTGTCATATTTAACTATACCTGCACAAAAATAACTATGCACCAACGGATAAACAGTTGTAGTTACCTCTGTTAGAATACTTTTAGTACCTCCATTATAACCTAATCAATTAACTAACGTAACAACCTTAAAACACATTGTTTACTTAAGCAATCAAAATAAGTGACAATAATGATTAAGTGCTCTCAGTAACTTTGAATCTTGTATAACGAAATCAAAAAGTTTCCTTTACAACACAAATAAGTATAAACAATTTAAAATTTTGGACAAAATTTTCTTTGTTTATAGAACTATCCCCATTTTTAAGAAAAAAAAAATTAATCCAGCAACAACGCTAATGGTAAACTATTACAAAACACAAATAATTGTACACAAATTAAATACAGAAAATACCACACAACAGACCCATCGATGGTGTTCAACTCAGGTCGAGCAACATCTCCTATATGTTAAAACATAATGCCTTTATGACGAATAGAGCAGGAAAAAAAATGAAAATATTAATGAACTTCTACACAAACAAAATTGTAAATATTAAGTAAAGAGTAAAATAAACAAATGGATTATTATTAACAGAATCATAGAAAAGCATATAAATCATAGAAAAACATGCAAATATTAAGAAAATCATATAAATCTGCAAAAGGAATCACACAGAAAAATGAATCGGGTCTCATTCGATCTAGGAGAGGAACATCCAACAGTTGGCCGTGTATATGTATATATATGCATATATCAATTCAATTTCGTTTTTTATGAGAGAAATAAAAAATATGTATTAAAAAGGGGTAGAAAACCAACATCACTTGCAAAACTAAAAAATAACACAAAGGCCAAATAGATGTTATCCGAAGCTCAATGTAGCAAAAGAAGAACCACAGTCTCGTATTGAAGCATCCTTGCTACAGAGCACTGCACAAAATCAAAACCTTTAATATAGCAGCAGCAAACCAACCTCCTTACTGCCAGCATTGCCCAGATTCTTCCATACCCCTCATCTCTCCCTATACAGCAGCAGCAACAAACCAACCTCCGTAACACATTTTAGATCCAACGTATAAATGTTTATCTTCCCCTGTCCAGAAAACATGACAGCACACATAATAAAAGAATTAAACAGTTTTTTCCCCCAAAACCTTACTTAAAAAATAAATGGCCTCAAAAATTAATTTAGACATATATCTGTATATTTCCATGGAAATGAAGTAAGATTAAGAAAGAAAGAAAAAAACGCAACCTGGTGAGCCTTGAGGCAAATAGGGGTTTCCCAAGGTGATAACAATCGCTGATTGGTCAAGCATTTTAGAAAATTCTTGGCCTTGATCTGTATTGGAACAAACTTGAATATAGATATGAACAAAGTCTGTATATGAAATACAGTTGTTCTAAATCTGGTTTAGCTTCATCTCCGCCGTTTCCATCCGGGATAACAAATTAGATAGAGTAATATGGTATATGAATTAGGTTAGAGATAAAAAAACATTATAATTACAAAATGAAAATTATATTATATCTAAAACAGAAAAAGAAAAGGAAGAAGATAAATTAGTGAGAAACTTCACAAAAGGTTTTTCAGTATGCATTACCAAAATGCTTACAAATAGAAGTTTTTACACAACTAAGTTCAAGTGTTGGTAGCAAATGACAAACTAAAATATAATAACACACACCTTTGCTCGGGTTCACAGTTGAATAATATGAGTATACACCTGTGAACAGTAACATATAAAAGACAATTAAAAGAACAATAAGAAATAAAACTCAATCGTAATCAAATGTAATGATGAACCATGTGATTCAAACTTTTATCTTCCAAAACTCAAAATGACACATAAGGAAAAAACTTACGGCTAGAAGCTACTCCAATGATTCAATCAACAACAAAAAATGAAAATGAGTTAAAAGAATCGAAGGGAGATGTTTATTGCTTTCAAACGGCGTTTAAATATTTAATTATGACTTAATTTTTAAGCGATGACCCTATCACGCATAAAGTAAAAAATAGGTTTACTTAAACATCAAAGGATCTTCAACTAACTAAAAAGTAGTTTTGTGTTTAGGTTTAGTAGTTTTTACACTACTAAGTTTAAGTGTTTCTAGCAAATGAAAAACTAAAATCTAATAACACATACATGTGTGATTCAAACTCTTATCTTCCAAAACATGTAATGCTGAACCATTTGATTCAAATTCTTATCTTTCAAAACTCAAAATAAACGACACATAAGGAAAAAACTTAGGTCTAGAAGTTACTCCAATGATTCAATCAACAACACAATATGAAAATGAATGTTGATGTAAAAAATTAGATTATCTCTAATTACTTAATCACAGATAAAAAATAAATAAGAAAAAAGATTTTTAAAGTGGTTCAGCCTTGAAAGAATGGCCTACGTCCACTGTTTGTGTTATTGATGACTGTTTGTAAAATTCTCGATAATGAGTTTTACAAGAAATTTCGAGTCCCCTTACAATGAGGATGATACAATGTATTTATAGCCCTCAGGCTGTCAATGTGAAAGGGTAATACATAGTTGTCCAATAGGCGTGTACATCTGTATGATAATAATCAGAATTTAATGCGCATTCAATCCTCTTAATTATTCAGTTATAAATGCTCCAAAAGAGGTGCAGCTCGAACCGCCTGAGCTGCTCGGACCGCCTTAGTAGCTCGGTATATATGAGTTGCTCGGAGAGCACCTGTTGCTCGGAGTGTCTGAGTTGGTCGGGGAGACTGAGTTCCTTGAAGTCAAGGTGTTGTTCAGAAATGTTTGTAAGTGCCATGTATATTGACACGTGTCTTCACTTAACTAATCCATGTCAGCAGACTAAATTTGGTATCACCAGAAGCCCCCAATGTTTCACAGTTCGAGGTTGAGGAGTGTGGAACATTCTTCTTGAAATGTGGCGGGATTAAATAGTCATCCTGAATTTTAGGAGTGTTTTCCTTGTATTTAATTTTCTTTTCGAATTCATAGAATCAGACTTTTTGAATTTTTCCCACTGCTTTGGTCTCCGTGCCTTTTTTGTCCTTTTAGCCACCGGTAGCGCAAACGTCTTTCTTTGTAATCATTATTTTTACCCCTTCCCAAGGTAAGGTATTTAAGCGTTGCAGAAAATCCTATCGTCTCTTACTTTTTCAAATATGTATCTTTGATCTCTCCATTTCTTCTCCATCTTGTGCGTTCATTCCTTCCATCTCTCGTTATCAACTGATCTACCCTTCTTCTGTAAGATCTTCTTCCTTCTCTTTTATTTTCTTTATTCATCATGGTTTACCTTATTGAGTCACTTGATAAATTTCGTTCTGATTTTTCTATTCCTTCCTGAGTCATTTTGGAAGAACTTTCTGGTCCTCCTGATTATTTTCGTTTGGCTGAGGGACATTGGTTCCCTAGTCTCTTTATAGTCGAATGTGGCTTTTCTTTTCCTCCAAACCCCTTGTGTTTGGAATTCTGTAAATATTTTGATGTAGTACCTGTAAAAATAGCCCCCAATACATGGAGAATAGTTAATGGAGTCCATAGATTAAATTAGATTCATGGAACCCGTTTAGGAATTCCAGAGATTATGTTTTGCTATAAATGGGTTGTCAGTGACAGTACTTTTTATTTGAAAACTAGGTTTTTAAATAAGGCTTTAGTTGTCAATCTCCCAGATGCCAACAGGGATTACTTTGAGCATGGGGTTGTCATGAAAAATTGGCAACATGATCCATTAACTGAAAACGACGTATATCAGGGTCCCAGATGCCCTCCCTATGGAAATGGGATAGGTTGTTTTTATTTTATTTAGTTTTTGAAATCATGTTTTCTTTATATTCGATAAAATGCGTCACTGATATTTTGATTTTTATTTATTTGCAGTTGACAGCAAAAGAATGTCTCCAAAGGAGACAAAAGTTAATTTAAAGCATTTGAAACTTATCTGGGGTTTGCATCAAACTGTCGCTGACGAACATATCAGATCAGCTTCGTATTTGTTACAGTACAAGAGTTACACTTATCTTTCACTGCTCGTCCAGTGATAACTAACATGAAACCAGCACCAGTTTCTGAAGGTTCTTCTCCTGAATCGCATATTCCTCTCAGCGACAGAATGAAGAGAAGAAGAGATCTTTCCCTATTCGATAAGTCTGCCTCTACTGCTGGAGAGGAAAAGAAAAGTAAGCAGGATGTCCCAGAAGAAGGGACAAGACAAATTGAGGCACCTCCTCCAGCTGCTACTAAGAAGGTTGCTGAGAAGCCCCTTGTGGCTCCAATCAAGATTACAACTGTTTCACCTCCAAGCGAGGTTATAGTTATATCACCGACCAAGACGACATCCTTGATCGAGAATGTTCCTGCTCCCACGAGGAAGTTGAAGAAAAGCTCCTCGGACAATTTGGCTGAATCCATCTCTCAGCCTTTACCTAGTGGTGTTCCCACTTTTGTTGCTCCGAGCTCTGCCATGAGCTCAACGAAGTCTTGGATCATCCCCGAGATCCAAGGTATTGAAGATTGTCTTTCTCGGGATAAGGTTACCACTTTGGCAGCTCAACATATTGCCTCAGTAAGTACTACTACTCTAAACTTTCATTTTTCACTATTATGTCCCTGTACTGACATACAATTATTTTTTTTCCAGTTGGTAACATGCTTCAATACTATTCTGAAGAAGGACGAAGCCATCAAATCATCAATCTCCTTGGGAGGCGTAGAGGAGGCTTTTACTGGATTATCACAATCTCTAGAGGATTCTCGTCAGAAGTATGACGAAGACAAAGTTTCTTGGGGAAAGCAACTAAAAGCCAAGATAAGGCTGTTGAGGTCTCCAAGGGTTTGGAGAAGAAGATAAAAGACTTGGAAAGTAAGAATATAGAGCTCGAGGGGAAGCTCCAAAATGTTGGAGAGCTTGAGACCAAATTCAAGGCTGCTGAAGAGGAGTTAGGCAAACACCGTGAAGTGGATTGTCAGAGGGAAGAGGCAGAAAAGAAATTAAAAGCTGCCGAGGAACTCATGACTGAGAGGGTTTCCTTAGAGAAGGCGAAGAGAAAACTTGCTGTTAAGAAGTCCTTCGGTACCGACTGGGACAAGGGTTGGAATAAGGTTTTGGCTGCCATGGTATCACAAATGGAGTATGGAAGCCTTAAATATTTCAGGGATGGTTGGGTGGCTGCTCTGAAAGAGATGAATGTCGATGAGAACTCCGACCTATTTCAGCGACACATTCCTGGCCCCCCTCCTAATCCCGGGGAAGAAGAAGACGAAGATGCTTATTGGAGATCAGATTTCTCATGCCCTAGTTGTCCAGACTTCCCATGAGCAGCTTCAACCAACCAACATTTCATCCGAGCAGCTCCCAACACCCTCCGAGCAACCTAACATGCCTTTCGAGTAACCTACCTCTTCGTCCCAGTACAAGGAGAAGGTGTAGCGTTGTTCAGACTTTTTCTCTTTGCTTATTTTTGTCAAATGTAACTCTGAACTATGTACTTCTCTTTTATGATGTAATAAAATTTGAAATTTTGATTGGTCATACTGTTGATTCTCTTCTTCTTGCTCTGTTTGCACTCTTATTAATCCTTGTTATCTCATCCTTTTACTAGTTTATGGCTAGGATGGAATTGTTATCAGCTCATGATACAAAATTGCTAAGACAATAAAATGAATACTTCAAAGCTGGTCATACAGATATGACTGAAGCTTAAATCGTTGATATCCTCGGTCCAGATGCTTCAGAGCGAGCAGTTGAAGCCAACCAATATTTAAAGTGTCTGCTCGACTGGGCAGTGGCTAATAATATAGCATATTATGAGATGATTGAAGACCTCCAGGGCACTCTCGAGGAGCTTCAATAACAATACAAGGAATCTACAGCCCTTTTGCACCAGGGATATGAGAAGAAGTATCAGTAACTAAGTGTTGATAAAGGATGTGATAGATTGGTTGCTGCCTATGACATGAAGGAGAGAACCCTGAAGACTGAGGTTGAAGAGCATAGGCAGATCGCAAAGTTGCTAGAGCAGGAAAATAATAACCTGCGAGGAGAAATATCTCTATTGAAATCTGTAGCGTCTTCCTCGAACGCTTTGGTCCCTGTCAACGACGAGGGCTTCTCTTTCTTAGAGGTCAAAAATGTCAATTTGAGAGACGAATTGGAGACTTTGAAAAGGACTGCGTCTTCTACTTCTGCTCGGGGATGAGCAAGGGTTGCTCGGCTTACTATTGAAGAGGCAAGATCTCAAGCTTCTCTGGAAAATCAAGCAGTTCAGTTGGTTGCGAAGAATAAAGCTCTGGCAGAGATGTCCAAGAAGATTCTGAATCTGGACGAGCAGCTCTCTGCACAGAAGTCTGCCTTGGAGAGTAAAGAACTTTTAACGAAGAACCTCCTCGAGCAACTGGTGAGGTTAACCTATCAGTTCCACAGGCAGCCCAGAGAGTTCTGGATGGCTAGTTATAATGAAGCCCTTTACCATCTAGATGACCAGATCCAAAATGCAAATAATGAGGGTTATAAGCAAGGATGGCTGAATGCCTTGGGTGTGCTGCAGTTGGAACAGGGCCACTATTTGTGGGATTACTATGACCCTGGGTTGCTCGAGTTGCCAGTGCCACCTTTCAAACTGGATATGAGTTGGATTCCTGCTCGGGCCATTCCTCAATGTCTGATTTCAAAGTATCTCGATGACTACAGTCTTCATTCCAATTTCGAGATATCTCGCCCTGAACACCTACTTGATCGTCCCTCAGTAATGAATGTCAGGATGCTTAAAGATATAAATTTCATCAATTCCCCTTATGCTTTAGACGATCCTCCCGCTGGTGAAGAACCTATTTCAAAGGCAGAGGGTAAGAAACCAATAAAATAGGATTCTTGATGTAACAATTTTTTATGTATTTTATTCTCAATGTATTTTCTTTTGGATTTAATGAAAAACTTCTAGTTTTCTTTGCAATCTTAATTGTCATTGTCTTTGGAAATATTTTGTAAGACATTTCTAATGATTGTGCATGTATATCTGCTGAAAAGATAAAGATATTTTGTGCTATTTCAAATTGTCGATCAACTAGTTGGTGATCATTTATTGTCGACTATCTGAATTTATCTGTCGACCAAGCAGAGTTAATGATATTTTATTTCTCGACCAACTATGGTGGTAGTTTTAAAATGCCATAAGTATCAAGAAATTTATCACTTTTTAATTTTAAGCCCTGAGATGACTTTCATTTGTTTCCGACCAACTAGAGTTGGTGGTTTTTGTTCCCGACCAACCATAGTTGGCAGATTTTTGTTCTCGACCAACCTTAGCTGGTAGATTTTCATTCTCGACCAACCTTAGCTGGTAGATTTTCTTCCCAACCAACCGTAGTTGGTATTTTTGGGAAATTTTTTATTCCCGACCAACTATTGTTGGTGGATTTTCTTCCTAACCAACCGTAGTTGGTATTTCTGGGAAATTTTTTATTCCCGACCAACTATAGTTGGTGGATTTTTCTTCCCAACCAACCGTAGTTGGTATTTCTGGGAAATTTTTTATTCCCGACCAACTATAGTTGGTGGATTTTCTTCCCAACCAACCATAGTTGGTATTTCTGGGCTTGATGCGTAGTGTGTAGCACTAATACTCTGAAAAATTTTCAACAAAAGGAGAGAAGTGGGAGAAATATCCAAAACTTTATTCATATCGAAGAAAACTGCATTACATAGAGATTAAATTACTGATAATATTTGCGCAGATGCTCTGCGTTCCATGCATTCTTAAACTCCTCTCCTTCTAAGGTTTCGATTCTATATGTCCCTGGTCGAACAACCTCTGTCATTCTGTAGGGCCCATGCCAGTTAGCCTCCAATTTGTTGTGCTTTTGAATTACTTTCTTTAGCACATAGTCTCCTTCTCTTAGGTCGCATTTTTTTACTCTCTTGTTGTAGAACAACGATGTCCGTTGCTGGTATGCAGCGTTTCTGATTGCTGCTTCTTCTCTAACTTCCTCGAGCATATCCAAATCTAATCTCCTCATCAAGTCACTGATAGGAGAGTTAAAATTCAGCACCCTGTGTGTGGGGAGACCTAGCTCGGCAGGTATAACAGCTTCACTTACAAATGCCAGCATATAGTGTAACGCCCCGCATTTTTCATGCATTAAATATTTAATTAATTCGGGAATTAAAAATTACTTGTGAGTCGTAATTTAATTGAATTAATTAGGGAAATTTTATTTAAATATTAATCGAGGAGTAAATGGTTAATATTTACGGAAAGTTATTTACTAAGTGAATAGTAATTATTTATTTAAGTCATTTCGAGTATTAATGACAGGGTATGCACGTATCTCAACCGAGAGTCGGTATAGACTAAAGGGGTGAGGGGATAAATATTTTTATAAATTAATTCGAATGCCAATTCTGAGTGTACGATTGAGTCCGGATGGGCCGGGATAGTCGAAAAAGTGTACCCGGAGGTAGTAAACGGGTCACGGGGCATTTTAGACATTGCCGGGCCCACACGGGGGCATTTGGGTCACTTGGGCTTGGTCCATTAGGAAAAAAACGGGATTAGGTAAATTAAGGAATTGGGAGGAATAATAAAACGGCCGATAGTTTTAGAAAAGGCTAAGTGTATTAAGGAACCCTAATAGCAGTTAAAGGCAGTTTTGGATCACTAGAGAGCCAACAAGGATCGTCTTCAACCTTGGAAATTCATCTCCGAATCAGACACTATGAAACCTAAGGCAAGTGGATAACTTGCAATAGTATTGAATCTGTTTTGCAATTCATATTCATGTGATGTGTTTGATCAAAATTCGTTTTGGGTGTTCATGCATAAACATGAGGTTTTGAAAATAATAATCTGATTTACGAATTTGAATGAGGATTCTTGTAGAAATCTGATATTATAAATTGATACATATCTGGTAGGATGATATCTGGATAATTAGAAATGAATTTGGTGAAGGGATTTGGGATGTAAATGGGTAAGGAATTAAAGATGAATATTTCCCCAAATTCTAAAATTGTAGTTAATGGACAAATTAATAACGTTGGAGGGCATTCTGGAGGTCCCTAATAAGGTTCCTAACTTGTATTATGGTTAAGAAAGCTTGAGATTGCTGGTAGAAGGAGTTAGGGTTTTATGAAACTCGTCCATGGTAGAATATGTCTTCGCGAAGAAGACGAAGACCTGCTCGATCGATCGATCGATCGAAGGTCTGGGGTCGATCGATCGAAGGTCGGCAGATTTTGACAGTTCGCCTAGTTTTATTTTATATAAAGAAAATTTAATTTAATCTTTTTCCATGAATTAATTTGGTGAGAAATTTATACATGGGTTTTAAATCTAATTAATGGTGAATAAAATTAATTAGAATTCGGAGACGACTTAGTGTGACATCATAATTTAAATTCGTCGGGTTTTGGAGAAATTAGGTGATACACTAAGGTTAAATTTTTCGGAAGAGTTCGAAAGGATTAAACATAGTTAGAAAACAAGTACGGGGATAATGGTTGAGGAATACCGAGAGATAAACCTTATTTAGGTAAAGGCTAAATAATTTGAGAGTCGGGGATTTAGACTCGGGTGAGCTTGATTAGGACTACGAGAGTAAGTCCAATTTTATGGTGGGGGCGACACCAAATGTGATTTAATTAATTAATGTGTGAATTAATTAATGATTAGAGTTGGACCATAAACTCTTAATAAATTAACTAGGCTTATGTTATGGATTGTGTACATGGTGTAGCCGGGACATTTTATATTTATATATATGTACGGGGTGTGACAGTATATATATATATATATATATATATATATATATATATATATATATATATATAGTGTGTGTGTGTGTGTGTGCGCATTAATATCAGTGATTGGATATTATTAGTATATACTCTAGTGCTATAGGGGGAGGTTGCGCGTAGTGGATGAATCCCCTAGCTTGAGGAGTAGGGCAAGTACAATCCCAGGTCATAGCGTCCGTTATATGGGTGAGGGGCATCTCACTTTCAAGGAAGGAATATGACCGCCTCCAAATTCGTATGTTAAACTAAGTTAGTGAGCGAATCTAACTCGAATAACTAGGTTATGTGAATACACCTAGTGGGATAACACTTGGGAAAATTTATATTTTTGTGAGTATTTTTACTCGGTCAAAAGTTTGTATTAAATATTATTTTAGTATGTTTGTGAATACTGTAAAATGATTAGATATATAATTAGGTAGATAATTATATATGGGATAATTAATACATAGTGAAAAATGTATTATGTGCATAACGGGTGTGAATGTTATATGAAATTAAAACGGGTAATGATTTAATTAAGTTTGATATTTATAATAACTTAAAAATCATGAATTAAGGCATACTCATTTAGTGTAGGAAAATTTCAAGGGTTAAAATAAGAATTGGGTCAAGAGCGCAGGACCTAGTAAATTAAATGGAAGAGTTAGTAGTGCACCTTAGAGGAGGGGTGAGGAAGTCCTCAAGAGAGTGCGGCACTAACTAAAATATGAAGAGCATGCATATTTATTTATTACTGCAAGTTAATCATTTGTTAAATGTTTTCAAATGTTTTTGGGTACTAACCCTTGCTATAAAAAAATTTTTAAAAACCTTTTAGGTGTCCAACCACAAGGGCGCCAAGCTTGACTCTATTCCAGGTATCCTTTGCTGCAGCACATGTGGATGTTGCGGGGTTTTGGTAGACGCCTCCTTCTTTCGTTCGTGTAGGAAATTTTCTAGCAGTTATCTGAGCATGTCTCTCACAGTTCATGTATTATACTTGTTAAGATTTTTCTTCTTATCTTTACTTGTATTGGTTATTTGGACCGATGGTTTATTCGGTTAAGTATTTTAATTGTGGATGGTTATTTTAGTTAATTGTGATTGTGTATTATTTTATGTTCCGCATGAGATTTAATTAATTTAAAGATATAAAAATTGGCACCAGTCTACTTTTCTCACTTAGGTGGTTAGTAATTAAAAAGACGACAATGATGCTAAGAATGGACCAACTGAGAAACCTTTTCTAACATGATTTAGGACTGATCACCCGGGATTATTTAGGCGGGGTGTCACAATATGGAGATTCTCATGTGCCTGCTCGTGGAGTAGTACGATAAGCCCATAGTACAGAATGTAGCTCGTTGATCCAATTTGCCTTTGCATCATTTAATCTTTTCTTCAAGCCATTCAACAGCGTTCTGTTTGTCACTTCAGTTTGTCCATTGCTTTGAGGGTGGCCTGGTGCAGAGTGGGTTTTCAATATGTTCGACTGATGACAATACGCAGTAAACTCCTCGTTGTTGAATTGGGTTCCATGGTCTGTGATGAATGCATGAGGAAGACCATATCTACAAATGATGTTCTTCCATATAAATTGATATACTCTGTCATATGTCATATCGATAAGGGGATTAGCTTCCACCCACTTAGTAAAGTAATCCACTGCGACGAGGAGATATTTAAATCTTCCTCTGGTCGTTGTAAGTGTCCCGACCAAGTCACTTCCCCACATGGAAAATGGCCAAGGGGAAGTAATGGGTGTCAACAATGCTTGGGGAGTTCTTCGGATGGTGGAGAAGCGTTGACATTTGTCACATTTTTTGGCATAGGCTATGCAATCAGCCCTCATTATCGGTCAATAGTATCCCCGCGTCATTATCCTTTGCAGAAGTGTCCGACCTGCTACATGGGCTCCACAAGACCCTTCATGGACTTCTTCGATCAAGTCTTTCACCTCGGCGGGATGTACACATCTCTGCAAGCCAGCTACAATTCCTCGTCTATATAGAACACCATTGGTCAATACATAACGAACAACTTTAAACTTTAGTTTCTTGGATGCGAGTTTATCAGTTGGCAAATACCCTTCTTCAATATATTCCCTGATAGGATCCATCCAAGATGGTCCTAAATTAAGGGTAATAAAGTTCATCATCAGATCTCCATCTATGCTCCGACTAACCAAGACTTCTATTGGGATTGTTCTTCGTAGCTCGGTGCGTATGGCTGATGCTAAACGAGCTAAGGCATCTTCTCTGGAATTCTCCAATCTTGGTATTCTAATTATCTGCACTGCCATCAGACTTGATAAAATCTCCATCGCATTTGCATGATACCTGATCATTAATTCTCCTTTGGCTGCATATAATCCCAGTATTTGATTTATGATCAACTACGAGTCACTAAATACAATAACTAGCTCTGCCCCATGGTTTTTGCCAAATTAAGACCTGCAATCATAGCTTTATATTCAGCCTCATTATTAGAAGCCTTGAATTGGAAGCGCAGAGCATACTCCACATCGATCTCATCCGGGCTGTTTAAAATAATCCCTGCCGCACAACCTGTAGTACAAGATGAGCCATCCACATATAGGTTCCATATAGGTACCTCGTCTTTAAATTTTTGATCGGACAGAGTTCCTCGGTGAAATATTTACTGCTTCCTTTTATCCTCCTCTAGCACTTCTTGCTGCTCGTCAACCATCTTCTCTTACTCGCCGACCAACTTCTCTTGCTCGTCAACTAACTTCTTTTATTCATCGATCAACGTAAGTTGATCGGGGTTTAAATTCGATGATCCTGTAGCATCCACAGGTTGGTCGGTATCCAGCTTTTGCTCCTCGAAGGTATCAAGACAGGTGAACTCTGCTATAAAATCTGCTACTGCTTGCCATTTTAGTGACGATCTAAGCTCATAAACTATGTCATATTCACCAAGTTCTACTGCCCAGTACATCAATCTCCTTGATTTTTCTGGTTTATGAAGAGCTTGCCTCAATGGCATATCAATATACACAACTATGGTATGAGCTTGGAAGTACGGCCTCATTCTCCTACTTGCCTCGATCAATACTAGTGATAATTTTTCCAGTCTTGGATATCTGATCTCTGCTCCTCGGAAGGCTTTGCTAGTGTAATAGATTGGTTTTTGCACTCCATTCTCCATTCTTATCAATGTTGAGCTAACTGCATTCTCCGACATTGCCAAATACAAGTACAATATTTCCCCCATCACTGGCCTGGATAACAGTGGAGGTGCTCCCAAATATTTCTTCAATTCTTGAAAAGCCTTCTCGCATTCGTCATTCCATTCAAACGTTCTTCGGAGTGTTTTGAAGAATGGGAGGCATCTATCTGTTGCTCGTGATACAAATCTATTAAGTGCTGCAACTCACCCAGTGAGACTTTGTACTTTCTTCTTCGTCGTTGGAGATCGTAGTCCTAATAGAGCCTTGATCTTCTCTGGGTTTGCTTCGATTCCTCATTGGTTGACAATATACCCGAGGAACATGCCTTCTCGTACTTCGAATATGCACTTAGTGGGATTCAACTTCATTTGATATGTATCTAGTTGATCAAAGGTCTGACCTAAGTCAATTAGATGGTCAGTAGCTCTCTTGCTCTTCATCATCATATCATCAACATAAACTTCCATATTGCAACTGATTTGTTCTGCAAATACCTTGTTCATCAGCCGTTGATATGTTTCACCTTCATTTTTCAAACCAAAAGGCATAACATTATAACAATAAGTTCCCCTAGGGGTAATGAAAGAGGTACTCTCCCTGTCTTCAGGTTCATTTTAATATGATTATAACCATAATAAGCATCCATGAAGCTCAAAAACTCGTGTCCCGAGGTATCATCCACTAATTGATCAATTCGGGGAAAAGGAAAATGATCCTTTGGGCATGCCTTGTTAAGGTCGGTAAAGTCTACACACATCCTCCATTTATTGTTTTTCTTCTTCACTATTACTACATTTGCCAACCAGTCTGGATATTTGACATCGTCAATAAAGCAAGCTTTCTGGAGCTTCTCGACCTCCTCTTATATGGCTTAGTTTTTCTCGGGGCTAAACACTCTTCGTCTCTGCTTTATTGACTTGATCTCCTTATTCACATTGAGCTCATGACATAAGAAAATTGGATCTATTCCTAGCATATCCTCATAACTCCAATCAAAAGTTTGTTTTCTGCTTTTTAGGAAAACTATCAATTCCTGCTTTAGTGAGGCATCTAACGATGAACCTATTTGAGTTATTCGTTTCGGGTGCTCGTCGTCCAAAATGATATTTTCAGTAGCTTCCACCACTTGACCTTTCACGAGCTGCGATTAGTCTCTAAGATCCAATATTTTAATCTCTACACCCTCATCCACTTGGTAGGTCGTAGTCTTTTTCCTAGATTCCTCCAGTTCTTCTTGCTCGGCAGATGAGTAATAACATTCCCGAGAAACTTTTTGGTCACCCTTTACAACTCCTACTCCAAAATTGGTTGGAAACTTCAGACATTGATGTACACTAAAAGGTACTGCTTCGAACTTCTTCAAACCTACCCTTTCCACGATGATATTGTAAGCTGACTGGACATTCTTATCCTTCACAAAGAAACGTACTCTTTCTGTTCGACAAGCAGGCCATGTGCCGATGAACATATCCAACTTGATCGTCCCAAGTGGAAAGACTCTCTTGCCAGCAAAACAGAGGAGGGGCCTGTGATAAGGTTCTAACTGAGACAACTTTAGATTTAAACTATCGAAGCATGAGTAGAACATGATATCCGCCAAACTACCATTATCCACTAGTACTCTTGAGATTATTACTTCCTTCATCCTCATTTTGATCACCAGTGGATCATCATGAAGATATAGTACACCTGCTAGGTCATTCTTGGAGAAACCAATGACCAGTTTTTCTTTGTTCACTTTCCTCGGGCGATCATCCTCGGCTAGATTTATTCGCTGAATGTATGAACAAGCTTGAGCTTCATTGAGGTAAGCTTTCCTTTCCGCAGTAAGGTCCCCACCTCCTGCATCTCCACCTATAATAACATTACAATCAAATGATCCAAAACGTATTGAAAATACCTCACGCTCTGGTTGTCTTGGTCTCTTGGGGAGATCGGGGTCGTCTTCTGGATCATCTTCATGATCTCTTTTCTTGTTTTCTTCTACTCGACGAGGAGATCTAGACCTCTGTCTTACTCGGTCGTTTCTTTTTCTTTCATTTCTTCGATCAACATACTTGGTCAGCTTTCCTCGTCTGATGAGTGCTTCGATTTCATTCTGGAGGGCTATGCAATTTTTGGTCGTGTGACCATGGTCTTTATGGAACTCGCAATATTTGGCCTTATTCCTCTTCTCAGGATCTGACTTCATTTTCTCAGGCCAGTTTAGTTCCTCGCTGTTCTAGATCTCCTCCAGGACATGGTTTATGTCTACTTTCAAAGGAGTATAATTTTCAAATTTCTTCAATATTTCCCATTATGGCTTTGCTTTTGACTGCTTGTCACCACCATTATTCTTATGTTCTTTCTTCTTAGCCTTATCAACCTCCACCTTGGTCTCTTTGGTGTCCATGTTCTTCTTCGCAACCATAGCCTCCTCGACATTCATGATCTTGGCTGCCTTTGCCATTCATTCTGACATGGTTCTGGGTAGATCTTTGGTCAAAGTGTAGTACAATTTATTAGGCAACAGTCCACTCATCAAAGCTGTAGTTGCTGTTTTTCCTCGTAATCAATAACTCCGAGCTTCTCGTTATTGAAACGAGTTATGTAATCCCTGGTGCTCTCACCTGTTTTTTGTCTAACACTTAACAAATGTGCTACTCGTTTAACTGGTTTTGCTCCAAAATATAAATTTCCAATTAAGAGCTCGGCCAATTGAAAGAAAGTTAAAATCTTCCCTCGAGGAAGATTATTGTACCATATTTGTGCAGATCCGGTAAGAGTTCCCGAAAATGCCCTGCATCTCATCTCGTCTGGCACGGCATAGATGTCGGAAGCAAGTTGGTATTGTTCTGTATGAAGGACAGGGTCATTTTTTCCATCATATTTAGGGGTCACAACAGGTGCTTTGAACTTCGATGGTGTTGGAAAATCCAGAATTGCCTGTATAAAAGGCGTCCCTTAGACAAAAGTTCTTTGTAGAGGATTTTTGTCCTTAATCATTTCCCCTAGTCTATCTTCCAACCTTTGAATAGAGCCTTTCCATGCATCTTTTCCCTCATCGGGCCAATTGGTTCGAGCAATTGATCGTGTTGAAGTCGCATCCTGGGATCTATCTTGTCGAGCAACTGGTTGTGATTGGGCAGAACCCTCTCTTAGATCAGATGGTCGTCGAAAGTTTCTCGACACAGCCTTAGGAGGACTTTTATTCTTCCTAGGGCCCAATCGATCAAAAGGAGAGATCCTACTTAATCTTTCCAATGCACTAGTCCTTTGTGGAGAGAGAGTGATGTGTTGTTCAGTATCTGTGGCTCGTACTGACGAAGTTCGACCCAGTTGATAAGAAAAATCATCAGATTTCTCAGTACGATATGAATCGCTTTGCCTAGTACGTGAAGAATTTGCCTAGTACGCGAAGAAACTAAACGGGTATTTCTTTGAACACTTCGTTGTCCTGAATGGGTCGGCGCTCCACCTTGGATAGTTTGCATGAGTTGTCGTATAGTCTCTTGCATAGCCGTCTGGCCTTGAGCCAAATTGGCCATAATACCAGCCAGATCTTGGACATTTGGAGGAGAGGATGGATTCGGGGGGTTTCCAGCATTTCGATTACTGGATTCAGGATTATCAGTCATTGGTGATAAATTATTTTGGTGAAAAACGAGAATTTCAGTCGTTTCCCACAGACGGCGCCAATCTGTTGATGTAAAAAATTAGATTATCTCTAATTACTAAATCACAAATAAAAAATAAATAAGACAAAAGATTTTTAAAATGGTTCAGCCTTGAAAGAATGGCCTACGCCCACTGTTTGTGTTATTGATGACTGTTTGCAGAATTCTCGATAATAAGTTTTACAAGAAATTCTGAGTTCCCTTAAAATGAGGATGATACAATGTATTTATAGCCCTCAGGTTGTCAATGTGAAAGGGTAATACATAGTTGTCCAATAGGCGTGTACATCTGTATGATAATAATAAGCATTTAATGCACATTCAATCCTCTTAATTATTCAGTTATAAATGCTCCGAACGAAGTGCAGCTCGGACCGCCTGAGCTGCTCAGACCACTTAAGTAGCTCGGTATATATGAGTTGCTCAGAGAGCACCTGTTGCTCGGAGTGTCTGAGTTGGTTAGGGAGACTGAGTTCCTCGAAGTCAAGGTGTTGTTTAGAAATGTTTGTAAGTGCCATGTAGATTGACACGTGTCTTCACTTAACTGATCCATGTCAGCAGACTAAATTTGGTATCAACAATGAACAAAAACACAAAATGAAGAGGGGATTCATTAAACAACGATATAAGAACAGGGGATTCAATCAGTAACGATTCAAGAGAAAATAATACTTAAACTTAGCTAAAAATGAAACCCAACGATTCAAAATAAAACCCAAACATAGCTGAATAACACAAAGCCGAAAATCATACCTGGATGGTGGAGATGAAGTACCGGGAAGATGAAGATGATATCACACCTCATTTTTCAAAGTCGAGAGAAAGAGGGAGAGAGAGTTAGACGGGGTCAATAGAAAGGGGAACCAAAGAAGAAGAGATGAAATATGTGAGTGTTTTTGTGACAAACTAAAATCTAATAACACGTACCGGTGTGATTCAACTCTTATCTTCAAAAACATGTAATGCTGAACCATTTGATTCAAACTCTTATCTTTCAAAACTCACAATGAACCACACATAAGGAAAAAACTTAGGTCTAGAAGTTACTCTAATGATTCAATCAACAACACAAAATGAAAATAAATAGCACCATAAAATGAAGAGGGGATTCATTCAACAACGATATAAGAACAAGGGATTCAGTCAATAACGATTCAAGAGCAAACAACACTTAAACTTAGCTAAAAATGAAACCTAGCGATTCAAAATGAAACCCAAACATAGATGAACAACACAAAGCCGAAAATCATACCTGGATGGTGGAGATGAAGAACCGGGAAGATGAAGATGATATCACATCTCATTTTTTAGAGTCGAGAGAAAGAGGGAGAGAGAGTTAGACGGGGCCAATATAAAGGGGAACCAAAGAAGAAAAGATGAAATATGTGCATGTTTTTGTACACTTCCTAATTTATCCTTGATTTTGAATTAAAGTAAAAGAGGGGGACCAAATAATAGTGAGGCAAAAGTGGGGAAACCCCAAAAATTAGAGGGGAAAAAGAGTAAAGGGGAATAAATCAGTCTCAACCCTTAATTTCTACCCTTGGTGGCTTCATCACAACCCCTACTTAGCTTATTAACTTATAGAATAGTGTAAGTATTCTCCTCCTTATTTTATGTATTTTGTCCACTTCCTAATTTAGCCTTGATTTTGAATTAAAGTAAAAGAGGGGGACCAAATAATAGTGAGGCAAAATAGGGGAAAACCCAAAATTAAAGGGGCAAAAGAGTAAAGGGGAATAAATCAATATCAACCCTTAATCTCTACCCTTGGTGGCTTCATCACAACCCCTACTTAGCTTATCAACTTATAGAAAAGTGTAACTATTCAACTCCTTATTTTATATATATTATGAAATAGAAACACCTCATCGCCAAAGCCATCGATGACCCTTTACAACTCAAGTTTTGGAAAACTTCAGTCCAAAGTATATATTGATTGGTAACCCACAAAAGTTAATACAACAAACACCAAGAAAATGTTTTTATGTCATTGCTACCAAAATACCATGGTATCATGGGAACTGATAAGAAAATGCAGAGATTAAGTTAAGACTTAATATAATGATGTGATCTCATCAGACCCTCAAATACCTATGAAATATCACCAAACATCTAAAATATAAACACCTAATTTAACATATGATACATTGGTGCAATGAGTGAAAATTCTCACGTATATACCTTTCAATGAGTAGTTTGGCTTCAATAATGATCCCTAAGGAATGAATATGATTACAACAAATGATAATGCACTAATATTAACATCTACCAACACTACTGTGTAAAATAACATAGAGCATAAATGCACTATAATTGCCAGAAATCATAAACGGGACAAAAAAACAATAAGACAACTAAACAACCATTGAAAAGAAAATTATAACTTTCCGATTCGGGCATGATGACATAATATATCGCACCTTATTCATTCAAATATGTATTTTGTCAATAGTTCTATACATTAACGGACTTAGATTCAATAATGCTTTTAAATAAAAAAAAATGATAACATTTCCACGCAACATTTCCTCAAATATAAGACATGAACAATACATCTACGACCAAATGTTAACACAATCATTTGTAATCTCATATCTAAAACTAAAAAAAATGTCAATGTCAACTAATATAAGATGTGATTATGGGATACTTACCTCACTTGTGAACTCTGGTCCATGACATTAAAATCTGAGATACCCAAACACAAAAATACAAAAACAAAAACAAAAAGGAAATAGAGCTAGTTAGAGTTAGAGAGTTAGAGTGAAATGGTACCTAAGATAAAAAAAAACACCAAATAAAAAATACCAAATACTTCTGCAATGCTAACTAACAATGGTACCTGAGAGCAAAACAAATATCAATTAGTAATGATTTTTAATTAAACCCTAATAGTAGTAAAGATTTGTTTAGATCTAAAATAATATTTAGGTATAAACTCCAAATCACCCAAATCGGAAAAAAAAAAAACCCCGTTTAGATACGTTGTTGTGTGTGAGAAAATCTTACTGTGTGTGAAAATTAAAAAAAAAATGTTTAGATCCGTTGTTGTGTGTGCGTCTCTCTCTGTGTGTGTGTGTGTGTGTGTGTGTGTGTGTGTGTGTGTGTCTGCGCGTCTGTGTGTGTAAGTGTGTGCATGTGTGAGAAAAAGAGGCGTACGTGGAGCTGGAGGGAGGCGAAGAAGAAGATGATTCTTGAGAGGGAGTGAATGAGGGAGGGTTTTTGCTAGAAAGGGGGAAAGACGAAAGGAGAAAGAGAGAGAGAATGAGGACGGCTAGGGTTTGGTCTAAAGAGTGTATAAGGTGGGAAATGATCTCATCCCTTCATTTTGAGTGATGTGGCTAAATCCACCCCACTAATTAAGTTATCAAGTTATGGAATAGTGTCAAACTATCTACTCTATATTTTATATATATATGATATATTTTTAATTAATATATATTGTATTTAATAATATTTTAAATATATATTTTAAATATCTATTATAATAGTTCTTTATTTCATTTTCTGTTTTTTTGGAACATTTGCAAAATAAATTTATGAAATAAGAGTTGAAAATAAAAATGTTGCAAATCAAGTTTAACATAAACGGATAATCAGATAATCAGATCGAATCCGAATTCGAATCCGTTTAACATAAACGGATATGAATTTGGATTTACCTGATCCGATCCGATTAATAAAAGGATCGGATCCGAATCAATTTAACATAAACAGATATGGATTTGGATTTGCCTTATCCGGTTCGAATCTGATCCGTTTACAGGCCTAATCCTACCCTACATCTAACACACGCCCAAACAACCCCTTTACTATTTACCATCTTCCTAAGCCAAACCCACCTATTTCTCTCTCCTACATCCATTGTCAAACACCTCCTAAACCATAATACCCATTTCCCTCAACCTCACAGCCACACAACCCCCTGACCGACCTTCATTCCAATTTGACTTGGTCTGAGCCATCCTCGAACCCGCTGTAAACCGACCCAGACTGAACCATCCTCACTACCACCGACGACCCTCCATAACTCACCTTCCAATTGGATTTACGTCCGGCGAAACCATACCCCTAACCCGCGACTCCAGTTGCACAACCCGACCCCTCAGGCCCCGTTCCGGCCAACGTGAGCTGCCAGCGACCAACATCCTCGTACCAAAACCCACCATCCACCACTAGCAGGTGGTGGCCAAACCCAAACTTCTAAAACTTTAACCTACAACCTAGAAAATCCAACCCATGGTAACCCGATAACCCGCGATTTATCCTCACCCCTTAGCCCAAATTGAACCATACCATCTCCCCACCTACGATAAACTGGTGGACCCATATCCGTTGAAACAAAAACCCATCCTTATACCCCCGACCCCTTACCTGTAACCCATTTTTGTTAAACCCACCAAGACCCAATATTGCTTACTACCCGATTTCTACCTGTCTCCAAACCAAAATCCAAAATAACATAACTCCCATATGTTTTAAACCAACTTAACCCCTTTTCCCAAATTACCTCCAACTAACTCAATTCCCACTTTTCTTCCAAAAATAACCCCCTCTCACCTCACACCCCATGCACACTTTTAATCCTTCCCCAATTTACTCTTAGCTCCATTTACTACTATAAAATCATGAGAAGACCCATTTGAGAAAGAGGAGATACTTGGAGAAGAAGAGATATAGTTTAGAGTAGAAAGTAAATTAGGGAGAAAAACATTTTGTAAATGGTTTTATTTTTTTATTTTTTTCTAGTGAGATTTGGTGAGATTTAATTGTGAGTGATTGAATTGTATTGAAGAAGATAGATTTCAATTTCAAGAAGACTTATTGAATATTTGTTCACTTTCTTTACTCTTTTATTTTATATGCCTTTGATTATTTGTTCATCATGTTTAATATCATGTTAGTCTAAATCCCCCTTGATGAGATGATCCCAATATTTGATGTTAATCCATTTTAATTAGTTTATTTACATTAAAATTCTCTTCGATAATTAACTTTGCACTCTTACTTTTTATTTACGCCTCGAGAGGGGGTAAATGATTTTCGAAAGAAAATCGAAATTCGAACTATAATACCCATTTTAGAATCGAACTAAAGATAGGGGTTTCTCAAGTGTGCTATTATTCCTTGAATTTCAACTCTAAATTTATTTTCTATGATTTACACTATTTTAATCGATCGATCCTAGCTGGTGATTTGTTAAATGATGTTCGGATCTACGTTTTGAGAGTTGTAGGAGTGTTAAAATTAATTTTCTAAAATCTTATTATTAAAATTACATTTGCAACGAGAGTTGATTTGTAATTTTGATACTAATTTGGGACGTTTAATTTGAATGAATTAATTAAATAAATTAACTAAAATAATTGGTGTAATCCTATCCCTTGTTAGCTCTCACTTTTATTTTCTCACCCATCTCATATTTTAGATTTTTATTTAATTAGATTTTCTTAGTATCTTCACTTACTTTTTAGTTAGTTATTTACATCTTTGATTTAGTTGTTTTAATATTGAAAAGTTAAAAAAAAATAGAAAAAGCGAAAAGTCCAAAAAGAAAATAAACAAATGAATTACATATTTCCTCTCTTGCATGTTTCATCCTGAGATGTGGATTGATTCCCTTACTTACCGCTACACTCTGATATTGATATATTTTTGTAGGTATGAAAGGTTTTGATTAGAGGGCTTTCAAGCAACGACCAACGATAAAAATACACGTAAAAGTTTTCTCTATCAATTACCATTGATATTATACATGAGATATCGTTTTTCGAATGGTCATTAGGCAACTTTTTTGGACCAACTTGAAGTTGGATAATTTATGAATGTGGTAAGCACAATATATGTCATGATATTTTGATAATTTAAATCATCAAATGAGATTTAATTAAAAATGATATAAATCGTGTTTATAATTAAGTATGTTGAAATACAAATCGGCTATTATTTGTTTATGCAAGAATGGTTAGCTAATATTTGGTTATGATATTTTGTTGTCAAGGAAACCAAATTTATATTAAGTCATAGTGTTAGCAATGAATTTCGATAAAATAATGATAACATTACTTGTTAATATTACAAGGCCAAATATGAATCATTAATACATCAATTAGCTTGGAATAAAATAATATATATCTAATAAATATATGCTAATTGTGAACCATCTTGTACTCCATATGACCCAAATATGAATTGTTCAAGAATACTATATATAGTTTTAAGAAATATGAATATGAGAACATTTTAAGTAGTCTCAACTGAGCTACTAAATACAATTGACATGAAATTGTTTATTTCGTGGGAGTGCCGTGAAGGTTTATAATTAAAAAGTTAATCCTTATGCTATCAACAAAGGTTATGAGTTTTGATAAAAAATATGAACTTAGAATTGATCATTCTAAATCAATTAATAAATATGTGTCTAACACATATTATGATGCTATCTTTTGGAACTCCAAGAAATATTAATTATTGTCACAATTAATGATGGGGTTTTATGGTGATATCATTAACGATCGCTAGTGAGGAAATAAAAGATTGAAAGACATATTATAAGGTACAATTTATGGGAGAGATTGATACTAATCATTTTATCCACAACAATAAAATCATGACTATTGTAAAATTTTATATTTTGTCATTATAACGATAAGAACATCAAATATGTCTTAACCACACGATAGTTTGATAATTTAAAACTAATGAGTTGTGAGTGTGGATTATGTTCTGACTGATGAGAACATAACCTAATTTATCCTTTAATGAAAGGATTAGTGCAGAAGAAGGTGTTTAATACAAAAAAAGGGATGGGACTAAAGCCCGTTAATAATTGAATCACTCGTGGTGGCATCCCAACCTATGGAACCAGGTTGAATACTTTACGAAATGGATGGAGTACCAAAACATATTTCTAGAGAGACTATTTTAATAGCAATGTTTATTCCAAGAAATAGATTCAACGGGTAATAATAAGTCACAAGTGATATGGGTTGAATCGTGATAATTATTATATACGAGGATTTTACTCTGATTTCATCCTTATGGAGCATGATATCCTAAAATGAGTTAAAGTTGAGTTAATTATAACTCTTAATGAATATCTATATCTCTAATTTGATTGGGGAACCTAGCTATAGGAGTATTCTTAATAGACTCACCTATGTGAATGTGTAAGTGTGATAATTTCCTATGGTAATTTTGAAAAAATTCCCTAAAGCATTCATTATACTTGGATAGAAGCATATGGCTGTAACGTGATGGCTTGAGGACTACAACCAAATAGGATTGTGCGTGGGATGTCATGAGAGATAGAATTCAAAACTATGAGTTACTCTAGTGTAATCTGAATAATTTATACTACATAAATATTCAAGTCGAAAAACACCTTTGCTTATACACAATTCCATGAATTATTACTCAATAAATTTTCAAAATTTACAAATGGGGGATTATTGGAGTTTCTTAAAGTGTAAAGCTTTGGAAACCTTTTGAGTGGAAAGACTTTTTCTTTCATGAGTTCATGGCGTGTATTTTTTTTAAAAGGAAAGCAGATAAAACTTTATGAAAGTGGAGTTTGGTGGAAAATTTTTACATTTATAAAAAATCGGAATCTCACTTTATCTCCATTCAAAATGTTCACTTTTGGCTAACATTGCATTTTCCCCGAGCTATATGAAAGGAATTAAGAGTTAGTTTTTAAAAAAGACTTGAAAGATAATCTCTCTCTCTTTTAGAATACACAGAAAATAGGCACTCTAAACATAGACTTGAAAATCACATCTTCAACTTTGTATTAACATAACAACATATCAGTGCTAGAAATTACTTTTTTTCTCATGAAAATAAATTTACCCCCAGTTATGAAATTGTTATATTCAATAAATGATATTGATTAGGTGTTAGTATGCCATTTAACTACAATGCATAGTTATATGAGACATGATTGATTCTAGGCATATTTTATTCCGGGGATGGCATGTTTGTTTACTACCTGCACATAGAGGGTATAGTCGCAAAATGTCTTAAAGAGAGTGACCTAATCCGCAACTCAACCCAAGAATCGTCTACTATAGATTTTATAAACAATTGAGGTAATATTGTTTTTTTTTGTGAAGTACATATTTGTATTCAATACCATGCGATTCATATTTATGATAAACTTACGAGGGAGTTAGTTAATTTCGAGTAGTTGAGTAAAATAAAATATTATTTTTATTTTTCGTTGTCTCCATAAATCTCTCTGGTGTGATTTTTTTAATCATAATATCTAAATTGCACCAAGAGGATTTATCTGTGATCAATGGTCTTTCATATTGAAAATTCATATATACTCCACGAAAAGAGGGTTCTACCATTTTAATGGAAATGTTCTTGGATTATACTCGTGATCCAGAATATATGTCAACGAGGTGACATTGAAATCGGGCATCTAAAGGATTATCCACATATTAGAGATTAGGGTTGTGTTTCGACCGGATCGGATCGAAAAATGACCTTTCGAAAAAAATTCCAATTTTTTCGGAAATAAAATATTTGTTCCAATTTCCTATCCAATTTTTTCGAAAAATCAAAAAGTTTCCGAATTCGAAAAAATCGAAAAATCGGAAAAAAAATCGAAAAAATTCGGAAATTCAAAACATATACTAAAAATTCAGAAATTTTGGAAATTCCAAAATTTCAAAAAAATTAATATAGGATTTTTGATTACTCGAAATTCTCATTTTAAAGAAATCGAAAAAAAAAAATTTAACCCAGCATGTAAATATGTAAGGATTTAACCATTTTTTTCATTTGTGTAGAGGATAGAGGGATATTCTCCTTTTATAGAGGACTTTTTTGAGCCTCTCTTCCTCTCCTAGCCGATGTGAAACACATAAGAATGTTTCAAAAAATTAGAAAATTTGAAAATCAAAAAATATTTCGAAAAAAATCGGAAATAATTCGAAAAAATCGGATCAACATAGTTTTGAAAAAATCGAATTGGAAAAATCGAAAATTCAAAAATTCAGAATTATTTCCACTTTTCGATCCGATTTTTTTTGGAAAAATCGGAGATCGGAAAATCGGAAATCGAAAACCTTAAATACGTTCCAAAATCCAAAAATATCGGATCGGATATCGAAAAAATCGGAATGTTCGGAAAAAAAACACAGCCCTACTAGAGATCAAGCATTCGACATGAAAATGAGAATCATTGCTTACTGGAAGATTGTTCTAAACAATCTATACTATGGCTTTACACTTGTTATTGAGTTTGCAAAAACTATTTAATAATTAGATGGCTATTGATATTATCTCCATATACTTCCAAAATTTCTTCACTTTTTGCTTTCTTTCAAGTGATGCATAATCATGCTTTCTTTCAGTGATGCATAATCATGTACTATGTCAAGATTAAAAAAAATATGCAAAAAAACAAAAAACCCTTCCCATGAACAATACCATATGTCTACACTATAAAGATTGTATAATTTTTTCACGACACCACTAATCCAATCTGTCGTTACTCAACTTTAACAACACTTACCCTCAGTCATAGAAAGGTAATTTATGACTATGTAAATGGAAATGTCGTTGAAACAATTATGACCATAATAGAGAGGATGTTTGAAGTACATCGGTATGAGCAATTATATCACAAGTATGATAAATATATCACTTACCGTTAACTTAGTGTCTCCTATTGAACTCCAAATATAAATTTCATCGTTATTAAAAAGCTTAATATTATTTTTAAATTTTCTTACATTGGTAAAAGAAAATAATATAGATATCAATGGTTGGAAAAATACAATATTAAATACCTAGTTACTGCACCTATAGACCGTCCCCCCACACCAATGCATGATTTTTGCTAGTTGCTTCTCAAATGAGATACCACAATCTTGAGGTCATCTTTCTGTCATACCAATGAGAACATATTTAACAAACTTTACAGACACTAGATCTCAAGGAAATTTAAAAAGAAAAAGATGAAAACAGACTGATAAGCTTGAACCAGAAAAATTAAGAGTAAATAGATAATATTTGATGGAAGAAGAATTATAGCAACTTCATTTGCGTCTGCCCTGCATCCACTATAAAAGTCCAAAAAAGCAGAATTAAAAAATTCCCACCTCTTTGGAAAAAGAACACTATTTAAAAATCAATTGATTAAATCCAAAATCCAATTACCATAATAGAGAGGATGCTTGAACTATATCAGTGTGAGCAATGCTTTTGAGCCCTAGTCACACAATTAATAATGCACATGAGAAATAAATATAAATAATTTACTCATTACACTTTGCATATCAAATTCAAGGTTTTTCTTGGGATTTTTCTCAAATGGAAGTTGTTGTAAATAGCAAAATGAATCAAATTCAGTTAATCATAAACACACACACACACACACACACACACATATATATATATATATATATATAATGCACATGATAAACAAACAAATACATAGATAACAATATTGATTTTGAGACCTGTAATTATTATTGAGTTTGATCCGTAGCAAGAACCCAATCTCTATTAAACATGAGAAATAATCTTTGAAACATAAATGAAACCCAAATATATATTATGCCAATTTCATTTAAATGAAACCCAAATCTCTATTAAACCCAATTCTTATAAAATGTGTAAGAATACACATTTTATGCCAATTTCATTTAATAACCCAATACAAAAGAAATTTATATGTGCAAACGTTTCCAGCCCAATTTTCATCCCGATAGCGCTGAGGAGAGAAATGAAAAAAAATGAAAGAACATATTTCCTCCACCTCCCAATCCTGTCCCAAATTCAAGCACTATCACAAAGGAAGGTATTTCACAGTCCATTTTCAGGAAAATAACAAAAAAGTTATTCAATTAGCCGAAAACAATAATCGGACGAAAATGGACTGTGAAATATCTTCCTTTGTGATAGTGCTTGAATTTGGGATAGGATTGGGAGGTGGAGGAAATATGTTCTTTTGTTTTTTTTCATTTCTCTCCTCAGCGCTATCGGGATGAAAATTGGGCTGGAAACGTTTGCACATATAAATTTCTTTTGTATGGGTTATTAAATGAAATTGGCATAAAATGTGTATTCTTACACGACAATTTAAAATAAAAAGTAATGTAAAATAGTGCTAATTAATATTTAATGAGAGTTTATAAGAAAATTTTCAAGATAGTAATAGTACAATCATTTTAATAACTTTTTTGTATAAATCGTCATAAAGTTAATTTTAAAAACTATCATATGAGAGTTATTTTCCTGTAGTGGATATTCAGTTTATTTTAATAAAGATGTTTTTATTAAAATACAAAATCTTATATCATCTCTGCTGCATTAGAAAATGATATGTATGTTATAAAGCCCATCTCACCAATACTACTTAATATTGGTCTGCACTGAGCACTCCATAACAAAAGTATGTAGAGAAAAGAAGGAACATAACTCTTTTGGACATAGTTAGATCTATAATGAGCTACTAAGAATTACCATATTCTTTTGGGGTTTTGAAATAGGTATGGCTACATGATTATTTAAATCAGTTTCAATAAATCCCAAATTATTTTGGACAGGGCGCAAGCTGAAGAAGGAGCCACAAAAGTTAGATATAAGAACACACGTATATCCCTTTTTGGGTTATATGAATGGAACAAAAGGTGGTCAATTTTATTATAATACCCTGTAATTTAAGAGCATTAAATTAATTAAATAATAAATTAAAAATAATTTATATGTAGTGATTTTTTATGCCATTACTTATATTCCATATCTTATATGTGTTATTATGTGTATGTTATGTGAAATTAAATTGGAAATAAAGCACAGTAATGAATTAATATATAACTTGGATTAGGACTTAAAATAATGGGTTTTAAGTACCATGGGTTAGTATATGACTTGGGTTAGGTTCTAGACTAATTGAATGTAGTTGTGGTCTTAAACAGTTAATGTCCATATGGAGTCTAACCCTAATTTAATTTTTATCTTTATAAAAAGAGGATTAGGGTTAACTTAAATAACTTTTAAACTTTTAGTGGATAACCTTAGAGCTAGAGAGAGGATGTTAATTAGAGAAGAAGAGAATTGGGGCTTTTTAATTGGAATTCTACCTACTTGAATTAGAGGTAAGTTTACTTAGTATATTAACATAATTGTTTTTGTGTTATAGTATTATTATTCATTAGATGTAAACCTAAGTTAATTAATATGAAATCTTAGGTAAATTGATTAAATAATTATGTTATTAGTCATGTTAATAATTCAACATGAAATTGGGAAAATTATTCATGGAATTAGATTGGATTTGAATGTTAGGATGTTGTTTTATACTGCAAATCAAACAAAAACCCTTATATTATTGAAAGCAAATATATTTGAACTTAAGTGATAAAAAATAGAAATCTATGGATTTTGTATTAATTAGGAAATATTCCCTTAAATTCATGTGGAATTTGGTAGAAACCTTATTTATGGGTTAGAAATGATGGTAGAACATGTATATAAGATTATAGTATGTTATTTTGGTGATTTATTTGAGGGTTGAATTCCTGTAAGGAAGAAGATGATGGAAAATGGAACTGTTCGTTTGACACCATCGATCAATCAACAGTTGGAGTCGATCGATTGACCCTTTTTGTTTCTCGTAAGGTTGAATCATTTTTTTAGTTAGGTTAACGGACCTACTTTAGGATGGACCTTACTTCAATTAGTTTAACTTAGTACATTGAAAATTATGATTCATTTAATATTAAGGATAATAATAACTAATTGATGTTAATTAAGTAACTACATTTGGTTTAAGAGTTGAAATATTTATATGCGTAATTATTTCGTATATTATATCCAGTATACCGGGTTCGTGTACTCAGGGAATAGATACTAGATGGTATATTCTTATGGACAATGCGAAGGGCACCACTTCAGTATCTCGATAGATAGAGATGGCTTATATCTTGGACCGTACGACGACAATCACTGAAGTATTATAGTAGATAGAAAAGGGTGTACCCTGGGTCGAGCTACGATGCTACTTTGGTATCTCGAGAAATAGAGTCGGGCTTACCCTGGGCCTTGCGACAGTGATCAATTTAGTCCTCCGATAAACATAAATGGATTATGCCCTGGGGCGGGTGATAAAGCCATTCGAAAGATAGAGACATGCTTACCCTGGGTCGTGCGACGGAGACCGCTTCGGTACTCCGACAGTCAATTATAAAATAATTGGTCTGAATCATATATATGTGGATATAGACATAGAAATTTATTTCCTAATTAGATGTATATACTTAAGATGTATAAATAATTATTTATGGATATTCAATTGAGATGAATAATATGTAATCATAGGGTGCGCTTGGGCCTGGAATTAAATGCACGTGATATCTAAGATTGTTACGTTTGGGAAAATTTAAAAGATATTAAAAGACGAGATGAAGATGCATAATTATATTATCCCAAACACAGTTATATTCTTATATTTCGTGGGTTCACTGTTTATGTTATTGATTTACCATTTTCGGACATAGGATGCTAGTGCAGCCTCACCCATGATATAAACTTTCTCTACTTGAAGTTGCTACTCAATTAGGATGTAGGCTTAGAGCATGCGTGCTCGTCCTTATATATTTATTTATCTATTAAGTTGGATTATGATGAGTCAGACTGAGTTAGTATTTTAATTTCATTTTTGGTATGGGGTAGTTTGTGAGACAGTTGTATCATGCGATGGTTCTATTATTGTACTTAGTTTTGTATTAGAGTTGACAGGGTCCACCAATGCTATTTTCTAGTTACTTACATTATGAAGTAGTTTTATTTCCAGTTATGATTAGAATGATACTCAATTTTTTTAGTCATATTTTAAATTAATTTAGATCTGATCAATCTAGTTTAATTTATATGGGGCGTCATAGTTTGTATCAGAGCATTCCAGGTTAGTGTATCCTAGGGATCTTAACTGCGTCCATCATTTTCCCCTTGGCGTTATTTGATTCTCTAGAGCTTATTATTCAGATTTTGTACTATATTTATCATATGCATACGTATACGCTTTTATTTACTCTCTTTCAGATGGTGAACACGTGACACCGATGGCTAGCCTGACAATGACCAAGTACCAGCATTGTATCAGCCCAACCACCTATACCACTTTAGTAAGGATAGGCACCCGCTATCGCTCTGGTAGACTTCGCTTCTATTATTTCACAGATATTCACTGCAGCTATGATAGCCATATAGTATCACCAGCCAATACCACCGCCACCACCCACTGGTGCCTGCTCGTCCTACTGTGTCCTCTTCGGAGAGAGCTAGTACTGCCTTTGAGAAAAGTCTCCCACCAGAGTTCTCGAGGTATATAAACCCTATTGTTGCGTAGCAGTGGAGTACTAACATCGATTTCTAGAGCGTCCGATATCTAATTGCATATGCTAGCCAGTTTGAGACTTATAGGGGATGCCCTACAGTTGTGGGAGTCCATTTCCACCGTAGAGGACATGTCACAAATGTCCATTTCACAGTTCTGGGAGTGGTTTAAGGGGAAATACTTTCCTCAATCACATAAGGTTTATTTTAGGGAAAATTTTGATGGATTAAAGCAGAAGGCCCGCACTGTTGTGGAGTATGAGAAGGAATTTACTCGACTAGTACAATCTTCCCTAAAAATCAAGGGTTTGGAGATTAAGAAGATAAGCGTATTTTCAAAAGGCCTGATGCGAGGGATCTTGAAAGTATTTATGAGAAATATGGCATACACTTCTTACCCACAGATAGTGGAAGACACACTATGACATTGCCATAATTTTAATGAATTCTAGTGGGAGAGGGAACCACAGAAAGATAAAGGGGAAACAATCAAGGGTCGAAAGTAGTCGAGTCAGGTGATTCGAACAGGGGACAATGAGGATCATAGTTCCATTGAGGATCGATTCAGGGGATCAACCCTCAAAGTGATTTAGAGGAGGTGATATTATCTTCGTCGAGGAAACCAAAGACAAGGACAAGGTCAACCCGGCTAGTGACAGTACGATCAAAGGGGAAGGGCTAAGGTTAGAGGCACTAGTAGAGGCCCCAAGGGTTGGGATAACAGGAATATCATCCATACTATTTCATTAAAGGTTGACATTTTATAAGGTGAGCCATTCTTTTCATAATTTCCCTAAAGGTAACCAAGATGGTTAGGGCCATCATCAGCAGTTGTAGAAATAGGATCTCCCAACCCCACTATAGTACGAGGCCTTGCCACCAACACAGTATATTTAGATTTTCCTGAGGCGCAGGGAGGCCCATAACTTCACTACGAACGTGTCTACAACGTCCATCAGGGAGGCCATCCAGTACAACCTTAGGTGATTGAGATTATGTTCTACATTTATGGTAATTATGCAGAAGTTATTTTTAACTTGAGTGTGTCACACTATTTTTCTAGTTACACATTTTCATCTATGTCAGGATTGGTATATACAACTGATGATGTGTCTTCATATGTGGATACCCCAGTAGGTAGGGGTGCCGCCTTATGCCATATTTATAGAGGCGTGGAAGTAGATATTTCCCGATTGTGTTTTTTGCTGACTTGTTAATATTGGATATGTCGACTTATGATATCATTTTAGGTCTAGATTAGCTAGATCAGCATCACGCATAGATAGATTAATGTAGGAAGGTTATTACATATGATATTCTTAAACAAGATGTCTTCTTAGTTATTATGCCTAAATTAGAGGGAGGGTCTATCCCACGCTTATATTATATAGATGCGACTTCGTTTGAGGAGGCCACAATATCTTTAGATTTAATACCTATTGTCCCAAAGTTTACAGACTTATTTAAGGAGGTTCTAGGGTTACGACTATCTGTGAGGCATATTATTTCATAGATTTGATGCCTGAAACTAGGCCCATCTTAAGAGCACCATACCAAATGTCTCCATTACAAATGAAGGTGTTGCAAGAAGATCCAGTAGTTACCGATCCAGGGGTTTATACAGAGGATCACATCTCTGTAGGGAGATCCAGTCTTATTTGTGAAGAAGAAAAATGGTTTTCTTCGATTATGTATAGATTATCGGGAGTTTAATAAAGTAACTATGCGAAACAAGTATATGTTGCCAAGATTGATTTTCGCTCGAGGTATCACCAATTATGTATTCAAGATCATGACATATTGAAGAAAACATTTCTGACGCGATATGGATCATATGAGTTTTGGGTCATGCCATTTGGGCTTACTAACGCACTAACAATGTTTATAGATATGATGAATCAGGTGTTTCGACCATTTATGGATCAATTCATCATTGTGTTTATTGACGACATCTTAATATACTCACGATCGAAGGAAGAACATGCAGAATATTTGCAATTGGTTTTATAGACACTATGGGAACATAACTAATATGCAAAGTTCTTTAAGTTTGGGTTTTGGCTGCGAGAGGTACAGTTCTTAGGCCATGTTTTATCCATAACTAGGATTTCACTGGATCACAGTGAAGTTTTTACAATTATAGATTGGGGACAACCCATGGCGCCTATAGAAGTTAGGAGCTTCCTAGGTTTGGTAGGGTATTACATGAGGTTTAATCAGGAGTTCTCAAATATTGCTGGACCACCAACTCACCTCACCCATGAGGGAGTACCATTCGTTTATAGTGCAGGTTGTCAAAGAACTTTTGAGGAGATCAGGGAGAATATCACTATCACGTTTGTACTAGTGTTACCATAGACCATCGTGGAGTTTTAGTATTTACAGATGCGTCACTTCAGGGGTTAGTAGGTGTGCGAATGTAGAAGGAGAGGGTAACTACTCTACTCGTGATTTGGAGTTGGATACCTAAGTGTTTGACCTTCGTATTTGGAGACATTACTTATTGGGAGCTGCTGTAAAACCCTTGATTTTCCAGACCTATCTGATCAGGTTGAACAAAAAATACCAGGAGCACTAAAACAATTTATATCATTCTCAGCATCATCGATAAACCAAAACTATAATAAATAAAAATCATCCATAATAAAACTCAACAAAGGATGACAAGAAGTATTATTGAACTGAAATAACTGAACTCTAATGAATGAATCCACTATCTTAAACATCTTATTATAATTGTTTCAACTGAAATAGAATAGAAGGTACAACGGTGACCACCTTTAAATCAACTCCTTAATACGAGGGAAACTACCGACGAATACCAAATTAGATCTTCACAACTCCAAGTCTGACTGCTCAACCCTGCTAAACATGTGTATATAATAATAATTCCTTGGGGGTGGGGGATTTTATAAATTTATCTCAATACTCTAAAGTTGCAAGAATATATCCAATACATCAATATAAATTATGCAATTAATTTACAATAAATATGCAACCCGTCAACACTCACACACAATGAATACCTCACCTCTCATCTAACTACAAGTACTACAGGCATGTCCCAACCCAATGCATAAATGATACTATAAGTCTCTATCTCTAGAGAATTAAGTAATATCATGTAACGAATAACTAACATGGAATGAAACTGACTACCCAAGTAGTATTACACCCCAAGGCCCATGTATTTATTTTTATTATGATATTTCTAGTCTCATAAAGTAATGCTCTCTCTATTTTAATATCTTTTTAATTAAATTTGTTCTTATCCAAACTAGCATAAAGGATAAACAACAACTATATATCCTGCAATAGGAATGTAACTAACATCCACAAGATAAAGACAAGTAAATCACATAAAGTATTTGACATGATATAAGTTTCATTATCAATTGTCCATTAATAGACTATATTAAATTTTTCTCATTATTATTACACCACACAATGGCCTCTACCTTCGGGGATGGTCTCATTAATTTATTGGCATGTCTGTAAGAGTCCCTCACCTAATGGCCTTGAAAAAAACATATACAAAAGAACGCGGTGATTAATATGCAGTAGTACTATCAATGGACCCATATCCAACCAAATTGATGACTCCCATCATCCTATCTTCTCTCATCATGAAGGGGTGACTGCTTGAACATATGATTCTAATGTGTCACCATGCAGTATCACCAATGTTTGTCTATTGCCTGATGGATCAAACCATTCTCTTTTCTTCACATAAGATGGTGGTCATCTTGAACGTGTGATCACCACATAATGACCTCTACTATGTTCAGGTCATCTCATCCGGTCGTATGGTACACGATCTTGATCGCGAATGCAATCCTGATCGATATATAACATCGGTAACGATATATTTACATAATCAAAATAATATATATATATATATATATATATATATATATATATATATATAGGTTCTAAAAACGCGGGGTGTGATTGAGGTGTGGAGGCCAAACCTTAAGCCTTGAAAGCCTAGACGGGCCTAGGCGTGAAAAGGCGTTTAGGGCTTCTTAATATTTTTTAATATTTTTTAACCATAACAAGGCTATTAAAATACAAAAATTGCACATATCATAAAAATATGTTTGAATAAATGCAAATTAAAATACTATTTGATTATTTTGGATAAGATAATGGTCTAGTTTGTAAACAAATTCTTTAAAAAGCGACATCGTTTCACTAAGGCATTGTTGTTTTTAGAAAAAAGTGCGCCTTAAGGGTTTTACCAAGAATAAGGCGTGAAAAGCGTAAGGCGAGGCGTTCCTCCCAAGCCTTAAGCCTAGGCGGGTTTTTTAGAACAGTGATATATATATATATATATATATATATATATATATATATATATATATATATATATATATATATATAGAGAGAGAGAGAGAGAGAGAGAGAGAGAGAGAGAGAGAGAGAGAGAGAGAGAGAGAGAGAGAAAGAGAGAGAGAGAGAGAGAATGCATACTTTCAAGCATACCCAAAACATCCCAAATCCCCAAACAGCGAATTGTCACTTAATTAGGTTTACTAATTCTCAAACCTTGTCAAACATATACAACTAAGTAGGGTACTGCATACACTGAAGCATACCCTAAAGCAACTAAATACTTATACAATGAATTACTTATTATATTCTAAGGTTTATCAACTCTCAACCTTATCAAATCTAACTCTTAATTTATTACATATCTAAACTATGAGTACATGTCTATATATATATTGATACATTCTCTTGTGACATACACAGAAATCTCCTCTCTTAATTACTAAATTAATTGACGGACTATTAATTTCCTAGTACAGAATTATAACCCCAAAACTTTAGCTAGATACCTTCAAAGCTCAAGCATACATACGACCACAGAATATCCCTTACTCGCGCGTCTACCTAATTTAATTCAATCCTAACACCGGATGGAACTAACATATTAAAATCTCATATCTCTTAACCTACATAACTATCCTTAATATTAGCCAAGTCTAATCTCTTAATCAACTAAGTGGAACAATCCTAAAAGGAATCCGAACCCAAAATCACCAATCCAAAATTTTCAATCCCGCGCACTGTTAGTAGAAAAATCATAACGAATAAAAAAAATTAGAAAATAGGAAACCAATGCCCACATATTCATAATTGATTTTGCACAAGACCATCCAATTTCCAATTTCATCGATCGATTGACACTAGTCGATTGATCGATCATACTTGTACTTAGTCATCTTCTTCAAAATCGTATTTTCTCCCCTCCAAAATCTCCATTAATGATATCCAAAGCTTCCCAATCAGCTCCAAATCGCTACCCAACTTATTTAAAACTGTAAGAATACAATTCTATATTTTTTTCCACAATAATATAAGATCCCGAACATCAAATCCAGGGTCAAATCCTAAAGCTTTGTAACTTACAACTTAACTAATTATCAATTATATAAAGGGTATGTTCATCTAAAATTCTAGCATTAAACCTCAAATTAACATGAAACTAAATCATAATAATGATATTTCATCTTAAACATTAATCATATATTAGATTTATGGCATTTAATCACTTAAATTAATGATTTACTTATCAAGATACAAGTGTTTAAAGAAAAGTAGGCTCATATCATTCGTAATTATCCCAAATCATCAACATAATTGAACTTAATTAACTAATCCCTAAACATGATTTAAAACTCATATGGTAATAGGAAAAACACATATTTTAAATCATTTGTAGATTTATTAAATTATTACAAGATATTATTTCCTTAGAATTGAAGAACATCGGGATGTATACTTGAATCCTTGTGGTTTGTTCTCCTTATTTTTTCCTTGCTTCTCCCAAATACTCATAGCTACTAATGTTTTATTTCCCAATGATAAATGACTCATTAAATAGTCTTAAACCCAATTTATATGTCTAATTTCTGCACCTCCACTTAAGGTCTATATTTCCCCTCTAAATTATCTCAAAATACTACCTAAAATAGTCGAAAACTTAACCTAAGGGTATACCTACCCCCGAGCCCAATTTAACACAATAAAAATACATATTCGGGCTTTCATGACGCTCCAGAGTCCAATTCTAATGATAATACCCACAACATATGTTAATATCTCACGACATGAATAAATTATTCACTCAATTATTTTTCTCCTACACTTAATCCAATATTGCATAATTAATATCACCAATCAATTATTCCAAACACACTTTACAAAATTCTACTGCATGCAAAATTTAATTATCACATATCTTGCCAATTTATTATTACTAAACCACACAAGTAGTAGTTATTCCCACTTATTAATTTATTTCTCACTTAATAAATAATAAATATAGTCTATTAAAATACTGGGTATTTCAGGTTCAATTTATATTCCAATCATAAGTATTTCCAGTACTTTTTTACTATTAGAGAGATGAATATAATATAGAGGAGGGTGTCTTAAGTTTATGAAGGACTACTATTTTTTGATCTAGTACCATCCAGAGAAGGTGAATGTGGTACCTGATGCATTGAGTCGAAGATCGACTGTTACACTGGCAACATTGTGACCTAAGCATGAGGATTAGTTATCGGACATTTAGGCAGCACAATGGACTGTCATGCGAGATTTAGATTTGTCTGACACAGTTTTAGGATTAATGAGTATTACTCCACCCATAGTGGCGAGAGTGATATAGGCTTAGGATTTAGATGCCTTTTATCAAGAGAGGGTACAACAACTAGTGTTAGGTTGAATCCCTTGCTTTTCGATCAGTTAAGATGGTGGATTGAAATTTCAAGGATAATTGTCAGTGCTAAAAAATCCTGAGTTGAGGAAGGAAATTTTAGTTGAGGCACACGGTACATTTTGGGCGGAGAAAAAATGTAACAGGACATAAGTAAAGCATATTGGTGGATTAGGATGAAGAAGAATATCATTAATTTTATGTCTAAGTGTGCCACCTATGAACTAAAAAAGGTGAAGCACCAAATATCGAAAGGGGAGTTATAGTCGTTGGACATTATTGAGTGGAAGTGGGAGAGAAAATCCATGGACTTCATAGGGGGGATTGTCGAGGTACCAGAGAGGTCATGATTCCATTTGATCCATCGTCGAAAGATTGATGAAGATGGATTATTTCCTTCTAGTGTGAAAAAATTAAAATACAGAGAAGTAGACAAGTTGTTTACATCAGAGATCATACTACTACATATTGTGTTCGACCAAGATAGTACATTTATATCTAGATTCTAGAGGGGTTTTGAAGAACCCATGAGAGTACCAAATGGCATTTCACCCTCAGTTAGATGGTTAAATTGAAAAAGAAAACATATGTTAGAGGATATTCTTTGAGCATGTGTTTTGGATTTAAAAGGGAGATGGGATCAACACTTATCACTTGTAGAGTTTGCTTATAAGAATAGGGTCGACCATGACATTCGTCGAGTTATTAATTGGAACTAGGGAACACCGAATGTTTGGACCAGGCATTATTCAGGACACCTTAGAGAAGGTGAAATTTATTCAAGTACGGATGAAGATAACACATGATCAACATAAGAGTTATGCCAATAATAAACGGTGAAGAGATGGAGTTTCAAGTGGGGACCAAGTGCTTTTGACAGTCTCCCCAATGAAGGGATTAGTCAAATTTGGGACAAAGGCCCCATTGTGTACTCATTGTAGATGATCAAAGGGGAAATTGGCACCTCGCTATATTGGTCCTTTAATGATACTGAATAGGGTGGTTCCGATGGCATATCGATAGGCCCTATTGATCATCTACAATGAGTACACAATGTCTTTCACATGCCAATATTGAAATGTTTTTGAGGGATGAGGATGCCTATCAGCATATTGAACTCGATGGGATTGAGTTATAGCCCAATAAGAGTTATGAAGAGTGACCACAAATTATTCTGGACTGGAGAGAGAAGACTTTGCAGTCATATGTCATACCATTAGTCAGAGTTTAGTGGGGACACTATAGTGGGGCCGAGTCTACCTGGGATAGAGAGGACAATATGCGAGCGAGATATCCAGAGTTATTCTAGTTAGGTATGAATTCGAATTTTGAGGAAGAAATTTCTTGTTGGGGGGGGGGGGGGGGGGAAGATTATAATATCTCATAATTTAAGAGCATTAAATTAATTAAATAATAAATTAAAAAAAAAATTGCAGTGACTTGATGTGTCACTACTTATATTTCATATTTTATGTCTTGTGTGTGTATGTTATGTGAAATTAAATTGGACATAAAACGCAATAATGAATTAACATATAACTTGGGTTTGGACTTAAAATAAGGGGCTTAATTCCTATGGGCTAGTATATGACCTAGGTTGGGTTACAAACTAGTTGGATGTAGCTTTGGGCTTCAAGGTTAAGGCCCATTTGGAGTATAACCCTAATTTAATTTCTAGCTTTATAAAAAAAGGATTGGGGTTTACCTAAATGACTTTTGGTGGAGAACCCTAAAGATAGAGATAGGAGGCTAATTGGAGTATAAGAGAATTGGAGCTTTTGACTTGGAATACAGCCTACTTGAATTGGAGGCAAGTTTACTTAGTATATTAATATAATTTTCATTATGTTATAGTGTAACCATTCATTAGATGCTAAACCTAAGTTAATTAATCTGAAATTTTAGGTAAATTAATCAATTAATTAGGTTATTAGTCATGTTATATTGGGAAAATTCTTCATGGAATTTAATTGGATTTGAACTACAATTGTTAAGATATTGTTCTATATTGCAAATGAAACACAACCCCTATATTATTTAAATAATTGATATTATATTTTAACTTAATTGATTAAAGATAGAAATCTAGGATTTTATGAATTAATTAGGAAATCTTCCTTTAAATTCGTGTAGAATATGATAAAAGACTTAATTATAGGTTAAAAATGATGTTGGGATATGTATATAAGATTATAATATGTTATTTTGGTGATTTGGGTGCATGGGAGTATATTGATAGATGTTTAAGGGTTGGATTCTTGTAAGGAAGAACATGATGGGAATTGGGACTTTCGATCGATCGACTTGACCCCTTCTGTTCTGCCTAAGGTTAGATTGTGGTTTGTTTGGTTGGGTTAACAGACCTAGTTTAGGGTGGATCTTCCTTCTAATGGTTTAACTTAGTACATTGAGAGTTCTTATTCTATTAATATTTTGGATAATCTTAATTAATAGATGTTAATTAAGTCATTTAAGGCTTGAAATCTTTATATCCATAATTATCTCATGTATTATGTGCAATATACTAGGTATGCGTACTCAGGGAATACATATTAGATGGTACATTCTTATGGACCATGCGATGGGCACCACTTCGATATTCGGTCAATAGAGGTGCGTTATACCTTGGACCGTACGATGACAATCACTGAAGTATTATAATAGATATAAATAGGTGTACCCTGGATTGGGTGGTGACACCACTACAGTATCCCAAATAATAGAGACAGGCTTACCGTGGGTCGTATAACCATGACCACTTCAGTACTCTGGTAGACAAAGATGGGATGTACCCTAGTCTCGAAGATAGTGCCACATTGTTATCCCGAAAGATAAAGACGGGCTTTCCCTAGGCTGTGCGACGATGGCCACTTCGGTACTCCGGTAGTCAATTATAAAATAGTTGGTATGAATTGTACATATATGGGTATAGACGTAGAGATGTGTTTCCTGATTAGATGTACATTGTTGAGTGATAACTAAGCTTTTGCGTGTGGTCGTTGTTTGAAGCCAAGTTAGTCAAAACCTCAAATACCTACAAATAATAATAAACTCAAGTGTAGAGGTAAGTAAGGGTATCAATCCACTTTCTAGGGAGTAAGCTATAGACAAATTCAATTGTAATTCACTTTTTATTTTCTTTTTGTGCTTTTCACTTTTTCTAATTTTTTTAGCTTTTTAAATATTAAAACAATAAGGGTGGGGTGAGATCTAAACTAAAATAAACTAAATGTAAAATGACTAACTAGAAAATGACTAAAATGAAAAATAAGGTCTAACACTAAAATAAAAGATAAAGTGAGGTAAATAATTGTGAGAACAATCAAGGAGTGGGATTACACCATAAATTTTAATTATTCTAATTAATTAATTTAATTATTTGAATTCTCCCAAATTAATATTAAAATTACAAACCAACTCTCGTTGCAAGTGTAATTAGAATAGTAATCTTTTAGAAAGTTAAAATTAACACCCCACAACTCTAGAAAATTAGATCTACACTCCTTTTAATTAATCACCCGCTAGGATCGATCAATTAGAATTTATGTCAATCTTAGAAATTAAATTTAGAGTTGAAATTCAAATGATAATACCCCACTTAAGAAACCCCTATCTCTAGTTCGAATCTAAAATGAGTATTATCACTAGAATTTTGATTTTCTCTCGAAAATCATTTACCCTCTCTCGAGGCGTAAATCTAAGGGTGAGGGATCAAAATTAACATTCAAAGGGATATTTCAAGTAAGCAAACTAATTAAACTAAAATAATATCAAATAAGGGTTTCACCCCACCCCTTGAAAGGGGTTTTAGCCTAACATGGTATAAAATATGACAAATTAATATTCAAAGGCATAAAATAATAAAAGAAGGGAAGAGAACAATCAAACCAAATCTCTTTGATTATGTTGAACTCCAATCCTTGAAATTGAAGCATACACCTCTTAATTGATCTTCCAAATGATATGAAATTAACTATCCACTCAATTAATTCTCTAACAATATTTAATCTCACAAATATCTAAAAATAAAAAATGAAAAACTATTTACAAAAATTTATTTTCTAAACTAAATTATCTCTCTCTAGAATTTTCTCTCTACAAAGCTTATCTATCCCTTTCTTGAAAGAGCATGGTCTTCTTTTATATCCAAATGGAGCTAAGGGGCATAATTGGAAAATTGGCTAGAGGTGCATGTGTTTTGGGTGCGGTCATGGGGGTGAGGGTGGTGAGGATAAAATCTGATTTGTTTTGTGGGGTATTTTAGGAAAATGGCTTAAAGCGGTTTGTTAGGGGGTATTTGGGTAAAAAGAATTAAAAGGGATTAAATGGTTTAGGTGGCACATGGGTATTTGGCTTTGGTTTAGTCTTGGAAGTTGGCTTTAAGCAGGTGGAGATCGTGCAACGGAAGAAATGGGTAATAAATGGTAAATGGAAAATGGGTCAAAGGCTTGGGTCTAAATGGTGGTGGGTTTTGGTTGTTAGATGTGGGTGTGGCTGAGAGGATAGATCGAGGAGAGAGAGAGAGAGACCGAACACGACGCCGGAGAGGGATCGGAGTTTGGGCACCGGGAGGGCTTCGTCGTCGGAGCTCGTGGCCATCGTCGAATTGAGTCACGCCGGAGCAGGGGCGAGCAGGGTCGGAATAAGGGAGAGAGTAGCAGGTCTCGGTTTGAAGTCCGACTGAAGAGGTGGTCGGAGGGGCTGATGGCGGTCGGCGCAAGGGTTGGCGCCCGGAGGTGGAAGGAGGTGGCCGCTTGAGGCTATTGGAGCTCCGAGGTAGAGCGCCGGAGATTGGCAGCTCTGGTTCGGTTTGGGAGTAAGAGAGGAGAGGCTAATGGTTTTTTTTTGTGTTTGTGTTTTAATGGCGATGAGAGGTTATGGAGATGTAGGAGAGAAAAGTGTTGGGTGAGTTGGAGAAGATGATGGTGTAGGTGTTAGGGTGTGTGAGTGTGTATGGTGTATGGTGGGGATGAGGGTGTTAGTTTAGGTGTGTGTGTGTGTTGTTAAATTTGTACCAAAAAATAATAAGACTAAAAATAAAAATAAAATCTAACTAATAAAAATTATAAAAACTAAAAATCTAAAAATTAAATTCCTATAAAATAAAGACTCAAAATAAAAAATTAAAACTAAAAAGAAATGAAAAGAAAAATGTAAATCTATTAAACTTAAAACTAAAGTCCTAATAAAATCTAATAAAACTAAAAAAAATAAATGAAATCCTAAAAATTAAAAATTCTAATAAAATAAAATAAAACTAAAAACTAAACAAAATAAAAATAAAATAAAAATATACTAATAAAAATAAAAATAGAAAATAAATCTAGAAAATATTAAATAAATGTAAAATAAATCCTAAAAATAAAAAAGGACTCAAACAAAAAATGTAAAAAATAATAAAATGGCACAAACTCAACACACACACGGTTTGGGACAGTTTGGGCTAGGATTAGGGCTCGGGTGAGGTTCTTGGGGTACAGGATAAGGGTTAATTAGCTCCATTAAATGCACAATTGCCTTGAAATACGCGTTTGAACACCGCAACGTACATTAGACCTGCATAATAAACAATTAAGCGCATAAGACCCATATTGTCGAGAATTAGCAACTAAAGTACGTCTATTTGGGGTATAAATTGTACAGTTTTGGGTGCTTATCATTGAGATGTGTAAAATAATCATTTATGTATATTCAATTGAGATGAATAATATAGAATCCTATGGTTCACATGGGTCTTATATCAGATGCATGTGATATCTAGGATTGTTTGGTTTGGGAAAATTTAAAAGATATTGAAAGACGAGAGGAAGATGCATAATTATATTGCATCCCAAACCCAGTTATATTCTTATACTTCGCAAGCGTATTGTTAATGTTATTTATTTACCATTTTCAGGACATAGGACGCTAGTGCAGCCTCACCCATGATTCAGTCTTTCTCAACTTCCAATTGCAGCTCAGCTAGGATATAGGTATCGAGCCTACGTGCTCATCCTTATATCTCTATTTATTTATCGAGTCGGATTATGATGAGTTAAACTGAATTAGTATTATATTTTATTTTCAATATGGGGTCATTTATGAGACAATTGTAGCCTATAATGGTTCTATTACTATATTTGGGTTAGTATCAGAGTTGGGGTTCACCTATGCTATGTTTTAGTTACATACATTATGTACTAGTTTTATTTCCAATTATGTTTAGAATGATTCTCAATTATTTATACTTTTATTTTAATTTAATTTAGACCTTATCAATCTAGTTTAATTTATATAGGGTGTCACATTTATAATTCGAAGGACTAAAAGGAGTTTACTTAGAGAAACATTATACAATAAACTAGAGACCCAAGAGTAAGTTAATTTTACAAGAGCTAAGAGTCAAGACCAAGTAATCTCGTATGAATCTAATACCCCGTATTTATGAGGATATAGAATTTAATTAAATTGGTGATATTGGATTTAATTAATCTGGAGGATTTAATTAAATTTGTGAATTAAGATTTAATTAATTCGGGTTATTTTTAAAATTCACATGTGTCGTAATTTGAGGCCGAGATTGGAGATCTTAGTTAAGTAACTCGGATGAGGATTCTGAGTGCATGGTTGATTCCGAATAGGTCGAGATAGTCAAAAAAGAGTACCCGATGATAGTAATTGGATCTCGGGGCATTTTTAGGCATGACCGGGTTCACACGGGGGTGCTCGGGTCATTTAGGCTTGGCCCATAGGCTTAATTTCAGGATTATTAATATAATAACTACATTAGGGAGTTTTTGGAAGACACCAATCAAATAGAAAAACCTAATTTTGCAAAGGAGAAAAGAGGGAGGATTTGGAAGAGCTTTTGGGGGCCAAACCAAGAAGAGGGATGTGTTCTTCGTCAAACCTTCGTCTATATCAAAGGAAATCACACCCTACGAACTCATTCAAGAAATTAGTTAAACTTTCTTTCAATTTAATTCCTGTATTTCAATTCATATCATAGTGCGTGATAAAGAATGTCATTTTTAGGAGTGGGCTATTATATGAATTGGGTTTTGATGATTTGAGCATATTGTGTGAATTAAATACGAAAATTGATGATTGATTGGGATAAATCATTGTTTAAATTATGTTTATATGAGAAATGAAAATGCTAGGTTCATTGGTTTGAGGATTACATAGTTGAATCTAGGAAGAGGACTTAACAAACCTTACAAAACCCGAATCGTTGAATAAAAAGATGATGAGATAAATATGTGATGTTTAAAGGTTAAAATGGTGATTATAGCCTATTTTAAAGGCACGATAAATGTGGTGAATATCTGGGTTGTGTTCTAATAAGAAACTATGAAGGTTTAAAGTAATCAATGGCGAACAACGTAAGGAAAACGAAAAGGTTGAAAAACGCAGGGGTCGTTTGAGCGACCCAAGATCTCTTGCGAATGACATAGGTATGTCGCGTGAACGACCTGGGCAACCATTCGAGCGATGGTAAGGATTTTTGAAATGCTAATTTTGCCCCTATTATTTTTTGGGATATTTTTTAAGGATTTAGTTACTGTACAGAAAATTAAAAGGGGATAATACATAGGGCCTTGGGAGGTGGATCTTAAAATATATTTTATTTAGATAGAGTGTCAATCTAAATAGTGGATGTTGGGTGAAATAAATTCAAGGGGTTAAATTATGGACTAAGTTAGGGGGTCCGGGTATCATGGTTGAGTGACACCACCTGGATAAATTAGTTGAGGTGAAAACTAATTTAATTAAGGGTCAGAGGTTTGATTCGGATATTTTCAAGCTAGTGCGACGAGAGTTAGGCACGGAATAGCTAATTTAAGTTATTATAGATATATATAATAAATTATCAAATATTAAATTTAAGGAGAGGTGTTAACCTTAATAGTGGGATTTTGTGTAATAAATTCTAAAGGGTGAAAATACGAACCGATTAAGTGAGTTTGGGTATTGTAGTTGGGTGACACTACTTAAATAACAAAATAATTAATGTGTGATTAATTAAATTACAAGCCGGGATATAGACTTGGGTATTTTGGGCTAGTAATACGGGTCTTAGGCACGAGTTAGTCGGACTTTTTTTATATATGTATATGGTAGTGTGATAGTATATATATATATATATGATATTGGTGTGAATGATATTTATAGAAATGCATACCCCTCTAGTGCTATCATAGGAGGTTATGCGATGTGGGATATAGACTTGGGTATTTTGGGCTAGTGATACGGGTGTTAGGCACGGGTTAGCCGGACTTTTTTATATATGTATATGTATATATATATATATATATATATATATATATATATATATATATATATTTATTTGTTCTTACAGATATTTGTGTGAATGATATTTATAGAAATACATACCCCTCTAGTGCTATCATAGGAGGTTATGCAATCTGGGTGAACCCTCTGTCTTGAGGAGCGGGGAGAGTATAATCCCGAGGTCATAACATCCAAAATTTATAAGTTATTATTCTTTTCGGGGTGAGACGTCTTGTGTATGATTCTGTCTCACACCTGGGGAACTATGACCTCCTCCGCTACGCTTATTATTATTTTTATTTTTATTTTTATTCAATCTCGAGAGTGAGTCTGACTTGAGGTGGCCGGGTTAGAGTGAGTATGCCTGGAACATGATAGCATTTTAGAGAAAGCATCTTGTGAGTTATTACTCGGGAATGGATGGTTATTATACTTGACATGTATGTGAATGTTTTAGTATACTAGTACGTATATAATATGAGTAAATAATTATATACGGGATTAATGCATAAGCGTGGATGTATTTCTTATATAACTAGTGTGAAAGTTACATGATTTAAAAAAGGTATTTCTTATATAACTAGTGTGAAAGTTATATGATTAAAAAGGTGTTTCCTATATAACACGTGTTAATTTTATATGATTTAACATAGTTGAACCGATTAATAAGTTAATGAGGAGATAACTTAATAATCAAAGTAAACGTATTCGGGTTAGAGTAGTGTGGTATAAAGAGGTGTGATGCGGCTAGTTAGGCAGGGTAGCTTAACTAGGAAGGTTAGAAGGCAAGATTTAGGCGTGCACATTAGATGAGGGGTGGACTATACCTCAAGAGAGTGCGACACTAGGTTAAATATGAAGAGTGTGCATGCATATTTAATTATTGCAATTCAACTTCTTGCTAAATATTTTCAAAATGTTTTACTTGGGCTCTGACCCATATCAAAATATTTTCCAAAACCTTTTAGATGTCCAGTCACAAGAATGCCTAGATTGAGGATTCTATCCAGGGATGCGTAACTGCAGCTCGTCTAGAAGTTGGAGGACTTTGCTACCGACACTTCGTTCATTTATTCCTAGTGTAGGGACTTTATTTCAGTACTCATTTGGGCATGCCTCCCTCAGATTAGGTATTCAGTTATTTACTTGACCTTGTATATCTATATTATTATTTCAGTTTACTGTTGTATTTTGTTAATTAACCGGTAATTGATTTGGTACTATTTATTCATATTATTAACATGTGTTGGATTCAGTTACCAGGTTATGTGGATGGTTTAATTATTATTCATTTCCATGATTTTTTAATTCTTAAAAGATAAAATTTGGCACCAGTCTATTTAAATTAGTAGGAGTTTAGTAACTTTAAAAATATTTTCGACAGTGATGCTAAGAATTAGCCATATGAGACCAACGTTTTATTTTGATCACGGGCTGGCCACTCAATATTTTAGGAGGTGGGGTGTCACACTAAACAACCTATATAGGATGAAATACAACGTGATATCTATAATACACTAACAGTGGTGGGATAATTATCGATGATCCAGATACATGTGTCACTTATTCTAAACCACAAGTCTAGCCATGTTATAATGGGAGGGTCAGGTATAAGCCTAAAAGGTTAGTGTATTTAGGTTAACACTTTGGTGAGATCCCATAGGAAAATGAACTGGATCCCAGGAACTATAAAAATGCACTCAAAGATAAGGACTCTAAGGGTTTGCTTAAGTCAATGAATATCGAGATAGATTCGATGTATTTGAATCAGCTTTGAGAACTTATAGACTTATCATAATGGATAAAATCAGATGCAACTAGATATACAAGAAGAAAAGTGGGCTATATAAGAAGGTTAAAACCTTCAAGACAAGGCTTGTTACGAAAGTTTTTACTTAAAAAACAAGGGGATTAACAATGAGGCCATGCTAAAGTATATTCGTATTATTTTATCCATTACAAATAATCTCAATTATGAGATTTAGTAAATTCACATCAAGATTCTATTCTTGAATGGCAATCTCGGCGATTGAATCTATATGATGAAACCTGAAGAATTCATAAAAATTATCCAGGAAATAAAAGTTTACAAGCTTAAGAAATCCATTTATGAAATTAAGTAAGCACTGAGGTCTTGAAAAATCCCTGTTGGTAAAATAATCAAATCTTTTTTTGATCAATATATGATGAAATTTGTGTGTATATAAAGCTTGACGAAAATATGGTGGTATTTTAAGGACTGTATATGGTTGATAGTTTCCCAATCGGTAACGACGTCGGTGTATTATCAAGGATAAGAGTATGGCTATATAGTTATTTTGATATCAAGGACTTAGGAGAAGCATGTACCATCCTTACAATCAAACTTTTGCATGACCAGAAAAATAGGATGTTGGTATTATCCCAAGCTACTTATATCGATGATGTGATCATAAAATTTATCATGGATGATTCTAAGAAAGTATTTTTTTCCTTTCAGACATGGAATCGCTCTATCTAAGGATCAGTATCGTAAGATGCCTGATCAGATAAAAGGGGTGGGGAATATACGTTATGATTTAATAGTGGGAAGCCTCATATATGGTATGATATATATAAGATAATTTTTTATTATTATTAACATGATCAGTATATTCTAGTATAACCCAAGTAAGGATCACTAGGCTTCATTAAATGACATTCTCAAGTACTTAAAAATGACTTAGATTATGTGCTAGTTTACTCGACGGATAATCTTGTTCCTTTAGGGTACACAAATATAGACTTTCAGTAGGATAGGGATTCCAGGAAATCGACCTCAATATATGTGTTTATCATAGGATGTGGAGCCATAAGTTGAGGAGTATAATTTATTTTTTATATTTTTTACTCGACCATGAAATACGAATATGTTGCCGCTTAGGAGGCAACAAAAGAGGCTATTTGGATCTAGAACTTCCTAGGTGATTTAGGTGTTTTTTTAGTGCAATCGATCATTACATTTTAATATGACAATAACAATGCGAATATTAAATCTAAGGAGCTAAGGACTCATAAATAGGATACGCATGTTGAGCATAAGTATCATTTGATATAGGATATCGTGTAAAGAGGATACATCATTTGGACTAAGATTTCATCTCATGACAATCTAAAAGATCCTTTTATAAAAAGCTTACTGACTAAGTATTTTAATAGTCATGTAAAGGGGATGGGTGTTAGATGCAAAGGCACACGGGTTTGGGACTAAGTTGGATATCGTTGGGATTATATTCTTAAAACCATGTATGGTATTTATTTTTTAAGAGTATATTGTACTAAAAGTTCTCCATAGGATTAGATTTTCTAAATTCCATGCCAATTTTTTTTACTCTTTGTCCCAAAGGTTCCCGAAAAGCTTCATCAATTTCAACCCGTATCAGTCATGTCGAACCTCATACACCATTTAGGAAAGGTATAAGATTTAGCACACTTAGATTCACCCCTTAGTTAATTGTTTTCATTATTGAAAAATCTTTTTAACTAACCTTGTTTGGATAAATTATCAAATACACTATGAAAATATACTATTCATACAGAAAAATCTATTTTCTTAGAAGTTAAATCTTTCTCGTGTATTTTAAGTATGGTTGTTGTTTGTTGGAACAAACATACTTATGGTTTTCCTAAAAACAAATTTTGAAAACTTTTTTAGGAAAAATTAGACAAAATTCATAGACACTTTCGCGGGTTGCTCATCGGAGCTTTACCATAACGAAGACTTTCTTCGCTGCAGCAAACAACCTTTCACTAAAAGTTTTTTACCCTTGATTTTTATTGGACCACTTTCTTGACCTCCTTCGATTTAGGTTTTCTAAAGTGAAGATTTTCCTCACTGTTGCGAAACCACTGACGAACGATTCAAACAGTGCGTCGAAAGCACTTTTTGGAAGATCTTACCTTAATATCTCCTTAGTAAGTGTTCCAAGAACACCTTTTCGGCTAGAAAATTCTTAAATATGGCTACTTGAGACCTTAAGAGTTCAACCCATAACTTATTATCCTCCTAAATGTTTCCTAAATTATGGATATATAGTTATATGTTCAATAATCTTCCAAACTAAGAGAGAAAGAGAGAGACAGAGAGAGAGAGAGAAAGAGTTTAAGAAAAAAATCTTCTTTGCTGATCAAAATCATTTCAATATTTGAGAGAATATTTTTCACTCCTCTTCTTTGAGTTCTTCAAGCCATAACTTTTTGGTTTTATCTTTGAGAAAGTCTTAGAGATTTCTTTACTCTTCGTGCTCAAATATTTTTCAAATTTTGTATTTGTGAGTATGCATTTTCTCTTCGTTGGCTTAAAAAAATCGCTGTGAGATTTAAATCACCATACCCTTATAATATACTTACCCAGACTTTTAGGATTCCCTCATAACCCTAGGTGTCCTTTTATGGGTTCTTGAAGGTTCCATTCTTGGAACAAAGTTTTTTTTAACTTTAAACAAGAATTTTTGGGCAAAAGAGGGTTTGAAGACATTAGTTACTGACCAAAATCAATGGTGGTTGTATTGTGTTCTTAAACTGTTGGCACCTTACTAGGAACATATGGTGTGAAAGAGTTTCTACTGAAAGTTGTGTAACTATCTTAAATTTTCCTTTTATAAACCTTTACCATAGTGAATTTATCATTCTCATCAGCCTGAGATTTTACCAGTTAATGGGGTTTCCCCTTGTAAATCCGGCCTTGTGATTATTTTACTCTTTTTGTATCTTTTAGAATCATTATCTTAATTTTAGAAGATAAAACTTGCTTTGGCGACCGTTTACCCTTTTGTAATAACAAATTATTCCTCATTTTTAATGAATTAAGTGAATTAATTTTTATATTTAGGTAGTTACCATTGAGAGGCGGACTCTCAACTACTATAAGAGTTGGTTTTGAACGTTTTAGGTGTTATAACCTATAGTATATCCTTTCTTTTGTGTGTGGATTGGATGGAAGTTTAACCCTCTGATATCCTCCATTTGATGGTAAGAATTATTCCTATTGGAAAGGTTGTATCTCCGCATAATTGATGTTGTGGATGATAGGATTTGGAATAGTGTTCTATTGGGATGGAAGTGTCTCATGGCTATTGTCAATAATGTTCCAATAGCCAAGATTAGATCTAGTTATGACGACAATGATTTTAAGGAGAGTGGGTGGAATATGTAAGGAATTAACACTATTTTTGGTTTTGTGTCCCCGATTGAATTTATATTCATTTATACTTGTATAACATTTAAGGAGGCATGAGAAATCTTATATACAACCAATGAAGTCACCTCCATTATAAAGAAGTCTAGGCTTAAATAGTTGACCACCCATTTTTAACTCCTCACCATGACGGAGAATGAATCTTTTGATGAGTTCGATGTCGCGATGAACGATATAGTAATGTTTTCCCTTGCTTTAGGGAAAACAATAAGAGAGGATATAATTATAGATAAAATCCTACGATCTCTCCCATGTAATTTCCGTGGAATGATAGATGCCATAAACGTAGTTAGATCCCTACTCATAACGCACCTACGGGGAAAATTTATTATATCACTAATAAATGACTCCTAAAGAGAGGAATCTATCTTTTAAGGATAAAAAAGGAATCTCTTAGTTTGTGTTCCCTTATGTTATTGATGAAGATATGACTTTCATTATTGAAAATTTTTCCAAGACTTAGCATAAGCGATTTCAATCTAAAGGCTCTCTAAAAAATTATCTTCCTAGATTTGAAGTTAGTCAAGGAAGTGGAGAAAAGAAGATTGATTCTCTATAACCCATTACTTATTTCATGTATAATGGTAGAGGACATATTTTTGAGCAATTTCCATCGAATTTGAGTCAAGTTAATGGCAATAATGCTTATCAACTTGAGTCTTTCAGTTTCTCTTCAATTTATACTATTCGAGACTCAAGTAAACAACTACTCTCTTCAAACTCGAGAAGCTCTTTCTTCATAGCCTCTATTAAACCTCTAAGGCTATCTCTTTCACCTTCTACATACTCTAGCTTCTCACGATGAGTTCTCTGACGTGACTTAAGATCTTCAATTAAAATACTCTTATCATTAGCCATGACAAATTCTCTCATTTAAGCATCTAACTTTAAGCTTTCTCTTTTTAATTTTAACGATTCTGCATACAATTCACAAAAGGTCACTTGAAGTTCACTCTCCTCTACCTCTTCTTCATTCTGACTCTCTTCTCCACTCTTTCTACCATCAAACTTTTGGGATTCTAAAATAATGGCCTCAGAAGTGTCATGTAAAGGAATATCTTCATGGGAAGATTCATCATCGGTGCTCACATAACTTTCCATGAATGCAGTCAAGTTGTGCTAAATGGGGGAATCGGGTCCCTATTTCGGATCACTATAACTAAGGGTGGCATTATATGAAAATAATTTCTTGCTCTCCTTCCTTAGTTTAATGGGACATTCAAAAGCCCTATGGACATGGCCCTCATAACCATAACACTTATTTGAATCATCCCTGTTAACATCCTTATTATGATTTTTAGCGAATCTCTTGGATTTACTATGCTTAGACTTCTCATACTTCTTAAAATCATTTTTAAGTTTCTCTTTATTAGTCTTGAGAAATTTTCTAAACTTCCTAGTAAACAAAGCCATATATTTCTAGTCAATCTCAAACTCAACATTCAAAACCGGCGTTTCCTCCTTCTGGGCTTTCAAATCTATGCCCTTATCTTTATTATTCTCGTATTTTGAGGGAAACATGTCAAGTTCATAGGTTTGACGGTCACCTATAATCTTTTTAAGTTTCGTAGAATCTAAAGTGGCTAAAGAATTTAAAACGGTCACCATTGGAATAAATCTATCGGGTAATGACTTCAACATTTCTTTATGACACGGTTGTTGGGTATCTTTTCTCCCAAATTAAAGCATGAATTCACAAAATCTGACAATCTCGCATAGAATTCATCAAATGTCTCACTTTAAAACATCTTAATGGTTTCAAATTGAGTGGTGAGACTTTGGAGTTTCTAATCTTTAACGACACTTGTTCCCTCATGGGTGAGTTGGAGTATATATCACATGCGTCCTTAGACACTTCATACATTATAATTCGACTAAACTCATCCGGTGTGACTGCACTAAAAAGAGCATTTAAACCACGGGAATTAAAATTAGATAACTTAAGCTCAGTCTCATTACATCTTTATACGGGTTTAGGTATACAAATCTATCCTTCTAGGCATGTTGAGGGGGTCCACCTTTTAACTACCAATAGTCAAACTCACTCATCTAAGGATTTAAATGCCACCCTCATACGCATAGTTGGAACAGTAAAAAATAGGAAATTTTGCAAAAGGTAAGTTTTCCATTTTTAAATCAAAATTAAAAAGGATTTTAACCAATAATTTAGCGTTCCTACTTTGATATCAAATTTAGAATGTGATTTCTTAGAGTGTAATCTTTGACACCTCAATTTTCAAAACATAAATTTGAGATGGTTAACACAATATACTAAACATAAAATTTCCTTCAAATTAAACAATTAAGATTCCCAAATTTTAATTTCCACAAAATTAAAATTAAACTCAACTAAATAAATGTTTAATTTTAATTCAAACAAAAATTAAATAAACTCAATTCAAGTTCTACATATGCTAAAAAAACCAAGCATGAATATTTTCAAATTAAATTCCTTGACTTGAATTAAACTAAGATTACCCAAACTTAATTTAGCACCAACATTAAACAATTTTTTTGTTCAAACCATTTTTTTTATCTTTTACACCTAAATATGCATCTAAATGGTTTTAGTAAGATAAAAATAAAAACAATCACACAACGCGACGATGTACGAGAAAAACTCACAACGAAAAAATCATCGGACGAATCAGCCAACAAATCCACTAGGTATGTTTTTATAAAAAACAAGACAAAAGACTTACTTCCTCGACTCGGCTCCCTCCCTAGCCTTAACGCTTCTTCTTGCTTCAACCTCCGCCCAGTTGATAAATCGATAATCCACTGATGGGACTCAGCTACCATTAACTACACACGAAGCCTTTCTTCAAATGCATGCCGCAAATCAACGAACGGAAACTTTCATAGGAAACTTTTCTCCTTTTGGGTAGAGTTGAAACCCGGTGCCAATAAAATGATCTCAAACAATATAATATATTTAGCAACCTAAAAAAATGGGTGTAACCTTTTTGTTTTGGTAGAAATTAAACAATGAAAAATCTACACACAAAATGGGATTTTTTGGTTAAGAATATTTTAGCTCTAATCCTCTCTAAAGTCCGAAAAAGTTATTCCCAAAGTCTTAAAATTAGGTACAAAAGTAGTGGGAAGGTGGGAAGTTTTTTAAGCAAAACTGTCAAAAACTGACACCGATCGTTCAAACAACTTTTGAATTTCGTTCGAACGACATGGTTCGAACAAGTTAATCGAAAAAGATTACTAATGAGGAAACAGTGAAAAACTTCATTAGATATGCTGTTCGAACAAAACTTATAACGAGAAAACAGAGAAAATCTCGTTGGATATCTTATTCGAATGACCTGGAATTGTCGTTCAAACGAGGTCGTTAAAATGACATTCTAACGACATTTTAGAAAATGCTATTTTTCTTTAGCAAATAAAAATTCATTTGAAACATAGTTTAGAACAAAAATGACACCCAATAAAAATTATCCAAGCCTCTCTATATATAATATGCATTCATAACTGTAGAGACCATGGACTTGAAATATTGATGACATAAAACATGGCACAAAAAATCGACACTGATGATATCTTAACAATAGGCTTGGCCGCTATGTCTTCAACTCAAACGTCATAGGCTTGAAAGGATATAAAAAATTACTATCCTATGACTCAATCACTTTTGTCCGGAATGAAGCCAACACTACGAATAGACTCAATTGGAAATCTTCCCTTACAAACCTAGATACAGAGGTGACATCTGATCGGTATAGTTACGAGTAAAATCCTAGTAGTTTATTTTAGCTACGGGAACCTGTTTGATGGGTTGATAACTTATTTGATAGTTCAAAGATGATCATAAGGATACATCAAGAATGTATTAAGAACACGAAGGTTGATATTCAAGTCTACGTCTTAACTATATTAGAGTTTCACAATCTCATAATGAATTCTTAATCCAGAGGATCAAGAGGATTTCAATGTACTCACAATTATTGATTTGATTGCGATGGGTTCGATTAAATTTATTAGGTTTAAATCTCCAAAATTTAGGCAATGCTTGTGTGGACATGTCATAGACCATGATTCAGAGGAATCTACATCGAGGAGATATCTTAGATTGTGATAACTCCTTTATAAATTTATATGTTTTGACTCTAACAATAATAATAATTAGTGGATTATTTTACAATTCGGTAGAGTATTAAAGAAATTAAGTTTAATATTAATATAATGAATAGGATGTTAGGAAAATTGATTAACGACGAATTCAATTTCACTAAGAGGGTATTGTATGCTTTATGCTTATTTTCCACTGTCTAACTTTCCAAACAAGCCCTATTTATTTGAATAATTATAAGATAATTAAATTAAAGTTCAATTGTAATTATTTAGTGGAATTAATTACAACTAAACTGAAAGAAAATAGCAAACGGGTTTGTATTGTGGGATTTCCAGGTTCTATTTGGAAGGTAAATGAATTATTTAGCCTTGGGTCCTCAATATAATCCTTGTTAAATAAGTAAGGTTTTAAGTTTATCATTACTCTAAAGGTTTTAATCAGTATCGATTATGACACTAGGCAAGGGTTTATAGGAATGTGGATCTCATTTGAACGAGGGGTACCCTAATTTGAAAATGTTTCAAAGGAGGGAACCACATTCTTTGCATAAATCGTCATTTGATATCAACCTTCTGACGAGGTACCGTCATGTGAAGTTGTTGTTTGAACGAGGGCCTCTCTCATTCGAACGAAGGATATTTTTATGAGAAACACATTTTACTCAGTGTATTTTATACTGGTAAGTATAATAACCCTATGACATGTTTTTCCAGGTTTCAAGGAAATTTAAAATTCCTTTTCTTAATCTGATACACAAAAGAGGGGGGTGAAAATAAAGACTAAAGGCAAGGTGAGTAAAAAGAGACTAATGAATATTAAGAAAATGGGAGAAGAAAGAGAAGAGCCTTCTCAAGTGCCTTAATATCTTGATCTTAAAGGTTACCATGCACCATTCTTACTTCGTAAGATCATAAATATTGGAAGATTCATGTCTCCTCTATATTTTATTCAAATATTAGCCTCGTTGTCAATTCACTAATAAGATCTGCAAAGGTATCATGATCCTAACCCTAGATATATTATTTATATCGACTTTTCTTCTTTCTCTAATGCACTATCGATCGAAGATTTTTGGGTAAGAAAAGTTTTTCCACAAAATCAATACCAACAAGTTATGAGATTGACTTTTCTTCTCTTACTAATGCACGATCAATCGAAATTTTTTGGGTAGGCAAAATTTTTCAACAAAAGAAATTCCAACAGATTATTAAAGAACTTGTAACAAAGATTCCATAAATGATCCTGTTTGATGATATGTGCAAGTGTAAGGTTTTGAAGGCATCTTAAACTTTATTGACCTTTTTCGAAACATTTACCCATTCAAATTTTTTGATAATTTTCATTTTGTTTAAATGTTTTGGAGAAAGAAATACATGTTTCTTTAAATGGGCCCATTTGTTTCTGTATTCAGAAAACTCGATTTAAACACTGTTTTAAATACAATTTTAAATTTATTTTTTTGTGTTTATAAATATTGGTGCGCATTTGATGGACTTGTTTTTAAATGCAGTTTTTTTTAAAATTTGACAAAATTGACAAACAGGTATATTTATATCATACATTTATGTGTGTGTGTATGTATATACATATGTATGTATATACGTGATACATACATACATACATACATACATACATACATCAATATATCATGTGTTATTATGTACATGTAAGGTGTGTTGGGAAGTTTAACTATATATATATATATATATATATATATATTGCATGTAGAATTCACAATAAAATTATGTACATACATGAATTGATAATATTTTTTTAATACTATGTACTATATATATATTTTTATATCATTTCATACATTAATAATACATGTATAAAACTATATATAAGTATCATATACAATACATGTATAAAACTATATATTCTTTATAAGAATTACACACATATTAATGTATTAGGTATGTGTGGGAGCCCACTTTTTACAAGCTCGTGAAAGTAGCCGACCAAAATAACTTGAGTTATTTGGTCCTGCTCAAATTGTGGCTTAATTATTACATGGGCAGTTTAGTTAGGGAAGGATACTTGCAGATATGGTCAAATCAGGTGATAAGAATCTCGATTGAGATATTCAAGCACCTCATGGCCAATCCACGTACGATGATGGAGTTCCTTAAATAACTCAAACTTTATAACAAACATATGTATAAATTGTACTCCCTAACCTAAGGCAAAGGGACGAAAAAATTATAATCATTGAAAGACACTTACTTGAAAACAAGTAACCTCTCCGTAGACGTAAGCAAGTTCCCGAATCACGTACATCATTATTGTGTGTGATTTCATTTACTTTCTGCCTCTTGTGATTTCTTTCGTGAATCTTTTCATTATGAATTTTTCTGCACTCACAATTAGCGCCGTCTGTGGGAAATGACTTGTGTTCCTACCAAAGCATTCATTACCAAAAAGCCATCAATGTCTCACCACATCAGTTACATTCCACAAGCCAGTGATGTTCATGAAGTGCCTGCCCCTCCTAAGGTTAAGTTTGAAATTCGCCAACATTCAAACCCAAGGTTTCACTAGAAAAGGCAACCCTCGGAAGAGAGTCATGGACCTCTAAGGTCCACTCAGATTTCCAGAACTGTCGATGCCTATGAAGCCAGACTTCGAGAATATGACGAAGAAACACACCGCCAAGAAGAAGAGAATGCTCACCTCAAGAGTCTACGAGAAAGAATGGAGAGAGATATCTCCAAAAACACAAGGTGGCATTGAGAAAGGACTCCTAGTCCTCGGGGGGGAATTCCCCCATCCGAGGAAGGAGCCCTAGGCGTGACCAAGAGAGAACTAAATGTGATAGATCAGAGTGAGCATGATCAGAGCATGTCCACTAGGAGAGGTGCCACGGGAATAATGACCAACCAAATGAAGATTTGTCGATTATGGTCCTTAGGGAGATGAACCAACATTTGGCGCACCGAGGATCCAGATCGAGCAGAGTGGTTTGTATAAGAGATCTAAATTCTCTAATGAAGACCCCTTTCCCAAAGGAAATCGAATGCGATGAGGCCCCCAAGAAATTTGTTATCCACGGATTCAAGATCTATAATGGGAAAATAGATCCCATAGATCATGTTGGGAAATATCGGTAGGCAATGACCTGATGAATCCACAATGAAGCAATGATATGAAAGATATTACCTTATATCCTACATGATGGAGCACATAATTTATTTGAAAGGCTCCCCTCCAGATCGATATAGAACTTCGCAACATTAGCGGAGGATTTTACAACACGATTTATAATGAGAAGCTCCCATCCTAAGAAGATGGATGAACTGCTCACAATGAAGAAAAAGCCTCAAGAAAACCTAAAATATTACACCAAGAGATATTGGGAGATCTTTAATGAGATCGAGGACTGCTTGGAGCAAGTTTTTGTAGCATCCTTCAAAATCAGCTTGCCTACCACCTCCCTGCGGCACCAATCTTTCACCAATAAGGAAGTCATAAACATCGATGATCTTATGACTCGTATCGATAAATACGCCAAGGTAGAGGACATGGTCCATCCTAATGGGGGAGATAATGGTCGAGCAAAGGTGAATAAGGGGACAGAGAAGAATGACAACCAGAAAAAGAAAGCAAGAACGAGGGAAAGAATGGCTCCAAAGGTGGAGGTAAAAATAACCCCTCCAAGGCATTCCAGGTTGTTAATACAGTATTTCAAGAACCCATTAACAAGATTCTCAACAAGATCAAGTAGGAGCCCTGCGTCTAATATCCCAAGAAGATGGGTGGGGATTCGTCCAAGAGAAATAATGCACTAAGGTGCGCATTCCACAAGGAGGGTGGCCATTGAATCGAAAATTACAAATCTCTTAAGTCACATATACAAGAGCTAGTTTAGGCAGGGCAACTTAGTGAGTACATTAATAAGAAAATAGAGAAGGTCGCAACCAATGGTGACTTGAAGCCAAACAATGTCCTCGACGATGACACAGAACACAAGTTTGCAATCATTTATGGGGCGTCAAACCTCAAATATATTCACGACGATTTTATTAGAATATAACTCAAGAAGGTGACTCCTATGATGGAATCTTTTAAGATCGACCCAGCCAAGACTCAAGATGGAAAATGTACGCAACCAACAAATGTTGATTACAAGAAGAATATCTTGTTCACCGAATAAGATTTGGTCAGGGTAATGACCCCAAATCATGACGCATTAGTAATAACGCTAAGGATTCCTAATTGGGATGTTGATAAGCTACTGATGGACTAGGGGAGTTCATCCGAAGTGATGCATCTGGGCCAATTACATAAGTTAAAATTGAATGTTGCCGACCTCAAATAAGCGAGTGTTTAATTGGTTGGCTTCGCTGGAAGGATTACCATGCTATTGGGAAAGATCACCTTGCTAGTCAGGGAAGGGAACATCTTGAAGTTAATCGAGTTCTTAGTTATGGACATCGAGTCCCCATAACACGCTATATTGGGCAGATATTGGCTTTATTCGATAATGTCCGCACCATCCACTTATCATCAAACGTTAAAGTGCATCACGGATCGTGGATTAGTCGAGATCCATGGTGACCAGGCTTCAGCTCGAAGGTGTTTTATTACAGCCATCCGCCAGAAAAAAAGAAAAAGAAAGAGCCCAAAAATGCCTAGGAGAGAGACCAGAAAGAGGTCGTTCTCTCCAAATAGCAACTACAGTATGGTTGACCAGGGGTGCAAGAGACCAGGGTCCATCCCACATATAGGTTCATTAAAAGCCTGGAAGAAGTTGTAGCTGATGACAACTTTAAAATAAATAATTTTTTTTATTTGAACTGCTCTCACTGATTAGGAGAAAATGGAACTGGTTGCACTCCTTAAAAGAAATGTAGATGTTTTTTCATGGGAGCCTTATGAGTTGACTAGGACTAAACCCATCTTGGCGTGTCACCGTCTACACGTCGATCCTACTTTCAAACCCATTACACAAAAGGCTCGTCGAACGTCACCCAAAAAAGATAAGGCAATGGAGAAAGAGGTAGGGAAGTTACAGAATACATAATACATCAGAGAAGTTAGTTCCCTGTATGTCTATCAAACCCAGTGGTAGTACTCAAAAGTAATTGCAGTTGGAAGGCGTGCATCAATTTTACCAACCTCAACCAGGCATGTACTAAAGATATCTTCCCTCTCCCAAAGATAGATCAACTGGTCGATGCTACATCGACTCACGAAAGGATGAGCTTCCTTGGTGCTAACTCAGGATATCATCAGATCCCGCTATACGGGCCCGACCAGGACAAGACCTCCTTTATAACCTCAGTTAGTTTGTACTGCTATAAGGTCATGCCTTTTGGCTTAAAGAATACAGGGTCAACTTACTAAAGATTGGTAACTAATATGTTTATCAAATATATGGGAGAGACAATGGTAGTGTACATCGACGACATGCTTGTCAAAAGAAAGAATGAGGTCGATCACCTCTTAAACCTAGCAATAACCTTTAAAATCCTCAGGAAATAATGAATGAAGATTAATGTAAGTAAGTGTTCAATCGGGGTCCAGTCAGGAAAATTCTTAAGCAACCTAGTGAGTAAGAGGTTAATTAAAGCCAACCTAGATCAAATCGATGCTATCACCAAGGTCTAGCTTCCTCAGACACTGAAAGATGTTCAAAAGCTTACCGGAATGCTTGATGCACTGAACCGCTTCATCTCCAAGTCTTCAGAGCGCTATTGACCATTCTTTAAGCTTTTAACGAAAGGCAAAGGCCTAATATGGAATAAAGACTGCTCGCAAGCTTTGGAAGAGGTAAAGTCTTACCTTAGTAAGGCCTCACTATTGGTAATTCTAGGCAATGGATAACAACTATACCTTTACCTAGCAGTATCAGACCTTATTGCGAGCTCCGCCTTAGTTTTTAAAAAAGAGGGAGAACATAATTCAATTTACTATGACATCAAGATGCTACTAGATGTTTAACAATGGTACTTGCCTCTGAAAAAGATCGCGTATGCCCTAATAATCGCTTCGAGGAAGTTGAAACACTACCTCGAAGCACATTGCATAACAGTAATCACCTCTCACCCACCCAACGTTATTCTATAAAAAGTTAACCTCTATGTGCGTCTTTCGAAGTAGTCGATCGATCTCGAAAGATTTGACATCCACTTCGAGCCCAAAATGACGATCAAGGGACACATCCTAACATATTTTATTACCGAGTTCACAGGAGATCAACCAACAGATCAGCTAAATGAAGAGCAATTGGTCACGTGTGATGCAACATCCAAATATTGGACATTGTATGTTGATGGGGCCTCAAATTCCAAGGGGGAAGAGTGGGGATTGTTCTCGTTAGCCCCAAACACGTAATAATCGAATAGGGAGTTAGGTTGGGATTTGAATCCTCCAACAACAAAGTTTAGTATGAAGCATTGATCTCCAATTTATGAAAAGCCAAACTACTAGGGGCACAACACCTCAATGTGTTTGGTGATTCCAATCTAGTTTCCAAATACGTAAATGGAGATTTCAATGTCAAAGACAATCGAATGGAATCATACCTCAACGTAGTTAGAGGACTTATGAAAGACTTTGAGCGTGTGGAGATTCAATAGTTCCCGCGAGGGTGGAACATTCACGTTGATGCCTAACCAGTACTAAGCTCATTAATTGACTCTGACATGAAATGGACAATAGATATTAAGTTCCTCTCACAATCTTGTATCGATTATACAGTCGTACCTGAGCAAGTTCTCCTCGCAAATAGAGCCCAAAGTTGGATGGATCCCATCATCAATTATCTACGGAGCGATATACTACCAGACGATAAGAGGTTTTCACACCAAATCAAAGTCAAGGATGCTCGTTTCTACCTTAGCCCAAAAGGTAAACTCTATAAGAAGTCATTCATAGGACCATACCTATAGTGCATCCACCCACAAGATGCAGATCAAGTACTTAGTGATCTTTATGAAGGAATATATGGAAGTCATGTGGGTGGAAGATCACTAACCTTTCGAGCAATCAAGGAATGATATTGGTGGCCTTACATGCAGAAAGACGCTAGCACATACGTTTGCAAATGTGAAAAGTGCCAAAAGCACTCGTCTATGGTTAACCAACCATCCAATGACTTAAAATCTCATACTAGTCCATAGCCTTTCACGTAATGGGGATTAGAAATCATGGGACCACTACCTACTGCTTCTGGAAATCGTAAGTACCTAGTGGTCGCCACTGATTATTTCTCTAAATAGGTTGAGGCTAAACTATTGAAGAATATTCGAGACTCTAACATGACCACGTTTATATGGAGAAACATCATAACTCTCTTTGGGATACCAAGTGTTGATACCAAAATTAATATGCTGATACAGACGAATCATAAGAAGACACGTGTCGATCTACGTGGCACAATAGCAACGAGGAAGGTTATTTCCCCGACCAAGTCAGATTCCCTCCGAGCAACAAGTATACTTCGAGGAACTCCAGCTCTCCGAGGAACTCCAACGCTCCGAGGAACTCCAGCTCTCCGAGGAATTCTTGAACGATGAGCAACTAAGGCGGTCCGAACTGCATCTCGGCCACAGCATTAATTGCCAAAAACTCAACAGTTCATCTATTTATTGAATGCTTATCATACAAACGTATACTCTTAAAGGGCATTAATTGTTTACCCTTTCACATGTACAGTCTAAAGGCTATAAATACCTTGTATCACCCTTATTCAAGGGGACCGAAATTTCTTGATAGAATTGCATATCGAGAATTCCAAAATACTTGGCAATAACAGAAACAGTGGACGTAGGCCATTCCTATAAGGCTGAACCACTTTAAAATTCTTTGTCTCATTTATATTTATCTGTGATTAAATAATTAGAAGCAATCTAATTTTTTACATCAACAGATTGGCGCCGTCTGTGGGAAATGATTGTTGTTATCGTTTTTCACCAAAAATCATTCATCATCAATGTCAGATAATCCGAAATCCAGCAATCGAAACGCTGGAAATGCTGGAAATCCTCCAAATCCCTCTGCACCTCCAGATCTGGTTGGAATTATGACGAATCTGGCTCAAGGACAAACCGCCATGCAAGAGATGATGCGGAAACTCATACAAACCCTTCACGGCTGTGCACCTGCACATTCGAAACAGTGAAGTGGTCAAAGGCAAACCTATTTAGTTTCTTCATGATCCAGGCGTACAGATGCGTATCGTAATGAGGAATCTGATGATTTCTCTTATCAACCTGGGCAAACTTCGTCAATACGCATTACAAATACTGAGCAACGTATCATTCTCTCTCCAGAGATACCCAGTGCTTTGGAAAGATTGAGTAGGGTGTCTCCTTTCAGTCGATTAGGCCCTAGGAGGAATAGGAGTCCACCTAAGACCATGTCGAGGAGTTTTCGACAACCATCATATCTAAGAGAAGGATCAGCACAATCACGACCAGTTGCTCATCAAGATAGATCTCAGGAGTCCACTTCAGAACAGTAAATTGCTCGAACTAATAGGCCTGAGGAAGGAAATGATGCGTGGAAAGGGTCCATTCAGCGATTGGAGGATAGATTGAGAGAAATGGCTAAGGCAAAGAATCCCCTACAACGAACTTTTGTTCAAGGGACTCCTTTTGTCCAGGCCATTGTGGATTTTCCCACCCCGTCGAAATTTAAAGCACCTGTGGTGACCCCCAAGTATGATGGAAAGACAGATCCTGTTCTTCACATAGAGCAATATCAAGCTGTTGCCGACATCTATGCTGCTCCCGACGAGATGAGATGCAGAGCATTCTCGAGAAATCTTACTGGATCTGCCCAGATATGGTACAACAATCTTTCTCGGGGTAAGATTTCAACTTTCTTTCAGTTAGCCAAGTTGTTCATCGGCAATTTCTATTTTGGAGAAAAGCCAATAAAAAGAGTAGCACACTTGTTAAGTGTTAGACAAAAATATGGTGAGAGTACTAGAGATTACATAACTCTCTTCAATAACGAGAAGCTGAAGGTCATAGATTATGAAGAAAAGATAGCAATCACTGCTCTGATGAGTGGGTTGTTGCCTAACAAGTTTGATTACACTTTGGCCAAAGATGCACCTATAACTATGTCAGAGTTGATGGCAAAAGAGGCCAAAATCATGAATGCCGAGGAGGCTATGGCTGCGAAGAAGAATATGGATAAAGAGACCAAGGTGGAAGTCGACAAATCTAAGAAGAAAGAGCATAAGGGCAATGGGGGTGACAAGCATTCCAAGAATAGTAGGTCGTCATGGGAAGTCCTGAAAAAATTCGATAATTATACTCCTTTGAAAATGGGTATTAATCATGTCTTGGAAGAAATCAAGAATAGCGAGGAGGTAAAGTGGTCGAAAAAACTGAGGTCAGACCCTGATATGAGAAATAGGGAGAAATATTGCGAGTTCCATAAGGATCATGGCCATATGACCAAAAATTGCATAGCTCTTCAGAACGAGATTGAAACACTCATCCGAAGAGGGAAACTAGCAAAGTATGTTGATCGGGGAGGTGAAAGAAGAAATAATGATCGAACTAGAAAGAGGTCTAGATCTCCTCGTCGAGCAGAGGAGAAGAAGAAGAGAGATCATGAAGATGATATAAAGGATGACCCCGATCTTCCCAAAAGGCCAAGGCAACCAGAACGCGAGGTATTTTTAATACGTTTTGGAACATTTGATTATAGTGTTATTATAGGCGGAGATGCAGGAGGAGGAGATCTTACTGTAAAAAGAAAAGCTTACCTCGGTGAGGCTCAGGCTTGCTCATACATTCAACGGATAAATTTAGCTGAGGAAGATCGCCCGAGGAAGATAAACAAAGAGAAGCTGGTCATTGGCTTTTCAAAAAATGACCTGGCAGGTGTTCTTTACCCTCACGACGACCCTTTGGTGATCAAAATAAGGATGAAAGAAGTAGTGATTTCAAGGGTTTTGGTAGATAATGGTAGTTCGGCAGACATCATGTACTACTCATGCTTTGACAGTTTAAATTTGAAATTATCTCAATTGGAACCTTATCACAAAACTCTCCTGGGTTTTGCTGACGAGAAAATTTTTCCACTTGGGACGATCAAGTTGGATACATTCATTGGAACTTGGCCTACTTGTCAAAGAGAGAGAATACGCTTCTTTGTGATGGATAAGAATGTGCAGTCAGCTTACAACATCATCATGGGAAGAGTTGGTTTGAAGAAGTTCGAAGCAGTTCCATCTACAGTACATCAGTGCTTAAAATTCCCGACAAATTTCGGAGTAGGAGTTGTGTAAGGTGATCAAAAAGTAGCTCGGGAATGATATTATTCATCTGCCAAGCAAGAGGAGCTTGAAGAGTCAAGGAAAAAGACTACTACCTACCAGGTGGATGAAGGTACAAAAATTGAAACACTTGATCCCAGAGATGAATCCCAACTTGTAAAAGGACAGGTGGTGGAATCTACATAAAATGTTATTCTGTACGACGAGCACCCTGAACGAGTAACCCAGATAGGTTCATCATTGGATATTTCAATAAAATAGGAGTTGATAACTTTCTTGAGAAATAGGAAGAAAACTTTAGCATGGAGTCATGAGGACATGCCAGGAATAGATCCAAACTTCTTATGTCATGAGCTCAATGTAAATAAGGAGATCAAACCTGTAAAGCAGAGAAGAAGAGTATTTAGTCCCGAGAAGAATCAAGCTATACAAGAGAAGGTCGACAAGCTCCAGAAAGCCCAATTCATTGAAGATGTGAAATATCCAGACTGGTTAGCAAACATGGTGATGGTAAAGAAGAAAAATAATAAATGGAGAATGTGTGTTGATTTCACCGATCTCAACAAGGCATACCCAAAGGATCACTTTCCATTGCCCAGAATTGATCAACTAGTGAATGCTACCTCGGGACATGAGCTGCTCAACTTCATGGACGCTTACTCTGGCTACAACCAGATCAAAATGAAACCTGAAGACAGGGAAAGTACTTCTTTTATTACCCCTAGAGGAACTTATTGTTATAATGTTATGCCTTTTGGTTTGAAAAATGCAGGAGCGACATACCAGCGGCTGATGAACAAGGGTTTTGCCGAACAAATCAGTTGCAATATGGAAGTCTATGTCGACGATATGCTGACAAAGAGCAAGAAAGCTGCTGATCATCTAGTTGACTTAAGTCAGACCTTTGATCAACTAGATAAATACCAAATGAAACTTAACCCGACGAAGTGCACCTTTGGAGTACGAGAAGGAATGTTCCTCGGGTACATTGTCAACCAGCGAGGCATTGAGGCGAACCCAGAAAAGATCAAAGCTCTTTTAGGGTTGCGATCTCCAACGACGAAGAAAGAAGTGCAGAGTCTTACAAGATGAGTTGCAGCACTCAACAGATTTGTATCCCGAGCAACTGATAAATGCCTCCCATTCTTCAAAACACTCCGAAAAACTTTTGAGTGGAATGATGAATGTGAAAAAGCCTTTCAAGACTTGAAGAAATATTTGGGAGCACCTCCACTGTTGTCCAGACCAGTAATGGGAGAAAAGTTGTACTTGTACCTGGCAGTGTCAGAGAATGCAGTCAGCTCGGCATTGATCAGAATGGAGAATGGAGTCCAGAAGCCAATTTATTACACAAGTAAGGCTTTCCGAGGTGCAGAGATTAGGTACCCAAAGCTGGAAAAATTGGCATTGGCATTAATTGAGGCAAGTAGAAGAATGAGGACATATTTCCAAGCTCATACCATCGTCGTGTATACCGACATTCCATTAAGACAGGCCCTTCATAAGCCAGAAAAATCAGGGAGACTGATGTACTGGGCAATAGCGCTCGGAGAATATGATTTTGTGTATGAACCCAGATCATCATTAAAAGGGCAGGCTATAGCAGATTTTATAGCAGAGTTTACATATCCTGATACCCCCGAGGAACAAAAGTTGCTCGCTGACCAACCTGTGGATGTTACAGGATCAACAGACATAAGTCCATACCAACTCCGGTTGGTATAAGGGCTTGTGGATGTAGAAAGATCATCAAATTCAAACCCAGACCAACTCCGGTTGGTAAAAGGGAGAGAAGAGATGGTCGACGAGGAGCGAAAATTACCAGGGGAGGATGAAAGAAAATAGTAGATATTTCACCGAGGAACTCTGTCAGATAAGAAATATAAAGAGGAATTACCTACATGGAGATTATATGTAGATGGCTCATCTTGCACTGCAGGATGTGGCGCGGGAATAGTTTTGAGCACTCCGGACGAGGTTGACACAGAATACGCCCTACGATTCCAATTCAAAGCTTCCAATAATGAGGCTGAGTATGAGTCCATGATAGCAGGTCTTAATTTAGCAAAGATTATGGAAGCACGGCAAGTGATGGTATTCAATGATTCTCAATTAATTGTGAATAAGATGATGGGAACATATGCAGTTAAAGGAGAATTAATGGTCAAGTATCATGCAAAGGTGATGGAATTGTTGGCAGAATTTGATGCCATTTATTTGATCAGAATACCAAGAATGGAGAATGCACAAGCAGACGCACTGGCCCGACTAGCATCAGCTACTCGTATCGAGATGCGAAGAACGATACCAATTGAGGTGTTAGAAAGTCGAAGCATAGATGAAGACCTGACGATGAATATTATTACTCTTGATTTAGGACCATCTTGGATGGATCCCATAAGGGCATATATTGATGAAGGAGAATTATCGGAGGATAAGCTCGCTGCCAAGAAATTAAAGTTTAAAGCTGTTCGGTATGTACTAATTAATGGTGTTTTGTATAGACGAGGAATTATGGCAGGTTTGCAAAGATGTGTACATCCCTCTGAGGTGAAAGATTTGATTGAAGAAATCCATGAAGGGTCCTGTGGATCCCATGTAGCAGGTCAGACACTTTTGCAAAGGGTGATGACCCAGGGATACTACTGGCCAACGATGAGGGCTGATTGTATAGCCTATGCCAAAAGATGTGATAAATGCCAACATTTTTCTTCCATCCGACGTACTCCACAAGCATTGTTTACACCTATAACTTCCCCTTGTCCATTTTCCATGTGGGGAATTGATTTGGTTGGACCACTGCCAACAACCCGAGGAAGATTCAAGTACCTCGTCGTTGCAGTGGATTATTTTACTAAGTGGGTAGAAGCTGAAGCTCTAATTGATATGACATACGAGAAGGTGCACCAATTCGTTTGGAAGAACATCATCTGCCGATAGTCTCCCTCATGCCTTCATCACAGACCATGGAACACAATTTGATAACGAGGAGTTTGCCGCTTATTGTCATCAGTCAAACATTTTGAAGATTCATTCAGCACCAGGCCATCCTCAAAGAAATGGACAGACTGAAGTGACGAAAAGAACATTACTAAATGGTTTAAAGAAGAGGCTAAGTGAGGCTCAGGCTAATTGGATTAATGAGCTACAGTCAGTATTGTGGGCTTACAGAATAACTCCCCGAGCAGCAACTGGAGAATCACCATATATGCTGAAGTTTGGAAGTGAGGCTGTAATACCTGCCGAGTTGGGTCTTCCAACACACAGAGTGCTAAATTTCAATTCCCCAGTCAGCGACTTAATGAGAAGATTGGATTTGAATATGCTCGAGGAAGTTAGAGAAGAGGCAGCCATTAGGAATGCTGCTTACCAACAACGAACAGCCCTGTTTTACAACAAGAGGGTGAAAAAATGCGACTTAAAATAAGGAGATTATGTGCTAAAGAAGGTCATTCAGAAGCACAATAAGTTGGAAGCAAACTGGCATGGACCTTACCGAGTTACAGAAGTTGTTCGACCAGAAACTTACCGAATAGCGACTCTAGAAGGAGAGGAATTTAAGAATGTATGGAATGCTGAACACCTACGCAAGTATTATCAGTGATGTAAAATGTAAAGCAGTTCCATCAATATGAATAAAACGACGATATTTTGCCATCTTCTCTCCTTTTGTTGAAAGTTTTTAGGGGCATACTAGTGTGTGTAACACTACGCTGCTCGGCAGTAAAAACAACACGATAGTTCAAGCTCAGACCAACTCCGGTTGGTAAAAGGGCGAGAACAAACTATACTCCTTTGGTTAGGAGGTGTACACTGGCTCAGACCAACTCCGGTTGGTAAAAGAGTGAGTGGACATGATAGTTCTAACTCAGACCAATTTCGATTGGTAAAAGGGAAAGAACACGATAGTTCAAACCCATACCAACTCCGGTTGGTAAAAGGGCGAGAACAAACCATACTCCTTTGGTTAGGAGGCGTACATTAGCTCAGACCAACTCCGGTTGGTAAAAGAGTTAGTGGACATGATAGTTCGAACTCATACCAACTTCGGTTGGTAAAAGAGCAAGAACACGATAACCAACTCCGGTTGGTAAAAGAGCGAGAACACGAGACTCCTAAAAATGCCAACGTGTTTGGTTAGGAAACAAGATATGCTCTCGAATGCCAACTTATGTTGGTCGGGAGGTAAGTTTATTACATAAAAGTGTCTCGAAGAAAAAAATATTCCAAACTGAATCAAGTATGGTTGGTCGGAGATAAAATCCACTAACTGTAGTTGGTCGACGAGGAGAAATATTCCAAACAGTACCAAATATAGCTGGTCGTGGATAAAAACCCACTAACTATAATTGGTCGACATGCTTATTTTTACAACCTTGGTTGGTTGGAATAATTTTCAACATTTTAATACTCATTACTTTATTACTAAGTAATCGAGCAGCATTTCTGATACTTGTAACTTTTTATTACTAAGTTGGTCGATGCACCACACAATATTGTTATGCAAGCACAAAGTGTTTGACAAATACAAGAGCAATACAAATTTGCAAACAAAAATGAAATTCTTTCATTAAAGTCAAAATGAATTACACAAGTTTATTACATTGATATTAAATTGTGTACTAATTATTACATCAGAAATTCCTATTCTATTGGTTTTTTCCCTTCAGCTTTCGATACAGGTTCCTCGCCAGCAGGCGGGTCATTTAAAGACTGAAGAGAATTAATGAAGTTCAAGTCCTTCGGCATCCTAACGTTCATCACAGAAGGTCGATCTAGAAGATTCTCGGGACGAGATACCTCAAACTGAGAATGTAAACTGTAATCATCGAGGTACTTCGTAATTAAGCTCCGAGGAATGGCACGAGCTGGGATCCATTCCATGTCCAAATTGAACGGTGGCACAGGCAAGTCAAGTACCCCCAGGATCATAATAGTCCCACAGGTAGTGTCCTTGTTCGAGCTTCAGCACGCCCAAGGCATTCAGCCAACCTTGCTTGTAGCCCTCATTATTGGCATTCTGGATACGATCATCTAAATGGAATAGAGCTTCGTTGTATCCAGCCATCCAGAACTCCCTGGGTTGTTTGTGAAATTGAAATGTTAACCTATCAAGCTTCTCTTGAATACTCTGAATGAAAAGTCCATTAGTCTCTAACACTGATTTATCTCCAGAGATTTGATTTTCTAATTCTCTAATTTTCTTGGACATCTCAGACAAAGCTTGATTTTTTTCCATCAATTGAAATGCTTGATTTTCCAACGTTGATCGAGTACGAGCTTCTTCAACAGTACGACTAAGAGCTCTTGATCCTCCCCGAGAAGGTCGAGAACTTGGTTCCTCGGTAACATTCTAAGCAACTCTTCCTCGACTACGAGAACCTCTTCCTCGTCCCTGAGTAGCAGTAGAAGGCCCAGCTCTTCTCAAAGCCTCTAATTCTTGCCTTAATTTGGCATTCTCAACCTCCAAAAATGAAAACCCCTCATCAGTCACTGGGATTACAGTTATTGAAGAAGAAGCTGCAGACTTATACTGTTCTAGCTCTTTCTGAAAATTGTTGTTCTCTTGCTCCAGCAGCTCAGCAATCTGTCTACATGCTTCAACTTCACCCTTTAGGGTTCTCTCCCTAACATCATATCCAGCGATGAGCTTCTCATAGCCCTTCTCGGCAGAAAGTTGTTGATACCTGTTCTCATACCCCTCATGCAAAAGGGCAGTTGATTCTTTATACTGCTGTTGAAGTTCATCGAGAGTACCTTGCAAGTCTTCAATCATTTCGTAATAAGCCACTTTGTTGGCTACAGCACGATCAAGTAAACATTTCAGGTACTGATAAGCTTCGATTGCTTGCTCTGAAGCATCATGACCAAGGATATCAGCAATTTCTGATACACTCAGGTCAATATGGCCAGCTTTAAAATATTCATGGCATTGTTGCATCAGTTTTGTATCATTGGCAGACAACAAGTACATTCTAGCCATAAACTAGTAAAGAAGAGAAGGCAAGAGTTAATAAAAGAAGCAGACAGAACATCAACAACGTAGAGGAACAAAAAGGTGATTTTTATTACATCATCAAAAGGAGTACAGCGCTCAGAATACAGAGTACAAGTAAAAGAAAATAAAATAGATACCAAACAACTTCACACCTTTTCCTTGTCTCCCAAGACTTTCTCGGGAGGCTGGGACGAGGAGCTCGATTGCTCGGTGGAAACAATAATTTGGTCAGCTGGAGTTGGAACTTGTTCAGGAGGAGCAGGCAAAGATGAAATATCCTCGTCAACTGTCTGAATAGGTTGGGAAGCAAGAACTTGATCACCCACTGTCATTGAAGACTCCTCGGATGCAGCTTCATCTTCTTCCTCATCTTCAATTATAGGAGGGGGTCCAGGAAGATGTTATTGAAATAGCTCAGAGTCCTCGCTAACCTTCAATTCTTGTAGGGCAGCAACCCAACCATCTCGAAAGTATTTCAAACTCACATACTGCACCTGGGTCATCATGGCTGCTACCCTCTATCCCATCCTTTATCCCAACCGGTACGAAAAGATTTTTTCACAGCCACTTTTCTTTTCATTATCTCCGAGGATAGCTTCTCGGATAGAAGATCCTCAGAGGCTTTCAACTTGGCCTCCACCTCCTCCTTCTGGAGATTTACTTCTCGCAGAAGGGTTAGCTCTTCCTCAGTCGATTTCAACTTATTTTCAAGCTCCCCAAAGCTTGCGAGCTTCTCGGCATATTTTTTATTCTCTCTCTCCAAGTCTTTCACCTTATTTCCCAACTGCACCTTCTCTGTCTCAGATGCAGCCAACTTCTTCTCCCATTCACCCCTATCCTCGTCATACTTTTGACGAGAATCCTTCAAAGATTGGGCCAAGCCCTGTAAAGCATCCTCTACTCTAAACGAGGAGCTAGAAGCCTTGATCGCTTCATCTTTCTTCACTATGGTATTAAAGCAACTCATCAGCTGGAAAAAGAAGAAAATAATGATAAGTCATTACAGAGATACTTGTATTGATGGAAAGAAAGAAAAATTCAGGATAAAAGAAACTTACTGAAGCAATGTGACGAGTAGCTAGGGATGTCAGCATATCCCTAGATATGTTTTCCTCAATTCCTTGGACTTCAGGAATGGTCCAAGTCTTTACCGAGCTCATTGCAGAACTCGGGGGAATAATAGTTGGAACACCAACTCCACTAGCTTGGAGTTGGGGAATGGTTTCAGAAAAACTGACCGAGGAGGATTTCTTCAGTCTCCTCGGTGGCACTTCAACAGTTTCAACCAAAGAAGAGCTTTTGGTTGGAGAAATGGTGATCACTTCCACAAGTTCATCCTTCTTACTAGGAGCCACTGGGGGCTTCTCGACAACCTTCCGAGGAACAACAGAAGGGGCAGCATCTATTTTCTTTGTCCCATTTGGGACGTCAGACTTGTTCCTTTTTCCATCTCCAGCAGAAGTAGTCTCCTCAAAGAGAGCAGGAACTCTTCTTTTGCCCATTTTCTGACTTAGAGGAATGTGAGAGTCTGGTGAAGAATCCTCAGAAGCTGGCAATGGTTCACTAATGCTGACCACAGGACGAGCAGTAAAGGATGATGTATAGCTCCTGTACTCCAATAAGTATGAAGCAGACCTGACGTGCTCGTCTGCAACTTTCTGATGCAAACTCCAGATATGTTTTAAATGCTTGATATTAACTTCTGATTCTTTTGGAGTTTTTCTCTCACTGTTAACTGCAAACAAATACATAGTGAAATATCAGTCATACATTTTATCAAACATAATGAAATCATAATTTCAGAAATAAAATAAAATGAAAATAACCTATCCCATTGCCATATGGAGGACATTTGGGACCTTCATATACTTCGTCTCCAACCAAAGGGTCATGTTGCCAATTTTTGATAACTACCCCATGTTCAAAATAATCCCTATTGGCATCAAGGAGGTTGACTACTAAGGCCCTATTCAAAAATCTAGTTTTTAAATAAAAAAATATTATCTAGAACAACCCATCTATAACAGTACATAATCTTAGGAATTCCTATACGGGTTCCATGAGTTTGATTTAACCTATACACTCCATTAACTATCCTCCATGTGTTGGCGGCTATTTTTACAGGGACAACATCGAAATACTGACAGAACTCTAAGCACAAAGGGTTTGGTGGAAAAGAAAATCCACATTCAGCAATGAAGAGGCTGGGGAACCAGTGTCCCTTAGCCCAACGAAAATAATCTAAAGGCTCAGAAAGATTTTCCAGAGTTACCCAAGATGGAATAGAAAAATCAGAACTGAATTTCTCAAGAGATTCAATAACATAAACCATGGTGAATAAAAGAAATGAAGAAGAAGGAAGAAGATCTTACAGGAAAAAAGGAGATCTGTTGACAATGAACGAAGAAAAGGATGAACACACTAGAGAGAGAAAAACTATGGAAAACTCGAAAGAAGAAATTGGAAAAGGTAGAAGATGGTGATATTGTCTATGAAGTTTAAATACTTTGCCTTGGGAAACGGCGAAAGAAATGATTATAAAAAGGAAACTATTACGCTACCGTACACGAAGATAGAAGCGCTTATAAAAAATTCAAAAAGGCGGATTCTACGAATTTGGAAGACACGGAGAAAATGCTCCTAAACACCAGGAAGGTCATCTAATATTGCCATATTCCGAAAAAGAATGTTCCATACTCCTCAAATTTTGAAATATGAAACATTGGGGCCTTCTAATGATACCAAAATTAATATGCTGATACAGACGAATCATAAGAAGACACGTGTCGATCTACGTGGCACAATAGCAACGAGGAAGGTTATTTCCCCGACCAAGTCAGATTCCCTCCGAGCAACAAGTATACTCCGAGGAACTCCAGCTCTCCGAGGAACTCCAACGGTCTGAGGAACTCCATCTCTCTGAGGAACTCTTGAACGACGAGCAACTAAGGCGGTCCGAAATGCATCTCGACCACAACATTAATTGCTAGAAACTCAACAGTTCAACTATTCATTGAATGCTTATCATACAAACGTATACTCTTAAATGGCATTAATTATTTACCCTTTCACATGTACAGCCTAAAGGCTATAAATACCTTGTATCACCCTCATTCAAGGGGACCGAAATTTCTTGATAGAATTACATATCGAGAATTCCAAAATACTTGGCAATAATAGAAACAGTGGACGTAGGCCATTCCTATAAGGCTGAACCACTTTAAAATTCTTTGTCTCATTTATATTTATCTGTGATTAAATAATTAGAAGAAATCTAATTTTTTACATCAACACTAAGAACCATCATTATCGACAACGATACACAATTCAAAAGTGGTTTCTTCCAAGCTTTCTGTGACGAGCACGACATCAAGCACCACTTCAGTTCTATGGCATATCCCAAAGCAATGGGCAAGCGAAGGCTTACAACAAAACCATGATTGATGGGATAAAAAAATGATTGGAAAAAGCTAAGGGCATTTGGGTGGATGAACTCCGTCATTTTCTATGGGCCTACCACACGATGCCTAGGAAACCAATTGGAAAAACAGCATTTTCCCTCACTTATGGCATGGAGGATATTATCCCTATGTAAGTAGGCCTCCCTACTATGAGAACCACACTAGTCGACCAAGGCCTTAATGATGGAGCCTTACGCACTAAGCTCGACATAATCGATGATCGACGAGAGCTAGAAGTTTTCAATAAGAGACTATGTCCTGTGAAAAGTCCTCAATAGTGCTATAAAACCACCAGATGGAAAACTGGGACCAAACTGGGAAGGACCATTTAGAGTGATCAGAGATGATCTTTAAGGAGCATATCATCTAAAAAAGTTGGAGGGTATGGAGATACCAAGAGCATGGAATAAAACCAATCTCAAGAAATTCTACTTTTAGATCTTCTTTTATATCTTTTTAAATAGCAAAATTTTTAGTTTTTTTACAATTTTTGTTACTTGATAAGATAATTTGCACTGAATAAATGCCGGACTTGCCCATCTATTCTCAAAGTTTACATTGGCTGCTTAACTCATATCATCTCATTAATTTGCACCTTTTCCAATGATATTTTATATGTGCTGTGACAGCCCGCTCCAAATAATAACGAGTGGCCAGCCCTATATTACACAAATCAGGTATCTCAGATGGTACAGTCTCAACATCAACTACTAAACACTATAATATAAGGCTAACTACCCGAAATCATAAAGTGCAAATTGCCAAAAATTTTAAAACTCTTATTTTTAACAACAACAACAAAACCAAAAATGCACATACCCAACAATATACATCTAACTATGATGAGTGAACTGTGCATGCTCCAATAATAAAAGAGTACAATACATTGTACAACAAAAATCTCAACAATGAAATACCCGAATATGCTGTCGGGTAACAGACAATACAATAATCTGATAAATAGAATATGAAAATGTTAATCTACAACACTTGATTACTAACTCAATACAACTGAATCCTAACCTAGATGTACAATAGATAGGAATCGACTAAAACAAAGTGCCGCAACAGTCCGCAACTGCTACTGCTCCACGAATCCTGAATGGAGGAATATCAAAGGCGTCCTTGCGGAGGAACACCTGAAGTAATACAATAGATACATGGAGGAGGAAAATATAAACGGGTCAGAGCCCGAGTTTTGAAAAGCAGTTTATAGAAAGTGTATTAAAATGCATAATAATTATAAATGCATTATTACATGATTTAGTTGGAATCGAACACTCCATAACAATTCAACTCACCTCTCATCTAAAGCGCGCACTAAGCGTATGCACGTGTCTCCAAAAGGATGTCCGATTCTAATTAGGTAAGAGGATTCTAACTTAAACCCAATCTACATTTATCTTAATTATTTTTAAGTTAAATGCTTTAACTTTAATGTAATAGTTACAGTTACCTTTATAATGTTCATTTGTTGAACATATAAAGTTACATGATCCAATCATGTCCACGTCATCACAATACATCCACAATCTCATTTACTAGAATTTATATTCTAGTGATGCCCATATAAGGCATGAAACCATATATATATAATTATTATAGATGAGTTATTAGCATCAAGAGTTAAAGACTAAACTCCTCCCGATTCTCAACACGGTACTGCGTTTCAAGCGTGGGACGTCTCGCCGAGGCGAAATCCAAACAAGGAACCCCCCCGTTACACTACTCCTGACCGTATCAATCCTCGGGGATCATTATGCCCTCAATGCATGATGCATGTAACCCAAATAATTATTGTCCAATTTTAATTAATGAATATTCCCAATTCTCAACAGTACACGGCGTTTCATGCATGGGACGTCTCGCCGAAGCGAAATCCAAACAAGGAACCCCCCCCCCCCCCCGTTACACTACTCGTGGCACTGTCGATTGTCGGGATAGGTGATATATATGTATATAATTATGAGAATTAAGGACTAAACTTATCCCCAAGTTCCAACATTACACTGCGATTCGTGCGTGGGACGTCTCGCCGAGGCAAAATCCAAACAAGGAACCCCCCGATACACTAATCCTGGCAATGTAGGTCATTGAGGTCCATTATGCCCTTGATACCCAAATACAAACACAAGCAATAATAACCATACAACCGAGCTATAACTCGAAGGACGCAGGCTCACATGATATCATCTTCCAGCAGCCCATATACGTAGCAAACTGAGGCCACCTGGTGGGGTTCAACGACACCCACCTCGTGATCAACTCACGCACACAATGTCCCGGGAAGCAGTCATAGTTCCCAACCGGCAAGTGAGAGCGTTACATACCCCCGACCTCTCAACCCAAAAATAAATAGATATATATATATATATATCATAAATGTCAGCTGACCACAAAGGACGACTATGACCTAAGGAATATCCACATCCTGCTTTTCTAGTCAGAATGCTCACCCTCTACGCACGAAACTTCCCAATGATAGCAAGGAGGGGGTATGCTTAACATGTATATACACCATCATATAAGGTACACATACATCCCACATAATAAAGATATACCATTTATATAAGGTATACCTGCAACATCATATTCCTTTTCATTATACGCTCTTAGGCGTAAATTTGATTAACATCATTGTTTAGTATATGCCTCTCTTGATACACTAACCGTCAATACTCACACATTTACCCCACTTAGTATATACTATAATAATTCTCACTTGAAGCTCTCATGTCGCTTCTAGTATGAATTGTCTTTCAATTCAATTTAAGTTAAGGATATTCTATATCCTATTGCACCTCAATTAGCATTTCTCATTGTGTGAGATATCTCCCAAATCAATCATCAATAAGGATATTTCTATATCCATTTGCACATCAAATAGCATTATAATTCTTCATCCATTATAAGGTTCAATATAGTCTATAAACCATTACAGTTATCATCACCAAACAAACCTCAAATAAAAGTGGGCTTCCCCACTTAGAAAAATACCAAAGTCTCTAATCGGTATTCCTCAAATTTAGTCAATCTGACTCCAAAATTTCTTTTAGGGTAAACTCGCTAAAATTCTCCAAAACCTGATCCAAATATCTCCTATAGAGATCCCCAATTGATAACCTCGAACAAAACGGGATGAATTTCTCTTTATAAAAATAATCCCTTCAAAAGCCCTGTTTCCGAATCGATTCGGCCCAGCGAATCGATTTTGCCAGGAAGGCGAAACAATTCGGGTCATCAGACCTGGGACTCTGTCTCAGGCCGAATCGATTCGGCTGGAGTCCGAATCGATTCGGTTACTCAGACCTGGGCACCTGCATATTTCCGAATCGATTCGGCTAGGGCGCCGAATCGATTCGGCCTACTTGGAGGCTCGAAAATGGCTACTTTTTAGTAAGCCAAAAATCCCAAAATTCATATTAATGGTTTTCTCTCCATTTTTCTCCAACCCAATCACAAATATATCAACAATATTCATCCTATAATACATATAAAATAACTTCTAACCTTAAATCCATTTATGCACTACAAATCTAAGGTTTTTCCCAAAAATTAGGTTTTGACAAATTTAACCTAAAACCCAAAATATCAATCCACAAATCATGCAATAAATGTACACAACAATTATTTAGCAAGTTTAATCACTTGCCTCGGGTTCGTAGGGTCTGAAGCCGCCTTGCAATCGTGTATTGGCCCGGAAATCCCCTTTTTCTTTCCTTTCTCCTTCCTTTTCTTCTTCTTGTCTCTCTCTTTCTTTCTCTTTCTCTTTCTCTTTCTCTCTTTTGGAGAAATATCTCCCGTAAGATTTTTAAGCCTTGTCTCCCAATATACACATCTTTAAATGGTAATACACACTTTAAATGACTCGGTAACTTTAATTCGAGTCAAACGGTCCTAATTTATTTCGGAACCCAAATAGACCCCAAGTACAGTCATTTCAACTTTCTCGACCCTTCCGAAAACGATGGTACCCTAAGAATCGACATTCGACACTCTTTCTAACGACTCTAAATTTTGACCTCAATTGCCAATTTATTTATTTCTCCAATAAAAATATTATTTATTTCTCCCAAAATAAATAAATTGTCGACTCCAAAACCTCGGGTTGTTACATGTGCGTACTTTGAATGTTTAATGAACAGGGTTAGCAAGTGAAATACTAACACTTGAAATCACACTCAAACCCTTGTTGTTGATACAAGAGGCCTCATGAGGTTACCCAACAACAACAAAAACCCTATTGGAGATCCTTAAGCAATAAATCCAACTTTGGTTGGTCGATAACATCTGGTGGTCGCAAAAAACCTGCTTGCGTGGATTTCCCATTAACTAGGTACATTCATGCCATCATCTCACTTAGGCCCAAGGAAGTGTGATGACACGACCTAAAAGGTAAAGTGAGTGGAATGATATTGCTTAGGAATATTGGACTAGGAGAATATTTAAACATATGAAAGGCAGAATGCCAACACTTAAACATTATTTAGTCGACTGCCAAAGCCAAAAATGATTCAATTTCAGTATGATCCTAGCTAAAGCCTACGATTGGTCAATTAATATCATTTTGGTCGATAAAAGTGCTAAGTAACCTATGAACGTGTAAAATCCAAATATGTTTAGTCAGAACACGCTCAAAACATAAGTAAATTCTTTATTAAGAATACAAGGTTACAACAAACCAAAAATAGATATAGAAAATACTAAAAAGGGCTAGGGTATCGAGCAAAATATTCTGCTACAGCTCCCCTCTGACCATCATTTGGCTTTGGAGAAAATTCTTCAAAATCTTCACTGAGATCTTGATCCAAGAGTTGGGGAAGAATAACATCGGCTGGAATCCTTTTGTCATCTTTCGAAAAAGGATTATGGCCATAGTTAGGACAATCGACCTGTTACTTGTAACAAAGATTGGATTACTTTGAGATGCTTGCCTGTTGAAGACCGCTCAGCCATCCCTGAGAAAAAGAAATGCTTTTAGACAACTTAGGTTTTACTGGGGCATCTGCCCAACTATCATTATAACCTCCCTCCCATACCTCTCTGGGTCCTACCTTAAAGGAGTATCTCAGTTTCTTGACATTATTTTTTAGTACTCCTATATAAGATTTCATGCTCTCCACCTCCTTTCGCAGAGAATCATTTTCAAAATGTAGGACCTCACCCCCTTAGTCGACCTTAATCCTCACCAGAAGATGGGACCTCAGGGAATTAACTCCTCTTGAACGGAGGCCCCTATCTCCTCCATCTTCTGGAGGTCATCCTTCATCTTTGCAATCACTTAAGTCTGATTTTTCCATTATTCCTTCCTAGCTATTAATGACTTGCAAATTTTGATGAATACTTTGCTATCTTTTAAGATGATATTAGGTCCAAGAATACTCCCCAGTTGAGAATTGGGACAAATGTAATGATCTAAATCAGTAGACTGCAAGTAATACATATCAAACTAGAAACAAGCATAAGCATAAATGCAAATAAATGAAAACATGAACCAAGGGGTAAATTTCATTATCATATAAAAATAAAAGAAGGCCACTGGCCGGTACAGGAACTTTATAAAATAAAGATAGAGACCAATGAAAACTAAAAATTATAAAAGGAAAAGGGGACCTCCTAGTCTACAAGAGCCCTTATCTTTCACCTAGTCTTCCCCAACTTTGGTCTTCCCCTTGTCGACCACCTATTGTTCCTGGATAGAACCAGCACCCCCACCAATCATAGTAGGAACTATCTCAGTGCTTTTATCATCTTGGTCGCTGCCCTATCCTTCTTCATCTTCAATATAAGGGTCAGGACCAGAAAAATGAAGGCCGGGGAGTTCAGGACCTGTACGAGTTCTAGCAGCCTTCAAAGCCAGGCCCTATCCCCTCTTAAAGGAGACCTTGAAAGCATAAGACATTTGTAATTCAACATCCTCATAAGCTTTGTAAAAAACTTCACGATAGCTGTCATCCTTGGCTTGAGAGAGTGCCTTATAACTTGGACACCTTGCCGGTCAGCTCTTTGTTGGCCTTAACTATCTCGGACTTCTAAAAAAAATCACCTTCTAAGCATCCCCTAAAGCATTATAAGCCTTAGACATGTCACTCTTCTCACGCTCCAATGATTGGCGAGCATTGGCAAAAAGCCACTTTCTCGACCATCTTCTCTCCGTACAGGGCCTTTTTCAGCTGTTCCTCCCTTCTGAAGCTGTCAGAGTGACTGTCCAAAAGGGCGGTGAAGTTAAATAGCATCTGCAGAGAAAATACAATGACGGGGAATCAGAATAAACATAGGAAATATCAAAGAAAAAATACAAGTAAGAGAGACTTACCAGAGCCATCCTTTGTTCGGTCTTAAGGGTGAGTTGAGACGGGCCCAGTTTTGAGGACCGCTCATGATCAGTGGTGAACACTGGCCTTTTAAGTAGGTTTAGGGACAAAAGGGGGGAATTTCCCACACTAGCTTCCTAAAGACTAGGGACGGTGGGCCCTTCAGCGGACTATAAGGCTAACTTCTTAGCCTCAGTTTTCTCTTTCTCTCTCTTCTTCTCTTTATCTCTCTTTCTATCTTTCTCTCTATTTTTCTCTTCTTCTTTCTTTCTCTCTCTCTCTCCTTCTTCTTCTCTTCTTCTCTCTCTTCTTCTCTTTCTCTCTCCCTTTAATAGAGGGGCCAGTACCATTACCCTTGGGAGAATCGTTTGTAAAAATAGTTAAAGTAGGAATCCTATTCGACAGGACGGCATGGTCATCATCATCATCAATAAGTCTCAAATTCCTCTTCTTGACTAGAGGAGCTATGTATTATTCTTCCTCTATTTCCATCCATCCTCTTCTCTCTTCCTCACTATCTTTCTCTTCTTCTTCAGCACTTTCTTCCTCAAAAGGACCTACCTCTGTATCTCTTAAAATTGGGACCTGGTCGACTGGTAAAAAAATAAAGTTGTGCATGTGTTCCTGTATTCCAAGAGAAAGGCTATCGACCTAAGATGATCACTTTCTACCAATATCTCCTTTATGCTCCAAGCCTTCATGAGCTCTTCATTATTGATCTCAATAATGTCAGTTTCTTAGTTCCTGACATGATCTACGATAATAAAGAAGAGGAAAATCATCTACAAAAATTAGAGAAACCTACCAGAAAGTTATCAAAAAGGTAAAAAGAGGAAGTGACTAATTTCAACCTCCCCATAGTAAAAAATGGGAAGGTCAAGTGGTATTTCCCCTTCCAATAGTGGAGGGTGTTGCCAGTTCCTTGTAATAAACGCACTTTTCTAGTAGTGCTGTGGGAATCCCAGAGATTTACCATCAGAACTCGCTCATCTTTTCTGGTTTTCAAATACAACAACCCCTATTTGATTTTTGAGAATGCGCAACAGTAAGATATCTCGGTAAGACCCAACCTTGTTCCATAAAGAGTATCTATCCTATGAACAACGTTTACTATCTTTCATGCATTAGGGACACACTGAGCAGGAACAATGGTGAAATACCTAAAAAATCTAAGAAAAAACTCATTTGGGGGAAAAGTCAGACCTCCTCGAGTTATCAACAAGGTATGAATCCAGTGTCCCCATCCACTCTGCGAACATTAAGGGGAAGGGGGCACAGTCGATAATTACCCACTCAGGAATGTTATACTTATGCCTAAATTCTTCTACAAATTTACCATCTAATATTGCCATAACTAAATAGAGCAAGAGAAAACCTTAAATACAGTAACTAGATAGTACAGATAAAAAGTACCAAGAAGAGGTAGGGATTATAACTTACACGTGGCGATGAAGCTTTGAGAAAGCACAAAAAGAGAGAAACTTTGACTTTTGAAGCAAAAGAAGAGCTTAGGAACATATTATGCGCAAGACTGACCAAAAGCAATGAACAAATGCTTGAGTAAATTTCAACTGAGCACCAGAACAGTCAAATGATGAGTTTCTACTTCCTATGAAGATTTTGGAGATTTATTTTCCTTCTTAAGATAAGTTTTCCCTTGTTGCAAGCCTTATTATTACAATGATTCCATCACAGACTCTCACCACATGACAAGGATCTAAACCTCCGACCTAAATGAAATCTATCGGACCATGGTTATTAGCCCAAGGATTTCAGGGGAAATTATGGGAGCCCACTTTTTATAAGCCCGTGAAAGTAGCTGACCAAGATAACTTGAGTTGTTTGGTATGGTTTAAATCAAGTCTTAATTCCTACATGGGCCATTTAGTTAAAGAAGGATACTTTTGGATATGGTCACATCAAGTGCCAAGAATCTCGATTAAGATATTCAAGCACCTCATGGCCAACCCACGTACGATGATGGAGTTCCTTAAATAATTCAAACTCTGTAACAAACATATGTATAAATTGTAATCCCTAACCTGGGGCAAAGGGATGGAAAAATTGTAATCGTTGAGAGACACTTAATAGAAAATAAGTAACATCTCCGTGGATGTAGACATGTTGTTGAACCATGTACATCGTTGTTGTGTGATTCCATTTACTTTCTGCCTTTTGTGATTGCTTTCGTGAATTTTTTCATTGTGAATTTTTCTGCACTCATAGTATGTATATTATATAGTAAGGTATAAGTGCATTAAAATATTAAGAATGAATAATTCTGAACTAAAAAATAAAAAACAGAAGTTAGAAACACCCTTTTACTATTTTCTTAAAAACTTGATTATAACACATAAATATTATAATTAAGGGTTTAAAATAGGTGTGCCAAATGCACATTTTGATCAGAATTGTATTTAAACACAGAAAACAGAATTATAATTGCAAACCCAAGAGTCCCTTAATTTTTTAAACTAACATTTAAGGAGTCTCAGACGGTTTTTTAGTTCATGAGTTGATAATCCTTTCATAAAAGTTATGTTAGATTTTAAACAAGAAGGCTCAAATTTATCAAAGCCAAAACCACGCTTGTCATTTTTAATATGTTTTTTTCAAAAACATTATAGAGAATTTCATTTATTCAAGATAAATTTTAACTTGCTTTTATAAGGACAATTCATCTTCAAGTGAGGCAATTTTCTTCACAAATTCACATTTGAACACTTCACACATTTGGAGTCCCTTCTTAACATTTTCAAGTTTAAAAATTATGTCCTTTTCAATGATATAGTTCCCTCTTTTAAAGTGTTCATGTTTTTTTTTAATACACAAGTCAAGTGCCAATTTCAGTTTCTCATTAATAAAATCTTGACTTTTTCGAACAAATTTTTCTTTTACAATTAAGTAGACTAACTGAATCAAGCCAACTTTTCATTAAATTCCTTTTCTTTTCAAAAAACTTAATTTTAGTAGACATCTTTGTGTTTTACTTTTAGAATTTTAAAAACTTCTCATTAGGTTGTGATATTCATCAATCAAAATTAATATATTTTCGTCATCACTAGAATAATCGTCAAAGTGACAATAAAGTAAATGACAATTGAGCTATTTTGGGAGGAAGAAAAAGTCTATCATCAATTTAGGAATTAAGGCATGTTGTCCTATAATTCATCACACAAGTCCTATCCTAATAATGATTGTACAAATTGAAGAATTCACTCAAAATATAATCAAACATGTTAGGATGCATGGAACAAACTACAACAAAGATAAATTATGCTCACAAAAACTATGCACAAAATAAGACCAGTTGCATAAAAAGCGCAAAATAACACATAAATAATGTCAATACCAACATAGCGACCATGCCTCCATACCAGTTGAAAACACATATTTCAGTGTGTTATTATCATACAGGGGGTAAATTGGTCATTCGCAAATTATTGTACATTTAAAAAAAATCTTGTTTAAACCATTTGAGTTTAATGCCACTTAGTTAAAAAAAACTTTAGGTTATTTATTAAACCTTTATAAAAACAGATTTTAATGATATTAGACTAGAATTTTTAAAGAAAGACAAATCATCAAACACTTACCATTAAATAAACAAATTTCAAAGTGCATTTTTAAAGAAAGATGATTGATTTGTGTAATAAGCTTTGAACTTACTCTCACTTATGCAAATCATCAAACACTTATCATTAAATGATGAAATTCAATTATGATTAGGGAAAAATAATATGAGATCATTCAAGCCAAATTTCAAATGCCGTTGAATTCACTATTAAAGTAACTTATTTAAAATTCGATATCAATATCCAATTAGATTAAATTTCAAGTTAATTTTATATTAGGTGAGAATATGCCAAATTAGGTCACTAGAATTTTAATTAAGTGAAATATGAACATCTAGTGATGTAACTCTATTGTATATTTTAAATTATGTGAGTTTTTGTACTATGAATTAAGGTTAATGCAAAATTGAGATCACAACACCATAATTTATGAGGAAAACCCCTCTGCAAGGAAAAACTCAAGATGCTTCAATAATTTTACTACATATAAATATGTTATAAGAGATCAAACATATACCTAGATTGAGTGCCCTAACAATCTATGTTTATACTTCAATCTTCGTAACTCCACTAGATCTAGCATCTCTAAATCAAATACCTTCCTTAAAGACAGGAGAATCCACTTTGATTTGCTTCAACATATTTAATCCAATAGATTTTCTTCTTTTTGACCTCTCAACTTAATATATTCCAAGGCAAATTATAGCAAACATGTTTTTAGATTAATTTGATGAAATCACTAAAAAAATATCTCTTAAAATGCCTCTTTTAAAGTGTTCATATATTTTTTGAATATACAAGTCAAGTGCCACCTTCACTTTTCTCATTTATAAAACCCTTGAATTTTTCAGATAATTTTTCTTTTGACACTTTAGTAAACTATCCGAATCAAGTTCACTTTTCAATAAATTGTTTTCCTTTTAAAATAACTTGATTTTTGTAGAAAAATTTGTGTTGTACTTCTGCAATTTGAGAAACTTATCATTAGCTTGTGATATATTCATGACTCATGTTTCAATATTTTCATCACCATAAGAATCATCATCAAGATGAGAATTAGAGTAAATTAAAATTAAGTTCTTTTGGGAAGAAGAAAAACACTATCATCAATTTGGGAATTAAAACATTTTGTCCTATCATTGATCATGAAAGTCCTATCCTGATAAGTATTAGACATAGTAGAAATAATTTAACTCTAACTATAATCACACATGTTAGGATGCATGGAAAAAGCAACAACAAAGATGAAATAGGCTCACATTATTAACTATGCATAAAACAAGACCAATTAAGCGTAAAACACGCAAAATAGCACATAAATAATGTTAATACCAACATAATGACCATGCCTTGATACCGATTCAAAATATAGATTTTGGTGTCCTATTATTGCAGAGGGGGTAAACAGGTGATTCACAAAACTAATGAGCATTTAAAAAAAATCTTGTTAAAACTGTTTGAGTTTAATTCCACCTTGTTGAAGAATCTTTAAATTATTTTTTAAACCTTTATAAAACAAATTTATATGATATTAGACCAGAATTCGTAAAGAAAAATAGATCTCAAAGCAAATTTCAACATTGATGATTGATTTTCATAATAAAATTCGAACTCGCATTCAATTACTCAAATCGTCAAACACTTACACTTATCATTAAATGATGAAATCAAATTATGAATTATGAAAAATAATATGAGATCATTCAAACTAAATTTCAAATGACTTTGAGTCAACTATTAATGTAACTTATTTAAAATTCAACACTAATATCCAATTAGATTAAATTTCCAGTTAATTTGATATTATGTGAGAATTTGCCAAATTAGATTAGTAAACTATCAATTAAGTGAAATATGAACATCTAGTGACCTAACTCAATTGTATATTTAAAATTATATGAGTTTATTTATTGTGAATAAATGTTCATAAGAAATTGAGAACACCATAATTAATGAGGGAAACCCTTTGCGAGGAAAAACCTAAATGATTCAACGAATTTACTAAAAATATAAAGATGTTTTAAGAGATTAAACATATACCTAGATTGAGTGCCCTGACAATCTTCGCTTATAATTCAATCCTCTTCATACCATTAGATATAGCATCTCTAAGTCTAAGATCTTCCTTAAAGAGAGGAAAATCCCCTTTGATTAGGTTCAAAATATTTAATCCACTAGATCTTCTTCTTATTGAGCTCTCAACTGAATATATTCAACGGACAATTATGGTAAATATGTTTTTAGGTTTATTTGATGAAATCTCTTAAAAAAATATTTTAATTAAAGAAGTGAAAATAAATAATCATCTACAGTTTCTAAAGAGAGAAAGGAAATATCTCATATTTGATTTTTATGCTATCTAAAATGAGAGTCTTAAATAAAAGAGTCAGACAAAGTGGGTGTTTATTTTATATATGAATTTTCCATTTATTAGTATACCATGCACTCACCCCCAATCCATTTTCAATGCAATGACATTAAAAATGGACTTAAAATGGAAAATATTGACCTATAATCATACATGGTTCCATAATCACAACCCCAAAACACCCATATGTGAACACAACTATCAAATTTGTATAAGTAATCCTAAAAAAATGGTTCTAAAAGTCCCCTTATGGGCAAATTTGTGTAACATCACGTCATTGTAATATGAAATTATGTGTAAGTGCATCATTGGTGTATCATTATTTCATATACATGGCATTAAGGGATTGATACCACCAAATCGTAGGGGTTTCTCGCTCACGGGATAAGAGATTGAACGAGGAGTAATCAAAGACATCATATTGTATTATATAAAAATAAACATTATAGGTTAGGTGCTCACTCACGGGCTCATCATACGGTCTTGTAGGCTTACATTTACCAGATATTTTGGATATTAGGTTTGGAGACCATGTTACAAATGGAGAATGTTTTAAGCACCCCACTCATTCTTTGTTTCTTTATATAATTTTTTTGTTTCATACTTCTTTATTACCACATGACATTAAATATAGGGACATTTTGAGAAACCTTATTATTAAGACTAACTTATACACATACATGATTTAATCAGGCCAAAATGAATATATGAGAGACTGAGGCGGTGTGTCGCCTGAGGTGGAAAACAAAGTGTTCCTTGTATGGTGAACATTTTTATGGCACTTATTTGTGTGAGTATGTAGCGTAAGACACTTGTGTGTATGTGTGTGTGTGTGTGTGTGTGTGTGTGGTAATGAGTGTGCATAAGTGTGAGGGCTTGGACTTACAAGTTAAAACTCAATATTTCCCATACGTACTCGTGAAGTCAAGAGATCAAAGTTGAGATAGTTAGACATGTAGATTTATGGGAAATCTCGATATGAATATATAACGATATCTCTTAGTGTGAATGAGGGATGTCGCGACTCGAGATATTAGTTATCTCACATGGACAACAGGGCATTATGGGGCTATATTTAGATATCTCAAGTGCTGTGGGTAGATAGACCGTTTGAGGTGGGATATTAGTTAGATATATTTTGAGATTAATCATTGGTATGTATTATGGGGAAATATATCACTTTACATATCACATGGGCAATGTATCGGGTGATGCATAACAGGGCTTGTGCTCATGAGTCAATCTCGGTATTGGATATATATACTTGTTTAGTGTGATGAGATAAAATCATACGTATTCCATATGGTCTATAATTACTTTGTAGAAATTGTGACATCTTGTGAGTTTATTTACATAAATTATGCAAGGATATATTGTGTATCACAGGTCGACAACAGGATATCGAGAGGAGATATTTCAATATTCTAGGAAAATATATTATCGGGGCATATCTCATAAACATATCATGGTACAAACATATCATGAGTCTTTTGATCATGAGTGGATCTAGGTATTTCACCTATATACTTATATGTTGATGAGGTCAAAGCTTATGTAGGTCGTGTTGTGCTCGGGAAGTCATGGCTTGGCCGTAAAGATCATACGTGGGAAGTTTGAATATGACTATCGTAACTGGGATCACATATAATTCCATTCATGATTGCTATATTATTTCCTTGATTAAGGAAAACAATTAGTGTGGTTCCATACAGAATTTCTAGGATGCATACTTTTGGGTAAAACTCATATTTTGAAGAAGAAAATGTTCCAGGCAAGATAAGGTGCGAAGATGTATGGGATTTGACTTTGAGCATATCAAAGAGTCTGAGTCATTTCTTGATGCATGATCTTCATTGAATACACAGGATTTTGTAAGAGATAAAGTATGATTGCTCAAAAACTTCTATCGTTACGAATTTATTATGTAAGCGTAGGTTTAGAAAAGTCTAATATTTCGTAGGATATAAATCCAGTCTCCTAGTGGAAATGGGGTAATTAATTACACCATATAGGGGGATAGAAAGTAACCTTTTGATTAGAGATATCTCCCCCTAGACCAGAAAAGAAGCTCAGCAAGGAAGCTTAAAGAGACTTGCGAGGAAGTTTGCCAAAAAAGATCATCTTTATTTTATATTTTGATTATTAGTCAAATTTTATCTTTTAATTTATTGATTGTAAGTTGTAACGATTGTAACTTTTAGTGTGAGGTCAAACGTTACTCGCGATAGATCAAGTCTGGCAAGGCTTGGGAGAACTTACATGCTTATAATGAATGACCTCATCATGGGAACTTCAGAGGGACCTGGTTTGGAGGTTTGAGAAGTAAGACAACATTAAGGCTTGTCTTAACCATTTTAGATACACCCGGTAAAACACTGAGAGGCCATATTCCATAAAATCTTATGCAAAATTACCTTGAGTTCTATCTTACATTGAGCCTTAAGCTAAACCACCCTCTACCAGAAGTCACATCTGCTTTGAGTGATGTCACACACCATTTACCCATTGTCCAATCCAAACTTGATTAAACCAATATAGCATTGAGGTTGTCAGATGATTTGGTGGATTACCACTGATGTGAAAGTCTTCTGACTCACAGTTAGTAGCCAAAAGGTTCACATTTAATGCTTTTGACGTAGGATATGCTGACCCAACATGCATGCAATGCTTATGACTTAAAGTGTGAGGGGAATAACTTTCACATTGATGAGTAGTGAGATATCCTGAGAGAGGTGTGGGGCTATTTATCAACCCCAACCACTTATGAGAATTAGAGTTATTCCTAGAGAGAGAGAGAAAATACCCTTCGTGAGAGCAAAGGAGTTATTTCAAGCCAGAGTCTACTCACCCGCCATTGATATTTATTACGAAGCTTTTATTAGCTAACTAGACATTGAAGGCTGTTGGTGTGGTGGCTGCTTTCCAAGGTGTATGTAGGGTGCTTGCTTCTCTTTCCCTTTGATTGAGTTATTTTCGAGGTTCTTTTATTATTACTTGAGTTATACACGAGTCATTTGTGAGTTCAATCTGATTATTTATTATATAAAATATTATATGTTAATCTGTGATTATTGAGAATATTTGGGTTAATGGTTTATCGCCATTTCTATAGGGGTTACACCTTTGATTGTATTGTAATACCCCAAGCACCAAGAAGACCCCCCCTCTTACATTTGACAACTCTGCTGGAAGGCATTCTTCTAGAAGTATGGCACAAGATAACGTTAACCTTGTCCTTGACTTTGATGAAATTCAATGGAGGGAAGAACAAGAAGCGAGAGAGATTGAAACCTCCAGAGAAGGGGTGCCTAGGGTGGAGGTTCCTCAAGTCCAAACGGAGACAGGACTCCCATGGGTCACACAGGCTTCCATGAGTGTTGTGATGGGGCCAACCTAGATGGCCCATTTGATGGGTAAGTTTAGAAAGTTTTTGTAGATTCCCGGGGCAGTACTGACTTTCGAGGTAGGGGAGTGGACCCCGGATCTTTTGTCACTCCAATGGTGTCTCAGATATCCCCACCAAGTGCAGTTCCAACAGGAGAGCGCGGTCCCCACAACCACTGGCCTCACCCCTACGCCCAAGGTGATCTCTCTAAACGTGACCAATGTTCCACCTATGGTCCCTCAACCAAGTGTCCTAACGGTAGAGAAGGATCATTCATATTCCTTGGAAGAAATGAGAAAGTATATATAAAAGGAGATGCTAAAAATGATAGCAACTTCCTCATAGTCAGTCAGTAAGGTAGCTTCAGTATATGATGATTTTCGTACCACTTACCCAGAGGAGTAAAATGAGGAACCTAACCCCAAAGATTATGTGCCACCAATATTTCACAAGTACACGGGGAAATGAGGAAATACTAAACAACACATTAAGAGGTTCATGTAACATCTTGGGTCTCACTGCAACTACAAGAAGTTGCGTCAGAGGGAGTTTTCTAAATCCCTCATCGATAAATAATACACGTGTTACTCTCACCTAGCTCTAAGGAGTGTTTCCATCATCCTATGCTCCACCTCGACGTAAGACGTCCGGACGAAGTAGTGCATGCCCATTTGTTTCGCCCGATTCTCCCTCTCCGATTGGCGAGATACCATTTGTCGCTCCCCGATCTCATTGTCAATGAACTTTTGCCATTGTGCCAATGAGATCGGCTCCGTCGGCGGGATGGAGTCACACATTCGGATAACGGACTCTCGGGTCTTACCAAAGTACCGGGTCCTCATATTTTTCTTTCACTTCTTGTGTTGCTCCCTCAACTGCTCCAAGACGGAATCGCGTAATTTTGGATCCAGACTGAATTGTTCCTGTCCAACAAATACAATTTTAGTTGCGAATAAATATAAATATAAATATAAATATAAATATAAATATAAACATAAATATAAATATAAATATTAAATGAAATTGAAATCGAAATCGAAATTGAAATTGAAATTGAAATTGAAATATTTATATAAATAGAAATAGAAATACATTACCTGTAGTGCCACCCAAATAGCTAACTTGAGCTCATTTGGAACCTCCCTCCAACTAGTGTACCCCGGCCCGATGATCGTCTTTACTAGCTCAAGGGATCTCGCTAATAGCCCCGTCTTGTTCTCGATGATCATCCCCAATTTTCCATATTTGGGGAGCCTAAGGGTCGAGGAGCCCTCGTCGCCTCCGCTACCACCGAGCCCAGATGACATCATCTAATCAACATCATCATCCTCGCCTTAATACCTGAACGAGACATTTTCTATCAAAAAAATGTTGTTATTAGTACAAATCAAAATGAATTAGAAGAAGACATGCAAATATCTACAATTACTACAAATCCAAACGAATTATTACTATTTAACACCTTAATTATGAATTCCAAAATAACAACATCTAACTCATAATATATACAATTACTAAAAATTCGAAACATCCCCACCCCCACCCCTACTGCCCACACACACGCAAACTACACAAGAGTGAAAATGATAAAGTGCAAATCAATTAAAAGCATTAAAATTGATTGATAAAGTACAAATTGAAATATTTATTAAAAATTGAAAAATTGTTTCAAACTCGCCTTATTATAAAAAATGGATTGATATTCAGTAGAAGCAGCCAAGTCATCCACACTACTAATTAAATGCTTTGGCGCATGTAGGACAGTTGATCATGGCTCGTTATTGATATATTCCGAGTAAAACACTTGGTTGACCTTTTGAGATGCACAAACAAATGACTCATCGCTCACATGGTCGTTGCTCTTCAACTTGGACAAGTCAACCATGATCAAATTGGTGCCAGGATCAAATTTACAAGCATTTTTTCCTCAACTCTTACCCAATCAATGTAAAATACAACCTCTTTGAAGCATATATAATCCAATTCAAATATATTTCTAATTACACCACAGTAAGTCATTTCTGCTTCAACGGATACATCCACTGATATCTAACTGGACCAAAAAGAAGTGCCTCGTCGCATAGGTGTACCAACAAGTGAACACTTATGTCAAAGAATGTTGGGGGAAAGTACTTCTCCAACACACAAATTGCTTCGATCACCGCCAATTTTGCAGCCACTATGTGTTATCGATTGACTACCTTCTCAAACAAAGGTGAGAAGGTAATACTAATTTGCATAATAGCCCTCTGTAAATACTTATGCTTGGAGAAACATTACTTAAACAATAGAGGAACCAATTGCATGAAAACATGCCAATCGTGGGACTTACACTTATGTAAATCATGAGTAGAATAATTCACAATTCATTGCAAGTTGGATGAAAAATTAGATGGTCCCTTAAAATTATATATTATGTCTAAAAGAACCTTTCTTTCCCCACTCATCAAATTAAATGCACCAGGGGGAATTATTGTCCTTCCCTACTATCTTCTTTCAACCATAATTGTGGCTTAAGTTTCAACGATTTAAGGTCTTTTGTACATTTTCTCCATCCTTAGAATGACTCCCCCCAAGGAAAGTGCCCATAATATGTTCAGCGAGATTATTCACTACTTGCATCACATCCAATACATGGCGCACTGAGTTATTCTTCCAATAAGGCAAGTCAAATAAAATTGACCGCTTAGACCATGCCTTTCTTGTCTCAGTTTCATTCCCAGTTCGGGTATTCTTATGCTTGACATTCTTAAATTTGGGATTCTTACCTGGCATATTAATGCCACATTTCGAAGATTTGCTTTCAATTTTTGAACCTGAAAGTTGTCTCGGCTGTAGCCTATGTTCAACCCCGCCCAATAGAAAATTAGAACCTTTCTCAAATCCGAAACTATGAGCTGGGGGTAAAAACCTCCTATAGCAATGGTATACATTTTTTGAGCTAGCGGATAGACAAATAGATTCAGTCTCCTCTCCATAAATAGTACACCCTAAATAACCATGTACTACATAACCGGATAATGTCCCATAAGCTGGAAAATCATGAATTGCCCACATCAACGTAGCTTTCAGCGTAAACTCTTATTTTCTAAAAGGAGTGAAATGATTGCACACCCTCTTCCCACAACTCATTTAATTCTTCTACCAAAGGAGCCAGGTAGACGTCGATGTCGTCACTTGGTGCCTTTGGCCCAGGTATCAATAAAGACAACATCGAAAATTCAGGTCTCATATACTGTGAAAGAGGGAGGTTGAGTGGGTCTAGGATCACTGGCCATACTCTGATTGGTGCTTAGATTTCCAAATGGATTTAAACCATCTGTTTATATAGGAAAATTAATTTTGCGCTATTCTCGAGCAAAATTGGGATATCATAATTCATCCTCCTCCAAGCTGTAGAATCAATAGGTTAACACATGAGATTACCCCCTACTTCTGCCCTAGCATGCCAAGTCATTGCCTCCCCTATCCATGGTAATGTGAAAAATATCTTTAATCTAGGACCAGCGGGAAAATATTTTAACACTTTTGAGCTCGTACCTTCCTTACTAGTTGATTAGAGATATCTAGTTCATCGCATACCGGACAAAGATCGAGATTTTAATACTCCTTTAGGAATAGTATGAAGTCATACACACAAGCATGAATCGATTTATACTTCATTCCCAAACCTTTCAAACTGTTCTTCATAACATGCTAGCTATTTGGAAGCGTATTCTCCCTAGGTAGTAAGCCCTTCACCCAATTCAGAATTCTTATCACGCTATTGACAGACAAACCATATTGCGTCTTCAAACTGTGCAAACCAACCATGACATGTAAAGTTGTTTGATCTTTCTCACATCCAGAGTAAATTTGTTCAATTTTTAAATTTCAAATTCAAATTCAATTTATAATAGAAATTCCTATTTCCTCCATTTCCTCTATAGGGTGAGTGGTACTATCCCATTCAAGACCGTATATTTCTGTAATATACTTAACAGCTCATGCACATTGTTATAATTTGATAAAAATTCGGCAGCATATCCCCGTAGCTCTCTAAGTACACGACGTAGATTGACAAGTGTGAGTGTTATTTCAACTGATCAATTGAAATAACAGTCACACTTGTCAATCTAGTATGTACCCAGAGAACATTAGGATACGACTGCAGAACATCCTCTAAAAGTAACAACTTTAAGCCACTAAGAATATTATCATACAAAAATTATGCAGTCCCAAACTGTCCAAACGAGACAATTTGAGAGATCTCATTATCGAGTTAATGACTCTCGAACGGGTCTAAGGGCTATTGAATGCGTACGCTTAAGAATAGAAGGCTAGTATCTATGCGCACTATATGTAATTTCAAGTATGTTTCATTTAATTATCATACTATATATATATATATATTGTTCTTCATACAAAGTAATTTAAAAAAAAAACTTGAAAAATCTCACCCCCATATGGACAATAATCCAGTGGTTATGCCACTTTTAAAATTAACCAACCGAACATCGATCCACTACAATCCAACCGCAATGGCAACAAAAAATGTGTATCCCATACTCCTTCTAATTGATCTACTAAATTAATTCTTTTCATCAATTAAACTAACAATTAAAGTATACAATTATTAATTTACTAATTTACAATGAGGGGCAATCCTACTTGCATATGAAAGGGGCACTAATTATTAATTTACTAAAAAAATTAGTAACCAATCAATATTTAATCAATCAATTCTTTTACCAGGGCCACTACAATATGAGGGGCAATATCTAATAAACCAATAAAAATTTAATTAAAAAAAATGCACACACGCACATATACACACACACACCCCCTGCCCCTCCCCCGCACTGCCACTGCCCACCACACACGCACACACACACACACACACACACACACACACACATATATATATATATATATATATATATATATATATATATATATATATATATATATATATATATATTCGTTATACAAAGTAATTTTCAAAAAAACTTAAAAAATCCACCCCCATATGGACAATAATACAGTGGCCATGCCACTTTTAAAATTAACCAACCGAGCATCGATCCACGAAAATCCAACCGCAATAGCAATAAAAAATGTGTATCCCGTACTCCTTCTAATTCATCTACTCAACTAATTCTTTTCATCAATTAAACTAACAATTAAAGTGTACAATTATTAATTTACTAATTTACAATGAGGGGCAATCCTACATCATATGAAAGGGGAACTAATTATTAATTTACTAAAAAAATTAACAACCAATCAATATTTAATCAATCAGTTCTTTTACAAGGTGAACTACAATACGAGGGGCAATATCTAATAAACCAATAAAATTTAATTAAAAAAAATGCACACGCACATATACACACACATCCCCACACACCCTGCCCCTCTCCCCCACTTCCACTGCCCACCACACACATACACACACACATATATACACGCACACACACACGCATCCACACACACACATATATATACACACACACACTGTCCCCCCTCCCCTGACCCCAGCCCTGCCCCCTGCCCCCCCCCCCCACATGCATATATACACCACACAAACGCGCGCGCACATTTACACACACATATACATAAATGGAAGAGAAATAGAGAGATAAAACATACCAAAATCATAGAGAGAGAGTGTGCAGCCGCTTAGAGAGCAAGAGAGAAATGGAGGGAATAGAAATTGGTGGGAAAAAATAAGAAGGAAGGGTTTTTTACTGACAGAATTGTCACGGACATGTCACGGTCATTGACCGTGATAACATTATTGGATTGCCACAATCAATTATCGTGACAAGTCCATAACAACTGTACTTGTCACGGTCATTGACCATGACAAGCCTTTGTCGCAGTCTTGTCATGGTCATTGATCGTGACAATGGTAGCCGATTGAAGGGTGTCAATTTGACCATTTTGGTGTAGTGCTGCGAGGGGGTAGTCTATGAACCCAAGGATGCTCCAGCTACAGAGCCAGAACCATAAGTAAGAGTAAACCCAAAATACTATCAAATACATTGGAATATTGGTCATCCAGCGATGTCGTGTTTCACCCTGAAAAAGATCATCAACAAACACCTGAAGAATGGAACTTTACAGATCCCCCAAGAAAATGTCAACAATGACCCGTTACCAGCGCATGTAGTAAACATGGTAGTAGCCTATGATGAGGAAACTGAAAGTGAAGCAAGATAGTATATAGAAGAACGGGAAGATTTTGAAGAAACTTTAGATTGTATAAGGGGAATGGTGAACATCCTGATAGCCTACGGTGAAAAAAGTGCAAGTGATGCCGAGGAAGTGTACAATATTGATAATAAAGAGAGGGATACAAGATTGGAATACCATGATGTATCGTAGTCGCCCAAGTTTGTGTGGTTCTTTAATCAGATGGGGATGCCCAAGGAGAGTAAGTTGGAGATCACTCAGGCAATCTTATATATTGCCCGGAAGAATGAAATTCAATCGTTGAGGGGGAAAGAACCTATAACTAGGCTGGTAAGGAAGTTTTTATTTGAGGTAACTTTCCCTGACGTCGATAGTGTAGTGTGGTTACCTCACAGTAGACCACTATACATAACAGACGAGCATTAATGGAGTAAGCTTTTTGAGAGCTATGGTGTATAGGGGAGATTACATAAATATCATGCCTATTAACTCATTTTATACTTCCAGTATCTTTGAGGCTAGGTTAATACCATTGCCTTTGGTGTTATGACAACCAGTCTTCAAAATCGATTGGTTAGATGAATGTGGGAATAGTAATGAGGAATATCACCTCACATATCAAGTTCCATTTTATTCAGAGTTATACTTCCTACTATCTTTTGATAGGAAGCGTGTGGATGCACAATCATGGCTTGGTTTCTTCGACATACCACTAGTGTACCAAGGCAAATGTGAAGGGAATTGATATTATCATACAAGCAACTAAAAAGTCATTTGCACATGAGGAGGCTCACTTGGTTGATGCCGTATTTTACTTAGAGTTAAAGGAAGATGCATGAGTCTTAACGAGATGCATAAGAGGTGTCATAGTCCCTTCTATTTGAGAAAAGATGAGGCCAATAAATATTTAAAGTGATGAAGGAACAAGAAGAAGAAAAGAAGCTGAGGATGTTAACAATGCAAGCCTTAAACCTTAAACTATCTTTAAGTAACTGAAAGATATAATGAGGCCCAAGATTGATCCCATTAAACATGAGGTCAAATAACAATGTGTACTAAGAATATTTTTAGGAGACGGGTTAGAAAAATCTTGGCGAGAGAGGAAGCGGGAAGCATCTGCATTGGTCAAAACATCAGGGTAAGAAAGTATAGATAGAAGACATCAGAGTGGTCTATCTCCTCTGACGGAGTGAGTGGGCAGTCGAAGGAGCTGTTAAAGAGCCTAACGAAGAGGCTGGCCCAGAGTATAAGTGTTTTTCAGTGACAATCGAGGGAAATGTATTGTCATTGATAATTCCAACATATATAAGTTTGTGAAGGAAGTGGAAGATGAACTTGAGTTCAGGACTGATCTCCCAAAACCATAAGTATAAGAGTTGGAACATCTTGATATAGTCGAAGAACGAGATGATCCAAGGCCCATCTTTATATCAAAGGATCTGAGTGCAGAGAAAATAGGGACTTTGATTGAGCTGATTCGAGAGTACTGGGATGTATTTGTGAGGAAATATACTGAGATGGATGGATTGGATGAAGAAGTAAGTTTACACAAGTTAAAAGTTATGCCTTCGGACATAGTGGTGAGGCAAGCAATGAGTACTTACAATCCAGAGCTAGATCTGAAGATCAAGGAAGAGGTGCAACGGCCATTAGTGGCAGGATTTATCAAACCAATCCAACACCCCCTTTGGTTGTCTAGCATTGTCCTAATGGGTAAGAAGAACAAGAATAAAATGCGAATATGCATAGACTTCGGTGTTTTGAACAGAGCTTACTCAAAGGACGAGTTCCCTCTGCCCTCAATTGACAGCATGATTGATGCAATTGCTAGGCATAAAATGTATAGTTTAATGGATGGGTATGTGGGATATAACCAAATCATGATGGATCCAAATGATGCAGAGAAAACAACATTCAAAACTCCATTGGGAAATTTTATATAAAAAATGATGCATTTTGGGTTAAAGAATACTAAAGCAATGTACCAGAGAACAATGATGGCCATTTTGCACGACTTTTTTCATAGTATCTTAGACTTTTATATGGATGATTTGGTCATAAAGTTGAAGAAGAAGGAGTCCCATCTAGATGATTTGAGAAAAGTGTTTAATGGGTGCAGGAAGTACAAACTGAAGATGAATCTGTTGAAGTGAGCATTTTGGGTAACGAGCGAGAAATTTTTGTTCTTCATAGGGGATCAACAAGGAGTGCATATGGAACAAGATAGAGAGCGATTATAGAGATTCCATGTCCAAGAAATGCGAAGGAGATCAAGAGTTTCCTCCGTAAGGTCTTTTATCTTAGGATGTTTATGCTCGGATTGGCTGAGATAACTCATCCATTGATGGATCTACTGTAAAAGGGCATAAAGTTTAAGTTGGAATAAGGTCACCAAAAAGCCCTCAATAAGATGAAGAAGTTTCTCACCTCTTTACAAATGATGATTCCTCCCATGACATGGATACCGTTACAAGTCTACCTTACTTCTACCACTAGTTCTATCGAGCCTCTCTTGGAACAAGAGATAGATGGACAATAAGATATAGTTTACTATCTGATTAGGATCATACATGGACCGGAGGCAAGGTAAACTAGCATAGAGAGTCATTATTTAGACTTAGTGTTTGTAGCTCAAAAACTTAGACATTACCTTTTATCTTTCACAATTCATATTGTAACAAGTTTTTATTGGCAGTAACTATTTTAATTGGAAAAGAAGCTCGGTGGTTCCTCATTCTTTCAGAATACTATGACTTGAAGTGTGTGGTTCCTCGCATGATCAAGAGATAGGCCTATGTAGACTTATTGGAGATCTTTCCGTCAGGATTATTTGAGCCACCTCGTGAGAGCATTCTGTGAGATGATTTGTAGGCCAATTTTTTGGAATCAAACTTGGAAAAATGGACTATGGAATTTGACAATCCCTCGGTATAAAAAAAGGGGGAGAAGAGGTTATTCTCTCAAAGGGGTAGGAGGAATTGTTCCCTTCCTATAAGTTAGATTTTCCTTCTTCCAATAAAGAAGCAGAGTATGAGGTGTTAGTATTGGGATTGATAGAAGCTCTTCAAAGGGACATTCATTCACTGTGCATCAAATCTAATATGAACTTAGTAGTCAAGCTAGTGAACGAAAAATATGTGTTAAAGCATCTCAGTCCGACGCCTTACAGAATAGTCATCCAATAGCTGATTAACTAATTTTGTCAGGTCAAAATAAGGAGGCATGCTATAATAATGAATATGCATGCCGATGCCTATGCCACTATTACTCAGAAGGTGGTCATGAACATCAATATAACTACGATGACGATCCAATAAAGAATAACTCCCTCGGTTGTGAAGTCGATCTTTTCGATGGAAGACGATTCGAATAAGAGAGGTGAGATCGGGAAGCAACTGGATTTTGGAGAGGGAAAGATGGAGCTTAGAGAGTTGGCACAATACTTTAAAATCTAAGGAACTGGGAAGATGGCTATCAAGATGCATCAGGCTAGAGAAAGTATAATGCAGGTTGAAGAATACACACGAAGAACACTCCGAGATAACTGAAATCCCTCGATACCGAAGAATCCAGAAAGATGGATACTTCTGGCCAATGATGAAGCTGGATGTAGCGAAGGTGCAATGGGGGTGCAATAAATATCAACTTTTCTTTCAGGCAGCTAAATGTCACTTCGTTAAGGCTCAAGCATATTAGAGGCAACCTTATATTGATTTCATGAAAGATGGAGTTGTTCCTTTAGAGAAAATGGATGCTATGAGTATCAGGAGGAGGGAACCATAATTTTATATTCAATAGGAGAAGCTTTATTGCAGAGGATACTTCAACAAGACTTTAGGATACATCCAAAGGGAGGAAGAAGAATAAGTCTTGAAGCAAGCTCATAAGCCAGAAAATATGGGGGGGGGGGGGGGGGGGTAAAGCTATATGGACAATTAATGACCTTGGGTTATTATTGGCCAACCGGGGATAAAGATTCTTGTAAGTTCATTTGCAGGTGAAAGGCGTGCCAGCTACATGAAAACATAATCCATGCCCCTTCACTGGACCTCACTCATTGTCTACTCCTTATCCATTTTATACTTGGGCGTTTGACCTGGTAGGGGAAATACATCCATCTTCAAGAGGAAAGATCTGGATACTCGTGGTAATAGAGTGCTTGACCAAGTGGACTGGGACAATACCATTGAAGAGAGTAATAGAAGGTGTGGTGGTAAACTTAATCAGGGAGTACATGATTTGCCAATTTAGGCTTCCAAAGGTTATCATATCTTATAATGGAATCCCATTTATTAACATAGAATTAATGATGCTCACAAAAAATACTCGATCATTCACCACACCTCAACAGTGGCGTATCCCAAGGGAAATGGTCAGATAGAGGAAAATAACAAGACCTTGGTCAATAATTTGGCTAAGATGATGGCAAACTTCCCAGAGTTGTGGGATGACAAGATTCCAGTAGTTCTGTAGGCTTATCAAATAATCAAGTGGAAGCCAACATGGTAACACCGTTCTCACTTGTCTTTAGATCTAAAGCCATTTTTCTAGTAGAGTTGGAAGTCCCCTTGGCCATATAGGCCTTGCAAAGCAGAATTCTTCCTCAAAGTATACATGCTCAATTAGAAGAGTTTAATGAGAACATAGATAATGCGATGCAACACTTCTAAATGCATACGAAGTAACTTTTCAGGCATATGAAAACTTGGTGAGGACTTAGTTTTGAAAGCAACTGTGAAGCACATTCGACTGCTCCGATTGCCCAAATTTACTACCAATTAGGAAGGACCTTTTATAGTGAGTGAAGCTCATAATTCATGTTATTACTCAATCTCAAAGATAGAAAAGCACAAACCTTTCAAAATTAATATCAAGTGGTTAAAGGTCTATAATGTCTAGAGTTATGTCACCTGAGTTAGGATTTATATTAAGTTGTTCACTATCATGTTAAAGTTCATTATTTGGTTTTTGTTATTTCTTTGCTTCTAAGGAGATTAAGTCAGGAGGAGAAACAATAGACTGTAAATTATAGGAGTTTTTTTATTTTCAATGAGAATATAACAAAAGTAATTTGTAAGATGACTTGAGACATGATATGGAAAAAGAGATCTTTTTCATATATTGCATTAAAAAAAAATTACAAGTGTGGGGACTACTACCCATAAATTACATATAAAGAAAAAATATTTGAATGGCCAAAAGGAGATATCCTAAGAGAAACCAGAGATCTAGGGAAAAGAAAGGAAGTACCCATGGAGGCTCGAAGAAGCTTCAAGGCACGTTTGTTGAGCTGCGATGGAACTTCAAGCTTAGTTTGAACTTATGTGTGTTAAATGACCAAAGCCTACCATTTCTGCATGGCTTTAAAAAGAGCTCCCACAACTACCTTGACCTCTTAATTAACTGTCTTAAGTAAAGGCACCATTTCCATCAGTGCATCATCATCTACCGCTGGTATTCCAGTTATTTTTTATAGAGCTCCCTCTGACTTTCCAATCGAGCATCCTTCAGCAGTTTCAGCTGATTAATCAGCCAACCAAACTGAAACCCATCTTTGGATAATTCTCTCAAATGGCCTAAATATTGATTGTCAAGGGGCCTAAAGATGTTAGTAGTTTGAGTATTTACGATCTCAGCGATGAGACTATCCATGTCGGGGAGCTTGTAACTCATCATCACCTTGTTTAATTGTAAATAGTCAATGGTAAAGGTATCTGGATGATGGGATGCCACTTGCTCAATGACAGATCGGTGGCATGCATGAATTTGAGGATATTATTGTAGTACCTAGAGGTAGAATTCATGAGGAGCCAAATCATATAGAGAAACCTCAAAACCGGGCTCATTATGAGCCGAAGTGTCGATCATTAAACCACGATCTTTCTAGATGGACTCATCTGTGCGATCCGACTCTCAAAGTGGTGATACAATAGGTAAGGGAGCACGCTGAGGTTGCGCTTAAGTACGTGTGGGAACCTTCGTGACCTGAAATGAAATATAAAAAAATGAGAATCTCAAAAAAAAATTGACAAGTGTTTTTTCATTATTAAGTCACCTCGTAGGTGTGAGATTATGAGAAAATCATAACAAGTGTTTTTCATTATTAAGTCACCTCGCATATGAGATTCTAAGAAAAATCTTACTAAGTGTTTTTTCATTGTTAAGTCACCTTACAAGTGTGAGATCCAAAAAAAATCTTAACGAGTGGTTTTCATTATTAAGTCACCAATGTTTATGAGTTGTGTTTTCCATTTTATTCTGAACATAGGCAAAACTATGAAATTTATGTAAACTAAAGGAAAACATAACTTACCTCAACAACGAGCACATTGTCAGAAGAAGCTGATAGAGGAACAATAATGTTAGTACCCCTAAGGACATCAGATGGACCTTTTTACAGAGGAACCTCATACCCTTATGGAGAAGTTTTCACAAGCAAACACACAAGTGCTTAAACGGGGGAAAGCTCCACCGATGCTTTAGGAGCCCTAACGGTCTCAATCGCTATGGAGGCCGAAGGAACCTCAGGTTGAGAAGTCGAAGAAGTTGAAACTTTTGTACCCCGAGGCACCTCAGGTGGGAGAAGGCGAAAACATATCTTAAGAAGGCTACACAAAATCACTAAGTGTTAGATGGAGGATACACCACATTAGTAAGGGGAAACACACAAAGATATTAATGTTACCTCGGTATTTATGAGAGAAGGAAGCAACACAACGATGGACCTTGCCAAAGGAAAATAAAGAAATGATTTAGCGAGGGAAATGGTCAAGGAAGAAACAATTACCTAGACAACAGAGGTATTATAACCCTCAGTGTTGAGGAAAGAATTCAAATGGGAAAGATCATTCAAATAGAGAAATCATTACCTCTGAAGACTGCAAAATAGCTGGAACCACCGTCAGAGAAAGAACAGGCAAAGGGGAGGCCTGAGAAAAAACCAATAGAGTCTCCTATAGCTAAGGGGAGGATCCATTGGTACCAATAGACACGACAGCCTTGCTACGAGCTTCCTTTGCATGCCATGAAGTGGGATACTGAGATTAGGTAAGACTAGTCATAGGAGAACGGATTTAGAAAATCATCTTCTCACGAATGGACTTATATGAGGAGAATATCCACCTGATTGATGTTCCTGTAAAGATAGAGACCAATTTTCTTCACTAAGTATTGGAAGATTATTAGGGACTACTAACATACATGTTATGAAAGGAAAAGTTACCTCTTAATCTGGAGAAGAGGGCTACAAAAGAGCTATAGGAGAAGGAGAGATTAGGAGTAGCATAGAGGCTTCTTCTGTTGAACCTTGATCATCCACAGAACTATCATCTATCTCTTTAGGCTCATAGAAGGGGGTGGAGGATATGTTCCAAGACTTAAAGGAATGGCTCTGGGTTGTACCTCGTAGTCATGCCTTTGTCGAGTATTTGTGCCTAAAGTCTTCCTTGTCTATGAAGAACCACCAATGCCAGATGCTCCTTTGGATCTTTTACACCATTAGGTGTCTCACATAGTGGTAATTGTGGAGATTGAGGAAAAGCAGTAGGGGGGGGGGAACTAAAGGGGTTACTCGCTCAAACTGGCATTGAATCCATTCCAACTCAGCGTGACATTTCTCAAAAAATTTTGTGTGTAAGGGATCATGCATTGTGGGAGGAATTATGGCAATTAAAGTAGTAGCAAAAGAAGATTTGTACTTAGCTAAATTTCCACTTTTGAGGTGTTGCCCTTTTTTGGGCTAGCTGAGAAGACCCCTCGATAGAGGCACCTCCGATAGAAATAGCAGGGGCAGTTTACTTCGATGTAATTTATTTGGGGGTAGGGGCTTCTTGGTTTTCTGAGTAGAAACGGACATAGGAACATAAGGAGGAAGTTCAGTTGGAGGATCATTTGGTATTCTTATAAAGGGGAACTTAATGCCTAGAATAGAGTTACCTTTGAGACCAACCTCAAAGGGTGGGAATGACAAAATTGGGGGATAACTGAGGAGAATCTGGAGGATAACTGAGGGGAATCTGGATAAACTCATCAGTTTTGGCCAACTTCATCATAAAATTAATCCATACATCACGCTTCCTCAGTAAATCGAGAACAGTGATTTTGCCACTAACCTCAGAGTATAGGGAAGAAGTGGCTGAGATGGTATAACGCGAGAAAGATTTGAAGAATGTTAACTTAGGGATAGAAGACTGATAAATTAGGTGGGGGTTCTTTGATCGCAGCCAAACTGCCACAAACATTGATTGGGGTTATAAGGCTCTGAGGCAGTACCCCACTCAGTGTAGGAAGGTAAGAAGCTCAGGGTCTGAAGAAGCACAATAGCTAAGGATGGGTCTTCAATGATGACCACTTCAGAAGAAACTTTAACCCTACTAGATTCATGAGAAAAGAATGACCAGGAATGTGCGTAAGTGTCCTCACTATATGAACAACTCGGCTTGTCAAAGATTGGCAAAATGTCCTTATGACTTTTATTCTTGGTCCAATAGAGCAAGTGATGAAGCTTAAGGTTCTCTTAAAATGGCATAAATATCTATGTTAAAGCTATCTCGGGGAAGAGGGTGTGGAGGAAACCCATTAAAAGTAGGGAATTAACAAAGTTAGCCACGTTGTACCGATCGATAGAATGCTCCATATCAAGATGGTAGCTATCTATCCAGGTGTAGAGGGACCCCAAAGTCATTACAACTAGAGGGAGATTAAACCCCCTTGCCAGTCTAATGGAGATATTTATCAAGTCCCTTCGAGGTTGGTTATTGGGTTTTCCAGGAAATAAAAATCAAGAAAGAATGACCGAAATATAAGCTGGTAACTCCAAGGATATATCCTTACCCTTAACATAAGCAGAATATCCGTTCTTAGCAGAAGGGGTATAAAATAAGTAATTAATGAGAGGAGTGAAGGTGGACTTGTTTGAAGTTCTTGTGCAACTTTGGTAAATATGGTAGAGGTCTGCATGAGAAGCTGTCTCTTTAGCATCCAATCCTCGTCAAAGTAAGATGATGTAACTATAGGTTCAATCCCAATCAACTCATAGACAACCTCAAGGGTGATAGTGAATTATTCCCATGCTGTAACAAAATTGTGAATGGTGATGTTCCATCGAGACACCAACATTTGGAGAGCATCGTTATGCTTTGATAGAGTAAACTCCCCAAATTAAGAATCATGATGGAGCCCAACCTTTGTGAAGGCATCAACATAAGTAGCTTTCATGTAGCTACTCCAAGCAACAAAATGAGCGGGTCAACCTATAGGCCCTTCAAAATTGATCTGGGAATAAGGGAAGTACCCATGATCAAAATGGAACATCAAAGTTCCCTCTAAGGGAAAGAAGCCCTAAGTCGGATTATCGATCTATTCGTCATCAAGTAGCAGGGGGTCACTCTTGGCATTAGCAGAAAAGGTTCTACACTTGCCTAAAAAGTCATCACCCTCACCACAGATGGGTGAGCAATGATAGAAACGGAGTTGTTCCTGATGTGCCACCATCTGGGCGGCGGCGTTTGGGGCAACAATAGGGTAGATGCGAGTTGTTGGAATAATGTGGATGATTAAAGAAGTAATAAAAGGAAATTAAAGCGTAAAAAAGAGGGTGATGCTTTAAGAAATGGAGGAAAGAGAAGGCTGAAGGCGGTGGTAATGGAGGAAAGGGAGAGTTTTTCATAGGTTAGATCTTGAAAGGAATTTCAACAATAGCGAAGGCTTTTTTCTTTCTCTAAAAGTTCGGAGAAGATGAATGGAAGTGAAAGGTAAGATAAGAAAAAAATGATAATTGGGAAGATATTATCCATTTAAAAGTTTCAAAATAATTTTTGAGTTTCCCACACTAGCATGTGCTTAGGAGTCAACAAATAGTCCTTCTCAATACCATCAGACATGTGCCCTTAGTTTGAGATAAATTACTAGGATTGTACTCGTAACTTAACCGAAAGGATGTCAACTATCTATCTAGGCTGTGAAATGTTCAATTATACTAGGATTATAATTAAAATCACTTGTGATAAGCGTGAACCCAACTCACCAGAACTCCTATAAGTCCAATTGACCAACATAAAAAAAATATTTAAAGAATAAATATAAAGCATTCTCAAAAAATGATTCTCATCTCAAATGAACTATTCCTGATTTTATTAAAATAAATAAATTCCATTACATGGTTTTAATAATAAAACCCCAACACCTATGTCTCATTTGAAGCTACTTCCCTCTCGTTTATTCCACATAAGGTCAGAGGATACATGTGAACCATCCTTAGATGTCGGTTATTTATAGGAAGAATAAATCTCTTAGATTATAATTTATTGGCTTTTCAAGTACTTACTACTCACAAGACTAGAAAATAGGATAAGTTACCTAATAAAGGTGATGAATACACGAGTTAAGGGTTGTAAGTGGTCTGAACCCTCTATACAAATGCTCACTATTTTTCTTAATATTTATTTTCTGCAAGAATCACTTGAATTTGATGCTTAGAGCCTTCCCCAAGTATATTTTTTATAGCTAGTTGTTAGAAGTAACTAGTAAGTGACAATTAAGGCATGGATGGCAATGGTTGAGATCTTTCACTACATTAGTGATTCGACACAAATATTGCGTATTTCACTCGTTAGCATCCGTGTTATTAGCCCCCTCGGATACCTTAATCTCTATATTTATGCTCGTTAACTAGATAACCTCAGATTTCTATATATATATATGCTTTTTCAGGGGTTAATTGAGCTTTTGTAAATTCGGACGCATTCTTGCGTGTTTTCGTACACATTCGCACACGCAAGGGGGGAGATTCGGTCATTTAACCATTTGGAAACCTGGCTCAATTTCTTCACGGAAGTTGTAACCCTCTGAGCGAGATTTACTATCCACCAACGGTACTTGAATCGGAGCCTTAATGAAGAAATTACGAAGATTCAGGCAGAAGAGAAAGACAAAACAACCCAAAACAAGGGAATTGAAGAAAACCTACAGGATCTAATCGATTCGCCCCCTTGATGAATCGATTCGATTCAATCTAGTGAAGTAGGTCTTTGTGAGCGAATCAATTCGAATTTTATCCGAATCGATTCGCCCCTTATGTAGCTTCGAAATATCTCCCATTCGAATCGATTCGGGTTTGCAGTTTTTCTTCTCTTTATTTACAAGTTTGTCATTTTATGGGATTATATATATACCATTTCCTTCTCATTTTGAGACATATCATACATTTCACATTAGATGTTAGGGTTTGGGTATTGAGAGCTCTTCTTCATCTCTCTTTGGTTGTGACCCATTTGGATGTTGTAAGTGAACTATTCGTCATCCTCTCCATTAATATAGTTGTATTTCTTAATTTATTGCTTTGGTTAGTTTAGTTGTAGTTTCATTAGTTTCATTCATGATTAGCCCTTAGTTAAATAGGGTCGGGGTTGTGTTCCACCATTAACGGGCCTCGAGCTTCGAAAGTTAGTTTTTTGGGTAAAATTGTATTTAATTGAAACATCGCGCATTAAAAGTGTATTGTTATGCATTTATCTTTCTTTGTCATGCAACGCTAGAGTTTAAAGTGACAATTAGAATTTAATCACATGTGACCATTTTTGATTGAATGTTTTATCAAGTATATTTGGGTTAGATTACCTTCATGCGTGATGCTTATGCTTAATCAAAATGCTCGGTTAAATGCTTTCGAGCTTGAATTCTAGTAAGTTATTGTATCGACCGTGTGGTGAGACGCGATCCCGATCCTCGCTTTAATTTCGTGTAGCGTAACTTATTCTTTTCTTTTGTCACCATAACCACCCATCACCTTTTACACTTTTATATCTTGACGTATTAAAACAATTAAAAGATAAAATTCAATCACTCCCAGTGGATTTCTTATGATACCCAACTTACCGCTGTGCTTGCTTGTCAAGTGCAGTTGTAGTTTAGGTTTTTTGCATTGAGTCACTAAACCGATAACAATGATTTGCGTATTACACGACATACAGTTCGCGCTCAATCAATTAGAATAATGGAGTATTAATGGAAGTTATTGTAGGTCAGTGGACATTGCTTAGATTTTTTGATAATTTAAGTAAATCTCTAGGACAAATTTGAGTGGGATTGGTAAAATAATGCTTATACTTTCTATCAACCCATGAAATAGATCCGTTGTTCTTGGCAAGCACCCGAAAAGATCTTCTAAGGCTAAGGTCAGGGTCTTAAACTTTTGAGGTCGTATTGACTATGTATATATAGATAAAAGGCTTTATTATCATCTAGGAAGATTAATTGAAGTTGATTATCTCCTATCAGATCTCCTCTAGTACATAGTAATCCAAGATTTATTGTATACCTTTTGATTTAAGTCTCAAGGTCAGTATACCACTTTTAGTTTCATGGTTGATCTTGGTGAAGGCTAGTGCAGTCCTTCCCTTGTCATAAGGGGTTTATCTTCAACTATTGAGGTATATTGATAACCCTAAACACTCAATGCTTCTTTGGAGGTATCTCTGGGAGTCATTGTTTTATTGATAAACGTGGTCCTGACGTTAGATCATTAGATTGATAGGTTGAGGTCCCTATATTCATATATTGAACTTGAACCTAAATTAGGGGTATTATTCATATAATTTAAGTCTAAAGATTATATTTGGAATTCTTTAGTATACCCTATTTTACTACTTTAATGTCATGGAATGAGAAAAAACCCTTTTTTTTAATATTAGTTAAGTTTTTAGATTTTATGGTGCCTGAAGATTTCTCGTGATATAAGGATATGAGCATTATAATTTAGGTGAAAAGCAATGTTTAGGGGCGATCAATTCCTGAAACTTTTTAAAGTTTAGGTTCCTAAAATTTCTTGAAAGATCCTCAGGCTTTCCCTTGAGCTATGGGTGAATACATCGAAGCTCAATTTAAAATCAAGGTTACTTGATCTGTAAGATTAGTTTTAGATCAAGTTTTTCAACCTCTATATTCACCCTTAGTAAGGGATTTTAGAGACATTGGGACTATAGTGGTAGCCAAGGGTCCTTGGATCTTGTAAGGACAAATTTCTAGATAGAGTTAATTTCTATAATTGGAATTGTTCCAGATAAAAACCTATTTGAGTCATAGATAGATTTTTTAACTTGTTACAACTCCCACATAGTCTATGACGTTATTTTGAAGACGTAGCGACCAAGATTAAAGATTGATCATGCCGTGTTTATTCGTGCCTATTTCACATCTTCATATTATTTTGTATTCTGAGATACTCTCAAGTATGAACACATAATGTTTATGGGACTCGAAAAACGTTTTAAGGATGTTATTTTGTTTAAAAATGATTTTTAAAGGTTAAAAATGATTTTAAAATGTTTAAACTTCATTTTTCTGAGATAAATATGTTTTAAAGTCATGTATATCTTTCCCTTGTGTTTTCAAAGATCAAACGACATTTACTATCATTCAAACGACATCAGCAAGTCATTATAATGACATGATTGCAGATTTGTTCGAATGACAGACTAATATTGTTCTAACGACTTGCAGACTTAAGATTTTTTATTTAAGGAAATATTTTCTCATAATTTTGAGGTGTACAGAACCAAAATTATAGAACAAAATCCTTTCATTTTCTTCACTTGTTTACAAAGTTTTCAAAAGTTAAAAGCATCCTTTGTGTGTCAAGATCCGATCATTCATACACATATGCAATAAACATCTTGTGTTTAGCACAATCTAGAGTTTGTTCATACATATTGGATATAAATTGTTTCGTCAAATTTTGCGATGAATAAGAGGTGGACTCAATGTTCTAAATCATAGGCGATTGTCATAGTTGTTTGGTGGATCCCGAGATATACATGGACTCGTGTGTTATGAACCTGGCATAGGTGAACTGTTGTGTTGTACTGTGGAGGAGCGGTTGAAATATAAAAGAACGTCAAGTCATGCGGGTAACGAGTAGTTGAGTAAGTCTACTGTCTGTACTTTATAAAATCGTATCATAGTGATTGTCTAGCTTAGGTCGTCCGAGGTTATTTTTCTTAGTGGTTTCCTAGTACATCAACGTTGGGTGTTTTGTGGACTTGATTTATTTTCCTTTCTTAATCACACTAGATTCATGTTTAGGATTAACAAGATAAAATTAGGTTAAGTAAAATTGGTTCACAAAATTGGTGCATATTAAAATTGGAAAAAAAAATTGGAAAAATTATTTTCACCTAAATCACACATAAAAAGGGAACCTACAAATTATTATCAAAGCTAGATACACTTTTTTATTATGTGTGGTCTCGTATGCTTGTAAGTATGAATTTAGAACTCCTATTTTTTATGGCACTAATTTTGATTATTGGAAAATTCAAATGAAAGTGAACTTAAGGCCATATATGAGCGTGTTTGGTTAGAGGTACAAAAAGGTTGGTCACCACTGGTCACGAAAGATGGAGAGACCACTATTTTAAAACATATTAAGTCATGGACTGAATCCGAACATAGAATTGTACTTTATAATTCTAAAGGTTTAAATGTTATTTTCTCGCCTGTCACCCCAGAAGAGTAATCGTATTATGATGTTTGAGACGTCGAAAGAGGCTTGGGATGTTTTTCACTTACTCACGAGGGAACTGGAATGATTAGGGTGTCTAAACTTCAAAATCTCACTACCCAATTTGAGACAATTAAAATATTAGAGAGTGGGACGTTTGATGAGTTTTACACTAGATTGTCCTATTTTTTCAACTCTTCGTTTAACTTAAGAGAAAAAAATACTCGACAATCAAGTCATAAAGAAAATCTTAAGGTCGTTACCTACTAGATTTAATCAAAAGTGATCATTTTAAACTCGTTGGGTATACTTGAATCGTGAAACTAAAAGAGATTGTAGGTGACTAACAACCTATGAGAATGACATGTTTACCTCCAAGCAAGTGCCAAAAAAAGAAAAGGGCATTACTTTAAAATCCCGGAAGGAGGAAATAAAAGTTTCGGATGATGAATCTGATGTCGATTTCAAAGATGTAGCTTTATTGGAAAATAAGTTCAAAAAGTTTCTTAAGTTCCAAAAGTAATTGAAAGATGCCAAAAGACTTGAGAAATTCAAGAACAACAATATCAATTACGTCCCTAGGAATCTAAGTGAGGATGATAAGAGGGATGAATTGGATAGGTGTTTTGGTTATGATGGTTATGGACATACGGTAGCAAAGTGCGCCACTAGACTTAAGAAGGAGGGAAAGAAATCGATTGTATATAATAACACCTTAAGTGATCGTGAACCTAAATAGGGAGAGTGTTCCCCCATTGAGTGCAACTATGTCGCGTTCATGGCATGTCATGTGAGCAATGACGATAAATATTCTTATGAAGATACTCATGTGAATGGCACTCCTAAGGTTATTTTGTTTGAATCCCAAATTGTAAGGACCAAATTTCCAATTGAGTCTTAATGAAGTTTTAACTTATTGTCAGAACAAAACATGTTTGAGTCATAGATAGTTTTTAATTGTCCGATCCCACGAGTCTATAACGTATCGAAGATTAATTGAAGACGTTGAAGCAAAGCTACATAGAAACAATCATGCCAAAGTTTAATTGGTGCAATTTCTTATCTTCAAGGTTTAATTGCATTCTGAGATCACACAAGTATGAATGCAAAATGTTAATGTAACTCGGAATTCATTTTATAAAAATAAGGATGTTATTTTTTAAAGGAAAATATTTTTAAAATGTTTAAATGTTTACACACCAGATAAAGGACGGATTTGTGTTGGATTAGAGATTGGTTTTAAATAAAACTCTTTTATTAAAGTTGGATAAGTTTGGAACTCTATCTCATGACGTTGTTCAAAGGACTTTAGATGTCATTCGAACGAGATGCACTGTCGTTCGAAAGATGTGTCATCTCGCTCGAATGAGATTTGCACCGGATTGAGATTTTTATTTATGTCAGGTCCTAGTCCTTTTCGTGCGTGCAGAACGAATTCACTTTTTAAATAGTACATTTTTCTGCATATGTTTTCTAAGGTTTAAAAACTTAAACAACACATCCTTCGAGTTTATAAGATCCGAGCTTCCATTAGTATATGTTAATGTGATCTTGTGTGCATCAAGTTTAGTTTGTTCAAACTCATTGGACAACCTGTTTAGATGGGTCTTGCGGTGAAGAAATGGCGGACAGCTGTTTCAACATCGTAGACGATATCAAAGCCATCTCGGAAGACACCGAGGCACTCGTGGAATCGCGTGTTGCGGACAAGTATCATGGAAGACGGAGTTTCTTCGTGGGAACTGTGAGAGGAGTGGTAGAAGATCAGAGGAGTGTCAAGTCTCGTGGGTGGTTCAAGTCGTTGATTAGGACTACCGTCTATCTTTGTATAACCATATTTATAGTGATTATTTGGCTTGGGGCAGCCGAGGTTTTTTACCGTTTTGGGTTTTTCCTCGTACATCTAGCGTTGTGAGTATCTTTACCTTATTTTACTTGCCTATCACCTAGATGCAGGTTTAGGACTTAAACAAGATAAAATTTGGTTAAGTTAATTTGAGTCACAATTTGGTTTGATAAAATTGAAAAGGAGTTTTTCATAAAAAGAGAAAGTTGATTTGCATTCATCCTTAACTTAATTCCGTAAAAGCAAAAGTTATATTTTTGGGGACCTACATAAATGAGTGAGGGTGAAGCTAGTGAGGAGGAGTAGATAGATGTTAGCGAGTCAAGTTTCCTTAAATGATTTGTATGCAAAAACGATGAAGGTGAAGAAGGCTAACTTGAAGTTGCAAGCTAGGTTGAAAGAACGTGCAATAGAAGATAATGATGCATTGATTAAGGATCTTGGGGCATGAGAGAGGAATCTTTGGGAGAGACTAGAATACAATGAGGGTGAGAGAGATAGTCTTTGTAGTTTGATGGAGGCTTTGAAGAAAGAGATTTTAGAGTTTGAGTAATCTAGGTATTTGGTTAAGTCTAGGATTAGTGAACTTGCGGAGAGATTGAGATAATCAACTAAGACGAAGTTTAATTTGGAAGTTAGGTTAGAAAATTTAGATAGGATGGTATGGGATTCATTATTCGTATTGCACCCGTACACAAAGGCAATACCAATTGTGTGAGAGAGTTAACTAGGAACATTAGGAGATGTACAAATTTAGTTCACATTCCTTATCGTGTTTACACCGGCACTCATTAGGGTAGAAATGGTCACCTTAGACGTTATTGTTATTATGTAAAAAGTCTCCTAGGAAGTTTAGGAATAAAGTCATTTCAGTTCCCAAACCCCCCATGTGTCATTACACACCTACTTGGGTTAGGAAATCGAAAATAGAGGCTTTAAGATATTGCCAACTCTTAATGACTCTCGTGTGCTATCACATGATACTTCTTATGATATTTCTTACGGATGATTGTGTTAGCCATGTTTGTCATACGCTAGTCTTTGCTTCATGATATACTTCCTACTAGTGATATGACATATGTATCATTGTGTATTATATTTTCTATTTATTTGAGCCTTATTGATAAAATACGAAAAAGATTTTTGGTTTCATATACTTTTGAGAAAATATAAAAAGGCTCCATTTTTTAGTCAACGATATTTTTTGAAAAGCACAAAAATATTTTTCAGTTTATATTTGTGTCGTGAGTTTACATGTTTGATTTGGCCTATTGGTGTGCTTAGAACCCCATCAGTCCACTATCCATGTGGCTAGGACATTTGGTCATAATTATAGATTCTTAGAATGATCTTTACCATTGATTAATGTGGTTATTTTAAAGTTGATTTGCATTTGTATTCAACCTTGTATATATTCTATCACATACACATGCACGAGGTTTTATGAATGTTTGACTTCTCATGCATATTTGAGTTTGGTGAGACATTCTCCTCTCAATTATGTCATCTATGTGTAATTATACTTAGGAGGAGGTGTGCATGTAAGAACCATTGCCCGTGAGGATAAATATTATTTAATTGAAAAAAATGATGAGTGTGCATAGAAAACGACTGCGAGAGTATAGTAAACTCATCGTGAAAGCCACCATTTAAAAGCACCCGAGAATGAGCCAATAAAAAGAAACATATGCCAAAAATGGGCCAATAAGATTTTTCTAAGGTGAAAACCTAGAAACCTCAAAAGAACTAGAAAAAGAAATATGAATATATGAGGGTGTTTGGATGGAAAAATACAACGGGTTTGCACCACAAATCCTAATGTTGAAAAATCGTGTCATGATGCTATTGTTTGTAGAATTGTCAAAATTATGGATTTGTGTGAGTTTTTTATTTAGTTCATTGAGCTCAATATATTAATTATCACATATGGCTAAAACTTAGTTTGAAGACATTTAGCTATCAATTAGAGCTTCTTGATCGTTTCAATGTGTTTAAATTGTGATTCATTTGTTGTAGTTAACGCCCATTCATTCTATATTCTTGTTTGAGCACATTGATACTATGTGAGCATGTAACCCATACTTTAATATTTTTTGTTTTGATTATGTTTTGCTAATGTTTCGTATTTCCAGTTGTTGTTTTGACGAAAAAAATTCACTGGGAAAATCCTGCATATTTTTAGAACTGGAATATGAAGTTTTTGAAGTCGTTCAAACGACTTCTGGATGTCTTTCGAAAGACATATCCATGTCATTTAAAGACGGGATCTAACGAGCCTAAAAGTGAGGAATAAAAAGTGTCGTGTATGATCGCGAGATAGGTCATTTTTAAGGTCGTCCTTGAATTCTTCATGCGACGTGCTACTGTTTTAGGTCGTTTCATATCCTAATCGAAGGATATCGTTATATCATTCAAAAAATAATGCTTTATCATTCGAACGATCGGAGTTAACTTTTTTACTCTTCATTCTCTTTTTGTCCCTGCATCGTATATATGCTGATATTATACTATTTTGGTACATTTGGGTTATTTTGGAAAGTTTACATGCTGTCGATATTATTTTTTCATGATTGTTTTTTAACTTGCATTGATATGTTTAGCATATCAGTCCTAATATTTCTGATTCATTTTTATGACTGTTTGCTAGCTACGATTTGGTACCTTGTGATTATGATTGGCTGTCTTCGTCGTTTATCTACGTATGCTTCATATGATTATTCTCATGACAGATATGATTATTATTTGTTTATCTTCTTCTCTCGTTGTCTATTCGAGAAAAAAAGAGGGAGAGATCGTTTCTGATGTAGGGGGTTTGTTAGATGAGCACTCGTGTTCTTATATAATGATATTATGTTTTGATTGTATTATTTACATACTTGTATCATTGATTTGAGCTATATTGAAAATGTGTGTACAAATTGGTATCGTATGTTATGCTCACATGTTTTACAGATGGACTATTTTAGAAAGTGGTATCATAAGGTTTTATATCATTTTTTCCTCCATACTTCACATGGTATGTATTTGTTTCGTGTGTGTAGTGATTATTCAGAGATTGGAGATTTTGCGACTACATCACATGGAGACAGTTCATGCTAATTTTTTTACTACACATTATTGAGACAGTACATGCTATCAGTCCAACATTTGTTTACTAGATCATGTCCAATATTTTCTTTTTGGATTTATGGGATGTGATTTAGGTCATACTGATTGACGGACCGACTTAGGCATTTCACTATTTTGGTTTTGTCATGGAATAGCCAAAGGGGGAGATTTATAAGGACAATTTTCCAAATAGTGTCAATTTGTATGTATTGACATTATTTCGGATAAAACCCAATTTGAGTCATGGATACATTTTTTACTTGGCACGATTCCCACATAGTCTATGATGTTGTTTTGAAGACGTAACATCCAAGCTTCAAGATAGATCATGCCATATTTTTTGGTGCACATTTTACGTCTTCATATCATATTGCATTCCGAGATACTCTCAAGAATTAACGCATAATGTTTATGGAACTCGAAAAATATTTTAAGGATGCTATTTTGTTTTAAAATGATTTGAAAAGGTTAAAAATGATGGTAAATGTTTTAACTTCATTTTTCTGGGGATAAATACATTTTAGAGTTGTGTAGATCTGTCCCTTGTGTTTTGAAAGATCAAACGACATTTACTGTCATTCAAACGACATCCGTAGGTAATTCTAACGACATGCTTATCTCGTTCAAATGATATTTTCAAGTTCGTTCCAAAGAAAGGCTAATATTGTTCTAAAGACTTGCCGACTTAATATTTTTATTTAAGGCAACTTTTTCTCAGAATTTCGAGCTGTGTAGAACTAAAATTATAGAACAAAATTCTTTCATTTTTGTGAACTTGTTTACAAAGGTTTCTAAAGTTAAAAACATCCTTTATGTTTCAAGATCCAATCTTTCATACACATATGCAATAGATATTTTATTTTTAGCACTATATGGAGTATGTTCATACATACTAGACATAAATTGTCTCGTCGAGTTTTGTGATGAAGAAACAGTGGACTCCCTGTTCTAAATCATAGGCGATTATCATAGATGTTAGGTGGATATCGAGACATACGGGGACTCGTGTGTTATGTACCTGGCATAGTGGACTTCTATGTTTCACTGTGGAGGAGCGGTTACAATATACAAGAGCATCAAGACTTGTGGGCCTCGAGTTATTAAGTAAGTCTACTTTCTATACTTTGTAAAACCGTATCATAGTGATTGTCTGGCCTGGGTCGTCTGAGGTTTTTTCCCTTAGTGGTTTATTCGTACATCGACGTTGTGTGTTTTGTGGGCTTGATTTATTTAACTTACTTAATGACACTAGATGCTTGTTTAGGATTAACAAAATAAAATTGGGTTAAGTGAAATTGGTTCGTAAAATTGGTGCATATTAAAATTAGAAAAAGTTTTTTAGAAAAAAAAAATCACCTAAAGCACACATAAAAAGGGGACCTACATACCTAATTAAGGCTTAATTTTATAGTCAATGGTCCTAAGACCTCATTAAGACTGAATTTATAGTCAAGTGTTCATTAAGACTGATTTATAGTCAAGGACCCTTAAATCGTATTAAGACTAAATTTATATTGAAGATTCCTTATACCTCATTAAGACTGATTTTACAAACTAATAGATGAATAATCATAGCCCTTTTATATGTTTTGATGCCTCATAACACTAGATTCAAGGTTCATATTCTCAAAAGTCTTTAAAAAGTTTATTTTCTTAAGTAAAGTTGAGTAAGTCAAGGTCATCTTTTTTTCTCATAACATGATTACATCATTGGTAATATTTTTTTTGAATTCAAAGTTCCACAGATGTGGAAGTTAGTTTACTTCAGGATGTGAATAGGGTATATCTTCAGTCGCACAAGCTTCACACGCCTTATGAGTTGTGGACAGGGAAGAAGCCCAACCTATTGTATATCACTATCTTTAAGAGTACTTGCTACATCTTGAAAGATTGAGAGAACATAGGAAAGTTAGACTCCCAGAGCGACGAGAGGATATTTTTAGGATATTCCTCGACTAGTATGGCTTATAGGGGTTTTAACCTTAAAGATCTAAGGTTATGGAGTCAATAAATGTTACGATTAGAAATGACGATCCACCGACATTTATTTCTCCTAGACCCTAGTATGGGGATGATGAACCCCCTGGTGACAATCACATCCTTCCTATTACTACTTCAGTGGACCCACTCCTAATTTATATTATCCCCTTGCTTGGGTTTGAAAGACTCATAACCCTTCTGCTATACTTGGTGATACCACACTAGGTGTCAAGACTCATACTCAACTCGAGAATGTGGTTAGCTATCTGTGCTACACCTTCTTAGTCGAGCCCAAGAATGTGAAAGAAGCATTAAAAGATGAGCATTGGATATCCTCCATGCAAGATGAATTGCTTCAGTTTCTCAAGAATGATGTCTGGGAGTTAGTCCCCCATCCTAGAAAGATTAATGTGATAGGTACCAAGTGTATTTAAAAGAATAATATGGATGAGAATGGTACCATAGTTTGCAATACGGAGAAATTGGTCGCTAAAGGCTACACACAAATTGAGGGTATAGACTTTGACGAGACAGTCTCCCCTATTTTAAGGCTTGAGTCCGTCTGCTTACTACTCACCATATCATTTCATCCGTGCTTTAAGTTATATAGGATGGATGTCAAGAGTGCCTTTCTAAATGGCATTCTACAGGAGGAAGTGTATGTGGAATATCTAAAAGGGTTTGAGGACCCAATGCACCTGAGACACGCCTATTATCTTAATATGGCCTTTTATGGTTTGAAGCAAGCACTGCATGCTTGGTACGAGGGGGTCACTTCTTATCTCTTAGATAGAGGCTTCAAAATAGGGGGAGTGGATAAAATGTTATTTGTGAGGAGAAAGAGTGGTGCTATTTTGGTTGTTCAAGTCTATGTGGATGACATAGTATTTGGATCCAGGTGGTCCCTCCATGCTCACGCTTTTGAGGAGGAGATGAAGAATGAGTTTGAGATGATCTTGGTTGGTGATCTTACATTATTCCTAGGTCTTCAGGTTCGTTAGCTTGAGGATGGAATATTTAAATCTCAATCCAAATATGCAAGGGACATAGTAAAGAAGTTTCATTTATACTTTGTTAAGCAGTCACGCACCCCTATGAGTACATTGACAAATATTAGTAAAGACACTTTAGGCACGGACGTAGAGCCAACCCTTTATCATAGTATGATGGGTAGTCTTCTCTACTTGATCGCTAGTGGTCCCGATATTTCTTTTAATGTTGGAGTCTGTGAGTGATACCAGGCATCCCCAAAAGAGTCCAATTTGATCGAAATTAAAAAGTATCATCAAATACGTGAGTGGCACTCTTTCCTACGATATTTGTTATTCCTTTGATACCGATTACTATTTTTCATCCTTCTTGGATGTCGATTGGGACGGGGATGTCGATGATTCTAGGAGCACCTCGAGTGGGTTTTTTACTCTAGGAGTGCTCTTGTGTCTTGGTTGAGTAAGAAGCAAAACTCCATATCTTTCTGCACGGTAGAGGTTGAGTGTATTTCCGTTCACAAGGCATGATGACTATTTCTTATGGTAATAGGAGTGCAATCCATATATCTCATAATCCAGTCCAACATTCATGCACAAAGCACATTAGCATATGCGAGCATTTTATATGTGACCTAGTTGGGAAGAAGTTCGTGTCCACGAGCTTTGTGAGCAACAAACGTCATTTGGTCGATATTTTCACAAAACCTTTAGATGCACTTTTATTTTTGGTTCTTAAGAAATCTTTAGGTATTTGTAATATTGATTGAGTTGTGCACTTTATCTAGTATATGATGTTTATCATGTTCAAATCTTATACTCCTATAATTAGATTGTATTATCATTGTATATTTATATTTTTCATTTTGTTATTTTTAGAAAATTCTAAAAAGTGCTTTTTTATTTTGGAAAAATTTTGCAAAAAATACAAAAGATTTTTTATTTTTATGAAAAAGTTGAAAAGCTGAAAAAGATTTCATTTTGAATAAAGGAAAAAAGATTTTTTTATTTTCAATTTTCACCGTATATGGATGAACATTTAATATTTCTGGATCACCCCATCATTCCATCCATTTATGCGGATATTTCATAGTGCTTTAAGAGATGACTTTATTTCGTCAATGTGCTTAATAATGTGTGGATTCATTATGCTGATAATTGACGACTACAATATACATGTTGGACTCCTCTTTACCTTTATTTCACACGTGCACGAACTTGTTGGAACATTGTGCTTTCTTGTGATTTGTCGAATACGATGTTCTCATGTCATTTATTTTTCAAAAAATATTGTTATATGTTAAGCAATGGAAAGGAGATACGAAAGATCAAAATTTTATTTGGGTTAAAAGTTTTCATTTACATAAAAGAGCTTAGAAAGATTATAGGCACACAAAAACATAGGTGCTAAGAAATTTTTTTTTTAGATTCATTTATGATTCACTACATATGAGCAATATGATTTGTTCTAAATAATTGAGTATTTATTCATAATATATGAGATATTTTAAGGGAGTTACAGTTGAAGATCAATGGGTTTGCACAACGTACATTCTTGAAAATCATTAAATAGCCTGGCTTTATTGGTGTGCAAATTACTTAAGTTCATGACATATTGATTAAGTTGAGTCTACTTTATGTGAGCTCACAATATTTACACCTAAGTTAGACTTTGTGTTCATTGTTTATCAGTGTCTCATGATTTCATGAACACTTTTTATGAATGCTTATATTTATTTGCCGATGGAAAATATTCACACAATTACATTTCGCATTCGCGATTAAGATATTCTAGTGTTATTCCATAATGTGTTATATTTATACATTTTATAGTTTATATTTGAACAAGAGAAATGAGAAATTTCTAAAATGGCTGTTTGAAAAGTTTCCTTTTGAGATTATCATTACTTATTCATTATTGATTATTCTTGAAATGATATCTTACTTATTTATGTGATTCTTTATAATTCATGACTAGTTTATACTCATTTGTCTATTAAGTACAACAAATGGGAGAAAACATTGAGAGGGATTTTTATTTTCTATTAAAAACTCGTATGCATCATTGTATCTCTTTGTTTCATGTGTGTAGGTGGTCTCTTCCGCTTTTATGATGAATTCATGGACTACACAAGATGAAGACAAACTTTCCAAGGGAAAATCGAGTTCAGTTTGAAGAAAAATTTCCATTTATGTCGCTCCGTTTCTAGGGTTTGGTAGGGCATGAGGAATCGTTGTCTTAGATGGGATTTTATTGTAATTTGGGTTTCAGTTTTGTTTTGTATCAGAAAAGCCAAAGGGGGAGATTTGTAAGAGAAAATATTTATAATTTCTCATAGCTTAGGCTTTATTTTATTTTTGACATATGCTGTTACAAGCCAACTCATCAAATCGAACCTTGACATCTCCGAGATTGAAAATACCCCTACAAGATATGAAGGAATAAACATGTGTATTCATAAATGTTATAATCGTATGTGGGGTGTTATGTTTTAGAAAAATCGAGGCATTTTTGTAAAAAAAAATTAATAATTTTTTTTTCTTGGCCTTGTTCGAATGAGAAACATCCTCGTTCGAACAATAATGATGATCACGGTACAACGGGATTATTATTCCTTTTAAACGAGATTGGTTTTTCTTGGCAGAGGATTTTCGTTTGAAGGGCGTTAGATGGGAATTCAAATGAAATCTTTCATGTTATTAGAACGAGTTGGAATCTGATTCGAACGAAACCTTGTTTTCGTTCAAACGACTTTCACTTTTGTTTGAACGACCTACGCCACCTCAAAATTCATGAAAACCTTATAAATACCTGTTTTGAGCAGTTTTTTCATGGGACTTTGGCTAAAACAATTTCAGCATATACAGTCTAAAGGTTTTTATATTTGTTTTCACAAAAATAATTTTTGATTCACAAATATTTCATCCCCTTATGTCATTTGTAAAATTTGTGAAACCCTAATTTCAATTACCATTCACATACTTTGTGGAAATCATTCTCTATGGATAACTTGTGAACTGAGGGTTCACTGCTGAAGAAAAAGAAAGGTTGATCGATGTATATCGAGGATAGACCGCTACTTTTGGATGGCTCTTGACTGAGTAGTATTTTTTATAAGGTTTTGAAGACTCTATGCGCCTTACGTAGTTTGTCTACGTCAATTATAAGTCAATTGTCTATAAAATAATTCTAAACTCTTGAATATATGTTTTACCTTTTTTAAGGATTTTTCCTTATCCATGCGTGTTTGATTTCATGCTTGGTTTGATAATTGAAAATTGGAAGACATCTCCTATGCACACCTAATTTAATCAAAGTTAAAATCTCTTAAAAATTTAATTTGTTTGTGGTAACCTAAGATACATATCAATATATTGAATCACTTTCATTCTCATCCTTGGGGCAAGCCCGATTGATATTCATGTAGTCTACACACATTCGAACTTTATTGCTGGCTTTGGGTATCGGTAGGATGTTGGTTATGTTGCATCAATGAAACAAAATTTGTCTTTCTACTTTTATTTTTATGTGCCAAAATTATCCTTTAGGCTCTTGCCAATGGTGGTCTCTAATTCAAAGAGCTATGTTTCTTTCATAGCCCCTTTCCATTTCTTAAAGATATATGAAATAATTTTCTGGTAAACAATCTAGGCAGTGATTTTTACATAAGCAATGAGTTCCTAGTACATTTGGTTCATTATTAAGCACGACTGAGATGAGAAAATAGTATTCAACATATGACAAGTAAGTACAATATTAAAAATTTCATGCATGTATGCAATCAAGGAAATATAATGAGTCTAGCGTGATGGAAGTAAGCAACAATGATAAACGCAATGCTAAACATGCATCATTAAGCACAAAAAATCAAGTCGAGTATCATAACACTACGATCAAGTCACATGAATGGATTTAATGAAATTGTTATTTGAACATCTTAAATATGCATCCATATATGGTGTAAAACAAAATACAAAATCGTTTTGAATTTTTGAAAATTTTTATCAAAATAAAATCTTTTTGACTTTTTGAAATTTTTTTCTAAAAGAAAAAGAATAGATTTTTTTATTTTTTCAAAATTAAACATAAGAATACAATCTAGTTGTAGGAACAAATTCTAGCAAAGTGAAATCACCATAAACAATAAACAATACCCAAACTCAATTAATGGAACAAATACTTAACGGCTTCCTAAGATCCTCAAATCGAAGTGCGTCTAAACATTTTGTGAAAATATCGGCCAATTGACATTAAGTACTCACAAAGTTCAAGGAAAAAATCTTCTCCTAAGCAAGATCACAAATAAAATGCTCACGAATCCTAGTGTGCTTCATACAAGAATGTTGGATCGAATTACAAGAAATATGGATTGCACTCGTATTACCGCAAGAAATAATCATCGTCCCTTGAGTAATCCTAAATCCTCCAATATTTTCTTCATATATAAGATTTGTGTGTAACAACCTTCGGTTGACACACTTGGAGGCCTAGGAAGAAAGTAAGTTTACTAATCGTACTCATCTTAAACTCATTCTTTATCTCCTTAAAAGTGTGAGCATGTTGGGAACACGTGGAACCAAAGACTATATCACCCATATATACTTGGGAAACCAAAATAACACCACCCACTCTCATAATAAAAAATGTCATATCAAATCCCCCTTCTCTTGAAGCCACGAGCTAAGAGTTAAAAAGATAGCCTTTCATACCAAGCACAAGGTGCTTGCTTCATACCATACAAGGCCTTCTTTAGATAAAAACACTTGTTCCATGTGATTTGGGTCTTCAAACCCTTTGATTGTTCCACGTAAACCTCCTCCTAAAGAATGTCGATAAAAAATGCACTATTGATATACATTTGGTAAGTCTTAAACCATAGATGACATGCTACGGCGAGTAGTAATCAGACGGACTCAAGCCTAGCAATAGGAGTGAATGTCTCATCAAAGTCGACACCTTTAATTTTTGTTTAACCATGTGCGGCCAACCTAGCCTTATTGCAAATAATGGTATGATGATCATACATCTTGTTTTTGTACACCCACTTGTTACCGATCACATTAGTCTCTCTAGGTCGAGTAACTCATTCCCCGACATTGTTCTTTCAAAATTGAAGCAACTTATCTTACGTAGCACTTATATAATGCTCATACTTAAGTGTTTCCTTCACATTCTTAGGATCTAGTGTGGAAGTGTAGCAAAAGTATCCAACCACATTCTCTAGTTTAGCGTGACTCTCGACACCTATTGTGGGATCTCCAGGTATGTCGACAGGGTTATGACTCTTTCGAACCCTAGAGGGTGGATCCTCCTTTTTAAAAGTCGAGTCCATCGAGGTGGTGTGAGGAATAATGTCATCATCACTGGGGATTTATTTTTCTCGCATGAAAGATCATGATCAATAAACATAGACGGTGCATCATCTGTAATCATGACGTTTATCGATTCCATGACCTTCCAGCTTTTAAGGTTATACCCCTTATAGGCTCTACTAGTCAATTAATATCCTAGAAATATTCATTGTGTAGCATACGGTGTTAACCACCTCTAGCCAAAATCATCTAGGAACGTTTCTACAAAGCACAAATCTCCCCATCTCTTGAATAGTCTTATTTTTCCTCTAAACAATCACATTTTTTTAAGGCTTTCCTACCATAAAAAACTCTTGTATGATGCCTATACCATCACAATAAGCACAAAAATCGGCATCGATAAACTCTCTGCCATTGTCACTTCTCAATCTATTGATGGAAACATTGTGTTGAGTTGGCAGTAGATGAACTCGCATGAATTGGACTTTTTCCTAAGAAATCTAATAATGGAGTATCTTGAAAAGTCATCAACCATCACCAAAATTTACTTCTTAACACCAATGATCTTGATGTGCATTATACCAGTAGGATCAATGTGTATCAACTCTAACATATGTGAGGTGGTAATAGTATGAAAATTCCTTTATGGACTCTTAATTTGTTTTCCTTATTGAAAAGGACCACGTACCGAATAAGTGTGTTTTTCAAGTGGTGGTAAGCCATGAATTAGGTCTTTTTTACTAACGTCACAAGATCTTTAAAATCGACATGGCCCGGTGGTTGATGCCAAAGGTCCATAGTGGAGACCTTAACATTATTTCATACTAAAGAAGACTTAGGAATGATACGATAGAAATTATCAGTAGTTAGTACTAGCAATACATAGCCCAATTAATTGAAATATCCATATTAGCCAATACATTAAAATATGGGTCCTGTATTTTAGAAGTGTGAATTAATATGGGGCCCATCTTTTGAGAACTAGTGGCCCAAATTTTAGTCTTCAATAAACCCATTTCACTTATAACCCAACGTATACATCTGCTATAAGTTATATCCCATAACTTAAGGTTTCCCTCTTGCTGTGAAGTGCAGTGAGTCATTAACTATAGTTATATGGGTCATTAGTTATAGGCTTACAGCTCTGTTCATTTACCCATTACCCCTTTTATAGATATGGGTTCCCACTTGCTGCGATGACCCTTGGCTCATTTACCCATTACCCTTCTTACAGATCTTCATCAGAGACCAGGTGATGCCGTCCATTTCAGTCAATCGGAGCTAAGGTTCACGCCAGATTTCTTGTCGGATCTCACACCAAATCTTTATGTTTTCAATTTTTGTTTTTTGTTTTTTTCATTTTCTATTTTAAATTAAAACAGTTGATAAGAAATTAAAACACACGATATCTTTTTTTCAATTTTCTGTTTTAATTCTTCAGTGAATTGAAATAGTTGATGGATTTTAGTTCATTGGATATAATAATGAACAGAACTAGATGTTCGGATATTTTTTTTTAATTTTTGGACATTTTTTTTGCATTTTCATTAACTAATTAAAATGATGGATTTAATTTTTTAATTTTTTTAACTTATTAAATGTTCATTTTTATCTAATTAAATGATGACTTATTTGTTCATTTTTTAATTCATTTAAACGATGACTTATTTATTTACTTTTTTAATTAATTAAATGATGACTTAGTTGTTTATTTTATTTATCTAATTAACAAATCATTTTTAACTAATTAACTATTATTTAGGTTATTTTTCATACAAAATTGATAACATGTGAAAATTTAAACAAAATGAGTACATGAAAACTAAAATATTAACATATTTGTTATTTTTAAAAAAATTGTTTTTCATTAAAAAAGAAAACTGTTTTTTCATTTAAAAAAAATACTATTTTTTCTTTAAAAAAACAAACCTGGCCCATAGCAGATTTGGCCCATATTCAACCAAGACCATATTAGGCCCGCCCATAATAGGCCCAGCCTGCTTGTTTGTGAGTGCAATCAGTAGTCCTCACACCTTGTAGAAAAAGTTTACTTCATTGATAAAAAAATATTACAATCTAGCTGGTCAAACATTACTGCAAAGTTAGCATTGCAAAGTTGGCTTGTGCTTATTAAGTTAGACTTCAACCCTTCAACATAAAACACATTATCTAGATCATGAAAGATAGAAATCGCTACACATCCTCGTTCTAATATACTAGACCTACTCCAATCCCCAAATGTGAGTTTTCTTTCCTTGTGATCCGTAAGGAATTTAAAATGTGATTTGTCATTGGTCATGTGCCTAGATCACCCACTATAAAATTACCATTGAGAAGTATCCTGAACCTTAAACGCAACATGAATAATAAGGTACTTTTCATCACTTTTAGGTACCCAAGAGGTGGTAACATTTTACTTTCTCTTATCATTGTTGTCGCTAGTCATTGTGTTGGAAGTGTTCTCATCAGGCACAAATATCTTTTAAAATTCTTCAATTAAAAATTTAGAAGTAGTGAGTAGAAACTCAACTTGCTCTCTAAGACTAATAAGATTTTTATAGTACTGTGTGGGAGAATATGTCTGAGTGACTCTTCTTATCTTATAGTGAAAATACCTAAGGAGGAATTTTCATTTTTAATGGGTACAGACATAGATCTGTTTGGGTCTACCTTGGTTAAAATACTTAGGATGAGTTCTCCTTGGTGGGTTAAGTGGAGGCCCATAAGTATCTAACACAAATTTGGCAACCGATTTGAGTGTGATATTGGAAGTGGATGGACCCATATACCCTATGCCATGCATATCTTTGAAACCTAAAGCGGAACCTAGGAATATCTTTTTAACTTTTTTGGATGTGTCCTCTAAGGTAACTTCGACCTCATAAGATGTTCGAGAGATTTTTTGAGTTTGTAAACAAGGTCTTAAAGTTTTTCATGAATCTTTAATGATGCGTGAAGATCTCTCATAAGACTAGCCACTTTTTTGGTTAAGTGATTCTTCTCCCTACCTACCGAAATAAGTTGATCACTCAAAGAGATTATTATTAAGGTCTCACTCTCCCTCCAAACTTTCAACTTCTTCTCTAAAGACATCACCCTAAGAGTCAAATTTTTATTTTTATTTTTGTTTTTTAATAACTCGATATAAAGTTCAAAGTATGTGCATTAAAGATCACATTATCCCTCACTTAAATCATATCCCTCAAGCTCTCATGAATGATTCGAATCATTATCGAGGTTATCACATTTATAAACATCCTCATCGATAAAGTGATAACATGACTATCCATAAACACGGTGAAGTTACGTCCTTGCAGTGATTCATCCCCGAAATCCACTAACTCAGCATCATTATAACTTAGAGTGGAATTATAGGCGGCTTTGCCTTTGCCTTGTCTCTTATGCCTAGTAGGACACTCATGGGCCTTGTGAACTTTCCTCTCACACTTATAACTTCTCTCTGATTCATCTTTCTTAGGATACTTACCTCTTGCTTTCTTTTGATCATTCTGAAAAAAATTCTTAACTCCTTTGAAATTTTTATTTCTCTCAAAACTTTTATTTTCCAATTTTGATTTTTGATTTTTGATTTTTGATTTTTGATTTTTGATTTTTGAATTTTGAATTTTGAATTTTGAATTTGAGATTTTATTTTTTATTTTTTAGCAAACATGGCAAGATCATCAAGATCAAATTTAGAATCGGAGTCAGAAACCACCTTTTTTAATTTAGCTTTTAAAGCTATTTCTTTTTCGTTTTTTCTTTTTAATTTCGAGGAACTTATCTAATTCAAAAGTCTGAATATCACCTATAAGTTCTTCTAGCCTAATTGTGTCTAAGATTCCCAAAGGATTAAGGGCAGTAACCTTCACACTAAAATGAGATGGGATGGATATCGAAATTTTAACAACTCTTATTTTCGAAATTTGCTTATCCAAATTCAAATATGATAATATAATATCAGACATACAAACATAAAATTCATCAAAAATTTTAATTTTAAGCATGCGTATAGACTCAAATTTTATGGTGGTGTTTTTAAGCTTAGATACTTTGATAGCATAGGTACCCTCATATGTGAGCTAGAGGATATCCCAAGCTTCTTTAGATATGGTAAATGTCATAATACTATGAAATTCATCAAGTGTGACAGCAACAAATATGACTTTCAAATGACGAGAGTTAAAATTACTCAGTATAAAATCATCTTCAGTCCAATTTGTGACTACATCGAGAGTAATGATATTTTCATTATTTACAATAGGAGGAGTCAACCCCCTTTCAATAACAAGATAAACGTGCTCATCGATCAATTTTGGAGATGATTTCATTTGAGCTTTCCAATAAGTATAATTCGTGACATCAAATAAAGGTGGACTATTATAGAAATGCATTTAAAGTGATCCAGTTATATAGTCGAATGTTAAAATCATAGATTAGGTCATAAACAAGCCAAATTCAATTTTATCCAATTTTATCTTAATTAATTAGGTGAAACTAAATATGCAAGATAATGAATCTAAATCGAAATAAACAAGCCAAAACATGAGATATGAGGAAAAATAATTAAAAAAAAACTTTTCAACACTGTTACAACTTTGGTATTACATAATGACACAGAAAAAGATACAAACTTATACTCCATAAGTATCGTAGTTATGTCTCCTTCTTCATTGCTAATTAAAAGCGGTGCAGATTTAGCAAGCTCCACTTGCCTCGGTGTCCACCGAGCAACCTTGAAAAACTATTTTCCTATCTTCGGTAGTGAAGAATGAACTCCACAGGGAATAGAACTTGAGATATATTCTTCAAGGTTTGATAAAGTGATTACAAAACATCTAAGGGGTTTGGATTTGAAAAAATCAAAATGTTTGATCACAAAAGTGTTCTAAAAGAATTCCAAAGAAGTTCAAGTTATTACCTCTTAAATAGGGAGAAAAATCTCCAAGAGATAGACTTTAAAATATTGCATTTGAAACCACATAAAAAATAATTTTTCACAAGCTCGTTCAAACGAACTAGACCTATATTCGAATGACCTATGCCAAGTCATTTGAACGAACATAAAAAAAGATATTAAACAACATTCTAGAGAGATGTGTAAATTGGATCGTTAGAACATTCATTCGAACAACTAGTATTGAACGCGTTGAAGAACCTTATTTGAACAGCCTTACGTACCTCGTTTGAACAAGCTGCCTTAAAATGATTTTTTAATTAAAAGTTTTTGAAAAATTATTTTTGTTTTTACACACTTTTTAAATACCCATGAAATTATTATTACCCAAAATAAACTTATATAACTTATCCAATGATAGTAGTGACAATCTCAACTCTTGGATCCTTGACTGTCACATTTTGTCACTAACTTGTCTTCGATTGAAGCTCTTAAGAATGTACATGATGATGTAGAGGTGTAACAGAATATGAAAAAATTAAAAACATAATGATCAATTACAAATCTTGCTCTTATAGAGAACTCAAATATTAAATAAATAAGATATAGAGGGGTGTTATTTGAATTACCTAAAGGTTATAGCAGTGATATTTGGATCCACTTGCTTGGTCATTATGCTGAGTTCCTTGTGGTGAGGGATATAATCCATCATGACCTTGTGAGTTTTTAAGGCCGACTTCCTCCATTTGTATGTCAAGGTAGGAAAATGGAGTCGTGCGTTGAAGAATTTCCTTTGTGTTTCAGTATGTGACATTTGTTAAGGAATCATGTTGAGATGACCTTGTATCCCATTATTGGGTATAGAGGTTTCCAACACTCTTAATCATACGGATGTTATTTTAGTATCCATCCATCCTTCGTCTTAATTCCTCCTAGTTGTGTTAATGGAGATGATAAAGAGATTTGAAATTGTTCTCAAGATATTCCACTTGACTTATGATATGATCTTGGAGAGATTGTAAGGAGGGAAGTTATTGACGAATATAGGATAATTGACGATTAAAGTTTTCAGTCAAGGAATGCGTGGGGTTGGGTTCTTAAGTATATTCATCATCCTCGTCATTGTTTTCAGTGTTAGCAAACATGCCAAATTCTTCTTCTTCATATCTTACATATACTTATTGACCTTCTTTTCGAGGTTTTTAATGTCCTAAACATTGTTTATTCTTACAAGTTTCATAAGTCTGAGGATGCAAAATAAAAAGATGAGTGAACTAGTTATGGAAATAGAATTATGTGCATGAGATAGCGAGATATGTTGGTCTTTAGATATCTTAGTGAGTACTGTTATAAAAAGAATACTTCACCTTCTTCTTTTTTGGAACATAATCATGTAATGGACTATATATGTAATGATCTTTATGTGAATTTTCTTCTGAATGCACTAGTTTATGAATACGTCTAGGAAGATGATGGGCTTTAACTTTCACTCCTAGTACTGACGTAATAGGATGTCAAGTTGTGGGTAACTATTGAAGTGACTTTGAGTTCGTTGATATGTAGATGATATTCATTAAAGAATGTTGCTTCTCTTTCAGGAAAGAAGTTCATTAAATTAATGAGATGGAAAACAGGATAACTCATCCATTGATATGATACATAGGTACTAAAACCTATTTGGTAAATGTCAAGGTCTTTTTTTAATATACTTTTATGTATATTTCAATTGGGATTTAAAGACATAGGAGTAAAGTGGATCGTTTCTCCAAGATAGGTCAGTGAAGAAAATATGTACATAGGAGATAGGCTCGGATATTTCAAGAAACATGATCCTCCCATGAGTTTGGAATACGTCATATATATGACGAAGAACATTTTAACAAACATTTGCTGAACAAATCTTCTAGACTTGATGCTTTTATAGGAGAAGGTTTTAATGAAGGTGTTTTTGCAGTCAGGTGTTTAATAAGTGTAGTTCAAGGTCGGGGACTATATCTTGTTGAGTTTTATTTTTTTAGTGGAAGCTCTAGATGATGATGCCATGGGAGTTTTGAAGAAGGGTGTTTTTTTAGAGTTGGATAAATAACATCTTTCAAGATAAAGTTGGTGAATATATGGGAGATATTCTCTAGGAATTATAAGAAAGGCCAAGTCAAATCTTAGGGACCATGCAATGGGAACACATAACAAGTTTGGGAGGTTTTGGGGGATATATAAATCAAATGCATCAAACTAGTCAGTTTTAGGCGGGTTAGTGTATAGATGTACTTAGTTAGGCGACTGTCAAGTCGACTACAACCGTAAAAAAATGTTTTTTTGTTTTTATTTATTTTGATGCACGGATTTGAGTTTGATGTTTGATAGGTTTCAACTTTTACTTTTTCTAGATAAGAGTGGGTGCATGGGTAATATAAGTTAATATTACAATGTGTAAGATTGTAAGAGTGTAAGAGTAAAGAGGACAAACATGATGGGACAAAAGAATACAATTATTTATTTAAATGGGGAGAAAAAACATAGCCTTATTGTCACATTTTAAGAGTTTTCAATATTCCACACACATCCTCTACCCTTCATTTAAAGCAAACTTTTCCATCGTTTTTCTTTATAATAGTCTTGATGGTGTCACCCTTTTCTTGTGATGGAATTGAGGTGGATGGTTTATATGGCCATTGAGGAGGAGTAATAATAGTAACATGATAAGGAAGTGTTTGAATGGAAGGTAAGGCTTCTTCTTTATATATATATATTTTTTGTGAACGACTCTACAAAATTTTTTTACTTGATTTTTTCATTCCCCCAAGTGTAAATTCTAGGATTAATACCTACCCATACGACGTATAAACTATTATTTCCCATAGAGTTGATATTTATGTGCAAGAGGATAGAGAGATTACTCTTTCTAAAATACTGGTTGATGAGAACGTAAGTGTGTGTACACTAAGAATAGACCTAGAGAGGTTGAATAGATTTTTTAAACAATTTTCCCAAATTTAAAACTTATGTCACAATCAAAATCTAGATCTAAGTCATTTTATAATTTTCAATTAGATCTAATTCAACGTCCAATCAAACAAACGCAATCAAGCAATGAAAAAGGAAACACACAATCACACAACATCTCACAAACACATATCTAAATGTACATCTAAAAATATCACCAAAACTCAATTGAACACTGAATTTCAAAGTATAGAGAGAAAGTAGACACGTCAAGTGGGAAAATAATATCAATGTATGTATTTGCAAAGTAAGGAAGAAGTGTTAAAAAAATTGGAGGGAACAAGTTATATTTGTACTAAATTTTTGGATTTAATCTCCGTTATGTTCTTAGCTAAGTATTTTTGTGCGTACGATTTTGGACAGTATGACCCCGAAAAAAAAAACTCCAGGGACCATACACACGTGGAAATTTTAATTCGTGTTCACAATTTGTCCAACAGGTTGGGCAACCATGCTCACAGACTAAAATCACACCGTGTGAAAGGCACAAGGTCAAAATCAAAAAAAAAAATTTATAAAACAACATTTAAAGCAATAATCAAGACCTTGATCCTTTTTCAAAAACGTACACAACTCAAAGGAATTTTTCTAAAAACAATTTTAGAAACAAACTCTTATTTTGAAAATCTGTGAGTGTGTGCATCAGCCATTCTCACTAGTTTTAATACTTCTCATCAATTCAAGATTTCATTCTTTTCTCACCAAACATTCACCTTTGGAGAAAATCATAAAGTGATAATAATCACAAATTTGAATTATGGTAATGATATTAGCCTTATGTCCTTCAACATAAAGAACATTGGGAAGTGTAATTTTTTTTAAACTTTCAGCATTCCGGTATCACTCACACTAAACTTATTACCACTCCCAAATGTGATCAAACCTCCTTCATAGTCCTCTAATGAAGTGAAAAAAATGTGTCCCGTCATGTGATGTGAGAAACCACTATCAAGTCACTAACTTGTAGAGTTTTAAGCTTTAAAATTTGCAAGGACCATACAACACAAGTGACTCTCTCTCCCAATCCACTTTGGCTTCATTTGGGTAAACTTTCTAAACTCAATCACTTTTTTTTAAGTTTCTTCAACTCACTCCCAAGTTTCATGTTAACCCTTTTAAAATCATTTCTTATTGAGAACTCAAAGTACGAATATTGCTAATCTCTTTGAAGTTTAAAACAACAATGTCTCAGATTTCCTCTTATGAAGAAATAGAAACACTTGTGTTTTTGAAAAGTTTTTCGAGAAAAATTCACATTTCCTTTGGAAAAACGTCATTATATTTGATTTTCAAAAATGAGGATTGGGCTTTTTGAAAAATCTTCTTTATTTTGTTTGCCTTTAAGGTCTTTGAACAAATTTAGTTTGTTTGACTTAAGAATCCTTTTCAATTTTCACAGCATGTACTTTTGTACTTTGGTTCAGCACGACATTATTCTCAAAACCTTTTCCTTTTGAAGTATTTTTTTGAACTTTGACTTAAGTATAATCCTCTCGTTCAACAACATCTTTCTTCTTATGCACAAAAATAGTAGAAGCATTAGGAGAATCTTTGCAAGAATGAAAACTAAGACCTCCATTTTCATTTTATATCATAAACTTCTCAAAAAAGCATTTTGTTTATTTTCGCAGACCTTTCCTCTAATGTAAGTTTGACCTTCATGACATTAGACAAATCACTTTTAAGAGACGTAAAATCCTTTTGATATTCCTTTCCATTAATATCAAACATTCTGCACTCTTTCTCAAGTTTACATTTCATTTCAAGGATATTAGGCTTTTAACTTTGTAAGGAAGATTTTTGATCATTGACACATTTTAACTCATGTTTGAGTTAAAAAATAATTGCATGTCTCTTTCAACAAACTGTTTTCTTCTTCAAAAACTTTGATTTTGTTTCTCATTTTAATAATCCATTTCTTCAATTTTTGTGAATCGTGGAATAATTTGTTATAAGCATAGTTAATCTTGATCATTTCTTCATCATCACTCATCTCATTTCCGTTATATGGAATTTCATAGATAGACTCACTAAATTCATGCAAAATGCTCTTAAATATAGGTAAACGTGAATATGAATGGATATTTTCCAAACTTATGCCTAAAGCATAAACCCAGAAATCTCCATGAAAGTTTTATAACAAATAAGCACACATAAATCAAGGATTATGTAAAGATGTTAAGCCCATAATGAGCGATCGTTATCTAATACTAGTTGAGAATGCAAGTGTGTGTACAATAGAAACAAACCTAGAGGGGGTGGATAGATTTTTGAAATGCTTTGATCAATTTTAAAACCTATGTGATACTTAAAAACCTATATACAAGTCAATTTAAAATTTGCAATTAGATCTAGATCAATGTGCAATCAAACAACACAATCAAGCAATGAAAAATGAAATACAATCGCATAACACCGATTACAGGAGGAAAAATTCCAACATATGGGCAACATAACTCAGTGTGACCTAGATTCTTGTTAGATTTCAAAAGAAATTTTTACCCAATGCAAGAAGATAATTCTCTCTTGCACACTCATAAGAAATAACCTATGAACATTGCGACTTCCCCCGTTCTAATAAGAAATCCAATCGAATCTCTATCGATTGAATATGAAAGTCCACTCTTCAACCTCAATCCACATCATGCTTGAGTTCTAGATAAATTGAGCTTCTCTTTTTTATCTCTGACTCTAGATCATATGGATTGATTGAAAATTATTTGTAAATAGTAGGTATATGTCGATTGATCATCTCAAAGAACCTCAGAAATACAAATCTAAGTATAAATTTAAAAATATCACCCAAACACAATTTCAAAATAGAGAGAGAAATTAAAGCTCTTAAGTGCAAAATGTCCTTAAAGTATTATTTTAAATATGAGGAATAAGTGTTAAAAGAATTGGAGGGAACAAGTTCCATTTATTCTAATTTTATTAATTTCATATCTGTCATGTGCATGGTTGACTTTTGTCGCGCGCACAATTTTGGATAGTATGACCCACGAACAAAAACTTCAAGGGACTGTGCATACAGGACAATTTTAGTCATGCTCACAATTTTTCCAATAAATTAGGCGACTGTGCACACAACATAAAATCGCATCGTGCGAACGGCACAAAGGCAAAATCATAAACTTTATAAAACATGTTTTAAACCAAATATAGAGACCTTGATCCTTTTTCCAAAAAATAAAATATTCAAAGAAATTGGTTTTAAAAAAATTAGAAAGCAGCTCTCATTTTGAAAAACCAACCATCCACAAAAAAGATATTCTTCATAAAATAACAACGGAAGTCTTCAAAGTTGAAAAGTCAATAAGTCTTCTAATATCGAATGTCCATAGGTAATAGGTAAGGACTCTCTCATGCAAACATCTAATTTGCATCAAGATTTTGGGCTCGAATTAGTGCATTACTTAAATGCTTTGACAAGGAAGATAGCCGATTAATATGTAATACAAATGTTTACATTTTCAATCTCCCCATTTGGCTATTCCGTGGCAAAACTCCCCATAACCCCATATACTCTTTATTACAACAATTAATACTCACTCCACATTAGAAATATAATGAGAGAGGCTTGTCATAATTAAAAAAATCCATAACACCAACTCAAATTTTCAAAAATTACGATCTTAGTCTTCAACAATGAGAGGATTCCTACAAAAATGTCGATAACACAAAAAAATTACGTAGGAACATGCATATGATGAAACTCCCCCTGCTCGGGAATCCTTATAAAAATGACGATAATAAAAAATATGAACAATAGGAAATTATATGGTAAAGATATATGTTAGAAGTATCATAAAACAATAAAGCCCACCCCCACCCTGTGCGTGTGCCAATAAACATAGATCTAATAAACCATCCCTAAGGGTCATAATCAAATAATGTATCAATCAAGAAAGCATATTTAACATGTGAACTCCCCCTATATACAAGACATCAAATTACAAACAAATCATCAAATCAAACTTTGTCCCCATTAATATCAGCCATGAACATGTGCAAACAAATAATTTATCTCCCCAAATAAACAATTGCCCCTTGCTAAAAACTTACCTCCCTCATTTTGCCACATAATAAGAAAAAGTAAAACATGAAGCATATAATGATAATGGAGAGACAAATAAAGTATAATCAATGAAAACCAAGAGAAACATGTGTAATAATTCTTGTTAGATCAAGATGTAAGCACTATAAAATAAATCAAAGTAGTAAGAAATAGGGGACCATGTGCACTAAGGAATTCTAAGCCACGAGAACGGATCCGTACACACAATGCCATTTAAGGCATGTGCGGAAAATCAGACAGTGTTCATCAAAATTGTAACATCCTTCTTGCTATGCGCACAGGGAAATATCGTGTCATGCACACACACACCACTAGATTTTCAGAAAAACGCCTTCAACAACACAAATACCTCCGGAAATGATTTTTCTCAAACACTCTCAACTAAAAGAAGATCCTCAAGCATAAACAACATTCTCAAAGACTATAGATAAAGAAGGATCATTAGTACAAATAAAAATACTAATATATACAAGAAAACATCAATCAAATCTCAAATACTAAACATATACAAAAATCATACAATATCATATAAAATTGAATGTAGAATTACTTGAGATTTGTCAAATCAAAATTTTCTACATATGTTGAGAAATTTTAACATTTTCAATTCACATTCTACACAAACAAAAGTAAGATAAGAATCATTTTTTCTTGCATGTTCATTGAAATGGAAAATCACAAAAATCATTAAACAATTGCATTTCTTGACAAATTTAGAAAAACTTTATAGAAAAAATGCAACGTGATCATGAGTTTAATGTTAATATCTACTCCAACTACAAACTCCCTCTGAAAATATGTTGTTCAAATATTTTGAATGCCAAACTAATAAAGAAATTTATTTTGAGATATGACAAGCCCTATCGTGTTTTTACTGTAGGTTAAGCACTTGGTTTGTCTCTCTTTAAACACATAGGCTTTTGTTATTGGTTGGATTTTCACAAGCCTAGATGACACCTACCCATTGATACTTAAATTAAAATTGGCATTATCACTTTAATGGTAGACCTTATCAATGCATAAAAAGGTTCATTTTCGATTCCTTTATTCAAAATTCTCAATTTCTCATAGTAGACCATGGAGTTCTTATGAAACTCATGCAAGATTGATTTTCACCATAAATTTATCAATGTTTGGATTAATAGCAATTATTAATACCATTTGTGAATTCATGTGGTGTAGCGAATATAAAAGACTTCATTTCATTAAAGTTAAACAAAAGTCAATGTTAGTCAAAATATTTTTGAAAATTTTATTTCGACAAAACACATTCAATAATTTAATAAAAAAATCATAAAAGCAATAAAACTTCAGTGTATACAAACTTATAGATCATTCAACATATTTGGCATGGGAAAACACCAAAAATATTTTTGTATTTTGCAAAATATCAACAAAATATGTACAAAGAAACTAAAATCAAATGTTCAAATATATCTATATCAAAATTCACCTCACACTCTGTATGGACAAAAATATCCAATTGAGTCCCTGTATTGTTTTGACTTAATTCCGTGAACAAAACTGTGTTTGTAATATGTCATAGGAAGATTTTATTTTGTCACGATCTCACTTGGTCTATGATGTATTGAAGAAATTGAAGACGTTACGACTAAGTTTCAAAGAATTAATCATATCAAAGTTTAATTGGTGAAAGTATTCTGATAAGCTTGAAAAATAGTTTGACTTATTTGGATCTCTTTTGGAAGAAACGTTTTAAACAAAAAGTCAAACTGACATGCGGCGTCGTTCAAACGACAAGCTATCTGATTCAAACGAGATGGTTTTGTCGCGGGAACGACAGACCATTCTCGTTCGAGTGACACATTTTTCGAGGCAGTGATTTTTTACTTTTTAAAGCGTGGTTTCGTCAGAATTAATAAGTGTGCATTCTGAAATAATAGTTGACTATCCAGAAACGTGTTTGCACATGTTTTTCTAAGGTTTCAAATCTTAAACACATCCTTAGAGTTTACAAAGATCGGAGTTATCATTATTATATGTTTATGTGATCTTACTGCACCAAGAATGTTTGTTCTATACTTGAACATCAGGGTTTTGCGGTGAAGAAAAGAGAATGACTTCTTGTTGGACATCATAGACGTATCAAAGCCATTCGGTGGACACCGAGACATACGTGGACGCGTGTGTTGTGGACAGGTATCGTGGAAGAAGGACTTTATGTGTGCACACTGTGAGACGAGTGGTTAAAGATCAGAAGAGCGTCAAGAACCATGGGGATCAAGTCATTGAGTGAGTCTTTTGTATGTTCGGTTTAATTCTATATTCATAGTGATTGTCTGGTTTGGGACGTCCGAGGTTGTTTTCCCGTCTTGGGTTTTTTCCTCGTACATCCGGTGTTATTAGTATTCTTTACTTTACTTTACTTTACTTTACTTTACTTACTTTAATCACTAGATGCATGTTTAGGATTAATCATGAGAAAATTGATTTAAAGTAAGAATTGGTTTTTCACAACTCGGTTTGGTGCTAATTAAAAGTTGGATAATTTTGGGTGAAAATTGGTTTGATTTGAAACACAAGCATAGGGACCACCCCCGCCTTCTCAAGCTGGTATCAGAGCTAGAAAACATAATTTAGTTGTTTTGTGATCCCATGTGTTTGTTTATCTCTCATGTGTTTGTTTTCTCTCAATGGATTCTCTAAGCTTTGACGATTTACATCGTTTGAATTTAAAGTTTGCAAAACATATTGAGGTTTTGGAGAAAGAAAATTCCTATTTTAACAATATGATTGAATATTTGCAAACGTTTCAAATATAAAGAGATATTTGTCGTGAGAAGTTTGGTTCCATGTTTAATGATTTTAATATGTTAAAATTGGGCAAAAAGGAGAGTGATGATAGAGTCCTCATTTTAGAAAAAGAGTTAGAGGATTTGAGTAATTCTAGGGTTTGTGAGGTTGAGGAAAATAATTCAATTAAAGTTTGTGGCACGAGAAAAGGCTCTTAGGGATAAGTTTGCTCACATTGAGGGGGAGCGAGATAACCTTCTAGGGGTAATTGATAATTTAAATAAGGAGTCCCTAAACGTTGAGGAGATTAATTTTTTGTTAGAATCCAAAGTTTTGAAGTTTAAAAAGTGTTTCAAATGACTCGAATAGTTTGTATAGTAATGGTAATAACTCGTCTTGTTCTGATACTTTCGTTGCTAATGCCAAAATCATTACTTGTTTTCGAGGATCAATCACATCCGTGGGTGTTAGTAAAGGTCAATCAAAAGTTCTCGTTCCTTGTCCAGTTTACACATGTTCGAATTGTGGTAGGAAAGGTCACCTTAGGAGTTTTTGCTATGATCTTAAAAAGGACCCGAGGAAGTTTAAACATAGTGTCCCGGTGATTACCAAAACTCGTTTTGTTAGGTATACACCGGTTTGGGTTAGGAAATCCGTTTTGGAGATGCTAAATGCTAGGTTGGTTGATTCTCACATGCTTGCACATGATTCGCCACATGCTATTTCTTATGGATAGTTGCTTGCATGATATTGTTTGTTATACGCTAGTTTTTCTTCATGATATATTCTTCCTAGTGTTATGACATGTTTATCTCTTTGTATTATATTTTTCATTTGTTTGAGTCTTATTTGAAAAAATACAAAAAGATTTTATTTTTGATAAAATTTTTGAAAAATAAAAAATAGTTTTGTTTTCTTGTTTGGTTGTTTTTGTTTTTGAGTTTACATGTTTGATGTGGCATATTGGTGTGCTTTGACCCCCCCCCCCCCCCCCATCGTTTCATTATTCATGTGGCTAGGACATTTGGTCATTATTATCGATGCTTAGAATAATCTTAACCATTGTTTATATGGGGTTGTTTCGAAGTTGATATGCATTTTGATTCGACTTTGTATATATTCCATCATTGCACACATGCACGAGTTTATATAAATGTTTGACTTCTCTTGCATATTTGAATTTGGTGAGGCGTTCTTATCTCAATTGTGTCATCTATGCGTAAGTAGGCTTAAGGAGAAGTGTGCATGTAAGAATCGTTTACCGTGAGGATTTGAATAGGTACCTAACTGAAAAAATGATAAGTGATTCACGGTAAATGGCTACGAGAGTTCAAAATTAACTCGTCGTGAAAGCCACCGTTTAAAAGAGCCCAAAAGAAAAAGAAATATTCTATGAAAAAGGGGCAATAATATTTTCTCTAAGTTGAGAATGCTAGAAACCTCAAAACAACTTGAAAAAGTATATATTTATGGGGGAGTTCGGTTGGAGAAAATTAAACGGGTTTGCACAACTAATCTTAATGTTGAAACATTGCAATTTGACGCTATTGTTTGTAGAATCATCAAAATTATGGATTTGTGTGCATGTCGTATGTTTAGTTCATTATGCTCACACTTTAATTGTCATATGGCTATGATAAAGTTTGATGATTTATTGCTATCAATTAGAGTTTCTTGATCTTTTCGATGTGTTGGTATTGTGACTCATTTGTTGTAGTTTCACGCCCATACATTTCATGTCCATGTTTAAGCACATCGGTACTATGTTTGCATGTAACTCACATTATTTGCTCTTATGCGTTTTTGCATTTTGTGTTAAATTCTTACTATTTTAGCATTGTTTTGCTGTTGTCAGGCCCTTCCAATGATTTTTTCTGGAATTTTTTTCACTGGGAAAAATATAAGATATTTCTGGGAAACTGGGAAATTTTGGCCTGTCGCGAAAAGTCGTTTGAGAGACATCTCAATGTCGCACGAAAACTCGTTCGAGTGAGTCCTCATCTCGTTTGAGCGACGTCCCTAGCTCGTTCGAATGACAGCCTGACTTTTTTCTTCTGATTGGTTTGCAGTCCACTAGTTTATTTTGGTGATATTTTTTGTACTGCTGGAAGTTGTATGGACTGACTGTTTTGTATGCAGGTTTCATTATCTCATATTGATATTTTGCATATAGTACGTTTGTTACACCTGATTAGATTGCTATATTCTTTGTGTGATTCATTGGTTTACTAGCTACTGATTTGTCATCTATTGATCATATTTAGTTGGTTGTTTCATGATTATCCAGAGATTTCAAATTAGTATCAAATTGCTATATACTCATGATAGATACTTGTGGGTTGGTTTATCTTTTCACCGGATTGTTTATTCGAGAAAAAAAAGGGGAGAGACGTATGTGATGCAGGTGGAGATTTGAGAAAGTTTTTGATTACATATTTTACAAATTGGTATTAGAAATTGGTAGTACAAATTGATATCATTTTGTTGCTCAAATGTTTAACAAATAATTTTTTCAGAGTTTATTCATATTGGTATCTATTGTCAAATTGGTATCATTTGGATATATATATTGGTTTCATTTGTTCCTCCATACTTCATTGGGTATCTGTTTGTCTGTTTCATGTGTGTAGGTATGCTTCAGAGATTCGAGATTTCAATTCTACATCACATTCAGACAGTTCATGCTTACCGGTGCTACATATACTAGTTCGTGTCCTGTAATTTTTGACTTTGGGTTTATAAGATGGGATTTAAGCGTCATATGGCTTGACAGCCCGGCTTAGGCATTTCACTGGTTTAGTTTTATCCCATAATAGTCAAAGGGGGATATTTGTAAGGACATAAATTTCTAATTGAGTCCCTGTATTGTTTTGACTTAATTTCGTGAACAAAATTGTGTTTGTAATATGTCATGGGAAGATTTTATTTTGTCACCATCCCACTTGGTCTATGATGTATTGAAGAAATTGAAGACGTTGCGGAAAATCTTTAAAGAATTAATCATGCCGAAGTTTAATTGGTGAAAGTTTATTCGTCTTCAAAGTTAATTGCATTCTGAGATCACACAGGTATGAATGCTTATAATTAATGGTGCTCGAAATTATTTTTATAAAAGATAAGGATGTAATTTTATAAAGAAAAATGTTTAAAAATGTTTTAAAAGTGTTTTAAATGTTTTAAACTACGTTTTATTCTGATAAGCTCGAAAAAGAGTTTGAATTATTTGGATCTCTTTTGGAAGAGACGTTTTAAACAAAAAGTCAAACTGACACTCGGCGTCGTTCAAACGACAAGTTGTCTCATTCAAACGACATGGATATGTCACGCGAACGACACCCATTCTCCTTCAAGCGACACTTTTTTTGAGGCGGTAATTTTTTACTATTTAAAGTGTGTTTTCGTCAGAATTAATAAGTGTGCATTCTGGAAAAATAGTTTACGATCCAGAAACGTGTTTGCACATGTTTTTCTAAAGTTTCAAAGCTTAAACACATCCTTAGAGTTTGCAAAGATCCGATTTATCATTATTATATGTTTATGTGATCTTGCTGCACTAAGAAGGTTTATTCTATACTTGAACATCAATTTTTTACAGTGAAGAAAAGAGAAGGACTTCTTGTTCGACATTGTAGACGTATCAAAGCCATTCGGTGGACACCGAGACATACGTGGACACGTTTGTTGTGGACAGGTATCGTGGAAGAAGAACTTTCTGTGTGGGAACTGTGAGAGGAGTGGTTGAAGATTATAAGAGTGTCAAGACCCGTGGGGATCGAGTCGTTGAGTGAGTCTTTTGTCTGTTCGTTATAATTCCATATTCATACTGATTGTCTGACTTGGGCTGTTCGAGGTTATTTTCTCGTCTTGGGTTTTTTCCTCGTACATCTAACATTGTGAGTATTCTTTACTTTACTTTACTTTACTTTACTTGATTTAATCACTAGATGCATGTTTAAGATTAATCAAGATAAAATCTATTTAAAATAACAATTAGTTTTTCACAACTTCGTTTGGTGCTAATTAAAAGTTGGATAATTTTTTAGTGAAAATTGGTTTGATTTGAAACACACGCATAGGGACCACCTAGTTTCACACACTCTGAATAAACAAAATCACTTAATTATCAACCAAGACCAAACAACATATAAGGTAGCATGGTTAAGTACAAATCAAACATCAAGAAATCAAAAATATTTTTCGATTTTCATGAGTATATTAAAGCATATAAAGGCAAAAGTATGAGAGAAGTAAATTAAACATGGATAACGACACACTCATGCAAAAAAAAAACTTAAAATAATTTTGGATTTTTCACAAAATAAATAGATAAGAATAAGCAAGAGATACAACATGCATATATATACAAAATCAATGAACCATCTCAACAAAAAATTATAAAATATAAATAAAAAAACTCACCCAAACTAGGGACAAATATACTCCTAAATGAGGATAAGCATAAACCATACAAAACACATCCACACTATATAATCACTCTCTGAAACATAGTATCGGACAAGATATAGAATAAGAGACAAGAAGATCCAAGATATGACAAGCACTTAGCAACACAAGCTGGAGGAGGAACCTCTCAGGTATCAATGATAAGTGGGGTAATACTTAAATGTGATTTACCCTTAGAGGTGGAAACACACTTACCAACATCCAATTCACTTTTCTTTTTCCAAACATCCCTAAAAATGGGATTCTTCAATTTAGTGAGAATCCTTATCACAACATGAGTCTTAAGATTCACATTACTTCCTTTTTGAAAAAAAAAATTCCCAAAAAATCCATACTCCTCACAAAATTTTCATTCTCACGCTTATGAGGAAGAACAAAAGGCAAGTTTCTTTTAAAACGATCTCCATATGGTCTAAAATCCATATTCCTCTAAAAATGTTTTTCTTTTCAAAATCTCTACCACACATCATAACTAACTTATTGACTTTTGTCAAAAACACAGTCAAATAGTTTTTTAAGTCATCGAGTAAATCATGGTCATGTGAAAATGAACCAACCTGAGAATTCCTAAGCACAAAATAAAAATCTCTAAGGTGCTCCGTTTTGTAACAATGAGTGGACACATGGACTTTATAGTGAATCACTCTAGGATGATATTTAGGAACAATTCTCGGCTTTCATTAGTAAAATTTCCTCAAATGATATTTTTGTGGCAAAATGTGCAAGTGTAGGATTAGGAAGGTATTTTCAAACTTTCTTGACTTTTTTCGAAACACTAACCCTCGAAAACATTTTGGTCATATTCCTCTTTGTTCAAAACACTTGGGGAAACAAACACATTTTTTCCCAAATCTTTATTTTTCACATTTACCTTCAAAGAGGATTGAATAATTCTTCTTGATTCATGTGTTGAAACATTTTTCACATAAGTTGTGTTATATTGAGAAGAACAAGACACGAGTTTATCAATCTTTACATCGTAATTTTTGTTTTGAATTTGATTCATTTCCAAAAGGATTTTGTAAATTTTCTTTGAAGATTTTTTATATAAAGTTCAACCTTCTTTGATAATATTTTCAAATAATGAAAATTTAGGGGTTTCAACAAGCAATAGATTTTATTTTATCCTTTTGACACACATCATTTTGTTCATTTATGAGAACATAACAATTCTCAGTAGTTTTAAAACCTCTAGTCAATTATATATTTCCTTATTTTATCATCAAATATTCACCTTCGGATATACTCATAAAGTAATCATCATCACAATTTTGACATATTCTAACGAGACTAGCCTTATGTACTTCAATATAAAGAAAATTGTGAAGTGTAATTTTTTTTTAAACTTTCGGCATGCCAATAGCACTCACTCTAGATGTATTTCCATTCTCGAAAATGACTAAACCTCCTTTATAGTCCTCTAGTGAATTGAAAAATGACTTTTGTCCCATCAAGTGACATGAGCAACCATTATCAAGGTACAAAATTGTAGAGTTTAAAGCTTTAAAATCTACGATAACCATACAACACATGTGACTCTCTCTGCTAATCCACTTAGGGTTCTTTTAGGTACCCTTTCTCAACTCAATCACTTCCTTATGAAGTTTCTTCAGTTCACTCCCAAGTTTCATATTAACCCTTTGAAAATCATTTATTCTCGAGAACTTAGATTATGAATATTTCTCATCTCTTTGAAGTTTAAAACAAAATTATATCAAATTTCCTCTTATGAAGCAATATAAACACTTGTAGGTTTGAATAAGTTTTTTGAGAAAAATCCACATTTCCTTTGAAAAAACAGTATTCTCTTTGATTTTGAAAAACTCTTTCTCTTTTCAAATGATTTGTATTATGCATAAAATGAGGATTTGTCTCTTTGAAAACTTTTCCTTTATTTTCTTGCTTCTGAGGTCTTTGAACAAATTTAGATCGGTTAACTTGAGAATCGTTTTCCATTTTCACAACATGTACTTCTGCACTTTTTCTTGGAAAGACATTATTCTAAAAAACTTTTCCTTTGAAGTATTTTTTACGACTTTGACTTTAGTAGAATCTTCTTGTTCAAGATAATCATTCTTCCCACGCACAAAAGTAGTAAAAGCATTAAGATAAGCATTAAAAGAATCACTAGCAAGACCTATATTTCCATTTTGTATAAAAGACTTCTCAAAAGGCATTTTGTTTATTTTCTTGGACCTATCCTCTAATGCAAGTTTCACTTTCATGACATTAAAAAAATGACTTTTAAGAGACATAAATTCTTTTTTATATTTCTTTTCTTTAATCTCAAACATTCTTCACTCGTTCTCAAGTTTACATTTCATTTCAAGGAGATCGGCCTTTTCACTTTCTAAGGAAGTGTTTTGATCATTGACGCATTTTTACTCATGTTTGAGTGGAAAAATAGTTTCATCTTTCTCTTTCAACAAACCGCATTGTTCTTCAAAGACTTTCATTTTGTTTCACATTTTAATAATTGATTTCTTCTATTTTTGTGACTCGTGGAATATTTTTTCACAAACATAGTTAATCTCACTCATTTTTTTTATCGCCACTCGTCTCGTTTTCATTATGTGCAATTTCATAGCTAGACTCACTAGATGAATGTTAAGTGTTATAACATATAGATGAACCTGAAGATGAGTACAAGTTTTCCAAACTTATTTCTAATGCATAAAATTTAAATAAAATTTAATAATAAACAACCACACAATTCAGGGATCAACTCATGATGTTAAGCCTATAATGTGCAACTGTGCTCTGATACCAATTGAGAATGCTAATGTGTGTACACCGGGAATAAACCTAGAGGTCAGTGAATAGGTTATTCAAACAATTTGCCCAATTTTAAAACTTATGTGATAACTAAAACCTAGATCTAAGTTATTTTAAAATTTTCAATTATATCTAGTTCAATATGCAATCGAACAAACACAATCAAGAAATAAAATTAAGCACAGTCGCATAACACTGATTATACGAGGAAAAACCCCAACCAATGGGTAAAATGCCTTAGTGTGACCTAGATCCTTATTAGATTTAAGAAAAACCCTTTGCACAATGTAAGAAGATAATTCTCTCATGTACTCTCACTAAAAAAATGCCTATAAATATTTCGGCTTACCCCCATCCTAACAAGAAATTCAACCAAAGTTCTATTGATTGAATAAGAAGGTCCATTTTTCATAATCGGTCCACACCATGCTTGAAATCTAGATAGATTGAGCAACTCCTTTTATATCTCAGATCTAGATCATGTGGATTTACTAAAATTCATATGTAACTAATGACTATATGTGGATTGATCTTCTCAAAACATCTCACAAATGTAGATGTAACTGTAGATTTAAAAATCCCACCAAAACCCTATTGAGTAAGAAAAATTAGAGCTCTGAAGTGTGAAATGTCCGCAAAGCATGCATTTTAAATATAAGGAATAAGTGCTAAAATAATTGGAGGGAACAAGATCTATTTATACTAAATTTTTGAATTTCATCTTTGGCATGCGTACTATTAACTTTTGTCGTGCACAAATTTCTGGACAGTATGACCCCCAAACAAAAAAACCAAGGATCCATGTACACGGGTCAATTTTTGTCCATGCGTACGATTTGTACAACATACCGGGCAACCATGTGCATAGACTAAAATCACATTGTACGAACGACCCAAAGGAAAAATCATTAAAACTTCAAGAAACATAATAAAGACTTTAATCATTTTCAAGAAACATATACAACTCAAAGGAATTTTTCTAAAAACATTTTTACAAAAAAACTTTCATTTTGAAAAATCGTGAGTGTGAATTAGCCAAATGTTTAAACCATCCCGTGAAGGTATTATTCAGAAATCATTAACAAAAATCTTCAAAGTTGAAAAATCACCAAGTCTTCGAATATCAAATATCCATATGTAATAGTCAAGCACTTTCTCACACAAAAATCTAATGTGCATTAATATTTTGGGCTCCAATTAGTGCATGATTCAAATGCTTTGACACAAAAGATAGGCAACTAATATATGATATAAATGTTTACATCATTATCGGAGGGGAACATGAACAGAAATTCATGTGAATGAATAATTTTATCATTTGAAATACAGGACAAAACTATTTTTTTGGATGCTTGGACTTATATTATAAAGTTTTAGAGCTTTTAGGACCAAGAGTTGAAGTTCTCTTTTTCAATTCCTTTTCTTTAATAATTAGGGGGTTTGAAATAATAGTGTTTTGGTAGGTCATGTCTACATTTATCTTATGTTGGATAACTAGAAATTGACTTCTTAGATTTTCTATGATGATATCTCAAGGGAGTACGACCAAATTGGCGTCATGTGGCTGGACACGTGGAAAGACGTGTGAGGCACATGGTGGGCGAATGGGATAATGGGGAGAAAACAATATTAGAGAGATATAAGAAAATCTTGGAGATCACGTCAACTAATTGGAAGACCGTCGTCAGTGGGACTCTTTAACCCTGTTTAGACAGATACAAATAGGCTTAATAAAGTAGGACATGTAGGACTATAAATAAGTGTGATCTATATGAATGAATTGTATAGAAACCGGTACATAACAACTTGGACTCTCAGATACCATCCTTAACACTCCAGCTATTTCTATCTTTTGATGTTAATAAACTATCTCCCCCCTTTTCCCCATAGACATAGGCTGACCTCATGGACGAACCACATACATAGTGTCTTGTTATTATTTTTGCACTCAAAATCTTTCTAGGGCCATTCTTCAATTCCATCATTTATTGTGGGTCAATAACCCCTATAAATATCGAAGTTCAAAATAAGTGTAGACTGGTCTAAACCTACTCATGCAAGGAGTCCCTTTCAGTCTGAAATATGAGCCACAAGGAGGAACCACACTGCTATTCGGCTTCCAACTCATCAATAACATTTAAGGTCCATAGGATGGTCACCCAAGAGATCTAGACCAAGGCAGCAATATTGCACATCATTGATCGATCAAGTAAAGGTAAGAGTTATTTCCCATCTAGCCAACATTTATCAAGAAAGAGTAGACGATGGTAACCAAGAGATCACCCGATTAAAGAGGTAATTGAATCAGCAGTTAGAGAATCACATATTAGATTCTCATATTTGAAACCATCGTATGAGGGGATCTCTCTCTCTAAGAAATCAACCTCAAAGGGCTTCCTGTTTAAGGATCCCTCATGTTGTGCATCATCACTAATGACATAATAATTCTCCTCGGGGGAATTCTATCAACTGTAATCACCACCAGCCCAAGCCTATGGAGTCGAATCAAAGTAGTAGACCTGCTTATACAGAGGTGAAGCCAAACTAAGTAAGGAACGACGAATTAAGGGGAGTCATATGAAAAGAGTTGAAAGGAAGGTTGAACCCAAATCTGGCCAGGACTCTTAAGGATCTGGCTAGAAAGTCCCTGGGGCATGGGTCTTTGTCCCCCTTTGTTGAGAAGATAGAATATTTTAAGCTACCCAAGATGTTCTCCATGACAAAGGTGATAATGTACGATATTAAGATATATCCTTCCTATCATATCAGATATTATCGGTAGACTATGTCTCTTTGAATCCATAATCATGCCCTAATAGGCTAGGTGTTCCCATCTACTTTGGTAGAGATCGATCTGAATTGGTAAAAAAAAAACTTAGATTGATATCCACTTTTAAAGAACTTGCCAAGTAGTTCGCTGCCCTATTTATCACGAGAAGCAAGGTAATTAAGGAGGTTGATTCGCTAATCTCTCTAAAGACAAAAAAGGAAGAATCCCTCAAGAAACACACTTAGAGGAACTAGGATTTATATAAAGAAATTAATAATTGCAATTATGAGTTGGCAATCTCTTTATTCAAGTTCATCCTCGAACGATTGGATGACCTCTACCGATCATTAACGAAGAAACCAACACCTATAATGGATGATCTTATGTACCATATTTAAAAATATGCCAAGGTAGAGGATGAGCTCATCAACGTGGAGTACCTAGCCAATCAAAAGAAGAATATGTCTAAGAAGGCCCCCAAGGGGGGAAATCAGCCTCCTTCGACTAAGAAGGGATTCAGGAATTAAGCCTTAAAAGGCTACCCATATCTCATGCCAGTAAGAATAGTTACAAGGCACTACAGGAAATCTTTAAGGAGACAAGCTACAAGATTATTCATTAGATCAAAGATAATCCCATCTTCAATAGGCCTCCCAAAATGACCAACAATCCATAGAATAGGGAAGCCAGTCTCAAGGGCAACTATCACTAAGACCACAGGCACCTCACGAAGAATTACAAAATATTCAACTAAATACCTAGAGGAACTCATCTAATTAGGAAACCTTAAGGAATACATTAATGTGATGAATCCAAGGTAATGATGAAGATCAACACGGTTTAACAAGCAGAAGAGGATCTTCCACCTATGGGATTATCTTGCCTAAGTCCTCAAGGTCCCTACACTTTTTGCCCACATGATCCTTGAGGGTGACATTTTCATTGGAAGAGGACTCCATCACCTTCTTATAGCAGTTTGTCGGACGCGAGCTCCTACTGAACCTGCATAATCTGCACTAAATGGGAAGAAGTTAAGAACATTTTGTGTAAATTGATTTAACTAAAAACATATAAATTTACCAACGCACTGTGATGGAGGCCCTATTTCTGAATTCTTTCTAAAGTAAAACACCTCAAATCCGTTATATCAAATGGTAGAATGGCCACCTGGGTAATCCAGAAAGACACCTCCATATCCTTGTGGGGCTGAATTGACCTCCATCATTGGCTCTTTCCACTTGTTAAAGGACATCTCTCACTATAAATTGCTTCTTGTTTGAGGGGAACCTTGCCTCTGTTCGGGCTTATTGATTATGATCGGTCGGTTTGAATGTGAAGGTGGGTTTTTTATCCATCGCTGATCGATACCTTATTAGACCTTTTATTTTTCTCCTATTTAGCCTCCACTCATTAGCGCTCAAACTCGAGAATTCTTTTCCTTAAGAGACATCGGCTTCATCTTCCATTCCTTATTGACAGAAGGAATTTAGATGGCCTTTGTGGTAGCAGTTGAGTATTTATTTAACTTATCCCAAGTTAATGCTAGGTCGATCGGTCTTCTTAATCGGTTGTTTATTTATTCGAGATCAGACGGGATTGGAGGGAACAAGAAACCTTGAGAGGTGAAGTCCTCTTCGGCCTGTACATTTTCCCAAGGACTACCTGATACACTAACTTTATAGGAGAAGAGTGGATCAAGATCATCCAAGAAGGTTTCAAGGTCTTCCTCTTCATCCTAATCTTCTTTCTCTCTCGGATTGTAGTTAGGGTCTATTGAGATTATGTACGAGGAAGATTCCCTAATGTAAACTTTATATTATCCTGGCTATGGATAGGGGTGGAATTCAAAATGAAATCGTCGTCGACTAGGGTATTATTTGTCTAAATTTAGTTTACCGATTTGTAATACTCTTAACTCAATCAATCTAACATATATAACCATAGATTAAATTATAACCTACAGTGGGATGAGAGAAAGAAAGAGACACAAAGATTTTTGAGTGGTTTAGCCCAATATGGTGACTACATCCACGGGCACAATGATACTAAGTTTTTAGGGATTAGTACAATCCTCCCAAGAGCTCTCTAGGGTTTAGAGAAAATATTATTAGTTGACCCTAGCTGAGATAGGTCGTGATATATTTATAGTAGTTGGAAGTTAAAGAGATGGGATACCTTTATACATTAAGTATTTACATCTTTACTCAGTAATAGGTAGCTAGATATTATTCACGTGCATGTGCATAGTGCCTGTAAAGATTCCCCACGTGTGTCTGTTCATATCCCTGACTATTCATTTTCATGAGGTTGGTCGGCTGGTTAGCTGACCAACAAGATAAATGAACCAACTATATTCACATGCTATTTGAGTGTCCACTGATTATGATAACAGGTTTCACTCTTTTATTGGTCCATATGGTCTACTTATTTTAGTCTACAATAAAAGCCCCAATACTTTATTCTTTATTAGAATGATATAACGAGTGAAAGGATGGAGTATTCTTAGTATAGAACTGCTCGGCTATCTGGATGAGGCTAGTTAGACATCGACCTTTGGGACTTATAAATCTCAGACTGTCATATTGAAGAGGTGGCAATTTTATTAATAGCTGAAAAAATAGCAAATCATCTAGGGGTACAGTGGTCATTTAGTTTTCTGGTGAAACGAGACGCCGTTGATATCTAAAACTATAATACACATAATCCTTTCAAAATTGGAAACCCAAGAGATGCCATAAATCCTATAAAAATTCCTTTCCCTCTCAGTCTCTTCTCATTTTGAATTTCAAACTCACTTCTTCATTTTTCAGCTTCTACTCTGCCATTTGAGAGAACTGCTACCTTGTCTTAGTTTTCATTGTAAGAACTCTATTTTCATTATATTTTCCTTTCTTTTTTATTACGATAGTGTATATCATAGATACGATCTCTTTGGAAGAATTAAAAACAAAATGTAGGATCCCTGACTGGGTGAAAACAGAGCTGGTGATAGGTCCACGTGACCTGTGTTCATTTGAAGAGGGTAATTGGCTTCCTACTATTTTTATAGTAAAGTCTAGATTTACTTTCCCACCCAATCGCTTATTCCTTGAATTTTGTCCATATTTGATGTGGTCCCAGCCCAAGTGGCACCTAATACCTTGAGAGTAGTAAGTGGCGTCAACCGTATTAACAAATGGTATAGGACCCATATAGGAATAACCGAATTGATGTATTGCTATAGTTGGGGGACCACAATCGATAATATTTATTACTTGAAGGCCAAATATTCTGACATGGCTTTGATGGTAAATTTGCCTAATTCTAATAAAGATTATTGGGATTACGGACTGATAGTAAAGGATTAGCAATTTTCCCCTCTTCCTGAGGGTGAGGAGTACATTGGGCCCCGCTACCCTTAGGAAGGACAGGGCATAGGTCGGCAACCTTTTCTTATCCCCGTATATTTTTTTTTGCTTTGTTCTTTCAATTTATCCAGTTACTAACCAGCATTTCTGTTTTTGTGTTTGGCAGAGTAAAGAAAGAAAGATATTCCCCGCTTATCTTAGTAAATTTTATTGACTTAAATATTGTTTCGTATATTCAATAGAGAATTAGGGAATCTGTCTTGTTGGATTACCCGAGTTCCATCACATCAGTCGTTGCTTGACCAACCAAGATATTCTCTTAACCTCATTGATTTACAAGAGCCAACCTCATCTTCCTTGATAACTGATTTAGAATATTCTCCCTAGTTAAAGGGAGATCTCGTTGTTAGAGGTACATCTTCCCCTTTTTAATCCTTATACATCAACCTCATGCCGACTAAAACTCTCTCCCTGGAGATGGTGAAGATAAAGATCCCTAATTTACTTGCTAGAACCAAGTCTCCACCTCCATCTCAGAAGAGGAACATTGAGGATGGAGGATCCATATGTCCTATGGTTATGGATCATGATGAGATGAAGACCCAAAAGACTCAATTTAAGAGGTTGAAGAAAGGTCATGCTGCTTATCTGGAGCTGCCAAGAAAGGACCAGGACAACTAAGGTCTGGGATGTGCCCCTTCTATGGTAGTGACCGCTGGTCTTACTCAGGTGTTGATTAGTTCAAGGATTCTCCTTGATGATGAAGTTTTTGTTATTTCCCTCTCAATGGCTAAATTATTAGAATAAGCCAATCATAAATTAGCATTGGTAATTTCTTCTTTAATTGTTCTCTCTTGTATACTTACATTCTTGCTATCCATTTATTGACTTCAATAATTTCCTTGGACTCTGCATTTTTTAGTTGATTATGATCAAACACTGAGAAGGGATGACCAATTGAGGGGGTCCTTGAAGGATGTTGAGGCTACCTTTCGAGGCATGAAGGATTCTTTAGATGCTACCATGGAGGCCTACGTGACTGATTAGAAAAAGTAGAAGGATGTGGTGGAAAAGATTGAGAAGGATAAGAATGTTGTCGATAATACTGTCGATGATGCTGTTAAGAGGGCTAAGTAGGCTGAGAAAGCTTTTCTGGATGCCGATGACAAATTTTAGGAATTAAAGGAAAATGTAAAGAAGGAGAAGGAAGATGCCAATATTGGGGGTTGGGACAATGCATTCTTTTACTATGGCTGTGAAGGTGGAGTATTTGAAGGAATCCTCTTTCAAAAAAGGATGGAATGTCGCCCTGACCCAAGTCAGCACTGCCTTGGATTTTGAACTCTTCCTCTAACATAATCATGTCACTCCTTCAGTGATTGAAAAGGATATTGATGACAAAGAGTGGATGGCAGAGTAATATCTTCCCCCAAGATATGGTTATAGTTGTTTCTCATCCTAAAGAGCAAGTCACCCATGATAAAGAGAAGGTGTAAATGCCTAGGGTTATTTTTATGGTGTTTTAGCTTATAATTTTGGTTTTTTATAATCTGAACTAGTTGCTTTTTATAACTCTCCATTATAATTTTATTAAAGTTGCCTTTCTTTTCCGAAACATTATTGTTCGTTATGAACTTTTTCTTGACCTTTCCATATTTATCCCATGCATTATTCCTTCCAGTTTAATTCTAGGAAGGTTGTTCTGGCAGTTGTCGAAAGGGACCTGTATAGGAGGACTATTCAACTATTTGGGGAAGGTCATAAATAACTTGATGAAGAAGACGTAGAAGAACTTCTCGCGTAGGTTTTTCTGATCAAGTCAAATAAATATATCTTCATTCACACATGATTCTTAGCCAAGCAGGAACGACCAATGCTTCTTACCATCAAATGATACTTCAAATGCAAAAAGACCATAAAGAAGCCTTCACCATCCTGTCAGTCGACTATGAGAAAAATCTTTCCCTTCTCAGTAGTAAGAGTGGCTTTGATAAGAAATTATCCTCAGCCCTTTTTAAAAAGGAATATGTACTGAAGTCAGAGGTGACAAGTGCTCAGGAGGTGGCTAATTTATTGGACCAAGAGAATAATATGTTGCAAGACAAATTAAAAGGTTTGAAGAAATCTTCCAATGTTGATCAAAGTAATGAAGCCTCATTTTTAGAGCAGGAAAATGCTATATTGATGGAGGAGATTGAAAGGTTAAAGAAGGGAGGCAATTCATCTAGGAAATCCATTACTGCCCGCCTATCCGTTAAAGATAAGAGGACCAAAAAGGCTCTGACTGACAAAGCTAAATTTATAAAGAACCAATTTGCTACTATCAAGAGATTGAATGAGATGGTTAACCGTCTAACTTACCATTTCCACAAACAGCCACGCACTCTCTGGATGAATGGATATGATGAAACCTTATTGCACTTGGATGAATAATTAGAGCAGACTAGGAGAGAGGGTTAAAGATAAGGGTGGCTCAATGCCCTTACAGTATTAAAAATGCCAGAGAAAAATATTGGGTTATTCTCATGATCCAAGGTGCTTAGGTCATCCCGCTCCTCCTTTTAAATTAGACATTAAGTGGGTTCCTACTAATGCAATCCTTATCAGCTTGATTAGAAAATATTTGGGGGATTATGGCATTCATAGGAATGATACACTCAGCCGACATCTCCACTTGGTGGATAGGCCCAACTCTGGTAGACAAAAAAATCTTAGAGAGTTGGGGTCCACTGTTCTTCCTTCGACTTTGGACATTCCTCCTGAAGGAATGGAGAATGATCTTGAGAAGCGTCCAACTAATTGAAAAGCTTTATAATTTTCCTTTAATGAAATTGTGCGATGAACATTTTAATAGTAGTGAGCATTTTAAATAAAGACTTTGATTTTTTAACAAAATTTGCATTGTTATTATGCATGATTGTGGCCTACCAGTAATTTAGCGTTACTATTATGTGGTCGACTTCAATTGACTAATCTGACTTACTGGTTACTAGTTTGGACGAACATAAGTTGTCTAACCTTAGGTTCTACTTACGCGTTTATGGTCATTCAAACGAATCTCATCATTTTGACCAAGTATTTATGTTAGTTACCATTGGCAACCAAATGTTTTAGGATTTTTCCTTAATTCTATCTGATAAAACTTAAACAAAAATCTAAGGAGTCATACATGACGTTTGAGGTTTTGGTACTTCTTGTTAGTAGCTTGTCAAAGATGAATCCATACATGAAGTTGGAGTTTTTGTTTAAGTTTTTTAGATTTTTGCGGGATTGTGCCGCTGTGACACTATTTTTTTGTACCATTTATTCTATTTGTTTTGTACATCTCCCAATCCCGAAAAAATGAAAACAAAAAGGGAATAGGAAATTAATCTGTTACAAACTGGATGATTCTTATTGAAGCTGAAAAAGATGGATTACATAGATATTGAAAGTTTGCATTCCTAAAAATTACAGATAGTACTTCCTCAAATGCTCGTCATTCCATGAATTCTGGAATTATTCTCCTTTTAAGGTTTTTAGGTGATAAATGCCTGGTCAGATGACTTCAGAATTATGGTAGGTACCATGCCAATTTGTATCCAACTTGTTTCCCTTCTAAAGTACTTTCTTTAAAATAAAGTCCCCCTCTTTCAGATTGCTCAGCTTAACCTTTCTATTGTAGAATTGGGCAGTACATTGTTGGTAGTCTACCACACATAATGTCGCATGTTCTCTAACTTCTTTAACTAAGTCTAAGTCCAGCCTTCTCATGAGGTCGCTTTTAGGGGATTTAAAATTGAGGACTTTAATTGGGTAGACTAATTTCTATGAGGATTACAGCTTCCTTCCTGAATGCCAACATGTATAGGGTTTGGCCAGTAGTTATCCTCGACGTGGTTCTATAAGAACTTTATAGCTCATTAATCTAGTTCCCTTTAGCATCATCTAGTCTTTTATTTAGGACATTAAGCAGGGTTTTATTTTGTCACCTCTGTTTTGACATTGCACTGAGGGTGTTTAGGAACAGAGTGTAACTTTTGGATCTTGGACTGGATACAATAATCTTTGAACTCTTGGTTATTAAATTAAGTCCCATAATCGGTGATAAGTGCATTTGGCATACCATACCGTCATATTATATTCTTACATATGAACTAGAAGACACTCTCGTAGGTCATGTCAATAAGAGGCTCAGCTTCCACCCACTTGGTGAATTAATCTAAAGTAACGACTAAGTATTTTAACTTACCTCTTATCTTTGGTAGTGGGCCGACCAAATCAATACCCCACGTGGAAAAAGTCTATGGAGATGTTATCGATGTAAGTGCAGCTCCAGGGATCATATGGATTACTATGAACTTTTGACATTTATCACATCATCTCATATATACCGCACAATCTTCCTTCACAGTTAACTAGTAATACCCTAGGTGGCCACTCATTATACTATTGATCTTCCTGTCAAATGAGTTCCGTAAGATCCTTCGTTCACTTACTTAATCAGACCTTGCACGTGTAAAGGGTGAACACGTCCGAGAAATGAGGCAACAAATCCTCTCTCATACAAAACGTCTCCATCGACAATGTAGCTGGCTTCTTTGTACCTCTGCTTTCTAGATTCTTTTGGATCATTTGGCAGGGCGTCTTTTTCAGTATACAACTTAATGGGATCCATCCATGATGGACCCAAATCTAATTCGATCAAATTGATATCCTCCTCATCAATACTAATGTTTTCTAGGATTTCTACTGGAATGGTTCTTCTTAACTTTATCCTGGTTGGAGAAATGATCCGAGAAAGTGCATCTGTTCAAACATTTTTTATTCTAGGTATTCTAACCATTCTAGCCACTAGAAACTTGGATATTCAATCTTGGGCCTTAGCCAAATACTTTGTCATAAATTATTATTTGACCCCGTATTTCCCAACACTTGATTAATAATTAATTGGGAATCACTGTGGGATGATATCTACTCGGCACCTAATAATAGAGACAATTCAAAGCCTATGATCAATGCCTTATTCTGCCTCACTTTTAGAGGCCTTTAATTAGAATCTAAGTGTCTATTTGACATCTATATCATCCGGAGTATTGATTATTAGCCCAGTGTTATTGCCTATGGTGCATGATGATCCATCTACATACATCTTCCATACAACAGTTCATCCTTGAAGTATCCTTTAACCAAAGTCCCATAGTTGAATATTTGTTTACTTTTCTCTAAGTATCACGCAACGGTTTCTCATGCAGTGGATGTCTTTAGTCTATTATTAATAATACAACTATCTTCTGAAGAAGTTTGCTTAGTTGGCTTCACTACTGAGCTCTTTACAATCGGAGTCTACTCGATAAGTTTTCTTCATAAGTGAACTCAGCAATGAAATCTTCTATCGCCTGGCCTTCCGAATCCGTCCTGGGTTTATAATGTATATTGTATTCTCCAATTTCTATGACCCATACCAGTAATCTCCCTAATTTTTTGAGCTTGTGAATGGATTGGCATAGTGGTAAGTTTGTATAAACCATAATAGTATGGGCCTTAAAGTATGATTTCATCCTTCATGAAGCTTCAATAAGGGCAAAGGTAAGCTTATCTAGACATGGGTAGCGAATATCTGCACCTCGAAAGGCCTTGCTAGTAAAACAGATTGGCTTCTGCACCTCATTCTCCAGTCGAATAAGTGTCGAGCTAACCACCGACTCGAATATCGTCAGATATAAATATAATGTTTCTCCCATGAGTGGTCGGGAAAGTAATGGTGGGGATCCTAAATATTTATTCAATTCTAAAAGGTCACTATCACATTCCTCATTCCACTAAAAGGTAGTTCTTAATTATTTAGATAAAGGTAAACACTTGTCTGTAGCTCGAGAGACAAATCTGTTAAAAGCTGTTACGTTTACAGTCAACGTTTTCACATCCTTCTTATTAGTTGGAAACTGCTTTTCTATTAATGTTGTTATCTTGTCTGGACGGGCCTCAATGCCTCTTTGATTTACTATAAACCCTAAGGATATACCTTATTTCACGCCGAACATGCACTTAGTCGGATTGAGCTTCATCTAATGCTTTTCCAAATGATTGAACATTTTTCCAAAGTCTTTAATATGATCGACTGAGATCTTTCTCTTGGTGAGCATGTCATCCACATACACTTCCATACTTTTACCAATTTTTTTCTAGAAAACCTTATTCATCATCCTTCATCATGTTGCTCCGACAGTTTTCTACCCAAATGGAATAATATTATAGCAGTAGGTACCCCGGGTGGTGATGAATGCGATTTTCTCCTAATTTTTTTTATTTCATTTTGATCTGGTTATACCCTGAATATGCATCCATGAAATTGAGTAATTTATGCCCAGCGGTAGCATCAAATAGTTTATCAATCCTAAGCAAGGGGAAAATATCTTCTGGATAGGCCTTATTGAGATCTGTGAAATCAACACACATATGCCACTTGCTATTCTTATTCCTTACCATTACCACGTTGGCCAACCAATTAGGGTATTTGACATCTTCAATGAAGCTTACTTTCTGTAATTTATCCTCCTCCTCCTGCATGTCCACGCTCTTCACGGGGCTAAATACAAGACATTTATGTTTGATCGGCTTCTTATCCTTAATAATGTTCAGTTCATGACATATGAATCCTGGATCAATCCCCGAAATATCTTCATGGTTCCAAGCGAACACATTATTTCTCTATTTAAGGAACTTTATGAATTCATATTTGAGGACGAGGTCCCGAGATGAGCCGATCTGTGTAGTTCATTCTGGGTGATCACCATCAAGGACGATGGTCTTTATTTCTTCTCCCACTTGCCCTTTAACCAAATCAGCTTCTTCGCAAGGGTCTAGGGTCTCAATCTGGTAAGTGGTGGCAAGATTTTTAACTTCTTCCTGGTTGACTAAGGTGTAATAGAATTCTCTAGCTTCAGTGTGGGTAATTTCAAGCATTGATGGACATTAGATGGCACTGATTAAAACTTTTTCAATTCAATTCTATTGAAGATTATATTATAGGACGATTAAACTTTCTTATTAAAGATGAAGAAACAGTTCGACTGAATGTCCAAGTACCAATTAATACTTCTAATCTGATAGCACTTAAAGGATACACCTTTTCTCCTGAAAATCCTATGAGGGATCTGTGTGCATAGACCTAATCCTTTAAAGCTATTATAAAATGTGACATCGATTGAGCTGCTATTATATAGTAAGATTTAGCCATTCTTTCCTTAAGTACTCTCATCGTGCTGACCAGAGGGTCATTATAAGGATAAAGTACCCCGAATAGGTCATTCTTAGAGAATCCTATCACCATCTTGTCTTTTTTTCCCTTTTCTGGGGTGACCATCAACTTCATCAAACAAATTTATTTATTGAATGTATGAACAAGCTTTGGCCTCATTCAGGTATGCCTATCTTTTGGTTATTTCATCACCACCACCACCTGTAATTAAATGACAACCAAAATAAATCATTTCACCTCGATATAGAGCTCTCTTGGTTTCTTCGACAGGTTCGAATCGTCTTCAGAGTCATCATCTCTTTCTCTTTTCTTATATTATCTCCGCTTATGTGGGAATTATGATTATATCTTGATTTTTTTCCCTATGCCATGTCTTCTCTGTCAATAAATTTGTAAAGCTTGCCTCTTCGGATCAGACTTTCTATTTCATTTTCCATAGTTATGCTCTGCAGTATGCCTGTGGTATTTGTGGAATTCATAATATTTGGATTTATCTCTCCTATTTGGATGAGAATTCAATTTTCCAATCCATTTTATAGCTCCGCTTCCTCGAGTCCCCTCTAGGATGTGGTGTACACTAATAGTGAGGGGGTAAATTCATTATACCTCTTAGGCTTTTTAGCCTTCTTATCTTTTGGATCCTTCATCTCAGAGCTCTTATGGTCATCGACTTTGGAGCTATAAGATTACTTAGCAGCCATAACATCCTCAGCATTTATGATTTTACTACCTTTAGCCATCAGTTAGTTATGATCTTAGGAGGATACTTGTCCAGAGCATAATATAACTTCTTGGGAAACAAACAGCTCATCGAGGCAATGATTGTTGTCTTTTCTTCGTAGTCTATCACCTCTATTTTTTGTTCTTAAAGTGAGTGATATATTTGCTAGTGGTTTCCCCGATTATTAGCTAACACTTAGTAAATGAGCTACTTTATAGACTGTTTTGGATCCAAAGAAGAAATTACTAATAAATAACTAACCAAGTTATTGGAAGATGGATATTTATCCATGAGACAAATTTTTGTACCAAATTTGAATCAACTCAATAATGGTACTTGATAATTCTCAACAACGCATCTCGTTTGGGACTAAATAGATTTGGCGACAGCCTAGTATTGCTCCAAACGGAGGATAGGATCAATTTTACCATCATATTTGGGAGTGAACATGTGTGTCTTTAATTTGGTAGGTGTTGGGAAATCCACAATTACTTGGATAATAAGTGATCCATTTATAAAACTCCTATGCAAGGGGTTTTTTTATTTGGTCATTTCTCTCTGAATAAAACCCTTTCAGGGATGCTCTTCTAGATTAGTTTTGTGGGAAGCAATTTTAGCATCTCGACCTTGTATTTGTGTTGATCTCTCTTCCTAGGAAGTTCGTTCGGCATGCACGGATCCTCACACGCTAGATCTTAACCTGACAAAACATTCTCGGCGATCTCGTTATCTAGACAACTCCTTATAATAGTGGCATTTAGTTACTCAAGGACCTAAATGATCAAAGGATGAGCCCCTACTTAGTCTAGGGTGCTCGTATGTTCCTGAGAGATGGAAATCCCATTATAGTAATCAGTGGATCTAAGGGAAGAGGTTGCGTCGGGGCGATAAGATAATAATCTAGAGAGGGATAAGATAGGTAAAATAATAATCTAGAGAGGGATGAGAGAAATAAAGAGACACGAAGATTTTTGCGTGGTTCGGCCCAATACGATGTCTATATGCAAGGTTGCAATACTGCTAAGTTTTTAGGGTTTATTATAATCCTCTCAGGAGATCTTTAGGGTTTAGAGAATTGTGATCTATTTATAGTAGTTGGAAGTTAAAGAGATGGAATACCTTTATACATTAGGTATTTATATCTTTACATGATAATAGGCAGCTGGATATTATTCACATTCACATGCATGGTGTATGTTGAGATTCCCCATATGTGTCTGTTCATATCCCACACTGTTCATTTTCATGGGGTTGGTAGGTTGGATACCCGACGAGCAAGATATTTGAGTCGAATACATTCATGTGTTGTTTGAGGGCCTACTGAACATGATGGCAGGTGTCACTCTTTCATTTGTCCACATAGCTTACTTATTGAAGGCTACAACAAGTATTATCAGTGACTTGGATGTTTAGGACAAATACAAAGTTAGTGAGGGTGGTAAGTGGTCGTAACCGAGTAGTATATGGGCCACTCTCTAATGGGGGCTAACTCCAAGACATCGGCCTTCTCCAAAAAGAATTTAAATCATCAAGAATGACTTGGTAATCTCGCAATTTGGTATTCAAAAAGTGATATGGAATAAAGAATAGGTTACGTCAGTGTTGATACCAAAATTTACCATCCTACGTGGACCAATTACGAGACAACATATGTCGTCCTACGTGGCACAAGTCCAAGTTAGCATGATGGAAAAGACGGACCAACAGGGAAGCCCGACCAACAGCCAAAAAGTCATTCTTTACAGCCAACTAAACCAAGCGCCAGCAGTCTTATAATCTATATCACCTGTGAAGTGACAGCGTTTATATAATTAATTCTCATTATGTATTGATGTAAATGCCTAACAAATAAAGGCATTACATCCTTTCACATGATAACGACCAAGACCCTCTATGGGCTATAAATACATTGTATCACCCTCATTGCAAGGGATAGAAAAACAACTCAAGGAAGTCAATACATAACAGTGGATGTAGGCTATTCCATTGAGCCGAACCACTTTAAAAAGTTTTTTTTTTGTCTTGTTTGTTTTACTTAATTTATCTGTGATCAACTAAGTTGGCTTAGTCTAGTTTTTTGCATCAATAGATTGGCACTGTCTGTGGGAACGTATTGCTAAACGTTTTCACTCATTCATCATTCATCACCCATGGTTGAAATTCCAGAATCAAGAACTAAAAATGACAGAATCCCACCTAATCCCTCTGCCCCTCTTAACAATGATTTGATAGGAATTTTTTCTAACCTGGACAAAGGTCAAAAGGCCATGCAGGATACTATACGACAGTTGGACCAAACTCTACAAGCTGGAGTGCCGGCACAATCTAATCATAGGAATATGCCACCACCGCCAACCAGGATTATTGGGTACAACCGTTCTAGAACTTCTAATGACCCTTCATATGTACTTGAAGCAACCTCTTATATTAGGGACACTAACTCCATGAACGTATAATCTATCATCCCAGAAACACTGAGTGCCTTAGAAAGGCTAAGTAAGGCCTCTCCTTTTGATCATTTGGGACCCCAGGGAAATGACCTGCGAGTTGCGTCAAGAAATACTCGATGACCAAGTGATCTAAGGGAAGGTTCAGCCCAATCCAGATTAAAAACCCAACGAACTGAAAGGTCTAGTCAGAGAGAAGGTTCGCAGGAAGAAAGTTCAATAAGATCTGGAGATCGGCATAAAAGAGCTGCCATTCATGCCACTAGTAGTGATGCTTGGAAGGGTTCCATTCAAAGTTTGGAAGATAGATAAGGTAAAATGGCCAAAGTCAAGAATCCTCTTCAAAGAAGTTTTATTTAGGGGTCCCCCTTTATGAAAACTATCATGGATTTCGCTACGCCAACCAAGTTTAAAGCTACGGTAGTCACTCCCAAATATGATGGGAAAACTAATCCAGTTCTCCATATAGAGCAGTACCAAGCAGCTGATGATATCTATGCTATTCCTGATGAGATGAGATATAGGGCGTTCTCAGTAACAATCACTAGATCTACTTAAATCTGGTACAACATCCTTCCTCGGGGCAGATTTCTTACTTTTAACAACTAGTCGAGCTATTCATTGGTAATTTTTGGTTTGGAGCAAAACCAGTGAAGCGAGTAGCTCATTTACTTAGTGTGAGACAGAAGGAAGGAGAAAGTACCACGGATTACATCACTCATTTCAATAACAAGAAATTGGAAGTGATTGATTATAAAGAGAATATAATAATAATTGGTCGTATAAGTGGTTTGCTTCCTGATAAATTATATTATACTCTGGAAAATGATCCACCAAAGATGATGACAGAATTGATGGCCAAGGCAGCGAAGATTATGAACGTCGAGGAAGTTATGGCTGCTAAAAATAATTTAGATGCAAAAGCGAAAGCAAAAGCAGAAGGGAAGTCAAATAAGAAGGAGAACTAGAATCATAATGAGCGCAGGAGTTCGAAGGGAAAGGAAGGCCTACATCGTCTCAGGAAGTTCACTAATTATACCCCCTTGACGGTGGATATACATCATGTGTTAGAGGAAATCAAGAAAAACAATGATTTGAGTTGGCTTAAAAAGTTAAGGTCGCCAGTTGATGAGAGGGATAAGTCCAAGTATTGTGAATTTCACAAAGATCATGGTCATACTACCAACAGATGCATTTTCCTCCAAAATGAGATAGAAGCACTTATCCAAAGAGGAAAGTTGGATAGATTTATTGATCGAAAAAATGGTGGAAGAAATAGAGGAAGAGGTCGACAGAGATCTAAATTGCTAGTTAAACCTAAGGAAGATAAGAAGGGGAACCACGACGATGATCCAGAAGATGATTCTGATCTTCCCAAGAAACCTAGACAAATGAAATGTGAGGTATTCATAACTAATTTTGGATATTTTTTTTGTCACATGATTACAGGTGGAGATGCCGGTGGAGGAGATCACACAGCTGAAAGGAAAGCTTACCTCAATGAGGCTCAAGCTTGTTCCTATATCCAGCGTATCGAACTTGCTGAGGAGGATCGGCCAAGAAAATTTAACTAGTATAAGCTCGTAACTGGCTTTTATAAAAATGATTTATCAGGAGTTTTATATCCTCATGATGATCCTTTGGTGATCAGAGTCAGGATAAAAGAAGTATTGGTAGCAAAAACATTAGTGGATAATGGTAGTTCGATGGACATCATATTCTATCCATGTTTTGATAGTCTAGGTTTAAAACTCAGTAAACTAGAGCCATATCACAGGCCACTCATTGTATTCTCAGGTGAAAAGGTGTTTCCACTTGGAACTATCAAGCTGGATGTGTTGATCGGGACTTGGCCATTGATCAGGACAGAGAAGGTAAGATTCTTTGTAATGGACAAAATGTTCGTTCTGCTTATAATATGATCATGGGGAGGGTTAGTCTGAAAAAGTTTGAAGTTGTACCCTCAATTGTTCATCAATGCTTGAAATTCCCGACCAACTTTGGAGTAGGAGTAGTGAAAGGAGACCATAAAGTAGTTCAGGAGTGCTACTACTCCTCTACCGAGGAAGAAGATATATTGGAGGCTAAACAGAAAATAACCACTTATCAAGTGGATACAACTGATCCAAATAACGAGTCTGAGGTTGAAACCTTAGTTCCACGAGATGAATCTGAGCTTGTAAAAGGTCAAGTCATAGAGGTAACAGAAAGCATTATTTTAGATGATGATAAGCCAGAACGAACAACTCAAATAGGAGCATTGTTGCACCCAGTTCTTAAGCAGGAGTTGAAAGCTTTCTTGAGGCAAAGAAAATGAGTTTTTGATTGGAGTCATGAAGATATGACATGCATAGATCCAAACTTTCAGTGTCATGAACTTAATGTCAATAAGGAAGTCAAACCTGTGAAGAAGAGAATAAGAGTTTTCATTCCGGAGAAGAACCATGTTATACAGGAAAAAGTGGAGAAGATTAAAAAGATTCTTTATTGAAGATGTGAAGTACTCTGATTGGATAGCCAATGTAGTTATGGTCAAGAAGAAGAATAACAAGTGGAGGATGTGTGTGGATTTTACTGACTTGAACAAAGCGTGCCCGAAGGATCACTTTCCTTTTCCATGAATTGATCAACTGGTGGATGCTACTTTAGGGTATGAATTGCTGAGTTTCATGGATGCATATTCTGGTTATAACCAGATCAAAATGAAGTCAGAAGATAAATAAATTACTCCCTTTATCACTCCCCGAGGAACTTATTGTTATAATGTTATGCCATTTGGTTTGAAAAATGCAGGTGATAATTATCAGAGACTGGTGAACAAAGTATTTGAGGAGCAGATAGGCAAGAATATAGAGGTATATGTTTATGATATGCTCACCAAAAGCAAAATAGTTGTTGATTATATTTCCAACCTCAGTTAGACGTTTGATCAGCTGGAAAAAACCCAAAATGAAGTTATAATCCGCCAAATGCGTCTTTGGAGTGCAAGAGGGAATATTCCTCGGGTATATAGTCAATGAAAGGGGAATTGAAGCCAATCCAAATAAGATTAAAGATCTTATCGAAATGAAGTCCCCAACCTGCAAAAAAAGATGTTCAAAGGCTAATTAGGCGCATAGTAGCTCTCAACAGATTTGTGTCAAGAGCAACAGACAAATGCTTGCCATTCTTCAAGGTACTCAGAAAAACCTTTGAATGGAACGATGAATGTGAAATGGAATTCCTGGAGTTGAAGAAGTACCTAGGAGCACTACCACTACTTTCTCGACTAATGTAGGGACAAAAATGGTATCTATATATGACAATATCTGAATTTACAGTTAGCTCATCTTTAATCAGGGAGGAAAATGGAGTACAAAAGTCAGTTTATTACACCATCAAAGCTTTTTGAGGACCAGAAGTAAGATATCACAGACTGGAAAAATTGGCACTAGATTTAATTGAAGCTAGTAGATGAATGAAGCCATACTTTCAAGTCCACACTATAGTGATCTACACTGATATGCCATTAAAGCAGGCTTTGCACAAACTAGGGAAATTTAGAAGATCGATGTATTGGGTTGTGGAGTTGGGGGAGTATGACCTTGTGTATGAACCAAGGACTGCTTTAAAAGGCCAAGATGTGGCTAATTTTATTGCAAAATTCACTTATCCAGAGGTCCCCGAGCAGCAAGGGACTCTAGCTGAGCAACATAGAGGAGTATGTAGACCAACAGAAGATATACCCGACCAACTCCAAACAAGGAAAACTGTAAAAAAAGACCTACCAAAATCGTCCAGTGGAGTACAGGAGATGAAGAAGAAATATAAGGAGGCGAAAGATAAAATCTTCCATTAAGGGACTTTGACAAACCAATCATTTGATAGTAATATCCCCATATGGATTTTGTACGTCAACGGATCATCTTGTACAACCGGATGTGGAGCTGGAATCATTCTTAATACTCCTGACGAACTAAACATAGAGTACGCTATAAGTTTCCAATTTCAAGACGGTAGTAATAAAGAAGAGTATAAAGCTATGATTGTTGGTCTAAATCTAGCTAAATCATTGAATGCTGAGCAAGTTGTGGTGTATAGTGGTTCACAGTTAGTTATAAATCAAATGTTGAGCTTATACGTTGTGAAAGGTGAATCGATGACCAGATATTTGGCCAAAACTTTGGAAGTAATTTCAACCTTGCTAGAAGTTCAGATGGTCAGGATTTCAAGATTGGAGAAAGCCCGAGTAGATGCACTTTCTCGATTAGCTTCAGTAACCAGAACGGAAATATGAAGAACTATTCCGATTGAGTTACTTGCTAATAGGAGCATTGATGAAGATCTGATGGTCAACTTTATTGGAGTTGATATGGGGCCATCTTGGATGGACCATATAAGATCAAATATTAAAGATGAGATTCTTCTATCTAATCTACTCGAAGCTAATAGACTAAGTACAAAGTTGCAAGATACGTGTTAAATAGTGGTGTGTTATACAGAAGAGGATTAACTGCTAATCTACAATGGTGCGTGCATCCAACTAAGGTAAATGGTTTAATTGAAGAAGTCCTTGAAGGATCCTGTGGGTCCCATGTAGCAGGAAAAATGTTGCTACAAAAAATACATACTCAAGGGTACTACTGGCCAACCATGCTAGCAGATTGTACAAATTTTACTAAGAAATATGACAAGTGTCAAAGGTTTTCCAGTATATGCAAGGCTCCACAAGATCTCTTAACACCAATCACTTCACCCTGGACTTTTGCCATGGGGGGAATTGACTTGGTCGGGCCTCTGACAACCACCCGAGGAAGGTTCAAGTACCTAGTTGTAGATGTTGATTGTTTTACAAAATGAGTGGAAGCTGAACCATTGATTGACATATATTATGAAAAGGTTTACCAGTTCATCTGGAAAAATATTATATTCAGGTATAGTTTACCATATTCCTTCATAACTGATCGTGGTACATAGTTTGATAATGAAGAATTCATTATTTATTGCGCCCAATCCAATGTCCAAAAAATCCACTTTACTCTTGGCCATCCTCAAAATACTGGTCAAACATAGGTAACTAATAGAACTTTACTGAACGGGTTGAAGAAAAGGTTGGAAGATGTAAAAGGAAATTGGATTAATGAACTGCATTCGGTCCTATGGGCTTATCGAACTACTTCTAGAATAACTACTAGAGAAACTCCCTATCTATTGGCATTCGGTACCGAAGTTGTAGTCCCTGATGAGCTAGGTTTATGTACTCATAGAGTTCTTTAGTTCAATACCCCAGTCAGCGATTTGATGAGAAGGTTGGATTTAGACATGAAGAAAGAAGTCCGTGAAGATGCGACTTTAAGGAATACAACCCATCAACAAAGGACTGCATGTTTCTACAACAAGAGGGTCATGCCGAGCAACTTAAAGGAGGGAGATTACGTTTTGAAGAAGGTTATTCAAAAAAGTAATAAGCTCAAGCCAATTGGCATGGGACTTATTATGTTACTGCAGTTATCCGACCAAGCACATATCGGAGTGAGACTTTAAAAGGGGAAAAGTTCAAGAATCCATGGAATGCAGAGCACTTGAAGAAGTACTATCAGTAAGCGTAGTTGTGTTGTACTCAGTTCATTTTAATATAAGTGAGAACATGACTTTCTGAGAAATTGTTATTTTTTTTTTGGAGTAGTAGTGTTATGCACTTGTAACATCATTATCAACAAAACCACCAACAAAGTTGGTCGGTATCTACCATGGCCACCAAAAAAGTTGGTCGGTAACATTATGAAGATACCAATAAAATTAATGAAGCTGCTCGGTATCTACCAAGGCCACCAACAAAGTTGGTCGGTGACATTATGAAGATACCAACAAAGTTGGTCAGCATCAACAAAACCACCAACAAAGTTGGTCTGTAACATTATAGGCCACCAACAAAGTTGGTCAGCATCAACAAAATCACCAACAAAGTTTGGTCCGTATCAAATTTATAAAAACATGAAAGGCAAAATTATAAGTCCCAAATGCTTGGTTAATGAAGACCCGGATGACATATGTTCATCTAAATTGGGCTAAAAGATGGACAAATGATCCACTTACGCCTGGGAACCAAGGTAACTAGTGTAATTACCATAAAATTCAGGTACATTAGTAGAACCATGGTGAAGCACCGATAATTGGTAAAAAACTTAGGATAATCGTAAGAATATCAATAGTACTGGTGAAAAAATAGAGATTAGCTAAAACAGTTGATCCATTCATAGTCAAAAATTAGAAAAAAATTCGCATACATACAAAGATTAACTAAAAGTTGATCCATTAACAAAATAAGCTTTTCATTAAATTTAAATGATTACATATTGTTGCTCAAATATGGAGAAATAAAATATAAAAATTTATTCTACAGGACATTTTCATTCAGCTTTAGAGGCAGGATCCATGCCAGCTGGAGGATCATCCAGAGTAAAAGAAGAGTTGATAAAGTTATGATCTCGAAGCATCCTAGTGTTGCTACTACTAGGGCGGTCAAGAAAATGAGGAGGACGAATGATCTCAAGCTTGTCATGCAGTTCGTAGTCCCCCAAGTACTTGGAAATTAAATATTAGAGAATATGGTGAACAGGTACCCAATTAACATTCAACTTAAATGGAGCATTGTCAAGCTACAGTAATCCTAGATCATACCAATCCCATAAAGAAATATTCTCATCCACCTTCACCACAGTCAAAGCGTTAATCCATCCCCATTTGTAGGACTCATTTTGGGCATGTTGGAGTCTATCATCATAATGTCCCAAAGCTTCATTATAACCACCCATCCAAAATTCTCTGGGTTACTTATGGAATTGGAAATTTAACATATCAACTTGCAATTACAGCTTCTTAAATACCCCATCCTTAGCTTCCAATTGAGAAGATTGAGTAAATAGTTACTCAGATAAAGTTTGTAGCTTTTGAGACATCTAGCAATAGCTTGGTCCTTTTCTTTTAACTGTACATCCTGGTTGGTAAGGGCCTGTTGGGTCCTAAGTTCCTCTGTAGTTCCTCGGCCAGCCCTATTTCTATCTCAAGAAGAAAAGCCATACCTAAGGTTCTTTAAGGCCTCCAATTCAACTCTCAATGTGGCGTTCTTAGCTTCTAAAAATGCATGACCTTCAGCGGTAGGAGCAACAATAGCTCCAGAGGAAGACTTCAGAAGATTCAAATCATTACTCTTCTCCTATTCCAGGAGTTTGGCAATGGTCCTAGTTTCTTCAATTTCAAGCTTAAGTAAAGCTTCCTTCTTATTATAGATAGAGATGAATTTATTGAAGCCTTGACCTTCACTCAAACTTTTATACTTCTTCTCATAGCTCTAATGCAGCAACCCAGTGGATTTATATTGTTCTTGAAGTTCTTCTATCATTTCATAATAGGCAACATTATTTTTTACCGCCCGATCAAGTAAGTACTTCAAATATTTATAGGATTCTCTAACTTGTTCTGAAGCATTATCACCGAGCAACTGGGTAACTTCTTCATCGGACAAGTCCATATGACCAGCTTTAAAAAAAGCATGGCATTTCCTTAGTAGCTCGGTATCATGAGAATACAGTTGTTCCATATTTGCAATAAACTAGCAAGAGGAAATAATCACCAATCAATAATAAGAATAGAGAACGGATGTAATCATCAAGAGATAGAAAGGAGCAATAAGAGGTTCTTTTATTGATAACAAAAAATTCAAGTATAGTCAAAACAAAGGGAAAATAAATAATAAAAGTAAAATAGAAAAATGCCAAATAATATTACACCTTCTCCCTATCACTCTCAACCTTCTTGCTCTGTTCAAAAGAAGGGGCTGCAGGCTGGAGTTGCTCGGTCTGCTCAGTTGAAGGAATAGAAGACTCATGGACTTCAAGATATTTGGCAGAAGATTCAACCATAACTCAAGACTCATCAGAAGGAGCTTCATCTTTAACCTCTTCTTCAATGACTCGAGGAGGCCCATGAATATACCTCTGAAAATGTTTAGAGTATCCATTTGTGTTCAACTCTTGAATGGAAGCAACCCAACCATCTATGAAGCATTTTTGCTTCACATACTCAATCTGATCAGAAGCAGTAGAGATGGCTTTGTTTCAACCCTTTTCCCAACCAGCACTCAAGGAGGTCTTCACAGCAGTCATTCTCTTCAGTAACCTTAGCCTTGCGCTCAGCTTCTTCTTTCTAGAACTTAACTTCCTCTTTCTCACGCACAGCTTCATCCTTTAGGAGCTCAGCCTCCTTAGCCCTGTGTTCAACTTTAACGGTATTTGTATCAGAGGTTTGATGATCCGTTTTAGATGTCTTCAACTTCTCTTCCCAACTGCTCCTCTCAGTCTCCAAGGCTTGCTGAGACTCAAGCAGAAACTTTTTCAAACCAGACAAAGCTTCCTCCACCTCATTCAAAGAAGAAGAATCTTTGGTCGTATCATCCTTCTCCAGTATATTATTGAAGTATATCAAGAACTATAAAAAGTTAAGATTAAAGTAAGCATATGAAGAATATAAATGACAACCAAACCAAGACAATGGAAATTACTTACTGATGTAAGGTTCTGAGTAGCCAATTCAGTGACCTTTATTCTGGGCAGCTTAGCATCCACCCCCTATGGTCCGAAAGTGTACCATATTCGATCAACTTCTTAGCCAAACTAGGAGTAATGGCTGTTAGAGGAATAACATCAGAAGAGGTCAAATCGACCAAGGACAGTTGATTGATCACGTGATCTACTTATTTCTCTACAAGCCCTCTCCTAAGTCTCCTCAGAAGGACCTTAGCATCTTTGGGAGCAACATCCTTAGGAACTAATTACTTGGGGGATGGATCTTTGGGGACTGAACTTTTAGGATCTGGGGGTTTCATAATGTCCACTGTCTTATTCTTAGCTCCATCAACAGATGATTGGGAGCGAGAAGCAATACCGCTACAAAGATCGGGAAATTGTAATACCCCTTATTTATGAGTAAATATTTTTAATTTGACATGTGGGTTAATTATATAAATAAAGGAAGCTGAAGTAAATATTACTTCAAGTGATTTAAGAGTTAATATTTACCGAGTTTTTCATATTTACTATTAAGCGAATGTAAATAGTGCAAATAGTATAACGTTTTGTGTTGTTGCATCGTTGTGCTTTAAGCGAAGGTTATGACTTATATTCCAATCGGATTATTATTAATGAGTTAATATGGTGTTGGAACATGAAATATTAAACGATACTCCGGATGCCAGTTTAGAGGACACGATTAATTAGGAAATAGTTAAGATAGTCAAAATAAGTACCAAGTTGTATTTTTGGGTTCCGAGGTACTTTTTTCGGTTATAACTTAATTATGATGTTACGAGTCATTTTAAGTATGTATACAGTAGCATTTAAAGTTGGACTTATTGTAATTGGGTATTTTAGTCTTGCAAGAACATTTATTTCTCATTTTATGTTTCTAAACCTAGAGAGAGAGAGAGAGAGAGAGCATGGGAGAAAGAGAAGATAAAAGAGAGAGTTGAAGAATTGGGGCTTGGGGCTTGGAATCATTGCTACGAGAAGAGAATCTGAGGCTACAATCTTGATGCAAGTTTCTAACTTGCAAATATGTATGACTGAGTGTGAATAATTCGTATATATAGTTGTGTTCTTGAGATTGAACCATTTATGGATTTTAATGATTTTGGTATTTAAACCCTTAAATATTGATTTAGTTATGACGTGAGTTGGAAATATCAGTTAGTTGTTGTGTAGGAATGATTTGGTGAAATTATTAGTTGATGATGTTGAGATAAGTGGAAGAAAATAGGTTTGGGGATTTAGGGTTCATATCCATCCCGTAGCCCCAACTGGGCAATCCGACCAGGGAGAATCGATTCGCCCTCCTCAACGAATCTATTCGCTAAACTTGGTGGCTACAGGTCTAAGGAACCGAATCGATTCGAGTTAAGGCCGAATCGATTCGGGCTAAGATAGAAGGTTAGTTTTCTCAGCTAAATCGATTCGCTTTTTTAGCGAATCGATTCAATAATCTTGCTGTTTTAGGAGATTTTTCCAACTTAGTTTCTAGTCTTTTCTTTTAGGTTTAAGGCTTAGTAACCTTCTTGTATGAAGTAATAAAGAGTATTAGGGTCTTATATTAGGGGGGTTAATACCATAGGTTAGTATGGAAGTATTCAGGCTTGTTTAGGTGATTAATTATTAGATCTTAATGTCTTATTTATCAAGTAAGCGAGTCTAGGGCTAAAGGAGAGTTAGGTAGTGTTGTTGTGAACTTTCGGAGGCTAGTATGGGGGTAATTAAACCTTGTAGCTTAAATTGTTACACACATATGGTTTCAAAATAAGAAATGTACATTTTAAAATTGTAATATTTTTTTATTATGGCATGCATATACATACCTCTCTAAATGCTATCATAAGGGAAGTTACGCGAATGAGGTAAATCCCCTGGCTAGTGAATGCAGGGAGAATATAGTCCTCGGCCATAGGACCAGTGGTTACATTGTGTGGTTGTTTTATTCGAAGTGAGGTAATTCTGGGTATGGTTATGACTCACTGTCAAAGGTATATGGAAACTTTCCACGCGATGCGACTTAGGGTGCCCAGGTGGTCTTGATGTTAGGCCCTGGAAGATGATTACATTTAGGAGCATATCCAGTGGGGTGAGTCCCGGAAGGATGGTCTTAGAATCGTTATATCTTGATGGAAAATATTCTCATGAATGTGGCATTTCATAAATGAGTAATGCATTTATAAATCAACTGTATGGCATGCGATTTCCCAATGTTAAATGTACTTGTGAAGTTATACTTTCTGAATTGGTATATTAAGCATGTTAATATGAAATTTAGCTATTTCTCTTTAATTGATGGGTAGTTTAAATTAATGAATTGGTATTGTGCTAGGATGTGCATTTAGAAGAGAGGTGAGGGTGATTTATATAATAAAGAGAGATTTCAACTTGTTTATGATGCTAGTATTCATAATGGTTATGCATTTTATTCACACGTGTATCATATCAAATCGGGCCCTAGCCTGTTTATATTTGTCTTTCTTGTGTGGTTCTTATTTATGCTCAGGTGCTCCGTCGCAAGGGCGCTCGTTTTGATCTTTCCTTTCCAGTGTCAAGGAGCTACAACATTTTGCAGATGTTGTAGGACTTTTATAATAGACGCATCAATCTTTGGATAATCTAGTTATAAATCGTCTGCATATTCGGGCGTGTTGCCCGACTTATTATTTATATTTGATGTAATACATGGTACAACCGTTTGTATTAGTCTGTTAACCGATAGCTTATTCGGTTATATTTATAGAATTGTTAATTGACCATTACATGTCTATATATATGTATATCCACCTTCTGTTATAAATTGGGCTGTCTAAACTAATTTCATTAAATTTGCAAAATAAATTGACATCCATTTTTCTAAAATACTTAGTGGTTGTCTCGTACTAATATTTATCCGAAAGTGATCCTAATAATGAACCATTTATGATTCCTGTTTTTTTATTGGAGTAACGAGTTGGCCACCTTTTTTTTTAGTAAGAGGGGTGTCACATAAACTTCCTCTTCTTCATAACTTCATACAGAGGAGTGTCAGAATCAACAGCAATCTCTTGGTCAAGATCAATTACGAGAGCAGGAGATGCAGCAGGTCTGGCAATAAAAGAAGAAATAGTGATCTTGTATTGGAGGAAATAAGAGGCGGACCTCACGTGCTCCTCAGCAACTAATTTGTGAAGTCCCCAGATAAACTTCAACTCCTTCAAATTTACTTCGCTCTCTTTGGGGAACTTTCTTTTTTATTCAACTGCAAAATCATTTATAAAACAACGGTTCGTATGACATTTTATCAAATATAAAAAGGGAAAATTTATTAAAACATAAAGCAACCTATTTCATTGCCAAAGAGTGGACATCTAGGTCCTTGGTACTTAGCACTTCCAACTAAAGGAGTATGTTGACAATTTTTTACAACGACCCCATGATCAAAATAATACCTATTAGAATCAAGAAGATTAACTATCAAAGTTTTACTAACAGCCCTAGTTTTCAAATAAAAAGTGGTATCACTAGTTACCCACTTATAACAGAACAAAATTTCTGAAATACCCAGATGGGCTATATAAGTTTGGTTTAACTTATAAACTCCATTAACAACTCTCCATGTGTTAGGATATAATCTTACAGGTATACTGTCAAAATATTGACAAAACTCCAAACATAAGGGATTGGGAGGAAATGTGAAGCCACATTCAGCACAAGGTTAGAGGGGGACCAATGACGCTCAGAAAGAGAGAAAAATCAGAAGAAAAAGTGGGATGTTCTAATACCACCCAAGATGGAATGTTAAAATCAACTTTAAACTTATCACGTGACTCGATAGAGTAACCATGATGAAGAAAACAAAGAAGAAGAGAAGAAAGATTCTTACAAAGATTTAAGGATTCAACAAGAACTGAAGACAGAAAAGAAAACGATCGCACGAAAGAAAAGAACACAATAGCAGAATCAGAAGTAAGAAGTAAAAAATGATCGAAGTTTTTACTACCCTTTTTATAAGATGCATCGGAAATTGGCCAAGTAATGATCAAAGCAAACGACGGTTGGATTTACGACGAAAAAATAGACGAAAAGACAAAGATACCCCAAAAGTATTCGCTAAAAACTTGAAATATTTACAAAATTTCCATTCGCGCTCAAAAACGGTCAAATGAATAAATTTCACAAGTCCGGAAGCTCTGCAGCCAACCAAACAGACCGAGCTACTGCTAAAGCACAATATTCCACACTTTCGCATAAACTTCAAGTACAAAACATTGGGGGCTTCTGTTAATACCAAAATTTACCATCCTACGTGGACCAACTATGAGCCAACATGTGTCATCCTACGTGGCTAAGTACAAACCTTACATATTCTGTTACTCCCATAAATTCAACCGCTGTCATAATGCTTAGGGAACTACACGACGCGACCACGCATCATCATTTCTCTGGGGAATAGTGCTAGATGCATAGACCTAGGGCAGAGACATGTACAAAATCATTGCACTGGTAATGATTATTATTCCCCACAGACCCCGCAAGTACAATATAATGTTGGGTTAAACGCGCTAAATTACAGACAAGGTAAGGCCGACGAGAAAGAATGACCTATCACCCCCCCCCCCTTTAGGTTAAATTGAGGGGAGTATGACCAAATTAGCGTCACGTTGCCGAACGCATGTAAAGCCACGTATGAGGCACATGGTGGGCGAATGGTATAAGGAGGAGCACAAATCTTAGAGAGATATAAATAAATCTTGTAGATCATGTCAACTAATTGGAATACTGTAATCAATGGGACTCTTTAACCCAGTCAAGATAAATATAAAGAGGCCTAAGAATGTAGAACACCTAGGTTTATTAATAAGGGCGATCTAGCTCGAATGAATTGTATTGAACCCTACACATAATAACTTAGACTCTCAACTAGCATCCTTAGGACTCCAGATATTACCATCTTTTGAATTTATAAACTCTCTCCCACCTTTTCCCCATGAATGTAGGAAACCTCACAGATGAAACCACGTACATAGTGTCTTGTTATTATTTTTGCACTCAAAATCTTTATGGGGCCATTCTGCAAATCCAGCATTTATTGTGGGTCAATAACCCTTATAATATATTAATATCTAATGTTGTATGTGTTAATGATGTGATTAGTCACTCAACAATAAGTAAATTAAGCAGAGGGATACCTTAATTTGTATTTAACATAAGTTTGATGTTTTTCTTTGAAAGTAATGAAAAAATCAATTTTCCTTCCCAACCTAATTTTGGTTCAATTTTGGTTTAATTTTACCCAAGATTTTCTTCGTAAATCAACTTCCTTTCTTAATTGATTGTTTTATATTTTTAGGCATGGAATGTACTTACCTTTTTCCTTAGTGAGAGAATCGAGTTGTTTTTTAAGTTGATCATTTTTCAGTGCCAAATTGATGTTTTCTTTTCTAGTGTTTTTTGTTCTATACAAGGTTCTTTATTTTCATTTTATATAGTTATGTAAGTTTCAATGAGTTTTTTATAACTAGTAACCAATATATCATAAAGTTTATCCAATTCCTAAAATGCATTTTATATCTTACTTTGGGAGATATTCAAGAGTTCGATTTTGATGATACCCTATTTTATACTTAGAATTTAAAAGCTCCTGAAATCCCCTAACTGCCTCCAAGGCAGGGCAGAGGTCCCAAGGTTACCCCATCACCTTAAATAGACTAATAATAGCCTTATAAAGCCTCGAATAATCTCGAGGGTGAGCTATGATACTACGAGAAACCTCAATCAAGCATTCTCCCAACTTTGGGAGGTTAGTTGTTCCAACCTACCTTCTCAAACAAGCTTAGAGAACATAACATCAAGGTTCCATTATGACTTGAATTTAGAGAAAATCTTAGTTTAAAGGATAGTGACCTCCTAAGGTCGCCCATGCCTCAGCCCTAGGATGTGGTGGTACATAGTACTTCAAGATTAATTTCAAGCAACTCTAAGATCCTTCCATCCCCTGGACCCCCAGCACTGCTCCTGCAAGCAGTCTGACGAGGTAAGTAAGAAGTAGAACACTATTACACATATTGCCACTAACTAGAACCACTTCCATTGAATACTCCCATCATCACAAAATGCATTGAGCAATGACCTTACAACACCGAAAAATAATTTTCCCAACACTTCACCACCTTGTTGACACCAGAAGACCTCAGGGACACCTAACTATGTTGTGACCATCCATTTAATATCTCTCAAAGAGTTTTCCTAAATAAAGGAGGTTGTGGAAGGGAAAAGGGACCAACATCTAGTATCGAAAGAGACTAAGTCATTTAAGTAGTCAGAAATGCTATAGTTATAAGGATACACAGGCTATTACACTTTTTCCATACTCACAACCCACTATTGTGAGATTATATTTTTAACTTGAATTGATTCCATTATTTATACAAGTTTTATATATTGTAGATCCCTAAACCAGTACCTGGGAACCCTTAGACAAGTCAGTCAGTTACTTCCTAAAGTCCTCTATATTCTTGACAAAGCCCGCAACACTTTGGCTTGTCTTGGCCAAAGTTCAAGAGGACTCATAGACTATAATACCTCATTTACATTCTAACATATCAATACAACATATTTGACAGTGGAGGTACAACCCTCGACTAAGCTCCAAACCACTTTAAATCATTATCTTTTACTTAAACACTTCTCTCCTCTTATCCTTTTGAGATCCAGAGGGGAGTACCTATGGGTATCAAGTTATTTATGATTTTAACACTCATCAGATTGGCATCGTCAATGGGAATGACAAGCTCCATCTATCCCAAATACACACCTTGATCATTTTAAAATGGCAACTGATGCTGCTTTATATCATTCCTTAAAAGAAATTAAGTCCCAACAAAAAATGCTCTAGGAGCAACATAGCAGGCTCCTTCTAACCCCGATGGTAGAACAACTAGTGGTACCAGAAAATAGCGTTACGATGAGAACTATGAGAATGATTCATAAGAGGAGAATAATGTGAGACCCTGCCTATTAAAATATCTGGTGTCCAGCCCGTGATCAAAATAAAATGTTTGTCTCTTATGGCTCATTCTCAACATCACTGTCGAAAACTTTTTAAAGTTACTAACCCCTTTGAAATTTAATTAGACTTGTGCCAAATTTTATTTCATTAAAAAAAGATGTGGAGGTAAATAAGGATTAAACCATCAATCACAAACTGATCAATAAATCCAACACAGATGAATAATATAAATAACAGTAACAGAATTAACTATTGGTTCAACAATAAAATACAACATTAAACCGAAAAAATAATTGGAATACACAAGTTCAAATAAATCAACTAAATACTAAAATTGAGGGTGATATGCCCAAATGAGAACCGGAGTAAAGATCCTACGCTAGAAATAAATGAACGAAGCATCTATGGCCAGTCCTGCAAAATAAGAAACTGACGGCCATGCATTCGTAACAAAAAGATCTATCTCCATGTCCAAAACCTAGGGTCATTCGAACGAGATATCAATCTCATTTGAATGAGATACTAATATCGTTTGAATGACTTCAATGTCATTCGAACGACTTGCAAAGTTGTTTGACGTAACGCTGATCACTTCTTTTTCTTTCTTATTCCACTCTCTGCCATTAAAGAATTCAAACAAGTTTCTAAACCTTCACCCACCTTGACTCAGTTAAAATCAACCTAATACACACATCTAAAACTTGATTTAATCCTCAAAATAACCTTTAAACACCAACAATTTCTCAAAATCTTTAATTTTCGCATTTGGGGTTTTCACGAGTTTCAACGAAATTGCTTTCCAGAATTTGATTCTATTATCCCAATTAAATCACACCCTCTTTTAGGTACCTCGCATATTTTAAATTTCTACAACACTGAATCATGATATCACCTTTTAGTTAAACTTTAATTTTACATAATTGCCCAATTCAAAAAAATCCTTTTTAGGCAACAATCCACTTAAATCCAATTTTGATTTACACCCACTATGATATGAATCGAAATACCATATTTAAATTGAAAGCAAGTTTAACTACTTGCCTGATAGATTCGTAGTGTCTGGTTCCTATGTCTTCTTGGTTTGGCTCCCAAAGGTTGTCCCACTGGATCCCTCTTTTCTCCTCTGCAACTAGGGTTTTCTTAACTAAGTTTTGTGTGCCACCAACTCCCTAACTTAGGTTTTATTAGGTAAATTCCAAAATTAAACCTATGGGCCAAATTAAAATGACTCAAACACCCCCGTGTGAGCTCGATTATGCTTAAAAATGCCCCAAGACCCAATTACTACCCCTGGGTACTATTTTCTAACTATTTTGACTCTTATGGACTCAACGTGCACTTAGAATCTCCGTCCGAGTTACTTAACTAAAATCTCCAATTTCAATCTCAAATTATGACACATGTATTTTAAAAGATATAACCCGAATTAATTTAAATCTTAATTCTCTAAATACATTGAATCTTCCAAATTAAATAAATTCTCTAAATAAATTAATTTCTCCAAATTATCAATTGAGTTTAAATTATAATTCACCAAATTAAATAAATTATTTATCCCAAAAGAATAGGGGGTGTTACATACTTCCCCCCTAACAAAGAAATTTCCTCCTAAAAATTCAGATGAGTCTAGTACTCCAGGCCACAAATATTTTCCAACTCACAAGCCCTTAAGGTCGCTACCCATATCTCTACCCCTTATAATCGCGAATTATATTAGATATAAATTAATTACCCAGGACGCCCTTACTCCCTGTACCCATGCTCATCTGCATGAAAGTTACTTGGCTCTACTAGCCTTAAATCGTAATATAACTTTAAACTCACAGTTATAACCACATATGTACATGTTAACTAAGGTACCAAACTTATGTCCTAATGACCACACATCATCCCACTTCCAACGTTGTGCTAAGTTTCATGCGTGGGACGTCTCGCAAAGCAAAATCCAAATAGAAAAAACCGATACACTACAATCGAATATAGTCAGTCGTTGAGATCCGTTAGGCCCTCAGTCTATAGCACGTACCCCCCAAATTCCCATCTCTTGATATAAAAGTATACTCTTCCACTTTCATGTTACCAAAGACATCATACATTATAGCTCCCTTTACTATCACAAGTTTCTTAACGCGAATTAATCACGAACTATACCTCCTTGCTCGATCAAAAATTTTCCACCCTGAATCACATCAGTAAATGCCCCTACTCCCCGGGATTAGATATAACAATACAAACATTTTCTTATAAGTTTATTATGCAACACACAATAACATATATACATGAATATATAAACTAGGCCCCCTTTCAATTGATAGCTAGCACAAGTAAATCATATCTCGGAACAGCGAACACAAAGTCTCACCATGCTGTATATTATAGCCCAAACATTCCAGTATAATTATCGCTAACATCTCGTACGTAACATACTTATGTCAACCTCAGTTCCGAACTATCGATGTGGTTATATCATACGAGTATTCTTGATTACCCTAATAATTGTACATATAATACTTCTCGATACTGCCCCACCCATTAACTTATGGTACATAGGTTTTCTTTGTGTTCCTTCATGGCACTTCCCGACTCCACTGGCCATATATCGTAATAACTCTCAGCTTTAAGTGTTTCCTCTACACGTTTAATAATTTAGCATTTAAAATTTATGCACTAGCATCCAACAACATCTCACTATTCCTAACGTTTATTAAGGTCCATGCGTGTAACATTCCGTAATGAAACCTCAAAGAACTTTTTCCAATGCATATCCCCTAGCATTGTCGATCATAGAAATCCGTGGGTCCAAAGCAAGTAACTAAGATGTCACAAATCCTATCTCTTGACCAATGAATAAAATCGTTTATGCCCATATTTCTCAAGGCGTCACACGATACGATGCTTTTCTTATCACTCAGTTTTCAGCACGTAAATAATAATGAGCTAGAAACTCTCCGCTCAACGGTGAATAAACACATACTATAGTGGTATTAACGACACCTCTGCTAAACCCCTTTCATATGAAAATCTAGTACTAATAACCTATATTGACTCATTCGTATGACACAAAAGAGATCCCAATCACCTCGGGATAAAACTCATGCCTTTAATTGACAATACCACTTGCGGTTCAAATGATTCCTGAACATAACACCCTCATCCCAACAAAAAATTCATATAATTGTTGCCCCTACTGGGCATCCCGTCCCTATCCCCCAATTCACTGCGGACAATGTCTACACATGTTTTCATACTCTTTATACATAAGACGACTCACTGTGCCATTTCCCTTCCTCTGGCCCCACTACCCATGTCAGGATTGTCCTTCTCTTGAACTTGGTAGTATTAACCCTAATAGCTACCCCTGTTGTCCCTTTGGCTCCACTGTCCCTATGGGACTCGTTGCTAGACTTGACGGCCTTAACTGAATCCACTGTCACCTGAATGGAACTCTATTGATCTCAATCATTAAAATATGTTCTCTACTTAGTTTCCCCTCCTGTTGTGCCTCACCAGCGCCGCAAATATAGTTTTTCCCTTTGGTTAGATCCTCCAACTTTCTTTGCTCCCTTCTCATGATAATGACAATAATTATTCCCGTCGTTCTCTTAAGCCTTCCTCATCCATGATTGTATATTCTAACCATGAGTCAATTTTTAACTTATGAACCTTATTGATTCTTCGTATCCATCTCGTCTGGTACGAAGTTCACTAAACACGTCAACTCTCCTTCATAACCGACCACTGTACGACCGTTTTTTAAACAAGTCTTGAAATATTTTTTTAAACAGTTGATGAAAGTATTTGCGATCAAATCGCACTCTAAGCTCCTCGTTACCCATAATATCCCTCCATGATTGTGGTGACCGTCTCCCACCACTACAACGTTTCTCCTATGAGTTAAAAGTTTGTTCTTGAAATTTAATCATGGGTGCCACTGCACTTTACCCTACACAATTGTCTTTGGACCTTCTCCTTCCATTGCCTTGGTGACTCCTATCACGGTTACCGTTCTCAAAAAATTTCATGGCTTCTGTTGAGCCTCTCTTCCTGCAGTTCTTCTAACGGATTTCCCTGGTCATCCAGAATTATATGGTGTTCGAAGCCCAATCGAACTCGTATATGAATCGCATTATTATACGTAATAGCAGGAGATCGTAAGTCGCATACACGAAGTAATACAATAATCCCATAATAAGGCTCTATATCAAAGAACGCTACGCTAAAACGTAATAAGCCACAAAAATCCTAAGGACTCTAGAACCAGATGCTCTGATACCATCTGTGACACCCTGCCTATTAAAATACTGGGTGGCTAGCCCGTGACCAAAATAAAATGTTTGTCTCTTATGGCTCATTCTCAGCATCACTGTTGAAAACTTTTTAGTTATTAACCACCTAGCAATTTAATTAGACTTGTGCCAAATTTTATCGTTCATTAATTAAAAACATGCGGAGGTAAATAAGGATTAAACTATCAATCACAAACTGATAAATAAATCTAACACAGATAAATAATATAAATAATAGTAATCTAATAAACTATCGGTTCAATAATAAAATACAACATTAAACTAAAACAATAACTAGAATACACAAGTTCAAATAAATAAACAGTGTACTAAAACTGAGGGTGACATGCCTAAATGAGAACTGGAGTAAAGATCCTACACTAGGAATAAATGAAGGAAACGTCTATAATAAGTTCGGCAACTTTCACATGAGCAGCAGCTGCGCATCCCTGGATTGAATATTCGAATTGGGTGTCCCTCTGGCTGGACACCTAAAAGTTTTTGAAATTTTTTTGACACGGGTCAGATCCCAAGTAAATTATTTTGAAAATATTTAGCAAGTAGTTAAATTGTAGTAATTAAATATGCGTTCACCCTCTTTATATTTAAGTTAGTATTGCATTCACTTGAGGTATAACTCACCCTTCTTCCAATGTGCACACCTAACGCTTGCCTGCTAACCTTCCTAGTTAAGCTACCCCACCTAACTAGCCCTATCACACTTCTTTATACATACTATCTCGTTGTGCCCACTCGTATGGCCCATACAATACGTTACTGGATTCTTTATATCAATTAGCCAATTATGAATTTCACATTATATTTTTAATCCTCCACTTACTAAGGTTATTTTATATGTCACTATCTTTCGAATCAACTAACTACACACCGTAGAGTAAGTTATAAGCGTATATTTATCACTTCGTTACATATATACTAATACGGCACCCCTAGACTGAGCTCTGATGCATGTATATCATGCTATCATATCCCGATACATCATCTACCAAGAACACATTGTAGAATAAAAGGCTAGTATAAATAATTATTATTCTAATTATATATATATATATATATATATATACACACACACACACATAATAGCACCCCTAGGCTGAGACCTGTGATGCATGCATAATCTGCTGTCAAGTCCTGGTACATCACGCACTGTATAAAGGACTATTCGTTTAGTATCTCACTCGAACCATGATCACAAATCATACATATCGAAGGCGAACATAGTTCCAAGCCTATGGGATACACACATACCTATGCACCCATATGACCGCCATCTTATCCTTCTCACATATAGGCCTTTCCTTGGTTCTATATTCTGAGGCATAAGTCAAAAATCCCCCCAAAGGCTCATTAGGATATGACTGTCCCAATGCGAAAACCTCCCATGATAGCAAGAAGCGTAGGTATGTCATACACATAGTAATTAATGCAATAAGAATACACACAACCTATATATTTATATCGTCAGTATAGGTACACACGACCTATAATATATATCCCAAACTTATCATATATACCTCTCGTGATATTCTACATATAATTTAATTCCAATTATACTTCTCATTGTATACTTTCGAGTATCCCCACTACTCATAGTGTGCCAATTATTCCTTGTAAGGACATAATTTATAAATGTCAGGGGTAGAATCTAGGAATTTTCTATTTGTCCTAGATCTCAGTATGTATGTCTGATACCGCTACATTCAGCACGTCAACACGATCATCCACGACGGCCTAGATCCGAATCCATGCATCCACCACTTCACATGTGCATCATGCTACATGCGATGTGCTGCTCAATCATTCCCACTACTCCACTACGCGTTATCAGTAAAATGGTTTATTGTAGTTGTTAATATTCGCATAAATATTTGGGAATTTTTTAGAAAATATTTTTTGAAGTCTGATTTATTTTTAACACAAGTAGAAAAAAAATTTAGTGTAGAAGCGGACTTTTCTTGATCGTCGAGCTCATTCGAACGACATCTCTCTGTCTTTTAAGAGATATGAGGATGTCGCGCGATCTCGTTCGAGCGACGGCGCCTCCTAGATTTTCGTATAAATATATGTACATATTCTACACGTTTTTCCAAGTCTTTTTCATACACGTTTCTGCAATTTACTGCCCAAAAAACAGACTTGGTGTTTTTAAGGTTTCATGCCTTTTTGATTCACAAAACCATTCCCATATATGTGTGTGAATCTTTAAACCTTCAAAGGATCATTTCTACTCATCTGGAGTAACTTGTGGAGAAGTCGAATATTTTCCATTGCTATCCATCTGGAGTTCTTGCGGGAGATTCCAATCAACGACATCGGAACCGACACCTGAGTGTATTTCTTATGTCACTCATATTTTCAGTATAATCCGTGTAAACCGTTCTTTACAAATTATAGTGAAAATAAAAAAGGTTTTGACCCTTTAGGGGATTTTTCCTTATTTGTGTGTTTATTTGTGATTGAATGTTCTTGCATGATCTTATTGTCTTCAATCACACCTAGATGCATGTATTAGGATTTAATTGAAAAACTGAGTTTAATTAAATAATAAATTCATTTTAACGCTCTCGCACTCTCAAATTTTTATCAAAGCCAATTACACAATTATACCGTGTAATTTTTTGCAAATTTTCTTTTAAGATATCAATTTTTAGAAAAATTGATTTTTGAAAAAGGGCGTGTTCAAAATGGAGAAATTATATAATAAAATGCCAATTTTTGACGAGACAAATTATGCTTACTGGAAAGCCCGTTTGAAATTTGCTCTAAAAGCCATAGATGAAATAGTTTGGGTTTTGGTTGAAAGAGGATGGACACCTCCCTCCATCACTATTGACAATGTGACAAATTTAAAATCTGTGATTACATGGACTGAAGAAGAATTTAAATGGTCAGCTTTTAACTTTAAGGGTCTTAGTGCTATTTTTGGATTCGTCACTCCTGACGAGTTTCGGCGGATAATGACGTGTACCACATCAAAAGAGGAATGGGGTGTTTTACAACTTACCCATGAAGGAACTAATGCCGTGAAAGAATCAAAATTGCAAAACTTAACAACTCAATTTGAAACTATCACCATGCTTGAATCTAAATGTTTTGATGAATTCTATGCTAGATTATCTGATATTGTAAATACTAGATTTAGTCATGGTGAACACATTCCTAATGCTAGAGTTGTTAAAAATATTCTATGATCTCTGCCTAAGCGTTTTATCCCGAAAGTCACTGTGCTAAATTTTATGGGTAATTTAAACACACTTAAATTAGAGGAACTAGTAGGAGACTTACAAATGTATAAAATTGACATGTTTCCTAAATCTGTCAAGCTAAAGATAATGGGATTGCTCTTAATTCCCAGGATAGGAAGAGTGAGGGTTGGCAAGAAAGAGAGTAGAGTCATCTAGAAAAAAGGAGATAGAAATGTCTGATTCCGAGTGTGACCTTGATTTAGATAATTTGGCTCTGTTTGCAAAAAAATTCAAGAAAAATGGAAATTTCAAAGATAAAAAGAATTTTGAGAAAATAAGTTTGAAAAAAAAAATGAAAAAGATTTTGAAGACCCTCCTAAGAAAGACGGTGAGAGATGTTATGAGTGTGACGGTAAGGGTAATAGAGCTTTTGAGTGTACTACTAGGCTGAACAGACTTTCCAGAGAAAAGGGCAAAGTTGTCCTTAATGCTACCCTTAGTGATGATAGTGAGGTCGAGTCGGTGGACTCTGGAGATGAGTCATCGCATGAGTGTAACTTCACCGCATTCATGGATAGTCATTCGAGTACCTCTAGGGCTCCTCATGACGATGAGGATGCCACTTCACAGGGCCACTTCACAAGGACACCTCAACAGTGAGAACGAAGTGAGTGAGGAGGGGGATGTTTCAAGTGAGAGCGAGAGTAATCTTCAACGCACCTACACTGAGTTATATAATGAGTCATTTAAAACCAAAAAGCGTAACAAAGCATTAGTTATTAGGATCACCGCTTTAGAGGTAGATTTAGAAGAAGCGAGAGAGAGAGAGAGTCCTATACCTGCACTACCATAAGAGAGAGAGAGAGAGAGAGAGAGAGAGAGAGAGAGAGAGTTTGCATGTATTGAGAGAGAAAGTCAGTTTAGATAAATAGAGAGAGTGTTTGGAGAGAGAGAATTGCTTTGAGAAAGAGAAAGGGGACTTGACTAAACAAGTGGCTAGTCTTACGAGTGAGCTCCATTCCTCCCTGGAGACTCGAAAGAAACTTAAAGGCCTTATAGCCCAGCTTACTCATGATCTTGAGAGAGCACGGGAAGTCAAGGTTTAAATCGAGGACAGATCTGAAAAGATGGGAAAGATGCTCCTCGGTCCTACTTTAGGTTTTGGTGATAGGTAGGGAATATGTTTTGATGGTGCCTCCACGTCCTAAATAGAACCTGGTCCAATTCCTGAGTTTACTACAACTCCATATGGCCATCGTAAAAATCCACGAAGAAGAGTTCGACCAAGAAAAGAAAACCAAGGTCCGCCTAAAATTGTGTTCTTTTGTATGTACTGCAAAAGAAAAGGCCACCTCAGGGAGTTTTGCTATTATTTGGGTCGGACATGACATACTACTACTCCACCATATCGTACTAATGATTTTACCAATCTGAGAGGGCTTGTTGAGTTTTTAGCCGCTACATCACAGAGTTTGATGGAGGAATTCCGACGGATGGTTTTGTCGTCAGTAAATGCTTCCCGCATCCCGGCTAAAACCAACAACAACAAGGGTAAACAAAAAGCAACCACTTCTTGGGTACCTAAGAAAAATGAAAAGGCCATGTTGTCCATATCGCTCTCAATGTACATAATACCTCACAGTGGTATTTCGATAGTGGGTGCTCCAGACATAAGACCGGTGATGTCTCATTTTTTACCTATCTAGAGGATTATAAGGAAGGTAGAGTCACCTTTAGAGATGGGAGAAATTCTAGCATCGTAGGATGAGGTACAGTAGAGTTACCAGGATTTCCTAAGCTAGAGAATTTTTTGTACATCAAAGGTTTAAAAGCAAACCATCTCAGCATTAACCAATTGTGAGACGCTGACTTTTTTGTAAAGTTTGACCGGAACTCTTGTAATGTCTGTAATCGTGCCAAAAAACTTTGAGTGCAAGGGGTGAGGACAGAGTATAATTGTTATGGGACTGTGCCCAAGTCCTCGCTTGTCTACAATAGCGCGAAAATCACTCCTATGGATCTGTGGCACCAACGTCTAGGTCATGTGAACTTTAGAGATTTGACTCATTTAGCTAAAAAGGACCTAGTATGTGGCTTACCAACACTTGGAAAGCCAACTTCCACGATTTATGGACCTTTCAGTTGGGCAAGAAAATCCGTACCCCCAACAAGAAGTTGAATTCCATTACCACTTCACGAGTACTTGAGTTTATACACATAATTCTAATGGGTCCTACTCGTACAGAGAGTCTGGGTGGTAAGAGGTACATCCTAGTGATGGTTGATGATTTCTCCGGACATTCAATTGTAGGTTTTCTGAGAGAGAAATCCTATGTTATAGAGTTTTTAACGACCAAGTGTCGTGCCCTACTAAACCAACACAGTGTCACTATCAATAGAATGTGTAGTGACAATGGCACTGAATTTACGGAACAAAAAGTATATCTTTACTTTGATAGACGAGGAATCAAACATAAGATTTCTATTGTGAAGACTCCTCAGCAAAATGGGATTATTGAGAGAAAGAACAGGACAATTCAGGAAATGGCTAGATCTATGCTTCTAGGTCGTAAAGTTGCTAGGAGATTTTGGGCAGAGACAATGTCTACTGCATGCCATACGGTGAATAGGGTTTACCTTCGTCCACACACACTTAAAATGCCTTATGAATTGTGGACTGGAAAGAAACCCAACCTTGCATATTTCCATATTTTTGGGAGGAAATGCTACATCCTATGGGATAGAGAGCAATTAGGAAAGTTTGACTCCCGAAGCGATGAGGGAATATTGCTAGGATATTCATCAAATAGTAAAGCATACCGAGTTTTTAACATGAAGAACTCTAAAGTGATGGAGTCAATAAACGTTACTGTGCAAGATGATGAACCATCGACGTCTATTGTCTTCACCCATTTGAGTGAGGATGACACACTCCTTCTTTATGATCCCACTGGGTCTCCCACATCCAGGGTGGACCCAACTCTTATTATAGGGGACACACCTGATTAGGTTCACAAGGGACATGATCCTTCCGCCATTATTGGCGATCCCACTTTAGGGGTCAAGACTCGTGCTCAACTAGATAATGTCGTTAGCCATATCTGCTACACATCTAAAGTCGAGCCCAAGAATCACAAAGAAGCACTCAAAGATGAACACTGGATATCTGCTATGCAGGATGAGTTGCTTAAGTTTAAAAAGAACAATGTCTGGGAACTTTTCCCTCGACTTAGTGAGACGAATGTGATAGGTACCACGTAGATTTTCAAGAATAAAATGGATGAAAATGGTACCGTAATCAGAAATAAGGCTAAGTTGGTCGCTCAAGGCTACATACAGATAGAGGGTGTAGACTTAGGGGAGACATTTGCTCCTATTACGAGGCTTGAGTCCGTCCGCTTGATACTCTCCATCGCATGTCATCTGCGCTTTAAGTTTTATCAGATGGATGTCAAGAGTGTCTTTCTAAATGGCATTCTATAGGAGGAGGTTTACGTGGAATAACCAAAAGCATTTGAAGACCCTAAGAACCCTGAGCACATTTACTATCTGAGGCAAGCCTTGTATGGTTTGAAGCAAGCACCCCGTGCTTGGTACGAGAGGATTACTTCCTATCTCTTAGCCCCTGGCTTCAAGAGAGGGGGACTTGATATGACGTTATTTTTCAGGAGAGATAACACTACTATTTTGGTTGCCCAGGTCTATGTGGACGACATAGTCTTTAGATCCACGTGCTCCCATCATGCTCACCACTTTGAGGAGGAGATTAAAAGTGAGTTTGAGATGATCATGGTAGATGAGCTTACTTTCTTCCTCGGTCTCTAGGTTCTTCCTCTAGAGGATGGGATGTTCATCTCCCAATCTTAGTATGATAGAGACCTAGTGAAGAAATTTGGTTTAGACTCCGCTAAGCATGCATGTACACCTATGAGTACTTCTATCAAGCTTCGTAAAGAAACTTCAGGCAAGGACATAGAGCAAAACTTGTATCGGAGTATGATAGATAGTCTTTTCTACTTGACTGGCAGTCATCCTAACATAGCCTTTAATGTTGTAATCTTTATGTGTGAGAGAGTAGCTACAGCGGAAATATTGCGACTTCTCAAATAAAATCCAATTTTAATTAAACCCAAATTTTAGTTAAACCCTAAAACATGCATCCAGATGATTTATCAAATAAAATATAGCATGCAGGATAAAAACAAACAATTTCAGGAAAAATCCCCCAAGGGGGAAAAACCTTTTATTTTCATTATAATATTGTAACATAAAATTTCGGATTACAATGAAAATACAGTGACTAAGAATTACCCTCAGGTATCGGATTCTGTAGTCGGTGGATGGAAATATCCCTTTTCAGGAGGGCTGCAATGAAGAAGAGAAACGGCTTCTCCACAAGTTTGTCAGCTGGAATTTTCCCTTTCCAAGAGGGCTGCAATGAAGAAGAAAGACGTCTTCTCCACAAGGGTTGAACAATAGCAAAGCTTGTGTTCTACGATTCCAAAAGATTCACAAAAGTAATTGGGATTTTTGTGTGTGAATCAAAAAGATGTTTGGCACATCAAAAAATGAAGTCTTGTTGTGTTTTAGCTGTTAAAAATGTTGTCTCAAAGACTTGAAAAAATACACCATCGGAATAGTAATATATATAGGAAATATAAGATGGTGGGTAAAAATCTCACGGAACTGCTCGAGTTTATCCCAGGCGGATCGGTCCGGCTTGGGGGCGGATCGGTCCGGATGACCGGATTGGTTCTTTTATTCTAGGCTTCATCGGTTCGCTTGCGGTCCGGGGTATACTGGATCTGCAGCAAGCGGATCGGTCGGTTGAGGGGCGGAATGGTTCGATGGTGGATCGGTCCGGTATAGAGGCGGACCAGTCCGGCTTTCCCAGAAAAATAAAAAACTTTTACAAGCCTCATTTTGATTAGAAAAACTTACTTCTTATTTTTATAAAAAAAAACATTTTATAAAAATTTCCCAATACTAAATATGAACTTTAAGGAACGTAAAAACAAAATTTTACCAAGTTCATTCTCGCAGAGGCTATGATGTTGAAGACGCTTTGATATTCGGATCCGTTGATGTAGATGCGATCTTGAATTTCTTCAACGGTGTAACAGCGTACGACATACAAATTGATAATGGCCAAAAATGTCCTTACAATGTGATATCAGGCATCCCCGAAAGAGTCACATTTACTCGCTCTAAAACGTATTATCAAATACATGAGTGGGACTCTCTCTTACGGTATTTGTATTCCTTTGATACCGATGACCGTTTATCCGCCTATTAGGATACCGATTGGGTCGGGGATGTAGATGTTTGTAGGATCAGTTATGGTGGGTGTTTCTACTTTGGTTCTGCTCTTGTCTCCTGGCTGAGCAAGAGGCAAAACTCCATCTATTTGTCCACTGCAGAGGCTAAGTACATCTCCGCTGAGAGTTGTTGCATGCAACTCTTGTGGATGAAGCAAATATTGATTTCACAGGACACCATGACTATCTCCTGTCATAACACGAGTGTGATACACATATCCTACAATCCAGCCCAACATTCATGCACAAAGCACATCAGGATACGCAAGCACTTTATGCGTCAGTTAGTTGAGGAGAAAGTCATATCCATGAGTTCTGCACCCACCGACCTTCAGTTAGTCGATATTTTCATGAAACCTTTAGATTCCCTTAGATTCGAGAGTCTTAGGAAGTCTTTAGAAATTTACACAGTTGACTGAGAGTTGGTCCGTGTCTAGGATATGATGCATTGTCATGTTCATATCATATGATTCATATTGCTAGTTTGTATCATTTGTATTCTTATTTTTGATTTTTTATATTCTTTTCTAAAATTCAAAAAAGATTTTCTTTTTATGAAAATTTTAGAAAAGCACAAAAAGATTTTTGTATTTTGTTTACACCTCTTATGGATGAGCATTTAAGATAGCCGAGTCACAACTTCCATTTCCATTTTTCATGTGACAGTTTGATAGTGATTTGAGACGCTACATCATTGCATCCATGTGCTTTACATTATTTTGAGTCTTTGAGATGTGATTAGTGATATCTTTCTACATATTTGGCTCCTTATCTCCTTTATTGCACACATGCACGGCTTTATTTGATTATTGTACTTGTCTATCACATATTGCCTTGAGTGTTTCCATCTCAATTCTGTCTATACAACAAACCATATGGGATAAAACTTAAAAATATTAGAATGCATGTAAAAATCCTCTGGTGAGATTGTGTGGTATTTTATCAATGGTGAAGGGCTACGAAAGGTACTCATCTATCCTTTGCGATTAAGCCACCGTTATATCGGACCTAAAAAATTGAGGAATTTTATTATCCGGGGTCCACAGAGGTTAAAAGAGCCTGAAAAAATTTAAAGGTAATAAAAAGCAATTCATGTCGAATATGGGCCATTAGGTTTCACCATCAATTCTCCAATGTTTTAGAATTTAGATCACCTCTAAACAAAATATAAATCTGAGGGAGTTTGGTTGGAGAATTTAAAAGGGTTTGCACTTCCTTGAAAGTCCTGAAAAAGCATTAAATAGTTTTGGACGTTATTGGAGTGAAAATCACTTTGAGCTTTAATTTGCTGATTTGATTGAGTCAATTTCTTATAATTCCATTTTTTCACACCTAAGGAATATGTTGAGTTCATTCGTTAGAAATATCCGATATTCATCGTGCACATATGTTTTGTTTGTATGCATTGATTTTTCTATCGAATTTGCTAACAACCAAATATTTTTTCTATCATCGACTTTGTTGTTTTTGTGTTCTTTCATGGTGTGATTCTTTGTTGTATTTATTGTGTGAAAAATTTTGAAAAATTCAAAAATAGAAAGTTTATTACCTTGTGGCACTCTCCATTTGCATTTATTTGAGCTTCTCATATCTGTTTTTTTGGGGACATCATAAAAAGGGGGAGAATGAATTATGGGGGAGAATTGTTTTGTTGATTTATCAATGATTTGCTTAAGCTTAATTGATTCGATTTTTTCATATCATTATATTTCAAACTGTTGCGTGTCACGGGTATCTGCTTTATCTCATGTTTGTAGGTAAAAAATTGATAATTATTAGATTGCACACCATGATGACAAATGCTGAAGATATGAAGATGTTGAAGTTTGGTTGACGACATGTCAGTTGGTATTCTCAGTTTGAGGGTTTAATGGGGATATTCTCTTATATGTCATTTGTTTTATGAAGATAGCATAATTCAGATTTTTTATGTATGCATTGGGGGAGATTTGTAAGGACATAATTTTATATATGTCTTGGGTAGAATCTAGGAATTTTTTATTTGTCCTAGATCTCAGTATGTATGTCTGATACCGCTACATTCGGCATGTCAACACGATCATCCACGACGGCCTAGATCCAAATCCATGCATCCACCATCTTCACACATGCATCATTCTACATGTGATGTGCTGCTCAATCGTTCCCACTAATCCACTACGCGTTATCGATAAAATGGTTTATTGGAGTTGTTAATATTCGCATAAATATTTGGGAATTTTTTAGAAAATATTTTTTGAAGTCTGATTTATTTTAACACAAAAGCTAAAAATTTTCTAAGTGTAGAAGCGAACTTTTCTTGGTCGTCGAGGTCGTTCGAACAACATTTCTCTGTCATTCAAGCGACATGAGTATGTCGCGCGATATCGTTCGAGTGACACGTGGCCTCGTTCGAGCGACATGCATATCACATTCGAGCGACGGCGCCACCTCAATTTTCGTATAAATATCTGTACATATTCTACACATTTTTCCAAGTCTTTTTCATATACATTTCTGCGATTTATAACCCAAAAAATAGACTTCAAGTTTTTAAGGTTTCATGACTTTTTTATTCACAAAACCATTCCCATATATGTATGTGAATCTTTAAACCTTCATCATTTCTACTCACCTGGAGTAACTTGTGGAGAAGCCGAATCTTTTCCATTGCTGCCCATCTGGAGTTCTTATGAGAGATTCCAGCCGACGACATCGAAACCGACACGTGATGGTATTTCGTATATCACTCATGTTTTCAGTATAATCCGTGTAAACTGTTCTTTAAAAATTATAGTGAAAATAAAAAAGGTTTTGCCCCTTTGGGGGATTTTTCCTCATTGGTGTATTTATTTGTGATTGAATGTACTTGCATGATCATATTGTCTTCAATCACACCTAGATGTATGTTTTAGGATTTAATTGAAAATATGAGTTTAATTAAATAATTAGTTCATTTGAACGCTCGCGCACTCTCATTTTTTAACGTATTTCAATAAGTAAATTAATCATTACCAACAGGTATAAGTCCTAGGTTCACTCACCTTCACCATAACTAGTTCTCATCCTCCGAATTCGTTAAATTTCAAATCACACTAATTAATCTAATGAATTTCACATTAATTAATTTATTTAAGTAATGTCACTCAAGTACATGGCCTTAACACACTCCTTCAGTCCGTATCTTCACCCTTTAGAAAGTATTACACCAAGTCCCACTATTAGGTAAAACACCCTTTATTAAATTCAGTATTCGATAATTTATTATATACATCTACAATAAATTAAACCAGCTAGTATGTGCCTAACTCCCGTCACACTAGCCTAAAAATATCCGATTTACGACCCCGACTCTTAACTCTATAAGTATTAACTTTCATTCATATTTTTATTCAAGATACTAAGTACATCACAATCCAGCCCGTATCCTAGTATCATCCAAATTTTTCATTTGAATCCGTTCATAAATTTTCGAGTGTTGTTTATCCAAAACACTCTAAATCCATACTCTGAATTCATTTTCATCCAATTCTATGGTAAAAATAATGTTCCTTAATGTCTTTCACAGTCCTACACTCATCTACGGACATCCCTAAATAATCCAAAATTGATTTCTCACAAAGGATTTCGATTTCAGACACCCTTCCGCAATAAATTCATAACTAATTTAAAAATAAATCAGAAAAATACGAAACTAGCAGCCACGTGTTCGTAACGAAAAGATATATCTCCATGTATAAAACCTAGGGTCATTTCAACGAGATATCAATTTCATTCAAATGAGATACTAATATCGTTTGAACGACTTCGCTATCGTTTGAACGACTTGCAATGTCGTTCGAACGACTTGCAAAGTTGTTTGACACAACACTAGTCATTTCTTCTTCTTCCTTTTTCCACTCTCTGCCATTAAAGAATTCAAACAAGTTTCTAAATGTTCACCCACCTTGATTCAGTTAAAATCAACCTAATACACACCTCTAAAACTGGATTTAATCCTCAAAATAGCCTTTAAACATCAACAATTTCTCAAAATCTTAAATTTCCACATTTGGGGTTTCCATGAGATTCAACGAATTGATTTTAACAATTTGATTCGATTATCCCAATTAAATCACACCCTCTTCTAGGTTCCTCGCATACTTTAAATTTCTACAACACTAAATCATGCTATCACCTTTTAGTTAAACTTTCATTTTACTTAACTGCGCAATTCATAAAACCCCTTTTTATGCAACAATCCACCCAAATCCAATTTTTATTTACACCCACTATGATATGAATCGCAATACCACATTTAAATTGAAAGAAAGTTCAACTACTTGCCTCATATATTTGTATTGTCTAATTCCTTTGTCGTAGATAATATTTGATGAATAATACATCCATCTCTTATTGGTTTGGCTCCCAAAGGCTCTCCAACTGGATCCCTCTTTTCTCCTCTGCAAATAGGATTTTCTTAATTGAGTTATGTGTGCCCCTGACTCCCTAACTTAGGTTTTTTTAGGTGAATCCAGAAATTAAGCCTATGGGCTAAATTAAAATGACTCAAACACCCCCGTGTGAGCCTAGTTATGCCTAAAAATTCTCCGAGAGCCAATTACTACCCCCGGGTACTATTTTCATACTATTTCGATCCTTCTAGACTCAACCGTGGATTCAAAATTTCCATCCTATTAACTTAACTAAAATCTCCAATTTTAATCTCAAATTACAACACATGTATCTTAAAAGAAATAACCCGAATTAATTTAAATCTTATTTTTCTAAATAAATGAAATCTTCCAAATTAAATAAATTCTCCAAATAAATTAATTTCTCCAAATTATCAATTTATTTTAAATTCTAATTCACCAAATTAAATAAATTATTTATCCTAAAAAAATATGGGGTGTTACAAATGATCCATATGGTGTGTCTAGGGCCCCCAGCGATTAGTCACCCGCATTCTTATCAAAGATAAATGATCACTCACTGGAGATCAGTCCCAAGAAGTCTTTAGGGAAGGTAGGCCCTCGGATGGAGAGATAAAGACGATTCAAGATTGGTTGGGGAATTTTCTCAACCAATACAAGACTCAAACTCCCAACACCACTGAGTTGGACCTAGAAAATATGGTGTCTCCTTGTTCCAATGATGTTCAACATTTTGCCCTTCCCCCAAAGTGTAAGAGACCTAATATTGAATTGTTTGATGGGCCTAAGGATCACGTCAATCACTTGGAAATCTACAGGTCACTCATTGTTGATGTAAAAAAATAGAAAAGGTATAATTATTTAATCACATATAATATATGTAAATAAAATAGATACAAAAAGGTTTTTAACGTGGTTAGGCTATAGGGTAAAAGCCTACGTCCATTGTATTTCTTATTGCCTTGAATTTTTTCTTGACTTTCGTACTTTTGAATGGCTTGAACCTGCCCTTGATGAAGGGATTACAATGTAATTATAGTCTTATAAGGAGATAGAGGGGTGGAATGTAAAAGGATGGAATTCCTTTATAAATTAGGCATTTACATCAGTACATGGTGTTCTCAATGTACATGGTTGTTAGCGCTTTGCTGACCCTGTGGGTCGGTGTTCTTATTATTGGTCGGCATTCTACACATTGGTCGGCATTCTACATGTTGGTCGGCCTTCCCTTTGTTGGTCGACGAGTTTATATATTTTTTACTTGAATTCTTGCCATGTTGGATGACACGTGTTCATTTCTGATTGGCCCACGTAAGTGGATAATTTTTTGTATCAACAGAACCCCCAATGTTCTATGCTTGATGCTTTCTTGAAATTATGGAGCATTTAGTACTGATAGGAGCTCGGGCTACATCCCTGATGCTTGGTCAGTTCTCAAGTTCCCACACTTGTAAACTTTCGTTGCTGGTAGCATGTTTTGTTGATGGAATTTTTGTAAATATTCTAAATTTTAGCAAACCGACTCAAAGTAAATACGTCTTTTTCATTGTCGCCATAATTTCAATTGTCTTTTCACTTTAATCATTACGTTCGTCGATTTTTGAGGCAATATATAAAAGGCAATAAATTTTCAGTTGTCTCTTACCTCAAACTTTCTAAGTTTTTACTGCAAATTCATGATCTTTCGTGCGATCGTTCTTCCTGTTTTCTAGTTCTTGCTTAATCCTTAAGTTTTTATAAGAATCCTTTTCTTTTCTTATTTTCTTCATATTGAATCATGGTTTACGTTGTTTTCTCTCTAGATGAGTCTAAAAGGGAATGGAATATACTATACTGGGTACACTTAGATTTTTCTAATCCCCCTATAGATGTTTACTCTTTGTCTGAAGATCGTTATATTCCTTACTTATTCATAGCTAAATGTGGCTTCACTTTTCCCCTAAATCTTTTTTACTTAGTGTTTTGTCAATACTTTGACATTGTACCTATTAGAGTAGCCACCAACACCTGTAGAATAGTTAATAGTGTCCATAGGCTTAATCAAATCCATGGGACCTATATCGGTATCCTTAAGATCATTATCTGTTACAAATGGGTCACCAGTGATAGTACATATTATTTGAAAACTAGGTCTGTTAATAAATCTCTAGTCGTCAATTTGCCTGACTCTAACTGGGATTACTTCGATCATGGGGTTATTTCCAAAAATTGGCAATATATACCTTTTGAAGGGGAGGAAGTATATACTAGATCAAGTGCATGGCATAGGTTGTACTACATATATTTTATATGCTTATGTTGATGAATTACCTTCTGAAATGTTAACTAACATTGGTTGTTTGTTTACTTGTAGTTGATAGGAAGAGAAAGGGACTTAAGGAGGGTGATATTAAGCTTGATGAGATCAAGTTTCTTTGGGGACTTCATCAAAAAATTGGTGAGGAGCATACAAAGTCGGCCTCCTACTTGCTGAAATATAGGAGCTCTATCACCTCCTTTATTGCCCGACCTTTAACTGTTGCTCCAATTATTGTTATTTACTTGGACCAGGATCCAGTGTCCACTTCATCATCCACTGTATCTGGCAATGGTGAAATTTTTGTTGGCCCTTCTTCCTCCCTTGAGTCAGATGTTCCTCTTGCTACAGCCATGGCCGAAGGAAAATTTCCTTGTCTTCTTGGGGATGTTGCTTCTAGTACCACTAAGCCTGTGAATGGTGGGGCTAAAATGAAAAATGATGTTGGTAAGAAGCCCCCATCCACCCAAGTTGATAAATCTCTTCTAAAATGACTGAGGAAAGGCCCTACTGACAAGCGGGTTGAGAAAGTTATTAATGCTACCCAACAGAGCTTAATCGGTGTCACCCCATTTGGTATTGGATCCTCTGTGTCCATAGGTCATGGCTTATCCAGGAAATTAATTAAGTCTGTTACTCTTCCAGAGCACCAGGGTGCTGATTCTTCTATGCCCCGGCTTAAAAACTATGAGAGGGTTGCTCAAATCCTTGCTATGGTGAGAATTCATCCCTTGTATTTTTACTCCTCATACTTTTTACTTTGTATTTAACTTTTTGTACTGCCTTTGCCTTTCTTCTTTGCAGCTCCTGGTTAATTTCAACTAGATGTTAGAGAAGGATGATGCTCTTCATTCTTCTTTAATTGATGTTGAGGAGGCCTTTGTTGTTCTTAAAAAATCCTTGCTTGACTGTTAATAAGCACTAGAGACTGAAAAGAAAACTTGGGAGGATAAAATAAAAGTTGTCGAGGAAGCTCGAGAAAAGCTATGGATAAGGATGCTGAAACTCAGAAGCAAGTGGCTAAGTTGACAAAGGGCCTAAAAATCGAAAAGGCCAAAAAGAAGAAGGCTAGTGAAAATTCCTTCAATAAAGACAAGGATAAAGATATCACTACTACCTTTTCTCATATTAAGTATGCAAAGAAGAAATTTTTCAAGGATGGTTGGTCAGTTTCACTAAAGGAGGTCGGCACAGTAGAATAATCTCAACTCTACCAAAGATATGAGCCTGGATCTCCCCCCCCCCCCCCCCCCCAATATAAAAGACAAAGTTAAAGATGACGTTGGTTCTGCGGAGTCATCTCTAGTGGTTGAATCTTCAACTGACCAAGAAAAAAATGCTATTAAGTCATCCCTCCTTCTAACCGAGAAAGATTAGCCCCCTGCCCCTTCTACCGACCAAGCTGGAAATATTGAGACTGATAGAGAGAAGGTGTAAATTAGGTTCTTTGTCTTTTTTTGTTTATTTTCTATTGTACTTGTAATTTCCCTTCATATTAATAAAGGGACTTTTTCTTCATATTATTTGTCATCTCTTGGTTGTTCATCATTTCTTGATTATTGTCATATATTCCTTTCTTGCTGTTGACTGGATATATCTTTATTTTTCTAGTTCATGGCCAAGATGAAACATCTCCCTTCTAATAATTTGGATCTACTCAGGCGCTGCAATAGTTTGTTTAAAGTTGGTCATATGAATTTGTCAAAGAAATATTTATCAAACTTGCTCGACACAGATGTTTCAGATCAAACCAAGGAAGCCTATTTATATCTGAAGTGTCCTCTTGATTGGGCAGTGTCTAATAACTTGGCTCACCTCGAGATGATCGAAGAACAAAAAGAAGAACAAAAAGAATCTAAGGCTCTCCTTCATGCTAACTATGAGGCCAAGTATAAGGCTTTAAGTGGAGCTAGCGGCTTTGAGGAGAAATTAGATAAGCACATTTATGCTTTTAGGAAGAAGGAATTCCTGCTCAAATGTGAGGTTAATGAACCTAGAGACATTGCTAAGTTATTGGAGGAAGAAAATAACAAGTTAATGAGTGAGCTGGACTCCTTGAAGTCTCCTTCTATACTTTTACTGCTGATGAAGGGGTTTCATTATTGGAAATTGAGAATGCTAGGCTAAGGGAGAAACAGGAAGCCTTGAAGAAATCTAAAATTGCTTCTACTTCCTGATTAAGATCTAGATCTAGTTGACCTAAAACTGATGAGGCCAGAACTCAACAAATGCTTACAAATTAGGCTGCACAAATAAAGGCCAACAACTTAGCCATTGCTGAGATGTCTTAAAAGATCCAAACTCGAGACGAGCAATTTTCCACCCAGTCTTCTCAATTATAAATTAAAGATGGAGTGTTGAAGAAGCTGCAACACTAGGTTGAAATATTAACCTTCTAGTTTCACAAGCAACACAGATAAGTTTTAATGAAGGGGTACAATGAAGCCCTTAGATGATTTAACGATCATTTTAGTCAAGCTCAGCGCAAAGGCTATAAATGGGACTGGACCAATTGCCTAGCAGTTATGAAGGTTGAATAGGACAATAAACTATTGTACTGGGTTAATCCTGGGTTCTTAGATTGTGAAAAATGTCCCTTCAAGCTTGACGTTAGCTGGATCCCTATAAAAACTATTCCCTAGTGCTTGCTCGCCAAATATTTTGGGGATTATGGCTTGCACGATGAGCTGGAAATAGTTTAGCCCCCTCTTTTGTTGAATACTCCGAGCAACACTAACATAATAATGCTTCACGATTTAACTTTATCAACTCTTCATATGCATTAGATGATCCTCTAGCAGGCATGGAGCCAGTGCCGAGCCCCTCAAAGGATGATGGGAAGCGTCCAGTAGAGTAGTGTCGTGTATTTCATTTATACACAATATTTTCATGTAATCATCATTAAAATAAATGAAATGCAATTTTATCAACTTATCTTGTTTATTTTTGGCAAGTTGAATGACTTTGTTGTTTCCTTAGTTCTACTGATACACTTATACATTTGCCTAAATTTAATATTAATTACCAATGAGATTATTATAGGTTCTACTGATATACTTAGATTTTAAAGTTTAATAGTAGTTACCATTGATGTGGCCATAGGTTCCACTAGTGCACCTAGATTAAAATCCAAGCTTAGCATTAGTCACCTGTGGTATTGCCATAGGTTCTACTAATGGACCTAAATTTTTAGGTTTAGCATTAGTTACCCGTGGTGACCAAGCATATGTGGAATATGTGTCTACATTCCTATTTAGGAATCTTCACAACGTTCTTCCTCCATTTTGCTCAATTTGGATAAAACTTGCTGATTTTTATAGTGAGTTTTATCCCTGATTTTTCTTGACCAAGTACTGAGGACTTAACTTGAAATCTTATTTTGACTTGGGTTTCTGTGCTTTACCGATGAAGTATTGAATTTTTGTTGTCTTGCTGATCAAGCATCTCCTTTCCCGACCAAGTCCGACCAAGTATTGAATTCCTGTCGACCAAGTATTTATGGGGGGATGTATATCACCAATATTCCCAAAAAATTAAAAAAATGGAAAAAACTAACTTTTTATTGATAATGGAGCAAATTGATTACAAAAGATGTTGCTTGATACATTACTGGTAGTACTTCCTAAAATGCTCGGCATTCCAATGATTTTTTAATTCTTCCCTTTCTAAAGTTTTAATTTGATAAGTTCCTAGTCGGACAACTACTGAGCCATGATAAGGCACATGTCAATTGGTTTCAAGCTTATTTGTCTTCTCAATCACCTTCTTAAGTACATAATCCCCCTCTTTTAAGTTGGTCGTCTTCACCCACTTGTTGTAAAAGTGTGTTGTTTATTATTAATTAGTAGCATTCCTCAAGGCTGCATCTTCTCGTACCTCTTCCAACATATCAAGGTCTGACCTTCACATTAAATCACTAAGGGGAGAATCAAAATTCAAAACTTCATGAGTTGGAAAACCTAGCTCAGCTGGTACCACTGCTTCAGTCCCAAATGCTAGCATGTATGGTGTTTCCCCTATTGCAGCCCTAGGAATTATTCGTTAGGCCCATAATACTGAGTGAAATTTATTTATTCAGTTTCCCTTTGCCTCATCAAGTCACTTATTCAACCCAATGAGCAAAGTACTATTTGTCACCTTGGTCAGTCCATTGCTTTGAGGATAACCTGGAGCATAATGTAACTTCTGGATTTTGGATTGGGCACAATATGCTTGTCAAACTGTGTACCATGGTCGATAATAAAGGCATATGGAAAACCATATCTATAAATGATGTTTTTCCAGTCGTGGATATCTGATTTGTGATCCTCATAAGGATTTGTTGTTGTAGTAGGTTGGCTTATGAACTCCATTATCTTCTTGTATCAAAGGAAAACATACAGCCGACTAAGAAATGACTATGTATAAATATAATTTTTCTCCTAAAACTGGTTGGGAGAGAAATGGGGGTGATCCTAGATACTTTTTTAACTCCTAAAAAGATTTCTCACATTAGTTGTTCCATTAAAAGGTCTTCATCATCACCTTAGAGAATCTCAAACACCTATATGTTGCTCAGGACATGAATATATTCAAAGTAGCTACTTGCCCAGTGAGCCTTTGAACATCCTTATTGCAAGTTGGAGACTACATTTCAATCAGTCCCTTTATTTTATTAGGATTATTCTCAATTCCCCTCTGATTCACTATGTACACGAGGAACATTCCTTCATGCACACCGAACACACACTTGGTCAGATTTAGCTTTATCTAGTGTTTTTTTAGCTGATCAAAGGTTTAGCTGAGGTCAGAAATATGGTCAGAGGCTTTCTTGTTCTTCATCAACATGTCATCCACATATACCTCCATGTTTTGGCCTATTTGATCTTCAAAGGCCTTATTCACAAACCTCTGATAAGTAGCTCATGCATTTTTTAAACCAAAAGGCATCACATTATAATAATAAGTTCCTCGGGGAGTAATGAAAGAGGTATTTTCCTTATCTTCATGCTTCATTTTGATTTGGTTATAACCAGAATAGGCATCCATAAAACTAAATAGCTAGTGTTCCAACGTAGCATCCACAAGCTGGTCAATCATGGGCAAAGGAAAATGATCCTCTATACATGATTTATTCAAATTAGTGAAGTCCACACACATTCTCCACTTTTTATTTTTATTTTTGACCATAACAATGTTGGTCAACCAATCCGAATATTTCACATATTAAATGAATGAAGCTTTTAAAGCTTATCTACCTCCTCCTGAATGGCTTGATTCTTCTTGGGGTGAACACCCTGCGCCTTTGTTTCATTCGATTGACGTCCTTGTTGATGTTGAGTTCGTGGCAGAGGAAATTGGGATCAATCCCAGGCATATCCTCATGAATCCAAGCGAATTCATGCTTTCTCTAAATCAGGAACGTCACCAGCTCCTGTTTAAGAACAATGTTTAGAGTTGAACCCACCTATGTAGTTCGCTTTGGTTTGTCGTACATAATTTGTCCTTTCACCAGCTCTGTGTCCTCTCTTGGATCTAAGGTTTCAACCTCAGATTCGCTATTGGGGTCAATAATGTTCGCTTAATAAGTGGTAGTCTTCTTCTTTATTTGCTCAAGATCTTCTTGCTCAGCAAAGGAGTAATAACATTCCCGGGCTACTTTTTTATCACCCTTCACTACACCTACTCCAAAGTTGGTCGGGAAGTTCAAACACTGATGGACTATTGAGCTAACTTCTTCAACTATACTCTGCTCATGATGACATTATAGGTTGATTTCACGTTCTTGTCCATCATAAAGAAATGAATTTTCTCGATCCGACTTGCTAATCAGGTGCCGAGTAACACATCTAACTTGATTATGCCCAAAGGATAAAAAATTTCACTAGAAAAACTGATCAAGGGCCTGTGGTACGAATCTAGCTGACTGAGCTTCAAATCCAGCTTTTGAAAATAGGAATAAAACATAATATCTGATGGGCTACCATTGTTAATCAACACCATTGAAATGATTGTGTCCTGGTATCTGAATTTGACCACCAGAGGGTCATCATGGAGTTATACGATTCCTGATAGGTCATTTTTAGAAAAATTGATCACCAACTTTTCATTGTTGACCTTCCTCGGTCGATGTTCCGCGGCTAAATTTATTCTCTAGATGTAAAAACAATTTAAAGCCTCATTGAGGTTAGATTTTCTTTCCTCCATGTGATTTCCACCTCCATCATCTCCACCCATAATCATCTGACAATCATAGGAACCAAAACTAAGTGTAAATACCTTACGTTCTGGTTGTTTGCATTTTTTAGGGAAATCGAGATCTTCTTCAAGATCATCTTCATGATTTCTTTTCTTTTCTTCCCTAGGTCTTCATATAGATTTTGATCTTTATTGATCTCCTCTGTTGTTATTCCAATCAACAAACTTGTCCAATTTTCCTCTACGGATGAGGGTTTCTATTTCATTTTACAGAGCAATACAACGATCTATCGTATGCCCATGATCTTTATGAAATTCATAATATTTGGATGTCCCTCCTCCCAACGGGTGCTCTTAATTTCTCTGGTCAACATACCTCTTTCGTATGCTTAATTTCCTCCAAAACATAGTTAATACCCATTGGTAATGGAGTACAGTTGCTGTACTTCCTGAGCCCGCCATTAATTTTCATCTGCTTTGAATCTTTCTGATCCTTAAGCTCCTTTTTATCCTTCTTCTTAGTTTTAATTTCAAGTTTTGTGATCAAGCTCTGCTTCACTATCATTATTTTCTTCACATTCATTATCTTGGTTGCTTTGACTATTAATTCAGTCATAGTCTTGGGAGGATCCTTGGCAAGAGTCTAATATAGCTTCTCGGGAAGCAACCCACTCATGAGAGCTGTAATAGCTATTTTTTCCTCATAATTAATGACCTCTAACTTTTTATTATTGAAATGAGTAATATAGTCTCTTATACTTTCTCTTACTCGCTGTCTCACACTTAGCAAATGAGCTACTCTTTTCACTGGCTTGGCCCCAAAGCAGAAATTACCAATGAATAGCTCGGCCAATTAGTTAAAATTAATAATTTTCCCCCGAGGTAGGCTATTGTACCGTACTTGGGAAGGACCCGTTATGGTACGTGAGAATGACCTACATCTCATCTCTTCGGGGACAGCGTAAATATCTGATACTTCTTGGTACTGTTCTATGTGAAGAACAGGGTCAGTTTTCCCATCATACTTAGGCGTAACAAGAGGAGCTTTAACCTTCGAAGGAGTAGGAAAATCCACAATATCTTGAACAAAGGGAGAGCCTTTCACAAAGCTTCAATACAAAGGGTTCTTCGCATTCACCATCTCTCCCAACTTATCTTCCAATCGTTAAATAGATCCCTTCTATGTATTATTTCCAGAACAGATCGTTGGGCATCAGATATGGATTAGGCTGAGCCCTTACGTTGATCGACTGACCATTGAGTATTCCTCTATAATGCCCTAGGAACATTTCTATTCCCTCTAGGTCCCAGACGATCAAAGGGAGATTCTCTGCTCAACCTTTCTAAATCACATAATCTTTCAGGAGTAAAGCATTGCTCATCATAAGGTTCTGAAGTCCTAAGAGAAGAACTTGCTCATGGGCGGTACGATGTGTCTCTAGTAGTCCTGGATTGGTTGTGCCTACTAGTTCTTAGAGGCGGTGGTGGCATATTCCTATTCACACGAATAAACAAGGTGGGAGATCCAGCTTGTAGTGTTTAGGCCAATTACCTAATAGTATCATACATAGCCTCCTGTCCTCTGGCAAGACTAGCCAAGATTCCAATCAGACCATTATTTATTGGAGGAACAGATAGAGTAGGCGGATTGCCATCGTTTTAGGCACTAGATTTAGGAATGTCAATCATTTTTGGAATACTGATAAATGAATGAGTGAAAGCATTTAGAAATACGTTTCCACAAACGGCGTTAATCTATTGATGTAAGAAACTAGACCAGGTCTAATTATTTAATCACAAATAATATATGTAAATAAAATATAGACAATTTTTTTTAAAGTGGTTTAGCTATAAGGGAAATGCCTACGTCCATTGTATTTCTTATTACCTTTCGTACTTTTGAATGGCTTTTTTTGCCCTTGATGAAGGGATTACAATGTATTTATAGTCTCATAAGGAGATAGAGAGGTGGAATGTAAAAGGATGGAATGCCTTTATAAATTAGGCATTTACATCAGTATACGGCAATGTCAATGTACATGACTGTTGGCGCTTTGCGAACCCTTTGGGTCAGTCTTCTTAATGTTGGTCAGCATTATGCATGTCAATCGGCATTAAGCATGTTGGTCGGCCTCGTGTGTATTGGTCAGTGAGTCTATATCTTGCTGACTAGGATTCTTACCATATTGGATGACACGTGTTTATTTCTGATTGGTCCATATAAGTGGACAATTTTTGGTATCAACACTCATGCTCCTCCAGGACACCTTAGATGAGGTCTTGTGCTGAGGTTTTCCAGCTACCTAAAGGGTAACGAGTAGGAACTAGTTTGCCAAGATTAAACCAGGAACCATTACAAGCTTTATAGAACTAACAAGATCCTTTTTTAGTCATTTTATTGTAGCTCAGACGATGAGGAAGCTTGTCACTTCATTCCTCCACTTCAAATAAAAACTGAAGAGTCACTCAAAGAATATTCCAAGAGGTTCAACCAGGAAGATCTCTAAGTTAATGACCTAAATGAAACAATCTGTGTATATGCATTCATCTCAGGCCTCATCTCAATGGATTTTCTAAGATCCTTCAACAAGAAACCTCCAAAGTCCATGACCGAGTTACTCGAATGGGCTTAGAAGTACATGAATGCTAAGGATGTTATCTGATCAAGGAATGCCATAGCCTCTCCCCAGAAAGGGAAGATAAAACCTTAGGGAGACCTCGGGGGTAGTTATGGATAAGAAGAAGGATGGGGCTAATAATAGTGGACCTCCAAAGTCCAAGAACCTCACACATCTCATAACCACCATAAAAGAGGTCTTTATAGCTGCAGAAACTTGAGACACCTTAGCAAAAGGGACAAGTCTATGTACTATTAGTTCTATAGACATCACCACCACAACACAAACAACTACTTTAGGCTAGAAGAAGCCAATGAGGGGGTGAAAAAGAGGGTTTACCTCAAAGACGGCGTGGAAAAAAAGATAGGCAGAGGTAAGCACGATAAAAAAATAAAAAAAAAAAGATAATATTCCTTTTATTAATGTCCAACGTATTTCAGAGGTTTTAACCGTGGGGGCTCTCGAACATAGCCAAAAATTCCCACCTCGGGATCCTTGTAACACCTTGCGTAATTCTGGCGTCGATCGCCACCAAAACTCTGTTGGGCGTCACTAAATTAAATATCATTCTTAGCATGTGACATCTATGAGACATATAAAATATTCATTCCATAAGAAAATAATTAAACTCATCCCAACAAATAATAGCCATTCATGCAATAAATATCCATCACCATGCTAACTTCAAAAATAATCCAACTCCATAATTTATTTAAAACTCCAAATGAAATAATCCAATAAAGTAACTGACTAAATCCGTAAACAACTTTGGCACTGAAAGGCCCAAAAAAATCCATAATGAAGTCTCATAATGTAAAGCGACTGAATAAAATAAACATATACTAGTAAAGCCGGTAAATAAAATAAAACTACAGCAGGACCACCAAAACGATCTTCAATAACTCCTATGCAGCTACTTCAATGCTAACTTGAAATGTTAGTCAACGCAATGGGTCAGAGACCACCGCATGAATACCAGTAGGGGTGACAATTTTAGAAACGACGCGAAAAATTACTTGGAATGACACGAAATCAACACGATATGTCGTGTTTTTTTCACATGAAGTCGTGTCGTGTTATCGTGTTTTTTAGGCATGAAATTTAAGAAATTCTGATATTTGTGTCGTGTCGTTCCGTGTTATTTTTTATTCGGGTCGTGTTTATGTCAACTAAAAAAACACGAATTCGTGTCGTGTTCGAAAAAATATTGTCGCGTCGTATCGGCGCAAAACACGACCCGTTGACTCGAATTTCCACTCCTATCAGCTACTCCTCTCAAATAGAGTTCTTAAACCCAGACAATAGCATTATACGTAAGAAACACGACAGTGGAATATTTTAAATTAAACGAGATATATTAATATGCGATAAAATAAATCATCATCTACCCATAGCAAGGTCCAACCAAAACCCAAGTTCCGATATTTAATTTCCAATAACTTAATTTTATCAATTTAATTAATTTACTCAAATTTATTATTATACTCATTTTATTTATCAGTCGTGGTACTCCCTCATAAAAATCTTACACCATATTAATTGTGAGACTCTGACTAGATTCACATCATTTTAGTGCGGGACGCCCGCTAAAATTCTACACCGCACCCATTCCCTTCATTATGGCTAGTCAGCCCGGTTTATTGTGAGCTCTGTACACACTCATGAGGTTCCACGTATGACATGTCACTATAGCCCATCAGCCTGTTTAACTGTTAGTCCGTCACATACTCTCACCGCCAATATATTTTAATACCTATTTATTATCTTAGGCATTAATTCTCAATTTCTCATGTTTACTCATTTATCATCTTAAATTAGCCCCACCCTTTTTATCGACATAAAATCCTCAAGTCACCCTTAGTACCATACCTAAAGGTCTCCCATACACAATTATTTCCTAGCTTATCATTTAGGAAGAATACCAACTAACCAACACCACATAGCCTCACCCCTCGGCTTGCTAATCTAAGGAACAACGTAAAAATCCGCCCCACCCCATAATATCTTTCTGTAAACTGTCACCACTACCTAGTCGTATACCTAGAAAGCGATAACTATCTAAAGGTCTACTAACAAAACCCATACCTAGAAAGCAATTCAAATAAAGGTGAGCGTCCTATATATCCCATACCCCGTCGTTCCCGCGATGTCAAACATATTAAAAGTAAATAAGTGGCATAAGGCTAAATTTCCATTCGTCATAATAATTTTACCGATTTAATCCACTCATCTACAATTATTCAATAAATGTCTTAATCATAATATTAATTAAACCACACTTTCTCATGAGATTATCCAATTTATGATCACATGCATGCTATAGGATTTATACAACAAGAATTTACTACTATGCAACATCCACGAAATTCCTTGTTTTAACATCGTACAATTAATTAAATAGAATCTCTACGTAAAAATGGATATGCGATCATCTTGACGACTACGGAACCAAAATCTCTATCCTAACATGCAAGGTTTTGAGTCTTCATTCACATTAAAAAAATTCATATAATAGTCCCAATTTATCTTCCACTTTCCCTAATTAATATCTCTAATTTATTTTAAGAAAACAAGTGTATTTAGTGTGTAGGCCATAATTACTATACATAATACTATGGGAAAGCAATAGAGGTAACCATGCCTGAGATTTGTTGAAAGAAATCTGATTTTGAAGATGTGTTCCTCACGAAAAGGTGACAAAGATTCATTCTTGGATCATCTTGAGAAAACCCGGTCGATTTATATTGACAAATATTGAGTTGAAAGTCGTGTACAATCGGGCTAGGGTTTAGAGGTAGAAGGAGATGTAAAAGATGAGAGGCTGCTACTCTTAGGGTTGGTTAAAAATATGTTTTAAAAATCCTAACCCCGAGTTACTTTTGTATTAAAAAGATTAAGAGTTTGATTAAAACTAGAACTCTAGGAAAACAAAACAACCTGTTGACACCTGACTCGCCGAAACGATTCTCCCTATAAGCCGAATCGATTTAGTCAATCAGAATAATCCAGTTTCGCCTAGTTTTTTAATATAAGTTAAATAAATCCTTGATTTTAAATTATGATTTTAATTCTGATTAAAATCCTACTTCTCATAAATAATATTCAACATTTTAAATTACTAAAAATAATACATTCCAAAATTTTTATTTTCTTTGGATTTTGAATTAATTTAAATAATTCCAAGTTAAAATTATGGGGTGTTACATACTTCCCCGCTAACACAAGAATTTTATACTCGAAATTCGACGAAGTGTAAATACGCAAAATAAAAATAAGGTTCACATATGCCTACCCATAAATACCACGATTAAGGGTCCATACACGCAATCCTACCCGCGCATACCCCACGATAAAAAAATACAAAATATATCCTACTCTCTCTCTCTCTCTCTCTCTCTCTCTCTCTATATATATATATATATATATATATATATATATATATATATATATATATATATATATATATATATATATATATATACATAATTATGAAAATAACGGCGTGCTACGCGCTCTCGCAAATCACCACCCGATTATGTCTCCTCAAAAGTCATCGAAACACAGAAGTGCTCAAATCAATTCACATCACCAAATTGATACTTACGATACCTAACATCTGCACTATCAATCTACAAAATATATCACTTCTCCCAAAATCGCTTATAAGTATCCTCACATTAAACTAATTTTAACTTCCATGCATATATGTCCTTTATACAAACCATCCTATCTCCAAGGAACGCAGCTAACACTTATGCCAGCCCCAAAATCTTAAGGAGTAAGAATCAACAAAGGGAATCAAATATTTGTAACATGGAAGCTAAATGGACTCACAACCTACTAGACCTAAGACCATACTCTGATACCATCTGTAACACCCGACGCTAAATGTCACCAAAACTATGTCGGGCGTCACTAAATTAAATACCATTCTTAGCCTGTGACAGATATGAGACATATAAAATTTTCATTCCACAATATAATAATTACACTGATCCTAATAAATAATAGCCATTTATGCAATAAAATCCATCACCGTGCTAACTTAAAAAATAATCCAACTCCATAATTTATTTAAAACTCCAAATGATATAATCCAATAAAGTAACTGATTAAATTCGTAAATAACTTTGGAACGGAAAGGCCCAATAAAATCCATAATAAAGTCTCATAATGTAAAGCGACCGAATAAAATAAACCTATACTAGTAAAGAGAGTAAATAAAATAAAACTCCTGTTGCACCTCCAAAACAAACTCCAATAACTCTTATGCAGCTATTCCAATGCTAACCTGAAATGTTAGTAAACACAATGGATCAGAGACCACCGCATGGATATCAGCTACTCCTCTCAGATAGGGTCCTTGAACCCAGACAATAACATTATATGTAATAAATACGATAGTGGAATATTTTAAATTAAACGAGATATATTAATATGCAACAAAATAAATCATCATCTACCCATAACAAGGTCCAACTAAAACACAAGTTTCGATATTTAATCTCAATAACTTCATTTTATTAATTAAATAATGTACTCAAATTTATTATTTACACATTTTATTTATGTCAGTCGCGGTACTCCCACATTTAATTCTTACATCATATTAGTTGTGGGACTCCCACTAGATTCACATCATTTTAGTTGTGGGACTCCCGCTTAAAGTTCTACACCACACCCATTCCCCTCACTATAGCCAGTCATCCCGGTTTATTGTCAGCTCTGCACACACTCATGAGGTTCCATGCATGACACATCACTATAACCCGTCAACTCGTTTAACTATCAGCCCGTACATACTCTTGAAGTCACACACACCGCATCGCTATAGCAAGTCGTCCTGTTCAACTGTCATCCCCGCACATACTCACGCTGCCAATATATTTTAATACTCGTTTATTATCTTAGGCATTAATTCTCAATTTCTCATGTTTACTCATTTATCATCTTAAATTAGCCTTACTCTTTTTATCGACATAAAATCCTTAAATCACCCTTAGTCCCATACCTTAAGGTCTCCCATACACAACTATTTCCTAACCTATCATTTAGGAAGAATACCAACTAACCAACACCACTTAGCCTCACCTCTCGGCTCTCTAATCTAAGGAACAATGTAAAAATCGGCCCCACCCGAGAATATCTATCCGTAAACCGTCATCACTATCTAGTCCCATACTTAGAAAGCGATTACCATCCAAAGGTCAACTAACTAGTCCCATACCTAGAAAGCAGCCCAAATAAAGGTGAGCGTCCTATCTATCCCATACCCCATCGTTCCCCCAGTGTCGAACATATTAAAAGTAAATAAATGGCATAAAGCTAAATTTCCATTCGCCATAGTAAATTACCAATTTAATCCACTCATCTATAGTTATTCAATAAATGTTCGTTTAATCATAATATTAATTAAACCACACTTTCTCATGAAATTATCCAATTGATGATCACATGCATGCTATAGGATTTATACAATAAGAATTTACTACTACACAACATCCATAAAAATATCTTATTTTAACATCGTATAATTTATTAGATAGAAACTCTATTTAAAAATTTACATATGAACATCTGAACGATTATGGAACCCAAATCTCTGTCTTGACATGTAAGGTTTTGAGTCTTCATTCACATTAAAAAAATTCATAAAAAAAGTCCCGATATATCTTCCACTTTCCCTAATTAACATATCTAATTTATTTTAAGAACACATGTGCATTTAGCGTGTAGGACATAATTACTATGCAGAATACTAAGGGAAAATAAAGAGGTAACCATGCCTGAGATTAGTTTAAAGAAATCTGATTTTGAAGATGTGTTCCTCACGAAAAGGGGATAAAGATTCGTTCTTGGATCGTCTTGATAAATCCTGGTTTATCTCGACAAATATTGAGTTGAAAGTTGTGTATAATCGGGCTAGGGTTTAGAGGTAGAAGGCTATGTAAAAGTTGAGAGGCTACTGCTCTTAGAATTGGTGAAAATACGTTTTAAAATTCCTAACCCCAAGTTGGTTTTGAGTTAAAAAGATTAAGAGTTTGATTAAAACTAGAACTCTAAGAAAACAAAACAACATGTTGACACCTGACTCGCCGAATCGATTCTCCCTATGGGAAGAATTGATTCGGTCGATCAAAACAACCCGGTTTCACCTATTTTTTAAATATAAGTTAAATAAATCCTTGGTTTCAAATTCTGATTAAAATCCTACTTCTCATAAATAAAATTCAATAATTTAAATTACTAAAAATAATACATTCCAAAAATTTTATTTTCTCCGAATTTCGAATTAATTTAAATAATTCCAAATTAAAATTATGAGGTGTTACAATACTCTAACATAGAGGGGTTCAGATCAACCACGTCTCTCTTCTATATCATCCCCTAAGGAGGTTCCAGTGATAGTCTTCCCAGAAGCTGGCCTCAGAAGGGTCCGACTACCTCGTGATGATCCTTTTGTGATCATAACAAACATGGTAAGTGCCAGTATGAGGAGGATCCTGATTAACATAGAAATCTCCATTGACATAATGTTCTTGGAATCTTTTGAAGCCTCGGGCCTTGATGTAAAACACATGCTGCCAACTACCACCCCTCTCATTGGGTTCAATGGGGAACAAACTTATTCCTTAGGATAAGTCACCCTCCCAATTACCCTTAGTTCTAAGGATTGTTGCAAAATTATTTGGAATAAAATTATAGTGGTGGAACTCCCCTCATCATACGATGTCATCATGGTTTGACCATCTCTTAATGACTTGGACACGGTGATATCAACCCATAGACTGGTGATGAAATTTCCAACCTCCAATGGAGTAGGAGAGGTCTTTTGAGACCAGAAAAGGCTTAAAAGTTCTACATAACATCCATAAAAAAGTACAAAGAAGTCATCAGGTCTCTAAAAAACTTGGCAGAGGCCTTGACAACACTATAAAAAATCTCTGAGGTCTCACCAAAGGTCTTACCTCCACCACCACCAATTTTGGAGCTCCCTCTAGTAAGCCTGGGCATAGAGCTGATAAGTTTAGGAACCTTAAACCCACAAGATGAAGATAATTGATCATGTAAGTCACAACCCAAATAAAGATTGAACATTAAAAGTAACAGAAGCCTCAAGAGATGAACGTCATCCCATCAAGGCAATTGAAACCATGTACTCTGCTATTTAAATGAAAAAGGTTTTGGTACCAGGGATGTATTAAAATGAGAATTACTTAAGAGAAACAAGTATTTCAGGCTTGGGTAAAAACTTATACCAAGCTCTAAGGACAAAAAAAAAGAGTTGCAAGGATTTCAGCCATGGATCTAGGATTAAACTAAGGTCCCAGAACCCTATATTCAAGATACAAGTATTTTATCCTTAGCTTAAGAGAAACAGTCAAACATATGAAGACCCAAAACATGCTACAGACCTCAGGTTTAAACAATCAAAGAAGCATAATCAGAGGTTTCCATACCCATAAAATCTTAAAGGTATTATTTAGATTTCCATTTATAATTTCAAAAGGCTAAGGTCTAAAGACCCATAAACAACCCATTTCCTTACATCAAAATATTGCAACACCCCATAATTTTGAGGATTTAAAATTTAATTATTTTTTGGAGAAATAGAAATATTTAAATTGGAGAAACTTAAATTTATGATTTAGAGAATTTATTTGAGTGGGAAGAATTTATTTATATTTGGCGACTTTAAGTTAAATTGTTCGAATTAATGGGTGTCGCATTTTGAGGTAAAAAATTAGATAATGTTATAAAGTATTTTGGATGACAATTCTGAGTGTGCGGTTGAGTTCGGATGGGTCGAGATAGTCAAAAAAGAGTACTCGGGGGTAGTAATCAGGTCTCGGTGCATTTTTGGGCATAGCCGGACCCACACAGGATGATTTGGGCCATTTTAATTAGGCCTGTATGGCCAAAAACGGGATTAAGGGTTTTAAACTAATTAAGGGACTAAGAAATGGCAGATAGCAAATTCTAAACCTAGGTTTTGAGAGAGGATTAGAGGAAGCTAATCAAGAAGCAAATTGGGAACCTTTTTGGAGTCAAATTAAGGGGTAAAAGTGAGTATTCGTCATCAACACCTTAACTACACCAACGGATCAGACCCTACGAATAATTTCAGGCAAGTGGTTAACTTGCTGTAATATTTAAATTGTGATATGCAATTCATAATTTAGTGATGTATAAATTAAAATTCATTTTAGGTATAAATGGGTAAAAATGGGATTTTGTTAATGGAGCACTTGAATGAGATTCAAAGTAATAATTTAGGTGTGTTATATATCTATGAGTATAGATATCTTATTTGAATGAGAAATCCGGAATATAAAATGGTGGAATTTGAATCTGGAATTGGAATTGTAGAACAAAGTTAATTGGGATTTATGGAAAAACCCATTTCGGTATTTGTGAAATAGGTTGAGAAATTTTTATATCTTAAGGTTCATATGATGTATAGGATATAAGTCAAACATGTATATATATGGTGGGAAGATTTGATTGGAGGCTGAATTTAAGGTAGAAGCCTCGGAATTTTCATCAATGGTGGAAAGATTGAATCGGAGAAGAAGCTGACTGGATCGATCGATCGATCAATGGAATTGATCGATCGATCGATGGTCGAGAAAAGCTGTCAGTTTCGCCCTTTTTCTTTTATGGGTGAAAGTTAATTAATTTATTTTGAGAATTGTTTATTTAGCGTTAAAATAAATACAAGACATACTTTCTAGAAATTATAGGTATATATAATTGGAAATTTTGGGAGAGATGAATGCGTGACACATTAAGGGCGAATATTTGGGAATTAAAGTCTGAGATTTAAATATGGATCAAGTGAGTGAGTCCGGTTATGTTGGTTAAGTGACACTAAGGTGTTAAATAAATTACTGAGAGGAGTAGATTAATTTGGAGTGGGAATGTTGACTCGGGAAATACTAGGTTACGAACCAAGTAAGCGGGTATACGTGTTGAGTGACACCAGAGTAATAAATTAATTAAGGGATAAATTAATTAATTTAGAGTCGGACCCTAGACTCGGATTGGTAATTGTGTAAATTAATTTAATTAAAGTCGGACCATAGACTCGGATTAGTATTAATTAATTAATGTGTAAATTAATTAAATTAGAGTCTAATCAGGGGCTCGGGTAAATATTATATAAATCAATATGCAAAGTATTTATATAAGAGTCGGTCCATAGACTAGGGGAAATATTATATTAATTGACGTGTGAATTAATAAGCGAGAAAATTAATTACGTTGAGTCGGGCCACAGACTCAGGAAATTATAGACTAGTGTTACGGGATTTTTTGGTACATGGTAAAGTCGGGGTTTCTGTTATATATATACGGTGTAGTGAGAGTATATATATACATGTATATATTGTGTGTGCTATTAGATATCAGTGGCTAGATATTTATTTAATTTATATACTCTAGTGCTATCAAGGGAGGTTGCGCGATGTGGGTGAATCCCCTAGCTTGAGGAGTAGGGTGAGTATATCCCCAAGTCATAGCGTTCGGAATATGGGTGAGGGATTTATCTCGCTTTCAGGGGAGGAATACGACCGCCTCCACTACGTTTATATTTTGGGCCAAGTTGGTGAGCGATTCCAACTCGGATAACTAGGTTATGTGAGCACACCTAGTAAGATAGCACTTTAGAGGGAATCATCCGGTGAGGGTATACTCAGAGGGATGGATGTGTATATATATATATGTGTGTGTGTGTGGATGTTATGGTAAAGGTACGTATATAATAGTAGTAAATATTATATACGGGTAATAATACAGTGTGTGATGTAATTGTTTTATATAACTTGTGACACAGTTATATGATTATTATTTAAAGGAAATTAATTAAGTTAATTGGTGAGATAAATTTTTAATCCAGGAATTATTATACTCTGGTTAGAGTAGTATGGCAAGGGGAGATTATACCAGGACTAGTTGGACGGGTTAGTACAACTAGGTGGGGTTAAGGTAACCGTTAGGTGTGCACAATAGTGGAGGGGTAAGAATATCCTCAAGAGAGTGCGACACTAACTTATATATGAAGTGCATTTATGCATTTTAAATTACTGCAGTTAATTCACTTGCTAAATATTCTCAAAATGTTTTGGTTTCAAACCCTTGCTATAAAACTATTTTCCAAAACCTTTTAGGTGTCCAGCCACAGGGACGCCAGGATTGATATTCTATTCCAGGGAAACGGAGCTGCGACATCTGTGGATGCTAGTAGGAGTTTGGATTAGACGCGTCGTTCATTCATTCCTAGAGTAGGAATCATTTATCAGTTTTCATTTTATTTAGGTTTTGTCGCCCAGACTTCTCAGTACAGTTTTCAGATGTATTTATTCATGTTTTGGATGTTTGTATTGGATTTTTCACTCTGGTGGCCGTTGGTTTATTCGACAAATTGTTCAATTAATTATTCAGTTGATTTATTTCAGTTGTGTGAATGGTTTATATTTAATTCCGCATGTACTGTTTGGTTTAATTAATAAGATAAAATTTGGCACCATCTTTTGGAATACTAGGTGGTTAGTAAGTTTTAAAAAGTTTTCAACAGTGATGCTAGGGATGAACCAACTGGGATTCCTGCTTTAATTTGGTATAGGACTGGTCACCCGATATTTTATTAGGCGGCGTGTCACAGATGGTATCAGACCATCAGGTTCTAGTGTCCTGAGGATCTGTCCAGTTTTTCACATTTCAGCTTAGCATCCTTTGATGTAGAGCCTTATCATAGGATTGTTGTATTCTTATACGTATGCGCATTTATGTTCTTCTACCAATTATTTTATATTTGAGGGTGAACTCATACGATTCTATTCTCATTTTAGATGCCGCCCAGGAGAGAGAGAGCAGCTAGGGCAGCTGGGGGAGATGAGAGTAGAGAGGCTCATCAGGAGCAAGAGTTATCGCAGCAACTGCCAGAGATGATTTCGGCAGAATAGGTAATTGAATTAGTGGCGCAGGCAGTTGAAGCAATGATGATCGCTATGGCAAGGTACTTTCCACGAGATCAGCCACAAGTGTTAGTGGCACCAGATGTTAGGCCCACCCAGAGTCGTCGGGGTGGTCGTAAGTACAAGAGGTCTTTCAAAAGGGCCATCCACCAGAGTTTTGAGGGGGTTCAGATATGGTGCTAGCGTGTTAGTGGAAGAGAGATATACAGAATCATCTACGCATGGCATATTACAACGAAGTGCAGAAGAAAATGCTAGCCACTTTTAGGTTAGTGGGAGCAGCGCTACAGTGGTGGGAATCGATCACCACAGTTGAGGAAATGGTAACAGTAACTATTGCCGAGTTTTTAGTGCGGTTCGACCGCAAATATTTTCCGCCAGCAATTGAGACTGAAATGAGGAGGAAATTTAGAGAGGTAACACAAGGGGACCATTCAGTGACCAATTACGAGGAAGAATTCACTCATTTAGAAAAAAAATTACCGGATGAGGTAAGTGATGAAGAGAGAAAGAAAGTAAGGTTCGTGGATGGGTTAGTCTGGAGGATCAGACAACATTTGATTGGTAATCCCGCATTAGTAGCTTATACAGATGTCTTTAACGCAACACTCCTGCACTGTCAGTAATACAAGTGGAATTGATTGATCGATCGATGGTCGAGAAAAGCTGTCAGTTTCGCCCTTTTTCTTTTATGGGGGAAAGTTAATTAATTTATTTTGAGAATTGTTTATTTAGCGTTAAAATAAATACAAGACATACTTTCTAGAAATTATAGGTATATATAATTGGAAAATTTGGGAGAGATGAATGCGTGACACATTAAGGGCGAATATTTGGGAATTAAAGTCTGAGATTTAAATATGGACCAAGTGAGTGAGTCCGGTTATGTTGGTTAAGTGACACCAATGTGTTAAATAAATTACTGAGAGGAGTAGATTAATTTGGAGTGGGAATGTTGACTCGGGAAATACTAGGTTACGAACCAAGTAAGCGGGTATACGTGTTGAGTGACACCAGAGTAATAAATTAATTAAGGGATAAATTAATTAATTTAGATTCGGACACTAGACTCGGATTGGTAATTAATTAATGTGTAAATTAATTTAATTAGAGTTGGACCATAGACTCGGATTAGTATTAATTAATTAATGTGTAAATTAATTAAATTAGAGTCTAATCAGAGGCTCGGGTAAATATTATATAAATCAATATGCAAAGTATTTATATAAGAGTCGGTCCATAGACTAGGGGAAATATTATATTAATTGACGTGTGAATTAATAAGTGAGAAAATTAATTAAGTTGAGTCGGGCCACAGACTCGGGAAATTATAGGCTAGTGTTACGGGATTTTTTAGTACACGGTAAAGTCGGGGTTTATGTTATATATATACGGTGTAGTGATAGTATATATATACGTGTATATATTGTGTGCGCTATTAAATATCAGTGACTAGATGTATGTGTGTGTGTGTATATATATATATATATATATATATATGTGTGTGTGTGTGTGTGGATGTTGTGGTAAAGGTACGTATATAATGGTAGTAAATATTATATGTGGGTAATAATACAGTGTGTGATGTAATTGTTTTATATAACTTGTGACACACTTATATGATTATTATTTAAAGGAAATTAATTATGTTAATTGGTGAGATAAATTTTTAATCGAGGAATTATTATACTCGGGTTAGAGTAGAATGGCAAGGGGAGATTATACCAAGACTAGTTGGACGCGTTAGTACAACAAGGTGGGGTTAAGGTAACCGTTAGGTGTGCACAATAGTGGAGGGGTAAGAATGTCCTCAAGAGAGTGCGACACTAACTTATATATGAAGCGCATTCATGCATTTTAAATTACTGCAGTTAATTGACTTGCTAAATATTTTCAAAATGTTTTGGGCTCTAACCCTTGCTGTAAAACTATTTTCCAAAACCTTTTAGGTGTCCAGCCACAGGGACGCCAGGATTGATATTATATTCCAGGGACACGGAGCTGCGGCATATGTAGATGCTAGAAGGAGTTTGGATTAGATGCATCGTTCATTCATTCCTAGAGTAGGAATCATTTATCAGTTTCAGTTTTATTTAGGGCTTGTCGCCCAGACTTCTCAGTACAGTTTTCAAATGTATTTATTCAGGTGTTGGATGTTTGTATTGGATTTTTCACTCTGGTGGCCGATGGTTTATTCAGCAAATTGTTCAATTAATTAATCAGTTGATTTATTTCAGTTGTGTGAATGGTTTATATTTAATTCTGCATGTATTGTTTGGTTTAATTAATAAGATAAAATTTGGCACTAGCTTTTGGAATACTAGGTGGTTAGTAAGTTTTAAAAAGTTTTCGATAGTGCTGCTAAGGATGAACCAACTGGGATTCCTGTTTTAATTTGGTATAGGACTGATCACCCAATATTTTATTAGGCGGGGTGTCACAAATATTTTCTTTACCATTGAGTTATACAAAAAGACGTACAAACCTTACACTTAATTTTTGAAAGCGGTTAAAGAATACTTATGTTTCTATAAAACAAAATTAGGGGGGGTAAGTGTTATTATACAAAAAGTACAACCTTCAGTTTTTAACTGAAAAGGGGTGAAAGGCCCAAAGTCCAAAGGTGTTAGGCCCTTATAAGGACATAAAAATTTCAAACTTTCTAAATGTAGAGGTCTCAGCCCCTTTAAAGGACTTCAAATTATAAAGTTTTTCAGTTCGGAGGTCTTACACCCATATAAAGACTTCAAAAGTTTGGATTTTTTCTAAGTACGAAAGTCTTAGACCCTTATAAAGACATCAGTTTCTAACTTTTCTCAGTCTGAAGATCTCAGACTCTTATAAGGACTTCATAGTCTAAAAAAATCCAGTCTGGATAAGGACTTAAGCATATCAAAGTTAACTAAGTTAAGAGATCTTATGACCCTTTATGGGACTTCAGGTGGAATTTTACTCCTTCTGGAGGTCTTAAGGCCCTTATAAGGACTTTATATTTGGGGGCTAAGTGTTTGAACAAAAATTATGGGCTTCCAGCCTCACAAAGCACATGTATCAAATATACCAAGGTTCTAAGGCTTAACACCCCACTACAGAGACTCAATCTTCACTTCAGCAAACTACACAAGTATAAACTAGAGGTTTTAATGCCCTCGGGTTTACTTTAACAAAGTTTCACCCCTAGTTATCTTTCTTTACCAAGGAATTCTGGATGAGTGGGGGATATTACGTACTAGTCAGACCTCAGACATCTCAAGCGGTGCATAAAATTCCTTAGCAAAGCAAAAAGTAAAGCAAGTGTGAAGTGAAGATTGAAGAACAAAAAAAATTATTCATAGAAAATATATATCTTCATTAAGGGTAAAGATGGAGATTAAAATAGAACGACCCATGTCTAATAAACAATCTACAAAAAAAATATTACATGAAAAAATTTCAAGGCTTATCCACAAGGGCTTCAATGGTGGAGGGTAGAGAGGAAGAGGTCACTTTTATGGGTTCTGGATCTTAGGCCTTAGAATTAAATGCATCTTCAACATCATCACAACTGCTACCTCCATCGTCTGATATATATTCCTTTAATTGAGGGACTTCAGGAAATAGACCAGAGACATCCACTTTGGGGAACAACACATGGACCTTGGCCTTGCAAGCTTCGAAGCCAACACTGAAGTTCAGAAAGAGTTACCTCTTAAAGACCTCAGACTCCTTACAGTCATCCAGTTGGATCTGCACAGAGGTACGGATCCGTACATAAAGTTCTTTATGCTTGACAAAGACCACAACATAAATCCTCTTCAGCTCCTAACCTCGATCAGTTGTTCATTCTCAGCTATAAATTCATTTATCGGCTGCTTTAAGAGCTCCACATCACAATCCCCTCGAAGAAGTTTATCCTTAAATATCTAGAGCTCAACCTTCTATCCTTTAAGAGCCTCTTAATTTACCATATGATCAACCTGATCAAGGGTGTGTATCACTTCAACCTTGGCTAAAGACTCCCGAGTAGTGGCTAATAAAACGGCATTGTCCCTGAGAGTCTTGTCATTCGAGAGATTCTCCTATTCCAGAAAAGAAACTTGGGTATTACCTATGACGAGCCTCCATCTGTAGCTTCTAGCCACTGATCATTTGTACCTAATGTTATCGAATGAGTTCCCAATAATTGGCCATCTTATTAGCCTTTTCCATGATATCTTGCCATCAAAAGCATCAATGAGGAGGGCTTCCATCATGTAATGAACTTAAAGTAAAAAAAGAATATGAGAACAAGGAACATAATGTAAAAAGGTCAAGGAAAAGTTCGTAGGATATGTGAAATTACCTTACCCATCAAGTGGACGAGCTCTTTAGTAATGGCAGGGGTACCTATAACCCTCAGAGCCATCATGTAAGAGTTATTTATCTTTTCAAATGCATCAAGGGAGTCCATAACTAAGGTATAAAGGTCTTTCCCCTTTGAATAACTAGGCACCTCAGTCTCCACATGTAAATCCCCTTCCCCCTGAGAAGGCATCACCTTCGTTATCACTTTTTTCTTTAAGACCAAGGGCTATAAGTCCCTTGAATAGAAGAATCGCCCTTGGTTACCCCAGAAGTCCCACATACCCCCGATTATACTTAAAAAATGGGTAAGGTTTTATTAAGATCCAAACCTAAGCCTTTAATAAGGACAAACCACAAGTTGACCTATTTCAATAGCTTGACCCTGAGAATTGGAATATCCAGTGGGGAACTGAACTTCAGGTGTTTGGTGGTATTGGACCTCCTCTTTTTATTGATCACAACCTCGAGATGGATCCTCCTTTCCTCGCATTTATCTACTGAATCAAATAAAGGTTAGAGTCAAATATTAAAGAACTAATAACATTGTAAAAAAAAGGTCGAGCTACTTATAATGGGACAAATCAGACAACATAATGGAATCATTAGTCGAAGCAGAGACCCCTTTAACATTATACAGGTCAGCTCCACCCTTAGTATAGTCACCCTCTTCTTCCAAGCACTCAAGAACTTATACCGATACTTCAGATGTACTTTTCCTCTCGAGAGTCCAAGGTATAAGGATCGACCTCAAGCATGCCCCCCACATTAATCTTATGAGCCACAAGAACCCTCACATATGTCAGAGGCTTAGGCTCAAGTCCCAACCCATAGTTAAAGAGGCATTTAGCAGTAATTAGGATCTCAAAGGGAGCGAAAGACAAGTTTTGAGCCTCAATAATCCTATCAAACTTCGACATAATATGCTCAAGAACTACTATAAAAGGTAAACAAAAATTTTAAATCCCAAAGAAGGGGTCAAATTAAGAGATGAAGCAAAAGAAAAACTTTAACCTGCCTACTAACCAAGGGTTACACTAAAGAGTAGGGAAACTAATGGTCTCAACAAGTAATGGAGTAGTGCAAGCTCCCCCAATGAAGAAGAATATTTCCCTCTAACTATTGGGGAAATTATTCTTGTCTTTTCTAAAGGTTACCACAATGGGCCTTGGATCTAGGTACTTTAGGCCTTTGTCAATTGGTTTATTATACTCCTGAACCATATATAGCTTGAAGAACTAGACTAGAGAAACATCACATTTTCCCCATTAGACTTTTTGAAGGCTAAGACCGTGGCCATTAAATATGTCCATCCCACCAGCTGATAAGGGGCTATGTCGATAGCCTTCGAGATTTTGAATAAAATGAGGGGTAAGGGGAATCTGGCCCCGTACTAGAGGAAACACTCATTAAAACACTATAATTGACCATTATTGATAAGTTCCTCTTATTATGCTTCTCAACTCTCATAATGACTTTATTCGGAATCTGATGAGTCTTTCAGAACTCGAACAGATCACGTTTAGCGAATTATAAGGAATAGTGCGCCCCATCAGCAAAGTCGGGATTAAGCTTTTAGCTTTAATTTCATGCCAGGTGGAATTAATCCACTGGGAAAGTGAACCCAGGGCTCAACTTTTGGCTTTATCATGAGCAAAAGTGAGACGTGGGTCCTAACATCAAAAAGGGGTGTAGGGTCTAGGACCTTAGAGGGAGAAATATTTTTAGAATACATTATTTTCTAGATCAAAGCATGTATTTATTCCTCAAGTAAATTCTAAAGGAGAATGGAAAAACTAAGAGTTGGCGATGAAAAACTCAGCTCATCCTAATAGGCTCATTTATAGCCCACAAGGATTAGGTTTCTAACCCTAACCCCTATTATCTTCAAGTTCAGATGCCTCAATCATATAAACAAACTCAATCTCTAACACATGTCCTCAACCACGGGTGGGATCCTTCCCAAAACAATCTAATGATAAAGGAAATTGTTAGTTACGACCACATCCCCAAATTGTATAAGTGATATGTATTGACCCTTGTAACCTTTGCAAGAAGCACCAAGGGACTAATGGTGATACTCTATTTTACACTTGGTATTTAAAAGGTCCTCAGACCCCTAATTGCCTCTGAGACAAGGCAGAGTTCCCAAGGTTGGCCTCGGACCTCAGACAGACCACTATTTTCCTTACAAAGCCTCTAATACTTTCAAGGGTGAGCTATGGTACATTTGCAAACCTTAGTCATGCATTCTCCCCCCTTTGTGGGGTCAATCATATCGTCATACCTTCTCAATCAAACTCATATACCACAACATCAAGGTTCCATCATGACTTTCATTTAGATTGGACCTCAAATTGAAGGAAGTGACCTCCCGAGGTCACCTAAGCTTCATCCCTAGGATGTGATGGTATGTGGTATTTCAAGATAAATTTTGAGAAATTCCACGATCCTTCTAACCCCCTTGAACCCCCGATAATGCTCCTATAAGGAGTCAGATGGGGTAGGTAAAAATATAACACTATTCCACGTACTGCCACCAATTAGATCCACTTGCATTGAATGGTCCCATAAACATTAATTACACTCAAAAACTACCTAACACCACCTGCAAATAGTTTTCCCAACACTCAACCACTTCACTACCACTGATAGACCTCAAGGACACCCCAACCATGATGTGACAGTCCACTCGTTCTCTCTCTAAGGGTTCTCCTATATAAAGGAGGTTGGTGGATGGGAAAAGGGGACCCATCTCTATTATTTAGAAAGATTACTTCATTAAAGAAATCGTACTTGCAAGTTTTCTGAACATATGTATGTGTTTACACTTCGTTCCATATTCATAACCTATTATTGTGAGATTATAATTGTAACTTCAGTTATTTCCATTGTTTACACAACTTGCAAATGTTTTAGAGCCCTAAACTAGTACATAAGCACCCTTAGAGAAGTATGGTCCTCCATATTGTTGACAAAGGTCTCAAGGCATCTTACTCTCTTGTCCAAAGATCAAGAGGCCTCATAGAGTTTAATATCTCATTTACATTATAATATATAAGTAAAACACCTTTAATAAGTGACGCAGGACCCTCATCTCAGGTCCTAACCACTTTAAATCATTGTCCCATACTATGACATTTCTCTCCTCTTGCCCTACTGAGGTCTATAAGGGAGCACTTGTGGGTCTAAAGTGATTTACAATTTTAACACTCATCAAATTTTGAACATACGTACTTTTTACCTAATGTAGGATGATGGTGTATTATTATGCAAGTTAACACATTCTTTTGTACTAGTGAACCGGAGAATTTCTTCAAGAGTTCCAGAGAAACTTACATGAGGTATTGCTAGGGTTTTATCTTCTGAATACATGAATTCATTTTCTTCTATGAATTTCACAATGATGTAGTTCCATATTTCACTAGATTTGGTGAAATGAGATACTTCATTTGAGGCATGAGTATCTAAAAAGTAGAATAATATTTTCAATGCTTTTTTATTTAGTTCATTTATGTGTTCTTAACTTAGTTTAGATACAAGTGGTGAGTTCATATCACTAATTATTTTCCAGAGATAAGAATCAACAGATTGAATGATACAAGGTATTCTAGTTCCCCATAGATTATAATAATAATCTGTGAACATGGGAAGGCCATTTCTACTCAAGATAATTTCAAAGCATATTTATGATCTTTTAAACTCAATATATACTTTTTAAAAAATAAGTATTTATGAGCTAGGCTCTTATACTAATTGTTGGCCTAGAAATATACCCAAGAGGGGGGAGGGTGAATTACTTATATGAATTTTAATGAAAATTAGAAACTTTCTTAACTTTTTTTAAATATTAGTTGCAATATGATAAGTGAGTTAAGTTATAATTAATCAACAATAAGCATAAGTAGTCAAGAGAGAGGGTTTAGAAAAACTTTACAAATCGAGGTTTTTAACGTGATTGGGCATTTACCTATCTCCACGCTCACGATGATACTAAAAAGATTTACTATATTTGGTTCACTCAGGATGAGCCAAACTTATAATAGGATTTACCACACCTTACAAACCACAACCAATAAGATCCTAAACTCGACCTCTAAATAAACTCCACGAGCGTAACACCTTCCTCTAAATGCGACATAATCCATCTCTTAATATAAAAATATGTAATCATACAAAATCCCAACTATGAAATTAAATATAAATGTTCAACCCGACAGAAAATAAAAGAGTACAATAAAAGAATGAACTACACTTGCCCGACTCCTACAATCTTAAGGAGTAAGGAATAGGACGTCGATGGGGATCCTCCTCTAACGAACCCGCATCTATCGTAACTACCACAACATGGACCTATAAAAATACTTTTTAAAAGAAAACATAAATAACAAACCAATGCAGAATAGGATTATAGTTGAGTAGAGGTCACATTATAACTACACATCTTCCTCTCGTGTTCTAATATATTTTAAGTGATTAGTTATCCAACCCGACTACCTAAAAATTCATGCGATTTTGAATCCCGAGCCCATATGTAACCCATGTAAATAAACTCTTACAACATCACTCTTTAATATTTCTCATTAACTATAATAGATTAATCTCTTTCAAGATAAGTCACTTTTTGTACTAAGGCCTAAAAGACTAAGGTACTTCTCACAAAATAACCACGATAATAACAACAAGCTCATATCTCAAATCAATTCACATTTGACTATCTCATACTAGTGCTGTGATATACACATATCTAGTATAGCAAATACATAAGTCCAAAACATAAACACGTAGGTGGGCATCCATACTATAAGTCATATACATTTCTAGTATACCATATATCATTACAACTATCTCTGGTACCAGCACATAATAATCACATAATGTAGGAGAAAGACTCTACTCATGTCAAACGTTCATACAAAGGTAAAACCTGCGTCTCTTATAATTAAATGGGCATTTCTCATACCTACACATAATGAATTCATACTCTTATTACCTTCGAGGATCTAACGCGTATACTAGGTATAGTCTTAGGTCGTCCCAAACTTAAGACCACATTACAACAAAGGATAAATCATTACGTTAAGTCACTACGTCTACCCATCAGTAATGGATCCTACTACACCTAAGGCCATTAGAAATAAATTTTCCCGTGGACCCTCTCGGTGCATCAGTACCTATACATAGGACCCTCGGGTAAAAAGACCATTTGCTAATGGAGAACTCGTCTACTCATTGAAGTTCCACCGTGGTCCGTATTGTACGTGCCCCCATAATGGAATTCCTCGCCTATCATGATGCTCCACAAGAACTCACACATGGTATGCATTGCACCTAAAGTACACAAGTAATTTTCATCCTCACTAATGGGCTAAAGCAAACACATATACAACCCTCATAAATGGGTTAAGGTAAATCAAGTGCACATACAACCATAATTCTATCGTATGACTACTATTATAAAAAGGTGTAACACGTCTATAACCTGGAATTTATCCCTTAATACATTAACTTTATCCTCACAGGTTCCTAAATCTTGGCATTACCTCACCCCATCATACATTAAAACCCATACGTAATTATATTCAATCTCGGGTAGCCCTAGTCCATCTTCCAAGACATCGTGTCCAGGCATCAATCCATGCCTAATTTATATAAAACAATCGAATATGATAACTATCATTCCTTAGGTATGTTTACCCAAATTCCTACATTTTATCGAGGGATAAACGCCCCACCGGTCAATCACGATGGCTCCAATAATCCTGACAAACAAGCCCTAATCCTCTAGGGTTCCAAGTTCCCAATTACCAACCTATCCTATACTCAAGTTTACACTCAAATGCCCAAATTTCAATTTAATCCCCTTAAATCTACGATTTCCCTAATATCCAAATACCTGTAATACTAATCTCTAGCATTACAAATCATAAGAATATATCACTATTCCATATGTTCATAAATACCTATAAGTCAACCAACCCTAACCCTAGGTTTCAAAATCAAAATTCCTCACCAATTAAACAAAAACCCATCTTAGGCTAAATCTGAAACCACCAATCGACCGGTGGCCTAGGACCGGTCGATTGGTCAACATAGATCCACCCAAATTTCCCCCATTACGGGTTTCTTCATCTTCAACCCCAAGGTTTCTCTCTCTAACCTCCAGTAATGAATACATTAGCTTCCTCTAATCACCAAGTCAACATCCAAATGGTAAAAACACATCAAAACAATAATTGGAATCTAATTCCATCATCAAATCCAAAATCTACCACGAGAATTAAAGTAAAACCCAAATTACTATTCAAGAACCCTAGATTATCCCATTTTACGCATTATCATGGATTTATTCAATTAAACATAGGTTTTTATGAGATTATCACTATAAAACATATTTAAATCGTCTTCTTTTAGTTTTAATCCAAGTTCATGAAGGAATTAATCGTTATAGCAGGGAAAACAACCTCATTAACATCTAGATTATATTAATTACAAAAATTAACTAATTAATTATCTAAAATCATATTTACAACATAATATGAGTTAGATTTTCAATGACTAAATACAATATTTGTGCACATACAATCATAATCATATTCTATGTAATCTTGCCTCTTAGTGGATTGAGAAATCACACCCAAAAATCTCCAAGTTATTTCTCTCCTTTGAGCCTACTTCTATCTAGCTCCAAAAGTGTTCCCTCAAATGTGTTTGTGATAAATGAGCATCCTAATGAGCTATTAAATCCCTTATATCCCAAAATTGGGTTTGGTCGCAAATGATCTCACCTAAAAGAGCCCCAAAAATACTCCAAATGACTTAAACCCTTGCACTAGACTTTTACTAACCCAATAAGCCTTCAAACCATTGCTTTAAACCAAAAATGGAATTTATGCTTACCTAAAGCCAATTACCAAATACAATAAAAATATTATCTAATAACATAGTTATTTACTAATTGTCCGGTACAAGTCCAAATATTCATTACTTTAATTAATTAATCACCGTATCTTAAATTCAATTTCAAATCCAATATAAATAACACATAACAGTATAAATGGATATACCTTTAGTCATAACAATCACACCTAATTAATTTTGTTTAACTTAAATATTTATAGAAAAATACGGGGTATTACACACGACACCTCTACCAACCCTAACAAAGTTAATCCTATAGAATGCCCTCACAACAGATCCAATTCTAGTGCCATCTTAATGGAAAAAAATCTCATAAGTAGGTGATAACTCAGCACCAAATTAAATAGGGCTAAAAAACCTCAGACTAATGGTGACACCTCTACGCAACCATACTCCCCTATAATATACTCACATCCATATCTAAATGAGTGTGCCTACCTTATCCTATGCTTAATCACAACTTACCAAAGAAAAACCCATCCCAAAAATGGCATAACAAAGCTTACCCTTAGTAGTTGATATAAGTGTACAACATAGCTATACACATAAGCTTAGTACAAATACGACGATGTCTTATCTAAAGTTCAATAAAGCATCTGAAAACCAAGCCGACCAAATAAACTACCATGTCTCTATAATCACGACATAAGACAATCCCCACCTGCTGGGGTATCCACATTTGTATAAATCTCGAAGATAAAATACATATACATCATAATCATAGTAAACACACTACAAATTAAGAATGAAAAATCCTCGATGTCTATGATAGACTCAAGCGCACGAGCCATAATATACCCATAACCATCCCTGAAATTACCCCAAAAAGTTGGTTGCCCCAATTCATTTAATATCTATGTGGGCTCACTCTCCATGAGCATAACACCTTCCTCAAAAGGAACTATCGAAATGATGGCCCACTGGTGGCCCTACCGACCTTACTTCCTCGGTCTTTTCTACTAAAATGTTCCTCATTTACCCTGCTCTCATAGGTCGTAAATCCACTGATCATAATTCCCTTGATCCTACTATCCAAAATTAATCACATCGTCCACTCTTGGAAACCTCTTGGGGTAATCTCCCCCTACACTGTTCCTTCTATTAGTGAGGTCTCCCTACTCGGATCAACGATATACCGTCTCAACTTATTTGTACCACTTTGGACTCAGTCTTCAAAATCTTAGAGAGTCTATCCCGATAATATTTATAATGCTCCTACTGATGTATGAGTGTAACTTCAGCCACCCGAGCGCAAGTGGTGAAAAGTGGGTTACCTAGTAACACCTGCTATTACCTGTGAACGGGTCATGTCGGGTCGTGTATGGGTCGGGTTACCAATTAACGGGTCAAAATATCCTTAACCCATAAATAACCCTTTAAGACTAATGACACTACCCAAACACGATCTATTGATATTAACGGGTACATAACCCGAATCCTTAGCACCCACTAATATTAACGAATCAGTTTGGGTCTAAATGAGTAACGGGGTGGGTGACCCTATAGTACCCATTAGTCTTCATTTGTTTAAAAATAATAGATTTTAACAGTTATTCTTATTGGGTATAGGTTGGGTGACCCTATAATGCACATAGTCTTAAAGGATTTAGAAATAATTGGTTTTAATTGTTATTCTTATTGTGTACAGGTTGGGTTAGTGTTAACGGGTATTAATAGGTAAAAACGGGTAAAAAGGTCTACAAGTAAATTTCCAAAATCAAACCGTTAGTGTTAACGGGTCTAGCGTGTTAACCAGTTAATGACTCAAAACCAATAAAGGTTAACCCATTAACTTATAATTTTGTGGCGGGTCGAGTCGTATTAACGGATTATCGTGTTTTTTGACAGGTCTACCTGCCAATCCTTTCGCACAAGGTCTTTGCCAACGCTAAAAAGTCTTTCTCGTATTAAAATGATAATATAAACATCCTTGTTTGCCTTCATAAAAAAATCTCTCCCTGTGCAAAAAGAGAAAGATAGTTTAACTCCCCCTCATATTGTCCACCACATATTTTTATAGACGAGGTCTTTGAAAACTTATTTATAATGCCTTTAAATATGGAGAGTGAAAGCATTTCCCTCAAACCATATGCCAAGCACTTGCTAAAGGTCTCGCGTCCAAAATATCTTAACTCCCGATCAAAGTCGACCCCATTAGTGGGATGTATCACAAGAGAAACTCAAATAAAGAACCCTCCCGATACACTTGGTATATCCGAGTCATTCGTCAGGAAACAATGGCGTGAAATCTGTTAAACGGACATCATTATAGAGAATAAAAATCCTAAACGATAAAGCTCTAAAGTAGTCAAAGAAAACAATGCAAAAAGCGACGGACGCACTTAAGATCCCTAAGACACTAAAATTTGGAACACTCGGATACCGATTATGACACCCCCCAAAATCCATAAATAGATTAATCAAGTCTAATACAAAAATTACATGAATAAAAAACATTTGGTAACATTCTCAGCATAACGAACTACCTGAAATTGAATAAATAACAAACGATTTAAGGTAAAACTAAAATAGTATACAACCAACTCTGATACCAATCGTACATGTAAACACTCTCAAAACACAACTAGAGTAAAGAACCACACAAATCCCTCAAAACTAAAATATGAATCAAAATATAATTGGCACGTAAGCCTAAGACACCTACATCCTAAGAATTTGCAACGAGATGAGCTGACAATCAACAAGATTGGTCAAGAAGACGGCTCTCGTGGCCTAAGTCCTGAAAATGTTATAATACACAGCATTAATAACAAATCTATGAAGAATAAAAGTATAACTAAGATTGGGATAAATCATAACTATGCATCCACCTCTCACATTTTAATATCTTTTAAGTTTTATCCAAATCGATGTAACCTAAAATAACACGCGGTTCTAAAATCCTGAACCCATATATAGCCTATATAATTAAAAAAAATTATCTTTACTATTATAATAATAGGTTTATCCCATTCATTATAAATCACATGATATAATAAGGTATTCAAATTAAGATATGTCTCAAAAAAATAACGTGCTCATATCTCAAATCTATCCTTATTGGGCTATTTCATGCCTATGATGTAATATGCGCGTCTCTAGTATATGTAATACACAAATCTGAATAATAAGTATTTAGGGAGGCATCCGTATTGTAATATATATACCTATCTAGTATAACATATAAGCCAGTATAACTATCTCTAGTACCACCGCACAATAATCACATATGGTAGGAGAAAGACTCTCTTAAGTTCAACATCCTCACCTAACCATAACCCCGACACACAACGAAGGCCTATCCCTATCGCCTTCGACCTTCGAAGATTACTCACGCATACTAGGTATGATCTCAGATCATCCCAAACCTAAGACCTCATCATAAGTAAGGGATAAAACACTACACTTACACATCATTCATATAGATAACCATACCCAAGATAATATGAAATAAATCTCTCCACCGCTCGGTACACAAATACCTAGGTGTATGACCCTAGGGTAAAGGACCATTATGAATTTCAAGCTCTTACACTCACCGAGGCACCATCATGGTCCGTGTCTCACATGCCCCATTGCGAAAATCCCTCCTAGTACGACATCTATAAGTACTCACACATGGTATGCATTTCACATTTAAAGCACCCAAGTAATTACAACCCTCACTAATGGGCTATAATAAATACATGTACAATGATCACCAGCGGATTAAGGTAAATCTCATACACAACCCTCACTATTGGGTTAAAATAAACATACACACATGCCCTTAATAACAGGCTAAAGGAAACGCATACACATATTGACCCTACTCTATCAGGTCATACTAGCATCGCTATATAAAAAGGTATAACACATCTTTAACATTATATTAATCATTAAGAATAACGATCACAACACCCTGTGTTTCTCGAATCTATGTGTAGTCTCACCCTACCATACTCTAAATTTCTCACATCAACTATAATCAATCTCAATTAACCCTAGTACATATCTCAAGTCATCACATCTATGTATCAACCCACGTCAAATGTATATAACAATCAATAACTATTATAACTACCACTATAGAGATTTAGCTAATTACTAATCTCACCTAAAGGATATAATCCAGCATGACCAGCACAGTGACTTCTGATCCCAATCAATAGCCCACTCCTCTATAGCTTTTCAATTCCAAATAACATCCCATTTTACTCTTAGGTTTACAACCAAATAACCAATTCTCAAATTAATCCCTTTAATTCAATAATTTTTCTTAATATCCAAAAAACCCAAATACCAATCTCTAACAACTCAATTACTAAGAATATATCTCTATTCCATGAGTATATGAAAACTATAGTCTAACAAATCCTAGCCCAAGGTCCCGAAACTAAAATTCCCAACTAAATGCACAAAAGCCCAAACTATGCCATATATGATACCATTGATGGTCGATCGATCAGTGGCCTGTGGCCGATTGATCGATCAATATAAAAACTCCAAAATTTCCCTTTATTACAAGATTCATCATCTTCAAACCCCTATTTTTCTCTCTCAATCCTCCATTAATGAACCTAAAAACTTCACACAAGAACCTAGCCAGCATTAAAATGATAAAAACACATCACACTACAAGAAAAATTACAATTAAGGACACCGATATTAGGGACAACTTTAAAACTGTCCTTTAAAAAAATATATAAGGGGCAGCAAATTATAGCTATCCTTTTAGGTCTATTATAAAGGACAGCTAATTTTTTAAGCGTACTTTATAATATTTTTAAGGACATCAAATATTTACTGTCCTTTATAAGTCCTCTAATAGGACAGCAAATAGTTGTCCTTTAAAATTTTCGTTTCCCTCCATTCCCCAAATTATTTTTTCATTCCCTCTACGATCAAATAACGGACTCACCCACTTCTCTCTCCTCTCCTCTCCTCACCTGATCAAATCCAAACCGTAAAACACGTAAAATAGTTTATATGTTATCTCTCTCTCTCTCTATCGCTCGCTCTCTCTCTCTCTCTCTCTCTCTCTCTCTCTCTCTCGTAAACATGTGAAGCCATGAAACCTTCAGACAGTTTTGTGAAACCTTCGGACTCACCCGCTTCTCTGTTCTCTCGCTCCCTCTATTGCCACCTTCTCTCATAAAAATCACCGAGTTCTATCCTAAAGAATAAACTCTTGAACAATAAAGGTATGCGGGCTTACTCATATAGAATTGATTTTTTATTTGATTTCGTGTTTAATTATAGAACTGATTTTGTTTTTGATTATAGAAATGATTTTGTGTTTAATTATAGACTGATTTTGTGTGCAAAGATTTTGTGTTTGATTATAGACTGATTTTGTGTGTACAGTCATTCAACTTCATAACTTATGAACTACATTACAAATCAGTTATGAATCATACATTGAAAATTTTGTGTGCCAAGCCCTTTCGCTTTCAAGATGTTTCAAAAATCGATGTTTATAAGTCTGAGGCTTTGGAGTTTGCAGGTTTCTTTTTTACGATGTACTTTTAGATTTATATATATGTATGTCTGAAAATCTGATGATGAAGATAATATTTTTTAGAATGAGAAAATATAGGCTTGTGGAATGATTTAGATTTAGAAGTAATCGCGTGTATGTTTATGTGTGTATATGTGTGGAATTGTAGTTGTAAGGGTAAAAATGAAATAAAGATGAGATTTATCACTGAAACTTTAGAATAAAATGAGAAATAAAGTTTTATAGAGAAATCTAGAATTATAATTAATCCTCAAATGCGTGCATGTGTGTTCTCATTAAATTACTTGCTTATGTGTATGTGTGCGTGCACACTGTGTGTGTAGTTGGAGGTGGAATTGAAGAGGTGTAGTAAAGATCAGATTTTTATTTTTATGACTATATGTATACTTACACATATATGTATATACATGTAATTTTATTTTTATTTTTTTAGGTTCAAGTCTTGGGAAGGGGGAGGGGGGTGAGACATGAACCCCCAACCTCTTGCAAAACAAGGGTTGGTGGTAACCATTGGGGCAAGTCCCTTTGGTTTATATACATGTAATTGTACACTTTGATTTTGACAAAAAAAAACATGTTTTCATTGTGTTTGTGTTCTACTGGTCTTTTTGGTTGCTAGTGTGTCTTTAGTTTACTCTACCTGTTTGTCGTTGTTGGTGCTGTTAATGAGTATCTCATATTATTCTCTCTGTATACACACACACGTGTAGATTTGTTCCTCTTGCTTCTACAATTCTGTGAATTAATTGCCTCATGGTTTATGGGATTATTCAGTTAAATTAGGGGATCCGCATGCAGTGAATCTCAATATGAAGTCACAATTTAGTAAAAAAAAGAAAGCTTACATAAATAGTGCAGAGAATTTGATCATAGTGAATTCGGAATGGTTTATATTGACATCACTGATTTGATAATTTATATTGACATCACTAATATGATAATTTATATTGACATCATAACACAAATATCTATTGTAAACACATCATAACATAAGTTAATGGATTTTTTTATAAGTACAAAAATCATATGCATAGATAATGTCTACACTTTAATTTCATGAATTAAGCATCTCGACATTCAAAACTCCTTATCTCGATACCCAACGTGTGTAAGTATATCCCCGATGTGTCAGAACATGTCCAAAATAATAAAATGTTACTCTTTTTAACAAGTCAACATGTGTTTGGGCATTTTCAGAACACGATGTCCTACAATGACACTTAAAGCACTACCTATTGAGAATACGTGTTTCTTAGTTGAAACCACTTTCAAGGAGGCTCGTCACTACAATATATAAAATCCTTAAACATTGCTCAAATGATGTTTCCTTTAATATTATGTCACATTAACTCTCTATATCTTATTATATTTAAATTCTATATCTTGTATATGTATGCTAATATATTTTTGTTGTTTATCGAATGACGTCTTGATATGGATAAAAGTTGGATCGAATCACATGATTGGAATTCAAAAGAATACATAGATGGGATTGAAAGTCTTATTAGCTTTGCATATAGGAATAAAAATATGCAATCGCCATGCATCAAATGCCCGTGTTGTAAATGTGTAAATCGAGTCTACCACAACCTACACACTGTGAAGGGTCACATAGAGATACATGGTTTTGACAGGAGTTATAAGGATTGGATTTATCATTTGAAGTTGGTCGATGCATTGGAGGACAATACTTGTAATTTTGGTAATGATGTGTCACTTGATGATATATCATATGAATCGAGCTTGGGGGGAATATGATTATAATTCTTCAAGAGGGAAGGGGAGTTCCACAGACACATGCAAATTCATGTAGTGATGGACATGGAGTAGAAGATGTGGTGCTTGATGGTGACATGCCAAAATATTTCAAACTCCTAAAAGATGAGGAAAGAAAGTTACATGAAAATTGTCCGGAGAGTAATACTGAACTCTCATTTGTAGTTGAACTCTTGCACTTAAAACAACTTAATGGATGGATGAATAGTTCTTTCACAATGTTGGTAAAACTATTGGAGAAGACATTACCTAATGACAGAATTCCAAAATCCTTTTATCAGGCTAACAAGCTCACTTCTGATTTAGGATTCAAGTATGAAACGTGGGATGCGTGCCCTAACGATTGTATGTTATTTCGAGATGAAAATGTGACTTTAAAGAAGTGTGTCATTTGTGGGGCTTCCAGTTATAAATTAAATGTTGGCAGTGATGTTGATCAAGCACAATAGAGTAATCAAAGTACAAAAGTAGCTGCTAAAAAGGTAAGGTATTTTCCTTTAAAACCACGATTGCAAAGATTATTTTGGTCATCAAATACTGCTTTGCTAATGAAGTGGCACACAGAGGATCGTATTATTGTTGGTGTACAAAGGCATACGGATGATTCTCGTGCTTGGAAATCATTTGATGAGTGTAATCCATTTTTTTTGAGTGATAGTCGTAATGTTAGACTTGGGCTAGCAACTGATGGATTCAATCCTTTTGGTAGCGTGGCTCACAGTACTTGGCCGGTCACTCATACCCTTAAATGTGAACCTATGGTTGTGTATAAAGCAACAAAAGCTAATTTTATCAATTCTTATTGATGGGCCAAAAGGGCCTGGTGATAAAATTGATGTATTTTTACAACCATTGATTGATGAGCTAAAAGAGTTATGGAGTGATGGAGTGACTACTTATGATGTATCGAGTAAATAATTTTTCTAGTTGCAAGCAGTGTTGTTGTGGACAATTAATGATTTTCACATCATATGCCATGCTATAGGGATGGAGCACAAAAGGTGAATTTGCTTGTCCTTATTGTAACAAAGATCATCAAGCGACTCGATTAAAGAATGGTAAAAAGTATTGTTATTGGGTCATCGTCGATTCTTACCTCTGCGCCATAGGTTTCGAAAAGAGAAAATAACTTTTAATCGCAATGTTGATTTCAGACCACCTCCGTTGAAATTATCAGGATCACAAGTTTTGTAACAATTAAATGAGCTCGACATTGAAACTGAATACAAGAAGGAAGATATTTTTAGAAAGAGGAAAAGAAAACAATTAGAAAAAGAGCTTGCGAAGACAACAAAAGATGTGTTGCCAAAGGCGAGATTAAATTGGAAAAGGAAAAATATCTTTTTTGAATTGCCATATTGGCAGCATAATTTGATCCGCAGCAATCTTGATGTTATGTATATTGAAAAAAATGTGTGTGATAATATCTTGTTTACATTGCTAGGCAATAAAGATAAAACCAAAGACAATTTGAAGGCCCGAAAAGACCTGCAAGAGATGCGCATTAGACGACCACTACATCCTTAAACACGCGGGAAAAATTTAGAGTACATAGCTCCAACGGAGTTTACAATGAGAAATAAAGAGAAGGATATTTTTCTAAAAGTGTTGTAGGATGTTAAAGTACTAGTTGGCTATTTATCGAATATTTCGAGATGTGTTCACCCTCAAGAGCGAAGTATATGGGGACTAAAGAGCCATGACAATCACATTTTAACGCAACAATTACTTCCAATAGCACTACGGAGGGTACTATCGAAACATGTTGTCAAAGCATTAATTGAACTAAGCAACTATTTTTCAGTTTTCTGCTCAAGTACAAATACTTTGGCTGGTGTAGAAAAATTGGAAGATCGTATGGCTCTTACACTTTGCACTCTTGATAAAATATTCCCCCCGAGATTCTTTGATATGATGGAGCACTTGCCAATACATTTTGTTGATGAGTTAGTAATTGTCGATGCAATAATCTACCGTTAGATGTATCCAATTGAAAGGTATTTGCATACTCTAAAACTCTTTGTGCGCAATCATGCTCATCCTGAGGCTTCAATTGCTAAATTTGTTATTATGGAAGAATGCACCACTTTTTTCTCGAAATATATGGCTGAAGATGTGGAAACTAAGTCTAATCAGCCTTCCAAAAATGATGATGGATGTAATGACCTTGGGCGTGGTATGAGGCAAGGTCGGGAATTTTGGCTTGATTCAGTAACTCGTATATAAGAACATCGATACATGCTTGCTAACACTGATGCAATTGTTCCATTTATTGAGTCAGTTATATATTATCCATAAGTAATTTTTATATAAAATGCATTATTTAATTTCCTTTCTAACTTGGCACACGTATGATATTTTCAGAAAACACATTGTTGAACTTACAAAATAATATCCTCATGTTTCACAAAAACATTTTGTGCAACGCCTTCACAATTAGCATTTCCACACGTGGTTTAAGGATTGTGTAAGTATGTTTATTCATTTTTAGTATTCTAAGTATAATTCCATATCGTAGTTTTCTTATTTATTAAAATATTAGGTGGATGGATTGCCAAAAGATATCGAATTATCTAGCGAAATATTGAGTTTGGCATTGGGTCCTCTGGAGGATGCGTTAAGCTTCAAGTAATATATTATTCGTGGGTTTAGATTTCGAACAAAGGAAGTTTATAGTCGTCGAAAAACTCAAAATAGTGGAGTTATTTTAAAAGCAAAACAAAAGAGCTATGCTAGTCGAAAAGACTCTAATCCTTGGTCTGGGGATGTTACTTTCTATGGACAACGGACTTACATTATTAAAATTCAATATTTTAATGGCCAAAAGTTTGTACTATTCAAACGCAAATCGATAGAAAATATTTTGGGGAAACAATTAGATGAGTTTAACTTTGCATTAGTACATTTTAACCACTTGTTGTACAAAGATAATCGATCGAGCGATGAGCCTTTTATCTTTGCATCTGAAGAAGAACATGTGTGGTACGTATAAGACCCTTTGGAACTAGATTGGCATGTAGTTGTTCAAATGACGCCTAGAGATAGGTTTGATAGTTATTCAACCACAAAAGAAAAATTAGAAGTGCATCCATTCGAGCCGTTTACTGTGCAAGAGTTGGAACATGATCAAAACGTATCTTGTGTGAGATAAGATGTAGATGGATCCGTAATTGATACATCTATGCTTGATGTTGATGATTGTGAGGATGATATGTAAGTTGTAAATTTATATGTAAGCATTATGACATATGTTCTCTTATTTTTATCATGCGATTTGTTATGTTTTATCATATTTTTTATTAATACGATAACTAATCATATATATTGTTTTGTTGTAACAGATTCAGTATGATTAGATCCACGTCTACTAGCGGAGCGACACATGCATCACCCCCGTCTCAGATTCAGGTATATAAATTTTTACTTCTCTAGAAGTTCAAATATTGCACTTGAAAATAAGACTAATTCCCATATACATTACCCCATCTCTCTAGTCCTGTCTTTTGATCGCTCTATGATTTTATTTAATCAATTAAAATAGTTATATTGATATGAATAATCAGTTAGATGCCTATATATTTTATATATGTATTCCGCGTGTTATTTTAGGTCAAAAAAGGACATTTTTTCAAACATATACCCTTTTTAGATCAAGAGCCTTATGAAGGCTTGATTGTATGCCTCAAAGATCTCTTCTTCTTCTTCTTCTTCTTCTTCTTCTTCTTCTTCTTCAGGAATAACAATGAGAATATTGTTCATGCTATTTCAGTGGATCAGAGCTTTTAGTATTCAACAGATAGGAACTTTTAATATGAAAGAAGTTAACGAACTTACTATGAGGAAATAGGATTGAAGGATAGAAACTAGGCTTTTGAATTTTTCATGTAAGATCAATTTGAGCAAGGCAATATTAACTGCAATGCCCATTCACATTATTAATGCGATAAGAGTTCCCAAAACAATTCTAGATTCTTTTGCTTCACTTTATGAAAATTTTCTTTCGATATCTGATTGGAAAAAGATAGCATCATTGGATCAACTATAATACCACATGTAAACATTTAGATGAGGGGTGTTTAGGTATCAGGTCTCTGACTCAAGCTATGGATGCACAACACATAAAATTGGATTGGTCTTACATTAAAGTTTATTTATTTTGGGATAAATTCACAAGAACAATATATATCAATCATAATGCTCGTCTTCATTCCGAAAATCCCTACTATGGATCTAATGTATAGAAGGTTATACATGGATTAATCTTGCTCGATGCAGTTGGGGAGGTTGTTAAAACTCCTAGTGTCTAAAAATATGTCTCGATGATCCATCCCTACACATGATGATACAAGTTTAATATAGATGGTTCATCAATCAAATGAAAGGTTGATAAGGGTAGTGTGGTTAGAGGAGAATAGATAAGGTTTGTACCAGAGAAGATACTAATACCTGGGCAGAGTCTTATACTCTTGACATGGGGCTTCAATTAGTGCCAGAGAGGTACTAATACTTTCACACCCCAAACCTAATATCCATACTAATCATTTGTTATTAGAATAATTAGATCATAATCTTGAGCCCATTGAAAATATAATTCATTTATCAATATTTTCCTACATAATGTGCACAATGAACATAATATTATTCTTATTCCATACCGAAATCAATATCAGAGTCATAATTAAGCAGGCATACAATGATGTGATTAACTATGATCAACTCAATCCATGCTAACTCAATATATACAATATGTAAGTGTATTAAAACTTCAGTGTGACAATGACAAAACCCCCATGTCTAATCCCCAGCTCTTTCTAACGGTGCAAATATCGAATCACTGATTATATGACAACCTAACTGGCAGCTTACAACCCTGAAAATGTCAAATATAAACCATAAGCATTAAGCTTAGTGAGGGACTCCTTCCCTGAAATGAAATAACAGTTCTATATCAAATCTGTGGATATTAATCCAACCAATCCTGCCATACAATGAATTAAAAGTTATATATATCAAATATGTGGATATTAAATCCAACTAATCCCGCCATATAATGAATTAACAGTTATATATCAAATCTGTGGATATTAATCCAACTAATCCCGCCATATAATGAATTAACAGTTATATATCAAATTTGTGGACATTAATCCAACCAATCCTGCCATACAATGAATTAATGGTTATATATCAAATCTGTGGATATTAAATCCAATCAATCCTGCCCGTTGGCAATAACAAATCTTGGACCATAAGGCCCAATAATTCTGCCCATTGGCAATGATAATTCTTCCCATTGATAATAGTATGTCTGCCTAATGGTAATAATAAGTCTGCCCATTGGTAATAGTAATTCTGCCCATTGGCAATAATAAGTCTACCCATTGGCAATAACAAATCCAAGAACATAAGTTCCAACAAATCATTGGATCTTTGTCCAATTCAAATCCTAGATCATAAGACCCAAACAAATCCTAGATATTTTAATATCCAAACAAATTATGAATACCGAAGTATTCAAACCAATCCTGGATCATGAGACCGAAACAAATCTTAGATATTTTAATATCCAAACAAATCCTGAATACCGAAATATTCAAACCAATCCTGGATCATGAGACCCAAACAAATTCTGGATATTTTAATATCCAAACAAATCTTGAATACCGAAGTATTCAAACAAATCATCTCTTAGAGCTATATTCATATTTATATATGAAACAAATCATGAGTACACTCACCTTGGTAATTTAATATGGTTTTCTTTTCCTTTGTTCGGCACTTGTTCAACTGGTTCTTATTCCCTTCCTATAATTATTATAATATTAGTATCATCATAAGAATATCAATAATCCAAGGAATATCTCAAGCATAACTCAATTCATAAGTATCATATGATTCTATTCTAATCATTTATCACAAGTGAAGTTCCATCCAAATTCATGTTAATATATTTGACATATTCAAATCATAGACCAAAGATACATTCATTTCTTATTGATAATTAAATCCTTATCATATTAGGATTCAATTAAAAAAGATGATACATAATTTCAAGTCTCCTAGAGCAAGATAGGCCCATTTCTTTACCACATAGCAAATCTGCCCTATAGGCTCTTTTATCGTTCATTCAACTTCCAGTAATTTTCATAATTTTTCTACATCATAAATTTCTATAATATTTCACCCAACATCAGTAAACATATTTAAAAATACAAAATTAAAGTTTCATAATTTTTAAGGTTCGTTTTCTATGTCAAGCAAAACATCGAACACATGGCGGCATGCTTTCACCCTTAAGGCAGATTTCATACCCTAACTTCAAACCATCACCCAAGATTCATTTCTTGGTATTTTCACATGATTTTCGGATATGTAACACATATATGAGTCTATTTTAATATCTAATTGAAATAAATCAATTCTAGTAAGTATAAAGAAAATATATGGAAGGTTGAATAAACAAGTTTACTAAACCAAGCAATTTTAAGGGTTTGTACATTCAACTTAACTTAAACTTGCATCAACCATACATATACATCAAGGGCCGAAATTTTAGTAAAAAAAATGATGATTTATATCATATAAATCAGTAATATAATAAAAATAACAAGATTGTGGGTTAGGATTACCTTTTGGACATTTACGTAATTTCCACGGATTTTTCTCCAAATTTTCTCCTCACTTTCTTCCTAAACTTTACAATTCTCTCTTCCTCTCAAGACAAACTCTTTAATGGCTTAGTTATGCTGGAAGAGGGAATTATTTAAAGCCTTTAAAGTCGGCCAAAACCAACCTCCTTCTTTAACCAATCGAAATCCACCATTTGTTAGCCTAATAAGACGAAATATCATTTAACAAATGGACAAATTTGTCCCTGCTTCGTAATTCCAGCATAACTTCTCGCTCGGACCTCCGTTTAACACACCGTTTATAGTTTTTAAAACCTAACTCATATATCTACAACTATCTAGTTTTATCTTCAAGTCATATGCTATGTTATAATTGCCAAAACTAGTCTTAAACATGGACATTCCCTACCAAAAACTTCAAAATTTTATATTTGTAACTAATTCAATATTTCATTCTTTATGAAGGTAGGGTTAGACTAAAAATAATGATTTAACATTATATATAATATTGACATATTATCCATATCACATAATCTAAGCATGATTTAAACATAATTTATCGTAATTATATTCGGGTTGTCATAATTCTCCCCCCGTTAGGAAATTTCGTCCGCAAAATTGACATACCTTGGTTGTTCGAATCAAACAAATACGGATAACGCATCTTCATGATATCCTTACTCTCCCATGTAGCCTCTTCCATGGAATGCATTCTCCACACAACTTTCACAAGTGGGATCACTTTTGATCTCAATATTTGTTCCTTCCTATCCACGATAGCAAGTGGTTCTTCCCCATAACTCAAGTCTTCCTTTAACTCAATAGGTTGTTCCACTAACACATGTGAAGGATCCACTACATACTTTCTTAACATAGAAACATGGAAAACATCATGTAATCGAGTTAACTCTGGTGGTAACGCTAACTTTTAGGCAACCATCCCAACTTTCTCAAGAATTTCATAAGGTCCAATGTAGCGTGGACTTAATTTAACTTTCTTTACATACCTCATAACTCCTTTTCATGGATATATTCGAAGAAAAAAATAATCCCCTTTCTAGAATTCCAAATCTTTTGGTCATTTATCCGCATAACTTTTTTGTTTGCTTTGAACCGTTCTCATTCTATCTTGAATAATCTTCACTTTTTCAGTGGTGACTTCAATCAACTCTGGACCCTCTATCTTCTTTTCACCAACTTCACCCCAACATGCGGGTGTACAACAACGTCTACCATACATCGCTTCATATGGCGCCATACTAATAGTAGATTGAAAACTATTGTTATATGCAAATTCTATCAAAGACAAAGATTCATCCCAATTTCCTTTAAAATTAAGCACACAAGCTCTAAGCATATCCTCCAAAATCTGTATTGTCCTTTCAGACTGCCCATCTGTCCGAGGATGAAAAGTCGTACTAAACTTTAAGTTAGTAACCATAGCATATTGCAAACTATCCCAAAATCTGGATGTAAAAGTAGGGTCCCTATCTAAAAATATAGATACCGGTGCTCCATGCAATCGAATAATCTCATTAACATACAATCTAGCATACCTATCAACTGTATACGTAGTCTTGACTGCTAGAAAATGAGCGAACTTGCTACATCTGTCCACCACTATCAAAATCGAATCTGACCCCTTCTGATATCAAGGAAGCCCAACCATAAAATCCATCGTTACATGATCCCATATCCACTCTGGTATTGGCAATGGTTGAAGCAAACCCGTAGGTTTCTGATGATCCGCTTTCACTTGTTGACATATAGGGCATCTAGCAACAAAATCATCTATTTCTTTCTTCATATTATTCCACCAATAATGCTCCTTTAAATCTCTATATATTTTAGTACTACCAGTATTCATAGTATAAATGGAATTATGAGCCTCGTCTAAAATTTCCGCTTCTAATCCATCCACATTAGGCACACATAATCATTTTTTATACAATAAAGTGCCATCGTTAACAATACAAGAATCACCAGACTTACCATCTCTGATATCTTATCATTTTTCTCAATTGTAAATCATGAATATGAGTAGCTAACAATGACCTCAAGCTTACATGAGCAAAGAACCTGTCCCCGTATGCTAGCTTCAATTCTACTCCCATCAATCTCAAATCCATGATGTGGGCCACTCTAGCACACCGAATACAAGATAATCTGCCCGAAGCCTTTCTACTAAGAGCATATGTAACTACATTTTCCTTCCCTAGGTGGTAGTGAATTGTACAATCATAATCTTTAATTAACTCCATCCACCGCCTCTGCCTCAAATTCAACTCCTTCTGAGTAAATAAATACTTAAGGCTTTGATGGTCAGTAAAAATTTCACATACCTCACCATATAGATAATGACGCCATGATTTCAAAGCAAACACAATAGCAGCAAGTTCCAAATTATGTGTAGGATAATTATGTTCATGTGTACGCAATTGCCTAGAAGCATAAGCAATAACCTTACCATGTGGCATAAAAACACAACCCAACCCCCGATGTGATGCATCAGTATAAATAATAAAACCATCTCCATCATGCGTAATAGTAATAATAGGTGCAGTTACCAACCTCCTTTTCAATTCATAAAAACTATTTTCGCAATCAGAATTCCATTCAAACTTAACATCTTTCCGGGTTAGTTTAGTCATCGGCAAGGCAATCGAAGAAAATCCCTTAATAAACCTTCTATAATACCCAGCTAAACCCAAAAAACTCCTCACCTCAGTCACATTATTGGGCCTCCCCCATTTTACAATAGCCTCTACCTTTTTAGGATCAACACAGATACCATCTCCAGAGATAACATGGCCTAAAAATACAAATTGTGATAGCCAAAATTCACACTTGCTAAACTTAGCATACAACTTCTCATCTTTCAATAGATTCAAAACAGTTATGAGATGCTTTTCATGTTCAGCCATATCACATGAATAAATCAGAATATCATCAATAAAAACTATCACAAATGAATCAACAAAAGGATGCAGTACCCGATTCATAAGATCCATAAATACAACTGGAGCATTAGTCACTCCAAAAGGCATCATCAGAAATTCAAAATGACCATACCGAGTACGAAAAGAAGTTTTAGAAATATCACTCTCGTTGATCCTCAACTGATGATAACCCGATCGCAAGTCTATTTTGTTTTAAAACACTATAGCACTCCATAACTGATCAAACAAATAATCTATACGAGATAAAGGATATTTGTTCTTAACTATAACTTTATTTAGTTGCCTATAATCAATACACAAACGCATAGCACCATATTTCTTTTTCATAAATAAAACTGGTGCACCCCATGGAGATACACTAGGTTGTATAAACCCCCTATCAAGTAAATCCTGCAACTGAGTCTTAAGTTCTTTCAATTCAATTGGTGCCATTATATACGGTTCCATAGAAATTGGGTATGTCTCTGGTGCTAATTCAATATTAAATTCAACTTCCCTTTCTGGAGGTAACCCAGGCAACTCACTAGGAAACACTTCTGGAAAATCCCGTACAATAGGAACATCAACTAATTGTAAGTCCCCCTTATTAGTGTCAAGAACATACGCAATAAAACCCTCACAACCCTTAATCAATAATTTCCTCGCCCGAATAGCAAAAATGATGCAACTGGGAATAATTTTTCTTTCCCCCACAAATTTAAATTCAGGCTCACCAGACATATTAAAAATAACTTCTTTACAGAAACAATCCATAGAGCATGATATTTAGATAACCAATCCATTCCCAGAATTATATCAAAATAAAAAATATCCAATGGAAGTAGATTTATAATTGTATCTCCAACCCCCACAGCCAAAACACAATCACGAAAAACATAATCAGCAACAAGCATATCCCCTATAGGCATATAAATACCAAACCCCACATCTAAACGAGTACATGGTCTATTCAGATATATAGCAAATGCATATGACACAAAAGAATGTGTGAGACCGGGATCAATCAAAACATAAGCACTTCTATTAGTAATAGAAAGTGTACATGTCACCACATCCGAAGTAACTTGAGCTTCTTTCATCGTAAATACTCGTCCACCTGGCCTGGAACCACTAGCTTGTCCCATGCCCCAGGTTTCATCTATAATAATCGAGTTATAACAACCAACACAAACAGTTTATAATATTAAATTATTGGTTAGTACATAAATAATTCATAAATATAAAATCAACTCAATACTGCCATCTAACCGTCACACACATCCAGAATTAATAACCACGCTCTGATACCACTAATTTTCACATTCCAAACCCAATATCCATACTAATCATTTGTTATTAGAATAATTAGATCATAATCTTGAGCCCATTGAAAATATAATTCATTTATCAATATTTGCCTACATAATGTGCACAATGAACATAATATTATTCTTATTCCATACTGAAATCAATATCAGAGTCGTAATTAAGCAGGCATACAATAATGTGATTATCTATGATCAACTCAAACCATGCTAACTCAATATATACAATATGTGAGTGTATTAAAACTTCAATGTGACAATGACAAAACCCCCATGTCTAATCCCCAGCTCTTTCTAACGGTGTAACTCTCAAATCACGGATCATATGACATCCTAGCTGACAGCTTACAACACTGAAAATGTCAAAATATAAACCATAAGCATTAAGCTTAGTGAGGTACTCCTTCCCTGAAATGAAATAACAGTTCTATGTCAAATATGTAGATATTAATCCAACCAATCCTGCCATACAATGAATTAACAGTTATATATATCAAATCTGTGGATATTAAATCCAACCAATCCTGCCATATAATGAATTAACAGTCATATATCAAATCTGTGGATATTAATCCAACCAATCCTGCCATATAATGAATTAACAGTTATATATCAAATCTGTAGATATTAATCCAACCAATCCTACCACACAATGAATTAACAGTTATATATCAAATATGTGGATATTAAATCCAATCATTCCTGCCCGTTGGCAATAACAAATCCTGGACCATAAGGCCCACATAATTCTTCCCATTGGAAATGATAATTCTTCCCATCGGCAATAGTATGTCTGACCATTGGCAATAATAAGTCTGCCCCTTGGCAATAGTAATTCTGCCCATTGGCAATAATAAGTCTTCCCATTGGCAATAACAAATCCTGGAACATAAGTTCCAACAAATCATTGTATTTTTGCCCAATTCTAATCCTGGATCATAAGACCCAAACAAATCTCAGATATTTTAATATCCAAATAAATTCTGAATACCGAAGTATTCAAACCAATCCTGGATTATGAGACCCAAAAAAATCCTGGATATTTTAATATCCAAACAAATCCTGAATACCAAAATATTCAAACCAATCCTGGATCATGAGACCCAAACAAATTCTGGATATTTTAATATCCAAACAAATCCTGAATACCGAAGTATTCAAACAAATGCTCTCTTAGAGCTATATTCATATTTATATATGAAACAAATCATAAGTACACTCACCTTAGTAATTTAATAGGCTTTTCTTTTCCTTTGTTCGGCACTTGTTCAACTGGTTCTTATTCCCTTCCTATCATTATTACAATATTAGTATCATCATAAGAATATCAACAATCCAAGGAACATCTCAAACATAACTCAATTCATAAGTATTATATGATTCTATTCTAATCATTTATCACAAGTGAAGTTCCATCCAAATTCATGTTAATATATTTGACATATTCAAATCATAGACCAAACATACATTAATTTCTTATTGATAATTAAATCCTTATCATATTACGATTCCAATACAAAATACGGTACATAATTTCAAGTCTCCTAGAGCAAGATAGGCCCATTTCTTTACCACATAGGAAATCTGCCCTATAGGCTCTTTTATCGTTCATTCAACTTCCAGGAATTTTCATAATTTATGCATCATAAATTTCTATGAAATTTCACCCAACATCAGTAAACATATTTAAAAATAAAAAATTAAAATTTTATAATTTTTAAGGTTCATTTTCTATGTCAAGCAAAACATCGAACACATGGCGGCATACTTTCACCCTTAGGGCAGATTTCATACCCTAACTTCAAACTATCACCCAAGATTCATTTCTTGGTATTTTCACATGATTTTCGGATATGTAACACATATATGAGTCAATTTTAATATCTAATTGGAATCGATCAATTCCAGTAAGTATACAAAAATATATGCAAGGTTGAATAATCAAGTTTACTAAACGAAACAATTTTAAGGGTTTGTACATTCAACTTAACTCAAACTTGCATCAACCATACATATACATCAAGGGCTGAAATTTTAGTAAAAAAATGATGATTTATATCATATAAATCATTAATATAATAAAAATAACAAGATTTTGGGTTAGGATTACCTTCGGGACTTTTACGTAATTGCCACGGACTTTTCTCCAAATTTTCTCCTCACTTTCTTCCTAAATTGTACAATTCTCTCTTCCTCTCAAGCCAAACTCTTTAATGGCTTAGTTATGCTGGAAGAGCGAATTATTTAAAGCCTTTAAAGTCGGCCAAAACCAACCTCCTTATTTAACCAATCAAAATCCACCATTTGTTAGCCTAATAAGACGAAATATAATTTAACAAATGGTCAAATTTGTCCCTGCTTCGTAATTCCAGCATAACTTCTCGCTCGGACCTCCGTTTAACACACCGTTTGTAGTTTTACAAACCTAACTCATATATCTACAACTATATAGTTTTATCTTCAAGTCAATTGTTATGTTATAATTTCCAAAACTAGTCTTAAACATGGACATTCCCTACCGAAAACTTCAAAATTTTATATTTGTAACTAATTCAATATTTCATTCTTTATGAAAGTAGGCTTAGAATAAACATAATGACTTAACATTATATATACTATTAACATATTATCCATATCACATAATCTATGCATGATTTAAACATAATTTATTGTAATTATATTCGGGTTGTCACAAATACCTCCCCCTCCAAATATAGTTTAGGGGATCTAGTTTTGGAGCCTCATGTGTCTAATGATATCAAACTGTAGGTTGAAATTGAAATAAGAGAATCGTATTTCACAAAGTTGATGGAATCTAGTGGAGTGTCAAATGATATTGTTAAGTAGATTAAAATTAATCAGAAACCTACTAGCATACATTGTGATGCAGAAGTTGATGAAACTTAGGGGAAAAATAAATATGTAGAGGAAGATATAGGCAGGATTAATCCTATACAGGGACATTTGGATTCTGATACTGTGCGCTCAATTGGAAATTTTCGAGAAGAAGACCTAAAACACCAAAAGGATTCATGGGAATGAAAATGTCTGATATGCTTGGCTTCCTTCATCTAAAGTAACATTGTCTGGTGTCATGATGTATAGCCTTGGCAATTATGGAACATACAAAAATATGTCCACATATGGCATTGGTGTTCATCTCACACCTGCATATTTTACTCAGATTGGGTCAAATTTATTTACCTTTCACAATTTTTTGAGCTTTTAAATGTTTCATGTAAATAATATAATGATAGTATTTACACTTTCCCTTAGGAATATTCACGTCATCAAAGAGACCTGGATTCTCAGAGTTATAAAAATACAGTAATATGTAATGATTTTGATAAAATTTTAATTCGGGTTTTTTGACTTGGTACCTTGCTAATGGTGTTTATTAAACATTTGGTTAGGTATATCCCCCGAGTGTCTAAAATTCATCACCAAAATACACAAGTACCAACCACACACACACACCAACAAAAAAAAGTAGATGAAAAAAGGATGAGTTCTCTAACAAGACAGAAATTCAAAACACATTCAAACAATTATATGCATTAACTCGTTACTGCATTGGATTCAAATAATAGTTTCAATTTATATGCAGGCTTTGATTCTAATACCAATTGCTATCAAAGAATTTTCCCAAACTATATTGGACAAACAACCAACTATTTTGAGCAACCAACATCCGTTTATAATGAATTTTAATACAAGATACTTTTACAATGAATTTCAATACTTTGTAACTATTTCCATCATGTCGAGTTCAACTTCTTGAAAAGTTTTTTTTAGTAATAATGACTGTCTGGATATAATTATTCGATCATATCGACATATGTCCAAGAGGCAAAGGGAGATGCGATGGAGTTTCATTATCCTAAAACATAGGCTGCATACAAAATTGATCGACTTAATCTTGAGTTATGTATTACATTGGCTATATATACTATGCATATAATGTGGTTTCCATCATTTTACCACATCATTTGAGGAAATAGTTTAGCATATTAGGACACGTGTTCTCTTCTGGTTAACTTACAAGTTCCACATTTCCTATTCACTAGGGAAGTGGTCGGTTTTCATAGGTAATGTGATTCATGTTTGAAATAATGGGTAGTTTCTCAATCGTCCTATGATGACTCAATCGTCCTATGATGATCTTTACTACCATCATTATCGCAGTCAGTTAAGGCCCAAATTAGAGATCCAGTTTCATCCCTCAGCACAACTCCAATTCCTATTGAACCACTAGAAGAACATAATCCATATGTATTTAATTTGAGTCTACTTCTTTTAGGTCTAAGCCAATATATGAAAGTCCAAGAAATGGAAATTGAATGATCCTTCTTAATATAAAAAAGATCTGTTGCATATTTTAAAGAAGCAGACATATTTGATCTGAAGGATACATTATTATAAATCTCTTTGACCCTTGACAAAATGTTTAAGATAATTCTTGAAACACACATGTCTGAGTCATCATAAATTTTTTTATTCCTACAGATCCAAACCTCCCAAATAATGCACACATGTACACTTTGTGCAGCCATTTACAAACTTGAATAGGACTTGCTTGTAACCACCAAAAAGTGAATAAGGCATGAAGATTTGAATCTGAACAATTAATTCCAATGCTAGAGATGAAGAATTTCTATATTGCTAAAGCTATAGGAACTGTAAGGAATAAATGATAAACTGATTCTTTAGCTTTATAGAAGCACTAAAAACAGATGCAAGGTGAATGAAATTTTATTCCATACTTTTCTTGAACTCTTAACAATTTATAACATGTCAAAGAATGTTTATTTCTCCTTTTTTTATCATTTCCTTTAATATTAATGGCCAGTATGCTAATTTGATATCAGTATGTAAATGGCCAGTATGTTAATTTGATATCAGTATGTAAATGGACAATGTGATATGATGCATACTTAATTATTGAATACTAATCTGATCCCCCAATGATGTTGAATACTAAAATGAATACTGAAATGCTACTGATCTGATTTGATATTGATATGAATACTGAATGCTACTGATACTGTTGCATAATGATATGCATAATTCACCAAATGATCTGATTTGAATAATGCAACTGAAATGCATACTGATTTGATTTGAATAATGCTACTGCATTTGCTTAATTAAATGAGAAGCATACTTTTTTTGAATAGGAAGTATCGATGGTACACCCTCCCGTGGAATGACAAATGACTTGCAGAGCATCTCACATGATGGTATATATTAAAAGATAAATACACATAAGAATTTTGTAAATTTTTATATATGCTTGCTCATTACTTTTGAACAGGTGATACTAATAGCACGTCCTCTCATAAGAGGAAAGTTAGAGGGAGTGCCAAACAATGGAATGAATTGGGTAATGGTGAGAAAAAGATACTTGGTTGGGACGAAGATTGCCAACCAAATAGACCATATGCGACAAAGTTGGCGAGTCAACTCGGATATTATGCACGTCAAGGGGATTTGTTTCCTTTGACTTTACCTTCTTTGACAAAAGCGAATCAAGGAAAGCTCGAATTTGTTTGGGAACAAGTGAAGATAATATTAAATTAATCTCGTATTAGTAAAATCAAATATTTAAAATTATTAGTATTTCTAACTAATGTTTTTTTTTGTTCTTAGATTAACACAAATGCGCATGAAAATTACCGAAACATATGTTGTCGTAAGCTTGGAATTCAATGGAGATCCTTTAAGTATGAGACGAAGAAGAAGTATTATACAAAATTGAACACGGATGCAAAGCATTTAGCAATGACACCCCCCAAGTCAGCCCAAATTAATGGAAAGTCTTAGTGAAACAGTGAGGTCAAGAAACAACAAAGGTATTACATTGAATTGGTAGACGGAATTTTGCATGTTATTTTTTTAATTATTGATGTTATGTTGATGATTAAATAGGTTTGATTGCATGTAAAAACAAATAAGACTCTGTCAAAATTTTCTAAAAATAATACATTGAATGCTTATCTTTGTTCCCACCCTAGAATTGTGAGAACTTCAATTGTCGTAATAAAGAAACAAGTTAGTATATGTTCTTACTTTAGTATAATTATATATATGTTCTACTAAACTATGATTATATTTATGTTCTTTTAGGATTTTATTAACATGTTTTCTATTTATATATAAGTTAGATGAAGTCAAAACAGGAGCACATCTATAAATTGAGTGTTTGGAGATGGACACGTAAGAAAAAGGATCTCACATACGATGTCCATGATGGAGCGGCTAGTAGAGAGGTATAAATATGTTGATAATTGCAATCCAAACAACTTAGTTACATTATGAATTTTATTTTGGTGGATATTTGCAAGTTTCATTTACGAAAAGAGGTTAATTATGCTATATGTTTTTCTCAATTTGTAGGAAATGATTAAAAGACAATTGGATGTACTGCCATTTGATCAACAAAATCGGATTGAAGTGAGGGATGTTATATTTGAGGACGTGATAGGACCTGGTGAACATGGACGAGCATTGTGTATGGGAGTATGCATTAAACCAACTTCTTCATGTTCAACCACATCATCTAATTATTATTATAGTGAGATTGCTCGACTAGAGAATGATGCCAATGAGTGAGATACTCGTTATCGGGAAGAGGTGGAGGAATGAGAGAATCGTCATCAATAAGAAATTGATATGGTACGTACCGATTTAGAAAATGAAATACAAGAAAGAGTCGCGAGGGCCAACAGAGAAACTCTAGTAGAAGATAGGCTTGAAATCGCTCGTATGATACGAGAGGCGGGCATCCCACTACCACCACCACCACCAGCCGCAGTTGATACTATCGATAACCACACTTGACTATGTATTAATGTAACTAACATAGAAATGGAAATTACAGTTTTAAAGTATGTGGTGGTATTTATTTTTTGAAGTGTGAGAAGACACTATTTGGTTTTGTTATTATATTTAAGGTTAAATTTTGGCAATGTCTTTGTGTTTTTGTTTTTAATTTAATGTTATTATATTAGAGATTGAATTTAGCCTGATTATAATATACGTTTATAATATATATATACACTTTTGGGATAACTATAACTATCTTTTAAAATATTCATTTAGCACCAAAATATATTTGGGACAGCTACTTCTGTCCCTAATACTTCGTTTTAAAGGATAGAAACATTTGTCCTTATAAATATCTAATAATATATGGATTTAAAAGGACGGAACAAAAAGGATGGAAATTGTTGTCCTAAATACTTAAAAAGGACAGCAATTGTTGTCCTTTTAGCATTTTATGACGCCCATCTATTAGGACATCTCTTGTTGTCCTTATGACTGTCCCAAATGCCATTAGGGATAGCAAATGAGCTTTTGGGATAGCAAATTAGTTGTCCTTCATTGTTATTTTTCTAGTAGTGTCATCTGCACAATTGGAACATACTTTCATCATCAAATCTCAAATCTACACCAACATTCAAAGAAAAAACCCAATATTCACTTAAGAACCTTATATTTAACAATTTCTACAATTAGTACATGATTTCTTATGATTCTAACATGTAATCAATGGTATTTTATATATACTTCAATACTAAACAAAAACTAATCATTATCTAATCAATCCATGTCATATTTATAATGAAATTCATCCAATTAAGGGGGAATTAACTTAATTTCTACTCATTTAGGTTAATTTTAAAACCATTCAATTTAGTATTTAAAATCAGATTTTATAACACATATATGTTTAGATTCATACGAATAGGCGTAAATTAGACTAACAAAAGGTGGCGGCTGGAAGAGTCAAGTCGTGTAGTGAGAGTTAAGGTGGGGGATAGTTAAGTCTGGTAGGGTGCTGGAGGTGGAGGCTGGAAGAGATGTAGACCTTCTAAAATTCAAGGTAGTGAGAGCTAAGATTTCAATCATTCTTGACCTTCCTCTATCAAAAGGAACGTACATTCATAGAGAGGGCTCAAACCCTAGCTGGATTGCCTTCAGGTATGAAAGACTCTCTAACTTATGCTATGAATGTGGTTGGATTGGTCATGATAAAGAGGATGTGTTGGTGTGAAAAAGGAGAAGCCACGGATGGGGAGGGAATTGGCCCTTGGCTCAGAGCTACTACTGAAAAAAAAACTACTTCTTCAAAGACTGTACCAAAACACAAAGGAAATAAGGGGGTATGCAAACCCAAAAAACAACCCCACACTGCTTCGCATTGATCCAATGAAATCCAAAACCAGCCAGGATGAACCCAATGGGAGACCCCCGTCTAATGAAACCCTAACGTTGATAAATAGAGAGAGACCTGAACCAACCCCTAACCTATATCCCTTACACACTACCTTGACAACAGTACATGCAACCCTATAAACCAACCCTAATCTTCATAACCTTCCCCCACCCCCACCCCCACCCCCAACAAACTAACCCTAACCCTTATAATAATCTTGTTACTATTAAACCCACCAATTCCCTCACCCCAACTAAGCCAGACTTGACTGTCCCCCACAACAATCCTCCGAGCCCGCTTATAAACTGTAGGAGGTGCTTTCAACCCAAAACATCACCCTCTTTAACCCACATTCAAACCCAATTATTCATCCACTCCCACCACATTTACCCCCCGCCTACACTAACTCTTCCTGGACATCCTACCCCCTATTTTGTCAATGAACCAGGTGATGAGCCTAACCAGAACCTAAATGAACCAAAAAGCACAGCCTCACCACCCACATCCCCTGTTGAACTTCTCCCCCCTTCAAAATTTACTGATGTTGAAAGTGACATTACCCCAATATTTGAAAACCTATCCATCAAAAGGAAGAGAACCCTGGAAGCAAGTGACTTAGAACCTTGGACTAAGAAAAAATATTGTTTTCAACCCCCTCTTTTTAACCTGCTCAAACCCCAAAGAAATACAGAAAACCAATAAGAAGGGACAGGACCAAGCAACCCCACAAAAACACCAAAAACTCACCTCTATAAGACTATAGCTCACTATCTACGAACCTAAACCTCATTTATATCCCAGTTAGAGACATTTCCCAGGATGAACTAAAGGCTATTGGCAAGGCTGCAGGTAGCATGAACAAAACACGAGTTGTGGTGGCTAACCCCAAGTAGCCACACGACCAATGTTAATTATTACCTGGAATTGTTAGGGAGTTGGGCAACCCTATGTAATACCCCGTACTTTTATTGATATTTATTTACGGGATTAATTAAATTAAATGTGAATTAATTAAGAATTAATTCGGATAAAATACTAACGAGATGTGAGTTGGTATTTGATTATAATGTGTATATATGGCAATATATGAATATTGAAAATATTGAAATTATCGCGAGGCTGAAATACGACAATTTGGAAAATTTAGTTGGGACGCACGTGACAGTCGCGTCAGGAATGTAATTATTTGAATTAAAAAGTGAATTTTGTTTTTATCAACCGTATGGTCATTTTGAGTGCACCAACGATTTCGGAAGGGTCGAAATAGTCAGAAAACACTAGCCGGGGGTTTAGTTTGGGTCCCGGGGCATTTTTGGGCCATACCGGCAACTAAAAAGGGTATTTTAGTAATTTTGAAATTTTAGGATGATTAACCAACGAATTTTGGGAGTTAAATATTATAATATTTAGTGACCCACTAAGCTATTACCAGCACTTAACCAACTAAAGGGCAACGGGAGTTATGGGAGAAGTTAGGAGAGGTTCCCAAAAGAGAAACCATAACCATCATCTTCAACATTCAACCTTGGGAGAAATTGTAGGGGAAAAGAGAGCAACATCCAACATCCAACATCAAATTTAGAGAACAATCCGAGGCAAGTGGTTTAATTACGTTAATTTCAAGCGAATGTTCCTTCCATGATTAGAAAATTATATAATCGCATTGTATTGGAAGATTTATAAAAACCCATGAAATTGGAGTTATAAATTCAGATTTTGATATAGGTTTGCATGTAGAATTGTTATTGGGTGATTGAACTAAAAGAATTACTACTCTTTATGTTACAAAAACGGATTTATTTATGGAAATTAATGATTTTATATTTCTAGGGTTCATGTTCATAAGGTTTGGGATAAATTGGGGAGTTATGACAATTAGATGATGTTTAAGAAGATTTGGCCCTATATAAATGTTAAGTTATGACCTACGAATGTTTAGTGTGGATTAGAAACCTTAAAATACTGTTGGGACAATTTTTATATGGGATTAGAGGTGAAGAAAATAGAGAAAAACGAGATAGGAAAATTATGGGCTCGAAACTGGCATCTCGTTAGAAGACCTACCCAGGTCGTTCGAATGAGCTCGTTCAAACGAGCTTCTAACGAGGTGAAAGTTTGACTTCTAACGAGTGGGATGTTCGTTCGATGCCTTTCGTTCGAACGATATCTCATTAGATACCCACTTCGTTCGAACGAACTCTCGTTCGAACGAGACTTCTAACGAGTTGACATATTGGCCTTTTTGGCCTGATTTGATTTCTAATGTCCCGTAACCTGGTTTAATTGTAGTGATAGCATTCCCTTGATGACTAATTGAGATAGTTGGGATATTTGGGATATATTGAGGAGTAAAAATATAGAAGTGTGATTTGAACCAAATGAAAATTGTGGGTTAGGACGTGAGTGACTAATTACGATGTGAGAATAATTGACGATTTAAATGTTAGTATTAACCGGGGATATGTGAATTGCGTAACATTATAAGTGGGTATAAGAATGAGAATTATACCACTAATAAATTATGGTAATCACTAGCATGTGTGCATGCTTAGTATATGTATATGATTTTATGTGTATGACATACCTACCATACTTGCTATCACGGGAGGTTTACATTCGCTTAGGGCCATCTAATCTTTGTGTTTCCCGAATTTAGATTGGTACCTCAAGGACATAGGTCAGAGAAGGACTTATTGGGAAGTTAACAAGAATGTTGATCGTGGGAGCGTAGGTATGTGCATGACCCATGTGATGTGACTGTGTCCGCCTCCATTGTTTGTGATTGTTGTTATCTGAGAACGATTCCTGAGAGATTCGGAATGCATAATCCTTATGTACGTGATGTACCGGGATGGATAGCAGAGTATGTGTGCATTGCAGCTTAGTCTCGGGTGCTTGTATTGTATATTCATGACGTGAATAATACACGCTTAAATAATGAGAACTTTCATGTTGGTATTGTGAGTATAATTATAGTAACGCTTTGAGAAAATAAAAAGGGATAACCTGTAGTGAATTGTATTACTAATAATTGAGAATCCTAGTTTAAGTAAAACCTCTATTAAATTGATAACGTTAGAATGTATAATGGGAATCGAGTAGAAAGGGGTAGAACTTATGACGGTTTAGTTAGATATGAATGTCACTTAGATGGGTACGGTACGTTAGGAGTGCACAATTAGTCGAGAGGTGAGAATTTCATGTGAGTGCACGTCCTAACATCTATTTTGCATTCATTGTTTTAATGTTATTAAAGCACTTGCTATTTTTAAAATACTCTCCACTTTCGGGCTCTGACCCATTTGCTTTCAAATCTATTTTTGTAAAAACCTTTTAGGTGCCCAGCCGCAAGGACACCATGCATAGGAAATTCTATTCAGGTGACGAGCTGTAGCTTTTGTGGAAGTTACAGGGCCTTGACAGTAGACGCCTCCTTTCTAGTCTTGACTCCATATTCAGTTTTATCATTTATAGGGCATGTCGCCCATTTCCTTTAGAGACGTTTTATATTTCAGTTATTTAGACTTTGGTTTGTAATTAATTCAGGATACAGACTTGTTTTATTTATTTCCGTATTGGGATTGTCGTGACGAGTATTTCCTCTAGACTCGTTATTATTTGTTGGTTACTTTAGTGAGACTTTATTGTGAATGGTTACGTTATTCTTTCATAATTCATTTATTGCATGTTAATCAGATTTAATTTAAAATGTGACATCTTACTTTTTAAATACTAGGTGGTTAGTAATCATTAAAATATTTTCGACAGTGATGCTATTAACTGATCCAACTTGGCATTTTGTATTAATTTAATAAAGGAGTAGCTACCCGGTATTTAATTAGTCGGGGTGTCACTGGTGGTATCAGAGCATCAGATTCTAGTGTCCTTTAGGATCTGTACGGCTTATTATGTTTCCGCTGAGCTTTCTTTGATATAGAGCCTTAATCCTAGGAATGTTGTGTTTATCTCTATACATTGGAAATTCGTACTTTTGCGATTTGTTTATTTGATTGATGAGCTCATCCAAATTTACTTAAATTTCAGATGAATCATCAAGAAGAACTAGCTAAAACGGTTAGGGGAGTCAACGAGCAAGATCGACTCACACCTCAGGTATCCCTAAAGAGAATATCAACCACCGAGTTAGCAGGTATCGTGGCACAAGCAGTTACCACTGCAATTCTACAATACCAAGAACGCAACATACAACTTAAAGGAGGTAAAAGACCTAGAGAGGTTAACCAAATGCATGTGACTAGCATTGAAAATTGTGCGAAGGCACCAAATCTGCGATAACAAAACAATCAAGATCGAGTAAGTTCCAGAAGTAACGAGATTTATGTACAGGGGCAAAAGTGTCAGGGCCAACGAAGTCAGGTTCCGAATGAAACCACAAAGAGGTGTTTCGATTGTGTAATGGACGATCACAAACGTAAATCATGTCCGAATCAGACAGGGGATAAACTACAATCTGACCAGTGAAGAATTTCGAAACTCTGCTATAAATGTGTACAACCGGGTCACAAGTGGATGGATTGTCCTCGCCCTGACATAGTTTTTTCGCAAATCTCCCCCCAAGGCCAGTAAGACCAGGGAAAAATCGAGACTAGTCAACACCGTAATGAAGTGACGCAGTTTCGAGGGAAGTGTTTCATTTGTGGTAAGATTGGCCACAAACGTCAGGATTGTCCTGATAAGGGCAAGGCCCCACAGCAGCAGCAGCAGGGTGCTCGACACGAGCCACAGAGGCCTATGTTTCCCGTCGCCCTCCCAGCACCACAGATGGAAGCATTACCACCCATTCCAGCAGCCCCAGTTCAGCAGGGGCAGCTTCAGTATGGGAGAGTATATCAGCTCAAGCAGGTCGCAGCCCCACAGAATCCACCGGCTATTGAGGGTATGTTCTCTATTCAGGGGACTATGGGGCGCATTTTATTTGACACGGGGGCTACACACTGTTTTTATTGCTATGAGATTTACACGCACTATTGGGTTATTAGACACCGCAGAGAACACCGCTACTTATGTAGACTCACCGTTGAGTAGGGGTTCCATGATTTTGCTTAATGTGTAGAGGTGTGGGTATAAAGATTGGGAGGTTTACTTTACCCGCTGATATGTTAGTGTTAGAGATGATCGAGTATGATGCCATTATTGGTATGGATTGGCTAGTTACGTACCGAGCTATGATTGACTGTTTTAAAAGGAGTATTATCTTTGCCATTCTCGGGCAGGAGATGTTTTTAGTGGCGATGCCTCGCCCCAAGGGAGGATTGTCCACTCATTTGTTCTACATAGAGGAGGAGACCTCTAAGGAAGTGGTGATACCACTTGATTCGATACCCGTTGTTAGTGAGTTCGCCGATGTATTTCAGGATATACCTGAACTACCTCCGAGTAGGGAGATAGATTTTGTGATTGATTTGACGTCGGGCACTCAGCCTATTGCCCGTGCACCTTACCGTATGGCTCCAGCTGAGATAAGAGAGTTACGGGATCAGATTAAGCAGTTGTTGGGTCAGGGGTTTATACGGAGGAGTACTTCACCGTGGGGTGCCCCTGTGTTGTTCGTTAAGAAGAGGGATGGATCGTTGAGGTTGTGTGTGGATTACCGGGAGTTGAATAAGGTCACAATACGGAATAAGTATCCGTTGCCCCGAATCGTTGACTTATTCGACCAGCTGAGAGGAGCTTCTTTCTCCTCAAAGATAGATTTACGATCAGGATACCATCAGTTGCGTATCAGGGAAGAGGACATCTCGAAGACTGCGTTCTTAACGAGATATGGTTCCTACGAGTTTCGGGTTATGCCTTTTGGTTTGACCAATGCTCCAGCCGTGTTTATGGACTTGATGAATAGGGTGTTCAGAGAGTTCCTAGATCAGTTCGTCATTGTCTTCATTGATGACATTCTGGTCTACTCCCAGACAGAGGAGGAGCACGCCGAGCATTTGAGGCGGGTTTTACAGACGCTACGTCAGAACGAGATGTATGCAAAGTATGAGAAGTGCGGGTTTTGGCTGAAGGAGGTTCAGTTTTTAGGGCATATTATTTCGGACCGGGGGATATCTGTTGATCAGGGGAAGGTATCCGCGGTGAGGGAATGGGGACAACCCACGACACCGAATGAGATTCGTAGTTTCTTGGGCCTAGCAGGATACTACAGGAGGTTTATTCGGGGATTTTTAAAGATAGAGGGTCCTTTGACACATCTGACTCGTAAGGGTGTACCGTTTATTTGGATTGATGCCTGTCAGTTGGCAATCGATGAGTTAAAAGACAAGTTGACCTCAGCACCTGTGTTAGCATTGTCGAGACCAGTAGTTGAGTATCTAGTTTACACCGACGCGTCCTTACAAGGACTTGGAGGTGTATTGCAGTAGGAGAGTCAGGCCATAGCTTATGCTTCCCGTAAGCTTAAGCCTCACGAGAAGAATTACCCCACCCATGACTTGGAGTTAGAGGCAGTGGTATTTTCCCTTCGGATTTGGAGACAATATCTTTTGGGGGAGAAGTTTTGATTTTTCACGGACCACAAGTCCCTACAGTACCTATTCACGCAGAAGGAGTTGAATATGCGGCAACGGAGGTGGCTTGAGTTCGTGAAGGACTATCAGTTTGATATCCAATATCACCCGGGGAAGGCTAACGTGGTAGCAGACGCGTTGAGTCGTAGGCCAGTAGATGAAGTGGCAGGGGTGTTGCAGTGGCCCGATCGTTCATGTCTGTGATGACTGTTACACCACAGATTGTCATGAAGGTGGTAAAGGCCCAGGAAAATGACTCGTTCTGTCAGGAGCAAATAGTTAGATTACTAGCAGAGGGAGCCGAGTCTTATACCGTTAGCTCAGACGGGGGATTACGCTTCAATGGGAGAATGGTAGTTCCGGAAGGGGAGGAATTGCGACACGAGGTAATGGTAGAGTCGCACGGCTCACGGTTCGCAATACATCCCGATGGGGACAAAATGTACCAAGATATGAGACGTCAGTATTGGTGGAGCGGGATGAAGAGAGATATTGCCATGTTTGTTTCTAAATGCGCCACTTGTCAACTGGTAAAAGTGGACCATCAGAGACCGACAGGACTTCTACAGCCATTAGAGATCCTGATGTGGATGTGGGAGAGCATCTCCATGGACTTTATCACGGGGTTACCTACGTCACAGAGGGGTCACGACTCCATTTGGATAATTGTGGACAGGTTGACCAAAGTCGCACAATTTCTACCCGTAAGGACAGACTACCCTACGGGACAGTATGCCCAGCTTTTTATTGCAGAAATAGTGAGACTTCACGGTGTGCCGCTAAATATCGTGTCTGATAGAGACAAGATATTTGTTTCACGGTTTTAGAAGAGTTTTCAAGAGGCCATGGGCAATGAATTGCGGTTGAGTACGGCGTATCACCCGCAGACTGATGGGCAAACCGAGCGTACAAACCAGATGTTGGAGGACATGTGGCGTATGTGCATCATTGATTTTGGGGGTGGATGGGAGCAGTATCTTCCACTGGTGGAGTTTGCTTACAAAAACTCCTACTAGTTCACCATTTGAATGGCTCCATTTGAGGCGTTGTATGGTAGACCTTGTCGTTCCCCAGCATGTTGGTTGGAGGTGGTGGAAAACAAACTACTTGGGCCGAAAGTGATTCAGGATACTTCGACGAGAATAGAATTGATACGGAGTCGCATTCGGGTAGCTCAGGATCGGCAGAAGAGCTACGCTGATGCGAAGAGGTTCTTCAGGGAGTTCCAAGTGGGGGACCAGGTTTTACTCAGTGTATCTCTTATGAAGGGGATTATGCGATTTGGGAAGAAGGGGAAGTTGGCACCGAGATACGTGGGACCATTTCCTATCATCGAGCGGATTGGGTCGGTTGCGTATAGACTTGGGTTACCAGAGCATTTACACAGGATTCATGATGTGTTTCATATTTCCACGCTAAGGAAATATCTTAGAGATGATTTGGCTCATTCTCACATTGTTTTGGAGGACATCGATCTCCAGCCTGATAGCTCCTACGAGGAGGGGTCGATTGCTATTTTGGACCGAAGTGAGCGGAAACTGCGGTCAAAGATAGTCCCGTTAGTACGTGTTCAGTGGCAATATCATAATGTCGAGGAGTCCACATGGGAGCGCGAGGATGAGATACGCGAACGTTATCCAGAGTTATTTTTTTCCCAGGTACTTTCTAATTCCGAATTTCGGGACGAAATTCTATTATTAGGGGAGAAGTATGTAATACCCCGTACTTTTATTGATATTTATTTACGGGATTAATTAAATTAAATGTGAATTAATTGAGAATTAATCCGGATAAAATACTAACGAGATGTGAGTTGGTATTTGATTATAATGTGTATATATGGCAATATATGAATATTGAAAATATTGAAATTGTCGCGAGGCTGAAATACGACAATTTGGAAAATTTAGTTGGGACGCACGTGATAGTCGCGTCAGGAATGTAATTATTTGAATTAAAAAGTGAATTTTGTTTTTATCAACCGTATGGTCATTTTGAGTGCGCCAACGAGTTCGAAAGGGTCGAAATAGTCAGAAAACACTAGCCGGGGGTTTAGTTTGGGTCCCGGGGCATTTTTGGGCCATACCGGCAACTAAAAAGGGTATTTTAGTAATTTTGAAATTTTAGGATAATTAACCAACGAATTTTGGGAGTTAAATATTATAATATTTAGTGACCCACTAAGCTATTACCAGCACTTAACCAACTAAAGGGCAATGGGAGTTATAGGAGAAGTTAGGAGAGGTTCCCAAAATAGAAACCATAACCATCATCTTCAACCTTCAACCTTAGGAGAAATTGTAGGGGAAAAGAGAGCAACATCCAACATCCAACATCAAATTCAGAGAACAATCCGAGGCAAGTGGTTTAATTACGTTAATTTCAAGCGAATGTTCCTTCCATGATTAGAAAATTATATAATCGCATTGTATTGGAAGATTTATAAAAACCCATAAAATTGGAGTTATAAATTCAGATTTTGATATAGGTTTGCATGTAGAATTGTTATTGGTTGATTGAACTAAAAGAATTACTACTCTTGATGTTACAAAAACGGATTTATTTATGGAAATTTATGATTTTATATTTCTAGGGATCATGTCCATGAGGTTTGGGAAAAATTGGGCAGTTATGACAATTAGATGATGTTTAGGAAGATTTGGCCCTATATAAATGTTAAGTTATGACCTACAAATGTTTAGTGTGGATTAGAAACCTTAAAATACTGTTGGGATGATTTTTATATGGGATTAGAGGTGAAGAAAATAGAGAAAAACGAGATAGGAAAATTCTGGGCTCGAAACTGGCATCTCGTTAGAAGACCTGCCCAGGTCGTTCGAACGAGCTCGTTCGAACAAGCTTCTAACGAGGTGACAGTTTGCCTTCTAACGAGTGGGATGTTCGTTCGATGCCTTTCGTTTGAACGAGATCTCGTTAGATGACCACTTCGTTCGAACGAACTCGCGTTCGAACGACCTCGTTCGAACGAGACTTCTAACGAGTTGACAGATTGGCCTTTTTGGCCTGATTTGATTTCTAATGTCCCGTAACCTGGTTTAATTATGGTGATAACATTCCCTTGATGACTAATTGAGATAGTTGGGATATTCGGGATATATTGAGGAGTAAAAACATAGAAGTGTGATTTGAACCAAATGAAAATTGTGGGTTAGGACGTGAGTGACTAATTACGATGTGAGAATAATTGACGATTTAAATGTTAGTATTAACCGGGCATATGTGGATTGCGTAAAATTATAAGTGGGTATAAGAATGAGAAGTATACCACTAATAAATTATGGTAATTACTAGGATGTGTGCATGCTTAGTATATGTATATGATTTTATGTGTATGACATACCTACCATACTTGCTATCACGGGAGGTTTACGTTCGCTTAGGTCCATCTAATCTTTGTGTTGCCCGGATTTAGATTGGTACCTCGAGGACATAGGTCAGAGAAGGACTTATTGGGAAGTTAATAAGAATGTTGATCGTGGGAGCGTAGGTATGTGCATGACCCATGTGATGTGACTGTGTCCGCCTCCATTGTTTGTGATTGTTGTTATCTGAGAACGATTCCTGAGAGATTCGGAATGCATAATCCTTATGTACGTGATGTACTGGGATGGATAGCAAAGTATGTGTGCACCGCAGCTTAGTCTCGGGTGCTTGTATTGTATATTCATGACGTGAATAATATACGCTTAAATAATGAGAACTTTCATGTTGGTATTGTGAGTATAATTATAGTAACGCTTTGAGAAAATAAAAAGGGATAACCTGTAGTGAATTGTATTACTAATAATTGAGAATCCGAGTTTAAGTAAAACCTCTATTAAATTGATAACATTAGAATGTATAATGGGAATCGAGTAGAAAGGGGTAGAACTTATGACGGTTTAGTTAGATATGAATGTCACTTAGATGGGTAAGGTACGTTAGGAGTGCACAATTAGTCGAGAGGTGAAAATTTCATGTGAGTGCACGTCCTAACATGTATTTTGCATTCATTGTTTTAATGTTATTAAAGCACTTGTTGTTTTTAAAATACTCTCCACTTTCGGGCTCTGACCCGTTTGCTTTCAAATCTATTTTTGTAAAAACCTTTTAGGTGCCCAGCCACAAGAACACCATGCATAGGAAATTTTATTCAGGTGACGAGCTGTAGATGTTGTGGAAGTTACAGGGCCTTGACAGTAGACACCTCCTTTCTAGTCTTGACTCCATATTCAGTTTTATCATTTGTAGGGCATGTCGCCCATTTCCTTTAGAGACGTTTTATATTTCAGTTATTCAGACTTTGGTTTGTAATTAATTCAGGATGCAAACTTGTTTTATTTATTTCCATATTGGGATTGTCGTGAGGAGTATTTCATCCAGACTCGTTATTATTTGTTGGTTACTTTAGTGAGACTTTATTGTGAATGATTACGTTATTCTTTCATAATTCATTTATTGCATGTTAATCAGATTTAATTTAAAATGTGACATCTTACTTTTTAAATACCAGGTGGTTAGTTATCATTAAAATGTTTTCGACAGTGATGCTATTAACTGATCCAACTTGGCATTTTGTATTAATTTAATAAAGGAGTAGTTACCCATTATTTAATTTGTCGGGGTGTCACACCCTGGACAATTCGTTTTTCGAAGGATCTCATTAAATCCTATCGCCCTTCCATTATCTTTCTAATGGAGACTAAAAATCGACAAAAAAAGTTGGAATGGATAAGAAAAGACACATATTTCAATAATTATTTCTACGTGGATTCTAGAGGAAAGGCTGGGTTTTGGCCCTATGGTGGAACGAAGATTTCCAAATATCAATTACCTCATCCTCATAACATTTCATCAATGCAGATTGCTTGGCAAAAGATTCAGAGATAAAATGGCTAGCCACTTTCCTTCATGAGGATACGGATGAACATATCAAGAAGAATATGTGGAATCAACTTTTTGCACTGCCAGCTCATTTACTGTCCCCTTGGTTAGTGATGGGTGACCTCAATACAACTGGGGAGGTATGGGAGAAAGAAGGAGGGAATGAAGACTCAAAAGGAAAAATTGAGGAATTCCATGATATTTTATGCAATGGCAACCTATAAGAGATGGAATTCAAAGGGCCAATATTGACATGGACTAACAAGAGGCGTGATTCCAAAAATGTCAAGGAAAGACTCGATAGGGCTCTCATTAATTCTGATTGGTTCCTTACTTTTCCTCATGCCCTTGTGACCCATGAAACCATAAAAGGATCCGACCACTGTCCTTTGATCCTTGACCTGAACCCGACTCTTAATGTGCCAAAACCCAGGTTTAGATTCGAGTCTATGTGGGTAGGAGATAATCATAACGAAGAAACTATCGAACAAGAATGGGATAAGGACTGTCGGGGCTCTCATATGTTCAAGGTGGCTTCCAAACTCAAAGGAGTGGCTAAGGGGCTGAAATAATGGAAAAAAAAAAGTCATTTTGGCAACACACAAAACCAACTAAATGACCTCAATAACAAGATTGCCCTAATCCAACAATGCCCCACCACCCTGGATAATATGAAAGCTGAAGAATCTATCGTGGAGGAAATAGACCACCTCTTACTCAAAGAGGAGCTTTATTGGCAGCAGCGATCCAGAATCAATTAGCTTAAATCGGATGATCAAAACACCAAATTTTTCCACACTACAACTATTCAAAGAAGGGAGAGAAATCGTATCATCAAACTTAAGACAGAGGATGGAAAATGGACAAGTGGGGACAAGGAGTTAAGGAATAACATACAAGACCATTTCAGTGAAATCCTTAAATCCCTAGGTGCCAGAGATATGGAGGGCCCACTCGATGTTATCGAGCGAATTATTTATAATGACATCAACCAAAGCCAGTGCAAATCGGTGTCTGATGATGAAATTCGTAGGGCAGTTAAACAACTTGGTGCTCTTAAAGCCCCTAGCCCAGATGGTTTCCCCGGTATTTTTTACCAAAATTATTGGCATGTGGTCGGTGAGGTTGTGTGCAAGGCAGTTAAAGGCTTCTTTAATGGGAGATTTATCTTAAAAGAGATCAATCATACAAACCTGGTCCTCATCCCTTTAACCCAAGCCCCTAAAAAAGCTAATGATTTCTGCCCTATAAGCCTTTGCAATTTCCTCTACAGAATCATCTCCAAAACCCTAGCCAATCGACTCAAACCCTTCCTGAAATGTATTATCACTCCTTCCCAAGCAGCCTTTGTACTTAAGAGATTAATCTAAGATAGCATCATCATTGCTCATGAAGCTTTCCACTATCTTAGGCTTGGGAAATGCATGAAAAAAGGAAATGGCCCTAAAATTGGACCTTAACAAGGCCTATGATAGAGTTGAGTGGGATTTTCTACTAAAGGTTATGCAAAGAATGGGTTTCTGCGATAAATGTATTAAACTTATAATGCAATGTGTCTCTACAGTGAAGTTCTCCATAATTATCAATGGTAACAAAGGGTGCAAAATTATACCTGAAAGAGGTTTGCGCCAAGGTGACCCTCTCTCCCCTTACCTTTTCCTCTTTGTTAAAGATGTGCTGTCTCGAATGATAACAAAAGCCAATCTGAATGGTCACCTCTTGGGTATTATTATGAAGCGAAGTTGCCCCAATATCTCCCATCTTCTCTTTGATGATGACTCTATCCTCTTCCTACAGGCCAATTATAATGAATGTGCTACTGTCAGCTCTATTCTCTATAGCTACGACATCGCTTCTGGTCAAAGTATCAACTTTCAGAAGTCAAGCGCCTTCTTCTCCCCCAATCTGGACCCTCCCACCCGTGAGCAATTATGCAACTTTCTCAGAATCACCCTGATGGACCCTAAATCCAAATAGTTAGGTTTTCCTACATTATGGGGCCGGTCCAAAAATACCAGTTTTGCTTTTATTCTTGACAAAGTGGCTCAAAAGATTAGGAGCTAGAAACAACTCCTCCTATCACCTGGTGGAAGATAAATCCTGATCAAGGCAGTCGTCCAAGCCATCCCAACATATGTTATGTCTTTTGTCCTACTGCCCATGAAGTTGTGCAACAAGATTAATTCCATGATCAACAATTTTTAGTGGGGGGTATCTGAAGACAAGATCAAAATACACTGGACTAAATGGTCCACTCTAACTCTTCCAAAAAATCAGGGAGGCCTTGGCTTTAGGGATATCCAGTTATTTAACAAATCTCTTTTGACCAAACAAGGCTGGAGGATCCTCAAGAACCCAATGACTTTTGGGTTAGAACTTTAAAAGCTCTTTACTTCCCTAACGGCTCATTTATGGATGCAAAGAAGGGAACTCGAGCCTCTTGGATTTGGAGCAGTATTATTGAGGGTAGAGAAGTTCTCAAGCAGGGTCTCCAGTGGCAACATGGCAATGGAAATAGTATCAACATCTAAAAAGACCCATGGATTCCAATCCTAAAGGGCTTCAAACCCACATCTACCTAACAACCCCTCTCAGAATCGTATACCGCCGCTGACCTAATCCATCCTCTGCACAAATCTTGGAATGAAAATGCTCTTCAAACCCTCATGAATAAGGACGACTGTGAACACATCAGGTGCATTCCTATCCCTCTTTGTGAGTCTAGTGACAAACCCATTTGGCACTTTAACAAACATGGTGAATTCACTGTTAAATCTGCCTACACTGAGGCTTCCAAAACCCATCATAAACTCATCCAATGTACAACCGCAACCTCCTCGTTTAATCCTAACCCCCACCTTTGGAAAGCTATTTGGCTTTTAAAAAATCCACCCAAACTCAGACATTTTCTTTGGAAAATTGCCAATAATTCCCTCGTATGTAAAGCATATTTGTACCGGAGAAAATGCAAGGACTCCCCCATCTGTGATATTTGCTCTGCTGAAGTGGAGGATCTTGAGCACATTTTTTTCCGTTGTAAAAAAATCAAAATTATATGGGTCGAGTGTGGCACCGGTCAAGAATGGGAGGAGGAGGATCAAACCTCAACTTTGAATTGGCTTTCTAAGGTGGTGGACAGTACAAACTCAGTTGGCAAAGCCGTGGAGAAACTCAGTTGTCTTACCCCAGTATTATGGAACATTTGGAAGAGGAGAAATGCATATATTTTTAACCGCACCTCTATGCATATCAAGGTGACAGTTGGTCAGATTATTCACGATAAGGGTTTTTTCACCAGTGGCTTTAAGACCGATTTAACCACTCCTCCCAGCTCCAATAGGACGACTGCCAATCTTGCAAACAACGGATGGGCCCCTCCTCCAACTGACTTTTATAAATTTAATATTGATGCTGCATTTTCTGAGCCTACAAGAAAAGCCAAGATTGGTGGGATCCTCCGAGATTCTCTTAGTACAATCCACATGGGCTTTAACATAAAAAATAGGCATCTTCAACTTTAATGGCAGAAGGTCTAGCTTTGAGAGAGGATGCATTGGCTGCTAGGTCTCTTGGAATTTCCAAAATATATTTTGAATGTGATAGCCCGGGTCTTATCAACTGTTGTATGGGGAGATGCCCCATCCCTTGGGAAATAGACCAAATCGTTAATGATATTATCACAATTACCTCTGGTTGGGATATGGAGTTTAGATAGGTCCCTAGAAAAAGTAACACTGCTACTCATTGGGTTTTCTCAAACTCCTAAGCTTTATGTGATCTAGGATGGTCCACCTGTCCATTTGAAGACTTAGTTCAGTTTGTTACTGTCTAGTTTGGCTTTTAGCCTTACCTTTGTTAAAAAAAAAGGTCATATGATAATTCTAAATAAAATTGCCTTATGGATTGATTGAGAAATCAATCCCCAAATCCTCTTTTGCTCTTGGTGCTTTCTCTCTCTCTACACTTAGGATGACTTCCAAATGATAAAATGAGTCTTTTAGGTTTAGACTCCCAACTTTATAACGTGGTTTCCACGAAATTGGCCCTGGGCCCAAAATGGGCCCCTAACTAAAATGTTCAAAATAGATTGTAAATGGTCTAAAAACCCACCTAGGTACCATACTAACCCAATAGGCCTAAATTTTACCATTTTGAACTAGAAATGGACCTTCTCTGAGTGCCACTAACCCGATATAAAATACGTCGAATCAATTAATTAACAACCCGATTATTTTACTTATCATCCGATACAAGTCCAACAATCGAATTTTTAATTAATGATTTTTGTGTTTTAAATTTAATTTCAAATCCGAATTAAATAACATATAAAAATATAAATAGTGACATCTCGAGTCACAATAGAACATGTAGTTAATTTTCATAATGAAATAATATGCATAAATATACGAGTATTACAATAACGTAACATAATTTAATAATTAGCTGATGAATAGGGGATGTGAGTTTAGTTTATGGACCTGGTTTCTACGATGTATGATTTGACTCATCTACATCTCTTGGAAAGTAAGTTGATGACGAGTAAAATTTATGGTGTCCATGTATATTATATGGTCTTCATCGCGTTGAAACTTAGCTCATCTTGATGTAATTAAGCCCCATCTTAGTGTGATTGAGACTTGTACTCTTTTATATGAATTTAAATGAGGTCCTCCATCTTTTTTGTGTAATATTTTTTTATTTCCTCATGTCTCTGTTGAGTTTTTGATATATGAATTGGTGAAAGCTTCACAGGTTTCTAGGAGGGTTGTGCGTGTAGTTAAACTATTTGTGAAGCTTTGCAACAAATGGTTTAACTATTTATGGCAAAGCTTTGCCACACTAGTTCAAAAGCACCTTGGTGGCAAAGCTAAGAAAATGAATGGAAAGAAAAGAGTTTGACCACACTCTATTCTTTCCATTCATTTTTTAAGCTTTGCCACTAGGGGGCTTTTGAACTAGTGTGTTCATCTTGTCTAAGCCCTCGTCCACATTGTTGTTATCTTTAGTAGTGGGAGGAATAGACTGACTACCATCCTTCAGGAAATAGACTTATTATATTTGGACAAATTCCTAAGTATGTCGTAAAAATGGTCAAACGCAAACACATGTCCAGATTCACATTTAAATTTGCTCGTGCTCGTGTAATCTACAAAAATAAAATAATGATTAATAACTTAAGTAGATAAATGATGACATATAAATGCAAAAAAAAAAAAGAAATTCTAACACTAACCTATTCAATTTGTGATGTCCCGCTCTCGTGCCCGATCCATAAGCATGACTCAATTTTGTAAGCATACAACATGCAATCTTTGTTTATTGACCTAAATTTTTATTATAAATAATTTTCAGTAGGTTTGAATATAATATTCGTCCTTGTAATTATATTGGTGTGTGATTTCACTCTATAAGGTGATCCCTGATTATCTTGTATCGATTGCTCCATCCATGGAATATTATATATGCGTGACATAAAATCACCTCATCTTTTTGGGTAAAATTAGGCAACCTAAAGGGCTTTGAAGGATAATCTATCAAATTACATAATACCTCTGAATTTTTTCAAATGGAAAAGGGGAATAAGGTTATAGGGTATGTTACAAAGAACTGTTAGTTTAGAGTCGTTAGATTATAGTAGTTCTTTATTTGGAGAAAATTGAAAAAAAAATATTTTCAAAACATTGTTCCACCCTACATAGTTTAATGTGTTAAAGTGACATGCGTTACTTTTAGCGTGGAAGGCTATGAGATCCCATCGGGGGGGGGGGGGGGGGGGCAAGGGGCGTCCTCTAAAAAAAATTATAGTTAATTTTTTTAAATTTAAATTCGGCCCACCCCTAATAGGACTTTTGGTGATTTTTCAAATTATTTTTTGTCTTACATTTCTTTTTGAGTATTAACTAATTTGTATTAATTATTAGGTATTTATAAGTTTACAATATTAATTGTTAGGTATTTATATAATCGTTAATTAAAATAATATTTAATTATTTTAAGTAATTATTTGGTGAATACTAAAAATAACCTCAAAAAAATTCAACTCGGGGGCTCCCACTCCCGAACCCCCGAAAATTACCATTAACGTAGCCTACCTGAACGTGAAATCCCGGCTCCGCCACTGGATCCCATTTACGTAATGTGTCCAACTAAGCTATGCTTATACGTTTACAACACATTTTTATAATATTTGGAACACAATACACTGCCCGCTTACCACTGAAAATGCAAAATGTGTAAACGTTAACATTTAGCTAACCCATTTTGGATGACCTAAGGAATAAAGGTTAAATATCACTTGTCTTCAGTTAATATCAAACTTTGAAAATACAATTTTGATAACTTTTTTTTTTTGGATCAATCATCTCTCTTGAACTTCCTTAAAATCCTTTTCCAATATGCTTCAATGGTGGGGCTATGATGGTGTGAGGGTTTTGGAGAGATTTAAAGCATCTAGGGGAATAATAGGATGAAGAATGACTAATAATTCATCATACATGTTCTTTAAATAACCTCTTAATAAAAAAAATCATCTATAGCGGGGTCCAACTCGCTATTGGTCTGCTATAACAGCGTTAAGGTGCTATAAATGTCTTTACCCCGTTATAGTGGCCATTCAAACAATTGTAGCAGCCTTAGGATACTCGTCCCTCTTAATTTTAATTTTAATTTTCTTTTAATTATTGACAACTTATTTCCAACTAATTAAAACGTGAATATCACTCAACCTCATCACTTGTACACCAAATCACATAAAAAGTCGCATACAACCCTAGGGTTCCCACCTAGGGGTGCAACCGGTACAGGTTTTTACCTTATCGTACTGTTTTGGACCGAGGAGGTTTTGGTTTCATATTATGAAATACCGAAAATCGATATTACCGAAATCGAAAATATCGTAAAAAATTGGGTTGTTTTGGGTTTTAGATATAAAAAATTGATTTACTGAATTTACCGTACCAAATTTATCGTACCGAAATACCCTACCAAACTTACCAAATTTATCGTATCGAAATATCGTACAAAACTTACCGCATATTACCATATCAATTACCAAATAAAAATTATATTTAAAAAAATATAACTACCCAATTATCAAGACCCTTTATTTTTTAAACAAATCTCATCCATTCATTTTCCTTACTATAAATGCCACCAAACCAAACCAAACCCTAAACTTAAACACAAAAATCAGTCCCTCCCGCTCTCACATAACAAATCAGAAATCTCTCTCTCTCCAAAGCACAGGTAACTTCTTCTCCAAAGCACACACACACACACACCTGTTGGTAACTTCTTCTCCAAAACTTAAACACAAATCCGTACGTTTTTTTTTCTTATTCAGAAGAACTTGTACTTGTTGCCGCAACAGGTTGTTGCGTTTGTGACCTGAATAATACCTGTTGTTTTGCGTTTGTGGCCAGAATAATTTATACCTGTTGTTTTTTGCGTTTTTGGCCAGAAAAATACTAGATGGCCGAAAAACTGATAAGCGTGTATTGTAAGTTTTAATTTGGAGCTTAGTGTGTATTGATATGGATTGGACGCAATTAACTATGAAATTTGGTTTGTTTCTTCATGATCATTATTTTATTTTTGGTGCAATTTTGTATTATATTTTAGTTTCTATTAATGCATTTAACCGATTAATGAGTTTAAAATTTTACCGGAATCATATTATCGAAATACCGGATTTACCGAATGCATAAATCGATACGAAATTCTGGTATTTGTCGAAAAAAAATTAAATTGAAATCGAAATTATCGAAACAAAAAATAACCAAAAAAAATTGAAAAATCGATGATGTACCGGACGATAAATTGGTACCGTACGATTTTACAATTTAGATTGTAATTTTGGTATTGGTAAGGGGTCGTTACCGACCATATTGTACCGGTTGCACCCCTATTCCCACCTAAACCCTAATCAACACAAATAAAGCCTAATTTATTAGTTAAAGTCCAACATAAACTAAATTAGAGTCCACCTAGATTTATTTCCATCTAAAGTCCACATATTAATTAATTTATTGAGGTCCAAATTCTATTAAATTCTAATTTAATTTCTCCTTTTAAATTTATTAAAACAAATTAAATCATTATAAAAAAAAGGGGAAATGCATCCTTACTCCACTCACATGGTGGCCTAGGGACCATATTCCCTCAATTTTATCGGAGTATATATATATATATATATATATATATATATATAATGCTCTTGTGCGGACTAGTTCGCATTTTAAGTATGCAGACCGTACATGTGTTATCTAACGGTGTGCTTAAAAATTATCGCCTAAATTATAGATACATTCTCTCTCTCTCTCTCTTCTGGGCTCACCGCCAGGTGACATATGTCCGATTCACATTCTTAAAATGCGGACTAATTTGCACAAGAACAGGACTATATATATATATATATATATATATATATATATATATATAGAGAGAGAGAGAGAGAGAGAGAGAGAGAGAGAGAGAGAGAGGTGCGTCTTATTTTTGGACATTGGCCATTGAGCATAAGTTGAACCATAAAAATCATTGTTTATAATTTTCTTCTCCCTCCCCTTATTACATATATTTAGTAGCATAGAATTCTTGTTTCACCTTCATGACTATAGAATACCTAGGGTTCATCGTGGTAAGTTATTTTTATCCAAATTCTATCATCAATGATAAATATTTGGATATTATTAAATACAAAAGGAAAAAAACACCGTTTTATTATAACTTATACATATAACAAAGACATTTTATTTAAAAGAATGAAAAATAAAAGGATACAAGTAATATGTCTATTCGTTCAGAACATGACTACGTATGTTCCCAAAGAGTGAGAGGCTAAAAATTTGAAATAAGTGCTCTCGAAATTTTATGTGTTTTTAAAAAAATTATTTGAAAATTGAGATAGAGAAACGAAGTATATATGAGATGTAACACTCATTTATTATACCCCATATTTGTCTTTATAGTGTGTAGAAAACTTTGTGCAACTCTTTCCCGTCTATTTCTGTTTTGAGCAGTAGGTTTTTTCAAAAACAAAAAAACAAATTTAGTGAACCACCCACCACATAACTATCGGGTCCCACATAATGCAAGTGGATGGGCGCACTCTATACAAAATTCAAGTGAGGAGGAGTCCAACCCGGTTACAACTCACCCCAGTACACCCCATCAAAGTACAAACCCAAGCAACGCGTACTCACAAAAATTTTACAACCCATGTTGACGCGTTTATGAATTGATCAATCAGAGTTTATGCTCACCAATCACCTGTCACTCATTTTCTCTCCCCTTTACCAAAAAGCCAAAAATCACATCAAGGGCATTTCCGTCATTGGAGCCAAAATATTTAAAATCTGAAATATGTTAATTAATCCTGATTACATTACCACACAATCACGACAAAAGAAATAAATAGAATATAAAAGCGGGCAGGCCATTACTAGTTTCTATTTTCAATTCTTCATCGCTTTCCCACAGCTCTATATCGAACCCTTTTCTCTCTCTCTTTTTCTCTTAGCTGATTTTAAAGCAGTGGATGCAGAAATGGTCTGAAGTTTGTTCATTTTGGATCTTTTATCAGTGATTTTCTTTTGAGGTAAATATTTCGTCCTCATAACATACATACTCTCTGTTTTTGCTCTAGATTTTACTTTATTGTGTTTTTTGTTTTTGTATAGTTCGAGTTTTTGCATGCTTGGATCTGATAACTTTTGTGCGTTTTCAGTAAATCTATGATTTTTCTTGTCTTGTTTTGAGTTAATTTTAATTGGTTTAGACTTTATTTTGAGTCCTAGTAAACCTTGGATCTTGTGTCACATGTTTCTAGAGTTGAGTTGAACACCAAATCTGTTCAAAGGTTCCTGAAGTTAAAGTGTGTTTAGGAACGCCATGGACTTGGTATTAAAAAAAAAAGATTTCAAAGTTGGAAAATTTAAAGCTGAAAAAGTTATAATTTTGAACTGAAATTTTATCAATTTCATGGCATGAAATTGGGTTTCCCAAACACACCTTAATTGTGTAGTCTGATTATCTATATTCATGTATAATATTCTAAATATACAAAATTGATTATCAGGTACCAATACTTTCAGCCTATTTGTGGAACCTTCTCCTTAAATCTTCCATGAGGAACGCCAATCAGTGTATTCTGGTGTCAAATTTTGGTTTTTTGTTGTTTGCCATTGTGATTCGTGTAATATCAGCCGCTAATTATCTCCCAGCTGATAATCTTCTCCTGAACTGTGGGGGCTCCGGTGACCCTACTGATGCTGATGGAAGGAGATGGACCTCTGATATTGGGTCACAATTTGCCTTGGCTAATGGGAGGTCTTTAATTTCCCCTGCGGATACCCAAAAACCTTCTGTACCTGATGTCCCCTACATGACTGCTCGGGTATTCCAATCCAACTTCACATATAGTTTTCCCGTAGGGCCTGGCCGCAAATTTGTCCGTCTTCACTTCTACCCTGTATCATATGCAGGATTGAATGCCTCCAATGCTCTCTTCTCTGTGGTCTCTGGGCCATTTACTCTTCTCAGGAATTTCAGTGCTGCCCAAACCTGTGAAGCTCTCAATTATGATTTTTTGGTTAAGGAGTACTCTATCAATGTGCTATCTGGGAACTTGAACATAACCTTCACTCCGGATTCAAATACTCCTAATTCCTATGCATTTGTCAATGGGATTGAAGTTGTCTCGCATCCTGACATCTATAATACTGCTGCTGGAACTACCAACCCAGTTGGACAATCTACACCGTTCATCATCGACAATAGCACTGCCCTTGAGAATGTTTACCGGTTAAATGTGGGTGGAAATGCCATTTCCCCTTCAGATGATACGGGTCTCTTTAGGTCCTGGTATGATGATTCACTGTATATATATGGGGCAGGTTTTGGGGTTACGGTAGCGGCTGACCCAAACATGACAATCACGTATCCCACGGGGATGCCAACTTATGTTGCACCGCTTGATGTCTATAAAACTGCTAGATCGATGGGTCCAAACGTGGGCATCAACCAGAATTTCAACATGACTTGGATTTTCTCAGTTGACTCAGGATTTGCTTACTTAGTTCGGCTTCATTTCTGTGAGATTACAGATGTCATAACTAGAATTCATCAGCGGGTGTTCAATATTTTCCTTGCTAATCAAACTGCTGAGAGTGGAGCCGATGTGATTGCTTGGGGAGGAAATACGAATGAAGTCCCAGTGTATAAGGATTACGTGGTGATTGTTCCTAGGGGGGCTCCACAGCAGGATCTTTGGCTTGCGATGGCTCCAGACTTTGCAGATAAGCCGCAGTACCTTGATACCATCTTGAATGGAGTGGAGATATTCAAAGTAAGTACTACTTCTGGAAATCTTGCAGGTCTTAATCCAGTCCCAACTCCAAAGCAAGATGTAATTATCCCATCAGCAGGATCTTCATCCAGATCGAGTGGATCAAATAATAAGAAGGCTGTTGTTGGTGGAGGTGTTGGTGGTGGAATTGCTGCACTCCTTCTCGTTGGTCTATTTGTCTGTTTTGTTTCTCGTAAACGTAGACAGAGGAAAGATTCAAGTGGAAGTGATGGGCCATCTGGATGGCTCCCACTCTCCTTATATGGAAATTCACACTCTTCAGGTTCCACAAAGACAAACACTACTGGAAGCTATGCCTCTTCTCTCCCTGCAAACCTTTGTCGCCACTTTTCTTTTGCTGAGATCAAGGCTGCCACCAAAAACTTTGATGAGGCTCTAATCCTTGGTGTCGGAGGCTTTGGCAAAGTTTACAAGGGGGAAATCGACGGAAACACCACTAAAGTCGCAATTAAACGAGGAAACCCGCTGTCTGAACAAGGCGTGCACGAGTTCCAGACCGAAATCGAAATGCTCTCAAAACTCCGCCACCGCCACCTCGTTTCGCTGATTGGTTATTGTGAGGAGAACTGCGAGATGATCCTTGTGTATGATTACATGGCCCACGGCACCCTACGCGAGCATCTATACAAGACCCAAAACCCTCCCTTGCCATGGAATCAGAGGCTCGAGATCTGCATCGGTGCTGCTCGTGGTCTACACTATCTCCACACCGGTGCCAAACACACTATAATTCACCGTGATGTCAAGACAACCAACATCCTCTTGGATGAGAAATGGGTCGCAAAGGTATCGGATTTTGGGTTGTCCAAAACGGGTCCTACATTGGATCACACCCACGTCAGCACCGTGGTGAAGGGTAGTTTCGGATATCTGGATCCGGAATATTTCAGGCGTCAGCAACTCACAGACAAATCAGATGTTTACTCATTTGGCGTTGTTCTTTTTGAGATCTTGTGTGCCCGACCCGCGTTGAACCCTTCACTGCCAAAAGAGCAAGTTAGCTTGGCAGAGTGGGCTTTACATTGCCAGAAAAAGGGCATTCTTGATCAGATTCTAGACCCGTATTTGAAGGGCAAAATTGCACCTGAGTGCTTCAAGAAAATTGCTGAGACGGCAGTGAAGTGCGTGGCTGACAATGGGATTGACAGGCCATCCATGGGAGATGTACTGTGGAATCTCGAGTTTGCTTTGCAGCTTCAGGAAAGTGCCGAGGAGAGTGGTAAGGGTATTTCCAAAATTGGAATGGAAGAGGGTGCATTCGATGAGGGCATTAAAGGAAAGAAAGATCCAAATGTGTCTCCGGGTTTTGATGAGAATGTAACAGACTCGAGGAGTAGCGGGCTGTCCATGAGCATTGGTGGGCGCAGCCTCGCCAGTGATGACTCAGACGGGTTGACACCCAGTGCTGTGTTTTCACAAATTATGAACCCAAAAGGACGTTGAGATCATGAAGGTAAACCAATGTGCTTTTTCTTCGTCTGTGTTAGTCACAGGAGTTATTTTTTGTTTTTGTTATGAACCTTAATTCTTTTTACTCACTAATTATTACGTGGATCTTTTCATATGTAATCCTTTTATAAGTTGTATCTACAAGTACATGGAGGGTGTGAAAATAATGTGTTGCGTTTCATATTTGGATGCTTGGTTCTTAAAGCTGAATGATGTAAAAGCTGTGTTTTCTTTTAGTTTGTCTATTACACTGCCAGATGGGAGAAACCGCTTGTTTATAATCTGAAAATTGATAATGCATATGTTTAGACATACCGGTTATCATAAATTGTTTTTTAGGATCTTGATAACATGTGTTCTAAAGGCACACACTTAGAATCCAAAAATAGCAAGGACAAGGTTTCGACATATAATTAATGGAAAATGCTATGTGTTTCAAACAACTCCCCTAAATCATTCCCAAATAGCTTTAAGTGTTATACCTTATGGTATGGGTCCCGTCAGGGCACAACTCATCAATGCTATTTGGAGGAGATTTGGGGAAGTTATTTGGTGCCCATATCACCACTCTACAGCACAGATTAAGCTCAAAACATGAAGTTTTCATGCTTACTGCTTTTACGCTCAAAAACAATATTCCTGTTTTTTAATATGAAACTATTTGATGTTTTTTATTACACAAATGTTTGGGGGAATAATATCATTAGCTGGCCGAACGTGCAATAGAGTTAGTGGAGAGAGAAAGAGAGAGCTGTTTGCTGCTTCGATTACGCGGTTGGCCCGTGTTTGTAGCAAACTTTTCAAAAGTTTTTCGGCCTTGACCCTCTCTTTATTATTCTGAAATATTTATATGATTTACGCTAGCTATTTAATGTTTGACATACATGATTGAATGGGCGGGCGGTCACAGATTTAAGATTGTGACGGTGTTAAAGTATTCTTTTCCATTTTTTCTGTTTGTTTTTTTTATGGGTACCAATTTGTTGACATCTTAACGTGATCCTCCGATGATATTGGTTAAAATACGAATGACTTATCAATGGATTTTATAATTTTCAATGAGTTATTTATATTTTATCTAATCACATGAGCGGGTTATGTTAACCCTTCATAAAGAAGGTCAACTGAAGGTTGAACGGACATTAAAGGCTGTGAGTGACTGGTGGGATTAGAGCTGTAAATTGGATTGAGTGAGTTGGCCTCGGAGTTGTTCATGCTCGGTTCGAATAATTTTACCCATGCTCATATTTGAGTTCAGTCCGAATTAATTTTTCTCAACTAAGTTCGAACTCAGCTAATAAATATTACGAACTTCGGGTCCGATTTTAATTTTTTTTGTTAAAAAATTTTAAATTAGTTTTTTTCCCGTGTATTTCCATCGTGGAGAAAATGTATATACTAGAATATCATTGATATTTCATAAAATAAAATATATAATTATGGAATGTATTAAATTAAACAAGGGAAAGTAAGAGTGAAAATCTAAAGGCCAATTAAATTTCACAATTATAAAATTAGTTAATATAAATATGTTGCATTATAAAAAATTATTTATTATTTTATTTATATATTCAAAGTTTGGGTTTCGGGTCCAATTCGGGGTAGGCAAAGTTTGGTTCAAGCTAGGTCGAAATTCATTCGGGCTTGAAATTTTGGTTCAGGCTCAGGTCGGCTTAAATTCAAATAAAGCTAGCCAAAAAATAGCAGGTCGAATGGATGGATTTCGGGCTTGTCTGGCTCAATTTACATGCCTAGTTGGGATGAGTGAGATTCTTGTGGAGAGTTTATGTTTTAAATATTTAAGGCCTGTTTGATTATTAATTATAATTTTGTTTTATGCATTTAAATACAATTTCGATAAGAACTTGCATTTAGAGCTCAGTTTTTAAATACGGAATTATAATATTTCTGTGTTATAATAAAAATTTTCGTAAAACATTTTTAGCTTTATAAATTTTATTTATTTTTTTTAATTCAAAATTATTCATTTTTTATATTTTTATGCATTTATACCTCAATATGTAATATACATACATAACACATTAATGTGTGTAATTCTAATAAATAAAAAATATATGTGTACATGAACACAAAATTACATATATGTATATTTTATTAAATTATATACTATACAAAGATCTATATGTTAAATAATATTATCAGTACATGATACTTATGAATAGTTTTATACATGTATTATATATGTATGAAGTACTATAAAATACTAGCATGCATTTCGCGCGATGCACGGACGTATTAAATTTTTTTGTAAAAATATATAAATCATTAAAAATAAATAACCAACTTAAAAAAAAGGTTGCATACTAACACTATTTATTGGAAAAAAATAAATTAAAATTTTAACTATATAATGGTATAGATAATTTTGTAAAATATAACAAATGAGAACAAACCTCCGTTCATGAATAAAGGGAGAATATGGAAAGAAAGACCCACACAGTTACCTTGCGGGCTCAAGCACCAACCAAAATGAAAATTCAAATTCAAATACGTGGCCAACGAAAAATGATATCAAATTAGACATTAAACACGGAAAACAATAGTGCTTCGAATATGCGTTTAACTAAAAGGAATGAGTTTCTAAACGATAATACAAGTATAGCACCCTGCCGCGGCCCTTATCAACATAGGGCGCGGCCCTACTGAGCTTGGTGTGTGGCCCTACAAGTACGGGACGCGGCACTCATCCCTTGCCTTAATATATAGGCCGCGGTCCTACCATGTACAGGGCACGGCTCCTGCGGCTCTAGCCTCATGTAGGGTGTGGCACTTTGTGCTTGCCTTAGAGGTTGTATCCCTTTCTACTACAGCAACTCACATGCCTCTTATAAATAGAGGACTGCACCTCGAAATAAGGGATCGATTCCATACGCTCGGGGTAGATTCTACAATACTGATCTTCTCTACATGGCCTCAACACACGACTGGGAGGCTACACATCTACATGGCAGCCACCTCTCCAGCACTCCGGAATCCTCAATACTGCCATGTACTCTCCTTTATTCTCATACTTGTACACCTCTTAGGCATGATTATATTGTACAATACCACACGTATAATGAGAACGGAGCAACACAGTGGATTTAGGCCTATTTTAGGCGCTGAACCACTCTATATCTTGTTTTCCCTCTACTTATTTGCTTGGTTTATTCATTACATATTTTACACTTTGACTTGTTGATAAAAGAGCGACTAATGGACGAAATCTTGTATCATCAATTTGGCGCCGTTTGTGGGAATCGAGATATTTTAATCTTGTTTCTCTATAGTTTGAGTTCTTCAACACCTTGTTTTATTCGCGGGGATCCTTTGGATCATGATCTCATGAGTAGATTCAGGTTATTGAGCTCTATTTTACAATTCACACCCTTAAATGGGTAATTTGTATATTCAGATCTGTTCTAGTCTCTCTTTTATGACCTTGGATCTATCTTACATACCCCTATGATATCATTTCATCTAGATAGTGTTGAAAAGCAGGACGGGCTTTACCCCCGAAAAGATGAATTGTTAGGGAAGAATTATATTTAGATCTGTTGTTCTTTGCCTATGATATAAGGTTTTATCATTAGAATCGTGCCATTATGTGCACCGAGAGGTTATTCTCTCATGGATAAACCTTAGTAGGCATGTTCTCCCTGTGTTTCGGGAGAAAAACTCAATTTCTGGGTCTCGATTTTGGGGTTGCTTTCCCCACCTGCCTAGCAAGGGATGTGGCAGGTAGTTTAAATACCTTCATGCCGCGGCCTGTGCTAGTGCAGTTATGTTACTGAACCCTCAAAACATCAAGGAACAGACTCGGGAGGTCTCCAGCTCAACCTTGGTGAATGTCATACAAAGGCCACGGCAGTCCACCTAGGTGCTATACTGGCCGCGGAACCTAACAGTGCAGCAGTACAACGCTGCATCCCCATTTCCTACTTGGTGTTTCTGTGATTACTCACTTTTACTAGTTTTGTCCCAGATTACACATAAACTTTGTAAAGACTAACAAAAGCAGAAAATGGGAGGATAGTCCAGCCAGAACACAGAAATCAAAGATGAGATTGTGCAGCTGTACAATCACCTCAACCACCTCTACGACAGTCATGCCTCGCTCCAGACCCAGGTTAACTACCTGACTCAGAGGGTTCTAATGCTCGAGACCGTCGCCTCTCCCAATGGGGGTGCGGCACCCAAGATCATGGCTTCAGCAGCTTTTGCTGCCGCGGCAGTTCGAGAGGATCCAGCCGCGGAAGCAGTCAGCAGGTGCCAAAAAAGGAGAGTAGAGAAGGCAGAGAAGAAATCTGGGCCTTACACTCCGTTGACCTTCCCAATTGAAGAGATCTTTGGGTTCATCAAAGAAGACAAGCTGTTGAGGTGGCCAGAAAAGCTAAGAGCTCCACCCCACAAGAGGAACAAAGCTACTTGGTGCAAATTCCATCAGGACCATGGCCATGACACTGAGCAATGCTATGCTCTCAAGGATGAAATTGAAAGGCTGATCGGGCAAGGGATGTTGCGGAGGTTCCTCAAAGATGTTTAGGGGATGCAGCCTTATCTCACATGCCGCATGCTTATTTTTCATGCTTATGTCTTATATTCCACCTGTCTCTACTTTACAGTGGCAACTCCTCTTATGCTATTTTAAATTAAACTTTGTGTTATCCTTAAAAGTCATATATATGAATATTTATAAAATCAAGTTCACTTTCATAATGTCATATTTTGATTGTCATTTCCATGAAATGTTATCTTATAAGGATCATTTTTGTCTTAAACAAATCCCGATCTGAGACAACATGTTATATCGGGAATTTTAATATCTGAATGGGCCACAATGCCCGAGAGGATGCCTGATCGTCCGGAAGTTGATGATAAGTGAAAGTGGCGAAAGCAAATATTGGAAGCAGTTATCCAAGTTGGACCGCAACATCACTCGCAAGGGCTTCCAATGCCCGCTCTTGGCTTTCGGGATGCGCCATTAAGTCGAGAGACTTGCAATATCTAGCCAGGGATGGCTTTATATATATCCATAGCTGTGGGTGGTTTAATAACATAATCTAGCCTGAGGAGGCTTGAAAATATCCTATATGTTAGCTGTGGGTGTCTTAATAACATAATCCAACCTGAGGAGGCTTGAAAATATTCTATGTTATAGCTGTGGGTGGCTTAATAACATAACCCAGCCTGAGGAGGCTTGGTAATATCCCGCTTACATATAGAAGGGCGATGCTAAGGAAGATGAAGGCCATATTCCGTGAAAAGCAATTGAAGCGTCTGGAGGGAATCCTTGGCCTTCTTTATATGTCCCATACCGGTAACAACTATATGGCTTAAGCAGCCAAGGGTAAAGAGTGCAGTAACCTGTCAATACAGCCACAACCGTTAAAGCGACTAAGAGTGGATGCAGTAATGACTTGGATTTAGATCCAATTGAAAAGCTACAAAAGATGGTTTCAAATACTCAAAGATGCCGTGGAAGGATTAGAGAAATCAACTCGCGCGGCTAAGATCATTATCAGGTGTTGCAGGGATTATGGCCGCAGCCACTATCAAAAGGCCGCGTCCCTGGTCTAGCGGAAAAAGAGGCCGCGGCATGGGTACATAAGCCATGCGAATTACAGCTGCTGCCTATAACTCATACTTGAGAAAGTCCCTTGGAATTACTCGAGGGTGCCGCGGACTTAATCTATTATTTCTACAATAAGGCAGTTGTATTCAAGCCATCAGAGACGTACAAAAAGCATTCAATAAAACAAAGAAGAAGATACAAAAGCTATAAGAAAATAAGGCCATAATAATTCCAGCAGAAAAGGTGGCCGCAGCCTTGAATATTATCAGTTAAGTTTACAAGCAAATGGGCCGAAGCCACTACAGTTAAAATTTGGAGAAAGGGACGCAACCCTATATCAATGATAAAAAAACGAGCACTCAGGAAGCAACATCATCCTGCTCATCACCCTCCTCACCCTCCGCGGCAGTTCCAGTCTCTTCTTCCGGGACCGCTGCTTCTGCTTCTGCTCTCAGCCTTGCCTTCTCTTCAGCCACGGCTTTCAGCTCGGCTATGCATTTTTGATGCTCGGCATCACCAAGTCCCCAGGAAAGAACCTTCTCCGTCGTCTCAGGAAAATTCTTTATTATCCTATGCCTTAGCTCCTGGTAGCCGCGGAGGTAGGCCCTGTTATTGATAAGGAAAAAGTCCTTCGAGCCCTTGAATGACTCGACGGTATGGTCTATGACCAGTTGAAGAGCATCCCCATGATCAACCTCCATCTTTTTTATTGTCGCGGCATGATCTAAGGCTTCTTGAGCGGACTTGGCCTCCAGCTCTTCATACTTCTTTTGAAGAAGAGCGAGCTTGTTACTTAAGATCTCCGCGGCATGTGCAGCTTCAACAGTCTGGGCCTGGGAGGCTTTAAGGGAGTCCGCGACCTGTTTGAAGTTCTCTCCCGCTTCTTCCCTTGCCTTATTTGCTTCTTCCAGGTTCATATGGGCTACCTGAAGGGACGCGGCAGCAGACTCCTTGCCAGCTTCAAAAGATGAATTTCGCGCAGCTTTCAGATCCGCGGCATGTACCCTCTTCTCGACCTCTTTCAATTTATAGAGGGCCTCATACTTCCTCTTCTGGGCCACTATGACATCCGCGACCTGAATTAAAAAAGTTAGTTGCAATATGTAGAATGCCAAAGAAAAACAAAGCAGCACTAAGCACTTACCCTCAGAAGACTATGGAGGCCACAGTCCTCCAGATCATCATGGTCTTGTCCCACCAGCCTGTCCAGATCCGCGGCGTCTAGGGCCCTTTTCATTCTTCGTGCGGCTTTCGCGGTGGTGTCCCATGACGACTCAGGGTCGGGTTGCCTCAATTGAGGTCGCGGACGACCATCGGGACAAACTTCACCGTGGCACTGGGGGGTGCCAAGTTTGCATTTACCGCAATGAGCGGCGGCGGTGAGGCTGTATTGAGCGGAGCTTCATTTGGCATCAAACCTGTCGCGGCCAGGTTGGCTCCTATATCGTCATCAAATTCAGATTATGGTTGGGTTGCAACGTCAGTCTTTTCCGCGGCAGGAGTTGAGTTCACGACAGGAGTGTTCAACACATTTGATGGAGCCACGGCAGGTACTTTAGCTTTGGACCTCTTCCTCCTCTGTACAGTATTATTGAGAACGACTGTGTCCTCGTCCACTTCAGTCAACTGCACGGCCAACAATTCCTTGTCAACCTCCTCACCTGAAAAAGGAAAAGAAATAATAAATTTTCAAAGTCAAAACAAAATGCAACGGACTGATATGGAATCAGATTATTACCTCCCGCGACCATGTCTTTTGGAAGACTCTTACTGGGAAAGAAACCTGCCTCGAATACGGTGGCAGAGGTCACAAGGACACTAAATCTTTTTTTTTCGGTAGGAACTGCCGCGGCCTCAGTAACTTTCTTCTCTTGTCGCTTGCTCAAATTTAAGTTGTTAAGGACTGCAGAATAACAATACAAAGGTTAGAAGAGATTAACAAAATATGAAGAAAGGACGCGACTATAGTCCTAATACCTAGTTTGGATGGAGACCCCCATTGTCGCGGCATTCTATACGACCTCTCCCTCTCGTTCTCCTTGGGGTGAATCTCCCAGCCTTCTCCGGAGATGTAAAAATACTTTTCCTTCCAGTTCTTCACACTGGTCGGCCTCCCAATGTAAAGGGTCTCGTCCCTGCCACGGAGGGAGAAGTAGTAGTACCCTGCGAACTTCACTGAATTCTCATTTGGGCGGTAGAAATGAAAGAACTCCGCGGGAGTGATGTCCTTTTTGAATAGATTCTCCCAAAGGACAACCGCGACAAGTATGGCCCTCCAGCCATTGGGATCTATCTGGGTCGGTGCTAGTTTCATTGTCTGAAAGATACGACGGATGGGAATAGGAACAGGAAGCCGCAGCCCGTAAACAAATGCATGAAGTGGGAAGCAAATTCCATCATCTGCCAGAGCTGTGCAGGGTCTTTGGTTCGCGGCGGGTGCGGAGCACATCATATTGTCTGGAAATTCGAAGGCCTCAACCACCTGGTTAACCCAGTCTTGAGTCATGATGTCGCGGATATCAAGCGCGGCCAGGGGTCTTGCAGCCCTTCCAGATGTACTTGTCGGGTTATCCCCGACTTCCGCGGCATCATCTCCCGCACCCAATGGATGATTGCTTGAATTGGCTTCTTCTTCCATTGGCGTGTGCTGGAAATCCTTCCTAAACGCAGAATTCGCGGAGTTTGAGTCTAATATTAAGCAGTTAGGGCAATCCCTCAGTTGGCAAGGCCCTATTGATCTCAGAGGGGGCACAGAAGAGAGTTTAGGAGGAGAGGTTCCAAAATGCTTTGCCCAAAAGCCTCTCAGAAACTCGTCTGGGTCAAAGCTCATATGGCTGCAGCAGTACCTGAAAAGCAGAGTCTGCAGTTAGGCACCGCAACCAGTATGGTTTGGAAAAGACTTTAAGAGGACGCGGGAAGATTATATATATGAATAGTAAACATTTGCTTAATTGGAATTATTTCCCTAAATTAGTTGTTAATGGGCCAAAAACATTGCCAACCCTATTCATAGAACCTAAGGGATTACCTTCTGGTCCTACTGGCCGCGACCACCTCCTATATCAGCAAGGGAACACACACTGCCGCGGCCACTTCTAAAATTATTAAAGGTCTGTTCAAGGAATTCCAGTAGCAATCACAATTATTTATCATGGATGTATATTTGGTCGGTCAAAGTTTGAAGAATTGTTCAAATTACAAGGGTGGGGATTCAGAGCCCTAAAAGACCGAACCGCCGCAGCAGGTTAAATGGATATGCATCAAAGTATCGCGGAGGGAAAAACTCAGAACCTAAGGGGGGCGCGGATAGGGTCTTCGACAATTCAAATGACCACTAAATTACTGGTAGTCTATCGTGTCGCGGTCTCTACCTTAAACAGTTTCATACCTAACGTTTAATCGTTTTTAAGATCAAATTCACAGAATTCGAAGAGTTTGCTTATATACAACGAGAACAATAATATGATTTTCATGGCGTTTGGAAGATCGGGAGTCAAATACAACATATGAAGATCGATTCTAACAAATTATTGATGTGCTCAGCGTTCATGTGTGTTCAATCATGAGGTGATAACTAAACATTCAATTGAAGCCCTAATTTTCTATCATGCAAGGCAGAAGCTCATGTGTTTGTATATTCAAAGTAGAATTACGAGCTACGAAGGTTACTAAGGATGGTTGAAAGATTTGCCTAGAAATAAAAAAACCACCAGTTCTCAGCTTCGTACCACCTTGGAACCACCACGCACAGCCTCTGAGGATCGCCGAAAAATGGAAGAGAATGGACGCGCAAGAAATTTGCTCTCGATTTGCTCTCAAGGTTTTGGAAACATAATGAAGTCCACGTCCAGAAACAATTTATATAAGAGAGTGCGGAAGACGAATCGTCGCTTTGAAAAATACCGCGGCACGTAAAGTAACTAAGCCGCAGCCCCAATCAAATTCTCTTGGCACTAAGACTTGGGGGCTTATTGATAATACAAGTATAGCACCCTGCCGCGGCCCTACTGAACTTGGTGTGCGGCCCTACAAGTACGAGGCGCGACACTCATCCCTTGCCTTAATATATAGGCCGTGGCCCTACCATGTACAGGGCGCGGAACCTGCGGCTCTAGCCTCATGTAGGGTGCGGCACTTTGTGCTTGCCTTAGAGGTCGCATCCCTTTCTACTACAGCAACTCACATGCCTCTTATAATTAATAGAGGGCTACACCTCGAAATAAGGGATCGATTCCATATGCTCGGAGTAGATTCTACAATACTGATCCTCTCTACACGGCCTCAACACACGACTGGGAGGTCACACATCTATATCGCAGCCACCTCCGGCACTCCGGAATCCTCAATACTGCCATGTACTCTCCTTTATTCTCATACTTGTACGCCTCTTAGGCATGATTATATTGTACAATACCACACGTATAATGAGAACGGAGCAACACAGTGGATGTAGGTCTATTTTAGGGGCTGAACCACTCTAAATCTTGTTTTCCCTCTACTTATTTGCTTGGTTTATTCATTACATATTTTACACTTTGACTTGTTGATACGAGAGCGACTAATGGACGAAATCTCGTATCATCACTAAACTTAAATTTTTTGCTTACAAAACTATGATAAAAATACTTATAAAATCTGCCCTTTCTTTTTTAAATTACAGAGAAGGAGAAGGAATCAATGAAATATTTTTTCAACCCCAAAAGCTATTTAGGGAGGGCGGGAGGTCATATCATTTAAAAAATAATCAATTGTGTATAAACCTTCCATACATAATTTTTAATTGGGTATAACAATTACCTTAATTTACAACATATAAATAAACCTCCATATAGTACACATCTATTATTCAATAAATAATTTTGCTTTAAGGAAGATTCTTAGCGTAAATCTGTGAAAATTTGTGATGCCGGATTTTTGGAGTCGTCGTTTCTAGGCGAGGCGAGGGAGAATGATAAAAAATTGAGGGCTCAACGATTGGTATATGTTTGATGGTTGTAGCTTATCAAATTATATAGACGCAAGGAGAGAAGATGAACGAACGGAGCGGTAAAGAGAAGATAGATGCGTTCAAAGAGAAAGACTATTTTAATACCCGTCTTCTTATTTCTAGGAAAAGAAGTGCAAAAGAGGGTATACGATTCTGAAATGTCGTAAACCAGTTGCTTGGCAAGCTCAGGAGATAATATTTTTTGGACAAACTGAAAGGAATGAATGAATGAATTTGAGGAGAATGGAGGTAATGGCTGGGAAAATGGCGTGACACGTGGATTGTCTAACTGAGTAGTACATTAAAGCCTCATTAACCTCTACTACTACCTTATTAGATGTATAATAAGGATATATATAGTACATATGTATTAAATAATATTATCAATAATGGAATTTATGGAATGTAAATTTAATCATAATGTTAAAGATTGAAGAAAAAGTGAGAAACCAAGCTAATAAATTTTGTTATTTAGGTTCAGTGTTACAAAGTAATGGGGTTATTGATGAGGATGTTACAAGTAGAATATCAACTGGTTGGATGAAATGGAGACAAACAAGTGGAGTGTTATGCGATAAGAGGATAACTAACAAATAAAAAAGAAAATTTTATGAAATAATTGTTAGACCAATGATTAGGCATAAATTCTTCCGAATTTATCCCCTTAATTTAGAGACTTTTAGCACCTCGGATGATGTAAATTGTGTTGATTTATCTTATATATGTGCTACTGACAATTCCTACATAGTGCCTCGAGTTTTGTGTATTTTTCATGCTTTTTATAGGTATTCTATACAAGTGAGGAGAAGAAGAATTCAAGACCGAGAAATCAGGAATGGAATGAAAATCAAAGGGAAAATAGTCAATTTATATCTGGAGTTCGAATGAGGAACCAACATGGAAATTGAAGACCTTGCGTTTACAAGCACGTAGGAAGAAACGGTGTCCCAATCCGAACCTCGGGTCAGAAGTTGTTGAGCTTCAAAGATGAGAGAAAAGAAAGAGAAAACAAGAAAATAAAGAATTCCAAAACTGGACCGGACTGGTCAGTGCCAACAGCGAACCGATCCGGAAGAGATCCATACTCTGAATAAATTTCACCGCCGGATCGAACCGGGGTTGTTCAAAAACGAATCGATCAAGGAGGAAGGTAGACTCTGAATAAAATTCAATAGCGGATCGATTCGGATATAGATGAAAACGAACCGATCCGGATAACACCAGACCGAACCGAAATAACCCACCGGACCGGTTGAGATGAGATTTTTCTAGGTTTTCTTTTCCAAATTGAGACTTTTATCTTGCTCAAACTCTTATAGTTTTCGTAGGGTATTTAACTTATCTTAATGCCAGACATTAAGGGGTTCGATTATTATTAGTTTTAGAGAGCTTTTGCATTGAAGAACCTTAGTTTTCAAGTTTTTCTACATTAATTGAGGATTCAAGCTTTAATTCCAGATTTCTTCATTGCAAGTATTATTTAATTCTTGCTTTTAATTGCTTTCATAGTGTAGCTTGATTAGTCATTAAATTTAGGTTGCAATTCTTATTTCCCAATTTTTTTCTCAATTTCTCACATAAGCTATGAATTTCTGCAACTTTGAGTTTGTGTTAGTATTTACTTTAATCATATCCAACTAAGTTTTTAAGGGTTGGGATGCTTGAACCCAACCCGATGTAGTTTACCTATGTAGAAAATAGGTTTTGAATTGAAATTTGAACGAATCGTGTTATGTAGTACGCACAACCGTCGTATGCCTTTTAACCTCGTTTGCCCTAGGTAACCGGGGTGTTTAAGGATGCGATGCACGTATTAGCTATTCGGCACCACTTTATTCTTACCTTTGATTATGTATGATGCACTCTACTACCCTCATATATGTAATGCTTAGGATTAATAAAGACCGGGTTTAATTAAACTTTCTAATTTAAATATGAGTCTTCTATCCTGTAAATGTACTAGGGTTCGGGGGATTGTATCCTAACCTATCTTTCCCTTAATCATATTTACTTCACTTCAGTAGTTTATTTATGTGCACTTAGTTTAGAAGTAGCTTAAATTTCCTTCGCATTTAGTTAGTAGCCATTTAGTTCACACTTAATCACTTTTTTCATTCCTTTTCGAGAATCAGTTTAGGGTTAGTCTTCTATTCCTTCGTCGTCATGAATTTTCATCCTAGTTCCCTATGGAGACAATCCCGACATATCAGATTATTACTTTAGGGACAGGCTTGCACTTGAGCCTATATAGCACGCACACTAGATACACATTTGTGGTCGCGTCAAGCTTTTTGCGCCGTTGCTGGGGAATTAAGTAGACTTTAGGTTAGTAGATTTAATCCCAAATTTGATTCCAAAAATTTTAAAAGCCAAAAAAATTCAAAAAAATCAAAAATCCATAAAAATTCAGAAAAATAAAAAGTCAAAAAGAAATCATCTCCCAAAAGCCCTTTCATGAAAAATCCAAAACAAACTCCTCAAAATACTCTAATAAGAATCCACGAAAATCCCATCGTTGAGTACAATTCCAATAGTCCCCATACCCCTCGCGTTCCATAATTTTGGGTTCCACCTCCTACAACTCCAAACTTCATCACAAGTCACACGTCTAGAACACTGAGTGAGGATTCTCAATCAATTGGAGAGAGAGCTATGTCGAATATCGACAGTTTCGATTCGGGTGAAGGAAACTCATCATATCGTCCCATGAAGGATCTCTTATTTCCTGAGCGAACTGTCACACCTGGATGCATTCTACTTCCATACAATGCAGGACATTTACACTTCCATAATGGGATGATACAAATTCTTCCAACATTTCACATCATGGATTCGGAGAAACCATATCTCTATACCCGAGAGTTCGAAGAGGCATGCAAAACCTTTAGTGATCAAGCTTGCATGCAAGACGTCGTTCGTCTAAAGTTTTTTCCTTTTTCCTTAAAGGATAAAGCTAAGACCTGGCTTTGGTCCTTGCCATCGAACTCTATTATATCATGGAAGGATATGTAATCCAAGTTTCTTTCGAAGTTCTTTCCACAACATAAAACCAGCTCTATCAAAGCTCAAATTCAAGCTTTTCGACAACAAGATCATGAGTCATTTGACAAGTGTTGGGAGCGATTCCAAGATTTGGTTGACGCTTGCCCCCATCATGGATTTGAGAAACATCACCTTAACTCCTTCTTCCATCACGGGCTTACTATAGCGTCAAAACAAATTGTTCAAACAATGTGTAAAAGAGCGTTTTGGGAATTAGATGCGATTGACATTGAGGCTCATCTTAAGTATGTCGTCAAGACTACTCAAGCATGGGACACATCCGATCCTAATTCCCAAAACCGACCTCGATAAGTGTCCACTACTCCTGTTGTATCCGGTCTATACCAATTGAATCATGATACCTTAGTAGACTAGAGACTTGATCAATTTGAGAAAAGTATGAGAGACTTACTTGAGGTACGACTAAGAGAAGCTATCGGATCCACCCATGCTGTGAAAGAAGAGCTGTGTGCTATTTGCGAGGAGGGCCATTCAACAAAGAAATGTCCGACGATACCTGTTTACCAAGTCATGCTTACTGAGCAAGTGGAAGCAATATGAAGGTTTAAGGGAAATTTTAACGCCCCTCACGGGAATGCATACAACCCTTCATGGAGGAACCATCCTGGTTTTAGCTACGGGCAATAACATGCTGCGATGAACCCTACTTCACATGTTACCCTACCTCCACCCCCTCCTCAATTTCAACAAGCGCCACCTATGCAGCTACAAATGTAAGCACCAACTCCAGGCCCATACATTACCCCTCCGCGAAGGTCTTTTGAGGACAATTTAAGCCAATTCATCCAATCTCAGGATGCAACTAATGCTAAGTTTGAGCGCATGTTCACTGAGATGAATACTAGTATCTCTAGGTTGCAAGCATTCTTAAGTGTCTAAGAGAAGGGTAAGTTTCCGGCCCAAAGCCAAAGACCGCCCCAAGGGCAATCTAGTGTTAGCGCTACATCCCACGAGCATCTTGATCAATGTAGTGCAATTACCACTCTGCGTAGTGGGATAGTGGTTGACTTGTCACCTTTTTCACGCGCTAAGAAAAATTAAAAGGAGATTTCGCCCTGCATGAAAGAGGTCGAAGATGTCCCTGTGAAAAATAGTGGTAATGATGACACCGGCGGGACAAAAATGGTGATGAAACCTACCAGTGTATCCCCATATCCTCAACGGTTGATCCCTCAATCCAAAGAGACTTCTTGGGACGATGGCCTCGATGTTATTAAGCAAGTAAAGATCAATTTACCTTTTCTCGAGACCATAAAGCAAATTCCCGCATATGCTAAGTTCCATAAGGACTTACTCACAGTGAAACTAAGGCTAAAGGTAAAGAAAAATGTGTTTCTAATAAAGAACGTCAGCTCAGTACTGTTGTGTGATCTTCCACTAAAATATAAAGATCCGGGCGCACCCACCAACTTGTGCATCATGGGTCAGAACTGAACTGAACGTGCATTAATTGATTTTGGGCCGAGTGTTAACATTATTCCTTATTCCATCTATAAACAATTAGATTTGGGAGACCTTAAGCCCACGAATATGACTCTCCAACTAGCATATCGCTTCGTGAAAATGCCTCGGGGAATTATTGAAGATGTAATCGTCCAAATTTACACTTTCTACTTCCTAGTGGATTTTGTTATTTGGGATGAAGAGCCATCCATTCTCCCGAGCAATCATGTTCCCGTCATCCTTGGTCACCCATTCTTAGCTATGGTTGATGCACTCATCAATACTCAGAGTGGGTGAATACAATTAACGTTTAGGAATATGATCCTTAAGACAAATATCTTTAATAACATTAAGAACGAGGGCAACGAAAGTGAACCACGAGAAACGGATCTTATCGAGGAAGCACACGAGCATGAGAGGACTCACAAGAGAGAGCCATTAGGGGTAGGACTTGTTGCACCAAGTGAGAACGGTGATTTTGACCTTAAGCAAGAAGTAGGGGATGTGTGTTTAGTGACCGCGATTGAGAGAGAGAGAGTGAGCACGTAGGCGTGAGCAGGACAGAGAGATTTGAGGAGATTAAGAAAGAGGATGTGGAAATTAATCATGAGAGAGAGTTAGGCGATATGAGTCTAGAGGACTTTGAGAAAAAATTCGGGCTGATGGATGAGAACCTCAATATCGAAGTCCAACCTTTATTGGACTCATTTAGTCACTTAAAGGAGAGAGAATGGCAAGAAACGATAGGTACATTCCTTCTTTGTGACCATCCACCCATACCCCTTGAATCCTCTAATGCGATTGCGGAAAAGACTCAAGTATCGTCCGATTTAGAGCCCGGCCCATGCACTTCTGAAGTTAAAAGAAATCGAGATACCCCTTCCAAATAGGTGCACATGGGCAAAGAACAAGTTAGGGACCATGAGGATCCATTCCCAGTGAGTCAGGTCGAGATCAAGGGTCTCTCCCTTATCTATGGGGTTGGGCCTAACTTGTTCCGATTATTTACTTACGACAAGAAAACGGGGGAAACTAGGAGATTAACAAACCCTATTCTTGGGGTCGGGTGAGTTTTTAAGCAAGAGAGAGAGGTAATCGCACCCTTCGACGCGTATGTGGTGATTCTTGTGTACAGTAGATGTGAGTCGATTAGGTTAGTTAGAGTAGGTAGGTATATGGAACCTAGGATCGGTGCAAGAGAACACACGTCGAGAGCGGGTCTAGGTTTTCGAAGCAAGCGTAGAGAGATTTTAGGTCAATCATGTGTAGGTAAGGTTGTGGGAACATCCAAAAATTGAGAGAGAATAGTGAATTATACACTTTCAAAAAGCTGTAACTTTCAAGGATCCGGACCGGTCAGCCCCTAGGGGTCCGAATTAGTTCATTTTTTAGGAAAATAAAAAAATAGGAGTGGACCGGTCCGGTCCTGGGAACCTGAATCGGTTCGGCGTCTAGGTATTTTTCCTCCTTCCCGAGATGCACCCACCCATTCCCCAACCCCCATTTTCCCCTCCCAATCCGTTTTCCCTCACCCCTATCCACCCTTTGCCTCCCAAATACGCTGACCCTTCCCTCCCAAATACACCCTTCTCCTCCCTTATTCCACCACCACCCTCCCAACTCTCTTACTCTCTTACTTCCCGATTTCGACCATCAACCCACTGCTATTATCATGGCCAACCTCACCCTCTCTTAAAAATATAACTTTGTCGAGGTTATTGACCATGAAAATGACTCATGGCCCTCAAATCAATAACAAATCTGGTGTGAATGCTTCTTTGGACAATCTCGAAAGCTACAAATGGAGCGCCAAGTGCGTTGGAATGAGCTTCCCAATTCCGTCACCAACCTCTTCCTTCCGAGGGGTTGGTGTCATTTCCTTATCGAGCCCCACAGAGCGGTATGGGAGTCGAGGTGAGAGCTTTCTATGGATCCCTTATTCGCACTGCTAATTTTGTTTCTGAGGCGTATGTTGATGGAACGCGCATTCCATTCTCCCTCGAAATTCTCACCCAAAAACTAGCAAAAAAAGAAGTCCTGAACCCAGTCAAATTCACGTACCCCAACGCTTTCTCCCCCATTGACAAAGCCGTTTGCATAGCCCGCATCGTACCCGGCGAGTATTGGGGTATCGAAACATTTCTAGTGGGTCGGATGACCAATAAGGCGCGCATCACATTTCAAATCTCCTGCGAAAATATCCTCCAAACTTCAAACTGGCACATATCATTTACAAAGGAATATTTTTTGCGGCCTTGGACAAAAAGGGTAGCACCCCTCTCCCGTATGCCCGGATCATCACTTTCATTCTAGTCGACGCGGACATTGCCTCTCCAACCGGATTTCCTAGCTTTCCCAACCCTCTTGGGCAGGGCACCCGTAACAAAAGTAAGAAGCAACGGGAGATTATCCGCGCACGGAGGGCGAATGATGATGTTGATATTGATACCAAGTCGGAAGATGAGGACGAGGATGATTCCGAGGAGGAATAAGCTGGGGAGGCCGACGTGGTTATGGGCGAGGGTGACGAGGAAGAATATAATGAGGATAACGATTCATATTTTGAGTCGCTGGGAGCGAATTTCGATAGATGCCTCACCACGCTCCAATCATGACTCGACGAGTTCATCATTCGATACGATGTAAACCAACGGGCATACCAGCGAGACACAAGCATGATGAATCGTCTCCAGTCTGAAATGTATCGAATGACTATGGGTGCACCTCCCCCGAATTATTTCTATGACCCATACAACCCGAATGCTCCCGGACCTCCTCACCCTCCACCTCAATAGTTTGTTTATTTTCCTGGGCTATTTATGTATGTTCCCTATTTCATGTTTCCACAAATTTGTATGTTGATATATATAATGGAAATTGTTTGGCTTATCACTGTTGTGTCTTATACTTGCCTATGTGCGTATCGCATTTTGTACTTTGTTCCATTTTCTTTGTTTCTCTCTTTAATTTAGCTTTTTAGTCCATTTTGCATCGCGACTTTGCAAAAGTTTATGTTGGGGGGGGGGGGGGGGGGGGGTATGCCTGCGCTTCAAAATTTTCACAAAGTTCAAAATTCCCCAAAACCAAAAAAATGAGAAAATTTCAAAAATTTCTGAAAAAGCAAAATAATAATTCTTCAAAGTAAATAAAAATTTAAATTTAAATTTTTCAAAAATATCACCAAAGTTTTGTTTAAAGCCTCAAATTTGTAAATTTCAAATTGCACAAAGACGAAATTGACCTAAGATGGAATTCGAGGGAAGATTGACGACTTTGCGAATAAGTGTGGGGATTAACCAACAGTGAGATTTCGAGCCTATCAATTTTTTTGAGTCTTTTTTAAATCAATTCGAGTTAACGGTTAACTCAAAGTTCAATTCAGCATTTTAAAAAGTCGTTGAGGATCTCTCCTCCATTATTTTGATCGGTTACATAAAACGTGTGAGATGTTGTCTTGAAAAGCGCGCTAACATATCTCTAAACTAAATTAATCTCGAGATGCATATGGTAAATTAATTAGTAATAAGGACAATAAAGTAGGCCATTGTTTGTTTACCTAAAAATAGTAGCCATAAAAAGTTGTGAAATTTTTTCCCTTTGCAACCCAATTTTAGCCTAATAAAATTGTGAAAAATACCCACAATTTTTCCCTTTGCAATCGAAAAACCCATTTAGCCCGGAATTGTGAAAAAATGAAAAGTCAGAATCTAAGTCCAAATGGTGCAATAAAAAGGGGCAAGAAAAAATAATAGAATAAATTCAATAAAAATAGCAAGAAAAGAAAAAAAATGAAAAAATAGAAAAAAATAAAAAAAGAAGAGAAAATGAGCAAAGGCCCGGAAAAGCGCTAACGGGCATCATAAGGACATTTTCCAATTCCGAACTCTCCGACCATTCCAATTTCACCCAATACAACTTAAAATCCAAGAAAAGTTCTAACCGATTTCGGATTGCGAAATTAATTACCGCGTGGTGAGTTAAAACACGAAAATATAATATAAGAGATTAACTGGTATATATAAGAGGCGATGTTCCCGTTTCCTAATGACCATAATCCGACGAAGAGATCTTTTCACCCATAAATTACCGTCTTTCAATTTTTTGTGCGTGAATTCGTGTTCCAATACATTTAATCCTTCTATCACGTATACTGAGAGAAATAGCCATAATCCTAATGATTCGTTTGTGAGACCATCCGTGAGCATTTGAATCAAAACGAATTTTTCGAAAAGTAATGTAATGATCAATCGGTGGAAATTTGCGGTTTAATTTTTGGCTTCGCACACACACATGACAAATTGAGACTAGAGCATATAAATTTGTGGTGATTATTTTTCGGAAGGTTTGAATTATAAAAATTTGTAAGTATTTTGAAATTTTTTGAGTCAAAATCGAATTTTGTGGGTATATTCACTGGAAACCCTCACGAGACAAAACTCGTCCTGCTAGGGTAACCTAGGGATTTAAAGGCTTGTTGCATACGCTAAATGCAATATCTTGCCCGCAAAAGAGCTATTTTATCCTAATAAATTGATTTTCAAGAGTTGGGCCTAGTTATGATTCTTTAACATTGCTCGAGACGCGCAAAGTTTTAAGTTAAGGGGGGTTGATTAGGCATAAATTCTTCTGACTTTATTCCCTTAATTTAGAGACTTTTAGAACCTCGGAGGATGCAAATTTTATTGATTTATCTCAAATGTGTGCTACTGACAATTCTAACATAGTGCCTCGAGTTTTGTGTATTTCTCGTGATTTTTACACGTATTCTATATAATGAGGAGAAGAAGAATTCAAGATTGAGAAATTAAGAATGGATTGAAAGTCAAAGGGAAAAATAGTGATTTTACATCTCGAGTTCGGACGAGGGACTAACATGAAAATTGAAGACCTTGCATCTACAAGCACGCAGGAAGAAACGATGTCCCAATCCGAGCCCTGGGTTAGAAGTTGTTGAGCTTCAAATATGAGAGAAAATCTAGAGAAAACAAGAAAAGAAAGAATTCCAAAACCGGACCGGACTGATTAGTGCCAACAACGAATCGATCTGGAAGAGATCCATACTCTGAATAAATTTCACCACCGGACCGGACCGGGGTTATTAAAAAATGAACCGATCCTGGAGGAAGGCAAAGTCTGAATAAAATTCAATAGCGGACCGATTCGGATATAGATGAAAACGAACCGATCCGGATAACACCAGATCGAACCGAAATAACCCACCGGACCGGTTCAGATGAGATTTTTCTAGGTTTTCTTTTCCAAATTGAAACTTTTATCTTGCTCAAACTCTTATAGTTTCCGTAGGGTATTTAACTTATCTTAATGCCAGACATTAAGGGGTTCGATTATTATTAGTTTTAGAGAGCTTTTGCATTGATCACCTTAGTTTTCAAGTTTTTCTACATTAATTGAGGATTCAAGCTTTAATTCCAGATTTCTTCATTGCAAGTATTATTTAATTCCTGCTTTTAATTGCTTTCATATTTTAGCTTGATTAGTCATTAAATGTAGGTTGCAATTCTTATTACCAAATATTTTTTCAATTTCTCACATAGGCTATGAATTTCTGCAACTTTGATTTTGTGTTCGTATATACTTTAATCATGTCCAGCTAAGTTTTCAATGGTTGGGATGCATAAACTCAACCCGATGTAGTTTATCTATGTAGACAATAGGTTTTGAATTGAAATTTGAACGAATCATGTTGTGTAGTACACATAACCATCATAGGCCTTTTAACCTCATTTGCCCTAGGTAACCGGGGTGTTTAAGGATGTGATGCGTGTGTTAGCTATTTGGCTCCACTTTATTCTTACCTTTTATTATGTATGATGCGGGCTAGTACCCTCATATATGTAATGCTTAGGATTAATAAATATCGGGTTCTATCAAACTTTCTAATTTAAATACGAGTATTATATCCGATAAATGTACTAGGGTTCTGGGGATTGTATCCTAACCTATCTTTCCCTTAATCGTATTTACTTCATTTCAGTCGTTTATTTCTACGCACTTAGTTTAGAAGTAGCTTAAATTTCCTTTGCATTTAGTTAGTAGCCATTTAGTTCACACTTAATCACCTTTTTCATTCCTTTTCAAGAATCAGTTTTGGGTTAGTCTTCTATTCTTTCATGTTCATGAATTTTGGTCTTAGTTCCCTGTGGAGACGATCCCAACTGATCGGATTACTACTTCAGCGGCAGGCTTGCACTTGAGCCTATATATCACGCACACTAGATACATATTTGTGATCGCATCAGCCAACAACCTTATATGGAGGGAGTGTTGAGCTTTAAAGAAACAACATGAATAAAGTCTCCATGTTAGTGAGATGAGGATGCTCCGATAGATGATAGGAATTATTATATTGGACAAAAGTAAAAATCAGTACGTGAAAGAAAAGTTGGGCATTGCTCCCATTATCGATAAATTAATAGAAAGTAGACTTAGGTGGTACGTACATGTGATGCATAGAGTCGTGGATGCAGCAATAATAAGATGAAGATTATTGGAAATAGTGGGTAAAAGAGAAAGGGGTCGCCCTAAGCTATCGTGGGAAGAAATTATTAGGAGAGATCTTAAGGAATTAAACTTGAATGATAATATTGCATATAATAGATTAGAATGGAAAAAGAGAATCCATGTGGCCGACACCATATAATGGGATTAAGGCAAGGATGATTGTGATGATGCTAAGGAGACCCTGTTTTTGGATTCAATTTAAGACTCACTAATGTGCTATTACCACATTGGATAATGTTTTTAGTGGAACCCATGTGATCCACACACACCACCCAATGTGGGGATGATACATCACTGTGTTTTAAAATTGAGTCTAAAAACTGGATCTTCCTAGCATTGCTCATAATTTCATTCTGGATTATACATGCAATATCACAATATAGACATATATATACAAATCATTGTTCATAATTTTATTGTATGTATGTATGTATGTATGTATGTACGTACGTACGTATGTATGTACGTACGTATGTATGTATGCATTTGTATTATATATGTATGTATGTATGTATGTATGTATGTATGTATGTATGTATGTATGTATGTATGTATACGTTTGTATTATGTATGAGTCAAACATCCCAACACGCGTCATTAAATATACATAATGAACACACGATATATTTATGTATTTATGATGTGTGTGTGTTTGATAATTTTGTCAAATTTACATAAAATTGTATTTAAAAATAAGTTTACCAAATGCACACCAATATTTACAAACATAGAAAATTGAATTTTAAAAACAGTGTTTAAATTGAATTTTTAAAATACATAATCAAACGAGCCCTTATTTGTCAAAATATAGTCGTCTTAAACTTGTGTGTAAAAACATTAATCTCCAAATTTGTTTATATCAATGCAGCTAAAATCACCCCTCTCAAATTGGATATTTTAAAATGCAATTATTGGAGAATAAGTTCAATAGTGTTGAATTTTTAATAATAAGTATTTAAATTATAAATTTAAAATAAAAAGATACCTTCAATGTGAAATGAAGAAATCAGATTGACCCGGAATGAGAAAATGTATTAGAATAATATTATATTGACCAATATATATATATATATATATATATATATAAAAAACAAAATTGATCTAGAATGCGCTTACTAATGCATTTTGATACTTTTTTTAATCAGGTTTTTGGTCAGCATAGCACTCAACCAAAGCCACATCTATTGGTTTGTTTTTTCATGCCAATTTATTCTGCATGTGCGTGTATTACATGTTGAGAAGGGTTGACGCTGGCCATAGAGAGATTATATTTGTCCGAATTTTTTCGAGTTATTCTTTTACCAATTAAGATTTCACTTTTTTTTTAAGTTTTTTCAAATTATGAGTCTTTTTTATTTTTAACATAATCAATGTATTATATTCTATGATAACAAATAAGTGTTGATCTTAATCATTAATTAAATGTAACCTTAATCTATACAAAAAGAGAATAAAGATTCTTAATTTGGAACAAATGGAGTATTATTTTATTACAACCAAGAACATCCTCATAAATATTAAAGTGAAATGTAGTAAAGTGACGCCAATGTGATTATGGTTTTGAATGATTTTTTTCGAAAAAACATAAACAAGCACCCCATTATTTTCTTTTTCTTGGATGAGAGTAGAGGAAGAATTTATTTTGTAAAACCACCTCCAAGCCGTTCTACACGATCGAAATAGATTAAACTCATTTTTCAAAAGAGGTAAACTCTACGGTTTGTGTATTTTAGTCCTTGGTGGAAATTCTTATGTTGCCCCAATGATAAAATTTTAAAAATGATTCGAGGAAAAAGTTAGGTTGGAAACTCGGAATAAAAACAATTTATAAATAAGAGGAAAAATATTGGGGCAAAAGCCCAAAATTTTTTAAAAATGTATTTTTCGCTCTCCTCTATGATATTAGCACATTTAGACATACCTCCTAGAATTATAAAAAGTTAACTTCCCTCTTGTAGATCAAAGTATCATTTTATATTTAATGATTGTTCAAAGTAAAATCATTTGTTCATTTTTTTTTTGGGGGGGGGGGGGGGGAGAAGGGTGTTGATCCAAAATATTATCCACCTACGTGGACCAATCAGAATTGAACATGTGTCCTCCTACATAGACATAATCCGATTCCACAGATAGTAACTCTGCCGACCAACACGACCAATGAAGAGTCATCATACCAAAGGTCATACTACACGTGGTTTATACAACCAATCATCATATTCATTATGTAAGGATGTAAATGCTTAAATGTATAAAGGCATTCCATCCCTCGACATTCCACCCCTTGACTTCCGGGTCATTATAAATACATTGTATCCCTTTCATCAAGGTCACGGTCGAACGGATTCTGGGATATTCTTATCTACAAGAGTACCTAGCTTTCTGTAACCTCTGAAATCAATAAAACAACAATGGACGTAGGCTTTCTTACATAGCTGAACCACTTTAAAAACTCTCTCTTTCTTTACCATCACATGTTTTATTTGTGATTATAGAATTAGATCAAGTCTAGTTTTTTATATCAATAGATTGGCGCCATCTGTGGGAATGTGTTTCTAAGTGTCGTTTTCACTCTCATATACCTTTGTTCAAGATAAGATGAATGACCCCGAGTCCAGTTCCAGAATTGAATGCAACCCGCCTATTCCATCTTATCAACCTATGGTGACAGACTTAACTGGAATCCTTGATAGTATTTCCAGAGAACAAGAAGCCATGCAAGAAACGGTGAGGCAATTGGCTCAGTCACTACAAATGGCACCCTCATCCAGATGACAAATGCCGCCTCCACCTCCAAGATCCATCAGACATAGTTATTCTAGATCCTCACGAGACACCTCTTATCGTCCAGGAGCAAGTTCATCACTCATGTCCACATATCCCTATGATATCCATTATTTTTCTCCTGAAAGGCCAAGTGTCTTGGAAAGGTTAAGAAGAGCTTAGACGTTTGACCATTTGGGATCCTGAGCAAATAGAAACCCTCCCAAGGTGTTATCCAGGAACACTCAACATCCAGTCGACCAACATGAGGCCTCAATCAGATCAAGATCAAGCATCCAACGATTTGTACACTCCAAGCAGACCTCTCAAGAGGAGAGTTCAATGCAGACACATGGTCAGAACAATCGAGCTACTTTGCATAGATTTGATGCAGGTAATCCTTCATGGAAAGGATCATTCCAACAGTTGGAAGATCGGCTAGGGGAGATGGCAAAGGCAAAAAATCCTTTACAACGGAGCTTCGTTAAATGATGTCCTTTTATTCGTGCAATTATGGATTTTCCTACTCCATCTAAATTTAAAGATCCCGTGGTTACTCCCAAATATAATAGTAAAACTGATCCAGTTCTCCATATCGAGCAATATCAAGTTGTAGCTGATATTCATTCAGTTCCTGATGAAATGAGGTGTAGAGAAATTTCAAGTACCATTACAGGTTCAGCCCAAATATGGTATAATAACCTGCCCTGAGGATAAATTTCCAACTTCAATTAGCTTGTCGAGCTATTCATTAGAAACTTTTGTTTTGTAGCTAAGCCAGTGAAAAGAGTAGCTCATCTTTTGAGTGTAAGGCAACAAGTGGGGGAAAGTACCAGGGAGTACATTACACATTTTAATAATGATAAATTAGAGGAGATTGATTATGAGGAGAAAACATCCATCACTGCTCTTATGAGTGGCTTGCTTCCCGAGAAACTCTATCATACTGTGGAAAAAGATTCTCCTAAAATTATGGTTGAACTCATGGCGAAAGCAGAAAAAATAATGAACGTCGAAAAAGCGATGGCCGCAAAACAAAGTCCACCCACAAAGCCTAATATGAAGCCTGAGAAAAAGGAGCAAAAAGAGCAGAAGGAGCGGAAGCAAAAGAAAGAGCACAAGCTCATAAAATATGGAACATGTATTCCATTAAGTGTTAGTATTCACTATATCCTAGAGAAAATCAAACACAATAAAGATTTGCGATGGCCTGAGAAGTTGAGGGCACCCCCTAGCAAGAGGGATAAATCCAATAGTATGAATTCCATAAGGATCATGGACATACAACGGATAACTGTGCCTCTTTGCAAAATGAGATAAAATCCCTCATCCACCAAGGAAAACTCAATAAATTTATTAATCGGCGTGATAGCAGAGAACCTTGAAGAAGGTCGAATTCTCCATGCAAGTCTAGAGATGACATGAAGAGAAATCATGAAGACGATTATAAAGATGATCCAGGCCTATCGAAGAAGCCCAGGCAACCAAAACATGAGGTAGCTATGATCAGTTTTGGTTAATTTAATTGTCATATGATTACATGTGGTGATGCAGGAGGAGGCGATCACACGGCCGAAAGGAAAGCTTATTTATATGAACCCGGGCTTGCTCTTTTATCCAGAGAATTCATCTTAACGAAGATGATTAGTCGAGGAAGGTCAACAAAGATGAACGGGTGGTCGGCTTCTATAAAAATGATCTTTCTGGGGTACTTTATCCCCATGATGACCCATTGGTTGTCAAATTTAGGATCCAGGATACTGTCATCGCCAAAATTTTGGTGGATAATGGGAGCTCGACAGATATTATATTTTATCCTTACTTTCAGAGTTTGGATTTGAAGCTCAGCCAACTGGAACCCTATCATAGGCCATCAATAGGCTTTTCTAGTGATAAAATTTATACTCTTGGGATGATCAAGCTTAAAATGTTGTTCGGCACCTGGCCAGCAAGTCGTATAGAGAAAATATGCTTTTTCGTGATGGATAAAAACGTTCAATCTGCCTATAATGTGATCCTCGACAGGGTAGGGTTAAAGAAGTTTAAAGTTGTACCGTCAACAGTTCATCAATGCTTGAAGTTTCCAACTCATTTTGGGTAGGTGTTGTGAAAGGAGAATAAAAGGTGGCCAGAGTGTATTACTACTCCTTAAGAGAGAAAGAGGACCTGATTGAATTGAATAAGAAAACTACAACTTACCAGGTGTATACTACTGAGCCTAACGGTGAATCTGAAGTTAAAACCTTAGATCCATGAGATGAAACAGAATTAGTCAAGGGACAGATTGTAAGAGCTACTAAAAGAATTATCTTGGACAACGACAAACCTGAAGGAACTACGCAGATCAGCTCAACACCGGATCCCATCCTTAAATAAGAATTAATTATGTTCCTACTACAACGGAGAAATGTATTTACTTGGAGCCATGAGGATATGCCTGGGACAGATCCCAATTTCCTCTGTCATAAGCTCAACATCAGTAACGATGCCAAGCCGATCAAGCATAGACGTAGAGTTTTTAATCTAGAGAAAAATCAAGCTATTCAGGAAGAAGTAGAGAAGCTTGAAAAATCCCGATTTATTGAAGATGTGAAAAACCCAGCCTGGTCGGCCAATGTGGTAATGGTAAAAACAGAATGATAAATGGAGGATGTTTGTGGATTTCACTGACTTAAATAAAGCTTTCCTAAATGATCATTTTCCCTTGCCTAGAATTGATCAGTAAGTGTATGCTACGTCAAGACATGATCTTTTAAGCTTCATGGATGTCTATTCTGGGTCTAATCAGATAAGGATGAAACCTGAAGACAAGGAAAGTATAGCCTTCATCACCAATCGAGGAACTTATTTTTATAATGTAATGCCCTTTGGGCTTAAAAATGCAGGAGCAACATATTAAAGATTGGTGAGCAACGTCTTCGAAGAGAAGATAGGCAAAAATATAGAGGTTTATATGGATGATATGTTGCTGAAAAGTAAAAAGCTTCAGATCATATCGTCGACCTCATTCAGACTTTTAATCAGTTGGAAAAGCATCAGATGAAGCTGAATCCAACCGAGTGTGTTTGGAGTACAAGAAGGGATGTTCCTCAGCTTTATAGTTAATCAAATGGGAATTGAGGGTAATCCAGCAAAGATAAAAACTTTAATTGAAATCCAGTCACTGACCTGCAATAGAGATGTACAGAGGCTCACTGGAAGAGTTGTAGTCTTAAACAGATTTGTTTCTCGAGCAACAGACAGGTGCTTACCATTTTTTAAGGTGTTAAGAGAAACTTTTGAGAGTAATGTAGAATGTGAAGAAGCATTCCAGGAGTTAAACAAGCACTTGGGATCACCATCATTGCTCTCTCGACCAGTCGTGGGAGAGAAATTGTACTTATATTTAGCTATTTCTGAGTCAATAGTGAGCTCGACCTTGGTCAGACAGGACAATGGAATCCAAAAACCAGTCTATTATACCAGCAAAGCATTCAGAAGAGATGAAATTAAGTACCCATGTTTGGAAAAATTTGCCTTAGCACTTATTGAGGCTTCTAGACATATGAAACCCTATTTATAAGCACACACCATAGTTATGTATACTGATCTGCCCCTTCGATAAGCACTCCACAAGCCTGAGAAGTCAGGAAGACTGACGTACTGGGCGGTAGAATTAGGGGAGTATGATATTGTCTATGAACTAAGATTATCATTAAAAGGCCAAGCTTTGGCAGATTTTATTGCTGAATTTACTTATCCGGAGGTTCTCGACCAATAAAACTTGCCTGCCGAGCAAACTTTGAAAGAAGAGAGCTCAGCTCAAAAGCAAGTTGAAATTGCTGTTGATCAACCTGAGTAATCAAAAATTCAGGAAATGGCCTAGAAATATATGGAGGAGAGTAAAAAGATATTCTAACATGGATCATTGAAAATAGAAAGTTTCAATAGTGATGTTCCATTATGGAATTTATATGTGGATGGATCTTCATGTGCTATTGACAGTGGGGCAGATATAATACTTGATACTCCTAATGATATTGATATTGAGTATGCTCTTAGGTTTCAATTCAAATCATTAAACAATGTGGCGTAATACGAAGCCTTAATGGTTGGGTTGAATATAACTCATTCATTAGGCGCTGAGCAAGTAGTGGTGTATAGTGATTCACGGTTGGTCATTAACCAAGTGCTGAATTTGTACGGAGTCAAAGGAAAATTGATGACCCGGTATCTTGCTAAGGCCATAGAGGATATAACTAAGTTTTATGTCATCCAAATGAGCAAGATGCCAAGAATAGCAAATGCTCAAGCTGATGCACTTGCTCGACTAACATCAACAACATGAATTGAGCTTAAAAGAACAATCCTAATCAAACTCTTGGCTAATCGAAGTATTGATGAGGACCTGATGGTTAGTTTCATTGATGTAGATATGGGACCTTATTGGATGGATTCCATCAAAGCTTATATTGAAGATGGAAACCTACCACCTGATCCTAAAGAGGCCTAGAATCTTTGATATAAAGCAGCGAGATATGTGTTAGATAAAGGAGTTTTATACAGAATGGGACTAACAATCTCCTTACAGCGTTGTGTGCATACAATGGAAGTGGAAGATTCAATCAAAGAAGTGCATGAAGGTTCTTGTGGGGATCATTCCGTTGGTCGATCATTGCTCCAACGAATTAACACTCAGGGATACTACTGGCCGACTATAATGGCAGATTGTACAACCTTTACGAGAAAGTGTGATAAGTGCCAGAGATTCTCTGCTATTCATAAAACACCTAATGCTGCATTAAAACCAATAACTTTACCTTGGTCATTCGCTATATGGGTAATTGACTTGTCGGCCCACTGCCAACCACCAAAGGCAGGTTCAATTATTTAGTCGTTGCTATTGATTATTTCACCAAATGGGTGGAGACAGAGCCATTGGTTTATATGCCTTATGAGAAAGTATATTTGTTCACCTGGAAGAATATAATCTATCGAAATGGTTTACCATACGCTTTTATTATAGATCATGGCACCCAGTTCGACAACGAGGAGTTTGAAGCATACTGTGTTCAGTCCAAAATCTAGAAACTGCATTCTGCACCAGGCCATCCTCAAAGTAATGGTCAAACGGAAATTTGTTGAGCGAGTTGAAGATAAAACTTGATGTTGCCAAGAAACTGGATTATTGAACTACACTTTGTTCTTTTGGCTTACAGAGCAACGCCGAGAATAGCAACTGAAGAGACACCATACATGCTTGCATTTGGGATTGAATCTATGGCACCAGCCGAGCTCGACCTTCCAACCCATAGGGTATTAAACTTTGATTCCCCGGTTAGTGATTTGATGAGGCCATTAGATCTCAACATGTTGGAGGAAGTACGAGAAGATGAAGCTCTGAGAAATTCTGCATACCAACACAGAATTACTCACTTTTAAAATAAAAGGGCCAAGCCGAATAACCTCAAGGAGGGCGATTATGTTGTTAAGAAGTTATCAAGAAGAATAACAAGCTTGAAGCCAATTGGCATGGACTATATCTCATATCAACTCTAATCCGACCGGGAACCTATTGGATTGAGACTTTGGATGGTGAAGAATTCAAAAATTCCTAGAATGTCGAGCACCTCATAAAATATTATCAGTAATTCGAAGGACTGCCATTATTGTATTTCTTTTTCTTTTATTTGAGTATCATTAAAATGTTACTTTCAGTCTATTCAATTTTTCAATTTTTTTGGGAGTACGGCGATGATATACATCCCCCCAGAACATAAATAACACGATACATATATATCTTCAACTCCTACCAAGTTAAAACAGGATTACAATCCTCAGCACTTGGTCGGAAACAAAAATAACCAACCAAGTCAAAATAGGATTACAATCCTCAGCACTTGGTTGGCAATAATAATTTACTTCATGTATGACTTCGTAAAAACAAATCACGAACAAGAATTTGATTACTTCAAGTACGATTTTATATAAACAAGTCAAGAATAAGAAGTGTAAAACTTCGTATAAAACTAAGAAAATTATAAACAAGTTTTACCCAACAAAGTTAAAAGCAGGAAGACATGTAAAAATTCCTAAATACTGGAATATAAACATATATTCCTCATACACTTGGTCACCACTGGTAACCATTGCAAAATTTGGATCAATATCTAAGTGTATTAGTAGAACCAATGGCATTACAATCATAAGTTAACTGATTGATTAAAATAATCATAAGTTAACAAACACAAACTTATGGATTTCCATTCATATAAACTGTATTACATTCAAATGAATAAGAAAATATAGGAAAATCATTTAACTCGACGCTTTCATTCAGCTTTGGAAGTCGACTTCACTCTTTCCATCCTAGCAGGAGGATCATCCAACGTATAGGGAGAATTGATAAAGTTGAAGTCTTCCAACATTCTTCTGTTACTGCTACTCGGGGCGTTAATCAGATGTGAAGGATGAACCATTTCATGAACATGATGGAGATCATAATCCTCCAAGTATTTAGTGATTAAACACTGAGATATGGCGTTAGGAGGGATACATGATTTATCCAACTTGAACGGAGGCTTGTTACAATCTAGCAAACCAGGTTTATTCTAATACCACAGTTTTCTATCCCGATCATGCTTCAATAAAGTTTAACAATTGGTCCATCCCCACCTGTACCCTTCATCACGACTCTGGTCAAGATGATCATCAACATGGCCAAGAGCCTCATTGTAGCCTTCCATCCATACTTCTCGAGGTTTCTTATGAAACTAAAAAGTCAATCTCTTAACATGATTTCGAAGTCTCTTTATTATATTATCTTTTTCTTTTAATTGAGAAGATTGGTCAGTAAGAGCCTTGCCTTTAGCTTTCAGTTGTGAAGACAAATTAACAACAGCCTGACTTTTAACTTTTAATTAAGTTACTTGGTCAGGTAAGGTCTTCTTAGTCCTAGCCTCCTCAACATTTGGTCATCCCGCTCTTAATCATTTGGAGGATTGTCCAAGGTTGGATTTCTTTAGAGTCTCAAGTTCCTCTATAAGATTGCCATTCTCCTTCTCTAAAAAGGAATCCCCTTCATCAACATCAGTAGCAGAAGATTGCTTTAAAGTATCAAGCTCATTCCGGAGTCTATTGTTCTCTTTTTCGAAGAGCTTAGAAATTTTTCGGGCTTCATCTACCTCTCTGGTCAGCAAAAATTCCTTTTTTCTGTAGGCAGAAGCCTATTTTTCAAGTTTATCATCAAAACCCCATTTTTTGCTTAATGCCTTGTATTTGGCTTCATAGCTAGCATGCAGCAACACTTTTCTTTCATTATGCTCTGCCTGTAAATCTTCAATCATCTCATATAATGCAACATTATTGTTCACATCCTGATCAAAAAGAAACTTGAGATAAGTATATACATCCCTTGCCTGATCAGAAGCGTCTATGCCGAGAAAGTCTGTTAATTCGTCATCAGTTAAGTCCAAGTGAACAGCTTTGAACAGATTGTTTCAACGTTTGAGTAGGTCAAAGTTAGTAGTTATATCTTGGCCATAAACTATAAAGATAAAGTAATAATTAATCAACAATAAAAGAAGACAGAGAAACAGCCGAGCCACAACAAAGTACATGTTGATTAAAGGAAGAGTTCTTTAATTAATTAATAAGGAACGTTAAAAGTACATCAGAGAAAAGATAAGAAGAAAACAAAATAAAGGTACAAAGACCAGGAGCCGAACAAGTCTACACCTTCTTCTTATCCTTTTCAGCTTTAGGGTTTATACTCTGGTCAGCAGAAGGGGCAGCTGAATCAATAGGAACATTATCTTGGTTAATTGAGGGAACAATGGGATCAATGGATAAAGAGTATTCCCCTGAGCCTGAATTATCATCAATCTCATCATCAAGATTTGGGGGGGGGGGGGGGGGGGAGCCTGGATTATGCCTAAGAAAGAGCTCTAAGTCCTCAGCAGTGCCAACTTCTATCAGAGTTATCGACCAACCATCCATAAAGAACTTCTTCTTAGTATACGTTATTTGGGTAGAAGTGGCAGAGATGGATTTATCCCAACCCTTGTTGAAGGATTATTCTATGGTTTTCTTCCTTTTAGTTTTCTCAGCAGAAAGGTCAGTGGATAGTTTGGCTACCTTCTCCTCATCAGCCTTTTCACTGCGCTTAACTTGAGCAATGGTTGAGTTAGCCACATACAAAGCATCATCAGCTTTTTATCGTGCTTCTTCAGCAGTCTTGATCTTCTCCTCCCAAGCCTTTTTCTCTATCTCTAAATCTTGTTGGGAATCCATCGCATATTTTCTAAGACCTTCAAAGGCCTCCTCTACTTATCCCAACTAATAACATAGATGATCGTCCTTCTCCGGCATTTGGTTATAATCAACCAGGAACTGTAAGAAAAAAAAGGCAAGTCAGTACAAGTCAAAGAATATATGAATAGTATCCAACCAACGTCAAGCAAGAAAATTTACCAAGGCCAAGCTTTGAGTAGCTCTTGCTGATAATTATGATCGGGACGTTGAGGCACTAATGACTCAATGGTCTGGGAGGGTGCCGAACCTGATAAACATCCTAGCCAATCTAGGACTAAAGGATATAAATGAGCTAGCAACAGATGGGACCATACCGACTAATCCATGTTGTTCGGCATCAACAACTTTTTTAACATGCTTATCAGTAGGACCTCTCCTCAGTCTTTTAAGAGGAGATTCATCACCTTTGTTGGCTGGGGGCTTCTTACTAGCCTCGACCTTCTTCTTTGGGGAATTGGTATTAATTGGTTTCTTATCACCAACTACAAAATCATCCTCCAAAAGGTTAGGAATTTTCCTTTTGACCTTGCTGACAGAAAGAGGAAGGTCGGAATCAAAGGAAGAAGATGTGCCAACTTCAGCACCAAACCCAGTAGATTCAGTGGCTGAGGAAGTAGACACTGGATCCCTCTTCAACTCAATTATGATTGAAGGCACAACAGTTGTTAGCTGAGCTATAAAAAAAGTGATGGAATTTTTGTACTCCAGCAACACAGAATATGATCGGGGATGCTCTTCCCCTGCCCTTTTGTTCGGGCCCCACAAGAATTTGAGTTGTTCTAAAATCACTTCACCTGGCTTGGGGTACTTTCTGTTGCGTTCTTCTGCAAAAAAGCAATAAACAGCAGCAGTTAACATATATTAGAAAAGAAACTAGTAAATAAGGGGAAAGCAATGAAATAACAACCTATCCCATTCCCAGACTGAAGGCACCTGGGACCATGATAGGAAACTCCATTCTTAAGTGGAGCATGTTGCCAGTTTTTTACTATTAAATCATGAACCCAATAATCCTTATTCGAATCAAGCAAATTCAACACTAGCCTTATTAGCTTGTCTGGTCTTCAAATAATAAGTGTTTTACCCTATAATAGACCATTTATAATAGAACATAATCTCTGGAATCCCAATATGGGTTCCATAAATTTCATTTAGTTTGTTAACCCCATTGATAACTCTCCAGGTGTTGGGAGCTCCTCTCGCTAGAACAATGTCAAAATATTGTCATAAATGAAGAAGAAAAGGGCTTGGTGGAAAGGTAAAATCGCACTCAGCTATAAACAAAGTTGGGATCCAATGACCCTCAGCTAAAGAGTAAACATCTATAAGGTTGGGAGGTATTTCTAAATCAACCCAAGAAGGAATTTTATGTTCTTCCTTAAATTCTCTAGAGAATCAACATCAATTATGTAAACCATGGCTTAGAAAGAACGAAATAAAGAAAAATAAAGAGAAACAAAGAGTTCTTACAGAAGATTAAGGATTCAGTAAGAACTATCAAAAGGAAAGATAAACGATGGCGAACGATCGCGTAAAAAGCTCACAGAATAGTTACTACAGTTCGAAGATTTAGGGTAAGGCAAAGTTTGGAAAAGCCTCCCGCCTTTTGATAGTTGGTCTCAAAAACAGCGAATGTAATGATTAAATGTAGCAACGATTGACATTTCGACGGCTTCGCGATGCAAAAGGTGAAAAAGACCCATTTACCCTTTTGCAGTTCGCTAAAATTCAAATTATTTACAAAAATACCATTTTCATATAGTGCCAGTAAATTTTAAAAGTGTGGGAGGTCGGCTTTCGATCAAGGATCATAAAAATACTCCGAGCTACTTCCAGAATCAAATTCTCCATAATTTCACACAAGCATCAAGCATGGAACATTGGGGGCATCTGTTGATGCCAAAAATTATCCACCTACGCGGACCAATCAGAAGTGAACACATATCCTCTTACATAGCCAAAATCTTAGTTAGCAGATAGTAACTTTGTCGACCAACACAAGGAAGGACGACCAACAAGACCAATGAAGAGTCTTCATACCAAGGTTCATACTATACGTGGTTTATACAACCAATCGTCATATTCATTATGTAAGGATGTAAATGCTTAAATTTATAAAGGCATTTCATCCCTCAAAATTTATCCCCTTGACTTTCGAGTCATTATAAATATGTTGTGTCCCTTTCATCGAGGGCATGGTCAAACGGATTCTGGGATATTCTTATCTACAAGAGTATTTAGATTTCTATGACCTCTGAAATCAATAAAACAACAGTGGATGTACATTTTCTTACATAGATGAACCACTTTAAAAACTATCTCTATTTATTTACCATTACATATTTTATTTATGATTGTAAACTTAGATCAAGTCTAGTTTTTTACATCAACAGGGGGTAAGTCTAATTTTTTAATTTCTAGATGAGCATATCTAAATGTAATTATCATAGGGGGTAATTAGAAAAAAGTAAAAAAATGATAAATAAGAGGGAAAATGTTGTGTCACTATGTAAGCTGCCGCATAGAAAACGAGTAATTCTTAACTCGTGAAATCCGAATTTCTCAGCACATTGATGCCACATTTGGGCTTGCAATTGGGTTATCGGATTTAGTTTGCATGACCAATATTCTAAGGTCTTTGTTTATGAATCGACCAGAAAATGCGTTCTTGCAAATTGATGATATTTTAATTTACTTTTTAAGCTTTTAAACCAATAACTTTTTATAACAAAAATTAAGTGTTTTCTAAGGCAATCTCCAATGGCGGTTGTTTTTATAATTATTTTTGTTCAATGTGTCGAGGTATTTTACATGTGACTTGGAAATTTTATGAAATATGTAGAAAAGTTAGAAAAGAAGAATTTTCAATTGTGATATTTCTAAAAAGTTCTTCTATCACACGCGTCAATATAATAGATCATTTCTACAAAAATGTGAGTTGAACTATCATTCTCCATGTTTTTTTTTAAAAAGTAAACATTGACATATTAATTAGGAAGATATTACTTGAAAAGAGGGACCCAACATCTTTACGTAAACATCAAGACATTCTTAGTAATCATCAATGGATTTGGCACGCTGAGCCAAACAGTGAGCGGGGACATTTCCCCCTTGTTTGACACAAGAATAGTAAGATAGGTGAAACGAACATTCAATTTGAGTTACTAAATATCCCCCCTACAAGTTAAAGTTTAAGCTGCAAACTTTTGAGGACTAAAAAATACAGACATACTATTGTAACACCCTGCCTAATTAAATACCGGGTGATCAGTCATTTATTAAATTAAAATCAAATCATTCTTAGCATCACTATCGAAAATAATTTTCCATTTTAATCACCCTATAATTAATCAAGCTAAGTGTCAAAACATTTTAAAATATCATTTAATTTATTAAGTTCCATCGTAAAAACCTTTTTACATATAAGCCAGTTTAAGAATAACACAAATGCTAAGGATATCAATCAACCGAAAGAAACATGACAACTAGATTATTCAAACAACATCAATATCCATAAGTAAAATCAATAAGACATGAAAAACTCCAAATGAGTACTGAATACTGAAACATAAATAAATACAAAATCTCTAATGAGTCTAAACGGGAATAGGAAATCGGGCGACACATGCCCTAGCTATGAAGAACTAAATCAAGAGCTGAATCAAGGAAGAGGTCGTCTAATGCAAGGGCCTGCAACTCCCACATAAGCTACAGCACGTCCAATCCAAAGAACCTAGGCCTGATGCCCTTGTGGCTGGGCACCTGTAATATATATATATATATATATATATACACAATAGAGAGAAAATGATAGGAAACGGGTCAGACCCTGAGTGTAAAACAGTTTTAAAAATAGTTTAGCAGGTATTTAAAATGCTTACTAACTAATATAACAACCATGTTAGTACGCGACACTCTCTTGAGAATTCTCACCTCTTATCTAGTGTGCACGCCTACCATAGTACTAAAATGCCTCATAAGTCTATCTAATTCATCTCCCATAAATTCTATTTCGAAAAGTCACAAGCCTATGATTTTAGTTTAGAGATCAGTCTTTTAATGATTACTTACATCGATTATGTATTTCTCAATACTGTTATAAAGTTCCCGAACACTTACTACAATTTTGGAGCAATTATTCAATATTTATCTACTTATACGCACAGTAGAAGAATTCCATATAGACATATATATATTAATCACTCATATAATATATATACTATCGGCACCCCACATAGAATCTATGGTGATGGCATACTCTGTTATCCTCGTACCAAGGGAAATACTAGTTCGGAATCACTCTCGAATTGTATTAACATAAAACAAATAAAATGGAGGCAAAACAGTTCCAATTTACTAAGAGGTCAACACATACCCCTCACATCTCTTAGGACCGTCTGACTATCATTCTCAGATAGCCTGTACCAAGGAATTCTATGTTCTAGGGTACAAGTCAATATTACCCATAAAGGTCCCATCGAGATAAGACTGTCTCGGCGCGGCAACCTCCGTGATAGCAAGTAGCGTGGGTATGATTATACACAAATATATAATACATATATACACATGCACTAGGTCATATATATAAATATTCACATTTTTCAATAAGATTCGCCCACGACCCATAATAATATTTTTAATCATACGTAGTACAATTTACCCAATTCTTACGCATAAAGAACTCATCTCTTTTTATTCTCAATTATAATCATTTCATAATTACTTCTTGTCCCTCGAAGTATTCTCTCTTCCTAAAGGTAAATTCAGTAGGTATACCCTCACTAACATACTGGTTTAAGTCCTTCATGTATCTCTCAATTCCTTAGTTAATGTACGCACGATTTCTAATATGTGTCATACCCCCGTTATCCCACGATTACATCCCGTATAAAATTATATTCAACGGAACCTACTTAGACCCTACTAGTCCTCTTCATGACCCATTATGCTCTTCAAATAATATTCAAGGTCTCCTACGCATTTTATCCGAATTAAACAAAAAGAGGGAAAACATTCAGTTTCCAGGAGGGGTCGATCGATCGATAAAGGATGTCAATCAATCGACATTCTTGAGTCGATCAATCGATCAAGCAATTTTTGCCCAGATTCTGCTATTCCAACCTACGGGTTTCATCTCCTTTCAACCTCTAAATCGTGCTTAATTAATCCCAAACTCCTAAATAATTAAACCACTGATTATACACCTACCTACATGATTTTCAATGTAAAGCATGTACGAATTCATTAAAGACATCGAATTAAAGGGTCCAATTCAACAGAATTATCAAGAACCCTAGTTTTGTATTAATTTCCAAAATTCTCATTCTTCTTCCAAATTTCTTTCTATTAAACCATTTCGATTTCATGGGTAATCCTCTTAATATGATAAGGCTTCCAGATTTCATGAATTACTCCCAAAACATGCGATTTGAGTCTTCTAAATTATACAATTCTTCAATAAAAACATGTATTCTTAATCTTATTCTAACATGGGTGAAATATCAACTACGAATTATCAAGATAGATACTTGACTTAAGATCGTAGGTCTGATTCCATGAATTTGACAGGTATAGACATGATCCCCTCGCTCCGATTTTCGTTTAGGTAGTGGCAGTGGTGCAATCCGGTAAGTTCTTGGCCTTGAATTCTTGGAAAGCTTTTTCCTCTCTTCCTCTCATTGTCGTTCTAATCTTTTGAGAATATTAACCCTAGAAGACTCTCCTAAAATTTAATTTTAATTCCTAATTTTCGTCATTCACTAAGGCATAATTTGGAAAATGACGAAATCGCCCTCCCGGGGTGTCGGTTAGGCCTAAAAACGCCCTGAGACCCAAACTAAATCTCTGGGTACATTCCAGACAAGTTGACGCACTCGAAATGATTATACGGACGACTTATAATTTATTCACTTTTTATAATAATAATTTAGTCCCGACACGACACAGGCGCGTCCCGACTTAATTTTCATAATTGTCATATTATTCACTCGTGGCAATTTTAATAAATTCAATACTACATATAACTTTACTCATTAAGTAATATTCATCAAATTCCCAATAATTACTAACTCTCGTCACGCTCGTAAATATTTAAAATAAATTTTTGAATTAATATTAAATTAAATTATCTCAATTAAATTTAATAAATTCCCAATTTAAAAGCCATAAAAATACGGGGTATTACATACTTCCCCCTTAATAACGAAATTTCTTCCTGAAATTCGAAAAATAAGGCATACCTGGTAAAAATAAATTTGGGTATTTTTCACGCATATCTGCCTCGCACTCCCAAGTGGACTCCTCCACGTTATAATGCTCCCACTGAACCCGTACAAGTGGAACTACCTTCGACCTCAATCTCCTCTCGCTATGGTCTAGGATAGACACTGGTCTCTCCTCATAAGAACTGTTGGGCCGTAAGTTAATCTCCTCTATCGCGATGTGAGTGTGGGCCGTATCATCCCAAAGATATCGTCTCAACGACGAAATGTGGAATACATCATGAATATGGTGCAAGTTCTCTGGAAACCCCAATCTGTATGCCACAATCCCTATCCTCTCGATAATGGGAAATGGTCCTACATACCTCGAATCCAACTTCCCCTGCTTCCCGAATCCCATTACTCCTTTCATAGGAGACACACGCAGTAATACTTGGTCCCCCACGCTAAACTCGCGGAAGGACCGCTTTGCATCGGCGTAGCTTTTCTACCTGTCCTGGGCTACCCGAATGCAACTCCTGATAAGCTCAATCCTAGCTGACGTCCCCTGAATCACCTCTGGTCCGAGCAACTTGTTGTCCCCCACCCCTAGATAATAATGGGAGAAAGATAAGGTCTGCCATACAAAGCCTCAAATGGACCATGTCGATCGTGAACTGATAGGAGTTATTATAAGCAAACTCCACCAGTGGAAGATACGGCTCCCAACCTCCTCCAAAATCAAGCACACACATGCGTAGCATATCCTCCAGCATCTGATTAGAATGCTTTGTCTGTTCAATCGTCTATGGGTGATAAGATGAACTCAATCTCAACTTTGTACCCATGGCCTCTTGAAAGCTCTCCCAGAAGCGCGACATAAAAATCTTGTTTTTATCAGACATAATATGCAGGGGTACCCCATGTAGCCTAACTATCTCGGCAATAAATAACTGTGCATACTGGCTCGTGGTGTAGTCTATCTGTACTGGAAGAAAATGAGCTACCTTGGTCAACTAATCCACTATAACCCATATGAAATCGTGCCCCCACTGGGATGTAGGCAACCCAGTAATGAAATCTATGAAAATACTCTCCCATTTCCACGTAGGTATCTCCAACGGTTGAAGTAACCCTGGCGGTCTCTGGTGGTCAACCTTTACCATCTGATAGGTGTGACACCCCGTCTAATTAACTCCGGGTGATCAGTCCTAAATTAAGTTAGAACAGGTTTCTCAATTGGATCATTCTTCGCATCACTGCCGCCCTTTTAATTACTAACCACCTAAGTGAGAAAATTAGTCTGGTGCCAAGTTTTATCCTTCATTAACTCAAATGAAATTCAAGCGGAAATAAAACAACATAATAATCTTAATTAACTGAAACAACCATTCACAATTAAATGACTGACCGAATAAACCATCGGCCCAACTTCAACAAATATAAAATAAAGACAAGTAATCAATCCCAATAAATCTGACAAAACTAAATGGACCGTGAGCGACATGCTCGAAATAACTGATATAAGTTTTTATACTAGAATGAAAGAGTGAGGCGTCTATCAAAACTCCTGCAACATCCACATATGCTGCAGCAACGGATTCCTGAAATAGGGTTAAGCCTGGCGTCCCTGTGGCTGGACACCTAAAAGGTTTTTAAAAATTTATAGCAAGGGTTAGTACCCAAAACATTTGAAAAATATTTAGCAAATGATTAACTTGCAGTAATAAATAAATATGCATGCTCTCCATATTTTAATTAGTGCCTCACTCCCTTGATGATATCCTCACCCATCCTCTAATGTGCACTACTAACGCCTTAAATAAATTTACCAAGAGCTTTATTTTATGACTAGATAAATTATACAACCCCTTGCAACCACCCTACTCTAACCGAGTATGCCTTAATTATGATTTTTAAGTTATTATCATCATCAACTTAATTAAATCATTTCCCTTTTAAATTTTGATATAACTTCCACATATCTTATACATATAATACAACTCATGCTTCGTATTACTTAACCCGTATATAATTATTTACCTAATTATATACTCAATCACATTATAGTATTCACAAGCATACTAATATAACATGTAATAATAGTACTTTCCCGAGTAAATTCTCACCGGACATAAATTCTCTATAGTGCTATCCCACTAGGTATGTTCACATAACCCCAAGTTATATTCGCTTACTTACTTGGTTAATACGTACATGTTGGAGGCGGTCATATTCCTTCCCTGAAAGTGAGATGCCCCTCACCCATATAACGAATGCTATGACCTGGGATTATACTCGCCCTACTCCTCAAGCTAGGAGATTTATCTACTACGTGCAACCTCCCCCTACAACACTAGAGTATATAATTATAATATCTATTAACTGATATTAATTGTACACGTCATATATATATACTATCACACGTCGTATATATATAAATATAAATTATCCCGGCTACACCGTGCATTAAGTCCGTGACACAAGCCTATTCCGTTTTATTTTGAGTTTATTGCCCAACTCTTATTATAAATTAATTTGCATATTAATTTCTTTTGGTATCACCCCAACCAATATATTCGAACTTACTCTCGTGGCCCGGAATAACATCACCCGAGTCTAAATCCCCGACTCTAAATTATTTAGCCTTTACCTAAATAAGTTTACATTTCGGTATCGCACAACCATTATTCCCGAACTTGTCTACCACATCCGTATTTAATCATTTTGAAACAAACTATCCAAAATTTAATCTTAGTGTGTTACACCTAATTTCTCCAAATACCATTAACTTTAATTATGATGTCACACTAAGCCGCCCTCAAATCCTAATTAACCTTGATTCACAATTAATTAGATTTAAACCCATGTATTAATTACTCAACAATTAAGGCATGAAAGGATTTTTAATTAATTTCCCTATTCATTAAAAACTGGGCGAACTGTCAAAATTTCCGGACCATCGATCGATCGATGGCCCCCCTTCGATCGATCGATCGAGCAGGTCCTCGTCTTCCCCGAGTTAGTTGTTTCATCCATGGACGCCCACTTCCAAACCCTAGTTTCTTCTATACTGAAAACTAAGCTTTTTCCCCGACAATAAACATCAAATATCTTATATGGGACCTCTATAAAGTCCAACCACATCAATAAATTTACTTTCTCTACTGTTTTCACAGATTGGGGTAAAATTTTATTCCGTCTTTAACCCATTTAAACATCAATTCCTTATCACTAAATTCATCTCTAAATATTCCGGTTTACACATCTTACCAGATATAAATACACAACCCAGATTACATACGATCTTCTAATCCATTTATAAATCAGATTCATGATTTACAAAACCCATGTTTATACCCCTTTAAAAACCCAAAACGAATTTCTTTAATTACACACATCACATGAATATGAATTGAAATACACTTTACATGCTACAGTAAGCTAACCACTTACCTTAGGGTTCGTAGAGTCTGAATTTGGAATTGTGATTTCCCAAAGTTGAAGGTGACTCTTTTGGCTCTCTTGTGATCCCCAAATTTGCTTTTGGCTGCTGTTAGGGTTTCCTAACCCTTTAAGTCTTCTCTAAAATTAATTTCGTTGTTCCCTTGTTTCTTTTACTTGATTAATTAACCTTAATCCCATTTTTTTTCTAATGGGCCAAGCCCAAGTAACCCAAATGCCCCCGTGTGGGCCTTGTTATGTCTAAAAACGTCCCGTGACCCATTTGCTACCCCCGGGTACACTTTTTTGACTATCTCGGCCCATCTGAACTCAACCGTACCCTTAGAATTGGCATCCGAATTAATTTATAAAAATTCTTATTTCACACCCAATTTAGTCTATACTGACTCCCGACTGAAATAAGTACATATTCCGTCATTAATACCCGAGATGACGTAAATACATTATTACTATTCACTTAGTAAATAAGTTTCCCTAAATATTAACCATTCACTCCCCGATTAATATTTAAATATAAATTACCATAATTAATTCAATTAAAATTACGACACCCAAGTAATTTTGAATTCCCGAATTAATTAAATATTTAATGCATGAAAATACGGGGTGTTACATACTCCCCCCTTATTAAGGAATTTTGTCCCCAAAATTTGGTCGTACCTATGGTGAAAAGCTCTGGATATTGTTCCCGCATATCCTCCTCCCGCTCCCAGGTAGACTCGTTAACGTTGTGATGACCCCACTGTACTCTAACTAGTGGAACAACCTTGGATCGTAACTTTCGCTCACTACGGTCCAGAATAGCCACCAGTCTCTCCTCATATGAGATGTCTCACTGTAAATCAATTTTCTCGAGTGGAATGTGCCAGAAAGCCCTCTCGCTCCAGCGATATTTCTTCAGCGATGCCACATGGAATACGTCGTGGATCCGCTGAAGGTGCTCCGGTAATCCCAGCCTGTAAGCTAATGGCCCCACCCTTTCGATAATAAGGAAAGGTCTCACGTACCTCGGTGCTAACTTACCCTTCTTGCCGAACCTCATCACCCCTTTCATAGGGGACACCCGGACCAATACCTAATCCCCAACCCCTAACTCCACATGTCTTCGGGAAGCATCAATGTAACTCTTCTGTCTATCCTGAGCTATTCGAATCCTCCCTCGGATTAGCTATATCTTGGCAGACGTCTCCTGAACAATCTCCGGCCCTAATAGTTTGTTGTCTCCCACCTCTAACCAACAAGTGGGTGGACGATAAGGTCTCCCGTATAGTGCCTCGAATGGTGCCATACCGATCGTGAATTGGTAAGAGTTGTTATACGTGAACTCTACCAAAGGAAGATATTTCTCCCAACCTCCCCCAAAGTCTAATATGCACATTCTGAGCATATCTTCCAGCATCTGATTGATTCTCTCAGTCTGCCCGTCAGTCTGTGGGTGATAGGTTGTACTCAAACGTAACTCCGTGCCCATGGCCTCCTGAAAGCTCTGCCAAAACTGGGCCACAAAGATCTTGTCGATGTCAGACACAATATTAACCGGTACCTCGTGCAGCTTAATAATCTCAGCTATAAACAACTGCGCATATCGTATCGTCTCATAGTCTGTGCGAACTGGCAAAAAGTGATCCACTTTGGTCAACCGATCCACAATGACCCATATGGAATCGTGACCCCTTTTCGATGCAGGTAACCCTATAATGAAGTCCATGGAGATGCTCTCCCACATCCACACCTGAATCTCCAGCGGATGTAGCATCCCTAATGGTCTCTGGTGATCAACTTTCACAAGCTGACACGTGGCACATTTCGAAATGAACTCTGCTATGTCTCATTTCAATCCTGCCCATCAATGCTGCGTCCTCATATCCTCGTACATCTTATCCCCATCAGGATGTACCGCGAATCTCGATCCATGGGACTCTGTCATAACAGCGTGCCTCAACTCCTCATCCTCTGGCACAATTAACCTCCCATTAAGGCGTAAGCCTTCTTCTAAGATGACCGAGTAACCCTCTACTCCCTCAGCTAGCAACTGGCTCACCCTATCCCGACAGATCTGATCCTCTACCTGAGCCCTCACAACCCGCATAATGATCTCAGGTGTGATGGATAATGCTGACATGCAAGCCCTATCTACATCATCCTCATGTCGAAGCTCTCTCCACTTCGCTTTCGAGACTTCTGATATTTCCCCAATCGGTCTCCGGCTCAATGCATCTGCTACCATATTAGCCTTACCAGGATGATACTGAATATCAAACTGGTAGTCCCTCATGAATTCTAGCCATCCCCTCTGCCACATATTCAAATCCTTCTGTGTGAATAGATACTGAAGTGATTTGTGATCCGTGAATAACGTGAATTGTTCTCCCAGAAGATAATGTCTTCATATCCTCAAAGCAAAAACGACCGCTGCTAGCTCCAGGACGTGAGTGGGGTAATTCCTCTCGTGGGGCTTTAGCTTTCTGGACGCATAAGCTATAGCCATTCCCTCCTGCTGAAGCACATCCCCAAGTCCTTGTAAGGACGTGTTAGTGTAAACCCGATACTCTAATCCTCCCTTCGGCAACGCAAGTACGGGTGCAGATGTCAACTTGTCCTTTAGCTCATCGAAAGCTAATTGACAATGATCATTCGAAGTGAAAGGTACCCCCTTCCGGGTCAGATTCGTCAAAGGGCTCGCAATCTTTGAGAATCCTTCAATAAATCGCCTGTAATAACCGGCTAATCCCAGAAAATTGCGCACCTCGGTCGGTGTCGTGGGCTGCCCCCACTCCCTCACCGTCTATACCTTACTTGGATCCACCGCAATACCCCGATCTGACACCACGTGGCCAAGAAACTGAACTTCTCGTAGCTAAAATCCACACTTCTCGAATTTAGAATAGAGCTGGTGATCCCGAAATGTCTGTAAAACTACATGCAGATGCTCTGCGTGCTCCTCCTCGGTGCGCGAGTAGATCAGGATGTCATCAATGAACACGATGACAAACTGATCGAGAAACTCCCTGAAAACCCTGTTCATGAGGTCCCTGAATACTGCTGGTGCATTGGTGAGCCCAAATGGCATCACCCTGAACTCATAAGATCCATACCGCGACAGGAAAGCGGTCTTAGGAACATCCTCCTCTCGGAAACGTAGTTGATGATATCTTGACCTCAAGTCGACCTTAGAGAATTAAGACGCCCCTCTCAATTTGTCAAATAGATCATCAATCCTAGGCAACGGATACTTATTCCGTATCGTCGCCTTGTTCAGCTCTTTATAGTCCACGCATAACCGTAGTGAGCCGTCCCACTTCTTCACAATCAACAACGGTGCACCCCACAGTGATGTACTCCGTCGGATGAAACCTTGACCCAGAAGCTGCTGAATCTGCTCTCTCAACTCACGCATCTCTGATGGGGCCATACGGTATGGGCCCGAGGAATCGGCCTCATCCTCGGTGCTAAATCGATCACAAATTCGATTTCTCTGCTAGGTGGAAACCCTGGTATCTCCTAGAACATATCCTCAAAGTCCCTCACTACTGGGATTGAGTCCAACGGAATTGCCACCTCTTGTGAGGTCTCCTCCTCAATGTAATACAAGTGCATGCGTGACCCCCCCCCCCCCCCCCCACAGGTAACGGCATTGCTATAAAAAACATCTCATGTCCTGGAATGGAGAACACGATTGTCCTCTCGTAGCAATCCACCGTTGCCCGATAACCTGCCAACCAATCCATACCCAAGATGACATCATATCCCTCCATCTAACACCAAGAGGTCCGCTGCTAAACTAAGCCTCCCAATCAAAATGTCCACCCCCCCGACAAATCGAGTGAATCGAAGACCCGCTGCCTACTGGTGACTCGACACACATTCGAAGACTACCCGCAGTCTCTGGTAACCCGACCCGTTTAGCAAAATTATATTTAATGAATGAATGTGATGCTCCCGTATCAAAAAGAATACTACCCTCATAACCATGAATGAGAAACATACCCTCAACTGCTGGCGGTGCTTGTTATGCTGGAGGATTGGGAACATCCCGGACGTTATACACACGCCCGTAGTGCATCTGCCCCTGTTGCGATGGGGCAGGTGGGGCTAGTGCTGCTAGTGGTATTTTCCCCCGTTACCCCTGTTGGGCCTCCTACTGTTGACCTTTGCCCCTATGTGGGCACTCCCTCTTGAATTGTCCTGGTTGGCCACTGATAAAACATCGTTTCTGACCATCTCCCTGTCGTTGGCCCTGTTGGCCCTGACGTGGATGGCCTTGCTGGCCTCCCCTATTATTCCCTTGGCCCTGACGGCCCTGAGGAACCTACTGCTGCTGATTCGAGCCCGGCTACCCCTCCCTGAACCCCTGTCCTCCCGGTCGAAATCCACCAGGCTTAAACTTCTTAGCCTGATTCCCTGTTGGCTGCCCGTCTGCTGCTGAGTACCACTCGTGTCACCACCAGTAACTGCCTTGCCCTGTTGGATCGGCTCCCCTATTCTCTTGCTCCCTTTCGCATGGAAGCGATGATCCTGGCAATGCACAAGTGCGGCATTAATGACATCTGTATAAGTCACCAACGCTGGATTTCCAATCAAATGTTGCCTGATCCGCCAGGCTAAACCATCCATAAACCTTAATTTCTTCCGCTCCTCATCACGCACCTCATTTGGCACAAAGTTTGCCAAACGAGTGAACTATTCCTTGTAGTCTGGCACTGATTGGTCACCCTGTACCAAATCACTGAATTTCTTTCTCATCTCAGCCTCTACCTCTGGTGGAAAGTATTTGTGATCGAATCACACCCAGAACTCTGCTATCGGCATCAAATCCCGCTCCTCGACGGTGGTAATTGACTCCCACCACGGTAAGGCTGCCCCTGACAGACGAAAGGTAGCAAGCATCTGTTTCTATACCTCGGTACACTCCAGCATGCGCAGATGGCGCTGAATGTTCTTCTTCCAGTCACAATCCTCTACTACATCTGTGCTACCCCGAAACTCAGGTGGGTGACCCTTCTGAAAGGTCTCCCTAAATCTCTGCCAAGATGGAGGCCCCACTGGTGCCTGAACTACTGGTGCCATTGGAGGCGGTGCCTGTGGCTAAAGTGAGTTTCCATAGCTCACATTGTTTTCTCGACCGCCTGGGCCACTATCACTGCCACTTGAGTAGTGGAAATCAACTTGGGTGGGGGTGGGGGTGGGGGTGGCGGAACTTGTGGCTCCTGATGAGCCTCCCTTACCTCATACCTATCCTCAGCCCTTTTCGCTCTCCGTCTCCTCGGTGGCATCTGAAATAGATTGAATCGTATAAGTACACAATTTACACAAAAATATTCACAGCAGAATACGATATCTCACAAGAGGAAAATGAATCAACGGTCCTAATAATAGGGCTCTATAACAACCGAGTGCTACGCTGAAATGTAGAAAGTCGCACAGATCCTAAGGACACTAGAACTTGACGCTCTGATACCATCTGTGACACCTCGCCTAATTAATTTCGGGTGATCAGTCCTAAATGAAGTTAGATAGGTTTCTGAGTTGAATCATTCTTAGCATCACGGCCGCCTTTTTAATTACTAACCACCTAAGTGAGAAAATTAGTCTGGTGCCAAGTTTATCCTTCATTAACTCAAATGAAATTCATGCGGAAATAAAACAACATAATAATCTTAATTAACTGAAACAACCATTCACAATTAAATGACTGACCGAATAAACCATCGGCCCAACTTCAACAAATATAAAATAAAGACAAGTAATCAATCCCAACAAATCTGACAAAACTAAATGGACCATGAGCGACATGCTCGAAATAACTGATATAAGTCTTTATACTAGAATGAAAGAGTGAGGCGTCTATCAAAACTCCCGCAACATCCACATATGCTGCAACAACGGATTCCTGAAATAGGGTTAAGCCTGGCGTCCCTGTGGCTGGACACCTAAAAGGTTTTTAAAAATTTATAGCAAGGGTTAGTACCCAAAACATTTAGCAAATGATTAACTTGCAGTAATAAATAAATATGCATGCTCTCCATATTTTAGTTAGTGTCGCGCTCCCTTGAGGATATCCTCACCCATCCTCTAATGTGCACTACTAACGCCTTAATTAAATTTACCTAGAGATTTATCTTATGACTAGATAAATTATACAACCCCTTGCAACCACCCTACTCTAACCGAGTATGCCTTAATTATGATTTTTAAGTTATTATCATCATCAACTTAATTAAATCATTTCCCTTTTAAATTTTGATATAACTTCCACATATCTTATACATGTAATACAAATCATGCTTCGTATTACTTAACCCGTATATAATTATTTACCTAATTATATACTCAATCACATTATAGTATTCACAAGCATATTAATATAACATTTAATAATAGTACTTTCCCGAGTAAATTCTAACCGGACATAAATTCTCTATAGTGCTATCCCACTAGGTATGTTCACATAACCCCAAGTTATATTCGCTCACTAACTTGGTTAATACGTACATGTTGGAGGCGGTCATATTCCTTCCCTGAAAGTGAGATGCCCCTCACCCATATAACGGACGCTATGACCTGGGATTATACTCGCCCTACTCCTCAAGCTAGGGGATTTATCCACTACGCGCAACCTCCCCCTACAGCACTAGAGTATATAATTATAATATCTATTAACTGATATTAATTGTACACGTCATATATATATACTATCACACGTCGTATATATATAAATATAAATTATCCCGGCTACACCGTGCACTAAGTCCGTGACACAAGCCTATTCCATTTTATTTTGAGTTTATTGCCCAACTCTTATTATAAATTAATTTGCATATTAATTTCTTTTGGTATCACCCCAACCAATATATTCGGACTTACTCTTGTGGCCCGGAATAACATCACCCGAGTTTAAATCCCCGACTCTAAATTATTTAGCCTTTACCTAAATAAGTTTACATTTCGGTATCGCACAACCATTATTCCCGGACTTGTCTACCACATCCGTATTTAATCATTTTGAAACAAACTATCCAAAATTTAATCTTAGTGTGTCACACCTAATTTCTCCAAATACCAATTAACTTTAATTATGATGTCACACTAAGCCGCCCTCAAATACTAACTAACATTGATTCACAATTAATTAGATTTAAACCCATGTATTAATTACTCAACAATTAAGGCATGGAAGGATTTTTAATTAATTTCCCTATTCATTAAAAACTGGGAGAACTGTCAAAATTTCCGGACCATCGATCGATCGATGGTCCCCCTTCGATCGATCGATCGAGCAGGTCCTCGTCTTCCCCGAGTTAGCTGTTTCATCCATGGACGCCCACCTCCAAACCCTAGTTTCTTCTATACTGAAAACTAAGCTTTTTCCCCGACAATAAACATCAAATATCTTATATGGGACCTCTATAAAGTCCAACCACATCAATAAATTTACTTTCTCTACTGTTTTCACATATTGGGGTAAAATTTTATTCCGTCTTTAACCCATTTAAACATCAATTCCTTATCACTAAATTCATCTCTAAATATTCCGGTTTACACACCTTACCAGATATAAATACACAACCCAGATTACATACGATCTTCTAATCCATTTATAAATCAGATTCATGATTTACAAAACCCCATGTTTATACCCCTTTAAAAACCCAAAACGAATTTCTTTAATTACACACATCACATGAATATGAATTGAAATACACTTTACATGCTACAGTAAGCTAACCACTTACCTTAGGGTTCGTAGAGTCTGAATTTGGAATTGTGATTTCCCAAAGTTGAAGGTGACTCTTTTGGCTCTCTTGTGATCCCCAAATTTGCTTTTGGCTGCTGTTAGGGTTTCCTAACCCTTTAAGTCTTCTCTAAAATTAATTTCGCCATTCCCTTGTTTCTTTTACTTGATTAATTAACCTTAATCCCGTTTTTTGTCTAATGGGCCAAGCCCAAGTAACCCAAATGCCCCCGTGTGGGCCTTGTTATGTCTAAAAACGTCCCGTGACCCGTTTACTACCCCCGGGTACACTTTTTTTTCTATCTCGGCCCATCCGGACTCAACCGTACCCTTAAAATCAGCATCCAAATTAATTTATAAAAATCCTTATTTCACACCCAATTTAGTCTATACTGACTCCCGACTGAAATAAGTACATATTCCGTCATTAATACCCGAGATGACGTAAATACATTATTACTATTCACTTAGTAAATAAGTTTCCCTAAATATTAACCATTCACTCCCCGATTAATATTTAAATATAAATTGCCATAAGTAATTCAATTAAAATTACGACACACAAGTAATTTTGAATTCCCGAATTAATTAAATATTTAATGCATGAAAATACGGGGTGTTACAACGGGCAGTACATTTGGACACGAACTCCGCAATTTCCTTCTTCATCCCCCTCTACAACTACTTCCACCTCATATCCTGGTACATCTTATCCCCTTTGGGATGTAGTGCAAATATAGAGTCGTGCGACTCTATAATCACTGCATGACGTAAATCATCTCCCTTTGGGACCACCAATCTCCCATGAAACCTCAAACCCCCATTAGAACCCATTGAATAAGACTCAGAACCCTCTGCTAAGAGCCGTATAATCTGATCCTGACAAAACGTATTCGCTGTTTGAGCCTGTATCACCCTCGTAACAATCTCGGGCGTGACTATCATAACAGATATAAAGGAACGGGATACCGCGTCCTGGTGTCCCAACTCTTTCCACTTCGCTTTCCATACTTCCTCTACCTCACCTACCGGTCTATGGGTTAACGCATCAATAACCATGTTAGCCTTCCCCGGATGATAATGTATCTCAAACTGGAAGTCTTTCACAAACTCCAGTCACCTGCGCTGATGCATGTTTAACTCCGCTGAGTGAACAAGTATTGCAGTGGCTTGTCCTGTGTGAATAAACTAAAATTTTCCCACCACAAGTAATGCCTCCAAATCCGCAATGCAAACACGACCGCTGCTAGCTCCAGGTCGTGGGTAGGGTAATTCCTTTCGTGAGGCTTAAGCTTGCGAGAGGTATAAGCTATAGCCTGCTCTTCCTGCTAAAGTACTCTACCGAGTCCCTATAGAGAGGCGTCAGTATACACCAAGTACTCCACTCCCAGTGTGGGTAAAGCAAGAACTGGTGCTGAAGTTAGCTTATCTTCAGCTCGTCAAAAGCCAATTGACAAGCATCATCCCATACGTACGGTACCCCCTTGCGAGTCAGATTCCTCAATGTACCCTCTATCTTTGAAAAGCCTCGAATGAACCGTCTGTATTATCTGTCTAACCCAAGAATCTATCCACCTCTGTCAGGGTCCTGGGTTGTCCCCACTCCCTCACTGCCGACACTTTGCTCGGGTCAATTGATATCCCCAATTCCTACACAACGTGCCCCAAAAATTATACCTCCCGTTACTTCTCATACTTAGTATACAGTTGATGCTCTCGTAGAGTCTGAAGAACCTATCTCAAGTTCTCGTCATGCTCCTCCAAAGTCTATGAATATATCAGGACATTATCTATGAAGACGATGATAAATTGATCCAAGAACTCTCTGAACACTTGGTTCATCAAGTCCATGAATACGGCTGGAGCATTTGTCAGCCCAAACAGCATGACTCTGAATTCATAGGACCCATATCTTGTCAAGAAAGAAGTCTTCGACACATCCTGCTCCCTAATCCGTAACTGATGGTATCTCGATCTCAAATCTATCTTCAAAAAGAATGTTGCTCCTCTCAGTTGGTCTAATAGGTCATCAATTCGGGACAACGGATACTTATTCCGTATCGTGACCTTGTTCAACTCTCTGTAGTCCATGCACAACCTCAATGAACCATCTCTCTTCTTCAAAAACAACATCGGAGCTCCCTAAGGCGAGGTGCTCCTACGAATGAAGTCCTGTCCCAACAATTGCTCTATCTGATCCCGTAACTCCCTCATCTCCGCTGGAGCCATACGATATGGTGCACGTGTTATTGGCCAAGTGCCCGGCATCAAGTCTATGACAAAATCTATCTCTCGACTAGGAGGTGGCCCGGTATCTCCTGGAATACATCTAAAATTTCACGAACAACTGGAATCGAATCCAAGGGAATCACAATCTCCTTAGAGGTCTCCTCCTCTATGTAATATAGATGGGTGGACGATCCTCCCTCTGGGCGAGGCATCACCACCAAAAACATCTCCTGACCAAGAATGGAAAAGATAATACTCCTACCGAAATAATCTATCATGGATCTATACACAGTGAGCCAATCCATGCCAATAATGCCGTTGTGCTCATGTATATCTAAAACTAGCATGTCAGCAAGTAAAATCAAGCTACCAATCTCAATACCTATTCCCCGGAATATAAAGAAAATTAAGGACCCATTTCCTAGTGGTGAATCTACGCATTTCATTGTACTCTCTGTTGTGTCTAACAACCCCGTGGCCCGTGCGAAGCTGGTAGCTATAAAACAATGTGACGCCCAAGTATTAAATAAAACACGCCCCATAGAGCCATGAATAGGAAACATACCCTCTATTGTGGGCGGCGCCTACGGTGCAGCTGGCTGGTGAACATTATAGATACGTCCATACTGCAATTGCCCTTGCTGTACTGGGGCTACTGGAATGGCTGGTAGGGCTGGCATCTGAGTTGGTGCTGGGAGGGCGACTGGAAAGAGTGGCCTATGCGGCTCATTATGGGCACCCTGCTGCTGTGGGGACCTATCTCCCTCTGGGCAATCCTGACGCCTATGGCCATTCTTGCCACATCCAAAACACCTTCCCCTAAAGTTTCCTCCCCTCTGTCCCTGCTAACCACGACCCTGTTGGCTGTTACCACCCCGCCACTATCCCTGTTGGCCCTGTATAAATACCCTAAATCCATGTCTGGAATCTCCAGATCGGAATCACTTGATAGGGTCCCCCCGATGAGAACTCTGCTCACTGTGATGGGTCTGCCCTTGGGTTGTTGGCACCCCACCAGTACTGCTGCCCCCTGTCCGTCCCTGGTGGCTGGACTCCCCTGCTCGTTTGCTTCCCTGCTAATGGAAGCGGTGATCCTAGAAGTGAAACAGAGCGGCATTAAGTATGTCAGTGTAAGTACCCAACAATAGATTACCTATGAGGTGCTAACGAATCCTCCAGGCCAATCCTGATTCTGCTATTCCAACCTACGGGTTTCATCACCTTTCAACCTCTAAATCGTGCTTAATTCATACCAAACTCCCAAATAGTTAAACCACTGATTTTATACACCTACCTACATGATTTCCTATGTAAAGCATGTACGAATTCATCAAAGACACCGAATTAGAGGTGCCAATTCAACAGAATTATCAAGACTCCTAGTTTTGTATTAATTTCCAAAATTCTCATTATTCTTCCAGATTTCTTTCTATTAAACCATTACAATTTCATGGGTAATCCTCTACATATGACAAGGCTTCCAGATTTCATGAATTACTCCCAAAACATGCGATTTGAATCCTTTAAATTATACAATTCTTCAGTAAAAATATGTATTCTTAATCTTATTCTAACATGGGTGAATATCAACTAGGAATTAGCAAGATAGATACTTGCCTTATGATCGTAGGTCTGATTCCATGAATTTGACAGGTACATACTTGATACCCTCGCTCCGATCTGCGTTTAGGTGGTGGTGGTGGTGCAATCCGGTTAGTTCTTGGCCTTGAATTCTTGGAAACCTTTTTCCTCTCTTCGTCTCACTGTCGTTCTAATCTTTTGAGAATATTAACCCTAGAAGACTCTCCTAACATCTGATTTTAATTCCTAATTTTCGTCATTAACTAAGGCCTGATTTGAAAAATGACGAAATCGCCATCCCGGGGTGCCGGTTAGGGATAAAAATGCTCTGAGACCCAAACTAAATCCCTGAGTACACTTTTCTGACTATCGCAACATTTCCAAACACGTTGGCGCACTTGAAATGACCATATGGGCGACTTATAATTTATTCACTTTTTATAATAATAATTTAGTCCCGACACTACAGAGGCGTGTCCCGACTTAATTTCCATAATTGTCATATTATTCACTCGTGACAATTTTAATAAATTCAATTCTACATATTACTTTACTCATTAAGTAATATTTATCAAATTCTCAATAATTACTAACTCTCGTCACGCTAGTAAATATTTAAAATAAATTTTTGGATTAATGTTAAATTAATTTATCTCAATTAAATTTAATAAATCACCAATTTAAAAGCCATAAAAACATGGGTATTAGAACTATCCCCCTCCAGGATGATACTGTAGAAACCGTTGTTTGCCACGAAAGATAAAGCCCAATTAGCAGCACATACCTCAACCTATTGTGCATACCACGAGATATGTAGTTTTTTGCTCATTCCCGCTTTAAATTGTCCATTTGAGTCGCGAATGACTACTCCCACCATTATACATTTATCTTTCTTGCTCACCAATCCATCAAAATATAATTTGACTCGATCATTTATCGGAAGTACCTATATCATTGGGTGGTTTGAGAAAATCAGACTGTTGTTCCTGTTTGTAGATTGAAAAGCCTCGAGTGCTTAAAAAATTCAAGTTTGTATGGTGATGTGCTCATAAAACTTTTTATTTCGGCCATTTTATATACTCAACGCCACCATGAGAAGAAGTTGTCATTGATCTTTTGATTCTTTAAATTGTCCACCATGGGTAAAATATTATGCCATGCTTGCCATACAAAATGTTATACTTTATTTGGGATTTTACACCCCCAGATGTACCCTCAATCATTGTTCGGTGTTGACGATGTTGCATCACCCTTACTCTTGATGGTCTGTCTCCCGATAAGATGATATTTGCATTTAACTGAATAGACTCCATTTTTTTCCTAATGCCATACTTTTGTATCTTCAGTGATCCATTTGCTTATAGAGATGTTTTTATGAGTTTTACCTCTTCTTCTGAAAACTCTGTTATAAGGATCTCATTTTTCCTTCATGGTTAGATTCGTCAATGAGCTTTTGTTTAATTGTCGGAGAATACAAAGAATATGGTTTGAATTATAAGGTTAAGGCATCCATCAATCCTTCCATATCCGTAATTTTATTTTGTCCCCCACCCTCTATCTAACTCCCTGCTTTAGTACTATTTTGGTGTCCCAAACGCATTTCCATATGAGAGAGGAATTTCGTCCATTTAAGACATCCAAAGAGTTATGGGCATAATAATTTGCTTTAACTCACAAGGTAGTTTGGATTCCTATGAGTCTTCATCAATTTTTTTTTTGCAAGCAAAGTTAAATTGAATATTTGAAATCCCAACATCCTAGCCCGCCTTTGTTCGGCACATATAATCCTAATCCTTCGAAGCCACTCCATCTCTTCAACCATTTAACCACCAAAAATTGCATATTACAGAACATGGATTGTCGCGCATTATATATCAGGCAGGCTCCAATAATGTCCTAACTTAAGGTCCTAACTCGCGGACCAATTTTTTGTGTTTTTTTTAAAATTACAAAAATTATATTTTTGACTTGATTTTTTATGTGGTATTAAAACATTTCAAGAGACCCTTCTAAAAAATTCAACTCGAAATGAATTGTTTTGCTATTTTTAAAAAATTGGTCAAATATATAAATTGACCGGTTTTTCAAAAATAGCAAAACAATTCATTTTGAGCCAAATTCTTTTAAAAGGATCTCCTAAAATGTTTAAATACCACAAAAAAAAAATCAATTGAAAAATATTTTGTTTGCTGTTTTTAAAAAAAAAAATCACTAAGTTAAGACCTTAAGTTAGGACCTCATTGGATCGTGCCTTATATATATATATATATATATATATATAGGGAGAGGTTCACAAGTGGACCAAAAGAATGGACTTTTTAATGGACCTTAACAAAAAACACATATTAACACATTAATTTTAATTTCTATAGTGTAATTGGTCCTCGCCAGCGGCACCCAAGACCACACCTCCACCCCACCCCCCACCGCCCCCCACCCCACCCCAACCACCACCATCACCAAAGCAGCCCTTGTGGCAGCCCTTATGACAGCAGGGCTGCCATGGGGGTGGGGGTGGGAGGGTGGGGTGGGGTGGGTGGGGGGTGGGGGATCGATCGACACGCGTATTTGGTGCCACTGGCGCGGACCAATTACACTATAGGAATTAAAATTAATGTGTTATTATGTGTTTTTTGTTAAGGTCCATTAAAAAGTCCATTCTTTTGGTCCACTTATGAACCTCTCCCTATATATATATATATATATATATTGAAGCAACTTATTGTGTATGCGGGTCACGCTTGGGACACTTCCTTGATCATTACTTCATTTTCCTCTGCAAATATACTACACAAACCAGCAACAAATAATTTCCTTTATGTTTAAATTGTCCACATGGGTAAAATTTTGTGCCAAGCTAGCCATACAAAATGTTTTAATTTATTTGGGATTTCGAACCCCCCGATGTACCCACATTCATTGTTTGATGTTGACGATGTTGCATCATGCCTCCTCTTATTATCATTTCAAAGGTCTCGCTCCCGGATAAGATGATATCCGCATTTGACTGAATAGACTCCATTTTTTTCCTCATGCCATTCTTTTGTATCTTCAGTACTCCATTTTTTTAATAAGATTTTTGTATGAGTTCTACCTCTTCTTTCGAAAACTCTATTTTAAGGATGTCGTTTTATCCATTCACGGTTGGATTCGTCAATGAGTTTTTCAACTTTTTTGTCTTCAGTTGTGGGAGAATACATAGAATATGGTTTAAATGAAGAAGGTCAAGGCATCCATTTATACTTCCATATATGTATTTTCATTCCGCCCCCACTCTCCATCTAACTCCCTACTCCTTGCTCCAATACTATTTTGGTATCCCAAATTCTTTTCCATATGAGCGAGGAATTCAATCCTTTTTGTGACATCCAAAAAGAGTTATAAGCATAATACTTTTCTTTAAGGAAATGGCTCACAAGAAAGTTGAGATTCCTTGTGAGTCTCCATCCTTGTTTTGCAAGCAAAGTTAAATTGAATATATGAAATCCCAAAAACCTAGTCCCCCTTTATTTGTTAGGAGACGCATATAATCGCAATCCTTCTAAGCCACCCCATCTTTTTTCAACCATTTGACTACCAAAAATTTTGTATTACAGATCGTAGATCATCTCAAATATATTTGGGTAGTTTGAAACTGCTCATTGTGTAAGTGGGATACATTGGGCCACTCCCTTGATCATTACTTCTTTTCCTGCCTTGGAAAGCGACCCCACTTTCCATCATCGAATCTTTTTCCACTCTTTCTCTAATTCCCGTGAAAACTTCTCATTTAAAATTTCCCACTACTGTAGGAAGACCCAGATACTTTTCCAAGCTTGTCACCTCCTGGATTCCTAAAATTTTAGTTATTTTCCTCTTACAGTTGATGGAAGATTTTTGTTGAAAAGTATTTGACTTTTATCTAGATTGATTTGTTGACCCAAGGATATTTTGTACTTGATGATAATATTTTTTAAATTTGGGCCAACAATATCACACTTTTTTTTGCGGACGATGGCATTATAAGAGAAATAAATAAGGAGAAAGACGGTCTCCTTGTCGAATCCCTCTTTTAGGGGTGACCTCCCCCCCCCCCCCCCCCCCCAACCCCCCAAATGAGAACTAAATAAGACACTGGAGTTACGAAATTCATCATCAAATTCGCCCAACGCTCGTCAAAGCCATTTCAGCATAATTTCCTTGAGAAAAGTCCAATCCACTACATCGAAAACTTTTCTCATATCAAACTTTATGGCAAAATGGCCTTTTTTCACTTATCTTACGTTTGAGTGAGTGGTTTATTTCAAAAGTTGATATCACATTGTCTGTTATTAATCTTATAGAAACGAAATCATTTTGGGATTTAGAAAAAATCGCACTCAAAATCTTTTTTAGTCTATTAGTCAAACTTTTTGAAATAGCTTTGTATAAAACATTATAGAGGCTAATATGCCTAAAATTGACCATAAATATGGGTTTCTTATTTCTAGAGTAACAAATATAAAGGTATAAATGCCTCGTAATTTTATGAGAAATTTATATTTATTTAATTAAAAATAACATAAATTGACTAATTAAGAATTTGAATTAATTATGTCATTTAATTTGCAAATATAAATCATTTACGATAATTTATTACAATAAAATGAATTGAATTGACAATTTTGAGTTCATTTAGTAAGTTGATAAATTTTGTGGACTAAAGTTTAATTATTTTAAAGTTCGGGACTAGAACAATAATTATTATAAGTTATAAACTGAATTGGGAACATGAATTTTTTGGGGAAAGGCTTGAGGGAAATGTGGTCTTTGTATTATACTTGGAGAATAAGTTAGAATCTTCAGTATTAAATATGGAAAATTCATTCAGGCAACATCCAAGCCAGCCCCGAACCTAAGACCACGACCAAGGCTAAAAGGTACACTATCGTGGGGTCAGTGTCGCGACTGCACCTACGTCGCAACTTAGTCTGCCTTGCTTTTTTATGTGTTGTTCCTTATACGTTTTTGACCCAATTAAAAGACATCAACTCTCATTTTAACCCACCTTCTTAAAAAAGAAACCCTAAAATACTCTCTAGACCCCTAAGCTACCATTTGCATTGTAGAGGGGGATTGAAGGTAATCCTGAGATTAGAGATAATCCCCCCATTTACAACAGTGTTCGAGATTAAGGAAGCTCAGCGTGGCATCCCAGAGGGACCTTCCAGCGAAGAAGCTGACCGAGAGAGCTCGTCCTTTAGTCCTGTTAATTTAGTCTTGTTGTATCTTTTGTTTATATTATCTATGAGTTATAACGATGGTAAAGATGTAATGAGTATAATGATTTGTGTGAGGTCGAACGGTACTCGCGAGAGACCAGGCTTAGCACGACCTGGGAGAGCTTTCATGCTCTATCGAACCACCTCGCCATGGGAACTTCAGAGGGACTTGGTTTGGAGGATTGAGAAGTGAGGCACCATTGGGGCTTGTCCTGACCATTTTAGATACACCTGGTAAAACATCGAAGGACCCTGACAGTGGAACCTCGGGGGGAGCAGCCTTGAGTTCCATCGAGCATTGAGTTATGATCCAAACAACCCTCTACTTAATGTCACATCCACTTTATCTGATGTCACTAACCAGCTAAGCAATGTCAGACCTGCACTTGAGTAAACCACCATGGTATTTGGGGCTGTCAGACAGTTGGTGAGCCACCTCTGTGATGGCAGCTCCTGACACACAGTGGTTAGGCAAAAGGCATGTATTGGCATTTAATGCTTATGACATGGAGACAACTAGTGCATCAGGTATTTAATGTTTGTGACATAAAGTATGAGGGATGTCTTTCATGGGCATTAATGGCTGAGTTTCCTCGGGGGTAGTGTGGGGGGCTATTTAAGAACCCCAACCACCTCTGAGGAGGGGATGTTGCTATTGAGAGTTTAGAAGTTATTACTAGAGATATTTATTACGAACCAGAGAGTCTGCTCACCCACTATTGTCATTTATTACAAAGCTTTAATACTTGACAGAGATCATTGAGGGTGATATGGGTGTTTTGTTGCCAACCAAGGTGTATCTATGGTGCTCATTTTCTCTCTCCCTCTAAGTAAAGTTACTTCTAAGTTATTTACTACCTTCTGAGTTATACACGAGAGATTTGTGAGTTTAAACTGAGTCTATCTTCATTGAGTCGTGTTTGTATGTCTTGTAGTTAATCAATAGCGTTGCTACTTAACTTATCATTAGCATACTCAAAAGGGGTTACGCCTCCATCTAATCTAAAGTACCCTCTTACATGTATAAACCAAATCAAAGAGCATTGTATTGAAAGGAGGTTTTTAAAGCAATTAAATGAAGTTTTTAAGAACTTTTTCAAGAGGTATTCAAGGATAATTTTTCAAGATTTTGTCTCTTCAACTTAAATCAAGTTTTGGTTAATCTTAGAGGGAAGCCACTAAACTAATCATCTTATTTTATATATATATATATATATATACTCACTAACTTAACCTAACACCCTAATCTTAAGCTTAAAATGTGTTATTAACCCTTAAGCTTTTAATATTCCTAATTGTATTATCTTATTTAGTGAAATTAGTTGCATCACATGTTATATATTATGATTTGGCCCTAGTTAATGATTGAAATCAAAAATTAATCCATTGTTAGTAGACTTACATATTAGCATTTTAAAATTAATTTTGAATTCATGTTAATTTGAAAGTATGTTGAATAACTAAGATTTAATTAGTAATAAAAATGCATGTGCTAAGTAGGGTTGTAAATTTATCTTTATGAGTAGTACCTTTGGTAATAAATACCTAATTGATGAAACTATAAGCATGTTGATTTATAATTAGATCCTAATTAATTAGAATACATGATTATTGATTAGCCCATGCTTGTAATCATGAAGTGTAAATATAATCTCTTCTATTGTTTTATTCTCCTAAAATTGAGAAGTGAACATAATTGTATATGGAATCAATTTAAGCCCTTGACTATTTTCCTTATGTTGTTGGATATAGATTAATTGAGTAGATAAATTAGAAGGAGTATGGGATACACATTGTTGGCTTATTGGTTTGTGTTTATTGTTAATTTAGGTTGGGCGGATGTGGTTGGAAATGGAAATCGATTGCTTAATTCACTTAATCCTTAATTCAGTTCACATTAATAAATTCTTAATTTATTAAAATGTCTTAACGACTACCCTATCTGGGAAGAAGTGTATTGATGGTTTTTTTTGTTAGAATCTCATTTATGAGACGTCCCAAGCATGAGTATAGAGACGGATATGAGGGAAGACGATAGAGTCCTTATTGGACATATCTCTTTTATTATAATGTTTAGAGTGATGAGTAGTCCTATATTAATTACATCCTCGTAAGTGACTCGGTAATCCTCTTAGTCTTTAATGAAATGACGTAACAATTTTTCTAGGGAGTTTATTAGAGTGGCCCTAAGGGTGGTATTAGTGGAGTATAATAATGTTATGATTAGTTATAATCTAAATGTGAAAGAGGGAATGGTAATGAAGTAACAATGTTATGGATTCTTAATTAGGTAAATAGTGAATGAGGTTATGCGTGTGTGCCGAGAGAGAACACTCTTACTTATGCGTGTTAAGGAGGCTCCATCCTTATGTGGGAGTCATACAAGATGTTCTTTGTCCCAACCACACTATCACAAGGTTATCCCTCATCGACGCGACGGTTTGTGGTTATTTCATCACACGATTTAATTATGTGTAGAGTTTTGGCCAGGCGAATACTAGGTAGTGATCGATTATGTGATGGGATCTATTTGTGCATCACGCGATTGGTTGATTCTACGACCATGCGAATAAAAGGTGGTATATAGATGTGTGATGGTTTATGTGTGCTTACCGCATGTTCTTGAGATGGTTGGGAAAAGGAGAGCATGTCGGTTATAGTTTAATTAATTATTGAAACTATTGTATTAATTAAAATGGACTGTGAGGTTTCGTGGCATGCATTTGGTTATGGTTGTAGGCTAAATAACTATAGATTTATCACTTATATATATAATTGCTTTTGAATGGCGTATCTTTGATGACATCCTGGGTTTGATCCATTTTATATGTGGTAACCTTTTAGGTGTTAGGGTTGTTTTGCATGTGTAGGCTCTCTCTTTTTAGATAACACATATTTATCATTCTCCCCTCTCCAGACATCGTCATTAAGATCATCGATGTAGATTTATCTCCATGATGCTACATCCTTTTTATTTCAGTGGTGTGATTTGTGTATTATGGACTCAGTTGGCATGTATTATTCAGAAAGGAGTTTGGTATGAATATTTCATTTGAGTTGGGTTTTAGAGTGAAAAATTATATTGGTATACTTTGAGTTCGGTGGTGTAGTGTAGATATATATTTTACTTTAATATTAGTTGATGATGCATCTTATGAGTTATATATTTAAGGTTATATCATATCATATTCCTATATTGTTACTCGTTTCATTTGTTTCCATATATGTTGAGAATATTATTTAAATCATTTTTACAAGTTGTATATTTTATTGTTAGGAAGTGATCAACCCTAATTTTAAAATATACGGGTTTTTATAAATGGTATCAGAGTGTAGTCTTAGGCCTTGACAGCTATAGATTACTGTAGACTTTTACACAACATTCTCTGATACGTGCCTTTCTTTTTACACTTAATTATGCCTCGTTACTGATAGGACTTTACTTTGAATTTTAGACGCCATCAAATAGGAGAGCCCAATCGGTTAGAGCATGCACGGGGCATGATGGCATCATAGTTTATCCACATCAGTCACTAGAAATACTGATGTCTGATGCCCAGGGGCAGTATCATTTTATTCCCTTGAGTTGGCACAGCTTATCCTCCACTCTATGGCGACAGGTTTAGCAGCGGGCCGCTAGGAGAGGAACCCAGATGTGGTAGAGCAGTTGATAGTTCAGATGAATTCATAGGAAAATATTATGGGTTCTTACATGAAGTATTATTTGCCTACTTTTGATGGTTCCTTGGAACCAATAGTAGAGTATCAGTGGCTCTAGGACATTGAGAGTTATTTAAGGTTATTAGATTGCATCGATGTGTAGAGAAAGGTGTTAGAATATTTTATCTTGATTGGGCACGCGCTTTAGTGGTGGGAGAATGTGACAACTCTAACTGAGATATGTAATATAATTATGGTCAGTCTATGGTGTGGTTTTAGGAAAACTATGCTCCATACTCGTTGAGGTATTAAAAGAAGAGGGAGTTCCTTCTTTTGCATCAAGTATCTCATATGACAACTGAGTAAGAAAGAGAGTTCATGATGTTATATATGTTTACGCAAAGGAGGTGAGTATTGAGCAATGAAAGATAGAGTGATTCATTTAAGGCTTAAATTTTCACATCAAGTTTATGATCATAGGGATACTGACATATTCCACCTATGCTCTGGTGGTGGACATCACTTTAATGCATTGTCAGGATCGATGAGAGAATAAGAGAAAAATGGAGAAGATGGACCACTCTGACGGACCTAAGGTAGAGAGTATCTTGGGATGTGGTAGGAGAGGTTTCTGGGGCGAGGAGGGAAGAGTTCACAACAAGTGGTGGAACTCTAATTACCATCATCCACACAGTAACATCCCTAGCTTCAATCTGGCAGGGTATATCAGATTGGACATCCCCAATAGGATATACGACAAGTCCAAATGATGGGGGTATATTTTATGTTTATGGCACCCTAGAGATAGATTTATTTGGCATTGGTGCCACACACTCTTTCGTATCATGTAGTTTTGTTGAGATTTCTAGTTTATTGACAATACATTGTAATAGGGCTATATCTATAGCTACTCCGTTTGGTGTATCAACTAGTATCTTAGAAACTTGTGATGATGTTGAGATATACATCAATAAGTTGCATTTTGTGGTAGACTTATTAGTGTTAGATACTCATTCTTACTATTTGATCTTGGGTATGGATTGGTTGGTTGAATATGAGGCACACATAGACAGTAGGGGTCGAGCGATTGATGAACTGAGTATTCCGATCGTACTTGGAGCAGTTTAACATCGTCTTTATTGATGACATATTAATTTATTCACGCACCGAGTAGGAGCATATCGAGCATTTGAGGATTGTGTTTCATACGTTATTATGGTGTTATGGGCTCGGAACGGGACTCGGGGGAGAATGATTTCCCGTTGCATGTGATCCATGTGAGGGCCAAGAATTCTTATCTCTCGACGAACTTCTTCTCCCCGATATCAAGTTATCATCTTGATGGGATCAATGATTTCCCCCTTAAATCTATTTGACACCATATCCATTTGTTTTCTAGGTCTGGTCATAATTATATTCCGCGTGAATTGTTAGTTGTTTATAATTGACAATTTATTTTATATAAAAATAAACAAAAAGGTTTGGATTAGCCCTTCAAACTAAACCTAAGGCAATTTTATGTCTACGATTAGTCCAGAAATTCTTGTTGTGGGGTTCGAGAACCGAGTTACGAGGGGAGAAGGTGTTAGTCAACCCACTTATTCTTTATGATTATTTAATTATATGCTTATTACCATTCTTAAAATTATGTGATTAACTTTTAGTTTATTTTAGAAAAAATATAGAGACCTTAGTTTGAACATCCCCTAAAATATAAATAGGTGCTTAAGTATAAAAATAGTACTAGTGATAGTTGTTTGAACATCGCTTAAACCGATATCGATATACAAGAGTTCTTGTTAATGACTCTGTATTTGAATAACGAGTGGTCGTTAGTATGTATGTACGTGTGTAACGAAGGTCGACTTGGGTAACGGGTGGCCATCAATGTTATGTAAGGATGCAAGGAAGCTCAACTTGGGTAATTGGTGGTCGTTAAGGTTATGTGAGTCTGTGCACGAGAATTCATGGCTTGAGATAGTTCGATATCTCATTTGAGTTAAGAATGGATATAAAGGTAATATGAAAGATGGGTGCATTTATGGTTGGAAAACATACTGAGAGATATACTGTCGAGGTGTGTTCTCACGAGATGGACTCGGTATTATGTCTATGTATTCATGCACCCATGAGGTTAAATGCATCGTAGTTCTATTGTTACGTGTTTGCATATTTGAATGCTTGTATGAATGTGAGAGAGTGGTCATGGATTTGAGATAATTATATATCTCATCTAAACTAGGTAGGGATAATGGATGAAGGATGAGAGATGGATGCATCTCTGTGGGTACAATACATCATGAGACATATTTTCGAGGCTTATGCCCACGAGAAAGACTCGGTATTGTTCCCATGAACTCATCTAGACATGAGATCAAAGCCCATATAGTTTGATTTTACTCGTGTTCAAACATGATGTGTGTGTAAGTGTTAGATTTGGCTTAATAGAGGTAGAAGTTTTTTGTAAGACAGAGGGTAGCTTTGATGGAAGTCTAGAATGGGAGTGGGATCGAAGATCATCGATAGTGGCATATTATATTATGATCATCAGGTGATCATTAGCAGGAAGGTGTTTTCCTTTAGGCTAGTTTGAAGGTGTATAGGGAGATGGGATAACATTTTTAGGGTTGGAGTCGACCTAAAGACACCGATAGATTATGTATCCCTTATCGACATGTCCAAAATCCCAGAGGTGACATGGTCCTAGAGATAGTTAATCCATATTTGGACTAAAGGTGGAGGCACTCCTAATAAATAATATGTTAACAAGCGTATTATAAGGCTTGGGCTTCAAGAGTTTATTTTAGTATAATGCCTACATACCCAAGAGGATTTGGATCAAATCCAATGTAGATCCAATAAATTGGACATACTTATAGGTCTAGGCGACATGATACCGGGCACACATTATAAAAAAATTACGATATTTATGGAGCCTAGTCCTTCATATAGAATTTTCATTATGTTGGATTGATATATTTATATGTTAGAAATACATTAATCAAAGGCCGATGCTTGACAAGTATTGATAGGAAAACACATATTCAAGGATGTCATTGTTGAGATGGGCTTTCTTGGCTCGAAGAAGTGGTGAGAGTAGTCCGATTTTAGCCTTTGGCTTTGTAAAGTTTCATAATGACTCAGCTAACTCACCTTTTCAGACAATAATTTTGAAAAGTATGCTTTCATATTTGTATTTAGTCGTGGCATTTTATTAGCATTTATTTAACATAAGAGTATGTCATTTCAATAAACAAAGATGTTGGGTTAAAAAAGGATTTAAAATATAAACGTTATAAATTTCTTACCCAGTCCCCTCAACTGGGGCCCATCTAAATGAGATAAACATATGTGGACAATTAATCACAATATATATATGGGGTATTTCACTTGAGATTCTGACAGAGTTTCTTTACCCATGTAGTATGAGCCAAGTTTTTCTCGGGGGAGTGTCCCCTTTTAAGGGCCCATGCTAGATAGAGATCCATTTAATCGGGTAGAGCTTTATTTGGAAGCGCTAACTTTCACGGGATGCGTGCAAAGGTCTTCCTCTTTTTCCCGGAGGAAGAGACTTTTCAGACATACGAACTTCACTCGGGCGATGTGACTTTTCGTACAAAGTTTCCTCTGGGGAAAAGCAACGTTTAAGAATTACAACCTTATTTGGGAATTTTTAAAACGATCTCGAGTATCTTAGGCACTCGGGATTGAAAAAAGTTAGAAAACCGAATCAATGTTGGGTTATGGCATCTTTTCAAGGTTTTTGGGGACCTCCTTTTATAAGGGTTTAATTAGGGCCTTTGACCGTTAAGTTATCCATATCCTTCGACTATTCGCTCATCCAGTGTACCACATGTGAAGTTTATGAGAGGTGGGGGACAAGTTAATGGTTGGGGAGAGATCTGCAAAGATTTGGTAATCATCACATTGGGAGGTATAATTGTTCGGTTTAAGCCCGCAAAGGGGACTTTAAGGACCCCTTAAGAGGGTTTTTTAGCTTTTTGAATTTTTTGATATCGATGTTTTGACCCTTTTAAATTCTTGGTTCATGGGAATTTGACCCTCTCTGTTTTTGGAATTGGTTTTCCACTTTTGCCTTTGGAGTTTTTTATGGATTTTTTGGGTTTAGTGTATTTTACTGATTAGGATAAAATGACCCACGCCCCAATTGTAAATTGGGGTGTCCACAATTGCAGGAGAATAAGTTTTATGAAAAGTTCAAAAAGTGAAAGATTTGTCGGGGTAAAGTGCATTTTTTTAGCGATGTAGTCTTGGAGTTGATAGTATTAATGGATCTGAAAATGGTGTCAATTGTGCTGGATTGTGGACAACCCACGACACCTACTAAGGTTCGTAGCTTTTTAGGATTGGTCGAGTACTACAGGAGGTATATTTTGGGTTTCTCTAAGATAGAAGGATCATTGATCGAGTTGACTTGGAAGGGGATTCAGTTTGTATGGTATTTGAGGTGTCAGCATACATTTGACAGTCTCAAGGAAAAGTTAACTTCAACTCTAGTTTTGGCTCTATCTAAAGTGGGGTTGAGTATATGGTATACACTGATGATTTCCTGCTTGTATTATACGAGGTATTCATGTATAAGGATCCCTACTGCCGATGCATATCAAAAGTCGAAGCCCCACAAGGTTAACTATCTAACGCATAATTTGCAGTTAATCTCGACGATATTCGTACTACATATTTGGAGGCACTAATTTGGGGGTGAAAAGTTAAGACTCTTCAACAATCACAAAAGTCTGAAAATAATTTAACATGAGGCAATGACAGTAGTTAGAGTTCATTAAAGACTACCAGTTTACGATTCATTGTCACACGAGGAAGGCCAATGCGGTGGCAGATGCTTTGAGTTGCCAATCGAGCGACGGTCTGTCAACTCTTTAGTTGACTGATGTTGCGTCCATTTTGGTGATTGGCTAGTTGGCTAATGATTTTATGGGGATGCTCATATTTGCTTTTGATATCATTATGCGGGTAGACCGAGCATCAGTAGATGATTTCATGTTTAGGGAAAAAATGTTCGAGCTTTAGGCTATATGTGTACCTCTTTAAACCGTTGGTTTCGATGGTGGATTGCGATATAAGAGGAGGTTGGTTGTACCTTCAGACAAGGAGTTGTGTAGGGTCACCATGTATAAGGCCCATAGATCACTATTTTTGGTGCATACAGTGGGGATAATATATACCAGGATATGCGAAGGCAGTATTGGTGGAAAGGTACAAAGATGGACGTTGTTACGTTTATGTCCCAGTATTATATGTCAAATGGTGAAGGTGGATCACTCGCAATCATTGGTTACACTTCATCCTTTACCCATTCTTGAGTGGAATACTGATGCCCAGGCATCACAACTTCGTTTGGGTTATAGTGGACTACTTAACAAAGGTTGAACATTTCTTTCTCTTCCACACGAATTTCATAATAGAGAAGTATGCACAATTTTATGTGTTAGAGATTGTTCGGTTTTATGGGGTACCTTCGTCGATCATCTCCGATAGAGATCCAAATTTTACATATCAATTTGGGGAGGCTTCAAGAAAGTTAAGGGGACGAGGTTACACTTGAGTATGTTTTATCATCCTAAGATGGATGGGCAGAAGGAGCGAGTGAACCAAATTTTAATGGATATGCTTTGAGCATGCGCTTCAAATTTTAGGGGTAGTTGGAACTTGCATTTTCCCTTGGTAGAGTTCTCCAACAATAATAGTTACCAAAAATTAATCAACATGGCACCATATGAGGCGTTGTAGGGACGATGTTATAGATAACGCATAAGTTAGTTGGACATAGGACATAGTAGATTTTTAGGAGCCAAGTACGTTTAGGAGATGATTAAGAATATTAAGATGATTCAGGATCAAATCAAGGCTGTATAAAGAAGGAAAGATCTATACGGACTTGGGAGAGGGAGGGCGTGTAATTTTTGGTGGGAGATCACATGCTTCTTAAGGTGTCACAAGTGAAAGGGGTGATGCATTTTGGGAAGAAATAGAAGTTGGACCCGAGATATATGCTCGAGATATATTGGGTCATTTATGATCACATATTAGATTGGGATGCTTTCATATCATTTAGCACTTCTAGGCCATTTAGATCGAGTATATAATGTGTTCCATGTATCCACGGTTCGTCAATTATTATGGGGTGGGGTCTCCTACTAACATATTGAGTTAGGGTATATCAAGTTAAAGTTTGATGATTCATATGAGGAGGAATCACTTCATATTTTAGACCATAGAGTCTAAATTTTAGGTATAAGGAGATATGCTTAGTTCATGTTCAGCGGGGTCACAATAATGAGGGTGAGTACACTTGAGAACGAGAGGATACGATGAGGCAACAATATTCGAAGTTATTTTGAGACGAATATGTGTTATTTTCCTTTGAATTTCATGGACAAATTCTATTTGTTAAGGGGGAGAATGTATTACCCCATAATTTTAAAAGGAATTTATAATTAATTACTTAAAAGGAAATAATATTTATCAATTAATAATTCGAATTAATTGTATAATTTAATTTGAGAATTTAATGTTAAAATGAATTGGAGTGGTATTTTTTAGTTCATTTTGTAAATTGATAAATTTTGTGGACTATATGAAAACCAAAGCACTTTAAAGTAAAAAGATTTTGTTTGAAAAAATCCAATTGATATATGACATTAGTTCACTAACTTCTCTTTAATATTCTTCAGATAAAAACATGCACTTAAGACATGAAGATACCAATATCTAGGATTGTATAAACCACGCAACCAAGAACTTCAAGAGACTCAAAACCCAAAAATGTCATCAAGTTATACATGTGATCTAGAAAGTCAACAAATTATCATTCACAGCCTGAGAAGAATCAAGCATGCATTATTGAAAAAGTCAAGATCGTCATATCCACAAAACCATTAACCAAAAAAAAGAACAAATACAAGTCTTGATCATCATACATACTCAAGTAATGGGTTGATTCCTATAGATTCATAATCCAGAAAATAAGAAGAACATCCATGTATTCTCAACCATTAGAAGTTCAACTAGAAGAAACACATTCAATCCCTGGAAGGATCAACCTATCACTTCAAGTTCAATTCGACCAAATATAATCAAGGATCAAGATACTTTTATTCCATCTAACCATACATGTCAAATATCAATAAAATATCTTAATCATCATAAATAACTAGAAGAATAATCAGTTGTTCCATGTAGAAAAATAAAAGTGATCAAACTCTAGAAGACCCTTAAAGAGATTTGAGAGATTTGGGAATGTTTATAATAGTGTAAATGAACTAGTATGAACATGAACTTGTTAATCAAAGCAAAAAAATCTTCCCCAAACCCAGAACAAACCCAGAATAGACTTGACATTAAGCTAGTAATTTTAAATCAACTTAAAGTGTCCCCTTAAAATGTGTATTTCGCATTATAACCCCTTAAACAACCTAACTCGATCTGCCTCAAAATTAGTTCTTAGAAAGAAGGTTTTGGAAGTATTCAAAAGTGGTCCTAAGACTTTAAGTAGATTCTAAGTACTTTGATTTGACTTATAGTGTCTAGGAGGCTAAATTTCCAACGAATATTTTTCAAATTTTGAATTCCAAAAGTCCCAGAAATTATTATACTACCCTCCAATGGCTAGTTTTCAAAATAAATTATAAAAGGACCCTTTATCTCCTTATTTAAATACTCAATATTCCTAAAACATCTCCATTAATCAAAGATCCATTTCCAAGATTCTGTCCCTTTACTTGCGCTTTTGAAAGAGAGAAAGAAAGTCACAAACCCATTTCAAACCCAAAACTCTATTGAAAAAAAGCTCCACCCAAAACCCTTTTGAGATTAAAGCTTATTCCTCAAACCCTATTTAGACAAAGGTATAAACCTATCACTCTTATGTGCTAAATATCTAACCCAACACCCACTTGAGTAACATACTTGTGATTACTTATTCGTTTACATTTCTAAAGTGAGAAAGTAAACCCATTTCATATTTTTTTAGTGAAACAACTTTGCTTTATGTTTTGGTTACAAATCTTATTATAGTTACTTATGGTTGAGCTTAATTGTATCTTCATGTCCGGTAGTATTGTAGTTATGGGGAGTCAAGGCGTAATAAGACTTTAGGCGTTTGCTTATACTGCTTGGGAAAGGAAGGGTATCGTTACCTTGTTAGTTATCATTTCCAAGGTGTTATAATTACTTGTGAGGTTTTGCTTCCCTTTAGTCAAATGAAGATAGTGAAGTTTCTTGAGTATCGTATTTAGCATGAGCATAGGCAAGATCGAACAATGTTAAAACCTCAGTTTGTAAACTTTCTCTAAACCCTCTATCTTAACTACTTATGTTTGTTGTTGGTTACCTGTTTATACTTAAAATTATCAATCATATTCCAACTAATATTTAAAGAAAGATGATAAAGTTTAAAAAAATTCATTAATTTTATAAATACCCACTTAACCCCCACCCCTCTTGGGTATATTTGTGGGCCAATAGACTAAAGTTTAATTATTTTAAAGTTTAAGGATAAAAAGGCAATTATTATATTTTATAAACTGAGTACATGGAGTGGTAATATGGTATATGTATTATAAGTGGAGAATAATTTAGGGTTTTAATTTTTAAATTTGAAAATTCATTTAGGTGTCATCCAAACCCAACCCTGCCTCTAGGACTGTGTTCACGGCTAAAAGGGTCGCGAAAGCGGGGGCATGTTCCGCGATCGCATCTAGGTTGTGAGTTGGTTTGCCTTGTTTTTTATGTGTTTTCCAAATACATTTATTACCCAATTAAAATCCACCATCCTTCATTTTAACCTATATTCTTCAAAAAGAGATCCTAATATACTCTTTAGACCCTTTATCAAGCTACCATATACGTAAAAAAAATCAAAGATACTTTCAAGGATTTTCAAGTGGGGATTCAAAGGAGGTTTTCAAATCAATTAAATCAAGTTTTTAAGTTGGTTTTTCAAGAGTGATTCAAGGAAAACTTTTCAATACTTCATCTTTTCAACTTGAATCAAGTTTTGGTTCACCTTAGATGCAAGTTACTAAACTACTCCTCTCTTTTTATATATGCAAATATTAAATTCACCTAAACCCTAATATTAGGCTTAAATGATTTAGTAACCCTTAGGTTTTTGAAATTCCTAATTGTATTATTTATTTATGTGAAATTGGTCAGCCTCACATGTTAGATATTATGATTTTATCCTAGTTAATGACTGAAAGTGGAAATTGAACCCTTAATAGTAAACTTTCATATTAGCATTTAAAATTTAATTTTTGAGTCATGTTAATTTGAAACTATGCTGAATAATTGAGACTTAATTCATAATAAAAATGCATGTGCTAAGTAGGGTCATATATTTAGCTTTATGGGTAGTACTTTTAGTAATAAATACTTAGCTAATGATATTTTAAGCATGTTGATTTATAATTAGATCCTAATTACTTATTAGAATACATGATTATTGATTAGCCCATTCTTATAATCTTGAAATTTAAATAGATACCCTTATATTGATATATTCTCCTAAAATCAAGAATTGAACGTAATTATTTATGGAATCAATTTAAGACCCTGACTATTTTCCTTATCTTGTTAGACATGGATTAATTGAGTAGATGAATTAAAATGAGTATGGGAAAAATGTTGTTGGCTTATTGTTTTATGTTTTTTTCAATTCATGTTGGGCGGATGCGATTAGAAATGAAAATCGATTGTTTAATTCACTTAATCATTAATTCAATTCACACTAATAAATCTTGAATTTATTATAATGTCTTAACGACTACCTTGTCTTGATAAAAGTGTATTGAGTGGTTCCTTATTAAATTTTCATTTATGAGACGACCCACGCATGAGTCTAAAGACGAGTAAGAGGGAAGACTATAGAATCCTTAATAAGCTTATATATTTTATTATAATGTTTAGAGTGATGAGTAATCCCATATTAATTACATCCTCATCGGTGGCTCGATAATCCTCTTAGTCTTTAATGAAATGACACAACGGTTTGTCTAGGGATTTTATTACAATGGCCCAAAGGGTAGTGTTAGTGGGGTATAGTAATGTAATGATAAGTGATAATCTTAATGTGAGATATAAGACGGTAATGAAGTAATAATGTTGTGTATTATTAATTAGATAAATAGTGAATGAGGGCACGGTACTTATGTGGGAATCACACAAGATGTTCTTTGTCCTGTCCACACTATTACAACGTTGTTCTTTGTCGATGTGACAATATGTGGATTGGATGGTACGTGGATTGTTGCATCACACTATTTAATTATGTCTGGAGTTTTGTCCATGCAAATACTGGAGGTGACCGGTTGTGTGATGGTATTTATTTGTTCCTCACATGATTTGTTGATTCAACAGTCATGCGAATAAAAGGTGGCATCTGGATGTGCAATAATTTTATGCGTGTGTGCCGCATATTCTTGAGATGGTCGAGGAAAATAGGAGTATGTCGATTATGGTTTAATTAATTAAGAGATTAACTAATTATTTAAACTAATATGTTAATTAAAATGGACTGTAAGATTCCATGGCAACTGTTTGGTTGTCGATATAGGCCTAATAACTATGAATTTATCACTTATATATATAAGTGCTTTTGAGTTATGTATCTTTGATGACTTTCTGGGTTTTTGACCCGTTTTATACGTGGTAACTTTTCAGGTGTTAGGATTGGTCTACACGTGTAAGCTCTTTTTTTATCTAAAACATATATTGCACTCTCCCCTCTCCAAACATCATCCTCAAGAGCATCATTATCATTTCATCTCCATGATATTATGTCTTTTTATTTCAATATTATGAGTTGTGTATTATGGACTCAGTTAGCATGTATTATTCAGACAGGATTTTATTATGTATATTTCAGTTGAGTTGGATTTTTAATTGAAAACTTATATTGGCATACTTTGAGTTTAGTGGTGTAGTGTAGAGATATCTCTTACTTTATCTTCATTGATGATGCATCTTAGGGTTATGTAGTTGGGGTTTCATTATATCTTATTCCTATATTCTTACTTATTTCATTTTTTTCCATACTCTCTGAGAATAATATTTAAAAAAATTACAAGTTTCATATAACGAACCCTATTGTTAAACTACAATACCTCTTTTTGTTAAGAACGGACATTACGATATTTTTAACATCATTTATGATGATATGCTAGAATTTTTAGAAATACGGTGTTGGCATACCATCGGATCTAAGAGACTTATAATGGGATATTTGTTTTAGAGATAATAGTACCTTAGATTCTTGACATTCCTGCATAAGAGTGGCATTCATATGTGTCATAACTCATCTCTCAATCCCATCTAAGGCCTCCAAGTGTTTTGGATAGTAGGATACTCTAGTAGAAAAAAGATATTGGAACTAGAGGATATCGCAATTCGTAATATTATCATCATGTGTAACCTTTACCACATTTACATCCATAATTCTGGAATAAAATTTGACCAACTTCGTTGACTATCTTTTGTGTGAAGAAAAGCCATGTTCTTATCTCCCTCCTTCACCTAGTAAAATTCCCCACATTGTTTCCATCTCAACTCTTTCATGTTTTAAAATTAATCGAATTCTTTACCTATGGATCCTGTAAGAATATATGTATACTCAAAGTGCCCCAAAATATTTGGTTTTCTTATCCCGATGACCAAAATCCACTTTGTATCTCTAGTCCAAGAGGTCGTTCCGGCAAAGCTTCATGTCAAGACTTATTCACCTAACTTAATCAACTTCATTCAAGCATCATTCACTTCCACTTCCATGACAATGCCACTTTAGAATAAAGGTAAAATGATAGATGGATTAAAACAACCATATTTGAACACTACTTGTAATGGATTCTCTTAAATTAGGAAATATGTCAAACTAGTGTGTGTGTGTGTGTGTTTGAGGTATATATATATATATATACAGAAATGATCTCATGCATACCCAGTTTGCATACCCTCTGTGTTGACCTTATTTTTTAAATAGAAAAAAAAATGTTTTTTGCCTGATTTTTTGTTATGGTTTTTAAACATTTTCATAGGATCATAAACAAATAATCATCTCAAAATGAATTGTTTTGTTATTTTAAAAAAATTGGTCAAATTTTTTCAGTTTTTAAGTTATTTGTAAGTTGTTAAATACTGACAAAGTTTGACCGATTTTTTAAAAATAGCAAAAACATTCATTTTGAGCTGATTTTTTTAGGGGCATATACCAAATAGTCCCTCAAACTTTTTTTAATACACGTTTAGTCCAAGCCTTTTTATTTTGCACCAAAAATTCCTTCACCATGCCAAAAAGGCTTTACCATGCCGCTGGCACAGACCTTTAAAGATAAGAGAATAAGGAATTTTTTGGTACAAAATAAAAGGCTTGGACTAAATGTGTATTAAAAAATGTTTCAGAGACTTTTTGGTATTTGATCCTTTTTTTATGGTCCTACTGAAATATTTAAAAATCATAAAAAATTAGCTCAAAAATATTTTTTTTACTATTTTATCAACAATGGTATGCGCCAGCGGTATGCAAACTCGGGTATGCTTGAGAACATCTCTCTCTCTCTCTATATATATATATATATATATATATATATATATATATATATTATGTATTTAAATGACTTGTTTTAAATGACTTGAGAACATACTTTGAAAAACTTATATTATGTATTTAAATGACTTGTTTTATAGTTTTAAAACTTTCAAAAAACTTATATTGGTTCGATGTAGCGAAGTTTTACTTCACTAGTCGCATTGTCTGTTAATCTTAGTCAGTGAAAAGTATGGTCAAATTGGCTACCTCATTTGTTGGAGCTTCGTTACAAAGAAGGAATTATTCATTTTAGTGAAGGACCCTTCATTGGTAGCCAAGATGACCAGTGTTCAATCTGACAAAAATCCGATGGCCTTTTCATCAACTTTTTGGCCTTAAACTTTGTGCAAATCACTTTTTGAGCCATATTTTTTGTATAGATTTTATCTTAACTTATTTTTGTGGACAAGAATACTCCTTAAATGGTGTCCCAACGTTAATTTAGTTTTTTTTTGTCTACTTAAGATGGTATTCCTCTCTAAATAAAATAGAGGTTAGTTTTATGAAACTTTGAGTTTTCTAAAGAGAAAAACTTTTGCTGAAAATCACTATCCACTATAGATTTTCCTCAATATTCTTTGAGGGTTCTTGAGATATCCATTGTTGTTATTTCTTTTGAAGTCACTTTAAGTTTCATTACATCTTCTCAATACTTGAACAAACTTTTGACATAATTGGTCCTGAGAGACTTCAAATATTTTTTATATCTCAAAAATTCTTCGGAGTTTATTTTTATTAGCCAAAAAATTTTAAAGCTTCCATCAAAATTTAGAGATCTCACATTCTAGGAAGGAAAAATGCATTTGGTAGTTTCTCATAGTTACATTCCATTTTAACACAAAAAGTTTTCTTCAAACTTCAAAAGAAGATTTGGAAAACTGTGCAAACACAACATTATCAACAAGATTGACACTTGTGATTTGTCGATGATTAGAGAAAAATCCATGCTTGCTCTTGCGAAGAAAAGGTGAAAAAATTTGTTTATGGAGGTTGTAAATTATTGAGTCCAGTGTGACACCCCGCTTAAAATAACAACGGGGGGTCAAACCTATACTAAAATAAATCAAAAATCTCAAGTGGATCATTCTTAGCATCTACTGACGATACAAGATAAACATAGCTAACTACCCAATACTATAAAAAGAGCGTGCCAAAAAAAAATTAAAACATACTATGCAATAACCAACCAACAATATAGTAACTATTGAACATTATAAAGAACACACACATGCTAAGAATAAAGAGAATAGTTCTATACAATACCAAAAATACATAAAAGGAAATGCCCGAATATGTTGTCGGGTCACAGACAATACAACAACTGTGAAAAGAAATATAAACAAAATGACCCAACTACAACTCTAGTGTGTAAACCTGATATACAAACAGAATCTTAATCTAGATATACAAAAGATAGGAAACGGCTATTTCAAAATTCCGCGACATCCTGCTATTGCCACAGCTCCACAAATACACTGGATAGAAAACATCATTGGCATCCTTGCGAAAGGACACCTAAAATAATACAATATATATAGAAAGAGGAAAATACAAATGGGTCAGATCCCAAGGTGTGAAAACATTTTAGCAAGTGCATTAAAATTCATAATAATTATAAATGCACTATAACATGATTTAAGTGGATTCGCACTCTCCTGAAAATACAACTCACCCCTAAACTAGAGCGCGCACCTAAACATATGCACATGGTCCTCAAATAACTGCCCAACATTATCTAAGGGAAAAACAATCTAACCTACGCCCAAAACCACACTCGAGTAACCCATCATCAAAACATAATAATCAACTTTCAATTCTACCGTAACCCAAATATGCGTCTAAACTTATAGTAACTTATAAATATATATATATATATATATATATACACACACACACACACACACTACTAGAATTTAGCAGATTCTAGTTATTAACTACCACGAGTTATTAGCATCGAAATGCTAAGGACTAAACTTCTCCCAACTCTCAACATTGCGCTGCGTTTCGTGCGTGGGACGTCTCGCAAGCGAAATCCAAACAAGGAACCCCCCTGATACACTACTCCTTGGCACTGTTGATTGTCGAGATTCATTATGCCCTCAATGCGCGATGCATATAACATCGATTACTCAATTAAATATAACTCCAGTTTATTCTCATAAAACCTTGTTTCTCGATAACATATAATTCTGAGTATTAAGGACTAAACTTATTCCCACCCCCAACATTGCACTGAGTTTCGTGCGTGGGACGTCTCGCAAACGAAATCCAAACAAGGAACCACCCGATACACTACTCCTTGACAATGTTGGTCGTTGAGATCTATTATGCCCTCAGTACCCCACACATAACTACGAATACATATAAGGAGCAATAATCTCTAATCCCATAAATAAGAAAATGCTCTGAACCATTTAGGGTCTATAACATTACTCTAGTTACAAAGCACAATCATTCAATCCCAATAAATTAGTACACATAACACACTTGGCGTACATATAAATATCCAAAATCCCATCACTTATGGATATACAAAATACTTCACAATGCTATCATCTTTCAGGAATTTCTCACTTTATCACAGGTTACCATATATCGGACTATTATCACACTGCCATGGTAATAAAACAAATCACAACGTATGGGAAGAGGTCATAGTTTCTAACCGGAAAGTGAGAATGAATCATACCCAAGACTTCTCACCCCAAAATAAAATTACACAATAAATAATGGACGACTATGACCTGGGAACTATACGCACCATATTCCTCAAGCCAGGGGCCTCACCCACAACGCCTAACTTCCCATGATAGCACTGGAGGGTATGCTCACACAATAAGTATACATACATCAATCACACTAGATATATATATAAAATCACATCATATAAATGCAAACCATCACACAAGGTATTTATACATCACGCCATATAGGTGTACATACTCTTGTAAATCTGTATGTATGAAAGAAATAATCTCATATATAAGTATATAACTCTCGTTATAATAACCGTTGATACTCGCATACCTTCCCATTTTCGTACACCGAACCCTCACTTGAAACTTTCTCATACCTCACACCTATGAGTATGAAAAGTCTCCCAATTCAACAAACATTAAGGATACCCTCTATATCCGAATACACATCGATCAACAACAATAATCTCCAAATGGAAACCTCAATGCTAAGAGAATTCCCTACGCAATCGATATGATAACTCAAACTCGAATTCTCCCTCACGATAACTCATTACAACCCCAACATTTAATCTTAGGTGAAACTCCCTAAAATCTCCAAAATAATACTTCTCATAACATGTATTAAGGTTCCTAAGTTTCAAACCCAAAGGACAAGGGGTGAAAATAAAATCTCAAACTTGAACCAAAAACAGAGGATCGGTCGGTCGGCCCCTGACCCCCGATCGACCGCGGTTTTAAATTTTCCCTATAAAAGAAGGCAGTAAACTTTTCCTCTGAGGCGCGGTCAACTGGCCATACCAGGTATCTCGGATAACTTCCATTTTGGAAGAGCTCCAATTTTCCAGAAACCTCAAAATACCAACTTCAAACCCCAAATCTTCAACCCAATCATGTTTCTAACATTAATACTCGTCAAATAAATTAACCCCACTAATTTAGAACTTTAAATTCAAATATATACACCTAAAATGCTAGATTTTCCCAACATCTAGGTTTTAACATTTATAACCCAAAATCCATAAATTTATCCACAAATCATGAAATAATTGATACACAAGAATTATTTAGCAAGTTTAATCACTTGCCACAAAGTTATAGAGTCTGAATCTTCCTCGAAATCGCGGATTGACCGGAATCTCCAAGCTTTTCTTCACTTTATCTTCTTCCTTTCCTCTTCTCTCTCTCTCTCTCTCTTTAGGGCTTTCTCTTTTCCCTAAAATGAGATTGTTATCTCCCGTAGGAATTTTAAGCCTTAAGTCCAAGATACCCAACTTTAAATGACAATACACACTTTAAATGACTCGGTTACTTTAATTCGAGCTAAACGAACTTAAAATATTCTGGAACCCAAATAAGACCCAAGTACAGTCATTTTAACTTTCTCGACCCATCCGAAATCAACCGCACACTCAGAATCACCATTCGAAATACTTTCTAACATCCTCAAATTTTGACCTCAATTGCCAAATTTTAAAATTCTCCAATTTAAATAAATATTTATTTCTCCCAAATTAATTAAATTATTAGTCCAAAAATCGCGGGGTATTACATCTAGGAAAGGTTCAATTTTGTAAGTCATTTATCCCTTCTTCTAACACTTTACCTACATAATGTATGGTGTCGGTTTGGCCCAAGATTTCTGAATTTTGTATTAATATGTTCTTGGGAATATATTCTTATTATAAGATCTACACCCTCTTCCCATAAAAGAATTGTACCCCATGCTCTTCCATTGCTATCAAGATCAAACATGTTTGAAAATTTCAGGTTCCATCTAATTATTTCAACCTCCCTACCTCTCAATTTAGGTTCTGAAAGGAACATAATGTGGGGTTTTCACTATGATTCATATCGTATATAAGCAAACCGTCAAGGGGTTCCCCAACTCTTAACATTTCCATATATAAGATCCACTAGTCTTCGTGTGGCTTCTCAACATCCGTTGCTACTCCACCATTAATGTGAGAATCTATCTAGGTTGTCCTCATTTTATTCGATTTTCTTTGTGCCACTTTCTGGTTTGAAAATCTTCAAAGGTCTGCACTTTTGGTTGATTCGTTATTTTTTTCGTTTTGATTTGGGGTGGTTGTTGGAGATTGGTGTGGTTGAATTTTGTTAATGATTGTCACAGCACTAGAAATAATTTTTTACGGTTGGGGAATTTTAGGGGTGGATATTTTCATTTGGTTGGTGGGATTGGGTTAGAAAGTTAGGTTATTTAATAGATGAGCGATAGGTTCGAGTTTTATTCGATTTTATGATATGTTGGTGAAAACAAATAGGCTTTAGATCATGTGGGTCTAACTGTTTTACTTTGATGGCATGTTGGTGATTTATCAATTTCAGGTTTTGAGCAAATCAGGTATCATAGTTATTATCGGTGAGTGATTGTTTTGGATCCAAGGCAGAGAATGTTGGATTGGGCTTTGTTGAATTAAGGTTTGTTGGACTGTTTTTTTTTCTATTTAACGTTTTGACTCTGGGTTGGTTGAGAGTTATGTATGGCCTAGTACAAATAATTTTGGTTTGGTTTGGTTGGGTTGAGTTGTCTTATATTGGAGTGTTGTAATGGTTGAGTGAATGATAAAAGTCTCTTTTATTTATAGTTCTTCTCATCTAATATAGGACGTATTCTCCTATGATTTTCTCTCTCATCTGTATCCATAATCTCCACATCAATTATCCCCTCATTTCCCACGTTTTCGGTTTCAGTTTGTTTATAACCAAATCCCTAACATATGACCCACTCTAGCTTGTTTGGGAGTTTTATTTTGGAGAGAAAAGAAAGGAAAGTAAGGGAAATTATGGTTTCTTTCCTTCGTTTGGGAGTTTACATAGGAGAGAAAGTGTTATTTCGTCATTTTCGTCGTTTGGCAGTTTAAAAGGAAAGAAAAAATTCCCCTTCCTTTCTTTCCAAAACTTTCCTTCCAAATCGTAAAGAAATAGAGAGAAAAGAAAGTTTTATAAAGAATGCATCTTATTTCCCTTAAAAAAATTATTTTCCTTCCAACTTCCAATCACTCCAAAGAAAATTATTTTATCTTCCTTCTAAAATCCTTTCTCTTCTCTTCCTTTCTCTTCTCTCTTATAAATTTTCTTTCTTTTCTTTTCTCTCCTAATAAAACTTTCCTTTCCTTCCTCTAAAAAACTCTCAAACAAGTTGAATATCAATTTTTTCTCCATTTTTAAAAATTATTTGGTTACATCTTGATCTGTCATCGTCATCGGCTATTTTTGTCAAACACTCTAGTAGAGTTTGAGCTCCTTTTTTTGTTTTTTGGATCATAGAACCACACTTAAATTATGTTCTGCCGTCCATTTTTTTCACCTCCTCTGTTAACCATGCCCCATAATTCAAATAGTCATCTCATCCTCCATTCACTAACGTTCTTCACACTCTTTTTCACTATGTCCAATGCACCCATAAAAGTAGTAAAAAATTGAAAGTTTCTCATAGTGGAAGAAAACAAATGCGTCGGTTATCTTCATTTCCTAACATTAACTTCATCCCTCTCATGAGAGGTTTTATGATATTAATTTTTACCTTCAATGTCAGGAATCTTCCCCATATGGTTCCATCTATACCCTCATCCACTTGTTCAAAATATCCTATTATGTCCCCTATATTCTATCTCGTTTCTTCATCCATTCGTTTGAGTGGTAGATTGAACACCAAAACCCAAATGGGCATATAGTGAAAATTCATCTCATAGGGTATTTTTTATCATCCACATCCATAAAGAGAACTATATTTTTATCAAAAGACCAAGATCTTTCCTTCAAAACTTTTTGTGTCTAAAGTGATAGCAACCTTAAAGACAAATAAATTTTCTCTTAATTGTTTAGCCTCCATACCTCTTACTAGCCACCATGTTAATAACAGTGTTGTCTTCACTGCATTAAGACTTGGGATATTTAAAGCACATACCCTACAAAAATCCATAATTCATAGTATAGCTTAGTCCACTGTATCATTAAGCCTCACTTATTTTGTTTCTTCTTCTGTTAGTCTCAACTTCCTCCATATTTAATTCAGCTCCTCTGCTATCGATACTTTCGCACGCTAGAAGATCCACACCGTCAGTCCCACTAGGATTCCTAGAGGAAGAAGATTTGCAATGAGACAAGAAATATTTCTCTACAAAATCTCACGTCTCTAAGAGAACTAAATTATTTGGACTTCGTAGTATTTTTAGTTTTGAGTGAGTTACATATGGTCCATTTAATTTGAATAAGTGAGATTGATTTCATTGTCCATGTTATATAACAAACTTCATTAAAAAAATTTACACATAGAAATTCCAATAACTTAACCTCATTACATTATAAAAGGATATAGATGAGAACCCAAATTGGAGAAAAAAAAAAATATTTTACATTTCTACATAGAAATTGGGAAAGGTATTTAATTGTAAGAGGCATGCACAAATGGTATATCAACTATAATATAACATTTTTTATCAACACAATTATACATATTTGAGGTGGTAAATGAAAACCTAAAAATTTAGTATCTTCGATATCCATATTGCAATAACACATAAAACAATCCTCAATGTTAACGAGGGGTGGTTACGGTATGATTTTTTACTGTGTCGTACCATTTTGGTCCAAAAAACCATTGTTTTGGTTTAATAATTTTCATTATCGCAAATTGAAGATACCAAAAATTTGGTGGTTGGTTTTGTTTTGCACAGTTAAAAATCCTATTTATTGAAATTACTGTGCGAAAATTAAATACCAAAACTGAGGTCCATAATAACAATTTAATATGCCCAAAATACAAATTTTATATTACATTTTTAAATTTATATCATTAGTTGAACTCATTTCACAAAAGTTAATATCAAAGTGGATGGTATTTTTATATTTAGAAAGTACGTAAGTGTAGGTGGCAAAATCCTACTTACATGTTTTAAAAGAAAATTGAGCCAAATAGAGGGTAATAATCACACAATTATACGCGCAAGGTATACGTAATTCGGCAATTTTCTTACTTTCACGGGGTGTTTCTCATTTTGCATTGATTAATTCATAATAACAAGAATTACATGTCCCTTTTACCAAAGGTGAGGGTTACATTTATGCTTAATCAGAAAGAGGATGAGTCATGTAGTTTTCTAAGACTCTTGGATGCAGTTACGGTGTGATTAAACAAATCCAAGCCCAAGATACTTACTAATCGGATCCCTTTTATTTATTATCTTCAAGCTATGATCCTTTTATCTTATTTGTCGAATAGTTGTAAGCTATTCCAATTCGATCGGACAATTTGAATAATTTCCCCATAATTTCCCCTAAATCTTTGTACCCTGGAAGGGGTGAAGAGGTTTGATCCTCAGTGAATTTTGATTTTGTTCGGTAATGATGTCTAATCTCCAGTCGAGAATGAGATTTAATAACAACCAACACTTGTAATTTTTAAAGGAAAAATTCACTATGTTCTGCCCATTAAGTCCGTAGAGAATGCTTGTAATTTTTATAATTTTTTAAGGGTACGCTGATAATATGCACGCTGAGGAGACCAATGGGTGAGACGCATCTTTCAGTCGTCACCTAGGGTTTCGTTTCAAATGATTAATTACTTGGAAGTTGAACCAAATAGTTTAAAAAACTTATCCTACCCCCATTTTACATTCCTACTTTCATTGTTCAAGACGTTAGATCCCTCTGTATTCCTCATTCACCTACAAGTCTTCAATTTTTATTTTCTCTATAGTTTTCTTCAAATAACTGCTTTCGTTTCTTTATTCTTACATATTTTTTCATCATTCTTCTTATTTAAACTGAATAATGGTGTATGCGATGAGTGAAAAATCCATAGGAAAGTTCAGTAAAAGGTTTTACATCCCAGATTGGGATGTTATTGAGCGCATTGAGGAATCTTATTACTGTTATAATGTAGAAGGGTTCATTTACTGCATACCCAATCTATTGCTAAGGTTGGTATCACTTTTCCCCCTAACCAACTATTTTTGTAATTTTGTGACTATTTTATAGTAGTGTCTGCCCAATGCACTCCATATATATGGAGGATTATAAATTGAATCCATAGCATTAATGACTTACACCGAACTCAAATAGGAATCCCCGAGATTAGATATTGTTATTCATGAGTCAAAACAAAGGACAACACCTTCTACTTGAAGGGGAGAAAGGGTAACATAGTCCATGTTGTGAATCTTCCTAAGTCCAATAAGGGTTATTGGAGTCATGGATTTATTGATTCCTAATTTTTTTTTGCAATTTTTTGTTTTCGAATAAGTTTCACATAAAATATTTTCTAACATCCCCTTATAATTTTATTTTTATTTTTGTCTAGAAGACTGTAAGAAAAAATAACTTTTTGCCTCTCATGTTAATTGCGTCGAGCTTATTAAAGTTTGGAATTTGAAAAGGCCTTTATCTACTGGAGTCGAGTATCCCAGCTCACCATTCTTGCTGCTGAGTACTGATCTGGAAGCCATCGAGCGCTCTTGATCCCCGTTTGACTATCGATCAACTCTCTCACTTGAGAGACAGCTCATTTTATCTTTAAAGGTCCCAGAATCCCCTTTCCAAGGTCCACCCTGTGCGCTAATCAGCCTTATGGTTCGGACGAACAATCCATTTCCCCCGAAAACTGATCTAGAGGCCACCGGACGCTCCTAGCCTCCATTTTACTCCAATTAAATCTTTATCTCAAAAGAGACTGAATGAATCTTTGAAGGGCTCTAAATACCCTTTTCAACGGTCCACCACGTGCAAAAATCAACCTTACGGTACGGACGAACGATCCATTTTATTTCGAAGGGTCACTGGGCACTTTCGAGCCCTGTTTAACCAAGGTCAAATCTTCGAATCGAACGAAGCTCTCTAGAACATTGAAGGGCCCTGCATAAGCTTTCTAACGATCCACCCCATGCACGAATCGACCTTACAATTTGGACGAATGATCTGTTTCCCTCTTATCCAAAAAACCAACGGACGCTTTCGAGTCCCATTTAACCACAGTAAGTTCCTAAAATCTTGAGCGGCCCGATGGATTCTTAAAAGGATTTGAATACCCTTTTCAACGGTTCATTTCGTGCGCGATTCGGACTTATAGATTGCGTTTTACGACCACTTTTTTAGAAAATCTACCAGAGATTACCGAATGGCAAACCCATTTCCTTGCATAACGGTAGTGTGTCTGGGGTTGCCTGTCGATAGGCATGTTATGGACAATTCCGATCGGCACCCCCTTGACCCTATATAAGGATAGCATGAGCTCACTTCAAAATGCACCTCAGAAACATCCCTCTCAGTGATCTCAATAACATTCTCTCGAAGTCAACGTGGTTTTAATATTGAAAACTCCCCCCCCCCCCCCCCCCCCAATTCCATTTCTATCCTATCCTTACCCAATTTGGAAAATTCCTTACCTCACCTCCTACAACCTTCAGTCACATGCAAGAGCTGCCCTTCAACAATCAAGATCAACTTTAAAGCTTCAAAAGAAGGTCCAAATCTTTAACTCTCTCTTTAAATTCTCTTATTTTCGCATTAATTACTTAATTCTCATTTTTAGTATTTCATTTTAATAGATCGCACCTATTAATATCCAACTCTTTTTTTAGTAGTATTGCATATACTATATTTTCTATTAAAAATCCAAAAATAAGAAAAAGGATGGTTTGCTTATAAATTCCAAACGGGAATTTCTCACTACATTTTCTCACACTAAAATATCCTTTTTCCACACACGCGCATATAAGAAAAATCCCTGGTTGGACTTATGGGATAAACCCCACCCCGTGATATATGTGAACTATGGGGACTTTGATGCCTTTTAGGCTACGTAGGCATCTCGGATAAAATCCGACATTCGAGTCCTCCTTTCCCATTTTTTGTTCATATATTATATTTGTGATTCATGCTTGCATTTTTTTCAACGAGTACCATCGTCCTCCTATAAGCGATTGGTGACTTGATAAACACATATATAATATTTTGATTACTATTTTGGGAACACTCCTAAGGCTGACCTCTCTATGCTTTTATCCATGACGCGAGTCGATGTATGTCCACTCTCCATTTATATATACATGCACACACTTCACGAAGTTATTACGAAGAAGAATAACACATGCCCATGAGAGATCGAAAGGGTGGGATGGGTGCCTAACACATTCTCACTTTGTAACTTAGTCCCCGAATCCTTGAACTATTGGTTTGGCAAGTATCAGTATGTCTTTGATGTCGTTCTCTCAAGGCGGCAACATTTCTTTTTCTTATTTTGTGAAAAATAGGTTGGCAACTCTATCTCTACATATCACCCCAAATCGACGACGGTCGAAGCACCCTAAGGAAGGGCACAAACCCACCCCAAACCCACACACCCGACATGTGCGCGTCAAAGCGAGAGAGGGATGGTCATAACTTTCGACCACCTCAAAGAAGAAATGGACCCAAAAAAAGTATTCCAACTATATTGGATGAGTCCAACCTACCGACTTCACGAAAAGCCCAGACTTCTAAGAAGAAGGAGATCGAGGGAACATCCGACCTTGTAAACTTTTTGAATTCCCTTAAAAAATTTCAGGCCCAGAAGAAGATCAAGATTGGACCTTACTTATGGTGATGTTATCTCCACCAAGAAGGTGGATGTCCACATTAGGGGAGGGGACACCCTAAAATCACTGTGGCCCAAAACCCTGACTTTTCCCCCTCACTACTGAGGGGGGCCATTCTAGATTTCAGCAAGGATTAAGTTGGAAAACTGACTACTGACCAATTGTTCTTTCACGCCACCCATGCATTATCTCTATTAAGTCCTGAAACTCTGGTCAGATCATTTACTTAGATTTTTTTCCTGTATCACTAACTTATAATAGTCATTTCCTTGTAGCTCGTGTTGGACTTCATTAATATTCATGATTAAAAGGCTGACTAAGCTAAAGCCCATTATGAGTTTGACCGTGCTCTGAGGAAGTCCCATGGTGCCTGCAAGAATGCCACAAATGCCTATGGTACTAAGAAGAAGGAAACCAACTAAGATACGGACAAGCTGAAAAAAGAGAATGACCAGTTGAAGCTTTAACGGCCAAGGACAAGGCCTATGACTAGGGGTTCAGCGATTCCTTGGTCACACCAAGAAGCAGATGGCTTACATCCATAAGTCTAACTTCAATAAGGGATGGGATTCAACCTTGGCCAAGACAGAGGTCCTTCTGAGTCTGAACTTTATTGGGAGCACGATTTAGGATCCCCACAAAAGGACTAGGAAGAGGGTGAGGCCTCATGCAATGAACAGGAAAAGGATGGGGTTGATCAGGAGAAGGAGGTTACCGACGAGAACAAGGGTCTAACCAATCAAGAGAAGGTTAAGGAGAATATATAACAAGCCAGTAGTTTACCTTAGGTTTCCTTATTTTATAAATTTCCCCATATTTTGATAAGCATGTTGTAAGGGCTTGCTCTATCCTTTGACTTTTTAATGGAAGATTCAATTTTTGCCTTGCCATTATTTGCCCAAATGTTGATTGCTTATTTTTTGTGTCTTAACGCTTTCCTTTTGGTATTTGTAGTTTGATAGAAACTTATCAGTGGTGCCAATACTTCAAGAAAATGGAGATATAGATTTGATACTTAGTCGTGGAGCTTCTTACCGAGCTCATGAAACCTTTGTTGTTGTTCGACAGGCGTTTTGTAAGATGACAAATTCCTATGATAAGCAGGCCCATTTGGTAATTGGTCTATAAAAAGAAGTCAAGCACCTAGAGGATATTTTTAAACTGGTACAGAATGATAACAATTCCTTAAGGGAGAAGATTGAAAAGGCTAAAGAGGAATTTCACAAGAATGAGGCAATCAAGCAGGGCATGAACCGTCGAATAATGAAGTTAAAAAAATCCTTTAGAAAGGGTCCCCGTGCAGTTTGGATTGCTAGTTGCGCTTAATGGACGCCCATCTGTGCCTTGATAAAGCCAAACGAGTGGATGAAATCCCTTACTAAGTCGTATAAAAAAAGTTAAACAGTCAAGAAAAGTCTGAATTGTTTTCTTGAGGAAGCTCTTTTAATAACACTAATGAAACACAACATTTATAAGAAAATATTTTTGAACAATAAATTTCAGTTACTTGGAATCTTAAAGGTTTAAAAGAAGATTTAGACACTTATAGCAGTGATAGCAAGGGCAAAACAAGGATAAAAAAATATTCACACAAGACAAAGATTTTAACGTGGTAACCCCCCCCCCCCCCCCCCCCCATCAAACAGGGGAAAAATCCACGACTCCCTCTACAGACTAAAACAAAAAAATACACTAGAATGAGTTTCAGAGTATAAGCAAGCGATGTATTATCCACACAAATCAGACCTAAAACTAAGTCAAGAAATTATACCAGCACTCCTAGTTTTCTTTTTACTTTTCTCGTTCTGACTGTTGTCTTTAACGTCCTCAAAGCATTACTCCTTTGCTCCTTCTTTACGTCAACTCTGATGGTAAAAATCTCTTTACCAACACAAATTTAGTGATGTTGTGTGAAAGTGTAGTGAAGTGATGTGCCTAAAATATGCATGAAACTCACTCACACTTATACAGATGATTTCCTACAAATTAAAGAATTTATCTAAAATAACATGCAAGAGTCTGAATCAAATATTCTTAAAAAATAGACTTCTCTTGAAGGCAGATCAAAAAACAATCTTACTATTAAAAAGAGCCAATATCTTATATGTCTCACTCTTATTAATTTACAAATTTATTTCACAAATTGTGAAATATAAACTGGGAGACATAAACGTCTTTAGATCTGGAAAGACTTGAAGTTTGTTTTCAAAAAATCTTGAAAACAGAAAAAGAGATTTGTTGGGGGATAAAGATGTTTAAAAATAAAAAACCAACAGAGAGATGATTTCTAATAAAGAAACCAGTCCTAATAAACTAAACCGTGACTCTATCACTTTAGGTAGATCTGTAAATCTCAACTGAAGTGAGACGAGATCAGACTTGGTGAAGATATTGGACAAGAGATGTAAACCAGAGCGGATTTGAACCACGAACAAGTAAAACTCTCAAAGAAATTTCTGGAAAATTTTGGCCAGAGTTTGGTTTAGGTTTTTCTTTTTCTCTCTTATTTTTTCTCTCTCTTATCTCTTTCTCTCTTTTATTTCTCCCAACTCTCAGACTCTCTAAAAATTAGAAACGATTGACCCTGAGGTCCTATTTATAATGACAATAGAATTATCTGGAATGGGGATTGAAACCAAGGACCAGGATTGCTTCGAGCAAACGGTTGTAAATCTTTCGATTGATAATGCACCGCTTCTAAACGCTTCCCGATTGGCTTAAATAGGTTAGACAAGGATTGCCAAGGACGACATGTGGGACATTGATTAAATCAAACCAACGTTCCAGATTAACTCTCAGGTGTGTGAGTGGGAGAAAACACAATTTAGATTGTCCTGTGTGCAACACATGTATGGTGAAGATCAAGATAAAAACGCGTGTTTTTTATTTTTCTAAAATCTCATTTTCCACCCCAAATGTTTCTGCCGCTTTCGAGTTCTACCCAAGGCAAAAATTCAGGAACTTTAGGATATTATAAAAAGACCCAAATAATTTTAAAACTTAATTTAAATGTTTAAAAAATAGGTTTTAAATGTTTAAAAAAATCCTAAAAATTCTTTAAAAATATTTTTAAGCCGATGTGAACATACACACAACTCATACACATAAAATGTTAAAAAAATACAGCCCTAGGTATTGTGAATTGTGTTGGTTACTACCTTTTCCATACCTTGAAAATTATTGATGTAAATCATGAAGAGGCATGAGGCTTAAGGTTCTAGACTAGTTTGTCTCCATTTCCAAACTAGAAAAGCTTTTGTATTTTAGACTCAAGTGAGTCATATATATAGTGTGCTTCAATCTCCCCCTTTGGAAATATGAGACAAAATATCCTTTGAGTCATCTAGGACTCGTATGGATACAAAAAAAATAGAAAACCTTAATCCTATACAAAAATTATATCTACCCCATATCCTAGAAAATAAGAAATACATAACTCAACTAATTTACAGACCAATACCCTAAAAATATCCAGATGCACATTATGGTACTGATTCCTGAAATAAAACAGCTAAGATCAAGCTTTTTAGTTGAAATGTACAATAAATGTCCAAGATGGACTCAAATATTTCTCTCCCGTTTTGTCTCAAATGGACAAAGGGAAAAGTCACAAAAATGTATATCTGAAACGGGTATATTTAGGTGATGATATTTGAATCTGCCGTAACCATACCTATGGATTTCCTTAAGGATTCAAAACGAATGTGATCCAAAGGTTTCGTGAATGTGTCTGCTAATTGAAGGTCAGTAGGTAAATAGTTAATTTCCAATTCCTTGGATTCAACTAACTCGCGTATAAGATAATGTCTGATTTTAATGTGTTTGGTACATGAGTGTGGGACAGAATTTTTGGAAATATTAATCGTACTCTGATTGTCGCAATAGAGATGTAACTCCTCTTCATTAATGCCATAATCTCTTAACATCTGTTTTATCCACAATAATTGAGCACAGCAACTTCCTACGGATATATATTCAGATTCAGCTGTGGACATGGAAGTGCAATTTTGTTTCTTACTATTCCACCCGACTAAGTTATCACCAATGTAATAGCATGCTCCTGACATACTTTTACTATCATCAGAACACCCAGCCCAATCAGCGTCGGTGTATCCTATTATCATATTGGATGTGTCATTGTTATACCAAAGTCCTAAGTTGAGAGTTCCTTTTACATATTTTATAATTCTCTTGACGCACGATAAATGACGCTCTTTAAGGGCATTTTAATATCGAGCACAAACACAAACAACATACATAATGTCAGGGCGAGAGGTAGTTAGGTATAGTAGACTTCTTATCATGCTACGATACAGTGTAGGATCGATGGATTTCCCATGTTCATCTTTAGATAATTTTACTGAAGTACCCATGGGTGTCCTAGCATCTTTGGCATTTTTTAAGCCAAACTTCTTTATTATCTCTAGAGCGTATTTGGATTGCGATGTAAAAAACCTTCTGAATTTTGTTTTACCTGATGTCCTAAAAAAAATTATAACTCCCCCATGAGAGACATTTGAAACTCCTCATGCATATCTTTAGAAAAAAATTTAACCTCGGACAGGAAGGTAGATCCAAAAATAATGTCGTTTACATACACTTGGGCTATTATAACATTTTTGTCAAAATGTTGATAAAAAGAGTTTGGTCATTCTCATCTCTCCTAAAACCTTTATTTAAGAGAAAAGTATACAATCATACATACCAAGCTCGAGGAGCTTGTTTTAACCCATATAACTCCTTTTTCAGACGATAGACGTGATTTGGATGATGAAGGTCAATGAACCCTTTAGGCTATTCTACATAGGTCTCCTCCATTAAGATACCATTAAGGAAAGCAGACTTTACATCCATTTGATATAAAGTGAATTTTAAGAGGCACGCAATAGCGAGAAAAGGATGAACAGATTCGAGACATATTACTGGGGAAAAAGTCTTTTCGAAGTCTATTCCTTCAATTAGAGAATAACCTTGGGCCACAAGTCTTGCTTTGTTTCTAACTACCATCCCTGTTTCATCAGTTTTATTTTTAAAAATCCTTCTAGTGCTAATAACCCAATTTTTTCTAGTCTGGGAACAAGATACCAAACGTCATAAGTTTTAAATTGAATCACATTCTTTGGTTCTATTAAAGATACAAAGCATGCGAAATGAGCGGTATTACGTAATTAGGATCTTATTCGAACATGATCTTCTGGGTTACCGACCACATTATCTAGGGGATGATCCTTAGAAATCGAATTTAGCACTTCAGAGGTATCATTAGGAAAGGATTCAACTATGTTTGAAGAGTCGTGGTTAGAATGGTTTTCTGACTCGTCAATTTTGGTTGGTCCAATGCTCTTATTCTCTACATTGGTGTCACTCATTAAAACATTGATGGATTCCATTAAGGTTTTAGTACAAAGTCTAACACCCCGCCCGCCTGGGGAGAGTGAACGGAGCGCTAATGCGATAAAATAAATCCAAATCCACAAGTGACAAGTGACAATGTATAGAGCATCTAAATAAACCCGCAATAATATAAATCCACTAATCTCAATCCCTTCCATAACAACAAGTCTTTAGAATAAATACAACATCTAACTCGAAAAATAAATACAAATCTTCAATGCTCTATACATCAAAATAATATAATTCTTTCCCAAACAATCCTCGCTAAAATCAATCTCCATAGCGCCCCAAAATCTGCGCTAACCTGCCACCAAAAAAAATATGGGGAAGTACACAATACGACAAGAAGGATGCTCAACAATTATATTAACGATGAACAAAGCGTAACAACACGAGTACGAATATACAAATCAAAATGCAAATCTCAAAGGATTTATCAATAAAATTTCTCAACAACACTTTAACCGGGTCACCAAGCCTCACCACATCCGTATATGCTTTATCAAGCCATAGCCCGGGAAACAGAAATTTTGGCGGGTGCCCAACATCCGTGCCATATTAAAATCTCATGACAACGTGCTCATAAACAATATAATGATACCACATGAATCAAAATAATTTCAACAATTATTTTTCCATATTTCAATGAATTTAACAATTCAAACATGAATTCAATTAAACAAGAATTCAAAGTGAATGACACTCGTGAGATTTAAGGAGCATATTGTGTAAAACTCCATACCTCAAACCATCATGAGAAACCAATGATCACATCCTCAAGATCAACACAAAAGATCTACAAAATCTCCTCCAAGAACCTCCAACAAAATAGACCCAAGGACACCTCTAATCTAAGGTTGGAACTCACAAATCTCAAGGTCCAATGTGTATATAAAAAGAAGAGGAATATTAAATATATTTGCTGCCAAAATTTGTGCCAAAAGTAGGTTAAAAGGGTTGCCCGCGACTTCCTTTTATAATGCAAAGAAATGAAGAGTTGGAATCCAAAAGACTCCTTTAAATAAGGCAAAGAAATGAAGAGTTGGAAGTTAAAACAACTCCAAGAGTTAAAAACATTTAAAAATCATTTTAAAATCCGTTTTAACTCTGATTTCGAAACCGTTTAAAATTCTCACCTTTAAAAATAATAACCAACATATTTGAGCAATAAAAATAATTTTATCAAAAACTTTATTTTCCTCCATTTTCCAGAAATTAATTAAAATAGCCCAAAATTTACAAGGATTGTTACACAAAGATTATAGACACGGTAGGCTCTGCTAATTGGAGAATAACTTAAGAAAATTGCTTTATCACCTCTGGTTTTGAATTTGGACAAATGTTCTCTGTCCTTACAGACGTAGCATGTGCTACCAGAGGTTCGAATATATTTTAGGTTAGGATTTTTATCGTACCAAAGTTCGTAAGGTGTCTGCTTGGTATTCTTACTAAGGTATACTCTATTTCTTATATGACAAGTTGTACGAATAGCTTCAACCCAAAAGTATTTAGGTAAATTCTATGCGTGGATCATAAAACGATCCATCTCCTGAAGAGTACGATTCTTACACTCAACTATCCCATTTTGTCGAGGCATCTTAGGGGCACTAAATTCATGTTTGTAACCATTTTAGTCAGAATATTCAATAACTCCTAAATCTATAAACTCGCCTACTCTATCACTACGAATTCTATTTACTTGGGAGTTCTTTTCATTTTCAATTCCTAATAAAATTTTCAAAAACTTACGAAATTTTTTTTATTTTTGTTTTAAAAAGGCAACCCAGGTAAATCGAGTAAAATCGTCAACCATAACCAAGATGTAACTGTTGCTGATCAAGTGCGAAAAGTAGCGCGTGTAAAGACGCTAGTCGTTGTTTTCATTTCGCCAACTTAATACAAAAACCTAAATTACTACTACACTTGCTAGGCAAGCACAGCGATAAGTCGGGTATCGAAAATCCACAGAGACGAGATGTTAGAATTTAAGTGATTTAATACTCCTAAAATAAAAGTGTAAAAGATGATTATACACAAAAAGGGAAAAGGTGCATAAAAGGGAAATAGTAATCTATGCGAGGGAAAATAAAGCTATATTAAGAAAGTGAGTAAAAACTATAGGTTGCGTCGAATATCCCTCACCCGAGTTAATTAGTATAAAATGGTTACATGGGTCGACGATTTATTACAAATGCGTCTCGTTTCGACAGTTAATTAAATCAAGGGTTGCCACGCCCCTAAATTTGCATAAAAGTCTAATACGATTTTGGTGTCAACAAATACCCCGGAAATTACGCACGCAAGGTCGTAAGCACGGAGCATACATGATATACCCCGTCAAATCCCCTAGGCGTAATAACTAGGTCAACACACTCGAAATAGACCCGTAAACTCCATCACCAAAGCAAAGCAACACGTCAACCCTAGGTGAGTTCAATCCAAGACAACCTAAACTAAATTAGCCACTAAGCATGATAAACAACAATAATTAAAGCACCTAATTAAATTACACTACAATTTATCTAAGCAAGAAATAAATGGAAAGCATGGAAATATAGGTTACAAAGCTTGAGAACAAAAATGGACATTACATTAATGGAGAAGAACATGAATAGTGATACTTACATACACAAATAGGTGTAAACCCAAAGAGAAGAGAGGAGAGGGAAGCTCCACAAAGAATCCCCAAAAACTAACCTAAAAATGAAATATATCCTCTAAAGAAAAGCCCCCAACATTCTATTTATACCCCAAAACAAACCCCAAACAAAACCAAGCCAAAAAAACCAAAATAAGTCAATTTTCGTACATATCTGATGGGACCGGTCGACCTCATGTTTGGGACCGGTCGACCGCACTTTTGGAATTTGCCTTGGGCTTGAGGCAGCCCCCTTTTCCCTCTGAACCAATTTTGAGGCGTTGCACGGAAACGGCCATAACTCCCTCATACGGAATCGAAATGAGTCGTGGTCAGAACCGACGCGAAGCTAATTCAATTCTCTACATGATTATGTTTTGAAACCCTCCAAATTATGCAGTATGAAATTACCAAAATGCCCTTGAAGTAGAAGAAAATACCGAAACCTTTCGGAAATGGGCATAACTTCCACATACGGAGTCAGAATGACGCACGGTCAGTGGCCACGGAAAGATAATTTGATGATCTACATGTTGGTAACTTCATTCCATAAAAAATAGTGAGTTTGAAAAGACCAAATTGCCCTTGTAGTAGCATTCAACGACGGAACTTCTTCGAAATGCAACCGAACCTCACTTTTAGCGTTCCAATACCTACAAAAGCACAAATAACCCCTGCAAAGCATGTATATATCCAAATCCAAGGTTGTCTGGCTAATGAGCGTAATTATAGGCATTTAGGTCCGTAAAAGTGCTAGAATGCATAAAGATAACGGGCGGGAATATGTAATATTCGATACGAATCACACCCCCTAACTTAAACATTGCTAGTCCCTAGTGATGAAACAAACAAAACCAGTCCATAGAAGGAAATACAAAATGTATATATGCATCGAAATATAATTGCCACTTTTGTAGGGAACACGATTGCATTTAGCATATGCAATAAGCCGTTAAACCCCTAGGTTACCCTAGTGGACGAGTGTCGTCTCGTGAGGGTTTTCAGGGATGATACCCACAAACATCATATGGTTTCCTCAAAATATGCCCAAACCAACGTGCGACAAGCCCAACAAAAGCGAAAAAGATTTTATATGCATTATTAGCAAAGTGAATGAATTCACACAAAAGTCTGAATCATTAACATTATAGAATGCACCTCATAGAATTGAAACCTTAGAATGTGGGAGGGGAGCGAGCACATGCAAAGTATGATTTGGCGAAAAACTTAAATAAACCGGATAAACATTAAAGCAAGCATATATTCAATCCTCACGGGAATTACGCTCATCAAGCGAATTCACTCGAAACAGGGAGGTAACACACGGGACATGCGGGCTAAAGAGTAATTGTAAATGGAAACTAGGCCGCGCACATGTCACAAAAGAAGAACGCTATATATAAAATGAAAAATGTAATCTCAATGAAAGGATACCACTCATTAACGGGGGAAAAATGTATTTTCACATATTATCATAACTATTTCAACCTTTGAATTACATCTACTTAAGATCACATAGGACTTTAATAGGGTTATAATGTAGGTATGGCTAGGGTACGAAATGAAAGGAATGTATATACGAATTCAAAGTGTTCGGGATAAAAACTCGGGATAATGAGCAAAATGCGGGCAATATCAAAATTGGAAAACAAGTTCCAAAACGGCATTAGATATATCATCAGGGAGAGTAATCAAAGCTTATTGAACTATATACACAATATTTACAACTTTCTCTTTCTTTTCTTTTCTTCTTTTTCTCATTTTTCTTTTCTTTTCTTTTGCTTTTTTCTTTCTCTTTTTCTTCACTTTTTTCACTACTTTCTTTTCTTTACTTATCAAACTCTCATATGCCTAAATTGCAACCGACATCATAACTACATAATTCAATCCCAAGTAACATTCCAAATAAAGGCATGGAAAGTGTATGTATGGTTTAAAACTCAAATGTAGAGTTGGTTATGGGAATGGGGTTATGAAACGAAAGGCTATATTTAGGCTCAAAGGGGTTAACGAGGGTAAACATATAAGGGTGAGGTCAAGGCTAATATGGGTGATATAACAAAGATGGCCTATGATCATTACCTAAAGTTTACGCCATTCTCGAATTAAAACAATATATGAAAATCATGCTCAAGTAACACATTTCAAGTATGAACTCAATTAATGAACGGTGAAATGAAAGAATAGAGAGATTACCAACGAATTCAACGTTTTCAATGAGAAATGAATAGTGTATAACACTCACAAACGACGAAAGGTACAAAGCTTACTCGGTGTAAGTATATACAATGCAACAAAAGATTACCGAGTTATGAAAATCTTAAACCAAATCACTATAACAATAAAAGTGCATGTGCTCATGGGATTAAAGTTTAATTCATGAAGTTATTCACAATATCAATAATCGAGACTAAAGTCTAATAACTTCTAAAATCGAGAACATGCGTCATTGGGCTGTCTATTGGATCGGGCAATTATTGAAATTTATCATCGGAAACAAAGGCAAAATGCCCAAAAAAGGAGAAAAAAGAAAGAAAATCTTTTTAAAATTTTTAATTTTTCTAAGAAAAGCATACTAAGTAACTAACATGTGAGCCCAAACATGGACTAAATGAAGAAATGGATAAAATATCCCACACCCCCTAACTTAAAACTTGACATTGTCCTCAATGTGAATTAAGAACCAAGTCAAAGAGAGGAAAAGAGCGATATTACCCAAAATTGGAGCGATCCCCATAAGAACAAGTCCAAAGAATCTACAAAACAAGTTAGTACCGAGCATAGCAAAAACAAATAATAAAAAGTTAACTAATTACATTAGACTAAATTAAAAAGGAAAGAAAAAAAATAAAAAGAAAGAAAGCTAACTATATACAATCTACTATTTAGACTTCACACTAACTGTACACTAGAAGTCTAAATAGCTGAGGGTCCACCGTGAAAATGATTTGACTTTGGAGGATAACCGGTGTACCCTCACATACAAGCATGCCCTCCGAAAAATATGGATTCCGTTTTAACAACGGAAGGCATGTGTAAGGCGGAGGAAATGAACCATCGCCAATTAAAAGTTTTGGAGGGACGATGGGGGGTTTGGATTGAACGGGTGACAAAAACAAGTGGGGACCAAGAAAAGCCGAATATCCTCCCAATGATTTTGAAGTTGGAATGGGAGGCGGCGCACACAAAGGCAAAGATGCGATCGTGGAGGGCGACTCGAGCAAGTACTCCTCATCGGCGATAGGGTTTAAAACATTAAAGTTCGAAACCGAATCATCGGGTACTTGTTCCGGTGGGGTAATAGAGAATGAAAAAGGGGATGAAAGAAATTCAAACTCATGAGATGAATCATCATCGCATGAAGTTGGAATTTCAAAGGAAATAATATCATTTTCAATGAAATGCTCTTCTTTGGGGGCCAAAGAAGAAATCATTTCATTGCAAATAGATATTACGTCATTTTCATCCTCACTTTCAATATCTATTACGAGATTGGCAAAGTCTAGAATGGCTTGTTCCAAAGTAGGTACAAGTACCTCATTTGGTTCAAAACATTCCTCGACTTCAAAAGTCTCGGAAGCAAAATCATCGTCGGACTCAAATAATAAATCCAACTCATGTTCCCACGAACGATTTTCTTCCCGATAGAGATTTCAATTTTCTCATTTTCATACATACGCAAGCCCTCACCGAATGTCATAGGTCGAGGTGCGGATGCATTAGAATGGGAACTTTGAAAATTACCATCGGACTTAAACGAAAACTCATTATTATAGGAATTTTGAAAACTATTGCAATTCGTTTCAAAATTCCTATTATAAGGAGGTAAAGGCCCAAAATCATTATCATCATCATCAAAATTCCAATAACCTAAATTTGACTTTCGTTATACTCGCCCAAAGTAATATTTGAATTTGCAAATTTTTGGGATACTAAGTATTCACCGAAAGTCATAGGTTTGCGAGAATTTTGAGAATTATAACAAGGATTACCGAAAGAATTGGAATAAGACATGCTTACCCCAAAAATGGCTCAAGTGGCAAATTCCACAAAGTAGGTGCGCGCGGAAAGAATTCGAGCGTTTCTAAGTGCTCAAAGGTGGAAGTCCTGCAAAATATTAGCAAATAATACAAATAGAAAGAAAATACTATGAAATACTAAATCAAATAAAGTCTAAAACAAACTAGTCCCCGGCAACGGCGCCATTTTGATCAAGTGCGAAAAGTAGCGCGTGTAAAGACGCTAGTCGTTGTTTTCATTTCGCCAACTTAATACAAAAACCTAAATTACTACTACACTTGCTAGGCAAGCACAGCGATAAGTCGGGTATCGAAAATCCACAGAGACGAGATGTTAGAATTTAAGTGATTTAATACTCCTAAAATAAAAGTGTAAAAGATGATTATACACAAAAAGGGAAAAGGTGCATAAAAGGGAAATAGTAATCTATGCGAGGGAAAATAAAGCTATATTAAGAAAGTGAGTAAAAACTATAGGTTGCGTCGAATATCCCTCACCCGAGTTAATTAGTATAAAATGGTTACATGGGTCGACGATTTATTACAAATGCGTCTCGTTTCGACAGTTAATTAAATCAAGGGTTGCCACGCCCCTAAATTTGCATAAAAGTCTAATACGATTTTGGTGTCAACAAATACCCCGGAAATTACGCACGCAAGGTCGTAAGCACGGAGCATACATGATATACCCCGTCAAATCCCTTAGGCGTAATAACTAGGTCAACACACTCGAAATAGACCCGTAAACTCCATCACCAAAGCAAAGCAACACGTCAACCCTAGGTGAGTTCAATCCAAGACAACCTAAACTAAATTAGCCACTAAGCATGATAAACAACAATAATTAAAGCACCTAATTAAATTACACTACAATTTATCTAAGCAAGAAATAAATGGAAAGCATGGAAATATAGGTTACAAAGCTTGAGAACAAAAATGGACATTACATTAATGGAGAAGAACATGAATAGTGATACTTACATACACAAATGGGTGTAAACCCAAAGAGAAGAGAGGAGAGGGAAGCTCCACAAAGAATCCCCAAAAACTAACCTAAAAATGAAATATATCCTCCAAAGAAAAGCCCCCAACATTCTATTTATACCCCAAAACAAACCCCAAACAAAACCAAGCCAAAAAAACCAAAATAAGTCAATTTTCGTACATATCTGATGGGACCGGTCGACCTCATGTTTGGGACCGGTCGACCGCACTTTTGGAATTTGCCTTGGGCTTGAGGCAGCCCTCTTTTCCCTCCGAACCAATTTTTACGGAATCGAAATGAGTCGTGGTCGGAACCGACGCGAAGCTAATTCAATTCTCTACATGATTATGTTTTGAAACCCTCCAAATTATGCAGTATGAAATTACCAAAATGCCCTTGAAGTAGAAGAAAATACCGAAACCTTTCGGAAATGGGCATAACTTCCACATACGGAGTCAGAATGACGCACGGTCAGTGGCCACGGAAAGATAATTTGATGATCTACATGTTGGTAACTTCATTCCATAAAAAATAGTGAGTTTGAAAAGACCAAATTGCCCTTGTAGTAGCATTCAACGACGGAACTTCTCCGAAATGCAACCGAACCTCACTTTTAGCGTTCCAATACCTACAAAAGCACAAATAACCCCTGCAAAGCATGTATATATCCAAATCCAAGGTTGTCTGGTTAATGAGCGTAATTATAGGCATTTAGGTCCGTAAAAGTGCTAGAATGCATAAAGATAACGGGCGGGAATATGTAATATTCGATACGAATCAGTTGCCACAAAGGCTAACAGTGCGAGAAAGACACATTAGGTCCATATGGATGAGTTCTAGAGGTTTGGTAGACAGAACCTGTTTAACTTTCTTATGAGGAGCTTTAACTATTTTTCCTTCTTGACAGGATCCACATACTATATTGGTAATAGCTTCGATCTTGGGAATACCTCTAAAAATTTCTTGTGAGATTAACTTACCAAGACTATCGTAATTTATGTGACCTAACCTATTATGTGAAGCCCTTATACTTTTGACTCATTTGAGTCTAGACTGTATAAGGGCTCATCTAGTTTGGAAATTGTGACAAAATAGTGTCCATCCTAGAAACCAAAGAGCTTCAGAGATTGGGTTGCTTCTTCTTCTATTCATCTTGTGATGATCCTGAGACTATAGCCATCACTCACACACTTAGAATTTCATTCTTGCATTTCATATTGCACCACTATGTGTATTAATGTTGTGAGTGTGTTTAAATCCCTCAATTTGATTTTTAATAATTTTTTGGGAATTTAAAACATATTTTAAACAAGGTTTTATTTAATTAAAACTTGATTTAAAAAGTCTTGGGGTTAATGTATAAATATGCTTTGTTGTGTTTATTGGCCTAAAGTTACTCTGGGTAGAAACCGAAAGCGCTAGAGACTTTAGGGTTGGCTTTGTAATTATTTTGGGACGCGCGTTTGCATTCTTCCTCAGGCCAACACTTGCTCTTCTCTGATTGGCCCTAGGTGTGTTTCTTTACAGAGACATACCATCGCTTGTTATCAGCCCTTGGATCAACCCTTATCGATGGCCTGCATGTCTTTTGAGTGGATCCCCGTGTAATCCCTTAAGCCAATCATAGCCTGTTTAATCCACCGCCTGTTGTGAGCCCTTGGATTGCAGTCAATGGAGCTTGACTCAATCTCAGCCATTGTTTTTTAACGATGCTCTGGAATTTTCCTCTCTTCCTATTTAAAGGCCTCCAATTTCAGCCTTCGAGAGCTTTTGCCATTTTGAAAAGTCTCAGAGAATAGAGAGAGAAGAGAGAAGAGAGAAGTTAGAGAGAGAAATGAAACCCTAGTTAGAAACCCTAACTTCGTCCAAATATCTCTAAACCTAAACCACTTACCTCTCCATAAACACCATAACCAAATAAACACCATCCTTAGTGTTTTCCTGGGTTTATGAGAGTTCTGGTTAAGAGATCTTGAGTTGCTGAAATCCTTGTGTTCATAAATCTTATTTCCAACTTAGACATAGACTCAGATCTTGTTTCTCTTTTAATAGAAATCATAGATCTGAAGTTTTTCATGTCACAGCACACTTAGTTGCATTTATTTCTCATCTTGAGAATTTCGTTGTTGATTGTTTTCTGTTAAAACATTTTTCTTCTTCAAAGATCAACAATAGATGTTTTTCTATTTCTGTTTTTACAAAACCTAACCTGACCTAGTGGGATTCGCACTTGGAGGGTTCTCAATCCACATAATATTTTCAAAAGTGATTGAGAAAGGTCTTGACCGATTTCTTAAGCAAGATCTCCGTGGAATCTGGGTTATTTTGAAAGGTCAAAAAGGTTCATGGTTTTGTAAGAAAGAAAAATAACAAATACACTGCATATAGACTTTATATGTGATTTGTTAGGATTGTCTGTAACTAATAAGTGTGTGTGTGTGCATGCATGTGTTTTAGAACACCATTCACAAACATCTTCACACTACAAACACTCAAAGTGTTGGCTATAAGATTTGGTGAACAATAAGTCGACGTAAAGTGCTGGAACAAAGAAGAGTTGACAAACTGAGACAACTACATCAACAAACAAGATCTGCAGAAAAATTAAGGACGCCAGAGGGTACAATCCTGAACTTGTATAGATTTGTTTTTGTGTGCATGTTAGTTAAATAGGTTATAACTCGCATATTTGTTTTAGTGATTGTTTTTGTTTTACTCCGTAGAGGGAGTCGTGGATGTTTCCTCAAGGTTGAGGTTTTACCACGTTAAAAATCCTGAGTATCAATATTTCTACATCTTCTCATCCCATTCTGTTTGTGTGCTGAGTTTAAAACTTTTTTAACTGTTTACTAAAACTTGTTATCAAATCTTGTCCATATCTCGTACATAATTTTGTTAACACATCTTGTGTTCAAAATCGTTTTGATTTAAGTAAAGAGTTTCTTCAACAAACTTTCAGAGTTGCTTAAATAGTTTATTTTCATAAACGGCTTTGGCAACGCTATTTAAATTGGTATCAGAGCTTTTGGTGAACTTTTTTCAAAAAGATCCTGAGTTTCTGAAACTGTTTTCTCAAAATCAATTATGGACGAGAAAAACGAAAGATATGGTAACTTGACCAGACCTCCAGTCTTTGATGGAACCAATTTTTCTTACTGGAAAGTAAGAATGATTGCTTTCATTCAAGGCACTCTGGGAGATGATGTCTGGGATATTATTGAAAATGGATACTCTTATCCAACTAAACCAGCCACTGATGGAAGCAATGAAAGGATTAAGAAAATATTGAGTGAGTTTACTCAAGAAGAGAAACAGGTTTCTCGAAATAATAACGAAGGCAAGAACGCTATATTTATGTCTATTAACGAACATGAGTTCAAGAGAATCTCATCCTGTACCACTTCCAAGGAAGCATGGGATACCTTGATTACTGCCCATGAAGGAGACTCTAGGGTAAAAGCTGCTAAGACTCAGATGTTAATCCAACAGTATAATACCTTAATCATGTCTGAATCTGAGTCTTTCGATGATTTCTATATGAACCTTACTGATATTGTCACTAAACTTCATGCCAATGGTATAACTTATGATAGACAAGAAATTGTGTCTAAAATTCTGAGATCATTACCACAGAAATTTGACAATAAAAGATATGCTATTGAGGAGATGTGTGATATTAATCTCACTCCTGAATTACTCAGTAGCAAATTAAGAACTGTGGAAATGGAATTAGAGTTTAAGAAACAATTGACCCACACTAATAGGAAACATACCAATTCCAATCTTAGCTTTACCTCTAAGATGATTAAGCCTGAGTTAAACACCCCTAGTAATGATTCTGATGAGGACTGTGACTTAGAAAGTCTAGATAATCAGATTGCCCTAATGACAAAACAATTTAAGAAAATTGTTAAATTTAGAAACAGTGTTGCAAATAGACAGGGCAAGTCTAATTATTCTACTCCTTCAAATCACAAGCCCCATGAGAAACCTCATGACAAACAGAACAAGGACAACACAAGACCTCACAGAGACCTCAAGAAGACTGAATGCTATAGATGTGGTAAACTAGGACACATTGCTCAAGACTGTAGAGTTAATTTAAATGCCCAAAACAAACACTCTAGAGCCAATATCTGCAAAACCTGGGATGACTCAAGTGATTCTGAAAATGAGGAACCTGAGACATCTGATGGTTTTGATCCTTGTTTAGCCTTCTTTGCCAAAATCATATACAATGACGATATGCCTATGCTTGATAGTGAGGATGAGTTTAGTAATTCTAGTTATGTTGCTTTGAATCATACTTTAACTGGTTTAGATGCTTTACTTACTGAGAACATTAATACCTCTTCCTCGGGGTGTGTGAGTCAAAGGAAAATCGATACTGCTGATGTCAATGGGTGCGTGAGTTTAAGAAATGAAACCTTAGGGGTCACTTCACACACTTCACTTAGTGACTCTGACAATGATGATCTCCCAGACATCCACACTCTATATACTAAAACTCTTAAGAAAAGTACTAGACTAAAAAAGATTGTGAAAGATCTTACCAAAAAGCTAGAGGATCTAAGCCTAATGGTAAAACTGAATGCTGAAGAGTATACTACTCAATGCATGTCTCATGAAAGTGAAGTCAAAGTGTTTGATGAAAAACTGAAAACTTTAACTGAAGCTAATGAAATTCTGGAGAAAAAATACAAAGGGACATTATTAGAATTGGAACAAACAAAAGAAAAGACAACAACTGTTTTCAAAAAATTTACCAAATTTGAAAACAATTCTAAATGTTTTGAGGAATTCGTTGCTGAATCTAAAACCAATTCTGATGATAGAACTGGAATAGGGTTTTGCCCCAATTTGAAGACACAAACTAAACATGTTGAACCTATCAAGTTTGTGTCAGGAGGCAAAAGACCTATTGAAACATGTCCAGACTTTCATTCTCTAAAAACTAAGTTTGACCATCAAAACACTAACACTGGAGATGCAAGTTGCTCTAAGCATGAAAGTTTACCAAAGGGAAAATATGTCTGCCCCCCTATTAGGAAAAGTGAACCTGCTTTCAAATCTGTGCTACCTAGGAATAAAATTCAGCCTCAAAATTTCTCAAAACCTTTGTTTAGAGACTTTCCTAAGGAAAACCCTATTCTGAGCAATCTTTATTGCTCCTATTGTGATATATATGGTCACTCTTTCGATAATTGCTATGCTAGGAGACTGATTAAACCTGTCTACAACTCTTCCATATATCCTAACTTTAACTACTCTAAGAGGAGTCGTAACAACTATGTCCTTCCCAGGCCACCAGACAAAAACTCTAACTATAGGAATAGAAGGACTAAACCTAAAAGGACATTTACTAGAAGGATTACCAGAAACTTTTCTAAATCAAATGCTCAGGAATTCAAATTTACTCAAAATCATGCGCAAAATGTTTTTCATCAAAAATCTAATGCTCGCAAATTTTATCAAATGAGAGCAAACAAGCGCAAACTAAAAACCAGGGCAATTTGGGTTAGAAAAGATGATCTAGCACCCCAGATGAAGTGTAACATTGTTGTTTCTGCTCTAAAAGCTGAACTTACAACTTCTGGTTGGTACTTGGATTCTGGATGTTCCAAGCATATGACAGGTGATGATACAAAACTTTTAAATAAAACTCATTTTGATGGTGGAAAAGTTGTTTTTGGTGATGGAGTATCATCCCAGATCATAGGCAAAGGAACTCTTAAAGAAAAAGGTCTTCCTGTTCTTGAAAATGTTCTCTTAGTTAAAGGTCTTAAGGCTAATTTACTTAGCATTTCGCAATTCTGTGACTCAAACTACACTGTTACCTTTTCAAAGAACAATTGCAAGATTTTAAATGAAAAGGGAGAATGCTTAATTACAGGATTCAGGACCCCTGACAATTGTTATACTGTCATGTCTAGTTCTGAAATCTGTAATGTTGCCAGAATGGATGACAACGAGATATGGCATAACAGAATGGGTCACATTAATTACGAAAATTTGAGTAAATTGTCTTCTCAACAGATAGTTAGAGGAATACCAAAAATTAAACCTATTCATAACATTGTCTGTGGTCCCTGTCAAGAAGGAAAAATTGTTAAAGCACCTCATAAAAGGGTTAAAGATATCCTTACCTCTAATCCCTTAGAACTCATCCATATGGACCTAATGGGTCCTTCTCAAACTGTTAGTCTTTGTGGACATAGTTATATTCTAGTTATGGTTGATGACTTCACCAGATTCACTTGGGTAGCTTTCTTAAAACAAAAATCCGATACTTTTCAAACTTTTTTAAAGATTCTCTTACGGATTGAGAATGAAAAAGACACTCAAGTGAATAGAATCCGAAGTGATAGAGGTGGTGAATTCAAAGACACTGGTATTGTAGAATATTGTGACTATAATGGTTACAAACATGAGTTCAGTGCTCCTAAGACCCCTCAACAAAATGGAATAGCTGAGAGAAATAATCGAACTCTTCAAGAGATGGCACGTGTCATGCTCCATGCCAAGAACTTACCTAAGTATTTTTGGGTAGAATCTATTCGTACAGCTTGCCATCTTATTAATAGGGTCTATCTTAGAAAGAATTCGAAACAAACCTCTTATGAACTTTGGTACAATAAAAAGCCTAATCTTAAGTACCTTAGAACCTTTGGTAGTACCTGCTATGTTTGCAAAGATAGGGAACACTTATCTAAATTTGAGAGTAGGGGAGATAAAGCCATATTCTTAGGTTATTCACCTAACAGTAGAGCTTATCGAGTGTATAATCTTCGCACTAAGACCTTAATGGAATCCATAAATGTAACTGTTAGTGACACTACTGTAGAAAGCAAGACTAATGAATTAACTATAGAAGAAGAATCGTCAAATATTTTAGAAAATTACTCTTCTGAAATATATAATTCATTACCTATTGAGTCACCTGAAGTACCTAACTGGGTTTCTAAAGATCATCCCATAAACAACATAGTTGGTAACCCTGGTGAACCAGTACGTACAAGATCCCAACTTAGAAATTATGCTCTCTATGCTTGCTTTGTTTCTCTCTTGGAACCAAAGAATGTAAATGAGGCATTGAATGACTCTCACTGGATTTCTGCTATGCAGGATGAACTTTTACAATTTGTCATTCATGATGTTTGGTTTCTTGTTCCACGTCCTGATCACAAAAAGGTTATTGGTACTCGTTGGATTTTCAAAAATAAAACTGATGAAAATGGGATGATAATTAGAAATAAAGCTAGACTAGTTGCTCAAGGTTACTCCCAAATAGAAGGACTTGATTTTAATGAGACGTTTGCTCCTGTTACTCGTTTAGAATCAGTTCGTCTGCTTCTTGCTATAGCTTGTCACATGCATTTTACATTATATCAAATGGACGTTAAATCTGCGTTCCTTAATGGAATACTTGCCGAGGAAACCTATGTAGAACAACCTAAAGGGTTCATTGACCCTAATTATCCTAATCATGTATTTCGGTTGAAAAAGGCTTTATATGGTCTTAAGCAAGCTCCTAGAGCTTGGTATGAGCGCCTGTCCAGTTTTCTGCTGGACAAAGGTTTCAAAAGAGGTGGAAATGACCAAACCTTATTTGTCAAACATTTTGGCAAACACATTACTATCGCTCAAGTCTATGTAGACGATATCATATTTGGATCGACTTCTACCTCAGAAGTAAAATCTTTTGCTGAAATTATGAGTAAGGAATTTCAGATGTCCCTTATGGGGGAGTTACAGTTCTTCCTAGGTCTCCAAGTCAAACAACAACCAGATGGATTGTTTCTTTCGCAGACTAAGTACGCATTAGAGATAGTTAAAAAATTTGGCCTCGAGTGTGCTAAAAGTGCTAAAACGCCTATGAGTACTACAGAGAAATTATCTAAAGATGAAAATGGAAAATCTGTAGACTCTACCTTATATCGTAGTATGATTGGCACATTACTCTATCTGACTGCCTCGCGTCCTGATATCATGTATGTTGTTTGTGTTTGTGCGCGTTATCAAAACAACCCCAAGGAGAGCCATTTAAACGCTGTTAAACGCATAATTAAATATGTTAAAGGCACTCTAAATTTAGGAATTTGGTACACGAATGACACACCTAGCACTATTATTGGGTACACTGATGCTGATTGGGCTGGGTGTACTGATGATAGTAAAAGCACTTCAGGAGCATGTTGTTATATTGGTAATAACTTGGTAGGATGGAGTAGTAAAAAACAGAACTGCACATCTCTCTCGACTGCTGAATCTGAATACATAGCCGCCGGTAGCTGTTGTGCCCAATTGTTGTGGCTTAAACAAATGCTAAGTGATTATGGTATTTTAGAACCCACACTTCATCTCTATTATGATAATCAAAGTGCGATTAACATTTCTAAGAACCCAGTTCAACACTCGCGAACTAAGCACATTAAAATAAGACATCATTTTATTCGTGAATTAGTTGAAACCAAGGAATTAGAAATCAATTATCTTTCTACTGATCTACAACTTGCAGATTTATTTACCAAACCTCTTGATTATAATAGATTCATTTCTTTACGTAAATCTATTGGTATGATTTGTGTTGAGTAAATACCTGTCATATTTGCCAAGTTCTTTCCCTTTGTCCATTTGAGACAAAATGGGGGAGAAATTTGAGTCTACTGCATATACTAAAAAGCTTGATCTTAGTAATTTTTTGCAGGTATTCTTCTTGTACAGTCATTCTTCATTGTAATAATAGGATGTTAAACTGTATATAGTTGAGTTATGTAATTTTTGCTTTCTAGGATTTGGGTAGATAGATTTTTTATAGGAATAGGATTTTCTTATTTGTTGTCGCCCTACGAGTTTAGATGACTCAGAGGAGATTTTGTCTCATATTTCCAAAGGGGGAGATTGAAGCCCTTATACTTTTGACTCATTTGAGTCTAGACTGTATAAGAGCTCATCTAGTTTGGAAATTGTGACAAAATAGTGTCCATCCTAGAAACCAAAGAGCTTCAGAGATTTGGTTGCTTATTCTTCTATTCATCTTGTGATGATCCTGAGACTATAGCCATCACTCACACACTTAGAATTTCATTCTTGCATTTCATATTGCACCACTATGTGTATTAATGTTGTGAGTGTGTTTAAATCCCTCAATTTGATTTTTAATAATTTTTTGGGAATTTAAAACATATTTTAAACAAGGTTTTATTTAATTAAAACTTGATTTAAAAAGTCTTGGGGTTAATGTATAAATATGCTTTGTTGTGTTTATTGGCCTAAAGTTACTCTGGGTAGAAACCGAAAGCGCTAGAGACTTTAGGGTTGGCTTTGTAATTATTCTGGGACGCGCGTTTGCATTCTTCCTCAGGCCAACACTTGCTCTTCTCTGATTGGCCCTAGGTGTGTTTCTTTACAGAGACATACCATCGCTTGTTATCAGCCCTTGGATCAACCCTTATCGATGGCCTGCATGTCTTTTGAGTGGATCCCCGTGTAATCCCTTAAGCCAATCATAGCCTGTTTAATCCACCGCCTGTTGTGAGCCCTTGGATTGCAGTCAATGGAGCTTGACTCAATCTCAGCCATTGTTTTTTAACGATGCTCTGGAATCTTCCTCTCTTCCTATTTAAAGGCCTCCAATTTCAACCTTCGAGAGCTTTTGCCATTTTGAAAAGTCTCAGAGAATAGAGAGAGAAGAGAGAAGAGAGAAGTTAGAGAGAGAAATGAAACCCTAGTTAGAAACCCTAACTTTGTCCAAATACCTCTAAACCTAAACCACTTACCTCTCCATAAACACCATAACCAAATAAACACCATCCTTAGTATTTTCCTGGGTTTATGAGAGTTCTGGTTAAGAGATCTTGAGTTGCTGAAATCCTTGTGTTCATAAATCTTATTTCCAACTTAGACATAGACTCAGATCTTGTTTCTCTTTTAATAGAAATCATAGATCTGAAGTTTTTCATGTCACAGCACACTTAGTTGCATTTATTTCTCATCTTGAGAATTTCGTTGTTGATTGTTTTCTGTTAAAACATTTTTCTTCTTCAAAGATCAACAATAGATGTTTTTCTATTTCTGTTTTTACAAAACCTAACCTGACCTAGTGGGATTCGCACTTGGAGGGTTCTCAATCCACATAATATTTTCAAAAGTGATTGAGAAAGGTCTTGACCGATTTCTTAAGCAAGATCTCCGTGGAATCTGGGTTATTTTGAAAGGTCAAAAAGGTTCATGGTTTTGTAAGAAAGAAAAATAACAAATACACTGCATATAGACTTTATATGTGATTTGTTAGGATTGTCTGTAACTAATAAGTGTGTGTGTGTGCATGCATGTGTTTTAGAACACCATTCACAAACATCTTCACACTACAAACACTCAAAGTGTTGGCTATAAGATTTGGTGAACAATAAGTCGACGTAAAGTGCTGGAACAAAGAAGAGTTGACAAACTGAGACAACTACATCAACAAATAAGATCTGCAGAAAAGTTAAGGACGCCAGAGGGTACAATCCTGAACTTGTATAGATTTGTTTTTGTGTGCATGTTAGTTAAATAGGTTGTAACTCGCATATTTGTTTTAGTGATTGTTTTTGTTTTACTCCGTAGAGGGAGTCGTGGATGTTTCCTCAAGGTTGAGGTTTTACCACGTTAAAAATCCTGAGTATCAATATTTCTACATCTTCTCATCCCATTCTGTTTGTGTGCTGAGTTTAAAACTTTTTTAACTGTTTACTAAAACTTGTTATCAAATCTTGTCCATATCTCGTACATAATTTTGTTAACACATCTTGTGTTCAAAATCGTTTTGATTTAAGTAAAGAGTTTCTTCAACAAACTTTCGGAGTTGCTTAAATAGTTTATTTTCATAAACGGCTTTGGCAACGCTATTTCATTATGTCAGATTTTTTTATCTTCCATCATGGCTATATTGAAAATCTCAGTTCCTATGTTTACTGTATAACAATTATCAGGTGTTCTGAGGCCCTTAATAATACAGTCTCCAATCTCATTTAGAATTTTACAACTAGTTTTTGAGAATGTGACAGTGTGGTTTGAGTCACAAAATTACGATATACTAGGTAAATTTACTTTAAGACCCTTTACTAAAAGAACGTCCTCAAGAGTAGGTAGACCTTTTTCTTAAAGTGTCCCTTTACCTATGATCAGGGCAGAGACTCCATATCCAAATAAAACTTTTCTTCCTAAGAAGTCAATTATGTTAGTTAGTTTAGTCTCATCCCTATTCATATGTTTAGAAAAACTCGAGTCTAAATAAAATCCAGATGAAGTGTGTTCAGCTTTTAAGGCACTAATAACAATATTACACTTCATTTTGAGTATTAACTCATCTTTCCTAACCCAAATTTCTCGATTTTTAAAATGTTTGCGCATATTAGCTCGAATATGATAAAATTTACGAGCATCAGATTTTTCTTCAAAAGGTTTTTGCGCTTTAAACTGATTTTTGGAAGATTGTGGAGCATTCGGTTCAATCATGAGTCTAGGTTCCTTTCTTTTGGACTTTCTTTTAGTGTTAAATCATTTCTTCCTATTTCGATAGTTAGAGTTCTTATCAGGCTATCTAGGAAGGACGTAGTTTTTCCTACTCTGACCAGGATAGTTAAAGTTTCTATACACAGGAGTGTATGAAAAGGATTGGTATATACGCTTTCAAAAATAGGTTCCAAGTGAATGTCCATAGACATCACAATAGGAGTAGTAAAGGTGGCTCGATGGTTTCTTATTATCTCTAAGACCTTTAAAGATGGGTTTGTCTAAGTGTGGGGTTTTAGTCCTATGTCTCATATCGATAGTTTGTAACTACAACTCTCCTTGCCGTATGGGGGAGTAGACGTATTTAGTCTTAGATTCAACATTTGCTTTAGACTCACTACTTATCAAAATGTCTTTCCCTTTCTGTTTTTATCAAAATCAACTTATATAGACTGAAAATCTGGATAAGTTTCCATAGGCCTTTTTTCTCCTGACACAAACTTTATGGTTTGTAAATTTTCAGTTTGTGTGTCAGTGTTAAATCATATTCGAATTCTATCCTCATAATTGGTTTTGCTGGATGCGATAACGTTTTCAAAATAATTAGAATTGTTTTCAAATTTCGCAAACTTTTTGAAGACTATTGAAGCCTTTGCTTTTCTTGTTCCAATTCTAACAACGTGGCCTTGTATTTCTTTTCCATAATTTCATTGGATTCAGAAAGATCCTTTATTTATTTTTTTAATTCTTAGTTTGTGTTTCATGGTCTAGACATTGATTAGTATAGTCTTCAGCATTTTATTTAACCACAAGATTAAGAGATTTTATCTTTTTAGTCAAGTCTTTAATGGTTTTTTCTAATCTAGTGCTCTTTCTAAGAATTTTAGTGTACAGTGTGTGGATGTCTGAAAGGTCATCATTATCGGACTCACTAAGTTTGGTGGGTGATTTTTCACCTATCGATTCATTTTTCGAACTCACACACACATTCAGTTCGTCATTCATACGATCCCTTTGACTCACACACACATGGAAGTAGAGCAACTATTTTTAGCATAACCATTATAAGCATTCTCAGGACACAAAGCAGATAAACCATTAACAGGCACAGTCAAAGCATTATTAGGCAGACTCTCATCTGAATTATCATTAAAATATACTATCTTTGCAAAAAATGATATACAGGGTCAAATATGTTAGACGATTCAGGCTCATCATCATCTGAATCGCTTGAATTATCCCATATTTTGCACAAATTGGCTTTATTATTTTTTTTTTAGATTGACCCTACATTTAATCGCAATGTGACCTATTTTACCACATCTAAAGTATTCAGACTTGCTATAGTCTTTATCAGGTCTGGTGTTGTTCTGGTGTTTTTCTAGTCTCTTCTCATGAGGCCTGTTATTGGATTGATTTGAATAAGGAACCTTTCCTTGTTTAGCAGCAATATTATTTATAAACTTAAGTATTTTCTTAAAGTGTTTAGACATGAAGTCTATTTGGTTATCCAAATCATCCAAGTCACAATCATCATCAGATGGCATATCATGATTAGGCATCACTTTGGATTAAAACATAACATTGGGGCTACTATTTTTCCTATGACTTCCAAGAAGTTGTTTCTTATAATCCAATTCCATTTCCACGGATCTTAATTTGCTACTTAGGAGTTTAGGGGTAAGATTTGGATCTTCCATTTCCTCAATTGCATATCTTTTACTGCCAAATTTCTATGGAAGTAATCTTAGGGTTTTAGATACAATTTCTCTTATGTTATAGACAATGCCATTTGCATGTAATTTTATTATGAAATCAGTCATTTTGATATAAAAGTCATCGAAGGTTTCAGTCTCAGTCATAACTAGGGTGTTATATTGTTGAATAAGAATTTGAGACTTGAGGAAGCTCTTTTAATAACACCAATGAAACACAAAATGTATAACAAAATGTTTTTGAACAAGAAATTTCAGTTACTTGGAATCTTAAAGGTTTAAAAGAAAATTTAAGCACCTATAGTAGTGATAGCAAGAGTAAAACACGTATCAAAAATATTCACACAAGAAAAATATTTTAACGTGGTAAAACCCCTATCAAACAGGTGAAACATCCACGACTCCCTCTACGAAGTAAAATAAAAAAATCCACTAGAATGAGTTTTAGAGTACAAGCAAGAAACATATTATCCACACAAAGCATACCTAAAAATAAGTCAAGAAATTATATCAGCACTCCTAGTTTTTCTCTGACTTTTCTGATTCTGACTGTTGTCTTTAACGTCCTCCAAGCTTTACTCCTTTGCTACTTTTTTACGTCGACTCTGATGGTAAAAATATCTTTACCAACACAACTTTAGTGATGTTATGTGAAAGTGTAGTGAAGTGATATGCCTAACACATTCATGAAACTCACTCTCACTTATACAAACGATTTACTACAAATTACAGAATTGATCTAAATTGACATGCAAGAGTCTGAATAAATTTTTCTTGAAAAATAGACTTCTATTGAAGGAAGATCAGAAAACAGTCTTTCTATTAAAAAGAGACAAGATCCTATATGTCTCACTCTTATTTATTTACAAATTTACTTCACAAAATGTGAAATATAAACTGGGAGACATAAACGTCTTTAGATCTGGAAAGACTTGAAGTCCGTTTTTTAAAAAATCTTAAAAACGAAAAAAGATATTTGTTGGGGGATAAAAACGTTTGAAAATAAAAACCCAACAGAGAGATGATTTTTAATAAAGAAATCAACCCTAATCAACTAAATCATGACTCTATAACTTCAGTTAAATCTGCAAATCTCAACTGAAGTGAGACGAGATCAGACTTACTGAAGATGTTGGACAAGAGATGTAAACCATAGAGGATTTGAACCACGAACAAGTAAAACTCTCAAACTCTCAAAGAAATTTCTTAAAAAAATTGGCTAGAGTTTGGTTTAGGTTTTTCTTTTTCTCTCTCTCTCTCTGTCTCTCTTTTATTTCTCCCAACTCTCAGACTCTCTCAAAATTAAAAACAATTAACCCTGAGGTACTATCTATAATGGACGATGGAAGTATCTAGAATGGGGCTTGAAACTAAGGGCCGGGATTGCTTCGATCAAACGGTTGTAAATCTTACGTTTGATAACGCATAGCTTCTAAACGCTTCGTGATTGGCTCAAATAGGTTAGACAAAGGATTGCCAAGGACGATATGCAGACCATTGATTAAATCAAACCAACATTCCAGATTAACTCTCAGGTATGTGAGTGCGAGAGAACACAATCTAGACCATCCTATGTGCAACACGTGTATGGTGAAGATCAAGATAAAAATCCGTGTTTTTGAGTTTTGTAAAATCTCATATTCCACCCCAAATGTCTCCGTCGCTTTCGGATTCTACCCAAGGAAAAAATTCAGGAAATTTGGTATATTATAAAAAGACCCAAACAATTTTAAAACCTAATTTTAAATATTTAGAAAAATAGACTTTAAATGTTTAAAAAATTCCTAAATTTTCTTTCAAAATATTAAAAACTATTTTTAAGCCAATATGAACACACACACACACCTCATACACACAAAATGTTAAAAAATATAGTCCTAGGTATTGTGAGTTGTGTTGGTTACTTCCTTTTCCAGTCCTTAAAAATTGTTGATGTAGATCATGAAGAGGCATAAGGCTTATGATCCTAGAATAGGATGACACGTAAATAAATAAACTTGGATTGCCATTTGCAACAGTAAGAAATTTAATTGCATTTAATTGAACTTTAAATTATTCGATAGCTAGAACTTTAAAATTTAAACAATGTTAGAAATAAAATTTTCTAAGATTAATCGCATTCTAGGACCTAGGAATATCCATATCCCCTATTGTTTCTAAATGGTCGGTTTCTTAGAGGTCGTCTCTAATCATTTTAAATGGTCCTTTCCAGTTAGGACTTAACTTTCCATTCGATGGATTCTTCGTGCTGCCAAACACTTTTATTAGGATATAATCTTCGATAACTTTCTTAGATTAACACCTTTATTGTACTACTTGGCCAACTGTTGTTGGTAAGAAGCTAGTTTGATCAAATCTTATCCTTTACACATCTCGGCAAGGTCGAGCTCAATCTTTATAATTTCTTCGTTCAGGCTTTGATAGACAACAGTAGTCTTCATGGTCGATAAGCCAAATTTCAAGTGAATTATGGATTTTATTCCATAATCTATGGTGGAGGGAATTTCCCCATCGACCTCGTGGGCGTAGTATGAGATATACAGATAACGTGAGAAAGCTCGTCCATCCAAGCACCTTTTGAATTATCCAACCTTTTTTCATCATGCCGAGCACTATTTTATTAGAGATATAATCCCACCCATTGCTTTGGGGGTAGGACATCGAACTAAAGTAGTGTGTGATGATGTGGTTGCTGCGAAAATCTTGAAAGGTTCTGCTCACCAAAGGTTCAACTTATATCCACTTGGTGAAGTAGTCTATGATGACTGGAAGATACTCTTTATTCCTTAGTGTTGTTGTCAACGGACCCACAATATCCAATCCTCACTAAGTAAAGGGCCACGAGCTAGTCAAGGACTTCAGGTCATTGGCTGGTTGGTGAAGAATAGGTGAGAACTCTTGGAACTTTTTATAATTTCTGACATAGGAGACTGCGTCTTTTTACATATACAGCCATCACTAGCTCTCTTTGATGGCTCCTAATGCCAAAGATCTTCCTATGATGTGGCTTCCACATATCCCATCATGAAGTTTGTGCATAACTTGGTTGGTGTTATTTGGTTGTACACATTGGAGATATGGACCTGTGAAAGATCTCCTATAGAGTTTACCTTCAGGTGATAAGTAAAAACAAACAGCTTCTACCCTTACTTGACGGGTCTATATCTTGTCGATTGGTTGAATATACTCTTGCAAATAGACCATGATAAGTCCATCCAGCTAGGAGTTTTCTGTATAGCGAGGACTTATTCAGCATCCTTTGATCGTGCGATGGTTGATTGGATGAGGCATTTCACCTCAATCGTTCTTTTGAGATCATAATCAACGGCTAAACTCAAAGCGGTTAAATCATTTGCATGAGTATATTGTTATGAAGGAACTGTTGAATATGGACCTTCTCAAACTGGGCGACCCGATCTTGAATGACATGTAAATAAAATAGGATTCGTTCATTTTTGGAATTGTAGTATCCCGATACTTATTTAGATACTAGCTTTGAGTAGCAGTAGACATCAAGGTGACTTGCAGCAAGAGATGAGGCCTTCCTTAATTTGGATATGAGAGCTTCGTATTTGACCTCATTATTGGATCCTTTGTAGCCAAGAAGGATCCCTTCCTCAATCATGGGTTGTTCTAGAGTGATTAGGATAAATCCTACTCATGTACCTTTTGAGTTTCTGGCTCCATCAACATAGAGCATCCACTTGTGAGTTGGTTAAACCCTTCATTAGGTATTTGGTCAGCGATCTTCATATTGTTGGGATCCTGCCCTCCAACGAACTCAAAGATGAAATTTGTTAGTACATGTCCATATATTACAATCCTTAGTTGATAGTGAATATTAAATCTTCCCAGTTCCACCGACCACTTGGACATCCATCCAGAGAGATTGGTATTTCTAAGGATCGCTTTGAGTGGAAAAGAGGTGATGGCTATGACTGAGTGGGCTTCGAAATAGTGTTTTAATTTTTATAAAGCAATGACCATAGAGTATGCTATATTTTCCAATATAAAGTAGCATTTTTTAGACCCCATCATCATCTTGCTAATATAATAGATTGGAGCCTGATGTTCATTATTTTGGCACATTAAGGACAAACTAACAATATGATTGGACACTGCAAAAAATAGGTAGACTGGATCTCCTGAATTTGGGACCACGAGTAGAGGTTCATGGATTCAATAGGAGTTGATTTTATCAAGTAACTTTTAACATTCCTTGTTCCAAGTTAGGACCTTCTCTTTTTTAATAGCTGAAATAATGGTCGGTATTTTTTAGAAGATTTTGAGATTAAGAGGTTAAGTGTAGCTAACATTACGCTTAGCTTATGAATATCACAAACTGTTTTTAGTGAACGAACGTCATTGATCGCCTCAGTTTGGTCAGGGTTGGCCTCGATCCCCCTTTGTCTAACCAAGTATCTTAGGAACTTTCCAGATTAAACCTCGAATGAGCATTTATTTTCATTGAGTGTCATCATGTAATACTTGAGGACCTCAAATGTCTCCGCCAAGTCTTGTAAATGGTTAGCTTTACATTTTATCTTCACATCATATCGTCTATATAAACTTCCATGGTGTCACGAAGCTGATGTTTAAACATCTTGATGACTAACCATTGGTATATTGCTACAGCATTCTTGAGTCTAAATGGCATAACTTTGTATCAGTACAAGCTAAGAGTGGTGAGGAACAAGATCTTCTCCTGGTCGGGGCTGAATAGAGGAATTTTATGGTACCCTGAGTATGCATCCAGAAAACTCATAGGTTCCTTATTTGTTGTAACTTTAACCAATTGGTCGATCTTCGACAAAGGAATGTTATCTTTGGGATACGCTTTGTTTAGGTTGGAGAAGTGTACGCAGACTCTCCACTTTTTATTACTTTTCTTCACGGCCATCGATTAGAGAGCCATTTGGGTAATTGAACTTCTTTAATGAACCTTACCTCTAGAAGTTTCCCCACTTATTTTTCCACAGCTTTTGCCTTCTATGTGTCTATTTGAAGAGCCTTTTATATGATCGGCGAGAATAATGGGTCCATGTGAAGTCGATGGCACATGGCGTCGGGATCAATTTCGGGCATATCGTAAGGCTGCTAAGAAAATACGTTGATTTTCTTTGGGCATAGATGTGACAACCCGGATATAATTGAGGACATGGATAATTTGTATTAATATATAATACTAGGTTATTATTTTTTGTCTAATCCTACCTTCATAAATCATGAAATCTCAAATTAGTTATAAACACAAAATTTTAAAGTTTTCAGTAGGAATGCTCATATTGGAGACTAGTTTTGACCCTTATAATATAATAATTGACTTGATGTGAAAACTACATAGTTGTAGATATATGATTTAGATTTGTAACCCAATAAACAGTGTGTTAAATGGAGGTCCGAGCAAGAAGTTATGCTAAAATTACGAAGCAGGGGCAAATTGGTCCATTCGTTAATTGATATTTCATCTTATTAGTATAACAAACGGTGGATTTTGATTGGTTAAGGAAGGAGGTGAGTTTATTCGACTTTACACACTTTATATTACCTTCTCCTTCGGACAAAACTCGGTCATTAAAGAGTTTGGCTTGAGAGGAAGAGAAGTGGGAAGAAGAAGAAGAATTGAGGAGAAAAATCTGTGGAAAATTACAAAAAAGTCCTCAAGGCAATTGTATATGAAAGTCTTGTTATTTTTCTTGTGATATTGATTGAAATGGTATAAATCATATATTGTTTATATAACTTTCATGCCTTGGTTTATATGTATGAATAGATGCAAGTTTACGCAAAAAGGTTGAACGTGTAAAACCTTAAAATTGCTTCGATTAGGAACCTTATGTAGTCAAACTTCTATATCTTTTTGTATACTTATTGGAATTGATTAATTCCAATTGGATGTGAGCATAGACTCATATATTTATAACATATGATAATATTAGGTAAAAATACCAAGAAATTAATCTTGGGTGATAGTTGGAAGTTGTGTATAAAATTTTCCCCAAAAGTGTAAGTACGCATACCATGTGTTCGATGTTTGGTCTGACATAGCAAATGAACTCTAAAAATTATGAAACTTTAATTTCATATTATTCAATATGTTTATTGATATTGGTTGGAATATTATAGAAATTAATGATGTATAGAAATTATGAAAATTCCTGGAAGTTGACTGAACGATGGATGAGTCTATAGGGCAGATTTTCTATGTATTGAAAAAATGGGCATAACTTGCTCTAAGAACCTGAAATGATGTTTCATCTGTTGTATTGGAAACCTAATATGATAATCATTAGATTACCAATAATAAACGAAAGCATGTTTAGTATATTATTTGGATATGTTAACTATCTTGACATGAATTTAGATGGAACTCCATCTATGATAAGTGATGTAAATGGAATCATATGATGCTTATGAATTGAGTTACATTTAAGTTACTGTTTGGATCGTTGATATTATTATGATGTTACTAATATTTTAAGAATGATAGGAAGTGAAGAAGAACTGGTTGAACAAGTGTCAGACAAAGGCAAAGGAAAAAAGCCCATTAAGTTCTCGAGGTGAGTGTACTTATGATTTGTTTCATATATAAATATGAATATAGATTTAAGAGAGGATTTGTTTGAATACTTTGGTATTCAGGATTTATTTGGATATTCAAATATCCAGGATTATTTGGATCTTCGGATCCAGGATTGTTTGGGTCATATGATCCAGAATTTGTTTAGATATTCAAATATCCAGGATTGTTTGGATCTTCGGATCCAGGATTATTTGGGTATTATGATCCTGAATTGGAATGGACAAAGATCCAATGATTTTATTTGTCTTATGATAAGGATTTGTTGAAACTTATGTTACAGGATGTGTTATTGCCAACGGGCAGGATTGTTTGGATTTTATATGCACAGGTTTGATATAAAACTGTTATTTCATAACAGGGAAGGATTATTGGGATGTTATATCCACAGATTTGATATAAAACTGTTATTTCATAGCAGGGCAGGATTGTTGGTATGTTATATCTACAAATTTGATATAGAACTGTTTTTTCACTACAGGAAAAGAGTACCTCACTAAGCTTAATGCTTACGATTTATATTTTAACATTTTCAAGTTTGTACATTGTTAGCTAGGATATCATATGATCGGTGATTTTGAGAGCATCACCGTTTGAAAGAGCCGAGGTTTAGATATGGGGATTTTATCATTGTTACACCGAAGGTTTTACTGCACTCACACATTTTATATATTGAGTTATCATGGGTTGATTTGATGATTGAAATAGCTAATCATAGATAATCACAGTATTATATTTCCTCTTAATTATGACTCTGATGTTAATTATGTTATGGTACAAAGAACATTATTATGTTCATTATGTACATTATCCATGAAAATATTCATAAATGAATCATATTTCAAATGGGCTGAAGATTATGATTTAATTATTCTAAAAAAATAAATGATTAGAATGGTTTTGGGTTTGGGGTGTGACAATAGATATCAAATCTTCTTTATCTTAATCAGTGAGTGAGTTGTCGATCAGAAACTTCTTCTCCGGGCGTGAGTTATCAAATATTACTTCTTGTAAGGGTTACATGACTCTATCTACGGGGGAAACCCTAGTTTCTTCTACTCTCGATCTGCCATGCTTTAATTTCTACTTGGACGGAGTAGCCCCATCCTTGGCCAACTTATCCAGGGATCTTTTTCCCTTCTTCCTTTCCTGTTTAGGTCTGATAGTAACTATAAAGCATTACGAGCAACGTCCTAATTTGCTCTTATCTCCATTATTCCCTCAGTCGGTGATGCATTTGAGCTTTAGGTGATAAGTGGAAGAGATAACATTCATAGCGTGGAGCCAAACTTATTCAAGTATGGCATTATAAGGAGAGTCAATGTCAACAACTAGAAACTCGATCAATTTTGAGATATTCCCAGTTCGGACAGGCATAACCACTTTCCTAGTGTCATAGTTATCTTTACAGTGAAGCCGACCAAAGGGATGATCGCTTCATTTAAATCCTCCATATTGAGATTGAGCTTGTTGAATAACTTCAGGTACATGACTTCTGAGGAATTACCCTGGAAAACTAGTAGATTATCCACATCCCAGTTAGCAATACTGAGATTGATTACAAGCACATAATGATGCGAGGTTCTGACTCCGAGTAGGTCTTACTCTATAAATACTATATGCTTGTTATAGTTAATATCTTCTAGATGTCGGCATTTACCTACTAGAGTTTTGGAAGGGACAATCTATAAGGCCTCAATCACCTCGGTGACTTTTTTCAATTCCATCCGAACAGAATTGCCTTGGATCTGGTTCAGACTTGAAGCACCATCGATGACTGCAAACTCATGTCCCAGCTCATCGTTTAAGACGTTATTAGTCTTCTATTTATCCTCCAAGGCAGGATTTGCACCCTTTTCTCTATGTAGTCATCCGTGTGGTCGTCTTGATGTAACTCTTCTAGATGAGGTTTGAGAGCCTTACATTTATCTATCTTATGCCCATACTCCTTGTGATAGGCAAATGTCAGGGTTGTGTTCCTCTTAGATGGATCTCATGTCATCTTCCTTAGCCACTTGAGGAATTAATGATCCTTTATATTGTTCAAGATCTTGTATATGGGATCTTTGAAAATTCTGTTAATCTCCTAGTAAGCTTTGGTAGGATCCTCCTTGTCATTATTTTTGGATCCACCATTTTATTTCTTGTTCCCCATTTAGGGATATTACCATTTTCAACCGACTGTTATCGTGATGGATTCTAGCTACCACATCTTCTACTTTGGCATATTTCTCTATCCTTGACATCATATCTTCAATTGAGTTGGCCTCCCTTTAGGTGAAGGATTGGTGCATCATAGAGTTTATCGGTAGGCTAATCTTGAATGAAGTGATCACGACCTATTCTAAAAAGTCCTTCATTCAATTGTAAGTTTCCTAGTATCGTCGGGCGCACTCCCTCAAGGTTTTTTAAGACATTTTCCCCCTGGTGAGGAAAGAATCCATTCTCTTAGGATGGGAGATGTTGGTTATGAACCTAGTAATAAAAGCTTATGTAAATTCTTAAAACTTATGACCGATCGATGCGGTAGTTTCTTGAACCACTTATACGCGATATCCCCAAACTAAAAAGGAATATACAACACATAAGGGATTCGTTGTTATTCCATAGGGTCATATCTTGATAGTACTGGCAAACGTGATTGATGAGATCATATTTTCCATCATAGATCTTAAATTTAGGAGTGGTGAACTTTTTAGGAGGTTATGGTTCCACAATTGAACTTGAGCAATGGGACTTCGCCTGATTGATTAGGTCCCTCCATACCAGTTCCTTGATGGACCTCACCCCACGATGAGCAGGATGCTCGTCCATTTCTTATCGAATGAGATCACGGAGATTATGCTTGTGATGACCTCCTTCCTGATCTGGTTTCGTCGGCAGACTTATATGCCTGGAGTTCTCTTGATCGTGCCACAAACACCTTCCTCCACTGCGATTTTTACTCAGCTGAGGGCTAGGGGTTTGAGCGTGATGTTTTCGCTTGTCTCTGTGGAGCTCTTGCTCCATTCTTTTGAGGTGACGTTGCAAACTTGTATTCTCCTCGTGTGACATCCTCCTGCTGACGGAATCGATGTTCTTAAATGTCAATATGCCGCGAGACTTGGGATGTTCATTACTTTGCTTAGAGTGCTCCTCCTAGGGATGATAGTGTGAGTTAGGAGAATTGTGACTCCTGTTGGGTGGACCTCAGACCTGACCCTAGGTGCTGGAAGCCCGTTTTGATTATTGCCTTTGAATGGCGGAGGTGCACTGTGCGGGTAAGACATAACTTCTCGTTGGCTCTAATTGGCTGGAAAAAAGGAAACTCATTCCCACATACGGCGTCAACTATAGGTGGTAATATCCTGGTCGAATGATTTACAATCAGAGTCAAACAAAGGATAAGAATTACACAATCACACAACGCAAGGTATACGTAGTTCAGTAATATGCCTACATCCACGAGGTGTTTCTCTCTTTGTGTTGATTAATTCACAATAACAGGTGTTACATGCCTCTTTTCTTAGGGGTGAGGGTTACATTCATAGTGAATCAGAAAGAGGATGGGTCCTTTAGGGCTCTTGGATGCAATTGGGGTGAGATCTAACAGATCCAAGCTCGAGATACTCGATGATCGAATCCCCTTTCGTCCTTATCTTCAAGTTATGATCCTCTATCTGAGATGTCGAACATGTGTCAGCTATTTCGATCTGGTTGGACAATTCGAATAATTCCCTCACAAGAAGTTTTTCAAGTTAAGAGCACATACTTCTTTGTTTGTTTAGTCTCTAAGACAAATTATTTTCAGTTTTTATGTGCGTAATCCGTTTTTACACCTAAGTTATCGGATATTTCATGTGTACGGTGTATAACATATGTTTAGTTTATGTCTTAGTTTAAATATATGGCATTTAAAATTTTTGTTTAGTCTCTAAGACAAATTATTTTCAGTTTTTATGTGCGTAATCCGTTTTTACACCTAAGTTATCGGATATTTCATGTGTACGGTGTATAACATATGTTTAGTTTATGTCTTAGTTTAAATATATGGCATTTAAAATTTGAAAAGACCTTAAAAATAATCGATAAAAATAAAAATTAGCAAAAAACTAAGAAAATCAAAACTAAAAATATTAAAGAAACAAAATTACCGAAAGAAAAATATACCGAAAAAAATGATATATTAAAGGGGTTGGTATTGGTAAGGATTTGTGAAAAAACGAAAAACGAATGTGCCCAAAAAAAAATTGGTGTGGTATTGGTATACGTCAAATACCGACCAAACCGACCGATAACCACCCCGAATGTTGATCAATCCCATTTCTAGAATTTAACCTTTGTACATTTTGTAAATGGTAAAAAATGTTTCATCCTTTAAAATTCAAATTGTATTTACAATTTTCTCCAAAACCAATATGTATGCATGTAATAAAAAAAAATACATATAATAGATCTAAAAATCTAGCCCCGAATACATCAAATTACTTTTTAACATGGTGGAAAATATTTAACGCAAACCAAACAAAGGCCTAAAGATGGTTTTGGGGTTCATTGTAATCTCATGCATTATGAACCTTATAGCTCGAGTGCACACTAGTTTCATGTTGTGTTTGAAAACCCCAATTTCATGGCTTGTAATTAGAATTAGAAGAAAAAAAATTTGTTCAAATTTTAAAAAATTTAAACTAAAAATATTTCAACCCTAATTCCATGCCATTGAATTGGGGTTCCCAAATGCACCCTTAGTACCCTCTTATACCAATTGATAAGTATTCAAATAAACAAACAATTTGTGTAGAAAGTTTTAAGTTCCAACCAAAACTAACAATCCTGATTATGGGTGGTTGCGGTCCGATGTTTAATATTGTACCATTTTTATCGAAAAAAATATGATTTGGGTTTATTACTTTATATTACTTGGAATCGAAATTACCAAATTTTTGTGTGTTTGTTTTGGTGTAGATATTTAATAACCAGTTTATTAAAATTATCGTACAGATATTAAAATATCGAAACAACAGTCCTAAAAATGGCTAATATATACCATTAACTGGACTCATTTATCGGACCAATTAATATTATAAGTGAGATCAACCATTAATTTTCTCTCCGGCGTAAAATCTCTCGGTTTATTTTTCTATTTCATTTGGATAGGTGAATAATGTTTTCTGTATTTAACAAAATATATGTAGTATTTTTTTCATATTAAGAATACATGCTTATTTATTTATTTTTTTGTAAAAATGTAAGAGTATAAAAATGAGAAGGCAAATACACTGTACAAAGAATACAAGGCTATTTGTCAAAAAAAAAAAAAAAATACAAGGCTAAACAGGCCCAAACCCAGACCAGCTCAAGAAGAACACGAGCAAAGAAAACCCAGCTAGCAAAGCAAATGTCGAATTTAGGTTTATTCTTAAGTTATTTGATGTTTGATATGTATGACCTATAAAAAAATGTGTAGATATATGATAGTTTATATGCTAGTTTGGTTATTGCATTTGGAACTTGAAAATAGCAAAAAAAAAAATAGAAAACAGAAATGATATGCTAAAATTACCAAAAGCAAAAAATACCAAAATACCAAAAAATAACGATGGACCATGCAGTTTTGGTATGGTAAGCATTTTCTATATACTGAACTACTAAAACTGAACATACCGAATAAAATTTGTATGGTATTGCTATAACTCAAATATCAACCAAAGTGACGGATAACCACCCCTAATCTTGACACTCATTCAATTCAATTAACCGAAAGAAGATAAACTGCCATCAAATCGTTTTCCACTCTACAGTGTTCGTCACATTCACCTCAATGGCTATTTAAGATTTGCAAAATTATAGTGGTTTTCTTAATACGTTATTGCTATGCACCATCCTCTCTTCACTCTTATATTAAGGGTGCGTTTGTTATTTCATCTGAATTTGAAGTCTGAATCTGAAAAACATATTATTTTTTTTATGTCTGAATGAATGCGTTTAGATTAGACCGATTCAGAGGTACATTTACCTCTTAATCAGTCGTAGTGAAAAATAGTCATTAACTTTTTAATCATTTAAAAAACAAATATTATTTGGTACATGTTAAGTCTGAATAGTACAAATTCAGATTTTAAATGTGAAAACAAACAACACCTTAAATCTCTCTGATTAATCTACCTATTCTGGTTTTAGGATAATAAAAATTCTCTGCATCACTGGTATTTCAGTTTAGTAACCCCGGCCAGGGTTCAGCAAAAAATGTTGACATAGAATATAGATGCACTTCCTTACAGCGAGAAATGGTATATGAAAAGAACAATTTCACTTTTACCCATAAACAAATAAGGATTAATTACCAAAAAATCCCTCAAATATTTTTTAATAAACATTTAGTCCAATCATTTTTATTTTATTCCAAAAAGTCCCTCAAACACTCATTTGACCAATATTCTCTTATTTTTAAAGGTCCGCTCCAACTCTCCCTCCCCTCCCCCCCCCCCCCCCCCCCCCTCCCCCCCCCCAAAAAAAAAAAAAAAACACCGGAGCTCCTTGTTGGTTAGGTACTTTTTTGAACAAAATAAAAAAATTTGGATTTAGCTTGTACTAAAAAATATTCGAGTGTTTATATATTCCTCAACAAATAATGATTAAATGATGGGGCCCGCCGACTATGTAGTTTGTCCGTTCACTCAAGGCGGCAATGAAATCGCATGAAGAAAAACAGCACCACATGGTGGTTGACCAGAAAGTAGCATAAAAAATGAATGTGAATACACATCAGGTGTTAGTTATACCTATGTAATATGCATTGTCTCATCCAGACTGGTATGGCCCTACTTACCCACCGACAATTGTTTTCTCCTAAGCATATACAGTTATTTATTGCTGTACTTGGGGGGGCTTATTAATGAAGCTCTTATCTTTTACCCCACTTTTTTTAGTAAATTATCCTTAGGAGTTAGGACCAATTCCATGAAAGGTTAGACTGTGACTCAGCAACATGACCCATGGGCCGTGGCCTAATGCTAGTCGCTATAGACAGTGGTTGAGCCAGTAATTCTTTCCCGGATGGGGAGAAAAACAATGTAATGACCTTTTTCTGAAATTCAATCGTTTGCATCTTTGGATGCGGAATTTCGAGCCCTACCATACTTTATCATTGGAATTCAAAAGCATCCCGGCATTTCAACTTTAATTCAAAAGCATCATGGCATTATAAGTTTTTGTCCTTCTAACAAACTATCTCCTCTCTTTTTCAAAATGTTACCTCGAAGACTTTTGAGCCCTACCACGTAAACTAAGACATACGATCACATGACACGATACATAATCTTATTCTTTTACTACGCACCAACATATCCTTGTTAAGTCCCGATACAAAAATTAATTATTTTCATACCATAACCGATTCAAATAAAAATGACACGACACAAATTCATATCATGTTTGTGTTCGTATTTCGTAAAAATAAACATATTATTTTTATCATCAAACGTGTTATTCTGCATATTGTTTGTATTTTGATATTAAACATATTATTTTGGAATTTTAAATATGTCCTTTTTCTTTATTTAAAATTATTTAGGATCTATACATTAACTTTTAACTCCGTGTCGGTTCGTATCATGTTATCACATGGGTCTTATTTTGTCTGACCTATTTACTATTAGGAAATATCCAAAGCATTTTTATAACCGTGTTATCGGAATGGGTACATCCTAGTATATATATATATATATGCGAACATTCTTGAACGGCATAATTGCTCATGAGACTACAAAAAAATTATGGAAGCAAGAAGAAAATATCTCTCATCTTAACTCTCTCAAAAATGTAGGATACCTCAAATGCGACTACAAATGAGTATTTATAGGTGGGAGGTAACTTGGGCTCTAAGCTATTGAACAAATTACAAGTATACCCCGAGATGACGCTTGTCCTTCCCACCATTAAATACTAAACAAAAGAAAAAATACAATGCATTGCTAAAAATACAAGAAAGAATAAAAGACTAGAAAAATGACGATGAGGCCCTTATTCACATCACATAGTAATTACTATAACTGGTCAAGGAACAACACAGCAGAGAAGTAAATGTTTTTGAGTCACTGTTGCGGAAAATTTGAGTGCCATTGGCCCCAGTCCCATACAAAAGACGTTCTCCTTATAAATATAAACTCAGTTTACAACATACAGAAATATATACAGGCTTACAGTACTTGCAAGGAGAAAAAAGAAGAAATGCTGCTCCCTTGACACTTGTCAATGATGACGAAACCACTGCAGCAGTTATTTCTGACATTGGACGACCGAATCCAGGATGGCAATAATCTTCTTCTGCAGCTCCAGTTTGTTGGCCCCCACAAGTTTGTCTATTTGCTGTCCATCTCTAAGGAAGAAGAAAGTTGGAGTAGCTTTGATATCCCATGCTGTACTGAATTCCTGCATCAACACAAACCAAATATTATTGCCAAGAAATTCAATAGTATTCTTATATATCACCAAAACAAAACACTTCTTGATTTAACAATGTTTTCAAAATTTCCGTCTTCTTGAGCCTGTTGCCTATTAATGCGAGCTTTCAGCTATACTGGGGTTAAGAGAGTTCCAATCATTGTAATTAAAGTGCAATAGTTGGTTTAATAATCATTCAATTACCTTTTTTATATATTCAACTTTTCAATGTAATGCTTTTCTTTATCTGTTTTTTTGTATTGGAATCCTCGACAACCTGAGACGGTCTTTCCAACGTGAGTCATTTACTTACAGTTAATTCATCAACATCAACTGTTAAAAACATTAGAGAAGGATGTGTCTCAGATAGCTCGCAGTATAACGGTGCGATCACTCTACAAGGACTACACCACGATGCACTGAAATTGGCAACCACCTGTTGAAAAATTAACACCAGTTAGGCATACTATGAAATCTAGATAAATAAGTCATAAAAAAACTCCAACGATATATCAACAGTTTTTCTGCAGAACTTGTAAATTTTAGTGGACGTAACTGCTATGTACCAATTGCATGTATTTGAATAACATGGTGAGAGTGTCGGTTGCTCTATTTTTCTTATGGATGGTACCCATTTGTGTTGGTAGGAACTGAATTGAAAACTGTATCTTACAGAAATTGAATAATATATATAAATGAAGAACTTAGCAACCCCAAGGAAGTAATATGCCTGATGTGTTTTTGGGAAAGTAATAACCTAATAAAGTTAGTTTCAACTTTCAAGTATCACGATACTGAATAAGTAATCCTGGCCAAATATAAGTGAATTTCTTACTTCCTGTGCTACCAATGGTAAGAGAAACATATTGTGACTGCGGACTATTAAATTACGTTATGGGTTCATTTTATCCAATAAAAATATAGAAAACTAGGGTTTTATCAATGAAGAAGTGGAAGAGGACAAATCACTTACCATGTAGAACTAAATTCAATGAATTTTAACATTCCGTCATCTCAAGAACTCCTCCTCCTCCTCTAGTGAATAGTGGTTGTTCATGGCCTCCTTTCGACAGCACCTCCCATTCTTCTCAAAATCTCACTCTCAATATTTAAAGTGGGGAATTATTATTTCTATTCATCTTGAGAAGTCTACCAAGGATAGGTATTTATATTTTTTACTAGGGAACCTAGGGTTTCCTTATTCATGATCTAATTTCCATAATTAACCCTCTTAAAAAGGCTTTTAGAATTACCAAAACTTATTCCTCAAATCATGACCTATCTACGCCACGTCACCACCTCACGTGATGAGCACTAAAGGTTGTCATCATCAAACTCCATGGCCTTATACTAAGGCCGTGGCCTTCCCATCAATCTCCACGTCCTTTATATCTAAGGATGTAGTCTTTCTATAAGAATATCTTTTATCTACAGTGTTTTCTTCAGGATATGGCCTTAACAATATTAACTCTACTTGTGGTTGTGGCTTCTTATATGGTCGCTATGTTTTATAGTTTTAGGGTCATTACAACTTCCCTAACTAGGAAATTACATCCGTGGAATTTAAAACCTTCATATAGGCTAGTTATCCGTGTCACCCAAACTTAAACATCTTCTTAGCTCTTATGGTTGATATCACCTAAGACTACTTACTAGGTTTAGTGCCCTTAAGACCCAACTCGTCCTCTCCAGATTTACATAAGGTAGTTTCCTTATTAGCACAATCTATATCAGAAAAGTTGTTGGACAATCAATCTATGCCTAAGATCATATACCTAGAGAATGTATTTATACTTATCTAATAGAGGGTATTAGCGGGATTGGGCTTAGATAGCGATTATATATCCTAGTTAGATCGAGTAGATAAAATGAACACGTTAGCTGCACATTATAGTTGAGAGGTGAGTTTTATCTCAAATGAGTGCGACCGGTTGATTATGAAAGTAATACAGTACTATTTTAATTGATTTAAAACAATTATTTACTTGCAAAATATTTTCTACTTCTAGGCCTTTAACCCACAGGCTTTTATTTTTTCCTTATCTTTCTTTTTTTACCCCAGGTGTGCAGTAGTAGCAGCCGATATCGCAAGGATAGATTCATTCTTGTCGTACAGTATTTGTCGATGCTACATTATAGTCAATACGTGCTATCAATAACTGAGGGCAAAAGCTGCAACCCAGAGCATGTTAAAACTGGATCCAGCAATTATGATGTTTTGGATGAAAGGTATCACAAACAAAAGATTTCCTCATGCCAATTTTATAGAACAATCAAATCTTGGGGTAGAGAAGTTAGGCTGGTGTTCGAGTCAGCCCAGGGCTCCTCAAGGGGGAGGATGGCATGAGTTTAGCAAGTACGTTTCTTTTAGGGTGAGAGAGGGAAGTAGAGTGAGGTTTTAGCAGGATCCTTGGTGCAGGGATGTTTTATTGATGGTCAGATTCCCAGGTTTATATTAGGTCGCTGTGAATGGGAGGGCTCTCGTGGTGGTTTAGGTGGATTGGTGTGCGTGTTTGGGGGGGGCATGTGCAGAATCTCTTTAGGCGACGATCTATGATTTGGAGTTTGGGGGGGGGGGGGGGGGGTAGGGGTAGGATTCTCCGTAAGATCGTTTTATGTTCTATTTAGTGGGGGGGCGGGGGGAGTGCATCTTCGTTTCCATGGAAGGAACGAAAAAGGGCACTGATTAAAGTGGCCTCGTTCCACTTGGACAGCTGCTAGAGGGGCCATCATCACAATTGATCATTTGAGGCGTAGGAGTAAGGTGATTGTTAATTATTATCGTTTATCTAGATGTGATGGCGAGTCTGTGGGCCATCTTTTACTTCATTGTGCGTTTTCGAGGAGATTGTCGGGGTGTTGATGGAGTTTCTTTTGGACTTCAATGGGTGATGCCACGGTCGGCGGCTAAGATGTTGGAGCGGTGGAGGGCGGTCCTAGTGAGGAAACCAAAGCGGGAGGCTTGGAAGGTGTCACCTCTTTGCCTTGTGTAAATGGTGTCGAAAAAGCAGAATAAGAGATGCATTAAGGATATTGAGTCTTCGGCCCACATGATTCAGGTCAGGATGCTATGTTCTCTCTTTTGTATTCATGGTTTAGAGACCGTGTAATTCTTTTTTTGTCTTGTATTGATTTTCTGGATGGGTTACGGATAAGGGACAAGTGTTATATGGCACCTAATTTTTTGTGGGTCGTTGTATACGAGTCCCACCCCTAGGCGGCCATTTATCATACTTGTGCTTATAAAAAAAAAAATCAGATCTTGCAGTCATGATGGTAGCACAGAACAATGATGGTGCTTCATACTAAAAAAATTAAAAAGCATCATCCAATGTGAGAAAAGATACATAAGCACCAGTACCAATGGGTTGAGTCTCAAAAGAACTCCAATGCAATTTCTTTTTTTGTCTGCATGTTTTATTTTATTTTAATTTTTTTTTTGTGAGCCTGTGTGTGTGTGTGTGTGTGTGTGTGTGTGTGTGTGTGTGGGGGGGGGGGGGGGGGGGGGGGGGGGGGAATTGAGTAGTGTCAATATTTACTTCTACATGATATCAATCCTTTGCTTCATTCAAAGCCACTTTCTTGTAATCATGTCTCATGTAAAGAACATGGTACTACGTACCAAAAAATAAATAAATTACGCAAGTTAGTTTTGAGCTTTACAATAGATTAACGAACCAAGAGTCCATGATCATGCTACTGACAGCATTTAACAGAGTATAAATTACTTACAATCTTGCCTTCACTCCTTGCTTCTGACAGCTTTTGATCCCAGCTTTCTTTGGTAGTAATAACGTGCACATTTCCTCCAGCAAACTCAATGTGATGCTCAGATTCAGATTCATTCTCATTATTCTGAAGTATCAATTACATTAGAACCTCTTTGTCTAGACGTTCGAAAGGAATAAGATTCGAAAATGACACCAAACTTCAAAATTATCAATCAACACATTGTTTATAGTAGAAAAACAAAATATATTGTCTACAGAAATATTTTTGCAACTCTGCAGTTCGAGTCGAAGGGAAAAAAAACTAATCTACGACCCTTGTTGCAAATACCCCCCTGAACTAACAAAAATAGTCTATAAACTACCTCAAATCATGCAATTAAGGACATTTTGTTAGTAAACAGTGTCCCTAAATTATCTTAAATCCTGCAATGGACACTTTGTTAGTAAACTCTGTCTTGACTGTTATAATTAACATTACTGACCAAATTGCCATCTTAATTGTTAGATTAATTAACAATCCTGATTAATCTATGAGTCCTTTAGACCATGACTAGACATGGCAAGGATTTGGCGTCACGTAGAATGAGTTTGCATTCATGCAAAATGCTAATGTGCAAAAGGAGATTGAAATGTGCAAAGGCACGGCATTTCAGTTTCTACCAATAATCCTTTTTGGAAAATATCTATATATACCCTTAAATTATACAATTACATTCTCTCTCTCTCTCTCTCTCTCTCTCTCTATATATATATATATATATATATATATATAATATCATTAATTTCTAATTTCTACTTTCTTCTTTTCTCCCAATTTTAAAAAGAAGTGTCGTCAAACAATGAAGTAAACAGATACTTAATATCAGGTCTTCGAGTACGAAGAATATGTTATTTGTAAAATTACTTCTGAGCTACAACGTTGGGGGTGCTTGATCAACAAGTGAGTGATAGGGAAGTAGGACACAACCAAATTATGCAGAATTATATAGCAGATATTCGGACGTATCGCCTCAAAACTTACATCGCTGATTTTGCATGAGCTGTGAACTATTCAATCGTATTATGGTGGGTATTTCTTCATACAACACGTATTTCACTATAAAGCGGGACGCGACTGGGAAGCAAAAGTCTATATGAGGTACAAAACTAAGTGTCTCTATTCAGATGCTAGCATACGGTGCGGTACCATCGAAATTGACGGCCACGTTCAAATTGTCAAGAGTCTGATGCACTTATGTATCCAACATTACTGAGGTACCAAGTCCGCCCATGAAATACTAACAGAATCTTTAACGGGTGGACTATTTTTGTAACAATTTAAACATTTAGAGGGTTTATTGCAAATTTAATAATTCAGCGGGTATAAAACAAGAGTCAATCCCAAGGGTTTATATACCCACAATTTTTAGAAGTGAAATTTAAGCTAACATCGCTGTTCCTGCGGCAAAACTATGATTTATTTGTTTAAAACTAAGCCTGTATATGAACCCCCTAACACCCCCCACCCCACCCCCACCCGTCCCTCATTAATTTTTTAAGACTCCTTCTATCAATGTGATGCACAGAACTAATATAAACCTATTATTCCAAACCCAATTTACATATTATATCCATAGCCCCACTGACGTGAAAGTGACGTCAAATGGGAGCAAGAAGATAATTCTATCTAAAACTCTCTCAAATCACTATATCTCAAAATGGAAGAATGCCTCGAAGGAGGCTACAAAAGAGTATTTATAGGTAGGAGATTGCTTGGGCTTTAAGCTATCAATCTAATTACAATTATGTCCCTAGATGCCCTTAGCCTTCCCTCCTCTAAATACTAACTAAAGAAAATACAAGAAAAATACAGAAAGAATAAAAGACTTAAAAAATGACGAAAAGCCCCATATTCACATTACTATCTCCCCTGTAAAAGTTCGCCCTCGAACTCAAAGGGGAAGGCTTCTAGTTTCACCATCAAGAACAATAATGAGGGCATGCTAGGGTAGAGCCTCCTCCGTCTCCTCAAGATACTCAGGGTCCCAGCAGCTAAAAGCGACGCCGTGGAAGGGAACAATCCGAAGCTCTATGGCCAATCACTCCACAATTATAACATTTGAATGTTACAGGGTGAGAGAGTGAGAGAGTGCAGGAGGTGGAACAGTGGATGCCGGAGTAACTGAGGTAGGTGGGGCCACAAGAACACTAGAAATCACAGGTGCTGGAGGAGCTGGAGTGGAGCGGCCACGAGGTGGAGTGGCAAACTGATAAAAGACTACTTTAGTGGAGTACTCGACTGTATTCGCAAAGGAGGTGACGTCACGTAAAGAAAGATCCCGTTGGATATAACTCTGCAGCTCGTGAATATAACGACTAATCCGCTGCTCCTCACTCTCGCTGAGACGGGCACGAGTACAAAGAAGTTGAAAACGCTCCGTGTAGTCTAAGACTAAAGCGTCCTGTCGGAGAGACTGTACCCGAAGGAAGAGGTCGCGTTCGTAGATAGCGGGAATAAAGGTGGCCATCATCGATGTCCGGAGCTCGACCTAAGACTGGATAGGAGGTAGGCCATCAAGGGCACGGCACTGCTCCACATCATTCCATCCACCATACACTAGCGTAGCCCTGAAACTTGGTCGCAACTAGGAGAACACATCAGCGACCCTTCAATCACTTGTACTCAAAAATCCGCTCCATGGCGGCGAGTCAATCAATAACAGCGTCGGGCTGAAGGTGGCCATCGAACATCGGGACATCCACCCGAATATCACCCTGCATACTCTTCGACAACAACTGGAGGGCTAAGTGCGTGATAGCATCACCACCGGGTAAGGTCTCATCGTCGTCGCCTAGCGGAGGCTCGTCGATCTGGGCCCTCAGTAGCTGTCTCCGAGGCGGTGGATGAGGAAGATCAGGAGCTGGTGGTGGTGTCTCTAGAGGGACTGGTGGAGGGGGAGAATATAGGGGAAACGACCTCCATAGGTGGGGGGGGAGGTGGAGCGGGGGTCGAAGGCTGGCGGTAGGGACAGTGATCCATCTGGTGCCCTATCTGGTAACACAAAAAGCAATGTCTCTCTGTGATGGGAACATATGAAGTAACCTCCGGACTTAACAAGTCAAAAGGGGGCATATCGGTATGCCACTCAGTGGGTGGGGGGGGCTCAATGTCGGGAAGAGAATGGGGTCGGGGTGAAGGTGGATCCTCAGGTGGAAGGAGACAATTCCACTCTCGTACCCGCTCAAAGGAATCAACAGGGGCAGAATGGGTGAAGCGTGCATCCCACATAGGGATGGAAATTTTTGACACGATAACCCGTTTATGGTAATAACCCGAAACGACCCGAAATTGACACGATTAGCTTGTATAGATTTAAGATTACCCAAAACTTATACTCAAATAAAAATCAACGTGACCCGAAAATGACACGACTAACTCGAATTGCCACCCCTAATCCCACACAAATTGATTGGGAGGAACATGTCTCGGGTGTCCCGTGAGTGGGGAAGTGTGGAACATAGGTGAAGGCAGAAGTGTGGGGAAGGCAATATAGGATGGATGAGGGTCAATAATGGTGGGTGGGGCTGATGACATGCAAGGAAGATGGTGGGGCTCAAGGTGCCTTTGTGCGTGGTGACGAGGATAGGTTGAAATGTGTTGGAGAATGGGGTCATGATGAGGGGTGATGGTAGAGGCTTGGTGAGTTTGTGGGGGTAAATGGGATGAGATAAGGATGCGAGGTGGGGGAAGATGAGGAGATGGGAGATGATGATGGTGTAATTATAATTTGGGCGGTGGTGGAGGGTTCTTGGATGAGTTTTGATGATTTTGGAGGGTGGGGCAATGTTGGTGTAGACTTCCAAACACAAGGGGAAAATTGGGGAGATTTGGGTTTGTATTTATGGTTTCTTAGGCAAGAAGGGATTGAAACCCTAGGATTTCGTGACCACAATCTTCATCACTGACCTCTATGGGGTCATCTAGCACTAGATTTAAATCACTTGGACCTGTTTGCTGATTGGTGACATCTTTGATTACCGAAATGAGGTCGGAACTTGGAACACCTTTGGTTTGTGGCAATTGGGTCGGATCTGACCCTTTTGTACATTGGACGTCACAAATGATATCTGCAATTGTTAGAGAGCTTTTTTGGCCACTGGATGAGGGGATTGAACCCTGGTTGGAGTGTATTGCCTCAGGGAGGGGTAGATCTGGTTAATCGGAGTTGAGCGACCTCCGATGGGATCGATCGACGGCCTGGTGCTTCGGTTCGGGTCGTTTTGCACCGACGGAGGGTTTGAAAGCCCGGTTGACACCGTACGTCCTCTGGTGGAGTAGAACGACTGGTTGAGATACCGAATATACTCGATTGGGCAGTGAATGGGTTGGGTTAGAACGGCTGAAGGTGTATGGAGGTTGGCCGCGGCAGTGATGGAACCCTACCGCAAGAGGTGGGTCCGATTTGACTGTAAGGGAAGTTAGGGTTTGTAGGATTAGGTTTTTTTTGTGGAAGTGGTGTGGAATGAGTCGAATTTCGGGAATTAGGGTTAGGGTTTTGAGATGGTGCCGGAGCGGTGCGAGGGCGGCCGATGGTGGCTCGTGGTGGTGGAAGACAGGCGTCGAAATCCTCCATCCGAGTTATTAACCGGTTGATAACCTCCTCGAGACGCTCGTGAGAAGATTCCAAGGGAGGGTATTTTCTTCTTTGACCCATTTGTCGCCTTTTTTATGATTTTTGTGTTTTTTATAACAACAACAACAACGGATAGACCCAACGAAGCTCTGATACCAATCAAATGGAAGCAAGAAGAAGATAACTCGCTCAAATCAGTATATCTCAAAATGAAAGAATGCCTCAAATGAGGCTACAAAAGAGTATTTATATGTAGGAGGTTGCTTGGGCTCTAAGCTATCAATCTAATTATAATTATGTCCTTAGATGCCCTTAACCTTCCTCCCTCTAAATACTAACAAAAGAAAATACAAGAAAAATACAATGTACTACTAGAAAGAATAAAAGACAAAAAAATGACGAAAAGGCCCATATTCACATCACCCACCCTCCAAACAAAGTTTTTTTAAGATGTGGATTTGCCATGCACTAAATTATGAACCAACTGTTGAACATATTGTTTGCTAATGCTTTACAATGATAATGTTTCATGTTGGAGACATTAGTGAACTAATACTACAAGTGTTAAATGATAGCAGACTACTTTAGTAGGGTTTGGCAGACCCACATGATTTTTTATCCTTATTTTTTCACAAGTATGATTTTTTTTCAGTTAAGGGGAAATTAATAAGTTTGATGTTCGAGGATATTTTTACTTTTTTCTTTTTATATTTTAATACGTCATTAATTTCAAAATTACACTTTAATACAATTTAATTCAAAAATTAAATTGTGCTCAAAATTGTTAAAAACTCTTAACTTCCACAGCCACGTGACATTTTAAATTAAATATAAATTCAAAACCCCAAAAATTCTGTAAAAAGGGGAAAAAACACATCTCTCTCTTTCTTTTGTTTTTCACTGCCCCCACCCTCACACACGCACCGCCATCTCTCTCCTCGTCATCAAGAAGTGATTTGACGAATTGATAACAAACTCTCATGTGCTTGACCCTTGAATAAAATGTTAAATGTCACAATGCAAAAAAAAGTTCACCTGCTTGAATCCCAATTTTGTTAACAATTCTTGTAATCAAATCTCCTTACTAGCCTATGTACTAAATAATGCAACTATCTTCTGTAACTGCGAAACCCAGTTACTATTGTGTAAATGTAATCGGTAGTGCTCATGTGATGTGCCTCACCAGCAAAATAAGAGTCTACATATCCCTTCATTCTCCTTGCCTCGTCTAAAGCATAAACATTTGCCAGTTGTACCCATATCTTAGTATCCACTTCATTATTTTTCAAAATTTGTCATGAACCTCCTCACTGCACGAGCAATATCGACCTTAACATACATCAAGCTTCCAATGGGAGAGGCATATGGAACTTTCATCATGAAGTTCTTCTCTTCCACTGTCTTGGTTGATTGGTCATTGGATAGTCGAAAGTGACTAGTGATAATTGCTTAGCATCGCTCATTTTGAATCTCCGTAGAACACAATCGATGGCAACTGCAAAATACCGTTTTCTTTGTCCCTTTTAATCACCATTCCCAGATTTTGATTCGCTGCACCCAATTCTCTATGAACTCACTCGACAATTGCGTCTTTAGGTTCTTAAATTCATTCACATTAGCCACTGGCATGTCATCAACATATAATAGCAAAATAATATAACTAGACGAAAAACTCTTGAGATAGCAACAACGGTCAACGCTGCATTTATAATAGCCATTCTTCTCCGTGAATCTATTAAATTTTTGTATGCTAGGGATTCCTTATGAAAATATAAGCATTTCTTCAGCTTGCACACTAGCTTTTCATTCCCTAATAATGAGAAATCATCTGGTTGTTGAATGTATATCTCATCCCCAATGTCACCATGAAGGAATGCAATTTTAACGTCTAACTGCTCAAGGCTCAAATCCTCTGCTACAACAATGTTTAAAACTAACTGAATGGCAGTCAATTTCGCAACCGGTGAAAAAATCTGTGTGTAGTCAATTCGTTTCTTTCATTGAAAGCCGCTAACCACGAATCTTTCCATGTATCTCTTAGAACCATCATGTTCCTCCTTCACTCGATAAACCGATTCTGTTGTGAAGAGCCTTCTTTCCCACGAATAACTCGGCCAGCTCTCATGCGTTGTTAAAGATTAGGGACTTCATCTCTTCTTCTATTGCAAGCTCCCTATTGCTCGCATCCCCTACCTGACATGATTCATTACAGCTTTCAAGTCCACCACCATCAGTGAGCAACAAATAGTACATATCATTTCTATTTGGTACATGAGCACGAGAGGAGCTCCTCAGCGTTGGAGTACAAGTTGGACTTCGTGGCGCAATATTACTCTCTGATGTAAGCATGGCAGAATGATCCTATGCTAAGCCACATGTCGATTCTTATCACGTTCTTATTGTGGTCATCCCAAAAGCAATAACCAAACTCTTTTTCACCGTATACAATGAAGGTAGGGGTGTGCAAAAAAAACGACAAATCAAAAACCGACCCGAAACCAAACTGAGCCTAAATATGCGTTTTTTATAGCTAGTTCGGCCGACGGGTTACACACTAAAGAACCAACAAAGGTCGGTCCTGTTCGCAGTTTAAAAGAAATAAAAATCGCTAAAAACTGAACCGAACCGCCTCCATATATCAAACCGTTAAAACTATATTTCTCTCAAAACTTTAGCACCGACTCCCTCTCTTCCTATCGTTGTCATTCTCCCTCTCTCTCATCTCTTCTTCTTCCATCACAGTGTCTCCTCTTTCAACAACGATATATTGTCTCCCTCCTCTTGACTCCATCAAACCAACAAGGCCACACTGAAATCAGTTCGAAGATATGATTATTCAAAGGCATAAGCATAATATATGGAAGGAATTCAAGGAAAATTTTAAAACTGGAGGAATCTGAGATAGAAATCAAGGTATGTGTGTGTATATTCTTCTTCGATTATTGCTTTCCACTTTATATATATCTCAAATCGAAGAACTAGTTTAATATTCAATGAATTTTTTACAATGAATTTCGGGTAAATATCATTAATATTCAAAATCTTCTCAATATCGTCTCAATTTTGGATTTCCATTTTTGCTTGATTTGTTATTTATACACAAAACCGACAACCGAACCAAAAATGAACCTAAACCGATATGGCCAGAACCACAGCTCTTCTTCCCCTCGGTTCAGTCCTCGGTTCTTAATGCCCCAAAACCGATTAGGTCAGTAACTGGAAAATGTCCTCCAAAACCAAACCAACCGAACCGTGCACACCCCTAAATGAAGGTACAATTTAGTGATCTAGGGTCAAGCTTACCCCTGGCATGATCATTAATATGCGTATATGAGATACAGTAAAAAAAACTTTCAAGTACGAAAGTTTTATCTTTTTCCTCCTCCATACCTCCTTTGATATTTTGTACTCCAATGGTACTGATGGTCCTCGATTGATTAAGTAGGTTGTTGTATTGACCGCCTTTGCAGACTTGCTTATATATGCATGTTTCTGGCTCTCTCGATCAATATTTGGTTCATCCATTCCACCATGTCATTATGTTGTGGTGTTCCTAATACAGTCCTCTCTAGTCTGATGCCATTCTATTAATAGATTTTTTTGAACTCGATGTTTTCATACTCGACACCATTTTTGGATCTCAACTTCTTTGTCTTCAACCCTATCTCATTTTCCACCATGGCCTTCCATTTCTTAAAAAGTTCGTACACCTCAAATTTGTGTCTCAAGGAGTAAATCCACACCTTTTTTATATGGTCATCAATGAAAATCACAAGGTAAGATTTTTCGCCAATGGATGAGACTATAGATGCCCCCAAATATATGTCTGAATTAGCTCAAGTTTCCCTTGCTTCGGGATTTTTCCACTTTTCTTGAAGCTATCCCTCTTTTGCTTTCCAAATATGTAGCTCTCGCATAAGTTAACATCAAATGATTGTAGTGTTGATAGTTTTTCCTAACAGTGCATAACCTTAAGCCCTTTTGTCACTCATATGACCAATTCTTTGGTACTATAGGTTTAATTCCTCTACTCTATCAGCCATTTTAATTCATCCGCAAGCGTTTGTTGTCATTTAGAGTGTGACACGTATCATGGTCATTGCACCTCTGGAAATTTTTCGGGTATCACCGTTAAAGGTTGCAACATAACCTTCATTTATCAACTGAAAAACAGAAATAAGATTTTTCCTCCAAGTCTGAGATGTGTCTAACATCCTTCAATTCCACCCAAACCCATTTAACCTGGTTGTACTTCACCATTGTCAACCACATCGCAAGTTTGTCGTCACCAAGATAATCCTTGGCAATGTTACCTGCCACGTAAATGTCAAATAGTTCTTCGCATGAGGTAGCATGAAATGATACCCCAGAGTCTAACACCCCCGACTCCAAGCATATCAACATATCATCCGCTTCTTCTGAAACAACGTTTGCTTCAGTCTAATCTTGTGTGTCGTTTTTTGGAGCTCAACACTAGTTCTTGAAATGTTTGGTCGTGCCACAATTACAACATTCAATTTTTTATCTAAATATGATAAAAATTGTCGAATTCTTTGAGATTCTGAGACTGCGGCCTGGCATTCCTTGACCAGAATCTGCCACGCCCATGCCTCCTATACGAATCTCTACCTCCTTTCTCTCCACCTTCAAGACGATGTCAATGTGAAAGCGTCATCGGACTACTTTAGGACCTCCTCTATCAGTATCATATTGGCAACATCATTGAGCTTCAGTTTTGACTATGCTACCAAACTACATTAATTCTGTGTGCCCAGGGTTCAAAAAAAATTAAATGAAGAGCTCTGATATCAATTGTTAGGAAATTAGACGCTACTAATTCCGCCCATAAGACCCTGGGATTCAATTGGTCAAGAGAATAACAAAATACCTCTCAGGTGGAAAAGCCACTATTGGGACTTGAATCCAAAATTATGCCTTTAACAAAAATAACATGAGAATAATAGTGCAAGAAAAATACACACAAATACACAAAACAGATTTATGTGGTTCGACAAATTTTGCTTATGTCCACAGCTCACACCCATTTTCACTATAATATTAATTGGGATTGCTACACACTCTTTCTTGGCTCACTCTTGCACACACACTAAAACAACTGTTTCCAATTTAATCTATCTATTTTTCTCTCCTTTCTTTGGTTGCCTACACAACTCAACTCTTGTTGGTGTAATTTTTCTCAACTGAATTGTTCCAATTATATGGGGATATAAGTGGAGACAACGGCTCACAAATTTCCACCATAGCCCTTACATACCTCACATTGTAGCTTTTGAAATTTTCTTCCATGCCAACCACACTTGTTTGCATATCAATCAATATTTATTACATGTTGAAAGAAAGGTGTGAAATGGGTAAATAGCCTGATCCCAAATAGTGTTTAAAGCCCCCCTTTTTAGATTTGTATCCACGCACTAACAGTTCAGAGGTTGTTTGGGCGAGAAATGACATTGGTGGGGTTAGTTGATCTGGTGGTGCAATTGGTGTTTGGAGGTGTGATTGGTGTTTGGTGGTGTATTGGTGGTTGGTGACCCGATTTTTTTGGTGGTGGTGTTTGCTGGTTGGTGAACAGGGCAGTGATGGTGCTGGTTGGGAGAAAGCGGGGATGAGGTAGTGGTAGGGGGGGTGGGGAGGAGTGTTGGAGAGAGGGTGGAGAGAGTGGATTGTGGTTGGGCTGAAAGAAAGAGGATGGTGGTTTCAAATTTCGAATCGATTGATTATTTTGTTAGTTTTGGTTTTTATTTTTTTACAAGGGGTTTTTACTTGTAACTAATTTAAAATGCCACGTGGATGTTAAGGCTAACAGGGGCAAAGTCTAATTTTTGAATTGAAATGTGTCAAAATTTAATATTGCAATTAGTGACTCATTAAAGTAAAATAAAATAAATAAAGAGGACCAGGGCCGATGCCCAAGCTCGTCGCCGTGCCTTTATCTCTGTACAGGGCTCTTAAAAAGAGGACCAGGGCCTATAAGGAGCAGTCTGCCTTGGTGGCAAAGTTAAAAGATGATGTGAAGGACCGTGGCGACGTGGGTAGACTAATGCAAGAAGAAATGAACAGTTTGAAAAGACAGGTCGCTGAGACCAAAAACATTGGTGCCGGGGCGTTTTTACAAGCTGAAAATGGTTCTATTAGGAAGCAGCTCGCCAAAGCTAAGGAGGACCTAGAGAGGAAAGGCAGTGTTTTAAAAATCACTTGAGGCGAATCACAAAAAAATCACCTTGAGGCTTGAGCTACACCCCCCGACTGGACTGTAATATACTGCTGAGGAAACATGCATAAGAAATATGCTACACCCCTGACTGAACCGTAGGGCACCAACCCACACTTCCCAAGAACTCATACAATAGCTGCTGCTCAATTATTGCGAATCAACATAGCCTAAAGGAGGATGCCCACCTAGGAAGCACGGTCACTTCTAAGAAGGTGATGTGTCCGACACTTTTTTTCACGTGTCCATAATTTAAATATAAATTAACGTGTCCACACTTATTTTCAGGCGTTCGACATTTACTTTTGCGTCTCACATTTGTTTGCGCGTGCCTGTCCCTAATGTACAAGTATATAACATTTTAAGTTACATTGGTGGTATCGTTTTAGGCACCATCCTGTAATACCCCGTATTTTTATCGATATTTATTTAAGGGATTAATTAAATTAAATGTGAATTAATTGAAAATTAATCCGGATATAAATACTAACGAGATGTGAGTTGGTATTTGATTATGATGTGTATATATGGCAATATATGAATATTGAAAATATTAAAATTGTCGCGATACTGAAATACGACAATTTGGGAAATTTAGTTGGGACGCGCGTGTCAGTCGCGTCAGGAATGTAATTATTTGAATTAAAAAGTGAATTTTATTTTTTATCAACCGAATGGTCATTTTGAGTGCGCCAACGAGTCCGGAAATGTCGAAATAGTCAGAAAACACTAGCCGGGGGTTTAGTTTGGGTCCCGGGGCATTTTTGGGCATACCGGCAACTTAAAAGGGTATTTTGGTAATTTTGAAATTTTGGGAATTAAAGCCTACGAATTTTAAGAGTTAATTATACATTATTAGTAACCCAGTAAGCCCATTACCAGCATTTGACAAGTTAGAGGGCTACGGGAGTTATAGGAAGAGTTGGGAAGAGGTTCCCAAGAGAAAACCCATAACCACCATCTTCAACCTTGGGAGAAAATCTGTAGAGAAAGGAGAGAATCGACCTTCTTCCACCAACATCAAAATCTGAAGAACAATCTAAGGCAAGTGATTTAGTATTCTTAATGCGTTGAATATGTCTTCCATGCTTAGTGTAGGAATTTTCTTTTATTAAAATTTTTGGAAGAATACCCATGAAAATTGTTGGAGAAATTTTGAATTTGGGTTAGGATTTGCATGTAGTATGATAATGGAATGATCTAATGCTTGAATAATTACATATGATGATTTAAAAACGGATTTATGATGAGTAATTAGACAAAAGAAAATTAGGAGTTCATGTTCATAGGATTTGGAGATATATTTGAAGATTCATAGTAATTCCATGATTTTTGTAAAGATTTAACACCTTAAATATGTTAAGGAATGATCTAGGGTGATTAGAAATGGTTTATATACGTTAAAACATAATTTGGATGGTCTTAGGGTGGATTTGGAGGGGAGAAGAATTGAGAAAAGCGGAATTGGGATTTTCTGCGCTGAAACTGCCATCTCGTTAGAAGACCTGCCCAGGTCGTTCGAACGACCTCGTTCGAACGAACTTCTAACGAGATGACAGTATGACTTCTAACGAGTTGGTATTTCGTTCGAACGACCTCGTTCGAACGAGATTTCTAACGAGTTGACAGAATGGCCATTATGGCCTGAAATGATTTCTAGTATCCCGTAGACTTATTTAATTGATGAGATAACCTTCCCTTATTAACTAATGGGTATAGTTGGGAGATTGGGGTACATTGAGGAGTAAAACTTAGAATAAAGTCTCAAACCGGATGTCATTTGTGGATTGGGAAGCGAGTAACTAATCACGAAGTGAGATTAATCGATAAATTAAATACATATGAACCGGGGGCATGTGATTTGTATAACACTAAGTGTTGGTATAAGAACGAGAAGTATACGACTAACAAAATATTGTAATATCTAAGATGTGTGAATGCTTAGTATATGTAGTTATCTGTGTATAACATATCTACCGTACTTGCTATCATGGGAGGTTGGCGTTCGTTTAGGGCCATCTAATCTTTGTGTGCCTACGGGGGAGATTTAGATTGGTACATCGAGGACATAGGTCAGAGAAGGACTTATTGAGCAGTTAATAAGTCTGCTGATCATGGGAGCGTAGGTATGTGCGTGACCCATGTGATGTGAACTATGTTCGCCTCCATTGTTTGTGATTGTTGTTGATGAAACGTTTCTTGAGAGATTCGGAATACGTGGTCCTCATGTACGTGATGTACCGGGATTTGATAGCAGAGTATGTGTGCACCGCAGCTTAGTCTCGGGGTGCTAGTATTGTATATTTATGGTGAGAATAATATAATGTGATTGAAATGAATTATCGCGAATAATTGTGAGTATGAATAATAGCAACGTTTGTAAAGTGAAAATGTAAGATTTATTATAAATTGAAATGCTAAAGTGGGGAAACTGTGTAATAAGGTACAATACTCTAGTAAATAGAAATGTTGGGATTTGAGTTGGATATCATATAGAAATGTTAGATTTAGCATTGGACTAGATAGATATGGGAGCAACTAGAAATGGGTACGGGTACGATAGGAGTGCACAATTAGTTGAGAGGTGAGGAACTTATGTGAGTGCACACACTATCATGTACTTTATATTCACTGTTTAATGATATTAAACACTTGCATTTTTAAAAATTTATTTTCACATTCGGGCTCTGACCCGTTTGCTTTCAAATCTATTTTTGTAAAAACCTTTTTAGGTGCCCAGCCACAAGGACACCATGAATAGGAGTTTTTATTCAGGTGACGTGCTGTAGCTGCTGTGGAAGTTACAAGACCTTGATAGTAGACGCCTCCATTTCTGATCTTGACTCCATTATCAGTTTTTATCATTTGTTGGGCATGTCGCCCATTCCTTTTAGATACATTTTAGTTATTCAGTTATTTCAGACTTTGGGTTGTAATTAATTTTAGTGATGCGGACTTTGTATTTAATTATTCGGAATTCGGATTGTTGTGAGGAGTTTTCCTCCAGACTCATTATTTAATGGATGGTTATTCTATTGTGACTATATTGTTGGTTATGTTAACTTTTCATTATTCATTTATTGCATGTTAATGGGTTTTTAATTAAAATGGAAAACCTACTTTTTAAATACTAGGGGGTTAGTAATATGAAAATGTTTTTGACAGTGATGCTATGAACTGAACCAACTTGACATTTTGTATTAATTTCATAAAGGAGTAGCTACCCGGTATTTAATTAGTCGGGGTGTCACAGGTGGTATCAGAGCATCAGGTTCTAGTGTCCTTAGGATCTGTACGGCTTGTTATGTTTTCGCTGAGTTTTCTTTGATGTAGAGCCCTATATTTTAGGACTGTTGTATTCTTCTGTGTATGCTTCGCTCTTCAGCTATTTTGAGATAATAACTGCGAACTTATAAGACTTTACTCTCATTTCAGATGCCTCCACGACGTGCGCAGCGAGTTCCTAGAGATGCACAGCCAGAACCACAGCCTACACCAGTTCAGGGTACTATGAATGCCGCCGAGGTTGCAGCTATTGTAGCCCAAGCGATAAATGCCGCCCTAGCCGTTGTACAGCAGGCACCACCCCAGGCGCCGGTAGTCGCGTCAGTTCAGGCTCATGCATTCCCGTCTGCTTGGGAACGCGTTCGTGATGCCTTTCTGAAAGCACACCCTCCGGAGTTTGCAGGTAGCTCCGATGTTGTGGTATCCAGTCAGTGGAGGAAGGATATTCAGAGGCACTTGAGGATGTACGAGTGCACAGATGTTCAGAAGCAGATACTGGCTACTTTCAAGCTAGTAGGATCTGCATTGCAGTGGTGGGAGTCCATTACCACCGCAGAGGAGAGGGACACCCTCACTATACAGGAGTTCTGGGTGCGGTTTGACCGCAAATATTTTCCGTCAGCTGTTCACACTGAAATGAGGAGGAAATTGATGAACCCCAAGCAGGAGGGGAGGACCGTAGCCGAGTATGAGGCTGAGTTTACCAATCTCTTGAACATTGTTCCGGATGAGATACCGACTGTGGTTAACGCTGCATTACTTCACTGCCAGGATCATCGCTTCCACATGTCTGAGAGCAAGAGATCAGGGGAGTCCAGCCAACAGGGCAGGACCGGGGGAAATGGTGCCAACGGGGCACAATCTACTCAGAGACAGCACAGGCAGGGTGACCAGGGTTCCCAACAGGGGGATTCTAAGAGATTCAGATCTGGGGGTTTCAGAAGTGGACAGGGAGGTTTCAAACAGGGCCATCAGGGTCAGAACGGCCATCAGGGCCAGCAGGGTCAGAATGGTCAGCAGCAGCAGTTTCAGCAGGGCCAGCATGGCCAGGGGAGGAATGGTAACGGCCACCAGGGCCGAGGACAGCAGGGACAGCGAGGGGGAAACTTCCCGGGGAAGTGTTTTGTTTGTGGCAAGACTGGCCACAAACGCCAGGATTGTCCTGACAGGGGCAGGGCCCCACAGCAGCAGCAGTAGGGTGCTCGACACGAGCCACAGAGGCCTATGTTTCCCGCCGCCCTCCCAGCACCACCACAGATGGCAGCATTACCACCCATTCCAGCATTCCCAGTCCAGCAGGGACAGCTTCAGTATGGGAGAGTGTATCAGCTCCAGCATGCCGCAGCCCCACAGGATCCACTTGCCATTGAGGGTACGTTCTCTATTCAGGGGACTATGGGGCGTATTTTATTTGATACGGGGGCCACACATAGTTTCATTGCCATGAGATTTGCACGCGCCATTGGGTTGTTAGACACCACCGCGAGCACGGTTACTTGTGTAGATTCGCCGTTGAGTAGAGGTTCCGTGATCTCGCTTATTTGTAGAGGTGTGGGTATAGAGATCGGGAGGTTTACTTTACCCGCTGATATGTTAGTGTTAGAGATGACCGAGTACGATGCGATTATTGGTATGGATTGGCTAGTTGCGTACCGAGCCATGATTGACTGTTTTAGTAGGAGTATTATTTTTGCCATTCCCGGGCAGGAGATGTTTTTAGTGGCGATGCCTCGCCCTGAGGGAGGATCGTCCACTCATTTGTACTATATAGAGAAGGAGACCTCTAAGGAAGTGGTGATACCACTCGATGCGATTCCAGTTGTGAGGGAGTTTGCTGATGTATTTCAGGATATACCTGGACTACCTCCGAGTAGAGAGATAGATTTTGTGATTGATTTGACGCCGGGCACTCGGCCTATTGCCCGCGCACCTTACCGTATGGCTCCAGCAGAGATGAGAGAGTTACGGGATCAGATTGAGCAGTTGTTAGGTCAGGGGTTTATCCGGAGGAGTACTTCGCCGTGGGGTGCCCCATGTGTTGTTTGTAAAGAAGAGGGATGGATCGTTGAGGTTATGTGTAGATTACCGAGAGTTGAATAAAGTCACGATACGGAATAAGTATCCGTTGCCCAGAATCGATGACTTATTTGACCAACTGAGAGTAGCTTCTTTCTTCTCAAAGATTGATTTACGATCAGGATACCATCAGTTGCGTATCAGGGAACAGGACGTCTCGAAGACTGCTTTCTTGACGAGATATGGTTCCTACGAGTTTCGGGTTATGCCTTTTGGCTTGACCAACGCTCCAGCCGTGTTTATGGACTTGATGAATAGGGTGTTCAGAGAGTTCTTAGACCAGTTCGTCATTGTCTTTATTAATGACATTCTGGTTTACTCCCAAACAGAAGAGGAGCACGCCGAGCATTTGAGACAGGTTTTGCAGACACTACGTCAGAACGAGTTGTATGCAAAGTATGAGAAGTGTGGGTTTTGGTTGAAGGAGGTTCAGTTTTTGGGGCATATCATTTCAGACCGGGGGATATCGGTAGATCCGGGGAAGGTATCCGTGGTGAGGGAGTGGGGACAGCCCACGACGCCGACTGAGATCCGTAGTTTCTTGGGCCTAGCAGGATACTACAGGAGGTTTATTCGGGGTTTCTTAAAGATAGCGGGCCCTTTGCACATCTGACTCGTAAGGGTGTGCCATTCATCTGGAGCGATGCCTGTTAGTTGGCATTCGATGAGTTGAAGGACAAGTTGACCTCAGCACCTGTGTTAGCATTGCCAAGACCGAGAGTTGAGTATCTAGTCTACACCGATGCGTCCTTACAAGGACTTGGAGGTGTATTGCAGCAGAGAGTCAGGCCATAGCTTATGCTTCCCGTAAGCTTAAGCCTCACGAGAGAAATTACCCCACCCATGACTTGGAGTTAGCGGCAGTTGTATTTGCCCTTCGGATTTGGAGACATTACTTCCTAGGGGAGAAGTTTCGATTGTTCACGGACCACAAGTCCCTACAGTACCTCTTCACGCAGAAGGAGTTGAATATGCGTCAAAGACGGTGGCTTGAGTTTGTGAAGGATTATCAGTTTGATATCCAATATCACCCTGGGAAGGCTAACGTGGTAGCAGATGCGTTAAGCCGTAGGCCAGTAAATGAGGTGGTCGCGGTGTGGAAGGCAAAGTGGAAGGAGTTGGGACACCAGGATGCAGTAGCCCGATCGTTCATGTCTGCGATGACTGCTACACCGCAGATTGTCACGAGAGTGGTAAAGGCCCAGGCAAATGACTCGTTCTGTCAAGAGCAGATAGTTCGATTACTAGCACAGGGAGCCGAGTCCTATTACGTTAGCTCAGACGGGGGATTACGCTTCAATGGGAGACTAGTTATTCCGGAGGGGGAAGACTTGCGACACGAGGTTATGGCAGAGTCGCACGGCTCAAGGTTTGCGGTACACCCTGGTGGGGACAAAATGTACCAAGACATGAGACGTCAGTATTGGTGGAGACATTACCTCCTGGGGGAGAAGTTTCGGTTGTTCACGGACCACAAGTCCCAACAGTACCTCTTCACGCAGAAGGAGTTGAATATGCGTCAAAGACGGTGGCTTGAGTTTGTGAAGGATTATCAGTTTGATATCCAATATCCCCCGGGGAAGGCTAACGTGGTAGCAGACGCGTTAAGCCGTAGGCCAGTAAATGAGGTGGTCGCGGTGTGGAAGGCAAAGTGGAAGGAGTTGGAACACCAGGATGCAGTAGCCCGATCGTTCATGTCTGCGATGCCTGTTACACCGCAGATTGTCACGAGAGTGGTAAAGGCCCAGGCAAATGACTCGTTCTGTCAAGTGCAGATAATTCGATTACTAGCAGAGGGAGCCGAGTCCTATTCCGTTAGCTCAGACGGGAGATTACGCTTCAATGGGAGACTAGTTGTTCTGGAGGGGGAAGACTTGCGACACGAGGTTATGGCAGAGTCGCACGGCTCAAGGTTTGCGGTACACCCTGGTGGGGACAAAATGTACCAAGACATGAGACGTCAGTATTGGTGGAGCGGGATAAAGAGGGATATTGCCATGTTTGTTTCTAAATGCGCCACTTGTCAGTTGGTAAAAGTGGATCATCAGAGACCGACAGGACTTCTACAGCCATTAGAGATTCCGACGTGGATATGGGAGAGCATATCCATGGACTTTATCACTGGGTTACCTACGTCACAGAGGGGTCACGACTCCATTTGGGTAATTGTGAACCGGTTTACCAAAGTTGCTCATTTCCTACCCGTGAGGACAGACTACACTACGGGACAGTATGCCCAGATTTTCATTGCGAAAATAGTGAGACTTCACAGTGTGCCCCTAAATATCGTGTCTAACCGAGACAAGATATTTGTTTCACGGTTTTGGGAGAGTTTCCAGGAGGCCATGGGCACTGAATTGCGGTTGAGTACGGCTTATCACCCGCAGACCGATGGGCAGACCGAGCGTACAAATCAAATGTTGAAAGACATGTTGCGTATGTGCATCATAGACTTTAAGGGTGGATGGGAGCAGTACCTTCCACTGGTGGAGTTTGCTTATAATAACTCCTACCAGTTCACCATTGGCATGGCTCCATTTGAGGCGTTGTACGGTAGACCTTGTCGTTCCCCAGCATGTTGGTTAGAAGTGGGGGAAAACAAATTACTTGGGCCGGAGGTGATACAGGATACTTCGGGAAGGATAGAATTGATACGGAGTCGCATTCGGGTAGCTCAGGACCGGCAGAAGAGTTATGCTGATGCCAAGAAATTCTTCAGAGAATTCAAAGTGGGGGACCGGGTTTTACCTAGAGTATCTCCTATGAAAGGGATTATGCGTTTTGGGAAGAAGGGGAAACTGGCACCGAGATATGTGGGCCATTTCCTATCATCGAGCAGATTGGGCCAGTTGCGTATAGACTTGGGTTACCGGAGCACTTGCATGGGATTCATGATGTGTTCCATATTTCTTCGCTAAGGAAATATCTTAGGGACGATTTGGCCCATACTCACATTGCTTTGGAGGACATCGATCTCCAGCCCGATAGTTCCTACGAGGAGGGGCCGATTGCTATTTTGGACCGAAGCGAGCGGAAACTGAGGTCGAAGATAGTACCGTTAGTACGTGTTCAGTGGCGGCATCTTAATGCGGAGGAGTCCACATGGGAGCGCGAGGATGAAATGCGCGAACGTTATCCAGAGTTGTTTTTATCAGGTACTTTTTAGTTCCTAATTTCGGGACGAAATTCTGTTATTAGGGGGGAAGTATGTAATACCCCGTATTTTTATCGATATTTATTTAAGGGATTAATTAAATTAAATGTGAATTAATTGAAAATTAATCCGGATATAAATACTAACGAGATGTGAGTTGTTATTTGATTATGATGTGTATATATGGCAATATATGAATATTGAAAATATTAAAATTGTCGCGAGACTGAAATACGACAATTTGGGAAATTTAGTTGGGACGTGCGTGTCAGTCGCGTCAGGAATGTAATTATTTGAATTAAAAAGTGAATTTTATTTTTTATCAACCGAATGGTCATTTTGAGTGCGCCAACGAGTCCGAAAAGGTCGAAATAGTCAGAAAACACTAGCCGGGGGTTTAGTTTGGGTCCCGGGGCATTTTTGGGCCACATCGGCAACTTAAAAGGGTATTTTGATAATTTTGAAACTTTGGGAATTAAAGCCTACGAATTTTAAGAGTTAATTATACATTATTAGTAACCCACTAAGCCCATTACTAGCATTTGACAAGTTAGAGGGCTACGGGAGTTATAGGAAGAGTTGGGAAGAGGTTCCCAAGAGAAAACCCATAACCACCATCTTCAACCTTGGGAGAAAATCTGTAGAGAAAGGAGAGAATCGACCTTCTTCCACCAACATCAAAATCTGAAGAACAATCTAAGGCAAGTGATTTAGTATTCTTAATGCATTGAATATGTCTTCCATGCTTAGTGTAGGAATTTTCTTTTATTAAAATTTTTGGAAGAAAACCCATGAAAATTGTTGGAGAAATTTTGAATTTGGGTTATGATTTGCATGTAGTATGATAATGGAATGATCTAATGCTTGAATAATTACATATGATGATTTAAAAACGGATTTATGATGAGTAATTAGACATAAGAAAATTAGGAGTTCATGTTCATAGGGTTTGGAGATATATTTGAAGATTCATAGTAAATTCCATGATTTTTGTAAAGATTTAACACCTTAAATATGTTAAGGAATGATCTAGGGTGATTAGAAATGGTTTATATACGTTAAAACATAATTTGGATGGTCTTAGGGTGGATTTGGAGGGGAGAAGAATTGAGAAAAACGGAATTGGGATTTTCTGCGCTGAAACTGCCATCTCGTTAGAAGACCTGCCCAGGTCGTTCGAACGACCTCGTTCGAACGAACTTCTAACGAGATGACAGTATGACTTCTAACGAGTTGGTATTTCGTTCGAAGCCCCTCGTTCGAACGAGACTTCTAACGAGTTGACAGAATGGCCATTATGGCTTGAAATGATTTCTAGTATCCCGTAGACTTATTTAATTGATGAGATAACCTTCCCTTATTAACTAGTGGGTATAGTTGGGAGATTGGGGTACATTGAGGAGTAAAACTTAGAATAAAGTCTCAAACCGGATGTCATTTGTGGATTGGGAAGCGAGTAACTAATCACAAAGTGAGATTAATCGATAAATTAAATACATATGAACCGAGGGCATGTGATTTGTATAACACTAAGTGTTGGTATAAGAACGAGAAGTATACCACTAACAAAATATTGTAATATCTAAGATGTGTGAATGCTTAGTATATGTAGTTATCTGTGTATATCATGGGAGGTTGGCGTTCGTTTAGGGCCATCTAATCTTTGTGTGCCTACGGGGGAGATTTAGATTGGTGCCTCGAGGACATAGGTCAGAGAAGGACTTATTGAGCAGTTAATAAGTCTGTTGATCATGGGAGCGTAGGTATGTGCGTGACCCATGTGATGTGAACTATGTTCGCATCCATTGTTTGTGATTGTTGTTGATGAAACGTTTCCTGAGAGATTCGGAATACGTGGTCCTCATGTACGTGATGTACCGGGATTTGATAGCAGAGTATGTGTGCACTGCAGCTTAGTCTCGGGATCCTAGTATTGTATATTTATGGTGAGAATAATATACTGTGATTGAAATGAATTATCGCGAATAATTGTGAGTATGAATAATAGCGACGTTTGTAAAGTGAAAATGTAAGATTTATTATAAATTGAAATGCTAAAGTGGGGAAACTGTGTAATAAGGTACAATACTCAAGTAAATAGAAATGTTGGGATTTGAGTTGGATATCATATAGAAATGTTAGATTTAGCATTGGACTAGATAGATATGAGAGCAACTAGAAATGGGTACGGGTACGATAGGAGTGCACAATTAGTTCAGAGGTGAGGAACTCATGTGAGTGCACACACTATCATGTACTTTATATTCACTGTTTAATGATATTAAACACTTGCATTTTTAAAAATTTATTTTCACATTCGGGCTCTGACCCGTTTGCTTTCAAATCTATTTTTGTAAAAACCTTTTTAGGTGCCTAGCCACAAGGACACCATGCATAGGAGTTTTTATTCAGGTGACGTGCTGTAGCTGCTGTGGAAGTTACAGGACCTTGATAGTAGACGCCTCCATTTCTGATCTTGACTCCATTATCAGTTTTTATCATTTGTTGGACATGTCGCCCATTCCTTTTAGATACATTTTAGTTATTCAGTTATTTCAGACTTTGGGTTGTAATTAATTTTAGTGATGCGGACTTTGTATTTAATTATTCGGAATTCAGATTGTTGTGAGGAGTTTTCCTCCAGACTCATTATTTAATGGATGGTTATTCTATTGTGACTATATTGTTGGTTATGTTAACTTTTCATTATTCATTTATTGCATGTTAATGGGTTTTTAATTAAAATGGACAACCTACTTTTTAAATACTAGGGGGTTAGTAATATGAAAATGTTTTCGACAGTGATGCTATGAACTGAACCAACTTGGCATTTTGTATTAATTTCATAAAGGAGTAGCTACCCGGTATTTAATTAGTCGGGGTGTCACACATCCATTAAGAAATATGCTTCAATGACCTGCTTGAATGCTCGAACGGCCCTAGTATGGTTCTCCAAGGAAACTTGCTATATTAAAAAATTATTTTCATGTTTTGCTTTAAACTATTAGTTCATTCTATTTAATAATTATTCACATGTTCTTTTTTTCTCTTTATGTCCTTGTTTTATCTAAATTGATGTGGATATATTCATTCATCAACGTGTCCTCGTGTCCAAAATTTTTTAGATTTGTCGTGTCAGTGTGTCCGTGTCATGTCTGACGCAACACCCGTGTCTATTTTCGTGCTTCATATACACAAAGAAGCTACAAATTTGATTTTTTTCCGTACATGTCCTCCTTTATTTGAAGACATCTTACAAGAACCTCTCATTTCTTACCACCCATATATTCCACACAAAAGCCATGATAATACACCTCCGCAACACTACACTTTTATTTCTCTCCACCTAGATCCCACCCCATGACTGGAAAATTGGCTACCAGTATTGGATACATGTATGCAAAACGTACAAGATACACAACCATGATGTACGTGGGGCTCCCGGGGAATCATTTGTATTTTTTGCCTTAATTATTTTTCATTTTTAGTTTTGATTATTATTTTTCAACCTGCCGGCATTGCACAGACCTGCTAAAAAAGAATCCCGAAAGGGGTCAAAACCCCTTCTCTCTTCGCGAACTGACATATCCAAGCATGGCTGCCCTTCGCCGACGTCCAGGGACCCTTTCTGGCACCGTACGAAGGCCACCACCTATGACACGTAATACGCGTTTCGACATGCGACACGTGATTGATCCAAAAACTAGGATACGACACGCTATGATACGTATAATATATAATATATATTTAAATATATATTAATGAAATAAAACAGATTTTCTCCATAAAATATATTATTAGAGCATTCTTAACATGAAATTAAGAAAATGGACCATACAAAACAAAATTCAAACACACTTTGACATTAAGAATCATAAATAAAGCACAATCACCATTACTTCTCATGGCTTCCGATAGAGTGTTCGTGCTTCATAAATGTCCGACACGTTGTCGGACACGACACGTTGGCTTCCGGGAGAGTGTCCGTGCTTCATAGCCGGTGACAAACCACTGCTGCATATCGACGCGAGACTTTAACGAAAATCCTCCTATCCCTCACAAAAGCGACCAACAATTGGGATTCCATTTTTCCGCCCTACCAGCCGTCAGTCAAGAGCACCTCTGGTATCACGGCACAATGTGAAGGTCGTCGGAATAGAATAGACCTCGCCAGAGCTCCGGCAAACCCAGAAAATGTCATGGCAGCAACGCCCATTTGCAATCCACAAACCCTTGCTAGGGTTTCTCATATTGAAGTCAAATATAAAGGTATTTTCCTCTTTTCCCAAGTCTACCCCCACTTATAAAGTTTCAAAAATTGTACAAACATCTCCTCAAATTATTTTCAAACTCAACACCCCCAAAATATTTACAAATCCACGCCCCACCATTTCTGAGAATTATTTCAAGCCTCCACCCACACCCAAAATTTACATTTCAGCCCTTGAGCTTTTTGAAATTTCAAAATCCTCCCCAGGATTTTTTGGAAATTATATTTCAACTCCCCAAGTTTCTGAAAATCATGATCCAGCCCCGGCATTTAATCAAACCCCCAATCCAAATCAACTTCATTCCCCGATACCTATTCTCGGTTTGATATGTTATTTGATGGAGGTAATTATGTTGATTATGAGCATGATATGGAGGTTTGTGTCGAATTTGAGTGGTTGAGTCATACCGTCATCGAGTAACTCCAATCCCGCATCGACAACTTGGACACAATAGGTGACGCTTTATATAAAGACCTTCAAAGCTTTCAATTCAGTGCCATCTCCATTGAAGCTTTCAATTCAGTGCCATTTCCATCGAGGAATTTGAGGAGCGCCACTACTACTTAACTCCATGCCGCGCGAAATACCTTGAGGTAGAAGCAGCGCATAATCATTGGGTATGGCAGAGGGCGAGACGTTTGACCCGGAATTTTGACTATTTGTTCGTCGGAGCGACACCTCCTACGGCCGACATCGTTTTCGTGTACAATGATGATGCTCGCTACCCAATCACCGATGATGATAGCTTTTCTGAGGGTGTCGAGGACCCGTCAGCGAATAGTATGGATCTTGAGTTCATTTCTTGAGATTTCATTCCTATATTTGAGGAAGATGGATGGATGACACTTACCCGGGTCCATGATTTGGAGGTTTTTGAGCTTGGAGACTTCTTTTCCGTCTTCGGGGAAGAGGAGGTTGGGTTGTGCATCGAAAATTTCTTCGATATATTTGTTGAAGATCAATGTTCTAAAAGGCGCGATGCGTGATCGATCCGTGGAGGTCAAGCATCAAGCATTAGGAGCATAGGCGCGCATATGCGAAACATATGCGTGAAAGGCGTTTTGCCTTTTTTTAATATTTTTTTAATTATACCCAGGCTTATAAAATAATAAAATCAAAAATATAAGCATAACTTACATAAAAAAAATAATCACTGCATAAGAGGTATACATTTCTACACTGCATAACATTTATTACATTAACTGTTAACATTTATTATCTGCATAACATCTATAAATTAACTGAAGAGCATACACACTGCATAACTGAGGAGCATACACACTGCATAACATTTATACATTAACTGAGGAGCAAAAAGTTATGCAGTGTATATGCATAACTTTTGTTTTTCTTGATCGGGGCACTCTTTTTTTTTTATATAACTGTTTACTTTACTCAACTAATTTCATGAGAAAAAGAAAAAAAAGTAAAACGACGTCGTTTTGATTTTTAAAAAAACGCATTACGCGCGCATTGCCCGCATATGCGCGCCTCACGCCCGTTGACTGCCTTAAAAATCGTTAACCACGCATTTTCCCACGCATACCCCTAATGCGCTGCGTTTCTAAAAGGCATCACGCATATGCGCGCATATTCGCGCCTTTTAGAACACTGTTGAAGATGCTTGGGTGACTCGCATGCATTTTCAAAAGGTGAGGGGTCGTATGATATGGTTGATTTCTTCCCACTCTTTGGAAGGAAGAGGATGAGGAGGATAGTTTTCCGGTGCTTTGAATGACTGAGATTAATCGAGTGTGCGTATACCATTATGGGAGGCATTTGAGGTACACTGGATGGTCGAGTTGAAGTGCCTCGACTCACGAGTGCTCATCATAGGTGACTTTAAACGCATCTGGCATCGTTGGCCCTCCCTGAGGCAATGTTGTAATGGCCCTCATCATGGCAAAACTCGGGATCATGTTCTTGTTTGGTGGTCATGTGACTCCTCCGCAAAGCCTTTTTGCTAGCCGATATACAGGTGTGCAAGATCCAAACCGATGAAACTGACCGATCCAATCCAATTGAAAAAACGACCCAAATTGGATCGGATTGGATTTGGTTTTTAAAAGTCGAACTTAATTGGATCGGTTTTGGTTTGTATATGCAATAATCGATGAAACCGATCCAAACCAACTATATATAAAACATGCTAAAAATAAACATGTGCCATAATTTTATTGATTAGAATATTTTATTAATTGTAGTCTTAAACAACTTATCAGATATATTATGGTTTAATGACCAATATTGGATCTTATTGTATTGGATTTTATGGAATTGATGTATTATATAGTATTTGATTTTATCCAAAGTCAATCTAATTATGATTTAATAAGGAAAAAATTAAAGAAATCACAACTGATTACAAAATCCGATCCAATCCAATGAATGGATTGGTCCGGTTTGGATTCTGGCATCAGTTCGGATTGGAATGGATTCTGAAATTGAAAACCGAGTTCAACTGGATTCGATGCGGATCTCATCAAATAGGCCAGTTTCGACGCACACCCCTAAGCCAATATGCGGGCTGTTTTCGAGGACGCCTTCCCTTTCAAGTGTGAAAATCCGTTATCGGTTGTTTTGCTCCTTTGCGCCGACCTCCAACGCTCGTTACAAGCATTTTAAAGTGGGGAGAATGGTGTGGGGGGGCTCACAGGGATTAATTTGTATTTTTTGCTTTATTATCTTTCATGTTTTAGTTGTGGTTATCAAGTTTTGTGAGGACTAGAGTAGGTATTATGTGATGCAGGAACATAGGGACATGGGCGTCCTTTTTAACATTCTTTTATTTTGTTCATTTTTTTTAGCCTTTTGCATGTTTAGTATAAATAGCCCAAGCGCCTCCTTTTGTAACACTTTTGCCATTTTGATATTGAGAGACTAGAGAGAGAAATAATAAGACCTCCTATATTTTTCATGTTGTTATTGTTATTGTGTAGATAACTTCTTTTCTACACTTTCGCACCCTAGATTACATCATATTGGTATCAGACTCTCGTTTGCTCTTGGATTGAAAGATGTTCATCGACAATTGGGACTCGGATTGGATTCATCCGGACGAATCGCGAAACATTCCCAACTTTTCAATGAAACCCTAACGCTAGTAACCAAAAATTCAAGAAACCCTAGCCTTTCACCACCTAAACTCAATGTTACCCATTCTGAAACAATCCAAACCTTACCCGGATCAAAATCGCATCACCCAAATACCCTATCCGACCCATCCGAAATTAATTTCCGAACCGGAATTGAAGGCAGGGAGTTGGACAGCCCTAATGGCTGCCAACCGAGCCGAGGCCCAATCCAGACAGAACCCCAAAAAATCCTCCAGGAGCAGCCGCCGGTGAACAACCAATTCGGCCGACCCTCCAAGACACCCCAACCAACCCCATTTTCCTTATGTTCATACCGACGGCCATGACCGACCCTCCGAACCCTCCGATTCAACCCTAATTTCATACTATAACCATATAAACCCTAAACCATACACCAAAGAACAAAATGATCAACCCAACCCCATCTACAAAGGATGTTCTTCCTTAGGATTCCTTCCTATCCCCCCCAAGTTCCATTATCCTCCGCTCAATCTATTTGTCGGAGAAGAGATTCATTTTGCCACAATCAAGCGAGACGTGCGGGAGTTTCTACCACTTTTATGCACACCGTGATGATAACAACGCCCGTAGATCCTCAAACATCTCCACCTAGCGAGGACACTTGGATCCGATTGAGTATTTTTTCTCGTTGCACCGCTAAGGGGAGGCTATGCACGATGATTATCGACGGAGGAGCTAGTGATAATATGGTCGCGCAAGAGATGATCGACAAGTTTAAAGTTTCCCACAGAATCTTTGCCCACCCCGTGTCGTATTGGGTGGTTGGGAAGTGGAGCCAATCGACAATGTCGGGTGACTTTTTCCATCGGAGACTATCATGACGAGGTACCATGTACTCTGGTAGATATGCGAGTGTGCCACCTTCTTTTCGGAAAGCCTTGGCAATTTGATCATCGCAACATACACGATGTCCGAGCCAATACATATTCCTTTATGCAAGAGAGGAACGACTTTCTCATCCTTCCCATGCGGCCATTTCCGATGTCTCGACCTTCCGCCCTGATAGTATCACATGAGGAGTTAGCCACAGAGGCCGCGGAGACAAGGTTGTGTTACACTCTCATTAGTCCCATTACCCCCCCCCCCCCCGGGAGGCGACTGTTCCGCCACGTGTTCAAAGTTTGTTGGATTTTTTACCAATATGTGTACACCCCCAGATGATCTTTCTCCTCTCCGGGATATACAGCATGCCATTGATTTTATCCCCGGGGCGCAGCTCCCCAACCTTCGCCACTATCACATGTCACCCACAGAACACGCAGAGTTGCAGAGACAGGTCACAACTCTGTTACAAGGGCTATATTCGGGAGAGTGTGTCTCCTTGCGCGGTACACGCCCGGTTAGTGCCGAAGAAGGATGGAAGTTGGAGTATGTGTGTTGATAGCCGAGCTATTAATAAGATCACGGTGAAGTTCAGATTTCCCATCCCTAGATTAGAGGATATGCTAGACCAACTCGATGGTGCGCAGGTTTTCTCCAAACTAGACTTGAAGAGTGGCCATCACCAAATTCGCATGAAACCAGGAGATGAGTAGAAGACTGCCTTCAATACGAAGGATGGGCTATAGGAGTGGACGATGACACCTTTTGGCCTCTCCAATGCCCCATCTACCTTTATGAGAGTGATGACACAAATATTGCTCCCTTTTATGGGCAAATTTGTGGTGGTTTATTTTGACGACATCCTGCTTTGCAATCGATCAGAGAAGGAGCACCTAGACCATGTGGCTCAAGTATTAGAGGTCTTACGAGTCGAGCGATTCTTCCTTACGTTGAAGAAGTGTACTTTTATGGTACCATCTGTGACCTTTTGGGGGTATGTGGTCTCCGGCGACGGCATCAGAGTGGATGATGCCAAAGTTCAAGCGTGGATTGGCCCCCACCCTCCTCGGTCTCCCAAGTGAGCAGCTTTCATAGGTTAGCCTGCTTTTATAAGCGCTTCATAGCCGGATTCAACACTGTCATGGCCCCTATTACAGATTTGATGAGTACTTCCTCGAGTGCCGAGTTCCGGTGGAACCCGAAGGCAGATGTTGCCTTCATGCGCATCAAGGAGTTGATGACGACGGCTCCTATCTTGGCTTTACCCGATTACGACCAGTTGTTTGAGTTGTCTTGCGATGCTTGTAAGCCAAGGGTGGGTGTTGTTTTGAGCCAGAATGGAAAGCTGATTGCTTTCTTTAGCCAAAAATTGATGGGTGTCGCTCTCCATTATTCGACTTATGACCTCGAGTTCTATGCGGTGGTTAAAGCCGTGAAGTTTTGGTCGCCCTATCTCTTCCATAAGGAGTTTGTCATCAAATCCAATCACGAGGCCCTCGGTTTCTTACATAGTCAGCGGCGTGTTAGTGACAGGCACGCTAAGTGGACAGCCTACCTTCAGCAGTATACTTTCCACTTGCAGTAAAAACTGGGGAAGGAGAATAAAGTGGCGGATACCCTTAGCAGGAGAGCACATGCATTGGTGACTCTTCGGAGTCAAGTGTTTGGTTTCGACGAGCTTTGTGATCTTTATCCGACCGATGTAGAGTTTGAACCGATATTCGTCGCTTGCTAGCAGGCAATGGAGCATCGGGCGAGTATCTATTACAGGATGGGTTCCTACATCGAGGAACGGCTTTATGCATTCCATCTTCTCCTTCTTCCCTACAAGAGAAGATCATTTTTGAGATCCATGGGGGAGGTTTAGCCGGCCATCTGGGACAGGCGCGTACTCACGCGATGCTAAGGGACCGATTTTACTGGCCAACGATGAGGAGAGATGTCAACACTTTCATTAGGAGTTACTACACTAGTCAGACGGCCAAAGGGCAGCACACTAATGCCGGCTTATACACTCCACTTCCAATTCCCGAGCGCACGTGGTAGGATGTCTCAATGGATTTCATTGTTGGCCTTCCCCATAATTCTAGTGGCCACGACTCCATCCTCGTTGTTGTAGATCGGTTCTCTAAAATGTCTCACTTCATTCCGTTTACTCGGACGACAGATGTTTCTCATGTCGCCTCGTTGTATTTTCGGGAGATTGTACGCTTACATGGAGTGCCTCGCAGCATTACTTCTGACCGAGATGTGCGATTTAGGGGATATTTTTGGCGGACCCTATGGCGTTTGTTACGGATTGAGCTTCAGTTTTCGACCTCCTTTCACCCCCAAACAGATGGCCAGACAAAGGTGGTCAATAGAAGTGTGGGTGACCTTTTACGGTATTTGACATCGAAGCATCCCGTAGATGGGATATAGTGATTGCACAGGCTGAGTCAATGTTGTCAATCATTCTACAGGTTTATCTCCTTTTCAGATCGTGTTAGGACAGTCTCCCACAATGCCCATTGATCTAGCCGAACTTCCTGAGGAGTTTATTGCCGCCTTACTTTCATTCAATCCAATGTTCGCGCCCGTCTAAAGACCATGTATGTCTCTTATAAAGAGATTGTTGATGAGCACCACCGATTTGTCTCCTTCCGATCAGGTGACCTTGTCATGGTATACCTCCAAAAGGCTCGCCGACAGGGTGAGGGTATCAAACTTCTTATGCGTCGTTTTGGCCCTTTTCCGATTGTCCACGCTTGTGGAACGAATGCCTATGAGGTCGATCTCCCTGATGAGTTCCGCATGCACCGCATGTTTAACGTGGCGGACCTTTCTCCGTTTCGAGGCACTCATGCTCCACCGATTCCCATTCCTTCGACCATGGGCCACCTGGTCCGCTCTCGCGTAGATCGCATTGAGGGGATTATCGCCTCTGAGCTCGTGTCTTCCTCTTCGGGTGATTATACACGTTACTTAGTTCGTTGGGTTGGCCGTCCCGAGCGGAAGATTCATAGATCACCAAGGCCACCCTCCAGCACATCAACCCCGATTTCTATCGACAGTATACGGTATATATGAAGTTTTCTCAAGGGGGGAGAGTGATGCAGGAGCATAAGGACATGGGCGCTATTTTTAACATTCTTTTATTTTGTTCTTTTTTTTGGCCTTTTGCATGTTAAGTATAAATAGCCCAAGGGCCTCCTTTTGTAACACTTTTGCCATTTTGATATTGAGAGACTAGAGAGAGAAATAATAAGACCTCCTACATTTTCCATGTTCTTAGTGTTGATGATGTTGTGTAGATAACTTCCTTTTTACGCTTCCGCACCCCAAATTACATCATTATGTAAAGGGATTGTTCTAGTCAATGTGATGTCATTAGTGTTGTCACCCATTACATCACATGTGACCTAAGCATTCCTTAATGGGCAAGTAATGGTCCCTTTCTAGATCCTTCACTATCCCTATAAATTTATAGTGTAATACCTCATTGGGTAAACCATTCAATTAATAAATACTTTGAGAGATTAAATAGAGAGCTAACTTGGGCCTTTGGCCTCCAAATGTTGTTGTTGTTATTGTGTAGTTTCATAAATTAAATCGCTTCCGCTTCCCAACTACAAATCAAAGCATGTATCTTCATTCGACTTATTTTATCTAACTTTTCATATATGACTCAAGTACGTAAAGAGATATGCTAGGATTACTAGTGGCAAAATGTGACCAAAATAATGAAACAATTCATATTAGTCGAGTCATTTAAATATGGGGTACATATTTAAAAGCTATGAGTTAAACATGGGACCCATATTTTAAAACTATAAGTCAAGTATGGGGCGTATATTTGGAAGCTATGAATCAAATATGGAGCCCAATTTTAAAAGTTACGAGTCAAATATAAAACTCATTTTTAAAAGTTAGGAGTAAAATATGAACTTTTTTTTACATATACCTGAAATTGTAATACTTACTTTAGTAGAAAAAATGGGTTCGTATAACCCATATTTGGTCAATCCATAATTGGCCCAATCCACATTTTGCTCAACTCATATTTAGCTCCACCCACATTTAGCCCAACCCATATTTGACCCGCACAAATTAGGCCCACCCCATAGCTTTGCCACTAATAACTGGGATACTTGGGGATATGGCAGGGGGTACTTTTATAATTTTAAATAATGCCATTTTGCAACTTTTAAAACTTGTTTGATGTAGTTTTTTTGCATATAAACGAACCCAGTCAGTCTTATGACTCATTATAGAATACAATAGATAGAAAATCATACATTGAAATGACTCACCTTGCTCTCAATGGCATTGCCGCTTCGCATCCCTTGTAGTCGCCTAATTGAAGTGTTCTAAAGCCTAGAAGGTAGAAGGCGGAAGAGCTTATAGTTTTATTGAAAAAAGGCTAAAAAAGGGGTTGGATTTAAACGATCATTTAATACGTTTGAAGGCCATTTAATATGCTGCAAGACCTAAAAGTGTTTTTTTTAATTGTTTTTCTTAAAAGCTACTTTTAATTATTTTTTTACAAATGCTTTTTTAAAGCTGTTTTTGTTAGTTTTCCGAATATTTTATCTCTGTAATCCCTACAATCACTGCTTATTATTGTTAGTAACGGTTGCTAGTAGTTTTTTTAATGCTTGGACTTTTTGTTCTAATAAGACATTAGTAGTAGTTGAATAATTTTGTTAGAGGGTATGCATATTAAAAACATGTTTAAAAATACGGCTTGAAGGCCGCCTAGCCACCTATACGCTAGAAGGCGCTTGGCCGCCCGAGAACCACCTAATTTTTCTAAGAACGCTGCCTAATTGTCGCCAATGAACGTGAATGGACATGATACCCATGTGTCCGATAAGATACCTGTATTCGTACTAGTGTTTCCTAGGTATGTTATCTTAGATGTCATTGTTTAGTCGATAATGAATCTCCTCCAATTAGTATATTTTATGTTTTATTTCTACTAAGCTATGAAATGGATAACCCAAACCGAGCCAATGCAGTTTATATTACTTTTGGTTCTGTTGACGCATAACCAATTCAAATCAAACCGTCTGCTCCCTTAACCAGAAGTATCGTGTTTATCTGACAACGAAAAGTGAAAGTAAACGATAACACATTTTTCGTCGTAGTTGCAGACGCTATGCCTGACAAGAAATTCTCTGTTATTAATTATTAATTTGGTGGGTATGGGCAAAAAACAACTAACCTTACAAAAGCAATTTCCCATTTTGATGTTTAGAAAACTGAAGTGAGGAACTACAGTAGCTGCACCCTGCAATTTCAATAAAATTAATATACATATATATGAGTACTATTGTCAGTTTTGGATAAGCAGTAGTGTAATGCACATTCACGTTATACAACAGCCGGGTGATGAGGAGATACAACCCAAGTTAAAAGCTGTGGTAATTTCAAATTTGCTAGTGGATCTAACAAAGATTAAAAAAAGAGCTCGAGTCCTCATTGACTAAACGGAATTATTTAATAGTTAGCTAAGTTTGGCAACAATGTGTACTTTTTAATTAATTTATAATAACCCGAGACGAGTTAAACACAACTTCTAGAAGAAACAAACACATATCTGATGTCAGACAAACAAATCAAAATGAATGCTAAACCCCCCTAACCTCCAAACTCGAGAGCAACCCCACAAAATGCGCGCTTACTTTCTTACCAAACATTATAACATTTTAATTATAAGATGCAACAAAAAATAACTGCGAGTGACGTAATAGTCAATTAACCCTTAAATTTGTGAAAATAAAAGTACACCATTAAATTATCGTACTATGAACCAACGGAGCATGCAGCGAAGTAGGGGTTAAGAAACAGTAACCTTAAATTCAACTTCTGCAAAGAAGTTGATCAATTGCTCCGTCGGTAGATTGGGATGACGATGTTTCTAAAGCTCTTAAGGTTTCAAAAAGTGGCTTTTGGCTTCGGACAAGTACGAGTTTAGGGGGGAAACTATAAAGAAGGCAAATACCAAAAATTCCCTCAAACATTTTTTAAAAGACATCAAAGTCTTTTATTTTGTATCAAAAATTCTCTTATTCTCTTATCTTTAAAGATCCGCGTCAGCGGCATGGTGAAGAACTTTTTGGTGCAAAAAAAAAGGCTTGAACTAAACGTGTATTAAAAAAAATTCGAGAGACTATTTGGTATATGCGCTTATTTCTTTTAGTATTTTTTTTATAAAATCTCAATTTGATAATAAGATATTAGAATTAACCTCGATCTTTAAAATAAATAATCATGACACCAATTTCATGTAAATATGTGTCAACTTGCAGGATTACTTTGCATGAAACAGATGTTGTTTTGCATGAAATTGATGTTGATTTCATGAAATAAGTATCGGTCATGCGTCGATTTTCATGAAATAGGTATCGGTCTACATGAAAATGGTATTGTGAGTATTTTTTTTTAAGAAATTGTGACCAAATCAAATTGGGATTTATCAAAAAATAACCTTTTTTATGCTAAGGGCACCCCTAAAGTTGATTCAAACTATCATAGTTGAAAAAATTAAATGTTATTGCTAATGTACCCTCCACCACCACCTCACCCCACCAACATCTCTCTCTCTCACATGTTCACACACACATTATATATATATATATATATATAATAATGTTCTTGTATGGACTAGTCCGCATTTTAAGAATGCGGACCAGACATGTGTCACCTAGCGGTGCACCTAGAAATTATCGCCTAAATTATAGGCACGCTCTCTCTCTTTTATGGGTGCATCGCCAGGTGACACATGTCCGGTCCGCATTCTTAAAATGCGGACTAGTCCGCATAAGAGCAGGGTCGTATATATATATATATATATATATATATATATATATATATATATATATATATATAGAGAGAGAGAGAGAGAGAGAGAGAGAGAGAGAGAGAGTCAGACTCTCCAACATACCTTCTAACAATATACCTAGCAATATACCCATTTTTTAAAATAGTAAAAAAAAAATTTAAGATGATATTTTTTATATGGCTTCATGATATTTCAATGTGCTCCTATAAAAAAAATCAACTGAAAATAATGTTTTTTGTTATGTTTAAAAAATAGGTCAAAAAACTGTTAGTTTTTACCCTGTATAACTATCAGATTTTTTACCTATTTTTAAAAAAAAAACAAAAGACATTATTTTGTGGTGAATGTTTTATAGGGGCACATTGAAATATCATGAACACATAAAAAATATCAACTCAAAATTATTTTTTTTACTATTTTAAAAAAATAGGTATGTTCATAAGTATGTTAGATGAGGTATGTTGGAGACCCTGACTCTCTCTCTCTCTCTCTCTCTCTCTCTATATATATATATATATATATATATATATATATATATATATATATATATATATATATATAGTGTGTGTGTGTGTGTGTGTGTGTGTGTGTGTGTGACATTTTCAGTTAAATTAATACATTTATATAAGAATAATAAAGTCAAATTTTTTATAAGCATTATTGCAATACACATTCACCTAGTACAACAGCCAAGTGAGGAAGGAAAGGAGATACGACTCAAGTTATAAGGCGTGGAAATTTAAAATAGGCTTTAATCCATTTAGTCCCTTAAACAAATATTAATACATGATTAGTCAAAATCTTTTATTTTTGTTTCGAAAACTCATTCAATACATAATAACACTCAAAACAAGGACACACGCAAACTCATTTACCCACATTTCTCCCCCCACCCACCATAGTTCCGACAGTCCTCGTCAGAGCTCCGACGCCCACCACCGGAGATCCAGCGAGATTGTCTGAGTTCCGATGGGAGTCGTCGGAGCTCCGACGAGAGTTATCGAAGTTCCGGCAATAAGGGGAGGGGTGGGGTGGGAGTGCCGCTAACATGAACCATTAAAAATAAGACAATATTAGGTAAATGGGTGTTTGATTGACTCAATGGATTAAACTAAAAATAAGTGTCTTCTTTCAAAATATCTATGTATGTTAGGGACTATACAATTGATCCTTTTAAAATTGTTATTGCATGTCACAAAGATTAAATAAATAGCCTAAGCCCCCATTGACTCAACGGAATAGTCCTTATTATACCTCTAATACAATAGTATTAGAGGTTTTAATAACATTTAATGCACTTTAACTCGGCAAAGTTATTAGACTTAAAACACCAAACATCTATGAAATAGAGCTCCTAGACTCTCTTTCACCCGAAATCTATTGAACACTCTAGGTTCCTCCATACTCTCATCTTAAAAGAATTTTCCCTCTCCATCTCATCCATCCTAACCTTTCTTCTGTCTCGGTCTATATTTTTATATTTTGAGGTTGTTTTGAGTTTTGTGATATGATGAATAAGAAGATGAAAGGGGTTGTTTTGGATCCATGGCCTTGTGGTGGGGTTGTTTTGAGTTTTGTGATATGACAAATAAGAAGATAAAAGGGGTTGCTTTGGATCCATGGCCTTATGATGTGCATGAGAATGTCAAAGCCAAATTCAAGCACGAGTCTTTGATGCAAGATTATCATCAATTGTATATGGTAATTTCTTTTGTATTTTTTTTGTTTGTTTGTATTTTGATTTAAATATCTAGGGTTTATTTTTTAGGGTATTTTTGTGGATTTGTATATGATTGGATTAGTTAATTTTTGTAATACCTTTTTGGTGTTTTTTTTTTTGGTGATTTGTTTTCTTCAAATATGTATCATTGATGGGTTTATTCTATGGTTATCTGAACAAGATTGATGTGGCTTTCTTGATGAAATGTTTCCTTTGGGTATTCAAGTCGTTATTAAATACTTTGAAGGCTTGATCTGGTTCTTCTATACCCGATGGATTATATATTTATCATCTATGGGTTATTGTTATTTTTGTAAATGGAACAAATTAATGGTTTATTAGACTGCTTTCATATATTTGATTGAAATCATGCCAAAACCAATTAGACAATCTTTTCGCAAAAAATAGTTGTTTTATTTTTTGGTGTATTGATGATGATGGTGTGAAATACATTGAAAAAAACTCCAATAAATACGAAAAATAATACTAAATATATTTTAAATTACAAAAATATCATTTCAAAATTCTACATAAAAAAAACACCAAAAAACATTTTTTAGGTTTAAAAAAAACAGTTTTTAGGGGGGAAAAGTTAAATCGAGTAAAAAAAAAGATACTAAAAAATAGTTTAAATTTACAGCTTTTACATTTTTTATTAAAATAAGTTACTAAAAACCATCTTTTATTTACAGTTTTAGAAAAATAGTTTTTATTTACAGTTTTAGGAAATAGTACTTATTACAGTTTTTGAAAGATAAGTTACGAAAACAAAGTTTTTATTTATAGTTTTGGAAAATATTTTTAATTTACAGTTTTAGAATGATAAGTTACTAAATACATATTTTTTATTTATAGTTTTAGAAAAATAAGTTACTAAAAAATTATTATTATTTACAGTTTTAGAACAACAATTACTATTTAAAAAAAAGTCATTAAAAAACTATATAGTTTTTTTGAGGAAAAACAGTAAAAAAAATCGACGAATATTTTAAATCGTGTAAATAAAAATTTTATTTAGAAAAAAAAATATTAGCTTACATTTTTATTGTTTTATAGTAACTTATTATTTTACTTTATTTAATTTTTTTATAATAGTAGTTTTTATTTACTTGATTCATAATATCCGCCCAAAAACTTATTTATTGTTGTTTTTCCCTAAAAAAAACTGAAAAACGTTGCTAATGCCGTTTAATACAAGATTAAACTGTATAAGCAACTCCGAGATGTTTGTTGAAGAAAACCTTTTCTTTTGAAAATAAAAATGATAAGCAACAAGATGTGTTTACAACAACTTATGTACGAGAGTAATCAAGACTTTGTAATCAGTTTTAAAACTAAGATAGTTTCAAAAATTCAGCACACTATAGAATGAGATGAGTAGATGAAGATAATCAGAACACACAGTTTTTAACGTGGTAAAACCTCTCCCAATAGAGGAAACATCCACGGTGACTTCTAAGTCACGAAAGTAAAAATCCACTAACAACAAATAGCAGTTACAAACAATACAACATACATGCACACAAATCAACCTATTCTAAGTTTAGGAATATACCCCACTCGGTGTCCTTCTAACTTCTCATAGATCTGATTGTTGATGATGTTCTTCCAGTTTGATAACTTTCTTTTGCTTTAGCTTCCTTGCATCGACTCAATAATCTTTGATCTTATTCACAACACTTCCAGTGTAGTAGTGTGTTAAGTGTTTGTGATGTGATTCCTATCAACATGCATGAACTCACACACACTTAGTTTTTACAGTCAGTCCTAGAAAATTACATATAAAGACTATATGCTATGATTTTCTTTTCTTTCTTTCTTACAGAACTTGTAACCTTTTTGACCTTTAAATATATCCCAGATTCCACGGATATCTTGCTTTTAAATCAGTCAAGATCTTAATCAATCACTGTTTTAAAAATATTTTTGAGATTGAAAATCTCCAAGTGTGAATCCAACTAGGTCAAGGTTAAGTTTCGTAAGAATAGAAACCATAAAACATTTTCAAAACTAAATCAGTAAGGATTTTCTTAAATCGAGAAAGAAACATGCAGATCTAGTGAAATATAACATGCAGAGTGTAGATCTACAATTTCCATGAAGAAGAAATACAGATCTTCTCACGAATGTTTTAGTTGGTAATAAGATCACTGATTAAGAGGTTACAGCTTCAATATGAACAACCAAGTAACACCACTCTCTCTCTCTCAAACACTCAAGTTTGTGTTTGGGGTTATGAGTATACGAAGGTTTGAATCAGATTTGAAGTGTTTAGGGTTAGGGTTAGGGTTTGGCTAACACAATTTTCCCTTTCCCTCTCTTCTCTCTTTTCTTTTCTCTATTCTCTCTCACTTCTCTCTTCTCTCTATTTTTTTCTCTCAGAAATGACGACTGCCAAAAGTCTTGAAAGGTTGAGAATTAGAGGGCTTTTATAGGAGTGGAGGAAGATTCTGGATAGTCGAAGGCAATCAAGGGCTGAGATTAAGTCTTCCTAATATTGACTTGATCCAAGGGTTATAAGAAGGCGGTGGTTAAGTCGAATGTGATTAGTTCACATGATAGCACAAGGATAGGTTTAAAACACATGCAGGCCATCGATAAGGATTGATCTAACGATCAACAAACCACCAGGCAACCCTCTCACATAACAAACACAAATTGATACATCAGGAACGTGACAAGTGTTGGCATATAAGTGGCTTACAAACGCGCGTCAAAGTTAATTACAGGCAGCACCCTGAAGTCTCTAGTGCATTTACATTCTACCTAATCAAACATTCTAATGAAAAATGAATTTTTCAAAATAGCAAATTAACCCCACAAATTTTATAATCACATTTTTATTAATGAAAACATTATTTTAAAAATGTTTAAAAATGTTTAAAAATTCCCAAAAAATTATTAAAACAACATTTTAAGGGGAATTTAATACACAATCAATTTTAAGTAAAATATACACATGTATGCACTTCTAATGTGTGTAGTGTGATTCAATTTATACCTTCTTGGATCATTGAAGATGATTAGAGAGATTAATTCTGAGGCTCTTTGGATTCTAGGTTAGACAACCAATTTTGTCACTATTTCCAAATTAGTTGAGCACTTATACAATATAAACTTAAGCAAGTCAAAAGTATAAGGTGCTTCAATCTCCCCCTTTGGAAATATGAGACAAAATCTCCTTTGAGTTAGCTTAAACTCTTAGGGAACAAAAAAAAATAAAACCTATTCCTATACAAAGATACTATCTACCCATTTCCTAGAAGGTCAAAAATTACATAACTCAACTATTTACAAAATTTGTACACTAGAAATGGTAGACAATCAGTAGAAGAGATTCCTGCAAATATGCACACTAAGATCAAGCAGTTTAGATGAAATGTGAACAAAACATTGAACCCGTAAGACTCAAATTTCTCCCCCATTTTGTCTCAAATGGACAAAGGGTAAAAATTAAGGTCTTCAGAGTTTAATCAGCACATACCATACCTATAGAATTACGCAAATACAGAAATCTGTTATAGTCTAAAGGTTTAGTGAACATGTCTGCAAGTTGCAGATCAGTAGGCAGGTAATGGATTTCTAACTCCTTAGTTTCAACAAGTTCGCGTATAAAATGATGTCTTATTTTAATATGCTTAGTTCGCGAGTGTTGAACCGGGTTTTTAGATATGTTAATAGCGCTTTGATTGTCACAATACAATTGTAACTGATATTCTTTAATCCCATAGTCGCTTAACATTTGTTTTATCCATAACAATTGAGCACAGCAACTTCCAGCTGCTATATATTCGGACTCAGCTATAGATAAAGATGTGCAATTCTATTTTTTGCTACTCCAACCAACTAAATTATTGCCGACATAATAGCAGGCACCTGATGTACTTTTACTGTCATCAGTACATCCGGCCCAATTAGCATCAGTATACCCTATGATGGTACTGCAGGTATCATTAGTGTACCTAAGTCCAAGATTAAGAGTGCCCTTTATGTACTTTATTATACGTTTTACACACGATAAATGGCTCTCTTTAGGGTTATTCTGGTAACGAGCACACAGACATACAACATACATTATATCTGGTCGTGAGGCAGTTAGACAGAGTAGGCTACCAATCATACTACGATAAAGTGTGGAATCAACTGACTTTCCATTTTCATCTTTACATAATTTAACAATAGTACTCATAGGCGTTTTGGCAACTTTAGCATTATCTAAAGCAAATTTCTTAACAAGATCTAAGGCATACTTAGTTTGAGAGACAAATAGTCCATCAGAATTCTGTTTCACTTGAAATCCTAAGAAAAGTTGTAGCTCCCCCATAAGGGACATGTGAAACTCCTTATGCATAATAGCAGAAAAAGATTTAACTTCAGATGTTGAAGTAGACCCAAAGATGATGTCGTCTACATAGACTTGGGCTATAATAATGTTTTTGTCAAAATGTTTGACAAAGAGGGTCTGGTCATTTCCTCCTCTCTTAAAACCCTTATCCAACAAAAAGTTGGAGAGGCGTTCATACCAAGCTCGAGGAGCTTGTTTTAAGCCATACAAAGCCTTTTTTAGACGAAAGACATGGTCAGGGTATTTAGGGTCAATGAACCCTTTGGGTTGTTCTACATACGTTTCTTCGGACAGAATTCCATTGAGGAAGGCAGACTTGACATCCATTTGATAAAGAGTAAATTTTAAGTGACACGCTATGGCGAAAAGAAGTCGAACAGATTCAAGACGAGTGACAGGGGCAAATGTCTCGCTAAAATCTATCCCTTCTATTTGTGAGTAACCTTGAGCAACTAGTCTAGCTTTGTTTCTAAGGATTACCCCATTCATCAGATTTGTTCTTAAAGATCCAACGTGTGCCAATAACATTTTTATTTTGAGGCCGCGGTACAAGATACCAGACATCGTGAATGACAAATTGTAAAAGTTCTTCCTGCATAGCAGAAATCCTGTGTGTGTCATTCAATGCTTCATTAACATTTTTCGGTTCCACAAGGGAGACGAAACATGCATAATTAGCATAATTTCTTAACTGGGATCTAGTACGAACTGGCTCATTAGGATTACCGACCACGTTGTCAATGGGATGATCTTTAGAGACCCAGCCAGGTACTTCTGGACTCTCAATAGGTAATGAGTCATCTATTTCTGGTGAATCAGTTTTGAAATCATTTTCAGATTCAACCACAATAGGTGATTCAGATATCTTATTTTCGACTATAGTTTCGCTTACAATTACATTTATCGATTCCATAAGGGCCTTAGTACGCAGATTGTATATACGATAAGCACGACTGTTTGGAGAGTATCCTAAGAAGATGGCTTTATCACCACGCGTCTCAAATTTAGACAAATGTTCTCTGTCTTTACAGACATAACACTGACTTCCGAAAGTTCTTAGATATTTCAGATTAGGCTTCTTACCGTACCACAACTCATAAGGGGTTTGTTTAGAGTTTTTCCTAAGGTAGACCCTATTAATGATATGACATGCAGTTCTAATAGATTCTACCCAGAAGTATTTAGGTAGAGATTTGGCATGCAACATGACACGTGCCATCTCTTGAAGAGTTCGGTTTTTCCTTTCAGCAATACCATTCTGCTGAGGAGTTTTAGGGGCACTGAATTCGTGTTTGTAACCGTTGTAGTCACAATATTCAACTATTCCTGTTTCTATGAACTATCCCCCTCTATCGCTACGAATGTGATTGACTTGTGTGTCCTTCTCATTTTTAATTCTTAGTAAAATTTTCAAAAAATTCTGAAACGTGTCAGATTTTTATTTCAAGAAGGCAACCCAAGTGAATCGTGTGAAATCATCAACCATGACAAGGATATAACTGTGTCCACAAAGACTAACAGTTCTAGAGGGACCAATAAGGTCCATATGGATGAGATCTAGAGGTCTAGAGGTGAGAATGTCTTTAACTTTTTTATGCGAAGTCTTAACTATTTTTCCTTCCTGGCAATGACCACAGACAACACTGGAAATAGGTTTAATTTTAGGAATTCCTCTAACAATCTCTTGACTAGACAATCTACCAAGGATATCATAACTTAGGTGACCCATACGATTATGCCAGATTTCATTGTCATCCATTCTGACAATGTTACAGGTTTCAGAACCAGTCTTGACAGTGTAACAATTGTCAGGCGTTCTAAATCCGGTAATAATGCATTTACCTTTATCATTTAGAATTTTATAATTGTTCTTTGAAAAGGTAACTGTATGGTCAGAGTCACAAAATTGTGATATACTTAGGAGGTTGGCTTTAAGGCCTTTAACTAAAAGTACATTTTCGAGAGTAGGCATTCCCTCTTCTTTTAAGGTTCCTTTACCTATGATCTGGATGAAACTCCGTCACCAAAGACTACTTTGCCTCCAGCAAATCTGGTTTTGTTCAAGAGTTTGGTTTCATCTCCTGTCATATGTTTGGAGCATCCTGAATCTAAGTACCAACCAGATGAAGTGTGTTCAGCTTTTAAGGCAGTGATAACAATGTTACACTTCATTTGGGGTAAAAGATCATCTTTTCTAACCCAAATAGCTCTAGTTTTAATTTTGCGCAAGTTTGCCCTCATTTGATAAAATTTTCGAGAGACAGCTTTTTGTCGAAAAACATTTGGAGCAACAAACTGATTATTGTGGAAAATTTGAGCTTTTGGTTTAGGAAAGTTTCTGGGAGCCTTTCTCTTAAATGAACTCTTAGTTTTGTTCTTTCTATTTCTGTAGTTAGAGTTCTTGTCAGGTTATCTTGGAAGGACATAATGGTTATGATTTTGCCTAGAATAGTTAAAGTTCTTGTAGACAGAAGTGTTGTACATAGGGGTGTTTAGACGCCTAGCATAACAACCTTCAAAGGAATGACCATAAATGTCACAGTAGGATAAATATTGATTGCTTGAGGGATGAACTTCCTTAGGAAAACTTCTAAAGATGGGTTTAACAGCATTCTGTTCAGAAGTCCTATTCCTAGGAGGTATGGTCTTAAAGGTAGAATCAGCCTTTCTAATCAAAGGACAGACGTATTTAGTCTTAAGTGCAGTGTCAGCCTTAGAATTACTAGACTCTCCAATGTCTTTCTGTTGTTGCTTTTGATCAAATTCCTTTTTAATAAAATGAAAGTCTGGACATGTTTCAATCGGTCTTTTGCCCCCAGACACAAACTTAATAGGTTCAAGATTTGTAGTTTGTGGTTTGTTCTTAGGGCAAAATCCAATACCGGTTCTATCATCAGAATTGGTCTTGGAGTCAACAACAAAGTCAGTAAAACAATTTGAATTGTTTTCAAACTTAGAAATTTTTTTGAAAACAGTAGCTGTCTTTGTTTTTGCTTCCTCCAGTTCTAATAATGTTCCCTTGTATTTCATTTCCAGGGTTTCATTAGTTTTAGTCAACTCTTTTAATTTTTGATCAAAAGTTTCAATTTCGGATTGATGAGACAGACACTGGTTAGTGTACTCTTCGGCATTCAGCTTCACAATAAGACTTAGATCATCTAATTTCTTAGTCAGGTCTTTAACAGTCTTCTCCAGTCTAGTGCCTTTTTTGAGAGTTTTAGCATACAAAGTATGAATATCTGGGAGGTCATCCGTGTCTGAGTCGCTAAGTGAAGTGTGTGTAGTGACCCCTAATGATTCAGTTTTTGTACTCACGCACCCATTTACATCGTCGTTATCGAGATCACTTTGACTCACACACACGGAACTAGAGCTAGCAACATTTTCAGATAATAAAGCATCTAGGCCAGTCAAAGCAGTATTCACACAAGCAGGAGTAGGAGCATCATTATCACACACAGGCATATCATCATTGTAAATGATCTTAGCATAAAAGGACATGCAAGGGTCAAGTACATTTGATGACTCAAGTTCCTCTTCATCAGAGTCACTTGAATCATTCCAAGTTTTACAGACATTGGCTCTATTGTGTGTGTTGGCTTTATTCAGATTAACTCTGCAATCGTGAGCAATGTGACCTAGTTTCCCACATCTAAAACATTCAATCTTTTTAAGGTCTCTGCTGGGTCTGGAGTTGTTGTCCTTAGGATGTTTGTCAAGACCTCTCTCATGAGGTTTGGGATTAGACAAAGTAGGATAATTATGCTTGCCTTGTTTAGTTGCCTGTTTGTTTCTAAATTTAACAATTTTCTTAAATTGTTTAGACATTAAGGCAATCTGATTATCTAGTTTGTCTATATCACATTCCTTATCAGAGTCACAGTTGGTCAAATTAGTCTCAAGTTTAGATATCTTAGAGGCAAAACTCAAGTTAGAGTTGGGTTGTTTTCTTTGTGAATGATTTAATTATTTCTTAAAGTCTAATTCCATTTCCACAGTCCTAAGTTTGCTACTGAGTAACTCAGGGGTAAGGTTTTGATCACTCATTTCCTCAATAGCATACCTCTTGCTATCAAACTTTTGTGGTAATGATCTTACAATTTTAGAAACAATCTCATTCCCATCATATGTAATACCATTAGCATGCAACTTAGTAACTATATCAGTTAAGTTCATGTAAAAGTCATCAAAAGACTCAGAGTCAGACATAATCAAAGAGTTGTACTGCTGGGTAAGCATTTGAGTTTTAGCAGCTTTAACTCTCGAGTCTCCTTCATGAGCAGTGATTAATGTGTCCCAAGCTTCCTTAGAAGTGGCACAAGATGAGATTCTCTTGAACTCATACTCATTAATAGACATAAAAATGGCATTCTTGCCTTTATTGTTATTTCGAAAAATAATTTTCTCTTCTTGGGTAAACTCACTTAAGATTTTCTTTACCCTCTCATCACTTCCTTCAGTGTCTGGTTTAGTAGGATAAGTGTATCCATTTTCAATAATGTCCCAGACATCATCTCCTAAAGTCCCTTGGATGAAGGCAACCATTCTTACTTTCCAGTAAGCAAAGTTATTTCAATCAAAGAGTGGAGGTCTGGATAGATTTCCAAACCTTTCATTCTTCTCGTCCATAGTTAGTTTTTTCAGAAAACGATTTCACAAACACAAGATCTTTATGAAATAAAACTTTACAGGGCTCTGATACCAATTGAAAAACGTTGCTAATGCCGTTTAATACAAGATTAAACTGTATAAGCAACTCCGAGATGTTTGTTGAAGAAACCCTTTTCTTTTGAAAATAAAAATGATAAACAACAAGATGTGTTTACAAAAACTTATGTACGAGAGTAATCAAGACTTTGTAATCAGTTTTAAAACTAAGATAGTTTCAAAAATTCAGCACACTATAGAATGAGATGAGTAGATGAAGATAATCAGAACACACAGTTTTTAACGTGGTAAAACCTCTCCCAATAGAGGAAACATCCACGGTGACTTCTAAGTCGCGAAAGTAAAAATCCACTAACAACAAATAGCAGTTACAAAAAATACAACATACATGCACACAAATCAACCTATTCTAAGTTTAGGAATATACCCCACTTGGTGTCCTTCTAACTTCTCATAGATCTGATTGTTGATGATGTTCTTCCAGTTTGATATCTTCCTTTTGCTTTAGCTTCCTTGCGTCGACTCAATAATCTTTGATCTTATTCACAACACTTCCAGTGTAGTAGTGTGTTAAGTGTTTGTGATGTGATTCCTATCAACATGCATGAACTCACACACACTTAGTTTTTACAGTCAGTCCTAGAAAATTACATATAAAGACTATATGCTGTGATTTTCTTTTCTTTCTTTCTTATAGAACTTGTAACCTTTTTGACCTTTAAATATATCCCAGATTCCACGGATATCTTGCTTCCAAATCAGTCAAGATCTTAATCAATCTCTGTTTTAAAAATATTTTTGAGATTGAAAATCTCCAAGTGTGAATCCAACTAGGTCAAGGTTAAGTTTCGTAAGAATAGAAACCATAAAACATTTTCAAAACTAAATCAGTAAGGATTTTCTTAAATCGAGAAAGAAACATGCAGATCCAGTGAAATATAACATGCAGAGTGTAGATCTACAATTTCTATAAAGAAGAAATACAGATCTTCACACGAATGTTTAAGTTGGTAATAAGATCACTATTTAAGAGGTTACAGCTTCAATATGAACAACCAAGTAACACCACTCTCTCTCTCAAACACTCAAGTTTGTGTTTGGGGTTATGAGTATACGAAGGTTTGAATCAGATTTGAAGTGTTTAGGGTTAGGGTTAGGGTTTGGCTAACACAGTTTTCCCTTTCTCTCTCTTCTCTCTTTTCTTTTCTCTCTTCTCTCTCACTTCTCTCTTCTCTCTATTTTTTTCTTTCAGAAATGATGACTGCCAAAAGTCTTGAAAGGTTGAGAATTAGAGGGATTTTATAGGAGTGGAGGAAGATTCTGGATAGTCGAAGGCAATCAAGGGCTGAGATTAAGTCTTCCTAATATTGACTTGATCCAAGGGTTATAAGAAGGCGATGGTTAAGTCGAATGTGATTGGTTCACATGATAGCACAAGGATAGGTTTAAAACACATGCATGCCATCGATAAGGATTTATCTAACGATCAACAAACCACCAGGCAACCCTCTCACATAACAAACACAAATTGATACATCAGGAACGTGACAAGTGTTGGCATATAAGTGGCTTACAAACGCGCGTCAAAGTTAATTACAGGCAGCACCCTGAAGTCTCTAGCACATTTACATTCTACCCAATCAAACATTCTAATGAAAAATAAAATTTTCAAAATAGCAAATTAACCCCACAAATTTTATAATCACACTTTTATTAATGAAAACATTATTTCAAAAATGTTTTAAAATGTTTAAAAATTCCCAAAAAATTATTAAAACAACATTTTAAGGGGAATTTAACACACAATCAATTTTAAGTAAAATATACACATGTATGCACTTCTAATGTGTGTAGTGTGATTCAATTTATACCTTCTTGGATCATTGAAGAGGATTAGAGAGATTAATTCTGAGGCTCTTTGGATTCTAGGTTAGACAACCAATTTTGTCACTATTTCCAAATTAGTTGAGCACTTATACAATATAAACTTAAGCAAGTCAAAAGTATAAGGTGCTTCAATCTCCCCCTTTGGAAATATGAGACAAAATCTCCTTTGAGTTAGCTTAAACTCTTAGGGAACCAAAAAAAATAAAACCTAGTCCTATACAAAGATACTATCTACCCATTTCCTAGAAGGTCAAAAATTACATAACTCAACTATTTACAAAATTTATACACTAGAAATGGTAGGCAATCAGTAGAAGAGATTCCTGCAAATATGCACACTAAGATCAAGCAGTTTAGATGAAATGTGAACAAAATATTGAACCCGTAAGACTCAAATTTCTCCCCCATTTTGTCTCAAATGGACAAAGGGTAAAAATTAAGGTCTTCAGAGTTTAATCAGCACATACCATACCTATAGAATTACGCAAATACAGAAATCTGTTATAGTCTAAAGGTTTAGTGAACATGTCTACAAGTTGCAGATCAGTAGGCAGGTAATGGATTTCTAACTCCTTAGTTTCAACAAGTTCGCGTATAAAATGATGTCTTATTTTAATATGCTTAGTTCGCGAGTGTTGAACCGGGTTTTTAGATATGTTAATAGCGCTTTGATTGTCACAATACAATTGTAACTGATCTTCTTTAATCCCATAGTCGCTTAACATTTTTTTTATTCATAACAATTGAGCACAGGAACTTCCAGCTGCTATATATTCGGACTCAGCTGTAGATAAAGATTGGTAATTCTGTTTTTTGCTACTCCAACCAACTAAATTATTGCCGACATAATAGCAGGCACCTGATGTACTTTTACTGTCATCAGTACATCCGACCCAATCAGCATCAGTATACCCTATGATGGTACTGCAGGTATCATTAGTGTACCTAAGTCCAAGATTAAGAGAGCCCTTTTATGTACTTTATTATACGTTTTACACACGATAAATGGCTCTCTTTAAGTTTTGTGTGTGTGCGTGTGTGCGTGTGTGTGTGTGTGTGTGTGTGTGTGTGTCTCTCTCTCTCTCTCTCTCTCTCTCTATATATATATATATATATATATATATATATATATATATATATATATATATATATATAATGACCTTGTGTAGACTAGACCGCGTTTTAAGAATACGGACCTGACATATGTCACGTAACGGTGCGTTTGAAAATTATCGCCTAAATTATAGGCACACTCTCTATTTTCTAGGCTCACCGCCAGGTGACACATGTCCGGTCCGCATTATTAAAATGCGGGTTGATCCACACAAGGGCAAGCGAATAATGTTTTCACGCTTTGTCCAGTTGGTTCTAAGCGGAGAGGAAAATCAGTTTAGAAACTGTGTTGAAAGATTTGAAATTTGGCTTTGTGAGAAGAATCTTTTTAAAAAATTTATTTTTTTAGTTTAACTCTCTATTGACAACTTTGTTTTGATAGTTTGATTTAATATGGAATGATCATTTTGATTGTCTATTGCTATGAATTTGAGTTCTATCATTTATATGAAGATAGATTTGATATTAACATAGTTTGTAATTGTGAAATTTTAACCCTTTTTTTGTGCAATTTATTTTATTTAGAGTAGTTAATGATACTCTAATACTTACTATTCTTTTCTCTCTAATCTTAAACATTGTTTGCTTTGAAATAAAAATAATGGATAAAGTATAAGTCTCTTGAAAACTTAAAAAGATATCTCTCTTTTCGAATAAAGTTAATTTTTACTGTTTAGAATGAATTTATATATTTTGTACAATAATATCTGATTATTTATCGTTAAAATATTGACCAAAGTTTGTATCATGTTATTTTAGTTGCATATAAAGTTGCTAAAAATATGATATTTTTTAGTTTATTTTAAGCATGCAACAGATGAAAAAAAATAATAAAGTATCACAAAATAACTTTAAAATAATCTAATATATACTAATTTTTTTAATTATTTTTATATATATTTATTGTACATCGTTTGTACGTCGCAAGAATTGTGTGCTGGTTTAATATTTCTATATCGAAGTACAACTTAGTTCGGCAGCAAATGCGTACTTTTTAATTACTTTATAATATCCCGAAATGAGATAAACACAACTTCCTGAAGAAAACAAACACATATATGATTTCACACAACCAAATCAAAGTTAATGCTAATCCCACCTAACCTCCAAGCTCGAGAACAAGCCCCATAAAAAAAGGACTTACTTTATTACCAAGAAAAATAAAACTTTCTAAGGTAGTGGCTATTCCCACTCCCTTACAAGTTTCCCCCACTCCATCTTTATAGTGAAAGACCCAAATACCCTCAAAACCTACCTTATTTCATTCATTCAAAAGCATGCCCAAGTTACATGGACACACATTTATAGACAATAAAAACTATCGATTTTTTTATAAAAAAAAAATAATTGATTGTAAAAAAATAGTTTATTATGGAAAAGATTTTAAAAAATGAAAAATATTTTTTGTATAAAAAGTGTTGTTGATGTCTAAAAATGAATTACCCCAAATTTATAATCACAAATAACAATATAGTAAGTTAATCAAATATCACACACAAGAAAATAGATTTTTAGAGTGGTTCGGATGTAAAATAGCCTACGTCCACTGTTGGTATATAATTTAGTAGGGTTTACAATATCTCAGTATGTTGTGCATATGAGTGATTCGAGTTGTCTTTCTTGCTGAGGGAGTATTTCGTATTTATAATGGTGTGAAACCCTAGAGATGGAACCCCTAATATTTCCAGGTGTTTACATTTGCTTACAATAAGTGAAACTCTTGAAATTAAGTGTTGGTTGGCATCCATCCGAGTAACGTTTGGTATTCCGGATGATTGGTATTTTTGGAATTAGTAGCCATCTAGCAGACTAAGTATCTCTGATGCCGATCAAGGTGGTTAGTATGTAATACCCCGTATTTCATGGGCTATATTTATTTTTGGGATTAATTAATTAAATTGCGTATTAATTGGAAATTAATCCGGGTTATAAATACTAATGAGATGCGAATTGGTATTTGATTAGGTGCATATATGATTATATATGTATTTGGTATTATAAAATTTGTCGTGAGATTTATATACGGCATTTTAGAAATTTTGTTGACGCGTGGGACCGCCGCGTCACGGTATAATATTTTGATAATAAAAGTGAATTTAAAATCTGTAATCCGTATGGTCGTTTTGAGTGCGCCAACGCGTCCGGAAGGGTCGAGATAGTCAGAAAACACTAGCCGGGGGTATAGTTTGGGTCCCGGGGTATTTTTAGGCCATTCCGGTAACTTAAAGGGTATTTTAGTAATTTGGTATTTTTGGGTAATTAAAAGTGACGAAAATTGAGAGTTGTAATCTGATAAGGGATTGACCCAACCAACCTTTATTAAACCAACAAGCTACGGAGGTTTATAAAATTAGGTTTTCATTAGTCCCCCAAAGCAAACCCTAGTCACCATAGCCTTTTGGAGAAGAAAGCTTGGAGAAGGAGAGAGAGAGAGGAATTCTGCAGAAATTCTACACCAAATCCACACCAAATTCAGAGACAAACAAGGCAAGTGGTTTAACTATGTTTAATTTCAAAGGATGTTCTTTCCATGTTAGAAAATTGATGTTTTACAAATTGTTCTTGGAAGATAAATGAAAACCCATGTTAATTGGACTTAGGATTTGATTATTGTGGACCATTTGTACGTAGAATAGTATGGAGACGAAATTATATGATAATTATACATGATTGGGTGAAACAAAAACGAATTTAAATTGATGAATTGAGGGTTTGAAAATTTGGGTTCTTGTTCATGTATAATTTGGGGGGAAAGTTTAATATTTGCAAATTTGATGGATGATTAGGATGAGTTAATCCATAAAAACGTGATAGGATGTGGTTATATTGTGTTTAGAATTGTTTAGATATCTTAAATCAATCATTGGAACATATTTTGGAGAAGATTTGAGGAGTATAAATGGTGAAAAACGATTTTTGGGAAGTTCTGGGCCGAAACTGGCATCTCGTTAGAAGCAGCCCCAGGTCGTTCAAACGAACTCGTTCGAACGAGCTTCTAACGAGTTGACCAGTCGTTACTAACGAGAAGGTATTTCGTTCGATATCTCGTTCGAACGAGATATCGTTAGAAGTGACAGTTCGTTCGAACGAACTGGGACCTCGTTCGAACAACCTCGTTCGAACGAGACTTCTAACGACCTGACAGTCCAAACTCGTTCGAAGCCTCGTTCGAACGAGACTTCTAACGAGTTGACAGTTTGATCCTTTTTGGACTGTTTTGATTTTTGGAGTCCCGGAAACTGGTTCGAGGGTAGAGTTAACATTCTTTGAGGATGTAAGGATAGATTTGGGACTTTTGGGTTATTGAGAGGAGTATTATACACTAGAGTTATATTCAATGAACCATTTGGGTTGAGACGTGAGTGCCTACTACGAGGTGAGGATGAATTATGGCGCGTATAATTACAAACCGGAATACTACGAATTGTGATAATTATAGTTAGTATGAGAATGTGTACTACGATTAAAATACGGTATTACTAAGATGTGTGTTTACTTAGTATTGGTATATGGATTGTGTGTATGACATACCTACCATACTTGCTATCACGGGAGGTTTGCGTTCGCTTAGGACCCTCTAATCCTTGTGTGCCTACGGGGGGGGGGGGGGGGGGGGATATAGACTGGTACCTTGATGAACATAGGTCATAGAAAGACTTATTGTGATATTAATAAGTCTGCTGACCATGGGAGCGTAGGTATGTGCGTGACCCATGTGATGGTGACTGTGTTCGCCTCCACTATTTGTGATTTGTGTTATCTGAACTATTCCTGAGAGATTCGGAATGTGTGATCCTTATGTACGTGATGTACCGGGATGGATAGCAGAGTATGTGTGCACCATAGCTTAGATTGCGGGGTGCTTGTATCGTATATTTATGATGCGAATAATATACCTTAAATTAATGGAAATCCTCATGTTAATGTTGTAAAAATATTACGGTATTATTTCGAGATATATAATGAGTTAACTGATAGTTATATCAATGGCATATTTAGTAATTGAGTTTACGTTAAACCTCTATTTAATTACGAGCGTTGTTATATTAAATGGAACCGAGTAAAATGGGTAGAACATTTGGCAGTCTAGCTAGTTATGGTCAGTTAGCTAGTAGTATGGGTCGTTATAGATGGGTACTTACGTTAGGAGTGCACAGTTAGACGAGAGGTGAGGATATCATGCGAGTGTACGTCCTAACATGTACTTTGCATTTAATGTTTTAAATGTTTTTAAAGCACTTGCAGGTTTTTAAAATATAACTCCACATTCGGGCTCTGACCCGTTTGCTTTTCAAATCTTTTTTCTTTGTAAAACCATTTTAGGTGCCCAGCCACAAGGACACCAAGCATAGGTACTCATTCAGGTGACGAGCTGTAGCTGCTTGTGGAAGCTACAGGGATTTGCATGTAGACGCTTCCATCTCTTTGGATTCCAGAGTCACTATCTATCAGTTGTAGGGCATGTAGCCCATTTCTTTAGAGACATCCTTTACATTTCAGTATTCAGACTTTAGCATGTATTTGTTTCAGTTTTTCATTTCAGTTATGGGATTGTAGTGAGGAGTTTTCCTCCAGACTTTATTTACTCTATGGTGATGGTTATTCATTTTATTTCAGCATGGTGAATGGTGTTATATATTTCTTCATTTTACACTTGTTGCATGTTAATCCGACTTAAATTAAAATTTGGCAACTTGCTTTTTAAATACTAGGTGGTTAGAAATAATAAAATGTTTTCGACAGTGATGCTATTAACTGAGCCAACTTGGCATTTTGAATTAATTTTATGAAGGAGTAGCTACCCGGTATTTAATTAGTCGGGGTGTGACAGGTGGTATCAGAGCATCAGGTTCTAGTGTCCTTTAGGATCTGTACGGCTATTATGTTTCTGCTACGTTTCTTTGATATAGAGCCCTATATTTTAGGACTGTTGTACTCTTTTTGTGTATGCTTCGTTCTTCAGCTATTTTAAGTTTATAAACCGTGAACTTATAAACTTTGTTCTTATTTCAGATGCCTCCACGACGTGCACGACGAGTTCCCAGGGATGCTACGCCCGAATCACAGCCCGCTCCAGTTCAGGGCATGTTGAACGCCGCTGAGGTTGCAGCTATAGTAGCTTAAGCGGTGAACGCTGCGATTGCCGTTATTCAGCAGGCACCACCACCGGCGCCGGTTGCCGCGCCAGTACAGGTTAATGCATTCCCGTCGGCTTGGGAGCGTGTACGAGATGCTTTTCAGAAAGTGCATCCGCCAGAGTTTGCTGGTAGCTCAGATGTGGTAGTCTCGAGCCAATGGAGGAAGGACATACAGAGGCATTTGAGGATGCATGAGTGCACTGACGTTCAGAAACAGGTGCTAGCTACTTTCAAGCTAGTGGGATCTGCACTACAGTGGTGGGAGTCCATTGCCACCGCGGAGGAGAGGGATACCCTCACGATTCAGGAGTTCTGGGTGCGGTTCGACCGCAAGTACTTTCCGTCCGCAGTTCATACAGAGATGAGGAGGAAGCTGATGAGTTTAAAGCAGGAGGGCAAGACAGTGGCCGAGTATGAGGCCGAGTTGACTAACCTGTTGAATATAGTTCCAGATGAGATTCCAACTGAGGAAAAGAAGATAGAGAAGTTCACTGATGGGTTGAATTGGAGGATCCGTCAGCACCTGCTTGGGAACCTATCGTTGGCCACGTATTCTGATGTGGTTAACGCTGCATTATTGCACTGCCAGGACCACCGTTTCCATATGGCCGAGGGCAAGCGGTCGGGGGAGTCTAGCCATCAGGGCAGGACTGGAGGACATGGTGCCAGCGGGGCACAAACCGGTCAAGGACAGAGACAGAATGAGCAGGGTACCCAGCAGGGGGATAATAAGAGGTTCCGATCAGGGAACTACAGGCAGGGACAGGGAGGTTTCCGCCAGGGCCATCAGGGTCCAAACGGCCATCAGGGCCAACAGGAGCAGAATGGGCAGCAGTTTCATCAGGGCCAAGGGAGGAACGACAACGGTCACCAGGGCCGGGGACAGCAGGGGCAGAGGGGAGGGAACTTCCCAGGGAAGTACTTTACTTGTGGCAAGACTGGCCATAAGAAGCAGGATTGTCCTGATAGGGGCAGGGCCCCACAGCAGCAGCAGCAGCAGGGTGCTCGCCAGGAGCCACAGAGACCTATGTTTCCCGTCGCTCTTCCTGCACCGCCACAGATGGCAGCATTGCCTTCCATTCCAGCAGTCCCAGCTCAGCAGGGGCAGCTACAGTATGGACGTGTCTATAACGTTCACCAGGCTGCAGTTCCACAGGCACCGCCCGCGATCGAGGGTACGTTTCCTATCCATGGCACTATGGGTCGGGTGTTATTTGATACGGGTGCTACACACTGTTTTATTGCTACACACTTCGCGAAAGCTTTAGGATTGTTAGCTACGGCAGAGAGCACAGTGACGTGTGTCGACTCACCATTAGGGAGTGGGTCACTTATTTTCTTTATATGCCGGGGAGTGGGGTTAGAGATTGGTGGTTTGGTATTGCCTGCAGACATGTTAGTGTTAGACATGCATGTCCACGATGTGATCATCGGTATGGATTGGCTCGTAGCATATAGGGCCATGATTGATTGCTTCAGCGGGAGCATTGTTTTTGCCATTCCGGGGCAAGAGATGTTTATAGTGGCGATGCCTCGCCCAGAGGGAGGATCGACCGCTCATCTGTATTACATTGAGGAGGATACCTCTAAGGAGGTTGTGATTCCTTTGGATTCGATCCCGGTTGTCAGGGAATATTCGGATGTGTTTCAGGAGATACCAGGCTTACCACCCAGTCGTGAGATAGACTTCGTTATAGATTTGCTACCGGGTACGAGACCTATAGCACGTGCACCGTACCGTATGGCTCCAGCTGAGATGCGAGAGTTACGGGATCAGATAGAGCAGCTGTTAGGGCAGGGCTTTATTCGCAGGAGTACCTCACCTTGGGGCGCTCCAGTTTTGTTTGTGAAGAAGAGGGATGGTTCACTGAGATTGTGCGTGGACTACCGAGAGTTGAATAAGGTCACGATACGGAATAAGTATCCGTTGCCTCGCATCGATGACTTATTCGACCAGTTGAGGGGAGATTCTTTCTTCTCGAAGATTGACTTGAGGTCAGGATACCATCAGTTGCGTATCAGGGAGGAGGATGTCTCGAAGATCGCGTTCTTGTCGAGATATGGTTCTTATGAATTTCGGGTTATGCCTTTCGGCTTGACCAACGCTCCAGCAGTGTTTATGGACTTCATGAACAGGGTGTTCAGGGATTTCCTAGATCAGTTTGTCATTGCCTTTATTGACGATATTCTAGTTTACTCTCAGACGGAGGAGGAGCACGCCGAGCATTTGAGGCAGGTTTTGCAGACACTTCGTCAGAACGAGCTGTATGCAAAATATGAGAAGTGCGGATTTTGGCTGAAGGAAGTCCAATTCTTGGGTCACATTATTTCCGACCAAGGGATATCTGTTGATCCGGGAAAGGTATCAGCGGTGAGGGAGTGGGGACAGCCCACGACACCAACGGAGATTCGTAGTTTCTTGGGTCTAGCAGGATACTACAGGAGATTTATTCGGGGTTTCTCGGAGATAGCAGGTCCTTTGACACATCTTACTCGTAAAGGTGTGCCGTTTATTTGGAGTGATGCCTGTCAGTTGGCATTCGATGAATTGAAGGACAAGTTGACCTCAGCACCTGTGTTAGCATTGCCGAGACCGGGAGTTGAGTATTTGGTTTACACCGATGCGTCTTTGCAAGGACTGGGAGGTGTATTACAGCAGGAGAGACAGGCCATAGCTTATGCTTCCCGTAAGCTTAAGCCTCATGAGAAGAATTACCCCACGCATGATTTGGAGTTGGCAGCAGTGGTATTTGCCTTACGGATTTGGAGGCACTATCTTTTGGGGGAGAAGTTTCAGCTGTTCACGGACCACAAGTCACTACAGTATCTGTTCACGCAGAAGGAATTGAATATGCGGCAGCGAAGGTGGCTCGAGTTTGTGAAGGACTACCAGTTCGACATCCAGTACCACCCGGGTAAGGCTAACGTGGTAGCAGAAGCGTTGAGCCGCAGGCCAGCAGATGAGGTGGCAGAGGTGTGGAAAGCTAAGTGGAAGGAATTGGGACACCAGGATGCAGTGGCCCGATCTTTCATGTCTGTGATGACCGTTACACCGCAAATTGTCACAAAGGTAGTACGGGCACAGGCCAATGACTCGTACTGTCAGGAGCAGATAGTTCGATTGCTAGCAGAGGGCGCCGAGTCCTATACCGTTAGCTCAGACGGGGGATTGCGCTTCAATGGGAGATTGGTAGTTCCGGAAGGGGAAGAATTGCGGCACGATGTGATGGCAGAGTCGCACGGCTCACGGTTCGCGGTACATCCCGGAGGGGACAAAATGTACCAAGACATGAGACGGCAGTATTGGTGGAGCGGTATGAAGAAAGATATCGCTGAGTTTGTCTCGAAATGCGCCACTTGTCAGCTTGTAAAAGTGGATCATCAGAGACCAACAGGATTGCTACAGCCGTTGGAGGTTCCGGTGTGGATGTGGGAGAGCATATCCATGGATTTTATCACGGGGTTGCCTACGTCGCAGAGGGGTCACGACTCCGTTTGGGTAATTGTGGACAGGTTGTCCAAGGTTGCTCACTTCTTACCCGTAAGGACTGACTACACTACGGGACAGTATGCCCAGCTCTTCATTTCAGAGATTGTGAGACTTCACGGTGTGCCCCTAAATATCGTGTCTGACAGAGACAAGATATTTATCTCGAGGTTTTGGGAGAGTTTCCAGGAGGCCATGGGCACAGAATTACGGTTGAGTACGGCTTATCATCCGCAGACTGATGGGCAGACAGAGCGCACCAATCAGATGTTGGAAGACATGCTACGCATGTGCATTATTGACTTCGGTGGTGGATGGGAGCAGTACTTTCCACTGGTGGAATTTGCTTACAACAACTCCTATCAGTTCACGATTGGCATGGCTCCGTTTGAGGCATTGTACGGTAGGCCTTGTCGTTCCCCAGCATGTTGGTTGGAAGTGGGGGACAACAAACTACTTGGGCCGGAAGTGATTCAGGATACTTCGGCAAGGATTGAGTTGATTCGGAGTCGCATTCGGGTAGCTCAAGACAGGCAGAAGAGTTATGCTGATGCGAAGAGATTTTTTAGGGAGTTCCAAGTGGGGGACCAGGTTCTGCTCAGGGTATCTCCAATGAAGGGGATTATGCGATTCGGGAAGAAGGGGAAGTTGGCACCGAGATATGTGGGGCCGTTTCCTATCATTGAGCGGATCGGACCGGTCGCGTATAAACTCGGGTTACCAGAGCATTTGCATCGGATTCATGACGTGTTCCATGTTTCCTCGCTGAGGAAATACCTTAGGGATGACTTGGCTCATTCTCACATTGCTGTGGAGGACATCGATCTCCAGCCGGATAGCTCCTATGAGGAGGGGCCAATTGCTATTTTGGACCGAAGCGAGAGGAAACTGCGATCAAAGATAGTCCCGTTAGTGCGTGTTCAGTGGCGACATCACAATGTCGAGGAGTCCACATGGGAGCGCGAGGATGAGATGCGCGAACGTTATCCAGAGTTACTTTTAGCAGGTACTTTCTAGTTTCGAATTTCGGGACGAAATTCAGTTATTAGGGGGGAAGTATGTAATACCCCGTATTTCATGGGCTATATTTATTTTTGGGATTAATTAATTAAATTGCGTATTAATTGGAAATTAATCCGGGTTATAAATACTAATGAGATGCGAATTGGTATTTGATTTGGTGCATATATGATTATATATGTATTTGGTATTATAAAATTTGTCGTGAGATTTATATACGGCATTTTAGAAATTTTGTTGACGCGTGGGACCGCCGCGTCACGGTATAATATTTTGATAATAAAAGTGAATTTAAAATCTGTAATCCGTATGGTCGTTTTGAGTGCGCCAACGCGTCCGGAAGGGTCGAGATAGTCAGAAAACACTAGCCGGGGGTATAGTTTGGGTCCCGGGGTATTTTTAGGCCATTCCGGTAACTTAAAGGGTATTTTAGTAATTTGGTATTTTTGGGTAATTAAAAGTGACGAAAATTGAGAGTTGTAATCTGATAAGGGATTGACCCAACCAACCTTTATTAAACCAACAAGCTACGGAGGTTTATAAAATTAGGTTTTCATTAGTCCCCCAAAGCAAACCCTAGCCACCATAGCCTTTTGGAGAAGAAAGCTTGGAGAAGGAGAGAGAGAGAGGAATTCTGCAGAAATTCTACACCAAATCCACACCAAATTCAGAGACAAACAAGGCAAGTGGTTTAACTATGTTTAATTTCAAAGGATGTTCTTTCCATGTTAGAAAATTGATGTTTTACAAATTGTTCTTGGAAGATAAATGAAAACCCATGTTAATTGGACTTAGGATTTGATTATTGTGGACCATTTGTACGTAGAATAGTATGGAGACGAAATTATATGATAATTATACATGATTGGGTGAAACAAAAACGAATTTAAATTGATGAATTGAGGGTTTGAAAATTTGGGTTCTTGTTCATGTATAATTTGGGGGGAAAGTTTAATATTTGCAAATTTGATGGATGATTAGGATGAGTTAATCCATAAAAACGTGATAGGATGTGGTTATATTGTGTTTAGAATTGTTTAGATATCTTAAATCAATCATTGGAACATATTTTGGAGAAGATTTGAGGAGTATAAATGGTGAAAAACGATTTTTGGGAAGTTCTGGGCCGAAACTGGCATCTCGTTAGAAGCAGCCCCAGGTCGTTCGAACGAACTCGTTCGAACGAGCTTCTAACGAGTTGACCAGTCGTTACTAACGAGAAGGTATTTCGTTCGATATCTCGTTCGAACGAGATATCGTTAGAAGTGACAGTTCGTTCGAACGAACTGGGACCTCGTTCGAACAACCTCGTTCGAACGAGACTTCTAACGACCTGACAGTCCAAACTCGTTCGAAGCCTCGTTCGAACGAGACTTCTAACGAGTTGACAGTTTGATCCTTTTTGGACTGTTTTGATTTTTGGAGTCCCGGAAACTGGTTCGAGGGTAGAGTTAACATTCTTTGAGGATGTAAGGATAGATTTGGGACTTTTGGGTTATTGAGAGGAGTATTATACACTAGAGTTATATTCAATGAACCATTTGGGTTGAGACGTGAGTGCCTACTACGAGGTGAGGATGAATTATGGCGCGTATAATTACAAACCGGAATACTACGAATTGTGATAATTATAGTTAGTATGAGAATGTGTACTACGATTAAAATACGGTATTACTAAGATGTGTGTTTACTTAGTATTGGTATATGGATTGTGTGTATGACATACCTACCATACTTGCTATCACGGGAGGTTTGCGTTCGCTTAGGACCCTCTAATCCTTGTGTGCCTACGGGGGGGGGGGGGGGGGGATATAGACTGGTACCTTGATGAACATAGGTCATAGAAAGACTTATTGTGATATTAATAAGTCTGCTGACCATGGGAGCGTAGGTATGTGCGTGACCCATGTGATGGTGACTGTGTTCGCCTCCACTATTTGTGATTTGTGTTATCTGAACTATTCCTGAGAGATTCGGAATGTGTGATCCTTATGTACGTGATGTACCGGGATGGATAGCAGAGTATGTGTGCACCATAGCTTAGATTGCGGGGTGCTTGTATCGTATATTTATGATGCGAATAATATACCTTAAATTAATGGAAATCCTCATGTTAATGTTGTAAAAATATTACGGTATTATTTCGAGATATATAATGAGTTAACTGATAGTTATATCAATGGCATATTTAGTAACTGAGTTTACGTTAAACCTCTATTTAATTACGAGCGTTGTTATATTAAATGGAACCGAGTAAAATGGGTAGAACATTTGGCAGTCTAGCTAGTTATGGTCAGTTAGCTAGTAGTATGGGTCGTTATAGATGGGTACTTACGTTAGGAGTGCACAGTTAGACGAGAGGTGAGGATATCATGCGATTGTACGTCCTAACATGTACTTTGCATTTAATGTTTTAAATGTTTTTAAAGCACTTGCAGGTTTTTAAAATATAACTCCACATTCGGGCTCTGACCCGTTTGCTTTTCAAATCTTTCTTCTTTGTAAAACCATTTTAGGTGCCCAGCCACAAGGACACCAAGCATAGGTACTCATTCAGGTGACGAGCTGTAGCTGCTTGTGGAAGCTACAGGGATTTGCATGTAGACGCTTCTATCTCTTTGAATTCCAGAGTCACTATCTATCAGTTGTAGGGCATGTAGCCCATTTCTGTAGAGACATCCTTTACATTTCAGTATTCAGACTTTAGCATGTATTTGTTTTAGTTTTTCATTTCAGTTATGGGATTGTAGTGAGGAGTTTTCCTCCAGACTTTATTTACTCTATGGTGATGGTTATTCATTTTATTTCAGCATGGTGAATGGTGTTATATATTTCTTCATTTTACACTTGTTGCATGTTAATCAGACTTAAATTAAAATTTGGCAACTTGCTTTTTAAATACTAGGTGGTTAGAAATAATAAAATGTTTTCGACAGTGATGCTATTAACTGAGCCAACTTGGCATTTTGAATTAATTTTATAAAGGAGTAGCTACCCGGTATTTAATTAGTCGGGGTGTCACAGGTTAGTCGGCCACGTAGGAGGACAGGTGTACATTTATAGTTGGTCCACATAGGAGAGTAATTTTTACATACAACAAAAGCCCCCAATGCTCCATGCTTGATGATTGATCGAAAGTATGCAGTAGTAAGTCTAAAAAATTGTTTGGCGTACTGTCTTAAGTATTTGGTCAGCAGCCGACTTTCCACACTTGTTAAAATTTTGACTAGTACTGTTTGATTGGAATTTTTGTAAATGATTCAAACTTTTTTGTACCGCCAAATGATATAATAATCTTTTGAAGCTTCGAGGTGCGTGCAGCCGACGATAGTTCAACAGTTCATTCAGTTAATCATTTCATTCATTTTTATCGAGCCAACCTATAAATAGGTACACTTTTACCCTCATTTATTTTCGCCTCAAACCTTCTGCACTTAAAAAGTTTTCTTTCGCCTTCAAGATTTCTTTGTACGATTGTTTGCTACCATTGTTTTTCTTCAGTTCTTCCAGTCACCTTATATCCCCTGTAAGCCTTCTTTCCCGCTTTTTATGTTTTATCGTCTTCTTCTTTTTTCCCCCATGGTTCACATCATATACGGGAGTTCATTAAATGAATTTAGAGAAAAAAAAAATCCATCTTGAGTGGATTTAAAGATAGCCTAGGGTCCTATAAACGTATATTTTCCTCATGAGGGTTACTGGATTCCCACCTTATTCATTACTGTGTGTGGCATCACTTTTCCACCAAAAACTCTTTTCCTTTAATTTTTCCAATGCTTTGATGTGGTACCTGCTAGGTTTCAACACTTCGAGTGTCATGAATGGTGTCCATAGGTAAAATGAAATTTTCGGGACCCATATTAGGGTCCAGGAGTTGATGTTTTGCTATAAATGGGGTACGGTTGGAGAGAACACATACTAAGACTAGGCAAGAAAATATGGCCTCAGTAGTGAATTTACCAATTATAGTGTAGTTGTTAAGATCTTGCAACATTCTTCTCTTCCACACGGAGTGTTATACACTTGGCCCAGATGTCAGATGTCCTCAAACAGGGCATGGAATAGGTTGCAATTCTTTTACGTGTTTTTCTTTTGTTACGTGTTTCTGTACTTTGTCGACTAACTTTGTTGTTATTTTTTTATGCAGAGGAAAGTAAGAAGAGGTGTCCCAAACAAGGGGAAATTAATATCGGTGAGCTCAAGTTTTTATGGGAACTTAACCAAAGAGTTAGAGAAGAATATACCTGGGCTGCTTCTTTGCTGCAGGAATAGAAGAGTTATATTACTTCTTTTGTGTCCCGACCAACATTTGTGCTGCCCCAAGTTGTTATTAACTTGGAAGAGGATCCTATACTTAGAAGAGGACCTTCTACATACTTCTTTATCTACATAATCTACTCATGTTGAGTTAGGAGTATTTCGTATTTATAATGGTGTAGAACTCTAGAGATGAAATGCCTTTATATTTCCAGGCATTTACATCAGTTTAGAATGAGTGAAACTCTTATAATTCAGTACTGGTTGGCAACCCATTCGAGTAACATTTGGTATTCCTAATGATTGGTATTCCTGAAATTGGTCGGTCGTCCAGTCGACTAAGTATCTCTGATGTCGATCAAGGTGGACAGTCGACCACGTGGGAGGATAAGTGTACATTTATAGTTGGTCCACACGGGAGAGTAATTTTAACATACAACAAAAGCCCCCAATTCTCCATGCTTAATAATTGATCGAAAGTATGGAGTATTATGTCCAGGAAATTGCTTGGCGAACTAATTTGAGTATTTAGTTGGCAACCAAATTCCCACACTTGTAAAAACTTTCACTAGTATTATTTGATAATGACATTTTTGTAAATAATTCAAACTTTTTTGAATCGCCAAAGGATAGAATAGTATTTTGAAGCTCCGGGGGCGTGCAGCCGGCAGTAGTTCAATAGTTAGTTCAGTTAATCATTTCATTCCCTTTTATTGAGGCAACCTACAAATAGGAACACTTTTTCCCTTTTTCGTTTTTGCACTTAAAAGTTTTATGTTGCCTTCAAGTTTTCTTTATACGATCGTTTACTATAATGGCCCTGTCACGAGCCTTCTTCGGTTCCTCGTGCCAAGACTTATGCTTCGTCTCCAGAGCTTGATGAGAAGCAGCCAGAGATTGTCTTAATCCCTCAAAGGCTTCTTCCACTTCACCAAGAGAAGACCTCAGTTAATCGTCCTTCTCCATCATTTGGTTGAAGTCAACTAAAAAATTATAAAAAGGAAATTGGGAGAGTATGAATTTTTTTATGAACCCAGAGTTGCAATAAAAGGTCAAGTAATGGCGAACTTCATAGAAGAATTTACATATACAGAGCTACAACATAATCCAAGTTTGCATGCCGAATAGACTTCTTCAAAATAAAGATTAACCCAAGAGATAACAGAGATAATGGCCGATCAACCAGAATCTTCGGTTGTTCAAGAGATAATTCAACAGAGCAAGAAGATGTTCAAAAATGGAGTGCTGGCAGAGGAAGATTTCTCCAATGACACTCCGATCTGATAATTATTCATAGATAGATCCTCGTGTGCGACTGAAAATGGAGCAGGCCTCATCATCCACACTACGAACAACTTATATATGGAATATGATTTAAGATTCCAATTCAAATCTCCCAACAATGAGGCTGAATATGAAGCATTGATAACAGGACTGGAACTGGCTTCATCATTAGGCATCGACTAGGTGTCGATACATAGTGATTCTCAGCTAATTATCAATCAAATGCAGCAAATCTATTATGTCAAAGGCTAAATGATGATGAGATATCATCAAAAAATTATGGAGGTTGTTTCTTTGTTTACTTCAGTCAGGACGGTAAGGATTCTTATAATAGAGAATGCCCGAGCAGATGCTCTTGCTCGGCTAGCTATAGCAACTCAAACAGAACTCCCGCGAACAATCTAAAAGGAAATTCTCTCCCATAGAAGCAATGATGGGATGGAAATAAATGTCATCTATATGGAGTTAGGTTCCTCGTGGATGCATCCAATTAAATAATACATCAAATGAGGAACATTGCCATCCGACTAGAAGGAAGCCAATAAGATGAGATACAAATAAGTTAGACAAAGGTGTCATGTACAAGTGACGCTAAACTGTTTTCCTACTTCATTGTGTTCATCCGACCGAAGTAAATGATTTGATCAAAGAGGTGCCTGAAGGCTCGTGTGGAGATAACACAGTCGGGAGGTCTCTAAGACAACGGATAGAAATGTAAGTTTACTACTGGTCGACGATAAAAGTAGACGGTGTTATTTTCACCAAGTTTTGTGATAAATGCCAGAAGTTTGCCACCCTCCATAAAAGACCAGTATTGGAACACGAGGCCCCCAAATTTTAAATTCTTTTACTTCAAAAAGAGTAATTTCCTTTTATGAGATACGGAAGCGTGAGATGATGGTTCAATTAAAAAATTAACAAATTTTAATTTCTATTCAAATTAAAATTAAACAAAGTGAAATATGATGAAACACACACACAATTTTAATTTCACTTAAACACAATTAATTTAACCTAAGTTCTAGAAATTTGCCTAAGTCATATTTTCAATATTCCCAAATAAGGTCAAACCAATTTTATCAACTTAAATTAAATGACTTGAATTAAATTAACATAAACATTACCTAATATTTATTTAGCACCAAATTAAACGAGTAGTGATTAAACTAAATTTTATCTTTTTACCTAAGCATGCGTTCTACGTGAATTTGCAAGATAAAATAAACAATGAATCATTATGCCACGATGTACGAGGAAAAACCCACAACGGGAAAAAACCTCGGACGACCCTAGCCTTAAGTCCACTATGTATGGATTTACAAATTACAATATAGGTGACTTACTTCCTCGACTCGAGCCCTTTCAAGCCTTGACGCGTCTTCTTGTAAACACATCTGCCTAGTAGACAACCGTGGAGCTCCACCGGAATCTTGTAATCACCAATGAGACATAGGTACAACGTCAACCATATATGGTGCCTTTCACCATGTGAGAATGCCGCAGTAAAACAAACTTCTTCTTCTTTGAGGGATTTAGAAGTAAACCCAAACTTCTCTTCTTCAAGGTGTAGAGAGAAACCGGTGCCAAACACTCCAAGCAATGATATATAAATTGAAACTTGGAATTAATAAACAATGGGTGAAAACTAGAGTGTTAAATGATTTTTTCTTGAAAAATTAGACACTCAAAACATGAACTTTTTCTTTGTAAATTGAAGCTCTCAAACTCTCTCTTGGAGATGGAAAGATGTGAAAAAGTTGAAAAGAAAAAGTTGGTTTCCGCACTTAATTAATCAGGTAAAAAGTTAGTGGGAACATAAGTGGGAAAGTGGGAAAAAATTGCTCAAAAACTGTCAATTAATTGTTCCCGCCAAATCTCGTTCGAACGAGCTTTCTAACGAAGTTCCAGTGTATTAAAAAATGAACTCGTTAGAAATCTCGTTGGAATTCTCGTTCGAACAGCCATCTCGTTCGAACGATATTCTAGTGGCCAATTTGGGAACTCGTTGACAAACCTCGTTCGAACGACATTCTCATTTGAACGAAAAACTCGTTCGAACGACAATATCGAACGAAAAACCAGAAAGTTGAAAATTCTATTTTTAGCCCAGAAACTTTATTTTAAAGTTTTAATGAAACTTTCTGAAATACAATAGTTTAAAATAAAAATTCACCCAATATAAAATGTTCCAAGCTCCTATATATATATATTCAATATGCATTCATACCTTAGGAGCAATGGAACCAATGTTGTTGACATAGAAACAATGCATATTAAACTCGGCATTTGATGAAGCTTTAATATCGTGGCCGCTACGTCTTCAACAAACACGTCATAGGCTTGAATGGATAAACTTGAACTCTATCCTATGTCTCAAATGTTTTTGTCCGAAATTGATCCAAAACTACAAAGGACTCAATTGAAAATCTGTGTCCTTACAAATCTCCCCCTTTGGCTATTTCGGGACAAAAACTAACAAAAATCCTAAAGGGTCATCAAGCTCTACTAGACTGACAAAAATGTCTCACCTAAAATAAAAATACATAGCTTGATTCAAACAACCCAAGGATCAATATCTTTACCGAAGATGAAAGTTGCCACTTAGAAGAATTACTGCACACTTAAGCAAACTATCAAACGCATAGGGAATATTAAAATATTAAATGCAATATAAATAAAGACTCCCCCATAATTAATTCTCCCCTTTATCAACTATGATCAACCTAAGAAGATAGCGCTCTCCCCCTAAGTTAAATCTCCCCAAACTAAGATACGATTACAATAGGATTAGATACCATTTCTCCCCATATCATTCTCCTCATTTTTGTTCAGGAAGAGACAAAGGATAAAACTAATTTAAACATGATACATAAAGTGATAAGAACATGAAAGCATATAGGCAACAAAAGCACAACTAATCCATGCAAATAATAATGGGTACTAACTAAGATGCAAGAAAATGAGACCAATATGATACATAACTATTAAGCATGTGATATCAACAAAGAATGCAACAAGATAAATACCAATTATGAATTAAAGCATAGATGGACTAGAAAGCAAGGCAAAGACCAAATAAAAATATCATATATATACATACTCTAGATATACTAAAGATGCACACGCACATATATATATATATAGATATAAACATGCAAATGACACAAAATAAGATAAGCTTTTCACACTCGTATGACAAACATGTGTCAAATAGAAACGAAAGTGTTGGGGTGTGAACTAGGAACAATTAAATTTAGACCCAATCACTTAAAACATGTTCATAGAGTTCTCAATTGATTGCAAACTTCATCACATTTGAATATAACCTCATGTGACAATATAGATTGAACTCAATGAACAAACATACACAATACATACAAGCCTAGCATGTTGATGATTCTACAAACCAATAAAGTCATGACATTGAAAACACAACTAGGATAAATGAACATTGTGCAAACCGTTGATATACCATCCAATCTCCCTCAATAAGCATATATTATTTGAATGAATATATCACAAAAACAGGCCTTGGCAATTATTTTTCTTTTTAATGCCATATTTTCTATTTAGGCCTTTGGACCACGTATTTCTTTTAGGTCCAAACAAACGGTGGCTTACTATTCACAAAGGATAATAAATCATTTCGGAGCCATTCCCCGTGCACATTTATATATAACATTTTTTATATCTCACACAAATCTCACGTGCAACGAATTTTGACATGCACTAGTCCTCCTAGGTCACACATATGTAGATGACAAGATTGGTAGGAGAACACCTCACAAAGCCCAAATGTAACATGTGAAGTTAAAATTTCAAAAGAGCTCGTGCATGTGTGAAAAGAGGCATATAAAAAATAGAATCCGTTATATCAACTCAAAATCCAACTACTCCATATAAGCATGGTAAAGAACATAATAAGAATTGACAATCTAAACCAAAAGTTCTAGCCACATGGGAGCGTAAAAGATGGGATTCAAACAAAAGTATATGCCACATAAAGTGTGTCAAACTAAAATACACAAAAAAAAAATTCTTATTGAGTTTTTGAAATTTTTAACCAAAAATAAAAATATACTCAAAAGACAAACAAAAATCATTTGAATTTTTCATTAAGCTTAAATTTCCAAGAGATAAAAACCCAAATGATAAACAAAAATCTTTTTGTATTTTTGATTAAATGCAAATTAAAATGATAGAATAAAATACAAAAGATAAACAATTCATGATTTCTAGCATGAGATATGAAATAAAGCAATGACTAGAAAATGACAAACATGCATACACCTAGCAATGATATATAATATGAACTACAAAAGGCTAGAGTATGCAAATAAAACTAACACATTCAACCTTTAAATTTAGCAAGAGAGGTTTCATGTGAAAGCAAATGAGAATCAACAAATCTAATATCTAGCGCATCTAAAAATGATTTTCGAACCCATATATATGTATATTTAAAATGATGGGATTTGGAAACAAATGAATTGCTAGACATAGACTTCCTACGACTTCTTTTAAGATCAAAACAAAATGACCTAAGGTGACCTTTCCTACCAGAATGCAAGCATGTGTAAACACGAGGAATGTTACCTAAGGTGTGACCCTTTTTAAAGTCCTTTGATAAAGTTGACCCTCTAAAACAAACAATGATTGTAGCTTTAGCAACGAAAGTATATGAACTAGATGAGCTAGAACCATCACAACTACTACTCGAGTCTTGTAAGTCATTTTTCATTTTTAAAATATTGGACTCAAGTAATATATTAGACTGCTCAATTTTATGGGGAACCTTCTTTAAATTTTTTATAACTCCTAAAAGGTTATCACGCTCCCCCTCAATGTGAGCAAACTTGTCCATTCGAGTCTTTTCTCGATTATCACTCTCTTTCTTGGACATTTCTAAAATATTATAATTGTGATTTATGTCCATGAGCTTTTCACGAAAAATATCTTTTTGAGATAACAAGGTTTGCAAAAGTTCAATTCTAGATTTAAAACATAAATTTTCATTTTCAAGGAACTTAATTATTTTTGCAAATCTCAAATTTAATTCTCTTAAATTTTCGTTACACTTTTTAAGCCCATTAAATTCCTCTCGAATAGCAAAAACTTCATTATCATTAGAAGTGGACAAATGATCATTAAGACGTCCCATCGAGATATATAAAAAAAAATTGAGAGCGAGTAAAAAATGAACCACCTAAAAATGTAAGGAGCACAAAAATTATATAATCCGAAAAATGGATCTTTGACGCGATAAATTGGCGCTCCGGCTCCAATACCAATTGTTGGAACACGAGGCCCCCAAATTTTAAATTCTTTTACTTCAAAAAGAGTAATTTCCTTTTATGAGATGCGGAAGCGTGAGATGATGGTTCAACTAAAAAATTAACAAAATTTAATTTCGATTCAAATTAAAATTAAACAAAGTGAAATCTGATGAAACAAACACACAATTTTAATTTCATTTAAAGACAATTAATTTAACCCAAGTCCTAGAAATTTTCCTAAGTCATATTTTCAGTATTACCAAATTAGGCCAAACCAATTTCATCAACTTAAATTAAATGACTTGAATTAAATTAACATAAATATTACCCAATATTTATTTAGCACCAAATTAAACAAGTAGTGATTAAACAAAATTTTATCTTTTTACCTAAGCATGCGTTCTAGGTGATTTTGAAAGATAAAATAAACAATGAATCACTACGTCGCGATGTACGAGGAAAAACCCACAACGAGAAAAAACCTCGGACGACCCTAGCCTTAAGTCCACTAGGTATGGACTTACAAATTACAAGACATATGACTTACTTCCTCGACTCGAGCCCTTTCAAGCCTTGACGCGTCTTCTTGTAAACACCTCTGCCTAGTAGACAACCCTGGAGCTCCAACAGAATCATGGAATCACCAATAAGCCATAGGTACAACGTCAACCACACATAGTGCCTTTCACCATGTGAGAATGCCGCAGCAAAATAAACTTCTTCTTCTTTGAGGAATTTAGAAGTAAACCCAAACTTCTCTTCTTCAAGGTGTAAAGATAAACCGGTGCCAAACACTCCAAGAAATGATATATATATTGAAACTTGGAATTAATAAACAATGGGTGAAAACTAGAGTGTTAAATGATTTTTTCTTGAAAAATTAGACACTCAAAACATGAACTTTTTCTTTGTAAATTGAAGCTCTCAAACTCTCTCTTGGAGATGGAAAGATGTGAAAAAGTTGAAAAGAAAAAGTTGGTTTTCACACTTAATTAATCAGGTAAAAAGTTAGTGGGGAAAAAAGTGGGAAAGTGGAAAAAAACTGCCAATTAACTGTTCCCGCTAAATCTCATTCCAACGAAATTTTCGTTCGAACAAAGTTTCGTTCGAATGAAGTTTCATTTGAACGAGCTTTCTAACGAAGTTCCAGTGTATTAAAAAATGAACTCGTTAGAAATCTCGTTGGAATTCTCGTTCGAACAGCCATCTCGTTCGAACGACAATTCGAACGACATTCCAGTGTCCAATTGGGGAACTCATTTTCAAACCTCATTCGAACGACATTCTCGTTTGAATGAAAAGCTCGTTCGAACGACAATATCGAACGAAAAAATAGAAAGTTGAAAATTCTACTTTTAGCCCATAAACTTTATTTTAAAGTTTTAATGAAACTTTCTGAAATACAACAACAGTTTAAAATAAAAATTCACCCAATATAAAATGTTCCAAACTCCTATATATATATATATATTCAAAATGCATTCATACCTTAGGAGCAATGGGACCAATGTTGTTGACGTAGAAACAAGGCACATTGAACTCGTCATTTGATGAAGCTTTAATATCTTGGTCGCTACGTCTTCAACAAACACGTCTTGGGCTTGAATGGATAAACTTGAACTCTATCCTATGACTCAAATGTTTTTGTCTGGAATTGAGCTAATACTACGAAGTACTCAATTGGAAATTTGCGTCCTTACAACCAGGAGAAACTTTAACACCTATCAGTTCTCCATGTACTTTCTCTATATAGGAAATTGACTTGGTCGGACCATTATCGATCACTAAGGGAAGGTTCAAATATCTGATTGTAGCAGTTGATTACTTTACCAAATTGGTGGAGGTTGAGCCTTTGATTGATATTCCCTATCAGAGGGTTTTGCAGTTCATATGGAAGCATATCATTTACAGGTATGGCATGCCTTAAGACTTCATCACCGACCATATCACTTAATTTGATAATGAATAATTTGAAGAACACTGTATTTGGTCTGGCATCCAGAAACTTCATTCAGCACCTAGGCACCCGCAATGCAATGGCCAGACAAAGATCACCAATAAAACTTTACTAGAAGGGTTGAAGAATAGATTGGATGAAGCAAAAGGTAATTGGATTAATGAACTCCACAGTGTCCTTTGGGCATATAGGACTACTCCCAGAATAGCAACGGGGGAAACCCCATATATGGTAGCTTTTGCCACTGAGGCAGTAGTACCAGTGAAAATAGGTTTGCCAAATCACATGTATTGAACATTGATTCAACCAAGAATGATCTCATGAGGCGACTAGATCTGGACATGACAGATGAAGTTCGACATATGCCGCTATTAGGCTGCCTACCTACCAACAAAGGACTGAAAGGTTCTATAATTGAAAGATTAAGCCGACTTACCTGAAGTGGGGGGATTTGGTGCTCAAGAAAGTAATCCAAAATAGTAACAAGTTGGGAGCCTAATCGGCATGGTTCGTGCCGTATCTTGGAGGTTATTCGACTAGGAACTTATCGCTTGGAAACTCTAAAAGGAGAAGTATTGAAGAATCCTTGGAACGAAGACCATCTACGCAAGTATTATCAATAATACAGTTTTCAAAAATTCCGTTTTTAATGTAATAGGTTATTCAAGATAATGACATTTCATATCCTTTTTATATTTTGTTTTCGGAGTATGATGGCTACACACTTTAACCATAAATTAAATTAATGAGTAAACTTTTCCAACTTCAGAAAAGTTCCTTGCCAAACTTTTTCAGAAAGTGCATGGTTCAAACTTTTCCACCTTCGGAAAAGTTTTTTATATTTGTCAAACTTTTAATTATTTTTATATTTATTTGTTGTACATCATTTCTATGTCGCGAGAATTGTGTGCTAGTTTGATATTTCTATACTGAAGCATAACTTAGTTCGGCAGTAAATGCGTATAATAGGCACCCAAAAGTTTATAATTTATCCCCTGAATATATGCATTTTAGTCGCTCATTTTTAATAAAAATAACCATATGTTCACATTTTATCATTTTGCAGGTCAATACGTAGTCGCAGCATCAAATAGTGCTAAATTAGCGTAATTGCGACACAGTAGCGGTCAAAAGCATGCATCGAAGAAATAAAAAAGATCGCGAATCGAGAGTCCCCATTTGAGATTGCCCGAGGATTTCCAATGTACCCGAACCAAACTGTAGCCTAACTTAGCCTAGTCCATACCCCGAGCCCGGTGTGTGTTGTGTTTGTACTCTTATCATTTTTTAGAGTTTTTAGTTAGTGTCGTTTTTATTTTAAGGAATTATTTTAGATTTATTTAGAATTTTCTAGGATTTATTTTCTATTTTTATATTTCTTTATTTTGATTTTTGATTTTCATTAGTTTTTAATTTTTAATCTTTATTTTATTTTATTTTAATTTACTTTTATTAGGATAAGTTTTTTTTGTAGAAATTGATTTTTTTGTTTTATTAGATTTTGTTTTTTTAGGACTTTAGTTTTTATTCTTAGATTTTTAGTTTTTATTTTCTTATTTTTTTTATTTCATTATTTGATTTTTTTTTATAGATTAGGATTTTAATTTTTTAGTTTGTTAGTTTTATTTTTATTTTTTTTGGACAACACACACACACATGACTCACATATCCTACACATACACGCTAATCCTCTCTAACCCACACCTTACTTACCATACACACACCATCACTCAATCATCCCCACTCCCATCTTCTTCTCCAACCATAACACCCACGATTCTCTCTCCTCCATTACACCAAACCCACTTCCATTGCCCCCATCTTCCACCTCCATTATCACCACACAAAACTCCAACCCCATTTCAAACCTCCCCAACTCCATTCAAACCTCAAATCGAAAAAAAAATGCAGCAGCCCATAACTGCCACGATCGGCGAGACCACCGCCGGCGCGACCTAGCCTCCTGCTCACCCACGACCCGGATCCCCAAGCCACCTGATCTGACTACCAACTCCGGCGTGACCTCCATTGACCCACGGATCCTCATGCCGGTTTACCCAATCCCAAACTCGTGTCCAAAGTCCAGCAACGAACCAAATCAACAACCACCATATCCCACCAAAATCAGAGTCAATCCCAAGCCAAAATTAAATCCCAACAAAATCTATAAACAAAAACACCAACTACGAGGGTTATAAAAAAGGTGCATCATCTCATTAACTAATGGGACTCTCAACACAAGACAGACGAGAGAGACAGAAAATAGGGGACAGTGTGTATATTATGCATATAGTAGGTACATAAAAAAATTCCAAAAAAATCCCAAAAAAATTAGTTTAGTTTAAAATAAATTTTTAGATTCGTTTTTTGAGTCTTCTTGGTGTAATCAAGTGTTGGATTTATGAAGACAGTGGGACACACGTACAAGAACGCAATTTAAGGAATCAATTCAAAATGAGACTTTTGTGTATTATATTTCCAGATCTTCCTTTTTTAATTATTGTTCCATGTTTGTGATTCTAATTAATTGTTTAATTATGCTTGGCTAGTCACCCTATTCAAGGGTTGGGGTGCACTGCGTTTGATGTTAGTTTAATTAATCAAAATTCATTGATCGTTATATTTCTAGAAAAATTAATTTATGAATGTCACAAATTAATTTATGTAACGAGAGTTAGTAAATTAATTGTACAAATTAATGTTTGAATTTATGGATCGAACTAGAGATAGGTTTTTTTCGAAATTTGAATATTAATTCTGTGTTGAAATTTGAGAACTCATACTGTTTTTATTAAATTGATCATAGTGGATAATTTTGTTGAAAATAGTATAGTTTTTAATTTTTCATCGTGTGACATTTTTTAAATTAGTTTCTCAAAAAAGATATTATTAAATTTATAGTTGTAACGAGAGTTAGATTATCGATTTAATATTATCTCGAAATATTTCTAATTAACAAATTGAGAAATTAAAATATTTGATAATGCGGTGTAATCCCATCTCTTGAAATTCTCACATTTTTCACACTCGATTGCACATTATTTTTCCTTATTTAGTCATTTTATAATTTTCAGCATTTATTACTTAATTTTCCCTTGAAGTTGTTTTTAAAAAAATAAAAATAAAAAGATTTTAATAAAAAAAAATTGCAAGTATTCACATTAATTGTTTCACCTTAGAAGTTGGATTGATACCCGTTAAATAAGTTTTGTAGGTACTCAAGAGAATTTTGAGATTGGATTTTGAAGACAACGACAACACGCAAAGAGCCACCTATCAAATGACGTCGTTGTCGCTTTCTTGACGTGGAGACAAATTGAGGATTTGTAATTTTTTATTTTTTAATTTATTTTTGGTTGTATCATTCCTTCTCCCTCCTCCTTAGAATGGTTGTATAGGATTTTTGAAGCTTAGTATTCATTTGGGGTGCATTTTGACACCATATTAATTTGTAATAATTATTCCATAAAAAAAAGCGAAAAGGGAAACCGGATAAGGAGGAGAGAGGGCGTCCAACGGCGAGGATTTTTTAAGCCTCTCTACTTTGGGTCGGTAGGACTCTCTGGGACGACTGAGATAGGAGAGTTCTCCCCTCGATCGACTCAGCTCGGTCTTCACCCCACGTGCGTAAATCGTGGGAGGTACATTTCTTTATCCCTCGTGAATCTCCTGCAAGCGAGTTCAATTTTTGTGTGTTTTACGTGCTCCTGTGTGCTTTTAATTTTTGCATCGCACTTAAATTGAATGGTTTGATGAATTAATTTACCCAAGACCTGAACCCGATCATTAAAACGAGAAGGGATTTCATCACCCGACTCACTCGCTTATCCATTGTGTGCTACTCTAACTGTCATTCAATTAAAATCAATCAACTAGCTAGCACAATAAGAACACATTTTTATAACAAGCGATCACAAAGATAAATTTCGTGATTTTTATCGCTCGCGGACTTAATTAAAATTTTACCCCTTTCACTAATTTTGAAGATAATAATTGGTTACGTGCTCGTTAGGATTTTTTTCTTGACTCGTTTGTGTCCAATTCAATTCTTTAGGTAGTCGGTTTTAATTAGTTTGTCTAAAAAGTGAGTCCATTTCTCTCATTTTTTGAAAAATCCCTAAAATATTTTCTTTTTTTAAAAAAAAATATTTTCAAAAATCCGAAAAAGATTTTTTTTCCATATTTAATTGCCAAAAATATTTTCCCTTTCTTATTTTCAAAAACCACAAAAAGATTTTCTTTTCTTTTGAAAAATATTTAAAAATCCAATAATATTTCTCTCCTCATGGCCGAAGAACGTCCTTTATGGGAGTACTTTGGCCATTTCCCATTGTTTGATGTTAAGCCCGATTCAATCATCTATTCATTAATTCATGGCTTTAACTTTCAAACGCCCACTCTTGATACTCGTATGTCATCTACGGCCACATATCCTACTCCACCGCCTCCGGTGTTGAATGTCAACACATCACATACTTCCCCATGCACACACTGCTTTCTTGTCGATCACTTGTCCCATGAGTGTCCATTTATTTTCTCTCCACCTTAACCCACCATGGAACATGTGTATCCATATGACATTGTTTCGGAACCACCCTCAACGTATTCTCACGACATATCCAATGCCAAGGGTATAAGTACCCAAGTTATTCATGGAGTTATGATCACCCTTCCATGCAATATGAATCCCAACACCATGTTGTGGACCCTTACGGCTTTTAACAGTCATCATCGCCACCTCGTGCACCTCATACCTATCAGTCTCCTTCCTATGCTCCTCATGATGATCACACTTTTGTCTCTCAAGGATATGTTTCTCCCGTGAATGATGCACTTTACCCCATTCCACACACTTTATATGAGTATTCTCCGCCTCCTAATGTTTATAGCGAGTTGTGTACACCTCACCCACCACCATCTCCCCACCACCTTGCACATCCGCTCTCGAGAGCCTCTTGCAAAAGTTCACGCACACTCTTCAATCTCAAAATGAAGCCCGTCAACGGCTTGACCAGAGGTTTACTGCATTAGAGTGTGCGAACGAGTCGAATTTCACCCCAAGTCAACCCATTATTGCCCCCGCATGGGACGATGATGTGTCGTCCTGTGCCACTAATTTTGAGTGTAACCAACCCTTTCCTCCTAAGAATCTGAAGGTTGAGACCACCATGTGGTCCGGGACCCAGGTTGAGAATAGTGTTGACATATCCATTGATTGTGCGACTGATCCCACTCCGCCCTATCCCTTTGCACCAACCTTTGAGGTTTTCCTTTTCCATTCCACAACTTCCTTATTTATGCCCGAGTCTATACCCTTTGATACTTCCCTGTGTGTTCCCGAGGAACCATTAATTTATAGGTTAGCTCCGGTTGCGATTGCTTCTCACTGTCCTGAGATTGAGTCTGAGATGGTGTCTACCTCTATGGATATGGATCCTGTCCCACCATGTTTTGCTCCCATTGAGTCATATATTCATGTTGATTCTTCTATCTCGGCTTTCGATAACTCATTTGATTTCTCCACCACCACTGATGATAACACATTGGTGGAGAAGTTGGCCACTCCATCTTTAGATACCACACTCCCTTCTGAGTTTTCCTTCCCTCTTGCCGATGAGTGTGTGTCCCCTACTCTCGAGTTAGATCATCTTCCCCCGCCTTTAATCCCATTTAACCCTCCTATTGTCTCTACTACCCCACCACTTGATTTGAACCTTTATATTCTACCTTCACTGTTCACATCTAAGCATTTAGGTCCTCACCTACACCCACCCTCCACCTTAGTGCTCCACGATCCCATTTGTGAACTTTTCATCGACCCCACCATCCGTGTGAGTATGTATGATACTCTACCGTTACGTGACACCGAGCTTGTTACTTTATGCACACTATTTCCTTGTGGTTTTGATTTTTTCCATCTACCGCTCCCCGTCGTGTCACGGGGCGACCATTATTATCGTCCATTTATAGAACGATCACGCCCTTTCTATGAGGCCCACTCCATCACTATTGTCAAACCATTTTGCCTCCATGTCCAAATTGAGCATCATTCTTATAGGGTCCTTGTTGCCCTCACCTTTCGGCTCAATAAGGCCCGTGATCGATGATTATTCTCCCCCGCCTTTCTCAACCTTACCCTGATACCCACCCACCCTTGGTTAACCGATGCTTTACATCGTGTGAAGCACTTTGCGATACAAGTGCATTGACTTGTTTTTGCCTTTATCCAATAAGCTTGACGCTTCAGTCTTGTTTGGGGGTGATTTTCATCACTCGATTTTTCTACCACACCGTGCTCTCATAGTTCTTGCTCTTAGCGTGAGTTCTGATCGGTCTGGCTGAAGACATTAAACTTAGCGCTACCGGGAGGCAGCTCGTTGTTTATTATTTCTGAGTATGAGTCTTATCCTGTTTTGGGGTGGTGTTTCACTTCAACCTATGATTTTAACATGCTTTATAGACTTGTACTTTTTGTGTCGCATTTGTTCTTCAGGTTTCATATATGCTCCCTAATGCGGTACAATTTCATTAGCGGTTCATTATGGTAATATCTTTCCTCCCTTGTGCTTTTATTTTTATATGTGGTTTTAAACCTCGAGGACGATGTTCTCTTTTGTTTGGTGGGGGGAAATTTATCAAAATCGTACCTCTTTTGAAAATTTTCAGAAACAAGTAATTTTAAACATTTTGTGAAGTTAAATTTAATTTTTTTTACATGAATTGTCTATCATCCCTCTTTTATAAATCTCGGAGTACCTGTGTTTGACCCAAAAATTACGCTTTTAACCTTAAATGAATTAATACCTCTTAAAGCGTACTCGAACCATGAATTCCTAAACTCAACAATTTGCACTACCACTTTTACAATCAAAAGTTGAAGAGTAACTATATTATCAATAGAGCCTTAAAATATCACTTGTGGCGACTTAAACCCGTGAGATTTGATCTTTTCACCTTTTTGAGGGTTTTTACGTATCTCCGAGTCACAATTGACTCAACTGTCTTTGGATACCGCACTTAGTCGTTGCATGGTCTCATTATTTTTCAAATTTGGCTAAATAACTTAGAATGATATTACTTTCGAGTTGTAAGAAACATGTGTCTTGTAGTTTGTCCCGAGCAGTAAACCGAATTTTACATACACTTACCATTTTTACCCTTCACTCCACCTTTTATCATCCCATGTTTTCCTTACCCATATATGTCCCAGATACCATCCACACATCAATTCCCATTATTCCCTTCATTGTTGAGAAAAAAAGAGTGTTTGAAATTTTCAATGTAAAAGTGTCTTCATTTATGTTATGAAAAGAAAAACTTATCGCAATAAAAAAGAAAAAAAATAGAAAAGAAGAAAGAGAAAGCATGCGATCAAAAATTCATAAAATGAAGATATTAGTTATTCTTGTGTCACGCTCTTCTCAAAACACTTCCATCATATCGTTCATCATCTTCATTTTTCCTTCATACCTTACATAAACCCCATTTTCACCCTCGGTAAAGTGTTTGGGAAAACGAGAAGATTATATGGTGAATAACTCGACATTCTCGATATAGTGGTTAGTATTCGTTCATGCGATCAGGATTTTTTTCATGTATCCATCCTTTCTTATAAAGTGTGTGAGACGTTTGAACTTGTTTACATTTACTCACATCCTCACACACTAAAGAGATACACTAACCCAATTCTCAGAGAGTTCGATTCAGAGAGATATATCCAGTGAGAATTGAAGTCAAATCGTTGATCCTATATAGTTTATCTAAGAATTACTCTAATGACACTAAATATTATTTCACACTAACACATGCTGAGTTTTAGGAAGGATTACGCTTTTTGGTATTAAGTAATTTTATATTTATAATTGAATACAATATCCCTTGACGTCATTTTTAAGATGGGTTGTATAGCGTTTCATCGTCAAAATAAGAGACTGCATTTAAATAAATTTTGAATTTTGTGGGTATATTCACTACAAACCCTCACGAGCCACAACTCGTCCTGTAGGGCAACCTATAGGTTTAACGGCTTGTTGCACATGCTAAGTGCAATCGTCAGTGCCTGCGAAAATGGCACATTTTTGGTTAATTATCTCTATTTTTTTTATCTATTTTTGCTCGAGGACTAGCAATATTCTATTTGGGGGTGGTGTGATAAGCATCCAAAAGTGTATAATTTATGCCCCGAATAGATGCATTTTAGTCGCTCGTTTTTAATAAAAATGACCTTATGTTCGTATTTTATCATTTTGCAGGGCAATACGTAGTCGCAACATCAAATAGTGCTAAATCAACGTAATTGCGACACAGTAGCTGTCAAAAGCGTGCATCGAAGAAATGAAAAAGATCGCGAAGCCAGAGTCCCTATTTGAGCTTGCCCGAAGAGTTCTGATGTACCCAAACCAAACTGTAGCCTATCCTAGCCCAGTCCATACTCCAAGCCCGGTGTGTGTTGTGTTTGTACTTTTATAATTTTTTAGAGTTTTTAGTTTGTGTCATTTTTATTTTTAGGAATTATTTTAGATTTATTTAGAATTTTCTAGGATTTATTTCCTTTTTTTATATTTCTTTATTTTGATTTTCAATTTTCATTAGTTTTTAATTTTTAATCTTTATTTTATTTTATTTTTATTAGGATACGTTTTTCTGTAGAAATTGATTTTTTAGTTTTATTAGATTTTGTTTTTTAAGGACATTAGTTTTTATTCTTAATTTTTTAGTTTTTATTTTATTATTTTATTATTTGAGTTTTGTTTTATATAGATTAAGATTTTAATTTTTTAGTTTGTTAGTTTTATTTTTAGGTTGTTTTATTTTTTTTTATTTTTTTTGTACAACACACACACATAACTCACATATCCTACACATACACACTAATCCTCCCTAACCCACACCTTACTTACCATACACACGCCATCACTCAATCATCCCCACTCCCATCTTCTTCTCCAACCATAACACCCACGATTCTCTCTCCTCCATTACACCAAATCCACTTCCATTGCCCCCATCTTCTACCTCCATTATCATCACACAAAACTCCAACCCCATTTCAAACCTCCCCAACTCCATTCAAAACTCAAACCGAAAAGAAAAGAAAAGAAATCCAGCAGCCCGGAACTGTCACGACCAGCGAGACCACCCCCGGCACAACCCATCCCCCTGCTCACCCGCGACCCGGATCCCCAACTCACCTGATCTAACTACCAACTCCGGCGCGACCTCCATTGACCCATGGATCCTCATACCGATTTACCCGATCCCAAACCCGTGTCCAAAGTCTAACAACGAACCAAGCCAACAACCACCATATCCCACCAAAATTGGAGTCAATCCCATGCCAAAATTAAATCCCAACAAAATCTCTAAACGAAAACACCAACTACGGGGGTTATAAAAAAGGGGCATTAGCTCATTAACAAAGGGACTCTCAACACAAGACAGACGAGAGAGACAGAAAATAGGGGACAGTATGTATATTATGTATATAGTAGGTAGATACAAAAATTCCAGAAAAATCCCCAAAAAATTAGTTTAGGTTAGAATAAATTTTTAGGTTTGTTCTTTTTAGTCTTCTTATTGTGATGAAGTGTTGGATTTGTGAAGACACTTGGACACACCCGCATGAACGTAATTCAAGGAATCAATTCAAAGGGAGACTTTTGTGTATTGTATTTCTTTATCTTCCTTTTTTAATTATCGTTCCATGTTTGTGACTCTAATTAATTGTTTAATTATGCTTGGCTAGTCATCCTGTTCAAGGGTTGGGGTGCACTGCGTATGATGTTAGTTTAATTAATCAAAATTCATTGATCGTTATATTTATAGGAAAATTAATTTATGAATGTCACAAATTAATTTTGTAACGAGAGTTTGTAAATTAATTGTACAAATTAATGTTTGAATTTATGGATCGAACTAGAGATAGTTTTTTTCCAAATTTGAATATTAATTCTGTGTTGAAATTTGAGAACTCATACTGTTTTTATTAAATTGATCCTAGTGGGTAATTTTGTTGAAAATAGTATAGTTCTTAATTTTTCTTCGTGTGACGTTTTTTAAATTAGTTTTGCGAAAAAGCTATTATTAAATTTATAGTTGTAACGAGAGTTAGATTATCGATTTAATATTATCTCGAAATATGTCTAATTAACAAAATGAGAAATTAAAATAATTGATAATGCGATGTAATCCCATCTCTTGAAATTCTCACATTTTCACACTCGATTGCACATTATTTTTCGTTATTTAGTCATTTCATAATTTTTTAGCATTTATTAGTTAATTTTCCATCGAAGTTGTTTAAAAAAAAAGATTTTAATACAAAAAATTGAAATTGCAAGTATTCTCATTAATTGTTTCACCTTGGAAGTTGGATTGATACCCGTACTTACCGCAATACGAGTTGTGTAAAACAAGTTTTGTAGGTACTCAAGGGAATTTTGAGATTGGCTTTTGAAGACAACGACCATACGCAAAAAGCCACTTATCAGGGTACTTTTAAATTTTTTATACTATTCTGAAATGAGATAAACAAAAGTTCCTTAAGAAAACAAACACATATACGATGTCACACAACCAAATCAAAGTTAATGCTAAACCCACCTAAAATCCAAACTCGAGAACAAGCCCCACAAAAAAAAGAACTTACTTTATTACAAAAAAAAATTGGAACTTTCTAAGGGAGTGGCTATTACCACTCCCTTACAAGTTTCGCCCACTCCATCTGTATAGTAAAAGACCCAAATACCCTCAAAACCTACCTTCTTTCATTAATTCTAAACATACCCAAGTTACATGGACACACATTTATAAACAATAAAAACTGTTGATTTTTTTATAAAAAAAATATTGATTGTAAAGAACGTTTATTTTGGAAAAAAATTAAAAATTAAAAATAATATTTGTATAAAAAGTGTTGTTGATGTCTAAAAATGGACTTACTCCAGATTTATAATCAGAGATAACAATATAGTAAGTTAATCAAATCACACACACAAGAAAAGAGATTTTTATAGTGGTTCAGATGTAATATATCCTATATCCACTGTTGGTATTACTTAATAGAGTTTATAATAGCTCATTATGGTGTGCATATGAGTGATTCGAATTGTCCTTCCAGTTGAGGGAGTATTTCGTATTTATAATGGTGTAGAACCCTAGAGACGGAATGCCTTTATATTGCCAGGCGTTTACATCTATATACAATAATTGAAACTCTTGGAATTCAGTGTTGGTTGATATCCCATCGGAGTAACGTTTGGTATTCCTAATCATTGGTATTCCTGTAATTGGTCAGTCGTTTAGCCGACTAAGTATCTCTGATGCTAATCAAGGTGGCTAGTCGGCCACATAAGAGGACAGGTGTACATTTATTGTAGGTCCACGTAGGAGAGTAATTTTTACATACAACAAAACCCCCGATAATCCATGCTTGATGATTAATCAAAATTATGGAGTAGTAAGTCTTGAAAATTTCTTGATCAAAATTATGACATACTATCTTACCTTTTGAGGCTTGAGCGAGGTATGTTGTGAACTTGTGTCATATGTGATAGATTTGATTCATTTGCTTATAATCCTTATTATTTTGCTAGATAAATGGAAAGATTGTAAGAGTATATGTATTCTAATTTACCTTTGATTCTTAGGTTATCATATTTTGTTGACATAAACACATTTTGTGTCTTAGTCCAAGACGTATTAGAAAATCTTCATCATTTATGATTTCAATCTAGAGTTGACCCAAGCATCTACCTTGAATATGCCATATACGATAACGGATATGGGTGAGTTGTATCAAAAGATATTAAATGAGAGAAACGGAATTTTGCATAGAAATTTTAATATATAAAGCAATCATAAATATTGTTATTATGAATTGGATATTTGTGATATTGTTTTGAACGTAAATTTGAATGTTATATGAAAATCGTTTGATGAGATATACATGAGAATGTTGTGGAGATAAATGTACTAATTTGTTTTGAGTTGGTGTGTGAATATTCATGTTTTTTTAGAAAACACATAAAAAATATAAATTTGATTATATATGTTTGTACTTTGTTTATTCACGAGTGTGCTTTTATTTATATGTGTACTAATATTAGTGTAAATTAATGTGATTAATAATTAATTTTATTCAGAGACTTATAACTTGTTATATAATTAATGTTTATAAAATTGTGTGCTTTAAAATATATGGGTATAATGTTGGACACATGTATGTATTTCAAGTTGTGTGCCTTAAATTATAGTGAACGTGTTGTCCAACATAAGTATTTAGGTGATTTTATTTATTTGTGTACTTAGATAATGTGTAAACAATTGGTTTTTTGTATAGTTTATTTAAGTACATGTGCACTTTGTCTATATATGTGTCTAATTATGTTAATAAACATTAAACGACACGGGTTGATTCATGTGTGTTTTCATTTGATAACGACAGAGTCACAATTTGAACTTTCAGCCTCAATCGTCATGATGAGTTGTTCTTAAATTATTTTAATTATATATTAAGTTCATAGAAAACTATCCCAAATAGATACTGATACTCACATTCTAAAAGTTGTTGAGATAATTTTTTTCCATGATAATGATGTCTTTTCTTTTACACAAACATATACATATACGTACCTACATTTCATTTTGGTTTATCTTTGCTTCCTGCACCACTCTATTCCAAAGTAATGTTTTGTTTTTTTACACGAAAAAAAAACAAAAAAAATTAGAGAAAAAAGTGTGTTTATCTTCTTGCTTCGATAGTTATATAACACTTGATGAATGTTATAGGTATCCATTGTTTCAATATGTGACAAATTTTAATCAATTGAGGGTTATGTATATATATATATATATATGTCATGATATATCTTGCCCAAGGATTCCATGAATTTCCACCTCTTTACGCGGAACCGATGAGGGAGATACTTGTTGTCATGCAATACAACTTTGACAATGTGTGAAATTTAAATCCCAACTATCAATTCATCAATAGGAATAACTCTTTCCAATAAGAAATGATATATGAATTTCATGAATAAATGAAATTCCGAAACACATCAACAACCTACTACAAGTTGATGAAAATACACACATTTATAATTCTATATTAGTCACCTAAATTTTGCGTTAAAGCATTAATTCATGAGTCATTAAATCTACATAGGCTTGATACGTGGTGAGGCGTTTGAGTAGAGTAAGTCTCGTTTATTTAGTACTTTGAATCTTTACAAAACGTTTCTACTCCATAAGACTTCTGTTGCAAAATTGATGATGTATTCGTTTAATAGTTTTGTTATTGAACGTCATTGTTTATTCACACACTTTTACAAAAATATGTTTTTATGGACTGAACGAGTGTTTTTGAAATCATTAGATGTGTTATGTCTACCTTTGGTAAACGATCGATTTCAAAAAGTGCTTTTGTTTGAAGTTTTTATGAAAATGTTTCAAACCGTTCGCACGGTCCCATTTGGACCCATGCCCACAACACCCTTCACAAGTCTATGATTTGACCCTTGTGCCATTTCAACCTTGGTTTAAAAAATTCTTCACTACCGGGCTTATGATAAATGTCAACCGTGCGCACTACGAAGCAGATTTTTTAAAAATGCTATAAATAGGTCTACTTCCCTCATTTCTAAAACATCTGAATTCTTTATTATTCACTTACATCTCATACAGTGTTTTTAAGGTTAAAAGGTTTTGTATAACTTCTCTATTTTCAAATGCACATGTTCCCTTCAAATTGAGAGAAAAACCTAGATTTATACTTGATCTATGGATTAAGAGTCAATTAAGATTGATTTGATTCAGATCTACACCAGCCAAAGTTTAATTCAAACTATTATTCACTTTAATTGATTGAACGAGACTCCTAGATCTAAAAATGGAGGTGTTAGTTCTATTGGAGAAATCGAGTCATGATGCATTTCTAAGGATGATAATGTACTTCCTCGTTCACTTTATATAGCTTAAGGTGGATCTCATATCGTCAATGGACGAAAGTTCAATGTTCATAGGTAACTTCTCGTGAGTGCATAAGTATGATGTATCTTCTTGAATTGTATAAAACATTTTCGAGTTAAATAATATATTAGAGTGTGTCGAGATTGTTTACCCCTTGGTGGGTTTTTTTACTCATAAATTCTTAGTTATCGATTGCTTGTATGTTGTGATTGCTATTTTGTTCACCTGTATCACACACGACACCTAGATCTCATTTAGATCTTGTATAATCCATAAAAATGGAATTATGATTTTTTAATCTAGTGAATTATCCAAAATTTCCTAATTTCATCATGAAATTGACTAATCCACGTGCCTAAAAGGACGCCACCTAGAAAGTACTTATGACAGGTTGCTTAAAAGTGAGAATAAAAATGATATTATCAAAAATTGGGAATGATTGTAATTAAACCTATTTACTAACATGTAGGTTTATTTAGAGTTGAACATTTGTATTGAATATAAACGCCTTCAATTGGCATTAGAGGGGTTAATCTTGTTTGCATTCATCTGGTAAGAGTTAGACTTTGCTTTTATTGTGTGTTCTATATCCATTAACGAGTAGATATATCGTGCTTATGAGTATATCCTATTTTGGGATTGAAGGTGGATTTTTATTGTCCAAATTTGAATAGTGTAGATAGTCATATACCTTTGAGTCCTAGTGAGAGGATAAAAAATTTGAAATCCATAAAGGTAAAGAAGAAAAAGAAATATTCCCATTCTTCCAGAAAATCAAAGTCTATTGAAGTTGATATTGAGGAAGGTGATGAAGTTCAAAGTGTCGAATCATCAATTCATGATAAAGGAGAGTTAAGGTATCAAATTCTAAAAATTAAAAGGTCGAATATTAAATTGACTACGAAATCAAACTGTTTGAACAAGAAAAATAATTATTTGAAAGTGAGTTTAAAAAGCTTAGTCAAATTCCTAATTTAAAGATGAAATTGATTGAAAATGATAAGGGTGGGTTATTAGACTTGAATTGTGATTTAAAAGAATATATCAATGCCTTGAGAGTACAAAGTTTCAATTTGACAAAAATGTATAGTTCAAAAGGTTTTGATTTTGAAAAACTCAAGGCCGTCGAACAATAAAATAACGATTTAACTCTTGAAATCGAAATGGTGAAGAAAGAACTCCTTGTATGTGAAATTTCTAAAAGTGAACTTGATAAGAGATTTGAGTCAATGAAAATGAATTTTAATTGTCTAAATGTTTAAAAACAAATTCATCTTTTTTCCAAGTTGACACACCGAGTGAATATTCATCACATGAATTAAAGAATATCGATCATTTGATCTTGACAAAAATTGAGAGCAAACAAAAAGTGAAAGAGAATATTTAAAATAAAAAGGGAAATGATAAAACAATTTCAAAGGATCATTCAAAATCATTTTCTTGCACCTTTTGTCAAAATAAAGGTCATGTAAATTGAAAAAGATTAAATGATACACTACACCAAATCTGCCAAATTATCACGCTCATTGACCTTGACAATTCTGGGGTGACAATCATTGTTACCACGGACGTGTCACGATCATTGACCGTGACAAGTTCATTAGAATTGTCATGGTCATGTCACGATTTATGACCTGGCAAGTTTTGTCACGGTTTATGACCGTGACAAAATCGTGACTTTTAATTAAAAATTGTCATGATCAATGACCGTGATAATTTTGGACAGAAATTAAAAAAAATATGCTGGGCAGTATGGCCACTTCCACTGCCCAACAGTATATTTGTACCTGTTATAGCAACATTGTACCTGTTCAAACATCATATATCCAAATAAAATAGAGATAATGCAAATATACATTCAAAACAATATGCATAACGATATAATCCAAATTTAATTCAAATGTAACAACTTAAAACAATTCAATTCAAATAATGTCACTACATGTCTGGGGTAAGGTTAGCTTTGAGGAGGTGAGTAGGACACACGATATACGAATTGACACACCCAGGAATATACATTGTGCTGCATTGTTCGCGCAACCACAAGGGGGAGTTCTGCTTCCCGGGTATCACATGCGTGACGAGCACCTTGGACTCGATGTCTTGAAGCGAACGTCCATTAACTAGCATCCCTGGACGGTATTCGAGTCCCTTAACCCCTCCCTATCCGCTGGCCATCAAATATGTATAGTAAAAACATACTCGACTAACCAAGTGTCGACATCGGTCGGTCAAAGGGAGCCAAAGAGGGGAACGGATCATCAAAGTTCGCACGTATCGGTGATGAAGCAGCGAGGTCCACATCCTCGTCTTCCTGCACCTCGTCCTCCTGCACCTCCTCCTCCACCACCTTCTCTTTCCTTTTCCCCTTACGGTTTTCGCCTAACGAACGCTTCATGAATGAGAAAATAATCTAAAATATTCTAAAATAATGTTAAATATTAAAATAATTTAAACTTACTTTTTCCATTCTTCGACTTCTTCATGTGTGTCAAATAAATAACGAGCTACTTGTTCATGTTGAAAACTCGTTAATTTCACTCGTTTTCCCATTACATGACCACCATCATCGACGAACCCATCAGTGTCATCAGTGATGGTTGAGTCAGGCATATATTCCCGAGTATATATTAATGACTCCACGGTGATGTATTCCTCTACAATTGATCCTGTAACGTATCGCATATTTTTGACGTAATATTTCAAACGGATACATCCACTGATATCTAACTCGACCACAAAGAAGTGCCTCATCACATAGGTGTACCAACAAGTGAACATGTATGTCAAAGAATGCTTGGGGAAAGTACTTCTCCAACACACAAATCGCTTCGGTCACCGCCAATTTTGCGGCCACTATGTGTTCTCGATTGACTACTTTCTCACACAAGAGTGATAAGGTAATACTAATTTGCCTAATAGCCCTCCATAAATTCTTATGCTTGGGAGGGAGGTTGAGTGGGACTAGGATCACTGTCCATACACTCTGATTGGTGCTTAGATTTTCAAATGGATTGAAACCATTTATCGATATAGCCAAACGAATGTAACGCTGTTCTCGAGCAAAATTGGGATACTCATAATTCATCCCCCTCCAAGTTGTAGAATCAATAGGATGACGCATAAGATTATCCCCTACTTCTGCCCTAGCATGCCAAGTCATTGCCTCCGCTATTCATGGTACTGTAAAAAATTGCTTTAATCTAGGCCCAACGGGAAAATATTTCAACACTTTTTTAGGCACTTTTGAGCTTGTGCCTTCCTTACCAGTAGATTGGACATATCTAGGTTCATCGCATATCGGACAACGATCGAGATTTTCATACTCCTTTCGGTATAGTATGCAGTCATACACACAAGAATGAATCGATTTATACTTCATTCCCAAATCTTTCAAACTGTTCTTTATAATAGGATAGCTATTTGGAAGCGTAATCTCCTTGGGTAGTAAGGCCTTCACCCATTTTAGAATTCCTGTCACGCTATTGCCAGATAAACCGTATTACGTCTTCAAATTGTGTAAACCAACCATGGCATGTAAAATTATTTGATCTTTGTCACAGCCAGAGTATAACGGTTGGGTTGCCTTAAATTTTAAACTTTGGTAGTCATCGTCAAGGTTTATCGTGATATCTTCATGAGCACTTGAACCTTGTACATCATCAGTAACGTCATTCTCCTCTGCTTCATAAACTCCGTACGCATCATCAACTAAATCCTCTAACATATTATGATCTACGTCGTCCCCTTCTACATCTATCCTACTTGTTGAAGGTTGTTGTGAAGGTTGTTCGGGGATAAAATGAACTTTTAATTCACCATGAAAATTCCAAAATCGATAATTATCTAGTATACCCGATCTTAACAAATGTAGTTCAACTATTTTCCAGTCAAACACCTTACCATTTTTACACCTAACACACGGACACGAAAACTCTTCATCATTATGACATCTCTTTGCATATTTCACAAATTCATTAGCACCTCTGCGAAACATACCCCCCCATTCTATTTGTCTCACCCATCCACTCTTTGTATTTCGGATATCCCATCATAGGTACCACAACTAATCACCTATTAAAGGTAAGAAGCGTATATTCATGGATTAGTATAAACAAAACTTAGATTTATTGTATATTTCATTTAATTATGTCTTATTTATATTCGATTTTTAAATTTCAAATTCAAACTCAATTTATAATAGAAATTCTTATTTCCTCCATCTCCTCTAAAGGATGAGTGGTCCTATCCCATTCAAGACCGCATATTTTTATAATATACTTAACAGCTCATGACATTGTTACGATTTGAGATAAATTTGTCAGCATATCCCCATAGTTCTCCAAGTACACGATGTAGATTGGTAAGTGTGAGTGTTATTTCAATTGATCAATTGAAATAACAGTCACACTTGTCAATCTAGTATGTACCCAGAGAACATTAGGATACGACTGCAGAACTTCCTCAAAAAATAACAACTTTAAGCCATTAAGAATATTATTATACAAAAATTATGCAGTCCCAAACGGGACAATTCGAGAGATCTCATTACAGGGGTAATGACTCTCGAACGGGTCTAAGGTCTATTGAATGCGTACGCATAAGAACTAGAAGGCTTATATCTATGCGCACTATATGTAATTTCAAGTATGTTTCATTTAATTATCATACTATATATATATTGTTCGTTATACAAATTAATTTTCAAAAAAAGTTGAAAAATCCCACCCCCATATGGACAATAATCTAGTGGTCATGCCACTTTTAAAATTAACCAACCCAACATCGATCAACTATAATCTAACCGCAATGGCAACAACAAATGTGTATCCCGTACTCCTTCTAATTCATGTACTCAATTAATTCTTTTCATCAATTAAACTAACAATTAAAGTATACAATTATTAATTTACTAAGTTACAATGAGGGGCAATCCTACTTGCATATGAAAGGGGCACTAATTATTAATTTACAAAAAAAATTAACAACCAATCAATATTAAATCAATCAATTCTTTTACAAGGGGGACTACAATATAAGGGGCAATATCTAATAAACCAATAAAATTTTAATTAAAAAATACACACACGCACATATACACACACAACCCCACACCCTCTGCCCCCCAGCCCTGCCCCCTCCCCCCACTACCGCTGCCCACCACACACACACACACATATACACATGCACACACACACACACATACATATACACACACACACACACGCACAAACACCCCCTCCCCCCACGCATATATACACCTCGCACACACACACATGCACATTTACACACACATATATATACACACGCACATATACATAAATGGAGGAGCAATAGAGAGAGAAAACGTACCAAAGTTGTAGAGATAGAGTGTGCAGTCGTTAGAGAGAGAGAGAGAAAGAGAGAGAGAAAGAGAGAGAGAGAGAGAGAAATGGAGGAAATGAGAATCGGTGAAAAAAAAGAAGAGGAAGGGTTTTTTTACTGACAGAATTTTCACGGACATAACACGGTCATTGACCGTGATAACTTTATATGATTGTCACGGTCAATGACCGTGACAAGTCCGTGACAAGTAGAGTTGTCATGGCCTTGTCACGGTCATTGACCGTGATAAGGTATTGTCACGGCCTTGTCACGATCATTGATCGTGATAAAAAAACACGTGTTTTTTTGTCACGGTCAATGATCCTGACATGGTTGTCCGGTTGAAGGGTGCCAATTTGACCATTTGGGTGTAGTGATAGCAAAGAATCGGTACCTTGGCATTGAAAATAGGTGAGAAATTTTCTCCCAATGACGTATTTGATAAGATTTTTTTTTATTAAATATCATGATGATAAATTGAGACCTTTTCTATATATTCCTCCACATTTGTTTGGTAAGAGAGTTGAGAGGAGAACTCAGAAAGCTAAGAAAAAATTGAGAATGAAGGTTCTTATTTGTACCTTTTACAAGATGTAAGATTACACTAATCAACCTTGTAGATTCTGAAAGGAAAGAAACCATAGGTTCAGGAACAATATGAGACAAGTGTTCCATGGGGCTCCTATTGTTAAAATTAGAGGTAAAACAAATGAGTTGATAAAAAAAAGCAGATTTCCTAGTGAAAGGTAGGGGTGAGGCTAGAAGGAAGATAACTAAACCTATACCATTTCCTCAAATTCTAAGGAGTAGGCGTTATAATCTTATGAGGAATGCAATATGGATGCCAATGAATGTTAGATGCATGCCTAGGATCACTCCAAAGAAGAAGACTGAAGTTGAAGTTCCTCAAAAGAAAATTTTCAAGAGGTGATTTGTGTTTGTTCCTCCCATTTCTCCCGTATATGTCACACCCATCGCTATCTAGGAGATAGTTTGCTTAGGATGCGTAAGGTTATTATTTTTTGTAGGTCCCCTCCTGGGCATTATTGATTTGTTTGGGGTAAAATCCTTTTTAGGCGAGTGTCTTAAAAGTCATTTGGATCATTTTCATGATTTTGTGAGGAATTACATGCATTTTTGCATTCACATGCATTTTTCTATATGCTTGGTTTCTTACGTGACATGTTGTACATATTTCATCATTCTTTTATCAAAAATTCATTAAAAAAATCATTTTAATTCTTTTTGTGATTATGTGATTGAGTCCTCTGATTTATGAGATTTGATGAATAAACTTAACTTGAATGACTATTAAAATGTGAATTTTTAACCATTTTGATTGCAAATTTTGAGAATGGGATTGTTATATTAGAATTCATTTAAAGAATCATGATAATCAAATTTTCTGGAAATCTTTGGTGTTGATTTCACAATACTTTACCACTAGCATATCACGTGATGCGTGTAATTATATTTATGTGCTTTTATATTTAGTGCTTGACTTAATCATGACCAAATCCTGAGTTCTCATATTGGTTTTGAATGTTTATATAGTCAATGTGTGAGATTTTTATTTTCAATGCTTGTTGGAGTTGAAAAATGACTGTTTTATATGTGTTGATAAGGGCTATCATCTAGGTGTGTGAAAATCCAATTAATGGCAAAAGTCAATATGTTTGAAATAGCCCCAAGACAACAACTTAAACTGGCACTCAAAATAAGATAGTGCAATAGATTTAAAAAAAAATTATATTTTAGTTTGGCATTAACAAAACTCCAAACAACATATGCTTGAGGTAGTTTAATGGTTAAAAACTACCATTTGATGGGATATTGAAAGGATATTGATGTAATGATAAACTTAAGCATCATTTATAATTTCATATGACTTTGTTTAGTGTATTAGTTTCATTTTGTTAACCATATCTATCACGAATCATGCCTTGCTTAAAATAAGAAGTTGCTTGAATTTTTTCAAAAATAATTTTGGATTGATGTTTGTGTTGAATTTGTTCTCGTTCTATGCATTAATCAAGAATTTAAAAAAATTATTTGTTAAATCAAGTTTATTAATTATGCCTAATCAATACCACACATTCTCATATCAGATATTGCATATGCATGTCTATGTGAGTTTTTTTTTTTTAATTTTTGTGCATTTATTTTAAAATTATGCTTTACATGTCATACATGAATGATTTTACAAACCTTTGCATTTGTTCATATAATTTTTTGAGAGATTGAGTTTTTTGGATTCTATATTAGTCTTTTATGGATTGTTGTTCCCTGAATGAGTATATTGTTTATATTTGTATGCACAGATGCTTTTAGCACCGTACACACGCACCCGTTCGCAAGGTTGTGATTTCTTTTGTGCAGGCGGATCCCTTATTTTAGTATATGTGTTAGTACTTACGGGTTTAGATTTTGTACTATTTAACATTATCTTGTTTGTTTACTATTGACCTTATGTGATATTGTAAATGATAGTGTTAGATCTTAGAGCTCTGTGTGTGATCTTAGGTGTTCTTAATGGACACCATTTTACGAGCTTTTTTTTATTTTGAGATATGACCTTGATCATCTTTTGGTTGGATATATTTGTGTTTCATTTGGATTAGTCAGATGCGTTTGCATTTTTATGACAGTATCTTACTAGTTTTATATTAGATAAACTTTTCCTCCTTATAGCTTTTTATGTCCTTAAAGACATTTATGTGTTTATTTTGATTAATGTTTGGTACTCTATCTTGCTGACTATGTTCTGTGAGTTTATGTTTTCATGCCATGCTTTGTGATATCGCGTGTTCTTTGATGGTAAAGGTGTTTATCTTTATGTTACATATGCTGTTTTTATTCATACTTCATGTGTACCTATGTCATTTTTATTAAGATGTTTGATCTGCACCTATATCACATGATTATTGTCATGATATTTTTGTACATATGTGATTATTGTCTAAGATTCTCATATTTCTTCATATTTTAGATGTTCATGCACATATGTCTTTGTCACTGCACCTATAACACTTTTGTTTACACCCATAGTTTGTTTATTCCAAGTTAATATATATATATATATATATATATATATATATATATATATATATATATATATATATATATATATATATATATATATATATATATATCTTGCTTGGAGTGTTTGGCACTGGTTTATCTCTACACCTTGAAGAAGAGAAGTTTGGGTTTACTTCTACATCCCACAAAGAAGAAGACTTGTTTATTACTGCTACATTCTTGTACGGTGAAAGGCACCGTGTGCGGTTGATGGGTTCCTAAAAGTCCGATCGGGGGATTCCAAGACCGTGGTGGACGTTCTTGGTTATTCGCTACGCGGAGGTGTGTACAAGAAAGAGCATCGGGGCTTGGACGGAGTCAAGTCGAGTGTTGTAAGTCTTACTATCCTGTACTTGTATACCGTACTTAGTGAATTTGAGGCTAGGGCCATCCAAGATTTTTTTCCATTGTGGGTTTAACCTCGTACATCGCGGCGTAGTGTGATCGATTTACTTTTATTTTGCAAAATAACTTAGAACGCATGCTTAGGATAATTCAATATAAAATTTGTTTTAATTGTCACACTTAATTAAGGTGGTGCTAAAATTAATTTGGGTAATGTTTAATTAATTTTGTTCAAGTCATTAATTTTATTGGATAAAATTTATTTTGGCCTAATTTGTAAAATTGAATAATTTATCTTAGGCAAATTTCTTGGACTTGAATTGAAATATTTGGTTTAAGTGAAAAATCCATGTGTAGTTTAATTTAATTTCACTTTGAGTTAAGTTTAATTTTAATTTCAAAGAAATCAAAATTTGGTTTAGATAAAATTTGTTGAGCCATATTTATTCCGCATGTAAAAATAAATTACTTTTGGTAAGATTTTAAAATTTGGGGTCCTATCATTTTCAAATATACCACTTGATGGGAATGATGGCCCCCAATTTTTAGATTTTACAAAATGAATTTCCTTTTAGATGCGGAATAGAGATGGTTCACTTAAACAATTACATAAACCAAATTTTAATTTCTTTTAAATTAAAATTAAACAAACTCAAAGTGACATTAAATTAAATAACAAATTAATTTTCACTTAAACCAAATTAATTCAATCCAAGTCCTAAAAATTTGCGTAACAAAATAATTAATTCAATTTCGCAAATTAGGCCAAACCAAATTTTATTCAATAAAATTAATGAATTGAACAAAATTAATTAAACATTACCCAAATTAATTTTATCACCAACTTAAGCATGGGTAGTGATTTAAACCAATTTTATCTTTTTACCTAAGTATGCATCTAATGTGAATTTTGCAAAAGATAAAATCAACAAATAACCACTACGCCACGATGTACGAGGAAAAATCCACAACGAAAAAAAACCTCGGACGACCCTAGCCTCAAATCCACTCGGCGCGGTTTTACAAGTACAAGACGGTAAGACTTACAACACTCGACTTGACTCCGTCCAAGCCCCGACGCTCCTTATAGTACACACCTCTGCCTAGCGAATAACCATGGAGGTCCACCACGGTCTCGGAATCCACCGATCGAACTTTTTCGATCACCGTCACCCGAACAAGGAGCCTTTCTCCAAATGGGTATGTCAAAGCAAACAACCTTCTTCTTTGTGGTATGTAGAAGCAAACCCAAACACTCTTCAAATGGTAGAGATAAAATCGGTGCTAAAAACTCCAAGCAAGGATATCTAATAAGGAACTTTGAATAAACAATTGGGTGTAAACAAAAGTGTTTAAGGATTTTTCTTGAAAAACAAACACTCAAAACATGAACCTTTTCATTTGGAATTGAAACTCTCTAAAAACTATCTCTAGGAGATGGAGGAATATGAAAAAGTTGGTTCAAAAGAGTTGCTTCCCGCACTAAGTAATTATGTCAAAAAGTAGTGGGGAAAAGGTAGAGGGAACATGGTGAAAACTGTCAAAAACGCCAAAAAAACTGTTCCCGCCACATTCGTTCGAATGACTTTTTCGTTCGAACGACTTTAATAACGAGGTTCCAGAAGGGAAAAAGGAATATCGTCAGAAGTCTCGTTCGAACGACCTGGCAATCTCGTTTAAACGAGATGCCAGTTCGTTCGAACAACATGGCAATCTCATTCGAACGAGATGCCATGTGGTTCGAACGACGTGTCAGAAAAATAAAATATTATTTTTAAGCCCAAAACTTTTCATGAAAAGTTCGAAAAAATATTTTCTGAGTAAAACAAAGTCGTTAAAACCATTTATAAAAAATTTATAAAATGCACCCAATAAATTTCCAAACTCATATATATATATATATATATATATATATATATATATATATATATATATAATGCATTTATACCTTAGGAGTAATTGGAACTAATGTTGGTTACGTAGAAACGAAGCACAATAAACTCGGCATAAGATGAAGCTTTATTAAGTTCGCCGCTACGTCTTCAACTAACACGTTATAGGCTTGGATGGATACACTTGAACACTATCCTATGACTTTAATGTTTTTTACTGGAATTGAGCCAACACAACATTAAGACTCAATCGGAGACTTGTGTCCTTACAAATCTCCCCCTTTGGCTATTTCGGGACAAAAACCAAACAAAAATCCTAAAGGGTCGTCAAACTCTACTAGACTTAAAAAAATATCCCACCCAAAATAAAAATTACATAGCTTGACTCAAAAACCCAAGGATCAATATCTTTGCCGACGATGAAAGTTGCCATATAGAAGAATTCCTGCACACTTAAGCAAACTATCAAACGCATAGGGAATATCAAGAATATTAAATGCATGTAAAATAAATAAATACTCCCCCTAAATTAATTCTCCCCTTATTCAACTGTGATCTACCTAAGAAGGTCATGACTCCCCCTATAAATGTAATTAGAAAATCATCCAATATTCATGTCAGTCATAGTTTCTGAGATAGATGAGTAAGATTTCCATAGCCAGATTTAGAAACACAGTACATCGTCCATAGATCTACACACATACCCACACACAAAGATACAAAGAATGCAATTAATTTCTGAGATAGAAAACACAAAACTGATCGAGCGTTTGCGTGAGTAGAAAGATCGGATACCCGACTTCATCAAAATGGAGGTTGTGAGCGAGCATTTACGTGAAAAAATAGAAAAAGAGGGGTCTGGGCCTTTTTGTTGCGAGTGAAGGGAGCAGGTGAGTGAAAGGACGTGATTGAGATAAGTCTGAAAAGGAAGAGGCAATGTTGGTAACTGTGCAATAAAGGTATTTAATCTCAACCGTTGGCTTCCCACCTTGGTGGCTCAATCAGGACCCCTAATTATGTTATCAACTTATGGAATAGTGTCACAATTCTACTCCTTAATTTATATATATATATATATATATATATGTTGTTTTCTCTTCAATTTAAAGGTTTTAAATTAATTTTGACTTTTGGGATTCAGATTAAATCTATAATGTTCCTTAGATTATCTTTTTAAAGTTATATTTGAGAAAAATTTATTATTATACACTACACCAAAATTGGCGAATTGTCACCGTAAAAAACCTTAACACGGTGAACTTGTCACGGTCAAAATTCATGACATATTTAGGGGTGACAACTTTTTTGTTATGGACGTGTCACGGTCAAAATCCATGACAAGTTTTTCCTTATCAAGGACTTTGACCGTGATAAGTCCGTGACAAAGATTTCTTGTCACGGACTTTGACCGTGACACGTCCGTAATAATTGATGACTTGTCTTGATCAAAGTCTGTGACAATAAATCTTTGTCATATCACGGTCAAAGTCCAAGACAATATTGCGCAGCTTTAAAAAAACTGTTGAGCAGTATAGCCACTGCCACTGCCAGTGCTCAATCGTATTTTATAACCTGTTACAGCACACATATGATATATTTTCTCAACTAACATTCATTCATTCATAAGATGTAAGCCATTCAACCTTCAGTCAGTCATTATCAAATAATAAACAATATTCAATATTCAATATTCATATTATTCCAAATAATTGTTCATTCGTTATCACTTTGAAGGAGGAATGTAGTCCATCCTACACAAGACTTTAAATAACCATCAATAGTACGAACACCACACTGTTCTTTCAACCACAGGCGTTCATTCTCTTTTCCCACGTACACATCCATGACGCGAACCTATGCCTCATGCAGTTGCAACAGACGGTTATGCACCATAGTACCTAGACGTCAATTCGGGTCCTATGGCCTACTGTGTATCTCCACCCCATGTGTCTACTATATACATAGTAGGCCAACCAATTGTTGAAAATGGCCTTAGGACAAGGGTGTATGGGTGGGGGTGGCGAATATGTCATATGGAGGCGAGGGGGATATCAGTAAGGGGGAGGGTGTGAAAGACGGAGTAGTGATCCCTTCGTCCACCACTTTCTCATTGCCCTTTTCTGAGTTGGACTCAACCTGGCCTTTAAGAGCAAGCTTGACATACGCACACATATTTTGCATTATTCTCTCCAAGTTGTCAAACTTCTCGGTGTTGTTGGTCGTTAACTCATCCACCTTGCGTGCCAACCCAGTGTTGCTTGATGAAATCTCGGTAAGCCTCGACTTCCCCACCAGATAGCCCATTTCCTGAATACAACCCTTGTGATCCCACCCGAGAACTTGGCTTAGTGCGTTCGTAGCCAGAGATGCCTTATTGGCCTCACACTCGGAGTTGTGCACTTCTTTAAGCTTTTCCTGAAACAAAAAAAAAGTACACCATTAGATAAATTAATAAAAAAGTATGTGATTATAAATTTTTGTTTTTATAACGTAATTAAAATTTTAACTTTTAATAGTGGCGGACACATTCGGATCCACCTCCTTATCCTTCCCTTTCTTCATTCGAATTGCCACATGGGCATCGATCCTATATGGCTTACCCCCAGGACCACTCCTCGTTTCCTGAAATAAAACAATGCAAAATTAGTAAATTAGTATATAATTACCACTAAATAGAATAAAACAAAAATAAAATGAAAGAACATTCAAAACTTACCATCCTATGCTCCACCTCAGCATAAGACTTACGCTCGAAGTAGTACACGTCGAGAGGATAATTGCCTCTCCATGACCTCATTATCGATAAACTATTGCTAGCTTGCCAATGAGATTGGCTCCTTCGAGGGTACTGTGTCTCTAAGTCGTAAGATGGACTCCCGGTCTTGGCCAAAGTATCGTATGCACAAGTATTTCTTCCACATTTTATGTTGATCTCTTAATTGTTCCAATGTGGAGTCATGTAAATGTGGGGGCAAGCGGAATTGTTCCTGTTAAATAAATACAAAACAAAAAGAAAATGAGTTAGTAGTATTTAAATTTTAAAATATAATAAAATTTAAATATAAATACAAAATAAAAAGAAAGTGAGCAAGTACCTATAATGCCCCTTAAATGGCCATCTTAAGCTCGTAGGGCACCTTCCCCCAATTCGTGTACCCGGGGCCAATAATTGTCTTTAGAAACCCCAAGGCCCTAGCTTGTAAGGTCATCTTATTCTCCACTTATGTACCCAACTTGCCCCACTTTGGGGGCCAAATGCTAGACGGGCCTTCCTCGCCCCCGCTTCCCTGACGCCCTGATGTAGACAATTCCTGCAAAAATTATTAGTACTAGAAACATATATATATATATATATATATATAAAGGAGAAAATAATCAATTCCAGATGAGTAAAAGCATTAAATTGCCATCCGATAATAACAAAGCACTAGAAGAATGCAAATTAACGACATTAGAAGAATACAAATCCATATCATAAATCAAACTAAGCATTGTTTCAATTAATTGGATTACTTATTACAAATCTAAAAATTATATTAATTCGGGCTATGTCACGGACTTTAAAATAATGCTTAACTGATTAAAATCCAAATTAACATATTAACTAACCAACCAACCAGGTGTCGTCCATACTGACCTAAGGATCAGACCTAAGGACTTTGCGTTGTGGCTCATGCTGACCTAAGGATTCCTATCGCACCTCCATCAACACCAGGTACCGTCCATTACAATACACAACATCATATGGAATCATCGCAGTGTGTAATTTCATTAAGGTGGGAAGTTGAAGAGGTCGATTTCAAATGAAGGAAAAGGGTTATGGAAATCCCAAGGCCCAGTGAGTGCAGTCCACCTTCGGCAGATACATATACAAAGGAGGATTGAAGATCGATGTTCCTAGAACGCGAAGATTATTAGAGAAGCATTTGGGAGCATTACGTTAAAAGATAAAGAGGGCATTATGAGAGAGAAAGAAGGCATGTCGCAAAAATTAATAATCTTATTAATCAAGGACCTACCTCATCTCAACCATACATGGGCCCCAGCTCATCTCAACCATACATGGGACCCAACACATCTCAACCATATTATCCTACTCCAAACCTATAAGATGACTACATGCCACAAGATATCCCATCGTCTTCAGAGGATTTTTTTCCCTCATACCACGGATCTCCGCAGTGATCTTTAGTATTGTAATCTTTAAAAAAATTAGTGTAATCTTTACAATTGTGTAAAAACTTTAGATAAATGTAAAAGTTATTTTGATTATTGTTGTATGAAAATTTTCCATATTTATTGTTTTAAATAAATTGTTGCACATATTTATATTGATTTTTTAGTATTTCTTATGTAAATATGCATTGTTAATAGAATTGACACAAAAATACACATCGTTTAACATTGTTACATAAAGACAAAAAAAACTTTGCTCTATAACTAAAATTTACAACCTAATAGTACTCGCGAATAAAATGTAAGTCCGTGATATGTGACGTACAACATATTGCTTTTCCGTTACGTACCAAACTTAGGGGTAGGTATGAATTATTATCGGCATGGTCGTTATATAATACATTGTAATTTTCAACAATTGGTTGGTAGTCATTCTTATCAATGTCCAGATCATTGTAATCAAACATATCACATTTCGAATGCGTAAAGTAGGACAGTTCACAGTTAGATTATAATGTGTCATCGTAATATATTTCCAACAACCTATCCCTGACATCGTTTGATCCGATTTTGGCTAATTGGGCATCATGGTACCTTTGTAGTCTCCTCTCCATTTTCCAAATATCTTAATTTAGCCAATCAATTATGTCATCATCGTTAGTGTGCGGTGATATAATGAAAATTTCGGTAGCACGCCCTCTTGGTACGGATATTTAATGATAACGACACATAACTTAAAGATCGCATCATTCGTCATATTTCTTGGGCCATCTCAAACCACTAACATAACTTCGTAACACATCTTCATGATCAGCCTGGACTAGCGGATGTATAAAATCATGACCATACATGTGGTCAAACCTATTTGAGGTGTCAATTGGCTCGTTACAAAACAATCGTTTCCAGCCATACCATACCACACAACCATGTTCTTGATAAAAACAATTATGTCTATAGATTGGAGAAGACATTGTTTTGTTTATCTTCAGAAGACTATAAGAGGGTATTTATATATGTGCTCAATTAGTGGAGATGGATAACAATTCCACTTTTGTCTAAAATGCAGAGGGGTAACAGTTTCACTTCTTCATCGCGTCAAATCATGAAGGTGCAGACGGGAAACATTTTCACGTCTGTCCTCCGTCAAATTGAATCGTTCAACACTGAAAAAATTATAAAGCTAAGGAAGATGGGAACGTGTTCACTTACAACTCTTACCAAATGGATTCATAAATATGTCCTATAAATGAAGACTTCCAGCTACTTAACTCGATAACCAATTTCGATTTAACTTCCAGTCCTGACTATCGGATAGCGTTAAGCACTTTCACAACCATCGAGCGACATTGAAGGACACCACCTAATGCTTACAGAGGGCGCACGGCTAACGAGATCCGTGCGTGTTGGTTCACATACAAATTGAAGTTTGACTTATACGAGAAAGCTATAAACATTGGTGGTTATGGTTGGGAAGAATAAAATTAGATGTTGGTAATTTATGAAGAAGATGCATAGGAAAGGTTTTGCAACTGTTATCCATGTTGTCGGGCATTATGCAACGAACCTTTTTACATATTCCATTCGTTTTGATGGATAATTTATGATGCTTAAATTATTCATTGTCAACTATGTTCAATGTATGAATAATTTATAAAGTAAGGTTTGAATAATCATTACTGTTTAAATTGTCAATAACAACATATAGAATACTCCTTAATTTTCAAATAATCGTTAATGTTTAAACAGAAAGGTTAAATAAACCACTTTATTAAAAACTCCAATATAATTTAAATAGTATGACGGATGTACGGTGCTCTCCTAAATTTATTAAATAGATATGAAGGATATTCACAGATATTCTTGAACCATGGGACTTGCTCACACAACCTTTCCCACGCCTCCTCATTGCGCACTATTAGTGTGAAGGTTGAGGCCTTCCAACCACATACGTTAGTTGTAAACGCTAATTGGTAAAGGTCTAATGTAAACTTTAACACGAGCCACCATATTGAAAATTGTGTAGATGAGGAAAACTAGGAGAAAATCCTAGGCTATTCCTCCAACGCCCGCATATGGTTCGTATTCCGCCATGGGAGACCAATCTGGTCTCCTTGTTATAGTATCTACCGGTTAATTCAATGAGGAAATAATAATCCTCAGCAGTTGACCACTGTGGGTGATTCATTGTGTGAAGTCTAAATTGAGTGTTACTAATAGGTATGCATTGAAGGAATACGGAGACTTGATATTTATAAATCGTATAGTTATCCAAACAAAGAACATTTTCACGTATGGAAATTTTCATTTCATAAATGTCCAAACGGTACAAATTTCCACGTATGGAAAATGTCATTTCATAATTCTCCCTATGTCTTCCAAATGCCATTTCATAACTGTCCTAATGGGAGATATTTCCACGTTTGCCAAATGTCATTTCCAGATACGACAACCCAATACACACAAACTATAAATTTTATAGGTTGTGCATGAATGGGTAAATAACCCTTATTACTAAACAATCTTATTGTACACAGATAACCTCTTAAAATTTTCACAAATGTCGAAAGATCTAATGGAAGAATATTTTTTGGTCGCGACTTCGTCAACAAAACAAACTTGTACAAGCACATGCAAGAGCATTCGTCGTATATCATCAATACCAAAGAAATATTTCCATATCTGAAAATATAATTAATTCAGGGGAAAATTTTCAAATAAGAGTTATACATCGGGATAGGGAAGTTGCCCACAACTGTATATAGGGGTGGCAATTTTTGACACGACACGATAACCCGACACGAACTCGACACGAAGTTAGCGGGTTAGGGTTGACGATTTCTTGACACGAACCCGAATATGACACGACCCGCCAACACGAATATTAAACGGGTTGGGTTAGTGTCAAACACGTATAACTCAAAAATGACACGAATAGACCCGTTTAACTCGTATTTTATGGAGAATATATTAGATAATTTATATATCTTGATAGGCATTCTATAAAATTCATGGAGAACCGGATGATAAATTATTTATGTGTTGAAAGAAGTTGAAATTAATTAAATTTAAGTTATTGTAGGCCTATGATTGGTATGATTGGTTAAGAGAGAAGAAAAAATTATTTTATATTTTACTTAATGGGTTATGCGGATCAACCCGAACACGACACGATAATAAATAGGTCAGGTTAGTGTTTGCTCATCTCACACGATTAGTTAAATGGGTCGGGTTAGGGTTGACTAATACTTGACACGAACCCGACATGACACGACCCGAACACGACACGACGCACACGAATTGCCACCCCGTCTGTATATGGGCGAATTACTTTGCTCAAAATGAGATTTATATTCCCAAACAATCCCGTCGTCGATTCAGAATGCGACGCCCATTGTTTATGCGAATAATGGAAGTTGTTAAACAAAAAAATGAGTACTTTATTAAAAAATGGGATGCCTTGGATCGAATAGGGATTAGCAGTCTCCAAAAATGTTGAGTTGGAATACGCATGTCAGCCTACGATTGTGCTGCGAATATGACAGATGAATATATAGGTATTGGGGAAGCAATCGCCATTGAGTCTGTGAAGAGGTTTGCATACGCAGTTGTACATTGCTTCCAAAAAGAATATTGTCGGTCACCTACTGCGAATAATTTTGTACGGATGCAGTTTGAGAATATGAAATGAATTTTTTCTGAAATGATAAGAAGCACTGACTGCATGCACTAGGAATGGAACAACCGTCCACAAGATTTGATGGGACAATATAGTGGGCATGTAGGAGGTGCAACTATAATCCTTGAGACAATAGCTTCATATGATACGTGGATTTGGAATTCTTCCTTCCAGTTGCCTAGTGCGTGTAATAATTTAAATGTCTCGGCAATAGTATTTGACGAACTACTTGACGGAAACACAACTCCAATAGAATAAGAAATAAATGGTAACTCTTACAACATGGTTTATTACCCAGCAGACGGTATATACCCATCATACGCAACAATTGCTAATAGTTTCAAAAGACCAGCAACTCAAAAACAGTGTTTTGGCCAAATTTCAAGAAAGTGCACGTAAAGATATTGAGCGATCATTTGGAATATTGTAATAAAAGTTCCATTTCATTAAGAACCCGACCAGGTTCTGGAAACACAATAAATTGAAGGTAATTATGAAATCGTGTATAATATTGCATAATATGATACTGGAGGACAAACAACAGGATCCTAACTGGCGTATTGCGTTCGATCCTACATCTCCAATGCCACCGATCAGTCGAGACACTCTAGGTAATGCGTACCAGTACAATGTGTGTGAAGCATGACACAATCAACTCAGGGAGGACCTTATGGAACATATCTGAAATTTACATGGGGATGCCAATATCGACGAGTAACCCGTGTAACCATATTAAATTATCATTCTTCAATTCTGGTCTAATGCAATTGTATGTTTGGATATGAATTATATTTTATTTCAATTTGTAATTATTATTATGAATATGGCTTAGACATCAAACAAATATTTTATTAAGTGGGATTTAAAAATATTACGTAAAATTACAAATAAAAATTAACTAAAGAGAAATAAATTATTAATTGCCTCTGGGTTGTGGGTTTTGTCGACTTTCGGCAAGTCTACGCTGAAGTATCTTATTTATTTGCAGTTCGCGAAGTTGTAACAGAATCGGAGACAAGTGAGTAGTATCCATGAAAATTACCGCATTCCCAATCTCATGTTTTCGTAGAATAATTAACTCTCCCAAGTTCGAATTGAGCTCGTCTTGACTACGTGTGATGTGATAGAAAAATCTTTATACGAATCAGTAAAATTCTCTGAATTCTAGATCAACACGGTGTGAGCTTGTAGACTGCTAGACACTTCCTTGCGTTCAGCCCTTTATTTTTCAGCCTTAGGCCTCGATGGTCGATCTAGTGGGGTATGCATTATTTCAAAGTCCTCAGCCAAATCAACGTCTTCTCCACAGGTTGATGGGCCTGAATCTTCCTCCATGAACTAAGTGGAAGTGTTTGCTAAATTATACTTTTAGACATCCTTTAAAATGTCAAAGCAATGATCATATGCAATTTTTCGTCCGGTCTCATTTTTAAAATCGTCGAGAGCACTTTTAATCTTTTTTAAAAAATTACGAAAATATAAAATTTATTAATAACACGGGATGTTAATAGTACATTATAGATTAAAAATTAATAACATATACAAATTATATTTTAGGCATACCCACTAATCGCGTGCTGTTTCGCTCCGCGTGTCATGCCAAATTCACGAGTCATCTTTATGGCGTATAACATAGAATCCCGATTGATAGTCTGCCACTTCCCTTGCAATACTTCTATTGATCGATGATACATCACGCTCTCGGTAGTATTGAACTCCTTTTGTATTTTCCCCCACATCGTACCCCCTCGTTAGTTTGTTCCTCCCAATTTTCCGTCGAATACGCATGACACAATGCGATTTCACCTACTGCTCTTAAATTGGGAAGTCTCGTAGTTTGAGAGGGAGAAGCCATATCATATTTATTTAAAATTTATAGAAAAGAAATGAAAGAGAAGTGATAATTGAATGGGAATTAATTAGGGGTAAGAATTGAAATATTTATAAGATAAATTATAAAGTTTATACCCGTTTATGGCCGTTGGGGGGGGGGGGGGGGGGGGAGACCGAACGCAAAACATTTCCACGTCTGGCGAGCCAGGCGCATAAATGTTCTACGTTTGAGTCACCCTGCAGTATCCCCTAACTTTCCCATACAACTATCGAACCCTTAAGGGATCCCGTACACAATTTAGAGTATTTTCCTCCCATTGTGACTCAAAACACAATGTAGAGCATCCACAATGGGTTTATGGTACCCATTGTGAATGACCTTATAAATATGAGAAGTGCTGAATAATTTTGTTATTTTTTATGGAATAACATCTCTAACCTATCTTCCAAATAATTGCTTTTTATGAAAAACTCTAAAAGTATAACCAAATCACTCATATCATCTTCCGGTCATATTCCAACTTCTTAAAATAATAAATTATTTTTTAATTACTTTTTAACTTGGTAATCAAACCCACCCTTAGATCTTGAATGGACAAAGAAAACGTTATCAGCAATTAGAACACACCCTAAATTAAGATGAGCCTCGTCCATGTGGAAATGGGTCATGATAACATTGAGAAGTGCGACGGTGTGATATCGATTTAAAATAAATTAGCAAGATTCTAATTAAACCTTATTTAACTAGGGTCTGCTTTTAAATCAAATAAATCCAGCCCTTAAGCACGCATCTAAATCAACCCATCAAACATAAATAGATAAAGCATGTGACACAAAGTTAAGGAAAAAAACCCTTTCGGGTAAAACCTTTTATTTCTAGAACTTTAAAGAATTTACAAGACCATTGACTTACATACAACCTGATAATCGCCCACAAGTGTAATGCACGGTGTCTTCGTCAAACCTCCAAAGCAATGGCTAGAAATACAGTGTGACACTGAAATACCCGCAGGTGTCGGTTCCTATGTCGTCGGCTGGAACTTTCCCTTTCCAGGAGGGCAGCAATGAAGAAGAGAACGACTTATCCACAAGGGTTGAACAAACTCAAAGTTGTGTTCTTGGGTTACAAAAGGATTCACAAATATTTGGCAAGGATGTGTGAATCAAAACATGAGTCGTGGGACTTAAAAATATGAAGACTTGAGGTGATAGAACTCTCAAAAACGTCTTTGCAAGTCTTCAAAAATAACTCCCCTGAAGTTGGCTTTTATAGGGAAACCAATAAGAGTTTTAAAAATCTGAAACTCTATTCAGCGTCAGGTACCCCGAACCGGTTCGGGTGTACCGCAAACCGGTTCGCCTCCCGAACCGGTTTGGCTTCGGTTCGCAGAAATTCGCTGGAATGTGGGGCTTTAAACACAGAATTTTTCCAAGAGTTTTCCTCGGAATTTTCTCCATTTTCGAAGGGCCATAACTTCTTCACCGTAACTCTGATTGAGGTGTCATTTCTTCCAGTATCTTCGTTGCGGCGAGCTCTTCAACTTTCTAGTTGACCGGTTCTCCGGACGGTGACTGCAAAATTACCAAAATGGCCTTGAACTTCCATATCTTAACTTATTTCGCTATTTTGACTTCTCTTGCGTACCACTTGCATTAAGTCCATGAAATCATGGAACGTGGAGTCGTTGAGGCAGATGTGGGACACATGATGGAGATGTTGAATGCTTGATTCCCGAAATTTGGATTGAGGCCGTCGTGTGAGATCGTGTAGAGATGTGCCAAATGTAACGGCGTACGACATACATAAATGTAAGATAACGAACATGAGAAATATGTCCTTACAAACATGTTATCTAAGGATGACGAAGAAATTCTAAGATACAGTAAGACAAATATTTTAAGTCTCATAACTAGGAGTGGCAATATACACCAATTTAACTAAAATACTCATTTCAGTCCAAACACTAAAATATGGAGCGTATATTTTAGAAGAATAAATTAATATGGGCCCATATTTTTAAACTAATAGCCCAGGTATAAGTCCAAGTCCAGATATAAGTAACCCAATAGTCTCTCCCAGATAAAGCCAGCAACAAGTATAACTGTTCCAAAAGAAAGAGACGACTAATGAAATAAAAGCCTGTTGCTACTTACAACCATGTATTACCACACAAGATCCAAAATAAGAACTTTGTGTCATTGCGTGATCCAAAACAAGAACTTTAGATTGATTGGTGATAAACTATAGAGAAAATGGATTGGCCCAACCCAAACCCAACCCAGTTTGATGTGCAACCCATAATTGACCCACCCAAATAAAGTCCAACCCATATTTGGCCTGTAAAAATCTTTCCACACCCGCCCAACACCACCCAACTGCCAGTGCTACTCATAACACGTCCCTACACTCCCAAGCACAAAAGATGGACTCCTAAGGTACATGTTATCATTTTCCTTTTTCTTATAATCCTCGCAACAGATGCTTATTTCACAGAATCACAAGTATACACAATGACTTGTCAAACGCCTGTTAGAACTACTTGAGGCGCTTATGTTACATTCGATGAAGGATCAAATATCAAAAAGTCCTTCAAACATTTTTTAATATACATTTAGTCTAAGTCTTATTTTGTACCCAAAAAGTCCCTCAAACATCCAGTTAACTAATATTCTCTTATTTTTAAAGGTCCGCACCAACGGCATGATAGACTTTTTGAAGCAAAATAAAAATGCTTAAATTAAACGTGTATTAAAAAATGTTCGAAGGACTATTCGGTATGCACCCCTTGGATAAATCCATGCATTTGATTCTCATTCGTATATATATATATATATGAGATATATATATGAGAGCGGTTCTCATGCATACCCCAGTTTGCATACCGCTCGCGCGGACCAATTTTGATAAAATAGTAAAAAAAATATTTTTGAGCTAATTTTTTTATATAGTTTTTAAACATTTCAGTAGGCCCATATAAAAAAAATCAACTCAAAATGAATTTTTTTACTATTTTAAAAAAATCGGTCAAACTTTGTCAGTTTTTAACAACTTAAAAACTAACAAAGTTTGACCGATTTTTTTAAAATAACAAAAAAATTCATTTTGAGCTGATTATTTTTTTATGGTCCTATTGAAATGTTTATAAATCATTAAAAAAAAATCAGGCCAAAAATATTTTTTTTACTATTTTAAAAAAATGATCCTCATTCAGGGTCCTCAAACTGGGACCTCACTTGATGCTTTCCCATATATATATATATAATGCTCCTGTGCGGACTAGTCCGCAATTTAAGAATGCGGACCTAACATGTGTCACCTAACGGTGCGCTTAGAAATTGTCGCCTAAATTATAGGCACTCTCTCTTTTCTGGGTTCACCGCCAGGTGACACATGTTCGGTCCGCATTCTTAAAATGCGGCATAGTTTGCACAAGAGCAGGACTGTATATATATATATATACCCATGGCCTATATAAATTGAGTAATTATACTTGTGCAGCCAATTTGAACCGAACATTAACCGCATGGCCAGATGTCAATGAAATTTAACAGACTCATTTTGAATCTCCACATTCTCAGCTGATCCATATCACAGACGATTTGCCATGTGTGATTACGGCTTCTATGCGGTTTGATATGGCGGTACACATAGAAGTGCTCATGTAAATTAACAGTCAATTTCAACTTTATATTGATATGGATAACAGAGGTCAGTTTTAACTGCCTTTGATTCCGTATTCAGATTTAATTCTAATATCATAACTGGAGAACAACAATCTGCCCCCACAGTTAACATTACATACCAAGCACTACACTTCACACAACACATCTGTACCTCCTTCCCCTAGGATTAAATATCAAGATTTCCAAGCCCAATAACAAAGATTCCATTAAATCAAACTGCTTACTCGACCCTCTGAAAGAGACATAAAATGTAGCAAGGTATTACACATGTTTATGCAAATGCAATATATTTGAAAGAGATATTTGACCCATCATCCCATGGCGTACTTCTGAGTCCAGCTACGTGCAGTGGTTTCGTACTTGGATCGGTCAGTCTTGTACATGTGAGCTATCTCGGGTACAAGGGGATCATCGGGATTTGGGTCAGTCAGCAAAGAGCAAATAGAGAGCAGCACCTGATTCACAAGAAAAAACGGTAACTAATCCAACACAGGAGCACAAAGTTTCATGGATTAACAAAATTTTACAGCATAAAACAGAAAACGTATATACAAACATATATACAAACGTGTATAAATGATAAATATACAAATAAATTCGTAAACACTGACATGGCACTCAGAGACGAGAATGGAAAAATGTTTGTACATCTTTTATGCAAGAGTACCATTTTTCTTACAACAGTATAAAGGTCACCACTGAAGCAAAATTATATACATCCAGATGGGGGTGAAAAAAAGAAAAAATAATATTGACAAAATGCTCCTTCACATAAGAAAATCGACGACTTGGATTCATACAATAAACATAGCTATTGTCATTTGTAAGTGGGTTTCATGCCAACCAAGGAACCAAGAAAAAACTTCTGTTTTTAGATCCCTCAAAATATTTCCAGATTTAGTATAACGTTTTTAGTGCAATGTGATAGAACATGGAGAGGAACGCAAGATTTGTTTCCATATAAAAAAAACCTAATGTGATTGAAGCATGTTGAACAATCAGATACAGTCAATTTCAAATTGGACGTCTATCGAGTCTAACAAAATAGAGTAATATTGGGTGGTGTTTCAAATGGACACATAGCAGGGCCACAAAAAAGGGTAGGAAAAGGGTCTCCCTAATATTACTCAACAAGATATTAGACCCCCCCCCCCCCCCCCCAAGACACCCACGCACCAATATTAGTGATATATAAATAACAACCCCCCACCCACCAGGGGGGGAGGGAGGGGGGAAGTCATCACTCAACAAAATTATAGATATCCAGATGGGGATGGAAACAAGAAAAAATAATAATGATAAAATGACCCTTCGCATTATAAAATATAAAATGACTTGGGTTCATAAAACAATAATGGCCATCATTTGCTATAGCCCTTTAAACCAAAAAGACCAAGAAGAATTTTTTCTATTTTTAGTAAACCATGAATGAACATGGGCTAGAAGCGATATTTATTTGCGTTGAAACAAAACCCTAATGTTATTGAAACATGTGGAACAAACAGAAACAAATAAAACTATTCATATTACAAAGAAGGGGGTGATGTAATCTTTTGTCCAGAACAAAGATTATTTAGTGACTGGAGTCTTCAAGTAAATCATAAAGTTCAACAAAATGGATTTGATTTCTACAAAAGATGCAAATAAAGGAGAACTAAAAGTATACAGATAGAGGAAGATATTATCGCAGTGCTTTTGGGCGTTCGCAAATTGTGTTTCTAAAATGACTCCCAAACAACTTTGTTCCAAGCAGACTACAACAATAAACCAAAAATAAAATGACTCCCAAACAACTTTGTTCCATGTATTATAATTCCAAAACAAACACAAAAGTAAGCTTTAAGATTCACATATAGATCTTGTCAGAGAATATAGAGTGAATAAACTAACAGCACTTCAAAAATCATCGAGCTTACTAGAAAGAGTCGTGTCAATAGATTCAGAATTGTAATAGCCAGCCAGATAAACATTTACATAGACAGCTGTTATTTTCTTAAGCAAACTAAGATTAGTCAGGCTTGTGACATATAAGCCAAGCTTTACGTATGGGCTTTTCTGATTACGTCATTTCCATCAATACTGTTGACTCGGATTTGAAAGGAGCCCTTATATAAAGGATCATTTTTAATTAATTAGGATATTCAAAAGTGGCAATCAGCAAATGGGGCTGGAGCAAAAGATGAGCATCCCAACTATGTTGTGAATTGTCATCAAATCAATGAGATTCAACTACGTCCTATATAGGACGTAAATTGGTGGAGAGAAAATATAAACCTTAGAGATCGTAAGAGCAGGACTCCACTGTTCTTTAAGAATATCAAGACAAATGCTTCCATTGCTATTGATGTTTGGGTGGAAGACTTTAGTCTTGAATGCAACCTGAGAAAAAGAATATATATATTAAGCATTCTGAAACATATAAATAATCAACCCAGATGCAGTTAAAAAGAAGATAATGATAAACCTCATACTCCATCTATTACAATCAAGCTACAAGCTTACAACACCATTATTTCATTTTTCATTCATAAAAACTAGACATTAATGTTTAGTAGGACTAAAGGAGTATTGGATAATCGACCCACAGGGGAAATAGCACCAGCATATTCTGCAGAGAGCCGACCACAGCTGTTGAACATCCACACTTGACACTTATAGGACATACAAAATTAAAAGCACTTTTCAGAATTTTGTACACGGCCAACACTTCTCGCCCCAAACACATGAAATTGCTCATAGTTCCATCCCAAGCCAAGACTGTGGAGGACATATTGTAAAGAAGACAAAAATGTCTTTGTAATAGAAAATAGGAGTATATAATACTCTATTGTGTTTCTGACATTTGTTGGGATTCATTTCTAGATTATGCTTTTGAAGCATGCACAAGTGTTTAGCTGGCCAGCGCATGCAGAGGATGTCATCAGTAGGCGATTATCACAGAGGAACGTCTCAGTCCATTTAATTTACGTGTAATAGGTAAAGTGTGTGAACCTGTCACGTTCGCTCTCTTGTGTAGGTTGATTAATTCTACGAGTTGGTCGCTCATATTGGTATTATTAATAGTAGTGATTAATTGTTGGTATTATGCAAATAATAAGGACGACAATGTAGTAAACTACACAGAGATGAAACAGCTTAAAGGCTTTCTTCTCCTTACGTTTATACAATAATCCCAGAACTTCACTGAATTCCCCAACTGAATTCATAATCCCATCTCGTCCATCCCAAGGGTCAGACTCAACCGCGCAGAGGGAAAACGGTCAACGTGCAACAAGAATTGTTGTAAAATACATAGTTGCTGGTATAGTATGATACATGATACATATTGCATTTACGATATGATACGTGAACATAAGGATGTGTATCGCACGGTTGAATCCCAAGCAGCATTGAATCATATACGTATCGATCAACATCGGCCCGTATTGATCGCATCATATTGGTCCGTATCATTTTTTCGTATAAAAAATTGCAAATGAAAATTCATTTTGTTTATTGGGTTCTTACTTATTCTCTTTTGTCTAATATGATAATATTCGAACACACTTTCTTGACCACAAGGGCAAACGTCTTACCATTAGACAGTGTTCTATTACTGGTTTAAGACTATAATATATTTTATTGTTTATCATAATGTGCTAGCGATACATTTTTCAATCTTTTACTATATTCTTCACGTTTTCTGCATCGTATCTCACAATCCAAGATACGTGATACCATAGTTGTTTAAGGCGCAAAGGGGTCTATGGAGCCTAGGCAAGGGACACCTTTGGTTTAATGCGTAATCCAAGATGAAGTAAATAACATTGTAATTGATTACTAAACAAGGCGCACCAAGGATTAATCGCTCGTATATATGAATATAAAACTTATTAAGATGATTTATAGTCGAAAAAAATCTAGCTTCAAAATGTAACAAATATATTAATATAATAATAAACTTGAAATATCCAACAAGTGCAGGTCATAAAATAAATAAAAAGACGACCACCACCAACAAGTACGAGTCTGAGAACAAAACTAAAGCACCAACAAATGAGTGTAAAAAAACAGTCAATAAATTCAATTTTCAAAAGGAAATATAGCGTAATTTTGCCAACTGTATTAACTATTTTTTAAGCACAAAAAGAGGTATAAAAAATTCATGAAAAGGTCGAAATATTTGGATTTTTTGTTCAAATTTCTTCACAACACACAAAACAGAGCATCAAAAAGGAAAAGGAGAAAGGCGGGAAAATAACGAAAAAGATGAAAATAGGGAAGAAAAAAATGATGAGCAGAAAAGTATTTTACGAGATGAAAAAATAAAAGGAAAGAAAAATAGCATGAAAAAAAGACACAGGACAATGAAGCAAAGAAGGAAAAAACAAAAAAAAAAATAGAGAAAAAGAAAGTTAAATATAATTTTTTTTTTTAAATTGGAACAAGGCAACTTTAACCGAGCGAGCGCCTTGCGCCTTTTTGATAGGTATGGCGCGCCTTCGACAACTATGCGTGCTACATATGGTTTTTGATACGCAATACGATACACAATTTGACAACTATGACGACAAATACCTGTTGAAAGAGTTCTATCACAATTCTGGTTTTTCTCTGTACTGCTTATACACACCTTCCACCCCTAATGCATGCATAAATAATTAGCACCCAATATAAAGTCTCATTGGATTCCCCGTCCATAAGACTTTGTAGTCTCAAACTTTTCACCCGCTTCGTTCTCTTCATTCACTACCAACTTTGAAGGCTCTAAGAGACCCAAATCAGCATCAAACAACTTGAGGGTAACTGGACAAACCAATTCCAGGAAATTGTTTTGGTTGAAATTACAAAATTCAACATATTCAAACGACGAGGAAAATCATCATATTTTGGGAAAGACGTATTTTTTTGCTGACAATGTAGACCTTTTCCCTCGTGCACCTATTTTTGGCAACCACGGTTTTCTTAATTCTTTTTTTTCCTCTCATATGACTTTTTCATTTTTTTTTTCTCTTCTTAAAATCATCATGTTTTGGGAAGACCACGATAAAAAAAAAATACACGAAAAGAGATGCAATAGTGTGAAATAGCGCAAATAGTGGGGCAAGTTCATGAAATAGCGCTCGCTATTTGTAACATATGCTATTCCAGATGTGCAATAGCTCGTTTTTGAGGGGCAAACACAATATCATGCAATAGCTCTTGCAATTGCAAACAATTCAAAACCAGTGCTTTAAAAATCGCTCGAAGCGCTTCGAGGCGAATCACAAAAAAATCGCGTTGAGGCTTAAGCCTCATGGTTGAATTTGAGGCTTACGCCTCGATGCGCCTCACACCTCTCCAACGCTATTGTTCTTCCATCAAGAACTCTGTTTTTTTTTTGTTATTTTAATACATGTAGACAATTGGTATATATATATATATATATATATATATATATATATATATATATATATATATATATGCATTCTTTGAAGATAGTGCAACAATTAATTATATTTATTTTACTATAAACACTCGCGCGCGCATGCACACACATGTATATATTATGATTATATATACACGCGCACACACATATATATATTCTGGTTATATATACATACTAAACAATTAGTATACATGCCAATGATTTGTGTATTTTTTCTTTTCAAATTCACTATTTTTTAAAGGTTAAACAACTCTTTATTTTTCTAAAAATGCACTCAACTTACAAAAATTATTGTTTTAATCTACTAACTTTTATTCTTTTTTCATTTTTTTGTTTTAAAATTGCACGCAACTTGTACTATTTACTATTTTAACTTTAAAACAATTTTTAAAAAATAATCAATGTCATATTATAAAATAACCAATATGTGAATGAAACTTAAAAAATGATTTTTTCAATTTGATTTTGCATTGATTAATTTATTGTCATATTATAAAAGACCAATATGTAAATGAAAAAAAAATGATTTTGCATTGATTGATTTATTGTCATATCGTAAAATAATCAATATGTTAAAATTGATTTTATCAAATTCTTTATGAAAAAAAAGTCATCTCGGAGAAACAAAAAAATGTTGGGGAAAATACTCTTAGGTCCCTCAAAAATAAACTTTAAACACTAAAGGAATTTTGACAAATTTTTAACACTTAGATCCACTAATTATCTTCTTGTAGAAGTTCACACTAGTGGCATAACAAGTGGACCTAATAGTAAATGTTTAAAAATTGTTACCAGGGGACCTAATTGTAAATTGCCCAAAAATGTTTAACTATGTGAGAAGGTCCTCGAAGATGTTTTTTTGCAGTGACTCGCCTCATTGGAGCCAAAACGCCTTTTTAAACATTGTTCAAAACGAGGATTTTTTTTATAACCTTGAGCCTCTATGCGAACGAGCCTTTTGGACTCCCCCATATGAGCTAAACAGGGGGTGAACACTGTGCCAGAGCCACCCTAACACACGCCCCACTTCAATCTAATCGGGATCGGCTGGGGGATTTCAAACTCGAGACCTTTGGCCTAAACGAATTGTCCCTTACTACTAGACCGAACTAGGGTGGATACAAGGATTTTTTGTAAGGAAACAATGAATCAATTAACCACATTCTTCACTATCCTTTCACAGGATTTTCGTGAAGTAAAGTCCTTGCGGAATGCGTTTTTCTTGGTGCCCTTCCTCGTAGTTGGGCAGACTTCTATGGGGCGGCTTACCAGCGGTGATGGGGGAAAAAGTAAGGCATTATGGAAGCATTATTATGACTCTTATAGATCCAAACGGGGGGAAATAAGTTTATAGCCTCTGAGTGGGTTTCTTCTTCCAAGTTTCTTGGCATTATTATGACTCTTATAGATCCAAACGGGGGGAAATAAGTTTATAGCCTCTGAGTGGGTTTCTTCTTCCAAGTTTCTTGGCTTTGAGGATGCTTCGTATTCAAAGGTAACTAGGCTACAGTCATTGTTTAAGGGTCAGTTCTTGGGATGAGTTGCTTGATACTTCTAAGCTTAAGAGTAGTTAAAGGGCCTCGTTCCTCATTGGATTGTGTGGCTAACTGGCTACAAGGAGTGACGTGTGGTTTCTGAAGCTCTCTTCGGTTCAGATGCAACTGAATTGCTTGCATCTTGGGGTTCTGCTATGAGATTGGAAGATATTACTTCGATTGTTGTCCCTTCCTTCCTTTGTTTCTTTATTTGTTTTAGTTCATTGTATATATTGAGATTGTGTCTTTTTGTTCGATTTCAGTGGACTGCTGGTCCACCATCATTTGTAATTTCATTGATATTGCAATAAAATTTTGTTTTTCCTTGAACGCCTCCTCGGGTCTCTCCAGCACGATGTGTACCAACTCCGTTATTTATCTCTATCAGATATCTCCTCCAGCACACTACCCTTTTTAATATTAAAAAACGATTTGTTATCATCAGCCTTAGGGGCAAATGGCATCTAAGTTCCACAGTAGTTGTCTCGGCTCCCGATTTGATTGAGTTGTACTGGCTCTGGTCAAGTTCAACTGCGCCCGCTAACCAAAACTGAACAAGTGGATTTGATTCCAGTTCCTTTCTGCCTTCCCCGCCTACTGAACCCGTACCAGATTCTATCTAAGCCGACCTACCGCTATAGGAACTGGCTAAGCTTTCGAACAAAGTCTTACTAAAATAGGACGGAGAGAAGGCAGGAATCCAGAAAACAGACTGACGACATATTTGGTGGTTGGAATCTCATTCGCTTTTCATCTAAGTTCCCAACCTCATTTTCCTCTAAAGGAATATTGCTCTATCCAGCCTAGATATGGATCTCCAAAGTTCATTGTCAACTACCAAATAACTTCCACCTGTAGATCTTGATAACTTCAGACAACTATTAACTCAGGGTCAATTTAGACAATTTGGTGGTTATTCCATATACTAAAATAATGTCAATGGACAATTAGCAATCTGTGAAAACAATGAAAAGTTACCTTGGGAGGCTTAAAAGGATAATCAGGAGGGAAGTGAATAGTAACTAAGAAAACACCTCCCGCATATGGGCTATCAGCAGGGCCCATGATAGTCGCTTGCCAGTGGAACATATCTTCAGCCACAGGACCTGTCCCGAATAAAAAGCAGCTGAAGGTTATTCCAAATGGAATCTTTGAAAGCATTTATGAGTCAATAAGATGTTGTGTGTTGCTCCATACGGATGGTGTCCAGTGAACATGTGAAACTGTGCTCAAGATGATCTATTCCAGGATTGTTCACACCACCAAATGCGCACACAGAAAAAAAAAAGTATCTGACAAAAATAATAGCGAGTAACAAAAGCAATGTAGCGAAATATAGTACCAGCACTGCATGAAGTAGGAGGATCCTTCTGCAGATCCTTCAGTTCCTTCAGGATACGTTTCGAAGCCATGTCACTTCAAAAATATATAAATATGTTCTTAAAGCCTTGCAGATGTAGTATTGTGCACACCTACTACAACATTTAAACCATTGAATCAGTGCTTCAAATATCAAAAATGATGCTCAAGAAAACATGCGTTCAATGTATATGCATTACGCACGTATATGAATATTGTACTATATGCACAAGCAAACAGACGTGTAAGTTAATGCTTATGTAGGTGTATCAATCATCTCGATATTTATTTATGCCTTCAGATTTTCAATTTTCATTTAATATGTCATAATCTTATTTTTGAACCCCTTTCGTAGTAGATATGTCCGGACAAAATTAGACCCATTCATGTATTTCACTATTTAGTCCTTTCTGTTTCCTCTCCTGGTACTCTATTGTTATTGGTACATATTTACTTATTGGGTAATTTTTATTGATGGTTTGATTTTGTGTCTGCATAATATTGAGCTTGGTGCTTGTATACAAGGTTGGATAATTCTTCTTACGCTTTCTCACTGTACGTATTTTTAACAAATGATCCAAACCCTAGCAAAAACTTATAAATGTTGCATGGACCAATAAATAGAGATAACGTTTAGAAAAATACCTGAAAAAAATTACGATTGGAGTAGAAAAGGTTTTAGAAGCAGATCCACAGTTAACAGAGGCGCTAGGGTTCGAGAGATAGCCACCCGTCCCTCTACCTCTGGATCTTTTTCAACTCAAGCAGGCAGCAAACTGATGGCGATGGACACGGTGGGCTGCCAAATAGAGATGCCCAAACAACTATTTTTCCATTTCTACCCTACTCTACTTTTCCTATTGCCGTGTAAGTCCCGCAATAAAATTTGAGAACTCGTGGAATGACCCAAGGTGAGGGTGTTATTATATCCGGACCCTAATTTTTTCTAGTACTTTGTGTACAGCCCTCACTTTTAATATTTATTGTGGTTAATTAACCGTGTGTTTTACTTACGATATGATAGGAATTTTTTTATTAGAGAATTAAGTTAAAGGTTATGTTCTTTTCTATATTTGGATTTTTAGGACAATACTTTTCAAGTTTATAAATTTAATTTATGTGGTACAATAGCATTTATTTGTGTGGTCCCTTTAGAGTTCGGAGTTCATTTTTTTTTTTCGCACCAGTGGCACCATTTTTCACCATTTCTCATGGTGTTTTTAGTACAGGGACTAAATTTATAAAATTATGTGGAGTGTCTTATTTTTATACACTTTAAGAATTATGAAGACCTTTCCCCAAACCCCCTTTTTTTATTTAATTCCCATTTTATCATGCATTGTTTGATTTAAATTCCACTTCGTTAATATCTTTTAACTTGACTCCAACTTTTTAAATCTCGGTAGACTTATGTTAAGAAAAACTTACATATTTATTGGAGTGACTCACAAAATAACTTTTTGACTATAGTACCTTAATAAATTAACTCAACCCAAATGACCCAATTAATTAGCCTCTATCTAAAAACACCCAGACCCAATTCAAACACCACACTTTTATCAAACTTCACCCTCCATTGCCATTTTGTCTATTATGAACCCCTGCTGCCACTTATCTTGTCAAATAAGACCTCGATATGCATGAGATGTAGGAGGAAAAACAAACATCAATCTATTGAATTTTCACTCAATACCATCGTTATTGCCATCGTGGAACCCCACCGCCACCTTTTAAAATTAATTATTTTATCTCCTCATCATCTTGCCATCACCACTATTGGTCAGAAACTCCATCTTCACTGGCTCTCATGCCTGCGATTTATAGGAATTTTTATTGTTCTTTATTTTATTGCAGTCGTTAAAGTGTTTTTGCGATTTTGATTCGATTTGCAAGGGCCCATCACCTCTTTGCGATTTTTTAGGGTTTTATATTTTTGAATCGCAAGGGTTCATACCAAAAATCAAATTCAAATTGCATGGTTTTTTATTGTTCAATAGATATAGGAAGAAAGTAAAGAACTTGCAAGATTTCATCATCAGATAAAGTCCAAAATTTATCTCTTGTATGGAATTAGTTGATAATTAGACCTGGCAAAATGAGACACAACATCAATTGACGCGAAGTTATTAATTAATTGGTAGATCCTTAATGGTTTTGGGTCCTATCAGTGTCAACTCGATGAGACACGATAGTTATCGGGTCGGGTTGGTTTTGACCCCCTTCACCCTTTAATACTCATCAAGATCCGTTAAGGTCGATAAATTTAAGTAAATAATAAATATTGCCATGTGTTCTAAATAGTTTATGTAGCTTAAGAAATATGAAACAATTTGATTCATTGAAAGCAAAATGATTAAATTAACAAAGTATGAAACGAAAAATGGATAAAAACTTGAAATAATATTGATAAGTTCAACACTATGGGTTGCCTTTTTGTATTGGTTGATAGTTTGTTGAGACCTTTCTATATAAAGAGACAATATTAACATTGATTAATCAGTAGATATACGTGATTGACTCAAAATTATATGGTTAATTATAATACCATGTTCCATAACTCGTTACTTTTTATACCCTTGATACTTTGAAGCATTGTTAAATTCTTTTGTGATTCATATAGTTAATCCCATTATAAAGATATTGAGATAAATTGTTAATATTATTTAAAACATTTTATTGTATATTTATTTCATGTAGTACTTTTGTTGGGTTATGTTACCCATATTAGAAAATGTAATTGGTATTCTTATAGTGGGCACTGACCCATTGCGTTGACTAACCTTTCAAGTTACGTTTGAGTATTTAGGAGCATATTGGATTTTGAAGAGCAAGCTGAACATTATAAATTTTTTTTATGTGGGGTTTATTTCATATCAGATAACCTTTTGAATTATGAGTCACTCGTGACTTAATAGTTGTATTTAGGTTATTGTATTAAGACTTTTGTATGTTATTGAAATACTGGAGGATGTTGTAATTGGACTTTGTTGTTAGTGATCAATTTATTCGGTTATTTCTCACTTATTATATTGTTGGAAAAAAATTTTAATGTCTCATATTTTTGTCAGGTGCTAAAAATGGTATTTTAAATTATAACGTTTTGGATATTTTAGTATTCGGGATTAGTTAACTCTAACATTAAAATATGAGGGGTGTTACACATTGTGGGGAAAAATTCGATTTTCTATTAACGAATTGATTAACAAGATACCAGGATGCCAAATAATAGTATAAGCCAATCTAAACATGCGTGTCAAATTATTACCAATTTTGATATTTGTTAACTTAATTACTACGTTTACATGCAGGATAAGTCAAGTAATGATCAATAAGCATAATCACACGCGAGACAATGATGTACGAGGAAAATCCAATTGGAAAAAATGGCCAGGCCTAGACAAAATCACTATAGTGAAGGTTTTACAAAAAGGACACAAACGACTTACAATACTTGACTCCTCAATCCTATGCAAATGAATGTCTTCACACCTTCTCTTATACAAACCGCGTAATCCAACGTCAGCTTCACAGCATCTCCATACCTCAAACTCCTCCTATAGCCTCAACCGTCACCCACTGGTGTGGAATCCACCACACTATAAATATATAATGAAGAGTTTGGGATTTGATCTTGAACAATGATCAAGATAAACAATCTTGTATATGGATTTAGGTTTAGAAAGTGTTTTTAAAAGTGTGAGGTTCAAAACAATATTTTTCTGCAAAAGGAGACTACATAAAATTTATGGAAAACCTAGTTTTAAAAAGTGTAGCCGTTTTAAAAACTCAAAAATGTTTTCTTGAAAAATGTGAAGTTCGTTTGAACGAGAATGCAAGTTCATTCATACGACTTTATATACCTCGTTGGAACGAGATCAAAGTTCATTTGAACGAACAGGGATATTCGTTCTAATGCCTTTCCAACGAGCTTCCAATGCGTGGACTTCTGGTAAATAGAGGTCACCCATTTGAAGTTAATTTGAAGCACATTAGAATGATAATGGCTTCTCGTTGAATCCCTTGTTCGAACGAGAATGGCTTCTCGTTAGAACGACTAAATAAAAAATCATTTTTATTCTTAAAAACGTTTTAAATGATAAATAGCCTCAGAAAAATTAATCCAAATGCAATTATGAATATTTTGACCATCAAAATATCACATACCTTTGATGTCGAGAAACATGTAGTGCATACAATCATGTTGTACCAAGTGTAATCGCTTGCGTGTCTCGGTTCATAGGCTTGAGTAATAGATATATGACACATCTAACGCTATCTCCTTGGGCCAACGGAATAAGCCTATACACACATAAGATTTAATTGAAAATTTGCCCTTACTAATCTCCCCCTTTAGCTATTCCGTGACAAAATAATAGACAAAGTGAAAAATGCTAAGCTATGTATTCAAGCCACCTATGCCCATCCTAAAATCCAAAAATAATGGACACGAACAACCTAACAACTACTTAGCATCAATATTCTGTTGTGTAGCTTATGAAGAAGTCATGAAGGCAAAATTCTACACACACGAAACAACAAATACATGTGATATATGGGAGAGTAAAAGATATAAATGGAAGTTAAAAACTCCCCATATGGCAAAAAACTCTCTCCCTTTTTTTGTTCAAAAAAGACAAAGGGATATAAAATCAAAATATCTTGCGAATAAGAACACATATATGGATAAAGAGAGAAATACTATCATAGTGGCAGACATAAATAAGATGAGTAAATCATGAAATACGGTGAATAAGTGTATATATGTATAATAGAACATAATCGTATAACACCAAGCCAGGATATGTAAAAGATGGAACATGACAATATGGATAGACGGATATGAGAAAAAAATCAGAATCTCCATATAAAACACAAAAGTAATACATTGTAGCAATTAATTCATTTGAAAAGAGAGAGTGACAACAATAGGAATCACAATATAAAAAGTTGTCTCAAAATAACATAATAATCTCTCTCATAATACATTAAAAATAAAACCACAAACTATAAAATATCTCAACAAATAATCAGTTATTTGAAGGTGGCAGGATATCACCACTACTCGACCCATGTCTATCTTTAGATGAGTTGGATCCTCATCGCTGCTCATCAAGTTGCATCTCCTCAATGTGCACAAGCATCACTGTCTCCATCCGCATCCAGTGCTCACTCTGGCGGGCAAGTTGTGCAAGAAGGCTGGCCTGAAGACGACGAGACTTTGCTAACTCAACCTTAATACGCTTATGATCCTCCAACTGATGTGAAGACCTAATCTAGACATATCGAGTCAAATAATAAATTTCCGGTGAATCCACAAACTGATAAAAGAAGACGGAGGTAAGGGACCAGTAGACTCCGAGGTAGGACCTCACCCAGAAGAAGAGGTGAAAAGAACAGACGGACGATCCCGGTGAGCAATAGGAGGAAGATGGCCCTCCGATCGGTGAATATTATTCGCGTCAATGATATAAATCGAGCTCATCTTAACTTAATCAGGAATAAGAGAACCTCAGTACGAGACAAAGACGGGTGACCAAGATCCCATAAGGTAGGGTTGGCCTAATAGAGGATGTCCTGTTATTCGACACATAAGCTATAAAACCAAGAATCGTAATAGGAAGGTCGATGATCATCCTAGAGTTGATAACGTGCATGAATCAAAAAATCTCATCAGATATCTGCGTGGAGTTAGCACGCGAAAGAAAGGACGAGCAAATTACCCAATTAAGGGTTTTGTAGTCAGGGTGGAGATCGATGTGATATAGAGTGACAGTGTGAGATTGGTAGGAACGAAAAAGAATCTGAAGAATGTCATAAATGTGAATCCTCTCCTCCTCGGGTTGAGGAAAAGTAGCATCGGTTGCTCGAGGGATTCCCATAATAGCGGCAATGGTGTCGGATGACACGAGTATATCAACAATTCAAAGTGGAGCGAACTGTGATCATGTGAGCCTTCATGTAATGGTAAAATTCTCGAACTAGGTCGGGGAGAATCACATCGTACATGGAGAACAAAGGCTCCCACCCACGCCCGACAACCCACTAAGGGAGATGGGTTCGAGAAAAGTCAGATAGCATAAATACATGCTCTTTAACAATAACTCTAATATAGAACCCGAGACTACAAAACCGTTCGCAATCAACTCGGCTCACCCGGCGAAGGGAATAATATATAGGACAACATACCAGGGAGATTCGTGCTCGAGATGAGGAGGAAGAGGACTCTGCATGAGCCTCGTCTTGAGAAGTGCAACGTTTATGACCACCAGTTATATAAAACACACGAAAATAGGGAAGAAAATAAGGAGAACGGGACTGGAAGGGACAAAAGAGGATGGGCAACACCAAACACACGCTTTAAGAACCTATCTCCGTCAACAATCCAACCGACCCCCAATATAATCCAGAACAGGAAACCAACAACACAACAACAACAACAAGATACATATAATCAGCTCAAAAAATGACAGTACAAAAACAAAATAAGAAGTGAAGTAGTACTAATTCAGTAAAAAAAATGTGAACAAATTGAAAAGGAATGGAATTTGGTAGCAGTTCACTTATAAAAGGGGGAAAAATACTAAATATTTTTTTATTATATATTAAAAAATATTTTTTTTTTACCACGTAATAATATTAAGAGAGACATATATGAGTATACATGACAAAATAAGTATATACATACACATAAAAAAATGAAGAGGATGATACTAAAAATTGTGTGTATGTAACACCCCGCCTAATTAAATATCGGGTGGCGAGTCCCATACCAAATTAAAACAAAATATACAGTTGGCTCATTCTTAGCATCACTGTCAAAAACATTTACAACTCACCCAATACCCAATTAAGCTGGTGTCAAAAACTTTTCAAACTTTAATTACAACAAAATCCATTTTTAGTTTATGAATAACACTACACAAATTATTCTACAACACAAATAACTGAACAGATAACACAAAAGAATTTAGATGCATTTGGAATAGACATTCCCAAGTAAGAATTCAATACAGTAATCCATCAATAGTAAATGTTTTAAAACGACACAACTACAAGAGTATTTGACTCAGATAGAAAAGAGATAATTGAGTTCCTTTGGGCGACATGCCCTAACTAAGAGAATACTGTGAATCAAATGAAGATAGGCGTCTAAGCAATATTCCATAGCTCGTCATAATCCGCTAATGTTGGCGTCCCTGCTGCTGGACATCTGATATAGAAGGTACAATAGAAAAGAAAATATGCAAGGAAACGGGTCAGAGCCCGATGTGAAAATGATTTTGAAAACAACAAGTATTTAACAAGTGCAATAAAGCATTTATTATGTGCATGTTAGCATCCAGACTCTTACTTGCTATTCTCACCTCTCAGCTAGAGTGCACACTTAACGTTTCCTATTAACCTCCTAGTTAATGGCTCCTATTTACTAATTTCCATAATATGATTCCGTCCCATATCATAACCCCGTATGTCCCATACCATACGTCATATAATTATTCATATATGTTTCTCATTAACATGAATCGTTTCTCATTAATATGAATTAAGCTATTCAATTCCATAAGAATAAACATTTATTAACTTAACTCCATTCTCTTTCTCTATTCACCGTTATCTACAATTATCACCGTGGATATATTTAACCACTATATACATTCATTTAATTCATTATATATATATATATATATATATACACATACATATATAATACGGCACCCCGAGTCACAGCTGCGGTGCAATGCAGTACTCTGCTATCATGTCCCATAATCACTGGTCGTCGAATAGGGGACTAAAGGTTCGGTAAGGATTTTTAGAACCACAAACATCAACATACAAATTGGAGGCGAACATAGTTCTCGTATCCATGGGTCACGCACATACCTACATACCCACATTCAGCGGACTTATCAACTCCCCGATAAGTCTTTCATAGACCTATGTTCTTGAGCGACAAATCAAAAATCCCATGGATTCATCAGGATATGACTGCCCTCACGCGCAAACCTCCCGTCGATAGCAAGTAAGCTAGGTATGTCATACACATAAATCATCAATCAATCAAATAGGCATTATCATACCTATAATATACTATCAACAAGGTACTCACATTACCCTTAAATTATTCCCATACGTAGCATTATATTTCTTTAAATCCCACGTATTAAAATATCATAACTTTACTTCTTAATTTAATTATCCCCGAGCCTCACTCAATACTCAAGGTTCAAATAGGTTTTTCCTCAACAAATATTCAGTAAGAAGTCACTAATACCCTATTGGTCCATATCGTCGTATCTCCCGAATTACTACGAATTAAACTCTCCCTTTAATTTAAGGTTAAAGCCGATAGTTTCAAATCTCTTATAAACACATCTCCTTTCACTTAGGATTCAAACCCTCTTGTAAACTTAAGGATACCCAGGTGTTATATTCAATCACCCCTACTGATCATATATTTAATCCTCATGTATACCAATTAGAAATCAACAAATGAATCTAGCAATCGAAATACCTTTCAATTTTTTTTTTTTTACAAGAATAAGACTACACATGCCCAACAAACGGATTTTTTAGCTAAACCCAAGAGTTATAACACTTAAAAAGGGCCTATCTCTTGATTATCATTTTTCAGCTAAACCCAATACCTTTCAATTTGATTATCATTATTCTAATCATTTAAATCCCAATCAAATTAATTCAAATCTTATCTAGGGCTTACTGATCTTCTCTAAGTCCCATAATATCCAATTAATAATCACCAAAGATCTACAAAAGGGTTTGGGATAAGAATCATCATGAAAAAGAAACAACTTTAATCATTCTGGGGAGGTCGATCGATCGAAGGCAGGGGGTCGATCGATCGATCGCCCAGGTAACAACCCAGTTTTCTGCATTTCTTCTACTACGGATTTAACCATTTTTTATCAATCAAACCTTCATATTAACAAACCAAATGACTTATAATCCTTACTACATGATATATCAACATATATAAATGATTTCTAATGCTCTAAACATCCTAGAATCATCAAGAGATTGAATTAAAAGCATGTTTATATCCTCTTTTTCCAGAAAATTATCAACATAATATCTTCAAGAACACATCAATGGTTTTCAGAATTTCTTCAAAAGATTTATGATTATTTCGTGGATTACTAACTACCTACAACATGAGTTTGATTCCTATATATTTTCAGTTTCCAAAAATCCATTTAAAAACTCCATTATTTCTTCCAAACATGAAAGTTCATCTCTTTTTATAACTATTCTAATATGGACAATATACAAACTTAGTGTTGATACCAAATTTAATCTGCCGATGTGGACCAATAATGAGAAGACACGTGGCACAATAACAACGAGGAAGTTTATTTCTCCCGACCAAGTCATGTTCTCTCCGAGCAACGAGGAGGACACCCCGAGGAACTCTATCATCTCGAGATACTCTAAGCACTCCGAGGAACTCTTGATCAACGAGCAACTAAGGCGGTCCGAACTGCATCTCGGCCGTATCATTAATTACCAGACGGACAACTGTTCAACTATTCATTATATTCTTGACGCACACGCTGCATTAAATGTATTACCCTTTCATATGTATATCATTTAATGTATTGGACCTTTCATGTACAGCCTAAAGGCTATAAATACCTTGTATCATCCTCATTCAAGGGGACCGGAATTTCTTGAGAGAACTTGTAATCAAGAATTCCACAAACACTCAGCAATAACATAACAGTGGACGTAGGCTTTATTCCTAGCCGAACCACTTTAAAAATCTTTGTCTTATTTATTTATCTGTGATTAAATAATTAGAGCGATCTAGTTTTTTACATCAACAGATTGGCGCCGTCTGTGGGAACGTGTTACAAGCGTTGTTCTCCACCAAAAACTAAGTTTTTATTTTCTCTACGTATAATCAATTATACATACATCTTTTGATTGAATCGTGATTTTTATGTTTATATACATAAATTAATTGTCCAATTTTTATTTGCAAAATGTTGCATATCATGATTTTTAAATCATAACTGTTAGATTAATTCTTATTTAGAAATCTGAAAAATAGTAGATTTCATAAATCATAATTCTTTGCTTGATTCTCAAGTTTTAATTTTATATCATGGAATAAATATTTTAAATGATATACGCGACGATGATAAGATTTGATCATTTTCATTGTTGATTTTGAAATAAATTTTGTAAGATATTTGATGTCTATTCAAATTCCTATCATATTTTTAATAAAAGAATGGGAAAAGGTTAAAGACAATGAAAAGTCTTCTCATGGAAATCATGACCCATATATATTCTCTCTCTCTTTAAATTTGAGTCTCTTTGCATTCGCTTTTATGAATTATATAATTAATTTGGTTCATCTTCCATCTATGTCAATAAAGTCAAATTGATTGATTTTTTATATAAATTTGGTAATAATTTCGATCATTTACCATATTTTTATCTCTCCAAATTGGGAATAGGAAGGGATCAATATAAAAAAAAAAAAAAAATTCTCTCACCTGAAAAATCATTACTCACCTCTTGTAAAAGAGGATCAGTAAAATAATCATGACCATATCAAGACTGGGAACAAATTTGATATTTTGGCCCCTCGTTCATCACATCACAAGGTTTCTTTGACGAAATCACACGATCTAGTGGGTTATATATTTATTCATGTAATTAACATTCTTAAGGCTTAAATTTTACATTGAATGTTATTTTTTGATCTCAAGATTCGAGATATTCTGGTCATCAAAAACTTTACGTCTTATTTATGATGCATATTTGATAATAATTTGTCCATCTCACACACATTTGGCATAAAACATATTATTTCATATTTTGAAATTTTTATGCTGATACATATCATATATTGATTGGATAAGTAAATTATTCTCATGACTAATCAATTCAGCCTACACATATGGTAGAGCAAATTATTAATTTTTACAGGCACAAGATTCAATGCCGACGAATGCTGAAGCACAAATTATTCTATATCCGTTCGGATTCATATTTTATATTTATCTCAGCATGGAGCTCGAAAAAATTTCTTCTCTCTATATATATTCAGCTCCGAGGAAAAGCTACAACAGTTATTATATTTCACCCCCAACGGATAGTTGGTCGGGGTAATTCTTATTTATATTCAGGCCCAGATATCTGCTCCAGCACAAATGATTCTATATACCCATTGGGATTCATATTCTATATTCATCTCAACATGGAGCACGGCGAGATACTTATTATCATATTCATCTCTGAGGGGAACTATAACATTTATTATATTTCACCCCCAACGGATAGTTGGTCGGGGTAATTCTTATTTATATGCAGGCCCAGCAAAGTTCTCGGCCATATTCTTATGTTCTGGAAAATATTATTCTTATTCGGCATTCTGCAATTATGCCTCGACAAGATACTTATTCAGCTTTAAGGAGAATTACAACATTCGTTCGGATAATTCTTATTTATATTCAGGCCTGACAACGTTCTCGGCCATATTATTATGTTCTGAAAGATCTTATTCTTGTTCGGCATTATATGATTCTACCTCGACTGATCGGCGAGGCACTTTATTATTTTTAATTATTCTTTATATCTATTTGGATGCATATTCTATTCTCATTTCAGCATGGAGCTCGACAAATATTTATTATATCTTATTCAGTTCCAAGGATATCTCCGGAATTTATTATATCTTATTCCCAACAATCTGTTGGTCATCGCCGAGGAGGTATGCTGCATTTATTATATCTTATTCCCAACAATCTGTTGGTCATCGCCGAGGAGGTATCCTGCATTTATTATATCTTATTCCCAACAATCTGTTGGTCATCGCCGAGGAGGTATCCTGCATTTATTATATCTTATTCCCAACAATCTGTTGGTTATCGCCGAGGAGGTATCCAGCATTTATATTATCTTATTCCCAACAAATCTGTTGGTCAGTGCCGAGGAGGTATCCATCATTTATATTATCTTATTCCCAACAAATCTGTTGGTCAGTGCCGAGGAGGTCTCTAGCATTTATATTATCTTATTCCCAACAAATCTGTTGGTCAGCACCGAGGAAGTCTCCAGCATTTATATTATCTTATTCCCAACAATCTGTTGGTCAGCTCCGAGGAAGTCTTCATCATTTATTATCAATTACCACCAACTCTGATTGGTAGATAAAATCCAACTCCGGTTGGTAGATAAAATCCAACTCCGGTTGGTATTGGTCGATAAATCTCATTCAAAGTTCACATTCCACAGTTGGGGGCTTCTATTACAGATATATTTGTTCATTTGGTGGCACATTCTTATAACATCATGCAATCGAGCATCAAATTTAACTCCACAAACTCACACGGTCAGGGCCCCGACTAGTCATCATTCAGGAGGAATATTGAAGTTCAGAAGGTATATTGAAGTTCAGGAGGAATATTGAAGTTCAGGAGGAATATTGAAGTTCAGAAGGTATATTGAAGTTCAGGAGGAATATTGAAGTTTAGGAGGTATATTGAAGTTCAGGAGGAATATTGAAGTTCAGGAGGTATATTGAAATTCAAAAGGTGTATTCAAAAGTATCAGGACATGATGAAAGAAAGCGATAAGTATTCCACCGAGGAGCTCTGTCAGACCATAAATTAGAAGACAAGTTGCCTATATGGAGGCTATATGTAGATGGCTCATTTTGCACTACAGGCTGTGGGGCAGGGATCGTTTTGAATAGCCCGGACGAGGTCGACATGGAATACGCCATACGTTTCTAATTCAAAGCTTCTAATAATGAGGTTGAGTATGAAGCCATGATTGCATCCAAAGGAGAATTGATGGTCAAGTATCAAGCAAAGGTGATGGAGTTAGTATCAGAGTTTGTTGCTGTTCAACTGGTAAGAATATCAAGAATGGAGAATGTGAGAACATACGCCTTGGCCCGATTAGCATCAGCTACTCGTACCGAGCTACGAAGAACGATACCAATTGAAGTATTAGAAAGTCGGAGCATAGATGAAGACCTGACAATGAATATTATTACCCTTGATTTAGGACCATCTTGGATGGATCCCATCGGAGCATACATTGAGGAGGAACAATTACCGGAGGATAAGCTCGCTGCCAAGAAATGGAAGTTTAAAGCTGCTCGGTATGAACTAATTAATGGTATTTTGTATAGACGAGGAATTATGGCAGGTTTGCAAGGATGTGTACATCCCTCCGAGGTGAAAGAATTGATTAAAGAGATACATGAAGGGTCCTGTGGAGCATGTAGCAGGTCGGACACTTTTGCAAAAGGTGATGACGCAGAGATACTACTGGCCGACGATGAGAGCTGATTGTATAGCTTATGCCAAGAAATGTGACAAGTGCCAACGCTTTTCCTCCATCAGAAGAACTTCACAAACATTATTGACATCCATCATTTATCCTTGGCCATTTTCTATGCGGGGATTGATTTGGTTGGACCATTGCCGACGACTCGAGGAAGATTCAAATACCTCGTCATCGCAGTAGATTTATTTACTTAGTGGATAGAAGCTGAGCCACTTATTGACATGACATACGAGAAGGAAGGTGTACCGGTTTGTTTGGAAGAACATCATCTGCCGATATGGTCTCCCTCATGCCTTCATCACAGACCATGGAAAACAATTTGATAACGAGGAGTTTGCTGCCTATTATCATCAGTCAAACATTTGAAATGCTCTAAGGAGCCAAAAGCTCTAAGGAGCAAAAGTGCTATAAGTAGCCAACCTCCTTTGTTAGGAGGACAGCTCTAAGGAGCAAAAGTGCTATAAGTAGCCAACCTCCTTTGGTTAGGAGGACAACTCTAAGGAGCAAAAGTGCTATAAGTAGCCAACCTCCTTTGGTTAGGAGGACAGCTCTAAGGAGCAAAAGTGCTATAAGTATCCAACCTCCTTTGGTTAGGAGGACATGCTCTAAGGAGCCAAAAAATGCTCTAAGGAGCCAAAAGCTTTAAGGAGCCAAAAAGTGTACACCAGCATGATCAATTACGGTTGGTAAGATAAAAATATACTCTCATATTACAACTTATGTTGGTCGGGAGGTAATATTATTACAAAAAGTTATTTGAAGAGCAAAATATTCCAAAATACACCAAGTATAGTTGGTCGGGGATAAAAACCCATCAACTGTAGTTGGTCGACAAGCATAATTTAACAACCTTGGTTGGTTGGAAAAATTTTAACATTTTTATACTCATTACTTTATTATTAAGTGATCGAGCAACGTTACTAATACTTGTAACTTCTTTATTACTAAGTTGGTCGATGAACAACACAATATTGTTATACATATGCACACATGTAAAGTATTTTACAAGACAATAACAATTAAGATTGCGAATAAAAATGAAAGTCTTTCATTAAATTCAAAAAACAAAATACATTGAGAATGAAAATGTATACTAATTATTACATTGAGATTCCTATTCTATTGGTTTCTTCTCCTTCTACTTTTAAAACAGGTTCCTCACCAGCAGGAGGATCATTCAAAGCATAAGGGGAGTGTATGAAGTTAAGATCTTTCAACATTCTGATATTCATCACAGATGATCTATCCGAGAAGCATTAGCTCATTCCCGAGAAGCACTTGCTCGTCCCTGAGAATCACTTGTTAGTCCCCGAGAACCTCTTGTTCGTTCCCGAGCAGAGGTAGAAGTCAAAATCAGCATCTATAGCACTGAGATCTTTGCTAATACTGTCTCGACCAATAATGAAGAAAAATTTATGAGAAAATGTTTCGAAGTCCACCACTAGCTTGGTACTAATCAGATTGAAGAGTTGGGTTCAAAAGCTAGTATGTTACTCGACAAAGTATCTAGAGGATCATAAATCAGAAAAATCAAGCACGTAAAGTTAGCATTCAGTTGCTCGGCACTATAGGCAGTTGGTCAGATAGCAAACCGATTAACATACTTGAAGATTATGACAAGCTACAAGCTGCATACTATGGCATGGCTGCATCCAAATTCCCAGGGGTGATACATAACACACAGAGTTACTCAAAAGAAAGATTAGCCACCATCGATCAGCCTGCATCATACTTCGTCCAGGAGATAATGAACTTTATGTTGAACAAATCAAGAAGGTAGATCAAGAATTTCACGAGCACCGAGCAACATTGCAGAATAAATACTCCATCCTTTCAAGTAACCCATCAAGCATGAAGCATTGGGGGCTTCTGTTGATACCAAATTTAATCTGCTGATGTGGACCAATAATGAGAAGACACGTGGCACAATAACAACGAGGAAGTTTATTTCTCCCGACCAAGTCATGTTCTCTCCGAGCAACGAGGAGGACACCCCGAGGAACTCTATCATCCCGAGATACTCTAAGCACTCCGAGGAACTCTTGATCAACGAGCAACTAAGGCGGTCCGAACTGCATCTCGGCCGTATCATTAATTACCAGACGGACAACTGTTCAACTATTCATTATATTCTTGACGCACACGCTGCATTAAATGTATTACCCTTTCATATGTATATCATTTAATGTATTGGACCTTTCATGTACAGCCTAAAGGCTATAAATACCTTGTATCATCCTCATTCAAGGGGACCGGAATTTCTTGAGAGAACTTGTAATCAAGAATTCCACAAACACTCAGCAATAACATAACAGTGGACGTAGGCTTTATTCCTAGCCGAACCACTTTAAAAATCTTTGTCTTATTTATTTATCTGTGATTAAATAATTAGAGCGATCTAGTTTTTTACATCAACACTTAGATTGCCATTATCAAACACTTGCCTCTAATAAAGGTCTAATCATTTGGGGTGGTGTATCACAGGTGGTTCTCCCTTCTCCGGTCAACTTCCGGTGGTGGTTGGTAATGGTGACCTTTGGTCTCTGTTCTTCTCCTTCCCAAGTAAGCTTTTCTCTTCCCAAGCAACCTTTCACTATTTATCACAAGGTGACCTCTCAAGTTTTGTGTAGAAGAGATGAATAACCCACGTACACTTAATCTCCAAATACTTATAATAGGACAAAATCCTAAATCACTATTCATCCCCTATAAAAATGACCAAAATGCCCTTTTCGGTTGTCTATTCATTTCTAAATGATCCAAGACTCAAAACCAACATCCAAATAGACTTTTCTGACTATTTCAACCCTTCCGGACGCAACGACACAGTCAAAATGACTATAAGGTTGATAGAAAATAAACTCCCTTTTTAATTTAACAAATTAGTCCCGACACGTCCCATACCGCGTCCGACTAAAAATTCAAATTACTGAATTAATATCTCACAGCAATATCAATAATCATCACATTTATATATTATCTAAATATCTTTAAGTAATATTCAGAATCATACATTTTTAATATCCACAATTCGGATAAACTCAAATGAATTAATTAATAATAAAATCCAATTAATCCATTAATTTAAAATATAACCCATTTTAAAAGTCATTAAAATCACGGGGTATTACAGTGTATTCACATGAAAAGAAACCCATATATATTTCTAACAATACAAAAAGAAAGGAAAGAAAAAATTACCTCAAATGGAGAAAAACCAACTCACGAAACCCCAACAGGCTGAATCCTCTAAACAAGACCAAGGTGGAGCAAAAATTACAGGCGCACGAGGATGTGGCACTAGGTTAGCATGAATCCCTACCAAAAATAGAGGACGAGGAGAGCATGAAAATGCAAGGACACCGAGAGATATTTGAACAGGTTTAACAAAGAAGGCAGGAGGGAAAAGGTAATGAGGAAAACTACTGAAAGAGAAAACCTAAAAACAGAAAATGCATTTTTTTTTAAAGTTCGTTAGAACGAAAAAATGGTTCGTTCGAACGAACTGAAGGTCTCGTTGGAACGAAAGAAGAGTTCGTTCGAACGAAGATTTAGTCTCTTTCGAACGAGTTTTCAACGAGCGAATTCGTGACATGCAGAGGGGCTACGTTGAAAGGTCGTTAGATGACCATTATAACGAAAGAACGCAACTCGTTCGAACGAGGTGGTGATCTCATTCTAACGACACATGCAAAATTTTTAATTATTCTAGAAAATTCACCAAAAACCAAAAACAAATAAGAAAAAAACAAAATAAATTTAGAATAAAAAAATACAAACGAGAAAGAATATAAACAAAAACACATCTTGACATGAAATAATCTGATGAAACATGGAAATGTAATGTATGGGTGTGAACCTAAACACAAGAGAATCAATTCAAAAATTATGCTATAGTGCACGATGGCTAATGGATCTGCCAAATAGTTAAGTAATCAAATTAACCTCAGTGACAGATAATGTGGCACTCACATGAGGTCGACGCAGGTATGCATATATGCCGAAGTCTTAATGATTCTCAACATAATATAGTCAAAAAATGAAAGATGGAAATATGAATAAAGTTGTACAAACCCATTGATCTTCAATTAGTCTCCCTCAAATACTCATGAATTTTTTTTAGAGGAATTTTCTGATTTTATGACATGAGAGTCGTTTTTCTTTTTGTTTTTTATATAGAATGCAATATCACATTGGCCCATTAATAGCATCATAAATATGTTTGCTTCAATCAAATGGTCTCTTATCAATGGTGGCTTTTCATGCAACGGAGTATTTTCTCCGATCACAGCCCAAGCCATTTCACACTCACGCACAAGCATCACATACAATAATCTCATGAAATGGTTCTTACATGCATAACAATCCCAAGAGAACAATATGGACATGACAGTACTAAGAGGAGAACATCTTATTTAGCGCATTCAAAGAAAACCAACACTCAAGAGAGACCGTGAAACGTGTGTGTAGAAAAGGTGATGATAATAGACCAACATAAAGGATATAGACACATACGAACATTGTGATGCCCAAAAAGACATATTTAAGCACTATGTTAGCATAATCGAATATAGCACACCATGATATGACACGAAAAAATGGAGTGAATGAGTGCTTCAAGGAGCGTAATCACGTTACACAAAAATACAAAAACTTGAAAAATCTTTTTAAAGTTTCTATAAATGAAAAGGACAAAAAAAATATTTTTGGATTTTTCATAAAATTATATATAAACATGTATAATCTAGTTTAGGAATATAAAGAATAATAATAAACACACATTCCAAAACTAGATACTGGCACGAACTCAATCGATGGAAAGAACACCAATAGATTTCCTAAGATTTTCAAACCGAGGGGCATCTAGTGGTTTAGTGAAAAGATCAGCCAATTGAAGATTGGGAGAAACAAAGCTTAAGGATAAGACTTTTTCTTCAATAAGGTCACGAATGAAATGCTCACGGATCCTAATATTATTTGTTCTAAAATGTTAGACCGGATTACGAGAAAAGTGAATAGCACTCATATTATCATAGAATATGGTCATGGTGCCTTGGTTCATTCCACAATCACCCAACATTTGTTTCATCCACAAGAATTGTATGTAACAACTCCCGGCTATAATGTATTTGGATTTTGTAGCTCATAAAGATATTAAATTTTGTTTCTTTCTCAACCACGAAACTAAAGCAATGCCAAAATATAAACACCCACCCAATGTGATTTTGCAACCATCCACACCCCCAGCCCAAACGACATTAGAATATATCGATAAACGATCATCAGTATCGAAAGATTACCATAGTCCATACTCCAAAGTACCACTTATATATTTGATAATTCTCTTAAGCGCATGCAAGTAAGACTCTTTTGGGGATACCCGATACCTAACACACACACCTACAATAAAGGCAATATCGGGATGACTAGAGGTTAGGTATAGAAGGCTACTTATCATACTCCTAAAGAGGGTTTGATCAATCTTCTTTCCAGATATATCTTTGTTAAGCTTAGTCGTAGAACTCATCGGTGTACGTGCGCGCCTAGTGGTTTCTAAACCAAATTTTTTCACTAGATCTCTCGCATATTTATCTTGGGCTATGGAAATATCATCCTCTAATTGACGAACTTAAAGACCTAAGGAGAACTTAAGCTCACCTACCATACTCATCTCGAACTCACTAGTCATTTCCTCTATAAAACGATGAGTATGTCGATCACAAGTGGAACCGAAGACTATGTCATCGATATAAACTTGAGCAACCAAAATGCCCCCTTCTCTTGACGCGTGAACAGTGTCATATCAATCCACCTCTCTTGAAACCACGGTCCAGGAGATAGGAAGTAAGCTTCTCATACCAAGATCGAGGAGCTTACTTTAATCCGTATAGGGGGCTTTCTTAAGATCGGGGAATTTTGGATCTTCAAATACTTTCGGTTGTTCCACAAAGACCTCTTCATGTAGAATGCCATCACCCTTTACATCCATTTGACACAACTTGAATTTTAGATGACATGTAATGGCTAGCAAAAGACAAATAGACTATAGCCTAGCAACATGAGCAAATGTCTCGTCAAAGTCAACACCCTCAATTTAAGTATAACCTTGAGCCACCAACTTAGACTTATTACGAACAATGATGCCACGCTCATCTATCTTATTCTTAAAAACCCATTTGATACCAATAACGTTTGTGTCTCTTGATTGGGGGACCAATTCCCAGACATCATTATTTTTAAATTAAAGTATTTTTTCTTGTATGACATTAATTTAATGTTCCTCCTAGAGTGCTTATTTAATGCTCTTGGGATCGATTTAAAAAGTATAGAAAAAAGGGCTAACCTCATTTTCTAATTGAGCACGAGTCTTGACACATTGGTTTGGATCTTGAAGAATGTTTGTGGGGTCATAACTCCTGCGAACTCAAGATGGCGGACGTCGTTATCAATAGTGGAGTCTACCATATAATTGTAAGAAACGATGGGATCATCATCAGGGGGTGCATCGTTCTCACAAGCGATATCGATATCGATAAATGTTGGAGGAACATCATTTTTAATAGTGACATTTATCGATTCCAGAATTTTGGAACTTTTAAGGTTGTAAACCCTATAGGCTCTACTATACGATGAATAACCAAAAAATATTCCCTCGTCACACCCATAGTCAAACTTTTCTAAGTGCTCTCTATCGCGAAGAATGTAGCAATGACTCCCAAAGGCATGGAAATAACATAGGTTAGGCTTTTTCCCGATCCAGGGTTCATATGGCATTTTAGTGGTGTGTGGACAGAGATAAATCCGGTTCATCGTGTGACAAGCGGTGTTAACCGCCTCTGCCCAAAAATGCCTAGGCAAATTTCGACCAAGGATCATATACCTTTCCATCTCCTGGACGAAACTATTTTTTTGCTCAACAATGCCATTTTATTGAGGTGTGCCTATCGTCGATAATTCATGTTTGATGCTCGGCTCATCACAAAACTCTCCAACACCGACATCAATGAAATTCGTGCCATTATCACTTATAATTCGATTTATAGTGATACTATATTGAATCTTCAAAACATGGTATTTAGTTGTAAGAAACTCAACAACATCTTATTTTTCCTTAAGGAACCTAATTAGGCATTCCATATTAATTTTGGTATTTTTACGATCCCAACCATTTCATTTATCCCAAATTTATCTCATATTTATTCCACGAACCTTTTTGGTGAGTCCTTCGTGTTTTATGTATTTCTCTTATGTTTTACAGGTAAATCGTGCAATTGGATGGAAGAGAAAAGTCAAACTAGTGAAATTACGAGAAAGGAAAGTCAAAGTCAAATCGATAATTTTGTAGCCAGAACTCAAAGGAGGAATAAATAGAAAAGTTGAAGAGCTCGAAATCACGAGAATACTGGAAAAAAACGGCACCTCTATTTGAGCCACGATGAAGAAGTTATGACCATTTAAAGTTGAGAAGAAATTCAGTGGCAAAACTGAAATCAGAAAGAAAATGGAAAAGCCGAGGCAGAACCTTCGACCAAACCAGTTCGATCTGCGAACCGGTTCGATTTGCGAACCGGTTCGCCCGTATGGGTTTGGTCATAGGTTTGGTTCGATCAACGGGTTTGGTCCCAGGCGTAATTTTTCCATCTCTTCCTAGATTTTTGCTAGAGTAATTTGAGTTTATCCAAACTATTTTGGACGAATTTTAGCAAATTTATAAGGTCATTAGACTCTTAGGAACATAATTAGAGAGTTTGTTAGGTAACTTATGATTGCAAACTAATTAGAGAACAACTTGTACACTTTTCATCATCAATTCAATTTAGGATCAAGTTTTATTTTCTTTTTCTTCAATTTAGTTGATTTCTCTTACATGCTGTTGTGTTCTTCAAGTTGGTAATACAATTTCATCTCATAATTCTTATTATTTCATCATGATTCATTGCATTACAATGTTTAATTACGTAGAAATCAATTACATGTCTAGCTGAACTCATAGTGAGTTGGGAAACATGAATCCAACCTAGGTTTTGACATTAAATATAAAATTCGAAATAATTGTATGATTAATTATTAGAGTTTGATATTCGTATCGGGGCTAATATCGTTGATCTCTTCACCCCGTCTAACGAAGACAATCAGAGTGTTTAAGAATACAATATATGTGTGGGTAATTCTATCATTCACGTCGTGGGGACCAAATTTTGTTCTTAACCTACAAGAACGGTCGACCTAGCCCAACAAATTTAGAGAGCAGCCCGGCCTCACATCATGAAAAGAAGCTACGTGCGTGTGTAGTCCACACTCCCCCTAAACCAAGTCAATCCCCTATAATCTCATGGAGATATTCAAGGGATTCATGGATCATTATGGGCATCGTGGAGTTACTCGAACAACTAAAATTCTACATCTATAAATTATAACCCCTAGCCCGAGGAATAGGGCCATGTAACCGAGCATATCGAGAGATACTTAATAAAATAGTAGACCTCTCCGTGGACGTAGGCACGTTGTCGAACCACGTACATAGTTGTGTTATGTGTGTGATTTTTTCTTTCCTTATTATTTGTGATTGTTCTCCGTAAAACATCTATTGTGATATTTTTTATACCACAATTGGCGTCGTCTGTGGGAACCACTGTTATTCCTACGAGAACACTCACTAATTGAAAGCCCTCAATGTCTCACCAAAGGAGTAACATCCCTTAAGTCGATGATGTTCAGGAAGAACCTGCCCCTCTCAGGGTAAGGTTTAAAATTCGCCAGCTAAATCCAAGGCTTTGTCAACAAAGGCAGCCTTTTGAAGAGAGTTATGGACCACAAAGGTCCATATAAATTTCCATATTGGTCGACGCCTATAAGGCCAAACTTCGAGAATAAGAAGAAAACACTCATTGCCAAGAAGAGGACAATGCCCGCCTAAAAAGGTGGCTGGAAAGAATGGAGATGGATCTCCACAAAAATACAAGACGATGCTATGATCAAACTCCTAGTCCTCAGGTGAGTGAGTCTCACAACCAAAAAAGGAGCCCCAGGCGTGACCAAGGGACAATTGAGAAATACGGGTTATAGGATGGTTGATCAGAGCGACTACAGCCAGCTCGATGTCGTGGGAGTCCTGTGTGACACCCCGACTAATTAAATACCGGGTAGCTACTCCTTTATTAAATTAATTCAAAATGCCAAGTTGGTTCAGTTAATTACATCACTGTCGAAAACATTTAATGATTACTAACCACCTAGTATTTAAAAAGTAAGTTGTCAAATTTTAAATTAAATCTGATTAACATGCAATAAGTGAATTATGAAAGAATAACATAACCATTCACAATAAAGTCCCAATAGTGTAATCAACAAGAAATAAAGAGTATGGAGGAAATACTCCTCACAACAATCCCACAACTGAAATAATAAAACAAGTCTGAATCCTGAATTAATTACATGCCAAAAGTCTGAATAACTGAAATCTGAAATGTCTCTAATAGAAATGGGCGACGTGCCCTACAAATATTAAAACTGAATATGGAGTCAAGACAAAAGGAGCGTCTACTAGCAAGGCCCTGTAACTTCCACAACAGCTACAGCTCGTCACCTGAATGGAAATCCTATGCATGGTGTCCTTGTGGCTGGGCACCTAAAAGGTTTTTACAAAAATAGATTTGAAAGCAAACGGGTCAGAGCACGAAACTGGAGAGTATTTTAAAAACAGCAAGTGTTTTAATAACATTAAAACAATGAATGCAAAGTACATGTTAGGACGTGCTCTCACATGAAATACTCACCTCTCGGCTATTTGTGCACTCCTAACGTACCGTACCCATACAAGTGTTATATATATATCTAACCAAACCGACATAAGTTCTAACCCATCTACTCGATTCACAATATGAATTCCCAATGTTATCACTTGAATAGATAGCTTGATTTAAACCCGGATTCTCAATTATTAGCATTCCCATTTACAGGAGGTTATCCCCTTATTTATCTTCTCAAGGAGTTACTATAATTATACTCATAATTAAACATGACAAGTCTGTTCATTTAACCGTATTTTATTCACATCATAAATATACGATACAAGCACCCCGAGGCTAAGCTGCGGTGCACACATACTATGCTATCCATCCCGGTACATCATGTACATAAGGATTACAAATTCCGAATCTCTCAGGAATTGTTAGAATAAGGACAACACACAAAAATGGAGGCGAACATAATTCAACATATCCATGGGTCACGTACATACCTACGCTCCATAGTCAGCTGACTTATTAACTCACAAATAAGTCATTCTAGTATTATGTTCTCTAGGTACCAATATAAATCCGGGCACACAAGGCTTAGATGGCCCTAAGCGAACGTAAACCTCCCGTGATAGCAAGTATGGTAGGTATGTCATACACATAAAATCATATACATATACTAAGCATGCACACATCTTAGTAATTACCATAATTTATTTGCGGTATACTTCTCAGTCTTATACCAATACACCTGCCCCCGGTTTATATATACACATTATCCATTATCCTCACGTCGTGATTAGTTATCCGCGTCCTAACCCACAATTTCCATTTTTGTTCAAATCATTCTTCTATATTTTACTCCTCAATATATCCCGAATATCCCAACTATATCATTTAGTCATCAAGGTAATGTTATCTCATCAAGTAAACAAGGTTACGGGACACTAGAAATCAAATCAGGCCAAAAAGGCCAATCTGTCAACTCGTTAGAAGTCTCGTTCGTTCGAACGAAGTGGGCATCTAACGAGATCTCGTTCGACAACGAAAGGCATCGAACGAACATACCTCTCGTTAGAAGGCAAACTGTCAACTCGTTAAAAGCTCGTTCGAACGACCTGGGCCGGCCTTTTAACGAGGTGACAGTTTCGAGCCCAGAATTCCTAAATTCGTTTTTCCTCCAACTTTCTCTTCTCAAAACTCATCCAAACATTAACCCAACAGTGTTTTAAGGTTCCTAATCATTCCCAAACATACTTAGGTCGTATATTAACATAAATATGGGATCAAATCATTCTAAATCACATTTAATCGTCAAATCTCCCCAATTTTTCCCCAAATCCCATGAACATGAACCCTAGAAAATTAAAGTCATCCATAGACATAATTAAATCCGTTTTTGTGGTATAAAAGATGTAATTCTATCAGAATAATCACCCAAACAAAATTCTACATGCAATCTCTTTATCAAAAAGTAAATTTCTAAATCCAATTCAATGGGTTTTTATCAATCTCCCAAAACAAATGAAATTTTCATAAATTCCTACGCATGGAAGAAACATTCGTTGTAATTAACGTAATTAAACCACTTGCCTTAGATAGTTCTCTGAATTTGGTGTTGGTGAATGGGTTGATTCTCCCCTTTCTCCATGGATTTCCTCCCAAGGTTGAAGATGGTGGTTTTCTCTTTGGGAACCTCTTCTAACTTCTCTCCCACTTCTTCCTATAACTCCCGTAGCCCTTTAGTTGATTAAGTGCTGGTAATGGCTTAGTGGGTTACAAAATAACCTAATATTAAGTCCCAAAATTCGTTGGTTATTATTCCCAAAATTTCAAAATTACTAAAATACCCTTTTAAGTTGCCGGTGTGGCCCAATAATGCCCCGGGACCCAAACTAAACCCCCGGGTAGTGTTTTCTGAGTATTTCGACCCTTCCGGACACGTTGGCGCACTCAAAATGACCATATGGTTGATAAAAATAAAATTCACTTTTTAATTTAAATAATTATATTCCTGACGCGACTGTCACGCGCGTCCCAACAAAATTTTCCAAATTGCCGTATTTCTATCTCACGACAAATTCAATATTTTCAATATTCATATATTGCCATATATACACATTATAATCAAATACCAACTCACATCTCGTTAGTATTTAATCCGGATTAATTTTTAATTAATTCAAATTTAATTTAATTAATCCCATAAATAAATATCGATAAAAATGCGGGGTATTACATACTCCCCCCCTAATAACAGAATTTCGTCCCGAAATTCAGAACTAAAAAGTACCTGGCAAAAATAACTCTGGATAACGTTCGCACATCTCATCCTCGCGCTCTCATGTGGACTCCTCGACATTATGATGTCGCCACTGAACACGCACTAACGGAACTATCTTTGACCACAGTTTCCGCTCACTTCGGTCCAAAATAGCAATCGGCCCCTCCTCGTAGGAGCTATCGGGCTGGAGATCGATGTCCTCCAAAGCAATGTGAGAATGAGCCAAATCATCTCTAAGATATTTCCTCAGCGAGGAAATATGAAACACATCATGAATCCTGTGCAAATGCTCCAGTAACCCAAGTCTATACGCAACAGACCCAATCCGCTCGATGATAGGAAATAGTCCCACATATCTCGGTGCCAACTTCCCCTTCTTCCCAAATCGCATAATCCCCTTCATAGGAGATACTCTGAGTAAAACCTGGTCCCCCACTTGGAACTCCCTGAAGAACCTCTTCGCATCAACATAGCTCTTATGCCGATATTGAGCTACCCGAATACGACTCCGTATCAATTCATTCCTTGTCGAAGTATCCTGAATTACTTCCGGCCCAAGTAGTTTGTTGTCCCCCACCTCCAACCAACATGTTGGGGAACGATAAGGTCTACCGTACAACGCCTCAAATGGAGCCATGCCAATGGTGAACTGGTAGGAGTTGTTGTAAGCAAACTCCACCAGTGGAAGATACTGCTCCCATCCACCCCCGAAATCAATGATGCACATACGCAACATGTCCTCCAACATCTGATTTGTACGCTCGGTTTGCCCATCGGTCTGCGGATGATAAGCCGTACTCAACCGCAATTCCGTGCCCATGGCCTCTTGAAAACTCTCCCAAAACTGTGAAACAAATATCTTGTCTTGGTCAGACACGATATTTAGGGGCACACCGTGAAGTCTTACTATTTCTGCAATAAAGAGCTGGGCATACTGTCCCGTAGTGTAGTCGGTCCTTACGGGTATAAAATGAGCGACTTTGGTCAACCTGTCCACAATTACCCAAATGGAGTCGTGACCTCTCTGCGACGTAGGCAGCCCCGTGATAAAGTACATGGATATGCTCTCCCACATCCACATCGGGACCTCTAATGGCTGTAGAAGTCCTGTCGGTCTCTGATGATCCACTTTTACCAGCTGACAAGTGGCGCATTTAGAAACAAACACGGCAATATCTCTCTTCATCCCGCTCCACCAATACTGACGTCTCATATCTTGGTACATTTTGTCCCCACCGGGATGTACCGCGAACCGTGAGCCGTGCGACTCTGCCATCACCTCGTGTCGCAATTCCTCCCCTTCTGGAACTACTAGTCTCCCATTGAAGCGTAATCCCCCGTCTGAGCTAACGGTATAGGACTCGGCTCCTTCTGCTAATAATTGAACTATCTGCTCCTGACAGAACGAGTCATCTGCTTGTGCCTTTACCACTCTCATGACAATCTGCGGTGTAACAGTCATCACTGACATGAATGATCGGGCCACTGCATCCTGGTGTCCCAACTCCTTCCACTTTGCCTTCCACACCCCCGCCACTTCATCTACTGGCCTACGACTTAACGCGTCTGCTACCACGTTAGCCTTCCCCGGGTGATACTGGATATCAAACTGATAGTCCTTCACGAACTCAATCCACCTCCGTTGCCTCATATTCAACTCCTTCTGCGTGAATAGGTACTGTAGGGACTTGTGGTCCGTGAACAATCGAAACTTCTCCCCCAAAAGATAATGTCTCCAAATCCGAAGGGCAAATACCACTGCCGCTAACTCCAAGTCATGGGTGGGGTAATTCTTCTCGTGAGGCTTAAGCTTACGGGAAGCATAAGCTATGGCCTGACTCTCCTGCTGCAATACACCTCCAAGTCCTTGTAAGGACGCATCGGTGTAAACTAGATACTCAACTCCCGGTCTCGGCAATGCTAACACGGGTGCTGAGGTCAATTTGTCCTTCAACTCATCGAATACCAACTGACAGGCATCACTCCAGATGAATGGCACACCCTTTCGAGTCAGATGTGTCATGGGACCCGCTATCTTGGAGAAACCCCGAATAAACCTCCTGTAGTATCCTGCTAAGCCCAATAAACTACGGATCTCAGTCGGTGTCGTGGGCTGTCCCCACTCCCTCACCGCGGATACCTTCCCCGGATCAACAGATATCCCCCGGTCCGAAATAATATGCCCCCAAAACTAAACCTCTTTCAGCCAAAACCCGCACTTCTCATACTTTGCATACAACTCGTTCTAACGTAGCGTCTGCAAAACCTGCCTCAAATGCTCGGCGTGCTCCTCCTCTGTCTGGGAGTAAACCAGAATGTCATCAATGAAGACAATGACGAACTGATCTAGGAACTCTCTGAACACCCTATTCATCAAGTCCATAAACACGGCTGGAGCATTGGTCAAACCAAAAGGCATAACTCGAAACTCGTAGGAACCATATCTCGTTAAGAAAGCAGTCTTCGAGACATCCTCTTCCCTGATACGCAACTGATGGTAACCAGATCGCAAATCAATCTTTGAGAAGAAAGAAGCTCCTCTCAGCTGGTCGAATAAATCATCGATTCGGGGCAACGGATACTTATTCTGTATCGTGACCTTATTCAACTCCCGGTAATCCACACACAATCTCAACGATCCATCCCTCTTCTTTACAAATAACACAGGGGCACCCCACGGCGAAGTACTCCTCCGGATAAACCCCTGACCCAACAACTGCTCAATCTCATCCCGTAACTCTCTCATCTCAGCTGGAGCCATACGGTAAGGTGAGCGGGCAATAGGCCGAGTGCCCGACATCAAATCGATCACGAAATCTATCTCTCTACTCGGAGGTAATCCAGGTATATCCTGAAATACATCGGCAAACTCTCGAACAACCGGAATCGAATCAAGCGGTATCACCACTTCCTTAGAGGTCTCCTCCTCTATGTAGTACAAATGAGTGGACGATCCTCCCTCAAGACGAGGCATCGCCACTAAAAACATCTTCGGCCCGGGAATGGCAAAGATAATACTCCTACTAAAACAATCAATCATGGCTCGGTACGCAACTAGCCAATCCATACCAATAATGGCATCATACTCGGTCATCTCTAATACTAACATATCTGCGGGTAAAGTAAACCTCCCAATCTCTATACCCACGCCTCTACAAATAAGGGAAATCACGGAACCCCTACTCAACGGTGAATCTACACAAGTAACCGTACTCTCGGCGGTGTCTAACAACCCAATGGTGCGTGCAAATCTCATAGCAACAAAACAGTGTGTAGCCCCCGTGTCAAATAAAATGCGCCCCAGAGTCCCCTGAATAGAGAACATACCCTCAATGGCTGGTGGATCCGGTGGGGCTGCGACCTGCTGGAGCTGATACACTCTCCCATACTGAAGCTGTCCCTGCTGAACTGGGACAGCTGGAATGGGTGGTAATGCTGCCATCTGTGGTGCTGGGAGGGCGGCGGGAAACATAGACCTCTGTGGCTCGTGTCGAGCAGCCTGCTGCTGCTGTGGGGCCTTGCCCTTATCAGGACACTCCTTACGTTTGTGGCCAATCTTACCACAAATGAAACACTTCCCCTGGAAGTTTCCCCCTCGCTATCCCTGCTGACCATGGCCCTGGTGACCGTTACCATTTCTGCCCTGGCCTTGCTGGCCCTGGTGAAACTGCTGCTGACCATTTTGACCCTGCTGGCCATTCCGGAATCCTCCCTGACCGTTCCTGAAACCCCCTGATCGGAATCTCTTAGAATCCCCCTGCTGGGAACCCTGATCACCCTGCCTATACTGACCCTGAGCTGATTGTGCCCCGCTGGCACCATTTCCCCCTGTCCTGCCCTGATGGCTGGACTCTCCTGATCGCTTCCCCTCTGTCAAGTGAAAGCGGTGGTCCTGGCAATGGAGCAGTGCAGCGTTAACCACATCAGAGTAAGTGGCCAACGATAGATTCCCTAACAAGTGCTGACGGATCCTCCAAGTCAATCCATCTGTAAACTTCTGAATCTTTTTCTCTTCTGTCGGTATCTCATCCGGAACAATATTCAGCAAATTAATGAATTCGGCCTCATACTCGGCCACAGTCTTTCCCTCCTGCTTGAGGTTCATCAACTTCCTTCTCATCTCCGTGTGAACAGCTGACGGAAAATACTTGCGGTCGAACCGCACCCAAAGCTCCTGTATAGTGAGAGTATCTCTCTCCTCCACGGTGGTAATAGACTCCCACCACTGCAATGCAGATCCCACTAGCTTGAAAGTAGCTAGTATCTGCCTCTGAACATCAGTGCACTCATACATCCTCAAGTGCCTCTGAATATCTTTCCTCCACTGACTTGAAACCACAACATCGGAGCAACATGCGAACTCCGGAGGGTGTGCTTTCTGAAAAGCATCTCGAACACGTTCTCAAGCAGACGGGAATGCATGTGCCTGAACTGGCGCCGCTACTGGTGCCTGGGGTGGTGCCTGCTGTACAATGGCAAGAGCGGCGTTTACCGCTTGGGCTACAATGGCTGCAACCTCAGCGGCATTCATGGTGCCCTGTACTGGTACTAGCTGGGGCTCTGGCTGTGCATCCCTAGGAACCCGTGGTGCACGTCGTGGAGGCATCTGAAATACGAGTAAAGTCTATAAGTTTGCAGTTATAAACTTAAAATAGCTGAAGAGCGAATCATACATAAAAGAATACAACAGTCCTAAAATATAGGGCTCTACATCAAAGAAAGCTCAGCGGAAACATAATAAGCCGTACAGATCCTATAGGACACTAGAACCTGATGCTCTGATACCACCTGTGACACCCCGACTAATTAAATACCGGGTAGCTACTCCTTTATTAAATTAATTCAAAATGCCAAGTTGGTTCAGTTAATAGCATCACTGTCGAAAACATTTAATGATTACTAACCACCTAGTATTTAAAAAGTAAGTTGTCAAATTTTAAATTAAATCTGATTAACATGCAATAAGTGAATTATGAAAGAATAACATAACCATTCACAATAAAGTCCCAATAGTGTAATCAACAAGAAATAAAGAGTATGGAGGAAATACTCCTCACAACAATCCCACAACTGAAATAATAAAACAAGTCTGAATCCTGAATTAATTACATGCCAAAAGTCTGAATAACTGAAATCTGAAATGTCTCTCAAAAAAATGGGTGACATGCCCTACAACTGAAGAAATCTGAATATAGAGTCAAGGTAGATGAAACGTCTACTAGCAAGGTCCTGTAACTTCCACAACAGCTACAGCTCATCACCTGAATGGAAATCCTATGCATGGTGTCCTTGTGGCTGGGCACCTAAAAGGTTTTTACAAAAATAGATTTGAAAGCAAACGGGTCAGAGCCCGAAAGTGGAGAGTATTTTAAAAACAACAAGTGTTTTAATAACATTAAAACAATGAATGCAAAGTACATGTTAGGACGTGCTCTCACATGAAATACTCACCTCTCGGCTATTTGTGCAATCCTAACGTACCGTACCCATACAAGTGTTATATATATATCTAACCAAACCGACATAAGTTCTAACCCATCTACTCGATTCATAATATGAATTCCCAATGTTATCACTTGAATGGATAGCTTGATTTAAACCCGGATTCTCAATTATTATACTCACATATTATACTGTACTCAATTATTATACTGTACAAATTTTGCCTTCGCCACCCCCGTGTGAATTAATTGTTTCTTAGAGACGTAGGACCCCACTCCAAGCATTCGGCCTTTAACATCCCTTCCAAACACTCGTGTTAACACATCGTTGTCATAATTCTCAAAAGTATCGGTACTACCCTCTCCAATCATACTTATGGCTTTTCTTTTCTCTTCCGCAGCCTTCACTTCCTCCTATATCATTATAAATAAATTTGTTAATCATTTTATAAAAGTTCAACTAAAAATTAAAATTTTCAGCAATAAAAATATTATACTCACATAGAAACTTTTGGCACTCTCCAACACAGTTTTATCACTGCGTATATGCCCTGACAACCAATTGTCTACCCTCCCAATTTGTACCTCAGGCTTAGTTTTTTGCTGTACATTGTTAAAATTAACAAATTAGCTAAGAACATTTTTAATGTTAAAAGTAAAACAAAAATGATACGCACCAACAAGTATTTCTTTTGGGCATATGTACGACGACCGAGACAATGGGTATACTTCAGCTTTGAACGGTTCTCAACATTTTTTAGTTTTTGTTGCCTTTTTTTCTCACCATTTTCCATTTCTCTAAATTTCTTCCATATTTCAGGGTCAACACCTTCAGGCTCAGCGCCATCATCCTACAAATGAGATCGCAATGTATTTTTGAAAGTCCTGAATTTTTGGGACCATGTCTTCTCCACTAATGGGCGAGCCACTTCCGGGGGAACGTTAAGATCAAATTCTCTCTGTTATCATTAAGCAAAACAAAAATAATTAAAAGAATAATAAATAGCAAAAGAATAAAAATAGAAAAGACGAATAAAAAATGAAGATATGAAGTATAAGATCATATTTACCATCAAAGCATTCCAAACATCATTTTTACATTTCTTTGGCACGTGCCTCCAGTCCGAGAAGTGAATCGGGCAATTAGCTCTCACAAAATCCCCGGTACGAGAACTCCACAGCTTTGCATTATCACCGACTATAGACCCGTCATCTTCAACAATGACTTTGATTTTCTCATTTAGGGTTTTGGCCATTGAGGAGGAAGGTTGTGCTAAGCCTGTACCTGATGACATTTTAAATTTCCTAAATTTCAAAACAAAGCATTAGTTCGATGGTAATATTATAGTAAAATAAAAGATAAACAGTATACTTATTGAATTAAAAGCATATAACAATTAACGCATCATTTCTCCTTATTAGCATATTACTAATCATGATATAAAGACAACAATTATGGCAAGAACAGTTGAATTTAAAGGATCAGTCTAAACTGATAAAAACATATCAACAACTTAGGCGAAAATACCACTCGATTGCATTAAAAATGCTACAATTCACCAACAAAAACACAATAAAAACTAGTGAAAAAACAATAGCTAGACTTTGTCATATTGCTTTAGCAGGTTCTCCAAATGAGGTTCATCTTCAAGAGTAGATTGGAACACAGTTGGTATCTCTAGCTCGTCTACTCGACTAGTTAATCTCTTCGGGGAATGTATAACAACCCACCAATTAGGAGTGTTAAGATCTTTTGAGTAGAAGACTTGACTGGCATCAGAAGCGAGAATTGCAGGCTCATCAATCTCATTATTGGTACTCTTGAACTTATCAAAATTAACCATTACCAAATTGGAGTCTGGACAATGTTTACAACCATTGATCTTGTCCTCCACCCTCACCCAATCACAATAAAACACTACCTCCTTAAATAGGGTATAGTCCAACTCAATTATTTGCCTGATAACTCCGTAATACATTGTCCAAGCATCTTTAATATTTTTATCACTTTTCCTTGCCCTAAATTGAGTCCAAGCCTTCATGCAAACACCACTGTCTTGTGTCACAACAGTATCATCGTGATGCTTGGGAGAGAATACAAAGCCATTGGTGCGGTATTTTTTATATGTTTTAACCTTGTGTTTTGGCCCTTGTACTAACCGCCACAACATAGCATTTGTCTCTGTCTCTCCAGAAGTGACTAGCTGCGCAATACAAATAAAATTATAGCTACAAAGTGAGTCTGGATAATAAAGAATATAACTTAATATACTAGTAAAATCAAGAGCACCTTATCATATAACCACAGAATGAAATAAGTTTGCATCTCTACTTCTGTTAATTGTCTCCCATTTCCTTTACCACGCCAAGTGGATTTTAGTAACGTTTTATACTCACTGCAATTTATTCACATAAGTTCGTGTATTAGTATTTAAATGTGAATTTCGATAAATACTTATTAAATTACTCAAACCTGTAGAATTCTGCAAGACCATCAACGTCAAGTCGAAATAGGACCCATCGACGTATTTGTTGAAACTGTTTAGGTTCCAACATCACAATCTTGTCATCTAACAACGGTCCTTCATCAGAAAACTCTCCATCTTCATTTATAAACGCTTCACGAGTACGTTTGTGGTTTCCGTCAAGAGAATTAGGCATGTACTCCATGCAATACCTAAGAGATTCAGCAGTAACATACGACTCCGCAATTGAACCTTCAATGTATCGCTTATTGCTAGGTATATCTTTAAAATCTTGCATCTTCCTATTCGTGTGAATAAGAAAAAAGTAAATATGACATATTCTAACAATGATCTATACGTATATGCTTATGTTTGTGATTGTGTTTGTGTTTGTGTGAAAATAAAAATTAATATAAAGAGTTTACCGTTCAAACGGATACATCCAATGTGTTCCTGTAGGACCACAAGCCAATGCTTCATCGGCTAAATGAACGGTAAGGTGGATACTAATATCAAAAAATGCCGGCGGAAAGTGCTTCTCCAACACACACAATGCCTCTGCAACCATAAACTTGGCCCTTTGCATATCCTCGCGAATTAAGACTTTTGAGCATAATATTTTGAAAAATAAGCTCAACTGTTGAATAGCTCTTCGCAAATCTTTGTATTTCGAAAATGAATGCTAAAGTAATACGGGCAACAAATACTCTATAATAACGTGATAGTCATGTGACTTCATTGAGTACAAACCAGGTGGGTTAAGGGTGACGATATTGCTCAGGTTGGACGAAAAGCTGGAAGGTAACTTTAAGTCTTTCAAAATTTGACAAAACTGTCGTTTCTCTTCTTTATCCAATATAAATGATGCTTTCGGTTTCATCCCTTTCCCGGTTTGCTCATCTTCTCGCATCCATTGACCACTATGTATGCCCAAGTCTTTCATATCCTTCCGCGCATTTATTGTATCTTTAGTTTTCGTTTTATCATCGAGGATTGTACTTATTAAATGCTCTGCAACATTCTTCTCAATGTGCATCACATCAAGAACATGTCGAATTTTATGAGAACTCCAATATTCCAAGTCAAATAAAATTGACCTTTTATACCATGCCTCCTTAACTTCAACATTACAATTCTCATTTGCATCACCCATTTTTCGCTTATTACTGGAAACTTTTGGAGACTTTCCCAGTGTATACTCGATGCAACGTAACTTCTTTACAAGTGCGTCCCCATTCAACCGACGTGGAGGAGGTGTATACTCTGTTGACCTAAGCCCCAAACTCCCACCTTTTCGAAAAGGGTGATCCATGTCAAGGAAAATACGATAGTTTGTATAAACTATCTTATTACTGTGTACCAGTCGGATGGATGGAGTATCGTCCCCACAAACATGGCAAGCTTTATAACCATGTGTAATACACCCAGATAAATTCCCATATGTAGGGAAATCGTGAATCCCCCACATTAACATAGCTTTCAATGTAAAAGGCTGCATCTCATACATGTCATAAGCCGAAACACCTACTTCCCACAATTCCTTCAACTCATCAACTAATGGCTGAAGAAAAACGTCGATGTCTTGACCCGGTGCCTTTGGACCAGGTATTAACAAAGACAACATTTGAAACTCGCTCTTCATGCACAATGAAGGTGAAAGATTATTCGGCACCGTGATAACAGGCCAACAGCTATAACTGGCAGACTGAATGCCACGAGGATTAAACCCATCGGTTGCTATTGAGAGCCAAACATTGCGTCCTTCTTTAGCAAATTCAGGCCATTTTGATTTGAAACTCCTCCATTGGGACGAATCACATGGATATCGTTGGTAATTCCATGAAGTGGTTGCCCTATGGTGCCATGTCATTTCTCGAGCTATCCACGGAATAGTATAAAATCTCACCAACCTTGGAATCAGAGGGAAATGTCTCAACACCTTTTTAGGTTCTTTGGTAATCCTTCCCCCTTTCCTCATAGTAACTGAATACCTTGATTCTCCACATTGGGGACATTCATCCATATATTCATTCTCCTTCCAATATAAGACACAGTTATTGACGCATGCATGAATGTAATTGGCCTTCATCCCCAAGTCTTTCATCATACTCTTCATCTTTGGATATTTTTCTGGTAGTGTATTACCTTTTAGGAGCCACCTTTTTAAGATAGACAAAAGTGCCGTGACACTATTTCCTGACCAACCAAATTGCTTCTTTAAGTTGTGAAGTTCTATAATTTAAGAAAGAGTTGTTTCAGGACCCTCGCATGAAGGATATAATTTCTCAACTGATAATCTCTTATATTCATTGTACTTGTCATTTACGACATGATCTTCTTTGGAAACTCGCGACTGACCGCATTCAACATCTACATAAGGTTCCCCATGCACTCCGTAACAAACATCAACAAGATTTTCCACCCCAACACCTTGTTCCTCGATGTTTTCTTCTACTATGATCTCCTCAACTTGTTGTACCGGTGGGGGATCAATAGTGTTCACGGATGTATTTTCACCGTGAAAAAACCATACAATATACAATTGATGCATACCATTCCTCCACAAATGTCTCTCTACTTCTTTCGATTTCAGACGCAATTTATTGCGACACTTCGAACATGGACAAGGTATCGTTGTCAACCCCTGGTCATTGTTCTCTTCCGCAAATTTAATAAAATCTTCAATTCCCTTTAAATACGACAAGCTGCCTTTATTCTCTTCAGTCATCCAGTCTTTGTTAATCGGTCGTGACATTCTATAAAACAAGATAAAACACACATTAACAATAAGTTGCAACTGTAATCTTCGATAATGATTGGTGTCTATTTATGGCAACATATTATACCACGACTTATGCTAAATTTATGGTTTCTAAATTCTAAACACATTTTTGATGAATAAAAAGAAAATTTAAGCATATTCATCATATCAAGTAACTAAAACACATAATTCATCGTGATTTCTATTTGCAAATAACTTGATCATTCATGGAGTTCTTTTTTATTTACCATAAAACTTAAGATGTGTATCGCAATAAGTGTATTGGGCAAAACTAAATATTAATCAACTTAAGATACATAGATGAGAAATGAAAAATACTATACACAAACCATACTTCACAAATAAAATCAGGTACTATTTATATTAAAGAAATTAGATAAAAATAAGATTTTTTTCTTTACTTAAATACGTGCCTTGCACATGACCTCTAGAATAAATTTTTTTATTAAATATGTTAGAAGAATAAAAAAAATAAAAAAATGACACAAACAAATTTTAATAAAAATCAGTTGTTTTCAAAACCTCTGCCCCAACCCCATCCCCATCCCCAATTCCAACCTACACCTACACCCTACATTAAAAAATTGAGAGAACTAAAACTACAAATTGAACAAACCAAAAATGCAATATAAAGAAAGAAAATAACCCAATTTTAAAAATCAAACTTTGTTGATATTTCCCTATCCCCTGCAGCTTTACGAATGAGTGTGTCATATTACTTCTTTGAAAATCAAAGCAAAATTTGAAAAAATTTTGAAAATCAAAAGTTTGATTCCATCCCCAATATATGACAAACTCATTTGTAAAGCTGTAGGGTTTGATTCCATCCCCAATATATGACAAACTCATTCGTAAAGCTGTAGGGGATGGACTCAAACTCATTCGTAATTCCTAATTCGTAATTCTAATGTGATTTTCCAAAAGTTTGATTTCATATATTGAATCCCCAATATATGGAATCAAACTCATTCGTAAAGTTGTGGGAATATCGATGAGTATCCCATAACAAAACCATAAATCTTATGGAGAGACGAGGGAAACGAGAGAAAAATACTTTATCGTCAGTGGCGGACCCAGGATTTTCAACCAAGGGGTGCTAATTGTTTTACAAAGGTCGGGGGTTCGGGGGAAGGAGGCCCCAAGGCAATTTTTTTAGGGTCATTTTTACTTTTTTTACAATCTTTCAACCCTAAAAATGTTAATGTGTATATTCACCCATTTTTTGCTCCCACTTTGTTTGAAGACTTTTTTCGAAATACCTCAACAAAATATTACCCTAAATTTTAAATTACAATAAAAAAATTCAACATAATTGCCCTAAATTTGAAAATATATTCCAAATTATGTTTCGACAATTAAAATTAAGAGAAAATGAGAAAACTAATATAATCACGGAATAGGCAACAACCTAATAACAAATAATCAATACTTTTATTTTTTAAATACTAATAACCCAATACCCAACAAATCTATATTTTCAAAAATTTAAACAAATATAAGCTAAACAGGGAATCCATTGAACTTGAAACAAATATAGGGTAAACAGTGAATAAAAAATTAACAGGTAACAAATAACCATTGAACTTGAACTTAAAAACAATAAATCTATGAACTGAATGAACTGTTGTGTGTGAATCCATTGACAAATATGTTAATTTACCTATTGAGTGAATCTATGAGCCGGAGGAGAGGGGAAGGGATGATCTCTGGCCGAGATGGACGTCCAGAGATGGCCGAGATGGACCGTCGGAATACCGAGATGGACCTCCAGAGGAGGGAGAGGGGCGATCAGTTATCGTGTGCGAGGTATACCAATTTCGCAAGCTGTATGAAGACGAACTGGTTGGGGGAGGTATAGAGAGAGACGGGAGAGAGTTGGAGAGTGGAGCCACTCGCTCCTCTCCCACTTTTTTTTTTTTTTTTATTTAAATGGCTTTTGCATTTAATTCTAATATATTTGTAACGGATTTTTGCTATTGATAATGGATTTTGTCCGTTACAAATGTGTAATGGACAAAATCCATTACAAATAGAAAAAAAAAATCCGTTACAATTTTCCTCATTTGGTGTAGTGATTGGAAAGGGTATTCAGTGCCCTTCGAAGATTCATTGAGTCTCGGTTGAGATGAGGAGTTTGACTTTTGGGTCAAACTGAGGCGGGGGGTGCCCGATGGCTTCCAGGTCAGTACTCGGGACGTGACCTGGGTTTGCGATGATGAGTGAAGGTACTAGGGACCTAAGGAGAGTTAGGGGTAACAGAGTGAGGCGTCTACAGAGCCCCTCGATGGGTGAGTTTGGAACAAATGATAGCCGTCGATTAGACACCGCATGATGCCTTTGAGGGAGTATGACCGATTCAGAGGGTCGAGGTCGATTCCGAGGACCTAAGAAGTATGTTGGGGATGATCAATTATGTGGATCAAAGCCGAATTTGTGGGCCTAAGGAAGCGAGGGTGACCAATTCAGCGGATCGAGGTCGGTTTCGAGGACCTGAGGATGACCAATTCAGAAGGTCGAGGTCAGTTCTGACGACCGAGGACCGAGGTCGATTTTGACTTAATTTAGTTGATGATCCAAGACCGGAGTCAATTCTGACCCAAGAGTGGTGAAGACCGAGGACCGAGATCAATTCTGACCTAATTAAGGTGACGATCCAAGACCGGGGCCAATTCTGACCCAAGAGTGGTGACAACCGAGGACCAAGGTCAATTCTGACCTAACAAAGGTGACGATCTAAGATCGGGGCCAATTCTAACCCAAGAGTGGTGACGATCAAGGACCGAGGTCAATTCTGACCTAGCTAAGGTGACGATCCAAGACCGGGGTCAATTCTGACCCAAGAGTGGTGACGACCGAGGACCGAGGTTAATTCTGACCTAAGTAAGGTGACGATCCAAGACCGGGGTCAATTCTAACCCAAGAGTGGTGACGACCGAGGACCGAGGTCAATTCTAACCTAACAAAGGTGACGATCTAAGACCAGGGTCAATTCTAACCCAAGAGTGGTGACGACCGAGGACCGAGGTCAATTCTGACCTAACTAAGGTGACGATCCAAGACTGGGGTCAATTCTGACCCAAGAGTGGTGACGACCGAGGACCGAGATCAATTCTGACCTAACTAAGGTGACGATCCAAGACCGGGGCCAATTCTGACCCAAGAGTGGTGACGACCGAGGACCGAGGTCAATTCTGACCTAACAAAGGTGACGATCCAAGATCGGGGCCAATTCTGACCCAAGAGTGGTGACGACCGAGGACCGAGGTCAATTCTGACCTAACTAAGGTGACGATCCAAGACCGGGGCCAATTCTGACCCAAGAGTGGATAAAGATTATATTTTGATTCTGCTGGAGAAAGAGCTTTGTGATTCCGATTTGAGCTGGGGAGCTGAGAGCTGGGGGAAGCTTTATAGGAGACCTCGCAGGGGGGAACAACCTATTTTGGGTGCTGTGAGAGAATTCCGCTGGGGAAGTGATCATGTGATCCTTAGGGGGTTTTCGGAGCCTTGCTGGGAGGAGTTTTCACTTAGCTTTTGAGGATTCCGCTGGAGAAGAGGGGTTCCGTTTGGGGGATAAGAATTGGATTTGAGGTTCCGCTGGGGAACGATGAATGAGCTGGGGAAAATTTGGATTGCCACTTGGGAGAGATCGCTCGGGGAAAGTGGTTCTTTTGATTTCTGTTGGGAAAAATACCATGTGATAATGTATCACAACGGGTAGCCGATGGCCGGGGAGGCCTTTTGTAAAGTCTGATGAGGAGGTGATTAGGTGGTCCGGGCGCCTTGCCCGAGAGTTCATTTGCTTGGATTTTGAGGGCTCCGTTGGGGAAAACGGTCTGTCGCCTGAAGGAGTGCGAATTTTTCTTGATGAAAAACGTTCTAAATCCCTCCTGGGATTTTTAGGAATTTTCCGGGGATTTTTCGAGGCTTCCTGGTATTTTTGGGGAATTTTTGTACGAAATTTTAAGGGGGGTGCCGGTCGACATAGACTGAGAGGTGCCATTCGGCAGTGGCACGGACTTTTGGGCTGCCTCGGGAAGGTGAGGAGACAGTGCCGATCGGTATGGCTGGACACGCGTGCCCGCGGGATGACGGGGCTTAGGGATATTTGGGAGCATCTTCCACCCATGGTGTGCTGGATGGTATCTTCAGCGGGTTTTGGGAGGTTGGCGGCTGCGCTGGATGAGACGCCTCGTTCGACAGCAGTTTTATGTGCCTTGGGGGAGAGGTGGTGGGACACTACCCATACTTTTCATTTTGGCTTCGGGGAGATGACGGTGACTCCCATAGATGTGCAGCAACTGTTGGGGCTGGATTGTGACGGGGAGAAGATAGAGGTGGATCGCTCTTTGTGGGTGGGGCCGGAGGCGGTGTATGCGGCACTCGGTGATGTGAGGAGGATAGTCTCTGGGGATTCTATCCGGCTGTCCTTGCTGAAGGATGTTTTGCTGAGCAGGGTGGTTGATGTGGAGGACGGGCTGCAAGTGAGGCAGATGGCCCGATTGTTCATCTTGTTGGTTCTGGGAGGTTTCATGGTGGCGTCGAGCGACGACGTCATCCATTTGTGGTTTCTGCCGTACTTGAGGATGTTTTCAAACATCCCTTTCTATGATTGGGGGGAGTCTGACCTTGGCGACCCTTTACTCTTCTTTGGATGCATTCAGCCGGTGCTGCCGGTAGACTTTTACTGGAGCCACGTATCTCCTGGAGGTATCCTTTACTTTGTGCATTTTTCTTTCATGCATTCGCATTTTCCTCTCATGCATTCGCATTTTCTTCATGCGTATCTTTTTGCTTGTGAATTCAGACGTGGTTTTATGAGGTGATTGGGTGTAACACCCCGCTGATTGCTCTGAAGGATGACACTGTTGGGGACTTCTGCCGACTGTACCGACGGCGTAAGGCCAACCGACAGTCAAAGGGATCTCTTTCCCTGGAGGCGGTGCGTCAGGTCTTGAATGACCTGACCAGTGGTCGGGTAAGGTCTTTTCCTTTTCAGTCTTATTTTTTGCACCTTCTGATTTTGTATCGACTTATGCTTGTCTTGTGGATTTTCAGGTGACCTTTTATCCTTATGGGACCGCCATTCAGGATACGGGGGTGACTGGGGTGAACGTGCAGATGAGGCATTTGTTGGTGCATGAGTTCGGCCATTCTTGGTACCTCGGGGAGAGGGTGATCCGTCAGATTACCGAGGAGGAGGTGGTGGTGCCTCCCGCGCAGCCTCCTACTTTTATGAGGCGGGAGCAACAGTTGTTGGAGGATGAAAGGATTGCGGCGATGATTGGCGAGTCATATGCGTTGTATACTGATACGGCCGCACCGTATGATTATATGGACTTTGTGACGAGATGGTTGATGGCGCCCAGTATACATGATGCTTTGCCTTTCCCTCTTGCTGGTTCGAGTCGGGCGGTGGGGTCTTCCCATAGTGGTGGTGGTCCGTTGGCACCTGCGGCGGCAGCGACCTCGAAGGTCCCTTTTGTTCGACTGTACACTCCTTCGTACAACATTCGGCGGGCTGATGGAGGGATAGTGCCGATGCTGCACCGTCCTCTTGCAATGGATCCAGAGGAGCTGGGCTTGATAGAGGATGTACTTCGTCCTGCGGTAAACCTTTCGGTCCTTTTCCTTTCTTTTTTGATTTCTTTTGCTTGATACTGATTCTGCCTTTTCCTTGCAGCAAATCCGGGTGTCGACCACTTGGCTCAGGGACATCAGAGACTGGATATCATCGGCGACTGCCCACATTCGGGATGTTGTCCCTGTTCCTTCTTGTTTGGTGCCGTCAGCCTCGTCCGGGGAAGACTCTAGCTCGGGTAGTGGGGGTGTGTCGTCTCGCCGTAGGGGGAAGAGAGTGCGTCGCAGGGGTGGAAGCTAGAGAGAGAGAGAGAGAGAGGATGTGGGTTCGGGCTGAGTCCCGTTTATTTTTGGCTTTTTTTTTTATTTTCTGCAAAATGATGTAACACAGTAAACATACATATGCAATGCAATGTAGTTTTTTGGCTATCTTTTATTTTAATGATGAATGAATGCATGCACATGCGCCTTCTAATTTGCTACTGAGACCGTAAAATTGGAGTATTCTTGGAATTTTTCAAAAGAAAGTTGTTTTATTTAAAACGGGGAATCCCATAAGGAGGGAACAGGATTCTCGAAATTCTTTTGAGAATATCAATTTATTTTTATGGAGTTTTTCTGATTTGACAAAAAAGGAAAGGAGGAAATTTCCAAAAATGGGGGGTTGTCGATCGGCAAGCACCCTGACCTGCCTATCGGCAGTTCAGTCCAGTCCCATCAATTGAAAGCTTTGAATGGTACCCTTTTCAGCCTTTAGTACCTTGTGGGGTAGGATTTCTTTCGATTTATGCAAATATTATGTCCCTTGTGAGGATTTTTAAATATAAAAAGGGAGAAGGGTGGAGTGTTTTCCTCACACCTTTTGCATTCTTACATACCCACCCATCATCTTTTAGTCTTGCGAGATGGCTCTCCCTGGTAGCATTGAGTTTGTAAATTACCTTGAAGCCTTGGAAGCTATGTGCTCTTATAATGTCGACTATGATGCTTTCAACATGCGTCGAGTCTCCTTGTGGCGTAATCGACCTTTTGAGTCTCCGGTAGAAGATTTGACTGAGCGCCTGCGTCTGTTGCTTGGATCTCTGTGGGAAAATCGGCGTCCGTCGACCCGTCCCTCTCAGTCTGTTGGGAAGGTTTGCCATGTCCCTAAAGATTATATGAAGTGGTTGTGGAGGAAAGTAGTCAGCAAGATGTTGGCAGTAGAGACTGGTTAGAGGTGGTTTATTTTATCTGACTCTGTGGAAGGGGGTGTTGTGGTCTTTTCGAAGATGGTTAAGGCTCATCGGTTCATGGAGTGTTTGCGGCACTCCATTCAGGCAGGAGAAACTTGGGGTCCTCAGGATGTAGATGATGAGGGTGCAGGCTCTTCGGGTAGCTGTGGGTAGGACTCCTGGGGAGTTTATTTATGTAACAGATGTGGGGGATTTTATCTGGTTTTTAGGGTAGTAGGGGGAAAGGAGTTATCCGTTCCTTTTTCATATGTAATCCGTACTGTAGTTTCTTATTAATGAAATAAACAAGTTTCTGATCATCCAGCTGTGACTTTCGATGAATTTTGTATTTTGAATTATCTATACCAATCGCTAAGGCATACATAATCCTTTTGTTCAAGTAGATGTTTAGAATGAGCTGCCGTTCTCGGAGATAAGAAAATAATATATTTTTGTGAAAAAGAAGGGGCCATGCTCATGTGGGGAGTATGAGCTGCCTACGTACCTCTGGGGTTTTTGAAAAAGTTCTTATCTGTTTGAAAATAGTTTTTGCAGAGGATCAGACCCACGTAGTTCTGGGTAGAGGGAAATGGAGAGAGTTTTTTTTTTTTTTTAGAATAGAAAGGGGGGGAGAAGAGTCGTAGCTCGCCGAGATTTCGGACTAGGGGTAGAATTTCTTGAGACGGTCTAGATTGACTGGACGAGCCATCTCTTCCCCATCCAGGTCGATGAGCATGGCGGCACCGCCAGATAAGATCTTCTTCATAATGTAAGGGCCACTCCAATTGGGTTTGAACTTTCCTCTGGGGTCCCAGGTGGGTTCGATTATCTCCTTGAGGGTTAAATTCCCCTCCCGGACACTGCGGTCCTTGACTTTCTTGTTGAACGATCGCGCTATTCGGCGATGATACCCTTGTATGTGGTAAAGAGCTTTTAATCTCCGTTCATCTAGGAGGGTCAGCTCATCAAGACGGCCTTGGCACCAGTCTTCTTCACTAACCTTGCTTTCGAGCATGACGCGTAGCGAGGGTATTTCCAGCTCCATAGGTAGGACTGCTTCCATGCCGTAGACCAGGGAGTAAGGGGTAGCCCTAGTAGAGGTTCAGATTGAGGTTCGATAGCCCCAGAGGGCGTACGGGATCCGATCGGCCCAATCCCTATAACTTTCGATCATCTTGCTGATAATGGTTTTGAGGTTTTTATTGGCGGCTTCAACTGCACCACTGGTCTGAGGTCGGTAGGGAGAAGATTTATGTCTCTGAATCCCGTACTCGTTGACTATTTCTGTGACTTTCGCCTTGAAGTGCAAACCATTATCCGACACTAGCTCGTGCGGGACCCCATATCGGCAGATGATATTTTTCTTGATGAATTTGGCCACCTTCTTGGCATTTAATACTGCGTATGACTCAGCTTCGACCCATTTGGTGAAGTAATCGATGGCAACCAGGATGAACTCATGCCCGTTTGACGCTTTTGGTGTAACCTTCCCTATGATGTCTATACCCCAAGTGGAGAACGGCCAGGGAGAAGTCATGTTGTATAATTCCCGCGGAGGTAGGTATTGGAGATTGGAGAACTGTTGGCATTTAGGGCACCTCCGAACATAGGCGGTACATTCCTGGGCCATGGTGGTCCAGTAGTAGCCTTGTCGGATGATCTTCTTGGCAAACATGTGACCGTTCATGTGGGACCCGCATTCCCCGCTGTGGATTTTCTGCATTATCTTTTCAATGTCGGCCCCTGGGATACAGTGCAAATGAGTTCCATCAAAATTCCTCTTGAGTAGTGCTTTATGACAGATGATGTACTGAGCGGCCAGCCTTCGGAGGGTAGCTCGGTCGTTCTTGTTAGAACCCTCTGGATACCTACCGTACCGGAGGAGGCACCAAATATTATAGTATCAGTAGTTGACTAGCTCAGGATCTTCGGAGGTGGTAAGTTCAATGTGGTAGCAATGGGTAGGTTTGTCTTGCTTTTGAATCAGGAAGGGGGTTATTGTTATTCCCTCGGGCATATCGACCATGGAGGCTAAGGTAGCGAGAGCATCGGCTATGTTATTCTTTGCTCGGGGTAGGTAATGGAAGGTGATATCTCGGAATTGGGAGGCCAACTCTTCTAATTGGGCATGAAAGGGTTGGTGCTTTTCGTCCTTGACTTTCCATTTTCTGAGCACTTGACCGATGATAAGGGCAGAATCCCCGAATACATCAAGGTATTGAATACCTTTCTTGAGAGTGACCTTGAGGCCCACTGTGCATGCCTCGTATTCTGTCATGTTATTGGTGTAAGAGAAATCCAATTTTATGGCGATAGGAGTGTGGGAGTCATCTGGGGCTACCAGGAGTATCCCAATGCCATATCCCTTTTTGCTGGCAGCGCCATCGAAGAACATTTTCCATCGGAGGCAGTCTGGAGTGGTGCAGAGGACATTTTCATCTGGGAATTCGGAGATCCAGACATTTGTTTCTTCTACAGGGTAGTCAGCGAGGTAGTCAGAGATGGCTCTTCCCTTAACGGCTTTCTGTGTGACGTACACGATATCGAACTCGATTAGGAGCATCAACCATCGGGCCATTCGGCTGGATAAGGCGGGTTTTTCGAGCAGGTATTTGATGGGATCCATTCGGGATATAAGTTTGATGGGGAAGGCGAGCATGTAGTGCCGTAACTTTTGGGTGACCCAGACAAGCGCGACGCATGCTTTTTCTAAAGCAGTGTAGTTAACCTCGTGCCCAGCCAATTTATGACTGGCATAATAGACGGCTCTTTCTTTACGGGAGTCTTCAAGGTACTGTGCTAGCAAAGCCCCGGCTGCAGTGTCGGTTATGGTTAGGTATAAGAGCAAAGGGAGACCAGGCTGTGGTGGCATGAGAACTGGATGTTGGGTTAAGTATTGTTTGATTCGGTCAAAAGCTTATTGGCAGGCCTCGTTCCAAATCTTAGTTGAATTCTTTCGGAGGAGCTTGAAGATTGGTTCACAGATGGAGGTTAGCTGGCTGATGAACCGGCCGATATACTATAATTTCCCAAGGAAACCTCGGACTTCCTTCTCTGTTCAGGGAGGTGGCATCTCAAGTATGGCCTTCATCTTGGCGGGATATGCTTCTATCCCCTTCTCACTGACCATGAATCCTAAGAGTTTTCCCTTTGTAACGCCGAAGACGCACTTCTGTGGATTAAGTCGCATCTGATACTGTCGCAGTCGTTCGAAGAACTTCCGGAGAGAGGGAACATGACCTTCTCTAGTTTTGGACTTGATAATCATATCATCCACATAAACCTCGACCTCTTTGTGAATCAAATCATGCAGGATGGTTGTGGCGGCCCTTTGGTAGGTAGCCCCAGCATTCTTGAGACCGAATGGCATAACGTTGTAGCAAAAGGTTCCCCATGGGGTGATGAATGCGGTTTTCTCTTGATGGTCGGGGTGCATCTTGATTTGGTTGTATCCGGCAAATTCGTCGATAAATGACTTGAGAGCATGATTGGCTGTGTTGTCCACGATCATGTTGATGTTGAGTAGCAGATAATCATCCTTCGGAGAGGCTTTGTTTAAATCTTGGTAATCCACACACATTCAAACCTTTCCTCCTGATTTTGGCACATGTACAATGTTGGCTAGCCATGTGGGATATTCAATCACCCAAATGAAACCCACGTTTAACTTTTTGATCACCTCTTCTTTGACCTTAAGCGACCATTCGGTGCGGAGTTTTCTTAATTTTTGTTTAACTGGCTTGGCATCTGGGAGAGTGGGGATCTCGTGCTGAGCTATTTCGTGGTCAATATTGGGCATGTCGTCGTAGGACCATGCGAAGACATCCATAAACTCCTTTAGTAATTCTTCGAGTTGTGCGCGCTCATGCTCGTCAAGGGTGGCCCCTATCCTAATCTCGCGCAGTTGGCTACTAGAACCGAGATTAATAACAACAGTCTCTTCTTCATTACCTTGAACGCGGTTATGTTGTTTATTATTAACCTTATATAGATCAGTTAAGAATTGTTCATTTGCAAAATCATCGTCATTAAAAGCTTGATTAGAATCTATACAATTAATGTAAGGCACAACAAGATACTCAAAATCTTCGTTTATTTCATTGATAGGAAAAACAGCATTGAGAACCTCGTCAAAAGAGGTCTCGATTACATTTGAGCAAGGATGGACAACAATAGAAGAAATAGGGTAAACATTGGGGGTGGGGGAGATTTCAAGAGGTAGAACTGGCGCAGCATGTCAGTTGAGGAGAGGTGTATCAGCAGCTTTGATCAGACGAGAGGGGTACAGTGATGTAGTGCCCGAATGAACCATGCAGAGTGCCAGCCCTAGTGTCTGCAGGTTGAAGGAATCTTCGGAGTCACTTTCTTTAGTCTCTTCAATATCTTTAATAAGCGGTTGTACGCGGTGTTGGAAACTTTCGGCCCATGGGTAGATATCTTGGAAAAAGATCTCCATTCCAGGCTTCATTTTCTTGTCTGTGTGGTCGTACCATGGTTCTGGAAAATTGCAAAAAGGGAAATCCTCGCCCTCTTTGATGAATCGTCCATTTAAGGAATCACCTGAGATAGCCCGAACGTAGTCTAACCCTCCCTTTGATCGAGTCTGGCAGATCATTCTGAGCTCTTGTTCTGATGGTTGATATCCCAAGCCGCAAGGAGGGAAAGCTTTCTTCAGTTCGATGGGCTCAAGTATCCCCTACTGCCTTTGTCCTAGCCCCAGTCCAGGCATGAAGTGCATGTTTCTGAACATCTGAATCACATTGACATTGGCATGAGGGTCATATTCTAGACAAACCCTTTCTTTGAAACCGTCCCCTGCCGGGAGTAGGGATGGCTCAACTCGAAAACCTGATAGGAGCATATCATTTGACCCGTGTTGTATCTCAAGAATTGGACTGTTGGTGTCTGCGCCCTCGGCGTTACCGTCGTCACCCAACATGGTGATGACTCGCCCATCGACGAACAACTTCAATTTTTGATGAAATGAGGAAGAGACATCCTTTATACTGTGGAGCCAGGGTTATCCGAGCAACAGGTTAAAACAGGCTGGGATATCGATGACTTGGAATTCGACGACAGGGTTTATAGGACTAGTCCCTATTACAAGTTTTATGGATCCCATCACCTTACGATGGGTATTATCATAGGCGCGCACGGCAGCGGAGGTTGGAGCGAGGTCACTTTCTTTCAGACCTAAACATTTGAAGGTTCTCAGTGGGCAGACATTCAAAGCGGATCCGTTGTCAATGAGAGAAAGTGGTACCACCTTCCCCATAATTTCGATGGAGATGTTGAGTGCATGATTGTGATTTGGCCCAATTTTGGGGATTTCCTCTTCAGAAAAGGACAGCATTCGGGTAGAGGACAAGGATCCGACCAGGTTCACCGCTTCTTCTGGTGTGGTAGAAGGAGGAACTATAGGTCCAACAAGTAATTTGATTAAAGCATTTTTATGCAGTTGGGAAGACATGAAAAGCCCCCATAGGGTGATGTTAGCTTGAGTTTTCATCAGTTGATCGAGGATCTTGCTCTCTTCAAGGGTCATTTCCGGCATAGGAAGGTCTTCAACTCCCTTCCCCTTATCATTTACTGGTAGTGAGTTGGGAACTTGGTAATGTCTCCCAGATCTGGTCATGTGATTTACTGAAGAAGGGAAAAACTTAAATCCAGTTTCCTCATCAATCTCAGGTTGTTCTGCCACCTTATTTATTTCTCCGAGGAGTTCTTCAATGATATCATCCCACATAAGTTAGCTACTGGGCCAGCCCTTTCTGAAACTTGTTCTTCGCTCGAATCTTCGAATTCTTCCCCCCATCCGGTGGAAACAATTATGTTTTCCCCTGTGAAGTCAATGCATTCCACGACTTCAACGGCTTCCTCATATAGGTCTTCACATTCTGTGGGGATGTGTAAGAGTGAAGGGACCAGGTGCCCTTGCAGCTTCAAAGTGTCAAGTAACTCGGTGATACTGCAAATGTTATTAGTTTGCCTGAATGCTTCCGTCATGATCCGGACAACATCATCTAAGCAGACTTCGTCGGTTGGTACCATCCACCTATCTGATTCTCGGGACCATTTCTGTGCTTCCAAAAATAATGTACTGAACCTCTGGCAGTCGATAATCATCTGTGAGGAAACTTTCAGCCCGAACTCTAGGAGTTGGTTCAACACATCTGATAATTCCATACTTCCAAGAACAGGTCCGGACAGTGATGCACGCTCTGGTAAGGAGTGACAGTGCCTGATCAGCGGGGCTAGTAGGGTATAGGAGGAAATATGGGCAAAGTTGAAGGGGTTTAGGAGGGTATAAGGGTGTGATCTGGGTTGACGGATCAAAATTCGGGTTTTCTTCCAAGAAGATGGCATTGGTGTGATTTGGGAGTGGGTTATGAGTAGTGTTTGGTTTAGGATTAGCTGGTGGGGCGATGGTACCCCGGTCAATGAGATCTTGGATTATGTTTCGAAGGTGGAAGCATTGGTCGGTGGTATGGCCAGCTGTTTGGTGAAAGGCGCAATGAGCATCGGTTTTGAAATTTCTGGGAAGTAGATTGGGTAATGGACGTGGATCCAGGGGCTGTATAAGGTTTCGGCTTAACAGGGCTTGGTAAACTTTGGAGAGGGGAGCATGAAGCTCATTTTATTCCTTTTGGACGGGAACATGGCGACTTTCTGGTGCCCATGATGTGGTTGGTTGAGAGATGTTGTTGATGGTTGAGACTGTAGCATTAGCAGGCTTGTCATATTTTCTGGGGGTGAACTGTCCGGACACCTTCTTCGGTTCAACTTCTATTTTGGCAAGACTTTCCTCGATTTCTAACCCTGCTTCCCTGAGAGCTCGAAAGTGGGGGTAGTACTGTCCTCCCATGGTTACTCGGACATGGGGCAAGAAATTCTTCTTTACTATGTTGACTTGTTCTTCGTCAGATGGCCGATTGATCATGGTAGCTGCTTTTTCCCTCCATCGGGCTATGAAGTTACTGACTGATTCTCCAGAGTTTTGTTTGAGCAACTCTAAATCACGACGGGTGACCTCGAGCGCTTCATTTTATTTGTACTGCGACATGAATTCTCGGGCTACATCCTCCCAGCTACAGATTCTGGATCCCTCAAGAGATAAAAACCATCGGAGGGCACTATCCTTCAAAGTTTGTTGAAATAATTGGGCCATCACTTCATCCGAAGCCCCTAGTAGAGTCATGGAACGATGATAACTGTGAAGATGAACAATCGGGGGACCACTCCCTCCAAACTTCTCGATATTTGCATCTTGAACTTCTCGGGTAACCTTGCTTTAGGATAAGGAGACATATGGGTGTAGTCCATGTAATTTCCAGAGATCCTGACTTGGTCAAACTTCTTGGTGAGCATCTTAAGATCTTCTTTGACTTTGTTCAACTCCTCCTCCTTTGGATCAGCAACCACAGGCAAGTTAGCCATAGGCTGGGCAATGTTTGGCATTGGAAGCTGGGCAGGCGGCGGCCCATTAGTATGAGGGGCACGCGGAGCATGCTGATATTCTTCCGGGACCCATATGGGCTCGGGTGGACCCATAGCACGAGGGAACAGGACCTCGGGCTCTTAAGGAATAGGAATTTGGTTTCGTTGCATTTCTCGGACCTCAGCTTGGAGGTTGTCAATCTTGGCCACGAGCTGAGTTAGGACTGTCGGCAGATCCGGTTGTATGACTGGTGCTTGATCTGCATTCTCCATGGAAGATGGATGGATTCCGGATTCGAAAGAAGTAGTAGAGGAACAGATGAAACTCCGGGGTGATTTGACTGAAGACCTAAGCCAATAGGGAGCCAGGCCAAGGGCGTGCTATCAACCTGAGAAGGCGCAGGATGAGATTTATTTTTTTGAGAAAAGGGGAAGAGATTATTTTTGGTTTTTTGATAAAAAGGGAGAAATGTTTTTGGATTTTTGATAAAAAGGGAGAAATGTTTTTGGATTTTTGATAAAAAGGGAGAAATATTTTTGGATACGGAACTCGGCATGATTATTATGATTATTATGTTCCCACTTGAATTTAATTCTCCTAAATGCAATGTCGGACGGGACCCGAGCCTGGAAAAGTGGGGTTTTAATACATGCAAAGCTATGTTTGGACTTGTAACCGCGCTCGCGGACAGAGTCCCGTTTTAAAAATACGCAAAAATTGGGCGGAAGATCGACCCGGAATTTCGACAGAGTTTCGTATTGAAATCGGCAATCTAAAGTGCGTGTCCTAGGTTTGACACCTATATGCGGGTATGCAGTTTGATTGGGTGAATCGTCATGGGTTCTCCCCTTTGGCATGGCTTCCACGATATACGTCTTGCTCTTGCGGGAAATCGGTACGTGTGGACAAGCCATTTGATATACCTGAGTGTACGTGAATTGCCTCACCATATACCTCGTGGGGACAGTACGTGTGAGAGCGAATTCGATATACTCGGCGTACGTGAACGAATTCCCTGCGATATACCTCCCGTCATGACTTCGATCAAGTAGTACGATGCGGGGGAACCGTTCGATATACGTCGAAGGTACTTGGCCAATGGAAGGTGAGAGTCATATCGCTCAGGCTAGCTGCGACCTGCCGGACCAGCGCCCATCACGAAGTGACCCTCCAGTTACTGGGTAAAATTTGCTCAATATCAATGCTCTTTGGCGATGTCGTGTGAATCATGCATGATTCTCTTATTAGTATCTAATGATGAGAATGCCTTTCTTTGATTATGCCAAACCAGGAACAAAGTACAAGTACCTCAAAAGGTACACCAAGTATGGATGGGTGATGCGTGCAACATGAGGATATACATGTGATCCTAGGTGCATGCGGTGTGAAGTGTACATGGAGAATTTTCTACAAGTGTGTGAACATAAGCATAAGCATGGGATACATATGAAAAAGGGGAACATGCAGATATGGGGGGGAAACATAAACAAATATAGCATCCATGTAAATAGAGTCAAGCCTTCAAAATAAAGAACATCCCCAGCAGAGTCGCCACTGTGGCCATCCCCGATCCCCGCCGCGGAGGGAGGAAGGATCCTTCGGGTCCCGCGCGTCCCCTCTCGGGAGAGCGCTTCGGCCGGCGTCGATTTTGTGAGGTGTGAAAAATGTAGAGAGATTCAGAGTTGCCATTCTATTTTACTCAAAACAGACAAAAGAAAAAGAGGAAGCCACCCCGAAGGATGGCTTCCAAAGACATACTGGTGCGTGCGAAACCAAAATGATTCGGAAAGGGTTTGGAGGCTTAGTTACGAAATGGGAAGGTGTTAGGCACCCATTCCTCCCTTTCGGTCTCTCATGGATATTTGCTATTTTCCTTTATGTTTCCCCCCGTGAGATGTGTGCATGTGTATATATATAAAATGGAGGTAGGAATCTTCGACTTGTATCATGGAAAAGATAAAGCGAGTCATCCGTAGGAAGATATAAAAGTAATATTAGAAAAATAAGATTTACGCGGCTACCCCTACGTTGATCGTTATAAGGGAATGATAACGCACATGGAGTAATACGTCACTAAGACTAATAATGTAAGAAAAATGGATTTAGAGAAAATAGAAAATGAGAGAAAAAGTGAGAGAAAGGACTCGAGTCTCGGGTTTTACCCCAAGACGCCTACGTAGCCTATAAAGGCATCAAAGTCCACGTAGTTCGCATGTAAAGTGAGGGGTGGGGTTTAACCCATAAATTCAAAATGGAGAAATCTCTTATTTGTAAGTGTGTGTGTGTGTGTGTAGAAAAGTGTTTTAGTTGTGAGAAAAGTGTGAAAAAAGTGTGAGAATCCCTATTTGGAATTTATGAGCAAACCCTCTTTTTCTTATTTTTTGGGTTTTTGTTTATATGAAAATAAGAGATGTGCAATAATACTAGATAAAAAAGTGTATTTATGGTATATGAGACGAGGTTATAAAAGTGCTAAGTAAGAAAACAAGTTATTGGAATTCAAGAGAATTTAAGAGAGAGTTTGAGAAAGTTGGACCTTCTTGAAGATCTTGAGCTTGATCTTGAACGTTGGAGAGCAGCCCTTGAGCTTGGATGATGATGGAGAGTGGTTAATTCATCAAGTTTGATGAAAGAGATGATGAAAAGTGGAAGTGAAAAAGGGATTTGGAAGTTGAAATCACGTTGCCTTCGAGAGAGGTTTCTGGGATTCGTTCAGAGAGATTTCTATCAGATCTGGGCTCTCCTTGCAAATGAGGCCCAGGCCTCCTTTTATAGGCCCAGGGGTCTGCCGATCGGCATTGCCATGGCACTACCTATCGGCAGGTGTCGATAGGCAGGGTCTGGGACCTGCCATTTGGCAGTGCGCCTCAGGCTTTTTCAGAAAATTGGCCCCCGAGGGCATACCGTTGGTCAGAATCCCGCACGGGGCATACCATTGGAAAGGTAATTCAGAGACCTTATAAAGTCCTTTGGACCGCTCCCGAGTTTGGGAGTTAACTTTGGGTCAAATATGGCTCGGAAGCATTTGTCGGTCCATTGGACGGGGAATCGTGCGGACGCAAACGGATCGTTCGTCCGCATGGTAAGTCCGAATCACGCACGGGGCATACCGTTGGAAAGGTTAAGATATGTACTTTGACATTCCAAAGAGTTTGACCCGATTTGGAGAGTTGACTTTGGTCAACTGGGCCCGGGAAGCGCTCGGTGGCTTCCCGGTGTCAAACGGATCGTTCGTCCGCATGGAAAGTTGGAATTGCGCACGGGATGGACCGATGGAAAGGGTATTGAGTGCCCTTAGAAGATTCATTCAGCCTCGGTCGAGCCGAAGGGTTGACTTGGGTCAACAGAGCCCGGGAGCCCCCGATGGCCTCTAGGTTAGGTTTCGGACGCAAACGGATCGTTCGTCCACATGGTAAGTCGGAATCGCGCACGGGGCAGACCGTTGGAAAGGGTATTCAGTGCCCTTCGAAGATTCATTGAGTCTCAGTTGAGATGAGGAGTTTGACTTTTGGGTCAAACTGAGGCGGGGGTGCCCGATGGCTTCCAGGTTAGTACTCGGGACGTGACCTGGGTTTGCGATGATGACTGGAGGTACTAGGGACCTAAGGAGAGTTAGGGGGTAACAGAGTGAGGTGTCTACAGTATTCATATTAGGACACTATTAATACTTCACTTGACTATTAGTGTTCGCATAGGAGTATCTATTCAATCGGTGCAATAGAAATTTAGACATAGCAATTTAAGTATCAATTCAGAGAACTTGTGCCTAATTTCAATTATCCTTTTCAGTCAATGAGAAATGACACAAGGTTGCAGATGCCCATTTCGCTGCCATATCCCACATAAGTAAATTGGTTATAATCGACAGCAGCAGTGTAATTTTTACAGATCACAATGGTATAGAAAATGTAAAATAATATGGGGAAGAAACTCCGAGTTCCTTACTCCATAATACTCTACTGCAAACATTTGCATTATACGTGAAGGGTACCTGAATAAAAACATTGTAGACCACATCTATAAATGTTGTATGGCCAAAATAATTGACTATCAATTTCAATATACCAGAATACTAACAATCGTTTTGAAAATTATTGCCCAAATTCTTCTATGACAGAAAATTCAACCACTTAATGTTACATGATATTGAGGTACATATACTAGTACAATACAAGTATGCGTACATTATTATCTTAACCCAACTGAATGGTTAACAATACAGTAGTTGATGTGTGGAGTTCTCAGTTAAAATTTAGGCCAAATAAAACTGATCAGTTTTCTCCTGCCAATACCCTGCATCAGTTTTTTTGATGTGATTTGTATTTCCTTTATAATTATTTTAAAATAATTACTAATTTCTTATTTACATGTATTTGTTTTTATTGCTTTTTTTATATTTTACACTAAAAGTTTAAAAAAAATTAAAATATGAAAAATAAAATAATTATCATTACAAATTTAGACAGTTGGTGCTCCAGAACTTAGATGTGATTCAGATCTGACCATGCTCTAAGAAGAGAAGAAAAATAAAATTCCTAGGACTAACAGGGGAAGGAGTTGTTGCAGATCCGAATAAAGTGGACGATGTGACTTCCCAAAAATATTAAGAGCTTAAGGGGATTCCTAGGACTAACCGGCTACAACAGGAGATTTGCAATGGTTATGGATGCATCAGTAGACGATTAACCAATATGCTCAAAAGATAGATTTAAATAGGATTGTTTAACCATATTTGGTTAGAGGAATTGTTTGTCAAATCTTATAAACTAGACAAAAGATACCTTATGTCAACTGTAGAACATTTTGCATAAACAATCACCACAAACACTGACTTGCTTAAAGCAAGTATAACTAACTGTAAGCATATCAGTTGTTCTTCATCTTTAATAACTGATACTTGGATATCCTCATTCCAAAGGAACCATATCTTATTGTTACTTTTAGAAACACAGTTACTAAGAGTTGTTTGTGGAGTGTTTCTTACCTGAAGCTCTTATGACTCTCTTGAAAAAAGGATCAAAAGGAATAAAGTTATTCTTTTTAGGGAGTGAAGGAGCTGACTTGGACAAATCTTCAACAGAATCTCCATAGCCAATTTACCTATAATAGCTTGTTTTTATTTAACTTTTTTTTAATGCCTTTGTGATAATGTCTTAAGTAAGAATTCAAAATCATCTTGCTAAGTTTTTTGTTTGATGATAGAAAATGACAAAGAAGATTCTAATTTCTTATTTATTAAAAAAGATAGAAATTATAGTGAAAATTATGTCCAACATTGCTCCCCTTCTCCATTTTTTGTTCAAACTCCTTCGCCTTAACGCTCACACAGGCCATGAGTACCACACAAGTTATCACCTTACCAAAATTTGATAAACCTTTTGTGATGGAAATTAATGTCATCACAAAGAGAATCATATTATTATGCAGGATGAGAAGCCTCTCACATATATCAATCCAAAGGAAAAATAATTAAACTTTCAAATTGATGATCAGACCGATTGAGATAAAATGTGAGCCCGTGCTTATTAGCAAAGAAACTTAAACCATATTAATTTTTTAGTTTATTGATTATAGTATAAAGAACAGTTCTCAAACAAACCTACCAGAGAGATTTAAATGCTTGCTGGCAGTTCTATTCAGTGCATTATTAACATATTTATGTTATTATCTGGGATACAAACAGAGACTTCATAAGTGGGATGTGCACCTGAAGCCGATGAATCTAAGTATTTACGAAATAGCTTATGAATCAGTCATACACGGGCAATTTCAAAAGCAGCAAAGGTTGATCTTCTAATAAGGGCACTGCGTGATTCCTATAAAAGGGAATGACAAATTCGATCAAGGTTCTGAACATGCTTGAAGACTGATAAAGATCAATACCCAATTTTCTCAACACAATACGTGTATATTCAAGACACTCATTAACAATTTCAGGACTTGTGCAATAAATATATATACATATAAGCTAACACTAATAATATATGGGTATATCAAAACATAACTAACCAGCTAACAAAATGCTCATGCAGATCGTCACAAAACAGACTGTCGAGATTTTAGAAATAGTACCTCAAATCAATTCCCTGAGAAAGATTCAATCCCACTCGGTTAACCACACATTAATAGTGATAAAAAATGTAGAAAAGATATAAAAGTTTGAAATCTAGATAGATCATACCTGCAATAAGTAGGATAAAAAGTTTGAAAGTTTAGAAACTTATTGAATATCAGTATTTTGAATCAGTATATGAAGCCATGCTTGGAAACTTATTGAATAAAGATGTTAGGAATTGGAGTTTGAGTTGGATAATTTGTTTTCATTTTTTGATACCATGCCTCTTAAATACCTGATTAATCTGCACATATTAGGACACATAAGGGAGATGCTTCAAGAGGATTTGAACATCTTCAAGTTATGAGGTAAGGGTGGATGACACTAGGCTACCCTCAATGTCAATCCTTCCTTTTTGCATCTTCAATTTACTCATTATCCCCTTACTGCATTCATTAAAGAGTCATTGAACCTTTGGAGGGTTAAGTAAGCAATGACAGTCCGACGCCATGTGGTGAGGAGCTCGCAAAAGGTTTGTAAAGAACATGTTCACGAACGCAACGAGCACCACCAGTTGGCGATCCCAAGAAGCTAGGGTATAATGGTATATGGTCAACAACAATCGGAAAAAGAATCAAAACAATTTTTAAATTATAGTTTTATTTTATATTATATCGCCCACACAAGCATTAGATGCTTAAATGCAGTCGGAACAACAAACCCTTTTTATATATGTGCAGGAAAAATCATATCAACAAAAAGAAGAGCAGCATTATTATCATTTTTTTCTTAATGTGAACTCAAACTAACAGTGAAAACAATATCCACATCATAAATGCAGTTAATTAAAAGAGAAAAAGGAAAAGTGTGAAAAGGTCATTTATGATACAAAAACATAGTCAAATGCTAGTAGTTGAAAATCAATGTGTCCCTCACTCACTCACTCCAGTACTTGTCATCAGTATATTTGGCATTGGGTTTGTCATCCTCGTCCAAAGTGATGTTGTTGACATCTTGGAGTGCAACAATCCTAAAGAGGGCAATATCAACATCACTAGACTCCATGTGATAACCTTTGTCCCTGATATGAAGAGGGGGTCGTGTGGCATCGAAAAACCAGAAAAGTAGGCCTCGATTTTCTCGACGGCCTTCTCAACGACCCTCATGAGGCCCCTAACCTTTTTGCTTAACAAAATGAAATCAAGTTTATTTGATAACATCGACAGACAGTATTTGAATCAACATTTTGATAACATATGTTAGACCATCATCCCCCTAAACTCTGCGTTCAAACTCATCCCAATCGAACCATAACAACCTTTACACTTGAACTATAATATCGCTCCATTCATAATCACGCCAATCGAATCACATAAAAAAATAAACAAACTCAAAGAAATAGTAACAGAGAAAAGCGACTAGACAACTAAATACATAGCATGATTAATAAAAAGAAATGTCTATAAATATATGAAGTAATTCAATGTCATTCGAACCATAAAAAGATAAGAAAAGATGAATTAATCGTTCCAAAGGTATTCACATATTTCCAAATGAATTTGGTGATTCAATAGCTAGACAGAACCATGAAGTTTAAATAGCTTTTCTAAATGAGATTGATGTTCAATAGTAGATTGGAAGTCCATTGGTATATCTAACTCGATTACTCGACTGGTCAGTCTCTTCGGTGAGTGTACAACCACCCACCAATTGGGATTCTTAAGGTCTCTCGAATAAAATACTTGGTTGGCCTCAGAAGCAAGAATTACAAGTTCATCCAAGTCATTACCCAAACTCTTAAGCTTGTCAAAATTCACCATCACCAAATTAGAGTCCGGACAGTGTCGACAACCATTGGTCTTATCTTACACTCTAACCCAATCACAATAAAACACTACCTCCTTAATTATTGTATAATCAAGCTCAATTATCCGTCTAATAACCCCATACCACATTGTCCAAGCATCTTTTAGTTTTTTATCACTTTTTCTTGCCCTGAATTTTGTCCACGCCTTTAGGCAAACACCGTTGTCTTGTGTTACAACACTATCGTCATGGTACTTAGTTGAAAATACAAAACCATTGACGCAGTACTTATTATACATCTTAAACCTATGATTTGGCCCTTGAACTAATCGCCATAACAGTGCCTTCAATTCTGTCTCTCTTGAATTGGTCAACTGTGCAAAAGACCAAAACATAATTATAACATTAAATTCTAACATTATGCTCACTAATAAACGACATGTCTAAGCACTCTTATTATATATTACAAACCTTTTCGTATAGCCATGGTATGAAAGAAGTTTGCTTCTGTACTTTTGTCATTTTGATCCCCTTTCCTTTACCACGAGAATTGGACTTCAATAATGCTTTATACTCACTATAATTTGTTCATGTTAGTTTCAAGTTTCAATATAACAATATTAATACACGTGTAATATAAACATATGAAGAAACTCAAACCTGTAGTATTCATGGAGTCCATCGACATTAAGACGAAATAGTACCCACCGACGTATTTGTTGAAATTGTGTTGGTTCCAACATCACAATCTTATCGTCAAGCAAAGGCCCCTCATCAGAGAACTCTCCATCTTCCTCTAAGAATGCTTCATGAGTCCGTCGATGATTTCCCTCTAGGGGGTTTGGCATATACTCAATGCAATAGCGAACTGACTCAGAAACAATATAGGACTCTGTAATCGACCCTTCAACATATCGTTTATTGCTTGGTATATTTTTAAAGTCCCCCATTTCTCTGTTCATATGGGCGAAAAAACATGAACATTAAAAAGTCGTTAACATTTGCGTGTTAAAATTCAATATAAGATAAGTTGTTTACCTTTCGAACGAAAATATCCACCGATCTGATATACGTCCACATATCAATGCTTCATCTTCTAGATGCACTATAAGGTGGATGCTAATATCAAAGAATGTTGGTGGAAAATATTTTTCCAACACACACAATGCTTCCACAACCATGTATTTGGCTCTTTGAATATCTTTTCGAATTATAACCTTCGAGCATTGTATGTTAAATAACAAACTCAACTGTTGGATAGCTTTTCGTAAATCACGATGTTTAGGGAAAGCATGTTGAAGCAAGACAGGTAGTAAATACTCTATTATGACATGATAGTCATGTGACTTCAACGAGTGCAAGTTGGGTGGATTAAGAGTGACAATATTGCTCAAGTTGGATGAAAAACTCGAAGGGAGCTTCAAGTCTTTCAAAGTTTGACAAAACTGATTTTTCTCCTCCCTATTCAATGTAAATGGTGCTTTGGGTTTTATCTCTTTACCAGTGTGTCCGTCTACTTTCATCTATTGACTACTGTGCATGTGCATATTCTCCATATCCAACCGAGCATTTATTGTATCCTTTGTTTTGAGTTTAGTATCAAGGATTGTGTCTATTAGATGTTCTGCAACATTCTTCTCTATGTGCATCACATCAAGAACATGTCGAACTTGATGTGAAATCTAATATTCTAAATCAAACAAAATAGACCTTTTATACCACGCCTCTTTAACTTCGGTATTACAATTATCGATTCCATCACCGACCTTTCGCTTTTTACTATGGACTTTTGGGATCTTCCCAGGAATATAATCAATGTGGGATAACTTCTGTAATAGTGCATCACCATTTAGCCGACTAGGAGGGTCTCTATATTCTGTCGTTTTGAACCCCAAATAACCTCATTTCCTGAATGGGTGATCATTGTTGAGAAACATACGGTAGTTTATGTAAACTATCTTTTGGCTATGCTCTAGTCGGATGGACGGAGTATTATCGCCGCAAACAAGACAAGCTTTGTAACCATGTGTTATGCATCCAGATAAATTCCCGTATGCGGGGAAATCATGAATCCCCCACATAAGCATAGCTCTCAACGTGAAAGACTCTTTTCTCGATATGTCATAAGCCGACACTCCTTCTTCCCATAATATCTTTAACTCGTCTACTAGTGGATGAAGAAAAACATCAATGTCTTGACCAGGTGCCTTTGGCCCAGGTATTAATAAAGACAACATATGAAACTATCGCTTCCTGCATAATGATGGTGAGAAATTTAATGGTGCGGTGATAACAGGCCAATAACTATAACTAGAAGATTGAATACCACGTGGATTAAACCCATCAGTTGCTATTGCTAGCCAAACATTGCGCTCTTCTTTAGCAAAATCTGGCCATTTCAGTTTAAAATTTCTCCATTGAGATGAATCGGAAGGATGTCATTGAAAATCCCATGAACTGTTTGCTCGACTATGCCACGTCATTTCCCGTGCTATCCATGGTATGGTGTATAATCTAACAAGTCTAGGAATTAGAGGAAAATGCCTAAATACTTTCTTAGGTTCTTTGAATACTCTACTCCCTTTGCGCGTGGTCACTTCATATCTCGGCTCTCCACATTGAGGACATTCCTCCTTATCTTCATTTTCCTTCCAATACAAAATACAATTATTGACACATGTATGAATAAAATTGGCCTTCATCCCTAAGTCTTTCATCATACGCTTCATGTGATGATACTTTTCTGGCAACGTGTTTCTTGTCAGGAGCCACCTTTTCAGTATAGATAGAAGTGCTATCACACTATTTCCTGACCATCCAAACTGCTATTTTATATTGTGCAATTCTATGATTGCAGAAAGAGTTGTCTCATGGCCCTCACATGAAGGGTACAGTTTCTCATTTGCTAATCTTTTATATTCATCGTACTTTTTGTTACCTAGATACATTTCTTCAGCAACCTCTGTTTGACCTCCTTCAGTATCCACATAAGTACCTTCATGCACTCCATAAAATGTATCAATAAGGTTCCCCATACCACGTTACGCATTATCTGTGCTTTCTTCTTCAGTTATTTCTTCAACAGTTCTTGTCGATGGGTGTCTTTTAAATTTGTGGAAGACTTTTCACCATGTAAAGCCCATGCAGTATACGACTGATCTATACCGTGCCTCAGCAAATGTGTTCAAATTTCCGTCACAGTAAACCGCATCCTATTCCGACATTTCGAACACGAACATGGAAACGTTGACATCAGCTGATCATTATTTTCAATCGCAAAGTCAATAAAATCTTCAACGCCTTGTTTATACACTAAGTTAAATCTATTCTTTTCACCCATCCATCCTTTATTAATTGGTCAAGACATTCTGCAACATAAAAGAGTTAAGTGACAAGAGCATATCGTATAGTAAGACAATACATTCATATGGAAATAGTAAATAATTATTTAATATTGAAGGCACATTGTGTTTCCTCAAAGCTTCAATAACCTATATATAATTCTACCACCGAAATAATCATCACAAAACATGTATTTCGTTGAAATAAAAATCTACAATATTCAAGATTAGACATGTTAGGCAAACACATACAACTATAAAGATGAAATGGTACATTATTGTGGCAGGAGGATATATAACTCATACTTTAAATTTCCGATTTGATCTAACTTAAAACCCTAACTTTGATTGCAACCTTCGATTTCAAACATGATATCACATTTCAGCCATGATTTTGTGATTTCAACCGGATAAATATGGTTATTAACGGATGGAATTCGCCAACAACAAAACCATGAACTAATACCTTAATTACCCAATAAAGATGTACATGAATTAACAAATAACGCTCATAAAAGAATTAAAAAATACAGTAAGAAATATTTAAACATATATTAAGGAACTCATACAGAACAAATTCTCTATCTTTTAATATATTTTTCCTTTCTGCAATCTTATATATAAACAAAAAATTAAAAAAATACAAAAATAAATATAGGAGATGGAGATGCGATCAGAAAAATGAGAATTATGTGACTGCAATCTTTTAATATATGAATATGCGATCAGAATAAAAAATTGAAAGAAAAACGATTTAAGAAAAATGAGAATTATGTGACTCTCTGGACAGGGTAATATGCGAAATATAGAAGAGCAATCAGACATAGAATTTATGCCTGGTGGAGATGGAGATAGAGAACGCAGTCAGATATAAGAGATGGAGAATGCGGTTAGATATAGAAAAGCGGTGGTGGGAGGAGAACGACCGTTAGTTATTAACGAAGGAGAACGACGGCGGGAGGAGGGAAGGAAACCGTTATGGGTCAAAAGTGTCTCCCTTCTTTTACGTGGAGTTGGGGTAAAAAAAATAGCTCACGATAGGATTCTCTTCATTTTGGCGCCAATTTATTTTCCTCACACTTACTTTTAACTCATAAAAAAATTAAAAATATATATTATAATTAAATATAAACACACTAAAACTAATTGTAACGGACATAAGTAATTATTAACACTTAAATACCGTTAGAAATTCCTAACACAGTCTATCTGTTACTAAACCAAATATAGGTCCGTTACATATATTCCCATATGGTGTAGTGATTGTGCTTTTCAGGTACTGCTGCACCCATATGAACTTTGACCCAGACGAATTTTTGAGAGGCTTTTGGGCAAAACATTTTGGAGCCTCTCCTCCTGAACTTCCTTTCGTGCCTCCTTTGAAGTCAATAGGGCCTTGCCAACTGAAGGATTGCCCCAACTGCATAATACTAGACTCAGACTCCGCGGATTCTGCCTGTAGGAAGGATTTTGAGACCACCCCAATGGAAGAGGAAGCCAACTCTAGTAACCAACCAGTGGACGTAGAGGATAATGCCGCGGCAGGGGGTGCAACTAATGTTAGGGATGAACCAGCTGGTCCATATAGGAGGGCTGAGAGGCCTCCTGCTGCACTTGACATCCGCAGCATTATGACCCAAGAATGGGTTGATCAAGTAGCTGAGGCCTTTGAGTTTCCTAAGGGATTGATGTGCTCAGCTCCTGTCACGGAACAAAGACCCCAGCCCAATTAGATCCCAATGGTTGGAGGGCCATTCTTGCAGCCGTCGTGCTATGGGAGAATCAATTCAAAAAATATATTACTCCTGCGGAGTTTTTCCACTTCTACCGCCCGAAGGAAAACTCTGTAAAGTTTGTTGGGTATTACTACTTCTTCGTCCGCGGCAGGGACGGGACCCTTTACTCCAGGAGGCCTACCAGTGTAAAGAACTGGAAGGGAAAATATTTCTACATATCTGAATAAGGGTGGGAGATTCACCCTCAGGAGAGCGAGAGGGAGAGATCGTTTAGGATGCCGCGGCTAGGCCTGTAAACGAATCGAATTCGGACCGGATCAAGCAAATCCAAATCCATATCCGTTTATGTTAAACGGATTCGGATCCGATCCGTTTAGTAATCGGATTGGATCAGGCAAATATAAATCCATATCCGTTTATATTAAACGGATTCGGATCCGATCCGATTATCCATTTATGTTAAACTTAATTTGCAACATTTTTATTTTGAACTCTTATTTCATAAATTTATTTGCAAATGTTCAAAAAAACAGATAATGAAATAAATAACTATTATAAAAATAGTTTTTTTTTTGCTTTAGTCCCATCTACAAAGATGTATTTAGGCTCTGCTCCCATGTATTTTTTGAATTGTAATTAGTCTCATAACCACCCAAAATCGCCTATAACTTCCCTGTAACCAATCTTCCTTCTTTTTGTAGAGAATGCCATTTGTCCCATATAGGACCATCAACTAAAAAAATAAAAACATGGGGGTGGAGACAAATAAATCTTTATAAATATGTCTAAATACACAAGATCCCTATAATAAATATTTAAAGTATTATTAAATACAATATATATTAATTAAAAATATATTTTATATAATTTATATATGTATATTAAAAATATTAATCGGATTGGATTATTAACGGATCGGAGTATATGAATCCAAATCCGCTCCATTTAATAAATGGATAATCAGGTAATCGGGTAATCGAATAATCGAATTTTAGGCATAATCCATATCCAATTAAATAGATCAGATTCGGATTCGGATAAAATACGATCCATTGACGGGCCTAGTCTCGGTAATGGGGGTGTCCCTTCAAGTTAGGTATTTCAATTATAGCCGCGCCCCCTCTTTATAATTGCCTATTATTCTCCACTTCGCTTCTGTACTAACCTTTGAGATTATTTCTGCAGTTCTTGACAATTTTCAATTGAGCAAGCGGTCAGAGAAAAAAGTTTCCAAGGCCAAGGGCGTTCCTGCTGAGGGGAAGAAATACAGCATACTTATAACTTCTTCCACTGTATTTGAAGAAGACTACTTCCCCAGCAAATCCATACCAAAAGAGATGTCGCAGAAGGTAATAACTGCCCACAATTTATTCCGCTAAAATGAAGTTTAAAACTTATTTATTGTTGCACTTCTTCTTTCAGGCGAGGAAGTTGATAGGGAGCTCTTGGCTGCCCAACTGACAGAGATGGATGAGGACACAGTTGTCCTCAACAACACTGCCAGGCATAGGAAGAGGAAGATGTCCAAGAGCAAAGCACCTGCCGCGGAACCTTCAAATAACCAAAATCCACCTACCGCGACCCAAAGTCAGGCCGCGGAACAAACTATCCTCGCCGCACCCCAACTACAAGTTGAGGAGTGGGATCCTCGTGAGAGGCCTGAGGGGACTTTTGACGACGATATTGGGGCCAATTTTGCTGCGGAAGGGCTGATCTCGACCTCCGATGGTCCAATCCATTCAAACTCTCCCCCACCACCAATTATCGTAATAAATACCAGTCTGGCGCCTCCCCAGTGGCGCGTCAGCGTTGGTCTTGACGGTCGTCCACGATCTCAACTGAGGCAGCCCAACCTTGAATCCTCTTGGGACACGACTGAGAGGGCTACCTGCAGGATGAAAAGGGTCCCTAACGCCGTGGACCTTGATAGACTAGTGGATGAAGATTATGACGACTTGGAGGATTATAGCCTCCACAGTGTTTTGAGGGTAAGTGCAAATACTTTCAGCTCTAGTTTTGCATTTCGTACCTTGCTCCTAACTCATTCTCTTTTCAGGCCACAGACGTTAGGATTAGTCTGAAGAGGAAGTATGAGGCCTTGTATAAGCTGAAAGAGGCCGCAGAGAGGGTACATTCTGCTGACTTGGAGAGCGTAAGGAACTCTTCATTTGAATCTGGTAAAAAGTCTACTGCCGCGGCACTCCAGGCAGCTCATATGGACCTCGAAGCTGCTATCAAAGCCAAGGGGGAAGCTGAGGAAAATTTTCATCATGCCGCGGAGTTCCTCAAGGTTTCCCAGTCTCAGGCCGCGGAAGCTTCACAAGCTGCGAAAATTTCCAATAACAAGCTCAGACTTCTTCAAAAGAAGTACGAGGAGTTGGAGACCAAGGCTGCCCATGATGCCGAAGCCCATGCCGTGGCAATTAAGAAAATGGAGGGGGACCATATCGAAGCCCTTCAATTGGTCGTCGACAGCACTGTGGAGTCATTCAAGGGTTCCAAGGACTTTTATCTTATAAATAATAAGGCCTACCTCCGCGGCTACCAAGAGCTCAGGCACAGAGTCATAAAAAACTTTCCTGAGACTAAAGACACGATTCTTGCTTGGGGTCTTGGTGATGCCAAGCACCAGGAATGCGTGGCCGAGATCAAGGCCGTGGCAGAGGAAAGAGCCAGGTTGAGGGCAGAGGCTAAGGCGGCGGCAGCTGATGAAGAGACCTTGACGACTGCGGAGGGAGAAGAGGGGGGATGAAGCCGACGATACTGAATCTTAGGGCTGCGTCCCTTTTCTAACTTTTTTTGTTCTGTTTTAATGGTTGCGGCCCTTTGTCTGTAATCTTAACACTAATATTTGTCAAGATTTTTTGCTCCCCAACTTTTTTATCAAGGCTGCGGCCACTTTTAATGTTGATTATTTTTGCCACCTTTTCTAGTAGCCTTTTTTTTATTCTTCTGCTTTGCTTGCTTCAATACTTGAATGAATGTTTCTTCTGTATATTTTTGATTGCTTGAACATATAATTGTTTTTTGACAAAATGTACTTCAATATCTAATATCATGGGTTTAAGGTTGCGGCATCTAAGCACGGAAGATTTTTCCACATAGGCTGCGGCCTATTCTCTTAACCATAAATAAGTTTAATGGCGGCTACAGTCTCTTCCTGAACAGGGTCGCGACACCTTTGAGTGTTTGGATCCCCTCTGTTGTAGCTTGATGATTATAGCTTTTCTTGAATATGGTCGCGACAGGTTAACAATCCTTTCTGCCTTTATTTGTCGCACTTTTTGAATAAATCCTCTTAATAGTTGCAGCCATACTAATAAGGTTGCGGCACCTTTCTAACCCTTAAGGAAATTGAGTCCATCCTTTTGTAGCTTTTGCATGCTTCGTGATCACAACAACACAGCCTCCTTTAGTCGCTTTGATTACCTTTATGGCTTTTCTTTAGTCGCTTTGATTGCCTTTCATGGCTTTCCTTTAGTCGCTTTGATTGGGCTATTATTAGGCCCCCACGGGCTAGGTATTATGAATCTTCCCCAAGCTCATGTGGATATATATAAAGCCTTCCCAGGCTATAATAGGATTATTTTCAGACAATTAAGTCTTTGGCCCCTTCAAATATAGGATTATTCATAGTCAATCAAGGCCCTGTGGGTTATTTTCAGGCCTTCCCGTGGTAGGTATTATGAAGCTTCCTCAAGCTAATATGAGATCACCAAGTCAGTGGTGTTTAGTCTCATATCCACCAAACTAATGATGTTTTTTGGGGGAGTAACCTCCCAGGGCTAATGACACATCCTGAAAGCTAAGAACGAGCATTGGAAGCCCTCACTACTAATGACGCATCCCGAAAGCTAAAAATAGGCATGAGAAGCCCTCGCTGCTAATGACACATCCCGAAAGCTAAGAACGGGCATTGGAAGCTCTCACAACTAATAGATCTTTCTGATAACTGCTTTTGAGAATGTAGCTATCGTATGCTGGGATATAGTCTTTATGTGTGATGTTGCAGACCAATTCAGATAGTTGATCCTAATAGTCGCTTTCATTATTTTTTGATTATCATTTGCCTTCATATGGTTAGGCATATCGATGGGCGTTCATGGCCCATTTAGATATAATCATTCCAATACAATTCGATGTCTCCATATAGAATATATTTAAGACACGAAGTCTTTCATTAATATTCATAAGCATAGACATAAAAAGTCACGATGAAATAAAAGATAATGTTCATTATGATCATAAACAAAAGGAGATATAGACTGAATCATAAAGATAAGGGAAGTATGGCCCATCAGGCTAAGCTGCATCCCCTAAGCATCTCTGAGGAACCTCTGCAGCATTCCTTGCCCAATCAGTCTTTCAATTTCATCCCTCGGAGCATAGCATTGCTCAGTGTCATGGCCATGGTCCTGATGGAATCTGCACTAAGTAGCTTTGTTCCTCTTGTGGGGTGGAGCCTTCAGCTTTTCTGGCCACCTTAATACCTTGTCTTCTTTGATGAACTCAAAGATGTATTCAATCGGGAAGACCAACGGAGTGTAGGCCTTATATCTCCTCTCTGGCTTCTCCATTCTCCTTTTTAGGGCCTTGGTTGCGGACTTGCCTTCTGCGGCCAGTGCTTTTAGTGGGACACTTCCTCGGATGGAACTTCTGGAGCTGCGGCAACAAAGATCCTTGGTGCCGCACCTAGATTGGGAGAGGTCGCAACCTCTAGCATGAGGTCCCTCTGAGTTAAATAGTTGACACGGGTCTGGAGTGAAGTATGACTGTCGTAGAGATGGTTGAGGTGATTATATAACTCCATAATCTCATATTTCACTTATGTGCTCTGGTTGGATTCTCCTTCCATTTTATGCTTTGTTAGTCTTTACAAAGTATATATAATCTAGGATAAAACTAACAAAAGTGAGTAATCTCAGAAATATTGGAATAACCAAGTAAGAAATGGGGATGCAGCATTTGCACTGCTGCACGGTATTACTGTTGAGGCTGCGGACAGTAAAGTACATAGGTGCACTGTCGTAGCCTTTGTATAATATTCACCAAGGTTGAGCTGGAAACCATATGAGTCCATTCCCTACTGTTTGGAAGCTTCTGTAATGCATCCGGACTAGTAGAGGCCCCGGCCATAAAGGCATTTGGACTGCCCGACCGCATCCCCTCCTAGGCAGCGAAGGGAGCAATCTTAAAATTTTAAGCCCAAACACTGAGTTTTTCTCCCCCAACACGTGGAGAGCATAACTATTAGGGTTTGTTAATGAGATGATAGCCTCATGGTGCACAAAACGGTACGGTTTCAATGATAAACCCTAGATCATAGGTCGAGAACTGCAAAAATGGGAGTAAATACAATCCTTCCCTAAACATTCACCTTTTGGGGGCTAAAGCCCATCATGCTTTTCAGCGCTATCTAGAAGAAATGATGTCACATGGGTATGTAAAATAGATCTAAGGTCATAAAATGAAGACCCAAGAACAGACTTGTGCATATGAAATGCCCATTTACGGGTGTAAATATAGAATAGAGCTCAATAACCAGTATTTGCATGTGAGACGATGATCCAAAGGATCCCCACGAGTAAAATAGGGAGTTTAAGAACTCAAAATATAGAGAAACAAGATTGAAATATCTCGCTTCCCACAGACGACGCCAGATTGATGATACGAAAAATCGTCCACTTGTTGTTCTCGTATCAGCAAACTAAGAGTAAAGTGCATAATAAGCAAACAAAGCAAGTAAAGGGAGATAAACGACAAGATATAGAGTGGTTTGGCTATAATAATCAGCATACGTCCACTTTGGTGACACACTCTCATTATATATGTTGTTTGGTACATAGTAATTTTGCCCAAAGAGGTGTACAAGCATGAGAATAAAAGAGAATACATGTTTATGAGGATTCTGGTGTGCCGGAGAGTTGACTACGATGTAGATGAGTAGCCCCCAAGCTGTATGTTGAGGTTGTGTAGAGAGAATTTGGCAAGGCTTTGCCAGGTATTATAGAATTTGAACTAATTGAGTGGATTCCCCCCTTCTATCCCGAGGTGTAGACCTTTATTTATATGAGGTATGTGTGTTGTGTCATGTGCCTTGAGCACGTAACATATAAGTCTGGAGCAGCTACGATGAGAGGGATGCGGCCTGTGAGGTTAGAGTTGTGGGTGCCGCACCCTCTATAGTATAAGTCTGCGGTATGTACAGATGGGAAAGACGATGCCGCACCCTGTGCTGAATAGGGTCGCACCCTGTGCTAGAGGGCCGCGACCTATAAGCTTGTGTGCCTGATCAAGGTCCGCGGCAGGGTGCTATGTTTGCCATATCAAACAGTCTTCAAGGAAGCAATATACAAAATCCTCATCAAAATTAAGTAAGAGCCATTTGTCAAGTGGCCTAATAAGATGGGAGGAGATCTAACAAAGCGTAATAACGCACTGAGGTGTGCATTCCACAAAGAGGGTGGTCACGTGACTGAACACTGTAAAACACTCAAATCTCATCTCGAGGAGCTGGCCCAGGCTGGTTATCTCAATGAGTTTATAGACAAGAAGGCAGACAAGGTCGCAACCAATGGCGACCAAAATCTAGACAACGTCCTCAAGGATGAGATAGGCAACGAGTTCAAAGTAATTCACTGGGCATCAGACCTCGAGCAAGTATAAGGAAACGCTGTTCGGATGGAAGTTAATAAGCTTACTACTGTTATGCAAGACTTTCAAATAGACCCCGCCAAGACTCAGATAGGGAAGCGTCGGTGACCACAAGATGTCGACTAAAGCAAACACATTGTGTTTACTGAAGACGACTTAGTTGGGCTGAGAATCCTTCACCATGATGCATTGGTCATCACACTCAAGATAGCTAATTGGGACATAGATAAGTTACTCGTAAACTAAGGTAGCTCTTCCAAAGTGATGTGTCTAGACTTATTCCACAAATTAAAGCTGAATATCATCGACCTCAAAGAGGCCACCATTTTGTTAGTTGACTTTACAGGAAAGATAGTCGTGCCACTGGGAAAGACAGTCCTGCTAGTCAGGGCAGGAAGTGTTTCGAAGATGATCGAGTTTTTAGTGGTAGATACCGAATCCCTATATCATGCCATTCTAGGCAGGGGTTGGCTTCACTCCATGAAGGTCGTTCGGTCCTCATATCATAAAAAACTCAAGTGCATAACAAATCCTGGGTGGTCGAGATCCGTAGCGACCAAGCTTTAGCCAGAAAATGCTTCATCGCAGCTATCCGCCCCAAGCAGGAGAAAAAAAAAGATTAGAAAAAAGTCCCGGAGGAAGCCCAAGAAGGGAATTGCCTTCAAAATAGCAATTACGGTACGACCAACCAGGGTCCACCTCGTAAATAAGGTCGTTGAAGACCTGAAAGAAGTTACAGATGGAGTCAACTTTCCTGCAAGAAGATTTCTGATCGGAGTCTCCCTCACCGACCAAGAAAAGAAGAAGCTCACTATGATCTTCTTAAGCAATCTGGATGTTTTTGCTTGGAAACCATATGAGCTGCCTGGGATAGATCCCTCAATTGAATGCCATCGACTGCACATCGACCCAGCTTTCAAACCAGTCACTCAGAAGGCTCGTCGAAAATGCAGTAGAAAAAGAGGTAGGAAAGTTACTTGATGCAGGTTCTATTAGGGAAGTTCAATTTCCAAAATAACTCTCCAACCCAATCGTAGTACCTAAAATCAACGAAAGCTGGAGAGTTTGTATTGACTTTATCGATCTCTGTCCAAAAGACAGTTTTCTTCTCCCAAATATAGACCAGCAGGTCGATGCCACTGCAATGCATGAAAGAATGAGCTTTCTGGATGCTTACTCCGGATCCCAAAAATTCCCACTTTATGATCCAAACCAAGATAAAACATCCTTAATAATTCCTATTAGGTTATATTATTACAAAGTCATGTCGTTCGGCCTAAAAAATGCAGGAGCGACTCATCAACGATTATCACCAAGATGTTCAATAAATAAATGGGAGAAATAATGGAAGTATACATCGATGATATGCTCGTCAAGAGTAAACTCAAGGGAGACCATCTCTCGGACCTAGAAGTAACCTTTGAGATCCTCAGGGAATACCAGATGAAACTTAATGATAGCAAGTATTCATTCGGTGTTCGATCAGGAAAGTTCCTAGGATACCTGGTCAGCAAAAGAGGGATTGAAGCAAACCCTGATTAGATCGACGCCATTAGAAAATTCCATCCCCCTCAGATGATTCAGGATGTCCAAAATCTTATCGACATGCTCGTCGCACTCAATCGCTTCTTCTCTGAGTCTTCAGAGCATTGTCGATCATTCTTTCAACTGTTGAAGAAAGATAAGGGCTTGGTATGGAACGATGACTGCTTCAAAGCCCTGGTGATCCCAAGTGAAGACGACCCCTTATATCTCTATCTTGCTGTGTCAGACCACGATGTGAGCTCCACCTTGGTATACGAGAAGGAAGGAGGCCAACACCAGGTCTATTACGTAAGCAAAACGCTCTTGGATGCTGAGCAACATTATTTGCCTCTGGAGAATATCTCAAATGCCTTAGTAATCTGAAGCATTACTTTGAGGGTCATTCCATCATCGTGATCACCTCTCACCCACTCAAAGTTGTTCTAAGGAAAGCTGACCTCTCCGGCTGACTGTCAAAGTGGTCGGTGGATCTTGGAAGATTCGATATCCACTTTCAACCAAGAATAGCAATTAAAGGGAAAATTTTAGCATATTTTATCGTTGAGTTTACGGGGAATCAGCCTATTGCCCAATAAGAAATTAAGCAACCAGTAGAAAAGGAAGTAAAAATCTTCGACTGGACCCTTTGCGTTGACAGAACCTCCAACTCCATGGGGCAGGAGTAGGCATTGTATTGGTTACCCCAGAGAAGACTTTACTCTAATAAAGGATCGGGCTAGGATTTGAAACCTCCAACAACGAAGCGAAATATGAAGTGTTAATCGTCAGACTGCGCAAAGCATAATGGTTAGGGGCAAAAAGCCTTTGGGTATTTAGAAATTCGAAGCTAGTGTCCAAGTAGATAAATGGAGACTTCAGTGCCAAGGATGAGAGAATGGCAGCTTACCTCGCTGTTGTAAGGAGACTTATGGCAAAGTTTGACAGAGTTAATGTTCAGCAGTTCCCTAGGGGGCAGAACAGTCACGCTGACGCCCTAGCAGCTCTAAGCTCTGCCATTGACTCCGACTTAAGGAGAATCATTCAGACAGTCGCAGAGCAAGTCCTCCATATAGAAAAGGCACCCAGTTAGATGGATCCCATCACAATTTACCTACGGAGCGACACATTGCTAGGCGATAAGAGATCGACGCACCAGATAAGAGTCAAGGCTGCTCGCTTTCACTTATCTCCTGAAGGAAAACTCTACAGCAAGTCTTTCACCGTCCCCTACCTCCAGTGCGTTCACCTAGAAGATGTATAGAAGGTTCTTAGTGGACTTCATAAAGGCATTTATGGGAGTCATGCAGGGGGAATATTATTGGCTTTTCGAGCAATCAAGGAAGGATACTGGTGGTCGTACATGTAGAAGGGTGCTGGAGTTTGTGTTCGCAAGTGTGAGAAGTGCCAGAAGTACTCCCCTATGGTCCATCAACCAGCTAGCGACCTCAAGTCATTAATCAGCCCATGATCGTTCGCCTAGTGGGGCTTGGATATTGTAGGGCCTCTGTCTACTGCATCTGGAAATTGCAAGTATCTGTTGGTCGACACTAACTACTTCACCAAATGGGTAGAAGTAGAACCACTCGCAAATATTCGAGACTCTGATATGACTAGGTCCATATGGAAGAACATTATCACCCGCTTTGGGATACTAAGGATTATCATTACTGACAAATGGCACGCAGTTTAAAAGTAGCTTCTTTCAAAGCTTTTGCGATGATCATAACATCAAGCACTACTTTAGTTTTGTAGCATATCCCCAAAGCAATGGGCAAACTGAAGCTTCCAACAAGATAATGATTGAAGGACTAAAAAAATAGCTAAAAAGAGCCAAAGGTGCCTGGGTAGACGAGTTACCTCACGTTTTATGGGCTTATCGTATAACTCCCAGAATAGCAACATTAGAAACCCCCTTCACGCTCGCCTATAGAATGGAGGCAGTCATCCCACTCGAAGCAGGACTCTCTACTATGAGGACTACCTTGGCCGACCAAGGCCTCAATGATGAAGCATTACTCACTGAACTTGACTTAGCTGATGAACGACGAGAACTGACACTAGTTAAGTTGGCATCTTACAAATAAAAACTGGCGAAACAATACAATATAAAAATTAAATCCGAGAAAATTTCTAGTAGGGGATTACGTCCTATGGAAAGTCCTCGACAATGCTGTAAAACCATTAGACGGTAAACTGGGACCAAATTGGGAGGACCTTTCAAGATAATAAGAAACGACTTAGGTGGCCTATCACTTAGAAACGCTGGAGGGCAGGGAGATACCAAGGGCCTGGAATGTAGCCAACCTTAAGAAGTTATACTTTTAGACTTCTATATCTTTTATTTTTCAGCATCATTAGTTTGGGCAAATCTTCATTTACAAACTAATGTTGCCTTTTATTTATCATTTTAGTTAATAAATGTCGATTGACCTGCGCATTCTAAACATCTTGGTTGTTTAAATGTCTCTTGATCGAACTTCAATACACATCTTTTCAAAGCAATATACACCCCCTCAAAAAAATAACAAAAATAATAAGTTGGTCAACTTGCTCCAGTCAAAGAATAGAGCTCCTATCGTTGTAACAGTGTGCCATACTTATTGTATGCAAAGCTAAAATATATATAAAGCAAGGTTTATGATTAACCTTCCTCTGGTCTTTGTTGAAAACACAATTAGCCTCCTGAGTTTCTCCGACAATAATAAAGACCTACAAGGGATCCTTAAGCAATAAAGCCAACTCAAAGTTGGTTGAAAATTCTTGTTCGGACGGATGTCCCCTTAACCAGGTACATTCTCGCCATCGCCCGACTTAGGACTAAGGAAGTGTAACGACACGACCTAGAAGGTAAAGTGGGATGAAATGATATGGCAAGGTCATATTAGAGTGGGAGAATGTTCAAACACGAGATAAAAACCCTCAATGTCATTTAGTCTGTCTAGAAGCCCAAAATGATTAAAGTTTTTGTACTAACTCATTTATACTATTTTCGGATTTATCAAGTACCTTTTTGGTCAAACACTGATATCAAGCAACCAACAAGTATGGTTAACATATGTTTCGTCAGCAAATGCTCAAAACATAAATAATCATCTTATCTACCATTAAGAATCATACGGTTATATTTACATCAATATACCAAAAAAATACTTAAAGGCCTACGATGGCCCAGCGTGACGAGCATGGTAGTCCTCTACTCAAGCTCTCCAACCATTATCAGGATGAGGAACTAAGTCTTCGTCAAAGCTCTCTGGGCGTCGCTCTAGAAACCGCACCGGGATAACATCTATTGGGATCCATAGATCATCCCTCGAGAAGGGATTTCACAGAACAGATGAGCAAAGGGTCTGATATTTATACCACATGGCGAATTCCTAAGAAAATTTCAATTCCTTAAGAACGTTCAACCATCCCCTAGAAAAAGCAAGTTCTTCGGACTCTTTTAGTCTTATTGGTGCATCTGTCCAACCTTGGTCATACTAATCAACCCAAACCTATCGAGGACCCTTTCGGAATAAATTTTCTTTCAGCTCGACAATCTCTCTCCTAAAAGCTTGATTGTCAGTATAAGCAACTACAACAGATGATGATGAGGACCCTCGCAGCACTAAAAGAGGACCAGATGGAGTGTTTTCTTTGAGGCGAGCAATTTCTCTCCTCAAAGATTTATTTTCTCTTTGCAATAACTCCCCCACCTGGTTGATTTCAGATGCATCCAGAAGCTTTGCCTTCAAGGCGTCCATATCCTACTGTACAGAGGCACCCATTCCCTCCATTTCCTCGAGCTTATCCTTTAACTTGGCGATTACCTCAGATTGATATTTGTAATCCTGGTTTCTCGCCCTCAGAGATTTACAAATCCTTACAAAAGCTTGACGCGCTTGAGCGCTTATATTTGGACCAAGAATCTGGCTTAGACGGGAGTTATCAGACATATATTCATCCGAGTCAATGAGCTACAGCCAACCAAACAAGCAGTAAAGGTAGCACGTATCACTTAAAGAACCAAAAGTTTGCTTTTCATTTAAATCAAGGGCACATGCAAGTACAGATGAATGTAAAAATAAAAAATATAATAAGTGAACAAAAAACAAGATAAAGGCCTAAAAATTCCTAGGAGGCCTCAACCTGGTCAGATGTCGAGAGCCTCTTCCCTTTATCAACAGCTTGGTCAACAGGAACCTCACCTTCACTAATACCTGGGGCAGCTCCTCCACCTGGGATAATGGCCCCCTTTTGATAGACCGATGCAGTCCCAATAGCAGGAGTAATGGGCTCCATGACATCCTAAGCATCTGGTTGGGCAGAAGAAAACTCTTCAAAAGGACTGCGACCAGGATGATGCTGGGAGAAGAGGGGGAATCAACAGTAACTCCAGCAGCAGTCAAGGCTTGGTCCCAGCCTTTCTTGAAATATGCTCGTCGAAGATAAGCAATCCGGCATTCGACATCGTCATGCACTGCATCCCAACCTTTATTCTATCCACTTTCTCAAATGGTCGTTGCCTGCTCCTTCAACTTCTCCACTTTCGCGACCAACCACTTATTTATCTCTGCCACTGCCAGCTTGTTCATAATCACGACACCATAAGCTTCGCGGAGGTCTGACAACTCTTTAGCAGACTCCTCCCTTTATTTGTCAAAGGTAGCTTTCGTGTCAGCAAGAGCTTCTCGGAAGACTTTAAAGCTTCATCCAACTCTGAGTTTCTCCCCGACAACTCAGATCGACCACGGAGTAGCACAGTATAATTAAAGGCAAACGATAAAATAGAAAAAATATTGGATAAGCACGAGATGTTAGAGGAAAGCATAAACAAAGAAGTATAGAGAAATGAGTACTTACTAAAGTAAGCCCTTGGGCACACTTGAGGGCTGACTGGTCTTCCTCATACTCGATGAGCGATCGCGGTAAGCCACGAGCACTGCTTTCTCCAGCAGCAAGGGGGCAAGTTGAGGAGCAATGGACACCGAGGCTCCCTCAATAGCAAAAACATAAGGCACTATCGAGGCCTTTGAGGTTTGTACCTTTCTTTTTTCTCCTCTCTCTCTCTCTTTATCTCGCTTCTCCTCTTTTTCTTTCTTCTTTCTCTCCACCTCCTTCTCTTGAGGCACCACCTTGGAGCTACCAATAGAGTCTCGAGCCTTTTGCTTGAGGAACTTTATCATATTGGATAAAAGATCATCATCATCTTGGGTTAAGATTCTTCTCCTTAGAGGGGCCATTTCTTCCTCGCTGGACTCTTCCTCGTCGCTCTCGCCTTCACCACTCCCTTCCTCACTGCCTTCTACCAAATCCTCCCAAAGCTGCTTTCTTCCTCGTCCTCTACCTCAGCGGATTCAGGGGTACCACCAACTTCTTCTCCTGGAACCTCTAGATGAGGGATTGTGTATACTGGACGAGCAATAAAGCTATAAGTAGTATTCCTATATTTCAGCAAGAATGCAGCAAATCGAGAATATTCCCCCTCAGTAACTCGAATCTCGAGAAGAGTACGCTCTTGATTCTTGTCTTTCGCTACAAAAGAAAAATAAGGAAATATCAGAAGGAATGCACACAAAGGAAGGCAAATAAGCATAAAACAGAGATATAGATAATAACCTATGTATTCCTCCTCAAAGGTAAGGATCCGAGGTCCCAGATACCTTATGCCCCCTGATTAGGGGGGAAATTGTCAATTCCTGGTAATAAAACCTTTAGACCAATAATCTTTACGGGAATCAGGTAGATTTACTACCAACACCATATCAGGGCTTCTTACTTTCAAGTATAGAAGACCCTCAAAGGTGCAAGAGAAAGAATAATAATAGTAAATCTCAATTATTCCTAAGTTGGCGCCATAGAGATGGTTTATCCTATGAACTCCATTAATAATCTTCCACACATTTGGATAATATTGAGTAAGAAATATGTTGAACTATTGGAAAAAAATATAAAAACAGAGGGTTAGGGGGGAACGTTAAACCCCTTTACGAAACTAACAGAACATGGATCCGATGACCATCTTCCAGGTCGCGAACATTTCTGAGGACAGATGTACACTATATCTCTACCCAATCACGTATATTGTAACACTTCCTAAACTTAGGCAAAGACTTATTATCAAGCATCGCCATGAAAGAAAACACAAAAATCCTAGCTACAGTAGAAGATCGATGCACAGAAGAAAGAAAACTAAAAAAAGAAGAAGGCTGAAACTTATGAGACAAAGTGGAGACTTGGAAAGCTAAGAAAGTCTTGATTTTGAAGAATGAAAGTAAGGAATTAAGCCTGAGTATACAGTATGCGCAAAGATGAACATAGACGATGAACTCACTGCTGAGTTTTTGACAAACCAGTTTCAAACACTCAAGTGACGCTTTACACTTCTTGAGGAAGATTTGGCGCTTCAATATCTCAGAGGAAGACAAGCACACCCCTCATGCTTCAATAAATTATGAGTGTGCCACTGACAAGGCAACGTCCTTAACCACATGTAAAATCTAGTGGCCCAAGTAATGGCCCAAGGATTTTAGGGGAAATTGTAAGGACCAAATTATGTTCTTAGCCCACAACAACGACCAACCTGGCCTAGCAGATTTAAAGAGCATCCCAGCCTTACATCATGAAAAGAAGCTACATGCGTGTGCAGTCCAAATTGCCCCTAAACCAAGTCAATGACCTGTAATCTCGTGGAGATATTAAAGGGATTCATGGGTCATCATGGGCATCAAGGAGTTACTTAAACAAATAAAATTCTACATCTATAAATTGTAACCCCTGGCCCGGGGCATAGGAGCATGTAACCGAGCATATCTAGAGATACTTAATAAAATAATAGACCTCTCTGTGAACGTAGATAAGTTATCGAACCACGTACACGTGACACCCCGCCTAATTAAATACCGGGCGATCACTCCTTTATTAAATTAAAATCAAGGTGAACAGTTGGTTCATTCTTAGCATCACTGTCGAAAAAATACTTTTCCAATTTAAACACCCTAAATAATTAAGCTAAGTGTCAAAATCCTTTTATACATTACTTTCCAAATTTTATTTTTATATAAACCAACATTTAAAACTTTACATAATTCAATATTAAAGAATCACACCACAATTATCCTGGAACATATAATCCAAATAATTTAAACATTCAACTAGTTGAATCCAACATTTAATACTTTAAATGAAAACATCCTGGCAATAATAAATCCCAAAGTGCAAGTACTGGAAATAAATGGATTACAATATCCAATAAAACAACTGAATAATGGAAATGGGCGACACATGCCCAGCTGAATAAATATGCTAGGAGTGGAATCAAATAAATGAGGTCGTCTAAGCAAGAGGCCTGCAACTCCCACCTAAGGTGCAGCGCGTTCCTTCCAAAAGAGCCTATGCAAGACGCCCCTGTGGCTGGGCACCTGTAATATATACATATATATACAAGAGAGAGAGGAGAAATAGAGACGGGTCAGAGCCCGATAGTGTAAATGATTTAAAATTTGTTTAGCAAGTATTTAAAATGTTTACAGGCCAATGCAATAACATATTAGTGCGACACTCTCTTGAGAAATTCTCACCTCTCTTCTATTATGCACACCTATCGCACTAACCTTCCCGACGGTTTAACTTATATTATCTTAGGTTACTCGTAAGGTTTAAACTAAACAATTCAACTGTTTAAGAAGTAAATTTCATTTAGTGACAAAGCTCTCATTTTTGACTTTATTTATTAATAGAGTTTTCCAGAAATATACTATACTTTCGAAACAGGTATTTCTCAATTGAAATCATTACTCATCTCTTACTTACTATAAACACAGTAGGAAATTATAAATTTCAGAATTTCATATATATATTAAATACTCGCATAATATATATATTCTATCAGCACCCCACATAAAAATTATGGTGCGGGCATACTCTGCTATCCAATCCCCATATCACTCGTACTAAGGGAAATACAAGTTCGGAATCACTCTCGAACTGTATTAATACATACACAAACAATATTGAGGCGAAGCATAGATTCCAAGTCTCTAAGAGGTCAGTACATACCCTTACGTCTCTTAGAACCGTCTGACCATCGATCAGATAGCCTGTACTAAGGATATATATCTTCTAGGGTACGAGTCAATATCCCCCATAAAGGCACATCGAGATAAGACTGTCCCGGCGGGGTAACCTCAGGGATAGCAAGTAGCGCGGGCATGATTTTCACACGTATATAGTATATGCATAAACACAGTCATATAAATATACTACTTTTACCATATCAAATTTAGGTTCATCTCATAACCCATAATTATAACATTTATCCTTATTTCTCATTATTTAGTCATCACTTATAATGGTTCGTCTCTTACTTTAATTTGAGGGATTAATCCAACTCACTACGTAACACTCATGGACTCTATCCTCCCAAGTGTAGAATTTCAGTAGGTACTCATCTAATTTCCAACGTAACTATTTTACGTGTCTCTCCCTTTAATGCATAATTTCATCGTCCCTTATATGTAAGTATCCCAAAAATGTACATCTCGTCTTACATTAAAGGTCTCATAATTATTCATAAGTCCTACTGGTCTTCTTTATCTCCCAAAATATTTTAATAAGGATGTCCAAATATTTATACTCATTTAATTTGAATTTAACTATTTATAAAGGGGAAATATGAGTCTGCAAGAAGGGGTCGATCGATCGAGGGTAGGGGCTCGATCGATCGATGCGTCGATCGATCGACACTCCTGGTTCAATCGATCGATCAAACAGGTATGGCGATTTCTGCAGATTAACAGTTACGGGTTTCATAATTTAACCTCAATCAAATCCAGATTTTTCACACCCAAACTCCCTAAAATTTGTACTACAAATAGTATAAACCCATATTATACATCTTCAACGTAAAGCATGAAATTTTTCATCAATAACTATAGATTAATAGGCCAAAACTCATATAAATCTCAAGAACCCTAGAATTTCTTTAACATGGTTCTAATCAGTCTTTTTCCATAAATTTCTACTCCTAATTCATCATAAATTCGTGGTTAAGCCTCTACATGTGAAGGGGTTTCCAGATTATCATTCAAATCATTACTACATGCGATTTTCCTATCTCCAACATGGATTTTCTTCTACTAAACTCATCCTAATCACCCTAGACTAATATGAACGATGCATTAACGAAAATAAGAAAGATAAATACTTGCCTGGAAATTTCAAAGTTCTGATTTGATGATGAATTTGGTGGGGTTGCGTTCCCCATCGCGCGATCTACGCGTTGGTGGTGGTGGCGGTGCAACCAGATGAATTTTCGGTCTAGAATTGCTTTGAAAGCTCTCTCCTTCCCTCTCCTATGGCCATCACGTGTCTTTGGTTGTGTTAACCCTAGAAGGAAACCTTAGACATCTGATATAACCCTTGAAATTTCGTGGGTTTAATTACCCAAAATTACAAAATGTCCAAAATGCCCTACCGGGGTACTAATTAAGCCTAAAAACGCCCCGAGACCCAAACCAAACCCCCGGGTACACTTTTCTGACTATCTCGACCCTTCCGGACACTTTGCCCCACTCAAAATGACCATACGAGTAGCTTATAATTTATTCACTTTTATTAATCAATATTTAGTCCCGACGCGACACGGGCGCGTCCCGACTCAAATTTCCAAAATTATCATTTTATTCACTTTTGACATTTAATAGAACCAATATTATATTACTTTACTCATTAGTAATATTCAACAACAAGTTTCCCATAATTACTAACTCACATCACGTTAATAATTATAAAGTGATTAATTTCCCGATTTATATTAAATTAACAACTCACATTAAATTTAATAAATCCCCAAATTAATATAGCATAAAAATACGAAGTATTACATACTTCCCCCTAATAACGGAATTTCGTTCCGAAATTCGAAAAATAAGGCATACCTGGTAAGAATAAATCTGGATATCTCTCGCGCATATCTGCCTCGCGCTCCTAACTGGATTCAACCACATTATGATGCTCCCACTGGACCCGTACAAGTGGAACTACCTTCGACCTCAATCTCCTCTCGCTATGGTCTAGGATAGCCACCAGTCTCTCCTTGTAAGAGCTGTCAGGCTGTAAGTCTATCTCATCTACCGCGATGTGAGCATGGGCCATATCATCCCGAAGATATCGTCTCAACGACGAGATGTGGAATACATCGTGAATGCGATGTAAATGCTCTGGCAGTCCCAATCTGTATGCTATCGGCCCAATCCTCTCGATAATGGGAAATGGTCCCACATACCTCGGGGCCAATTTCCCTTTCTTCCCGAACCTCATCACTCCTTTCATAGGAGATACACGTAGTAATACTTGGTCCCCCACATTAAACTCCCGAAAGAACCGTTTCGTATCGGCGTAGCTTTTCTGTCTGTCCTGGACTACTCGTATGCGACTCCTGATCATCTCAATCCTCACGGAGGTTTCCTGAATTACCTCTGGTCCTAGCAACTTGTTATCCCCCACCTCGAGCCAACAAGTTGGGGAACGACAAGGCTTGCCATACAAAGCCTCGAATGGAGCCATGCCAATCGTGAACTGATAAGAGTTATTATAAGCGAAGTCTACCAGTGGAAGATGTGGCTCCCAACCTCCTCCAAAATCAAGAACACACATGCGCAACATATCCTCCAACATCTGATTAGTACGCTCTGTCTGTCCATCTGTCTGTGGGTGATAAGCTGAACTCAGCCTCAACTCAGTACCCATAGCCTCCTGAAAGCTCTCCCAGAAACGCGACACGAAAATTTTGTCTCTATCTAACACAATATTCAGGGGGACCCCACGTAATCTGACAATCTTAGCAATGAACAACTGAGCATACTGACCCATGGTATAGTCTGTCCGCACCGGCAGAAAATGAGCCACCTTGGTCAAACGGTCTACAATCACCCAGATAGAGTCATGGCCCCGCTGTGATGTAGGCAACCCTGTAATAAAATCCATGGAAATACTCTCCCACTTCCACGCGGGTATTTCCATTGGCTGAAGCAACCCTGACGGTTTTTAATGGTCTACCTTTACCAGCTGACAGGTAGAACACTTGGACACGAACTCAGCAATGTCCTTTTTCATCCCACTCCACCAGTATTGCCGTCTCATATCCTGGTACATCTTATCTCCTCCAGGATGTACCATAAATTGGGACCCGTGAGACTGGGTCATCACTGCATGACGTAATTCTGCTCCTTCTCGAACCACCAATCTCCCATTAAACCTCAAACCCCCATCAGAACTAACAGAATAGGACTAAACACCCTCGACTAAAAGTCGTACAATCTGCTCCTGGCAAAATGGGTCTGCGGTCTGTGCCTGTATCACCTTCGTAACTACCTCGGGTGTCACTGTAATGACAGATATGAAGGAACGGGCTACTGCGTCCTGGTGACCCAACTCCTTCCACTTTGCTTTCCAGACGTCCGCTACATCGTCTACCGGTCTACAGCTCAATGCATCAGTAACTACGTTGGCCTTCCCCGGATGGTATTGTATATCGAACTGATAGTCCTTCACAAACTCTAACCATCTGCGCTGACGCATATTCAGCTCTCGCTGAGTGAATAGGTACTGCAGTGGCTTGTGGTCTGTGAACAAGCGAAATTTCTCTCCCAATAAATAGTACCTTCATATCCTCAATGCAAAGACGACCGCTGCTAACTCCAGGTCGTAGGTGGGGTAATTCTTCTCATGCGGCTTAAGCTTGCGGGAGGAAAAAGCTATAGCCTTCTCCTCCTGCTGAAGTACTCCCCCAAGTCCCCATAATGAGGCATCAGTGTAAACCAGGTACTCCACACCCAGCTTTGGTAAAGCAAGGACTGGTGCTAAAGTAAGCTTGTCTTTCAGCTAGTCGAAAGCCAATTGACAAGTATCATCCCAAACATATGGTACCCCTTTGCGAGTCAGGTTCGTCAATGGACCCGCTATTTTGGAGAATCCCCGAATGAATCTCCTGTAGTATCCGGCTAACCCCAAGAAACTACACACTTCCATCGGTGTAGTGGCTGTACCCACCTCCTCACTGCTGACACTTTACTCGGGGCAACTGCTATCCCCTGCTCAGAAGAAACATGCCCCGAGAACTGTACTTATCGCAACCAGAATCTGCACTTCTCGTACTTAGCATACAACTGATGCTGTCGTAGAGTCTGAAGAACTTGCCTCAAGTGCTCGGCATGCTCCTCCTCGGAGTGTGAATATATCAAAATGTCATCTATGAAGACGATGACGAACTGATCCAAGAACTCTCTGAACACTCGGTTCATTAAGTCCATGAACACGGCTGGAGCATTTATGAGTCCAAATGGCATTACTCTGAACTCATAGGACCCATATCTCATCAAGAAGGCAGTCTTTGAAACATCCTGCTCCCTAATACGTAGCTGATGGTACCCCGACCTCAGATCTATCTTTGAAAAGAAAGTTGCTCCCCTCAACTGGTCGAATAAATCATCGATTCGAGGCACCGGATACTTATTCCGTATCGTGACCTTGTTCAACTCCTGGTAGTCCACACATAGCCTCAGTGAACCATCTCTCTTCTTCACAAACAAGACTGGAGCGCCCCAAGGTGAGGTACTCCTTCGAATGAAGCCCTGACCTAACATTTGCTCTATCTGATCTAGTAACTCTCGTATCTCCGCCGGAGCCATACGGTATGGAGCGCGTGCTATAGGTCTAGTATCTGGTAATAAATCTATGACAAAGTCTATCTTTCGACTGGGGGTAGGCCTGGTATCTCCTGAAATACATTGAAATACTCACGAACAACTGGGATTAAGTCTAAGGGAATCACAATCTCCTTAGAGGTATCCTCCTCTATGTAATACAAATAAGTGCTCGATCCTCCCTCTGGGCGAGGCATCGCCACTACAAACATCTCTTGCCCCGGCATGGCAAAAATTATACTCCCACCAAAACAATCTATCATGGCCCTGTAAGCAACGAGCCATTCCATACTGATAATAACGTCATGCTCATGCATATCTAAGACTAACATGTCTGCAAGTAATACCAAGCTACCAATCTCTACCCCCACACCCCGGCATATAAAGAAAATAAGCAATCCATTTCCCAGTGGTGAGTCTACACATGTCACAGTGCTCTCTGCGATGGTTAATAACCCTAAGGCCTTCGCAAAATGAGTAGCTATAAAATAATGCGTCGCCCCAGTATCAAATAAAACTCGACCCATAGTACCATGGATAGGAAACATACCCTCAATCACGGGTGGTACCTACGGAGCTGCTGCCTGGTGGACGTTATAGACACGTCCATACTGTAACTGTCCCTGCTGCACTGGAGCTGCTGGAATGGCTGGTACCTGGGCTGGTGTTGGGAGGGCGGCTGGAAAAAGTGGCCTCTGTGGCTCATTACGGGCACCCTGCTGCTGTGGGGCCCTATCACCCTCTGGGCAATCCTGGCGCTTATGGCCATGCTTACCGCACACAAAACATTGGCCTCTGAAGTTACCTCCCCTCTGACCCTGCTGACCACGGCCCTGCTGGCCGTTACCACCCCGCCGCTGGCCCTGTTGGCCCTGATGAAAACGCTGTTGGCCCTGCTGCTGACCCTGCTGTTGTCGGTGTTGGCCTTGCTGGCCCTGCTGATTAGGCTGACCCTGCTCACCCTGCCTATAACCCCCAAATCCCTGCCTGAAATCACCTGATCGAAAGCGCTTGGCAGGGTCCCCCTGATGGGAACTCTGCTCATGCTGACGAGTCTGCCCCTGGGATGTCGGTGCTCCACTAGCGCCACTACCCCCTGTCCTGCCCTGCTGGTCGAACTCTCCTGCTCGCTTGCTTCCCTACAGATGGAAGCGGTGATCCTGGCAATGTAATAAGGCAGCATTGAGTACATTTGTAAAGGTACTCAGAGACAAATTCCCTATAAGATGCTGATGGATCCTCCAAGCTAACCCGTCCACAAACAACATTATCTTCTTACCCTCAGTAGGTGCCTCATTTGGCACTATGGTGAGAAGTCTCGTGAACTCCTCCTCATACTCAGCAACAGTATAATTCTCCTGCTTCAAGTTTAGTAACTTCCGCCTCATCTCAGTCTGCACGGCGGGTGGAAAGTACTTGCGGTCAAACCGCTCCTAGAACGATTGAATCGGGATCGTATCCCTCTCCTCCAATGTGGTGGTGGATTCCCACCACTGCAAAGCGGCCCCCACTAACTTGAAGGAAGCCAATAACTATTTCTGCACATCTGTGCACTCATACATACGAAGATGCAGCTGGATATCTTTCTTTCATTGGCTGACGATGACAATATCTGAAGTACCCGAGAACTCAGGGGGATGCGCCTTCTGAAAGGCATCCCTAACCCGCTCCCATGCAGATGGAAGCTCTGCAGGTACTGGCACCACTGCCTGAATCTGGGGTGGAGCCTGCTGTACCACCGCTAGCGCGGCATTCACCGCCTGAGCAACAATAGCGGCTACCTCATTAGCATTCATCGTACCCTGAGTCGGAGCAGCTGGCTGCTTGGCTTGGGCACGCCTATCCTTTGGTGCAAGTCTCAGAGACATCTGAAACGTGAAGAAATTTATTAGTCTACAGTTATTATCAAATCTTAAATAGCTGAAGACATAATCGTAAAAGTAAGAGTACAACAATCCTAACATAGGTCTCTATAACAAAAATGTTAAGCTGAAAGCGAAATAAGTCGTACAGATCCTAAGCACACTAGAACCTGATGCTCTGATACCACCCGTGACACCCCGCCTAATTAAATACCGGGCGATCACTCCTTTATTAAATTAAAATCAAGGTGAACAGTTGGTTCATTCTTAGCATCACTGTCGAAAAAATACTTTTCCAATTTAAACACCCTAAATAATTAAGCTAAGTGTCAAAATCCTTTTATACATTACTTTCCAAATTTTATTTTTATATAAACCAACATTTAAAACTTTACATAATTCAATATTAAAGAATCACACCACAATTATCCTGGAACATATAATCCAAATAATTTAAACATTCAACTAGTTGAATCCAACATTTAATACTTTAAATGAAAACATCCTGGCAATAATAAATCCCAAAGTGCAAGTACTGGAAATAAATGGATTACAATATCCAATAAAACAACTGAATAATGGAAATGGGCAACACATGCCCAACTGAATAAATATGCTAGGAGTGGAATCAAATAAATGAGGTCGTCTAAGCAAGAGGCCTGCAACTCCCACTACACCAAATCTGCCCATTTGTCAAGGTCATTGACCTTGACAAATTCACCTTGTCAAGGTCAATGACCGTGACATTTCGAGGCGAGACAACTTTTTTTGTCACGGTCGTGTCACGGTCAATGACCTTGACATAAAACTCGCGTTTTGTGTCACGGTCGTGTCACGGTCATTGACCTTGACACGTTTTGTCACGGTAAATGATCGTGACAAAGCCGTGACCCCTTGTAAAAAAAATTGTCACGGTCAATGACCGTGACACGTCCGTGACAATAAGTTGTCACGGACGTGTCACGGTCATTGACCGTGACAATTCTGGGCAGAATTAAAAAAAAACTGCTGGGCAGTATGGCCACTGCCACTGCCCAGCAGTATATTTGTATCTGTTATAGCAACGTTGTACCTGTTCCACACATCATATATCCGAACAAACTAAAGATAATGCAAATATATATTCAAATAAGAAACTATTTAAAAAGAAACAACATCACCATCATTTTATCTCAAATCTACAAACTATTTGCATGGAAAAGAGATTTTGTATCGCGACGCTCGGGAACACCTCCTTATCCTTCCCTTCTCGTCCGAGTAGCCACATAAGTAGAGCATATGTGGCCTACCCTTAGGGCCACTCCCTGTCCCCTGAATTGAAATAAAGTAAAATTAGTATCCGCCCCTCAAATATAGATAAATATAAATTGTAATTGAAATCGAAATCGAAATTGACATATAAATATAAATACATTACCTGTATTGTCACTCAAACAGCTAACTTGAGCTCATATGGCACCTCCTTCCAACTAATGTACCCCGGGCAATCGTGTCAATTATAATTCTCTTCATATCTAAACACTAAGAAATACCATAATCCTATGGAGGTATGCGTTGCAAATTCCTTCCAACCGTTGTGTAGCCAAAAATCAGCATTTGAAGTTGTCAACTCCACCTTTGAATGGGGTATGGAAAGTGGTGGGGTATGGAAAGTGGAATTGACAACTTCAACCGGTGATGTTTGGCTACGTAATGGTTGGGAGGAATTCGCAGAGCATCGCTCCATAGGATTATGGTATTTCTTAGTGTTCGGATAGACGAAGAGATTCAGTCTCCTCTCCACAAATAGGACACCCCAAATAACTATGTACTAATCACCTATTAAAGGTAAGAAGCGTATATTCATGGATTAGTATAAACAAAACTTAGATGTAGTTGGAATATTTATGTATTAATCTCCTCTCCACACACGCACACTACACAAGAGTGAAAATGATAAAGTGCAGATCAAGTAAAAGCATTAAAAATGGATGTTTCGGTACAAATTGAAATAATTATTACAAATTGAAAAATTGTTTCAAATTCGGGTTATCATAAAAAATGGATTGATATTCGGTAGGAGCAGCCAAGTCATCCACACTACTATTTAGACGCCTTGGCGCGTGTTGGACAATTGACCACGGCTCGTTGTTGATATACTCCGAGTAAAACACTTGCTTAACCTTTTGAAATGCACAAACAAACGGCTCATCGCTCACGTGGTCGTTGCTCTTCAACTTGGACAAGTCAACCATGATCAAATTGGTGACAGGATCAACTTTAGAAGCATTTTTATCCTCAACTCTTACCCATTCACAGTAAAATACAACCTCTTTGAAGCTTATATAATCCAATTCAAATATATTTTGAATTACACCATAGTAAGTCATTTCAGCTTCAACGAGGTTTTTATCTTTTGCGCTTGCTCGAAAGAAAGTAAGAGCCTTGTATGAAATATCCGAGTTCTGTACATTTGTACTTTCCTCGTACACTTTAGCGCCGAAAATGTAACCGTTCAATCGATATTTTTTGTACTCTTGTGCCACGAACAAGGGTCCAGTGGCTAGACGAGCAAGCCTTGATGTCGCATCACCCATCTTTAGGAGCTGAGAATATAGATAAATTAATTATATTAGTTGTAAAATATGAGTGTAATGTAACGTTATATAACGACTGTTTTCATTGTAATTACCTCTTGTGTCAACCATAGCCTAAATTCGCTGTCTGATTGTACCACTGTTTTTCGTCTTTTATTGTTCTCACGGGCTTCATATTTACTGCATATTACAAAATTAATCATGTATAAAATAATCTAAAATAATGTTAAACATTATAATATTCGAAACTTACTTTTTCCATTCTTCGACATCTTCATGTGTGTCAAATAGATAACGAGCTACTTGTTCATGTTGCAAACTCGTTAATTTCACTCGTTTTCCCATCACATTACCACCATCATCGAGGAATTCATCAGTGTCATCAACGCTGGTAGAGTCAGTCATATATTCCCGAGTATATATTGATGACTCCACGGTGATGTATTCCTCTGCAATTGATCCTGCAATGTATCGCGTATTCTTGACATAATCTTTAAAAACTTTCATCAATCTTTCAAACGGATACATCCACCAATATCTAACTGGACCACAAAGAAGTGCCTCGTCGCATAGGTGTACCAACAAGTGAACACTTATGTCAAAGAATGCTGGGGGAAAGTACTTCTCCAATACACAAATCGCTTCGTTCACAGCCAATTTTGCGGCCACTATGTGTTCTCGATTCACTACCTTATCACACAAGAGGGAGAAGGTAATACTAATTTGCATAATAGCCCTACGCAAATCCTTGTGCTTGGAGAAACAGTGCTTAAACAATAGAGGAACCAATTGCATGATCACATGCCAATCGTGGGACTTACACTTATGTAAATCATGAGTAGCATAATTCACAATCCTTTGCAAGTTGGACGAAAAAGTAGATGGGCCCTTCAAACTATATATTGTGTCTAGAAGCACCTTCCTTTCCTCACTCGTCAAAGTAAACGCACCAGGGGGAATTATTGTCCTTCCCCTACTATCTTCTTTCAACCATAGTTGTGGTTTAAGTTTTAACGTTTTAAGGTCTTTTCGTGCATTTTCTCCATCCTTCGAATGACTCCCCCCAAGGCAAGTACCCACAATATGTTCAGCGAAGTTCTTCTCTGCATGCATCACATCCAATACATGGCGCACCGGGTTTTTCTTCCAATAAGGCAAGTCAAATAAAATTGACCTCCGAGACCATGCCTTTCTTATCTCAGTTTCATTCCCAGTTGGGGTCTTCTTATGCTTGACATTCTTAAATTTGGGATTCTTACCTGGCATATTTGGGCCACATTGAGAAGATTTACTTTCAATTTCTGAACCCGAAAGTTGTCTCGGCGGTAGCCTATGTTCAACTCCGCCCAATAAAAAATTGGAAGCTTTCTCAAATCTGAAACTATGAGCTGGGGGTAAAAACCTCCTGTGGCAATGGTATACATTTTTTAAGCTGGAGGATAGACGAAGAGATTCAGTCTCCTCTCCACAAATAGGACACCCCAAATAACCATGTACTACACATCCGGATAATGTCCCATAAGCTGGAAAATCATGAATTGCCCACATCAACATAGCTTTCAGCGTAAACTCTTCTTTTCTAAAAGAGTCAAATGATTGCACACCATCTTCCCACAACTCATTTAATTCTTCTACCAAAGGAGCCAGGTAGATATCAATGTCTTCACTTGGTGCCTTTGGCCCAGGTATCAATAAAGCCATCATCGAAAATTTAGGTCTCATACACTGTGAAGGAGGGAGGTTGAGTGGGGCTAGGATCACTGGCCATACACTCTGATTGGTGCTTAGATTTCCAAATGGATTGAAACCATCTGTTGATATAGCCAAACCAATGTTGCGTTGTTCTCGAGCAAAATCGGGATACTCATAATTCATCCTCCGCCAGGCAGTAGAATCAATAGGATGACGCATGATATTACCCCCTACTTCTGCCCTAGCATGCCAAGTCATTGCCTCTGCAATCCATGGTACTGTGAAAAATCGCTTTAATCTAGGCCCAACGGGAAAATATTTCAATACTTTTTGAGGCACTTTTGAGCTTGTGCCTTCCTTACTAGTAGATTGGACATATCTAGGTTCATCGCATACCGGACAACGATCGAGATTTTCATACTCCTTTCGGTATAGTATGCAGTCATACACACAAGCATGAATCGATTTATACTTCATTCCCAAACCTTTCAAACTGTTCTTCATAACAGGATAGCTATTTGGAAGTGTATTCACCTTGGGTAATAAGCCCTTCACCCATTTCAGAATTCCCGTCACGCTATTGCCAGACAAACCGTACTGCGTCTTCAAACTGTGCAAACCAACCATGGCATGTAAAGTTGTTTAAACTTTGGTAGTCATCGTCAAGTTTTATCGTGTTATCTTCACGAGCACTTGAATCTTCTACATCATCAGTAACCTCATTCTCCTCAGCTTCATAAACTCCGTACGCATCATCAACTAAATCCTCTAACATATTATGATCTACGTCGTCCCCTTCTTCATCTATTCTACTTGTTGAAGGATGTTGTGAAGGTTGGTCAGGGACAAAAGGAACTTTCAATTCACCGTGAAAACTCCAAAATCGATAACTATCTTGCATACCCGATCTTAACAAATGTAGTTCAACTGTTTTCCACTCAAACACCTTACCATTCTTACACCTAGCACACGGACACGGAAACTCTTCATCATTACGACATCTCTTTGCATATTTCACAAATTCGTTAGCACCTCTGCGAAACACATCCCCCATTCTATTAGTCTCACCCATCCACTCTTTGTATTTCGGATATCCCATCACAGCTACCACAACTAAACACCTATTAAAGGTAAACAAAACTTAGATTTATAGTATGTTTTTTTTAATTATCCCATCATTTAATTATCCTATTAAAGGGTATGTGGTCCTATCCCATTCAAGAATGCATTTTTCTGTAATATACTTAACAGCTCATGCACATTGTTACGATTTGGAAAAAATTCGACAGCATATCCCCTTAGTTCTCCAAGTACACGACGTAGATTGGCAGGTGTGAGTGTTATTTCAATTGGTCAATTAAAATAACAGTCACACTTGTCAATCTAGTATGTACCCAGAGAACATTAAGATACGACTGCAGAACTTCCTCCAAAAGTAACAACTTTAAGCCAATAAGAATATTATACAAAAATTATACAGTCTCAAACTGTCCAAACGGGACAATTCGAGAGATCTCATTACAGGGGTAATGACTCTCGAACGGGTCTAAGGGTTATTGAATGCGTACGCATAAGAACTAGAATGCTAGTATCTATGCGCACTATATTTAATTTCAAGTATGTTTCATATAATGGGTTAATTCAAATACACAAATAAATTCATGGGATAATTCAAATACAAAAATAAATTCATGGGATAATTCAAATACAAAAAGAAATTCATGTATTGACCACATACACACACACACACACACACTATCTAAGCTGTTCTATAGGTATAAAAACAATTATTATCCAATTATTATCCAACTATTATCAATTATTTATTTTGAATGTAAATAATATTCAAAACCCCACCCACCCCCGCCCCCACCCCCACCCCCTCAGATTAATTCAAGACATAAGACCCTAAAGGGAATCCAAATTATTTCTTGGATGTGAATTCCTCCAAATTATGATCTCATACCTATTCACACAATGATGGGGGAGGGGGTGGTGGAGGGGGGCAGGGGGTGGGGTGGGGTGGGGTGTGTGTGTGTCCGTAGGTGCGTAGGTGTGCGTGTGTGTGTGGCGTAGGTGTGCGTGTGTGCGTAGGTGTGCATGTGTGCGTAGGGGCGTAGGTGTGCGTGTGTGTGTGGCGTAGGTGTGCGTGTGTGCGTAGGTGTGCCCACCCCACCCCACCCCCTCCCCCCCCTCCACTACCCCCTCCCCCACCCTGCCCCATCCCGCCCCACCCCCACCACACACCACACACACACACACACACACACACACCCCACCCCACCCCACCCCCTCCCCCTGCCCCCCTCCACCACCCCCTCCCCCACCACACACCACCACACACACACACACACACCACTCTACCCCACCCCCTGCCCCCCTCCACCACCCCCTCCCCCCCTCCCCCAAAACACACCCACCCCACCCCACCCCACCCCACCCCCTCCCCCTGCCCCCCTCCACCACCCCTTCCCCCACCACACACCACCACACACACACCACTCTACCCCACCCCCTGCCCCCCTCCACCACCCCCTCCCCCCCTCCCCCAAAACACACCACCACACACACACACACACACTGCACCCCACCCCACCCCACCCCCTGCCCCCTCCACCGCCCCCTCCCCCACCCTGCCCCATCCCCTGCCCTCCTCCACCACCCCCTCCCCCACCCTGCCCCATCCCGCCCCACCCCCCACACACGCACACACATACACACACACATATATATATACACATACACACATAAATATACAAACAAATATATATATAAATGGAAGAGAGAGAGAGAGAGAGAGAAATTGGACCTGAGAGAGAGAGAGAGAGAGAGAGCAGCGTCGAGTCGAGAGAGAGAGAGAGAGAGAGAGAGAGAGGGAGGGAACGGTGGGAGGGAAAAAAGAAGGGGGAAAGTTATTTTGCTGGAAAAGTTGTCACGGTCGTGTCAAGGTCTTTGACCGTGACACGAATTGTCACGGTCATTGACCGTGACACGACCGTGACAAATTGAATTGTCACGGGCTTGTCACGGTTAATGACCGTGACAATTTGTTGTCACGGTCGTGTCAAGGTCAATGACCGTGACATAAAACGCGTGTTTTTTTGTCACGGTCAATGACCTTGACAAGGCTGGCCGGCTGAAAGGTGACAATTTGCCCATTTTGGTGTAGTGTCCCACCTAAGCTGCAGCGCGTTCCTTCCAAAAGATCCTATGCAAGACGCCCATGTGGCTGGGCACCTGTAATATATACATATATATACAAGAGAGAGAGGAGAAATAGAGACAGGTCAAATCCCGATAGTGTAAATGATTTAAAATTTGTTTAGCAAGTATTTAAAATGTTTACAGGCCAATGCAACAACATATTAGTGCGACACTCTCTTGAGAAATTCCCACCTCTCTTCTAATGTGCACACCTATCGCACTAACCTTCCCAACGGTTTAACTCATCTTATCTTAGGTTACTCGTAAGGTTTAAACTAAACAATTCAACTGTTTAAGAAGTAAATTTCATTTAGTGACAAAGCTCTCATTTTTGACTTTATTTATTAATAGAGTTTTCCAGAAATATACTATACTTTCGAAACAGGTATTTCTCAATTGAAATCATTACTCATCTCTTACTTACCATAAACACAGTAGGAAATTCTAAAATTCAGAAATTCATATATATATTAAATACTCGCATAATATATATATTCCATCAGCACCCCACATAAAAATTACGGTGCGGGCATACTCTGCTATCCAATCCCCATATCACTCGTACCAAGGGAAATACAAATTCGGAATCACTCTTGAACTGTATTAATACATACACAAACAATATTGAGGCGCATAGATTCCAAGTCTCTAAGAGGTCAGTACATACCCTTACGTCTCTTAGGACCGTCTGACCATCGATCAGATAGCCTCTACCAAGGATATCTATCTTATAGGGTACGAGTGAATATCCCCCATAAAGGCACATCGAGGTAAGACTGTCCCAGCGCGGTAACCTCAGGGATAGCAAGTAGCGCGGACATGATTTTCACATGTATATAGTATATACATAAACACAGTCATATAAATATACTACTTTTACCATATCAAATTTAGGTTCATCTCATAACCCATAATTATAACATTTATCCTTATTTCTCATTATTTAGTCATCACTTATAATGGTTCGTCTCTTACTTTAATTTGAGGGATTAATCCAACTCACTACGTAACACTCATGGACTCTATCCTCCCAAGTGTAGAATTTCAGTAGGTACTCATCTAATTTCCAACGTAACTATTTTACGTGTCTCTCCCTTTAATGCATAATTTCATCTTCCCTTATATGTAAATATCCCAAAAATGTACATCTCGTCTTATATTAAAGGTCTCATAATTATTCATAAGTCCTACTGGTCTTCTTTATCTCCCAAAATATTTTAATAAGGATGTCCAAATATTTCTACTCATTTAATTTGAATTTAACTATTTACAAAGGGGAAATATGAGTCTGCCAGAAGGGGTCGATCGATCGAGGGCAGGGGCTCGATCGATCGATGCGTCGATCGATCGACACTCCTGGTTCAATCGATCGATCAAACAGATATGGAGATTTCTGCAGATTAACAGTTACGGGTTTCATAATTTAACCTCAATCAAATCCAGATTTTTCACACCCAAACTCCCTAAAATTTGTACTACAAATAGTATAAACCCATATTATACATCTTTAACGTAAAGCATGAAATTTTTCATCAATAACCATAAATTAATAGGCCAAAACTCATATAAATCTCAAGAACCCTAGAATTTCTTTAACATGGTTCTAATCAGTCTTTTTCCAGAAATTTCTACTCCTAATTCATCATAAATTTGTGGTTAAGCCTCTACATGTGAAGGGGTTTCCAGATTATCATTCAAATCATTACTACATGCGATTTTCCTATCTCCAACATGGATTTTATTCTACCAATCTCATCCTAATCACCCTAGACTAACATGAACGATGCATTAACGAAAATAAGCAAGATAAATACTTGCTTTGGGTTCCCCGTCGCGCGATCTACGCGTTGGTGGTGGTGGCGGTGCAACCAGATGAATTTTCGGTCTAGAATTGCTTTGAAAGCTCTCTCCTTCCCTCTCCTATGGCCGTCACTTGTCTTTGGTTGTGTTAACCCTAGAAGGAAACCTTAGACATCTGATATAACCCTTGAAATTTCGTGGGTTTAATTACCCAAAATTACAAAATGTCCAAAATTCCCTCCCGGGATACTAATTAAGCCTAAAAACGCCCCGAGACACAAACTAAACCCCCGGGTACACTTTTCTGACTATCTCGACCCTTCCGGACACTTTGGCGCACTCAAAATGACCATACAAGCAACTTATAATTTATTCACTTTTATTAATCAATATTTAGTCCCGACGCGACACGGGCGCGTCCCGACTCAAATTTCCAAAATTGTCATTTTATTCACTTTTGACATTTAATAGAACTAATATTATATTACTTTACTCATTAGTAATATTCAACAACAATTTTCCCATAATTACTAACTCACATCACGTTAATAATTATAAAGTGATTAATTTTCGGATTTATATTAAATTAACAACTCACATTAAATTTAATAAATCCCCAAATTAATATAGCATAAAAATACGGGGTATTACAGTACATAGTTGTGTTGTGTGTGTGATTATTAATTATGATTGTTCTCTGTAAAATATCTATTGTGATATTTTTTGATACCACACACGTAAATTAATTTGTCGACGAAATATTATACGGATTAACACCTACACATGTTTAGTCCTTTGAATTACTTTATATTTTTCTTCTGATTAATTAAATAGTTTTTGAGAATTTTATATTTAGCGGAGCTTTCCTACGACTCAGGGGATTGGATCCCAACTCCATTTTTTTCCAAAAGTTTTCAAAACCCAAAATTTAAAGTTCTTGCTTTTTCTTTGTATAATTTGCATTTGCTTGGTTTAATTTACTTAGAGAAATATAATTTTCCCGAAAAACAAAAATCACTTTTTTTTTTTAGTCAAAACTTAGATCTTAGAATCCAACCCTACTTTCGTCAATCGTTTTACGACCTATTCCCTGAGGACTCGACCCCGATTTACCAGGTATTACTTAAGCGACCGACTTGCACTTGAGTCGTAGGTACACACGTAGCACACACATTATGCATCGCGTCAATTTTTTTGCATCAAGTTTTTGCATCAAAAACTTGATATGACACATAATGCGTGTGCTACCTATATACATACGACTCAAGTGCAATCTAGTCATTCAAGGAATACTCGGTAAGTCGGAGTCTAATCCTTAGCGAATAGGTCGTAAAACGTTTGACGAAAGTAGGGTTAGCTTCTAAGATCTATGTATCAACTCACAAAAGTAAAAAAAGGTGATCTTTGCATTCCAGAAAATTCTATTTATCTAAGCAACTTTTAACTAAGTAAGAGTAATTTAAACTAAGAAAAAGCAAGACTTGAGGAGTTGGAATACAATTCCCCGAATCGTTGGAAATCTCCGTTAAATACAAAATTCTCAAAAACTATTTAATTAATTGGAAGACAAACATTAAGTAATTCGAAGCACTAAACATGTGTGGGTGTTAATCCACACAATATTTAGTCAACCAATTAATTAATGCGAATGATAGAATTATCGACACGTATATTGTATTCTCAAGCAATCTGGTTGCCTTCGACAAATGGAGTTAAGAGATATATGATATTAGTTCTGATAATAATACAAAACTCTAAGAATTAATTATATAATTATTTCGAATTTTATATTTAACTTAAAAAACGTAGGTTGGGTTTGTGTTCCCCAACTCACTATGAGTTTAGCCGGACATGGAATAATTATCTATGCAATTAAACATTGTAGTGCAATTGAACATGATTGAATTAATAATAAAGATGAGATTGAATAATATTACCAACTTGAAGAACACAAAAGGCATACATGAGAAATCAACACAATTAAAGAAAAACTTAAAAAAGACTTAATCTTGGACTGAATTGAGGATGAAAGATGTAAAAGCTGTTCTCTAATTTGGTCTTGATCATAAGTTGCCTAACAATCTCTCTAAATATGTTCCTAAGACTCCTAATGACCAAAACATGTGCCAAAATTCGTCCAAAGTGGTTTAGAAATACTGAGATTACTCTACCAAAAATCTAGGAAGAGATAAAAATTCTCGTTTGGGACCGAACCAAACCCACAATCGAACCCATAAGGGCCAACCAGTTCGATGATCGAACCAGTTTAATCAGAATCTTTGCCTTAGCTTTTTCAATTTATTCTTAATTAGAGTTTTGCCCCTAGATTTCTTCTTCACTTCAAATGGTCATAACTTCTTCACCGTAGTTCGAATCGAGGTGTCGTCTGTTTATAATATTCTCATGACTTCGATCTCTTCAACTTACTAGTTGGGTCCTCCTCCGAGTTTTGGCTGAAAAATTACCGATTTACCCCTTGACTTTCCTTTATCGTAATTCTTTTATTTTTTTGACTTTTCTCTTCCATCCAATTGCACGATTTACTTGTAAAACACAAGATAAATACACAAAATATGAAATACTCGTCAAAAAGGTTAGTATCATAAATATGAGATAAATTTGATCTAAATGAAATGGCCGAGAACGTAAAAATACCAAAATTACGGGGATATAATGGAATATTTATGCCTAATTAAATCCCTTTTACTAGAACGTTACTAGTCTTGGACAATGTAAAAGAATATGCGATAGGGTCTAATAAAACTTCTAAATACTAAGGGATAGAATACATTTTTTGCGGGAAAGCGATTACATTTTGCGTATGCATTTTGGTGTCTCGTGATGATTGGCAGTGAATTTATCCAGAAAATTCATTTCGTGCTGCATGCTACGACTAAAACAAAGTATCAAAATAATTTGAAATCGTACAATTTAAAATTCAAAAAAATAATCAGAACAAATTTTTATTCGATAAATCTCAACTCATAGTATTGCGCGAAGCTGAAAACTAATCGTTAACTTCCGTCGATTAATGATTACGTTACTTTTTAAAAATTCACTTTGATTCAATTTCTCACGTTGTGAACTCACAAACGAATCACTCGGATTGTGACTCTTTTTTTTCTCTCAGTGTGCGTGAAATTAAGAATGAATGTAATTGGACACGAGTTCACTCACACAAGTTGAAAGATAATTTTTTTATAGTGAATACGATCTCATGAATGGAATATGGTCATTGAAAAACGGAAAAACATCATTCTTTAATCGTACTGTTTTGTCTCCTTATTATCTTTTTGTATTTTTAGCTCTCCACGCGGTAATTGACTTCATTACTCGGACTCAGTTAAGACTTTTTTCGGGTTATGATGTATTTTGGGTAATAATGGAAATGTTGGAAGATTGCGGAGATGGAAAATTTTATTATGAATTGTCCGTTGGCACTTTTTCGGGCTTTTGCTTATTTTTGTCCTTAACTTTTCTTTTTCCTTTTATTTTTCATATTCTATTTTTCCATTTTTTTCTTTATATTTTTATTTGAGCATTTTTTTCTCTCCATTTTTTGCCCCTTTTTATGTACCATACGGGCTCGATTTATGAATTTTTCGATTTTCACAAATCCGGGCTAAATTGAGTTTTTTGGGTTAACAAACGGAAAGGGATATCATTTTTAGGCTCAAATTGGCTTTCAAAAATATATTTTCATGAATTTTTTGTAGCTAATATTTTTTAGTTAACAAACGATGGTCTAACTTCATGTGTCCGAATTACTAATCAAGTTACCATACGCGTCTCGAGATTTATTTTTATTTTTGAAACATTTTAAGCGCGTTTTCAAAATCATATTTTCACTCGTTTTCCATAATCGTTCAAACAAAGATTTAGAGTTCAACGACAAATTTATCACTGAAAGAACATTTGAGCTATTTTTAACTTGGATTGATTTAATTACTCGAAAATGAGGATAGCCACAAAAAATATCACCGGGTTAAAATCACCACATTTATAAGTCGCCGATTTTCACTCAATTTTTATTTATCAATTTTAGCTTAGTACAATTAATTTTTACAAATTGAGATTTAAAAAAAAATAGTGATATTTTGTAGGATTTTAAATTATAATTTATATTTTTTTTGAAGAAAAATATTTTTGTCTTTTTTGAAAAATTTCAATATTTTTGAGTTTTTGACATTTTTCATTTTTTTTAGGGGGGTGATTTTAAAATTTGTGAAGTTTAAAAGATGCACTTGTATCCCCCCCCAGCTTAGACTTTTGCATTGTCCTCAATGAAAATGACTAAAATCTAAACAAGACAAAAAAGAGTGCGAAATATAAAACAAGAAAATTTTAAAATGCGAATAGACATATATAACTCAAGCCCAATTACATTAACAACAGATAGAAGGTTAACATAGTTTCTTTTAAAGATACACGATGAAAATAAAGAAACTACATGATAAAATCCGAATTAATTCCTCTCTTGCTAAAACGGATTCAACTTAATCCTAAACACTCTACGCATTCACACGACTAAAAAATACAACAAAACTCACCCCATACATGTCGGGGGTGCGATGGACTCGCTCCGAAAACCTACTCATCCCCGTATACGGGGTTCGACAATTGAATAATCACCATATCCTCCAAATCATAAATAAAAAGTCTGAACAATTAGGAGTTAATCCAATATAAAAAGTATACATATAGAGGCACATAATGAATGCGGTGAGTGAAATTATCGAGATGCACATTATAACATAAATGGTCAGACCTAAAGAGACTATCATATTAAAATTCCGAAAGACACTAATCCTAGATTCCCTCAAACTCGAGAATGATTCTATCGAGCTCTAAATCAAACGATACTCTAGTCATGTCCTCGATCTCATCCAAAAACTCAAATGGAATGAGTATACGTGGTGGAAAAGGACAATGCAGTATGACAACATATGTGTCACAGGATGAGAACGCTCGAATGATTATGTCCACCATCTCGTCACTAATAAATAAAACCTCACATTTCAGCATACTTTTCAAAAGGCCCAGGTGTACATTCATAAATAAGGAATTGATATGTCCTATTATTCCAGTCGCTCTCACATAAGTAACAAAATGAGTCCAATAACAATTGGACTTCAACGGTGAGGTCCTTGTCAATCGGGGCAAATTCTTTCTCAAAATTTGTAAGACTCATATATAAAGATAAATTAGGTGGCCAATCTCGTAGATCGGTTGTATCGCTATCTTGACTTCATTCTCACCTAGTATCTCCCTCATCATACGCATTTATCGATCAAACTCTGAATATTCCCTCGCGCTCTTGATATCCGTTACTAAACACGCCTCAAGTGGAACCTAAAATTTATTACCCTCAAATTGTTTGTGTACTACCTCATCGATAAGATCCGTGTCGTGTAAATTATCCTCATCACCCGTTTTCTTAGTGGTGTTGAAGATATTAATTTCAAGTGTCATATTCCCAAACGTGAGTTGCATTTGCCCACTATGTGTATTAAGTAACGCGTTATCTGTGGCTAGGAAAGGGCATCCACGAATAACAAGAACATAATGACTCGATGGGGGAGAAGGGCTCCGTATCCCAAATGAAAAAGTTACTGGGACGATCACGTCCTCAACTACCCCGCGGGATACATTCACGGAACGATCCGAAAGTTGGATAGTAATTTTGGTAGGCTTAAGATCTCCCAAATCGATCTTTATATGGATGAAATAGGGTAGAATGTCGACACTCGCCACTAAATCTAATAAAGCTCCCTCGATTTTATTCACTTCAATAATGCACAAAATGGTAGGGGCACCTGGATCTTTATACTTGGGTGGGAGGTTTCTTAATAGTACCGAACTCACATTTTGTGCTAAGAAAACCTTCTTCTTTGTCTTTAGTTTATGTTTCACCATGAGCAAGTCCGTTAAAAACTTAACATACTCGGGAATTTACTTTATAGCCTCCAAAAAAAGGTAGGTTTAGCTTCACTTTCTTTAGCACCTCTAGAATGTCATCACGGGAGGCCCCTTTAGGATAGGGACCAACTGTCGAGGGTATGGTGCGGCTATAGAGGGTTTCACTACCACCTCGGGCCTAAATGTGTTTTCTTTTTCACTCTCTTCCAAGGGGGCATCTTTTGCCTCTTGAGTGTTGGGCGAAACCTCCTTATCTTTTTGCACGTCGTGTGAAAGAGGTGAGAAATCAACAACTCTCACACTATATAGAGTGGTTACCGCTTTATATTGTTCTTGATTTTCATCGGGAGTAGAGCTCACACAATTTTGACCTTGGGGAGGTAATTGGCCTTGGGCGAAAAGCTCCCCCTTCTCTTGGACACTTAAAGAGGATTGCAACTTGGAAAGCGATGCCTTTAAGTCAACAAAATTTTAAGCATTTTGGGCATTTATCGTTGACAGGTTTTGCATAAAATTAAGCAAGAGTGTTGTCGAGACCCTTCTGTTATGGGATCACATAAGGCACATGAGGAGGCTCTTGCATGGGTGACACTTGTTGGTAAGGTGGGAATGGTGGCGGATGTTGGGAAACATGTTGATTTGGGTTCATCGCCGCATTCGATTGCTCATAATTAAAATCGGGATGGTTTCTCCATGAGGGATTAAAATAATTCCCGTAAGGGGCGTTTAAATTCCCTTTATAAGCTCTCACTACCTCAACTTGCTATTCGGGCATATCTTTGTAGGCGGATATAGTTTAACATTCATTCGCTAAATGTCCCGCTTCATAAATCACGCAAATATCCTCCTTCATAGCTCGAGGTGGGCCTGATATATATATCTCCCCCTAGCTTCTACCACGTCCTCTAGCCGCTTAGCTAATTTATTAATTTGGAGCTTCTACTAGGCTTCGTTGTCCAAGTGGTAGAGTCCGAATAAGGAAGGAGTTGTGGACGTGATTCCGGCTTTGGATTGGGTGTTCAGATCCGATGTGCCTTAATATTGAGTAGTCTCGATGACATACTTAAAGTGGGACTCCATATCGTACGCGTTTAACCCGAAGAACTCTCGTGGACACATTGTTTCAATGAGTTGGTTTGAGCTTAGCCTAGGCCAATGATGGAAATAGGAAATGAGTCTCCACCTCTCAAAACCATGATGTGGGAATATATTGACTAACTCATTGAACCTCTCCCAACACTTAGAAAAAGGCTCATTATATTTTTGGTTAAAAGCCTGGGTTTGTGCCCGAATAGAGTTGGTCCTGTGAGCGACAAAGAACTTTTGGAGAAATTAAGCTTGAATAATGACCAAAGCCAAGTCTTGGCCTTGTCCTTAAGTGAGAAAGGTAAAAGCTTGAGACATACGACGTCTTTGGTGCAAGCTTCATCGTTAAACGTCTCGCATGCCTCCTCGAACTCTCTAATGTGGAGATAAGACTTTTCTAACTCCATATCATGAAAAGTATGGAGAATTGGGATCATCCTGTTCCTAAAGTGGAATTTCCCCATATTATACGGGAATATAATATATCCCGAAGCGATAATTTCTCTGGATATAAGAAGTCTCTTATAGGGCGGTGCGACATCACGCCCTCTCGCGTTCCTAAACTAGCATTATTCGACATCGCACTCACATTTAAAGAATCACTATCCTCAACGGAGTTCCTATCCGTTCAACTAGTGGTATGACTACTCGGTGCAGGATGTGGCACCCAAAAATTTGGAGTGTTTGGAGTATTATTGCTAAAAGGAGGGAGTTCTACTATTGACACGAGGTTTAGGTTAGATTGAGTATTTTGAATTTAAGGCCTTGAGAGAATATTTTTATTTTTATTTAATTTTTAAATTTTTTTGGGGATATTTGATTTTCTTTATTTATTTTTTGTTTTTTTAGGGGTAACATGATTTTTTTTGTCCTTTTAAGAATTATAGTAAAATTAATATCAATTAGACCTAACCTACAGTCTACCTAATCCTCGACAACGACGCCAAAAACTTAACTTGATTCAGAATGTGTATGCTACGTGTGTACTTACAACTCAAGTGCAAGTCGACCGCTCAAGTAATACCCGGTAAGTCGGGGTCGAATCCTCAGGGAATAGGTCATAAAACGTTTGAGAAAAGTAGGATTGACTCTTAAGATATAGGTATCCACTCACGAAAGGAAGAAAAGGTGATCTTTGTTTTTGGGAAAATTATATTTATCTAAGAAACTTTAAACTAAGCAAGAGTAATTTAAACTAAGAAAAAGTCATACTCGAAATTTTTGGTTTAAAAACTTTTGAGAAAGATGGAGTTAAGAAATAATGCCCCGAACCGTAAGAAATCTCCGTTAAATATAATATTCTAAAAAACTATTTAATTAAGTGGGAGACAAACATTAAGTAATTCAAAGCACTAAACATGTATGGGTGTTAATCTGCACAATATTTAGTCAACCAAATAATTAATACAAATGATAGAATTGTCGACACGTATATTGTATTCTTAAACACTCCAGTTGCCTTCGACAAACGGAGTTAAGAGATCTACGATATTAGTTCGGATAAAAATATCAAACTCTAAGAATTAATCATACAATTATTTCAAATTTTATATTTAACTTCAAAACCCCAGGTTGGGTTCATATTCCCCAACTCACTATGAGTTTAGCCGGACATGGAATAATTATCTACATAATGAAATTATGGTTGAACATGATTGAATTAATAAAAAAGGTGAGATGCAATAATATTACCAACTTGAAGAACATAAAAGGCATGCAAGATAAAACAACCCAATTGAAGAAAAATCGGAAAAGACTTGATCTTGGACTGACTTGATAATGAAAGATGTAAAAGTTATTCTCCAATTTGTTCTTGATCATAAGTTGCCTTACTATCTCTTTAATTATGTTCCTAAGACTCCTAATGGCCTAAAACATGTGCCCAAATTTGTCATTACCCCGACCCAAAATTAGCAGGGAACGAGTGTCTTGACATGCCACCAAGGCATTCAATATTCTGGATTTAAATATATTTCTTAAAATAAATGCAACGAAAATACATGCACATGGTCATGAATCATAAACTACTGAAAATGAAGGAATTACGTCATCAGAGCTTTCTAAAAGGAACTTTATATAAGTATTAACGAGTTTACAACTTAAGACAAGATTTAAATCCTGTTACACATTCTATTTGATAAACCAAATATTTTACATAAAGTAACAAAAAGAGCTCTAAAATCCAAATCTTCAACATAGTCCTTTTACGTTCCATCTGTGAGCCTAGTTATTTCCTGAAAAATTATTACAACGTCAGCTAAAAGTCGAATGAGATTTAATCTCCAGACATTCCTAGGTTTTTCATAAAATAGATACCTATTCAAGCAAGAACAGAAAGCATATATATATATCTATATATATATATATATGTGTGGACAGGAATTTGCAGTAATATATTAATATGTGAATAATAGTATGTAGAAATGAATAGTTCAGAATAGAACGAATGCGACAATTCAAAGGTAATATCTTTTTCTTTCAATCATATCATTTTAATGGCCAAGTATACTCTAATACCGTATTCTTCTACCGTATTATTCCCCGGTAGTAGGGGGTCAATCGAACTTGTTCATCACAATTCCTTATTTAGGGCATACCAGCGATAACCCAACTGGGAAGGTCACTCAGTAAAAGAGGTCCCTTAGGCCGAATCTTATTTTCCCATATTCAATATCATTTTCAATACTCATTTTAATCGGTATGTCTATATGGACAAATACAAACATATCACATAGAATCAATCATTGGTATCAGATGAATTTTGAGAATAAAAGCAGTTCAAAAAATATATATAGTTTTCATAATATCATAAAATCAAAATACGCAAGGAATGTCATGAGTACTCACCTAAAACAGAAGATCGAAGTCACCGATATTAAGTCTTGGATCACTTCATTAAGATGAAACTTCTTCTTAAACTTACATAATTCCTTCATAAGATATCACTCATTCTTGCTATAATTATCGAGGAAATGGTATGAGTTTAAATGATCATAAATGTCGTCTTTATAGTTTCCCAAATATATCAAGGTGCTGAGACGTGTCCAGCTGACTAAGCTTTTAAAACGACGAGTTAGCGTTGACGTGTCACGTAACGAAGGGGCTTGCAGTCTTATTTCACCGAACTGCGACACGTGTTTTAGATTTAGCTATATCGACGACACGTATAAGCACGAGGTGTCAAGTAAGGGTATCAGGGTCATTTTACACATGAAGGGAATTTTGGTAATTTCACACTATATATTTTCAATATTTCTTAGAGGTCCCTGAAAATATTTTATTTACAAAAAGATCCTTTTTATTTTTTATTTTGGTCCTTGAAATATTCTTAATTAAAACAAAGTCCCTTAAGTTTCATAGATTTATATTTTCTACCCCAAACTTATCACTTAGCTTAGGACGTGCTATAAAAATTCAATTTGATCCATTTTTGAGTTGATTATTCAAATTTAAAAAAATGGGTTTTGTCATATTAAGAATCCAGAATATCACATTTGTAATAACACAACATTTATAAGATAATAAGTGAGACGAAATTGTAAAAATAAGTTATATATGAACATATAAAAGTGGGGTCATTACATCCCACACTCCTTATAAAAAGTTTGGTCCCCAAACTTTACTTACATTTCCAAGCAGGTATGGATATCGCTCCTTTATTTCATCTTCTCGCTCCCATGTTGTTTCTTCAACGGAATGATTACGCCATAATACTTTGACCAATGGAATTAACTTGGTTCGTAATATTTGATTTTTACGGTCTAAAATTTCTATTGGATGCTCAATGTAGGTCAGATCTTCTATAATTTGAAGAGGTTCATGACTTAAGATATGTGTTGGATCTGGAACGTATTTCTTCAGCATTGACACATGAAACACATTATGCACACTAGATAGTTCAGGGGGAAAGGTTATTCTATACGCAACAGCTCATATCCTTTGAAGGATTTCAAAAGGTCCTATGTACCTTGGACTCAACTTCCCTTTCTTCCCAAATCTGATGACTCCATTTGCTGGTGATACTCGCAAGAACACATAATCTCCTCTTTGGAATTCTAACTGTCGGTGGCGATTGCCAACATAACTCTTTTGACGACTTTGAGCGATTCGAAGTCGGTTTTGTATTAATTTCACTTCTCTCTATTGTGATCTGGATAAATTCTGGTCCCAACAATTTTCTTTCTCCAACTTCTACCCAACATGTAGGAGAACGACACCTTCTACCATAGAGTGCTTCATACGGAGCCATTTGAATACTTGCTTGATAACTATTATTATATGCAAATTCAACTAATGGTAAATGATCATCCCAGTTCCCTTTCAGATCAAGGACACATGCCCTAAGCATATCCTCTAAGGTTTGAATGGTTCTCTGAGATTGTCCATATGTTTGAGGATGAAAAGCAGTACTAAAATTAATTATGTTCCCATGGATTCTTGTAGGCTCTTCCAAAAGCGAGACACAAATCTAGGGCCACGATTAGAAACAATTGAAACTGGGGTTCCATGAAGCCTAATAATTTCCCGCACGTAAAACTTAACTAACTTTTCTAAAGAATGGGTAATCTTAATGGCAAGAAAATGAGCAGATTTAGTTAACCTATCAATAATTACCCAAATAGAATCATTATCATTCGAACTCCTTCGTAGACCTGTCACAAAATCCATGGTAATATGTTCCCATTTCCACTCAGGGATAGGTAGAGGTTGTAATAATACTGATGGTTTCTGATATTCAGCTTTTACTTGTTGGCAATCCAAACACTGAGATACAAATTCGGCTATCTCCTTTTTTATGTTATTCCACCAAAATACTTCTCGAAGATCCATATACATCTTTGTACATCCGAGATGAAAAGTGAATATTGAGTAATGACTTTCCTCTAAAATTTGCCTCTTTCGTTGGGCATCACATGGCACACACACTCTATTTCCAAACCTCAATATATCATCTCGTATCACAAATTGAATTCTCTTACCCTCGATGACTTCTTCTCTAATCTTCTTCGGTTGTGGGTCATTTACTTGTGCAATTTTGATCATTTTCATCAACATGGGTTGCACTTGTAAATTCACGATTATACCTCCTTTGCTATAAATATGTACATTTATTTCCATACTTCTTAAATCCTTCAACAGAGCTTCCTCGCTTGTAATAAGACATGTTAAATTTGGTGTTGACTTCCTACTTAAAGCGTCGGCTACTATATTAGCATTCCTTGGGAGATAATGAATATTTAAATCATAACCCTGCATTAATTCTAGACACCTACTTTGTCTCATATTCAATTCTTTTTGGGTAAAGATATATTTCAAACTCTTATGATCGGTATAAATCTCACAACTCTCACCATACAAATAATGTCTCCAAATCTTAAGGGAAAAAATTACAGCTGCTAATTCTAGGTCATGGGTTGGATAATTTTGCTTATGTAGTTTTAATTATATCGAGGCATAAGCTACTACTTGTCCATTTTGCATTAACACACATCCCAAACCATTTTTAGAAGCATCACTATAAATAAAAAATCCCCTTTGTCTCGGAAGAAACAGTCAAAATTGGGGCAATTACTAATTGATTCTTAAGTTCTTGAAAACTATTCTCAACTTCCTCAGACCATTCATATTTCACCTTCTTTTGGGTTAATCTATATAGAGGTTTGGCAGTACTAGAAAATCCTTCAACAAATCTTCAATAATAACCTACTAATCTAAGAAAACTATGAATCTCTGTCACATTAGTTGGTCTAGGCCAATCTAGTATAGCTTTGATCTTTTAAGGATTAACCGACACTCCCTCCTTATAAATGACATGTCCTAAAAAAGAGATGCTAGGCAACCAAAACTTACACTTTTTTAATTTCGCATATAATTTCTCCTTCCTAAGGATTTGTAATACTATCTCTACATGCTTTTTGTGTTCTTCAATACTCTTGGAATAAATAAGGATGTCATCAATGAAAACAACCACACACTGATCCAAATATTTCCTAAACACTATATTCATCATATCCATAAAAGCGGCTGGTGCATCGGTTAGTCCAAATGGCATCACAAGAAATTCATAGTGACCATCTCTAGTACGAAAAGCTGATTTCGAAATATCATCTTCCTTAATCTTCAATTGGTGATAGCCTGACCTAAAATCAATCTTTAAAAATACTTGCGCACATTGAAGTTGGTCAAACAAATCATCTATACGAGGTAGGGGTATTTATTCTTAATGGTCACCTTATTTAGTTCACGATAATCTATACATAACCTCATCGTCCCATCCTTCTTTTTAACAAATAACACAGGAGCACCCCAAGGGATACACTTGGTCTAATAAAACCTTTATCTAACAGATCTTGTAATTGAACTTTTAATTCCCTTAATTTTAAAGGTGACATGCGATGAGATGGTTTCGATATTGGTATAGTTCCAGGAATAAGGTCAATGGTAAATTTTATTTCTCTATTGGGAGGTAGACCGGGTAACTCATCTGGAAAAACATTCGAAAAATATTTAAGTATAGGAATATATTTTAAGTTAGTCCATATTGTGTGTAAACTGGTAACAGTTGCTAGAAAACTATAGGCCGCATTACAGAGATAATATACATGGGAGATAGATGCCAGTTTCGTCAAAACTGAATTCTGGTTGGTTAGCAATTTAGAAATTAACTCTCTTCTCAAAACAATATACCTTAGTATGATACGATGATAACCAATCCATCCCCAAAATAACTTCAAAATCTCTTATGTCTAAAATTATCAAATCGGCGAATAGTTTATGACTACTAACATCTATTGGTCAAGACTTATATACTAATGTTCCCGTCAATAGCTCACCCGAAGGAGTAGATATGTGTATGCTATGATTTAAGGGTTCAGAAATATTAGGAAAGCGATTAACAAAATGTGCAAACACAAATGAATGGGTAGATCCAGGATCCATTAAAACTTGAAAAGGTTGTGCACATATAAAAAGTGTACCTGACACTACTTCATTAGAAGCCTTTGCATCAGAAAGATTAAAAACTCTACCTTGTCTGCCATGATCTTTATTGTCATTAAAAGTCTTTGTTGGCGCCTTCCCTTTGTTTGGGCAACCTCTCATTTTATGTCCCTTTTGGCCACACCCAAAGCAACTTCCAGTCTCCAAATAAGATGGTTGCCTTCTGTGAACATTGCCGCATCATTGACATCTATCAACATTGAAGGTCTTGTTTACAAAAGGTTTCCCTATATTAAGTGTAGTCCTAAAGAGTTTGTTATTGGGGTTTCTTCCTCTTTGTTCTCCAAACTTCATTTTACTCTCTCTAACTTGATTATATTCTTCATTATCCTTCTGAGCTATCGTTGCCCTAGTCACCACGTCATTATATGATGACGACTCCATGATGGAAATTCGACTACGAATATTCAACCTCAACCCATATTCAAACTTTTTGGCTTGTAAAACATCGATTATCACAACATGGGGTGAAAGACGAGATGGCTCAGTAAACTTTGCCTCGTACTGACTAACCGACATATTTCATTGAACCAGACTCATGAAGTGAGTTGCTTCTTGGTCTTACACCGTTTCGAGAAAGTATTTCTCGTATAAGATCACTAGACGTCATTCCAACCTATAGGATTATTCCTTCCCTCATAAATTATCTTAGTCATTCTCCACCAATGTTCGACTTCACCTTCTAACATGAACGTTCCAAATGAAACCCTTTGTTCATCAGTACACTTAAGAACATCAAGTATCTTTTCAATTTATATCACCCAACTTTCTACTTCAGTGGGGTTAGGAGTACATTTAAAAGATGGCGAATTCAGCTTCTTGAACTATTCAATAGTACAACTACTTAGTTCAAGATTCCTTGGTGCTCCATTATTCACCTGATGTTCCACGATCCTTGCTAGACTTTCAATTGCCTTGTATGCACCTTCCAGTCCTTCCATACTTGAACCATTAGCTCCCGCAGTTGATCTCGTCTTGGTCATTTTCTACAGTCATGGCCCAACGCAAGATGTATTATACTATCTCAAAATTGCAAATTAGAAGAACAATTATATATACATAGTTATACAAGATGTAAAACGTATGGAGGGTTATCACATAAGTCGGATATTTAATCCTATATCCTATGTATGGAAACTTAAAATCTATAACCTTCGAAACTTATGTTCAATAGTCTACGGGTTGATAACCTGTGCTCTGATACCACCTGTGTCACGACCCCGACCCAAAATTAGTAGGAGCGCGTGTCTTGACATGCCACCAAGGCGTTTAATATTCTGGATTTAAAAATATTTCTTAAAATAAATGCAACGAAAATACATGCACATGGTAATGAATCGTAAACTACTGAAAATGAAGGAATTACGTCATCAGAGCTTTCTAAAAGGGAACTTTATATAAGTAACGGCGACTTTACAACTTAAGATAAAATTTTAAACCTATTACATATTCTATCTGATAAACCAAACATTTTACATAAAGGAACAAAAATAGCTCTAAAATTCAAATCTTCAACATAGTCCTTTTACGTTCCTTCTGTGAGCCTAGTTATTTCCTGAAAAATTATTACAACGTCACCTAAAAGCCGAATGAGAATTAATCTCCAGACATTCTAAGGTTTTTCATAAAATAGATACCTATCCAAGCAAGAACATAAGGCGCGCGCGCACACACACACACACACACACACATATATATATGGACATGAATTTGCAGTAATATATTTATATGTGAATGATAATATGTAGAAATGAATAGTTCAGAATAGAACAGATGCGACAATTCAAAGGCAATATCTTTTTCTTTCAATCATATAATTTTAATGGACAAGTACACTTTAATACCGTATTCTTCTACTGTATTATTCCTTGACAGTTGAGGGTCAATCGAACTTGTTCATCACAATGACTTATTTAGGGCACACCAACGATAACCCAACTGGGAAGGTCAGTCAGTAAAAGAGGTTCATTAGGCCGAATCTTATTTTCCCATATACAATATTATTTTCAATACTCATTTTAATCGGTATGTCTATATGGACAAATATAAACATATCACAAGGAAACAATCATCGGTATCAGATGAATTTTGATAATAAAAGCAGTTCACAAAATATATATAGTTTGCATAATATCATATAATTAAAATACGCAAGGAATGTCATGAGTACTCACCTAAAACAGAAGATCGAAGTTACCGATATTAAGTCTTGGATCACTTCATTAAGATGAAACTTCTTCTTAAACCTACGTAACTCCTTCTTGAGATATCACTCTTTCTTACTATAATCGTCGAGGAAATGGTATGAGTTTAAATGATCCTAAAGGACGTATTTATAGTTTCCCAAAAATATCACGACGCTGACACGTGTCCAGCTGACTAAGCTTTTAGAACGACAAGTTAGCGTTGACGTGTCGCGTAACGAAGCGATCTTGCAGTCTTATTTCACCGAACTGCGATACGTGTTTTAGCTTTAGCTATATCGACGACACGTGTAAGCACGAGGTGTCAATTAAGGGTATATGGGTCACTTTACACATAAAGGGTATTTTGATAATTTCACACTATATATTTTCAATATTTCTTAGAGGTCCCTGAAAATATTTTATTTATAAAAATATCCTTTTTATTTTTCATTTTAGTCCCTGAAATATTCTTAATTAAAACCAAGTCCTAGAGTTTCATAAATTTATATTTTCTATCCCAAACTTATCACTTAGCTTAGGACGTGCTATACAAATTCAATTTGATCCATTTTAGAGTTGATTCTTCAAATTTAAAAAAAATGAGTTTTGTCATATTATGAATCAAGAATATCACATTTGTAATAACACAACATTTATAAGATAATAAGTGAGATGAAATTGTAAAAATAAACTATATATGAACATATAAAAGTGGGGTGATTATAATATTCGTCCAAAGTGGTTTAGATAAACTCAAATTACTTTAGCAAAAATCTAAGAAGAGATAAAAATTCCAGCTTGGGACCTGACCCATTGACCGAATCAAACCCACAACCGAACCCATGAGGGCAAACTGGTTCGGTGACTGAACCGATTTGGTCGGAATCTCTGTCTTAGCTTTTTCCAATTTCTTCTTAATTGTAGTTCTTTCCGTGTATTTCTTCTCAACTTCAAATGGTCATAACTTCTTCACCGTAGCTCAGATTGAGGTGACGTTTTTTCCAGTATTCTCGTGACTTCGATCTCTTCAACTTTTCTCTTCCATCCAATTACACGATTTACTTGTAAAACATAAGAAAAATACAAAAAACACGAAATACTCACCAAAAAAGTTAGTAGCATAGATATGTCATAAATCTGGGCTAAATGTAATGGTCGAGACCATAAAAATACCAAAATTAAGGGGTTAAATATGGAATATTCATTCCTAATCAGAATCCCACAATAGAATACCTTGAAAAATCATCGACTATCACTAAGATATACCGTTTACCACCTAGGCTCTTCGTGCGCATTTGAACCATACGATCCATGTGTATCAACTCTAATACATGAGAGGTAATAATAACATTTAACTTCTCGTGTGGAATCTTGATTTGTTTTCCATGTTAACATAAACCACAAACCAAAAAAAGTTGGGTTTTCATAGAGATTGTTAGCCACATACTAGGTATTTCCTCACAAGATGATAGAGATCCCTATAGTTTACATGACTCAATATTTGGTACCAAAGGTCAACAGGGGGACCCTAACACTATTACAGACGAATGAGGATTTAGGAATAATACCATAACGGTTATCGAATGTCTCGTATCAGAATCATTGTAGACACAACATTCCAAATGGTTACACTGTACTGTAAGATTTTCGCCACACAATTGGCTTATGCTTATCAAGTTTTATTTCAACCCATCAGCATAAAGCACATTGTCTAACTTTGGGAACCCAAAAATCTCAATAGCGCCCTTTCCCAACATGTTAGACCGACTCTCATTACCGAAGGATACTTTACCTTCATTGTGATCCTCAAGTTTGGTAAAAAGAGATTTATCACATGTCATATGCCTGTAACAACCACTATCAAAATACCATTGGGAGGTATTATGATATTTTAGTGCAACATGAACAACGAGATCTTTTGTGTTATTTTTTTTCACAACCCAAGTAGGAGTATAACGCGAGGGTGTTGTATTCCTTTTGCTCTTTCAATTTTTATTCTTAGGAGTTGGTTTGAATGAGTTTTAATAGGGAGTAAACAACCTTTTGAACTCTTCCATTAACCCTTTTGAAGTATGAATAGGATACTTAACTTATTTTCTCAAACTTTCCACATGGCTATAGTGGGGTTCATGAGTACAAGAATGAGAATCCCTCTCTAGCTTGTAGCAAAAGTATCTAAGATGTCTCGTTCTTTTACAATAAGTACACGCATAGGGTTGAATGTATTTCATCTTCTTAGTTTGCTTGGGAGGTTTCCCCTTTGGTGAGTTTGGTTTATGAGTGTTTGTTTCGAAAATAAACTTAGCAATGGGATCAGATTTAGACTTGGAAGATTCAACCTCATCATAACCTATACCCTTTATCTCTTTATATCCTTTCTCATTATACCCGAGGACAGGTCCGATAAACAAATTCCCCATTCTCCCGCAGTTATCCTCTATAGTGACTTTTATCTCACGGGATGCATCAATATCTTTTTTGAGTATGACAATGTCGACTTCAAGCTTCTCACGAACTACCAAAGAATCACATAGATCATCGAAAAGTCTTGTGACTTTGAAAATTAAGTCATCTTTATCTTTTCCCACCATAACAAGCTTCTCAGACAAAGAAACTTTATTCGCCTTGAGTTGACTCACCAATGCCTTTTTTTTTTCAAGCCAACCAATTCCTTTCCAAGCGTTAAAACCTTAATAGTCAACTTTTTATTCCCCATTTGAATTTTCAAGGACTCTGTGTAAATCTTAGAATAGGCGGATTGAAGATCACCTTCATCACTATCTCCATCACTAAAACCATCATCATTTTCACTATCTTGGGAAGTAATTGAAGCCCTTATACTCTTGACTCACTTGAGTCTATATTGTATAAGTGTTCATCTAGTTTAAAAATTGTGACAAAATTATGTCTATCCTAGAAACCAAAGAACCTCAGACATTGGTTAGCTATTTCATTCATCTATCTTGTAATGATCTAGACTAAATTACCAACACTCACACACAGTAGAATGCATCATATACATGTCATATTGCATATTTATGTGTGTACATATGTTGAGTATGTTTAAATCCCTAAATTTGATTTTTAAATATTTTTTGGGATTTTATAAACATTTTTTAATAAAGGTTTTATTAATTAAAACTTAATTTTAAAAGTTTGTGGGTTCAATCTACAATTATGGTTTAATGGGTTTATTGGCTTAAAGTTGCTTTGGGTAGAAACCAAAAGCGGTAGAGAATTCAGGGTATGGTTGTAATTATTTTATGACGCGCGTTTTATATCGCCTAATTGATCAACACCTGTTGCTTGCTGATTGGTGCACTTTGTGTTTCTTTACTGTGTATATAATCGCGTATGCTTACATCCGTTGGATCAATCCTTATCAACGATTTGCATGCTTTCTTTGGTAATCCCTGTATATCTTTCTTGAACCAATCAGGTGAATTTTAATACCCGCATTCCGTGAGCCCTTGGATCGAAGTCAATCCAGCTTGACTTAATTCTGACCCTTGTTTTTGAACCATCTTCTCGATCCTTCTCTTCGTCCTATAAAAGGAACCCTCCTCTCAATCGTCTAAGACTTTTGGCCATTTCCTTTTTGAGAGAAAATAAAAGAGAGAGTAGAGAGAAGAGAGAGAAAAGAGAGAGAAGAGAGAACCAGAAAAGAAAGAGAGAGAGTTAGAAACCCTAACCCTAATCCTTGTTCGTCAAGCCTCTTTCAAACCAAATATTCCTCAAAAAACTCCTACATATCCAAAACACTACCCTGAGTGTTCTTGAGTTTTTGAGAGATATTTTTTGTTGCTGTAACCTCTTGTTCGTTAGATCTTGTTCCCAACTTAAACTGTTTACTTAGATCTATTTTCTTCTTCATAGAAATTTCAGATCTATGTTCTGCATGTTAGATCACACTTAGATCTGCATGGTTTATTTCTCATCTTGAGAAATATATTGTTGATTCTTTTCTGAAAATCGTTTTTATCTTTGAAATCAACAATAAATGTTTTCTGTTTCTAGTTCTCTTAAAACTAAACCTCTGACCTAGTTTGGAATCACACTTGGAGGTTTTCAATCTCAAAAAACTTTTCAAAACTCTGAGATTGATTAAGATCTTGATACGTCTTCTGATCAAGATATCCGTGGATTCTGGGATTGATTTAAAGGTCAAAAAGGGTTAAAGTTTTGTGAGAAGAGAGAAAAAGAAAAATCACTGCATATAGCCTTATATGTAATTTGTTAGGACTGTTTGTACTTAATAAGTGTGAGTGTGTGTGCATGCATGTGTTAGAGAGCACCTCCACAAACACTTTCACCCTACCACACGAAAAGTGTTGGTAATAAGATCTTGTGAACAAGAGTCGACGTAAAGTGCTGGAACAAATCAGAAGTTAACAAACTGGGATAACAACATCAACAATCAGAACTGTAGAGAAGTTAGAAGGATACGATACCAGAGGGTACATTCCTAAACTTATATAGGTCTGAGTTGTATGCATGTTAGTTATATAGTTTGTAACTGGTAAATTTGTTTTAGTGGATTTTTTATTTTACTCCGTAGAGGGAGTCGTGGATGTTTCCTCAGTTGGTGAGGTTTTACCACCTAAAAAATCGTGAACTTAATCTTCCGACATCTTCTCATCTCATTCTTGGTTGTGCTGAGTTTAAAGTTTGTTTAAACTGTTTTATTAACCTGTTAGTCAAATATTGAATAGATCTCGTACATACTGTTTTGTTAAACACATCTTGTGTTCAAATAGTTTTGGTTTTTAAGAAAATAGTTTCTTCAAAAAACTGTTCAGAGTTACTTAAATAGTTTATTTTTAATAAACGGCTTTAGTAACAGATTTTCAATTGGTATCAGAGCTTTGGTAACTTCTTTTAAAGAGATCCTGTGTTTCTGAAATTGTTTTCTGAAAATCAAACATGGACGAGAAAAATAAAAGATTTGGTAACTTGACCAGACCTCCTATCTTTGATGGAACCAATTTTGCTTACTGGAAAGTAAAAATGATTGCTTTCGTTCAAGGAACTCTGGGAGATGATGTCTGGGACATTGTTGAATATGGTTACACTTTTCCTACTAAACCAACCACTGAAGGAAGTAATGAGAGGGTTAAGAAAGTATTAAGTGAGTTCACTCAAGAAGAGAAACAAGTTTCTCGAAATAATAACAAAGGAAAGAATGCCATATTTATGTCCATAAATGAACATGAGTTCAAAAGAATCTCATCTTGTACCACTTTTAAGGAAGCTTGGGACACTTTGGTTACTGCTCATGAAGGTGACACTAGAGTTAAGGCTGCTAAAACTCAAATACTCATTCAACAGTATAATTCCCTAATTATGTCTGAGATTGAGTCATTTGATGACTTCTATATGAACCTGACTGATATTGTGACAAAACTACATGCTAATGGGATAACTTATGACAGACAAGAAATTATATCTAAAATTCTGAGATCATTACCACAGAAATTTGATAACAAAAGATATGCTATTGAGGAAATGTGTGATATTAATCTCACTCCTGAACTACTCAGTAGTAAATTAAGAACCGTGGAAATGGAATTGGAATTTAAGAAACAATTGACCCAGTCCCATAGGAAACAGACTAGTTCCAATCTAAGCTTCTCTTCTAAATTGATTAAGCCTGAGTTTAATACTTCCAATGATGACTCTGATGAGGAATGCAATATAGAGAGCTTGGACAATTAGATTGCCTTAATGTCAAAACAGTTTAAGAAAATCATTAAGTTTAGAAACAACATGGCAAACAAACAAGGCAAGTCAAATTATCCAACTCATTCTAATCATAAACCTCATGAGAAAAGTCATGACAAATACCATAAGGACTCTCACATTAGACCTAACAGAGACCTTAAGAAGACTGAATGCTATAGATGTGGTAAACTAGGACACACTGCACAAGACTGTAGAGTTAACTTGAACACTTAAAACAAACACACTAGAGCCAACATTTGCAAGACATGGGATGATTAAAGTGACTCTGAAAATGAGGCACCTGAGTCATCTGATATTTTTTACCCTTGCATGTCTTTCTTTGCCAAGATTATCTATAATGATGATATGCCTGTGCTTGTTAATGAGGATGAATCAAGTAATTCTATGACTGATGTTTCGAATATTGCTGTTACTGGTTTAGATGCTTTGATTACTGAGAATATTGCTATCTCTTCCTCGGGGTGTGTGAGTCAAAGGGAAAGCGATAATGACGATGTCAATGGGTGTGTGAGTTCAAAGAATGAAGCCCTAGGGGTCACTTCACACACTACACTTAGTGACTCGGACAATGAAGACCTCCCAGATATTCACACTCTATATGCAAAAACTCTCAAGAAAAGCATTAGACTAGAAAAGATTGTGAAAGATCTCACTAAGAAGTTAGAAGATCTAAGCCTGATGGTCAAACTAAATGCTGAAGAGTATACTACCCAATGTTTAACTCATGAAAGTGAAATAAAATTGTTTGATGAAAAACTCAGAAATTGCCTGAAACAAATGAAACTCTGGAGAAAAAATATAAAGGGACATTATTAGAATTGGAACAAACCAAAGAAAAGACAACAACTGTTTTCAAAAAATTTACAAAATTTAAAAATAATTCAAACTGTTTTGATGGATTTGTTGTTGATTCTAAAACCAATTGTGATGATCGAACTGGAATAGGATTTTGCCCCAATTTGAAGACACAAACAAAATTATTTAAACCTATCAAGTTTGTGTGAGGAGGTAAAAGACCTATTGAAATATGCCCAGATTTTCATTCCCTAAAAACTGAGTTTGATTCAAAACATCAAAATTTTAACATTGGGGAATCAAGTTGCTCTAAACATATAAGTTCACCTAAGGCTAAATACGTTTGCCCCTCTATTAGGAAGAGTGAATCTACATTCAAACCTGTACTACCTAGGAATAGAGTTCAACCTCATAATTCCTCAAAACCTTTGTTTAGAGACTTTCCTAAGGAGACCCCAATCCTGAGCAATCTTTATTGTTCCTACTGCGATATATACGGTCACTCTTTTGATGGTTGCTATGCTAGGAGACTAGTTATACCAGTTTGTTATCCTCCTATCTATCAGAACTTTAACTATTCTAGGAGAAGCCGCAATAATTATGTACTTCCTAGACAATCAGACAAAAACTCTAATTATAGAAAGAGAAAGATCAAACTAAAATAACATTTCCTAGAAGGATCCCTAAGCACTTTCCTAAACCAGATGCTCATGTTTTTCATAAAACTCAAAACCATGCGCAAAACATTTTTCAACAAAACTCCAATGCTCGTAAATTTTATCAATTGAGAGCTAATAAGCGCAAAATGAAAACTAGAGCAATTTGGGTTAGAAAAGATGATCTATTACCCCAGATGAAGTGTAACATTGTTGTTACTGCCTTAAAAGCTGAGCACACATCATCTGGTTGGTATTTAGACTCTGGATGTTCTAAGCACATGACTGGGGATGATACTAAACTTTTGAACAAAACCAACTTTGCTGGTGGAAAAGTCATTTTTGATGATGGAGTATCATCTCAAATCATAGGCAAAGGAACTCTCCAAGAAGATGGACTTCCTGTTCTTGAAAATGTCCTTCTAGTTAAAGGTCTTAAGGCCAATCTACTTAGTATCTCGCAATTTTGTGACTCAGATCATACTGTTACCTTTTCAAAGAATAATTGCAAAATTTTAAATGAAAAAGGTGAATGCATAATTACAGGATTCAGGACTCTTGACAATTGCTATACTGTCATGAACAATTCTGAAACCTGTAACGTTGCCAGAATGGATGACAACGAGATATGACATAACAGAATGGGTCATATAAATTACGATAATCTTAGTAGATTGACCTGTCAGGAAATGGTTAGAGGAGTTCCTAAAATCAAACTCATTCCTAACATTGTCTGTGGTTCCTGTCAGGAAGGTAAAATTGCTAAGGCACCTCATAAGAAAGTTAATGATATTCTTACCTCTAATCCCTTGGAGCTCATCCATATGGACCTAATGGGTCCCTCCCAAACTGTTAGTCTCTGTGGACACAGTTATATTTTAGTTATGGTTGATGACTTCACCAGATTTACTTGGGTAGCCTTTTTAAAACAAAAGTCTGACACTTTTAAAACTTTCCTAAAAATACTTCTTCGGATTGAAAATAAAAAGGACACTCAAGTAAATAGAATCCGTAGTGACAGAGGAGGAGAATTCAAAGATACTGGTATAATAGAGTATTGTGACTATGATGGTTACAAACATGAGTTTAGTGCTCCTAATACTCCTCAACAAAATGGAATTGATGAGAGAAAGAATCGTACCCTTCAAGAGATGGCACGTGTTATGTTACATGCCAAAAATTTGCCTAAATACTTTTGGATAGAATCTATTCGTACTGCGTGTCACATCATAAATAGGGTTTATCTTAGAAAGAATTCCAAACAGACTCCTTACGAACTTTGGTATAATAAAATGCCTAATCTTAAGTACCTTAGAACCTTTGGTAGCACTTGTTATGTTTGCAAAGATAGGGAACACTTGTCCAAATTTGAGAGCAGGGGAGATAAATCTATTTTTCTAGGATACTCGCCTAACAGTAAAGCCTATCGAGTGTATAATCTTCGCACTAAAACCTTGATGGAATCCATAAATGTAATTTTGAGTGACACTATTGTAGAGAACAAGACTAGTGAATCAACTATTGAGGAAAAGCCTACAAACACTTTAGAAAATGACTCTTCTGAAATAGATAATTCATTACCAATTGAGATACCTGAAGTACCTAACTGGGTTTCTAAATATCATCCCATAAATAACGTAGTTGGTAACCCTAGTGAGCCAGTGCGTACAAGATCCCAACTTAGAAATTATGCACATTATGCATGTTTTGTTTCCCTAGTGGAACCAAAGAATGTAAATGAGGCATTGAATGATTCTCACTGGATTTCTGCTATGCAGGAAGAACTTCTTCAATTTGTCATTAATGATGTTTGGTATCTTGTTCCTCGTCCTGATCACAAAAAGGTTATTGGCACACGTTGGTTTTTTAAAAATAAGTCTGATGAAAGTGGGATAATAATTAGAAATAAAGCTAGATTAGTTGCTCAAGGGTACTCTCAAATTGAAGGAATAGATTTTAACGAGACTTTTGCTCCTGTTACTCGTTTAGAATCTGTTCGTCTGCTCTTTGCTATAGCTTGCCACATGCATTTTACACTTTACCAAATGAATGTCAAATCTGCATTCCTTAATGGAATATTGACTGAAGAGACCTATGTAGAACAACCTAAAGGGTTCGTTGACCCTCAATATCCAAATCATGTATTTCGTCTTAAAAAGGCTTTGTATGGCCTTAAACAAGCTCCTAGAGCTTGGTATGAGCGTCTTTCCAGTTTCCTCTTAGATAAGGGTTTCAAAAGAGGTGGAAATGATCAAACCCTTTTTGTCAAACATTTTGACAAACACATCACTATTGCTCAAGTTTATGTTGACGATATTATCTTTGGATCAACTTCTCCCTCAGAAGTAAAATCCTTCTCTGAAATTATGTGTAAGGAATTTCAAATGTCTCTTATGGGGGAGTTGCAATTTTTCTTAGGTCTCCAGGTCAAACAAAATTCAGAAGGATTATTTGTCTCGCAATCTAAGTACGCTTTAGAGATAGTAAAGAAATTTGGCCTTGAGAGTGCTAAAGATGCTAGAACACCCATGAGTACTACGATAAAACTTTCTAAAGATGAAACTGGAAAATCCGTAGATCCTACTCTATATCGTAGTATGATAGGAACCTTACTATATCTTACTACCTCGTGTCCTGATATTATGTATGCTGTGTGTATTTGTGCTCGATATCAAAATAACCCTAAAAAGAGCCATCTGAATTCTGTTAAATGTATCATTAAATATGTAAAAGGCACTCTGAATCTAGGACTTTGGTACACTAATGACACACCAAGCACTATAATTGGGTACACTGATGCTGACTGGTCTGGGTGTACTGATGATAGTAAAAGCACACCAGGAGCATGTTATTATATAGGTAATAACTTGGTAGGATGGAGTAGTAAGAAACAAAACTGCACATCACTCTCAACAGCTGAATCTGAATACATAGCCGCTGGCAGCTGTTGTGCTCAATTACTGTGGCTTAAACAAATGCTAAGTGATTATGGTATTCAAGAAAACCAATTGCATCTCTATTGTGATAATCAAAGTGCAATTAATATTTCTAAAAACCCTGTTTAACACTCGCGAACTAAGCACATAAAAATAAGACATCACTTTATACGCGAATTGGTTGAAACTAAGGAATTAGAAATCAATTATCTTCCTACTGATTTGCAACTCGCAGATATGTTTACCAAACCTCTAGATTATAATAGATTAATTTCCTTGCGTAAATCTATTGGTATGGTTTGTGCTGAGTAATATCTTTGCTGTTTATCCAAGTTTTTTCCCTTTGTCCATTTGAGACAAAATGGGGGAGAAATTTGAGTCTCTATGAATATTTGTATATATGCTAAACAGCTTGATCATAGTGATTCATTGCAGGTTATTGTACAGTTATTCTCAACTGATGTAATAGGGTATTCAATTGTAAATAGTTGAGTTATGTACTTTTGATTTCTAGGATTTAGGTAGATAGAATCTTTATAGGAATAGGTTTTTCTTATTTTTGTTACCCTACGAGTTCTAGACGACTCAAAGGAGATTTTGTCTCATATTTTCAAAGGGGGAGATTGAAGCCCTTATACTCTTGACTCACTTGAGTCTATATTGTATAAGTGTTCATTTAGTTTGGAAATTGTGACAAATTATGTCTATCTTAGAAACCAAAGAACCTCGGAGATTGGTTAGCTATTTCATTCATTTATATTGTAGTGATCTAGATTAAATTACCAACACTCACACATAGTAGAATGCATCATATACATGTCATATTGCATATTTATGTGTGTACATATGTTGAGTATGCTTAAATCCTTAAATTTGATTTTTAAATATTTTTTGGGATTTTATAAACATTTTTTAATAAAGGTTTTATTAATTAAAACTTAGTTTTAAAAGTTTGTGGGTTCAATCTACAATTATGGTTTAATGGGTTTATTGGCTTAAAGTTGCTTTGGGTAGAAACCAAAAGCGGAAGAGAATTCAGGGTATGGTTGTAATTATTTTATGACGCACGTTTTATATCGCCTAATTGATCAACACCTGTTGCTTGCTGATTGGTGCACTTTGTGTTTCTTTACTGTGTATATAATCGCGTATGCTTACATCCGTTGGATCAATCCTTATCAACGATCTGCATGCTTTCTTTGGTAATCCCTATATATCTCTCTTGAACCAATCAGGTGAATTTTAATCACCGCATTCTGTGAGCCCTTGGATCGAAGTCAATCCAGCTTGACTTAATCCTGACCCTTGTTTTTGAACCATCTTCTCGATCCTTCTCTTCGTCCTATAAAAGGAACCCTCCTCTCAATCGTCTAAGACTTTTGGCCATTTCCTTTTTGAGAGAAAATAAAAGAGAGAGTAGAGAGAAGAGAGAGAAAAGAGAGAGAAGAGAGAACCAGAAAAGAAAGAGAGAGAGTTAGAAACCCTAACCCTAATCCTTGTTCGTCAAGCCTCTTTCAAACCAAACATTCCTCAAAAAACTCCTAAATATCCAAAGCACTACCCTGAGTGTTCTTGAGTTTTTGAGAGATATTTTTTGTTGCTGTAACCTCTTGTTCGTTAGATCTTGTTCCCAACTTAAACTGTTTACTTAGATCTATTTTCTTCTTCATAGAAATTTCAGATCTATGTTCTGCATGTTACATCACACTTAGATCTGCATGGTTTATTTCTCATCTAGAGAAATATATTGTTGATTCTTTTCTGAAAATCGTTTTTATCTTTGAAATCAACAATAAATGTTTTCTGTTTCTAGTTCTCTTAAAACCACTGTTCTAAAAAACCCGCCTAGGCTTAAGGCTTGGGAGAAACGCCTCGCCTTACGCTTTTCACGCCTTATTCTTGGTAAAACCCTTAAGGTGCACTTTTTTCTAAAAACAACAATGCTTTAGTGAAACGATGTCGCCTTTTAAAGAATTTGTTTACAAATCGGACCATTATCTCATCCAAAATAATCAAATAGTATTTTAATTTGCATATATTCAGACATATTTTTATGATATGTGCAATTTTTGTATTTTAATATCCTTGTTATGGTTAAAAAATATTAAAATATATTAAAAAGGCCTAAACGCCTTTTCACGCCTTTTTACGCATAGACCCGCCTAGGCTTCTAAGGCTTAAGGCTTGGTCTCCACGCCTCAATCACGCCCCGCATTTTTTAGAACCTTGCTTAAAACTAAACCTTTGACCTAGTTTGGAATCACACTTGGAGGTTTTCAATCTCAAAAAACTTTTCAAAACTCTGAGATTGATTAAGATCTTGATACGTCTTCTGAGCAAGATATCCGTGGATTCTGGGATTGATTTAAAGGTCAAAAAGGGTTAAAGTTTTGTGAGAAGAGAGAAAAAGAAAAATCACTGCATATAGCCTTATATGTAATTTGTTAGGACTGTTTGTACTTAATAAGTGTGAGTGTGTGTGCATGCATGTGTCAGAGAGCACCTCCACAAACACTTTCACCCTACCACACGAAAAGTGTTGGTAATAAGATCTTGTGAACAAGAGTCGACGTAAAGTGCTGGAACAAATTAGAAGTTAACAAACTGGGAGAACAACATCAATAATCAGAACTGTAGAGAAGTTAGAAGGATACGATACCAGAGGGTACATTCCTAAACTTATATAGGTCCGAGTTGTATGCATGTTAGTTATATAGTTTGTAACTGGTAAATTTGTTTTAGTGAATTTTTTATTTTACTCCGTAGAGGGAGTCGTGGATGTTTCCTCAGTTGGTGAGGTTTTACCACGTAAAAAATCGTGAACTTAATCTTTTTACATCTTCGCATCTCATTCTTGGTTGTGCTGAGTTTAAAGTTTGTTTAAACTGTTTTATTAACCTGTTAGTCAAATCTTGAATAGATCTCGTACATACTGTTTTGTTAAACACATCTTGTGTTCAAATAGTTTTGGTTTTTAAGAAAAGAGTTTCTTCAAAAAACTGTTCGGAGTTACTTAAATAGTTTATTTTTAATAAACGGCTTTAGTAACAGATTTTCAGGAATTGACCTAGAGTTATGTCTGTTATGCAGAAGATTGTCATTACTAGAATGAGTTATACTGGAGTTACTATCATGACTAGCGGTTAACATAGTGAAGTTGTGTCCAGGAGTTGAACAGCTACCTAAATTATCTGACTCGACGTCACTGTCGTTTAGAGTGGCATTGTAAACAACTTTGTTTTTGCCCTGTCTCTTAAGCTTCGCGGGACATTCAAACGCTCTGTAATCGCGACCATCACACTCTTAACATCTATCTGAGTCATCTTTCTCTTAGAGCTATTATTATTGTTTTTCTTAAAATCGCGATCATTGAAATTATTTCCTGCCTTATTATATTTGTATTTCTCAAATTTTGAATTTTGTTACTTAAACTTGAGATTTTTTTTGATTTTTTTGCGAATAAGGACATATAATCGGGATCCAGATAAGATTCATCAGATTCAAATATATCCTCCTTTCAGGCTTTTAAGGCAATGCTCTTGTATTTCTTCTTCGTGTTTTGAGGAAACATGTCGATCTCATAGGTTTGTAGGTATTCTAATTTCATAATGTCAGTGTTTCCCAAAGATTTTAAGACAATGACTTTCATGTTAAACTTTTTAGGGAAGGACTTAAGATTTTCTTCACAACTCGAGCTTTGAGAATTCTTTCTCCCAAATTGAACGAAGAGTTTACGATGTTTAATAAATGAACATAAAACTCATCAAATGTTTCACTCTCACTCATACAAATGGTTTCAAAATAGGTTGTTAGATTTTGAAGCTTGGAAGCTTTCACAACATTTGTTCCTTCATTCGTAAGTAAGAGTGTTCCCAAGCCTCCTTAGACGTTTCACACATCATTATTCGTCAAAACTCATCACACGAGACAACACTGAACAAAGAGTTGAGACCACGTGAATTATAGTTTTACAGTTTATGTTCATCCTTGCTCCAACTCTTAACCGATTCAGGGATAAAGCGCTCTCTTACAATTGTTGTGGGTGGAGACCACCCTCTAACTACCAACGGTCCACATTCTCTCATCTATCGACTTAAATGCAACTTCCATATGACCCTTCCAATACGCATAATTTAACCCGTCAAATATCGGTAATATACTTATTAACTCCATAGAAAATCTCCCATAAAATATGCCTAAATAACTTATATACACAAGCTCTGATACCAATTGAAAATCCAATTTTCTATTAACGAATCAATTAATTAACAAGATACCAGGATGCCAAATAACATTCTAAGCCAATCTAAGCATGGGTGTCAAATTATTACCAATTTTAATCTTAATTAACTTCATTACTAAGTTTGTATGCAAGATAAGTCATGTAATGATCAATAAGTACAATCACATGTGAGACGGTGATTTACGAGGAAAACTCAACTCGAAAAAATCTAAGACGACCAGGCCTAGACAAAATTACTATAGAGAAAGTTTTACAAAAAGGACATAAATGGCTTATAATACCTGACTCCTCAAACCTATGCGGATGAATGTCTTCACATCTTCTCTTATAGCAACCTCATAATCCAACATTAGCTTCATAACATCTCAATGCTCAGACTCCTCTGATAGCCTCAACCGTTACCCTCCTGTGTGGAATCCACCACTCCATAAATATATAATGAAGAGTTTGGGATTTAATATTGAACAATGATCAAGATAAATAATCTTGTATTTGGATTTAGGTTTAAAAAGTGTTTCTAAAAGTGGGAGTCTCAAAAAAGATTTTCCTGCAAAAGAAGGCTACACAAAATGGATGGAAAACGTAGTTTTAAAGAGTGTAGCCTTTGAAAAAGTCAAAAATCATTTTCTTAAAACACAAAGTTCGTTCAAACGAGAATGCAGGTTCGTTCGAATGACTTTGTATACCTCGTTAGAACGAGGTCAAAGTTCATTTGAACGAACATAGATTTGCGTTCGAACGCCCTTTTAACGAGCTTACAACACGTGGACTTCTACTAAATAGAGGTTACTCGTTTGAAGTTCATTTAAAGCATGTTGTAATGATAATGGCTTCTTTTTGGATCCCTTGTTCGAACGAGAATGGTATCGTGTTAGAACGAGAAGGCCGTCTCGTTAAAACGACTAAATAAAAAGCAATTTTTATCTTAAAAACATTTTAAATGATATATAGCCTCGGAAAAATTTATCCAAATACAATTATGAATATTTTGACCATAAAAATATCATATACCTTCGATCTTGAGAAATGTGTAGCTCGTCCAATCATGTTATACCAAGTGTAGTCACTTGCGTGTCTCAGTTCATAGGCTTGAGTAACATATATATGACACATCTAAACTTACGTGTTTTGATCAACAGAATAAGCCAATACATACATAAGACTCAAATAGAAATTTTCCCTTACAGTGTGGTTTAATTATACTACGAGAGTAACATTGGCTTTGGTATTATTGTTAATCAATGACGATATGACTTTGGATACTCCGGGTTCGGTGATGGCATAACATTAGTTTATAAGTGATGGTATTATATTATAGTTCAGGGTACGAACTATGCTCGATATCCAATTAGTTTTGGCACTTTAGTTCTTACGTTGCTTGGTATTGGTTTGGTATACGACTAATATAAATCTTTTATAGAAGGTGGGGTAGGTTGAGGTGAGGTGACTGTCGGTGGGGATGACATGATACATAAATGAGTAACATTTAATGATGTTCAAATAAAGCAAAATATTTATTACAAAGTTGTGGGTTTTAACCGACGTTATTTTTATAAAAACTTTTTCCAGGTGTTATAAGTTGGAGCTTCAGGACTGAACTAGCAGAATTGCAGTTTTCCGATAATCCAATTCATTTATCATTAAATGTAGGATGTCTATTCATTTTACTATTTCATTTTAAATATACTATCGAGTTTATTATTCAGAGATGTTGCTTAGGGGCTCGTGGTGGGTTCCAGAGTTGTTTAAATTTGATTTTAGTTTTTGAGTAGTTGGGATATTTATATTATGGAGACTTTTTGATTCTACTAATTCACTTTTGGAGACTCTTGTTTATTATCTCAGTGTATTCGTATCGTACATTTATTTTTGTGGTTGGTTTTAATTTTTGTTATATATCATTGAATCATAGAATGGTATAAATTGTTTGACGTCCCTATCTTCGGCGTTAAGGGTTGGCCACCCGATATTTGAAAAATAGGGGGTGTTACAGTCGACAACTGGTGTCTCCATTGTCAACCCAAAAGTAAAATCTTATTTCGATTTGAAATGTAAGTTGCTCTAAATCAAATTTAATACAAGAGAAGCCATAAGTGTTTAAAATAGATCTTATTAGGGTGTAGGGTATCGTGAATATTTTGAGAAGTGTTTAAAGTATTTACGTTGCTAAAACACTTACAAGATGTGACTTGAAATATAGTCTCGCAAGAACAATATTTGAAAAATAATTTTGTTCTTCTCTTAAGATGAAGTAAGTAAAAAATCCAAATAACTCTGGCTTCACAAAAATGTAAAAAAGATGATACATTAAATGAACGAACAATCTTGAAGAAAAAGCTATTGGTATGACATATTTGGAAACAAATTATAACTTGAAAATCAAGCTTACAAAAATGTACGTTAGTGTATGTGTGTTAATGATTCACCTAGATAGCCTCTAAGACTTGCAAGCGAAGTCAGAGGGAATAAGTCGGTAACACATAAGTCACTTACAGAAAGACCGATTAATCAACTACAAAGATATGACTAAAAATAAGTTTCGCACGGTTTACAATGTGAACAATCAAGGGTGTAACGTTTATCAATAATCAAAGGTAAAATGTATATTTTATTTGATAATTAAGGAGTCAACTCTAAATTACGAGAAATAATGATGGTTAAAACTATAAACTACATAAATGAGACTAGGGCCAAAACCAAATGACTCAAAATTATAGGGTTGGGAGTGAAAATTCAACCCAAGTTTGGTAATGTGTTTTAACCAATCAACGAAAAATTGTACAAAACTCAGATTTATTTGTCCGAAAGTGAAAGTATTAAAGAAATGTTACCGAACGCGATGAATGCCGTTACGCAGTCTGTTCGTCTTGCCCACACGACCCAATACAAGCTTTGAAAAAGCTCACCACTCTCTTGATTTCATTACAGACAATTTTGGATCTGCACGTAAGTAAAACCAATTCATTTTCGCGTCTGTATCATCCAAAATTGATTTTACTCAAGTGCAATTGCACGTATTAAGTGTTTAGGGTTTCGCGCATCTATACATTTCATTTATCAGATTCCATTCCAGCATCTAGGTTTGAAATTTTGTTGTTTCTTTTTTGAATGTTTTGATTTATGAAAATATTACTCGTCAATCTGTTTCTATTGACTTTTCATACAAAGAGGATTCAATTATATCCGAGATGATTTGAATGAGAGAATTTATACATTCAATATATACATTAATCAATTTGTTGAGATTGACGAGGATTAGATAGATGATCTGTTTCTGAACACACACACACACTGTATGTATATAGGGAATTTTACTAATAGATCCAAGTTACTTCGATTGTATGCAAATACGCCCTACGGTTTCTTTTACAGAGTTCTTTTATTACTGCTACTTTTGTAAATCATAGAGTAACTATATTCTACGTGTGTTAAATACGTATGTAATAGAACCTATTGGAAAAAAATATTTTAATGGGACTGATTAGGAAATGTCTTGTTGTAAACAAGATGTATTTGTCAAGCTCCCTATTAATATATATTGCACTTACATTTATTTAGGAATAAAATTGATAGAATTTTACCATGGATATGTATAAGCATGATTTTGATTTTATGTTTTTTTGCTGTTGCAGTTAAAATTGGGATACGATATTGTATAAGTTCACTTTATTCTGTTCAATCAAGAGATTTTTAGATTAACTAATGGAGGAGGAAAAGAAGAAAAAGAAACAGAAGAAAAAAAAGAACAAGCAGAATAAAGCAACAGGTGCATCTGCTGGTGTTGGGGAATCAGCCTCTTCAGATGTCAATGGGATTGAGCAGGATAATCAGAGTCAAGTTTCTGACAACAGTGATGTTGTTCAGAAAGATGTAGTTAAAATGGTTGTGGAATCTGACCAACATGCTAATGGCAATCAAGGCGTAAGTTTGACTGCAATCAAAATGACATTTTGTTTTAACAATACTTGTAATCTAGGGCTTTGAAGTCGAGTCTTATGGAAGAAGGATTCTAATGTCACAGAGAGAGAAAGAAATAAAAGAAACGTAATTGCACAAGCATATAGCACATACATAAACAATGGCGGCGGATACATGCACAAGCTATGGTGGGTAATTGCCCACCTTGAGTTTATGAGATTTTTCGAACTTGCTAGTAAAAAGTGGTAATTTTAAAGGGAAAATTGAGAATTTTTTTTACAATAACAACTTTTTTCCCACCTTAAATTGTGACTAAAATGTCAATATTATATTTTGCCCACCTTGGTAGTTCTGCCTCCGTCCCTGTACATAAAATGAACACCAGGTATCACTCGAAGTGCATAAAAGATACAACGTTGGATTTTTGGTTTTCCTTACTGGATTTTCAAATGACACCCCATCTTTTAGGTGGGAAACTTTCAAAATTACCCACAAAAACTTATGTGATCCCTCCATGCAACATTCTCCAGCTTAAAGGCCTCTTGGGTTCAAATTTAAAATACCCTTGTAACTGATGTGCCTGGAATTGAAGTTCAGTTGGTTTGTTTTTCTCCTGTTATTTGTGCACAGATGCTGCTTTGAGTTGCAGTGTTCGAAAGTAATCAGTGAGTTCAATACGTGTTTCTAAGTTATCTACTAATATTTTATTTAGTTCTTTTTTCATTGTTTTTAGATAATAGGATATTACATATTCATAGTCCTCAACTCTATATTTGTTTTCAGAGCGTAGTTTGGGGTGTAATGTGTTGAGGCCTTGGAAAAGATTTTGCAAACTGTCACATTGATAGTTGAGTTTAGTTCTGTAGTCTTATGACTTCTCTCCACTGAGATAAATTTACAACTGAATTTGTTGTACGTATGTGTGACAAATGATTATCTTGATGCTCTAATCATTGGTTTATATGTGTCCCTGGCATCTTTATGCGTTTTTGTTGTTAATAATGAAAAGAATCATGGTTGGTTTATTTTACTTTACTTATTTTTATCCTTTTCATTGAAATAAATAGGTATGGCCAATTTATTCTGCGTTCTCCTACATATTTTAAAATTATCTTTCTGGTTCAGCACCCAGTTTCCCCTTCATCTGCCAAGTATTTTTGTAATTTAAATTTTGTTAGTCAACTTTAGCTGAGACTGAGAAGCAATACGGGCTGGGCCGAGAGGTCAGAGTTGATTCTAACATTATATGATAAGTTCTCAGTCTCCTTGATTTTAAATTTATTATGGAGCAATTTAGAAACTCACCGAGTCCTTGCAGGCTAGCCTAGAAGGAAAAATTGAAGAATTACAGAAGGAAAAAGGTGCATACATACAGAGAGAGGTAATACAAAATTTAATTGTAAAATGTTCTACATGTGTTTATTGTATATTTTTTTTTCAATTTTTTTGAGAAAGATTGTGTTAACATGCTGTTATGTCTGACATGATTATTAATTCACTGCAAGTTATAATTTTTCAGGTTGTACTAGAGATGAAAATTTTACAATTACAGAGTGAAAAAGAGTCTTGGATTCAGAAAGAGGTGATTTTTGTGGAATCATTGGGTTGTACAAAAGTTTGTAGGTTTTAAAGTTTGGGGCGCTATCTACTTTAAATATCAGTTCTATTTTGTACTTTAACGTCATTCAATTTTTAACTATTATTTTTCACCTGTCAAAATAAGACATTTGGCTTATCTTGAGGAGCTTGTAACCTATAGTCGATTTAAATGCAAGCTAATTATGATGAGAAAATTAATCAGTTGGTGGATGAAACGGCACTCTGAGTTTGAGAGGGGTAATTGTTTCTGTACTTCAGACTCTAAATCCTTTGGTTCCGTCATTGGAATTATTCACACTTGTATGGATAAAATGCAAAAATATCCACTAAACAATTGCAAAGCCCTAATGGTGCTTGTTTAAAAATTATTCTTTAAACTATGGGTACGTTAATAAACTCTCCTATGTGGCGCTAAAAATGTTTGTTACTAACAACATATTTTAGCGACACAGATGGGGAGAATTGCGAAGAGTGGAAATAACTCGACGAGTTTTTTGCAAAATTAATATTCACGGGGTATCTTTCAGTTTGCATATATATATATATATATATATAGTCAGGCTCTCCAACATACCTATAAACATACCTATTTTTTTAAAATAGTAGAAAACTTAATTTTGAGTTGATATTTTTTATATGGTTTCATGATATTTGAATGTCCCACGGTAAAAATATTCAGTTCAAAATAATGTTTTTTGTTATTTTTAAAAAATAGGTAAAACATCTGATAGTTTTATAGGATAATAACTGTCAGTGTTTTGACCTATTTTTTAAAAATAACAAAAAACAATATTTTCAGTTGAATTTTTTTACAGGGGGCACACTGAAATATCATGAACCAGTATAAAAAATATCATCTCAAAATTATTTTTTTTACTATTTTAAAAAATGGATACGTTCATAGGTATGTTGGAGAGCCTAACTGTATGTGTGTATATATATATATATATATATATATATAGGAAGGCTCACCTACATCATGATGTATACATCACACCATACATCACATCTAGTTCTAGGCTCTAAGAAACTTTTTTTCCAAATTTTTTATTTTTCTCTTGAAATTAACCTTCTAATCAACCCATATTCAAAAAATTAGGCCAAAATACATTTTGTAGCTATTTTTAAAAAATTCACAAAAAACTTCTGGCACAAACCCTTATAAATTAGGTATTTTGAGCAGTTTTTTGTGAATTTTTTAAAAATAATTACAAAATGTATTTTGACCTAATTTTTTGAACATGGGTTTATTGGAAGGTTAATTTCAAGAGAAAAATAAAAAATTTGGAAAAAGTAATTTTTAAGGGACTACAACTAGGTGTGATGTATGGATTATTCCAGGAAAAAACATGGGTTATGCCATTAAACTTATACAACGTTCTACAGGTTAGCCTAGAGGAAAAAACCAAACAAATGGCGAAAGAAAGAATATCCTGGATCCAAAAGGAGGTAAGAGCTTTTGTTTTAATGATTTTGATTTTCTATTTATACATCACCTCGAGTAAGCATTTTAAATGAAGTTACTGGTGTGTGGAGGGGAGAGGGGGGGGGGGGGGGGGAATTGTCATGGTAGCACATACATTGCAATCATCAATAGTCACATTAAAGCACTTTTTTTATCCTGTGAGCATTCTAAAAATGATAAAGATTCTCCATTTTTGGCAGACGATAGAATTTTGTTATGCAAATTTTCCTTTTCTTCATATAATTTTCTGATATGGAATCAACCATTCTTTTGCTGATGTATGTTGCTTTTTATTTTGTTTTTCAAGAGTTAGAGTTAGTTTTTTTTTCCGCTTTTATGTTCCATTTGTGTCTTGATGTTTTTCCATATGAACCATATCAATATTGGGCATCACCTTTTTTTCTTTTCTTTTCTTGACAGCTTCTCTTATTCATAAATAGAACCACATCTATATCATGTATTTGTAAGGCCTTCATATTCAATTTTGTTTTAATAATATATCGTGTCTCCCTGTATTATTACACAGCTTAGAATTTTCATATATGAAGACATGTCACCCAACCTATCCGCCATGTATGCCAAATGATAACCTCTATGTGGCTTTTTATTTTATATTTTAAAAGGCAAAGTTAATTTGACTTAACTCTTTCATGTATCAATGTGCTGTGTCTTTATGTTTTTCCATTTGAACCATATCAGTATTGGGCAGAACCTTTATTTTTTTTGCCCTTTTTTTTTGATAGCTTCACTTATTCCTAAACAATTATTACTACATCTATGTTATGTATTTTTAAGGCATTTATATTCAATTTTATTTTATTGATATTTTGACTCCCTGTATATTCACACAGCATAGAATTTCATTTCTGAGACATCTATGCCAAACCTGTCCCCTTTGTTGTAGGTCAAATAATAACACCTAGCCGGCATGGCAGTTTTCCCAAGTGTTTTTTTCTTCTAAATCCATAAGTAGTTTTTCATCCCTCTCTGCCTCCCTTTTCCTCGCTTCTCGTCAAAATGTTGATGTTTTTTTAACTGTGGACAGCTGCATTAAGTTTCAGTTGATTGAATGTTTTTTCTTCTTTCTTTCTGTTATATTCTTTTGAGTGGTGGTCAATAATTCAAGAAGGTGATAGTTTGTTTGTACCTAAAAGTGTAATGCTTCACTCGCAATTGATTTTGCTTTCTTTTCCTCTCCGGTTGTATGCGGAGTGTACTGAATTGAAACTTAAAAGGCATTCGTACTTGTGGAATTGATATTGAATCTTCATTCTTTCGCAGAACGCAACCAATGAAACAATTGCCAGCCTCAATAGTGATAATACAAGGCTACGGGCACAGGTACATAACTCCAGTAACCTAACCATGTGAAGGATTTTATTCGGGATTCATGCGGTCAAATGAACTCTTACCTACATTGTGTCGTGAAATTATCAGCTATGTAGGCATTTTTTACGTGAACAAATCTGGATTATGCCACAAGCATAAGTGCATGCCGGTGCATCTGATGCATATCTTCAATAAACTTAGGTTATTTCATTAGAGTTGGAAGAAATTGAAAAGCTGTTTTATTGGAAATTAAAGACGGAGTGGAAAAGAGATGAGTGGTTTGGCTAGACAGACGTTCTTTTACTCTTGGCAGTTTTCCATGGAACCCAATTCTCTGGGGGTGGATAAGAAAAGATAAGAAACGCTTTTCATTTAAAATGATGCCAAGATGGGGCTACTTTCACATTAAAAACTATTATTCATATAGAATATATTTGCAATCAAGCACCATAGAAGTAAAAGTAGAGTAACAGTATTTCCCCTGGAGAAAAATATAACGCCAATGAATCACAATTTTTACTTGTATGTTTTTATGCGAAACAGTTCCGTTAGTTGATGTCACAGTCGCTATTCTTTCATTGTATTCCCATGGGTCTTGCTTTATGTATATATATATTTCTAATCCAAGTTAATGAAATGAGACGAATGCCAATCATGACTAATGCACTTCCTACTTGCAAAATATGTCTTTATTTACTCTGATATAGATATTAAAATCAAAGCCTCCCAGGTTATGGAGTTGGAAGTATTGAGGAACAATCTTTTACAAGAAAACCAGCAGCTGATGGAAAGCATATCTGGTCTACAGTCGCGTATCCTAAACCTTGAGAGGGAACCCGCTTCTGCTCATTTATCAACTGAAAGCACAATGGTATACTTCATTCTCTTCTTCCATCTCGACGTGTTATGGAGCTGTTTTTATCATATGTTGTTACGCTTGTGGATAACCGAGAACTAGTATCTTGTACTCTTCCCTATTTTGGTATGTATTGCGCCATCAATTGGTGGTTTATGGAGCCTTGGTACTCTTTGATTCCAATATTCTTGTTTCTAATAGTTTGAGGAAGCCTGATTATATTTGAATGTTTATTCTACTACACAGAAGAGTTTTTTTTTTTAATTAAATTGGTCCCTGAAGGACTAATGTAGTTACACCACATCCTTGGAATTATCATTATAATACTTAATTAGTAAGGATATGCATTGCATTTTCCTTGCAACGCATATATTGGTAAAAACGTCCTAAACTCATTAAAGCCTTCATTTATTGTTGGCGTCGGGGCCTTCTGAATTTTGTGTCAACATCTTTATCTCTATAGTGCCATACCTCAGTTAATATGTTTGTCAAAACACGACACAAGTCTTCATGACAATATTTTTAGCATCAGTCTTCAAGTTATGTGGTAGAATATTAAGTTGTGACCATATTCTATTCTTCATGACAATATTTCTATAAATAATTTGATTGAGTTTAGCGTCAGTAGTTCACACACTAACTTTTATATTATAGTAGGACCCATAGAATCAATAGACCATTTTACACAATGGTTAGTCACATGTTCTTGGCAATGGTTTGTTGTATCGAAGTTCTTTAAATAACGTATTACCTAACCTGATTCATTTTCATCATCCATGTTCTACCTAGGGGTGTGCACGGGTCGGTTCGGTTTGGTTCGGTTTTGGACCGCAATTCAAACAGAACCGATTGGTTCGGTTTTGGAAAAAATCAGACCGAAACCGAACCGACGATGAAAAAACCCGTCGGTTTCTGTTCACATCGGTTTCAGTTCGGTTTTAACCGATTTTCAGTTTTGGTCGGTTTTCGGTTTTGGTCGGTTTTGGAGGTTGGTTAATGGGTTTTGGATATAAAAATAAAAGATATTTAAGGGTTTTTTAATATAAATATTGATGTCGGTTCGGTTCGGTTCGAATCGGTTTTTTCTTTGTCTAAACCGCCAACCGAACTGACATTGTCGGTTTTTTAAATCCTTAAACCGCAAACCGAACCGGGCTAAAAAATCCCGCCGGTTTTGGTTCGGTTCGGACCGGTTCGGTTCGGTTTTTGGTTCGGTCGATTTTTTTGGACATCCCTAGTTCTACCCACTGTTTGAAGCTCACCTTTCCGAATCTGGCATTGATTATTTGTTGCGGAGAGTTTGTTATGCTTGAGATCCATTTCCACTACTAGTAATTGCACTTTTGTAATTGCTCTCATGTCCTCTTAGAGCTTGAGCCTTCCATCAGTAGTAGTCAAACTGTAAATCGTATCAAAATTCTAAGTTTAGGTGCACAATGATAAATGGGTTTAAGTAACATATAAACATGCAATAGATAATATACGATGAATAGTAAAACATATCACAATTTAAAATCAATCTTAGTACATGATTGAGTCGTCTAACAACAAGTGCTATCATGGTAAAATAATGTGAGGTTGACAATCACAAAGGAGCCCAAATGCTCACTTTTTGTGACACGAAACCTCGATGTTGCTTAGGGGCAACCTTAGTACTCGACACGAGGGAAAAATCCAATATCAACATTGAAAGGTTACAGTATGTCTTCTCACATCCTTTGTTTTGCGATTCCCTGAATTTTAGTAGTTTTGAGTTTGACATGACCCGGAGAGTCCTAATGGCTGAAACAGATCCCCCTTCAAAACGGGAACAAGGTTTTTGTCATGGGAGTTCGAAGGGGTTCGTCTTGGAGGCTAGAGAACAAGGGTATGTTGGGCTACCACAAGTCAAACACTTTGAAAATGGGCACCATTGTCTATATCCAACCTAAACTCTCATCTTATCGATAACCTCCAAGCCCACTGTAGCGTTTGATACCCACGTCAATAACTCCAAACATCATTAATCACCTTAAATTATTTTGATAGATAAAAGCTCACAATTATACCCCTCACATCCCATTTGATGCCACTACACTACCCCTTAAGATTAATGGTGCAGGTCAACTCCATGGTTCTAAAAAACGCGGGGCGTGACCAAGGCGTGGAGGCCAAGTCTTAAGCCTTAGAAGCCTGGACGGGCCTCAGGGGTAAAAAGGCATTTAGGCATTTTTTAATATATTTTAATATTTTTTTAACTATAACAAGGCTATTAAAATACTAAAATGGTACATACCTTAGAATTATGTCCGAATATTTACAATTGGGGCCCCTTTTTCATATAACGAGGCTATTATCCCCTCTAAAGAAATAAGGGAGCAGTAAGAAAATTATTAACCACCCTAAAAACTGATGCAGGAGCATAAGGACAGGGGCATCCTATTTAAAATTCTTTTATCTTGTTCTTTTTTACCCTTTTGTATCTTTAGTATAAATAGCCTAAGGGCTTTCATTTGTAACACTTTTGACATTTTGAGATTGAGAACTTAGAGAGAGAAATAAGAAACCCTCTTTCATTTTCCAAGTTGTCGTTGTTGTTGTGTAGATAACTTCTTCTTTTTACGCTTCCGCACCCTTGTTTACATCAATTGGTATCGGAGCGTGATTTGTTATTGGATAAATCATGATTATTGAAGATTTGGACGCTATTTGGATTCATCCGGATGATTCACAAAACAATCCCATGCTTGCTCATGAAACCCTAACCCTAGAAATCGAAGATGCAAAAACCCTAACCCTTCATCACTCAAACCCGAAATTTTCAAACCCAAAACAACCCTACCCCTACCCCTACCCCTACCCCTACCCCTAAACCAATCGGACCACCCAAATACCCACAGTGACTCAACCGAACCCAATTCCCACCCCATATCTGAAAACCGTAGGTCGGACAACCCTAATGGTTGCCGACCAAGACCGGAATTCACCCTAACCCACCCACCATCCATCGAAACCCCAAGAAGCCCACCCTGACCCGTCGCTGGTAGCCCCTTAACCCCACCGACCTTCCGAACCTCCATAACTAGTCCTTTTCCACCTACGGGTCAACTCGAAAACCCAACCGGACCCCCTCAAATACCTAATTCAACATCGAATACCCAGGAACTAAATAATCAACCCATTCCCATCTAAAAAGGATGTACTTAAGAATCCTCTCTATTCCACCCCATTTTCCATTATCACCCGCTGAATCTATTTGTCGGCGAAGAGATTCATTTTGCCACGAATAAGCGAGACGTGCGGGAATTTCTTCCACTTATATGCACACCGTGATGATAACAACACCCATAAATCCTCAAACCACTCCACCGAATGATGATTTTTGGATCCGATCGAGTATTTTTTTTACTCGTTGCACTACAAAGGGGAGGCTATGCACGGTGATTATCGATGGAGGAGCGAGTGATAATTTGGTAGCGCAAGAGATGGTTGACAATCTAAACCTTTCCACCGAATCATTGCCTTCTCCATGTCGTATTGGGTGGTTGGGAAATGAATTCTCTCTAGCCCTTAACCGACAATGTCGAGTGACTTTTTCCATCGGGAATTATCGTGATGAGGTTCTACGTATTGTGGTGAATATGCGAGTGTGCCACCTTCTTTTGGGAAGGCCGTGGCCATTTGATCATCGCAGCATGCACGATGGCGAGCCAATACTTATTCATTCGTGCATGAGAGGAGGAACTTTCTCCTCCGTCCTATGCTACCATTCCCGATGTCTCGACCATCCGCTCTGATAGTTTCACATGAGGAGTTATAGCCACAGAGACTGCAGAGACAGGGTTGTGCTATGCTCTCATTAGTTCCATCACCACCCGGAGGCAACTGTTCCACCACGTATTCAGAGTTTGTTGGATTCTTTTATCGATGTGTGCACACCCCCAAATCATCTTCCACCTCTGAGGGATATACAACACGCCATTGATTTTATTCCCGGGGCGTAGCTCCCTAATCTTCCCCACTACCGCATGGCCCCTACGGAGCATGCAGAGTTACAGAAACAAGTCACTGAGCTATGTGACAAGGGCTATATTCGGGAGAGTATGTCTCCTTGTACGGTGCCCGCTTTGTTAGCGCCAAAGAATGATGGAAGTTGGCGAATGTGTGTTGATAGCCAAGCTATTAACAAGATCACTGTGAAGTACAGATTCCTTATTCCTAGATTGGAGGATATGCTAGATCAACTTTATGGTGCGAGGGTTTTTTCCAAGTTAGACTTGAAGAGCGGATACCACCAAATTCGTATGAAACCGAGGGATGATTGGAAGACTGCCTTCAAGACAAAGGATGGGCTATATGAGTGGATAGTGATGCCTTTTGGCCTCTCCAATGCTCCTTCGACCTTTATGCGAGCGATAACACAGATTCTACACCAATGGGCAAATTCGTGGTTGTTTATTTTGATGATATTTTGATCTACATTCGATCGGAGGAGGAGCATATTTAGACCATGTGGCACAAGGATTAGAGGTCCTACGAGTTGAGTGTTTTTTCCTTATGTTGAAGAAGTGCGCTTTTATGGTACCATCAGGGACCTTTCTGGGATATGTGGTCTCGGGTGATGGCATCAGGGTGGATGATGCCAAAGCTCAGGCGGTAGTGGATTGGCCTCCACCCTCGTCGGTCTCTCAGGTGCGCAACTTTCATGGCTTGGCGGGTTGTTATAGACGCTTTATTGCTGGGTTCAGTACTGTTTTGGCTCCCATTACAGATTTGATGAGTACTTCCTCGAGTACCGAGCTCAGTTGGACACCAGAGGCTGATGCTGCCTTTAAACGCATCAAGGAGTTGATGACGACGACCCTTATCCTAACCTTGCCCGATTTTGATGAGTTGTCTTGTGCTGCTTGCAAGACAGAGGTGGGTGCTGTTTTGAGCCAGAATGGGAAGCCGATTGCCTTTTTCAGTCAGAAATTGACGGGTGCCGCCCTCCATTATTCGACTTATGACCTTGAGTTCTATGCCGTGGTCGAAGCTGTAAAGTTTTGGTCACCCTATCTCCTTCATAAGGAGTTTGTCATCAAATTGGATCATGAGGCCCTCCGTTTCTTACATAGTCAGCGGCGTGTTAGTGACCGACACGCCAAGTGGACCGCCTACCTCCAGCGCTACACTTTTCACTTGCAATATAAACTGGGGAAGGAGAACCAGGTAGCAGACGCTCTTAGCATGAGAGCACATGCGTTGGTGACTCTGCGGAGTCAGATATTTGGATTCGATGAGGTCCGTGATCTTTACCCGACGGATGTAGAGTTTGGGCCGATCTTTGCAACTTGCCAATGGGGCAATGGAGCATCGGGCGAGTATGTATTACATGATGGATTCCTTCATCGAGGTATGTACCTATGTATTCCATCTTAATCCCTACGAGAGATCATTTCTGAGATCCATGGGGGCGGTTTAGCCGGCCATCTGGGACAGGCGCGTACTCACGCGATGCTGAGGGACCGATTTTACTAGCCGACGATGAGGAGATATACCAACGCTTTCATCAAGTGTTGCTACACTTGCCAGATAACCAAGGGTCAGCACACTAATGCGGGACTGTACACACCCTTGCCGATTCCAGAGCGCCCATGGCAGGATGTATCAATGGATTTTATAGTAGGACTGCTCCGTACTTCTCGAGGTCATGATTCCATTCTTGTTGTGGTGGATAGGTTCTCCAAAGCGTCACATTTCATCCCTTGCTCTCGCACCACAAGTGCGTCTCATGTTGCTTCCTTATATTTTCGAGAGATTGTTCGTCTTCATGGAGTCCCTCGTAGCATCACTTCAGGCAAAGACGTACGATTTACAGGGCATGTCTGGCGTACACTTTGGCGCCTTTTACGGACAGAGTTACAGTTCTCGACAGCCTTTCATTCCCAGTCGGACGGCCAGACTGAGGTGGTCAACCATAGTATGGGTGACCTATTACGGTGTCTGTTTTCCGAGCATCCAAGTAGGTGGGACGTAGTGATTGCACACGCTGAATTCGCCTTCAACAACGCCATCAACCGTTCCACTGGTCTTTCTCCGTTTCAGATTGTCTTGGGGCAATCTCCTTCTATGCCCATTGATCTCGCCGAGCTTCCGCCGACAGTGCCTATATGCCCTTCCGCTGATAAGTTTGCTGCTAGCAATGACATCCATACAGGCCGATGTTCGTACTCGATTACAGTCTATGTATACTTCTTATAAAGAGGATGCTGATGAGCACCGCCAGTTTGTCTCCTTCCTTCCGGGTGATCTTGTCATGGTATACCTCCAGAAGGCACGCCGACAGGGCAAGGGTACCAAACTTCTTATGCGTCGTTTTGGCCCTTTTTCGATTATTAGAGCTTGTGGGACGAATGCCTATGAGGTTGATCTCCCTGATGAGTTCTCCATGCACCGCACGTTTAACGTGACAGACCTTTCTCCGTTTCGAGGCACTCATGCTCCACCGATTCCCATCCCTTCGACCACAGGCCACCCGGTTCGTTCTCATGTAGATCGCATTGAGGGGATTCTCGCCTATGAGTTTGTGTCTTCTTCTTCGGGTGATTATACACGTTATTTAGTTCGATGGGTTGGCCGTCCGGAGGCGGAAGATTCTTGGATCATCGAGGCCATCCTCCAGCACATCGACCCCGATGTCTATCATCAGTATATGGAGTTTTCTCAAGGGGGGAGAGTGATGCAGGAGCATAGGGACATGACGTCATTTTAAAAATTCTTTTATCTTGTTCTTTTTTACCCTTTTGTATCTTTAGTATAAATAGCCTAAGGGCTTTCATTTGTAACACTTTTGACATTTTGAGATTGAGAACTTAGAGAGAGAAATAAGAAACCCTCTTCCATTTTTCAAGTTGTGTAGATAACTTCTTCTTTTTACGCTTCCACACCCTTGTTTACATAAAAAACTATTATTAACAGTAAGAAAATTATTAAAAAAATTTATGAGCGAAAATGTACAATTTTTCGAACCCTAAACTTTCAGAAAAAAATATATACAAAGTTTAAAAATAAACAAACTCATTCTCTAGAGATGAGAACGAGAGAGATATTACTGAATTTGTATAAAAAATATATACCTCCTCCAAGCTGTTATGGATGAACGAGAGAGAGAGAGAGAGAGAGAGAGAACGGTTTTGGGCTTATTAACAACTAGGGCTGTTATGGCTGGGAAAGAGAATCGAGAGAGAGAGAGAACGAGGCATTTTGTGTCAACTAAAGGTTGCTTTAAAAAAAAAAGGGTATTACACAAACCGACGTCGTTTTGTGTTAAAAAAAAATGCGCTTTACCCCCTCAAAACACGCATTTTTTCACACCTTAACCCCAAAAAATGTTGACTATTGTTGACCACGCGTTAATACATGCCTAGCCTAGGGCTAAAACTTGGTGTATTTAAAAAGCCCGGGGCCTAGGCGCATTTTTTAGAACACTGGTAAACTCCAAAACCACTATAAATACTACCCCATCCTATTAACTGCAGACTATGAAGTACCGACACGCGACCCACGACCCAACATGACTCGGACAAGTTGGGGGTTATTCATTTTTTTTGTATATACTACTATGAAAAAAAATTAACATAGTTTTAATAGTTTAAATATATTAGGCATTAATCAAAATAATAGTTTAAAATGTTGTGCATTAATCAAAATAATAGTTTAAAAATATTACACTTTCATCATGTTAATCAGAAAGAACACATTTCAACTAACATAAATTACATTTGAGCCCTTTTTTTGTTAAGTGTAATTATATTGTAGTTTTAAAATGTGTTTGAATATTTCGTCTTGACAAGATAATTATCCACAAAAAGCCTGAAATTCCAAGGCCCATCCAACTACCTGCACATATAAACCTCTAGCATGGCCCAATGTGTCCAAGCGTGTCCCAATGTAAAAGAAAATTTAAGACTCTCTCTAGGTGTGTTTAAAAGGTGTCTCAGAGTGTCTAAGAGTTTCAGTGTTCGATTTGTGGAACACGTACACGTTGACTGTCTAACCTCCAAAGTGTCAGATGATGATATTCTGTACTCTCCACCCCCGATTGTCTTTCATAAATAACTGAGGGCATTGCAGACTCTCATTGATACTCTACCAAACATTTTGACCTAAACTATCCGTCAAAAGACTCCTAAAAATATTTAAACACCAATTTAGAGAGAGACACTATTTTCTATTGTCAAAATTCAAGTCTTCCTCAAATGAGGTTTTTAAGTGGGTATTTAAAGGGGAGGAGTAGCTTAGGCTCCAAGCTAAGGCCCTAATTACAAAAATGCCATTACTACTCATTACCTTTAAATACAAAACAAAAATAAAGGAAAATACAAATAACAAAAATAAGAAAATACAAAATAAAATAAAATGACTAATAAAACCCTAAAATAAGGCCCATTTCCATCCCTCTCCCCCTCTTAAAACTAAGCTCGTTCTCGAGCGTTCAAAATTTGGGAATTCGTGGGGAAATTTGAAAAATTGTACCAAAATAAATAAATTGTGGGGACCCCAAAATAACTCTTGAAACTTGAGTAGTGCACATCACACAAATTTTGGTCTTTGTTTCTTTTCTCTTCTTCTCCACTTTATTCACCCAATCAAGCCCTAGAAATTCCACCTGGGTCAAAAACCAATGTTTGGAAGCAGGTAGAAGGGTTTCGGGGTTGGGTAGGGCAACCCAGGGGGTTTCCGAGTAGGCTTAGGGCAAAACCCTAGGTTTCCAGGAGCAATTTGGGGCTGGGGGGCTGCACGACCACCAGGGGTGGTCGGCGGCCAGGAGTAGAGGGGCTGGGGTTGTTGTCGGCAGTGTTTTTTTGTCCAGTGGGGTGATCGGCAGGTGGGGTGGGGGTCTTAGGGGGGTACGGGGGGCTGGGCGACAGGAGTTAGGGTCTCCATTTTTTTTTTTTTTTCTTTTCTGGTTGGGGCAACAGGTAGGGCTGGAGCAGAGCTTTTTTGGGGTCCGATAGTGGCGGGGTAAGGCTGCGGCAGCGGGGCGGAAGCTAGGGTTAGGGTTAGAGGGGGTGGGGGCACTGCCTTAAAACCCCATTGCCTTACTGCCAACCCCGACCCAAACCCTAGTCGACCCCAACCCCCAAAACCCACACCAGCCGCTGCTCAAAATCCACCACCCGCTGCCCAAAGAAACCCAATTGCTGTCTAAGCCGAATCCCCCATCCCTGTCCCAACCCATGTCCCAGTCAATCCGACACCAAAACCCAGCTAACCCCAGACCGGGACCCACTCCAGCCTCTCGCCCCACCCCCTAGACCCCAAAACAGTCCCAAAACCTAGGGTTTTGCCTTAGATGTACCCAAATCCCAGCCCAACACCTTCTAGATTCTCCGAAACGATGTTTTTTGATCCGGGAGGAAGTTTCTAGGGCTGATTTGGGTGAATAAGAGAAGAAAGGAGGAGGAAAATTGTGGAATGTGCACTCCTCAACTTTCAGAAAATTATTTTTGTGCCCCACAAGTTTTTTTTGGCATTTTTTTGGGGCATTTCCTCACAAGTCCCCAAATTTTTTTGAACGCTCGAGGACGAGCTTGGTCTTAAGAAGGGGAGAGTGATGGAAATGGGTCATTTTTAGGGTTTTATTGCATTTTATTTTCTTTTTGTCATTTTATTTTATTTTATTTTATTATGTCATTGTATTTTAAAGGGAAGGAGTAGTAATAACATATTTGTAATTAGAACCTTAGCTTAGAGCTTAAGCTACTCCTTCCCTTTAAATACTCCCATGTAAGCCTCATTTGAGGTAGACTTGAATTTTGAAATAGAAAAAAGTTTCTCTCAAAAGTGGTGTTTAGATAATTTTAGGAGTTTTTTGACGGGTGGTTTACGTCACAATAGCTCTTGCCATTGCCAACACTTCCTTTCTTTTTTGCTGGATAATTATTTGTAACATTCTCGATTTTTTTCAGGAAATTATGGCCAGATTATTTTAGCAACAATAATTCTTAAAACTAATGGTGAATTAAAATTAAAACCACACGATAATCTGCTGTCTTTCAGTACCTAACCATCCATAGGAACAGAGAATACTTCTAAAATGTGAAATTTCTTTGGGCACCTTAAAAGTAGATGTGTTATTAAATGGAGTATCCCGATAAAATGCTATCATTATTGTATAAATGCAGATAAATGACTTGTATTGACTTAGAACTGAGTATGGTTTCACGGAAAGGAATGTTTATTTAATTATCCATATACGTATATAACTTTCGAATTAACTCTTAGTACTTAGATTATTATTATTATTTTTTTCATTTGGTGAGATGTTTTGGCAAATTTATTTTCCTTGCGCAGCAGGCTTCTGAAAATGAGGAACTGAACTCACAGCTGAAAGATACACGAGCATTAGTTGAGAAATTACTTTCTGAAAACTCAGAGCTTATTGAGAAGGTAACGAACCATCTGCATTTGTATTGTGTTTAAATTCTAAATGTTTTTGAAATCAAGCCATTGATTCAACTGTTTTTAAAAGGGATTGAAGTGGGGCCCAATTTGATTGGCATGGGTTATTGACTTACTGGTAATTGTATCGTGGAGTAGATTGCATTGAGTGAAGAGCAAATTTTGTGAACATTGATTTCGTTTATTGTTTGAACTTAATGGTCATGCCACATTGTTTCAGGTAAATGAGTTGTATGTTGAGCTCGACCAAAGGGGTGCAACAATGGAATTATCTGATCCAATGGTAGGCAAAGACGAATCTGCCCGTGTTACTGAAAGCCCAGTTATTGGTAATCCTATAACGGGTGCAATTGGTGAAAAGCCTGCAAGTAATCTTGTTCCTGATCATGTCCTCAAATCCATCGAGAGAACATCTGTGTCAGGTGAGACAATGGGGTCCTTGGAATATGTGGCAATTACCTCCGATAGGGATGATCATTATGTAAGTGGCAAGGATACTACTGTAATTCCAAACTCTCCAGAAGCCATAAAGTCTGAAGAAATTGTGCAAATTCCACTGGACGAGAATGAAGTTGAGGATGCACAATCGGAGAATGAGGAAAATGTGGATGTGCCGATATCAGATGCTCCACTTATTGGTGCTCCATTCCGTTTGATATCTTTTTTCGCTAGATATGTTAGTGGTGCCGATCTGGTCAACAAATAGCTCTGTTAACTCGGGGCACTAACTCCCCATTATTAGCCAGGAGCTTAACTTATTGTAACCAAGGAGTGAAATTCTTATGATGGGCCAATTTTATTTTATTTTATTTTTATTGGGAGGTGGGGGTCAATGCATTTTTTGTTGTAATAGGCATGCATAGGTACTTTAATGCTGTCATCAATAGAAGCACACAGATAATTGATATAGACCATTTTTGGTTATAACTATTGACATGCTGTTGTTGATTGTGTGATTTATTCAGACATTCAGCTAGAAAACTGTCACACTTTTATACAAATTGATGTAACAAGATATGACAGCTATAATTTGATATGACAATTCCTTTGTAAGGTTCTTTTTGAAATCATTGTTGGTGAGCTTAAGCATTGAAGTGACAAGACACATAAACTAATCAAAACCATATGCTAAATATTTGAATTTGTTAAATGGTTGGTACACTACACATGATAAGCAAACATCTGTTGCACAATTCCTTAGAATTAAATAAACAACTTTGTTAAAGTACACAATCAATTTTTGCAACACAAAGTCCTAAAAAAAGACTGAACAATTGTAAGCAATGGATTACACTTTAAAATGAGCTGTAGAACTATTGAATACAGACATGGGATATAAATTAGCAATGCTATTACGTCAAGGCGTAGGAGTGGTGGGGCTTTTGGACTTGCTATCATCCGATGACTGTCTGTTCTCAGTGTCGAATGGCCGCATTTCCTCAATCATCCTAACAACTTCATTCATCTTAGGTCTCATATCAGGCACCATTGCCACACATGCCATTGCAATTTGAAGCATCTGTACCATTTCTTCTTCGATATTTGGATATTTCATCAGTTCAACATCAAAAACCTCAGCTGTCCATTCCTCTCTAACAACAGACTGAACCCATCTTGGGAGATCAACCACGTCATCATTCCCTGCTAACGGGACCGGTGATCTGCCAGTCAACATCTCAAGGAGGAGAACGCCGAAGCTGTAAACGTCCAATTTTTGGGTTATTTTCTTAGTTTCGTTCACCTCTGGTGCTCGATAGCCGGCAAATCTAGATTGGATGGTGGGGATGCCCATGAGTGGAGTTAGGCCAAAATCTGATATGCGGCTGTGAAGGTCACGGGTGAGGAGGACATTTGAGGACTTGATGTTGCCATGAGTTAGTTTTCCACCACTGGCAGAGTGAATATGAGCAACACCCCTCGCAGTTCCGAGGGAAATTTGTACTCTTGATTCCCAATCAAGTGTTTTTCCTGATTCCCTATTCCCTGTATTCATTAGGAAACAGAGAAGATGACAAGTAGGGGTAAAATTTTTCAATTTTTCTGATCTTTCCAAAAGTTGTGAATCGGTACAAAATTCCAATTTTTGAAAAAAATGGAGCCGGAATGCACAAAAATAAAAAATTCTGAAAATCAGAAAGGTTTCTGAAAGAGCATTTTCTGACCTGGCCGAAAACCAGCCAAACTCATGTTAGATGTCATTTTATTTATTTCTTCTGGATGAAAAAAATTCATATACTAAGTATGCAAATTAACAGGGCTGTTGGTGTTCCAGCAATTTACATAGTACATGTAATGATGTAACATATTATTCCAAATGCTATTTATGTGATCATACTTAATATGGTTACGTCATAGGTGGTGATGAGCAAAAGAGAAAGGCATGTACAGGTTAGCAAATTACAAGATATCACAATATTGTGGGTGCATATTTAGATGTCTTGTATGCATTTGGTGTTCGTTTGGTACAAGTTCTTGTACTTTTCTTCAGACCCTGAATTAGTATATCCACATATAAAGTTTTATGATTCATGTCAAGATTTTACTACAGGTCAAGGAGACTTGAGTACTGTTTGGATGATTGGCTAGGCTAGACTTGCCATAGGTTCCTTTAAACCGCTTCATTGGTACCAAGATTTTAAACAAAATATCAAGAAGATTTAAGTAGAGTTTAGATGAGTGGCTCAACTAGACTTGCCACAAGTTTCTTTAAATCGCTTCATTGGTGTCAAGATTTTAAACCAAATAATTTTAGTTTGACCATCACCAAAATTTGGGTTCGATTTCTTGACCTTCACCCTAGGTATTTCTTGAGATAGCTAGGGGAGTTAACAAGCAAGAGCAATGGGCACGTTAGAGGATACTGGTAGTCCTAATGTGGAAGACAGCCGTTCTGTTAATAACCACCTCTTATTGATGAATTTCCTGCTTCGAGTAGGTTAAATAACAAGAAGTCCCACAAGCAGCTTCAGATGTAGAATCCGAGGAAACAAGACTTAATTAATCAAAAGTTTGCAGTTAAAAGAGTTGCGATAATTGAAGAGAGATTTAGTAGGGCCATAGAGGAGGCCTTTGCTCGAATTAAAAATCTCAAGCAACCAGTGCTAAAGAAGAGGAGATTTAAGGTTACAACATGATTATTACTTGCCTTGTGTTAGGTAAAATAAAAAGCAAGCAACTTCAATTGTATTTGCAAGCAACCTATATTTAAAAAAATATTATAAAATATCTCAAGAGTTTGAATCACACCGCACTAATTCATTTACAAAATCTTAGACTTTATACGTTAATTTACCAATTTAAAAGCACCAAAACCAAACCAAATGAGCATTTGATGTTTAAGGTATAACATGTAGTGGAACCCAAACTTAAATGAATTCAGAATTCATGTGTATATGGATGTATATTAGTGTTTTCAGCTGAAGGGTAGTTCAGTTTTAGGATTAAAGCAGCCAAGTGGAAAATATACAACTGAGAAAAGAAAAAGTACAAAAAGGAGGGATCAGTTTACCGTGCAATAATGTGGACAAGCTGCCAAGGGATATGTAATCATAAACAATGAGTTTCTCATCCTTGGAGTAGTAATAAGCACGAGGAGGCACTACATTTGGGTGCGGCCCTAACTTCCCCACAATCTCCATCTGTTGTTCAAACTCTCTCTTCCCAGTCACCACTTCTTTCAGCCTCTTCACAACCACCGCCGAGCCCTCCTCTAAGATAGCTCTATATGTAGTTCCATAACTACCCTTCCCCAGGACTTCAGCAGAGGCTCTCAGTAAATCCTCGAGATCAAAATTATAACCACAGCCTCCAAAGAAAACCAATTTATTCTTCTCAGCCTCTTGCACCCCACTCCCAAAGTCCTGCCTAGGCTTCTCAGCCTTCCCTTTCACTACACCACCTTCTTTACCTCCTTTTTTCTTCAAACAGCACGCCGCCATTATCAGAAGAGCAAAAATCACTGCAGAACCCCCAATTACAATGGCAATAATAACCCCAGTGCTTAGTTTTTTCTTGATTCTTTGTCTTTGAGGTAATGTTGGTGATGGTGGCAAGTAAGTTGGAGTTGGAGAAGAAGATGGTGGTAAAGAAGTTGGATAAGGGGATGGTGAGGGGGTGATAAAAAAGCACCGGTCTAAGGGGGCCCCACATAACAGAGAATTTCCTTCAAAAGAGGAGGCAGGAAATTCCTGGAGGGAAGATGGAATTGACCCATTAAGGTTGTTATTACTTAAATTAAAATTCCTAAGTCTTGGAAGATTGAGATAAGGGATGGGTCCTGTGAGAGAGTTGTTTTGGAGGCTCAAACTAGTGAGGAGTGTCAAATTCTGAATTGTGGCGGGAATATTGCCAGTAAAGGAATTGAAGGAAAGATCAATAAAGTTAAGTTGGGGAGAGAGACTAGAAGGAATATCACCCGAAAAACTGTTCTGTTGGAGGTATACGTAGCGGAGGGAGGGAAGGGAGAGGATATCAGATGGAAGAGTGCCATTAAGGAAATTAGAACGTAGGCTAAGGATGGATAGGGAACTCAGCTTCCCGAGGGTGTTGGCTGGAATTGGACCATAGAGCCCAACACCAGGGAGGCGGAGAGTGAGTACATGACTAACATCGGTGGTGCATGTGATACCGACCCAAGAGTTGCAAATTGAAGACGAGTTAGTCCAGTTAAGTTTTCGGCCATGAGGGACAGCAGCAGCGAAGTCAAGGAGTGCTTTTTTGTCTGAATTGAGGTCCGCAATAGTTCTGGAGAGAACAAAGAGTAAAAGCAACGGTAGAGCTGCAAAAGAGAGTAGCTTCATCGATAATTATGGGTCTAAGGGCTACAGACGTGATTGTGATTACGAGTCTGGTCTCAGCAGTTCTTCATTCCCTGTTACAGTCATAGAATATGTTAATTATGGTCGTTTCCCTACTCTTCACCAATCACCATAATGTTAGTAGCTTTTACCACATAGCAAAAATGCAAAAGTTGCATATCACAATAAAATGAAAGTACATCTTTATTTTGCAACAAACAAAACATGAGGTAGATCAACAACCTCCAAGATCGATTTTAACTTAAAAAAATAATAATGAAGAAAAGAGGCTGTGCGTGGGCGTGGGCGTGTGCATGTTGGGTGGAGTTTGTGGAGGGAGAGGAGAGAGATTGAGGTGAGAACTTTTATTTAACAAGAAGATACAAATGATGTCTACATTGTGCTAGCAGTGACTAAAAATTATGACTATGACCAGCTTGTTTAGTGGAAACTATTAGGAACTTATTTATTAATTTTTTTGGATCAAATACCGAAAAGTCCCTCAAACATTTTTTAATACACATTTAGTCCAAGCATTTTATTTTGTACCAAAAAGTCCCTTATTCTCTTATCTTTAAAGGTCCGCGCCAGCGGCATGGTAAAGCCTTTTTGGCATGGTGAAGTCCCTTATTCTCTCATCTTTAAAGGTCCGCGCCAGCAGCATGGTAAAGCCTTTTTGGCATGGTGAAAGACTTTTTGGTGCAAAATAAAAAGGCTTGGACTATACAGGTATTAAAAGAAGTTCAAGGGACTATTTGGTATATGCCCCATTTTTTTTTGTCTACGTGACTTATATACAAGCAAGGTTCTAAAAGGCGCGAGGCGTGGTTAAGACGTAGAGGTAAAACCTCAAGCCTTAGAAGCCTAGGCGCGTTTTCCCCTTTTTTCTTATTATAATTATTTTAGGGCTAGTAATATAATAACATAATACATACCTTGAATTTTGAAGATATATCCGTATGTTTGGTAGCCATCTTTCTCATAAACATGTTCATTATCAATATAAAAAATGTATTACTCAACATTTAATAAGCAATATATAAAATGTATTTCTCATAATTCAATAATCAATATCAATAATCATTTAATAAACGATAATCAATAATCAATACAAAATGATTCAATATAAGCAATATAATTTTCACCTTTCAAATGAAACAAATAGACTTTTGGTCGGAAGTCGGTCGGCAATGTAGTTTTTTTTTGGACGAGAGGCAGAGAGGCTTGGGATACTGTTTGTCTTTTGATTGTTTTGGCAGAGAGGCTTGGGATTGCATAGGGGGAGCCTAGGCGTGCCTTTTAGAACACTGTATACAAGCCATAATTAAGTGACAATGCATACTTTATACTCCTTCAACATATAAAAGAAATACTAGTAATTAGAAAGTGTACTACTACCGAGACCATCTATGGCTTATTGTTTTTGCTTGGGTAACTTTAAACAAGAACAGCCAAAGGAGCTGCAAACACCATACTCTCTCAACTTCGATCAATGAACAACAACAATAACAGAGATCCCCTTCTCCGAACAACCTTCAATAATTAAGAAAATAAAATAGCAGCGGCATCCATCATCCCTCTATTATTGTTTAGATGAATTAAGCAACTTAAGGAACCCAGGAAGCTAAAAAACTTATGGTGGCACAGGTGCCAGGCAGAAGGAACAATTTTGTCTTTTCTTTTTCAAAAAGATTAGTTTGTCAAACAATTAAGATTTCTAGGCAAATAAAATAAAGGTGACAGGAGGGTATTTTTCTTCTCAAAGAGAACAAAAAAGGTCCTCAATTTCCTTCTCACCCAAACTATTGAACCTTACAAATTTTAACGTCTTTCTTTTGGTCACATCAGAAAAAACAGTCTTATCATTCCTAATACAAGTTGACATAAGCCAGGGCAGGGACAAGGAAATACGTCTTCAGATTATTAGTGGGGACATCAAGTGGAAATTTGATGGTCATTAGGGGATTAAAGACACTATAGAAATCTGTCAAGATTGGGATTACACTGTCTAATGGAACCAATTGGTTTGTGGTAGATATTGGCACTTTTGGAAACACCTTTTATGTTCTGCAGAATGGTTTGTTGATATTTGTTGTGTGGGAATCACATGTGTGACTTTGTTTAAAGTGTGCCTAGGGCATGGCATGCCTCTTGGAGTAGCTATGTATGGTTTTGTGTTCGTTAGTCTTATCTTTTATTCCATTAACTCCTTCCAATCAAACTGGGAAAGAAAAAGACTGCCAGAGCAAAATTTAGGTATTAAGGTGGTAAATATAAAATGCCTCCCCTGACGGGTTACAAAAGTTAATGCAGATGTTTTTCCCTTGGTTTTACAAAACTCAGCAGTACAAAGTACAAAAAGAAAAAAATGAATAATATTCACAGGCATCTTTAGAATACATGATTGAAAAAAGAGTAATGGATAATATTTTTCTATCAAAGAAGAAATAATTCCTCAGCATTTCTAAATACTTTTAAAAAGGAAAATATATTTTTTCCTGTTAGAGAAAGAAGTACATTCTTCACATTTTTTGTTTCTTTCATGTCTTTATGCAGGTGGGAGCATTAAGATTTGTGCCAGAAAGTCATGTCCCATTAAGATTAGTAATCATTCCTAACATTGGATAGCTTGCATAAATGCAATTTTAAATAACTGAAACTCTAATAACAATTCCAATTTTCAGATAACCACTTCTATGTCTGTAGCAACAAAAAGAAAAAGAAAAATGGAAAATTTAACACGCAGAGATATAAAATTTAGAGAATTGAGTCACATTGGCTGTTATAAGATCAAAGTCCCTGCTAATCAATTCAAGAAAATCTAAACAATCAGTTTCAAGTTAATGCCACTGGCTTTGAAGCCAAGAACTCACCTTTGTTGAGCTTCACTGTTGGCACATTCCTCTCCAAAATATGATAATGTGCTGCAAATCATGAAACGTTCAAATGTTTAAATATACGAACGTAATCCACGTGAACAATCAAACTGTAAAAATATAATTATAACAACACATTGTTATTATCTTGCAGGCGATTCGAAATCACCTGTAAAGCATAATCCTGATCTAAATTTTCTCTCGAGAACTCTGAACTACTGTTCCTAAGTGGAATTTCAAAGTGTTTTAGAGGCATTAATCTTTCAACGAGAGAGGTCATTGATAAGGTACAACTCTAGCAATTAAAATCAGTTTTTATTATACGTTATGATACAGCCACGCCAATAGTAAACAGAGAAAACATCAGTCTAAATCATTTACACAAATTTACAAAATTACATATACATCTCCATAGGAGGCTTCAGTTACCACCTGATTATCTCCATAATGTTAAAACAACTGAACCACACACATTATACAAACTAAACTAGAATTTAACATTTTCAACCACTCTTATTAGGTCAACTGTAGAATCGAGCCTTAACTAGTCAAATTACATAGCTAAACAATGACCGAGCAATTAAAGAGATTGCAAATTACCACAGCAAACAGCAAGGGCTTGGGTGATCTGAAATGCGAAGTTGAGAGAGAGAGAGAGAGAGAGAATAAAAAGCAGTAGGTGAAGCAAATTGAGAAGCTTAAAAAGAATGAAAGTAGAGAGGTGACATTGGCAATAACAACAACAACAAAATATTCCTGTCTAACTCCAACGGCATTTTTCGTATGTAATTCTTAGAGTGCTTTGGAATCGAGGGTAAAGTTTTTGTGTACAAACAGATAAAATGCATTCGGCTTCTTCGTTAAGCAACCGGAACACAGATCTCAATGTTATTATATTCTCTTCTTTTGTGTCTCTCAATTTCGGAAGTCGTTACACCTCCGAGGCTGCCATTATTATAGCTTATAAAACACTTCTTCTCCATTTTCATTTCAACAGAATAGCTCGGGTCCGGATTGACTCAGATTCCTTATGCTCTGTTACATTATTGTACCATTGTTATGCATAATCCCACTGTCTTTATTATATTAGGAACAGTTTTTCGCACTTTGTTTAATATTTGCTCCACTCTATTTATATTTATCTTTTTTTTTTACCTTTTCGTGCTTAATAACAGTGCACGTTCACTTGTGCTTATTATATTCGTTAAATGATTATATTAAATTAATTAAGTAAATCTTTAATAATTGTAAATCAATCAAAATTTAATGTATTCAACATTTAAAATCAAATAAATTTGAATAAACAACGTAGATTCACCTAGAGAGAAGATGAATAGACTTTTCAACTTTAATAGTAATGCATTTAGGTTAAAAACCAAAAAACTCTTGAAGATCATATACAGGCTATTATGTCTTTTATGCTACCACCAAACCTTCAATATTTTTCGATCCATAACGTATTGTGTAGAGTTCCAATGCACCTGATGTGTCGTGGGAGATTTTTTTTTGGTGCGTGGAGAGGGGGACCTTTCAAGTACAAGTAACTAGAGAAGTAAAATCAAAGCAGAAGAAACAGTCTGCGCAACAACACTTGAGTGTGACTCGAACTTTACCTTGCCAATGTTAAAGCATATTAGTTGTCATTGTACCAGACCTGAGCCAAGGCAACTAAGCCAATCCTCTTGGGCCCCAAATGGAGAGGGCCCAATTTTTTTTTGAAAATGTTATTGTAGTTTTATTATTTGTAATTGGTCCTTGAATTTTAAATTAACAATGGAGAAATTAAGAGCAATAAAATGAAGATGTTATTAGTTAAGGCCCCCAAAGTATTAAATTTTATGCGTCACCAATTGAATTTTTCCACTTTTATTACTATTATCAATTTTTCTCCCTTCATTTATGTTTCTCCTTTTCTTTCATTTCATTTATATCTCTCAATTTGTATTACTCATTTATCTCTTTCCCTTCGCTTATATCTCTATTTTCCTCTCTCTGTATCACTCTTTTTATGTTAAAAAAATAATTTCCATCCATTCCTTTTAATTTATGTTGAATTTTTGTAAAATTAATTTTTTATTCACACAATTTTCTCTCCATTCATTTAAAATCGCCCGCACATCGAGCATGCTTGAATACTAATAAAAAGAGTAAAACACACTCTTGAACCACATTTAATCCTCACTTCTTTGTTTGCCACATTGACTGATATACCCATATGTACCCTCGGCCAGGCCGAGGGCGCCCTGCAACTGGACGAGGCCCAGACGACCCTCTAGGGGGCCGACCCCTCATCAGGCCCAGACGACCCTTCAAGGGGCCGACCCCTCATATGGTCCGGACGATCCTCCAAGGGGCCGACCCCTCATCAGGCCCAGACGACCCTTCAAGGGGCCGACGCTTCATCATGGCCCAGACGACCCTTCAAGGGGTCGACCTCTCATCAGGCCCAGACGACCCTTCAAGGGGCCGACCCCTCATCATGGCCCAAACGACCCTTCAAGGGGACGACCCCTCAGCAGGCTCATACGACCCTTCAAGGGGTCGCCCCCTCATCAGGCCCAGACGACCCTTCAAGGGGCCGACCCCTCATCAGACCCAGACGACCTCCCCGAGGGTACGACAGTACGAGGCCCAAATTGGTCCAGACTCACTACCGGAGGGAACTTTTCCCTCGGCCTCATGTCACAGGCCGCGGGTGACATCATCACGGCGCGTGGCTTGGGAGACGCGTGGAACAGTGCGCGTGAGGCTCACATGGCACGTGGAAGACCGTTATAACAAAATCACCCCCTCATGTGAGGGAATATTATGTCATCATTTGGCATCTACAGGTGTCAACAGGAGATTGGCTAAATCATCATTCACATGCACCATGCATACTTGGGGGGTACACTACACCCCCCAAGACCTATATGTATTTGTCACCTACAACCCTACAAATGGATGGATCGATAATTGAAAACCCTAACTGAAACTCTGCTTGTATACACAGTAGAGAGAGAAAGTGAGCTTATAGGTACTGTATCCAAGGCCATTAGTGCCCATACTTAGTGGATCACACACTCACAGTGGATGTATGCCTAATTGGCGGAACCACTATACATCATTATCTTGTTCCTCTTATACTCACCTCCTTCTATATACTTATACATACATATCTCTATGGCTGCCATGGTTACTACTGTTTGAGCTCATCATCACTTATTTGGTGGTGCTGAATCTAAGCATCATCAGTTTGGCGCCGTCTGTGGGAACGAGAAGACATCTCTTCCTTTATACAGCTTGACCTCACTGGGCACTCTAGTGGTGAGCCAGTTCTCCCCTGTGTGGAGATGTTTCACCATTGAAAGAGACCAATTAAGGTTCTCAAGCTCATCAGTCTTTTCTTCAGTTCAGCTTTTCATAGCTCAAACACATGGCACCGGAGATGCCACCACCACCACTTCCTCCACCGGATAGTGGGGTAGGACCCAGTTCCAATCAGCCACCACCTCAGTCTAAGATGGCTGATGTAGCGGCAGCCTTGAAGTCTCTGGCATCAAGCCAGCGGATCATGCATGAGCAGTTCACAGCTCTAAGCCAGAACATACTAAGACCACCAAGGATATCACTGAGATGATTACTCCGACAGCGGCTCCAGGGAAGCATGAGGCCAGGGGACCACCCCAGACACCACGCAAAGACCTGCCACCCCCTCAACGGCGGAGGGATGTTGCTTACCCCTGGCATCTATGCCTGGGGAGGCAAGGAAACCCTTGCCTTGAGGACAGGTATGATGATCTGGAGGGAGAGGAGTCCCCCATAGAATGCTGGGAGCCATATGAGGTTTCCAACAATACTGTATGACCTCTCCAAAAGAGCAGAGGGAAGTGTGGAAGGAAAAATCCTGACGATCGCTTGAGAGGCTCTGCTTTCAATCGCCTGAGCACGGGGTCGGCCTTTGAGAGGCTGGGCCCAGTAAATGACTTGCGGGAAAAATTATCCAGATCAAGGAGTGCTGCGAGGTCCAGAAGGGAGGTAGCAGATGGCCGACCCCAATGGGGACGACCCTTAGGATGGGATGACGGCCAGGGGGAAGTAAACAGTCGACACAGGCCTGCCGCAGTAGAACCCTCCGTCCACCTCAAAGAGGCGGCAGGGGATAACATCGGCCAAGCCGACCCTACGAGGCCCTAGAATGATTCGATCCAGCGACTGGAGGATAAGATCGGTGATATACTGAAGAGCCGGGACCCTCTTCAGAGAGGATAGTCCATAGTCTCACCCTTTGTGGCGAAGATAGTCAACTTCCCTACGCCATCAAAGTTCAAGCCACCTGCGGTCACACCAAGATATGACGGGAGTACCAACCCTGTCCACCATATTGAGATGTATCAATCAGAGGCAGACATATACTCTATCTCAGATGAGATGAGGTGTTGTGCCTTCTCTGGTACTCTGACTGGGGCTGCACATGTCTGGTATATGTCTATTCCAAAAAACTCCATTGAAAACTTTAAGCAGTTGGAAGACCGGTTCATCCATAACTTTTGCTTTGAGTTGAGGCCACAGAAGAAGACCACACACCTGTTCTATGTTAAGCAGGGAAAGAACGAGAGCCTAAGAGACTACATATCCAGATTCAACAAAGAAAAGTTAGAGGTTGAAGACTATGAGGAGAGCATAGCCATGACCGCTCTCATTGGAGGACTACAGAAGGGGAAGCTACTATGAAAGCTTGCTGAAGACCCTCCGAGGACGATGGCTGAATTGCTGTCGATAGCAGGAAGGGTGATGAATGCCGAAGAGGCGATGGCTGCAAAATATGAAGATGAAAAAGGAGGCACTAGTGGGGGTAAGTACCATAAGAAGAATAAAAAGGGGAAGAAGAGGTCAACGGATGACAAGTTCGCTGATTACACCCCTCTAACGGTCAGCTGTGAACATATTCTCAATGAGATAAAGAGTGACCGGTCCCTGAAGTGGCCTGAGAAGTTGAGGGCAACCCCCAAATAGAGGAACAAAAACCTGTGGTGCAAATTTCACCAAGACCATGGCCATGTGACAGACAAATGCTTTGCTCTGAAAGATGAGATTGAAAAAATGTTAAAAGAAGGGAAGTTAAGGAAGTACGTTGATAAGAGTGCCTTCAAGAGGGGACGACCCCAGAAAAAGCGAGGTGATGCATGCCGAGAAGACCCTCCAAAAAAAGGGGACGACCCTTCTGATGATGATGACGACCCTGGCCTCCCTCCAAGAGACGACCACGACCCTGTCAAGAGACTTAATATGATCTCCCTCGGCGTGGGAATGATCTCCGGAAGACTGGCAGGAGGAGGGTCAGAGGTCGCAGATAGAAAGGCCCACGTGGCTGAAGCCAAGGCAGTAACGAAGACAGTACACTCAACCTCTCTGGAGGCGAAGTCAAAAAAAAGGAAGAAGGTCGATATGGATACTCTGATTGTGGGGTTTTCAAGAATGGACTTCAAAGGCCTATTAGCCCCACATGATGACCCTCTCGTCATCACTACCAGGGTACATGGATGTGAAGTGCCTAGGATCTTGGTCAATGGGTGTAGCTCTGCAGATGTGATGTTTTGTCCATGCTTCAAAGCCTTAGGTCTCAACCTTGCTAGACTCGTCCCATACCATCACCCATTAATTGGGTTCAGTGGAGAAAAGGTTCATCCCCTTGGAGTGTATGAGGCCGATGTCAGGATGGGGGACGAGTGGGCGAGGTGGCTTACCAAGAAGGTCAGCTTCTTTGTGATGGATGAACATGTCTTTTCGGCCTACAAAATTATACTGGGGTGGGTATCCCTCAAGGGGTTCGAAGCTGTGCCATCTACGGTCCATCAGATGATTAAATTTCCAGCCCCTTACGGGGTGGGGGAAGTTCAGGGAGACCAGACGACAGCACGGGAATGTTATTATAACTCCGCTGAAGAAAGAGAGGCACACAAGAAGGCTACAACCACTTACAATATTAATACCCTGGACCCCAGAGACGAGACGAAGCTGAAGAAAGGAGAGGCTGCGGAAGAGGTAGAATCCATCATCCTCAATGAGGATGATCCGGAAAAAACCGTCCAAGTCGGTAAGTCTCTGAAACCAAATATCAAGGAAGACCTCATTAAACTGTTGAGGAGAAGACAAAGCATCTTTGCATGGAATCATGCAGATATGCCGGGGATCGACCCTGAAATCATGTGCCACAAGCTCAACGTGGTAGAGGGAGCACGGCCGGTAAAGCAGAAGAGGAGAATTTACTCTAGAGAAAAGTATAAGGTCATAAGGGATGAGGTCAAAAAATTAGAAGATGTTGAGTTTATCAGAGAGGTCATCTACCCTGAATGGCTATCCAATGCAGTCATTATCCCAAAGGCCAACGGGAAGTGGAGAATGTGTGTGGACTCCACCGACCTCAATAAGCATTGTCCCAAAGATAACTTTCCTCTCCCCCGCATTGACCAGATGGTAGACGCTATCGCAGGCCATGAGCTCATGAGCTTCATGGATGCCTATTCAGGGTACAACCAGATCTTTATGGACCCTGAAGACTCGGAAAAAATAACCTTTATTACCGACAAGGGGACATACTGTTATAGGGTCATGCCCTTTGGCCTGAAGAATGCAGGGGCAACGTATCAGCGCCTTGTAAATAAAATATTTGAAGACTAAATTGGGAAGTCTATGGAGGTCTATGTGGCTGACCATGAGAGGACCTTTAACACGATGGACAAGTACCAGATGAAGATCAACCCGGCTAAGTGTGTCTTCGGGGTTAGAGCAGGGAAATTCTTGGGGTTTATCGTAAATCAAAGAGGCATTGAGGCCAAGCCTGAGAAAATAAAGGCCCTCTTAGAGATGAAGACCCCCAAGACCATTAAAGACGTTCAGAGGCTCACAAGACGAGTGACTGCTTTGAATAGGTTCGTATCCAGAGCCACAGACAAGTGTTTACCATTCTTCAAAATTCTCAGGAAGGCCTTCAAATGGAGTGAAGAGAGTGATGAGGCTTTCAAGGAGTTAAAGTCATACTTAGGGTCTCCCTTGCTGTTGTCCCGACCGGTGCAGGGAGAACAACTACATGTGTACTTAGCTGTCTCAGAATCATCCATCAGCGCAGCCATTGTGAGAGACGAGGACGGGGTACAGAAGCCTGTGTACTTCAACAGTAAGGCACTCCAGGGAGCATAGTAAAGATACCCGAGGATGGAGAAGTTAGCCTATGCCTTGATCCATGCCTCGAGAAAGATGAAGCCATACTTACAGTCCTATACAATGGCCATCCTCACTGACTCTCCTCTTAGGCAGGTCCTACACAAGCCAGAAAAATCATGCAGGTTAATGGCCTGAGCTATAGAGCTGGGGGAGTTTGACATTGTATATCAACCTAGGACGACCATTAAGGGGCAAGCATTGGCAGATTTCGTGGCCGAGTTTACTTGGGAAGATGATGAAGCTGAGGATGAGAGCCTCGGGAAGACAGATAGCCAACAAGACAGGCTCACCGACACACCTGCAGATAAGGCTGAGACAAGCACTGCTAGAATGAAAGTGGCCGAAAACGAAGAGGGGAGATACCTCTTTAGACAGGGATCCCTCACCGAGGGGAATTTCTCAGAGGAAAAGACGGTGTGGAGCCTCTTCATTAACGGGTCCTCCTGCGACAGCGGAAGTGGAGCTGGGCTGATAGTATCAGCACCCGATAGCACAGACATTGAGTACGCCATTAGGTTCAACTTCAAAGCCTCCAACAACGAGTCCGAATATGCGGCCTTAATAGCAGGCCTCTCCTTGGCCAAGTCTCTTAGTGTCGGCTAGATTTTGGTCCATAGTGATTTGAGACTAGTAGTGAATCAGATACTAGGAGCCTACGAGGCCAAGGATGAGAGGATGGCCAAGTACCTTGAGAAAGTAAGGTCATTACTGAAGAGCTTCAGAGAAGTGAAATTGAAGAGGATACCTAGGCATGACAATGGCCAAGCCGATGCACTTGCCAGGCTGGCCTCAGCAACTAGGACAGATATCAGGAGGACAGTCTCAGTGAAAATTTTTCTTCAACCAACTATTGAAGGTGCTGAGGGAACAGTTGGCACTTGCCTGAATATTTCTAAGGAAGATTCGTGGATGGACCCTCTGATCAGATACATTAAAGAGGGGGAGATGCCCGAAGCAAGGCAAGAAAGGAAGAAGTTGAGATACAGAGCTGCAAAGTTCACCGTCATTGGGGACACCTTGTACAAAAAAGGGTTTTTGCTCCCCTTACTTAGGTGTGTGCACCCATCTGAAGTCCCATCCATTTTACAAGACATGCACGGAGGATCATGTTCAAGCCACATTGGAGGCAGGTCTTTGGCAAAGAGGGTGGTCACCCAGGGGTACTGGTGGCCGACCTTGAGGAAAGATGCCACAGCATATGTAAAAAAGTGTGATAAATGTCAAAAATTTGCCACCATCCCCATCAGCCTCTTACCTCCATTACATCCCCATGGACATTTACAGTGTAAGGGATCGACCTAGTAGGCCCCTTGGCTAGGGCCATCAATAACTACCGGTTCCTCATCGTGGCCATTGACTATTTTTCAAAATGGGTAGAGGCATAGCCGATGGTCACGATTACCGAGCAGAAGACCTTCCAGTTCATCTGGAAAAATATTATATGCAGATATGGTCTCCCCAACACCCTCATCTCGGATAATAGGACTCAATTCAAGAATACATCTCTAGAGAAGTACTGTGAAAGGGTGAGTATCAAACAATTCTTCTCTACCCCAGGCCGACCTCAGGCTAATGGGCAAACAGAAGTTATAAACAGGACGATCCTAGACGGGATCAAGAAGAGACTTGAAGAGGCAAAAGAAAGATGGGTTGAGGAGTTATATACTGTACTGTGGGCCTACAGGACGAGGGCAAAGACCTCTACCGGAGAAACCCCGTTCATGCTGGCTTATGTCTCAGAAGCCGTCATCCCCACTGAGATTGGGTTTCCTACTCATAGGATCCAAATGTACGACCCCCAAAGAAATATGGAAGAGAGGAGACTTGACTTAGACCTGATTGAGGAAAGGGGGGAAGACGCCGAGATAAGGCAAGCCGCCTACCAACAGAGGACTGCAAGGTTTTACAATCAGAGGGTGAAGCAGAGACCAATTGCAGTGGGGGACTTAGTCCTAAAAAAGGCTTGGCAGAAGCCCAACAAGCTCCATCCGAATTGGCATGGCCCGTATAGGGTCATCGATGAAGTTGTCCCTGGGACCTATAGGTTGGAAAACCTAGAAGGGGAACCCTTTTCCAACCCCTAGAATGCAGATCATTTGAAGAGATACCATCAGTAGTGTTGTAATGTCCTATCGGACCACAATTATAATGGGTGTTGCTCCAACAGAGCACTTGGAATGATAATGAGAAATGAGAAATATCAGTGTTTCCCCTTATCTTGCGTTTGTCAGTTCTAGTAAGGTTGGAATCATCTTTGGATAGCCACCCTCGACTATAATGAGGGTCAATGGTGGGGACGAACCCGCCTTTGCCCTCAAGAAAGACGAGGGAAGGCTTGATTAAAAACCATTAATTTGGTAAGAACAACCCTCAGCTATAATGAGGGCCAATGGTGGGGACGACCCCACCTTTGCCCTCAAGAAAGACGAGGGAGGACTTAAACCATTAATTTGGTAAAAATAAGCCTCGGCTATAATGAGGGTCAATGCTGGAATTAACCCCACCTTTGCCCTCAAGAAAGACGAAGGAGGACTTTAAAACCATTAATTTGGTAAAAACAACCCTCGACTATAATGAGGGTCAATGGTGGGGACGACCCCACCTTTGCCCTCAAGAAAGACGAGGGAGGACTTAAAAATCATTAATTTGGTAAAAACAACCCTTGGCTATAATGAGGGTCAATGGTGGAGACGATCCCACCTTTTGCCCTCAAGAAAGACGAGGGAGGACTTTAAAACCATTAATTTGGTAAAAACAACCCTCGGCTATAAAGAGGGTCAATGGTGGGGACAACCCCACCTTTGCCCTCAAGAAAGACGAGGGAGGACTTAAAAACCATTAATTTAGTAAAAACAACTGTCGGCTCTAACGATGGTCAATGGTGGGGAAGACGAGGGAGGAATTAAAAACCATTAATTTGTTAAAAATAACCCTCGGCTATAATGAGGGCCAATGGTGGGGACGACCCCACCTTTGCCCTCAAGAAAGACGAGGGAGGACTTGAAAGCCATTAAATTGGTAAAAATAACCCTCGGCTATAATGAGGCTCAATGGTGGGGACGACCCCGCCTTTGCCCTCAAGAAAGACGAGGGAGGACTTAAACCATTAATTTGGTAAAAACAACCCTCGGCTATAATGAGGGCCAATGGTGGGGACGACCCCACCTTTGCCCTCAAGAAAGACGAGGGAGGACTTGAATACCATTAAATTGGTAAAAACAACCCTCGGCTATAATGAGGGTCAATGGTGGGACGACCCCGCCTTTGCCCTCAAGAAAGACGAGGGAGGACTTAAACCATTAATTTGGTAAAAACAACTCTCGGCTATAATGAGGGCCAATGGTGGGGATGATCCCACCTTTGCCCTCAAGAAAGACGATGGAGCACTTAAAAACCATTAATTTGGTTAAAAACAACCCTCGACTATAATGAGGGTCAATGCTGGGGACGACCCCTCATTCACCCTCAAGAAAGACGAGGGAGGACTTTATTAAACATCAATTAAAATTGGTGGTAACTACCCTCGGCTATAATGAGTATTAAGGGCGGGGACGACCCCTCCTTTATCCTCAAAAAAGATGAGGGGGGACTTAATTTAAAACATCATTGAGTTGGTATGAAACCACCCTCGGCCATAATGAGGGTCAAGGGCGGGGACGACCCCTCCTTTACCCTCAAGAAGGACGAGGGAGGGGGCTAGTGATATTGTTAATATAAAAAATTCCCAATACAAATCGCACAAGATACGAGTATGGAAGACAACAATAGAGATGATATTATAAATGAAGTATTACAAAAGGACGTTTGTTCTACAAAAATAAGGTACAAAAATGGGGTACATAAAGAGGGTATTGGCTACAAATAACCATCCTATTGAGCAGCATCAGAGGGCAGGGCCTCAACATCGATAAGAGAAGTCTCCTCAACGACCAAGACATGCTGATCCTCAGACGTGCCGATACCCTCGACGTGCACTTGAGACTCCACGTGGGCCAAGGCCTCAGCAATTAATGAGTCGTCCAATTGAACTGCCTCAAGAGAGGGACGGACTGAAGAGACGGCATCACCAAACTTGAGGACGACCCACCGACAGGCTGTCCTGATCCCCCTCTCCAAGTATTCGAGACAGAAGCCTTGAAACTTATCTGAGAGTTTGTAGGCCTCCATAACATTGGATTTTGCCTTCTTCACGACCTCAGATATCTCAGTCTTGAATTGAGCCCTCAGGTTGGTCAAGGCCTCATCCTTCTCTTTAAGAAGAAAGTCTTTGGCCTCCAAGTCTGCATCATGCTGCTTCATCAGCTCGTCCAGGACCCTTGCATGCTCAGTCCTGGCACTCTCCAATTCAGCCCTTGCAGTCTCAAGCTCTGACTGCAGATCAGCCTCATGCTGAATAGCCCTCTCAGCTTCATGGAATTTTTGTTGGTTCTCAGTCATCCACTTAGTGGCCGAGGTAAAGGCACAGACAGACTGCATAAGAACAAAAAACTCGTTAAGAGGTCGAGGAAACAGTTTGAGAAAGAATTCAACTAAGGAAATAAAGAACAAGTACCTGAGCCAGAGTGTGCAGACCATAATCATACACCTTTGTCGGGGGCATCTTGGACAAGAATTCATAGTCGGCAGCCGAGGAGGCAGAAAACATAGACGCCTTGGACGCCCTCAGGTTGGCAATCAGAGAAGACGACTCGACCTTCAAAAATGCTAAATTTTGGGACCAGAAGACCCCCATACTGGAAGAGGAGGCGGTCCCCTCAGACGCCTCCACCCTTACCCTCGTCCTAGAATCTGGCCGAGGGTCAACAGGGACTTCTGGCTCTTGCCTCTTTTGCCTATCGGTGGTCGGTTCAATATGCGTCGGCCCCACGGTCTTCGTCTTCCTCGGAGCTTGCTGAGGCTCCTTACCTTTCTTCTTGCCCAGACCAGATAGTAAGCTCGGGGCAGTCATTTCCCAAAGATGGTCAGATATACCTGCAGGACGACCTGAAAAGAAGACGACACATCAGAAAAATGCAGGGGCAAAGATGAAATACTTGGAAAAAAGCAAATATTGGGCAAAAAATAATATGACTCACATAGCTCTGTCAGGGGGCCGACCCTCAGACCCTCTTCTTTGAGGAACCGAGGGGTCATCAGATCTTCAAACTTTGCAGGTTCACCCCCTTTCCCTCGTTCTCTCAGATATTCGACTATGTCCTTCTCATCCAGACTAAGTCCAGGGTCTGACCTGGCCTTCATCGAGGGGTTAGACCATCTTCTTGGAACCTTCGGACCATCGACCAAAGGTTGAGCCTGGGCGGAAAATTTCCATTCTCCAGAGACGAAGAAGAATCTCTTCTTCTAATCGTGGTTAGAGGTTTGTGCCACGTGGAGAAGTTTTTTATCAGACTTCCTCGCCCCCAGATGATAGTACCCAGGCTGCTTGGACGAGGAAGTGATATTATAACAAGCCAAGAACAGATCGACCGAAGGCTCGTCAGTAAAGGCATTCTTCCATAAGGAGACGTAGCCGAGGATCGTCCTCCAGGAGTTGGGAGGAAGTTGAGAGGGGGCAATGCCGAGGGCTGACAAGATATTCACAATGGCAGGGTGCAGAGGGAACCTAACACCGACCTTAAACATCTGTTCATATACTGCGATCTCTCCCTCTTCACCCTCAAAGACCCTCTCAGACTCAGAGGGGACCCTCATACTTATGTTGGGGGACACACCAAATGCATGCCTCCACAGCAGCAGGTCACGATTCCTGACTGAGGAAATATAGGACGAGGCATGGGAGGTGTCAACTGGGTCAGCATCAGAGTCCTCACCATCATCCTCAGTCCCCTCTCCCTCGGCTTCATCACCTGTCAGAGGCCCATGAGGAAATGCTATCTGGAAAGCGTGGGGGGATAAAGTTGTCACAGGGATAGCCTCGGAAGGGACCACACCCTCGGCCTGTCGGCTGGGGCTAAGATCAGACGTTTCTCTCCTCCCAGAAGGGACAACACCTATTGGTGACGACGCTCTCTCATCCATCTCTCCTGAGTGACTCTTGGCTGGACGACAGGACGACCCACAAGACTCAGATGGATTTATTGTGGCTAGAGGAATGGGAAAAATGGGTCGTACCCAATTAGGGTCGTCCCCTCGTCTCCTCTCCCCCTCTTCCTCTATTCGCCTAATCTCTACGAAGAACTTCTCTCTCAGGGGTGGAAACTCCTCAGCTAAACGGTAAAGCCTCCTAAGCATTAAGGGGAAGACCCTACACTTAGAAGAATTTGGCTAAGTCAACTACAAACAATCTCACAGTTAACTAGGTTGGACTTTTCGATCAAAACCAAAGAATTAAAGTGTTTTTATCAAGAACATTCAAGAACAAACCACCGGGGAAGAATGCCAGAAAATTATGAGACAGCTAAAGAAAAGCCTAGTCCTACAGACCTAAAGCAGTCGGGGTGTAAATAGCAATGGAACATAAAGAGGGCAATAGCTCAGAGGGATTACCTGAGAAAGAACAGCGAGGCCTGATGCAGAAATCGCATAAATGGCTATGGAGCTGTCGAGAAGTTGAGAAGCTAGAGAGAGGGAGTTCAGGCACGAAGAAGAAGAAGAAGAAAGAGAATAACTTCAAAAATTGCTTAAATACCTTGCTGATGAATGGGCCCATTAACCAATGCAGAGCACAACCCACGAGGAGGGCATCATTAGGGCACAAAGTCCCAAGCAGTGTGCAGCCGCCACGCCTAGAAAACTGGAACGACATTGGATAAAAATTTGGCAGGTATCACATCATCTTGACAGGTGTCATTTATCTAACTGACCATGCACTCATCTCAAGGGAAACACTATCCCTCAGCCATCTCAACAACATCAATGGCTAAGGGCTGGGGGGTGATTGATATACCCATATGTACCCTTGGCCAGGTCGAGGGCGCCCTGCAACTCGACGATGCCCAGACGACCCTCCAGGGGGCTAACCCCTCATCAGGCCCAGACGACCCTTTAAGGGGATGACCCCTCATCATGGTCCGGACGACCCTCCAAGGGGCCGACCCCTCATCAGGCCCAGACGACCCTTCAAGGGGCCGACCCCTCATCATGGCCCAAACGACCCTTCAAGGGGCCGACCCCTCATCAGGCCCAGACGACCCTTAAAGGGGCCGACCCCTCATCATGGCCCAAACGACCCTTCAAGGGGCTGACCCCTCAGCCGGCTCAGACGACCCTTCAAGGGGCCGACCCCTCATCAGGCCCAGATGACCCTTCAAGGGTACGACAGTACGAGGCCCAAATTGGGCCAGACTTACTACTGGAGAGAACTTTGCCCTCGGCCTCATGTCACAGGCCGATGGTGACATTATCACAGCGCGTGGCTTGGGAGACGCATGGAACAGTGCGCGTGAGGCTCACATGGCACGTGGAAGACCATTATAACAAAATCACCCCCTCACGTGAGGGAATATTATGTCATCATTTGGCATCTACAGGTGTCAACAGGAGATTGGCTAAATTATCATTTACATGCACCATGCATACTTGGGGGGTACACTACACCCCCCAAGACCTATATATATTTGTCACCTATAACCCTACAAAGGAATGGATCGATAATTGAAAACCCTAACTGAAACTCTGCTTGTATACACAGTAGAGAGAGAAAGTGAGCTTATGGATACTGTATCTAAGGCCATTAGTGCCCATACTTAGTGGATCACACACTCACAATGGATGTAGGCCTAATTGGCTGAACCACTATACATCATTATCTTGTTCCTCTTATACTCACCTCCTTCTATATACTTATACATACATATCTCTATGGCTGCCATGGTTACTACTGTTTGAGCTCATCATCACTTATAAGGTGGTGCTGAATCCAAGCATCATCATTGACTTTTCATTTCCTTATTTTTTTTCTTTCACTCTCGCCAAACAAACGTCACTTTCTTGCTTGAAATTTCTTTATCTACGTGTCTCTCTTTAATGAGTGCCCAACTCTCCTCGATTATTCTTACGCCTCTCTCACCCTCCCTCCTCTTCATTTACAACATGATCAACGTTGGAAGATTATTTTCATGTTATTTATTTAAGTTATATTTGGTTGTTGAGTGTACGTATATTGTGATACCGAATTTAATCTCTCCATGTGTTTCATACTCCCATAACATATATAAAGTGAGTGAGTGTCAAAATTTTAATACAGAAACAACACGACGGTATGTCGTACAAATAAGTTCAAATTTCGAATCGATCTAGAATACTCGTACATTAAAGTGTTCACTTTATAACACCAAATGCCCTATACCCAGTCTTAATAATAATAAAAAAAACTAGATATTGCAGCAACTATAGCACATCGTTTTTCAATATTGATTTTTTTTTCCACCTAAATAAATAAAATATGATCAAATACTAAAAAGTCCCTTAAACATTTTCTAATACACATTTAGTCCACGTATTTTATTTTGTATCAAAAAGTCCATTATTCTCTTATATTTAAAGGTCCGCGTCAACGGCATGATAAAACATTTTTAGCAAGGGGAATGACTTTTTGATGTAAAATAAAAAGATTTGAATTAAACGTATATTAAAAGAAATTCGAGAGACTATTTGATATATTTCCCAATAAAATAAAACGATCTGAAATATTCAGAAACTATTTTCTTACGAATAAGTTGTTGATGTTACGTTTATACAGTGAATGTTGTAAGCGAGGATAATGATAAAATCGTCATAATTTATTGTGCCTTTTTTGCACTTTCCTCCATTTTACCTTATAGAATACCTTTGAGATCCAAATAAAACGTTAAAAAAAAAAAAGAAGAAGCTGCGCCATTCACTCACATTACAATTTTCTCTATACTAACACAGATTACTTTTTGGGCTCCAATTGAAGGCTCGGTTATTATTATTATATGGAGGCACCATGCCAATTGCCAATATAACATAAAACTTCATTTCATGGCGTTGACTTAGCCTGGCAGTTGGTTCGCTGAGGTGTCTCTGATTCGCTGCCCTCACATTGTTTGAAAAAAACCAAATAATTTACAGATATATATATATATATATATATATATATATACATGTACATTATTATTCTTGTACAAAATGTCCAGTATTTTAACAATATAGAGTAAATATGTATTATCTGATAATGACCTTAAAAATTATCACTAAATTATAAACACTCTTTTTTTTTTCTAGATGACACTGTTAAAATGCAAAAAGTCTAATTTCATCTACAAATTTTGGGTTCGGAGGGTGAGATAATTTCAAACGATCACAAGTCACCCTCTTTGGTACGACTGGAAGATATCATCTTTCAAGTCTTCTAAGAGGAACATCAACTAGTTAGGCCGTTCTCGTAGACCGATTTATTTTACTTTCAAATAGGTGAGAAAATACTATTTGTGTCAAACAGAAAGTGTACGAGTGATTTTTTTTCCCTCCTACTTTTTGTTGATGTTGTTGAACCAATAAAACCCAAGATGTCATAATTCTATCCGAAGTTTCATTTGTATAATTCTTACTTATTTTTGGGTCTTTGATTTGCTGACTATCAGGCTTATGCAAAGATTAAGAATGCATTTGGGATGATTTAGTATTGCATTTATGCAATAACCCATTCGAGGCAATAAGACTTTTGGTAGGGCATGTTTGGACTATCAATACCCAAATATCACCTACCCATAAGGATTGATCATAGGACGTGATTTTTGTGATGCTAAAATGAACAAATAGACTATACTTCAAAAGAAAAAATGCAAAATAAAAAAAATAATATAAAAATGTGACGCTTCATATTTTTATTTTTTTATAACTAAAAGCACCTACTTCTTAATTCACTTTTGGTGACAACAATCATTAATGTAACTTCACTGTCATCGGCATCGAAATTACGAAGAATGTATAAAGATCCTTCTTCCCCAAATTTATTATCACATAGCCATAAGATTTCAAATAATTTCTACATCGATTTCGGGATCCAAATTACTCAGATGCGACGAAATCCTCAACAAAATTGAGAGGAAACATTCATCCACGGTTAGTTTGAGCAATTTTTATTTTTATTTTTTTTGTTGTTATTTTTTATGTTTGAACGCATATATGGTAGATTTTATGATATTGTACCCTAGAAATCCGGAACATGGTGTTTAATGATTTTAGGGTTAAAAAAGATTGACATTCGTGATTAGGCACCCAAAAACTATTTTAAAACTTGTTTTTAGGTCCATATTTGTGTTGATGATTTGTATTTTTATGAATTCTTTTATGTAACCCGATCACGAAATATGTTGCTCCTTTTTAATTTTATTATTTTTTTACTATGTAGTTGAATTAATCATTTTTTTATTTCTTCATTTTCTAACTGTTTTAGTAGACTTTTTTCTTCTTCAAAAAGTTACCTATTTTTTTTTATAAGTTATAGGGAATTATTTAGGTACATATTTTTTTCTTCAAAATTATAGAAAATATGGATTATAATGATGGTATTTATTTTTTATAGAACTTTTTTCACAATTTTTTTTATGATTTATTACGATGTAGTTGAATTAATCATTTAAGGGTTTTTATTTTTTCTATAAGTTCCTGATTTTTTTTTTCAATCTATAGAAATTATGGTTCAAACAACATTTTAGTGCTAGGTTTAATTTGTTTTGATTTAAAAAAAAATATATTGTAATATTCCATATTTTATGTGCATTATTTAATTAAAAAAATTAATTATGTGTGCTTGTGACATGTGATATCACTATTTATATTTTATATGTGTCATATAATTCATATGAGAATTGAGACATGATACACGGTAATGGTAATGCATTAATTAAATATTTGAAAGTGATATTATGGGCGACTATGGAATGATGAGTAATTTGGTATTGAGAGTTTTCTTGTTTGAATTATCCCCTTAATATTGGATTCCACTGACTGTGAAGTAGTTTTTTATAATGCCGATTTGCATGAAACTAATTAATAATTAGATTTTAATTAATTTTACTCATATCGGCTAATATATTAATTTAATGAGATAATCAACTTAATAGAGTTTGTCATATTTTGTATCAACGCTTGGGATGCATAGAAAGTCCGTTATTAACTTGTAATGGAATTTAAGTCTATTGGGTTAGTATACGGTTTGGGTAGAGTTTTGGATCATTGGAGTGGTATTTGGACTCGTTAGGTTGAGTCCCATATGGGCCATAGGGTTAATTTCATGGAAAGCTAAGTTAAGAGGTCATTTAACATAGCCTAAACAAATTTGAGGCTTGAGAGAAAACTCTAGAGAGCTAAGGAGAGGAGGTATGCAAGGATTGAAGAGATTTGGGAGATTAATTCCGCAATCAATTCATAAGGCAAGTTTATATTGATAAAGAGTTGAAGTGGATTTCTGTTATAATGGTAATATTCATTAGAAACTAGAGTAAAAATTGTATACAAGTTGATTTAGGTTAGTATTATTGTTATATACCTTAGACTTAAAGGATGATGGGATTTGGGTTGTTTGGAGGTTTTAAAATTAGTTTTTGGATTGTTAATGACCGTTTTTAGAACTTAGAGAAGATGAACACAATGTCACCACACCATGATTGTCAAATTGAAGAAGTAACGATGAAAGTAGGAGGAGTTTATAATTTGATTTTGTGATCTATACGATTTTATTAAAATCTAACAAAAATGGGGTATGTTAATACTATGTGTTAGTAGTAATTTGGCTTTAGAATAAAATGATTTGAGATTTCGTGTTAGGAGAAATTCATGCACAGGTAACAACTGATGCTGGACATATTATATATTTGTAACTAAAATTTATATATCTCCTAAAGTTTAAATTATTTTTAGGTGATTTCAAGTTTATATGAAACTAGATTCACATACATTTCCAGCTACGTATGATAAATCACCTAACTAGTTCCTATTTAGTAAATATTTATCTTTAAAATTGACCCCAAAACAAAGATTGTTTTAAATTTTGAATTCATAATAGAGGTGATGTTATAATAAATTGAAAGGTAAAAAACATTACATTGATTAGCGACGCTAGAAGATAATTAGTTATGATGAGATGATAGGGAACACACACACACACACACACACACACATATATATATATATATATATATATAGAGAGAGAGAGAGAGAGAGAGAGAGAGAGTCAGACTCCTGTGCATACTAAGTTTACACAGTGCCAGCGCACACCAATTTTTTTAAAGGATTGAAAAAATATTTATGAGTTGATTTTTTTATGTGATATTTAAACATTTCAACAGACCCATGTAAAAAAAATCAGCTCAAAAAAACTTTTTTTGCTATTTTTAAAAAATCGGTCAAACTTTTGCAACTTTTAAAGTGCTTAAAAGATGCGAAAGTTTGACCTATTTTTTAAAAATAGCAAAAAAAGTTTTTTTGGGTTGATTTTTTTTATATGGCGCCCTTGAAATGTTTAGATATCACAGAAAAAAAAATCAACTCAATTTTTTTTTTTTACTATTTTAAAAAAGTGATGTGCAAACTTATTGTGCACTTGAGCCTGACTATATATATATATATATATATATATATATATATTTCAGTGATATAAAAAATGCGCCCCTAGGCGCGAGGGTTTTTAGATACTCCAAGTTTTGGCCCTAGGTGTGGATTAAAGCGTGGTCAACGTCTTTTGGGATAAGGCGCGAAAAAAGCGCATTATTGGGGGGGGGGGGGGTAAGGCGTGAAAAAACACAAGTTTTTTAGAACTAAGGTGTGAAAAAAATCGAGTTCGTTTTTTTTAGTATTTTAAAAAAATAGTATTTTAATTTATAAATATTTAAACAAATTTTTAAGGTATGTACCATTTTAGTACTTTAATAGCCTTGTCATAGTAAACAAATATTAAAATATATTAAAAAAGGCTTAAACGCCTTTTCATGCCTTTTTACGCCTGAGGCCCGCCTAGGGTTGGCTTCCACGCCTCGGTCACCCCCGCATTTTTTAGAACCTTGATATATATACACACACACACACACACACACACACACACACACACACATATATATATATATATATATATATATATATATATATATATATATATATATATATATATATAGAGAGAGAGAGAGAGAGAGAGAGAGAGAGAGAGAGAGAGAGAGCGGATCTCATGAGGACCTCTGTTTGCATACCGCTGACGCAGACCAATTTTGATAAAGTAGTAAAAAAAATATTTTGGGGCTAATTTTTTTATATAGTTTTTAAACATTTCAGTAGGATCATATAAAAAAAATCAGCTCAAAATAATTTTTTTTACTATTTAAAAAAAATCGGTCAAACTTTGTCAGTTTTTTCAACTTAAAAATAACTTAAAAACTCACAAAGTTTGACCGATTTTTTTAAAATAGCAAAAAAATTCATTTTGAGCTGGTTATTTTTTTATGGTCCTATTGAAATGTTTAAAAATCATTAAAAAAAAATTAGCCCAAAAATATTTTTTTTACAATTTTAAAAAAATGGTCCTCATTCAGGGTTCTCAAACTGGGACCTCACTTGATCCTTTCCTTATATATATATATATATATATATATATATATATATATAATGTTGTTTATATATGGTTTGTGCTTGTTTGTTTAGCCTAATTATGTAGGTTCGTGCTTGCCTATTTGCTTTATGTGTGAAAGCATATTGTGGTGCATGAGTGCTCGTGGGTGATATACTAGGAGGGATTTTGGTGGGGTGCGTATGATGTGTACCGCACTGGTACCCCAGTGATGATACATGCTTTATCTTGGTCCTTTTATCCTGATCTTACGGCTGACGTACTCGTGTCTGCGAGTGAGGACAACAAGAGGGAATTCTAGAATATAACATTGGGTATGGGGGTCATGCAGTATAACGTGAATGCACAGTGATTATCCCTTGCGGATGGATTTGAGGTTATAGGTTCAGGACAACCTATAACTATACTTGGTATACATAAGTGATCCCCTAAGGCGACAGGGATAACAATTCATTTATTTTATGTGCGGACTCGAGAGTAGTCTATTTAAATTGTACGTGTTGGGGACGTAATTATGCGGATCTTATACGTAGAGACTTTCTTTATTTTACTTTATGTGGTTTTGTGTTGCAGTACTTGAGGGTTAGCACCGATTTATATCTTATTCTAGAGATGTATATAATTTATGTTAGCACGAAAATATACCCGGGGGGGGGGGGGGGGGGGGGATTAGGTATATGGGCGTATTGGAAATTTTAATACTTTCTTGATTTTTTTGTAAAGATTAATTGAATTATGATAAATCAATTTATTAGTAAGTAATTAATAAAAAATAATTATAAGTAGTTAAGAGAGGGAGAGAGAGATCAGTGAAACTTTGCTAACCGAGATTTTAACATGGTTCGACCACGGCCTATGTCCACGCTCGAGATGGTACTTGAGAACTTAACTATCTTCGATTCATTTACGACGGAACCAAAACCTCACAAGGAATACTACCTTCGAAACCTCAACCAATAAAAATCTAACTTCATCCTTGCCCAAGCAGTAGCCTAAGGTCTTATAATGCCTTGACTATCCGTAGCAACAACACTACCGATTGAGAAGATATATTGAAGTTAACCGTAAGTCACAATAATAAAATCTATAACCTAAATGTTATGCTAAGTATCTTTACTAAAAATAATGATGAAGTGGGTTTACTTTTAAAAAAAAAAAATTAAGCAAGCAAGAATCACAAGTGTATTGCTCAAATGGGTATCCAAGTAAAACTTTAACACAAGTTGGTTTTGGGTTGATAACTTTGTTAAAGTTAGTTGATGATGCTAATTGGAGATCAAGTGGGTTTAGGAAAAATCTTGGCTTAATTTATGGATGAAATTGGTGTGGGATTAGGTTTCGCTATCTACAGGATTTTGGGATATTGACACAATCTAGGAATAAAATTATACTCAATGGATTTGATGTTGTAAGATTGTGTGTTTTGGAATGGAAGTGAGACGCTCTACTTATAGTGTAAGGATGTAGAAAAATGTTGGTAATCACGTTGGTAAGGGTAGTTATGAGGATAAGAGATTGGAAAGATTTACCAAAATTTATCTTGAAATGCTTATACTTTTAGTCGACTAAAAGTAAAGTTTAGTGGACTAAAACTTTGTTGTTTGCAAGTTGGCTTGTTTTAGCGGGTTGTCCCCAAAAGTTTAGTTGACTAAATTTTTTAGTGGCTTATTTAATCGAATAAACATCAAGTTTAGTCGACTAAATCTCCCAGTTTTTAGGCTATATGATGTTGGTTTTGGCCCATGCTTTAAGTAAAGTTTAGTAAGATTTAGGGTAGGTTTACGTGAGTAGGTTTTGAGCATATACAAGGATAAACATGTTATTTTATTTTTGTTCAATAATTCATATTGTATAATAAGAAACTGGACAATGATCTTCTTGTTTTTTGAACATTCTTGAAGATTATTTGAGTTAAGAAGTGTTGCTTTGTCTGATGTTAAGAGCATACTTGTTTAAGTTTGATCTTGCCTGGTTTTGAGATGATCATGAAATTAATTAGTTGTTTGTATAGTTAAGCTTTGAACTTCTCCTGGTTGAATGTTTGTATGACTGATTGATGATGCACTTCACTTGAATCTTGAGGGATGAACTTTGTTCGGCTTTGATGATGCTTTGAATCTTAATTGTATTGCTTATGATCTTCATTGTGTTATTATGGCGTGTTTGCATGGATGATCTTTTCTTGTAACATACCTCATTATGTATTCAATGCTTGTTTTAATACTAAGTACATTAGAGAGAAGATGATGAAGTATGATTATATCAATTGTGTTGTCATTATACAAAATTCTTTTGGTTGAAATACATTTGATTTTAAATTTATATTATATATGCATATGATTTATACTAGAGATGTATAAATATAAACTTATCAGAGGTTAGTGGAGACTAATCAGAGGTTAGTGAACAAGGTTTTTGAAGGCCAGATTGGCAAAAAGATGGAAGTGTATGTAGATAATATTATTACCAAGATAAAATTTGCTACTGATCATATTACGGACTTGGCTAAAACCTTTGAACAACTGGAGAAACATCAGCTGACGCTTAACCCAACAAAATATATTTTTGGAGTACATGAAGGAATGTTCCTGGGGTACATAATCAATTAAAGGGGCATAGAAGCAAACCCTGCTAAAATTAAGACCTTGCTGGAAATGCAGTCACCGACTAGCAAAAAAGAGGTTTAAAAACTAACATGGAGAGTAGCTGCATTAAACCGTTTTGTCTCCCGAGCAACTAACAAATGTATTTCATTCATTAAGGTTCTTAGAAAGATCTTTGAGTGGAATGACAAATGCGATAAGGCCTTCCTGGAGTTAAAGAAGTACTTGGGTTCTCCCCCACTCTTCTCCCGACCAATTTTGGGAGAAAAACTGTATCTATAATTGGCTGTTTCAGAGTTAGCTGCTAGTTCAGCACTGATATGAATAGATGAATGAGTTCAAAGGCCAGTATATTACACTAGCAATGCATTCCGAGGAACTGAAATCAGATATTCACTTCTAGAGAAGTTAGCGCTAGCTCTCATTGAAGCTTCTAGAAGGATGAGGCCATATTTTCAAGCTCACACTATTGCCGTCTACACGGATTTGGCTTTGTGACAAACATTGCATAAACATGAGAAGTATGGAAGGTTAATATCTCCACTACACCAAAATTGGGCTAATGGCCACGGAATTTATCCCTGACCAGGAAGCGTGGGTCGCGAATTTGGTCCGTCATTAAATCGGGTGTGACCAATTTCGGTGGTTACGGCCCAAATCCTTGACCCCCAGCCTGGTAACAGATTTCCAATGGTCACAAATGTGGTCCCGGCCCACCGCCCTGACCATATATGTAAGCCTGGTCACACTTCAAATCCGTTACCACTGCGCGATTAAAGACCATTTGGTCACGGTTTAAAGCTGTGACCAGTTGTCGGTGTGATCCATCTTTATCGCGGCTTAAGGCCGTGACCGACCTTACTGTATATATGATATTGTCACGGCTTTGGGCCGTGACCACACTTACAATAAAGATAATATTATCATGGCTTTGGGCAGTGACTATACTTACTGTGCATAAAATATTTTCACGGGTTTAGGCCGTGACCCCTTTATTTTTAACACATCAGCCTGGAAACAAGACCACGGTCACGGTCTCAAACCGTGACTCACTCGTCGCGATCCTAAGCCGTGACTATATTAGTGTGTATTTTATCCCTGGTCACGGCTATGATCCGTGACCCCATCTATGACCGCATTTGGCGGGAAACTTGGCGCCATAATGGTCACGACTGGGTCACGGTTGTCAGCTGTGACCCTGAGAGTCACGATTAAAGGCCGTGACCACCTACAAGTTGATTTATAACCACCCCGAGTCTTGAAATTGGTCAATCTCCTTTTGCATGTAGTCACGGGTTTGGGCCGTGACCCCTTTTTCGTGACCATTTTCGGTATTTAGTGTAGTGTTAACTACCTGTAAGCACCACACCTAAGGGCTATATACCTTCAAATAACCAATCAATAGTGCCTAGTCGAGACACCTTAACCATCAACCTCTACCGTTGACTATATGCGACTCGTGCCACTTGTCCAATGGGCGTCATTTTGCTCTATTGACATCTCAAATGATTCGATATCATCAAAATTTAACACAAGCACCTCACACTAACAACCACGGTGTCACCACTATTGGTTTGTATGGACACCCGTAAATTACTATAACTATAACCAAAAGCGCAAAAGCGATTAATAACTATCAACTTAGTCGTGCGCCACTTGGCATCAACTTTCTTGTTATGCTAACCTCTTTGACTTTACCATCGAGGACATAGACTAAATCGTTACCAAACTAGCATGACCGACCCAAACCATACCGAAGTCTACAAATTCAAAACCGACCTCACCATGTCACCCCCGAAAGGAATCTTGAACCTGGAGCTCCGATACTATTTGTAATGTCCCGACCCGTATTTATAGGTTACTAGTAGTCAACCCTGTCTGACTTAAGCATTAGGTGTGAAGTGCAATGAAACAACTTATTTAATGTTTATAGTCCAATTTTATTTTAATTAATATTTCACTTGTTTAACATACGATTCTACTTTCAAAATAAACTATGTGAGGGACCCATGAGGAGTACCCCGAAGTCCAAGCATACAAAACTACTAACGTAAGATAAAGAAAGTACTTACCTGTATAATGCTCTCAAAATACGAAAACGCTCCCAACCTGCCATAACAAAGTGAGGGTGTGAGTCAATGCTCAGTGAAAAATATACAAATGCAGTATAGAATCGAACCACAGAAAGGAGACTCTAACACGTTATGCCTACGTGAATATACAACTACCTTGTATATATACATATATATATATATATATATATATATATATATATATATATATATATATATATATATATATACATATGTATGTCCATACTTAGTGCATGAAACAATTTTACTTCCAAAAACCTTATTTATCCAGATTAATTTACCTTAATCTTATAAAAGACTTATTTTTTCCATCTTTGCATTTCTCTCTTTATTTAACACATACGGTTCAATACTTGAAACCATTGTTTTTTATTTAACCAGAATAATTTCTTTACCGAAATCACCCTTTTTATTTTATCCAACACATTTTAGTATTTTTGTTGAAACTCACCCTTCCAACACACGCGAAAGCCGTGTTAAAAAACATACTTAATCTTTGAGAAACTTTTACAACACATTCCTGTGTTAATTATGAGTTTAACCCCTTCGGTTGCTTAATCACCCATTTACCCACTTACTTTACCTTTTTTCTTACTTTATGGACATTCGTCAATTACATATTTACTTGTACCAGAATATTTATTAATTCATTCAAGTTAGGCTGTATTAAAATATGTCACCACACAACCCATTTCTCGACATGTTCCTTATTCTTTATCTTTTCTCGAAATCTTCTAAGTACTTCATACTTTAACGGACTCCACACCGCCAGCTATGCGCACCATATGCTCTTGACAATTGTTTTGGGCCTTTTACCCCAAGGATCACGACCCTCCTTAATTATTCCGGTGTCGTTTGAGTTCCTTTTAATGTGTTTCAACATTTTATAAGTGTCCACATTGCCCAGTTTTCCTTTTTACCCGGCTGAAGCCAAGACCCGGGATTACACCCCAACTTTTGTTACACTTTGAAATTTTACCATTTCATGCCCTTTACACTATAATCTTTAAAAACCATTTCATTCCCTTTTACTCAATTTTCACAAGTGTTAATTTCCTAAGTTACCCCCCCTAACTTCTTAAGTGTTTTAACACCTTAACACCATTTTTAACCTTGGAGTAATATTCTTCTTAATTGGAAACACCTTTACCGCATTAATCTCTTTTCAATTTGATAAATATTAATCTTTTAAAAAATTACTAAGTTATACGCACTAACTTCCCTTGTTTACCCATTAACACTTATTAAGTACCTTTATTAACAATTTTTCAAGTCACACATTTCTTTACTTTCTTCATTCAAGAAATTCATTTACACTTAAGACTACTGTTATAAGAAAATACCATTTTCTTTATTTTACATGTAGTCCTACACTTTGTATTTATCATACTTTTAACCCCTTTTTTCATACACTTTAAGGATAGGAATTTCTACTTTTCTCATTTTATGTTTAAACCCAACTAATTCTTCTTTATACACTTAATGACAAATTACTACAAGTTTATATGTATGAGAAGATGAATTTTAATTCTTAAAATCATATTAAGTGGTTTAAACTTATTTTTCATTCTAGAAATTCATCATACTTGCAAAAATATATTTTTAAAAGATAAAAGACATTTAATTTCTTCAACTCACAAAATGTCCCTTTTTCATAATATCTTCATTTTTGCAAGAAACTTTAAGACATTATTTTACCAATATTTAACAAAGCAAATCATCATTTTCAAACATTTTATTTCATAAAATGTGTAAGGACAAATTTTTATAAATGTCCGTCACAATTAATTATGTCCGTTACAACCGTCGAAGAAGTTCAAGAGCAATCTACATCAAGACGGATCCGAAGATTTCAAGGCTCTTCTTCAAAAAGCCTCCGCAAAGTTTACTTTGGTAAGTTTATGTTTTAAATACCTTAACTTCTTTAAAAAGCCTCCGCAATGTTTTAAATACCTTAATTATTTTGCGCGATGTCGTTTGATCGACATGTGTCCTTCGTTCTAGCGAGATTCCATTTTCGTTCTAATGGCCGAGGCAGCATGATTTTCTATAAATAATCATTAAATGATTTCGTTTTCATCAAGAAGTCCCAGCGTTTTGAAAGACAGAAAACTGCGAATATGCAGAATTATTTTTGACTTCCTGTTTTTTAAGATTTTCATCCCTTTTGGTTCAATTCACAAAAATCCCATATGCTTTGGTGAATTGTTTTGGTGTTCAAGAAGCTTTGGTGAATTGTTTTGGTGTTCAAGAACACACTTTACTTTTGTTCATTCTTTGTGGGGAGAGCTCTGCAATCGACAGCTGCTTGCTATTGTGGAGGGAGTCCTTGTGAAGATTTTAGACTGCGTGTCTGGACTGCGCGTCCTGGTGGTATAGCTTCGTGCGAACTATTGCTGATTTATTTCTAGCCGTTGCTTTGGAGGTTTGACGAAGACGCCGTGCGTTACTCTTGTGGGCGAAAGCCAAATGGTATGTAAGTCAATGGACTTGTAAACTTGTCAATGTTCTAAAAATAAATGGTTTTGCCCTTCGAAAATTTTTCCTGAAATTTGTGTCGTATGCTTTATTTATTTATGGGTTGACACACGCACACACGCACACACGTAGTTGCATATTTAGGGACTGAATTAATTTGGTTTAAAAACAGACTCTAATTCAATAAGTGTGCCAAATTAGAAATTTGCGAATTTTAATCAATTATCACACAGTCAGATTTTTACAAAATGTTTAATCCCAATCTTTCTAGAAAATACACCATTTTCATAAAATACCAATTTTTAAAATTTCAAGACTTTTAAATATTTATATTTATGTTTGTGGTGAAAATTATTGTGCAACACAAATAAATAAGAAGAAAGCATTCACCAAGTAAGAACAAAGAATATAAAATGACAATCACACAATAAAGGATGTACGTGGTTCAGCAAATGTGTGCCTACGTCTACGGTGGTGCAGTCGATATTATTTCTATATACTCCGGAGAGTAATTACAGAGAATACAACTTGTCCTTTTGCCCCGGACCTAGGGTTTAATATATACATGTACATTTAGGTGAGTGGGGGTGATGGTTTCCCCACGTCTTCCATCCTTCCCATAACTTCCCTTCAAGGGAACGTGGGAAGAGACTGCATCAAAATAAGAAGTGGGGGGCCTAGACTTTGGGCCGCTAGAATTGGGCTACTCGTCTAGGCCCATGGTATTAATTCTGGGTACCCACAATTGCCCCTGAGTTTGTTGGGCCATGTTCATGGGCTCAATAAATTTAAATGATTAGCCATAATGGTTCTTTTGCAATTCTTCGGAAACTGTGAAGCTGGTTTTGGCGGCACCCGCTTCGTATCTTGTGCACTATGATTAGCAGAACTTGAAGGTTTCTTGGATTAGGTACTTTTCTATCGTCGTTTCAATTTTTTCCAGCACTTTCTCATTCCTTGTGAGTTCTAGCACTTCGTATCTCCTTCTCTCAACCTCTATTCTCGTTGCTTTATCGCCGTTTGGGTTCGCGCTTCTTCATCGTTCGAATTGATCTTCTATCTTGTAAGTTTCTTGTACTTTTTCTCTGTGCTTTCTCTTTGAGTTTGTAGTTTTCTAGGGTTTTCCAATGGTGAAGATTGGGCATAGGTCGGTTTTCGAGTTTAGGGAGTTTTACAATATTTCTGAGTGGGTAGATATTGAGTGCTGTTCCTCCCCTCCTAGAAATATTAGGGAGATAGATGATGCCCACTGGATCCATGTTCTGTTGCTTTCCCAGGGGGGACTCACTTTTCCTCCCAATGACTTGTTTTTGCATTTCTTTGGCTATTTTAATATTGTTCCTGCACAATGCTCGCCCAATGTGTGAAAAATAGTAAATGGCGTACATAGGATAAATCAATTGTATGGAACTAGGTTAGGGCTCGCCACAAAAATCCCCGGCAACGGCGCCACAAAAACTTGTTGTCAATTTATAAAATACCGCAAGTGCACGGGCTATTATAGAATAGCGAGTGTAAGTACGGGTCGAACCCACGAGGATATGTCAATTTTAATTATTAAAAGAATTACAACTGTCCAACTAGATCAAATGAGGTAGAGAATAATTATAAATTATACAAAATAAAAGCAACTACGATAAATGAGAGTAACGCAAGAGATTTGTAAACAATTAGGAAATAATTAGGATTCGGGGTCCATTTATCACGTAACTAATATTGCACACTAATTTAATGTTGTCATTCCCTTTTTATAACTCAAATTAAACCGGCTCTCGCCGCGTTTAATTCGGAAAATATGACGGTTATGATCAAAATATTTTTAACGTCTCTAATAGACGGCTAAAATCCCTATTCCCTTAGAAAATCCAAGTTTTAAAATTCGCAAATGTATTTAAGCATGGACTATCAAAACAATCAAAGTGCAAGCATAATCCATCAAAAATTACTATTTTTAACTCTCAAAACTTGATTTGACAAACAATCTTGAAGCCTCTAAAAAAATGATAAAAACTTGGCCCTCAAATTGATTACAATCACTCAAAGTTCCTCCCCGAAAGTCCTCTCTAATTCTCTCCAATTGTCTCCGAAATTATGATCCCAAGGGTCCTTTTTATAGGACAAGTGGTGAGGTATTTGAGTTGTGGTGGGACTCTTTCTGATTGGCCGAATAATGTTGGTAGCTATCTCTCCACCTCTTTAATCTTTGGATCGTGATAAGGGACGGAATTTCCCCCCACTCGAAAACTCTTATATTTTGTTGTTGAACACGCATGCCGAGTTTCGTCCAAATCGGAGAATAAAAATTTCCGACTTTTTTACGATTTCAAAAACAGCATTTTTTCGAACGACCGTAAAAATCAGCTTTTTCGCGCCTTTTTTGAATTGATCATCAATTTGCACCAATTTCCATCATTATCTGCAAAAATTTCACTAGGCAACTTTTTTCACAAATTAGCACAAGAATATTATAAAATTATCGAAGTGCCCATTTTTGACTTAAAATTGACATTTTAACTATGAATTCAATCATTCTCGCATTTTTTCCCTCTTTTTAACAAAACAGTCCTAGGAACTTATTAAATACACTAAAATGGGACTAACAAAGTATAAATTTGGGTATAAAATATACAAAATAATGCACTCATCAAATACCCCCAAACCTAAACTTTGCTAGTCCTCGAGCAAAACTAAAAATTAAAATCTAACTCACTTTCGTAGGATTCACGATTGCACTTAGCATGTGCAACAAGCCGTTAAACCCCTAGGTTACCCTAGTGGACGAGTTTTGTCTCGTGAGGGTTTGCAGTGAATATACCCACAAAATTCAAAAACTTGACTCAATACAAAAGACACAAAAGTAATATAACCGAGTTTGAATGCAAACTTCATAAATATAGTAGAAATTCATTTCTCAATCTCAACTTATTGTGTCTGTGTGTGCATAGCCAATATAACCGTCAATTTCAAAAGATTTGATCGTTGCATTTCTTATCCGAAAGTTCGTTTTGATTTCAAAATCTCACAGAATGCACTCACAATCGAACACTCGAAAATGGGTTATTTTCTCTCGGTATATGTGAATAAAAGAGTAAATTTATATGAACAAATTTCACATATACATAATCAAAAATGGATTTTTATACAATGGATGAATATGATCTCATGAACAGAAAATCGATTACTTGTTGAAAACATTGAATCACACCATAGATCCTATTCGTCTTCTCTCCACACTATAACTAACTTCTCCTGAGATCTATTAGGACTTTCTTTGGTTGTATTGTAGGCTCGAATTTTTATCTAGAAAGAATGGCTTCGGAGTTCAAAAAATTCTGAGAATATAGAGATTTTTCGATATTTTGACTTTAAGCATTTTTTCTTCTAACCTCCATTTGTCCTTTTCTTTTCAAGCTCACACTTTTTTTTTTCTTTCTCTTTTTTTTTTCATACTCACATTCGTGCAACCTCGTTTTTTTTTTTTTTTTTTTTTTGGCCTTTTTTTTCTACCGTAATTTTACCCTAATATTCTCAGAAAATAGGTATGGCTTGTTTTTATAGGCTTTAAACTCCCAGTTGGAGTTGGGTAGGATAATGGGTTTTCAACAAAAGGCTTATTTTCTTTTTGGCTCAATTGGGCTTGCAATGGAATATTGTAAAAAGGTTGGAATTTAAGTTTATTTTTGGGCTTTCAAACGATGGCCTAATCTCATTTCTCAAGTTTCGTTCAGTTGATTTGTGTCTCAAGACGACTTACTAAGACTTCTAGTGCTTAAGATTCACATTTTGACTTTTTGTTTTCAGTAATCGAACAAAACAAAGAATTTGAGATCATCAACGAATTTATCACTGAAGGAAAGATTGAGTAATTTTAACTCGGATTGATTTAAATCTCTCGAAAACGATGAATGGCACAAAATCTCATCGGGTTAAAATCTCCACATTTATTCGTTAAGCATATTAACTTTCGCCTCAATATTAATTTTTGATCATATTATATGGCTAATGTGTAAAAATTTCATAAGATGAGAGATCCATGAATTAATTCTATATTAAGAAATCGTTTCAAAACTCAATTATATTGAAAATCTTTTCGAATTTTTGAAAATTTTTCTGATTTTTTTTTTTTTCAAAAATATCATCCTTACCCCCAAACCTAAATTTTACATTGTCCTCAATGTATGCTCAAATAAAAATATGGACAAATAAAATAAAGTAAAGAAGTAAAAAGATGATATATGTTAACTAAAAAAAAAAAAATACACAAATAATATACAAACACATGACAATTACAATCCTCACCATAAATTAATAATCGAAATAGTTGCGGGTCATTCCAATCAATATACTTTATAGCACTAAGTGCCAAAATATCATAAATTTGAGAGCATGACCGCACAACACAAATTTCAATCTTAAATCTATGATCATAATGGTGAGTACCGACATCATCAATAATAAATAAATTTGAATCGCCTGAATCATATGTCGATGCATCACATGGAGGTAATAAATTACAATAAGGATCCAAATATTTATTATCCCTTTTTCGAAAATAGTCAAGTAAAATTGGGGATGCATACTCTACTCCTAAATGTGAGATTTTATGAAAAGCGTGGGAAGAAGATCTATCACTGGGTGATACACTTTCTTCATCAAAAACAGGAGGATCGTCATAAATACTTGAAGTATCAGTAAAATCGGATGACGAATCCTCAAATAAATTTTCCCACATATAAAAAGAAGCAGCATTCTGCTCAATTAAATTAGGAGAAAAATCTTGACAAACATCCAAATCATCACAAGTATTACACGTGTCAAGATTGTCAATTTTTTTCTCCTCATAAAATTGATTATTCCCAATTAATTCATGATTATTTTTAGAAATAGCATCATTATACCGTTTGTTCACCTCTCTCCAATTGATACACTTTGGTGGACCGATAGTAATTACAGGGGTTGGAGTCTCATCCATACCTTCTTTAATTTTTAAAATGACTACTGACCCATCTGAATTAAATTGAAATACGTAGTCATCTAGATTTTCAGTATTTTGTAAAAACACGTCCACAGGATCCATTGAGGAATATGAGAAAGATGACGGGATAACAATATGAGGATCACCCATTGCAATTTACAACACATGAATTTATTTATTTATTTTGGATAGCTTCTACCCTTTGACAAGGGAGAATTTAAAAGAGGACCAACTACGGTTGTCTCCTCAAATTTCGATTTCACCTCCAGGTAGGGGGTCGGTACGAAGGCTCATTAAAACCACCAATCCTAGACAAGGTGAAACGGAATCGATTTGACAAGTTCGCGTTGGAGTAGCTTTTAATTCTAGCCTCGTTAAGAGTTTTTCTTTTTTTTTTGAAATTTTTACAAAAAAAATGCAAAAAGTAAAACAAACTAGTCCGAAAGTCACAACTTCTTTTAAGAAAAAAAATTGTCAAATCCCCGGCAACGGCGCCAAAAACTTGTTGTCAATTTATAAAATACCGCAAGTGCACGGGCTATTATAGAATAGCGAGTGTAAGTACGGGTCGAACCCACGAGGATATGTCAATTTTAATTATTAAAAGAATTACAACTGTCCAACTAGATCAAATGAGGTAGAGAATAATTATAAATTATACAAAATAAAAGCAACTACGATAAATGAGAGTAACGCAAGAGATTTGTAAACAATTAGGAAATAATTAGGATTCGGGGTCCATTTATCACGTAACTAATATTGCACACTAATTTAATGTTGTCATTCCCTTTTTATAACTCAAATTAAACCGGCTCTCGCCGCGTTTAATTCGGAAAATATGACGGTTATGATCAAAATATTTTTAACGTCTCTAATAGACGGCTAAAATCCCTATTCCCTTAGAAAATCCAAGTTTTAAAATTCGCAAATGTATTTAAGCATGGACTATCAAAACAATCAAAGTGCAAGCATAATCCATCAAAAATTACTATTTTTAACTCTCAAAACTTGATTTGACAAACAATCTTGAAGCCTCTAAAAAAATGATAAAAACTTGGCCCTCAAATTGATTACAATCACTCAAAGTTCCTCCCCGAAAGTCCTCTCTAATTCTCTCCAATTGTCTCCGAAATTATGATCCCAAGGGTCCTTTTTATAGGACAAGTGGTGAGGTATTTGAGTTGTGGTGGGACTCTTTCTGATTGGCCGAATAGTGTTGGTAGCTATCTCTCCACCTCTTTAATCTTTGGATCGTGATAAGGGACGGAATTTCCCCCCACTCGAAAACTCTTATATTTTGTTGTTGAACACGCATGCCGAGTTTCGTCCAAATCGGAGAATAAAAATTTCCGACTTTTTTACGATTTCAAAAACAGCATTTTTTCGAACGACCGTAAAAATCAGCTTTTTCGCGCCTTTTTTGAATTGATCATCAATTTGCACCAATTTCCATCATTATCTGCAAAAATTTCACTAGGCAACTTTTTTCACAAATTAGCACAAGAATATTATAAAATTATCGAAGTGCCCATTTTTGACTTAAAATTGACATTTTAACTATGAATTCAATCATTCTCGCATTTTTTCCCTCTTTTTAACAAAACAGTCCTAGGAACTTATTAAATACACTAAAATGGGACTAACAAAGTATAAATTTGGGTATAAAATATACAAAATAATGCACTCATCAGCGTACATAGGATAAATCAATTGTATGGAACTAGGTTAGGGCTCGCCGAAATTTGTTTTTGCTACTCATTTTCTCAAACTAGTTCTGGTGTCCTTTACCTCAAAGACAGGAGCCCTGACAGGGTATTGGTAGTAAATCTACCTGATTCCCATAAGGACTACTGGCAAGAGGGTTTCCTTGTTAGAAATTGACAGTTTTCTCCCCAACTTGAAGGGTCGAGGTCTGAGAGGTTCTCTGTTCACTTTTATGGGGAGGAATACATAGGTAGATATTGTACTGTTGTTTCGACTTTTGTTGATTTGTGATCTTTGTAACTCTTCTTTGCTTTTTCTTACACAGCGAGGTCGAATAACTTGGAACCTGCACTCAGCGAGGTCCGTCTTTCAGAATTGATAAAGGCTTGGAACATCAGAGAGCCTTTAGGTGACGGTGAGCATCCCAGGTCTGCTTCCTTCCTGCTTGAGTACAAGAACGTTGGCTCCAGCTTCATAGCAAGGCCTGTGGATAGTATCCCAGAGTTTAGTTCACCTGAAGAGACTGATGCAAGTCTTGTCCAATTGGACGAGGAAGAGGGCAACTCTGAGAGTGACATTATAGGAGCTGTAAGTGATTTGCGGGGAGAGAGCTCTAGCAGTAGCAGCTCCTCTGATCGTAGGGAGGTTTCTGAAGCTCGAGGGTCGTCGAGCACTTCCAGCAGTTCGAGTGAAGGAGTGGTTCCACCCCGGAAGAACCTGATCCTGGATGATGATGATGAAGACCATATGCTCCTCACTCAGAGGTCGAAGAAATAAAAATCTGCCTCGAGGGATGTGGCTACTGGTTCCCGGTCTTCTGCTCAGGAGCAGGAGAGGAAGAGGAAGGAATAGGAGCATGTGAGAGAGAGAGAGAGGATCAAGAAAGAAGAGAGTAAGAAAATGGAGGAGAAATGGAAGGTAGAGGAGAGGAGGAGGAAAGAGAGCGAGAAGGAGGAGGAGAAAAAGAGGGCTGAAGCGAGGACGAAGGCCGGGCAAGCCTTAATCTCGGTGTCTGCTCTGCCCGAGGGGGCCTCCGTGGCAATTTCTCCCCAGCTGGCCCCAGCTCTGCTCGAGAGAGATGTCCTCTCGACTGATCGCCACAAGGCAGTAGGGTCAGAGTACTTGGCCCTTCAGGCTAGTCAGAGGCTTGCTCTGGTAAGGTTTTTCCCTTTTTCTCTTATGTTTATCTGACTTCCCTCATTTTCCACTTCTAATGCCTTCTCTTTTCTGCAGTTTGTTACTGACTTCGCCGTGCTGTATCATTCACGCGATGAGCTGGTGAAGAAGAATAGTGAGCTGGAGCAAGAGAACTCTGCCCTAAAGCTGAAGGGTAAAGAGCTCGAGGCCAACCTCAAAGTCGTTGAAGTTGCTCGGATTTCATCCGACTTGGCTCTTGCCACTGCCAACAAGGAGAAGGACGCAGCAGTCCAAGATCTGAAGGAGCTGAGGCAGGCGTATGACTTGGTTTGATCGAGCAAACTTACAGTCGTTGAGGAGAACAAGGTGCTCTCTGAAAAGATAAAGAAGAAGGAGTCCGAGGCTGTTACCGCCAAGGAAGACTCTTGCAATTCTGGCTGGGCTGCAGCATATGAGGATGCTGAAGTTCAGATAGGCTATATTAGCCGTCTGAACTTTAAGAAAGGATGGAACAAGGCTCTCATTGCTGCTGGAGTGGATGTTGCATCTCCTCTTTTTGACGAGCACGACCTAGGGCCGAGGCCAGTCGTAGATGAGGACCCTGCCTCAGCCGTTGAAGGCTCTGATCCTGTTCCTCAGGCGTCCCCTGCTGACGTTTCTCCTGTTGAGGTGACAGAGACCACCCCTGCCGAGGGCAGTGCTCCTGTTAATGCTGATAAGGGGACAGGGCCATCAACCTCTGGGCCGTCTGAGGTTGCTAATTAGTTATCTGATAGGATTGCTTTGTATTTTTGTTTTTTCCAGTCTGTAAACTTTCTTCTTTCAGTTCGATGTAATTTCAATTTTCATTAATGAAAAAGGCTTCATTTCTGCTTGTACTGATTTGTCCCTTTCTCTCATTTTTCTTTCTCTCGCTTGTAGTTAGTTAATGTGGATGATTACATTCCTGCTACTTTCCAGTTAGGTAGGACCCTTGGTCCCAATGCGAGTCCCGAAGTTCTCCAAGCCTTCGTTAAGCTTTGCAAGTCCCTTAGGTCTAGAAATCAGAAGTATAAGGAGCAATCTGAGCTCGTGGCCAAGCTGAAGGACAGTCTCCAGGAGATGGAGGACATTGGTGCTTCAGTGCAAGAGGAGGTCAATGTGCTGAGGACAAAACTATTAGAGGCCTCCGAGATCAACCAAGTAGGGGAGGTTCTTCAGCAGGAGAATGAAGACCTAACGACTCAGGGAGCATGCACCGAGCACTTTTTGAGCAGTATTGTAAGGCTCCTCATCATCGCGAACTAGAGCTGGTCATAATGTTACTCCTCCTATGTCGCGAAGTCCCACTCGCCCTCCCCTTCCGAGAGCTGGTAGGAGCACCAGGAGCAGAAACAAGGAAGCAGAAGAACTTCGCGATAGGGAAATGGAAGAACTCCGCGGTGATGTTCAGCGAGCATATGTAATCGCTGCCGGGCTTCAAAGGGACGTTACTCGGTTGCGACACTTGTTCAAGAAAGGCCCTCGGCAAGCGTGGGCTGACGGTTATGATCAAGGCTGGTCGGATGCTCCAACAAGGCTGTCTGAGTTTGAGGAGATTTCTTTTATCAAGGGGTGGCTAAGTGCCTTCAAGGAGCTGCATGTCCCGAGGAACTCGGTGCTATGGTATCGTCATGAGATGTCTTCCTCCACCTTGATGCCTAACCCATTCCGGAGGGATGATCGATGAATCCCCATCGATGCTATTCCTCGACAATTATTAGAGTCGGATGCGAATGAGGTTGTGGAGGAGTTAGCTCCTGCTCCTGATGACGGACGAAGAGCTCGAGTGGCTGATTATCTTGCTCGGAGGCTTCCACCCCATTGAGATTTTGCCAGTTGTTAATTTTTTTTTGTATTTTTGATAATGTAAATGCTTTGGGCGAGCTCGCCGACTAAACATGTATTACCATTGTTGTAAGTATGATGGATTAATGAAAAGTTTGTGTTTTGGGCAATTTTGCCGACTAAACGTGTGCATCCTACTTTTCATATTCTTGCTGCTCTATAATCTTTTTTGTTTTGTCATGCAAGTGTCCCCCCAGTCCAGTATAATACTAAGATACCATTGTGCTCCACTTTACCTTTTAGGTTGTGTTGTCACACTCCCTTAGGCCTAAGTGGGGAAATTGGCGAGGACACACCTGGTGTTGGACGTCTTCATCCGATCAGGATTTTGCTCAATCGAAGTAGGTTTGACGATCAGTATAGAATTTGGTCGTATTGCCTAAGGATCCCCTGTAGGGCTTCATATATTGCCAGGGGCAATGCTAAGAGGTCTCTTGTGTTTGATAACCTGAGGAGGGGCATTTCCCTGCTATAGTGATCAATGTGCCTGTTATTTGGAAAAGATGTGCAATAAATGCAGCTGTTACCAATCAGAGTGTAACCAATTAAGTAGCTTTCATTAGTAATAAGGTAAATGAACGTATATCTTCATAACAAAAGAATACAAGAAAAAGATCTAAAAATAAAATTTCTTGAGATTAGCTGTGTTCCATGCTCGTGGTATTTCTCTTCCCTCCATCGTTTCCAAGTGATAGGCACCTTGCAGATCGTCTTTAGTTATCTTAAAGGGTCTTTCCCAGTTTGGGCCTAGCTTGCCGTCTGACGACTTCACTGTACTGCCCAGGACTTTCCTTAGAATATAGTCCCCAACTTGGAATGTTCTCGGGTTAACCCTTTTATTGTAGTGCTTCGCGAGCTGTTGCTGATAGCTCGCTAGCTTCACTAGGGCAAGTTCTCTGCGCTCGTCGGCTAGGTCGGGTTCGACGAGCAATGACTCATCATTCTGGCCTTGGTCAACAAGGTTGGATCTCATTGTTGGCAAGCCCGCTTCTAGTGGGATGACTGCTTCCATGCCATATGTCAGCAAAAATGGGGTTTCTCCTGTTGCTCGCCGGGGAGTGGTTCGGTACGCCCATAGGATAGGGGTAGCTCTGTTACCTATGCGCCTTTGGCTCGCTCTAATCGCTTCTTTAATCCATCGATCACAATTTTGTTGGAAGCTTCAGCTTGGCCATTGCTCTGAGGGTAGGACACCGAACTGAAGTGGTGTCTGATTCCGTGTTCGTTACAGAAGTCCTGAAAGGGGCAACTTTCGAACTGTGTTCCATTATCGGTGATGATGGTTCTGGGAATTCCAAATCGAGTGATTATATTCCTCCATATGAACCTTATCATATCAGCATCTCGGATGTTCGTCAGGGGTTCTGCCTCGATCCATTTGGTGAAGTAGTCAGTCGCAACCAACAGATATTTGCGATTGCCGGTAGCGGTAGGCAGTGGTCCCACGATGTCCATTCCCCATTGGGCGAAGGGCCATGGGCTAGATAGGGACTTTAGGTCGCTGGCGGGTTGGTGGGCCATAGGAGCGTGGAGTTGGCATTTTAGGCATTTGCGGACATATACTGCGGAGTCCTTTTGCATATATGGCCACCAATAGCCTTCCTTCATTGCTCGAAAGGCTAGAGACCTTCCTCCGACATGACTTCCACAGAGTCCTTCGTGAAGCTCGTGTAGCACTTGCTCGACATCACCTGGGTGGACGCATCTATGGTAGGGATCAGAGAAGGATTTCTTATACAAGTCACCTCCTGTGGATAAGTGAAAGCGAGCAGCTTTGACTCTTATCTGGTGGGCAATTTTCTTATCATCTGGGGGCGTGGCATCCTTTAAATAGTCCCTTAAGGGGTCCATCCAGCTGGGGGCTGACCCCACCTGGAGTATCTGTTCCATGTTTGGTAGCTTATTGTTGTGATTAATGCTCGGACAAATGAGGAAATCGATGGGGATGATCCTTTTTAGGTCAGAGTCAGCTGTCGAACTCAAGGCTGCTAAGGCATCAGCATGACTGTTTTGCTCCCTGGGAAACTGCTGGATGTTGATCTCTTCAAAGCTTGCCATTAATTTTTTCACTAAGGCGAGGTAGGCTGCCATTCTTTCATCCTTTGCATTGTAATCTCCACTTATCTGATTGGAGACTAGTTGAGAATCGCCGAACACCTGTAAACGTTTTGCTTCTAGAGTTTGTGCCTTTTGGAGACCGGCTATTAGGGCTTCGTACTCTGCTTCATTATTGGAGGCTGCAAATCCAAGCCTGATTCCTTGCTCAAGGATTGTGTTTTCTGGAGTGATGAGAACAACGCCTACCCCTGCCCCCTTTGAGTTGGAGGCTTCATCAACGAAGAGTTTCCAGATTTCCTCTGTTGCCTGGTTCTTCTCATGCCTTATTGGTTGAAGTTGGTCGGAGAGTTCTTCGCCTGTGAATTCGGCTATGAAATCAGCAAGGATCTGACCCTTGATAGCTGTCCTTGGTTGAAATTGGATGTCAAACCGGCCGAGCTCGACTGACCACTTAGACAATCTTCCCGACAAATCTGCTTTCCTTAGGACCGCCTTAAGGGGATGCGATGTAAGGACTATGATAGTATGAGCTTCGAAATAATGCTTCAACTTCCTCGAGGCTATTACTAGTGCAAAAGCGAGATTCTCCAATGGCAGGTACCTTCGCACGGCGTCTAATAAGGTCTTGCTTGCGTAATAAACGGGGTGTTGGATTCCTGCAACCTCGCATATTAGCGCAGAGCTGACAGTGTGATTGGATACGGAGAGGTACAGGTACAAAGAATCCATTTGCTGTGGTATGATAATCAGCGGTGGAGTTCTTAAGTAAGACTTGAGTTCGTCCAATGCTCGCGAGCAATCTGGGCTCCACTCTATCGTTTTACTCCCCTTTAGAAGCTGGAAAAAAGGCTTGCACTTCTCGGAGGATTTGGAGATGAAGCGATTTAAGGCAGCGAGCATTCCAGTGAGCTTCTGCACGTCCCGGATTGTGCGAGGGGGTTGCATCCTGTTGATTGCATCGATCTGATCTGGATTAGCTTCTATGCCTCTGTTACTGACCAAGTATCCAAGAAATTTTCCTGACTGGACACCGAAGGAACACTTGCTCGCATTAAGTTTCATCCAGTACTTCCTGAGGATTTCGAAGGTGTTTGACAGGTCCGAGAGGTGATTTTCTTTTTTCCTGCTTTTAACGAGCATGTCTTCGATGTAGACCTCGATGGTGTCTCCCATTTGATCTTTTAACATTTTAGTGACCAGACGCTGATAGGTTGCCCCTGCATTCTTGAGCCCAAAGGGCATGACTTTATAGTAATATAACCCAGCTGTTGTGATGAACGCCGTTTTGTCTTGGTCTGGGGCATACAAGGGGATCTGGTGATACCCTGAGTACGTGTCCAGGAAACTCATTCGTTCATGAGCTGTAGTGGCGTTTACTAATTGGTCTATTTTTGGGAGGGGGAAACTATCCTTAGGGCATGCTCTGTTGAGGTCAGTGAAGTCGATGCAAACTCTCCACTTCCCATTATTCTTCGGGACTACTACTGGGTTGGACAACCACTTGGGGAATTGTACTTCCCGTATGGATCCTGCATCCAACGGTTTTTCTACTTCCTTTTCGACCGCTTTAGCCTTCTCGGGTGCCCTTTGGGTGATTGGCTTGAATGTGGGGTCGACGTGCAGCTGATGACAGACCACACCAGGGTCGATTCCAGGCAATTCGTATGGTTCCCATGCGAAAACATCTACGTTGCACCTCAGCAAGGTTGTCAACTCCTTCCGTTCTTGGTCGGTGAGAGATGCTCCAATCAAGAAGACTCTATCACTGTTGCCATCTTCAGCTGTAATTTCTACCAGGTCCTCGACGACACGCTCGGAGGGGGGGAGCCTGATCTCCTCTACTCCGGGTCTTCTGTACTTTAATTGCTATTTGGAAGGTATCACACCTTCTTTAACTTTCTCGCTGGGTTGTCCGGCCTTCTTCTCTGGCTTTGGTCGGATGGCTGCTATGAAGCACCTCCTCGCCATCGCTTGGTCGCCGTGGATCTCCATTACTCCTAGCTCGGTTAGATACTTGAGCTTCTGATGGTAGGTCGAGGGGAATGCCTTCATAGCATGAAGCCATCCCCGTCCGAGGATGGCCTGGTATGGCGAATCGATGTCGGCTACCAAAAACTCGATCATCTTGGAAACGTTTCCAGCGCGCACCGGTAATACAACCTTGCTCAGGGGCATAGTTATTTTCCTAGCAAAGCCAACTAAAGGAACAGTAGATTCCTTTAGGTCGGCGACGCTTAACTTCAATTTCCTGAATAAGTCGAGGTAAATTACTTCGGATGAGTTTCCTTGATCGACGAGCAGCTTGTCGACGTCAAAGTTGGCCATCCTGAGTGTAATGACCAGGGCATCATGATGTGGGGTCCTTACTCCCACCAAATCTTCATCCGTGAAAACAATATGCTTGTTATAGTTGACGTCCTCTGCTCGTCGACGCTTTCCTGACTGTGATTTTGCTGGGTCGATTTGGAAAGCCTGCATTACAGCTGTAAGTTTTTTCATTTCCATTCGAGCTGAGTTTCCTTGTATATGCTTGACGTCAGATGCTCCGTGGATTACTGCGAACTCATGTCCGGCACCATCTTCCAACACGTTGTCAGGTCTCGCCTCTCTGTTGACAGCCACTCTTTCTGCCCTCTTTTCCACAAACTCATTCAAATGCCCAAACTGGGCCAACTCCTTGAGGTGAGACTTTAGAGCTTTGCAGTGCTCGATCTTATGTCCTCCCTCTTTGTGGAAAGCGCATCTTAACGCATTGTTCCTCTTTGAGGGATCTCCTCCCATTTTCCTAGGCCACTTGATGAATGGTTCATCTTTGATCTTCGCGAGAATTTTGTAAATTGGTTCTTTGAAGACGGTGTTGACCGCCTGGAATGCTTTCGATGCGTCGTGGTTCCCTCCGTTCTTGGAACCATTTTTGCCCCCGTTCTTTCCTCTTTTTTTCTGGTTCTCGATTTTGTCACTTCCCTTAGTAGTGAGTTTAGCTCGACCGTTTTCCCCTGTACTGGGGAGGGTGACGTCTTCCACCTTGGCATACTTCTCGATGCGAGCCATTAGGTCGTCGATGGTTATGGCTTCCTTCTTCGTCAGAGACTGGTAGAGAAGGGAAGAACTGGGTAGCCCAATTTTGAAGGAGGCCACCGCCACTTGCTCCGAGAAGTCCTCGACCTCATTGAACAACTTCCAGTACCTTTTTACGTAGTCTCGGAGGGTCTCCTGAGGCGTCTTCTTTATTGTCAACAAAGCGTCCATCCTTTTGGGATGAGCTACTAGTAATGAAGCGGGCCGTAAAAAGTTCGGCCAGGGATTTGAAACTTCGAATGGATCGGTGGGGGAGTCTTTCGAACCATTTTTACGCTACATCATGCAAGCTTGAGGGGAAAATACGGCACATCAGTGCATCCCGGTGATTCCAGAGGGCCATGGCCTATCGGTATTGCCTGACGTGATCGATGGGATCAGTCTTACCATCATAAATTTTGAACCTTGGAATAGCAAATTTCTTAGGGGCTTCTTCCTCTTCGATTTCCCTCGTGAAGGGTGACTTCATCTGGGTTTTGAGAGCTTGCCTTGCGAGTTCTCTAGTTGATCTGGCACCGTGGTGGGCAGGATGTTAGTCCATTTCCCTGCGGACCAGATCTCGTATGTTCTTGTTGCTGCGAGCAGGGCTCTGGTAATGTTGAGCTGTTCGCAGCTGTTCGCAGCTGTTCGCGGAGGTCTTCGTCTGATTCGTCTCCCTCGACCTTTCAAAATCCTCGCCTTGGGCTCCTTCCTCGGCTGCGAGATTTGCTCGCCTGAGGGCTAGGAGTGCGGTATGGATGTCTCCTGTTATCTGGATGAAACTCCCTCTCCAGTCTTTCCAGTCTCCTTTTCAAGCGAGCATTCTCAGCTTCGTACATGCGATAAGACTCCCTCTGCTCGTGGAGCCTTGCCTCGTACGCATCAATCAATCTGCATATCTGTGTGGACCTTACTGGTCCCTGGCTTTCTTCTGAGGCTGGCCTTTCCAATCGAGCCCTCTGATCTGAACGTCGAACTTCAGACCTAATCTTGTGAGGAGCAGGTGGTTCTTGAATATCCCCTGTCTGAGGGGCATTGCTTCTGTGACCAGACATCTTAAACTCCTTTCTTGGTGTGGGCTCTTCTTAGGGAAAGATGAACGCTTCCCACAGACGGCGCCAATTGTGGTGACAATTATTGTGCAACACAAATAAATAAGAAGAAAGCATTCACCAAGTAAGAACAAGGAATATAAAATGACAATCACACAACAAAGGATGTACGTGGTTCAGCAAAGGTGTGCCTACGTCCACGGTGGTGCAGTCGATATTATTTCTATATACTTCGGAAAGTAATTACAGAGAATACAACTTGTCCTTTTGCCCCGGACCTAGGGTTTGATATATACATGTACATTTAGGTGAGTGGGGGTGATGATTTTCCCACGTTTTCCATCCTTCCCATAACTTCCCTTCAAGGGAACGTGGGAAGAGACTGCATCAAAATAAGAAGTGGGGGGCCTAGACTTTGGGCCGTTAGAATTGGGCTACTCGTCTAGGCCCATGGTATTAATTCTGGGTACCCACAATGTTCAAAAAAATAACATTTTATCAATATTTTCTGAAATAAAAATATTTATTATTTTCTACACAACAATTACGTCGTTTAATCAAATATACCCTACTCATGTACTCTAACTACAAGACTACGAATATGTAAAATAGAGTCTTAATACTAAGCGTAAGGTTATCCACCTCTAATGGCTCCAATGGTGGTAGAAACATTGGTGTAGGAGGAGAAACCCCCACCTCTAGGGTTACCAAATGCATCCTCCAAAATCCTCCAATATGTGCTCCACCCAAGCTTCTAAGCAAGATCCACTCCAAACTCCATAAAAATCCATCTCCATCTTCTCCAAAATTCCCCAACACTTCTCCAAAATTCGTAGCTCTTCTTCTAGAATGGTGGAAATGGGTATTGTAGGCTTGAACATGCTGGAATACTACATAAAGTGGTGGTGGAATGGTGGTTTGCGGTGGGAGGAGGTGGAAGACCACCCACCTTTCTCTCTCTCTTTCTTCTTCTATTTTTTCCTACAAATAACCCCAAACACACCCTTACAAAACCCTCCCAAAGCCTAAATTTCCGTTTTGCCCAATCTGGGCTGATTTCGGCTTGACAACACAACGATTTAATGGTAAAAAACGTAACAGTTCGCATGTGCAATCTGATCTAAACATTTTCGATTTACGTTGTTCGAGCGACTTTGGCTTGTCGCTCGAATGACTTCTCCATCTCGTTCGAAATTTGGTTCGCGCGATCCTTCACACGACCTATCACTATAAAGCAGTGGCATGTCACTTTAATCCCTGCTTCTCTCGACATCCATTTCTCTTCTAATGACGGAGGGATGTCTTTTAAACGACCCCTTACAGTCGTTTGAACGACCCTTATTCCATAATTTTATTCATCCAATTTTTGACCCACAATTCTCTCATAATTATTTTTAACTCCTCTTCAGAATAATTTATATATATTTTAATTGAAGTGTTGGAACTAGGCATTACACCATTTTCTAGGGTTGTGGGTTACATTTATAAAGATTATGAGGAAATATTAACTGTTGTGGTAGCTGATTTTAGCTGCTCACTTCTAAGATCTTAGCTGATCGGGGTCTCCTTTGTATTAATCCTAAATCGCGAATAGTTATCTCACGATGCTTGAATAAATGTAATTTGTTCCTCACGAATCAAAATTCTAAGATTGTTCCCTCACAATTTCTCTCAACACTTTGTAGCCTGAATGGGGTGAAATTGTTTGCTCGCTGAGAGAAATGGCCATAATTGACTTAGATACTTTGACTACAATGTTGGGGGGGGGGGGGGGTAAATACATTAACACTTGTAAAATTCTTGAAGTAAAAAATGCTTTGTTATGCTCATTAGATATGGAAGGTTAGGCTCAAATTTTTTAATTAAGCGAGGGTAACCTGTTAAAAAGAAAAATTGGGGAACCAAAAGTGGAGGCGTTGCTTCCAACTGTTGCCTTGGATACACTTTCATATGATGAAGCACCATGGGAGTTGAACCAAACTTTTTCAACGATTGTATACCCCCATTTGCCTCGTCACTTCAACTATTCCAGTGTTTTTAGAGCTTTCATTTCCTTCAAATGTAAGTGTTCTCTCTATCTCTAAAGCTCTTGAGTTTTCTGCAATCAACTTTTCATTTTCCTTCTACATTTCGATTATGTTTTCTGAGAAAATGGTGTATGCCATAAATGATAGAGCGATAGGGGATTTTAGAAAAAGCTATTCGATCCTTGGTTAGGTAAAGATCGAATGCACTATTGAGCCTGATAATTGTTACAATGTGGAGGTGGTATCTGGTTTCCTACCATTTCAATAGCCGAGGGGGGAATAACTTTTCCCCAAAATGATTTTTTTCTAGAGTTTTATGAAATTTTTGGGTGGTCCCTGACCAATGTTCCTTAAACATGTGGAGGATAGTGAATGGAGGGCAGTCGATAAATAGATTTTACAGTACTCAAATTGGGATATCAGAGATTAAATATTATTATTCGTGGTAAAAAAACTGAAGGTAAGGAAGGAGGATAAGGTTTAGTTATTAATCTTTCTGACTCCAATAAGGGATATTGGGGTCATGGGTTTGCCATGAATTGGAAATATTCACCAATTCTTGAGGATGGTGATCCACATAGGGGGTTTAGGTGACCTGAAAGTGGGCAAAAAATAGGTTGATGTTACTTTCTTTTTAAATTTTGCAACTGTCAACCACTTATCATATGAGACTCTTACCAATACTTACTCCTTTGATTGTTTTGTGCAGATTTAGCCAAGAAATTGAAACCCGTTGTCTTGCATTTCAATCGTGAGGTTTCTTATAAAGGTTTGGAACCTTAAGAGGCCTCTGATCCCAGGTGCCGAACATCTCAGGTCGGCATCACTCTTTCTTGAATACAAGAACACCATAATGAAATTTACAGCTAAGCCCGCGGAATTTATTCCTGAGATTCATGTTCCTTCCATCAGTGAAGGATCCTCTGTTGCGTCCACCTCAACCTCATTTGAGCCCATGAATGTGAACACCATTACTACCAAAGTTTCGACCGAAGGTATGCCTCCAAAGAATAAACTTCTCTCACTTGTTGATGATTCCTACCTTCCTCCCCCCCAAGAGATCAACGGGGCAAGAGAAAAGAGGTTGGGGACCCTATGGCCTTGTCATGTTGTCTGATTCCCATGACAAGACCCGAGCCCAAAAGAAGGCAAAGACTGAGCCTTCGAATGCCGTTTGCTACCGAGCCCACCATAAGGGTAGAAATCCTCCTGAATGGGATGTCACTAATGGTAGATACTGACTTGGCTATCGATATTGATCGGGGCAAGGTTTGAAAGTTGACCTCTAACAAACTGTATTCCTATTTCTCTCAGGCACTATCTTTCTTAGGTTCTAAAAAATTGATTGGTTAATTATTTTATAAAATATTTTTGATAATCCACCAACGTGTCTTTTCTTCTGCGCAATTCCTGGTCGACTTTATGGATATTTTTGAATGAAAATATGAGCAGGCGAAGGCCTATGATGACATTAATCTGGCTTTTAAAAAGTCAAAATCCACCCTGGTTGCTCTAGTCGTAAGAAGCGGAGTCATTAGTCCAAAGGTCTGGAGTTCGAAACTGCCTAACGAATACCAGATTTGAAGCGGGCCATGTGTTAGGGTGGCTCTAACACAATGCCCTTCCTATTTAGCTCGTATGAGGGAGTCTAAAGGGCTCGTTCATATGGACGCTCAGGGTTATAAAAGAATAAGGTATAAGGAGGCGTTTTAGGAAGTCAAGGCAAATTATGATAAGGAGAGGTTAACCACCCATATTAAAATGGTTGAGCTGAAGTTTAAGGCTGAGCAACTAAAGAAAGTTACTGTAGAGCATGTTGAGATACTGTCCAAGACCCAGGAGGAGTTCTATGCCAAGGAATTTTGGGACAACTAAGAACATGCAGATAAATGATTGGCTTACATTCGTAAGTGAATTTTTAAGAAAGGATGGGACTCGTGGATTACTGTTGACGTTGTTCCTCTGCAATTAATCAAGGATTACTTGCTCGATTGTGTTAGCAATAATGAGTTTGGTCCTGACCCAAGTACTGAAGGTAATCGCAATGGGATAGCTCCTGACCCAGAGTGCAAACGATGGATGCTTAAATGACATCGGTTTTGTTATGTGCCGATCAGGCCAACCTTGTAAATTTCAAGAACATGTATATGATATTTATTTTGTTTAATTTCAAGAACATGTAAATTTCCAAGAACGTGGATTACATTTATAGAGATCACGAGGAGATTGTGCCATGTATGACTATAAGAGCTATTAGATGCCGTGGTAGTTGATTCGAGCTAATCACTTCTGAGACCCTAAATGATCGGCTTCTCCCTCGTGTTTATCCCAAATCACAAACGCCTATCTCCTGATGTTTGAAAAAATGTCATTCGCTCCTCACGATTCGAAATGCTCGGATTGTTCCCTCACAATGTTGTTTATTTTTTAGTGGTGTAGACTTACCTTAAATATACTTGTATGCAAGTGCGATAACACAATAGATGGACTAAGTGCTAATCAATAGAGAATACAATGTCTTTACCGATAACATTATCATGTCTTTAATGGACATAAAACAACACTCTCGGGAATATTGAAAAATCTCCATAATAATAATCATGATAATTATAATATTTAACCACAAAAATATTGATAGAAAACAGGTTCTTGATGCTTAAGATCGGATGCTTCATTTAGGGTTTATTTGGTTATGTTTTCGGAATACTTGTTTTCAAAAGTGTTTTTGAGAATAATATTATAAATTAGTTTTTGTGTTTTATATTTTTTAAGAGGGAAAAGAAGTAATTTTTAGTAATTTAATGTCTTTAACTTAACTATGTACATGTTTATTTTTTGTGGTGTAGATTTACCTTAAATGTACTTGCATGAAAGTGTAGTTACACAATAAATGGACTAAGTGTAATTAATTGAGAGCCAAATGTCTATAAGATATCAATAACATTTTCAGATGTCCTTTATGTAGATAAAACAACAGTCTAGGCACTGTCGACAAATCTCCACAACAACAACAACAACAACAAAAACAAGAACAAGAAGAAGAAGAAGAAGAACAGCAACAACAACAACAACAACAACAACAACAACAACAACAACAACAATAATAATAATAATAATAATAATAATAATAATAATAATAATAATAATAATAATTGTGATAATAATAATATCCGACCACAAATTCGTTTGACAGAAAATAGGCTCTTAAAACTTAAGATTTGATGCATCACATAGGATTTGTTTGGTTATGTTTTCGAAATACTTTGCTTATAATACCCTAGTGTATTACTTTGAAGATTAACCAGTCACACTCATTTGAGATAAACCTCACCTCTCAACTACAACGCGAACCTAATGTGTTCATTTTAATTATCCTAATTAAACTACTCAGATTAATTAGGATACAAAACTGCTATTTAAGCCCAATCCCGCTAATAGAATCTATTAGCTAAGTCTACTAACTTCACTAGGTATACATTTATAAACAATAGTTTAGCGACACACTTGTCATAATTAAATAATCACATCGTAAGCATATATAGATACGCGTGTACTATGAATAGATATTTATATAGTACCACACAAGCATATATATATATATCTCACACTATATACGTATAACAAGATCCCCAGATCTTAGATACATTCCTTATGTGCTATCCGACTCATGGTATCGCGCCTCACACCGAGAAATCGGGTCGGAATCTCACCACCAATCCCAAATGAATACACATACAATGGAGGCGATTAAAGACATACATCTGTGGGTCGCAACCATGCCACACTATGCCTAACCGGACTCGAAACCAATATTTATCCTCAGGCACGAATATTGATCATGCAATAGTACTATAACCCGAGGAATCAATCCAACACCTGCTAGTCAACGCTAGGGTGGCACTACATCAAATCTGCACTATTGTCACGGTCATTGACCTTGACAAGTTGGACTTGTCAAGATCAATGACCGTGACAATTTGGGGTGAGACAACTTTTTTTGTCACGCACGTGTCACGGTCATAGACCGTGATAACATCGTAAGAATTATCACGGTTGTGTCACGGTCTAAGACCGTGACACGTTTAGTCACGGTTAATAACCGTGACAAATTCTTGTCCCCTTTATAAAATTGTCACTGTCATTGAACATGATAATTCTGGGCAGAATTGAAAAAAAATATGCTGGGCAGTATGGCCACTGCCACTGCCACTGCCCAACAGTATATTTGTAGCTGTTATATCAACGTTGTACCTATTCAAATATCATATATCCAAATAAACTAGAGATAACGCAAATATACATTCAAAATAGAAACTATTTAAGAAGAAACAACATCACCATCAATTATCTCAAATCTACAAACTATTTAGCGGGAAAAGAGATTTTGTACCGCGACGCTCGGGGACACCTCCTTATCCTTCCCTTCTCATCCGAATAGCCACATAAGTATCGAGCATATGTGGCCTACCCTCAGGGCCACTCCCTGTCCCCTGAAATAAAATAAAGTAAAATTAGTATCCCCCCCGCAAATATAGATAAATATAAATCGAAATTGAAATCGAAATTGACATATAAATATAAATACATTACCTGTAGTGTCACCCAAACAGGTAACTTGAGCTCATATGACACCTCCTTCCTACTAATGTACCCCGGGTAATCGTGTCAAATATAATTCCCTTCATATCTGAACACTAAGAAATGCCATAATCCTATGGAGTTATGCGCTGCAAATTCCTTCCAACCGTTGCGTAGCCAAAAATCAGCAGTTGAAGTTGTCAATTCCACCTTTCAATGGTCTCCCATGTTTTGCTAGAGGTTCCAAGTGGTGGGGTATGAAAAGTGGAATTGACAACTTCAACTGGTGATGTTTGGATACATAACGGTTGGGAGGAATTTGCAGAGCATAACTCCATAAGATTATGGCATTTCTTAGTGTTCGGATAGACGAAGAGATTCAGTCTCCTCTCCACAAATAGGACACCCCAAATAACTATGTACTAATCTCCTATTAAAGGTAAGAAGCGTATATTCATGGATTAGTATAAACAAAACTTAGTTGTAGTTGAAATATTTATGTATTAATCTCCTCTCCACACACGCACACTACACAAGAGTGAAAATGATAAAGTGCAAATCAATTAAAAGCATTAAAAATGGATGTTTCGGTAAATTAAAATATTTATTACAAATTGAAAAATTGTTTCAAATTCGGGTTATCATAAAAAATGGATTGATATTCGGTAGGAGTAGCCAAGTCATCCACACTACTATTTAGACGCCTTGGACATTGTTGGACAATTGACCACAGCTCGTTGTTGATATACGCCGAATAAAAAACTTGCTTAACCTTTTGAAATGCACAAACAAACGACTCATCGCTCACGTAGTCGTTGCTCTTCAACTTGGACAAGTCAACCATGATCAAATTGGTGACATGATCAACTTTACAAGCATTTTTATCCTCAACTCTTACCCAGCCACAGTAAAATACAACCTCTTTGAAGCTTATATAATCCAATTCAAATATATTTTGGATTACACCATAGTAAGTCATTTCATCTTCAACGAGGTTTTTATCTTTTGCGCTCGCTCGAAAGATAGTAAGAGCTTTATATGAAATTCCCGAGTTTTGTACATTTGTACTTTCCTCGTACACTTTAGCGCCGAAAATGTAACCGTTCAATCGATACTTTTTGTACTCTTGTACCACGAACAAGGGTCCAGTGGCTAGACGAGCAAGCCTTGATGTCGCATCACCCGTCTTTAGGAGCTGAGAATATAGATAAATTAATTATATTAGTGGTAAAATTTGAGTGTAATGTAACGTTATATAACGACTGTTTTCATTATAATTACCTCTTGTGTCAACCACAACCTAAATTCGCTGTCTGATTGTACCATTGTTTTTCGTCTTTTATTGTTCTCACATGCTTCATATTTTCTGCATATTACAAAATTAATCATGTATAAAATAATCTAATAATGTTAAACATTATAATAATCGAAACTTACTTTTTCCATTCTTCGACATCTTCATGTGTGTCAAATAGATAACGAGCTACTTGTTCATGTTGCAAACTCATTAATTTCACTCGTTTTCCCATCACATGACCACCATCATCGACGAATTCATCAGTGTCATCAACACTGGTCGAGTCAGGCATATATTCCCGAGTATATATTGATGACTCCACGGTGATGTATTCCTCTGCAATTGATCCTGCAATGTATCGCGTATTCTTGACGTAATCTTTAAAAACTTTCATCAATATTTCAAACGGATACATCCACCAATATCTAACCGGACCACAAAGAAGTGCCTCGTCACATAGGTGTACCAACAAGTGAACACTTATGTCAAAGAATGCTGGGGAAAAGTACTTCTCCAATACACAAATCGCTTCGATCACAGCCAATTTTGCGGCCACTATGTGTTCTCGATTCACTACCTTCTCACACAAGAGGGAGAATGTAATACTAATTTGCATAATAGCCCTACGTAAATCCTTGTGCTTGGAGAAACAGTGCTTAAACAATAGAGGAACCAATTGCATGATCACATGCCAATCGTGGGGCTTAAACTTATGTAAATCATGAGTAGCATAATTCACAATCCTTTGCAAGTTGGACGAAAAAGTAGATGGGCCCTTCAAATTATATATTGTGTCTAGAAGCACCTTCCTTTCCCCACTCGTCAAAGTAAACGCACCAGGGGGAATTATTGTCCTTCCCCTACTATCTTCTTTCAACCACAGTTGTGGCTTAAGTTTTAACCATTTAAGGTATTTTCGTGCATTTTATCCATCCTTCGAATGACTCCCCCCAAGGCAAGTACCCACAATATGTTTAGCGAAGTTCTTCTCTGCATGCATCACATCTAATACATGGCGCATCGGGTTATTCTTCCAATAAGGCAAGTCAAATAAAATTGACCTCCGAGACCATGCCTTTCTTATCTCAGTTTCATTCCCAGTTGGGGTCTTCTTATGCTTGACATTCTTAAATTTGGTATTCTTAGCTGGCATATTAGGGCCACATTCAGAAGATTTACTTTAAATTTTTGAACCCGAAAGTTGTCTCGGCGGTAGCCTATGTTCAACTCCGCCCAATAAAAAATTGGAACCTTTATCAGATCTGAAACTATGAGCTGGGGGTAAAAACCTCCTGTGGCGATGGTATACATTTTTTAAGCTATAGGATAGACGAAGAGATTCAGTCTCCTCTCCATAAATAGGACACCCCAAATAAACATGTACTACACAACCGGATAATGTCCCATAAGCTGGAAAATCATGAATTGCCCACATCAACATAGCTTTCAGCGTAAACTCTTCTTTTCTAAAAGAGTAAAATGATTGCACACCCTCTTCCCATAAATCATTTAATTCTTCTACCAAAGGAGCCAGGTAGACGTTAATGGCATCACTTGGTGCCTTTGGCCCAAGTATCAACAAAGCTATCATCGAAAATTCAGGTCTCATACACTGTGAAGGAGGGAGATTGGTGGGCTAGGATCACTGGCCATACACTCTGATTGGTGCTTAGATTTCCAAATGGATTGAAACCATCTGTTGATATAGCCAAACGAATGTTGCGTTGTTCTCGAGTAAAATCGGGATACTCAAAATTCATCCTCCGCCAGACAGTAGAATCAATAGGATGACGCATGATATTACCCCCTACTCTGCCCTAGCATGCCAAGTCATTGCCTCTACAATCCATGGTACTGTGAAAAATCGCTTTAATCTAGGCCCAACGGGAAAATATTTCATTACTTTTTAAGGCACTTTTGAGCTTGTGCCTTCCTTACTAGTAGATTGGACATATCTAGGTTCATCGCATACCGGACAACGATCGAGATTTTCATACTCCTTTCGGTATAGTATGCAGTCATACACACAAGCATGAATCGATTTATACTTTATTCCCAAACCTTTCAAACTGTTCTTCATAACAGGATAGCTATTTGGAAGTATATTCACCTTGGGTAATAAGCCCTTCACCCATTTCAGAATTCCCGTCACGCTATAGCCAGACAAACCGTACTGCGTCTTCAAACTGTGCAAACCAACCATGGCACGTAAAGTTGTTTGATCTTTCTCACAGCTAGAGTATAACGGTTGGGTCGCCTTAAATTTTAAACTTTGGTAGTCATCGTCAAGTTTTATCGTGTTATCTTCACAAGCACTTGAATCTTCTATATCATCAGTAACCTCATTCTCCTCTGCTTCATAAACTCTGTACGCATCATCAACTAAATCCTCTAAAATATTATGATCTACGTCGTCCCCTTCTACATCTATTCTACTTGTTGAAGGTTGTTGTGAAGGTTGGTCGGGGACAAAAGGAACTTTCAATTCACCGTGAAAGCTTCAAAATCGATAACTATCTTGCATACCCGATCTTAACAAATGTAGTTCAACTGTTTTCCACTCAAACATCTTACCATTCTTACACCTAGCACACGGACACATAAACTCTTCGTCATTATGACATCTCTTTGCATATTTTACAAATTCGTTAACACCTCTGCGAAACACATCCCCCATTCTATTAGTCTCTCCCATCCACTCTTTGTATTTCGGATATCCCATCACAACAACCACAACTAAACACCTATTAAAGGTAAACAAAACTTAGATTTATAGTATGTTTTATTTAATTATACCATCATTTAATTATCCTATTAAAGGGTGAGTGGTCCTATCCCATTCAAGACCGCATTTTTCTGTAATATACTTAACAGCTCATGCACATTGTTACGATTTGAAAAAAATTCGACAGCATATCCTCGTAGTTCTCCAAGTACACGACGTAGATTGGCAGGTGTGAGTGTTATTTCAATTGATCAATTGACATAACAGTCACACTTGTCAATCTAGTATGTACCCAGAGAACATTAAGATACGACTGCAAAACTTCCTCCAAAAGTAACAACTTTAAGCCAATAAGAATATTATACAGAAATTATATAGTCTCAAACTGTCCAAACGGGACAATTCGAGAGATCTCATTATAGGGGTAATGACTCTCGAACGGGTCTAAGGGCTATTGAATTCGTACGCATAAGAACTAGAAGGCTAGTATCTATGCGCACTATATTTAATTTCAAGTATGTTTCATTTAATTATCATACTATATATACATTGTTTGATATACAAAGTAATTTTCAAAAAAAGTTAAAAAATTCCACCCCCATATGGACAATAATCCAGTGGTCATGCCACTTTTAAAACTAACCAACCAAACATTTACTAAACAAAATAATCCAACAGCATTGTCAACAACAAATGTGTATCCCATACTCCTTCTAATTCATCTACTCAATTAATTCATTTCATCAATTAAACTAACAATTAACGTATAGAATTATTAATTTACTAATTTACACTGAGGGTTAATCCTACTTTCATATGAAATGGGCACTAATTATTAATTTACTTTCATCTAAAACTGTTTCATTTATTAATTATATTTTAGTGGATGTAATTATAGAATCTATGGATGGATTAAATTTAATTTTACTATGTGAATGTTTTTATCTACAATGAGTTAACCTTGAAACAATATATATTATCTCATAGAATCATCAAAACACTATATTAAGAGAATTTCAATGGTACATTGACTTACCCTCCCCCCCCCCCCCCCCCCCCACACACACACACACAAACAAATTGACAAATTCATCGGTTATTTCCAACATATAAACATCATATACACCTAACAAACATACACAAACATATATTCACGAGTTAGTTTCAACAAAAGTGCAAAAAATTCAAGAACCCATATATATACAAATACAAAATAAATAACTCGTGAATTTGTCAATTTATTTGACAAATTCATGGGTTAATTCAAATACAAAAATAAATTCATGGGTTAATTCAAATACAAAAATACAAATTCATTGGTTAATTCAAATACACACACACCCCCACCCACCACATACACACACACACACACACACAATAGCCCCCCACCCTGCGCCACCTCCCTCCACACCCGCCACCCACCACACATACACACACACACACACAACAACCCCCCTGCCACGCGCACACACACACACGCACATATATATACACACAAACATATATATAAATGGAAGAGAGAGAGAGAGAGAAATAAACCTGAAAGTAGAGAGAGAGAGAGAGAGAGAGAGAGAGAGGGAGGGAACGACGGGAGGGAAAAAAGAAGGGGTAAGGATTTTTGCTGCAGAAGTTGTCACGGTCGTGTCAAGGTCCTTGACTGTGATAATTATTTAAAGAATTGTCACGGTCAAGGACCGTGACAAGTAAATTTGTCACGGATTTGTCACGGTCATTGACCGTGACAATTCTTTGTCACGATCGTGTCAAGGTCAATGACCGTGACACGAAATGCGTATTTTTTGTCACGGTCAATGACCTTGACAAGGGTGCCCGGCTGAAAGGTGACAATTTTGTCAATTTGGTGTAGTGTGGGCTGCACACTGCGTGCAACCTTATACAATAGCACTCTCAAGTAAGTATGCTTAACACACACACACACACACACACACACACACACACACACACACGTCTCTTCGCTCTTTATAATTACTAACCATCAAAGCCGTATGCATATCCCATCGCAAACGATTTCACCCAATCCCGAAGTTCATCCCAACTTTTCGATTTATTTATTTAACTAGACCCTCGTTTGAGCACCCCAATTAATTATCAAATTCCCACTAATAAGTTGTGACATAAGCTATTTTTTATTAAATATCCACTAATTTGGATAACCTCCCACATACTCGCTTAAGTTCATAAAAATACTTCGATCATATCCCCAATCCAAATCTACCAGTCATTCGAACGAAAAACCCATCTTATTCGAACAAGATTACAAAACGTGGACATGAAACACTTTTCTTAGGCGGGATTTACCCCCAACCTCCTAACTTCGGTTCTCTAAACCCAAATTTCCAGATGTTTAGTCCATAGATCATCCATAAAACATAATCCCATCGCTATATATATAAATCTAACATAGAAATAACCACAAATTCAAGATTTAAAACTCTTACACCAAGTTAATCATCAAAGATCTTATCTTCCGTCTATAATCACACCCTTCATTAAGAAACCTAGAATTTTATCTTTATTCATAAGTATAATCACTCTTAATTTATCTTTTAATCAAGATCAATAAACTTTTATCAATAGGGATCTTTATCAAATCATCAATTTCAATTTTTCAGAACACATCCACAATTTCTAATATAAATCAAGAAAGTAATTAACTATCACTTAAAAATGCGATATAAGGCAAGCACTTACTTGCCTTTATGGATTATAAATCGGAAGTTCTTTAATCCGGGTTGAATCTACTCTTCAATATCCTTCCTCCATGCCTCTTTTCTCTTCTCTAGGGTTCTTTTATCTCAACCTTTTGTTTGAAAAGTGAAGGTTGGTTGTCATCCACCTTCCCAAACCCTAATAAGTCTTCCCAAAAGCCTAATCCCGTTTTTCCTTTAATTATAAATATAAAATGACTTTCCCACCCTTATTGAGAGTGCGTGTTATTCTCTGATGGAGTAAACTTATTTAATTAGATGTTAATCCCCAAACAAATTTTAATGAACTCTAGAATATGCAACTATGTGATTCAAAATAAGCATGTAAAGAAATCACAATTTCAGAAAAAATCCCCGCAAGGCAAAACCTTTTATTTCACTAAAGTATGCAAATCGTAGCTTACAATACAATAGAGAAATACAACAGTGTATCCCTTGAGAACCCATATTGATCGCAGTCATCAACAATGATTCTCGTAAGAATCACAAGTGCAGTAGTAGAGACTCCTTATGTACAAGGTCAGCAGTGAAGACTCCTTATTCACAAGGTTAACTTCAATAAAGAAGTGCTTTGGGTTTCAAAGATGACTCACAAAAGTATTTTGGATTAATTGTGTGAATCAAGCAGGTCCATAGTTTTCATAAATCAAAAGTCTTAAGGAAACATCTTCACGAAGCGGGTATTTATAGGCAGACACAAATTTTGAGGCGGTGCAATCTCGTTCGAACGAGAAGTGAACTTCGTTCTAATGATATAGAGATGTCATTTGAATGACATCAACTTCGTTTCCAATTAGATAAAAAAATACAAGACAGTAAGCCCTCATTCAATGTACGTTTGACAAATGCATACATCAAGCTTCTAATGACATGCAGTTCGTTCGAAGGAGATATAAATCTCATTTGAACGAGACTGTCTAAAATAAAATAATTCTTTGAGTTTAAAAAGTTATTCAAAAAACTCTTTGAAAACGCTTTGTTTTGACAAAACCCGTTTAGAAAAATATCCTAGTACTTAGCAAAAAATCCACAAAACACAAAACAAAATCCACACTAAATATACGTCAAGTAGTAGAACATGTTGAAGATGCTTGATATTCGGATCCGTCTTCTTGACCGTGTGAACTTGAATTTCCAGGATGAAAGTAACGGGATACGCCATACTTAATGTGAACTAGACTCTATGGACAAGTCATAGATGCTAGGGGCAATGCTGAAAAATTTACCCTTACAAATCTCCACCTATGGCTATTCCGGTACAAAATAAAAAAATCCAAATTATCCAACAAATTCTATACAAATCTAGCACCCTCCCAGAAACCCAAAAATGGAAAGATACTAAACATGTACAAGTCTTCAAACTCTTCAACTTTTAAATCTTCAAATCTCTTGCCTTCTCTTGATCTTCTTTTTGGGAGCTTTGCCAAATGTGTGCTTTTCATATGCACATCAAAGTGTACCTACACACAATAGACAAAGAAAATACCTTCGTGACGTATCGAGTTTGGAATAAAATAAATCTCATAAGTCAAATCAATTCTCCCCCATAAATCAAAATCTCACTCCCCCATAATTTATAATCCGTTCTACCCCTTTTTATTTGTCTAAAATAGACAAGGAAAAGAAACAAAAATAATAAACTGGAGTGGGTCACAACAACAAGCATTGAAAATCATCACAAACATATATTAGATAAGGCCATGCAATGATAATCTCAAAAGGTTCCACAAGCTATTTTTGATTTTTCAAAAATTTTCAAGAAAAAATAATTTTACAAAAACAACAAACCATGAATTAACACTAAGATAAACAAATCATGAAAATGGAACGAATGGGTGTGAATATAATCGATAGGAAATTCAACTCAAACAATCATAACATATGTGCACGATGAATTTTGGATACTCCTAATGAGTGAACTCAAAATCATCCTTAGGTGTAAAAATATTGAATTCATATGATATCAACTCAATTTAATCAACAAATTAAACTCTCAAATGATTTTCACACCAATAATGCCAAAAACTATGTAATGCTTTTACAAGATTTTTTTAGGATGTGCAAACCCATTGATCTTCGACTTAACTCCCTCAAAACTCACATATAGAATATTTCACTCAACATTTTTGTTTTTAATAAATCAATGCTCATATGTAGCGAAGCATCAAAAATCTTTTAAATTTGGCCTATCACTTTATATTTTTTCTTTTGAGTGCTTTTAATCTTTTAGGCTCTTTTGTTTTGCAAATGGTGGCTATTCACGCAAAGATCTTTTTACTTTAGTAGCCCGAGCCATAGTTTTTAACTTAACACATTTACCGGAGATATAAATTTCAATTTTTTCAATCCAAGCAATGGTTCTTACAAGCACTACTTTAATCATCTCGTTTTATCGCATTTGGTTCGTTTTAAAAGCAGTATTAAAATGATTTTTTTTTATCAACATGTGATAGACAAGTACAATGCTTAAATAAATTCATAAATGTGTGCATTAAAAGAGACAATGAGTCAAATATGTAGAAAGTAATCGCTAATCACATCTTAATGACTCAAAACATTATAAAGCACATAAATGAAATGATGTTGCGTCTCAAAATACTACTAAAAAGTCACATGGATAGTGGAATATTATTGTGACTTGGTGATCCTAAATGTCCATCCATAAATGGTGTACAAATAAATACAAAAGTCTTTTTGTGTTTTTCAAAATTTTTATCAAAAATAAAATCTTTTTAGCTTTTTCACTTTTTCTAAAAAAAATAGAAAATGCTTTTGTATTTTCCAAAAAATTTCAAGAAAAACAAAACTCTTTTTTGAATTGTTTGAAAAATATATCAAAATGAAAAAAGATAAATACAATGGTAGTACATACTAGCAATAGACAAGAATGATATAAGCATGACATCCTATGCTAGCAAACAAGTCTAAACCTCAAGTGTTAGGTTCGGAGGTGTTCTCCAAAGGAGGTGATATCCTATGAAAAACATCCAGCAAATTGTGTGAAGTTTTGATCAAATACTCAACTTGTTCTCGAAAACGCTAAAAATCTCTCATGTGATGTGCGGGAGTATACGGAGTGACATGTGTGGGAAAGTATGTAAAAAAACTTGTAATAGCATATCATGGAAGATACCTATGAGATACACTACCCAACTCTAAAAAAAATTCCTAAGGTGTCCTCTTTGCTTGCAATGGGAACAAACATACATGGGTTTAGGAACACCTCTTTCAAAGCGTCTAGGACGCGCTCTCTAATGGGGAAATGGACCCCTATGTGAGCTAGGTTGAGAGCCATATGGATCTATCACAAACTGGGGAATCGGCTCGGGTGCAACAGGGGAAGTGGACGCACCGTCATAATCTATTCCTAGTCTCTTCACATTACCCAAAGTGGGACAAATGAGCATCTTTTCAACCTTCTTAGATGTGTCCTCTAAGGTGACTTTGACCTCCCGGGCACATTGAAGATCTCTCTCGAGTTGGCATACTTCAAATTTCTCACGAGTCTCCAATGAGGATTGAAAATCTCCCTTAAGACTAGCCACTGTGTTGCTCAATTCACTCTTTTGTCGGTCTAAGACGATCAACTGCTCACACAAAGAAACTCTCACATCTTTTAGTTGACTCACTAACGCCTTACACACCCTCAAAACTTCTATCTCTCTCTCCAAATCTATCACCCTAAGATACAACTCCTTGTTCATCTTTTTCGTCTTCAAAGTCTCGGTGTACAAATCATTAAAAGATTTTTGGAGATCTCCTTCTCCCTCACTTGCATTCTCATCTTCACACTCACTCGAATGGCTCGAAACATCATCGAGGCTCTCACGTTTACAAGTTTCCTCGTCATCGTGGGACAAATTAGATGTGCTCATGTGACTAGCCATGAAAGAAACGCACTTTTCATGTGGTATTCAGCCCCTAAATCATCTAAATCGATCTCACTATCGCTAAGAGTGTCCATATTAGCTATTATTTTGCCATTTCTCTTTAGCATAGTGGGACACTCAAAAGCCCTGTGCTATTTGCCCTCGTAATCAAAACATCTTATATCTTCCTCATTTTCACCGATATCATTGACCTCATCTTTCTTTTTGTTTTTCTCAAAAAACTTTTTACTGGAAGAATTATTTTTGAAAATTTTGAGAAACTTTAAAAAAAAAATCGCAAACAAGGCCAAGTAATCAAAATCAACCTCACCCTCAAATTCAGACTCATAAAATTTATCCTTTTTCTTTTTCTTAACTTGAGTCTTTAAAGCTATCCCTCTATCCTTAGGCTTAATAATTTTGTAAAACATGTCGATCTCACAAGTTTGAAGGTCTCCTACGAGTTCTTTTAACCTAAGAGAGTCTAAGACCCCTAAAGAGTTAAGCACGGTGACCTTAGGAATAAATCAGGAAGGGAGTGACCTCAAATTTTTTTCCACAACTCTCGACTCCTCAATTCTCTCACCCAAATTAAAACTCATGTTAACAATGTTTGATAACTTAGCATAAAACTCATCGAAACTTTCAAACTCTAACATAGTGATAGTCTCAAACTGGGTGGTAAAATTTTGAAGCTTAAACGCCTTGACAATGTTGGTTCTCTCATGTGTCAATTGGAGGATATCTCATGCTTACTTAGACGTAGTGCACGTCATAATACGTCAGAACTGATTAGGGATGACGGCTCCAGAAATAGCACTAAGTTCGCGGGAGTTGTAGTTACTCCACTTAAACTCATCATCACTACAATCAGAAACGGGCTTGGGATTCGTGATATTACCAACGGTGACAGTGGGAGGACTCCACCCTCTTTCACATAGAAGTTAAACTCTTTCATCAATTGCCTTTAAAGTGGATCTCATACGGGCTTTTCAATAAGCATAATTTGATCCATAAAAAATTGGCATCTTATTATATTATATTCTCCATCAGAAAATTTGTGGATTTTCAAAACAGTTGATATCTCAGAAAATTTTTGCGAAAAAATGATCACATGATAAAGTTGTGCAATAAGCTCTGATACCAATTAGCGAGCGCGTTATTCTCTGACGAAGGAAACTTATTTAATTAGATGTCAATTCCCAAATAAATTTTAAGTAACCCTATAACATGCAACTATGTGATTCAAAATAAGCATGTAAAGAAATCACAATTTCAGGAAAAATCCCCACCGGCAAAATCTTTTATTTCACTAAAGTATGCAAATAGTAACTTACAGTACAATAGAGAAATACAACAATGATTCCCTCGAGAACCACAAAGATCGCAATCTTCCTTCATCAATGAATTCCCTCGAGAACCCACAATGATCGCAGTCATCAACAATGATTCCCGCAAGAATCACAAGTGCGGCAGTTGAGTCTCCTTTTCTACAAGGTCAGCAATGAAGACTCCTTCACAAAATTAACTTCAATATAAAAATATTTTGGATTTCAAAGATGATTCACAAAAGTATTTGGGATTGATTGTGTGAATCAAAACAAGTTTTTCCCTATAAAAAGTGAAGACTAAATGCAGCAGGTCAACAGTTTTGTAAATCAAAAGTCTTAAAAGGACATCTTCATGAAGCAGGAATTTATAGGCGAACACAAATTTCGAGGTGATGCAATCTCGTTCGAACGAGAAATGAACTTCGTTCTAACGACATACATATGTCGTTCGAACGACATCAACTTCGTATTCAACGAGATGAAAAAATACGAGATAGTAAGCCTTTGTTCAAAGTACGTTTGATAAATGCATCCAACGAGCTTCTAACGACATGCAGCTCGTTCGAACGAGATATCAATCTCGTTTGAACGAGACTGTCTAAAATAAAATAATTTTTAAGTTTAAAAAGTTGTTTGAATAAGTCTCTTTTTGACAAAAATCAGTTTAGAAAAATATCCCAACATCTAGAAAAAATTCACACACACAAAAAAAATCCATACCAAATATACGTCAAGTCGTAGAACATGTTGAAGATGCTCAATTTTTGGATCCGTCTTCTTAACTGGTGATCTTGAATTGCTATGACGGAAGTAACGGGATACGCCATACTTAATGTAAACTAGACTCTATGGACAAGTCCTAGATGCTAGGGGCAATGCTGGAAAATTTTCCCTTACACTTATACGGGTCCTTTTATGTCTAAAAATTCCCAAGACTCATACACGATACCCAAGTAGCTATTCTGAACTATTTCGACCAGTCTGAGATCACCGGTGCACTCAAAAAGGTCATCCGAGTCACCCAACTCCAATAATGCTAATTTTTCATTATTCGGATCCGACACGTGTGTACTCTACGCGTCGCCCATATATTGTATTGATTCGTCGATATAACATCCATAAACCCATCACCAATTTGATCGTTACTAATGCTCATACGTGACATATAATAAATCATATAAGTATTTACTTATCACACACATGCAAATAATAATTCTAATAAATATTAATTATTTATCTCGCTAATTAATATTTACTACATTCCGAATTAATTTTCTCCCAATTAAATTAATAAAATAATACAATTAATTATTAAAATTACGAGGCATTACATTCTTTCCCCCTAACAACGGAATTTACGCCTTGAAATTCGAATATAACTGCCACAAGGCTCTGGATAATTTACTTGTATGTCGTCCTCGCGCTCCCATGTCGACTCGGTAACATCTTTGACCGAAGCTTCCGCTCGCTACGGCCTAAGATGTCAACAGAATATCCGGTTGCAAGTCAATCTCTTCCAACGCTATGTGCCGATAAACCACATCAACCCTGAGATACCACATTGATGATGATACATGAAACACATCATTAGTCCGCTTCAAATGCTCCAGTAAGACGAGCCTATACACAACCGACCCTACGCTCTCGATGATTGGAAAGGCCCCACATACTTAGGCTCCCACTTCCCTTCTTCCCAAATCGCATCGCTCCCTTCATGAAAGATACCCGCAGAAACAACTGATCAATCACGTCAACTACAGGTATCTCTGGTTCGCATCGACGTAACTCTTCTGACGATCCTCAGTTATTTGAATATGACTCATGATCACTCAATCCTTGCCAACGTATCATGAATCACGTCCGGTCCAAGAAGATTGTTGTTCCCCACCTCTAACTAACACGAGGACGAATGACAATGTCTCCGTACAAAGCCTCAAAAGGCGCCACGCCAATAATAAACTAGTACGAGTTATTATACACAAACTACCAAAGGCAAATACTTCTCTCAGCTACCCTTAAAGTCCAGAATATACATCCTCAGCACATATTAAAGTATAAATGTATGAAAATAGGGAGAATGAACGTTTCTAACTTCAATTACAAGTTTCTGAAAATTACATCTTACTATTTTCATAAAATAGGAATTTAAATACAAGATTTTTTAAATTGAAAATTTAAAAACAATTTTGCAAAATGCAAATTGTAACAAAAAAATGTGTTTAAACCCGTAAAACAAAATTTAAACACATAACCAAACATAAATACCCGGTCCTTATTGACTCACGGAGTCGGCCTTAAGCTTCATCCGAAGCTAGTTGTTTTGGGGATATTTATGTGATTAGTTGTTGTTCAAAATTACTGTTCATGTAGTCAAGAAAGAGATAGTTGAATCATATAATATCGTTTAAAGCTTGATTTTTGTCATGGGGCAACCTAAGTGTTCCATCATGTCCCATCAAGACAATAAAGGGTTACATAATCTATCAAGTAATGCTACAATTACAAAAAATTTTAACCATTTCATACCCAATGTGCTTTAAGTATTCGTATCGTGACGGGACCCACACCATAGTACAATATTCTTAAAGCATATTGAGTATGAAATGGGTAGATATTTTCAGTGAGTGCATCATTATTCTATTCTATCTGGTGTTGGTTGATGGAGTTTTTCGAGCCTAACTCAGCTCTATATTTTATATTAGGGCATTATAAAATGCCAAGATTCTGATCAACAGAAGAATGCTAAATGTTGAACTATGTGTATCGTTAAAGCATCATTCTTAAATTGCTATAATACCTTTATACTTTGCAGGAAAAATAGTAAAGATCAAACACTTTATATGCTGAAAACAGAGATCTTATTGTTCAACTTCTTAACACAGCCCGAAGAAACAAGAATGTAGGAGGGCACCCTTTTTGGATGCTAAACGGACAGATTCTGCTTTCTTTTCAAATCATTTGAGAAATAAAATATTAAGGGGAAAAAATAAACAAAATAATAAATAGTCACTTCTTATAAAGGGGCAAAAGGTTCAGGCAGAAGTTCAAATCCGTTATCAAAAAAGGATCCCTGATCAGACTTCTCATCAGCACTATGCAGCCAATTTGTGTTCTTCAAGTCCTCTTTGAGCAGAATTGCATCGTACCTGGAGCTCTCGTAGATGTCCATTTCACTCACTTTCACTTTTGATGAATATAGATATTTGTCTTCAACAGTTCCATTTGCAGAAGGCCTGTTAACATAATGCCCATTTTCCGAATTAACACTAATTCTACTGGATGGAAGGTTCCCGTTGACAGATGATGGAGCACTTGAAGCACGACTGGGTTGACTCTTGGGATTGGTTGATCGAATGCTCTGAGGGAAAAGGGTTGAGCCTGAAATTGGGCGAGTGCCAGTGCTGCCATTTCTTATATCCTGCGAGTGAATACAAGTGTCTTTAAGACTGATATCTAGAGATACAACTCTTCCATAATAAAGTAAATTCATTGTTTATAGTTCTAAACTGATATCTAGAGAGTTTTAGATTATTCATAGTCAAACACCATGTGGAAGGACCATTTGGTATGATAGTATTGGTATTTTGGCCCTAGTTGCCAGAAACTTTTCTTTCTCCAGTTTGGGAAGCAAGAAACAATCATTTATCCACAAATGGACTCAACACATGAGTAGAGAGATTAGCTCATTAGATGTTTGCAAATTTAGCCCCCAAATCTGGATAGTTTAGTTTATTCTCCCACACTTGAGCGTAATGCCGATACTACTTCCAATTGATGTGGTGATACCAATGACAGTGGTATGACAAAATAATTTGACTATATATTTAAGTGATCATCAGAGAAATGTCACTCTTGGTAACTAAGATGACCGTGTGATGATTTTAATTTACAGTGATTTCCAAAAATGATGACGAGATAATAATGCAGGAACATGGTAGTGCATATATTCAGCTGCATTAATGTAACAATGGTGAAAAGCAGTATATTGATTCCAATAATATGATGTATATATCAACATAGTTAGAGTATCTTTTTTAATAAAGACCTTAGTATGATGTCAATGGTGTGCAGTACGTTTTTATGTAAAGATGCTAGTATCGTGGCAAAGAAGTGTGTGACATATAAAGGTGATGGATGCAATACTGATGGTGTCATAATATCATCTAATATGACAGGTTAGTTTCTAACTTTGATGGTAATACTAAAAGGCAGAAAATTCAAGCCAAACCTCAATGTAAGTCACTAGTAAGAAAAAAGTAGGTTCAATATTAAAATTATGGACATCCCTCCCCACATTATTAAAACTGACAAAACTGCATATATATATATATATATATATATATATATATAGAGAGAGAGAGAGAGATGTAGGAAAAGAAACGCATACCATGTGACGAATAGCCATATCCAGTGATTTCTTTGAGATAGTCCTCCCAAACCCCGTGCTCTCTGTGGCAGTCTTTACAGGTTTACGCATCGACGACTCCGCAAAACTTGAAGCTTTACGAGACTCCATTGTATCAACCACATGACCATTGGCAGGGGATCGACCCCTTCCAGTCGGTTCTGTGAGCCTTCCCCTAGTGACAGTGGGTGATGATTGTCTTCTTGGCTGATTTGCAGCACTCTGGGTATCAGTGTTCCCCTTAACAGTGACGGCTGCACCTGGCCTGGACCTACCGGCGGAGAGCGGCCTGTCCGGCAAAGTTGTACGTAGATTCGGTGGTGTGTCGAGCAAGAAATCATGGAGAATAATTGGCTGTGGGGCAGGTCGAACTCGTGGGCCCGGGGAGCTTGGTCGGGATACCGGTGCTGAATTGCGCCCATTTGAAACAGCACGCCCGACTGAAATTGGCGGTCCAGATGATGGAGAGAGAGTAGGTGCTGAAGATCGACGAGTAGGTGTGGATGGCCTTGAAGTCGACCGAACAGATGGGGAGTTTAAGTTTGCAGGGATTTGAGGCCTAGAACTTGGAGTTGAAGGTCTTGAATTTTGGGATGGTCTTGTTTTGTCAATGGAGGAGCTGTTGGGGGAAGGACGGGCTCGTGATGGTGTTGAGGACCGGGATGGGGTTGAACGGGACGATGAAGTGGAAGGTCTTGCTGTAGACGAAGACCGGTTAGTGGGGGTGGATGGTCTAATATAAGATGAAACTGAAGCAGAGCTGGTGTTGAGAATAGAGGTGGATTTATTCGAGTAAGTACTATATTGGTTACTAGAGATAGAAGGGCGAGTCACTGAACTGCTTCTAGTTGGCCTAGAGATATGGTTATGGTTACCCTCTGATTGAGACACAGATAGCTGAAAATTAAATGAATTTGTCATTAATTTATACACGAATTATAAGGAATATAGTATTACCAGTAAGAAATATGCTGAAATATATAATGAACAAGAAATACTCATAACTTAAACAAAAAATAGAACAGTTATTAGGAATTGAATTCGAAGGAAAAGGAATATAATATTATTATGTACTTGAAAAAGTGGAAGGCCATCATACTAGCGGAGAATTAAGGCAGCATTATGGTGACCAAAGCGAGATGGCACTCGATAACATATAAATCAAGTCAACTCTGTTTTTATGGTTGGACTTGGATATTACAGTAAAACCAGCTCTAGATCTGGTCAGCAGGCAACCCAATCAATCGTGTTGATTTCACCCGAATTGATAAATACACCATGAGTGTGAGGACATTACCCGATTGAACAATTATGACCAATGAGGGTAAGACGTTGCATTAAATTCATTCTTTACGATTGTCAAGGACCCGTAAGACTGGGTTGAGGCCATTGAGGAATGTAAGATTACGTCATGCATTGCCTACAAGTATGCTTATTTGCAAAAGCTTAATGTAGAAGAAAAAGAACAAAAAAAATTCCGGTTTGTCTGAAGTTAGTTATTCTATGGGTCATATGCTAATACAAACGAAGTAAACAATGACTTCTATAACTATGGCCAAAGATTAGCAGTCTTCAATGCAAAATAGAAACACATACCCTTGAAGCCTTGGTTGTAGAGACTGATCTAGCCAAGGAGCTGCTTCTTGGAGCCACTGAGGCTGGTTGAGGCTCACTTCCATCCGATGAAGGAAACAGAGGAGTTCCAGGAGGAGTGAGAAGCCTGTTAACAAGAAAAAGCAATAGGAATCAAAACCCCATACTAATGGCTCAAGTATAAGTTTTGATTCTAATGTCATTTAGCAGTATAATAAGTGCAATGATTTCATTAAGAAATGTCAGCTTTCCAAGTTCAGAGATATAAAATGACTTCTATCTTCAACTGTTACCGTTAAAATCCTGCTTAACTCAGATATGGAATACGCATCGTTTAGATCATATACAATATATCAACATGTAACTATTCATTTTAAAAGTCATCCATCAGAATCGTACTCACATGCAAAACTCCATTGGGAAAATTTTCCATCAAGAAAATCGACGATCACTTGGTCTAGAAAATATTCAACGACTGTAAGGTAATATGGACGCATGAAATCAACTATCTATCAAACTATTCATGAGTATGTCTCAAACTATAAAACTACCCCTTACTTTTGCTGCACTGAACTAATTTGCTTCATCACATTTTAACAAATTCATCAAAATAACAATTACGAAATAACACCAAGATGTAACAAAAGGCTCAACAAAATATCTAAATTACAACAGACCTTAAGAGTTTTAGTCTATAGGATTATCTAAATTGTTTGTGTACATTTTTTTTGGACCTTTTCTGCATCTAATAATATTGTGCAACCTATCTGTTTCTCTTTTCTGTTTCTTATTTAGATAGAATGGAAGTGCGTGCGTGCATGTAACTTAGTCTCCCTTGTTATAAGGAACAGTCATGATCGATCACTCGAATTTAGTCTTCAATAATCTCATGTCATTGCATCTAATACAATATCTGGCTTTAAGGCGAATAAAAATATGAGGTCATTTAGCCAAGTCTCACCGTTATAAAATATTCCAGTCCTTTCCTTTCCATCAAATTTGGAAACTGGATAAGGTGCATGTACCGATTTGCCAATTCCTACTAATTTCACAAAACTGCCTTCCAAGCAATTAGATTTACGCAATAGTGACAAATAAATACTATTCTTGTTTAACGGGGCAATATGTGCACAATTAATTATATTAAAGTACAACGAAGATTGAAATCTCGAAGATGAGCACAAAATGGAATACGGATCACACAATGCCATCCAATTTACATGATTCGGTGACACAATAATAAAGGCGCACCTAGATCTGAACTTAAATTAATATTAAAATAAACAAATCATAAAAAGGTTGAAGATTTTACCAATCATAGTCATGCTTTCCTCCGTCATTTGACGACAATAAATCGTCCAATCCACTTCTCATTTGTTTGGCTGATCCAACTGACAGTCTCCCTAATTTAGCCGAAACTGCAACAAAAAAAAAGAAGCAATTTCTTAAAAATGCTAATCAAACACTAATTTCCTATTCGCAATGCAAACTCTTTGGTACGATGTCGTACCGTCGGATTCATCGGAGGAAGCAACGGAGAGACTTGGACGATTCCGAGAAAAGAGATCCATGTTCTCATCCGTATCCTTGGAAATTCCATTGAGACTCATGCCTCTCCGGTGAGGCAAATTATTCCTCCCTCCGATCATTGATTCCTTTAAATTCCTATTCATTTCAAAGCCATCTCTACCAAAAAAAAATAATGAGAGAGAGAGAGAGAGAGTGTGTAGTAGATGCAAAGTGAAGTGATACAATAGAGTATTCTGTGATCTTCACGTCATATGAAGTTGACAGATAGAGAGAGAGAGAGAGAGTAGATCTGTAGTGTGGAATGGGATAGTGAGTTAAGAAGTAAATAACTGACAGGGGTAGCTTCTCTTTACTAGCATTAAATTGTTTACAATGTAAGGGGGCACTGATACAAATGGGTTACCTATCTATCTGCTATGGGGCCATGTGATTAGTACTATAAATATGTTTATTTATTTGGTAACCGACTCGCTCATTTCCTTCTGGATCAAAGATTGGAATCAAATCATGGGCATTTTATTATAACAATCATGTTTACTTTTCTTCTATCGTAAAATTAAACTAACTTAAACTTTTCATTCTTCAGTGGTAATTGACTATGGGAATTAATTGTTATTTTTTTGGGGTTGATTGATCTTCCAACTTTTAGCGGCTGACTTTAGTTCCATTGTATATTAAAGATGTAATATTACTAATTTGTTCTTTATCTCTTAAATATTAAAAAATAATTAAAATTAGATTTTTTATATAGGCCTTTTAGGGAGAGAATTTCCATAAGTAATCAGAGTGACTTTTCAATTATATAATGTGTTATATTTTTTATTTTTTAGATTATTTTTATAATTTTATCCTTTTAAAATCAAGTATTCGTAATTTTTTTTGAAAATGTTACAAATTTGGTTGAATTTTTTTACTTTCTATTTTTAACTTTTGATTTACAAATTCATTTTTTACAAAATTACTCATTTTGAAATCTCCTCTACGAGATCTTTCAAACAAGGTTCATGAAATCCATAATATTTCAAAGAAATAAAAAAATTACACATGTGTGGATACCCGAAATTTAGAACTATGGGCCTGGACGAGTAGCCCAGTCCTGGCAGCCCAAAGTCCAGGCCCCTCATCTTTTATAATTGATCCGGTCTCCCCCCACGATCCCATGAAGGGAAGTTATGGGGGAAATGGAAAACATGGAGGAACCCATCACCTCCACTCATCTACATGAACATGTATATATTAAACCTTAGGTCCGGAGCAAAACGACAAGTTGTATTCTCTGTAATCACTCTCCGGAGTATATAGAAATAAAATCGACTGCACCACCGTGGACGTAGGCACATCTTGGCTGAACCACGTACATCCTTTGTTGTCTTGTATTCCTTATCCTCTTCTTGATAATCTTTCTCTCATATTTATTTGTGTTGCATAATAATTGCCTCCACAATTGGCGCCATCTGTGGGAATCGTTCATCTTTCCCTGAGAAGAGCCCACATCAAGAAAGGAGTTTAAGATGTCTGGTCACAGCAGCAATGCCCCCCAAGCAGGAGATATTCAAGAGCCACCTGCTCCTCGCAGGATTAGGTCTGAAGTCCGACGTTCAGATGGGAGAGCTCGCTTGGAAAGACCAACCTCAGAAGAAAGTCAGGGACCAGCGAGGTCCACGCAGATATCCAGGTTCATTGATGCGTACGAGGCAAGACTCCACGAGCAGAGGGAGTCTTCTCGCAGATACGAGGCTGAGAATGCTCGCTTGAAAAGAAGACTGGAAAAACTAGAAAGGGAGCTTCGCCCTGATAACCGGAGACGCCCATATCGCACTCCTAGCCCTCAGGCGAGCAAGTCTCGCAGCCGAGGAAGGAGCCCTAGGCGAGAATCTCAAAGGGACGAAGGAGGCGAATCAGACGCCGACCTCCGCGAACAGCTACAAAGAGCTCGCCGCCACCAGAGCCCTGCTCGCAGCGACGAGCACATACGAAACATGGTCCGTAGGGAAATGGACCAGCATCCCGCTCACCACTGAACAAGATCAACTAGAGAGCTCGCGAGGCGAGCTCTTAAAACCCAGATGAAGTCACCTTTCACAAGAGAAATCGAAGAGGAGGAAGCTCCCAAGAAATTTGCCATTCCAAGGTTCAAGATTTACGACGGAAAGACTGATCCCATCGATCACGTCAGACAATACCGACAGGCCATGACCCTCTGGAGTCACCGAGATGCCCTAATGTGCCGTATTTTCCCCTCGAGCCTTCATGATGTAGCACAGAAGTGGTTCGAAAGGCTCCCTCACCGGTCGATCAAGAATTTCAAATCCCTAGCCGAACTCTTTACGGCCCGATTCATTACCAGTAGCTCCCATCCCAAAAGGATGGATGTTCTACTGACAATGAAGAAAACGCCTCAAGAGACCCTCCGAGAATACGTGAAGAGGTACTGGGAGTTATTCAATGAGATCGAGGACTGCGCGGAGGAGGTGGCAGTGGCCTCCTTCAAAATTGGGCTCCCTAGTTCTTTCCTCCTCTACCAATCCCTGACGAAGAAGGAAGCTATGACTATTGACGACCTTATGGCCCGAATCGAGAAATACGCAAAGGTGGAAGATGTCACCCGCTCTAATACAGGAGAAAACGGTCGAGCTAAGCTCACCACCAGGGTAGGTGAGAAAACTGAGAACCAGAGGAAAGGAGGAAAGAACGGAGGCAAAAATGGCTCCAAGAATGGAGGGAACCAGGACGCGTCGAAAGCATTCCAGGCGGTCAACACCGTTTTCAAAGAACCAATTTACAAGGTTATCGCGAAGATCAAGGATGATCCATTCATCAAGTGGCCCAGGAAGATGGGGGGAGATCCCTCAAAGAGGAATAATGCATTGAGATGCGCTTTTCACAAAGAGGGAGGGCACAAGACCGAGCACTGCAAAGCTCTTAAGTCTCACCTCGAAGAACTGGCCTAGTCCGGGCATTTGAACGACTTTATGGAGAAAAGGGCAGAGAAAGTGACTGCCAACAGAGAGATGAGACCCGACAATGTGCTGGAGGATGATGCTGGACATGAGTTCGTCGTAATTCACGGAGTATCTGACGTCAAGAAGATACAAGGGAACTCAGCTCGAATGGAGATGAAAAAACTTACAGCGGTAATGCAGGCTTTTCAAATCGATCCAGCAAAGTCACAGTCAGGAAAGCGTCGACGAGTAGAGGACGTCAACTATAACAAACATATTGTTTTCACGGATGAAGATTTAATGGGAGTAAGGACCCCACATCATGATGCCCTGGTCATTACACTCAGGATAGCCAACTTTGACATCGACAAGCTGCTCGTCGATCAAGGAACCTCATCCAAAGTAATGTACCTCGACCTGTTCAGGAAATTGAAGTTGAGCGTCGCCGACCTAAAGGAAGCTACTGTTCCTTTGGTCGGCTTCGCTGGGAAAATGACCATGCCCCTAGGCAAGATAGTGCTGCCAGTTCGTGCTGGGAACGTCTCCAAGATGATTGAGTTTTTGGTAGTTGACATCGAATCACAGTACCAGGCCATCCTCGGCAGAGGATGGCTTCATGCAATGAAGGCGGTCTCCTCGACCTACCATCAGAAGCTCAAGTATGTAACCGAGCGAGGAGTAATGGAGATCCACGGCGACCAAGTGATGGCGAGGAAGTGCTTCATAGCATCCATCCGACCAAAGCCAGAGAAGAAAGCCGGTCAACCCAGCGAGAAAGTTGAAGAGGGTGTGATACCTTCCAAATGGCAACTAAAGTATGGAAGACCAGGAGTATAGGAAACCAGGCTCCTCCCCTCCGAGCGTGTCATCGAGGACCTGGTAGAAGTTATAGCCGAAGTTGGTGACAGTAGCAGAGTCTTCTTGATTGGAGCATCTCTCACCGATCAAGAACAGAAGGAGTTGACGACCTTGCTGAGACGCAACATAGATGTTTTCGCATGGGAACCATACGAGCTTCCTGGCATTGATCCTGATATGGTCTGTCATCAGCTACACGTCGACCCCACATTCAAGCCAGTCACGCAGAAGGCACGAAGAACTGCACCCGAGAAGGCTAAAGCGGTCGAAAAGGAGGTCGAAAAACTACTGGATGCAGGATCCATACGGGAAGTACAGTTCCCCAAGTGGTTGTCCAACCCAGTAGTAGTTCCGAAGAACAATGGGAAGTGGAGAGTTTGCATCGACTTCACTGACCTCAACAAAGCATGCCCTAAGGATAGTTTCCCCCTCCCAAAGATAGACCAACTAGTAGATGCCACTGCAGCTCACGAGCGAATGAGTTTCCTGGACGCATACTCAGGATATCACCAGATCCCCTTGTATGCCCCGGACCAGGACAAAATGGCGTTTATCACGACGGTTGGGTTGTATTGCTACAAGGTCATGCCATTTGGGCTCAAGAATGCAGGGGCAACCTACCAGCGGCTGGTCACAAAAATATTCAAGTATCAAATGGGAGACACAATGGAGGTCTACATCGATGACATGCTCGTTAAGAGCAATAAGAAGGAAAATCACCTCTCAGACCTGTCAAAGACCTTCGAAATCCTCAGGAAGTACCGAATGAAGCTTAATGCGAGCAAGTGTTCCTTCGGTGTCCAGTCAGGAAAATTTCTAGGATACTTGGTCAGTAAGAGAGGCATAGAAGCTAATCCGGACCAGATCGATGCAATCAACAGGGTGCAATCCCCTCGAACAGTCCAAGACGTGCAGAAGCTCACTGGAATGCTCGCTGCCTTAAATCGCTTCATTTCTAAATCCTCCGAGAAGTGCAAGCCTTTTTTCCAGCTTCTACAAGGGAGTAAACCAATAGAATGGAGCCCGGACTGCTCGCGAGCTTTGGACGAGCTCAAGTCTTACTTAAGCTCTCCACCGCTGCTTGTCATACCACAGCAAATGGATTCTTTATACCTGTACCTCTCGGTATCCAGTCACACTGCCAGCTCGGCGTTAATATGCGAGGTCGCAGGAATCCAACACCCCGTCTACTACGCGAGCAAGACCTTATTAGACGCCGAGCAAAGATACCTACCATTGGAGAAGCTCGCCTTTGCACTAGTGATAACCTCTAGTAAACTGAAGCATTATTTCGAAGCTCATACTATCATCGTCCTTACATCGAACCCCCTTAAGGCGGTCCTAAGGAAAGCGAATTTGTCGGGCATATTGTCTAAGTGGTCAGTCGAGCTCGGCCGGTTCGACATCTAATTTTAACCAAGGATCGCTATCAAGGGTCAGATCCTCGCTGATTTCATAGCCGAATTCACTGGCGAAGAACTCCCCGACCAACCTCAACCAACAAAGCAAAAAGAGGACCCAGCAACAGTGGAAACCTGGAAACTATTCGTTGATGGAGCCTCCAACTCAAAGGGGGCAGGCGTAGGCATCGTTCTCATCACCCCAGAAAACACCATCCTTGAGCAAGGAATCAGGCTTGGATTTGCAGCCTCCAACAACGAAGCAAAGTACGAAACCCTAATAGCCGGTCTCCAAAAGGCGCAAACTCTGGGAGCAAAACGTTTACAGGTGTTCGGAGATTCTCAACTAGTCTCCAATCAGATAAATGGAGATTACAATGCGAAGGATGAAAGAATGGCAGCCTACCTCGCCCTGGTGAGGAAACTAATGACGAGCTTTGAGGAGATCAACATCCAGCAGTTTCCCAGAGGGCAAAACAGTCATGCCGACGCCTTAGCAGCCCTAAGCTCGGCAGTTGATTCTAGCCTTAAAAGGGTTATTCCCATCGATTTCCTCATTTGTCCAAGCATTAACCACAACTGCAAGCTGCCCAACGTGGAACAAATACTCCAGGTGGGATCATCCCCCAGCTGGATGGACCCCTTAAGAGACTATTTAAAGGAGGGCACGCTCCTCGAGGATAAGAAAACCTCCCACCAGATAAGAGTCAAAGCTGCTCGCTTTCACTTATCCACAGGAGGCGACTTGTATAAGAAGTCCTTCTCCGGTCCCTACCTTAGATGCGTCCACCCAGGCGATGTCGAGCAAGTGCTGTGCGAGCTTCACGAAGGAATCTGTGGAAGTCATGTCGGAGGAAGGTCTCTAGCCTTTCGAGCAATGAAGGAAGGCTATTCGTGGCCATATATGCAAAAGGACTCCGCAGTATATGTCCGCAAATGCCAACTCCGCGCTCCTATGGCTTACCAACCCGCCAGTGACCTAAAGTCCCTGTCCAGCCCATGGCCCTTCGCCCAATGGGGAATGGACATCGTGGGACCACTGCCTACCGCTGCCGGTAATCGCAAATATCTATTGGTTGCGACTGACTACTTCACCAAATGGATCGAGGCAGAACCATTGGCAAACATCTGAGACGCTGACATGATAAGATTCATATAAAGGAATATCATCACTCGATTCGGAATCCCCAGAACCATCATCACTGATAATGGGACACAATTCGAGAGTGGCCCCTTTCAGGACTTCTGTAACGAACACGGGATCAGGCACAACTTTAGTTCGGTGGCCTACCCTCAGAGCAATGGGCAAGCAGAAGCTTCCAACAAAACTGTGATCGATGGATTGAAGAAACGACTAGAGCGAGCCAAGGGCGCATGGGCAACCAAGATACCCCATGTCCTATGGGCATATCGAACAACTCCTTGACGAGAAACACGAGAAACCCCATTTTCGCTAACATATGGCATGGAAGCAGTCATTCCACTAGAGGCGGGCTTGCCAACAATGAGATCCGACCTTATCTACCAAGGCCAGAATGATGGAGCATTGCTCGCTGAACTCGACCTCGCCGACGAGCGTAGGGAACTGGCCCTGGTGAAGCTTGCGAGCTATCAGCAACAGCTCGCAAAGCAATACCACAAAAGGGTTAACCCGTGAAGATTCCAAGTTGGGGACTATGTTCTAAGGAAAGTCCTGGGCAACACAGCAAGGTCATCAGACGGCAAGCTAGGCCCAAACTGGGAAGGACCCTTTAAAGTAACTAGGGACGACCTGCAAGGTGCATATCATTTGGAAATGATGGAGGGCAGAGAGATACCACGAGCATGGAATGCAGCTAATCTCAAGAAATTATATTTTTAGATTCTCAAGGAATTCTATTGTTGAATCTTTTTCTTGTATTTGTTATGTGAAAGGAACAGTTCATTCCCCTTATTACTAATGAAATCAGTAACTGCATTTTATCACACATCTTTTTCCAAATCACAGGCACGATGGTCTATATAGCAGGGGGATACCCCTCCTCAGGTCATCGTCATGAAACACGAGAGACCTCTTAGCATTGCCCCTGGCAATATATAAAGCCCTAAAGAGGATTCTTAGGCAATGTGACCAGATTTTATACTGGCCATCAAACCTACTTTGGTTGAACAAAATCCTGACCGGATGAAGACATTCAATACCAGGTGTGTCCTCGCCAATTTCCCTATTTAGGCCTAAGGGAGTGTGACGACACAACCTAAAAGGTAAAATGGGGCACGTACTATACTGGACTGGGGGGACACTTGCATGGCAAAACGAAAATAATTATGAAGCAGCAAGAATATAAAAATATTGGATGAACAAGTTTAGTCGGCAAAATTCCCCAAAACACGAACTTTTCATTAATCTCTTATATTCACAAAAGTGATAATACATGTTTAGTCGGCGAAGCTCGCCCAAAGCATTTACATTATCAAAAAAGACAAAAGAATAACAACTTGTTATATTTACAACAACGATAATACACGTTTAGTCGGCGAAGCTCGCCCAAAAAGTTTACATTATCAAAAGAAAGATAACTTGCAAAAAAAATTCAAGGTGGAAGCCTCCGAACAAGATAGTCTGCCACTCTAGCTCTTCGTCCATCATCAGGAGCAGGGACCAGCTCTTCCACAACCTCATCTGCGTTCAACTCTAATAGTTGCCGAGGAATAGCATCAATGGGGATCCATCTATCATCCCTCCTGAATGGATTGGGCATCAGAGTGGAGGAGGACATATCGTGACGATACCATAACATCGAGTTCCTCGGGACCTGAAGCTCTTTCAAGGCACTCAACCACCCTCTGATGAAAGAAAGTTCCTCGAACTCGGATAGTCTTACGGGAGCATCTAGCCAGCCTTGATCATAACCGTCGGCCCACGCTTGTCGAGGACCCCTCTTGAATAAATGCCGCAATCGATTAACGTCCCTTTGAAGCCCTGCAGCAGTTACATATGCTCGGCGGACATCATCACAGAGTTCTTCCATTTCCTTATGCCGCTGTTCTTCTTCTTCCCTGTTCCTGCCCCTGGTGCTCCCACCAGCTCGCGTGAGGGGAGGACGAGTGGAACCTCGCGGAAAAGGAGGAGTATGTCCACCTCGCGAAGACGAGGAGCCTTGCAGAACCATTGAAATAGTGCTCGGCGCATGCTCTCTAAGTTGCAGGACTTCCCTCCTCAGGTTTTCATTCTCATGCTGCAGGAATTCCCCAACTTGATTTATCTCGGTGGCCTCCAGCAACCTAGCTCTCAGTACATTGACTTCCTCTTGTACAGAGTCACCAATGCCTTCCATATCCTGGAGCCTGTCCTTCATCCTAGCCACTAGCTCGGACTGCTCCTTATACTTTTGATTCCTTGACCTAAGAGACTTGCAAAGCCTAACAAAGGCCTGACGAACCTGAGGACTGGCATTGGGACCAATAGTCCTGCCCAATTGAGATGTGGCAGGAATATACTCTTCTACATCAGTCAACTACAAGACATAAAAGGGCAAGGGAAAGAAAAATCAATCAATGCATTGGAAAAAGAAGCCTTTTTATTTCATTAATAAAGGTCAAGTACATCGAGCAGAAAATAGAAAAATTATAAGCAGAAGTACAAAAAATAATCCTAAGAGAGGATTAACTAGCAACCTCAGGCTGCCCAGAGGTGGCTGGCTGCTTCCCCTTGTCAGCAGCAGCAGAGGCATCCCCCTTTACAGGGATGCCCTCATTCTCTTGGGCAGGACCAGCATCAACAAGAGTTGTCTGAGAGTCAAGATCAACATCCTCGATGGCTGGGGCAGGGGCTTCTTCGTCAACGGTTGGCCTTGGACCCAGGTCATGCTCGTCGAATAGAGGAGACTCAGCATCAACACCAGCAGCTAGGAGGGCCTTATTCCAGCCCTTCTTGAAGTTCAAACGGTTGATATAGCCTATCTGAACTTCGTCGTCTTCATAAACAGCAGTCCACCCGGAGTTGTATGAATCCTCCTTGATGGTGGCTACCCGGGACTCCTTCTCCTTTAGCTGCTCCGTCAGAGCCTTGTTATCCTCCACAACACCCAGCTTGCTCGAGCAGACTAAGTCATAGGCCTGCCTCAGCTCGCTCAGCTCCTTAACCGCCGCATCCCTCTCTCGGTTAGAATTAATAAGACACATACCAGATGAAGCTCGGGCGGCATCAGCAGCCTTCAAATCAGCCTCTAGCTGAGAACCCCTGACTTCTAGAGCGGACTTCTGCTGCTCCAGCTCACCATTCATTCTCACCAACTCGTCGCGAAAAGGATAAAGCACGACGAAGTCAATCACAAACTGCCAAAAATAAAGAAGAAATCAAGAAGGAGAAACAATTAAAACTTGTTAAGGAATTGAAAAAGGGAGAGAACCTTACCAAGGCTAGTCTCTGGCTAGCTTGAAGGGCTAATTGGTCAGACCCCAGCGCCCTCTGGCAATCTGCAGGAAGAACTGCCCTCTCGAGCAGCGCAGGAGCCAGCTGAGGAGAAGTGGAAACCGAGGCCCCCTCGGGTAAAGCAGACACCGGGACCAAGTCTTGCCCAGCCTTCGTCCTCGACTCCATCCTCCTCCTCTCTTCCTCTCTCTCCCTCTCCATCCTCTTCCTCTCCTCCACCCTCTTCTTTTCCTCCACCTTCTTTCTCTCCTCCTCCTTCTTTCTCTCCCTCTCTCTCACCTGCTCTTCCTCCCTCCTCTTCCTCTCTTGCTCCCGAGTGGAAGATCGAGAACCAGTAGCCACGGCCCCAGAAGAAGACTTTTATTTCTTTGACCTCTGTGCAAGAAGCACATGGTCCTCATCATCATCTTCTCTAATCAGGTTCTTCCTTAGAGGCATCTCTTCGCCTGAACTGCTGGAAGTGCTCGACGATCCTCGAGCTTCAGAATCCTCTTCAGAAGAACTGCTACTGTCAGAGCTCCCTCCACCCAAATTACTCGCAGCTCCTGCAGGCTCACTCTCAGAGCTACTCTCCTCTACATCCAACTGGATAGGCTCAGCAGTAGTCTCTCCAAAAGAATCAAACTCTGGAACACTATCCACAGGCCGTGCTATGAAGCTAGAGCCTGCGTTCTTATACTCGAGCAAAAAGGTAGCAGACCTGGGATGCTCGCCGTCACCCAGAGGCTCCCCGATATTCTAAGATTTCACCAACTCCGAGATACGAACCTCACTGAGAGCAGGCTCCAAATTCGTTGTCCTCGCTGTGGGAGAAAAAGCAAAGAGAGGTTAGAAAAGTCACAAGTCAGCAAAGGTTGAAGCAACAATACAATGTCTACCTATATATTCTTTTTCGTAAAAAGGGACGGTGAACCTCTCAGACCTCGACCCTTCAAACTGGGGAGGGAACTGCCAATTCCTAACAAGGAAACCCTCTTGCCAGTATTCCTTATGGGAATCAGGTAGGTTGACTACCAACACCCTATCAGGACTCCTAGCTTTGAGGTATAAGACACCTGAGCTAGTTCGAGAGAAGGAATAACAGAAACAGATCTCGGCAAGTCCTAACCTAGTACTATACAACTGATTTATTCTATGGACACCATTTACTATCTTCCACACATTGGGCGAGCACTGTGCGGGAACAATATTGAAATAACCAAAAAAATGCAGAAATAGATCATTAAGGGGAAAAGTAAGTCCCCCCTAGGAGAGCAACAAAACATGGATCCAGTGGGCATCCTCTATATCCCTAACGTTCCTAGGAGGGGAGACACAACATTCAATATCTACCCACTCAGGAATATTGTAGAACTTCCTTAACTCAGAGATTGACCTATTTCCAATCTTCGCCATTGAAAATCTCAAGAAATTCTACAAACCAAAGAGAAAGTGCAAAGAAAGGGCACGAGAAACTTACAAAATAGAAGATCGGTTCGAGTGATGAAGAAGCACGAGCTCAAGACGACTAAGAAACAATGGGAATGGGGATTCAGAGAAGAAGGTACGAGGCGCTAGAGTTCTCAGAAGAAGGAAGAGTACTGGAAAGGCTGAAACGACGGAAGAAAAAGTGTCTATTCCAACAAGCCTTCAATTCTAATCATAGCGCACAGATAGCAAAGCGAGTGCCGCCAAAGCCACTTCACAGTTTTCGAAGAATCACAAATCAGCCATAATGGCTTATCATTTAAATCCATTGGACCCATAAACACGGCCCAACAAATTTAGGGGCAATTGTGGATACCCGAAATTTAGAACTATGGGCCTGGACGAGTAGCCCAGTCCTGGAGGCCCAAAGTCCAGGCCCCTAATCTTTTATAATTGATCCGGTCTCCCCCCACGATCCCATGAAGGGAAGTTATGGGGGAAATGGAAAACATGGAGGAACCCATCACCTCCACTCATCTACATGCACATGTATATATTAAACCCTAGGTCCGGGGAAAAAAGACAAGTTGTATTCTTTGTAATCACTCTCCGGAGTATATAGAAATAAAATCGACTGCACCACCGTGGACGTAGGCACATCTTGGCTGAACCACGTACATCCTTTGTTGTGTGATTGGCATCTTGTATTCCTTATCCTCTTCTTGATAATATTTCTCTCATATTTATTTGTGTTGCATAATAATTGCCTCCACAACATGCAGTAAAAATTACACATGCAGTAAAAATGCAACATTCTTATATTGGTTAAATGTGTGTCGGAGCTTCAGAGAGTTGAAAAATTATACAAATAGTAAAATTTATTGTGCTTTGGTAGTGGGGTCGGGGGCCGCTAGAGCGAACCTTTAAAAATAATAAGAGAATATTGAGTAAATGGGTGCTTGATGGACTAAATGAGTTAAACTAAAAAAATGTGCATTTTTTACAAAATATCTATTTATGTTTGGGACTATACATTAATTGATCCATTTATTTAAACAATTTGTTTGTATTCTTGTTTAATCCTAATAACTAATTTGACAACCCAGTTAATAAGTAAACAAATTATTATATATAAGTTCTATTTTGAGAGTTTTTTCTTAATTAAGTCCTATTAGCTAGTCAACTATTAATTAAGTTTTCTTTAAATGTATGGATTTTTTCTTTACTATATACTATTCTCCTTACATTCCCTTCAAATTTAAAAATAGTAGTTATTTTTTTTTCAAATTTTAAATAATTATTACTTTCGATATACAATTTCAAAATTTACGAAATTTATATTTTTGAAAGCTATTAATTGAGCCTTGTAAAACAAGATCCGTATTCGATTAAAAATATTAAAACAATAAAGATGACGTGTTTTCTTAATTTTTTAATGGACACAGTAAATTTTATTGTCCGTGTAATTTTTTTATTTCTTTGAAATATTATAATCTTTATGGATCTTGTTTGATAGATCTCGGTGAGGAGATTTCAAAAATAGTAATTTTACGAAAAATGGATTTGTAAGTCAAAAGTTTTGATCATTTGAATATTAAAAATATTTCTACCACTTGTGTGACTTTCCCCAAAAAGTTACGAATGATGGTTTTAAAAAAAGTAAAGTTATAAAATAAATCTCAAAAATTACGAATTGAACCTATTTAATGGTTGAAAGTCACTAGGACTTATTTATGAAAAATCTCTTCATATAGGATCTATATGTAAAACCTTTTAAAATTAAGCATTAAGTTTTAAGGGGCAAGTTCCCTAACGAATGTTTAATGCTTACTGCTGAGTTATTTTAATGATATTTTATTTCAATTTTATCTTTTAAAGGACAAAATGGAGTAGTAAATAGTTAGTAAATGAAAACCAATTAACTCTAATCGAACAACATACATTGAGATAAAAAAAATACACTTTTAAATGTTCAGAATTAAGAATTCAATATTCAGAGGCTAAAAAAAATAAAAGGACCTTTACTTTCAACTCTTACTTATTTTCATAATATGATATTGTCTCGCATATTCACTTTTTGAAAGACTTTTCAAGATTTTTTACAACATCTTTCTTCTATAAAAGGGTCGCAATAAGTGAAAATGGAGGTCAAGAATATAAGTAGAAAAATTGAAAATCAGGTCCAAAATATAAAAGTGTCGTAATAAGGGTCAAGGTCCAAATGATTATAATGGATGGGGTTACACCAACTAGAGGTATATGGGCATTTAAGTACATAAAAGGATAAATGTCCTCCCCAAAGACAAAAAAAAAATCATTACATTACTTACGATTTGGCTCTCGGACAGTAATTTCTAGAACCCAAGTTATTTTTATTAATAAATAATCTATCATTTGTTTCCCCAAGGATGTTAATGACAACCTTTTCCAACTGAGAATATCTTATATCTCTTCATCTTTTTTTCTTGTGTATACAAGGCTAAATCTAGTAATATCCATTTTAGCTACATTATATATGGTGTTTTGTTGGATATATATATATATATATATATTTGACAAATCAATTATATAATATAAGATTTATCTATATATGTAGGGGAATCAAGACTACAATAATGTAAATTGTTTAAATTAGTGTAAAGAGCTATGTAATAAATTAAATAACACCGAATATATGTGATTCATCCGAGATCGACTTATGTCCATGGGGAAAGAGGGGTATCGTTAAAACAAGAGAAATAGAGACTAGTTGGAATGTTACGAAATTCTAGCTAAAAGCCTTAGTCATAGGTGCAAGTTATAGATATCTACAAACGGTTAACAATAATCATCGTCCTGATAATAAGGTTTATAATTTATACAATTTCAGAGTCCATTCTAATAGTTATCACTTAGAGAATGAGTTTCATTATGTTCAGTATCTTCCTGACTTGATTATTTCCTAAGTAATTGAGCTAAGTAGAATTCCATTGCTTAGGATATTGATTTGTGGTTATCCCTATGTGTTGAAAGACTTTAGATGTAACCAGTCATACTTGGGATTGACCAACTTAATATAAGGGTATTTGGGGTTGTCAGTGTCACATGTACTACTTCGTGGGCCACGTTGGCCTTATTCTACTTCAATAGCCTCCAGAATTAGAGCTACTGGCCTTTAGGCAATGTCGGTCTGATTATGTTTATTATAGCTTAACTACTTCATATAATACAAGGGTAAAGTGTCTCCAACTTGATATGTGTCCCACTTTAAACAAGTGAGAACGTAATTATTGTGAGGCTTGCACGTGATCCCTAAGCTAAGGTATACGTGTGCCGTAATTGGTGTTTCCCCATTTATAATTACGCGTGAAGCACATGTCCTTAAGGAAGTGGGAATGCAGATCTCTTTCTAGGAGAGTTGTCATTCCGCATCATATCTACTGATGAGGGGATTAAAAGGGGGGAAACTCATTGCCATTTTTTCCTTCTTCACTTTCTCAAATGCGATCCCTATTTTTCACTTCACTATTTTTTCTCGTGATGTTCCTCTGCAACTTCACAAAATATTCATATTGTTATAAAACTTATTTCCTTTTTCTCTTGCACTTTTCAAGGGCAAAAGGAACGAGGAAATACTAAGTTTCCTCTAAAGAAAACTTTAGGGATTTTTATAATGGTATAATCCCCTGTGATGTTAAAATTATAGTCCCTACTGAGGATGAGGACCTTTATGGCCTTTAACCTGACCATATCTCCATGTTTATAGTGGCGATGAAGGAAGGAAGTTTTCCTTTACCCTTCCATCCCCTAATGGTCAAAACACTTCATCATTACGGAGCTACACCCTCCTAACTGAAAAAAATCTTTTTCCCTATCGTTATGGGGGCGTTGGTCATTAAGTAGATTTTTGGGACAAATCTTGCGCTTGATGAAATAAAGTACTCCTATGAACTCTAATATAGAATTGGGTAAAGTACCTAACATTTTAAGTCTTGGGATAAGTCTAGAATCGTAATTGAATGGTTGACCAAGTCCCATAAAGTAATAGATATAGACACATTGGTGCTTTTTAGGAAACTCTACGATTAAGGCCTGAATTGCAAGGGTTGTATTGTGCATGTATCATACGACACTCTCGCTAATGCAATTTTAATTGTGTTTTTTTTATAATTCTACTTGTCATATTTTCATAGGCCTTTTATTTGTGAAAGTAGACACAACAAAAACAAGCCCAATGATTTCAGTTTAATAAGTTTGATTTAACAAAGGTTTAAAAAAGAAAAAACATGTCGGGATTATATACTCTTTGAGACAAGACCATATTCTACTCAACTATGAGTTATCAATAGCGTCATATAAGAACCTAACTATTAATCCTGAAGTGACTGTCACCAAATACTCAGTGGCCAGTGACTCAAATATCTCATATCCCTCCCCATCAACAACAAAAATGCAAGGGATGTTTACGTGGGTGGGAATGATTCATTAGCCCACGTAATATCAGGTGATATAGAGGCTGTGACACCCCGCCTAATAAAATACCGGATGATCAGTTCTATACCAAATTAAAATAGGAATCCCAGTTGGTTCATCCTTAGCATCACTGCCGAAAACCTTTTTAAAACTTATTAACCACCTAGTCTTTTCCAAAAATGCTGATGCCATATTTTATCTTTTTAATTAAACAACCAATAACATGCGAAAATATAATATGAGCCATACACCACAACTGAATTAAATCAACTGAATAAATAATAACTACATGCCGAATAAACCATCGGTCACCAAAGTAAATAGTCCAATACAAATATTTAACACCTGAATAAATAAATCTGAAAACTGTACTGAAAAGTCTGGACGACAAGCCCTAAGTAAAACTGAAACTGATAACTAATTCCTACTCTAGGAAAGAATGAACGATGCGTCTAGTCCAAGCTCCTACTAGCATCAACATATACCGCAGCTCCGTGTCCCTGGAATAGAATATCAATCCCGGTGTCCCTATGGCTCGACACCTAAAAGGTTTTGAAAATAGTTTTATAGCAAGGGTTAGAACCCAAAATATTTAGCAAGTGAATTAACTGCAGTAATTTAAAATGCATGAATGCGCTTCATATTTAAGTTAGTGTCGCACTCTCTTGAGAACATTCTCACCCCTCCACTATTGTGCACACCTAACGGTTACCTTAACCCCACCTAGTTGTACTATTTCGTCCCACTAGTCCTGGTATAATCTCCCCCTTGCCATACTACTCTAACCCGAGTATAATAATTCCTGAATGATAAGTTATCTCACCAATTAGCTTAATTAATTTTTTTTTTGAATCATAACCTATAACTATTACACAAGTTATATAAAGTAAGTACATTACACACTGAATTATGACCCGCATATAATATTACATCTCTATATATATGCACCATTACTAAAACATCCACACATAATTCATATGTATATCCTGTGACACCCCGACTAATTAAATACCGGGTAGCTACTCCTTTATTAAATTAATTCAAAATGCCAAGTTGGTCCAGTTAATAGCATCACTGTCGAAAACATTTTTAAGATTACTAACCACCTAGTATTTAAAAAGTAAGTGTCAAATTTTAATTTAAGTCTGATTAACATGCAACAAGTGTAATAAAGAATAATAACACCATTCACCATAATGAAGTAAATAGAATAACCATCACGCAATGTAAATAATGTCTGGAGGAAAACTCCTCACTACAATCCCACAACTGAAATAAGTAAACCGAATACTAAAACAATACATGCCAAAGTCTGAAAACTGAAATGGAAAGATGTCTCTAATAGAAATGGGCAACATGCCCTACAACTGATAGATAATGAATCTGGAATCCAAGTGATAGAAGCGTCTACAAGCAAATCCATGTAGCTTCCACAAACAGCTACAGCTCGTCCCTGAATGAGTATCCTATGCATGGTGTCCTTGTGGCTGGGCACCTAAAATGGTTTTACAAGGAAAAATAGATTTGAAAGAAAACGGGTCAGAGCCCGAATGTGGAGATATTTTAAAAACCTGCAAGTGCTTTAAAAACATTTAAAACATTAAATGCAAAGTACATGTTAGGACGTGCACTCACATGATATTCTCACCTCTCGTCTAACTGTGCACTCCTAACGTAAGTACCCATCTATAACGACACAAACCACTAGCTAAGTGACATCATCTCTAGCAAGACTATCATAGGTCCTACCCATATTACTCGGTTCTATTAACATTATAACGCTCGTAATTAAGTAGGGGTTTAACGTAAACTCATATGTTCAAAATGCAATATATTTCACTATCAGCTAACCCGTTATGTTTTTTTTTCTCGAAATAATACCGTAATTATATTCATAACATTAACATGAAGGTTCCCATTAATTAAGTGTATATTATTCACATCATAAATATACAATACAAGCACCCCGAGAACTAAGCTGTGGTGCACACATACTCTGCTATCCATCCCGGTACATCACGTACATAAGGATTACATATTCCGAATCTCTCAGGAATAGTTTACAGATAACAACATCACAAATAATGGAGGCGAACACAGTCACATCACATGGGTCACGCACATACTTACGCTCCCACGATCAGCGGACTTATTAATATCCCAATAAGTCTTTCTATGACCTATGTTCATCAAGGTAACCAGTCTAACTCCGGGCAACACAAGGATTAGAGGGCCCTAAGCGAACGCAAACCTCCCGTGATAGCAAGTATGGTAGGTATGTCATACACACAATTCATATACCAATACTAAGTAAACACACGTCTTAGTAATCCCGTAGTTTAATCGTAGTACATATCGCATTCTCGTACCAACTTATAATTATCACAATTTATACTATTCCGGTTTATAATCATACGCGCCATAATTTATTCTCTCGTCGTAGTAGACACTCACGTCTCAACCCAAACCGTCCATTTAATTTAACTCTCGTATATAATTTCCTTCTCATAAATACCCAAAAGTCCCAATTCTATCATTACATCATCATCGGAATGTTATCTATATCCTCGAACAAGTTTACGGGACTCCAAAAATCAAAATAGTCCAAAAAGGCCCAGACTGCCAGCTCGTTAGAAGTCTCGTTCGAACGAGACTATTTGAACGAGATTACACTGTCAGCTCGTTAGAAGTCTCGTTCGAACGACACTGTTCGAACGAGATCCAGTTTGTTCAAACGATCTGTACCTTCTAACGAGATCTCGTTCGAACGAAGTTCCCTTTCGTTAGAAGCGACTGGTCAACTCGTTAGAAGCTCGTTCGAACGAGTTCGTTCGAACGACCTGGGGAGGGGCTTCTAACGACCTACCAGTTTCGTCCCAGATTTCTCTAAATTTCGTTTTTCACCATTCTTACTCCTCAAATCTTCTCCAAAGTTCGTTCCAACAATGTTTTAAGTTCTCTAAACATCCTAAAACATGCTAAGGTCATATACTAACATCTTTTAAGGCATTAATGCATCCTAAACATCATTAAATCACAAGATTCTATACTTTTCCCCAATTTTTCAAGAACATGAACCCTAGATTTTTATCATCATCAAATCCCAGAATTTAATCCGTTTTTACACTACATAAAAATGAAATCTCTTAATTCAATCTTCAAGCAATGTTTCTACATGCAAACCTATACCCAAAATTAAGCTAATAACTTCCAATTTCATGGGTTTTCCTTTAACTCTTAATTAAGATAGATTATCAAGATTTCTAACATGGAAGAAGCATTCACTGCATAAAGAATGTAATTTAAATCACTTGCCTTGATTCGATTTCTGATTTAGATGTTGGTTTGATGGAGCTTTCTGCAGAATTCCCTCTCTCTCTCTTTCTCCAAGCTTCTTCTCCAAAGGTGGCTATGGTGGCTAGGGTTTTCTTTGGGAAAGTTGGAAACCTAAATGATAACCTCCGTACCTTAATGGGTTAATATGGGTTGGTTAGTGGGTTAAATCCACATCAGATTAAGACTCCTAATTTTCGTCACTTTTAATTCTCCAAAAATACAAAATTACTAAAATGCCCTTTATGTTGCCGGTATGGCCTAAAGATATCCCGGGACCCAAACTAAACCCCCGGCTAGTGTTTTCTGACTATCTCGACCCTTCCGGACGCGTTGGCGCACTCAAAACGACTATACGGTTAATAGAATTTAAATTCACTTTTATAATTAAAATAATACACCATGACGCGGCGATCACACGCGTCTCAACAAAATTCCCAAAATGCCGTATATCAATCTCACGACAAATTTTTCATAATTCAATATTCATATAAAAACATGTATGCACATAATCAAATACCAACTCGCATCTCGTTAGTATTTTCAACCCGGATTAATTTCCAATTAATACGCATTTAATTAATTAATCCCAAAAATAAATATAGCCAAAAATACGGGGTATTACATACTTCCCCCCTAATGACTGAATTTCGTCCCGAAATTCGAAACTAGAAAGTACCTGCTAAAAATAACTCTGGATAACGTTCGCGCATCTCATCCTCGCGCTCCCATGTGGACTCCTCGACATTGTGATGTCTCCACTGAACACGCACTAACGGTACTATCTTTGACCGCAGTTTCCTCTCGCTTCGGTCCAAAATAACAATCGGCCCCTCCTCGTAGGAGCTATCCGGCTGGAGATCGATGTCCTCCACAGCAATGTGAGAGTGAGCCAAATTATCTCTAAGGTATTTCCTTAGCGAGGAAATATGGAACACATCGTGAATCCGATGCAAATGCTCCGGTAACCCAAGTCTATACGCAACCGGTTCGATCCGCTCAATAATAGGAAACGGCCCCACATACCTTGGTGCCAACTTCCCCTTCTTCCCGAAACGCATAATCCCCTTCATAGGAGATACCCTGAGAAAAACCTGGTCCTTTACTTGGAACTCCCTGAAAAATCTCTTCGCATCAGCATAACTCTTCTTCCTGTCTTGAGCTTCCCGAATGCGACTCCGAATCAACTCAATCCTTGCCGAAGTATCCTGAATCACTTCCGGCCCAAGCAGTTTGTTGTCCCCCACCTCTAACCAACATGCTGGGGAACGACAAGGCCTACCGTACAATGCCTCAAACGGAGCCATGCCAATAGTGAACTGATAGGAGTTGTTGTAAGCAAACTCCTCCAGTGGAAGGTACTGCTCCTATCCACCCCCAAAGTCAATAATGCACATGCGTAGCATGTCTTCCAACATCTGATTTGTGCGCTCAGTCTGCCCATCAGTCTGCGGATGATAAGCCGTACTCAACCGCAATTCCGTGCCCATGGCCTCCTGGAAACTCTCCCAAAACCTCGAAACAAATATCTTGTCTCTGTCAGACACGATATTTAGGGGCACACTGTGAAGTCTCACAATCTCTGAAATGAAGAGCTCGGCATACTGTCCCGTAGTGTAGTCAGTCCTTACGGGTAAAAAGTGAGCGACTTTGGACAACCTGTCCACAATTACCCAAACGGAGTCGTGACCCCTCTGCGACGTAGGCAACCCCGTGATAAAGTCCATGGATATGCTCTCCCACATCCACACCGGGACCTCCAACGGCTGTAGCAATCCTGCCGGTCTCTGATGATCCACTTTTACAAGCTGACAAGTGGCGCATTTCGAAACAAACTCAGCGATATCTCTCTTCATACCTCTCCACCAATACTAGCGTCTCATGTCTTGGTACATTTTGTCCCCTCCGGGCTGTACCGTGAGCTGTGAGACTCTGCCATCACATTGTGTCGCAATTCATCCCCTTCCGGAACTACCAATCTCCCATTGAAGCGTAATCCCCCGTCTGAGCTAACGGTATAGGACTCGACTCCCTCTGCTAGTAATCGAACTATCTGCTCCTGACAGAACGAGTCATTAGCCTGTGCCCGTACTACCTTCGTGACAATCTGCAGTGTAACGGTCATCACAGACATGCAAGATCGGGCCACTGCATCCTGGTGTCCCAATTCCTTCCACTTAGCCTTCCACACCTCTGCCACCTCATCTGCTGGCCTACGGCTCAACGCGTCTGCTACCACGTTAGCCTTACCCGGGTGATACTGGATATCGAACTGGTAGTCCTTCACAAACTCAAGCCACCTACGCTGCCGCATATTCAACTCCTTCTGCGTGAACAGGTACTGTAGGGACTTGTGGTCCGTGAACAATTGGAACTTCACCCCCAAAAGATAGTGCCTCCAAATCCGTAGGGCAACTACCACTGCCGCCAACTCCAAATCATGCGTGGGGTAATTCTTCTCATGAGGCTTAAGCTTACGGGAAGCATAAGCTATGGCCTGTCTCTCCTGCTGCAATACACCTCCAAGCCCTTGCAAAGACGCGTCGGTGTAAACCAAATACTCAACTCCCGATCTCGACAATGCTAACACAGGTGCTGAGGTCAATTTGTCCTTTAACTCATCAAATGCCAACTGACAGGCATCATTCCAGATGAATGGCACACCCTTACGAGTTAGATGTGTCAAAGGGCCCGCTATCTTCGAAAATCCCCGAATGAACCTCCTGTAGTATCCTGCTAAGCCCAAGAAACTACGAATTTCAGTCGGTGTCGTGGTCTGTCCCCACTCCCTCACCGCGGATACCTTCCCCGGATCAACAGATATTCCCTGGTCGGAAATAATGTGTCCCAAAAACTGGACCTCCTTCAGCCAAAAATTGCATTTCTCATATTTTGCATACAACTCGTTCTGACGAAGTGTCTGCAAAACCTGCCTCAAATGCTCGGCGTGCTCCTCCTCTGTCTGGGAGTAAACCAGAATGTCATCAATGAAGACAATGACAAACTGATCTAGGAAATCCCTGAACACTCTGTTCATCAAGTCCATAAACACTGCTGGAGCGTTGGTCAAACCGAAAGGCATAACCCGAAAGTCGTAAGAACCATATCTCGATAAGAACGCAGTCTTCGAGACATCCTCCTCCCGGATACGTAACTGATGGTATCCCGATCTCAAATCAATCTTCGAGAAGAAAGAAGCTCCTCTCAACTAGTCGAATAAGTCATCGATTCGAGGTAACAGATACTTATTCCGTATCGTGACCTTATTCAACTCTCGGTAGTCCACACACAATCTCAGTGAACCGTCCCTCTTCTTCAGAAACAAAACTGGAGCGCCCCAAGGTGAGGTACTCCTGCGAATAAAGCCCTGACCTAACAGTTTCTCTATCTGATCCCGTAACTCCCTCATCTCAGCTGGAGCCATACGGTACGGTGCGCGTGCTATAAGCCTGGTATCTCCTGAAACACATCCGAATACTCCCTGACAACTGGGATAGAATCTAAAGGAATCACTACCTCCTTAGAGGTATCCTCCTCAATGTAATACAGATGAGCAGTCGATCCTCCCTCTGGGCGAGGCATCGCCACTATAAACATCTCTTGCCCCGGAATGGCAAAAACAATGCTCCCGCTGAAGCAATCAATCATGGCCCTATAAGCTATGAGCCAATCCATACCGATAATCACATCGTGAACATGCATATCTAATACTAACATGTCTGCAGGTAATACCAAACCACCAATCTCTACCCCCACTCCCCGGCATATAAAGAAAATAAGTGACCCACTCCCCAATGGTGAGTCGACACACGTCACTGTGCTCTCTGCCGTAGCTAACAATCCTAAAGCTTTCGCGAAGTGTGTAGCTATAAAATAATGTGTAGCACTCGTATCAAATAACACCCGACCCATAGTGCCATGGATAGGAAATGTACCCTCAATCGCGGGCGGTGCCTGTGGAACTGCAGCCTGGTGGACGTTATAGACACGTCCATACTGTAGCTGCCCCTGCTGAGCTAGGACTGCTGGAATGGGTGGCAATGCTGCCATCTGTGGCGGTGCGGGGAGAGCGGCGGGAAACATAGGTCTCTGTGGCTCCTGGCGAGCACCCTGCTGCTGCTGCTGTGGGGCCCTGCCCCTATCAGGACAATCCTATCGCTTGTGGCCAGTCTTGCCACAAACAAAACACTTCCCTGGGAAGTTCCCTCCTCTCTGCCCCTGCTGTCCCCGGCCCTGGTGGCCGTTACCGTTCCTCCCTTGGCCCTGCTGGCCCTGGTGTAACTGCTGCCCATTCTGCCCCTGTTGGCCGTTTGGACCCTGATGGCCCTGACGGAAACCTCCCTGTCCCTGCCTGTAGTTCCCTGATCGGAACCTCTTCTGATCCCCCTACTGCGAACCCTGCTCACCCTGTCTCTGCCCCTGAACAGATTGTGCCCCACCGGCACCATGTCCTCCTGTCCTGCCCTGATGGCTAGACTCTCCCGACCTCTTATCCTCAGCCATATGAAAGCGGTGGTCCTGGCAGTGTAACAAAGCAGCGTTAACCACGTCAGAATACGTGGCCAACGAAAGGTTCCCTAACAGATGCTGACGGATCCTCCAAGTCAACCCGTCGGTGAACTTCTCAATCTTCTTCTTCTCTGTTGGTATCTCATCTGGAATGATATTCAACAGATTCGTGAACTCGGCCTCATACTCGGCCACAGTCTTACCCTCCTGCTTCAGACTCATCAATTTCCTCCTCATTTCCGTGTGAACAGCCGACGGAAAGTACTTGCGGTCAAACTGCACCCAGAAGTCCTGAATAGTGAGAGTATCCCTCTCCTCCATGGTGGTAATAGACTCCCACCACTGTAGCGCAGATCCAACTAGCTTGAAAGTAACTAGTACCTGCTTCTGGACATCCGTGCACTCATACATCCTCAAGTGCCTCTGCATATCCTTCCTCCACTGGCTCGAGACTACCACATCTGAGCTACCTGCAAACTCTGGCGGATGCGCTTTCTGAAAAGCGTCACGTACACGTTCCCAAGCAGACGGGAATGCATTTGCCTGTACTGGCGCGGCAACCGGCGCCTGAGGTGGTGCCTGCTGAATAGCGGCAATTGCGGCATTTACCGCTTGGGCTACTATAGCTGCAACCTCAGCGGCGTTCATCATGCCCTGAACTGGAGCGGGCTGGGGTTCGGGCGTTGCATCCCTGGGAACTTGTCGTGCACGTCGTGGAGGCATCTGAAATAAGAACAAAGTTTATAAGTTCGCTGTTTAAAAACTTAAGATAGCTGAAGAACGAAGCATACACAAAAAGAGTACAACAGTCCTAAAATATAGGGCTCTATATCAAAGAAACTTAGCGGAAACATAACAAGCCGTCAGATCCTAAAGGACACTAGAACCTGATGCTCTGATACCACCTGTGACACCCCGACTAATTAAATACCGGGTAGCTACTCCTTTGTTAAATTAATTCAAAATGCCAAGTTGGTCCAGTTAATAGCATCACTCTCGAAAATATTTTTAAGATTACTAACCACCTAGTATTTAAAAAGTAAGTGCCAAATTTTAATTTAAGTCTGATTAACATGCAACAAGTGTAATAAAGAATAATAACACCATTCACCATAATGAAGTAAATAGAATAACCATCACGCAATGTAAATAAAGTTTGGAGGAAAACTCCTCACTACAATCCCACAACTGAAATAAGTAAACCGAATACTAAAACAATACATGCCAAAGTCTGAAAACTGTCATGGAAAGATGCCTCTAATAGAAATGGGCAACATGCCCTACAACTGATTGATAATGAATCTGGAATCCAAGTGATAGAAGCGTCTACAAGAAAATCCCTGTAGCTTCCACAAACAGCTACAGCTCGTCCCTGAATGAGTATCCTATGCATGGTGTCCTTATGGCTGGGCACCTAAAATGGTTTTACAAGGAAAAATAGATTTGAAAGCAAACGGGTCAGAGCCCGAATGTGGAGATATTTTAAAAACCTGCAAGTGCTTTAAAAACATTTAAAACATTAAATGCAAAGTACATGTTAGGACGTGCACTCACATGATATTCTCACCTCTCGTTTAACTGTGCACTCCTAACGTAAGTACCCATCTACAACGACACAAACCACTAGCTAAGTGACATCATCTCTAGCTAGACTATCATAGGTCCTACCCATATTACTCGGTTCTATTAACATTATAACACTCGTAATTAAGTAGGGGTTTAACGTAAACTCAGATGTTCAAAATGCAATATATTTCACTATCAGCTAACCCGTTATGTTTTTTTTTTCTCGAAACAATACCGTAATTATATTCATAACATTAACATGAAGGTTCCCATTAATTAAGTGTATATTATTCACATCATAAATATACAATACAAGCACCCCGAGAACTAAGCTGTGGTGCACACATACTCTGCTATCCATCCCGGTACATCACGTACATAAGGATTACATATTCCGAATCTCTCAGGAATAGTTCACAGATAACAACATCAAAAATAATGGAGGCGAACACAGTCACATCACATGGGTCACGCACATACCTACGCTCCCACGATCAGCGAACTTATTAATATCCCAATAAGTCTTTCTATGACCTATGTTCATCAAGGTAACCAGTCTAAATTCGGGCAACACAAGGATTAGAGGGCCCTAAGCGAACGCAAACCTCCCGTGATAGCAAGTATGGTAGGTATGTCATACATACAATTCATATACCAATACTAAGTAAACACACATCTTAGTAATCCCGTAGTTTAATCGTAGTACATATCGCATTCTCGTACCAACTTATAATTATCACAATTTATACTATTCCGGTTTATAATCATACGCGCCATAATTTATTCTCTCGTCGTAGTAGACACTCACGTCTCAACCCAAACCGTCCATTTAATTTAACTCTCATATATAATTTCCTTCTCATAAATACCCAAAAGTCCCAATTCTTTCATTACATCATCATCGGAATGTTATCTATATCCTCGAACAAGTTTACGGGACTCCAAAAATCAAAACAGTCCAAAAAGGCCCAGACTTCCAGCTCGTTAGAAGTCTCGTTCGAACGAGACTGTTTAAACGAGATTACACTGTCAGCTCGTTAGAAGTCTCGTTCGAACGAGACTGTTCGAACGAGATCCAGTTCGTTCGAACGATCTGTACCTTCTAACGAGATCTCGTTCGAATGAAGTTCCCTTTCGTTAGAAGCGACTGGTCAACTCATTAGAAGCTCATTCGAACGAGTTCGTTCGAACGACCTGGGGAGGGGCTTCCAACGACCTACCAGTTTCGTCCCAGATTTCTCTAAATTTCGTTTTTCACCATTCTTACTCCTCAAATCTTCTCCAAAGTTCGTTCCAACAATGTTTTAAGTTCTCTAAACATCCTAAAACATGCTAAGGTCATATACTAACATCTTTTAAGGCATTAATGCATCCTAAACATCATTAAATCACAAGATTCTATACTTTTCCCCAATTTTTCAAGAACATGAACCCTAGATTTTTATCATCATCAAATCCCAGAATTTAATCCGTTTTTACACTACATAAAAATGAAATCTCTGAATTCAATCTTCAAGCAATGTTTCTACATGCAAACCTATACCCAAAATTAAGCTAATAACTTCCAATTTCATGGGTTTTCCTTTAACTCTTAATTAAGATAGATTATCAAGATTTCTAACATGGAAGAAGCATTCACTGCATAAAGAATGTAATTTAAATCACTTGCCTTGATTCGATTTCTGATTTAGATGTTGGTTTGATGGAGCTTTCTGCAGAATTCCCTCTCTCTCTCTTTCTCCAAGCTTCTTCTCCAAAGGTGGCTATGGTGGCTAGGGTTTTCTTTGGGAAAGTTGGAAACCTAAATGATAACCTCCGTACCTTAATGGGTTAATATGGGTTGGTTAGTGGGTTAAATCCACATCAGATTAAGACTCCTAATTTTCGTCACTTTTAATTCTCCAAAAATACAAAATTACTAAAATGCCCTTTATGTTGCCGGTATGGCCTAAAGATATCCCGGGACCCAAACTAAACCCCCGGCTAGTGTTTTCTGACTATCTCGACCCTTTCGGACGCGTTGGCACACTCAAAATGACTATACGGTTAATAGAATTTAAATTCACTTTTATAATTAAAATAATACACCATGACGCGGCGATCACACGCGTCTCAACAAAATTCCCAAAATGCCGTATATCAATCTCACGACAAATTTTTCATAATTCAATATTCATATAAAAACATGTATGCACATAATCAAATACCAACTCGCATCTCGTTAGTATTTTCAACCCGGATTAATTTCCAATTAATACGCATTTAATTAATTAATCCCAAAAATAAATATAGCCAAAAATACGGGGTATTACATATCCATCCCTTCGAGTCTACCCTCACCGGATGATTCCCTCTAAAGTGCTATCTCACTAGGTGTGCTCATATAACCTAGTTACCCAAGTTGGAATCGCTCACCAATCCTGGTCCAAAAATATAAACGTAGTGGAGGCGGTCATATTCCTTCCCTGAAAGTGAGATAAGCCCCTCACCCATATACCGGACGCTCTGACCTGGGGATATACTCACCCTACTCCTCAAGCTAGGGGATTCACCCACATCGCTGAACCTCCCTTAATAGCACTAGAGTATATAAATTAATTAAATATCTAGTCACTGATATTTAATAGCGCACACAATACACACACACACACACACACACACACACACAAACACACACATATATATATATATATATATATATATATATATATATATATATATATATATATATATAGTATAAACCCTGGCTTTACCGTGTACTAAAAAACCCATAACACTAGCCTGTAATTTCCCGAGTCTCTGTCCCGACTCAACTTAATTAATTTCTCACTTATTAATTTATCATCTTCCCGAGTCTATGGTCAGACTCTAATTTATTTAATTCACACATCAATTAATATAATATTTCCCCCGAGTCTATGGTCCGACTCTAATACAAACACTTTACGCATTAATTTATATAATATTTGCCCGAGTCTATGATTCGACTCTAATTTAATTAATTTACACATTAATTAATTTATTACCTTGTGTCACTCAACCGAGACACCCGGACCCGTTCACTTGGCCCATAATTTCATATTTCTCCGAGTTTATATTCCTACTCCAAATTAATTTATTTATCTCCATAATTAATTAATTACACCTCAATTCCTTTAATAATATAGTGCCACTCAACTAAAATACCCGAACATTTTCCCTTGGTCCCAAAGTCAATACCCACAAATTATTTTTTGAAATTTATTTATCTCGTGACATACAATCATCACCATCCTAAACCCAATTATATCCCCTTATCATTGCTAAGGAATATGTGCTACACATGCATTTATCACTAAATAAGAGGTAGAGTAAAAATCTAAATTAATTTCCCTTATATATATAAAACTGACTGACCTGCCAGAATTCTGGGACCATCGATCGATCGATCCCTTGGGTCGATCGATCGATCGAACAGGTATTCGTCTTTTCCGACTTGCTGTTTCAGCCATTGATGAACCCTCAAGCTTTTAGTTCCTTCCCAAACCCTTACCCAATCACAACCCACATTACCTCCATATAAGAAATGGGTCTAAACATCCTAGAGACCTTAATTCATCATCAAATCCCATTAATTCCAACGTTTTCCCGATTTGGATTTTATCCGGGTTTCAAATCTCCAATACATTTTTCATTCTTATTAACATAAATTTACCTTCGATTCTTACTGGTTTTAATGTACGATTCATACCTCTACATTCCAGAATCATAAACATAATAAATTTCATCCTTAATTCCATTAAAGTAAATCAATTACCGAAAACCCAATTTTAACATGAATACGACCCAAAACGAATTTGTTTACACCTCCCATTATATGAATAGATTATCATCAATTTAAGAATCACAACACTTAACCACTTGCTTCTAATTGTTCGTAGAGTCTGATCCGTTGGCGTAGAGAAGGTGTTGATGACGAACACTCACTTTGTCCCTCGATTTGTCTCCAAAATGGTTCCCAATTTATTTGTTGATTTGTTTCCTCTATGTCTCTCTCAAACCCTAGGTTTAGAATTGTTAACTTCCGTTTAACACTTCCCCAATTAGGTTTAAAACTCCTAATCCCATTTTTGGCCACATGGGCCTAATTAAAATGGCCCAAATCACCCCGTGTGGAAACGATTATGCCCAAAAATGCCCCGAGGCCCGATTACTACCCCCGAGTACTCTTTTCTGACTAATTCGACCCATCCGGACTCTACCGCACACTCAGAATTATCATCCGAAATACTTTATAACATTTCGAAATTTCGACCTAAAAATGCGACACACATTAATTCGCACAATTAAACTTAATATCGTCAAATATAAATAATTCTTCCCACTCAGATAATTTCTCCAATTTCTATATTTTTATATCTCCCAAAAATAATTAAATATTAAATCCTCAAAACTACTGGGTGTTACATACTCCCCCCTTACAAAGGAATTTCGCCCTCGAAATTAAGATGAGCCTAGTGTCCCAAGCTTCGAATATTACTCCTTAGTCCTGCGCCTCTAAGCTCGCTATGTCTATCTCTCCCGCTTCTAACTATGAGTTACACAATTATGTAATTTAATTAATAAAGGTGCCCATACACCCTGTACCCGTGCTTAACCTCGAAAAAGTTACCCTAATTAACCAGGGTGCCCATACACCCTGTCCCCGTGCTTAACCGCACAAAAGTTACCTGACTATGCTAGCCGTAACTCGTAATATAACTTCCAACCCGTAGTCATATCACATATATGAATAATAATACCCGGGGTACTCAACCCACCCATGTACTAAAGACCAAACATCTTCCCACTTCCAACGTTGCTCTAAGTTTCATGCGTGGGACGTATTGCAAGCGAAATCCAAACAAGGAATCCCCCGATACACTACTACCTAACATTGTTGGTCGTTGAGATCTGTTAGACCCTTAGTCCATAGTACGTACCCCCAAATACTGTCTCTTAACACAAAATCATGTACACCTACCCTTATGCTACAAAAGATAACATAAAATACCGCGCCCTTACTATCACTAGTTCTTGTGCAAAGTAAACCCCGAGCTATGTCTCCCTGCTCGAAAATAAATCTAACCACCCTGATTCACTTCAGTAAATACCCCTACTTATCGGGATAAAATATGAGAATACAAGACCTCATTATGTGTCTATCGCACCACGCAATACAACATATATAAACACATATATATAGGCTAGACGCCCTCTCATGTGATACCTGGTAAAATTCATACCCTAGTGTCGCGAACACCAAAACTTACCCTCACTTTCCATAATAGTTCAAATCCATTGTTATCCAACCGATATTTGGGAAAATCATCAACCCTACTCCCATAATTCTCGAAACTAGTAACCCATTGAATAATTAAAGCCTTCTCTCAGTGTACACCTCCACTCTCTCGTGGTTAACACCAAAGGAGTTCGCTACCCTACATAAAATTTTATCTACATACTATGGCTGCTATAGCCAGCGCACCCACTAAATCCGACTCACTCGCAATTTCTAATGAAAAATAATTTTATATTGTGACACCCTCACTATCACCTAAAACATACCCCATGCCCATAGGATAAAAGATAATTACCTCCATATTCTAGCTGCAATGGTTGATCCTCGAGTTCCTGAGCAGCTCCCCCCTGCCCGAACGCACCCATGACTTGTTGTAGTGGTTGTACATCCAAGACATCGTCCTGTAGTTGACCCCTGCCTCGCTTAAGACAATCTCTTTTCACGTGTACCACTTCCCCACAAATAAAACACCTAATAAATTCACCCTACCACTAGTCCCTTCCTTGTCGGAAGTCCTGGCCATCCTGTCGATAGCCTCCAGATCTAAATCTCTTGGCCTAATTCCCCTTCTAAAAATCCTTCCACTGATGTCCCCTTGTCTGCTACTGGGATACCCCACTTGTACTATTCCCTCCTGCTTTATTCGACTGGATGGTTCCCACTCCCCTCCTACTTCCTTTCACGTGGAAGCGATATTCCTAGCAGTGCAAGAGTGCTGCATTAACGACATCTGTATAAGCTACTAATGCGGGATTACCATTCAAATGTTGTCTGATCCTCCAGGCTAACCCATCCATGAACCTCAACTTCTTTCTTTCTCCGTTGCTTACCTCATCCGGTATAAAATTTGCCAAACGAGTGAATTCTTCCTCATAATCGGCCACTGAACGGTCCCCCTGAGTTACCTCACTGAATTTTCTCCTCATTTTAGCCTCGACTGCTGGCGAAAAATATTGGCGGTTGAACCGAATCCAAAATTCTGCAATAGCTAATGTATCCCTTTCCTCAATTGTGGTGATCGACTCCCACCACTGTAGCGCTGCTCCCACTGACCTAAAAGTGGCTAGCATTTGCTTCTGCACCTCATTGCAATCCACCATGCGTAGGTGACGCTGAATATCTCTCTTCTACTAACACGCTAGCACCACATCTGGACCCCCTCGAAACTCTGGTGGATGCCCCTTTTGAAAAACCTCTCGTACTTGCTGCCACCCCGATGGCCTCGGGTGGGCTTGAACATTCGGTATCACTAATGCCTGTGGTTGATCTCGTAGAAAGTACCTTGCCATTGCGATCATCACCGCTTCAACTGCCTGCGCCACTAATTCAGTTACATGTGCTGTCGAAATCATCTTTGGCAGTTACCGCGCTCCAGATGAGCCTCTCTAGTCTCACCTCCCCCTGTTTCCCTAGCTGCGCTCTCTCTCCTGGGCGGCATCTGAAATGAGAATCGAATCGTATGAGTTCACCCTTAAATATAAAGTAATTGGCAGAAGAACATAAATGCACATGCGTATAAGAATACAACAATCCTATGATAGGGCTCTACATTAAAGGACGCTAAGCTGAACTGTGAAAAGCTGCACATATCCTAGGAACACTAGAACCTGATGCTTTGATACCATCTGTGACACCCCGCTTAATAAAATACCGGATGATCAATCCTATACCAAATTAAAACAGGAATCCCAGTTCGTTCATCCTTAGCATCACTGTAGAAAACTTTTTTATAACTTACTAACCACCTAGTCTTTTCCCAAAAGCTGGTGCCAAATTTTATCTTTTTAATTAAACAACCAATAACATGCGGAAAGATAATATGAGTCATACACCAAGACTGAATTAAATTAATTGAATAAATAATAACTACAAGCCGAATAAACCATTGGCCATGAATAAATAAATCTGAAAACTGTACCGAAAAGTCTGGGTGAATAGCCCTAAGTAAAACTGAAACTGATTGATTCCTACTCTAGGAAAGAATGAACGATGCGTCTAGTCCAAGCTCCTACTGCATCCACATATGCCGCAGTTCCGTGTCCCTGGAATATAATATCAATCCTGGCGTCCTTGTGGCTGGACACCGAAAAGGTTTTGAAATAGTTTTATAGCAAGGGTTAGAACCCAAAACATTTTGAAAATATTTAGCGAGTGAATTAACTGCAGTAATCTAAAATGCATGAATGTGCTTCATATTTAAGTTAGTGTCGCACTCTCTTGAGGACATTCTCACCCCTCCACTATTGTGCACACCTAACGGTTACCTTAACCCCACCTAGTTGTACTATCTCGTCCAACTAGTCCTGGTATAATCTCCCCCTTGCCATACTACTCTAACCCGAGTATAATAATTCCTGAATGATAAGTTATCTCACCAATTAGCTTAATTAATTTTTTTTTTGAATCATAACCTATAACTATTACACAAGTTATATAAAGTAAGTACATTACACACTGAATTATGACCCGCATATAATATTACATCTCTATATATATGTACCATTACTAAAACATCCACACATAATTCATATGTATATCCTGTGACACCCCGACTAATTAAATACCGGGTAGCTACTCCTTTATTAAATTAATTCAAAATGCCAAGTTGGTCCAGTTAATAGCATCACTGTCGAAAACATTTTTAAGATTACTAATCACCTAGTATTTAAAAAGTAAGTGTCAAATTTTAATTTAAGTCTGATTAACATGCAACAAGTGTAATAAAGAATAATAACACCATTCACCATAATGAAGTAAATAGAATAACCATCACGCAATGTAAATAAAGTTTGGAGGAAAACTCCTCACTACAATCCCACAACTGAAATAAGTAAACCGAATACTAAAACAATACATGCCAAAGTCTGAAAACTGAAATGGAAAGATGTCTCTAATAGAAATGGGCAACATGCCCTACAACTGATAGATAATGAATCTGGAATCCAAGTGATAGAAGCGTCTACAAGCAACTCGTCCCTGAATGAGTATCCTATGCATGGTGTCCTTGTGGCTGGGCACCTAAAATGGTTTTACAAGGAAAAATAGATTTGAAAGAAAACGGGTCAGAGCCCGAATGTGGAGATATTTTAAAAACCTGCAAGTGCTTTAAAAACATTTAAAACATTAAATGCAAAGTACATGTTAGGACGTGCACTCACATGATATTCTCACCTCTCGTCTAACTGTGCACTCCTAACGTAAGTACCCATCTACAACGACACAAACCACTAGCTAAGTGACATCATCTCTAGCAAGACTATCATAGGTCCTACCCATATTACTCGGTTCTATTAACATTATAACGCTCGTAATTAAGTAGGGGTTTAACGTAAACTCAGATGTTCAAAATGCAATATATTTCACTATCAGCTAACCCGTTATGTTTTTTTTTCTCGAAACAATACCGTAATTATATTCATAACATTAACATGAAGGTTCCCATTAATTAAGTGTATATTATTCACATCATAAATATACAATACAAGCACCCCGAGAACTAAGCTGTAGTGCACACATACTCTGCTATCCATCCCGGTACATCACGTACATAAGGATTACATATTCCGAATCTCTCAGGAACAGTTTACAGATAACAACATCACAAATAATGGAGGCTAACACAGTCACATCACATGGGTCACGCACATACTTACGCTCCCACGATCAGCGGACTTATTAATATCCCAATAAGTCTTTCTATGACCTATGTTCATCAAGGTAACCAGTCTAACTCCGGGCAACATAAGGATTAGAGGGCCCTAAGCGAACGCAAACCTCCCGTGATAGCAAGTATGGTAGGTATGTCATACACACAATTCATATACTAATACTAAGTAAACACACGTCTTAGTAATCCCGTAGTTTAATCGTAGTACATATCGCATTCTCGTACCAACTTATAATTATCACAATTTATACTATTCCGGTTTATAATCATACGCGCCATAATTTATTCTCTCGTCGTAGTAGACACTCACGTCTCAACCCAAACCGTCCATTTAATTTAACTCTCGTATATAATTTCCTTCTCATAAATACCCAAAAGTCCCAATTCTATCATTACATCATCATCGGAATGTTATCTATATCCTCGAACAAGTTTACGGGACTCCAAAAATCAAAATAGTCCAAAAAGGCCCAGACTGCCAGCTCGTTAGAAGTCTCGTTCGAACGAGACTATTTGAACGAGATTACACTGTCAGCTCGTTAGAAGTCTCGTTCGAACGAAACTGTTCGAACGAGATCCAGTTTGTTCGAACGATCTGTACCTTCTAACGAGATCTCGTTCGAACGAAGTTATCGAACGAAGTTATCGAACGAAGTTCCCTTTCGTTAGAAGCGACTGGTCAACTCGTTAGAAGCTCGTTCGAAGGAGTTCGTTCGAACGACCTGGGGAGGGGCTTCTAACGACCTACCAGTTTCGTCCCAGATTTCTCTAAATTTCGTTTTTCACAATTCTTACTCCTCAAATCTTCTCCAAAGTTCGTTCCAACAATGTTTTAAGTTCTCTAAACATCCTAAAACATGCTAAGGTCATATACTAACATCTTTTAAGGCATTAATGCATCCTAAACATCATTAAATCACAAGATTCTATACTTTTCCCCAATTTTTCAAGAACATGAACCCTAGATTTTTATCATCATCAAATCCCAGAATTTAATTCGTTTTTACACTACATAAAAATGAAATCTCTGAATTCAATCTTCAAGCAATGTTTCTACATGCAAACCTATACCCAAAATTAAGCTAATAACTTCCAATTTCATGGGTTTTCCTTTAACTCTTAATTAAGATAGATTATCAAGATTTCTAACATGGAAGAAGCATTCACTGCATAAAGAATGTAATTTAAATCACTTGCCTTGATTCGATTTCTGATTTAGATGTTGGTTTGATGGAGCTTTCTGCAGAATTCCCTCTCTCTCTCTTTCTCCAAGCTTCTTCTCCAAAGGTGGCTATGGTGGCTAGGGTTTTCTTTGGGAAAGTTGGAAACCTAAATGATAACGTCCGTACCTTAATGGGTTAATATGGGTTGGTTAGTGGGTTAAATCCACATCAGATTAAGACTCCTAATTTTCGTCACTTTTAATTCTCCAAAAATACAAAATTACTAAAATGCCCTTTATGTTGCCGGTATGGCCTAAAGATATCCCGGGACCCAAACTAAACCCCCGGCTAGTGTTTTCTGACTATCTCGACCCTTCCGGACGCGTTGGCGCACTCAAAACGACCATACGGTTAATAGAATTTAAATTCACTTTTATAATTAAAATAATACACCATGACGCGGCGGTCACACGCGTCTCAGCAAAATTCCCAAAATGCCGTATATCAATCTCACGACAAATTTTTCATAATTCAATATTCATATAAAAACATGTATGCACATAATCAAATACCAACTCGCATCTCGTTAGTATTTTCAACCCGGATTAATTTCCAATTAATACGCATTTAATTAATTAATCCCAAAAATAAATATAGCCAAAAATACGGGGTATTACATACTTCCCCCCTAATGACTGAATTTCGTCCCAAAATTCGAAACTAGAAAGTACCTGCTAAAACTAACTCTGGATAACGTTCGCGCATCTCATCCTCGCGCTCCCATGTGGACTCCTCGACATTGTGATGTCTCCACTGAACACGCACTAACGGTACTATCTTTGACCGCAGTTTCCTCTCGCTTCGGTCCAAAATAGCAATCGGCCCCTCCTCGTAGGAGCTATCCGGCTGGAGGTCGATGTCCTCCACAGCAATGTGAGAGTGAGCCAAATTATCTCTAAGGTATTTCCTTAGCGAGGAAATATGGAACACATCGTGAATCCGATGCAAATGCTCCGGTAACCCAAGTCTATACGCAACCGGTCCGATCCGCTCAATAATAGGAAACGGCCCCACATACCTTGGTGCCAACTTCCCCTTCTTCCCGAAACGCATAATCCCCTTCATAGGAGATACCCTGAGCAAAACCTGGTCCTTTACTTGGAACTCCCTGAAAAATCTCTTCGCATCAGCATAACTCTTCTGCCTGTCTTGAGCTTCCCGAATGCGACTCCGAATCAACTCAATCCTTGCCGAAGTATCCTGAATCACTTCCGGCCCAAGCAGTTTGTTGTCCCCCACCTCTAACCAACATGCTGGGGAACGACAAGGCCTACCGTACAATGCCTCAAACGGAGCCATGCCAATAGTGAACTGATAGGAGTTGTTGTAAGCAAACTCCACCAGTGGAAGGTACTGCTCCTATCCACCCCCAAAGTCAATAATGCACATGCGTAGCATGTCTTCCAACATCTGATTTGTGCGCTCAGTCTGCCCATCAGTCTGCGGATGATAAGCCGTACTCAACCGCAATTCCGTGCCCATGGCCTCCTGGAAACTCTCCCAAAACCTCGAAACAAATATCTTGTCTCTGTCAGACACGATATTTAGGGGCACACCGTGAAGTCTCACAATCTCTGAAATGAAGAGCTGGGCATACTGTCCCGTAGTGTAGTCAGTCCTTACGGGTAAAAAGTGAGCGACTTTGGACAACCTGTCCATAATTACCCAAACGGAGTCGTGACCCCTCTGCGACGTAGGCAACCCAGTGATAAAGTCCATGGATATGCTCTCCCACATCCACACCGGGACCTCCAACGGCTGTAGCAATCCTGCCGGTCTCTGATGATCCACTTTTACAAGCTGACAAGTGGCGCATTTCGAAACAAACTCAGCGATATCTCTCTTCATACCTCTCCACCAATACTGGCGTCTCATGTCTTGGTAAATTTTGTCCCCTCCGGGATGTACAGCGAACCATGAGCCGTGAGACTCTGCCATCACATCGTGTCGCAATTCATCCCCTTCCGGAACTACCAATCTCCCATTGAAGCGTAATCCCCCGTCTGAGCTAACGGTATAGGACTCGACTCCCTCTGCTAGTAATCGAACTATCTTCTCCTGACAGAACGAGTCATTAGCCTGTGCCCGTACTACCTTCGTGACAATCTGCGGTGTAACGGTCATCACAGACATGAAAGATCGGGCCACTGCATCCTGGTGTCCTAATTCCTTCCACTTAGCCTTCCACACCTCTGCCACCTCATCTGCTGGCCTACGGCTCAACGCGTCTGCTACCACGTTAGCCTTACCCGGGTGATACTGGATATCGAACTGGTAGTCCTTCACAAACTCAAGCCACCTACGCTGCCGCATATTCAACTCCTTCTGCGTGAACAGGTACTGTAGGGATTTGTGGTCCGTGAACAATTGGAATTTCTCCCCCAAAAGATAGTGCCTCCAAATCCGTAGGGCAACTACCACTGCCGCCAACTCCAAATCATGCGTGGGATAATTCTTCTCATGAGGCTTAAGCTTACGGGAAGCATAAGCTATGGCCTGTCTCTCCTGCTGCAATACACCTCCAAGCCCTTGCAAAGACGCGTCGGTGTAAACCAAATACTCAACTCCCGGTCTCGACAATGCTAACACAGGTGCTGAGGTCAATTTGTCCTTTAACTCATCAAATGCCAACTGACAGGCATCATTCCAGATGAATGGCACACCCTTACGAGTCAGATGTGTCAAAGGGCCCGCTATCTTCGAAAATCCCCGAATGAACCTCCTGTAGTATCCTGCTAAGCCCAAGAAACTACGAATTTCAGTCGGTGTCGTGGTCTGTCCCCACTCCCTCACCGCGGATACCTTCCCCGGATCAACAGATATTCCCTGGTCGGAAATAATGTGTCCCAAAAACTGGACCTCCTTCAGCCAAAAACCGCATTTCTCATATTTTGCATACAACTCGTTCTGACGAAGTGTCTGCAAAACCTGCCTCAAATGCTCGGCGTGCTCCTCCTCTGTCTGGGAGTAAACCAGAATGTCATCAATGAAGACAATGAAAAACTGATCTAGGAAATCCCTGAACACTCTGTTCATCAAGTCCATAAACACTGCTGGAGCGTTGGTCAAACCGAAAGGCATAACCCGAAAGTCGTAAGAACCATATCTCGACAAGAACGCAGTCTTCGAGACATCCTCCTCCCGGATACGTAACTGATGGTATCCCGATCTCAAATCAATCTTCGAGAAGAAAGAAGCTCCTATCAACTAGTCGAATAAGTCATCGATTCGAGGTAACAGATACTTATTCCGTATCGTGACCTTATTCAACTCTCGGTAGTCCACACACAATCTCAGTGAACCGTCCCTCTTCTTCAGAAACAAAACTGGAGCGCCCCAAGGTGAGGTACTCCTGCGAATAAAGCCCTGACCTAATAGTTTCTCTATCTGATCCCGTAACTCCCTCATCTCAGCTGGAGCCATACGGTACGGTGCGCGTGCTATAGGTCTCGTACCCGGTAGAAAATCTATAACAAAGTCTATCTCTCGACTGGGGGGTAAGCCTGGTATCTCCTGAAACACATCCGAATACTCCCTGACAACTGGGATAGAATCTAAAGGAATCACTACCTCCTTAGAGGTATCCTCCTCAATGTAATACAGATGAGCGATCGATCCTCCCTCTGGGTGAGGCATCGCCACTATAAACATCTCTTACCCCGGAATGGCAAAAACAATGCTCCCGCTGAAGCAATCAATCATGGCCCTATTAGCTACGAGCCAATCCATACCGATAATCACATCGTGAACATGCATATCTAATACTAACATGTCTGCAGGTAATACCAAACCACCAATCTCTACCCCCACTCCCCGGCATATAAAGAAAATAAGTGACCCACTCCCCAGTGGTGAGTCGACACACGTTACTGTGCTCTCTGCCGTAGCTAACAATCCTAAAGCTTTCGCGAAGTGTGTAGCTATAAAATAATGTGTAGCACCCGTATCAAATAACACCCGACCCATAGTGCCATGGATAGGAAACGTACCCTCAATCGCGGGCGGTGCCTGTGGAACTGCAGCCTGGTGGACGTTATAGACACGTCCATACTGTAGCTGCCCCTGCTGAGCTGGGACTGCTGGAATGGATGGCAATGCTGCCATCTGTGGCGGTGCGGGGAGAGCGGCGGGAAACATAGGTCTCTGTGGCTCCTGGCGAGCACCCTGCTGCTGCTGCTGAGGGACCCTGCCCCTATCATGACAATCCTGTCGCTTATGGCCAGTCTTGCCACAAACAAAACACTTCCCTGGGAAGTTCCCTCCTCTCTGCCCCTGCTGTCCCCGGCCCTGGTGGCCGTTACCGTTCCTCCCTTGGCCCTGCTAGCCCTGGTGAAACTGCTGCCCATTCTGCCCCTGTTGGCCGTTTGGACCCTGATGGCCCTGACGGAAACCTCCCTGTCCCTGCCTGTAGTTCCCTGATCGGAACCTCTTCTGATCCACCTGCTGCGAACCCTGCTCACCCTGTCTCTGCCCCTGAACAGATTGTGCCCCACCGGCACCATGTCCTCCTGTCCTGCCCTGATGGCTAGACTCTCCCGACCTCTTGCCCTCAGCCATATGAAAGCGGTGGTCCTGGCAGTGTAACAAAGTAGCGTTAACCACGTCAGAATACGTGGCCAACGAAAGGTTCCCTAACAGATGCTGACGGATCCTCCAAGTCAACCCGTCGGTGAACTTCTCAATCTTCTTCTTCTCTGTTGGTATCTCATCTGGAATGATATTCAACAGATTCGTGAACTCGGCCTCATACTCGGCCACAGTCTTACCCTCCTGCTTCAGACTCATCAATTTCCTCCTCATTTCCGTGTGAACAGCCGACGGAAAGTACTTGCGGTCAAACTGCACCCAGAAGTCCTGAATAGTGAGAGTATCCCTCTCCTCCATGGTGGTAATAGACTCCCACCACTGTAGCGCAGATCCAACTAGCTTGAAAGTAGCTAGTACCTGCTTCTGGACATCCGTGCACTCATACATCCTCAAGTGCCTCTGCATATCCTTCCTCCACTGGCTCGAGACTACCACATCTGAGCTACCTGCAAAATCTGGCGGATGCGCTTTCTAAAAAGCGTCACGTACACGTTCCCAAGCAGACGGGAATGCATTTGCCTGTACTGGCGCGGCAACCGGCGCCTGAGGTGGTGCCTGCTGAACAGCGACAATTGCAGAATTTACCGCTTGGGCTACTATAGCTGCAACCTCAGCGGCGTTCATCATGCCCTGAACTGGAGCGGGCTGGGGTTCGGGCGTTGCATCCCTGGGAACTCGTCGTGCACATCGTGGAGGCATCTGAAATAAGAACAAAGTTTATAAGTTCGCTGTTTAAAAACTTAAGATAGCTGAAGAACGAAGCATACACAAAAAGAGTACAACAGTCCTAAAATATAGGGCTCTATATCAAAGAAACTTAGCGGAAACATAACAAGCCGTCAGATCCTAAAGGACACTAGAACCTGATGCTCTGATACCACCTGTGACACCCCGACTAATTAAATACCGGGTAGCTACTCCTTTATTAAATTAATTCAAAATGCCAAGTTGGTCCAGTTAATAGCATCACTGTCGAAAATATTTTTAAGATTACTAACTACCTAGTATTTAAAAAGTAAGTGCCAAATTTTAATTTAAGTCTGATTAACATGCAACAAGTGTAATAAAGAATAATAACACCATTCACCATAATGAAGTAAATAACCATCACGCAATGTAAATAAAGTTTGGAGGAAAACTCCTCACTACAATCCCACAACTGAAATAAGTAAACTGAATACTAAAACAATACATGCCAAAGTCTGAAAACTGTCATGGAAAGATGCCTCTAATAGAAATGGTCAACATGCCCTACAACTGATAGATAATGAATCTGGAATCCAAGTGATAGAAGCGTCTACAAGAAAATCCCTGTAGCTTCCACAAACAGCTACAGCTCGTCCCTGAATGAGTATCCTATGCATGGTGTCCTTATGGCTGGGCACCTAAAATGGTTTTACAAGGAAAAATAGATTTGAAAGCAAACGGGTCAGAACCCGAATGTGGAGATATTTTAAAAACCTGCAAGTGCTTTAAAAACATTTAAAACATTAAATGCAAAGTACATGTTAGGACGTGCACTCACATGATATTCTCACCTCTCGTCTAACTGTGCACTCCTAACGTAAGTACCCATCTATAACGACACAAACCACTAGCTAAGTGACATCATCTCTAGCTAGACTATCATAGGTCCTACCCATATTACTCGGTTCTATTAACATTATAACACTCGTAATTAAGTAGGGGTTTAACGTAAACTCAGATGTTCAAAATGCAATATATTTCACTATCAGCTAACCCGTTATGTTTTTTTTTCTCGAAACAATACCGTAATTATATTCATAACATTAACATGAAGGTTCCCATTAATTAAGTGTATATTATTCACATCATAAATATACAATACAAGCACCCCGAGAACTAAGCTGTGGTGCACACATACTCTGCTATCCATCCCGGTACATCACGTACATAAGGATTACATATTCCGAATCTCTCAGGAATAGTTCACAGATAACAACATCAAAAATAATGGAGGCGAACACAGTCACATCACATGGGTCACGCACATACCTACGCTCCCACGATCAGCGAACTTATTAATATCCCAATAAGTCTTTCTATGACCTATGTTCATCAAGGTAACCAGTCTAAATCCGGGCAACACAAGGATTAGAGGGCCCTAAGCGAACGCAAACCTCCAGTGATAGCAAGTATGGTAGGTATGTCATACACACAATTCATATACCAATACTAAGTAAACACACATCTGAGTAATCCCGTAGTTTAATCGTAGTACATATCGCATTCTCGTACCAACTTATAATTATCACAATTTATACTATTCCGGTTTATAATCATACGCGCCATAATTTATTCTCTCGTCGTAGTAGACACTCACGTCTCAACCCAAACCGTCCATTTAATTTAACTCTCGTATATAATTTCCTTCTCATAAATACCCAAAAGTCCCAATTCTATCATTACATCATCATCGGAATGTTATCTATATCCTCGAACAAGTTTACGGGACTCCAAAAATCAAAACAGTCCAAAAAGGCCCAGACTTCCAGCTCGTTAGAAGTCTCGTTCGAACGAGACTGTTTAAACGAGATTACACTGTCAGCTCGTCAGAAGTCTCGTTCGAACGAGACTGTTCGAACGAGATCCAGTTCGTTCGAACGATCTGTACCTTCTAACGAGATCTCGTTCGAACGAAGTTATCGAACGAAGTTATCGAACGAAGTTCCCTTTCGTTAGAAGCGACTGGTCAACTCGTTAGAAGCTCGTTCGAACGAGTTCGTTCGAACGACCTGGGGAGGGGCTTCTAACGACCTACCAGTTTCGTCCCAGATTTCTCTAAATTTCGTTTTTCACAATTCTTACTCCTCAAATCTTCTCCAAAGTTCGTTCCAACAATGTTTTAAGTTCTCTAAACATCCTAAAACATGCTAAGGTCATATACTAACATCTTTTAAGGCATTAATGCATCCTAAACATCATTAAATCACAAGATTCTATACTTTTCCCCAATTTTTCAAGAACATGAACCCTAGATTTTTATCATCATCAAATCCCAGAATTTAATCCGTTTTTACACTACATAAAAATGAAATCTCTGAATTCATTCTTCAAGCAATGTTTCTACATGCAAACCTATACCCAAAATTAAGCTAATAACTTCCAATTTCATGGGTTTTCCTTTAACTCTTAATTAAGATAGATTATCAAGATTTCTAACATGGAAGAAGCATTCACTGCATAAAGAATGTAATTTAAATCACTTGCCTTGATTCGATTTCTGATTTAGATGTTGGTTTGATGGAGCTTTCTGCAGAATTCCCTCTCTCTCTCTTTCTCCAAGCTTCTTCTCCAAAGGTGGCTATGGTGGCTAGGGTTTTCTTTGGGAAAGTTGGAAACCTAAATGATAACCTCCGTACCTTAATGGGTTAATATGGGTTGGTTAGTGGGTTAAATCCACATCAGATTAAGACTCCTAATTTTCGTCACTTTTAATTCTCCAAAAATACAAAATTACTAAAATGCCCTTTATGTTGCCGGTATGGCCTAAAGATATCCCGGGACCCAAACTAAACCCCCGGCTAGTGTTTTCTGACTATCTCGACCCTTCCGGACGCGTTGGCGCACTCAAAATGACCATACGGTTAATAGAATTTAAATTCACTTTTATAATTAAAATAATACACCATGACGCGGCGGTCACACGCGTCTCAACAAAATTCCCAAAATGCCGTATATCAATCTCACGACAAATTTTTCATAATTCAATATTCATATAAAAACATGTATGCACATAATCAAATACCAACTCGCATCTCGTTAGTATTTTCAACCCGAATTAATTTCCAATTAATACGCATTTAATTAATTAATCCCAAAAATAAATATAGCCAATAATACGGGGTATTACATATCCATCCCTTCGAGTCTACCCTCACCGGATGATTCCCTCTAAAGTGCTATCTCACTAGGTGTGCTCATATAACCTAGTTACCCAAGTTGGAATCGCTCACCAATCTTGGTCCAAAAATATAAACGTAGTGGAGGCGGTGATATTCCTTCCCTGAAAGTGAGATAAGCCCCTCACCCATATACCGGACGCTCTGACCTAGGGATATACTCACCCTACTCCTCAAGCTAGGGGATTCACCCACATCGCTGAACCTCCCTTAATAGCACTAGAGTATATAAATTAATTAAATATCTAGTCACTGATATTTAATAGCGCACACAATACACACACACACACACACACACACACACACACACACATATATATATATATAATATAAACCCCGGCTTTACCGTGTACTAAAAAACCCATAACACTAGCCTGTAATTTCCCGAGTCTCTGTTCCGACTCAACTTAATTAATTTCTCACTTATTAATTTATCATCTTCCCGAGTCCATGGTCAGACTCTAATTTATTTAATTCACACATCAATTAATATAATATTTCCCCCGAGTCTATGGTCCGACTCTAATACAAACACTTTACGCATTAATTTATATAATATTTGCCCGAGTCTATGATTCGACTCTAATTTAATTAATTTACACATTAATTAATTTATTACCTTGTGTCACTCAACCGAGACACCCGGACCCGCTCACTTGGCCCATAATTTCATATTTCTCCGAGTTTATATTCCTACTCCAAATTAATTTATTTATCTCCATAATTAATTAATTACACCTCAATTCCTTTAATAATATAGTGCCACTCAACTAAAATACCCGAACATTTTCCCTTGGTCCCAAAGTCAATACCCACAAATTATTTTTTGAAATTTATTTATCTTGTGACATACAATCATCACCATCCTAAACCCAATTATATCCCCTTATCATTGCTAAGGAATATGTGCTACACATGCATTTATCACTAAATAAGAGGTAGAGTAAAAATCTAAATTAATTTCCCTTATATATATAAAACTGACGGACCTGCCAGAATTCTGGGACCATCGATCGATCGATCCCTTGGGTCGATCGATCGATCGAACAGGTATTCGTCTTCTCTGACTTGCTGTTTCTGCCATTGATGAACCCTCAAGCTTTTAGTTCCTTCCCAAACCCTTACCCAATCACAACCCACATTACCTCCATATAAGAAATGGGTCTAAACATCCTAGAGACCTTAATTCATCATCAAATCCCATTAATTCCAACGTTTTCCCGATTTGGATTTTATCCGGGTTTCAAATCTCCAATACATTTTTCATTCTTATTAACATAAATTTACCTTCGATTCTTACTGGTTTTAATGTACGATTCATACCTCTACATTCCAGAATCATAAACATAATAAATTTCATCCTTAATTCCATTAAAGTAAATCAATTACCGAAAACCCAATTTTAACATGAATACGACCCAAAACGAATTTGGTTTACACCTCCCATTATATGAATAGATTATCATCAATTTAAGAATCACAACACTTAACCACTTGCTTCTAATTGTTCGTAGAGTCTGATCCGTTGGCGTAGAGAAGGTGTTGATGACGAACACTCACTTTGTCCCTCGATTTGTCTCCAAAAAGGTTCCCAATTTATTTGTTGATTTGTTTCCTCTATGTCTCTCTCAAACCCTAGGTTTAGAATTGTTAACTTCCGTTTAACACTTCCCCAATTAGGTTTAAAACTCCTAATCCCATTTTTGGCCACATGGGCCTAATTAAAATGGCCCAAATCACCCCGTGTGGAAACGATTATGCCCAAAAATGCCCCGAGGCTCGATTACTACCCCCGAGTACTCTTTTCTGACTAATTCGACCCATCCGGACTCAACCGCACACTCAGAATTATCATCCGAAATACTTTATAACATTTCGAAATTTCGACCTCAAAATGCTACACACATTAATTCGCACAATTAAACTTAAAGTCGTCAAATATAAATAATTCTTCCCACTCAGATAAATTCTCCAAATCAAAAATTTAAGTTTCTCCAATTTCAATATTTTTATATCTCCCAAAAATAATTAAATATTAAATCCTCAAAACTACTGGGTGTTACATACTCCCCCTTACAAAGGAATTTCGTCCTCGAAATTAAGATGAGCCTAGTGTCCCAAGCTTCGAATATTACTCCTTAGTCCTGCGCCTCTAAGCTCGCTATGTCTATCTCTCCCGCTTCTAACTATGAGTTACACAATTATGTAATTTAATTAATAAAGGTGCCCATACACCCTGTACCCGTGCTTAACCTCGAAAAAGTTACCCTAATTAACCAGGGTGCCCATACACCCTGTCCCCGTGCTTAACCGCACAAAAGTTACCTGACTATGCTAGCCGTAACTCGTAATATAACTTCCAACCCGTAGTCATATCACATATATGAATAATAATACCCGGGGTACTCAACCCACCCATGTACTAAAGACCAAACATCTTCCCACTTCCAACGTTGCTCTAAGTTTCATGCGTGGGACGTATTGCAAGCGAAATCCAAACAAGGAATCCCCCGATACACTACTACCTAACATTATTGGTCGTTGAGATCTGTTAGACCCTTAGTCCATAGTACGTACCCCCAAATACTGTCTCTTAACACAAAATCATGTACACCTACCCTTATGCTACAAAAGATAACATAAAATACCGCGCCCTTACTATCACTAGTTCTTGTGCAAAGTAAACCCCGAGCTATGTCTCCCTGCTCGAAAATAAATCTAACCACCCTGATTCACTTCAGTAAATACCCCTACTTATCGGGATAAAATATGAGAATAAAAGACCTCATTATGTGTCTATCGCACCACGCATTACAACATATATAAACACATATATATATAGGCTAGACGCCCTCTCATGTGATACCTGGTAAAATTCACACCCTAGTGTCGCGAACACCAAAACTTACCCTCACTTTCCATAATAGTTCAAATCCATTGTTATCCAACCGATATTTGGGAAAATCATCAACCCTACTCCCATAATTCTCGAAAGTAGTAACCCATTGCATAATTCAAGCCTTCTCTCAGTGTACACCTCCACTCTCTCGTGGTTAACACCAAAGGAGTTCGCTACCCTACATAAAATTTTATCTACATACTATGGCTGCTATAGCCAGCGCACCCACTAAATCCGACTCACTCGCAATTTCTAATGAAAAATAATTTTATATTGTGACACCCTCACTATCACCTAAAACATACCCCATGCCCATAGGATAAAAGATAATTACCTCCATATTCTAGCTGCAATGGTTGATCCTCGAGTTCCTGAGCAGTTTCCCCCTGCCCGAACGCACCCATGACTTGTTGTAGTGGTTGTACATCCAGGACATCGTCCTGTAGTTGACCCCTGCCTCGCTTAAGACAATCTCTTTTCACGTGTACCACTTCCCCACAAATAAAACACCTCCTAATAAATTCACCCTACCACTAGTCCCTTCCTTGTCGGAAGTCCTGGCCATCCTGTCGATAGCCTCCAGATCTAAATCTCTTGGCCTAATTCCCCTTCTAAAAATCCTTCCACTGATGTCCCCTTGTCTGCTACTGGGATACCCCACTTGTACTATTCCCTCCTGCTTTATTCGACTGGATGGTTCCCACTCCCCTCCTACTTCCTTTCACGTGGAAGCGATATTCCTAGCAGTGCAAGAGTGCTGCATTAACGACATCTGTATAAGCTACTAATGCGGGATTACCATTCAAATGTTGTCTGATCCTCCAGGCTAACCCATCCATGAACCTCAACTTCTTTCTTTCTCCGTTGCTTACCTCATCCGGTATAAAATTTGCCAAACGAGTGAATTCTTCCTCATAATCGGCCACTGAACGGTCCCCCTGAGTTACCTCACTGAATTTTCTCCTCATTTCAGCCTCGACTGCTGGCGAAAAATATTGGCGGTTGAACCGAATCCAAAATTCTGCAATAGCTAATGTATCCCTTTCCTCAATTGTGGTGATCGACTCCCACCACTGTAGCGCTGCTCCCACTGACCTAAAAGTGGCTAGCATTTGCTTCTGCACCTCATTTCAATCCACCATGCGTAGGTGACGCTGAATATCTCTCTTCTACTAACACGCTAGCACCACATCTGGACCCCCTCGAAACTCTGGTGGATGCCCCTTTTGAAAAACCTCTCGTACTTGCTGCCACCCCGATGGCCTCGGGTGGGCTTGAACATTCGGTATCACTAATGCCCGTGGTTGATCTCGTAGAAAGTACCTTGCCATTGCGATCATCACCGCTTCAACTGCCTGCACCACTAATTCAGTTACATGTGCTGTCGAAATCATCTTTGGCAGTTACCGCGCTCCAGATGAGCCTCTCTAGTCTCACCTCCCCCTGTTTCCCTAGTTGCGCTCTCTCTCCTGGGCGGCATCTGAAATGAGAATCGAATCGTATGAGTTCACCCTTAAATATAAAGTAATTGGCAGAAGAACATAAATGCACATGCGTATAAGAATACAACAATCCTATGATAGGGCTCTACATCAAAGGACGCTAAGCTGAACCGTGAAAAGCTGCACATATCCTAGGAACACTAGAACCTGATGCTTTGATACCATCTGTGACACCCCGCTTAATAAAATACCGGATGATCAGTCCTATACCAAATTAAAACAGGAATCCCAGTTCGTTCATCCTTAGCATCACTGTACAAAACTTTTTTATAACTTACTAACCACCTAGTCTTTTCCCAAAAGCTGGTGCCAAATTTTATCTTTTTAATTAAACAACCAATAACATGCGGAAAGATAATATGAGTCATACACCAAGACTGAATTAAATTAATTGAATAAATAATAACTACAAGCCGAATAAACCATTGGCCATGAATAAATAAATCTGAAAACTGTACCGAAAAGTCTGGGTGAATAGCCCTAAGTAAAACTGAAACTGATTGATTCCTACTCTAGGAAAGAATGAACGATGCGTCTAGTCCAAGCTCCTACTGCATCCACATATGCCGCAGTTCCGTGTCCCTGGAATATAATATCAATCCTGGCGTCCCTGTGGCTGGACACCGAAAAGGTTTTGAAATAGTTTTATAGCAAGGGTTAGAACCCAAAATATTTTGAAAATATTTAGCGAGTGAATTAACTGCAGTAATCTAAAATGCATGAATGTGCTTCATATTTAAGTTAGTGTCGCACTCTCTTGAGGACATTCTCACCCCTCCACTATTGTGCACACCTAACGGTTACCTTAACCCCACCTAGTTGTACTATCTCGTCCAACTAGTCCTGGTATAATCTCCCCTTTCCATACTACTCTAACCCGAGTATAATAATTCCTGAATTATAAGTTATCTCACCAATTAACTTAATTAATTTCTTTTAAATCATAACATATAACCGTTACACAACTTATATAAAGTAAGTACATTACACACTGTATTATGACCCGCATATAATATTACATCTCATTATATACGTACCTTTACTAAAACGTCCACACATAATTCATATGTATATCCATCCCTCCGAGTACACCCTCACCGGATGATTCCCTCTAAAGTGCTATCTCATTAGGTGTGCTCACATAACCTAGTTACCCCAGTTGGAATCACTCACCAATCTTGACCCAAAAATATAAACGTAGTGGAGGCGGTCATATTCCTTCCCTGAAAGTGAGATAATCCCCTCACCCATATACCGAACGGTATGACCTGAGGATATACTCACCCTACTCCTCAAGCTAGGGGATTCACCCACATCGCACAACTGCCCTTGATAGCACTAGATTATATAAATTAATTAAATATCTAGTCACTGATATTTAATAGCACACACAATATATACACACATATATATATATATATATATATACTATCACCACACCGTATATATATAATATAAACCCCGGCTTTACCATGTACTAAAAAAACCCGTAACACTAGCCTGTAATTTCCCGAGTCTCTGTCCCGTCTCAACTTAATTGATTTTATCACTTATTAATTTATCATCTTCCCGAGTCTATGGTTCGACTCTAATTTATTTAATTCACACATCAATTAATATAATATTTCTCCCGAGTCTATGGTCCGACTCTAATATAAATACTTTACGCATTAATTTATATAATATTTGTCCGAGTCTATGATTCGACTCTAATTTAACTAATTTACACATTAATTAGTTTATTACCATGTGTCACTCAACCGACACAACCGGACTCGCTCAGTTGGTCCATAACTTCATATTTCCCCGAGTCTATATTCCGACTCCAAATTAATTTATTTACCTCCACAATTAATTAATTACACCTCAATTCCTTTAATAATGTAGTGCCACTCAACTACAATACTTGAACATTTTTCCTCAGTCCAAAAGTCAATACCCACAAATTATTTTTTGAAATTTATTCATCTCGTGACATACAATCATCACCCTCCTAAACCCAATTATATCCCCTTAAGGAATATGTGCTACACATGCATTTATCACTAAATAATAAGTAGAGTAAAAATCTAAATTAATTTCCCTTATATATATATATAAAACTGGCGGACCCGCCAGAATTCTGGGACCATCGGTCGATCGATCCCCTGGATCGATCGATCGATCAAACAGGTATTCGTCTTTTTCGACTTGCTGTTTCAGCCATTGATGAACACTCAAGCTTTTAGTTCCTTCCCAAATCCTTACCCAATCAAAACCCACATTACCTCCATATAAGAAATGGGTCTAAACATCCTAGAGACCTTAATTCATCATCAAATTCCATTAATTCCAACGTTTTCCCAATTTGGGTTTTATCCGAGTTTCAAATCTCCAATACGATTTTCAGTCTTATTAACAGAAATTAACCATCGATTTTTACTGGTTTTAACATATGATTCATACCTCTACATTCCAGAATCATAAACATAATAAATTTCACCTTTAATTCCATTAAAGTAAATCAATTACCGAAAACTCAATTTTTACATGAATACCCACCTAAAACGAATTTTGGTTTACACCTCCCATAATATGAATTGATTATCATCAATTTAAGAATCACAACAGTTAACCACTTGCCTCTAATTGTTCGTAGAGTCTGATCCGTTGGTGTAGAGAAGGTGTTGATGACGAACACTCACTTTGTCCCTCGATTTGCCTCCAAAAAGGTCCCCAATTTGTTTCTTCATTTGTTTCCTCTGTGCCTCTGTCAAATCCTAGGTTCAGAATTATTAACTGTAGTTCAACACTTCCCTAATTTGGTTTAAAACCCTTAATCCCGTTTTTGGCCACATGGACCTAATTAAAATGGCTCAAATCACCCCGTGTGGGCCCGGCTATGCCCAAAAATGCTCCGAGGCCCGATTACTACCCCCGAGTACTCTTTTCTGACTAACTTGACCCATCCGGACTAAACCGCGGACTCGAAATTGTCATCCAAAATACTTTATAACATTTCCAAATCTCGACCTCAAAGTGCGACACACATTAATTCGCATAATTAAACTTAAAGTCGTCAAATATAAATAATTCTTCCCACTCAGATAAATTCTCTAAATCAAAAATTTAAGTTTCTCCGATTTCAATATTTTTATATCTCCCAAAAATAATTAAATATTAAATCCTCAAAATTACGGGTTATTACAGAGGCCACTAAGTTGGTCTTTCAATAGGGCAATTGACGTGACTCAAAATGTGTCTCTAATGCGTGCTAATTACGGTTTAATGCAACCTGCTCGTGTAAGTAATAAACCCGATAAGATGGGGTCGAATCCTCAAGAAAATAGGACATAGAATGTAATGACGATAGATAAGGTGATAAATCCTAAACTGACTCAGAAAAAGAAAGGAAAAGGTGATGAATTTTTTAGTTTTATATACGAACTAAATGAAAATTAATTGAATGAGTAATTTAACTACGTATGCAGAATTAAACTAACTATAAACTAAGAAATATGAAGAAGAAATTTAGGTTGGACTACAATCCCCCGAACCCTAGTATGTTTACCGGATATAAAAATTAATTGTGAATTAGATAATTAATTAAGCCACCAACTTTATTAATTTTAATAATTACATATATGAGGGTACAAGCCCGCATCATACATAATCAAGAATAAAGATAAAGTGGTGTTGGGATAGCTGACACGCGCGTCGCACTCTTAAACGCCCTGGTTACCTAGGGCGAACGGGGTCAAAAGTCCTACGACAGTTGTAACAACTAATCAACACGATTCAATAATTTATTTAATTCAGGGAATTACTTTTATATCCATCCAAATCACATCGGGTTGGGTTTATACATTCCAACCCTTAGAAGTCTAGCCGGTCATTGCGAAACTATATTTAAATAAGAAATCATAATTATGTGAAACATGCAAAGAAGAATTTTTAACCAAGAAATAATGAATCACCTACTGAAAACATAAAAGCACTTGAAAGCTATGAAGAAAATATTGCTTGGAATGAAGAAAAACCTTGAATTAATCCAAAATGATGAACAAAATGTTAAACAAGATGAATCCTAGGGTTCTTGGCTTCAAAATCCTCTCAAAACTAACTAAAAAGAATCCTCCTAATATTTGGTATATTAAAAAAATAAATACATCACGTTATTTTAAGTGTTTGCACCATGCACAACTCTATTTTTGAGGAATAAAGAATTAATAATCCATCCAGGCGAACCGGTTCGGTTCTCCTTATTAACTTGGGCAAACTAGTTCGGTGTATACCAGTTTAGGGAACCGATTCTATTTCTTATTCATTGGTTCAGTTTGGTGCTGACAGTGTGGTGAACCGATTCACTAATGCTTTCATCGATTCGGTTCGGTGACTTTATATTTTTCTTCCTTTTTTCATTGATTTCTTCTCAAGTTCAAAGTTTCATAACTTTTCACTCGGGACTAGGATTTGGATGCCATTTCTTCCTACGTGATTATGGACTTGAGATCTTCAACTTCCCTTTAGGTTCCATGGCCGGATTCCTAGTGTAAAATTACTGTTTTGACCTTGACTTTTCTTCTTTTCTTTCTCTCTTGATTTTGAATTTTCTCTTTTCTGCATTTGCATAAAATAGCTGCAAAATGTATAAAAAATACACGAAACTCGATGCACTCGATGAAAGATGTCAGTAGCAAGTATATGAGATAAATCAATAAAAATACACTACCTCGGGTAATAAAAGTCTCTAAATTACGGGGATAAAGCGGGAGAATTTAGTTTAATCAACGATCTTGAAGAGGACCTAGGTCTCATATCTTCCTTTGAGAGATCCAAACCGCCCATCTGTGGTCCAACTTCGGGAGAAGGAGAAGAGGTTAACACTCACACAGTAGTTGAGATAGACAACAAACTAGATGACATGACCACCAAATGTCATCCTCCTCCCCCAATTGATCTTGTAGTCGTTAGGGATGATATGACACAAATGAAAGTCAACCAATCCCTCCCACGTAAATTTCCTAATTAACAATCCTATTAATTTTCCTAATGGGAAATAAACAAAGGTCCAAAATTGAAAAAATTGATAATATCGAGGTTAAAATTGCAAAACTTAAGAGAGTAGGTCCAAAATTAAAAATGACCCCAAAAATCTAGTTCAAATTTGTAATTGACCCACTAAATTAATATATAATATTATAGATATGAATATACGTAAATGCGGATGATCCTCTTCACATACAGATTATACGTGACAAATATCTTAATATTCATATCCGTGTCCATTTTTCATTGATTTTTAAAAGTGTTCGCCAAATTTTCTCTATGGCATATCTTTGTAGATAAATATTTGTAAAAAAAATAAATCAAGTAGTATGCGAATTTAGAATTTAAAATATGCATTTAAGCTCCTAATCGTGATTCGTGTGTGTTGGATAAAGAGTGATAGGATATGAGTTATTCAATCCATTAGGGGTAAAAAACTCCCACCTCTTAGGTGGATGATTTTATCTCTCACCTAGTTGGATAAGAGGATTACTAGGGATAACTTCTATCTCTTAAATTCTTGAGCCGTTCAACATAAATATGGGATGAAATAAAATTATATTATCCTAATTCATCACCGCTTGCATTAAGTGGGGTATTTAGATGTATTTGGTTAAAAACAAATTTTACTTCAATAATGTTTTATTTACAAATATTTTACATATAAATGTTTTAATGCTAAACAAATTGTGATCGTAATTATGGAAAACATAGTATGTATACGGGCTATATATTTTTTGTTTTTCTATGAAAGCTATAAAAAATATGAGAGATGGGAAAATAATATTTAGTGTGGACACCTCCAACTTCAACGACGCATCGTTTTAGTAGTTTACATGATAGACTTGCGTAATCTGTAGGCCTATTAGAAAATCTCAAATTATGTCCCAAAAATACCGCCTCCGGTGATATCCAAACCGTAATATTCTCGTAAATACATGGGAACTCCCATAATACACGAACTAAGAACTTTGAGGAACTCATCAATTCCAAATTTAATTATATCCTGGAAAATCACACGTGTTAAGGATTTAACTGTTCGGTTAAATGGTTGAATATGTGGTTACCTATCTCACTCATTATTGAATATTTTATCCGCTTGCACATAAATATTTGTGGATCTGACTGTGCATCTAACCACTGAATCGCACGATTAAAAAAGTGAGAAACCTGACACCAAATCAATAGCAGATCTCCTAGGCAGTTAAATGGTGAATTAACTTTGAGGTTAAAAAGTCTGATTTCAGCCCTATGAAAGGGAACTCACCCCATTAAGAAAAATAGGCACAAAACCCAAGGTGGATTAGGTATTCTAAAAATTATTTGCTTTCGAGCATCCTGAGCAAAGTTTTGACTATCTGATAAAGTCACTTCTGTCAATTAAAGACAATCGTATCTCTATACAAATCAAGAACCTTCCATGATAGAAACCCTATTTGATGGTAGCACCTCAGTGGGGTCACTCCCCCACTAAAATATCGAATCACTCTCCAAGGCTAAGCATTTTTAGGATTTCCTAAACCTACAACTTAAATAAATATTGGGACTTCGAAACACATATACTCATATAATACCATAACCCAATCCCAACCAGGGGATCGGGTATGCACTTTACAACGTTTAAATTTTAAAACATGGTCTTTCTTTAGAATTTCTTGTCATTGAGATAATCATTATGTTTCCACCCTAAAAAGGACTAATCAAAACACGTTAAAGTAAGTACTGCATAAAATCATGCTTTTTCTACATTTCAACTCATTTTGAAGAAAGTATCAATGAGTAGGGTTGCTCTATAATATTTGTGAAAGACAAAGGAAAAAGGCAGAATAATCCTCGCCACTTCTCCAAGAAAATATTCTCGCCTTAAGGCGGCACCCATAAAGTTGTGTTTTCCTAAAATACTTTTCAAACACCTTTATTTGATTATGTACTTTTAGACATGAAAATGTAGTATTCCAATTTATAATAAAAAAATTTATACAAGGGACTAGGCTCCTCAACTACTATAATATTGTATCGGTCATACTCGGTATTCAAAATCCCATATATAGTATCCAAAAGCCCATACATGTAATTACACCCCGCCCATTAGAAATGCATGATTTGATCCTAGGTCCCCATGGATACATAGGCATAATATCGATCCCCAATCGTGAACCCAAGCCTTACAATATGTCTCTTGGTGCGTTTTCTCTAGGGATGCTTTCGTTTATAGTTCAAGAACCCCCTCCCCCATATAAGATGTTCATATTAACCATTTAAAACCAATCTGAGGCCTACAAAACCTCTAGGATATAAATTTCCTGATAAAGGATACAAAGATTCATGTCTTCAATTTTTGGTCCACTCCCCTTTTGAAACACCATATTAGAATCAACCTCTCCGCTCTAAAAAATGACTTCCTTTACACAATCCATATACCCTATACCCTACAGGCGCTTTACAAGATGTCCAAACATCTATCCTCCCTCCCCAACCAAGTCCTTACACTGGCACACAAGTCACATTATAACACATTTCATGTGGTGAACCCACATCATGAACTACGTAGAATATGATCTCATTACTACATCAATACGTAGAAGTAATACTGAGGCTCCCAATGTGAGCAAAAGTCTTAACACACTAATGGCCTTTCGTTACACCTCAACACAATAACTATCTTTCATTACACTCATATACATCAACGACCTTCCGTTACACATACACACATTAATGGCCTCTCATTACTCATACACATATTAATGGCTTCTCGTTACCTATACACTAGAAGCCTCTAAGTACTTGTATAAATATTTGCACACACACTCTTATGTACTAATATAATTGTTCAATGACGTTCCTCTATCTCTCACTAATATTATTTTTATGCCTAAGGCATACGTCTAAATTTAAGGGATTCTCAAACTAAGGTTGCATAGCATGTTATATAACAAAATTTAAAGTAATTATAAAGCAAAATGAGGTAATAAATACATCAATAAGGAAGCATAAAGAACAAGTGGGGTGCCTAATACCTTCCCCACTCATAATCTGATTTTTGAACCCACACCAACAATCTTTAGACTATCCGCAGGCCTCAAACTGGCCTTAGGGTATGACTGAAATGGCTAACCTAAGGATTATACCAAATTAGGGCGTGCAAAAAATAAGATAAAGTGTCTAATAGCTCCGAGAGGCATCACAAACTGACCTAAAAAAGCAACAGAGATCGAGGGACAAGAAATCTTGCCTCCTCGGGGATAAATACACATACATATCCTTACATCCCTATCTCTTTCTTTCTCTCTCGATACTGTTGGACTCTCAGCACCATAGTGGTGACTATGCTGGGAATAAAATCATGAAAAATGAACTATCCTTATGCTTACTTTTTATGTATTTAATATCTTATTACTGCATGACTACTTTCCATATATTTAAGATTTCTTAGATTCCTTAGTTTTAGAATCCTTCACAATATAGACATATGATTAGGTTCCTATGTGCATCATTTTACATTCATCCAGACAGATAAGTGCCCGCGAAGGACCTCATGATGAAATAAACATTAAAGTACGTAAAATAAAGATTACCCATTTGCATTATACGCTACATAGTCTTGAATTTTATATTATTTAAACCTTATACCCACAAGGCCAAATGTAGTAAATCGAAAGTCTTATCGACACCAAATATTCTCACTATTTTTGTCCACCCATCTGATATATCTGACATATCCTCTCTCTCCCAAGGTCTTAGTGATATGGAATATTTGGAAATCGTTCCTTACGAGGATATATATAATAGTCTTTCATATATATTCAGTACTAAGATAAAGTGGTTTCACACAATCCTTAAACGGTAATCGATCCAAGCATCCGAGTATATCATGATCAATGACAATGAAAAGAGATCCACAGATAACCTAGTTGCATCGCCTTGTTTATATATAAAAAAAGTTATCTAGATACCATTTTGCATAAAAGAACAAATACTTGTGGGCTACCCACATTCACAAGATTTTTAAAAAATAAAAAAACCCATAGATTGGTCTAAACCCCTCATATTTTCGGCTGATTATCTTCTCCTTTTTTATAGGAGACACAACAGTATGAATTTGCAATCTAATGCGAAAACATATGTCCCTTACATTGGTAATCCCTACCCATATTTTTATTTTAAGGGTGATATCAAGCCTCCTCCTTTTATTTCCTTGATCATTGCACGCAAGTCAAGAGTTCACTGGAATCCAAGTGGACTTTGCTTAAGTTTTAACCTATATAAAATACTACCAAACATAAAAATATAAAAAAGAACAAAGTACCATCCACACGTGGTTAAAATAATATAAAAGTATTGCATCAGATAATATGTATATTTATGAGTCATTCTCCACATATATTTTGTCGTTATGTCAATAATTTTATCTTAAGACCATAAATAAAGGTTCCCCACCCTTTTATGCAGTTATACCTACCCACAGAATACCACTGGACTACCTACCCTGAAAGCACACATACGTGCTCCATACGACCGATAACTTTTCATCAGTGCCACGACTATTACGTATGTTTCACAGTACGCTGAAGTGTGTCAAATAATAAAACAACCTAGAGGGGGTGAATAGGTCACTACAATAAATTTTCCCAATTTTAAAATTTAACTTAAAAACAAAACCTAGATCTAAGTCATTTTTCAAATTTTAAAGTGATCTAATTGAATTGCAAGCATACACATATCATTAACATTACAGTAAATCCTGCGAATAGTCACGACTTGGGAGTTAAGGCCCAGATCCGTGACCAGATGGTCGCGACCTAAAGCCGTGACCACATCAAATGTAGGCATGACCAAGTCCATGACCCAATGTCATCATGGATACTCTTGATGGTGGCCAGGGACTTGGGTTGTGACCCCCATGGGTCATGGACCATAGCCATGACACGTGCGTGACCATTATAGCGCCGAAATCACGCCAAAGTTCCCTCCAAGTATGGTCACGGATGGGGTCATGGACTTGGGCCGTGACCAATCAAAATAGACACGGCATGTGGCCCTGATTATCCTAATTTAGGAGTCACGACTTTAGCTCGTGACCAACTTCTTATTTCCAGACTGACGTGTTAAATTTTAAAGAGGTCATGTCATGTGGTTATGGCTCAGGGCCATGGACAATGCCTTTATACTAAAATGCCAGACTAGGTTTCATTTTCCTTCTAAAATTTTCAAACCCTTAAACCCTTTTCCCTCTCTCCGACGATTTCGATGATTTCTCTCTCAATCTCAAGTTTTTCACGCAATCTCTCTCTCAATCTCAAAGGTAACACTTAAACCCTAATATTTTATATTAGAGTATTTGTGCATTTGTATATATGTATGTATTTCGGTGTGTATTTCTATGTATAAGTGTATATGTGTGTGTATACGTGTGTGTATATGTATATGTGCGTGTATTATGTATGTATGTGTGTATACTGTGTATATGTATGTATTGTGTACTCTGTGTGTGTGTAAGAGACAATTTTTAAAAAAAGAAAAAGAAAAGTAGGTGTATATAATTATTTGGGTAAAAATTAAAACAAATACAAAAGTAGGTATACACACATTGTATATATTGCGTGCGTGTGTGTGTATTTTTATGTGTGTGTGTACAATGTGTGTGCGTGTGTGTAAGGAACAATTCTTTAAAAAAAATATAAAAGTGGTATATATAAATATTTGGTTTTTTTGAATTTTATATGTGTGTTGTTTGATATGCTATTATTTTTTGGGGATAATTATTAACATAATATTTGTACATACTATGTGTGCGTATACTGAGCGTTGTCATTTTAAAATCTTAGCATGGAAATAAAGTAATCATAATCGCCTTCAATCTATCCACATAAGCATGGAACAAATCATATGGTTCAATTTTGTGTCTTATTCAGTGAGTAATGAAGTTCAAATCATACGGTCCAACATGCACGGGATTCACACAAAATCCTTAATCAGTAGTAAATTAAAATTTCATTAGGGGAAGAGAATGGTAGTGATTATTTAAAACCTAAATTAAACTAACCTAACTAGTTAATGATTCTTTAGAGCCATTATTTATAGGAATCATATTCATGCCCTCGTTCATTTTTCTCAGGAAAAATGAGTCACGGTGATAATCAATGGCAAAAATAGTATAAAAGGTTGTAATTGGATCGCATTCATACCTCTTTCATTAATAAGACTCATAAAGAGGGTACTCCAGTTTATAGGTATGGGAATAGGAAGATCGAACAATTTAATTCATCTTCAGCAGGAGTACTTATTTAATCGTATTCTATTTTTCCTACCAGAATGCTGTATTTCGCATACATAATCATGATAGAGCACTAACCTTGCTTACAATGTTAGAGAAGGTAGAAAACAAATTCACCCATTATGGATACAATTACGTACAAAGAACATTGACGAAGACTGTTATGTCTCGCTACATATACACGTCAAACTCAATCTTGCCAATAGGCTGAAGAGGATGAGATTTCGAGTTCATGTCATTGACATCTATGCATCTATTATAGACATGCTTCCTCTTGATTATCCACGTGCAAAAATTCATAGGTTTTTAAAAATAAATCCTGATTAAATGGATATTAGATACATTAAACTTTTATTAAAGTCTTACCATGAAAAGGTAGATTATAATATATGGTCAAAAAATTTATTTTGTTAGTTATAATTTCATGTTGAACTTTGAAATTATATACTTATTATAGATACACATTGAACTTATATTGTTTTTGCAGATAATGTTGGGCGGTAATGGAAACAAAGCTCCAATCGACGAGAGGACACCACCCCAAGGAGAATTCTCAACACCAATTGGTGAGCAATACTCAACTCCACCAATAGTTAACTCCACTACTCTTAGTTGTGGTAGAAAAAGGTACTCCAATTACTCCAACATACATGCCTAACGCTCCTGAAACTACTGGGTCGGTTGAGAATAAATCCATTGGGTTCTCTTTATTGGGAAATAACCCCACAAGGGATAAGAATTATGTTCAACAGTTTTGAGCCTAGTGTTTGTCCTTGGAAAAAATGAATGTGGGAGTGGGAGGAACTCACATTTGGAACCTCGTAGATCAAGTTGTTGAGATTACATCTACGAGCAACTCAACAAATAATTTTCATTTTTTGTAAACTCAAAAATAGGGTTCTTTCTCGGGTTATTGAACAACTTCATACATATCGAAGAAACCTTAGGTGAAAGCATTTCCCTAAGAGGGCATCGATCTCTGACATTTTGGAGCTCAAAGACAAAGTCCCTTCGAACATTGAGATGCCAGTCGGTTAATGGAATGATTTTTTTGGAAAATGAGGTGAAGGACTTGAAAATGCTACAAAAAGAGAATAACAAGCAGAATAGGGCCAGAAAAACTGATGTCCACCAGCTTGGCTCAAAATCTTATGAAGATTTGAAGAATGAGTGGTTGAGCAAGATAAAAGGAAGCCCAAATAAAGGAAAGATACCTAATCGGGCCAACATGTACGTGCATACAAGACAGGACGAAGATAATAAATTCCATCCTCACTTAGCTAAGACTCTAGAATCAATAAAGTCTATGAGTAGTCAATCAGCTTCAAGCCCATTCGATGAACTTGACAATGATGCCCTCACACATACCTTAGGGAATGACAAAAGAGGGAGGACGAGAGGTATGGGGTCGCATATGCCAAAAATAAAATTCAAACACACCGCACCTCTCATGGACGAGCTTTCTTCTGTTAATGAGCGTTTCTCGTCCAATGATGAACATCATTTTTGGACTGAAGGGGTTGTATCGGGGATTCGAAATGAATTAGTAGGCGTGAATAAGAAACTTGCACCAATTTTGTCCCTTTTAACCGGTCGTATGCTCCTCCAGCCCCAATGTATCCTGGTTTCCCTTTACCTCCTCAAAATTTTCTTCATTCTTCATTCCCCTCACAGATTTTGGTTCCTCCTTCAATATCCCCCTTCTCAGCACCTCAGTATGTCAGAAGTTGTAGATCATCGTCAACAACCCACAATGACTATGGTGAGAAATACTATATTAAAGACTTAAGCAGTAAAAATATCATCGGGGTATGCATGCTCATTTCCACTGAAGTAGAAACTTTAGTACATAGTCGACGAGTTTCAGATCATGGTTGATAGAATATATGATGATTTCGAAGATGTGCCTGTGTATGTCGACGGTGGAGAAAGTAATGGGTTGAAAAATTAATTAAACTCTTTATCATTTGGCCACTTTATCGTTTGATGAAGATGTAATAATATTTTTTTATGTTGTAATAATACCATAAGACAAATTCATTTAATTTGAGTTTAAGTGGTTGTGTAGTATCATTGATTGATGTGTTCTTATATTTAAGTTATTACATGGTTTGATTGATTGGTGCGTTGTTGACACTACATTAGTGCTTTACTTTGATTGATTGGTGCTTTGTTGACACTATATTTATTTTATCATGTTAACACATGACTATAATTTGAAGATTATTAAATAAATTTTCCACAATACAAAGAGTGGATGAAGGAGACTAACCGAATAACTAATAGATATGTTTAAGGCATTCAAGAATATATTAGCTATGCTTTTAACAACCTTAAAAGTGAGAAGATTCTGTGTTCGTGCACCCATTATAAGAATGAAAAATATAAATCTTTAGAAGGTGTTGAGTTATATTTAATAAAGTGGGGAATTTGTCAATATTATAACAAATGGACATCCATAGTGAAAAACATGTACCTTATGTTCCCGAAGAATTATCGGTAACCGACTGTATAACAGAACACCAACGGGTGGAAGTGGTAAATGATTCGATAACACATCGTCCATTGACCGAGCTAATTGACAATGCTTACGAATTCTACCATGATCAAAATCACCAACATATGGATACAAATAATGCGCACAATGAACAATTTGATATTAAACTACCAAGAGATAGAAAATATATATGGCCAAAATCCGATGTGGCTAGACCATTGTATAAACATTGCGATGAATATTACTCGGTATTATATGCAATGATTGGTTTGTATAATTTGAAGAGTCAATTTGGTTTGTATGGGAACAGTGTAACCAGAATTCTGAAGTGGGTTAAAGAAATTCTTCTTAAAGAGAACACGTTACCAGAATATTATCCTACCATGAATAAGAGCTTGAAGGGTTTGGGATTGAAATAAAAATATATTCATGCATGCAAGTATGAATGCATATTATACCACAACGAGCACGAAGAGAAGGATGAATGTCCAGTTTGCGGTGAACCTAGATATGTCATTTGTGAGAATGGAAAGGACAAAGCTGCAAACTATCGAAAGTGCTCGCAAATCCCACAAAATATTTTGAAGTATTTTCCACTTGGTCCACGGTTAAAACGTATTTTTAATATATCGTGGATAGTGGAGGCCATGACATGGCACGCTCGATGCAAGGTGGGTGGGAATCTGATGCATGATCCGATTGATTCACTCATATGGTAAATTTCAAATGCATAACACCATATATTTATGAAAGAACCGTACAACTTTCATCTTACAATCTCAATCGATGGGTTTAACCATTTCGATAATTTAAGTACTAGTCAGAGTTATTGGAAAGTTATCATGGCGCATTGAAGTCTCCCTCTGACATTGTGCATGATAAAGGAGTTCACATTGTTATCTTTGTTAATACCTGGGCATAAATCTCCAAGATATGATATTGATATTTTCTTAGCCCAATTAATCAAAGAACGTAAAGATTTGTGGGATAAGGGCATAACAACATTCAACTCTCACAAAGGTGAAGAGTTCACACTTAAAGTAATGGTGATGTGGGTGATCTATGACCTTCCTGCTTATAGGGACCTTGTTCGGTTGTAATGTTCATGGTTATTACGGATGTCCCATGTATGGGGAGGAAACTGAAGCCGGTTGGCTATAATGTAGTGGTAAGATGCCTTACATGGGTCATCGTAGATTTCTGTCAACCAATCACCCTTTCAGGATTGACAAGTTTAAATTTTATCCAATTTGGTTACGAGTGCCGGATGCCGCCTGCTGGCTTTTTGGTTAGCAAATCGAGGAGAAGGTGGCGGCTGTGACTGCGAGAAATAGGTACATAAGCTAACCCCCAAGTTTATGGACCTGATGCGTAAAGCTAGGGGGATACTAAAGACCCTAGAAAAGCAAAGCCATGGTTTAGGCGATGAATATTTTTTATTTATCGTATTAGAAAGATCATCGTGTAAGGCATGTAATTGATGTGATAAATACAAAGAAGAAGTTCGCAGAACATCTGATAGGAATATGTGTGGGTGGATCTCATTCCAAAGATGGAGAGAGGACCCGATAAGATCTATAGGATATGAAAATAAAGAAGAAACTCTAGTTAAAAAATGATCCTATGACAGGAAGAATTTCTATCCCTCCGGTTGCTTTCACTTTGACTATTAGTGAGAAGAAGATCCTCTTAGACACGTTTCTTAACTTAGAGACTCCAATGGTTTATTCTGGTAATTTATGTAGGGTAGTAAGCTACCAAGAAAATGACTTAAAACAGTGCGAGTCTCACGACTGACATGTAATCATCCAATTAATCCCTCTATTATTTCGGCATTGCTTTTCTGACACAAAGATCTCAATCGGGAAATTATGCAAATCAGTTTGTGTTTTACCCTACTTTGTGCAAAAGTGGTAAACATAAGGCACATTAAAGATGTAAAATTAACTTTAACCGAGGCAATTTGTGTATTAGAGAAGTATTTATGTCCGTCATTCTTTGATAGCAGCATCCACCTACTTATGCATTTATGCAATGAAGCTTTATTATGTGGTCTCGTTAAGTATCATTGGATTTATCCTTCTGAACGCTTGATGAAAACCTTTAAAGATTACGTAAAGAATACGCGATATATTAGAGGGTCGATTGCTGAAGAATACGCAATTGTTGAATCATCGTTATACGCTAGGGAACATATGCGAGGAGGTTTAATCCTCATAAAGTGTAAGGACATTTTTATCATGTTCAAAATGTTTCATTTGTGTATGTCGTACGCCGCTATAAAAGGCACATATTTTCACGATCTCACACGATGGCCTAAATCCGAATTTCGGGAATCATGCATTCATCCTCTCCATCATGTGTCCCACATCTGCCTCAACGACTTCACGTTCCACGATTTTAGGGAATTTATGCAAGTAGTACGTAAGAGAAGTCAAAACAGTGAAATAAGGCAAGATATGGAAGTTCAAGGGTATTTTGGTAATTTTATAGCCACCATCCGGAGGTCCAGTCAATTGGAAATTTGAAGAGCTTACCGCAACGAAGATACTGGAAGAAACTACACCTCAATCCGAGCTACGATGAAGAAGTTATGGCCCGTTGAAAATGGAGAAAAGCCTTGAAAAATGCTGTGTATTTTTAAGCCCATGTGACAACTCGCTCAAAATAATAACGGGTGGCCAGCCCTATACTACATTAAATCAGGTATCTCAGATGGCACAATCTCAACATCAACTGACAATACTAAATAATATAAAGCTAAATACCCGAAACTATTAAAAACGGATTACCAATTTTTTTTTTAAACTTTTATTTAACACCAATTAAAAACCAACCATACAACCATTTACAACATTACTACATCTAACTATGATGAGTGATAAATACAGACTCCAATAATATAAGAGAGTACGATACATTTTACAACAAAATCTCAACAATGAAATACCCGAATAAGTTGTCGGGTCACAGATAATACAATAATCTGAGCAGGGAAAAGATAAAGTGTTAAACTACAACACTCGAGTATAAATCCAAATATACAACTTAATCCTAATCTAGATTTACAGCAGATAGGAATCGGCTAAGGCAAAGTGCCGTAACAGTCCGCTACTGCCACAGTTCCACGAATAGACTGGATGGGAGAACATCAATGGCGTCCTTGCGGAGGAACACCTAAAGTAATACAATATATACATGGAGGGAGAAAATGTAAACGGGTCAGAGTCCGAGTTGAAAACATTTTATAGCAAGTGCATTAAAATGCATAATAATTATAAATGCGTTATGTCATGATTTAATGGAATCGTCCTCTCCATAATAATCCAACTCACCTCTCAACTAGAGCGCGCACTAAACGTATCCACGTGGTCTCCAAATGAATGCCCAAATATAAATTAGGCAATAATATCTAACTAGATCCCAAAATGAAGATTCGATTAAGATTGTCTAACTTATCTCGCAATCTATCCTGATCTAAATTCCATCTACAACATTACTTTATATTTTTAATGTCACCATTCTCTTTATATTTGTTCATTTATTGACACATATAAAGTTTACATAACCATCTTCATAACAACAACATCACAATACATCAACATTCTCTTATTAGAATTTAATATATTCTAGTTATGCCCTCATTAGGAGTGCAATCATATATATATGTGAGTTATTAGCATCAAGTGCTAAGGACTAAACTTCTCCCGGTTCTCAATATTGTACTGCGTTTCATGCGTGGGACCTCTCGCCGAAGTGAAATCCAAACAAGGAACCCCCCTTACACTACTCCTGACAGTATTGATCTTCGAGATTCATTATGCCCTTATTGCATGATGCATGTAACCCAAATTCTTATTACTCCATTTTAATTAATTATTATTCCCAATTCTCAACAGTACACGGCGTTTCATGCGTGGGACGTCTCGCCGAAGCAAAATCCAAATAAGGAACCCCCCGTTACACTACTCCTGGCACTGTCGATCGTCGGGATAGGTGATATTTATATAAATATGAGCATTAAGGACTAACTTCTCCCCAATTTCCAACTTTACACTGCGTTTCGTGCGTGGGACGTCTCTCCTAAGCGAAATCCAAATAAGGAATCCCCCCGATACACTAACCCTGGCAATGTTGGTCGTTGAGGTCCATTATGCCCTCAATACCCAAGTACAAGCACAATCAACAATATCATAACCATCCAACCGAGCTATAACTCGAGGACGCAGGTTCACATGCTATCATCTTCCATCATCCCATACACGTAACAAACTGGGGCCACCTGGTGGGGTTCAACGACACCCACCTCGTGATTAACTCACGCACACAACGTCCCGGGAAGCGGTAATAGTTCCTAACCGGCAAGTGAGAACGTCACATACCCCCGACTTCTCACCCACAAAAGAATGCATATATATATCGCATAATAATCACAATGGACGACTATGACCTGGGGAATATCCACACCCTGCTCTTTGAGCCAGGATGCTCACCCTCAACGCACACAACTTTCCAATGATAGCAAGGAGGGGGTATGCTTCACTATATATATATATATATATATATACCATCACATAGGGTATACATACATCATCACATCATATAAAGATATACCATTATATAAGGTATACCTGTCACATTATTTTCATATTTACTATACGCTCTTAGGCGCAATAGAATTAATGTCATTGTTTAGTATATTTCCCTCTTGATATACTAATCGTCAATTCTCACACATCTTCCCCACTTAGTATACACTATACTATTTCTCGCTTGAAGCTCACATGTCGCTTCCATTTATGAATTGTCTCTCAAATCCATTTATGTTAAGGATATTCTTTATCCTAATGCACTACATTTAGCATTTCTCATTGTGTGAGACTTCTCCCAAATCAATCATCATTAAGGATATTTCTATATCCATATGCACATCAATTAGCATTTATAATCCTCAATCCATAATAGGGTTCAATTTATTTCGTGAACCTTTTAAAGTTATCCCATTCGGGATTGGATCCTAAGATCCATTATCCCTAAACTTATTCTCATTCTTTCATATAATTTAATTATTATCTCCAAGTAGAACATCCAATCAAGGTGGGCTTCCCCACTTAGTATATACCAAAATCTCTAATCAGTATCCTCAATTTAAGTCTATATGACTCCCATGATTCCTTATAAGGGAAACTCTCTTAAAGTCTCCAAAACATACTCCCAATAATGAAATAGCGTTGCCAAAGCCATTTATTGAAAATAAACTATTTAAGCAACTCCGAAAGTTTGTTGAAGAAACTCTTTACTTAAATCAAAATGATTTTGAACACAAGATGTGTTAACAAAAATTATGTACGAGATATGGACAAGATTTGATAACAAGTTTTAGTAAACAGTTTAAAATGTTTTAAACTTAGCACACATCAGAATGGGATGAGAAGATGTAGAAATATTAATACTCAGGATTTTTAACGTGGTAAAACCTCAACCTTGAGGAAACATCCACGACTCCCTCTACGGAGTAAAACAAGAAACTATCACTAAAACAAATATGTGAGTTACAATCTATTTAACTAACATGCACACAATAACAAGTCTATACAAGTTCAGGATTATACCCTCTGGCGTCCTTTAACTTTTCTGCAGATCTTGATTGTTGATGTAGTCTTCTCAGGTTGTCAACTCTTCCTTTGTTTCAGCAGTATACGTCGACTTATGTTCACTAAATCTTATAGCCAACACTTTCAGTGTTTGTAGTGTGAAGATGTTTGTGAATAGTGTTCTATATCACATGCATGAACTCACACACACTTATATATACAAACAGTCCTATACAAATTACATATAAAGTCTATATGCAGTGTGTTTGTTATTTTTCTTTCTTACAAAACCAAAAACCTTTTTGACCTTTCAATATAACCCAGATTCCACGGAGATCTTGCTTAAGAAATCGGTCAAGACCTTTTTCAATCTATTTTGAAAATATTTAGAAGATTGAAAACCCTCCAAGTGCGAATCCAACTAGGTCAGGTTAAGTTTTGTAAAAACAGAAACAGAAAAACATCTATTGTTGATTCTGAAGTAAGAAAATGTTTTAACAAAAAACAATCAACAACGAACTTCTCAAGATGAGAAATAAAATGCAACTAAGTGTGTTGTGACATGAAAAACTTTAGATCTATGATTTCTATTGAAACAGAAACAAGATCTGAGAAAGTGTCTAAGTTGGAAATAAGATTTTATGAACAAAAGGTTACAGCAACCCAGAAATCACTCAACTCGAACTCTCATAAACTCAAGAAACACTAAGGATGGTGTTTATTTGGTTATGGTGTTTTTGGAGAGGTAAGTGGTTTAGGTTGAAGGAGATTTGACGAAGTTAGGGTTTCTAACTTGGCCCTCTGGTTTCTCTCTCTCTCTTCTCTCTCTCTCTCTTCTCTCTGAGAATTTTCAAAGTGGCAAAAGCTTTCGAAGGCTGAGATGAGAGGCCTTTAAATAGGAAAAGGAGAAGGTTCCAGACTATCGTTAAAAAATAAAGGCTGAGATTGAGTCAAGCTTCTTTGACTTCAATCTAAGGGCTCACAACAGGCGGTGGATTAAATAGGCTGTGATTGGCTTAAAGGTTTACACGGGGATTCACTCAGGCGACATGCAGGCCATTGATAAGGGTTGATCCAAGGGCTGTAAACATGCAAAGTTTTGTCTCTGTAAAGAAACACAACTCTGGCCAATCAGAGAGCAGCAAGTGTTGGCCATAGGACGAATGCAATCGCGCGTCCCAAACTAATTACAAGGCCAACCCTGGAGTCTCTGGCGCTTTCGGTTTCTACCCAGAGTAACTTTAGGCCAAAAAACACAACAAAACATATTTAGATATTAACTCAAGACTTTTAAATCAAGTTTTAATTTAATAAAACCTTAATTAAAATATGTTTATAATTCCCAAAAAATTAATAAAAATCAAATTGAGGGATTTAAACACACTCACCACATTAATACACATAAAGGTGCAATATGATATGCAAGGATTAAGTTCTAAGTGTGTGAGTGATGGCTATAATCTCAGGATCATTACAAGATGAATAAGAGAAGAAGCAAACCAATCTCTGAGGCTCTTTGGTTTCTAGGATGGACACAATTTTGTCACAATTTCCAAACTAGATGAGCTCTTATACAGTCTAGACTCAAATGAGTCAAAAGTATAAGGGCTTCAATCCCCCCCCTTTGGAAATATGAGACAAAATCTCCTTTGAGTCATCTAGAACTCGTAGGGCGACAACAAATAAGAAAAACCTATTCCTATAAAAGTTCTATCTACCCAAATCCTAGAAAGCAAAAATTACATAACTCAACTATATACAGTTTAACATCCTATTATTACAATGGAGAATGACTGTACAAGAAGAATACCTGCAAAGAATTACTAAGATCAAGCTGTTTAGTATATGCAGAAATAGACTCAAATTTCTCCCCCATTTTGTCTCAAATGGACAAAGGGAAGGAACTTGGAAAAATATAACAGGTATTTACTCAACACAAACCATACCAATAGATTTTTGTAAAGAAATGAATCTATTATAATCAAGAGGTTTGGTAAACAAATCTGCAAGTTGTAGATCAGTTGGAAGATAATTAATTTCTAATTCCTTGGTTTCAACTAATTCACGAATAAAATGATGTCTTATTTTAATGTGCTTAGTTCGCGAGTGTTGAACTGGGTTCTTAGAAATATTATTCGCGCTTTGATTATCACAATAGAGATGAAGTGTGGGTTCTAAAATACCATAATAACTTAGCATTTGTTTAAGCCACAATAATTGGGCACAACAGCTACCAGCGGCTATGTATTCAGATTTAGCAGTCGAGAGAGATGTGCAGTTCTGTTTTTTACTACTCCATCCTACCAAGTTATTACCAATATAACAACATGCGCCCGAAGTGCTTTTACTATCATCAGTACAACCAGCCCAATCAGCATCTGTGTACCCAATAATAGTGCTCGGTGTGTCATTCGTGTACCAAATTCCTAAATTTAGAGTGCCTTTAACATATTTAATTATCCGTTTAACAGAGTTTAAATGGCTCTCTTTGGGGTTGTTTTGATAGCGCGCACAAACACACACAGCATACATGATATCAGGACGCGAGGCAGTCAAATAGAGTAATGTGCCAATCATACTACAATATAGAGTAGGATCTACAGTTTTGCTATTTTCATCTTTTGACAATTTTTCTGTAGTACTCATAGGCGTTTTAGCACTTTTAGCACTCTCGAGGCCAAATTTCTTAACTATCTCTAATGCGTACTTAGTCTGCGAAAGAAACAATCCATCTGATTGTTGTTTGACTTGGAGGCCTAGGAAGAACTGTAACTCCCCCATAAGGAACATCTGAAATTCCTTACTCATAATTTCAGTAAAAGATTTTACTTCTGAGGTAGAAGTAGATCCAAATATGATATCGTCTACATAGATCTGAGCGATAGTAATGTGTTTGCCAAAATGTTTGACAAATAAGGTTTGGTCATTTCCACCTCTTTTGAAACCTTTATCCAGCAGAAAACTGGACAGGCGCTCATACCAAGCTCTAGGAGCTTGCTTAAGACCATATAAAGCCTTTTTCAACCGAAATACATGATTAGGATAATTAGGGTCAATGAACCCTTTAGGTTGTTCTACATAGGTTTCCTCGGCAAGAATTCCATTAAGGAACGCAGATTTAACATCCATTTGATATAACGTAAAATGCATGTGACAAGCTATAGCAAGAAGCAGACGAACTGATTCTAAACGAGTAACAGGAGCAAACGTCTCGTTAAAATCAATTCCTTCTATTTGGGAATAACCTTAAGCAACTAGTCTAGCTTTATTTCTAATTATCATCCCATTTTGTTGAGGCGTCTTAGGGACACTGAACTCATGTTTGTAACCATTATAGTCACAGTATTCTATAATACCAGTATCTTTGAATTCACCCCCTCTATCACTTCGGATTCTATTCACTTGAGTGTCTTTCTCATTCTCAATCCGTAAAAGAATCTTTAAAAAAGTTTGAAAAGTATCGGATTTCTGTTTTAAGAAAGCTACCCAAGTGAATCTTGTGAAGTCATCTACCATAACTAAGATATAACTGTGTCCACAAAGACTAATAGTTTGAGAAGGACCCATTAGGTCCATATGGATGAGTTCTAAGGGATTAGAGGTAAGGATATCTTTAACCCTTTTATGAGGTGCTTTAACATTTTTTCCTCTTGACAGGGACCACAGACAATGTTATGAATGGGTTTAATTTTTGGAATTCCTCTAACTATTTGTTGAGAGGACAATTTACTTAAATTTTCGTAATTAATGTGACCGATTCTGTTATGCCATATATCATTGTCATCCATTCTGGCAACATTACAGATTTCAGAACTAGACATGACAGTATAACAATTGTCAGGAGTCCTGAATCCTGTAATTAAGCATTCTCCCTTTTCATTTAAAATCTTGCAATTGTTCTTTGAAAAGGTAACAGTATAGTTTGAGTCACAAAATTGCGAAATGCTAAGTAAATTAGCCTTAAGACCTTTAACTAAGAGAACATTTTCAAGAACAGGAAGTCCTTTTTCTTTAAGAGTTCCTTTGCCTATGATCTGGGATGATACTCCATCACCAAAAATAACTTTTCCTCCATCAAAGATGGTTTTATTTAAAAGTTTTGTATCATCACCTGTCATATGCTTGGAACATCCAGAATCCAAATACCAACCAGAAGATGTAAGTTCAGATTTTAAGGCAGAAATAACAATATTACACTTCATCTGGGGTATTAGATCATCTTTTCTAACCCAAATTGCTCTGGTTTTCTGTTTGCGCTTGTTTGCTCTCACTTGGTAAAATTTGCGAGCATTAGATTTTTGTTGAAAAACATTTTGCGCATGATTTTGAGTAAATGTAAACACCTGAGCATTTGATTTAGAAAAGTTTCTGGGATTCCTTCTAGTGAATGTCCTTTTAGGTTTAGTCTTTCTATTCCTATAGTTGGAGTTTTTGTCTGGTGGCCTGGGAAGGACATAGTTGTTACGACTCCTCCTAGAATAGTTAAAGTTTTGATACATGGAAGTATTGTAGATAGGCTTAATCAGTCTCCTATCATAGCAATCATCGAAAGAATGTCCGTATATATCACAATAGGAGCAATAAAGATTGCTCAGAATGGGGTTTACCTTAGGAAAGTCTCTAAACAAAGGTTTTGAGAAATTTTGAGGCTGAATTTTATTCCTAGGTAGCACAGGTTTGAAAGCAGGTTCACTTTTCCTAATAGAGGGGCAGACATATTTTCCCTTTGGTAAACTTTCATGCTTAGAGCAACTTGCATCTCCAGTGTTAGTGTTTTGATGATCAAACTCAGTTTTAAGTGAATGAAAGTCTGGACATGTTTCAATAGGTCTTTTGCCCCCTGACACAAATTTGATAGGTTCAACAGGTTTTGTTTGTGTCTTCAAATTGGGGCAAAACCCTATACCAGTTCGATCATCAGAATTGGTTTTAGATTCAACAACGAATTCCTCAAAACATTTAGAGTTGTTTTCAAATTTTGTAAATTTTTTGAACACAGTTGCTGTCTTTTCTTTGGTTTGTTCCAATTCTAATAATGTCCCTTTGTATTTTTTCTCCAGAATTTCATTAGCTTCAGCCAAAGTTTTCAGTTTTTCATCAAACACTTTGATATCACTTTCATGAGTCATGCATTGAGTAGTATACTCTTCAGCATTCAGTTTTACCATCAGGCTTAGATCCTCTAACTTTTTGGTAAGATCTTTCACAATCTTTTCTAGTCTAGTGCTTTTCTTAAGAGTTTTGGCATATAGAGTGTGAATGTCTGGGAGATCTTCATTGTCTGAGTCACTAAGTGAGGTGTGTGAAGTGACCCCTAAGGTTTCATTTCTTAAACTCACGCACCCATTGACATCAGCAGTATCGATTCCCCTTTGACTCACACACCCCGAGGAAGAAATATTAATGTTCTCAGTAAGCAAAGCATCTAAACCAGTTAAAGTATGATTCAAAACAACAGAGCTAGAATTACTAGACTCATCCTCACTATCAAGCACAGGCATATCATCATTATATATGATTTTGGCAAAGAAGGATAAACAAGGATCAAAACCATCTGATGTATCAGGTTCCTCATTTTCAGAGTCACTTGAGTCATCCCATGTTTTGCAGATGTTGGCTCTAGAGTGTTTGTTTTGGGTATTTAAATTAACTGTACAGTCTTGAGCAATGTGTCCTAGTTTACCACATCTATAGCATTCAGTCTTCTTGAGGTCTCTGTGAGGTCTTGTGTTGTCCTTGTTCTGTTTGTCATGAGGTTTCTCATGAGACTTGTGATTTGAAGGAGTTGGATAATTAGACTTGCCCTGTCTATTTGCAATACTGTTTCTAAATTTAACAATTTTCTTAAATTGTTTTGACATTAGGGCAATCTGATTATCTAGACTTCCTAAGTCACAGTCCTCATCAGAATCATTACTAGGAGTGTTTAACTTAGGCTTAGTCATCTTATAAGTAAAGCTAAGATTGGAATTGGTATGTTTCCTATGAGTGTGGGTCAATTGTTTCTTAAACTCCAATTCCATTTCCACAGTTCTTAATTTACTACTGAGTAATTCAAGAGTGAGATTTAGATCACACATTTCCTCAATAGCATATCTTTTATTGTCAAATTTCTGTGGTAATGATCTCAGAATTTTAGACACAATTTCTTGTCTATCATAAGTTATACCATTAGCATGCAGTTTAGTGACAATATCAGTCAGGTTCATATAAAAGTCATCAAAAGACTCAAATTCAGACATGATTAAAGAATTATATTATTGAATTAACATCTGAGTTTTAGCAGCCTTAACCCTAGAGTCTCCTTCATGGGTAGTAATCAAGGTATCCCATGCTTCCTTAGAAGTGGTATATGATGAGATTCTCTTGAACTCATGTTCATTTATGGACATAAATATAGCATTATTTACTTTATTATTATTGCGAGAAACTTGTTTCTCTTCTTGAGTAAACTCACTTAATATTTTCTTAACCCTCTCAGTGCTTCCTTCAGTGGCTGGTTTAGTAGGATAAAAGTATCCATTTTCAATAATGTCCCAGACATCATCTCCCAAAGTCCCTTGAATGAAAGCAATCATCCTTACTTTTCAGTAAGAAAAATTGGTTCCATCAAAGACTGGAGGTCTGGTCAGGTTACCATATCTTTCATTTTTCTCGTCCATGATTGATTTTGAGAAAACAGTTTCAGAAACTCAGGATATTTTTGAAAAAGTTCACCAAAAGCTCTGATACCAATTGAAATAGCGTTGCCAAAGCCGTTTATTGAAAATAAACTATTTAAGCAACTCCGAAAGTTTTTTGAAGAAACTCTTTACTTAAATCAAAATGATTTTGAACACAAGATGTGTTAACAAAAATTATGTACGAGATATGGACAAGATTTGATAACAAGTTTTAGTAAACAGTTTAAAATGTTTTAAACTCAGCACACATCAGAATGGGATGAGAAGATGTAGAAATATTAATACTCAGGATTTTTAACGTGGTAAAACCTCAACCTTGAGGAAACATCCACGACTCCCTCTACGGAGTAAAACAAGAAACTATCACTAAAACAAATATGTGAGTTACAATCTATTTAACTAACATGCACATAATAACAAGTCTATACAAGTTCAGGATTATACCCTCTGGCGTCCTTTAACTTTTCTGCAGATCTTGATTGTTGATGTAGTCTTCTCAGGTTGTCAACTCTTCCTTTGTTTCAGCAGTATACGTCGACTTATGTTCACTAAATCTTATAGCCAACACTTTCAGTGTTTGTAGTGTGAAGATGTTTGTGAATAGTGTTCTATATCACATGCATGAACTCACACACACTTATATATACAAACAGTCCTATACAAATTACATATAAAGTCTATATGCAGTGTGTTTGTTATTTTTCTTTCTTACAAAACCAAAAACCTTTTTGACCTTTCAATATAACCCAGATTCCACGGAGATCTTGCTTAAGAAATCGGTCAAGACCTTTTTCAATCTATTTTGAAAATATTTAGAAGATTGAAAACCCTCCAAGTGCGAATCCAACTAGGTCAGGTTAAGTTTTGTAAAAACAGAAACAGAAAAACATCTATTGTTGATTCTGAAGTAAGAAAATGTTTTAACAGAAAACAATCAACAACGAACTTCTCAAGATGAGAAATAAAATGCAACTAAGTGTGTTGTGACATGAAAAACTTTAGATCTATGATTTCTATTGAAACAGAAACAAGATCTGAGAAAGTGTCTAAGTTGGAAATAAGATTTTATGAACAAAAGGTTACAGCAACCCAGAAATCACTCAACTCGAACTCTCATAAACTCAAGAAACACTAAGGATGGTGTTTATTTGGTTATGGTGTTTTTGGAGAGGTAAGTGGTTTAGGTTGAAGGAGATTTGACGAAGTTAGGGTTTCTAACTTGGCTCTCTGGTTTCTCTCTCTCTCTCTTCTCTCTGAGAATTTTCAAAGTGGCAAAAGCTTTCGAAGGCTGAGATGAGAGGCCTTTAAATAGGAAGAGGAGAAGGTTCCAGACTATCGTTCAAAAACAAAGGCTGAGATTGAGTCAAGCTTCTTTAACTTCAATCTAAGGGCTCACAACAGGCGGTGGATTAAACAGGCTGTGATTGGCTTAAAGGTTTACACGGGGATTCACTCAGGCGACATGCAGGCCATTGATAAGGGTTGATCCAAGGGCTGTAAACATGCAAAGTTTTGTCTCTGTATAGAAACACAACTCTGGGCAATCAGAGAGCAGAAAGTGTTGGCCATAGGACGAATGCAATCGCGCGTCCCAAACTAATTACAAGGCCAACCCTGGAGTCTCTGGCGCTTTCGGTTTCTACCCAGAGTAACTTTAGGCCAAAAAACACAACAAAACATATTTAGATATTAACCCCAGGACTTTTAAATCAAGTTTTAATTTAATAAAACCTTAATTAAAATATGTTTATAATTCCCAAAAAATTAATAAAAATCAAATTGAGGGATTTAAACACACTCACCACATTAATACACATAAAGGTGCAATATAATATGCAAGGATTAAGTTCTAAGTGTGTGAGTGATGGATATAGTCTCAGGATCATTACAAGATGAATAAGAGAAGAAGCAAACCAATCTCTGAGGCTCTTTGGTTTCTAGGATGGACACAATTTTGTCACAATTTCCAAACTAGATGAGCTCTTATACAGTCTAGACTCAAATGAGTCAAAAGTATAAGGGCTTCAAATAATTCCTATAGAGGTTCCCAATCGATAACCTCGAACGTAACGGGACAAAATTCTCCGTAGAAAAACATCCCTCAAAAAGCCCTATTTTGGAATCGATTCAGGCCAATTCCGAATCGATTCGGCCTCCAAGGCGTATCGATTCGGGTCATCAGACCTGGGACTCTGTCTCAGGACGAATCGATTCGACTGGGGTTCGAATCGATTCGGTCACTCAGACCTGGGCACCTGCATATTTCCGAATCGATTCGGCTAAGGGGCCGAATCAATTCGGCCTACCTGGAGGCTCGAAAATGGCAACTTTTTAGTAAGCCAAAAATCCCAAAATTCATATTTATCATTTTCTCTCCATTTTTCTTCAACTCAATCACATATATAACATCCAAAAACACTTTTAAACTAATTTATAACCTCAAATCCATTTCTACAAAACAAATCTAAGATTATACCCAAAAATTAGGTTTTGATAAACTAAACCTAAAACCCATAAATTTGATCCCCAAATCATGAAATTCATGCACATAACAATTATTTAGCAAGTTTAATCACTTGCCTCAGGTTCGTAGGGTCTAATCCGTCCTCGAAATCGCATAGATGCCAGAAAAACTCCACTTTCTCTATCTTTTTTCTTCTTCTCTCTTTCTTTCTTTCTATTTATCTTTCTCTCTTTGGAGAAATCAATCTCCCGTAGGCTTTTAAGCCCTAACTCCCAAGATACACATCTTTAAATGATAATACACACTTTAAATGACTCGATAACTTTAATTCGAGACAAACGAACTTAAAATTATTTCGGAACCTAAATAGACCCCGAGTACAGTAATTTTGACTTTCTCGATCCTTCCGGACACAACTACACCCTCAGAATCGCCATTCGCCATACTTTTTAACGACTTCAATTTTTGACCTCGATTGCCAATTTAATTATTCTCCAATAAAATATTATTTATTTCTCCCAAAATAAATAAATCCTTGTCTCCAAGACCTCGGTTTGTTACAGCCGAAACCAGCAAACTTTTACGAACCGCAGGCCACGAGCCTTTTATTTGTGCCTTTCAAAACATAAAGAAGGTATTCAACTCAAAGTTCATAAACGATGGCAATTGGTTTATTTTTGTGCATGCACCAAAGGGTATGACTACTCAAGTGGATGTATTAAAGGCTCTAAAAGAGTTTCGATTAGCTCTTGATGACAACCCTAAATTGAAGGATCTTTTAGTTGATTTAAATGAATATTGAATATCAAAATATTATTTTATCCTTATCAATCTTATTTGTATCATATTATGATATTGACACTGTATTAGCGCTTTACTTTGATATATGAATATTTAGTTACTTTTACGAATGTTTAATATGATTTGTGTAAGTTAACTTTCGATAATATGTTATGTTCATTCGAATGTTTAGTTACTTTCACAAGATGCTCGGTTTGAGAATAGAGACATTTGAGTTTATGATGGGATCAAATGGACACCCAACTCAATTATCACGTGTTCCTGTACATATACATTTATTGATCAATTTCATTAATGCAGTCTTCATAAAATGAAGTTAAATTAGCTTCATTTTATGAAGATTGTATTAAATAACTAATCAACACATGTATATATAAAAGAATATGTTAGGGGCTCCAGGTCCAATTTGGTTTAATCACACATTCATAAGACTTTATTTAATGGCCTTCTTGGATCGCACTAACCAAGTACTCTTTACTTTAACTGAAGTATTTATATAATTGATATGCATTGTCTTTTAAATCGTTTAGATGATAAAAGGAGTACGGAATAATTATTGGTTTTGTTTAGTTTGGCTGTTGGATAAGTATTGGTTGTTGGCTTGTTTTTGGATAGTATGTTAAAAGGAGTACGAGATAATTATTGATTGTTGGTTTGTTATTGATGTTTGGCTGTTGGATAATCAGGGGACCCTCGGTTTGAGAACACAACGTTAATTTCAAAATATTTGGGCTTAAGCTTAAAAATATATCGTTATGGGGTGAAACTCTGCCCCCCCCCCCCCCCAAATGTCCTTGTAAGATGCACCAAAACCTCGCATGGGACCAATGTAACTCACAGGAACTGATAGAGTGGTCACGGGACCCTTGATTTGAGAACTCGATGATAATTTGAGAATATCTAGACTTGGGACATACCAAGGTGAAAAAATATGCCTTATGTTTGACAACACGATGATAATTTTACGTTCGGACTGGTGAGAGGAACCAACACCTCGTTGAGAATATTTTCCCACTTGTACTGCAAACTAAATCCACCTTTTCTTGGGCTTTTCCATTTTTGAAGTATTTTCTCTTTGACTTAGAAAATAGTTCCTGTTTGGCAAGACAATCTGCTTTTTCTGGCCTTACCAAATGCAACATGTTGTAGAGCTCATTATAATAATTTTGGAAATGAGTCCCGAATAATATGATGTGTTTTTTCATTTAGAGGTTTGATAGAGTATTCTAAATACGAATCCTCTCATTATAGGGATTGTGCCCCTTCATCACGAACCACCAATCCAGGAGACTCCAATAGTATTTTCTCCCATTCTTAATGTTTCTCATTTACTACACTCCTTTTCCCTTTCTTTGAGTGTTCATTTGTCATGATTTTCTCACCGGCAAATGTTCCTTTGTCATGATTTTCTCACCGACAAATGAGTGTTTTAAATGAGAAACATCAAGGCTCGCATGGGACCAATGTAACTCACAGGAACCACCGTGTACTCACAAAGCTCCCGGTATAAAAGCACGACAAAGATTTACAAACTGTTAGACTTAGGATTAAAAATATGCCGTTAATGGGTGAAAATGCCAAACAGTAAAAAAATGGCCTCGTAAGAGGCACGAACACCTCACACGGGACTAATGTAACCCATATGAACCGATCGAGTACTCACGGGGGTCCTGGTTTGAGAGCACAATAAAAAATTTACAAACTGTTAGACTTACGCTTAAAAATATGTTGTCAAAGGGTGAAAATATAAAGCGGCCACAAAAAAGGCCCCGTGAGAGGCACGAACACATCGCACGGGATCGATGTAATCCGCAGGAACCGATCGCGTACTAATGGGGCTCCTGATTTGAGAGAGGAAAATTTTCAAATTATTAGACTTAGGATTAAAAACATGCCGTCAAATGGTGAAAATGTAAAACATCAGCAAAATGGCTTCTCCATAGGCACAAACACATCGTACGAGACCAATGTAAACCACAGGAGCCGATCGTGTACTCATGGGGACCTCAATTTGAGAGCACAATGAAAAATTTACAATCTGTTAGACTTACACTTAAAAACATGTTATCAAAGGGTGAAAACGTAAATCGGCCACAAAACGGCCCTGTGAGAGGCATGAACACCTTGCGCAAGACTAATGCAACCCAAAAGAGCTGACTGTGTACTCACGAAACTCCTGATTTGAGAGCATAACGAAAATTTGCAAACTGCGAGACTTAGGAATAATAACATGCCATCAAAGAGTGAAAACGTAAAATAACTATAAAATGGCATCGTCAGAGGCTCGAGCACCTCACACGGGACCAATGTACCCCGAAGGAACCGATGCGTACTCATGGTACTCCCGATTAGAGAGCACGAAGAAAATTTTCTAATTATTATACTTAGGCTTATAAACATGCCGTCAACGGGTGGAAACGTAAAACAGCCACAAAACGGCTCCGTCAGAGGCACTAACACCTTGCACGAGACCAATGTAACCCGTAGGAACCGACCCAGTACTCACAGGGCTCTCAGTTTGAGAACACGAAGAAAATTTACAAACTGTTAGACTTTGTGGCCCTGTTAGAAGTACAAACACCTCGTATGGGATCAATGTAACCCGCAAGAACCGATTGCGCAGTCACGGGGCTCCCGATTTGAGAGCATGATGAAATTTGCAAACTATTAGACTTGAGCTAAAAAAATGCCGTCAAAGGGTGAAAACGTAAAATAGCCACGAACGGCCCCGTGAGAGGCACGAGCAGCTCGCACGAGACTAATGTAACCTACATGAACTGACCGCGTACTCATGGGGCTCTCGATTAGAGAGGACGGTGAAAATTTACAAACTTTTAGACTTAGGCTTAAAAATATGTTGTCAAAGGGTGAAAACATAAAATAGTTACAAAACGGCCCCGTCAGAGGCAAGAACACCTCGCACGGGACCCATGTAACCCACAAGAATCAACCACATACTCAAGGGGCTCCTGGTTTGAGAAAAAGATGATGAATTTTTTTTAATTATTAAAAGTGGACATGGCCGAAAGCCGTAACCATGTTTGGTGGTCACAAATGATTGGGCCACGGCCAGGTCCGTGACCTGGTTTCGTGGGCACAAATAGTTAGGTAACAACTCAGGTCTGTGACCATCTTTAATGTTAAAAATTAAGTGCTCTCGGCCCAAGTCCGTAATCCAATCATTTATGACCACCAAATGGTTAGGTCACGAACTTGGGTCGTGACCATCATGGACCGAGACCAATGATGCTGGTCAGGGACTTGGGTCGCGACCATTAAAAATGGTCACGCCCAAAATGGTCACGGACTAAATCCGTGACCCACCTTCAATGGTCACGACTCTGTGACCATGCAAAATATTTGGTATAGTGTAAGCAATGGAAAATGAAAACAATACCGCAATAACACATGATATCGGGTATAAGGGGAAAAGCCCCAACCTCTGGGTAAAAATCTCGGTGTGACCTATCATCTTATTAAATTTGAAAACTTATTTTTAAAGAATATAATAAGGTAAATCAATCTTATGCACTCACAAGAAATTTCCTATGAATATTGAGACTTCCCCCCATTCTAATGTGAAATTCAATTGAAGCTCTATCTCTCGAATATGGAGAGAGAGAGTCGCCAACATACATCAGAGAGGGCAAAAAAATGGACCCTTTTTTTAAAATAGTAAAAAGAATATATTTTTAGTTGATTTATTTCGTATGCTATTTTAACATTTCAGCGAGCCTACAAAAAATCAAGCTCAAAATAAATTTTATGCTATTTTAAAAAAATCGATCAATATACGTTAGTTTTTAGTAGCTTAAAAACTGACATATATTTGACTGATTTTTTTAAAAAAGTAAATAATTCATTTTGATTTGATTTTTTTTGTAGGGTTGTTGAAATGTTTGAATACCGTACAAAAAATATCAGATCAAAATGAATTTGTTTGCTGTTTTAAAAAATTATCCGTTTTTTGTCCACTCATTGAGGTATGTCGAAGACCCTCCACACACACACACACACACACACACACACACACACATATATATATATAGGGAGAGAGAGAGAGAAAGGGAAGGAGAATTAATGTGATGTCTATCATGCACGCTCTTACGAATAAAACTAGAACTACACGATATACAAAGTTTGGTGATAAACAATTTATGTCTGATAAATTACATAAACTTTAGACATTATTATGAGTACTTATTATTTTATAATAAATATTACATAGATTTGCACTTTTGTTTAAAAACTTATGTTTGATTTTCTTCTTATTTCAAGGTTATAAACTCATAATCAAGGATATTAAAAGTTGAACTAATAAAGAAAGAGTGTGATATTTAAAATAATAGAGGAAGTATTATTATTATTATTATTATTATTATTATTATTATTATTATTATTATTATTATTATTATTATTTAACACAAGATGAAGGTCGTTTACAAATTAAAATCTAACAAGAAGTGAGGCAATGTGGTTTACTAATTATTTTCCTATTAGTAATAGTGAATTTATCTTCTAAGTATGCAATGTGTCTGTTGCATACATGTTGGCTTTGTACATACCCTTCAAGACACGTTTGATACTTATTTATCGTATTCATAATTTAATAATTATTTTTTATAACATTAACCATTTTTTAACAGAATGGTGACAAACAATACTGGAAATTTAGACATGATACTTTTTTATGCTAAAGAATATAAATAATAAAAAATTTTAAAAATATTTTATCACTACAAAATAATAGAATATTAATTTCCTTAAAAGAGTGAGTGCGGGAAGAAAAGGAAAAATCATAGTTGACGTCCAAACATATTTGTGCAAGAAAATCATATATATATTCAATCTTTTGAGGTTGCTTTTGCCTTTTAATTTTATTTTCTCTTCTTGAATAGATAACTAATTTATTTTATTTTTTCTCATAAATTGTACAATCCAAATTTGGGATTTAACAAAGAGTTTTGGGTTGGAGACAATATGAAGTTTGAGCAAAATGTAAATATAGAATTTGAAGTGAAGTAGGGATATAATGGGGAACATCATATTCTAATGGCTCATATAATGCTTCAAATCCTTAAGTAAAAACAGTTCTTAAGCCAAAAAAGGGAAAGAATTCTAAACACGTGATGACGCCAAACATTTTTACAATGCATATTCTAAAGAGGTTAGGTTTACTGTACGTAATTCATTTGTAAAGAAGAGGGGGTAATTAATGAGAACAAACATTTAAGTACCTAGGGATCCCATGCAGACACGTGTTATATTACTTGTAAAAGTTTCATAAATTTGAATTATTTTTTAGCCTATACATTTTGATAAGATTTATAAACATAAATAAATTCATGAGAGTCACTGATACGAGTGGTGTCAAGATAACTGATGACAAGTCATACATTCTTTAAAGGAGTCAGTTAATTCAAAGGATCTTTGCATCTGGTTGTAAGGCCCTCATAAATCCTTAAACAAGTAAAATTTATAGTGATGATTTGGATAGTGTACTTGAGAAAATCAATCAAGTTGTTGATTTTGGTTCAAGTGTTTGATTTAATGTAATTGATCAATCAAATGTTGGATGATAATACAAGTGAGAGAGTTTTGGTCAACATGAGTCCTTAATCGAACATGTTTATTGTGAATCGAGGAAAATTAATGAAAAAGGATGTGGTGTGAGGCTTGAATGAGATAAAAACAAGGCATTGGGAAGAGATAAAAAGTTTAAATCAAGATGTGTTCATGAGTATGTCATGCTTGGGTAGTCACACAGTATAAGAATTTGTCCAATTCTCACAAATCGGTAACAAATTAAATTACCTAGTCTTGTATTTTTTAAGTACATATAAAATAACAAATTTTATTTTCCTTTTATAGAACCGACAATTAAACTCAAGGTGTAAGTTTGGATGATGATAATTATTCTTTAGAAAAATTGTCAATGTTATGCGCATTTATGTTCATGGATAAGGACACCTTTTAGATAACCTAATGTTTTAATGTAACTTGATAAATTTGTATTAATCTTGGTTTTATATGATTTGTTTAGTGATTGATAGAGTTTGCCTTTTGTATTTTTTTACAAACTTATTATATTCTGTTTGGCTTGTTTGAGTTATTTTGTGATATATGAAGTTTGGCTCTTGTGTTTTTGTTCTTGTAGACATACTGATTTTAGTTTTTTATGGGATTTTGGCGGTTTACCAAGTTTGGATTTTTTTTTATTTATGTTGACAAGTTATTAAGTTGGTTGTAGTGAATGAAGACATGTTAAAAATTAGTTGATTTTTTAATGCAGTGTGAAATTTTTCATTCTAATTTTATTTTTTGTCAATTATTATGGATTTTTTAAGCAACATGAGGTTCTCACAAGTTTGTTGTAGCTTTGTTTGATAATCATTTGAACAATTTGCCTCCATATTGAAAAACACTTTAGGACGAACAAACAATATCCCTTTGGGATAAACGTCGACATTTTTTCTGGGCTTTTGCCTTGGTGGTTATTAAATTCACATTTCACCCCAAAAAACTTTTGATAACTATTTGAAATTTTGCAACAGTAACTATTTAAAGACAAGTCCATTAATTCCTGTCATAATTCAAAATATTTAACAACCATTACATTCACAATCAATATACCTTAACCATCACATTACATTTATCACTACATCTCCTAAATAAACCTCATACCAAATACAAACCATGTGCTCTTCTATATAAAACCTAAACACATCATCCCGCCCATTTTTTTTCATAAAACACACCCAAAAAAAATCATAACCACAAATTCAACTACCGCACATTTTAATAGGAAGTTATACATTAAAAACTTCTTATCTAATGCTTCATATTTATCATTCAATTCCTCGATCTTCATGAATAGCTCCCAATATCTGGAATCCACTGATTTTAGGGATCACGCCACTAGAAAAATCCACACGAACCAGCTTTATAGATAGGATGCGTAACAAAATTCCAACCAGTATTTTTTGGTGTGTTTAAAGTGAGCATTGGAGCACGATATCCATGGTAACATTAAATTTGGGTATATATTAAACCTCTACTTGATGCCATATATATAAAGTTAATTTAATAGCACATAATGAGATTGGATTACTCTAACTTAACATAATAAGATAACAAAAGGTTAATATAACAAAATATGCTTTGGTAACAATACCAAATATCCATATCAAAATATTGCTAACTAATTATCAAAACATTGTTCTTAACAAGATAAAAATAACATAATGTTGTTAGCTCACCAAGTAACATAATGTTTTAATTCTATAAGAATATAATATACTCACATGCCCTCATGATGTTGGGTTATCTTATTCCTTTTTTCCAAAACATTCTTTGAGTCCAGTATAAGAGATCATTTCAGAAGGCTTCACTATCAATATTCAAACACTAGACACCATCAACTTCATCTTGTCAACGTTGATGTTCACATTTGTAGATAATGACATTCAGCAGTTTCACTTATTTCCCTTTGCTATAAGTGTGCATGTTGGCTAGTGCTTTAATTTGTTTGGATTAGCTCCAATTGCTATCGTTTTAACTATAAAGCCATGGATTATTCTCCCTCCTACGTTGAAGACATTTTCTAAAGTTCAATTTCATCTTATACTTATTCATTCTATTAAACGTATTATACAAATCTTAAGCATAATCTTTAACGTTGAGGCTCTCCCTCAGCATATCATCTATATAAATCTCCATTGTTTTAATGATTTGTAGTTCAAACATCTTGTTAACCATCTTTTAGTATGTTGCCTCAGCTTTCATTGAGACAAAGACAATACTTTATAACAACAAGTGATTTTATCTATAATAAGGGATGTTTTATCAACATAATCTCTATGCATCGATATCTGGTTGTAACCAGAATAGGGATCGATAAAACTCATCATCTAATACCTAATAGTAACATCTACCATTTGGCCGATTTGGGGTGGGGAAAAGCCATCTCTGGCATGATTTATTTAAATCTTTGAAATCCACACACTTGGATCATTTATAATTTTGTTTAGGAACCAAAAATACATATGGTAACCATGAGGGATACTTTACTTACTTTATGATTTCAGTATCGCGTAACTTGTTAACCTCTTCTTGTATTACAATATATCTATATGGGGTGAGTTGCCTCATTTTTTACTTGACACTTTCCACCATGGGGTTCACATATATTCATAGAAATTATCCCAGGATCCAGGCATGTCTTTGTGGATTCCTCCAAAAACATCTTACATGTCTTTGTTGGATGGGATGGAACTTGAGGTAGAATAAATCATCGGGGGTAACATTCTAATCCCATTAGTTGTGGAATAAAACCACCGCACCTGGGAGGTGAGATGGATTATACCGTTGGGAGATAACTCTTATCGTATCGCACTTGCATGTTAAATGGGGACTAATGGTAAATCAATGGATCCGAAAAGCCTAAAAAAGTATACAATGGTTAAACTTACGTACTGTTCAGCCAGTTAATAATGTATATCATATATAATAACTATAAAACTCTCTATTTTGATGTGAGGTTAACACATGTTATATATTAAATGATGCGTATTTACTTGAATGAGATGTAATACAATGAGTCATCCCACCAATATTTTAACTAAATCATAATTTCAAAAAATATGTTTTATACATTAAATGTGTATTCACCTAAACATGATAGAATATAAGGAGTCATTCCACTAGTATTTTAACTAAATAATAATTACAAAAATGGGGGCATTTTCTAAATTTATATTCTTTTATGAAAATAGAATTTTTTTCTAAGGAAGTAAAGATATTTATGTTCAAATTTAATTTAAAAAAAAAATAAATGCTTACTTAGATATTAACAAAGTATTGAAAAATGAATGTGTGTGATTATGTGAACACTCATATTAGTTGTATTATATTCAAAAATCAAAATTGACATTTAAAAATGAGTCTTTTAGAAAGTACGATGTCGTTAATTATAGAGATCTTCATAGATTATATTTTCTTAATTCATATAAAACTCATTAAATATGATGGAATGTCTATACATTATATTTTATTAATTCATATAAAACCCATTAAATGTGATAGAATACACGAACTCATCCCACCGATATTTAACTAATTAATAATTATAAAAAATACTATTTTTTAATAATATTTACTCTCAAATTCATGATAATTTTATAAAATATACAAACCACAACATTATCGATGCATATCATATTAAAATAATAATAATTTAAAAGTTTTTTCATATACTTTTTATTCATTTTACACACAGTATGATTATTGACACTCATCTTTGATATAATTGAATCCCACAATGGTTGCACATGGCCATATAAGTGTCACAAAATCACTTTATGAAGTACTGTCAAAACTAATTTTAAAGCGACAAAATACAATAGTAATATTTATTATATTTTTATCTATTAAGAATAAAAAATGGGAAAATGGTTGAACCTCAATGAAGGTATATAAAATATATATATATTCTATTATAATAGCAATACATGTAGAAATTTATTTTTCGCTTTATAATATAATTATATTGTGACTGAATATAATTGTTGATGTAAAAAACTAGATTACTCTAATTATTCAATCACAGATAAATAAATGAGACAAAAGATTTTAAAGTGGTTCAGCCTTATATGAATGGCCTACATCCACTGTTATGTAATTGCTGAGTATTTGGGAATTCTCGATTACAAATGCTATCAAGAAATTCCGGTCCCCTTGAATGAGGGTGATACAAGGTATTTATAGCCATTAGGCTGTACATGAAAGGGTGATACATTAAATGATATACATATGAAAGGGTAACTCATTTAATGCTCTTCAAGCGTGTGCGTCAAGATGATAAGCATTTAATGAATAGTTGAACTGTTGATTATCTGGCAATCAATGCTGTGGTCGAGATGCAGCTCGAACCGCCTTAGTTGCTCATCATCCAAGAGTTCCTCGGAGCACTGGAGTTCCTCGGAGGACAAGAGTTCCTCGGAGGGCTGGTGTTCCTCGAAGTACACCTGTTGCTCGGAGTGAGTATGTTGGTCGGGGGAATGATCTTCCTCGTTGCTATTGTGCCACGTAGATTGACACGTGTCTTCTTATTATTCGTCCACATCAGCATACTAATTTTGGTATCAACAGAAGCCCCCAATGTTTCATATTTCGAATTTTGAGGAGTATGGAACATTCTTTCTCGGTATATGGCAATATTAAATGACCTTCCAGGGTTTTAGGAGCCTTTTCTTCGTATTTGAATTTCCTTCCAAATTCGCAGAATCCGCCTTTTTTGCATTTTTATAAGCGCTTCGATCTTCGTGCACTTTTTATCCTTTTAGCCGCCGGTAACGTAATAGTTTCCTTTTTGTAATCATTTCTTTCGCCGTTTCCCAAGGCAAAGTATTTAAGCTTCAGAGGCAATCCCATCGTCTTCTACCTTTTCAATTTCTGCTTTCGAGTTTTCTATAGCTTTTCTCTCTCCTGTTCGTTCATCCCTTTCTTCGTTTGTTTGTCAACATATCTCCTTTTTCCTGTAAGATTTTCTTCCTTCTTCATTTCTTTTTATTCACCATGGTTTATATTATCGAATCTCTTGAGAAATTCCATTCTGACTTTTCTATTCCTTCTTGGGTAACTTTGGAGAGTCTTTCTGAGCCTTCAAATTATTTTAATTTGGCTGAGGGACATTGGTTCCCTAGCCTTTTTATTGCTGAATGTGGATTTTCTTTTCCACCAAACCCTTTGTGTTTAGAGTTCTGTCAGTATTTCGATGTTGTCCCTGTAAAAATAGCCCCCAACACATGGAGGATAGTTAATGGGGTGTATAGGTTAAATCAAACTCATGGAACTCGTATAGGAATTCCTGAGATTATGTACTGTTACAGATGGGCTATTTTAGACAATGTTTTTTATTTAAAAACTAGGTTTTTGAATAGGGCCTTAGTAGTCAACCTCCCTGATGCAAACAGGGATTATTTTGAACATGGGGTAGTTATAAAAAATTGGCAACATGCCCCTTTGGTTGGAGATGCAGTATATGAGGGTCCCAAATGCCCTCCATATGGCAATGGGATAGGTTATTTTTATTTTATTTCATTTCTGAAATTATGAATTCATTATGTTTGAATAAATGCATGATTGACATTTCAATATGTTTTTGTTTGCAGTCGACAGCAAGAGAAAAACTCTCAAAGAATCAGAAGTTAATATAAAGCATTTGAAACATATCTGGAATTTGCATCGAAGAGTTGCAGACGAGCACATTAGGTCTGCTTCCTATTTGTTGCAGTAAAGGAGCTACACATCATCCTTTACTGCTCATCCTGTGATCAATATTAGTGAACCATTGCCAGCTTCTGAGGAATTTTCACCAGAATCTCACATTCCTCTGAGTTAGAAGATGGGCAAAAGAAGAGTTCCTGCTATCTTCGAGGAGACTTCCTCTGCTGGAGATGGAAAGAGAAGCAAGAATGATGTCCCAAAGGGGACAAAGAAAGTAGATGCTTCCCCTTCTGTTGCTCCTCAGAAGGCTACCGAGAAGCCCCCAGTGGCTCCGAGCAAGAAAAGTGCACCTGTGGAAGTGGTCCCAACCAAAATTTCTTTGGTTGAAACTGATGAAGTTCCACTGAGGAGATTGAAGAAATCCTCCTCGGTCACTTTGACTGAAACCATTCCCCAGCTCCAAGCTAGTGGAGCTGGTGTCCCAACCATTATCCCCCCGAGTTCTGCAATGAGCTCGGTAAAGACTTGGACTATTCCTGAAGTCCAAGGAATTGAAGAAAACATGTCTAGGGATATGCTGACATCCCTAGCTACTCGTCACATTGCTCCAGTAAGTTTATCTTATCCTGAATTTTTCTTTCTTCTAGTCAATATATGTATCTCGGCACTGACTTATCATTATTTTCTTTTTCAGCTGGTGAGTTGCTTTAACACCATAGTGAAGAAAGATGAAGCAATCAAGGCTTCTAGCTCCTCGTCTGGAGTAGAGGATGCTTTCCAGGGCTTGGCGAAGGAATCCCATAAAAAATACGATGAGGATAGGGGTGAGTGGGAGAAAAAGTTGGATGCGTCTGAAGCAGAGAAGGTACAGTTGGGAAATAAGGTGAGAGATTTGGAGAGGGAGAATAAAAAACATGTTGATAAGCTCACAAGATTTGGGGAGCTTGAAAATAAATTAAAATCGGCCGAGGAAGAGCTGACCCTTCTGCGAGAAGTAAATCTCCAGAAGGAGGAGGTGGGGGCCAAGTTGAAAGCCACCGAGGATCTTCTATCCGAGAAGCTCTCCCCGGAGAAAATGAAGAGAAAAGTGGCTGTGAAAAAATCCTTTCGAACTGGTTGGGACAAAGGATGGGATAGGGGGTATCAGCAATGATGACCCAGGTGAAGTATGGGAGTTTGAAATACTTTCGAGATGGTTGGGTTGCTGCCTTGCAAGAATTGAAAGTGAGCGAGGACTCTGAATTATTTCAACAACATCTTCCTGGCCCTCCTCCTGTAATTGAAGATGAGGATGAAGACGAAGCTGCATCTGAAGAGTCTTCAATGACAGTGGGTGATCAAGTCCTTGCTCCACAACCCAACCAGACAATCACCAAGGAGATTTCGTCCTTGCCTGCTCCTCCTGAACAAGTCCCAGCTTCTGCCAATCAAATCATTGTTCCCACCGAGCAACCAAGCTCCTCGTCCCAGCCTCCCGAGAAAGTCTTGGGAGACAAGGAAAAGGTGTGAAGTTGTTCGGTATTATCTTTCTATTTTTCTTTTACTTGTACTTTGTATTCTGAACGATGTACTCTTTTTGATGATGTAATCAAATCACCTCTTTTTGCTCCTGTACATTGTTGATGCTCTGTCTGCTTTTTATTAACTCTTGCCTTCTCTTCTTTACTAGTTTATGTCTAGAATGGAATTATTATCTGCCAATGATACAAAGTTGATGTAGCAATGCCATGAATATTATAAGGCTGGTCACACAGAATTGAGTGTATCAGAAATTGCTGACATCCTCGGTCATGATGCTTTAGAGCAGGCAGTAGAAGCTTATCAATACCTGAAGGGCTTACTTGATCGAGCTGTGGCCAATAACGTGGCTTAGTATGACATGATCGAGGAGCTTCAATATACTCTAGAAGATCTTCAAACTCAGTACAAATAATCAACTGCCCTTTTACACGAGGGGTATGAAAAGAGGTATCAACAACTTTCTGCCGAGACAGGCCACAAAAAGATCCTTGCTGGGTACGATGTCAGGGAAAGAACCCTAAAGGGTGAAGTTGAAGCTTGTAGACAGATTGCCGAGCTTCTAGAGCAAGAAAATAACAATTTGCAGAAAGAGCTGACACAGTATAAGTCTGCAGCATCTTCTTCAACAGCTGTAATCCCAGTGACTGACGAGGGATTTTCCTTTCTAGAGGTTGAGAATGCCAAATTAAGGCAAGAGTTGGATACCTTGAGAAAATCTGGTACTTCTGCTGCTACTCGGGGACGAGGAAGAGGTTCTCGTGGACGAGGAAGAGCTACCCAGAATGTTGTTGAGGAACCCAGTTCCCGACCTGCTCTGGGAGGATCAAGAGCTCTTAGTTGTAATGTTGAAGAAGCTCGTACTCTATCAACGTTGGAAACTCAGGCGTTTCAATTGAATGCAAAAGATCGGGCTTTGTCTGAAATGTCTAAGAAAATCCAAACTCTGGAGGATCAACTTGCTTCGACAAATTCTTCTCTGAAGAATAAGGATATTTTTGCTAGGAACCTTCATGAGCAGCTAGAGAGAATAACTTTCCAATTCCACAAACAACCTCGTGAGTTCTGGATGGCAGGCTACAATGAGGCCCTTTATCACTTGGATGCTTGCCTTGAAAATGCCAATAATGAAGGTTATAAACAGGGATGGTTGAACGCCCTGGGTGTATTAAAACTAGAGCAGGGCCATTATTTATGGGATTATCATGCTCCTGGGCTACTAGATTTGCCTGTGCCACCTTATATATTGGACATGGAATGGATCCTAGCTCGTGCCATTCCTCGGAGCTTAATTTCAAAATACCTTGGTGACTACAATCTTCATTCTCAGATCGAGGTATCTCGTCCCGAGCATCTACTGGATACACCTTCTGTGATGAATGTTAGGATGCTGAAGGACTTGAACTTTATTAACTCTCCTCAGACTTTAAATGATCCGCCTGCTGGCGAGGAACCTATTTCAAAAGCAGAGGGAAAGAAACCAATAGAGTAGGGATCTCAATGTAATAGTTAGTACACATATGTAACTTGTAATTCGTTTTGAATTCTAATGAAAGGCTTTCATTTTCTGTTTGCAAATTTGTATTGCTATTGTCTTGTGATTATCAGACATTCTATATTTGTGCTTGCATAACAATATTGTATGGTTCCTCGACCAACTTAGTAATAAAAAATTACAAGTATTAGTAATGTTGCTCGAACCAACTTAGCAATAAAAAATTACAAGTATTAGTAATGTTTCTCGATCACTTAATAATAAAGTAATGAGTATAAAAATGTTAAAAATTCTTCCAACCAACCAAGGTTGTTAAATTGTGTTCGTCGACCAATTATAGTTAGTGAGAGTTTTTATCCCCGACCAGCTATACTTGGTAAATTTTTGTCTTTTTCATAAAATGTGCCCGACCAACCAAGGTCGATGATTTTTCCTCGTCGACCAACTACAATTAGTGGGTTTTTAATCCCGACAAACTATACTTGGTTCAGTTTGGAATATTTGTTCTTCGAGGAACTTTTATGTAATAAACTTACTTCCCGACCAACATAAGTTGGCATTTGAGATAATATCTTACTTCTCGACCAACATAAGTTGGCATTTGAGAGCATATTTTGTTTCCTAACCAACCGAGATTGGACTTTCGTCGATCATCTTGTGTTCTTGCTCTTTTACCAACCGGAGTTGGTCTGAGTTCGAACTATCATATCCACTAGCTCTTTTACCAACCTGAGTTGGTCACGCTAGTGTACGCCTCCTAACCAAAGGAGTATAGTTTGTTCTCGCCCTTTTACCAACAGGAGTTGGTCGTGGGCTTGAACTATCGTGTCCACTAGCTCTTTTACCAACCTGAGTTGGTCACACTAGTGTACGCCTCCTAACCAAAGGAGTATAGTTTGTTCTCGCCCTTTTACCAACCGGAGTTGGTCGTGGGCTTGAACTATCGTGTCCACTAGCTCTTTTACCAACCTGAGTTGGTCACACTAGTGTACGCCTCCTAACCAAAGGAGTATAGTTTGTTCTCGCCCTTTTACCAACCGGAGTTGGTCGTGGGTTTGAACTATCATGTTCCGTTGCGTACCGAGCAGCGTAGTGTTAAACACACTAGTATTCCCCGAAAAACTTTCAATAAAAGGAGAGAAGATTGTGAAATATCATCGTTTTATTCATACTGATGGAACTGCTTTACATTTTACATCACTGATAATACTTGCGTAGGTGTTCAGCATTCCATGCATTCTTAAATTCCTCTCATTCTAGAGTTGCTATTCGTTAAGTTCCTAGTCGGACAACTGCAGTAACTCGGTAAGGTCCATGCCAGTTTACTTCCAACTTATTGTGCTTCTGAATTACCTTCTTTAGCACATAATCTCCTTCTTTTAAGTCTCATTTTTTCACCCTCTTGTTGTAGAACAGGGCTGTTCGCTGTTGATAAGCAGCATTCCTAATGTCCAAATCTAATCTCCTCATCAAGTCGCTGACCGGGGAATTGAAATTCAGCACTCTGTGTGTTGGAAGACCCAACTCGGCAGGTATTATAGCCTCACTTCCAAATGCCAGCATATATGGTGATTCTCCAGTTGCTGCTCGGGGAGTTGTTCGGTAAGCCCACAATACTGATTGTAGCTCATTAATCCAATTAGCCTTGGCCTCACTTAGCCTCTTCTTCAAACCATTTAGTAATATTCTGTTCGTCACTTCAGTCTGTCCATTGCTTTGAGGATGGCCTGGTGCTGAATGAGTCTTCAAAATGTTTGATTGACGACAATAGGCAGCAAACTCCTCGTTATCGAATTGTGTTCCATGGTCTGTGATGAAGGCATAAGGGAGACCATATCGGCAGATGATATTCTTCCAAACAAACTGGTACACCTTCTCGTATGTCATGTCAATAAGTGGATCAGCTTCTACCCACTTAGTAAAATAATCTACTGCAACGACGAGGTACTTGAATCTTCCTCGGGTCGTTGGCAGTGGTCCAACCAAATCAATTCACCACATAGCAAAGGGCCAAGGGGAAGTTATGGGTGTCAACAATGCTTGTGGAGTTCGTCGGATGGAGGAAAAACGTTGGCATTTATCACATCTTTTGGCATAGGCTATACAATCAGCCCTCATCGTTGGCCAGTAGTACCCCTGCGTCATCACTCTTTGTAAAAGTGTCCGACCTGCTACATGTGCTCCAAAATATCCTTCATGGATCTCTTCAATCAATTCCTTCACCTCGGAGGGATGCACACATCTTTGCAAACCTGCCATAATTCCTCGTCTATACAAAACACCATTAATTAGTACATACCGAGCAACTTTAAACTTCAATTTCTTAGCAGCGATCTTATCCTCCGGTAATTCTCCTTCCTCGACATATGCCCTGATGGGATCCATCCAAGATGGTCCTAAATCAAGAGTAATAATATTCATCATCAGGTCTTCATCTATGCTTCGACTTTCTAACACCTCAATTGGTATCGTTCTTCGCAACTCGGTACGAGTAGCTGATGCTAGTCGGGCCAGTGCGTCTGCTTGTGCATTCTCCGTTCTTGGTATTCTGATCAACTGAATGGCATCAAATTCTGCCAACAACTCCATCGCCTTTGCATGATACTTGACCATTAATTCTCCTTTAACTGCATACGCTCCCATCGTCTGATTCACAATTAATTGAGAATCACTGAATACCATCACTTGTTGCGCTTCCATATTCTTTGCTAAATTAAAACCTGCTATCAAGGCTTCATACTCAGCCTCATTATTGGAAGCTTTAAATTGGAATCGTAAGGCATATTCCACGTCAATCTCGTCTGGGGTGTTCAAAACAATCCCTGCCCCATAACCTGTTGTGCAAGATGACCCATCTACATATAATCTCCATGTAGGTAATTCTTCTTCAAATTTCTTATCTGACAGAGTTCCTCGGTGAAATATCTACTGTTTCCTTTCATCCTCCCTTGGTATTTTTCGTTCTTTGTCGACCATCTCTTCTCGCCCTTTTACCAACCGGAGTTGGTCTAGGTTTGAATTTGATGATCTTTCTACATCCACAAGCCCTTTTACCAACCGGAGTTGATCTGGACTTATGTCTGTTGATCCTGTAACATCCACAGGTTGGTCAGCGAGCAACTTTTGCTCCTCGGGGGTATCAGGATATGTAAATTCTGCTATAAAGTCTGCTACAGCCTGCCCTTTTAATGATGATATGGGTTCATACACAATATCATATTCACCGAGCTCTATTGCCCAATACATCAGTCTTCCTGATTTTTCTGGCTTATGAAGGGCTTGTCTCAATGGCATGTCGGTATATACGACGATGGTATGGGCCTGGAAATAAGGCCTCATTCTTCTACTTGCTTCAATTAATGCCAATGACAATTTTTCCAGCTTCGGGTACCTGATCTCTGCACCTCGAAAAGCCTTACTTGTGTAATAAATTGGCTTCTGGATTCCAGTCTCCATTCTGATCAATGCCGAGCTCACTGCATTCTCTGATACTGCTAGGTACAAGTACAACTTTTCTCCCATTACTGGCCTGGACAACAGTGGAGGTGCTCCTAGATATTTCTTCAAGTCTTGAAAGGCTTTTTCACATTCATCATTCCACTCGAAAGTTTTTCGAAGTGTTTTGAAGAAGGGGAGGCATCTATCAGTTGCTCGGGATACAAATCTGTTGAGCGCTGCAACTCGTCCTGTAAGACTCTGCACCTCTTTCTTCGTCGTTGGAGATCGTAACCCTAAAAGAGCTTTGATCTTTGCTGGATTTGATTCAATGCCTCGCTGGTTGACGATGTACCCGAGGAACATTCCTTCTCGTACTCCAAAGGTGCACTTCGTCGGGTTGAGCTTCATCTGGTATTTATCCAGTTGATCAAAGGTCTGACCTAAGTCAACTAGATGATCCGCAGCTTTCTTGCTCTTTATCAGCATATCGTCGACATAGACCTCCATATTGCAACTGATTTGTTCGGAAAAAACCTTATTCATCAGCCACTGGTATGTCGCTCCTGCATTTTTCAAACCAAAAGGCATAACATTATAACAATAAGTTCCCCTAGGGGTAATGAAAGAAGTGCTTTCCCTATCTTCAGGTTTCATTTTGATCTGGTTGTAACCAGAGTAAGCATCCATTAAGCTGAGTAGCTCGTGTCCCGAGGTAGCATCCACTAGTTGATCAATTCTGGGCAATGGAAAATGATCCTTTGGGCATGCCTTGTTGAGATCAGTGAAATCAACACACATTCTCCATTTATTGTTTTTCTTCTTCACCATCACCACATTTGCCAACCAGTCTGGATACTTCACATCTTCAATGAATTGGGCTTTCTGGAGCTTCTCGACCTCCTCTTGTATAGCTTGATTCTTCTCGGGACTAAATACTCTTCTTCTTTGCTTTACAGGCTTGATCTCCTTATTCACATTGAGCTCGTGACATAAGAAGTTTGGATCTATTCCTGGCATGCCTTCATGACTCCATGCAAAAGTTTTCTTCCTGTTTCTCAAGAAAGTTATCAACTCCTATTTTATTGAAGCATCTAACGACGAACCTATCTGGGTTACTCGTTTAGGATGCTCGTCGTCTAGAATAACATTTTCTGTAGATTCCACCACCTGTCCTTTTACAAGTTGGGATTCATCTCTAGGATCGAGTGTTTCGATTTCTGTACCTTCATCCACCTGTAGGTAGTAGTCTTTTTCCTTGATTCTTCAAGCTCCTCTTGCTCGACAGACGAATAATAACATTCCCGAGCTACCTTCTAATCACCTTTCACAACTCCTACTCCGAAATTTATTGGGAATTTTAAGCACTGATGTACTGTAGATGGGACTGCTTCGAACTTCTTCAAACCAAATCTTCCCATGATGATGTTGTAAGCTGACTGCACATACTTATCCATCACAAAGAAGCGTATTCTCTCTGTTCGACAAGCAGGCCAAGTTCCAATGAATATATCCAACTTGATCGTCCCAAGTGGAAAAACTTTCTCGCCAGCAAAGCCCAGAAGAGGTCTGTGATAAGGTTCCAATTGAGATAATTTCAAATTTAAACTGTCAAAGCATGAATAGTACATGATGTCTGTCGAACTACCATTGTCTACCAGCACCCTTGAAATCACTACTTCTTTCATCCTCATTTTGATCACCAAAGGGTCGTCGTGAGGGTAAAGAACACCTGCCAGGTCATTTTTTGAAAAGCCAATGACCAGCTTCTCTTTGTTTACCTTCCTCGGACGATCCTCCTCGGCCAAATTTATTCGCTGAATGTACGAGAAAGCTTGGGCCTCTCCGAGGTAAGCCTTTCTTTCTGCAGTAAGGTCTCCTCCTCCTGCATCTCCTCCCGTAATAACATTACAATCGAATGAACCAAAACGTATGGAAAATACCTCTCGTTCTGGCTGCCTTGGTTTTTTGGGAAGATCGGGGTCATCCTTTGTATCATCTTCATGATCCCTTTTCTTTTTTTCCTATGCTCGACGAGGAGATCTAGACCTTTCTCTAGTTCGGTCATTATTTCTTCTTTCGCCTCCCCGATCAACATACTTTGCTAGTTTCCCTCTTCGGATGAGTGTTTCAATCTCATTCTGAAGAGCTATGCAATTTTTGGTCATATGGCCGTGATCCTTATGGAACTCGCAATATTTATCCCTGTTCCTCAGGTGAGGGTCTGACCTCAGTTTCTTTGGCCACTTTACTTCCTCGTTATTCTTGATTTCTTCCAAGACATGATTAATACCCATTTTCAAAGGAGTATAATTATCGAATTTCTTCAGGACTTCCCATGACGATTTATTATTCTTGGAATGCTTATCACCGCCATTGCCCTTATGCTCTTTCTTCTTGGATTTGTCGACTTCCACCTTGGTCTCCTTATCCATGTTCTTCTTCGCAGCCACAGCTTCCTCGGCATTCATGATTTTGGTCGCTTTTGCCATCAACTCTGACATAGTTGTAGGTGGATCTTTAGCCAAAGTGTAATACAACTTGTTAGGCAATAACCCACTCATCAAGGCGGTGATTGCCGTCTTTTCTTCATAATCTATAACTTCCAGTTTCTCGTTATTGAAACGAGTTATGTAATCTCTAGTACTTTTGCCAGATTTTTGTCTAACACTTAACAAGTGTGCTACTCGTTTTACTGGTTTTGCCCCAAAACAGAAATTACCAATGAACAACTCAGCCAACTGAAAGAAAGTTGAAATATTTCCCCGAGGAAGATTGTTGTACCATATTTGGGCAGATCCAGTAAGAGTTCCAGAGAATGCTCTACATCTCATCTCGTCGGGGACAACATAGATGTCGGCAGCAGCATGATATTACTCTATGTGTAGAACAGGATCTGTCTTTCCATCATACTTGGGGGTCACCACGGGCGCTTTAAATTTCGATGGTGTATGAAAATCCACAATGGCATGTACAAAAGGTGTCCCTCAAACAAAAGTTTGTTGTAGGGGATTCTTTGCCTTAGCCATTTCTCCCAATCTATCCTCCAACCGCTGAATGGAACCTTTCCATGCATCATTTCCCTCCTCGGGCCTATTAGTTCGAGCAATTGATTATTCTGAAGTAGCCTCCTGAGATCTATCTTGACGAGCAACTGGTCGTGATTGTGCTGATCCTTCTCTTAGATCTGATGGACGTCGAAAACTCCTCGACATGGTCTTAGGTGGACTCCTATTCCTCCTAGGGCCTAATCGACTGAAAGGAGACACCCTACTCAGTCTTTCCAAGGCACTGGGTCTTTCTGGAGAGAGAGTGATACGTTGATCAGTATCTGTAGCCCTTATTGACGAAGTTCGCCCAGGTTGATAAGAAAAATCATCAGATTCCTCATTACGATATGACTCAGTACGCCTGGATCGTGAAGGAAGTAAATAAGTTTGCCTCTGACCACTTCGCTGTCCTGAACGTGCAGGTGCACTGCCATGAAGGGTCTGTATGAGTTGCCTCATTGTTTCCTATATGGCGGTTTGTCCTTGAGCCAGATTCGTCATAATTCCAGCCAGATCTGGAGGTGCAGAGGGATTTGGAGGATTTCCAGCATTTTCAACGTTTCGATTGCTGGATTCCGGGTTATCTGCCATTGATGATGAATGATTTTTGGTGAAAAACAATAATAACAATCGATTCCCACAGACGGCGCCAATCTGTTGATGTAAAAAACTAGATTACTCTAATTATTCAATCACAGATAAATAAATGAGACAAAAGATTTTAAAGTGGTTCAGCCTTATATGAATGGCCTACGTCCACTGTTATGTTATTGCTGAGTATTTGGGAATTCTCGATTACAAATGCTATCAAGAAATTCCGGTCCCCTTGAATGAGGGTGATACAAGGTATTTATAGCCCTTAGGCTGTACATGAAAGGGTGATACATTAAATGATATACATATGAAAGGGTAACTCATTTAATGCTCTTCAAGCGTGTGCGTCAAGATGATAAGCATTTAATGAATAGTTGAACTGTTGATTATCTGGCAATCAATGCTGTGGTCGAGATGCAGCTCGAACCACCTTAGTTGCTCATCTTCCAAGAGTTCCTCGGAGCACTGGAGTTCCTCGAAGGACAAGAGTTCCTCGGAGGGCTGGTGTTCCTCGGAAGACTGGTGTTCCTCGAAGTACACCTGTTGCTCGGAGTGAGTATGTTAGTCGGGGGAATGATCTTCCTCGTTGCTATTGTGCCACGTAGATTGACACGTGTCCTCTTATTATTCGTCCACATCAGCATACTAATTTTGGTATCAACAATAATGTTTTTGTTTTATTATGTTTATATAATTTAAAATTAATAATAATAATAATTATTATTATTATTATTATTATTATTGCTAAAATGTGATTATAATTACCACAAAGGGTAAGCCCAGAAAAACAAGATGTCTATACAATGCCCATTGGTCAACAAAGCAACAAACGACAAAAAGAAGGCACGCAGATCCCAAACCAAAAGACCTTGACTCAGCCTACTTAAGATTTGTAACTATAATACCCCGTACAATTATGGATAATTAAATTACATGAGTGGGTGTAATTTAACAATTTGAAAATTTAAAGAAAATAGTAAATATTAATTTGCAAGTGGGAGATTAATATTTACATGTGTTATATTTACTTACGGGGATAAGTAAATGAGATAGGCTATTTTTATTTCATGTTGCAGCTGAATAAAAGCGACATGTGATATTTCATTCGAAAAATACGAGTGGAAATGTGTTGGGTTTAAGACGTGAATTTTGTTAAGTGACTCAGATGGGAATTTCGAGTGCACGGTTGGTCTCGAAAGGGTCGAGATAGTTAGAATAGAGTACCCGGGGGGTAGTGTTTGGATTTCGGGAACTTTTTGGACTAGTAGGGACTCGCATTTGTGTATACGAGTCAATTTTGGATTTAATAAGAGGATAAACCTTATTTCTTCTCTTATAAGCTGAGAGAAAGAGAGAAGAAAGAAAAAAAAGAAGGAAAGAAAGAAAAGGAGAAAAGGAAGAAGAAAAGGGAGAAAGAGGAGATTTCTGGCCAAGCTTCGGCGGATTCCGGCACGAGGTCGTCGAATTTATCCAATGAGGCAAGTGTTTAACTTGATTTAATTATTTGAGTGTGTTTATCATTCATATTATAGTTAGTGATAAAAACTATATGATTTTGGGTTGGATTCTTGCATAAATTGGGTTTTTGAAGATGATTTCATATAAAACTTGATGTGATATTATCTCCCTATGAAATTTGAACTTAGATCCATGTTAATGGTGTAATTGTTGGTAAGAAATTAAAAGAAATGAGAGATGGTGGGTTTAAATGAATTTGGGTTTAATTCTTGAACAAATTGAGGAATCCCATGAGTTAATTATTGTTTTGGTTATATATAAGTGTGTAGATATGTATATGGATGTTGGGTGATGTTAGAATCAATAAAATTTAGGTTGAATGAGTCTTGGATTAAGAATGGGAGAAGAAGAAGAGTATAAACTCATAACAGTTGTTAATCTGTGCCATTTTGAATAGATTCGCAGGGGAGAGAATCAATTCGACTTAGGCGAATCAATTCGGTACAGGGCGAATCGATTCGGCCCTCGAAGTTTTGAAAAATTTCTTGGTTTTAACGGGATTTAAGGATAATTATTTTTGGAGAAAATATTAGGGGATCCTTAATAGAGTGTGAGGACCTCTCGCGGAATTATTCGGCAGATTCGTACACATATATAATTATGCGTGAAGAATATATATACGGATTATATATATATATATATATATATATATATATATATATATATATATATATATATACTAAACCGTGCGGACTTTGTCCTTTTACCAAAAGTGGTCCTCTCGTGGTTCCAAAGATAATTTTGTTATTTTCCTTAGTGGTCCCCTCTTGTCTTATAGTAAAACCCCTTCTCAAGACTATAATTATAACAAATTTATACTTTAAACCCTAAAAAGATAAGAAAAAAAGAAGAATCCTAATTTAGTATTGGAATTTTTAAGATAAATCGTCAAATTCCGACCCAATCCCAATTGTGGTATTAGAGCTAAGATGCTCCTTTTCGACCGATAGTAAAAAGACTTTAATGCCCTTGGAATTTATCCCATGCATTTACAAAGATATTTTTGGAATCAATCTAGATTACCACTCCATACCTATAATTGATTAAAACCTAGAAGGTTGCTTAACCTCACAAATAACCGGTTCTTCACACACTGAACACATCCCAACCAAACAGGCAGATAGTAGACAAGTTACTATTAGTGCTATTGATAACATAATAGAACAAAATAAGTGTATACTCCTTATTTTAAGACAATTAACAAAAGATACTCAAACCCTAGAAATAGAGATAAAAATATCTATAAAAGGATACAAGAAATAGATAGCTAAATCCCAATGGACCTTGTACACGTACTACAAGAAATAATTATTAAGACTAATCATATAAAAGTCCTTAAGAAAGACATTTTAGAAATTAAAACTTTGACAAAAAACCAAGAAAGTGAGCTAATTAAACTCACCAAAGAACAAGCTAAACTTATTCCTAGATTAGACAATTATCTACCTAATGGAAATAATTAAACCAGACTGGAATGAGGTACCTAGAGACCTCTCCATTCATACCTTAGTAGATTTTTACCAAAGAATTATAGAAAAGATAAATGATGATTGATTTTATGATAAGATAAATGAAAATGAGATTGCCAATGTTGCTAAAGCATCAGAACTTATACTTGAGAGATTAAATTTAATCTCAAAATTAATAGAACCTACTCAAGACTATAATAGTAGCTTTGTTAAAGACTTACAATTAGATTTAAAAGCTAAGACAGAGGGATTAATCACTTTCTACACAGACTTTGTTAAATTCCAACAAAATTTAGCTAATTATCTTAATAATATGGAAAGCCATAACCTATCCAAAATGGATAATATTGTTAATGAACTTAGACTAAACATGGCTCCAACCAAAGAAAAATATGAAGAAATTATTCAAGAAATTAAGGTTATATATAATAAACCTTCCCAAGTAGAATTAGACTCTCCATTTATTTTAACATGTTTAGATAAAATAGAAAACACTGTAGAAACTATAGAAGCTAGAATGGCACAAGAATATGTGCAACAACAGGAAAAAGATAATGAGATAAAAGACTATATTAATGAGGTTGATAATTCTCTTGTTCATACTATTGCTAAACATAATGAAGATATTAACAATAATGCAAGAAATGAGAATAAGACCTTTAAAGAAGAAATCCTTAGCTAGATAAAGAGACAAAAAGATTATTCGGACTCTTTAGAAAGAATTGAAAAAAGGCTTGAACAAAAACAGGTAACCACATGTAAATTTAGAGAATTTCCTTATATAGAAAGTAAGGAAGGAAATTCCATAACTAAAAGAATCATAAATGATGGGTTAAATAAGACTAGTAAGATAGTTAGCCCTATCCCAAATATTGGACATAGTAATTTTATGCTCCAAAGACTTAAAGATTCATCCTTCGATATTAGAACATGGTGAAAGGAGAGAAATTTCACCAATCCTCTCCAACGGAAGGAATGGGGTGAAGTTGACTGAAAAATTATTAAAGATTCCATACATAATGGACAACTTCCAGCAGTTAGATACATAGACTTGTTTAAAGAAGGATCCACTCCTAAGACTCCTAATTACAACATGACTTATCATTGTAGAAATCATGTGTTAGATAAGTCATATACCGAGCTTCAAGTTTTGGACTCAGAATGGCTAAGATCAAGAGGAAGTGATAGGAAGTTCCAGTTCCTAACCTTTAGACTCTTTCAATCAAGAATCCAAGGATTACATAAACCTCAAAATAATATCAACATATTATGTTTCTTAATAGATCAAAGATGGAAAGATTTCGAAAAAATCCTTATCGTGATAGCCCAATTAGAAATGTCAGAAAATATAGGATACTTTAATGTCATTCCGGCATTTACAGTAACCGTAGACATAGCCAATCATTTTAAGTTAATCTTATATGCTAGTGTGTAGGAAGAATATATTATCCCAAATGCTAATATAAATATATAATTTCAAAGGTATGTGAAGTTTTCCTAATTCCCCTATGAAGGAATGCAATTAGGAATTCCTAGCGGTAGACTTAATGAAGAAACATTAGTTAGAACTAATAATTCAGACTACAATCATACTTATAGTAATAGGAATACTGGACCTATGAAGGAAAAAGCTAAGACTCTCTGGCAATTACCAGAATTTCAAGAAACTAAGACTATACAAAATAAACCTTTGTTTATGAATTAAGACGATGACACTGGAAATGTTACTATCCAGTTTGGTCCTCCTAAGATTATCAATAAGAATATCCAGACTGAAGAAGTTAGATTTAGGAATATGGGAGAAGCCATAATCAATGATCCTTCAGAAAGGGAATGTAGTAGTAAGACTAGTTCTAGTTTACTAAGACAAGCTCCAGTAATTAGACTTAGAAGATCATTTGAACGAAAAGACTTAGTTAGAGAAAAAACTAGAATCCAAAATTTTGGACATAATCCCTCAGAATTGGACATGAAGACATTTAAAGAACATCTTAATAGAAGTAATTCTGTTAGGATCCAAGAAAGAGATATATTCAACATGATAGCCCAAGACCATATATTAAAACTAAAAGAATCTAAGAATACTAAAGAACTTCTTAGAAACCTAAGACTAATAGAAGAAGGTGAAGAAAGATTGATGACAGCTACACAAGTAGGTCCTAATAAACATGTGATAAAAAGTAGTAGTATGCTAGATGATGCTCCTAGACTTTTTAGTAAACCAATAAGAATACATATTCCTATATTCTCAAGCCCTTTAATAAAGACCAAAGCTGATTATATAAAAGACTTTTTAATTAGTGACAAGTGTTTTACTCCTGCTAAGACTATCCCAATCAAGATATATCTTAATATAGATAATGTACAAGATAGGAAGAAAGCCTTAGATGAATGGCGTAATCAAATGAATATGTGTTTTGCATCTAATGAACAATGGGATGCAAGTCCATGTAAACCATACGCTGAGCAATTCATTAGAGGTATTGCAAAAGATTACTTAGATAGTTTGAGAAAAGTTACAGATGAAGAGTCCCTAGCTAAGATTGAGAAAATGAAAGAAAACCTAGAAGAAAGATCAATTGATGAATATATTCAATTATTCACTTCAGAATTCATTGGAGTTGGACATTTAACTCAAATCAATGAAAAAGACTTAGCAAAAACTAAGTTAGCTCTTCGTAGTATTTGCAAAATATAAGATAAATGAATATAACAATAATTATGAACAACTATATTACCAAATTAAAGAATTTGGAGAGACCTTAAAAGATGAATATTTTAGAAAGATACCAGCTATAGGACAAATCCTAATTAATATATATAAGAATTATCCAGGAATAGCTGGAGTTAAGAAATACTCCCTTGGTGAAAGAATCAATTTTGCCAAAGACTATATCATATCTAAAAAACGAGATATAACCGAAGGAAAGTTAATAGAAGAAACTTTCAAACAGATTCCTCCAATTAAAGACGAAAGAGACATTGCTCCAATCCAATGGGGATGTGGTAATGAATCTAAGAAATTAAAAAAGAAGCTAGATTGGAAACAAAGGAAATTTAAGGTTAGACCTTTAGGTTTTCCAAAGAAATATAGATTTAGACCATCTAGAACTAAGAAAATTAGATTTAACCAAAGATGATATCTTAAGAAGAACACCAGTAAGTATAAGAAGGTTCCTAATTATAGATGGAAAATGAAGTAACTCAATCTAAGGTTGCTACCAAAGAATGTTAGACTTGTGGCAAAGAAGGACACTTTGCTAAAGAACGTCCTAACAAGAAAGATAAAGAAAATATTAAGATTATTAATACAATACTAGACTTTGTAGATCAAGAAGAATTAGATATTCTATATGATATAGAAATATCAGACATAGAAAATGATGATAATACTAGTATCTATAGTGTATATACAGATAGTGATTCGAAAGACTATACTAGTGATACTGATGAGTATGAAGACTCTTAAATACTCTAGACTTATATATAATGCAAATTGAACAAAAGGATGAAGAAAAAGATTATATAGACTTTGAATAAGGTTGGTATAAATGTATATTAAGCCCTTTTTAAAGAAACGATGGACAAAAGCCTGAATTACTAACATATATACCTAGATGTTACTTTGATGACAAACATTATTGCACATTTGAAATGAAATGTAGCAAGAAAGACTTTGGATGTGTAGAATGTTTTGAGACTATACAAATATAATTATTTATGGTTTGTATTATTCGTCAATTACACTATCATGAAAATTATTGGAGAACAAGATTTAGAGCAATTTATACTAACCAATATGATACTCAAATAGACCAAGATATTAAAACGTATTACCAAGACATTGATAAAAATATAGCCAAAAGATTAGACTAAAATGAAGACTTAAAGGGAAAAGGAATTTTTAATGATTTAGGAGAAGACTGCTCTGATAGTAGTTCAGAAGACCTAACACCATTAGAATTTATAGATAAACCTAAAAAAGTAATATTTATTCTAGAAAAGAATAATTTAGGAATATCTACTAAACCACATGCTTGTTTTCTAGAATTATTCATACAACATAAAGATTATCCTAAAAGACTTTCAACTTTTATAGACACAGGAAGCTCACAAAGTATTTGTAAGGCTAATACTTTTCCAGAAGATTATTTTTTAGACAGTAATCAATAAATCCATGGTAAGGTAGCTAATGGAGAACCATTTACATTATATTTTCAAACTATTCCTATTTATTTTAAATTAAAAAATCCAACTAACAAAACTGTTACTCATCGATTTTGGATAATGGATCATCGTCATAGTTTCACAAGAAACATGCTTTTAGGACAAGACTTTATTAGTAAATATCACCCTTATACTCAATATAATGATAAGATATTAATTAGTGATAAAGAGGAATTTAATATTAAAGTCCCTCTAATAGATAACAAGACCGTCTTTTACTTGATGCAGGTCAAACCCAATTATAGACCAATAAAACATCAGAATTCTTCAGCTGAGCATGGTGGACCTAGACCTACAAACCAATAAGAAGCCCTAGAAATAACCAAACCCTTACAAAAAAAATGTAAGTATCCAGACCAAAAGTGTTATAAGTAAATAACACTTATACAACAAGACATTTTAGATCAAGCCAAGCAAACCTTATTAAAGATCCAAGCTATATCCAAACAAAAGAAGATGGATATAGAAGTAGAAAAAGAAAAGATTAGGCAATTAGCAGAGCCTACTCTAGGAGAAAATCCTATTGCTAAGTGGGATAAAGATTAAAGCTATTGAGAAATTATCCCTATTAACCTAAATGCCACTATTAATGGTGGAACCTATAAGAAAGGATATTCACACGAAGACATATAAGAATTTAAAAAATACATAAATGAAATGCTTAAGCTAGGTATTATTAGAGAAAGTAAAAGTCGACATAATAGCCTTGCCTTTTATGTTCAAAATGAATCTGAACGAAAAAGAGAAAAAAGATGTATGGTTATAGATTATAGACAACTAAATAAGAATTATGAATTTGATTCTTATAAGATACCAGATAAGAATAATCTAATTAGTTTGATTGAAGACATAATTATATTCAACAAGTTTGATTGCAAATCAGGCTTCTGAAAAATTAAGATGCACCCAGACAGTATTAATTGGACGACTTTTATTGTGCTCTAAGGAAATATGAATGATTCGTAATGCCACTTGGATATTTGAATGCCCCTCAAGTATTCCAAAGACGTATGGATAATATGTTTAGACCATATTTAGAATTATGCCTTGTATATATAGATGATATTCTTATAGCAAGCAAGACTGGGATATGACATATAGATCATCTTAAAAAGATTATTTTAGAATTAGATAAACATGCTATTATTAGTTCTGAAAAGAAAAAGCAATTATTTCAAACTGAGATAGACTTTGTGGGAATGCATATTAATAATGAAAAAATATCCTTAGCAGAACACATAACCAAAAATATTCTTGAGTTTCCAGACCAGCTCAAAGATAGAAAACAATTACAATCATTTTTAGGATTGTTAAATTGTGCTACAGATTTTATTAAGGATCTTGCTTCAAAAAGACAAATTCTAACTTTCACATTAAAGGAAAAGACAAGACCAATCCTTTTAATTGGACTAAAGATGATTTTGAAGTCATAAGACTAATCAAAGAAGCAGTCAAGAATATTCCTTTACTTGAACTGCCTAATGCTGAAGATCAATTTATAGTAGAAATAAATGCATCTGATAAACAATGGGGAGCAGTGTACTTTGCCATTGATCATTAGACTAAAAAGAAAAAAACTTTGTAGATATAGTTTTAGCACCTTTACTGATCCAGAAATAAGATACACTGCCCATAAAAAAAAGTTTTAACTATACTAAGGGCAATAGAAAAATATATGCTTTTTCTTAGTCCTAAATATTTTACTATTTACACTGACTCTTCTTATGCAGTAAAATTCAGAGACTTAAACTTATCCAAATTAAGGACTAATAGACTTATTAGATGGTAACAATTGCTTAATGGTTATTACTTCTCTGTTATACGGATTAAGGGAAGAAAAAACACCATTCCAGACATCATATCCAGAGAACCTATATTTGCTAACTCTAATATTATCTCGTGTTTTATGTTGTAAACAGAAGACTTAGACATCATAAGTTCCTCTGGAACAAATAGACTGAACAAAGAAGACGTTGCAGACTATCTTAGACGTGTAAGACCAAATACTGGTGTAACTCATATTCAAGACTCTCAAGAAAGACCCATCCTAGAGAACTTTGATGATATCTTAGTTCCTCCGAAAAAATCTAGACATGCGATTTTTTCTCAAAATAGACTCATTAAAAAGATGTATTTCCCCCAATATAACCTGATCAAAGATACCCAGACTTGATCAAATTTAGACGAGAATTTTTAGAAGATGAAAATACCCCTATAGACACTATATGGTGGAATGTAAAGAATACACTATGGATATAATTCAAATAGAATTTGGTAACTATTGCCAGATTCATGAGAACTCAAAGACTTTTAGTTACCCAACTTAGTGGTACTGCTATTCCTAGACCTTAGACTCAGACTTATGCTCAGACTCTTGGAGAATCCTTCAAAACTAGACCTACTGATAATTTTTCTTATCAGAAAAAGACCTTTGAGACTAAGATTGTTATACCGTTCGGTCATAATAATCTTCCAATTTCAGAAGACAGTAAAAAAGAAGCTAACAACATTATTGAACATTTTAATATGTTATTATCTGAGATTAATGGAGATGCCTTAATGTTTATAGATTTCTTCAAAGACATTCCAAAACTTTATCTTTTTGAAAAAGCAGACATGGCTCAAATAGCCTTAGTAGACTATGGGTTCATTGAACTTGTCCAGATAAAGACTATAAAAGACTTTGTTGCTCTTGAAAAAGTTGTCCATGAGTACATCAAGAAGGTAGAAGACTTTCTTCCCCTATTTTCCAGATCTACCAGATTGTTCCAAGTTCCTGTAGAGGAATAAGAGTGGAAGGATTTAGACTCATTAGATTTTCTAATTATTCATTTGAAGACGTTGAGATCCTGTTCGACGACGAGACTAAAGACCTAATTGTTAATATGTCCAAACTTCAGATTGCCCAGGCTATAGAGATGACAGAAATCATAGAGCTATTAACAAGTGATAACTGATGGTACACTGCATATCATAAAGAAGACCTCATTATCCAATCTGATGAGCCATTCAATGGAAGGCTTAAGAAAAAATTCAAGGAAATGGTAGAGATTACTTTGCAGCTGGCCTTAGAGTGGCGGGCCTCATTGATGAACTCTTTCACAATAATACCCTACCAAACGAAGATAAAGACGAAACAGAAAAAAATGCAGATGGGATAGAAAAGGGTCCCACCCTACTCAGCGAATTATCAAAGACTGAAGACTCAATTATTTAAGACTTTGCTTTCCATAAAGTAAAATATTCCTGCCCCACATGGGCCACCAGACTAAAGAAAGATGCAGACGCTAAATTCCTCAATTATCAGAGGACGCCAATGGACTTTTTGAAAAGATAAAGACTCATCCGAATTATTATTAGAAGAAGTTAGTTTTACTTTAATGCTTTATTTTTTTTTCTTTCAACCGCTTAGCTTTTAGACTCCGGTTTTCATCATTTTGTAAGCTCCTTTGTGCTATAAAAGGGAAAGTTAAGGTTGTGTGTTAGATATCGAAGATTAGAAGTGAGAAAGAGTGAGTAAGCTCAGAGAGAATAACATGTATATGAGTGTGTAAACCCCATATGGTTAGGGGAATGGTGAGAGTTGTATTTACTTGTGCTATGCAATCTCTTATGTTAAGTTGTTATTATTATCGATCATCTCCAACTTTCTATTCATAGAGGACTATTGTATGGAACCTCTAGTGTAGCACGTAGGTGTTATACTGTTGAATTATCGTCAGTTGACAATTTACTAAGAGCCGTTAGCCAGGTGGGCGTTAGGCGTGGTGGTGTACAGGTAGGAAACGGGTCCAACGCCAAACTAGTGGATTGATGTGCGACACATAAAGAGAGAATTGCAGGAGGTCCAAACCGGAGAAGAATAGTAACAAAGATGAAGAGACGAAGGAAAGAAGATAATGATATTGCAAACCATAAGGAATGTTGAAACGCGAACCAAACCCCTAACTATTTTACATATTATTGTTATAATCCAAAGAAATTTGCATGAGCCTAGAAATCACTATAGACTTTTTAGCATTTGTCAATCAAACAAATCTAGACTTAACAAGAGAAATCCAAGAGTGGACTCTTATAGACCCTAAAGATAAAGAAATTATAGAATCTGCTTTAACATATGCATGTGGTACTTTCAAATATATAGACAAGGTTATTGAGTGGTTAGTACGTGAAGTACCTAGAATAGAAATAATTACAGGAATCTGTGATCTCTTTGAACAAAATTTAAGAACTGCAGAGTTCATTGAAGAAATTTTAAGACCAGAAAAGTATCAAGAATACACTAGAATACTTGAAGATAATATAGACATATTAAAATATATTAGACGCAAACGGTTAGCTGAAACAAAACTATTTTAATTAGATTAGGAGGAATCTGTCCCTTCTTAAAAATATAGAAACAGCTGCTCCTAGAACATATCGTAGATTTTTGTCATCCTATGGTGATAATGATTTAGATAACTTCATAGAAAACGATATAATTGATATTGTTAATCAGATATGTAAAAAAAAATAGACTAATAAAATCGCAACACTGCATAAGGTATTTAAGACTAGAATATTTTCCTTTAAAACCACTTGCAATTTTCAGACTCCCTGAAGAAAACATTTATATAGATAATTCTCGATATTCTGAATTTCAGTATGATAGTGACGGACAAAGCCGGAGAAGTAGCAGGTCTGAAAATTCTCTTAGACTCACAGATTAATTATATAAGCTTACAGATGCTAAAAGTTATTGGGGTAGAAATTTCTATTCCTAAAACTTTAAAATAAGACAATAGTATATAAAAGACAAAGTGTTCCCTAGTTAATTTTGGACGGTAGTCGGTCCGTAAATAGGCCCGTATGAGAGTCGGACTCTCTCTGCCTCTCTCTCTCTCTCTCTCTCTCTCTCTCTCTCTATATATATATATATATATATATATATATATATATATATATATATATATATATCCGAAGGTGCGAGTAGGATGATTTAAGAATACTAGCCAGACGTGATAAGCTAATTATATCATAAGTAATCGAATACTTATGGGATTAAAATAAGTTGTGTGTATAATTATGAATTAATACAAATTGCTATATTCGGGATTATAGGTTAATGCCCCGAGAGATAGGTATAATAGGCGGATTTGATGTGATATAGGCATAATTGGCGTGTATATATAGAGTATATATATATGATGTGATTATGAATATATCTGTGTGTGAATAATATATTTATGTGAATCATACCCCTCTAGTTCTATCATGGAAAGTTGCGCGATGTGGGTGAGGCCCCTGGCTCGAGGAGTAGGTTGCGTATAGTCCCCAGGTCATTGCGTCAATTTTATATTGTGTGGCATTTATCAGAAGTAAGACATCTGGGGTATGATTCGTCTTATTTCTAGTGAGGAACTATGACCGCTTCCCATACGTTGTGATTTGGTTTTTACCAAGTCGGTATGAAAGTCCGCCCGCTAGTGCCCATGATGATATGTGAGTAATTCCCTAGAAGATGGTAGCATTAAGAGACTGCATTCATTGAGTTATAGTTCTGAGGGATGGTTGGTATACTTATTTAGTGTGTGATATATAAGTATGGATATACTTGATGTGTATAGTATATTGTTTGTATATATATATATATATATATATATAGAGAGAGAGAGAGAGAGAGAATAAAGAATGAATTGTAAAATAAATTTTGGATCATTCGAGAGTATAAAATTCAGAATAAAATATGTGACATACGTATAAAAATGAGAATATTATATACGAGATAAATAACACTAAAATGTGAATAGTGTAATAACTAGTGAAGGTTATTCATCATCAATGGATATATGATAAGTGGGAAATTATAAGGTATAAGCTCGGGCGAAATCTTGGAATATTGTATGCGGGGTATGTGATAATGTTTGGGTATTTAGAAGTTTGGTGAGATGCTAGTAAGGCTGGGTAGCGTAACTAAGGTGTTTAAAATACATGCCTTAGGTGTGCACTGTTAGATGAGAGGTGATGAGTTATCTCATATGAGTGTGAAACCAGTTTAAATATGGAGAATATCATATTTTAAATATTAAAGTATTTTAAACACTTACTAACTATTGTTAAACTCTTTGGGCTCTGCCCCACTTGCAACTATTATCCTTTTTCTTTTACTATAAAAACCTTTTTGGAGTCCATACACAAGGATGTCTGGATATTTATTCTTTCGATTCAGACGTTGTAGCCGCAGCTATGGATGTTGGCCGAAAGTTATATAAACGCTTCTCTCCTTGTGATCTAGATAACAGGTACTGTGAGATATATTCAGGCATGTTATCCAACTGTTGTTATTTCTTTTATTTGTCACATTTATATTTACGTTAATTAGTATGGTTGTATAAAGGTGTTACCGAGAGTTATCAGTTATTATTTATTCATTTAAGTTGTTGTTCATGTCTTTGTATGTATTTACTTGTGTTTTTAAGTTAAAAAGATTAGAAAGTTTAATATTGGATGTCGGGCCTAATAGGTTATTAGTAATTAAATTATTTTTTGACAGTGATACTGAGAATGAAACCATATGTGATTCCTGTTTAATTCGATATAGGACTGATCACCCGGTATTTTATTAGGCGGGGTGTCATAATAACCTGGACCAAAATAACAAAGTTTCAAACCCTTGCAAGATTACACGCCTATGATTTTAAAATAAGAGAATCAAAACGTGTAGAACACCTCAAAACAAGCCAATCAAAATCCAGCACGAAGCAAGGGAAAACTATGTGCAAAACCATTTGCACTGACAAAATCGCTCCACTAAACCATCAATTACTAAACACTCAACAAACCAAACCCATCAGATAAAATAATCATCGAACAGAGCAAAAAACTTCTCAAACCCATTATCGTTATCTTCTAAATCAGCTCCAAAGAAACAACTCCTTCTTGCAAATCCAACCTCAAAAACCCAAACCGCAAGATCTCACTACTACCATACCCAAACATCTAAAAAAAACTGGATTTTAGAAAATCAAAAGCTTCTTAGACCTTTGATCATAAAAAAAAACTATACCTTTACAAATCTGGCTTCCATCACCATGAAAGACAATATCAAACCAACCTCAAGAACTGAGATTAGGAAAAAGCTTCATCGAAACCAAAACCCATCCTTTGTTAAAAGATAGGATACCTATTATGTCATGCCATGCAATCTCTCCAGATGCTAAAATAGGCCAAACTTCCTTTCAATCAAGTGTACTTAAAGGATAAGTCTCTTATATATATATATATATATATATATATATATATATATATATATATATATCTTTTCACTGATGTTCCATTTCTTCCCGATTTCTTCATTTTTAAGCTTTTCTTGATGTTTTTCCATTTGCTTGTACTCTCTTGGATAATCTTCTCTATTTTTCCAAAGATAAAATTTGTTTCTACACTTGAGTTACTAAAGATTTTATCATTTCTTCATCTCCAAACAACATACACAGTAACTCATAGGTTAAGCTTCCGCATATAGCATTTGAAGGTTTTATTACTATCATTGAGATGTTTAGCTTCATCAATTATGATCGGTTGTTTGTTGTAGTCTCCATTGTTAAACTGAACTTGCCCCAAAATCTGATTTGTTATATCACACTAAAAAAATAGATGATTCCTGGTTTCTCTCTCCTTATTGCATAAAAAATATACTTCCTCATTTATGATGCCCTAAGCTTTCAATTTTTCTTTAGTCCATAATCTATCCTGACAAACAATCTGTAGATGAAACGCACTTTAGGGATCTTTTTAACAAACCAAATTATTTTATCCCAAGGCACTTTGTCCTTATTAACCCTTAAGCTATCATACGCACATCTGCAATTATACACCCCTTCATTAGCAATCATCCAGCTAACACTGTCATCTTTGTGGCTTTGAAAAACGACAAACGACAGTAGTATTAGCTGACTCCATCAGATCTTTGGAAATAGGTCTGGGAAATCTCCATCTGTTGTCTTCAATAAAGTCAAAACTTTTAGCTAATATGGAACTAACAACGTCATATACAATTCTTTGACCATAGTAATTAACAACAGGGCCTCTTTCTTGCCAGTTATCAATCTAAAAGTGAACATCTTCCCCTTTCCCAATGGGATATTTAACGAATTTTCTAACTTGATCCCTAAGCCTCTATAATTTCGCATCAATAGATAGTTTAGTAATCCATAGTGGGTCTTGTTTTATCACGACACAATGAATCCATCTAACCCATAAGGAATCCTTCTTCCTAGCTATATCCCACAAGTGCCTCAATTCCTAACAATTGAGTTTTTAATACCCATACCACCCTCATCCTTAAGACAACATACATCCTCCCAAGCAACTTTAGCCCTTGATTTTTTGAGATCCACCCCTAACCATATGAATTTTTTTAAAATTTGATCAATTTCCTTAATTACCTTCTTTGGAAGGAAAACAATATTAATCCAATATACTTGAACACTTCTCAAAACAGAAATAGCTAGTTGATCTCTTACAACATATGACAACCATCTATTACTCCAAGTCATAATATTTCCCATCATCTTTTCAACAAGGATATTACAATCATGGGCTCTAAGTCTAGTAGATATGAGAGAAGCACCTAAGTATTTGACTGGAAGGTTTCCTACCTCTATACCAACTAAACGAGCTAGCCTATGTTTTTCCTCCTCATTAACTCCTGAAAAGAAAATTTCACATTTTGAATAACTCACCCCTAGTCCAGACATGTCTTTAAATTCCCATAAAATTTTGTCCACAACTAGAAGAGATTTTTGCTCAACTTTGGCCATAATGAATAAATCATCATCAAACATAACATGAGAGAGGTTGAGATTTCCATAGTTAGGATGAAAAGAAAATACCCCTTTACTAACCTCATCATCTAGAACCCATGAGAAAGCTTCCATGATTAGCAAGAAGAGATAGGGTGATAAAGGATCCCCCTGCCTAAGCCTATTTGTGCCTTTAAAGATTCCATTGACTCCACCATTAATACAAACTGAAAAACTAGTAGTCATAACACATTTTTTGATCCATTAGATTACTTTGCTTGGGAAGTCCATGGCCTTTAAAACATTAATAAAAAAAACCAATTAACTGAGTCATAGGCCTTCATAAGATCTATTTTAAGAGCACATCTAGCAGGGCCATTATTCTTATGGTGACCTTTCACAACTTCCTACATGAACAACGCATTATCAGTTATCTTCCTCCCTTGAATAAAGGCTGATTGCCTATTATTCACTAAATCTAAAATAATACTCCCCGATCTGTTCACTAACACCTTAGAGATTATTTTATAAGTGGTATTGCAACAAGAAATAGGCCTGAACTATTTCATACAGCTAGGATTAGGAATTTTTGGGATGAGGCTGATGATAGTGCTATTCCATTCCTTGAGCATTCTCCCCCCTTCAAAAAGAGATACCACAACTTCACATATATCATTTCCCACAATCTCCCAATTGTTCTTGAAGAAATCTGCATTATAACCATCTAGTCCAGGAGCTTTATTAGGATTGATCCCAAATAAAGTCTTTTTTATTTCATCCCTCGAAACTTGAGCTTGAATGGCATACTTTTGATCCTAATTTAATTTCCTCTGGCATATAGGTCTGAGTCTTTCATAAGCAGAGTTTTTGTACTGATTGTTGCTTTCCAGCAGTCTTTTAAAGAAAATCATGGCTTCCTCTCTGCGCAATTCAAACATTATTGCTACTATCTTTGATGGAAAGAGTTTTATTCCTACTAACATGGCACTTGACCTTCTTATGAAAGAAAGGGGTATTCTTATCTCCCACCTAAAATTCTGCCTATAAAAATCCTCCTCAAGCTCTCTTAGTTCCAAGTATTTAAGCTGACGTTTCTTCTTCTTCTTCTTCTTCTTCTTATTATTATTATTATTATTATTATTATTGTAGCTCTTAAAAAACATCCACGCTCCGCCACTGCACCGGTCATTTTATTGCAATGCTAATAGATAAACGATGAGACGAAGTTGAATAAATTTTTTTGTTGCATATTTGATTTGTAGCAATCAAATCTTAGGAAGCGATATCAGTCGTTGGTTAATTTCTTGTGGTGCCCATTCAATCGGGGCATGGACCAAAATGATTCAAATTAATGTTGTATTTGACTATGACCAACTGGTCATGCTTCCGGGGCCATGCATGTGAGAAAAGGATGCGTAGAAGATACATGGACCAGCAATGCTAATTCAAAGAAGATAGCTCACATGCATGTTTGGATATTTATAATGAAAAAAACATTCGACAAAGAATACGACAGCGTGAACCCCTTTAATAGGGATGTATCAAGTTATGGCCTCATATCCTTGAATTCCATCTCTTTCTCATTGTTATCTTGATCTTATTGATAATTGGGGGACAGTTATAGTGACCTTTCATGTATGCCGATTTATTATACGGACGTTCTTCGAATTTTAAATATTATTATAACCATGAATCCCCCTTGATATTTAAATTCGTAACAGTGCTATTCATTTGATTTGTGAAAACATTTTTATAATTTATTAGCTATATCACGTGGTGAAATTTCTTAATACCTTAAGATTGATGATCGTGCAAAAGGTTTATGAAAATTAGTTCAAATGGGACCAAACCTGAAAATTTCTCATAAAGTTGTAACTTGCTAAAACACATGATGATTCTACCTAATAAACCCAAACGATGGGGGATCACTATAACATATTCTTTTCCATTCAGTACAAGTCCCCAAAGTAGCTGCAGGTCATTAAATTCACTTATATTTTTGAGTGTGATATGGTATTCATTTTTCATATCCAATGCATTAAAATGTTATATCTTATTATTGTGGGTTTCATCATGACAAAAAGTACAATTTTTTACTACTTGTCTTATTAAACGAGTATGAAAACGAGTACCGAGGTGGATATATGTAGCGATACCCTTATGAGTGCCGAGAAATTATAACTCCCTCTAGTCTATGCATATGTATATATGTATGTATATATATAGAGAGAAATACATCCACGCTCGCTCCCCTGAGGTTATCTAAAACAATCAACAAATGACAAGTGAGTGAGATGATCATCAATAAAAAATTTCAACTATTGGATTAACTTTGCATTTCACTCACTCAACAATTGAATTTTTTTTTTTACAAAATTTTATGCAGATGATCTCATCACATCAATATGGAGAGATCATCTAAAATAATTATTAAAAAAAATATATTTAAGAACATCACGGGAGCTTGACTCGCTACTGTTATTCATGTGATAAGAGTAATACATAATTGAGATGATAATATAACGATCTATTGCACATTGTGATAATAAATAAATAAGGGGCGATGATACAAGAACCCAGTTCGTAAACACATTTTCTAAATTCAGTGACGTGTCAGATACACATTGGGTGGATTTTTACATCACATGGGGTCCATTACAAAACACACTCCGTGTCTGACACGTCACTGAATTTAGAAAATATGGCCACGAGCTGAATCCCCGTATCTTTATTCAATAAATGAGATGATAATAAAACGATCTATTGATACATAAATGAGAATTTTAATGGGGCAAAATCTCACAAAGACCTGATGATAGGTCATGGTGAGTTGTGTTTATGTTGATTATTGTCATGTTCGGGTCTTACGGATTCGTATATAAACTAGTAACCTTTTTATACTCAACTCAACTCAACAAAGTCTTTTCCCAATTATTTGGGGTCGGCTACATGAATCCTAATTTTCCATTCCATTCTGTCCAGTGCAATATCTTCGGTTAAACCACATGATATCATGCCTTTTTTATAATATCCCACCAAGTTAATTTATGCCTACCTCTACCCCTTGGGTTACCATCAATATTAACTAAATCACTCTTCCTTACAGGAGCATCCATTGGTTTACGCTTGACGTGTCCAAACCATCTAAGTCGATTTTCTCTCAATTTATCTTCTATAGGAGCTACTTTTACCGTTTCACGAATTTGTTCATTTTTAATTTTATCCTTTCAAGTTTTACCACAAATCCATCTTAGCATTCGCATCTCCGTCACACTCGTTTTCTGCACATTTTGTTTCTTGGTTGCCCAACACTCTGTCCCATATAACATGGCGGGTCTAATGGCCGTCCTATAAAATTTTCCTTTTAACTTCAAAGGCATACGCCTATCACACAGAACGCCGGTCGCACTTCTCCACTTAACCCAGCGTGCTCTAATCCCATGTAAAAAAAAAACAAATTCATACTTGACCCCTTATGTGTCGTGTCGTGTTCACCCATTATTATCCCTTAAGATAATAAATCATTTTCAATCATAAATGGGTTGACACATTAGCCCAATATTACAAAATTATTATTGTCATGTTCGGGTCTTACAGATTCGTGTATAAACTAGTGACCTTTTTACCATGTAAAAAAAAACAAATTCATACCTGACCCCTTATGTGTCGTGTCGTGTTCACCCATTATTATCCCTTAAGATAATAAATCATTTTCAATCATAAATGGGTTGACACATTAGCCCAATATTACAAAATTAGACCCATGAATCATTAACATTACAAAAACTTCCACTTAGTAAAATTCACTATGATTAAATTAACATTAATCTACATAACCTTTTAAAACACCCAATAATAATTTTTATTTACATAAATTAATGGATCTCAATGGGTCTTAACGTATTTTAACGGTGAAGTGAGTCAACATCAAACCCGATCCGTCAACTATCATATCTTATGATCACACTCATATGACCTAAATTATTAATAGTCCACCAATTAACCAATAACGTTATATCGTTTTGTGTCGTACTATCGTGTCCGCTCTCATTTTGTTGGAGCAATTGGCCCACCAAAAAATGCCTCTTGCGACAGTTGAATAGCTGCGTGAAAGAAACTTTCTCGAAAAATCAATTGTCGTAAGACCAACTAACAATTTTGAACATCTTTTTCATCCGTAGCAGTGGTCACTTTTTGAAATACTATATATACCCTTCGATTCAAATTTCTTGAAATACCATATATAGTTTAGTATTTTTTTCTTCTTCATAAATAAAGACATTTTAAGTATTCAACAAGCCAAACGGTCACCTCTTTTATTTCTTTCCTTTAATTTCCAAATCAATGTTGAGCCTTGTCACCCTGGTCAAAATCAAAGTCTATATTTACACAAATTAGTGTATAAACCTTGATTTCTACTCATCTCTTGTATAATTGCATTTATTCAAAAAGTTGTTAATTGTTAATAATTTTTGCCATTTGTTAAAACATATTTGATTGAAACACAAAATTTAATCTTAATTACAAGACAAGAAAACGAATAAATAGTTTTAATTAATTTGATCATATCTAGAAGTAAAGAGCCACAAATATCTATTAAAGTCTTAGAAGCTTAGTGACCCAATCCGTCAAAGTAGGTTGACGCACCCGCATGGAAATCGCGAATTCATCAATACGTTGCGATTTGGGGGCAAATTCGCGAATTGCTGAAATCAAATCCTCGGATTTGAATTCTCAAAACCGCATTTTCAAAACTATGCCTTTCTAGGCTAAAAGAGTATTAAATCTTAACTGCATTGTAAGGTCAAAGAGCAAAACCAGACAGAGAACCAATTCTCCTAAAGAAGGACTTGGTTGTTGGCTTCTGCTTTATTCAATGAAAAGTTCATTTTATAATCCACCCCATCATGATAGTTTTTTCTTTCAACCGATGTGGGACTGATACTATATTCAACACTAGCATATTTATGTGGGAGAGCAAAAGCTTTGGCAACTTATGTTAATGATTTGCACCCATAATTTTTTCTTTACCCAATAAAATTAATAAAATTAAATTATTGTACCACAGCTTTTTGTACTTCTATAAAAATTGAATTTATTATTAATGTATAAATAATATACTCAGCTCCATAAAATTTATTACATTAAGTATATTTTTATTGATATCTAGACTTGTATTATATAATATCCTTTATAAATTTTTATTTTTATACTTATAATTTCTAATACTTAATTGTTACTATTAACATATTTACAAATATTAATGACTAATAAATACTTAACTAATTATATTAATGACTAATAAATATATATTATGATTAATGACTAATAAATACTTAATTGCTACATATTTACATATTTTAATATATATTATGATTATATATATATTAGAAATCATAATTATATATTATAAATATATATTTATATTTATATGTTAAATACGTAGACGCATTGGTGGCGCTCTCAAAACTCGATATTTCGAAAATCGACGCACTCGCATTCGCACCCGCTTCCGCTCCCGCACCCGCATTAGGGCACTAAGCTTAGAAGGCATTATCAGTAACTTTGTGAAGGTGACGTTGTAGGGTCCCGTGATGATGAAAAAGACTAATGATGACTCCCATGTAATATTTGCTTTAGCACAAAAAGAAAATGCACAAAAAGGAGACATCAAATTATAGGGAGGTAAATCCTCCCCCAGGTTTAGCTCGGCTTGTCAATTTGATGCGCTTAAAATTAGAACAATTCGAGTTTTGGGTTGAGATCTCATGACGGTTAGCGTAATTGGATGGGCAAGACATATTTAGGCGTCGGTTAAATAGTAATCAAGGTCTGAGTTTGGATATGAATGTTCGTCGTTGTTGTGGGAGTCCGTAACTTAACGTTGTACGTGTTGTGAAGTTGGTGCGTACAATTCGGATCAACACGTTATCAAAGTGGTAATCAGGATGGACAATGATCTACGTTGATTACTGTTTTTAAATTTTAGAAACGGTAGCCAAGTGGGGCACGTTGAAAATTTTTAAAGCATATAATCGCAAAGTAGTAAAATTTTAAAAGTACGTAATCTCGAAACGGTAAAAATTTTCAAAGTACGTAATTGCAAAATGAAAATTTTTCGTTCCCCAACAACACGAAGTATAATTTAAAAAATTTGATCATAATTTCCAAAGTCATGCGCGTGTCTGAAGGCACGATGACAATTCTCCCGAGTATGAATCGTGTGATCAAGTCATAAAAATTTTGTATTACAATAAAATTTTCAGAATATCAATCGTGGTCAATATTTCTGAAGAACGAAAATTTTTCAAAACAATTTAATCGAGTATAATTATTTGAAATAACCTATTGTACAAAACTATCAGTTTAAAAAATTAGAATTTTTTTTAAGTTTGTTTACATACATACATACAAATACGTGGTTTATGTACATACATATATACATCATGGTACAAACCTATTATGTCAAAAAGTTTTTTATAACACATAATTGTAAATAATTTAAATAATTTGGGCAAATTTTCATATGTTAATATTACTACTCACCATGTTTAATCCCGCATGTATTATTCACGGGGCAAACTTAAACCCCATTCGTGTTAGTTGTGATTGACAAATTGACAGAAAAGGAATGACATTAAACTCTTACGATTACAACGCCAACCAAAAACAGTTATCACAACCCAAATAATCCACTTACTTTCTCATACGTCTTATGGCAACCAAATGGAGCATAAAGCGATAATATATAATAAAACTTTGTTGACATAAATCTTAAGCATGAGATATAGATATATCACATACATTCAAAACAGTACATTGCACCAACTTAAATTACAATATTAATCAAATATTTTATAAGCTAATATCAAGGTTCTAAAAGGCGCGAGGCGTGGTCGAGGCGTAGAGGTCAAGCCTCAAGCCTTAGGAGCCTAGGCATAAAAAGGCGTTTGTCATTTTTTTATTATTTTAATTATTCCAAGGCTAGTAATATAATAAAATAGTACATACCTTGAATTTTGAAAATATATCCATATGTTTGGTAGCCATCTTTCTCACATCCATGCCCCATAACCAATATTTGTTAACTAATCCTTTGTTTTGTTTTAAAAAAGTGTGCCTTAAGCCTTTTACTAAGAATAGGGGATAATAAGGCGTAATAAGGCGTAGGCGATGCGTTTCTCTCAAGCCTCAAGCCTAGGCGGGCCTTTTAGAACATAGGCTAATATGTATTATCTATATTCGAAACAGTACATTTCACCAACTCACATAACAGTTGTATTATCTACATAAGAATTAGTTTACATTCGGCCTCCCACCACCAGTCTTCAAAGAATATCAGCTTTCCATGAAGATTGATCTGAAAAATACAATTGGGATAATTATACTGAAAAATAAAATAAATCGTGGCACCACAAATGTAAAACAGTAAAGTGAAAATGAAAATAGAACGAATAGATAAGATAGTACATAAAATACATTGATGAAGTGTGTAGAGAGAAGTTAATTTACTTAACACCTTAATACTAAATACATCAGGCACCAATCACAGTGGTAGGTGGCGTGGTGGCTGGTGCAAGTTGCAACAATAAGGAAAGACACTCCTACTGCTGCCGATAAGTTAGGCTAGGATTTCTACAAAATTATCCTTCAAGAAGAACCCTTCTAGTATACCACAATGAGGTCAATCCTTAAAAACTACCGTTGGTACCTTGCGTTCCAGTTGCATCAGATGGTTCTACGTCGAGTGTCCTGTTGCTGCTGTCGAAATATAGATAAAGTGTACCTGTAATTGAACCAAGAAAGCCGCCTACAACAACTCAATCAGCTGTTCTCACTACACAAAATCTGCCGAATTGTCACGGTAATTGAACGTGACAATTCTGGGGGTGACAATTTTTTTTGTCACGGACTTGTCACGGTCATTGATCATGACCAGTTCGTTAGAATTGTCACGATCATGTCACAGGCCTTGACCGTGACAAAATCGTGACAGTGTTTAAAAAAATTATCACGGTCAATGACCGTGACAATTCTTGGCAGAATTGAAAAAAAATATGCTGGGCAGTATGGCCACTGCCACTACCTAGCAGTATATATGTACCTGTTATAGCAACGTTGTACCTGTTCAAACATTATATATCCAGATAAAATAGAGAGAGTGCAAATATACATTCAAAATAGAGAGAATATGCATCACCATATAATCCAAATATAATTCAAATGTAATAATTTAAAACAATTCAATTCAAACTTAAATCAATGTCACTAAATGTCTGGGGTATGGTTAACGCTGAGGAGGTGAGTAGACCACACAATATACGAATGAACACATCCACTAATATACGCCGTGCTGCATTGTTCGCGCAACCACAATTGGGAGTTCTCCTTCTCGGGCATCACATGCATGATGAGCACCCTGAACTCGATGTCTTGAAGCTCATGTCCATGAACTAATGCACCCTGGACGATATTCGGGTCCCTCAACCCCCCGGCCTATCAGTTGGCCATTAAATATGTCCATTATAAACACGCTCGGCCAATCAAGTGTCGACATCGGTCTATTGAAGGGAGCCAAATAGGGAAGTGGATCATCAAAGTTCGCACGTGTTGGCGATGAAGCGGCGAGGTCCACATCCTCGTACTTGTCCTCCCACACCTCCTCCTCCCGCACCTCCTTCTCCTTCCCTTTACCCTTACGGTTTCCGCCCAACGAACTCTTCACGAATGAGTACATATCCAGGACCGTCGCCTCCAAACGGGACAACTTCGCGTCATGTGAATTCACTGTTCGAACTAACCCGGTGTCGCTCGTCTCCAATCCGATGATCCTAGATTTGGCCACCCGCGAGCTCACCCCCTTGTCCTCCCCTTGCGATCAGAGCCAAGCACTTGGCTGAGTGTGTCTGTGGAGAAAGATGCCTTGTCGGCATCAAACTGCCACTCATGCACTTCCTTAAGCTTTACCTGAAACGACAAAAAGCACATGATTAGTAAAATAAGTAAATTAAAAAATTATAACGTAATTAATAAAAAGTAAATTATCGAATTACTTACAATCGTAGTCACGACGCTTGGGGACACCTCCTTGTCCTCCCCCTTCTTCGTCCGAAGAGCCACATAAGTATCGAGCCTATGTGGCCTATCCTCAGGACCACTCCCTGTCCCCTGAAATAAAATAAAGTAAAATTAGCATCGGCCCTGCAAAGTAAAATAATGCAGAATAATATATTTTATGTAGTTATAGAAAAATCTAATCTTACCATCATCCTATGCTCCACCTCGGTGTAAGAAGTCTGGCCGAAGTAGAGCACATCCGTCTTTTTTGCCCGATTTTCCCTTCCCGATTGGTGAGATGTCAATTGTCGCTCTCCGATCTCATTGTCAATAAACCTTTTGAAGCACCTTATACTCTTGACTCACTTGAGTCTATATTGTATAAGTGCTCATCTAGTTTGGAAATAGTGACAAAATTGTGTCCTATCCTCGAATCCAAAGAGCTTCAGAGATTGTCTACATTTTATTCCTCATGTTTGTTTGATTCAAGGTAAACTTACCAACACTCACACACATTAGTATTGAATTCATATATTGCATATAATTGAGTGTGTGTATGTTGAGTGTGTTAATTTTCCTCAAATTGATTTTTAATATTTTTGGGAATTTTAAATGATTTTAAAACAATTTTTTATCTTAATTAAAATTGGATTTATAAAGTATTGGGGTCTTTATGTAATTATGGATTGTTGGTTTTATTGGCTGAAAGTTCACTTGGGTAGAATCTAAATGCGCTAGAGACATCAGGGTGTGTTTGTAATTTCTTTTGAACGCGCGTGTGGTATCCAGTTATATCCCTACACCTGTCAGGCTGTTATTGAACCATTTTGTGTTTTCTTTGTGAGACATTAGTTGTGCTTAGTTCCAGCCCTTGGATTGTCTTTAATCGACGATCTGCATGCGTCCTTATACAATCCATGCGAACCTCTCTCAAGCCAATCACAAGTGTTTTAATCACCGCGTATCTATAGACCTTAGATCTAAGTCAACTTGCTGAGACCAAATCATAGCCATTGATTTGGGTCAGCCTTCTCGATCCTTCTCAGCCCCCTATATAAGGGGACCTTATCTTAGCCAAATGAAACTTTTGCCACTTCGTCTATTTGAGTGAGAAGAGAGAGAAGAGAGAAGAGAGAAGTAAGAGAGAGAGAAACCTGAGTTAGGAAACCCTAACCCTAAATCGTCCCAAACAGTTTTCAAACCATAACCTCTTTCAAAAACCAGTTTTTACCAAACACAACCTTGAGTGTTTGATAGTTTTGAGTATTGGTTGGTTAATTGTTTGATGTTGTAACCTCTTCGTTCTCATATCTTATTTTCAACTTAAACATTTGATTAGATTTGTGTTTCTATTTTATAGAAATCTTAGATCTAGTTGTTGCATGTTATATTACACATAGATTTGCATCTATAGTTTCTCGTCTTGAGAAAACTTTTGTTGATTTGTTTCTGTAAATGTTTTCAACTTTAAAATCAACAAAAACGTTTTCTGTTTCTAGTTCTTTTGAAACAAAACCTTCGACCTAGTTGGAATCGCACTTGGTGATTTTCAATCTCAAAAATATTTTCAAAACCTGAGATTGATTAAGATCTTGATACATCTTCTGAGCAAGATAGCCGTTGATTCTTGGATTCTAATAAAGGTCAAATAAGGTTTAAGTTTTCTAAGAAGAGAGAAATAGAAAATCACAGCATATAGATCTTATATGTAATTTGATAGGATTGTTTAGATAAATCAGCATGAGTGTGTGCATGTATGTGTTAGAAAGCACCTTCACAAACACTATTACCCTACCACACTAAAAGTGTTGGTAATAAGATCTCAAGAACAAGAGTCGACGTACAGAACTGGAACAAATTGGATGTTAGCAAACTGGAGAACAACATCAACAAACAGAACTGCAGAAAAGTTAGAAGGATACCAGTGGGTACATTCCTAAACTTGTATAGGGCTGTTTTGTGTGCATGTGTGATATATAGTTTGTAACTGTTATAATTTATTTTAGTGAATTTTTGGTTTACTTTGTAGATGGAGTCGTGGATGTTTCCTCAGTTAGTTGAGGTTTTACCACGTTAAAAATAGTTTGTCATTAATCTTTCTACATCTCCTCATCTAATTCTTATGGCTGTGGTGAGTTTAAGTTTTTAAAATTATTTGCAAAATCTGTTAACCAATCTTGAATAGATCTCGTACATATTTTGTTAAACACATCTTGTGATTAATTTGATTTGATTTTAAGAAAAGAGTTTCTTCAAAAAACAGTTCGGAGTTACTTAAATAGTTTAATTTTATATTAAACGGCTTTAGTAACAGTATTTCACCTTTGCCATTGTGCCAATGAGATCCGCTCCTTCGGGGGGATGGATTCACGCCTTTGGATAATGGACTCTCGTGCCTTCCCAAAGTACTAGGTCCATATATTTTTCTTCCACATCTTGTGTTGCTCCCTCAACTGCTCCAAGACGGAATCGTGTAGCTTTGGATCCAGGTTGAATTGTTCATGTCCAACAAATACAATATTAGTTGCATATAAATATAAATATAAATATAAATATAAATATAAATATAAATATAAATATAAATATAAATATAAATGAAATCGAAATTGAAATTGAAATATTCATATTCATATAAATATAAATATAAATATAAATATAAATATAAATATAAATATAAATATATTACCTGTAGTGCCACCCAAACAGCTAACTTGAGCTCATATGGCTCCTCCTTCCAACTAATGTACCCCGGGCCAATGATCGTCTTTACCAGCTCGAGGGATCTCGCTAATAGCCCCGACTTATTTTCGATGGGCATTCCTAATTTTCCATATTTGAGGAGACTAGAAGACGAGGAGCCCTCGTCGCCTCCGCTACCACCGAGCCCAGACGACATCATCATAACTAGCATCATCATCCTCGCCTTAATACCTGAAGGAGACATTTGCTGTAAAAAAATGTTATTAGTACATATCAAAATGAATTCAAAGAATACATGCAAATATGTACAATTACTACAAATAAAAATGAATTGTTACTGTTAAACACCTCAATTCTGAATTCCCATCCCCACCCCTACTATGTACAAGAGTGAAACATCCCAACCCCCACCCCTACTTCCACACACATGCACACTACCCAAGAGTGAAAATGATAAAGTGCAAATCAACTAAAAGCATTAAAAATGGATGTTTCGGTACAAATTGGAATATTTATTACCTATTAAAGGTACGAAGCGTATATTCATGGACAATAATTTTCAAAGTACGAAGCATATATTAAAGGTACAAAGCGTATAAACAAAGTAATTTTCAAAAAAGTTGAAAAATCCCACCCCCATATGGACAATAATCCAGTGGTCATGCCACTTTTAAAATTAACCAACCCAACATCGATCCACTATAATCCAACAACAATGTCAACAACAAATGTGTATCCCGTACTCCTAATTCATCTACTCAATTAATTATTTTCATCAATTAAACTAACAATTAAAGTATACAATTATTAATTTACTAATTTATAATGAGGGGCAATACTACTTTCATAATTAATCATATACTAATTTACTAATTTACAATGAGGGACAATCAATCAATTCGTTTACAAGGGACATTACGCACAAACACGCACACTACACACACATATACACACACACGCACATACACACACACGCAACCCCCCACCCCCACCCCTCCCTGCCCCCTCCTCCCACCCTGCCCCACCCCCTCCCCACCCCCCACCCACCCCCCACACGCACACGCACACACACCACACACACACACACAAATAGCCCCCACCCCCACCCCCCACCCACCCCCACCCACCACACACGCATACACACACACCCACCCACCCCCCACCCTGCCCCACCCCCACCCACCACACACGCGCACACACACATATATTTACAGACACACATATATACAAACACACACACACACACACATATATATATATATATATATATATATATATATATATATATATATATATATATATATATATATAAATGGAAGAGAGAGAGAGAGATAGAGCAACATAGAGAGAGAGAGAGAGAGAGAAAGAGGGAAGAACGACGGGGGAAAAAAGAAGGGGAAATATTTTTTTTACTGCGACATTTGTCACGGTCATTGACCGTGACAAGTCGTTGTCACGGACTTGTCACGATCAATGACCGTGACAAAAAATGCGTGTTTTTTTTTTATCACGGTCAATGACCGTGACAAGGCTAGCCGCTGGAAGGGGCCCAATTTACTCATTTTGGTGTAGTGTCTATAGAGTACCTTGCATTCCTATTCAGCACATGTGAGTTAGTGTATAGTTCGGTCCATGCTTAGTGCAGGTCAGTTCCTGTACAGTTCGGTACATGTTTAGCACAAAGTTTAAACAAATTATACAGGTTAGTGGAAAAAAATTACATTAACAACTAACATAAGCACAATAAAACTTGTTAGTAAAAACACAAAACCTCCCAGCGATCTCTTGTACACAATCTGAAAGTAAAGCCCACTTATGCAATCTGAAAGCAACGTGACCTGTACGATTTAAAAACTACCAACATACAATCGTTGTATTACAAAATGGTTTTACCTCACCATCGATTATAATAATACGCTATAATTTACAATTTCATCGCTTCGGAAGTCAACTCAGAGACAAAACTACATGTAATTCTGCAAGTTTAAAAGGAAACTGTTAAAAAATAACTACAAAAAATCTGTAAATATGTATAATCTAATTGTAGAAAATCTGTATAAATGGAACCACCATCTCGTCTTCTTCGGAGATCTGCCATTCCTACAGTTCTTCACATAACGATCATTGTCCACTGGACATTACTTCTCATGGGAGCTTAATAACATGGACATAATGATGATACAAATTGAACTAACCGAGTAAACTATGCAATTAGTTTTGTAGTATAGCATTTTACAGTGACAAATTCAAAGTCAAAACAACAAATAATTCTTAATATATTGCAGCGATCATTATATTATAAGGCAAGAGACAATGCAGATTTTTCAAAATACACATTCAGAAATACAAAACGTTATCAACTTTCTTTTTATTTTTATCAGGCGAGATAAAATATTCTACATCATCTAGAACCAAGATTAACGATATCAACTTAAATATGAAATTCACTCATTTAAAATATTATTTACGTAAATATATTATGACCGCAGAGAACAAATTGCGGAGGGTATCCTACACAAAAGTGAAACTGACCACCTTAAGTCGACAATAATATAACTTTGATGAATTCTTATCTTTCTATCTAAGACAATCGATTCTAGTAGGATTGTCATGCAAAAAGTGAAGGCTAGACTTAATGATGCGATGAATGCTGAAGAGATATATTGGAACCAGAAGTCCAATGAAAAGTAGTTCAATGAAGGAGAACTCACACTACACCAAATCTGCCCATTTGTCAAGGTCATTGACCTTGACAAATTCACCTTGTCAAGGTCAATGACCGTGACATTTCGAGGCGAGACAACTTTTTTTGTCACGGTCGTGTCACGGTCATTGACCTTGACACAAAACTCGCGTTTTGTGTCACGGTCGTGTCACGGTCATTGACCTTGACACGTTTGTCACGGTTTAAAACCGTGACAAAGCCGTGACCCTTTTTAAAAAAATTTGTCACGGTCAATGACCGTGACAATTCTGGGCAGAATTTAAAAAAAATCTGCTGGGCAGTATGGCCACCGCCACTGCCCAGCAGTATATTTGTACCTGTTATAGCAACGTTGTACCTGATCCAAACATCATATATCCAACACAAACTAAAGATAATGCAAATATATATTCATGACAGTATAATCCAAATCTTCAAAGTAAAAATAATATACATGACGATATAATCCAAATATAATTAAAATGGACAAACTTAAAAATAATGTTACTACATGTCTTAGATAAAACTGAGGAGGTGAGTAGGCCACACGACATACGAATTGACGCACCCACTAATATACGTCGTGCCGCATTGTTCGCGCAACCACAATAGGGAGTTCTCCTTCCCGGGTATGACATGCGTGACGAGCACCTTGGACTCCATCTCTTGAAGCACACGTCCATGGACTATTCCACCCTCGACGATGTTCGGGTCCCTCAAACCCCGCCCTATCCGCTGGCCATCAAATATGTCCAATATGAACACGCTCGGCCAACCAATTGTCGCTAATGGTCTGTTGGAGGGCGTCAAATAGGGAAGTGGATCGTCGAAGTACGAACGTGTCGGTGATGAAGCAGCGAGGTCCACATCCTCGTCATTCTGCGCCTCGTCCTCCCGCACCTCCTCCTCCACCGCCTTCTCCTTCCCTTTCCCTTTACCTTTCTCTTTACGGTCTCCACCCAACGTACGCTTCATGAATGCGTACATATCTTGGACCGTCGCCTCCAAACGGGACAGCTTCGCGTCGTGTGAATCCACCGTTCGAGCCAACCCGGTGTCGCTCGTCTCCAATCCGATGATCCTAGATTTGTCCACCCGCGAGCTCACTCCCCTTGTCCTCCCCTTGCGATCAGAGCCAAGCACTTGGCTGAGTGCGTCTGTGGACAAAGATGCCTTGTCGGCATCAGATTGCGACTCATGCACTTCCTTAAGCTTTGCCTGAAACGACAAAAAGCACATGATTAGTAAAATAAGTAAACTAAAAAATTATAACGTAATTAAAAATAATTAAACTGTCGGATTACTTACAATCGTGGCCGCGACGCTCGGGGACACCTCCTTGTCCTTCCCCTTCTTCGTCCGAAGAGCCACATAAGTATCGAGCCTATGTGGCTTACCCCCTGGCCCACTCCCTACCCCCTGAAATAAAATAAAGTAAAGTAAAATTAGTATCGGCCCCGCAAAGTAAAATAATATCCAATAATATATTTTTGTAGTTATAGATAAATTAAATATTACCTTCATCCTATGCTCCACCTCAGCGTAAGAGGTCCGACCGGAGTAGTGTACGTCCGTCTTTTTATCCCGATTTTCCCTCCCCGATTGGCGAGATGCCAATTGTCGATCCTCGAGCTCATTGTCAATGAACTTTTGCCATTGTGCCAATGAGATCGGCTCCTTGGGCGGGACGGATCCGCGCCATTGTAAAATGGTCTCTCGTGTTTTTCCAAAGTACCGTGTCCGCATATTTTTTTTCCACGTCTTGTGTTGCTCCCTCAACTGCTCAAAGACGGAATCGCGTAGCTTTGGATCCAAGTTGAATTGTTCCTGTCCAACAAATACAATGTTAGTTGCGAATAAATATAAATATAAATATAAATATAAATATAAATATAAATATAAATATAAATTGAAATTGAAATATTCATATAAATATTACCTGTAGTGCCGCCCAAACAGCTAACTTGAGCTCATACGGCACCTCCTTCCAACTCATAAACCCCGGGCCGATGACCGTCTTTAGCAGCTCGAGGGATCTCGCTAAAAGCTCCGACTTGTTTTCGACGGTAATCCCAAATTTTCCATATTTGGGGAGCCTAGGGGCGGAGGAGCCCTCGTCGCCTCCGCTACCACCGAACCCAGACGACGACATCATCATAAACAGCATCATCATCTTCGCCCTAACATCTGAAGGAGACATTTTTGCTATAAAAAAATGTTATTAGTACAGATAAAAAAAAATGTTATTAGTACAGATAAAAAAATGTTACGTCTATATTATAACGTATGTGTAAGTTCCATCAATACCATTTCGTTTCAATTTTGTAATATTATGTTTTTTCCAAATATTTAAAGAGTTATTAAATGGGTGCCCCACCCCTGCCCCCTCCCCCCGCCACACACACACGCACACCTATGCACACGCACACGCACACACACATATAATTTTTAGATTATGTATAGGAATTGAATTTTAATATTAATCCTTTATAAATCCCTTGAATACATGCATAAATTTGTAGAGATTGAAATTAAATTGCTTGAGATTAAATTTCTATGTTTCGGGGTCATTATTTGAAAATACTTAATTACCCTTTGAAAACCTTTCATAACACACCTATGTATTAAATATGGGTTAGACCTCTTAGCTTGCTCAACCACCCATTTACACACTTACTTTACCTTTTATTTACATTATGGATATTAATCAATTCACACGTTTTTTGTCCACTTCAACCTTTACTGAAACATTTATTAATTCATTCAAGTTAGGTAAAACCACGCAAGTATCTAATACCAAGTTTTGACGACACGGATCTCTAGAAAGAAAAACAAGCATTTCCAAATTAATATGCCCTCTTTCTTGTTTAGTGTCTCCTGAATTGATAGTATGATTATAAAAATAGTATACAAAACTAGGTGAGATTTTAGAATTACACGTCGAAATAATACATGTTGTATAATAATAATAATACAAGTGCATGCTTTGCAATCAAAGGTATTTATCTTTATAAGGAAAAAATTATCTTAAAATGATTGGTAGGGAATGTCTATGAGGTGGATGATAATTTATTTGATATTTTATTTTATTTCTTTTGATTAGGTTATTAAGACTTTATTTGAATTGATATCTTAGTAATTATTATTTAATATTTATTTTGAGCAATTATCTTATGGTAGGATTATTATCCTAGAAACAATTCTAACATTCCATGAAGGAAAACTTTTATTGGATGGTTGAAAAGACAATAGTTCCAAATTTATTATATTTCATAACAATTTCATAGTTTCAATTCATTTTCATTTATTCTCTTAGTGCTACAACAATAATTTTCGTCCTCCACCACCCCCTCCCCACCCCCTGCCCCCCTCCACCACCCCCTCCCCCACCACACACCACCCCTCCACCACCCCCTCCCCCTCCCCCACCACACACACACACACACACACACACCACACCACCCCACCCCCTCCCCCACCACACACACACACACCCCACCCCACCCCACCCCCTCCCCCACCACACACACACACACCCCACCCCACCCCCCCCCACACACACACACCACACCACCCCACCCCCTGCCCCACCCCACACCACCACCACACACACACACCCCCTGCCCCACCCCTCATCCACCCCCTCCCCCACCACACACCACCACACACACACACACACCCCACCCCACCCTCCACCACCCCCTCCCCCACCCTGCCCCACCCCGCCCCACCCCCTGTCCCCCTCCACGCACACACATACACACATATATATATACACATACACACATAAATATACACACAAACATATATATAAATGGAAGAGAGAGAGAGAGAGAAAATGGACCTGAAAGTAGAGAGAGAGAGAGAGAGAGAGAGAGATGGAGGGAACGGCGCGGGAGGGAAAAAAGAAGGGGGGTAGGGTTTTTGCTGCGAACATTGTCACGGTCGTGTCAAGGTCATTGACCGTGACACGACTTGTCACGGTCATTGACCGTGACACGACCGTGACAAATTTACTTGCCACGGCCTTGTCACGGTCAAAGACCGTGACAAGTCTTTGTCACGGTCGTGTCAAGGTCAATGACCGTGACACAAAACGAATGTTTTTTTGTCACGGTCAATGACCTTGACAAGTCTGGCCGGCTGAAAGGTGACAATTTGCCCATTTTGGTGTAGTGTCAACACCAAATTCTTACCTAGAGGGGACTTGTATCCTACACAAATACTCGAGTATATGCCTATCGATTGAATGAATTAGTTGTGACTTGTGTCTGTCTATTTTTCTTAATCAGAGATAGGGAAAATTATTTAATTGATCTGCAGGGGAAAATGGTGTCCCATTGAGATAACCATATATATGAATGCATAAGAGCCATAAATCAAACATTTATCAATACCAAATTAAAATCACCCTATTTATAGAGGTAGAGATACAAAAGATTATATACCTGACTGTGATTTGAGGTTGATATGCAAAACAAATGATAGAAATTGTTGTTGCTTCATATTTAAGACCGACATGTTTGATAGAGCAAACCAAACGAACATTAAAACATGCGTGTTTGATAGAAAGAGCATACATAATTAAAATCACACTGTTTGTGGAGGTAGATATACAAAAGATTTCATACCTGATATTTAAATTTAACTGTGATTCGATGTCGATCTGCAAAATAAATGATAGAAACTGTTGCTGCTTTATATTTAAGATCGGCGTGCTTGATAGAGGAAACCAAATGAACATTAAAACCTGCGTATTTGATAGAAAGAGCATACATAAAGGGTGAATTTCATACATGGTGGTCAGGTGAGAGAGATAGAGAGAGAGACATACTATTTTACGGCGAGAGAGAGAAGATAGCTAGGTGTTTATAGCATCTGATGCTTCTATTTAGTATCGGCCAATACCCCATACTCTGACTAAACCATCTGGTTCCGTTGTAGTAACCCAAACTACTGTCGTTGTAGTAACAGGAAGATTAAACTTCTAACCTCCAGTACCTACAATATATCGTTTCAATCAAATTACTTTGTTGCTGAAATCAAATAAACAAAGAAGATTCATTTGTGCGCAACTAAAATCAAGCATTAGAATCAAACATCAAATCCAACCTCTCAAATACGTGTAAATTAAAGCCAGATAGTCTGGTGTAAATCAAATCCTCCTTTTTAGCTTGATAATGTGTTTCAATACAATATGGGTCAATCAATGAACAAAATTAAACATCTACTCAAACACCAATTGATATTGGTGCTATATTTGAGGTTAGCTTTGGAGGTTTGGCTTTGGGATGTTAGCTTATTGGTTGATGACGTTGACAGAAACTAAGATGTCTTTGCAGCCAACAAAGAGGCAACTCGCTGACGCGAAGGGCGTTGGGAGTTATCTTCCTCCATTTAGATGGGATAGACATAGGTACTAAGCCTCTAAACTTGTTGAAATGTTCATATTAACGACTGATCCAGATCACAATTGTAGCAGTTACTGAATCTGCTTACTAAGCCTCTAAAGTCGCTGAAATAATCAAGTTAAATCGTATGAAAAATGCATGGAACCAAGTTGTTGCCGATTTATGATTTCAAAGATTTGAATAGGAAGTCTAACACAATGACACCAGTAACTACATGTTTTTCCTTATTTTTATATGAAACATAACTTGTCACATAAAGGAAATATATTCTAATAGCACAATATAGAGGAAATATAGTCCAACAGAACACTAACAGACTCTGTAGGTGTATCCATAGGTTCAAAAACCATCTTAAAACAATAATTTAATCCCATACCCTTTATAAAAAATTTGATACTTTAAACAACCCAAAAATAAAACAACAGGTGATAAAACGCGCGTGATTGTGTGCACGCACTCACGCTAGAGAGAAAGTGAGGAACCAATTAACAGGCCGTGAAAATCTTCAATATTCCCAAACTGGGCTGCAGAGGTTATATTAGTAGACACACGATCATATCGAACCATAAATTACCGTTAATTCCTTTCAACGGTCAAATGCTGAAACCTGAGTTCAATCTTTGGAAATTCCAAATCAACGCTTCAAGTGAACATATATTGAATGAGGCATAAGGAATCAGAATTGTTATATGTAGTGGCAGGGGCAGTGGTGAGGTGTGTGGATAAGGAAATAATAAAGGAGAGGGTAGTTACCTGTGAAATCGATCGCATCCGATGGAAGAAGGTGTTCCAATAATGATCGAGTAGGCGATAAAAAAGAAGCTATTTCAGTTTCCTTAATAAATAAACAATTTCAGTTCTCTTAAAAACCAAGCAAAAATAAATAACCCTATTATACACGTGTAATTGCATTTCCTATGAGCCATTTCCAATAAAATTTTCAGTTTCTCTTGCTCTTCCAGAAATGCAGTCGCACGCACTACGTGATTGTGCCTCCATAAGCTTTTGCGGTTGAGATATTCATCTAACTCTAAAAAATCCATCATCAGAAGAACTTGAAGGGGAACCAAAGCTTTCAACTGTCATAAGGCTGCAAACTAACTGCAATCTACTAAAAAAATGTTGTTTAGAAAGGGATAAAGTATACACCTAGATCTCTTAAACCCCAAAACAAAATATATACATCAAACTTGTACTTGCATGTAAAACCAAATTGTTCCGCTTCTCAATAATTTAGAGGATGAAATTCACAATAGTGGAAACTACATATGCCATCGAGTGTCTATAGTAACAATGCCTATAAAAAATGTTCTTGCTACTTGATTTACACATGAATAGATCCAAATATATCCGTTATCCATAAAAGTTATTAAAAATACATGTTTGACTGTGTAAATAATTCATCTGCGCACATCTCGACCAAAAATGAACTAAGTAACATAAATTCATTTATAAACTAAAAAGTCGTTGAATGAAAAGAGCACCTGAACAAATTTGCATTTTCAGCATTGAAGGCAAAGACCGGAGGCTGCGGTATTGACAGCAATACAATTTGCATTTGTAATACAATTAGGACAAAACGGGGGTCTCACTTAGAGCGTTTAATGCTCAAATTCAAATTGATTCCCCGGGTGAAGCAAATATGGCTTGCTGCTTCTAGTCTTGGAGCGTTTGACACTATATGAATAAGATAGAAACGAACCTTGATTTATTCACATGGACAACACAGAAGTGTGTGTGTTATCGTTGTAAACCACCTATAATAGGTAAGAGTAGAACTATAAAAATGGAGACCACCTCATCGATATAAAATATTATCCCCCCACTCAACAAAATCATATTCGTCAAATTAATACGTGAAACTAACCAAAAATGCATCTCAAACACGCACGTATAGTAATTGACAAAAGACACAGCAGATTGAGTACGAACCATAACTAAGATAGACATAGAGACCTCAATTAACCTGGTTTTAAAACCCCACAAATAGAATTAAAGATACCAAAGTTTAAAGAATGAATACAAAAAACCAACTATTATGAACTTATACTGAGTTTAAACCTACAAAACGCTGAGTTTAAACCAATTCAGTGCATCTTTCCATATAATACCCAAAATTACCAACTATTTTTTAAAGAAAATAACGAAACACTGAGTTTAAACCTACAAAACACTGAGTTACCAACTATTTTTTTAAAGGCAAAATTATTAGAATAAAAAATCTTGTTTAATTAAAATGTGGGTACCATAAAGGCCCAAATGATAAACAATAACAGTTCACATTGAGCTGTTGCTTATTATCAAATTTCTGCTATTTTAACTCTCATGTATATATAGGCTTTCACTTCTCTGCAAATGTAACCAAGCCTTCCAAGCGATCTTTAGTGTGCAAGAGGTGTTCATAGCAATCTTCCTCCACATCTAGAGTGGAGACCATATCGATCTTAAGTCCCTTGTCAATTGATCGCTTGGTGTCCCAACTGCTTAGAAAGATTCTCCCCCACAGATCTTAATGGATGTTCATTCTCAGCAAGTACACAATGAAGTTTCTCAAATGCGTTAAGAGGAATTCGGGAAAAAAATCTTTTAAAATTTCTATTTGGAAGTTTATTTTTTAGTTTTTGAGTTGTCCCGTCTGAAATTCTTCTCACTTTCACAGAGAGTCATAAGGGTGCTGGTTGCATCAGATTCTATCTCTCCTCTTTCTCTTAGTAGCACTAAAAATAGATCCAAACTTCTTGTTAATTACAAACCACCGAATTGTGCCTTTGTTTCTACAAATCCCTATTTCAAGAACCAAAAGTCGTTTTACCTAATTATTTTTCTTCTTCTATTAAAGGTCTTGGAAAAGGAAACTTCCATTATAATCAGTCTTTATGTTGAATGATTATACGCCTATATTTTTTTTAGAATTGAAACATTACATAGACAAATACTCAGTTAGTAGGGAGTTCACCTGCCAGGTCAGAGGCCAAAATATGTCAAAAAGTGCAGTGTTATGGCCAAAACACCCAAGGCAACATGCAAAGGCAGTTATGATAAAAATTAGTTATTTGTAAATACCTACTGCGCTCTTGATGAGAATGCGATTTTGTTCCTCTCCTTATATAAAAACTCCTCAAACGTGTTGATGGAATGCGTACATGATGTATTTGGAGATTTAACATCACAACAGTCTCGCCAAACAGATGAAATGGCCATTATGGACTTATCAAAGATTGGGAATAGGGGAGGAATGGGACAATGGACTTACCTAAAAAGAGTAAACACAATGAGATTAAAGAAAAGAGGAATGAGATTAAAGAAAAGAAATAACACTATTAAATGAGATCAATGAGATTAAAGAAAAGAAATAATGCTAGTAAATGAGATCAATACCTTATATAATGTCAAATGTAAGATATGATGCCAGTCTCAGGTATTAAGTTAAAATGTAAAATAATTTCCACATACGGGAGAAGCCCAAATTTTAATGAGGTCAAACATTTCCAATAAAGTGAAATATTTACGTTGCCACCATAAAAAATATCGAAGTTTCTTTCTATAGTTTATGTTTGTATTGATCATCATCGACAACATAATCATCCTACTCCAAACCATAAACAAAATGATACATTAGAGGATTAGTTCTAGAGGTATCATAAAGAGGATTAGTTCTAGAGGAATCAGAACATGAAAGATCAAGTAACCATTCTCAAATCAACATACCAAGTCAATGACCTTGACAACTGCTTTGTCATATTTTTCCTTGATCTCTTATGCTAATGCCTGTCATAAGAGAATAGTAATAATGAAGCATAATATTTAATATGTTAAAACTGATCAGAAATCATAACTACAACTTTCCCCAAATTTCATCAAATATATGAATGAACTGCTATAGAACCCGATAAATAAAAACTAAATATCCTTAGTAACATCAACAACACGCATTGCCATGGGTATATCCAAAGAAGTTGACATGCTTGAATGATAAATGTAGAACGGTGTCAAATCGAAGAGGAACTAAAGTTTTCAATGGTCATAAAGCTGCACATATAGGATAGGAAAGTATATTGTTATTACAAATATGATATGAACCCAAATACTTTGAAGGTTGCTTTGTGTTGACCCAAAAGTAACTCAAAATTAAGGTCTCAATAGCATTCTTATCAATTTTATGTCCACCTACAATACAAACAACAAACGCAACCAAGTTATGTATGACGTTAGTATAAAATTCCAAGATATAACACACCAAATGTTTGATCCTACAGTACAAACAACAAACACAACCATGTAATGTATTACGTTAGTATAAAATTCCAATATATGACACACCAAATATGCATTAGCTTAAAACGCTTATTTGGCTTGGAACCATTACAAAGCTTGTGAACACATAAGTTAAATGCATTGTTCAGTAGGTAATATCATATGGCCCTGCGAAATACTAACACAAAAGTTCAATCATTCAGATCTAAACCTAAATAAAATAATTACAAAAGAATTGCAATAAAAGTTCATTTCAACTATCTTTCACATACCATTAGATCCTATACCAAGGTAATGTAACGCTTTCACATACTATTAAAGCCTATCAACTATCTGCAACCAATATAAACCATCTAAGAAATATAAACCACAGTAGAATTTGAAGCTCAACACATGTTATTTCATTTTTCAAGGTTTTTTCCATTGTTCCCTTTGGGTTGTGAGAATAGAAACCTTGACATCAATTATGTAAACCCTAGATCTGAATGTAAAAAACACATACCTTTGCTTGTTAAAGTTGTGGCTCATGTTCACTCTTCCAAATCACAAATAGATTTTGTATTACCCAAAAATATTAGATCTGGAAACAAAACATTATAAATGTGAAAAAATAAAGCTCTCAGATCGGTGTGTGCTTGTGTGCATGCGTGAGTGTGTGAGATTGAGCTCTCAAAACTGCGTGTGCCTGTGCGAGTGTGTGTGTAAGAGGGTGATATAGATACTACCTGAAGTTGGTAGAGTTGGATGCATAGGGCAGCGGTGGAGGGTGTCGACAGTTAGGGTTAGTGTTGGGAGGGTTTGTGTTGAAAGAGGGGGAGCAGAAAGCAACGAGATGGGCGTGAATTTGGGAGACGGGATGGGTTTGAGTTTGAAGTGAGAGGAAAATCCTGTTTATTTGAGAAACCAAAGAATTGATGAAGTGGATATGACCAAAATGCCCCAAATTTTGAATTAAGGAGAGAGTTTGATAAGCATGAAGAAGGGGGAAAGCAAAAAATTCAAGGGCAAAATAGAAATTGCAGGATAAAATCATATTGATGACATCATCTTTCCATCTTATGACATACATAAGTTTCCTACTTTATATATATATATATATATATATATATATATATATATACACACACTAGCGGATACCTGTGCCTGAAGGCACAATAAAATTTTTTAAAGTGCGTAATCGAAAAATGGCGAAAATGTTTAAAGTACGTAATCACAAAACGCCAAAAGTATTATTCCCCAACAAAACATCTATATATCGTTCCCAAAGGCACGACGGAAATTATTGAACAGATAGAACACTCTTGTGATATGTATGACGAAACAGGTCACCAGCTTGTTGGCCGAAATTTATGTGCGAATAACAATACCCAACGAAACTTATGAACCATCATAACTTTTTGAGCAATTATACTATAATGGAACTTATGATTGAAAAAGTGATGCGAGCATTGGAAAGTGGGGACATGGGAGTCATTCCAGATTTCATTTTTTTTAATCCTAAATTATTACTTTCTAACCAAATAAAAAGGAAAAAATCAATCCTTCACTCTCAATTTACACAAATAAGAATGTGCATTAAATTGAACTAAACGTCACCCTAAAAAAATCACCGTCTATTTTTTACGGTATTTTTAATCCAACACCACTTTTTTATACACTCCGAAAATATTTTGTATACACTCCGGATTGATACGAAATCTAATTTTTTTTTACCTGGCATGAAAACAACCTTAATGAAAGTCACATTATGACACAACATAATATTTTTTTAATGAAACATGAACACGATCTAGATAAAAGTGACGCGACACTACATGACATGAAATAATATTTTTTACCTATAGCGAACACGACCCAAGTAAAAGCGAAACAAAGAAAAATGTTTTTTTTAAAACCAAAAACGAACCAAACCAAAATAAAAATGACATGACATGATATGAAAATAAAAAAATATTTCATGTCATTTTTTTTTTGCCGGCTTCATTTTTGGTTTAAAAAAAATATTTTGTGTGGTGGTGCTTCTATTACTTGGATCGTGTTCAATATATGTAAAAAAATATTATTTTATGTCGTGTATTGTCATGGCAATTTTATATGGACCGTGTTCGTGTTTTTCTTCTAAAAAAATTGTGCTATGTCATAATGTGTTATATTTATTTGAGTTATTTTCATGTCAGGTGAAAAAAAGATTCCATATCGCTATGTGTTGTGTCTCATAAAAAAAATAAGATTATGTGTCCTGCTTCATAAAAATAATTATCACGGGAGGTAAATTAAAATAGTGCAATCATAGGTTTTTGTTCCAAATTTCACACCAAAAAAAAAAGAAAAAGAAAATGGACAACAAAACATAAAAGTTAATTCACTTGTACAATGAGGTGGTATTGTATCATATATTAAAATGAATTTAAGGCAATATCTAATAGTGTTCAAAGTAAACTCAACAGAGAAGAGAACATTAAGTTTTACAGTATAATTTTCACAAATCCAATGATAAAGTACATGGTTATCCAATAGATAAAAACAAACTAAAGTATCCAAACCTGAATTGAGTAAGAAAGCATATGAACCACAACTTGTCTGTTCCAAGTTGAAAAAGTACTCCACCTGTAGAAACAGGTCTACAGATGACTAACAAATCAACTCCTTTTTTTTGGAAACTACATCTAATTAAAATTACATCTAATTAATCAGTGAAAACTACATCTAATTGAAAATGTAATCCACATGCAGAAACACGTCTACAGATAAAAACTACACCTAATTAAAATTCTTACAATTGTTAATAAAAGCCACCATGGAATAAGGGTTATAATAAAAAAGTTAATCAGTTTTATGTTTTTTGTTATATTTTTTTTATTTTAGTTTTCATTTTTTTTTCTATTCTGTTTTTTTGTTCTCATATCTATGCTAACATGATTAGAATCAAATTAGAATAAAAAAGTTTAGACTTAACATACAATTATTTTTTTATCAGACCGAAGAAGAAACTCAAGACGACAGTGAAGGTTCAATAACCTGTACTCCTAATATTATTTCAACAACAACTTAATAGCTAATAGCTTTGGTGGAGATGAATAAGATAAAAACCCAAAAAAATTGATCACATATGGACAAAAAATTACACCGAGAACTCTGTTTGTGCAGATGCAAACTCATTTCTTCTTTTGACTAAAATAATTCCTTTTTTTTTTAATTTTGACAGCACAGCTCATTGAGCCAAGTGAAATGCCACCAAACATGTCTTCTTTTCGTCAGTGCATTTATTATTCTTCAACAACCTGTACTCCTAATATTGTTTCAACAACTTAATAGCTTTGGTGGAGGTGAATAAGATAAGAACTCAAAAATTTAATCACATATGGACAAAAAATTACACCAAAAATTTTAGTCGGAGACCATCTCTGTATCATCACCGCTGGAGACCATCTCTGCATCATCACCGCTGGAGACCATCTCTGCATCATCACCAGTGCTTCACTTAAAGCAGAACTCACTACGTCTCTTTAATTTACGACTTTCGCAATCTGACATATGGCAGGAAAATAAATAGTAGATAACAATAATCGTATCAAAATATATACCCAAAAAATAATGTATCAGGTAATTAACTTCAGAGCTATACACAGTACATTACAACATCCCAAAACCCCACTCAAACCTGCACCGGTGTAGGGGCCTCCGATCTGAGCCTTTATCTGAAAAAAGTTAGTTTTTGGAACCGTATCTAAATAAATGAAATGAAACTGAAGTTGGTTTTTGTTCAGACACAATAAAAATTTACACAAAATCACATAAGAGAAGAAGATAGAAGAACCTTTCATGTTCGTCTAATAGCCGAATGGAGGCCAATAAAGAGAGAAATGAAATTTAAAAGATGAGACCGGCCGAATGGATGCAAATGGAGAGAGAAAAACATGTGGGTTTTGTTTTGTTTCTATGGATCACAATAGATTTAGGTATCCCCATGCTTTGGTAACCAGTAAAAGATGTACCCGAGCATCGAGAATTGTGATCAATTCAAATTAAAGTGAGTGTAAAGTTGTGAGTGGTGTTTATTTACTAAAATATCCTTGTTTTTTAATTAGAGTAACTCAAATATGAAGGATAAAATAGGTAGTGTTTGTGTGAATTTGTGTGTGGTGGGTCCCGAAAGATGATTAAAGTGTGGAGTTTTCTATTTTACCCATGATTTTGAATTTTGAGTAAGAGGGGGAAAGTAAATAAAGTGTTAGAAAAGAGAGGGAAGTAAAATAATAAAGGGACAAAAAAGGAAAATAATATCTTTTAATCTCAACCCTCCTTTTCTTGCCTAGGTGGCTTCGATATGAATCGTGAAATGTCTTTCCATCTTATGAATAGTGAAAACACCATTGCTCCTTATTATATAGATATATATAATAATGGTCTTGTGCGGACTAGTTCGCATTTTAAGAATGCGGACCGGACATGTGTCACCTAACGTTGCGCTTAGAAATTATCGCCTAAATTATAGGCACACTCTCTTTCTTTTCTGGGTGCACCGCCAGGTGACACATGTCCAGTCCACATTCTTGAAATGGGGACTAGGCCGCATAAGAGCATGACTGTATATATATATATATATATATATATATATATACAGTCATGCTCTTGTGCGGCCTAGTCCGCATTTTAAGAATGCGGATTGGACATGTGTCACCTAGCGGTGCGCCTAGAAATTATCCCCTAAATTATAAGCACTCTATCTCTCTTTTTTGGGCTCATCGCCAGGTGACACATGTCAGATCCGCACAAGAGCAGGAATATATATATATATATATATATATATATATATATATATATATATATATATATATATATGCTCTTGTGCGGATCAGCCCGCGATTTTTAAAGTGCACACTGGACACGTGTCGCCTGACAATGAACATAGAAATTATCGCCTAAATTATAGGTACACTCTCTTTCTTTTCTGGGCTCACCGCCAGGTAACACATGTCTAGTCCGCACTCTTAAAATGCACACTGGTCCGCACAAAAGCAGTACTATATATATAATAATGCTTTTGTGCCGACCAATTCGTATTTCAAGAGTGCGAATCGGACATGTGTCACTTGGCGGTGAGCCTAGAAATTATCGGTTAAATTATAGGCACACTTTTTTTCCGGGGTCATCGTCAGGTGACACATGTCTGGTCCGTACTCTTAAAATGTGGACTGGTCCAGTGCAGACCAGACATGTTGTGACACCCCGACTAATTAAATACCGGGTAGCTACTCCTTTATTCAAATCAATACAAAAGGTCACAGTTTCTGGGGAGATCGATCGATCGACCTATGAATGTCGATCGATCGATCAAGAAGGTGTAGGCTATGGGTTTCTTCATTTTTTTAGTCCCAGTTTTGTCCCAAATCTTCCTTACATGATATTAAATCCTAAAGTAAACATATTAGGTCATTATACTACCAAATTTCATGATTCTTAACGTTCTAAAACTTTTAAATCATCATCAAATAGACCTTTCTTAGATCAAATCATCATATTATCATGAAAAATCCTATTTTTCTATTTTCTTCAAGAACCATCATACTTCTCTTCCTAAATACATTTTTAATTCATTAAGGGTTATGATTTTGTTAATGAAATACTTCCAGAATTAAATTACATGCAAATCCTATCCAAAATTTAGGTTTCTTCTCCAAATTTCACGAGTTTCAATTATTGTTCATGGCTATCTTCAAATCCTACACTATCATGGATAAACTATTTACTGAATATTAATGAAATCAAATCAATTGCCTGAGAATTGATGTTCTGATCCGTTGGTGATGTTAAGGGTTTGTTCTCTTCCTTTCTCTGGTCACTATTCCGGCTAAAAATGGTGGTGTGTGGTGGTTATGGCTTTGTAACCCTCTTGTAACTTATCCTCTTTCTCACGGTGCTCACTCCTTGGTTTTTGACAGATAATGGCCCTAATATTGGCTGATAAATAAGGCCTAAAATTCATGGGTCAAAATTCCTTAAAAATTAAAATGACTAAAATACTCCCCCAGGTTGCCGGTTTGGCCTAAAAATGCCCCGGGACCCAAACTAAACCCCCGGCTAGTGTTTTCTGACTATTTAGACCCTTTCGGACACTCCGTCGCACTCAAAATGACCATACGGATGATAAAATTATAATTTACTTTTAAATTCATTAAAACGATTCCTAACGCGACTGACACGCACATTCCAACTTAATTTTCCGAATTATCGTATTTATGTCTCATGACAATTTTAATAACTTCAATAATCATATATTACCATATTTACCCAGTAATATTCAACATTATCATCATAATCAAATACCAACTCACGTCTCGCTAGTATTTAAATCCAGATTAATTTTCAATTAATTCCTATTTAATTTAATTAGTTCCAATAAATAAAATCAATAAAATTACGGGGTATTACTCATGTGTCACTTGACGGTGAGCCTAGAAATTATTGGCTAAATTATAGGTACCCTCTTTCTCTTTTCTGGGTCACCATCAGGTGATACATGTCCGGTACGCACTCTTAAAATGCGGACTGATCCGCACAAGAATAGAACTATATATATATATATATATATATATATATATATATATATATATATATATATATATATATATATATATATATAAGGGATATTTCCTTTCCCAAACTCTATAGTTAAGTGTGAGTCTTGTATGCGCAGAAGGATATTTTTGTATGTATATATATGGGAAAGTGAACTAATCTCTTCATCTTAAAACTATTTAAATTTTTTTTGGAAAACTAACTTAGAATGTTTTATATTAGGGTTAATTAAAAAAAACTATAGTTTGTATCAATTTAAAATTTATTCCCCGATCTTCCAGATGTTTCAATGTTACCCTCAAATTTTTGATATATATACAAAAAATAAGGTCACTGTTGACGCCACTAAAATGGCAGATAAATGATGAGAATGATATTGAAGATGAAGATAAACATTCACATCAAACATATAAGAGACAAAAGGTTTTTTAAAGTGGTTCGGCTATGAACAAAGCCTACGTCCACTGTTATTTTATTCCCAAGGATTTACAATAGCACAATATGGTGTAGAGAGAGAAAGCGTGTGTATCTTGTGTATGGTGTTTCTTAGTTGTCCTCTCCCTTTGGCTAAGAAAATACATGTATTTATAGCCTTGAGGCTGTCAATATGAAAAAGCTATGTATTGTCATCTATTGATACAGTAGAAATGTACATTAAGGCTCATTAAATGCATTGTTATCTTCATTAATGCACATTAAATGCATAGTTGTCCTTTGATCTTCCTGGTTGATTGCTCTGCACGCTAAGTAGCTTGGTATGCTATGTGTTGGTTGGTATGCCGACCAACTCTCCTTGGGTGCCGACTAAGTCTCGTCGGGTGCTGACCAACTCTCCTCGGGTACCGACTAACTCTCCTCGGGTGTCGATCAACTCTCCTTGAGTGTCGAATAAGTATAAATATTGTCACGTAGGATGACATGTGTCCTTTTCTGATTGGTCCTCGTAGATAAAGAATTTTTGTGTCAACAGAAGCCCCTAATGATCCATGCTTGATGGTTCACTGAAAGGATGGAGTATTTATTCTGCAGTGTTGCTCGGTGCTCATAAAATTCTTGATCTGCCTTCTTAATTTGTTCAACATAAAGTGCACTAACTCCTGGATGACATATGATGCAGGCTTATCGATGGTTGCTAATATCTCTTTTGTGGAACTCTGTTCGTGTGCTATGTATCACCCCTGGGAATTTGGATGCAGACATGCCATAGTATGTAGCTTGTAGCTTGTTATAATCTTCAAGTATGTTGATTGGTTTGCTAGCCGACCAACTTCCTCCTGTGCTGAGCAACTGAGTGCTAACTTCTCGTGCTTGATTTTTCTAATTTATGATCCTGAATACTTTGTCGAGTAACATACTAGCTTTTGAACCCAACTCTTCAATCTGATTAATACCAAGCTAGTGGTGGACTTCGAAACATTTTCATACAACTTCTTCTTCATTATTGGTCGGGACAGTATTAGTAAAGATCTCAGTGATGTAGATGCTGAATTTGACTCCTGAACTTTCAACAGCACAACTAACTCCTGAATATGCCTCCTGAACTTCAATATCAAAACTAATTCCTGAGCAAGAAAAATAACTTCTGAATCATAATTAGTCGGAGCCCCAACTATGTAAGTTTGTGGAGTTGAATTTGATGCTTGATTGCATGATGTTATGAGAATGTGCCACCGAATGAACAACTGAATTTGTAATAGAAGCCCCCAAGTGTGGAATATGAATTTTGAATTCTTTCTCAGCTTTGAAGTATGTTATTTGACAAATTTTCTTATTTTCCATAGACAATAAGATTTGCTCCACCTGTTGTCCGACCAACCGGAGTTGTTATTTGCTGATTGACCGACCAACCGGAATTGGTGGTGATAGATGACCGACCAACCATAGTTGGTGGTAATAGATGCCCGACCAACCGGAGTTGGCGGTACCGACCAACCGTAGTTGGTGGTAATAAATGCCTGATGAATCGTAGTTGGTGGTAATTGAGTTCTCGACCAATCGGAGTTGGTGGTAATTGAGTTCCCGACTAACCGGAGTTGGTGGTAATTGAGTTCCCTACCAACCTTAGTTGGTGGTAATTGAATTCCCGACCAACCGGAGTTGGTGGTAATTGGTGTATATAGAGAAAAGAATTTTCCTGAATAACAGTTTGTTGGGGATAAAATATAATAAATACTGAAGACCTCCTTGGAGCTGAATATATGATAATAAATATTTTTCCGAGCTCCATGCTAAGATAAAGAATGATTCAGAGGAATAATAAAGTATCTCGCTGATCTGTCGAGGCAAAATTGTATAATGCCAAATAAGAATAACATTTTCCACAATATAAGAATATGGCCGAGAACTTTGCTGGGCCTGAATATAAATAAGAATTACCCCGACCAACTATCCGTTGGGGGTGAAATATAATAACTGTTGTAGCTTTTCCTCGGAGCTGAATATGATAATAAGTATTTCGCTGAGCTCCATGATGAGATGAATATAGAACATGAATCCCAAGGGATATATAGAATAATTTGTGCTTGAGACGATATCTCCGAGCAATAATAAAATATATAGTTCCACGCTGAGGTGAAATTTCATACTGCCGAGCTATGATAATATTTTTCAGAAGAGTAAGATTGTTTTCGAGCATTCGTCGATACTGAATCTTGTACCTGTAAAAATTAATAACTTGCCCTACCATATGTGTAGGTTGAATTGATTAGTTATTATGAGAATAATATAGTCAATATAATGAATATATGATATGTATTTTCTCGGGAAATAAAAATATCAATTTCAAAATATGAAATAATATATGTCCGGTTGATCTGTCGAGACAAAATTGCCTGATGTCGAGCAATAACAGTTTTCCAGAGGTTTAAGACTGTGGCCGAGCTTTCGTAGGGATTAACTCATGTCCCTATGGAATTTTAATAAGTTGCTTGAACTCCTGTTGGGACTAGTTCAAATAGTTAGTCATGAGAATAATTATTTAGCCAAACTATATATGATGTGTATCGGCATAAAGCAATAAAAATTTCAAAATATGAACTAATATATTTCGTGCCAAATGTGTATCATATGAGCAAATTTTTATCAAGTACGTGCCATATGTAAGGCATAACTATTTAATCTTCCGGATTTTGCAAAATTATCTGAATTCCAAGAAATACTTAATATAAGTTGGTTTCCAAAATATTTATAAGTTGGTTCACATGAGGGTGTAAATTGTAGACAATTGGTGTAATTAACCAAAAGTTTTTTAATAAGTTTTTAATCAGCAAAGGGCTTTATTTGGATAAAGTCAAAATGGGATGCGGTAAAGCTTTAATTAGCAAATGCTTATAACAGTCTGGTATGAAACCCAAGAAGTTTTGTCCTAGTTTTATCCTTTGTTATCGACCAGTGACGCCGACCACCTAGTCTGATTCCCTGAAATTTTATCTATGTTTTAGCCGAGGAGTATCAGGTGGTGCCGACCTGCTCCGGTACCGACCTTCTTATATACCGACCAATAATAGCTGCTGCCGACCAGCCAAAGGAGGTCGGGAAGCCTTTCAATCTGCGTGAAACACGTATCCGATCAACAATTAATTTCGCCGACCAAAATGTAGGAGATCAGGAACCCGTAATTTGTACAAATGTTGATTTAAAAGAACTCTGGTGTCGTAACCTCGTTGTCGATCAGTGCAAAACGTTATAAAAATCTGAGCCGACAATCGCTGACCAATATTTTGCATTCGTTGGTCACCGATCAAGACTGGATATGCCTCCGACCAAGAATGATTACTGCCAATAGTAGGAATAAATGTCGTCGATCAACGAATAGGAGCTCGAGAACTCCTCAATATGCATAATATCTTTAACCGAGCAACAATTGATATTTGGGTACCTCCGACTTCTGCAACTGTTGAATTGCCGACTAAGAAAAATGGTGAGATCAACTTGCTGATCAACAAAAGATGTTCAGGTATTACAGTAGTAGCCGACTAACGTATAGTAGCTTCTGACCATGAATAATTGCTTCCAATCTACTCCAATCAATAATAGATCATTGTTAGGTGGTTACCGACCAACATCCCTTGTTATCCATGTGGCACTGACCAACAACAATATACGTCTGGTATCTGTATGGAACCGACCAGCAACAATGGTCTAGTCGGGAAGCCTCCGACCTGGCGTAGCAAATAGTGGCTAGTATTTGGTGGTCTCTGACCACCTACAATGTTTGCCGAAGGGTGCTTAATTGATTTCTAGATATTTGGTCTATTATATATAACTTCGTAAGAATTTGTAACTGTTTGCGACTAAAATCAGAAGATTTCGTGATGGGATTGATGGAATGTATATCTGATTGCCACTTTGTGCCTGTAAAATGTTGGAATAAGAAGGATTGATTGAAATCGTATAGTCGTCTCTCACTTTCTGAGTTACCGAAATTCTATGTTGATGGTTAATGATAGATTTATCAAACCGGTGATTTCAAAGTTAACCCCCATATTGAGATTTCCCTGTTGGTTTTGTAAAACTATCGAAGAAATAGCAGATCTCCGAACTTTGGATTCTAAACCAAATAGATTCTTTTGTTTGTAATGAATTAAATTTATGACTTCTTCAAACCAGGATTTGATGACTGATATAGCGTTGTTGTTTATCCCCTACCATATATATATATATATATATATATATATATATATATATATATGGTGTCTTTACATACCTTCGATAGTGGAAAACTGTTCAAAATTAACAATTACGACATATATAAATCAAATGGGCGAGGACAGTAGATCTGGGTCAGAATTTTCTGGGGAGATAAATTTTTTCTTGATTTTAACATTTCCTATTCTCTGATTACAGATGGAAAAATATGATAGAAATTATTACCAAATTAATATAAAAAATCAATCAATGAGACTTTATTGACATAGATGGCAGATGAACCAAATTAAGTATATAGTCAATAAAAATGAATGAAAAGAGACTCAAACTTGAAGGGAGAGAAAATAGATCTGGGTCATGATTTACATGAGAAAACTTTTTCTTGACTTTAACCTTTTCCCATTCTCTGATTAAAAATATGATGAGAATTTGAATAGTCATTAAAGATCTTTCAAAATTTATTTCAAAATCAACAATGAAAAATATCAAATCTTATCATCGTCGTATATACTGATAGATGTAATCATTCTAAATGTTTAATCCACGATATAAAATTTAAACTTAAGAATCAAGCCAAAAGTTATGATTTATGAAATCCACCATTTTACAGATTCCTCAATAAGAATTAATCTAACAGTTATGATTTTAAAATCATGATATGCAATATTTTGCAAATTTCATAAATAAAAATTGGACAACTAATTTATGTATATAAACATAAAAATTATAACTAAATTAAAAGATGTATTTATAATTGATGATACGTAGAGAAAATAAAAACTTAGCTGTTGATGGAGAACACGATTCCCACAGACGACGCCAATCTGTTGAAGACAGAAAATGGCCTCTGCCATTTTAGTGGCGTCAACAGCAGATAAATGATGAGGATGAGATTGAAGATGAAGATAAACATTCACATCAAATATATAAGAGACAAAAGGTTTTTAAAGTGGTTCGGCGATGAATAAAGCCTACGTCCACTGTTATTTTATTCCCAAGCAGTTACAATAGCACAATATGGTGTAGAGAGAGAAAGCGTGTGTATCTTGTGTATGGTGTTCCTTAGTTGTCCTCTCCCTTTGGCTAAGGGAATACATGTATTTATAGCCATGAGGCTGTCAATATGAAAAGGCTATGTGTTGTCATCTATTGATACAGTAGAAATGTACATTAAGGCTCATTAAATGCGTTGTTATCTTCATTAATGCACATTAAATGCATAGTTATCCTTTGATCTTCCTGGTTGATTGCTCTGCACGCTAAGTAGCTTGGTATGCTATGTGTTGCTTGGTATGCCGACCAACTCTCCTCGGGTGCTGACTAACTCTCCGCGGGTACCGACTAACTCTCCTCGGGTGTCGACCAACTCTCCTCGGGTGCCGAATAAGTATAAATATTGCCACGTAGGATGCCATCTGTCCTTTTCTGACTGGTCCTCGTAGATGGAGAGTTTTTACGTCAACAGTCACAAAGGGTGAATTTTGAAACTTTTAGGGTAACCTTAAAACATTTATAAAGATTAAGGGAGATATTAAAATTTACCCAAACTTTAGATTTTTTTTTTCTTTTCATTTTGCTCTTCATTATATTTTTCTTTTAACCCTACCACCACTAGCGCGGACACCACCGTCACTATTGGTGCATGTTTATGTGGTGTCAGTGTGATGGTGCTAAAAGGAATTAATCGAAAGAGAGATAAAGAAAATGATTATTTTCCATATTTAACTCCTGAGGAGAAATCGGCGCTGAAACGTGATTTCAGGCCAGTTGCTACTCGTTTAAGTTCTCGAAAATTTTCTTAATTTATTTGCTTTAGCGCTTGTAAGTGTCCTAGGGGAGGCTTTTTCTCCTTCTATTAATAAAACGTTTTTTTTTTGTTAAAAAAAAGTGTGATGGTGGCGGGTACAATAATTGTGATGGCGAGTAGTCAAGAAATAAAGGTAGAGCGCATTTGAATGTGGTAAAATGTGAATACCTTGTATATGTTTTGAACACGTTCAATAATAATATCTGCTTTTTAATATTATTTAAAAAATCATATAACATGTGTTAGAATATATATATACACACACACACAATACTGCTCTTATACAGACCAGTCCGCATTTTAAGAGTGCTGATCGGATATGTGTCACCTGGCGTTGAGCCCAGAAGAGAGAGGGAGTGTGCCTATAATTTAGCCGATAATTTCTATTCTCAACGCCAGGTGACACATATCCGATCTGCACTCTTAAAACGCGGACTGATCCCCACAAGAGTAGTATATATATATATATATATATATATATATATATATATATATATATATATATAGAGAGAGAGAGAGAGAGAGAGAGAGAGAGAGCGGTTCTCATGCATACCCTAGTTTGCATATCGCTGGCGCGGACCATTTTTAATAAAATAGTAAAAAAAATAGTTTTGAGCTAATTTTTTTAATGGTTTTTAAATATTTCAGTAGGAACATAAAAAAAATTTAACTCAAAATGATTTTTTTTGCTATTTTAAAAAAATCGATCATACTTTGTCAGTTTTTAACAACTTAAAAACTGACAAAGTTTGACCGATTTTTTTAAAATAGCAAAACAATTCATTTTGAGTTGATTTTTTTTTCGTTGTCTTACTCAAATGTTTAAAAATCATAAATCAGCACGATTTTTTTTTATTTTTAAAAAAAAATGGTTCGCAGAGAGGGTATGCAAACTGCGCATGCATGTGATATATATATACCTATGTGTAATAACTTAAATGTTGGGTTTAAAAATTATAATTTCAGAAACTTAACTCTCTATCTACAATAGAGCAACCGACCTTATTTTCATTCCCAAAAACACTAAACCCACTTCTTCCATTTCTTCATTCCCTTCCCCCAAAACACTTAAACCCACTTCTTCATTACCCCAAAACTCAAAACAATTAACCCACTTAACCCCCTTAATCCCAAACAGCATCCGGCCGCCCGCCACTGTCGCCGAAAAATCAAGGTGTGTTGTTAACAACTTGTTATGTGTTCACATTTTTTGTTAGTTTATTTTCTTTTATTAGTTTATTTATTTTTAATTTGTCTAACATTCTTATTTGTTGTTAATTTATTTATTAAAGCACTCTTAATGTTGTTATATTTATTGGTGTATAAAATTGTTGGAAAACAAAAAATTCGAAAAAGTATTAGGCCCCGTTTGGTTGTCTCAAAATTGTAAATTGAATCATTAATAAATTGATCCATTTACAAATTGACCAATTAATTGTGTTGGGTTTCATTAATGAAAGGATTCATTAATTGCCCTTCTAGCTCATGTGCAAAATCTGAAATTGAATTATTTCACAAAAACGTGAAATGAATCCATTTAAAATAGGAGTCACATAAAGTGCGTGTCGCCTATCCTTCTCCCCCTCCCCCTCTCTCTTGATTTGTTTTTATCTTTTTTTCATAGAACCTTAACATCAATTTCAAATTACCAAACATTGTGTAAAATTGTATTTAACTCATTTCAAATTCACTCATTCACAATTCACTAATTCACAATGAACCAATTTAGGGCCCGTTTGGTTACGTAAATTGTTTAATTTTATAAATTGATCAATTTGGAATGAATAGATTGTCGATGTATTCATTTTAAATGAGTTTAAATATAATTTATGGTACGTTTGGAAAAGAAAAATGGAGTTATATATACACACACACAAAGAGAGAGAGAGTAGTACTATAGTGAGAGTACACTATGGGAGTGGTACATTTAAGATTCATATTATAATTAGGAATTGTCCAATTTCAAGCTTTTAGTGAAATTGACTAATTTGAGTTTTTATGAATCAACATGAATTGGCCCATTTTTGAATTTGTTCATTCTTACAAGCAAACACTAATAATAAGACAATTCATGAATGAGTCCATTTTAAATGATCTAATTTACAATTCTAGGGATAACCAAACAGGCCCTTATAAAACTTGAATTAATTCTGATTTATGTTATATAAATAAATTAATTCTGATTGATGTTATATTAATTCGAAAAAGTAGTATAAAACTGTCATATAAATTACTTCTGATTTATGTTAGATTTTTATGTTTTATAAAACTGTTAGATTAATTTAATTCCATAACTTAATTCTAATTCTAATTTCAAATAACTTATTTTTGTTAGATTAATTCTGTTTTTCCTATTAATTTCAGAATATGTTGAAGATTAATTAAGTTTTTTCTAACTTATTTATGTTAGATTTTTATGTTATATAAAACTGCTAGTTGAAAGAGTTCTTTCTGCTATAAAGATTGTTAAGACTTCGCTTCGTAACAGATTGAGGGATGAGGTGATGAATGATTGTTTGGTGGCATATATCGAAAGAGATGTCTTGGATGATATTGACACTGAAGATATCATTCAATTTTTTCAGAAAATAAAGTCTAGGAGAGTTGCATTGTAATAATTATCATATGATATTTTGATAATGGTTTTAATGCATGGTTTGTTTTGTTGAAAATGAATATTAATGCATGTTTTTTTATTTTTTTTAGTACTAGATTTATGTCCAATATAGTTAAAATAACTCAAAAAAAATTCGACTCGGGGTCTCCCGCCCTCAAACCCTCGGGATATCGCATCCACTAACTCACAATCCTAATTCCGCCACTGTATATATATATATATATATATATATATATATATTAGCTGTCAAAATCTATCTTGGTCACCAAGTATCTTGGAGACCCAAGTTTTATTCTTTTATATATATTACCTCATGTATATACGTAATGAACTACAACACGTTAATAAAATACATAATTACATTAATAGAATACATATTTTATCTCTATCGTATCTCACTCTCTCTACATTCACAACATGAAAACTAGTATTGGCAATTCAACCATTTATTAGGTGCGCTAATTAGCACACGTACACACATACACACATACACACACACCCCTATTTTCGTATCACCACCTAAATGAGTGATTTTTTTATGAAATAAGGTGGGGACATTTATCTTGTTCAGTAGTTTAATTGCACCAAATTTAGTCATATATTTCTGTCATTTATCCTTAAAAAATAGAGATATTCTATTTATGTATATTAAATGAGATGTGTGTGATTATATGGTTTCAGTTCCCTTAAGCAGCTTCATTTAATCAAAAAAATGAGATGCGTGTGAACTTGATGCAATTGTATATACCTCTATTTATATAGTTTTAGTGTGTATATCATCAAACGGTTACTCAAACTCTCAAATCTTGTGAACTTTAGAGACGTTGTAAAATGCACTCTGGGGATAGATAAATCGTAAAACTATTTTCATCAAATAATTTTTTAATAATAATAAAACAATATTTATATGGGGCATTTACGTTTAGATCCTATTAGACGTTCTTATAGACATTCTAGTCCCATCATGTTTTTCTCTTACATATAAGTCCTATTCCTAATTTTTTGGAACTTTTTTTCCAATTTTACCCTTTTAAAACCAACAATCCGTAACTTCCTTGAGAAGTTACATAAGTGGTTGAACTTTTTTTTTAATCTTCAAATGATCATAACTTTTGATTCACAAATCCGTTTTTCACAAAATTACTATTTTTGAAATCTGCTCGACGAGATCTATCAAACAAGATCCATGAAGGCTATAAAATTCCAAAGAAAAAAATTTACACAAGCAGTAAACTTTACTGTATGCACTAGAATATGAAATAGTTTTATATATGTGACATTTTCACAAATAGACAATAACATTTAATGTGCTAATACTACAAAGCATATATATATATATATATATATATATACGGTGGATTCAAACCCTTTTTTTTCAAAATTACCTTATATTTGAAGGTTCACGCTAGCGGTATCCAATCCTTACCACCATTATTGGAGCTTCAACGACCTTAGTCAGAGCTCTGATTTGGGGTGGGTAAGGGTGGCATGTGGTGCCGCTGGCGCAGACCTTATAAAATAAGAGACTATTGAATAAATGGGTTTTGGATCCAGCGAAGTATCATGGGGGCAGCTGGTGCGGACCTTTGAAAATAAGATTGGATAAATGGGATCGGGATCATCTGGAGCGCCAATTTGGGGTGAATAGGGGTGGCACATAACTTTAAAAATAGGAGCATATTGGATATATATATATATATATATATATATATATATATATATATATATAGTTTGTAAGAATGTCATAGATATTAAACTTTATTGTATATACCAGAAAATGAAATAGTTTTATATTTCTGACATTTTCACAAACAATAACATTTACTGTGATAATATATTTATGAAATAGTTTTATATATATAACATTTTCACAAACAGTAACATTTACTGAGTTAATATTACACAATATATATGTAACATTTTCACAAAAACAGTAACATTTACTGAGTTAATATATATATATATATATATATATATATATATATATACGCGGTATATCCAAACCTTTTTTTTTTTAAATTACCATATTTTTAAAGGTTTACGCTAGCGACATTCAATCCCCACCACTACCCACCCCAATTGTCGACGCTTCAACGACTTTCATCAGCGCTATGATTTAGGTGGGTAGTAGTGGCATAGGGTGCCGCTGGCGCAGGCCTCTGAAATTAAAAGAATATTAGATAAATGGAGTTTGGATCCACTGGCGCTCCGATTTGGGGTGAGTAGGGGTGACAGTGGGTAAGGTTTATATCTATAACATTTTTACAAACGTTAACATTTACTGTGTTATAACACAGTATATATATATATATATATATATATATATATATACGGTGGAGCCAAACCTCTTTTTTCTGATATTGCATTATTTTTAACGACCCGCGCTAGCGGTATCTAATCTCGACCACCACCAACCCTAATTATCGGAGCTCGAACAACCTTCATCAGAGTTCTGATTTGGGGTGACATGGAGTGCCGCTGGCGCGGACCTTAGGAAATAAGGGAATATTGGATAAATGGGGTTTGGATACACCGGCGCTCCAGTTTGAGGTGGGTACGGGTAGCATTGGATTAGGTTTATATCTGTAATATTTTCACAAATAATAAATGTTACTGTTTGTGAAAATGTTACATCGGCATCCCATGCCACCTCAAATCAGAGCTGTGATGAAGGTTGTTGGAGCTCCGATAAAGGGGGTGGGGATTGGATGTCGCTGGCGCGGACCGTTAAAAATAAGATAATATCTGAAAAAAGAGGTTTGGATCCACCGTATATATATATATATATATATATATATATATACTGTGTTATAACACAGTAAATGTTAACGTTTGTAAAAATGTTATAGATATAAACCTAACCCACTGTCACCCCTACTCACCCCAAATCGGAGCGCCAGTGGATCCAAACTCCATTTATCTAATATTCTTTTAATTTTAGAGGTCCGCGCCAGCAGCACCCTATGCCACTACTACCCACCTAAATCATAGCTCTGATGAAAGTCGTTGAAGCTTCGACAATTGGGGTGGGTAGTGGTGGGGATTGAATGTCGCTAGCGTAAACCTTTAAAAATATGGTAATTAAAAAAAAAAAAAAGGTTTGGATCTACCGTGTATATATATTAACTCAGTAAATGTTACTGTTTGTGAAAATGTTATATATATATTGTGTAATATTAACTCAGTAAATGTTACTGTTTGTGAAAATGTTATATATATAAAACTATTTCATAAATATATTATCACAGTAAATGTTATTGTTTGTGAAAATGTCAGAAATATAAAACTATTTCATTTTCTGGTGTATACAGTAAAGTTTAATATCTATGACATTTTTACAAACTATATATATATATATATATATATATATATATATATCCAATATGCTCCTATTTTTAAAGTTCTGTGCCACCCCTATTCACCCCAAATTGGCGCTCCAGATGATCCCGGTGCCATTTATCCAATCTTATTTTCAAAGGTCCGCGCCAGCGGCCCCCCATAATACTTCGGAGGATCGAAAGCCCTTTTATTCAATAGTCTCTTATTTTCAAAGGTCCGCGCCAGCGGCACCACATGCCACCCTTACCCACCCAAATCGGAGCTCTAACGAAGGTCGTTGAAGCTCCAATAATGGTGGTAAGGATTGGATACAGCTAGCGCGAACCTTCAAATATAAGGTAATTTTGAAAAAATAGGGTTTGGATCCACTATATATATATATATATATATACTGTGTAGTCTTAACTCAGTAATGTCTGTTTGTGAAAATGTTATATATATATATTGTGTAATATTAACTCAGTAAATGTTACTGTTTGTGAAAATGTTATATATATAAAACTATTTCATAAATATATTATCACAGTAAATGTTACTGTTTGTGAAAATGTTATATATATAAAACTATTTCATAAATATATTATCACAGTAAATGTTGTTGTTTGTGAAAATGTCACAAATATAAAACTGTTTCATTTTCTGGTGTATACAATAAAGTTTAATATCTATGACATTTTTACAAACTATATATATATATATATATATCCAATATGCTCGTAAATTTTTAAAGTTCTGTGTCACCCCTATTCACCTCAAATTGGCGCTCCAGATGATCCCGATCCCATTGATCCAATCTTATTTTCAAAGGTCCGCGCCAGTGGCACCCCATAATACTCCGATGGATCCAAAACCCATTTACCCAAAAGTCTCTTATTTTCAAAGGTCCGCGCCAGCGGCACCACATGCCACCCTTACCCACCCCAAATCGGAGCTCTGACGAAGGTCGTTGAAGCTCTAACAATGGTGGTAATGATTTGATGTCGTTAGCGCGAACCTTTAAATATAAGGTATTTTTGAAAAAAGAGGTTTTGGATCCACCGGATGTGTATATATATATATATATATATATATATATATATATATATATATATATATATATATATATACTGTGTAGTATTACCACAGTAAATGTTACTGTCTGTTTGTGAAATATCACATATATAAAACTATTTCATATTCTAGTGCATATAGTAAAATTTACTGTTTGTGTAAATTTTTTTCTTTGGAATTTTATAGTCTTCATGGATCTTGTTTGATAGATCTCGTCGAGCAGATTTCAAAAATAGTAATTTTGCGAAAAACGGATTTGTGAATCAAAAGTTATGATCATTTAAAGATTAAAAAAAAAAGTCCAACCACTTATGTAACTTCCTCAAGGAAGTTACGGATGGTTGGTTTTAAAAGAGTAAAATTGTGAAAAAATTTCCTAAAAAATTGGAATAGGACCTATGGAATTATGAAAAAGTCAATAGGACTTATAAGCTTGTTGATGTAATAAATGGGACCTAGATATAATTTGCTCTATTTATATTTATATTGATGTTCCAGATGTTACATTACATTACTAATTAGGGTCCGAAGGATGGAACCCACATGAAGAATGTGAACCACCAGTGGATTCCTTTGAAGCAACGTAAAACCCTTTTATAAACCTCTGTCACGTTATTGATATTGTGGAAGTATGAGATGTATGTACCCCAAGCGAAACAGACACAACAAAATAGGGTCACAGATTAAAGGTGTTGCCTTCACGTGGCTTGTGTGTGTGTGTGTGTGTGTGTGTGTGTGTGTGAGAGAGAGAGAGAGAGAGAGAGAGAGAGATTGTGATATTTGTTTGGATGGTTGATTAAAGGATGACTTGTTGGAATAATTCAGTATTGGATTTAACAGCATGTTCAGAACCAGGGATTGCCCAATGATCGCCATATTTGTAGAGCAAAATATCAGCGGGCATTTATGTCTTCAAATCACAAATGCTGCAGTTATGTAAATGAAAGAGTATGAGAAGTCCCACATTATACTCGTGTCATATCAGTTGAGGGTTAGGAATCTCCTACTGTCTCTACCATTTATTGATGGAAATTTTAGGTTTTAAGACTAGTAATCAATTCTGTCAAAAGTAAAGTGGAAATGTTCTCTCCACAGAGAGAAAATTAACATAGAGAATCCACCGGTGCAAAACTTCAAAATATATCAAACACTGAATGAGTTTGTTTGAAAATCAAACATTTCAAGAAAAAAATTAATACCTTTGAATGTCATATATGCACTTGGATCATTGCTTTTCTCATACGTGTATTTGAGATTGGTTACATTGATTTTTCGTTTATGTTTATATGTTATTTTTAGAAATACAAGATTGTTAATTTAGAAAGGAAGATTAGCGTTAGCATTAAGAAATGAGCCTCTTGAGGGGCTCAAGTTCCTCCGTGTATGTCATCATTTTACATGATAAATTGATAATGAGACACAATGGCACCAAGATAATCACAAGACAAATTCTCTTTTTCTCTCAAGTATATGTTGTCATTTTAATGAAGAGAATACAATGTATTTATAACATAGAGATGTGTGATATGACAAATATAGTACCCTGCCGCGGGAGGAGTACAATGGACATGTGCCGAAGCCTTTACACCTTGGCCTATCACTTACAAGCCTCACTGGTCTAGTGCCGCAAACCTCTCATAAACAGGGCGCGTTCCGTACTTGCAACAGGGCGCGACCCTACTTGCTACAGGGGGCGGCCCCAACCTGATCATATTAACTCGCCGCAACCCCTTTTCATCCTCGGCAGCAATATAACATCTACACATATAAATAGAGATCCACACCTCGAGATAACGCATGGATTCCTCATTCGGGATCCGGGTTCATTTCTTACATCAGTAACAAGCTTGGTGCTAATTACTCTCTCTACACCACTAAGCATAGCTTGGGGGCTACTGGCACGAGCATCGCAACCACCATCCCGGAGCCACCGGAGTCATCATAGTCATGTACTATATTTTATTCTCATGCTTGTATGCTTCTTTAGGCCTAATTATTATGTACCAAACAACATATATAATGAGAGTGTGGTACCAAAGTGGACGTAGGCTCATTTTTATAGCCGAACCACTCTATATCTTGTCTTTTATCTCTCTTTACTTGCTCTATTTGCTTATTATACACTTTATACTTGATTTGATGGTACGAGAACGACAAGTGGACGATTTCTCGTATCATCAATTTGGCGCCGTCTGTGGGAAGCGAGGTATTTCAGTCTCGTTTCTTTATGTTTTGAGTTCTCAAACACCTTATTCTATTCATGGGGATTCATTGGATCATCATCTCATGGGTGAGTTTTGGTTAGTCGAGCTCTATTTTGTATTTACACCCTTAAATGAGTATCGCATATATTCAGATTTGTTTATGGGTCTCTCTTTTTATGACCTTAGATCTATATTACACACCCTTGTGATATCATTTCCTTTAGATAATACTGAAAATCATGATGGGTGTTGATACCAAATTTAGTCTGCTGACATGAACCAATCACATGAAGACACGTGTCATTTTATGTGGTAAATACGAATACTCCATACGAGCAAATCAAGACCACCGAGCAACTAAGAAGCCACGAGGAACTCAGGGGGCCCGAGCAGCTTAAGCGTGTCAAGCTACTTAGGCGGTCCGAGCAGCTTAGAAAGACCGAGCAACTGATGAACCCGAGCAGCTCAAGCGGTCCGAGCTACTTAGCGTACAGTGCACTAAAATCAAGAGAATCAAGAGAGACGACTATGCATTAAATGCCCTTTATTATCTTACAGATGTATAAGTCTACTAGATAACAGAGCATTGTCCTTTCATTTGTACAACCTTAAGGCTATAAATACATTGTAACCTCCTCATTAGCAGGGGACTCGGAATTTCTTGGTAAACCCATTATCGAGAATTCTGCAAATGGTCAGCAATAACAAAAACAGTGGACGTAGGCCAAGACTGAACCACTTTAAAAATATTTTGTCTTATATTTATATATTCATTTTTATCTGTGATTGAATAATTAGATCAAATCTAGTTTTTTACATCAACAGATTGGCGTCGTCTGTGGGAAATCGATTGTAATTATCGTTTTTCACCCAAAATAATTCATCATCAATGGCTGATCATCCTGAATCCAGCAATCGAAACGTTGGAATCTCTCCAAATCCATCTACTCCCCCAAATGTCCAAGATCTAGCTGGTATAATGGCTAGTTTGGCCCAAGGCCAGACGGCCATGCAAGAAACCATGCGACAACTCATGCAAACTATCCAGGGTGGAGTGCCAGCCCAGTCAGGACAACGAAGCATTCAGAGAAATACCCGATTACCTTTTTCGCGAAATAGGCGAACATTTTTCCCAGAAGAATCTCAATCTAGACGCACCGATTCGTATCGTACCGAGAGATCTAATGATCCCTCTTATCAACCTGGACGGACTTCCTCGGTACGAGCTACAGACGCTCAACAAAACATCACTCTATCTCCAGAAAGGACCAGTGCTCTTGAAAGATTAAGTAGAGTCTCTCCTTTTGATCGTTTAGGTCCTAGGAGGAATAAAAGTCCCCCTAGGATTGTGTCGAGGAACTCTCAACGACCCTCTGATTTAAAGGAAGGCTTTGCCCAATCACGACCAGCTGCTCGTCGTGAAAGATCCCAAGAAGTTAATTCAACACGGTCTGTTGCTCGAACCAATAGGATCGAAGAAGGAAATGACGCATGGAAATGTTCTATTCAGAGGTTGGAAGACAGGTTAGGAGAAATGGCTAAGGCCAAGAATCTTTTACAAAGAACTTTTATTCAAGGGACCCCCTTTGTACGGGCGATTGTGGATTTTCCCAAACCATCAAAATTTAAAGCTCCTATGGTGACGCCTAAATATGATGAAAAAACTGACCCTGTCCTTCATATAGAACAATACCAGGCAGCTGTCGATATCTATGCTGCTCCGGACGAGATGTGATGTAGGGCATTTTCAGGAACTCTCACTGGACCTGCTCAAATATGGTATAACAATCTTCCTCATGGGAAGATTGCGACTTTCTTTCAACTGACCGAGCTCTTTATTGGGAATTTTTGTTTTGGAGCGAAACCAGTTAAACGAGTAGCACACTTGTTAAGTGTTAGACAGAAGGCAGGTGAGAGCACCAGGGATTATATAACTCGTTTCAATAATGAGAAACTCAAGGTTATTGATTACGAAGAAAAGATAGCAATTACTGCTCTGATGAGTGGACTGTTGCCAAATAAATTGTACTACACTCTAGCCAAAGATCCGCCTACAACCATGGCATAGTTAATAGCAAAAGCAACCAAAATTATGAACGTCGAGGAAGCTATGGCTACGAAGAAGAATATGGATACCAAAGAGACCAAGGTTGAGGGTGATAAGGCTGAGAAGAAGGAGCAGAAGAATAATGGTGGTAACAAGCAGTCAAAAGCAAAGGAAGCATTGGAACAGTTGAAGAAATTTGGAAACTATACTCCTTTGAAGGTAGATATAAACCGCGTTCTAGAAGAGATCAAGAGCAGCGAGGAGTTAAACTCCTGAAAAAATAAAGACAGATCCTGACAAGAGGGATAAGTCCAAATATTACGAGTTCCATAAGGATCATGGTCATACGACCAAAAACTGCATAGCTCTCCAGAATGAAATTGAAGAGCTCATCAGGCGGGGAAAATTGAACAAGTATGTGGATCGCCGAAATGGTGGAAAGAGCAACGACCGAGCAAAGCAGAGGTCTAGATTTCCTTGTCGAGCAAAAAAAGATAAGAAAAGAAGTCATGAAGAAGACATGGATGATGACCAAGACGACCCCGATCTCCCCAAAAGACCAAAACAGTCAGAACGTCCACTTTGGATCATTTGAATGTAATGTTATTACAGGTGGAGATGCAGGAGCTGGAGATATGACTGTCGAGAGAAAAGCTTACCTCAATGAGGCTCAAGCTTGCTCGTACATTCAGCGAATAAATCTGGCTGAAGATGATCGCCCGAGGAAGGTGAATAAGGAAAAACTAGTCATTGGTTTCTCTAAGAACGACCTGGCAGAAGTACTATATCCCCATGATGACCCGTTGGTGATCAAGATGAGAATGAAGGAAGTGGTGATTTCATGAGTTCTAGTGGATAATGGTAGCTCGGCAGATATCATGTTCTACCCATGCTTTGACAGTTTGAATTTGAAGCTATCCCAGTTGGAACCATATCATAAGCCTCTCCTTGGTTTCACTGGCGAAAAGGTTTTTCCACTTGGGACGATCAAGTTGGATATGCTTATTGGTACATGGCCTGCTTGTCGAACAGAAAGAGTCCGCTTCTTAGTAATGGATAAAAATGTCCAATCAGCCTACAACATCATCATGGGAAGGGTATGACTAAATAAATTCGAAGCAGTACCATCTATTGTACATCAATGTTTAAAATTCCCAACCAATTTTGGAGTAGGAGTGGTGAAAGGCGACCAACAAGTAGCTCGGGAATATTACTATTCATCTATCGAGCATGAAGAATCCAGAAAGAAGACTACTACCTACCAAATAGAAGATGCGGAGATTGAAACATTAGACCCTAGAGACGAGTCCCAACTCGTGAAAGGGCAGGTTATGGAGGTTACTGAGAATGTCATTCTGGACGACGAGCATCCAGAACGAACAACTCAAATTGGTGCAGCCTTGGATGAATCAATAAAACAAGAATTGATAGCATTCCTAAGGCGAAGAAAGCATACTTTTGTATGAAGTCATGAAGACATGCCAGGAATAGATCCAAATTTCTTGTGTCACGAGCTCAATGTGAACAAGGAAATCAAGCTAGTAAAGCAGCGAAGAAGAGTGTTCAGCCCTGAGAAAAATCAAGCCATACAGGAGGAAGTAGAGAAGCTGCAAAAACCTCTTTTATTGAGGATGTTAAATATCCTGAATGGCTAGCAAATGTGGTGATGGTAAAGAAGAAAAATAACAAGTGGAGGATGTGTGTAGACTTTACCGACATTAACAGGGCATGCTCAAAGGATCATTTTCCTTTGCTCCGAATTGATCAACTGGTGGATGCTACCTCGGGGCACGAACTATTAAGTTTCATGGATGCTTATTCTGGTTACAACCAGATTAAAATGAAGCCTGAAGATAAGGAGAGTACCTCTTTTATTACCCCTAGGGGAAGTTATTGTTATAATGTTATGCCTTTTGGACTTAAAAATGCAGGTGCTACCTATCAGCGATTGATGAACAAGGTCTTTGCAGAGCAAATCAGTCATAACATGGAGGTTTATGTTGACGACATGCTAACGAAGAGCAAGAAAGCTGATGATCATCTAGTTGACTTGGGTCAGACCTTTGATCAATTAGAAAAATATCAAATGAAGCTGAATCCCACCAAATGCATATTCAGAGTACGAGAAAACATGTTTCTCGAATATATTGTTAATCAACGAGGAATTGAAGCAAATCCTGAAATGATCAGGGCTTTATTGGAGCTACGATCTCCAACGACGAAGAAGGAAGTACAAAGCCTCACAGGGCGAGTTGTATCACTTAACAGGTTTATGTCACGAGCAACTGATAGATGCCTCCCGTTCTTCAAAACACTCCGAAAGACTTTTGAGTGGAATGATGAATGCGAGAAGGCCATTCAAGAATTGAAGAAATACTTGGGAGCACCTCCATTGTTATCCAGACCAGTGATGGGAGAAAAACTATACTTGTATCTGGTAGTTTCAGAAAACGCAGTGAGCTCGGCCTTGATAAGAGTGGAAGATGGAGTGAAAAAACCAATCTATTACACTAGCAAGGCCTTCCGAGGAGCAGAGATTAGATATCCAAGGCTGGAAAAGCTGACACTAGCACTAATTGAAGCAAGCAGAAGGATGAGGCCGTATTTCCAGGCTCATACCATAATCGTGTATACCGACATGCCATTAAGGCAAGCTCTGCACAAACCAGAGAAATCAAGAAGGTTGATGTATTGGGCTGTAGAATTGGGTGAATACGATATAATTTATGAGCCTAGGTCGTCACTCAAAGGGCAAGTAGTGGCAGATTTTATCGCAGAGTTCACCTATCCAGATACCTCCGACGAGCATAAGTTGAATACCAACTAGCCTGTGGATGTTACAGGATCATCAAACTTAAACCCCGACCAATTTAAGTCGGTCGACGAACAAGAAAAGGTGGTCGACGAGCAGTAAGAAGTGCTAGAGGAGGATATAAGGAAGCATAAAATATTCCACTGAGGAACTCTGTCTGAACAAGAGTTTGATAATGAGATACCTGTCTGGAATTTATATGTAGATGGCTCTTCTTGCACTACGGGCAGTAGAGCAGGAGTTATTTTAAATAGCCTCGATGAGATCGATGTGGAGTATGCTTTGCGTTTTCAATTTAAGGCTTCAAATAATGAGGCTGAATATGAAGCTATGATCGTGGGTCTCAGTCTAGCTAAAACTATGAAAGCAGAGCAGGTCGTTGCATTCAGTGACTCACAGTTGATTGTAAATCAAATGTTAGGAGTGTATGCAGCAAAAGGAGAAGTAATGATCCAATATCATGCGAAAGCAATGGAGAAGGTATCGAGCTTTAACGCAGTACAGTTGATTAGAATACCAAGATTGGAGAATGCAAGAGCAGATGCCTTAGCTCGGTTAGCCTCAGCCACGCGCACCGAGATACGAAGAACAATCTCAATAGAAATCTTGGCTAGTCGGAGCATTGACAAAGATCTGACGATGAACTTCATTTCCCTTGATTTAGGACCATCATGGATGGATCCTATCAGGGCCTATATTGAGGAGGGGACTTTACCAACTGATAAACTCGCAGCCAAGAAACTAAAGTTTAAAGCTGCTCGTTATGTATTGACTAATGGCATTTTATATAGATGAGGAATTATAGCAGGTTTTCAAAGATGTGTCCATTCCTCCGAGGTGAAAAATCTGATTGAAGAGGTCCATGAAGGGTCGTGTGGAGCCCATGTAGCAGGTTGAACACTCTTGCAAAGAATGACAACGCAAGGGTATTACTGGCCAACGATGAGAGCTGATTGTATATCTTATGCCAAGAAATGTGACAAATGCCAACGTTTCAACTCCCCAAGCATTGTTAATGCCCATTACTTCCCCTTGGCCATTTGCCATGTGGGGAATAGACTTCGTCGGGCCACTTCCAACAAACAGGGGAAGATTTAAATACCTTATGGTCGCTGTGGATTATTTTACTAAATGGGTAGAAGATGAGCCTCTTATTGATATGACATACGACAAGGTGTACCAGTTTATTTGGAAGAATATCATTTGTAGATATGGTCTTCCCCATGCATTCATCACAGATCATGGAACCCAGTTTGACAACGAGGAGTTTGCCGCATATTGTAATCAGTCAAACATATTGAAAACCCATTCGGCACCAGGCCATCCCCAGAGCAATGGACAAACTGAGGTGATGAACATAACGTTGCTGAATGGTTTGAAAAAACGACTGGACGATGCAAAGGCAAATTGGATCAACGAGCTACATTCTGTGCTGTGGGCTTATCATACTACGCCACGAACAGCAACAGGAGAATCTCCATACATGCTGACATTTGGAAGTGAAGCAGTTATACCTGCCGAGTTGGGCCTACCCACACACAGAGTGCTGAATTTTAATTCTCCTATTAGTGATTTAATGAGGCGATTAGATCTCGATATGCTCGAAGAAGTTAGAGAAGAAGCAGCAATCAGGAATGCTGCATACCAACAACGAACAGCTCTATTTTACAACAAGAGGGTAAATAAGTGTGATTTGAAGGAAGGAGACTACGTGTTGAAGAAAGTAATTCAAAAGCACAACAAACTGGAAGCTAACTGACATGGACCTTACATAATAACAGAAATTGTTCGACCAGGGACATATAGAATTGAAACCTTGGAAGGAGAAGAATTCAAGAATGCATGGAATGCAGAGCATCTACGAAAGTATTATTTAGTAGTTGGGATTCCTATGTAAATACAGTTTTCTTCAGTATGAATAAAGTGTTGAAATTTTTACCCAATTCTCTCTTTTTGATGAAATTTTTTGGAGTATCAGTGCTACACACTACGCATCAAAATCCACCAACTACGGTTGGTCGGTAAATAAAAATCCACCAACTACGGTTGGTCGGTAAATAAAAATCCACCAAACTATGGTTGGTCGGTAAATGAAAATCCACCAACTACGGTTGGTCGGTAATATAAAATCCACCAACTCCGGTTGGTAAACAGAATGGTATATATACATGTATTCACAAACAAAGACATTCTGTAAAATGCTCAGAAGAAAATAAAATAACGAAAGACTAAAACTTTTCATTCAAATCGAGAAGGATTACATATGCTGTAAAAAGTACAAGTTATTACATAAAAATCATACTCTATGTGTTTCTTTCCCTCTGCCTTTGAAACAGGTTCTACTCCAGCAGGAGGATCATCTAAGGCGTAAGGGGAATTTATGAAGTTCAGATCTCAAAGCATCCTGACATTCATCACAGATGGCCGATCAAGCAAGTGCTCCGGGCGAGCTATCTCGAAATTAGAATGAAGACTGTAGTCCCCGAGATACTTGAAAATTAAGCACTGGGGAATTGCCCGAGCAGGAATCCAACTCATATCAAGTTTAAAAGGTGGCATGCACTAAACCAAATCTGCCCATTTATCAAGGTCATTGACCTTGAAAAATCCAACTTGTCAAGGTCAATGACCGTGACATTTCGAGGCGAGACAACTTTTTTTGTCACGGTCGTGTCACGATCATTGACCTTGACACAAAACTCGCGTTTTGTATCACGGTCGTCTCAAGGTCAGTGACCGTGACACGTTTGTCACGGTTATAAACCGTGACAAAGCCGTGACCCCTCTTGCCCAGAATTGTCACGATCATTGACCGTGACACGTCCTTGACAACTTTTTGTCACGGACTTGTCACGGTCATTGACCGTGACAATTCTGGGCAGAATTTAAAAAAAATCTGCTGGGCAGTATGGCCACTGCAACTGCCCATCAGTATATTTGTACCTGTTATAGCAACGTTGTACCTGTTCCAAACATCATATATCCAACACAAACTAAAGATAATGCAAATATATATTCATGACGATATAATCCAAATATTCAAAGTAAAAATAATATACATGACGATATAATCCAAATATAATTAAAATAGACAAACTTAAAAATAATGTTACTACATGTCTTGGATAAAACTGAGGAGGTGAGTAGGCCACACGACATACGAATTGACGCACCCACTAATATACATCATGCCGCATTGTTCGCGCAACCACAATATGGAGTTCTCCTTCCCAGGTATGACATGCGTGACGAGCACCCTGGACTCCATCTCTTGAAGCACACGTCCATGGACTATTCCACCCTCGACGATATTCGGGTCCCTCAACCCCCGCCCTATCCGCTGGCCATCAAATACGTCCAATATGAACACGCTCGGCCAACCAAGTGTCGACAATGGTCTGTTGAAGGGCGGCAAATAGGGAAGTGGATCATCGAAGTACGAATGTGTCGGTGATGAAGCAGCGAGGTCCACATCCTCATCATCCTGCGCCTCGTCCTCCCGCACCTCCTCCTCCACCGCCTTCTCCTTCTCCTTCCCTTTCCCTTTCCCTTTACGGTCTCCACCCAACGTACGCTTCATGAATGCGTACATATCTTGGACCGTCGCCTCCAAACGGGACAGCTTCGCGGCGTGTGAATCCACCGTTCGAGCCAACCCGGTGTCGCTCGTCTCCAATCCGATGATCCTAGATTTGGCCACCCGCGAGCTCACTCCCCTTGTCCTCCCCTTGCGATCAGAGCCAAGCACTTGGCTGAGTGCGTCTGTGGACAAAGATGACTTGTCGGCATCAGACTGCGATTCATGCACTTCCTTAAGCTTTGCCTGAAACGAGAAAAAGCACATGATTAGTAAAATAAGTAAACTAAAAAATTATAACGTAATTAACAATAATTAAACCGTCGGATTACTTACAATCGTGGCCACGACGCTCGGGGACACCTCCTTGTCCTTCCCCTTCTTCGTCCGAAGAGCCACATAAGTATCGAGCCTATGTGGCTTACCCCCTGGCCCACTCCCTACAACCTTAAATAAAATAAAGTAAAGTAAAATTAGTATCGGCCCCGCAAACTAAAATAATGAAGAATAATATATTTCTGTAGTTATAGATAAATTAAATCTTACCTGCATCCTATGCTCCACCTCAGCGTAAGAGGTCCGGCCGGAGTAGTGCACGTCCGTCTTTTTTTTCCGATTTTCCCTCCCCGATTGGAGAGATGCCAATTGTCGATCCTCGATCTCATTGTCAATGAACTTTTTCCATTGTGCCAATGCGATCGGCTCCTTGGGCGGGACGGATCCGCGCCATTGTATTATGGACTCTCGTGTTTTCCCAAAGTACCGTGTCCGCATATTTTTCTTCCACGTCTTGTGTTGCTCCCTCAACTGCTCCAAGACGGAATCGCGTAGCTTTGGAACCAAGTTGAATTGTTCATGTCCAACAAATACAATGTTAGTTGCGAATAAATATAAATATAGATATAAATATAAATATGAAATTGAAATTGAAATTGAAATTGAAATTGAAATATTCATATAAATATAAATATAAATATAAATATATTACCTGTAGTGCCGCTCAAACAGCTAACTTGAGCTCATATGGCACCTCCTTCCAACTCATAAACCCCGGGCCGATGACCGTCTTTAGCAGCTCGAGGGATCTCGCTAATAGCTCCGACTTGTTCTCGATGGTAATCCCAAATTTTCCATATTTGGGGAGCCGAGGGGCGGAGGAGCCCTCGTCGCCTCCGCTACCACCGAACCCAGACGACATCATCATAAACAGTATCATCATATTCGCCTTAATATCTGAAGGATACATTTTTGCTGTAAAAAAATGTTATTAGTACAGATAAAAAAAATGTTAATAGTACACATACACACACCCCCACTTGTAAAAAAAATAATATTATCAAATTCTGTTAAAAAATTATCTAGGGTTTTACCTAATTGAATTAATTTCATGAATAAAATTATTATCAATTTAAATGAAAATATCAATTATTATCCAATTATTATCCAATACCATGTCGTTTCAATATTGTAATATTATGTTTTTTTCAAATATTTTAAAAGTTATTAAATGGGTGCCCCACCCCCTGCCCCCTGCCCCCGCCACACACATACGCACACAGCTACACACACACCCCACCCCACCCCTGCCCCCTCCCCCTCCCCCCTCCACCCGCCATGCACACACGCACACCTACGCGCACACACACACACACACACACACACACACCCCACCCCCACCCACCCCACCCCCACCCCCTCCCCCCACCACGACCGTGACAACTACATATATTGTTTATCAATAAAATTATGACATGAGATAATTATAATTGGAGCATAAATTTCATTATCATAAAGGGATAAATCCAACCAAGTACAGAGATTCTACAAATTAAAGTGAGAATTAAATTTAAGACTTTCTAACAACATGCATGTGTATGGATTCTAACTAATGATATTCCTAAAAACATACAATTGGCAACATTTTGTGAATTTACTAAACTTTATATAATATTATCAAATTCTGTTAAAAAATTATCTAGGGTTTTACCTAATTGAATTAATTTCATGAATAAAATTATTATCAATTTAAATGAAAATATCAATTATTATCCAATATTTTTGAATGAAATATTTATTTTGAATGAAAATATCAATTATTATCCAACTATTATCAGTTATTTATTTTGAATGTAAATAATATCAAAAAATGTAAATGTAAATAATATTCAAAACCCCACCCACCCCCACCCCCACCCCCTGCCCCCCTCCCGATGTTTATTATTTTCACAATGTTCTTACAATATTTGTTGATGAACTATGTGGGAGTATAACCCATATTGAATTATAAAGTAAAAATCTATAAAATTGATGTCTACTTTTAGTGTTGTGTATATATGTTAGTTGATGCCATTATATTTTTAGCCTAATTAGATTCTAAGGTTATCTCAATTTATATTTTTCTTTTTCTATCTAATAATTTTCAACGTAAGAGCACAATACATAATTCCAAACACGTCCTTTATTTTTTTTTAATTTCGTATCAATTTGGAGTTTTACTATACATTTTTTTATCTTGAGATTCTATATTATAACGTATGTGTAAGTTCCGTCAATACCATGTCGTTTCAATATTGTAATATTATGTTTTTTTCAAATATTTTAAAAGTTATTAAATGGGTGCCCCACCCCCTGCCCCCCTCCCCCCGCCACACACATACGTACACACCTACACACACACCCCACCCCACCCCCTGCCCCCTCCCCCACCCCCTCCCCCACCACACACCACCACACACATATATACACACACACACACACACACACACACATACACATACATATACACACGCACACACCCCGCCCTGCCCCCACCCTGCCCCACCCCGCCCCACCCCCTACCCCCACCCTGCCCCACCCCCCACACATGCACACACATACGCACACACCTACACACACACCCCACCCCACCCCCTGCCCCCCTCCACCACCACACACCACCACACACATATATACACACACACATACACACACATATACACATACATACACATACATATACACACGCACACACCCCGCCCTACCCCCACCCTGCCCCACTCCGCCCCACCCCCTACCCCCACCCTGCCCCACCCCCCACACACGCACACACATACACACATATATATACACATGCACACATAAATATACACACAAACATATATATAAATGGAAGAGAGAGAGAGAGAGAGAGAGAGAGAGAAAATCGACCTGAAAGTAGAGAGAGAGAGAGAGAGAGAGAGAGAGAGGGAGGGAACGGCGGGAAAAAAGAAGGGGATAGGGTTTTTGCTGTAAATATTGTCACGGTCGTGTCAAGTTCATTGACCGTGACAAGTATTTAAAGAATTGTCACGGTCAATGACCGTGACAAGTAAATTTGTCACGGACTTGTCACGGTCATTGACCGTGACAATTAGTTGTCACGGTCGTGTGAAGGTCAATGACCGTGACATAAAACACGTGTTTTTTGTCACGGTCAATGACCTTGACAAGGTTGGCCGGCTGACAGGTGACAATTTGCCCATTTTGGTGTAGTGATGGGCAACTTGAGAAATCCAGGGTCATAATAATCCCATAGATAGTGGCCCTGCTTCAACTGTAACACCCCCAATGCATTTAGCCATCCTTGCTTATTACCCTCATTATTTGACTGTTGGATCCGATCATCGAGATGATAAAGAGCTTCGTTGTATCCAGCCATCCAAAACTCCCTGGGCTGTTTGTGAAACTGGTACGTTAACCTCTCCAGTTGCTCATGGAGGTTCTTCACTAGAAGTTCTTTATTCTCCAAGGCAGAGTTTTGTGTAGAAAGTTGCTCGCTGAGGTTCAGAATTTTCTTAGGCATATCTACTAAAGCCTAGTTCTTTGCCACCAACTGAACCTCCTGATTTTCCAAAGCTACCTGAGTTCTTGCATCTTCAATAGAAATCCGACCATCCCTTGCTCATCCCCGAGAAGAAGATCTTGCTCGTCTGCGAGTAGAGGTAGAAGGTCCAACTCTTTTCAAAGTTTTCGATTCATCTCGCAAGTTGGCGTTCTTTACTTCCAAAAAAGAGAAACCTTCGTCATTGACAGGGACCAAAGCTCCCGAGGAAGATCCTGCAGATTTTAGTCGGGATATCTCCTCTTGCAAAATATTGTTTTCCTCCTCCAATAATTTAGCGATTTTCCTATGCTCCTCAACCTCGAGCTTTAGAATGCTCTCTTTCTTCTCGTAGGCAGTGATGAACTTATTATATCCTTTGTCAGCATTTAGATGCTGATATTTTTTCTCATAACCCTGATGCAAAAGGGTAGAAGACTCCTTATATTGTTGTTGGAGTTCCTCGATAATACCCTGAAGATCTTCAATCATCTCGTAATATGCCACATTATTGACGACTGCATGGTCGAGCAAGCACTTCAGATATTGATAAGCCTCGATTGCTCGTTCAGAAGTATCTGTACCAAGGATGTCGAACGAGGATTTGAGCCTCATTCAGATCTACATGACCAGCTTTGAAGTAGTCATTACATTTTTTCATCAATTCTGTGTCATGAGTTGATAACAGTTCCATCCTGGCCATAAACTAGCAAAGAGAATCCATAAACATGATCAATAATTATAAAGACAGAGCAGGAAGAAGAAAGTCAACATGAACAACAAAAAATCTCGAATTTTTATTCATAAAAAAAGTAAATACAAAGCTCCAGGTTACATTCAAAAGAAATAACAAAATTAAAACCCGAGCAACTTTACACCTTCTCCTTGTATTTTACACCTTCCTCGGAAAGCTGGGACGAGGAGGTTGGTTGCTCGGAAGATAGTGGCGGTTGCTTGACTGAAGTACTGACGGGTTGAAGTTATTCGTAGAAAGTTTGAACAACTGGAACAGGAGGAGCCTGATCTCCAATCATCAGGGAGGATTCCTCTGAGGAAGCTTCGTCCTCTTCTTCTTCTCCAGGAGAGGGAGGAGGACCATGAACATGTCACTGGAACAGTTCAGAATTCTCAGCGATCTTTAACTCCTGAAGAGTAGCAACCCATCCATCCCTAAAGTACTTGACACTGGCATACTCCATTTGCGAGGTCATGGCATGCATGCCCTTATTCCAGCCTTTATCCCAGCCAACACTGAATAATTTCTTGACAGCCTTTTTCCTCTTTTCTTTCTCCGAGGAGGTCCTTTCCCTAAGGAGCTCCTCGATAGATTTTAACTTCCCTTCCATCTCCTCCTTCTGGAAATAAACCTCATGAAGTCTACCAACTTCCTCTTCAGCAGTTTTTATCTTGTTCTTAAGCTCTTCAGCATTCTTGAGCTTCTCCTCAAGCTCTTTATTATTCTTCTCAAACTCTTTCATCTTTTTCTCTAATCCCTTAGAGGTCTCCACAGCTCGGTCTCTCTCTTGCTCGATGGACTTGAGTTACTTCTCCCAAGCCACTATATCTTCTTCATATATCTGACGAGAGTCCTTTAAGGACTGAGTCAGACCTACAAAAGCTTCCTCTACACCTCCCGAGGAGCTCGAAGCTTTAATAGCCTCATCCTTCTTCATAATACTGTTGAAACAGGTTACTAGCGGAAGAAAGAAATAATTTTGAGTCAATATAGGGACATATCAATGAAAAATGAAAACTTAGAGTAGTAATACTTACCGAGGTAATATGTTGAGCTGCCAAGGTAGTGACCCTGTCCCGAGGAAGAGTGTCTTCAATACCTTAGATTTCTGGGATAATCCAAGACTTCACAGAGCCCATGGCAGAGGTCGGAGGAACAAAAGTGGGAATACCACTTTCAGCATTTAAAGCCTGAGAGATAGGTCCAGCAGGTCTCTCAGACAAACTTTTCTTTGATTTCTTTAGAAGAGCAGGAATATCTTCAACCAAAGAAGAAGTCTTGGTTGGTGATATGACAATAACCTCACTAGGAGGAGAGATAACCACAACCTTGCTCGGAGCCATTGGGGGCTTCTCAGCAACTTTCTTGGGAGTAACTGGAGGGGGTGCATTAATATTTCTCGTTCCTTTCACTGGAACATCCTGCTTATTTTTCTTCGCCTCCACATTGGCAGAGTCTGATTTGTCAAAGAAAGAAGGAGGTCTTCTTTTCTTCATTATGTTACTAATTGGAATATTTGACTCTGAAGAAGAGCCTTCTACACTAGTATCAGCAGCTGGTACTTGGTCAATGTCAACCACCACTGGACGAGCAGTAAAGGATGTAGTATTGCTCTTGTACTGCAACAAATTGGAGGCTGATCTAATATGTTCGTCAGGAATAATTTTATATAAACTCCAGATAAGTTTCAAATGCCTTAAATTAACCTCTGTCTCCTTTGGAGACTTTCTTTTGCTGTCAACTACAAATAATAAAAATTAAATGTCAGTGATATATTTTATCAAACATCAAGAAAACGAGATTTCAAAAAAATAAAAAAATAACCTATTCCATTGCCATAAGGGGGACACCTAGGACCCTGATATACATCATCTCCATTTAATGGATCATGTTGCCAATTTTTCATAACAATCCCATGTTCAAAGTAATCCCTACTGGCATCTGGAAGATTGACAACTAAAGCCCTATTTAAAAACCTAGTTTTTAAATAAAAAGTACTATCGTTGACAACCTATCTATAACAAAACATAATTTCTGGAATTCCTAAACGGGTTCCATGAATTTGATTTAACCTATGGACTCCATTAACTATTCTCTAGGTATTCGGTGCTATTTTTGCAGGAACAACGTCAAAATATTGACAGAACTCCAAACATAAAGGATTTGGAGGAAAAGTAAAGCCACATTTGGCCACAAAGAGACTTGGGAACCAATGTCCCTCAGCCAAAGAGAAATAGTCAGAAGGTTCAGAAAGTTCCTCCAAAATGACCCATGGAGGAATTGAAAATTCAGAACGAAATTTCTCAAGCGATTCAATAACATAAACCATGATGATCAAAGAAAAATAAAAGATAAGGAAGAAAATCATATAGAAGAAGAGTGGACCAGTTGACAACGAATAAGGAAAGAAACGAATGCACAAGATAGAGAGGAAATGAAAAGTTCAGAGACACAAATTTGAAAAGTGAAAAAAGATGGGATTTCTGCCGCGTTTAAATACTTTACCTCGGGAATAGAAAAATCAATGATTACTAAGACGAACGCTTGCGTATCCGACGACTAAAAAGAAGAAAACGGGTATAAAAAACGAAGCGGTTATGGAAATTCAAAATATTTATGAGGTCTGTGTATTTAAAAAGGAGTTATATACAACGAATGCTTTCCTAAAAACCATACAAACCGAAAATCTAAGCAGCAAAATGTTCCATACTTTTCTTCAACATCAAACTACGAAACATTGGGGGCTTCTGTTGATATAAAATTTAGTCTGCTGACATGAACCAATCACATGAAGACACGTGTCATTTTACATGGTAAATACGAATACTCCATACGAGCAAATCAAGACCACCGAGCAACTAAGAAGCCACGAGGAACTCAGGGGCCCCGTTCAATTATATAATCATCTCAACCATCTCTACGACAGTAATGCTTCACTCCAAGCCCAAGTCAACTATTTGACCCAGAGGATCCTCATGCTAGAGGTCGCGACCTCATCCCATGTGGGTGCAACACCCACGATCATTGCTACATCAACCGCCACTGTCGCGACCGTACTAGAAGCTCTATACCCAGAGGCAACTAACAAGTCCTAAAAGAGGAAAATGGGGAAAGGTGAGAGATGCTTCGAGGCCTACACCCCATTGGCCTTCCCAGTTGAAGACATCTTTGAGTTCATTAAGGAGGATAAGTGCTGAGGTAGCCCGAGAAGTTGAGGGCTCCGCCCCATAAGAGGAACAAAGCTAAATGGGGCAAGTTTCATCAAGATCATGGCCGCGACACGGAGCGGTGCTATGCTCTGAAAGATGAAATTGAGAGGCTCAGGGGATGTTGTAGCAGTTCCTCAAGGATGCCTGAGGGATGCAGCGTATCTGGACAGGCCACATTCTCATTTTTATGCTTATGTTCACGATTCATCTGTTTCTAATTTATATTGAAAACTCTTCTTAAGCTGTTTTAATTTAAAAAATTTATTGTCCTTACAAAGTCATATATATATATGAATATATATATGAAATCAAGTTCACTTTATAGCGCTATATTTTGATTTCTCGATTCCATTAAATGATATCTTATGAAAGGCGTTTTGTCTTAAACAGATTCTAAACGGAGACAACTTATCATATCGAGAAATATTATATCTAAATAGGCCCACAATGCCCGCCATAACGCCTGACTATATGAAGGCAAATGCTAATTGAAAATGGCGAAAGCAACTATTGAGAGCGGCAGAAAAATTGGCTTATAATGCCACACATGGAGACTATATCTCAGCGTACGACGATTATATTCTTGAAAGCGTATATTGCGATGTATCCTTAGCCGCAGGGGCTTCAAGTGCCCATTCTTAGCTTTCGGGAAGAATCATTAGCCGTACGGGCTTCAAGTGCCTGTTAGCTTTCGGGATGCGTCATTAGCCACAAGGGCTTACAGTTCCCGTCCTTAACTTTCGGGATGCGTCATTGGCCCAGGGAGGTCACTCCCCCGACAAACATCATTAACTTGGTGGATAGAGACAAAACATCATTAACTCGATGATCTCATATTAGCTTGGGGAAGCTTTATAATACCTAACCCGGGAAGGCCTGATAATAACCCACAGGAGTCGAAGACTTAATTATCTATGGATCATCTTATATTTAAAGGGGCTGAAGACTTAATTGTCTAAGGTAATCCTATTATAGCCTGGGAAGTTATTATATATATCCAAACATAGCTTGGGGAAAATTCATAATACCTATCCCGGGGGCCCTGATAATAACCCAATCGAAGCGACTAAAGGAAAGCCATGAAAGGCAATCGAAGCGACTAAAGAAAAGCTAAGAAAGATAATCGAAGAGACTAAAGGATGCTATGTTGCTACCATCATGAAGCATGCCAAAGATACAAAAAGAGGACGGCCTCAGCCCAGCATGCTGACATCAATTTCTTAAGGGCTAGAAAGGTGCCACGACCTTATTAGTATGGTTGTAGCCGCTAAGTTCATTCATATAGAAGACGCGATAGAGAAAGGAAAATAGGATTGTTAACATGTCGCAGCTGGACGACAACCTTTCGCAGCCTCCGAAAAAGAATATCTTGTCGTAACCCTGTTCAAGAAACCAAATTAAAGCGACTAAGAGTTGTTGTGGTGGTGACATGGATTTGGATTCAAATAAAGCTACAACAGAGGGTATTCAAACATCCAAAATGGTCGCATCCCATCAATATGGATGCAGTTCATTCATTCACTTGGAGGATGAAGCAAAGCAAAATGGACACTAGTGCCAAAGTGCTAAAGTGCTGCGACACCTCAGCCTCTAACAGGCCTATATATGACCATATTAGTTGGGACACCTAACTGCGGACTCTCTGCGTTTCAGGTATTACTGCATCCATATGAACTTTGACCCAAACGAATATCTTAGAGGATTTTGGAATAAAGATTTTGGAGCCTCTCCTCTCTAACTTCCTTTTGTGTGCCCTTTGAAATCAATTTGAACTTGCCAACTGAGAAATTGCCCCAACTATGTGGTATGGATTCAGAATCAGACTCCGCGGTAATGGAAGAAGAAGTCAATTCAAGTAATCAGCCAATGTATACTGACGCCGTGGCTGTAGGTCCATCTGAAGTTAGGGATGCACCTGTTGGCCCATCTGGTAGAGATGAGAGACCACCTGCTGCCCTTAATATCCACAACATTATGACTCAAGAGTGGGTTGATCAGGTGGCCAAAGCCTTTGAGTTTCCTAAGGGTTTGATGTGCTTAGAACCTATCGCGAAACAAAGGCCATACACGACACTTACTAACGATGGGGTCTGCTTACCCCTACGCGCTTTCATTTATGGGCTGCGGCTACCTGTCCCTGTTCCAGTTAGAAGAATTTTCCAGACGATGAAGTTAGCCCTAGCCCAATTGGATCCCAATGGCTGGAGGGCAATTCTTGCAGCTATTATGTTGTGGAAGAAGAAATTCAATATAGACCTATATATGATCATATTGGTTGCGACAGCCTTATTAATATGGCTGTAGTCGCTAAGTTCATTCATTCAGAAGTTGCGGCAGAGAAAGGCAGACATGATTGTTGATATGTCGCAGCTGGAAGACAACCTGCCCCAGCCTTCGAAAAAGAATATCTTGTCGCAACCCTGTTCAAGAAAGAAGATTAAAGCGACTAAGAGTTGCTGCAGTGGTGACTTGGATTTGGATCCAAATAAATCTACAACCGAGGGTATTCAAACATTCAAAATGGCCACAACCCTCAGCCTCTGAGTTACAATGAAGGCTTAGAAAGTATTGGAAAAATTAGAGAAGTTGAGCCACAACTCCAAAGTCATTTTTCTTTAGCAGTGCGACTTGGGGGATTATAGCCATATATGGAGTGAAAAATTAGAAACCCAGGCAAAACACAAGTTGTGAAAGGTCTGAGGCAAAGCATAACAGGCCGTAGCCTATTTGGAGAAACTATTTATATAATGTTGCCGCGGCCTTATGCACAAATAGTTACTGAAGAAGTCTTGCAAGCTCATTCAAGTATTAATGCAGACAATAAAGGAGAAAGTAAAGGAGCAGACAAGAGGCCGCAACTTGGGTAATGAAGTTCAATGTTTAGAGGGCCGCAACCCTATTTATATACCAATAAAAAATACAAATTTAAAGAGGGACGTAACCCAATATCCAAGAATTATTGGAAGGCTAGTTGGATGCATCATCTTCTTCATCTCCCTCCTCTCTTTCTGCGACTGTCATGGTCTCCTCCTCTATTGCCGTAGCCTCTGCCTAAGCTCTTAGCTTGGCTCTCTCCTCAGCTGCGACCTTCATTTTTTCCACGCACTGCAAATTCTCAGCATCACCAAGGCCCCAGGCAAGAACTGTCTCTTTAGAGCCGGGGAAGTTTTTTATAACTCTGTACTTGAGCTCTTGGTAGCTGAGGAGGTAGACTTTATTATTGATCAAGTAGAAGTCTTTAGAGCCTTTAAATGACTCCACAGTGCTGTCAATTGCCAATTGAAGAGCCACGACATGATCTTCCTCCACCTTCTTTATCGCCACGATATGGGACTGTGCATCATTAGCAGCCTTGGCTTCTAATTCCTCGTATTTCTTTTGAAGTAGTTCAAGCTTGTTATTTGCAAACTCTGTGGCCTTAGCAGCTTCCACAACCTGAGATTGGGCAGCCTTGAGGGACTCAGCAGCCTGCCTAGAATTTTCCTTAGCCTCCTTCTTAGCATCTTCAACGGCCTTAACCATCTTATCCGCGCCCATCTTATACGCCTCAATTGCCGCGGCAGAAGACTGCTTCTCAGCTTGAGAGGAAGCATCCTTGGCATTCTCCAAGTTAGCGGAGTGCACTCTCTCCACGGCCTCATTCTGGTTATACAGGGCCTCGTACTTCTGCTTCCGGGACATCACAACATCCGCGGCCTGCAAATAGAGTTGATGTCACAAGCAAAATATGAAATGTGAAAATGATGTTGAGAAGGTACTTGCACTTACCCTCAACAAACTGTGGAGACCATAATCCTCCAAGTCATCATGGTCTTCATCCATGAGGTGATCAAGGTTCGCGGTATCTTGGGCCCTCTTCATCCTGCAGATAGCGCTCGTAGTTATGTACCAAGAAGATTTAGGGTTGGGCTGCCTAAGCTGAGGCCGCAGAGGTCCATCAAGACCAACACTGGCATGACATTGAGGAGGTTCTAGGTTGGCAGTAACAGCTACAATTATTGGAGGAGGTGAATTTCTATGGATTGGAGAGGTGCCGCAGCCAGATTAGCCCCAATATCATCGTCAAAATTACCCTCAGGCCTCTTGTGAGGGGCCAACTCCTCAACCTAGAGTGAGGGTGCGACAACATTGGTATCCGTAACCTAATTTCGGGGAGTGGTAGGACCAACTTGGACACCAGAAGGGACTGCGGCAGGAGTTTTGGACTTTTTCCTTTTTCTTTTCCTTTGCCTCGCTGTGTTATTGAGGATAGCTGCATCCTCATTCATTTCTGCCAGTTGGGCAGCCAAAAGCTCCCTATCAATTTCCTCACCTGAAAGAAGAAATGAAGCAGTAAAAATCTAAAGTTTAAAAATAGTTGTCGCGGTATTAATAAAAGAAAGGATTATTACCTTCTGCGGCCATCTTTTTGGGAATAGATTTGTTGGTGAAGTAGCCTGCTTCAAAAATGGAGGCTGATGTCACAAGTGTGCTGAACTTCTTATCATTGGCACTCACTGCCACATCCCTCCTTATCCTCTTCTCTTGTCGCTCACTTAGATACAAATTGTCAAGAACTGTAGAAAAATGCGAAGGTTAGTACAAAAGCAAAATGTGGAGAATGATATGCAACTATAAAGAAGGGACACAACATCCTAAAGGTTCTCTCTCTTAGTTTCTTGGGGGTGGATCTCCCACCCTTCTCTAGAAGTGAAAAAATATTTTCCCTTCCAATTCTTTACACTGGTAGGCCTCTCAGAATAAAGGGTTTTGTCTCTATCGCGGACAGAAAAGTAATAATATCCCATAAATTTTACGGATCTTTCCTTTGGGCGGTAGAAGTAGAAAAACTTCGCAGGAGTAATGTCTCTATTGAATTTCTTCTTCCACAGCACAATAGCTGAAATAATTGCTCTCCAGCCTTTGGCATCCAATTGTGTTGGGGCTAACTTTATCGTCTGGAAAATTCTTTTAACTGAAATAGGGACAGATAGCCATAACCCATAAATGAAATCATGGAGGGGGAAGAAAACCCCATCATCAGCAAGTTCCGTGCATGGCCTTTGTTCCGCGGCAGGTGCTGAGCACATCAAACCCTCAGGAAACTCAAAGGCTTCAGCCACCTGATCAACCCACTCTTAAGTCATAATACTATGGATATTAAGGGCACCAGGAGGTCTCTCATCTCTACCAGATGGGCCAGCAGGTTCGTCCTTAGAGTCAGATGGACCCACAGCCGCGACGTTAGTATCCATTGGCTAATTACTTGAATTGGCTTCTTCTATTGCCACGGAGTCTGATTCTGAATCCAATACCACATTGTTGGGGAAATTTCTCAGTTGGCAAGTTCCAATTGATTTCAAAGGGAGCAAAAAAGGAAATTCGGGAGGAGAGGCTCCAAATTATTTGTTCCAAAAGCCTCTCAGAAATTCATCTGGGTCAAAGTTCATATGGCTGCAGCAATACCTGAAAAGCAGAGAGTGCGCAGTTAGGTGTCGCAGCCTATATGGTCATGTATAGGCCTCTTAGAGGTCGCGATAGGAATACTGATGTATCAAATTTGAAGAATAAATAAGAAATGTTAGGCAAAATTGGCTAACTACACTAAGTGTTGGGCTCTCTCGTCCAAGAAGTTAACTTTTACTGCGGAATATTTTTTTGAGGAAGGAGGTATGATATAATCTTACATGCCGTAGTCATTGGACTAGGGGATAAGTTCTGTGAACACTAACCTAAGGGCCTTAGGCAAGGGAATATTTACATGCCGTATCTAGAAATCTACACGTCGCAGCAATTGAGGGTTGTAGACATTTTCCAAAGATCCTAAAATTTTCCAAGGGATTTTATTATGCCGCATCCAGATATTCATCAACCCGCGATCATATAATCAAATAGTTTAGTATTTAGTATCGATTAAATTTGGTGATTGAAGCCCTAGAATTTGAAGAGTTTTCTCAAGAACGTCAAGAACATAATGGGTGTTTAGAAACCCTAAGGTCTAACACAAACCAACAAAATTCATTTATTGGGTCAACATTGAAGATTGATTCAGCACAAGGTTGGTTACCTAGTTCAAATCTAAATAATTACATGAATTCAAACGGGTTCGATTAGTTGGGAAATTGGAAGAAACAAATTGAGATAAAGAATAATTAAATTATAATATGAACTTCCCAGAAATACAAGTTCAGATAGAACAATACCAACTAAAACCCTAAATTCCTACTCATACTTGAAGCACAATTTGCTGAAATGATAGTATCTTTACAATTTGAGAATTCAGTAGTTCAGTTGATAACACGACTTACAAGAATGAATTGTGAATTGAAAAAGCCATTAAAGAGGTTTTTGATTGAAAAAAATTACATGAAAAAGGATGGAAATCGGTTGCTTAGTCTCAAACTGCCTTGCGTCATCTCAGAACCACCACACGCTGCCTTCGAAGGTTGTCGAAAAAATCAAGAGGAGAAATGAACAGAGTTTTTCTTTCAATTTACTCTCGAGAGTTGGAAAGCGTAATGAAGAACATGGCCAATTGCTATTTATATAAGAGGCCACGGGAAGCTGAAGCGTCACCTTTGAAATGCCGCGGGCATCTTGAGAAGACTTCATTACTCAACCGCAGCCCCAATCACAATCTCTTGGCACTACGACTTGGGGGATTATTGATATGACAAATATAGTACCCTGCAGCCTATCACTTACCGACCACGAAATTACCTATTATATGCCTCACTGGCCTACTACCGCAGCCTCTCATAAATAGGGCTCGACCCCTACTTGCTACAGGGCGCGGCCCCAGTCTGATCATATTAACTAGCCGCAACCCCTTTTCTCCATAGCAACAATACAACATCTACACCTATAAATAGAGGTCCACACCTCGAGATAACACATGGATTCCTCTATCTGGATCCGGGTTCATTTCCTACATCAGCAATAAGCTTCGAGCTGATTACTCTCTCTACATCACTAAGCATAACTTGGGGGCTATGGCAGGAGCATTGCAGCCACCATCTCGGAGCCACCGGAGTCATCATAGTCATGTACTATATTCTATTCTCATTCTTGCACACCTCTTTAGGCCTAAATATTATGTACCAAACATCATATATAATGAGAGTGTGGCAACAAAGTGAACGTATGCTCATTTTTATAGCCGAACCACTTGCTCTATTTGCTTATTATACACTTTATAATTGATTTTCTGGTACGAGAACGACAAGTGGACAATTTCTCGTATCATCAATATGTTCCCTACAACATCACCTAAAAAAAAGTAAAAATGACATAGAATGATAATAGTAGATTCTAGACCTTATCGTTTATAAAATTAGGACTTACATCACCTAATCAAAGGACTAAATGACAAGATAGCTCAAATAAAATAATAAAAAAGGACAATTTGTCCCTTATGGGCTTAAGTCGAACCCAATCACTCTCCCAAACCACGAAAGGGCTCGACTACATGCTCAAAGGGGTATGTCGCCATCATCTGAAGCAATCCGCAGTGTGCATGACCAATGCCTTTCAAGTGACATCATCAGGGCCTCTATCGTGAACTCATCTCCCATATCCTTGACCAAGTCTAAGTCTCTTCTTCTTAGGGCAATCTGTTACTTTGCAGCCTGACTGACCACACTCATAGCACTTGAAGGCCTTGTATGTCCCTTTGGCACCTTGGGAGGGGCTCCCGTTATTGACTGTTTGAATGTGGTTGCCTCGGAATTGCACAATGGTACTCCTCCAACCTATGGTCATACTCGATAGCTTTCACCATCGTGGTGATGTTCCTCTATGAAACGGAGCTGAAGTCCCAAAAAATAAGGAGCGATAAGCTGGTACTCATCCTCCTCTAAAGCAGCTTTGGAGCAAAGTAACTAGAACTGCTCTGGAACTGCTCAAGTGCTCTGCTTCATTTAATCAACAACGAAGAGGGTACCTGTCACAATGCCTGAAGCTGGGTGAACAAATCACGACGGTAGGTCTGAGATATGAAGGCCCCTCTCAAAAGGTGCCTCGTAACTAATCATGAGCGCACTGGCTCCAATCCATCCATCTCTCCCCTCCGAGTCAACTCGTTCCACCACACCTGTTTATATCTTTGTAACTTAGTGGCCAAAAATTAAGAAACAAATATGTCGCTCTCGGGGCACATAAGGGTGCACCTTGGGGATTAACTCATTTAACAGAGCCATCTCTCGCTCCAATTTCCACCTCTTTCCGGCCTCGTGATCGCCTCATGTACGGAACACTGTGTCAACAAAATCGGGTCAAAATTATGCCGAATTGAGATTATCTTAGTTGTTGAAAATTATCTTAAATTATGCATCATATATACAGCTACTGAAAATTATCCTAGATGACACCAATTTAAATGAAATTATCCACTCTCTATACATCTGTTTTATAATAAAAAAATCTACACTAAAGATTTGATACAATCTTCGCAACCTGTTCAGTCTACCTATAGTAAATCTCATGGAAAGTTGAGCACACAAAAAAATAAAAAATAAAAAATAAAAACTCACAATTGACGATAAACCAAACTTTTAAGAGATATTTTAGTAACATGTAGGGTGGATCAGGGGCGGACATAGTATGGTGTTGGAAGGGGCACGTGCCCCTCTTAGGGTTTACAAAAAAAGAACAATTAAAATAACCTACAGAACAGACCCAATCTACAAAACCCAAAACGACCTAAATCTTAAAACCCTTCCCTGCTTCAAAACCCAAGCCGTCCGCTCCTCCACTACCTCCATCCCCTGCTTGCTCCGTCCGGCCAGCTGCCACCAGTAATTCCGGCCACCATCATCTTACTCCGGGGTTCCCCTGTTTGCTCCGGCCCGTGTTTACTCCAGCCACCCAAATCTTGTGATTTGTAATGAAGGTATTCTTGTGATTTCTTTAATTATTGTGAGTTTCATTTATTTATTTGAAGTTGGATTTTATTGATTATTTTGAAGATGGATTCCAATCCAAATATTTGATTTTTTGAATATGGGTTTCATTGATATTTTTGAAGATGGGTTCCAAACATATGATTTTTAGAAGATGGATTTCAATTATTTTTTTGAAGATGGGTTTCAATTAGATTTTACATTTCTAAGAAATTATTGATTATTCGTCTAATTTCCTAATAATTTTTTTATTGATTGCTAGCCTCTTGATAAATATTTTTTCAAAAGAGCCCGTGTAGAAGTAATTTCAATTGCATTTCCAATAACGCAATTGTGGATCGATTCTAAAAGATGAAAAATCATAGAGGGAAATTGTAATTTGCTCATTTTATAGTTTAATTAGTATTTGTAATGACAAATTCATATTTTGACTACTCTTTTTAACAATGAAGTATTATGTTTTGTTTTTTTCTAGTTTATTACTATCAACGTGTGAATATTTATCTTTTAGATATGAAATAGCCCTAAAAAAAAATTCGGGGGCTACTGCTCCCGAACCCCCGTCTTTTCCTTTGGTGTGCCCCACCCATTTGAAATTTCTAGATCCGCCACTGGGGTGGATTGTGGTAAAGAGGAGGTAGAGTATGATGAGTGCAGTATATGCTGATATAAATACTATAAATGAATAAGGGTATTATTTTACTTCAAGAAATTCGGAAGTATACAAATAAGGAATGTTGTGTGTACGATAAGGATACTAATATGAATAGTACAATTTTTAAGGTATAGGGATAATGGATAGTATAGTATTGAATCCACATTCATCCGTTTACCACCCCTAGCCATATTAGATCAGTTTCTTTCTCCAAGTTGGGTCATCAGGGTTTAGTGGATCAATTGTTTTCTCGTGGACTATTTGTTGTGAATACAATTTTTATTTTTCATACGTCATTGGTCACCTATGAAGCAATGATTCTTTTAAAGGGTCATCGAGTCAGAATCATATTCAAATCGGGTGCAGATGCGGTCCCGATTCAGCTCCGATTCACACCCATGGAGAATCTCAGTAAATCATAAAAGAAACTAAAATTTGGATTTGGCTAGGATTTGTTAGTTGACTTGTTTTTTAATTTTTTTTAAAAACTGGGATCATTTGTTAAAGTTTAGTACTCTCACTCAAAATATCAGGCTCTTATTTTCTTACTTATGCTTCTTCCTTTTTAATATGACCATTAGGACTTGATTTATTAGTTTTTTATAAATAAATTTCTTGGAGTTGACCATGATACAAGATTTTGGTACATTCTAAAATTTGATTATTTAATTGTTAAACTTGTATTGATATATATTTTTCTATATTAATTGAGGAATAATATAATATATAATATATAATAATTATTATTATTATTATTATTATTATTATTATTATTATTATTATTATTATTATTATTTTTCTTGCCGCACTCGTATCCTATATTTTGAGAATTTTCGAATTGCTGCACCCGCATTCTTAGTTGGTCGTGAATCTGAATGTGAATATTATGTCTGGACAGGCGTGGTGACCATAGCTCTCCAGGATTATTACTACTCAAAACAGTCACAAAAATGCCTATATTTGTCTTTCACTTCATTTTCTCCAGTATTTATTTCACCAGTTTCTTATTAATTTTGCATCTTTGCTTTTGTTGTCTTCACATTTCAAGGCTGAGAGAATACAACATGAATTTGGTTTATTGGGCATGCAATTTACAAATTGTATCGTGGGAACTTGGAAGTGAGCGTTCAAGCAAACGTGGGCACCACGAAGTGCACGAATTTACCACAAGAACAAAGTGTAAAACAATTGTGTTAATCTATTTTTTGATGGATCTGTAAGATTCTGTTTTGCATTAAATTTTCTGTATTACCAATGATTCATTTGCAGTGAAAGCACTACCATGCTAAATTCCATGGCAGAGACACAAAATACGCACGAAGTCCCCCAAAATTTCTTAGCCAAGTAAGTGAAGGTAGACGAACTTTTGCGTTTTCATAAATTATCACGATCTTAAAACGTCAAGAGCGAATTATATTACAAACATCCATGTGGACATATAACCCTGGAGAGCATGTAAGATTTTTTATATGAAAATCCTTTTGCAAAATATATCATATTTATGGATCAGTTGTAGAAATCCAAATCAGTGTCTGGCTTCTTCACATTGGTTCGGTAACCCTTCTCAAAGTCTTTTGGAAGTATGACATACCGGTTTTTGCGGACCGCATGCATTCCTGCTTCCTGGCATATAGCTGTTATCTGCAGACAAACCAAGTTACCAATAGCTCCAATCAACCCAATCCAGAAAGATATAAAGAAAAAAAATGAAAAAAATTCAAATGGAGAACAAAAGAAGAAATAAATGGTGAAAATACACATAGCTCTCCCAAGATATGGCTTAAATTGATATATACGGTTGTTTGTGGCGGGTGCCATGGTATTTCCGGAATTGGGCGGAAGATATTTTTTAATCATCAATTATTTCCTTCATCACAAATTGTCTTGTTTTCTTTTCCTGGTCTGTCCCAATTACAAGTCTCGTTTCTAAAGATTTCAAAGCTACCTCATCTCAGTATTACTCATAGGAGAGCAATGATCTAAATGCATTACATTCCAAATGTATTCATAATTCTTGAGAGGAAAAATTTGGAAAGTCTTTAATATAATTGACTTTCAAACAATGACTATTTATTTTGGATGGAAAAATTAATAATAATAATAATAATAATAATATTTTTAGCTATTTATTAGGATATATTTTATGGAGTAGATATTGTTTAACATTATAATTATTAAGTTTGAGAGTAAGGATGAGATTAGTATTTACCTTTTAATTGTGCTTTATCTAGTATTATAGCTATTTGCTAGAATAGGACTCGATAGGGTTTGTTTAGATGCCGGGAAATGAAATTCAATCAGAATTAAATTCTATGGAATTGGAATTCAATGAATTCCAAACACATGACATTGGAATTAAATTGTTTGGTTCCGCTATGGAATTTAATTTTGAATTCATGTTTGTGTTGTATTGTGTGCAGTGTTTGTTTGTGTAATATTGAATGTGCAGTGTGTGAAACTTTGAACTGTGTATACAATATGTTGTGTGTGTGAAATGGTGTGTGTTCAGTGTGTGCAGGGTGTGAACTGTGTATGAAGTGAGTGAAGTGTGTGTGTGTGTGAGAGAGAGAGAGAGAGAGCAACTGTGTGAAATTATGTGAAACTTGTGCAATGTGTGGTGTATATGTGAAACTATAGGTGCAATGGCTGTGTACTGTGTATGTGAAACTGCGTGTGTGAAGCTTTAAACACTAAGTGCAATGTGTGTGTGTTTCTGTGTGAAACTGTGTACAGTGTGTGAAATTCAATGTACAAAATGCGTGTTTGCGAAACTGATGTGTGCAATGTGTATATGTGGAAATGTGTCTATTGTGTGTGTACAATGAGTGAAGTTGTGTGCTCAACGCGTGTGTGAAGACTTTGGAACTCAATGTGCAGTGTGTGTGTGAGAGAGAGCAACTGTGTGAAACTCTATGTGCAATGTGTGGTGTATGTGTGAAACTATAGGTGCAATGGGTGTGTACTGTGTATGTGAAACTCTGTGTGTGAAGCCTTTGAAACTCTATGTGCAATTTGTGTGTGTTTCTGTGTGAAACTCAATGTACAAAATGTGTGTTTGCGAAACTGTTTGTGTGCAGTGTGTATATGTGGAACTGTGTCTATTGTGTGTGTGCAGTGAGTGAAGTTGTGTGCTCAACACGCGTGTGCAGACTTTGGAACTCAATTTATGGATTTGGAGTTCTTCGAACTAAAATACCATGACAATTCTAAACTCATTCTAATGAAACAATGGAATTGGACTCAAGCCTCCAATTCCAATTCTAAAGCTTGGATTCGAGACTGCCAAACAAACCCTTAGTAGTATTATAAAAAGGTCACTGGCCCTCTCTGGTAATCATTTCTTTTACGTGGTGGGAGATCATAGTGGGTGTGGAGGGCACTGAATCCACTCTCCAATCGTCGACCGTCATCGTGGTTGAAGAGTTGAGGGTTGGCTAGGGCTAAAGTGGTGGAGCGAGTGTCTTGAGATACTCAAGGATGTTTGATGGGGCCTTTCATTTTACGTCAGTAGACTCGGTGGTCTGGGGTAAAGAGCAGAAGCTTAAAAGGGAATGGTCGAGATGCCTAGGAGGGTTGGCGGTGGCAAGAATACTGAGTTACGGAGATACGAAACTATCAGAGCCTCCAGCAATAGTAGCAGTGAGGCAGAGTGCTAGTTGGGTGCTCAGAGAAGGCAGAGGGAAGTGGCAGTTGGGGTTTGGGAGTAAGGGTGAGTCTTGTGGCACGAGGGGACGTACTAGACCAGGGGCAGGTATGTATGAACCTACCAAAGCAACAACGGTTCTTGCGATTTCGCTAATGCCGAGTGACGCTGGTGGTGGTTGTGTGATATCACCAATGGATGTGCAACTGCTCCTTGGGAGCCTAAAGTTCTGGAAGAAGGGAGCTAGAGATAATGTTAAGCTTCTCTGGGACAACATCCAGGGAATCTTCTAATTCCATCGTCTTTCATTCAATCCCGCAATGTTTGCCTTTCTGATGCCATTGAGGTTGTGTTACAACTTTGTTTACATACAACGAGAGAATGATCCTCCTTACGATACTAATTGACGTACACGAGTCAATGACACCAAAAAGATAAGAAAACAAATCGAGACAAAACTCACTTAAATGTATTGATTGAGCTAAAATGTATATGGAGGCGAGAAGGGAATATTTCCTGCATATCACTGTGAGATCATGGGTAATTTCATTATGTAAAATGACATGCCATGACCCAACGGAAGTTTTCACATTTTTAACTAGTTATAGTCATAATACCTAAAGCTAAGGGAGAGGGAATATGGTACCAGAAAGATAATGGAGATTGACCTGAAGGGTAACAATGGAGGCTCATCCCAAAATATTCAAATTAACAATGCCCGAGGTCGAGAGAGAATTAAGGAGATTGACCTGAAGGATAGCAATGGAGGCTCATCCCACAATGAGAGGAGAAGACAAAGGAATGTGCAGAGGGGAAGCTTCAAGATAAGATTGTCATAAAAAATACCATGCTCTTTGGGTGCAAGAAGGGGGAATATATTTTTCCAAAGGTGTAACACCCCGCCTAATTAAATACCGAGTGGCCAGTCCCATACCAAATTAAAACAGAATATACATTTGGCTCATTCTTAGCATCACTGTCGAAAACATTTACAACTCACCCAATACTCAATTAAGCTGGTGTTAAAAACTTTCCAAATTTTAATTTAACAAAATCCATTTCCAGTTTAAGAATAACACAACACATTTTATTCTACAACACTGATAACCAAGTAGATAACACAAAAGAATTTGAATGCAATTGGAATAAACATTCTCAAATAATATTAATCCTTTATAATAATCCCAATAATATCAAATGTATTAAAATGACACGAATACTACAGTATTTGACCCCGATAGAAGAAGATAACTGAATCCTTTGGACGACATGCCCTACTAAGAGAATACTGTGAATCAAATGATGATAGGCGTCTAAGCAAAACTCCATAAATCCATAGCCTGTCTTAATCCGCTAAGGTTGGCGTCCCTGTTGCTGGACACCTGATATAGAAGATACAATAGAAAAGAAAATATGCAAGGAAACGGGTCAGAGCCCGATTGTGAAAATGATTTTTAAAACAACAAGTATTTAACAAGTGCAATAAATTTTTTATTATGTACATGTTAGACCCAACTCTCACTTGCCATTCTCACCTCTCAACTAGAGTGCACACTTAACGTTTCCTATTAACCTCCTAGTTAATGGTTCCTCTTTTCTAGTCTCCATATTATAATTCCATCCCAAATATCATAATCCCCGTATGTCCCATACCATACGTCATTATTATTCATTTACATTTCTCATCGTTTCTCATTAATATGAATCATTTCTCATTAATATGAATTAAGTTTTTCAATAAACATTCATTAACTTAATTCAATTATCTTTCTCTATTCATCGTTATCTACAATTATCACTGTATATAGATTTAACCATAATAAATATCCATTCATTCATTTAATCCATTATATATATATATTCATATATAATACGGCACCCCGAGTCACAGCTGCGGTGCAATGCATTACTCTGCTATCATGTCCCTATATCGTTGGTCGCCGAATAGGAGACAAAAGGTTCGGTAAGGATACCTCGAACCACAAACAACAACACAATCATTGGAGGCGAACATAGTTCTCATACCTATGGGTCACGCACATACCTACGTACCCATAGTCAGCGGACTTATCAACTCCCCGATAAGTCTTTCATAGACCTATGTTCTCGAGCGACAAATAAAAGATCCCATGGATTCATTAGGATATGACTGCCCTCACGCGCAAACCTCCCACCGATAGCAAGTAAGCTAGGTATGTCATACACATAATCATTAATCAATCAAATAGGTATTATCATACCTATAGTATACTAACAACAAGGTACACACATTAACCTTATATTATTCCTTTACGTAGCATTATATCTCTTTAAATACCACGTATTAAAATATCATATCTTTACTTCATAATTTAATTATCCTCGCATCCTATAACATCTCTCCACTCCCGACGTCGTTAAGGTTCATGTGCCGAGCGTCTCGCAAAGCAAAATCCAAACAAGGAACCCCTCCAATACACTACTACTTAACTTTGTCGATCGAGGAGGTCCGTCAACTTCAACTATGCGATCGGGATAATCTCATACCTTCTTTCAACCAAATGTGTTCTAAACTGCCATCTCTATCCAGGAGCCATACCACTACGCTCTTGTACTACACTCAGTCCTTGCGAAATCAATCATGAGCTTAAACTCATTCCTTGATGTTTAAATTGTAACCCTAAGGCTACCCAGGTGTTATATTAAATCTCCCCTACTTGAACTATCCTTAATCCTCATACAAACAGATTAGAATCCAACACATGAATCTAGCAATCGAAATCTCTTTAACTTTAATTATCATAATTCTAATCAATTAAATCCCAATCAAATTAATTCAAATCTTAACTAGGGCTTACTGATCTTCTTTAAGTCCCATAATATCCAATTAATAATCACCGAAGATCTACAAAAGTTTTGGGATAAGAACCAACATTAAAAAGAAACGACATCATGAATTCTCATATTTTAAATACTCAGAAAAATCAGATCCAAAAATTATTCAAATCATCAATCCGACTTCAGATTTGGATTCTACACGAAAAATTGAGTCAGGTATGTGTTTTGAGTTTTTCTTAAATCTCATCTAAATGCACTCGAAAAGGAGATCTAAACATTCCAAATTGGCTCTTCTCATTCCACTCGTTTTTGCCTCTTTTTCCAGAAAATTATCAACATATTATCTTCAAGAACACAAAATGATTTTCAGAATTTCTTCCACAGATTGATGAATATTTATTGGATTACTAACTACCTACAACATGAGTTTAATTCCTATATATTTTTAGATTCCAAAAATCCATTAACAACTATATCCTTTCATCTTCCAAGCATGAAAATCATCTCTTTTTATAACTATCCTAACATGGAAAATATACGAACTTAAATTGAAAATATCAAACACTTGCCTCTAATGAAGATCTGATCCTTTGGAGTTGAATAACACATGTGGTGATGGTGGTGGTGACCTTTGACCTTTGGTTCCCCTCCTTCCCAAGCAAACTTCTTTTTCTTTCCAAACAAACTTTTCCCTTCCCAAGTAACCTTTCACTCTCTCTAGGAAGATGACTTCTCTATTTTGTGTAGAAGAGATGAATGAACCCACATTCAACTAATCTCCAACTACTTATAATAAGACAAAACTCGAAATCACTATTCATCCCCCTTGTAAAAATAACTAAAATGCCCTTTTGGGTTGTCTATTCATTTCCAAATGACCCGAGACTCAAAATTAACATCCAAATAGACTTTTCTGATTATTTCAACCCTTTCGGACGCAACGACGCAGTCGAAATGACTATAAGGTCGATAGAAAATAAATTTCCTTTTTAATTTAATAAATTAGTCCCGACACGTCCCATACCGCGTTTGACTAAAAATCCAAATTACCGAAATTATATCATACAGTCATATCAATGACATCACATTCATATATTACCTAAATATCTTTAAGTAATATTCAGAATCATCCATTTTAATATCCACAATTCGGATAAAACCCAAATGAATTAATTTATAATAAGATCCAATTAATCCATTAATTTAAAATATAACCCATTTTAAAAGTCATTAAAATTACGGGGTATTACAAAAGGGTGGTAGTATTATTATGGATAAAGTCACTCTTACAGAAGAAGAAATGGTGACAGGCAGTATCAAGTAGTTTTATGAGGGGTTATATAGGGAGGAATCATATTTGAGACCATCCTCGTACAATCTTCATTTCTATTTGATTTTAAACGAGGACGGAACGTGGCTTGAGTGTCCTTTTAACAAAGAGGAGACGATAAAAGCTCTTTAGGCTGGTAGCAGGGACAAAGCTCCAATCCGCAATAATATGAGCACGACCTTCCTTCAGTCCTGTAAGGGAGTGTCCAAGTTGGATGTGATGGCGGTCATTCAATAGTGTCATAGTCAGGGTAGGTTCACAACTCTATGTTCATTGCTCCTGTTCAAAACAAAGGGGAGATATTGCCCATCAATTGTTATCAAAATCTGGTTGCTAAGGTGGTTTCCTTGCGGATCAGTAGAGTAAGTGATCTAATTGGAGGAAGGAAGATTTTAAGTGCGTCTTTGGGGACTAATAAAATGTAAAGGCAAGGTTTTATTTAGGCATTCCTGGTGTGGTGTGTAAGCTGGATAATAGAAAGCAGTCCACTTGAGTTAACACTTTCTTCTTTATTTACTTAAGAGGAAGGGTTCGGGGATCAAATGAAGAGCATGGATATAGATATAGACCTGTATCTCTACCATTAGGTACCCATTCATGTAAATGATCCTACAATGTGTTTTATTGCTAGCTCAAGGGTGTGACACCCCGCCTAATTAAATACCGGGCGATCACTCCTTTATTAAATTAAATCAAGGTAATTAGTTGGTTCATTCTCAGCATCACTGTCGATAAAAATAAATTTTCCAATTTAACACCCTAAATAATTAAGCTAAGTGTTAAAAACATTTTCATACAACTTTCCCAATTTTAATTAACGAAAAAGATTTATTTAATTAAAACAACATGTCTACAATTAAGAATCACACCACAATAAACCAAATAACATAAACCATTCATCAATCGAATGTCAACATATGAAACTAAAATCACAAATCCATCCTAAATAAATTCCATGGAACAATACTGGAAATAACTGAAATATAAATGTCCCAACAACAAATGAAATAATGGAAAGGGCGACACATGCCCAATAAATGAGAATGCTAGAAGTGGAGTCAATAAAGGAAGCCGTCTACGTAAGTGACCTGCAACTCCCACCTAAGCCGCAGCACGCTCCTCTCAAAGGATCCTAAGCAAGACGCCCCTGTGGCTGGGCACCTGAAAATATACATATATATACAAGAGAGAGAGAGAGAGAAAAAGAAACGGGTCAGAGCCCGAAAGTGTGTTTGATTTTAAAATACGTTTAGCAAGTATTTAAATTGATTCAGGCCAATGCAATAACATATTAGTACGTCACTCTCTTGAGAAAATACTCACCTCTCTTCTAATGTGCACACCTATCGCACTAACCTTCCCCACGGTTTCTTATCATTTAACGCACTGGTCTTTCTAAAAGATTTAACTTAACTTCGATTTCTCGCAAGATTTATAATTCACGACTCCATTTTAAAAGAATGTTCCAAACAGTAATCAAAGTCCTCCATTTTTAAATTTATAAAATCAATAAAGTTTTTACAGTGACATCTTATACTTTTTCAAAACAAGTATTTAATAATTTGAGTCAACAACCATGTCCTACTTATCAAATCTCAGTAGACAGTTTCAAATATCATAATCTCATATATATATATTAACTACTCGTATAATATATATATATAACAGCAACCCGAATAAAACTATGGTGCGTGCATACTCTACTATCCAAAGCCCCATATCACTCATATTAAGGGGAATACATTCGGAATCACTCTCGAATTGTATTAACAGAAATACACAAACAATTGAGGCGAAGCATAGATTCCAAGTCTCTAAGAGGATGGCACATACCGGCGTCTCTTAGGACCGTCTGAACTATCACATCGATAGCCTGTACCAAGGATATCTATCTGCTAGGGTACAAGTCAATATCCCCCATAAAGGTCCCATCGAGATAAGACTTGTCCCAGCGCGGAAACCTCAGGGATAGTAAGTAGCGTGGGTATGATTTTCACATGCATATAATATATGTACACACAATCATATAAATATACCACTTTATCATATTAATATAGGTTCTTCTCATCACCCATAATTATACCATATATACTTAATTCACAGTTATAGAATTTCGTATAAGGTTTTATTCCTAACCTTAACTCGAAGGGTTTTCTCACTTATTACCTAACACTCATGGGCTACATCCTCACAAATCTGAATTCCAGTAAGTGTCTTTATTAGGTTCCAACGTAACTCTCTTACGCACCTCACCCCTTAAATTCATAAGTCCACTAACCAAAAGTAAATATCCCATAAATACCATTTTCGATAAAGATAAAGGTTCCAACATTTATTCATATACCCTACTGGTCCTCGATGTCTCCCAAATCAACTTATCAAGAGTGCCCAAGAATTATATCACGACAATTTGAATTTAACGCATTTAAAGAGGAAATTAGTAGTCTGCCAGGAGGGGTCGATCGATCGAAGCTTGGGGCTCGATCTATCGAACCTTCGATCGATCGAAGCTCTAGGCTCGATCGATCGATCAAGCAGGCATGGGCAAAATTCTGCAGAATGCAGTTACGGGTTTCATCCAACTTCTTCATCTAAAACGATGTGTTTCCATTCTAATCACCCCAAAAATCCTACTATCATCATTATAACATTATACTAGGTGTTTATAACGTAAAGCATGCGCGTAACTATCATTAAACATGGGTTTTCAACCTAAAATCATGTCTAATTATCAAGAACCCTAAAGTTTTCTTAAACAGATTTCTAATGAATCTTTCTTCAATATTTCTTTATTATGATCACCAAATTTCGTGGATTATTACCTCTGCATGGAAAGGGTTTCCATAATTTACATATACATCAATACTACATGGGTTCTCCTATCAAAAATGGGGTTTTCTTCCATAGTTTATATCACAATTTATTCCTAAGCTAACATGAAGATTGCATCAATGAAAATAGCAAGTTTAAACACTTGCCTGGGATTTTGGTATGCAGATTCCCGGATGATTTTGGTATGGTTGCGTTCCTTGTCTCGTGATCTACGCGGTGGTGGTGGTGGCGGTGAAATCCGGTGGCTTTTTTGCCTTGGTTTGCCTTGGAGCTCTCTCCTCTCTTCTCCAATGGCCGTCACTTGATTTGTGAATGTTCTAACCCTAAGAGGCTGACCTAATGGTTGATATAGGTTGGCTGAAATTCGTGGGTTTAATTGTCCACTTAAGTAAAATGACTAAAATGCCCTCCCGGGACACCAATTAGGCCTAAAAACGCCCCGAGACCCAAACTAAACCCCCGGGTACACTTTTCTGACTATCTCGACCCTTCCGGACGCGTTGGCGCACTCAAAACGACCATACGAACAACTTATAAAATATTCACTTTTTATTTAACAAAATTAGTCCCGACGTGACACGGGCACGTCCCAACTTAAATTTCCGAAATGGTCATTTAATTCACTTATGACATTCAATATAACCAATATAGTATATCACTATTCTCATTAGTAATATTCAACAAGTTTCCCATAATTACTAACTCTCGTCATGTTAATAATTATAACATAATTAATTTCCGGATTTTTATTAAATAATCATTCTCATTAAATTTAATAAATCCCCAAATTAATATAGCATAAAAATACTTCCCCCCTAATAACGGAATTTCGTCCCGAAATTCGGAAAATAAGGCATACCTGGTAAAAACAACTCTGGATATCTCTCGCGTATATCTGCCTCATGCTCCCAAGTGGATTCCTCTTCATTATGATGATCACACTGGACTCGCACAAGTGGAACTATTTTCGACCTCAATCTCCTCTCACTATAGTCTAGAATAGCCACTGGTCTCTCCTCGTAAGAGCTATCAGACTGTAAATCTATCTCATCTATCGCAATGTGAGTATAGGCCATATCATCCCGAAGATATCGTCTTAACGAAGAGATGTGGAATACATCGTGGATGTGATGTAAATGTTCTGGCAGTCCCAACCTGTATGCAACCGGCCCAATCCTCTCGATGATGGGAAATGGTCCCACATACCTCGGGGCCAATTTCCCCTTCTTCCCGAACCTCATCACTCCCTTCATAGGAGATACACGCAATAACACTTGATCTCCCACATTAAACTCCCGGAAGAACCGTTTCGCATCGGCGTAGCTCTTCTGCCTGTCCTGGGCTACCCGAATACGACTCCTGATTATCTCAATCCTTGCGGAGGTCTCCTGAATCACTTCTGGTCCTAACAACTTGTTATCCCCCACTTCGAGCCAACAAGTTGGAGAACGACAAGGCCTGCCATACGAGGCCTCAAATGGGGCCATACCAATCGTAAACTGATAAGAGTTATTACAAGTAAACTCTACCAGTGGGAGATGTGGCTCCCAACCTCCTCCAAAAATCGAGAACACATATGCGTAGCCTATCCTCTAACATCTGATTAGTACGCTCTGTCTGTCCATCTGTCTGTGGGTGGTAAGCTGAACTCAACCTCAACTCGGTACCCATAGCCTCCTAAAAACTTTCCCAGAAACGTGACACAAAAATCTTGTCTCTATCTGACACAATATTCAGGGGCACCCCGTGTAATCTGATAATCTCAGCAATGAACAATTGAGCATACTGACCCGTAGTATAATCTGTCCGCACTGGCAGAAAATGAGCCACTTTGGTCAGACGGTCTACAATCACCCAGATAGAATTGTGGCCCCGCTGTGATGTAGACAACCCTGTAATGAAATACATGGAAATACTCTCCCACTTCCACGCGGGTACTTCCAACGGCTGAAGCAATCCTGACGGTTTCTGGTGGTCCACCTTCACCAGTTGGCAGGTAGAACACTTGGACACAAACTCGACGATGTCCTTCTTCATCCCACTCCACCAGTATTGATGCCTCATGTCCTGGTCCATTTTATCACCTCCCGGATGTACTGCAAATCGGGACCCGTGAGAATGAGTCATCACTTCATGACGTAACTCCGCTCCTTCTGGAGCCACTAATCTCCCATTAAACCGCAAACCTCCATCAGAACTAACAGAATAGGACTCAGCACCCTCGGCTAGAAGTCGCACAATCTGCTCCTGGCAAAACGGGTCTGTGGTCTGTGCCTGTATCACCATCGTAACAATCTCGGGTGTGACTGAAATCACGGATATGAAAGAACGGGCTACTGCGTCCTGGTGACCCAACTCCTTACACTTTGATTTCCAGATGTCCGCTACATCGTCTACCGGTCTATGGCTCAACGCATCAGTAACTACGTTGGCCTTCCCCGGATGATACTGTATATCGAACTGGTAGTCCTTCACAAACTCTAACCACCTGCGCTGACGCATGTTCAGCTCTCGCTGAGTGAACAGGTACTGCAGTGACTTATGGTCTGTGAACAAACGGAATTTCTCACCCAACAAGTAGTGCCTCCAAATTCTCAATGCAAAGACGACCGCTGCTAACTCCAGGTCGTGGGTGGGGTAATTCTTCTCATGCGTCTTAAGATTGTGGGAAGCAAAAGCTATAGCCTTCTCCTCCTGCTGGAGCACACCTTCAAGTCCCCGTAAAGACGCATCGGTGTAAACCAGGTACTCCACACCCGGCTTCGGTAACGCAAGGACTGGCGCTGAAGTAAGTTTGTCTTTTAGCTCATCGAAAGCCAAAATAACCAGTGTCATCCCAACCATATGGTACCCCTTTGCGAGTCATATTTATCAATGGACCCGCTATTTTGGAGAATCCCCGAATGAATCTCCTGTAGTATCCGGCTAACTCCAAGAAACTACGCACTTCTATCGGTGTCGTGGGCTGTCCCCACTCCCTCACCGCTGACACTTTGCTCGGGTCAACTGCAATCCCCTGCTTAGAAACAACATGGTCCAAGATCTGTACCTCTCGCAACCAGAATCCACACTTCTCGTACTTAGCATACAACTGATGCTCTCGTAGAGTCTGAAGAACCTGCCTCAAGTGCTCGGTATGCTCCTCCTCGGAGTGTGAATATATCAAGATGTCATCTATGAAGACGATTACAAACTGATCCAAGAACTCTATGAATGCTCGATTCATCATGTCCATGAAAATGACTAGGGCATTTTTGAGTCCGAACGGCATCACCCTGAACTCATAGGACCCATATCTCGATAAGAAGGCCGTATTGAAACATCCTGCTCTCTAATACGTAACTTATGGTACCCCGACCTCAGATCTATCTTCGAAAAGAAAGTTGCTCCCCTCAACTGGTCGAACAGATCATCGATTCGAGGCAACGGATACTTATTCCGTATCGTGACTTTGTTCAATTCACGGTAGTCCACACACAATCTTAGTGAACCATCTATTTTCTTCACAAACAAGACTGGAGCGCCCCAAGGTGAGTTACTCCTACAAATGAAGCCCTGACCTAACAGCTGCTCAATCTGATCTCGTGGCTCTCTCATCTCTGCTGGAGCCATACGGTACGGTGCGCGTGCTATAGGTCTCGTATCTGGCAATAAATCTATAACAAAGTCTATCTCACGACTGGGCGGTAGGCCAGGTATCTCCTGAAACACATCGGAATACTCCCTGACAACAGGGATCGAATCTAAGGGAATCACAACCTCCTTAGAGGTATCCTCCTCTATGTAATACAAATGAGCGGTCGAACCTCCCTCTGGGCGAGGCATCGCCACTACAAACATTTCTTGCTCCGAAATGGCAAAAACAATGCTCCACCGAAGTAGATAATCATGGCTCTATAAGCGGCGAGCCAATCCATACTGAGTATAACATCATGCTAATGCATATCTAAGACTAGCATATATACAGGTAATACCAAACTACCAATCTCTACCCCCACTCCCGGGCATATAAAGAAAAATAAAAGACCCACTCCCAAGATGGTGAGTCTACACACGTCACTGAGCTCACTGCCGTGGCTAACAACCCTAAGGCTTTCGCAAAAAAATTAGCTTATAAAATAGTGCGTTGCACTCGTAACAAACAAATCTCGACTCATGGTAACATGGATAGAAAAACATACCCTTAACCGTGGGCGGTGCCTGCGGGGTGCTACCTATGGGAAATTATAGACACGTCCGCCCTGTAGCTTTCTCTGCTGAACTGAGGCTGTTGGAAAAGGTGGCGGAGTTGGCTTCTGAGGTACATTGTCAGCACATTCCTGCCGTGGGGCCCTATTCTTCTATGGACAATTTTGACGCCTATGGCCATTCCTGCCACATTGGAAACACCTCCCCCGAAACTGCTTTCCTTCCTTACGGTATTGACTAGCCTCTCTTTTTCCCTGGTCTTGCTGGCCTTGAGGGGAAATCTGCGGAAAAACTATGTCAGGGCGAGGACAATCCATCCACTTGTGACCCGGTTGTACACATTTATAGCAGAGTTTCGAAATTCTTTGCCGGTCAGGTTGTAGTTTATCCCCAGTCTGATTCAGACAAGATTTACATTTGTGGTCCTCCGTTCCACAACCGAAACACCTCTTGGTGATTTCATTCTGAACCTGGCTTCGTTGTCCCTGACACTTTTGTCTTTGTACATAAATCTCGTTACTACTGGAACTGACTCTATCTTGATTGTTTTGTTATCGCAGATTCGGTGCCTTCGCACATTCTCAACGTCAGTCACATGCACTAGGTTAACCTCTCTAGGTCTTTTTCCTCCTTTAAGTTGTAGGCTGCGTTCTTAGTATTGTAGAACTGCAGTGGTAACTGCTTGTGCCACGATACCCGCTAACTCGGCGGTTGATACTCTCCCTGGGGATACCTGAGGTGTGAGTCGATCTTGCTCGATGACTCCCTTAACCGTCTTAGCTAGTTCTTCTTGACGATCCATTTGAAAATTTAAGTAAATTTGGATGAGTTCATCATTCAAATAACCAAATCGCAGAAGTACGAAATTCCAAAGTATAGAGATAGACACAACATTCCTAGTAGTAGGGCTCTATATCAAAGAAAGCAACGCTGAAACATAATAGGCCGCACAGATCCTAAAGGACTCTATAACCTGATGCTCTGATACCACCTGTGACACCCCGCCTAATTAAATACCGGGCGATCACGCCTTTATTAAATTAAATCAAGGTAAACAGTTGGTTCATTCTCAGCATCACTGTCGATAAAAATAAATTTTCCAATTTAACACCCTAAATAATTAAGCTAAGTGTCAAAAACATTTTCATACAACTTTCCCAATTTTAATTAACGAAAAAGATTTATTTAATTAAAACAACATTTCTACAATTAAGAATCACACCACAATAAACCAAATAACATAAACCATTCATCAATCGAATGTCAACATATGAAACTAAAATCACAAATCCATCCTAAATAAATTCCATGGAACAATACTGGAAATAACTGAAATACAAATGTCCAACAACAAATGAAATAATGGAAAGGGCGACACATGCCCAATAAATGAGAATGCTAGAAGTGGAGTCAATAAAGGAAGCCGTCTACGCAAGTGACCTGCAACTCCCACCTAAGCCGCAGCACGCTCCTCTCAAAGGATCCTAAGCAAGACGCCCCTGTGGCTGGGCACCTGAAAATATACATATATATACAAGAGAGAGAGAGAGAAAAAGAAACGGGTCAGAGCCCGAAAGTGTGTTTGATTTTAAAATACGTTTAGCAAGTATTTAAATTGATACAGACCAATGCAATAACATATTAGTACGTCACTCTCTTGAGAAAATACTCACCTCTCTTCTAATGTGCACACCTATCGCACTAACCTTCCCCACGGTTTCTTATCATTTAACGCACTGGTCTTTCTAAAAGATTTAACTTAACTTCGATTTCTCGTAAGATTTATAATTCACGACTCCATTTTAAAAGAATGTTCCAAACAGTAATCAAAGTCCTCCTTTTTTAAATTTATAAAATCAATAAAGTTTTTACAGTGACATCTTATACTTTTTCAAAACAAGTATTTAATAGTTTGAGTCAACAACCATGTCCTACTTATCAAATCTCAGTAGACAGTTTCAAATATCATAATCTCATATATATATAAACTACTCGTATAATATATATATATATATATATATATATATATATATATATATATATATATATATATATATAACAGCACCCCAAATAAAACTATGGTACGTGCATACTCTACTATCCAAAGCCCCATATCACTCATATTAAGGGGAATACATTCGGAATCACTCTCGAATTGTATTAACAGAAATACATAAACAATTGAGGCGAAGCATAGATTCCAAGTCTCTAAGAGGATGGCACATACCGACGTCTCTTAGGACCGTCTGAACTATCACATCGATAGCCTGTACCAAGGATATCTATCTCCTAGGGTACAAGTCAATATCCCCCATAAAGGTCCCATCGAGATAAGACTTGTCCCAGCGCGGAAACCTCAGGGATAGTAAGTAGCGTGGGTATGATTTTCACATGCATATAATATATGTACACACAATCATATAAAGATACCACTTTATCATATTAATATAGGTTCTTCTCATCACCCATAATTATACCATATATCCTTAATTTCACAGTTATAGAATTTCGTATAAGGTTTTATTCCTAACCTTAACTCGAAGGGTTTTCTCACTTATTACCTAACACTCATGGGCTACATCCTCACAAATCTGAATTCCAGTAAGTGTCTTTATTAGGTTTCAACGTAACTCTCTTACGCACATAACCCTTTAAATTCATAAGTCCACTAACCTAAAGTAAATATCCCATAAATACCATTTTCGATAAAGATAAAGGTTCCAACATTTATTCATATACCATACTGGTCCTCGATGTCTCCCAAATCAACTTATCAAGAGTGCCCAAGAATTATATCACGACAATTTGAATTTAACGCATTTAAAGAGGAAATTAGTAGTCTGCCAGGAGGGGTCGATCGATCGAAGCTTGGGGCTCGATCTATCGAACCTTCGATCGATCGAAGCTCTAGGCTCGATCGATCGATCAAGCAGGTCTGGGGAAAATTCTGCAGAATGCAGTTACGGGTTTCATCCAACTTCTTCATCTAAAACGATGTGTTTCCATTCTAATCACCCCAAAAATCCTACTATCATCATTATAACATTATACCAGGTGTTTATAACGTAAAGCATGCGCGTAACTATCATTAAACATGGGTTTTCAACCTAAAATCATGTCTAATTATCAAGAACCCTAAAGTTTTCTTAAACAGATTTCTAATGAATCTTTCTTCAATATTTATTTATTATGATCACCAAATTTCGTGGATTATTACCTCTACATGGCAAGGGTTTCCATAATTTACATATACATCAATACTACATGGGTTCTCCTATCAAAAATGAGGTTTTCTTCCATAGTTTATATCACAATTTATTCCTAAGCTAACATGAAGATTGCATCAACGAAAATAGCAAGTTTAAACACTTGCCTGGGATTTTGGTATGCATATTCCCGGATGATTTTTGTATGGCTGCGTTCCTTGTCTCGTGATCTACGCGGTGGTGGTGGTGGCGGTGAAATCCAGTGGCTTTTTAGCCTTGGTTTGCCTTGGAGCTCTCTCCTCTCTTCTCCAATGGCCGTCACTTGATTTGTGAATGTTCTAACCCTAAGAGGCTGACCTAATGGTTGATATAGGTTGGCTGAAATTCGTGGGTTTAATTGCCCACTTAAGTAAAATGACTAAAATGCCCTCCCGGGGCACCAATTAGGCCTAAAACGCCCCGAGACCCAAACTAAACCCCCGGGTACACTTTTCTGACTATCTCGACCCTTCCGGATGCGTTGGCGCACTCAAAATGACCATACGAACAACTTATAAAATATTCACTTTTTATTTAACAAAATTAGTCCCGACGTGACACGGGCACGTCCCAACTTAAATTTCCGAAATAGTCATTTAATTCACTTATGACATTCAATATAACCAATATAGTATATCACTATGCTCATTAGTAATATTCAACAAGTTTCCCATAATTACTAACTCTCGTCACGTTAATAATTATAACATAATTAATTTCCGGATTTTTATTAAATAATCATTCTCATTAAATTTAATAAATCCCCAAATTAATATAGCATAAAAATACGGGGTATTACAAAGGGGGATCCTCTATCCCCTATCATTTGTATCCTCGTGATGAAAGGTCATTGGGGTCATTTTGAGAAGAGGTAATGGTGGTCTATTAAAGGATTTTGAATGGGTGATAAAGGCGTTGTTGCATTATCAGTTTCTCAATTGCTTTTTGCGGATGACACTATTGTTTTATGGTGTGAATGCGGATCAATTGACATCTCTTCAAATGATTAGGGTGTTCTTCGCGGCGGTTGCGGATATCAGAATTATTGTTAGGACGTCTCAGCTTATTCCGCTGGAAGGTGCAAAACCCAAGCTCCCTGGCAGCTGTTTTGGGGTGTGAGGTGGGTGCTCTTCATTACTCTTATTTGGCCATCCTTATTGGGTTTCTCATGAGCCCAAAAATATTTGGGATCCGATTATTGAAAGATTTTAAAGGAGGTTATAGAGTTGGGAGAAGGCCTGCCTCTAAGGGAAGGAAACTTGTACTTATACTTTAGCAAGTTTACCACTTATTTTCTCTCCATTCTCACCCTCTTGGTATCTATTCAGAAGAGATAAAACAACATCACTGCTCATTTTCTGCAGAAAGGAATGAAGGAAATTAGGTGGCTAAATACCATCTAGTGCACAGGAGATAGCTATAAAGCACAGAGTCTTCAAAATAGTAAACAAATCCGTATCGTACCCGAATCAGATGCGATTCTCACCCGATACGCACCCACTGCGTATCCAATTATTTTAATTAAATTTAATTACAGATCCTTCATGGATTCTTTAATAAGTCTGATTTTTCTCGTGAAGAATACTAAGGTTATCCGGTATTTTTTATAAATGTCCTTTGTGAAGATATGGCGATTTATAGTCTAGATTGGATGGAACTTTGCGAAGGAGAGAGGGTGAGAGTGGGCCAAAGACAGAGATTCGAGAGTTAGAAAGATATATATTGAATTGAAAATCATTCATGTGGATTTTAATGATGTGGATCTTCAAGCTCAACATTGTCCTGTTATTGCAAATCAACTTTCAACATTTTTCAACCTCGAGTGGTGATACTTAATAATAGTTCCATAATAATTTACACAAGTGGTGTTCAAAAGTTAAATACATGGCTAGATTTTACAAAAGTTGAAATTAAGTAGTGAAAAGTTGTTTGAGAATAGATCTTTTTCAAGAATGATATTTTCACTTAAATCTTTTTCGTTATGATCCAATTTTTATGTTGGAGATTTATAAAAGTAGTTATTAATTTGTATAAAACCTAATTTACAATCTACATAAAATTAAGGAATATTATAATATATTTATATTTTTATTATATTTCCTAAAGCACTAGAATCCTACTTTTTAAAGATTTTTCGAATCGCCGTACCCGCACTGTGGCGGAGAGGATTGCATATCAATGATTTGAGCATTTTTAATAAGATCTCTTGTATTGAAGGTTTCTGTTGGAAGATAACCATCTTTGGAGACATAACGGTGTGGCAAGGTTAGGCGTGTTGGGCTTAGGATGGGGTGCTGGTGACTTTCAGGGGCCTTGTGGTGTGAGTTTATGAAACTCATCGGGAAAGGATGGAAAGAGTTTAGTTAGAAGTCTTTGAGATCAGCGATGAAAGGAGAGTAAGATTTTAAAATGACTTATGGTGTAATAGTAGCTTGTTAGGGGAAAAGTTTTCTGGCCTTTTTTAGATTGCCATCTTACCGGTCATCAGAAGGCTTCCAACCATAGGAGGCAAACATGAGTACAACTTGCACTTCAAAAGGAATTTTCAACGTTGGGAGTTGAAGGCGGTAGAGAGACCTCAAGGGTTGTTGTATGAGCAAGGCATTACTTCATGGGATGCAAATGTGTTGAGCTTGAAGGGGGGATAGAAGAGGTCAGTTCTCCGATAGGCCTTTACACTCTTCACTTTTAATAGTAGTATAGTGCGGAGGGGCCTTTTCCTTTGAGGGAGATTTGAAAGACTTTTTCTCCTTTCGACTGTGATATTCTATGGGTGGTCAGGGGCTTGGAATGCCATTTTAACCTGAGATAACTTGAAGAAGATGGGCCATCAAGTGGCTAGTAGATGTTGGTTCTGTACTGTTGGACTACTGCTACACTGAGTAGCCAAAAGTTTGTGGGACATTATTTTAGCACTTTTGAGGATGGTGTTGAATATGACAAAGCGCTGGTTAATTATTTGTCTGCTTGGCACCGGGGTTGGGTGTGGAAGGAGGTGCGGAAGAGCTGGAGGTGGTTGCTCCTCTTTAAATTTTCAGATTTTATGGAGAGCATAGTACTTTGAGAGGATTGAGAATCCTCATCGAAGATTAAATTTCTTTTGCTGAGCATGTTGTATATTTGCCATTGGCAAGCTCCCCTGTGATACATTCACCCTTCGACCTAAGTTTAAACTCTCTGCGGTTTTGTTCCTGCCAAGGCTACATTTTTCCTCTACCCTTTTTGTCTGGTTATAGAGTCTTGTCAATGTCATGTATACTCAGGTTTCACCCATTCTTGCAGGTATTTTAACATATCTTTACTTTATTAATAATAAAAATGCCATTTTTACATTTGTCACGGACATAAACTATGATATATATCTACATTAGGAAATAATTCTTCTCCTTTTTGTAAATGTAATAAACTGTGACAAATTTATGTTCTGCAACATATTACGTAAATATTTCCAAAAACGCAACCCCCACCCCACCCCACCCCACAGATACTACCTGCGTTAACCTATAGCCTAACCGCCCAAGTCAAGCGCTTAGGTCATGTAAAATAAAAAAGGTTACAGCAAATAAGATGCTATCTTACTGAAAGCAATTAATGCTTAAAAACAAACCTCGACAGCACTTGTTTTATCAGGTCGCGAAACATAGTCCTCCAAATCAACCTCATCACTCAAGTTCATCTTAGCAGTGCAAACCTATGAACAAACAATAGTCAATATGCATATGTAGCTAGGGATGATCTCAGATATATTTTGCCAAACTCAAAATTTACCCTCATAAACATATGGGCGCGCGCACACACACACACACACACACACACACACACACACACACACAGAGAGATCTCAATTATTCATGAAGTTAGCAAGAAATTTTACCACTGCATAAAGAGGTTAAAAAGAGATTTCAAATGGCAGTTATAACATCACTAACCTGAAAAACAAGCCTCTTTTGTCTTTTATCAGGCAAAGGAAACTCTATCTTACGATCCATTCGACTAGGACGAGGAAGTGCTGGGTTCAGAGTGTCAGCACGGTTATTGGCCATTATAACTTTCACGATCACAGTTTGATCGAACCCATCCATCTATCAAAGCATTTGATCAAATATAAAATTTATGCATTAAAAGTAGCCAATGCATGCATGGAAATGTGGAGTCGCAAACTTTCGGATAACCATATATTACAAATTCCATATACCTAAGATCTTACATTCATCAGAATTCCAATTCTATGAACCTTCAAGGCAATTGATTTTATAGATTGTAACATGCAAGCTTAATATTTAGTTCCACGATACCTGATTCAGGAGTTCCGTAAGAATTCTCTGAACCTATCTATCAGCTCCAGTTTGAGCATCAAATCTAGCAGTTGCAATAACATCTACTTCATTTATAAAGGTGATTGCAGGAGCATTCTCTTTTGCAAGGCGAAAAACATCACAGACCATTCGAGGACCCTGTTAAAGAGGAAAATAATGAAAGTTATTTGAAATGATTTGCAAACCTGTAGAAAATTAATCTTGGTTTGTGGGTGTATTTAATTTGTATTTTAATTAGGCTTAAATAACTTGTATTACTTATTGGGCTAAATTGTAACATTAATATGGGCTAGCGTAATTAGTTATTATGGATTTTTATAGTTAGTTGGGTCCATTAAAGGTGAAACATTTCTAGAAGGGTCTTTTGCTATGCTCTTGTAAAATATCTAAGAAGTAGGTGGTAGTTAGGAGTTGTAATTAATGAGTCACTAGATTCTTCCCTTGAGACGTATAAATAGGGAAGTGTCTAGCCATTTTATATCAAGCCAAATTTGTGATCAATACAAAGTGTTCATTTCCTAAATATTCAACCCCTCTCCTCTTATCTTCATGTTGCTCCCTTAGTGATATAAAACACCCTTATTTCAATAAAGTGGTATTTGAATCAAGTTCTTTAGTAAAAATGGCATATGAGATTGTTCCTTTCTAAGTCCCTCAACTCACGAAAGACAACTACAACCATTGGAGTATCAAGATGTAGGCTTTGCTTGGATCTTACGATGTGTGGGAGATTATAGAGAAGGGCTACAATGAGCCCAAAGATAGAGCTGCTTTATCCCAAGCTCAAAGGGACTCTTTGAAGGAAGCAAGGAGTAAAGACCAAAGGGCTCTCTCCCTCATCCATCAAGATTTGGATGAAGGCACATTTGAGAAGATTGATTGTGCTACAAAATCAAAGGAATCATGGAAGATTATACAAAATTCTCACAAGGGGATTGAGAAAGTAAAGAAAGTACATCTCAAAGCACTTAGAGGCGACTCTAAATCTTTAACCATTAAAGACTGAATCAATTTCTGATTATTTTTTAAGAGTTTTATCTGTTGTAAATCAACTCAAGGTAAATAATGAGAATATGTGACGTGAATGAAGAATTAGGGGTTATTTTTAGTATTTTTAGTATTTTATTGCATTTTTGTTATTATTTAGTATTTCTTTTATTTTTAGTATTTCATTATATTTTCCTTTTTTGTTAGTATTTAGAAGGAAGGTTACTAGCTCTTAGGGACATAATTGTAATTACATTCTTAGCTTAGAGGTCAAACAACCTCCTTCCTTTAAATACTCATTTGAGGCATTCTTCCATTTTGAGATTTGAGAGAGTTTGGAGGGATTTATCTTTTCTTGCTCCCATTTGACGTCATTTATGTCAATTTGTATCAAAGTATAGTTCGCTCCACCGGTTGTTGATGTTGTAAAAAAAACAAAACTCTTAAAAAATATCAAGGTGGGTCCAAGAAAAGACGAACACCTCCGCGACAACTCCTGATGATCAACTCTTAAAGGTTATCAACCGATTGGTGTCCCGAATGGATGGATTCATCGAGGATCGCCTCCCTCAACCACCACCCAAATTGTTACCCACCACTATTAACCCTAATTCCATAAACCAAAACCCTAGCTCCCAAAACCCCTCTACCCATGCTTTCGCATCCCATTTCCCATTTTACCCAAAAACCTGACCCTAGCCCCATTTATTTCCAAACCAGCACCACCACAAGTGACCAAACCACCGTAACAGAGGTGGCAACAGGCGGTCACCGTGGCCAGCCCCTGCAAATACCTCCGATAGTCCAGAAAGTTAGGACAAAACCAGTGGACCTGCTGGAATTCCAGTCGTGATTTGTCGGCCCAACCACCTTCCAAAAGAGGCGGATTACAGTAAAAAACGTCCAGAAATTACTACCGACACAACCAGCCACCTGATGCAAGCGGGCCAGCCTCCGAACAGCCCTTCCGAAACTCTAAACATGTTTGATTCCCCAACTCAACAGACCGACGGTTCTGTGTACAAAACTGACCTATTTCGGCTTCTCAACTACCATCCCGGGCGGGCCACACGTCAGAAATGGACAATAACTCGCCGGAAATACCCACCCCTGTGGACAATCCCTTTGGCAATGCCCCAACACCAAATCCCCTTGATCGAACCACTCAAAAAGTGGTCGACATTGTCCCAACCACTACCGATCAGCTTCCTCTGGCCGTTCGAACCCCGACCTATTTCTCCGGCTTGCGTTCGATCATCATCAATAATTTCGACCATTTTTCGACAAAAATTCAGCCCGAACATCATCAGATGTCTCTGCACTCAGTAAATGAGCAATTTCTAGCTCCAATCGGTGCCATTTCTGTGATAAAACCCATTGGGTAGTCCTGTAATTTACTATTCCATGCTCGGATGACAAAAACGGTGGTGAACGAAAAAAATTTTGTTCAAAAATTATTTTTTCTCTACCCCGACCTATCTAAGATCCACCCGAAAGCCCTCAAGAACCATTATTTTAAAAATTCAATCCCATCATGACCCATTGTTACCCAAACCCCTCAAGTTCAATCCAATCAAGATTTTGCTCAACAAACCCTAGGGTTTCTATCCCTTCATGTCCAAGAATCCATAAAAATTAAGACTACCACCCCTACATACTCTCTTTTGTTCGGATCCTTTTAAGAACATGTGCAAAAACTAGGGTTTGGCACTAAGGCCTCGTTTGGGAGTTTGGGAGAGAAAAGAAAGGAAAGGAAAATTTTATTAGGAGAGAAAAGAAAAGAAAAGAAAAGAAAGCTAATAGGAGAGAAAAGAAAAGAAGAGAAGAGAAAGGAGTTTGGGAGAGAAAAGAAAATAATTTTCTTTCTTGCGTTTGGGAGTTTGGAAGGAAAATAATTTTTTTAAGAGGAAGAAGAACAATTCATTAAAAAACTTTCCTTTCTCTCCATTTCTTTCCGATTTGGAAAGAAAGTTTTGGAGAGAAAGGAAGAGAAAGTTTTTTAAAAATTTTCCTTTCTTTTCTCTCCTTTTAAACTCCCAAACAAGAGAAAGTCACTTTCTTTCCTACTTAAACTCCCAAACAAAGGAAAGGAAACACACTTTCTCTTCCTTTCCTTTCTTTTCTCTCCAAAAATAGAACTCGCAAACGAGGCCTAAAACTATGGTTTTTGATCCAGGTGGTAGAAAATTTTGTTGTTGGACATGAGGAAGAAGGTGAAGATTAATGCAAGAATTGAATAATCTTCCTCAAAATTTTTAGATTTTGACCCTCACATTTTGCCTCTTCCGCAATTTTGGAATTTTTTGCATTCTACCTCAATTTTAAAGTTCGAGGATGAACTTTTTTGAAGGTGGAGAGAATGGTGTGAATGAAGAATTATGGGTTATTTTTAGTATTTTGTTTTATTTTTGTTATTTTTTAGTATTTCATTGTATTTTCCTTTTTTGTTAGTATTTAGAAGAAGGAAGGTTATTGATTCATAGGGACATAATTGTAATTAGATTCTTGCTTAAAGGCCAAGCAACCTCCTTCCTTGAAATACCCATATGTAGCCTCATTTGAGACATTCTTCCATTTTGAGATATTGAGATTTTAGAGAGTTAATAGGGATTTATCTTTTCTTGCTCCTATTTGACGTCATTTACATCGATATGAGTGATACCCGAGTAGTTGTAAAAATCCTCCGCTCTTTAAATTCCAATTTTGATTATATTGTTGTAGTAATTGAAGAATGTAAAGATACAAAGTCTATGGATATTGATGAACTCATGTGATCTCTAAAAGCCAGTGAAAAGAGTCTATTTAAAAAGAATTAAGTTAGAGCAAGCTCTTCAAATAAATCTTACTCTAAAAGAAAGAGGAAAATTCAATAATGAGAGAAGCCAAAAAGGAAGAGGACAATGTCAAAGTTGAGGAAGAGGTGGTTTGAAGACATTTAATAATGAAGAAAGAAGACTTACTTCTTTTCTAACAAGAGTACGCGGAAGAGGAAGCAATTCAAGACAAATGTATGATAAATCTTAAATTAAGTGTTATAATTGTCAAAATTTTGGTCATTATGCTTTCGAATGTAGAAATACCACTAATAAAGTTGAGGAAAAGGCTAAATATATGTAAAGGGCAAGATAATGGAGAAATGAAGACATGGTATCCTGACACGGGAGCAAGCAACCATATGTGTGGCAAAAAAGACATGTTCATGGAGCTTGATGAATCGATAAGTGGCAAAGTTACCTTCGGAGACAACTATAAAATTCCGGTGAAAAGTAAAGGGAAAATTTTAATTCGTTTGAAAAATATAATGCACCAATTTATCTCCAATGTATACTATGTGCCCATTATGAAAAATAATATATTAAGTTTGGGGAAACTCTTAGAGAAAGGTTATGATATCTATATGAAAGATCATAGTCTTTCTATAAGAGATCAAAGAAGAAATCTCATTGCTAAGGTGCCCATGGAAAGAAATAGAATGTTTTTGCTAAATATTCAAAATGATATTACAATGTGTCTAAATGCTTGCTTAAAAGACACATCATGGCTTTGGCATTTAAGGTTCATGCATCTTAATTTTGATGGCATATAATTATTACATAACAAAGGAATGATAAAAGGATTGCCCTCCATTAATCATCCTGATCAAATGTGTGAAGGATGCTTATTTGGCAAGAACTTTAGAATGAGATTTCTAAAAGAATCCACTACAAGAGCAAGGGAGCCCCTAGAAGTAACCCACACCGATGTTTGTGGGCCTATTACTCTATGTTCTTTTAGCAAAAAAAAATACTTTCTTATATTCATTAATGAGTTTAGTAGAAAGACATGGGTTTATTTCTTAAAAGAAAAATCGTAAGTGTTTTATGCATTTGAGAAATCTAAAGCACTTGTTGAAAAGGACAGTGGTTATAAGGTAAAAGCCATGAGATCTAATACAGGGGGCGAATTCACTTATAATGAGTTTGAAATTTTTTGTGAAGATAACGGGATTCTACGCCCTTTAACAGTTGCATACTCTCCTCAAAAAAATAGAGTAGCCAAAAGAAAAAAAATAGAACAATTTTAAACATGACTCGAAGCATGTTAAAAAGCAAAAGAATGCCAAAGGAATTTTGGGCCAAAGTTGTTGATTTTGCAGTTTATTTATCAAACCATTGCCCCACTAGAAGTGTGTGGAATAAATCTCCACAAGAAGCTTGGAGCGGAAGAAAATCGGGAATCTCACACTTAAGAATTTTTGGGAGCAAAGCATATGCTCACGTGCCGGATCAAAAGAGGTCCAAGTTAGATGAGAGTAGTAAAAAATACATATTTATTGGCTATGATTTACTCTCCAAAGGCTATAAGTTGTATAATCCAATCAATGGATAAGTTATAACTAGCAGAGATGTCATGCTCGATGAGGAAGGTGCATGGAATTGGAATGTTCAAGAGCAAAACTATAACTTTCTTCCCATTTTTAAAGACAAAGAAAGACATAAAGTCATTGAAGATGTGCAAGAGCCCACTACACCACCTCCATCATCCAAACATAGAGATTCATCGTCATCGTCGGCATCGAGTGGAAGCTCAAGTGAAAGAACACCACGCACGAGGAGCTTACAATAAGTTTATTAGGTAAGCAAAGATCACAATGAGCTAAATTTTTTTTGTCTTTTTATCGATTGTGCGCCTATAGGTTTTAAAGAAGCTATACAAAGAAAAAAATGGAGAGATGCCATGGATGAAGATATCAAAGACATTGAAAAGAATAACACGTGGGAGATAACAAGTCTTCTGAAAGGGCACAAAGAAATTGGAGTCAAATGGGTGTAGAAAGCAAAGAAAAATGTCAAAGGAGAAGTGAAAAGATACGAAGCAAGATTGGTTGCCAAAGGCTACAAGCAAAGACACAGAATATATTATGAAGAGGTATTCGCTCCCGTTGCTCGCCTTGAAATTATAAGATTAATTATTTCATTAGCAACACAAAATATGTGGAAAATTCATGAAATGGATGTTAAATCCGCTTTTCTGAATGGCCACCTTGAAGAAGAAGTATATATGGAGAAACCTATGGGCTATGTAGTGAAAGGCAATGAAGATAAAGTTCTAAAATTGAATAAAGCCTTATATGACTTAAAACAAGCACCAAGGGCATGGAATAGTAGAACTAACCAATATCTTCAAGATAATGGGTTGGGTTTAAAAAATGTCCACACGAGCATGCCGTATATATAAAGGTGAATGAAAATAATAATATTTTGCTTGTGTTCTTGTACATAGATGACTTAATCTTTACAAGAAATGATCCAAGCATGATTAAAGAATTTAAAAAGGCAATCACGAGAGAATTTGAGATGACAGACATTGGGTTGATGTCATATTATGTTGGCATTAAAAAAAAGCAAGTGGATGAAGGCATCTTTATCTCTAAACACGGTTATGAAAAAGAAGTTATCAAGAAATTCAAGATGTATGATTATAAATCTGTAAACACACCCGTAGAATGTGGACTTAAGTTGGCAAAAAATGAAGAAGTTGAAAAAATAGATCCAACATTTTTCAAAAGTCTAGTGGAAAACTTGCGCTGCTTAACATGTAAAAGACCTGATATTATAATTTGGAGTTAGCCTCGTTAGCTGACGCGACTAAGAATGTGTCTCAAAAGTGCGTACTCTCTAGGATCAAGTGCAAGCCTGTCGCGTTAGTAATAAACCCAGTAAGTCGGGATCGTATCCATAAGGAAATAGGACAATAGAGTTGTAACGACGTTGGACAGATGAAGGAATCCTAACTCTGACTCTAAAAAGAAATGAACATAAGATTTGATTTGAGAATTGATTACAACTAAATGCAATTTGGAAAATACTTAACTAATGGAATAATGAATGAATGGCATGCAATTACTCTAAATTACCTAATTTACTGATAATGAATGGCGTAGACTAGAACTATGTGATGAGGAAAACGGGAATAGAATACAATCCCTCAATCCTAGCGTATTGATGGTATAGAACTAATCGTAAATTTAAATGATGAATTAGACCCATAATTTAGTACTCCCAAGCATTACGTATATGAGGTTCAATCCCGCACCATACTTAATCAGTGGAAAGTAAATCGGTATTGCGATAGTGACACTTGAATTGCATTCTGAAGCATCCAGGTTACCCTAAAGAAAACGAGATCCAAAGATCTACAATTGTCACATTTCTACGCAATACGATTGTAATAAATCATTAAATTTAGAGGATTAATTTTATACATATGCAACTACCACATCAGGTTGAGTTCATGTATCCCGACCTTTAAAAAATCTAGCCTAACATGCTGAAATTAATGAAAATGATTTTTAAATTGCAGGAAATCATGATTAAACGAAGGGAGAATTGGAGAATGATGTAGAAGGAAGATTAGATAGCAGGAAGTAATCAACTAACTCACCAAAGCACTAAAATTATCAACAAAAATTACTTGTAATCACAGAAATCTGAACAATCTTCAATCTTGGAACTAAAATTGTAATCAATCTTCAAACTAGGGGGTTACTGAAAAGAATGGAAAATTAGATAAATTCTTCGTTGTTTAAAAAGATAATAAGTCGGGTTTAAATACCCTACAAGGCTCCAAGAGTTTTAGCTGAACTAGGACTCTCTATTAGAAGAAAAGTAAAAAATCAAAATTCGACAGTCGGATCGGTCCTATCCTCCTTCGGTTCGGTCTGACTTGAATCCAGATCGGTTCGTTTATTTCTTGGCCGGATTGATCCGATACGGGTCGGTTCATTTATTTTCTCTCAGCTTCGACTTGTTTTCGATCTGGGGTTCTCTGGAAGTTTGCACTTCGGATCGGCTGGTCCGGATCGGTCCGATTTTTTTTAACTTTTTCTTCTACCTTTGACTGCCTGTAACTTTCACACCGGGACTCCGATTGAGGTGCCATTTCTTCATATGTACTCGTGAATTTGATATCTTCAACTTTTCTTTAGACGCCTCTTCCGAATTTCGGGTAAAAATTATGACTTTGTTGTTTTGACTTTCCTTCTTTTCTTTCTCGATTCTTTCGATTTCTTTTTTTCTTTTATTGGCATCAAATACCTGTAAAATTAGTACGAAATACTAAAAACTCGGTGTACTCGTTGAAATAATTCATTAGCAAGATTATGAGATAAAATCAAATCGATTACGTTGTTCGAGGTGCTAAAAGTAACTAAATTAAAGGGATAAATTTGGAAGAATTTATGCCTAATTAAATCCCTGTAACTTAGAACTTTGTGCGTCCCGAGCAATGTAAAAGAATCCTAGCAAGGCTCAACCCTTAAAAATCATTTTATTGTGATAGAATACCTTTTTCGCTGGCCAGATATTGCATTTAGCATATGCAACAAGCCTTTAAACCCCTAGGTTACCCTACTGGGACGAGTTGTGTCTCGTAAAGGTTTGCAGAGAATATACCCACAAAATTCGACTCAAAGAAACTCAAAATAAGCAAAAATTATATTATTCAAATTTTTCTAGAAAATAATCATCATCAAGCCATGCTCAAGAATCTCAAATCATAGTGCGTGTGTGCGAAGCTAGAAATTTAAACGCGAATTTTCACCTATTGACCATTACGTTACTTATCCGAAAAATTATTTTTCTTTCAAACTCTCACGGGATGCTCTCACAAACGAATCACTCGGAATGTAGCTTTTCTCTCGGTATGCGTGATTAAAAGTGCAAATATAATGGACGCAAAATCACGCACACAAATTGAAAGGTGAAAGTTTTATAGTGATTGGATCTCATCAACGGAATACGGTCATTGGGAAATGGGAACATCGCCTCTTTTTCACACATTTAATCTCTTATATTATCTTTTGTGCCTTAGCTCTTCACGCGATAAGTAATTTCTCAATTCGGACTCGGTTAGGAGTTTTTCGGGTTTAAGGTGTAATTGGATAACATGGAAATGTTTGGAAAATTTGGAATTGAATTTTTTTTCTTATGATGTCCCTTAGTTCTTTTTCGGGCTTTTGCTCATTTTCTCTTCTTTTTTTTTCTATTTTTCACTTCTTTTATTTTCTTGCTATTTTTGTTGAGCATATCTATTTTTTTCTGGCCCCTTTTTATGCACTTTTCGGACTTTAATGAATATTCCATTTTTGCAATTTCGGGCTACTTGGGTTTTTCGGGGTACCAAGCGAAAAAGGATAAATTTTATTCGGCTCAATTGGGTTATCAAATGGATAATATTTCACATCTTTTTATGACTAATGTTTTTTGGGTAACAAACGATGGCCTACTTCATTCTCTGAATTACTTATTAATTTCCATATGCGTCTCGAGATTAATTTAATTTAGAGATTTGTAGCGTTCTTTTCGAGGCAATATCACACACATATTCCACAACCGATAAAAATAAAGAATTGAGTTCATCAACGACTTATTTAAAACGCTGAATTAAAACTATGAGTTAACCATTAACTCGGATTGATTTTAAAAACTCAAAAAGATCGATAGGCTCGAAATCTCATCGGGTTTTGTTAATCTCCACACTTATTCGTTAAGTCGTCAATTTTTGCAGAATTTCCATCTTTGGTCAATTTCGGCTTTGTGTATTGTGTTTTTACAATTTGAGACTTTAAATCGACTTTTAATGATATTACGAAAAATTTGAATTATAATTTTTATTTATTTTGAACAAAAATATTTTTGGATTTTTCAAAATTTTATGATTTTTTTGAAATTTCTGGGCATTTTCGAAAATTTGTGAAGTTTTAGAAATACGCACCTGTTTCCCCCCTAACTTATACTTTTGCATTGTCCTCAAGCAAAAAGAACGAAAAGCTAAACAAGGCAAAATAAGAAGTGCGATAAATAAAACAAACAAATGGAGAAAATGCAGATTTTTATGTAACAGGACTGTGGTCCAATAACAGGAAAGAGCATACAAGCATGTGAACCAGGGAAATAACTAAAAACTACCACAAGCAAACAAAGCTTCACTGGGGCGGTGGGTGGGAAGAGCTGGGCGCGTCGGGGCCATAAGGGTAATAAAAGTAGGATGGCAATGGCTCGTTTGGATCCCCTTGGCGTCTGTACAAGTTCGCTTGGAAACGAAACATCATACTTGTATCGTGCCGGTAGTCGGTCATAAAGTTGTTGAATCTCATCTCGAGGGCCGACATACGATTAGTGAGGTCGCTACCCACCCATTCGAAATTAGGGTCTTCTTTTTCTTCGACCAACTCTTCATCCCCACCCACGTCTCCCATCTCCACATTAGCACTTGCTTCTTCTTCTTCTTCCTCTTCCTCTTCTGCACTCGAGGCAACATCGTCCTCGTCATCACTTCTACGCCTTGTCCTAATGATGACCAGCTATCTGGCGCTCCGCGTGCGGGTTCCCTATCCAAAGGTACCGGGGAGGCGAGTACGGTCTAGCGGGGCCTCAATGCCAACATCTTTGAGAATTGAGGTAATCATGCGTGCACATGGAAGTAGTGCTGCACCTCTCTCATCCATGGATGCAACGAGAATGTCAGCGTAGAGGGTGTGAGCCAGGTTAATTGGAGTGTTGGGATCGAAGAGGTGGTATGTCAATGTGTCTTTATGGGGACGCATAGCGGAATCGTTGGACGTTTGCAAAATGTTAGCACACACAATTTGGAAGGTGAGGCGTGCTTTCTTGTTCAGTCGGCCCACAGGGACAGTATCCCCCCTCCATGCAATGTCGGGGGCAATGCGCTCCATAATTAGGTCCTTATCTAGCGGGGCGACATTCCTTGGGTATGTGTAGTCTTGAACGTCGGGAACATCATATTCTCCCAACTTGGCCATGAGAAGGGCCAAAGAAAAAGGGATGACGGTACCACCTACATAGGCTTGGGACTCGAATTGGCCCGTGTGAACCAGGGATCCATAGAAAGATCGTACTTCGGCGGCCCAAATCGCTTCGTACGGTTCATTAAGGAAACGACACCAACCCCTAGGCATGAAGAGGGCGGTGACGGAATTGGGCATCCCCGCCCATTGGACTGCGCGCTCCATGTGGAGTTTGCGATCCGGACCAAAGAAACGATTGCACTAACGCTCCTCTTATCGGGAACGGAATTCCCCATAGCCGGAGGGTAGGATTTCAGTTGAGTCATATTTGATTGGGGAAGCTCTTTGGGCCATTGAGACAAGTGGAGGGTGCTGAAAAAATATTAGGGAGCGAGAAGAGAGACGGGATGTAGTTGGAGGTGTGGAGGAAAATGGGGGATTTGGATGTGTATTTATAGGTGATAAGTGTGGGTATGGTTTTAGAAAATGGAGTGAAAGGGTTTGGAGGGAAAGAGGGGGTGTATTTGGGAGGGAAATTGAAGGGTTGGGTATGGTTGGACGAATTGGGAGGGAAGGGAAGGGATTGGGGAGAAGGGGGTGCACCTAGGGAAAGGGGAAAGACTGCAGAAATCGGACCGATCCGGTCCTTTTAATTTTTGATCCATTTAACCATCGAACCGATCCGGCTATAAAAGAAACGAACCGATCCGGTCCGGACCGTTCCAGCTCAAAAATAAAAGATCCGATCCGATTCTTGCATTGAGCTGGATTTCTCCCCCTAACTTAATTTCAATTGCTCTTCTCCAAAAATTTTCAGCTCTCAGCATGCTCCCTATCAATTTGGACTCAAAATCCTCTCGATAACTATGGTCAACGCAACTTGACTCAATTTCCCAAAACATGTGAATGCTCTCACCTTATTATACCCTAATCCTAGGGACTCTCACTACTCACACGACTCTTGTCTACTATACACAAGAATTCACCCCATACACGTCAGGGGTACGACGACCTCACTGTAGCAGCTCACTCTACCCCATAAACGGGGTCTGACAACCAAACGGTGTCGAATTCTTCCACACACGCCTCTAGATATGGCTTTAGGCGTTGTCCATTTACCCTGAACGTATTTTCTCCTTTTAAATCGTCTAATTCAACAGCTCCGTGTGGGAAAACGTTCCTTACAACGAATGGGCCAAACCATCGTGACCGCAACTTGCCCAGAAATAGGTGAAGCCGAGAGTTATGAAGAAGCACTTTTTGTCCAGGAAGAAACTCTTTGCGTCGAATGATATTATCGTGAGCGAGTTTTATCCTTTCTTTGGAAATTTTTGCGTTCTCGTACGCATCATTACGTATCTCTTCTAACTCATATAATTGAAGCTTGCGAGCTTCACCGACCTTATCCATGGCATAGTTCAACTCCTTAATCACCCAATACGCCTTGTGCTCTAATTCCATGGGAAGATGGCACAGTTTTTCATACACAAAGCGGAAAGGGGACATGCCGAGCGGATTTTTGTATGCAGTACGATAGGCCCATAGCGAATCGTTCAATCTAAGTGACCAATCTTTCCGGGTAGATTGACAGTCTTTTCGAGAATGTTCTTGATTTATCGATTTGCTAGTTCGTCCTGCCTATTCGTTTGTGGGTGATAAGTCATTCCAACCTTGTGAACAATGCCATACTTTCTCATGAGCTTCTCGAATGACTTATTGCAAAAGTGCGTGTCATTATCACTAATTATCTCTTTCGGAGCACCGAAGCGGGAAAGTATGTGTTCCTGCAGGAACTTAATCACCACTTTGTTGTCATTTGTCTTGGTCGCTATGGATTCCACCCATTTAGAAACGTAGTCGAACGCAACAAGGATGTATAGGAAACCAAAGGACGGGGGAAAAGGGCCCATGAAGTCAATACCCCAACAATCAAAAATCTCTATAATTAGTATGGGGGTAATAGGCATCATGTCTCGTTAGGTAATAACTCCCATCCTTTGGCACCTATTGCAAGATTTATGTGACACTCCGCCTAATTAAACCTTGGGTGATCAAGCCTTAATTTTATTTAAATAGGTTTCTTAAATGGTTCATTCTTAGCATCACTGCCGAAAGCCTTTTAATTTACTAACCACCTAAGTGAAATTAAACGAGTGCCAATTTTTTTTTTTATCTTCCTTAAGCAGAATAAATAATCCATACGAACGCATTGCAATTCTAGTAATAAAACAGTTTGCATAATTAACCGAATGCAGGTAAAGTCTTGCCGAAAACCACGGCCAATAAAAGACAACTAAAAATCCATAACTAAAATAAACTGTAGCAGTAAAGATAGGACAACATGTCCCAACTAAAAAATACTAAAACTGAGATCCTGCACTAGAACTGAAAAAGAGGAAGCATCTAAACAATCCCTGCAACATCCACACGTGCTGCAGCTCCCAAATCTCTAGAATGAAATCATGCTGGGTGTCCCTGTGGCTGGGCAAAAATTTTTACATAGAAAGAGTTAGTACTCAAAACATTTTGAAAATATTTTGCAAGCAGTTATCACCATTTAGTTATTGATTACACATATTAAAGTTTCGCACAACTCCCTTGGACTTCCTCACCTCTCTTCTATAGTGCATTTCTAATGAGGACACTTAGTTCACCTAGTTATACCACCCATAAGCGTAGGTAACTTATTTACTGCCCGTTGTTCTTATTCTTGTAATAATTACATCACGATATAAATTATTACTAAGATATTTACAATTCATTTCATTATCTACTATTTTCAATCCGTAGATTATGCATATAGAATACATTTTATCACACAATAATGTATTTAATATCAGTTATCACTAACATATCCTTTTACCACAAATAAAGGACTCTAGGTTCGGAATGATTCATCGACCCCAAGTAAGAGTTGGTTCGGAATGATCCATCGACCCCAAATATTTAAAAATATAAATATATACAAATATTCTGGTTCGGGACTCTTTCATCGCGACACCAGTTTAAAGTTTGGTTCGGCATTTTTCATCGACCCCAAACATATAATAACTTTATGTTAGTTCAAAATGTTTCATCGACCCTAACATAATTAATTTAGGTAAAATTCTCTTAACCCAAACTTTTGTATAATTTAGTAGGTACACACCCGACCTATCAAATCATGTCCGTACGTAATATATTTTACTTATATTCACCGTACTCATCTATTACAATTTATTTCGCTATTGTATTTATTCGAGTATTCACGCAACTCTAAGGGCCCTAGTTACCCCTCCCTTAATTCAGTAGTTAAGATAACTTTAACCTACTGGTATTATTTCAGAAATTTACTCTCACCCTTTCCGTAGCCAAATCCTCACAATCCCAACATACGGCTATCGATCGCTCTCCCGTCGGTTCATTTCTCCAAAATTCCCACTCAATCATTTATGAAGAAATCTAATGGTACACCTATTGGTATTTATGAAGTCTCCTCATAGGTAAAATATCATCACTAAGGTTCCCATCAAGCGACGGTAATTAAAGGAAATTTATTCACAAAATTTTCTACAGTCCAGCCAAGGTCGATTGATCGAGGGGATATGGTCGATCGATCGACTGCTCGATCGATCAACATTCAAGGTTCGATCGATCGATCAAGCAGTGACAGACCCCGTTCGTCTTCTTCATGCGGGTTTCACCATTTTTATCTATCTATCTTTCATGATAATTCACCATATTTGCAACCAACAATTTCTAATCATTACTACATGTTCTGGGATGATTACTAACGATTTAAAACAACAAAATCATTATAAATCTTGGCCAAATCAACTAAAAATCTTTCTAGTATTCAAGAACCCTAAAAATACATTCTTTACATCTTTCATCATAATTCCAGACTTTTAGTTCGATTTAATCATCTAGTTTTCTATGATATCAGAATATTTGGAGATCCAAAAATGTCCTACATGCAATCCCTACCAATCATGGGTCATAATCAATTATTTTTCTCCTAAAAATATCATAAAACTATGTTCTTCATAAAGCTTAAATATGGGTATTATAACTCAATTTATTTTGCAAATAACCACTTGCCTTATGATTTGTAGGGTCTGATTTCGTGGTTGTTGATGATGGTTGATGATTTCGATCCTTCAATCCTCCTTCCCAACAACTTTATGGTGAAATCTCCTTAGTATTTCCCTTCCTTCCTTCTTTTGCCTTAGGAAGTTGTATCTCTCTCTTCTCTAATGGCTATGGTATATTTTCTTTCTTTGTAACCCTAGCCTCAACTCTTATAATCTGATCTAGGGTTTCAAAATTCGTAGGTCTACTTACCCATAATTGTAAAGAGACCAAAATGCCCTCGAATGGTCCCGGTTTAGCCCGAAAATGACCCGACACTCGATTAGTACCCCCGGGTACACTATTTTGACTAATTCGACCCTTTCGGAATCATATGTGGACTCTAAATTATCATTTGAGTCTCTTAAATATTTTTCTACTCTCATCTTTAATTTTTGTCCTACGCGCGACACTCGGTTGAGATAACTCCGGTACGTCCATATAGTCACTAGACCGTAGATATCAACATTCAAAATTTACTACTTCACATTTAGTAAATTTTTAATCGTCATATTCATCCTTATTAACATTATATCACATTAAATTACCCTTCTCACGTAATTTAAATAAAACGTATTTTATCACATTAAATTACTCTACTCACGTAATTTAAATAAAACTTACATTAAATTACTCTACTCATGTAATTTAAATAAAACGTATTTTTATTACATTAAATTACTCTACTCACGTAATTTAAATAAAATTCACATTAAATTACTCTACTCACGTAATTTAAATAAAACGTATTTTCCTAATTAAGCAGAATTACGGGGTATTACAATTTACAAGCATCGTTCACATTTCGGAATATTGTGGGCCAATAGAGGTCGCATTATAGAATTTTAGTTACCGTCTTTTACGTTGAAAAGTGGCCTCCACAAAATTTCGAATGACAAAATTGGATGACTTTCGGGATCTCGTCATCGGGTACACAACGTCGGATGATTTGGTCGGTGCAATATTTAAACAGAAAAGGATCATCATAGAAAAACATGCGTGACCAAGTAATAAACCTCTTCTTATCTTGCGGTGTCCAATCGGGAGGGACGGCTCCTGTGACAAGATAGCTCGCGATATCCTCAAACCAGGGCAAAGAAGAGTTAGGAAAGAGTTGCTCATCTAGAAAGTATTCGTCTATGGGTATTGGATCACTAGGTACGTCAGACGAAAGCCGTGATAAGTGGTCGGTACGATGTTTTCTACTCCTTTCTTATCATTAATGGAGAGATTAAACTCTTGTAGGAGTAGGATCCAACTTATGAGGCGCGGTTTTGCATCTTTCTGCATAAGTTGGTATTTCAACGCCGCGTGGTCGGTGAAGCAAGTGATGGGAGAACCGATAAGGTAGGACCAAAATTTGTCAAGAGAAAAGACTACCGCTAGCAACTCCTTCTCTATAGTGGAGTAATTAAGTTGTGGTCCGGTAAGAGTACGGCTAGCGTAGTAGATGACATGAGCCTTATTGTCTTTCCTTTGGCCCAAAACAGCCCCTATCGCATAATCTCTAGCATCACACATAAGTTTGAATGGTAAGGACCAATCCAAAACATTCATGATGGGATCAAACATAAGCATGGTTTTAGGTTTTTCAAAAGCGCTATGGAATGCTTCCGTCCACTCAAATGGGGTTTACTTCATGAGTAGTATGCTTAAGGGCCTAGCGATGGCGCTAAAGTACTTAATGAACCTTCGATAAAACCCCGCGTGGCCCAAGAAGGAGCAAACGTGTTTGACCAATTTTGGTGGGGGTAGATCGACTATGACATCTATCTTAGCTCTATCAACTTCTATCCCCTTGGATGAAACTATGTGGCCAAGAACTATTCCCTCACTGACCATAAAATGGCATTTCTCCTAATTTAGCACTAAGTTCTTTTCCACACACCGGGCAAGTACTTTTTCCATCTTTGCTAGACAAAGATCAAAAGAGGTACCAAAAACATTGAAATCGTTCATGAACACTTCAAGTCCTCTATCAACCATATCACTGAATAGGCTCAACACGCACCTTTGAAAGGTTGCGGGTGCATTACACAAGCCGAATGGCATACGTTTGTAGACAAATGTACCAAAAGGGCAAGTGAATGTCGTTTTCTCTTGGTCAAGTACATCTATCTCAATTTGCTTATATCCGGAATAACCATCAAGGAAACAATACTAGGGGTGGCCCACTACTCTCTCAAGTATCTGATTAATAAATGGTAAGGGGAAATGGTCTTTCCTAGTTCCCACATTGAGTTTTCGGTAATCAATGCAAATGCGCCACCCGGTGGTGGTAAGTTGGGGAACTAGCTCTCCCTTAACATTCTTAATCACTGTCATGCCCGACTTCTTCGGGACAACTTTAATAGGGCTCACCCACTTGCTATCCGAGATTGGGTAGATAATCCCGACATCCAATAGCTTAATTATTTCGATACTCACCACTTCTTTCATATTAGGGTTTATCCTTCTTTGCATTTCTCTCGAGGGTTTGATGTCCTCTTAGAGATGGATCTTGTGAATGAAAATCAAAGGACTTATCCCTTTCAAATCAGCAATGCACCAACCAAAAGCACCTTGGTGCTTTCTCAGAATTTTTAACAGTTTGCCCTCCTGCTCTTCGTCTAAGCTAGAGGAGATAACAACAGGAAATGTCGCATCCTTTACTAGGTATGCATATTTAATATGGGAGGGGAGTTTCTTCAATTAGAGGTTTGGAAATTTTTTGTTGGAGAGAATCATGCGTGTATCCCTCGGTGGTAACTCCTCGAATCTAGAAACCCAACTTATATCTCTCGCGTCCTCGCTCGATGCTCTTTTATCAAGTAACTCTCTCAACCTCCCTCTCGAATTCGGTGTACGTACCCTCACACTCTCATGGCTCGATACTAAACAGGACCCTAGGGAATCTCCACAGTAATTTTCCTCAAAGTACTCCTCTACGATCTCGTCTATTAAGGTCACTGCGTGAAGATCATTTTCTTCCACCGTATATTGGGCTATATGGAAGTTATTAATCTCTAAAGTCATGTTCCCAAAGGTGAGTTGCATTTTCCCATTCCGAATGTTGATAACAGCGTTAGCCGTAGCTAAAAATGGGCGCCCGAGAATGATGGGTATATGATTGCTCGAGGTGAATGAGGGCTCCGTGTCCCAAATGACAAAGTGTACCGAGAAGTAGAAATTGTCAACTTGGACTATCACATCCTCCACTATGCCTCTTGGGATCTTCACGGTTCGATCCGCTAACTGGAGAGTGACCTTTGTGGGCTTGAGGTTGCCCAAATAAAGTTTCCTATAGATGGCGTATGGGAGGATATTAACACTTGCTCCCAAATTAAGTAAAGCGTTTTAAATTTTATTTTCTCCAATGATGCAGGAAATGGTGGGTGCACCGGGATCTTTGAATTTTGTTGGAAGATCGTTAAGTAGAATGAATCTCACATTCTCTGCTAGAAAGACATTTTTCTTTACCTTCATCCTCCTTTTTACTGTCAACAAGTCTTTGATGACTTTTCCATACGCTGGAATTTGCTTAATAGCATCGAGGAAAGGTAAATTTAGCTTTACTTGCTTTAGTACGTCTAGCACTTCATCACGGGGGTTTCCTTTGTGGGAAGGAATAAACCTTTGAGGAAACAGTGCCGCGGTGGGTGGTTTTATTACTACCTAGGGCTCACTAGTGTCCTCTTTATCACTCTCCTTCAAGGGGACATCTTCGGCCTCTTTCGTGCCGGACGAAATCTCCTTATCTTTGGTTGCATCGTGTGGGGGAGGTGATAAATGATCGACTCTCCCACTACGAAGAGTGGTCACAGCTTGACATTGATCCTGATGTTCTGTCGAGGTGGAGCTAACACTAGTTTGACCTTGGATCGGTCTTTAGCCTTGGGTAGGAAACTTTCCTTTCTGTTAGATACTCAACGATGATTGCAACTGTGAAATGTTTGCATTCATGTCGTTGATCATGCGCTCATGCCTAGCAATAGTTGCAGTCTGGGTATTGATAAAGTGGTTGATCGTATGCTCGAGCTTTCTTCATGGTGGAGTGATATATGGTCCTTGGGGTGATGGTGCTTGCACATATCCTTGCATGTGTGGAGCTTGTTGAAAGTGCGGTGGTGGAGGAGGGGCAACATGTGAATTAGGATTCATCGCATCATGTTATATCCCATAGCTAAAACCAGGGTGGTTTTTCCATGACGAATTGTAAGAATTCCCGTGCGGTGCACAAAAATTACCCTTGAATACTCCTATACCACTTACTTGTTCTTGAAGTATCACTTTGTAGGCAGGTATAGTCGGGCATTCCTCAGTTGAACGAATCGCCTCAAAAATCACACACACCTTCTCGACGGGGTTTGGGATGGATCCAGTTGGTCCTCTTCCATATATCTCACGTAGGTCTCACAGTCCTTTCTCAATCATATCGAGTCGACTGTCCATCATAGAATTCTTTTCTATATGAAATAGGTTGGAAGCCGATGGAGTGGAGGTCACTTGACGATTTTGATTTTGAGCATTAGGATCAGATGTATCCTAGGATTGGGTACTCTCGGCGACATACCTCAGGTGAAGCTCAGCATCGTGGGCGTCTAAGTCGACAAACGAACCACTACCCATGGTTTTAACGAGTTGCTTGGAATTAATGTTCATCCCATTATGAATAAAGGAAATGGTTTGCATTTTATCAAAACCATGATGGGGACACGAAGCAATTAACTCATTGAAAGGCTCGTAGCATCGATTAAATGACTCATTTTCTAATTATCAAAAATTTTGAATTTGAGCCTGCATGGAATTCGTTCGATGTGGAGGAAAGAACTTCTTGAGAAATTTGGATTGTAGCTCGTTCCATGATGAAATCGAATTTGGAGGTAAAGACCATAGCCATGTCTTAGCCTTATCCTTTAGCGAGAATAGGAAGAGTTTAAGGCGAAGCACATCTTTTGTGCAAGTTTGATCACTGAGAGTCTCGCACGCCTCCTCAATTTCCATCATGTGGGCATATGGCCTTTCTGAATCCATTCCATGGTAAGTGGGAAGTATTTGGATCATCCCATTCCTGAAGCGAAATTACCCAGCATTGTATGGGAGTAAAATGCATCCCAGAGTGACAGTGCGCTCGGGATATAAGACGTCTCTCAAAGGGCGATACGGGACCTCTCCCTCATCGACGGCTGCACTACCATGTTGTGACATATTTCTCTCACTCAGAGACTCTATGTCCTCACTTAGTATACTCGGAGCGCGCTCTGAAGTGTGTCATAAGAGGTAAAACGATGTATTATTTGAGATTGAGTGTGACGGTGTGGGAGGTGGAACCCAGAATTATGGAGCGTTATGAGTGTGAGGGCTATCAGGGTCGTACTCAACTATAAGATTTTTGTGAATGTGGGTTGGAGTATTATGGGGAGTTGGAGTGAGTTCAAAATTTTGCATTAACGGGCTTATGACAGATGATGATGAATATTTTTGTGCTTTTTCAATTTTTTTATGTTTTTGGATTTTTGGAGATTTTTGGTCAAAGTTTTAGATTGACTCGTTCTAATTCTAAGTCTACCTAGTTCCCCGACAACGGCGCGCCAAAAACTTGACACGACTAAGAATGTGTCTCAGAAGTGCGTACTCTCTAGGCTCAAGTGCAAGCCTGTCACGTTAGTAATAAACTTAGTAATTCGGGATCGTATCCACAGGGAAATAGGACAACAGAGTTGTAACGACGTTGGACAAATGAAGGAATCCTAACTCTGACTCTAAAAAGAAATGAACAGATGATTTGATTCGAGAATTGATTACAACTAAATGCAATTTTGAAAATACTTAATTAATGGACTAATGAATGAATGGCATGCAATTACTCTAAATTACCTAATTTACTGATAATGAATGACGTAGACTAGAACTATATGATGAGGAAAATAGGACGGGAATACAATCGCTCAACCTTAGTGTATTGATGGTATAGAACTGATCGTAAATTTAAATGATGAATTAGACCCATAATTTAGTACTCCCAAGCATTACGTATATGAGGTTCAATCCCGCACCATACTTAATCAGAGGACGAGTAAATCGGTATTGCGATAGTGACACTCGAATTGCATTCTGAAGCATCCCGGTTACCCTGAAGCAAACGAGATCCAAAGATCTACAATTGTCGCATTTCTACGCAATACGGTCGTAATAAATCATTAAATTTAGAGGATTAATTTTATACACCTACAACTACCACATCAAGTTGAGTTCATGTATCCCGACCTTTAAAAAATCTAGCCTAACATGCTAAAATTAATGAAAACGATTTTTGAATTGTAGAAAATCATGATTAAACTAAGGGAAAATTGGAGAATGATGTAGAAGGAAGGTTAGACACCAGGAAGAAATCAATTAACTCACCAAAGCACTAAAATTATCAACTAAAATTACTTGTAATCACAGAAATTTGAACAATCTTCAATCTTGGTACTAAAATTGTAATCAATCTTCAAACTACGGTTTTACTGAAAAGAATGGAAAATTAGATAAATTCTCCGTTGTTTAGAAAGATAATAAGTCGGGTTTAAATACCCTACAAGGCTCCAAGAGTTTTAGCTTAACTAGGACTCTCCATTAGAAGAAGAGTAAAAAATTAAAATTCGATAGTCGGACTGGTCCGGTCCTCCTTCGGTTCGGTCTGGCTTGAATCTGAATCGGTTCATTTATTTCTTGGCCAGATCGATCCGGCACGGATCGATTCCTTTATTTTCTCTCAGCTTTGATCCGTCTTTGGTCCGGGGTTCTTTGGAAGTTTTCATTTCGGATCGGTCCGGTCCGAATCGGTCCGAATTTCTTTTGACTTTTTCTTCTACCTTTAACTGCCTGTAACTTTGACACCGGGACTCCGATTGAGGTGCCACTTCTTTTTTTGTACTCGTGAACTTGATATCTTTAACTTTTCTTTAGATGCCTCTTCTGAATTCTGGGTAAAAATTATGAATTTACCCTTTTGACTTTCCTTTTTTTCTTTCTTGATTCTTCCGATTTCTTTCTTTCTTTCTTTTATTTACATCAAATACCTGTAAAATTAGTACGAAATGCCAGAAACTCGGTGTACTCATTGGAATAAGTCAGTAGCAAGATTATGAGATAAAATCAAATCGATTACGTTGTTCGAGGTGCTAAAAGTAACTAAATTAAAGGGATAAATTTGGAAGAATTTATGCCTAATTATTAGCCGATACATGGAAGCACCTACGACAACTCATCTGAAGGACGCAAAAAGTTTTCTTCATTACATAAATGGTACAATTGATTATGGATTGTTTTATTCTCACTATAACAATTTCAAGCTTGTTGGATACAATGATAGTGACTGGGGTGGGGACCTGGATGATAGTAAGAGCACTAGCGGGTTTGTGTTCTATGTAGGATATATAACCTTCACTCAGAGTTCAAAGAAAGAACCAATTGTCACACTTTCTACTTATGAAGCCGAATATGTTGCTTCCACAACATGTGTGTGTCATGCGATTTGGCTAAGAAACTTAATGAAACAGGTCAACATGACACAAGAACCGACCGAGATATATGTGGACAATAAATCAAGACTTGCATTGGCAAAGAATTCGGTGTTCCATGAGAGAAGCATTCACATTGACACGAGATATCACTTCATTAGAGAGAGCATAGAAAAAAATGAGGTGGAGATGAAGTACGTGAGATCTCATGATCAACGTGCCGACATCTTCATGAAGCCACTCTAGCACGAGGTATTTCACAAGTTATAGAGACTACTTAGAGTTGCAAAACTAAGTTTAAGAGGGGGTGTTAAAAATTAAACATGGTTTGTGGGCCTATTTAATTTGCATTATTTATTGGGCTAAATTGTAACTTCAATATGGGCGAGCTTAATTAGTTATTATAGGCTTTTATAGTTAGTTGGGTCCGTTAGAGGTGTAACATTTCTAGAAGGGTCTTTAGCTAGAATGTTCTTATATAATATCTAAGAAATAGGTGGTAGTTAGGAGTTGTAATTGATGAGTTACTAGATTCTTCCCTTGAGACCTATAAATAGGGAGGCGTCTAGCCAATTTGTATGAAGCCAAATTTGAGACCAATACAAAGTGTTCATTTTCTAAATATTCAACCACTCTCCTCCTATTTTCGTGTTGCTCCCTGACTGATATAAAACACCCCTATGCCAACAAAACCATGGCACATCATAATTGTAGTGACCATGAAGGGAACAAATTAATAAAATAAAAGAAGAGAAACATGAGTTAAAGGATCAAATACTATGCCAAAAGGTGGTGATAAGCCATAATAAATTCCCAAAGCATACCTCACCCAAATATTTATGGACAAATTCTGAACCCCCCACCCTTATGAAAGCTGCGGTCATGTGGTTAGCAACAACTTTAGCAAGCATGGTTTTACCTGTACCAGGTGGACCGTACATCAATACACTACGTGGAGGATCTATACCAATCTACTTTTATAGTTCATGATGTGTCAGAGGTAATTCAACAGCTTCGCAAATTTCCTGCTTTTGAATGTCGCATCCTCCAATATCTTAAGGTGAGAGAGGAGGGGCACACGTTGGAGGAGGAAGAACTTGTTGTTTAGCATCATAATTTGACAATAAGAATAGGCATAGGAGAGGAGAAAAAGGCTCCTGTACGGGAGCCCAAATGCAGGACTTTCTTTTAAATTAAAAAAAAAGTTTTTTTTTGTATGGACTCTAAACATTTCAGGACATCCCTGTAAAAAAAAATCAATTCAAAATGGTATTTTTTAGTATTTTAAAAAAGTGGATCAATATTTGACAGTTTTCAAGTTGTTAAAAAAATGTCAAATATTGACTCATTTTTTTAAAATACCAAAAAATATTATTTTGAGTTGATTTTACTGATATTGACTCATTATTTATTATTTTTTACCCTACCAACGTCTAAATATATAATTTTACACTATCCATATCATATATATATATACAACAAATATGGCCGTTTAAACTACCCATAAGGTTGCTCTTACTTACGCTATAAGTGACATCTAGCTTCTTCTATTGGGTTAAAAGAGGGATACTAGAATCTGCCTCTGGTGGCAATACATCGATAAGGGCATTGGAGTGGTGCTGCAAGGCCACGTAAGTAGAAGGCTTCAACAGCTCGCGATCAAGGGTGCTGAGTATGCGAACATAGTAGTTAGAGGCACTGGTGGAACCGACAATGCCATTGTTCTCATCAACATCAATCATATCCATAAATAGTCCGATCACTAGCGGAACTGCTTGAATCCTATTCACCTCCTCTTGGGCTCGAAGGACTTCTCTCTTCAGGTATTCAAGATCGTCCTTCACGTACTCCTCTTGAACGTCGATGAACTCTAGTTGGCGTTGGAGACATTTCAGATGCCCGTATAGGACGTCGTCATAGGAGGGTATCGTCAATTAGTCATATCTCGACCAATGTAACGACGACGGTGGATCACAAAGGGGAATTAGATATAATAGCATTGTCGAAGATGCCATTTTTTTTACTTGTTCTTGCTTTGGTTCCAAGAAAACTGGAAGAGAGGGAAAATTCTGTACATTTATAGCCATGATTTTTTTATAGTTAGAACTGGACCGGTTCGTTACGGCTTATTGCTGGACTTGGGCATATATCAATAAATCTTACGCGCAGGTAAAACTACACACTTACTACTGCTAAAATACACTACATAAGATACGAAAAATGCTACGGGTAAAACAGATATACACTATACTGTCCCTAAACGACGCCGTATAAAAAGCCCAGTCACCCCTTGGGCGGAACAAGATGTTCCTCTTAAGGATTATGGATATTTCTTCCTATTAACACTTTCTTCCTGTATATTCTATGATAATTATATAAAGCCTCTCTGTGTAGAAATAAGTATAAATAGAGTAACTAGTATAAATAAAGTAACTAAAAAAAGCGTCACTGTGTAGAAAAAATCATCTCCGGACTAAAAATAGTAACTTATATAATTATTTGTGTTGATATTTGCAATCATGTGGGGTTAAACTAGAAATAAGGAAAGTTGGGTTTAAGTCCTAGGCGGAACATCATGTTCCATTTTAGGTGAGTCCCATATAAAAACTAACTAGTCTAATTCTATATTTGTTATTTTTTACCCTAGCAACGTCTGAATATGGACTTCTACACTACCCATAGCATACATATATACACTTTTACACTACCCATTAGGGTTGCTCTTAGAGCAACCCTTATGGATAGACTAAAGGGGTAAATTTGTTGTATATACGTATGCTCTGGGTAGGGTAAAAGGCTAAATATGAACGTTTGTAGGGTAAAAAATAACAAATATAGAATTGAACTAGTATGTTGTCGGCCCCGGCTTAAACGGAAGAACTTGTTCCGCGCAACAATGGAAAAAAAAATTAGAAGCGTTTAGCGGAACAACTTGTTCCGCTTAAGCATAAGAACAAAGTTTGGTTATTTCTATTTCGTACCCCATTTGTTCGCAACAACTTTATTTAATGTAAGGCAAGGAGTGTTTTATTTTATTATTTTATGGCAACGGTTATATATTTTTTAATGGCAACGACTATTTTTTTTTATAAATAGAAGATGATTTCGGGTTATCAGATAATTTACACTCAGTTTCATATTTGAAATATATTTTTCATTTATTGGTTATTAAAATAGTTTCCCAAATTCACCTACAATATATATTATATATTTTGGTTTTATATTGACCAAATATAGCTGCAATATATTTTTCATATTTACCATTTTTAGTTGTCAAAAATATTTATATATTTTATTTGATTATTTTACAATGGTTCGTGGGCAAAATATGTCTCAACACGATGACGAAATACTATGCACTGCTTATGTAAATAACATAAACGATGGTCTACGAGCTGTGACATTTTTTACTACACAACAATTTTCTAAATAAATTATACAACTTTATGACATAGCTGAAACAGTAACGAATTTTTAAATAAATAAAACTTGAAAATTAATAAAACAAAAAATATAACAAAACATAATAGGTTAAAAATTACCTCTTCTTTTTACCGAGTGTTTAATTTGATTTGATGAAAAAAATGGTTTCGATTGGCAAGCTATATAAAAAGGGATATTACATTTATTTAGGTGGTTGGATGGTTGGGACATTTACGTAATTATGAGAGAATGTGTAGGGGCAAAGTATGAATTTTGGAACCCTTAAGCGGAACATCATGTTCCGCCCAAGGGGATGACATGGCAGCCTTTAAGCGGAACATCTTCTTCCGGGGTTTGTTCAGTTTTTTGCTACGGCGTCGTTTATGCTTCGTTTAGTGTATATTTCCTCTTACCCGTAGCAATTTCTGTATTTTTTGTAGGGTATTTTTGGATTAGTTATGTGTATTTTTATCCTACGCATAAGGGTTGCTCTTAATATGGCATTTTACAAGGAGTAGTAGGGAACTCGCGCGCATCGCTGGCGCGATTTAAAATTTATTTAAAATAATTTTAATAATATAAATAGATAATGATTAATAACATTTGTAAATATGTTGTGCTTAATATTTTATGGTGAATATTTAATTCGTTGATACTTAGTTACTTCAGCAACATTGACAATAAACAATTATTTATAATCTTAGATTCTTAAAAGTAAAAAATAAAAATGTAAAGTAGTCTTATCACTAATTTGTTGACACAAAAATCATTAAGAACATTAATATGAAAAATAATCACAGAAAACTCCAAAATCATGTATTTATGAATTAGTAAAAATTAAATGACTAATAGTAAAAATTAGTAAATTTAACTAAAAATACTTGTTTATTGTGTGTAAAAAAATTGTCAAAAGTGTTTACATGTTATAATATCAGAGATATCACCACCTAAACAATACATCCAAAAACAGATGGTGGGAAAAACCAATTCATTGTCATAAACTCATATTTTTAAATAAATTTAGGCATGCACATATGAATCATCTAAAACAAACCAACAATTATGGCAACAAAATGAAAATTTAAGAGTTATTTATTATGAACAAAAAGAATTTACCTGAGAGAGGAGAAGGGTTATGATTGATAATTGTCAAATAAATAAATAATTCTTCAAAAAACTTGACAATAGAACCACTACAAATCTTTTTTCTAATAAAATAGGTACTACAAAATTAAACTAACGAAAATATATTAAGTAAACTAAAAAAGATAATTTTTTATACATAAAAAATCATATTTTAATCCCGAAATCAAATCTACATATCCATCTGAAATGAAATACGCACAGTGGAATAATTCTCCTTATCTTGTTGGATTTTCTAAGCTAACTAACTGTTTTGAGTATTTATTAAAAATTGTCATACAAATTAATAATCCTATGAAATTATCTCGTACAAAACCATATTTTAACCCCGAAATCGTATTTACTTTTTTTTTTATCTCGTTTGTTAATTTTTTAAACTAATTAATTATACGACATTAATTGTTTTGAATATTTATTGAGAATACAATAATTTTCTAAACTAATTAATTAAAGAATTACCAATCCTGTTGATTTAATCATTGTTGCAGCTTTGTAAATTAAAAATATAAAATCACATATACATAAACAAATGAATCTTACAATAAATTCATAAACCTTTGATGAATTTCTTCAAATGTCAATGATAATGATATAACGACACACACACACACACACACACACACACACAGATATATATATATATATATATATATATATATATATATATATATATATATATATATATATATATATATATATATATCAATTAGAAGAAGAAAAAAATCGAAGTCATCTCCAAATATAAGTGAAATATTCTTAAACAACTGATGTAATTTTCCAATATTGATTTTCACTTGATTCAACAATGACTCTGATAGAAAAACACCTTGCGAATGGAGATTTACACATTGATAGATTTTTCGGCATCTCAACTCAGAGACCTCATAAATATTTGTAAAGTTTTGATATATAAAACGAAGGAAGAAAATGGCAACCCATAATCACCCTCCTTCCAATCCAACTGTTAGGACTAAAAATCACTGTAAACACATTGGGACCATCATCAGCCATAACCCGGCACCAATCGCAATCTAAAACGCTTGTCAGTAATCCTACTAAACACGATCGACATCATAATATACACATCCAAACACCAAAACGACAATAGCCACGACCAACCTAAATTCACCTGCATATAATTAACAACCTCCGGAGTCCATCTTAACGCCAACACACCCCAGAACCCATCTGTAATTGTAAACTAAAACACCATCTCCATTATTAACCAACTCTGTCAAATACCACAAATTAAACACCACCACAACACCATTTCACCACCACCAAATCGATCAAACCCAAACATCGCACCCCCAATCACAGTTACAGGTAATCATACAATCAATACATTTTATAAAAAAGATGAAAAAACACATTATGTTGAGCTCAAATTGATATTTAAAAATTACCGCAAGATCTAAAATGGATCGAGTCTAAATACATACACATTATAAATATAAATTTTGGTGCACCTTATGTTATTACACTACACCAAATCCTGCGAATGGTCATGGCCCAAGTCCGCGACCAGCTGGTCACGGACTTGGGTCTCTCATTATTTGGCATGTCCATATTCATTACCACAATAAATAATGGATGCTCTGGAAGTGGTCACAGACGAAATCCCTTACCACCGTGGGTCACGGACTTGGGCCATGACTAGGGCGTGACCATCTTAGCTCCAAATTCACGCCAAAATTTCCTCCAAGCTTGGTCGCAGATGGGTGATGGACTTGGACCGTGACCATAGTTGTGACGAAGTAAAAAACATACACATATGGGGTCATGGCTGGGGGCCGCGACCATTTCTTGACGTGGGTCACGCCTATGGGCCGTGACCATACCCAAATTAGTGGGATGATTGATTTCGTTAAATGGTTTCACTGGTGGGTCAAGGATCTGGCCGAGACCATGTTCAATCTGAAAAAAATAAATCCCGCTACCTTATTTCTCCCATATGCTTCATTTCATTTATTTACCTCCCCTCCCTCTCTTTTATTCAATCGACCAAGTGGTGTTTGATCGTAGCTACTGGCGATTTCGGTTAGGGTTTCAACCACACCAAGTGGTGTTCGGGTTGTTGTGATGGTGGTGGACGGGTTTGTCGTATTGGTTCTTTTTGGTGGTTTGGCGGAATAAGAGTGGTTTTATGGTGGCCGGGCAGGTGGTTTCAGGGGATATAAGGTTGGATTGGCCATCGGATCTAGGTGTGGAGGTGGTCAACGATGTGTTACGGTTAGTTGGTTTGCCGATGGGTAGTCTGCCAAGGTTAGATTCAAGTCATAGTTCGCGGTTGCAGTCAGGTGGTGACCGGAGTTTGGATAAGTATGGTGGGTCAAGGTCGGGTAGGAGTAGGTCGTGGTTATGGAATCTTAAGTTTGGGTCTTGAAATGGAGTAAGTGGATTTGATAGTGGAGATGGGTACGGTATCTCCCTCTTATCTAGCACTAATTATTTTCTATTCTGTGGCTATGTTGATTTAAATCTAATTTTTCATTTCTAATTATTTGATGATACAGTATTAGAGGATAGAGAAGCCAAGGGCAGATATGCCTATTAATGAGAATGAGATTCATATAACCACGCAGGGCAGGATGATGAACTACATTACTTATGCCATCACTCTTCTCTAGGTTTTTTTATTAATCTTGTTGCTTATACATCCACAAAATTAAAAAAATACACATTTACATTATAGACGCTTTAACTAGTTGTGCTATGTATTCTGTCCCTGTTGTGTTTCGTTAAATTCAATAACAATCCAATGCTGGGAAAAACATATTTTTTATGGTTAATGTTGTTATGCTACGAGTGTCACTTTGCCACGTGAGATTTTGATTGTCTTATTAAAATAAACACGTGTTATGCTGTGTATACTCTCATATGTCAAATATGTTATGAAGCCTTTTGGTTAATTGACTATAATTGTTATTCTGTTCTTGTTCAAGCCCCTAGAAAATGTATTTTGGATCAAACATATTTTTATTCTACAAATGTCATTTTTTTATATGATTTAAATGAATATTTTGTACTCCTTTACGTTTCTCTATTTTGAAGCTTATGCAGTTGGATAATGTTATCTTTTGTAGGAGAAAGGATCTGATGACATTGCTCTTAAGGCAATGGGTAGAGCTATTAACAAAACTGTGATGATTGTTGAACTCATTAAGGTGATGTTACCGATCATTGTGGCTTTCCCTACCTTATTAAATATTTCTCCTTATTTTTTCTTGTTTCAGTTAGCAATGGAGATAAATTTGGGGAAACTTCCATTTGATTTCGATTTTCATCCTTCAAATCAACTCATAGCTACTGTTGCTATTGGGGAGGGTCGGGAAAATGGAAAGAACAAGGTGTACATCATTGTCTTGGTAATTGTCTGAACTCACATTTTGTGATGTTACCATTTATTCAAGTAATTATCTGAACTCAACATTTTGTTATTATTAGTAAAATTTAGTGGGCAGAATGTTTATGTTTAATGGACATTGTAGAAATTCTTATTGAGTCTCCAGATTGTTGGATTTTGATAACGGATGTTGAGACGGTATTTTGGAGTTATTACTTATTTGATCTATGCCCTGTTATATTGAATATGTCGTTCACTGTTTTCACTTTCGAATTTGTTGTTATCTTGAATATGTTGTTCATTGATTTTAGGAAGAAGATGAAGTTAAAGGTATAAAAGTGGTGATCGCTTCAATAAGCTCTGATACCAATTTGTAAAATATGACGACGGTGTGTGAAACCGATTTAAGTTAATTCGCAAGTTTCGAATTAAACCTTACTTAATTAGAGTCTATTTTTAAACCAAATTAATTCACCCCCCAAACATGCAACTACGTGTGTGCATGTGTCAAACTGTAAATAAGTAAAGCATGCGACACAAATTTCGGGCAAAACCTTTTATTTCTAGAACTCTGACAAGTTTACAAGACCATTAACTTACATAACATATTGCTTTTGCCCACAAGAGTAATGCACGGTGCCTTCGTCAAACCTATAAAGTAATGGTTAGAAATTAGCAGTGGTTCACACACAGCTATATCAAAAGGACAAGCAGTCCTAGACATGCAGTCTTCACGTTGTAGGTTATCCTCCCCACAAGAGTAACTTCATAAAGACTCCCTCCATAATAGCACGTAGCTCTCCAGTTGTAGAGTTCTCCCCATAAAGAATGAACAAAAGCAAAGTGTGTTCTTAAACACCAAAACAATTCACCAAAGAATATGGGATTTTTGTGAATTGAAAACAAAAGGGATGAAAACCTTAAAAGAATAAGTCAAAAATAATTCTGCAGATTCGCAGTTTTCGGTCATTCAAAACCCTGTGACTTCTTAATGAAAATGAAACCATTTAATGCGTATTTATAGAAAATCGTGCCACCTCGATCGTTTGAACAAAAAAGGGATATCGCTCGAACGAAGTACATGTGTCGTTTGAACGACATCGCGCGACATCTCAATGTCGCTCGAATGAGATGTGATCTCGCTTGAACGACTTGAGAGTCAAAATCGAGGAATGCTACAGGACTTAAAAAATTACTCATTCTCAAATTTTGACGATAAAAGTCCGCTCCAACACTTAGAAAATATTTTGTAAAAATATACCAAACCTCTAAAGTGAAAATTTAAGGTATTTAAAACATAACCTTACCAAAGTAAACCTTGCGGGGACTTTTTGATGAAGAACATTGATATATTCGGATCCGTCTTGATGTAGATTGCTCTTGAACTTCTTCGACGGTTGTAACGGTATACGACATAATTAATTATGACAGACATTTATAAAAATATGTCCTTACAAATCTCCCCCTATGTCTATGACGGAACATGCATAAAAACATCCGAATTATCAAATACCAAAATGCCTATACAAATCTACCCTCCCATAAATCTCAAAATGGAAAAGGTACAAATTAGCAAGTTCTCAAATTTTGCTTAAAAACATCTTCATCAAATCTCAAAGTGTTTCTCATGAGGGTGTGCAACATAATGATATTCAATCTTTGTACCTACACACATGAGATAAAGCAAAAATCTTCGTGACGTATCGAGTTTGAAATGATATAAGAATAAATCATTAATAAATCAAATCTCCCCCATACTCCAAAAACTCCCCCATAACATGATAATTCTTTCTCCTCCATTTTATGATGTCCCCAAATAGACAGATAAGAAGAAATAATCTAAATATGGGGTGTCACGATAAAAAATGCATAGCAAATATGAATTAAACTACGCGCATGCAAAGGTATATCTCAAAAAACATTCGCAAACTATTTTTGGATTTTTTAATTTTTGCAAAGGAAAAAAAGATACAAAAATCACACCATGTATTTATACTAAAACAACCAAGTCATGGAAATGGAATGTATGGGTGTGAACACATTCGATAGGTAAATAAACTCAATCAATCATATGTACACGATGAATACGTGTACCCCTAACGAATGAACATCAAAAGTATCCTTAGGTGTAAAAATTGCTGAATTTAGATGACATCGTCTTATACAAATCAACAAATCAAAGTCAAAGTGATTTCCACCCCAATAAGGTCCAAAACTATTTAACGCTTTTTCAAGACTTTTAAAGACGTGCAAACCCGTTTTAAATTCCATCCAAAACTCTTTCATGCATACTTTCTTTTAGAGGTAATCTAAATTCTGAAATATTGGAGAATTGGTGCAAAAACCTAAAGGCCCCTTTTTGGCATGAATTTTTTTTTATTTCCTTTAAATTTTTTCGGTCTCATTTAAACCTCTTTGGACCCCGGATAATAAAATTCCTCAATTTTTTAGGTCCGATATAACAGTGGCTTAGTATTCGCAAAGGTCAAATGTGAACCTTTCGCAGCCCTTCCCTATTTTCAAATAAAGCACACAAACTCACAAACGGTTCTTACATGCACAACTTTTTATCAAGTTTTATCGTGCTTGGTTTGTTTTAAGGACATGATTGAAGTGAAAACACCCAAACAACATGTGATAAGATAATTACAATAATCAAACAAATTCGTGCACGTGTGAAATAAAGAAAATCACGAGTCAAACATTTAGGAAGTAACACTTAATTACATATTAATGACTCCAAACATTATAAAGCACAAAGATGACATGATAAACTGTCTCAAAACACTATCAAATAGTCACATGAAAAATGGAATGATGTTGTGACTCGGTCATCCTAAGTGTTCATCCATAAAAGGTTCAAGTACTTGGTTATAGCTATTGATTACTTTACTAACACCAATAAGCTCTTCTAACACCAATCACTTCACCTTGGCGCTTTGTTATGTGGGGAATTGATTTGGTCAGGCCTCTGTCGACCATCCGAGGAAGGTTCAAGTACTTGGTTATAGCTATTGAATACTTTACTAAATGGGTGGAAGCTGAACCATTGATCGATATGTTCTATGACAAGGTTTATCAGTTTATTCGGAAAAATATCATATGCAGGTATGGTTTGCCCTATGCCTTTATCACTGATCATGACATACAATTTGACAACGATGAATTTGTTGCCTATTGCGTTCAATCCAATGTCCAAAAAATCCACTATGTTCCTGGCCATCCTCAAGGCAATGTCCAATCGTAGGTAACTAATAGAACTTTATTGAATGGGTTGAAGAAAATGCGGGAAAATGCTAAAGGGAATTGGATCAATGAACTACATTCTGTCTTATGGGGTTACCGAATAACCCCTAGAACAGCTACCAGAGAAACTTTCTACCTGTTAGCATTTGGTACTGAAGCTGTAATTCCTACCGAGCTAGGTTTACCTACGCATACGATTCTTAACTTCAATACCCCAGTCAATGATTTGATGAGAAGGCTGGACTTAGGCATGCTGAAAGAGGTACGTGAAGATGCAACTTTAAGGAATGAAGCCTATCAATAATAGACTACGCGATTCTACAACAAGAGAGTACGACCGAGAAACTTAAAAGAAGGTGATTATGTGTTGAAGAAAGTAATTCAGAAGAACAATAAGCTGGAAGTTAATTATCATGGGCCTTATCGCATTACAATAATTATCCAATTAGGCACATATCGTATTGAGACTTTGGAAGGTGAAGAATTCAAGAATCCCTAGAATGCAAAACACCTAAGGAAATATTATCACTGATGTAGTCATGTTGTACTCAGTTCATTTCAATATTAATGAGAATATGATTTCCCCCCCTCCCCCCCCCCCCCCCCCCCAAAATTCAGAGTACTAGTGATATACACTAAATTATGCATCTACAAAAAATACCAACGATGTCGGTCGGCAGCAACAAAGGCACCAACAATGTTGGTTGTCAGCATAACCCATCAACAATGTTGGTCGGTATCAACAAAGGCACCAACAATGTTGGTCGTCAACATAAACCACCAACAATGTTGGTCAGTATCAATAAAAGCACCAACAATGTTGGTTGTCAGCATAAACCACCAATAATGTTCATCGGTATCAACAAAGGCACCAATAATGTTAGTCGTCAATATAAACCACCAATAATGTTGGTTGGTATCAATAAAGGCACCAAAAATTTTGGTTGTTAGCATAAACCACCAACAATATTTGTCGATATCAACAAAGGCACCAACAATGTTGGTCGTCAACATAAACCACCAACGATGTTGGTCGGTATCAATAAAGGCACCAAGAAAGTTGGATTTCAAATACATAAAAAACTATGCAAGGCAAAATTGTTAGTCCTAAATGCTTGGTTAACGAAGACCCGGATGAATAATTTTCATCTAAACTGGGCTAAAAGATGGACAAATGTTCCACTCACGCCTGGGAACCAAGGTAATTAATGCAATTACCTAAAACTTTAGGTACATTAGTGAAACCATGGTGAAGCATTGGTAATTGGTATGATATTTAGGATAATCCTAAGAATATCAATAGAGACGAAAAAAAACTAAAGATTAACTAAAAGATGATCCATTCATAGTCAGAGACTAAGGAGATATTCATATATGCAAAGATTGACTAAAAGTTGGTCCATTCATAAAATAAGCTTTTGATTAAATTAAATGATTACATATTGTTGCTTAAACATGCAGAAATAAAATACAAAGCTTTTTTATACAGGACGTTTTTCTTCAGCCTTAGAAATAGGATCCATGCCTGGAGGATCATCCAAAGTATAAGGAAAGTTGATGAAGTTAAAATTCTGAAGCATCTTGGTATTGGCGCTACTAGGACGATCAAGCAGATGAGGAGGTCGAACAATCTATAGTTCATCATGTAGCTCGTAATCTCCTAAGTATTTTGAAATCAAGAATTGCGGAATACGATGAATAGAAATCTAGTTGACATCTAACTTGAATGGAGTATTTTTAAGCTCCAGTAAGCCTGGGTCATACCAATCCCATAAAGAGTCGTTCTAATCCATCTTCATCACTGTTAAAGCATTCATCCAACCCCATTTATAGGACTCATTATTAGCCTATTGAAGTCTATCATTAAGATTCCCCAGAGCTTCATTATACCCATCCATCCAAACCTCTCTTGGCTGCTTATGGAATTGAAAGGTTACTTTGTCAACCTGGGACTGCAGTTTCTTGAATACTCCATCCTTAACCTATAATTGGGAAAATTGAGTGGATAGTTGTTCTGACAAGGTCTGCAGATTCTAAGACGTCTCAACAATAGCTCTCTCTTTCTCTTTTAACTACGCATCTTGATTGACAAGGGCCTCTTGAGTCCTAACTTCTTTTGTGGTTCCTTGGCTAAGATTATTTCTTGCTCGGGAGGAAGATGCAGGCTTAATCTTTTTTAAGGCTTCCAACTCATACCGTAATGCTGCATTTTTAGCTTCTAAAAAGGAGTATCCCTCATTAGTAGTAGCAATAACACCTCTAGAGGTAGACTTCAAAAGATTCACTTCACCCCTCAAATGATTATTCTCTTCTTCCAGGAGTTTGGCAAAAATTATAGTTTTTTCAACTTTAAGCTTAAGTAAAGCTTCCTTTTTATTGTAAACTGAAACAAAGTTATCAAAACCTCGACCTACACACTTAAGCTTCGATATTTCTGCTCGTAGCTCTGGTGCAACAGCGTAATATAATCTTTATACTGTTCTTGAAGTTCTTTTATCATTTTATAGTAGGCAACATTATTTTCTGCCGCCTAATCAAGTAAGTACTTCAAATAAATTTAGGCTTCTTTAGCCTGCTCTGGTGCATCATCACTAAGAAACTAAATAATTTCTTCTTTGAATAAGTCTGTATGACCTGCTTTGAAAAAATATTGCTCTTCTTCAGTAGCTCGGTATCATTGGAAGACAGTTGTTCCATCTTCGCTACAAATTAGCAAGAAGAAATGATCACCAATCAACAACAAAAATGGAGAACATGTATCATCAACAAAAGACAAAAAGGAACAAAAGGTTCTTTTATTAATAACAAAGAGTCCAAGTACAATAAAAATAAAAATAAAGAAACAAAGAAGCAAAAGGGAAAATACCGAATAAATTTACACCTTCTCCTTATCAATCTCAACCTTGTTAAAAGAAGGGACTACAGGCTAGATTTTCTCGATGTGTTCAGATTGATGAAGAGAAGACTCAATAATTTTAGGTTGATCGACACCAGATTCAACCATTAGAGAAGACTCTCCAAAACCAGCTTCATCTTCAACCTCATCCTCAGTGACTGGAGGAGGACCATAAATATATCTCTGAAAAAGCTAAAAGCTTTTAACTATGTTCAACTCCTGAAGGGAAGCAACCCAACCATTTCTAAAACATTTTTTCTTGGCATGCTTAATTTGAGCAGAGGCAGCTGAAATGGCCTTGTTTCAGCGCTTGTCCTAGCCAACACTAGAGGACGTCTTTATAGTAGACTTTCTCTTAGATCTGGAAGAGGATACAAGCTCTTCAGAAGTCGTATCCCCGTGCTCATCTTCCTCTGCCATGCGCTCAACTTCCTCTGCCTTATGCTCAGCCTCATTTCCCTCGCGCTCAACTTCCTTAGCCTAGCGCTCAACTTCAAGGGCAAATCCATCAGACGTCAATCGAGCAGTTTCAACTATCTTTAGCTTATCCGGCCAAGTACTATTATCAATCTCCAAGGATAACTGAGATTGGAGCAGAGACTTCTTCAAGACAACCAAGGCTTCCTCCACATCATTTGAAGAAGAAGCCCTAATTTCATCATCCTTCTCCAACATATTGTTAAAATGCACCAAGAACTGCATGAGATAAAGAAGAAATTAGTACATGAGAAATATAAAATATAGTCGAACCAAGAAAATAGAAATCACTTACTGATGCAAGGCTGTGAGCTGCCAATTTAGAAACCTTCTCTCGGGGGAGCATGGCATCCACCTCCATGTGGTCTGGAAGAGTACCAGACCTGATAAATTTTTTGGACAAACCAGTAATAATAACTACCGGAAGAATATCAACATAAGAAGGTAATTCAACCAATGACAGTTGATTAATCACTTGGTCGACCTACTTCTCTGCAAGCCTTCTACTAAGTGTCCTTAAGGTAACTTCAACATCTTTTGGAGCTACGTCCTTGGGATCTAGGTTTTTGGGGACTGGGCTTCATAACATCCCATGTTTTCTTCTTGGATTCTTTAACATGTGCTTAAGAACCAGAAGTGCTACCACTGAGAAGATCAGGAAACTTTGTCTTCTTCATGATTTTAGAAATAGGAGTGTTTGAATCAGCAACAACTTCTTGATCAAGATCAATCACCAGAACAGGAGAAATAATAGGTCTAGCAATAAAGGAAGAAACAGTATTTCAGTGTTAAAGTAAATAGGAAGTGGATCTAACGTGCTCCTGTGCAACTATCTTGTGAAGCCCCTAGATAAACCTCAATTCTTTCAAATTTACTTCACTCTCTTTGGGGGATTTTCTTTTCTGGTCAATTACAATTTAATTTACAAAGCAAGAGTCAGTATGGCATTTTATCAAATATAAATAGGGTAAAATTACAAAAACACAAAACAACGTATTCCTTTGCCAAAGAGCGAACATCTAGATCCTTGATATTTAGCACCTCCAACTAAAGGGGTCTGTTGGTAATTTTTTACAACTACCCCATGATCAAAATAATCCCTTTTCGAATCAGGGAGGTTAACTACTAAAGATTTACCAACTGCCCTAGTTTTCAAATAATAAGTAGTATCACTAGTTACCCATTTATAACAAAACATTATTTCTTGAATCCCCAGATAGGTTCCATAGATTTTATTTAACCTATATACTCAATTCACTACTCTCCATGTGATAGGAGACACTCTTGCAGGAACCATGTCAAAATATTGACAAAACTACAGACACAGGGGATTAGGAGGAAATGTGAACCCACATTAACCAATAAAAATGGAAGGGAACCAATGGCCTTCAGCAAGAGAGAAAAAATCAGAAGGAAAAGTGGGATGTTCCAATACAACCCACAATAGAATGTTAAAATCAGTTCTGAACTCATCAAGCGACTCGATAGAATAAACCATGATGAAAAAAACAAAGAAGAGCAGAAAAATTCTTATAAAATTTCAAGGATTCAGCAAGAACTGAAGACAAAAAAGAAAACGATCGCACGAAAGACCAAAGAACACAACAGCAGAATGAGAAATGAGAAGTAGAAATGATTGAAGTTTTATTGCTCTTTTTATTAATCACCTCGAAAATGGGAAAATTAATGATTAAAGTGAACGACGGTTGAGTTTACGGCGGCTAACAAGGGAAAAGATGAAGAAACCCCTAAAATGTTTGCTAAAATTTAAAATATTTACAAAATTGCCATTCGCGCTAAAAAAATATTAATTAAGTGGATAAATTTCACAAGTCTGGAAGGTTTGCAGCTGACCAAGCAGCCCGAATTACTGTTAAAGCATAATATTCCACATTTTCGCATCAACTCCAGGTATAAAACATTGAGGGATTCTATTGATACCAAAATTTACCACCTTACGTGGACCAATTATAAACCAACACATGTCATTCAAAGTGGCTCAAATCCAAGTCAGCAAGATGTAAAAGCCCAACCAACAAGGCATCCTGACCAACTAGGAAAACCGACCAACTGCCAAAAATTCAACCTGTATAGCCAACAAAGCGACAACAGGCTTATAGCCTATATTGCTAATGAAGCGGCAACACTCGTATATTTAATTCTCATTATGTGTTGATGTAAATGCCTAACGAATGAAGGCATTCCATCCTTTCACACGATAAGTACCAATACCCCTCTTGGGCTATAAATACAATGTATCACCCTCATTGTAAGGGATGCAAAAAGAAAAACAACTCAAGGCCATCAATACATAACAGTGGACGTAGGTTATTCCATTGAGTCGAACCACTTTAAAAATCTCTTTGTCTTACTTGCTTTTGATTATTTATCTGTGATCAATCAATTAGGCCTAGTCTAGTTTTTTGCATCAACACCATAAAAAATATTTCAGCTCAAAAAAATGTTTTTTGCTATTTAAAAAAAAGGTCAAATTTTCACTACTTTTAAGCACTTTAAAAGCTGCGAAAGTTTGATTGATTTTTTAAAAATAGCAAAAAATATTTTTTTGAGTTGAATTTTTTTATGAGAAAAAGTTCACTAATTTGTTTATATTTGTGGCCACAGAGGTGAACATTGAAGAGAAAAAGAAATGATATTTTATTAAGGGTTTGACTTGGTCAATCAAGTAAGTATTTTGGGGAAATCTGGCATACACCACTTACACTCAAGTGGTGGATATTCAACTGATGTTATGGCAAGAAAAAACCAATTACCAAAAGAAGTTGGGAAATGAAATGAGTCAGGTGGTTCAGATGGATCCAATGTAAATGGTGAGAAGAGGGTTCGAAATGATCAACCATGAAAGAAGCCTCGAGTGGGAAAAGAGAAGCGGGTCCTCGATAGGGAAATGGTTCCCACAGGTCCCTTAGGGATAGAAACAAGGATAAGGACAGCGAAGGATCATGCGTCGGGTAGACAGTTTGGACCTTTTAGGGGCACTTGTTGTACTTTTGTAGTGATAAGTAATAGGGCTACGAGGTGTCCTCAAACCCAGGGACACCAGGTCCAAGGACATCCAGCACCGAGAGCCCCTGGGACTTTTTACACTAGCATCGGGGGCACAAAAGATTTATGCACCACCAGCAGTCGAGGTGGGGAAATCTCAGGAGGAGCCGAGATGTGGATAGTGGGGTAGTATGGCATGTTCCTTACTTATATATATATATATATATATATATATATATATATATATATATATATATATATATATATATGTGTGTGTGTGTGTGTGTGTGTGTGTGTGTGTGCGTGTGTTACTTGTGTGTTATGTGGGTGCAGGATTGGGTGTTTGGGCGTCCTAGTCGTGGCATACTATGGGTAGGCAGATATGAGACTATCTTACTTGTGTGGATTTATGTTACGATGTTTAGACTTTATCATATATTGAGGAAAAAATTCTTGTATTGATGAATAAGATTGTAATACCTTGTATTTTTTATATCCCGATCTAATTAATAAATTGGATAATTAATTAAAATGAGTAGTTTTAGTTAGAATTTGAATTAATCTAAAAAAAATATTTAATTAAAATGAAATCGATGAACATTACACCAAAACTGCCAACTTGTCACGGTAAAAAACCTTGACAAGTCAAACCTGTCACAATCTTTGATCGTAACAATTTTGGGGGTGACAAAGGAATTTGTCACGAACTTATCATGGTCAAAGATCATGATAAGTGCATTAAATTTTCCACGGACTTTGACCTTGACAAATTTATCACGGTCTTTGACCGTGATAAAAGCTTAAAATTATCATGGTCAAAGTTCGTGAGAAAAAAATTGTCATCGACTTTGATCGTGACAAGTCCTTGACAAGTTTCCTTTGTCACAGACTTGTCACGATCAAAGTCCGTTACAAATCTGGGTAGATTTCAAAATAAAAACTTCTGGGCAGTATGACCACTACCACTGCCCAGGAGTATATTTGTACCTGTTATAGCAAATTTTAACCTGTCCAAACAGCATATATATCAAGCAACATTCAATATTCAATAACCAACATTAATAAATACAAATATCCATAACCAAAACCAAAGCAGCATGTAAATATCCATAATAAAAACCAAACCAACATTTGAATATCCATTACCAATTAAAAAATAATATCCAATATCCAAATAAAATAAATACAAAAAATGTCATAGAACACGACATATGCATTGAGACACCCATCAATTCGTCGAATGCCACATTGTTCTTGCAACCACAAAGGCGAATTCTCACTTCTGGCCAAAACATGCATGACGAGCACCTTTGCCTTAATGTCTTGTAGGGGACGTCCATAAACCACCATACTCGGGAGGGGGCCCGGGTCCCTCAACTCCCTCGCTATCGGATCCCCACCAAATACATCGATTAAAAACACGCTTGGCCATCCAATTGTTGACATAGGTCATTCGAGAGAGGTCAAGATGGGAAGTGAATCATATAAGGATAGAGAGTCCGTGCGTATCGGTGATGAAGCAGTGGCGTCCTCGTCTACCTCCTTCCCATTCCCCGTGACCTTGCCCTGGACCTCATAGGAGGTGGACCCCTACTGATGCTTCATGAAGGGGTACATATCTAGGATCGTCACCTCCAACCTTTATAGCTTATCATTAGTGCCCACTTTATGAGCCAATCCGGTGTTGCACATCACCATATTAATGATCCTCGACTTCCCCACCTGAGAGCTCACCCCCTAGTCCTCCCCTTGCGATTCGCCCCTAGTACTTGGCTGAGTACGTCCGTAGTCAAAGATGGGTTGTCGGCATCAAACTTCTTTTCATGCACTTCCTTAAGATGCTCCTGAAACGATAAAAAGTGCACGATTAGTTAATTAAGTTAATACAAAATTAAAATGTAATTAAAAAATTAAACAATTATACATTAAAATCGTGGCTACGATGCTCGGGGACACCTCCTTATCCTTGCCCTTCTTCGTTCAAATTGCCACGTAGGCACCCCCAGGGCCACTCCCCGTCACCTGAAATAAAATAATGCAGAATTAGTAAGTAACACAAAGTAATGCTAAATTAGAATAACATAAAACTGAAATTAAAGAAAAATAAAACCTTATCATCCTGCGCTCCACCTCGGCGTAATACATCCACCCGGAGTAGTGCATTTCCACATTTTTTGCTCCGTTTTTCCTCCCCAATTAACGAGATGCCAATTTCTGCTCATCGATCTCATTCTACTGCTACCACTGTGCCAATGAGATCGTCTCCTTCGATGGGGCAGTGTCACGCACTCTCAGAATGGACTACTGAGTTTTTCCAAAGTACCGTGCCCACATGTTTTTTTTCCACGTCTTATACTTCCCTCAATTATTCCAACGTGGGGTCGTGGACATGTGGGGGAAAGCCGAATTGATCCTGTCAAATAAATATAAGACCAATAAAAGTAAGTTTTAGTTGTATTTAAATATAAATATACACATACATATAAATATAAATATAAATAAGTGTCGCCAAGATGACATCTTGAGCTCATTTAGCACGCACCTCTAATCAGTGTACCTCGGGCCGATGATCACCTTCAGCAAGTCCATGGATCTATCTAGTAACGTTGTCTTGTTCTCGACAATGGACCCCAATTTTCCCCATTTTGGGGACCTAGTGGCCAAGGAGCCCTCGTCGCCTTCGCTACCACGCTGGGATGAAGACAATTACTGCAAAAAATATTAGTGGTAGTACAAACATGTATATGGATTTTGAATTAATGCTCAAATTCAATAATAGCAAAGCACTAGAAGAATACAAGTTAACGACATTATAAATCTAAATATTGTTTATCAGGTCATGTTAGTTTTTAAGGAAATGTCTAGTGATGATCATGTTTTGGGGGGACGCTAGTACTCATCACGGGGAAGCAAAAGAGGAGGAAACTATAAAGAAATTTTTGTCTAGAATTTATAGGCTATATGAATCTTTGGATGCTAAACCCAAAAAACTTCCTGGCCAGCAGCAACACAACCTCAAGGGTTGTGCAAGTTGGTTGGTGATCTTGCATCTTGCATTTCAAAGCCTTGGAATAATGTATGGGGATATTGGTACATCACCACTCTACGTATATCCAAGCATCTTCCCTAATGGTATCGATCATAAAGATGATATAATTACTGCTTATTCTCTCATCTTCTACACCCTTACCTTGATACCTGTCATCAAATATGTTGTCATTATCTTACGAGCAACCGACAATGGTGAGGGAGGAACATTTTCTTTGTATTTGCTGATGTGTCGATATGCAAAGGTGGGTTTGATCCCTAGCCAAGAAGTTGAAGATAAAGATGTTTCAACTTTCTAAATAGAGTTGCCAAGTCATAGGCTAAGGCTAACATCAAATGTGAAGTCCAAGTTACAGAACAACCAGTCTATATAGTTCATCAAGCTATTTTCCACCATGCTTGGTACTTCCATGGTCATTAGATATGGTGTTCTCACTCCATGCATCTCAGTTTTATCGGTTGTGGGACGGATCAATAAAGCCACACCTGCCATGACTGAAAGTCAGACTGTTTGGGCATCTATATCTATATTAATCGTCTTATTCATGGTTCAAAGATTTGGGATAAACAAAGTTGGATACACCTTTGCTCCAATCATTTTTATTTGGTTCATTTTGAACGTTGCCATTGGTGTCTAAAATTTCATCAAATTTGACCTAGCAGTTCTTAAAGCTCTAAATCCACAATACATCATAGACTATTTCAAGAGTAATAAAAAGGATGCATGGATTTCTCTTGGCGGCATTGCTGTCTACACAACGAGAGCTGAGGCATTATTTTCTGATGTCCAACACTTTATTGTTCGATCAATACAAATAAGCATGAGCACTATTACTAACCCAACACTCATATTGGCATATACTGGTTAAGCTTCGTACCTTCGAAAGAATATAAAAAATGTGTCCAACACTTTCTACAAGTCCATACTAGGTCCTATGTACTGGCTAGTGTTTGTGGTGGATATTTTGGTTGCAATCATAGCAAGTCAACTTTGATTGCGAGAACTTTATCAATTATCTAACAATCCCTCTCCTTAGGATGATTTCCACGTGTGAATATTGTTCATACATCAACCAAGTATGAAGGACACGTTTATATACTAGATATCAATTATCTTCCTATGTTAGCTTGTGTTGCAGTCACTATTGTCTTCAGGACTACTGCACAAGTCGACAATGAATATGGAATAGCGGTTGTTTTTATAATGACACTAACGTTGGCATTCTTAGTATTGATCATGACAATGATATCGAAAGCGAACATACTTCTCGTAATATCATATATTCTTATGATTGGTTCGGTTAAGCTTGTATATTTGAGTTCAGTCCTCTACAAATTTGATTAAGGAGGATACTTACCTTTGGTGTTTGCTATGATTCTAATGGTGATTATGCATATGTAAAATGATATGTTTCGAAGAAAATATTATTACGAGCTTGATAACAAGATTTCTCCCATGAAGATGAAAGAGATTGCAAATGATGCAAAAATTTCTCGAATACCAAGGCTTGTGGTTTTTACTCGGAGCTTGTTCATGGAATTCTACCCATATTCAAGCATTATGTGGAAAATGTGCCTACATTACAGTATGTCCTTATTTTTGACTCTGTGAAATCCATCCGTTAAGTAAAGTTCCAATCGGAGAGAGGTTTCTATTTCGTCGCATACATTCAAATGAACAAAATGTGTTCCGTTGTGTGGTGAGATATGGATACGTGGACGCACAACATGAGGAAGTGACTTTTGAGACAAATGTTGGTTGAGAGATTGAAGGAGTTCATAAGAGAGGATTTTAAGTTCTCTGCCAATAAGGACTTTGAAGAAAATAATGGAAAAATTATGAATGAAGGGAAATAAGAAGAGTTGGAGAGAGAAATGGAATTAGTATAAACCATGGAGTGCATGGGTTGTTTACTTGGTGGGTGAGCAAGAGGTGGTTGCATCCCAAGAAGCTGTCATGGGAAAGAGAATATTGATAGATTATGCTTACAATTTCTCGAAAAAGAACATTAGGCAAACCAATAAGGTGTTTGATATCCCTCAGAAGAAGATTCTGAAAGTTGGAATGACATATGAGCTCTAATCTATATTCGATAATTGTATTTAAAAAAGAAATATGTATGGAAATATAATCAATTGATTTGTGCTATTAGTGATTGATTTCTTTAGCTATTATAGCGATTTTGGTTTTATAAACAAAAGATAATAACAAATAACTAAAAGAATACAAGTTAACGACATTATAAATCTAAAAATTATTTCAATATCGGGTCATGTCATGGACTTTGAATTAATGCTTAAATTGATTAAAATCCAAACTAACAAATTCACTCACAATAAAACTAATTTTGATTCAAATCCGATAACAACAAAGCACTAGAAGAATACACCCACCGGTTATTACAAGCGTTAAACTGATCAAGTACAAATGAATTAAAAGAATTTAACTGTCGTCTAATTATAATAAAACACTACAATAATACACCCACTGGTCATTACAAATAATTGGAACACTTATTACAAATCTAAAAAGTATTTTAAATTCGGGTTATCATAAAAATAGATTGATATTCGGTAGGAGCATCCAAGTCATCCACAGTACTGTTTAGACACTTTGGCGCATGTAGGACAATTGACCACGACTCGTTATGATATACTCGGAGTAAAATACTTGCTTGAATTTTTAAAAAGCACAAACAAACGGCTCATCGCTCATGTGTTCGTTTATTTTCAACTTGGACAAGTAAACCATGATCAAATTGGTGCCAGGATTAACTTTACAAGCATTTTTATCCTCTACTCTTACCCAATTACAGTAAAACAGAACCTCTTTGAAGCTTATATAGTCCAATTCAATTATATTTCGAATTACACCATAGTAATTTATTTCAGCTTCAACAAGGTTTTTATCTTTCACGCTCGCTCGAAAATAAGTAAGATCCTTGTATGAAATGCTCGAGTTCTGTACATTTGTATTTTCCTTATACACCCTTGCACCAAATACGTAACCGTTCAATCGATAGTTTTTGTACTCTTGTGCCATGAAAAAGGGTTCATGGCTAGACGAGCAAGCCTTGATGTCGCATCACCCGTCTTTAAGAGCTGAGAATATAGATAAATTAATTAAGTTATTTGTAAAGACATGCAATGTGGCATTTAATAACAAATTTTTTTATTATAGTTATCTTGTGTGACAAGCACAACCTAAATTTGATGTCTGAATGTGCCATTATTTTTCGTCTTATATTGTTCTCACACGCTTCATATATTCTTCATAGATCGTGACGAGCGTGTTACAAGATTGGTCATGTATAAAAATTAAAATAATTTAAACTTACTTTTTCCATTCTTTGACATCTTAATGTGTGTCAAATAGATAACGAGCTACTTGTTCATAATGTAAACTCATTAATTTCACTCGTTTGCCCATAACATGACCACCCTGATCGACGAACTCGTCACTGTCATCCATGCTACTTGGGTTATGCATATATTCCCGAATATGGATTGATGACTCCACGGTGATGTATTCCTATGCAATTGATCCTTTAATGTATCGTGTATTCTTGACGTAATATTATAAAACTTTCATCAATCTTTCAAACGGATACATCCACCGATATCTAACTGGGCCGAAAAAAATGCCTCATCACATAGGTATACCAACAAGTGAACACTTATGTTAAGTAATTATATGGGTAAGTATTTCTCCAACACACAAATCGCTTCGATCACCGCCAATTCTGCGGCCACTGTGTGATCTCGATTGACTACCTTCTCATATAAAAATGAGAAGAAGAGACTAATTTGCATAATAACCCTCTGCAAATCCTTGTGCTTGGAGAAATAGTGCTTAAACAAGAGAGGAACCAATTGCATCATCACATGCCAATAGTGGAACTTACAATTATGTAAATCATGGGTAGCATAATTCACAATCCTTTGCAAGTTGGAAAAAAAATTAGATGGAACCTTCAAATTATATATTGTGTCTAAAATCACCTTCCTTTCCTCACTCGTCAAAGTAAATGCATCAAGGGGAATTATTGTCTTTCCCCTACTATCTTCTTTCAACCATAGTTGTGGCTTAAGTTTTAACGATTTAAGGTCTTTTCGTGCATTTTCCCATCCTTCGAATGACTCCCCCCAAAACATGTGCCCACAATATGTTCAGTGATGTTCTTCTCTACGTGCATCTTATCCAATACATGGCACACCAGGTTATTCTTCTTGTGAAAGCTGGAACCCCCGGATGGTGATTTTCTCAATTAAAATCAAAGTTAATTTCCTTTTGTATATAATTCAATAAATGATGTGGAAGCGTTTGAATGATGGTTCACAAATAAACAAAGCCAAATTTTAATTTCTTCAAAACAAATTAAAATAAGTTAATACAAGTCCTAGAATTTGCCTAAGTCATAATTAACAATTAACCAAAGTTAGGCGAAACCAATATTAGCAAAGGACTTGAATAAACAAAATTTAGCCAATATTTAATTTAGCACAAAATTAAATGAGTGTGATGATTTAAACCGAATTTTATCTTGAATTATTTTAAGCATGCGTTCTACGTTATTAAAGCAAGATAAAATAAACAAATCACACTACGCCGCGATGCACGAGGAAAAACCCAAGACGGGAAACAACCTCGGATGGCCCTAGCCACAAATCCACTAGATACGGAATTACAATTACAAGACAAAAGACTTACATCCTCGACTCGAACCCTCTCAAGCCTTGTTGCTCCTTCTTGTAGAAACCTCTTCCTAGCGGATAACCACGGAGCTCCACCGCGATCTCGGAATCCACCGATAGGACTTTGTATGGTCACCGTCACCCCAGCATGGAGCCTTTCTCCAATTGAGTAATACCGCAACAAACTTCTTCTTCTTTGTGATGAGATGTAGAAGCAAACCTGAAACGTCTCTTTTTCAATTCGGTAGAGAAAACCGGTGCCAAAACTCCAAGAAATTGATATAAATATAGAAACTTGGATAAACACAATTGGGTGTAAACACTAGAGTGGTATATACATTTTCTTTGAAAAACAACCCTCAAAACTTGAACATTTTCCTAAACGATTTTTGCTCTCAAACTCTCTCTAGGAGATAAACTTAGTTGGAAAAGTTAATTGGAAAAATGTGTTTCCCGTCCTTAATAAGTCTTGAAAAAGTTGGTTAAAAACCAAGTGGGGAAAGTGGGTAAAAACTGCCAAAAACTGCTCAAAACTGTTCCTGCCTGACATTCTCGTTCGAACGACATTGACACTCATTCGAACGAGACTTCTAACGAGCGACCAGTCTGGGCTCGTTAGAAACTCGTTAGATACCTCGTTAGAACAAACAAACTCGTTCGAACGACATATCAAACGATTGACCAGTTTAGGTTCGTTGGCAAACTTGTTCGAACGAAACCTCGTTAGAACGAAAAACTCGTTCGAACGACATATCGAACGACTGACCAGTTTAGGTTCGTTGGCAGTCTCGTTCGAACGAAAACTCGTTAGAACGAAAAAACTCGTTCGAATGAGATTTCGAACGACTTCCAGAAATTTTTCTAAAATTCTATTTTGGCCCTGGAACTTTATATACGTTAAATTAAAGTTCCAATTAAATTATTCTGAAAGTAAAACATGGTTTTTTATTAAACCTAACACCCAAATAAATTTTGTTCCAAGCTCCTATATAAATATAATTACATTCATACCTTGGGAGCATGGAACTTTAGTTGATGACGTAGAAACGAGGCACGCAAACCGGCATTTTGATGAAGCTTTAAATTCTTTGCCGCTACGTCTTCAACACATACTTCATAGGCTTGAGAGTATTACAATAAAACACTAACCTATGAATAAATGTTTTTATCCGGAATTGAGCCAACATAATACATGGACTCAATTGGAAATTTGTGTCCTTACAAATCTCCCCCTTTGGCTATTCCGGGACAAAAACCAAAACAAAAATCCTAAAGGGCCGTCAAGCTCACTAGACTCAAAACATAACCCGCCCAATCTTGACTCAACCCAAGGATTAAACACTTTGCCTTTTAAAGTTGTCGCTTTAGTAGAATACCTGCACACTTAAGCAAACTCATCAAATGCATAGGGAATATCAAAATATATTAATCGCAATTAATTAATTACTCCCCCTAAAATAATTCTCCCCTTTATCAAACAATGACATTTACTTAGAAAGACGTCTCCCCCTAAGATAAATCTCCCCCAAACTAAGATGCGATAATAATAGGATTAGATACCATTTCTCCCCCTATCATCATTCTCCCCCTTTTTGTTCAGGAATAGACAAAGGTTAAAGAATCAAAACATAAAAGCATGTTGAAGCTTAAAACTACATAGGTAACAAACGCAAGACTAATCCAAGATAGATACCAATAAAGAAGTATAAGAATGGATGGACTAGAAAGCAAGGCAAAGACAAACAAATATCATATATACATATACTAGAAATATACTAATAGAGTACTTGCATATATATATAGATATAAACACACACAAGACACAAAATATAATAAATTTGCACACTCGTATGGCAAAAATGTGTCATATGGAAACGGAAGTGTTGGGGTGTGAACAAGTAACAAATAAATTTAGACCCAAACACTTAAGAAACGTTCACGGAGTTCTCATTTGAATCCAAACTTCATCACAGTTAAATATAACCTCATGTGACAATATAAAGATTGAACTCAATGAACAAACATACACAATGCATACAAGCCTAGCATGATGATGATTCTACAAACCAAATAGAGTCATGACATTAAAGACAACTAGGATAAACGGACATTGTGCAAACCGTTGATATATCATCCAATTCTCCCTCAATGAGCATATATATTCTTTTGTTTTTGAATGAATATATCAAACAAACATAGGCCTTGGCAATTGCTTTCTGTTTAATGCCAAATATTCTGTTTTTAGGCCTTTGGATCACGTATTTCTTTTAGATCTAATCAACGGTGGCTTACTATCGCAAAGGATTTAATTCATCCTTTCGGAGCCCTTCCCCGTGCATATATTAATTTATCATGTTTTCATTTTTCACACAAATCTCACATGCAACGGATTTTGACATGCACTAGTCCTCCTAGGTCATAGATATGTAGATGACTAGATTGATTGGAGAACACCTCAAAAATCTCAAATATAACATGTGACATTAAGATTTCAAAAGAGCTCGTGCATGTGTGAAAAGAGGCATATGAAAATAGAATCCATTTAATCAATAAAAAATCCAACTACTCCATATAAAACATGGTAAAGAACATTTTAAGGATTGAAAATCTAAACCAAAAGTTCTAGCCACGTGGGAGCGTAAATGATGGGATTCAAGCACAAATATATGCCACATAAAGTGTGTCAAACAAAAATACACAAAAAATAAAATCTTTTTGAGTTTTTAACATTTTTAACCAAAAATAAAGATATATACTCAAACGACTAAACACAAATCATTTGTATTTTTCATTAAGCTTAAATGAAATAATAAAACACAAATGATAAACAAAAATCTTTTTATATTTTTAATTAATTCAAACACAAAATATAATACAAAACGATAAACAAGTCATGATTTCTAGCATGTGATATGAAATAAGGAAATGACTAGAAAATGACTAAACAAGCATACATTTAGCATATGAATATAGCATGAAGTACAAACGCTAAAGTATGAAAACACTAACACATTCATCCATTAGATTTAGCAAGGGAGGAAGCATGTGAAAGTAAATGAGAATCAAAATCCCTATTTTGTAAGGCAACCAAGTCGTATTTCCTAACCCAAATTAATGAAGAATGACTATCTTGGGGTGTAGGAGCATTAACAACCGTGGTTACTTTACTATGGGATTTTCTAGGAATTCGTTTAAGATCAAAACAATATTTCCTAAGATGACCTTTTCGACCACAAAGTGTACAAGTAAGAACATGTCGAAAAGATTTGCCTAAGGAGTGATCATTAAATGCATTCCTAGTAGATTCTCCTAAAATATTGGTTTGGGCATTATGAGTAAATTCATTACAAGTATTGAAGCCTAAACCACAAGTGTCATTTTTAATTTGGATCGTTCCTAACATTTTATCAAGTTTTTCCGAACGACATTCCAAATCAAATTTGACATTACTAGAATCTTTTAATTTATTTTCCAATTCTAAAATGTTAGATTCTAGTAAAAAATTACGCTCTTCAAAAGCAAGAAGCTCCTTTTTCAAGGATTCCATTAAACTCCTAAGGCTATTTATTTCGCCTTCTACATATTCTAGCTTCACACGAAGAGTCCTCTCACGTGTCCTAAGGTCTTCTATTAAGGCACTATCATCAACGACCTTGACACTCTTTCTTAAACCAGCTTCTAACTTCAAATTAGTTCTTTTCAAATTAATAGATTCTTTATATAATTCATGAAAAGTATTTTGAAGTTCACTCACATCAACCTCTTCTTCATTTTCACTCTCTCTTTCTTCTCCACTCTCACTATCATTAAAAACAAGGGAATCATGAACAATGACCTTGGAAGTGGCATGTGCTATCGTGTCATCAATCGATGAGTTCTCATTATCACTCACATGACTAGCCATAAAAGCCACAAAATTTTTCTTAGTGGGGGAATCGGGCTTTTCTTCCTTATCACTATCACTAAGGGTTGCATTATATGCAGTGGGTCGTTTACCCTCTTTCCTTAGTTTAGTGGGGCACTCATAAGCTCGATGGCCATAACCTTCACAACCAAAACACTTGCTAGACTCGTCCCTATCTAAATTGTCATTACTAGGTTTAGGGATCCTCTCGGCTTTAGAAATCTTCTCGCTTTTATCATGTTTAAGTATCAAATTTCTTAAAATCATTTTTAAATTTATCTTTGTTAAATTTAAGAAATTTTCTAAATTTGCGAGCAAACAAAGCCATATCTTCCGAGTCATTATCACTCTCACTCTCTAGTACTTGTTTGACCTCTTTTCGGGCTTTTAAAGCAACGCCCTTTTCGATTTTCTTTTCATTTTTAGAGGGAAACATATCTAGTTCATAGGTTTGTAAATCACCTACAAGCTCTTCTAATTTCGTAGAGGCTAAAGTGGGTAAATAATTTAAAATGGTCACCTTTGGAATAAATCTATCGGGTAGGGACCTTAAAATTTTCTTTACAACACGGTCGTCAGGTATTTTCTCTCCCAAGTTAAAAGATGAATTAACAATATCAGAAAGTCTAGCATAAAATTTATCAAAAGTTTCTAATTCATCCATTTTTATAGTTTCAAATTGAGTGGTGAGGTTTTGGAGTTTTGAAGCTTTAACGACACTAGTTCCTTCATGAGTTAATTGTAAAATGTCCCAAGCTTCTTTAGCGGTTTCACACGTCATAATACGTCGGAATTCATCCGATGCGACAGCGCTAAACAAGGCATTTAAACCACGGGAATTAAAATTAGCAAGTTTAAACTCATTTTCAGTCCATCTATCGGCGGGTTTGATAACACGTTCATTTTCAACTAAATAGGTTGGTGGGGAGTACCCGTTAACAACAGACATCCAAACTCTCTCGTCGATAGATTTTAGTGCCGATTTCATTCACGCTTTCCAATACGCGTAGTTTGAACCATCGAAAATAGGAAATTTTGAAAATGGGTAAAAATCCATTTTAGCCAAAAAATTAAAAGATCTTAACGAAATAATTTATCGTTTTTGGCTCTGATACCAATTTGTGAAAGCTGGAACCCCCAGATGGTGATTTTCTCAATTAAAATCAAAGTTAATTTCCTTTTGTATATAATTCAATAAATGATGTGGAAGCGTTTGAATGATGGTTCACAAATAAACAAAGGCAAATTTTAATTTCTTCAAAACAAATTAAAATAAGTTAATACAAGTCCTAGAATTTGCCTAAGTCATAATTAACAATTAACCAAAGTTAGGCGAAACCAATTTTAGCAAAGGACTTGAATAAAACAAATTTAGTCAATATTTAATTTAGCACCAAATTAAATAAGTGTGATGATTTAAACCGAATTTTATCTTGAATTATTCTAAGCATGCGTTCTACGTTATTAAAGCAAGATAAAATAAACAAATCACACTACGCCACGATGTACGAGGAAAAACCCAAGACGGGAAACAACCTCGGATGGCCCTAGCCACAAATCCACTAGATACGGAATTACAATTACAAGACAAAAGACTTACATCCTCGACTCGAACCCTCTCAAGCCTTGTTGCTCCTTCTTGTAGAAACCTCTTCCTAGCGGACAACCACGGAGCTCCATCGCGATCTCGGAATCCGCCGATAGGACTTTGTATGGTCACCGTCACCCCAGCTTGGAGCCTTTCTCCAAGTGAGTAATACCGCAACAAACTTCTTCTTCTTTGTGATGGGATGTAGAAGCAAACCCGAAATGTCTCTTTTTCAATTCGAGTAGAGAAAACTGGTGCCAAAACTCCAAGCAATTGATATAAATATAGAAACTTGGATAAACACAATTGGGTGTAAACACTAGAGTGGTATATGCATTTTCTTTGAAAAACAACCCTCAAAACTTGAACATTTTCCTAAACTATTTTTGCTCTCAAACTCTCTCTAGGAGATAAACTTAGTTGGAAAAGTTAATTAGAAAAATGTGTTTCCTGTCCTTAATAAGTCTTGAAAAAGTTGGTTAAAAACCAAGTGGGGAAAGTGGGTAAAAACTGCTCAAAACTGTTCCCGCCTGGCATTCTCGTTCGAACGACATTGACACTCGTTCGAACGAGACTTCTAACGAGCGACCAGTCTAGGCTCGTTAGAAACTCGTTAGATACCTCGTTAGAACGAACAAACTCGTTCGAACGACATATCGAACGACTGACCAGTTTAGGTTCGTTGGCAAACTTGTTCGAACGAAACCTCGTTAGAACGAAAAACTCGTTCGAACGACATATCGAACGACTGACCAGTTTAGGTTCGTTGGCAGTCTCGTTCGAACGAAACCTCATTAGAACGAAAAAACTCGTTCGAACGAGATTTCGAACGACTTCCAGAAATTTTTCTAAAATTCTATTTTGGCCCTAGAACTTTATATACGTTAAATTAAAGTTCCAATTAAATTATTCTGAAAGTAAAACATGGTTTTTTATTAAACCTAACACCCAAATAAATTTTGTTCCAAGCTTCTATATAAATATAATTACATTCATACCTTGGGAGCATGGAACTTTAGTTGATGACGTAGAAACGAGGCACGCAAATCGGCATTTTGATGAAGCTTTAAATTCTTTGCCGCTACGTCTTCAACAAATACTTCATAGGCTTGAGAGTATTACAATAAAACACTAACCTATGAATAAATGTTTTTGTCCGGAATTGAGCCAACATAATACATGGACTCAATTGGAAATTTGTGTCCTTACACTTCTAATAAGGCAAGTTAAATAAAATTAACCTCTTTGACCATGCCTTCCTTGTCTTAGTTTCATTTCCAGTTGGGGTCTTCTTATGCTTGACATTCTTAAATTTAGGATTCTTACCTGGCGTATTAAGGTCACAATTACAAGATTTACTTTCGAATTCTGAACCTGAAAGTTTTCTCGAAGGTGGCCTATGTTCAACCCCAATCGATAAAAAATTGGAACCTTTCTCAAATCTAAAACTATGAGCGGGGGGCAAAAACCTCCTATGGCAATGGTATACATTTTTTGAGATAGCGGGGAGACAAATAGATTCAGTCTCCTCTCCATGAATAGGACACCCAAAATATATATGTACTACACAACAGGATAATGTCCTATAAGGTGGAAAATCATGAATTGCCCACATCAATATAGCTTTCAACGTAAACTATTATTTTTTAAAAGAGTCAAATGCTTGCACACCCTTTTCCCAAAACTCATTTAATTCTTCTACCAAAGGATCCCGGTAGACATCGATGTCCTCACTTGGTGCCTTCGGCCCAAATATCGATGAAGACAACATCAAAAATTCAGGTCTCATACATAGTGAATGAGGGAGGTTGAGTGGGTCTAGTATCATTGGCTATACACTCTGATTGGTGCTTAGATTTTCAAATGGATTGAATCCATCTGTTGATATTGCCAAACTAATGTTACGCTTTTCTCAAGCAAAATATGGATACTCATAACTCATCCTCTTCTAAGCTCTAAAATCAATAGGATGACGCATGAGATTATCCCACACTTCTTCCCTAGCATGCCAAGTTGTTGCCTCCACTACTGTGAAAAACCACTTTAATATAGGTCAAATGGAAAAATATATCAACACTTTTTGAGGCACTTTTGAGCTTGTGCCTTCCTTGCTTGTAGATTGGAGGTATCTAGGTCCATCGCATACCGAACATCGATCGAGATTTTTATACTTCTTTCGATATAGTATGCAGTCCTACACACAAGCAAGAATTGATTTATACTTCATTCCCATACCTTTTAAACTATTCTTCATAGTATGATAGCTATTTGGAAGCATATTCTTCTTGGATAGCAATCCCTTCACCCAATTCAAAATTCCAATCACGCTATTGCCAAACAAACCATATTGGGTCTTCAAACTATGCAAACTAACCATGGAATGTAAATTTGTTTGATCTTTCTCATAGCCATAGTACAACGACTGGGTCGTCTTCAATTTTAAACTTTACTAGTCATCGTCAACGTTTATCCTAATATTTTCATGAGCACCTGAACTCTGTACATCGTTAGTGACATAATTTTCTTTCACTTTATGAACTCCATACGCATCATAAACTTAATCCTCTAGCATATTATAATATACCCTGTCCTCCTTCCCTTGTACATCTATCCTACTTGTTGAAGGTTATTGTGAAGGTTACTCGGGGATAAAAGGAACTTTCGATTCCCCATGAAAATCCAAAATTGATAACTATCTTGCATACCCCATCTTAACAAATGTAATTCAACTATTTTCCACTCAAACTCCTTACCATTCTTACACTTAGCACACGGACATGTTAACTATTCATCATTACCACATCTCTTTACGCATTTCACAAATTCATTAGCACATCTATGAAACACATCCCCTAATCTATTTGTCTCACCCATACACTCTTTGTATTTAGGATTTCCCATAACAACTACTACAAAAAATCACCTATTATGGGTAAGAAGAGCATATTCATGGATTACTATAAACAAAAGTGTGAATATTTAGTTCCCATTAAATAATTTACTACAAGATTGGAATTTCATCTTTCAGTGTTATATTATAAAAATAATATAATTTTTATTTTCTCCATCTCCTCTAAAGAGTGAGTGCTCCCATCCCATTCAAGACCGAATATTTTTATAATGTACTTAATACCTCATGCACATTGTTCCAATTTGAGGAAAATTCGACAACACATCCTCATAGTTCTCCAAGTACATGACATAAATTCGCAAGTGTAAGTATTATTTCAATTTACCAATTGAAATAACACTTGCCACCGCATCATCTAGTATGCTCCCAGAGAACGTTAAGATACGACAACAAAACTTCCCCCCAAAATAAAAAGTTTAAACCACTAAGATTATTATTATACATAAACTATGTAGTCCCAAACTGTCTAAATAGGACAATTAGAGAGATCTCATTACAGGAATAATGACTCTCGAATGGGTCTGAGGATTATGGAATGCGTACGCATAAGAACTAGAAGGCAAGTATCCATGCGCACTATATGTAATTTAATTATTTCTTATTTATATTCGGTTTAATCACAACCCTAAATGTTAGAAATGCCTAGGGCCAACCAACTCAATGACCATCTAAGTGTCCAAATCCACCAATCAATAACAATTCAAGAATTTAAAACAACAGTGCAAATAATAATGTGATATATTAGAAATTCCTAGGGCCAGCCAACTTAATGGCCATCTAAATGTTCAAATCCACCAGTCAACAAAAATTCAAGAATCCAAAACAACAGTGCAAATAATAATGCGATATATTAGAAATTCCAGGGTCAACCGACTTAATGGCCATCTAAATGTTAACAACAATTCAACAATCTCTATGTATATATATATATATATATATAGAGAGAGAGAGAGAGAGAGAGATAGTGATGTATCGAAATGTGTATAGAGAGAGATGGTCGCCGCTGCTGCAATTAGAGAGAGAAACCAAATTTCTATTTCAGAATTGAATACCAATTTCAATTTATACAAAAAATTAAATAAACACTATACACACAATTTCAACACCAATTTCAATATACAAATACCAATTTTAATATACAAATACTGAATTTCAGAATACCAATTTCAATATAGAAATACCAATTTAAATATACAAATACCAATTTCAATTTATACTAAATACACACACACTAACACATACACACACACTGAAACACCCACACCTACACACCCACACACTAAGACACCCACACACATACATATTAATGCACACACCCATACACACACACACACTAACCTACTTTCCACACACACACACACTAACCTACTTTCCACACACACACACACACACATAAACTCATATTCAAAGGAAATATATATATATATATATATATATATATATATAGAGAGAGAGAGAGAGAGAGAGAGAGAGAGAGAGAGAGAGAGAGAATCGTAGGTTAGTAAAAGAAGGGAAAGGGAAATGAGGGAAAGAAAAGCTGAAGCGACAGTTTTTTTTAATGTTATCACGAACATGTCATGGTCTTTAACCGTGATCAGACCGTGACAAGCAGTTGTTACGATCAAAGACCGTGACAAGTCTATTTGATTTTTTGTCACGTTTTTTTAGCATGGCAAGGCTGGCCAGGTGAAGGGTGTTATTTTGGCCTTCTTGGTGTAGTGGAATTTTGGCTAATTAAATTAGTCTTTTAGATGTTTAATTAATAATTTTGTAATTTGGGATTTTGGTAAAAACCAGTTGGGTATTTTATACTTTTGTAATTTCTTGGACTTCAAGTTTTGGTTTTTAAAAATTTAATCTCAAGTAGGAGTTTTATTTAAAATTAGAATTTGAAACAGTTTGGACTTTAGATTTTTATCTTAAACTATTTGAAAAAACAAGAGAAGAGATAGGGAGAGACCGCACCCCCCCCATCCGCAACCATGGTGGTATTAATTACCCTTGTAGCTCCCCAAACCACGACTGCAGGCTACCACACCAAGACCGCGGTTGTGAGAGAAGGGAGATATGGTAACCCAAATAAAACCATGATCACTTCTATTGGAATAGTGCTTACATTATGTAATATATATATATATGTGTGTGTGTGTGTGTGTGTGTGTGTGTGTGTGTGTTATTTTATCATATTTTAGTCTATTTATACCTTCAATAGTAGTGATATTTCAAGTTAGTTGCAAACGACGGAATTCTAAGGTTTCAATAGGAATTGCCATATTAAACACTAGTTTTGATACATTGTATTTGATAATTTGGTGAAGGAAAAAATTATACAATTTATAAATCTGAGTTAGGTTTGTAACGCAATAAATGGTGTATCAAACGGACGTCCGAGTAAGAAGTTATTATAAATTTACGAACTGAGGGAAAAGTTATTCATCCTTTTAAGTTGCATTTTATCTTTTAGTGCACCAAATATTTTACTTTGATTTGTTAAAGAGGGTAGCATATTTGGCCGACTATGAACTCTAAATATCACCTCATCTTCTTCATTATGAACCTTTATTCTTGTTTGGATAGGCTTTGGCTTTATGAGAGAAAAAGGAGAAGCTTAAGGAAGAAAGTGTGATAAGAAAAGCGATGAAAATTCAAATAAAATAAAAAAAAATGCTCCTAATGTAATTTTTAGGTTAATATTGTTGTTTTCTTCTATTATACTTATTGAAATTGTAGAGTCCATTAAATTTTGTTGATATTTCTATTCTCCTTTGTATATGTATGGATATATTCATACCTGAAGCAAGTTGTATGTATAAGCAATATTGTTTTGTATAGAATTCCCTTATATTCAAACTTCTATTGATTTTTGTATACTTTATATAATCGAGTCATTATAGTTAGAGATGAAACTAAACTCATATATATAAATCATATCCTTAAATTATAATTAACCACCTTGTAGTTAGACTTGGGTGATATATGTAACTTGGTGCATAGTTGTTGTTTGCATAATTTATTTACATATGGCCTCAATTTGATGGACCTTTTGACATAACATATGAACTCTAAAAATCATAAAACTTTAACTGATTATTATTCATGATATTTATTGAAAACTAAAATGAAAACCATAGAAATCTATGGTGTATAAAAATTATGAAAATTTCTAAAAAAATTGACTGCACAATATAGAAGCTTGTAGGACATATTTATTGTGTTTAGGGATGGCAACGGGTCAATTTAGGGTCGGGGAAATCATCCCCATCCCCGTTTAAAACGGGTATCGATTTCTCTGCGGGGATCCTGTTTTATAAATATAAATCATTTTTGTAAATAAATTATTTTTGTAAATAAATAATTTCTTCAATTTATTACCAAATTATTTATGTAAATAAATTAGGATAACATTTGATCCATAAAACCAATCAAGTATAAGAATAAATCAGCCCAGCCTAATATTCTAGATAGCACATTATCAATAACATTTCAAAATCAACCAAATGCCATAAATAACAAAATCTAAAAGAAATAAATTAACAAGCAACAAATTCATATTGAGATCGTAAAAAATACTAGGTCAAACCACGCACACACACACACACACACATATATACACACACACAGAGGGAGAGAGAGGAATTACCAATTACGAGTTTTGTTGATCAATTTACAGCTATGAGATACGAAGAAGATGATCGGATAATCTGATGAAGCAACAAATTGGAGCGAATTTACAGATTATCGATTTCAGGAATGAGATGAGGCTGTCATCACGGGAGGCGCATGTTCAGGGATGAGAGGAGGTTTTGGCCATCGTTAAGAAAGGTAGGAGGGATGCACAAGTTCGTGGGATGAGAGGAAGGTTTTTGAGATGAGGGAGGCAGATTTTGAGATGAGGGAGGTAGAAGAAAGTTAGGGTTTACAAATTAACTAATAACTCTCCCCACCTTATTCTTTATTTATTCTTATATATATATATATATATACACACACACACACACACATATTTTATTGTATATTAATAATTAAGGTATCCTCATAGGGACCCGAGGCTATATCCGAAACCGACCCACAAATTTTTGAGGATTTTTTTAACTTTTCGAACCCCCCTTGATCCCCAAAACTTAATCATTATACCCTAACCGATAAGGACGAGTATCCGCAGGGACCCAAATTTTCGAGGAAATTTTTTATCCCTAATTATGTTGGAAAGACATGGTAATAACTTTCTCCGGGAGTTTGAAAATTACACCATCACTTGTGTTGGAAAGTATATTCATAGATGTTTTCATATTGGTAAGGTTGGACACTTGTATATATATATGCATATATACACACAATTTATGATCTTAGAATGGTTAAGAATCGAGGATAATAATATGATGCCATAGTAAATACCTGGTGAAAGAATATTCATATATCCTCCTTCCAAAGGGTGTTTTTACTGCATGTTCCATGATTACATATATTGAGAAGTATGATTTTATGAGTTTTTTGTTGCATTTAAAAATTACATACGAAATGGTTTCCATGATTAAATATTTATAACTTAATAAACGTAGATATCAACGCATCATCTTTACTCAAGTTTCATGGAATTTTACTTAAGTGTGAGTATATCGTAGTTGTATAATCATTGAATGTTATATAAATATATTAATAGGGTACTAATGATATGAATGAAATGCTTATTTCATTTGATTGAAATGTTTAAGGTCTAATCTACCAAGTTTAGCTGTATCAGAGAAACACAAATATATAGTTGAGAGCCCGAGGTGATCATACTCACTAGAAAGATGTATATGCATATTGTTATGAATATTATATTCCATTATAAATCTAGATGTGTTTCATTTCGGTTTACTAAAATTAGGGGTTACCCCCCCCCCCCCCTCTCACACACCCCACTAGGAATGGGGGAGAATTATCAATTGTAGACAAGATATTTGAACCCTGGTTCGACAAGTTGGGATATATGGATGGACCGGATCAATTCATACATTTGTATATGGATATGATTTATTTATTTTAATTTTATCTAATAGTATAATAGTGAAGCATTCACTAGGGTATTTTTCTCACAGATCTTGTGTTTATGTTTTTCAGTTCTCATGGTTTCGCTGGAAAATCTAGGAGATTGGGTTGGGTTAGCAAGGAACGAATAGACCAATAAGTTTTGTTTTAATGTAAATGATATAATTATGTTAACTTATCTTTTTTAGAAATTTTGTTTAAGTATAAGTATTTTAATCTTGTACAAAGTTTTTAGTTTAATGGATTTTCGTTGATGACTATTTAATTAATACACATTTTTATGGTTTTATTAATTAAAATATGATTTGACTCACTTTGACTTTTAAACTTAATTATGAGTAACTGGGTTGGGGTGTGTCAGGTTTCGGTACCATAGCCTAGGTTTGGAGGTTCGAGAGTTATAAGAGGCTGGATTTGGTCATGAATATAAGAAATATATTTTATCATACTAACCATTATATTACAGAGTGTAAACCCCCGCCCGGATTAATGGGTTATCCGTGGTCAATCCAGTCCGATCCGAGCGTTAAATGTGAAGTGCAGTGAAACAGCCTACAAAATGTTTCTAATCCAATTTTATTTAATTAATATTTTATTTGTTAATCATGCAATTTACATTTAAATCAAGCTACATGATGGATCCGTGGTAAGTGTCTCCTGAATCCAAGCATACAGAGCTACTAATGTAAAGTAAAAAGAATACTTACCTGTACAGCGCCCTCAAAATACGGAACCGCACTCAACCTGTCGTAATAAAAAACAATGCATTATACAATCTAATGGAAGAGGAGATACTCTATCACGTTATATCTACGTGCACATGCAACTACCTTGTATATATGCATATACATATATAATTTCATGCATGAAGTCATTTTTATTCTAAAAACTTTACTTATTCTGATTAATTCGTCTTAATTTTATAAAAGGACTCATTTTCACCAGACTTTCCATTTATTTCTTGATTTAATACACACCGATTAAATACTTTAAACAATACCCATTTGTTTAAGGAAAAGCATTTCTGTCAGCGAAATTACCCCTTTGTTCATACCAAATCCCGTTAGTATTTTTATTGAAAAATTACCTTTCAACACACAAAAATTCTATTAGAAAATACTTTTCTTTGAAAACCTCTCATAAACACACTCTTGTGTTAAGTATGGGTTAAACCTCTTAGGTTTCTTAACTGCCCATTTTCTCACTACACTTTACCATTCCTTTAGTTTATGGATATTAATCGATTTTCACATTTACTTGTCCACGTTATCCTGTATTGAAACATTTATTAATTCATTCAAGTTAGGTTGTCTTTTCTCATGTTTATCCTACAACCCATTTCTTGACATGTTCCACTTTTTATTATTTTTTTCTCAGAATCTTCCAATATCTGCATACTTTAATGGGTTCCACACAGCCGACTATGCTACCATATGCTCTGGCCAGTGATTTTGAGTCTTCCACCCCGAGTTTCGGGCCCTTCTTAATTATCCTGATGTCAACTAAGTCCACATTAATGTGTTTTAATATTTTTCAAATGTCCACTCATTCCAATTTCTTTTATCGGCCTAAGCCATAACTCGGGCTTTCACCCCAACTTATGTTACACTTTAAAATATTAATTTCTTTTCCTTTATACCCTTGCATTAATTTTATTCCCCAAATGAAGTTCATTTATGACCGTTTTGTGTAATACCTCTTCCAACATTTTTATTTTATAAAAATATTTTCCTTTACGTGAAATTATCATTTACCCATTTGTTTCCAAACTTGTCCCTTTTTTTCCATTTCACAAGTATTATTTTCCAAAACACTATTAAGTTACTCAAATGTCTTTAACTCGTTAACACTCGTTTAACACTTTGGAGTAACATACTTCTTGAGTTGGAAACCTCTTTATTTCATTACTTTCTTTCTCTAATAAATTATTGAATATTTAAAGACTACTTTATAAGTAAAAAACCATTTCCCTTTATTAACATATGTAGAGTTGAAACCATACACTTATCACACTTTTAACACTATTCACACACTTTAAGGGATGGAATTTTTATTTTCCTTATTTCATGTTTAAACCCAATAAAATCTTCATCAAACTTGTTTATATACTCATTATCAAAATACTACAAGTTTATATGCGTGAGAAGATGGATTTTAAGTAAAAAAATGTGTCTAAAATATGATTTATCCTAGAAATTTCATAATGTTTGCACAAACATACTTTTCAAGTTAATATACATTTTTTGTTTCTTCAAAACATGAATAAATGTCCTTTTCTATAAAAATGTAACACCCCGCGCATTCTGGCTTTGGTCGCCGCCAAACTATATCGTGTATCATTATATAAGTTATCATTCTCAGTATGTGACAGATATATGAGACATTTAAAAACTTTCCACAAGATATAATACAATTAAATCCAAAGAATATATTAAAACATCCAACCAATAATACTCATCATGATGTTAATCTCCAAAATAAATTCAATACTAATTTTATTAAAACTGAAATGAAATAATCCAACAATAAGTATTCGATGGAAACCATAAATAACAGTGAAACCGATTGGCCCAACAAATCCTTAAATGAAAGTCTCATAATACAAACGGGGAAATGGAAAGTAAATTTAAAGTACAAAATCAAGTAAAATAAATCTCCAGTTGCACTCTAAAAAATATCTCCAATCACTCATACACAGCTACTTCAGCACTATACCCGAAGTGGTAGTCAACACAATGGGTCAGAGCCCACCGCATGAATACTAGTTACTCCTCAAAATTTGGATTCATATACCCAGACAATATCATTATAATGTTTATTTTTTCTTGGAATCATTTTTTTAATGCCAAATTATGTTTTGTGTTGTTTTACTACTGAGAAAAAAATAGGTTTTCAAACTATAAAATCCTGTGGTGGTTCATTATAACAGTTTATATTGATTAGGATTAAATTACATTAATTCTTATATTTTCTCGAGAATCTATTTTAAGAATTATATTTATAGTTTTCTTTGAAAACAAGAAGCGTAATGGATGCAAGACGTGATTTTTTATTCGCACATTGTAGGCACCACATTGGTTTTTATTAGCACCCCTTGCACCTTTGCGGCAACACGATCTATTTTGTACACGTCACATTGGTATGTTGGTGTTGCAAGTATACCAAAATAATTATAAACCTGGAACTGTCATGGGTTATATGTAGCAGGTGTTTTTGAGAATATACCTTTGTTCATGTGAACTTGATTTTTGCTACTTTAGTGGCTCAAACTTAGAACACAATTGGTCGTAACATTTTTGTATATGACTATCGAAATCATATTATATTAAATATGAGGCTTTTTTAATATACGACTACCGAAAACATATTTGTAATTTCAATCAATATGCTTATAATCTGTATGTATGAATTTATTTGTATATGTTTTGTATAAACAAAGTTGATCCATGTCAAAGAAGAGTTGCCTTTCTACCTTAAAACACTTGCCCACACTATTGAAGCTTAAACTAGAATAGAAGGTTAAGGATGCTCCACTCGTATAGTTATACATGGGCCCACTTAGGATGAGGCACTGTATTTGACACCGTTATTGACAAAAGTCGATACTGAGTTTGAATCATTGACCACACCTAAATCAAAACCAATCTTTCTAAAAAATTCCTCTACCTTCACTTTAGCAACTTTTGGCTCTGTAATAACTAACATGGACAAATTATGAGTTTTTTCTAGTGTTTTAAATATATTAGTTGCTCAGTTTTTTGACACGCCCCTGATATTCCACAATAGCCAATTAATCGTTTTCATAACTCGTTATCTTATTCTTTTGAGTTAGATCTTAAAATTTGCTTTTCTCCACTTTGATTCATCCTGTTCTTTTTATATATTTAAATGTAATAAAATTATCTTCTTTATTTATTAGGGGTGATGGGATATGCCTAGGGGATGTGTGAAGTCTACCTTCTCGTCCCCTCTACTTGGACTTCACTGGGCTCTTATTCTATGTTTTGTTGATCATCTGTGTGGGCTTTTATCAACTTTTTTCTCTTTATCAATCTGTTCTTAGGTTTGCTACTTTTCTTCTTTATTAAGTGGCACATGGGAATTATTTTTCTTCTATTAATGACTTCTTCCATCACCTTTTCCCGTGTTATCTCAACTATAGATCCAGTCTTCTTCAATTATGATGTACTTTCATTTACTTTGGTTTCATTGATCACCTAAATTTCTACTAATTTCTCTTCCTGATTATGTTCACAATTTCTCTTCATTTCCATAGTTGGTCTACCAAAAGTTTTATTACCTTTGAAAACATTAACGGGATCTTTTATTTTATTGGTAATTATACAACCTAACTTAAATAAAAGATTAGGGAAAATACAAGTTGGTAGTCCATATTGTTTAATGTGAAAGTTAAATTTTAATCTCTTTAAACTCTAGATTCATTGTGGACTGACCTATTACTATTTTATTAATTAATATTTAGGATTTGTTGGACATGAAGAGCGTAATAGTGACACAATTGTAATACATAGAGCTTGATTATATTATAAAATCTCATACAATTTATTGAATCTCACTATCTGAATTAACACCAAATCCTTAAACCCCAAAGGGTAGCCTAGTAGCCTGGGCTCTTACCTCAAATATTAGAGGTCAAGAGTTAGAAAATCTTATCGTTACGTTAGGAAATTATCTCTAGGAGCTGTATCTTTAGTTCATTTCCATGAGTTAGGAAAGAGAGAAGTGAAGGTTGTACCTGACCTCATAAAAGTGACTAAATATCCAGTTTGGGGGTGCAAAACAAGTATCTTGTGAGATATTGGGAGATTTGGGTAATAATGAATTTTTATATTGGCATAATGACTTTATTTATCCCATTTATGACTCCAATGAATGATAAGGATAAACTGATCTTTAGATCAAAGGTAATATTTATTTTAGTTTCCACTTTATCTCATTCTTAATATATATTTTAGTTTCCTCTTTATCTGATGATCAAAATACATTTTAATTCCCTATTTTAAAAATTATCTTGCCTTTAATATCATTAATATATTATGGTGTCCCACATTGGCCCTAAAACAAAATAATTATGTTGTTAGAGGGCGAGAATCTAAAAAGCCTTTAAACGACCCTGTAAGAGGCATGGACACCTAACACGGCACCAATATAACTCGTAGGAAGTCACCACGTAGTCATGAGACTCTCGATTTGATACTATGAATGATAATTTGAAAAAATATAAACGTAGTCTTAAAAACATGTCGTTAGAGGGTTAGAACCCCAAATAACCCCCAAACGACCCCCGTGAGAGGCACGAATACCTCGCACGGGACCAATGTAACTCGTAGGAACTAATCGCGTGGTCACGGGACTCCCAATTTGAGAATGTGATGATAATTTGAAAATATCTAGATTAGGATTAAAAAACATGTTTTTAGAGGGTGAAAATCCAAACCAGCCCTCAAATGGCCCTGTAAGAGGCACGAACACCTTACACGGGAGAAATATAACTCGTATGAACTCACTACATAGTCATGTGACTCCTAATTTGAGAATATGACGATATTTCGAAAATATCAAAACTTTTGCTTAAAAAACCTGCTGTTTGAGGATGAAAACTCAAACCATCTGGCAAACGGTCCCGTGAGAGGCACGGACACCTCATATGAGACTAATGTAACTCGTAGGAACTGACTGCATGGTCCTAGAACTACTGGTTTGAGAATATGACGATAATTTAAAAATATCTAGATTAGTCTTAAAAATAAGTTTTTAGAGGGTGAAAACCCAAAACAGTACGAACACCTCGCACGGGACCAATGTAACTTGTAGAAACTCACCACATAGTCATGGGACTCTCAGTTTGAGAATATGATGATAATTTGAAAATATCTAAACTTTGGCTTAAAAACATGTCATTAGAGGGTGAAAACCCAAATCAGCACCTAAACGCCCCGTGAAAGTAATAGACACCTTGCACGAGACACATGTAACTCATAGAATCTGACCTCTTGGTCATGGAACTCTTGATTTGAGAATATGATGATAATTTAAAAATATCTAGATTAGGCTTCAAAACATGTCGTTAGAGGTTGAAAACCTAAACCAACCCTCAAACGGCCTCGTAAGAGGCATGAAAAACTTTGCACGAGACCAATGTAACTCGTAAGAACTCACCCATGTAGTCATTGGACTCTCAATTTTCAGAATAAAATGATAATTTGAAAATATCTAGACTTTAGCTCAAAAACACGTCGTTAGAGGGTGCACCTCGCACAGGAACAATATAACTTCTAGGAACTCATCGCGTAGTCATAGGACTCTCATTTTGAGAATATTACGATAATTTAAAAACATCTAGACTTTGGCTTAAAAACATGCCTTTAGAGGGTGAATACCCAAACCAACTCCCAAATGTCCCCGCAAGAGCCATAAACACATCGCACGGGACCAATGTAACTCATAGGAACTGACTGTGTAGTCACGGGACTCCTGATTTGAGAATATGAAGATAATCTGAAAATATTTTGACTTTGGCTTAAAACATGCCGTTAGAGGGTGAAAACCCAAAACCACATCCAAACAGCCTTGTAAGAGTCACGGATACTTTGTACATGACCAATATAACTTATAAGAACTAACCACGTAGTCACGAAACTCCCGATTTGAGAATATGATCATCATTTGAAAATATCTAGATTAGGCTTAGAAATAAGTCGTTAAAGGGTGAAACCCCAAACCAACCCTCGTATATGCAATTTTCCAACTTGAATATGATTTTTTCTAAAATTACTTGGTTACAGATATCATCTATTTTTTGTATCCTTTTTTTTTCAAGATAACATTTTATCGATAACTTTATCCATGCGGAACACACGATGAAGTCAATGGTTTACGACAAGGTGATTGTTTATTTAATGTCGTTGATATTTATGACTTTGTTTTTTATGTGTTGGGGTCGTACCGACTTTTGTAATTTTATTGTTAACTTTTGTGGTCATGCGGGCTTTTGTAATTTTATTGTTATATTTTATGGTCATGTAGGTTTAACATTACATAGGTTTTATATTAACAAGTTTTAGCTAGTCCAGAAAATGGAGGAAATGCTGTATACTTTTTTTTATCTGTGAACTATTACAACTTGTAATATTTTGGATTTGATATGTACATTAGTTTATGAACAATGTTCGAGATTCATAATCTGTGAATTTTCTTGACTTTTTTACAAATAATAAATATTTTTCCCTACCAGATTTGGAATTTGCTGATTTGTTTTCAAATAATATTTTTTTTATTAATTGAAAAATCAAGCACGATTAAAACTGTGGAAAAACCATAACAAATTATAAAATTTGAGTATTCTTATAAGACAATATGGCATGCTTGATAACCGTGCCAAAAAACATTCCAAAAAATGAAAATCTTGCACGGTTTAAAAGCGTGCCAAATTGGACAACCTTCCACGGTTCTAAACCGCGCCAGAAAATCCAACACCCCTGTTTCTGGAACGGTTTTAAACCATGCCAGATTGTTGTTTTTGGATTAGTGATTTTATTGTCACGCACATTTAAATTTATAGATGTTCAATTTTTTAGACCAAAACTACATCTAAATGAATTCTTTCTTTTGAAAGAAATTATTTCATAAAACTTGTTTAGATGTATAGTTGGTCTTATTCGATATGAGATTTATTGTTTATATTTGTTGGGATCTATTACTCTCTTGAATAAATAGGAGTTAATGGTATGACTGAGTTTTAATATTTTTTTGTCCAATAAGCTTTTAAATTTTTTAAAAGTTTAGAAATCTGATCTGAATTTTTTTATTCATATCATGGACATTCATAAAAATCTAATTTGGATTCAATTGTACTTTATTATGATGTAAATATTTGTTCATATCTCAAAACATTTGTAATTTGATTTGGTGTGGTTTGTAATATTAACTGTGTGTATTGAGTAAAATATTTATTAGATAACTCACTGTAAACTTAATCATGACACTCACCTTGCACTACACTATACCCTTGGTTAATATCTAGAGAAATGTTGTGTAGTTGAACCGGTGAAGCATTTTTCCAACAGAAGAGTCTACATCAGTGGATCTTGTAGGGGTTTAGGCCATTCAGGTATAATTCCATTCCTGATCTTTTAAATCTCTTTATTTTCTATAACTTGTAATATTCATTTGATATAATGATTTTTAGTTTGACGTCTTTTTAGAAAGAGACCGAGGATGTTGTGCATACTTTGGGGTTTTACCATGTAAAAATCTTGTGTTGTGGTTGTTTGTTGATTTGTAGATTAACTAACTACTTCTTTCCCTAAAACATAATAAATATTTTTGAATCTTGAGAAATTAAAGAAGATTTTTACAATAAAAATGACTCGGGGTATTAGAACACAACTTACGTTTTAATTCTTTCAAAACTATCTTTAATATTAAGACATTATCAATAAAGAAAATCGGATTATACTTGAGCAAGTTTAACTTGGTTGAACTAAGTCTTAAGGTATTTCAAGTGGTATCAGGCAAGAGTCATTTTTTCAAAAACATTCTTTTGAAATATAAATTTTATTTAAAGTTGTAATGACAAAAACAAATCTTGTTCTTTTATTTTTTTTAGAATTAACAATGGACGATAGGATTGGGAACCTAAACAAATCCCCCTTGTTTAATGGAGGAATTTTTCTTTATTGGAAAGTAACGATGGTTTTTTCCATCCATGGAAATTTAGGAGATGAAGTTTGGGATCTCATTGAAACTTGATATAAGCCTCCCATGGAACTTTTTGCTAAGGGAAGTAATCAGATGGTTAAAAAACTAATCAGTGAATATAAAAAGGAAAAACTCATCTCTCACTGTAATAATAAATGGAAAATGTGATATTCATATCTCTTAATGAACTGAATTTAAAAGAATATCTGCCTACAGTACCTCTAAAACAGGCCTCGGATATACTCATCATTGCCCATTAGGGTGATGAGCATGTCAAGGAAACTAAAGTACAAATGTCATTTCACCAATTTAGCATCATTATGATGAGTGATTCTGAAACGTCTGATGAGTTTTACATGAAACCAATTGATATTATAAATAATCTTAATTGTAATGGTGTTGAATTTTTCCAAGACATACATTGTCATGAAAATCTTTAGGTCCTTGCCTCCTAGATTATGCTATGCAATAGAAGAGATGACATTCCCACGAACTCTTGTGTGGAAAATTAAGAACCGTGGAAATGGAAAATGAATATATGGAAATGATCTTAGGTTCTACTACTTCTAAGAATCCATGTGAGTCCAACCTATTAGTTTCTTCCATATAAACCTAAAGGATGGCATGGTGGATCTAGAAATCTTTATTTTGACATCTCTCTTGTGAAAACAATTTAAGAAAATCATCAAATTTAGAAACAATATTGCTACTAAGAGAGGGAATTTCAACAATCGAGAAGTTCAACATCCAAAACCTAATGAAAGAAATCACAAAAGACATTTCCAGAATAAAGATAGTAAGTCTAAGTAAGGTTTGTCAAAGGTGCAGTGAGGTGTCATAACTCAGGGCACTACGCCAATGGATGCAAGACTAAGATTTCAAACATAAGCAAGGAAAATGTAACCAAAACATGGGATGACTCCTCTGATTCAGATGATTATGAGTCATGACAATCTAAAACTAATGAGACTTTCATGATATTTGATGATAGAATTATAACTAATGAATGCGATGGTACCTTTTTTTGCATGAAAATTTGTTTATTGATATGATTCATACTTGTATAGATGAAAATGAGAATGTGTGCAATACTATTGTTGTGAATAATTCCGCACTTGAAATTTTAACATATTCAAATGAAGGTTGTGTGAGCTCCATGTTTTTAAAATTTAAAATTTAGGGTACATTTCACACGATGCACTTAGTGATGACAAAAGTCAATCATAAAAACCTGATTATCAAGATCTTTATTCAAAAACTCTTGAATTAGGCCTTAAGTTTGATAACTTAATCAAAAAGTTAAATAAAAAAAATGTTGGTTAAGACAGAGGAGAATGAAAACACGTGCAAGGTCATTGAAACTAAAAAAATTACATTTTCAAAGTTAACCAATTCTAATAATGTTTTACAATAAAATATCATCCTACCTTGGTTGATCTTGAACAATCCACGGAATAAGTTTCACATGTTTTCTAAAAATATCATGATTTTGAGTTTAATTCGAAAACATTTGATCAAATCCTAAATTTTTGCAAAATTAAGAAAGGAGATAAACCAAGACTTGGATTTTATGAAACTTTGAAAAATTATAAACAAAAGGAAACTATTTTTGTTAAAGCTTTTGATAATAGTTCTATTTTACCCCCAAATAAAGTGCTAAAACAAAAAATTTTAGTTTCAAAACCTGCTATGATTGATCATACTCATGTGCCAAATCAAATAAAAGATAAATACCAATGTCTTCGTAAAAGGACTATAGAAAATTATTTTAAAATTGTCACATATAGGGGAGACTATGTCAAAGCTATCTTTAAAGATTTGATTAATAGAGTGAGGTCTAATTCTATAAGTATTCTAATTATTGTGACATTTATTGGCACCATCAAGATGAATGGTTCAATCTTAGAGCTAATACTCTTGTCTTTCAAAACTTTAATAAGTCTAATGTGAGGAAACTCAACTACTATTTTACTAAATAATCTTTTCATATAAAAGAGTGGAAAAAATAAAAAAAGATCTAGAACTGAAAAAGGAACCACCTAAAAGGAATCATCAAAAGAAGAAATATAATCAGATGTGTAAAAAAACTTGAAAACCAGACCCATATGGATTAGAAATAATAATTTACTACCCTAGCATATGTGAAATATTGTGCTAACTACCTTAAGAGGTAAAAGAATTCAAACGGGTTGGTATATTGATTTCGATTTCTCTCACCACATGACTGGTGAAGAGTACCTTTCTATAAAACCTAATGAAGTACCCCATGAAGGAAAGTTATGTTTAGTGATGGGTTTTCATCCCAAATTATTGGCAAGGGCATGATGAAAGAAGAAGGATTGCCTAATTTAAAGGATGTTCTTTTAGTTGAAGGTATAAAGCAAGTGTTTTGAGTATAAGGAAATCACGTGACAATGAATACAACGTTACTTTATAAAAAAAAATTGTAAAGTTTTTGATAAAAATGAAAGTTGTATTATAGGAGGGAATAGGTCTACGGATAATTGCTACTATGTTATTCCTAAATATGAGTCTCTAAGTTGGCAACTGACTAGGATGAAAGGCTTGGATCCGGGGCAGAACAAGCTTGGGCACGTAAACTTTGACAATTTAGAGTGCATGTCTAGCCAATAACTTATTTTAGGTTTATCCAAAATTCAAGTATTAAAAATAACTTTTGCAAACCTTGTCAAGTTAGGAATATAACATGTTCTTCACATAAGAAAATTAAGGATGTTATAACCATCAAAACCTTAGAGCTTCTACATACGAACCTAATGGGTCCTACCTGAGCTATAAGATTATGTGGCAATAGTTACATTATAGTAGTTGTCGATGATTATAACAACTTTACCTGGGTCACTTTCATGAAAGATAAATAAGACACATTTCCTGACATTTAAAAATTTTATAAACTAAAAATGAGAAAGATACACAGGTACATCTCATTATAAGAGATAGGGGTGGTGATCTCAAAGAAACAGGAATAATAGAATAATGTCCAGGAAATGGGTACAAGCACGAGTTTAGTGCACCTAAAACACCACAACAGAATGGTATTATTGAACGCAAAAATAGGACCCTATAATAAATGACTAGGGCTATTCTTCAAGCTAAGAACCTCTCTGAGTGTTTTTGGGTCGAGGTGGTTCTAACTGCGTGTCATTTAATAAATAGGATTTACTTGCGTAAATATTTCAGAAGGACACCTTACAAAATTTGGTTTGATAAAAAATGTAATTTGGAATATTTACGTAGTTTCAGGAGTATCAGTTTTATTTGTATATTTGTAAAGATCTTCAACTACTTGCCAAATTTGATACTTGAGGAGACCGTGCAATATTGATAGGCTATGATCATAATATTAGAGTCTATAGGGTTTTTAGTTTATGAATCAAAACCATCCGAGAGTTAATTAATGTTGTTACAAATGACACCAATGTTGCCCCAACTAGTAAAGATAATGAAATACTTGTTGATAATATTATACATAATATTTTTGAAATTGATGTTAATAAATATCAAACAAGTGATTCAAAATCACACCAGTTGAGGATATAAGTGTGCCTAATTGGGTTGCCAAAGATCAACCTTGAGACCATATTGTGGGAGATCTTCATGTGCTAATTAGGACCATATCCTAAACGCGTATCTTTGAAAATTATGTATGTTTTGTATCTTTTATTGGATCTAAAAATGTAATAGAATACCTTAACAATTATTATTTGATAAACTCTATGCAAGAAGAGTTAGGGATGTTTAAGATACTTGATGTTTGGTACTGGGTCCCTTGGACAAATAATTCCAAAGTAATTGGAACAAAATGGATTTTTTAAATAATTTTGAAGAAACTAGAATTATTATTAGAAATAGAGCCCAATTAGTTGCACAAGGATATAATTAGGTTGAAGGAATTGATGTAGATGATACCTTCACACCGGTAACTCGTCTATAGTTAGCTAGAATTCCTTTGGTAGTAGAATATCACTTTCGCTTTAAATTTTCCATATGGACGCAAATTCAGCATTTTAAAATGGAATTTTAACGAAAGAAGTCTTTGTCAAACAACCTAAAGGGTTTGTTGACCCACATTTCCCTAACCATTCCTATCGACTTAAAAATGCCCTATATGGAGTAAAAAAATCACTTAGAGGTTGGTATGAATGTCTCTATAATTTTGTAATAACTAATGATTTCAAAAGAGGCAGTAATGACCAAACACTATTTATTAAAAGGATAAGTCAGACATAGTCATTGCCCAAGTATATGTGGATGATATAGTGTTTGGTTATGACGCACCAAATCAAATGAAAAACTTTTATAAAATCATGGGTGAGGAGTTCGAGATGTCCTTAATGGGAGAACTACAGTATTTCTTGGGTCTTCAATTTAAGAAATCTAATGAAGGACTTTTTATATCACAATCAAATTATGATAAAGAATTAACCATTAAGTTTGGTCTTCAAAATTATAAAACATCCAGGATTCCTATGAGTAGAAGAAAAAAATATAACAAAAGATGTTACTGGCACACCGATAAATATAACCCTTTACCGTAGTATAATAGGGAGCCTTTTGTATCTCATCGCCAATATGCCCGATATAATTTTTTTGTATGTTTGTGTGAACTCTATCTGTCTTCCCCAAAACAGAGTTGCTTGAAATTTATTAGAAGCATAATTAAATATATAAAAGGAACTCTTAATTATGGCTTTTGTTATTTTAAGGACACAACTAGATCAATTATCTGATATAGTGATTTTGATTGGGTGGGTTGTGACGATGATAGTTAAAGCACCTTCGTAGGTTATTAATATGCCGGAAATAACCTTTTGGGTTTGTAGTGCAAGAAACATAATTGCATATCTTTGTCTACAACCAAGGTTGAATATATAGAAGTTAAAACCTATTGTGCTTAGTTGCATTGTATTAAGAAAATGTTAAACGACTACGGAATATTTTAAGAATAGCCAACATTTTCATGTGATAACTTGAGTGCTATTAACATTTCTAAAAATCATGTTCAACACTCGAGAACTAAGCATGTTAAAATACGTCACCACTTCGTTAGGGACTTAGTAGAAATTAAAGCTTTACTAATTGAATAAGTTCACACTAAATAATTTTTAGCGAACTTATTTACTAAACCCTTGGATTGGCAATGATTTGAGTGCTTAAGAAAGGAAATTAGAATATGAATTATAAAATAATTCAACAAAATGCTTTATATATCTGTGTTTGTATATAAAATCTTTTATTATACTGGCTTTTCTAGGTATTAAGGTAAGAGTACTTGTAAATATAAAAGGAATTCTCTTAATACTGGATGATGAAGGAAACCATGAGATTTAATACGTACCATACTAATGTAATTTATTTTTTTTAATTTTTCTAGGACTTAGGATTGGGTAGATTAGTAATATATGTATAGGATTATGAATTTTCTTTTAATCCAATGAGTATGATGTACTCAATGGGTTTTGTCTAAAGAATATAAAGGGGGAGATTGAACACCCTAAGAATATAAGGCTCCTAAGTTTGCACGAGTCATCTATTAGGTGTTCTAACTAGTTTGGAACATTTAAGACAAAACATTTTAGAAGGGATACCCTAGAAATAATTCTAGACAATTTAGTCCAAAAAAGCAAAGTGAATTCAAAGAGATATTCAATAACGGTCAAGAAAGGTAAAATAACCAATGGATTGATTACGCACACTTTACATTCACTCACTATATTTTTCTACATTATTTCATATTTTATATTCCATATTTGGCATGATTATGATTTAATTGATCACACTTGATAAATGGAAATTTTTTTGGAAAAAATCATAATATTTGTTAATTTGAAAAAATATTTTTTATTCTTACTTTGATCTGAATTAAACATAATTTTTTGAGATTTTTAAATAACATTTTACATAAGTTTTTGTCACACTTTTGTACATTTATTTTCCAAACAAACACAATAATGTTTTCTTTCACACACATAACCTAGGGTGTTTTTAAACCCGAGATAAGCCTTGGATCCAAAGGCCAAAATCTTTTGTTTGCTCAATCTATGTGAGAATTTACTTTACAATTTGAAAGCCTTAACTATATGAACCATTTGTACGCATATGACGAAATATCATATGAACCGTTCATTTCACTAAGGCCTTTTATGTGCCAAATTATTAGCAGCATACTATTGTATCTTGTGACTGGATAAAAGATTTAGGTAATAACTATTTTACCGGTTAACATAATTTCCACCTGTAGGTTCTATTACTATCGATTAGCTCAAATCTTTAGAAAGGATACAAAACTTTACCAGATAAAGAAAGTGATAACATTTAAAGGTCTATCTAGATTAATTGGAATCCATTCGCATCCAATTTAATTCATATATATAAGTATAGTTTTGTCCGATGACACCCAAGTAACGGACTACTCCACAGTCTCATCCTACAGGGGACACCCGTCTTCTCACCCATACCTTACATGTACAAGTATGATCTCATCTGGATGACACCTTAGCATCCTACCAAGCTCAATAATCTTATCTCGTAGAGGAGACCAACTGTATTAACATCAACATGAATGTCGGTCTCAGACGACATTCATATTATAAAATAACAACCTCGAGCCTACGATGGGTGCGTCAGCCACATATGACCACCCTGACTCGTCTCGACTGCTAGTATGGATCAAGGCATTATACAATCTCGGCTTCACTAACACATCCTACCTCCGATTTGTGCACCCTAGCCTATAAAAGTCACATTATATCTTATTCACTTTTATAAACCCTACTTTTATTATGAAAAATTGAGCCTAGAGATAAATCTTCCGTTTATACCTTCCATGGACAATTGTGCCCTGTTGTAGGGAAAACTCTCCTATACTTTATGCAGTGGAAATAGGCCAAGGACTAACCACTTAAATACTTGTGTTCATCTCTATTCTTTCTCAGCTCTTTTGTTAAATTTCTTATCAATTACTATTTCATTACATTTTTGCAATACTTACATCTAATATGAATCCATTGTATGATCTTAGTATCATTAATTTGACGTCGTATGCGGGAATGCATTTATCGTTGTCATATTTAGCTTTGATTTCTCTATCATCTTTGGATGTGATTTAAGTCCACCATTATTGGATCTGAATTACCATTGAAAGATTTGGGGTGGAGGAGTTCATCAAATTCCTATTCAATTCATACTATTTTATGGGTTTTGGCACCCTTGCTATTGTTGTTTGATTTTCTTATCGACGATCTCTTTTGATCTACCATCAAATGTATGGGTTGGTTCTAGTCCCAACCTCCTTAGTCTAAGATGGCCAACGTAGTTTCAATTATGAGATCTCTGGTGGCTAGTCAATAGGCCTTGCAACATAAGTTATTGACATTTAACAAAGATATAATGAGTCGGATCTAAGAGGACCCAACTATGAATCTCTTCATGTCGACCACCATGAGAAGGGATGAACCACCAACAGTCAGGGGACCACCTCCAGCTCTAACGAAAGAGGTTTAATATGGCCTAAGGATAAACTAGATTATTGATCCCTATCATCTCCGTCTTGGCAAAGAGTTACAAAGAGTACTTTAAGAAGGAGTTACAAGGAGTACTTGAGTAAGCATCATACGAGGATGAGCAGAGATGGAACTGTAGAGAATGGTATAATATGAAATACATATCTTATCGACTAGGTAAAAATCTTCCTCCTACTTACCAAAGTAAAAGTGTTTAATATACTCCTTAGAGTTAGCACGAGAATAGAGCTTTCATGAGGCTTCACAAGGGGTCATCTTCTGATCGTATCTTCCCAAAAGGGCATTATAGCCAAGATATTGTATTGGATAACATCTGTCGGATAAGGATCACTGGTCGTCTCGACCAATCTTGCCCAAGGAACCATCCAAAATAAAGGTAATACTGAGAGGTAAATATTTCTAAAAGGGACCTAAGCAGAGGATCCACCTAGATAGTCATCTTTGAGGTCTAAGTTTTAAGTGATAATGTTGTTGAAGATGAGAAGCCTTAGAATAATTCCACCCAAAGGCTGGAGGATAAGATTGACTGCCTCATCAAAAGCTGAGATCCAAGTTATAGGGGATATATGGAGGGTTTTCCTTTCGTACCAAGAATTATTGGCTATCTGACACGGGAAAATTCAAACCATATGTGGTGACATCGAGATGTGGAACATTTTTTAGCACTCTCACTGGCGCTTCCCATGTATGGTATACCGATCTACTATGAGGAAGGATACAAATATTCAAATAGTTGGATGCAAAATTCATCCATAACTTTTGTTTTAGCATGAAGCCTACAAAACACGTGAGTCACATATTGAACGTAAATCAAGAAAAAAATGATCCATTGAGAGATTTCATATATAGGTTTAATAATGAGAAGTTAGAGGATAGGGATTATGATGAAAGCATCGCGATGACATCCTTCCCTAGTGAGCTCCAATTAGGAAACCTATATTATATCTACAAAGCTCCTCCAATGTCCATAATTTGTTTTTTGGTTAAGGTCGGGGACATGAAGGCCAAGTGATTAGACCAAAAAGAGTCAGGCAGTAGAAAATCTGGGTAAAACTAAGAGAAAGACAAGGAGAGAGAGGGGAAGAGTAAGTCAATTGATGATAATTTTATAAAATACAACCCTACAAACTGTTATTCCTGATCTCATTCTGACTTAGATCCAAGAAAATAAAGAACTTGGATGGCATATAAAATTGAGGGATTCTTCCCATAAAAGAGCCAAGAGAAAGTGGTGTGAGTTCCACCAAGACTACGAATACACAACAGATAAATTTTATTCTTTGAAAGATGAGATTGAGACATTGCTTAAACAGGGGAAGCTATAAAAGCACATTGACAAAGGTGGAAGTAGAGACAATAGAAGGAAAAGGTACTACTCATCAAGGGGTAACAATCCGAGGAATAAATAAGTATAAGTGAATCAAAATGAAAAAGAGTAAGACGATAATGGAGAGGACGACTCAGATCTCCCAACAAATCCCGGAGTAGTTAATGTTAATGTCCACGTGATCTCATTTGATGTTAAAATGATCTTGGGAGGAATAATAGGTGGAGGAACAGAGTCGACCGATAGAAAGGCCCATGTTGTTGAAATTAAGGATGGGACAATGAGAGCCTAATAGATTCCAAAGAGAAAAGAGGCAAGCTAAAGAAAGTGGACATTGAGAGTCTTGTAGTGGGGTTCTTCAGACTGGATTTTAAAAGGATCCTAACCCCCTATAATGAGCTACTCTTTATCATCACATAAGTTCTCTACTACAATATATTTTTATCATGGTTGACGGGTGAAGTTAAGTCAATATTATGTTTTGGGACTACTTTAATGGTCTGAAACTTTGCAAGAAGAGACTCGTCCCATATCATTATCCACTGATTGGATTCAACGATGAGAAGATGCACCCGTTGGGAATATTTAAAATCGATGTCTGCATGGGTGCCTAGCTGAGATGATTGATAAGAAGAAGAATTTTTTTTGTGATGGATGAGAATGTACTTTTGGACTACAATATCATCTTAGGGAGAGTAGCCTTAAAAGAGTTTAAACTCATGACTTCCAGTTTAATCAGATAATGAAATTACTAACTCCATATGGAGTAGGGGAAGTCAATAGTGATCAAGTGGAAACATGCGAGTTTTATTTCACCTCGATCGAGGATAGGGAAGCCCATAAGAGGAAAACCACCTCTTATAATATTGATACCCTTGATCCAAGAGATGAACATAAATTAAAAAATCTTATAATATTGATACCCTTGATCCAAGAGATGAACATAAATTAAAAAAAGGAGAGTCCATCATCCGCAATGAGGACGGATAAAAAAAACTATCCAAATTGGCTTGTCCCTTTAACCTTACTTGAACAAATAACTGATTGAGTTTTGTGAAAAAGGCAGAGCATGTTTGTATGGAGTCACAATGACATGCCGGTTGTTGAAGCCGATGTTATTTGTCACAAACTCGATCTTGACGTTAAGGTAAATCTAGTGAAACAAAAAGAAAAACTTTTATCCGGGACATATATGAAGTATTATAGGAAGAAGTCAAAAAGTTGTAAACAACACACTTCATCAAAGATATCCAATACCTAGAGTGGCTATCGAATGTCCTCATGGTACTAAAATAGAATAACAAGTGGGGGATAGTGTAGATTTTACAGTTATCATCAAAGTGTGTCCCAAAGATGGTTTTCCTTTGTCTATAATTGATTGCATGTGCGTGCCATAATCGGGCATGAAATTATGAGCTTCATGGAAAAATGGACCTACTGTTATAAAGTGATGCCTTTCGTCTTAGATAATACCGGAGCCACTTATCATAAAATTATCAACAAGATTTTCTAAGATTAGATCGGCAAGACAATGGAGGTATACGTCGACGATATGATGACAAAAATATTGAAGGTCAAGAATTATGCAAAAGACCTAGAAGGAACTTTTGACACCATGGATCACTATAGGATGAAGTTGAATCCATCCAACTATGCGTTCGGTGTCAGTGCTGGAAAGTTTTTGGGGTTTATTGTCAATCAAAGGGGAGTTAAGGTTAACCCAACTAAGATAAAGACTTTTATTTACATGAAAATCCTAAGAAACACCAAAGTTATCCAAAGATATGTCAGGAAGAGTTTTTACACTCAATAGGTTCATCTCGCGAGGAGCCGACAAGTGCCTAACTTTTTTCAAAATTTTACGAAAAGTGTTTGTATGGGATGAAGAATGCAAAGGAGCATTCAAATAACTGAAATCATATCTGGGTTCACCAATGCTTATGTCTCAGCCATTCAAGGGGAGAAACTAAATTTGTGCCTGACTATCTGAAATTGGCAATCAACACAGTGATCATTTGAGATGGCAATAGGACCCAAAATCTAGTATACTTTAACAGTAAAGCATTACAAGGGGCCGAGATGAGATTCCCCAAAATGGAAAAACTTGCAAACGCGTTGGTACATGTGTTAAGAAAAATGAATACTTCTAAGCTCATAAAAAGTTAGTGCTTACCGACACACCTCTCCGATAAGTCATTCATAAACATGAGAAATCGAGTAGGATAATGGCTTGGTCGATCGAGTTGGTAGAGCTTGATATCATCTATCAACCAAGAAACATAATTAAGGGGAATGTTTTGAAAGATTTTAAGGCAGAGTTCACTTGGGAATCAGACAATGAGGAAAATTGGAAATACAAGATCAAAGTCCAGAATAAGCTAAAAGCTTAGAATGAACCATCGAGATTGTTGAAGCCGACACTCCAGTTGGAGTTCCAGAACCATATTTATAGGTCAAGATGGTGTCCTTGCTGAAGGTCCATTCTTGTTAGATATTTATGTGGGGAGTTTTTTTGTTGATGGCTCATTCTACGCAGCTAGTAGTGCGGGGGGCTAATTTTGTTAGCCCCTGATGAGACTGATATAAAGTATGCACTTAGGTTTAATATTAAGGCATCCAAAAATTAGGCTGAGTATGAGGCCTTTCTAGAAGGACTTGTACTCATTAAAACGCTATTTGTCGGCTAACTTCTCACCCACAATGATTCACAATTGACAGTGAACCAATTACTGGAAAGATATGAGGCAAAAGATGAGAAAATGGCAAAATACTATTGTCAATTTACAAAATACCGCAAGTGCATGGGCTATTTTAAAATAGCGAGTGTAAGTACAAGTCAAATCCACAAAGATATGTCAATTTTAACTTTTAAAAAAATTGCAACTAACTGGACTAAATGGGATAGAGAATAATTATGAACTAAATAAATGCAACTACGAAAAATGAGAGTAACACACGAGATTTATAAATAATATAAAACAATTAGTATTCGGGGTCCACAAAAAACGTAACTGTAGACACCCCATTTCGTTACCCCCAAAAATCTCCTTAGGTCCCTAGTACCTCCCCTCATCACTACAAACCTAGGTCATGTCCCAAGTACTGACCTAAAAGCCATCGGGCGCTCCCCGGCTCAGTTTGACCAAAAAGTCAAACTCTTCATCTCGACTGAGACTAAATGAATCTTCGAAGTTCACTGAATACCCTTTCCAACGGTCCATCCCGTGCGCGATTCCGACCTACCATGCGAACGAACGATCTGTTTGCCTCCGAAACTTAACCTATAGGCCACTGGGCGATCCCAGGCTCTGTTTGACCTAAGTCAACTCTTCATCTTGATCGAGGCTGAATGAATATTCAAAGGGCACTGAATACCCTTTCCAACAGTCCATCTCGTGCGCGATTCAGACTTACCATGTGGACGAACGACCCGTTTGACTCCAAGAGGTCACTGAACGCTTCTAGGGCCCGATTGACCAAAGTGAACTCCCCAAACTGGGTCAAACTCTTTGGAATGTCGAAGTACATCTCCTAACATTTCCAATGGTCCACCTCGTGCGCGATTTGGACTTACCATGCTGACGAACGATCCGTTTGCGTCCGAATGATTCCCCGTTCAATACACCGACAAATGCTTCCGAGCCATATTTGACCCAAAATCAACTCCCGAACCCGGGAGAGGTCCAAAGGACTTTTGAAGGTCTCTAAATTACCTTTCCAACGGTCTACCCCGTACATGATTCTGACCAACGGTCTGCCCCCGGCAGCCGATTTCCCAAAAAGGCCTGAAACACACTACCAAATGGCAGGTTACAGACCCTGCCTATCGGCACCTGCCGATAGGCAGGATCAGGTCTATGCTGATCGGCAGTGACCTGAGCCTATAAAATGAGGCCTTCACCTCCTTTGCAAGGGGAACCCAGATCTGATAAAATTCACTGTCAACGAATCCCAGGAACCTCTCTCGAAGGCAGCGTGATTTCAACTTCCAAATCCCTTTTTTACTTCCACTTTTCATCATCCTTCTCATCAAACTTGGTGAATTAGCCGCTCTCCATCATCATCCAAGTGCAAGGGCTGCTATCCAACATTCAAGATCAAACTCAAGATCTTCAAGAAGGTCCAACTTTCTCAAACTCTCTCTTAAATTCTCTTAAATTCGCAATAACTTGTTTTATAACTTAGCACTTTTTATTATCTCATCTCACACATCCTAATATACTTTTTATTTAGTATTATTTCACATCTCTTATTTTCGTATAAATAAAAACCCAAAAAAATAAGAAAAAGAGGGTTTTCTCATAAATTCCAAATAGGGATTCTCATACTTTTCCCACACTTTTCTCACAACTAAAACACTTTTTCTACACACACACACACACACACACACACACACACACACACACACAAATAAGATATCACCCACTTGGATTTATGGGATAAACCCCACCCCTCGTTTTGTATGCGAACTACATGGACTTTGATGCCTTTATAGGCTACGTAGGCGTCCTGGGGTAAAACCCGAGATTCGAGTCATTTTCTCACTTTTTCTCTTATTTTCCTATCTTCTCTAAAGCTAATTTTCTTATATTCTATATACTTGTAACGTATTACTCCATATGCGTTATCGTTCCATTATAACAACCAACGTAAGGGTAATCGTGTAAATATTATTTTTTTAATACTATTCTTATATCTTCCTACGGATAACTCTCTTTATCTTTTCCATGATACAAGTCGAGGATTCCCACCCCCATTATATATATACACATTCACACATATCACGGGGGAAATATAAGGCAAAATAGCAAATATCCCTGAGAGACCGAAAGGGTGGAATTGGTGCCTAACACCTTCCTATTTCGTAACTAAGCCTCTGAACCCTTCTCAAATCATTTTGGTTTCGCATGAACCAATATGTCTTTGGATGCCATCCTTCGGGATGGCTTTCCCTTTTTCTTTTGTCTGTTTTGAGTAAAATAGACTGGCAACTCTGAATCTCTCTACATTTTTTACACCCCATCTTAAATGACGCCGTCCAAAGCGCTCCCAAGAGGTATGCGTGGGACCCGAAGGATTTTGAGGGCTTGACTCTATTTACATGGATGTTATATTTGTTTATTTTTCCCCTATATCTGCATGTTCCCCCTTTTTTCCATGAGTATCCTATGCTTATGCTTATGTTCACACACTTCTAGAAAATTCTCCATGTACACTTCGCACCACGTGCACCTAGGATCACATATATCCACATGTTGCACGCATCACCCATCCATACTTGGTGTACCTTTGGTACTTGTACTTTGCTCCCTGTTTGGCATAATCAAGAAAGGCATTCTCATCATAAGATACTAATAAGAGAATCATGCATGATTCACACGACATCACCAAAGAGCATTGTTATTGACCAAATTTTATCCAGTAACTAGAGGGTCACTTCGTGATGGGCGCTGGTCCGGCAGGTCGCAGTTAGCCTAAGCGATATGACTCTCACCTTCCACTGGCCAAGTACCTTTGACGTATATCGAATGGTTCCCCCTCATCGTACCGCTTGACCGAAGTCATGACAGGAGGTAAATCATAAGGAATTCATTCACATACGCCGAGTATATCGAATTTGCTCTCACACGTACCGTCCCCATGAGGTATATGGTGAGGTAATTCACATACACTCAGGTATATCAAATGGCTTGTTCACATGTATAGATTTCCCACAAGAGCAAAACGTATATCGTGGAAGTCACACCAAAGGGGGGAACCCATGACGATTCACCCAACCAACTGCATACCCGCATATAGGTGTCAAACCTAGGACACGCACTTTAGATTGTTAGTTTTGACCCGAAACTTTGCCGAAATTCTGGGTCAATCTGTCGCCCAAATTTTCACCCATTTTTAAAACGGGACCCTGTCCGTGAGCCTGGTTACAAGTCCAACCATAGCTTTGCATATATTAAAAACCCCACTTTTCCAGGCTCGGGTCCCGTCCGACATTGCATTTAGGAGAATTAAATACAAGTGAGAACATAATAATCATAATAATCATGCGAAGTTCCGTCTCCAAAAAACATTTCTCCCTTCTTTATCAAAAATCCAAAAACATTTCTCCTTCTTTATCAAAAATAAAAAAAAATAGTTTCTTCCTTTTTTTTCTCTCAAAAATAAATCTCATCCTACGCCTTCTCAGGTCGATTGCAAGCTCTTGGCCTGGCTCCATATTGGCTTCGGTCTTCAGTCAAATCACCCTGGAGTTTCGTCCATTCCTCTTCTACTTCTTCCGAGTTCGAAATCCATCCACTTTTCATGGAGAATACAGATCAAGCACCAGTCATATAGCTGGATCTGATGACAGTCCTAGCTCAGCTCGTGTCCAAGATTGACAACCTCCAAATTGAGGTCCGAGAGATGCAACGAAACCAAGTTCTAATTCCTCAAGAGCCCGGGTCCCTATTCCCTCATGCTATGGGTCCGTCCGAGCCTATCTGGGTTCTCAAAAAATATTAGTACGCTCCACGTGCCCCTCCTGCCAATGGGCCGTCGCCTGCCCAGCTTCCAATGCCTAACATTACCTAGCCTATAGCTAACCTACCTGTGGTCGTTGATCCAAAGGAGAAGTTGAATAAAGTCAAAGAGGATCTCAATATGCTCACCAAGAAGTTTGACCAAGTCAGGATCTCTGGGAATTATATGGACTACACCCACATGTCTCCTTATCCTAAAGAGAGATTGCCCGAGAAGTTCAAGATGCCAAATATCGAGAAGTTTGGAGGGAATGGACCCACGATCATTCATCTTCGCAGTTATCACCGTTCCATGAATCTACTAGGGGCTTCTGAAGAAGTGATGGTCCAGTTATTTCAGCAAACTTTGAAGGATGGTGCCCTTCGATGGTTTTTATCTCTTAAGCAATCCAGAATATGTAGCTGGGAGGATGTAGCCTGAGAACTCATGTCACAATATAAATACAACGAAGAGCTTGAGGTTACCCGTCATGATTTGGAGCTTCTTAAATAGAATCCAGGGGAATCAGTTAGTAACTTCATAACCCGGTGGAGGGAGCAAGCAGCTACCATGACTAATCGGCCATCCGAGGAAGAATAGGTCAACATTATGAAGAAGAACTTCTTGCCCCATATTCGAGCGGCGATGGGAGGATAATACTATCCCCACTTCCGAGATCTCAGAGAGGCAGGAGTAGAAATAGAGCAAACCTTCGTTAGAACAGAGGTTAAACAAAATAAGGTGCCCGATCAGTTCACCCCTAGAAAGTATGACAAGCCTGCCAGTGCTACAGTCTTAACCATCAACAACATCTCTCAACCAACCACATCATGGTCACTAGAAAGCCGCCCTGCCCCCATCCAAAGGGCATACACTGAGCTCCATGCTCCCCTCTCTAAAGTTTACCAAGCCCTATTAGGCCGAAACCTCATTAAACCCTTGGATTCCCGTCTATTGCCAAATCCACTCCCAAGAAACTTCGAGGCCGATGCTCGTTGTGCCTTTTACCAAACTGTCGGCCATACCACCGACCAATACTTTCACCTTCGAAACATAATCCAAGATCTCATTGACTGGGGTACCATCGCCACACCAGCCAATCCTAAGCCAAACACTACTCACAATCCACTTCTAAATCATACCAGTGCCATCTTCTTAGAAGAAAACCCAAATTTCGATCCCTCAACTCAAATCACACCCATATACTCTCCTAAACCTCTTCAAATTTGCCCATATTTCCTCCTACACCCTACTAGCCTCACTAATCAGGCACTATCACTCCTCACCAGAGCATGCATCATTGTCCGTACTCGTTCCAAAAATGGGAATATGGAATTGTCAGAGGTGTTAAACCAACTCCTAGAGTTCGGGCTGAAATTTCCCTCACAGATGGTCATCGATTGCCAGAGGTTCAGCACACTGTTCTTAGAAGCACGAAAGTGGGCCCGAGATTCAGACAGATGGGTGGCACCAACTGACGAAGTTAACCTAGATGATGTTGTCTAGACTATGGCAGGATTATTCGGGAAAACCAACAGTGCATTTGTAGTATCACCGAGTTACTTGACACTTTGAAGCTACAAGGGTGCTTGGTCCCTTCAACCATACATATCCACACAGAATGGGAAGACCTATATGAAGAAGCCATTGAATTTGTGGAATGCATTGACTTTACATGAAAAGATAAAATTGTTGCCACCGAATGGGGGGAAGAATTCAAAGATTCGAGCGAAGAACAAGCTTCAAGAAGAACTAGCCCATTAGCCGACATATGTGGGATGATATCATTTGAAGAGCTCCTCGGAGAAATAAACAGGGTGGCAGAACAACCTAAGATTGACGAGGAAACGGGATTCATGTTCTTTCCTTCTTCAGTAAATCACATGACCAAATCAGGGAGATATTACCAAATTCCAAGCTCACTACCAGCAAATGACAAAGGGAAGGGCGTTGAAAACCTTCCTATTCCAGAGATGACCATTGAGGAGAGCAAGATCCTCGATCAACTAAAGAAAACTCAAGCTAGCATCACTCTATGGGGACTTTTGATGTCTTCCCATCTACATATAAATTCTTTAATCAAATTGCTCACTGGACCCAAAGTTCCTCCCTCTACCACACCAGAAGAAGCGGTAAATCTGGTTGGATCTGTGACCTCTACCCGAATGCTATCATTTTCTGAAGAAGAAATACCTAGAGTTGGGCCAAATCAAAATCATGCACTCAACATCTCTGTCAAAGTTATGGGGAAGGCCGTGCCACTCTCCCTTGTCGATAATGGATCCGCCTTGAATGTCTGCCCTCTAAGAACCTTCAAGTGTTTAGGCCTAAAAGAAAGCGACCTCGCTCCAACCTGTGCCGCTGTACGTGCCTACGATAATACTTGTCGTGAGATGATGGGATCCCTAAAACTTATAATAGGGGTTGGCCCTATAAACCCTGTCATTGAATTCCAAGTCATAGGCATCCCAACTTGTTTCAACCTGTTGCTCGGACGACCCTGGCTCCACAATATCAAGGGTGTGTCTTCCTCACTCCATCAGAAATTGAAGTTCTTCACCGATGGGCGAGTCATCACCATTTTGGGCGACAACGAAAATGTCGAGGGTACAAGCACCAACAGTCCAATCCTTGAGATACAACACGGGTCAAATGATATGCTCCTATCAGGATTTCGAGTTGAGCCACTCCTACTCCCGGCAGGAGGCGATTTCAAAGAAAGGGTTTGTCTAGAATATGACCCTCATGGCAATGTCAATGCGATTCAAATGTTCAGAAACATGCACTTCATGCCCGGACTGGGACTAGGGCAAAGGCAACAAGGGATACTTGAGCCCATCGAATTGAAGAAAGTTTTCCCTCCTTGTGTCTTGGGGTATCAACCATCAGAACAAGAGCACAGAATGATCCACCAGTCTCGACCAAAGAGAAGATTAGACTGCACCCGGACTATCTTAGGAGACTCCTTGAATGGATGATTCATCAAAGAAGGTGAAGACTTCCCCTTTTGTGGTTTTCCAGAACTATGGTATGACCACACAGACAAGAAGATGAAGCCTGGAATGGAGATCTTTTTCCAAGATAGCTACCCATGGGCCAAAAGTTTCCAACACCGCGTACAACCGCTCATCCAAGATAGCAAAGAGACCGAGGAAAGTGATTCCAAAGATTCCTTCAACTTACAGATACTGGGGCTGGCACTCTGCTTGGTTCGTTCAGGCACTACATTAATGGATCCATCCCATCTGATTAAAGTTGCTGATACACCTCTCCTCAACTGGCATGTTGCGCCAGTTCTACCTCTTGAAATCTCCCCTAACCCCAATATTTACCCTAATTCTTTTTCTGTTGTCTATCCTTGTTCAAATGTAATTAAGACATCTTTTGACGAGGTTGTCAATGCTGTTTTTCCTATCAATGAAATAAACGAAGATTTTGAGTATCTTGTTGTGCCTTACATTAACTGCTTGGATTCTAATCAAACTTTTGATGCCGATGATTTTGCAAATGAACAATTCTTAACTGATCTAAATAAGGTTAATAATAAACAACATAACTGCGTTCAAGTTAATGAAGAAGAGACTGTTGTTATTAATCTCGGTTCTAGTAGCCAACTGCGCGAGATTAGGATAGGGGCCACCCTTGACGAGTATAAGCCTGCACAACTCAAAGAATTGCTGAAGGAGTTTGTGGATGTCTTCACATGGTCCTACGATGATATGCTCGGCATTGATCCTGAAATAGCTTAGCACGAGATCCCCACTCTTCCAGATTACAAGCCGATTAAATAAAAATCGAGAAAGCTTCGCACCGAATGGTCGCTCAAGGTCAAAGAAGAGGTGGTCAAACAGTTGAACATGGGCTTCATTCGGGTGATCGAATATCCCACATGGCTAGCTAACATAGCACCTGTGCCGAAATCAGGGGGAAGGTTCGAATGTGTGTAAACTACCGAGATTTAAACAAAGCGTCTCCAAAGGATGATTATCCGCTAGACAATATCGACATGATCGTGGACAACACAGCCAATCATGCTCTCAAGTCATTCATTGACGGGTTTTTCGAATACAACCAAATCAAGATGCACCCGACCACCAAGAAAAAAATGCATTCATCACCCCATGGGGAACCTTTTGCTACACCGTTATGCAATTTGGTCTTAAGAATGCTGGGGCTACCTACCAAAGGGCTGCCACAACCATCCTGCACAATCTGATTCACAAAGAAGTCGAGGTTTCACTCCACCAAAAACAGGAAATTGGCACGATTTAAAACTGTGCCAGATCAAATCTGGCACTGTTTTGAACTGTGCCAGAATCATGTGTTCCAAAATGGCCATTTTTTTCTGGCACGGCTCAAAAGTGTGCCAGATTTGACCAAACAGGAACACTTCTGGCACACTTTTAAACCGTGCCAGAATTTGATATGTCTGGCACACTTTTGGCACAATTTTGAATTGTGCCAGATTGAGCACAGTTTGAAAAACTTTTGGCACAGTTCAAAACCGTGTCAAATTTTGATACACTTTTGGCACGGTTTTGAACTATGCCAAATTTTTTATAAAAAGAAAAAAAAATTAATTATTTGAAAATAAGAAAATTCACAAATTGTAAATCTTGCACGTTGTTGATAAACTAATGTTCATACAAACTTCAAAATATTACAAGTCTTTAGTAGTTCACAGAGGGAAAAAAAATTAGGCAGAATTTCCTCTATTTTCTGGACATTCTAAAACCTGCTAATATAAAACCTGGATAACATAAAGCCCGCATGGCCACAAAATATAAAAAATAAACTTACAAAAGACCGCACGGCTATAAGGTTTATAATAAATCTACAAAAGCCTGCACGACCATAACACAAAAAAATTGAATCATGAATAAACCCTTTGTCGTAAACCATTGAGTTCTCCGTGTGTTCCCCATGAATAAATGCTAACGATAAAATGTTATCCTGCAAAAAAAAAGGATACAAAAAAAATACAATATTAGTAACCAAGTAATATATAAAAAAAGCTTACTCAAACTAAAAAATTACATATAGGAGTGGAAATTATCGTCATATTCTAAAACCGGGAGACTCGAGACTACACGGTGAGTTCGTACGAGTTACATTGGTCCCGTACGAGGTGTCCGTGCCTCTTACGGGGTCGTTTGGGGCTGGTTTGGGTTTTCACCCTTTAACGGCTTATTTTTAAGTTTAAGTGTTGATTTTTGCAAATTATCATCATATTCTCAAACCAGGAGACCCGAGACTGCGGGGTCAGTTCCTACAAGTTACATTGGTCCCGAGCTAGGTGTTCGTGTCTCTTACGGGACCGTTTTGGGGATGGTTTGAGCTATCAACCTTTAACGGCTTATTTTCAAGACAAATCGACATATTTTGAAATTATCGTCATATTCTCAAACCGGGAGACCAACGACTACACGATCAGTTCGTACAAGTTACATTGGTCCCGTGCGAGGTGTTCGTGCCTCTTACGGGGCTGTTTGGGGACCATTTTGGGTTTTAATGCTTTAACGACTTGTTTTTAAGACAAATCAACATATTTTGAAATTATCATCATATTCTCAAACTGGGAGACCCGCGACTACGCGGTCAGTTTGTACAAGTTACATTGGTCCCATGCGAGGTGTTTGTGCCTCTTACTGGGTCGTTTGGGGGTTAGTTTGGGTTTTCACCCTTTAACGGCTTATTTTTAAGTCTAAGTGTTAATTTTTGTAAATTATCGTCATATTCTCAAACTGAGAGACCTGGGACTACACGATCAGTTCCTACAAGTTACATTGGTCCCGAGCTAGGTGTTCGTGCCTCTTACGGGACCGTTCGGGGGCTGGTTCAGGTTATCACCCTTTAACGGCTTGTTTTCAAGCCAAATCGACATATTTTGAAATTATTATCATATTCTCAAATTGGGAGACACGCAACTACGTGGTCAGTTTGTACAAGTTACATTGGTCCCGATCGAGGGCTTCGTGCCTCTTAGGGGGCCGTTTGGGGCTTGGTTTGGGTTTTCACCATTCAACGGTTGTTTTCAAGCCTAATCTACATGTTCTGAAATTATCATCATCATCTCAAATTGGGAGGCTGGCGACTACGCGGTCAGTTCATACAAGTTACATTGGTCTCGTGCGAGGTTTTCATGCCTCTTACGGGGCCATTTGGGGGCTGGTTTGGGTTTTCACCCTTCAACTGCTTATTTTCAAGCCAAATTGACATATTTTGAAATTATCATCATATTCTCAAACTGAGAGACTTGTGACTATGCGGTCAGTTCGTACAAGTTACATTGGTCCCGTGCGAGGTGTTCATGCCTCTTACGGGGCTGTTGGGGGCTGGTTTGGATTTTTACCCTTCAATGGCTTGGTTTCAAGTCAAATCGACATATTTTGAAATTATCGTCATATTCTCAAACTGGGACACCCGTGATTACGCGGTCAGTTCGTACAAGTTATATTGGTCCCATGCGAGGTGTTTGTGCCTCTTACGGGGTCATTTAGGGGCTTGTTTGGATTTTCACACTTTAACGGCTTATTTTTAAGTCTAAGTGTTGATTTTTGCAAATTATCGTCATATTCTCAAACCGAGAGACCCGAGACTACGCGGTCAGTTCCTACAAGTTACATTGGTCCCGAGCTAGGTGTCCGTGCCTCTTACGGGACCGTTTGGGGGCTGGTTTTGGTTATCACCGTTTAACGGCTTATTTTCAAGCCAAATTGACATATTTTGAAATTATCGTCATATTTTCAAATCGGGAGACCCGCGACTACGCGGTCAGTTCATACAAGTTACATTTGTCCCGCTCGAGGTGTTCGTGCCTCTTACGGGGTTGTTTGGGTGCTGGTTTGGGTTTTCACCCTTTACGCGCTTGTTTTCAAGCCTAATCTACATATTTTAAAATTATCGTCATATTCTCAAACCGGGAGTCCCGCGACTACGCGGTCAGTTCGTACAAGTTACATTGGTTCCATGTGAGGTGTTCGTGCCTCTTACGGGGCCGTTTGGGGGCTAGTTTGGGTTTTCACCCTCAAACGGCTTGTTTTCAAGCCTAATAAACATATTTTGAAATTATCATCCTATTCTCAAATCGGGAGACCCACGACTACACGGTTAGTTTGTACAAGTTACATTGGTCCCGTGCGAGGTGTTCGTGCCTCTTACGAGGCCGTTTGGGGGATGGTTTGAGTTTTCACCCTCAAATCGCTTGTTTTCAAGCTTAATCTACATATATTGAAATTATCGTCATTATCTCAAATCGGGAGGCCCGCGACTACACAGTTAGTTTGTACAAGTTACATTGTTCCCATGCGAGGTGTTCGTGCCTCTTATGGGGCTGTTTGGGGGCAGGTTTGGGTTTTCACCCTTCAACGGCTTGTTTTTAGGCCTATTCTTTCTAGCTACTTTAATCAGATAACTATAACCACAAGATGACTCGATCGAACATGAACATAAAAAAATTTACAAACTTGGGGAACCGATGTGTCGATTTCAAGAAAGCCTACAACTTCCATCATCTTGCGTATCTCCGATACAATCTACATAAGGAAAACATATATCAACATTATGGAAAGAACATTTATATTCGCAGATGATGTTGTGGAGGATATAGTAGTCATTTGGCCAATATGGTACCAAACACACCCATAGTAGTAGACAGTTCACTTGTTGCCACTGTATTCGGTCTAGATTCATTTGGGGTTGTCCAATTTTGTAAAATTCTTTAATTTTGTATTGCATTGATAAATTCGCTAACTGATATTAGCTAACACTTTGCAATAAACATACAGAGATAATCTTAACGAACCAATCCCATAAACGTACAAAGATACTCTTAACGAACCAATCACAACCAAATCCTGTTTCCAATAAAAGTATATAATAGGCTTTAGACTAATTTCATGAGAAATAAATTACCAAGGTATCCCCCATGTACTTGTAAAGTTTCGGTTACAGTTCTATATACACACACAAATTCCCCCAAAAAACATGCCAATACACTAACACGAAGAAGATTAGTTAATGATATAAACTAAAATTCAATTAACTTGTAAAGCAAACCTTTAAATCAAACTAAAATAAAATTATCCAATATAAAAAGAAAAGATAGAGTAAATATAAAAAGCAATAGATACCTTAGACCGTATCCCTAATTTGCACCCTTGTAAGGGCTGAGGTGAGGGGTGCGTGGTAGTAAGCCGAAGTGCGGCGTAGCTGTGAGCTGAAGTGCTTCGTCGCAGTGAGCTGAACCACTGTGTGGCAGTGAACTGAACCCGAAGGTGTCTCTCATCTACATGAAGCATAAAAATATCAAAAAAACATAGATATAGTACCAAAACAAACTTTGGTATAAGGTATTAAATTCAGTTAAAACAGCATATTTTAAGGTATTGAATTCAGTTATAATGAATTCAGTTAAAACATGTACAACTTTGCTTCTATATAATGAATTCAGTTACAATATTCAATACCAATCGAGACTTCATTATAAACATTCAGTATGAATTTCCATATATAGTTAACATTTACAATACATAGAAAATTCAATATGAATTCACATAGTTACAATATATAGAACATTAAATAAGGTATAAGGTATTGAATGTATAAGCTACAAGGTATTGAATGTTGTTAACTATTCATATTGAATGTATAAGGTATTGAATATTCAATATATAGTATAAACATTCATATTGAATATATAAGTTATTGAATATTGTTTACTATTCATATAAGGTATATTGAAACTGTTAGTTGACAATATACCTTAAGAATATTCAATACCTGTTTTAACTTACAATCCTCAATACCAAAGTTATAATGAATTCACATAGATATAGTACCTACAACAGTTGTACATTTATAAAAGAATATTGAATTCACATTGAAATCATATTGAATTTATAACTGTTAGAAATTCATATTGAATGCATATAGGTACTAACAGTTATAAAGTTACAAAAACAGTTATAAATTCATATTGAATTTATAAAGTTTATAACTGTTATAAAGTTTATGACTGTTACAAAAGCTAACTTTTATACAATTTCAAGATGAAAACTGTTATACCATGCAGTTCCATCCTATATTTCGAACCAAACAATTATCAACTTGGTGAACCATCCAATCCAAATGCAACATAGCAAGAGCTTCTTGCCAATAGCACAACAAAAAAGTGAGCGAGATAAAAAGTAAGCAAATGAAGAGATATGTTCGATAGCTGAGAAAAAACAGATGGACTTTTTACTACTTGGTGGTGATCTTTTTCATGAGAATAAACCATCAAGGTCAACATTAGTGAAGGCCATTGAGATTTTTCGCCGTTACTGTCTCAATGATCAACCACTACAATTTCAAGTTATCAGCGACCATAATATGAACTTTGCAAATGTATTTGGCCAGGTAAATTATGAAGATCCTCATTTCAATATTGGCCTGCCAGTGTTCAGTATTCATGGCAATCATGATGGTCCTGATGGAGTGGATAACCTTTTCACAGTTGATATCCTTTCAGCATGCAATCTTGTGAACTATTTTGGGAAAATGGTTCTCGGTGGTTCTGGCATTAGGGAGATCACTCTCTACCCCATTCTTATTAGGAAGGGTGCAACTTCTATAGCATTGTATGGCCTCGGAAACATTAGAGATGAATGCCTGAATAGAATAATTCAGACACCATATATTGTACAATGGATGCGACCTGAAGCTAAAGAAGGGTGCCAAGTGTCAGACTAGTTCAACATTCTGGTGCTTCATCAAAACAGAGTGAAGATAAATCCTAAAAATGTCATAAATGAACATTTTTTACCGCGCTTCTTAGACTTCGTAGTTTGGGGGCATGATCATGAATGTCTTGTTAACCCTTAAGAAGTTCCAGGTATGGGTTTCCACATTACTCAATCAGGTTCTTTGGTGGCAACATCATTAATTGATAGAGAATCAAAGCCGAAACACGTGCTTCTCATAGAGATTAAAGGAAATCAATATCAAACGACCAAATTACCTCTAAACTCAGTGAGGCCAATTACATATACTGAGATAGTATTAAAAGACGAACCTGACATCGATCCCAATGATCAGAATTCAATTCTTGAACATTTAGACAAAGTGGTAAGCAATCTAATAGACAGGTCCAACCAAAAGGCTGTTGACAAATCAGAACTCAAGCTTCCATTGGTCCGAGTAAAGGTAGATTACTTTGGATTCATGATAATAAATCCTCGGTTTAGGAAGAAGTATGTGGTCAAGGACGCAAATCCTCAGGACATTCTTATATTTTCAAAGGCTTCAACAAAAGTTCGCAGCGGGGTTAAAATTAATGATTCTGAATGGCTTCAACCGGAAGAACTGAATCAGTAAAATATTGAAGCTTTAGTTTCCGAGAACAATCGGCAAATGGAGATCCTTTCGGTCATTGATTTGGATGTTTCTTTACACAAATTTTGTTAACAAGGATGACAAGATGGCTTTCTACTCTTGTGTGCAATTCATCCTTGAATAAACTAATAACAAAATCGCCCAGGATTCAGATGCACTCAAGTTCGAAAATGAAGATATAATTCTCAAAGTTAGAGAGTGCTTAGAGGAACGTCTCAAGGAAAGGTCACACACTACGGAAGTCCGATAGTTCATATCTAGTCACGTTCCATATAGGATATCAGAAGTAAAAGTACTGGAGGATTTGGAAGTGCAGCTTCCTTCAGTAATGATGAAGACACCACTAAACTCATCGATTCAAAGTCCGCCAGTAGAGGAAGGAAAGGGTCATTGAAACCTTTTAGATCCTCCCATGATTCTCAAGCTGGTAAGACATCTTCACGTGGAAGGGTCATAGGTAGAGGTAGGGTCTCTAATAAATTAAAGCAGACAACGCTTGCTATAGCTATGGTATCCCGACATTCAGAGAGATCTGCATCTCTTGTGGCAGAAGCCTCCATCCGAAGCATTGTTGCTCACGAAGAGTACAAAATAAAAGAAGTCAGTCCCAGTGAATAGAAATTTGAAGTTGAAATGATATTTTGATATAAATCAAAATATTATTTGCTTCTTCTTTTTACTGTGTGATAGAAATAGAGAGGTGTGTGTTGTCAAGGAGAAGGACAGAGGATTTTCGTATCCATTCTTTTCAGAAAAGGACCAATACTTTGCCAATTTATTTATTCAAGTGAGAACGAAAATCATACCTGATTTTCTAGTGCAAATTTTCATCAAGTCGGAGAAGGCTATTTGAGATCTCAATATGGTATCGGAATCATGAGATGTTGCCTCCGACCTGTCAGCTTTCTCCACACCATCTATAACCATTTCTACATAAACTTGAAAGGTCTATGTGTCAGTGTTTGAATCAGACATTAAAATAATGGAATCTAGTTTAGCATATGAAGTTTTGATATCAGTTTCTTTTCCTTTTGATGTCTTAAATCCATTCTCTTGTTGAAGTTTATGCTTAAAATCAGTTTTAATATCATTTTCTTTTATGCTTAATATATTTCACCCTTTTCCAAATACAATCAAAATAATCAACTCTGACAAGGGAGAAAGTAATGATCATCTTAAAAACACAATCAAAAATGAAAATAGACTATAGACTTTAAGCTTCTATAATATGACATTAACGGTCAAGAATTGACTCTCAATGTGCCTTGTCGAATGTGGAAATGAGTTCCTAAATAATAAATAGTTTTATGATAAAATTCACTGTTTCTCAGTAATTATAGGGCCATTACAAAAATCTAAATTTGGACGATATTAAGCACTTCTGTGTTATTCAATTGACTTCATTCGGGACCTACCCAAATTTGGCATCACATCTGCTACACATTTACTTTCATTTCAGCATTATTTAAAAGCATCTTTATTGTGTACTGATATGACAAAAATGGACTCAATGAGATATGAAAGTCATATGTCCACACCTACAACAGACTAATAATAAGTCTATTAACACTAATAAATTTGTCCACACCTATAACACAATAATAAATCTATCCATATGCCAGTACGAAAAAGAGAAAAAATATTGCTCAACCACTTTCGCCAAAATATGATGACAAGAGACTCCTTTAATAAATTTAATTCAACAAATGAAGAGGAAGAATTAATACCCTTTCGAGAAGGATGCAAGCTTTGTTAGGAGTACTAACACCAATAACAATTAGATAACAAAATGCCTTACGAGGAAAATGCTTCCTGCTCTTTTTCCCACCAGGCAGAAGTAACAACAACACCATTTAGTTCTCTTTTTATCTTCTGCACTTCAGCAACTGCTAATATAGCTTCCTATAAAAGCACAAAAGCATAACCAAGTTAAATAAAAGCCAAGTTTATTCTGACTTGAAAAAAATTACTAATTTTGAATTTTCAACCAAGTAAACTACTGCTGCTAATGAACCTCATTAGCTCTTTTTGAGTCTTATTCTATGGATTTTGACCACTTCAAACTAGACCTGCCAACATTTAACAACTTGGGCATGAGAAGAGAGAAACCATGGGTGGACAGTGTCTAAATTGTATCTATCTTTCTCGAGAGCAGTAATTTCCACTCTTATCATCAGTAATTTTGAGGTGGGTTCAACTTCACAAGAAAACCCTACTTTTATTTGTTACTAATGTTCACAATTTCCATTAACATCAAAGAAGCACAACTTGGAAGAATTCTAAACATTCCAATCTCCTAGTATTAAATCTAGCAGGTAGTATTAAATTTGACAATTGAAAGCCCTAAAAATTTATATATAAAACACACACACACACACACATATATATATATATATATATATATATATATATATATATATATATATATATATATATATATATATATATATATAGATATATATAACACTACAATCAATAGACTCATAAAATCACACCAACATGTAAATACAAACTTAGGCAAATGTATATATAAAACCCTAAATCTGCAAAAATGAGACACCAAAACATGGGAGACACCAAAACGTGTAGTACCTGTGTAAGAGCCAAAATCCAAAGTGGTGAACTCCAAAACGTGGGAGACTCCAAATTGACGAATGAGTGGGAGACTCCAGTGGGAGATGGATGAAAGAGCAGGAGACTCCAAAAAGTGAGCAAGTGTAATTTTTTCAGAACATTTTATATTTTAGTCAAGTGTACTTAATTTTGGCACACTTAAAAACAGTGGCAAATTTTGGCACTGTTTTAAAGTGTGCCAGATTGTTATTAAACCGTGCCAGAATTTGGCACGATTTAAAACTATGCCAGATTTTTAATATGAGGGTGTGGCAAATTGCTGTTTTTTGTGTAATGTTTATGTGGATGATATGATTATCAAGTACAAAACTAGAGAAGGTCATGTTCCCGCTCTCTAGAAGTTCTTCGAACGACTGTGACAGTATCAAATGAGACTTAATCCACAGAAGTGTGTCTTCGACGTTTCAAAAGGAAAACACTTGGGATTCATGGTCAGCGAGAAGGGGATAGAAACAGATCCTGCAAAGATGAAGGCCATACTTGAGATGACACCACCCCGTACAGAGAAAGAAGTCCGAGGCTTTCTTAGGAAATTGTAATATATCAGCCAGTTTATGATCCAGCTAACCTCCATATGCGAACCGATCTTTAAGCTCCTTCGAAAGGATTCAACCAAGGTTTGGAATGAGGCCTTCCAAGAAGCTTTTGAACGAATCAAACAATATCTGACCCAACCTCCAGTGCTCATGCCACCACAGCCTGGTCTCCCTTTGCTCCTATACCTAACCATAACCGACACTACAGCTGGGGCTTTGCTGGCCTAATACCTTGAAGACTCCAATAAAGAAAGAGCCATTTATTACTCCAGTCACAAACTGGTTGGGTACGAGGTCAACTACACTGCTTTGGAAAAGGCGTGTGTCGCACTTGTCTGGGTCACCCAAAAGTTGCGGCACTACATGCTCGCCTTCCCCATCAAACTTGTATCCCGAATGGATCCCATCAAATACCTGCTTGAGAAACCCGCCTCATCTAGTCTAATGGCCCATTGGTTGATGATCTTAACCGAGTTCGATATCGTGTACGTCACACAGAAAGATGTTAAAGGAAGAGCCATCTCTGACTACCTCGCCGATTACCCTGTAGAAGAAGTAGGTGTCTGGATCTTCGAATTCCCAGATGAAAATATCCTCTGCACCGCTCAAGACCGCCTTCGATGGAAAATGTTCTTTGATAGCGCTGCCAACAAAAAGGGATATGGCATTGGGATACTTTTGATCACCCCAGATGACTCTTACACTCCCATTGATATTAAAGTGGATTTCCCTTGCACCAATAACATGACGGAATATGAGGCATGCACATTAGGCATCAAAGTTACTCTCAAGAAAGGTATTCAATACCTTGATGTCTACAGGGATTCTGCCCTTATCATCGGTCAAGTTCTTAGAAAGTGGAAAGTCAAGGACGAAAAGCTCTAACCCTTTCATGCTTAATTAGAAAAGTTAGCCTCCCGATTCCTAGATATCACCTTCCATTACCTACCCCGAGCAAAGAATAACCTAGCCGATGCTCTCGTTACCTTGGCCTCCATGGTCGATATGCCCAAAGGAATAACAATGACCCACTTCTTAGTTCAAAAGCAAGACAAACCGACCCACTGCTACCATATTGAGCTTATCTCCATCGAAGATCCCGAACTAGCTGATTGCTGATACTATGATATCTGGCGCCTCTTCAAATATGGTAGGTATCCCAAGGATTCTAACAAGAAAGACCGAACAACCCTCCGAAGATTGGCTGCCCAGTACATCATTTGTCATAAAGCTCTATTCAAGAGGAACTTTGATGGAACTCACCTACACTGTATCGCAGGGGATGAGATTGAGAAGATAATGCAAAAAATCCATAGCGGGGAATGCGGGCCCCACATGAACGGTCACATGCTTGCCATAAAAATCAACCGATAGGGTTACTACTGGACCACCATGACCCAGGTCTGCACCGCCTATGTCCGGAGATGCCTCAAATGCCAATAATTCTCCAATATTCAACACCTACCTTCGCAAGAATTATACAACATGACCTATCCCTGGTCGTTCTCCACCTAGGGTGTCGACATCATAGGAAAGGTTACACCAAAGGCTTCAAACGAACATGAATTCACCCTAGTGGCCATTGATTACTTCACCAAATGGGTCAAAGCTGAGTCATACGCAGTATTGAATGCCAAGAAAGTGGCCAAATTCCTCAAGAAGAATATTATCTACCGATATGGGGTCCCGCACGATATAGTGTCAGATAACGGGTTGCATTTCGAAGCAGAAGCCATAGAAGTAGTCAACGAGTATGGGATTCAGAGACACAAATATTCTCCCTACAGACCTCAGACCAATGGTGCAGTTGAGGCCGACAACAAGAACCTCAAAGCTATCATCAATAAGATGACCGAAAGTTATAGTGATTGGGCCGACCAGATCCCGTATGCCCTCTGGGGCTATCGAACCTCAATCAGAACCTCTACTGGGGCTACCCCTTACTCCGTGGTCTACGACATGGAAGCATTCCTTCTTGTGGAGCTGAAAATACCCTCTCTACGCGTCGTGCTCAAAAGAAAAGTTAACGAAGAAGACTGGTGCCAAAACCGTCTTGATGAGCTAGCCCTCCTAGATGAAAGAAGATTAAAAGATCTTTACCACATACAGGGGCACCATCGCCCAATAGCGCGATCCTTCAATAAGAGAGTCAAGGACCACGGTGTCCGGGAGGGGGATTTATCCCTCAAGGAGATAATAGAACCCATCTAGGACCCCAGAGGGAAATTCAAGTCCAATTGGTGCGGCCCCTACATTGTGAAAAAAATCTTATCCGGCGATGCCTCCATGCTCACAGACCTAGATGGGGAATAGATGGCTCTCCTAGCTCCAAAACAGGCTGCAATTACCCCCACCAAGGCACTGACCAATACAGACCACGAGCCCCATGCTCCACAAGCCAATGTTCCCAGTTCTCAACATACAGACCAACACTGATGAAGTAGCGTGAAAAGAAGTTGGGTATGGCTGACAAGGGATATTCTGGACGAGTCGCCAAGTGGAATCTTTCAGACAACCACATGAACAGCATCACGGGGCTACCCCTCAAAAAGTTAGAACGACCTTCTCTCTAGGCATCCAGGCCATTCAGGGTCTCCGCCAGTAGCACCTCCGCAGGATTATGATGATATGACATCCATGAAGTAATGGCTGCAAGTTGCGGGTCCATCTGCAGTTCCCCAGTCACCAGCAATAATTTTGAAACCAGTCCCAGAACAACGACTCCAGTATAGCCAGCATCCCCTACTTCCCGCAAATGCACGGATTATAGCACCGCCAAGAGGGAGATTATTCCTCCAACAACCAATGATCTGGCCACCGAAGGCGAAATATGAAGAAGCCCGGCCAAAAAATCCCTAGGAGAACGAGAAAATTCGGGCAAAGTCGCAGTAACACTGGGATTTACACCTAGCATGGCAGAAAACTCCTCGTAGGTAGAACAAACTTCATCCAACCCAAAGTAAAATACGTGGTCTTCGGGGTACCAGAATTGTACCGCCGCCATCAGTACGTTCCACTCAAGAGGACGATTGCGCCACAGGAAGACTCGACGCATGTTGAAAGCATCATAGTCGACATTATAAAAGCACATTGCTTCCAAGGCTTCAAGGTAATTGGCAAACTCAATGCTACCAGGGAGAGCCATCTTGCAAGGCTAAGAAATAATGGGCAAGTAGGTGAAAATGCAAAGGTGTGATGAAAACACTCCACCCTTCCCCCTTTTTATACTTGAAAACCCTCACAAGAGACATAAGCCATGCAGAAATCGGAGGGAATCCTACCCCATAAGGTACCAAAGGTTGAAGAGGGTACCATTAAAAGTTTGAATTGATGGGACTGGACTGAACTGCCGATAGGCAGGTCAGGGTGCTTGCCGATCGGCAACCCCCCATTTTTAGAAATTTTCCTTTTTTCCTCTTTTGTCAAATCAGAAAACTCAATAAAAATGAATTGATTTTCTCAATAGAATTTCAAAATCCCTTTTCTCCTTATATAATTTCCCTTTAATCAAAAAAACTTTCCTTAAAAAAAAATTGCAAAAATATCCCTTTTTACGGTCTCAGCAGCAAAGTAAAAAGTGCATGGGCATGCATTCATTTATAATTAATAAAAGATAATAAAAAAACTCCATTACATTTCATATATCTGTTTTCTGTGTTACATCATTTTTGCAGGAAATAAAAAGAAAAGGCAAAAACAACGGGACTCTGCCCGGGCCCACATTCTCTCTCTCTCTCTCTCTCTCAAGAGCTTCCACCCCTATGACGTGCTCTCTTCCCCCTACGGCGAGACGATGCTCCACCACTACCCAAGCCTGAGTCCTCTCCGGATGAGGCAGACGGCACCAAGAAAGAAGGACAGGAACCGCGTCCCGAATATGGGCAGTCACCGAAGATATCCAGTCTCTGATGTCCCTTAGCCAAGTGGTCGACACCCGGACTTGCTTCAAGGAAAGGAAAAATTAGTATCAAAGAAGAGATGACCAAAACAAAAAAGAAAAAAGGAACAAAAAGGTATACCGCAGGTCGGAGGACCTCCTCTGTCAAACCCAACTCCTCCGGATCCATCGCATGAGGACGGTGCAATATAGGTATTATCCTTCCATCAGCTTGCCGAATGTTGTATGAAGGGGTATGCAACCGCACAAAAGGAACCGCTGAAGTCGTCATCGCCGCAGATGCCGATGGACCACCGCTGCTATGGGAAGACCCCACCACCCGACTCGAACCCATCGGAGGGAAAGGCAGGGCATCATATATGCTGGGCGCCATCAACCAGCTCATCACAAAGTCCATATAGTCATACGGCGTAGACGTATCGGTGTACAATAAGTAGGACTCACCAATCATTGCTGCGATCCTCTCATCCTACGATAGCAGTCGCTCCCTCCTCATAGACGCAGGAGGCTGCGCAGGTGGCACCACCACCTCCTCCTCAGCAATATGGCGAACTACCCTCTCCCCGAGATACCAAGAATGGTCGAACTCATGCGCCAGCAAATGCCTCAACCGCGCATTCACCCCGGTCGCCCCCGCATCCTGAATGGATGTCCCCCAAGGATAAATGGTCACCTGGAAATCTCCAAGCATGCATAAATCAATACAAGATCCAAAGGTGCAAAAACCAAGACTAAATTGGAAAGAGCCTTACCCTACCACTGGTTAGGTCATTCAAGACCTGACGAACCGCCTCTAGAGAGAGATCCCTTCGACTGTCGATTGTCCTTATGCCATGGATACAATTGGCAGAAGTCCCCAACAGTGTCATCCTTCAAAGTGATCAACGGGGTATTACACCCAATCACCTCATAGAACCACGTATGAATTCACAAAACAAAAAGAAATGCATAAGGAAAATGCGAATGCATGAAAGGAAAATGCGGATGCATGAAAAGAAAATGCGCAAACTGAAGAATACCTTAAGAAGGTACGTGGCCCCAGTAAAAGTCTGTCGGCAGCACAGGATGAATGCATCTAGAGAAGAGTAAAGGGTCGCCAAAGTCAGACTCCCTCAATCATAGAAAGGGATGTTTGAAAACATCCTCAGGTATGACAAGAACCACAAATGGATGACGTCGCCGCTCGACGCCACCATGAAACCTCCCAATACCAGTAGAATAAATAACCGGGCCATCTGCCTCACTTGCAGCCCATCCTCCACATCAATCACCCTGCTCAGCAGAACATCCTTCAGCAGGGACAGCCGGATAGAATCCCCAAAAACTATCCTCCCTACATCACTAAGTGCCGCAAGCAATACCTCCGATCTCACCCGTAAAGAGCAATCCACCTCTATCTTCTCTCCATCACAATCCAACCCCAGTAGCTGCTGCACGTCTATGAGAATCACAGTCATCTCCCCGAAGCCGAAATGGAAGGTGTGGGTAGTATCCCACCACCTCTGACCGCTATCAAATGAGGCGTCTCATCCAGCACCGATGCCAACCTCCCAAAACCCACTGATGATACTACCCAACACACCATAGGTGGGAGATGCTCCCAGATATCCCTCAGCCCCGTCCTCCCATGGGCGCGCATGTCTTCAAAGAAATATCAGACTGGAAAAAGGAAAAGTCTCATTAAAAGTCAAGAAAGAAAGAAAAAACACCAAAAAGAGAAGAGTGCCAAAGCTCGGGCTACTTACATAACCACCGGGACTCACTCTCTAAGAGCGATGATGCGATGGCTCCCGCAGCAAGGTCTGCTCATCTGCAACAGGCTCAAATTCACTAAAGGAGTTCTCAGTCCCCAAAGCAAGAGGCGCCCTCTCCCTCCACTCCACATTCGCCCAGTCATCAACGGTCAACCACTCCCGGTGGACTGCAGTACTCACAAAAGAGTCCATTTCTTGAAGATCGGAATGATAGAACGATTTGCAGAGGAATCGAAGAAGGAGAGAAAGAAAAGAAGCTGTGAAAAAATGAAGGGATTCGCCCCCTTTATATAGGATACCAAGCGCCATGCCGATCGGCACTTCCCCCCACCATACCGATCGACACTAACTCCTTACCTTCCCGAGGTAGCCCAAAAGTCTGTGCCACTGCTGAATGGCACCCCTCATACCATGTCGACCGGCACACCCCCCCCCCCCGTGCTTAAATTTCGTACATAAATTCCCAGAAAATACCAGAAAGCCCCAAAAAATCCTCGAAAAATTCCTAAAAATCCCAGGAAGGATTTAGAACATTTTCACCAAGAAAATCTCACATTCCCTTGAGCGGAACCTCTCTTTCCCAGCGGAATCCTCAAAAACCAAGTAAATCTCCTCCCGGTATAACACCGGAGGATCTCTAAGGATAGCCAGATCACTCCCCCAGCGGAGTTTCTCACAACACCAAAATAGGTTGTCCCCCCCCCCCCCCCCCCCCCCCGCGAGGTCTCCTAAAAGAAACAAAAGCTTCCCTAGCTATCAGCTCCCATGACCAAATCAAAAGACATTTTCTCTAGTGAATTCAAAATCCAATCTTCATCTACTCTTAGGTCAGAATTGACCTCGATCTTAGATCGTCACCTGAGTTAGGTCAAAATTGACCCCATTCCTCGGTCGTCGCCACTCTTAGGTCTGAATTGACCTCAGTTTTGGATCGTCACCCGAGTTGGGTCATAATTGATCCCAATCCTCGGTCGTCACCACTCTTAGGTCATAATTGACCTCGGTCTTGGATCGTCACCTGAGTTGGGTCAGAATTGACCCCGGTCCTCGGTCGTCACCACTCTTAGGTCAGAATTGACCTCGGTCTTAGATCGTCACCTGAGTTGGGTCAGAATTGACCCTGGTCCTCGGTCGTCACTAATCTTAGGTCAGAATCGACCTCGGTCTTAGATTGTCACTTGAGTTAGGTCAGAATTGACCCCGGTCCTCGGTCGTCACCACTCTTAGGTCAGAATTGACCTCGATCTTGGATTATCACCTGAGTTAGGTCTGAATTGACCCCGGTCCTTGGTCGTCACCACTCTTAGGTCAGATTTTACCTTGGTCTTGGATCGTCACCTGAGTTTGGTCAGAATTGACCCCGCTCCTCGCTCTTCACCACTCTTAGGTCAGTATTGATGTCAGTCTTGGATCGTCACCTGAGTTGGGTCAGAATTGACCCCGCTCCTCGGTTGTCACCACTCTTAGGTCAGAATTGACCTCGGTTATTAGTTCTTCACCCTAATCCCGTAGATTTGGCTTTGACCTGCAGAATTGGTCATCCCCCAACACCACTTCAGGTCCTCAGAATCAACTTAAATCATCATTCCGTCCCTAGCACACTCCTTAGGTCCACAAAATCGGCCTCTATACTCCCTCAAAAGCATCATGTGGTGTCTATTCGACAGTCATCATTTGTTCCAAACTCACCCGTCGAGGGGATCTGTAGACACCACATTTTGTTACCCCCAAAACTCTCCTTAGGTCCCTAGTACCTCCCCTCATCACTACAAACCTAGGTCATATCCCGAGTACTGACCTAGAAGTCATCGGGCGCTCCCCGGCTTAGTTTGACCAAAAGGTTAAACTCTTTATCTTGACTGAGACTAAATGAATCTTCGAAGGGCACTGAATACGCTTTCCAACGGTCCATCCCGTGTGCGATTCTGACCTACCATGCGGACGAACGATCCGTTTGCATCCGAAACTTGACCCAGAGGCCACCGGGAGCTCCCGGGCACTATTTGACCAAAGTCAACTTTCATCTGGATCGAGGCTAAATGAATCTTCGAAGGTCACTAAATACCCTTTTCCAACGGTCCATCCCGTGCGCGATTCTGACTTGCCATGCGGGCGAACGACCCGTTTGGCTCCAAGAGGTCAGCTAACTCTTCCAGGGCCCAATTGACCAAAGTCAACTCCCCAAATGGGACAAACTCTTTGGAATGTCAAAGTACATCTCCTAACCTTTCCAATGGTCCATCCCGTGTGCGATTTGGACTTACCATGCGGACGAACGATCCGTTTGCGTCCGAATGATTCCCCGTTCAATGGACTGACAAATGCTTCCGAGACATATTTGACCCAAAGTCAACTCCCGAACCCGGGAAAGGTCCAAAGGACTTTTGAAGGTATCTAAATTACCTTTCCAACGGTCTACCCCGTACATGATTCTGACCAACGGTCTGCCCCCGGCAACTGATTTCCCAAAAAGGCCTGAAACACACTACCAAATGGTAGGTTCCAGAGCCTGCCTATCGGCACCTGCCGATAGGCAGGATCAGGTCTATGACGATCGAAAGTTACCTGAGCCTATAAAAGGAGGCCTTCACCTCATTTGCAAGGGGAGCCCAGATCTGATAAAATTCACTCTCATTGAATCCCAGAAACCTCTCTCGAAGGCAGTGTGATTTCAACTTCCAAATCCATTTTTTACTTCCACTTTTCATCATCCTTCTCATCAAACTTTGGGAATTATCCACTCTCCATCATCATCCAAGTGCAAGGGATGCTATCCAAAATTCAAGATCAACTCAAGATCTTTAAGAAGGTCCAACTTTCTCAAACTCTCTCTTAAATTCTCTTAAATTCGCAATAACTTATTTGATTACTTAGAACTTTTTATTATCTCATCTCACACATCCTAATATACTTTTTATTTAGTATTATTGCACATCACTTATTTTCATATAAATAAAAACCCAAAAAAATAAGAAAAAGAGGGTTTGCTCATAAATTCCAAATAGGGATTCTCATACTTTTCCCACACTTTTCTCACAACTAAAACATTTTTTCTACACACACACCCACATATAAGAGATCCCCCACTTGGATTTATGGGATAAACCCCACCCCTCGTTTTGTATGCAAACTACGTGGACTTTGATGCCTTTATAGGCTACGTAGGCATCTCGGGGTAAAACCTGAGATTCGAGTCCTTTTCTCACTTTTTCCCTTATTTTCCTATCTTCTCTAAAGCTAATTTTCTTATTTTATGTATACTTGTAACGTATTACTCCATATGCGTTATCGTTCCATTATAATGACCAACGTAGGGGTAATCGCGTAAATCTTATTTTTCTAATGCTATTTTTATATCTTCCTACGGATGACTCGCTTTATCTTTTACATGATACAAATCGAGGATTCCCACCTCCATTATATATATACACATGCACACATATCACGGGGGGAAATATAAGGGAAAATAACAAATATCCATGAGAGACCGAAAGGGCGGAATGGGTGCCTAACACCTTCCCATTTCGTAACTAAGCCTCTGAACCCTTCTCGAATCATTTTTGTTTCGCATGCACCAGTATGTCTTTGGATGTCATCCTTCAGGATGGCTTCCCATTTTTCTTTTATCTATTTTGAGTAAAATAGACCGACGACTCTGAATCTCTCTACATTTTTTACACCTCATCTCAAATGACGCTGGCCGAAGCGCTCCTGAGAAGGATGCGCGAGACCCGAAGGATCCTCTCCCCTTCGCTCGCCCGCCCGCGTGGCGAGGATCGGGGATGGTCACAGTAACTAATAATGCACACTAATTTAACGTTGTCATTTCCTTATTATAACTCAAATTAAATCGACTCTCGTCGCATTTAATTCGAAAATAAGACATTTAAGTCAAAATATTTTTAACGTCTCTAATAGCTGGATAAAATCCCTATTCCCCTAGAAAATACAACTTTTAAAGTTTGCAAATGCATTTAAATATGAACTATCAAAATAATCAAAGTGCAAGCATAATCCATCAAAAATTACTATCTTTAAAATTCAAAGCTTGATTGACAAAAAATTTTTTGAAGGTTTTAAAACACATTCTCGTGTCGTTTTAAAATGAATACCGAATCTTTGATAACAATTCAAACAAGTTGGGAATAAACAACAATCAAATTAACCTGACAATATTAGCTAATTATGATAAACCTCACCCTAATCCTAATAGAAGAATTAAACTGCCATAATGAAAGACAAATTGCAAGAATGAGTAGATATTTTCATTAATAAATCAAACTTACAAATAATTCTCTCATAATAATATTCAATCCTCTAAAAAAATGATAAAAACTTGGCTCTCAAATTGAATACAATTTCTCAAAAATTGCTTCTCGAAATTTCATATGAAATTATGAGACCAAGGGTCCTTTTTATAGGGCAAGGAATGAACTGTTTGAGTTGGAATGAAACTCTCTTTGATTGGTCGTATTTGAGATGATAATTATCTCTTGGAGTCTTGGGAAGAGTTCAAGATAATTGAGAGGTCATTTTTTTAAAATAATTAACCCCAAATTTTTAACTATTCACAACACCAGTTTAATCGCATTTTTAACCCTCAAAACTTTAAAATCTCATTTTTGTCCAAGCTTCAAAGTTGTGAGTCTTGTCAAGACCTTTTTGACAAGCTATGGCACAGCCTCAACAAACGCATGAACGATTTTATAAAAAATATGAAGTGCTGTTGTGTCAACCGTGTCGTGTCGTGTCGTGACGTATCTTGACAATTTTTGCATATCGACTCCTTTGTTGTCCAAATTCCCAGGGTACCTGTAAAATTGCAAAATAAAAATAATTAATTCAAATTTAAGGTCATAAATGTTTAGAAAATTACAAAATTACCCCTCATTGCATTTTAGCTCCCGAAATTCATAAGTTTCTCGTTTTAATCTGGAATTTAACCAAATTTCAGAGAGAACTTTATTTCTCCTAGATAAATATTTAATAATTATTTGCAGGCCCATAAAGTTTCAAAAATTATGATTTCACCTTCTCATGTAATTAAAATTGCATTTTCAATTCAAAATTTAATTCAAACTTGTATTTTTCTTTTATTTACGAAAATGACACAAAAAGCTTATTATTTACGATATAACGGCCCTAACAAGGTCTTGTTTGGAGATAATTCATACAAAATAATGCACTCATCAAATATCCCTAAACCTATACTTTTCTAGTCCTTGAGCAAAACTAAATTTAAAAATCTAACTCACTTGCGTAGGAATCAGGATTGCACTTAGCCTGTGCAACAAGCCATTAAACCCCAAGGTTGCCCTAGTGGACGAGTTTTGGCTAGTGAGGATTTGCAGTGAATATACCCACAAAATTCAAAAACCTTATGCAATACAATACACATAAAAGTAATATAACTAAGTTTGGATGCAAACTTCAGAAATATATTATAACTTTATTTTTCAATCTCAATTTATTGTGTGTGTGTGGGCATAGCCAATATAACCGTCGATTTCAAAAGATTTGATTATTACATTTCTAATTCAAAAGGTTGTCTTGATTTTAAAATCGCACAGAATGCACTCTTAATAGAACACTTGGAAATGGATTATTTTTCTCGATATATGTGAATAAAATAGTAAATTTAAATGAATAAATTTCACATATACATGATAAAAATGGACTTTTATAGTTGATGAATATGATCTCATGAATGAAAAATTGATTACTTAATTGAAAACATTGAATTACACAATATATCCTATTAATCTTCTCTCCACACCATAACTAATTTCACTTGATATCAATTAGGACTTTCTTTGGCCGTATTACTGGCTCGGATTTTGGTTAGAAAGAATGGTATTTAGAGTTCAAAACTGATGAGAATATAGAGGTTTTTTGGTATTTTGACTTTAAGGCACTTTTTCTTATAACCTCCATTTTTCTTTTCTACTTCTTTTTTTTCTTTTCCTTTTTTTCACATACTATTTTTTTATTCTTTCTTTCTTTCTTTTCTTTTCACACGTCATTCTTTTGCAAACTTATTCTTCTTTCATTTTTTGACCTTTTTCCTTGCCGTAATTTTTACCATAGTATTCTCAGAAAATGGGTATGGCTTCTTTTGATGGGGTTTAAAATCCCAGTTCGAGTTGGGTAGGATAACGAGTTTTTAGCAAAAAAAGGCATATTTTCTTTTTGGCTCAAATGGGTTACAACGGAATAATGTAAAAAGATTGGATTTAGGCTTAATTTTTGGATTTTCAAATGATGGCCTAATCTCATTTCTCAAGTTTCGTTAAGTTGATTTGTGTCTCAATAAGACTTACTAAGACTTCTATTGCTTAAGATTCACATTTTGACTTTTTGCTTTCAATAATCGAACAAAACAAAGAATTTGAGATCATCAACGACTTTATGACTGAAGGAAAGTTTTGAGTTATTTCAACTCGGATTGATTTAAATCTCTCAAAAATGATGAATGGCACGATATGTCACTGGGTTAAAATATCCACATTTATTCATTAAGCCTATCAATTTTTTTCCTCAGTATCCATTTTTGATCATATTATACAGCTCATGTGTAAAAAATATCATAAGTTGAGAGATCCATGAATTAATTCAACATTAAGAAATTATTTCCAAACTAAATTACATTGAAGATATTTTTAGGTTTTTGAAATTTTTTTAATTTTTTTTTATTTTCAAGAATACTATCCTTACCCCCAATCCTAAATTTTACATTGTCCTCAATGTATGCTCAAATAAGAAATATGGAGAAAGAAAATAAAGTACAAAAGTAAAAGGATGATATTACCCATGAATTTCCGCCCATGTTACCAACTTCCCACCGATCTCACATGCATTGCATCATAAATCAAAAGTCTGAACAATTTGGAGTCAACCCAATAGAAAGAGTATACACACGGAGGAACATGATGAATGTAGCGAGTGAAATTTTAGTCATGCGTAATCATATTATAGCATAAATGGTCAGACTCGAAAATATTATCATAAAAAAATTTTGAATGACACACTAAGACTAGGTTTCCCTCAAACTCGCGAATGAATAAATTGGGCTCTTAATCGTACGATTCTCTAGTCATGTCATTGATCTCATCCAAATACTCAAATGACGCAGTCCAACGTGGTGGAACAGGACTATATTGCATGACAAAACATGCGTCGCCAGGTGAAAACGTTCGAATGATTTTTTCAATCTTATCACTAATAGATAAAATCTCACGTGTAAGCATATTCTCAAAAGGATCGAGCTTGTGTTCACAGAGAAGGAATTGATCCATCCTATCATCCCAGTCTCTTTCCTGTAAGTAACAAAATGAGTCCAATAACGATTGAACTTCAGTAGTAAGATCCTTATCAACTAGGCCGAATTCTTTTTCAAAATCTTCAAGACTCATATCTAGAGAAAAATCAGGTGGCCAAGTACGTATATCGGTTGTGTCACTATCCCATGGAGTTTTGACATCGATCACTTCTTGAATGTACTTAACTTCATTCTCTCCCTCATCAGACGATGGTCTCTTTAAATTAAACACATACAAGCCCATAGTCATATTCCCAAATGATAGGTTCAGTACTTGACTTCATTTCTCCCTCAAAAGATAAAACACATGTCATCCATTTAGAAGAATTTAAAACATGTGCCACTTTTTGGTGAAATAAGACTGCAAGACCGCTCCGTTATGCGACACTTCAATGCTGACTCGTCTTTGTGAGAACTTAGTCACCCACACTCGTGTCAACACCCAAATATCTTTGAAAAACGATAATTAGAGTCCTTAGGATCATTTACTACATGAAATTACTCCAAAAGTTTACAAAGAAATACTGAGAAAAAGTGCGGGAAAATTTAAGAAGAAGTTTCATCTTAGTGATCCAAGACTCAATGTTTGTAACTTTGAACCTCTATTTTAGGTGAGTACTCTATGAAATTCTTTGGGTATTTTGATTATATGATATTATGCAAACTATATATATTTTGTAAAAGTCTTTTATTCTCAAAATACATCTGATACCGATGATTTTATCGTTTGTTACAAGTTTTTATCTCTCTGTGTAAACATCTAATTTGAATTATGAAATTACTGATTCGGCCTATGGAAACTCTCTTACTATGTTGGCCTTAACTACCGGGTGGAAATATTTGGGTGGTTCTTTCCCAGCTGGTTTATCACTGGTGTGACCTAAACAAGGCGTTGTTCCAAAGATCGTGATTTTCTGTTTGTGTTGTTACCGGGTGGGAACATTTGGTAACACTATCAATTTGGGTATTAGAGCATACGTGGCCACTAAAATTGAATAGTTGACATATTGCTCAAATGTTTTATTTATTATGTTCTGAATTGTTTATTCTGAAAATATATACTGTCAATTACTTTATATATATTACTGCAAATTCCTTTACATATATGCCTTATGTTCTAAATTGAATAGGTATCCATTTTCTGAAGAACCCTAGAATGTCAGGAGATTGAATCTCAATCGGTTTTTAGCTCATGTTGTATAAATAAGCATTTTTCAGGATATAAGTAGGCTCATGGAGGGAACATAAAAGGACTATGTTGAAGATTCACCTTTTAGAGCTCATTTTGCTACTTTAAATAAAATATTTGTTTTATCATATAGAGCATGTTTATCTTTGTTGTAATAAGTAATAAATGTTTTCTTAAGCTGTAGCTCGTTGTTACTTTTAATGTATATGAAGTTTCCTTTAGAAAGGTTTGATGATGTGATTCCTTTACCTTCAGTATTTTACGATTCATAACCATGTGATTGTATTTTTATTGCATTTATTTTAAGAAATATTTTAAATCTAGAATATTTGTTGCCTTGGTGGTATGTCAAGACACTCGTTCCCTACTAATTTTGGGTCAGGGTCGTCACAGAGGTGGTATAGAGAATTGGCTATGAACGCATAGACTACTGAACATAAGTTTTGAACGTTATAGATTTTAAGTTTCCATACATCGGATATAGGATTAAATATTCGACTTCTGTGATAACCCTCCACATGTCTTACATTCTATATAATTGTTTATATATAATTGTTCTTATAATTTGCAATCTTGAGTTAGTATAATACATCTTACGTTTATCCACGACTGAAGAAAATGACCAAGACAAAATCAACTATGGAAACCAGAGGTTTAAGTATGGAAGGACTGGAAGGTGCATATAAGGCGATTGAAAGTCTAGAAAAGATTGTGGAGCATCAAGTGAATAATGGAATGCCAAGGAATCTTGAACTAAGTAGCTGTAGTATAGAACAGTTCACGAAGTTTAATTCTCCATCTTTCAAAGGTAGTCCTAACCCCACTGAAGCAGAAAGTTGGGTGATGCAGATGGAAAAAGATTCTCGATTTTCTTACGTGTACCGCTGAGCAAAGGGTTTCATTTGCGACATTTATGTTAGAAGGTGAAGCTGAGTAATGATGAAGAATGACTAAGAGAATATACGAGGAAATGAATACTTACATAGCTTGTAATGACTTCTTAGTGATATGTTATTAGAAATATTTTCCTAAAATGATGAAAGATAAAATGGCAGCTAAGTTCACGACTTTAGTGCAAGGGAGTATGACTATTAGTAAATACGAGACAAATTTTATTGAGTTACATCCTTTTGCACGACATGTCGTGGTAACTGACATTTTAGAATCCAAGAAGTTTGAATGTCTGTTAAGGTTGAAAAGGGGTGGTCCCTATGCGTGTATTTCAAATCAAACCAATTTTCACAAAAAATTATCCAACTTTTAATTAGCACCAAAACAAGTTGTGAAAAATCAAATTTTACTTTAAACCATTTTTATGTTGATTAATCCTAAACACGCGTCTAGTGATTAAAGCAAGTACAGTAAAGTAAAGAATACTCATAACGCTGGATGTACGAGGAAAAAAAACAAAATGGGAAAATAACCTCGGATGGACCAAGCCAGACAATCACTATGAATATGGAATTATAACGAACATACAAAGACTCACTCAATGACTCGATCCCAATGGGTTTTGACTCTCTTATGATCTTCAACCACTCCTCTCACAGTGCCCACATAGAAAGTCCTTCTTCCACGATACCTGTCCACAACACACGCGTCCACGTATGGCTCGGTGTCCACCGAATGGCTTTGATACGTCTACGATGTCGAATAAGAAGTCCTTCTCTTTTATTCACTACAAAAACTAGATGTTCAAGTATAGAACAAACCTTCTTTGTGCATTAAGATCACATAAACATATAATAATGATAACTTGGATCTTTGCAAACTCTAAGGATGTGTTTAAGTTTTGAAACCTTAGAAAAACATGTGCAAACACGTCTCTGGATCATAAACTGTTTTTCCAGAATGCACACTTAATAATTATGACGAAACCATGCTTTAAATACAAAAACTTAACCGCCTCAAAAACAGTGTCGCTCAAACGAGATTGACCTCCCGTTCGCGCGACATGGATATCTCGTTTGAACGAGCCAGCTTGTCATTTGAATGACGCGCGTGTTAGTTTAACTTTTTGACTTTTTCTCTAAAACGTCTCTTCCAAAAGATATTCAATTAAGTCAAACTCTAGTTCGAGCTTATCAGAATAAAACGTAGTTTAAAACGTTTAAAACACTTTTAAAACATTTTAAAACATTTTTCCTTATAAATTACATTCTTTTCTTTTTATAAAAATAATTTCGGGCACCATTAATTATACGCATTCATACCCGTGTGATCTCGGAATGAAATTAACTTGAAGACGAATAAACTTGCACCAATTAAACTTCAGCATGATTAATTCTTTGAAGCTTTGTGATAGGAAGAACTTTACGGTATGTTTGTCGTTGCATGAAAAGTCCTTCTAATCAAAACCTCAAATACCTACAAAATGTAACAACTCAAAAGTGTAGAGGTAAGTAAGGGTATCAATCCACTTCCTAGGGAGTAAGCTAAAGACAAATTCAATTGTAATTCACTTTTTATTTTGTTTTTGTGTTTTTTCATTTTCCTAATTTTTTTAGCTTTTTCAATATTAAAACAATAGGGTGAGGTGAGGTTTTAAACTAAACTAAACTAAGATGAAAATAACTAACTAGAAAGTGACTAAAATGAAAACTAAAGTCTAACACTAAAATAAGAGATAAAGTGAGGTAAATAATTGTGAGAACAATCAAGGAATGGGATCACACCACAAATTTTAGCTATTCTAATTAATTAATTTAATTATTTGAATTCTCCCAAGTTAATATCAAAATTACAAACCAACTCTCGTTGCAAGTGTAATTATAATAGTAATATTTTAGAAAATTAAGTTTAACTCCCCACAACTCTAGAAAAATAGATCTACACTCGTTTTAATTAATCACCCGCTAGGATCGATCAATTAAAATTTATGTCAATCATAGAATATAAAATTATAGTTGAAATTCAAATTATAATACCCCACTTAAGAAACCCTTATCTCTAATTCGAATCTAAAATGGGTATTATCACTAGAATTTCGATTTTCTCTCGAAAATCATTTACCCTCTCTCGAGGTGTAAATTTAAGGGTGAGAGATCAAAATTAACATTCAAAGGGATTTTTCAAGTAATTAAACTAATTAAAATAAAATAACATCAAATAAGGGTTTTAACCCACCCCTTGAAAGGGTTTTTAGCCTAACATGGTATAAAATATGACAAGTTAATAATCAAAGGCATAAACAAATGAAATAGAAGGGTAAGAGGACAAATCTTCAAAACAAGTCTCCTTGATTTGCAAAATTGGACTCTAATCCTCCATTGAAATTGAGCAACATCCGTTAAAAATGAGCTTTACACAATATTCAATTACATACAAACACTCATTTGAATCACTCAACAATTAATTTCCCACAAATATCTAAAAAAATAAAAAGAATAAAATAAAACTATTTACAAAGGATAATTTTCTCTACAATTCCTCTATAGAATTTTCCTATCTAAAAGATCTTTCTTTATTTGGGGTCTTCATCTTCATTTTATACAAGGCATGGAGCATGGGGGTATATAGGGTAATTATTATAAGTGTGCATGTGGTTTAGGTGTGTCATGTGAATGAGAATAAAAATCAGATATGGTGAGGGGTAATTTTGGGTATTAGGTAAAAGAGGTTGTTGCGAGTAAAATTGGGAAAAAGGGTTAAGTGGGTTCATTTAACATATGTGGCATTTGGGTTTTAGTTTGGTTTTGGCTTTGTTTGTTGGCAGGTGGTTTAATCGTGCAAAGGGAGAATGAAATGGGTTTAGAGGAAATGGGTTTGGACATGGATCAAATGGGTAGGATATGGGGTCGGGTCGTTGGCAGATCTCGGGGCTGGAGGGCAGCGCCGTTCGAGGTGGTAGGATGCCGACGGTGGCAGGTGGGAAGTTGTAAGGGATTGGGGTTGGTTTGGGTTGGGGTTAAAGGGTTGTTGTTGGGTTAGTTGTTGGATGATGAGAGGCAGACAGAGTGAGGTATGGTATAGTGTTAATGGAGGATAATGGAGGTAGGTGTGAGGAGAGAGAAAAATGGTGTTTGGGGAAGAAGATGGATTAGTGGGTGTATTTGGTGTGTGAGGGTGTATGGGATTAATGTGTGGGTGAGGGTGTAGGGGATAGTGTTTTAGGTGTAATAGTGTAGGGAAGTAGGGGGGTGTATAATTTGAACACCTAAAAATAATAAAATAAAAATAAAATAAAAATAAAACTACTATAACTAAAAATCTAAAAATAAAATTCCTTTTCTAAAAATGAAATAAAGACTTAATAAAAAAAAATGAAACCAGAAAGAAATAAAAATAAAAATAAAAATAAAAATAAAAATAAAAATAAAGCCTAATAAAACTAGAACTAAAATTCTAAATAATAAAAAATAGTAAAAATTAAAGTGAAAACTTCTTTTTTTTTTTTTTTTTTTTACGGAACTCCCACACATGATATTAATCACTATAGATGGAATAGCCCCATCAAGTGGCTTACAAGATCAAGAGGACAACTTAAAGGAAAATAAATAAGGCTTTGTATAATAAAGCCCTTACAAAGAATTGAACTAGAAAAACTTAGAACCAAAAACTAAGAACACTCCCCTAAATTATCTAATAACTCTAATTGATGGGAGCCTCCATTTATCTACCTTTACCAAACCTTTTATCTTCTTAGGGAACACATCAATATCAAGGGAAAAGATTGAAGATTGCCTCTCTGCACCATAGTTTGCTAATAGATCAGCTGGAGTATTACCCTCTCTATATACATGAGCAAAAGATATAGATAGACCTTCACTTATACTCCAAATATCCTCAACCACATCTCTAATTCTCCAGGGGCATGTAGTTAGCCTTTTCAAAATATCTACAAGAACTTTAGAATCGGATTCAACAATTATTGGATAATCTTTCAAATCGGAATAATGATATAGGCCTTCCAAAACAGCTTGAGCCTCTGCTTCCATATTTGATTTAACCCCCCAAAAAGAGCAATAAGCCCAAACAACTTCCTCTATAGTTTCTCAATATCCCCCCTCCTCCACTTGGACCCGGGTTACCTTTAGAGCAGCCATCTTTATTTAACTTCAACACCTCTTTTGGGGGATGCACCCAATGCACTAGAATAAATTTAGAGGAAGGATGAGGAAAATCATGAACATTATGTATTGAACAACCTTTAGGAACATTTGGATGGCTTTTAACAATAGATTTTCTTAACTTGTTAATTCTATCAATCATCAAAAGGCTATTTGGCAATGCATCATTAAACCTACTGTCATTTCTTTGAACCCATAAGAACCAACAAATAAGAGTGGGAATTATTATGTGAAAGATACCTTTAGTAGATTTTGGAGCATTAATCCACCATTGAACAATCCTACCTATCACTGTAGACCTGTTTAAAACCATTCCCAAGACTCTACTGTAGTGATCCCAAATGCTTCTAGCCAAATCACCTTCCTTAAACAAATGATCATAAGTTTCCACTTGGGGATTACTACAACAAACACATCTCGAAGGCCCCTTCCAACCAATACTATATAACTTATCATCTAAAGGCAAAAAACCACTTAAAAGCTTCCACATAAACACTGAAAGTTTAGAAGTCAAATCCTTGTGCCAAACAAAAGATGATGCCCAAGACGAAATGTAATGGTTCCTTATAGAATTCCATCCAGAAGATACTTTGAATTGTCCTTCAGAAGTAGATGTCCAAATTATCTCATCCAAGTAACTATCACTTCTAATTTTTTCAGCCATTAGTTTATGACATACTTCTACAGAGAAATAGTGTAATAGCTTCCCTTTGTCCCACTATTTGTTTTCATCCCAAAGATCTTTCACCTCAATTAAGCCATCTTTATCTGTGAATTGATGAAGAGGGCCTATGCTAGACCAATTATCCCACAAAGCACTGACTTTACCTTCTGCTATTCTCCATTTAATATTCTTCTCTGCTTCACCTCGCATATCAACCATTCTCTTCCAAGTGTGGGATCCCCCTCTTTGAGACACTTTACAAGGATGGGAGTTCCTACAGTATTTGGCTTCCATAAATCTAGCCCACAAAGAATCTCTGCTTCTGAACTTCCACCACAACTTCATTAAAAAATCTTTGCAAATATCCTCCAATCTTCTAATACCAATACCTCCTTCTTTGATAGGCCTGTATATCTGATCCCAATTACACCAATGATGTCTATTGTCACCCATACTAGAACTCCAGAAGAAATTATCAAACATCTTCTCAATATCTTGAATAACAAATTTAGTTGGTTGAACTGCAGACAATAGATATAAAGGCATGGAGCATAGAACAAAATTTATGAGAGTGACTTTGCCACCTGTAGACAACAACTTAGATTTCCAACTCCCAATTCTACCTCTTATTTTGGCTACTAGAGGTTCAGACATCACACTTTTCTTCCTTCCTGAGTAAATTGGACATCCTAGATATGTAATGGGAGAAGATTTTATATTCATTCCCACCATATCTGAAATTTTTCTAGCAGCTGGAGATTTAATCTTATTAGACACTATTAAAGAGATTTTTTGTTTGTTGATTTCTTGGCCAGACACTTTCTCATAACTATCTATCACCTTCATCATAAGCCTTAAAAATCGTTTATCACCAGATGAGAAGAGGATAATATCATCAGCAAAAGCTAAATGGTTTAGCTGTGGACATCCTATAGGTGCTTTGAAACTTTTAAAAGAAGGAATTGAGTGCAACCGGTTGAGATTTCTAGATAAAGCCTCTGCCATTATAACAAATAACCCTGGAGATAATGGATCACCTTGCTTTAATCCTCTCCCAGACTTAAAAAAACCTTTTGATGTACCATTAATAAGAACTGAGAACCAGTTGTTTGAAATAACTCTCCATACCATGTCAATCCATCTCTCACAGAACCCAAACCTCCTCATAACTTGGAGAAGAAATGTCCAGGAAAATCTATCATAAGCTTTGGCTATATCAAGCTTTAAAACCACATTTCCACCAATGTTTTTATGATTCAGAATGTGAAACATTTCTTGAGCAAGAAGGATGTTTTCAGTAATGTCTCTCCCCTTAATAAATCCACTCTGATTATCAGACACTATTAATGGAAGAACTTTACTAAGTCTTGTGGACATTATCTTTGTAAAAATCTTATTGAGGAAGTTACATAAACTAATAGCTCGCATTTCATTGAAGGTATTGGGATTATCTTTTTTAGGCACAAGAGCTATTAAAGTGGAGGTAACTATCTTAGGAAGGTGCATACCTGCATAAAAAGCAGTTATAGCCTTTACAATATCATCCCCTATTATATCCCAACATGAAGTGAAAAAAGCTCTTGTATAACCATCCATGCCAGTGGAACTGTCACCTTTTAAATCTCTTACTGCTTCATGGACCTCTTCATCATCTGGAAATTCTTCAAGACTCTTGTTTTGATCTTCTTTAATAAGAGATGGAATTTCATTTAAAATCTCTTCATATTCTCTATAGTGGTCTCCAGTTCCAAGGACACTTTTAAAATACATAATGGCTTCTTTAGCTATATCTTCTTCACCTTCCACCCATGCTCCCCCTTCATTCTTGATTTTATGGAGAACCATCTTTTTCCTTTTGGCTTTAACTGAATTATGAAAGAAACTTGTGTTTTTATCCCCTTCCTTGATCCATTTTTCCTGAGATTTTTGGCTCCAAAATTGTTCTTCAATTGCTATTTTCTGAACATAAAAAACATTATCTCTAGCCCATTTCTCTCTATTCTCTTCATTAGGATCCTGCTCATACTCCATTTCAGAAGTTAATAGCTTATCCTCAGCATCTCGAGCTGATTGATAGATATCACCATAAGTAGCTCTGCTCCAACAACTCAAATGTTTCTTTAAGTTTTTAAGATTAAGGGCTACTACATAAATAGGATTTGTTGATACATTAGAGTCCCAATGCTCCCTTATAACTTCTTTAAATGTCACCTTATTTGTCCAGAAATTAAGAAACCTAAAAGGCCTCTTTAATAACTCTATGTTACTCTTTAATTCTAGTACCATAGGAGCATGATCTGAATTAGCCTTGTTCAGGTGGTTTACTTTGATAGAGGAACATAGAGTGTTCTAATCTTGGTTGGCCAAACATCTATCCAGCCTGCTCCAAATCCTTGCATTACATTCCCTCTTATTAAACCAAGTATAAGAAGAACCAATGTAACCTAGGTCTTCTAGACCATTAATTTATCTAAATTCCAAAAATTCCAGAGAAGATCCCAAATCAATGGGATTACCTCATGCTTTCTCCCATGAGTATGCCACTGTGTTGAAATCCCCACAAACCATCCATGGAACTACAACCCCCATATCTATCAAATATTTCCAAAGCTCCATTCTTTCAACCTTTGTACATTTAGCATAGACAAAGCTACATGTAATGTTCTTAGCTAACTGATGGATTTTAATTGACACTGTCAAACATTGCTCCATATGAGATAAAAGTTGAATAGAGGTGTCCTCCTTTGTAAAAAGCCAAATTTTGCTGTTGCAGTTAGCCATAGCATAACTGAATCCCAATTTGATCTTGAATTTTTTCAACTCTTCAACTTTCAGCTTAGGTTCTAACACAACAAGAATGCTCACTTTATTGATTTTCACTAACCTCTTAAGTCTCCTTACAGCACTTTTTTTTTAAATTCCCCTTATATTCAAAATCAAGCAATTAATCATTGGGATTGGGCATCTAGAGAAGCTTTTGTATTTGATCTTAAAAGTCTTTTCTGTCCAGTACAGTTCCTATGAGGAGACAATGAAGTGGATATATGCTTTTCTTCATTAACTGACTGCAAAATCATATTATAAGCATTCTGTATGGCCTTCTTGTGTTTGTTTCTTCTCTTCCTACTACGGACCTCCTCAAATGGCTCCTCATCTTGATCTTGATCCTCCTGCTGATTAAGGACATCTTCAATATCTTCAGTATCCACTATGTCATCCTCGTGGTCACCATCATGATCAAATTCACCTTCTTCTAGTAATGCATCTTTTTGGCAGTAACTAACTGCTGTAATATTTTGAATTTCTTCCATATTCTTGACCTCATGTTGAGCTTCATTTACTCCTTCTTGGATAACTTCATCTTGATGCAGTCCTTGAATCATTTCTTCATTTACTACACTATTTTTCTCCAATTGTTTTTGTGATTCGTTCATTTCAGAAGGTCTTCTTTCCTCTATCTTACTTGATTCTTCTGCCTTCCCATTGTTGTTGAACCTTTTTTCTACCCATTCTTTTGTAGCTTCTTTTTTTTAGTAACTTCTTCCCTTTGAATATTATTCTTTTGGCCTCCATCTACCACTTTATTATTATCTACAGTCTTCTTAAAGATACAGTTCCCTGAATTGTGGCCTTTCTTAGTACAAAATTGACAATATTCAGGCATTTCCTCATAGACTATATATTGCCAATAGCCTATATTCTTATCACCGTTACCAATCCATACCCTTCTTGGATGGTCTTTAATCAAATCCACTTCCACGCATATTCTTGCAAGGCTTGGCCTGGACAGAGAAGCTGTAGCTATATCCAACTTCAGAGGTGTTCCCACAACATTAGCAATGGAGAAGATACTTTCTTTATTGTACAAATGGATTGGAAGTAAAGGCATATTTATCCAAACAGGAACAATAGAGGATTCCACATCAGGATGGAATTCAGGAGTCCACTTAAAAACTCTCATAGGGTATTTTTGAATATACCATGTCTCTCTAAGCCACACCCTATGGAAATATTCTTCGTGAAACAAGCGAATAAACACAGGTTTATGATCAATGAGTCCAATATTATATGCCGCTTTGAGTCCAAATGAGGAAAAAACTTTGTGTATATCATTAAGAGCGGGTTTCCCATGTGAGAACTTACCAACCAATGAATATTTGAAAGGAGCTGCTAGCTTGTTGATGTCTGCATCAGTGAAATAAATTGCTGGCTCACCACGAAAGTTTCCTACTTCTTTCAATGAAATCGAAGAAGAGGATTGATTGCCAACTACATCTGCAAATGATCTAGTGGGTACTACCAGTTGCTTTGGATTATCTGGGGGTTTTAAGATTGAAAGAGGGGGTTGGATGGCTGCCTCCACGTTGGAGGCAATAGTAGCCATGCAAACCCTAGGGAGATAGAGAGAGAGGCGAGAGGTGTCTAATACATTTATTATTGAATTTGTTGATAATCACTATTGCAAAGCATATTTTCACATTACCATCTATAAGTGAAAACTTCTAATCTATAAAGTAAAACTAAAATAAAAGAAATAAAACTAAAAAACTAATAAAAAAAATAAAAACAAAAGATCTAAAAAATAATAAAACAAAACATAAACTCTTAAAAAGAAAATGTAAAATCTAATAAAGCTAATAAATAAATATAATCCTAAAAAATAACTAATTCTAATAAAATAAAACTAATAACTAATAAAAATAAAAAAGAAATAAAATAAAATAGAAAAATAGAAAATAAAACCTAGAAAATACTAAACAAATCCTGAAAATAAAAATGACGTAAACTAAAAATCTAAAAAATAATAAAAGGGCACAAACAAACACACACGTGATTAGGGTAGGTTTATGGTAGGCTAGGGTTATGGGGTTGGGTATAATTAGCTTCATTTTAACTGCAAATTGCTCCGAAATATAGCTTTTGATACCGCAACTGCAATTAAGCCTGGATAATTAACATTTAGGCGCTTAAGACCCATATTGTCGAGAATTAGCAACTAAAATACATCTATTCGGGGTATAAATTGTACAGTTTTGGGCGCTTATCACTTTGCCGCAACGTCTTCAATTTCTTTAATACGTCATAGGCCAAGTGGGATCGTGACAAAATATAATCTCTCTATGACATATTACAAACACAGTTTTGTTCACGGAATTAAGTCAAAACAATACATGGACTCAATTGGAAATTTATGTCCTTATAAATCTCCCCCTTTGACTATTCCGGGACAAAACTAAACAAGTGAAATGCCTAAGCCGGGCCGTCAAGACGTATGACGCCTAAATCCCATCCCATAAATCCAAAGTAAAAAATTATAGGATACAGACTAGAATATGTAGCATCGGTAAGCATGAACATGAACTATCTGAATGTGATGTAGACTTGAAATCTTGAATCGCTGAAGCATACCTACACAGATGAAGCGGACAAACAAATACCTAGTGAAGTATGGGGGAACAAATGAAAACAATATATATATATCCAAATGATATCAAAAAAATATATATCCAAATGATACCAATTTTACAATAGATACCAATGTGAATAAACTCTAAAAAATCATTTGTTAAAGAATCGAGGAACAATATGATACGGAATTTATACTACCAATTTGAAATACCAATTTGTAAAATATGTAATAAAAAACATGCTCAACAAATAACCACAAATTTCCCCCTACATCACATACATCTCTCCCCCTTTTTGTCTCAAATAGACAATCCGGTGAAAACATAAACCAATCAACAATTATCTAGCATGAAGATATACCAAATAAAAATCACTAAATAATCATGACACAACCAGCTATTAATGATCAAATAATGATAAATCAGTAGCTAGTAAACCATGGAACACACAAAGAATATATCAAACTAATCAGATGTGATAAACGAAATCATATGAAAAATATGAATTTTGAAAAAATATAACCTGCATATAAACCAGTTAGTCCAGAAAGCTTCCAGTAGTACCAAAAAATATCACAAAATAAACCAGTGGACTGCAAACCAGAAAGAAGAAAAAATCCCATACTGTCATTCAAACGAGCCAGGGATGTCGTTCAAACGAGATGAGGACGTCGCTCGAATGAAAATTCTCGCGACAGAGATATGTCGTTAGAAGGACTTCTTGCGATACTCCCAATATTCCCAGTTTCCCATAAATATCTTATATTTTTGCCCAGTGAAAAAATTTCCAGAAAAAACTTCCAGGAAGGGCCTGACAACAGCAAAACAGTGCTAAAACAGTAGGCTTTTAACACAAAACGCAAAAACGCATAAAAACTAACAATATGATTTACATGCAAACATAGTACCGATGTACTCAAACATGGACATGAAATGTATGGGCATGAAACTACAACAAATGAGTCACAATTCCAACACATCGAAAAAAAATCAAGAATCTCTAATTGATAACGATATATCATCAAACTTTATCATAGCCATATGACAATTAAAGTGTGAACATAATGACTTAAACATACTACCTGCACACAAATCCAGAATTTTGACGATTCTACAAACAATAGCGTCAAATTGAAATGTTTCAACATTAGGATTAGTTGTGGAAACTCCTTTAAATTTTCTCCAACCAAACTCCCTCATAAATATATACATTTTCAAATTCTTTTGAGGTTTCTAGCATTCTCAACTTAGAGAAAATCCTATTGGCCCTTTATCTTAGCATATTGCTTTTTATTTTGGGCTCTATTAAACAGTGGCTTTCACAAGGAGTTAATTTTGAACTCTCGCAGCCATTTCCCATGAATCAGTCATCATTTTTCAATTAGGTACCAATTTAAATCCTCACGGTAAACGATTCTTACATGCACACTTCTCCTTAAGTATACTTACACAGAGATGAAAAGAGTAAGATAAGAACGCCTCACCAATTTCAAATATGGAAGAGAAGTCAAACATTCATATAAACTCGTGTATGTGTGCAATGTTGGCATATATACAAAGTCGAATAAAAATGCATATCAACTTCGAAACTACCCTATATAAACAATGGTTATTCTAAGCATCGATAATAATGACCAAATGTCCTAGCCACATGGATAATGAAATGATTGGAGGGGGGTCCAAACACACCAATATGCCACTTCAAACTTGTAAACTCAAAAACAAAAAAAAATGAAAATTTTTTTAGCTTTTCAAACATATTTTGACTCAAATAAAAACAAAATCTTTTTGGTTTTTTCAAATTTTTTCTCAAAAACAAAAATCTTTTTATATTTTTCAATAGGACTCAAACAAATGAAAGCTATAATACAAAATGATACACAAGTCATTGTACTAGCAATGAATATATCATGAAGTAAACTAGCATATGACAAACAAGGCAACACTATCATCCTTAAGATTTAGCATGTGAAGAGTCAAGTGCACCCAAATGAGAATCATGAAGTTTTATTCCTAAAGCCACTAAATTCGATTTCCTAATGCAAGTAGTTGTAAAACGACGCATGGGGGTTTGGGGAACCGGGGCAACTTTATTCCTAAACTTCTTAGGAGCTTGTCTAAGGTCGTAACAATAACGCCTAAGGTGATCTTTCCTACCACAAAATGTGCTAGTGTAGTGACGGTGGGAATGGTTACCTATATGTGGACCTTTTCTAACCTTCTTAGTGTTTCTCACACGTGCGGTGGGGGATGGGAACAATTCTCTCACCAAAACCTATACCTCCCCTATCTCCATTAATTTGGATGTGCCTAGGATCTTATCTAACTTCTCCGACCTAGCCTCCAAATCAAACTTAACTCTAGATGAGTCTCTTAATCTCTCCTCCAACTCATGAATCCCTGACTCGAGCAAACGCCTAGACTCTTCAAACTCTAAAATCTCCTATTTCAAAGGCTCCATTAAACCACGGAGATTATCTTTCTCTTTCTCCACAAAATCTAGTTTATCCCTAAACTTCTTCTCTCATGCCCTAATATCCTCTATCAACGCATCATTATTTTCTATGGCACGCTCATTCAACTTAGCTTGAAATTTTGAGTTAGCCTTTTTCACCTTCACTGTTTCGGCATACAACTCATTAAACGCATTTTGCAATTCTTTCACATCTATATCCTCTTCGTCACTCTCTTATCCCTCATTAACATGGGATTCACTCAAAACCTCCTCGGAAGTGTCATTCACATGAGAATATTCGTCGCTCACATGACATTCCATAAATGCAACAAAGTTAGGATCAATGGGTGAACTTTCTCCCTCTTCCGGATCACTATCACTTAAGGTGGCACTATAAACAATGGGTTGCTTGCCCTCTTTCTTAAGTCTAGTGGGAAACTCCTTAACTTTGTGATCGTACCCCTCACACCCAAACACTTATCAGACTCATCTCTCTTAGGCTTCTTAAACTTGTCCTTACAAGTCGGATCAACTTTGTTGTTCTTGAATTTTCCAAATTTCTTGGCATCTTTCGATTGCTTTTTGAAACTTAATTTTTTTTAAAATTTATTTTCCAACAAAGCAACATCCTCAAAATCAGAATCGGAATCGGAATCGGAATCGGAATCTGAAACTTTAATTTTCTCCTTCCGGGTTTTCAAAGCAATACCCTTTTCTTTCTTAGGCACTTACTTGGAGGTAATCATGTCGATTTCATAGGTTTTTAAGTCACATAAAATCTCTTCTAGTTTCGTCGACTCTAACTTACCCAAGGAGTTTAAAATGGTCACTTTCGCATCAAACCTACTTGGCAATGACCTAAGGATTTTCTTAATGACACGATTGTCAGGAATTTTCTCACCTAGGTTAATGATGAGTTCACAATATTGGACAACCTAGCATAAAACTCATCAAAAGTTTCACTCTCCAACATCCTAATGGTCTCAAACTGTGTAGTGAGATTTTGAAGTTTTGACGCCCTAACTGTGCTAGTGACCTCGTGAGTGAGTGCCAAAATATCCCAAGCCTCTTTTGATGTTTCACAAGTCATAATTCTATTATATTCTTCCGGTGTTACATGTGAAGAAATAATGTGGAAACCCTTAGAATTATATTGTGAAAGTACCTGTTCAGTTTCGATCCATGACACAATAGGCTTTAAAGTAGTGACCTCACCTATAACAGTGACAGGGGGTGTCCAACCTTTCTTTGCTAGCCACACACGCTCATCAATAGATTTTAATGCACTTTTCATTCTCATCTTCCAATAGGTGTAATTAGTGCCATACAAAATAGGAGTTCGAAAAAATTCGTTATTTTCATAATTCATCTTTGAAAACACACAGGATCACAAAACAAATAAATCATGTTTCTAGCTCTGATACCAAATTAAAAAGGGGTGGTGCCTATGCATGTGTTTCAAATCAAACCAATTTTCACCAAAAATTATTCAACTTTTAATTAGAACCAAATCAAGTTGTGAAAAAATAATTTTTACTTTAAACCATTTTTTTCTTGATTAATCCTAAACATGCATCTAGTGATTAAAGAAAGTAAAGTAAACTAAATAATACTCACAATGACGAATGTACGAGGAAAAAACCCAAAATGAAAAAACGACCTCAGATGGCCCAAGCTAGACAATCACTATGAATATGGAATTACAACGAACAGACAAGGACTCACTCAATGACTCAATCCCAATGGGTCTTAACATTCTTCTGATCTTGAACCACTACTTTCACACTACCCACGCAGAAAGTCCTTCTTCCAAGATACCTGTCCACAACACACGCGTCCACGTATGTCTCGGTGTCCTCCGAATGACTTTGATACATCTACGATGTCGAATAAGAAGTCCTTCTCTTTTCTTCACCACAAAAACCAGATGTTCAAGTATAGAACAAACTTTCTTGGTGTATCAAGATCACATAAACATATAATAATGATAACTCGGATCTTTGCAAACTCTCAAAATGTGTTTAAGCTTTGAAACCTTAGAAAAACATGTGCAAACACGTCTCTGGATCGTAAACTATTTTTCCAGAATGCACACTTACTAATTTTGACGAAACCACGCTTTAAATACAAAAACTTAATCGCCTCGAAACAATTTCGCTCAAACGAGATCGACCCGTCGTTCGTGCGACACGACTATCTCTTTTGAACGAGCCAGCTTGTCGTTTGAATGATGCGTGTGTCAGTTTGACTTTTTGACTTTTTCTCTAAAACGTCTCTTCCAAAAGAGATTCAATTAAGTCAAACTCTATTTCGAGCTTATCAGTATAAAACGTAATTTAAAACGTTTAAAACACTTTTAAAACATTTTAAACATTTTTCCTTATAAAATTACATCCTTTTCTTTTTATAAAAATAATTCTGAGCACTATTAATTATACGCATTCATACCTGTGTGATCTTGGAATGAAATTAACTTGAAGACAAATAAACTTTCACCAATTAAACTTTGGCATGATTAATTCTTTGAAGCTTTGCCGCAACATCTTTAATTTCTTCAATATGTCATAGACCAAGTGGGATCGTGAAAAAATAAAATCTCCCAATGACATATTACAAACACAGTTTTGTTCACGGAATTAAGTCAAAACAATAAATGGACTCAATTAGAAATTTATGTCCTTACAAAGGTTGAATATTTGTAGTCGATTTTCCATCCTAAAGTTGACATCATATAGTAATGTCGTGACTTACACTATAATAGCCGAGAGGGATGACGAGGAGTATAATCGAATTGGATTTGGTAAGAGGAAGTTTGGGGAACAAATAGGGAATAACCAAAATAATAGAAATAATTTTAGGAGTACACCCAATGTTGGGGGAGCTAGTGATAACAAACTATACAATAACAAGATATGTCAGCGATGTGGAAAGATGTATGGAGGACGACCTTTTTATAGGGATTCAGGAGCTTTCTTTAGATGTGGATAGAAAGGACATAAGATAAAAGACTGCCCAACCCCAGCAAGTGTTTCGATACATCCTTTAGGTGAAAAGAAGGACCAAGGAAAATAGGGTAGAGTTTTTGTACTTTCTGATACCCAAGATTCTAACACAATAGTGTCAAGTACACTTTCTATATGTGCCCAACCTTTTAAAGTTTTAATAGACCTTGGTTCTACCCATTCATTTGTGTCTGTACATTTTTTTAACCGCTTTCCTAATATTCTTGAACCCTTGAATCATAGCATACACGTTTCTACTCCTTCGGGTGAGTAATTGAGGGGAACATTAGTATATAAGTCTTGACCTATAGATGTTAGTAGTCATAAACTATTAGACTATTTTTTTTATTTTAGACATAAGAGATTTTGAAGTCATTTGAGGGATGGATTGGTTAGCAGCGTATCATGCTAAGGTAGATTGTTTTGAGAAAATAGTTACTTTCCAAATTCCTAACCTTACAGAATTTAGTTTTGAAGGAACTAGCATCATATCTCCGATGTGTATTATCTGTGCAATGAAATCCTATAGTTTTCTTATGAAAGGATGTTAAGGGTTTCTAGCAACTGTTACCAGTTTACAGATGATAAAGCCTAGCTTAAAATATATTCATATCGTTAAACATTTTTTGAATGTTTTTCCAGATGAGTTACCCGGTCTATGTCCCAATAGAGAAATAAAATTTACCATTGACCATATTCCTGGAACTATACCAAACTCAAAATCACCTTATCGCATGGCACCTTTACAATTAAGGGAATTAAAAGTTAAATTACAATATTTGTTAGACAAGGGTTTTATTAGACCAAGTGTATCCCCTCCGGTGTTATTTATTAAAAATAAGGATGTGACGATGAGGTTATGTATAGATTATCGTGAACTAAATAAGGTGACCATTAAGAATAAATACCCTTTGCCTTGTATAAATGATCTGTTTGACCAACTTCAAGGTGCACAATTATTTTGAAAGATTTACCTTAAGTCAGGCTATCACCGATTGAAGATTAAGGAAGATGATATTTCGAAATTAACTTTTCATACTAGATATGGTCAATATGAATTTCTTATGATTATATTTAAACTAACTAATGCACCAATCGCTTTTACGGATATGATGAATAAAGTGTTTAGGATATCTTTGGATCCATGTGTGGTTGTTTTCATTGATGACATCCTTATTTATTCAAAAAGTACTAAAGAACACAAAAAGCATTTAGATAAAGTGTTACAAATCCTTAGGAGGGAGAAGTTATATGTGAAATTAAAGAAGTGTATATTTGGTTACCTATCGTCTATTTTCTAGGACATGTCATTTCCAAGGATGGAGTGTCGGTTGAACCTCAAAAGATCGAGGCTATAATAGATTGACCTAGACCAACTAATGTGATAGAGATTCGTAGTTTTCTTGGATTAGCAGGTTATTGTCAAAGATTTGTTAAAGGATTTTCTAGTATTGCCAAACCTTTATCTAGATTAACACAAAATAAGGTGAAATATGAATGGTTTAAGGAACTTGAGAATAATTTTTGAGAACATTAGAATCGATTAATAACTGCCCCAATTTTGACCGATCCTTCCAGGATAAGGGGTTTATGATTTATAGTGATTCTTCTAAAAATGATTTGGGATGTGTACTTATGCAAAATGGAAAAGTAGTAGCTTGTTATGCCTCGAGACAGTTAAAACCACATGAAAAGAATTATCCAACCCATGACCTAGAATTAGCAGCTGTAATTTTTGCTCTTAAGATATTAAGATATTATTTGTATGGTGAGACTTATGAGATTTATATATAATAAGGGTATGAAATTTATGTTTACCCAAAAAGAATTAAACGTGAGACAAATGAGGTGCTTAAAATTAATGAAGGGTTATGATTTCAATATTCATTATCACCTAGGGAAATCAAATGTAGTAGCTGACGCTTTAAGTAGGAACTCTACACCAAATTTAGCATGTCTCATCACAAATCAGGAACCTTTGTTAAGGGATTTGAGAAGTATGCAAATAGATTTACATATTTATAGCAAAGGAGGAATAATTGCAAACTTATAAGTACAACCCATATTGATGGAGAGGATCAAAATTGCACAAGTAAATGACCCACAAGTGAAGAAGATTAGAGAAGAAGTTATTGAAGGAAAGAGAATCGAATTTGTGATACGAGATGATATATTGAGGTTCGAAAATAGAGTGTGTGTGCTATGTGATGCCAAACTAAAGAGGCATATTTTAGAGGAAATTCATTACTATAGATTCACATTTTATCTCGGATGTACAAAGATGTATAGGGATCTTCGATAAGTGTTTTGGTGTGATAACATGAAAAGGGAGATAACGGAATTTGTATCTTAGAGTTTGGTTTGTCAGTAAGGAAAAACTGAAAAGCAGAAACCATTAGGATTACTGTAATCCCCTACCTATCCCTGGGTGGAAATGGGAACATATTGCTATGGATTTTGTGATCAGTTTACCAAGGAGTTCAAATGGCAATGATTCTATTTGGGTATTTATTGACAAGTTAACTAAATCTGCTCATTTTCTTGCCATTAATATTACCCATTCTTTAGAAAAGTTAGCTAAATTACACGTGCTAAAAATTAATAGGCTTCGTGGAACCCCAGTTTTAATTGTATCTAATCGTGATCCAAGATTCATGTCTCACTTCTACAGAGGCCTACAAGCAGCCACAGGAACAAAATTGCATTTCAGCACTGCTTTTCACCCTCAAATGGATGGACAATCTGAGGAAACCATCTAAATGTTAGAGTATATTCTTAGGTTATGTGTACTTGATTTGAAGTGGAATTGGGATAATCATTTACCGTTAGTGGAATTTTTATATAATAATAGTTATAAAGCAAGTATTCAAATGGCTCCATATGTGGCACTCTATGGTATTTGTTGTCATTCTCCTTCACTTTGATTAAAAGTTGGAGAAAGAAAATTATTGGGATCAAAATTGATTCCGATCATAATAGAGAAAGTGAAATTGAAACAAGACCGACTTCGAATCACTCAAAGTTGCAAAAGAGTTATGTCGACAATCACCACCAACAGGTAGAATTCCAAAGAGGAGTTTATGTGTTCTTATGAGTATCACCAGCAGAGGGAGTAATCTTATTTAGGAAGAAAGGGAAGTTGAGTCCAAGATACATAGGACCTTTTGAAATCCTTGAAAGGATAGAAGCTGTTGCGTATAAAATAGCCTTACCCCTTGAACTCTCTAGTGTGCATAATGTGTTTAACGTATCAATAATGAAGAAATATGTCCCAGATCCAACGCATATATTAAGTCATTAACCTCTTTAAGTTAGAGAAGATCTGACCTACATTAATCATCCAGTAGAAATTTTGGACCATAAAGATCAAATATTATGAACCAATGTAATTCCATTGGTCAAAGTATTATGGAGTAGTCATTCCGTTGAAGAAGCATCATGGGAGAGGGAAGATGATTTAAAGTAGAAATACCCATACCTGTTTGAAAATTAATGTAAGTCAAGTTTGGGGACCAAATTTTTTAAAAGGAGGGTAGGATGTAATGACCCCACTTTTATATTCTCATATATAATTTGCTTTTACAATTGCATCTCACTTATTATATGATTAATGTTGTATTATTACATATGTGATATTTTAGGTTCTAAATATGACAAAGCCCATTTTTAAATTCGAAGAATCAATTGTAAAATGGGTCAAATTGAAGTTTTATGACACGTCTTAAGCTAAGTGATACGTTTCGGGTAGAAAATGTAATTTTATGAAACTTTAGGGACTTGGTAGAAAGTTTTAAGGACCAAAATGAAAAATAAAAAGCCCCCTTTTATAAATAAAATATTTTCAGGGACCTTTAATAAATATTAAAATAAGTAGTGTGAAATTACCAAAATACCCTTTATGTGTAAAATGACCCTTATACCCTTAATACCTTTCTACCTCATCCTTGACACCTCGTGCTTGGTTTTGACACCTCCACTATACATGTGTTGTCTTTAGAGGAAAAGATAAAACACATGTCATTCACTTAGAAGAAACTAAAACACGTGTCGTTGTTTGGTGAAATAAGACTGCAATACTACTCCTTTACGCTAAGAGCTTGGTCACCCAGACAAGTGTCAACACCCAAATATCTTTGAAAACTATAAATAGAGTCCTTAGAATAATTTATTACACAAAAGTATTCCAAAAGTTTACAATGAAATAGTGAGATAAAGTGCCGAAAATTTTAAGAAGAAGTTTCATCTTAGTCATCCAAGACTCAATATCTGTAACGTCGAACCTCTGTTTTAGGTGAGTACTCCATGACATTCCTTGTGTATTTTGATTATATGATATTATGTAAACTATATATTGTAAATGGTATTTATTGTGAAAATACATCTGATACCGATGATTCCATTGTTTGTTACATGTTTATATCTCTCTGTATAAATATTTGATTTGGATTATGAAATTATTGATTCGGCTTATGAAAACTCTCTTACTATGTTGGACTTGACTACCAGGTGGAAACATTTGGGTGGTACTGTGACACCCCGCTTAGTTAAATACCGGCTGATCAGTCATTTATTAAATTAAAACATGATTTCCATTTGGTTCATTCTTAGCATCAGTGTCGAATACCATATTAATTACTAATCACCTAATTAATTAATTAAACTGGTGCAAAATTTTGTCTTTCATTAAAGAGATAAAAACATGCGGAATAAAATAATAAATCCATGCACACCATCACTAAGTCTAAAAGCAATGCTGAATAAATAACTAAAACACTGACCGAATTAACCATCGGCTATAAATCCAAATCCAACTTAATACTCCAACAAATAAATAAATAATCCAAAATGAATCTGAAAGTAAATGGGCAATATGCCCAAAATGGAACTGTAACTGAAATGATATCCCTAACCTAAGAATGAAGGAATGATGCATCCAATCCAACTCCTGCATGCATCCACATATATCGCAGCTGGGTATCCCTAGAATAGAATCTCAAGTCTGGCATCCCTGTGGCTGGACACCTAAAATGTTTTTAAAAATATTTATAGCCAAAACATTTTGAAAATATTTAGCAAGTTATTAAGTTTGCAGTAATTAAAATTCATAAATGATATTCATATTTAATCTAGTGTCGCACTCACTTGAGATAATACTCACCCCTCAACTATTATGCACGCCTTTTACTTATAACCCTCCTACCTACACTACCCCGTATAACTAGCCTTTTTATAAATGTTGCATGAATCCTTACTCTGGCCTGAGTAAATTTTACTAATGATTTATAAGTTATTCCTCACATTAACTTAATTTATCATCTTTAAATAACTATATAACGATTTCACTAGTTATATAAACAATACCATTCCAATCCAGGTATTTCACCCATATATAATTATTTACACTATTATATACGTATAAATATACTACACATTCACACACATGTTGAATATAGTATCCATCCTCCCGAGTAATAACTCACCAGATGTTTTGTCTAAAATGATATCATCCCAGGTATACTCAATCCATCCTAGATACCACGAGACAGTTCGCTCACATCGAATCATGAAATAAATAATAAGCATAGTGGAGGCGGTCATAGTTCTTCGAGTGTGATTCAGAATCATACCCAAAGCGTCTCACCTTGAAAATAATTACAAAATAAAATACCAGACGCTATGACCTGGGGATTATACACGCCCTGCATTCACTAGCATGTGGATTCACCCACATCGCACAACTTCCTATGGTAGCAATAGAGGGGTATGTAATTATAAAACTATCTACACTGATATTACAAGAGCACATAATATATATATATATATATATATATATATATATACACACACACTAGCGTATGCCTGTGCCTGAAGGCACGACGAAAATTTCCAAAGTACGTAATCGCAAAACGACGACAATTTTTCAATGTACGTAATAGCGAAATGCAAAAATTTCGAAGTGTAATTTTAAAACAATTGTCCATAATATCATTTATTTGCAGGACTATTCACCATGCTTAACAAACAACAAATAGTCCAATAACATTAATATAGTCTAAATTCATCAAATAAATTCACATATAATACAAAATATACAATATCCATCCATCGAATTCACATATAATACAAAATATACAATATTCATCCATGCTTAACAATGCCTGTGCCTGAAGGCATGACGAAAATTTCCAAAGTACGTAATCGCGAAATGACAAAAAATTTCAATGTACGTAATTGTAAAAAGGAAAAAATTTCGCTCCCCAACAAAACAAAGTGTAATTTTAAAAAAAATGGTCATAATTCCCAAAGTGATGCGCTTCATGACTCCGACTCGCATTCCTACAACACTTCTTGCATCGTGTATAATGTAATTAATAAATGTTTTATATATTATACGAATAAAAAAATTATATAATTTAGATAGTTTCGTCCCGATAATAATCCATAATGTAAAACTTGATGTATCAAAATAATAAAGTTACAGTAACAAATTTGGTCTCTTTCAAAGTAAACCCCTTAGAGAAAGAAAATATATACTTTATATGTAATTCATCTAGCAAGTGAAATTCATTTACATGTGTGAACTATCATAAAGTAAATATACTAAATTGACATAATTAAGCAAATGTAAAAGAAATGAAATAAAATAATATAGTCCACACATGAAAATTTCATTCGTTGATCCATACTCCATAGCACAAAAAAAATCCCTATGTATTAAGTCATGTATAATTTTAAATAATTGAAAAAATTTGGGTAGAGCCTCCTCTGTTTATAGGACTATCCACCCTGTTTAAGAAATAAAAAATACACCAATAACAATAATACTAATAGTCTGTCCTGGACCTCGTATAAACCACGTCATCAATTTAATAATATTCATAAATGGATCCTTAATATAATAAAATGGATGGCCAAAATTCCATTTTATAAACCACCCGAGTTCTTTACATACATTAAATGACAATTTCATTCCAATTGGAATGTAACCAAAAAACTCTCAAATGACACTTTCATATACGTACATGTAAACTGTTACCATGGTAATAAATGTACATGTATAGAAATTGAAAGTTATATTTCAGAATAAGCACTACTTCATCGAAGCAAACTCAGCTGTAGATTCCTTGGTTGCTTTAGCTTCTAAAAATGAGTGTTCCTTGGGTTCGGTTCATAAAAATCATCTATGACACCCAAACCATCATCATTGTACTAGGCATATAACCCAATGCAACCCAAAAGAGAAAATATCACATCCCATAAGATCCCAACACCCCTACAATGTAAAGTAGGTCATGCTCCATCTCCTCATCCAGCGTATAGAATCAACAAATGTTGATCATGTGCCTACCTCTATTCAAACTGTCCAAAATTGCACCCTTGCTGTTGTGACAAAGAAATCCAATTCAACCATCCATAACAAGTTTTTATACTAACGACACATATACACTAAGAAAAAGATGAACATAATATAACAAATAAAACGAAGCCAAAGAGAGAGGCATGCCACTTGATTTACCTTTTGTACTTTCTTACACAGAGTATTGAAGAGCAAGTTGCAGGAGGGTCATCCATTGTATATCAGTTCAAACTCAGGATTATCAGTCAAAAACAAAATTTCTTATTAGTTTTTTAGTTAAGAAACTATTAAAAAGAGGTACATTACTAAAAAGAGGTACATTACTAAAAGTTAAACAAAGGTACCTGTGTGTATCCGATATTCGGGGTTCATGTTCCTTAAGAACTGTATATATATGTTTATCCAAAACTGTCATGTCATTGTGAACTGTATATATATGTTTATCCAGTACAAAACTAAGTGTGATTTCATTGTAATGGTAAAGGGTCAATGGAACACGCTAATATGTTTTCGGTGATGGAAAAAATAGAGAATGAGGGGGAAAACAGATAGATAAAACCATACCAGGTGTTCGAAAGAGCCTTTGTTTGTGGTAGTGTGAGAGTCTAGCTTTGAGTATTAAAATATTGGAAGTTGCAAGTAATACTTAGGGGTCGTCCTAATGAAATCTACTTTGCAAGACTGGAATATAAAGGAAATAAATATATATACTTAGAAACAAATAATGAAATCTTCAAAAGGTGAGTTTTTGGCATCATGACAATACATATACATATAACTCACTCAATATATTAATTCATATCTAATGTTTATATAATGAAGTCGGTTCCTCAAAAAATATTAATAATAACTTATTAAATGTTAAGTATTAGTGTGAAATAGACATGGACATATATTTTGGGGAGAGAGGGAGAGGGATACCTGCTTTGGCCACTGGACATGAGCATCCCATATTTTTAATCAAATCACTTATATTTTTAATCATAATATAAGGAAGCTCATCACAAAGAAGAAAATTTAAAATAAAAACATACAAATTAGGGTGAAATTCAAACTAATTGATTCAAACTAAAATAATGAAATTCAAACTGATGGCGATAAAAAATAATTCAAATTCAAGCAAAGTTATTCAAACAATCAGTGACAAATCATTTCTATTAGTTTTAGTTTAAAAAATATCAACACTTGTAGCCTTAACGATGATGCAAAAAAAAACTTAAGTATCAGCACATGGTATTCACCTTTTTATCACGGGGATCATGTCAGACCTGCCCATATACTCGTATCGATCGTGCCGTGAATGAAGCTGCAACACCCTCATATAGGCTGTTTTCTTAGCTATAAGTACAAAAAACTACTTGCATGTGTTCGGTTATGTGGATGACATTGACGTACCACTACTTGGAAATCTATGACCTCTTAAATTCTTTCCTTAGTGTAGGACAAACCTTGAGAAGATAAACTTCTATAAGTAGACACAAATCGAACAGTCTCTGTAATTACATTAAATACTTAGCCTCTCTTTAAGAACCGAACTGTCACCACTCTGAACTTGAGACGATCTAGCTTTCCAGATATAACTATCACCTAACAATTCAAAGAAAATTACGTAAAACAAATTAAATAAATCATACAGAATGCTATAAAAAAACTACCAATTGAAACTAATCAAAAAACGGGGTTGGTTATTTCGAGTATACTGAGGGACCTTGACAACTTGAGGATGGCATGATCCTCTTGACATTAAGTCAATCATTGAGGATGATCTCAGTTATTTAACACAGCAAGTGATATGGTCAGAGGGTGGATACCAAGCTTTTGCGTTAGCTGATTGGGAATAGGTCTGCCATTTTCACTCAAATATACCTTTATTGCATCAATTTTACAACCCTTATTAGCTTATACCATTTTCAAATATGATTATCTTACATATATTGAAGTATCAGTTGAAGCGATAGGCAGCTTGTCTATATATCATGTTTAGTCAAAGATGTATGGACAATCATGACCTCTCCATTGAGTAGTTTATAGATCAGTCCATACATACCTCGCTATAAAGTGAACGATACTTCTATGAATCCTAATATATGCCTGCACAAAATTGTAGGCAGACTCAGAACCTAATAAGAGCACCATTGGCTTTCCTAGCACAAGCATCTGTCCCTTTGTGGAGCATTGAACAAATCTTAGTTATTTGCAATGATTCATCCCCATTTACCCACTCATTTGTACTCAATCAAACCAAATCAAAGAATTAATATTATCAAAACATTGAAAATTTAAGAAGTAAAAGCAAATTAAAGAATTAATTGAAATATATGTTAATTAATTCAGTTTGATGTCAATTTAAGAAGTAAAAGCAAATCAAAGAATTACTAATCTTCCCTAATATGATGTCCATTAATTCATATTTAAAAAGAAAAAATAAAGATCAGTGGAAAAAGCAGGGCAAAGAACAGTGCAATGAACAAAATACCCCAAAACAAAATATAAAGAATATGGAATCTAAAATTTAAAGAAATAACATAACGAAGATGATTGATTAGCTTTGATGTATACTCGCGCGACGCGCTAGATGTATACATTAGAAAATTTTGACACAATCTATGAAAAATGTATTTGCATTGGCAAAATAAGAGTGTCTATTTAAGTGTTTGTATGAGCCTAACCCAACGAAAGACGATTTTTTCTCTTAGGGGGCAATTATCTCTTACCTTTTAGCTTCGTTATCTCTTTTGTAACCATAGTTCTTAGACAACTTGCCCGAATATGAAGCGATCTTTATTATGCCTTTCTTGATGGCACTATAGAAAATCTAGGTTGGGCAAATGAACCTCAAACGTAAACCTTACATACAAGCTCAAATGAATCAATATAATTACTTTTCAAAAATGTTGAGATCATTCTTCCCACCAAACATTAACACCAAAATGTTAAATTGGTGCAAGTAGAATATAACTAATTCTAGAATACTAAGTAGCATGATCACGTAGCAAGTGAAAATTGTATTTTACACAGTAATATCGACTAAAGATAACATATTCATTAGATTAAAGGGTTAGAAAATAAATAGACTTCAAAAAGGTACAATCAAATACATATAATAACAGAGGTTCTAAGTAATCCTTTACATATAAAAACATAGTCCATTTTCTAATGAATAAAAGAGTCCAACACCACCTCAAAATTTAAATATAAGGCAAGGTTGTCATAAATTAGGAAGTCCGTGTTATTTAAGTGTATCGTTGTTGAAACAAATAGATAATCTATGAATCACATCCGATGAAATGTAAAAATTCAAAACAATGTTTAAATGCCTAATGTCAAAATTCAAACCCTAAGCTTAGAACATCCCCAACACCACAGTGATAAATTACGACATGTAAGTGTGCCTATACAAATTGATTTGTGTTGATTCAATTTCGAATGAGCATATTCACAGTGATAATTCACATTGCTAAAACTGATTCAATTCCTAATGAGCATATTCACAAACTTACAAATTGATTTGAGGTGATTGAGAGTCGATCATAGTCAATCTCGTTTCAAATTTCAACCAATTGAGAGGTCCTAGTTAAGACTTTTATCGTTTTTAAACAATTCGTATATAGTTGAGACCATTAAAACAATAAATATAGCTGAAGCCATTAAAACAGTAAAGTCATTATCATTCGCACTGTTATGGATTAATAGACGTCAAGAAAACTGCAAACTCGGCAAAAACCTTTATCACTAATATAAGTAAGAATCTTTAGTACATTGTCTAGTTTTTCTCCGATGGCTTCATCCTTCAATTTTTAATCTCCTTCCTTATCTGCCAATATTTTCAGAAAGTGAATAGATGCCCGTAATATTCACAACGTATAATTATAAATAATTATTATAAACAAAACATAATGTAATTGAACCCGCTTGTGACACCCCGCCTAATTAACCCCGGGTGATCAGTCCTAAATTAAGTTAGAACAGGTTTCTCAGTTGGTTCATTCTTAGCATCACTATCGCTTTTTTAATTACTAACCACCTAAGTGAGAAATAGACTGGTTCCAAGTTTTATCTTTCATTAATTTAAATGAAAATCTCATGCGGAAATAAAATAATTTAACAATCACAGTTAACTGAAACAACCATTCACAATTAATTAACTGACCGAATAAACCATCGGTTCAAAAATCCAACAAAAGTAAATACAAGAAATAAAACTCAAGAGGTCTGAAAAATAATAAATAATCTGTGAGCAACATGCCCGAATAACTGATAAGAAGTCTCTATACTAGGAACGAAAGAATGAGGCGTATATCAAACTCCCGCAACATCCACATATGCTGCAGCAATGGATCCCTGAAATTGAGTCAAGCCTGGCTTACCTTTGGTTGGACACCTAAAAGGTTTTTAAAAGTTTTTATAGCAAGGGTTAGTACCCAAAACATTTGAAAAACATTTAGAAAATGATTAACTTGCAGTAATAAATAAATATGCATGATGTCCATATTTTAGTTAGTGCCGCACTCTCTTGAGGACTTCCTCACCCCTCCTCTAATGTGCACTACGAACGCCTTAATTAATTCACCTAATTATTTATCTCATGACTAGATAATTAATAAAACCTCCTTGCACCCACCCTACTCTAACCGAGTGTGCCATGATTATGATTTTTAAGTTATTAATAACATCAACTTAATTAATCATTTCCCTTTTTAAATTCATATAACTTCCACATTTGTTATACATATAATACAACTCATGCTTTGTATTAATTAGCCCCTATATAATTAATTACCAAATTATATACTTATAGTCATATTACAATATTCACAAACATACTAAAATACATTTAATAATAGCATCCACCTGAGTAAAGACTCACAGGATATAAATTCTCTAAAGTGCTATCCCACTAGGTATATACACATAACCTAGTTACCCCAAGTCATAATTGCTCACTAACTTGGTTAATACATACAATTGGAGGTGGTCATATTCCTTCCCTGAAAGTGAGACGCCCCTCACCCATATAATGGACGCTATAACTTGGGAATATACTCACCCTACTCCTCAAACTAGAGGATTCATCCACTACGTGCAACCTCCCCCTATAGCACTAGAGTATATGATAATAATATCTAACCACTGATATTAATGTACACACCATATATATATATATATACTATCAGACACCGCATATATATAAATATAAACATCCCGGTTACACCAAGTACTAAGTCCGTGACACAAGCCTATTCAAATTATTATGAGTTTATGGTCCAACTCTAATTATTAATTAATTTGCACATTAATTACTTTTGGTGTCGCCCCAACCAATATATTCGGACTTACTCTTGTGGCCCGAAATAAAAACAACACCCGAGTCTAAATTCCCGACTCTAAATTATTTAGCTTTCACCTAAATAAATTTAACGTCTTGGTATTGCTCAACCAATAACCCCAGACTAAATCCACCTGTAACCATTTTTGAAATATTATTCTCACAATTTATTCATAGTGTTACACACCTAAATTTCTCCCAAGTCCCAATTAATTTCCCTCGCAATTAATTAGTTTGTAACTCTATATTTATTTCTTATTACATAAGTCATGGAAATATTTTTATTTAATTTTCCCTTATATAAACAAACTGGCCGAACTGCCAGAATTTGTCGACCTTCAATCGATCGACCCCCGACCCTCGACCGGTCGATCGAACAGGTCATCGTCTTCTCCAAGTAGTCTGTTTCATCCATGGACGAATATCTCCAAACCCTAACTTTTTCTACAGTAAAAACCAAGCCTTCCCATCGAAAATAAATACCAAAAACCTTATAGGGAATCCCCATAAAGTCCAAAAACATCAATTAATTTACTTTCTCTACTGTTTCACGAATTTGGGGGAAAATTCAACTTAATCTTTAACCCATTTAAACATCAATTCCTTATCTCAAATTTGTCTCTAATTTATCTGGGTTTACACATCTTACCAGATACATATACAAATCTCATATTATACATGAATTTCTACTCAATTTAGAAATCAGATTCGTGGTTTACAAAACCACATGAATATGAATTGAAATACAATTTAAGTGTTACAGCAAGATAACCACTTACCTTAGGGTTCGTAGAGTCTGATTTTGGAGTTGTGAATGTCCAAGGTTGAAGATGACCCCTTTATTTTGGCTATCCTTTGATCCCCAAATTTGCCTTTAAGTGCTATTAGAGTTTCCTTATCCACTAAGTCTTTTTCTAAACTCAATTAAGCCGTTCCCTTATTTATTATAATTGCTTAATTAGGCTAAATCCCATTTTTTTGCCTAATGGGCCAAGCCCAAGTGACCCAAATGTCCCCGTGTAGGCCCGACTATACCTAAAAACGTCCCATGACCCGTTTACTACTCCCGGGTATACTTTTCTGACTATCTCGACCCATCCAGACTCAACCGTACACTCAGAATTGGCATCAAAATTAATTTAAAAAATCCTTATCTCACACCCAATTTAGTCTATATCGACTCCCGATTGAGATAAGTGCATACCCCGTCATTAATACCCGAAATGACGTAAATAAATTATTAGTATTCACTTAGTAAATAAATTTCCCTAAATATTAACCATTTAGTCCCCAATTATTATTTAAATATATATTGCCATAATTAATTCAATTAAAATTACGACACAAGTAATTTTGAATTCTCGAATTAATTAAATATAAAATGCACAAAAATACGGGGTGTTACACCGCTCTAATTCATTATCTTAACAAAAAAGTAATAGAACATCTTATAATTCAGAAATTACAGTGTCTTATATTCTGAATTAAAGGAATATTTACAAATTTCTCAATATTAATCCAAGGATTGTGAAACACTACTATAATAGAAAGAAGAATTCATACCTCAAGAAAATGATAAGACGTGCTCCCATCACATAAAGGCTATGATGACTTTACAACTATTACCGAGTGCCAACTTTTTAACACCTGTTTTAGAACTCTATTGGTAATCCACATATCAATTGGAAACACACAAATATACTATTAAAAATGTAGAAATACAATTCGTGAGATAGAAAATAAATGTCAAAAGGTTTTTAAATAAATGTCCAAATCTTAGATCACATATAAACTAAATCAAAGGATTAGTATTACAACATAATGATTCCAAATAAGTAATAGCTAGTCAAGGAACAGAGATATAGATATTTAAGAATCTCTTTATTGGATGGAGGGGGAAGGGACAATATGGTTTACAAATGAACTGATATCGAGACTTATGAACTAAAACCACCTTTCAATGTATGAGTCTCAATGACGTTGGTAAAAAAACAAATAAATTAAAGTGTACACTAAGAACCACCAAAAAATTTCACTTTATATTATTTTACAATAGAGATTAATAAATTAAATAATGGGTTGAGGTATTTATGTATAAGCACACTTAAAAATACCAATTGACATGCCAAGCGGTCAGATTTAAAATCCCACTCGAACGACATGATCACTGCCCCATAATATATAATCGTATCTCTTGATGCTGAAGTTGATGAGCCATATTTCCATATCCTTCAGTAAAACATATGAAAATTAGAATTAGATAGGGATCACTACATGATCAAGGAGTTGCCGCACTTATTACTCTCAGATGTGATTTTTCTTGAACTCCCCCTACCATGCTACAATTCAATATATGAGTAATTCTCGAAATTATGTCATCGAAATATGTGCTTCATCTTAAACATGATTTTAGACCACATACTTAAATGTATTGAAACTAAATACTAAATTACAATACATGTAAATGATTTCTCTCAAAATCATACAAAACAAACAAAATGTAAACAATAGAAAACAAATAGAATTAGAGATTGAGATATGAGAGATCAAAAAAATAAAGTAAAACACTAAAAGTAAACCCTCGCCTCCATAGGATCAATCTATCACCTTAAAAATGACTAAAACCCCTCAATAGGATCAATCTCTTGAATGTTTAATAGATAGAATACTAAAACCAATAGATAGAATAAAGTAAAACACTAAAACCAATAGATAGAATAAAGATAAGTGAATACAAACATAAGTGAATACAAATACCTATGGACATAAGTGAATAAAAGTACCTAAAAATAAACATAGATATACTAAAGAACTAACTCACATATGACAATAGAGAACATACCCAATAACCAAACTCATTGTGTTTTGTATATAGTCTCATAATTCAATAAAAGACATACCCAAATTTCTAATTAACACCCATTCCTACAACACAGATTAACACCCATACGTACAACACATGTCAATAATAAAAATAGAGATATAAAACAGAACTTGTAAAATAGAATAAAACAAAAATTCCATTCGAATGAAGAATCCATACCTTACACACCTAGATGAATTTCGCATCTGGATCAGAATGATAAACCCTAGAGTTTCAAAACAAAGTCGTGAAGATGTTGATCAAAACCAAAACAAATGATAAACCCTAGGGTTTCAAAACAAAATCGTGGAGATGTTGATCAAAATCAAAACAAACACAATAATAAACCCAAGAGGTTGAATTAGAAATTTGTAAAACATGTGAAAAGATACTACCTTCTTGGATGATACAAAGATGCAAGAGATGGAGAGGACGCCGACCGAGTGAGAGAAAATGCGGGCGATGGGGGTTTGTGGGAGATATCGACAAAGAAAGAAGGAAGTGTGTGGGTAAAAGTGGGGAGTATGTTACCATAATATCCTAATTTTTGAATTAAATTGTAAGTTTAATGTAGATTTGTAAAAAGAAATGGGATGTGATATAAAACATTAAAATCTGTAAAAATATGTGAGTAGGTGGCATCGATCTAGACCGTTAGAAATGTGTACATTTTCAAAAACCAAGCTAAGTAATAATATATATATATATATATATATATATACACACACACACACACACACACACAAAATTAACTTAAACTCGGCTAATCCGTGCCTAACTCCCGTAGCACTAGCCTAAAATATTCGAGTCAATTACCCAACTCGAAATTTAATTAATTGCATCTTAATTAATTTATTAAAATGGTATCACTCAACCAAAATGCTCGGACACATCCACTCGGCCCTTAATTTATACTTTAGAATTTATGGCCCCAAATTCCATAATCTAGATCTCACACTCTTTATCTGCCTACACAATGTTTTTATAGTCTTCCCCTTTTTAAATCCCTAAATATGATAGAAATAAAGTTCCCTTACTGATAACCTCTTTTAGCCCACTAAAGCATCTCAGGCCAAAAGAAAAATAAGCCAAACTGCCCCTGGGTTTTCCCATGTCACTCGAACGACTCACCATATCGTTTTAACGACATGTGCATGTCACTCGAATGATTTCCCAAGTCGCTCGAATGACCGCCTAGATTTTTTGACCCTTAGTCTTCTGCTACACTTTCGCCATGGACGATTTCTTCAAGCTTAGAAATTCTGCCCAAGTTTCTACTTAACAGTTCTAACAGAATCCTTTCTTTAATCACATTTCATTTATGGATTTAATCAATACATATCATTAATTTCATATCACGATTCCTCTAAGTTCCAGATTGGATTTTTCTCCAAATTTCATTAATTTATTCTCTAAATACTCAACATCATAATTCAATTAAACCTATTCTGCAACTAGGTTTCTTTATAGTTTGATTTCAAATGATTTTGATATATCTCATATCATCAATTTAACCTTTTAACCATATCACGTGTAATAATTTCTTAAAACCCATTATAATGTAATAACCCACCCAAAAATGGATTTTCAAATACACACCCCATGATATGAATCGAAAACAAAAATTTAAATTGAACCAAGTTAACCAATTGCCTATTCTGGTTCATAGGGTCTGAATTACTTTGGGATAGATAGTGATTTGACAAAGAACGCACTCAATTTCCTTTGATTTGGCTCCTTAAAATCTCTATACTTTCTCCCTATTTTCTTCTCAGCAGAACTAGGGTTTTCTTTTTAAGTTGTGACTTACAAAAACTCTCAAACTTAGGTTTTATTATGCTAATCTTAAAATTATGCTCATGGGCCATATTAAAATGGCCCAAATACCCCCCGTGTGAACCCGATTATCCATAAAAATTTCCCGAGACCCATTTACCACCCCGGGTACTCTTTTTCGACTATCTCGGCCTATTCAAAATTAACCATGCACTTGTTATCCGAATTATTTTACTAAAATTTCCTATCTCGACCTCGATATAGTCTATCCCGGACTCTTGGTTGAGATAAAATAATACCCCATCACTATCACTCGTTATGATGTAAATACTAATCATTAACTTTCCCGATTAATATTTAAATAAACTCATAATAATTAATTCAATTAAATTATGACACACAAGTAATTTAAATTAGACGAATTAATTAAATATATAATGCTAAAAAATACGGGGTGTTACATACTTCCCCCTTTACAAGGGAATTTCGTCCCCGAAATTAGGTCATACCTACGGTAATTAACTCCGAATACTTCTCTCGCGTGTTATCCTTCTGATCCCATGTCGACTCATCAACATTGTGATGTCTCCACTGAACTCTGACTAGTTGTACCACCTTAGACCTTAGCTTACGAACACTACAAACAAGAATAGCCATGGGTCTATCCTCATACGAGATGTCTGGCTGCAAATAAATCTTCTCGAGTTAAACGTGCCAAAAAGCTCTCTTGCTCCTCTGATATTTCTTCAGTGAATCCACGTGGAACACATCATGTATCCGCTCAAGATGCTCAGGTACACCCAGTATGCCATTATCCCCACTCTCTCAATAATAGGTAAGGGTCCCACATATCTCAGTTCTAGCTTCCCTTTCTTGCCAAACCTCATGACCCCTTCAAGGGAGACACTCGAACCAACACCTGGTCGCCAACCTCTAACTCGACGTGCCTATGGTCTGTATCGATGTAAATCTTCTATCTATCATGAGCTATACAAATACGTCCCCAAATCATCTCGATCTTGGCAGTGGTCTCTTGTATCATCTCTGGCCCAACATCGTGTTATCCCCCACCTCTAAGTTGCAGGAGGGCAAACAAAAATTCCTCTTATGAAATGCCTCAAACGGTGCCATGATGATAGTGAATTGGTAAGAGTTATTATATGCAAACTATACCAACAAAAGATATCGATCCCATCCTCCTCCGAAGTCCAGAATGCACATCTGTAACATATCCTCTAGCATCTTATTGACGCTCTCAGTTTGTCTATCTATTTGTGGATGATATGCAGTACTCAACTACAAGTCTATGCCCATGGACTCCTGAAAGCTCTGCCATAAGTGACACACAAAGATCTTGGCACCCTTAGAGACAGACTCTTATATGTCTCGTTTCATCCCTGACCACCAATACTATCTCCTCATGTCCTGGCACATCTTATCCTCGTCGGGTTGTATCACAAATCCCAAACTATGGGGCTCAACCATCGCAACATGCATCAAATACTCATCCCTAGGCACAACTAATCTCCCTCAAAAAAGTAGATCTCCCTCTGACCTGATCGAGTAAGACTCAATATCCTAAGCTAATAACTGGCGTACCCTTTCCTTATAGTAATAATAATCCACCTATGCTTTCACTACTCATATGATAATCTCGAAAGTGAAATCTAACACTGACATTCATGCTCTGGAAATGTCATCATCATATCGAAGCTCACTCCACTTCGCCTTCCATACCTTGACCAACTCCCTAGTGGGTTTCTGGCTCAATGCACCTGCCACTATGTTAGCCTTACCGGGATGATACAGTATATCGACCTGGGAGTCCTTCATGAATTCTCGCTGTTGCCTCTTCCTCATATTCAGATACTTCTGTGTGAAGAGATACTAAAGTGACTTATGATACGTGAACAATGTACACTTCTACCCCAATAAATAGTGTCTCCATATCCTCAGAGAAAATACAATCGCTGTTAATCTTAGGTCGTGAGTGGGGTAATTCTTCTCATGGGGATTAAGCTTTCGAGATGCATAAGCTATGGCCCTATCCTCCTACTATAATAACACCCCAAGTCCCTATAAAGATGCATCCATGTAGACCAAATGAACCAAAGATAAAAGCAATAATCCTAATAATAGGGCTCTATATCAGAGCATCAGGTTCTAGTGTAAATAATATGGTTTTCGACAGTGATGCTAGGAATTAACCAAATGGAAATCATGTTTTTATTTAATAAATGACTGATCGACCCGTATTTAATTAAGTGGGGTGTCATTGGTACCTTTCCAGCTGGTTTATAATTGGATTGCCCTAAACAAGGCATTGTTCTAGAGAGCATAATTTTCAATTTCTGTTTTTTCCGGGTGGAAACATTTGGTAACATTATCGGTGTCGGTATTTATGACATCCCACCTAATTAAACCTTTGGTGATTAAGACTTAATTTAATTTAAAATAGGTTCCTTAAATGGTTCATTTTTAGCATCACTGTCGAAAACATTTTAGTTACTAACCACCTAAGTGAAATTAAGCTAGTGCCAAATTTTATCTTCATTAAACAGATAAAACAACCCATGCGAAAATATAATTTAAGCAGTATTAAACCAATCATCATAAATAACTAAAAGAAATAAAGTCTCGCCCAAAACCACGGTTGAAATAAAACTAACTCCAAATCCAAAATATCAGAATAACTACAAATGTAAAGATTGGACAACATGTCCCCAAACTAAGAGTACTAAAACTGAGATCCTTCACTAGATCTGAAAGAAAAGAATCGTCTAAGCAAGCCCTGCAACATCCACATGTGCTGAAGCTCCAAAATCCCTGGAATGAAGTCATGCTGGGTGTCCTGTGGCTGGGCACCTAAAAGATTATTTAAAAAATTTTACATAGCAAGAGTTAGTACTCAAAATATTTAACAAATATTTTTCAAGAAGCTATCACAGATATGAGTTATTGATTATATGTGTTAAGATTTCGTACACTCACTCGCGTTACCTCACCCCTCTCCTATAGTGCATGCCTAATGTTGGTACTTTGTCCATCTAGATATACTACCAAAGCTAACTAGACTAGAATACTCCACTGGACTTATCTACTCTTTAAGTATCCATATCATACACTCAGTATTTTAATAGTCCATATTACATATGTTATACACGGAGATAACTTATACATCTCTTGTTATCTTTGTTCTTTTTATAATTAAGTCTCACTACTTAATTATTACTAAAATATTACCAGTCCATCTTGTTATCTACTATCTCATGTCAGTAGATTATACATACAGTATACATCTATCACAAGACATATACTAAATATTAGTTATCACTAATATGTCCTTAAAACACACATAAAGGACTCTTGGTTCGGAATGACTCATTAACCCCAAGTAAGAGTTGGTTCAGAATAATAAATCGATCCCTACTATTTATATATGTCATATTCTGGCTCGGGACTCTTTCATCACGACACCAGTTTTAAGGTTTGGTTCGACATTTTTCAAAGACCCTAAACATATAATACCTCTATGTTAGTTCGGAATATCTCATCGACCCTAACATAATTAATTTAGGTATAATTGTCTTAACCTAAAAGTTCATACAATTAAGTAGGTACACACCCAAACTATCAATCATGTTCGTACATAATATTTTACTCTCTTATATTCACGGTACATGTTAATTTATGATTTATTTCACTATCGCATTTAATTGAGTATATGCACTACTCTAAGGCTCCTAGTTACCTCTCAAATCAATTCGGTAGTTAATTCATCTCTACCCTACTTATAATTATCTTGAATTCATGTTAACTCCCTTCGTAACTTAAATTCATGATTCTTTATACTCGACCCATTCGTTCTATGCTTATCTATTCATTTTCTAAGTCTTTCTCTCAATGACTATGATGGGTCTTAACTCTCTATCTACTGGTCTTTATCAAGTCCTCGAATAGGTATAAAATCACTCCAAACATCCAAATAAGTGACCGCCATCGAAGAAAATTCACTCAATAAGATTTTTCAGGAAACAACAGGGGTCGATCGATCGACTGATGAACATCGATCGATCGATCGATCTTCATAGTCGATCGATCGACTATTCTGGGCAGCTTCTTCCTGTTACATTTTTCTTGAGTTTTAACCACTCAAAACTCCATTAAGCCTTCTGGAACTCTCTACCAACATCACCAATTAGTTTTTATATAAATAGAGACTATTCGTAACGTTAATATATCATCAAATCTCCACGAAAATAATCTAAGAACCACAATTATTCTTAACTTCTCAAAACCCTAGATATATGGTATCTTTATCTTAAATCATCATATACCCAGATTTATATTTCGTAATCGAAATAAGATTCCTTCTGTAATTCAATCCTCTACAGATGTAAATCTAACTACATGCAAGTCATATCCCAAACATGTATAAAATCTTTCTTCAAGAATTATTCACAAAACCATTTATTCTACACATCTTGTACATGGATATTATAACTCAGATTTAGATTTTGTAAATAATCACTTGCCTTGATTTAGAGATGATCTGATTTCGTGGTTGTTGTAGAGTTTTATTGTTTGTCTCCATTAATCTTCACTCTTCAATTGCTTGAGTTTCAAGAATTCCTTTAAATCTCTCACACTTCTCTTTTTATGCTTTGATAATTAGTTATCTTTTCTCTCTAATGGCCTCTCCATGAGTTATGTAGTTTCTAACCCTAATCCCTTATTTATTGAGATGATAAAAGACTCCAAAATTCGTAGGTCTTCCCACTCCTATATTTTAAAAAACCAAAATGCCCCTGAATGGTTCCGACTTAGCCCAAAAATGTGTCGGGACCTAACTAGTACCCCTAAGTAAACTATTTTGACTATTTCGACCCTTCCGGAGCTAATCGTGACCTATAAATTGTCATTTGAGTAACTCATATAATATTTCTTATCTCGACCTCTCGTTAGCCCATGTTTGGTTCTCGGTTAAGATTTAAATCATATACCTTAATATCACTCATTATGACGTAAGGTAAATTTATGAGTTATTCACAAGTCATTTTCAGTAACTCGACTTATAATATGAAATCATCCCATTTAACATTTAGATCATCTTAAATTACTCTACTCACGTAATTTAAACATAAGGTCACATTACATTACTCTACTCACGTAATTTAAATATAAGGTCCGTATTTTCTATTTAATCTCTCCACTAATTAAATTCTAAATATATAGAAATACGGGGTATTACATACTTCCCCCCTTATAAAGGAATTTTGTCCTCAAAATTAGAATATACTTGCATTGAACAACTCGGGATATTGCTCTCGCATATCCTCTTCCCGCTCCCAAGTCGACTCGTTAATATTGTGGTGCCCCCACTGCACTCGCACTAACGGTACTACTTTGGATCGTAGTTTATGCTCGCTATGATACAGAATAGATACAGGTCTCTCCTCATACGAGACATCTGGCAGTAAATCAATCTCCTCTAGTGGGACGTGCTAGAAGGCTCTCTTGCTCCTCTTGTATTTCTTCAGCGACACCACATGGAACACGTCGTGTATCCATTGAAGATGCTCTGAAAGTCCCAATATGTATGATACCGGCCCCATCTTCTCAATAATAGGGAATGGTCCTACAAATCTCGGTGCTAACTTCCCCTTTTTGACGAATCTCATAATCCCCTTCATAGGAGATACCCGAATCAACACTTGGTCGCCCACCTCAAGGTCCATGTATCTCCTACCGGCATTAGCATAACTTTTTTGCCTATCTTTAGATGTTCGAATACATCCCTGAATTAATTCTATTTTGGCAGAAGTCTCCTGTATCATCTCTGACCCCAATAGCTTGTTGTCCCCCACCTCTAACCAATAGGCGGGCGAACGACAAGGCCTCCCATAAAGTGCCTCGAATGGTGCCATACCGATAGTAAATTAGTAAGAGTTGTTATACGCAAACTCCACCAGTGGAAGATATCTCTCCCATCCTCCACCAAAGTATAGGATACACATTCTCAACATGTCTTCGAGCATTTGATTTACCCTCTCAGTCTGCCCGTCTGTCTGTATATTCTATGTTGTACTCAATCGCAAATCTGTGCCCACGATGTCCTGAAAGCTCTGCCAGATGAGTGACACAAATACTTTGTCTCGGTCAGACACAATATTAATAAGAACCCTGTGCATCTTAACGATTTCTACAATGAATAGCTGCGTGTACTACATCATATCAAAATTTGTATGGACTAGCAAGAAATGGGCAACCTTGGTCATCATATCCACTCTCACCCAAATAAAATCATGACCTCTCTGCGATGTCGATAGTCCAGTAATAAAGTCCATCGAAATACTCTCCCACTTCCACACGGGAATCTCTAGTGGTTGTAGCATTCCTGAAGTTCTCTGATGGTCAACCTTCACCAGCTGACATGTAACGCACTTTGAGACAAACTCTGTTATGTCTCGCTTCATACTCGACCACCAATACTGTCTTCGCATATCCTAATACATTTTGTCCCCATCGGGATGTATTGAAAATCTGGTATCATGAGCTCATTCATCACTTCCTGCCTCAACTCCTCATCCCCGGGTACTACTTATCTCCCATTAAATTGTAGATCTCCTCTAAACTGACTGAGTAAGACTCTGCGCCCTCGACTAATAACTGTCTCACCGTGTCCTGACATAATTGGTCCTCTTCCTGAGTCCTCACTACTCACATCATGATCTTAGGAGTGATGGTCATAACTGCCATGAATTCCCTGACTATCTCATCCTTCTGCTGGAGCTCACTCTATTTAGCTTTTTAAGTCTCAGCTATATCTCCAGTAGGTCATCGACTCAACCAGTCTGCCACCACGTTAGCCTTACCTGTATGATACTATATGTCAAACTGGTAATCCTTTATGAATTCTAACCACCTTCTCTGCCTCATCTTTAGATCCTTCTGTGTGAAAAGATACTGAAGTGACTTATGATCCTTAAAAAGAGTGAACTGTTCCCCCAGAAGATAATGCCTCCATATCCTCAATGCAAAAATGATCGCTGCTAACTCAAGATCGTGAGTGGGGTTATTCTTCTCATGTGGCTTTAGATTTCGAGAATCATAATCTATCGCCCTCTCCTACTACTGTAACACACCCCCAAGACCCTACAAGGATGCGTTAGTATAGACTCGGTACTCCAATCCACTCCTTGATATGGCAAGTACAGGTGCTGATGTTAACCTGTCCTTTAGCTCATCAAACGCTAACTGACAGTGATCTATCCATATGAACGGTACTCCCTTCCGAGTCAAGTTCATCAAAGGACCGATAATATTTGAGAACCCCTTAATGAAGTGACAATAGTAATCGGCCAACCCCAAAAAGTTGTGAATATCATTTGGTGTCGTGGGCTGTCCCCATTCCCTCACCATCGATACTTTACTCGGATCAACAACAATACCTCTGTCTGATACAACGTGGCTTAAAAACTAAAATTCTCTCAGTCAAAATCCACACTTCCCAAATTTGGCGTACAACTAGTGGTCCCGTAACATCTGAAGAACCATACGCAAGTGCTTGACGTGCTCCTCCTCTGTACGAGAGTAAACCAGAATATCATCTATGAACACGATCATAAACTAGTCTAAAACCTCCCTAAATACCCTATTCATGAGGTCCATGAACACTGCAGGTGCATTAGTGAGTCCAAATGGCATCACCCTGAACTCATATGACCCGTACCGCGACAATAAAGAGATTTTAGGTACATCTTCCTCCCTTATTCGAATCTGATGGTAACCCGACCTCAAATCGATTTTTGAGAAGTATGCAAATCCTCTCAATTGACTAAACAAGTCATCTATCCTAGGTAACAATTACGTATTGTGTATCGTCACCTTATTCAGCTCTCTGTAGTCCACACACAGCCCCAATGAGCCATCCCTTTTCTTAACAAATAAAACCGGTGCACCCCACGATGATGTACTCCGCCGAATGAAACCCTGACCTAAAAGCTGATGACTATGTTCCCTCACCTCTCGCATCTCTTAAGGAGCCATGTGATGTGGTGCTCCAGTAATTGGTTTCATTCACGGTGCTAAGTCGATAATGAAATCAATCTCCCTACTAGGCAGTAACCCTAGTATTTCCTGAAAGACGTCCTTAAAATCCCTCACAACTGGAATTGAGTCCAGAGGGATGACAACCTCTTGTGAGGTCTCTTCTTCAATGTAATAGAGATGAGTGCACGATTCTTCCTCGGGAAGAGGCATTGCCACTAGGAATATCTCCTATCCCAAAATGGCAAATACGATAGTCCTCTCATAACAATCCACCATTGCCCTATAACTCGCCAGCCAATCCATCCCTAGGATGACATCGTAACCCTACATATCCAATACCAGGAGGTCTGCTGCTAGATTTAATCTCCCGACCATAATGTCCACACCCTTACAAATTGAGTGTATAAGGGACCCACAACCCATCGGTGACTCCAGACACATAAGATGAGTGTCGGTTGTCTTTAAGAGGCCAACTGCCCATGAAAATCTAGTTGCAATAAAAGAATGTGTCGCCCCCATGTCAAATAAAATACTACCCTCTAGTCCGTAGATAGGAAACGTACCAGTGATTGTCGGCAGTGCTGGAGGGAATGGAACATCCCGAACGTTGAACACATGCATGTAATGCATCTGGATGACTGCTTCTGCTGCTGCTGTTGGGGCTAACAGAGCCTGCTTCCCTTGTTGGGTACCCTGCTGATGTGCCCTATCTTTCTGTGGACAACTCCTACTCTTGTGACCCTGCTGTCCACATGTGAAACAATGTACCTGAAACTGCCTCTGCCTTTGGCCCTATTAGCCCTGACAGCCTTGGCCTTGCTGGCTTCCTCCTTGGTTCCCTTGGCTATGTCGGCCCTGAGGAACTGGCTATTGGGGACCCTGCTGGCCCTGTCTGTCAAATCGAAGCCTCCCATGCCTAAACCTTTTAGCAGAGTTCCCCTTCTAGGAATCCTTCCCTAGCTGACCCGCTGTCTGCTGTTGCGGTGTGCTACTGACACTACCTCCATCCACTTTGCTCGGATAGCTAGGCTCACCTCTCTTGCTTCCCTTTGCATGGAAGTGATGATCCTGATAGTGTAGTAGAGCGGTGTTGATGACATCTATATAAGTTACCAATGCTGGAATACCAATCAAATGCTGTCTAATTTTCTGGCCAAGCCATCCTTAAATTTTGACTTCTTTCGCTCTTCATCGCTCACCTCGTTTGGCACAAAGTTAGCCAAACTGGTGAACTTCTCCTCGTAATTAGCAACCGAGTGATCACCCTAAACCACCTCACTGAATTTCTTCCTCATCTTAGACTCTACCGCTGGAACCCAAAACATAGAAATTGCCATTGTATCCCTCTCCTCGGCGGTGGTAACTGACTCCCACCACTGTAAGGCCACTGCCGACAGACGAAAAGTAGCTAGCATTTGTTTCTGTACCTCCGTGCACTCTAGCATGAACAAGTGGCTCTGAATGTCCTTCTTCTAGTTTCACGCCTCCACTACATCGGTACAACCCTGAAACTCGGGTGGATGACCTTTCTGAAATGTCTTTCTGACTCGCTGCCAAGAAGATGGCCCTGCTGGGACCTGAACTGCTAGTGCTACGGGAGGTGGTATTTCAGGCTGAGGAAAATGGGCTACCATGGCCCTCATCGCCGTCTCGACTGTCTGATCCACTATCACTGCAACTTGAGTAGTGGAAATCAACTCGGGTGGGGGTGGTGGTAGTGGCACCTGCGGCTCCTGATGAGCCTCCCTCACCTCAGCTCTCTCCGTTCGTTGTCTCCTCGGTGCCAACTGAAAATAAATCAAATTTTATAAGTACATAGTCTATAAAAAAATTTAAGAGAAGATGCACGATATCTCAAAAGCGAAAAATGAATCAACAGTCCTAATAGTAGGGCTCTAATACAGTCGAACACTACGCTGAAACGTAGTAAGCCGTATGGATACTAGAACCTGATGCTCTGATACCATCTGTGACACTCCGCCTAATTAAACCTTGGGTGATCAAGCCTTAATTTAATTTAAAATAGGTTCCTTAAATGGTTCATTCTTAGCATAGCTGTCGAAAACTTTTTAGTTACTAACCACCTAAGTGAAATTAAGCTAGTGCTAAATTTTATCTTCATTAAACAGATAAAACATATCATGGGAAATATAATTTAAGTCGTATTAAACCAATCATCATAAATAACTGAAGGAAATAAAGTCTCGCCGAAAACCACGACTGAAATTAAACAAATTCCAAATCCAAAATATCAGAATAACTATAAATGTAAAGATTGGACAACATGTCCCCAAACTGAGAGTACTAAAACTGAGATCCTACACTAGATCAAAAAGAAAATAATCGTCTAAGAAAGCCCTGCAACATCCACATGTGCTGCAGCTCCAAAATCTTTGGAATGAAGTCATGCTGGGTGTCCCTGGGGCTGGGCACCTAAAAGGTTTTTCTAAAAATTTTACATAGCAAGAGTTAGTACTTAAAATATTTAAAAAATATTTTTCAAGAAGCTATCACAAATATGAGTTATTGATTATACATGTTAAGATTTCGTGCACTCTCTTGAGTTACCTCACCCCTCTCCTATAGTGCATGCCTAACGTTGGTACTTAGTCCCTCTAGCTATACTACCCAAGCCACCTAGACTAGAATACTCCACTGGACTTATCTACTCTCTAAGTCTCCATATCATACACGCAGTATTTTAATAGTCCATATCTCATATGTTATACACGGAGATAACTTATTCATCTCTTATTATCTTTGTTCTGTTTATAATTAAGTCTCACTACTTAATTATTACTAAAATATTATCAGCCCATCTTATTATCTACTATCTCATGTCAGTAGATTGTACATACAGTATACTTTTATCACACGACATATACTAAATATTAGTTATCACTAATATGTCCTTATAATACACATAAAGGACTCTTGGTTCAGAATGACTCATCGACCCCAAGTAAGAGGTGGTTCGTAATAATACACCGACCCGAACTATTTATATATATACACACATTCTGGCTCGGGACTCTTTCATCACGACACCAGTTTTAAGGTTTGGTTCGACATTTTTCAAAGACCCTAAACATATAATACCTCTATGTTAGTTCGGAATATCTCATCGACCCTAACATAATTAATTTAGGTATAATTGTCTTAACCTAAAAGTTCATACAATTAAGTAGGTACACACCCAAACTATCAATCATGTTCATACATAATATTTTACTCTCTTATATGTACATGTTAATTTATGATTTATTTCACTATCGCATTTAATTGAGTATATGCACTACTCTAAGGCTCCTAGTTACCTCTCAAATCAATTCGGTAGTTAATTCATCTCTACCCTACTGATAATTATCTTGAATTCATGTTAACTCCCTTCATAAATTAAATTCACGATTCTTTAGACTCGACACGTTCGTTCTATGCTTATCTATTCATTTTCTAAGTCTTTCTCTCAATGACTATGATGGGCCTTAACTCTCTACCTACTGGTCTTTATCAAGTCCTAGGATAGGTATAAAATCACTCTAAACTTCCCAATAAGTGATGGCCATCGAAGAAAATTCACTCAATAAGATTTTTCAGGAAACAGCAGGGGTCGATCGATCGACCTTCATCATCGATTGATCGACTGATGAACATCGATCGATCGATCGATCTTCATAGTCGATCGATCGACTATTCTAGTCAGCTTCTTCCTGTTATGTTTTTCTTAAGTTTTAACCACTCAAATCTCCATTAAACCTTCAGGAACTCTGTACCAACATCACCAATTAGTTTTTATATAAATAAAGACTATTCCTAGCGTTAATATATCATCAAATCTCCCCGAAAATCATTCAAGAACCACATTTATTCTTAACTTCTCAAAACGCTAGATATATGGTTTCTTTATCTTAAATCATCATATACACAGATTTATATTTCGTAATAGAAATCAAATTCCTTCTGTAATTCAATCCTCTACAGATGTAAATCTAACTACATGCAAGTCCTATCCCAAACATGTATCAAATTTTTCTTTAAGAATTATTCAAAAAACCATTTATTCTGCACATCTTATACGTGGATTCTATCACTCAGATTTAGATTTTGTAAATAAACACTTGCCTTGATTTAGAGATGATCTGATTTTGTGGTTGTTGTAGAGTTTGATTGTTTGTCTCCTTTAATCTTCACTCTTCAATTGCTTAAGTTTCAAGAATTCCTTTAAATCTCTCACACTTCTCTTTTTATGCTTTGATAATGAGTTCTCTTTTCTCTCTAATGGCCTCTCCGTGAGTTATGTGGTTTTTGACCCTAATCCCTTATTTAATAAGATGATAAAAGACTCCAAAATTCGTAGGTCTTCCCACTCCTATATTTTAAAAGACCAAAATGCCCCTGAATGGTCCCGACTTAGCCCAAAAATGTTTCGGGACCCAACTAGTACCACTGGGTATACTATTTTGACTATTTCGACCCTTCTGGACCTAGCAGTGACCTCTAAATTGTCATTTGAGTGACTCATATAATATTTCTTATCTCGACCTCTCGTTAGCCCACGTTTGGCTCCCGGTTAAGATTTAAATCATATACGTCCATGTCACTGGTTATGACGTAAGGTAAATTCATGAGTTATTCACAAGTCATTTTCAGTAACTCGACTTATAATATTAAATCATACCATTTAACATTTAGATCATCTTAAATTACTCTACTCACGTAATTTAAATAGAAGGTCACATTAAATTACTCTACTCACGTAATTTAAATATATATAAGGTCCGTATTTTCTATCTAATCGCTCCATTAATTAAATTTTAAATGCGTAAAAATATGGGGTATTACAGTATTAGAGCGTACGTGGCTACTAAAATTGAATAATTGGCATATTGCTAAAATGTTTTATCTATTCTATTGCGAATTGTTTATTATTCAAGCATATACTGCCGGTTAGTTTATATATATTACTGCAAATTCCTATCTCAACATATATGCCTTATGTTCTAAATTGAATAGGTATCCATTTTTTTGAAAAACCTTGGAATGTATGGAGATTGAATCTTATTTGGCTTTTAGTTGATGTGATATAAATAACTATTTTCATAAATAAGTAGGCTCATGGAGGGAACGTAAAAAAACTATGTTGAAGATTTAGCTTTTAGATCTCCTTTTGTTACTTTAAATAAAATATGTGTTTCATCATATAGACCATGTTTGGCTATGTTGTAATAAGTTTTAAATTTCGTCTTTAGTTGTAACTCGTTGTTACTTTTAATGTATATGAAGTTTACTTTAGAAAGATCTCATGATGTAATCCCTTCACTTTAAGTATGTTACGATTCATAACTATGTGATTGTATTTCAGTTGCATTTATTTTAAGAAATATTTTAAATTCAGAATATTTTTTGCCCTGGTGGCATGTCAAGACACTCGTTCCCTACTAATTTTGGGTCGGGGTCGTGATAGCATGCACGCTTTGTTGGGTGGATTGGAGTGTACTTTGAGCGATCAAATTCACCGTGTTCTTTGAATTTTGGATTTTTTGATATTCTCCAATAAGTGATTCCAAAACTCTCCCAAGAGCTATTCTCCTGAATAAGAGCACATGTATTGTCCAAATCTCCATCTGATTATATTGTCTTATCCCATTATAAAACACATTGAGTCATAGTCTAAGTTGGTTAACAAATCTACATGTTCAAGATTACAAGATGTAACTTTTTTATCTTCATTCAAAAACTACCTCATGTCATGACCAATGTGATCGCCCATTTGGATAAAGGTAAATGACTTATCTTCATTGCTCTTTTTTTAACACACGTTAAATTATACTTTCTTAAATTGGAAAATGTGTTGAAACTTATGTGTCAGTTGGTTTGGATAATTTGACAAATACAGTATGCAATATACGTTTCTTATAAATAACTATGTTCATAAAATTTCATTCTTATATGTGTATTTTAAGTATGAGTGTTCGAGGTTGTGAAAAAACAAACTTGAAGTATTTGCCAAAAATGCTTTCAAACTTTGACATGCCAAATACTAGTTCAAAATCTCTAGACAAAGTCATGGCCTGCCTTGCCGCAGATTTTCTACAGTGAAGAGCGTCTTCGCTACAATAAAGGTTAATCTCTAGTGACTTTTCCCAAGTCCAAAATCTTTGCCTTCTTACAGGAACTGAATTCTCCTCATGTTCACTACAGTGAAGCATTTCCTCGCTGCATCGAAGCTCCAACGATAACTTCAGTTCTGACACAAACGATAATCTTTCTTAAAGATTTCATTGTAAAATGTGAAGATTATCTTTTGGAATCATAGCTTTGGTTGTGTTCAATAAGTAACCTATTTTATGTGGACAAGAATAACTTAAATGTTTGATATATTGTGTCCACAAGTTTAAAAATACCTATTTAATTATTCGTCTTCTCCATAACAAAATAAGGTTAAGATTTTTATATGAAAGGTTTTCATTACTTTATCAAGCAAAGAAATCTGATTTTGTTAAGAGCTAAAAACATTCTTTGTATTACCAAGATATCCACTATTACCATTCTAATTTAAAGTTATTTTGAAGTTTGATTACTTTATCTCAAGGGTTATACAAGCTTTTGAAAAATTTGTTAAATACTTTTTTATATCTTAAAAATACTTTGTGTGTTTATTTTTATTAGCCAAACACTTTTGAAGCTTCCCTAAACCTTTAGGACCCTCACATCTAGGAACTTAGATCTACATAAGTGGCTTATAACTTGTTCCTATTGAATAAAAAGTTGTCTTTAACTTTAAAGAGGATTTGAATATTTGGTAGAAAGGTGAAATTATAATCGGGACTTGACACGCCCAATGTGGAGGGTGGTTATAGAGTGATCCGTGTTTGCTCTTCCAGCTAGAAGTTAGAAAAACTTTCTTGTAGAGGTTGTGAATTATTGAGGCTAGGAGAGGTTAAAGTTTGTGAGTCAACTTGGACCGATATTTTTCCCTTGTATAGATCCCTGTCTCAAGGCATGATTTACTATAAAACCCCATAAATTTAAATCCTACTTTAATTATATTAATTTGGAATTTGGAAAAATAATTTTTTTGGCATTAATAGTTTTTAGTAATTAAATATGTTGGTTTTTAATTTTGGAAAGTATAATTTTAACCAGACTCGAAATTGGGGTAAAAATTGGATTTTTAATTTATATATATGTATTGTTAGGCATTCTTGGAAGCTTCACAAGACCAAATCGATTCGGCCTAAAAGTCGAATCGATTCAGCGAATGGCAGATCCGACGCTGCTTTGGCTTTTAATTGAGTTTTGTTTAACTCAAATTCCTTTAACTATTTATATGTTCATATTTTGGGGTAGAACTTTTAAAACTCATTATTCTCAACCTTAAAAGTAGTAGCCTCTCATCTTTTTCATCTCCTTCTACCTCCAAACCCTAGACCCATTTAAACCAAGATTTCAGTGAAGGCCAAACATCAGATTTTTCAATATAGTCCAAGGGAGGATTTTTGTCATCTTTTTGCAAGGAACACATTCATCCATTCAGATTTTTTTCAAACTAATCTCAGGCATGGTTACCTTTATTTCTTTCCGTTAGTATTATGTGTAGTAATTATGGACTACACACTAAAAACATGTCTTTTCTTAAAACAAATTAGAGATATTAATTAGGGAAAGTGGAAGGCAAATCGGGACTATTTTTATGAAAACTTTTAATATGAATGAAGTCTCAAAACCTTGCATGTTAGGTTAGAGATTTGGGTTTCGTAGACTTTAAGTCACTCACATATAGATTTTTATGTAGAAATATCATTTAACTATTTTTTATCATGCTAAATCATGTTAACCTTGTGGATGTTGCGTAATAGATAAATTCTTCTTGTATAAATTTCGATAACATGTACGTGATTAAAAATTGAATAATTTGATGAGAAAGTATTGTTTAATTAATATTATGAACATTAATTGATTTAGTAGTGATGTGTGGACTAATTTGGTAGAATTATTGTGATAAATGGAAATTTAGCCTTGCGCCCCTTCTTTACTTTGATATATTCGACATTGCGGGGACGACGGGGTTATGGGATAGATAAGGCTCTCACCTTTATTTTGTTTTCTTTCTAGGTATGGGACTAGTTAGTAGGACTTTGGGATGTTATCACTTTGTAGGTATGGGACTAGATAGTGGTGACGGTTTACGAATAAATATTTTGGGGTGGGGTTGATTTTTACATTGTTCCTGGTTTTAGTGATCCTAGGAGTGAGGCTAAGTGGTGTTTATTAGTTAGTTTTCTTCCTAAATAATAAGCTAGAAAATACTGTGGATTGGAGACCTTTAGGTATGGCACTAAGGGTGTTTGAGGATTTCATGTTGATTAATAAGGGTGGGGCTAATTTGAGATAAATGATAAAACTTGAGAAATTGAGAATAATGTCTAAGATAATAAACGGGTATCAAAATATTTTGGCGGTGCGAGTATGTGCAGGCCTGACAGTTAAACGGGTCGACTTGCTATAGCGACGTGGGTGTGAGGGGCATCATGAGTATATATAGTTAAACGGGTTGACATGCTATAGTGACGTGTAGTGTGTGGAACCTCACAAGTGTGTGCAGAGGTGATAGTGAACCGGGCTGACTGGCCATAGTGAGGGGGATGGGTGTGGTGTAGAACTTTTAGCGGGAGTACAACAACTAAAATGATGTAAGACTTTAAGGAGGAGTCCCGGAGCGGATATTAATGATGGAGAAAAATAATCATCGGGTTAATGAAATTAAATTAAATAATTAGTTGTTGTTAAGTGTAACTAATTGGACTTGGACTTGGGGTTACTTTGAAGTGGATAGATAGTAATTTATTTTTACTCGTTGATTATTTTATCTCGTTTAATTTAAAATATTCTACTATCATGTTTATTGCATATAATGCTATTGTCAGGGTTCTAGGACCCTATTTGAGAGGAGTAGCTGGTATCCATGCAATGGGCTCTGATCCATTGCATTTACTAAGATTTCAGGTTTTGTGTCGGAGTAGCTGCATAGGAGTTATTGGATATCATTTTCGAGGTGCAGCTAGAGGTTTATTTTATTTACTCTCTTTACTAGTATAGGTTTACTTTTATTCAGTTGCTTTACATTATGAAACTTTATTTTGTATTTTATTGGGCCATTCAGTTCCAAAGTTGTCTATGGTTTTTGTTAGTTACTTTATTGGAGATTAGTAGGGTGATGGGTTTTATTATTGCATGTATGATTATTTATTGGATTAGTTTGATTATTCTCTTGTGGATGAAAGTTTTTATATGTCTCATATCTGTCACATGCTAAGAATGATATTTAATTTACCAACATCCGATGTAGTCTTGGTGGCGGCTGATGCCAGGAATGCGCGAGGTCTTACAGATGGTATTATAGCATGGTCTTAGGTCTCGTAGGTTGTGAGTCCATTTTAGCTTCCTAGTTACTTACCTTTGATTCCTTTTGATAATTTTTACTCTTAGTGATTCCGAGTTTGATGTGGTTTTGTTCCTATCTTTTCGGATGGCTAACATTAGGAGAGATGGATATAGGAGAGAGGGTTACGTTTCTGGTTCCGTAGGTTAGGAGAGGCAGAGGTAGTTTATGTTGGAGGCTGAGGAGTTGGCAAAAATAATTCTTGAGGCCACGACGGCTGGTATCGAAATGGGGAGACAGAGGTAGGTGACTTTAGAGGTGTATCAATAGGGTACGCCTGCTTCAACTTGGGATTGGGTGAGAGCCAATTTCCGCAAGGGCAATCCTCCTATAATACCCCGTATTTTTATGCTTTCTAAATTTGGGGATTTATTAAATTTGATGTGAGTTATTAATTTAATATAAATCCGGAAATTAATTATTTTTTTTAAATAATCACTAACGTGACGAGAGTTAGTAATTATTGAAAACTTATTGAATATTACTAATGAGCAAAGTAATATATAATATTAGTTCTATTAAATGTCACGAGTGAATAAAATGACAATTTTGGAAATTTAAGTCGAGACGCGCCCGTGTCGTGTCAGGACTAAATTTTGATTAATAAAAGTGAATAAATTATAAGTCGCCCGTATGGTTATTTCGAGTGTGCCAAAGTGTCCGTCAGGGTCGAGATAGTTAAAATAATGTACCCGGGGGTTTAGTTTGGGTCTTGGGGCGTTTTTAAGCTTAATTAACACCCCGGGAGGGCGTTTTAGGCATTTTGTATTTTTGGGCTTGGAAACCTACGAATTTTCTAGGTTGTATCAGATGCTTAGGGTTGTGTTCTAGGGTTAAGACAACCAAAAACAAAAGACAGCCATTGGAGAAGGAAAGGAAAAGCTTACCAAGGAGTTCTAGGCCAAGATTTCCTCCGTTTGCACCGCCGTCACCGCCAAACGTTAGATCGCGCAACAAGGATCACAACCACGCTGATTTCATCCACAAATCAGAAACAAAAATTCACAGGCAAGTATTTATCTTGCTTAATTTAGTTAATGCTTCATCCATATTTGTTTAGGGTTAATTAGGATGAGTTTTTATGAAAGAAAACCTATGTTGGAGGTTATAATCGCATGTTGTAGAGATATAAACATCATTCTGGAAATCCCATTCACGTGTAGAGGTTGAACCACAAATTTACATTGGGTTAGAAATATAAATTATGGAAAAATAATGAGAATAACTAAGTTAAAGAAATTATTAGGGTTCATGAGATTTAAATAGATTTTGGCCCTTTTAATTCATGATACTTGATGAAAACTCGCATGCCTTACGTAAAATATTGTTCATTTGGGTTTATAATGCTTGTGGTATAAATTTCTGGGAGTTTGGGAGTTAAAGACTTGGATTTGGATGATTTTGGATGAAAATTCCCATAACTAGTATTCTTGAGTTTTCGCCATACCTGCTTGATCGATCGATCGACGGTTCGATCGATCGCCCCCTTTTTATCGATTGATCGACCCCTTTTGGAAAACTAGATTTTTTCTTATGTTGACTTAATCCGATTAAATGCGTAATAAATCTTGATTAATGTTATTAGGACATAATGAAACATAAAAAGGACCACTAGGGTCAAGGTAAACCCCGTTAAGTGGAACTTTAATGAAATGGGAAAATGAAGGGTAAACGGGGAAATATTCATACCTAAGAAATCTAACGTGCGTAGGCTTAATAATCGAAATGTCTAGGAGTTGGATTAGAAGGTAAGTGAGGGCCTACTGAAATTGTACTTAGGTAAAGAGAATATTTCGAGAGATGAGAAGTGAGTTGGAATAAATTAAATTTTGAAAATAAAATGAATAAGTCCGTTATAGGAAATAATCGAATAAAAATATACTGAGAATGGAATAATATAATGTTGGGCCGTGGGCATACCTAACTTATGAATGTGAATAGTTATATATCTATATGACTCTGTGATTGATCATATATCTTATATACGTGTAAACAAATCATGCCCGCGCTACTTGCTATCGCTGAGGTTTTTGCGCTGGGAGAGTCTTATCTTGATGGGACCTTTATGGGGGATATTGACTCGTACCCTAGAACATAGAAATCCTTGGTACAGGCTATCTGATTGATAGTCAGACGGTCCTAAGAGAGGTGAGGGTATGTGTTGACCTCTTAGTGACTTGGAACTATGCTTCGCCTCAATTTGTGTTTGTTTGTATTAATACAGTTCGAGAGTGATTCCGAAATAGTATTTCCCTTAGTACGAGTTATACGGGGACTTGATAGCAGAGTATGCAAACACCATAAATATTATGTGGGGTGCCAGTAGTATACATATATTATATGGGTAATTAATGTATATATATATATAGTCTTGAAATTTGTAACTTCCTACCGAGGCTAAAAGAAGTTAAGTATTGGATAAATATTCCGGTTTTATTATATATGGTTAAAATGTTGTGACACTGTTGAAAGACTTTTTAATTATATAAGAGTTATGTGACAACCTTAAATTCCTAGAATTTAATTATCTTAGTCTTAGAAATTGTCGGCATGGGATCTAATGAGGAATTTGAATTAAGTTAATCTTTTGGGATTAATAGTGCGTTAGGGTGCACACTAGAAGAGAGGTGAGACTTTCTCAAGAGAGTGCCATTACTAATATGTTGTTGCATTAGCCAGTAAACATTTTAAATACTTGCTAAACTAAATTTTTAAACTGTTTTACAATCGGGCTCTGACCCGTTTACTGTTATCTCTCCTCTCTTGTATATATATATATATATATATATATATGTATTACAGGGGCCCAGCCACAGGGGCGTCAGGCTAAGGATTCTCTGGATATGGAACGCGCTGCAGCTTTTGTGGGAGTTGCAGGCCTTGTGCTTAGACGACCTCATTATTGATTCCGTTTCTAGTTCTACTTTATCTAGATGGGAATGTGTCGCCCCTTTTCATTATTTAGTTGGTTTTTGTGAGAGATTGTAATTCATTTACTTTCAGTAGTTTTAATTTGGGATTTATTACTGTCAGAACGTTTTTCTTTGGTGTTTTGAAGTTGGGATTTACTATTCATGGTTAATTATCAAAGGTTTTATAATTGGACTTAAATAAAAAATGGGAATAAGGTTTAAATGGTTTTGACACTTAGCTTAAATATTAGGGTGTTTAAATTGGAAAATTTATTTTACGACAATGATGCTGAGAATGAACCAACCATTCACCTTGGTCATAATTTAATAAAGGATTGATCACCCGGTATTTAATTAGGCGGGGTGTCACACCTCCCATCTTTTCAGGGGAATTTGACCCAACGGATGCTCACCAGTGGAGGAGATACGTGGAGCATCACTTGAGGATGGTGGACTGCTATGATGTGCAGAAATAGATGTTGGCTACGTTCAAGCTGAGGGAAGATGCTTTAAAGTGGTGGGAGAGTGTCATGACATCGAAGGATAGGGATTGTTTGAATTATGGTGATTTATTTATTAAATTTAATGATAAGTACTTCCCATATGATATTAGGAGTGCGAAGAAGAGAGAATTTTTGGACTTGGAGCAGGGATCAATATCGATTATCGAATACGGGCAAGAATTCACAAACTTATCTATATTTGTAACCGTGGAGGTCAATACTTAGGCGAAGAAGATGGAATGATTTATTACGGGATTATCTTGTTCTATTAGGCAGATGGTGTTGGGGAATCCGACGTACATTACATACTCTCAGGCGGTGGACGTCAATGTTGTTGTGGCAGGAGAAGGTAAATTATCAAAATAATTTGGGAAAAAGTCAAGAGACAAACGGTCAAGGAGGAGAGAACAAGGGTCGCAATGACCAGGCATGAAAGAGATAGAGGACAGGTGAGGAGCAGAAGGGCAATATTTCCCCATGAGGCCCTCAAGGACAGGGGCAAGTACAATTAGGTGTACGATCTCCTAACCGACAGTATGAACCTTTTAGGGGAACATGTTTCAATTGTGGGGATATAGGACACCGAGATTCTAGGTGTCCAAAGGCGCAGGACTAGCAGGGTCAGGGCACACAAGGCCAACAGGGCAAAGGGCCTCCATCACCGGCAGCGCCAGGAGTGCAGGGAGCACCAACAATGGTAGCACCGATAGTGATCTCATTGGGTAGGTGCTATATGCTTCCAACTTGGGAGCCTCATGCAGGACATGCACCGCAGGGGCCACGACGTGGCTAGTAACACGGTACGTATTATATTTTCTTAGATATATATATATATAAAGTTTGATTTGGGGTACGCGCGGGTAGGATTAGGTGTATGGGCATCTAATAGCGATATTTATGGATAGGCACATGTGAGCCTTACTTTATGTTGTGCGTTTACGCTTTGTCGAATTTCTAGAAAGAAATTCTTGTGCTAGTGGGGAAGTATGTAACACCCTGTAAATTTAAATCATAATTTAATTATATTAATTGGGATTTCAAAAAAAATTGGAATGAATTATTTTTAGTAATTAAATATGTTGGTTTTTACTTTTGAAAAGTAGAATTTTAATCAGAATTGAATTCGGGGTGAAAATTGGATTATTTATTTATATATATGTATTGTTAGGCATTCTTGGCAGCTTCCCAAGACGGAATCGATTCTGCCTGGTAGCCGAATCCCCGCTGAATCGATTCGGCGAAAGGCAGTTATGGTACTGCTTTGGCTTTTAATAGAGTTTTGTTTAACTCAAATTTCTCCAACTATTTATATGTTAATATTTCAGGGTAGGACTTCTAAAACTCATTATTCTCAACCTTAAAATCAGTAGCCTCTCATCTTTTACATCTTCTTATAGCTCCAAACCCTAGCCCCATTTAAACCAAGATTTCAGTCCAAGTTTTGAAGGCCAAAAATCAAAATTTTCAAGATAGTCCAAGGGATGATTTTTGTCATCTTTTTGCAAGGAACACATTCATCCATTCAGATTTTTTCAAACTAATCTCAGGCATGGTTACATGTATTTCTTTCACTTAGTATTATACCTAGAAATTATGGCCTATACACTAAATACACGTGTTTTCTTAAAACAAATTAAAGGTATTAATTAGTGAAAGTGGAAGGCAAACCGAGACTGTTTTATGAAAAACTTTAAATATGAATGAAAACTCAAAACCTTGCATGTTAGGTTCGAGATTTGGGTTCCATAGACTTTAAGACGCTCACATGCCGATTTTTATGTAGAAATATCATTTAACTAATTTTTATCATGTAAAATCATGTTAACTTTGTGGATATGGCTTAATAGATAAATTCTTGTTGTATAAATTTCGATAGCATGCATGTGATTAAAAATTCAATAACTTGATGAGAAAATATTGTTTAATTAATATTATGAATAAACGAATATTAATCTATTTAGTAGTGATGTGTGGATTAATTTGGTAGAATTATTGTGATAAATGGAAATTTAGCCTTATGCCACTTATTAACTTTGATATATTCGACATCGCAGGGACGGCGAGGTTATGGGATAGATAAGGCTCTCACCTTTATTTTGTGTTCTTTCTAGGTTTGGGACTAGTTAGTAGGACTTTGGGATGTTATCGCTTTCTAGGTATGAGAGTAGATAGTGGTGACGGTTTACGGATAAATAATTCGGGGTGGGGTTGATTTTTACATTGTTCCTGGGTTTAGTGAGCCTAGGAGTGAGGCTAAGTGGTGTTTGTTAGTTAGTTTTCTTCCTAGATGATAGGATAGAAAATACTTATGGATTAGATACCTTTAGGTATGGGACTAAGGGTGTTTGAGAGTTCATGTCGTTTAATAAGGGTGGGCTAATTTGAGATAAATGAGAAATTGAGAATTAATCCTTAAGATAATAAACGGGTATTAAAATATATTGGCGGCGCGAGTTTGTGAAGGCTTGATAGTTAAACGGGTTGACTGGCTATAGCGACGTGGGTGTGTGTGGCGTCACGAGTATGTGAGGGCTGACTATTAGATGGGCTCATGGGAAATAGTGATGTGTCGTGCGTGAAACCTCACGAATGTGTGCAGAGCTGATAGTGAACTTGGCTGACTAACCATAGTGAGGGGATTGGGTGTGGTGTAGAACTTTTAGCGGGAGTACCGCAAGTAAAATGATGTAAGATTTTAAGCGAGAGTCCCGCAATGAATATTAATGATGGAGAAAAGTAATCATCGGGTTAATAAAATTAAATTAAATAATTAGTTTTTTGATTATTATATCTCATTTAATTTAAAATATTCTACTGCCGTGTTTATTGCGTATAATTCTATTATCTGGGTTCAAGGACCCTATTTGAGAGGAGTAGCTGGTATCCATGCGGAGGTCTCTGAACCATTGCGATGACTAACATTTCAAGTTTTGTGCCGGAGTAGCTGCATAGGAATTATTGGAGATCGTTTTGGAGGTGCAGATGGAGTTGTATTTTATTTACTCGATTTACTAGTATAGGTTTGCTTTTATTCAGTTGTTTTACATTGTAAGACATCATTATGGATTTTCTTGGGCCATTCAGTTCCAAATTTGTCTATAGTTTCAATGAGTTACTTTATTGGATTATTTTTGGAGATTTGCATGGTGATGGATTTTATTATAGCATGGATGATTATTTTTTGGATTAGTCTGATTATTCTGTTGTGGACGAATTTTTTTCATATGTCTCGTAGCTGTCACATGCTAAGAATAATATTTAATTTAGCAACGCCCGGTGTAGTCTTGGTGGCGGTCGACGCTAGGAATGCGCGGGGTATTACATTTACTGTTCTCTATTTTGATTTATATTATATGCTTAATGAACATAAATTTCTTAGTTAAATAACTTGTAAATCACTATTTTGTCTCTTAAACACTAGGATTCACTTTTGCCCAAATTCGGATTAAGAATAAACATTACCTTCATTTTTGTAATAATTTTTAATTTGGGTAGGGGCTCTCTACATGAACATTCCTTCATCCTCCATAATTATATCATCGATTTTCGATTAATTTACTGATCCTCTGTTGCACTTCAATCTTCTACACTTTGGACATATACTTCTGACTTGTACTATATGAGGTAAATATATCCAAATCTCGAGTAGTCATCAATAAAAGTGATGAAGTGATCGAAGACATGTCTTGATCGAATTATCATAGGAACACACAAATCAATATAAACTAGTTCCACCACATATTTTTCTCTATAGCCCTTGGTCATGAAAGTCCTCCTAATCATTTTATTCTCTATACAGGATTCACATACTGGAAATCCCTCCACTTCTAATGAACTAAATTGTCCATTTAAAACTTATATTTGAATTGTTTTTAAATTAATATGACCTAAGAGTAAGTGACAAAGATATGTTTAGTTTACCTTAGAAGGTTCTTTTCTCTTTAGGTTTTTTCCACATAAATTACTAATTTCATATTTAGCTGTAATGGTGAGATATATCTTTGAACATAAATATTATTTTACAATTTACCAAAACATATAAGAGATTTTTCATTTTTAATTAAAAAAAAATCCATTCAAAACAAGATTTGAAGCGAAATTAAATTTTTTTTAATGCTAGGGACATAAAAACAATATATTAATATTAATTTATTGTCTTCACCAAAATCTAAAGCTAAAATTTCTACTGCTGATACTATTGCCTTGTTGTGATCGCCCATGATGAGAAAAATTTCTCCTTCACTAAGATCCTTGGTTACCTTGAACTGGGCCAGTTAATGGGTTGGGTCTGGACCTAGACCCGACCCGAACCCGATCCGTATAATAGGGTCTGAGCATATTTGTTTGGACCCGAGACCCGAAGAACCAACCCGAATTGTACATTATTATTTTTTAAATATATATACATATAATATAAATTTATATATATTTATAAATATATCTTATCAATATGATATGTAAGTAATATATATAATAAATATAAATAATATATGTTTTATTTATACTAATAATATTCTATAATACATTACAAAATATTTTAATTTAAGATTAAAAAATAAAGAAGGGGGATAATATAAAATAACTATAAAAAAATTGAATATATTTGGCTAGACCCGGACCTGAACCCGAAACCCAAAGACCCGAACGGATCCGGGTCTGGATCCAATATTGTAGACCCGATGAAGACTCAAACCCAGACCCGAAGCCGATAAAGACCCGATTACACGGATCTGGATCTCCCTAAACCCGACCCGGCTCTGACCCGTTGACAGGCCTACCTTGAACCCCTATAAAGAACTACAAACATTAGTACTGGCTCCCAAATCTACATACCAATTACCGGTATATTTCACCAAAAAATATATCTCAATGACCAACGATAAATTACCGTTTTCATTCTTCATTGCTAAGAATATTGGACACTGCTTCTTCCAATGTCTTAAATGTTTGCAAATATAAAAGTTGTATAAAACCTCATATTGTTATATGCATAATTTAATTGTGAAAATTAATTATGTGTGCCTGATTTGACAAGAGATTTCACTATTTACATTTTTATGTGTTGTTTAATTCGTATTTAAAATTGGATTTAAGATACGATAGTTCGTAAATTAATATTTGGACTCATACTGTGTGATTATTAAATTAGTGAGTTTTTAGTTACTTGATTTTTCATATTTTTGTATTCGGTTTTTGGACACTTATAATGCCCATTTTTATCTCAAAATGATGAAATTTAGGCCTATTAGATTGGTATAAGGATCAAGTAAGGTTTTAAGTCATTTGGAGGTGATTTTGGGCTCTTTTAGGCGAGGCCCACTTGGGGCCCAAGCCTAGTTTAGAGGATTAAGTATTTTCATGAGTCATTAGGAATCTCATAAGTCACACATTACAATTTGGGAGTCATCTTGAGACTAGAGAGAAGGAGACTCAAGGGAAGATGAAGAATTTGGAGAATCCTGTCATAGTTGTCTCCACAAATTTGATAGAGGTAGATTTATTTAGAATTGGATTATAGTTGCTTTTGTGTTAGATTATTTATTTTCCTTGAAATCTAATTATATTCTTATCCTAATCTGATTTATGTGATTAAATAATTAGTTTTCATAATTAATCTAATCAATATGTTAATTATGTTAATTACTATCTTATATTGACTGATTTCCTCATGAACCTATATTGAAGTTGTTAGAAAAGTGTTTGAACTTGTTTTTATATTGAAAATACTTTAAAATCCCTATGATTAATTGAATAAATCCATGGAAATTGCAATTTAATGGAAATAGTTTATGAAACTAGGATTTTTGTGATTTAATTTGAAAATTTCCTTTGACCTCGATAGAAACTTATGTAATTGTTGTTAGAATTGAATTCCAATCACATATCTGAAGCGGTTTTATTGTTTGGATGTTTGTTGGGGCTTGGATGAAGCTTTGTAAGTCTTTAATAGTGTTGTAGATAGAAAAAAATTGGGTTTTTGAGAAGATGCATCCCGTAAAAGGAGGACTTTTTGAATTTATGGAGTGATTGATCGATCAATCATCCCAGTTTTGTCCAAGATGAATTTTTATTTTGTTGATTTGGATTGTTGGATTTGGGGGCATATGGATAGGTTATATTGTCCTCTACATTTCTTATACTTTTAGTGTAAAGTGAATTGTAATGTTTTTTAATTTTGGAACTGGTTGTTTGGGTTGGTTGAGTATTTTGACCTCGGTTGGTTGGTAGAGGTTAATTTGAGTATGATGTATTAGATTGCAAATTCGAGAGTTGGATGGGGTGTTTAGTGAGATTTTGGAACCTTAGATAATAGGAATTTTTGGCCGAGTTTATTAGGTCAATTATAATGTACTAACTAGTTGTAAATCCGCGCGATGCACAATACCTTTTATTTGTAAGGAAAATAAATAAAACCCACTATATACCTTTTTCATTTTTTTTAATTTTGAAATAGAACATTAACCCCTTAAAAAAATATGGTATATGAGATTTTAGAACCAAAAAGCTCCATAATCTAAAGACACAGTAAAGAAAAAAAACTTAAATTTTTTCCACTCTATGATGGGTCACTCGAGGAAAACATGTTAAAATAAAAGATTCTAATAAACTCCAGTAATTTTTTCAACTTGTATTTATTTGTCAAATCAATATTGTAAGCGATGTAATGTCTGTAAGAGATGTAATGCCTTTTAACCCTACCAAATAGACATATGAAACGATATAAAAATTAATGTAAAGTTCTTCATCAACAAATTCAAGTAATTACAAAATTGAAAATACAAATGGAAATAAATAAAAATAAGATAAGTATGGGACTGTTTAAGATATCTTAAAATGATTTAAAACCACGTGAAATAAAAAGTTTATAGCAAATTTTGCATTTGAGACTCGTGAGGGACAATTAAACAGGTAATGGGATTAAAAAATGGCCATTGTTTGGAACAGATGTCGATAAACAGGGACAAAATGGACAGGGTACGGGTAGTGGGCCAAGTAGGTCCGAGTAGTGAGATTAGAGGGGCTTCTGGGTTCGTGGGTCTGGTAAGGGCTCAAGAAGGAGTACGTACATGAACTGGGTTTAGGTAAGGAACATGGCGACATATGGTTTGTCCGGGTTAATTGGATGGAGGTCTTCGGGTAAGTGGTCTAAACAAAGACCTCATGTAAGGACACAAATTTCCAATTGAGTCCATATATAGTTTTGGCTCAATTCTGGACAAAAACATTTATTCATAGGATTGTATTTAATTGTAATATTCTCAAGCCTATGAAGTGTTTGTTGAAGACGTAGCCGCAAAGAGTATAAAGCTTCATCAAATATGCCGGTTTGTGTGCCTCGTTTCTACGTCATCAACCATAGTTCCATGCTCCAAAGGTATGAATGCAATATTATATATACAGGAGCTTGGAACAAAGTTTATTGGGTGTTAGGTTTTGTAAAAACTGTGTTTTAATTTTCAGAAAGAATTAAATAAAACTTTAAAATAAGTTTATAAAGTTTTCTGGGCTAAAATCGAATTTTCTAAACTTTCTGGTTTTTCGTTCGATAGAGTTGTTCGAACGAGATTGTCGTTCGAACGAACCTGCCAACGAGTTCCCACTAAGGCATACTGGTCCGTCATTAGATATGTCGTTCGAACGAGATTGTCGTTCGAACGAGATATCCAACGAGATTCTAACGAGTTCAATATGGAACGTCGTTATAAGTCTCGTTCGAACGAGATTTCGTTCGAACGAAATGTCGTTCGAACGAGATGCCAGGCGGGAATAGTTATTGGCAGTTTTGCACCCACTTCCCCACTTGGTTTTTAACCAACTTTTTCAGACTTTAATGTGTGCGGGAAGGACATTTTCCAACTTAACTTTTCCATCCTAGTTTATCTCTTAGAGAGAGTTTGAGAGCAAAAATTGTTTAGGAAAATGTTCATGTTTTGAGTGAGATTTTTAGAGAAAAATTTCCATCACTCTAGTGTTTACACCCAAATGAGTTTATTCCAAGTTATTATATACTTATCAATTGCTTGGAGTTTGGAACCGGTTTTCTCTACACCGAATTGAAGAGAAGTTTTGGGTTTTGCTTCCACCACCCACAAAGAAAGAAAAAGTGTTTCTATGTTAATTACCCACACGGAGAAAGGCTCCATGCTCGGGTGACGGTGACCATATAAAGTCCTATCGGTGGATTCCGAGACCGCGGTGGTGTTCCAAGGTTATTCGCTAGGAAGAGGTGTCTACAAGAAGAAGCGTCGAGGCTTGAGAGGGATCGAGTCGTGCGTTGTAAGTCTATCTATCTTGTACTTGTAATTCCGTATCTAGTGGATTTGTGGCTAGGGCCGTCCGAGGTTGTTTCCCGTCTTGGGTTTTTCCTCGTACATCGCGGCGTAGTGTGATTGGTTTATTTTATCTTGCATAATAACGTAGAACGCATGTTTAGGATAATTACAAGATAAAATTCCGTTTAAATTCTCACACTTCATTTAATTTGGGACTAAATTAAATATTGGGTAAAGTTTATTTAATTCAAGTCATTTGCTAAAACTTGGTTTCGCCTAATTTGCTAATATTGATAAATAGGACTTAGGCAAATTCTAGGACTTGGATTAATGAATCGGTTTAAGTGAATATAATAATTGTTTAATTGTACTTCACTTGGTTTAATTTTAATTCATTTCAAGGAATTAAAATTGGTTATTGTTTGGTTAAAGTTGAACCATCCCGTTTTACGCTTCCGCATCATCTCGAGTTTAGTTTCAAAGGAAATTAACATTGATTTTAATTGAGAAAATCACAATGCACTTTTTCAAATTGGTATCAGAGCCAAAAACGATAAAATATTTCGTTAAGATCCTTTAAATTTTTGGCTAAAATGGATTTTCCCCATTTTCAAAATTTCCTATTTTCGATGGTTCAAACTACGCGTATTGGAAAGCGCGTATGAGATCGGCACTAAAATCTATCGACGAGAGAGTTTGGATGTCTGTTGTTAACGGGTGGTCCCCACCAACTTATTTAGTTGAAAATGAACGTGTTATCAAACCCGCCGATAGATGGACTGAAAATGAGTTTAAACTTGCTAATTTCAATTCCCGTGGTTTAAATGCCTTGTTTAGCACTGTCACACTGGATGAATTCCGACGTATTATGACGTGTGAAACCGCTAAAGAAGCTTGGGATATTTTACAATTAACTCATGAAGGAACTAGTGTCGTTAAAGCTTCAAAACTCCAAAACCTCACCACTCAATTTGAAACTATCAAAATGAATGAAAAAGAAACGTTTGATGAATTTTATGCTAGACTTTCTGATATTGTTAATTCATCTTTTAACTTGGGAGAGAAAATACCTGACGACCGTGTTGTAAAGAAAATTTTAAGGTCCCTACCCGATAGATTTATTCTAAAGGTGACCGTTTTAAATTCTTTACCCACTTTAGCCTCTACGAAATTAGAAGAGCTTGTAGGTGATTTACAAACCTATGAACTGGATATGTTTCCCTCTAAAACTGAAAAGAAAATCGAAAAGGGCGTTGCTTTAAAAGCCCGAAAGAGGTCAAACAAGTAGTAGAGAGCGATAGTGATAGTGACTCGGAAGACATGGCTTTATTTGCTCGCAAATTTAGAAAATTTCTTAAAATTAACAAAGATAAATTTAAAAATGATTTGAAGAAATTTGAATCTTCTAAGCATGACAAGAATGAGAAGATTTCTAAAGCGGAGAAGATTCCTATAGCCGAAAAGATCCCTAAACCTAGTAATGAAAATTTAGATAGGGACGAGTCTAATAAGTGTTTTGGTTGTGAAGGTTATGGCCATAGGGCGTTTGAGTGCCCCACTAAACTAAGGAAAGAGGGTAAGCGACCCATTTCATATAATGCGACCCTTAGTGATAGTGATAAGGAAGAGAAGCCCGATTCCCTCACTAAGAAAAATTTTGTGGCTTTTATGGCTAGTCATGTGAGTGATAGTGAGAACTCATCGATTGATGAAAATTTAACACATGACACTTCCAAGGTCATTGTTTATGATTCTCTTGTTTATGATGATAGTGAGAGTGGAGAAGAAAGAGAGAGTGAAAATGAAGAAGAGGTTAATGTGAGTGAACTTTAAAATGCTTTTCAAGAGCTTTATAAAGAATCTATTAAATTAAAAAGAGCTAATTTGAAGTTAGAAGCTAGTTTAAGAGAAAGTGTCAAGGTCGTTGATGAAAATGCCTTAATAGAAGACCTTAGGACACGTGAGAGGACTCTTCAAGAGAAGCTAGAATATGTAGAAGGCGAAAGAGATAGCCCTAGGGGTTTAATGGAATCCTTGGAGCTTCTTGCATTTGAAGGGCGCAATGTTTTATTAGAGTCTAACATTTTAGAATTGCAAAATAAATTAAAAGACTCTAGTAATGTCAAATTTGATTTGGAGTGTCGTTCGGAAAAATTAGATAAAATCTTAGGAACGGTCCAAATTAAAAATGACACTTATGGTTTAGGCTTCAATATGTGTAATGAATTTTCCTCTAAAGTCAAAACCAACGTTTTAGGAGAATCTACTAGGAACACATTTAAAGATCACTCCTTAAGTAACTCTTTTCGACATGTCTTTACTTGTTCACATTGTGGTCGAAAAGGTCATCTTAGGAAATTTTGTTTTGATCTTAAACGAATTCCTAGAAAATCCCATAGTAAAGTAACCACGGTAGTTAAAGTGCCTACATCCCAAGATAGTCATTCTTCATTAATTTGGGTTAGGAAATCCGACTTGGTTGCTTTGCAAAATAGGGTTTTTGATTCTCATTTACTTTCACATGCTTCCTCCCTTGCTAAATCTAAAGGATGAATGTGTTAGTGATGTTTGCATACTTTAGCGTTTGTACTTCATGCTATATTCACATGCTAAATGTATGCTTGTTTTAGTCATTTACTAGTCATTGCCTCATTTCATATCATATGCTAGAAATTATGACGTGTTTATCTTTTTGTATTATATTTCGTGTTTGAATTGATTGGAAAAAAAAATATAAAGATTTTTGTTTATCATTTGTGTTTTATTTATTTCATTTAAGCTTAATGAAAAATACAAATGATTTTCGTTTAATCTTTTGAGTATATATATTTATTTTTGGTGAAAAATGTTAAAAACTCAAAAAGATTTTTTTTGTGTATCTTAGTTTGACACACTTTAAGTGGCATATATTTGTGTTTGAATCCCATCGTTTACGCTCCCACGTGGCTAGAACTTTTGGTTTAGATTTTCAATCCTTAAAATGTTCTTTACCATGTTTTATATGGAGTAGTTGGATTTTGTATTGTTTAAATGGATTCTATTTTTATATGCCTCTTTTCACACATGCACGAGCTCTTTTGAAATCTTAATGTCACATGTTATATTTGAGCTTTTTGAGGTGTTCTCCTACCAATCTAATCATCTACATATCTGTGACCTAGGAGTACTAGTGCATGTCAAAATCCATTGCATGTGAGCTTTGTGAGATAAAAAATTATATATCTAAATGTGCACGGGGAAGGGCTCTGAAAGGATGAATTAAATCATTTGCGATAGTAAGCCACCATTTATTGGATCTAAAAGAAATACGTGATCCAAAGGCCTAAAAACAGAATATTTGGCATTAAAAAGAAAACAATTGCCAAGGCTTATGTTTGTTTGATATATTCATTCATAAGCAAAAGAATATATACGCTTATTGAGGGAGAATTGGATGGTATATCAACGGTTTGCACAATGTCCGTTTATCCTAGTTGACTTTAATGTCATGACTCTATTTGGTTTGTAGAATCATCATCATGCTAGGCTTGTATGCATTGTGTATGTTTGTTCATTGAGTTCAATTTATATTGTCACATGAGGTTATATTTAAATGTGATAAAGTTTGCAATCAAATGAGAACTCCGTGAACGTTTATTAAGTGTTTGGGTCTAAATTTAATTGCTACTAGTTCACACCCCTACACTTCCGTTTCCATATGACACATTTTTGCCATACGAGTGTGGAAACTTATTGTATTTTGTGTCATGTGTGTGTTTATATCTATATATATATGCAAGTGCTTCATTGGTATATTTCTAGTTTATATATATATGTTATTTGTTTGTCTTTGCCTTACTTTTATTGCCCATATGCTTTAATGTCTTACACTTTAAGATTCAACGTGTTTATTAGTTCTTTATTCTTTGCCTATTCCTGAACAAAAAGGGGGAGAATGATGATAGGGGGAGAAATGGTATCTAATCCTATTATTATTGTATCTTAATTTGGGGGATATTTATATTAGGGGGAGACATCTTTCTAAGTAGGTCATGTGTTTGATAAAGGGGAGAATTAATTTAGGGGGAGTAATTAATTAATTGCATTTAATACTTTGATATTCCCTATGCATTTGATGAGTTTGCTTAAGTGTGCAGGATTTCTTCTAAAGCAGAATTTAGGGGGAGTAATTAATTAATTGCATTTAATACTTTGATATTCCCTATGCATTTGATGAGTTTCCTTAAGTGTGCATGATTTCTTCTAAAGCGGCATGGTTTAAACGGCAAAGCGTTTGATCCTTGGGTTGAGTCAAGTTTGGGTGGGTTATGTTTTGATTCTAGTAGAGCTTGACGGCCCTTTAGGATTTTTGTTTGGTTTTTGTCCCGGAATAGCCAAAGGGGGAGATTTGTAAGGACACAAATTTCCAATTGAGTCCATATATAGTTTTGGCTCAATTCCGGACAAAAACATTTATTCATAGGATTGTATTTAATTGTAATATTCTCAAGCCTATGAAGTGTTTGTTGAAGATGTAGCGGCAAAGAGTATAAAGCTTCATCAAATATGCCGGTTTGTGTGCCTCGTTTCTACGTCATCAATCATAGTTCCATGATCCAAAGGTATGAATGCAATATTATATATATAGGAGCTTGGAACAAAGTTTATTGGGTGTTAGGTTTTGTAAAAACTGTGTTTTAATTTTCAGAAAGAATTAAATAAAACTTTAAAATAAGTTTATAAAGTTTTCTGGGCTAAAATTGAATTTTCCAAACTTTTTGGTTTTTCGTTCGATAGAGTCGTTCAAACGAGATTGTCGTTCGAACGTACCTGCCAACGAGTTCCCACTAAGGCATACTGGCCCGTCGTTAGATATGTCATTCGAACGAGATTGTCATTCTAACGAGATATCCAACGAGATTCTAACGAGTTCAATCTGGAACGTCGTTAGAAGTCTCGTTCGAACGAGATTTTGTTTGAACGAAATGTCGTTTGAACGAGATGCCAGGTGAGAATAGTTATTGGCAGTTTTTTTGGAAGTTTTGCACCCACTTCCCCACTTGGTTTTTAACCAACTTTTTTAGACTTTAATATGTGCGGGAAGGACATTTTCCAACTTAACTTTTCCATCCTAGTTTATCTCTTAGAGAGAGTTTGAGAGCAAAAATTGTTTAGGAAAATGTTCATGTTTTGAGTGAGATTTTTAGAGAAAAATTTCCATCACTCTAGTGTTTACACCCAAATGAGATTATTCCAAGTTCTTATATACTTATCAATTGCTTGGAGTTTGGCACCGGTTTTCTCTACACCGAATTGAAGAGAAGTTTTGGGTTTTGCTTCCACCACCCACAAAGAAAGAAAAAGTGTTTCTATGTTAATTTACCCACACGGAGAAAGGCTCCATGCTCGGGTGACGGTGACCATATAAAGTCCTATCGGTGGATTCCGAGACCGCGGTGGTGTTCTAAGGTTATTCGCTAGGAATGGGTGTCTACAAGAAGAAGCGTAGAGGCTTGAGAGGGATCGAGTCGTACGTTGTAAGTCTATCTGTCTTGTACTTGTAATTCCGTATCTAGTGGATTTGTGGCTAGGGCCGTCCGAGGTTGTTTTCCGTCTTGGGTTTTTCCTCATACATCGCGGCGTAGTGTGATTGGTTTATTTTATCTTGCATAATAACGTAGAAGGCATGTTTAGGATAATTACAAGATAAAATTCGGTTTAAATTATCACACTTCATTTAATTTGGGACTAAATTAAATATTGGGTAAAGTTTATTTAATTCAAGTCATTTGCTAAAACTTGGTTTCGCCTAATTTGCTAATATTGATAAATATGACTTAGGCAAATTCTAGGACTTGGATTAATGAATCGGTTTAAGTGAATATAATAATTGTTTAATTGTACTTCACTTGGTTTAATTTCAATTCATTTCAAGGAATTAAAATTGGTTATTGTTTTGTTAAAGTTGAACCTTCCCGTTTTACGCTTCCGCATCATCTCGAGTTTAGTTTCAAAGGAAATTAACATTGATTTTAATTGAGAAAATCACAATCTTCTTTTACACCTCAGTTCCCTCTTCCTCGACCTTAACACCCAATTATCCACCTTCCCCTCATTCACAATAGACACATCAGATTTTCTTAAACCTCCAAGACCTAAATCCATGACCCACTACTCACTTCCCCTTATCTTCACAAGTTAACTTCCCTCAAAGATATGGAGAACCTATTTAACACGCATTCCAATTTGCTTTCGTACATTAGTATATTATGCTAGAAACTAAATCATAATTTTCAAGCAAAGGAAATACACACTCCCAAAGAGGGAAAAATATTATATCCTCCAAACAATCTAACCCACAGTACATTTCACATACTTAACCTAATAAGGTTTTTAAAGAGAGAATGTGAATAAGTACCTTCAATAGAGATAAATCCTATGTGAGAACCTGAAGACTCCAAGATTTATAAAGCAAATGATTAGATATCTTAATCATAATTTTTAAAACTCGAATCTAATCAAATGAATTCAATTGAGAAGCCCTGTAATGCATGGAAAAAATCGTAAAGGGAAGGAGATCCCCAAACTTAGATATAGAAAGACATGGAGAGAGATGAATAAAGTAGAAGGTCTTTTCAGCTTCAAGAGAGGAGATGGATAGTCAGATTGAGGAGAAAAGGGGACAAATATTACTAACTGCTAACAATGCATGTAAACAGGTTTATTATGGGTTTAATTACAAAACCACGTGGAAGACTAAATAGAAGATTAGAATTAATGCTTTGTAAAGAATTTTATAGTATATTAAGGATATGGTGTTTATCTTTTAATGGAGAATAATATTTAGTCAAAAACCCTAGAGTAGGGTTAGTTAGTACAGTTTATGTTTTTCCATATAAGTTAGGTGTGGGTTGATACCTAGACTTGGCTGCCTTGAAAGATGGGTCTACGTTTATGTGATATTTAATATTGTTTTTGTACATGGTTCTAGTATATGTTGTGGGTGAGACCATAAGTAGAAGTTGGAGAGACCTAGGAAGTAGAGATAATAATGTATAGAATCAAATAGGGGTAACGTGTGTATTACCTTTTTAAATCGTATTGATATTATATACGACCTGGTAGTGATAGGTCTATATGTGTTTATTTGATTCAACTTATTAGCTAGGGTTATATTTGTTTGAATATTTTATATGGAATGCATACAATGTGTAAGTGCTCACGAGTGACGCACTAGCGGGGATATCTGTTATAGAGAGTGTACGACATTGACTATGATGTTACCCGGGTGATTGAGATGCACTTTAGCTTGGTTATTTTACACTGGACATTACTACCTACGTACCCGTGCCCTGAGGGGAATACACGGTTCTTTTATCGTATAGTCATTGGATATGCGATTGATGATCGTAGTATATTATTGGGTATGGTAGTTTATGCAAGTGAGGTACAATCATTGTGATCATCCTTTATTGATGTTTTGAGGTTATAGGGTGGGATTACCTAGTACGGTTCCTAGTACGCGCGAGTGATCAAAGAAGGCAATAGGGATAGGCCTTCGTTATGTGTGGGTATGCGAGTAGCCCATTTACTTATACATATTGGGGGATGTACCCATTTGTGGATGTTAGATGTAGATATTGTCTTTCTCCTACCATGTATTGTTATGTGTTTCAATATTACAGATAGTTGTATGAATTACTTATTGTACTAGTGATATATATTATCTACATTAGAGATTCATACTTAAAAGGTTTATGACTTGGGATTCTTGTAATTTATATACAAGAGATGAATATTATTTTATGGCATGAGATAACCCTAAACGGATAGGCTTAAGATATATGATTTATGACTATGAGTGTTACCTTGGTTATTTGGCGAAACATACTGTAAGTTTTACACTACTATAAAACCTATGATTCCTAATGAAATAAAATAAAATTATGATGAGGAAATAAAGATTAAAGGGTTAAGAGATAAAACTTTAATCACATGGGCTACATGTGGGTTGGGATTAGAACTGCATGTTATTTTAGGTTATTGGGTCGGGAATTAATAATTTAAAATCCATTTAAGGTGAGAGAAAGATGTGTATTTATTTTATAACCCAAATTCAGTTATAATATCTTTATTTATCAGATGGTTATTTACATTGTTGTTATATCTGTGTTTTCACATGTCTTGTGTCATTGTTCCTACTATAAACCGATTTGATTGTTGAAAGATCACCTCTAACAACATTCTGCCCCTCATTTCATAGGATGTAGTAGTTGATCAGTCGCTCAATCTCTTATTGGATCATCTTATATTTTTTAAAGTCTTATATGTTTGTACATTTTATTGCTAGTCGTCTTTCGTACATATGGTATTTAAAGGAGTAGGTTTTAAAGATTGTGAAGACTGATGCCAAAGTAGGCTTGATGACTAAAGATGGTGTAGCGTTGACTCGAATAAGGGTACCTCACCCGCAAGAGGAATTACGTAGAGAGATCATACCCCAAAAGGTTTCTAAAAGTAGACAATACGATTTGTTGTGGCCAGTAAGCCTAAGATAATGATGACTAGTAGAGTCACAATTGACGATGGTCAAATGATGTAAGTTTTAGCAAAAATGACCAAAGTAAGGTCAGTAGGGCCGCCAGTGGATCCATGTCGGTAGTTTCGTTAGCGAAAGGTGTTACAATCATGGAGAGTGAGACCAATTATTTATTAAATATCTTAGTGAAAACCGTATTTTTGGGGTGCCTTATGGAGAACGTTACGGATACATTTATGGCTTAGACATTGAGGATTTATTATTATTTATTTGTAGTGTGTCTACTATGATTATGAGGTATATATTTTTCTCTAATATATATGTATATGTGGATACCCTAGCAGGTATGAGGCTTCTTCATGTTGGAATTATAGGGACTTGGCAGTTTGCTGGGTCGACTTAGTGTCCAAACTTTTTGTTGACTTTTTAGATGAGAGATCATCGTATTATTAGTGAGATTGTATGTATAGCTATGTTTTATGCTTATATCGACCACTGGTGGTAGGATTTTTTATGTGTTGGGATTGCTTTGCATAGTTATGCTTAGCTCGAAAGAAGGGCTAACATACTTATTTTTATCGAGATGTGAGTGCATTAAACGGGATTGATAAGCACCCAAAAGTGTTTAAATAAAACCCCAAATAGATAGTTTTTAATTAATAATTCTCGATAAAATCGGACTTATGATAGTATTTGTTTGTTTTGTAGCTCAATAAGCGTTTGCGGAGTTTAAAGTGATAATTTAGGACAAATTCGTGACAAAAGTGGCTTAATCCCGTAACCCTAGCCTACCTAATACCGAGCCTAAACTTATCCCAAATCTTCATCTGCGCCCGTGTCTGTTTCGTTTGTATTTTTTAGATTTTTTTAGATTTTTATTTTGTGTCGTTTTATTTTTAAGTTTTTATTTTAGATTTATTTTGACTTTTTAGGATTTAATTTCTATTTCTTTTTATTTAGTATAATTTTATTTTGATTTTTATTACTTTTTATTTTATTTTATTAAGGTTAGTTTTTTTAGGAATTCATTTATTTTTAGTTTTATTAGTTTTTACATTTTTTTAGGATTTTAGTTTTTTGTTTTACTAGATTTTTATTTTTATTTATTTTTCTTTTATTTATTTGATTAATTGAGTCTTTATTTTATTTTTAGAGTAGGATTTTATTTTTAGGAGTCTAAATTAAACACACACAATTAACCCAACTCACTCACACTATTTTCCTGCACCTTAACCTACACCAAATTAACTCACTCATCCCCATCATATTCCCCTACACCCTCACCACACACAACCCCACACCACATCATCTTCCCTACCAACACTCACACTCTCTATCCTCTCTGTCCATTAACAAACCCAAAACACCCAACACCATTTAAAAACCAAACCCCATAACCCATACTTCCCCATGCCATAAACCTCAACTCCATAACCCATATCGACCGGACCTGTTAACCACCTGCAAACCCACCATCCTTATCGAACCCAGGCAACCAGAAACACCATCCCTTACCCGAGAGAACTCGACCCCTTCCACGACCCTCTAATCCGATACTAGGCCAGAACCTAAACCTGCCTCAAATTGGTTCAAACCATAACCCGAAAACAACCCATAACCTGGTGACACCCCTGCCTCCGGTCGAGCTAATCTGAACCACCTGTACCCTTACTCTCTGCCACACAACCCATTTCACAACTACCTGAATTCCAGCAAGACCCAAAACTAAGACCACCCAAAGTCATTTTTACCCATGAGTCTCTTGCACGATTTCTTCACCTCCTTTTGTCCCATTTCAAAAACTCAATAGTCAAAAGCCAAGACCAAAAACCAAATAAACCCACATGTTTAAATAACATGTCTTTTAAGACATTTACCCCAATACCCATTCTACCCCCAACTTATCCTAACTACCACATCCCTCACAGGCCCCCACTTCTCACATGAGCATTCCCTCACCCAAATTAGATTGTTACCTCACTCAACACACATGCACACATGTGTGCATTATCCGAAAATACCCCTAGCTTCTTCCACCTATAAATACAAGACTTGGTGCCATTAAAGAGGGATCTCCAACTTAGTTTTTAAAACCTTGTGTGATAAATTTCTCTACACTCCTCTATAGAGAGTATTTGCATTTTTAGAAAATATCTAAATATAGAGGTGTGTAGTGAAATTTATCTCTAGGATGAATTCCACCCCACCCATCTATAGTGAATTTTTTCATTTTTAGCAATTATTTCAAAATAGATTGATGTAGTTGAATTTATCCCTTATGGCAGGTAAATTCTAATCCATTCCTTTAGGTTGAGATTTTGCATTTTTAGCAATTATCTCAATATAAAGTAATGATCTAGAATTTATTTCTTTGGATGAGTTCTAATGTAAAATTTTATAATATTAGGATTTGCATTTTTAGCAAATCTCTTTTATTATTTAATTGTCCGTTATGAATTCATTCATTATCCTCCTTTTTATTTTTATTTTGTAGTTTTTATTATCAGATTCAATAAATACATTAATGAGGGATTGTGATTGAGAGATTTTTGATGTATAATTAAAGAGTTGCTCCAATTCAAGTACAAATGGGTTTGATCTATTCCTCTCTTATTACTTTTATTTTAATCATCACATGCTTTCAATTGTTTATCTTATATTTTTGGATGATGATTATTGAGGGCTAATCTCCCATTCATGGGATGTATTTTGAAACCCTCATGATTCCAATTTAGTTAGTTTACTTTTTAGCAAAATTTTGTTTACCTCATTTTTTTATTAGTTTTTACATCTTAGTTAGTACTTTAAAATTTTTTATTTAGTTAGTTAATTAATAATCCCTTGAAAAATTCATAAAAAATATAAAAAGGCAAAAGCATAAAAATCATAAAAAAAAATAACATGCAAATAATTTCACACTTTTGTCTTCTCATATTTTGTGTTTCACCCTTAGATTTGGATTGATACTCCCTTACTTACCTCTATACATATTTTGATTTTATTTGTAGGTTCAAGGGAATTTTGATGGAAAGAAAATGCAACAACGACAGACAAATACACAAGAAGATCAATATTTTTATTTATCATGGATTATGGTTGCATAAAGGTGTCACCAATAGTCCAAGGTTCATATAGTTCTATTTAGATGGGTGTTGAATTATCACCTACATAAGAGTTCAGTTTTTGCCTTATATTGGCATTAGCTTTTGATCTGCTATAAATAAAATATATGGGATTGACTTCGTCAAGGACAATAGAGGTGTCGTAGGAGAAGAAGTGACTACTTTTTATAGCAATAGAGCTCCAAAAAAAGGATGGTTAACTAAGCGAATGTGTGGACCACCAAGAGCCAGATAAGGTCAAGATACTGAATAAGTGTTTGTTATTACGTATCGATGAGGGGAGTGTTTCTTCTGACAATTGAAACTTGAGCGAGTTATCATTAGTGTTAAAATAGGGAGGAGAATATTACGAAGGCAACTTCCTAGCACAACATGGAGCATGCACACCATTAGCGAATATTGATCGTATGACGGAGTACTTCGCTGTTTTTGGTGACTTCATCTTGTCGAATTGGGATGGGTGTAGAAGTGATGTCCGTCACATCTAAATCTATGTTAGGTATGGTTCATGCCCTAACATTGAAGTTTTCCAAGTTATTATTTACAAATAGAAATTGGGAGGAGGTTCCTTTCTCCATTTGATGATAGGAAAGGGTTGGATTTTTCAAAAAAGGTTTTTTCTAGAGGGTACCAATTTATGAGAGATGATTTCAACCAAGTCATGTGTTTTGTGATTTAATATACATTGTACATTATTTGGGGAAGTCCTTATTGTTGGTACAATGAAATAATTATTGGTGTGTTTGGTTTCGAGAGGCTGTTCCTGCCAGCCAAAATGGTAGAACACCAAAGACAATTGAAGAGTTACACTGTTTGAAGCCTAGTATATATATAGGAGAGTGGACCAATTGATTTTCGATGGGATTTGGGATTTTCAAAGAGTACATGGAACCATTTAGGATCATTTGAGTTAGAGTGATTGAGTTGCCTAGGGCTAAAAGTTATCTAGCATTTTGTTCAAGGATGTGTTTAAGACACTTCCAAGGAAGTGGTGTTCGTTATCGAACATATGGAGATTGCTGGAGTTGGCATAGAGATATAAAGACGAATGAAAGAATGATTTTGGAGCGTTAATAGGGAGATCAAGTTTTGTTAATGACATCTCCGATGTGAGGAATTATGAAGTGTGAGTTCCAAAAAGGAGTTGGAAAATCGACGGGGTGAGGTCGGTTGTAGTTTGACCTTTTTCGATCAGCGTCAATTTGTTTGCAATGTTTACCACAGATAGATGGAGGAAGGAGTTCCTAAGGGACAAGTTAATGATTCAACATGTAGATTAGTTGGGTTAGAAGGGTAAATGTACGTGAATTAAGATGAGAGAGACCTAAGACTGTATTAGGTTGTAAAGGAGTAAATTTCTTATAGTAGTGTGAGGATACGATGGGAGAGATATTCTAAAACTTCCAACTAGGAATGCAAAGATTTGAATTTTGAGGACAATTTTTTTTTGTGTATGGGGGGGGGGGGGATGTAATAACCCATATTTTATATGAATTATTTAATTGTAAAAATTAATTATGTGTGATTGATGTGACTTCAGATATTTCTATTTATATTATTATACATTGTTTATTTCGTATTTGAAATTGGATTTAAAATACAACAATTCATAAATTGATATTTGGACTCGTATTGGGTGATTATTAAATATCTAAGTTTCCAGTTACTTGATTTGGCATAATTTTTTGTCCGGGTTTTATGATGCTTAGAATGTCCATTTTTATTTTAAAATTATGAGTTTTAGGCCTATTGGGTTTGTATAAGTCTAGGGTAAGGTTTTAAGACATTTTAGGTGATTAAGTATATAAGACTAGAGAGGAGGAGATTCAAGGGAAGAGGAAGAATTGGGAGGATCTTGGCATAGTTATCTACAGAAACTTAATTGAGGCAAGTTTATATAGAACTAGATTATTGTTACTTTGTGTTAGATTATATCCATTCATTAGAATCTAAATGCATTGTTATCCTAATATAATTTCTATGATTAAATAGTTAATTTTCATAATTAATCTAATCAAGATGGTAATTATGTTAATTCCTAATGATACATATATACTACATCCGAAGGTCACGAGGACCCATAAAATACTACATTTGACCCTATGAAGATATGAGGTCGTTGATGGTCACAAAAATGAGTAGGACAATCCTATGAAGGTGGAGGGAGCCGAGGATCCTACGAATATACAGGTCGACCTTATGAAAGCCGGAAGTCTGATAAGGCTTATAAATTACTTAGGTTAAACTTTATTTTTGATTGTCAAATGAGTCTTATAAATGTTGAAGTCGAACCTTGTTCAGTGATTGTGGCTATGTTGACTCAAATTTTATTTTCCAAATATCTCTTCATAAATGACCCAAACAAGTTAATGCAATGTCGATTTGTTCTCAAACTATCGTTTATTGAAACTTGCTAAACAACTTGATAATTCCCAAAGTAAAACTCGAATCTTGTTATTCCTTTTATGCTTGTTCTATATCGTAACTAAATTTTTGGATTGGTACAAGATGCTATTGATATATATTTAGTCCATAAACCAATATGTCGTAAATTAGCCGAGTAAGTATATAACAACAATCAAGACTTGCCCTTGAACTAATTTGTATAAAATTAGTTGAACAAGTTGATGTCTCCCTCTTATGTTTATCATGCATCTTATCCAAGTTTTACATTAGGATGAGGTTGATACATATATCAGTGCAATGATTTTTAGTCCTCAGACAAATTTATCTTAAATCAGCCAAGCAAGTAGATAACACTTAATTAAGACATGCCCTTGAACTAATTTGTATAAAATTGGCCGAACTAGTTAATGTTTTCATTACTATATTTATCTTATATATTATACATGTTCTACATGAGGATGAGGGTGATATTAATTTCAGTGAAATAATTTTAGTCCTTAGACCAATGTGTCTCAAATCGGCAGAGAAAGTAGATAACACTTAATCAAGACTTGCCCCCAAAATTAATGAAGTAGATAACACTTTTTAACATCCTTAGTATTAGATTTATCGTTTGTTGGAGACCCTTGGCATTTCCTTTTCTCTTAAGGACGATTGTTTTGGTCCACGAACATGTTAGTCCAACCATTCTTTTCATCCTTAAAAATGTAACATTTATGGTACCATGGCCATGGTCTTTAAAAGTCACAATGTTTTTTCTTATTTTTTTTAGGGGGTGAGAACTTAATCTCTCCTATACACTTGAGCTCTTCCTTATCCTTATTAGAATTCAGGATGTGATGAACCTCCGTAGTGAGGGGCGTGCAGCTACTGAATTTATCCTGAGAATTATTTACAACCTTGTCTTCTTTGAGCTCTCCCTTTTTGGTTTCCATCGCTTCTTTGGTTGCCATGGCTTTCTCTTCTTTGACTAGAATTTCATTCATTATGGTAAAAGGGTCTTTCAAAAGTGCCAAGTATAATTTTCTAGGTTGGAGACCATTGATGAGGGTTTTCGCTGTAATTTTTTCATCATAGTCCGCAACTTTGAGTTTTTCTTTGTTAAACCTAGAGATAAAGTTAGTTTCAGGCTATAGCAGAAATTATGAATGAAGTTATCAACAAGATCTTTAAAGCTTCTGATATGAACCTAAGGTAAACACATGCACCACATATTTGATGCCCCAATGAGCGTACCTGAGAATGCTCTGCATTTCAACTCATCCAAAACTAAGTAAATATCTACAGCCAGTTGGTACACTTTTACACAATGAATGTGGTTTATGATCCCACCATATCTTGGTGTTGTTTCTGGAGGTTTAAACTTAACAGGAGTGTGGTAGCTTATAATTTTCTTGAACAAAGGGAGACCCTCCCATGGATCCACTTTAAAAGGAATTCTTACTCTTTATCAGATCATCCAACTCGTTTTCACGCCTTCGAAGGGAAATTTTCAAAGGCGTTTCACTTTTAAGATGGTTGTCCCCATACTCTTCTCTTCTCAAATCTCTTCAGCTCATATTAGTCTATGTACGATACATATCTCTAGGACAAACATACGTCAACCTATTCAAGGTCGGCGTTTCCATATGCCCTTTAGAGAATTATCTCATGTGATATTGGCTTTGAGAAGCAGGTGGGTGTAATACCCCATATTTCAGCATATTTGAGATTTAGTTAATTTGGTAATTAAATTTTTTGTTTTAAATTACGCGAGAAAAGTAATTTAATTTAATTTAATTGTATAATAATGTGACTATTAAATATTAATCGAGAGTGAGATAATGATTAATATTGTCAATTATATCTACTAAGTGAATAGTAAATAATTGACGATTATTGATTTACGTCATAGCGAGCGATATGGGCGTATTTGATTTTATCTCAATCAGGAGTCGCTTGTAGACTAAATTGGGGTCGAGATAGAAAAAATATTTAGAGTGACTTGGATGGTGATTTCAAAGTCACAGATGGTTCGTAAAGGATCGAAATAGTCGAAATAGTATACCTAGGGGTATAATTTGGGCCCCGGGTCAATTTTAGACCAAACCAACACCTATTGAGGGCATTTTGGTCATTTGGCAAGGAGTTTTATAGACCTATGAAATTTTTAGCCTCATATCATATGTTAGATAGATGGGGATAGGTTAGAAACACCAAGAACAAAGAGGAGTCCTTAGAGAATAAGGAGAGACCATCCTTGGAGCTTTTGAGGAGATTCTTGGAGCTTTTGATCTCAAACTTACACAACAAACAACCTAAGAGCGAGGATTGATAGAGAAGACAATCACATCCATCACCAAGCCACGAAATCAGACCCTACTAATCAAGAATCAAGTGTTTATTGCAATAAATATGAAGTTATAATACCCATGTGACCAGGGTTTCAATTATATTAATTATTTTGATGATTCTTGGAAAAAGATATTGATTTAAATGCATGTTTGGGTAGAGATTGCATGTGAAAAGATTTGACACCTGTAGAGGATAATAAAGTAGAGATTTTGTATGATTATCCACGAATTAAATATGGTTTCTTGATGTATTATGGTGAAAGAACATAAAACCTAGGTTTTTTTAGGATTAGATGATTAAACCCATTCTTGAATGTTATTCATAATTTTTTGATGCAAAAATTACGTTAGAAAAATGTCCTAATACATGTGGTATGGGTTTGGGACAATTGGTTTAGAGTTTGGTGGGGTAACATGGAAGTTATAGGTGTGTTAATGGTGAAAAAAGTATCTGCAAAATGAAGAAGATGAGTTCCGAGGGGCGAACCGGTTCGGTTCAGAGGTGAACCGATTCGGCTCCCAGAAAAATGCAAATTCTTCCTTTTTACCCAGAACTCATAAATTGTTGTTCGGTAAAACTTTTGGGATAAAGTAAAAATATAACGAGGTATCTTTTATATTGTTGTAGGCCATGATAGGGTTATGGGATTTTAGTCGTATCGAGAGAATTAAGACGATGACTAAACGAGATTTAATGAAAAAATAATTAATTCGTGAGAATGAGAATGTGATTACGGGAAAGTGTGGGTGATATTAATAATATATGATAAGCACCCAAAACTGTACATTTTATACCCCAAATAGATGTATTTTAGTTGCTAATTCTCGACAATATGGGTCTTATGTGCTTAAATGTTTAGTATGCAGGTTTAATGTACGTTGCGGAGTTCAAACGCGTATTTCAAGGCAATTGTGCATTTTACGGAGCTAAATACCAAATTTCCTAACCCTAACCTAACCCATCCTACCCTAAACTTGTCCCTAAACCGTCACCCAAGACCCGTGTGTGTTGGTTTGATCCCTTTTTATTTTATTTTATTATTTTTTAGATTTTTAGTTTGAGTTATTTTCATTTTTAGGATTTATTTTAGATTTATTTTATATTTTCTAGATTTATTTAATATTTTTCTATTTTATTTTTATTAGGATTAGTTTTATTTTATTTTGATTTTTATTGATTTTTAGTTTTATTTTATTTTATTCTATTAGGATTAGTGTTAGTTGTTTATTTTTAGTTTATTACATTTTATATTTTTTAGGATTTTAATTTTCATTTAGAATTTTAAGTTTTTATTTCTTTTGTTTTAATTTAGTTTTTATATAGGAATAGGATTTTATTATTTTTATTTTTATTATTTTTAGTTAGATTTTATTTTTTATTTTTTATTTTATTAATTTTAATTGAGTCTTGGTATATTTTTAGAGGCCAAATTAAACACTCACACACACAACCCCCTTATCCTATACCCACAAACTTATCCATACACCACACACTACCTACCCTTATCCCCACCATACACCCTACACCTCACACACACATTAACCCTCCACACTCATCTTCTCCAACAAACCACCCATCTCTTTCTCTCTCCTCTAAACCTCCATAAACCCATTTCCCTAACCACCTACACCCTCCAACTGCGACCCCCCTGCCGAACCTGCGCAGACCCATTAAAACCCGGTCCGCCGACGTGCGCAGCTCGACCCCATTTCCGGCGCATCGGCCTGAAAACTTTAGCCCCTGAGTCGCGTCCCCAGCAGCGCTCCGACCTAACCGCCCCTCACTCCGGCAATACCCTCTTCGCCGGCACCTCTCCGTCCCAGCTCCGACGTGGCTCAATCCGACGATGGTCACGAGCTCCGACGGCCTTACCCCCTAATCCGGCGACCTCGCGATCCATCCCCACCGGCCGGAACCCCCTCCGACTCCGATCAATCTCCAAACCAATTCAACCCAAAAACCAACTTCAAAAACCCAACCATAGCCCAAACCCATTTTTCAACCCATTCATTACCCAATTCCCTTAAGCCACGATCTGCCAACAAATACAAAACCAAATGCCAACTAAATTCCCATGTGACCATTTAATTCACTTATCACCTTTTACCCCTTTTTACCAAAATACCCCCCAACTAACCTTTTCTACCCAAACACAATTAAAACCCCAAAATGCCCTCACTCAAATCTGAATTTATCCTCACCTCACACCCCATGCACATGTGCTCTCACCATTCCCACATGCACACCCTTGCCAATTTCCATTTTTACCCCTCATGCTCCATGCCTCCTATATATTGAGGATGAAGACCCATTTGCAAAGAGATCTCAAATTAGTTTTAATCTAGGTGTGATAAAATTCTCCCCACCCCTCTATGTTGAGTATTTGCATTTTTAGCAAATACCTCAATATAGAGGTGTGTGTTGAAAATTATCTCTAGGATAAAATTCACCCCACCCATCTATTATGGATTTTTGCATTTTTAGCAATTATTTCATAATAGATTGATGTAGTGAAATTTATCCCTTATGGGAGATAAATTCTAACCCATTACTTTATGTTGAGATTTTGCATTTTTAGCAATTATCTCAATATAAATTAATGATCTAGAATTTATTTCTTTGGGTGAATTCTAATGTATAATTTTATAATTTTAGGATTTGCATTTTTAGCAAATCTCTTTTATTATTTAATTATCCATTATGAATTCATCCATTATCTTTTTACTTTTTAGTTTAGATTCAATAAATACATGAGTGAGGGATTATGACTGAGTGATTTTTAATGTGTAATTGAGAGATTGTTGATGCAAATGAAGATTCCATTTCAATTCAAGGTTCAAATTGGTTTGATCTATTCCTCTCTTTTACTTTTAGTTTAATCCTCACATGATTTCAATTATGTATCTCATATTTTTGGATGATGATTATTGAGGGCTAATCTCCCATTTATGGGATGAAATTTTGAAGCCCTCATGAGTCCAATTTAGTTAGTTTACTTTTTAGCTCAATTTTATTTACCTAATTTTTATTAGCTTTTGCATCTTAATTAGTAGTTATAAAAATTAGTATAGTTAGTTAGTTAAAATATTCCCTTGAAAAATTCATAAAAAAATAGAAAAAGTAAAAATAGAAAAAAATATAATAAAATGCAAATGAATCTATATATATGTCCTCTCCAATTTTGTGTTTCACCCTTAGATATGGATTGACTCCCTTACTTACCCTCTACACTAGTTTTGTTATAATTTTGTAGGTTCAAGGGAATTTTTGATGGATAGAGAAGTTGCAACAACGACAAATCTACATTAGAAGCAATTTTTTTAGTTATCAAATGGCGCCGTTGCCATTCTTGGGATTGTGAAGCTCGGAGCGGATTCAATTTTGTATTTCATTTATTTTTTGCCCTTTGTTATTTTTAGTACCATTTTTTTTTATTTTAGAAGGATTGTTTTAGGACTTTATTATTTGTCTTGTATTGCGGTGCATAGGACACCATTTATTTTTCATTTAAATTTGTAATAATCGAGACAAGCGTGATAGGGAAACCGGACAAGGTAGAGAGAGGGCGTCCAAGGCGAGGATTTAGAAGCCTCTCTACCTTGGGTCGGTAGGACTCCCGGGGACGACTGAGATTGGCGTATTCTCCCTCCGGTCGACTCAAAATTTTCGGCACCCCACGGCTTAAAAACCGTGGGAGGTATATTTCTTAAACCCTCGCGCCTCTCCTGTTAGCGAGTCAATTCTTTTGTGTGCTCTTATTTGATTTTATTCTCGCATTTATTTTTGAATGGTGTGATGAATTAATTAATTAAGACCTACACCCGGTCACTCACGAGAAGGGATTTCATCACCCGACTCACTCGCTTACCAATTGTGTGCTACCCTAGCCATCACTAAATTTAAAATCAATCAACTAGGTAGCCCAATAGGAGAAAATTTTTGCAAAGGCGATCACTCATAAAAATTCCGTGATTTTTATCGCCCGCGGACTTAATTAAAATTTGACTACTCTCTCACTACATTTAAAGATAAAAATTGGCTATGTGCTAGTTAGGAATTTTTCGTGACTTGTGTGTGTGTCCAATTCCATTTTTTGGTAGTCGATTTTAGTTAGTCCGTCCAATTCAAAGAGTCCATATTTTTTCCCCACCTTTTCTTCCAAATAAAAAAATAAAAAAATAAAAAAATAAAAAAATCCAAAAATCCAAAAATATTTTTCTTCCTTTATTTTTCAAAAAAATCCAAAAATATTTTCTTCCATTATTTTTAGAAAAATCCAAACATATTTTTCTTTCTTTAATTTTTAGAAAATCCCAAAAATATTTTCTTTCTTTTTGAAAAAATTTCAAAAAATCAAAAAAAATATATTTCTCATCTCATGGCCGAAGAACGTCCTTTACGGGACTACTTTGGTCATTTTCCATTGACACGTGACACGTGTGAGAGTGGTCCCGAGCGATCTCTTTATGATATTCTTCACGATTTCACCTCTCTCACGAGTACCGTTGGTACTCTTGACCCATCCATGCATGCACCTCCTATTCCATCACCCTCGGTGTCAAGTGTCACTGTGCCTCCTCCCTTGTTGTGCACCCACTGTTCTACTGCCGATCACATGTCCCATGTCTGTCCATACTTGTCATATCCATACAAACCCACCATGGAACATGTATATCCATATGACACTGTTTCGAAACCCACCTCGGCCTACTACCCTGCTATACCTAATCCCGAGTTGTGTGAGTACCCGAGTTATTCGTGGAGGCCTGATCACCCTTCCACGCAATACGTATCCCAACCCGATGTTGTGGATCCTCACACGTTCCAACAGTCGTCATGGCAAACTTGTGCACCCAGTCACGATCAGTTTCCTCACTACGCACCCCATGAGTATCAACCATCTGTCCATCACGAGAGCAATCCTTTCGTGTATGATGTACTTGACCCCACCCCACAAACTTCATATGAGTATTCTCCATATAGTCCTGATTATAGCGCGTTGTATCCACCTCACCCACCACCACCACCCATCATTCCACCAACACCTTCATCCACATCCACTCTCGAAACCCTCTTGCAAAAGTGCATACTTGAGCAAGAGCAAGCAATTCAAACTCAAGCTCTCCAAAGGCTTGAACAAAAGTTAAATGAATTGGTGTGTGAGCGAGAGTCGGATATACCCATGACCCCACCCATCGTTGCCACCGAGTGTGACGATGATGTGTCCTCTCGTGACACGGATTTTGAGTATGACCAACCCTACCACCCCGAGAATCTTGAAGTTGAGACCATTCCATGGTCCGGGTCCCAAGTCGACAATTGTGTTGACTTACCTTTCATTAGTGAGCCTGATCCAATCCCACCCTGTCCATATGAACCCCCACCTTGAGGTTCCTCTTCCCACTCCCGTCATATCCAAAACAATGCCCGAGTCTACACCTATCGAGTTTCACCCTTGTGTTCCCGAGGAACCAATTTATCCTAGGTTAGCTCCGACTGCGAGTGCTCACCATTTTCCCGAGATCGAATCCGTGATAGCTCCTAACTATCCGGATATGGATGATGTCCCACCATGCACGGTTCATTCTGAGCCTCATATTTCTAGTGATTCCTTTATCTCTGAGATTGGTGCCTCTTCTTACCCACCCACCCCATTTACCGATGCTACCTTTTTGGAGAAGTTGATCACTCCATCTTTAGAAACCACACTCCCTTGTGAGTATTCCTTTACTCCTCCCAATGAGTGTGTGTCTCCCACGCTTGAGTTGGATCATCTTCCTCCACCATTTATCCCACTCGATACACCGTTTGTCCCACCCGACCCACCCATTGTTCCTTTCACCCCACCACCTGGTTTGGATCTTGATTTTACACATTTAATATTTCCATTTACATTTTTAGATCCTCACCTAAAACCATCCACCACCCATGAGAGTATTTGTGCTACTAATCTCCACTCCCGTGCCACCGAGCTTGTTCATCCATGCACACCACTCTCTTGTGATGTTGACTTTTCCCATCCACAGCTCCCTGGTATGTCACGGCGCGACCATTATCATCGCCCATTCATAGAACGGTCGTGTCATTTATATGAGCCCCATCCCATTCCACTTACCAAACCATATTTCCTCCCTCACCAACTTGAGCACCATGCTTATAGGGCCCTTGTTGCCCTCACCTTTAAGCTCAACAAGGCCCGTGACCGATACCTTTCCCCCCTCACCTTAATCCCCACCCGCCCTTGGTCCACCGATGCTTTGCATCGCGTGATGCACTTCGCTATACAAGTGCATTGACACATTTAGCCTTTATCCAACAAGACTGACGCTTCAGTCTTGTTTGGGGGTGATTCTCATCACCCAATTTTTCTGCCGCCCTGCGCTTTCATAGATCCTATCTTTAGGGTGAGATTCCATCGGTCTGGCTGAAGACATTAAACTTAGCGCTACCGGGAGGCAGCCCGCGTTTCTTGTACTAGTCTCATCCTGTTTGGGGGTGGTGTTTCACATCACCCAATGCTTTATCATGCTTATAGACTTGTACACATTTTTTTTCTCTTATCATTTACTCAGGTTTATTCTTGGCTACATCTTTCCACTTCATGAGGGGTTCATTCTGGTAATCTCTTTCCTACCTTATGCTCTCAATTTTAAAAATCATTTTATCTAACATCGAGGACGATGTTCCTTTTTGTTTGGGGGTGGAGAATTTTATCAAAATCGTGCCTCTTTTGAAAAATTTTGATTTTTAAACCTGATTTTTAAAATTTCGTGCATTTTCTTTCATCTCACTCATTGATGTGAATTTTCAATCATCCATCTTTTAAAATCTAGGAATCAAGCTAGAGAATATTTTTTCTAAATAGCTTATGTAATACATAACAAGGCATTTTGCACCATGAATTTCTAGACTCAACAAAATTTGCGCACTTATCACGTCATTACGTTTAGAGTTGAAGAGTACTACAATTCTAAAGAGAACCTTAAGGATCACTAGTAGAGACTTTAGCTTGTGAGATTTGTGCCTTTCACCCTTTCAGAGTGTCTTACGCAATCTCCGAGTCACAAGTTGATTCAACTTCTTTTGGGTCCGCACTTAAATTGTTGTATGATCTCATTTTCTTTCATAAAATTTTGGCTTGATCACTGAGAATGACATCTTTTTCGAGTTGTAAGAAACGCGTGTCTTGATATTTGTCCCGATCACTAGGATTTTCATCTTTACACCTACCACTTTTTCCCCATATCACATTTCCATTTCCATTACCTTTACATTTATTTCCTTCGTCATCCATACACTTACCACTTTTCCATATCACATTTCATTTACCCATCACACATTACCTTCCCATCCATTCACTTCACCCATGTTCTTCCATATTCCCATGTATTCCACACATCATCCATATATCACTCCATCTATATACCATCATCATTTTGAGAAAAAGAGTGTGATTTCAAATGTAAATGTCTTCATTGTTAGTTTGAAAAGTGAGAGAAAAAAAAAAAAGAAAAAAGAAAAAAAAAAGTGAAACATAAAAATTGCAAAAATAGAAAAGAAAATAAAAATAAAATAAAATAAAAAAAATGAGAGAAAAGAAAAAAAAGAGAGTTTGTAGTTAGTAATAAAGACATTTGTGCCTAAAGTGTATACACTCTTCTCACTCATCCATCACATATCCATCATTTCACACATCAATCCCATTCTACATCACCATCCTTACCCTATCTCATCCCATCTTACCTCATCCCATCCATCCATCCATCCGTCATATCATCATCTCATCCTATCATACCGCACCTTATATCATCCTTCCCATCTCATTTCCCCCTCACCCATATACATACATATTCCCCCTTTGGTGTTCGGGCGAATGAAAGTCGACGTGGTGAATAACTCGACGTTCTCACTATAGTGATTAGCATTTATTTCATGAGATCATTTTTCTTTCTTATTGTTCGTTTTTCATATATGTGTGTGAGACGTTTGAACTTGATTACATTTACTCACCTCCTCACACACAAGAGCGATACACTAACCCTAATCTCGAGAGTTCGTTTGAGAGAGATATATCCAGTGAGATTTGAAGTTGAAGCGTTGATTTCGACAAAGCAATCTAGGAATTACTCTTATGATTCTCGACCCGTTTTGACTGATTCACACTACACACGTTGAGTTCTAGGAAGGATGTGCCTTGAGTATTTACTTAACTTAAACTTTTTACAAATTCTAGCTTGTATTTCTCAAAATATTTCTCATGTGATGGATTGTGCGATTATTCTATGTCTAATAAGAGATTGACTGCCTTTCAATAAATCATTTTTGCAAATAAGTATTTTGTGGGTATATTCCCTGCAAACCCTCACGAGACACAACTCGTCCTGTAGGGCAACCTATAGGTTTAAAGGCTTGTTGCACATGCTAAGTGCAATCGCAAGTGCCCGCGAAAGTGGTACACTTTTGGTTACTTATCTTTCTCTTTCTCTCTATCTTATTGCTCGAGGACTAGCAACGCTCTGTTTGGGGGTGGTGTGATAAGCACCCAAAACTGTACATTTTATACCCCAAATAGATGTATTTTTGTTGCTAATTCTCGACAATATGGGTCTTATGTGCTTAAATGTTTAGTATGCAGGTTTAATGTACGTTGCGGTGTTCAAACGCGTATTTCAAGGCAATTGTGCATTTTACGGAGCTAAATACCAAATTTCCTGACCCTAACCTAACCCATCCTACCCTAAACTTGTCCCTAAACCGTCACCCAAGACCCGTGTGTGTTGGTTTGGTCCCTTTTTATTTTATTTTATTATTTTTTAGTTTGAGTTATTTTCATTTTTAGGATTTATTTTAGATTTATTTTATATTTTCTAGATTTATTTAATATTTTTCTATTTTATTTTTATTAGGATTAGTTTTATTTTATTTTGATTTTTATTGATTTTTAGTTTTATTTTATTTTATTCTATTAGGATTAGTGTTAGTTGTTTATTTTTAGTTTATTGCATTTTATATTTTTTAGGATTTTAATTTTCATTTAGAATTTTAAGTTTTTATTTCTTTTGTTTTAATTTAGTTTTTATATAGGAATAGGATTTTATTATTTTTATTTTTATTATTTTTAGTTTGTTTTATTTTTAGTTAGATTTTATTTTTTATTTTTTATTTTATTAATTTTAATTGAGTCTTGGTATATTTTTAGAGGCCAAATTAAACACTCACACACACAACCCCCTTATCCTATACCCACAAACTTATCCATACACCACACACTACCTACCCTTATCCCCACCATACACCCTACACCTCACACACACATTAACCCTCCACACTCATCTTCTCCAACAAACCACCCATCTCTTTCTCTTTCCTCTAAACCTCCATAAACCCATTTCCCTAACCACCTACACCCTCCAACTGCGACCCCCCTGCCGAACCTGCGCAGACCCATTAAAACCCGGTCCGCCAACGTGCGCAGCCCAACCCCATTTTCGGCGCATCGGCCTGAAAACTTTAGCCCCTGAGTCGCGTCCCCAGCAGCGCTCTGACCTAACCGCCCCTCACTCCGGCAATACCCTCTTCGCCGACACCTCTCCGTCCCAGCTCCGACGTGGCTCAATCCGACGATGGTCACGAGCTCCGACGGCCTTACCCCCTAATCCGGCGACCTCGCGATCCATCCCCACCGGCCGGAACCCCCTCCGACTCCGATCAATCTCCAAACCAATTCAACCCAAAAACCAACTTCAAAAACCCAACCATAGCCCAAACCCATTTTTCAACCCATTCATTACCCAATTCCCTTAAGCCACGATCTGCCAACAAATACAAAACCAAATGCCAACTAAATTCCCATGTGACCATTTAATTCACTTATCACCTTTTACCCCTTTTTACCAAAATACCCCCCAACTAACCTTTTCTACCCAAACACAATTAAAACCCCAAAATGCCCTCACTCAAATCTGAATTTATCCTCACCTCACACCCCATGCACATGTGCTCTCACCATTCCCACATGCACACCCTTGCCAATTTCCATTTTTACCCCTCATGCTCCATGCCTCCTATATATTGAGGATGAAGACCCATTTGCAAAGAGATCTCAAATTAGTTTTAATCTAGGTGTGATAAAATTCTCCCCACCCCTCTATGTTGAGTATTTGCATTTTTAGCAAATACCTCAATATAGAGGTGTGTGTTGAAAATTATCTCTAGGATAAAATTCACCCCACCCATCTATTATGGATTTTTGCATTTTTAGCAATTATTTCATAATAGATTGATGTAGTGAAATTTATCCCTTATGGGAGATAAATTCTAACCCATTACTTTATGTTGAGATTTTGCATTTTTAGCAATTATCTCAATATAAATTAATGATCTAGAATTTATTTCTTTGGGTGAATTCTAATGTATAATTTTATAATTTTAGGATTTGCATTTTTAGCAAATCTCTTTTATTATTTAATTATCCATTATGAATTCATCCATTATCTTTTTACTTTTTAGTTTGTAATTTTTAGTTTAGATTCAATAAATACATGAGTGAGGGATTATGATTGAGTGATTTTTAATGTGTAATTGAGAGATTGTTGATGCAAATGAAGATTCCATTTCAATTCAAGGTTCAAATTGGTTTGATCTATTCCTCTCTTTTACTTTTAGTTTAATCCTCACATGATTTCAATTATGTATCTCATATTTTTGGATGATGATTATTGAGGGCTAATCTCCCATTTATGGGATGAAATTTTGAAGCCCTCATGAGTCCAATTTAATTAGTTTACTTTTTAGCTCAATTTTATTTACCTAATTTTTATTAGCTTTTGCATCTTAATTAGTAGTTATAAAAATTAGTATAGTTAGTTAGTTAAAATATTCCCTTGAAAAATTCATAAAAAAATAGAAAAAAATATAATAAAATGCAAATGAATCTATATATATGTCCTCTCCAATTTTGTGTTTCACCCTTAGATATGGATTGACTCCCTTACTTACCCTCTACACTAGTTTTGTTATAATTTTGTAGGTTCAAGGGAATTTTTGATGGATAGAGAAGTTGCAACAACGACAAATCTACATTAGAAGCAATTTTTTTTAGTTATCAATATAAACCAGTAGAGTAAGGAAGACTTAGCTACTGAATTCATAAAGGGGTGACTAGGGCCCTTAGAGTAGAGAATAATAATCAATTAAATGCGGTAGTGAGAATAATAGTAAAATGAAAGTACGGTGAGTATTCGAGTGATATATACTACGTAACAATGTTGATGGTTAGGTTGTGTGTATAACTACTGATTATATATATATATATATATATATATATATATATATATATATATATATATATATAGGTTATGTGTACCAATATGATTAATGATTATGAGTTAGCATACCTACACGGCTTGCTATCATAGAGGTTCTCCCGCAGTGGGCGATCCCACCTTGTCGATTCCAGAGAGGCCATGAGTTGTGCCCCAGAACATAGAACTTAGGGCGACTCACTATGTGACTTGTATTAATGGAACCGGCGTGTCATTTGGGTACGTTAGGTATGTGCGTAGCCCAAAGGCTTAGAACTATGTTTTCATCCATTACTTGTTGTTTAATTCTGGATTCGAGGAGATTATCGAAACAATAGTCCCTATTTAGTACGAGAGGTACTTGGACTAATACCAGAGTACGCCTCTTTCATAGTGCTCCTTCTGAGAGACACCGTGCTTGTATATATTGGTGGGAAAAATATATATATTCTTGTTTGAATATTCTACTTATCTGTGATGGTAGACTAATAGATAGTGTATATCTAAAAGAATGAATTAAGTAGTGAAACTTAATAAATGATTGAGAAGATAAATGAAATGATAATTCCAACTCTTAACATAAATGTTAATTCGATTAGCGTACTATATGGGCTGTAAGGGTCCTTATAGATGTTGATAGTCTAGGTTGATACTTATGTCTAGTTATCTTGGGTAGTACAGCTAGGTGGGCTAAGTAGAGAACGTTAGGCGTGCACAATAGTTGAGGGGTGAGGATACTCAAGAGAGTGTACATAACATGTGTAATTAATAACCAATTTTGAACTGTGATAAACTCTTAATAAATATTTTCAAAATTTTTTGAGTACTAACTCTTTCTATAAAAATATTTTCAAAACCTTTTAGGTGTCTAGCCACAGGTACTTCAGATTTGATACTCTATTCCAGGGACTCGCAGTTGTAGCACGGGTGGATGCTTGTAGGACATCTGATTAAACACATAATTTCTGCATTTTCTAGTGTAGGATCTATAGGGAGGACTTCAGTATTACAATTTTCATTTGGGCCTGTTTACCCATTTAGATTTTATTCAGTTATTATTTAGTTTGGTTTTAGCCAATAGCTTATTCAGCAAGACTTTATTTTATCTATATATTGTGATGGATCGGGCTCTTTATTAGTGTATGGTTTTAATTTGGTTTTCTGTATGTTATTATCTATTTAATGAAAGATAAAATTTGGCACCGGTTTAATTAACTAATAGGTGATTAGTAATTAATTTGGTTTTCGACAGTGATGCTAAGAATGAACCAATCTGGAAATCCTGATTTAATGTAATAAAGGATGGTCACCGGGTCTTTAATTAGGCAAGATGTCACATACGGTATCAGAGCATCAGTTTTTAGAGTCCATAGGATCTTTACAGCTTACTACCATTTCAGCGTGTCGTTCTTTTTATGTAGAGCCCTATCATTAGGACTATTGCTTTTTTTAATACCCCATATTTTTATGACTTTTAAAATTGGGGATTTATAAAATTTAACTTGAGATATTAATTTAATATTAACCCAGAAATTATTTTTAATACTTACTAGCATGATGTGAGTTAGTAATTATTGGAAATTTTTTGAATATTACTGGATGAGTAAAGTAATATATGAGATTGATTTTATTAAAATTGTCATGAGGGAACAAAATGGCAATTATGGAAATTTAATTCGGGACGCGCCTGTGTCGTGTCAGGACTAAATTATTTTTATTAAAGTGAATAAATTATAAGTCATCTGTATAGTCATTTTTAGTGCGCCAAAGTGTCCGGAAGGGTCGAGATAGTCAGAAAAGTGTACCCGGGGGTTTAGTTTGGGTCTCGGGGAGTTTTTAGGACTAATTGTCATCCCGGGAGGGTATTTTAGACAGTTTGTATTTTTGGGTACTTAAACCCACGAATTTTCCAAGTATACATTAGCCATTAGAGAACAAGGTGAAGAGTTTCCAAGAAAATCCAAGGCCTAGAACTCACCCGATTTCATCACCACCACCATCAAAATGTAGATCGCACGACGAGGAACACAACCATATATTTTTCATCAACAAATCAGATCTTTAAATCCTAGGCAAGTATCTATCTTGATAATTTACAAGTTAATATACCTTCCATGTTAGTCTAGGAATGAAAATCATATGTTTTAATTGAAGAATTATATATTTTGGAATAGAATTTACGTGTTGTAGGGAGAATTCATATAGTCTGAAATCGTGATCATATGTAGAGGATTACCCAAAAATTTATTATGATATTTGGGAAGGAAATCTGGATTTAGATAGAGGTTTGTGATTATTCATGCAAAATTTGGTTTTATAAAGAAATATGAGATTAACCCCCTTTTTGTTTGATTAGTTCAGGATTTATTGATGTCGTTATGTTAGAACATGTTTATGCACATTCATTATACATTTGGATTACTTTGATGGGAGTTTGGGATGAAATTTTAGAGGTTTGGAGGGGTTAGAATGGTTGAACCCGTAGTTTGAAAGTTGCAGCAAACTGGGCAAGAACTGCTTGATCGATCGATCGATCAAGAGTATCGATCGATCGACCCCATTCCTCGATCAATCGATCCCTACTGGAAAGGTGCATATTTTTCTCTTTTTTGTTTAATCCGGTTAAGATACATAGGAACCCTTGATTATTATTTTTGGAGTATAATAAGCTATGAAGAGGACCAGTAGAGTCTAGATGGACTCCGTTAAGTAAAATTTAATTGAGATGAAATTATGGGTTAACGGGGAGTTATTCATACATTGGAAATTATGCGTACATTTATTAAAAGATTGAGACTCGTGAAAGCTTTAGACTAGAAGGTAAGTGAGTATATACCTACTGAAATATATACTTAGTGAGAGAGAATACTTTGAGAGGTAAGAAGTAAGCATGAAGTAAATATTAAATGAGAATAAAATAGACAAATCCGTTATGCGAGATAATTGAGTAATTTGTGTTGAGAACGGATAATAACAATTACGTGTCGTGGGCGAACCTAATTTGGAAAATATGAATATTTATACGTATGAATGTGTGATTGTGCATATATTATGTATCTGTGTATGACATACCTAGCTTACTTGCTATCGAAGGGATGTCTATGCGTGAGGGCAGTATTATCCTGATGAATATATGGGACCTTCGACTTGTTGTTCAAGAACATAGGACTTAGGTCGATTACCATTAGTGAGAACAATGGTATAGAACGTTCATTTGGGTGCGTAGGTATTTGCATAGCCTAAAGGTTTAGGACTATGTTCGCCTTCATTATTTGTGATTTTATATTTGTGGTTCGAGGAATATTTACCGAACCTATAATCCCCTATATAGTGACGTGATGTATTTGGACAAGATAGCAGAGTAATGAAATACCGCAGCTGTGTCTCAGGGTGCAGTGTAATATATATATATATATATATATATATATATATATATATATATATATATATATATATATATATATATATATATATATATATATATATATATATATATACACATGTGATGATATCTACTATGTGTCTAAAGTAGAAATGTAAGATAGTTATGTATGAAAACACTTAGTTTAATTGAATTAATAAGGGACTTATCCATGTTGAATTTAAATGGATATATATGTATATAACATCATTATATATATTATAATGTTAATACGTGGGAATAATTTGGGCTATAAAGAATGGATACATGTGGTTAATCTAGTTAGCGTGGGAATTATAACTAGGATGGATTAGAGGTACGTTAGGTGTGCACACTAGATAAGAGGTGAGGATTCTCAAGAGAGTGTCTCATACTAACATGGTTGTGATATTAGCCGGTAAGTATTTTAAATACTTGCTAAACTCTTTTTAAAATTTTTTTTACACTAGGGCTCTGACTCGTTTTTTGTCATTTCTTTATTTCTTGTATATATATGTATATACAACAAGTGCCCAGCCACAAGGGCGTCATACTTAGGTTCTTTGGATTGGACGTGCTGCAGCTTATGTGGGAGTTGTAGGCCCTTGCTTTAGCCGACTTCATCATTGAATCCGTTCCTACTTTAGATCTTAATAGTTAGGTCATGTGTCACACGATTTCCTATTCCAGTTGGATTTGCCATAGATTTATGTTCATTTATATTTCCAGCATTTAGTAATCCTCGGGAGCTAACTCTTGTCAGGATGATTTCATTTATAGTTCATAACTTGGTTTGGTTTATCTAGATGGTTTAAATGGTGGTGTAGTAATTGTTAACCTTTTATTAATGTGACTCTTAAAGTGTTTTTATTAAAAAGGTTTTCATATTGGAATTTAATAAAATGTAAATAAGGTTTTAAATGGTTTTGACACTTAGCTTAATTATTTCAAGTTTTCAAATTCGAAATATTATTTTGCGACAGTGATGCTGAGAATGAACCAACCGTTCACCTAGATTTTAATTGAATAAAGGACTGACCACCCGGTATTTAATTAGGTGGGGTGTTATAGGTGGTATCAGAGCATCAGGTTCTAGTATCCTGTAAGATCTGTTCGGCTTATTATGCTTCGAGCGTAGCTTTCTTTGATATGGGGCCCTATGTTTAGTATTGTTTATTTCTTTGGTGAGATTCCGTTCTCCTTCTATCATGTATATATCTGTGAATCTTATTTACGTTCGGGCGTGTTTGAACAATGAAGTATGGCGGATGAGGGCCGTTGGGCGAGTAGCGGGAGACAGGGCTTAGAGAGGTTATGAAGTATGTTCGAGGATGACGACCGTGGTCGAGGTCACCCCTATTATGGCACGAGGGACCAGTAAAGACGGCTAGGAGGAAACATACAAATTCCAAGTGCTTCAATAGTCTAAAATGTTCCAAATTAGACTCACCTAACGTGGTGCGCTTGGGAGAGGGTCAAATGGAAAATTGAGGAGAGCCGTCAGCGAAAATTCTAAAAATATGGGAATTGTGTGCTTCCCAATGAAGGTAATATATTCAAAGACTAGGGCATATGGCGGAGTGTGGTTAACTATAATTGAAAATTTGAGGTAAAATTTTTCTTGACTCATCGGAGCAAAGTTATCATAGTGGGAGTCAACCACCACATTTAATAATGAAATGTTACGTCAATGGAAGGACCTTAGGTGCAGTTTAACTGCACGTTACTTCATCAATTGTTAATATTAAGATGTGAACTTTGTTTGGAACTCATCATGGAAGGGTCGGATAGGGATCCATTTGCAAATGAATTTAGACTTTTAGCCAATCTTGTATCTGCAGATGTGGATACCAATGGTAGTGAAGATTTCAAGTAGGAGATCAACTCATGAGGAATGTTGACCACACTTACAAATAATTCTGTTGGACGGTCAATCCATATGATGACCATGCCAGGCATTGTCCGTAAAGATGTTAATGCTTCTTTGTGAAAGGAGCTAAAGGAATCAAAATATTTATCAGGAGAGTAACACTAGCTGAAATGGAGTTAGTGAAATGCCGCAAGGGGGTAAACCCATTAGGAGGCCCATTTAAATGATTCGGGTAGCTGAATCCTTACCAAGTGATGGTGATTTCAGTAAGATCTGCCGAAGCTAGTAGTGTATTCCTTAGGGTCAACAAATCTAAGGGAACGATGTGGGATAGCCATCAGAATCGAGACTATTTAAGTCCTAGAGATGGATAACCCTAATAGGGTTAGTGTGAGTGGTAATAATTGGATTATGTGTGGAGGTATTTTGTGGAGGGTGAAATCACATGTGTTAATGTTTCCTGTAGTGAGTAAAGGGACACGAGTAGGGTGCCTAATGAAGGGCAATGATTAAAGTAGTTTTGTTTTAGCTCAGACAGGCGTATTTTGTTTGAAAGCCATTTAAGTAGCCAGGACGAATGGAAAAGTAGAAGTACGAGTTTTATTCTCGGAGGATGAAGCGTGTTTTATGTGACACGAGAAAGTCATTACATTTTTTTTATTGCTAGATTCACACATGAGAAGAATTTAGTGCGTATATCTATAGAGTTATTATTATGTATATGTTTTCCCTTGTATAGCGGGGTTGTCTTCAGTGTTATTCGTGGAGGATAAATGGGCGCATCGTTTGTGGTTTATACCTTATTAAGATTATTCGTTCTAGTGATGTGATTATCGGCATGGATTGACTTGTTGTATATGAGACCAAGATTGATCGTTATAGCCATCGTATTGTCTTTGGCAAGAGAGTGAATAAGTAGACTTTTATATATATAGATAAAACCTGTTGGGATGTTATATACTATAGACTAAGGACTTGAGGAGTTTCAATGACCGACTATTTTAGGAAGTAGTGTATCGTGGGGGTTACTTGTTTGGATTTCGCTCTGCGAGACACCCCACGCATGAAACTAAAGAACGTTGGGTGTCAAAGTAAGTTAGGTCTTTAGAATATGAGTTTATAACCTTTTCCATTACATATGTATGTATATATATATATATATATATTAATCAGAGGGTTATGAGTTGTAGCATGAATTGAGGCAAATGGAATCGCTAAGTGAGAATGTGAAAATCATAGAAATACGGATTATAGACTAGTTAGTCAGTTAATTAAGGGTAACCTTACAAAGGAATCACATTCATTTAGATCTTATAATGGAATGCACACACATTGGGTGTATGGGCGCCCTGGATGGTTGGATTGTAGTATTTTCCATATTTGTGACACAGTAAGTATTCTTGAACTTAATGAAAGTAGAAGTTTCAGATTTAGTTGTTTGATGACTTAGGATCGTTACTCCCATAATTTTTTTCCATGAGGATGGTATAGGAAGGATTGGGTAAAGTTTAACTCGAGATAATTTAAACTAAATGGCAAGGCTTGGAGTATAACATTACTGGGGGTATTTAGTAATGTAACGTATGGGTGGTACGACGGAAATTACATGAGATGTGAGATTAATACCCGTAGTTGTCCTAGCCAGTTACGCTTTATTTTTTTTCGAATTTTGGGACGAAATTCCGTTATTAGGGGGAAATATGCAATACCTTGTATTTTTATGACTTTTAAAATTGGGGATTTATTAAATTTAATTTGAGATATTAATTTACTATTAATCCTAAAATTATTTTTAATACTTACTAGCATGATGTGAGTTAGTAATTATTGGAATTTTTTTGAATATTACTGGATGAGTAAAGTACTATATGAGATTGATTTTATTAAAATTGTCAAGATTGAATAAAATGGCAATTATGGAAATTTAATTTGGGACGCGCCTGTATCGTGTCAGGATTAGATTATTATTATTGAAGTGAATAAATTATAAGTCGTCCGTATAGTCATTTTGAGTGCGTTAAAGTGTCCGGATAGATCGAGAGAGTCATAAAAAGGTACCCGAGGGTTTAGTTTGGATCTCGGGGCATTTTTAGGCCTAATTGTCATCCCGGGAGGGTATTTTAGACATTTTATATTTTTAGGTAATTAAACCCAATAATTTTCTTAGTATATATTAGCCATTTGGAGTTGTCTAATAGGTTTAACAAACACAAAACCTAACTCCAGACATTAGAGAAGAAGGTGAAGAGTTTAGAGAAGAAGGTGAAGAGATTAAAGAAGAAGGTGAAGAGTTTCCAAGCAAATCCAAGGCCTAGAACTCACCCGATTGCATCGCCACCACCACCAAAATGTAGATCGCACGATGAGGAACACAACCATATATTTTTCATCAACAAATCAGATCCTTGAATCCCAGGCAAGTATCTATCTTTCTAATTTACATGTTAATATACCTTACATGTTAATCTAGGAATGAAAACCATATGTTTTAATTGAAGAATTATATATTTTGGAAGAGAATTTATGTGTTGTAGGGAGAATCCATATAGTCTGAAATCGTGATCATATGTAGAAGATTACCCATGAATTTATTAAGATATTTGGGAAGGAAATCTGGATTTAAATAGAGGTTTGTGATTATTCATGCTAATTTTGGTTTTATAAAGAAATCTGAGATTAAACGCTTTTTTGATTGATTAGTTGAGGATTTATTGATGTTGTTATGTTAGAACTTCTTTATGCACATTGATTATACATTTGGATTACTTTGATGGGAGTTTGGGATGAAATTATAGTGGTTTGGAGGGGTTAGAATGGTTGAACCCGTAGGTTGAAAGTTGCAGCAAACTGGGCAAGAACTGCTTGATCGATCAATCGACTAAGAGAAACGATCAATCACTCCTGGAAAGTTCATATTTTTCTCCTCTTTATTTAATCCGGTTAAGTTACGTAGGAACCCTTGATTATTATTTTTGGATTATAATGAGTTATGAAGAGGACGAGTAGGGTCTAGATAGACTCCGTTGAGCGAAATTAAATTGCGATGAAATTATGGGTTAATGGGGAGTTATTCATACATTGGAAATTGTGCGTATGTTTACTAAAAGATTGAGACTCGTGAAAGCTTTAGACTAGAAGGGAAGTGAGAGTATACCTACTAAAATTTATACTTAGTGAGAGAGAATACTTCAAGAGATAAGAAGTAAGTACGAAGTAAATAATAAATGAGAATAAAAGAGACAAATCTGTTATGCGAGATAATTGAGTAATTTGTGTTGAGAACGGATAATAACAATTATGGGTCGTGGACGAACCTAATTTGGAAAATATGAATATTTATATATATGAATGTGTGATTGTGAATATATTATGTATCTGTGTATGACATACCAAGCTTACTTGCTATTGATGGGAGATATATGCGTGAGGGCAGTCTTATCCTGATAAATATATGGGACCTTCGACTGGTCGTTCGAGAACATAGGACGTAGGTCGATTACCATTAGTGAGAAAATGGTATAGAACGGTCATTTGGGTGCGTAGGTATGTGCGTAGCCACAAGGCTTAGGACTATATTCGCCTCCATTATTTGTGATTTGATATTTGTGGTTCGAGGAATCTTTACCGATCCTATAGTCCCCTATACAGTGACGTGATGTATTAGGACAAGATAACAGAGTAATGCAACACCGCAACTGTATCTCGGGGTGCAGTATAGTATGTATATATAATATAGTGAATATATATATACATGTAATGATATCTACTATGTGGATGAAGTATAAATGTAAGATAGTTATGTATGAAAACACTTGGTTGAATTGAATTAATAAGGGAATTATCCATGCTGAATCTAAATGGATATATATGTATCTAACATCATTATTTGTATTATAAGGTTAATACGTAGGAATAATTTGGGTTATAAAAAATGGATACATGTGGTTAATCTAGTTAGCGTGGGAACTGTAACTAGGATGTCTTAGAGGTACGTTAGGTGTGCACACTAGATAAAAGGTGGGGATTATTAAGAGAGTGTCTCATACTAACATGGTTGTGATATTAGCCGGTAAGAATTTTAAATACTTGCTAAACTATTTTTAAAAACTGTTTTACACTCGGGCTCTGACCCGTTTTCTTTCATTTCTTTCTTTCTTATATATATATGTATGTATTACAGGTGCCCAGCCACCGGGGCATCATGATTAAGTTCTTTGGATTGGACGTGCTGCAGCTTATGTGCGATTTGTAGGACCTGGCTTTAGATGACTTCGTCATTGAATCAGTTCTTACTTTAAATCTTCATATTTTGGGCATGTGTCGCCCGATTTCCTATTCCAGTTGGATTTGGTAGAGATTTATGTTCATTTATATTTCCAACATTTAGTACTCCCCATGAGTTAACTTTTGTGAGGATGGTTTCGTTTAAAGTTCATAACTTGGTTTGGTTTATCTCGAAGGTTTAAATGGTGGTGTAGTAATTGTTATCCTTTTATTTATGTGACTCTTAAACTGTTATTATTAAAAAGGTTTTCATATTGGAATTTAATAAAATGTTAATAAGGTTTTAAATGGTTTTGACACTTAGCTTAATTATTTCGGGTGTTCAAATTGGAAATATTATTTTGCGACAGTGATGTTGAGAATGAACTACCCATTCACCTAGATTTTAATTTAATAAAGTACTAATCACCCGGTATTTTGCAACAGTGATGTTGAGAATGAACCAACCAGGTTGTTGTTTCATTTGTTGGCATATGGGCCATAAGAGGAAACATTATCCTGAGATGAGTAATCGATAGGGGCAACAGGCACAGATACCACTTGCAGCATCAGCCCCATTAGCTACACAACACTAGGGGAAACTACAACACGGAGATGCCTATAAATTTTGATATGCGGTCATGCCACGAACACCACTGGCATTTAAAGGTACCATCATTATTATTTATTTTTCATCTTTGAGAAAATGAAGAATAGAGTTGCCAACGTATATGTATCCTGAGTTTGGGATAGTAAGCAATAATGGAAGATTACTAAGGTAATTCAGGATACATATATTAGGTATATTATCGAGCGGAGAAATGTAGCTCGTTACCGAGTTTAGCGCTGAGGGATTAGTGGAAGTGAGGACCCCATATTTATGTCAACATGGAAGCGGATGAGTAGACAACCTCATTAGGAGATCAAGGTTAGAATCAAACCTTTCTATGTTAAATATGGAGGGTTATGATTTGATTTTGGGTATGGATTGGTTGGCAGGCTATAGAGAGATGATAGAGTGCTATGAGAGAACCATTCCGTTTTCCATTCCAGGAAAGGAGATGTTCCTTGTGGCGATGCCTCTTTCGGAGAGAGGGTCGCACACACACGTATATTATATTGAGGAGGAGATCGTAAAGGTGGGAGTTATATCGTTAGACTCAATTCCGACCGTGAAGGAATTTGAGGACGTATTTCAAGAGATACCAGGTCTCCTACCCAATCACGAGATTGAGTTCGTTATAGATCTATCATTGGGTTCGAGACCGATTGCCTGAGAACCCTACCATATATCCCCTTCGGAGATACCTGAGTTATGAGAGCAGATTCAGCAGCTCTTGGGTTCGAGTTTTATTCTGTGGAGTACATCATCATGGGGCACGCCGGAATTATTTATGAACGAGAGTGATGGTTCGCTTAATTTGTGTATTGATTACAAGGATCTGAATAAGGTCACGATCAGGAATATGTATCCCTTATCGAGGATCAATGACCTATTTGACCAGTTGAGAAGAGCGATGTACTTCTCTAACATTGACTTAAGATTAGGATATCACCAATTGTGCATTCGAGAGTATGATGTGCGTAAGACCGCCTTCCTATCACGATACGGATCGTATGAGTTCAGGGTGATGCTGTTTGGGCTCACCAATGCGCCAGTGGTGTTCATGGACCTCATTAACAGAGTATTCGGGGAGTTATTGGACCAAATTGTAATCATATTCATAGACGATATTCTGGTTTACTCACGCACTGAGGATGAGCACACTGAGCATTTGTGTATGGTTCTACAGACATTACTGGTAAATTAGGGAAGTGTGGAATTTAAATATGAAAGGTATAATTTCTTAGCCACATTGTGTCTGCATATTTTTGGGGTTGGCTGAGTATTATCGTCACTTCATTATGGGGTTATAAAAAATTATGGGACCGTTGATGAACCTGACTCGTAAGGGGGTACCATGTGTGTGGAGTGATCATTATCAGTTAGCGTTTGATGAGATAAATTAAAAGTTGACATCAACACCCATACTTTTTTTGCCAAGGGGAGGGTTGGAGTATTGGGTCTATATAGATGCATCCTTGTAGAGACTTAGGTGTGTATTGTAGCAGGAGGAGAGGGCTATAGCTTATACGACCCGAAAGCTTAAACCCCATGAGAATAATTACTCCACCCACGACCTTGAGTTAGTAGTGGTCATTTTTGCGTTGAGGATATGGAGACACTATCTTCTGAGGGAGAAATTCACTTTGTTCACGAATCACAAGTCACTTCCGTATCTTTTCACACATAAGGATCTGAACATGAGGCAGAGGCAGTGGATAGATTTCGTGAAGGATTACCAGTTTGATATACAATATTATTTTGGTAAGGCTAATATGGTGGCAGACACATTGAGCCGATGACCTATAAGAGAAATAGTAGAGGTATGAAAGGCGAAGTGGAGTGATATTAGACACAATGATGAGGTTGCCCGAGCATGCATGGCAGTTTTATCTATCACTCTCAAGACTGTGATGTGGGTAGGGAAGGCACAAGTAGAGGATCAATTATGTCAGGACATAGTACCACTGTTGTTAGCCGAGGGCACAGAGTCTTACTTGATTAGCTTATAGGGAGGTCTATGGTTTAATTGGAGAAATTTAGTGCTAGAGGATGAGGATTTTAGACATGCTCTTAAGATATATTCTCATGGTTTAAGGTTTGTGGTACATCTTGACAGGGATAAGATGTACCAGGATATAAGGAGACAGTGTTGGTGGTCGGGTATGAAACGGTACATAGTAAAGTTCATTATGAAGTGTCTTACATGTTAGCTTATGAAAGTTGACCATCAGCAACCTTCAGGGATGCTGTAGCCACTTGAGATTTCCGTGTGGAAGTGGAAAAGTATTTCAATGGAATTTTTTATGGGGTTGCCGACATCGCAGATGGGTCACGATTCCATTTGGGTGATAGTGGATTGAATGACCAAGGTGGCCCATTTCTTGCCAGTGTGCACTGATTACGAGATGAGTCAGTATGCATAGCTATTCATTACAAATATAGTGAAGCTGCATGGTGTGCCATTAACATTGTGCCTGATAAGGACAAGGTCCCTATTTCTCCCACTTGGCAGAGTTTTTAGGAGACCATGGGCACATACTTGAAGTTGAGTACCGCTAACCATCCACAGATAGACGGGCAAATTGAGAGGGTAAACCAGATGCTGGAACACATGTTGACGATGTGCATCCTAGATTTTGGGGGAAGTTGGGAGTAATACCTTCTATTGGTAGAGTTTGCGTATAACAACTCCTACCAATTAACCATCAGTATAGAACCATTTGAGGTTCTTTATGGGATGCCTTGTCATTCGCCCCCTTGCTGCTTAGAGGTGAGGGACAATAAGTATTTGGGGCCACAGATGATACACGATACGATTTCCAATATTGATCTTATTCGGGGCCATTTATGGATAGCTAGAGATAGACATAAAAGTTTTGATGATGCCGATCGGAGACATGTGGCGTTAGAGGTCGGTGACCAGGTGTTGGTACATGTGTCTCCCATGAAGGGGGTCATGAGATTCATCAAGAAGGAAAAGTTAGCACCGAGGTATGTGGGACCTTCCCATATTATTGAGAGAGTGGGAATGATAGCATATATATTGGGTTTATCGGAGCATCTCCAGCAAATGCATGATGTGTTCTACATGGCATCGCTGAAGAAGTACAGGAGGCGGGAGAGCGATTTTTAGCACGTCCCACTCGAGGAGATTAATTTTCTGCCAAACATCTTATATGAGGATAGACCCATCCACAATATTGATGAGTCTATATTGGAGCGGGAGGATGACATGCGAGAGCAGTATCCAGAGTTGTTTACCGCAGGTATGACCTAATTTCGAGGATGAAATTCCTTTATAAAAGGGGAAGTATGTAATACCCCGTATTTATACATATTTGAGATTTAATTAATTCGGTAATTAAATTATTTTATTTTAAATTACGCGAGAGAAGTAATTTGATTCAATTGTATAATAATGGAACTGTTAAATATTAATCAAAAGTGAGATAATGATTAATATTGTGAATTATATCTACTATGTAAATAGTAAAGAATTGATGATTACTAATTTACGCCATAGTGAGTAATATTGGTGTATTTGATTATATCTCAATCGGGAGTCGCGAGTAGACTAAATTGGGTTCAAGATAGGAAAATATTTAGAGTGACGCGAATGATGATTTCGAGGTCACGCATTGTTTCGAAAGGGTCGAAGTAGTGGGAATAATATACCCGGGGGTATAGTTTGGGTCCCAGGTCAATTTTAGGCCAAATCGACACCTATTGAGGCGTTTTGGTCATTAGGCAAAAGGAGGTTTGAAGACCTACAAAATTTGTAGCCTTATATTAGGTGTTTGATATATGGGTCTAGGGTTAGAAACACCAAAAAAAATAAGGAGTCCTTAGGGAATAAGGAGAGACCATCCTTGGAGCTTTTGAGGAGATTCTTGGAGCTTTTCATCTCAAACTTGCACAACAAACAACCTAGGAGTGAGGATTGATAGAGAAGACAATCACATCCATCGCCAAGCCACGAAATTAAACCCCACTGATCAAGAGGCAAGTGTTTATTGTAGTCAATATGAAGTTATAATACCCATGTGACTAGGGTTTCAATTATATTGATTATTTTGATGATTCTTTGAAGAAAAGATTGATTTCAATACATGTTTGGGTAGAGATTTCATGTAGAAAGATTTGAAACCTGTAAAGGATAATAAAGTAGAGATTGTGTATGATTATCCACGAATTAAATCTAGTATTTTGATGTATTATGGTGAAAGAACATAGAACCTAGGGTTTTTTGGGATTAGATGATTAAATCCATTCTTGAATGTTATTTGTAATGTTTTGATGCAAAAATTACGTTAGAAGCTGTCCTAATACATGTGGTAAGGGTTTGGGATAATTACTATAGAGTTTGGTGGAGGAACATTGAAGTTATAGGTGGGTTAATGGTGAAAAACGCATCTTCGAAACGATTTAGAGGGGCGAACCGATTTGGTTCCCAAAAAATGGAAAATCTTTCTTTTTGCCTAGAAATGTTAAATTGTTTTCCGAAAAACTTTGGGGAGATAGTTAGAATATAATGAGGGATATTTTATATTGCAGTAGACCATGATAGCGTTATGGGAGTTTAGTCTTATCGAGAATGACAAAGTAATTAATCCGCGAGAATGTGATTACGGGAAAGCGTGAGTGAGCTTAATGATATAAACTAGTAGGGTAAGGAAGACATAGATACTGAGCTTGTAAAGGGGTAACTAGAGCCGTTATAATAGAGAAGAATACACAATTAACTGCGATAGAGAGAATAATCGTAAAATGAAAGTATGGTGAGTATTAGAGTGATATATACTACGTATGAATGTTGATGGTTGGGTTGTGTGTGTACCTATATGATTAATGATTATGATTTAGCATACCTATGCTTCTTGCTATCATGGAGCTTCTCCCACAGTGGGCAATACCACCTTGCCGATTCCAGGGAGGCCAAGATTTGTGCCCCCAACATAGAACTTAGAGCGACTCACTATGTTATGTGTATTGATGGGACCGGCGTGTTATTTGGGTACGTTAGGTATGTGCATAGCCCAAAGGCTTAGAACTATGTTTTCCTCCATCACTTGTTTATTAATTCTAGATTCGAGGAGATTACCGAAACAATAGTCCCTATTTAGTATGAGAGGTACTTGGACTGATAGTAGAGTATGCCTGTTTCATAGTTCTCCTTCTGAGAGACACCGTGCTTATATATATTAGTGAGATAAATATATATATACTTGTTTGAATATTCTAGTTATCTGTGATGGTAGACTGATAGATAGTGTATATCTAAAAGAATGAATTAAGTAGTGAAGCTTAATCAATGAATTGAGAAGATAAACGAAATGCTAATTTCAACTCTTAACATAAATTTTAATTCGATTAGCATACTGTATGGGCGGTAAGGGGCCTTATAGATGTTGATAGTCTATATTGATACTTATGTCTAGTTATCTTGGGTAGTACATCTAGGTGGGCTAAGTAGAGAACATTAGGCGTGCACAATAGGTTAGGGGTGAGGATACTCAAGAGAGTGTACGTAACATGTGTAATCAATAACCACTTTTGAACTGTGATAAACTCTTGATAAATATTTTCAAAATTTTCTGAGTACTAACTCTTGCTATAAAAATATTTTCAAAACCTTTTAGGTGTCGAGTCACAGGTACGCCAGACTTGATACTCTATTCCAGGAACCCGAAGCTGCAGCACGGGTGGATGCTTGTAGTAGTTCTGATTAGACACTTAATTTCCTCATTTCCTAGTGTAGAATATTTTGGGAGGACTTCAGTTTTACAATTTTCATTTGGGCATGTTGCCCCATTCAGATTTTGTTCAGTTAGTATTATGTTGGATTTATTTAGTTTGGTTTTAGCCAATGGTTTATTCAGCATGACTTTATTTTATCTATATCTTGTGATGGATTAGGATCTTTATTGGTGTATGGTTTTAATTTGGTTTCTGCACGTTGTTATTTACTTAATGAAAGATGAAATTTAGCACCGGTTTAATTTACTAATAGGTGATTAGTAATTAATTTGGTTTTCGACAGTGATGCTAAGAATGAACCAATCTGGAAATCTTGATTTAATGTAATAAATGATGGATCACCCGGTATTTAATTAGGCAGGGTGTCACAGATGGTATCAGAGCATTAGGTTCTAGAGTCCATTAGATCTGTAAATCTTACTACAATTTCAGTGTGTCGTTCTTTTTATGTAGAGCCCTATCATTAGGACTATTTCTTTTATCTTACGTATTTGAGATATCATAATTCTTCTATAAAATTTTTGTTGAATGTGAGGTCATACAATTCATTTAAATTTCAAATGTCACTTGAGAAAGGAAGTCAAACTAATCCCGCTAGAGAGTTTAAGGCTAGGAAAGCACAACAGGTGCCCCAAGGGATGTGACTGTAGCAGAGATGGCTGGTATTGTAGCACAAGTAGTTGCTACTACATTACTACACTACCGAGATATTCATTCTCAACTTATAGGGAATAAAAGGTTAAGGGAACTTAGACAGTCAGGTGGCTCAGTAAGCAACCATAGTGGTGTAACATCGGAACAACAACGACAGAGTACCCGAGACCATCACAACCAAGATAAATATGGAAATGGTCAGCAGAATCAAGGCTGCTAGACTCAATAGGGCCAAAAGAGGGGATTCCTTAGAAGAAGATGTTTTAATTGTGGAAGAGAGGTCCACAAGCATCAATTTTGTCTGTCGCAAACAAAGAAGAAGCCTCGATCAAATCAGTAGTGTCAGCCTCAGCAGAACCATTGGGACTGGAGGCCATATTATTTTCCTGGTTGCTGTTTCATTTGTTGGCATATGGGCCACAAGAGGAAACATTATCCTCAGCAGAGTAATCGATAGGGGCAACAGGCACAGATACCATCTGCAACATCAGCCCACCAGTTACACAACACTAGGGGAAACGATAGCAGGGAGATGCCTATAACTTTCGATATGTGGTCATGCCATGAGAACCACTGGCATTTAAAGGTACAATTATTATTTATTTTTACATCTTTGAGAAAATGAAGAATAGAGTTGCCAAAGTATACGTATCCTAGGTTTGGGATAGTAAGAATAGTGGAAGGTTACTAAGGTAATTCAGGTTTAATATATTAGGGATATTATCGAGCAGAGAAATGTAGCTTGTTACCAAGTTTAGCACAGAGGGCTTAGTGGAAGTAAGTACACCATATTTATGTCAACATGGAAGCGGGTGAGTAGACAACCTCATTAGAAGATCAAGGTTAGAATAAAACCTTCTTGTGTTAAATATAAAGGGTTATGATCGAAATTTAGGTATGGATTGGTTGGCGTGCTATAAAGCGATGATAGAGTGCTATGAGAGGACCATTATGTTTTCCATTACGGGAAAGGAGATGTTCCTTTTGGCAATGCCTCTTTCGGAGGGAGGGTCACACGCACACTTATATTATATTGAGGAAGAGATCGTATAGGTGGTATTTATATCGTTAGAATCGATTTCAATCGTGAGGTAATTTGAGGATGTATTTCAATAGATACAAGGGCTACCACCCTGTTGCGATATTGAGTTCGTTATAGATCTAGCATTGGGTTCGAGAACAATTGCTTGAGAACCCTACCGTATGGCCCTTTTGTAGATGTATGAGTTATGAGAGAAGATTCAACAACTCTTGGGTTAGGGTTTTATTCAGTGTACTATATTATTGTGGGGCGTATCGGTGTTATTTATGAACAAGAGTGATGGTTTGCTTCGTTTGTGTGTTGATTATAAAGAGCTGAAAAAGGTCACGATCAGGAATATGTATCAGTTACCGGACCTATTTGACCAGTTGAAAGGAGTGGCGTGCTTCTCTAACATTGACTTAAGATTAGGATATCACCAGTTGTGCATTCAAGAGGAAGATGTGCCTAAAATCGCCTTCTTGTCGTGATACGGATCATATGAGTTTAGGGTGATGCCGTTTAGGCTCACCAATACACCAGCGGTGTTCATGGACCTCATGAACAGAGTATTCAGGGAGTTATTTGACCAGTTTTTAATCATATTCATAGACGATATTCTAATTTACTCACGCACTGAGGATGAGCACACTGAGCATTTGTGTATGGTTCTACAGGACATTACTAGTAAATTTGGGATGTGTGGATTTTGAATATGAAAGGTACAGTTTCTTAACCACATCGTGTGTGCAGCTTTTTGGGGTTGGCCAGGTATTATCGTCACTTCATTATTTGATTCTAAAAAATTATGGACCATTGAAGAACCTGACTCGTAAGGGGGTACCATGTGTGTGGAGTGATAATTGTCAGTTAGCGTTTGATGAGCTAAAGGAAAAGTTGACATCAACACCCATACATTTTTCCAAGGGGACGGTTGGAGTACCAGGTCTATATTAATGCATCCTTGTAGGGGTTTTAGTGTGTATTATAGAAGGAGGAGAAGGTTATAGCTTATACGACCCAAAAGCTTAAGCCCCATGAGAAGAATGACCCCACCCACGACCTTGAGTTAGCAGTGGTCATTTTTGCATTAATGATATGGAGACAATATCTTCTGAGGGAGGGAGCTGTTTATTTTATTTACGAATCACAAGTCACTTCAATATCTCTTCACACAGAAGGATCAGAATATGAGGCATAGATAGTGACTAGAGTTCGTGAAGGATTACCAGTTTCATATACAGTATTATTCTCGTAAGGCCAACGTGGTGGCCGGCACGTTGAGCCGACGACCTACATGAGAGATAGAAGAGGTATGAAAAGCAAAGTGGAGTGAGCTTCAACACGATGATCAGGTTGCCCAAGCATGCATGACAGTAATATCTATCACTCTCAAGACTGTGATGCGGGTAGGGAAGTCACAGGTAGAGGATCAATTCTATCAGGATATGGTATGACTGTTGTTACCCGAGGTCACAGAGTCTTACTCAATCAGCTCATAGGGAGGTCTATGGTTTAATGGGAGAAATGTAGTGCCAGAGGATGAAGATTTGAGACATGCTGTTATGACATAGTCTTATGGTCCAAGGTTTGAGGTACATCTCGATGGGGATAAGATGTACCAGCGTAATAAGAGATAGTGTTGGTGGTCGAGTATGAAATGGGACATAGTAAAGTTCATTTTGAAGTGTGTTACCTGTTAGCTTGTGAAAGTTGACCATCAACGACCTTCAGGGATGCTGCAGCCACTCGAGATTCATGAGTGAAAGTGGGAAATCATTTTGATGGACATTTTTACTGGGTTGTCGACATCGCAGATGGGTCACGATTCCATTTGGGTGATAATGGATCGGATGACCAAGGTGTCCCATTTATTGCCAGTTTGCACCGATTATGAGATGGGTCAGAGTGCGCAGTTGTTCATTGCAAAAATAGTGAAGTTGCATGGGGTGTTAATAAACATTGTACCTGATAGGGACAACGTCCTTGTTTCTCACACATGGAAGATTTTTTAGGAGGCCATGGGCACATACTTGCAGTTGAGTACCGATTACCATCCACAGGTAGACGGGGAGATTGAGAGGGTAAACCAGATGCTCAAATACATGTTGAGGATGTGCATCCTAGATTCTAGGGGAGGTTGGGAGTAATAGCTTCCATTGGTAGAGTTTGCCTATAACAACTCTTACTAATTTACCATCAGTATAGAACATTTGAGGTGATTTATGGGAGGCCTTATCGTTCACTCACTTGCTTCTTAGTGGTGGGGGACAACAAGTTATTGGGGCCAAAGATGATACAAGAGACGATTGCCAAGATTAATATTATTCGGGGGCATATACGGATAGCTAGAGATAGACATAAAAGTTATGATGATGCCGATCGGAGACATGTAGCATTAGAGGTTGGTGACCAGGTATTAGTACGTGTGTCTCCCATGAAGGGGGTCATGAGATTCTTTAAGAAGTAAAAGTTAGCACCGAGGTATGTGGGACATTTCCCTATTATTGAGAGAGTGGGACCGATAACATATATATTGGGATTATCATAGCGTCTTCAGCGGATACATGACGTGTTCCACGTGGCATCGCTGAAGAAATATAGGAGGAGGGAGAGGGATTTCTATCACGTCCCACTCGAGGAGATTGATTTTCTCCCAAACATCTTATATGAGGAGAGACATATCCACAATGTTGATGAGTCTACATGGGAGCGGGAGGATGACATGCGAGAGAAGTAACCAGAGTTTTTATACCGCAGGTATGACCTAATTTCGAGGATGAAATTACTTTATAAGGGGGGAAGTATGTAATACCCCCGTATTTATACATATTTAAGATTTAATTAATTCAGTAATTAAATTGTTTTATTTTAAATTACACGAGATAAGTAATTTAATTAAATTGTATAATAATGTGACTATTAAATATTAATCAAAAGTGAGATAATGATTAATATAATGAATTATATCTACTATGTAAATAGTGAAGAATTGATGATTACTAATTTACGTCATAGTGAGTAATATTGGCGTATTTGATTATATCTCAACCGGGAGCCGCGTGCAGACTAAATTGGGGGCAAGATAGAAAAAATATTTAAAGTGACTCAAATGATGATTTCGAGGTCACGCATGGTATCGATAGGGTCGAAATAGTCAGAATAATATACCCAGGGGTATAGTTTGGGTCTCAGGTCAATTTTAGGCCAAATGGACACCTATTGAGGGCGTTTGGGTCATTTAGCAAAAGTAGGTTTAAAGACCTAAGAAATTTTTACCCTTATATCAGGTGTTTGATAGATGGGTCTAGGGTTAGAAACACCAAGAAAAATAAGGAATCCTTAGAGAATAAGGAGAGACCATCCTTAGAGCTTCTGAGGAGATTCTTGGAACTTTTCATCTCAAACATGCACAACAAACAACCTAGGAGTGAGGATTGATAGAGAAGACAATCACATCCATCACCAAGACATGAAATAAGACCCCACTGATCAAGAGTCAAGTGTTTATTGCAGTCAATATGAAGTTATAATACCCATGTGACTAGAGTTTCAATTATATTGATTATTTTGATGATTATTGGAAGAAAAGATTGATTTCAATTCATGTTTATGTGGAGATTTCGTGTAAAAAGACTTGACACCTTTATAGGATAATAAAGTAGAGATTTTGTATGATTATCCACGAATTATATTTGGGATTTTGATGTATTATGGTGAAAGAACATAGAACCTAGGGTTTTTTAGGATTAGATGATTAAATCCTTTCTTGAATGTTATTTGTAATGTTTTGATGCAAAAATGACGTTAGAAACTGTCATAATACATGTGGGAAGGGTATGGGATAATTAGTTTAGTGTTTGGTGGAGGAACATGGAAGTTATAGGTGGGTTAATGCTGAAAAACGTATCTTCGAAACGATTCAAAGGGGTGAACCGATTGGGTTCCCAAAAACCTGCAAAGTCTTTCTTTTTGCCTAGAAATCCTAAATTGGTTTTCGAAAAACTTTGGGTAGATAGTTAGAATATAATGAGGGATCTTTTATATTAGGGTTATAGGATTTTACTCGTATCGAGAGAATTAAGACGATGATTAAACGGGATTTAATGACAAAGTAATTAATTCGCGAGAATGAGAATATGATTACGGGAAAGCATGAATGAGCTTAATGATATAAAATAGTAGGGTAAGTAAGACTTAGCTAATGAATTTGTAAATGGGTAACTAGGGCCCTTAGAGTAGAGGATAATATACAATTAACTGCGATAGTGAGAATAATCGTAAAATGAAAGTACGATGAGTATCCGAGTGATATATACCACGTATGAATGTTGATGGTTTTGTTGTGTGTGTACCTATATGATTGATGATTATGAGTTAGCATACCTACGCTTCTTGTTATCATGGAGGTTCTCGCGTAGTGGGTGATCCCACCTTGTCGATTCCAAGGTGGCCAAGATTTGTGCCCCAGAACATAGAACTAAGGGCGGCTCACTATGTGACGTGTATTAATGGGGACAACGTGTCATTTGGTTATGTTAGGTATGTACGTAGCCCAAAGACTTAGAACTATGTTCGCCTTCATTGCTGCTTGTTTAATTCTGGGTTCGAGGTGATTACTGAACCAATAGTCCCTACTTATTACGAGGGGTACTTGAACTGATAACAGAGTATGCATGTTTCATGGTGGTCTATATATATATATATATATATATATATATATATATATATATATATATATACACTTGTTTGAATATTCTACTTATCTGTGACGGTAGACTGATAGATAGTGTATATCTAAATGAATTAATTAAGTAATGAAACTTAATCAATGAATTGAGAAGATAAAGAAAATGCTAATTTCAACTCTTAACATACGAGAAATGTTAATTCGATTAGTGTACAACATAGGCGGTACGAGGAGTTATAGATGTTGATAGTCCAGTTTGATACTTTTGTCTAGTTAGCTTGGGTAGTATAACTAGGGGCTAAGTAGAGAACATTAGGCGTGCCCAATAGTTGAGGAGTGAGGATACTCCAGAGAGTGTACGTAACAATCGATTTTGAACTGTAACAGTATATATATATATACTTGTTTGAATATTCTACTCATCTGTGACGGTAGACTAATAGATAATGTATATCTAAAAGAATGAATTAAGTAGTGAAACTTAATCAATGAATTGAGAAGATAAATGAAATGCTAATTTCAACTCTTAACATAAATGTTAACTCGATTAGCGTACTGTATGGGCGGTAAGGGGCCTTATAGATGTTGATAGTCTAGGTTGATACTTATGTCTAGTTATCTTGGGTAGTACAACTATGTGGGCTAAGTAGAGAACGTTAGGCGTGCACAATAGTTGAGGGGTGAGGATACTCAAGAGAGTGTACATAACATGTGTAATCAATAACCTATTTTGAACTGTGATAAACTCTTGATAAATATTTTCAAAATGTTTTGAGTAATAACTCTTGCTATAAAAATATTTTCAAAACCTTTTAGGTGTCTAGCCACATGTACTTCAGACTTAATACTCTATTCTAGGGACTCGCAACTGCAGCACGGGTGGATGCTTGTAGGACATCTGATTAGACACTTAATTTCCGCATTTCCTAGTGTAGGATCTATGGGGAGGACTTCAGTATTACAATTTTCATTTGGTCATGCTTCCCCATTCAGATTTTATTCAGTTATTATTATGTTGGATTTATTTAGTTTGGTTTTAGCCAATGGTTTATTCAGCAAGACTTTATTTTATCTATATCTTGTGATGGATCAGGCTCTTTATTGGTGTATGGTTTTATTTTGGGTTTCTGCATGTTATTATCTATTTAATGAAAGATAAAATTTGGCACCGGTTTTCTTAACTAATAGGTGATTAGTAATTAATTTGGTGTTCGACAGTGATGCTAAGAATGAACCAATCTGGAAATCATGATTTAATGTAATAAATGATGGTTACCCGGTCTTTAATTAGGCAAGGTGTCACATATGGTATCAGAGCATAAGTTTATAGAGTCCATAGGATCTTTACAGCTTACTACCATTTCAGCGTGTCGTTCTTTTTATGTAGAGCCCTATCATTAGGACTGTTGCTTTTTTTAATACCCCGTATTTCTATGACTTTTAAAATTAGGATTTATTAAATTTAATTTGAGATATTAATTTAATATTAATCCGGAAATTATTTTTTAATACTTACTAGCATGATGTGAGTTAGTAATTATTGGAAATTTGTTGAATATTACTGGATGAGTAAAGTAATATATGGGATTGATTTTATTAAAATTGTCACGAGTGAATAAAATGGCAATTATGAAAATTTAATTCGGGACACACATGTGTCGTGTCAGAACTAAATTATTATTATTAAAGTGAATAAATTATAAGTCGTCTGTATAGTCGTTTTGAGTGCGCCAAAGTGTCCGGAAGGGTCGAGATAGTCAGAAAAGTGTACTGGGGGGTTTAGTTTGGCTCTCGGGGCGTTTCTAGGCCTAATTGTCATCCCGGGAGGGTATTTTAGACAGTTTGTATTTTTGGTACTTAAACCCACGAATTTTCCAAGTATACATTAGCCATTAGAGAACAAGGTGAAGAGTTTTCAAACAAATCCAAGGCCTAGAACTCACTCGATTGCATCGCCACCACCATCAAAACGTAGATCGCACGATGAGGAACACAACCATATATTTTTTCATCAACAAATCAGATCTTTGAATCCCAGGCAAGTATCTATTTTGATAATTTACAAGTTAATATACCTTCCATGTTAGTCTAGGAATGAAAATCATATGTTTTAATTGGATAATTATATATTTTAGAATAGAATTTACGTGTTGTAGGGAGAATCCATATAGTTTGAAATCGTGGTCATATGTAGAGGATTACCCATGAATTTATTATGATATTTCAGAAGGAAATCTGGATTTAAATAGTGGTTTGTGATTCTTCATGCAAAATTTGGTTTTATAAAGAAATATGAGATTAAACCCCTTTTTGATTGATTAGTTTAGGATTTATTGATGTCGTTACGTTAGCACTTGTTTATGCACATTGATTATACATTTGGATTACTTTGATGGGAGTTTGGGATGAAATTATAGAGGTTTGGAGGGGTTAGAATGGTTGAACCCATAGGTTGAAAGTCGCATCAAACTGGGCAAGAACTGATCGATCAATCGATCGACCAAGAGCATCGATCGATCGACCCCATTCCTCAATCGATCGATCCCTCCTGGAAAAGTGCATATTTTTCTCCTTTTTGTTTAATCTGGTTAAGATACATAGGAACCCTTGATTATTATTTTTGGAGTATAATAAGCTATGAAGAGGACCAGTAGAGTCTAGATGAACTCCGTTGAGTGAAATTAAATTGAGATGAAATTGTGGGTTAACGGGGAGTTATTCATACATTGGAAATTGTGCGTACGTTTACTAAAAGATTGAGACTCATGAAAGCTTTAGACTAGAAGGTAAGTGAGTATATACCTACTCAAATTTATACTTAGTGAGAGAGAATACGTTGAGAGGTAAGAAGTAAGTATGAAGTAAATAATAAATGAGAATAAAATAGACAAATCCTTTATGCGAGATAATTGAGTAATTTGTGTTGAGAATGGTTAATAACAATTATGTGTCGTGGGCGAACCTAATTTGGAAAATATGAATATTTATATGTATGAATGTGTGATTGTGCATATATTATGTATCTGTGTATGACATACCTAGCTTAATTTCTATCGATGGGAGGTCGACGCGTGAGGGTAGTCTTATCCTGATGAATATATGGGACCTTCGACTTGTCGTTCGAGAACATAGGACTTAGGTCGATTACCATTAGTGAGAATAATGGTATATAACGGTCATTTGGGTGCGTAGGTATTTGCATAGCCTAAAGGCTTAGGACTATGTTCACCTCCATTATTTGTGATTTGATATTTGTGGTTCGAGGAATATTTATCAAACCTATAGTCCCCTATACAGTGACGTGATGTATTTGGACAAGATAGGAGAGTAATGCAACACCGCAGTTGTGTCTCGGGGTGCAGTATAGTATATATATAATATAGTGAATATATATATACATGTGATGATATCTACTATGTGGCTAAAGTATAAATGTAAGATAGTTATGTATGAAAACATTTAGTTGAATTGAATTAATAAGGGACTTATCCATGCTGAATCTAAATGGATATATATGTATATAACATCATTATATGTATTCTAAGGTTAATACGTGGGAATAATTTGGGCTATAAATAATGGATACATGTGGTTAATCTAGTTAGCATGGGAACTATAACTAGGATGGCTTAGAGGTACGTTAGGTGTTCACACTAGATAAAAGGTGAGGATTCTTAAGAGAGTGTGTCATACTAACATGGTAGTGATATTAGTCGGTAAGCATTTTAAATACTTGCTAAACTATTTTTAAAAACTTTTTTACACTCGGGCTTTGACTCATTTTCTGTCATTTCTTTATTTCTTCTATATATATCTATGTATTACAGGTGCCCAGCCACGCGGGTGTCGTGCTCTGGTTCTTTGGATTGGACGTGTTGCAGCTTATGTGGGAGTTGTAGGCCCTTGCTTTAGACGACTTCATCATTGAATCCATTCCTACTTTAGATCTTAATAGTTAGGGCATGTGTCGCCCGATTTCCTACTCCAGTTGGATTTGTCAGAGATTTATGTTCATTTATATTTCCAGCATTTAGTAATCCTTGGGAGCTAACTCTTGTCAGGATGATTTCATTTATAGTTCATAACTTGGTTTGGTTTATCTAGATGGTTTAAATGGTGGTGTAGTAATTGTTAACCTTTTATTTATGTGACTCTTAAAGTGTTATTATTAAAAAGGTTTTCTTATTGGAATTTAATAAAATGTAAATAAGGTTTTAAATGGCTTTGACATTTAGCTTAATTATTTTAGGTGTTCAAATTGGAAATATTATTTTGCGAAAGTGATGCCGAGAATGAACCAACCGTCACCTAGATTTTAATCGAATAAAGGATTGATCACCCGGTATTTAATTAGGTGGGGGTGTTACAGGTGGTATCAGAGCATCAGGTTCTAGTGTCCTGTAAGATCTGTTCGACTTATTATGCTTTTAGCGTAGCTTTCTTTGATATAGAGCCCTATGTTTAGGATTGTTTATTTCTTTGGTGAGATTCCGTTCTCCTGCTATCATGTATATATCTGTGAATATTATTTATGTTCGGGCGTGTTCGAATAATGAAGTATGGAAGATGAGGGCCGTTGGGCCAGTAGCTGGAGGCAGGGCTTAGTGAGGTTATGAAGTATGTTCGAGGATGATGACCGTGGTTGAGGTTCACTCCTATTATGGCACGAGGGGCTAGTAAAGACGGCTAGGAGGCAACCTACAAATTCCAAGTGCTTTAATAGTCGAAATTGTGACAAATTAGACTCACCCAACGTGGTGTGCTTGGGAAAGGGTCAAATGGAAAATTGAGGAGAGTCGTCAGCGAAAATTCTAAAAATGTCGGAATTGTGTGCTACCCAATGAAGGTAATATATTCAAAGACTAGGGCATATGGCGGAGTGTGGTTAACTATAAGTGAAAATTCGAGGTAAAATTTTACTTGACTCATCGGAGCAAAGTTATAATAGTGGGAGTTAACCACCACATTTAATAGTGAAATGTTATGTCAATGGAAGGACCTTAGGTATAGTTTAACCGCACGTTACTTCATCAGTGTGACAAACCGCGGTCCGAGATAAGGGGTGGCCAGCCCGATACTCAAATGTAACCGGAATCATGGATGGATATCATCCTCAGCATCAACCAAATAAACTGAGTATACGGGAAAACCACCCAATAAATCAGAAAACGGGTTGCCAAAAATTTTAGAAATTTAAAACCAGTTAAGAAAATTAAATTTAAACAACCCAATCTGATAAGCAAGTGGAATTCCACAAGAATATATATAATACAACTAAGACGAATGTATACAAAATGACCGAATAAGCTGTCGGTCCACAACTACATAGAACACAGTACAACAGTTTAATATCTTACTTAATACATTCATTTAACAAGTACAAAAGTTTGGGCCACACACCGGATGAAAAGAATCGATCATATCTAGAATACCAAGATGGAGGCGTCTAAAACAACTTCCTGTAATATCCACAAAATCTTACAGCCCGTCAAAGTAACTGGAATGGAAACATCAAAACGGGCGTCCTTGTGGTGGAGCACCTGAGTGAATACAATCATATACACAACAAGGAAAATAAACCGGTCAGGGTCAGGTTCTATATGATCACCAGAAGAAATAAAAAGCATGATAGAAATGAACAGTTATGCATGAATGATAAGGATGATAATATGGCATGTTATCTAGCATGTTAAGCCTACATTACAATTTAAGGCAATTTAACTATTTATGAAATTTAAATCATTTACACAAGAGAATAAAATTAAATAACTTTAATTGAAAACCTTTCCTCATTTATCCAATTTCCATTTCCCTTTACATTCCTTAATAGGAATAAAACCATTTATTTGGTTTAATCAAGAAGATATAATTTCCCTTCATTTATTAACTTCCATAGTTAATTATCTTTCCATTTTATCATTCCATTCCTTAATAGGAATACCATTAGTATCAGGTGCTCTTTATGGCACAAAAATCTCAATCACATGCTCTTTATGGCACGTATCCATGCTCTTTATGGCATATATCCATCAAGTCCCACTTGATGCAGAAAATCTATATTCTTATACATATAACGATTCTAAGACCACCCCTCCGAGTTTCCCCACTGGGCGCGCCCCTAAATGACCATCATCTTCTAGGGGCCTATCAAATAAGGCAGCCTGGGATCATAACACAACGTCGGGAAGAGGCCATATGCCCGTGGGAGAGTCAGGACCACACCCTGAATCCCCTCACCAGCGCAGAAAACATATAAAAACCCCGCATATGGCCTAGGACTATATCCACCCTGCATTCATTAGCCAGGGGGCATCACCAAGCGCGCGAACTTCCCTTATGATGTCATTTAGAGAGGTGTGTTTAAGTAAATTAACATTTACCATTTTAAATCTCATTTTCATTTTCAATTACCATACCAAAATTCCATTTCCATTATCCATGTGTTTATTTTTTTTTATTCGAACCTATCATCATTAATTAGTGTGGTTCATCTTATTCGAACCTATCATCTTTAAAAATTTGGGTTCATTTTATTCGAACCAATTCTCATCGAATATCATCATTAATATTCCTCAAATTACAAGTCCCGACTAAATCTCCAAATGATCATTATGATACTACAAGTCCCCAAAGTTCATATAATTTTGATAAGCCCTTAAGTCTCCAAGCATGGGCATTTAACTTCCTAACTTCCCAAAAATTCAATAAAAGAAGTAATGCCTTGGCATTACTTTAAACACCCCCAGAATAAACCCCAGATGACCCAATTCTATTCTAGGGTGGCGACCAAACTCAACTAAAACTCTAGGACTCTAAGTTTACTTCATTCAAGAAGGTTCCTAGGTCCTAATCCTAAAGAAAAAGTTTAAAATTTGAAAATAAAAACAAAAGGAAAATGAAGGATTTCTGAATCGATTTGGCCTAGCCAAATCGATTCGGCCAAGAAATATGGGATTCTGCATAATTGCCGAATCAATTCGGACTGTCCAAATCGATTCGCTCAGGGAAATTGGGTTTCTGCATAAAATACCAAATCGATTCGAAATAGTCGAATCGATTCGGATCACGTAAACCTGGAAACTGTCCCCATGCGAATCGATTCGGCCGGCCGAATCGATTCGCCCCAGCGAATTTGCCAATTTTGGCTATAGAGTTCTAAACTCCAAAATTTCTCCCAAACCCAAACCCAAACCCAAAACCAACCAAACCAAGCTCATCTAATGGAACTAAAACTCCAAAACTACACCCAACTACCATCATTTGCCACATGTATCATCTAAATCAATTTCCAAGGGTTAATACCCAAAAATCATACAAAACCCTAAAATGATTTAAACACAACTAATTCACCACTATCAACAATAATTATTCTACTTAAATCACATAACAGCAAGTAGATAACTTGCCTTGAGGTAGGAGTAATCATATTTGAGGAAGTTGCAAGCAAGATCCAAGCTCAAATCTCTCTTTTCTCCAAAGTTCTCTTCCTCTCTCTACTCTCTCTAGGGCTCAATTGTGAAAAATGGAAGAATAGAAATGGGGTTGGGAAAATAAAACGGGGCTTAAATCTAAAAATACCACTAAAATGATTAATACGCGATATAATAAATCGCAACTACACATTTAAGCTATAACCAGTCAAAAGTGCCCGAAATGCCAAAATGCAATATAGCACTTATTTTGACTGTTTCGCACCTACCGGGACTAACTACACCCTCCAAATTATCATTTGTGAATTTTATAACTCATTTTTTGTTCCGGTTTCTCATTAAACCAAAATTTCATTTTAATTCTTATGACACAACAAGTCACCACATGGATATTTTTACCTACTCATCAGGTAATCGTACAACATTTCAGTAAATATTAACCGTTTTCATATTAAATTAATATTTACTCAACATCCATCATTTTATAATTAATTACTTTATAATTAATTACTACACATAGTAAATAAATATAAAATAGGCTCTCAAAAGTGAGGGTTGTTACAATCAGTTGTTCAGATTAGGATGTGAACGTTGTTTGGAACTCATCACGGAAGGGCCGGACAGGGGTCCATTTGTCAATGAATTTAGACTTTTAGCCAATCTTGTATCAGCATAAGTGGATACCAATGGTAGTGAAGATTTCAAGTGGGAGATCAACTCATGAGGAATGTTGACAACACTTACAGATAATTCTATTGGACGATCGATCCATATGATGACCATGCCACGCATTGTCCGTAGAGATGTTAGTGCTACTTTGTTAAAGGAGCTAAAAGAATCTGTGGCCATCCCCGATCCCCACCGTGGGGGGAAGAAGGATCCTTTGTGTCCCGCGCATCCCCTCTCGGGAGAGCGCTTCGGTCGGCGTCGATTTTGTGAGGTGTGAAAAATGTAGAGAGATTCAGAGTCGCCAGTCTATTTTACTCAAAACAGACAAAAGAAAAAGAGCAAACCACCCTGAAGGATGGCTTCCAAAGACATACTGGTGTGTACGAAACCAAAATGATTCGAAAAGGGTTTGGAGGCTTAGTTATGAAATGGGAAAGTGTTAGGCACCTATTCCGCCCATTCGGTCTCTTATGGATATTTGTTATTTTCCTTTTTGTTTCCCCCCGTGAGATGTGTGCATGTGTATATATATATAATGGAGGTAGGAATCTTCGACTTGTATCATGGAAAAGATAAAGCGAGTCATCCGCAGGAAGATATAAAAGTAATATTAGAAAAATAAGATTTACACGGCTACCCCTACGTTGATCGTTATAAGGGAACGATAACGCACATGGAGTAATACGTCACTAAGACTAATAATGTAAGAAAAATGGATTTAGAGAAAATAGAAAATGAGAGAAAAAGTGAGAGAAAGGACTCGAGTCTTGGGTTTTACCCCGAGACGCCAACGTAGACTATAAAGGCATCAAAGTCCATGTAGTTCGCATGTAAAGTGAGGGGTGAGGTATAACCCATAAATCCAAAATGAAGAAATCTCTTATTTGTAAGTGTGTGTGTGTGTATGTGTCTGTGTGTTGAAAAAAGTGTTTTAGTTGTGAGAAAAGTGTGGAAAAAGTGTGAGAATCCCTATTTGGAATTTATGAGAAAACCCTCTTTTTCTTGTTTTTGGGGTTTTTATTTATATAAAAATAAGAGATGTGCAATAATACTAGATAAAAAGTGTATTTATGGTATGTGAGAAGAGATTATAAAAGTGCTAATTCAAGAGAATTTAAGAGAGAGTTTGAGAAAGTTGGACCTTCTTGAAGATCTTGAGCTTGATATTGAACGTTGGAGAGCAGCCCTTGAGCTTGGATGAGGATGGAGACTGGTTAATTCATCAATTTTCATGAAAGGGATGATGAAAAGTGGAAGTGAAAAAGGGATTTGGAAGTTGAAATCACGCTGCCTTCGAGAGAGGTTTCTGGGATTCGTTCAGAGAGATTTCTATCAGATCTGGACTCCCCTTGCAAATGAGGCCAAGGCCTCCTTTTATAGGCCCAGGTAAATGTCGATCGGCCCTGCCATGGCACTGCCTATCGGCAGGTGCCGATAGGCAGGGTCTGGGACCTGCCATTTGGCAGTGCGCCTCAAGCTTTTTCGAAAAATTGGCCGTCGAGGGTAAACCGTTGGTCAGAATAACGCACGGGGCATACCATTGGAAAGGTAATTCAGAGACCTTCGAAAGTCCTTTGGACCTCTCCCGAGTTCAGGAGTTGACTTTGGGTCAAATGTGGCTCGGAAGCATTTATCGGTCCGTTGAACGAGGAATCGTGCGGACGCAAACGGATCGTTCGTCTGCATGGTAAGTTCGAATTGCACACGAGGCATACCGTTGGAAAAGTTAGGAGATTTTCTTTGACATTCCAAAGAGTTTGACCCGGTTTAGAGAGTTGACTTTGGTCAACCAGGCCTGGGAAGCTCTCGGTGGCTTCCCAGAGTCAAACGGATCGTTCGTCCACATGGAAAGTTGGAATTGTGCACGGGATGGACCATTGGAAAGGGTATTCAGTGCCCTTCGAATATTCATTCAGCCTCGATCGAGCTGAAGGGTTTACTTGGGTCAACAGATCCCGGGTGCGCCCGGTGGCCTCTAGGTTAGGTTTTGAATGCAAACGGATCGTTTGTTCGCATGGTAAGTCAGAATCGTGCACGGGGCAGACCATTGGAAAGGGTAGTCAATGCCCTTCGAAGATTCATTTAGTCTCAGGCGAGACGAGGAGTTTGACTTTTGGGTCAAACTGAGCCGGGGGTGTCCGATGGCTTCCAGGTTAGTACTCGGGACGTGATCTGGGTTTGCGATAATGAGTGGAGGTACTAGGGACCTAAGGAGAGTTAGGGGGTAACAAAGTGAGGTGTCTATAGAGCCCCTCGACGGGTGAGTTTGGAATAAATGATAGTCGTCGATTAGACACCGTATGATGCCTTTGAGGGAGTACGACCGATTCAGAGGGTCGAGGTCGATTCCGAGGACCTAAGAAGTATGCTGGGGATGATCAATTCCATGGATAAAAGCCGAATCTGCGGGCCTAAGGGAGTGAGGGTGACCGATTCAGCGGATCGAGGTCAGTTTTGAGGACCTAAGGAAATGAGGATGACCAATTCAGAGGGTCGAGGTCAGTTCTGACCTAAGAGTGGTGACGACCGAGGATCAAGGTTGATTCCGACCTAATTTAGGTGATGATCCAAGACCGGTGTCAATTCTTACCCAAGAGTGGTGACGACCGAGGACCGAGGTCAATTTTGACCTAGCTAAGGTGACGATCCAAGACCGGGGTCAATTCTGACCCAAGAGTGGTGACGACTGAGGACCAAGGTCAATTCTGACCTAACTAAGGAGACGATCCAAGACCGGGGTCAATTCTGACCCAAGAGTGTTGACGACCGAGGACCAAGGTCAATTCTGACCTAACTAAGTTGACGATCCAAGACCGGTGTTAATTCTGACCCAAGAGTGCTGACGACTGAGGACCGAGGTCAATTCTGACCTAGCTAAGGTGACGATACAAGACCGAGGTCAATTCTGACCCAAGAGTGGTGATGACCAAGGATAGAGGTCAATTCTAACCTAACTAAGGTGATGATCCAAGACCCGGGTTAATTCTGACCTAGGAGTGGTGACGACCGAGGCCCGAGGTCAATTCTGACCTAACTAAGGTGACGATCCAAGACCGGGGCCAATTCTGACCCAATAGTGGTGACGATCGAGGCCCGAGGTCAATTCTGACCTAACTAAGGTGACAATCCAAGACCGGGATCAATTTTAACCCAAGAGTGGTGACGATCGAAGACCGAGGTCAATTCTAACCTAACAAAGGTGACGATCCAAGACCGGGGTTAATTCTGACCCAAGAGTGGTGACGACCGAGGACCGAGGTCAATTCTGACCTAACTAAGGTGATGATCCAAGATCGGGGTCAATTCTGACCCAAGAGTGGTGACGACCAAGGACCGAGGTCAATTTTGACCTAACAAAGGTGACGATCCAAGACCGGGGTCAATTCTGACCCAAGAGTGGATAAAGATTGTATTTTGATTCTGCTGGAGAAAGAGCTTTGTGATTCCGATTTTAGCTGGGGAGATGATAGCTGGGAGAAGCTTTATAGGAGATCTCGCTGGGGGGAACAACCTATTTTGGGTGCTGTGAGAGAATTCCACTGGGGAATTGATCATGTGATCCTTTAGGGATTTTTCGGAGCCTTACCGGGAGAAGTTTTCACTTAGCTTTTGAGGATTTCGCTGGGAAGAAGGGTTCCATTTGGGGGATGAGAATTGGATTTGAGGTTCCGCTGGGGATTGATGAATGAGCTGGGGAAAATTTGGATTGCCCCTTGGAAGAAATCGCTCGGGGCGAGTGGTTCTTCTGATTTCTGCTGGGAAAAATACCATGTGATAATGTATCGCACCGGGTAGCCGATGGTCGAGGAGGCCTTTTGTAAAGTCTGATGAGGAGGTGATTAGGTGGTCCGGGCGCCTTGCCTGAGAGGTCATTTACTTGGATTTTGAGGGCTCCGTTGGGGGAAACGGTGTGTCGCATGAAGGAGTGTGAAATTTTCTTGATGAAAAATGTTCTAAATCCCTCCTAGGATTTTTAGGAATTTTTCGGGGATTTTTTTTAGGCTTCCTGGTATTTTCTGGGAATTTTTGTACGAAATTTTAAGGGGGGTGCCGATGGCATAGAATGAGAGGTGCCATTCGGCAGTGGCACGGACTTTTGAGATGCCTCGGGAAGGTGAGGAGACAGTACCGATCGGTATGGCAGGGATAAGTGCTGATCGGCATGGCATTTGTCCTCCTATATAAAGGGGCGAATCCCCTTCATTTTTCACAGCTTCTTGCCTTCTCTCTTTCTGCGATTTCTCTCTGCGAATTGTTCTAACGTTTTGATCTTTAAGAAATGGCCGCTTTTCTGAGTACCACTGTCCATCAGGAATGGTTGGCCGTTGATGACTGGGCGAATGTGGATCGGAGGGACAGGGTGCCTCTTGCTTTAGGAAATGAGAATGCCTTTGATGCATTCGAGCCGGTTGCGGATGAGCGGACCTTGCTGCGGGAGCCGTCACATAATCGCTCTTCGAGAGTGATTCCCGGTGGTTATATAAGTAACCTAAAATTTGGCATTCTTTCCTTTTTGGGTAATTTTTCCCTTTTTCTTTGACCTTTGGTTGAATTTTTCCTTTTTCCAGTCGGATATTTCCTTGAAGAACATGCGTGCCCGCGGGACGACGGGGCTTAGGGATGTTTGGGAGAATCTTCCACCTGTGGTGTGCTGGATGGTATCTTCAGTGGGTTTTGGGAGGTTGGCGGCTGCGCTGGATGAGACGCCTTGTTCGACAGCAGTTTTGTGTGCCTTGGGGGAGAGGTGGTGGGACACTACCCACACTTTTCATTTTGGCTTCGGGGAGATGACGGTGACTCCCATAGATGTGCAGCAACTGCTGGGGCTAGATTGTGACGGGGAGCAGATAGAGGTGGATCTCTCCTTGCGAGTGAGGTCGGAGGCGGTCTATGCGGCACTCGGTGATGTGAGGAGGATAGTCTCTGGGGATTCTATCCTGCTGTCCTTGCTGAAGGATGTTTTGATGAGCAGGGTGGTTGATGTGGAGGACGGGCTGCAAGTGAGGCAGATGGCCCGATTGTTCATCTTGTTGGTGCTGGGAGGTTTCATGGTGGCGTCGAGCGGCGACGTCATCCATTTGTGGTTTCTGCCGTACTTGAGGATGTTTTCAAACATCCTTTTCTATGATTGGGGGAGTCTGACCTTGGCAACCCTTTACTATTCTTTGGATGCATTCAGTCGGCACTGCCGGTAGACTTTTACTGGAGCCACGTATCTCCTGGAGGTATCCTTTACTTTGTGCATTTTCCTTTCATGCGTTCGCATTTTCTTTTCATCCATTCGCATTTTCCTTTCATGCTTTCGCATTTTCTTTTCATGCATTCGCATTTTCTTTATGCGTCTCTTTTTGCTCGTGAATTCAGACGTGGTTTTATGAGGTGATTGGGTGCAACACCCCACTGATTTCTCTGAAGGATGACACTGGTAGGTACTTCTGCCGACTGTACCGATGGCGTAAGGCCAACTGGCAGTCGAAGGGATCTCTTTCCCTAAAGGCAACGCGTAAGGTCTTGAATGACCTGACTAGTGGTCGGGTAAGGTCGTTTCCTTTTCAGTCTTGGTTTTTGGACCTTCTGATCTTTTATCGACTCATGCTTATCTTATGGATTTTTAGGTGACCTTTTATCCTTGGGGGACCGCCATTTAGGATACGGGGGTGACTGGGGTGCACGAGCAGATGAGGCGTTTGTTAGCGCATGAGTTCGGCCATTCCTGGTACCTCGAGGAGAGGGTGATTCGTCAGATTATTGAGGAGGAGGTGGTGGTGCCTCCCGCACAGCCTCCTACGTCTATGAGGAGGGAGCGACAGTTGTTGGAGGATGAGAGGATCGCGGCGATGATCTGCGAGTCCTATGCGTTGTATACTGATACGGACGCGCCGTATGATTATATGGACTTTGTGATGAGTTGGTTGATGGAGCCCAGTATACATGATGCTTTTCCTTTCCCTCCTGCTGGTTCGAGTCGGGCGGTGGGGTCTTCCCATAGTGGTGGTGGTCCGTCGGCACCTGCGGCGACCTCGGAGGTCCCTTTTGTTCGGCTGGACACTCCTTCGTACAACATCTGGCGGGCTGATGGAGGGATAGTGTCGATGCTGCACCGTCCTCTTGCGATGGATCTGGAGGAGCTGGGCTTGACAGAGGACATCCTTCATCCTGCGGTAAACCTTTCGGTCCTTTTCCTTTCTTTTTTGATTTCTTTTGCTTAATACCGATTCTGCCTTTTCCTTACAGGAAATCCGGGTGTTGACCACTTGGCTCAGGGACATCAGAGACTGGATATCATCGGCGACTGCCAACATTCAGGATGTTGTCCCTGTTCCTTCTTGTTTGGTTCCATCAGCCTCGTCCGGGGAAGACTCTGGCTCGGGTAGTGGGGGTGCGTCGTCTCGCCGTAGGGGGAAGAGAGGGCGTCGCAGGGGTGGAAGCTCTTGAGAGAGAGAGTGTGGGTTCGGGATGAGTCCCGTTATTTTTTGGCTTCTTCTTTATTTCCTGCAAAATGATGTAACACAGAAAACATATAGATGCAATGCAATGTAGTTTTTTAGCTATCTTTTATTTTAATGATGAATGAATGAATGCACATGCGCCTTTTAATTTGCTACTGAGACCGTAAAATAGGAGTATTCTTGGAATTTTTCAAAGGGAAGTTGTTTTATTTAAAACGGGGAATCCCATAAGGAGGGAACAGGATTCTCGAAATTCTTTTGATAATATCAATTTATTTTATTGAGTTTTCTGATTTGACAAAAGAGGAAAGGAGAAAATTTCCAAAAATGGGGGGTTGACGATCGACAAGCACCCTGACCTGCCTATCGGCAGTTCAGTCCAGTCCCATCAATTGAAAGTTTTGAATGGTACCCTCTTCAGCCTTTAGTACCTTGTGGGGTAGTATTCCTTTCGATTTCTGCAGGGATTATGTCCCTTGTGAGGATTTTTAAATATAAAAAGGGATAAGGGTGGAGTGTTTTCCTCACACCTTTTGCAATCTTACATACCCACCCATCATCTTTTAGTCTTGCAACATGGCTCTCCCTGGTAGCATTGATTTTGTCAATTACCTTGAAGCCTTGGAAGCTATGTGCTCTTATAATGTCGACTATGATGCTTTCAACATGCGTCGAGTCGTGGCGTAATCGACCTTTTGAGTGGAATATGCTGGTGGCGGCAGTACAATTTTGGTATCCCGAAGACCATGTATTCCGCTTTGGGTTGGAAGAAGTTTGTCCTATGTACGAGGAATTTTCTGCCATACTAGGCATAAATCTCAGTGTTGCCGCGGATTTACCCAAATTTTCCCGTTCTCCTAGGGATTTGATGGTCGGGCTTCTCCATATTTCTCCTTCGGCGGCTAGGTCATTGGTTACCGGAGGAATGATCTCCCTCCCGGTGATGTTGCAGTCCATGCGTTCACGGGAAGTAAGTGATGCTGGCTATGCTGGAGCCGTTGTTCTGGGCCTGGTTTTGAAATTGTTATTGGTGACTGGGGAGGTGCGAGTGGACTCACAGCTTGTAGCCATTACCTCATGGATGTCATATCATCGCAATCCTGCAGCGGTAATATTGGCGGAGACTTTGAATGGCTCGGATGCTTGGAAAGAAGGTCGTTCCGATTTTTTAAGGGGTAGCCCTGTGATGTTGTTCATGTGGTTGTCTGAAAGATTCCGCTTGTCGACTCCTCCAGAATATCCTTTGTCGGCTGTACCCCCAACTTCTTTTCGCGTTACTTCATTCGCATGGGCGTGTATGTTGAGAACTAAGAGAATTGGTTTGTGGAGTATGGGGCTCGTGGGCTATATTGGTCAGTTCCTTGGTGGGGACAGTTGCATCCTATTCTGGAGCTAGGAGAATATTCATATGTGCGGCTGGTTGGTCTCAGGCAGACCTCTTTTTATTTCCCTTGGCAACTTTTGCGCCAATTAGGCTGGGCACAGGTCGTGCCCCCTTGGACCTCAAATTTCTTTCCGGTAGAAGATTTGATTGAGCGCCTGCCTCTGTTGCTTGGATCTCTGTGGGAAAATCGGTGTCCGTCAACCCGTCCCTCTCAGTCTGTTGGGAGGTTTTCCATGTCCCCAAAGATTATATGAAGTGGTTGTGGAGGAAAGTAGTCAGCAAGATGTTGGCAGTAGAGACTGGTCAGATGTGGTTTTTTTTATTTGACTCCATGGAAGGGGGTGTTGTGGTCTTTTCGAAGATGGTTAAGGCCCATCGGTCCATGGAGTGTTTGTGGCACTCCATTCAGGTAGGAGAAACTTAGGGTCCTCAGGATGTAGATGATGAGGGTGCAGGCTCTTCGGGTAGCTGTGGGTAGGACTCCTGGGGAGTTTATTTATGTAATAGATGTGGGGGATTTTATTTGGTTTTTAGGGTAGTAGGGGGAAAGGAGTTATCCGTTCCTTTTTCTTATGTAATCTGTACTGTAATTTCTTATTAATGAAATAAACAAGTTTCTGATCATCCTGTTGTGCCTTTCGATGAATTTTGTATTTTGAATTATCTATACCAATCTCTAAGGCATACATAATCCTTTTGTTCAAGTAGATGTTTAGAATGAACTGTCGTTCTCGAAGATAAGAAAGGAATATATTTTTGTGAAAAAGAAGGGGTCGTGCTCATGTGGGGAGTATGAGTTGCCTACGTTCCTCTGGGGTTTTTGAAAATGTTCTTATCTGTTTGAAAATAGTTTTTGCAGAGGATAAGGCCCACGTAGTTCTGGGTAGAGGGAAATGGAGAGAGTTTTTTTTTAATAGAAGGGGGATGAGAAGAGTCGTAGTGCGCCGAGATTTCGGACTAGGGGTATAATTTCTTGAGATGGTCCAGATTGACTGGACGAGCCATCTCTTCCCCATCCAGGTCGGTGAGCATGGCGGCACCGCCAGATAAGATCTTCTTCACAATGTAAGGGCCACTTCAATTGGGTTTGAACTTTCCTCTGGGGTCCCAAATGGGTTCGATTATCTCCTTAAGGGCTAAATCCCCCTCCTGGACACCCCGGTCCTTGACTTTCTTGTTGAAGGATCGCGCTATTCGGCGATGATACCCATGTATATGGTAAAGAGCTTTTAATCTCTGTTCATCTAGGAGGGTCAGCTCATCAAGATGGCCTTGGCTCCAGTCTTCTTCACTAACCTTGCTTTCGAGCATGATGCGTAGCGAGGGTATTTCCAGCTCCACATGTAGGACTGCTTCCATACCGTAGAGCAGGGAGTAAGGGGTAGCCCCAGTAGAGGTTCGGATTGAGGTTCGATAGCCCCAAAGGGCGTACGGGATCCGATCGGCCCAATCCCTACAACTTTCGGTCATCTTGCTGATGATGGTTTTGAGGTTTTTATTGGCGGCTTCAACTGGACCATTGGTCTGAGGTCGATAGGGAGAATATTTATGTCTCTGAATCCCATACTCGTTGACAACTTTTGTGACTTCTGCCTCGAAGTGCAAACCATTATCCGACACTAGCTCGTGCGGGACCCCATATCGGCAGATGATATTTTTCTTGATGAATTTGGCCACCTTCTTGGCATTTAATACCGCGTATGACTCAGCTTCGACCCATTTGGTGAAGTAATCGATGGCAACCAGGATGAACTCATGCCCGTTTGACGCTTTTGGTGTAACCTTCCCTATGATGTCGATACCCTAGGTGGAGAACGACCAGGGAGAAGTCATGTTGTATAATTCTCGCGGAGGCAAGTGTTGAATATTGGAGAACTGTTGGCATTTAGGGCATCTCCGAACATAGGCGGTGCAATCCTGGGCCATGGTGGTCCAGTAGTAGCCTTGTCGGATGATTTTCTTGGCAAGCATGTGACCGCTCATATGGGGCCTGCATTCCCCGCTGTGGATTTTCTGCATTATCTTTTCAATGTCAGCCCCTGCGATATAGTGCAAATGAGTTCCATCGAAATTCCTCTTGAGTAGTGCTTTATGACAGATGATGTACTGAGCGGCCAGCCTTCGAAGGGTAGCTCGGTCGTTCTTGTTAGAACCCTCTGGATACCTACCGTACCGGAGGAGGCACCAAATATCATAGTACCAGTAGTTGACTAGCTCAGAATCTTCTGAGGTGGCAAGATCAATGTGGTAGCAATGGGTAGGTTTGTCTTGCTTTTGAACTAGGAAGGGGGTCATTGTTATTCCCTCGGGCATGTCGACCATGGAAGCCAAAGTAGCGAGAGCATCGGCTAGGTTATTCTTTGCTCGGGGTAGGTAATGGAAGGTGATATCTCAGAATTGGGAGGCCAACTCTTCTAATTGGGCATGAAAGGGTTGGAGCTTTTCGTCCTTGTCCTTCCACTTTCTGAGCACTTGACCGATGATAAGGGCAGAATCCCCGTATACATCAAGGTATTGAATACATTTCTCGAGAGGGACCTTGAGGCCCACTGTGCATGCCTCGTATTCTGTCATGGTTTTGGTGCAAGGTAAATCCAATTTAATGGCGATAGGAGTGTGGGAGTCATCTGGGGCGATCAGAAGTATCCCAATGCCATATCCCCATTTGTTGGCAGCGCCGTCAAAGAACATTTTCCATCAGAGGCAGTCTTAAGCGGTGCAGAGGACATTTTCATCTAGGAATTCGAAGATCCAGACATCTGTTTCTTCTACGGGGGAATCCACGAGGTAGTTAGAGATGGCTCTTCCCTTAACGGCTTTCTGTGTGACGTACACGATATCGAACTCGGTTAGGAGCATCAACCATCATGCCATTCGACTAGATAAGGCGGGTTTTTTGAGAAGGTATTTGATGGGATCCATTCGGGATATAAGTTTGACGGGGAAGGCGAGCATGTAGTGCCGCAACTTTTGGGTGACCCAGACAAGCGTGACGCATGCTTTTTCTAAATCAGTGTAGTTGACCTCGTACCCGGCCAATTTGCGACTGGCATAATAGACAACTCTTTCTTTGCGGGAGTCTTCAAGGTACTGGGCTAGCAAAGCCCCGACTGCAGTGTCGGTTATGGTTAGGTATAAGAGCAAAGGGAGACCAGGCTATGGTGTCATGAGAACTGAAGGTTGGGTTAGGTACTGTTTGATTCGATCAAAAGCTTCTTGGCAGGCCTCATTCCAAACCTTGGTTAAATCCTTTCGGAGGAGCTTGAAGATTGGTTCACAGATGGAGGTTAGCTAGCTGATGAACCGGCTGATATATTGTAATTTCCTAAGAAAACCTCGAACTTCTTTCTCTGTTTGTGGAGGTGGCATCTCAAGTATAGCCTTCAGCTTGGCGGGATCTGCTTCTATCCCCTTCTCACTGACCTTGAATCCTAAGAGCTTTCCCTTTGTAACGCCGAAGAAGCACTTCTGTGGATTAAGTCACATCTGATACTGTCGCAGTTGTTCGAAGAACTTCCGGAGAGCGGGAACATGACCTTCTCTAGTTTTGGAATTGATAATCATATCATCCACGTAAACCTCGACCTCTTTGTGAATCAAATCGTGCAGGATGGTTGTGGTGGCCCTTTGGTAGGTAGCCCCAGCATTCTTGAGACCGAATGGCATAACGGTGTAGCAAAAGATTCCCCATGGGGTGATGAATGCGGTTTTCTCTTGATGGTTGGGGTGCATCTTAATTTGGTTGTATCCGACAAATCCGTCGACAAATGACTTGAGAGCATGACTAGTTGTGTTGTCCATGATCATCTCGATATTGGGTACCGGATAATCATCCTTCAGAGAGGCTTTATTTAAATCTCGATAATCCACACACATTCGACCCTTTCCTCCTGATTTTGGTATAGGTACAATGTTAGCTAGCCACGTGGGATATTCGATTACTCGAATGAAACCCACGTTCCAATGTTTGATCACCTCTTCCTTGACCTTAAGCGATCATTCGGTGCGGAGTTTTCTTAATTTTTCTTTAACTGGCTTGGCATCTGGGAGAGTGGGGATCTCGTGCTGAGCTATTTTGGGGTCAATACCGGGCATGTCGTCGTAGGACCATGCGAAGACATCCACGAACTCCTTTAGCAATTCTTCGAGTTGTGCGCGCTCATACTCGTTAAGGTGGGCCCCAATCCTAATCTCGCGCAGTTGGCTACTAGAACCGAGATAAATAAAAACATTCTCTTCTTTATTAACTTGAATGTGGTTATGTTGTTTATTATTAACCTTATTTAGATCAGTTAAGAATTGTTCATTTGCAAAATCATTGTCATCAAAAGCTTGATTAGAATCTAAACAATTAATGTAAGGCACAACAAGATACTCAAAATCTTCGTTTATTTCATTGATAGGAAAAATAACATTGAGAACCTCATTAAAAGAGGTCTCGATTACATTTGAGCAAGGGTGGACAATAATAGAAGAAATCGGGTAAACATTGGGGTTGGGGGAGATTTTAAGAGGTAGAACTGGCGCAGCATGCCAGTTGAGGAGAGGTGTATCAGCAGCTTTGATCAGACGAGAGGGGTCCAGTGATGTAGTGCCTAAATGAACCATGCAGAGTGCCAGCCCCAGTGTCTGCAGGTTGAAGGAATCTTCGGAGTCACTTTCTTCAGTCTCTTCAGTATCTTTGATAAGAGGCTGTACGTGGTGTTGGAAACTTTCGGCCCATGGGTAGCTATCTTGGAAAAAGACCTCCATTCCAGGCTTCATATTCTTGTCTGTGTGGTCGTACCATGGTTCTGGAAAACCGCAAAAGGGGAAATCCTCGCCCTCTTTGATGAATCGTCCATTTAAGGAATCACCTGAGATAGCTCGAACGTAGTCTAACCCTCTCTTTGATCGAGTATAGCGGATCATTCTGAGATGTGGTTCTGATGGTTGATATCCCAAGCCGCAAGGAGGGAAAGCTTTCTTCAGTTCTATGGGCTCAAGTATCCCCTGCTGCCTTTGTCCTAGCCCCAGTCCGGGCATGAAGTGCGTGTTTCTGAACATCTGAATCACATTGACATTGCCATGAGGGTCATATTCTGGACAAACCCTTTCTTTGAAACCGTTCCCTGCCGGGAGTAGAAATGGCTCAACTCGAAAACCTGATAGGAGCATATCATTTGAGCCATGTTGTATCTCAAAAATTGGACTGTTGGTGCCTGCACCCTTGGCATTACCGTCGTCACCTAAGATGAAGACTCACCCATCGGCGAAGAACTTCAATTTCGGATGAAATGAGGAAGAGACACCCTTTATACTGTGGAGCCAGGGTCGTTCGAGCAATAGGTTAAAACAGGTTGGGATATCGATGACTTGGAATTCGACGACAGGGTTTATAGGACCAGCCCCTATTACAAGCTTTATGGATCCCATCACCTCATGACGGGTAATATCGTAGGCGCGCACGGCATCGGAGGTTGGAGTGAGGTCACTTTCTTTCAGACCTAAACATTTGAAGGTTCTTAGTGGGTAGACATTCAAAGCGGATCCGTTGCCAATGAGAGAAAGTGGTACCACCTTCCCCATAATTTCGACGGAGATGTTGAGTGCATGATTATGATTTGGCCCAATTTGGGGATTTCTTCTTCAGAAAAGGACAACATTCGAGTAGAGGTTAAGGATCCGACCAGGTTCACTGCTTCTTCTGGTGTGGTAGAAGGAGGAACTATGGGTCCTGTGAGCAACTTGATTAAAGAATTTCTGTGCTGCTGGGAAGATATGAAAATCCCCCATAGAGTGATGTTAGCTTGAGTTTTCTTCGAGGGTCATTTTTGGCATAGGAAGGTCTTCAACTCTCTTCCCCTTATCATTTACTGGTAGTGAGTTGGGAACTTAATAATGTCTCCCAGACCTGGTCATGTGATTTACTGAAGAAGGGAAAAACTTAAATCCAGTTTTCTCATCAATCTCAAGTTGTTCTGCCACCTTAACTATTTCTCCGAGGAGTTCTTCAAATGATATCATCCCACATAAGTCAGCTACTGGGCCAGCTCTTTCTGAAACTTGTTCTTCGCTCGAATCTTCGAATTCTTCCCCCCATCCGGTGGCAACAATTATATTTTCCCCTGTGAAGTCAATGCATTTCACGACTTCAATGGCCTCCTCATATAGGTCTTCCCATTCTATGGGGATGTATAAGGGTGAAGGGACCAGGTGCCCTTGCAGCTTTAAAGTGTCAAGTAACTCGGTGATACTGCAAATGTTATTAGTTTGCCTGAATGATTCCGTCATGATTCGGATAACATCATCTAAGCAGGCTTCATAGGTTGGTACCATCCACCTATCTGATTCTCGAGCTCATTTTCGTGCTTTCAAAAACAACGTACTGAACCTATAGCAGTCGATAATCATCTGTGAGGGAAATTTCAGCCCGAACTCTAGGAGTTGGTTAAACACATCTGGTAATTCCATACTTCCACTTTCAGAATAGGTCTGGACAGTGATGCACGCTCTGGTAAGGAGTGACAGTGCCTGATCAGCAGGGCTAGTAGGGTGTAGGAGGAAATATGGGTAAAGTTGAAGGGGTTTAGGAGGGTATAAGGGTGTGATATGGGTTGACGGATCAAAATTCGGGTTTTCTTCCAAGAAGATGGCATTGGTGTGATTTGGGAGTGGGTTATGAGTAGTGTTTGGTTTAGGATTGGCTGGTGGGGCGATGGTACCCCGATCAATGAGATCTTGGATTATGTTTTGAAGGTGGAAGCATTGGTTGGTGGTATGACCAATTGTTTAGTGAAAGGCGCAATGAGCATCGATCTTGACATTTCTGGGAAGTGGATTGGGTAATGGACGTGGATCCAGGGGCTTTATAAGGTTTCGGCATAACAGGGCTTGGTAAACTTTGAAGGGTGGAGCATGAAGCTTAGTGTATTCCCTTCGGACAGGAGCAGGGCAGCTCTCTGGTGCCCATGATGTGGTTGGTTGAGAGATGTTGTTGATGGTTGAGACCGTAGCATTAGCAAGCTTGTCATATTTTCTGGGGGGCTAACTGTCCGGACACCTTCTTCGGTTCAACTTCTATTTTGGAAAGACTTTCCTCAATTTCTACCCCTGCTTCCCTGAGAGCTTGAAAGTGGGGGTAGTACTGTCCTCCCATGGTTGCTCGGACATGGGGCAAGAAATTCTTCTTTACTATGTTGACTTGTTCTTCCTCAGATGACCGATTGGTCATGGTAGCTGCTTTTTCCCTCCATCGGGCTATGAAGTTACTGACTGATTCTCCAGAGTTTTGTCTGAGCGGCTCTAAATAACGACGGGTGACCTCGAGCTCTTCGTTATATTTGTACTGCGACATGAATTCTCGGGCTACATCCTCCCAGCTACGGATTCTGGATTCCTCAAGAGATAAAAACCATCGGAGGGCACTATCCTTCAAAGTTTGCTGAAACAATTGGGCCATCACTTCTTCCGAAGCCCCTAGTAGAGCCATGGAACGATGATAACTGCGAAGATGAACAATCGGGGGACCACTCCCTCCAAACTTCTCAATAATTGGCATCTTGAACTTCTCGGGTAACCTTGCTTTAGGATAAGGAGACATATGGGTGTAGTCCATGTAATTTCCAAAGATTCGGACTTGGTCAAACTTCTTGGTGAGCATCTTAAGATCTTCTTTGACTTTGTTCAACTCCTCCGCCTTTGGATCAGCGACCACATGCAGGTTAGCCACAGGCTGGGAAATGTTTGGCATTGGAAGCTGGGCAGGTGGCGGCCCATTAGCAGGAGGGGCACGCGAATTGTGCTGATATTCTTTCGGGACCCAGATGGGCTCGGGTGGACCCATAGCATGAGGGAATCGGGCCTCGGGCTCTTGAGGAATAGGAACTGGGTTTCGTTGCATTTCTCAGACCTCATCTTGGAGGTTGTCAATCTTGGCCATGAGCTGAGCTAGGACTGTCGGCAGATCCGATTGTATGACTGGTGCTTGATCTGCATTCTCCATGGAAGATGGATGGATTTCGGATTCGAAAGAAGTAGTAGAGGAACGGATGAAACTCTGGGGTGATTTGACTGAAGACCTAAGCCAATAAAGAGCCAGGCCAAGGGCGTGCGATTAACCTGAGAAGGTGCGGGATGAGGTTTATTTTTTGAGAAAAGGGGAAGAGATTATTTTTGGATTTTTGATAAAAAGGGAGAAATATTTTTGGAGACGGAACTCAGCATGATTATTATGATTATTATGTTCTCACTTGTATTTAATTCTCCTAAATGCAATGTCGGACGGGACCCGAGTTTGGAAAAGTGGGGTTTTAATATATGCAAAGCTATGTTTGGACTTGTAACCAGGCTCACGGACAGAGTCCCGTTTTAAAAATGCGCAGAAATTGGGCGGAAGATCGACCCAAAATTTCGACAGAGTTTCGGGTTAAAACCGACAATCTAAAGTGTGTGTCCTTGGTTTAACACCTAGATGCGGGTATGCAATTTGGTTGATGAATCGGCATGGGTTCCCGCCTTTGGCGTGGCTTCCATGATATACGTCTTGCTCTTGCGGGCAATCGTTACGTGTGGAGAAGCCATTTGATATACCTGAGTGTACGTGAATTGCCTCACCATATACCTCGTGGGGATGGTACGTGTGAGAGCGAATTCGATATACTTGGCGTACGTGAACGAATTTCCTGCGATATACCTCCCGTCATGACTTCGATCAAGCGGTACGATACGGGGGAACCGTTCGATATACGTCAAAGGTACTTGGCCAATGGAAGCTGAGAGTCATATCACTTAGGCTAACTGCGACCTGCCGGACCAGCGCCCATCACGAAGTGACCCTCTAGTTACTGGGTAAAATTTGGTCAATATCAATGCTCTTTGGTGATGTCGTGTGAATTATGCATGATTCTCTTATTAGTATCTTATGATGAGAATGTATTTCTTTGATTATGACAAATCGAGAACAAAGTACAAGTACCTCAAAAGGTACACCAAGTGTGGATGGGTGATGCGTGCAACATGGGGATATACATGTGATCCTAGGTGCACGTGGTGTGAAGTGTACATGGAGAATTTTCTACAAGTGTGTGAACATAAACATAAGCATGGGATACATATAAAAAAGGGGAACATGAAGATATGGGGGAAAACATAAACAAATGTAGCATCCATGTAAATAGAGTCAAGTCTTAAAAATAAATAAAGTTCCCCAGCAGAGTCGCCATTGTGGCCATATCCTATCCCTGCCGCGGAGGGAGGAAGGATCCTTCGGGTCCCGCGTGTCCCCTCTATGGAGAGCGCTTCGGCCGGTATTGATTTTTTGAGGTGTGAAAAATGTAGATAGATTCAGAGTCGCCAGTCTATTGTACTCAAAACAGACAAAAGAAAAAGAGGAAGCCACCCCGAAGGATGGCTTCTAAAGACATACTAGTGCGTGCGAAACCAAAATGATTCGGAAAGGGTTCGGAGGCTTAGTTATGAAATGGGAAGGTGTTAGGCACCCATTCCGCCCTTTCGGCCTCTCATGGATATTTGCTATTTTCCTTTATGTTTCCCCCGTGAGATGTGTGCATGTGTATATATATAGAATGGAGGTAGGAATCTTTGAGTTGTATCATGGAAAAGATAAAGCGAGTCATCCGTAGGAAGATATAAAAGTAATATTAGAAAAATAAGTTTTACGCGGCTACCCCTACGTTGATCGTTATAAGGGAACGATAACGCACATGGAGTAATACGTCACTAAGACTAATAATGTAAGAAAAATGGATTTAGAGAAAATAGAAAATGAGAGAAAAAGTGAGAGAAATGACTCGAGTCTCGGGTTTTACCCCGAGATGCCAACGTAGCCTATAAAGGCATCAAAGTCCACGTAGTTCGCATGTAAAGTGAGGGGTGGGGTTTAACCCATAAATCCAAAATGAAGAAATCTCTTATTTGTAAGTGTGTGTGTGTGTGTGTGTGTAGAAAAAAGTGTTTTAGTCGTGAGAAAAGTGTGGAAAAAGTGTGAGAATCCCTATTTGGAATTTATGAGCAAACCTTCTTTTTCTTCTTTTTTGGGTTTTTATTTATATGAAAATAAGAGATGTGCAATAATACTAGATAAAAAGTGTATTTATGGTATGTGAGATGAGATTATAAAAGTGCTAAGTAATAAAACAAGTTATTGGGAATTCAAGAGAATTTAAGAGAGAGTTTGAGAAAGTTGGACCTTCTTGAAGATCTTGAGCTTGATCTTGAACGTTGGAGAGCATCCCTTGAGCTTGGATGAGGATGGAGAGTGGTTAATTCATCAAGTTTGATGAAAGGGATGATGAAAAGTGGAAATGAAAAAGGGATTTTGAATTTGAAATCACGCTGCCTTCGAGAGAGGTTTATGTGATTCGTTTAGAGAGATTTCTATCAGATCTGGGCTCCCCTTGAAAATGAAGCCAAGGCCTCCTTTTATAGGCCCAGGGGACTGCCGATTTGCCCTGCCATGGCACTGCCTATCGGCAGGTGCCGATAGGCAGGGTCTGGGACTTACCATTTGGCAGTGCGCCTCAGGATTTTTCAGAAAATTCATCGTCGAGGGCAAACCGTTGGTCAGAATTTCACACGGGGCATACCGTTGGAAAGGTAATTCAGAGACCTTCGAAAGTCCTTTGGACTTCTCCCGAGTTCGGGAGTTGACTTTGGGTCAAATGTGGCTCGGAAGCGTTTGTCGGTCCGCTGGACGGGGAATCGTGCGGACGCAAACGGATCGTTCGTCCGCATGGTAAGTCTAAATCATGAATGGGGCATACTGTTGGAAAGGTTAGGAGATGTACTTTGACATTCCAAAGAGTTTGACCCGGTTTGGAGAGTTGACTTTGGTCAACCGAGCCCGGGAAGCACTTGGTGGCTTCCCAGAGTCAAACGGATCGTTCGTCCGCATGGAAAGTCGGAATTGCACACGGGATGGACCATTGGAAAGGGTATTCAGTGCCCTTCGAAGATTCATTTAGCCCTAGTCGGCCTGAAGGGTTGACTTGGGTCAACAGAGCCCGGGAGCGCCCGGTGGCCTCTGGGTCAGGTTTCGGACGCAAACGGATCGTTCGTCCGCATGGTAAGTCGAAATTGTGCACGGGGTGGACCGTTGGAAACGGTATTCAGTGCCCTTCGAAGAGTCATTGAGTCTCGATCGAGATGAGGCATTTGACTTTTGGGTCAAACTAAGTCGGGGGGTGTCCGATGGCTTCCAGGTCAGTACTCGGGACGTGACCTGGGTTTCCGATGATGAGTGGAGGTACTAGGGACCTAAGGAGAGTTAAGGGGTAACAGAGTGAGGTGTCTACAGAATAAAAAGATTTATCAGGAGAGTAAGACTAGATGAAATGTAGTTAGTGAAATTTCGCAAGGGGGTAGACCCATTAGGGGACCAATTTAAATGATTCGGGTAGCTGAATCCTTACCAAGTGACGGTGAGTTCAGTAAGAGTTGTCGAAGCTAGTAGTGTATTCCTTAGGGCCAAAAAATCTAAGGGAACGATGGGGGATATCCATCTGAATCGAGACTATTTAAGTCCTAGAGAAGGACGACCCTAATAGGGTTAGGGTGAGTGGTAATAAGTGGATTATGTGTAGAGGTATTTTGTGGAGGGTGAAATCACATGTGTTAATGTTTCCTGTAGTGAGTAAAGGGACACGAGTAGGGTGCCTAATGAAGGGCAATGATTAAAGTAGCTTTGTTTTAGCTCAGACAGGTGTATTTTGTTCGAAAGCCATTTAAGCAGCCAGGGCGAATGGAAAAGTAGAAGTACGATTTTTATTCTCGGATTATGAAGCGTGTTTTATGTGACACGAGCAAGTCATTACATTTTTTTATTGCTAAATTCCCATATGAGAAGAATTTAGTGCGTATATCTCTAGCGTTATTATTATGTATATGTTTTCCCTTGTATAGCGGGGTTGTCTTCAGTGTTATTCGTGGAGGATAAATGGGCGCATCGTTTGTGTTGTATACCTTATTGAGATTATTCGTTTTAGTTATGTGATTATCGGTATGGGTTGACTTGTTGTATATGGGACCAAGATTGATCGTTATAGCTAGCGTATTGTCTTTGGCAAGAGAGTGAATAAGTAGACTTTTATATAAATAGATAAAACATGTTGGGATGTTATATACTATAGACTAAGAACCTGAGGAGTTTCGATGATCGGCTATTTTTGGTAGTAGTGTATCGGGGGGGTTACTTGTTTGGATTAGCTCTGCGAGACACCCCACGAATCAAACTAAAGAACGTTGGGTGTCGAAGTAAGTTAGGTCTTTGGAATATGAGTTTATAACCTTTTCCATTTCATATGTATATATATATATATATATATATATATATATATATATATATATATATTAATCAGAGGGTTATGAGTTGTAACATGATTTGAGGCAAATGGAATCGCTATGTGAGAATGTGGAAATCATAGAAATACGGATTATAGACTGGCTAGTCAGTTAATTAAGGGTAACCTTACAGAGGAATCACATTCATTTAGATCTTATGATGGAATGTACACACATTAGGTGTATGGGCGCCCTGGATGGTTGCATTGTAGTATTTTCCATATTTGTGACACAGTAAGTAATTATTGAAGTTAATGAAAGTAGAAGTTGTGACTTCCAGATTTAGTTGTTTTATGACTTAGGATCGTTACTCCCATAATTTTTTTCCATGAGGATGGTATAGGAAGGATTGGGTAAGTTTAACTCAAGATAATTTAAACTAAATGGCAAGGCTTGGAGTATAACATTAGTGGGAGTATTCAGTAATGTAATGTATGGGTGGTACGACGAAAATTACATGAGATGTGAGATTAATACCCGTAGTTGTCCTAGCCAGTTACGCTTTATTTTTTTTCGAATTTGGGGACGAAATTCCGTTATTAGGGGGAAATATGTAAAACCCCGTATTTTTATGTCTTTTAAAATTGGGGATTTATTAAATTTAATTTGAGATATTAATTTACTATTAATCCTTAAATTATATTTAATACCTACTAGCATGATGTGAGTTAGTAATTATTGGAATTTTTTTGAATATTACTGGATGAGTAAAGTAATATATGAGATTGATTTTATTAAAATTGTCAAGATTGAATAAAATGGCAATTATGGAAATTTAATTCGGAAGGCGCCTGTGTCGTGTCAGGACTAAATTATTATTATTAAAGTGAATAAATTGTAAGTCATCCGTATAGTCATTTTGAGTGCGCCAAAGTGTCTGGAAGGATCGAGATAGTCAGAAAAGTGTACCCGGGGGTTTAGTTTGGGTCTCAGGGAGTTTTTAGGCCTAATTGTCATTCCGGGAGGGTATTTTAGATATTTTATATTTTTAGGAAATTAAACCCACAAATTTTCTTAGTATATATTAGCCATTTGGAGTTGTCTATTAGGTTTAACAAACAAAAAACCTAAGTTCAGACATTAGAGAAGAAGGTGAAGAGATTGGAGAAGAAGGTGAAGAGTTTCCAAGCAAGTACAAGGCCTAGAATGACACACCCCAACCCAGCTACTTATAATTAAGTCTGAAAGTCAAAGTGAGTCAAACCATAATTAATCTAACCAAACCATAAACACGAGTTTTAATTTCAGAGTCATTATTGTAAATCCATATAACTGAAAACCTTTTTACAACATCAGAGTAGTCATACTTATACAAACTTTCTTGAAGGATAATTTAACTTAATTACGTCATTTACATTTAAACAAAATCTTTGTTTCTCCCATTCCTAGCTAACCCAACCCGACTTTCTAGATTTGGCAGTGACATCGCGTTACCTGAAAAATGTGAACATAGGAACCATGAGAAAAATAGCCCAGTGAATGCATCACTACTAAACTACAGCATGAATTTAAATGCAATAAATCATGTCCATATACTTATGTATTAACTTATTCGGCTCATTCATAATGAATGACCAACTTTTCTAAATCATGATTCACATATCCTGTCTAAATAGACAATTCTCCCCCATTCCTGGTCGAGGAGTAACCCCTTGTCATTAATAGACAAATCTCCCCCATTCCTGGTCGAGGAGCAACCCCTCATTTCGGTAAATCGAAATGAACAATTTCATACTCATTATATTATGATCATATCAATAACACGATACAAATATCTCTTTCCAGTGAGTACACTAACCTTGGTTGACAACTATGTATTCACGTTTTCTTCTGGTGTAGCTGAACTGGGTTGATTAGGCCTTACACCTGTCAATCCAACTAAATTAGTACTGAACCTCAATCATAAATATTATCCAAACATAATTATTTAACTTTCCATGACTATACATCAACAATATAATTCCCATTAAGTCACATTCCATAAAATATAGGTAAAGGCAAAACAATGATATACATGTTGATAAAGTTACGGACATTCAAATGTAGGAAATTCCTTTATGAGGAATTTATAACCAAAGTCAAGTAAACATGAAATTATACTCCTAAATGTATATACACATGAAACATGTACTCAAAGTACCCTTTGTAAGGACGAAATACAAACATTCATTCAAGGGGTACCCAGTATGGCCTGGAATTATCGTCTTACATACTTAACCATCCTATATTACTAAATTGTACAAATACAGGGGTCCAACCTCATCAATATGAAAACATATATGAATATACTATCCATTACAAGTGACGGTGTAAGTTTTCAAGCTTCCTAGAGCAAGTTATGACCATTTCCTTACAACACAAGAAATCTGCCCTACAAGCTCCTCTATTGTTCCTTCAACTTCCAATAATTTTCATAATTTTTTCTCCAACATAAATTTCCATGATTTTCAACCCATTTTCCATAAACATACTGAATCGTACAGAATTAAAATTTCATAATTTTTTGACTTCATTTGCTATCTCAAAAGCTTGACTAAACTCAGGGCATACCGAAATCAAGTATACAAACAGCAACCATGTACCAACTTGAAATCATCATTACGGCCTAACCACAAGGAGATTAATTCTAATTTTCAGATATGATATGAATATATGATTATAAGTTCATATCCAATTGGAATTTCTCAATTACAGGAAGCACACAAAGAGATATGCAAGTTTGAATACAAGGGGTTTCAATACAAAGCAATTTTTAAGGGTTTATGCATTCAACTTAACTTAAACTTGCATATATTCATACATATGCACCCAAGCATGAAAGGTTAATAAACAAATCAAGGATTTATATCATATAAATCATAAATGTATGAAAAATAACAATATTTGCAATTAGGATTACCTTCGGGACGTTTACGTAATTTCTACGAATTTTTCTACACTTTTTCTCCTCACTTTTCTTCCTAAACTTCTACCTTCTCTTTCCTTAAGCTTAAAACCCTTTCATGGCTGATTTTGGCTGAAGGATAAGTATATGTCAAGGTTATAAGGTCGTCCAAGGCTGCCTCCCAATCCAAGCAATCAAATTAAACCATTTGGTTTAATAAAAGACAATTTACCACTTAAAGGGAATTGACCAAATTGCCCCTTGTTCGTAAATTCGGTATAACTCTTTACTCGGGCATCCATTTGATGATATGTTTGTTGTGTTACAACCCTAACTCCCATGTCTACAACTATCTAGTTTTCACCTCAAATCATTTATAATGTTAAAAAGGTCGAAACTAGTCTCTAACAGGAACCTTTCTACCGAAAACAGCAAAATTTTGTGTTCGTAATTAATTCGACCTTTCATGATTTATGAAAGTAGGATTATGGTAAACATAATCAATTAACATTAGATATACTAATAACACATTATTCATATCACATAATATAAGCATGGTTTAAATATAATTTATCATAATTATATTCGGGTTTTCACAACTTCCCCCCCTTAGAAAATTTCATCCCCGAAATTTAATATAAAGGTCACTTACCAAACAATTGGGGATACTGTTTCCTCATGCTATCCTCCGTTTCCCAAGTTGCTTCTTTAACTCCATGGCTTATCCACATAACTTTAACTAAGGGAATAACTTTATTTCTCAATACTTACTCCTTACGATCAATAATTTCCATTAGTTCCTCGATGTACGATAAGTCTTCCTTCAGTTCAATTGGTTGAGTTTTCAACTGATGAGATGGATCCGCCAAATACTTACGAAGCATCGATACGTGAAACACATCATGTAAAAGAGACAACTCTGAAGGCAATGCTAATCTATATGCCAGGGCCCCAATTCTTTCCAACACCTCATATGGTCCAATGTATCTTGGACTTAGTTTCCCCTTTTTCCCAAATCTCATAACACCTTTCCATGGTGAAATACGGAGGAATAAAAAATCTCCCTTCTGAAATTCCAATGGATGCCTCCTCTTGTCTGCATAAAATTTCTGCCTGCTTTGCGCTATCTTTATCCATTCCCGAATCATTTTGATCTTTTCAGTTGTCATATCTATCAATTCTGGACCTAAAATTTTCCTTTCACCCACTTCATCCCAACACAGAGGCGTTCTACATCTCCTCCCATATAAAGCTTCATAAGGAGCCATACCAATCATCGACAGATAACTATTATTATATGAAAATTCCATCAATGGAAAAGGATCATCCTAACTACCTTTGAAGTCAAATACACAGGCTCGTAACATGTCTTCTAATATTTGAATCGTCCTTTCTGATTGCCCATCAGTTTGTGGATGAAACGCAATGCTGAACTTCAAACTTGTACCCATGGCATTCTGGAGACGAGGCCAAAACTTAGAAGTGAACATTGGATCTCTATCTGATACAATTGACACTGGTGCCCCATGTAAACGGATAATGTCATCAACGTACATACGTGCATACTTGTCAACAGTGTAGGTGGTCTTAACTGGGAGAAAATGAGCTGACTTCGTCAATCGGTCTACAATCACCCAAATAAAATCATGCCCCTTTGGTGACCGGGGTAATCCTATAACAAAGTCCATCGTTATATGATCCCACTTCCATTCCGGAATAGGCAAAGACTGCAATAATCCTGCTGGCTTCTGATGCTCTGCTTTCACTTGCTGGCATACTAAACATTTAGCTACGAACTCTGTAATCTCACGTTTCATATTGTTCTACCAGTAATATTCTTTCAAATCTCTGTACATTTTGGTACCTCCCAGATTCATAGAGTAAATAGAACTATGTGCCTCTTCTAATATATCTTTATTTAAGGGTGGATCATTCGGTACACAAATCCTATTTTTATAACACAACGATTCACCATTCTTAATCTCAAAGTCACTCTCTCTACCATCCTGAACTTCTTATTTCTTCTTTTCAAGGAATGGATCACTGATCTGCAAACTTCGTATGCGTTCTGCCAATAAAGGTCTCACTGTGACATGTGCTAATAATCCTCCACTTTTTGAAAACTTAAATTCAATCCCCATCAATGCCAAGTCAATAATATTTCCAATACGAGCACACCGTATGCAACTAAGCATCCCTGATGATTTTCGACTCAAATCATTTGCTACCACATTGGCCTTCCCAGGATGATGATGAATGGTACAGTCATAGTCTTTAATCAGCTCCATCCAACGCCTCTGTCTCAAATTCAGTTCTTTCTGAGTAAACAAGTATTTCAAACTTTGATGATCTGTAAATATCTCACATGTTTCTCCATACAAGTAACGTCTCCACAACTTTAAAGCAAAAACAATGGCTGCTAGCTCCAGATCGTGTGTAAGGTAGTTTCATTCATGCGTCTTTAATTGTCTGGAAGCATATGCTATTACCTTCCCATTCTGCATAAGAACACATCCTAAACCCTGAAATGAAGCATCTGTATAGATCACAAAAGACTCATTCCCACATGGAATAGTAAGTATAGGGGCTGAAACCAACCGATTCTTTAATTCCTTAAAACTCCTCTCACATTCTTCATCCCATACAAACTTCGCTTCTTTACGAGTCAATTTTTTGAGTGGTAATGCTATTGCTGAAAATCCCTTAATAAATCTGCTATAGTAACCTGCCAATCCTAGGAAACTCCTAATTTCTGTCACATTCTTAGGACTCTCCCATTCAACAATTGCTTCCACCTTCTTTGGATCAACATATATCCCATTTCCCGAGACAACGTGCCCTAAAAACACAATTTCATTCAACCAAAACTCACACTTGCTGAATTTAGCAAACAATTTCTTCTCTCTCAAAATCTGCAATACAAGTCTCAAATGCTTCTCATGTTCCTCCATGCTACGCAAGTTAATCAACACATCGTCTATGAATACAATCACAAAGGAATCAATGAAAGGGTGGAATACCCGATTCATCAAATCCATAAAAACTTCTGGAGCATTAGTCAATCCAAATGGCATCACCAAAAACTCATAGTGCCCATATCGAGTCCGAAAAGCTGTTTTGGAAATATCGCTATCCTTCACTTTCAGTTGGTGGTAACCCGATCACAAATCAATCTTTGAAAATACTGTGGCCCCCTGTAATTGGTCAAACAAGTCATCGATACGAGGTAAAGGGTACTTATTCCTAATGGTCACCTTATTCAATTGCCGATAATTAATACATAGTCGCATTGTCCCATCTTTCTTTTTCATAAATAACACTAGTGCTCCCCATGGCGAAACACTACGCCGAATGAAACCTCTGCTTATAAGATCTTGTAATTGCACTTTTAATTCTTTTAACTCCGCTGGTGCCATTCTATATGGAGCAAGAGAAATTGGACCAGTACGTGGAATTAATTCAATAGAAAACTCTACTTCCCTATCGGGTGGCAATCCTGGCAATTCCTCTGGGAAGACATCGGAAAATTCTCTAACCACTGGTATGTCTTCAACTTTAAGTGCTTCCTTACTAACATCAACCACATACGCTAAATACCCCGTACAACCTTTACTCAATAACTTTCTGGTCTTAATTGCTGAGATAAGACAATTAGGGACAACATTCCTTTCTCCTATAAATTGGAACTCGGGTTCACCAGGAAAATGAAATGTAACTTCTTTGCGAAAACAATCAATGGAAGCATGGTATGATGATAACCAATCCATCCCCAATATAATATCAAAATCTCGAATGGCCAACGGTATTAAATCAACATAGAAATCTCGTTCCCCCATTCGTAAGATACAATCTTTATAAACATGCTCAACCAGAATCACACTTTCCATTGGGGTAGAAATATATAAGGCACAATTAAGAAATGAACATGGTCTACCCAAATATGAAACAATATGTAATGCCACAAATGAATGCATAGATTCAGGATCAATGAGTGAATATAAATCTTTGTTTGTAATAGAAAGTTTACCTGTAACCACTTCAGGTGTAGCATGGGCATCTTGTAGCGTCATCGCAAACACTCTTCCTCCTGACCTCGACCCAGTTGCTTGTTATGTACCTCTTCCCCTGGTGGCACTTCCTGGAGAAGATCCTTTATGAGGCCCCACACTACTGACTGAAACTTTTCTATCCAACATAGGACAATTCTTTCTCAAATGACCCTTTTGGTGGCAGTTAAAACATTCTATACTCTGTAACTTTGGGCAATTTCTCTTTATATGACCTGATGCCCCAAAAAAGAAACAAACATTCGGATCTCCTTGTGCTGAAACTCCTGAACCTCTTCCACCACTAGCTTCACCCCTTTGCAAACTACTTCCACCTCTACCCTGTTGGAATTTCTGCCCTCCAAACCTCGAATATTCTGTACCACTACTCTTTTGATAATTTAGATCAAATTTGCTTCTCTTTACACCTCGCTCTCGATTCCCTCTAGCTTCATTCACGTCCCTTTCTACTAGAATGGCTTTGTTCACCAAGGAGGAATAGTTAGAAGTCTCTAAAGCCGACAATCTAGATTTAATGACTAACTCAAGCCCATTGAGAAATCGGCTGCACATATCTTCCTCATTCCGTATAAACCTCGAAGCAAACCGAGATAAAGCTGTAAGTTTAGCTTCGTATTCTCTAACTGTCATACTCCCTTGATTCAACAGGAAATATTCCTTCTCCTTTTGTTTTTGATACATTGGGGGGAAATACTTATCATACAAAGCTTTGACAAAAGCATCCCATGAGATCAGATTCTTACCTCCTGGAGTAATCAACAAATGTTTTGTGGCATCCCACCAGTACTTAGCTTCTCCTTTCAACATATACGCCGCCAAGGTTACCTGTTGATTTTCAGTCATCCTCATTACCCCAAAGCTAAGTTCAATTTCTTTAACCCATACTTATGCCTCTGCTGGATCAACTGCTCCTTCAAATGAGGGTGGGTTCATCTTAATAAATTTCTCATGTGAAGTACTTCTTTCTTCCCGGTGTATCACCTCCTTAGCCCTAGCCAAGGCTTGTGCCTCCAGTTACCTGGTCTGTTGTTCTTCCATCTGTGCCATAAATCTAGCTTGCTGCTCCGCCACTAGAGGCATAGCACGTGCCATTTTTTGCATATCTGTCAGTTGTTCTGGCTCGGGTTCCACATTTATCTGAACAGGTTGCTCAACCTCCGCTTCTGCTAGAATATTTGAAGCCTCATCTTCTAATCTCACATTTACATTCCCTCGTTCCATTCTCTTATATCTGAAATGAATCAAAGATATAACAACATGCAAATATACATATCTTTCCTAACAAATATATTTCTATCATTCACTGCCAAATCTAGACTCTTCTCACTCCAGAACCTCTAAAACCTAGGCTCTGATACCAAAAGGTGACACAACCCAACCCAGTTACTTATAATTAGGTCTAAAAGTCAAAGTGAGTCAAACCATAATTAATCTAACCAAACCATAAACACGAGTTTTAATTTCAGAGTCATCATTGTAAATCCATATAACTGAAAACCTTTTTACAACATCAGAGTAGTCATACTTATACAAACTTTCTTGAAGGATAATTTAACTTAATTACGTCATTTACATTTAAACAAAATCTTTGTTTCTCCCATTCCTGGCTAACCCAGCCCGACTTCCTAGATTTGGCAGTGACATCACGTTACCTGAAAAATGTGAACAGAGGAACCATGAGCAAAATAGCCCAGTGAATGCATCACTACTAAACTACTGCATGAATTTAAATGTAATAAATCATGTCCATATACTTATGTATTAACTTATCCGGATCATTCATAATGAATGACCAACTTTTCCGAATCATGATTCAGATATCCTGTCTAAATAGACAATTCTCCCCCATTCCTGGTCGAGGAGTAACCCCTTGTCATTAGTAGACAAATCTCCCCCATTCCTGGTCGAGGAGTAACCCCTCATTTTGGTAAATCGAAATGAACAATTTCATATTCATTATATTATGATCATATCAATAACACGATATAAATATCTCTTTCCAGTGAGTACACTCACCTTGGTTGACAACTATGTATTCACGTTTTCTTCAGGTGGAGCTGAACTGGGTTGATTAGGCCTTACACCTGTCAATCCAACTAAATCAATACTGAACCTCAATCATAAATATTATCCAAACATAATTATGTAACTTTCCATGACTATACATCAACAATATAATTCCAATTAAGTCACATTCCATAAAATATAGGTAAAGGCAAAACAATGATATACATGTTGATAAAGTTACGGACATTCAACCGTAGGAAATACCTTATGAGGAATTTATAACCAAAGTCAAGTAAACATGAAATTATACTCCTCAATGTATATACACATGAAACATGTACTCAAAGTACCCTTTGTAAGGACGAAATACAAACATTCGTTCAAGGGGTACCCAGTATGGCCTGGAATTATCGTCTTACATACTTAACCATCCTATATTCCTAAATTGTACAAATACAGGGGTCCAACCTCATCAATATGAAAACATATATGAATATACTATCCATTACAAGTGGCGGTGTAATTTTTCAAGCTTCCTAGAGCAAGTTATGACCATTTCTTTACAACACAAGAAATCTGCCCTACAAGCTCCTCTATTGTTCCTTCAACTTCCAAAAATTTTCATAATTTTTTATCCAACATAACTTTCCATGATTTTCAACCCATTTTCAGTACACATACTTAATCGTACAGAATTAAAGTTTCATAATTGTTTGACTTCATTTGCTATCTCAAAAGCTTGACTAAACTCCGGGCATACCGAAATCAAGTATACAAACAGCAACCATGTACCAACTTGAAATCATCATTACGGCCTAACCACAAGGAGATAAATTCTAATTTTCAGATATGATATGAATATATGAGTATACGTTCATATCCAATTGTAATTTCTCAATTACAGGAAGCACACAAAGATATGCAAGTTTGAATACAAGGGGTTTCAATACAAAGCAATTTTTAAGGGTTTATGCATTCAACTTAACTTAAACTTGCATATATTCATACATATGCACCCAAGCATGAAAGGTTAATAAACAAATCAAGGATTTATATCATATAAATCATAAATATATGAAAAATAACAAGATTTGCAATTAGGATTACCTTCGGGACGTTTACGTAATTTCTACGAATTTTTCTACACTTTTTCTCCTCACTTTTCTTCCTAAACTTCTACCTTATCTTTCCTTAAGCTTAAAACCCTTTCATGGCTGATTTTGTCTGAAGGATAAGTATATGTCAAGGGTATAAGGTCGGACAAGGCTGCCTCCCAATCCAAGCAATCAAATTAAACCATTTGGTTTAATAAAAGACTATTTACCACTTAAAGGGAATTGACCAAATTGCCCCTTGTTCGTAAATTCGGCATAACTCTTTACTAGGGAATCCATTTGATGATAAGTTTGTTGTGTTACAACCCTAACTCCCATGTCTAAAACTATCTAGTTTTCACCTCAAGTAATTTATAATGTTATAAAGGTCGAAACTAGTCTCTAACAGGAACCTTTCTACCGAAAACAACAAAATTTTGTGTTCGTAATTAATTCGACCTTTCATGATTTATGAAAGTAGGATTATAGTAAACATAATAAATTAAAATTAGATATACTAATAACACATTATTCATATCACATAAGATAAGCATGGTTTAAATATAATTTATCATAATTATATTCGGGTTGTCACATAGAACTCACCCGATTGCATCGCCACCACCTCCAAAATGTAGATCGCACGATGAGGAACACAACCATATATTTTTCATCAACAAATCAGATCCTTAAATCCCAGGCAAGTATCTATATTTCTAATTTCCATGTTAATATACCTTCCATGTTAATCTAGGAATGAAAATCATATGTTTTAATTGAAGAATTATATATTTTGGAAGAGAATTTATGTGTTGTATGAAGAATCCGTATTGTCTGAAATCGTGATCATATGTAGAAGATTACCCATGAATTTGTTATGATATTTGGGAAGGAAATATGGATTTAAATATAGGTTTATGATTATTCATGCAAAATTTGGTTTTATAAAAAAACTGAGATTAAACCCCTTTTTGATTGATTAGTTGAGGATTTATTGATGTTGTTACGTTAGAACTTCATTTATGCACATTGATTATACATTCGTATTACTTTGATGGGAGTTTGGGAGGAAATTATAGTGGTTTGGAGGGGTTATAATGGTTGAACTCGTAGGTTGAAAGTTGCAGAAAACTGGGCAAGAATTGCTTCATCGATCGATCGACCAAGAGCAACAATCGATCGACGATCGATCCCTCCTAGAAAAGTGCATATTTTTCTCCTTTTTGTTTAATCCGGTTAAGATACGTAGAAACCCTTAATTATTATTTTTGGAGTATAATGAGTTATGAAGAGGACGAGTAGGGTCTATATAGACTCCGTTGAGCAAAATTAAATTCAGATCAAATAATGGGTTAACGGGGAGTTATTCATACATTGGAAATTGTGCGTATGTTTACTAAAAGATTGAGATTCGTGAAAGCTTTAGATTAGAAGGTGAGTTAGGGTATACCTACTAAAATTTATACTTAGTGAGGGAGAATACTTCAAGAGATAAGAAGTTAGTATGAAGTAAATAATAAATGAGAATAAAAGAGACAAATCCGTTATACGAGATAATTGAGTAATTTGTGTTGAGAACGGATAATAACAATTATGGGCCGTGGGCGAACATTTATATATATGAATGTGTGATTGTGCATATATTACGTATATGTGTATGACATACCTATCTTACTTGCTATTGATGGGAGGTATACGCGTGAGGGCAGTCTTATCCTAGTAAATATATGGGACCTTTGACTGGTCGTTCAAGAACATAGGACTTAGGTCGATTACCATTAGTGAGAACAATGGTATAGAACAGTCATTTGGGTGCGTAGGTATGTGCGTAGCCCAAAGACTTCTCTTCCATTATTTGTGATTTGATATTTTTGGTTCGAGGAATCTTTACCGAACCTATAGTTCCCTATACACGGATGTGATGTATTGGGACCAGATAGGAGAGTAATGCAACACTGCAGTTGTGTCTCGGGGTGCAGTATAGTATATATATATATATATATATATATATATATATATATATATATATATATATATAGAGATATATATAGTGAATATATATATCATGTGATGATATCTACTATGTGGCTAAATTATAAATGTAAGATAGTTATGTATGAAAACACTTAGTTGAATTAAATTAATAAGGGACTTATCCATGCTGAATCTAAATGGATATATATGTATATAACATCATTATATGTATTCTAAGGTTGATACGTGGGAATAATTTGGGCTATAAGGAATAAATACATGTGGTTAATCTAGTTAGTGAGGGAACTATAACTAGGATGTCTTAGAGGTACGTTAGGTGTGCACACTAGATAAAAGGTGAGGATTCTTGAGAGAGTGTCTCATACTAACATGGTAGTGATATTAGTCAGTAGGCATTTTAAATACTTGCTAAACTATTTTTAAAAACTGTTTTACACTCGGGCTTTAACTCGTTTTCTTTCATTTCTTTCTTTCTTGTATATATATGTATGTATTACAGGTTCCCAACCACAGGGGTGTCATGCTTAGGTTCTTTGGATTGGACATGCTGCAGCTTATGTGGGATTTGCAGGACCTTGCTTTAGATGACTTCATCATTGAATCAATTCCTACTTTAAATCTTCATAGTTAGGGCATGTATCGCCCGATTTCCTATTCCAGTTAGATTTGTTAGAGATTTATGTTCATTTATATTTCCAGCATTTAGTACTCCTCGGGAGTTAACTCTTGTAAGAATGATTTCATTTAAAGTTCATAACTTGGTTTGGTTTATCTCGATGGTTTAAATGGTGGTGTAGTAATTGTTATCCTTTTATTTATGTGACTCTTAAACTGTTATTATTAAAAAAAATCATATTGGAATTTAATAAAATATAAATAAGGTTTTAAATGGTTTCGACACTTAGCTTAATTATTTTGGGTGTTCAAATTGGAAATATTATTTTGCGGCAGTGATGGTGAGAATGAACCAACCGTTCGCCTGGATTTTAATTTAATAAAGGACTAATCACCCGGTATTTTGCAACACTGATGCTGAGAATGAACCAACCAGGTTATTGTTTCATTTGTTGGCATATGGGACATAAGAGGAAACATTATCCTGAGCTGAGTAATCGATAGGGGCAACAGGCACAGATACCACTTGTAGCATCAGCCCCACTGTATGGCCCCTTTGGAGATGCATGAGTTATGAGAGAATATTCAGCAGCTCTTGGGTTAGGGTTTTATTCAGTGTAATACATCATTGTGGGGCACCTCGGTGTTATTTATGAACAAGAGTGATGGTTTGCTTCGTTTGTGTGTTGATTATAAGGAGCTGAAAAAGGTCACGATCAGGAATATTTATCAGTTACCGAGGATGAATGACCTATTTGACCAGTTGAAAGGAGTGGCATGCTTCTCTAACATTGACTTAAGATTAGGATATCACTAGTTGTGTATTTAAAAGGAAGATGTGCCTAAAACCTCCTTCCTGTCGCGATACGGATCGTATGAGTTCAAGGTGATGCCGTTTGGGCTCACCAATGCACCAGCGGTGTTCATGGACCTCATGAACAGAGTATTCAGGGAGTTCTTGGTTTAGTTTTTAATCATATTCATATATGATATTCTGGTTTATTCACGCACTGAGAATGAGAACACTGAGCATTTGCGTATGGTTCTACAGGACATTACTGGTAAATTTGGGAAGTGTGGATTTTGAATATGAAAGGTACAATTTTTTAACCACATCGTGTCTACAGCTTTTTGGGGTTGGCCGAGTATTATTGTCACTTCATTATGGGGTTCAAAAAAACTACGGTACCGTTGACGAACCTGAGTCGTAAGGGGGTACCATGTGTGTGGAGTGATAATTGTCAGTTAGCGTTTGATGAGCTAAAGGAAAAGTTGACATCAACACCCATACATTTTTTCCTAGGGGAGGGTTGGAGTACCAGGTCTATATCAATGCATCCTTGTAGGGACTTGGGTGTGTATTGTAGCAGGAGGAGAAGGCTATAGCTTATACGACCCAAAAACTTAAGCCCCATGAGAAGAATGACCCCACCCACGACCTTGAGTTAGCAGTGGTCATTTTTGCGTTGAGGATATGGAGACAGTATCTTCTGAGGGAGCAATTCACTTTATTTACGAATCACAAGTCACTTCAGTATCTCTTCACACAGAAGGATCAGAATATGAGGTGTAGATAGTGACTAGAGTTCATGAAGGATTACCAATTTCATATACAATATTATTCTTGTAAGGCCAACATGGTGGCAGACACATTGAGCCGACGACCTACAAGAGAGATGGCAGAGGTATGAAAGGCAAAGTGGAGTGAGCTTTAGCACGATGATGAGGTTGCCCAAGCATGCATGGAAGTTTTATCTATCACTCTCAAGACTGTGATGCGGGTAGGGAAGGCACAGGTAGAGGATCAATTCTATCAGGATATGGTACGATTATTGTTACCCGAGGGGACAGAGTCTTACTCAATCAGCTCATAGGGAGGTCTATATTTTAATGGGACAAATGTAGTGCCAGAGGATGAGGATTTGAGACATGATATTATGACATAGTCTCATGGTCCAAGGTTTGAGGTACATCTCGATGGGGATAAGATGTACCAGCGAAATAGGAGACAATGTTGGTGGTCGAGTATGAAACGGGACATAGTAAAGTTCATTTTGAAGTGTGTTACCTGTTAGCTTATGAAAGTTGACCATCAACGACCTTTTGGGATGTTGTAGCCACTCGACATTCTCGAGTGAAAGTGGGAAAGCATTTCGATGGACGTTTTTACTGGGTTGCCGACATCGCAGATGGGTCACGATTCCATTTGGGTGATAATGGATTGGATGACCAAGGTGGCCCATTTCCTTCCAGTTTGCACCGATTACGAGATGGGTCAGAGTGCGCAGTTGTTCATTATAAAAATAGTGAAGCTGCATGGGGTGTCAATTAACATTGTAGCTGATAGTGACAAGGTCCTTGTTTCTCACACTTGGAAAAGTTTTAGGAGGCCATGGGAACATACTTGCAGTTGAGTACCGCTTACCATCCACAGGTCGACGGGGAGATTGAGAAGGTAAACCAGATGCTTGAAGACATGTTAAGGATGTGCATCCTAGATTCTGGGGGATGTTGGGAGTAATAGCTTCCATTGGTAGAGTTCGTGTATAATAAATCTTACTAATTTAACATCAGTATAGAACCATTTGAGGCACTTTGTGGGAGGCCTTATTGTTTGATCGCTTGTTGATTAGAGGTAGGGGACAACAAGTTATTGGGGCCAAAGATGATACAAGAGACGATTGCCAAGATTGATCTTATTCGGGGGCATATAAATATAGCTAGAGATATATAGACATAAAATTTATGATGATGCTGATCGGAGACACGTGGAATTAGAGGTTGACAACCAGGTAATTGTAAGTGTGTCTCCCATGAAGGGGGTCATGAGATTCTTTAAGAAGGAAAAGTTAGCACTAAGGTGTATGGGACCTTTCCCTATTATTGAGAGAGTGGGACCGATAACATATATATTGGGTTTATCGGAGCGTCTCCAGCGGATGCATGACGTGTTCCACGTGGCACCGCTGAAGAAGTATAGGAGGATGGAGAGGGATTTCCATCACGTCCCACTCGAGGAGATTGATTTTCTGCCAAATATCTTATATGAGGAGAGACCTATCCACAATGTTGATGAGTTTACATGGGAGCGGGAGGATGACATGCGAGAGCAGTATCCAGAGTTGTTTATCGCAAGTATGACCTAATTTCGAGGATGAAATTCCTTTGTAAAGGGGGAAGTATGTAATACACCGTATTTATACATATTTAAGATTTAATTAAGTTAGTAATTAAATTGTTTTATTTTAAATTATGCGAGAGAAGTAATTTAATTAAATTGTATAATAATGTGACTATTAAATATTAATCAAAAGTGAGATAATGATTAATATTGTGAATTATATCTACTATGTAATAATAAAGAATTGATGATTACTAATTTACGTCATAGTGAGTAATATCGGCGTATTTGATTATATCTCAACCGGGAGTCGCGTGTAGACTAAATTGGGGTCAAGATAGAAAAAATATTTAAAGTGATTTGAATGATGATTTCGAGGTCACGCATGGTATCGAAAGGGTCGAAATAGTCGGAATACTATACCCAGTGGTATAGTTTGGGTCTCAGGTCAATTTTAGGCCAAACGGGCACCTATTGAGGGCATTTTGGACATTTAGCAAAAGGAGGTTTAAAGACCTACGAAATTTGTACCCTTATATCAAGTGTTTGATAGATGGGTCTATGGTTAGAAACATCAAGAAAAATAAGGAATCCTTAGAGAATAGGGAGAGACCATCCTTAGAGCTTTTGAGGAGATTCTTGGAACTTTTCATCTCAAACATGAACCACAAACAACCTAGGAGTGAGGATTGATAGAGAAGACAATAACATCCATCACCAAGCCATGAAATAAGACCCCACTGATCAAAGGGCAAGTGTTTATTACAGTCAATATGAAGTTATAATACCCATGTGACTAGAGTTTCAATTATATTGATTATTTTAATGATTATTGGAAGAAAAGATTGATTTCAATTCATGTTTGTGTGGAGATTTCAAGTAAAAAGATTTGAAACCTGTAGAGGATAATAAATTAGAGATTGTGTATGATTATCCACGAATTAAATCTAGAATTTTGATGTATCATGGTGAAAGGACATAGAACCTAGGGTTTTTTGGGATTAGATGATTAAATCCATTCTTGAATGTTATTTGTAATGTTTTGATGCAAAAATTATGTTAGAAACTGTCCTAATACATGTGGGAAGGGTTTGGGATAATTACTATAGAGTTTGGTGGAGTAACATTGAAGTTATAGGTGGGTTAATGGTGAAAAACGCATCTTCGAAACGATTCAAAGAGGCGAACCGATTGGGTTCCAAAAAAACTGCAAAATCTTTCTTTTTGCCTCGAAATCCTAAATTGTTTTCCGAAAAAATTTGGGGAGATAGTTAGAATATAATGAGGGATATTTTATATTGCAGTAGGCCATGATAGGGTTATGGGAGTTTACTCGTATCGAGAGAATTAAGACGATGATTAAACGAGCTTTAATGACAAAGTAATTAATTCTTGAGAATGAGAATGTGATTACGGGAAAGCGTGAGTGAGCTTAATGATATAAACCAATAGGGTAAGGAAGACTTAGCTACTGAATTTGTAAAGGGGTAACTAGGGCCCTTAGAGTAGACGATAATACACAATTAACTGCGATAGTGAGAATAATTGTAAAATGAAAGTACGATGAGTATTCGAGTGATATATACTACATAGGAATGTTGATGGTTATGTTGTGTGTGTACCTATATGATTGATGATTATGAGTTAGCATACCTAAGATTCTTGTTATCATGGAGGTTCTCGCACAGTGGGCGATACCACCTTGTCGATTCAAAGGTGGCCAAGATTTGTGCCCCGGAACATAGAACTTAGGGCGGCTCACTATGTGACTTATATTAATGGGGCTGACATGTCATTTGGTTATGTTAGGTATGTACATAGCCCAAAGACTTAGAATTATGTTTTCCTCCATTGCTGCTTGTTTAATTCTGGGTTTGAGGAGATTACTGAACCAATAGTCCCTACTTATTACGAGAGCTACTTGGACTGATAACAGAGTATGCCTGTTTCATGGTGATCTATATATATATATATATATATATATAGATATATACTTGTTTAAATATTCTACTTATCTGTGACGGTAGACTGATAGATAGTGTATATCTAAATGAATGAATTAAGTAGTGAAACTTAATGAATGAATTGAGAAGATAAATAAAATGCTAATTTCAACTCTTAACATACAAGAAATGTTAATTCAATTAGTGTAATATAAGCGGTACAAGGAGTTATAGATGTTGATAGTCCAGGTTGATACTTTTGTCTAGTCAGCTTGGGTAGTATAACTAGGGATTAAGTAGAGAACGTTACGCGTGCACAATAGTTGAGGAGTGAGGATACTCCAGAGAGTGTACGTAACAATTGATTTTGAACTGTGATGGTATATATATATATATATATATATATATATATATATATATATATATATATATATATATATATACTTGTTTGAATATTCTACTTATCTGTGACGGTAGACTGATAGGTAGTGTATATCTAAAAGAATGAATTAAGTAGTGATCCTTAATCAATGAATTGAGAAGATAAATGAAATGCTAATTTCAACTCTTAACATACGAGAAATGTTAATTCGATTAGCATACTGTATAGGAGGTACGAGGAGTTATAGATGTTGATGGTCCATGTTGATACTTTTGTCTAGTTAGCTTGAGTAGTACAACTAGGTGGGCTAAGTAGAGAACGTTAGGTGTGCACAATAGTTGAGGAGTGACTCCAGAGAGTGTATGTAACAATCGATTTTGAACTGTGATAAACTCTTGCTAAATATTTTCAAATTTTTTTAAGTACTAACTCTTGCTATAAAAATATTTTCAAAACCTTTTAGGTTCCCAGCCATAAGTATGACAAACTTGATACTCTGTTCCAGGGACACGGAGCTGTAGCACAAGTGGATGCTTGCAGGAGTTCTGATTAGACACTTCATTTCCTCATTTCCTAGCATAGGATATATTGGGAGGACTTCACTATTATAGTTTTCATTTGGGCATGTTGCCCCATTCAGATTTTATTCAGTAATGATTTTATTAGATTTATTTAGTTTGGTTTTAGCCGATGGTTTATTCGGGAAGACTTTGTTTTATCTATATCTTGTGATGGATTAGACTCTTTATTGATGTATGGTTTTCATTTGGTTTTTCGCATGTTATTATCTGTTTAAGAAAGATAAAATTTGGCACCAGTTTAATTAACTAATAGGTTATTAGTAATTAATTTGGTTTTCGACAGTGATGCTAAGAATGAACCAATTTGGAAATCCTGATTTAATTTAATAAAGGACAGATCACCCGGTATTTAATCAGGCAGGGTGTCATAGTGGGACACATCATTTGGGTCATAGACTATCAAAGTTTGATTGATTTGTGAGCCTAGTGAAAGCACTAACCCCTTGTTGTGATGAATAATTCGTTTATGTTACAGATACTATCATTGAGATGAAGGATGTTGTGCCTGGTAGATAGGAATTATCTCAAATTCTTGACTGAGATTTAACCTCGGCCTCTTCCTCATATTCTCAAACACATTCGTTATGATACACTCCTCCACTTCCCAATTCAAGTTTAAGATATCCTTCTACATTGTTGAGTCTTATCCTTAATGAACCATCTTCCCCTAGTGAATAAAGAAACTCTTGTAGAGAGTTTCGACTAATGTCAACCATCAGAGTATGAGGGTTTGCTGACCCCTCTGTTAGTCACCCTACCAGTGTCTGGGTAATAGCTAACATTTGTGATTGCATTTTCTCTTGGTTTGTTATCATCATTTTCAGAGCTCCAATGAGCCCTGCCATTTATTATGGTGGTGCACTGCTTGATGCATTCATCCTACCGGGAGGCAATGGAGATAAGTCCAATGACATTTTTTGATAAGTAATTGCTTTCGGTTGGAATTCAACCTAGAATTTTTTAAGTAAGAGTGTGAATATTAATCACAAAATTTTTGGACTTGATTTAATATTTTCATCCAAAAATTCTAGATCAATCAAATACACAAAATTTGGGATGAACTGGCGATGATATTAGTATCAAAACACCAAAATATATGATGGGGAATAGTGATTTTTGGATATAATTTTTGGGTTAAATTTCGACCCAAAAATTTCAAGATCTGATGAACAAACAAAAAAGGAGATCGATTTATTGAATTTATAAGATTAAACTCCTAAAAATTATGAAGGTTAACAGTGTTTTCCACTCAAATTTGCAATTAAAATGTGATAAAACACATAAAATCCCTAAAAACTTTGTTGAGGATGTAGAAGGATAAACCCTCAGCTCAAACTTTCTAATGATAAATTTAGATTTGAACTGAGTCAGATCTGTGCCTATGACTAAGTTGTGAGCAAGTTCACCTAGGGAAATTGTCTTAATTAATCAGTCATTTCCCACGGATGGTGCTAGATTGATGACACACATAAATGGTAACCCAAACAATATGAAGGTAACTAAGTGAGTCATGCTAAGAACTCATTCAGGGCAAGAGTAATGAATAGTAAGCAAAGTAATTAGATTCAGTAAACAAGATAAAAAAACATAAAAGTTTAGAGTAATTCAACCTAACTAGGTGTACATCCATTGTTGAGTAGTTTATATTCCACTATATACTTGAGGTGAGTTACAAGTTATAAGAGTACAAGTACTTTCTCTCTCTAGAGTGATTTCTATAGAGTTGTAGTACAGCATGAATGACTTATTATAAAGTAACAATTTCCATATTATATTAAGTTATTTCCTCACGAACTTGTATTAATTTTGGTTGGGATGTACTAGTATGGCATTTATCCTTTGGGGAATAATAGGATTTAGTAAAAAACATTAGAGTAAGGGTAGTTATAATAGTTGGTGTTTTCATATAAATTTGGTGTGAGTTGATACCTAGATGCGAATGCCTTGAGAGATGGGTCTAGGGTTATGTGAGATTTAATATAGTTATCATACGCATTCCTATTATAGGTTATGTGTGAGACTATAACTAGAAACTGAAGAACCTTTGGAACTAGGGTTACTAACATATAGAATTGGATAGGGGTAACGTGTGTATTACCTTTTTAAATAGTATTGATATTATGTGCTACCCGACAGTGATTGGTTTATTTGTGTTTATTTTATTCAACCCGTTAGTGAGGGTTATATTTGGTTGAATGTAATATGTGCAATGCATACCATGTGTGAGTACTCACAGGTGATGTATTAGTGGGGATATTGATACTACGCAAATATTGCATATTTCATCTCGTGAACCTATGCATTTTAGCCCCCTTGGGTGCCTTAATCTCTATAGTTAAGCTCGTTAACCAGACAACCTCGTTTTATATTGTTAATATGCTATATGAGGTATAATTGGGCTTTTTTAGGTATTTAGGTACTAAGTATGGAGTTCGGACGCATTACGCTCAAGTTCCACCCGCAATCACACGTTCAAGGGCTTTTTAGTCTTTTCATAGCTTGGGAACCTGGCCCAACATCTCATGGAATTTTTGTTCCTCCTCGCAAGCTTCAAGTGGACGCGAATGGTGCGCGATTCCGATTCAGAACAAAGACGTTAGGGGATTTTTAGCGGAAGGAAAAATAATAAAACCAAAAGAGGAGGAGAAAAGGAGGAAAAAGAATGCAAGAGGCTGCCTTGGCTGAGACCTTCTTGATCGATCGATCGATTAAAAGGATAGATCTATCGATCCTTCAGATTTTTTCCACAATTTGAACCATCGATCGATCGACCGAATGGATCGATCAATCGATCCCCTGTTTTCTGCAAATATTTTGGCATTTTCTTTTCTTTTCTCTTTTCTTTTCTAATTTTATTCCACTTACTATATAAACCAAATTTTGTTGTAATAATTAGATATCCCTTCTTTTCTAATCTTTAGAATAGATTTTATAGAGTTATAGCTTAGGGTTTGAGGGTTTTTGTTTAGTTCTTCTTCATTCCTTCTTGGATTGACACACTTTTGGGCTTGTAAGTTGACTATTCATTCACCATATCCATTTAATATAGCTTGTATTTCACTTGTTCTTGCTTTCTAGATTAATTTACATGATTTCATAATTAGTTTACGTTCTTTCTTCTCGTGATTTCTAGTATAGATTTATCGCGTTTATTTATCGCTTTCCATTTACTGCGTTTTTATCATGCTTTCTAGCTAATTTAGTCTAGGTTGTGTTTGAATTGAACTCATTCGAGTTGACACATTTCTTGGCTTTGGTGATGGTGTTTACAGGTCTATTTCGGGTGCGTTGTCCTAGTTATTACGCCTAGGAGATTTGACGGAACATATCATGTTATGTCCCGTGCTTTACGGCCTTTCGCGCATAATTTTCGGGATATTTGTTGACGCTAAAATCTTATTTGGCTTTTATGAGGATTTAGGGGCATGACAACCCTTGATTTAATTAATTGTTAAAACGAGACGCATTTGTAATAACTCGTCGACCCATGTAACCATTTTATACAAATTAACTCGGGTGAGGGATATTCGATGCAACCTATAGTTTTTACCGCTTTGTTAGTCTAGCTTCAATACACTTGCCTAGATTAATAAAAGTAAAATATGCATAAAAGGGATATTCGATGCAACCTATAGTTTTTACCGCTTTGTTAGTCTAGCTTCAATACACTTGCCTAGATTAATAATTTCCCTTTTATGCATATTTTACTTTTTAATTTGTAATTTCCTTTTACACTTTTATTTCGGAGTACTAAATCTCACAAATTCTAGAAACTCGTCCCTGTGGATTTTCGATAACCGACTTACCGATGTGCTTGCCTCACAAGTGTAGCCGTAACTTAGGTTTATTTGTATTGAGTTGGAGAAACGAAAACAATGACCGTGAACCTACACCTGCATGCATTTCTCACTCGATCAGATATCCATTACAAGGAGTGTGTGACATCAATCGCGCTGGTACCTCGGTGATTGAGACGGGCTTTCACTTAGTTATTTTACCGTAGACACTACTACCTACATACCCTTTTTTCGAGGGGAAGACACAAGGTTATCATCGTGCAGTCAGTGGATATAATACTGATGGTCAACGTATAGTCTTAGGTATAGGAGTCTATGTTAGTGATAGGAAAGCTTAGTGATCATCCTTTGTTGATGTTTTGAGGTTATAGGGTGGAATTACGTATAACTATGACTAGTGGCAATAGGGATTGGTCTTCGTTATACATGGGTGTGCTAGTAACCTATTTACTTGTACATATCGGGGGATGTACCTATTAGTAGATATTAGACGTATATATTACCGTTATCCTACCATGTATGATTATGTATTGCGATACTAGAGATAGTTAGATGATTTATGTGCTATGATAGTGATACATAGGATGTACACTAGAGATGTATACTTAAAGGTTTCTGACTCAGGATTCTTGTTGTATGAGGGGCTTAATGATAAACCTCTTATTTAATTATTAAATGAGGTTAGAGATGATTAAAATTGATAAAACTCCATGTGTTTATGCAATTGGAGTATTAATATGCGCGTCGGACATATCACGCGTATTTGTGTATTATTTATGCATTAACTAGACAATATTCTAGTGTTAAAAGTTTGACATATGTTATGGTACACATGCCACTAAAAATAAGACATGTGTCACCATGAGTTATTTGACATGTGGCGACCCACTTGTGTTGATTTTAGCTATAAATATGCCTCACCCCCATACATTTGAAAAGAAATCTTCTTGGGAGAGAAGAGTGATTTCTTATCTTATGAGGTTTTAGAGAGAGTTTTAGAAAAGAGTTTTGGAGAAGAGTTTTGAGATGAGTTTCTCCACCTTTCACCTCTCGAGTTCCACCATAATGAGTTTTTCGGCGAATAGTACGGGCCCACGAACTATGTTGACTTTGATTCTGACTAAGACAGATACGTAGGCGCAACTGAAGTTGCTCAAGTCAAACACATACAAAAATCTGGTATTTCCCCAAATTACTCTACTCTCTTACATTTGGCGATTCCGCTGGGGAGTTATTCGTGATTTCTTTATCGTGTAAGGCCTTGTTCGCGTTCAGAAAAGTGGTCGGAGAAGAAAAATAAAATTGATGAAGCAACTTCTTCCCCAACGATCATGATGGAAATGACGAACTGGTTTTTAGATAAGAAGTCCAATCTTTCTATTTTATGAAGTTCTCATGATATATTCCGTTATTAACTAAGATTTCTATTTTGAAAGTATGCTTTAAATAGTTTTGTCTTTGCGAGAGGTACAAACTGTGTTTGCATAAATTTTATTTATAGATCTATTTTAACTTCGAGTATATTTTCACGGAGTTTGAAAAAATAATAGACAAAAAGAGGAAGTTGTCATTTGAAGTATGAATTACACTATGGAATTTTTTTTTTGTGACGTCAAAGAACCTTAAATAATGCATATAGACATTAAAAAACCTAGTCAGATAATCATTTGTGACCCAATAAAAAATATGTGTTATGAAGGGACGTTTCTAAAAAATGAAGATATAATTGATAGACTATTTAATTATGTTCTTGTAGTAGAACAGTCGAAAGGTAGAAGGTACTAACCAAAAGTAAGTAAGCCGCGTGAAAAAAATGATGACCATTGAAATAATATCGCATAAGTTGGACGTGTATGCTCGTACAGTACACTAACAGATGAGGCCACATCAGTAGGACCTGTGTGTACCTGTCACGGACTGATTAGATAATGTGTAGTACATTTACAGATAAAACCATGTGTGTGTGTGAATTGATGTCTTCAGTTGATCAGAAAAATAGGATAACCTTTATGACATTTGTACAAGAGCTGAAAGCCTAGGTCCCTGATATCCCCTAGCGCGTGTCTTCAACAATAGTAGTCCTCGAGATTATAAAATAAATCTTTTGTTACTTTCTCTATTTCTTTATACATATATTGGGGTAAAAAAATATACCAGCTCAAGAAGCACATTTTTTTTTTTAATAACCTATCTTCTTGAGAAATGAAACTTCCCTTGTTCCGAGGAACCTCATCTCGGTAGAAAGTGACATAATTTTTTTTTTCCGATGAACATCCATAAACCGTGGGAGCTTGAAATCCTGTGAACCTCCATAGAAAAACACCGTGGGATATTGAAATGTAACGAACCCCCTAGAAGCTTGAAACTGACGAACCATCGTGGGATCTTGAAATACAAAGAATCACCGTGGGAGCTTAAAATCTGACGAACCTCAGTTAAAAATGGACGGAGCTTATTTCGAGGAATCTCTACCCGATGAATCTCCGACCGGAAGAAAAACTAGTGTTGTCAAACCGAAGTAGTCATTCGAAGAAACTCAAAGTCGAACCATATGAGTGATCTTCTTCGGGGGTGGGGTAGATCCGACATATAAGTTTGAGGTCCATCATTTTATAAATTTGCGATGAAGGAATCTTTGATTTTGGGTTTGAGGTCCATCCGAAATTCCAAATATGACTTAGCCATAAGTGTGGGAAATGACACCAATTATGGTCCCTCCCATTTAAAAATGAAAAAAAGAGGGGATATGTTGAATATTGTCCAAATTATGATTTAACTGTAAGAGATGCATATATGATTTAACCGTTACAGCTTATGGTTCCTCGGTCATGGGACATGTTGGGACGGTTCCTTCATTATCACACGTGTCAAATCAAAATTGATGTCAAAAATAATTACGAATATACTTAATAAGTATGGTTTCCCATACAAATGTAGAAAATAGTCGGATGTTTATATGATTAATAATATGAGCATGATACCGTAAAAAATGAGTTTTGTTTCTTATGAAAAATAAAATATAGAGATAATAGTGCAGTTCTCATAGAAAATTTAATTGTTCGAAAATATTCATGAGTTACGTTGATTAATTGAAAAGATTTATTTTGAATGAGATGGATGAAATATAATGAAGCTTCGAGTGAATATTTTGACATTCGAAAATATTCATAATTATTTGTACATCATATTCATATACATTATGATTCATTTACGAAATATTTGAACATGTTTTAGAAGTGAAGATTTATCTTGAGATTATATACACCTTTAGATTTATTATACGATGTACAAATAATGTGATGTCCACAAACATTTTACAAGGTGTTCTATATATTTTGAAATATTTGCAATATAAGAATGATATTATCGAACAAATGAATTTATTTTATTTTTATTGTGATTAAAAAATAAAATAGAGGCATAATAGTGTGGAGGATATAGAAAATTAAATAAATTGATTCTCTTATAAATTTATTGAGCATTCTTCATTTTCTCTTGATTATGAAGCATGATAGAAAAGTATGTTGATTATTGATATGTGACAGTTTATATCACGATATTTGAAAAGAGAATGTATTGAAAAACTTGAAAGTATTCGACACACCTCGATTATGCAAATCATAAGTTAGTTGTCCATAACAATCCTAGTGATCTTGTGAGATGTATGAGATACATAGTACCTTGCGAAAATATTTTTTAAAATTCGAGCACGACAATTACGCAAGAATGCGTGCAAACTTGATTTTCTTTCACTATGAGAAAATATTTATTTTTATATATGTACTGTTGTCATATGGTACTACCCAAATTGATATGATAATTCCATAAGTTACGCTGATGATTTGAGAAGATTTATAAAAGCATTAAATCCAGGTATATAGATTTATCTTGAGATAAAGGAATCATAATGAAGCTTTGAGGGTTTTATGACATTTGCAAATAATCTATATTTGTACATCATATGCATACATTATGAATAATTTACGAAACAACTTGAGTATGTTTCACAATTCAGAATTCACCTTGATAATTCACACACTCTTGAGTTTGATAGGACATGTGCTTAAATGACATTAAATTGTGAATGATATACCTATGAGAATCGGTGGTTATGATTCATTTACAGAAATATTCCCAGACTTTATTTATTTATTTTTATTTTAAATAAAACAAATAAAGGGGGCATGATGATGATAATTGTACTCAGATATTTCCTGAGTTTTATTAACCATTTACAAAATTATGTTATTGTGTCAGAAAGAAAGCAGAGGCTTCTGAATTAGTAGATATTGAGCGACGCAAGTATCAAGTCATTGTTGAAAGATTTGATAGTTTGAGATACATCCCATGAAATGTAATGATTAGGTTGCTTTCATTTTTTTCGAGCGGGCACTGTAAGTGATATATGTAATTTATTTTATTTTATTTTATCTTGAGATTAAATAAAATAAAAGAGGAAAATGGATATTATGATGTAACGAAGTTGGTAGTTTAAAGATTTTTCTACATCCTCCGCGACAAGGTTAGATTATTGAACCTTCAGAGTATAGTAACGTCTAAGCAGGCCATTACAAAATCTTCTTCAATTTCTTTCGCAAAGAATTCAGATGGATTAATTAGTTGGCACTCATAAATTGACAAAGTCATAGTCATCCTTCAGATATGACATCATATTACAAGAACTTTGCGAGTATTGAGATAAGTCTTCTACGGAGGTGTATTATATTCCAAAAAACTTTATCAAAATTGTTTGGTAGTTGAACCATGATCGTTATGACTTGACTCGTCCGAAGAAGTTGGTCATTGAAGAAAACAGACGAAGGACCACGCTCAGTTTGTCACTCGACAGGTATGGGCTCCCGTCCTGAAAAGCGATACAGAAGAATGAGTTTACAAAAATCTTAACAAGCGTTTTCATTATTAAGTCACCATTATTGGTGGAATTTTACAAAAATCTTAACAAGTATTTTCATTGTTAAGTGAGCGTTGCTGGTGGAGTTTGACGAAAAATCTTAGCAAGTGATTATCATTGTTAAGTCACCATTATGGGTTTCATCGTTATTGGTGGAGTTTTACAAAAATCTTAACAAGTGTTTTCATTGTTAAGTCACCGTTATTGGTGGAGTTTTACAAAAATTCTAACAAGTGGTTTTCATTGTTAAGTCACCGATACTGGCAGAGTTTGACGAAAAATCTTAATAAGTGTTTTCATTGCTAAGTCACCGTTATTGGTGGAGTTTTTTCAAAAATCTTAACAAGTGTTTTTATTGTCAAGTCACCGTTACTGGTGGAGTTTGACGAAAAATCTTATGTGACACCCCGCCTAATTAAATACCGGGCGATCATTCCTTTATTAAATTAACATCAAGGTGAACAGTTGGTTCATTCTTAGCATCACTATCGCAAATGAAAATCTTTTCCAATTTAAACACCCTAATTAATTAAGCTAAGTGTCAAAACCATTTGAAACCCTTATTTCCATTTTATTAAATCTGATTATAAAACCTTTAATCATTAACATATTAAGAGTCACACATGAAGTATGAGAATAGAAATGAACATTCAAGAATTTAACCACCAATAATACATCCCAACATTTACAAAACTAAAGGAAAACATCCTGACAGTAATAAATCTCGAAATAAAGATGCTGAAAGTAAAAAGAATTACAGTCTCTGATAATATCAACTAAATAATGGAAAAGGGCGACACATGCCCCCACTGGATAAAGCTGAACTAGAAGTAGAGTCAACAATGAGGTCGTCTAAGCAATGGCCTGCAACTCCCACAAAAGCTACAGCATGTTCCATCCAAAGAATCCTAAGCAAGACGCCACTGTGGCTGGGCACCTGTAATACATATATACATATACACAAGAGAGAATAGATAAAGCAAATGGGTCAGAGCCCAAATGTAAAACAGTTTTCAAAATAGTTTAGTAAGTATTTAAAATGCTTACCGGCTAATGCAACAGTCATATTAGTATGCGGCACTCTCTTGAGAATTCTCACCTCTCATCTAGTGTGCACGTCTATCGTACTAATGAACCCCATATATTTCTCTAACTTATTCTCCATAAGACTTAACACGTGAAATTAAGGTTATGATATTCATTTTAGGAAAATCTATCTCTTCAAGATTTCTTACGTTATTTAGAATAAGTCCGCATTGTTATAATGTTTCCGAATACTTACAGTGAAGTTGATGAATTTCATACTTTACTTAACTACTATTTTACTCAGTAGAAAGTTCTCATATAGTTACACGTATATATATTAATTACTCATATAATATATATACAAACATCACCCCACATAAAATCTATGGTGCTAAACTTCCATATATAAGTATATATATACCAATCACTCATAAATTATATATATACTAACGGCATCCCACATAAAAACTATGGTGCTGGCATACTCTGCTATCAAGTCCCCGTATCACACAAACTAAGGGAAATACTAGTTCGGAATCACTCTCGAACTGTATTAACACAAAATACAAACAAATGGAGGCGAAGCATAGTTCCAAGTCACTAAGAGGTCAACACATATCCTCACGTCTCTTAGGACTGTCTGACTATCAATCAGATAGCCTGTACCAAGGAATCCTATGTTCTAGGGTACGAGTCAATATCCCCCATAAAGTCTCATAAAGATAAGACTGTCCCAGCACGGAAACCCCCGTGATAGCAAGTAGCCCGGGTACGATTTTTACCCAGAAATAATATATGCACAATCACACCGTCATATATAAATATGTATTCACATCCACATTATTAAATTAGGTACTCTCACGATCCATAATTATCATTATCCGTTGTTACACATTTTACTCAATTATCTCGTGTAACGGACTCATTCCTTTTATTCTCGTAATTAAGTTATTCTAAACCCACTTCTCATCTCTCGAAGTAATCTCTTTACCTAAGTACAATTTCAGTAGTCCCTCACTCGCCTTCTAATACAACTTCTTAAACATTTCGATTATTTAATCAATGCACGTATGATTTCTTAAGTATGAATATCTCCCCATTTACCATTTATTTCCCTTCACATTAAAGTTCCACTTAACAGGGTCTATCTTGACCCTACTGGTCCTTTTTATGTTCCAATATGTTCTAGTAATCCTAATCAATGTTTACTACGCATAAAATAGAATTAAGCTAATACGAGCAAAAATGTAGCTTTCCAGGAGGGGTCGATCGATCAATGAAAGGGGGTCGATCGATCGAACCTTCGATCGATCGATGCTCTGGGCTCGATCGATCGATCAAGCAGTTATGGCGAAATTGCAGAAAACTCAGCTACAGAAATCTTACCCCAAACTCATTCAAACCATCATATTACAGTCCCCAAACTCCCAACAATTCATACTACAAGTATTGTATACCCATTTAAACAATATCCTACGTAACACATGCGAATTTTCATCATCTATAACAAGGTAAAAGGATCAAAATCTTTTTAATTCTCAAGAACCCTAATTTTTCTTTAACTTAGTTTCTTCCATTCTTCTTCCAGATTTTCTATCACTAATACAATGGAAATTCGTGGTACAACCTCTACATGTGAAATGGATTTCCAGAAATATGAATTCTACCTCTACAACATGAAATTCTTGTCTCCAATTAACATTTTCTTTCAAGAACACTAATTCTAATCAACCCTAGACTAATATAAAAGGATGCATTAACTTGATTAAAGAAAAATAGATACTTGCCTGGAAATTTTGTCTCTGATTTGTGGAAGAAAAAGGTGTCATTGTGATCCCCTTCGCGCGATCTACGATTTGGCGGTGACGGCGGTGTAATCGGAGGTGTTCTTGGCCTAGAACTCCTTGGAGAGCTTCTCCTCTTCCTCTCCAATGGCCGTCATTAGTTTTTGATTGTGTTAACCCTAGAATATAACACTTGACATCTGATATAACCCTTGCAAATTCGTGGGTTTAATTACCCATAATTACGAAATGTCCAAAACGCCCTCCCGGGGTACTAAATAGGCCTAAAAATGCCCCGAGACCCAAACTAAACCCCCGGGTACACTTTTCTGACTATCTCGACCCTTTCGGACACTTTGGCGCACTCAAAATGACCATACGAGCAACTTATAATTTATTCACTTTTATTTATCAACATTTAGTCCCGACACGACACGGGTGCGTCCCGACTTAAATTTCCATAATTGTCATTTCATTCACACGTGAAAATATTATAAAATAAAACTCACATATTACTATACTCATCCAGTAACATTCAACAAATAACAAATTTCCAATAATTACTAACTCTCTTCACGCTAGTAAATATTCAAAACAACATTCCGGATTAAAATTAAATTAATTTATCTCAATTAAATTTAATAAATCCATAAATTTAAAAGCCATAAAAATACGGGGTAATACATCTTATCAAGTGATTATCATTATAAAGTCACCGTTATGGGTGTCACCGTTATTGGTGGAGTTTTACAAAAATCTTAACAAGTGTTTTCATTGTTAAGTCACCGTTATTGGTGGACTTTTACAAAAATCTTAACAAGTGGTTTTAATTGTTAAGTCACCATTATTGGTGGAGTTTGATGAAAAATCTTAATAAGTGTTTATTATTGTTAAGTCACCATTATAGGTGTCACCATTATTGATGGAGTTTTACAAAAATCCTAACAAGTGGTTTTCATTGTTAAGTCACCGTTATTGGTGGAGTTTTACAAAAATCTGAACAAGTGATTTTCATTGTTAAGTCACCGTTACAGGTGGAGTTTGACGAAAAATCTTAATAAGTGGTTATTATTTTTAATTCCTTGTTATGGGTGTCACCGTTATTAGTGGAGTTTTATAAAAATCTTAAACAAGTGTGTTTTCATTGTTAAGTCACCTCTAACGGTGGAGTTTACGGAAAATCTTAACAAGTGTGTTTTCATTATTAAGTCACCTCGTAGGTGTGAGTTTGCAAAAAATATTAAAAAGTGGTAATTTGGGTGAGTCAATAATACGTGCATGCACAAGAAACCTCGTCATAATTTGTGCAAAGAAATAACACGTACATGCAAACGAGCATAAAATATGTGCATACACTATATGATGATAGAGAATGATGACGTAGTTATTATGTGTCCATGATAATACTTTTTTTTACCAAAGCAGAGTTACGAATAACCACAATAAAATCGTGGATGCATGTTCATTTAAATAGGAATGGGGGCAACACTCATAGCATATCATTTGTACGAAAAGAATGATCACGAGGTCCTTCAGAATAACCCATGAGATCAAAAACTAAAATATGAGATTTAAAATATGAAATATGAGATAGAAGTATATCATCGAGATGAAATGTGATATGAGATTATTACCCACGATTCACAGGTTGATCGAAAATATCAAAACCGATTAAAGGTGTTTCGTACATACAGTCGATATATTTAAGACATGCATAAATATATCAATTATATGTATGAGGGGGAAAATGTAGGAGGGGCTTCATGATAAACCTCTCATTTAATTATTAAATGAGGTTATAGATGATTAAAATTGATAAAAGTCCATGCGTTTATGCGACTGGAGTATTATTATGCGCACCGAACATATCACGTGTATTTGTGTATTATTTACGCATTAACTAGACAATATTCTAGTGTTAAAAGTTTGACATATGTTATGGGACACATGCCACTTAAAATAGGACATGTGTCACCGCGAGTTATGTGACATGTGGCAACCCACTTGTATTGGTTTTAGCTATAAATATGCCTCACCTCCATACATTTGAAAAGAGATCTTCTTGGGAGAGAAGAGTGATTTCTTGACTTATGAGTTTTTAGAGAGAGTTTTAGAAAAGAGTTTTGAGAGAAGAGTTTTGAGATGAGTTTCTCCACCTTTCACCTCTCGAGTTCCACCATAATAAGTTTTTTGGCGAATAGTATAAACCCACAAACTACGCTGAATTTGATTCCAACTAAGATGTATATGTAGGCACAACCGAAGTTACTCAAGTCAAACACGTACAAAAATTCAGTATTTCCCCAAATTAGACTAATCTCTTACACTTGTATCTTATATACGAGAGATGTATAGTATTTCATAGCGTGAGATAGCCCTGAACGGATAGCCCTAAGATATGTGATTTAAGACTATGAGTGGTTCCTTGGTTATTTAGGAAAATGTACCATAGTTTTGAGATTACCGTACAACATATGATTCCTAATCAAAGAGATTAACTGAATGATGATAAACTAAAGATTAAAGGTGTAAAAAATCAAACTATAATCACGTGGGATAAATATGGGTTGGGATTAAAACCACATATTATTTTAGGTTATTGGGTTAGGAACTAATAACTTAAAATCCATAAAGACGAGAGAAAGATGCATGGTTATTTTGTAGCCCAAATTCAGTAATAATTTGATTCTTTATAAACTTGTTGCTTACGTTGTTGTTATATCTATGATTTCACATGTCTTGTATCGTTCATCATACTATATACTGAGTTGATTGTTGGAGGAGAACCTCTAGGAATATTATATTCGTTATTTTCTCGGATGTAGTAGTTAAGCAGTGTTGCACATTCTTTTCTTGGATCATCTTATATTTTTAGCAGGATTGTACATTTGTACAATTTTTCCCGAGTTAGCAGGCTTATATGTTTGGCAGTGATTGGTATAAAAGTTGGATTTATTTTATTTATGTATTCACCACATCAAAAATGCTAATTTAGCACGCTTGGAGAAGAAGAATTTGGCACGGTTTATTAATAATCTGTCACGATTTTAAACAGTGCCAAATTTTAGCATGGTTTAGAATCTTGCCAAAATTGTGCCAAATTTGGAAAGGTTAAGTCATATGAATTTTTAATTTTGATCCATCTACACTTTCACCCTTCTCACTCTCTACGAATCTTGACTCTCTTTCTCTCTCTTCACCCCCCAAGATAGGATCCCAACAGAGAGTAACACAATAACACATTATCTCTTCCCTTCTATTTTTGACAACATATGTGATGGAGAATCAAAGCTATGTCTCTATCTCTCAGTTATTTTCGAATCGAAACCAAAACCCTCATTAACGGTATTACTCAATATTTCTTCATCCTTTCCCTAAAAAGTGTATACTCTTCTTATTCTGATGGTTTTCGCATTTTCTCCATGGAATTCGATATATATTTCTTCAACTTTTGGGGTTCATTTAATAGTTTTTTATTTTTTATGTTTGAATGGGTGTTCAGTAAATATTTAATTGGATGATTTGTGGGTTATTTTTCAATCGATGGGTTAGAGGATTAATGGGTATCTTTTAGGGTTTGTGGTTATTCTAATTTAGGGGGTGGAGACTTTTTGGTTTTTCAGGGTTTGTGTTTGTTATTGAAGAAAATGGTTTAGGTGAGTTTGTGATGTTTTCCCATTGACTTTCATTATGTATAATCTGTGTAATACAATTTGGTTTTGATTTATGAATAATTAATTTAGCAGTATGTTGTTGTTTCTACTTTGTTGTTTTGATTTTTGTTTATGAAATAATCCTACTATTTGGGATGACTCACACAGGTGAACCACAATCGGACTAAACTCTTTCATAACCTAATCAATCAAAAACTCGTAACAGGTAAAGGTAGTAATGGTACATGTGACTTATTATTCAATAATTTTTATTTTTTCTTGGAATCATTTGTTTTATGCCAAATTATATTTGGCGTTGTTTTACTACTAAGAAAAAAATAGGTTTTCAAACGGTAAAATCCTTTTGTAGTATATTATAACAGTTTATATTGATTAGAGTTAAACTACATCAATTCTTATATTTTTTGAGAATCTATTTTAAGAATTATATTTATAGTTTTCCCTGAAAACAATAAGCGGAATGGATGTAAGACGTGACTTTTTATTGGCAGATTGTAGGCGCCACGTTAGTTTTTATTATCACCCTTTGCACTATTGCTGTAACACGATCTATTTTGTACATGTCACATTGGTATGTTAGTGTAACAAGTATACAAGAATAACTATTAACCTGGAACTGGCATGGGTTATATTTAAAGGGTGTTTTGAGATTAAACCTTTGTTCATGTGAACTTGATATTTGCTACTTTAGTGACTCAAACTTAGAACACAATTGGTAGTTACTTTTTTTGTATATGACTGTCGAAATCAAATTATAGGAAGTATAAGGCTTTTTTTCATATACAACTGCCGAAAACATATTTGTAATTTCAATCAATATGATTATGATCCATATGTATGAATTTATTTGTATATGTTTTGTATAAACAGAGTTGATCCATGTAAAAGAAGAGTTGACTTTCTACCTTAGAACACTTGGCATACACTATTGAAGCTTAAACTGGGCAAGGAAGTTAAGGATGATCCACTCGTATAGTTATACATGGGGCCACTTGGGATGAGGCACTGTATTTGAGACCGTTATTGATAAAAGTCCACACTGTGTTTGAATCATTGACCACATTTAAATCAAAACCAATCTTTTTAAAAAATTCCTCTACCTTCACTTTAGCTACTTTTGGCTCTATAATAACTAACATGGACAAATTATGAGTTCTTTTTATCATTTTTAATCTATTAGTTGCTCTGTTTTTAGACACACCCCTGATATTACACAACAACCAATTAATCATTTTCATAACAAGTTATCTTACTCTTTTGAGTTGGATCTTAGAATTCGCTTTTCTCCACTTTGATTCATCATGTTCTTTTTATATATTTAAATGTAATAAAATCATCTTCTTTATCTATTGTGGGAGGTGGGATATGCCTAGGGGATAGGTGAAGTCTACCTTCTCGTTCCTTCTACTTGGACTTCACTAGGGCCTTGTCCTGCATTTTCTTGATCATATGTGTCATCTTTTATCAATTTTTTTCACTTTATCAATCTCTTCTTGGGTTTTCTACTTTTCTTCTTTATTAAGTGGCCTATGGGAATTATTTTTCTTCCATTAATGACTTCTTCCATCACATTTTCCTCTGTTATCTCAACTACAGATCCAGTCTTCTTCAATTGTGATGTGCTTTCATTTACTTTGGTTCCATTGATCAACTTAATTTCTACTAATTTCTCATGCTGATTATGTTCACAGTTCTCTTCATTTTCATAGTTGGTCTACCAAAAGTTTTATTATCTTTGTTAACATTATTGGGATCTTTATTATATTTATAATTATACAATCTAACTTAAATACACGGTTGGGAAAATAGAAGTTGGCAGTCCATCGTGTTTAATGAGAAGGCTATATTTTAATCTTTTTAAACTCTAGATTCATTATGGACGAACTATTACTGTTTATTGATTAATATTTAGGATTTGTTGGACATCAAAGAGCGTAACAGTGACACAATTTTAATACATAGATCCTGATTATATTATAAAATCTTATACAATTTATTGAATCTCACTATCTGAATTAGCACCAAATACCTAAACCCCAAAGGGTATCCTATTAGCCTGGCCTCTTACCTCAAAGATTAGAGGTCAAGAGTTAGAAAATCTTTTCGTTACTGTAGGAAATCGTCTCTAGCTGCTGTATCTTCAGTTCATTTCCATGAGTTAGGAAAGAGAGAAGTGAATGTTGTACTTGACCACATAAAAGTGAGTGAATATCCAGTTTGGGGGTGCAAAACAAGTATCTTGCGAGATGTTGGTGTAACAAACTGTATTTTTAATGACTTTTAAAATGGGATTAATTAGAATTAATTGTGAGATAGTTGAAAATTAATCCGGATTTAAAAATTACTCATGAGTAAAGTAATATGTGATATATGTTGAATATTACTTGGTGTTTAAAAGTAATATATATGATTCTGACTCTACATATGATTATGATTTTTATAAGTTTATCGCGTGTGATGAATACGACAATTTATAAAAATTAAGTTGGGATGCGCATGTCAGTCGTGTCGGAACTAATTTAATGAAATAAAAAGTAAATTAATTTTAAGTCGCCCGTATGGTCATTTCGAGTGTGACAATGTGTCCGAAAGGGTCTAGATAGTCAGAGAAGTGTACCCGGGGGTTTAGTTTGGGTCTCAGGACGATTTTAGGCCTAACCAGCACCCGAGAGGGCATTTTGGTAATTTTCATTTTGGGGACCTTAATTAATGGCAAAATTATTAACTCTATATCGGATGGTGTGTCAAGGAACTTAGAGTTATGGAATAAAAAAGTGAGGAAAACCATAGGAAGAAGAAGGAGAGAGATTTCCAAGGTGTTCAAGGCCAAGAACCACCCATTTTGCACCTACATTACCACTAAAGCATAGATCGAAAGAAGAGGATCATTCCTATAGCACTCAAATTCATCAGATCAGACCTTCAATTTCCAAGAAAGTATATATCTTACTAAATCTTGTGTTGATATAACATCCATGTTAGGATAGGAGAAATAATTATATGTTTTTATGGTGATTTAATTTATTTATAAGACTAAGACTCACATGTTTAAGTAGAAACCATGCTAGGTTAATTCTTGATTACATGTAGAACATAAATCATGAATTTTAATGATTCTTAGAGGAAGAAATCTGGTAATATTATATAGTTCTTCAAAGAATTGGTAGACTAGAGTTTAAGACAAAATCATATATTGTACCCATTTAATGATGATTTCTTAAGGATTTAATCAAGATTCTACGCTAGAAATTGTTCGTACCTATTACTATTATGTTTCTGATGTTTGGTTGGGAGTTTGGGATGAACTAATAGGGGTTTTTAGGGTTAAATTTGATGAAACCCGTAGGCAAAGAGTTGCAAAAAATGGGCCAATATTTGATAGATCGATCGATCGACTCAAGAATGTCAATTGATCGACTGGATCGATCGATCGACCATTCCCATCGATCGATTGACTCCTCCTGGAAATTGAAACTTGTTTCCTTTTAAATTTTTAATCCAACCCCAATTTACAAGAACCCTAAGACGTAAACCTAAATACCATAATGAGACATGGGAAGGACCAGTCGAGGTGTAGGCAAGGTTCGGGTTGTAGGATTTTATATGAGATTTAACCATGGAGTCATGCAGGTATAAAATAAGGTGAAGATCGTGTGTATGTTAAATTAGGTTTTGTGAGAATTAAGAATGACTTAGACAGGTAGGGTAGAGAGTGTACACCTACTGATTTCATATTTATCAGAATGATACACTTCGAGGGTCGAGAAGTACTTGAGAACTTGCGATAATTGAGAAAATAAAAGAATGAATTAATTATACATAGGACTCAGGCACTACTTGCCATGTATGGTTAGAATATGTTATGGGTTGTGGGTGTACCTATCTGAATAATTTGAATACACATATATGAGTGTATATATATATATATATATATATATATATATATTATGTGAATATCTGTGTATAATCATACCCGCGTTACTTGCTATCATGGAGGTTTCCGTACCGAAATGGTCTTATTCTGATGTGACCTTTATGGGGGATATTGACTCATACCCTAGAACATAGGTTCCTTGGTACAAGCTATCTGAGAATGATAGTCAGATGGTCCTAAGATACATGAGGGTATGTGCTGACCTCTTAGTGACATGGAACTATGCTTCGCCTCCAATATATGTATTTTGTGGTAATACAGTTCGAGAGTGAGTCCGAACTAGTATTTACCTCATTTGTACGAGAGGTACAGAGACTTGATAGCAGAGTTCCCTATTAGTATATATATTATGAGTGATAAATATATGTACCTGTGATTCATATACTATGCTTGTAAGCAGATAAAATTGAATAATTGAGATAAAATAGGTTAAGCCTTCGAGAACTTAAGGCTGTATTAAGATGTACATAGCTGGCTTGGTAAACTCATAAGAAAAATTTATCATGTATAAATAAAAGTTATGAGATCACGTGAATCGGGATTGATGGGAGGAGATTGGATTAGACTAGTTAACTAGGTTATATTTATCTAGATTCATTGACTAGTATGTTAGGTGTGCACACTAGTTGAGGGGTGAGAATTCTCAAGTGAGTGTCGAGGCACTAACATGTATGTAATATCAACTCGTAAGCATTTTATATGCTTGCTCAACTATTTTAAGTCTATTTTACACTCGGTCTCTTACCCATTTCTTGTCATCTACTCATTCTCTTGTGTGTATATATATATGTATTACAGGTGCCGAGCCACAGGGTCGTCAGACTTAGATCTTTGAATAGTTGACGTGCTGCAACTAGTGTGGGAGTTGCAGGTCTTTTCATTTAGATGACTTCATCCTTGTAATCTCGGCTCTTCACTTATTCATTTTAGATTGGGAATGTGTCTCCCATTTCCAGTTTTTATTTTTTTCAGAGTGACTTTGTACTCTTTATTTATTTAAGTATTCAGTTTTAGTTGGGATTATTACATTGTCCTTCGATTTGGGATATTTTATTTGGAATGATTAATCTAGCCTATTTATTCCACTTGAATGGTTTGGTATTCAATATTATTATTTGTGTTCTTATAATGGTTTATGCATATAAACTCATAACAATGTAACTTAATCTATAAAATTAATTATTTTGACACTTAGCTTAATTATTTATTAAGTGATAAATAAAGAAAAAATTATTTTCGACAGTGATGCTAAGGATGAACTAACCGGACACTTTGATTTAATTTAATAAAGGACTGATCACCCGGTATTTAATTTGGAGGGGTGTCACAGGTGGTATCAGAGCATTAGGTTCTAGTGTCCTTAGGATCTGTATGGCTTTCTACGTTTCAGCGTAGCGTTCTTTGATGTAGATCCTTATTATAGGATTGTTGTCTTCCCTTACGTATGCGACTTACATTCTCCTGATATATATTATAATTGATGTGAGTCATTATAAAAAATCGTTTGTACTTCGAGCACCAAACATAATAGGACAACCAGCGTGGGCCGTAAGAAGGACTGTAGGAGAAGAAGCTCGACATAAGACATAGAGTAATCTGGGAGTGGTGGTCGTGACAAAAGTCACCATGAGTATTATTTAAGAAAATGATAATTAAATTATCACTCGAAAATAAAGGGTTCCCCAGGCACAGTCGTAGGTAATGGTGGAGCAATTTTAGGATCACCTAGCATAGTCGATGCAGGGGAAATCAGAGAGACTCTTTTGAAAAGACATCTGTGAAGATGAGGAGGAGATAGAGAGAAAGTGTAACAGGACAATGGAAGTAGAAAATCCGAAGGCAAATGTGTATAGTAGAGTGCAGCGACACTCATAATTAAAAGTGGAGTTAAAATTTGTAGCTCTTAGGAATTACATAAAGCGATTAGAGATAATCACCACATATAAAGAAGTGTGTTTAAAATTTAAAGAGAAATTTGGGTACAATTTGACCGTAAGGTCTTCCATTCGATGTTATAACAAAGATACAAGGGAAATTTTGAAATTTAGCACAGTGGGTAAGCTAGAGACCGACCGTGAGAGAAAGATTCAATTGCATAATGAACTTCGTACCTAAAAGAGGGGCATAGAAAATGAAAGGGTTTATAGTTGATAAAGGACCGTGTGTAGAATATGAGGATGGATGAGAAATCGAGCTAGGATAACTAATGTTTATGTCATCAAGATTATACGTTTGCAAGTTACTCCAGCACTTCCAAAAGAAGTGAGTCAAGAAGGTTAGAGAATTTAGTCGAAAAGCAAAACTGAACTTATCGATGTTAATGAAACACCACATGAGAATATGCCTAATAGGGAATTCATTTAGATAATTTCGATTCATTAACTTCCTACAAAGTGACGATGAAGTCAATCAGGGCTATAGAGTCCAACAATAGTTCTGAAGGGCCTGCATAGCCAAAGGGACAATGAGAGAACAATTGGGAGCTAAGACTGCCAGTTCGAGGAAAGGACATTCCAAAAGGGTCAGTGGGACCAGTGATGGGAAATGGCTTGGGAACTTTCCCCTATGCGTAGAGAGTGGGACCAACAGTGTTGAACGTTACCAAGTTGATAAGTACAACCGATAAGATTCAAAAATGGTAAAACATATCAGTTAGGCACGATAATTGGAGGGGCGATATTTTTAGAGGAAGGAATTGGGCCCAAGAAGTTACAACCCGAGAGTGGTGGGTTTAGGCAGGACCAGTGGAGTCCTCGATAATGATAGCATATTAAATCCCCGGGTCATTGGGGCCCACGAATAAGTAGGGTGGACAATAAAGCCATAAGTGAGGCATAAAGATGTTAGGATAATATTTCAGTGATGGGTGTGTAAGACACAGAACATAATAATTTGCCCACAACGAGGAGGGGTCAACTATTGGATGAAATCCTAAATGTATAGAGATTGCGGATGCTCATGGGTTGTGTTGGCAGCTATGTGTTGGGACCCTACGATTAGATGAGCCTGATAAAGTTTTGTTTCATCCTTGTGAGAAAAGGGTTAGGCCAAATGACATGACTTTGTCATAATACATATATTAATTGTTAACGCTAAAAGTCGCGTGTGAGTAGAATTTAGTGAGTACGTTAGTTTTAACAATCTGGTTATAAATTTATTTATCACGGGTAATAGGGCTTTTGCATGTCACCCGTGAGTGAGACGGGTGGGCACTAAAGGCATATTATATCGTTATAATTTACTATTGCATTAAGTTATCAAAGTCGAGCTTATTATGGTGATATGTAGTGATTAATTATCGAATGTTTGAACGATAGTAGATTGAGTGATAAGACTATCGTCTTGGATACTTCGAGTGAGTAATATTACTTTGGTGAGGTGCCACCTAAAGTAGGGTTGGGCCTATATATATGTATATATATATACAAAAATTTCATGATATCGTAGATTTCAGGGATTAATGTATAGTTATATGTAATCCCGGTGCGTAGGGATTTATTTATTGATGTGACTCAGGATATAACTCGTTATATATATAGCGCCAAGAACTTGGGATAATGATAGCACCATATTTCATGTTATTTTTTTGGGACATAAGAGTGGAAGCATAGACTTTTATGTCAACATATGGAGATTGTGGGAAGGTACACAATATAGATTGAGGACCTTACGGATCTCGACGACTGACAATGTTAGGTAGTAGTGTATCGGGGGGTTTCTTGTTTGGATTTCGCTTTGTGAGACACCCCACGCATGAAGCTAGCAAACGTCGGGAGTTGGAGAGAAAGTTGGAGAATAGTACATGGGTTTCGTACCTTGGCTAATGTACATATATGAGAATATAATCAGAATTAATAATTCTATTATGACATAAGGCTAGTGGAGTCGCCTAATCCTAATGTAAAGGTTGATTTAAGAGGATTATATTTGAATTGTGCATTAATGCGTGAGCATAGGGTGTATGGGCACCCTAAGTGACAAAATCTTAATTTTATCCACATTTGGAAATTATGGAATAAGGTATATATAGAGGATGAGAAATTAATTGATATAATGCTTGAGTTATGCATTTGAGTTTTATATGCGATTCATATTGTTGTGATTTATTCATCATGTTAATTATCTTTGAGCATCTATTCGTGTTATATTGTGTACTTCGCTATATTTTCTTATAATGGGCAGGTTAGCGTGGATTGGGATGATATGGACTATTTTGAAGAATTGTTTTAGAGCATGGAGTTGGCAGATATTTTGCTGTATGATTTAGTGGGGTAATTTTAGTTGGAGAATTTTGTTTTTGAGAGAAAATTTATTGTAATCACTATTGTGGAAATATAAGGATTATAGACTTGTTGCATTTAAATTGTGAAAATTAGATTCTATATACTCGTTATTGACGGTTTTAGTTTAGTTTTTATCATAGTAGCACACCACATGTCTCTTTTCGTTTCCAAGTATTTATATCAGATAGGACCATCATTCCCCAAATATCCACAAGGATGGTTTTGTATCAGGCAGTAGATGATAATTGTGGTGTGAATTTGACAACATTTAGCTAAGGAAGTTGAAGCCTATTTCCTAATATTTGTCAGAGGCTTACGGTTCACAAGGAATTATTTTTAGAGCAAGGGGAAAGATTTGTGACACGTGGTGAGGCAAAGTCACATGGACTAAGGTTTGAGGTATATTTGAGATAATATAAGATGTATCATGTTATAAATGACAGTAGTGATGGGATTTAATGAAGAGATATATTGCTAAATTCGTTTTACAATGGGTCACATGTCTATTGGTAAAGGGTGGACCATCCGAAACCAACTGGGTTTCTTCCAACATTAAAGATTCCTAAGTAGTAATGGGAAATAATTCCCAAAGATTTTATCGCGAAGGGGGTCATGATACTATATGGAAATAGTGGATCATTTGACAAAGTAGCTCACGTTATGGCTGTTAAGACTGATCATACTACGGGACAGTATGCGAGATCTTCATAACCTAGATACTAAAGTTATATAGGGCACCGTTTAATATTGTGTCTGATTTGGATAAGATCTTTGTTCTTCAATTTTGGAGGTATGTTCAAGAGGCCATAATTACCGAGTTGTGATTGAGTAGGGCCTATTATCCACAGACCAATGGGCAGAACAAGCGGAATAATAAGATGTTGGAGAATAACATATATGTGTACCCTTGAATCTTAGGAGAGGACGGTAATAATACCTTCCACTAGTGGATTGTGTGTGCCATAACTCATATAAGTTAACTTTTGGGCATGGTGACAGTTGAGGTATGGCACGGTAAGCCTTGTTGTTCTCCTGCTTGTTAGTTAAAGGTGGGGGACCAAGTACTATTGCAAAAATCAGAGATGAGTTGGCACTTATAGTATATAATACGTGTAAAATATATACTGCAAAAATAACCTGCTTGTGTGCTATTGTCACAAGATGAGATCGTATGTATTTCAAGGACGATTAATCTACTAAAGTGCAAATAGTAGAAGGCCAGATAGTGAATAGCTAAGATATAGTTTAAGTAGGGAAACTTAAATAATAAGGTTTGGAAAATAACCTATATGGAAGCGTAACCTAGAATTTAAAACGAACATAAGTGAGGTGTTCATTATTAAGGGTACTTGATAACATAATGTATGGGCGGTACAGAGTAGTTTACTTGTGAGCGCGAGGATGAGATGCGCAATATATAGCCAGAGTTGCTCATATATAGTATACTTTTTCCAAATTTTGGGAAGAAATTCTGTTGTAAGGGGAAGTATGTAACACCCCATATTTTTAATGACTTTTAAAATTGGATTAATTAGAAATAATTATGAGACAATTGAAAATTAATCCAGATTTAAATATTAGTCGTGAGTAAAGTAACATGTGATATATGTTGAATATTACTTGGTGATTAAAAGTAATATATATGATTATGACTTAACAAATCATTATGATTTTTATAAATTTGTCGCGAGTGATGAATACGACAATTTATAGAAATTAAGTCGGGACGGACATTATCAGTCGTGTCGGGACTAATTTAATGAAATAAAAAGTAAATTAATTCTAAGTCGCTTGTATGGTCATTTCGAGTGCGCCAATATGTCCGAAAGGGTTGAGAGAGTCAGCCAAGTATACCGGGGGGTTTAGTTTGGGTCTCGGGACGATTTTAGGCCTAACCGGCACCCAGGAGGGCATTTTTGTAATTTTTATTTTTGGGACCTTAATTAATGACGAAATTATTAAGGCTATATCAGATGGTGTGTCAAGGAAGTTAGGGTTCTAAGAATCAAAAAGTGAGGAAAATCATATGAAGAAGAAGAAGGAGAGAGCTTTCCAAGGTATTCAAGGCCAAGAACCACCCATTTTGCACCTCCACCACCACCAAAGCATAGATCGGAAGAAGAGGATCATTCCTATACAACTCAAATTCGTCGGATCAGACCTTTAATTTTCAGGCAAGTGTCTATCTTGCTAAATCTTGTGTTGATATAATGTCCATGTTAGGATAGGCAAAATAATAATATATGTTTTTATGGTGATTTAATGTATTTAGAAGACTAAGACTGACATGTTTGAGTAGAAACCATGCTAGGTTGATATCCTGATTACATGTAGAACATCAATCATGAATTTTAATGATTCTTAGAGAAGGAAAACTGGAAAGATTATATAGTTCTTTAAAGAATATGGCAGACTAGGGTTCGAGACAAAATCATGAATTGTACCCATTTAATGGTGATTTCTTAAGGATTTAATCAAGATTCTATGTTAGAAATTGTTCATACCTGTTACTATTATGTTTTTGATGTTTGGTTGGGAGTTTGCAATGAATTAATAGATGTTTTGAGGGTTAAATTTGATGAAACCCGTAGGCAAAGAATTGCAAAAATTGGGTTTCTGATCGATCGATCGATCGACTCAAGAATGTCGATCGATCGACCATTCCCATCGATCAATCGACTCCTCCTGGAAATTGAAACTTGTTTCCTTTTAAATTTTTAATCCAACCCCAATTTACAAGAACCCTTAGACATAACCTAAATACCATAATGGGAGTTGGTAAGGACCAGTAGGGTTATAGGTAAGGTTCGGGCAGTACCATTTTATATGAGATTTAACCGTGGGATCACAAGGGTATAAAATAAGGTGAAGATCATGTGTATGTTAAATTAGGTTTTGTGAGAATTAAGAATGACTTAGACAGGTAGGGTAGAGAGTGTACACCTACTGATTTCATATTTATCATAATGATACACTTCGAGGGTCGAGAAGTACATGAGAACTTGTGATAATTGAGAAAATAAAAGAATGAATTAATTATACATTGGACCCGGGCACTACGTGCTACGTATGGTAAGAATATGTTATGGTTCGTGGGTGTACCTATCTGAATAATGTGAATACACATATATGGGTGTATGTATATATGTATTATGTGAATATCTGTGTTTAATCATGCTTGCATTACTTACTATCATGAAAGTTTCGGCACTGGGACGGTCTTATTCTTATGTGACCTTTATGGGGGATATTGACTCGTTCCCTAGAATATAGGATCCTTGGTACAAGCTATTTGAGAATGATAGTCATATGGTCCTAAGAGACGTCAGGGTATGTGCTGACCTCTTATTGACTTGGAACTATGATCCGCCTCCAATATATGTATTTTGTGTTAATACAGTTTGAGAGTGATTCCGAACAAGTATTTCCCTCATTTGTAAGAGAGGTACAGGGACTTGATAGCAGAGTATGCCAGCACTGTAGATTTTATGTGGGGTTCCCTATTAGTATATAAATTATGAGTGATAAATATATGTACATGTGATTCATCTACTGTGCTTGTAAGTAGATAAAATTGAATAATTGATATTAAATAAGTTAAATGTTTGAGAACTTTAGGCTGTATTGAGATGTACGTAGCTGACTTGGTAAATTCATAAGAAAAAGTTATCAGTCATAAATTTTAGTTATGCGATCACGTGAATTAGGATTGATGAGAGGATATCGGGTTAGACTTGTTAACTCGGTTAGATTTATCTAGATTCGTTCAGTAGTACGTTAGGCGTGCACACTAGTTGAGAGGTGAGAATTCTCAAGTGAGTGTCGAGGCACTAACATGTATGTAATATCAACTCGTATGCATTTTATATACTCGCTAAACTATTTTAAAGATATTTTACACTCGGGTTCTGATCCATTTCTTGTCATCTCCTCTTTCTCTTGTGTGTGTGTGTGTGTGTGAATATATATATATATATATATATATATATATGTGTGTGTGTGTGTGTGTGTGTGTGTGTGTGTGTGTATTACAGGTGCCCAGCCACAAGGGCATCAAACTTAGATCTTTGGACTCTTGACGTGTTGCAGCTAGTGTTGGAGTTGTAGGTCTTTGCATTTAGATGACTTCATCCTTGTCATCTCACCTCATCACTTAGTCATTTTAGATTGGGCATGTGTCGCCTATTTCTAGTTTCTATTTATTTCAGAGTGACTTTGTACTCTTTATTTATTTCATTATTCAGTTTTAGTTGGGATTGTTTTAATTATTACACTATCCTTCGATTCGGGATATTTTATTTGGAATGATTAATATAGCATGTTTATTCCACTTGGATGGTTTGGTATTCAATATTTATATATGTGTTCTTATAATAGTTTATGTATATAAAATCATAACAATGGAACTTAATCTATAAATTAAATGTTTTGACACTTAGCGCAAATATTTATTAGGTGATAAATAAAGAAAAAAATATTTTCAATAGTGATTCTAAGGATGAACCAACCGAACACTTTGATTTAATTCAATAAAAGATTGATCATCCGGTATTTAATTAGGTGGGGTGTCACAGTTGGGGGATTTGGGTAATAATGATTTTTTTATCAGCACAATGACTTTCTTCATCCCATTGATGACAGTAATGAACGATAAGGGCAAACTGATCTTTATATCAAAGGTAATATCTATTTTAGTTTCCACTTTATCTCATTATTAATATATATTCTAGTTTCCTCTTTCTCCGATGATCAAAATACATTTTAATTCCCTATTTTAAAAAGTTTCTTGCTTTTAACATCGTTAATATATTATGGTGTCCAACATTGGCCCTAAATCAAAATAATTATGTTGTTAGAGGGTGGAAATTTAAAAAAGCCTCCAAACGAGCCCGTAAGAAGCATGGACACCTGTCACGACACCAATATAACTTGAAGGAACTCACCGCGTAGTCATGAGAGTCTCCATTTGATAATATGAATGATAATTTGAAAATATCTTGACGTAGGCTTAAAAACAAGTCGTTATAGGACTAGAACCCAAAATAACCCCCAAACAACCCTGTGAGAGGCACAAATACCTCGCACGGGACCAATGTAAATCATAGTAATTGAACATGTAGTCACGGGAGTCCTAGTTTAAGAATATAAGGATAATTTGAAAATAGAAAAAACATATCGTTAAAGTGTGAAAATCCAAACCAACCCCCAAATGGCCCCTTAAGAGGCACAAACACCTTACACGGGAAAAATGTAATTCGTAGGAACTCACCGCATAGCCATGTAACTCCTAATTTGAGAATATGATGATATTTTGAAAATATCTTAACCTTCGCTTAAAAACATGATGTTAGAGGATGAAAACTCAAAACATCCCACAAACGGTCCCGTGAGAGGTACGAACACCTCATATGAGACTAATGTAACTCATAGGAACTGACTGCGTGGTCATGGGACTACTGGTTTGAGAATACGAGGATAATTTGAAAATATCTAGATTAGGCTTAAAAAATGTCGTTAGAGGGTGAAAACCCAAACTATCCCCTAAATGGCTCCAAAAGAGGTAGGAACACCTCGCACGGGACAAATGTAATCATTGGAACTCACCATGTAGTCATGGGACTCTCAGTTTGAGAATATGATGATAATTTGAAAATATCTAGACTTAAGCTTTAAAACATGCCGTTAGAGGGTGAAAATCCAAACCAATGCCTAAACGGCCCTGTGAGAGGCACATAATTTTTGTACGGGACCAATGTAACTCATAGGAACTGGTTGCGTGGTCACGGGACTCTCGATTTGAGAATATGATGATAATTTGAAAATATCTAAATTAGGCTTAAAATCATGTCATTAGAGGGTGAAAATCCAAACCATCCCTTAAACGGCCCCGTAAGAGGCACGGACACCTCGCACGAGACCAGTGTAACTCTTAGGAACTCACTATATAGTCAATGGACTCTCAGTTTGTGAATATGATGATAATTTGAAAATATCTAGACTTTAGCTCAAAAATATATCGTTAGAGGGTGTACCTCGCACATGACCAATGTAACTTCGAGGAACTCATCACATAGTCATGGGACTCTCGTTTTGAGATTATGATGATAATTTGAAAACATCTAGACTTTGGCTTAAAAACATGCCTTTAGAGGGTGATTACCCAAACCATGCCCCAAATGGTCCCGTAAGAGGCTTAAACACCTCGTGCTGGACCAATGTAACTCGTAGGAACTAACTGTGTAGTCACGGGACTCTCGATTTGAGAATATGACGATAACTTGAAAATATTTAGTCTTTGGCATAAAAACATACCGTTAGAGGGTGAAAACCCAAAACCACCTCCAAACAGCCCCATAAGAGGCACGAATATATCGCACATGACCAATGTTGAAAAGTCCCTTTTGTGTGTACAACTTTGTTCCAATTTTTAGTCAAAACCAATTTTAACTTCTTAAACCCTAAACATGCATCTAAGTGATTAAATCCACTCGAAGAATAAAGCATGTGGTAAAAGAAACAATTTCAGGAAAAATCCCCGAAGGGCAAAACCTTTTTATTTCACTATAATTTGTAAGACAAAATTTACACGGATTACAATAAAATAGGGTGACGTACGAAATAACCTCAGGTGTCGGTTTTGATGTATCGGTTGGAATCTCCCATAAGAACTCTCGGTGGACAACAGTAGAGAAGAAGACGGATTCTCCACAAGTTACTTCATAAGGAATCCCTCCACAATAGCACGTAGCTCTCCGGTTGCAGAGTTCTCCTCACAAAGTGCTTAACGGTGTAGTGAATGAATTGTCTTTCGGTAAATGCATTCAAGATCACCAACTTTGGAATCGAATAATTTGATCTTGAATAAACACCGGATGAATGAAAACTATATGGGAATAAGGTTTCCGAAATTGTTTTGCCTACATCACGTTCGCAGATACGCTTTTTATTTATAACTGAGTGCACAGAGTCCCAGAAAATGAAAACACGTAAATCAACGCAGTTGGTCGTTCGAGCGAGAAGTGGATCTCGTTCGCGCTACATAGGGATGTCGTTTGAACGAGCCACTATTTCGTTAAAGCCAGCTACAGTGTTAAATTAATATTTTTTCTTTTAAATAAATCCTTGAAATTTCTTTAAACTTTTTGCAACTCAGAAATATTTTTAAAACATTAAAAGATTTAATTCCCAATTATTTAAATCACCCAGCATTTAATCAATATACAAAATTACTCAAATACGTATAAGTATTCATACCTGAGTGATCTTAAACATATGCAACACCTCTTGACTTGAAATCTTCTTCAAAGCTTTAAATTGCACATTCTTGGACTTGAACTTTGTCGTAGGCTTCAATTAAACTTCAAAATTAAACTATCCTAGACTTAATTAATTTTTTCCGGAATTAAGCCAATTAAAACAAATGGACATGATAAGAATTATGTTCTTACAAATCTCCCCCTTTGGCTATTCGGGGACAAAACTAAACAGAAATGCTATATGCCGTAAACAAAAAACATGTCCTCTCTCAAAACTCAGAAATATAAAAGTACAGGACATAATGAAACTGAATAAACGGCGGCAAGCCTCTGATTCTGTCTCTGAATGGCAATCTTCTGAATCTGTCTCTGAATGTGATGTATCAATAAATATATGAATCTCTGAAAATAATACCTACACACACGAGACACAAACAAATACCCAAGTGAACTATGGAGGAATAAAACAAATATAATATCATAATAAATACTCCCCTACATCACATATCTCTCCCCCTTTTTTCCTGGAATAGACAGAAGGTGGGACAAACATACCAAATATAGCATTAATATATGAGAATGAACATCATGGCTAGATAAACAATATCAGTATAACAATGGATAGGAAAATAGAAGTATCTGTAGCATAGTGAGAGAATCACTAAAACTGCAAACGAAACAATACATCCATGTCATAAAATAAACCAAGAGTGATACAGCTGTCCATAAGAATACATCATATCTAAGAATAAATAAGTACAGAGGAATATCAATATCTCAGATAAAATATCAAAACAAATACATCTAGGCATCAGTAGGAGTATCATCATCGTCAGCAGCAGCATCAGTGTATGTAGATGAAATATGACCTAGTCGAGAAGATCATGCGCCTCTCAACTGCTCTCTCTATCGCATCTCACGAAAAAATGTTGTTATCCTGGATTCGGCACGAACACGGTCTTCGACCTCAGCATCAAATATGGCCATGATAGAGTCATACATCCTGGACTGAGCAGCAACCTGTGCCTGTAAAGTATAAACCTCCTGCTTAATAGGATGAGTGGGAGCAGGAGTGGGGGGTGGTGGCTGAGAAAAACCGGAGGTGCTCAGAACAGTGTGATCACCAGGTCGATAGGGATCATCATCGGGGAAGGCTCCCTCAGGGGGTGGAGCACTAGCTCTCGCCGCCTGCGGTAACTGACTCTCAAAACGAGTGAAAGTACTATGATCAATAATGACAGGTGAAGGGAGACGTTGATCACTCTCTCCAATGGGAACCCCAGTAGTAGTGAAGATGATGGAAACGAGAATCCCATAAGGAAGAGCAGACCGGACAGGGGTGGTACCACTGACTGTGACAGATGATATAACACGTAGCAAGACAGTCAATAAATCAATGTACCACCCCTAAGAAATATGGTACATGAAATAGACAATGTCAGACCCAATCTGAGTGTGATTTATCCAATGATAAATGGATGCTGACACAAACCTATTAAGCACATGGAAGGCAGGGAAAAGTTGTCGGTGATACATGGTAGGACCAGCCTGGGGAATTGCCCAAAAATAATGATGCAAAATAGAATCATAAGTAGGTCCATCCTCATTATAATGAGGGAACACAGTGTCAGGAACACGAGGAAGATGTAAAAAAGCAGTTATGTGATCTGCTGTGACGAGAATAGGAACGCCACGAGCAGTAGAAAAAATCCCCTCAGTGTGGGGGAGAGCGCGAAAGAAAAACTCTCTTATAATGTCTAGATAGACAACCCCACGAGCCTCAAACATATAATCCCATCCCCTACCAGACAACCAGTGTTGAATGCCTAACTCTTGAAACTTAGAATAACGAAACACCATCTCCTGAATAACCGACCGAATGTAGAGACCCAATAAGCAGTAATGATCATTCTCCACACGGGTGGACCATATCACTCGGGAGTATGTAGGCCTACTGTCCTGAGCTCTCTGAGCTCGAGCAGAGGGTGGTGGCGCATCGAGTCGGCCTATCGAAGCACCACGACAATGAGGTGGCATGATGAAAGAGTGAAATGTGAGATGTGTGAAAGAGAGCAGTCGCTTAGGAACACACACACCTAAGAACCTATCTCCGTACAACCATCCAACTGAATCACCGCAAACACCAACCACAACAACAGGCAAAATCAGAAACAACAACCATGAAGAACCTTATACTCTTGACTCATTTCAGTCTACATTGTATAAGTGCTCATCTAGTTTGGAAATAGAGACAAAATTGAGTCCCCATCCTAGATACCAAAAAGCCTCAAACACTTCAATACAATTCATTCCTCTTGTTTGAATGATCAAAGGTATAATCACAAACACTCACACACTTTAGGACTGCATACATTGTTCACATATTGTTTAAATTGTTTATGTGTGTGTTGTGTATGTTAATTCCCAATAAAATTATTTTTAGTAATTTTTTTGGAAATTTCTAATAATTTTTAAAATATTTTTTTCTTAATAAAATTGGAATTAAAAAGTTTGGGGTCATTATATAAATTCTGGTTATTGGTTTTATCCCTGAAATGTTCACTTGGGTAGGATCCGAAAGTGCTAGAGACATCAGGCTGCTTGTGTAATTAAGTTTAGGATGCGCGCTTGATATCCGTTATTTGCCTTACACTTGTTGCCTTCCTATTGGTTGAAGGTGTGGTTCTTTTAAGAGAGAAAACCAACGTTTATTATTAGCCCTTGGATTAATCTTATCAATGCTCTTCATGCTTCCTTGTTAAAATACCTGTGAACCTCTATCCTCCAATCAGAAGCCTCTTAACCAACCTCTTACCTTTAACCGTTGGATGGAAGTCAATGTTGCAAGACTTAATCTTAGCCCTTGACTTCGAACCCCCTTCTCGATCCTTCTCAGTCCCGTATATATGGAGGGTAACCCTCAGCCTTTTAGAAGCTTTTTCCACTTCGTTATTTAGAGAGAGAAGAGAGAAGAAGAGAGAAATCACAGTGTTAGAAACCCTATCCCTAAATCATTCCAAACACTTCTTCAAACCCTAACCCTTTTACCAAAAACCAGTATATACCAAACACCAACCCTGAGTGTTTGAGAGTTTTTGAGTGTTGATTTGAAAGTTTTTTCGTGATGTAACCTCTTCATTTTAAGATCTTATGTCCAACTTAAACATTAGGTTAGATCTATGTTTATGTTTCATAGAAATCATAGATCCAGTCTTTTATGTTATATTACACCTAGATCTGCATTTATAGTTTCTCATATTGTGAAATCCTTTGTTCATTATTTTTTGTAAATATTTTCATTTTCAAAATCAACAAAATCATTTTCTTCTTCTTGTTCGTTTGAAACAAGACCTTTGACCTAGTTGGAATCACATTTGGCGGTTTTCAATTTCAAAAACATTTTCAAAACTCTGAAATTGATTAAGATCTTGAAATGTCTTCTGAGAAAGATAGCCGTGGATTCTGGATTTATTTTAAAAGGTCAAATAAGGTTCAAGTTTCCTAAGAAGAGAGAAACTAAAAATCACAGCATATAGATCTGATTTGCAATTTGTTAGGACTGTTTGTAAAAATAAGTGTGAGTGTGTGCATGCATGTGTTAGATCACCATCACAAACACTTACACACTACAACACTAAAAGTGTTGGTAATAAGATCTTGAAACAAGAGTCGACGTAAAGACTGGAACAAATTGGAAGTTACCAAACTGGAAGAACCACATCAACAATCAGAACTGCAGAAAAGTTAGAAGGACACCAGTGGGTACATTCCTAAACTTGTATAGGACTGATTTGTGTGCATGTGTGTTATATAGTTTGTAACTATTATATTTGTTTTAGTGGTCTTTTCTTTTTACTTCGTAGAGGGAGTCGTGGATGTTTTCTCAGTTGGGTGAGATTTTACCATGTTAAAATATCTTGTCATTAATCTTTCTACATCTCCTCATCTCATTCTTGGTGGTGTGCTGATTTAAAACTGTTTTAGTTTTATTTTTCAAAACCTGTTAACAAATCTTGAACTGATCTCGTGCATATTTTCAAACACGTCTTGTGATTAACCTGATTTGATTTAAAGAAAAGAGTTTCTTCAAAAAACAGTTCGGAGTTAGTTAAATAGTTTAATCTTGTATTAAACTTCTTTAGTAACAGTTTTTCAATTGGTATCAGAGCTTTGGAAATCTTTGTAAAAATATCTTTTGATTCTAAAATTGTTTTATTAAAATCAAAACAATGGACGAGAAAAATAAAAGATTTGGTAACTTGACCAGACCCCCATTCTTTGATGGAAACAACTTTGCTTACTGGAAGGTAAGAATGGTTGCTTTCATACAAGGAACCTTGGGAGATGATGTTTGGGATATTATTGAAAATGAATACACTTATCCTACTAAACCAGCCACTGAAGGAAGTAAAGAGTGGATTAAGTGAATTCACACAAGAAGAGAAGAAAACTTCTCGAAACAATAACAAAAGAAAGAATTCCATCTTTATGTCCATAAATGAACATGAGTTCAAAAGGATCTCATCTTGTGCCACTTCTAAAGAATCTTGGGATACACTGATCACTGCACATGAAGGTGACACTAGAGTCAAGGTTGCTAAAACTCACATGCTTGTTCAGCAGTATAACTCCCTAATTATGTCAGATTATGAAACCTTTGATGATTTTTACATTAAATTGACTGACATTGTGACCAAACTGCATGCTAATGGGATAACATATGATAGACATGAAATTGTATCCAAAATTGTAAGATCATTACTACAGAAATTTGACAACAAAAGATATGCTATTGAGGAAATGTGTGATCAAAATATCACTCCTGAATCACTCAGTAGTAAACACGAACTATGGAAATGGAATTAGAATTTAAGAAATAAATGACCCAGTCCCATAGGAAACAGACTAGTTCCAACTTGAGTTTTTCCTCTAAGTTAATGAAACCTAAGTTTACTATTCCCACTGATGATTCTGATGAGGAATGTGATAGATAGTTTGGATAATCAAATTTCCTTAATGTCAAAACAATTTAAGAAAATTGTCAAATTTAAAAATAAATTGGCAAACAGACAAGGCAAGACAAATTATCCAACTCAATCTAACCACAAACCTCATGAGAAAGATCAAGACAAACACTACAAGGACATGAGACCCAATAAATACTTCAAGAACATTGAATGTTTTAGATGTGAAAAACTAGGACACATAGCACAAAGACTATAGAGTGAAACTGAATACTGCCAATAAACATTATAGGGCCAACATTTGTAAAACATGGGATGATTCAAGTGATTCTAAAAATGATGAACCTGAATCTTCTGATAGTTTTGATCCTTGCATGTCTTTCTTTGCCAAGATAATATACAATGATGATATGCATATCCCCTTGTATGAGAATAATGCTAGTAACTCTACTTCTGTTGTTATGAATCATGATACTACTGGTTTAGATGCTTTAATTTCTGAGAATATTGCTAGTTCTACCACGGGGTGTGTGAGTCAAAGGGAATGTGATAACGACGATGTCAACGAGTGCGTGAGTTTAAGAATTGAATCCTTAGGGGTCACTTCACACACTACACTTAGTGACTCGGACACTGAAGACCTCCCTGATATTCACATTCTTTATGCGAAAACCCTCAAGAAAAGCAGTAGACTAGAGAAGATAGTGAAAGATCTCACAAAGAAACTAGAAGACCTAAGTCTGATGGTTAAACTTAACGCTAAAGAGTATACTACCCAATGTCTAACTCATGAAAATGAAGTCAAAATATTTGATCAAAAATTGAAGAATTTGATTGAATAAAATGAAACTATAGATAAAAAAATATAATTGGAACAATCTAAAGAAAAGACAGCAACAGTTTTCAAAAAATTTACAAAATTTGAAAATAATTCAAACTGTTTTGATGGATTTGTTGCTGATTCCAAAACCAATTTTGATGATCGAACTGGAATAGGATTTTTCCCTAATGTGAAGAATCAAACTAAAAACTTTGAACCAATTAAGTTTGTGTCAGGAGGCAAAAGACCTGTAGAAACTTGTCCAGACTTTCATTCTCTGAAAATGAGTTTGATGAGAAATAATCAAAGTTTGATATTGGGGAATCAAGTTGCTCTAAGTGTGAAAGTTCACCTAAGACTAAATATGTCTTCCCCTAGATTAGGAAGAGTGATTTTGCCTTTCAAACTATACTCCCTAGGAAGAAGGTTCAACTCCAAAATGTCATAAAGCCTATGTTTAGAGACTTTCCCAAAGAGATACCATCTTCGAGCAACTTGTTTTGCTCTTACTGTGACTTATATGGTCATTCCTTTGAAGGATGTTATTCTAGACGCTTAGTCAACCCTGTCTACAGTACTCCTATGTTCCAAAACTTTAACTATTCTAGGAGAAGCCGTAATAATTATGTTCTCCCTAGACAACCAGATAAAAACTCTAACTATAGAAAGAGAAAGACCAAACCTAAAAGATCATTTCCAAGAAGTATTCCTAAACACTTTTTAAAACCAAATGCTCACACTTTCCATAAAATTCAGCCTTTTGCGCAAAACACTTTTCAACAGAAATCTAATGCTAGCAAATTTTATCAATTGAGAGAAAATAAGCGAAAAATGAAAACTAGAGTTGTTTGGGTTAGAAAAGATGAGCTATTACCCCAGATGAAGTGTAATATTATTATTACTACTTTAGAAGATGAACACACTCCCTCTGGTTGGTATTTAGACTCTGGATGTTCACAGCACATGACTGGGGATGATACTAAACTCTTAAATAAAATCAGCTTTGCTGGAGAAAAAGTTATTTTTGGTGATGGTGTATCATCTCAAATCATTGGTAAAGGAACACTCTACGAACAAGGATTACCTTTACATGAAAATGTTCTTCTAGTAAAAGGTCTTAAGGCTAATATACTTAGTATCTCATAATTTTGTGACTCAAATCATACTGTCACCTTTTTAAAGAATAATTGTAAAATTTTAAATGAAAAAGGTGAGTGCATAATTACAGGACTCAGGACTCCAGACAATTGTTATACTGTTCAAAACAGTGCTAAGGTCTGTAACATTGCCGGAATGGATGGCAATGAGATATGTTATAATCGTATGGGTCACATAAATTACGAAAACCCTAGTTGGCTGTCTTCTCAAGAAATAGTTAGAGGTATTCCTAAGATCAAATCTATTTCTAATATTGTTTGTGGATCGTATTAGGAAGGAAAAATTGTTAAGGCCCCTCATAAGAAAGTCAAAGATATCCTTACCTCTAAACCCTTGGAGCTTATCCATATGGACCTAATGGGTCCTTCTCGAACTGTTAGTCTCTGTGAACACAGTTATATTCTTGTTATGGTTGATGACTTCACTAGATTTGCTTAGGTAGCTTTCTTAAAACAAAAGTCTGATACATTCCAAACCTTTTTGAAGATTTTACTTCGAATTGAAAATGAGAAAGACACTCAAGTAAATAGAATTTCATAGTGATAAAGGTGGAGAATTCATTGATACTGGTGTTATAGAGTATTATGACTATAATGGTTACAAACATGAATTTAGTGCTCCTAAGACACTTCAACAAAGCGGTATTTCTGAAAGAAAGAATCGTACCCTTCAAGAGATGGCACGTGTTATGATTCATGTCAAGAGTTTACCTAAGTATTTTTGGGTAGAATCTATTCTTACTGCATGTCACATTATCAATAGGGTCTATCTTAGAAAGAATTCTAAACAAACTCCTTACGAACTTTGGTATGGTAAGATGCCCAGTCTTAAGTACCTTAGAACCTTTGGTAGTACGTGTTATGTCTGGAAAGATAGAGAACACTTATCCAAATTTGAGACTCTTGGAGATAAAGCCATCTTTCTAGGATATTCTCCTAACAGTAGAGCATACTGTGTCTACAATATTCACACTAAGACCTTAATGGAATCCATAAATGTTATTGGAAGTGACACTACCGTAAAGAGTAAGACCAGAGAACCAACTATTATGGAAGAGTCTGGAAATGTTTTAGAAAAATACTCTTTAGAAATAGATGATTTTTTACCAATTGAGACACCCAAAGTACCGAATTGGGCTTCTAAAGACCATCCCATAGATAACGTTGTTGGTAACCCTGGTGAGCCTGTACGTACAATATCTCCATGAAGAAACTATGCTCATTATGCATGTTTTGTTTCCCTTGTGTAACCAAAGAATGCAAATGATTCATTGAAGGATCCTCATTGGATTTCTGCAATGCAGGAAGAACTTCTTCAATTCGTCATTCATAATGTTTGGTATCTTGTACCTAGGCCTGATCACAAAAAGGTTATTAGCACACGTTGGATATTTAAAAATAAATCTGATGAAAGTGGGATAGTCATTAGAAACAAAGCCAGATTAGTTGCTCAAGGATACTTTCAAATTGAAGGAATAGATTTTAATGAGACTTTGGTTACTGTTACTCGATTAGAATCTGTTCATCTACTCTTTGCCATAGCTTGCTACTTACATTTTACGCTTTACCAAATGGATGTCAAATCTTCCTTCCTTAACGGAATATTGACTAAGGAGACCTATGTATAACAACCAAAAGGGTTCATTGACCCTAAATATCCAAATCATGTCTTTCATCTTAAAAAGGCTTTGTATGGTCTAAAACAAGCGCCAAGAGCCTGGTATGAGCGACTTTCCAATTTTCTCTTAGACAAAGGTTTTAAGAGAGGTGGAAATTATCAAACCCTTTTTGTCAAAAATTTTGACAAACATATCATTATAGCTCAAGTTTATGTAGACGATATCATCTTTGGATCAACCTCCCCTACTAAAGTTAAATCTTTTTCTCAAAATATGCATAAAGAATTTCAAATATCTCTTATGGGGGAGTTACAATTCTTCTTAGGTTTTCAAGTCAAACAAAATTCATAAGGATTATTTATTTCGCAATCAAAATACGCTTTAGAGATTGTTAAAAAATTCGGTCTTGAGAGTGCAAAAGATGATAAACTTCCCATGAGTACTACGGTCAAACTATCTAAGGATGAAACTGGGAAATCCGTAGATCCAACTTTATATCGTAGTATGATAGGAACCTTTCTATAACTTACTGCCTTGTGTCCTGATATTATGTACGCTATTTGCGTGTGTTCCCGTTATCAAAACAATCCTAAAGAGAGCCATTTAACTTGTGTTAAAAGAATTATAAAATACATTAAAGGCACTCTAAATTTAGGGTTTTGGTACACCAATGATACTCCTAGCACTATAATAGGATACACTGATGCCGATTGGGCAGGGTGTACTGACGATATTAAGAGCACATTAGGCTCATGTTAGTATATTGGTAATAATTTGGTAGGTTGGAGTAGTGAGAAACAAAACAACACTTCTTTATCAACAGCTAAATCTGAATACATAGCCGCTGGAAGTTGTTGTGCTCAATTACTTTGGCTTAAGCAAATACAAAGTGATTATGGTATTAAAGAGGAACAATCACATCTCTATTGTGATAATCAAAGCGCTATCAATATCTCTAAAAATCATGTTCAACACTCGCGAACAAAACACATAAAAATAAGACATCACTTTATACGTGAATTCATTAAGACTAAGGAATTAGAAATCAATTATCTTTCTACTGATTTGCAACTTGCAGATATGTTTCCCAAACCTTTGGATCACAATAGATTTATTTCTTTGCGTAACTCGATTGGAATGGTTTGTGCTGAATAAACTCTTAAATTTACATAGTTTTTCCCTTTGTTCATTTGAGACAAAATAGGGGAGAAATTTGAGTCATATGAGTTCATTTATTTTGTACATATTCTAAAGATCTTGATCTTAGTGATTATTTGTAAGATTCTGTACAGTTATTCTCAATAATTGTAATAGGGTATTGAATTGTAATTAGTTGAGTTATGTAATTTTCTTTTCTAGGGAATGGGTAGATAGATTTTTTGTAAAGGAATAGGTTTTTCCTTTTCTTTTTGTTTCCTTCCAATAATGTCTGGATAGACAACCCCACGAGACTCAAACATATGATCCCATCCCCTACCAGACAACCAGTGCTGAATGCCTAACCCCTAAAACTCAGAATATCGAACCACCCTCTCCTGAACAACCGATCGAATGTGGAGACCCAATAAGCAGTAATGATCATACTCCACATGAGTGGCCCATCTCACTGGGGAGTATGGAGGCCTACTGGACTGAGCTCTCTGAGCTCGAGCAGAGGGTGGTGGCGCGTCGAGTCGGACTTTCGGAGCACCATGACGATGAGGCGGAATGATGAAAGAGTGCAATGTGAGATGTGTGAAAGAGAATAGTCGCCGAGGAACACACACACCCCTAAGAACCTATCCCCGTACAACCATCCAACCGAACCACCGTGAACACCAGCCACAACAACAGGCAAAATCAGAAAAAACAACCATGAAGCACCATATACCCTTGACTAATTTGAGTCTACATTGTATAAGTTCTCATCTAGTTTGGAAATAGAGACAAAATTGAGTCCCCATCCTAGATACCAAAAATCCTCAGACACTTCAATACAATTCATTCCTCATGTTTGAATGATCAAAGGTATAATCACAAACACTCACATACTTTAGGACTGCATACATTGTTCACATATTGTTTAAATTGTTTGTGTGTCTGTTGTGTGTGGTAATTCCCCTTAAAATTATTTTTAGTAAATTTTTTGCGAATTTCTAATAATTTTTAAAATAATTTTTTCTTAATAAAATTGGAATTAAAAAGTTTTGCGGTCATTATATAAATTCTGGTTATTGGTTTTATCCCTGGAATGTTCACTTGGGTAGGATCCGAAAGCGCTAGAGACATCAGGGTGCTTGTGTAATTAAGTTTGGGACGCGGGTTTGTTATCCGTTATTTACCTTAACTTGTTGCCTTCCTATTGGCTGAAGGTGTTTTTCTTTTAAGAGAGAAAACGAGCATTTATTATCAGCCCTTGTATTAAGCTTATCAACGCTCTGCATGTTTCCTTGTTATAATCCTTGTGAACCTCTATCCTCCAATCAGAAGCCTCTTAACCAACCTCTTACCTTTAACCATTGGATGGAAGTCAATGTTGCAAGACTTAATCTTAGACCTTGATTTCGAACCCCCTTCTCGATCCTTCTCAGACCTGCATATAAGTAGGCTAACCCTCAGTCTTTCAGAAGATTTTTCCACTTCATCATTTAGAGAGAGAAGAGAGAAGAAAGAGAGAAATCACAGTTTTAGAAACCCTAACCCTAAATCGTTACAAACACTTATTCAAACCCTAACCCTTTTACCAAAAACCAGTATATACCAAACACCAACCCTGAGTGTTTCAGAGTTTTTGAGTGTTGGTTTGAAAGTTGTTTCATGTTGTAACCTCTTAGTTTTAAGATCTTGTGTCCAACTTAAACATAAGGTTAGATCTATGTTTCTGTTTCATAGAAATCATAGATCTAGTCTTTTATGTTATATTACACCTAGATCTGCATTTATAGTTTTTCGTCTTGAGAAATCCTTTGTTGATTATTTTCTGTAAAGGTTTTCATTTTCAAAATCAACAAAATCTTTTTTTGTTTCTAGTTCTTTTGAAACAAGACCTTTGACCTAGTTTGAATCACACTTAGCGATTTTTAATTTCAAAAACATTTTCAAAACTCTGAAATTGATTAAGATCTTGAAACGTCTTTTGAGCAAGATAGCCGTGGATTCTGGGTTTATTTTAAAAGGTCAAATAAGGTTCAAGTTTCCTAAGAAGAGAGGAATAGAAAATCACATCATATAGATCTAATTTGTAATTTGTTAGGATTGTTTATAAAAATAAGCGTGAGTGTGTGCATGCATGTGTTAGATCACCATCATGAACACTTACACACTACAACAATGAAAGTGTTGGTAATAAGATCTTGAAACAAGAGTCGACGAAAAGACTGGAACAAAAGTGGAAGTTAGCAAACTGGAAGAACCACATCAACAATCAGAACTGCAGAAAAGTTAGAAGGACACCAGTGGGTACATTCCAAAACTTGTATAGTACTGATTTGTGTGCATGTGTGTTATATAGTTTGTAATTATTATATTTTGTTTTAGTGATTTTTTCTTTTTACTCCGTAGAGGGAGTCACGGATGTTTCCTCAGTTGGGTGAGGTTTTACCACGTTGAAAATCTCTTGTCATTAATCTTTCTACATCTCCTCATCTCATTCTTAGTGGTGTGCTGATTTAAAACTGTTTTAGTTTTGTTTTTCAAAACTTGTTAACAAATCTTGAACTGATCTCGTGCATATTTTCAAACACGTCTTGTGATTAACTTGATTTGATTTAATGAAAAGAGTTTCTTCAAAAAACAGTTCGGAGTTACTTAAATAGTTTAATCTTGTATTAAACGGCTTTAGTAACAGTTTTTCAAACCAATTTTTTACTTAAACAAATTATTTCTGATTAAAAAATCAAGAGAAAGTCATGAACAGTAATACCTCGCAAACGCCGAAGAACAGTAGGACCTTCAGGTCCCCTCAGTGTATGTAAAAAATAGTTGAGGAACAATCTCTAGAGGATTAACTACATATCGCCGGAGAGCAACCTATGGAGACATATAAGCTGGAGAAACAACTTCTGGAGATACACACGCCGTAGAAACAACCTATGGAGACACACGCCGGAGGAGAAAACCACATAAATGGCCATCTAAGATCCTTAGAGCTCAGGAGCAATAATGGGAAGAACTTGAGTGAAGATTAGGATGAAAATACAGAAAATTCGAAGCTTCAAAAACTATCAATGGAGAAAAATAAAGGACTGCTATCATCACTTGAGAGTGAAGGGGTTTTGAGTGAACGAAGAGAGAAGAAGAGAGAATGACGTTTTAATTGAAATCCTGATTCTCGCTTGATGTCGCTCGAATGACTTTAATACGTCGCTTGAACGACTTTTGCATGTCACCTGAACGATATGTTCGCGCGACAACTGGTGTCGTTCGAACGAGAAAATTAAAATTCCAGAAATACCCCCAAAACATTAAGGATTTGCCCAGTGAAAAAATTACCCCAAAACAGTACCTGGAACATAGAAACAGACTTAAAAATAGACTCAAAATAGAAAACGGTATTAAAAACGACCAACGGGAATTGCATGTTAACATTGTACTAATGTGCTCAATAATGAATGAGGATTGTATGAGTGTGAACTACAACAAATGAGTCATCATTTCAATACGTCGAATCGATCAAAAAGTTCCAATTGATAGTAAGAAATCATCAAACTTCATCAAAGCCATTTGTGACAAAATAAGTGTGAGTTTAATGAACTAAACTTAATCAACATGCATACAAGTCCAGATTATTGACAATTCTCAAACAATAGCGTCATGATGCGATGTTTCAACATAGGATTCCTGGTGCAAACCCGTTTAAATTTATTTCCAACCAAACTCCCTCATATATGAATTTTTCAAGATCTTTAGAAAAACTATCAATCTCAACTTAGAGAAAGTCCTATTGTCCCCAATTATTGGCATATGAATTTTTATTGCCTTAATTCTCTTTTGGGATCTTTTAAATGGTGGCTTTCACGACGAGTCAATTTTATAATCTCGTAGCCCTTTCCTATGAACATTCATCATTTTTCAATATCAATTCTCACGGAAAACGATTATTACAAGCACACCTCCTCCTTAAGTTTACTTACGCATAAATGATAAAATTGAGATAAGAACGTCTCACTAAACTTAAATATGCAAAAGAAGTCAAACATTCATATAAACTCATGCATGTGTGCAAGGATGGCATATAAGTAAAGTCGAATCAAAATGCATATCAACTTCGAAACAACCCCATAATGCAAAGGTTAAGATCATTCTAAGCATTAAAAATAATGACCAAATGTCTTAGACACATGAATGATGAAAGAAAGGGGGAGGGTCAAGCACACTAATATCCCACATCTACCATGTAACCTCATGACTCAAAAACCAAAAAAAATTTTGAATTTTCAAAAGTTTTTATAGAAAGCAAAATCTTTTTGTATTTTCAAATGTTTTTTATAAAAAGCAAAATCTTTTTGTACTTTTTATAAGACTCAAATACATAACAAAAACTAGAAACAAGCCATAGCACTAGCAAAATATAACGCATTATGTAAATACTAGTGTATGACTAACTAACAAACAACCTCAATCGAAAGATGAAACATGAGGAGAACCACGAGCAATGATGCGAGAATCACCAAGCCTAATACCTAATGCTTCTAAATCTAACTTCCTAACCCAAGTAGGTGTGTATTAATGAGTAGTGGCATTGGGAACTGGAATGGCATTAGACTTTCTAGGAGCGTTCTTAAGATCGTAGAAAAACTATTTAAGATGACATCTCCTACTGCAATGAGTGCAACTGTAGATACGGTGAGGAGCATGTCCTATAGGCCGATTATACTTCACGTTCCTAGGTGGCTCTCTCCTAAAAGTTCCTAGGCGGATCTCTTGTTTGCACCACTTTGGCTTTGGGTGCAGGTGCGACATGATGATTAAAGTCAATACCTCTCTGATTATCTTTGATTTCGACGGTGACTAAGATTTTTTCAAGATTTTCTGGCCTAGCCTCCAAATCAAACTTAACTTTACTCAAATCTCTCAGTTTTTCCTCAAGCTCACCTATCCTTGACTCAAGTAAACGGGTAGAATTTTCAAACTCCAGAATTTCCTTTTTCACAGTCTCCATCAACCCCCGAAGACTATCTCTCTCACCCTGGACATATTCTAGCTTATCTCGAATCTTATTTTCTTGTGCCCTAAGATCCTCAATTAAAGCATTGTAATTATTTATTTCTATGGCACCTTCTTTCAACATAGCTGCTAATTTCACATTTTCTTTCTTTGCTTTTAATGTTTCTCCATACAATTCTTTGAAAGAAGTTTGCAAATCTCTCTCGTCTTCGCTCTCATCCTCACTCACCTCACCCTCACTCTCAGGTGTATCAACTTCTGTAGCTGCGGAAGAATCATGTAAAGGTAAGTCTTTATCACTTACATGACTAGCCACATAGGTGGAAAGTTCATGCTTACTAGAAAAAAAGTTTTCTTCTTCTGGGTAACTATCACTAAGGGTGGAAACACGATTTATCGATTTATTAAAATTCTCCCTAAGTTTAGTGGGACACTCATCTATCCTGTGACCAAACCCTTTACAACAATGACACTTTTCATAATCACCCTTAGTAACCAATTTTTTAAGAGAAGTTTTCATCTGTGATTTCCAATTAGATGATTCAAACAAGTGAATTCTAAAATCATCAAAATCACCTAAAGGCATCCCTAAAGACACGGGATCACAAACACAATAAAATAGTGCAACAAATTCTGATACCAATTTAAAAAGGCCCTTTTGTTTGTACTTTAGGTAAGATCAACTTTGTTCCGATTTTAGTCAAAACAAATTTTAACTTCTTCAGTCCTAAACATGCATCTAAGTGATTAAATCCATTTGAAGAATAAAGCATGCGATAAAAGAAACAATTTTAGGAAAAATCCCCGAAGGGCAAAACCTTTTTATTTCACTATAATTTGTAAGACACAACTTACACGAATTACAATGAAATAGGGTGACATACAAAATACCCGCAGGTGTCGGTTTTGATGTCTCGAGTGGAATCTCCCGCAAGAACTCTAGGTGGGCAGTAGTAGAGAAGAAGATGGCTTCTCCACAAGTTACTTCATAAGGACCCCCTCCACAATAACACGCATCTCTTCGGTTGTAGAGTTCTCCTCACAAAGTTCATAACGGTGTAGTGAATGAATTGTCTTCCGATAAACGCGTTCAAGATCACCAACTTTGGAATCGAATAATTTGATATTGAATAAATATCGGATGAATGAAAACTATATGGGAATAAGATTTTTGAAACTGTTCTGCCTACATCACTTTCGTAGATATGTTTGTTTATAACTGAGTGCACAGAGTCCAAGGAAATGAAAACATGAAAATCGAGGCGCCTGGTCATTCGAGCGAGAAGTGGATCTCGTTCGCGCGACATAGGGATGTCGTTTGAACGAGCCACTGTTTCGTTCGAGCGAGCTACATTGTTAAATTAATATTTTTCTTTTAAATAAATCCTTGAATTTTCTTTAAACTTTTTACAACTCAAAAACATAAAGATATTTAATTCCCAATTATTTAAATCACCTAGCATTTAATCAATATACAAAATTACTCAAATGCTTATAAGTATTCATACCGGAGAGATCTTAAACATATGCAACACCTCTTGACTTGAAATCTTCTTCAAAGCTTTAAATTGCACATTCTTGGACTTGAACTTTGTCGTAGGCTTCAATTAAACTTCATAATTAAACTAGCCTAGACTTAATTAATTTTTTCCAGAATTACGCCAATTAAAATAAATGGACATAACAAGAATTATGTTCTTACAAATGTAACTTATAAGAACTAACCACGGAACTCCCGATTTGAGAATATGACGAACATTTGAGAATATCTAGATTAGGCTTAAAAATAAGCTATTAAAGGGTGAAAACCCAAACTAGCCCTCGAATATGCAACTTTTCAGCGTGAATATGATTTTTTTTTAAATTACTTGGTTACTGATATCATTTTTTTTGTATCCTATTTTTTTGCAGGATAAAATTACTTAGTGATTGTTCATTTAATGTCGTTGATATTCAGAACTGTTTTTTATGTGTTGTGGTCATACTGACTTTTGTAATTTTATTGTTGACTTTTATGGCATGCGGGATTTTGTAATTTTATTGTTATATTTTATGATCGTGGGGGCTTAATATTAGCAGGTTTTATATTAATAGGCTTTAGCTAGTCTAGAAAATTTAGGAAAATCTGCACAATTTTTTTTATCTTTGAACTATTACGACTTGCAATATTTTGAAGTTGGTATGAACATTAGATTATCAACAACGTGTGACATTCGTAATTTGTGAATTTTCTTGACTTTTTTACAAATAATAAATATATTTCCTACCAGATTTGGAATTTTTTTATTTATTGATTTGTTTTCAAATAATATTTTGTTATTAATTAAAAAATAAGGCATGGTTTAAAATCGTGGAAAAACCATAACAAATTGTAAAATATTAGTATTCTTATAAGACAATCTGGCATGCTTTATAACCGTGCCAAAAAGCGTTCCAAAAAATGAAAATCTTGCACGATTTTAAAGCGTGCCAAATTGGACAATCTTCCAACGTTTTAAATCGGGCCAGAAAATCTAGCACCCCTGATTCAGGCACTGTTTTAAACCGTGCCACATTACTATTTTTGGATTAGTGATTTCATTATCTCGTTTTATTACTTGTTCAGTTTTAGGTATTTCATTATCACACACTTTTATATTTATGGGTGTTCAATTTTTAAGACCAAAAGTACATCGAAATGAATTCTTTCTTTTAAAAGAAAATATTTTATAAAACTTGTTTAGATGTATAGTTGGTCTTATTAGATAAGAGATTTATAGTTCATATTTGTTGAGATCTATTACTCTCTTGAGTAAATAGGAGTTTATGGTATGACTGAGTTTTAATATAATTTTGTCCAATAAACTTTTAAATTTTTAAAAAGTTTTTAGATCTGTTAATTTAGATATCAGATCTGAATTTTTTTACACATATCACGGGCATTCATAAAACTCTAATTTGGATTTAACTGCACTTTATTCTAATGTAGATATTTATTCATATCTCAAAGCATTTGTAATTTGATTTGGTGTGGTTTGTAATATTAAGTGTCTGTATTGAGTAAAATATTTATTAGATAATTCACTGTAGACTTAATCATGATACTCACATTGCACTACAATATACCCTTGGTTAATATTTGGAAAAATGTTATCTAGTTGAACCGGTGAAGCTTTTTTCCAAGATAAGAGTCTATATCAGTGGATGTTTTAGGGTTTTATCCCATTTAGATATATTTCCATTTCTGATCTTTTAGATCTCTTTATTTTCTATAACTTGTATATTCATTTGATACAATGATTTTTAGTTTGTCGTCTTTTTATAAAGAGACCGTGGATGTTTTGCCTAATTTGGGGTTTTACCATGTAAAAATCTTGTGTTGTGGTTGTTTGTTGATTTGTAGATTAACTAGCCACTTCTTCCCCTAAAACAGAATAAATATTTTCGAATCTTAAAAAATTAAAGAAGATTTCTACAATAAAATTGACTTGGGGGATTAGGACACGACTTACATTTTAATTCCTTCAAAACCATCTTTAATATTAAGACATTATCAATAAAGAAAATCGAATTATACTTGAGCAAGTTTAACTTGGTTGAACTAAGTTTTAAGGTATTTCAAGTGGTATCAGACAAGAGACATTTTTTGAAGAACAATATTTTGAAATATAAATTTCATTTGAAGTTTTAAAAAGAAAAACAAATCTTGTTCTTTTAATTTTTAAGAATTAACGATGGATGATAAGATTGGGAACCTGAACAAATCCCCCTTGTTTAATGGAAGAAATTTTCTTTACTGGAAAGTAACGATGATTTTTTCCATCCATGGAAATTTAGGAGATGACGTTTAGGATCTTATTGAAACTGGATATAAGCCTCTAATGAAAGCTTTTGCTGAGGGAAGTGATCAAATGTTTAAAAAACTAATCAGTGAATATAAAGAGGAAAAACTCATCTCTCGATGTAATAATAAATGGAAAATACGATATTCATATCTGTGAATGAACTGAATTTAAAAAAAGATATGCCTGCAATACCCCTAAATAGGCCTAGAACATACTCATCACTGCCCATTAGGGTGATGAGCATGTCAAGGAAAGAAAAGTACAAATGTTAGTTCACTAATTTAGCATCATTATGATGAGTTATTCTGAAATGTTTGATGAGTTTTACAAGAAACTAACTGATATAATAAATAAACTTAATTGTAATGGCGTTGAATTTTTCAATACATACATTGTCATGAAAATCCTTAGGTCCATGCTTCTTAGATTACGCTATGCAATAGAAGAGATGACATACCCAAATATGACCCCCGAACTCTTGTGTGGAAAACTAAGAATGGTGGAAATGGAAAATGAATATAAGGAAATGATCGTAGGTTCTACTACTTCTATGAAATTATGTGAGTCCGGCCTAGTCTTTTCTTCCATATATACCTAAAGGATGGCATGTTGGATCTTGAAACTCTTTATTATAACATTTCTCTTATGAAAACAATTCAACAAAATCATCAAATTTAGAAACGATATTGCTGCTAAGAGAGGGATTTTCAACAATCAAGATGTTCCACATCCAAAACCTAATGAAAGAAACCACAAAAGACCTTTCCAGAATAAAGATAGTAAGTCTAAGTAAGATTTGTCAAAGGTGTAGCGCCACAAGTGTCATAATTAGGGCACTACGCCAATGGATGCAAGCCTAAGATTTCAAACATAATCAAGGAAAATGAAACCAAAACATAGGATGACACCTCTGATTCAGATGATTATGAGTTATGACAATCTAAAACTAATGAGACTTGCATGTCATCTGATGATAGAATTATAACTAATTTGCATGAAAATTTGTCTATTGATATGATTCATACTTGTATAGATGAAAATGAGAATGTGTGCAGTACTATTATTGTGAATAATTGTGCACTAGCAATTTTAACATATTCAAATGAAGATTGTGTAAGTTATATGTTTTTGAAATTTAAAATTTAGGGGACACTTCACACGATGCACTTAGTGATGACAAAAATGAATCAAAAAAACCTGATTATCAAGATCTTTATTTAAAAACTCTTAAACTAGGCCTTAAGTTTTTTAAGTTAATCAAAAGGTTGACTAAAAAGGTAGATGTCTTAAGCAAAAAAATGGTGGTTAAGACAGAGGAGTATGAAAACACGTGGAATGTCATTGAAACTCAAAAATTAGATTTTCAAAGTTAAGCAATTCTAATAATGTTTTACAACAAAAATATCATCCTACCTTGGTTGATCTTGAAAAATCCACGAAATAAGTTTCACATGTTTACAAAAAATATCATGATTTTGAGTTTAGTTAAAAAAAACATTTGATTAAATCCTAAGTTTTTGCAAAATTGAGAACAAAGATAAACCAGGACTTGGATTTTATGAAACTTTGAAAAATTATAAAGAAAAGGGAACTATTTTTGTTAAAGCTTTTGATAATAGTTCTATTTTACCCCCAACTAAAGAGCTAAAATAAAACATTTCAGTTTCAAAACCTAGTATGATTGATCATACTCATGTGCCTAATCAGATCAAAGAAAAATACCAGTGTCTTCCCAAAAGGACTTTAGAAAATTATTTTAAAATTTTCATATATTAGGGAGACTATGTCAAACCTATCTTTAAAGATTTGGTTAATAGAGTGAGGTCTGATTCTATGAATATTCTAATTAATGTGACGTTTATGGGCACCATTAACATGAATGTTTCCATCTTAGAGCTAATACTCTTGTCTTTCAACACTTTAATAAGTCTAATGTGAGGAAACCCAACTACTATTTTACCAAACAATCTTTTCATATGAAAGAGTGGTAAAAATAAAAAAATATCTAGAACTGAAAAGCAAACACAAAGAAGGAATTATCAAAAGAAGAAATATAATCAGATGAGTAAAAAAATATGAAAACCCGACGCATATGGTTTAGAAATAATGATTTGCTACCCCAACATAAGTACAATATTGTGGAAACTACCTTGAGAAGTATAAGCATTCAAGCAGGTTGGTATTTTGATTTCGGTTTCTCTCACCACATGACTGGTGAACAGTACTTTTTATCAAACATAATGAAGTACCCCTTGAGGTAATGTTATGTTTGGTGATGGGTTTTCATCCCAAATTATTGGCAGGGGCTCCATGAAAGAAGAAGAATTGCCTAATTTAAAGGATGTTCTTTTAGTTGAAGGTCTAAAAGCAAGTGTTTTGAGTATAAGACAATTATGTGATAATGAATGCGATATTATTTTATAAAAATAGATTGTAAAGTTTTTGATAAAAATGAAAGTTATATTATAGTAAGGAATAGGTCTACGAGTAATTATTACACTATTATTGCTAAATATGAGTCTCTAAGTTGTCAACTCACTAGGATGGAAGACTTGGATCTGGGGAACAGGCTTGGGCACTAAACTTTGACAATTTAGAGTGCATGTCTATCGAAGAACTTATTTTAGGTTTATCCAAACTTCAAGTATTAAAAATAACTTTTGCAAACCTTGTCAAGTTAGGAATATAACACATTCTTCACATAAGAAAATTAAGAATGTTATAACCACCAAACCCTTAGATCTTCTACATACTAACCTAATAGGTCCTACCTGGACTGGAAGACTATGTGGCAATAGTTACATTCTGGTAGTTGTGGATGATTATAGCAACTTTACCTAGGTCACTTTCATGAAAGATAAATAAGACACATTTCCTGACATTTAAAAACTTTACAAACCAAAAATGAGAAAGATACCTAGGTACATCGTATAGGGGTGGTGAGATCAAAGAAACATGAATAATAGAATACTATCCAGGAAATGGGTACAAGCACGAGTTTAGTGCACCTAAAATACCACAGCAAAATGGTATTTTCGAATGCAAAAATAGGACCCTATAAGAAATGGCTAGGGTTATGCTTTACGGTAAGAACTTCCCTGAGTGTTTTTAGGTCGAGGGGGTTCTAACTGCGCGTCGTTAAATAAATAGGATTTACTTGCATAAAAATTCCAAAATGACACCTTACAAAATTTGGTTTAATAAAAAACGTAATTTGGAATATTTATGGACTTTTAGGAGTATCTGTTTTATTTGTATATTTGTAAAGATCTTCAACTACTTGCCAAATTTGAGGCCTGGGGAGTTCGTACAATATTGATAGGCTATGATAATAATATTAAAGCCATTAATTTATGAATAAAAATCATCTGAGAGTTAATTAATGTTGTCATAAATGACACCAATGTGGCCCCAACCAGTCAAGATAATGAAATACTTATGGATAAAATTATACATAATATTTTCAAAATTGGCATTAATAAATATCAAACAATTGATTCAGAATCACTACCAGTTGAGGATATAAGTGTTCCTAATTAGGTTACCAACGATCACCCTTAAGAACATATTGTGGGAGATCTTCATGTGCAGATTAGGACCAAATCCTAAACGCGTGTCTTTGAAAATTATGCGTGTTTTGTATCTTTAATTGGATTTAAAAATGTAATAGAGTCCCTTAACAATTACTATTAGATAAACTCCGAGTATGAAGAGTTAGGGAAGTTTAAAATAGTTGATGTTTGGTACCTGGTCGCTCGGCCAAATAATTCAAAAGTAATGGAAATAAAATGGATTTTTTTAAATAATTTTGAAGAAACTAGAATTATTATTAGAAACAGAGCCCAATTAGTCGCAAAATGATATAGTTAGATTGAAGGAATTGACGTAGATGATACCTTCACACCGGTAACTGTTCTATCGTCAATTAGAATTCTCTTTGTAGTAGAATGTCACTTTTCCACATGGACCTAAATTCGGCCTTTCAAAATGGGATTTTAACGAAAGAAGTCTTTGGCAAACAACCTAAATGGTTTATTGACCCACATTTCCCTAACCATTCCTATCGACATAAAAAATCCCTATATTGAGTAAAACAATCACCTAAATGTTGGTATGAACGCCGCTCTAAGTTTTTAATAACAAATGATTTTAAAAGAGGCATTAATGACCAAACTCTATTTATGAAAAGGATAAGTGAGACATAGTCATTGCCCAAGTATATGTGGATGATATAATGTTTGGTTATACCTCACCAAATCAAGTGAAAAACTTTTCTAAAATCATGGGTGAGGAGTTACAGATGTCCTTAATGGGAGAAATACAGTATTTCTTGGGTCTTCGGTTTAAGAAATCTAATTAAGGAATTTTTATACCAAAATAGTAATATGATAAAGACTTAATCATTGAGCTTGGTCTTCAAAATTCTAAAATATCCAGGATACCTATGAGTACCAGAAAAAAATATGATAAAAAATGTTAGTGGCACACCGATAAATATAACCCTTTGTCGTAGTATGATGTGGAGTCTTTTGTATCTTATTGCCAACATACCCGATATGATGTTTTTTGTATGTATGTGTGCACTCTATCAATCTGCCCCAAAACAGAGTTGTTTAAAATTTATCAGAAGAATAATATAATATATAAAAGGAACTCTTCATTATGGCTTTTGGTATTTTAAGGACACAACTAGATTAATTTTTTGTTATAGTGATGTTTATTGGGTGGGTTGTCACGATGACAGTAAGCACCTACGAAGGTTATTAATATATCAGTAATAATCTTTTGGGTTGGTAGTGTAAGAAACACAATTGCATATCTTTGTCTACAGCCAAGGTTGAATATATAGAAGTTGAAATTTGTTATGCTCAGTTCCTTTGGATTAAGAAAATGTTAACGACTATCGAATCTTTTAAGAATAGCCAGCATTTTCATGTGATAACTCTAGTGCTATTAAAATTTCTAAAAATCATTTTCAACGCTTGAGAACTAAGCATGTTAAAATACGTCACCACTTCATTAGGGACTCAATAGAAAGTATAGCTTTGCTAATTGAATAAGTTTACATTGAAAAATAGTTAGCAAACTTATTTACTAAACCCTTATATTGGCAATGATTTGAGTACTTAAGAAAGGAAATTAGAATGTGTGTTATAAAATAATTCATCAAGATGCTTTATATATTTGTGTTTGTATATAAAATCTTTTATTATAATGGCTTTTATAGGTATTAAGGCAAGAGTACTTCTAAATATAAAAGGAATTCTCTTAATACTTGATGATGAAGGAAACCATGAGATTTAATACGTACCATACTAATGTAATGTATTTTGACTACACACTCATATCTCCTTACATCCCTTGCATGTTTTGATCCAAAAAGGGAGAGAAGAGTACATCATATTTTACACATTTCATATGTAAAATTCTATATATTATTTATCTCAAGTAAATGTTTTAATGCTTTATTACATTTTATCAATTTTTGGAGATATATTATTAACGTGATCTTATGAGTCGGGAATTTTCTTTTCAGGTCCCACAGTTTTGAAGAATAGGGTAATGGTCTGTAATTAGTCGAGTAATGTATTTTTCTTTTTATAGGACTTGGGATTGGGTAGATTAGTAATATATGTATGTGATTATGAATTTTCTTTTAATACGATGAGTATGATGTACTCGATGGGTTTTATCTAAAGAATACAAAGGGGTATATTGAACACCCTAAGAATATAAGACTCCTAGGTTTGCATGAGTCATCTATTAGGTGCTCAACTAGTTTGGAACATTTAAGACTAAACACTTTTTTAGAAGGGATACCCAAGAATTAATTCAAGACAATTCAGTCCCAAAAAAGGAAAGTGAATCTAAAGAGATGTTCAATAATAGTAAAAAAGGTAAATGATCAATGGAATGATTGCACACACTTTACATACACTCACTATATTTTTCTACATTGTTTCATATTTTATATTACATATTTGGCATGATTATGATTTAATAGATCACACTTAATAAATGGAAAATTTTTTGGAAAAAATCATAATATTAGTTAATTTGAAAAAACATTTTTTATTCTTACTTTTATCTGAATTAAATATAATTTTTGAGATTTTTAAATAACTATTTACATAATTTTTTGTCACGCTATTGTACATTTATTTTCCAAACAAACACAATAGTGTTTTCTTCCACACACATAACCTAGAGTGTTTTTAAACCCTAGATAAGCCTTGGATCCAAAGGCCAAAATATTTTTTTCGCTCAATCTATGTGAGAATTTACTTGACAATTTGAAAGCCTTGGCCATATGAACCACTTGTACGCATAGGACGAAATCTCATATGAACTGTTCATTTCACTAAGGCCTTTTATGTGATAAATTATTAGTAGCATACAGTTTTATCTTGTGACTAGATAAAAGATTTAAGTAATAACTATTTTACTGGTTAACATAATTGCCACCTGCAGGTTCTATTAATATCGATTAGTTCAAATCTTTACAAAGGCTATGAAACTTTACCAGAGAAAGATAGTGATAACATTTAAACATCTAGCTAGATTGAGTAGAATCCAATTGTATACAACTTAATTGGTATATATAAGTATAGTATCGTCCAATGACAACCCGGTAACTGACCACTCCATAGTCTCGTCCCATAAGTGACACCAGTCTTCTCACCCATACCTTACATGTACAAGTATGATCTCGTCTAGATAACACCTTGGCATCCTATCAAGCTCAATAGTCTTTTCTCATAGAGGAGACCAACCGTATTAACATCAACATGGGTGTCGGCCTCAGACGACACTCATATTACAAGATAACAACCTCAAGCCTAATATGGGTGCATCGGTCACATATGACCAACCTAACTCGTCTCGACTGGCAGCATGGATCAAGCCATTATACAGTCTCGGCTTAACTGACACCTCCTACCTCCGACATGTTCTTATAGGTGTGGATATCATAATAGGAGCATTTTAGTCATATTTATACAAAATTGTTATTATAAATCAATAACCGACGTGAGAGAATATTCATCATGTTGATCTTACTTTATGCACAAACAATTATCACTCTCTTATAGGCCACGACCTCAGCTAGGCATAGGACATGTGCTGGGGGAGACACTGTGCACCCCCCAGCCTATAAAAGGCATACTATATCTTCTTCACTTTTATAAACCCTACTTTTACTGTGAAAAATTGAGTCTAGAGAGAAATCTTAAGTTTGTACCTTTCATGGACAATTGTGCCCTATTATAGTGAAAACACTCCTATACTTTATGCTTTATGCTTTATGCAGTGGACATAGGCCAAGGCTGAACCATTTAAATACTTGTGTTCATCTCTATTCATTCTCATCTCTTTTGTTAAATTTCTTATCAATTACTATTTCATTACATTTTTGCAATACCTACATCCAGGATGAATCCATTGTATGATCTTAGTATCATTAATCTGACGTCGTATATGGGAACGCGTATATAATTATCATCTTTAGCATTTATTTCTCTATCATCTTTGGTTGTGATTTAAGTCCACCATTGTTGGATCTAAATTACCATTGAAAGATCCGGGGTGGAGAAGTTCATCAAATTCCTGTTCAATTTATCTTATTTTATGGGTTTTGGCACCCTTGTTATTGTTGCTTGATTTCTCTTGTCGACGATGTATTTCTATCTATCGCCAAATGCCTGGTTGGTTTATGTCCTCCTCCTTAGCCTGAGATGGCCAACGTAGTGGCAATAATGAGATCTCTTGCGACCAGTCAGCAGGATATGCAAGAACAGTTATTGGGATTCAACTAAGGTAGAATGAGTCAGATCCTAGAGGACCCGATTGTGAATCTCTTCATGCCGACCACCAAGAGAGGGGATGTACCACCAACAGTCGGGGGACCACCCCCATATCTAACTAAAAAGGTTCAATATGGCCTAAGGAGAAATGAGATTATTGATCCCCGTCGTCTCTGACTTGGCAAGGAGTTACAAGGCGTACTTGAGGAAGAAGCATATGAGGAGGAGCAAAGATGGAACTATGGTGAATGGTATAAGATGAAATACATATCATAGCGACCAGGTAAAAATCTTCCTCCTACTTACGAAAGTAAAAGTGTTTTATATACTCCTTAGAGTCAGCATGAGAATAGAGCTTTCACGAGGCTTAACAAGGGATCTTCAGATCGTATATGCCCAAAAGGTCACTGTAGCAAAGATATTATACCGGATAGCATCTGTGCGTTAAGGATCACTGGTCGTCTCGATCAATCTTGCCTAAGGCACCATCCAGTCTAGAGGGAATGTTGAGAGGTAAATATTGCTAAAATGGATTTAAGCAGAGGATCCACCTGGATAGTAATCTCTGAGGTATAAGTTATAGGTGATAATGTTGTTGAAGACGAGAAGACTTGGAACAACTCCACCCAAAGGCAGGAGAATAAGATCGACTGCCTCATCAAAAGATGAGATCCAAATTATAGGATATATGGAGGTTTTTTCTTTTGTATTAAGAATAGTTGGAAAATTCAAACCACCTGTGGTGACACCGAGATGTCAGGAATTTCTAGCGCTCTCACTGGCGCTTCCCCTGTATGGTATACCGGTCTACTAAGAGGAGGGATACAAAATTTCAAATAGTTATCTTTAAAATTCATCCATAATTTTTGTTTTGGTATGAATCCTACAAAGTATGGGAGTCACATATTGAACGTAAAGCAAGAAAAGAATGATCCATTGAGATATTTCATATCTAGGTTCAATAAAGAGAAGTCAGAGGTTGGGGATTATGATGAAAGCATTTCTATGACATCCTTCACCAGTGAGCTCCATCTAAGAAACCTATATTATATCTATAAAGGTCCTCCAATGTACATGATTGAATTTCTGGTTAAGGCTGGGAGAATAATAAATGCAAAGAAGGCTATAAAGGCCAGGTGATTAGACCAAACGGATTGAGGCAGTAACAAATATGGGTAAAATCAAGACAAAGACAAATAGAGAGAGGGGAAGAATAAGTTAAGTGAGGATAATTTTATAAAATACATCCCATACAAACTATTATTCTCAATCTCATTCTGAATTATATCCAAGATGATAAAGAACTTGGATGGCCTATGAAATTGAGGGACTCTACCCACAAAAGAGCCAAGAGCAAGTGGTATGAGTTCTACTAGAACTATGGGTACACAACAAATAATTTTTATGCTTTGAAAGATGATATTAAGACATTGCTTAAGCAGGGGAAGCTGTGAAAGTACATTGACAAAGGTGGAAGCCGAGATGATAGAAGGAAAATGTACTACTCATCTAGGGATAAAAATTCGAAGAAGAAATAAGTACCAGTGAATCAAAATGAAAAAGAGTCAAATAGTAATGAAGAGGACAACTCAGATCTCCCATCAAAGCCCAAAGCAATTAAATTTAATGTTCACATGATCTCATTTGATGTTAAAATGATCTTGGGAGGAATAATAAGTGGAGGAACAGAGTCGATCGATAGAAAGGCCCATGTTTTTTAAACCAAGGCTGGTACAATGAGAACCTGACAGAATCCGAAGGAAAAAAAAGCAAGCTGAAGAAAGTGGACATTGAGAGCCTCATAGTGGGGTTCTTCAGACTAGATTTTAAAGGGATCCTAAGCCCCCACAATGACCTAATCTTCATCATCACACGATTTCACTGCTACAATATGTCTTGTATCGTGGTTGACGAGGGAAACTCAATCAATATTATGTTATGGGAGTACTTTAATGGTCTGAAACTCTACAAGAAGTAACTCATCCCATATCATCATCCACTGATTAGATTCAACGATGAGAAGATGCACCCATTGCTAAAGTTTGAAATCAATGTCTGCATGGGTACCTAGTTGAGATGCTTGATACGTAGAAGATTTTTTTTATGATGGATGAGAATGTACTTTTGGACTACAATATCATCTTGGGGAGAGTAGCCTTAAAAGAGTTCAAAGTCATGACTTCCTGTTTACATCAGATGATGAAATTAGTAACTCCATATGGAGTAAGGAAAGTCAATAGTGATGAAGTGGAAGCACATGAGTTCTATTTCACCTCGATCGAGGAGAGGGAAGCCCATAAGAGGAAAACCACCTCTTAAAATATTGATACCCTCGATCCAAGAGATGAACATAAATTAAAAAAGGGAGAGTTCATCGTCCGCAACGAGGATGGATAAAAAAACGTCCAAATCAGCTTGTCCCTTGAACCTTACTTAAAGAAAAAACTAATTGAATTTTTTGCAAAAGGCAGAGCATGTTTGCATGGAGTCACAATGACATCCCGAGGATTGAACCCAATGTCAATTGTCATAAACTCGATCTCAACGATAAGGTAAACTAGTGCAGGAAAGAAGATGAACTTTTGTTCGAGACATATATGAAGTATTATAGGAAGAAGTCAAAAAGTTGTAAACAACAGACTTCATCAAAGTGGTCCAATACCTAAAGTGTCTATCAAATATATTCATGGTACAAAAGTAGAATGACAAGTGTGGGATATGTGTAGATTTTATAAATATCAACAAAGCGAGTCCAAATGACAATTTTCCTTTGTCTATAATTGATTAAATGGAGGATGCCATAGTCGGGCATAAAATTATGAGCTTCAATGACAAATGGACCTACTGTTATAAAGTGATGCCTTTTGGCCTAAAAAATACCAGCGCTACTTATCAGAGACTTGTCAACAATATTTTCTAAGATAAGATTGGAAAGACAATAGAGGTAAACGTCGACGACATACTGACAAAAAGATTGAAGGTCGAGAATTATGTAAAAGATCTGGAAGGAACTTTTGACACCATGGATCACTACAGGATGAAGTTTAATCCATCCAACTGTGCATTCGGTGTCGGTGTTGGAAAGTTTTGGTGGTTTATAGTCAATTAAAGGGGAATTGAGGTTAACCCAGCTAAGATAGAGGCATTAATCGACATGAAAATACTTAAGAAACACCAAAGATATCCAAAGATATGTCAAGAAGAATTTTTACACTCAAAAGGCTCATCTTGTGAGCAACCAACAAGTGCCTACCTTTTTTCAAAATTTTACCAAAAGTGTTTGTATCGGAAGAAGAATGCAGAAGATCATTCAAGGAACATGAATCATATTTGGGTTCACCGATGCTTCTGTCTCAGCCCTTCAAGAGGAGCAACTATATTTGTACTTGGCTATCTGAAAATTGACAATCTGCATAGTGATTGTTTGAGACGATAACGGGACCAAAAGTTGGTACACTATAAGAGTAAAGCATTATAAGGGGCCGAGATGAGATACCCAAAAATGGAAAAACTTGCAGACACCTTGGTACATGTGTCAAGATCACCTCTCCGATAAGTCATTCATAAACATGAGAAATCGAGTAGGCTAATGGCTTAGTCAGTCGAGTTGGTCGATCTTGATATCATCTATTAGCCAAGAAAAATAATTAAGGGGAATGTTCTGAAAGATTTTAAGGCAGAGTTCACTTAGGAATGATGAAGAAAATTATAAATACAAGTTTAGAGTCCAGAACAAGCTATAAGCTTAGAATGAACCACCGAGATTATTGAAACTGACACTCCAGTTAGAGTTCCAGAACGAGATTTACGGGTAAAAATGCTATCCTTGCTAAAGGCCTATTCTCGCTAGATATTTATGTGTGGATTTTGTTTGTTGATGGCTCATTCTGCATAGCTAGTAATGGGGCTGGGCTAATTTTGTTAGCCCCAGGTGAAACCGATATAAAGTATGCACTGATGTTTAATTTTAAGGCATACAAAAATGAGGCTGAGTATGAGGCCTTTCTAGCAGGACTTGTACTCGCTAAACTGCTTCGTGTCAGCTAACTTCTCACCCAAAGCGATTCACAATTGGTAATGAACCAAGTACTGGAAATATATGAAGCAAAAGATGAGAAAAGGCAAAATACTATTGTTAATTTATAAAATACCGCAAGTGCACGGGCTATTATAGAATAGCGAGTGTAAGTACGTGTCGAACCCAAAGCGACATGTCAATTTTAACTTTTAAAAGAATTGCAACTGTCCAACTATACCAAAGGGGATGGAGAATAATTATGAACTAAATAAATGAAACTACGAAAAATGAGAGTAACACACGAGATTTGTAAATAATATGAAACAATGAGGATTCGAGGTCAATTTATAACGTAACTAATAATGCACACTAATATAACATTCTCATTCCCTTATTATAACTCAAACTAAATCGATTCTCAACGCATTTAATTCGAAAATTAAAACGTTTAAGTCAAAATATTTTTAACGTCTCTAATAGATAGCTAAAATCCATGTTTCTTTAGAAAATACAAGTTTTAAAGTTCACATATGCATTTAAGTATGGACTATCAAAACAATCAAAGTGGAAGCATAATCCATCAAAAAAATACTATCTTTAAAGTTCAAAACTTGATTGACAAAAAGAATTTTGAAGGTTTTAAAACACATTCTCGTGCCGTTTTTAAATGAATACTGAATCTTTCATAATAATTAAAGCAAGTAGGGAATAAACAACAATCAAATTCACCTGACAATATTAGCTAACTAGAACAAATTTTACCCTAATCCTAATAGAAGAATTAAACTACCATAATGAAAGACAAATTGTAAGAACGAGTAGAGATTTTCATTAATAAATCAAACTTACAAACAGTTCTCTCATAATAATATTTAATCCTATAAACAAATGATACAAACTTGGCTCTCAAATGGAATACAATCTCTCAAAAATTGCTCCTGAAATTACATATATGAGCCCAAGGGTCCGTTTATAGGGCAAAGGGTGAGGTGTTTGAGTTGGAATGAAACTTTCTTTGATTGATTGCATATGGGCTGATAATTATCTCTTGGAATCTTAGGAAGAGTTGGAGATAATTGAGAAGTCTTTTTTTAAAAATAATTGTCCCCAATTTTGGCACTATTCACGTCATTATTCACAGCACCAGCTTCAATCACATTTTTTACCCTCAAAACTTCAAAATCTCATTTTCATACGAACTTCAAAGTTGTGAGTCTTGTCAAGACCTTTCCTAAAAGCTAGGGCATAACCTTAACGAACACTCGAGCAATTTTATAAAGAATATTTAGTACCACTGTGTCAACTGTGTCGTGTCGTGACGTAGCCTGAATTTTTTTGCATATTGACTCCTTAGTTGTCCAAATTCCCAGGGTACTTGTAAAATTGCAAAATAAAAATAATTAATTCAGATTTAAGGTCATAAATGTTTAGAAAATTACAGAATTACCCCTCTTTGCATTTTAGCTCTTGAAATTCATAAGTTTCTCATTTTACTACGAAATTCAATCAAATTTCATAGAGAACTTTGTTTCGCCTAGACAAATTTTTAAAAATTATTTGCAGGCCCATAAATTTTCAAAAATTATGATTTCACCTTCTCATGTAACTAAAATTATATTTTCAATTCAAAATTTTATTCAAACTTGCATTTTTCTTTTATTTATGAAAATGGCACTAAAAGTTCATTATTTATGATATAACGGGCCTAATAAGGTATAGTTTTGACATGATTCATTCAAAATAATGCACTCATCAAATATCTCCAAACCTATACTTTACTAGTCATTGAGGAAAAATAAATTTTAAAATCTAACTCACTTTCGTATGAATCACAATTGCACTTAGCATGTGCAACAATCCATTAAACCCCAAGGTTACCCTAGTGGACGAGCTTTATCTCGTGAGGGTATGGAGTGAACATACCCAAAAAATTCAAAAAAATTACTCAATACAAAAGACATAAAAGTAATATAACTAAGTTTGAATGCAAACTTCATAAATATAGTATAACTTCATTTTTCAATCTCAACTTATTTTGTGTGTGTGCACATAGCCAATATAACCGTCCGTTTCAAAAGATTTGATTGTTACATTTCTTATTCGAAAGTTTGTCTTGAATTTAAAATCTCAACTAATGCACTCTCTATCGAATACTCGAAAATGGGTTATTTCTCTCGATATATGTGAATAAAAGAGTAAATTTAAATGAACAAATTCACATTTACATGATCAAAAATGGACTTTTATGGTGGATGAATATGATCTCATGAATGAAAAATCGATTACTTAATTGAAAACATTGAATTACACCATAGATCATATTCATCGTCTCTCCACACCATAACTAATTTCACTTAAGATCAATTAGGCCTTTCTTTGGTTGTATTGTAAGCTCAGGTTTTGGCTAGAAAGAATGGCGTTGGGAGTTCAAAACTTTTGAGAATATAAAGGTTTTTTGGTATTTTGACTTTTAGGCACTTTTTTTTCTAACCTCCATTTTTTTTCTACTTCTTTTTTTTCTTTCCCTTTTTCTTCACATACTCTTTTGTTATTCTTTCATTCTTTTCTTTTTGTACATCATTATTTTGCAAACTTATTCTTCTTTCATTTTTTGGCCTTTTTCCTTACCGTGATTTTTACCTTAGTACTATCAAAAAATGGATATGGATTCTTTTTATGGGATTTAAAATCCCAGTTGGATTTGGGTAGGATAATGGGTTTTTAAAAAAAGGCATATTTTCTTTTTGGCTCAAATGGGTTGCAACTGAAAAATGTAAAAAAGGTTGGATTTAGGCTTTTTTTTTCAAATGATGTCATAATCTCATTTCTCAAGTTTTGTTAAGTTGATTTGTGTCGCAAGATGACTTACCAAGACTTCTAGTGCTTAAGATTCACATTTTGACCTTTTTCTTTCAATAATCGAACAAAACAAAGAATTTGAGATCACCAATGACTTTATCACTAAAGGAAAGTTTTGAGTTATTTCAACTCAGATTGATTTAAATCTCTCAAAAACGATGAATGATACGATATCTCATCGGGTTAAAATCTCCACATTTATTCGTTAAGCCTGTCAATATTCGCCTCATTATCCATTTTCGATCATATTATATAGCTAATGTGTAAAAAATATCATAAGTTGAGAGATCCATGAATTAATTATATATTAAGAATTATTTCCAAACTCAATTATATTAAAAATCTTTTTGGATTTTTGAATTTTTTTTAGTTTTTTTATTTTTTTCAAAAATACCATCCTTACCCCCAAACCTAAATTTTACATTGTCCTCAATGTATGCTTAAATTAGAAATATGGACAAAGAAAATAAAGTACAGAAGTAAAAGGACGATATTATCCTTGAATTTCCACCCGTGTTACCAACTTCCCACCGATCTCACATGCATTGCATCATAAATCAAAAGTTTGAACAATTTGGAGTCAACCCAATAGAAAGAGTATACACATGAGGCACATAATGAATGCAGTGAGTGAAATTGTAGAGATGCGCAATAATATTATTGCATAAATGGTCAGACTCAAAAAGATTATCATAAAGAAAATTTGAATGAAACACTAAGCCTAGGTTTCCCTCAAACTTGCGAATGAATAAATCGGACGATTCTCTAGTCATGTCCTTGATGTCATCCAAATACTCAAATGACACAGGCATGCGTGGGGGAACAGGACAATACGGCATGGCAAAATATGCATCATCGGGTGAAAATGGTCGAATTATTTTTTCAATATTATCACTAATAGATAAATTCTCACGTGTTACCATATTCTCTAAAGGATCAGGTTTATGTTCATAGAGTACGAATTGATCCATACTATCATCCCAGTCTCTCCCCTCTAAGTAACCAAATGAGTCAAAAAATGATTGGACTTCAATAGTAAGATCCTTATCAACTAGGCGAAATTATTTTTCAAAATCGTCAAGACTCATATCTAGAGACAAATCAGGTGGCCAAGTACGTAGATCGATTGTGTCACTATCCCGTGGAGTTTTAACATCGATCATTTCTTGAATTTACTTGAATGCATTCTCTCCTTCATCATACGATAGTCTCTTTAAATTAAACAAATTTAAGACCATAGTCTTATTCTCAAACGATAGGTTCAATTTCCCACTACGACATCGAATGACAACATCAGAAGTTGCCAAAAAGGGTCGACCAAGAATGATCGGAGTTTGGGTGGATGAGTTTAATATGTGTTGCATGTCTAAGACCACAAAGTCTACTGAAAAGACAAACTCTCTCACTTTGATCAATACATCCTCTACAACACCTTTAGGACCCTTAATGGATCGGTTAACTAAGGATAAGGTCATCTTAGTGGGCTTAAACTCCCCCAACCCTAGTTTCTTATACATGGTGTACAACAAAAGATTCGCACTTGCTCCTAAGTCTAAGAGATATTTCTCGAAGTAATGTTCTCCTATCTTAATAGAGATTGTCGGCATCCCGTGATCCTTCTACTTGACTGGAATTCTATAGGAAATGATCGATCTTGATTGCTCGACGAGAAAAGCTTTCTTGGGCACGTTGGTGTTTCTCTTGAAGGTACAAAGGTCCTTTAGAAATTTGGCATAGAACGAGACTTATTATATAGCGTCAAGAAGTGGGATATTGATTTGTAATTTCTTGAACACTTCCAACATCTTATCAAATTGGACCTTCTTCTTTTATGGCACTAAACATTGGGTAAATAGAGCTTTTGGGACATAGGTCTCTAAAGATGGCTCAGAAGATGATGGTAGAGAGGAATTAGGATCCTCGGGTGGATCTTGCTTCTCCTTATGTTTCTAAAATTCACTCTCAGTAGGTGGTGAGACATTATTTTCAAATTCCTTATCGGACCTAAGTGTGATGATGACTTTGACATCCACTTGGGTTTGCGATGAAAGACGTTGTCTTGAACAAAATATTGACCTTTAGGCATGTTCCCTTTAGGATTGGTCTCAGTTTGACTGGGGAATGTTCCTCTATTTCTCTCACTCAATGTGTTTGCTAATTGACACACTTGTATCTCGAGTTTGGCTATAAAATGAGTGTTCGCGTGTGTAATGACCCCACTTTTATATGCTCATATATAATTTGTTTATATAATTTCATCTCATTTATTATCTGAAAAATGTTGTATTATTACATATGTGATATTCTAAGTTCGAAATATGATAGAGCCCATTTTTAAATTTGAAGAATCAATGATAAAATGGGTCAAATTGAAATTGTATGACGCTTCTTAAGAAAAATGATAAGTCTTGGGGTAGAAAATATAATTTTAAAAACCTTTAGGGACTTAATTTTAATTAAGAAAATTTTAAGGACCAAAATGAAAATAAAAAAGACCTTTTTCTAAAAAAAATATTTTCAGGGACCTCTAATAAATATTAAAAATATGTAGTGTGAAATTACCAAAATACCCTTATGTGTAAAATAACCCTTATACCCTTAATACCGTTCCACCACATGCTTGACACCTCGTGCTTGGTTTTGACACATCCACCGTACACGTATCATATTTAGATTAAAATCCAAAACACATGTCATCCACTTAGAAGAAGCTAAAACACGTGTCACTATTTGGTGAAATAAGACTACAAGACCGCTCCGTTATGCGACACTTCAATTCTAACTCATCATTGTGAGAGCTTGGTCACCCAGACTCGTGTCAACACCCAAATATCTTTGAAAACTATAAATAGAGTCCTTAGGATCATTTATTACATGAATTACTCCAAAAGTTTACAAAGAAATAGTGAGAGAAAGTGCAGGAAAATTTAAGAAGAAGTTTCATCTTAGTGATCCAAGACTCAATATCTGTAACTTCGAACCTCTATTTTAGGTGAGTACTCTATGACATTCCTTGCGTATTTTTATTATATGATATTATGAAAAATATATATATATATATATATATATATATATTATAAAAGGCTTTTATTCTCAAAATACATCTGATACGGATGATTTCGTCGTTTGAATTACATGTTTATATCTCTCTGTATAAACATCTGATTTGAATTTTGAAATTATTGATTCGGTCTATGGAAACTCTATTAATCTATTGGCCTTAACTACCGGGTGGAAATATTTGGGTATTACTTTTCCAGCTAGTTTATCGTTGGTGTGGCCTAAATAAGGCGTTGTTCCAAAGATCGTGATTTTTTGTCTGTGTTGTTACCGATTGGAAACATTTGGTAACACTATCTGTTTGGGTATTAGAGCGCGCCATTAAAATTGAATAATTGACATATTGCTCAAATGTTTTATTTATTCTATTCTGAGCTATTTATTCTAAAAATATATATTGTCAGTTACTTTATATATATTACTGCAAATTCCTTTACACATATGCCTTGTGTTATAAATTGAATAGGTATCCATTTTCTGAAAAACCCTGGAATGTCAGTAGATTGAATCTCATTCGGCTTTTAGTTGATGTTATATAAATAATCATTTTTTAAGAAATAAGTAGGCTCGTGGAGGGAACGTAAAAGGACTATGTCGAAGATTCAACTTTTAGAGCTCTTTTTGTTACTTTAAATAAAATGTTTGTTTTATCATGTAGAGCATGTTTGCCTTTGTTGTAATAAGTTTTAAATTTTTTCTTAAGTTGTAACTCATTATTGCTTTTAATATATATGAAGTTTCCTTTAGAAAGTTTTGATCACGTGATTCCTTCACTTTCAGTATTTTACGATTCATAACCATGTGATTGTATTTCCGTTGCATTTGTTTTAAGAAGTATTTTAAATCTAGAATATTTTTTGGCTTGGTGGCATGTCAAGACACTCGTTCCCTACTAACTTTGGGTTGGGGTCGTGACAGAGGTGGTTTAGATCATTGGTTATGGACGCATAGACTACTGAACATAAGTTTCGAACGTTATATATTTTAAGTTTCCATACATCGGATATAGGATTAAATATCTGACTTATGTGATAACCCTCTACATGTCTTACAGTCAATATAATTGTTCTTCTAATTTTCAATCTTCATATCGTATAATACATCTTATGTTTGGTCATGACTGTAGAAAATGACCAAGACAAAATCAGCTACGAAAACTCGCGGTTAAGTATGGAAGGACTGGAAGGTGCATATAAGGCGATTGAAAGTCTAGCAAATGAAAAAAAGCACCACTTAAGTTGTTCAATACAAGATTAAACAGTCTAAATGGCTCCGATCAGTTTTTGAAGAAACTCTTTAATCAAGACAAACAACTTACACAATATGTGTATAAAAGAGTTTATGAACAAGTTATTTAAGGTATAGGCATCCCAGTTTTGAAAAATAAAACTTATTTAATATCTAAATCAGCACGGGCTTAAGAAGGTGATGAGAGGAAGATTAAACATGCAAATACGCAACAATTTTAACGTGGTAAAACCCCACCCAATTGGGGAAACATCCACGGATGTCTCTACACATCTAAACAAAAATCCACTAAAAGTGAATATACGTTACAAGCTATATAACAAACTAAACACACAATCAGACCTATTCTAAGTCTAGAAAATATACCAGCTCAGTTAGGTTATTCTAACTTCTCTAAAGGCTCTGATGTTGAAGTTGTTCTCCCAGCTTTGTTCCTCTTCTCCTTTTTAGATTTCAGTCGACTCTAAAGTCAATGATCTCTCTACTAACACTTGTTTAGTGTTGTAGTGTGAATAGTATAAGTGGTGAAGTGCCTAAACACATGCATGCAACACACACACCCTTGTGTAGACAATATACCTATCAAATAACAGATTTCGTTCTAAAATGCAGATATGATTTTTGAATCTCAGTTTATTTGAAAACCTCAGACTTCTGATCATTATTTATATCCACAAATCTCAAAGCAACCTTGTTATTATAAAGATCCAAGGTCCTAAACACAATCTCTTTATTTTATCTACACAGTTATTTCACAAATTATGAAATATAAGTATGAAAGTGTAAAACGCCATTCAAGATCTTAACTAGATCCAAGTCTGGTTTTTCTCAAAACTGGAAACAGAAAAGGATTTGTTGGTAAGAGTCTTGACAAAAACATTTACGAGTAAAATAACCAACAAATATGGATTTCTTGAAGAAAGAAATCAACTTAAGTATCTATACGTGTTTTGTATCACACACAAGTTAGATCAACACTTTCTATGAAAAGAAAATGAAATCCAAACTTTGTGACAAGTTGGACAAGAGATTAAAGACTAGAGAGGGTGGATCTTCACACACGATCGAACACACTCAAGCTCACAAGGTATTTTCTGAGGAAAAATCACAAAAGTTTGATTTAGGGTTGATATTCTCTCTCTCTTTATTTTTTCTCTCTCTCCCTCTTCTTATTTTCTCTCAAAACTCAAGTGATCCAAATATTGTAGATGTATAACACTTGATCTCTATTTATACAGCTAAGAGAAGGATCTGGAAGGACATACCAAATAAACGGTTGGGATTAAATCTTATCAAATCGAAGAAAATCCTAAGGTTGTAAAACCACCGTTTTTAAAGTCCATTTGATTGGTCCAATTTATCATGACATGGATTGATATAAGAGACATGCATGCCATAAATAACATAAATCCAGCGCTTTAGATTGGGTCTCAAGTTTGTGAGAGACGAAAAACACAAATCTGATGGGTTACCACAAATGTTTCTGCTGATTTCGATTTCTACCCAATCAAAGTTTTAAGAGATAAAAGAATTTACAAATAGTCCCAAAACATTTTACAATCAAATTTTAAATGTTAAATTTTTTTTCTTAAATCCTAAAAATTATTTAAAAATCCCGAAAATGATTAGAAAAATATTTTAATGGGAATTAATACTCACACACCTAATATGATACGAATGCAACAAAAAAAATGCAATCCTAGGTCCAGTGTTGGTATTATACCTTTGACACTAATAGAGAAAATATCATGTAGAGTCTGATGTTCTTTAGTAGACTAGGGTATAACTCAAATATTGTTACTATTTCCAAACTAAATAAGCGCCTATATAATATAGACTCAAGTGAGTTAAAGATATAGGGTGCCTTAGCAAAGATTGTGGAGCAACAAGTGAATAATGGAATGCCAAGGAATCTTGAACTAAGTAGTTGTACTATTGAACAATTCAAGAAGTTGAATTCTCCATCTTTCAAAGGTACTCCTAACCCCACTGAAGCAGAAAGTTGGGTGATGTAGATGGAAAAGATGCTCGCTGATCTTAAGTGTACCGATGAACAAAGAGTTTCATTTGCAACATTTCTGTTAGAAGGTGAAGCTAAGAAATGGTGGAGAATGACTAAAAGAATATACGAGGAAAAGAATACTTACATAGGTTGGAATGACTTCTTAGCGATCTTTTTATGAGAAATATTTTCTTAAAACGGTGAAAGATGAAATGACAACTGAGTTCATGAGTCTAATGCAAGGGAATATGATGGTTAGTAAATACGAGGAAAAGTTTACTGATTTATCCCATTTTGCATGACATGTTGTGGTAATTAAGATTTTAAAAAATAAGAAGTTTGAACGTGGGTTAAGGTTGAATATTCGTAGTCGAATTTCCATCATAAAGTTGACATCATATAGTGATGTCGTGACTAGGGCTACGATAGCCGAGAGGGATGGCGAGGAGTATAATTGAATTCGAGATGGTAAGAGGATGTTTGGGGAACAAATTAGGAAGAACCCAAATAATAGAAATAATTTTAGGAATACACCCAATATTGGGGGAGCTAGTGACAACAAACAGTACAATAACAAGATATGTCAACGGTGTGAAAAAATGCATGGAGGACGACCTTTTTTTAGGGATCTGGGATCTTTCTATAGATGTGGATAGAAAGGACATCAGTAAAAAGACTTCCCCCAACCCCAGCAATGGTTCCGATACAACCTTTGGGTGAAAAGAAGGACCAAGGTAGATAGGGTAGAGTTTTTGAACTTTTTGATACTCAAGCTTCTAACGTAGTAGTGTCAAGTACACTTTCTATATGTGCCTAACATTTTTAAGTTTTAATATACCCTAGTTCTACCCATTCATTTGTGTTTGTACATTTTGTTAACCGCTTTCCTAATATGCCTAAAACTTTGAATCATAGCATACACGTTTCTACTCCTTCGGGCGAGTTATTAACGAGAATATTAGTATATAAGTCTTACCCTATAGATGTTAGTAGTCATAAACTATTTGCCAATTTGATAACACGTTGCCCTATAGATGTTAGTACATCTTATCCCGCCAGGATGTACCATAAATCTCGAACCGTGGGAATCAGTCATCACAACATGCCTTAAATCCTCATCCTCAGGCAAAACTAATTTCCCATTAAAACGTAGACCTCCCTTTGAGCTGATCGAGTAAGACTCTGTATCCTCAGCTAATAACTGACGTACCCTTTCCTAACAGTATTGATCCTCCAGATGTGCTTTCAATACTCGTATGATAATCTCGGGAGTGATAGCTAACATTGACATGCATGCTCTGGAAATCTCATCATTATATCGAAGCTCACTCCACTTTGCCTTCCAGACCTCGGCCACCACATTAGCCTTACCAGGATGATATTGTGTATCGAACTGGTAGTCCTTAACGAATTCTAGCCATCGCCTATGCCTCATATTCAGATCCTTCTGTGTGAAGAGATAATGAAGTGACTTATGATCCATGAACAATGTAAACTGCTCCCCAAACAGATTTTGTCTCTATATCCTCAAAGCAAATACAATATATGCTAACTTTAGGATGTGGGTGAGGTAATTCTTCTCATGGGGCTTAAGCTTTGGAGATGCATAAGTTATGGCCCTCTCTTCCTGCTGCAATACACCCCCAATTCCCTACAAGGATACATCAATGTAGACCCAATACTCCACCCCACTCCTAGGCAATGCAAGTACCAACGCTGACGTCAACTTGTCCTTCAGCTCTTCAAAGGCTAGTTGGCAATGGTCACTCCACATAAATGGTACCCACTTATGATTCGGGTTCGTCAATGAACCTACAATCTTTGAAAATCCCTTAATGAAGCGGAGATAATAACCGGATAACCCCAAGAAGCTGCAAATCTCAGTCGCTGTCATGGGTTATCCCCACAGTCCCTCACTGCCGATACCTTACTCGGATCAACTGCAATACCCCTATCAGATACGATGTGGTTAATAAACTGCACCTTTCACAATCAAAATCCACACTTCATTTGGCATACAACAGGTGGTCCCAAAGTGTCTGGAAGTCCCTATGCAAATGCTCTGCGTTCTCCTCCTCCTCAGCATGTAGTCTATAAACATGATCACGAACTAGTTCAAGAACTCCCTAAATACCCTATTCATGAGATCCATGAACACTACTAGCGCATTAGTGAGCCCAAACGACATCACCCTAAACTCGTACGACCCATACCGCGATAGGAAAGAGGCCTTGGGAACATCCTTATCCCGAATACAAAATTGATGATATCCCGATCTCAAATTAATCTTTGAGAAGTATGCAGACCCTCTTAACTAATCAAAAAGGTTATCGATCCTCGACAATGGATACTTATTTCGAATCGTAACCTTGTTCAGCTCCCTATAATCCACACACAAGCGAAGTGAACCATCCCTCTTCTTCATAAACAACACCGGTGCATCCCACGATGATGTACTCCATTGAATGAAACCATTCCCCAACAGTTGTTGAATCTTCTCCCTTAACTCTCGTATCTCTGAACGGGCCATACGATATGGTATTCGAGAAATCGATCTCGTACCCGATTCTAGGTCAATAACAAACTCGATCTCTTGGTTGGGTGGTAACCCTGTTATTTCTTGAAATACATTCTCAAAATCTCTCACTACTGGAATCGAGTCTATCAGAATCACTATCTTATGTGAGGTCTCCTCCTAAATGTAGTATTAGTGGGTGTATGACCCGCCACCAGGAACATCTCCTGACCCAAAAAGGATAACACTATGGTACTCTCGTAAGAGTCTACTGTCTCCCTGTATCCCGACAATTAATCCATAATTAGAATAACATCATATCCATATATGTATAACACTAGAAGGTCCGTTACTAAGCTCAGATGACCAATAATAATATCCACACCTCTACATACTGAGTGTATAAGTGATCAACTACCCAACGGTGACTCTACACACATAAGGCGTGTGCTAGTTATCTCTAAAAGATCGGTTACTCATGAAAATATAGTAGCCATAAAGGAATACGATGCACCCGTATAAAAAAGAATCCTACCCTCATGCCCATGAATAGGAAATGCACGCTAAATTATTGGCGGCGCCTAAGGTGTAGGTAGCATAGGCACGTTTCGGATCTTATGCACACGCTCGTAATGCATCAGGCCCTGTGGTTATGGGGATGGTGTTGCTGGAGGCCTTCGTGCCTACTGTCCCTATTGGCCCCTCACTTGTGTCTCATAGCTCTCTGTGGACACTCTTTCTTCATATGCCCTGTCTGGCCACATACGAAACATTGTCCCTGAAAACCCCCTGTCCCTAGCCCTACCGGCCCTGACGAGGCCATCCTTGATGCTACCCCTGGTGACCTCGGCCCTATTGGCCTCCCCCATTGCTCCTTTGGCCCTATCGACCCCTGTGGAACCTACCGTTGTTGATTAGGATCATGTCAGCCCTACCTGAAATCCTGACCATCCGGTCTATAGCCACTAGATCTGAATCTCTTGGCATAATCCCCCTGTTGGGAGTCCTGCCCCTGTTGTCTTCCAACCTGCTGCTATACTCCGCTAACAGTACCCCCACCTGCCTTTCCCTACTGGATGGACTCATTTCCTCTCTTGCTTCCCGTCATGTGGAAGCGATTCTCCTAGTAGTGCAGTAATGTTGCATTAATGACATTAGTATGCATCACCAATGTTGGATTGTCGATCAAGTGCTGCCTGATCCTTTAGGTTAAACCATCGATAAACCTTGCCTTCTTCCGCTCCTCATTATTCACCTCCTCTGGAACAAATTTGAAAATTGAGTGAACTCCTCCTCATACTCTGCCAGAAAACGATCACCTTGGGTCACCTCACTGAACTACTTCTGTATCTCGATTTCCACTGATGGCGAAAAATACTTGCCATCAAACCATAACTAAAACTCAGCAATCTTCATCATCTCTCTCTCCTTCGTAGTGTTAACGGACTCCCACCAATGTAATGCTGCTCTAACAAGTCTGAAAGTAGGTAGTATCTGCTTATGCATCTCACTACACTCTACCATGCGCAGATGGTGATGTATATTATTCTTCCAATAACATGATCAACCCCATCAGAGCTACCCTGAAACTCGAGTTGGTGGACCTTCTGAAACATCTCTCTGACTCTCTACAAAGTAGATGACCTTGGCTGGGCCTAGACCACCGGTACCACTAGTGGGTGTGGCTGGGTCTGTGGAAAATGAATGACCATAGCTGTGATACCTGCATTGACCACCTGGGACACTATCTCTTCCACCTGTGGAGTCGAGATCATCTCCGATGGTGGCTCTGGCGGCGGTACCTATGGCTCCTAGTGAGCCTCCCTCACCTCATCCCTAGCCTCTATCCTAGATGCTCTATCTCTCCACAGATCGAATTGTATAAGTACACAGTTTATACAAAATTTAATATCAAAAGCATGATATCTCCAACACACAAAGATAAAAAGCAGCAGTCCTGATAATATGGCTTTATCTCAGAGCATCAGGTTCTAGTGTAATTAATATTACTTTTGACAGTGATGCTAAGAATGAACCAAATGAAAATTCTATTTTAATTTAATAAAGGACTGATCGATCAGGATTTAATTAAGCGAGGTATCACAGGTACCTTCCCAATTGGTTTATCGTTGGTGTGCCCTAAATAAGGCGTTGTTCTAGAGAGCATGATTTTTTATTTGTGTTATTACCGGGTGGAAACATTTGGTAACACTATCGGTCTGGGTATTAGAGCATACATGACCACTAAAATTGAATAATTAACATATTGCTCAAATTTTTTATATATTCTGTTCTGAACTGTTTACTCTTAAAATATATACTGTCAGTTAGTTTAGATATATTACTGCAAATTACTATCTCAACATATATGCCTTCTTTTCAAAATTGAATAGGTATCCATTTTTTAAAAATCCGTGTAATGTCTGGAGATTGAATCTCATTTGGCTTTTATGTTATATAAATAACCATTTTTCAGGAAAGAAGTAGGCTCGCGGAGGCAACGTAAAATGACTATGTTTAAGATTCAACTTTTAGAGCTCCTTTAGTTACTTTAAATAAAATGTTTGTTTTATCATATAGACCATGTTTGGCTCTGTTGTAATAAGTTTTAAATTTTGTCTTAAGTTATAACTCGTTGTTACTTTTAATGTATATGAAGTTTCCTTTAGAAAGCTCTCATGATATAATTACTTCGCTTTCAGTATTTTACGATTCATAACCATGTGATTGTATTTCAGTTGCATTTATTTTAAGAAATATTTTAAATCCAGAATATTTTCCACCTTGGTCAAGACACTCGTTCCCTACTAATTTTGGGTCGGGGTCATGACAGCGTGCAAGCTTTATTGGGTGGACTGGAGTGTACTTTGAGCGAGCAAATTCATCGTGTTCTCTAAATCTTGGATTTTTTGGTATGAAGGATACGATGGTTCAGGAGCATTTTTTGGAAACTTGGAGGTGGGTTACTAGAAGATTGAACTCCACTTTCTTGGTATTGACCCTTGGACTACAAAAAATTATGGTGGTCTATCCACCCGGAATTGTAATAATTGGAATATGGGTCATTCGTCTTATTTTCGTAGAGGGCATTGGCTTGCCTGGTAAGTGCTTTATGAGTTTAAAATGAAGGACAATTCTCGACTAAGTGGTCGAGTGCGTTGCAAAGTATACATATAGGGGAGCCTACATGTTGTATGACCGCAGGTGTGGCTCAGTTGCCCTCTTTGCTCGTCTCTAAATCTTCTACACGTTGGGCCAATGTTGCCACTTTGTCATTCAAACCATAACATTGTTCGACTTGGTGAGAAAACCCTTTATTGGATGTGGTGGACCTAGATTCTCTATTAGGTGCCCATCGCTGGGACTTTTTCTCTATGGATTCTAGGAATAACCACGCGTTGACCTCACTTTTCTTGGTAAAATCACCGTTACATAGTGACTCGAGCATAATTCGAGTATTACAATTGAACCCCTCATACAAAATTTGGACTTGGCATCCCATATCAATCCCATGGTGTATATATTAAACTAGAAAGTCTTTGAATCTTTCCAAATACATCCACAAGGCATCTCCCTCCTTTTGGCTAAATGTATTGATGGAGTGACGTATCGACACCATCTTCTGGTTGGGGAAGAATTTTTGCAGGAAGGCGACACTCATTTGGTTCCAAGTGGTGATGGATTCAAGTTTTCATGAGTTAAACCAAATCTTAGCTTTGTCTTTTAATGAGAATAGGAAAATTTTAAGTTGAACAATCTCGTAAGTGAGTTATTAGTACTTAATGGTCCCATATATCTCCTCGAATTCACGAACATGAAGGTATGGGTGCTCTTTTTTTCCTACCATAAAACACAGGCAACCTTTAAATTGTTTTGGGATGGAATAGGAAATTGTTCGCATTGTGATTGGGAAGAAGTATTCATGAAGGCGGACTAGACATAGTCGAATAAAGGTAATATTTAAGGGCACGTGGTGCTAATTCGTCTCCCATTTCGATGAATATAAATAATCTACCTACGTAAGTATCGGTAATGCTAGACTCCACACTCAATAAATGAATGGTATGATCTCGAAAGCAACTTCGCATACACTCAGCTCACTTGATTGTTTTCTTTTTTTACTTTTTTTATATGAAGAAAATTAAAAAAAATATTGGACTCAACCCACGTAATTCCTAGCTAACACAAAGAAAATTGAATTATCTAATTGAGGTGAGAATTTAGACTTAAGTATTTTTAAATCTCGTTTTCTCGAAATTAATCAATGCCAGGGGTCTTCTAATTAATTTGTCGAATTAGACAGTCTTAATCTTTGACAAGGGAGAATTTAAACGACCACCAATTATGGTTATCATCTCAAATTTTGTTTTTTCCTCCAGGTAGGTGGTCGGTATGAAGGCTCATTAAAAACGACCAATCCTAGACTGTAACACCCCATATTTGTGAGTATTTGAATTTAATTAATTCGGTAATTAATTAGTTTTATTTTAAATTACACGAGACAAGTAATTTAATTGAATTGATAAATAATGTACTTATTAAATATTAATCGAGAGTGAGATAATGATTAATACTATGAATTATATTTACTAAGTTAATAGTAAATAATGTATGGAAATTATTACGCATAATAACGAGTTATATTTGCATAATTAGATTTGTCTCCACAGGGAGTCGCTTGTTGACTAATTTGAGGTAAAGATGGGATGATTACATATAGTGACTCAGATGATGATTTTGACGTCACAGATTATTCCGAAAGGGTCAAAATAGTCAAAATAATATACTCGGGAGTGTCGATTGGGTCCCGAGTTATTTTTAAGTTAAATTGGCCCCGTATAGGGGTGTTTTGGTAATTTAGGAAATGACGGTTAAGAGACCTATGAATTTCTAAATCCTTTATAATATGTTAGATAAGAGGGTCTAGGGTTAGAAATTCAAAATACAATGGGAGTCCATTTGAGAAAAAAATGAGAGAGACATTGGAGCTTTTGAGGAGATTCTTGGAGCTTTTCATCTCAATCTTGCACCACAAACAACCTAGGAGTGAGAATTGATAGAGAAGACGGTCAAATCCATCACCAAGCAATGAAATCAGACCCTACTGATAAAATGAAAGTGTTTATATACAAGTTATTTGAAGTGACTAGTGTTTCATCATATTTTGATTAAAGTGATAATTCTTGGAAGTAAAGAATGATTAAAACACATGTTTGGGTAGGAATTGCATGTAAAATGATTTGATATCAGTAGAGGATAATAAATGAGAGATTTTGTGTTATTATCCACGAATTAAATCTGTATTTTTTATGTATAATGCTGGAAGAACATAAAACCTAGGTTTTTTAGGATTAGATGTTTAACCCCCTTCTTCAATGAAAATTGTAAGGTTTTGGTGTTATATTTATGTTAGAAATCATCCTAATACATGTAAAAATTGTTAGGGACAATTGGTTTTAAGTTTGGTGAAGAAATATGTAAGTTATGTGGGTGTTAATGGTGAAAAACGCACTTGCATAAGGAAGAAGATGATACAACAGGATTTCGAATCGATTCGGCTCCCCAAAAATGTGAAATTTTCCCTTTTTAGCCTAGAATTCCAAAAAATTTATCGAGAAAACATTTAGGACATTGTTAGAATATAATGAGGGATTTATTATATTGCAGTAGGCCATGATAGGATTATGGGAATTAAGTCTTATCGATAGAATTAAGACAATGATTAAACGGGATTAATGATAATGTAATTAATTCGTGAGAATGAGAATGTAATGACGGAAAAGAGTGAGTGATCTTGTGGCATGAAACAATAGGGTAAGGAAGACTTCACTACATAAATAGAACAAGGGGGTAACTAGGGCCCTTAGAGTAGAGAATATACTCCATTAAATACGATAGTGAGAATTATCGTAAATTTGAAAGTACGGTGAGTATTCCAGTGATATATATTACGTATGACTGATGATAATTGGGTTGTGCAAATACCTACCGAATATGTATATATAGGTTGTGTGTGTACCTATTTTATGATTGATGATATATGTTAACATACCTACGGTGCCTGCTATCATGGAGGTTCCCGCGTAGTGGGCGATCCCACCTTGTCGATTCCAGGGAGGTCTGGATTTGTGCCCCAGAACATAAGAACTTAGGGTGGCTCATGATGTGTTGTGTATTAGTATGATCGGCATGTTGTTTGGGTACGATAGGTATGTGCGTACCCAAAGGCTTAGAACTATGTTCACCTCCACTGCTTGTTAATTGATTTTGGGTTCGAGGAGATGTACTGAACCATTTGTCCCTATTTAATAGGAGACATACTTGCACTCATAACAGAGTATGCCATGTTTGACAGTGGTCCTTTTTAGAGACGCCGTAATGATATATATATTAGCGAGATAATATATATGTACCGATGTGAATATTCTACTTATGTGTGATAGTAGACAATTAGATAGTGTATATCAAAAGATTGAATTAGGTAGTGAAACTTAATTAATTGAGTAATGAGAATATAAGTGGAATGGTAATTTCGACTCTTATAGAGTATGAGAAACGTTAACTAATGGGTGAAGTACTGTATGGGTGGTACAGGAATAGAGACCTGTTCATATTTAGAAATACTTAAGTCTAGTTGTCTTGGATATAATAGCTAAGCGGGCTAAGTGAAAACATTAGGCGTGCACAATAGTTGAGAGGTGAGGAAACTCAAGGGAGTGTACGTGAACCTAACATGTGTAATCAATAACTGATTTTAAATTGTGATAAATACTTGTTAAAAAATTTTAAAATGTTTTGGATTCTAACCCTTGCTATAAATTCTTTTCAAAACCTTTTAGGTTTTCAGCCACAGGGATGCCAGACTTGATGATTATTTAAAGGTACATATATCTTCAGCGTTATGGAGGCTTACTGGGTTTTGATTAAACGTATCATCCCTTAATTACTAGTGTAGGACCTCTCAACAGTATTTTTGTATTTTATTTGGGCATGTTGCATCAGTTAGACTTTATTTATTCAGTATTTTAGTTTCAGACTTGTATTCTGATTTTCTTATCAGTTTGATTTATTATTCTGGTTTGGGATTTTTAGCTGATGATTTATTAGGCATTGATTTATTTATTTATTAACTTAAGATGGTTTGGAATCTAGTATTATGTGAATCTTATAATTTAGTTCTCCGTATATTATTATTTGTCTGTTAAATGTAAGATAAAATTTGGCACCGGCTTAAATAACTAATAGGTGATTAGTAATTGATTTGGTTTTAACAGTGATGATAAGAACGAACCATTTTGTAAATCATGTTTTAATTTAATAAAGGCTTGATCACCCGATATTTAATTAGGTGGGGTGTCACGGATGGTATCAGAGCATCAGGTTCTAGTGTCCATACTATCTGTATGGCTTATTACGATTTCAGAGTATCGTTCTTTTATTATAGAGCCCTATTATTAGTATTATTACTTTTATTTTCATGTATTTGAGATATCGTGCTTCTGCTACTAGATTTTGTATAAACTGTGTACTTATACAATTTGATCTTTTTTCATATGCCACCGAAGAGAGAGAGAGAGAGAGCAGCTAGGGCAACGACCAGGGATGAGGTAAGGGAGGCTCACCCGGAGACACAGGAGGTGCCTCAGCCATAACAACCACTAGAGATGATCTCGACGACCCAAGTGGTAGATATTATGGCCCAGGCCGTCAATGAAGCGATGACAGCTATGGTTATGCAATTCCCACAACGCTAACCACAGCAGCCAGTGGCACCGGTCATTTAGGCTTAGATAGGAACATCTACTTGGTATAGAGTCATAAAGATGTTCTAAAAGGGCCACCCACTCAATTTTCAGGGAAGTTCTGATGTGGTGGAGGCATGTCAGTAGAAGAAGAATATTCAACACCATCTGCGCATGGTAGAATGTTCTGAGACAAAGAAACATATGTTAGCTACTTTCAGACTGGATGAAGCAGCCTTATAGTGGTGGGAGTCGATGACCGCCACTGAGGAGAGAGATATGATGACCATTACCGAGTTCTGGGTGCAGTTTGACCGTAAATACTTTCCGCCTATAGTTGAGTCAAAGATGCCAAAAAAGTTTGGGAAAGTAGAATAGGGTGACCGCTCGGTAGCTGAGTACGAGGAGTTCACCCGTCTACCTAATTTTGTTCCAGATGAGGCGAGAAATGAAGAGAGGAAGAAAGCAAGTTTTATTGATGGTTTGGCCTAGAAGATTTGGAAGCACTTGATAGGTGACCCGCATTAGTGATATATACGGATGTCGTTAATTCCGCTCTTGTACACTGTCAGGATCATCGCTTCCATGCAAAAAGGATAAAGATAATTATAGAGCCTAGCCAACAGGGCAAGGTAAATGGGGGTGGTTCCAGCTCGAGATCGCAGTAGCAGACAGTCATTCATCAGGGGAAGGATTCTCGACAGAGGAAGAATGACAAGAGATTAAGGTACGGAGGGTACCGACCAGAGGGGAAGGGTTATAAGAAGGGTCAGTAAGGCCAAAATCAGTAGAAGTTTCCTTAGGGCCGTCAGTGCCAAGGGAACCATGGGGAGGCCATTAGGGTCAGTAGTTCCAGGGCCAATAGGGACAGAGATAGAGAGATACTAGGGTAGTGCTTCATCTGTGGCTAATAGGTTCATAAGAGGAGAGATTTCCCATAGCAGGGCACGACACAGCAGCAGGGTAACAGCGGGGACAACAGACTCCTTTACCCCCTGCAGCACCAGCACCACTAGCCCCTTAGCAGCGGTAGGGACATATGCACTACGGTCGGATGTATAACATCCAGTACATACCAATGCCACCTTCACCTCAGGCGCCGCCAGAAGTAGAGGGGTTCCTATTCATAGGCTTGAGGGTAGGATTCTATTTTATACTAGGCATTACATTTATTTATTACGACCATATTTGCTAGATCTATCGATTTATTAAAGACCGTCGGTAGTCTCCTTATGTGTATAGAGTCAACGATGGGTAGTGGTTCACTGATACCCTCGATATGTAGAGGAGTCAATATCGTGATAGAGAGACTGAGCTTAGCGACAGACGTTCTAATGTTAGACATAGAGGGGTACGATGTGATTCTGGGTAAGGATTGGTTGGCAAGATATAGGGTGATAGTATATTTTTATGAGAAGAGCATTGTGTTTTCCATTTCGGGGTAGGAGATGTTCCTTGTGGTGATTCCTCTTCCCAAGGGTGGGTCGCGCACACACTTCTAGTACATTGAGGAGGAGACCTCACAGGAGGTAGTGATTCCATTAGACTCGATTTTGATCGTGAAATATTTTGAGGATGTATTCCAAGAGATACCTGGTTACCACACAACCGAGAGATCAAGTTTGTGATTGACCTAGCATCGAGTACGAGACCGATTGCCTGATCACCATATTTCATAGTCCCTATAGAGATGCGTGGGTTGAGAGAACATATTCAGTAGCTCTTGGATTAAGGCTTCATTCAGTTGAGTACATCGTCATGGGTTTCACCGGTATTATTTGTAAAGAAGAGCAATGGATCACTTAACTTGTGTGTGGATTACAGGGAGTTGAACAAGATTACGATACAGAATAAGTATCCATTACTGAGGTTCGATGATTTATTTGATCAATTCAGAGGGGCTACCAACTTCTCAAAGATTGATTTGAGATCGGGTTATCACCAGCTACGTATTCGGGAGGAGGATGTTCCCAAAACTGCTTACTTATCGCGGTACGGGTCATATGAGTTCAGAGTGATGCCACTAGGACTCACCAATGAGCCAGCAGTGTTCATGGATCTCAGGAACAGAGTATTCAGGGAGTTTTTGAACCAGTTTGTGATCGTGTTTATAGATGATATCTCGATTTACTCCCATACTAAGGAGGAGCACGTGGAGCATCTGCATAGGGTCTTGTAGGCACTTCGAGACCATCAGTTGTATGCCAAATTTGGTAAGTGTGGATTTTTGCTATGGGAGCTGTAGTTTCTCGAACACATCGTATCTGATAGGGGTATTGCAGTGGATCCGAGTAAGGTATCGGTGGTGAGGGAGTAAGGATAACCCATGACATCGACGGAGATTCGCAATTTTTTGGGTTTGGCCGGGTATTATTGCCACTTTATTAAGGGATTTTTGAAGATTGTGGGTCCATTGACGAACCTAAATTTCAAGGGGGTACTGTTTGTGTGGAGTGACCATTATCAGTTGGCCTTTGATGAGCTGAAGGATAAGTTGACGTCAGCGCTAGTGCTTGCATTACCCAGGAGTGGGGTGGAGTATCTGGTCTACATTAATGCATCCTTTCAGGGACTTGGGGTTGTATTATATCAGGAGGAGAATGCCATAGTTTATGCGTCTTGAAATCTTAATCCCAATGAGAAGAATTACCCCACCCCACGACCTTAAGTTAGCAGCGGTGGTATTTTCCCTTATGATATAGAGGCACTATCTATTGGGGGAGAAGTTTACATTATTCACAGACCATAAGTCACTTTAATATCTCTTCACACAGAAGTATTTGAATATGAGGCAGATACGGTGGCTAGAGTTCGTGAAGGATTACCATTTTGATATACAATATCATCCTGGTAAGGCTAACATGGTAGCAAATGCATTGAGCCGACGAACTACTGAAGAGTTAGCGGAGGTCTGGAAAGAGAAGTAGAGTGAGACTCTATATGATGATGAGGTCGCCAGAGCCTGTATGTCAGTGTTATCTATCACTCTCGAGATTGTGATGCGGGTAGTGAAAGTGCAGGCAGAGGATCATTTTTGTCAAGACAGGGTGTGATAGTTATTATCTTAGGGTGCGGAGTCTTACTCGATTAGCTCAGAGGGAGTTCTACATTTTAATGGGAGATTAGTTATGCCCGAGGATGAGGATTTGAGGCATCCTATGATGACTGAATCCCATGGTTCAAGGTTTGTGTTACATCTCGGTGGGGATAAGATGTCTCAGAATATGAGGAGACAATACTGATGGGAATGAATGAAGAGAAACATAGCATATTTTGTCCCGAAGTATGTTACTTGTCAGCTTATGAAAATTGACCTTCAGAGACCTCTAGCGATGCTACAACCATTGGAGATTCTTGTGTGGAAGTGGGAGAGTATCTTGATGGATTTTATAACAAGGATGTCGACATCACCGAAGGGTCACAATTCCATTTGGATGATAGTGGATCGATTGACCAAGGTGTCCCACTTCTCACCAATCCCTACTGACTACGAGACGAGTCAGTACATGCAACTGTTCATAGTCGAGATAGTTAAGCTGCACGGGGTGTCGATTAACATTGTGTCTAATAGAGATAAGATCTTCGTGTATCACTTCTAGTATAGCTTCTAGGAGGCCATGGGTACAGACTTGCAGTTGAGTACCACTTATCATCCATAGATAGATGGGCAGATTGAGCGGGTTAATCAGATGCTAGAGGACATGTTGAGGATGTGCATTCTGGATTTTAGGGGAGGATGAGAGCGATACCTTATATCGATAGAGTTTGTATATAATAACTCTTACCAATTTACTATCGACATGTCACCGTATGAGGCTTTGTATAGGAGACCTTATCGTTCGCCTGCTTACTGGTTAGAGGTGGCGGATAATAAGTTATTGGGGCCAAAGATGATATAGGAGATGACTGCTAAGATCGAGCTCATTAGGGGCCATATCGAATTACTTAGGATAGGTAGAAGAGTTATGCTGATGCCGACCGGAGGCACATGGAGTTAGAGGTTGGGGACCAGGTGTCGGTTCGTGTGTATCCCATGAAGGGGATCATGAGATTTAACAAGAAGGGGAAGCTACCGCCGATATATGTGGTACCTTTCATTATTATTGAAAGAGTGAGATTAGTGGCATACATATTGGAATTACTATAGCATCTCCATCGGATACACGATATGTTCCATGTAGCATCGTTGAAGAAGTACAGGAGGGGAGAGAGAGCTTTCTAGCATGTTCCACTTGAGGAGATTGATTTGTAGCTAGACGTCTCGTATGAGGAGAGACCCGTGGCTATTCTGGATCGTAGTGAGCATAAACTATGATCTAAGGTGGTACCACTAGTCAGAGTTTAGTGAGGACACCACAGTGTTGATGAGTCTATGTGAGAGCGAGAGGATAACATGCGAGAGCAGTATCTAGAGTTATTCACCGCAGGTATGACCTAATTTTGGGAACAAAATTCCTTTGTAAGGGAGGAGTATGTAACATCCTGTATTTTTGAGTATTTGTTTTAATTAATTAGTTTTATTTTAAATTACGCTAGAGAAGTAATTTAATTGAATTGAGAAATAATGTACATATTAAATATTAATAAAGAGTGAGATAATGATTAATATTATGAATTATATTTACTAAATGAATAGTAAATAACGTACGGAAATTACTACGCATAATAGCGAGTGGTATTGTTGTAATTCGATTTGTCTCAACCGGGAGTCGCATGTTGACTAATTTGAGGTAGAGATGGGATGATTATATAGAGTGACTCAGATGATGATTTTGAGGTCACGAATGACTACGAAAGGGTCGAAATAGTCAAAGTAATATACCCGAGGGGTGTCGATTGGGTCTCGGGGAATTTTTAGGCTAAACCGGCACTGTATAGGGATGTTTCAGTCATTTAGGAAATGAGGGTTAGGATCCCTACGAAGTTCTAACTCCTTTACAAGATGTTAGATAAGAGGAGCTAGGGTTAAAAACTCAAAATACAACTGGAATCCATTTGAGAACAAAATGAGAGAATCCTTGGAGCTTTTGAGGACATTCTTGGAGCCTTTCTTCTCAATCTTGCACCACAAACAACCTAAGAGTGAGGAGTGATAGAGAAGACGGTTAATTCTATCACCAAACCACAAAATCAGACCCTACTGATCAAAGGTAAGTGTTTATATACAAATTATTTGAACTTATAATACCCATGTGACTAGAGTTTCATCATATTTTGATTAAAGTGAATGATTTAAACACGTGTTTGGGTAGGAATCGCATGTAGAATGATTTGATATCAGTAGAGGATAATAAATTAGAGATTTTGTGTTATTATCCACGAATTAAATCTGTAATTTTTATGTATAATGGTGGAAGAACATAAAACCTAGGGTTTTTAGGATTAGATGTTTAACTCCCTTCTTCAATGAAAATTGTAAGCTTTTGATGTTATATTTACATTAGAAATCATCCTAATGCATGTAGAAATGGTTAGGGACAATTGGTTTTAAGTTTGGTGAAGAAATATGTAAGTTATGTGGGTGTTAATGGTGAAAACACAGTTGCGTAAGGAAGAAGATGATACAACAAGATTTCGAATCGATTTGGACAAGAGGAGAATCGATTTGGCAGCTCAGAAAATGTGAAATTTCCCTTTTTTAGCCTAGAATTCCTAAAGTGTTTCTGGGAAAACTTTTAGGACATTGGTAGAATATAATGAGGGATTTATTATATTGTAGTAGGCCATGATAGGATTAATAAAGTTAAGTCTTATCGAGAGAATTAAGACAATAATTAAATGGGATTAAATGATAATGTAATTAATTCACAAGAATGAGGATGTAATTACGAAAAAGTGTGAGTGAGCTTATGGAATAAAACAGTAGGATAAGGAAGACTTAGATACTGAAATAGAACAAGGGGTAACTAGGGCACTTAGATTACAGAATATAATCCATTAAATATGATAGTGAGAATAATCGTAAATTTGAAAGTGCGATGACTATTCGAGTGATATATACTACGTACGACTGATGATAATTTGGTGGTGCGAATACCTACTGAATATGTGTATATAGGTTGTGTGTGTACTTATTTTATGATTGATGATATATGTTAACATGCCTAAGCTACCTGCTATCACGGGGGTTCCTGAGAAGTTGGCGATCCCACCTTGTCAATTCCAGGGATGTCTGGATTTGTGCCCCAAAACATAGAGCTTAGGGCGACTCACTATGTGTCGTGTATTAGTATGATCGACGTGTCATTTGGGTACATTAGTTATGTGCATATCCCAAAGGCTTAGAACTATGTTCGCCTCAATTGCTTGTTATTTGATTTTGGGTTCGAGGAGATGTACCGAACCATTTGTCCCTATTTAGTACGAGAGGTACTTGGACTGATAGCAGAGTATGCCATGTTTCACGCTGGTCCTTTTGAGAGACGCCGTAATGATATATATATATATATATATATATATATATATATATATATATATATATATATATGTATGTATTAGCGAGATAAATATATATGTACCAATGTGAATATTCTACTTATGTGTGATAGTAGACAATTAGATGGTGTATATCTAAAGATTGAATTAAGTAGTGAAACTTAATTAATTGAATAATGAGAATATAAGTGAAATGGTAATTTCAACTCTTATAGAGTATGAGAAACAACGGCTGAAGTACTGTATGGAGGGTACGGGAATTAAGACGTGTTCATATTCAGAAATCTTTAAGTCTAGTTAGCTTGGGTATAATAGCTAGGTGGACTAAGTAAAAACGCTAGGCGTGCACAATAGTTGAGAGGTAAGGAAACTCAAAAGAATGTATGTGAACCTAACATGTGTAATCAATAACTGATTTTAAATTATGATAAATACTTGCTAAAGATTTTCAAAATATTTTGGGTTCTAACCCTTGTTATAAAATCTTTTCGAAACTTTTTAGGTGTCTAGCCATAGGGACGCCAGACTTGATGATTCTTTTCAAGGACGTATAGCTGCAGCGCTGTGGAGGCTTGCATGGGCTTGATTAGTTACATCCTCCCTTAATTTCTAGTGTAGGACCTCTCAACAGTATTTTTGTATTTCATTTGGGCGTGTGGCCCTAATTAAATTTTATTCATTCAGTATTTTAGTTTCAGACTTGTATTCAAATTTTCTTATCAGTTGGATTTATTATTTTGGTTTAGGATTTTTAGTCGGTGGTTTATTCGGCAAGACTTTATTTATTTATTCAGTTGAGATGGTTTTGACTCTTGTATTATATGAATGTTGTAATTTAGTTTTTCGCATATTATTATTTATCTGTTAAATGCAAGATAAAATTTAGCACTGGCTTAATTAACTAATAGGTTATTAGTAATTAATTCGATTTGGACGGTGATGCTAAGAATGACCATTTTGTAAATCTTGTTTTAATTTAATAAAGGCCTGATCACCTGGTATTTAATTAGACGGGATGTCACATAGACAAAGTGAAATGGAATCGATTTAACAAGTTCACGTTAGAGTAGCTTTTAATTCTAGCCTCGTTAAGATGTTTCCTATGAGGTATGTGATAGCCTATGACCAATGTCTAACTTGATTTTAAATTAAATATGATGGCTCGGGATATGCAAATGCTTGGTTAATTAGTGATTTTCAGGGGAAGGAAGGGTGATAAAATCCCCATCTTATCTTTCACACAGTTTTTGTCCTTAAATCAATTTATGCAACGTGCTAAATTAAGTACCAAATTAAACCACGTAAGAGCACACAAAAACATACCTCCAGTGTGGACTGTTTTCGGTCACTTGTTTATGTCAGGTCGAAGTTTAAGTTGACATCGATTGGAGGGAAACGTCGCCTACATTTCAGTCGTCCCCGAGAGTTCCTTGTGCTTGTGGTAAGATTGCACAAGTTTTCTTCACATTCGCTCACCGTTGCACACTTCATTTTTCTTCACTTTTGCCCTTATTTCTTCCTTTCTCTTTTTTTAATGTGCTTCTAAAAAAACACAAAAGAAACTACACCAAACGTAAAGTGCGACACACAAAAAGAAAAGAAAAGAAAAAAATTAACACGACATGCGAACTAGTGGGGTTTTTAACGCAAAAAAAAAAAATTAACTAAGCACATTTATGAAGAATTTTTTTTTAATATTTTGGATATAACTGGACGACTACTGAAAAAAATTAATTTTCGAATTTATTTTGATTTTTTTTAATTTTTATAGGGACTACTTACAAAAAATGATTCTGGAAATTTTCCAGGAAAAAATAATTTGTTTTCAATTTTTTTATCTATTTTTGTGATATACTAGTGCTAAAAGTACTATTTCTTAAATAAAACTTAAATTTGATTTTTATTGAACAAAAAAATTAGAAATATTAGTTGCTAATTTGTTTTCAAATTTTTTTTGTCTTTTACGAAATTTTTACTAACAAAAATACGAAAAGTAAAAAAAAAAAACTAGTATGAAAATCACAATTTCTTTCAAAACATTGAATAAATCCCCAGCAACACCACCAAAAACTTGTTGTAAATTTTTAAAATATCACAAGTGCACGAGCTATTATAGAATAGCGAGTGTAAGTACGAGTCAAACCACATAGATACGTCAATTTTAACTTTTAAAAGAATTTCAACTATCCAAGTAGATCAATTGGGGTAGAGAGTAATTATGATCTAAATAAATGCAACTACGAATAATGAGAGTAACACACGAGATTTGTAAATAATATGAAACAATTAGGCTTGGGGGTCCATTTATCACGTAACTAATATTGTACACTATTTTAACGTCGTCATTCCCTTATTATAACTCAAATTAAATCGACTCTCGTCGCATTTAATTTGAAAAATAAAACGTTCAAGTCAAAATATTTTTAACATCTCTAATAGAAGACTAAAATACCTATTCCCTTAAAAAAATACAGGTTTTAAAGTTCGCAAATTCATTTAAGCATATACTATCAAAACAATCAAAGTGCAAGCATAATCCATTAAAAATAATAGTCTTTAAATTTCAAAACTTGATTGACAAAAACAATTTTGTAGGTTTCAAAACACACTCTCGTGTATTTTTAAAATGAATATCGAATATTTGATAACAATTAAAACAAGTAGGGAATAAACAATAATCAAATTAACTCGACATTATTAGCCAACTATGATAAACTTCACTGTAACCCTAATAGAAGAATTAAACTACCATAATGAAAGATAAATTGCAAGAATGAGTAGAGATTTTCATTAATAAATCAAACTTACAAATATTTCTCTCACGATAATCTTCAATCCTTTTAAAAATGATAAAAACGTGGCTCTCAAATTGAATACAATCTCTAAAAAAATGCTCTCCAAAATTACATATGAAATTATGATCCCAAGGGTCCTTTTCATAGGGCGGGGGTGAGGTATTTGAGTTGGAATGAAACTTTCTTTGATTGGTTGTATTTGGGCTGATAATTATCTCTTGGAGTCTTGGGAAGAGTTGCAGATGATTGAGAAGTCTTTTTAAAAATAATTATCCCCAATTTTGGCACTATTCACGTCACTATTCACAGCACCAGCTTTAATCGCATTTTTTACCCTCAAAACTTCAAAATCTCATTTTTCTCCGAACTTCAAAGTTGTAAGTCTTGTCAAGACCTTTCCTAAATTCTATGGCACAACCTCAACGAACACTCGAGCGATTTTATAAAAAATATTTAATACATTTGTGTCAATTGTGTCGTGTCACGACGTATTCTGACAATTTTTACATATCAACTCCTTTGTTGTCTAAATTCCCAAGGTACCTGTAAAATTGCAAAATAAAAATAATTATTTCAAATTTAAGCTCATAAATATTTAGAAATTTATAGAATTACCCCTCTTTGCATTTTAGCTCCAAAAATTCATAAGTTGTTTGTTGGAATTCAACCAAATTTCAGAGAGAACTTTATTTCACCTAGATAAATAGCTAAAAATTATTTGCAGGCCCATAAAGTTTAAAAAATTATGATTTCACCTTCTCAGGTAACTAAAATAGCATTTTTAATTCAAAATTTTATTCAAACTTGCATTTTTCTTTTATTTACGGAAATGACACTGAAAGCTCATTATTTATGATATAACTGGCCTAACAAGGTCTAGATTTTGGCATAATTCATACAAAATAATGCACTCATCAAATACTTGCAAAGAGTGAAGAGGACACTGGAAAGTTTTCAAGGAGTAAAAGTAAAGAGACTTCCAGGAAGTCAGAAAGGAAAATCGGATGCCCTTGCAAGATTTACGTCATCTATAAAAATTGAGATTCAAAAAAATAGTCCACTAGAGATCCTCTAGGAGCTAAGCATCGATTGTGAGGAGGCTGAAAGTACATAATGTATTAACTTGAACTTTGAACCATCATAGATGGGACTAATCATTAAGGACTTGAGGGGAAAAAACCTCCCATAGGGAAAGGCCAAATTAAGGAAGGTATGTTACCGAGCCGCGAAATTCACCATCATAGGGAATATGTTATACAAACGTCCTTATCTTCTCCCACTTCTGAGATGCGTACATTCAAGAGAAGTAAGTTATATGCTCAAATATATTCATGAAGGGATCTAAGCAAGCCATATTGAAGGAAGGTTATTGGCAATGAGAATTGTAACACAAGGCTACTATTGGACAAACATGGATAAAGATGCAGCCGAGCATGTTCTTAAATACGTTAAGTGTCAGCCCTTTGCAAACATACTTCATTGATGATGCTGGAAACAGCACCACCAGTCAAGGTGTTTGCTAGCTTAAGCGAGTGATAACAATGTCATCATAGGAGAATATATATATATATAGGAAGTGAGGAGAATGTAATACCCCGTACTTTTGACTATATTTATTTTGAGGATTAATTAATTAAATTGCGTATTAATTGGAAATTAATCCGGGTTATAAATACTAATGTGATACGAGTTAGTATTTGATTATGTGCATATATGATTATATATGAACTTGGTATTATAAAATTTGTCGTGGGATTTATATACGACATTTTAGAAATTTTGTTGAGACGCGTGGGACCGCCGCGTCACGGTATAATATTTTGATAATAGAAAGTGAATTTAAAATCTATAATTCGTATGGTCACTTTGAGTGCGCCAACGCGTCCGGAAGGGTCGAGATAGTCAGAAAACACTAGCCGGGGGTATAGTTTGGGTCCCAGGGTATTTTTAGGCCATACCGGTAACTTAAAGGGTATTTTGGTAATTTTACATTTTGAGGAATTAAAAGTGACGAAAATTAGAGATGTAAATCTGATGTGGATTAAACCCATTAAGCCCATTAGCCAACCCATATTAACCTAGAAAGCTACGTAGGTTATCATTTAGGTTTTCTAAGTTTCCCCAAATCAAAACCCTAGCCACCTTAAGCCACCATTGGAGAAGAGCTTGGAGAGAGAGGAATTTCTGCAGAAAACTGCATCTAGTCTACACCAAACTCAGAGACAACCAAGGCAAGTGAATTTATTCCATTTAATTTCTGAGAATGTTTCCTCCATGTTAGAAAATTCGGATTTATGGTTTGTTCTTGAAGAAAATATAAAAACCCATGTAGTTTAGATCATAGAACTTGAGAAATTGTGAAGAGAATTGCATGTAGTATGATAGGTAGATGATTTCCCTTATAATAATTGTCATTTGAAGGAATTAAAACGAAATAAATTCTGGGATTTGATGATGATATAAACCTAGGGTTCATGTTCTAGAGAAATTGGGAAAAGTGTAGAGAATTTGTAAATTTGGTTGATGTTATGATGATTCAATCCTTGAAAACATGTTAGGAGATGATGTAAATATGTTTAGGATGAATTAGAGACCCTAAAACGTTGATTGGATGAACTTTGGAAGATATTAGAATTGATAAAAATGGTGAAAAACGATTTTGGGAAAAATCTGGGCCGAAACTGGTAGCTCGTTAGAAGCAGCCCCCAGGTCGTTCGAACGAACTCGTTCGAACGAGCTTCTAACGAGTTGACCAGTCGTTACTAACGAGTAGGGATTCCATTCGATATCTCGTTCGAACGAGATATCGTTAGAAGGGACAGTTCGTTCGAACGAACTGGGATCTCGTTCGAACAGCCTCATTCGAACGAGACTTCTAACGACCTGACAGTCCAAACTCGTTCGAAGCCTCGTTCGAACGAGACTTCTAACGAGCTGGCAGTTTGGTCCTTTTTGGACTGTTTTGACTTTTGGAGTTCCGTAAACTTGTTCGAGGATATAGATATAATTCCGTAGTTGTAATAATGATAGAATTGGGACATTTGGGTATTTATGAGAAGGAATTTACATACGAGAGTGTATTACATGGACGGTTTGGGTTGAGACGTGAGTATCTACTACGACGTGAGATAATTATGACGCGTATAATTACAAACCGGATTAGTATGAATTGTGATAATTATAAGATAGTATGAGAATATGTACTACGATTAAAATACGGTATTACTAAGACGTGTGTTTACTTAGTATTGGTATATGGATTGTGTGTATGACATACCTACCATACTTGCTATCACGGGAGGTTGCGTTCGCTTAGGACCCTCTATTCCTTGTGTGCCTACGGGGGGGATATAGACTGGTACCTCGATGAACATAGGTCATAGAAATACTTATTGTGATATTAATAAGTCCGCTGACCATGGGAGCGTAGGTATGTGCGTGACCCATGTGATGGTGACTGTGTTCGCCTCCATTATTTGTGATGTTGTTATCGGTAAACTATTCCTGAGAGATTCGGAATATGTAATCCTTATGTACGTGATGTACCGGGATTGATAGCAGAGTATGTGTGCACCATAGCTTAGATTGCGGGGTGCTTGTATCGTATATTTATGATGTGAATAATATACATTAAATTAATGGGAATCCTCATGTTAATGTTGTAAAAATATTACGGTATTATTTCGAGTTATATAATGAGTTAACTGATAGTTATATCAATGGTATATTTAGTAACTGAGTTCACGTTAAACCCCTATTTAATTATGAGCGTTGTTATGTTAAATGGAACCAAGTATTATGGGTAGAACCTTTGGCAGTCTAGCTAGATACGTAGTCACTTAGCTAGTGGTATGGGTAGATATAGATGGGTAATTGCGTTAGGAGTGCACAGTTAGACGAGGGGTGAGAATATAATGTGAGTGCACGTCCTAACATGTACTTTGCATTTAATGTTTTAAATGTTTTTAAAGCACTTGCAGGTTTTTAAAATATAACTCCACATTCGGGCTCTGACCCGTTTGCTTTTCAAATCTTTTTCTTTGTAAAACCATTTTAGGTGCCCAGCCACAAGGACACCAAACATAGGTACTCATTCAGGTGACGAGCTGTAGCTGCTTGTGGAAGCTACAGGGATTTGCATGTAGACGCTTCTATCTCTTTGGATTCCAGAGTCACTATCTATCAGTTGTAGTGCATGTTGCCCATTTCTTTAGAGACATCTTTTACATTTCAGTTTTCAGACTTTAGCATGTATTGTTTCAGTTTATTTATTTCTGTTATGGGATCATAGTGAGGGGTTTCCTCCAGACTTTATTTACACTATTGTGACGGTTATTTGTTTTACTTCAGTATGGTGAATGGTGTTATTTACTTCTTCATTACTTTTTTTGCATGTTAATCAGACTTAAATTAAAATTTGGCAGCTTGCTTTTTAAATACTAGGTGGTTAGTAATATTAAAATGTTTTCGACAGTGATGCTTTTAACTGAGCCAACTTGGCATTTTGAATTAATTTAATAAAGGAGTAACTACCCGGTATTTAATTAGTCGGGGTGTCACAGGTGGTATCAGAGCATCAAGTTCTAGTGTCCTTTAGGATCTGTATGGCTATTATGTTTCTGCTACGTTTCTTTGATATAGAGCCTTATATTTTAGGACTGTTGTACTCTTTTTGTGTATGCTTCGTTCTTCAGCTATTTTAAGTTTATAAACTGCGGACTTATAAACTTTGTTCTTGTTTCAGATGCCTCCACGACGTGCACGACGAGTTCCCAGGGATGCTACGCCCGAACCACAGCCCGCTCCAGTTCAGGGCATGTTGAACGCCGCTGAGGTTGCAGCTATAGTAGCTCAAGCGGTGAATGCCGCGATTGCCGTGATTCAGCAGGCACCACCACAGGCGCCGGTTGTCGCGCCAGTACAGGTTAATGCATTCCCGTCTGCTTGGGAGCGTGTACGTGACGCTTTTCAGAAAGCGCATCCGTCAGAGTTTGCAGGTAGCTCAGACGTGGTAGTCTCGAGCCAATGGAGGAAGGACATACAGAGGCATTTGAGGATGCATGAGTGCACTGATGTTCAGAAACAGGTGCTAGCTACTTTCAAGCTAGTGGGGTCTGCACTACAGTGGTGGGAGTTTATCACCACCGCGGAGGAGAGGGATACCCTCACGATTCAGGAGTTCTGGGTGCGGTTCGACCGCAAGTACTTTCCGTCCGCAGTTCATACAGAGATGAGGAGGAAGCTAATGAGTTTGAAGCAGGAGGGCAAGACAGTGGCCGAGTATGAGGCCGAGTTCACTAACCTGTTGAATATCGTTCCAGACGAGATTCCAACAGAGAAGAAGAAGATAAAGAAGTTCACCGACGGGTTGAATTGGAGGATCCGTCAACATCTGCTAGGGAACCTATCGTTGGCCACGTATTCTGATGTGGTTAACGCTGCATTATTGCACTGCCAGGACCACCATTTTCATATGGCCGAGGGCAAGCGGTCGGGGGAGTCTAGCCATCAGGGCAGGACTGGAGGACATAGTGCCAGCGGGGCACAATCGGGTCAGGGGCAGAGACAGAATGAGCAGGGTACCCAGCAGGGGGATAATAAGAGGTTCCGGTCAGGGAACTACAGGCAGGGACAGGGAGGTTTCCGTCAGGGCCATCAGGGTCCAAACGGCCAGCAGGGGCAGAATGGGCAACAGTTTCATCAGGGCCAGCAGGGCCAAGGGAGGAATGGTAACGGCCACCAGGGCCGGGGACAGCAGGGGCAGAGGGGAGGGAACTTCCCAGGGAAGTGCTTTACTTATGGCAAGACTGGCCATAAGAAGCAGGATTGTCCTGATAGGGGCAGGGCCCCACAGCAGCAGCAGCAGGGTGCTCGCCAGGAGCCACAGAGACCTATATTTCCCGCCGCTCTTCCCGCACCGCCACAGATGGCAGCATTGCCACCCATTCCAGCAGTCCCAGCTCAGCAGGGGCAGCTACAGTATGGACGTGTCTACAACGTTCACCAGGCTGCAGTTCCACAGGCACCGCCCGCGATCGAGGGTACGTTTCCTATCCATGGCACTATGGGTCGGGTGTTATTTGATACGGGTGCTACACATTGTTTCACAGATACACACTTCGCGAAAGCTTTAGGATTGTTAGCTACGGCAGAGAGCATAGTGACGTGTGTCGACTCACCATTAGGGAGTGGGTCACTTATTTTCTTTATATGCCGGGGAGTGGGGGTAGAGATCGGTGGTCTGGTATTGCCTGCAGACATGTTAGTGTTAGATATGCATGTTCACGATGTGATCATCGGTATGGATTGGCTCGTAGCATATAGGGCCATGATTGATTGCTTCAGCGGGAGCATTGTTTTTGCCATTCCGGGGCAAGAGATGTTTATAGTGGCGATGCCTCGCCCAGAGGGAGGATCGACCTCTCATCTGTATTACATAGGGGAGGATACCTCTAAGGAGGTTGTGATTCCTTTGGATTCGATCCCGGTTGTCAGGGAGTATTCAGATGTGTTTCAGGAGATACTAGGCTTGCCACCCAGTCGGGAGATAGACTTCGTTATAGATTTGCTACCAGGTACGAGACCTATAGCATGTGCACCGTACCGTATGGCTCCAGCTGAGATGAGAGAGCTACGGGATCAGATAGAGCAGCTGTTGGGACAAGGCTTTATTCGCAGGAGTACCTCACCTTGGGGCGCTCCGGTTTTGTTTGTGAAGAAGAGGGACGGTTCACTGAGGTTGTGTGTGGACTACCGAGAGTTGAATAAGGTCACGATACGGAATAAGTATCCGTTGCCTTGAATCGATGACTTATTCGACCAGTTGAGAGGAGCTTCTTTCTTCTTGAAGATTGACTTGAGGTCGGGATACCATCGGTTGCATATCAGGGAGGAGGACGTCTCGAAGACTGCGTTCTTGTCGAGATATGGTTCTTATGAGTTTCGGGTTATGCCTTTCGGCTTGACCAACGCTCCAGCAGTGTTTATGGACTTGATGAACAGGGTGTTCAGAGATTTTCTAGATCAGTTTGTCATTGTCTTCATTGATGACATTCTGGTTTACTCTCAGACAGAGGAGGAGCACGTCGAGCATTTGAGGCAGGTTTTGCAGACACTCCGTCAGAACGAGTTGTATGCAAAATACGAGAAGTGCGGGTTTTGGTTGAAGGAAGTCCAGTTCTTGGGTCACATTATTTCCCACCAGGGAATATCAGTTGATCCAGGGAAGGTATCAGCGGTGAGGGAGTGGGGACAGCCCACGACACCAACAGAGATTCGTAGTTTCTTGGGTCTAGCAGGATACTACAGGAGGTTTATTCGGGGTTTCTCAGAGATAGCAGGTCCTTTGACACATCTTACTCGTAAGGGTGTGCCGTTCATTTGGAGTGATTCCTGTCAGTTGGCGTTCAATGAATTGAAGGACAAGTTGACCTCAGCACCTGTGTTAGCATTGCCGAGACCGGGAGTTGAGTATTTGGTTTACACCGACGCGTCTTTGCAAGGGCTTGGAGGTGTATTGCAGCAGGAGAGACAGGCCATAGCTTATGCTTCCCGTAAGCTTAAGCCTCATGAGAAGAATTACCCCACACATGATTTAGAGTTGGCGGCAGTGGTATTTGCCTTACGGATTTGGAGGCACTATCTTTTGGGGGAGAAGTTTCAGCTGTTCACGGACCACGAGTCACTACAATATCTGTTCACGCAGAAGGAGTTGAATATGCGGCAGCGTAGGTGGCTTGAATTTGTGAAGGACTACCAGTTCGACATCCAGTACCACCCAGGTAAGGCTTACGTGGTAGCAGACGCGTTGAGCCGCAGGCCAGCAGATGAGGTGGCAGAGGTGTGGAAAGCTAAGTGGAAGGAATTGGGACACCAGGATGCAGTGGCCCGATCTTTCATGTCTGTAATGACCGTTACACCGCAGATTATCACGAAGGTAGTACGGGCACAGGCTAATGACTCGTTCTGTCAGGAGAAGATAGTTCGATTACTTGCAGAGGGAGCCGAGTCCTATACCGTTAGCTCAGACGGGGGATTACGCTTCAATGGGAGATTGGTAGTTCCGGAAGGGGAAGAATTATGACACGATGTTATAGCAGAGTCGCACGGCTCACGGTTCGCGGTACATCCCGGAGGGGACAAAATGTACCAAGACATGAGACGGCAATATTGGTGGAGCGGTATGAAGAGAGATATCGCTGAGTTTATCTCGAAATGCGCCACTTGTCAGCTTGTAAAAGTGGATCATCAGAGACCAGCAGGATTGCTACAGCCGTTGGAGGTCCCGGTGTGGATGTGGGAGATCATATCCATGGACTTTATCACGGGGTTGCCTACGTCGCAGAGGGGTCACGACTCCGTTTGGGTAATTATGGACAGGTTTTCCAAGGTCGCTCACTTCTTACCCGTAAGGACTGACTACACTACGGGACAGTATGCCCAGCTCTTCATTTCAGAGATTGTGAGACTTCACGGTGTGCCCCTAAATATCGTGTCTGACAGAGACAAGATATTTGTTTCGAGGTTTTGGGAGAGTTTCCAGGAGGCCATGGGCACGGAATTGCGGTTGAGTACGGCTTATCATCCGCAGACCGATGGGCAGACAGAGTGCACCAATCAGATGTTGGAGGACATGCTACCCATGTGCATTATTGACTTCGGGGGTGGATGGGAGCAGTACCTTCCACTGGTGGAGTTTGCTTACAACAACTCCTATCAGTTCACGATTGGCATGGCTCCGTTCGAGGCGTTGTACGGCAGGCCTTGTCGTTCCCCAGCATGTTGGTTGGAGGTGGGGGACAACAAACTGCTTGGGCCGGAAGTGATTCAGGATACTTCGGCAAGGATTGAGTTGATTCGGAGTCGCATTCGGGTAGCTCAAGACAGGCAGAAGAGTTATGCTGATGCGAAGAGGTTTTTCAGGGAGTTCCAAGTGGGGGACCAGGTTTTGCTCAGGATATCTCCAATGAAGGGGATTATGCGATTCGGGAAGAAGTTGAAGTTGGCACCGAGGTATGTGGGGCCGTTTCCTATTATTGAGCGGATCGGACCCGTTGCGTATAGACTTGGACTACCGGAGCACTTGCATCGGATTCACGACGTGTTCCATATTTCCTCGCTGAGGAAATACCTTAGAGAAGATTTGGTTCATTCTCACATTGCTGTGGAAGACATCGATATCCAGCCGGATAGCTCCTATGAGGAGGGGCCAATTGCTATTTTGGACCGAAGCGAGAGGAAACTGCGGTCAAAGATAGTCCCGTTAGTGCGTGTTCAGTGGCGACATCACAATGTCGAGGAGTCCACATGGGAGCGCGAGGATGAGATGCGCGAACGTTATCCAGAGCTATTTTTAGCAGGTACTTTCTAGTTTCGAATTTCGGGACGAAATTCAGTTATTAGGGGGGAAGTATGTAATACCCCGTACTTTTGACTATATTTATTTTGAGGATTAATTAATTAAATTGCGTATTAATTGGAAATTAATCCGGGTTATAAATACTAATGTGATACGAGTTAGTATTTGATTATGTGCATATATGATTATATATGAACTTGGTATTATAAAATTTGTCGTGGGATTTATATACGACATTTTAGAAATTTTGTTGAGACGCGTGGGACCGCCGCGTCACGGTATAATATTTTGATAATAGAAATTGAATTTAAAATCTATAATTCTTATGGTCATTTTGAGTGCGCCAACGCGTCCGGAAGGGTCGAGATAGTCAGAAAACACTAGCCGGGGGTATAGTTTGGGTCCCAGGGTATTTTTAGGCCATACCGGTAACTTAAAGGGTATTTTGGTAATTTTACATTTTGAGGAATTAAAAGTGACGAAAATTAGAGATGTAAATCTGATGTGGATTAAACCCATTAAGCCCATTAGCCAACCCATATTAACCTAGAAAGCTACGTAGGTTATCATTTAGGTTTTCTAAGTTTCCCCAAATCAAAACCCTAGCCACCTTAAGCCACCATTGGAGAAGAGCTTGGAGAGAGAGGAATTTCTGCAGAAAACTGCATCTAGTCTACACCAAACTCAGAGACAACCAAGGCAAGTGACTTTATTCCATTTAATTTCTGAGAATGTTTCCTCCATGTTAGAAAATTCGGATTTATGGTTTGTTCTTGAAGAAAATATAAAAACCCATGTAGTTTAGATCATAGAACTTGAGAAATTGTGAAGAGAATTGCATGTAGTATGATAGGTAGATGATTTCCCTTATAATAATTGTCATTTGAAGGAATTAAAACGAAATAAATTCTGGGATTTGATGATGATATAAACCTAGGGTTCATGTTCTAGAGAAATTGGGAAAAGTGTAGAGAATTTGTAAATTTGGTTGATGTTATGATGATTCAATCCTTGAAAACATGTTAGGAGATGATGTAAATATGTTTAGGATGAATAAGAGACCCTAAAACGTTGATTGGATGAACTTTGGAAGAGATTAGAATTGATAAAAATGGTGAAAAATGATTTTGGGAAAAATCTGGGCCGAAACTGGTAGCTCGTTAGAAGCAGCCCCCAGGTCGTTCGAACGAACTCGTTCGAACGAGCTTCTAACGAGTTGACCAGTCGTTACTAACGAGTAGGGATTTCGTTCGATATCTCGTTCGAACGAGATATCGTTAGAAGGGACAGTTCGTTCGAACGAACTGGGATCTCATTCGAACAGCCTCGTTCGAACGAGACTTCTAACGACCTGACAGTCCAAACTCGTTCGAACGAGACTTCTAACGAGCTGGAAGTTTGGTCCTTTTTGGATTGTTTTGACTTTTGGAGTTCCGTAAACTTGTTCGAGGATATAGATATCATTCCGTAGTTGTAATAATGATAGAATTGGGACATTTGGGTATTTATGAGAAGGAATTTACATACGAGAGTGTATTACATGGACGGTTTGGGTTGAGACGTGAGTGTTTACTATGACATGAGATAATTATGACGCGTATAATTACAAACCGGATTAGTATGAATTGTGATAATTATAAGATAGTATGAGAATATGTACTACGATTAAAATACGGTATTACTAAGACGTGTGTTTACTTAGTATTGGTATATGGATTGTGTGTATGACATACCTACCATACTTGCTATCACGGGAGGTTGCGTTCGCTTAGGACCCTCTATTCCTTGTGTGCCTACGGGGGGGATATAGACTGGTACCTCGATGAACATAGGTCATAGAAAGACTTATTGTGATATTAATAAGTCCGCTGACCATGGGAGCGTAGGTATGTGCGTGACCCATGTGATGGTGACTGTGTTCGCCTCCATTATTTGTGATGTTGTTATCGGTAAACTATTCCCGAGAGATTCGGAATATGTAATCCTTATGTACGTGATGTACCGGGATTGATAGCAGAGTATGTGTGCACCATAGCTTAGATTGCGGAGTGCTTGTATCGTATATTTATGATGTGAATAATATACATTAAATTAATGGGAATCCTCATGTTAATGTTGTAAAAATATTACGGTATTATTTCGAGTTATATAATGAGTTAACTGATAGTTATATCAATGGTATATTTAGTAACTGAGTTCACGTTAAACCCCTATTTAATTACGAGCGTTGTTATGTTAAATGGAACCAAGTATTATGGGTAGAACCTTTGGCAGTCTAGCTAGATACGTAGTCACTTAGCTAGTGGTATGGGTAGATATAGATGGGTAATTGCGTTAGGAGTGCACAGTTAGACGAGGGGTGAGAATATAATGTGAGTGCACGTCCTAACATGTACTTTGCATTTAATGTTTTAAATGTTTTTAAAGCACTTGCAGGTTTTTAAAATATAACTCCACATTCGGGCTCTGACCCGTTTGCTTTTCAAATCTTTTTCTTTGTAAAACCATTTTAGGTGCCCAGCCACAAGGACACCAAGCATAGGTACTCATTCAGGTGACGAGCTGTAGCTGCTTGTGGAAGCTACAGGGATTTGCATGTAGACGCTTCTATCTCTTTGGATTCCAGAGTCACTATCTATCAGTTGTAGGGCATGTTGCCCATTTCTTTAGAGACATCTTTTACATTTCAGTTTTCAGACTTTAGCATATATTATTTCAGTTTATTTATTTCAGTTATGGGATCATAGTGAGGGGTTTCCTCCAGACTTTATTTACACTATTGTGACGGTTATTTGTTTTACTTCAGTATGGTGAATGGTGTTATTTACTTCTTCATTACTTTTGTTGCATGTTAATCAGACTTAAATTAAAATTTGGCAGCTTGCTTTTTAAATACTAGGTGGTTAGTAATATTAAAATGTTTTCGACAGTGATGCTTTTAACTGAGCCAACTTGGCATTTTGAATTAATTTAATAAAGGAGTAGCTACCCGGTATTTATTTAGTCGGGGTGTCACAGAGAAGAGGATGGACACAAATATATAAGTGGTTCAGCCAATTAGACCTACGTCCACTGTGCAAGTGACTGAGTAAGGTCACTAAAATAAGGCACTAACGGCCATGGATACAATCTCTCAAGACTTCTCTCTCTACTGTGTAATTTGATAGAGTTTAAGCCAGGGTTGTGATTATCCATCCTATACAAGGTTAGGGATGATCCCTATATATAGTGTTTGGGGGTGTCATGTACCCCTTAACATGCAATGAGAATGCATATGAAGATCTAGCCAGTGCCAGGATGACACCTGGATGATCTAAACTAAGTAATAATGACGTCAATATTCCCTCATGTGGAGGGAATGATTCAATTACAACAGACTTATCCACGTGCTCTAAGGCATTTATGAGTGCAAATGCTCAATCATCCTTGAGGGGTACCAACCTTGGCCTGGGTGGGTACGAGGTTGGTAAAGTATGGCCTTTGCCTTGCTGAGTTGAAAATACGATGAGGACCTCGGCCAAGGGGTCAGCCGAGGTTGGCATTGCGTATGATGTTGGCCATGACCAATGTTTGACAATGTTGGTGGCTGGTTGAACGTATGAGGCTATTGCAGATTCTTGAGAGATACTTGTAACGTAGGTTGTAGACGACACCATGCGTTATGTAGTAATCATAAGAAGCTCAATTGAGGTGGTATTAGTAACATTGGTTGTGGCCGACCTGATAAAAGTTGATCTCCAAGGTTCTAGATGATCTCTACTTATTCCAAGTCGAGATGAGGTTCGTAGTGGAGAGGGCGTCGGCTGTGGACGACCTCAGTAGGACGATGTTGCTGATGGGTATTCTCAAACTGCTATTACCTCGGATGTCATAAAGGCCGAGGTTGAGGTTTCTAGATTGTCCGATACACTTTGGGCACATCAATCACCCCAAGACCTTAGTTACATATGTAAATCGGTGACTATGGGGTATGCAGCTCCGAGGCCTTTCTTCCCGGTGTGCTAATATTCCTTTGACAAGTGTCAAGTGCTGCAGTAGGTAGCATATTGGGCAAGTGCGATGATGGTTAACTTTTAGGTTCCCAAGGCAATGATGGGACTTGGGATTTGTGCCAGCATGGCTAGGGTGTCTAAACCCCTTTTTTCTCTCCTTCCTTCTCATTTTTCCCATTTTTCCCGCCTGAGTTTCCTGTGCTCTCTCTCTTCCAGAGCTCCTTCGCTGCTGAGGTTTCTGAGTTTTCATTGTCCTTAATCCTCCTATTACTCATCTCGCACTCCGTCAGGTACTATCTTCATCCCATATTTCCAGTTTCATGCCTTACTTCTCTATTTCTTGCATTTTCCGGTATCAGCTTGAGTTTTCCGGTGGTAGTTTAGGTTTCTCGGTGAGCTTATGAGTTTTTTGGTGGAAATTTCTTGACTATTCTTGGTTAGAAATCTTTAAAATACCCACGTTTGATCTTTATCTTAGGTTGTGACAAGATGTTTATGGTTTAGAGTCCCAAGGGTAGTTTTGTCCTCCTATGCTCAGACCTCTTTACCAGCTCTTAGAAGAATTCCCTTCTCTTAGAGAGAAGACCTTAGAAAAGATAAGGAAAATGGAGCGAGCCCAAGAGGAATCTCGTAGGGCTGAGGCCTTCCCCCTTAGGACAATCTTTCCACCCCCTCTAAGGGTGATATACCCTGAGCCAGCCGAGTCTGCGAGTGCCGAGAAAGCGGAGGCCCCATTAGAACCTACTCCTATGTCTGAGTCTGAGTCGTCCACCTCAGACACTATGTCTGCAGATTCTTTTCAAGAGGCCATGGACTTCTCCATTAGGAAGGATCAGGTTCCTGACCAAGTCAAGGTATCAAGCCGTGTCTCGTCCCACAATAGTTCCAGCACTTCCCGAACTTCTTCTAATATTAAAGTTTTGGGGCCGAGTGTGGCTGTCCCCCCGCCTATTGATGTAATTACTCTGTCGGCCACCACATGGACTGAGTTTTCTCAGAGGTTCCCTGATGGTGCTCCTACGCCTGCCTAAGCCGACGTTATCAGGGATAAGGATGATGGTCACGAAAGTGACGTTGACGTATCGGAGGCAACCGAGATAGAGAGCACTATTAATGAGTTTGACCTCTTAGCCTTTAGGAACCTTTATTCCATAGGTCCTTCTATCAAACTTAGGAGACCTCTGAGGGATGAGAGGGCCTTTGGCGGTCGAGATGGTGAAATTTGCCTATATAAGCAGATGTTTAAGTTAGGATTTTGTCTTCCCATTAATACAATAATTAGGGCCATATTTTACCACATTAACTTGGCTCCCTCCCAATTATCCCCTAATGCCTGAAGGGTGATGATTGGATCTATCGTCTTGTGGAGGGCAGTCCATCGTTCAAACCTTCCCGTTCAGGTCTTCACATGGTGCTACGTTCCCTCCTTTGCTAGGAACCATCCGAGTTACTACCACTTCCTAGCTAGGAAGTCTAATAAGAAGATGTTGATGGTTACCCAGACTTTAAACCATAACAGGAAACGACTATACTTCTTCACTTCAGGGGCATGGGAATTTGGTCCCTGTGCAACCTCTTCATCTTTAGAGCCGAGAATACCTCTGAGGTGGGGGAAGGTGTCAATGACTGCCAGGTCCAACCCCAAGTTAAGCCACGATAACCTTTAGAAGGTCAAAGACCTTCAAGATCAGGGTTCCCTTGGTCAGCTGGTCAAGTACGAGCATTTGATGACCCCTTACTACCTCTTTGAGACTGGCCTTGGGGGGAGTCCCCTGACTGATCTTCGTGAGTTACTTTACTTTTTCAAAAAGTTATACTTCTGAATTTACTATGTCTTTGATCTTTTAACTCGGACCTTTCTTTTTGCAAAATGCCCTGAAGGAATCTCGAAATGACCTTTGGCAAATTTCGGCCCCTAGTTTAGTCAGGCTGGTGAAGAAATCACGCCTAAATGCACCTCCTCCTCCCCCAACCTCTTCTAAGGCCGATGCTTCAAAGAAGAGAAAATCCACTACTGCTGCCCCTGAGGATCAGAGGAAGAGCAAAGCCTCTAAGGGAGATCACGCCATCCGTATTTCAACTGATGACATTCTAGTTGCTCGTCTGGAGCAGTTAAAAAATGACGATAGTCTTATAGACCAAAGTATAAAGGCCATGGATTCCATCGGCTTTATGATGACCGATGCTTACAAAAGCTTCTTTCGTTCTTTGGATACTCCTCTATTGGCCGAGTTTTGCCTCCATAGGTCAATCCAGGTAAGACTTTTTGCTTTTATACTCCAAGTGTAACCTCGGCCTTGAATTTTATTAATTCTTGAACTTATGTATCTGATTCTATTTTACAGGGTATTATCACCATGCACCAGTTTGTTGACTGGACTCTGAGAAAGCTGCCCCTCATTAAGAAGGGGAAAGAGGCACAGAAGGTGCAGGATTCTTTGAACGGTGAGGTGGAATGTCTAAAGGCCTCTTTTGAAGGGTCTGAGACCAAGGTTAAGCAGATGGAAAAGGAGATTGCCCAACTCAAGAAGGATCACAGCTCTGCTATGAAGGCTAAAGATGATGCTCATTAACAAAAGGTTGACACTGCAGTGAAAGCTGCAGTTGAAGATGCTTCAGAGAAGATCTTAGCTGACTACAAGGTCTCTAATGAATTTATCAGCTTTGGCTTTGAATACCTCGAAAGAGGTGTTAAGGCCACTGGTAAATAGGCATCCGTGAAAGAGAAGTAGTCAGGGAGCTTGGCAACTTTGGATTTAATTGGTCTGGGATATGCTCACCCTTAGTTTTCTCAAGCCCTACAAGAGGTGGAGGAGGAAGAAGGTGATGTCCGTGCAGAGACTGCTCAGCCAGAAGCCACAGTGACTGAGGATGTCAACCCCCAAGACGATGGGGCCGAGGTTACCAATGTTGGCCAAAATCATCAGGCCGAGATTACCAACCCTATAGCTGCAGACCCTTAGGCCATAATTTATGAAGCTTTGTTATTTTTGTTAATCTATAACTTCATAACTTCTGATAAAATTCTCTTACACATTTTGACTTGTAATTATTAACTTCTTCATGCTATATCATCCTCTGAAGAGGGCTTTACTTCTTTTGATGAATGTTCCTTGAATGGTTTTATATGTCACACAATAGTGTTTGTATTAAGGTGTTAAGCCTCAATATAATGGTGTCTTCATCACTAAACTATGATGTTACCCTTGTAACTTATCACCAAATTAATGGTGACAAGGTCTGAGGTCATCCAAATATGATGTTAACCTCAGACCCTATCACCAAATTATGATATTTAAGGTTTGAGGTCATCAAACTAAGATGTTACCCTCAAAAGTTTCACCAAATTAATGATGTTGGAGGTGTGAGGTTATCTAAATATGATATTTCACCTGAGACCTTGTCACCAAATTATGATGTTTAAGGTCTGAGGCCAGCAAACTAAGATGTTACCCCCAAAAATTTCACCAAATTAATGATGTTGAAGGTCTGAGGTCATCCAAATATGATGTTTCACCTCAGACCTTGTCAGCAAATTATGATGTTTTAAGGTCTGAGGCCATCAAACTAAGATGTTACCCCCAAAAATTTCACCAAATCAATGATGTTGAAGGTCTGAGGTCATCCAAATATGATGTTTCACCTCAGACCTTGTCACCAAATTATGATGTTTTAAGGTTTGAGGGCATCAAACTAAGATGTTACCCCCAAAAATTTTACCAAATTAATGATGTTGAAGGTCTGAGGTCAACCAAATATGATGTTTCACCTCAGACATTATCACCAAATTATGATGTTTTAAGGTCAAAGGCCATCAAACTAAGATGTTACCCCCAAAAATTTCACCAAATTAATGTTGTTGAAGGTCTGAAGTCATCCAAATATGATGTTTCACCTCAAACCTTATCACCAAATTATGATGTTTTAAGGTCTGAGGTCATCAAACTAAGATGTTACCCCCAAAAATTTCACCAAATTAATGATGTTGAAGGTCTGAGGTCATCTAAATATGATGTTTTACCTCAGACCTTGTCACCAAATTATGATGTTTTAAGGTATAAGGCCATCAAACTAAGATGTTACCCTCAAATATTTCACCAAATTAATGATGTTGAAGGTCTAAGGTCATCCAAATATGATGTTTTACCTCAGACCTTGTCACCAAATTATAATATTTAAGGTCTGAGGCCATCAAACTAAGATGTTACCCTAACAAATTTCACCAAACTAATGATGTTGAAGGTATGAGGTCATCCAAATATGATGTTTCACCTCAGACCTTGTCACCAAATTATGATGTTTAAGTTCTGAGGTCATCCAAATATGATGTTTCACCTCAGACCTTGTCACCAAATTATGATGTTTTAAGGTCTGAGGTCATCAAACTAAGATGTTACCCCCAAAAATTTTACCACTAAAGCATAATGAACAAATAATTGACATAGGAACTGATCTTCTCATTAATATTCTCTTCATAAAATGATACATTTACATAGAAACAATTGCAACATCATATGTAGTACTTCTTCAGATGATCAGCATTCCATAGATTGGAAAAAGGTTCCCCTTCAAGGTTTTCTAGCCTGTAGGTCCCGGGTATAACCTCATTAATTACCCTATAAGGACCATGCCAATTGGGGTGAAGCTTGTTTATCTTCTATAATGTCTTCTTCAGTACTAGGTCTCCTAGAGTTATGGGTCTTAATTTCACCCTTTAATTGTAAAACTTTATTGTTCTCTGCTGGTAGGCTGCCTGTCTGGTCTCAGCGTCTTCCCTTATTTCCTCAATTAAATCTAAGTCAAGTCTTCTCTCCTCCTCATTATTTTCGGGGTCATAGGTCTGAACTCTGTGAGTAGGGAGTCCTACCTTTGTTGGTATAATGGCTTCTGAGCCATGTGCTAACATAAATGGTATTTCTCCCATTGGTGTCCTAGTCATTGTTTTGTAGGCCCATAACACGACATAAACCTCTTTAGTCCATCTCTCCTTAGATCCTTCCAACCTCTTCTTAATCCCATCGAAGATTATTCTGTTTGTGACTTTGGTCTAACCGTTTGCCCGAGGTCGGCCTGGAAAAGAGAAAAGTTGCTTGATCCCAACTCTTTCGCAATACTTCTCCAAGGAAGAATTCTTGAACTGGGTTCTATTGTCTAAGATGAGGGTGTTTGGAAGTCCATGTCTGCATATGATGCTCTTCCAGATAAATTGGAAGGTCTTCTGCTCTATAATCATGATCATCGGCTCAACCTCTACCCACTTAGAGAAGTAATCAATCGCTACTATCAGAAATTGATAACTGTTCGCAGCCCTTGGCAAAAGACCCACCAAGTCAATCCCCCATACTGCGAATGGCTAAGGGGAACTGATTTACGTCATAGGTTGATAAGGTTAATGGGGAATAGTTGAGAATCTTTGGCATTTGTCACACCTCTTTACATAGGCTGCAGCATCCTTGGCCAAGGTCGGCCACCAATATGCCTATGTGATTATCCTCTTAGCCAAAGGTCTTCCTCTTATATGACTAGAGCAGGAACCCTCGTTTACCTCTTGTAGGACACGGGGGACCTCTGTGGGATGGACAAATTTGAGGAGAGGTAACAGAAATCCCTTCTTATATAGGACATCTCCTATTATTGAGAACTTTGCAGCTCTGTACCTCAGCTTCCTCCTCTCTAGCTTTGATTCTGGCAGCTCTCCCTCTCTGATATATCTCATGAGGGGGTACATCCATGAGTTACCTAGGTTCAAGTTGAGGCAGGAGCTGGAAACCTCTTCTTCCTCAATGATCAGTTTGAGCAGGATCTCGACTGCTACTATCCTTCTGATGTTTATCCTTGTTGTTAAAGATGGCTATTATTTTATCGAGGTACCCTCTTCATCTTCACCTCTTTGAAGACTTCTAGCATCATTCTTACCTTTTTCGAGTATCTGGCCATCTTTTCATCCTTGGCCTCATAAACTCCAAATAATTGGTTAATAACTAACCTCGATTCATTGTGTAGTAGGAGTCGACCAACCCTAAAGGTCTTTGCCAAGGAGAGGCCTGCTATCATGGCCTCATATTTTGACTCGTTGTTTGATTCTTTGAAGTTGAACCTTAGTGAATATTCAACGTTGGTACCATCCGAAGATGATAGTATTATCCCTGCACCGCTTCCACTTTCCCAAGAAGAACCGTCAATAAAGAGGTTATAAACATCTTGTTTCGAAGAGAAGCTCCCCTCCGATAGGGTTCCTCTCTTGAAAAGGTACATGTCTTCCTCATTCTCAGCTATCCGATTTTTTGCTCTACTGGAACAACCTCTTTCGAGTATCGGAAGATGATACTATTTGATCCCTCTGTGATCTCTGAATTATTCTCAACATCAGCCTCTTCCCACGTGAACTCAACAATAAAGTCCGCAAGTGCCTGCCCTTTAATGGCCACCCTGGGTTAAGTTCATACTCTCCCAACTCGATGGCCTAAGTCATTAATCTACCTGATTTCTCAGGCTTATGGAGGACTTGACTTAATGGGGAGTCAATGAGGATGACCATAGAGTGGTCTTGGAAATATGGTTTTGTCTTCCTCGAGGCATGTATCAAAGCGTAGGCTAACTTTTTCATTCGAGGATAGTTCTTTTCAGACCCTTGAAGGGCCTTACTATTGAATTATACGGGCCTCTTTACACCATCGTCTTCCTCTACTATGGCTGCGCTTATAGTTGACTCTAAACTGCTAGTTAGACATACAACTTCTCTCCCAGGATGTGCCGAGATAAGAGCAGTGAGGATCCGAGGTAGGACTTAAGCTCTCTAAAGGCCTTGTCACACTCTTTCTCCCATTTGAAGACCTTTTTAAGCACCTTAAAAAATGGAAGACACTTGTCCGTGGCTCTGGAAATAAATTTATTGAGTGCAACTACTCTTCCAGTGAGCCTCTGAATGTCTTTTATACTCTTTGGTGTCTTCATATCAAGCAACGCCCTGATATTCTCAGGGTTAGCCTCTATTCCCCTCTGATTGATAATGAATTCAAGAAATTTTCCATCTACTACTCTGAAGACACACTTTGTGGGATTACGTTTCATTCTATACAAGTCCATGGTATCGAAAGTTCTCTCTAGGTCTGCCACATGAGTGCATGACTTCAAGCTCTTTGTCAACATATCATCTACATATACCTCCATAGTTTTGACAATTTGATCTTCAAACATCTTATTTACAAGACATTGATATATGGCCCCTGCATTCTTCAAGCCGAAGGGCATAACCTTATAGAAATAGGTCCCCTTATCTGTGATGAAGGTTGTCTTCTCTTAGTCTTTAGCATCTATAAAGATATGATTATAGCCTGAATACGCGTCCATAAAGCTCATAAGCTCATGCCCTGTCGTGGCATCTACCATCTAATCAATCCAAGGTAAGGGATAATTGTCTTTTGGGTAAGATTTTTTCAGGTCGGTGAAGTCTACGCACATCCTCCATTTCCCATTGGCTTTAGGCACAATGACGGTGTTTGATAACCACTCTGGGTATATGACCTCCCAAATGAAATCAGCCTCTTCCAACTTCCTGATATCTTCCCTTATGACGTCATACTTTTCCCTAGAGTAAACTCATCATCTTTTATTGATTGGCTTAGCATCTTCTGCAACATTAAGTTTGTGGCGCATAACCTCTGGGTCAATGCCAGGCATGTCTGCGTGGCTCCAAGCGAAGACACTCTGCCTCTTCTTTAAGAATCTTATCAGCTCATCCTTGATCTCTGGTTTTAAGGCTTTATCTATTTAGATGGTTTTTTTTGGTTCGTCCTCATTGAGGACGATGGATTCTACCTATTTCGCGGCCTCTCCTTTCTTTAACTTTGTTTCATCTCTAGGATCAAGTGTATCAATGTTATACATGGTGGTGTCCCTTTTATAGGCCTCTCTCTCTTTCGTCGAGTTAAAGTAGCATTCTCGTGCCGATGTCTGATCCCTATGCACTTCCCCTACCCTATAAGGGGTCGGGAATTTTAGCATTTGGTGGACCGTGGACGGCACCGCCTCAAATTCCTTACGGGCAACTCGTCCTATGATGAGGTTGTATGCCGAGAAGAAATTTTCATCCATAATGAAAAAATTAATCTTCTGGGTCAACCTCTTAGGCCACTCGTCTCCCATTCGTACGTCCATCTCATACATGCCCAACGGATGAACCTTTTCACTGATGAAGCCCATCAACGGATGATGATAGGGTACCAGCCTTGCTTTACTAAGGCCTCAGCTCTTAAAATAGGGCCAGAACATTACATCTGCTGAACTTCCTCCAACTACGAGGATTCTTTGCACCTCACATCCATGAACTCTTGTTGTAATTACCAAAAGGTCATCATGCGGAGCTAAGATACATTTGAAATCGAGTCGGGAGAACCCAACTATAAGAATGTCAATATCCACCTTCTTTCTCTTCTGCTTAGCCTCTGAAGATGCCAAATTCATAACCTCTACTTTGGTCACCGACTTAGTCTCTGCTATATGGGCTTTACGGTCGGCTACTTCAGAGCCTCCACCTACAAGTCCTCCATATATGGTGTAACTCCTAAAGAGATCATTCCAACCCTCTTCACTGGGGCATTGTCATGTTTTAGTGGGAGGTCTGGATCATCTTCATCATATCCATCTAATTCATCATCTCTTCTTGCTGGGCATCATCTCGACATCTATCATTTCTCTTTTTTTTAGGGTCATCTCTTCCCCTCTTAGGGGCCTTACCATCGACATACTTCTTCAACTTTCTAGATTTTAACATTTTCTCGATCTCATCCTTTAAGGCGAAGCACTTGTCTGTCACATGGTTGTGGTCTTGGTGGAACTCACACCACAAGTTCTTGTTCCTCTTATGCGGAGGAGCCTTCATCTTCTTCGTCCATCTCAGAGATCGTTCATTATTGATCTCATTGAGGATGTGTTAGCAGCTCACAGTTAGAGTATAGCGTGCAAACTTATCGTCGGTTAACCTCTTCTTCCCATCTTTCTTTCTTTGGAATTTCCCGCTGCCACTTCCATTCTCATCCTCATATTTCACTTCCATAGCCTCTTCGGTGTTTATGACCTTTCCTGTAGTTGCCAATATCTGTGCCATAGACTTGGGAGGGTCTTTCGTAAGCTTTTATAGAAGCCTCCCTTTTCGGAGTCCTCCAATGAGGGATGTCATGGCTATATTCTCTTCATAATCCTCAACCTCCAACTCTCCTTGTTGAATCTAGCAATGTAGTCTCTTAGGTTCTCGTTCTTACCTTGCTTGACATATACATATGGGTTGTCTTCTTTTGAGGTCTTACCCCAAAATAGAAATTGTTGATGAAACGTTCAGCCAAGCCCTTAAAGTTCGCAATTGAGTTCTTCGGGAGAGAGGTAAACCATATGTGTGCAGCTCCTGTCAAAGTCTCGGAGAAGGCCCGTCACTTCATCTCATCTGAAATTGAATAAATGTCCACCACAAACTGGTACATCTCAATATGATGTACAGGGTTGGTTCTACCATCATACTTGGGAGACACCGTAGGTGGTTTGAACTTGACAGGGGTTAGGAAGATCATTATCTTAGCCACGAATGGGGAGCCTTCTGAGAAACCTCTTTGCAGTGAGTCTCAGCTTTTGATGAGGTCCCCTATATTCTCTTCAAGACATTTGATGGAGTCATTCCATGGCTTTGTAATGTCGGCCTGGCCGAGGTTGTCCCCTGCCACCTCTAAGGGGTGGACTGAGGGTTCCCCAGCCGCAGCACAACGTCGTCTGTTAACCTCCTCTTGATCCCTGTCTCGGCCATGATGATGTCGGCCATGATGAGACCAATGTTCCCCATCTTCCCTTTGTGATCCTGTAACACTTCTTGACCTAGATAACCTCTGCCTCAGTTCCTTGACTGGACCAAGCCTTTTAAAGGGCAACTCTCTGCTCAAATGATCAAAAGTTAATCCTCTTGGTTGGGTAACACTGTCTCTTCTATCCCCACAACCTCGGCTTTGGTGGGTAGGATGTACAGTGTTGTTCGAAACCTCATACGGCTCCCAGTAGTCTTCCGGAGCGTCTTCTGCCTTCACATCGTCATACCTATCCTCAGGGTAAGGGTGTCCTTGCCTCCCCAGACCTAAATTCCTAGGGTCAGCAATGTCCCTCCTTCGTTGAGGCAAAGGTTGGTCTTTGCGCGGTGCCTGGGGTGGTCCCCTAGATTCAGGATGGGGCTGAGAAGCCGCCGGAGTAATCGTCTCCGGTGAGACCCCAGGTGGCCTCATCATATTTTGACTGAGATGTGCAAATTGCTCCTTCATCGCTTGCTGCGTTACTGCCAAGGACTTCAAGGTTGCCGCCACCTCAGCCATTTCGAACTGGGATGGTGCCTCACTGGAACTAGGTCCTCCAATACCAGGTGGTGGAGGAGGTGGTAGTAACTCCGGTGCCATATGTCAAAATAAAAAAGCTTGTGAAGAAATAAGCTTAGTACCTTAAAAGACCTCTTTCAATGGTGAAACAGCTCCACGCAAGGGGGAGGCCTGGTTCACTACCAGAGTCTCCAGTGAGGTTAAGCAGAAAAAGAGGAAGAGATAACTTCTCGTTCCCACAGACGGTGCCAAAATGATGATGTTGGAAAAAATACCACCAGTCAAGGTATTTGCAAGCTCAAGCGAGTGATAATAATGGCAGCATAGGAGAATATATATATATATATATATATATGAGTCGAGGAGAAGAGGATGGAAACCAATATATAAGTTGTTCAGCTAATTAGGCCTACGTCCACTGTGCACGTGAGTGAGTAAGGTCACTAAAATAAGGCACTAACAGCCATGGATACAATCTCTCAAGCTTTCTCTCTCTACTGTGTAATTTGACAGAGTTTCAACTAGGGTTATCATTATCCATCCTATACATGGTTAGGGATGATCCCAATATATAGTGTTTGGGGGTGTCATGTACCCCTCAAACATGCAATGAGCATGTGTATGAAGATCTAGCTAGTGCCAGGATGACACCTGGATGATCTCAACTAAGTAATAATGACCTCAATATTCACTCACATAGAGGGAATGATTCAGTTACAACAGACTTATCCACGTGCTCCAAGGCATTCATGAGTGAAAATGCTCGGCCGTCCTTGAGGGGTACCAACCTCGACCTGGGTGGGTACGAGGTTGGTGAAGTATGACCTTTGCCTTGCTACGTTGAAAATATGATGAGGACCTCGGCCAAAGGGTCGGTCGAGGTTAGCTTTGCGTATGACGTCGGCCATGTCCGATGTTTGACATTATTGATGGCTGGTTGAACGTATGAGGCTATTGCAGGTTCATGAGAGAAACTTGTAATGTCGGTTGTGGACAACACCATGCGTTATGTAGTAATCAGCAGAGGCTCAATTGAGGTGGTACTAGTAATGTCGACTATAGCCCACCTGATAAAAGCTGAGCTCTAAGGTTCTAGATGGTCTCAGTTTATTCCAAGCTGAGATGAGGTTCGTAGTTGAGGGGGCGTCGTCTGTGGCCGACCTCAGTAGGACGATGTTACTAATGGGTATTCTCAAACTTCTATTACCTCGGCTGTCATAAAGGCCGCGGTTCAGTTCTCTGGATTGTCCGGTACACTTTGGGCAAATATATTCATGAAGGGAGCTAAGAAAGCCATATTAAAGGAAGGTTATTGGCAATGAGAATTATAACATAAGGCTACTATTGGACAAACTTGGATAAAGATGCACTCGAGCATGTTCTTAAATGCATTAAGTGCCAGCGCTTTGCAAATATACCTCATCACCCATTTTCTCCTAACTTGGCCCCATGTCCCTTTGAAATGTGGGGGATCGACTTGGTCGAACCACTACCGAGGGACAAAGGAAACATTCATTTCCTTATCACGCGATTGACTATGTTTCAAAATGGGTAGAGGTAGATGCCATGGAAACTATCCCTGAAGAAAAATGTTTCAGATTCAGTTGGAGAAATATCATCTGTCAATATGGACTCCTAAACACTCTGATATCAGACAACACAAGCATCTCAAGAATAAATCCATAGCTTCGTATTATGGTAGGGTCAACATAAAATAGTTCTTCTCAGCACCAAGCCAACCTCAGGCAAATGGTCAAACCGAGGTGAACAATCAGATGATAGTAGATGGAATAAATAAAAAGTTAGAAGCGCCTAAAGGAAAATGGGTTAATGATCTGCATAATGCCTATGGGTGTATCAGACCACTGAAAGAATGCCAACAGAAGAAATGCCTTTTGTGTTAACATATAGGTCGAATGAAGTCATCCCAAATGAAATCGGGTTGCCAAGTCATAGAGTCCAGACATATGATCCAGAGCTGAATTCGAAAGAGAGATGACTTGATTTAGGCCTTATTGAAGAGCATCGAGAAGAGGAGGAAATATGATAATCGACCTATTAATAGAGAGTTACAGTTTCTACAATAAAAGAGTCTAAGCTCATCCAATTAAAGTTGGTGATCTCGTACTAAAAAAGGTGATCAGGAAAGTTAGCAACTCCATCCAAATTGACATGGGCCTTATAAAGTCACAGAAGAAGTATTTTCAGGTACCTATCGTCTAAAAAATTTGGAAGGAGAAAAAATTTCATATTTGTGGAATTCCGATCATCTAAAGAAATATTATCTTTGAGACTATATAATAGATTGAGTTCACTTCCATAAAATGTAATTGGATTTTCTTATAAGAAATCTGAATGAAATGAAGTGTTGTCTCGTATTGTACAAATTTTATTTTTGGTTATCATATACTCATGAAATCTCTATCTCTCTCTCTCTCTTAGAGGTACGAGAATCCTTAGATTCTTATCTCTGTGGCATGTCTCAAAATAAACACTGAGAGGTGGGAAAATTAATAACATTATTTTATGGTGACACTTAACTCATTATTTTATGGTGAAAGTAAAATGAAATCTCTCTCTCGACGGTATGAGAATTCTTCGAGTCTCGTCTCCTAGGCATGTCTCAAAATAAACCTTAAGAAGTAGTAAAATTAACATATTTATTTTATAGTGACACTTAACAGCTTTATTTTATGGTGAAATTAAAAGGAAAATCTCTCTCTCAACGGTACGAGAATGCTTGGAGTCTCATCTCCTAGGCATGTCTCAATATAAACCCTGAGAGGAGGGAAAATTAATATCATTATTTTATGGATACACTTAACATCAATATTTTATGGTGAAAGTAAAATGAAAATATCTCTCGATGGTATGAGAATGCTTGAAATCTCGTCTCCTAAGAATGTCTCAATATAAACTCGAGAGGTGGGAAAATTATCATCATTATCATTTGATCACACTTAACATCATTATTTCATGGTGAGACGTATTATATATGAAAAATAGAAAACTACACAAGTATATAAGCATGATGAAGAAAGATGATGCAAAGTAATTACAAATACCAATCACCAAAACACCCGGACATAGGGGTATTGAAAATTCGAATATCATTGTTAAAATCCCAAAAGCAGGATGGGATTAATGTTTATAGAAAAAGGTGGGCATCAGAGAAAATAAACGGTCACCTGAAAATCAGAATAAAGATTACACAAGTTAGGTCTCAACTGCCAAGTCACCAAAAATTGTGAAATCAGGGACGGTCAACTCTTCTTAAACGGTGGTGGTGTTTTGGTAATAAGCCTGATTCTCATCCACAACAATGTAAGTCATCCTCTTTCCACCAAATTCGTCCTCAATAGTCTATTCATTGGCAACCTTGGCCCGAATCTCCTCCAAAGAAGAAATGATTTCAGGATAAAAAAAAATAGGGAGTTAAGAGTCTCGGATACCTCAGGGTACTTTAAGATGAGGTCAAGAAATTGATTGACCACTCATCTGCAAGTGGTTTTTGATGGAATAACATGAGAAATATTTGGACTCCTTAAAATTTTCCATTGGGTCCTACTCACAATTTGTCTTCAGAAGACCCTTCTCATCCTATTCTCATTGCTTCATGATTTCCTTACGTCTTTAAGGCAACAAGGCAATCCCTATATCAATCCCGAAGCTTGAGAATATTTTCTTCGTGAAAGGACTTTTGGTCATCTAGTTTATTCTTCATATCAACTAGTTTTTTCTTAATCTTCACAACCTATTTGATCTTTGTCTCAAAATCCAAACCCACTGATAAAGGTGCTAGAAAGAAATAATAGACTACAAAAAAACAAATACGATAAATGAAGGTTAGCACGAGACATTATAGCCCTTCATAATAATTATAAAGTATAATTGCAACTCGAGTGACCCTATATAAAGAGAAAGGTGGCACGTTGTTACTGCTCCGTGCATTAAAGAAGTGGATATTCATGGAAGGATCACAAATGAGATAGCCTCTTCATCTTTGGATTTGTTCCCAAGAAGAGATTCTGGATTCAAGGCCAGCCGAGCGAGATGCATGACAGTCGAAACATCATTAGAGATTGGCACAATGGATAAAGGGGGTCATCTTCAAAAATTTATTTTCTTGTGATGTTGAGGAACGACCCCCGACCTAGTGGACTCTTTCCTCTTTTGTGATCCCTCTGCTTCATTAGGGCTAATAATTATTCCATTTTGCTTGGGGCCTATCGGTTGGGAAGTCCTGCCCTTCAATTTTGATAAATGTTGTCAGTGATTAGGGATATCATTTCCCAAATGTGGTTGGGAGTATTCTCAAGATGATCTATAAAATGAAGAAAATCAACCACTATCAGTATCAACTAAACTTTGAGATGACAATAAAAGTTAGAAAAATTTCAGATAGTTGAGAATCTTACGAAGAGACTCTAATGGGGCTGACTCCATTCCAAAAAATTGTAGGATTTTGTGCTTGATCAACTCCTCAAATAATATGAGACCATGAGGTCCTCTCAATTATTCAATCCTATCACTATTACACTTACTAAACCCAGGTTTAATTTTGTCCAATACAGTAATCTTATCCTACTTTCAGGGCACCTTGATTTCTCTGTGCACCAGCAACTCGTCGTTGCCGAACTCCCATAAGCTCGAGATAAAAAAAATTGATATGCCTAGTAATGATTAGATGTCTGGTTTACATATAAGAGCTTATGGTCTGGTTTTTGAGCAACGAAGTGGTAATATCTGAATTTTATGGTAACAATTTAATTGCAAACTCGAAAGATGTCTCGGGGTAAATCATCCTTGTAAGCAAGCCTTTAGAGGAGGACTGACCCCGTAACAATCCTCCAAGCATTAGGGACTAATTGGGTTGGGTAAACATCGATAGCAGAAACAAAATTGCCTTAATTTATGGACCAAAGGGAAACCAAAAGCCTACTTTGAACATTTGCTCGTAGACAGAAATAACGTCTTTGTTTTTGAGGTCGTAGGACCACTTGTCCCCAGTCGTCACTCTTATATGTATTAATGGGTTAATATCGTACAAGTGCCATCAGATAGTAAGATTAATCTCTTGTACACCACTTTGATCGGACGAGGCAACACTTATGCCAACCTTAAAAACTTCATGCTCATCCTCCTTAACAACAGGAGCATTTCCATATTGGTCTCAGCTTAAATATGCCTACTCGATCATTGCAGTTATGGGTTAGGGAATCATAGGAGGTGGAGGAATGATATCTCTAGCCTTTTCATAAAAAATATTATAGTTTAGGGGCTCAGGATCCCCATGCTGACAAGACGAGGTGCTAGAATGACTTCTGTTACTCAATTTAGCAAAGTTTATTTTCTCGGCCAAGCCAGGATGAGCAACATTCATGCTCATAGCCTCCTCAAAGGTATAATAATTCCGAGTATTTGTACGAAGGTTCAAGTGCACAAACAGATTATAATTCTTGGAATACGACATACTGTCATTACTAATAACAACACTTTAAGAATTAACTTCGAGTGTAGGTCATAATGGGGAAATTTGGTTAGACATAAAGCAGGGGACACTACTACTAGAGGTGTCAGAGTCAGAGGTGTTACAGATCTCTCAGTTAAGATTGGCCTCAGCCTCTTCCTTTCTCGACGGACATAGTCACGAAGACGACGTAGGTTTACCCATGTCTCGTATAAATTTTGGTACATTCACAAACTTCTACTTAAAAGGTTTCTAAGGTTTTGATGATCAAATATGGAAAATGGATCATTTGTAGTGTAGAACATTCGAGAACATCAAAATCCAAAAACTTATAGCCTAAACAATCACCAAAAAATGCAAAATTTCAAAATACCATATTGAAAAACCCTAATTCCTAACAAGATACCTAAAATAAAACCACCAAAATCTAGAATACCTAAAATGGGGGTGGAGTAAAGCCCAGAAAGATCATCAAAAAAATGAAAATGGAAAAATTGAAGAGAAAGTAACAAAAAGCGAAGGCGGAATGTTTCAGCGATACCTAGATACTAAAGAAGATCGAAAAATTAAAGGACGCGTTAGAGGAAATGATCGAAGAAGGATAAACAGGAAGAAATTCTAGAGAGAGAACGGTTGCTCTATTTTTCTCTTGTTTAGAGGTTCTGAGAAATGGCAAAAATGACCAAAATCCCCTCTAAACCAAACTTTAATCTCAAAAGTGTTAATTATTAGGCAAAAGAATCAAGGAATGGGATGACGTGAAGGCTGAGCAATGAAGCCCTTATACCTTTGACTCACTTGAGTCTATATTGTATAAGTGCTCATCTAGTTTGGAAATTGTGACAAAATTGTGTCTACCTAGAATCCAAAGAGCCTCAGAAGTTGGATTGCCTATTCATCTCTCTTTCTTTTTTTGATCAAGAACCTATTGCCAACACTCACACACAGCAGAATTCATTTTTTGCATATCATATTGCATAATTATGTGTGTACATGTGTTCAGGGTATAGTTTGTAATTCGTTTAGACGCGCGTTTTATATCCCTTAACTGGCCAACACCTGTTGCCCTCTGATTGGTTAGGAGTGCGTTTCTTTACTGAGACAATAGACGCGTTTGTTATCATCCCTCGGATCATTTCTTATCAATGGTCTGCATGTTGCCTTGATGAATCCCCTTGTAACTTTTTAAGCAAATTAGCGTTCGTTTAAGCATCGCCTTGTGTGAGCCCTTAGATTCAAGTCAATTTAAATTGACTCGATCTCAGCCCTTGGTTTTGATCAGATATCTCGAACCTTCTCCTCCCTCTATAAAAAGGACCCTTCCCTCATACTTCGAAGACTTTTCCCATTTGCATTCTTCTAAGAGAATAGAAAGAGAAGAGAGAAGAGAGAAACCAGAGAGAGAAGAAAGTTAGAAACCCTAACTTCATCCAAATCCTCTTCAAACCTAACCCAAACACTTCTTTAAAATACCATAACCAAAAACACTATCCATAGTGTTCTTAAGTGTTTGAGAGTTTGAGTTGAGTTATTTTTGTTGCTGTAACCTTGTGTTCGTGAGATCTTATTTCCAACTTAGACTTCTACTTGGATCTAGTTTCTGATTTCATAGAAATCTCAGATCTGAGTTACTCATGTTACATTACACTTAGTTCTTTTTTATTTCTCATCTTGAGAAATATATTGTTGATTATTTTCTCTAAAACGTTTTCTTACTTTGAAATCAACAATAAATGCTTTCTGTTTCTTGTTCTTGTAAAACTAAACCTTTTACCTAGTTTGGAATCTCACTTGGAGGTTTTCAATCTCAAAAAAATTTTGTTTTAAATTCTGAGATTGATTAAGACCTTTTCTGTCTTCCTAGCAAGGTATCCGTGGATTATGGGAATGATTTAAAGGTCAAATAAGGTTCAAAGTTTTCTAAGAAGAAAGAAAAATAAAAGATCACAGCATATAGTGTTATTATAATTTGTTAGGACTGTTTGTACTTAATAAGTGTGTGTGTGTGTGCATGAATGTGTTAGAAAGCACCTCCACAAACACTTACACCCTACAACACGAAAAGTGTTGGTAATAAGATCTTGTGAACAAAAATCGACGTAAAGTGCTAGAAGAAATCAGAAGTTGACAAACTGAGAGAACTACATCTACAATCAGAACTGCAGAGAAGTTTAAGGACACCAGAGGGTACATTCCTAAACTTATATAGGTCTGAGTTGTTTACATGTTAGTTATATAGTTTGTAACTCATATATTAGTTTTAGTGGATTTTTCATTTTACTCCGTAGAGGGAGTCATGGATGTTTCCTCAATTGGTGAGGTTTTACCACGTAAAAAATTGTGAACAGAAGCCTTCTACATTTTCTCATCTCACTCTTGGTTGTGCTGTGTTTAAAACTTGTTTAAATTATCTTTTAAACTTGTTGCCCAAATCTTGAATAAGATCTCGTACATAATGTTTTATTAAACACTTCTTGTGATTAATCCTTTTTGATTAAAGAAAAGAGTTTCTTCAAAAAACAACCCGGAGTTACTTAAATAGTTTATTTTCAATAAACGACTTTAGTAACGCATTTTCCAATTGGTATCAGAGCTTGGTAAAACTTCTTTTAAAGAGATCCTGTGTTTCTGAAATTGTTTTCTGAAAATCAAATATGGACGAGAAAAATGAAAGATTTGGTAACTTGACCAGACCTCTAATCTTTGATGGAACCAATTTTGCTTACTAGAAAGTAAGGATGATTGCTTTCATTCAAGGAACTTTGGGAGATGATGTCTAGGACATTGTTGAAAATGGTTATACTTTTCCTACTAAACCAGCCAACGAAGGAAGTAATGAGAGTGTTAAGAAAGATCTAAGTGAGTTCACTCAAGAAGAGAAACAAGTTTCTCGAAATAATAATAAAGGAAAGAATGCTATATTTATGTCTATAAATGAACATGAGTTCAAAAGAATATCATCCTGTACTACTTCTAAGGAAGCTTGGGACACCTTAGTCACTGCTCATGAAGAAGACACTAGAGTTAAGGCTGCTAAACACAAATGCTTATTCAGCAATATAACTCCTTAATTATGTTTGAGACTGAATCATTTGATGACTTCTATATGAACCTGACTGATATTGTGACCAAACTGCATGCTAATGGGATAACCTATGATAGACAAGAAATTGTATCTGAAATTCTGAGATCATTACCACAGAAGTTTGATAACAAAAGATATGCTATTGAGGAAATGCGTGATATAAATCTCACTCCTGAATTACTCAGTAGTAAATTAAGAACCGTGGAAATGGAAATGGAATTTAAGAAACAATTAACCCAATCCCATAGGAAACAGACTAGTTCCAATCTAAGCTTCTCTTCTAAATTGATTAAGCCTGAGTTTAATACTTCCAATGATGAATCTGATGAGGACTACGATATAGAGAGTTTGGACAATCAGATTGCCTTAATGACAAAACAATTCAAGAAAATCATTAAGTTTAGAAACAAAGTGGCAAATAAACAAGGCAAGTCAAATTATCCAACTCCCAACTCCTTCTAGTCACAGACCTCATGAGAAAAATATGAAAAAAATCATAAGGACTCTCACGTTAGACCTAATAGAGACCTTAAGAAGACTGAATGCTATATATGTGGTAAACTGGGGCACATTGCACAAGACTGTAGAGTTAATTTGAACACTCAAAACAAACACACTAGAGCTAACATTAGCAAAACATGGGATGATTCAAGTGACTCTGAAAATGAGGAACCTGAGTCATCAGATGCTTTTGATCCTTGCATATCTTTCTTTGCCAAGATTATTTATAATGATGACATGCCTATGTTTGTTAATGAGGATGAACCAAATAACTCTATGACTGATACTTCGAATGTGGTTATTACTGGTTTAGATGCTTTGATTACTGAGAATGTTGCATGTTCTACCTCGGGGTGTGTGAGTCAAAGGGATGGCGATAATGACGATGTCAATGGGTGTGTGAGTTTAACAAATGAATCGTTAAGGGTCACTCCACACACCACACTTAGTGACTCGGACAATAAAGATCTCCCAGACATTCACACACTTTACACTAAGACTCTCAAGAAAAGCGCCAGACTAGAAAAGACTGTTAAAGATCTTACCAAGAAATTGGAAGATCTAAGCCTGATGGTTAAACTGAATGCTAAAGAGTACACTACCCAATGTTTAACTCATAAAAGTGAAATTAAAGTTTTTGATGAAAAACTGAAAAATTTGACTGAAATAAATGAAATTCTGGAGAAAAAGTACAAAGGGACATGGTTAGAGTTGGAACAAACCAAAGAAAAGACAACAACTGTTTTCAAAAAATTTACAAAATTTGAAAATAATTCGAACTGTTTTGATGAATTTGTTGCTGAATCTAAAACCGATTCTAATGATCGAACTGGTATAGGATTTTGTCCCAATTTGAAAACACAAACTAAATATTTTGAACCTATCAAGTTTGTGTCAGGAGGCAAAAGACCTATTGAAACATGCCCAGACTTTCATTCTCTAAAAACTGAGTTTGATTCAAAAAATCAAAGTTTTAACATTGGGGAATCAAGTTGCTCTAAACATGAAAGTTCACCTAAGGCTAAATACGTCTGTCCTTCTATTAGGAAGAGTGAGTCTGCATTCAAGACTGTCACACCTAGGAATAGAGTTCAGCCTCAAAACTCTATAAAACCTTTGTTTAGAGACTTTACTAAGGAGACCCCCATCTTGAGCAATATTTATTGCTCCTACTGTGACATATATGGTCACTCTTTCGATGGTTGCTATGCTAGGAGACTTGTTAAACCTATCTATAATCCTCGTACTTACCAAAACTTTAACTATTCTATGAGGAGTCGAAACAATTATATACTTCCTAGACAGCCAGATAAAAACTCTAACTATAGAAAGAGAAAGACCAAACCTAAAAGAACATTTCCTAGAAGGAATCCTAAGCACTTTCCTAAACCAAATGCTCAAGCCTTTCACAAAATTCAAAATCATGCGCAAAACATTTTTCAGCAAAAATCTAAAGCTCGCAAATTTTATCAGTTGAGAGCTAATAAGCGCAAGATGAGAACTAGAGAAATTTGGATTAGAAAAGATGATCTATTACCTCAGATGAAGTGTAATATTGTTGTTACTGCTTTAAAAGCCGAACACACATCATCTGGTTGGTATTTAGACTCTGGATGTTCTAAGCACATGACTGGAGATGAATCTAAACTTTTAAACAAAACCAAATTTGTTGGTGGTAAAGTCATTTTTGGTGATGGAGTTTCATCTCAAATCATAGGCAAAGGAACTCTCCAAGAAGATGGGCTTCCTATTCTTAAAGATGTTCTTCTAGTTAAAGGTCTAAAGGCCAACTTACTTAGTATTTTGCAATTTTGTGACTCAGACCATACTGTTACCTTTTCAAAGAACAATTGCAAGATTTTAAATGAAAAAGGTTAATGCATAATTACTGGATTCAGAACTCCTGACAACTGCTACACTGCCAAGAACAATTCCGAAATTTGTAATGTTGCCAGAATGGATGACAACGAGATATGGCATAACAGAATGGGTCACATAAATTACGATAATCTTAGTAAATTGTCTACTCACGACATAGTAAGAGGAATTCCAAAAATTAAACCCATTCATAATATTGTTTGTGGTTCCTGTCAAGAAGGTAAAATTGTTAAGGCCCCTCATAAGAAAGTCAAAGATATTCTCACCTCTAATCCCTTAGAATTCATCCATATGGACCTAATGGGTCCTTCCCAAACTGTTAGCCTTTGTGGACACAGTTATATCTTAGCTATGGTTGATGACTTCACTAGATTTACTTGGGTAGCCTTTTTAAAACAAAAGTCTGACACTTTTCAAACCTTCCTAAAAATTCTTCTTAAGATTGAAAATGAAAAGGACACTCAAGTAAATAGAATTCGGAGTGATAGAGGTGGTGAATTCAAAGACACAGGTATTATAGAATACTGTGACTATAATGGTTACAAACACGAGTTCAGTGCTCCTAAGACTCCTCAACAAAATGGAATCGCCGAGAGGAAGAATCGTACCTTGCAAGAGATGGCACGTGTCATGTTACATGCCAAGAATTTACCTAAATATTTTTGGGTAGAATCTATTCGTACTGCGTGTCACATCATTAATAGGGTCTATCTTAGAAAGAATTCCAAACAAACCCCTTACAAAATTTGGTACAATAAGAAGCCTAATCTCAAATACCTTAGAACCTTTGGCAGTACTTGTTATGTATGCAAAGATAGGGAACACTTATCTAAATTTGAGGGCCGGGGAGATAAAGCCATATGTCTAGGATACGCACCTAACAGTAGAGCTTATCGAGTGTATGATCTTCGCACTAAAACCATGATGGAATCCATAAATGTAATTTTTAGTGACACTACTATAGAAAGCAAGACTGGTGAATTACCTATTGAAGAAGAGTCTTCAAATATTTTAGAAAATGACCCTTCTGAAATAGATAATTCATTACCTATTGAGACACCTGAAGTACCTAACTGGGTTTCCAAAGATCATCCCATAAACAACATAGTTGGAAACCCTAGTGAGCCAGTGCGTACAAGATCCCAACTTAGAAATTATGCACATTATTCATGTTTTGTTTCCCTTCTGTAACCAAAGAATGTAAATGAGGCATTGAATGACTTTCACTGGATTTCTGCTATGCAGGATGAACTTTTACAATTTATCATTCATGATGTATTTTATCGTGTTCCACGTCCTGATCACAAAAAGGTTGTTGGTACTCGTTGGATTTTCAAAAATAAAACTGATGAAAATGGGATAATAATTAGAAATAAAGCTAGATTAGTTGCTTAAGGATACTCTCAAATAGCAGGAATTGATTTTAACGAGACCTTTTCCCCTTTTACTCATTTAGAATCAGTTCGTCTACTTTTCGCTATAGCTTGTCACATGTGTTTTACATTATATCAAATGGATGTCAAATCTGCGTTCCTTAATGGAATACTGGCTGAGGAAACCTATGTAGAACAACCTAAAGGGTTCATTGACCCTAAATATCCAAATCATGTATTTTGTCTAAAAAAGGCTTTATATGGCCTTAAACAAGCTCCTAGAGCTTGGTATGAGCATCTTTTCAGTTTTCTTTTAGATAAAGGTTTCAAAAGAGGTGGAAATAACCAAACCCTATTTGTCAAACATTTTGACAAATACATTACTATTGCACAAGTATATGTAGACGATATTATATTTGGATCAACTTCTATCTCAGAAGTAAAATCCTTTTCTGAAATTACGAGTAAGGAATTTCAGATGTCCCTTATGGGGGAGTTGCAGTTCTTCCTAGGTCTCCAAGTCAAACAAAATCCAGAAGGACTATTTGTTTCGCAATCTAAGTACGCTTTAGAGATCGTTAAGAAATTCGACCTTGAGAGTGCTAAAAATGCTAAAACGCCCATGAGTACTACGCTAAAACTTTTTAAAGATGAAAATGGAACATCTGTAGATCCTACTCTGTATCGTAGTATGATAGGCACTTTACTATACCTTACTGCCTCGCATCCTGATATCATGTATGCTGTGTGTATATGTGCTCGTTATCAAAACAACCCTAAAGAGAGCCATTTGAATGTTGTTAAACGTATCATTAAATATGTAAATGACACTCTAAATCTAGGACTTTGGTACACTAATGACACACCAAGCACTATAATTGGGTACACTGATGCTGACTGGGCTGGGTGTACTGATGATAGTAAAAGCACTTCAGGAGCATGTTATTATATAGGTAATAACTTGGTAGGATGGAGTAGTAAAAAACAAAACTGCACATCACTCTCAACAGCTGAATCTGAATACATAGCCGCTGGCAGCTGTTGTGCTCAATTAATGTGGCTTAAACAAATGTAAGTGATTATGGTATTCAAGAAAACCAATTGTATCTCTATTGTGATAATCAAAGTGCGATTAATATTTCTAAAAATCCTGTTCAACACTCGCGAACAAAGCATATTAAAATAAGACATCATTTTATACGTGAATTGGTTGAATGTAAGGAATTAGAAATCAATTATCTTACTACTGATCTATAACTCGCAGATATGTTTACCAAACCTCTAGATTATAATAGATTCATTTCATTACGTAAATCTATTGGTATGGTTTGTGCTGAGTAATACCTTTGCTGCTTGTCCAAGTTTTTCCCTTTGTCCATTTGAGACAAAATGGGGGATAAATTTGAGTCTACTAATCTCTTACATATACTAAACAACTTGATCTTAGTAATTCATTGCAGGTACTCCTTTTTGTACAGTTACTCTCAACAGTTGTAATAGGGTATTCAAATGTACTTAGTTGAGTTATGTATTTTTGATTTCTAGGTATTGGGTAGATAGAATTTTGATAGGAATAAGTTTTTCTTATTTTTTTTGTTGCCCTACGAGTCCAAGATGACTCAAAGGAATTTTGTCTCATATTTACAAAGGGGGAGATTGAAGCCTTTATACCTTTGACTCACTTGAGTCTATATTGTATAAGTGCTCATCTAGTTTGGAAATTGTGACAAAATTGTGTCTACCTAGAAACCAAAGAGCCTCAGAAGTTGGATTGCCTATTCATCTCTCTTTCTTGCTTTGATCAAGAACCTATTGCCAACACTCACACACAGTAGAATTCATTTTTTGCATATCATATTGCATAATTATGTGTGTACATGTGTTGAGTGTGTTTAAATCCCTAAGTTTGATTTTTAATAATTTTTTGGGATTTTTTAAACAATTTTTAAACCATGTTTTATTAATTAAAACTTGATTTATAAGTTTTGGGGTCAATCTCTTAATATTATTTGTTGTGTATTATGGCCTAATGTTACTATGGGTAGAATCCAAAAGCAGCAGAGACTTCAGGGTATACTTTGTAATTAGTTTGGACACGCGTTTTATATCCCTTAACTGGCCAACACCTGTTGCCCTCTGATTGGTTAGGAATGTGTTTCTTTACTGAGACAATAGACGCGTGTGTTATCAGCCCTTGGATCATTTCTTATCAATGGCCTGCATGTTGCCTTGATGAATCCCCGTGTAAATTTTTAAGCCAATCAGCATTCGTTTAAGCACCGCCTTGTGTGAGCCCTTAGATTCAAGTCAATTTAAATTGACTCGATCTCAGCCCTTGGTTTTGATCTGATATCTCGAACCTTGTCCTCCCTCTATAAAAAGGATCCTTCCCTCATACTTCGAAGACTTTTGCCATTTGCATTCTTCTGAGAGAATAGAGAGAGAAGAGAGAAGAGAGAAACCAGAGAGAGAAGAAAGTTAGAAACCCTAACTTCATCCAAATCCTCTTCAAACCTAACCCAAACACTTCTTTAAAACACCATAACCAAAAACACTATCCATAGTGTTCTTAAGTGTTTGAGAGTTTGAGTTGAGTTATTTTTGTTGCTGTAACCTTGTGTTCGTGAGATCTTATTTCCAACTTAGACTTCTACTTGGATCTAGTTTCTGATTTCATAGAAATCTCAGATCTGAGTTACTCATGTTACATTACACTTAGTTCTTTTTTATTTCTCATCTTCAGAAATATATTGTTGATTATTTTCTCTAAAACGTTTTCTTACTTTGAAATCAATAATAAATGCTTTCTGTTTCTTGTTCTTGTAAAACTAAACCATTGACCTAGTTTAGAATCTCACTTGGAGGTTTTCAATCTCAAAAAGTTTTTGTTTTAAATTCTGAGATTGATTAAGACCTTGTCTGTGTTCCTAGCAAGGTATCTGTGGATTCTGGGAATGATTTAAAGGTCAAATAAGGTTCAAAGTTTTCTAAGAAGAAAGAAAGAGAAAAGATCACAACATATAGTGTTATTGTAATTTGTTAGGACTGTTTGTACTTAATAAGTGTGTGTGTGTGCATGCATGTGTTAGAAAGCACCTCCACAAACACTTACACCCTACAACACGAAAAGTGTTGGTAATAAGATCTTGTGAACAAAAATCGACGTAAAGTGCTGGAACAAATCAGAAGTTGACAAACTGAGAGAACTACATCTACAATCAGAACTGTAGAGAAGTATAAGGACACCAGAGGGTACATTCCTAACCTTATATAGGTCTAAGTTGTTTACATGTTAGTTATATAGTTTGTAACTCATATATTTGTTTTAGTGGATTTTTCATTTTACTCCATAGAGGGAGTCATGGATGTTTCCTCAATTGGTGAGGTTTTACCACGTAAAAATTGTGAACAGAAGCCTTCTACATTTTCTCATCTCACTCTTGGTTGTGCTGTGTTTAAAACTTGTTTAAATTATCTTTTAAACTTGTTGCCCAAATCTTGAATAAGATCTCGTACATACTGTTTTATTAAACACTTCTTGTGATTAATCCTTTTTGATTTAAGAAAAGAGTTTCTTCAAAAAATAACTCGGAGTTACTTAAATTGTTTATTTTCAATAAACGGATTTAGTAACGCATTTTTCAATTGGTATCAGAGCTTGGTAAAACTGCTTTTAAAGAGATCCTGTGTTTCTGAAATTATTTTCTGAAAATCAAATATGGATGAGAAAAATGAAAGATTTGGTAACTTGACTAGACCTCCAATCTTTGATGGAACCAATTTTGCTTACTGGAAAGTAAGGATGATTGCTTTCATTCAAGGAACTTTGGGAGATGATGTCTGGGACATTGTTGAAAATGGTTATACTTTTCCTACTAAACCAGCCAACGAAGGAAGTAATGAGAGGGTTAAGAAAGATCTAAGTGAGTTCACTCAAGAAGCGAAACAAGTTTCTCGAAATAATAATAAAGGAAAGAATGCTATATTTATGTCTATAAATGAACATGAGTTCAAAAGAATCTCATCCTGTACTACTTCTAAGGAAGCTTGGGACACCTTAGTCACTGCTCATGAAGGAGACACTAGAGTTAAGGTCGTTAAACACAAATGCTTATTCAGCAATATAACTCCTTAATTATGTCTGAGACTGAATCATTTGATGACTTCTATATGAACCTGACTGATATTGTGACCAAACTGCATGCTAATGGGATAACCTATGATAGACAAGAAATTGTATCTAAAATTCTGAGATCATTACCACAGAAGTTTGATAACAAAAGATATGTTATTGAGAAAATGTGTGATATATATCTCACTCCTGAATTACTCAGTAGTAAATTAAGAACTGTGGAAATAGAACTGGAATTTAAGAAACAATTAACCCAATCCCATAGGAAACAGACTAGTTCCAATCTAAGCTTCTCTTCTAAATTGATTAAGCCTGAGTTTAATACTTCCAATGATGAATCTGAGGAGGACTGCGATATAGAGAGTTTGGACAATCAGATTGCCTTAATGACAAAACAATTTAAGAAAATCATTAAGTTTAGAAACAAAGTGGCAAATAAACAAGGCAAGTCAAATTATCCAACTCCCAACTCCTTCTAGTCACAGACCTCATGAGAAAAATATGAAAAAAATCATAAGGACTCTCACGCTAGACCTAATAGAGACCTTAAGAAGACTGAATGTTATAGATGTGGTAAACTGGGGCACATTGCACAAGACTGTAGAGTTAATTTGAACACTCAAAACAAACACACTAGAGCTAACATCTGCAAAACATGGGATGATTCAAGTGACTCTGAAAATGAGGAACCTGAGTCATCAGATGCTTTTGATCCTTGCATATCTTTCTTTGCCAAGATTATTTATAATGATGACATGCCTATGTTTGTTAATGAGGATGAACCAAATAACTCTATGAATGATACTTCGAATGTGGTTATTACTGGTTTAGATGCTTTGATTACTGAGAATGTTACATGTTCTACCTCGGGGCGTGTGATTCAAAGGGATGGCGATAATGACGATGTCAATGGGTGTGTGAGTTTAACAAATGAATCGTTAGGGGTCACTCCACACACCACACTTAGTGACTCGGACAATGAATATCTCCCAGACGTTCACACACTTTACACTAAGACTCTCAAGAAAAGCACTAGACTAGAAAAGACTGTTAAAGATCTTACCAAGAAATTGGAAGATCTAAGCCTGATGGTTAAACTGAATGCTGAAGAGTACACTACCCAATGTTTAACTCATAAAAGTGAAATTAAAGTTTTTGATGAAAAATTGAAAAATTTGACTGAAATAAATGAAATTCTGGAGAAAAAGTACAAAGGGACGTTGTTAGAGTTGGAACAAACCAAAAAAAAGACAACAACTGTTTTCAAAAAATTTACAAAATTTGAAAATAATTCTAACTGTTTTGATGAATTTGTTGCTGAATCTAAAACCAATTCTAATGATCGAACTGGTATAGGATTTTGTCCCAATTTGAAAACACAAACTAAATATTTTGAACCTATCAAGTTTGTGTCAGGAGGCAAAAGACCTATTGAAACATGCCCAGACTTTTATTCTCTAAAAACTGAGTTTGATTCAAAAAATTAAAGTTTTAACATTGGGGAATTAAGTTGCTCTAAACATGAAAGTTCACCTAAGGCTAAATACATCTGTCCTTCTATTAGGAAGAGTGAGTCTGCATTCAAGACTGTCACACCTAGGAATAGAGTTCAGCCTCAAAACTCTATAAAACCTTTGTTTAGAGACTTTACTAAGGAGACCCCCATCTTGAGCAATCTTTATTGCTCATACTGTGACATATATGGTCACTCTTTCGATGGTTGCTATGCTAGGAGACTTGTTAAACCTATCTATAATCCTCGTACTTACCAGAACTTTAACTATTCTATGAGGAGTCGAAACAATTATATACTTCCTAGACAGCCAGATAAAAACTCTAACTATAGAAAGAGAAAGACCAAACCTAAAAGAACATTTCCTAGAAGGAATCCTAAGCACTTTCCTAAACCAAATGCTCAAGCCTTTCACAAAATTCAAAATCATGCGCAAAACATTTTTCAGCAAAAATCTAAAGCTTGCAAATTTTATCAGTTGAGAGCTAATAAGCGCAAGATGAGAACTAGAGCAATTTGGATTAGAAAAGATGATCTATTACCTCAGATGAAGTGTAATATTGTTGTTACTGCTTTAAAAGCCGAACACACATCATCTGGTTGGTATTTAGACTCTGGATGTTCTAAGCACATGACTGGAGATGAATCTAAACTTTTAAACAAAACCAGATTTGTTGGTGGTAAAGTCATTTTTGGTGATGGAGTTTCATCTCAAATCATAGGCAAAGGAACTCTCCAAGAAGATGGGCTTCCTATTCTTAAAGATGTTCTTCTAGTTAAAGGTCTAAAGGCCAACTTACATAGTATTTCGCAATTTTGTGACTCAGACCATACTGTTACCTTTTCAAAGAACAATTGCAAGATTTTAAATGAAAAAGGTGAATGCATAATTACTGGATTCAGAACTCCTGACAACTGCTACACTGTCAAGAACAATTCTGAAATTTGTAATGTTGCTAGAATGGATGACAACGAGATATGGCATAACAGAATGGGTCACATAAATTACGATAATCTTAGTAAATTGTCTACTCACGACATAGTAAGAGGAATTACAAAAATTAAACCCATTCATAATATTGTTTGTGGTTCCTGTCAAGAAAGTAAAATTGTTAAGTCCCCTCATAAGAAAGTCAAAGATATTCTCACCTCTAATCCCTTAGAACTCATCCATATGGACCTAATGGGTCCTTCCCAAACTGTTAGCCTTTGTGGACACAGTTATATCTTAGTTATGTTTGATGACTTCACTAGATTTACTTGGGTAGCCTTTTTAAAACAAAAGTCTGACACTTTTCAAACCTTCCTAAAAATTCTTCTTAGGATTGAAAATGAAAAGGACACTCAAGTAAATAGAATTCGGAGTGATAGAGGTGGTGAATTCAAAGACACAGGTATTATAGAATACTGTGACTATAATGGTTAGAAACACGAGTTCAGTGCTCCTAAGACTCCTCAACAAAATGAAATCGCCGAGAGGAAGAATCGTACCTTGCAAGAGATGGCACGTGTCATGTTACATGCCAAGAATTTACCTAAATATTTTTGGGTAGAATTTATTCGTACTGCGTGTCACATCATTAATAGGGTCTATCTTAGAAAGAATTCCAAACAAACCCCTTACGAAATTTGGTAGAATAAGAAGCCTAATCTCAAATACCTTAGAACCTTTGGCAGTACTTGTTATGTATGCAAAGATAGGGAACACTTATCTAAATTTGAGGGTCGGGGAGATAAAGCCATATTTCTAGGATACTCACCTAACAGTAGAGCTTATCGAGTGTATAATCTTCGCACTAAAACCATGATGGAATCCATAAATGTAATTGTTAGTGACACTACTATAGAAAGCAAGACTGGTGAATTACCTATTGAAGAAGAGTCTTCAAATATTTTAGAAAATGACCCTTCTGAAATAGATAATTCATTACCTATTGAGACACCTGAAGTACCTAACTGGGTTTCTAAAGATCATCCCATAAACAACATAGTTGGAAACCCTAGTGAGCCAGTGCGTACAAGATCCCAACTTAGAAATTATGCACATTATGCATGTTTTGTATCCCTTGTGGAACCAAAAAATGTAAATGAGGCATTGAATGACTTTCACTGGATCTCTGCTATGCAGGATGAACTTTTACAATTTATCATTCATGATGTATTTTATCGTGTTCCACGTCCTGATCACAAAAAGGTTGTTGGTACTCGTTGGATTTTCAAAAATAAAACTGATGAAAATGGGATAATAATTAGAAATAAAGATAGATTAGTTGCTTAAGGATACTCTCAAATAGAAGGAATTGATTTTAACGAGACCTTTTCCCCTGTTACTCATTTAGAATCAGTTCGTCTACTTTTCGCTATAGCTTGTCACATGTGTTTTTCATTATATCTAATGGATGCCAAATCTGCATTCCTTAATGGAATATTGGTTGAGGAAACCTATGTGAACAGAAGCCTTCTACATTTTCTCATCTCAATCTTGGTTGTGCTGTGTTTAAAACTTGTTTAAATTATCTTTTAAACTTGTTGCCCAAATCTTGAATAAGATCTCGTACATATTGTTTTATTAAACACTTCTTGTGATTAATCCTTTTTTGAGAACGTATGTGCTTGTGTTCAATTGAGAAAATTATATATTAAACACCTTTTAACCCAAACAAACCCTAAACATGCAACAATATGAGATTGAATAAGATGATAATATAAGCAAGAACAGTCAAACACATGCTTGTGAGGAAAAATCCCCCAAAGGAGCAAAACCATTTATTTTCATTATAATATTATAGGCTGTACAATTTCGGATTACAATGAAAATACAAGTGACTAAGAATTACCCTCAGGTATTGGATTCTGTAGTCGGCGGCTGGAACTATCCCTTTCCAGTAGGGCTGCAATGGAGAAGAAGAACGGTCTTCTCCACAAGGGTGTGAACAGCAAATGTGCATTCCTGAGTTGCAAAGTGATTCACAAAGGATTGGCAATTTGTGTGAATCAAATACCTAGAGTCTAGATGCTCAATAGGTGAAGACTTAGGGCTTTCTGTACTCTGAAAATCGTGTGTATAAGTCTTAGAAAACCACTTCCCGTAGTGGGATTAAATAAGAAGTCTCGGGCCTTAAAAATCTGAACACGATTTGTTTAAGTTTATCCCAGGCGGACCGGTCCGGGTCTGAGGCGGATCGGTCCGATTGACCGGATCGGTTCTTTTATTCTGAGGCGGATCGGTTCGTTGATGATCGGATCGGTTCTTTTCCAGGCTTCATCGGTTCGCTTGCGGTCCGGGGTATACTGGCCTTCAGCAGTCGGATCGGTCCGGGTCTAAAGCGGACCGATCCGATTGACCGAATCGATTCTTTTATTCCAGGCGGACCGGTCCGGTTCTGTCAGACTTTGATTCCTCTTCTTCTTTTGATATTCGGATCCGTTGATGAATGTATGAATCTTGAATTTCTTCAACGGTGTAACGGCGTGCGACATAATAAATTGATAATGGATAAAAATGTCCTTACAAATCTCCCCCTATGTCTATGCCGGTACATACATAAAAACAAACATCCGAATTATCAAAAAAACTAAAAATGCCTATACAAATCTACCCTTCCATGAACCCAAAACTGGAAAGATACAATTGAATAAGACTACAACGTTTGGTCTTCAATTCTTCAGGAATCTTAACACTTTTCTCATCAGGGTGTGCAATCCAATGATATTCCATGTAGTACCTACACACATGAGAAAAAGCAAAATACCAAGTGACATATCGAGTTTGAAATGAGATAAACATATCTACCAATTTATGAGCAAACTCAAACTTTCAAAACTCCCCCATAATAAGATAATTCATTCTCCCCCTTTTATGATGTCCCAAAATAGACAAATGAGAGAAATAAATCAAATAAGCAAGTGCGGGGTGTCACTAGTATAAAATCACACCATGAATGAACACAAACCAACCAAGTCGATGATAGCGTAAAAGAGGTGGTGTGATTAAATTCGATAGGAAAATCAATGCATACAAACATGACATATGTGCACGATGAATATAGGATACTCCTAGCGAATGAACTCAAATGCGTCCTTTGGTGTAAAAGAATGACAATATAAGATATTGACTCAATCAAATCAACAAATCAAAGCTCAAAGTGATTTTCACACCAATAACGTCCAAAACGATTTTATGGTTTTTCAGGACTTTCAAGGAAGTGCAAACCCATTTAAAGAGTCTCCAACCAAACTCCCTCAGATATAATTTTGAATAGAGGCATTCTAAATTCTCAAACTTTGGAGAATTGATGGTGAAACCTAAGTGGCCCATATTTGGCATGAAGTGATTTTTATTGCATTCAAATTTTTTCGGGCTCTTTTAACCTCTTTGGACCTCGGATATTAAAATTCCTCCATTTTTTAGGTCCTTTTTAACGGTGGCTTTTGCGCAAAGGATAGATGATTACCTTTCGCAGCCCCTCCCCGTTATACAAAAACACACAGTCTCACCAAAACGGTTTTTACATGCATTCCAATCTTGTCAAGATTTATCGCATATTGTACATTGTATAGACAGAATTGAGATGGAAACACTCAAGCCAATATGAGATAGACAAGTGCAATAATCAAATATAGCCGTGCATGTGTGCAATAAAGGATATAGGAGTCAAACATGTAGGAAGATATCACTAATTACATCTCAAAGACTCCAGACAATGTAAAGAACATGGATGAAATGATGTAGCCTCTCAAATCTCTATCAAACAGTCACATGGATAAATGGAATGAAGTTGTGACTTGGCTATCTTAAATGCTCATCCATAAAAGAAGCAAAAACAGACATCTTTTTGGATTTTTACAAAAAATTTATCAAAATAAAATCTTTTTGTGCTTTTCTTAAAAAAAAAAATTTAAAAGGAAAATCTTTTTGTATTTTTTTTAAAAGCAATATAAACGGCAAAAAGAATAAATAATACAACTAAGTAATGGTACATATAAAACAGACTAGCAATAGGAAGCATATGATATGAACATGAGAAAGCATCCTATTCTAGACATTGACCAACCCCTCAGTCAACTGTGCAAATCCCCAAAGACTTCCTAAGACTCTCAAATCTAAGGGCATCTAAAGGTTTCGTGAAAATGTCTGCTAACTGACGGTCGGTGGGAACAAAACTCAGGGATACAGTGTTTTCCTCAACTAACTGTCGAATAAAGTGCTCACGTATCCTGATGTGTTTTGTGCGCGAATGCTGGACGGGATTACGGGATATGTGTATCGCGCTCGTGTTATCACAAGAAATGATCATGGTGTCTTGTGAAATCCCATAATCCTCCAACATTTACTTCATCCACAAGAGTTGTGTGCAATAACTCCCGGCGGCTATGTACTCAGCCTCCACAGTGGACAAAGAGATGGAATTTTGCTTCTTGCTCAGCCAGGACACAAGAGCAGAACCAAAATAGAAACACCCACCAGAAGTGCTCCTACAACCATCTACATCCCCAGCCCAATCGGCATCCGAATAGGCGGATAAACGGTCATCGGTATCAAAGGAATACCAAATACCGTATGAGAGAGTCCCACTTACATATTTAATAATACGTTTTAGAGCAAGTAAGTGTGACTCTTTAGGGGACGCCTGATATCGCGCACAGACTCCAACATTAAAGGTGATGTCGGGACGACTGGCAGTCAAGTATAGAAGACTACCTATCATACTCCGATATAAGGTTTGCTCTACGTCCTTGCCTGAAGTGTCCTTACTAAGATTGGTAGTGGTACTCATAGGTGTACGTGCATGCTTAGCGGAGTCTAAACCAAATTTTTCACTAGGTCTCTAGCATACTTGGATTGGGAGATGAACATCCCATCCTCTAGCTGACGAACCTGGAGACCAAGGAAGAATGTAATCTCACCAACCATGCTCATCTCAAACTCACTTTTCATCTCCTCCTCAAATCGGTGAGCATGTTGGGAGCATGTGGATCCAAAGACTATGTCGTCCACATAGACCTGGGCAACCAAAATAGCACCGTCATCTCTCCTGACGAACAACGTCATATCTACTCCCCCTCTCTTGAAGCCACGAGCTAAGAGATAGGAAGTAAGCCTCTCGTACCAAGCACGGGGTGCTTGCTTCAAACCATACAAGGCTTTCCTCATATAGTAGACGTGCTCTGGGTGCTGAGGGTCTTCAAACCCTTTTGGTTGTTTCACATAAACTTCCTCCTGTAGAATGCCATTCAGAAAGGCACTCTTGACATCCATCTGATATACCTTGAAGCGCAGATGACATGCGATGGAGAGTAGAAGACGGACGGACTCAAGCCTCGCAATAGGAGCAAATGTCTCCCCAAAGTCTACACCCTCTATCTGTGTGTAGCCTTGAGTGACCAACCTAGCCTTATTTCTGATTATAGTACCATTTTGTTCTTAAAAATCCACCGGGTACCTATCACATTAGTCTCACTAGGTTGGGGGACAAGTTCCCAGACATTATTCCTTTTAAACTGAAGCAACTCATCCTGCATAGCAGATATCCAGTGTTTATCCTTAAGTGCTTCTTTATGGTTCTTAGGCTCGACTTTGGACGTGTAGCAAAGATGGCTAACAACGTTCTCTAGCTGAGCACGAGTCTTGACCCCTAGAGTGGGATTTCCAATAATAGCAGATGGGTCATGACTCTTGCGAACCCAAGCAGGTGTGTCCCCTAGCGCAGGAGTAGGGTCCACAGAGTGTCAGAGAGGAACAGGTAAATCACTGTCAAAACAATCCTCATCCTCACACTGAAGGTTAGGATCAATAACCGTCGAAGGTTCGTCATCTTGCACGGTGACGTTTATTGATTCCATAACCTTAGAGCTCTTCAGGTTAAAAACCCGTTATGCTCTGCTATTCGATGAATATCCTAGAAATATTCCCTCGTCGCTCCAGGAGTCGAACTTTCCTAATTGCTCTCTATCCCGTAGGATGTAGCATTTACTCCTAAAAACACGAAAATATGCCAGGTTGGGCTTCTTGCCAGTCCACAACTCATAAGGAGTCTGAAGTGTGTGTGGACACAAATAAACCCTATTCACCGTGTGGCATGCAGTAGATACTGCCTCTGCCCAAAATCTCCTATAAAATTTACGACCTAGAAGCATAGATCTAGCCATTTCTTGGATCGTTCTATTTTTTCTCTCAACAATACCATTTTGCTGAGGAGTTCTCACAGCAGAAAACTCATGTTTGATCCCGAGGCTATCACAGTAAAGGTCTACCTTTGCTTCTGTGAATTCAGTGCCATTGTCACTACGCATCATGTTAATAGTGACACCGTGTTAATTTTGCAGGACACGGCACTTGGTCGTTAAAAATGCTACAGCATCGGATTTCTCTCTTAGAAAACCTACAATGGAGTACCTGGAGAAATCATCTACCATCACGAGGATGTACCTCTTACCACCTAGACTCTCAGTACAAGTGGGACCCATAAGATCCATGTGAATCAACTCAAGAACACGAGAAGTGGTAATGGAATGCAATTTCCTATGAAGACTACGAATTTGTTTTCCCAACTGACAGGGTCCACAAATGGTCGAAGTTGACTTTCCAAGAGATGGTAAGCCACGTACTAGGTCCTTTTTAGCTAAGCGATTTAGATCTCTAACGTTCACGTGACCTAGACGTTGGTGCCACAGATCCATAGGAGTGATCGTGGCGCTGTTGCAAACAAGTGAGGACATGGGCTCAGTCCCATAGTAATTATCCTCGGTCCTCACCCCTTGCATCAAAAGTTTACCGGCTTGGTTGTAGACTTTACACGTATCCCGGTCAAACTTTACTGCAAATTCAGTGTCGCACAGCTGGCTAATGCTGAGAAGGTTTGCTTTCAAACCTTTGACGTACAAAACATTTTCTAGATTAGGAAATCCAGGTAACTCGATAGTACCACGTCCTATAATGCTAGACTTGCTCCCATCTCCAAAGGTGACTCTGCCATCCTGATAATCCTCAAGAGTCGTAAAAAATGAGGCATCACCTGTCATATGTCTGGAGCATCCACTATTAAAATACCACTGTGAGGTATTGTGTGCTTTGAGAGCAACATGAACAACGAAGGCCTTTTTATCTTTCTTAGGTACCCAAGCAGAGATGACCTTTTCTTTGCCCTTGTTGTTGTTGGTTTTAGTTGGAATGTGAGAAGCATTCACTAACAGCAAAGATATTCGTCGGAATTCTTCTATTAAACTCTGGGTCGTGGCAGCTAAGAACTCAACTCGCTCTCTCAGACTAGAAAACTCATCAGTATGACGTGGTGGAGCAATAGTACGTCGTGTCCGACCCATGCTATAGCAAGACTCCCTAAGGTAGCCTTTTATTTTGCAATAAGTACAAAAGATCACAGTCAAAGGCGGACCTTGGTTTGCTTTTCTTGGTCGAACTTTCCTTCGAGGTTTTTTACGGTGACCATAAGGAGTTGTAGTAAACTCAGGAACTGGTCCAGGTGCAATTTGGGACGTGGAGGCACCATCATATCCAATTCCTTGCCGATCACCAAAACCTAAAGCGGGGCCGATAAGCATCTTTCCCATCTTCCCAGATCTGTCCTCGATTTGTACCTTGACTTCCCATGCTTTCTCAAGATCATGAGTCAGCTGGGCAACAAGGGCTTCAATTTTCTTCCGAGTCTCCACGGAGGAATGGAGCTGACTCGTAAGACTAGCCACTTGTTTAGTCAAGTCCCCTCTCTCTTTCTCTAAAACATTCTCTCTCTCTCTCTCTCTCTAAACAGAATCTCTTTCTCGACATATGCAGATTCTCTCTCTCTTAGGGCGGTGAAGGTGGAGGACTCTCTTTCTCTCGCCTTTCTTAAATCATCCTCTAAGCCGGTGATCTTAAGAACTAGCGCTTTGTTACGTTTTTTAGTTTTAAAAGACTCAGAATATAACTCAGCGTAGGCGCGTTAAATATCACTCTCGCTCTCACTTGAGTCATCCTCCCCCTCACTCACATAGATCTCACTGTCGAGGTTGATAAGCACCCAAAACTATACAATTTATACCCCAAATAGATGTATTTTAGTTGCTATTTCTCGACAATATGGGTCTTATGTGCTTAAATGTTTATTATGCAGGCCGAATGCAAGTTGCGGTGTTTAAATGCGTATTTCAAGGCAATTGTGCATTTTATGGAGCTAAATACCAAACCCGTAACCTTACCCGAGCCTAAACCTAGCCTAAACATACCCCCGAACCCCGTGTGTGTCTAATTTGCCCTTTTATTAATTTTTTAGATTTTTAGTTTGAGTTTTTTCTATTTTTAGGATTTATTTTAGAATTTTTAGATTTTATTTTCTATTTTTCTATTTTTCTATTTTATTTTTATTAATATAATTTTATTTTATTTTGATTTTTATTAGTTTCTAGTTTTATTTTATTTTATTAAGATTTTAATTTTTAGGATTTCATTTATTTTTTTTAGTTTATTAGATTTTATATTTTTAGGACTTTAGTTTTTAAGTTTAATAGATTTACATTGTTATTTCTTTTTAGTTTTATTTTTATTGAGTCTTGATTTTAATTTTTAGTATAGGAAATTAATTTTTAGATTTTTAGTTTTTATAAGTTTTATTTTATTACTTAGATTTTAGTTTTATTTTTTAGTTTTATTTTATTAGGGTTTAAATTAAATACACACATCACCCATAACCCCCTTATCCTACACTTATCCTAAACCCACATAACCTATCCTACACCCAACTTCCCAATACCCTCATCCCCACCATACACCATACACACTCACACACCCTAACACCTACACCATCATCTTCTCCAACTCAACCTCTCTCCTCTAACATCCTAAAACCTCCATTAACACACCTTTCTCTCTACCACGTATACCCACAACTACCTTCTCTCTCCTCCATAACTCTCACTACCACCTAAACCACCAACATCAAACCCTTATATCATCATCTCCATTAACACCCACACAAACCACACTTCCACCTACCAATATCCTGCCGCCGCATCACCACCAGCCGGCGCCGGACCCGACCACCTGTTACCCCTTCAACCTCGCCAGAACCCGACCCCCTTCCGACCACAAACCCGGCGATCCCACTCACCCGAACCCGCTGCCACCGTCCAGCCCCATGGCGACCCTCTTCCGATCCCATCCCTCTCTCTCCTCGACTCAATCACCGCCCCCGAACCACCTGCTACCCCGCCGGATCCCCACAACCCGTAACCCCACTCCGGCCAAACCCATTTTCGACCCTGCCCGGATCGTGAATCCAATCCGATCCATCCCCAATACCCATATTCCATTGATCCCATCTCCAACACCCCATACCCATTTAGCCAAACCCAAACCCACTTCTTCCAAAGCCAAAAGCCACGATCTGCAAAAACTAACTAAACCCAAATGCCCCATGTGCCATAAAACCATTTAATCCCCCTTTTTCCTATTCTACCCCCTAACTAACCTCTTCTAGCCAAACACCCAAAACACCCCTCAAATCAAATCTGAATTTATCCTCACCTCACACCCCCATGCACATGTGCTCTCACCAAACACATGCACCTCTAGCCAATTTCCAATTATGTCCCTTAGCTCCATTTGGATATAAAAGAAGACCATGCTCTTTCAAAGAAGAAAATAATCAACTTGTAGAGATAGGAATTTTAGAGAGAGAATTGTAGAGAAAATTTTCCCTTGTAAATAGTTTTTCATTTTTTATTTTTAGATATTTGTGAGATTAAATATTGTTAGAGAATTAATTGAGTGGATAGTTGATTTCATATCATTTGGAAGATCAATTAAGAGGTGTATGCTTCAATTTCAAGGATTGGAGTTCAACATAATCAAAGAGATTTGGTTTGATTGTTCTCTTCCCTTCTTTTATTATTTTATGCCTTTGAATATTAATTTGTCATATTTTATACCATGTTAGGCTAAAACCCCTTTCAAGGGGTGGGGTGAAACCCTTATTTGATATTATTTTAGTTTAATTAGTTTGCTTACTTGAAATATCCCTTTGAATGTTAATTTTGATCCCTCGCCCTTAGATTTACGCCTCGAGAGAGGGTAAATGATTTTCGAGAGAAAATCGAAATTGTAGTGATAATACCCATTTTAGATTCGAACTAGAGATAGGGGTCTCTTAAGTGGGGTATTATCATTTGAATTTTAACTCTAAATTTAATTTCTAAGATTGACATAAATTCTAATTGATCAATCCTAGCGGGTGATTAATTAAAAGGAGTGTAGATCTAATTTTCTAGAGTTGTGGGGTGTTAATTTTAACTTTCTAAAAGATTACTATTCTAATTACACTTGCAACGAGAGTTGGTTTGTAATTTTAATATTAATTTGGGAGAATTCAAATAATTAAATTAATTAATTAGAATAACTAAAATTTGTGGTGTAATCCCACTCCTTGATTGTTCTCACAATTATTTACCTCACTTTATCTTTTATTTTAGTGTTAGACCTTATTTTTTATTTTAGTCATTTTCTAGTTAGTTATTTTCATCTTAGTTTAGTTTAGTTTAAAATCTCACCTCACCCTTTTGTTTTAATGTTGAAAAAGCTAAAAAAATTAGAAAAAGTGAAAAAAGCACAAAAAGAAAATAAAAAGTGAATTACAATTGAATTTGTCTCTAGCTTACTCCCTAGAAAGTGGATTGATACCCTTACTTACCTCTACACTTGAGTTTATTATTATTTGTAGGTATTTGAGGTTTTGACTAACTTGGCTTTCCACAGCAACGACAACCATACCCAAAAAGCCTTTTTATCAGAGGTGTCCCTGTGAAGCATCATCTTCATCGTCGTGAAGAGAACTAGGAGTGCTCACTTGACTGGCCATAAATGCGATGAAGTTACACTCATGCGGTGACTCATCTCCTGAATCCACCGTCTCGACCTCATTGTCGTCACTAAGGGTAGCATTAAGGACAGCTTTCCCTTTCTCTCTATTCAGACGAGTGGCACACTCAAAGGCTCTATGACCTCTACCATCGCACTCAAAACATCTCTCACTTTCTTTCTTAGGAGGATTTTTGGAGTCTTTTTCATTTTTCTTTTCAAACTTATTTTTCTCAAATTTCTTTTTATCTTTAAAATTTCCATTTTTCTTAAATTTTAGAATCCTCTTGAAATTTTTTGCAAAAAGAGCCAAATCATCTAGGTCAAAATCACACTCAGAATCTGACGTGTCAGTCGCTCTCTTTCTAGAATACTCTACCCTTTTTCTAGACGACCCTTCACTCCTTCTCTCTTGGGCTTTAAGTGCAATTCCCTTATCTTTAGATTTAGCAGTTTTAGGGAACATATCAATTTCATAAGTTTGCAAATCTCCTACAAGTTCTTCCAATTTTAGCGTATTTAAATTACCCATAGAATTTAGCACAGTGACTTTAGGGATAAAACGCTTAGGTAAAGAACGAAGAATCTTTTTAACAACTCTAGCATTAGGAATATGTTCACCAAGATTAAAGCTAGTATTCACAATGTCTGAAAGTCTAGCATAAAATTCATCAAAGCATTCAGATTCATGCATGGTGATGGTTTCAAATTGAGTTGTCAAATTTTGTAACTTAGATTCTTTCACAGCATTAGTTCCTTCATGGGTGAGTTGTAAAACATCCCATGCCTCTTTTGACGTGGTGCACGTCATTATACATTTGAACTCATCAGGTGTGACAGACCCAGAAATAACACTTAGACCCTTACAATTAAAAGATGACCATTTAAATTCTTCATTAGTCCAAGAAGTGTCAGGTTTCAAATTGATCACATTATCAACAGTCACGGAGGGAGGAGTCCACCCTCTTTCAACTAAAATCCAAACCCTTTCATCTATGGCTTTTAAAGCCGACCTCATTCGGACTTTCCAATAAGCATAATTTGTCCCGTCAAAAACAGGCATTTTATTATATAACTTCTCCATTTGAACACGCACTTTTTTCAAAAATCAATTTTTTCAGAAAATTGATATCTTAGAAAATTTTTGCGGAAAATAGGAATACGCGATAGATTAGCGTAACCTGCTCTGATACCAATTTGAGAACGTATGTGCTTGCGTTCAACTGAGAAAATTATATATTAAACAACTTTTAACCCAAACAAACCCTAAACATGCAACAATATGTGATTGAATAAGATGATAATCTAAGCAAGAACATTCAAACACATGCTTGTGAGGAAAAATCCCCCAAAGGGGCAAAACCATTTATTTTCATTATAATATTGTAGGCTGTACAATTTCGGATTACAATGAAAATACAAGTGACTAAGAATTACCTTCAGGTGTCGGATTCTGTAGTCGGCGGCTGGAACTATCCCTTTCCAGTAGGGCTGCAATGGAGAAGAAGAACGATCTTCTCCACAAGGGTGTGAACAGCAAAAGTGCGTTCCTGGGTTGCAAAGTGATTCACAAAGGATTGGCAATTTGTGTGAATCAAATACCTAGAGTCTAGATGCTCAATAGGTGAAGACTTAGGGCTTTCTGTACTCTGAAAATCGTGTGTATAAGTCTTAGAAAACCACTTCCCGTAGTGGGATTAAATAAGAAGTCTCGGGCCTTAAAAATCTGAACACGATCTGTTTAAGTTTATCCCAGGCGGACCGATCCGGGTCTGAGGCGGATCGGTCCGATTGACCGGATCGGTTCTTTTATTCTGAGGCGGATCGGTCCGTTGATGATCGGATCGGTTCTTTTCCAGGCTTCATCGGTTCGCTTGCGGTACGGGGTATACTGGCCTTCAGCAGTCGGATCGGTCCGGGTCTGAGGCGGTCCGGTCCGATTGACCGGATCGGTTCATTTATTCCAGGCGGACCGGTCCGATTCTGTCAGACTTTGATTCCTCTTCTTCTTTTGATATTCGGATCCGTTGATGAATGTATGAATCTTGAATTTCTTCAACGGTGTAACGCCGTGCGACATAATATATTGATAATGGACAAAAATGTCCTTACATTTTTTATTTAAGAAAAGAGTTTCTTCAAAAAACAACTCGGAGTTACTTAAATAGTTTATTTTCAATAAACGGCTTTAGTAACGCATTTTTCAAGCAAGTGGTCCAAATGTGCCTTGGAAATTGTACAAAATCTCCTAAAATCACACCGTCTCTGATAAGACCAATGGATGATTAACGAGTGGAAGATAACCCCAAAGTTTATAGTAAAAACCACTAATTTTTGTAGAAAGCATGAATGTGGGTTTTATCTCAAAATCAGAAGTATAGAAAACTTATAGTTTTTATACAAAAAAACTAATTTCTCTTGCCACTCTTCAAATCTAGGATAGCACAAAGATGTGTTTTAATGGAGGTTTGTGTACGAGGTTTTGGATGCATTCTCTCATTCAAACTACGCATTCTTCCTCCATTCTCCCTCTTTATCACCCAATGTTTTTTTTTTGCTCTATTTATTTCTCTCTCTACTCCCCCTCACTCCCTTTTTTCTCTCTATCTAAATTGTGACTGGCCATAAATAATGAAAGAGTGAAACACTCCTTATATAGGTAAGGCAGGAAGGTCCTAGAAAATCTAAAGCAAACAAAGGGATGAAATCCTTTTTTAGATGATCCTAAGGCTGTGGAATAAGCTTACAATTTAAGCTAAAATGATATTTGGTTAAATCCCCAAACCCAAAGTTTGAAACACTAAACCACAAGGTTTGGGGTGAATTTTATTTCTACCCCGTGCTTTCAAAAGTTGTAAACTTAATGCATATTTAGTGACGCAATTATAACCCTTTGACAGGCCTTCATTTAGAGAACTAATGGGACTAAATTAAATACATTCCATGTGTGTTTAAGTTAGTTATCCAAATGGAAGACTGATAAGGGGTTAGAATTACATCACTATGTACATTGGGATCAAGTTTGTAACTATTAAAAATATAGGGTAGAAATCAAATTTATCCCAAACCTTAGGGTTAAATTTGCATTTCCCCTTTTATTTATTTATCAACATTTTTTACATTTCACTTTTAAAAAAAAAACTTACAAGTGATTTGTTCAAGTGTTAAAAGTAATAGTTCAATTAATGATAGCTAGGGAGTGGTTGTGTAACACAACATTCTAAAAAAACGGGTAGCAAAAAAATAACCATAAAGTTTAGGTTAACACTCCACAACCCAATTTAATTATAGTTGTCTTTCTAATAAAGGACATACTAATTACGGATGACAAAGGTGATAAGAAAGTCATCACTTCTCCGTCCTCACTTAATATCCTCCTCTTTTCCTATTCCCTCCTTTATCCCTCTTTTTTAGCAGGGAATCCCCTTCCCCGAATCAATTGGGGAACAGGTTTTTCGTAGAAAGCCAAATTTATCAAAAGATTGTTATCATAATACTTTTTTCGTTTAAGCCTATGTTCAAAGTTTTGATTATATGAAAAACTACAATGTAATTTTTATTTTGGGTTATTATCATTTTAGTCCCTCGAAGCTTACCTTATTTGGCACTTCAAACCGCAATGTATACAAACTGGCACATAAAACTCAAAAGTTTGTTAGTTCAGTCACTTTTGTCCAAAGCGTAACGAATTTTTAAGTTTTTCTGGGCGGAAAATATTTTTTCGTTTAATTTATTAATTAAATTCTTTAAAAATTGTAACTTTTTGGATGAAATTAAAAAAATACGAGAAAAATATCGTTGGACTCATATAGTCACGTAGATGATTTTATATAAATAAAATTATTAAATTTGACATACTTTGTATTTTAGTGTTTGTCTTAGTTAAAGGTCACCAAACACTACAATATTTACCAATTTTTGTTTTATTTTATATATTAACATGTTATAATCAATACATAGATATTTTTTAAAGCAGAATATAATTTTATATAGAAATTGAAGTAAAGTTTCATACATTACCTTATTAATTCTACTGTACTGATTACGTCACTTTCTTGAAAAATTTAAGACACGGACCGTTTATGAAAGAGGATTATTATTATCTAAATATTTCAAAAAATATTTTTAAATTATTTATTTAGAGTATTTTTTTTATAAGAGACATAAATAATTAACTGAAATACTTATTTTGATTATGTGTGTGTGTGTGTATATATATATATATATATATATATATATATAGAGAGAGAGAGAGAGAGAGAGAGAGAGAGAGAGAGAGAGAGAGGTTCTCATACATACCAAGTTACATACTTGCTGATGCAAACTTATTTTAATGAAATATTAAAAAATATATTTTTGAGTTTAATTTTTTAATGTGATATTTAAACAATTCAATGGATCCATATACAAAAATCAACTCAAAATAATTTTTTTTGCTATTTTTAAAAAATCGGTCAAACTTTCACACCTTTTAAAATGATTTAAAATCTCTGAAAGTTAAATCGATTTTTTAAAAATAGATAAAAAAAATATTTTGAGGTGATTTTTAAATGGATCCATTGAAATGTTTAAATATCATATAAAAAATTTCAACTCAAAAATAACTTTTTTACTATTTAAAAAAACTTGGTATGTAAACTTGGTATGTATGAGAGCCTAACTCTCTCTCTCTCTCTCTGAGTGAGCTCCTCTTGTAAGGACTCCTTATAGTACAAACCCCGGTACATACTATTTTTTTTAAATAGTAAAAAAATGAATTTTTTGATGAAATTTCATAGATATGATCTCCACGGTGAGAAGATCGTCTTCAATTTTTTTCATCAAAAAATTCAATAAAAGAACCGTTGAGATGAGGTGATATATAAAAAAAACATATAAATATGCATTTTCAACCGTTGAAATGTTGACGATCTTCTCACCCACTTTTTGATTGAGATGAAACTTCATGAATAGGATCTCGACAATAAGAAGATCATATCCGTGAACTTTCATAAAAAAATTCAATCAATACAGTGGCTGGCGCCGATCAAACATTTCAACGGTTAAAAATGCATATTCATACATTTTTTTTACATATCACCTGATCTCAATGGTTTTTTTATTGAATTTTTTGATGAAAAAATTTGAAGATGATCTTCTCATCGTGGAGATCAAATCCATGAAGTTTCATCAAAAAATTCTTTTTTTTACTATTTAAAAAAAATGGTATGTACCGAAATCTGCACCATAAGGGGTCCTTACAGGAGACTTTCTATATATATTGTAAAATATAGTAAATAAACAATTAAAATAGTTTTTGAACTATTTAAATAGTAATAAATATCTTTCATAAAGGGTTATAATCTTAAATTTTGTAATTAAGTAGCGTAACTAATACACACTAGAATTAATATGGTAATATATGAATCCATATTTAAAATTATAAATAAAATAATATTTTCTTTCAAAAGTATCTATTTATTTATTATAACATATTAGTATATAATTATGAACCAGAACTTGGTAAAAAATATAGTGTTCAGTGAGCTTTAATTAATACAAAGACCAAAAATAAAACATGTGTCAACAATATGTCAAATTTAATGAATTTATATATAAGAAGAATCTACGTGTCAACACGAGTCCGACGACATGTTTTCATAATTTTTTAATTTTATATAAAAGTTATGATTTAAAAAAAAAACTAATAAATTAAACAAAAAATCTTCTTTCCCTCAAAAATTCTGAATAGTCCGTTAGATTTTGGAGTAAACTGACTCAACTAATAAATTTTGAAATTTTAGGTGTCAGCTTAAATGAGTTAAACTCGGAAGGAATAAAGTGATAATTGAGACAATGCAAGGCTATGATCTTTTCCGTCCTTGGCCTGAACTGGAATAGAGAATTAAAATGGGGCACTTTATAATTAAGTCCCTCGAAAATAATTTTTAAATATTTAAAAATAATTTACTATTAGGTGCACTTGTTATTTGACTTTTACAAGAAGAGAAAGTGGACCTAAGTGTTTAATAAGTGTTTAAAATTTGTTAAAATTCATTTAGCGTTTAAAATTTGTTTACAACGGACCTAAAAGTACATTCCTCTTAAAAATTAGGACAATTTATAATTAGGTCCCTTGATAATAATTTTTAAACATTTAAGAACAATTTACTATTATTAATGAACTTAAATATTTAAAATTTATTAAAATTCTTTTAATATTTAAAATTTATTTGTAAGGAAATTAAGAATACTTTTACTTAAAAACTATTACCCGTCCCGTCCTCGTCTCCTTCCCAAAAATTTACATCTGATTACTGGCACATTGGTGGCCAATCCTAGCTAGAACCCTAACCCATAGAAAATTTTGCAATCCTTGAGGTCAACCATCCCAAGCAGATACGTTATACACGATATATAATTATTATTTACTTTGCCGTCATAGAGGAGAATGGATTGTGACAAGCAAAAACACCTCCAAGAGAAATACTTTTAATTTTTATTTTGCGGAATAAAGCGGGGCCTTGGATGACAATAAGGCACATTGAAAATAATCAAAAGGGGTGTACTTTTGATTTGTTTAAGCTTCCTTATGGAGAAGAATATTTACATATGGATTATATGTAGTGAAGGCAGCCAAGATGACATACCAACTGAGGCAAGGTATTCCGAATTCTACTGTCCATAGGGAGACAATAATACAGAAATGAAAAGAAACCATGAGTGGATACCCTGACACACATACAACTTTAATAGGATCATGTGAACCTCCTTTTTCTTTTTCTTTTTCTTTTTATTTTTATTTGTTTGTTAATGATCATATGAATTGCAAACATTATTCAATATATATTAGATGCATGCACATCAATCGGATAACAACTAAAATCACAGAAAAGAGGGTACACACAGTGACGGAGTCAGGATTTTTAGTTAATCGGGGACAAAGTTTCGAGTGTTACTGGGGGTTCGAGGGCGGGAGACCCCGAGGCAATTTTTTTTTTGGGTTATTTCGAGTTTTATACAAATTACAACTTTATTTCGAGTTTTATACAAATTATAGTTCATCCAAATTGACTAGAAATTATATGTTTCGAGTTTATTTCGATTCTTTTTGGGCATATATGTTTGGGACTCAAATTACAGAGAAATTTGACAACGGGCGGATTACAGAAATAAGGGTATATGTTTGGTGGGACTACAAAAAATCTCATACATACAGTATATTAAAAAATGTCTAAACGCGTTTTCACGTCTTGTGTGTTGTCTCCTCGTTTTCGTTTAAAAAAATTCTCCATTACTTCCTGTTTAAAAAATACCACATATTTTAGACTACATTTATCACCACATATAAAACCACATATTTAAAAAAAATAATAAGCGCATATATGTTTGGGACACAAAAATTATAGAAATTTTTCATTTTCCCCCAATTACAGAAATTACACAAAAATAAGGGCATATATGTGTTTGGACACAAATTACAAAAATAAGGGTATATATTTTTCATACAATTTCTCAAAAAAAAATCATTTTTTTGGAGAAATTGTATGAAAAATATATACCCTTATTTATGTACAATTTCTCCAAAAATAATACATACAAAAAACCACACATTCAATCAAAACCCTATATTTTTTTATATTAATGGTACACAAAAATCATACGTACAAACAAAAATCTTACACAAAAATCATATTAAGGTTAAAAAAATACCTGATGAGATGACTTAGTAGGAGCTGGCTGCTGGCGGCCGAAACTGAACCTAACATTACCTAGAAATTTTTTTATTTTTTTTTGCAAAAACTAAACTAGGGTCATGGCCCCCCTTGGTCCTCACCTCCATCCGCCCCTGTACACACACACACACACACACAATTGTGTGTGTGTGTATTGTGTGTGTGTGTGTATATATATATGTGTGTGTGTGTGTGTGTGTGTGTGTGTGTGTACGGGATCCAGTATGGGTGCTACTTACTTCCCCCCATTTAGGATGTCTTAAAAAAAAATTGTTTCTATTTTTTGTATAAGTTTATAAACATTTTATGGGACCAAAAAATGCATTGAGCTGATTTTATTTTTAAGGATCCCATAAAATGATTATAATTCATACAAAAAAATAAAAATAAAAATATTTTTTTTAAAAATATCCTACATGTGTCCCGTAAATCAAGCTCTCGTATTGGAGCTTCTCTCTCTATATAAAGCATATACAAGTTGTTTTAAGTTGGTGAAAATTTGTATATATTACTATTTTCTAAAAAAAGGGCAAACCCAGTGCACGAGGCTCCCGCCACTGCGGGGTATTGGGGGGGTTGGATGTACGCAGCCTTATCCCTGCATACGCAAAAAGGCTGTTTCCATGACTCGAACCCGTGATCTCCAGGTCACAGCGGAGGCAACCTTACTATTTGTGATATTCAAGAGATCATTTATAAAAAAAAATAAGGGTTATTTACTATTTGGAGTCTAGTAGTTCTCTTTATTTTTGGTTTGGATCCATTAGTTTTCGTATTAGTCGTTTGTGATTCAAAATTGACGTAAACTATTAGTTGACTAGTTTGACCTTCGATTAACCCACTTTTTCGACTAAAAATACCATTTTACCCGTGAAGATAATAATATACATTATTATATTTATACATTGTATATTTATATGTTCAATATATACATACAATATTAAAAATACATTAACTTATAAATTTATTTTAATACATTTACACACACACACATAGGGATGACAATTTAACCCGGCCCGTAAAAGCCCCGCCTCACACCGACCCTAATGGGGCGGGTTTTAAAACCCGATTAATGAAATAAGAGCGGGTATGAGTTTACAAAAAATTCGTTTGTTAAATGGTCGGGTTAGGAGTTAGCTTAAATAAAACTACTCCGCCACGCCCCGTTTAACTTCTGCCTACATAAATAGAATTTATATGTATTTTAATTAGAATTAAACTATACATATATATATATATATATATATATATATATATATATATATATATATATAGACACACACACACACACACACACATTCACACACACTAAAAAATCCTTTGTATGTATGTTAATTTTGCAAAAGATCTATGTGAAAACATGGATTGACAATTGGGGAAATGTCTCACGTATTAGAATATGAACCATTATAGACCTCTAAAACTATAGTGTAATATTTTAATTTTACTATTTTTAAAATTAATCAGACCCGTAGGAATCCCGACCCGCCCCGTTTATAAAATGGGGTGGGTTAGGAGTTAACTTAAATAAAAACCGTCCCCCCTCCCCGTCCTGTTTATTAAATGGGGCGGGTTAGGATTTTTAAAAACCCGCCCCAAACCCGTCCCGTTGCCATCCCTACACACACACACACACACACACACACACACACAATAATTTACATTAATATTTAAACAAAACACTTCTTAATTATAAAACGGTTTTATAACAAATCAATTTTGTTAATGAAAAAATCAGCTTTCCTGTCCAAAACAATTTTAACGTTTTTATTTATAAAAAAAAGATTTTAAAAAAAGTTTATATATAAATTTTTTTAACCTTTTCAAAAATAGTTTTATTTTTAAAAAAAAATTACTATGGAATTTTTTTTAACCAAAGGTATCCAATATTCATAGTGTGAAAGTCGTCAAAATCTTTCTTGATCCAAAATACATCTCTTGTTTGGTAAAGCTATAAAAAAATCATTTTAATACTGTATCTTCCCTAAAGTTTTTATAATTCAAAGTACGGGTCGATACTAAAATTGAAATTTGTCACTTAATGCAGTACAATTTTAAACAACCACCCATAATCTCACTGTTATATACAATTTGAATTTAGTCTGTAAAGAGTAGGGTTGTGTTTCGACCGGATCGGATCGAAAAATGACCCTTCGAAAAAAATTCCAATTGTTTTGGAAATAAAATAATTATTTCGATTCCCGATCCAATTTTTTTGGAAAATTGAATGAATTCGGAAAAATCGAAAAAAATCGGGAATTCAAAAAATATACTAAAAATCTAGAAATTTCGAAAATTACAAAATTTCAAAAAAAAAAAATATAGGCTTTTCGATTACTTGAAATTCTCATTTTAAAGAAATCATGAAATAAGTTTAATCCAACATGTAAATACATAAGGATTTAACCATTTTTTTCATTTGTGTAGAGGATAGAATGATAATTACCTTTTATAGAGGACTTTTTTTTTTACCTCTTATTCTCTAATAGCTGATGTGGGGCATCGAATGTTTAAAGAAGTTGAAAAAATCGAAAATCGAAAATTATTTCGAAAAATATAGGAAATAATTCGAAAAAATCGGATCGACATAGTTCGAAAAAATCGGATAAGAAAAATCAGAAATTCAAAAATTCAAAATTATTTTCGATTTCCGATCTTATTATTTTCGAAAAAATCAAAAATCAGAAATCAGAAATCAGAAAACCCTATATACGTTCCAAAATCGAAAATTATTTATTTGGATATCAAAAAAATCGGAATGTTCGGGAAAAAAAACACAACCCTAGTAAAGATTAACAAAATACATGTAGCAAGACTAGGGTTACCTTTTTTTATTTGAAACACTTTTATGATAAAATGTTATGATAAAAAAGTTTAAAAAAAAAAGGTTATTGTAGATAAAAATGTTGAAAAAATATTTCATAAAATAACATGCAGTTTTTTTATAAAATTCATAAAATATTTCATAAAATTCTTTTTTAATTAAAAATTGTTAAAACATGCAGTTTTTTTAAATAAAAAATAGTTAAATATTTAACATACAGTTTTCTTATGCATAAAAATAGTTAAAAACCATTTTTTTAAAACTTATAATTTTTTTGTAACAAAGAGTTAATTAAAACAATTTGCTTAGTTTATTGAAAATAGTTAGATGTATAAAAATGAATGCATTAAAATAAATTTAAATATTAACATATTTTTAATTTAGATGTATATATGTCATGTATAAATGTATAATGTATAATATATTGGTATACTAATGTGTATTAATATAATTAGAGGCAAAAGAGTCATTTTTATTGATAAAATTGGTCATTTGGCGGTTAAATCGGCCAACTAACGGTTTTCGTCACCTTTGGACCCCATCCAACGAATATGAAAATAAATGAACCCAAACTCTAAATAGTGAGAACTACTCAACCCCAGATAGTAAAAGACTTAAAAAATAATTGTGAGTGCAAATAAACACCATGAATGAATATAAGCAATTGAAACCAAACAATCAATAAAATAATTTCACAACAAAAAGATTTATGTGGTTAGGCAATTGCCTACGTCCATGGAGTGTTTCTCTCTTTTTATTTCTTCATTAAAATTCTTTAGCAAGAGGTTGCGAGCCCCTTTTTCTTGGGGTGAGGGTTATATTTATAGAGACGGAGGAGGTCAAATTATGTAGGCTTCTCACAGATATGGTTAAGTCACTTCCTGATTTGCAAGATCTTCGTAAGTGGGATTGACCTCTTCATAATGTTTGGGATGTTTGGTTTTCTCTTTACAATTGCCCCCTAAACTCTTTAGAATGATTGGGTCAGAGAGTTTTAAGAAGATGTCTGGCCCAATCAGTTGCTCAATCCACCCGATTAGCTTTAAGTCTAGCGAGGTCATGCTTCGTAATTGTTCCATTATAATGAGGGTACGTTAGTAATATTTTAAAAATTAACTTTTAGTTACATTGATGAATCTTGGATTTTGTTCTCGTATGACTGGACATTTGGAATTTTGTTATGTGTTTAATCAAGACTTTGCACCGCCATTTGCATATTTCAATTCATTTAAAACAAATGCTTGGTTGAGGGTGAACATTGGTTTCACACTCTCTTAGTGGCTAAGGGGGGAATAACTATTCCCCAGGATAAACTATTTATGTAGTTTGGAGAGTTTTTTGAAGTGATCCCTACTTAGTGTTTCGAGGGGTTTTGTGTCTAGAGAGATGAAGGGATATAGGTTAACTTTATATCTATTCACTGCATTTTTTATTATGCTCGTTAATGTAACCACTGATGATGATCTTCTTATTTTTTTATTAAGCTCGATCAAAGAAGAAATAGTCCTCGCCTTCTCACTTCAATAAAGAGGAACTCATCAAAATTTAGAATTTGAGAAGGTCGCGGGTTTAGGTGGAGATCACCTAAGGTCGATGTCTTTTCTTATGGAGTACAATAATTCCACAAGAAGTTTTAGTATTCATCCAGTGGATCAATCCCCGATGTTCCCCTTCCTTTAACTAGTGAGGGGTTTTCCAGTTCCTCCTCCTTTGAGTCACAAAATGTCGATACCATATCTGGTATAAATGAAGAAGGGATGGCTCTGAAGAAGAGGATTATGTTGGTTGATGATGATGATTCACTGGCATCCCCTAAATCTAAGGTTCCCAAGAAGAAGGAGCTTGTGGGTCCTTCCACGCCATTTCTATGAGGGATCCCATCCCAAAGAGAGGAATAAGAAGGACAAGAGTGCTTCTTCTTCTGCCACTATTATTCCTCCCCAAAAGGGCGATGCCCCAATTCTGGGGAGGGATCCGTGTGATTTCATTAGACAAGCATACATCTTTGGGTTTTGCCTGCTGAAAGGGAGAGTGCCTGCCCTCGATCCTAAGAAAGTTAACCAATTGACACGCAATCAGCTTTCTACCCATGCTGCTCGTCATTGTCACTAGTGAACAAAATTTTATTCTACTCTATTTGGATTGTTGATTTTTTTTAAAAAAAATCTAACATAATTCTCTTTCTTCTCATTACAATTTATTCCTGACTTTATCGTCATTCTAAAGAAGCCCTCCGAGAAATCGAAGATAGATGATCTCACCGTCACCATGAAGAACTTAGAATCTACTCTGTTCGATATGCATAAGTCCTATGAGGCTGATAAGTTATCCACCAGCTTAATGATGACTAGCCTAAATGATGATCTTGCTCAACTTAAGATTGAATTCAATAAGCTGAAGACTAATCCCGACTAGTTGGTGGTTGAGCGTGATCCGTTAAAGGAGGAACATCCCAAGACCATTTCTTTTGCAAACGATAAAGGCTACCAAGCAGGGTATAAAGACGCCTGAGACGATGTGAAGCATTAGTTGGCCTTCATCAGAAGGTCCAACTCCCTGACGAAGGTCGACGTCCCGACCGAGAACAGTTCTTTAGGGAGTATAATCTAGCTGCACTACAAAGGGATGAGGAAGATGGCTGAGTATCCCCTTCATCCGACTTGGGAAACTTTGAGGCAGATAAAAGTATGTCCCAAGATCTGGTGAAGGATAAAGAAACCATAAACTAGTGAGGATTAGTTCCATAATTTTTTTATAAATTTTACTTCTTCTTGCTTGCAAAGGCCTTACCTTATTTTATCATCAATGAAATAATTTTTTCAATGATCTGGCTTCGTTCTTTAATGCTTGCTGAAATTTATCTTTTTTTATTCTTGCAGCCTAGTAATGTTCCTCTGAAAACCTCGTTTACTGGTAACTTAGGCTCTGTCCTTGGTCATAGGAATGCTCAAGCTCGCAGTTCCTTCGTTTCTATTAAATTCTTTAAAAAAGATGACTAAAGCCTATAAGGAGCAATCTACTATAGTGGCTAAGTTAAAAAAAGATGCGAGGGACCTTTGCGACGGTAGTACACTCATGTATAATTAGGTGAATTCTCTAAGGGAACAGCTTATCGAGTCAAAAAATGTTGGTAACATTGGCGCTCTTCTCCAAACTAAGAATGATTTTCTTCAGAAGAAGTTTGCCAAGGCCAAGGAAGACTTGAAAGGGAAGGAGTTATGAAGATGGGACTAAATTGTGACATAATTAAGTTTCGTTATCTCTTCATAATGGGTCATTGCATGGTGTGGTTTGTCGATTACGATGAAGTGTGGATGGATTCCCCCATTAAGCTGGACGAAGCAAAGAAACTAGCCTATAAGCATGGCTGGTTGAATGCCTTGGAGGTGTTAAAAGTCCAAAAGGACTCTGAACTTTTGTATTGGTACTAACTTGATTGTACGGTGTACCACTACCCTCCCTTTGAAAGTGAAGAGAGTTGAGTTCCTATAGATGTTGTTCTTTATCAGTTGGCTAAGAGCTACTTCTCATCTTATGACATCAACGATGAGTTCCAACCAAATCCCAAAGATTGTCGAAGATAATCTTTTTCCAGGGTGACCACTCTCCGACGATGATAACCCTGCTATCTTTGTTGTATTGTGTTGTATCTATGAATTTTGTGAAATGACAATAAGTGTTTGTACAATTCCATACTTGGTATTTTTCCATTTTACTGTGAGAAACACATATTTATTATCTTCCTTACCTTTTAGATTGTGTCGTCACATTACCTTAGGCCTAGAGCAGATTTTGAAAAAAATACACTTAGTTTTAGGTCCATCCACCCATTTAGGATTAATACGTGATCAAGGTTGAGTTCACTTAGTGACTGTGGATCCCCCATAGGTCTTTTGCTTGCCTAATTAATCGTGAGGTTTTCGTGTTTTTATTGACAAAGGCCGTGAAACCTTATTTTTTTAATTATAATCAAAATAAGGTGATATGGATTAATGTTTGACCATTAACAAAAGTGTATGCATGTCACTTTTGAATAATGTTAAATAGCTAAATGAACCATTCAGTCTTGTACTTTATTAGAAAAACTGGAACAAACTAAGAGCAACATAAGTTTTGGAATTAAAATTACGAAAACTAACTAAGCTATAAATAACTAAATAAGAGAAATTTTAAAAGTATAATTTCTTTAGGTTGGCTGCATTCTATGCCCTTACCATGTCACTGACCTCCATTATTTCCAAATGGTAGGCTCCTTACAGATCGTCTCTGATGACTTTGAATAGTCCCTCCCAGTTTAGTCCCAACTTGCCATTCTAAGTTTTTTTAACAATGCTGAAGGCTTTTCTGAGGACGTAGTCACCGACCTAGAATTTTCTCTCATTCACACTGCCTAGCTAGTTGTTGTTGGTAAGAGGCCATATTTATTATGTATTGTTCCTTTCACTCATCGGCTAGGTCAAGTTCAGTTCTCATGACTTTCTCATTCAAGCCCTGATCGGTAATGGTGGTTCTTATAATTGGCAGATTAGCTTCCAAGGGAATAATAACTTCCAACCCATAAGTTAGAGTGAAATGCGTTTCCCCAGTAGGTCTTTTAAGTGTAGTATGCTATACCCGGAGGACGTGAGGTAGATCATCCTCCCAATATCCTTTTGCCCTTTCTAATCTCTTTTCCATAACGCCGATCATGATTTTGTTGGAGGCCTTAGCTTGACCGTTTTTCTAAGGATAGTCCACAAAGCTGAAGTGATGCTTGATGCTATGGCCATCAAAGAAACCTTGGAATGGAGAAATTTCAAATTATAGGTCGTTATCTGTGATAATCACCCTAGGTACGCCAAAACATAATCCTTCAGTAAGCCTAATCATTTTAGTGTCCCTAATGTTTGCCAATTGTTATGCTTCAATCCACTTCATCAAGTAGTCTGTGTCGTCCAAGATGTCTTTGCGGTTTCCTAGTGAGGTTGGGAGTTGACCTATGATATTCAAATCCCATTGGGTAAACTAGCACAGGCTAGTCAGGGACTTTAAGTCACCGAACGAATGATGGAGCATCCTTTTGCATATACGATCATCAGTACCCTTCTTTAATTGATCGAAAAGCCAATGACCTCCCTATAGTGTGAATTATCGTATATGTAAAAAAATGCTCCAGTGTGAATCATAGTGTTAGTACCGAACATGGTCAACGTCAATTGGATGAATGTATTAGAGGTAGGGATCGGTGAAAGATATTTTGTAGAGTTTTACTTCAGGCACTAGAGAAAATTATCCATCTTTCATTATAACTTGGTGGGATTGCTTCTTATCAAACGATAGGATGTCATTTTATGGATAAATAATTATTGAGTCCATCCAGATGTGACTTTTTTACACAGTGAGAATCTGCTCGATGACCACTGGCTTTGTGATACTAAATTTGGAAAAGAATTCTACCTTAATGGTTCTTTTAATATCAGAGTCTAATATTGATCCCAAGGCTGCTAATGCATCAGTGTGTTTGTTATTCCTATGGGAGAACTCTTGAATGTGGACTTTCTCAAATTTGGACATTAAATCGTGGGCAAACTGAAGGTATGCCGTCGTTCTTGATCCCTAATGTTGAAACTTCATATAACTTGATTGGATACCAACTATTAATTATAGTATGTATCAAGATGGCTTACCCTTAGTGAGTAAGATTTTCACAGTCCGATGATGAGGGGTTCATACTCAGTCTTATGTTTAGAAGCTTCAAAGTCAAGTCTGATCCCCTACTCAACCATGGAATTTTTTGAGGAATAAGTACAATTCTCACTCCTACCCCTTTGGAGTTGGATGTTTAGTCCATGCAAAGTGTCCAAGTTTTGGACTAGTCAATCTCCTAACTTCCTAACTAATTGACTACATCTTGGTCATTGGGTTCCTCTTCTCCTATAAATTTAAAAATGAAATTTTCCATCACCTAACATTTTATTGCCATTATTTTTTTATAGTGTATATCAAATCTCCTAAATTGGACCAATTATTTAGACATCCGCCCAAACAGATTGGCCTTTCGAACAACGACTTTGGGGGGAAGGAAGTGTTGACCATGATTAAATGAGCTTCGAATAAGTGATTCAACTGTAATGCAACGACTAATGAATAGTCCAGTTTTTAAGTGTGAGGTAGCACTGCTCGGAATTGAGGAGAGTTTTATTAACGTAGTAAATAGGGGATTGACGTTCCCCTTTCTTGCACATTATGGCTGAACTGACTGCATGGTTGGAAACTACTAGGTGGAGATAAATAGGGTCTTATAAATCTAGAATAGACAACATGTGAGATTTCTTAGGTAGGATTTGATTTCCTCGCGGGCCTTTGAACATTCCTCGTTCAAAGTGAGGCATTTTTCTTCTTTAGTAGATGAAAAATGGTCGACATCATTCAAAAGACTTTAAGATGAAATGATTAAAGGCTGCTAACATCCTTGTTAACTTTTATATCTCGTGCAACATCTTTGGGGGATGAACGTTGTTGATCACAACTGTTTGGTCAGGGTTGACCTCAATACCCCTCTTACTGACTAAGTACCGTTTGAACGTTCCAGCCAAAACCCCGATGAGCATTTGGGCGTGTTAAGCTTCATTCGGTAGTGCCTAAGGAGATCAAAAGTCTCTGCTAAATCCTTCAAATGATCGAATTTTAGCTTTCTCTGAATGAGTATGTCATCAATGTATACCTCCATCTTGTCTCCCAAGAGTTGCTTGAATATCCTTGTAACCAATCTTTCATACGTGGCACCTATAATTTAAAAGGCTAATCCTTATAATAATTCAAGCCCATAGTGGTTATAAATGAAGTTTTATCTTGGTTAGTGTCGAACAATGGGATCTGATGATACCGTGAGTATGCATTCAGAAAAATCATTCGTTCATGGTTGCTTGCAGCGTCGATCAGATGATCGATCTTAGGCAGAGGAAAACTGTCTTTGGGGCATGCCTTATTGAGATCGGTGAAATCCATGCATACTCTCCAGTTATCGTTACTATTTTTTACTACCATCGGATTTGAGAGTAATTTGGCAATTGATGAACTTCTCTGATGGACCCTACATCCAGAAGTTCCCCCACCTATGTTTCTAATGCTTTTTTTGGGGGGGGGGGGGGGGGGTAGTTCGACGAGCCTTTTGTGTAACCGGAGAATACATGGGATCAACGTGAATTTTGTGTCATGCGACTTCAGGGTCGATCCCATACATATCATACGGTTGCTATGTGAATATATATTAATTCTGCTTCAACGGAGAAATAAGTTCCCCCTCTCTTGCTCGAAGAATGTGGTGTATATCAAAATCTCCTTTTAGGCTAAGTTTAATTAAAGACTAACTCCTCCAGTTTCTCCTTAGCCCTATCTTCGGTGTCAACTCTCGTGTCTTCCATTCCTGATCTTTCGTGCTTTACTTACTATTTGGATGGTGTAGCTCCGTCTTGAGAAATTTTAGGAATGATCTCCTTTGATTTCTTCTTCTCTTATTTAGGCCTGATGGTAGTGATAAAACACTTTAGAGCAATGTCTCGGTTGCCTCTGATTTCCATTAATTTGAGATCTATGATTCACTTGAGTTTTTAATAGTGAGTGTAGGTAACAACCTGCATCGCTTGCAACCATCCTCTCTCGAGATTGGCATGACATGGCGAGTCAATGTTTACCATCAAGAACCCGATAAGTTTTGAGATATTCTCGACTCTGATGGGTAGAACCACCTTTCCTAAATGCATAGTCACTTTTTCAACAAAACCGACCAAAGGGATGGTCGATTCCTTCGAATCCTCTAGCTTTAGTTTGAGCATGTGAAAAAGTTTCAGGTATATTACTTTAGAGGAGCTCCCTTAATCGACTAGTAGCTTATCCACGTCCTGGTTTGCAATTCTGAGGGTGATTACTATCACATCATAATATGGAGTTCTCATTCTGATCAGATCATCTTCTGTGAAGATTACATTCTTGTTGCATACTACATTTTCTGGTTGCCTGCACTTACTCGTCGGACTTTTTGCACGGTTAATCTGGAAGACCTTCATAATTGCAATGACTTTTTTGAGCTCCATCCAAATAGCATTGCCTTAAATATTCTTGGAACTTTAGTAACCATGGATAATAGTGAACTCATGCCCCACCTCATCCTCCAAAACATTATCTAGTTTCTGGTCAGCTCTGGGGGAGACCTTGTCAGCCTTATTTTCTACGTACTCATTTAAATGCCCCACTTGGGCCAACTCTTCCATATGTGACTTGAGAGCCTTATAGTTTTCTGTTTTGTGCCTGTTCTCTTTATAATAGGTGTATCCGAGTGAGAAATTTCTTTTACTTGGGTCTCTACCCATCTTCTTCGGCCACTTGAGGAACTGCTGGTCGTTGATCTTACCCAAGATATCATAGATCAGTTCTTAGTAAACAGCGTTAATCGCCTGAAAATCTTTGAACGTGTCTATTTTGTCTCCGTTCTGCTTTTGTCCCCTTCTTGAGGATGCTCTCTTTATCTTTCCCTTTGGTCTCCTTTGCGCGACCGTTGCCACCTTTGTTGAGGGTGACGACATCTTCCACCTTGGCATACTTTTCTGTACGTGTTTACCTTCTTCTTGGTGAGGGACTGGTCCAACATGGAATTGTGGGGACCCCTATATTGAATGATACTACGGAAACTTGATCCGAGCAATCTTCGACTTTATTGAATGTTTTACATTAGCATCTAGCATAGTTCTGTAAAGTCTCTTGGGGTTTCTTCCTCATGGGGAGGAAATAATCCATTCTCTTTGGGTAAGTACTTCTTGTAATAAAGCGAGTTGTGGATGTCGGGCGACCTGACTTCTATCCAGGTGGATCTCAGATCTAACTCTGTGTAGTGATAGTCCCCCTTACTGATTGACCGTAACAGGTGCACTGTGAGGGTAAGACATTACTTAACTTGTTGGCTTAAATTATCTTAGGAAAATGAATCATTTTCAACAGATGACGCCAATTATAAGTACAAATAACCACAATAAATGAATCTAAGCAATTGAAATCAAATAAAGAATAAAGCAATCTTCTAACAAAAGGGTTTATATGGTTCAACAATTGCCAACGTCTACGGGGTATTTCTCTCTTTTTATTACTTCTTTAAAATTCTTTAGTAAGAAGTTATATGCCCCTTCCTTAGGGTGAGGGCTACATCTATAGAAATGGAGGAGGTCGAATCGTATTGAACTTCTCACAGACGTTGGTTAAGCCGCTTCCTAATTTGCATTAATCTCCTCCAAGATCTTTGGCGTTGAGATTGACCACTTCATAATTATATATCATGATATTTATCATTAAACTCTGGGTTATCCTCCCTTTTGGATTCAGACCCTATTTAGGCCGCTATGTTTAGGCTGCTCGATTTACACCCTATAATAATTATGAGAAAATTTAATTTAAAAGTGGGTGATATGATCAAAAAAAGTTTTAATGGTCGGAAATACACATAAATATCATTATTTGCATCGTACCTCATTTCATTAACTTTTTGATGATTTTTTTTGTAATAAATATCTTCACTATGGAGATCATTTAATAAAAAAATAAAAATCATCAAAAAATTGAATATTTTATCTCTCACACACACACATAGTCAGACTTTCTAACATACCTCACTAACACATACCTAAAGAACGCACTAACTTTATAAATATTAAAAAGTGAAGTTCTAAGCAAACTTCGTATATATGATCTACACAATGAGGAGACTATCCATATATATATATATATATATATATATATATATATATATAGAGAGAGAGAGAGAGAGAGAGAGAGAACCGTTCTCCAACGGGTGGGAAGAACGGGTGAAGCTACGGGTCATTAAAAATCTCAACAGAAAATAAATAGGTGGAAAGACAAATGGAACAAATGCATTGAATGGGTCAAATGGGTATACACCCATTTCACAGCTTATCTCTTTCTCTCTTAACGGTGCAAATAGTAAAATCAATTTTAAATGTCAATTGGGTAGCAAATGACAATTGAATCCTTAAGTTTATATAATTTAAATGTCTAATTTTTCACCTCCAACTAAAATAAATGCATTTGATAAAAAAAAATCTATATTTTCATAAAAAACTGTTTTTAATAAGATTCTATTTTAAAAATATTTTTTAACTTTTTATAATTATTTAAAATTAACTTTCAATTGTTTTAAAAAAGAAAATCTTAGCTATTTTTTTAATTAAAAACCTGTTTATCAAATGTAAAATTTGTTTTCTTATAAAAGTATTTTTTTTACACATTTTACTTGTTAAAATTTTTTTATACTATTTTAAAAATAATCTTTTTACTATTTAAAAAATATATTTCACGCTAGAGTTATGCATTGGCAGTCCGACCACTTATACATATCGTTGATGCGGATCATTTTTTCAAATATGTTGGTTCGCGCCGGTGGACCACCTATACATACCGCTGGTGCGAACCAACATATTAGAAAAAATGGTCCGCGCTAGTAGTATGTATAGGTGGTCGGACTGCCTATATGTACCGCTGGCGCGAACCATATTTTTTTCAATAATAAAAAGATTATTTATAAAATAATAAAAAAACAGTTTTAACCAAAAATAAATTTTGTAAACAAAAAAATCAGTTTTTTAAGAAAACAAATTTTACGTTTTATAAAAAGTTTTTAAATAAAAAAATTGATAATATTTTCTTTTCTAAAACACTTAAAATGTTTTTTTGATCCATTATAAAAGGTTAAAAAAATATTTTTAAAATAGAATCTTATTAAAAAATAGTTTTTTTCAATAAAAAATAGTTTTGTTTAATTAAAAATATAAATTTTTAGTTTTTTATGTAATGCATTTATTTTAGATGGAAGTAAAAAAATTAAACATTTAGATTAAATAAACTTAAGGGCCTAATTGTCATTTGATACCCAATTGTCATTTAAAATAGATTTTCTTATTTTCACAGTTAAGAGAGAAAGAGAGAAGCTATGAAATGGGTTTATAGCCATTTGACCCATTCAATGCATTTGTCCCATTTGTCTTTCCACGTGTCTATTTTCTACTGAAATTTTAATGATCCGTTGCTTCACTCATTCTTCCCACTCGCTGGAGAACGGTTTTGCACACACACACACACACACACATATATATATATATATATATATATATATATATATATATATATATATATGATTCTTCTACATCACATTTTATACATTATAATCATACATCACCCTTAGTTCTATGCCCAAAGAATTATTTTTCCAAATTTTTTTATTTTTCTCTTGAAATAAAATTTTTAATCGACACATGTTCAAAAAAGTAGGCAAAATACATTTTCTATCTATTTTTAAAAATTTCACAAAATTTTGCTTGCCCAAACCCTTATAAATAAGGTATTTTTTGTTGAATTTTTAAAAAATAAATAGAAATTGTATTTTAACCTAATCTTTTGAATATGTATTGATTGGAAGGTTAACTACATGGATAAAACAAAAAAAATTAAAATTAAAAGTTTTTTAAGACCTAAAACTATGTGTATGGATGATATAAGAAATGTGATGTAGAGGATACTTGCTCTCTCTCTCGAGAGAGAGAGAGAGAGTCAGGCTCTCCAACATACCTCTTAGCAATATACTTAGCAACATACCATTTTTTTTAAATAGTAAAAATAATAATTTTGAGATGATATTTTTTATGTGTTCATAATATTTCAATGCGCCCCTATAAAAAATCAATTGAAAATAATGGTTTTTGTTATTTTCAAAAAATAGGTAAAAAAACTGTCACTTTTTACCCTTTAAAACTGCCAATTTTTTTACCTATTTTTAAAAAATATCAAAACACATTATTTTGATCTGAATATTTTTACAGGGGAACATTGAAATATCATGACCCATATAAAAAATAATAACTCAAAATTATTTTTTTTACTATTTTAAAAAAACAGGTATGTTTAATGAGGTATGTTGGAGAGTCTAACTCTCTCTCTCTCTCTCTCTCTCTCTCTATATATATATATATATATATATATATATATATATATATATATATATATATATATCAAGCTCTTGTGTATACCAACCGGTACATACCAACGGTGCATACTGCTGGCGCGGACCCATTTTATAAATGATTTTGAGTTTAGTTTTTTTACGTGGTATTTAAACATTTTGGGGGACCCATAAAAAAAAAGTCAGGTCAATTTTTTTTTTCTATTTTTAAAAAATCGGTCAAACTTTTGCAGCTTTTAAAGTACTTCAAAAGCTGTCAAAGTTTGACCGATTTTTTTATTTTTTATTTATCAAAAACACTTTAGCATGACATTTAAAAAAAAACTTTTAGCATGACAAGAAGAAAATATCATGCGTGAAATGTCATGCATAAAAGTGAAGATATTTTTAAAAAATCAAGCTATCATATTATGTGGATTGTCATGCTAAAGTGTTTTTTTATTAATAAAAAGGGTTTTGTTTTTGTTTTTTTAAAAAGGAAATAATTATTTTTAAAAAAGAAAATAATTTTAAATAATTTAATTTATATATTTTTTAAAATATTTATATTTTTTACATTTTTTTAATTTATATATTTTTTAATTTTTTTCTTTAATTTTTATTTTTTATCACGGGGTCAAATTTATCGTCGTGCCCTCGGTTCGGGCATCCGCTAGTATACATATATAATGCGAACCTGTCCGTACTATTAATTTAAAGGCGCTTTGTAAATTTAGGATCCATTGTACTATGTATTTTGGAAATAGGACAACAAAAATTTTATTTATAATTTTAGTCCCTATTTTTGAATAAAACCGCTGGCACGGACTCATATTCATAAAATGTCAATCAATCACAACATGCCACATGTCCCTTTAATTTGAAAATAATGATTAAAAATAAAAATAAAATATTTGTTGTCCTATATCCATAATCAACATTATTTAAAGTTTTAAAAGTATATACTCTATAATTTAAAATGAATGACATGATCATTTTCTCTACCCTAGGCGCAGGATCCATGCATTTGTGCTGGTATTTTTCCTTTAACATTTGCCTGAAGCATTTTGATTATGCCCGATATTATGAACTTAACTAATTAACCAGCAAACGCACTGGCTGCAAATATTGAAATTAATACTAGGATGTCTAATCACTTATAACTAACTAGTGATTATAATGAAACTCAAAATGTTCAATAAACCTTTCAACAAAAGTCAATAGACCACCATAAAATTTCAAGTGCTGTTTTCGTCAGATAGCAAAGTTAAAATGATTTGAGGTGGGTATGAGTGTGAGAAGTTCTAGGCTGCGGGAGAGGATGATCGCCAAATCTGGGCCTGTATGGAGATGCATTGTTTCGTTGTTATTTTAAAAGTGGGAGTAGAGTCAGAGGCCATTCAGAATTGAAAAAAAGTGAGAGGATGCTCAGGCCCCCTACAATGAGCTTACCAATTGCATGTGCCGGCATTTCTTAAACAAAAAGTCATCCTCGTAATTGAGTATTCCACGTCATAATAACGACCGACCAAACAAGGTTGGTATTTTTAATGCCCTCAACTAGCGCAGGGAGGGGTCCGTGGGGCTGACCTCAAATTCATCACTATGTTCATCAAGAGTTGTTTCTTAACGGTTATACCTAATCAAATGAGAAAGGAGGCAATAACACATTATGCGTTAACACAAAGTTATTAATACATACTTTGAGTTCATATTAACACCAACCTAAAACATAATAATTAACAATAGTCATGATAAGATGTAATAAAGACATGGTTCTGACATATATTTATTAGGACACAAAAATTTATATAGAGCTCTCATAGTTACTATTTTAAAACTTAAAACATGTGTTTTAAGGACACATGTTATCATTTTCCAATTAATATTGGGTTGGTGCTAACTCACTTCACCATTAAGATTCATTAAAGTGAGTAAATTAAAAATATTGGTAATGAATAAAAAATAAAAAATTTGATAATGTTAATGAAGTATTGGGTATAATCAGGTTTGTTAACGAAAATAATATTTCAACCTATTTACGATTCAAAATTGTTCATTATCTTAATGGATAAAATAGGATATAACGTACATAACACGGGCCATTAATTTTGCGGGTTACGTTCGAATATGTTTTTTACATGATAAAAATAGTAACATGATAAGATCTGAACGTGATAAAAACCGAACACGGTAAAATTCGATACAAATTGGACTCGACACGATCCGTATTCAGGTCTACCATAAATGGAATAACCATTTTTGGCTACACATATTGAGCCCCTAAGTATTAATATTGTTACTTTTAAGCTCAATGATCGTTAAAACTAACACTGGATTTAGGCAAGTGTAATGCGCATGCCCCTTCTAAGGAGAATTTTAATACTCTGAAACACCAAAAATATCAAAATTAATATTATTAAATAAAACTATTTAAATTGAAAATTACTTGGCGAAAGTTAATGTAATGAGTTAACTAGAAAAAAGTCTCATTTAAATGCAGTTAAATCATTGATTTTCTTAAAATGTAGTTAATTCATTTTCTGCATAGTTAATTTATTGGAAAAGAAGTAAATATTTTGTGTAAGTAATTTGAAAGTTAATAAATATAAAGAAAATATTTATGGTCGAATTGTATAATAATCTTATGAAATCGAGTAAGATTTTTATGTAATTAATTTGATAAACTAATATTTTATGCATAATTAATTTGTTGAGTTAAGAAATCAATTGCGCATAAATGATTTATCTAAATTTTTAAAAATTTATTAAATATTATCATTGTTGTATATATATATATATCATACTTCCACATAGACCAGTGATGAGCATACACCTATCATCCAGCACACTCGACCAACCAACTTGATCAGCTTTAGAGACACTCAGTCAGCTATATCGCCGACCAACACTAGAAGGCCAACAAATCGGAATACCAAGCGTGGCTCATATGAGAATACCAACTAAATTGGAACAACTAATATCTTAGTTATTATATACAAATGTAAATGCCTCGCAATATAAAGACGTTTCATCTCTAGGGTTTTGGGCCCTTATAAATACATATCCCCCCCCCCCCACACACACACCAGCTAAAGGGGACAAGTCACTTCGCAACAACTCAAAGCCACTCATTTCAGAGCTATTGTAAACCCTTGAATAAAATAACATGGACGTAAGCTTTCTTCTCTAGCCGAACCACTTAAAAAATATTTGTCTTTGTGTGTGTGATTTGAATTACTTCTCTTTTATTTATCCGTGATTATAAATTTGAAATTAGTCCATTTTTAGACATCAACAGATTGACGCCGTCTGTGGAAACGAATGGTCAATCATCGTTCACTATCTCATTTGTTCCACAGTTCATCCCTTGCCTTAGAGGATGACTAATATCCAAGAAAGCAGTTTTGCTGTTACGGCTAATGTCCTAGAACCATCTGCTCCTCCTGATGATGGAAATCTCCAAAACATTCTATTTAGTTTGGCAAAAGGACAAGAAGCGATGCAAGAGTTAGTCCGACAATTGGCCTGTATAATGCAACATAAATCATCCAATTCTAGGAAAGATATGCCATCCCCGCCTGCCAGAATTGGAAGGAGTCATAATTCCAGTGCGTCACATGATCGTTCTTATCGCTTATGAGCAACCTCCTTATTCCGTTCGACAGACTACTATGATAATAGATCCTTTTTTCATGAAAGGCCAAGTGCTTTGAAAAGGCTCAGTAGGGAGTTCGCCTTTTATCGGGTAGGTCCCCAAGTAGCTAGGGGCAATCAAAGGGAACAACAACATCATCATGAAGGCCCCCAAAGATCACGAGTCAATATTAGCATTTATGTGCACACCGAGCAAACTTCTTTGGAAGAGAGCTTGGCCAATAATCACAATAAAGCCCCAAAACAGTAATGCAGCTAAACCAGGAGAACAATCCTGGAAGGGATCCATGCAACGTCTAGAGGATCGTTTGGACAAAATAGCGAAAGCCAAAAACTTGTTGCAAATGAGTTTTGTCAAAGGATCAACCTTTGTGCAGGCCATTGTGGATTACCCTACATCGGCAAAATTTAAAACAACAGTGATCACCCCTAAGTACGATGGAAAAACGGATCCAGTCCTACACATAAAGAGATACCAAGCCGCTACCGACATCTACTCTATCCCCGACGAAATGAGATGTATGGATTTCTCTAGCTTTATCACATAACTAGCTTAGATTTGGTATAATAGCTTTCCTAGAGGTAAGATTGTCTTCTTCAATCAATTCTTCGAGCAATTTATTGCTAATTTCTTCTCTAGGGCTAAACCAATCAAGGATGCTACTCATCAATTGAATATGCATCAAAAGTCGGGGGGAGTACCCAGGAATACATCACCCGTTTTAGTAATGAAAAGTTAGAAGTTGTTGATTATGAAGAAAAGACAACTATTGCATCACTCATGAGCAGGCTACTTGCTAAAGATCTCTATTACTCCCTAGTAAAGAAACCATACAAAATAATGGCAAAATTGATGGCTAAAGTTGCAAAGATAGTGAACGTCGAAGAAGCTATGGCTGCCAAGGGGGCTACGAATTCCAAAGCTAAAGATCAGAAGGACGATTCTTTAAAAAAGGATCGAGGAAATAAGAAGAAGGACAAGCTGGACCGAATGAAGAGATATGATGAGTATACTCCCCTCACTAAAGGTGTACATCATATCTTGGAAGAATTTCAGTATAACAAAGAGCTGCACTGGTCGGGAAAGTTAAAGGCACCACCCAATCAAAGGAACACTTTAAAGTTTTGTGAATTTCGCAGGGATCATGGGCATACCATTGACAAGTGAATTTATTTGAAAAATGAAATAGCAACTCTGATTCGGAGGGGAAAGTTGTCCAAAATTCGTCGACTAAGAGTGTGGTTAGAACAACAGGAAAAGATCAAACTCACTCTGCCGAAGAACATACGACAACAAAAGAGCATGCAACCAAGAGGTTGAAGATTATACCGACCCACCCAATAGACCAGAGGAACTAGAGATGGACATCGACATAATCTCTTTCACATGTCATTTTATTTTAGGAGGTAACATTAGAGGAGGATATGCAATAGCAGAAAGGAAGGCCTATATGAATGAAACCAAGGATTACCCATACAGATTGACAAGGTCGACTCCGATGATGGCCGACTAAGAAAGGTCAACAAAGATCAAATAGTAATTGGTTTCTCCAAGAAAGATCTTAATGGGGTACTTTATCCTCATTATGATCCTCTAGTCATCACATGTCGAGTTCATAAACGTAGGGTTGGAAGGATATTGGCCGATAATGGAAGCTCGATAGATGTAATGTTTTATGAGTGCTTTAGTAAACTAGGTTGAAAGATAGCGTGCTAGAATCTATCATAGACCAATCATAGGATTTGCTAAAGAAAGATTATATCCATTGGGTACTGTCAAGTTGGAAATCTTAGTCGACACTTTTCTGGTGAACAGGTAAGAGCATATTCGTGCCTTTGAATTGGACAAAAATATCCCATATGCCTACCTCATCATTCTTGGCAAAGTGGGAATAAGGGAGCTTGAGGCCATCCCTTCCACGGTTCATCAATGTATGAAATTACCGACTAACTATGGAGTTAGTGTGGTCAATGGAAACTAAAAAGATGTCAGGGAGTTATGCTATAACTCAGCCGACCAATAAGAGGTCAAGAACATCACCACCACTTATCATATCGACACATTAGACCCAAGAGAAGAAAATGATCTGGCTAATGGACAAATCATGGAGGAGATACCATCCATTGTCTTAGATGATGAGAAGCCAAAAAGAACTACCTAAATTGGTTCAAGGTTGACCCGTTCTCTTAAACAGGAATTAATTAAGTTTCTTAAAGAGAGAGAGAGAGTGTTCACTTGGAGCCATGAGGATATGCTGAGAATAGACCCCAATTTCCTCTTCCATGAACTCAATATAGTCAAAGAATTCAAGCCAGTCAAACAGAAATGAAGAGTTTTCAGTCTCAAGTAAAATATGGCAATCCACGAGGAGGTAGAGAAATTACAGAAATTAAAGTTCATCGAAGATGTCAATTTCCTGACCTGATTGTCTAATGTGGTGATGGTAAAGAATAATAATAATAAGTGGTGAATGTTCATTGATTTTATCGATCTCAATAAAGCTTGCCCAAAAGATCATTTTCCTTTGCTAAGGATTGATCAATTGGTAGAAACAGCTTTAGGTCGTGAGTTTCTTAGCTTTATGGATGCCTATTTTAGTTACAACCAGATAAAAATGAAGCCCGAAGATAGACAAAGCACATCCTTATGAAATATTCCAATTTTAAATCTTTAAAATAATATTTCCTTTTTATGAAATAGATGCAGAAGCGTAAAAGGTGATGGTTCAATAAAACGAATTACTAATTTTAATTTCTTCTTCAAATTAAAATTAAAACACCAAGTTAAATTATGATCAATACACAGACACTTTGAATTTCACTTAAACTCCATTAATTCAAGTCCTAGAATTTGCCTAAGTCATATTTATCAATATTCCCAAATTAGGCGAAACCAGTTTTAACAATAGACTTGAATTAAATAAACTTTACCCAAATTTAATTAGCACCAAATTAAATTAAGTGTGACAATTAAAACCATTTTTATCTGGAATTATCCTAAGAATGCGTTCTAAGTTATTATGCAAGATAAAAATAAATCAATCATACTGAGCCGCGATGTACGAGGAAAAACCCATAACGGAAAACAACCTCAGACGGCCCTAGCCTCAAATCAACTAAGTACGAAATTTACATTTACAAGACAGATGACGTACTTCCTCAACTCGAACCCTCTCAAGACTTGACGCGTCTTCTTGTAACCACCTCTTCCTAGAGGATAAGCACGGAGCTCCACTGCGATCTTGGACTCACCAATCGGACAATAGGTACACCGTCAACCACACGTGATGTCTTTTACCACATGAGAAAGCTGCAGCTAAACGAACTCTTCTTCTTTAAGGGATGTAGAAGAAAACGCAAACAATCTCTTCAAATCGGTGTAGAGATAAACCCGGTGCCAAACTCCAAGCAAGATGTATATATATGAACTTGGATAAATAAAACTATGGGTGAAAACTATAGTGGTAGATGAATTTGTCTTTGCAAATTCTCACTAAAAACTTGATCTTTTTCTCTTTATGATTTTGCTCTCAAAACACTCTCTAGGAGTTAGTATGTTATGAAAAAGATACACATTCAAAAATGATTCCCGCACAGAGTTATGCTGTGAAAAGATAGTGGGGAAAGAGGTGGAGAACATGGGTAAAAACTGTCAAAAACTGCCAAAAATTGTTCCCACCTAACATCTCGTTCGAACGATATTTCGTTCGAACGAAATCTCATTCGAACGAGACTTCTAACTAAGTTCCAGAGTGAACTTGTTAGAAATCTCGTTGGATATCTCGTTCGAACATAAGGTTCGTTCGAACGACATATCGAACCACATTTCAAAGGCCTATTCTGGGAACTCGTTGGCAAACTCGTTCGAATGACATCTGGTTCGAACGAGAAACTCGTTCGAACGACATATCGAACGAACTTCCAGAAAGTTCATAAATTTCGGTTTTAGCCCAGAAACTTTATATACTTTATTTTAAAGTTTGATAAAATCTTTATGAAATTAAAACAATAGCTTTAAAAAAACCTAACACCCAAATAAACTTGTTCCAAGATCCTATTATATATATATAAATGTATTCATACCTTGGAAGCATAGAACTATTGTTTATGACGTTGAAACGAGGCACATGAACTCGACATTTGATGAAACTTTATGCTCTTTGCCGCTACGTCTTCAACTAAACACATCATAGGCTTGAGTAGGTACACTTGACACTATCCTATGACATAAACGTTTTTGTCCGGAATTGAGCCAAGACTACAAAGGACTCAATTGGAAATTTGTGTCCTTACAAATCTCCCCTTTGGCTATTTCAGGACAAAAACCAAACAAAAATCCTAAAGGGCTGTCAAGCTCACTAGACTAAAAAACATCCCACCCAAAATAAAGAGTACAATGCTTGACTTGAATACCACTTTAGAATTAAACGCTTTACCACTTGAAGGTTGCCACTTTGGAAGAATTCCTGCACACTTAAGCAAACTATCAAACGCATAGGGAATATCAAAGTATTTAAAGTAATTAAAATAAATACTCCCCCGAAATTAATTCTCCCCCTAAATCGCCTAAACTTAGATAAGATTACAATAGGATTAGATTTCTCCCCTATCATTTTCCCCTATCATTCTCCCCCTTTTTGTTCAGGAATATACAAAGGATAAAACTAATTGAAACATGATAATGCATAAGATGCTAAGAATATGAAAGCATATGGGCAACAAAAAAATCCAACTAATCCACATGAAGATATGAATATCAACTAAGATGCAAGAAAACGATACCAATATGATACATAAAGTATTAAGCATGTGATATCAAACAAGAATGTACCAAGATAGAAACCAATAATGAAATAATAAGCTTAGATGGACTAGAAAACAAGGAAAAGATAAACAAAATATCATATATATACATACTAGAGATATATCAATGATGTGTACGCACATATATATATAGATATAAACTCACAAATGACACAAAATACATTAAGTTCTTCACACTCGTATGGCAAAAATGTGTCATATGGAAACGGAAGTGTAGGGGTGTGAACTAGCAACAATTAAATTTAGACCCAAACACTTAAATAACGTTCATGGAGTTCTCATTTGATTGCAAACTTCATCACATTTGAATATAACCTCATGTGACAATATAGATTGAACTCAATGAACAAACATACACAATGCATACAAGCCTAGCATGCTGATGATTCTACAAACCAATGGAGTCATGACATTGAAAACGCAACTATGATAGACGTACATTGTGCAAACCATTGATATACCATCCAATCTCCCTCAATAAGCATATATATTAATTTTGAATGAATATATCAATCAAACATAGGCCTTGGCAATGATTTTTCTTTTTATGCCATATTTCTATTTTTAGGCCTTTGGACCACGTATTTCTTTAAGGTCCATTTCAAACGGCGGCTTACAATCGCAAAGGATAATAAATCCTTTCAGAGCCCTTCCCCGTGCACATTTATTTATCATTTTTTATTTCTCACAAATTTCACGTGCAACGGATTTTGACATGCACAAGTCCTCCTAGGTCGTAAATATGTAGATGACTAGATTGGTAGGAGAACATCTCACAAAGCTCAAATATAACATGTGACATTAAATATTAAAAAGAGCTCGTGCATGTGTGAACAGAGGCATATAAAAATAGAATCCATTTAAACAATACAAAATCCAACTACTCCATATAAACATGGTAAAGAACATTTTAAGGATTGATAATTAAACCAAGAGTTCTAGTCATATGGGAGCGTAAAAGATGGGATTCAAACACAAGTATATGCCACATAAAGTGTGTCAAACTAAAATATACACAAAAAAAATCTTTTTGAGTTTTTGACAATTTTAATCAAAAATAAGAATATATACTCAAAGGACAAACAAAAATCATTTGAACTTTTCATTAAGCTTAAATTATCAAGAGATAAAAATCCAAATGATAAACACAAATATTTTTGTATTTTTCGTTTAATGCAAACAAAATGAAGAAATAAAATACAAAAGATAAAAAAAAATCATTATTCTAGCATGTGATTAAGCATGGGGTATAGACTAGAAAATGATTAAATAAGCATACATTTAGCATGATAATATAGCATGAAGCACAAAAGCTAAAGTATGCAAACACTAACACATTTATCATTTAGATTTAGCAAGGGAGTAAGCATGTGAAAGTAAATGAAAATCAAAAGTCCTATTTTGCAAGGCAATCAAGTTGGTTTTTCTAACCCAAATTAATGAAGAATGACTATCTTGGGGCGTAGGAGTTTTAACTACATTGATTGCTTTACGTTGGGATTTTCTAGGAATTCGTTTAAGATCAAAACAAAAGTTCCTAAGATGACCTTTTCGACCACAATGTGAACACTTAAACTCACGACGAAAAGATTTACCTAAGGAGTGATCTTTAAAAGCTTTCCTAGGTGATTCTCCTAAAACATTGGTTTTGGCTCTATGAGTAGATTCATTAAAAGTATGAAAGCCTAAACCACACATGTCATTTTTAATTTGGACCGTTCTTAAGATTTTATCTAATTTTTTCGAACGACACTCCAAATCAAATTTGACATTACTAGAGTCTTTTAATTTATTTTGCAATTCTAAAATGTTAGACTGTAATAAAACATTTCGCTATTCAAAAGCAAGAAGATCCTTTTTCAAGGATTCCATTAAACCCCTAAGGCTATCTCTCTCGCCTTCTACATATTCAAGCTTCTCTTGAAGAGTCCTCTCATGTGTCCTAAGGTCTTGTACCAACGTACTATCATCAATGACCTTGACACGCTCTTTTAAACTAGCTCCTAACTTCAAATTAGCTCTTTTTAATTTAATTAATTCTTCATATAATTCTTGAAAAGCATTTTGAAGTTCACTCACATTAACATCTTCTTCATTTTCACTTTCTCTTTCTTCTTCACTCTCACTACCATAAAAAACATGGGATTCATAAACTTTGACCAAGGAAGTGTCATGTGTTTGAATATCTCCATGAAAAGATTCATTATCGGTGCTCACATGACTAGCCATAAAAGCCACAAAGTTGGGCTTAGTGGGGGAATCGGGTCCCTCTTCCTTATCACTATCACTAAGGGTCGCATTATATGAAATGGGTCGCTTACCCTCTCTCCTTAGTTTAGTGGGGCACTCAGAAGCCCTATGGCCATAACCCTCACAACCAAAACACCTATTTGACTCATCCCTATTTAGATTTTCATTAATAGTTCTAGCGATCCTCTCGGCTTTGTCATGCTTAGAAGTTTTAAATTTCTTAAAATCATTTTTAAATTTATCTTTGTTAAATTTAAGAAATTTTCTAAATTTTCGAGCAAACAAGGCCATGTCTTCCAAGTCACTATCACTCTCGCTCTCTACTACTTGTTCGACCTCTTTTAGGGCTTTTAAAGAAACACCCTTTTCTATTTTCTTTTTAGTTTTAGAGGGAAACATGTCTAGTTCATAGGTTTGTAAATCACCTATAAGCTCTTCTAATTTCGTAGAGGCTAAAGTTGGTAAAGAATTTAAAACGGTCACTTTTGGAATAAATTTATCGGGATGGGTCCTTAAAATTTTCTTTACAACTCGGTGGTCGGGCATTTTCTCTCCCAAGTTAAAAGATGAATTACAAATATTAGAAAGTCTAGCATAAAATTCATCAAAAGTTTCATTATCGTTCATTTTGATGGTTTTAAATTGAGTGGTGAGGTTTTGGAGTTTAGAAGCCTTAACGACACTAGTTCCTTCATGAGTTAGTTGTAAAATATCCCAATCTTCTTTAGCTGTTTCGCACGTCATAATGCGTCAGAATTCATCCGGTGTAACTGCGCTAAACAAGGCATTTAAACCTCGGGAATTAAAATTAGAAAGTTTAAACTCATTCTCAGTCCATCTATCGGCCGTTTTGGGAACACGTTCATTTTCAACTAAATGAGTTGGTGGAGACCACCCGTTAACTACCGATATCGAAACCCTCTCGTCAATAGATTTTAGTGCCGATTTCATTCGCGCTTTCTAATACGCGTAATTAGAACCATCGAAAATAGGAAATTTTGAAAATGAGGAAAAGTATATTTTAGCCAAAAATAGTTAAAGAATCTTTAACGAAATAATTTATCGTTTTGGCTCTGATACCAATTTGAAAAAACCTAATTTTAAATCTTTAAAATAATATTTCCTTTTTATGAAATAGATGCAGAAGCGTAAAAGGTGATGGTTCAATAAAACGAATTACCAATATTAATTTCTTCTTCAAATTAAAATTAAAACACCAAGTTAAATTATGATTAATACACACACACTTTGAATTTCACTTAAACTCCATTAATTCAAGTCCTAGAATTTGCCTAAGTCATATTTATCAATATTCCCAAATTAGGGGAAACCAGTTTTAACAATAGACTTGAATTAAATAAACTTTACCCAAATTTAATTAGCACCAAATTAAATTAAGTGTGGCAATTAAATCCATTTTTATCTTGAATTATCCTAAATATGCGTTCTAAGTTATTATGCAAGATAAAAATAAATCAATCACACTAAGACGCGATGTACGAGGAAAAACCCACAACGAAAAACAACCTCGGACGACCCTAGCCTCAAATCCACTAAGTACGGAATTTACATTTACAAGACAGATGACTTACTTCCTCAACTTGAACCCTCTCAAGCCTTGACGTGTCTTCTTGTAACCACCTCTTCCTAGCAGGTAACCACAGAGCTCCACCGCGATCTTGGACTCACCAATCGGACAATAGGTACACCGTCAACCACACGTGATGTCTTTTACCACATGAGAAAGCCGCAGCTAAACAAACTCTTCTTTTTTAAGGGATGTAGAAGAAAACCCAAACAATCTCTTCAAATCGGCGTAGAGATAAACCCGGTGCCAAACTCTAAGCAAGATGTATATATATAAACTTGGATAAATAAAACTATGGGTGAAAACTATAGTGGTAGATGAATTTGTCTTTGAAAATTCTCACTCAAAACTTGATCTTTTTCTCTTTATGATTTTTCTCTCAAAACACTCTTTAGGAGTTAGTATGTTATGAAAAAGATACACATTCAAAAATGATTTCCACACATAGTTATGCTGTGAAAAGATAGTGGGGAAAGAAGTGGAGCACATGGGTAAAAACTGTCAAACACTGCCAAAAATTTTTCCCGCCTGACATCTCGTTCGAACGATATTTCGTTCGCACGAAATCTCGTTCGAACGAGAATTTTAACGAAGTTCCAGAGTGAACTTGTTAGAAATCTCGTTGGATATCTCGTTCGAACATAAGGTTCGTTCGAACGACATATCGAATGACATTTCAAAGGTCTATTCTGGGAACTCATTGGAAAACTCGTTCGAATGACATATGGTTCGAACGAGAAACTCGTACGAATGACATATCGAACGAACTTCCAGAAAGTTCATAAATTTCAATTTTTTCCCAGAAACTTTATATACTTTATTTTAAAGTTTGATAAAATCTTTTTGAAATTAAAACAACAGTTTTAAAGAAACATAACACCGAAATAAACTTGTTCCAAGCTCATATATATATATATATATATATATATATATATATATATATATATATAAATGCATTCATACCTTGAAAGCATGGAACTACTGTAATGACGTTAAAACGAGGCACATAAACTCGGCATTTGATGAAGCTTTATACTCTTTGCCGCTATGTCTTCAACTAAACACATCATAGGCTTGAGTAGGTACACTTGAACACTATCCTATGACATAAACATTTTTGTCCAGAATTGAGCCAAAAATACAAAGGACTCAATTGGAAATTTGTGTCCTTACACCTTCATTACTGGCTGAGTAACATACTGCTATAACGTCATGACCTTTGGGCTAAAAAATGCTGGAGCAACGTATCATAGGGTAGTAAACAAAGTTTTTTAGAACAAATCGGTAAGGTTATGGAAGTTTATATTGATGATACTGATCAAGGGTGAAAAGCGGCGAGAGTCAAAACGTCGATCGTTGTTTTGTGTTCACTGTCTCAATACAAAAACCTAAACTTATGACTACACTCAACAGGTGAGTATAGCGTCCAAGTTCTGCTATCAAAAATTCACAGAGACGAGTTGCTAGAATTTATAAGGTTTAATATTCCTAAAATAAAAGTGTAAAAGATAATTACAACAAAACGGAAAAGATTCAAAAAAGGGAAAGATTAAACTAGGCGTGCATTTAAACTAGACTAATAAAAGAGGTAAAAACTATAGGTTGCATCGAGTATCCCTCACCCCGAGTTAATTAGTATAAAATGGTTACATAGGTCGAAGAGTTATTAAGATTGCGTCTCATTTCGACAGTTAATTAAATCAAGAGTTGTCATACCCCTAAATTCGCATAAGAGCCTAATAAGATTTTGGTGTCAACAAATACCCCGAAAATTACGCACGTAAGGTCGTACGCACAAAGCATACATGATATACCCCGTCAAATCTCCTAGGCGCAATAACTAGGACAACGCACTCGAAATAGACCTGTAAATCTCCATCACCAAAGCAAAGCAACACGTCAATCCAAAGTGAGTTCAATCCGACACAACTTAGATTAAATTAGCTAGAAAGCATGATAAAAATGCGGTAAAGGAAAGCAATAAATAAATGCGATAAAATTACACTAGAAAGAAACTAAAGAAAGCATGTAAATCTAACTAAAAAAGCAAGAGATAAACAAATACAAACTATATAAATGGAGAGGGAAGATGAATAGTTCAACTTACAAACCCAAATGGGTGTCAAACTAAGAAGAAATGAAGATGAGATCTCCAAACCCCCAAACCCTAACCTAAACTATCTAAAACTAATTATATCTGAAAATAGAAACCAAAATTGGTTTATATAGTAAGTTACAAAAGAAATAAAGGAAAAAGAAAAGAAAAGAATCGAAGCAACAAATATCTGGTATACGCGGTCGACTGCGGCTACGGGGTCGGTCGACCGCACCTTTAAGTTAAAGCCTATTGTCTTCGAGCCAAGGAAAAATGCCAAACCGCGGTCGACCGGCATCAGAAGCGCGGTCGATCGGTACTTTATTTCTTTGCCTTGTTTGATCCAACATGAGGGGAAAAAGTACATTACAGAAATGGCCCTAACTTCTTCGTCCGAACTCTAAACGACGCGTCGTTTGTAGCTACGCGATGCTAACTAAATGAACTACATATTCGTGGAACTTCCATGAGATGGAGATGAAATATGAATTGACTAAAACGCCCTTGAAGTAGCGTTCGGTGATGAAACTTCTCTAAAATGCAACAGATCCTCACTTTTAGCATTCTAATACCTACAAAAACACAATTAACCCCTGCAAAACATGTATATATGCAAATACGAGGTTGTGTGGTTAATGAGCATAAATATAGGCATTAAGGACCGTAAAAGTTCTACAATGCATAAAGATAAAGGGCAAAAATATACAATATTTGTGTCCTATCACACCCCCTAACTTAGACATTGCTAGTCCCTAGTGATGAAACAGACAAAACCAGTCCATAGAAGGCGGTACAAGACGTATATATGCATCAAAATATAAATGCCACTTTCGTAGGGAACACGATTGCATTTAGTATATGCAATAAGCCATTAAACCCCTAGGTTACCCTAGTGGACGAGTGTCGTTTCGTGAGGGTTTTCAGGGATGAAATCCACAAACATCATATGGTTTCCTCAAAATATTTGCCCAAACGAACATGCGACAAGCCCAACAATAGAAAAAAAGATTTCATACGCATTATTAGAAAAATGAACGAATTCAAATGAAAGTTTAAATCATTAACATTATAGAATGCACCTCATAGAATTGAAACCTTAAAATGTGGGAGGGGAGCGAGAACATGCAAAGTGTGATTTGGCAAAAACTTAAATAAATCGGATACTAAATAAAGCAAGCATATATTCAATCCTCACGGGCGTTACACTCATCAAGTGAATTCACTCGAAACAGGGAGTTAATACACGGGACATATGGGCATTAAAAGTAAATGTAAAGGGAAACTAGGCCGTACATATGTCACAAATGAAGAACGTTATATAGGAAATTAAAAACTGTAATCCCAATGAAAGATATCGCACATACAAAAGGCGAAATGCATTTTCACAGATTATCAAAACTATTTAAACTTTTAAATTAAATGCACCTTATGATCACATAGGACTTGATATGGTTATAATGTAGGATAAGCTAGGGTATGAAACGAAGGATATGTATGTACGAATTCAAAGTGTTCGGAATGAAAACTCGGGATAATGGATAAAAACGTACAATATCAAAAATTGGATAATACAATCCATAAAAGCATTAGATATACAAATGGGGAGAGTAATCAAAGGTTATTGAACACTATACACAACATATACAAATTGATCTTCTTTTTCTTTTCTTCCTTTTCTCATTTTTTCTTTTCTTTTCTTTTTCTTTTTGCTTTCTCTTTTTTCACATCTCTCTTTTCTTTACTTTTCACACGCTCGAATGCCTAAATTTCAACCGCAGCACAACATCATTCGATTCCAAGTATCATTCCAAACAAAGGTATGTGAGGTAATATATATGTCTTAAACTCCAATTCGGAGTTGGTTATGGGACTTTAGGGTATGAAACGAAAGGCTATAATAAGGCTCAAAGGGGTTGACGAGGGTAAACATATAAGGTGAGGTCAAGGCTAATATGGGTGATATAACAAAGATTTCCTATGATCATTTCCTAAAGTTTATGCAATTCTCGAGTCAAAACAAACTTTGAAAATCATGCTCAAGTAATACATTTCAAGAAAGAACTCAATTAATGAGCGATCAAATGAAAGAATAGAGATATTACCAACGACAATAACGTTTTCAAAGAGGAAAGAATAGTGTATACACTCACAAACGATGAAAGGTACAAAGCTTACTCGGTGTAAGTATATACAATGCAACAAAATATTAACGAGTTATAAAAATCTTAAACCAAATCAATAAAATAAGAAAAACGCATGTGCTCATGGGATTAAAGTTTAATTCATGAAGTTATTCATAATATCAATGATTTAGGACTAAAGTCTAATATCTTCTTAAATCGAGAACATGCATCATTGAGTTGTCAATTAGATCGGGCAATTATTAAAATTTATCATCGGAAACAAAGGCAAAATGCCTAAAAAAGATAAAAAAGAAAGAAAATCTTTTTGAAAAATTTAATTTTTACAAGAAAACATACTAAGTAAATAACATGTTTGCAAAAATATGGACTAAATAAAGAAATGGATAGAATATCCCACACGCCCTAACTTAAAACCTGACATTGTCATAAATGTTAATTAAGAACTAAGTTAAAGAGAGAAAAATAACGCTATTACCCAAAATTGGAGCGATCCCCATAAGAACAAATCCAATGAATCTACAAAACAAGTTAGTACCAAGCATAGCAAAAAAAAATAGCAAAAAGTTAACTAATTACAAGAGACTAAATTAAAAGAAAGAAAAACTAAAAAAAAAATGATAAAAAGCTAACTATATACAACCTACTGTTTAGGCTTCACACTAACTATACACTGGGTCCACCATGAAAATGATTTGACTTTGAAGGATAACTCGTGTACCCTCACTCTCAAGCATGCCTTCCAAGAAATGAACCATCTCTTATTAAAAGTTTTGGAGGGGCGATGGGGGATTTGGATTGAACGGGTAACAAAAATATGTGGGGACCGAGAAAAGCAGAATATCCTCCCAAGGATTTTGAAATTGGAATGGGAGGTGGCGCACATGAGGGAAAATATTCCTCCATGGAAGGCGACTCGAGCAAGTACTCCTCATCGCCGAAAAGGTTTAACACATTAAAGTTTTAAATCGATTCATTGGGTACTTGTGACGGTAAGATAACGAAGAATGAAAAGGAGGAGGAAAGAAATTCAAACTCAAGAGATGAGTCATCATCGCTTGAAGATTGAGTTTCGAAGGAAATAAGATCATTTTCAATGAAATGTTCTTCTTTGGGGGCCAAAGAAGAAATCATTTCATTGAAAATGGATATTACGTCCATTTCATCCTCACTTTCATTATCCATTATGCGATGGGCAAAGTCAACAATGGTTTGTTCCAAAGTAAGCACAATGTCCTCATTTGGTTCAAAACATTCCTCGACTTCAAAAGTGTCGGAAGAAAAATCGTCGTTGGATTCAAATAATAAATCCAACTCATGTTCCTAACAATGATTTTCTTCCCGATAACGATTTTCAAGTTTCTCATTTTCAACAAGCCCTCACCGAATGTCATAGGCCGAGGTGAGGATTCTTGAAAATACGAACTTTGAAAATTACCATCGGACTTATTCTCAAACTCATTATTATAAGAATTTTGAAAACTATTGCAATTCGCTTCAAAATTCCTATTATAAGGAAGGCCCAAAATCGTTATCATCATCCTCAAAATTCCAATAACCCAAGTTTTGACTTTCGTTACACTCTCCCAAAGTCATTTTTGAATTTGTAATTTTTTGGGACTCTAAGTATTGACCGAAAGTCATAGGATGACGGGAATTTTGAGAATTGTAATAATGATTACCGAAAGAATTGGAATAAGAGATGCTTACCCCAAAAATGGCTCGAAGTGGCGAGTTCCACAAAGTAAATGCACGCACGAAAAATTCAATCATTTCTTGACGCTCAAATGGAGAAGTCCAACAAAAATGTTAGCAAAAAATACAAGTAGAAAGAAAATATTACGAAATACTAAATCAAATAAATTCTAAAACAAAATCATCCCTGGCAAAGGCGCCATTTGATTAATCACATTTTCGGAATCAAAGCACTAAGCCAATTAAGATTCAAAGCAAATCATCCCCGACAACGGTGCCATTTAGATCAAGGGTGAAAAGTGGCGCGCGCTAAAATGTAGATCATTGTTTTTTGTTCACCGCCTCAATACAAAAACCTAAACTTATGACTACACTCAACAGGTGAGTATAGCGGCCAAGTCCGAATATCGAAAATCCACAGAGACGAGTTGCTAGAATTTATAAGGTTTAATATTCTTAAAATAAAAGTGTAAAAGATAATTACAATAAAAAGAAAAAGATGCAAAAAAGGGAAAGATTAAACTAGGTGTGTATTTAAACTAGACTAACAAAAGAGGTAAAAACTATAGGTTGCACCGAATATCCTTCACCCCGAGTTAATTAGTATAAAATGGTTACATGGGTCGACGAGTTATTAAGATTGCATCTCATTTCGACAGTTAATTAAATCAAGAGTTGTCGCAACCCTAAATTCGCATAAAACCCTAATAAGATTTTGGCGTCAACAAATACCCCGAAAATTACGCACGTAAGGTCGTAATCACAAAGCATACATGATATACCCCGTCAAATCTCCTAGGCGTAATAACTAGGACAACGCACTCGAAATAGACCTGTAAATCTCCATCACCAAAGCAAAGCAACACGTCAACCCAAAGTGAGTTCAATCCGACACAACTTAGATTAAATTATCTAGAAAGCATGATAAAAATGCGGTAAAGGAAAGCAGTAAATAAACGCGATAAAACTACACTAGAAAGCAACTAAAGAAAGCATGTAAGTATAACTAACAAAGCAAGAGATAAAGAAATACAAACTATATTAATGGAGAGGGAAGATGAATAGTTCAACTAACAAACCCAAATGGGTATCAAACCAAGAAGAAATGAATATGAGCTCTCCAAACCCCCAAACCCTAACCTAAACTATCTAAAACTAATTATTTATTAAAATAGAAACCAAAATTGGTTTATATAGTAAGTTACAAAAGAAATAAAGCAAAAAGAAAAGAAAAGAATCAAAGCAACAAATATATGGTATACGCGGTCGATCGCGGCCAGGGGGCCGATCGACCGTGCCTTTAAGTTAAAGCCCACTGTCTTCGAGCTAAGGCAAAATGCCAAACCACGATAGACCGGCATCAGAAGCACGGTCGATTGGTACTCTGTTTCTTGGCCTTGTTTGATCCAACATGAGGGGAAAATCCATTACGGAAATGGCCCTAACTTCTTCGTTTGGAGTCCAAACGACGCGTCCTTTGCGGCCACGCGATGCTAACTCAGTGAACTACACATTCGTGGAATTTACATGAGCCGAAGATGAAATGTGAATTGACTAAAATGCCTTGAAGTAGCGTCCGATGATGACACTTCTCCAAAATTCAATGGATCCTCACTTTTAGCGTTCCAATACCTACAAAAACACAATTAACCCCTGCAAAGCATGTATATATATCCAAATACGAGGTTATTTGGTTAATGAGCATAAATATAAGTATTAAGGACCGTAAAAGCGCTATAATGCATAAAGATAAAGGGCAAAAATATGCAATATTTGTGTCATATCAGATATGCTCACCAAAAGCAAGGTGTCCGCCAACCACATCGTCAATTTAACCCAGACGTTCGATTAATTGGAGAAACATCAAATAAAACTCAACCCGACGAAGTGTACTTTTGGGGTACATGAAGGAATGTTTTTGGGGTATATTGTCAATCAAAGAGGGACGGAAGGTAATCCCAATAAAATCAAAGATTTACTAGAAATGCAGTCCCTGACTAGCAAAAAGGAGGTGCAAAAGCTCATAGGAAGGGTAACATCCTTAAATCATTTCGTTTCTAGGGCAACTGACAAGTGCCTTCCATTCTTCAAAGTGCTTCGAAAGACTTTTGAGTGAAATGATGAATGCGAAAGAGCTTTTATTGAGCTTAAAAAATATATGGGATCTCCACCATTTCTCTTCCAACCAATAATGGGAGAGAAATTGTATTTATATCTGGCTATTTCAAAATCAGCTGTCATCTCGGCACTCATCCGACTAGAGTAAGGAGTCCATAAGCCTATGTATTATATAAGTAAAGCATTCCGAGGAGATGAAATCAGATATCCACGCTTGGAAAAATTAGTAATAGCACTAGTAGAGGCATCCAGGAGAATGAATACACACTTTCAAGCACACACTATTGTAATGTACACTGACATGCCTTTAAACAAGCCCTACACAAACCTGAGAAGTTAGGAAGATTAATGTCTTCAGTAATGGAACTGGGAGAATATGATATTGTATAGGAACTTCAAACTTCGATGAAGGGGAAAGCAGTGGCAGATTTTATTATAAAATCTATTTATGCAGAGGCGTCAGATCAACCAAGTTTGCTTGTCGAGCAGACTTCTAAGGAAGAAAGCTCAGCTCGAAATCAAATCGACAAAATCGCCAACTAACTAGAGTCCTCATTCGCCTAGGAAAAGCCTCAACATTTAGCAGATCAAAGATGAAAAATATTACTAGTTAGTGAAGAGTTCAATAATGAAATTCCAATATGGAAATTATTCATTAATGGTTCTTTTTTCACTACTGAAAGTGGGGAGGGGCTCATCATAAATACCCCTGATGATATAGATGTTGAGTATGCCCTGAGGTTTCAATTTCAGGCATCTAATAATGAAACTAAATATGAAGTCTTGATTACTGGGCTAGAATTAACATCATCCTTAAGCGCCGAACAGGTGGTGGCGCACAGTAATTCATAGCTCATTGCTCTTGAGTTGATTTAAATCTACGGGGTTAAAGGAGAAATAATGACAAGGTACTGGAAGAATACCATTGAAGTAATTTCTTCATTCCCAACAGTGAAAATAGTAAGAATCCCAAGACTGGATATTGTCCGAGTAGATGCACTTAATCATCTAGCTTCAGCCATTCCCATGGAACTTAGAAGAATAATCCTAGTAGAGATCCTCACCAGAAGGACCATTGACATGGAGGCAGTTAACATGATGTCCATCGGTTTAGGTCATTCATGGATGGATCCTATAAGAAATTACATTGAGATGGGAATTTTTCCTACCGATCAGAAAGAAGCCAGGACATTAAGATACAAAACGACTTGCTATGTAATGGAAAAGGGAATGCTGTATAGGAGAGGATATACAATATCTTTGCAGTGATATATCCATCTAATAGAGGTAGAAGACTTAATCAAAGAAGTATATCAAGGTTAGTGTGGCGCTCATTCAACTGGGAGGTCCTTAGTGCAATGAATATCCATATAAGGTTACTATTGGTTGGGAATAAAATCTGATTGTATTTCATTCGCAAAAAAGTGCGATAAATGCCAGAGGTTTGTTATAGTTAATAAGAATCTAGGTTCTTCCTTAACTCCTATCACTTCACCTTGGCCATTTGCAATTTTGGGAATAGTTTTGGTCGGACCCTTGCTGACCACAAAAAGGGAGGTTCAAATACTTGGTCGTCACAATGGATTACTTTACAAAATGGGTTAAGGATGAACCTCTAGTAGGTATGCCATATCAAAAGGTGTTCCAATTCATATGTCATTATGAAATTCCATATGACCTCATCACAGACCATGGCACACAATTTGATAATGATTAGTTTGAAGAATACTGCTTGAGATTAGGAATTCCAAAACTTAATTCAGCTCTTGGCCACCCTCAGTGTAATGGTCATATATAAATCAGCAATAAAACTTTGCTAGATGACATAAAGAATTGACTAGATAATACTAAAGTCAACTGTATCAATGAGCTTTATAATGTCCTTTGGGCTTACAGGACCACACCAAGAACAATAATGGGAGAGACACCTTATATGCTCTCTTTTGGTATTGAGGCAGTGATACCAGTAGAGATAGGTCTGCCGAATCACAGAGTGCTCAATTTTGATTTACCCAAAAGTGATTTAATAAGGTAACTAGATCTAGACACGATTCAAGAAGTCATAGAAGATGCTGCTTTTAGAATGGTCGCTTGCCAACAATGAACAACAAGGTTATATAATAAGAGAGTTAAGCCGACCTCCTTGAAACAAGGAGATCCGATTCTTAAAAAAGTTATCCAGAAGAATAATAAGTTGGAACCCAACTATCATGGTCCTTATCGTATCTCGACAGAGGTCCGACCAGGAACTTATCGACTGGAGACTTTGGGAGGAGAATAATTCAAGAATGCCTGAAATATCGACCATCTTTATAAGTACTATTAGTAATTTTTATTATGCCATGTAATCAGTTGAAACTCAAACAATTAATGAAGAGGAGTTTATTTCAGTTATGACCCAATTTTATGTTTTATTTTTTGGAGTATATGATAGTGTCAACAATAAAAAGTTATATCTTAGCTTTTTAAACATTTCCAACTCTAGAAAAGTTTATACTTTAGATTTTCAAAGTTTTCAAACTTAAGAAAAAGTTTACGCCTTAGCTTTTCCAACTTTTCCAACTTCAGAAAAATGCTTCATGTATAACTTCGTCTTTGACAAGTTACGAACAAGAAGCTCGTAAAACTTTAAGTACAACTCTAAAAAGTTAAAAATAAGTTTTACTTGATCGGGTTAAATACAGGAATACATGTACACATTCCTAAATAAATGAATACACACATAGATTCCTAACACACTTGGTCGCCGTTGATAACTAATGTTAACAAAACTCATTGCAGTTTTATCCAAAAATAATATTTGTAGAATCTATGGCTTTACATTCATATTCTTCACATTTAATCAAGTTCAATAGTCTTTAAATGAACTAACTGGTCTTAATACAGACTATCTAGTTGAGGACTTGATTAGTAACAACCACCAGCTTAAATAACGAAGAAATAACCGCTCAATTTATAGAGCCGACTAACTAGTCATAGCAAATTATCTTGTCGGACGAAAAAGAAATACAAAGATGACAAAGAGAAACCTTCAATTTCATTTCATCAATATTCAACAAACTATAATGAAATAGGAAATACGATAATCATTCAACTAAAAACTTTCCTTGAACCTTATCCATGCCAATAGGAGGGTCATCCAAAGTGTATGGAGAATTTATGTAGTTAAAACCACTCAGAATATGCCTATTGCTATTTCTCGGTTGGTTAATCAAATGTGCAGGACAAACTATCTCAAGTTCATCATGGAGGCCATAGTCCCCTAAATATTTGGTTATTAAACATTGGGGAAGAACATTAGGAGGAATCCAATTCTTATCCAGTGTGAATGGAGGCTTATCACAGTCAATAAATCCTAGGTCATTCTAGTGCCATAAGTTACTATTTTGGTCGTACTTCAACAAAATTAAAAGGTTCGTCCATCCCTATTTGTAGCCTTTATGATTACTTTGAGCCAAGTGATCATCGATATGAGATAATGCCTCATTATAACCATCCATCCAAATTTCTCTAGGTTATTTATGAAATTAAAAGGTTAATCTCTCTACTTAATGCTGAAGCTTCTTGACGACATCACTCTTGATCTTTAATTGAGTAGCTTAATCGGCAAAGGTAGAATCTTTAGCTGTCAGCTGATGTAAAAGATCAACAATAGCAGCAGTCTTGGCCTTCAACTGAGCAATTGGGCCAGTCAATGTTTTTATAGTTCTTTTCTCCTTAATATTAGGCCGGGAAATAATTGATCTTCTTGAAGATTGCCCCAACTTTGGCTTATCCTTCTGCATCGACTCCAACTCCTCCAGTATTATTGCACTCTCCCCTTCCAAAAAGGAAGCATCTTTATTAGGATTGGTAGAAATTTATTTCTTCAGGCTGTCTAGGTCATCCTTTAAGGCATTGTTTTCTTTCTCCAATAATACAACTATCTCCTGGGTTGATTTAACCTCTTGCTGTAGCACCATCTCTCTCTTATTCAATACAAAGGTGATGTTTTGAAGTTTATCATCAAAAACCCACCCTTCACTTAAAGCTTTGTACTTGGCCTCATAATCGACATGGAGCAAGGCCTTGTATTTGTTGTGTTCTTCTTGTAATTGCTCAATCATCTCATAATAGGCAACATTGTTCACCAAAACCCGATCAAGGAGACTTCGTAAATAGGAATAGGCTTCCTTAGCTTGATCAGAAACATCAGTGCCAAACAAGTCTAACAACTCTTCCTCAATAAAATCCATGTGACCAGCCTATTGTAACGTCTGAGTAGATCTGATTCAGCAAAAACAATACTTTTCATCCTTGCATCAACCTGAAAGTAACAATTATGAGGGCACAAGAACACAACTAAGAATAATTACATTAAGGGCACCCCAGCAAAGAACAATAAGAACGCAAAGTATAATGAAGTAAGAAAACATGAAGTTCTTTCATTGACTGAAAAAAGGTGTTATAAGGAGCTATACATATTACAGAACAAAAAAGATAGACCCAGGAAGATTACAGGAACAAATAAAGACAGACTAAGAGAGCTAAACCTTCTCTTTATCCTAAGGGTTAGTTTGAGAAAGGGGTAGGTAAACCAAAACGTTTGAGCCTATGGCATATTTAACAGTGGTGAGAGAATAAGCCTCTGAAACCTTTTCATCATCAACTTCCTTATCCAAATTTGGAGGGGGCCCGGGATCACATCTTTGGAACTTCTCAGAGTCTTCAGATGTGTCGACCTCCTTCAAAGCCTCAGAGCATCCATCCTTAAAATACTTCTTTTTAACATAAGCAATCTGAGAAGAAGTTGCTGAAATAGCTTTATCCCATCCCTTGCCCAAAAAGCTTCCATATTTTTTTTCCTCTTGTCTTTATCGGCAACAAAACTAGCTTTCAGACTAATAATTGTCTCCTCTGTAGTCTTAAGAGAAGCTTGATTTAAGGTAACCTTTTCCTATGTAGCATTTGCCCCGCGCTCAGCTTCAGAGCTAGCCAATGTAGCTGCAGACAGTGATTCCTCTTCCTTCTTACGAGCATTTTTTTCATCAGTGATTTTGTCTTCTAAGACTATTTCTCTTTCTCTAATTCTTCTTTAGATGCTTTCAGAGAATTATGTAAACATGTCAAGGCCTCCTCCACATCATAAGAAGTGGATGCTCTTATTTGGTCATCTTTCTCCATCATTTGGTTAAAGTCAATCAAGAATTACAAGAAAAATAAATTGTTAACATATAAAAAAATATAAGCTATATCCTATCAACATAACATGTGAAGGATTACCAAAGCTGAGTTCTGAGAAGCCCTTTTAGTTAGTCGATCTCTTGTCAATGGAACTGCTGCTAACCCATCTACAGGTAAAGTCCTAGACTTTATTAATTTCCTAGACAAACTAGAGTTGAGAGCAACAGATGATTGCTCAATTCCACCCAGTTTGGCAGAAAACTTTTTGGCCAACTCAGCAGCATTGATAATTTAGTTGACTTCTTAGCCTGAGTGTGCTGCATAGAGGGAAGACCTTTCTTCAACCTCTTATATTCATGAGTAGAACTATCAACTTCTTCAATGACCTGGGGCACTTTTTTAATAACCTTAGGTAACTTCTCAGTCACCTTAGACTTCTTGGGATCAACCGCCTTGACAGTCTTAGTAGTGGGAGATGAGGACTCTTCCATCGGGTTGGGAATCTTTCTCTTACCCATGGTTGTCAGCGGGGAAGAAGGGAAGGTCGAAGTATATAAAGTTTGAAGTGAAGAAGATGGCCAATCATCTTTATCAACTATAATGGACTCTTCAGCCGAGGGGGTGGAAATTGGCTTTTTCTCTAAGTCTACCATAGTTGAAGGCAGAGCATTGGTAGGCCAAGCAATAAATGAGGTTATGGAGATCTTATACTCCAACAACACAAAATCTTATTCGGGGGTGTTCACTTTATGCTCTCTGGTTAAGTTCCCAAAAGAAATATAGTTCAACAAGATTAATCTCCCCTTCTTTGGGATACCTCCTTTTACTATCCTCTTCATTAAAGACATTGGCAATATGAATTAGAAGACATCATAAATAAAAATTTAAAAGGGAATAGCATGTAATGAAATAATAACCTATCCTATGCCTAGGTTAGGGGCATCAGGGACCATCATAGGCCACTCTAGTAGGAAGAGGATCATATTGTCAATTCTTGACCACTAAAGCATAATCATAGTAATCTTTATTCTAATCTGGTAAGTTTATTACTAAAGACCTATTTGCTTGCCTAGTTTTCAAATAATAAGTTCCCTCACCAATAGTAACCCACTTATAGGAATACATTAACTATGTAATCCCAATATGGGTCTCATAGAGTTCATTCAACCTGTTTACACTATTCACGACCCTCCAGGTATTGGGGGATAATCTTACAGGGACTACATCAAAATATTGACAGAACTGAAGAAAAAGAGCGTCTGGTGGAAATGTAGTACCACACTCAGCTATGAAAAAAGTTGGGATCTAATGACCCTCAACCAAAAAGTAAACGTCAATATGACCACTGGGTATCTCCAAGCCTACACAAGATGGGATTTTATGTTTCTCCCTAAACTCCTATAGGGAATCTCATTAATGACGTGAATCATGATTAAGAAAATAAAACCAAAAGAAAGAAAAGGAGCTTATAGAGATTTAATGATTCAACAAGAACTAAAGATAAAGGCAGCAAATGGTCATACAAGAGATAGTGTGAAGACAAAGAAATAGCGATGGTTTAGGAAGTTTGAGGTAAGTGAGAATAAGGAAAGCTTTGTACCTTTTATAACTTACCTAAAAAATGGCGAAATCAATGATTACATGTCCCAATGATTGACATCCTTATGGCGACCCAGCTTCAAACATAAAAAATAATAATGTGACTTTTGGAGATTCGCTAATTTTTAAATTATTTACAAAAATACCACTTTCAAACAGTACCAATAATTTTTTTACAAGTTTGGGAGGTCGGTTGTCGACCAAACACCCTAATAGCCTGCCAATCGATTTCCTAAAAAAAACACTCCATACTTTTGTCCGAGCGTCAAGCATGAAGCATTAGAGGCTTCTGTTGTATGTAAAAGTCATACTTCCACCTGGACCAATGTTGAACATACACCTGTTATCCACCATGCCCGACCAACCAACTTGATCATCTTCAGAGATACTTAGTCGACTATATCGCCGACCAACACAAGAAGGCTAACCAACCAGAATACCAAGCGTTTCTCGAACGAGAATGGCAACTAAATTGGAATAACTAATATCTTAGTCATTATATGTAGATGTAAACACTTGACAACATAAATATGTTCCATCTCTAGGGTTTTGGGCCTTATAAATAGATGTCCCCCAGCTAAAGGGGACAAGTCAATTCGAAACAACTCATAGTCACTCATTTCTTGGCTATTGTAAACCCTTGAATAAAATAATAGTGAGCATAGGCTTTCTTCTCTAGCCGAACCACTTTAAAAACCTTTGTATTTGTGTGTATGATTTGGGTTACTTCTCTTTTATTTACCCATGATTATAAATTTGCAATCAGTCAATTTTTTTACATTAATAATCATTAAGAAAACATTCACAGAAGTGACTTGACTACATATTTTCAAAAACACTTTCGCTACATATAATCATTAAACATAATTTTCACAAATGCAGTACGATTTAACCATATTTTCCAAAAAAAAACTTTTACTCTATAACTAATTAAATCGAGTATAAACTTTCACTCCATATAATTATAAAATATAGTATAGGTTTTGGCATCATTTTTATGTAATTAATTTGATAAGTTCATATTTTTGTTATTAATATTTTGAGTTAAGAAATTAAATTCGTAGACACTATTTATTTACATTTTTAAAATATCACTAAACATTATCATTAGGAAAATTTTTACAAAAGAGATTTGACTACATATTTACAAAAACTGTTTTGCTACATATAATCATTAAACACAATTTTCACAAATGGAAAAATATTTAACCATATTTTACAAAAAAAAAATTTGCTTTTTAACTCATTAAATTAACTTGTGCTAAATATAATCTTAAGAAAAATCTTTTCAACTTAAAATTTATAAAAATTAATATTTTAAACATATTATGTATAAATTACTAACACTCATAAATAGAATTCTAAATAATTTATATTTAAATTAATTTATAATAAGTTTTGTATTTAAATGAAAAAAATGCCACTTTAAAATGCGCATGCACATTACACATGCTTTAATCCGTTAATTTTAACAATCATTCTAAATAGATGGACTTAGTACATCATGTGAATACTTTTGGAGCTCAAAATACTCTATGAGCGCAATAGATTAATTCTTCTGCATACTTTAAAGGTTTCTATGTAATTTAATCTTATTTTAATTAAAAGTTGTCTAACGTGTATGTAGTATTGTAGTGCTGACCTTTAGTCATATAAAATAATTATTTTGAGTTAACAATATGCAATTGTAGCGTATTTACAAAAAAACTAATGTCAAACTCTGCTAATTGAGATCTTTAATCCATAAATTGACTTAATTCCCTAAAAGTTTATGGACTAAACAATCCTTCATTTTGATAGTGCGAAGTTTCGATGATCGGTACAAATAAATTTTAGTATTATTATAGGTTTGAGGTCCATTTTATTTTTGATATTCAGTTAAACCCAAACTATTTGATTTTCTTAACATTTGTCTCCCATTTTTAACGAAATCGCTAAGTCAACAGTTAAACTGATAATGAGATCATAAAATTTGTGTTCAAATCCCAAAATGCACCATATTTAATGCCCAAAACATTAATTTTGGTCTGGTACCTAAAAATTGGAAGCCAAAGTAAAAAAATAACATTTATTTTTGACACACACACACACACACACACACACACACACATATATATATATATGTATGTGTGTGTGCCCGTGCCTGAAGGCACGACGACAATTTTCCAAAGTATTAATCGTCATCAAGTCGTAAAAGTTTTGTATTATAATATCAACGGTGGAACAACGAATACTTCCAAAGTATTGAATTGACTAAATTATTTTGTAAAATAGTTTATTATAATAAAAAAATGTACACTATTTTAAAATATTTAGGCAAAACTTCCTTTGTTTATAGGACTATTCACCTTTATTAAGAACCAAAAAATAATCCGACACTACTAAGTAGAAAACACAACCCTAAGTAGAAAACATATAATGTATTTAAGACGAAAACATTCACCCAGTAAATGTCAACATTTTGCATTACACTCCTACTTCTTGCGAGTTTAACCATTCTAGTGTATTGATCTACACAAAAGTTGAATCCCAAATTTACATAACACTTATTTTCAAATCCACGATTCTTATCGTCATTGTGCCTATATACACCGCGCAATAGCTAATCGATCCAATATAATGAACACAGTTTGAATAGCAACTCCATCTAACTTCATCTAATGATGAAAATGATTTTGAAATTTTCAAAATCATTTAATGATGTCCCCCTTCATCCGATGATCTTTGTAATCTCATAGTCATGACCACATCAAGCCAGCAATTGAAAATACATAGGAGAACAAATAAGTAAGATATAAAAACTACAACATATTATTACTGAAACTGATATGAGAAAAACTAAAGAATGGTCGTAGGTTTAACTTGCGGGTACCTTGCACCGAATATCTGCAATAAGAAGTCGGAAATGAATGGTAGTAGGTTTAACTTGCCGAGTTGGGAGAGAAGTTAATGGCCATGCCACCATGGTACATTATTTTCTTCATTTTGTATATAACATCTTTTTTGTTGGAAGGCCTGGTGTTGGTAATACCACTGTTATGCAAGAAATTGTTAGTGTATTGTTATATGAGTTGCACAAAAGAGTGCTTATTGTAGTACATTCAATCATCCATATAACTCTTCAAAGGATTTTGAAACTTAAAACACATAAGAAAAACCTAATAACAACAGTAAAGGGATAATGAAATAAAACCTCAAAAAATGTCATCTGAATAAATAATATCGTGAAATTAAACACAAAATAGTGACTAAAACCTCATGAGCTGAATCATAAAACCATCTAAACAAAAACCTATACCCATGTTAAAAATAACCCCTAATTAGTAACACAACATCTAAATTTATTCCGCATGCATGTTTAATAAAACAAAAGAGCAAAAAATGAAAAAGCATAAAAAACACTAAAGACAACTACTCACCACCACTGTAAAACTCCATGTAAACGCAAATTTAGAACAACTTTTATCATGAAATATTAAAACAGTCATTACCTAGTGTTTTGGACAAACCATATGCACTAATTTTGAATATTACAAACTAATAACAACCCACATAGCGTCTAGGTTATTATATCAAACACCTCGTCTGTACTCATGTAGCTATAGGATACTAAAAAAATAAGGGCCATGGTTCCATCGTCGTCGTCATGGAGAGAGAGAGAGAAAAGAAGTTGGATCTTTATTATTGAGGAAGATGTGAGATGAGGAGAATGAGAGAGAAAGAGAGGAGTTGTCTACCTACTGTGAAGATGGGGAGCTTCAAAACTCTTAAACCTCTTTTTTCTTGAGCCCTGCACATCAGACGACTTTGGCGTATGATCCGTGTCAAAATTTGTCAGAAAGGCCACCATCTCCTTCTAGTGTAATATATACTCCCTGTTCACCACCTGATTCTTTTGGGATGGAATCATCCGGTGACTCTTGCTCCACTCCTGGCTCCTCTGTCATTGGTTCCTCAACTTTGGCTTCATCTCCGATCGTTGTTTTCATCTCTCTCACGACCACGAGATCGGAGTAGAGCTGACGCAAGCGTTCATACGAATGAAAGGCATGCTCTCTCAAGATGGGATCATCAAAGACTTCAGACCAGTCCCTGATTTCTCTTCGCAATTCGAATTATAGATTGAGGGAGCTTCCTCGCTTGCTTCTTTGAAACTGCTTCGAACTGAACCAAGAATTCTCTTTCTTCATCATCAATCGAATCACTGTTTGCGACCCAGGATTCTATTTTATCATCAATCCAATCCCCGTTCACGTTTTTTCTTTTTCTTATCAATGAATAGATCTCTTTCCACATAAAAAGGGAATCTTTTGTTACAATAAAAGCAGAAGTGATGTGGATTATTCAAGAATCGAAGTCGATTTGCTTTATAAAAAGAAGGCTCACTAACAACTAGGCCCGTTAACCTAAAATCAAAGCTTGAGTATAGCTAAGTGAGTATAGTTAAAAAAGAGGCCCCTTAAGCCAGCCACGCGTTCCATCCGTACTAGGTAAGTTTTCCTATCAGGAACGAGAAACTGCTGTTCACCTTGACGTAGCACGTTCTGAAAAAAAATCCATTTTCAATTTTCAAATGGGCGAACGACGGGAATTGGTAAAAAATAAAAATTGCAATATGTACCTCGTCTCATTCTTGCGTGGTAGAAGTTCAAGAAAGGAGATATTATTTCCATTGAACATCGAAAACCGAGATTATATCCATAAAAAATTAAATCCCTAAAAACTAAACCCATATATGTTTTCGTCAAACATATAGGCACCAAACCAAGTTCAGATCTGATAACCCCACCAAGATTATACCCATAAAACACTAAACCCAAAAAAAATCAAACAATCAATCTCATGGGTCTAAGTAATAAAAAAAAAAATCAATCCTGCAAAATAACACTTTCAATCTAATGGCTATAACCCACAAATCATTCAATCAGATAAGCCATCTATAACAACATGTTAAACCTGCAAAATCCAAATAAATACCAAATTGAAACCATTTTGACAGTCTCAAAACAATTGGAAACAAATCGGAACCATGGGTATGATGTTTCTTTCACCAGCTGAAGTCACAGAACTGTTAAAAATAAAATAAAATAAACATTAAGCCTTTAGTGCTATGGATCAAATCAGTCTAACGTGGTGACTTTAACTCAGTAGAGACGATCATGGTGAGAAATACGAAGATGGGTTGTGCTAATAAGATGGAGATCCCCTTACTCAAGATCACCAGTTCGACTCATGATTTTTGCTAATAACACGTGCTCTTGCAAAGAATCCACTTTTTTGGTCATCTCTTTTATATATTGAAATGCCTTTGCATCTTTCTCCCACATCATAGGTTCAAAAGAAGAAGACATCATATAACCAACAACCATTCTTAGAGACGAAATTACTTAAAAAAGGAAAAAAAGTGAGTTTCATTTTTTTATGTTTTAGAAAACATGGAAATGATGTGTGTTTGGGTTTTTGAGAGAGAAAGAGAGAGAGGTGTCGGTGTAGTGAGAGGTGACAGGAGAAAAAATAGGGTATTATGAGTGTTAAAAATAGAGTTCCATTTTTTATTTTGATCTTGAGAAGAGAAAGATACGAATGGAGGTTCAAAATAAAGCTGATTGTTACTATTCCAAAGAGAGGGCCATCTTTCCCTTGAGCCTTGTGCTCTGTATATGGCTAATTTGGCATTACTTTTCTGACAGAGGTAGACGACTAATGGCTAGTCTACAAATAATTGTACTTTTCTCTGATGGGAGTGGACAACACTCTTAACGTGTTGTAAACCTTTTTTTAAAAGGAAACTTGAAAGACTCTGAGCATTCTTAAAGATGATTTAACATCATTTTCGACCGTAGGATACAAACTCCCAAAGTTAAATCGGAGCCATCATCTTCAACCGTAGCATTCTTAAAAGCTTATGTTTGTTTACCAAAATAACCTTATTTTTAAATTAAAGCGAAATAAAAGAAATAATTAATGAGAAAGAAAAGAGGGGAAAATCAAAAACTTGAGGGGTAAAATAGGAAATGCAAAAAAATTCATATTGATTACATCATCGATCAATCTTATGACATACATAAGTTTCCTACTTTATTATTTAGATATATATTGAAATATTAATTGATTAAACTCATAAAAAAGTTGAATCTGATTTTCTTTCTAATGTAAAAAAAAAATGTTTTTAGCCTTTTTCTTTTAAATTTTAATATGCTTATTTTTTGTTATTACTAAAAGATTATCTTTCTCTATTTGAGCTTTGAATACATATTTCTTTTACCCCCTGAATTTGAAAAACTTTATGTCGTATAATTCGAGATTTATTTAGTTCGGCTAAATAAATAATGTAAGTTCTTATTATTTAAAAATTACTTAAATTTATAGAGTTATATATCCTTTACAAAAAATTATTTTATAATCTACCTTCATTTCTCTATTTTTGTAAACTGAGAGAATCTTTACAATTACCTTAAGAAGATCGGGAGTGCTCAACTTTGATTTTGTATTTAGGCTATATAGTAGTAGGATGCTAGGATATATGTGTCTGTATGTACATATGAATCGTTTAAATTATAACGCATGTCTGTACTTTGAATGTAAAAAAGTCCAATATATTATTGAAGGGACTATGAGTAGGGTATGCCACCGGGCATTTGGAGAACTATAGTAATGAGATATGTAATGACCTGTATTTTTATGCATTTATTTAAATTGTGATATTATTATTTATTGTATGACGTTCATGAGATTTCTTTTATTATATTTATATATTATTTATGTTTTTTGTATCTTACATTTTTGTTATGTGAATTGACACTCTTTGCAAAATTGGCATAATACGTTGTAATTAATTAATTTAATATTTTAAGTGACTTAGTATTATCGGAGACTATGGATTATTCCATTGGTATTGGGTTTCACCGATCACGAAGTAGTTTCTTATATGCCAAGTCGCTGGTGAATACTTAATAATTAAGTTTTAACATAATTGACTCGTGTAGGCTTATAAACAATGATGATGAGGTATTTAATTTATTAAAATTTGTCATTTTCATTATTAACCCTTGGGATGTTTAAAATGTCCATTTGTTGACTTAAAATGGAAGGATTTAAGTCAATTTGGTTAATATATAACTTGGGTGGAGTTTTAGGTCAAATGAAGTACTATTTGCGTTCATTAAGTTGAGGCTTATATTTGACCTAAGTTAATTTTGTGAGAAGATTTACTATTAGGTTAATTAGAAAAATCTAAAACACACTTTAGACAATTGAATAAACCTTACGACTGTAGACACCCCATCCTGGTACCCCATAAATACCTCCTTAGGTCGCTAACACTTCTCCTCCTACCATAAAACCTTAGGTCTTAATTCGAGATCTAATCTAGAGGCCATTAAGATCTTTCGAGACCCGTTTGATCTCAATTAACTATCCAAAATGATTTAATCTCATTAAAACCTCATAGGTATCTAAATCCCCTTTCCAATGGTCCATACCGTGCAAGAATCGGCCTCACGATTTGCGTGTACTCTCCATTTTACTTCGATACCTGATCCAAAGGCCATCGGGTGCTTCCTAGCCCTATTTGACCTAAGTAAAACCTCAAAACTGAGGTCAGCTCATTGAAACTTCGTAGGGATATGAATCCCCTTTCCAATGGTCCATATCGTGCATAAATAGTCTCACGTTCACGCAAACATTCCTTTTCACTCCGAGAACCCCTTATCTAGAGATCATCGGGTGATTCCAAGCCCCGTTTGACTTTGGTGAACTCTTTAACTTGGGATTGGCTCAATATATTCTTGTAGCTATCTGAATACCCTTTGACAATGGTCCAGACCATTCATGATTTGGACTTACGATTTGTATTTCATGCCCATTTTTCCAAAAAAGTCCGTTCCGGACTCCCACAGGCACCCTAGACCCCTTGCCTATTAACAGGGTGCACTTTTGTTGGCCAACAAGGCAGGGCTATGCTAATAGGAAGGCAAAGCCCATGTCGATCAACATCCTCCTAAAACCCTAATTTTTTATTATTTAAGGAGAGTATGACTTCATTTATAAGGGTTCCTTTTTGAAGTCAGAACATTTCCCTCCATATTAGTGCGATGAAATTCTATTTTTATAAACATTCTCTCCATTTTGTTACATCACTCTCCTCCATTTTACACCCCACTTCCCATCCTTACCTTAACACTATCCAATCATATTACAATCAACCTCATACCATTGCAAAATCAGAATTAAAGTTGTCTAGAAGGTCTTCTATTATTCATTTACAACCCATTCAATTACTATTAGTTGTTCACCTTTATTTTCACTTTTGACATATCTTTTATTACATTCTGTCACTTCAAAACTAATTTCACTTTTTACTATTTAGTAAACACAAATCTTATTTTCATAAAATCTAAAAAGTCAAAAAAGGGGTTTTGTTATAAACCATAAATTAAAATTTCCTCATTTTTCACACTTTCTACACTTGCACACATTTTCTGAATATAAACTCTAAATTAGGATTCATAGTTAATCCCCACCCTTGTATGTAATTTAATTACGTGGACTTTGATGCCCTTTGGGCTATGTAGGCATCCCGTGTCAATCTTAGGATTCGAGTCCTATTTCTTCATTTATTCACTTTATATTTTCTTGCGTTTACTAGCATTGCAAGTCTGCGCACTCCTACATATTCGTGTTCCACTCGATATACACATTCACTTCTTTATAATAATTTGTTATTTAATGGACACTCACATCATATTTTTATATTATTTCTTTTGTACACTCCTTAAGATTATTCCACTCAGTCTTTCCCATGGCGTGAGTCAGATGATTATTTTCTCTTATTACTGACACCACACACATATATACACGTATCACATTTTGGAAAAAGGATAACATTATTGTATAAACCCCTTGCTAGTACCCCGAAGTACCTCCTTAGGTTCCTAACACTACTTTTCCCTTCGTGGACCCTATGTTCTATTCAAAGACCTGATCTAGAGACCACCGAAACTTTTGAGCTCTACTTGACCCTGATTAACTCTCCAAATTGAGTAAGGCTTAATTTAATAACGCAAGCTTCTGAATCCTCTTCCCAGTGGTCCATATTGTATGCGAATCGGCCTCACGGTTCAAGCGAGCTTGCCTTTATTTTCCAAAATACCACCGCATTTTTTTGGGGCCCATTTGACCTCATTCAACTCTCCAACCTAACAAAATCTTAATGAAATCTCGTATGGATGTGAATATAATTTTCAACTGTCCATATCGTGCGCAAATTCGCCTCACAATTCGCACGAACGTGCCTTTTTACTCCAAAAGGCCACCAGGCGCTCTCTGACAACATTTGGCCTCGGTTAACTTTTTGAATTGAGAAAAACTCAATGAAATCTTGTAGGTATCTGAATTATCTTTCCAATAGTCCATACCTTACGCAAGTCGAACACACGGTTCGCACGAACGATCCTTTTTACTCTAAAACCCCCACCATTTAGAAGTCATTGAGTGCTTCCAAGTCTCATTGACCCTTGTCAAATCTTGAATCCGGGAGTGTCTCAATAGATTCTTGTAGGGATTTAAATATCCTTTCCAATGGTCTCGGTTGTGATTGATTCGAAATTATTGTTTGCATTTTATGCCCATTTTTTCTAAAATGTCCATTCCGTACTGCTTGTAGGCACTCCGGACCCCTTACCTATTAGCAGGGTGTGATTTCCTTGGCGAGCAAGGCAGAGGCTATGGTGATAGTTAGGCTAGGGTTCATGCCAATTGGCACACCCTGAAACCCTAATTTGGTACTATTTTAAGAGGACATGACTTCATTCCCAAGGACCATTTTCAACAATCTGAAATGTTCTCTCAAAATCAATGTGTCTTCATTCCCAAAAAATCCAATTTTCCATATTTTCTTCCACCTCTCCGACTTCACTTTCATACCGTCTTTTTCCACTTACGTCACCCTTACTTCACCACCATTCCACCACCCTAAAATCAGTCTACACTCCTCCAAAATCAGTAGCAAAGTCTTCTAGGAGGTTTATTCTTACTATTTTCTAGCTTATCTATTTATTATTTTGTACTAACTTTATTTCAATTTTTTTTATATCTTTTTGTCTTGGTTCATTACCTCACATTAACAAATATTCTTTTTTATTATTAGTATTCACATAACATATTTCATAAAATCCAATAGACAAAAAAGAGGGTTTATTTGTGAACTTCAAAAGTAAGATTTTCTCATTTTTTCTACACACATGCACTTGTGCACGCTTTTTTAAAAATAATTAAATGGAAGTCTTAAATTTTGGTTTATGGTCTAAACCCCACCCTTATGACATATCTAACTACATGGAATTTGATTCCCTTTGGGCTACATAGGCATCCTGGGCCAATCCTGGGATTTGAGTTCTATTTCCTCCTTTTTTGCTTTCTTTTATTTATTAGTATTTATGAGTAATAAACTCCTAGATATTTGTGTTTCGCTTGACATATGAATTCATTTCTTCATAGTGACTTGTGATTTGATGAACACTCACATTATATTTATTTTTATGCCATTTCTTCGGCACAATCCTTAGGATGATTTCGCTTTGTCTTTCCTATGACGTGAGTCAGATGATTTCTTTCTCTCGTTATTCACATTGTGCACATGTACACACATATCACACTTTGGAGAAAATGAGAATAGTATTATAACCCATGAGAAACCAAAAAGGAGGGATGGGTTCCTAACACCTTTTAATTACGTAACTTAGTCCTCGGACCTTTGATTCACTTGGTTTTATATGCATTAGTATACCTTCAGTTTTACCCGCTTAGTTAATTGGGCTAATTAAATTGTTTAATTAATTTTTAGAAAATGAAAAGGGTATGTTGTTTTGACCATCCTTTGTACATTAGGACTTTCAAATTGGTATCAGGTAGGGTACATTAACTTTTCATGTAGATCCGTAGTTTCATGATGCTTTAGGGTTATTTGTTTGTCTCTCTCTCGTTGTTTGTTGTTTGATTCGCTCGATGAGTTATTGTAGTGATATGTTGTATGATATTTTTAGTAATGACAATGATTTTGATATTTGAGAGGAGTTTAATGAGCTTCATAACCTTGCTAAAAATTAACTCTTTTGAATTTGAGGTTTACAAAAAGACTTAAATTTCTTGAAAAATAAAATTTGTGTTTTAAAGTTGAAATTAATTTTTCGCGAACTATTCAAACTCAAAAAGATATTTTTCATGAGAAGATCAAGGACATTGACTATGATTTTCATAATTTAGAATTGTCCGAGAAAGAGAGTGATGATAGAGTCAGGATTTTAGAGAATGAATTAAAGGACACTAATAGTTTTAAAAATAGGGTCAAAGAATGTGTCATTGAAGATAATGAAAAATTGTTAAATAATTTGAGGGCGTGTGAGATGAATCTTAGGGATATGTTCGCTTGCATTGAGGGAAAGAAAGATAACCTTCTAGAAATTATTGAAAATATGAAGAAGAGTCGTTAAATTAAAGCTTCTCAGTTTTTCTTGAGTCTAGGGTTTTGAAGTTAAAAGAAGATCTAAAAGACTCAAGTAGGTTTGGTAGTGGCTATGATAATTCGCTTTCATTGTTAAATCCAAGTCCAATATTTCTTTTAGTGTGTCAGCTATTGCCCAGAGCGTTAGAAAAAGTCAACCCATAGGTAATATTCCTCTTGTTTACACATGTGCACATTACGGTAGGAAAGGTCACCTTAGGAATCTTTGTTTTGATCTACAAAAATGTCCTAAGATGTCTATGTGCAATGTCACCAAGGTACCCCAAACCCAAGAGCGTCACGTTACACCTATGTGGGTTAGAAAATCCGATTTGGAGGCGTTAAATGTTAGACTTGTTGATTCTCGCATGACATTAAATTATTTTTACCATGCTATATCTTATGAGTGATTGTGGATGCATGTTTTCATACACTAGCTTTTGTGCTTCATTATATATCTTATTGCTAGTTGTATGATGTTCGAGTCTTTTTTATTCTCATTTTTCTTTTAATGGGTCTTATTGAGAAAAATTCAAAAACATTTTGTTGGACTTTTGAGTTTATTTTTCACTTGGTGTTAGAAAATGTTTTAAAGACTCCAAATATTTTTTTATATTTGATTTGGTTTCATACATTTTGTGTGGCATATAGGTGTGTTTGAATCCACTTCATTCTATTTTTCACGTGTCTAGGACATTTGATTATGATTTTCAATGTTTATATTGTTCTTAATAATTCTTGCATTAATTAGTTCGACTTTGATTTTCTTGATGGGTTCACTTTAAATATTCCTCCACACACACATGCACTAGCTCATTTGAATTTTTACTTCACTTGTTACATGAGATAATTGAGATATTCTCTTAACAATCTTGTCATATGAGTGTGCACGAGAAAGGGCTACGAAGGAAGATATCTTCCTTGTATGAAAGGCCACCGTTGGTAAGAGCCTAAACAATGGAGAGTCAAAATAAAAGAACAATTATCAAGGCTAATTTTTTTACATTGATTTTTCAATTAAATTGGTATCTTCAAAATGAGAAAGAAAAATAAAAGATTGAAAATCTATATTTTGAGGGTGTTATAAGTTTAAGTTTAATGGGTTTTCATAATGAGTCCTAGTTAATTCATTTTTTTATTCTATTGATTTAAGAATCATCAAAATTTTCAAGGCCAGTATACATTGTACTTGTTTGTCCATTTATGAGTTAACTTTATCTACCACTATGAGGCTAAATCTCTGTTTGACAAAGTTAATGCAATCAAGTAGAACTTTGTGAACATTTTTTAGTGATTGGGTTATAGTTCTTTTGTTTCTACTTCACGCCCCTTCACTTACTTTACCACATTATGTCTAAGCGCATCTATATTATGCTAGTGTGTAACCCTTTTGTATTTTGTGTCATTTAGTAGTGTGGTGTGTGTGTGTCTCTTTCTCTCTCTCCCTATATATATATATATATATATATATATATATATATATATATATGCTTCTGCGTCATTGATATCTTTTTGCGTATTTATATATGTCATATCTTTTGTTTTGAATCTTTGCATTTGCTTTTAATCCTGTTGCCTTAAGCTTTATTTTTATTTCATATTGGTATGATATATTACCTCCTTAATATCTTTTATTGTTTTGATTGGTAACCTTATATTTCTTGTGTATTTAAGTTAGTATCATATTTGTATCAAAATTTGTATTGTTTTGTTATTGTTTAGATTATTTGTGCTTCGGTTTCCATGCTGTGTTTGTTTCACTTCATACCATTGCATGATATTATTCATTGCTATTTATTTCCAATTGGTATCACATGTTCTCACATGGTGGGGGGAAATGATTTTAGGTGGAGAAATACTTTATTATGCATGATTTCTTTGTCTATTTCTGAATAAAAAGGAGGAGAAATAATATCTTTCATTTTAAATTTTAGATATTTATCATTGTTAGACATAGGGGGAGTTTATTCTTATGAAGATTTATATATTTTTATATTCTCTTTATATTTGAAGGTGGTTTAAGTGTGAAGGTTTTCAACATGCGACAAACTTACAAGCGAGTTATGTGTCAGTCAAGTTGTACATTTTTCCTTTTGGGATTTCCGATTGAGTTTTAGATGATCTTAACGGCCGATAGGAATTTTTAATTTTGGTTTTGTCCTGAAATATCCAAAGGGGGATATTTGTAAGGACAAATTTCTTAATAGAGTCAATTTTTATGTTTTGGCATATTATGTGTTTGGAAAAAAAATGTGTGAGTCATATGTTAGGCTTTATGTATGTTGACCTTTTAAGCTTATGATGTGTTTAGATAAACACTTAGTGACCCAAATTTATAGATTGCATCATCATGTCGTGTTTTATGCCACCTTTCATCCTCAGGTTTCATGGAGCTCTCAAGTATGAATGCATATTTATTTTGACCCTTGGAGATTTTATATTTGGGTGTTATGTTTTTATAAAATTGATTTTAAAATGATTTTATTTCTTTTTAATAATTTTTAAAAGAAAACTATTTTTGTGAGGTCGTTAGAACGACTTGGTTTATCATTCGAGCGAGTTACCTAAACTTGTTAGAATAGGGTTCCAATGAGATATCGAACGAGGCATTTTCACGTTACACTAGAATCTCGTTTGATGATTCATTAGAAGTTATTTGAATGAGATAAGGGACTTAGTTCAAATGAGATGTACCTCGCTCGAACGAGTTAATGATAATTTTCTTTTTTTGATATTTTTCTTAAATGATTTCATCCCTATCTCAATTTGGTAAAACCTTTTATAAATAAAGGTCTAGAGCAACATTTTTCTTTGAGGCAAAACATTATGTTTTTATTTCACAAACTCTATCAAAAAGCTCTCCAAAATTTTAGTTTTAACCCAAGTTGTTTGGGATGCAAGTGTTCATCTTAATATGTTGTGAAGATCCCATTTTTTCACTAAAGGTTTATTCTCGATATCTAGTAAGAATTGTTTCGTTGTGGTGGACTCCATTTGTTTGATGATGTGTTTGCATATGATGAACTTTGTGTGTGATGGTTGATGAGCCTATTCGGTAGATTCTGAGGCGTGTGTGAACTCACACATTTTCGCAGTGCATGGATGGACTCTTGCTTGACACTAGGCATAAGTTGAAGGAACGAAGAGTTTCAAGACTTGCAATGACATTGAGTCTATGTTATAAGTCTTGTCTTATCCTTTTGTAATTACATACTTAGTGGACTTTTCATGGTGGGGCATTATGGTTGATTTACTTATTTATCCTGCACTCACCTAGATGCATCTTTTAGGTTAAGATAAAATTGGTTAATCGTTTAACAGAAAAATTGGTTTCAAATTGGTGCTTAGTTAACTGGGTTAATTAAATTATTATTTTTAAATAAAGTACACATAAAGAATTTAGAGGAAGAAATAATATGTTATTTATCAAGTTTTTACAAACTCGTATAGGGATTACCCTCTTTATAGGACATGGTAAGGTATCCCAGTAGATACATATATGCAAGATGTATGGAAATTCTCACAAAAAGTCATTTTATTTAACACTTTCCCTTGGATGTACACCATATCCACCATTCAATGATATTTGCCTCATTATAACCTTACTAAGGGAAAACCTAGTGGGAAAAAAACAAAAGTGAAGGAAAAACATATGACTTTTGTTTATCATTGAATTGGTGTTGGATATGCTTGATGCTGCCTCATTAAAACCTTTACTAGAAAACCCAATGGGAAAACCTAGTTAAAGAAAAAAGAGTACAATGCACATATGTCCCCCAAAGAGCATAATTTCCGATCCTCCCCCGAAAAGGATATCCCTATGATTTTCAAATCTCAAATTGACTCTTGGTGAAGTCGGCATACTCCAATCCCATGCACAAGCTTGTGAAATGTTACTTTCGAAAGTGACTTGGTAAACAAATCAGCTAAGTTGTCAGTTGAAGGCACTTAATTGACTTCAATATCATTTTTTTTGCAGAATCTCAACTTTCATAAGAATTTGATGAAGAGGGATCAACATGTCACATTATCGGATTTGTTTGACTTCAATAACATAAATATTCTGGAATTTATGTGTTGCATAACTATTCTTGAGTTCATATATAGTGAAGAACTAAAATGTGTTGATCATATATCCCTCAATGTAGCCTCTTTCAGTTTGGGCTATACAAGCACCATTTCTTTCATAAGTTATAGTAGAAACATATGTTATTTGATGTGAGTCATAAGTGCTTTGATTGTTCCTTGTAAGAACCAAAGAGATAACATGCATCAATATAACTAACTAGACACATATGGTTAGATATAAAAATATCGCATAATATGATTGATATTAGTCTCATGTTTTGCAAGTCAATGATAATCATTTCTTGTAGTGAGATTGACTGCAATTATTATATCGGTATTGTGTTATGTATAACAATATACTAATAATGTCTATGTATAGTGCTTCAGGACCAATATTATATTTGTCAACCTCTTTAAAATGATATGGATATTTTAATATCCAAAGATTGAAGACCATGGATATACAAAGTGGTGTGCTTAACATATACTAAATCATTGAAGGACTTTTCAATCCATTTAATTAATGAATTGGTGTTTAACCAAAATTATTCTCGATCTTCAGGTTAAGAAAATAACTAATTACCCTAAGGTCATGCATATTTTTAATTCCTTATTTGGGTATTTTTCATTTCAATTGAGATCATCAGGAGCACATCCTTTTAATGATATTTTTTTATAACGGCACACTGACATATATGATTATTTTCACACCCTTCGTTAGACAAATATTTTCTAGGACGATTATAACTATATACATTCGGATCGTTTTCTCTAAAATAAATGCCTTAGTCTATTTTAGTACATACTCCTTATTTTGGCTTCAGACAAATAAAATTTTCTAGGATTTTTATATGTATTCTTTGTCTATGTTCTATATGAATAAATAGTTATAATATTCATGGGTCTCATACAATATATTTCAAAAATTTCTAAGCTAGTCAGATATCTGAAAAAGTATTTGCAGTCGTTATGGGATGGTATGTTTGTATTTAATCAATATTTGGTTTCTTCGGGAAACCTTGTACCATAGGTCATGTACTTTTAAGGAGTATTCACTTAGCCTTTTTATAAACTCCAATTTATAACTTTAGGGTTAACATCTTATGGGTTTTCCACTATAGGTCCAAACACACCACGTTTATTTAGAGACTCGACTTATACCATCATGGCATTTTCTCATTTTAGTCAATATATTTATCGATATTAATTTATAGTATGTGGATTTGTAGTATCACTATCCTTTGATTTTTGTGTATTTGCAACATATATAATTATATCATCAATGATCATATTTATTGATACCATTTTTCTCTTATATATGTATAAAACATAGAAATCTCATTAATATTACGTACCTTTTCCTACTTTGGGGACTTTATAGTCACTTTAGGGACTTATGTCTTTTCATAGACAATAATCTCTTCCGGGGTTTTCAAGAAAGTGGATCATTTGTTCAAAACCTCTTCTGGAGAGTTATTTTTGGCTTGATTTTATTCAACCTCAATGTAACACCCCGCCCGCCCGGGGAGAGAGAACGGAGCACCACTATCGTTAAAATAAATCCAAATCCATAAATAACAAGGTATAGAGCATCTAAATAAACCCACAATAATATAAATCCACTAATCTCAATTCTCTTCAATTACAACAAGTCTCTCGAATAAAATTACAAATATCTAACTCGAATAAAAATACAAATCTCCAAAGCTCTATACATAAAAATAATACAAATCTTTCCCAAACAATCCTCGCTAAAATCAATCTCCATAGCGTCCCAAAATCCTCTCTAACCTGCCACTAAAAGAAAATATGGGGAAGTACACAATACGACAAGAAAGGTGCTCAACAAATATATGTTAGCGATGAATAAAAGGTAACAACACGAGTAAAAATATTCAAATCAAAATGCAAATCTCAAAGCATTTATCAATAAAATTTCTCAACAACACTTTAACCGGGTCACCAGGCCTCACCACATCCGTATATGCTTTATCAAGCCATAGCCCGGGAAACAGGAATTTGGCGGGTGGCCAACATCCGTGCCATATTTTAATCTCATGACAACGTGCTCAACAACACTATAATGATACCACATGAATCAAAACAATTTCAACAATTATTTTCCAGATTTCAATGAATTTATAAATTCAAATATGAGTTCAATTAATAAGAATTCAAAGAGAATGACACTCGCGAGATTTAAGGAGCATATTGTGTAAAACCCCATACCTCAAACCATGATGAGAAACCAATGATCACATCCTCAAGATCAACCCAAAAGATCTACAAAAGCTCCTCCAAGAACCTCCAACAAAATAGCCCCAAGAACACCTCTAATCTAAGGTTGGAACTCACAAATCTCAAGGGCCAATGTGTATATAAAATAAAGAGGAATATAAAATATATTTGCTGCCAAAATTTGTGCCAAAAGTAGGTTAAATGGGTTGCTCACGACTTCCTTTTATAATGCAAAGAAATGAAGCGTTGGAATCCAAAAGACTGCTTTAAATAAGGCAAAGAAATGAAGAGTTGAAAGTCAAAACAACTCTTGAAAATTACTTAATGTCCGCCGACTTGGAATTCCAAGAGTTAAAAACATTTAAAAATCATTTTAAAATTCGTTTTAACTCCGATTTCGAAACCGTTTGAAATTCTCGCATTTAAAAAATAATAACCAACATATTTGAGCAATAAAAATAATTTTATCAAAAACTTTATTTTCCTCCATTTTCCAGAAATTAATTAAAATAGCCCAAAATTACGCGGGTTGTTACACTTCCCCACTAACAATGGAATTTCGCCCTCGAAATTTGCCGAATGCCTAACTCTCAAAATCAGGCCAACAATCTCCAAAATAATCTCGTCTCCAAAAATAAATTCCTTACCTCTAATCTTGAAACTTATCACGAATATCACCTAAAATTTTCTATCTCCAAAAATATGCGCCACAAAAATGCAACAGACCCAAAACTCAAGATCCGAGGGTTGCCATATACCTAAGATCTGATACCATTTGTAACACCCCGCCCGCCCGGGGAGAGTGAACGGAGCGCCACTATCGATAAAATAAATTCAAATCCACAAATAACAAGGTATAGAACATCTAAATAAATCCACAATAATATAAATCCACTAATCTCAATTATCTTCAATTACAACAAGTCTCTCGAATAAAATTACAACTATCTAACTCAAATAAAAATACAAATCTCCAAAGCTCTATACATCAAAATAATACAAATCTTTCCCAAAGAATCCTCTCTAAAATCAATCTCCATAGCGCCCCAAAATCCGCGCTAACATGCCACTAAAAGTAAATATGGGGAAGTACAGAATACGACAAGAAAGGTGCTCAACAAATATATGTTAGCGATGAATAAAAGGTAACAACACGAGTACAAATATTCAAATCAAAAAGTATTTATCAATAAAATTTCTCAACAACACTTTAATCGGGTCACCAGGCCTCACCACATCCGTATATGCTTTATCAAGCCATAGCCCGGGAAACAGGAATTTGGCGGGTGCCCAACATCCGTGCCATATTAAAATCTCATGACAACGTGCTCAACAACAATATAATGATACCACATGAATCAAAATAATTTCAACAGTTATTTTCCAGATTTCAATGAATTTATCAATTCAAATATGAGTTCAATTAACAAGAATTCAAAGAGAATGACACTCGCGAGATTTAAGGAGCATATTGTGTAAAACCCCATACCTCAAACCATGATGAGAAAACAATGATCACATCCTCAAGATCAACCCAAAAGATTTACAAAAGCTCCTCCAAGAACCTCCAACAAAATAGCCCCAAGAACACCTCTAATCTAAGGTTGGAACTCACAAATCTCAAGGGCCAATGTGTATATAAAAACAAGAGGAATATAAAATATATTTGCTGCCAAAATTTTTGCCAAAAGTAAGTTAAAAGGGTTGCCCATGACTTCCTTTTATAATGCAAAGAAATGAAGGGTTGGAATACAAAAGACTCCTTTAAATAAGGCAAAGAAATGAAGAGTTGGAAGTCAAAACAACTCTTGAAAATTACTTAATGTTCGCCGACTTAGAATTCCAAGAGTTAAAAACATTTTAAATCATTTTAAAATCCGTTTAACTCCGATTTCGAAACCGTTTGAAATTCTCGCCTTTAAAAAATAATAACCAACATATTTGAGCAATAAAAATAATTTTATAAAAAACTTTATTTTCCTCCATTTTCCAGAAATTAATTAAAATAGCCCAAAATTACGCGGGTTGTTACACTCAATTACTAAGGATTCAAGTAGTTAAAACATATAAGTTTGCCGCATTTCTGGCATGCAATAAATTTATTTGTTGTCAAATTTGTTTTGTTCTCATGGGACAATGATTTTAGCAAGCTTATTTTCAACTAGTCCTTGATGTTGAAATATAATTTTTCACTTTATTTTTGCATCGAGCGTTACTACGGATTATATGGGACAAAGTGAAAGTATTCCATGATAATTCTCGCCATTCTTCGAGAACATACCGTTCTTCAAGACTAATTTGTACTTCAGATACATTCTATCCTCTTCCTAATGGAGGTAATAATGTCTCATCAAATGAAATTTGACATATACAATAAATATTGTATTTACCAATAGATCAATAGAAGGTGAATCATAAGCACCACATATATACCCATGTGATAAATATCATTTGCATTCACAAATTCTTATGAAAAAACAATTAAGGTGACCAAAATAGTCATTGTATAATAATAAATAATTCAACCATTGGACTTAGGCTCATGACAAAGTGGAGTTTTACAATAATAAATATTGTATAGTACAACCACTTGAATAATATAATGATTGTTTTGCTATTGTAAGCTTCTAGCTTCTAACACTAAAAGTAATGCAAAATTAATTTCACTATTTCTTTCAATATGATGCCCATGTATTCTTATGTCCATTAAATGAAGCGAATTTGTTGAGAAATTTCTTTCATATATCTTATCGCATATGAATGGGTGGGTACCACATAAGAACATCGCATATTCTCTTCTAGAGTCGTAGGTTCAACTATGATTAAAATATTTACTATATTGTATACCAATATGGAAAAATATCTAGTTTTTTTAGAATAGTGTGAGTTGTTCATTGTCTATTAGACAAATGTCGTTATATAATGACAATTCACAATTGTCAATTACAACATTCAATATATACTGTGAAGTGAGTGTGAGTCCGAATATATATATATATATATATATATATATATATATATATATATATATATATATATAGAGAGAGAGAGAGAGAGAGAGAGAGAGAGAGAGAGAGAGAGTGTTAGGCTCTCCAACATACCTCATTAAACATACCTATTTTTTTAAAATAGTAAAAAAAGAATTTTGAAAAAAAGAACATACCTATTTATATATATATATATATATATATATATATATATATATATATATATATATATATATATATATATATATATATATATATATATATATATATAGAGAGAGAGAGAGAGAGAGAGAGAGAGAGAGAGAGAGAGAGAGAGAGTTAGGCTCTCCAACATACCTCATTAAACATGCCTGTGAACATACCTATTTTTTAAAATAGTAAAAAAAGAATTTTGAGTTAATATTTTTTATATGGGTTCATGATAGTTAAATATGCTCCTGTAAAAAAAATCAGAACAAAATAATCTGTTTTGATATTTTTAAAAAATAGGTAAAAAAACTGATAGTTTTAAAGGGTAAAAACTGACAGTTTTTTTAACTATTTTTTAAAAATATCAAAACACATTATTTTGTTCTGATTTTTTTCATAGGGGCATATTTAAATATCATGAGCCCATATAAAAAATATCAACTCAAAATTATTTTTTTTACTAAATTTAAAGAAAAGTTATGTTGCTAGGAGGTATGTTGGAGAGCCCGACTCTCTCTCTCTCTCTCTCTATCTATCTATCTCTTTATATATATATATATATATATATATATAATCAAACAATAATAAGTTATGTTACGGTCGTTGGTGACCAAACTTAAACAAATGAAAATATTTAAAAATTCTCTATCAAATAATTATCAGATATTCAAAGAATGGGATGGATAATAAAAACTTTAAGTTTTGTAGTAATGAATCTTTGATTACTTAATAATCTCAAAATAATTTTATATTTGAGGGTATAGATAGTTTATGAAAAAGTACAAAGAAATATATGTCTAAAAAGCATGCATTTTGGTGACTTTGGATCAAGACAAACCATAATTTAATCATTATGCTTTAAGCACACAAAAAAACCTTAATAATACTGTATATTTAGAGGAGAAAAATTGGCAAATTAATGGTTATAACTTTGGGCTCATAACTCATGAATCAAAATTTCATATTCTTATCATATCGTAAGGACTTCAAACTCGAAAATAAGAAACTTTAGGTTTCTAATAAAGAAATAGGAAATAAATGTTTATGTTCTATCTAAACTTTAGGATTGACCTAATACTGGTCCATTTTTTTAAAATGTGTAATAAATAAACTAAAGAGTTGACGATATGTTATTAATCATTGAAATGATTATGACTAATATTCTATACCAAAATAATGATAAATTCAGGTTCTCCATTTAAGCACCGATTTTATTGATATAATATATTGAACTTCATATTTTAAATATATGGTGATTTAGAACGTCAAATTCCAATAATATGATAATACAATTTACCTTTTAGAAATAAGGGTCTTATTTTTCAAATTTTCTAGACTCCAATGTATAGTAAATGACTGGAATGTGAAGAATAGTTAAAATTATGGGTAAATTACATTAAACTCCCCTGAACTATAGAAATTTTTTAGATAGCTCCCTAATCTAAAAAATTCGACAAAAAGCCCCTCTAAACTATTCCATTTTGACACATATCAGATTTTCATTGAAAATGAGTTGATAAAAATATGATTTTATACATACAAATTGTTAAATTTATTATGTTTATTTTCTAGGTATCAAAATTCAATGATTTTTATCATTAATTTTAATCAACTTGTTTCAATGAAATTATGATAGGTGTTAAAATTTAATAGTTTAGGGGACTCTTTGTCAAATTTTTTTTATTAGGGGCTATCTGTAAAATCACTATTGTTTAGGGGGCTTACTGTAATTTACCATAAAATTAAATGCCATTAAAAGGATAAATTAATATTAAAATGAAGAAAAAGGTCACGAGACAAAGGTTTAATGATAAAATCACTAATAAGATAGTTAAAGAAACATTTAACCATTAAAAGAGTACGTAAAAAGCTCTTTCATTTAATAAAGAAAAATAAAAGATAAGAAGTGGAAAACTCATCGTTTAATATTTAATTTATTTTAAAAAAAATACCAACAAAAAATATATTTGAAACTCCAAGTCCAAATTATAAATAATTATTTTGATAATTTTCAATATACATACCTCATGAATATTCAAAACTTCAAATTTTGATTTACATGATATTTTGTTGGAGCTGGAGGCCCAATATTTTAAATAACTTGAGAGCTTCAGGTCTCATATTTTATATCCCAATGAAAAATAATATTTTTTAAACTTATGGTCACAAGAACGAATGTGGATATTCATATCACAAATGAATAATAATTAGGGGACTTTTGGCCTATACCTTTTCAATTTGACAATAGAAACTTCAGGTCTAATTATGATATATTTTCTTTTGACACTTTAGGCTCAAATAATTTAGAAACTTTAGGTCCCAAAATAAGAAGGGGGAAAATTTCAAATTTTATATTTGAATAATTAGTAGGGAACTTTATGTCCTAATTTTAAATAATTAGGGCAAATTCATATCACAATATTAAATGTTTAGGGAATTTAAATGCCCTACCCAATTATTTCCAAACTTCAAGTTTGATAAGGGGTAAAATTATTAGAAATTTCAAGTCCAAAATAGAAATAGTAATTGAGAATTTTTAGTCCCCATATAAAATGATTTGGGAACTTTTGGACCCAAATGATAAAAATTACCTAGAAACTTCTAGTCCTAAATGAAAACATTTAGGTGGAAACTTCAAGTTTCTAATTAAAATAACTATTTGGGAACTTTATGTCGCAAAATTTAGATAGCCATTGAAATCTTCAAGTCCCAAAAAATAGCAATTGGGAGTTTGAGATACCAAATTTTGATTAGTAATTGGGACCTTGAGATCCAAAATTTAAAAAGGAATTTGGAACTTCAGGCCTCAAATTTCAAATAGTATTGGGAACTTTAGGTCCCAAATTTGAATGATAATTATGAACTTTGAATCCTAATAAAAAAATAGGAAACTTTTGGTTCCATAATTTAAATAGTAATCGAGGACTCAAAGTAATAATTTTAAATAAAATTAGAAATTTGTAGCCCCAAAATAAAATTACTAAACAATATTATTTCAACAATTAATTTCCATATTAGAGATATTTAAAATTATAACAGATTAATACACACAATCAATGTCTACTTAGAGAAATATGAGGCCATACGTATGTGCAATAAAATATACAATATATAAGAAAGGCATATTTTGTTAGACATGATAAATCATCTTATAAGTGTCTAAAAATCAAGATATTAATTGTTAAAGGTTGTCTCTTTTTATACTTTAAGGTGTATAGATTACTACTAAAGGCATATTATGAACTAATTAGATAAATAAACAAAGATCTTATCGAATTCATACCTTGTTATTTTCTAGTGAAGAAGTCCTTAAGTAAAAAAAATAGTCCTTGAAAAGCTTCAAACTTATCTCCTTAACTTCTCTAAATATCTTCAAATGGATGCTCAAGAAGGGCCTCACGACTGGAATAAAACCCACAGATATACTTAAAGTTCTAAGCCAACTTGCTCCTCTCACCATTCCAAGCCTTTACTTCATAAACAACGAGTCATCCTCGCTCTCAAATCTCTGATCAAACATAATCCTATACATATTAATATAAATCATAAGTTTCAACCCCTTTATCAACACAATCTCAACCATAAAAGGTTCTGAATTCTTCTTATCATCCTCCACCACATGTGCCATCTAATCTTCCTACCCAAATCGTTACTTACCACTATGAAAATATGAAGAAAAAATCATGATCCAAATTCGACACCTTGGGTATGTAGAACATCTTTGTCTAGGTTTGGTGATGAGTCAACTACTAAATTTTGTTAACCCATTCTTAATAGGAAAACTTCACTAAAAAAAACCATAGTCGGTGAGGTTACGATGGTTTCAGAGCTCGTGCTGAAAATACGTTATAAAATAAATGACACAGAGAGAATTTAAAGGAAGAGATAATATGTTATTTCTCAACTGTATACAAACTCATATGGGGATCACCTTATTTATTAGACATGGTAAGTTATACCAATAAACACATATATGTAAGATGTGTGAACATGCACACCAAAAGTAATATTATATAACAATTGTTTAATTAATTTTTAAAAAATTAAAAGGAGTCTTTGTACATTAGAAATTTCGAGATCAAACCCTAATATTCAAGGGAATTTAATTGGACTTCATTGTATCCAAGACTTTGACTCTTACCTAACAATCCTAACACTCCAATGAGTTTTTTTCCTCCATTTTTTGAAAGATAATAAAACTCTTATCCCCTTCCTTGTGGATAAAGAAGGCCGACCTAACGAACTTTTTATATTTAGGTGTCAAAATTGAATTTATCATTATTTTAGGATTGATATCTCCTAAAATTTGATGACATATGTAGGAAAATACTTTAATCCCCACCACTAAAGAAGATTAATCCTCATTTGATATGAGTGCCCACCAGTCTCACTAATCCCATGTTGGGAACAGTATTTGTTCAAAAGTTCTAATTTTAAGGTGGGAACAAAATCCTTCCGGGTCCCATCCACCTCATAATGATGCAAGGTCGAGGGGGCATGCACCTCGTAGGTTTAGTCCCATACTTAGACATAACATTCCTTTTGTGGATCCCCTGCTAGGAGCAAAACATCACAACTAGTCCATATATATGAGGAACAGTTGCATGAACAAGATGAGTAAATTTGTCGAATGAAGAAGTAACTAATTAAGATGGATAAAGGGCGTGGGTCTATTTCAACTACACCAAAATAGGCAGATGGTCACGGTTTGGGACCGTAACCAAGGCCTATAGGTCATGCTTTTAGACTATAACCATATTGGGGGTGATAAAATCATGGGTTACGGTCCATAAAGCATGACACTGCATTGGGGTCACAGGACACTGGGTGACATCAATGTTAATTGGTTGGTTATGGTTTTGGGTCATGACCCAATAGTCAGGTCTAAAGTCGTGACTCCTAGTGTGATCATTTAATGGAACATTTATTTTTTATCACATTCCAAAATCGTGATACTTATGACTATATATTTTATAATTTTAAATGGTCACGCTAAAGATCACTATTTTAGAACATGACCAAAACGACGATAAAATTAAAAAAATTAAAATTAAAATTTAATTTTATTGCACCCTCAAAAAATCTATATATTTTTCAAATTTGTTTACATTTCGAGAAATAAATATTTATCCACTACACCATCCATAAATCAAAAGATAATAATATCATACTAATTAACTAACTAGAGCCATCAAATTATTCAACACAAATAATAATACAATGCATGTTTGCATTAATATGATAATAACATTGAAATAATAGTACAATAACTTTCAAAATATGTTAGACATGTCTGATTTCTATCCAATTAGTACTACTTTTTAAAACTCTATGAAATTTTACACATGCTAACTAGGTGGATGCGTATCTATTATTGACGTATAAAGGTCCGTGAAATGAACTCAGAATCCTTTCTTGTTCAACTTATTTGTAAGTTCATTTATAATATGCATATGTCATAAGACCTCACAATCTGAGTAAATGCCCTATTTATGGAGTTGTATCCACAATGGAAGAATATTTTTTTCATCTTTTTCTGATAATGTCACTAATGTAAATACACTGTTAGGGTTATGAAGGAAAAATATATTATCTACTACCTCATCCTAGTATTTTGACAAGAAAAATAGAATACGATCGAACAAGTAATCTTGCAAGAGATCAATTCCAAGATTTGTAAGGCAACTAAATTGTTTAATTTTTCTATTCCCATACTTTTAAATAGTAGTTCCCTCTATATGGTATGCACCAATTAAAGATGTTTTAGTTCATTCAAATTGAACCCTCTTGTACACCTGTTGAAAGTAATTACTACCGTGACTCATTTTTCTTGTGAAAATATACTGAAGGGTGTGAATATGACTCGTTGAGGTAATGTCTCTAATTAATCCTAAACTAATTATGATTTTCCATCTGATCAATCATACCCAACAAGTCCAATTTAAATAATTTTAATTAAATTAAACCTAAAATTACTATTTATCTACGAATTGTGTAAGCCCTTCCACTAATTTGTGTTCACCTAAAAAATAACCATTTAAAGAATGGGTGAATACGGCCACAACAAGTTAACTAAATGACTCTATTTTAAATAATTAAGGTATATATATGCGCATGTGAGTCCGTGTCTATGTGTGTGTGTGTGTGGTGGTGGTGGGGGGGTGTACGTGTATGTGTGTGTATATCTATGTGTGTAGAAGTCAAGATAGGGTAATTAAAGGTTGAAAGAGATCACTTCTCTTTGGGTAATGGGAGGAAGCGATAATTTCTCTTGTCACCTAGATGTTTGTGTTAAGCTAAGGCATAACCCTTATTGATGGTGATGTGAAAATATACTTTGCAAGAGTGATGATAAATAAACTAAATAATGAGGGGAATATTTTCTTAAGAGAAGAAATCAACTGTAAATAACACAAAAATTACATATTTCACCCAAATTAATCTACGTCCACAGGATCTCGAGTTTTCATTCACTTAGAATGGAATCAATATTTATAAATGCTCAATCTCAATAAAACTTCTCCTCTCTAAGTGTTTACAATGTTTAAACTCTCATGGAATCTCTTCAAGTCTATTGAAGTCTATTCTAAAATCTTTCTTCTCTATGTGTATGATCTATGTCTATATGTTGTTGTCTTTTCCTGCTATCAATCTTGTTCTCATCTTTAATGGAATAATATAGCATATATATTCTCAGTACCAATCTTATGGGACCTTGAACCTCTTTTTCCCTTTTCGGATGCTTCTGCTAGTAAACCACCATCAACCATGTAATGGGGGATAAAACCGATAAGAGTGGTATAAATTTGTCTCAAAACATGGATAAAATTAGTGCTTTAATAAGTCGTGATGATATCACTACCCAATACATTATATAAATTATGCCGGCATGGGATCATGTGTAAAAGGAATATTCCTTCATCTCAAATAATACTTTCTACGTCAGCATCTTTTTACAACTCATGAGCAGTGTTAGTTGAGTAAATTGGTGATTGCTCTCAACATGCTCCCTCAGAAGAGGTGTTTTATAACATAAGTGATTGTATGGAGTTGTTTCTCAATCTGTATTCTAAGGAACAGTTTATTCGGGAACCTTCCCATCCATGTTTATCGAGGGTGGCTTGAGCTTCTTCAGTTCTACAAGACTTGATCTTTCAATTATTCTAATTAACCTCTTCAATGTAGAATTGAATGAACTCCCTTTTCCTTCTTGATGAGTAAGGAGTTATATAAATAATCCCCTCCTATATTTCCCCTTCATAGAGAAATTTTTTGTGTAAACAAATAGTTTATGTACGAAACATCTCGTTCAAATAATTTGTAGCTTTAAAATACTTTGGCAAGGAAAATAAAAACATCTCAAATCTTAACAGTTCATTATTCACAACCTGTCCATTGTAAATCCTGAAATTAGGAACCTTTGTTCGATGAATATCAAACTAAAGTACCTTCCATCGAAGAACCTTATCTATACACGTGTTAATTTCTTCCTAGTTGCACTAAAAACGTGTGACTGGTCACTTGTATATCATTGCATTAAATGCTAAGGTCGTTAATTCTGATAATGCCATCACATTTTTGTCACATTTAGCAATGAGACAACTTCTGAGGCACTGGGTTACATAATTACCATTTTGCCCCTAAATTCAAATGATCATTTTGTTTTATGAACCGTTAAAAGCATTTTTAGCAAATATGAAAGATAAACCCCTATAAAAGATTTTCAACTTCATTTCTTCAAAAACTTTCTAACTTTTATTTTACCACCATCGAAACCCAAGCTTCTAAACCTAGATAGAGAAACTGTGTTCAAATATTTCATATTTTCCTCCTTTGACAATCGTTTTCTGATCTTTGCAAATACTTCCCCTTTTTCTTCTGATTGCTATCTTCCTTGTTAAAAAATGCCATCGTCATGCAGAACCATGGAGTTTTCTAGTAAGCGCTCGAGCGGAGCTCCATCATCTGAAGTAGCAGAGATAAAAACTTGGTTTAAAGGTTATCACAATGCTCTCTACTATGAAGACAAAACAAGTTTAGAGAAGAGGGAATGAGCTTTTCTGCACATTTGCATGGAATAAAAGATATGTTTTTAGGCAATCAGCCACAAAATCAATCCAACGGAGGTGATCTTCCCCCTTAGGTTATTTTAAGACTTCAATTAGATAGGGAAGATTTCATTTATTCCAATATTAACTTTAAAGACCTAGGTGGTTCACCTAAGGTTTTTCCTGTTTGGACCAATTTTATCTATAAAAAATATGATAAGACTCTTCTCCAAGTCAGTCTTTCTAATGCCTCTTATTGGTTTAGATATTTCACCCTTTCTAAAAAAAATGTTTCACTCCACCTATTGGTCTCAAGGTGGATTTATTTATCTAACACTTTCGTGACATATTGGGGTTAATTCATGGCCACCTTCGAGGATGTGTGTGAACTATTGGGGATAGGGACATGCAGTAGTGTTCATTATCACAATGAATCAATGAATAAGGAGGAATCTAAATCTAGAACATATATTTATAAACTATTCTTGAGTTCATTGGTGACTCTTCGAAGGCCACTTTTGATTAACTAATAAAGTATTATTATAAGGTTATTCTAAAGCCAATGAAAGAATGGAAGAAACAGGGTATAATAAATGAGGAACCATTTAGTCGAGGAAGAGATCAGCTATTAAAGCTAGCTGGCTACCTATTGTGCTTTCTTTCTCGCTTCTTCCTTCCTGACAAGCCCAATGATCAGCCGTAAAGAGACTTGATAAATTTATCCATTAAGTTGTCTCGTGGAGTCAATTTTCTTTAGCTACTATAACATTGGGATCTTTGTACACTTGATTGGATATGGCTCATTTTGATATGGATAGTTCCTTTGGAAGACATGGTGCCTCCAACTCTGGTAATATGATCCATTCGATGGGGTTGCTTTACAACAGGTCCCCAAGATCTCCTAAGATGAGCTCTCAATTAACAAGTTTCGTCTTAGGTGCCCAAGATTTCTACAAGAACCATAAACAAAGTAAGAAAGATATACTTTCTTTAATTGATGCCCATAATGATTTTGTTGATAGAACTTATGTCGAGTAAACTTATGGAAAAATGTGGTCATTCTTCAAAGATGAATCTTACACAGCTTTGAGACATCTATAACTTATGATCCTTCATTGGATATGATACTTTTGATTATTCCTAGCTGGTTCCTTTATTCACTAAGTGGGATAAGGAGTGTAAAGCCTACCAAGGTTTCCCTACCCATTTCTCAAAATAGCATAGTCGATGATTCTTTCTATGTTGCATGTCTTGATTTCATTCGTCATAGTTTATCTAATCTTTGTGCAAAGTTTAATAATAAAATGGCCATTCCTATCAAGAGAATGCATGGTGATGTTTTGATCGATTGGCTTAGTCATTTTTAGCCTTCTTAGCTCAAGCAATTTAAAGCTTTCAGTAGGAGTCGACCAATCTATCTCGTTGTGGAATGTTTTGGGCCCAGCAAACTTTTCCTTAAGAATAACTCGATTGCTAATGTGGAGTATGAGATGAGCACCACCAACATTGACCTACCTGCAGAGTTTCCTCCTTTGCCTCAGTCAGTGATATTATCAAAGGGGAAATTTTGGCAAGAAAGCCAAAAAAGGAGCCATTGGTGTAAAGAGAAAAGATCGCTCAAATATTGGTCCCTTGAAATCCAAAACTCTTAAGAAATACATAATAACTCATGGTTCCTTTGAGGTAGTTGGCATTCCCGTAGATTCTGTTATTCCCAAAACCAAATCTTATTGAAAAGGTTCATTAAGTGGTAGCCGATGTTTTATCTAGAATGAATTCCATTCTTATTTTTACAGATAGCTCTTTGGATGGTTAGAAAGATGTCACCCAACTGATTAATTTACTGTTTTTCAGGTGCTTTATAAATAATTTTCTCCAAAAGTTCCAACAGAGGAAGGACCTCCCACTGATGTGCCACCTCAACGAAAGAAACATACGAGGAAGAAATTAATTCAAGCACCTGCAATAATAACTCATAGTCCTTCTCCACAAAGTTCCTTTGGGAAAACTTTATAGACGAGAAGATGTTGTGGATGATGTTTCCGCGTGTGATGTTATTCCTGAGAAATATCTGCCAGTTAAATTAGTAAGTCTTTTCTCTAAGAGTTGAACTTATTTCTTTAAGGAAGATGAATATTTTATGACATCTTCTTGGCTCTTCTTTTGTAGGATGCTCCTTTATCTCCAAAAATCATTATAAACATTAAGGACATGCCTTCATCCAAAGAACAATTGAGTTCATGAATTAAAGATACTTTCATTTTGCCTTCTCCACTGCTCCATTCTTCAATGACTGGGCTTATATACTCTAGGAGGTCTTCTTCTGAGCGTGGTGCTGCTGCAGCTCAAAAATTGCCTTTGTAAAAAGAGCTAGTGGTGATACTAGTACAACTATTGAGTCTTTTATTCCCTCAACTCCTCTAACTTTGATGGAGTTAACTTTGACTATAGTCCCTCCAACTAATTCAATTAAGGTAGGTTTAAAAAAGATATTTATTGTTGTTGTTATTACATTATCTCATCATGTCGGATTATCAATACTTAGCTTAATGTTATAATTGTAGGTGAACGTGGTAGCCACAGTTGTGCTTCCTCCGATAAGCTTCCTCTTGTTCATGAGACGAGGATGAGGTAATTTACATTTTAAAAACGTAATGTTACTCACTTAATGTTATTAATCAAGGCTTTTTCACTACACTAAAACAGGTGCATTGTAACTGTTGCAAAAAATATTTGTAACGGCTTAAATCCGTTGGAAAATTGACATTATTTATTTTACTAAAAAAAATTTGTAACGGATAAAATTCATTAGAAATTTACAATTTGTAACATACTAAAATATTATAATTTATTTTTTAACGGATTTGGCAATGGTACAATACTATATATTAGTAATGGATTTACTATATCGTATCAGTGTTTATCACTTAGAAATATAGAATTTGTAACGGATGCAAACCGTTACAAAATACATTATAATGGATTGGGAGTGTCATATATTTGCAACCGACGTTTTGATTTGTAACATTTAAAGTTCATTAGCAATATTAATATACTGTTAAAGAAATATTAATTTTTAATTAAATAAATATAAATACACTAGTTAAAACTCGTGCTCAATAAATGGCAATGCACTACACTTAACCAATACCCACAAATTTCTCTCAAAACATAAACACATGATGCAAAATGTATGAAGCTATATTTCGATGGAAAAAAATATTTTAGTGACTTTAAACTGATCTTAAACTATATTTTATTCATAACCATTAAAATTCTAAAATCAAAATATAGTACAAGATAAACAATCTAACTTATAACCATAATAGTACTCAAAATGAAGTCTAACAACTTTAAAGTTCTACACATAATATTCTCCCGAAAGTAATCTTTGTGATATTTCTTACAAATGTAGTATTCATTCTCGTAGAAGTAATCTTCATATTTTCCAATAAGAGCCTGTCGAGCAAACTCAATCTTAGTATTGGAAAGAACAAAATTATATGGAATTTTCTTTAGTTAAAAGACACATAAGAAATTAAAATGGCACATCATTTCAAATCAAAACTATAAATAATTAAATTAGTTGTCATGTGTCATAAAAACACAGAATTGTTCATCAAATGGATTTAAGCATACTACTATTGCTGCATTGAAGTGGGAAAAGGAATCTTTTTCCCTCAAAATGTCAAAGATCTGAGAAGCAGTATACCAAACTAAAATCCACGCCAATATAGCGATTCTACAATCCATCACCTCCACAATATCGAATGCTAACCCCTTAAAAACGAACGAAGAGCCTCCACTAAGTAATAACGAGCGTTGGCCTCTTTTTTATATCTAACACTACTAAACCAATTTGCCATAAATGAAGTGAAGTTAAACAAATAAATAAAAAATAAGAAAATTTCAAACAGATAAGGTTCGTAATATATGGTTCAGATTGGTAGTTTGAACCCCCAAGTTAAAAAAATTTAAACAAAAAAGGTAGATAGGAAGAACAAAAAAAATGAAAAAAAATATAGAGATGGACAGGTTCGGTTATGCTCTTGATATTGAACTATTTCATCCAGCTCAGTGTGTACCTTAGGTCAGTCAATAATATGGTTCCCGATTTTAATACAATACTAAACAACAAACACAATATTTATAAAAATCAATTGAATAGAAGATAGTTGTCGGTGGGTACCTTAGATCCATAATCCCCGCAAATACCGGTGACACCCTATTTTCTTGTACCTAAGAATAACACACAAATACGCATTGTTAGAAATAAAACACTACACCAAAAACAACACTATGACATGTAAAGGGAAAAAATAAGGAAATCGAGTGTGGAATATAATTTAAGGTTGCTCTTATACATGCATGTTTATTTGATACTTTGACAACTTATGTTTATGGCCATCAAAACTATAGGAAGGGGCATCCAAATGTTGCCTTAGACATTTAGATGTGAAAATAACATGAAATGAATTAATATTCACAATGCAATGCAATGCAATATATGCTTGATGAGTGAAAAATTCCAACCAATCAACAATGCTAGTGCAAAGATTTAAAATAGTAGGCTATTTTTATAATTCTTTTAAAGCATATTTCATAAAATCTTAAAACAAAATCCCTTTCATCGGTGTAGAACTCAAATTTACCAATTTTTTTAGAATGATAAATGGAAAAAGAGAAAATGAAATAAACTTTAATCAAATCTAACATGAATAGGTGACAAAATCCCAGAATAATTTAACAACAAAAGATACAATACATAACAATGGAGTGCGAAAAGATGTTACTTCAACCAACAGTTGCCTGTGAAATGGTTTCAATATCTAGTTTTGCAGTATCATCCATTTTCACTATAGCATTTGCAACACTAGATGCCTTATTTTTCTGCAAAAAAAGAACTTTTTTTGGTTTCCATACGCATCACAAGCCTTTCTAGAAGTTCTTAGCAGTTAATTGATTTTTTTTTAAATCACCACACAACAACCCAATCCAAGTTTTGAAGCCTTTTCACCAAATTCAGAATAAACAAATTTTGAAAATTTGATAGATTTATATTGCATAGATGCTTGAAGTATAATTGGGATGCATATAGAATTTGTTTGTTTATATATAGAAGGAGGAGAGGCAGTCCTTCAGATGATATCAAAAACATACATGGTGAGGAAATAAATGCCTTCTTTTGATGTTTGTTGTTCAAACATCTTGAGGTCAATGGAGTCCCGACAAATTCAATTCAATCACATCCTTTGTGCACTTTGATATGTAGTAAATCCTTAACGGACTTTATTTGGACCGAAACGAATACTTAGTTGGGTGGTCCAAGTGATTAGAGTGCTTAAGTTTACCTCGTATGAGTAGCCGTGATTTGGATTAATGAGTTATAAACTTATTTTTATTGGGATAATTTGATGTTCCTTACTTATTAAAGAGGAAGAGACCATGAGTAGGGGACTACTTCGGCAATGGAGGCCCGACAAGGTGGCTAGCTCTCTCTCTTTGGGGGAAGAAATGGTACCATGTTGATAGGAGTTAGCTAGTCAAATCTATTTTAGATTTAGTCCTAGGTACAATAACTAAATAATAATATTATATGAGTACGACATACTAGTCTATCTTATGTTATGTATTTAATTATAGTTAAATAATTATGGTTAGTCAAGTCTTTTATAGGGTAACTATATCTTGTCAAAATAAAATGTTTTAATTTATAGTGAAATAAACATAATAAGATAGAAACTGAAAGAACATTTGAATAATATGGACTTCATTTTTAAAAATCCTCGCTTGTTAAACCATGGAAAGAATAGAAGTAATAAATTTACTTATAAAGTTGACAACCTATAAAAGAATTATTTATCAGTGATCATAGATATACATTTTTTTACATAAAATAGATAAAAATCTTGAAAAAAAAACAAGTTTTCATATAATAATAATAATAATAATAATATTAATAATAATAATAATAATAATAATAATAATAATAATAATAATAATAATAATAATAATAATAATAATAATAATAATAATAATAATTTATACCTCTTGATTTGAATCCAACTCGTATTCATTCTTTGCTGTAAGGGCTTTCGCAATTTCCACAAAGTCCTAGAGTTCAAACAACAATGTAGTTGAATGGATACAAAAATTCCCAAAAAATATGTTAATATGCATGAGCTCACAGTAGAGTGATATTCTCATACTAATATAGCCACATCAGTAATAAGAAACGTGTTTGCGATCAAAGGCTTCACTTGACTAAATTCTTTAGGAATGGAAAAAAGTGCGAAGAATTACTAATACTATTTTTGCCCCTATCAACAAATGAAGATGTGAAACTAATCCATGGAACTGTTCACTGGTATTGGGAAGGTACTCGCTAATTCCACTCCTTCCTAATGTCAAGAATGGAAGGACGGTTCAGTCAGGTTCGGAACAGAGTAGTTAGAATAGTTAAGAGATACACTAAATTAGTTAAAAGCCTTACTCCATTCCTTCCTAAGTCCAGCAATAGCGACCATCAATAATCAATAGTCAATTTTCCTTTCATTCACTAACAAATATACAATGAACTTTTCAGAGGGAAGTTTAAAAATATGATTTGAAATCCACAATTTTCTTGCCAAAGGGTAATTTAAAAATGACATTATGTACCAGGAAAAATGTTTATACCCAATACATATGCAACTAAGCTAATTTGTTTAAACGCCAGGGTTAGTTCAAGAAAGAAAAAAAGATTCTTTCATCACAGTAGTTCAATGAAATCAGATGCATGAGAGTAAAAATAAGAACCTATAGAGTTTTATCAGCATGAATATGTAAGATTCATAATAACCTCAATTACATGTGTATAAGATGTTAGAAATATTTGCAACTTAGTAATACATAAGTGCATCAATGAGTCACTCCATATACATGATAATTTTAATGCACAATGATTATTATGTCCCAATCCAATATAAGATATAATGAGTGACCTAAACTTCTTTTAGGTGTCAAATGTAAAACCTGTTATGACAACTACATCCAATGTTGTACCCGTGTCCCTACATGATGTAGTTGGAAGTGTTTTGACTGTCATATTTTACTGGATTCTTTAGTCTATTCGGGACATGAAATCATCGAGGGCCTGAACATGAAGTGCAACTCATTAGTAAATAACCTACCAAATATTATAGACCCCATCAAATGAAATACCACAACATATATTTTGTTGATAATGGAATAAGTATACATGTTTCGTGGATTGCTCCCCAATGGAATGGATATATTTTGTTGCTTAATGGAATTAATTTTCCTTTATGGAACTAATGAAGAATGGTATCTTCAGTAAGAACATCCTTGTTATATAAAGACCTTTAAGGAACCAATGACCTCTCCCCTCCTCCTTTATCCGGGTTTGGGACCCACAATGCGAAGATAAGACATTGCATTGGCGGAGTTAAAAAGGTTTTACCTAACATAGCAAGCGAGATTAATAAGAAAAATAAGCATATATAAAATTTAATAACTGTCATCCAAATTATTAACCCAAAAGTATCTTTATCCTAACATAAAAAGCGAGATCAATGATAAAAAAACCATATATAAAATTTAATCACTATCATCCAAATCATCAATATCTTTCCTACACTAAAATGTGTTAAACTAAGATAAACATTCTAAACATACTTTAACCAACTTTCTATCCAAGTAATAAATACTTCATCTGAAAAACCTACCAAAGTTTCAAAACCATTTTGAGGAGCATTGCACAGAGAAGTATCAAGTACTGTCTCAACTCAAACTACTGTTTCCCAAATCCATGACACTCGAAGTGACATATATCACCATTATGTATCCCAATATGCCCCTTTTCCAACTCTGCACCAACCTTATGAAATATAAATACGAGGGATTTTTTGAAGGGGGGTTAAGAGTATGAGTGGGAAAATTAATATTAAATTATCTCTATTATCATTAAGAAAAATAAAAAGAAATATCAGAATAATAAATAAAAAAATAATAAAAAATAGAAAAAAAAGAATAAAAAATGAAGAAATGAAGTATAAGATCATTTTTACTATCAAAGCATTCCAAACATCATCTTTACATTTCTTTGGCACGTGTCTCCAGTCTGAGAAGTGAATCGGGCAATTATCTATCATTGAATCCCTATTACGAGACCCCCACAACTTTGCATTATCATCGACTATAGACCCATCATCTTTAATAATGACTTTGATTTTTTCCTCTTGGGATTTTGGCCATTGAGGAGGAAGGTTGTGTTGATGTTGTACTTGATGACATTTTAACTTTCCTAAATTTCAAAATAAAACATTAGTTCAATGGTAATACTATAGTGAAATAAAAGATAAACAGTATACTTATTGAATTAAAACATATAACAACTAGTGCACCATTAATTGTAATTAACATATTACTAATCATGATATAAAGACAATAATTATGGCAAGAACAATTGAATTTAAAGGATCAGTCTAAAGAGACAACTAAACATGTCGACAACTTATGCGAAAATTCCACTCGAATGAATTAAAAGTGTTACGATTCACCAACAAAAACACATTAACAATAAGTGAGAAAACATGCTAGACTTTGTCATATTGTTTTAGCAAGTTCTCCCATTGAGGTTCATCTTCAAGAGTATATTGGAACATAGTTAGGATCTGTAGCTCGTCTACTCGACTGGTTAATCTCTTAGACAATGTATAATAACCCACCAATTAGGAGTGTTAAGATCTTTTGAGTAGAAGACTTGACTGGCATCAGAAGCGAGAATTGCCGGCTCATCAAGATCAATATTTATACTCTTGAACTTATCATCAAATTGGTGTCTGGACAATGTGTATAATGGTCGATCTTATCCTCCACCCTCAATTAATAGTTATAAAATGAGTCTAGATAATAAAGAATATATCTTAATATACTATTAAAATCAAGATCACCTTATCATATACTCATGAAATGAAAGAAGTTTTCATCGCTACTTCTGTTAATTGGCTCCCATTTCCTTTACCACACCAAGTGGATTTTAGTAACGTTTTATACTCACTTAAATTTATTCAGATAAGTTCGTGCATTAGTATTTAAATATGAATTTTGATAAATACTTATTAAATTTCTCAAACCTATAGAATTCTTCAAGACCATCAACGTTAAGTCCAAATAGGACCCATCGACATATTTGTTAAAACTATTTAGGTTCAAACATCATAATCTTATCATCTAATAATGGTCCTTCATTAGAAAGCTCTACATCTTCATCTAGAAATGCTTCACGAGTACATTTTTGGTTTTTGTCAATCGAATTAGGCATTTAGTCCATGCAATACCTAACAGATTCAACAATAACACAGGACTCCGCAATTGAACCTTCAATGTAATGCTTATTGCTAGGTATATCTTTAAAATCCCGCATCTTCCCTTTCGTTTGAATAAGAAAAAAGTATATGTGACATATTCATTAACAATTATCTATACGTATATGTTTGTGCTTGTGTGAAAATAAAAATTAATATAAAGAGTTTACCATTCAAATGGATAGATCCAATGTGTTCCTGTAGGACCACAAGCCAATGCTTCATTGGCTAAATGAACACTAAGGAAGATACTAATATAGAAAAATGTTGACAAAAATTATTTCTCCAAAACACAAAATGCCTATGCAACCCTAAACTTGGCCCTTTGCATATCCTCACGAATTAAGACTTTTGAGCACAATATTTTGAAAAATAATCCCAACTACCGAATAGATCTTTGTAAATATTTGTATTTTAAATATTTATGCCGAAGTAATTCATAATAATGTCATAGTCATATGACTTTATTGAGCGCAAACTAGGTGGGTTAAGGGTGACGATATAGGTAAGGTTGGACGAAAAGCTGGAAGGTAGCTTTAAGTCTTTCAAAATTTGACTAAACTGTCATTTCTCTCCTTTATCCAATACAAATGATTCCTTCAATTTTGTTCATTTCCCGGTTTGCTCATCTTCTCGTATTCATTGACCACTATGTATGACCAAGTCTTTCATATCCTTTCGCGCATTTATTGTATATTTAGTTTTCATTTTATCATCGAAGATTGTACTTATTAAATTCTCTACAACAATTTTCTCGATGTACATCACATCAAGAACATGTCGAATTTTATGAGTACTCCAATATTCCAAGTCAAATAAAATTGAACTTTTTTACCCCGCCCCCTTAACTTCAACAATACAATTCTCATTTGCATCACCTATCTTTCGCCTCTTGTTGGAAACTTTTGGAGACTTTCCCGGTGTGTACTCGATGCAACATAACTTTTTTCAAAAGTGCATCCCCATTCAACCGACGTGGAGGCATTGTATACTCTGTTAACCTAAGCCCCAAACTCCTACCTTTCCAAAAAGGGTGATCCATGTCAAGGAAAATACGATAGTTTGTATAAACTATTTTACTACCGTGCATTAGTCAGATGGACGGAGTATCATCCCCACAAATGGGGAAAGCTTTATAACCATGTGTAACACACCTAGATAAATTCCCATATGCAAGGAAATCATGAATCCTGCACAGTAACACAACTTTCAATGAAAATGGTTACATCTCCTACATGTCATAAGACAGAATACCAACTTCCAATAATTACTTCAACTTATCAACTAATGGATGAAGAAAAACATCGATGTATGTAGGCTCCTTTTTTTTAAAAACCTTATTCTAACTTTTTTACGCACTAAGTATTTGAACTAGTTTCAGTTAAACCAAATTTTATCATGTTTAATCCTAAACATGCATCTAGGTGATTAAAGAAAGTAAAATAAATAAGTTCACAAAGGAGATGACGGATGTACGAGGAAACCACTAAGGGAAAAAACCTCGGACAACTATGCCAGACAACCACTTTGATGTGGCATTACAAAGTACAGACGATAAAATTACTCAACGACTCGATCCCCCACAAGACCTAATGCTCTTCTGATCCTCCAACCACTCTTCCACAGTGCCCACGCAGAAGTCCTTCTACGATGATCGTCCACAACACACACATCCACGTATGTCTCGGTGCCCACTGATACAACTTGATAACGTCTACAATGTTGAACACGAACTCTTTCGCTTATTCACTGCAAAAACCAATGTTTAAAGTGATGAACAAACTCCAATGGTGAAAACCAAGATCTTTATACCATAAGAGTATGAAAGCCTGGATCTTGGAACTCTAAGGATGTTTTTAGACTTTGAAAACCTTAGAAAACTTGTGAAAAAAACATACTTTATGTAAACTGATTTTTAATTCTGCAACTTCCAAAATTCTAAATGAAACACGCCTTAAATAGAGTCGTCGCATCGTTTGAATGAGATCAGAATGTCACTCAAACTACATGTTCATCTCGCTTGAATGACCTTGCAATGTCGCTTGAATGACTGCAAGTGTCGTTTGATCCTTCTAAACATAAGGGAAGGTTCAATACAACTCTAAATAATCCTTATCTCAGAATAAACGAAGTTAAAACTCTTTAAAAACATTTTTTTAATAAAAATAACATCCTAAAAATATTTTTCGAGTCCCTTAAACATTATGCATTCATACCCGAGAGATCAGAATGCAATGAAGACGTGAAACGCGCACCAAAATAATCTCGACGTGATAAATCTTTGAAACTTGGCTGCAACGTCTTCAATAAACTTTGTGTCATAGACTATGTGGGATCGTGACAATAAAAAATCTATCTATGACTCAAAATAATATTTTCTTCTGGGAACAAGTCAAATACTTACAATGGACTCAATTAGAAATTTTGTCTTTGCAAATCTTCCCCTTTGACTATTCTGGGACAAAACCCAAATAGTGAAATTCCTAAGCCGAGCCATCAAGTCGTATGATGCCTAAATCCCATCCCATAACACACACACACAACCCCTCCCCCCCAAAAAAATTATAGGACAAGACTAGTAAATATTGGCTCAAAAAATATGAGTTGTCTGAATGTGATGTAGTCTTGCAATCTTGACTCACTGAAGAATAACTGTACACATGAAACAAACAAATACCCAGTGAAGTATGGAAGAAAAAATGATAAAAATACCAATATGTAAAAACAAACTGTTTGTTAAACATGTGAGCAAATTATGTTGATACCAAATTGAAAACAACATTGAAATCAGGATATCAATTTGTGCAAACTAATTAATACCAATATGTAAATATGAAAGCATATGATATCAATTTGTAATGTAACAAGAAACTATGTGCTCAAAAGTCCCCTACATCACATTCATCTCTCCTCCTTTTTATCTGGAATAGACAATAAGAGAGAAAGATAAACAAACTTCAAGTATCTAGTAAGAATAATCAATTAAGCATATCTAGATAAACATAAACTGCCAGCTAAAAATAATAAAATGATACTAAATCGTAGCTAGCAAATAGAAATCATAAAAAATGAATCACCAAAATCAGTAAAGATGTCACTAAACACAATCAATGAGGTAAAAATCCATCATGCATAATCATCATACACTGCATATAAATTGACAAACAAACCTAGCAGTACCAAAAAAATATATCAACAAGAATCCGGTACCGAAACAGGAACAATCCAAAAATTTCCGAATTTGCTCGAACGACAATGCTAGGTCGTTTGAATGACTTTACACGTCGTTTGAACCATCCATCAAGCATCATTAAACATCCCATAATAGTAAGCTCTCGCGCGAACACCCCTTCTTGCGATCCATCACACGACCCTTCTCATGATAGATACCTGACATTTTTCACCATCTCGCTTAAATCTCACAAGATCAATTCATCGCGCGACATAGACTTGTCACCCGAACAAAGTCCGGATGTCATTGAAACGACATCATAAATGCTCCATTCCAGTTCTAAAAATCATGAAGTTTTTCCTAGTGAAATTTTTTCATGAAAATAGTGAAAATACCAAACAGTAGGAAAACAGACTCAAAACAGAAAAAAAATAAGTAAAATGATGTGAGTTTTATGCTCACATACTATCAATGTGCTCAAACATAGATATGGACTGAGTGGGCGTGAACTATAACAAATGAAACACAACTCTAACACATTGAAATGGTAAAAAAGCTCCAATTGATAGCTAAATGTCATCAAACTTAGTTTTAGCCATGTGTGATAATTAATATATTGAGCTAAATGATCTAAACAATCAACATACACACAAATCCAGAATTTTGATGATTATACAAACAATAATGTCATGATACGATGTTTTAACATAAGGATTCGTGGTGCAAACCCGTTTAAATTTTTCCATCCAAACTCCCTCAAATATATATATATATATATATATATATATATATATATATATATATATATATATATATATATATATATATATATATATTCTTTTTCAAGATCTTTTGAGGCTTTTATTTTTCTCAACTTAGAGAGAAATCCTATTGGCCCTATTTGGCATATGAATCTTTTTATTGCGTAAATTTTTTCTCAGGCTATTTTAAATGATGGCTTTCACGACGTGATTATTATTCACTCCCAGCTCTTTCCTGTGAACACTCAATATTTTTTCAATTTATGCAATATCAATCCTCACGGTAAACGGTTCTTATATGCACACCTCCTCCTACGTATTATTTAAGCATAGATGACATAATTGAGATAAGAACGTCTCACTAAACTCAAATATGCATAAGATGTCAAACATTCATATAAACTCATGCATGTGTGTAAAGATGGCATATATAAAAAGTTGAATTCAAATGCATATCAACTTCGAAACAACCCCATTAAGACAATGGTTAAGATCAACGCATCAACAATTATGACCAACTGTCCTAGTCATATAGATAATTAAAATATTGGGGCCCAAGCACACTAATATGCCACATCAAACATGAAAACCCACGACACAAAAATAAATCGAAAATCTTTTTGTGCTTTTCATAAAAATATTTTTGAACCAAAAATAAAATCTTCTGTATTTTTCTCAAAAATATTTAAAACCAAAAATCTTTTCGTATTTTTCAAATTAGAGTCAATAAATATGAAAAAAATATAATAAGAAAGATACAAATGTCATAACACTAGCAATATATAAATCATGATTTTCAAACTTTTACTTAGAGCCTTTTAGAGAACTCTCTCTCTCTCTCTCTCTCTCTCTCTCCAAGTAAAGCCTATCTAGGTTTTGCATGGCGGCCTTACCTCCCTCCCTCATGGATAGGCCTGTGTTTCGACCGGATCGGATAAAAAAAGCCTCTTCGAATTTTTTTTTGATTTTTAGAAATAAAATAATTATTCTGATTTCTGATCCAATTTTTTTTAGAAAATTAAAAAAAAAATCGAATTTCAAAAATCGATAAATCGAAAAAAATTGAAAATTCGCAAAATATATTGTAAATTTAAAAATTTCGAAAAACTAAATTTTGAATTTTTGATTACTCAAAATTCTCGTTTTAAAGAAACAACGAAAAGGGCTTAACCCAACATGTAAATACATGAGGAATTGACACGTTTTTCATTTGTGTAGAAGTTAGGAGGATACTCTCCTTTTTATAGAGGACGCTTTGGAGCCCTTTCCCTCTTCCAACTGATGTGGGATATAGGAAACTTTTAAAAAGTTGAAAAAAATCAGAAATTGAAAAATAATTATGAAAAAATAAAAGAAATTATGAAAAATCCAATTGGCATAATTTCGAAAAAATCGGATCGAAAAAATTGAAAAATCAGAAAATTCAGAATTATTTCCGATTTTTTAACCGATTTTTTTCGGAAAAATAAAAAATCATAAATTGGCAAACTAAAATGTCATTCCAAATTCGAAAAAAATCTTATCGAAAATTGAAAAAATCGGAAGTTCGAAAAAAAAACCTACTCATGGGGGTATGATTATCTTCTTGATCACCAACCCTCCTAGTCAGCAAGGAAATCCCTAAATAAAACCTGAATTATGCATCCAAAGAGTCATTACAGCACAACCCACAATGATTTGCTCAAGTTCTTGGCTCAAAGGCAGAAATAAGTTTTGATCTACAGGAAGTCACCCCTTATAAAGGGGAACTAGCAATCCTATATAAAGATGTCAAGATGCAAGAAATGGCAACACCATTTAAACATACTATTGTAGGGAAATTCTCTCATGGAAGACCAACAATTGATTATATTCGTAAGTTTTTCTACTCACTCCATTTAAAAGCCTTCTCTCATATTGGCCTAATATATCAAAAGCATGCACTGATTAGATTAGATCACGAAGAAGATTACCATATAATCTAGTTGAAAGATATATGATATGTTCATAGTTATCCCATGAGCACCTTTAAATGGGATATTGACGTTTACCTTATTAAAGAATCATTGATAGTCCCATCTTGGATTCTTTTACCCCTACTGCCTTTCCACTTATACAATAAAAATGCTTTATTCTCAATAGCCCAAGTGGTAGACTCCCCTCTCAAATTGATAATTCAACAGATTCATTAGCAAGACCAAGTCAAGCAAGGGTGTGTCTAGAAGTTGATTTAAAGAAGATATTACCATCAAGAGCATGGATTTGTAACAAAGACAAAATAACAGGTTTTGGGCAACCATTTGTGTATGAAGTGTTGGAATATTTTATATATGTCAAATAATTTAATGTAGGCTCACATATTAAAATAGTAATTATATTTGAGCTTAAATTTTTAAATGGGAAAATGAGTGATCTAATTAGGTAAGCTCAAAAGACATCAACAGTAATTATAGAATTCGAAATGTGTGGTTACCCAAAACTCACCTACTAGTTACTCAAGAGTCATGTTACTCAAGAGTCACCTATTGGTTACTCAAGAGTCACCTAATTAGAATTTATGGGGTTCTAATTAGATGTCTATTTAATGAAGAGTTTTGGTCCCCAAGGCTAATGCACTCAAACACTCTCCTCCTCATCCCCATCAATGAGAAAGAACTCATAGAGAGAAAGAGGGATTAGTCTGTGGAAGACATCCAACCCTCGAGTCTCAATCATCGCTATGGATTCAGGTACACAGTTTTTACAATTCTTGTATTAGATAATCTCAATAATCTAATATGTTGATGAATTTTATTTAATATTCCAACAAGTGGTATCAGAGTCCCTTCATATTGGATTTTTGGGATTTGTACTGTGATTGTAATTTAGAAGTGATTTTTTTTTTATTTATCATACAAATGATCTAGTTAGAACCCATATGGCTTTTAGGATTCTAAGTAGAATTTATGTATGATTCATGATAATTTTCATAATTGATTAAGGATTATTAATCCATGGTGATTTTTTTATTTCCCTTAAAAGGGTTAAATTCATAATGGATTTGGATGGATTAATTCAGTTTTTTTCAAGATTAATATGAGAATTGTTGAAATCTTGATTTAGAATTTTGAGGGATGTTTTCAATGACATTTTTCGTTTTCCTTTTCATAATTTTACGAAATTTAGGTAGTCACCTGAAAACGTCGAAATAAACAAAACCCATTGAAAACAATGGGCACCACCCTATCTCGACGATTTGACATCGTTTAGACCCCTAAAATGCATTTTTGCTATTTTTGGTAATAATGTCAATGCTAATAACTCCCGCTTAAAAATTGATTTTGTGATTCCGCGAATTGGAGAGTGATCTTGAAGAGATTCTTTATGTCACTGTAGTGATAACTCAAAATTTTTCATTATTGGAAAATTAAATGAGCACTCAATTCAGTCGTTTTTGGGGGGAATTAACTATAACTCAATGTTTGTGGGAATTCTTTCCAAATCAGTTTTTTATGAGAATTATTTCATGACGCATATTTTTTTTGGGAACTAAGGCAAGTATAATATTAGGTGGACCAAATAATTGCATATTTAATTAAAAATCATTTGGTTTCAGATTTTTAATAAAGTTTGATTCCCATTCGGGGTATTTTCTTAAGAAAAAAAATACCAAAAATGTATTATATCTTGAAATGAATTAATTAAAGTAATACGTTGCCAAAGTAACCTCTATGGCATATATTAATTTATTTTGAGATATAAAAATGATGTTAATATATTTATTATTCCTGCGGGTAATAATCGGCCCAAAGGAAGATTATTATTTGGTTGAATAATAAATATACATGCAGAATTAAATATGTGATAATTCTATAGTTTTCATGCGGACAATTAATCGGCCTAAAGGAAGGTTAGTTGATGGCCCCACAATTCCACCATTACAGTTATTTAAAATTTATGTCCTCCATTTATCAGTTTATTTTATTATAATATGCCATAACATAAATTTTAAATTAGAGCTTTTGTAATTTATTTGTTCTTTCGGATTAAGTTACTGCTTATTCTGTTAATATTACTGCCAACATGACCTCAATTCATGTGCTTAATGGTACAAACTTTAAGAACTGGAAAGAGGACATTCTTATAGTTTTCAGTTGCATAAATTTAGACTATGTGATAAGGAAGGAACAACCCCCTCCTCTTACGGATAAAGAAAACTTTGAGAAGTGGGATCGTTCTGATCGCTTAAGTCTAATGATGCTAAAGCGCAATGTTCTAGAAAATTTCAGGGGCTGTATGTTCGATGAGGTAACTGCCAAAAGTTTCCTTTAAGATGTTTAATTTCATTTTGCAAAGAAGAGAAAAGGTTAAAGCGAGAAAAGACAACTGAAATTGCTCATATTGCATCTACCTCAAGGAACATAAAGAGGAAAAGGACTAATGATAAGGGTACTGCAGTTGTAACATCACAACCCAAACCTAAATTTCAACAAAAGAAACAAGTTCAGGATTCACAATTTTCTTGTTTCTTTTCGAGAGACTTGGGCATGTGAATAAGTATTGTCCTAAATACGCCACATGGCGTGTAAAAAAAAGGTACACTTCTCATTTTGGTTTCTTTGGAAGTTAATTTGGCTTTTGTACCTAGCCATGGTGGGTAGATTTGGGTGCTACTACTCATGTAAGTATGTCTATGCATGGTTTCCTGTGGAGCAAAACCGCCAAATGATGGTGAAAGATTCATCTATGTGGGTGATGGCACAACAGTTGGAGTTTAAGCAATTGGGACTTTCAAATTATCTTTTGAGACTAATCATTTAATTGAATTAATAGAGACTTATGTAGTGCTATTTTTTTCAAACGAGACTTGGTTTCTATTTTTGTTTTTGACAAATACAGTTATTCTCGTTCACTTGGAACATTGCTTGCGACTCGTTCTTTAGTTGATAAATTATATTTATTAAACACCAATGCTTCATTTGATGAAACCTTTCAAAAAATTAAAATGAACTTATGAGAATTCAGTTGCTTTATGGCATAAGCGTTTGGGTCATATCTCGCAAAGGAGAATTGAAAGTCTTGTGTCAGATGGAATACTTAAACACCTTAATTTCACAGACTTTGATGTTTGTATCGAGTGTATAAAGGGGAAACAGACAAACATAAGGAAATTAAGTACCAAAAGGAGTTATGATGTCTTAAAATTGATACATTTTGGCATTTGCGATCCACTCCCTACGGCTTCATGGAATGGCCAATAGTATTTTATCACATTTATAGATAACTATTCTCATTATGGGTACTTATATTTAATTTATGATAAGTCTCAAGCTCTGGACATGTTAAGGCCTTCGAGGCCGAAGTTGAAAATCAACTAGGCAAGAAGATTACATCTGTCAAATCTGACTATGGTGATGCATACTATGGCAGATATGATAGATGAGGTGAACAACGTCTAGAACCTTTTACCAAATTCCTAGAGACAAAATAGAACATTTAAGGACGTGGTAAGAAGTATGATTCGTCATTCTTCTTTACTAGAATCAGTCTAGGGAAAGGCACTTAAGACTACAATATATATTCTAAATAGAGTACTTTGTACAACGGTGGCTAAAACCCCTTATGAACTATGGATAGGCTATAAGGACATTATTTTATAAGTCCGTTATCAATTTGTTATGTCGAATACCGTTACAACCTTCGAAGAAGTTCAAGAACATTCGAGCATCAAAGATGAATCCGAATATCAAAGTTCTTTATCAAAAAGACTCCGCAAAGTTTACTTTGGTAAGGTTATATTTTTAATACCTTAACTTTCCACTTAGAGCTTTTGGGATATTTTTACAAAATATTTTCTAAGTGTTGGAGAAGATTTTTTCGTCAAATTTTGAGAATGAGTATTTTTTCTAAGTATTGGAGCGGACATCAAAATAATATTTTTTGACGTAACATTCGTTCAAATGACTTTGCTCTGTCGTTCGAAAGACATTGCATTATCGTACGATGTCATTCAAATGACACGTGTATCTCATTTGCGCGACATCCCTTTCTCATTCGAACGAGCCTGAATACCGAGGTGGCGCATTTTTCTATAAATATTCATTAAATGGTTTCGTTTCATTAAGAAGTCCCAGCATTTTGAAAGACAGAAAACTGCGAAACTGCAGAATCCTTTTGACTTCTTTTTTTAGGGTTTAATCCCTTTTTGTTTTCAATTCACAAAAATCCCATATGCTTTGGTGAATTCTTTTAATGTTCAAGAACACTGCTTCTCTTTTGTTCATCCTTTGTGGGGAGATCTCTACAATCGAGAGTTGTGTGCTATTGTGGAGGGAGTCTCTATGGAGTTTTTGGGTTGCAGTCCTTGTGGTATAGCTGCGCGTTAACCACTGCAGATTTTGAGCCGTTGCTTTGAAGGTTTGACAAAGACACCGTGCATTACACTTGTGGGCGATTATCAGGTTATATGTACGTCAATTGTCTTGTAAACTTTTCAAAGTTCTAGAAATAAAAGGTTTTGCCCTTCGGGGATTTTTCCTGATATTTGTGTCACGTGATTTATTTATTTATGGGTTGACACATGCACACACGTAGTTGCATGCTTAGGGGCTGAATTGATTTGGTTTAAATAGAATCTAATTAAATAAGTGTGCCAAATTAGAAATTTGCGAATTTAATCAATTATCACACAGTCATATATATTTTACGTAGGCTGAAAACCTGTCATTTATACATCTAGGGGTGTCCTGTTGAGGCAATGCCTTATAGTCCAATTGAAAAGAAACGGTACTCAAGAACTATTAGCTGCTATTTTGATGGGTACATTGAACATGAGAAGGGTTTTATGTTTTATGATCCCTAAACTAAGTCCCTTTTCGAGATGGGAAATGCGAGATTTCTTGAGGATGTTAAGTTTGAGGGGGAAGATACAGTTAAGAGTAAGAATGTCGTCTTTAAAGAGAAATCAATTCCTCTCCCAAATATTATTCAGCCTCCTGACAGTGTTGAAGGAGACAATAATGAGGACTTCCCTACTCAAAATATAAGAATTATTCTAGAAGAGCAAACTCAACAACCTCATGATCAGTTGTAGATCATTTTGATTTAGAGCTGCATCATCAGATGGATATTAAGATGGCTTTTCTCAATGGTAATATTGAGGAAACCATATATATGGTGCAACCAGAAAACTTTGACTCAGTTGATCCAAAGTCCATGGCTTGCAAACTCAAGAAATCCATATATGGTCTCAAATAAGCTTCCCGTAAATGATATCACAAGTTTTATCATGTCATTATCTCATATGATTTTGAGGTTAATGAAGTAGATGACTGTGTATATTATAAGTTCAGTGGGAGTAAAATTATCTTTCTCGTGCTCTATGCCGATGACATACTATTGGCTAGCAGCGATATAGGCTTATTACACGAACATAAGAGATTGTTAACTAAGAATTTTAAAATGAAAGATCTTGGGGACGCCTCTTTTGTATTGGGAATTAAGATACACCGGGATCATTCTTGGGGTGTCCTTGGGTTATCACAAAAGAGCTCTATCGAGTAAGTACTTGCTAGATTTGGCATGAAAGATTGTGCACAAGGAGATACTCCTATTATTATAATAGATAAGTTTAGTCTCTGTCCATTCCCCACGAATGAGATTGAAAGTAAAGAAATGAAAAAGATTCTTTATGCTTCAGCAATAGGGAGTCTTTTGTATGCTCAAGTATGTACGCGTCTAAATTTAGTGCACATAATGGGTATGTTAGGCATATATCTGAGTAACCCTAGAATGGATCCCTAGAAAGAAGCCAAATTGGTTATGATGTATTTATAAGGAACAAAAGATTACATGCTCATCTATCGAAAGTCAGATAATTTGGATATCATTAGGTATTCTGATGCCGATCTTGCGGGTTGCCAAGACACTAAGAGATCCACATCTGGCTATGTATGCATCATGTCTGGAGGTGCTATTTTCGGTGGAGTGCTAAACAGTCACTCATTGCACCTTGCACTATGGCAACAGAGTTCATAGCCTATTATGAGGCAACAAATCATGCGTTATAGCTACGAAATTTTTTCATTGGGCTGCATATTTTGGATAGCATTGAAATACCACTATAGATATATTGTGATAATAATTTAGCAGTTCTATATTCGAATAACAACAGAAGCTTATTGAAGTCTAAGTACATACACATTAAGTTTCTTGTTCTTAAGGAAAGAGTTCAGAGTAAGTTAGTGTTTATTGAACATATAAGAACAAACTCTGTGCTCGCGGATCCGCTTACTAAGGCTTACCACCTGAGGTCTTTCATGAGTACACTGCCTATATGGGTGTTGTTCACTTTGATGATATTCAGCTTTAGTGGGAGTTTTTGTTCGATTTAATGTTCCTTCATTTAACACTACTCAGATACTTTATGTATGTTTCAATTTTTTGCGGAATAAAGTTGATGGTATTTTCATTTTGTTGTTTACTCTAAATGTATTGTCTTTTAACTGTGGTATAACATAAGGTTTAAAAGACTAAGGTTTTATCTCACTACGAAATAAAGTTAGGACCAATTCGACATAGGCATATCTGAGATCACATTGCATGTAATTTCCAGCCACACATTCATACTTGATCTATGTTGTTGAATATATTTAGTGTGGTGATCATTAATGGATCGAGTTACCACATTCATGTAACGAAGGTTGCTTTGGTCTCATACTGGTATAAGAGATGGAAGAGATTGATTCAGGAGATGTCTTAAGAATGGAAAGAAATTTGGTGCGCACATAAGGTTATTGAATATAATTACATTCGGAATTATTATGTAACCTAAGTGGGATATTGTTGGAATATTTTATATATTTCAAATAATTTAATGTAGGCTCACATATTAAAATAATAATTATATTTGAGCTTTAATTTTTAAATGGGCAAATGAGTGATCTAATTAGGTAAGCTCAAAAGACATCAACAGTAAGTATAGAATTCGAAATGTGTGGTTACCCATAAGTCACCTACTGGTTAGTCAAGAGTCGTGTTACTCAAGAGCCACCTATTGGTTAATCACGAGTCACCTAATTAGAATTTATGGAGTTCTAATTAGATGTCTATATAATGAAGGGTTCTGGTCCCCAAGGCTAATGCACTCAAACACTCTCCTCCTTATCCCCATCAATAAGAGAAAACTCATAGAGAGAGATGGATTAGTCTGTAGAAGATCTCCACCCCTCGAGTCTCAATCACCGCTATGGATTCAGGTACACAATTTCTACAATTTCGGTATTAGGTAATCTCAATAATCTAATATGCTGATGAATTTATTTAATATTCCAACAAGAAGATCTCCCCCTATTTTGTTTCATTGCAAAAAGAAAGTCCATTTATAAGACAGTTGTTATTTGAAGAAGACAGAAGAAACAAATCCAAAGATACAAGCTATAGGAGTGCAACAAGCAAAAGAGGTAATACAACATGGGTTCAAAAAACTTTTTACATTAGAGAGGTTAATAAGAAAACTCCAGACCTGGAATCAGGAGAACTCAGGCGTGAGAAGCACAAGAAAATGGCAACGCAAATGTTAATAACCTCATTCATGGAAAAAAGATTAATATTTTAATAGGAAGAATCTATGGAGACTCAAAATATTATAGAAAAGGAAAAACAAGTGGAGGAGACCACAACAATGATAACATAAGTGCATGAAAGGTAAGACCATGAGCAGTATATGGAGAATAGTACAGACCCCCAATCACAAATGGAGATTCTATCTTTAGTTAAAGATGCACCGGTTTCTCAGGAATTAATGAGGTTAGCATTAATACATATCAAGTGGTAGCTAACCCTCAAATGGGATGCCTAATTGAAGGTTCAATACAGGAGACTGAACATAGCAAAAGATGTGAGCCAGACCACTACAATAAGAGCCCATAAATTATAATTCCAATTATTTCAAGAGGTGTTGATCCTAAAGATGGTTCAACAGTGGTCTCAAGGATGAAAAAGGCTGCCAGAGGAGGTAAAAGCAAATACCTCTCATATGGCTCCATTAGAATATGAAGGTCCAACTCTAATTCTTCATCATTTACTAAGTCTAAATGATCAGTGCTTTGATTTGGAATATAAGAGGTATATCAAAGAAAGGTGCTATAAGGAGATAGAAAAACTAAATTCTATCATGCCCAGGTTAAAAATCATAGAAGAAGGCAATGTATACATATCATTAAAGATGAATAGGGAAGAATCAAAGAGAGCAAAGAAGACTTTGTTAACCAATATTTCTCTTATTTTTCAAATTTATTTTCTACAGGTCCTCTTGAAGATAAGGGTTTACTTGAAGTTATCCCAAAGCTTTTGACAGAGGAGATGAAGAGTATTCTGATTTCTATCCCTGAAGAAGAAGAAAGTTTGAAAGTCATTAAAGAAATGAACTAGAATAACTCAGCTGGATGGGATGGCTTGAATGGGTATTTCTATGTGGTTTGTTGGGATATCGTTAAGCAGGATCTTGTGAATGCTATCCAAGCATTTTTCTTAGGAGCTGACATTCCCAAATCTTAGAGTTCAACTATGATTTGTCTTATTCCTAAAGTTCATAGACCTATGTTTTGCAAGGACTACAGACCAATCAGTCTTTATAACTTTAGTTATAAGATAATAACCAAGATTATTAACTCCAGGCTTAGCCCTATGCTACAATCTATTATTTCTTGCAATCAATCAGGTTTTGTTCAAGGGAGAAGCATACTTAACAACATTCTATTAGCTCAAGAGATGATGCAACATATTGATAGAAAAGCTACTGGAGGTAATGTGATTTTGAAACTAGACTTAGCTAAAGCTTATGATAGAACCTCATGGCATTTCTTAATTAAAACTCTTAGAGCTTTTGGGTTCTCAGAGACTTTTATTGACTTAATTTGGAGATGCATTTCATCCACCTGGTTCTCAATTATTATTAATGGGTAGCCTATGGGATTCTTTCAACCTTCAAGGGGTATTAGGCAAGGGGATCCTATTTCCCCAAGCCTATTCATTATCATGGAAGAAGCTTTTACTAGAGGATTACATAAGAAGATGTTGGTTGGTTCTGTTCTCCCTTCTCTCACCCTAGAGAATGTCCATTAATTTGTCATCTTGGTTATGATGATGATTTAATAATATTCTCTAGAGGTTTAAAGAAAAGTCTTCAAAATCTCATGAAATTTATTGACTCTTATGAGAAGGAACCAGGTAACTCTTTAATAAAGAGAAATGTTGCTTCTCTTTAAGCTCTAAAGCATCTGTTACTGTCAGTTCCAATATTGCCAATGTCACAGGTTTCAAATTTTCTAATGGCCCAATGAGTTATCTTGGATGCCCGCTGTTCAAGAGTAGAATGAAAGCTTTGTACTTTAAATCTCTAATTCAGTCTATTGCCTCCAAAATTCAGAGGTGGAAGTCTAAATTTCTTTCTTTAGTTGGTAGAGTTACCTTTATCCAATATGTTTTAAATTCCTATCTTTACTTTATTTGCTTTACAACCTCCTATATTGGTGATCAAATCAATTAATCAATTGACTAGTTCATTCTTTTGGGGAATAAATAAAGATTATGGAAAAAACACTCATTGAATTAAGCGGGATTCTATTTGTTTTCCAATAAAAGAAGGTCGATTAGGCATAAAAAAATGGTTTATATGAGAGAAACTTCCAATATCAATTTGTCCTGGAATATGAAGAAGAATACTAGTTTATGGGCTAAGTTTATGAATGCTAAATAAGCTAATGTCTCTACTAGAAGTGTCTCTATGGCTTTTAGAAGAATTCGATCTGCTTGGAATACTATGGAGGCTAATTATTTATGGTTAGACAATGTTCTGATATGGCAGCCCTCATCTAGTGGAAATTTCCCCTTTTCCTCTGCTTATGAGATTATTCGAAAGTCTAAACTGTCCTCTTTAGCTTTTAACTTTATTTGGGATCCACATATTCCTCCTAACATATCTACTTTTGTGTGGAAAACATTATCTAAATGTGTTCCTGTTAAAGATCTTATTCAAAAGGTTGGAGTGAAATTAGCTTCAAGATGTCAGTGATGCCATAAGAATGGTGAATCTCTGAATCATCTGTTTATATCAGGTCCAATAGCTTCTGAAGTTTAGAATCATTTTTGCTTCTTATTAGGAGTTACACAAAGACCTTCCTCTAGTCATGGCTCGATAATTCAATGGTGGTTACATTCAGGTAATACACATATATCTTAATGGTTGTATAGGATCATTCCAGTTACTATCATCTGGGAAATTTGGCTTGCTAGAAACAAAGCTCTTTTTGAAGGTATATCAATGAGAGCTAACTTGGTTACCTCAAGGGTGATATCTAAAATTGCTGAGTTATTTCAAAATTCCAAATTCAAAAATGGAAGAGCTAATTTAAGTAATGAGGTTATAGCTACCTTTTCTCTCAACTTCAAGCTTTCCATATCTTCTTTCAAAGTTGTGTCTTGGAAATGTCCTCCAAAAGGAAGACTCAAACTCAACTGTGCTGCTAAGACATGGAATAATATGGGTATTGGTTCTATTATTCGAAATGATGTGGGTCGATTCATTTGGGCTTTTTCAAAAACTTTATCTACAGGTTCATTGTTTGAAGCTCAAATTCAAGCTATATTAGTTGGGATCAATTTCTTCAAGGTGAAGCTTATTTCTAACATAGAAATAGAAGTTGATTAAGAAAATATTCTTAATTGTCTTTTATCTTCTTATTCGACATCTTCGTGGCGTATAAGGGCTGATATTAAAGAAATAAATGATTTTCTTTGGACTAATCATTGTCTTATCAAGTTATGTTCCTCAGAAGCCAATAGAACTGCAATCTTGCTTGCCAATCATGGGTCCGATCAACAATGCTCCTCTACCTTTCAAAATTATAGTGATCTCCCTAGAGCTATTAAAGCATCTATTTTAGTTGATTCAGAAAAGTTCTCTGTAATGTCTCTTTGAATTTTGTATTCATAGTTTGATATTTTCTTGTAATCCATAAGAGAGGGCTTTTCTCTCTATTGATTCAATAAAAAGCCTTTTCTTTAAAAAAAAAGGAGACTTACAAGATTAAAGAGGATTCACAATCCCTAAATGATAGTAGTGCTTGAACCAAAGCAAGAGTCTAGAAAAATTAAGTCTTTTTGCTTGAAATTAGGTTTTGGATCCTATGTATCAAACCTAAATGGCAAAATATGGTGTTTCTTTATGGAGGAGATTAAGTGGGATATTGTTTCTGACATGAATCTATGTATCACTATTAAAATCTCTCTAGATGACATATCAGTTAAGTGTAGTATGGTTTATGCAAGCTATAATAGAATTTATAGAAGGGGACTAGGGGATTATTTCAATATTTGCAACACAAATTCCCCATGGATGATAGGTGGGGACTTCAATATAGTGGCTTCCTTTAATGAAAAAGTAGGTGGAAATGATATTAATATAGGATCCATATATAAGTTTGTTGAGTGCATTGAGTTGAATACGCTTATTGATGTGGGTTATCAGGGGTTAAAGTATACTTGGCATAATAAAAGGGATGTGGAGCATAATATATGGTGCAGATTGGATAGAGTAATGATGAATCAAGTCATCATGGATCTAAATTACAATTGGATGGTTTCTCATTTAAACAAAAGTATGCTTGATCATTCTCCTTTACTTCTTAGAGGAGAATCTCAGTCCAATGCTATTATAAGAAGTTTTATATTCCTCCACTTTTGGACTAGAAAAGAAGAGGATGTGGTGAAATATTTAAGAATACATGGAACCATGAGACATGAAATACTATTACAATAATTTCTCTGAATCTTAAGGCCATTGAAAAGAAACTTGGTGTTTGGAGTAAATCAACTTTTAGAGATATCTTTCAATAAGCTATAAATCTTGAAGATGACTTACTCAATGTTGTGGTATCATATGAACAAGATACATCAAAGGAGAATATAGAGTATTTCCATAAAGTAACAACTAAGTATAATCAAAGGCTTAAAGTTGTGTTAGATTTCTAGAGTCAAAAAGCAAATGAAAAATGGGTTGAAGATGGTGACAAAAATTCAGCGTACTTCCACAATATTATGAGAGGCAATAAAAAGAGGTTAAATAATCAAAGAATTAGAAATAATTATGGAAATTAGGTTGATACTACAGCTGAAATTGAAGAAGAAGCTATTATTTTTTTTTACAAAGCAGTTTTCCCAAGAAAGAGACCCGAATTTAGATGGACATGAGCAGTTATTGGAATCAATTCATCACCATATTATAGAGGATATGAACTCTTTTCTAGTTCAGTGACCTTCAATGGAAGGCTTAGAAAAAGTAGTTAAGGGGATGAATACTAATAGTTTTCCAATAGTTGATGGTTTTGATGGAAAAATCTTCACATCTTTATTGGAAGAAGTAAAAGAAGATCATTGAAGGAAGTTCATTTTTCTTTGCAGGTAATTGTCTCCCAAAGATATGTACATTAGCTAGAATTGCTTTGTTTCCAAAAAATAGATAATTTCAACCATTTAATGATTTTAGGCCTATCAGTATGAAAATATTCCTTAATAAGATATTCTCAAGGATTCTAAATGATAGAATCTCCAAGTTTCTTCCCTCAATAATTTCTCCATTGCAATCAGGATTTTTAAAGGGGAGATTTATAACTGAAAATGTCTTATTAGCCCAATAATATATGTCAAGAATTAATGCAAAGAATTTGGGGGCTAACATCATTTTGAAACTGGACATGTCAAAGGTCTATGACAGAGTTAATTGGGTGTTCCTAATCAAACTAATGAGGAAGATGGGCTTTTGTGAACAATAATTAGATTTATTTTGGAGGTTAATTCAAGCAATTGGATAACCATTATGGTATGGAAAAATGTGGGATTTTTTCATGCCGCAATGGGAATAAGATAAGGGGACCCTTTATCCCCATCTCTCTTTGTTATTATGGTTGATCTGCTATCAAGAAACTTGCATAATATTATTCAAAGAAATGGGTATGTTGGTTTTAAAATGCTAATTTTATGTTCCAAATTTAACCATCTGCCATTTATAGATGACCTGATCATTTTTAGTTCAGGTATATGAAGAGAGAAGTTAAGAATATTATTGAAGTCATGATATATTATGAGTAAGGCGAGGATAAAATCTCTATAGTTATATCAAATAAGATCAAGCCTCAAGCAGTTTTTAATTTGAAGATGATTACTCAAATGCAAATAAAAATGGGCCTTTTTACTTACCTTGGTTGTCCATTGTATAGTTAGAGAAAGAGGATATGCTACTTGGAAAATATGGTGCATAAAGTGAGAAATAAATTAGCTAGATGAAAGGCCAAGTGTTTATCTATAGGGAGAAAAGGAGGGCTAATAAAATCAGTTCTTATATCTATGAATCTATACCTCTTATCAACATTATCTCCTCCTAAGGAAATTATAACCAGACTGTATAGGGCTCTAGTAAATTTCTTTTCGAGATCTAGATTTGGAGAGGATATACATCATTGGTGCAAGTGGGAAATGATTACTAGACCAATCAAAGAAGGAGGTTTGGGGATGAGAGACCTTCAGGACATTATTAACTCATTGAGTATGAAATTGTGGTGGATATTTAGATCCAAAGAGCCAATTTGGGCTAAGTATATGCATGCAGCCTACTGTAGGACTCTTTATCCATCAATAGCTCTAAGAAGAAGTGGAGCTCGTATATGGAATAGATTGTGTTCAGTGAGAGAGGTTGCAGAAGAAAACATGTTATGGCTTCTAGGTAAAGGATACATATGCATATTCAAGGAAAACTGGGATGTTAGAAGAATGTAAGAAACTTGAATCAGTAGCAAATTTGCCTATTAACAGCATCTGGGGTCCAAATCAGACTTGGGATAGGTCTTTGTTGGATATTAAATTTCCATCTGATGTAGTTGCTAATATTAGTAGGTTTAAGGAGATCTAGCATAATCAACCTGATAGATTGGTTTGGAAACCAAATTCAACATGTTCTTTTCAAATTCAATCAGCTTAGGAGATTTACAGGCCTAAATTCACTTCCTAACTCAGTTCCAAGTTTATTTGGCATACAATTACCCCATTAAAAGTCTCAGTATTTTTATGGAAATTGTTAAATAACCTTCTCTCTAGATGACAAGATTAGATCTATTGGAGTTAAGGTTCCATCAAAGTGTAACTACTGTGTTAGTGCATAAAAAGAAAATTTAGATCATATTTTTGTCCATGGAGAGGCAGGTACAAGAGTATGGGGCCAATTATCTCAAGATTATGGACTCGAGAGTTCTACAGGAGGAGTTAGAAGCTTACTTTTTCAATGGTGGACTCCTGACATTAAGTCTGATCCAGTGATTAATAATCTTATCCCACCTCTGACTTGTGGGTGCTTATGGCTGCATATGAATTAAGGCAGGTATGACAATGGTTCTCCAAATTCTAACTCCTTTTGTATCAAGTTATTCATCTAAAGAAGCTTCATAGCCCAAACAAAGCTCCTCAACAATCAAATATAAGGTTGTAGATTAAATGGCTACCCCTACAGGTATCTTAAAACGCAACACAGATGGTTGTGCTCTTTAGAATCCAGGAAATGGTAGAGTTTGAGGCATTCTTAGAAACCTATATTGTCATATAGTGTGGGATTTTAGTGCCCCTATTGGGGAAGTTTCTAACATGGAAGCAAAGGCTTTAGCATTGAAGGGTGGAGTGGAGTTTGTTTAAGGATTTGAAGTTGTATGATATTATAATAGAGAGTGATTCAAAAGTTCTTATAGATATGCTTCAAGGAATGGTTCAAATACCTTGGAAAATATCTTGGACAATTAATCTCATCAATAATCTCTTAAAGGAGATCAACTACACTCTAATCCATACTCATAGGGAAGCAAATCAAGTGGTTGATTTTTGGCTAAAAGAGGTAGCAAGAATGCAGAAGATGTTTTCTCCCATAACATAGGGGACTTTCCAAAACAATTAAAGGGATTGATAAAACTGGATTCATGGGGTCTTCTTAATTTCAATCATGTCTAAGTGTATATAGGATTTAATTTTTTCCACTTCAAGATTTAATTTAACTTTAATTTGTTCTTTTATTCTTGTAAGGGCTCTTCATTATAAAAGGCCTTATTTATGCTTAAGTCATTTTAGCTTTTTAGGTAGGATAAGTATTGTAAGCCATTTAGTAAAGGCATGTTCTACTAATTACACCACCTGGAGAGGCTATCTCTCTATTCATTAATAAAACTTATGGGGGTACTGTCACTCTTCTTTAAAAAATAGATATAAATCATGATTTAAATACTAGTGTATGACAAACATGACAACACAACTATCCTATAGATTAATCATGGGAAGAATCAAGTGAAAAAACAAGAACCATGAAGTTTTATTCCTAAAGCCTTTAAGTTCAATTTCCTAACCCAAGTAGATGTGAAATGACGCATGGGGGTTTTGGAAACTGAAACGACTTTATTCTTTAACTTCCTAGGAGTATTCCTAAAGTCATAGAAAAAATGTCTAATGTGACCTTTCCTACTGTAATGATTGAAAGTATAAATACGGTGGGAATGATTACCAAAATTTTAACCTCTTGTAACGTTCCTAGTGGGCTCTCTCACACGATTGTTATTGACTTTAGGAATGGGATCAACTCCATCATTGTAGCCTATACCAAACATATCTCCTTTGATTTGGACGGTGCCTAACATCCTATCCAACTTCTCTGATCTAGCCTACAAATCAAACTTTGCCTTACTTGAGTCTTTGAATCTCTCCTCTAGCTCATTAATCCTAGACTCAAGCAAAGTCTTACACTCCTCAAACTCTAGAACCCCTTTCTTTAAAGCCTCCATCAAACCACAAAGACTATCTCTCTCTTTCTCTACCTATTTTAATTTCTTCTTAAAATTCGTCTCCCGTGCCCTAAGATCCTTAATCAAAGCATCATTATTCTCTGCGGCATGCTCATTCAACTTAGCTTGCAATTTCAAGTTGGGATTTTTCACCTTTACTGGTTCCTCATACAACTGACTAAAGGCAACTTGCAACTCTTCTACATAAATCTTCTCATCCTCACTAGCTTCACCCTGTCTCACTTGAGATTCACACTCAACGGCCTTAGAAGTGTCATGCGCATGAGAATCTTCAAGGTAAGATTTATCGTCATCTCTCACATGACATGCCATGAACGCTACAAAGTTATGCTCAATGGGGGAACTCTCTTCCTTTTTCAGTTCACTATCACTTAAGGCGGCGTTATATGCTATTGGTTTCTTACCCTCCTTCTTAAGTCTAGTGGGACACTTGGTAACCTTTGGACCATAACCTTCACACCCAAAACACTTATCCGACTCAACCCTCTTGACATTCTCACTGTTATCCTTAGGGGAGGGATCCACCTTGTTGTTCTTAAATTTCTCAAGTCTTTTGCCATCTTTCGATTGCATTTGGAACTTAAGAACTTTTTTGAATTTCTTTGCCAACAACGCTACATCCTCAAAATCAGAATCGTAATTATCATTAGAAACTTTAATCCTTTCGGGCTTTCAAAGAAATGACCTTTTCCTTTTTTGGCTCTTGCTTGGAGGTAAACATATCCAGTTCATAGGTTTGTAAGTCACCTACAATCTATTCAAGTTTCTTAGATTCAAGCATACCCAAGTAGTTCAAAATGGTCACTTTTGCATTAAATCTACTCAATAATGACCTTAAGATTTTCTTTATGACTTAATTTTCGGGTATTTTCTCTACCAAATTAAATGACAAGTTGACAATATTAATCAACCTAGCTTAAAACTCATCAAATGACTCACTCTCTAATATCTTAATCATCTAAAATTATGTTATGAGGTTTTGAAGATTAGATTCCCTAACCATGCTAGTGCCCTTGTGTTTCACATGTCATGATTCTGTTTTATTCTTCTGGTATGACGTGTGAGGATATAATGTGAAGACCTTTAGAGTTGTAAAGTGCAAGGCTATGTTTGGTTTCGTTCCATGACTCAACATGTTTTAAAGTAGTGGCCTCACCCTCTCGTGTAACCGATGGTGTCCAACCCTTTTCGACCGTTAACCACACATGCTCATCAATTGATTTCAAAGTACTTCTCATTCGTATTTTCCAATAACCATAGTTAGTGCCATAAAAAATAGGAGCTCTAAAACTTTAAAAATTTCCGATATTCATCCTTAAAAAACACAAGGGATCAACACCAAAAAAATATTTTTTAGCTCTAATACCAATTTGTAGGCCCCTTTTTCTTTCGAATGTGTTTTAAGGATGTCAAAGACAACTTTCTTTTGAAAAACATTTTTCCAAATTTTATACACACCAAATATGTGAACCAATTTCATTTAAGCCCAATTTTATCTTGTTTAATCCTAAACATGCATCTAGGTAATTAAAGCAAGTAAAATAAATATGTTCACAAAGGAGACTCTTGATGTATGAGGAAACCAATAAGGGAAAAAATCTCAGACGACCCAATCCAGACAATCACTATGATATGGTATTACAAAGTACAAATGATAGACTTACTCAACGACTCGTTCCCCCACAAGTCTTGACGCTCCTCTGATCCTTCAACCACTCCTCCATAGTGCCCACGCAAAAGTCCTTCTACGATGCTCGCCCATAACACACTGGTCCATGTATGTCTTGTTGTCCACCAATACATCCTGGCAACATCTATGATGTTGAACACGAACTCCTTCACCTCTTCATCATAAAACCCAACATTCAAAGTGATGAACAAACTCCAATGGTTCAAACCAATATCTCTATAGCATAAGAGTATGAAAGATCGGATCTTGAAACTCTAAGGATGTGTTTTAGACTTTGAAAACCATAGAAAATTTGTGTAGAAAATGTAATGTATGTAAATTGATTTTTTGGTTCTGTAACTTTTGAAATTTTGAGTGAAACACGCCTTAAACAGAAAAGTTAAGTTGGCGCATCGTTTGAATGAGATCAGCATGTCGCTCGAATGACATGTTCATCTTTCTTGAGCAACCTTGCAATGTCCCTCTAACGACTACAAGTGTCGTTTCCTTATAAACACAAGGGAAGGTTCAATACGACTCTAAATAATCCTTATCTCAGAATAAAAAAATATAAAACTCTTTAAAGACATTTTTTTAATAAATATAACATCCTAAAAACATTTTCTGAGCCCCATAAACATTATGCATTCATACCTGAGAGATTGAAATGCAATGAAGACGTAAAACGTGCACCAAAAAAATCTCAGCATGATAAATCTTTGAAACTTGGCCGCAACGTCTTCAATAAACTTTGTGTCATTGACTGTGTGGGATCGGGATAATTAAAAATCTATCTATGACTCAAAAATAATGTTTTGTTTTGGGAATAATTCAAATAGTTACAATGGACTCAATTAGAAATTTTGTCCTTACAATGTATTGACCTGGTGACTTCGGACCAGGTATTAAGAAATGCAATATTTGAAACTCTCTCTTCATGCACAATGAAGGTGAAAGATTATTCGGCACCATGATAATAGTCCAACAACTATAATTGGAAGACTGAATACCACGAGGATCAAACCCATCGGTTGTTATTGAAAGCCAAACATTGGGTCTTCTTTAATAAATTTAGGCCATTTTTATTTGAAACTCTTACATTAGGATGAATCACATGGATGTCACTGGAAATTACATGAAGTGGTTACCCTATGGTGCCATGTCATTTCTCAAGTTATCCACGAAATAGTATAAAATATCACCAACCTTGGAATCAGAGGGAAATGTCTCAACACCTTTTTATGTTCTTTGGAAATCCTTCCCCCTGCCTTATAGTAACTGAATACCTTGATTCCCCATACTGGGAACATTAATCCATACATTCATTATCCTTCCAATATGAGATACTATTATTGACGCATGCATGAATGTAATTGGCCTTCATCTGAAAGTCTTTCATCACACTCGTCATCTTTGGATAGTTTCTGGAAATGTATTACCTTTTGGGAGCCATCTTTTTAAGATAGATAAGAGTGTCATAACACCATTCCATGACCAACCAAATTTCTTCTTTAAGTTGTGAAGTTCAATAATTCAAGAAAGAGTTATTTTAGGACCCTCGCATGAAGGACATAATTGTTATCTTTTAATCTCTTATATTCATTGCACTTATCATTTTCGATATGATCTTCTTTGGAAACTCCCAGCTAACCACATTCAAAATTTACAAAAGGTTATCCATGCACTTTGTAACAAACATCAACAAGATTTTCTACCCAAACACCTTGTTCCTCGATGTTTTCTTCTACTATGTTCTCCTCAACTTGTTCTACCGGCAGGGGATTAATAATGTTCACAGATGTATTTTTGCCGTGAAAAAACCATAGAGTATATAATTGATGCATGTCATTTCTCCACATATTTCTCTACTTATTTCAATTTTAGATGCAATTTACTGTGACATTTTGAACATGGACAGGGTATCGCATTCAGCCCCTGATCATTGTTCTCTTCTCCAAATTTAATAAAATCTTCAATACCCTTAAAATACAATAGGCTGCCTTTGTTCTCTTTTGTCATCCAGTCTTTGTTAATCGGTCATGAAATTCTATAAAACAAGATAAAACACACATTAACAATAAGTTGCAACTATAATCTTCTGTAATGGCTGGTCTTTATTTATGGCAACTAATTATACCACGACTTATGCTAAATTAATAATTTCTAAATTCTAAACATACTTTTGATGAAGAAAAAGAAAATTTGAGCATATTCATCACATCAAGTAACTAAAACACATAATTCATCATGATTTTTATTTACAACAAACGTGAACATACATGGGGTTCCTTTTGATTTACCATAAAACTTAAGATGTTTATCGCAATGGTTAACATTTCTTACTCTGAATCGTGTCATGCCCGACTTCCTTATTTATTTATTTTTTTCTTTTAATGACTTTTTCATGAAATTTAAATATATTGCAACATTTTTTTCCTATTTGTAATGTATTTTGTCCGTTACAAATTTATAATGGATAATAGTACGAGGAGAGAAATCATAGATAAAGATGGTGTTTCTGGACCCACAACCGACCTACTCAGCAATAACAGTTATTAATATCACTATATATAGAAACATAACAAAGGAAGCAATTTAGATAATATTCGTCAAGAAGATAAAATAAAGTATAATAATAGCAGAAAAATAACAGAAATATAGAGAATATTCTAACATAACTAAAGAAATTACATAACTGGAAACACAATTTGGGCTCATAAATTGAAAAGCTATTAGGCAGTAAGAAGTAATTATCGAGGTTAAGACAAATATAAAAAGAATATGTAAACTATAGATTATTTTATTAGAAACGTATAAGGAGTTTATTAATTTAAAATATCAGAATGAAGGGCATACGAGGAGTAGTCCTCGAGTTATTTTACATAGATATAAATGAAAGAAAAAAACAACAAGCAACAAAAAAGAGTTCTTCTCTACTAGATAGAAAAGCGTCTAAATATATTTGCTGATTCAAAATGGATACAATAAAAATAATCACCCTTAATAATAATAAAACCCGGCCCATAAGTTCTCCAAATAAAATGATATAATTAGTGTTATTTCGTATTGCAAACCCAAAAAAATTAGGATAAGAACGCCCCTAACCAAATTTCATTTGAAATCCAGTAGTACATTTACATCACATTTTCTCTCCATAACTTCAAAAATGATCAAAACTTCAAAATCTATATAAGTTTTTCCAGAGTAACTAAGCATTCAATATTTATATTTTATACTAACTAGCTGGAATTAGGGAATGTCCCCATCTTTTTCAAGTAATTTATGAACTTGTACCAATGAAATGCATCAATTATCTAAGACATAAAGAACAAAAAAAAAGCATAAAAATATAATATGGCCTGAGCATGCCGGTACCCAAAATTATTAAATTTTAGATGGGTTTATTCATAAACTAGTTTTGAACAAAGTATTTAGGTTTCTTTGCAAGGATTTGGACCAAAGTAATCATAAGAAACATCATGAAAAATAATTATTGATAAGAATATATATAGTCAAACTCATAAATTAATGTTTTGTAAGTAATGGTACCTAAGAATGGTAACACAATGATGAGGGAGAACGAAGCACGAAGAATGGCAATGAAGAACGAAAAATGACGACAGAGAAAGAAGAACGGCGACGACGATGGATAATGGAGATCTTTGTGAGGGTAAAAACCACAATAGATGGAGACCGATGCTGGAGAGAAACGTATGGTGGAAAATAGCACTAGTGGAAACAACGGGTAGAGAGGTCGTGTGTGCAAGAGGGAAGGGAAGAGGCAGAGTGGGTTTAGGAGTTGGGTGAATAAATCTCATCGACTTGCTCTATTTTTTTTCAAGTTTTTTTTTCCTTTTAATGATATATTGCAACAATTAGTGATATATTCCAATGGTTATATTTAATTTTAACACTTTTTGACCATTAAAAAATTTTAATGGATAAAATCCATTAGAAATAGAAAAATAAATCCATTACAAAATAAGGTTTTTGGTGTAGTGTTTATGAGCTCCTTGAATTTATGGCGTTTCAGCTTGCCATGAGTGAAGAGAGAGATCAACCAGTTCCCTTACCTGAGGTCGGTCTTGTTATATGCCTCATTGGTGCAATAGTGGAACCTCAAGTTTCTTCAGGTAATGCATTAGTTTAAGCTCCAAGGGATGTGGTTCCTCCTTCTTTTCGATTAAGTAACTATTTATAAATCTCTTTATTACTTAGCTCAATTATTGCTCAGGTTTCTCTCAAAATTTACACTTTGTAAGTAAACTTAGTAGCTTACTTTTAAGGTTTATCTAGACAATAGCTTGGCGAGCGACACGGTTGCCCATATACTACCTCGTAGGGTTCCATACCAATAGTCTACTGGTGACTATTGTTGAGAAAAATTCCACAAGAGGTAGATACCAGTCCCACCCACCTTTAGGATCCAACACACATGTCCGAAGCATATCCTCTAAAATCTGATTCACTCTCTTTTTGACCATCTGACTAATGATCAAACTTCGTACTCAAATTTAACTGAACTCCTATAGCATTTCAAAAGCCCCTTTATAACCAAGATAAAAAATTGCTATCCCAATCACATGGCATGCCATAAAGTCATACAATATTTCCTATAAATCATTTAGCATACTTCTTGGTCATGAAATATGTCCGTACTGGAAGGAAATTATCCACCTTTTTCAATCTATCAATGATGATCCAAATTGAATCATAACCTCTTTGATGCCTAGGAAATCCCACTATGAAGTCCATTAATATGCTTTCCCACTTCCACTCGAGAATCTCCAAATATTATAACTCCTGTACCAGCCTCTGGCAATCCACCTTAACTAACTTAGAGGTCGTACCCTTAGGCATAGGATCTGTAACATTCTTATTCATCCCGATCCAATACTCTCTATGAATATCCTAATAAATTTGTCTCCTCCTGAATGTACCATGAATCGTGATCTATGTGCCTCGGGTAAAACAACCCTTCTCAAATCAATTATCTTTGGCACTACCAACCGTTCATGAAATATCAATCCATCATTTGAACTGATCAAGAAGGAAATAAATCCTCCTAACACTAGTTGTTGTACCTTCTCTTGACAGAAGGATTCTAAATCCTATGCATGTATGATCCTCGTAACCATAACTGGCGTAATGGTCATTACTCCCAAAAATTTATCTAACAAATGTATGTTCGAAGTAACAATCCAATGTGTTTTGTAAATGTATGATAAATATTCCTCATGTTAGGCCCACAAGGATGCTAATATAACGGTTGGTCTCCCACTTAACACATCAACTACCACATTTGCCTTCCCCAGATTGTATTGGATTGAAAAATGGAAGTCTTTGACAAACTCGATTCATCTTGTATATCTCATATTCAACTCTCTCTGAGTAAATAAGTACTGGAGACTCTTGTGACCAATATACAATGTGAATCTCATACCCAACAAATAGTTTCTCCAAATACGAAGGGCAAAGAATACTTATAAAAACTCTAAATCATGAGTGGGTTATTTACCCTCGTCAGGCTTTAGTTACTGGTACACATAAGCTATAGGCCTCTCCTCCTGCATCAGTAAACCTTCCAACCCCTAAAGTGATGAATCCGTAAATACTAAATACTCCATGTCAGTATGTGGTAATTCAACTATAAGGGCGATAGTGATCTTCTCCTCCTCAAAAGCACTCTGACCTTCTTTAATCCAAATGAATGGTACCCCCTTACAGGTTAGGTGATTCAATGATCTAATAATATTTGAGAACCCCTAAATTAATATCCTATAGTATCTCATCAAATTAAATTTACTTTAAACCTTTATAGGCTTTGTGGGTCATTCCCACTCTACAACTGTAGATATTTTGCTAGAACCACCTAAATCTCAACTACCGACACAACATGGCCGAAGAACATTACCTCTCGAAGACAAAACTAACACTTAGAGAACTTTACATGAATCTTATGTTCACTTAATGTCTTTAAAACCAACCATAAATGCTCTGCATGCTCATCTTTCGATCGTGATATATCAAAATGTCTCCAATGAAATAAAATGATGAACTGATCCAGAACTGGTCGAAATATCCGATTCATCATATCCCTAAGCATTTCCTGTACATTGGTCAAACCAAATGACATGACCCAGAACACATATGAACCATATCTCATTAAAAAATGTCATTCATAATATCCTCCCCCCCAAATTCATAACTAGTGATACCTTGATCGCAAGTCAATCTTGGAAAAGAATGATGCTCCCTCAACTGGTCAAATAAATTGTCGATGTGGGGGTAAAGAATACTTGTTTTGTATAGTGACTTCCTTCAACTCCTAATAATCTATGCATAACGGAGGTGAACCATCTTTTTTTTTTCATAAATAAAATTAGATCTCTCCATGAAGATGTGCTCCTTCGTATGAACCCCTAGCTCAATAATTGTTGGATTTTCTCACATAATTCCTTCATCTCTAACGGATCCATCCGATATGGTACCCTTGATATGGTCCTGGTGCCCAGAGCTAAATATATAAAAAAAATCTACCTTCCTCATTGATGGAAACGCTAGCACCTCATTAAATATGTTAGTACACTCCGGGACAATCGGTATCAAATCCAAAGATATATTGACATCCTCTGATGACGTCATATATATATATATATATATATATATATATATATATATATATATATATATATATATATATATATATATATATATATATAAGTGTGTGATAGACCATCCCTCTACAATAGGCATAGAAACTAAGAACATATGATATTTGAGAATAAAATGAGTAATTTCCTTCTCATTGTAATCTATCTACGCATGATATTGATCTAGCCAATCCATGCCCAGAATAATATAATTAGTCAAACTATCCAATAATTTCAAGTCGTTAGAAAACCATAATTGACCGATCTCTACTGCCATGCCTCTATAAACACAGCATAAGGCAGCATCCCTACCTACTGGTATATCTATATGTGAAGAAACATCCTTATCTATACCTATCAATCCTGATGTAGATGCAAATGTATAACTAGAAAATGATTTTGACATGCCCGAGTCAAATAAAACCCGTTCCTAACTACCATACATGTAAAACATAGCCTCAATCACCTCAAGTTGTGATATATGGCCTGCCTAATGGATGTTATAGACACGTACAAAATGAAGTTATGGGCATCCCTGCGCTTGAGTTAATGCTAGAAGTGCTGGTGCTAGTGGCAGGGTCAGGTGCTATGGTGGGGATGGAAATGCCTGATGCTACCCCAAATGTCCTGCCTAGTTTCCCTTAGGGAAATTATTGAAAGATTGCCCCCGCTCCTGACAAGAATAACATTGTACCCTGATGGTATGATCCTAACTAAGGCCCTATTATTGCTACCCCTAGAACCTATCCTGATGTCCTAGCCCTTGTCCTTTATGGCCCTGTTCTCAGTAGCGCTGTCCTTGGTCGTCCTATCGACGATAATTATATCCTCCTCTAAATTACTTTTGCGGATTCTCCCCCTGAACCTGCCCTTGTTGGAACCGTGAGCCTGCCTATCCTCTAGAATAATCACCTGAATCGATTGCCTTTGGCCCTGAGATATTCCTCACCTTCTCCTTTTTTGGTTTTTTCTCACTCAAAACCTCCCTAAAATCCTAACAATGTCGTAATGCGACATTCACTATCTAAGTGTACATAGTGTATGTCGAATTTCCCATTAATATCCACCTGCTTCCCTATGACACGCCTATGATAAATCCATTTATCTTCTTCGCCTATGACCCCCTAGCTATGGATCAAAGTGCATCAGTCGAGTAAATTATTTCTCATATTCTATAAGTGTGCAATACTCATACTTCAGTCGATCAAAATTTTCCATCAATGCTTACTACTATAATGGAGGGAAATATTTCCCCTCAAATATCTCCCATAACCGCAAAATAGTCAACTGTTCACGGTCTTCCATAGTGGAAAAAAACTCCCACCCCTGTAAGGCATCCCCTAAAAGTTTGAAACTTGTAGCTTTTGGTGTTTGATATCGGTACATGCCAGTAGGCGTATATGTCACGCCCCAACTACATCGCAATAATAGGGTATGTAGATCCTGAGAAATCTGGGGGGTGCCTTTTATTGAAAGCGGTACTAGCTCTTTCCCAAGCAAATACAACAAGTTAAGCAGGCTTAGGTGCTACCACAAGTGGTGGTAGTGGTGGTGTTTGTTGGTGTCGTATGGATTCCATAGTCACAACTATTATCTGTGAAATAATAGAGGCTAAGTAGACATGAGTTATTTTGGGTATTAGTTCGTCTTTCGGTGGGGAAGGTGGCTACGATTGCTGCTGATGTGGTGTTGTTACTCGTTGGTTTTGAAAAATAGTAAACAAAAGTGTATAAGTACACGTACGGAGATAAAGTAAAAATCTAAATGATAAGGTCCCTAGGACAATAGAACTAGGAATGCTCTATTTACCTAATGTGACACCCCATAAAATCTAATCTAGATTGATTAGGTCTAAAATAAATAAAATAGGAGTCTAAACATTTTGTTATCATTATAAGGATGAATGTAAATAAAATTTAATGTGAATGACTAAATATAAATAAGTGTACCACAATACACTGATACCAAATCCATTATAAAGCAATATATTCCTCGCATACTATCACCATCACTATACATATCAATATTGAATAAAAATTCACGATCTTTAGTAAAAATCCAACATAGTAATAAAAGGAATATAAAGCACAAGCATGCAGTCTCAACAGTAACATCCTATAAGATCAGCAGCGGAGAGGAGACCAAGATTTGATTAGTGGTGAGGCTGCATTGGTGGGCTCTTCTATGTGTCATCAACCACAAGTCTACACGGTGTAAAAATAAAATTTATTTTGGGTTATAATATAACTGCACACCTCTTCTAGTCTTTTAGGTATTTTTAAGTTAACCAAAAGAAAAACAAGGCTATATATCATATGCATCTCCTCCAAAGCCCATACAATCCCCGCGATTAAGTCTTAATCATCGCTATAGACATTTATGTACAAATTAAATTGTTATTCATTTATATGTCTCAATTGTATAATGTCATAGAGGAAAGTAGTCTCTCTATCTATGTCCACATAATACAAGTACGATCCTATACACGTACCTGATAAATGGGCCTCATCAAAAGCCTGCACATAATGAAGGCCTATCCAATGTCCTTTGGGGATCTCTCGTGCATACTAGACATAGTTATGTGTTGTCCCATACTATTACTACTCAAGAATCTAATAGGGATAATCACTATTCCATCACACTAGTCATATAACCCGATACCCAAATCTATATGAAAGGATCAACTCTAGAACCTTATACAAATACAACGGGAATTTTAGCACGTAGTATGCGGGGTATTCATAACCAACTCAAACCCTTCATCATCAACTCAAGGTACCAATTTCTATCACTCGTTCCCTATAAGTATATCCCCTCTAGTAGTATCCTAAGAGTACACATGGCCAGTATGTTGCCCATATTACACAAAACTAGTTACATACACAGTTAAGGGCTATGAGTCTTAATTCCAATTGAATTACCTTAATCCTTTTTATTTAAAAAATACCAATTCTTATTAAATGTCGTTTGATCTCCTCATTCAAATGAGAATACACAGTTCCTTTGAATGAAAATACACATGTCATTCGAACGAAAATACAATTGTCATTCGAATAAACTCCTCTCTTCGCTCGGACGAGAAATTCCATTTCGTTCGAACAAGGCTACGATCTCGTTCGAATGATATTTATCCAGAAACTTCATCTTCTCAGCAAAAGTTTGCCATTGATGACCCTTAAAAACTCCATTCCATGCCTATAAGCATCTCTAAACTTCAATTTCTAGATGTATAATCATTCCAACAACACTCCTAACTAATTTTTAATGGTTTTAAATAAATCTTACATAGATTTAAGATATAATTCCAAACTCTCCTTCCAAAATCATAAAAAGTTATTTGATCCCAATTCAACCCAATTACATCAATTGAACAATTTCTACTCTAATAATGATGAATAAAATCCATTTCATAATATTCTAATAACATGGATCGTAACCTAGTTATCCAATTAACATAGTTCTAAAAATTGTTAATTAAAAAGCCTAATTTAGATTATGCTAGTTTTAGGTTGAGAATCCAATGAGCAATCATAATATAACACAAGCTCATTTATAGATCATACTAAATAAACTTTCCTTTCATTCTAGTAGGTTGAATTCCCAATACAAAAGCCTCATATCTTCTTCTTCTCCTCATAGCTTCTTCTCCTTAGCTCTAAGGTTCTCTTTTAATGTGTAGAAAGTGATTTAGTTAAACCATAATGCCAATATCATATTGTTAATCACAAAAATAGGGTTACACCCCATATGGGCCAAAACCCATCAAGCCCAAAACTATCTACAAATAGCTTAAAATTTAGCCCAGATCATATACTAACCTATGGGTCTTAAAATCCAACCTTCTAGGGTGTTATTGGACAATCTACATGCCTCTACATTCAATAGAATGGTCTCATTAAATTAGTTATTTTATTCGTTAAATAACAATTAGTTCCTCATCTTATTTTAATAACAAAATTTCAGTGACATCATTAGTCATTATAGATAAATATACACAAATATACACATATAATTTATTTAATTTACATTAAATTACAGGGTATTACAGATCCCAGACGGCCAACATAAGAACCACCTTATGCCTGACATATGGAATGTAAGTGGCCATCCCTTTTTATATGGGCATGTCAACTCTAAGAATTGACATCTATAAGGATGGATGCAAAGATAACCATCTGGCCCATGACCTTGACTTAGCTAAAGAATTAAGAGAACATGATCTCATTCTCTTTACAGAATATCAATAAGAAATTTCCAAATAGCGCCACAAGAAAGTCAAAGTTAAATAATTCTAGGATGGCGATCTAGTTCTCAGTAAGCTACTTCCAATCGCAAAGAAACCCTTCTATGGGAATTAAGAAGCAAGCTGGAAAAGGATCTGTTATCGTCTAAAATTGGTTTATGAATTTTATGAGTTAGCTGGGGGATTTCCAATAATAATCAATAACAAATAAAATATTAAACTACAAGATTTCTCAATTGAGAGAAAGAGACGGGATGAGAGATAAATAGGGGAGACACGGATTTACATGATTCATCCCATGGAGATCCTACATCCATACGTGTTGTGATGGTGTGAATATTAATGTATGGCAGTCGTTGGTGAGAAGGTGGATACAAGCTCTGGTTTGTTCTCTCTCTCTCTCTCTCTAGGGTTTGCATATATCTATTAGTGATATTATTTTCGATCCCTTGTCACATGGGATTCAAGCCTATTTATTGTTAGTTATGAGGGAATATTAAAGGACAGGTGGAGTGCCTTTATAGGTTAGGCAGTTACACATTTTACACATAGTAGGACAAGTAAGGATGAGTTTGTTACAGCACAATCGGAGTGGGCAGGTGCTTAAATTCATCACGTGAACAAGTTTGTAATGCTCTGATCCGAATTTATGGGCTACCCGTAGTTAATCTGGTTCGACCCAAGAGTTAGGTGTGAAGTGCAATGAAAAGACCTATATAATATTTCTAGTCCTGTTTTATTTTAATTAATGTTTCAGTTATTAGGTATACGATTCAAGTTTCAAAATAAACTATGTGAGGGTCCCATGGGGAGATCCCCGAAGTCCAAGGATATAGACCTACTAACATAAAAATAAAGAAAGTACTTACCTGTATAATGCTCCAAAAATAAGAACCCACTCCAAACCTGTCGTAACAAAGAGAGGGTGTGAGCCAAATGCTCAGTGGAAAATATCTAAATGCAACATTAAATCAAACTGCAGAAAGAAAAGTCTTACACGTTATGCTTATCTACACATGAAACTACGTTGTATATATATAAACATACACATACATATACTTAATGCATGCAACAATTTTACTTTTAAAAACCTTATTTGCCCGGATTAATTTACCTCAATCGAATACAAGACTTCCTTTTTCCTCATTTTAGCATTTCTTGCTTCATTTAACACACACGGTTCAATACTTGAAACCACCATACTTCATTTAATCGAAAACTATTTGTTTACCGAAACTACCCTTTTTATTTTATCCAATACACATTAGTATTTTCTTTAAAATCCACCTTTTCAACACACGCGAACACCGTGTTAGAAAATAATCATTTAGCCTTTGAAAATATTTTACAACACATTCTTGTGTTAATTATGACTTTAACCACTTAGGTTGCTTAACCACCCATTTACCTACTTACTTTACCTTTTTACATATCTTATGGATATTAATCAATTACACATTTACTAGTCCATTTTAACCTTTACCGCAACGCTTAATAATTCATTCAAGTTAGGTTGTATTAACATATTTCACCACACAACCCATTTCTTGACATGTTCCTTATTCCTTTATCTTTTCTCGGAATCCTCCAAACACCGCATACTTCAACAGGCTCCATACCACCGTCTATCCACACCATATGCTCTGGCTAGTTATTTTGGGTCTTTTACCCCAGGGCTCCAGGCCCTCCTTATTTTTTTGGGGTCACCCGAGTTCCTTTTAATGTGTTTTAGTATTTTACAAATTTCCACTGTGAGTGAGAAAAATATCACAATGAAGAGATACATGAAAACATTCACAAAGAATAGGAAGTAAATATCGCACACAACAACGATATGTGTGGTTCGGCAACTTGCCTACGTCCACGGAGAGGTTACTGCTTATATTAAAGTGTTTCTAAAGATCTTCGGTTACATACCTTTGCCTTGGGTCAGGGTGTACAATTTATAGGCGCATTAAAATAGAGATTGAGTTGTACAAGGAAATCAATTAACTCGTTGAATATATCAAGGAGCACCTGAATATCTCTTTCGAGATTATTGGTAATTAATTTGAGTATATCCGTAAGTGTTATAGCGTATTTGAAATACTCGTGTAATCATGATTTGGGCCAGGCATCTCTTTGATTAATTCGGGTTGGTCAGCTACTTTCATGGGCTATGTTAAATAGGTCCCCATAATTGCCCCTAAAAATTTTGGGCCTCGGGAACCATGGGCTAATAATTATTAAAAGGCCAATAACTTGAAAGCCTTTACGTTCTAATGGCACTCTTGTATATATGAAATAACTAAAGGAGTACTCTCATCCTGAACGAATCTTCATGTCACACTTGTTATTCATTTAAATGGGCGAGGGTACAATTGTCTCACCAGACATTTGAACTGCCAAAAATCATTTAGTAGATTTTGTTCATCATTGACATCGGGTTTCAAACTGGAGATACAATCCCTCTCGTAAGTTCAGTTCGGTTTCTTACTTGCTTGATAAGCCTTGCAAAGTTCACATTCTTCAGTGTCTTCTTTTCCTCCAAGACTCAATTAATTTTTATAAGTTTAGCTCTTACCTATCTTAAGCTTTTCTTGGAACTTATTATGTAGCTGTAGCTAGGGTTTTATTCCTTGTACGTAAAATTATGGCAATGATAGATAAAAAAAATAGTAGATGATCTTAGGCGTCAATACAATATTCCTGACTGGGTGATCATTGAGTGTGCCCCTCTTCCTCGGAATGTTCATGATGTTGAAGGGGGGCACTGTATTCACACCCTCTTGATAACCCAAGGGGGTTTAAAGTTTCCCTCAATTTAGTTGTTTCTTAGGTTCTTCAAATATTTTGAAATTGTACCTGACCAGTGTGCCTCCAATGTTTGGAAGATAGTTAATAGGGTCCCTTGGATAAACACACTTTATAGGATAAAATTGGATCTTGCTAAAATATGCTATAGCTATGTGTGGTCTCGAACTGGTGATGGTCTAATGTATCTAAAAACCAGGAAGGTTGAGAGGGTCCTAGTGTTAAATGTTTTGAATTCCCATAAATATTACTGGGAACATGGTTTTATTGCTAGAAACTGATAACGTCCTCCTGTTAGTGTAGGCGAAATTCATAGGGACCCTGTAATTTCAGACTATGGAGAGACCCAAATAGGTCGCTTATTCTTTTTATTATGCAATTCTGCTTTTTGACCTCTATCCTCGTAGCTAATGTTCTTTTCCATTTGTTCTTGCAGTTTGCAAAAACAATTAGGAGCCTGATATAAGTGAGGTTGATGTCGATGAGCTTCTAAAATCCTAGAACATCAAGGCATGGCTAACATATGGTGAACACCCGAGGTCAGTGGAATACTTGTTAGAATACAAGAATACCATTACTAGGTTTATTTCTCGTCCGTTCAATAAGGTTCCGACCTTAAAATCTTCCGAGGCTCGAAAATATCAGTTTGAAGGCTCGAAAAGCATTTATAAAAATTTGCAAGTCCTTAAGGGCGAGGACTGAACAATATAAGGATCAATCTGAGCTAGTTTCCAAGTTTAGGGACAATCTTTAAGAGATGGAGGAGATAGTCACCTCGGTTCAAAAATAAGTAAATTCTTTGAGGACCAAACTCTTAGAGAACACCGAGATTTGTCAAGTGGGTGAGGTCCTTCTGGCTGAAATTGATGATCTAAGGAGGAAGGTCATTGTTCTAAAAGTCAAGATTGTTGGGTTTGAGGAATATGTTTTGAAATTGAGGATTGCATTCAAAATAGGGCCTCGAGAAGCTTTGTCAGAGGGCTATAATGTAGGCTGGGCAGATTCCCCAACAAAGCTAAAAGAGGCAGAAGATGCAACTTTTTCTCGTGGGTGGTTGAGTGCTTGTAGGGAGGCCAAGACACCCAAGGAGTCCAGGTCGTGGTATAAATACCAGGTCGAGGGTGTCTCTTACTGCCGTAATCCTTTCTAAGAGGATGACAAATGGATTCTAGCTGATGTCATCCCTACCCATCTCTTGAAGCACAACCTAGACAGTGATGTAGAAGAACTTGCTCCCAAATTAGACGATGGTCAAAGGGTGATCGTTGCTGAATAACTTGCTCTCCATCCTGGTCCATCCTAAGCCCTTATATATTTTTTTATCTTTATTCTAAATGTGACTTCTAATTATAATAAATGAAAAAGTGTTATTTATCAATTTCTGATGTTTTGAGCCAGTGCTGACTAAACATGTGTTATTGATTTGCTAATAAACATATTTGTAGACAAGATGATATTGATTGACCACCCTAGGTAATTTATTGTCCAAGTGGAATGGTTATTAGGTTTTATCATTTTGAGCTTTTTAGCTGACTAAATGGTTTTAAAAATTAGCATTAACCATTCATTCTTATGTGTTAGAACATTCTCCCAGTCTAATATGACTTAGTAGTATCATTCCATCTTTTTTACCTTTTAGGTTTTGTCATCATACTCCCTTAGTCCTAAGTAAGATGTTGGTGAGAATGTATCTGGTATAGGGGCCATCCGCCCGAGTAGGCTTTTTGTGACCAACCTTAGTTGGATTTATTGCCTAAGGATCCCCTATAGGGCTTTTATTATCAGGGAAATTCATGAGGTCTCTTGTGTTTACCAGAAGGAACTGAGGGTTGAAGTATTTGAAATTCTTCTATTGACTTGTTATAACTAATGCACACGCTTCTTGGCATAGGAGGTTCCCTGATTGAAAACAAGTTAATCCACTTATTGTAATCCAAGAGTTCATCCATGCATGAAGGAGTTCTCATTTGGGGAATGTGCGCATTAATGAGATGCACCAAATGGATGATATAAGAGTGCAGTGGCTAACTGGACTTTATTTATTGAATATTATCTGCCGAGAAACATAAGTTTGAAAATGAAAATTAGATTAAACTAAATATGCTAACAAAAGATAAAGAAGACTAAAAGTATAACTTCTTGAGATTGGTTGCATTCCAAGCTCTTGGTATCTCCCTGCCATCTAGCGTTTCCAACTGATATGATGCTTGAAGGTCATCCCAGATTAATTTGAAGGGTCCTTCCTAGTTTGGTTCCACTTTTCTATCTGATGGTCTTACGGTTCTGCCGAAGACTTTCCTTAGGACATAATCTCTTACCAGAAATTTCCTCTGGTTAACTTTCTTTCTATAATGCATTGTCAAATAATGTTCATAGGAAGACAACTTGATCATGTTATGCTCTCTCCGTTCATCTACTACGTCAAGTTCAATGCGTAAGGCATCATTAAGGCCTTGGTCGACCAAAGCAATTCTCATGGTGAGGAGACTTTCTTCTCGTGGGATGATAACTTCCATCCCATAAGCAAGCACGGATGGTGTTTACCCATATGGTAACGGGGGAGGGGGGGGGGGTACAATAATCCCATAGAAAATGAGGGAGATCATCCACCTAGTAACCCTTGTCTCATTCCAACTACTTTTTTATTCCATCAAGCATAGTTTTGTTAGAAGCCTCTGCCTGCCGGTTGCTTTAGGGGTACTCCACCGAACTGAAGTGATGCTTGATGCCATGTTCATCACAAGAAACATGAAAGAAACTACTCTCAAATTGCGTACTATTGTCAGTGATGACATCCATTGGAACCCCAAAACGTGTCACGATGTTTCTCTAAATGAACCTAGTCATATCCGAGTCGTGAATATTCGTAAATGGTTTTGCCTCCACCCATTTGGTGAAGTAATATGTGCCTACCAGTAGATACTTTCGATTTCCAAGTGCAGTAGGTAGTGTTCCCACTAGGTCTATCCCCATTGTGAGAATGACCAGGGGCTTGTCAATGACTTCAACTCACTGGCAGGCTGCTGTATCATAGGTGAGTGCTTATGACACTTTTCACACTTACGAACGTAAATTCATACATATTTTTTCATATGTGGCCACCAATAACCTTCTTTGGTTACTCGAAAGGCCAAACATTTTCCTCCGACATGACTCCCTCAAATGTCCTCATGAAATTCTATGAGTACTTGCTCGGTGTCATTTGGGTGTACACATGAAGATAAGGACCTGTAATTAACTTCTTGTAGAGCCTTCTTTCCGGGGAGAGATAAAAGTGAGCAGCCTTAACCTTTACCTGATGGGTCGATCTCTTGTCATCGGTTAATATGTCCCAAAATTCTCGATCAATTAATCCTTAAGCTTATTGGATTCACTAACTTCTATTCTAAGCCTTAAAAATCCTCCAAGAAAATATCATCTAAGTTCTCAACACTAAGGTCACCCTCTGTGCTTCCATACATGATTGGACACAAAATAGTCAACACTAGATATGCTCTACCGCTCACCATCTTGCTTACCATGAACGTTCACACAATCGACTCCGAGTCTCCACTTACTTCGTGATCATGTCCAAATAATTTCTAGCACCGCCTACGTTAGTACCCAGGCATATCGGCCCTTAACGGGCAAGTCCTTTCTATCAATCGACACTCACACAATGTAAATTTTAATACAACCAATTATCGTATACATCATCAAAATTAATTCAATCTTAGGACTGTACATATTGTGCCCCATAAATTTCTAATCTATCTTGACCATATAACTCGTATGAGATATCCAATAACCATATTTTGATATTCTCTCACTCCAAGGGGTAATATTCTTATAAATTCATCGTGCGTCTGACTTCCACCTTTCGCTACGTCACTTTGATGAACCTAACACTGCCCTAGGTGTCCCACCTTTTAGTACTTGCTAGATCCTCGCCCTAATCCACTCGTCGTGGCAAAGCAACATCGTATGCTAAGTTTTACTTAATTTCTAATACTATACCGTATCCCCAAGTCATCCTCCCACTCATCACAACCCGATCCACTAACTGTCGTGTTGGTTAGTCGAAAGTCACTAATCATAAGAAAGATCAATACTATGAGCAAACCATGTGGCCTAAATAGCAACCGCTCTCACGTTAAACTTTATGAAAAAACAAAAATACCTTAGATAGGGCGTACCCAGCTACCGAGCTTCACTGAACATACCCAATCAACTTCTCTCTCCCAGGCCCAACTGAGCCGTGGCATGACTTGGCACCAATATGAGTCACCACATAAGTGATAATACCAGTCCCCAATTATCGAAACTGAAAGGGGCACACGAGAGTTAGAAAGAATAGGCAATCGTCCTGAGAAATTTCACCCACAAGCGTTCGGCTATGATTTACGAAAGCAAACCTACGCCATATACTTGAAATCATGCCACTAATTCCTAAAGTTTTCACTAAGCACAAATCCTATCCATAGACCATGGCTTGGATCACTAGCCGTGACGAATCGAGTCACAACCATTCATTCTTGTAACATGAATGAAATTTACGAATTGGTAATGCTTTAAGAAGTCAATGCCCGAATTCCCTCCTTGGGAGCAAGGTCCTACCTTTCCCATCATTAGAGTACATGAATCATTCCCATTAGCGAATACCTCACACCCTTATCCAATTATTAGTGACGATGTCACCAAACTACTACATCTAGGTTATTATTTGACTTATCATATTGTGCTCGAAATCTTAAACACCCATGAGCATTACTTAGTTCAAGCAAGGTACTCACCTCATCGTGTCTTTGACTATACAAGGTTGTTACCAAACTTACCTTCGATTTCCGCGCACACAAAATTTACATGGCGACCACACCTTTCGTCATTGTCATTCTAAGAATAATAAATACCACACGGGGCTACAAGTTCTAATCAAATCCTCCTTGATAAGACATGCCAAACGCTAGTCCTTACATTGCTAAGGCTATCCTAGAACATATCATCAACTTCTGCCAACATTGTGATCGTCTTTCGATGTTACCCCACCTAGGTTGCCCTTTTTAAGTCTCCACATAGCATCATCACTCCAAGTCTCGAATACATTTCCTATTACATCCCGAAACTGAATATCACCACACCCATACTAGCCATTATATGGAATCCGAGCATCACTCCTATAACGACACACACTAACACCCTACCTTAGGGATTACACCACCCATTTGTGATGATTTGGGAAAGTAAACTCGATACGTACACTCTACGACCAGCAGTCTGGGATCGTAACCTGGCCCTCAACCCAATCATTAATAGGATGTTAATGCTTCCTTCTATTAGACTTAATTAGTCTCCTAAGGACATCAAACACATTTCATGAAATTTTCCTCGAGACCCGACAAGATTTCATTATTCATACCTTTGTCATTATGCATGCACTCTACAACCTTTCAAGAACCACATCACAATTACTTGGTTCTTGAAAAGACATTAGTCTACGAGCTTCTACCTATAGTGCACCTTAACTATCCCACACCTCAAGGCGTCACAACATTTGATTTCCATCCTCAATAATGCCACACATAATTTGTCCTATGGGTACCTCAAATGCCTTTAAATCACACTAACAATAAGTTTACCTCTCCTCTAGATATTATCTCGGTGGCTAAAATAAGTTTCTACACTTAGATAATAATCTTATCTTTCTTCCAAACATTTGTGACTATAAGCCACGTGCAAACCTTAACTAACGCCACTACGGATTATGGTAGGGTATATGGCGTCTCCTGCAACCTTTTAACCTCAAGGTCTGCCTCACCCAATCCTCAATAAATGTTTAACCAAGACAACTAAATTGTGTCACTATGTAAGAATCACACCATATGCTAATCTACAAGTTGAATATATAGATCTTGGTAGGATATGGACGTCGGGTATTGCCTATAAATACCAAGGACCACACCACGAATGCCACGAGGGATTTTATTCCTCAACATCACCTTACATTCAAGATACACTAAAATCAAGTCCTCAACCAAGGAACCCAAATGATTTCTAACCATAGGACCAATACTTATGGATGCCACTCAGTCATCTAGTCTCCATACATTAAAGACACAACCCTTATAGATCCATACATTAAAGACACACCCTTATAGCTAGGTCGCCAAGAACACTACTTATTGTTGCCACTACTAACCTACACAAGTGCACATGTTCACTGGGTTACCATCAATTGCGATACCACCCCAAGGATAAAATTTACCTAATAACAGCACCAGTGTAACTACACGTAAGTGCCACACCAAGGGCTATATACTTTTTAATCACCAATTATTGGTTCTTAATCGCGACACCCTAACCATCAAGCTCTACCGTTGAACGTACGTAATTTGTGCCACCATCACAATGGGCGTCATCTAACTCTGTCAACATCTCAATTGATTTCACTCCATCAAGAATTTAACCCAAGCACTCCACACTAACAACCACGGTGTCACAACTATAGGTTTGCATTGATACCTGCAATTTACTAACAATTCTAACAAAAAGAGGTAAGCGATTAAAAACTACCAACTTAGTCGCATGCCACTTGGCCTAACTTACTCTTCATGCTAACCTCTTTGACTTTACCGTAGAGGACACGAACTAAACTGTCATCGGACTAGCATGACCGGTCCAAAATAACACTGACGTCAAAAGATCCGATACCGACCTTACCACGTAACTCCCTAAAGGAACCTTGAACTTAGATCTCTAATACAATTTGTAACTCCCCGACCCGAATTTATGGGTTACCCGTAGTCAACTTGGTCCGACCCAAATGTTAGGTGTGAAGTAATATGAAAAAACCTATATAATGTTGTTAGTTCAGTTTTATTTTAATCACTGTTTTAGTTGTTGGGCATGAGATTCCAGTACGTGAGGAACCCTGAAACAACCTAACGGTTACTAGAAATGACCAAAGGATACTCACTAATGCGTGTTAGCTTATTTAAAAACTCTTATAACTCTTTGATATGAAATCTATTATAAATTAAAATACACTCATGTTCACTCGAAAGTAAAAGTGGTGATGATTGATATAAAAATAATTCCCTTTAAGAATGAGATGAGAAAAAGTGGAAGGTTACACAATATTTGTTCTCAAGGAATCCACCATGTTGGTAAACCCCGTGTCCCTAGTCCCAGAACAACTCACACACCCAACTCCACTATTATCAATAACATGTTACAGATTACAGTCCTCAAGTTTACTATGAATTAAACTAAGTGAATAGACACCCATATAACTTGCTAGTCTAAAACCACCCAACCTAACTAAAAATTACTCAACCCAATAATACCTAGGTAATAGTGACTATCACTCACTCACAACTATACACTAACACTAATACCAATCTTTAAATAAAGACCACAACCCGGTATAAATTAAAATAGTTTGGCAAATACAAAACCAGTACACCTAGACCCAAACTAAATAATCCCACAATACTAAATCTAACTAAACAACCCAGGTAGTGTAAGCATGAGACACACACACAACTGCACACTCAAATCCGAGACCCTGTGTAGATGTGCAAAACAGATTTAATAATAAAGTTTGTTTTAATCAAACAACAAAATAATCTTGTTTAGAAAAAGAGACTAAATACGCACCAGGTTAAGTCTATTTTAATTAACAAGAAAAAAATTATCAATCAGTGACTAATTAAAAGATAAGAAAATATTGAATTAATCGATACTAAATTTTTTTATTAAATATTAAGTCACAAGACACAAACCAGGTCTTCCTTAATATTTAATATTCAAGTAAAGATTAATCCTAAAAAAATTTAGTTAGTGCAAATGACCATAAATATAATAGGAAATAAAATTCCAACAATTGTGTTGCGCAACTAAAATAAAAATCAACTTAACACCAAATAGAGTATGAATCAATTTAAACCGGTGTTATGTTAAAATATTAAGTCCAAGTAAAATGAGAAAAATATAAATATGTGTAGCACTTAGCTCATACAAATTAAGACTTAATTAAAATTACCACAAGAAAGATACTAATATATTAGTCAAGTCCAAATTGCAAAAAATATGTAACACAAAAAATAATCACAACAGTTAAATTCCACATTTTAGTTCAAGACCATACTATAACCAGGTTTGGATAAAAAAAACTCATACACACATAAACACCACCTAAGTATAAAAAAATACGACAAAAAGTATTCAACTTAGGCAATAAAAAGTGTATGAGTCAATTGATTCAATCCAAGTCAAATGAGTACAAGATAAAGAGTGTAGCACTCGACTCAATAAAATAGGATGGGTTTAACTAAAATAAATTTAAATAACTAAAGATGTGATATAAAGTTCACACACTAATTACACCCAAGTAAATAAAGTGAACACACAAAAGTTCAACTTAGAGGGTATAACTAGTTAGAGGCAAAAGCCAGAATATCTTTAATCTCAAATAAATTAAATTTAAATCAGATTTAAATAAAATTTATTCTAATAAAAAATATGTGTGACACAAAACAGAACTTAACCAAATTGTTAGGACTAGATAACAAGTGCACACACACACACACACACACACACACTAAAATGGGTGTAAATAAATTCTCAACAATAAACACCCAACAAATTCAGACTTAATTCTAAAAGGGGTCCCAAATAGTCACAATCCAAATTTCAGTCCAAAGAAATTTTTAGTCCAAATATGTGCCCAAAAAATAACTCCAAGATAATTCCAGATTAGGGTGAGTTGGTCCAAGTTAACATACACACATATGATTTTAATCAATAAATAATCAGCACCCCCCCCCCCCCCAAAAAAAATAAAAATAAAATATATATATATATATATATATATATATATATATATATATATATATATATATATATATATATATATTGTTGTGCATTTTGATTAAAATCATATATTTATATATATATGAGAGAGAGAGAGAGAGAGAAGAACAATTACCACAATAAGAATAAAAGATGGGAACCTCCGAACAAAACACCACCGGGAAAAAAAAGGCACCTGAGATCCACCGGAGAAAACGAAAACAAATCTCACCTGGAAAACCAACGCCGAAAAACCACAGTAGCAGGACCAAACCGGAAAAGGCTACAAACCGGATCCACCACCAGAAATCCAAATCGCAAATCGACAGTGCCAGAACACTTACTGGAAACAAAGCCAAGATAAAACCTTCAAACCGTAAAGCCAAAAGCCAACAAAAGTGAAACTCCAAAATCTCTCAAAGGGTAAGATATTAGAGAGAGAGAGAGATAGAGAGAGAGAGAGAGAGAGATAGAGAGAGAGAGAGAGAGAGGGAGAGAAAGAGTTCATAAAAAAATGGTTGGAGCAAAAACAAAGAGGCAACTATGTTTCTTAAGAGAGAGAAACAAAATGGAGAATATGGTTGGGGGGAGAAAATGCTGGCAGAGGGTCGTCTCTTAAGAGAGCGAGTGTCTAAAACATATATGACCAGAAAAAACCTCAAATGGATCTAAACTAAAAGACACGCCAAATAGACATTGAACCACACAAAACCTCGAAACCATAAATGGTTTTGAATCAAAACCAACAGCACAAAACAAACAATGGCCTGCCATTTTTATTTAGGGTTTCCTTTAAACACTTAATTAAACATTAACTAAAATTTAATTAAAATTTTTAACCCATAAAAAATAAATTCCGTAAATAAAAAATAAAATGATACTACAAAATTTATGTAACTAAAAAATATCCTTATATATTTTATAAAAAAATATCCATTAGGGCAAAGTAGGATAATAAAAAATATAAGGATACCCAAAAAAATAAACTCAAATATAAGAGAATGATAAAAAAACTCTTAATATAAAAAATACAAATGAAATTGTATTTTGACCAAAACCAATTGTACACTTCACAAAAAAATATTTTTATCAAAAAATAAATTTAGATATTAAATCAATTTAGAAAAATATGATTTAAGGTATAAAAAATTGATTTTAATAAAAAAAAAATGCAGGAGCATATAGGAAAAATGATTGTCTAAAAATTGAGCCAACACAAGGAGAATGAGATTTTCAATCTCCCCCTTTGGCCAATTTTGAGACAAACTAAATTGGGACTCAAAAACAAAAGACGACACAAATTACATAACTCAACTAACGATATAAGTTTTAGAAATCAAAAGATTACATGACTCAACTATACACATGAGTCCTAACCAAATAGAAGTGTACATAACTCAACTTACCACATGCAATCCTAAAAGAAATACAAGAGTACATAACTCAACTAACATAAAAAAATTCTAAACGACTCAATGGATTGTAAAATATACTAACAAAAGATTCTCAAATTCTCCCCCTGTTTGTCTCAAAGGGACAAAGGGTAGGGAAGAATCCTACTAAATAAAGTTAGTACAATGTAAACATATGAAGATAAAGTGTACTCACAAACAAACTAGGAACAAAATTAGTTTGAAACATTGGAACCATCCATTTGACAACTTAAATCATTTTTCTTAATCCACTTAGATTTGACATTAGGAAATGCAGTCTTAAATGGGGCGGAACCAATCTCAACTTCGGGACAATTCGCAACAAAGATGGTTTTTAAAAGGGATCCTGAGCACATTATTAACACTACTTTGTTGTTTACTTAAACGCATATGACAAAATCGTCCTAAATGACCCATTTTAAGACAAAAGTTACACTGATATACATGTCTAACATTGAATTTCGAATTAACAGGAATATGATGAAGTTTGACATTTTCAGATTTCATAGTCAAATTTAAACAGTTGAACAATAATTATTCTAAATGCCCTGATTTTGAAAAAAATTTACACCAAAAAGTCTTTTTATCATCACATTTAACTTTATTAGAAGACTTGGTGGGCAGTTTTCTATTATCAAATTTCCTGCTTGAATTTAAATTTAGTCTTTTGTGATAAAATTTCTCTAAATGTCAAAATTTAGAACAAAATTTACAATGAAAAGACTTTCTTTTAACATGTTTAGCATTATTAAACACAGTGGGCAGTTTTTCATAAACAAAATTTTTGTTAGCAATTAATCCCTTATGACAAAACTGCTCTAAATGGCCCTTTTTAGAACAAAACTCACACTGAAAAATAGGTTTACCAACAAATTATTCCTCACATTTTTAATTTGCCTACATTAGCCTTATTCTTCCCAAGTTTCTTATAGCAGAATTTTTCTATGTCCATTTTTAGAGCAAAAATCACATTTAAGTGCACGCTTAGTATATTGAACATTCCTAACAGTTTGAGTTTGCCTAAATTTCCGTAAATCAGAATTATTTTGTCCTAACTTCTTGATTTTTTTCCTTCTAGATGTCAAGATTTATGGCAAAAATTATATAAAATTACCGGCTTAACAAATGTGGTATCACAATCCTCAAATTCAACATGTTTATAGCTTAGTTTAATTTCAGTTGAATCAGGACATTGTTCACTACAACTAACACAATTAGTTTCATCGAATGTTTCACCTTTAAACCCAATTTCTCTTAAAGGAACAAATTCATTAACATACTTATTCTAGGATTCGACAATTAAACGAGAATTAGAAAAACCATCAGCCTTTTTAGATGTAATCTTTAGTTCTCTTAGGCATTCATCATACTTATTTAAAACATCCTTAAGTTCAACTTGAGATTCATCAAATTTAAACAAAAAATCCTTATTTTTAGTTTCAAGAGAATGATTACACTCCGTTAACATAATAATTATTTTCACTAAAAAAGAAACATCATTTTCAAGTTCATCTAAACGAAATTCAGATTCTTCTGACATTAACTTGATTTGATAGTTTAAAATGTCATTTTTAGCCACAACCTAGAATTAATTTGAACTAAATCAATGCAGTCCTCAAAAGTATTATCGATGGAAATATTATCTACACAACCTTCTAAATTCGTACTCACGCACCCTTCTAAAACGATATAATCGTCTACAATTTCAGATTCATCAACATCATCAAAAATATTATCAATATTAGATATGGAAGCTGTAAATGTAGGGTGATATTGAGCAAGTAAGATACGAGATGAAATAACATTGTCTAATTCAGAATTATCTACACGTAAATCAGAATTATCAGAACTAGTAGATAAATAGTCTAAAATATTCTTCGAAAAAAATACACAATGAGAAGTAAAAGCAACTAAATTATCACAACTAGTATCTCTATCACAAATAGAAATATCATCGCATACACTATATAAATGGGTAGGAGAACTAAGGATGTTTCAAGCGTCTAAAGATGTGGTGCAAGATGAAATACCTTTAACTTCGGTTGCACCCATTACTTGGCAAAAAGCAATATCGCTTTTAATGTCATCTTGTGAATAAAACTTTGCCACTTTAAAACATTCATAAAGGGATTTTCTAGAAGAAAAATTAGCATCACCATATAAGTTTACCATATTTTAAAAAGAGTTCAGGATCTTTGCGGAATAAAAACTTTTATAAAGTGAATCTTGATGCTCTGATACCACTTGAAACGACCTAACGGTTACTAGAAAGGACCAAAGGGTACTCGCTAATGTGCATTAGGTTATTTAAAAATGCCCTATAAGACGAGTTGTGTCTCGTGAGGGTTTGCAGGGAATATACCCACAAAATTCTTATTTTGCAAAAATTTATTGAAAGGCAGTTAATCTCTTATTAGATGTAGAATGATCGCACAATCCCTCATGAGATAAATGATTTCATAAATACAAGCTAGAAGTGTAAAAATTTTAGCTAAGTAAATACTCAAGGCTCCTAGAACTCAACGTGTGTAGTGTGAATCAATCAAAACGGGTCGAGTATCATAAGAGTAATTCCTAGATTGCCTTGTCGGAATCAACGCTTCAACTTCAAATCTCACAGGATATAACTCTCTCAAACGAACTCTCGAGATATGGGTAAGTGTAATGCTCTTGTGTGTGAGGAGGTGAGTAAATGTAAGCAAGTTCAAACGTCACACACACATAAGAAAGAACGTACATTTTTAAAGAAAAGTGATCTCATGAAAGAAATGCTAATCACTATAGTGAGAACGTCGAGTTATTCACCACATTGACTTTCATTTGCCCAAAAACCTAGGGGAACATATGGATGATTATGGGTGAGGGGGAAATGAAATGGGAAGGATATGATGATGTGAGGGATAATATGGATGGTGATAGTGAAATAGGATGGGGTGATGATATGATGGATGGTGGATATGTGAGAAGAGTATTCTATACTTAATGCACAAATGTCTTTATTTACAAGGACTAAACTACTAACTACAAACTCTCTTTCTTTTCTTTTCTCTCTTTTTTTCTCTTTTTTTTTCCTTTTTCTTTTCTTTTTCTCTTTTTTTCTTCTATTTTTGCTATATTTATGTTTTTCTCTCTTTTTTTTCTCTATTTTCTATTTTTGCTATTTTTTTTCTTTTTCTTTTTTTTTTAAATTTTTTTATTTTTATTTTATACTCTCAACACTGAAGACATTTTACATTTGGAATCAACACTCTTTTTCTCAAAATAATGGATGATATATGAATGGAGATGATAGGTGAGGGTGTGAGAAATATGTGTGAATAGGGTAGAATATGGTAATGTAATTGGTGAAGTGAATGGAAATGTAATATGGAAAAGTGGTAGGTGTATGGATGAAAACCTAGTGATCGGGATAAACTTCAAGACACGCGTTTCTTACAACTCGAAAAATATGTCATTCTGATTGATCAAGCCAAAATTTTATAAAAGAATAATGAGATCATACAACAATTAAATGCGGACCCCAAAGAAGTTGAATCAACTTGTGACTCGGAGATTGCGTAAAACTCTCTGAAAGGGTGAAAGGCACAAATCTCACAAGATAAAGTCTCTACTAGTGATCCTTAAGGTTCTCTTTAGAATTGTAGTACTCTTCAGCTCTAAATCGTAGTGACATCATAAGTACGCAAATTTTGTTGAGTCTAGAAATTCATGGTGCAACATGCCTTGGGACGTATCACATAAGCTATTTAGAAAAAAAAATATTCTCTAGCTTGATTTTTAGACTTTAAAAGAATGGATGATTGAAAATTCACATCAACGAGTGAGATCAAAGAAACTGCACGAAATGTTAAAAATGAGGTTCAAAACTCAAAATTTTTCAAAAGGGGCACGATTTTGATGAAATTCCCCACCCCCAAACAAAAAGGAACATCGTCCTCGATGTTAAGTAAAATGATTTTTAAAATTGAGAGCATAAGGTAGGAAAGAGATTACCAGAATGGACCGCTAATGAAGTGGGAAGATGAAGCCAAAATGAAACCTGAATAAGAAGGGAGAAAAAAACGTGTACAAGTCTATAAGCATGATAAAGCATTAGGTGATATGAAACACCACCCCCAAACAGGATGAGACTAGTACAAGAAATGCGGGATGCCTCCCGGTAGCGCTAAGTTTAATGTCTTCAGCCAGACCGAACCATTCTCACCTAAGGATAGGATCTATGAAAGCACGGGGTGACTGAAAAATAGGGTGATAGGAATCACCCCCAAACAAGACTGAAGCGTCAGTCTTGCTGGATCAGGACTAAAGAGGGTCACTGCACCTATATAGAAAAATGCATCACACGATGCAAAGCATCAGTGGACCATGGGCAGGTGGGTATTAAGGTAAGGGTGAGGGTGAATAGGCATCGGTCACGGGCCTTGTTGAGCATAAATGTGAGAGCAACTAGGGCCCTATAGGCATGGTGATATAGTTGTATGGGAAGGCAAAAGGGTTTGGTAAGTGGAATGGGATGGGCCTCATAAAAATCACACGACCGTTCTATGAATGGGCGATGATAATGGTCGCGCCGTGACACGCAAGGGAACTGTAGATGGGAAAAATCAACACTACAAGAGAGTGGTGTGCATGGAGGAACAAGCTCGGTGTCACGGAAGTGGAGAGTATCACCACAAATACTCTCGTAGATGGTGGAGGATGGTGTTAGGTGAGGATCTAAAAATGTAGATGGAAACTTGAACTGTGTAAAATCAAGATCCAAACCAGGTGGTGGGGTGGAAGGGACAATGGGTGGGATAAACGGTGGAGGAAGATGATCCAACTCAAGCGTGGGAGACACACAATCATTGGGAGGAGTAAATGAATACTCACAAGGGAGTGTGGTTTCTACAGATGGAGTTGTCAACTTCTCCATAAGAGTAGCATCGGTAAATGGGGTGGGTAAGACAAGGCACCAATATCAGAGATAGAGGAATCACTAGAAATATGAGTGTCACACCCCAAACCCAATTTCCATACTAATCATTTGTTATGAGAGTAATTGGACCATAATCTCAGGTCCATTGAAAATTTAACTCATTTATCAATGTTTTTCAGCATAATGAACATAATATTGTTTTTGTGCCATAACGAAGTCAACATCAGAGTCATAATTAAGCGGACATACAATACTGTGATTAACTATGATCAACTCAATCCATACTAAATCAATATATACAAAGTGTGAGTATATCAAAATCTTTAGTGTGACAACGATAAAATCTCCATACTTAAACCCCCATCTCTTCTAACGGTGCAACTCTCAAAGTTACCGGTCATATGTTATCCTATTTGGCAGCGTACAAACTTGAAATTGTTAAAATATAAACCGTAAGCATTAAGCTTAATGAGGTACTCCTTCCCTCCAACAGAATAACAATTCTATATCGAATATGTGGATATAAAATCCGAACAATCCTGCCCATTGGCAATAATAAATCATGGATCATAAGATCCAAATAATTCTGCCCATTGGCAATAAAAAATCCTCGATATTTAGATATCCAAACAAATCCTGAATACCGAAGTATTCAAACCAATCCTGGATCATAAGTCCCAAATAATTCTGCCCATTGGCAATAACAAATCCTGGATATTTAGATATCCAAACAAATCCTGAATACAGAAGTATTCAAACCAATCCTGGATCATAAGACCCAAATAATTCTGCCCATTGGCAATAACAAATCCTGGATATTTAGATATCCAAACAAATCCTGAATACCGAAGTATTCAAACCAATCCTGGATCATGAGACACAAACAAGTCCTGGATATTTTAATATCCAAACAAATCCTGAATATCGAAGTATTCAAACAAATTCGCTCTTAGAGCTATATTCATATTTATATATGAAACAAATCATAAGTACACTCACCTTGACAGTTTAACTGGCTTTTCCCTTGCCTTTATCCGGTACTTGTTCACTCAGCTCTTCTTCCCTTCCTATCATTCTTACAATATTAGTATCATCATAAGAATATTAATAGTCCAAAGAATAACTTCAATCATAACTCAATTCATAAGCATCATATTATTCAATTCAAATCATTCATTAAAATGAAGTCCCATCTAGACTCAGGTTCGGTTATCTAACATATTCAAATTACAGCCCAAACCCTTTTTAATTATTCTTGGTAATCCAATCCTTATTATATCATGTTTCCAAAGCAAAAGGCGGCACATCATTCCGAGTTTCCTAGAGCAAAATAAGCCTATTTCTTCATTACATAGCAAATCTACCCTATAGGCTCTTTTATCGTTCATTCAACTTCCAGGAATTTCCATAATTTTTCTACATATTAAATTTATATGATATTCATCCCAACATCATTAAACATATTTAACAATACAAGATTAAAATTTCAGAATTTTCAGAGTTTATTTTCTATGTCAAGCAAAACATCGAACACATGGTAGGCATACTTTCACCCTTAGGGCAGATTTCATACCCGGACTTCAAACTCTCACCAAGGACTCATTTCTTGGTATTTTCCCATGATTTTCGGTATTTTATACATATGTAAGTCAAGGTTAATCTCCAATTGGAATAAATCAATTCCAGTAAGTATAGAGAAATATATGGAAGTTTGAATAAACAAGGTTCTTAAACAAAACAATCTCAAGGGTTTACACATTCAAGTTTACTTAAACTTGCATCTATCCATAAGTAAATATCAAGACATGGAATTTCAGTAAACAAATGATTATTTCAATCATTTAAATAAGTAATACAAAAAAATAAACAAGATTTATGGATGGAAATACCTTAGGGCCTTTTACGTAATTTTTCCATGAATTTTTCTTCAATTTCTCCTCACAGTTTCTTCCTAACTTCCTACTTCTCTTTCCTTAAGCTTAAAATCTATCATGGCTGCATTTTGGCTGAATAAAGAGGTAATTCTAAGGGTTTAAGGTCGGCCAAAGCCACCAACCTTCCCAACCAATGAGAATAAAACATTTGTTGCCATAATAAGACAAAATACTACTTAACGGATGGACTATTTTGCCCTTGTTTCGTAATTTTGGTATAACTTCTCACTCGAACCTCCGTTTCACACACCGTTTGTTTTGTTACGACCATAACTCACTTGTATACAACTATGTAGTTTTCACCTCAAGTCAATTGTTATGTCACAAAGGTCAAAACTAGCCTTAAACATGAACATTCCTACCGAAACCCTCAAAATTTTGTATTTGTAACTAATCCGACATTTCATGATTTTTGAAGGTAGGATTAGACTAAACATAGTAAATTAACATCATATATATTAATGACACACTAATCATATCACATAAGCTAAGCATGATTTAAGCATAATTAATCGTAATTATATTCGGGTTGTCACAATTCTCCCCCTGTTAGGAAATTTCGTCCTCGAAATTGACATACCTTGGTTCTGTGAATCAAACAAATACGGATAACGCATCTTCATGCTATCCTCACTCTGCCATGTAGTTTCTTCCATGGAATGCCTTATCCACACAACTTTCACAAGTGGGATTACTTTTGATCTCAATACTTGTTCCTTCCTATCCACGATAGCAAGCGGTTCTTTCACGTTGCTCAAATCTTGCTTCAATTCAATAGGTTGTTCCACCAATACATGTGAAGGGTCTGCTACATACTTTCTCAACATAGAAACATGGAAAACATCATGTAATCGAGCTAACTCTGGTGGTAATGCTAACTTGTAGGCAACCATCCCGACTTTTTCAAGGATTTCATAAGGTCCAATGTAGCGTGGACTTAATTTACCTTTCTTTCCAAACCTCATAACTCCTTTCCATGGTGATATCCGAAGAAACACGTAATCCCCCTTCTGAAATTCTAAATCGTTTCGTCTCTTATCCGCATAAATTTTCTGTCTGCTTTGAGTTGTTCTCATTCTGTCTTGAATAATCTTCACTTTTTCAGTGGTGACTTCTATCAATTCTGGACCCTCTATCTTCCTTTCACCAACCTCACCCCAACATATCGATGTACGACATCGTCTACCTTACAGTGCTTCATATGGAGCCATACCAATAGTAGACTGGAAACTATTGTTATATGCAAATTCTATCAAAGGCCAATATTCATCCCAATTACCTTTGAAATCAAGCACAAAAGCTCTAAGCATATCTTCCAAAATCTGTATTGTCCTTTCAGACTGCACATCTGTCTGGGGATGAAAATCCGTACTAAACTTCAAGTTAGTACCCATAGCATACTTCAAGCTATCCCAAAATCTGGATGTAAAAGTAGGGTCCCTATCTGAAACAATAGATACCGGTGCTCCATGCAATCGAATAATTTCATTAACATACAATCTAGCATACCTATCAACTGTATACGTAGTCTTGACTGCTAGAAAGTGAGCGTAATTTGTCAATCTATCCACCACTACCCAAATCGAATCTGACCCCTTCTGAGATCGAGAAAGCCCAACCACAAAATCCATCGTTACATGATCCCATTTCCATTCCGGTATTGGCAATGGCTGAAGCAGACCAGTAGGCTTCTAATGCTCCACTTTCACTTGTTGACATATAAGGCACCTAGCAACAAAATCAGCTATTTCCTTCTTCATATTATTCCACCAATAATGCTCCTTTAAATCCCTATACATTTTAGTACTACCAGGATGCATAGTATAAATGGAATTATGAGCCTCATCTAAAATTTCCTCCTTCAATCCACCCACATTAGGCACACATAACCGTTGTTTATACAATAAAGTGCCATCATTCACAATACAAAAATCTTCAGACTTACCATCTTGGACATCTTGTCGTTTCTTCTCAAGGAAAGGATCTTGACTTTGCAAATCATGAATACGGGTAGCTAACAAAGGCCTTACGCTTACATGAGCAAAGAATCTGTCCCCATCTGCTAGCTGCAATTCCACTCCCATCAATCTCAACTCCATAATATGAGCAACTCTAGCACATCGAATACAAGATAACCTGCCTGAAGCCTTTCTACTCAAAGCATCTGCAACTACATTTGTCTTTACTGGGTGGTAGTGAATTGTACAATCATAATCTTTAATTAACTCCATCCACCGCCTCTGCCTCATATTTAACTCCTTCTGAGTAAACAAATACTTAAGGCTTTGATGGTCAGTAAAAATTTCACATACCTCACCATATAGATAATGACGCCACAACTTCAAAGCAAACGCAATAGCAACAAGTTACAAATCATGTGTAGGATAATTACGTTCATGTGTACGCAATTTCCTAGAAGCATAGGCAATAACTTTACCATGCTGCATAAAAACACAACCCAACCCATGATGTGAAGCATCGGTATAAACAACAAAACCATCTCCACCATGCGGAATAGTAAGAACAGGTGCAGTTACCAACCTCTTTTTTAATTCATCAAAACTATTTTCGCAATTAGAATTCCATTCAAACTTAACATCTTTTCGGGTTAGTTTAGTCATTGGTAAGGCAATCGAAGAAAATCCCTTAATAAACCTTCTATAATACCCAGCTAAACCCAGAAAACTCCTCACCTCAGTCACATTATTGGGCCTCTCCCATTTCACAATAGCCTCTACCTTTTTAGGATCAACACATATACCATCTCCAGAAATAACATGGCCTAAAAATACAACTTGTGATAGCCAAAATGCACACTTGCTAAACTTAGCATACAACTTCTTATCTCTCAACAGATTCAAAATAGTTATGAGATGCTTTTCATGTTCAACCATATCATGTGAATAAATCAGAATATCATCAATAAAAACTATCACAAATGAATCAACAAAAGGATGCAGTACCTGGTTCATAAGATCCATAAATACAGCTGGAGCATTAGTCACCCCAAAAGGCATCACCAAAAACTCAAAATGACCATACCGAGTGCAAAAAGCAGTTTTAGAAATATCACTCTCCTTCACCCTCAACTGATGATACCCTGATCGCAAGTCTATCTTTGAAAACACTTTAGCACCCTGTAACTGATCAAACAAATCATTATACGAGGTAAAGGATATTTATTCTTAATTGTAGCTTTATTCAGTTGCCTATAATCAATACACAACCACATAGTACCATCTTTATTTTTCACAAATAAAACTGGTGCATCCCATGGAGATACACTGGGTTGTATAAAGCCCCTATCAAGTAAATCCTGTAACTGGATCTTAAGTTCTTTCAACTCAACAGGTGCCATTCTATACGGTGCCATAGAAATAGGGGTTGTCCCTGGTGCTAATTCAATACTAAATTCAACTTCTCTTTCTGGAGGTAACCCTGGCAACTCACTAGGAAACACTTCAGGAAAATCTCGTACAATAGGAACATCGACTAATTGTAAATCCCCCTTCCTAGTGTCAAGAACATATGCAATAAAACCCTCACAACCTTTACTCAATAATTTCCTCGTCTGAATAGCAGAAATGATGCAACTGGGAACAATTTTCCTTTCCCCCACAAATTTAAATTCAGGCTCACCAGGCATATTAAAAACAACTTCCTTACAGAAACAATCCATAGATGCATGATATTTGGATAGCCAATCCATTCCCAGAATTATATCAAAATCAGAAATACCCAATGGAAGTAGATCTATAACCGTATCTCTAGACCCCACAGTCAAAACACAATCACGAAAAACATATTCGACTACAATCATATCCCCCATAGGCATGGAAATACTCAACCCCTCCTCTAAATGAGTACATGGTCTATTCAGATATATGGAAAATGAAAATGACACAAAAGAATGTGTGGAACCAGGATCAATCAAAACATAACCACGTCTATCAGTAACAGAAAGTGTACCTGTCACCACATCTGGAGTAATCTGAGCTTCTTTCATTGTAAAAACTCGTCCACCTGGCCTGGAACTACTAACTTGTCCTCTGCCCATACTTTTCACTGCACTGCCTCGAGATAACATTCTGCTTGCTACTTCACTATGTGTTGTTGGAGTCTCTGTCAACTGCGGACAATTCTTTTTAACATGCCCCACTTGATGACAATGGTAGCATTCCACTCCTTTAAGCTTAGGACACTCGGATTTATAATGCCCCTCCTCTTTACAAAAGAAACACGTAATAACTCTCACTGGTGCCTCCCCTTTTCCTGACCTCCAACCCAGACTAGAAGATTCTCCATCCCTAGTATCTTTGCCAAATCTCCCTTGGCCTCTACCACTATATCCACCACCTCTCTGAAATTTATGAGGTTCCACCTTAACACTTACACTCTCACCTCCCCTATACTGAGATGCGTCGAATCTACTTTTCTTAAAACTCTCTCTGCTCGCAACACCTTGGTTCATTTGACTTTCTGCTATCGTGGCTTTGTTTACCAGAGAAGCATAATCTTCTAACTCATAAGTGGCCACTCTATTTTGAATAGGCCAAATCAGTCCATCTTGAAACTGACTACATTTATCTTCTTCCTCCTGCACATACTTAGTAGCAAATCTAGACAAAGCAGTAAATTTAGCATCATACTCCCTCACGGACATTTTTCCTTGGGTCAAATTTATAAATTCCCTCAGCTTCTCCCTCCTATAAACTTTAGGGAAATACTTAACGTACAAAGCTTAAATGAACTCATCCCAAGTAATAACACCAGTACCTTCCATTCTGGGCACCAAATGGTTGCTGGCTTCCCACCAATATTTGGCCTCTCCTTTGAGCTTAAACACAGCTAGATTCACTTTCTGGTAATCTGGAACCTTCATAACTGCAAATATAGTTTCTAGATCTCTGACCCACATCTCAGCTTCTGTAGGTTCAACTGACCTTGAATATTCTGGAGGATTCAACTTCAAAAACTTCTCATGCATGGAATCTTTCATTTCTTTCCTTGCCTCTTTCTCAATCCTGGCCACAGTCTTTGATTCTAGATATCTAGCCTGTTGTTCTGCCATTTGCGCCATATTTCTTTCTTGTTGCTCTTCCATCCTCATCATTGCCTGCACCATCATCTGAATCTCTATAGGTTGTTCATTCTCTCTGGCCCTTCCAGCAATACTCTGCTCTACTTCAACATTATCTGTACGAGAAGCTACTCCCTCTTCTCTAGGTTGTCCATTCCCAGGTTCCATCTGGAATAATCTGTAATACAACAAAGTTCTAACAACCAATATAAACAGTTTATACTACTAAACTATTGGTTAGTACATAAACAATTCATAAATATCAAATTAACTCAATACTACCATCTAATCGTCACACACGTCTAGAACTAATAACCACGCTCTGATACCACTAGTTGTCACACCCCAAACCCAATATCCATACTAATCATTTGTTATGAGAATAATTGGATCATAATCTCAGGTCCATTGAAAATTTAACTCATTTATCAATGTTTTTCAGCATAATGAACATAATATTGTTTTTGTGCCATAACGAAGTCAACATCAGAGTCATAATTAAGCGGACATACAATACTGTGATTAACTATGATCAACTCAATCCATACTAAATCAATATATACAAAGTGTGAGTATATCAAAATCTTTAGTGTGACAACGATAAAATCTCCATACTTAAACCCCCATCTCTTCTAACGGTGCAACTCTCAAAGTTACCGGTCATATGTTATCCTATTTGGCAGCGTACAAACTTGAAATTGTTAAAATATAAACCGTAAGCATTAAGCTTAATGAGGTACTCCTTCCCTGCAACAGAATAACAATTCTATATCGAATATGTGGATATAAAATCCGAACAATCTTGCCAATTGGCAATAATAAATCATGGATCATAAGATCCAAATAATTCTGCCCATTGGCAATAACAAATCATGGATATTTAGATATCCAAACAAATCCTGAATACCGAAGTATTCAAACCAATCCTGGATCATAAGACCCAAATAATTCTGCCCATTGGCAATAACAAATCCTGGATATTTAGATATCCAAACAAATCCTGAATACAGAAGTATTCAAACCAATCCTGGATCATAAGACCCAAATAATTCTGCCCATTGGCAATAACAAATCCTGGATATTTAGATATCCAAACAAATCCTGAATACCGAAGTATTCAAACCAATCCTGGATCATGAGACCCAAACAAATCCTGGATATTTAAATATCCAAACAAATCCTGAATACCGAAGTATTCAAACAAATCCGCTCTTAAAGCTATATTCATATTTATATATGAAACAAATCATAAGTACACTCACCTTGACAGTTTAACTGGCTTTTCCCTTGCCTTTATCCGGTACTTGTTCACTCAGCTCTTCTTCCCTTCCTATCATTCTTACAATATTAGTATCATCATAAGAATATTAATAGTCCAAAGAATAACTTCAATCATAACTCAATTCATAAGCATCATATTATTCAATTCAAATCATTCATTAAAATGAAGTCCCATCTAGACTCAGGTTCGGTTATCTAACATATTCAAATTACAGCCCAAACCCTTTTTAATTGTTCTTGGTAATCCAATCCTTATTATATCATGTTTCCAAAACAAAAGACGGCACATCATTCCGAGTTTCCTAGAGCAAAATAAGCCTATTTCTTCATTACATAGCAAATCTGCCCTATAGGCTCTTTTATCGTTCATTCAACTTCCAAGAATTTCCATAATTTTTTTACATCATAAATTTATATGATATTCAACCCAACATTAGTAAACATATTTAACAATACAAGATTAAAATTTCATAATTTTCAGAGTTTATTTTCTATGTCAAGCAAAACATCGAACACATGGTAGGCATACTTTCACCCTTAGGGCAGATTTCATACCCGGACTTCAAACTCTCACTAAGGACTCATTTCTTGGTATTTTCCCATGATTTTCGGTATTTCATACATATGTAAGTCAAGGTTAATCTCCAATTGGGATCAATCAATTCCAGTAAGTATAGAGAAATATATGGAAGTTTGAATAAGCAAGGTTCTTAAACAAAACAATCTCAAGGGTTTACACATTCAAGTTTACTTAAACTTGCATCTATCCATAAGTACATATCAAGACATGGAATTTCAGTAAACAAATGATTATTTCAATCATTTAAATAAGTAATACAAAAAAATAAACAAGATTTATGGATGGAAATACCTTAGGGGCTTTTACGTAATTTTTCTATGAATTTTTCTTCAATTTCTCCTCACACTTTCTTCCTAACTTCCTACTTCTCTTTCCTTAAGCTTAAAATCTCTCATGGATGAATTTTGGCTGAATAAAGAGGTAATTCTAAGGGTTTAAGGTCGGCCAAAGCCACCAACCTTCCCAACCAATGAGAATAAAACATTTGTTGCCATAATAAGACAAAATACTACTTAACGGATGGACTATTTTGCCCTTGTTTCGTAATTTTGGTATAACTTCTCACTCGAACCTCCGTTTCACACACCGTTTGTTTTGTTACGACCATAACTCACTTGTATACAACTATATAGTTTTCACCTCAAGTCAATTGTTATGTCACAAAGGTCAAAACTAGCCTTAAACATGAACATTCCTACCGAAACCCTCAAAATTTTGTATTTGTAACTAATCCGACATTTCATGATTTTTGAAGGTAGGATTAGACTAAACATAGTAAATTAACATCATATATATTAATGACACACTAATCATATCACATAAGCTAAGCATGATTTAAGCATAATTAATCGTAATTATATTCGGGTTGTCACAATGAGGCTCAAAGGGAGCCATGCATGGTGGTACATCATCCATATCCGGATAGTTAGGGACTATCACGGATTCTATCTCGGGAAAATGGTGAACATTCGTAGCCAGAGCTAACCTAGGAAAAATGGGTTCCTCGGGAACACAAGAGGTAGGGGCGATAGGTGTAGACTCGGGCATAGTTTTGGATATGACAGGAAAGTGAGTGGGAACCTCGAAGTGGGGTTCATATGGATATGGTGGGAATTGATCAGGCTCACTAATGAAAGGTACTTCAACACAATTGTCGACTTGGGACCCGACCATGGAATAGTCTCAACTTCAAGATTCTCAAGGTGGTAGGGTTGGTCACACTCAAAATTCGTGTCTCAAGTGGACACATCATCATCACACTCGGTTGCAATGATGGATGGGGCCATGAGAATATCCGACTCTCGCGCACACTCCAATTCATTTAACCTTTGTTCAAGCCTTTGGAGAGCTTGAGTTTGAATTGCTTGCTCTTTCTCAAGTATGAACTTTTGCAAGAGGGTTTCGAGAGCAAATGTGGATGAAGGTGTTGGTGGAATGATGGGTGGTGGTGGTTGTTGAGGTGGACACAACACACTATAATCTGGACTATATGGAGAATACTCATATGAAGTGTGTGGAGTGGGGCCAAGTTCATCATACACGAAAGGATCGCTTTCGTGATGGACAATTGGTTGATGCGCATGGGGTGCGTAGTGAGGGAACTGATCGTGAACCGGTGCACAAGGTTTCCATGATGAGTGTTGGAACGTGTGAGGATCCACAACATTGGGTTGGGATTTGTATTGCGTGGAAGGATGATCAGGCCTCCACGAATAGCTCGGGTACTCACATAACTCGGGATTGGGCGTATCGGGATAGTAGGCCGAGGTGGGTTCCGAAACAGTGTCATATGGATACACATGTTCCATGGTGGTTTTGGATGGATATGAAAAGTATGGGCACTCATGGGACATGTGATCGGCATAATAACAGTGGGTGCATAACAAAGGAGGACACACGGCGACACTTGACACCGAGGGTGATGGAATAGGAGGTGCGTGCATGGATGGGTCAAGAGTACCAACGGTACTCTTGAGAGAGGTGAAACGACTAAGAATATCATAAAGAGACAGCTCGGGATCACTCTCACACGTGTCACGTGTCAATGGAAAATGACCAAAGTAGTCCCGTAAATGACGTTCTTCAGCCATGAGGAGAGAAATATTTTTTTGATTTCTAAATTTTTTCAAAAGGAAAGAAAATATGTTTGGATTTTTTAAAAAAAAAAAAGAAAAGAAAGAAAATATTTTTGGATTTTTGTAAAATGAAAGAAAGAAAATGTTTTTTGATTTTTTTGTGAAAAATAAAGGAAGAAAATATATTTGGATTTTTCTAAAAGGAAAGAAATAAAATATTTTTGGATTTTTTGGAAGAAAAGGTGGGGAAAAATAATATGGACTCTTTGAATTGACGAACTAACTAGAATCCTACTACCGAAAAATGAATTGGACACACACACAAGTCAAGAAAATTTCATAACTAGCACATAGCCAATTTTTATCTTTAGATTTAGTGAAAGGGTAGTCAAATTTTAATTAAGTCCGTGGGCGATAAAAAATCACGAAAATATACTTAGTGATCGCCTTTGCAAAAATATTCTCCTATTGGGCTACCTAGTCGATTAATTTTAAATTTAGTGATGGCTAGGGTAACACACAAATGGTAAGAGAGTGAGTCGGGTGATGAAATCCCTTCTCGTGAGTGACCGGCAATAGCGCCATTTGATAACTATGCTTTTCGGTGTATGTCATTGTTGAAAGCCAAGTTAGTCAAAACCTCAATTACCTACAAATATAAAACCAACTCAAGTGTAGCGGTAAGTAAGGGTATCAATCCACTTTCAAGGGGGTAAGCTAGAGACAAATTCAATTGTAATTCACTTTTTATTTTCTTTATGTGCTTTTTCACTTTTCTAATTTTTTTAGCTTTTTTAAATATTAAAACAATTGGGTGAGGTGATGATTTAAACTAAACTGAACTAAATGTGAGATGATAAGAACTAACTAGAAAATTACAAAAATGAAAACAAAGTCTAACACTAAAATAAAAGATAAAGTGAGGTAAATAATTGTGAGAACAATCAAGGAGCGGGATTACACCACAAATTTTAGTTATTCTAATTAATTAATTTTTATTATTTGAATTCTTCCAAATTAATATTAAAATTACAAACCAACTCTCGTTGCAAGTGTAATTATAATAGTAATCTTTTAGAAAATTAAGTTTAACACCCCACAACTCTAGAAAAATAGATCTACACTCCTTTTAATTAATCACCCGCTAGGATCGATCGATTAAAATTCATGTAAATCTTAGAAAATAATTTTAGAGTTGAAATTCAAGTTATAATACCCCACTTAAGAAACCCCTATCTCTAGTTCGAATCTAAAATGGGTATTATAATTAAAATTTCGATTTTCTCTTGAAAATCATTTACCCTCTCTCGAGGCGTAAATTTAAGGGTGAGGGATCAAAATTAACATTCAAAGGGATTTTTCAAGCAATTAAACTAATTAAAATAAAATAACATCAAATAAGGGTTTCCCCCACCCCTTGAAAGTGGATTTAGCCTAACATGATATTAAACATGATGAACAAATAATCAAAGGCATATATAATAAAAGAGTAGAGAAAGAGAACAAATCTCCAACAAGTCTCCTTGAAATTGTCAATTTGAACTCTATCATCTTCCATACAATTCAATTACTTACAATTAAATCTCACCAATTCTCTAAAAAAATAAAAACAAAAACTATTTATAAAATGGTGTTTATCTCTCTACAATTCCCTCTCTAAAAATTCCTATCTAAAAAGCTCCTTGAATCTAAACTAAAAATTACAAAATAAAAATAAAAAGGATAGTGGATGAATTCATAATGTACAATTAAATAATAAAAGAGATTTGCTAAAAATGCAAATCCTAACATTATAAAATTGTACATTATAATTCACCCAAAGAAATAAATTCTAGATCATTAATTTATATTGAGATAATTTCTAAAAATGAAAAATCTCAACATAAAGGAATGGGTTAGAATTTACCTCCCATAAGGGATAAATTGAACTACATCAATCTATAATGAATTAATGGCTAAAAATGCCAAGATTCATTATAGATGGGTGGGGGTGGAATTCATCCTAGAGATAAATTTCACTACACACCTCTATATTGAGCTATTTGCTAAAAATGCAAATACTCTCTAAAGAGGGGTGTACAGAATTTTATCACACAAGGTGTAAAAACCAATTTTGAGATCTCCTTGAAAATGGTACAAGTCTTCTTTTATATGGTGCACATGGACGCTAGGGGTAAATTGAGTATTGGTAAAATTGAGTGAGGATAAGAGCACATGAGCATGGCAAATGTGTGAGGTAATAAAATCTGATATGGGTGCACATGAGGGTAGTTGGGAAGTCATGAGGGAAATGTGAGTTAAAAGGTGTTGGGGGCGTTTTGGGAAAAATGGGTTAAAGGGTTAATTATGCACATGTGGGGATTGTTGGCATTTGGTTTTTGATTTTGTATTGGCAGCTAAAAAAGAACAGCCACGATTTAGGCTTGGGGACAAATGGGTTTGGGTTTTTTTTCCAAGTTCAAGGGTTAAAGGTTGGACAAAAAAAATGGGAAATGGGTTTGGCTTATGTGGAACAAGAGGTCGCATGGTGGGGCTAGGATGGAATCGCCGGCGCTGGTCGCCGTCGAAGGGGGTGAGGGAACAGGGTGTTTGGTTTAATGGAGGTTTTTGTCGGCGGGTTTTTGGGTTTGCCGGCAGTCGGAGGTGCGCCGGGGGTTCTTGTGGTTGAGAGGAGGGAGAGGGGGTTAAGGTAGGGGTAAATGTCGGGGGTTCTGTCGGCGGTAGGATTCCATCGCCGAAGGTGGGGCGAAGGGTTGGAAGTTATGGTGAGAGGTTTTAATGGTGGTGGTTTGGTGGTAGTGTGAGTTATGGAGGAGAGAGAGGGGTTTAGTTTAATGGAGGTATTTGGTGAGAGGAGAGAGAAAGGGGTGAGTTCGAGGTTGAAGATGAAGTGGGATGTTAGGGTGGGTGAGGGTGTAGAGTAGGTGTGTGAGGGTGAGGGTTTAGTTAGGTGTTGGTGAGTGTGTATAGAAGTAGGGTATGTGTGAGGAAGATTTTGGGTGTAGGTGAGTGTAGATAAGGTGTGTTTGGTAGTGTGTTGGTTTTAGGGTGTGTGTGAGTTTAATTTGGATCCTTAAAATAAAACTAACTAATAAAAGCAATAAAAAAAAATAAAAGCCTAAAAAATAAAATCCTATTCTAAAATAAAACAAAGACTCAAATAAAACTAAAAAGAAATGAAAAATAACAAATAAAACTAGAATTCTATTAAACTAAAACTAAAATCCTAAATAAATGTAAAATCAAATAAAATTGATAAATAAAATCCTAAAAAAAATCTAATCCTAATAAAAATAAAAATAATAATTAATAAAAATAAAGATGAAATAAAAATATACTAATAACAATAAAATAGAAAATAAAACCTTGAAAATACTAAATAAATCTAAAATAAATCCTAAAAATAAAAATGACTCAAAATAAAAATCTAAAAAAATACGAAAGGGAACAAATCAAACACACACGGGATTGGGGGTCGGTTTAGGCTAGGTTTAGGCTCGGGTAAGGGTTTAGGGATTGGTAATTTAGCTCTATTTTACTACAAGTTACCTCGAATTATAGCTTTTGACACCGCAATTGTAATTAAGCCTGCATATTGAACAATTAAGCGCATAAGACCCAAATTGCCGAGAATTAGAAACTAAAATACATCTATTCGGGGTATAAAATATACAGTTTTGGATGCTTATCAAAAAACTCTTTTAACTCTTTGATATAAAATCTATTATAAATTATAAATTAAAATACACTCACACACACTCGAAAATAAAAGTGGTGATGCTAGATATAAAAAAATAATTTCCTTTAATAATTAGATGAGGAAAAGTGGAAGGTGAAACAATATTTGTTCTCGACGAACCCACCGTGGTGGTAAACCCTGTGTCCCTAATCCCGGAAAAACTCACACACCCAAGTACTCTATTACCAATAACAAGTTACAGATTATACTCCCCAAGTTCACAATGAATTAAACTAAGCAAATACACACCCGTATAACCAGCTAGTCTAAAACAACCCAACTTGACTGAAAATCAGTCAACCCAGTAATACCCAGGTAATAGTGACTATCACTCACTCACAACTATACACTCAACACTAATACCAATATTTAAATAAAGAATTCTGTAACCCAATGTAAATGAAATATTTTGGCCAATACAAAACCAGTACACCTAGGCAAAAACTAAACAACCCCATAATACTAAATCTAACTAAACAACCTAGGTAGTGTAAGCATGATACACACACACAACTACACACTCAAACTCGAGACCCCGTGTAGATGTGCAAAACAAATTTAATAATAAAGTTTGTTTTAATCAAAATAGAAAAAAATCTTATTTAGAAAAAGAGAGCAAACACGCACCAGGTTAAGTCTATTTTAATTAACAAGAAAAAAAATTATCAATCAGTGACTAAGTGAAATATCAGAAAATATTGAATTAATCGATACTAAAAAGAATGATTAAATATTAAGTCACAAGACAAATACCAAGTCTTCTTTAATATTAAATATTCAACTCAAGATTAATCCTAAAATAATTTTGTTGGCACAAATGACCACAAATAAAATAGAAAATAAAATTCCAACAATGGTGTTGCGTAACTAAAATAAAAATCAACTTAACATCAAATAGCGCATGAATCAATTTAAATCGGTCTTATATTAAAATATTAACTCCAAATAAAATGAGCAAAAGATAAATATGTGTAGCACTTAGCTCATACAAATTAGGACTTAATTAAAATTACCACAAGATAGCTACTAATATATTAGTCAAGTCCAAATAGCAAAAATGTGTAACATAAAAAATAATCACAAGAATTAAATTCCAAATTTTAGTTCAAGATAATACTATAACTAGGTTTGGATAAAAAAACTCATACACACACAAACACTACCTAAGTATAAAAGAATAAAACAAAAAGTATTCAACTTAGGTAATAAAAAGTGTACGAGTTAATTGATTCAATCCAAGTCAAATGAGTACGAGATAAAGAGTGTAGCACTGGACTCAATAAAATAGGGTGGGTTTAACTAAAATAAATTTAAATAAACTCCACACATTAATTAAACCTAACTAAATAAATTGAACACAAAAAAGTGCAAATTAGAGGGTATAACTAGTTAGAGGCAAAAATCAGAATATCTTTAATCTTAAATAAATTAAATTTAAATCAAATTTAAATAAAATTTATTCTAATAAAAAATATGTGTGACACAAAATAAAACTTACCCAAATTGTTAGGAATAGATAACAAGTTCACACCTACTAAAATGAATGTAAATAAATTCAGACTTAATTCTAAATGGGGTCCAAAATAGTCACAGTGCAAATTTCAGTCCAAAGCAATTTTTAGTCCAATTATGTACCCAAAAATTAAATCCAATATAATTCTAGATTAGGGTGGGTTGGTCCAATTTAACATACACATAAGAGTTTAAACAAAACGCACACACACGAGTTGTCAACAAAGAATCAACACCAAATATATATATATATATATATGTATATATGAATATGGCAGTATATATAAATGATGATATATATTGTAGTTTATATAAATATATGTATATATATAACAGATATATATAACTATATGTGTGTGTGTATATATATATATGAGAGTGAGAGAAGAAGAGCAATTACCACAATAAGAACGAAAGATGGGAACCTCCGAACAAAACACCACCGGGAAAAAAAAAAAGGAACTCGAGATCCACTAGAGAAAATGAAAACAAATCTCACCTAAAAAACCAACGCCGGAAAATCGCAGTAGCAGGACCTAACTGGAAAAGGCTAAAAATCGGATACACCACCAGAAATTCAAATCGCAAATCGGCAGTGCCGAAACCCTTAGTTTAAACAAAGCCAAGATAAAACCTCCAAACCGTAGAGCCCAAAGCCAACAAAAGTGAAATTCCAAAATCTCTCAAAGGGTAAGATATTAGAGAGAGAGAGAGAGAGAGAGAGAGAGAGAGAGAGAGAGAGAGAGAGTTCATAAAAAAATGGTTGGATCAAAACACAAAGAGGCAACTATGTTTCTTAAGATAGGGAAATAAAATGGAGAAAATGGTTGGGAGGAGAAAATGTTCGCAGAGGGTCGTCTCTTAAGAGAGAGACCATCCAAAACATATATGAACAAAAAAAAACTCAAACGACTCTAAACTAAAAGACACGTCAAACAGATATTGAGCCACACAAAATCTCAAAATCGTAAATTGTTTTGAATAAAAAACAACGGTACAAAACAAACAATGGGCTGTCATTTTTATTTAGGGTTTCCTTTAAACACTTAATTAAACATTAGCTAAAATTTAATTAATGTTTTGAACCCATAAAAAATAAATTCCAAAAAAAATGATAATATAAAATTTATGTAACTAAAAAATACAATCTGAATATATTTTTTTTTAAATAATCCATCAGGTCAAAATAGGATAATAAAAAATATATAGATACCCAAAAAAAAATAAACTCAAATATGAGAGAATGATAAAAAACTCTTAACATAAAAAATACAAATGAAATTGTGTTTTAACCAACACAAATTGTACATTTCATAAAAAAATATTTTTATCAAAAAATAAATTTATATATTATATCAATTTAGAAAAAAACTGATTTAAGATATAAAAATAGATTTTAATAAAAAATAAATGTAGGAGCATATATGAAAAATGATTGTCTCAAAATTGAGGCAACAGAAGAATGATATTTTCAGACCCATGGGGAGTACCCCGAAGGCCAATCATACAGAGCTACTAACATAAAAATAAAGAAAGTACTTACCTGTATAACACTCTCAAAATACAAAATCGCTCCCAACCTGCTATAACAAGCGAGGGTGTGAGCTAAATGCTCAATGGAAAATATTAAAATGCAGTATAGAATCGAACAACAGAAAGAAGAGTCTAACACGTTATGTCTACGGGCACATGCAACTACCTTCTATATATATAAACATACCCATACATATACTTAAGGCATGAAATAGTTTTACTTTCGAAAACCTTATTTTCTCCGATCAATTTACCTTTATCTTATAAAAGACTTCCTTTTTCCTTATTTTAGCATTTCTCACTTCATTTAACGCACACGTTTCAACAGTTGAAACCACTACACTTGATTTGATCGAAAATCATTTCATTACTGAAATCACCCTTTTTATTTTATTCAATACACATTAGTATTTTCGTTAGAACCCACCCTTTCAACACACACGAATACCGTGTTAAAAAATACTCATTTAGCCTTTGAAAACCTTTTAAAACACATTCTTGTGCTAATTATGGGTTTAACCACTTAGGTTACTTAACCACCAATTTACCCTGTTACTTTACCTTTTTACTTATCTTATGGACATTAATCAATTACACATTTACTTGTCCATTGTAACCTTTATCGGAACACTTATTAATTCATTCAAGTTAGGTTGTATTAACATATTTCACCACACAACCCATTTTTTGACATGTTCCTTATTCCTTTATCTTTTCTTGGAATCCTCTAAATACCGTATACTTCAACGAGCTCCTCAGTGTTGACCATGAGCACCATATGCTCTGTCCAGTTGTTTGAAGTTTTCACCCTAGGGCTCTGAACCCTCCTTATTTTTCCCTGTGCCAGTCAAGTTTCTTTCAATGTGTTTTAACATGTTATAAATGTCAACATTATTCCACTTTTTCTTTTACCCAACCAAAAAAAAAAACTTGGGGTTTCACCCCAACTTGTGTTACACTTTGGAATTGTCATTTCATATCCTTTACACTTTAATTTTGATTTTATTCAAAAATCATATTCATTTAGGACCAATATGTGTAACATCTTTTCCAATATTTTTATTTCCAAAAAATGTTCCACTTTATGTAAAATTACCATTTTACCCATTTTTTTTTTCCAAACTCATCCTTTACTCCATTTTCACAAATGTTAATTTTCTCAAAAATACTATTAAGTTACCCACACTAACTTCTTAAGTGTTTTAAAATCTTAGCACCCTTTTTACCCTTAGAGTAATATTCTTTTTAATTGGAGATATCTTTATCTCATTATTGTCACACCCCGCCTAATTCTGGTGTCGGCCGCCACCAAAACTAAGTCGCACGTGAGTAAATAAAATACCATTCTTAGCATCAGATAGATATGAGACATAAATAAAATAGTCCATAAGATAAACAATTGAATCAACCTCCAATTATCACAAATAACTAAGCTATAAAAGATCTATCACATGCTAACTCCAAAAATTCAATCTCCAATAATGATTAAATAAAATCTGAATAATCCCAATAGAAATCCTCTAAACAACTTTGGAACCGAATGACCCAGTAAAACTCAAATGAAGTCTCATAATTAATATGGCTAAAAATAAAAGTCTAACTAAACTATGCCATAAAAGAATAACTCCAGCTGTACCTTCAAATGATAACTCCGCTAAACTTATGCAGCTTCTCCAATTCTAATCCTGAAAAATATTAGTCAACGCACGGGTCAGAGCCAAAGCCTCGAGCAAGAATACACACTACTCCCCTCAAATAGGATCCTTGAATCCAGACAGTAGCATTATACGCAATAAATATCACAATAGAATATTTTAAATTAAACGAAAAATTTAAACGCGATAAATAACAATTACTAACTACCCACAGAAATCCCATTTATAAAGGCACACCAATATGATTTTAAATAAACTAGATTTTATTATAACATCATTTTATTATGGAGGTCCTCCCACCTCGGGTGATTTCTCCACCAAAATACACATCCCCTTGTCAAAACGTCGACTGACCCGTTTAAACTGTCAACCCTCGCTGATTGACAAGGTTCCATACACGACACGACATAAAACGCCGGCTGTCCCGTTTAAACTGTCGGCCCTCACTGATTATGTAGCCAATATATTTTAATACCCGTCTTATTATCTTAGGTATTAGTTCTCAATTTCTCAATTCATAATTTATAAACACCCCACCCTTTAATCGATGTGAGATCCTCAAAATACCCCTTAGTCCCATACCTAAGGGTCCCCAAGTTATCAATACGTCCTAACCTATGTATAGGAGGATTTTCTAACATAAATCATAACCTAGTATCATACCTAGACTAGCGTAACGACGATAAAGTAATAAAAATCATCCCACCCCCAACACAAAAAAACCGTGATAATTTTCCCTCACTAGTCCCATTCCTAGAAGGCATTCTAAAATATAGGGAGAGCAATAATACCCAACAATCCGTCGTCACAATGATATTTAATAATACCAACAAATCACACCAACAAGAATAATTAATCAACATATAAAACTACGCATGATAGTCCAATTCAATTAAATCTTTAATTTAATTATCACAACGTCAACCATACCAAAATAATCTCATTTAATTATTTTAAATTAAATATACCAAGTTTTCATCATATATACATCAAAAACCAAATTTCATTATCTCTACATGTATTACATGAGTTATACGCACCCAAAAATTATTTATTTTAAAACTAGAATTTTTCTACATGCAACCTACACCAATAAATCCAAAATCACTCATGAATCCTACGTACCCAAAGGGTTATGAATATTATTCAGATTAAAAGATTTTATAAAAACCGCCCCATAATTATTTCCCACTTTTTCTAATTAAGTTACTAATTATTTTTAAGAAAACATGTAATTAAGTGTCTAGGCGACACTTAAAACGCATAATACCGAAGGAAAATAATAGAGTATTCATGATTTTAAAGATCGTGTTGAAAATCTGATTAAAAATCTGGATACCTTGCGAAAAATTAGCAAAAGAGTGTTCTTGAACCAACTGGATTAAACCCCAATTAAGCCTCCCAAATCTTTTGTCAAAAACTTGATAATGAAGAACGTTGATGATTATGGGTGAGAGGAAAAATATTTGGAAATGTTCTCTGGTGAAAAACTGGAGAAAAAGTGATTATGAGAAGTCCCCCTATGGATTAACAAGGTTATATAGTGATTAGGAGTCCTAATCCTACAAAAATACTGAAAAAACTTACTTCTCACGTTTTTTTGGAGGGTCGATCAATCTACACCCTGGCATCGATCGATCGATCATGCCCAAAATCTGGCAGTTCGCCCAAAAAATTTATAAGGGACAAAAATTGTAAAATCAATATAAAATCCATTTTAACTCCGATTTTAATTCCGCTTGAAGTTTTATTCTTCTAAAATCATAACCAACATATTTAGCTAATAAAAATTATTAAATTCAAAAAATTATTTTTCTCAAAAATTCCAATTAATTAATAAAAATAGTTAACAAAAACACGGGGTGTTACAATTATTTCCTTTCCAATCTCGTAAGTGATAATCTTTACAACATTATTAAGTTATACGCACCACTTTTCTAATGTTTACCCATTAACACTTATCCAATACCTTTATTAACTATTTTCTAAACCAGATATTTCTTTACATTCTTTATTCAAGAATTCTAATTACACTTAAAGACTACTTTTATTAAAAAAAAAATGCCATTTCCTTTTACAAATACATGTAGTCTTGCAACTTTATACTTATCACACTTTAATCCCTTTTTCATACACTTTGAAGGAAAGAATTTATACTCTTCTTATTTCATGTTTAAACCTAACAAATCTTCTTTAAACTTGTTTCTACACTTAATGCCAAAATACTACAAGTTTTTATCTATGAGAAGATGGATTTTAAACCTTAAATCCTATTAAATGGGCCAAACATATATCTCATTCTACAGATCAATCACACTTGAAAAAAAATTCACTTTCAAAGCATAAAAGACATTTAATTTTTTCAAACTCAACAAATATTCATTTTTCATAAAATTTTCACCCTACTCATGTAATCTAACCCAAAGTCTAGAAATATGAAAAATAGAGTCTTAGTTCTAAGAGTAATGTTTTTCCACCTCTAAAGGCTCCAATGGTGGTAAAAATGTTGGTGTAGAAGGAGAAACCCTCACCTCCAAATGTGGCCTCAATGGGTTACCAAATTCATCCTCCAAAATACTCCATTTATACTCCATTCAATCTTCCAAGCAAAACCCACTTCAAACTCCATGGAAGTTTCATCTTCATCTTCTTCAAAAACTCCCAACAACACCTTAAAAATTCGTAGCTCTAACTCAAACATGGTACAAATGGGTGTGTATGGTTCAAATATAGTAGGATACACTAAGAAAATGGTATTTTATGATGGTAAAATGGTGGAGGAATGGTGGAGGAGTGGTGGGAGAAGCCCTTCTATGGTGGAAGATCACCATATTCCCTCTCTCTCTCTCTCTCTCTCTCTCTCTCTCTCTCTCTCCCCCCCCCCCCCCCAACAAAATGGCGAAACAAGCCTCAATAAAGTACCTTAAAATCTTAAATCCCCATTTTTCCCGATTTGGGTTGATCTGGGCTTGACAGCACACCAAATCAAAGGCCAAAATTATGAAAGTGCACATGGGAAATATTATTAAAAATTTTCAAGTCATGACATTCGAACGACTTGTCTGTCTCGCACGAACGATGTCTCCGCCTCGTTCGAACTTTGGCTTCACACGCCCTTTGCTGGACCTAGAATTGTTATGCAAAAACATCTCGTTTCAAGCCCTGTATTACTTGACCTTCGTGTGACATGTCCACCTCGCTTCTAGCGACCACCCTAGGTAGTTCGAAAGATCTTCTTTTTTCTATTTCCTTTTATTTTTCTTCAATTTTGACTCATAATTCTTCTATAATTATATTCACCCTCACTCCATCACAATTTATGTAAAATTTAATTGAGTTATTGGGACAAGGTGTTACACAAGTATAATAAGCGTGACGAATGATCCCCTCTTACATATATATGTCGGTGCAAAGGTGACATTGACTTAGTCAACTAACAGTTAATTAACACCATGAAACACCTGTCAAGACAGTAGATAAAATGAAAGAGCTAAGCAAAAGTATATCTGAGGCGAGCACATTACTACTTGGACGAGCATAATTAAATAATGAGGATGACCTTTTCAATTGCCTTTAGAGAGGACATGTGGTGTCTTTTGAGTTTTTCATGTGATATTTTCTATTTATGGTATAACAAAAACCCTTAAGACTTCATGCATAAGTGTAATCTGTATTAACTTCTCTGGACTAGTGTTGTATCTGAGTGGGTGCTTCATACAACGAAATTTTGAAGTGTTAACTTTGGTTGGTGGAACAAGATTTGGTTGTACTAATTTATCCTTGGCCCTATGACACCTTGCCTATTTTAACCACGGGTGATCAGTTCTTCATTAAAACAAATAGGAATCCCATTTGGTTCATTCTTAGCATCACTATCGAAAAACTTTTTAATTACTAATCACCAATGTCAAATTAAACTGGTGTCAGATTTTATCTTTTATTACGACCACATGCTGAAATAAAATAAATGAACTAAACCATTCACACATAAATATATTCTGAACAATCACACGATACATATATAAATAAATAAGACCAACTAAACCATCAGTTCTCCAAGTACATTAACCAACCACAATCTGGAATAAGTAAAACTAAAATTAGAATACAGTCTGATGCATAACTGAATAAAATAAATAATCTGAAGGGAAACACAACTAAATGAACTATTAAGAAAATCTCATATCTAGAATGAATGAGCTGAAGCATCTAAAGTAATCTCCTATAAGACTCTACATTGCTACAGCCACGCATCTCTGAATAGGATCTCTAAGTTTGGCATCCCAATGGCTAGACACCTAAAATGTTTGAAAATATTTTTGACACGGGTCAAAGCCTAAGAAAACATTTTGAATGTGTTTTACAAGTATTTAAATCACATTTTAAATCGGTTATTAATTACACATGTAATATCCACGTACACTCTCTTGAGAACCTCACCTCTCAACTAAGTTCAACGCCTAACGTATTCTATCTAACTAGCATCCCCTTCCTAACTAGATAATGTATCTAACTACTATAAAAAATTCTAGTTCCCACATATTTGCCCATACAACACGATACTATAGTCTCAATAATAAATTTATTTATTCCTATTTTATTATTGGGTCAATTATTTAAGTTTCATTACTTAAAGTCTTTTATATATTCACCATCTATCAATTATAATGTCCAACATAAGTATATATATCACCCCAGTATATATTCATCACACATATAATATATACACAACTATAGCATCCCTAAAATGTCCTTTTATGATGCTGGCATACTCTGCTATTAAGTCCATGTACCTCTCGTACTCAATCAATGACTATTGGTTCATCATTTCTCCTCGAACCCCAAATTAATCAACAAAATAATGGAGGCGAACATGGTTCTAAGCCTTTAGGATACGCACATACCAAAATACCCAAATGACCTGGCAGTCCTACCAATACACTTCACATAGTGGGCTGCCCTAAGTTTCATATTTTAGGTCATAAATACATACCTCACTAGAGTCGTCAATCTGGTATCTCCCTCTATGTGAAAACCTATTGATAGCAGGCAGCGTAATTATGTTCACTCACATAATCAAATCATATCTATAAGTATTATCACAGCCTACCTACATATTATATTCAGTAGGTATGCACACAACCCAATCCCATCAACTTATATGTAGCATATATCGCTCGCATATTAGAAGTAGCGTAAATTTTAATTAAAATTCCAATTCATATAATTTCGAGTATCGCTCACTACTCTAAGGGTACTAGTTGCCCCTAACATAATATGTAGTTATCCTCATCGTATACTACTGGTCGTAAACATACGTTCACTCATCACTCCGTGACCTATCTCAAATTTCATTCATTCCTAAAGTATGATTATGGATATTTTCTCAATTATCCCTATCCTTACCTCGTTTCAATTTATGTAAACCTAATCCCTTCTCTAGGCCAACAGACATTTTCATATTCCCCTCTATAATTTAAAAATGTACCAAAATTCCCCTCAAGGATTATCCAATGTTTCAGGGCTTAACAAAAGAGGAAATTTTTTCAATTCCGGGAAAATCGAATTGATTCGTCTTGCCGAATAAATTTGCCCTTGGGCCGAATGGATTCAAAATGTATCATGTGTATTCTTCTTCAGTTCGCTATTAAAAATTCTTATGCCATCTAATTCCTCAAACTTTTATACAATAGTCCCAAACTCCCAATTAACATAATTAAACATCAAATATACATGTAGGGATGATTTCTAACTTAAAACATATATTAAATCCATCCAAGATCATATTAAAATTCTATTAATCATTAAACCCTAATTTTTTTGTTCTTCACATATGTTCATGAAAACCCAGATTTATCCCACATTCTAAATTCCACAAATTTTGAATTTCGTTTTATCTATACAATTGGATTCATTCTACATGCAATCATAATTCAAATTGTGAGTTTTATTAATCAAATCACAAGAATATTATCAATTATCTTTAATTCACAAACCCTACTCTACATGAGTATTATAACTTATAAAAATGTGGAAGATAAACACTTACCTTGTATGTGAATGATCTGATTCCGTTCACTTGATGATTATTCCCTTCTAATCCACACTCCAAAGGTGATGGTGGTGCGAGAATATGGTTGAAGTCTTCAAGACTCCTTTCCTAAGTTCCAAAAATCCTCTCCCTTTCTTCTCTAATGGCCTCTAAATGTTTTCTATTCCTCTTACCCTAGCCTCTCACAACTACAAGTTAATATAAACTTTGGAAATTCTTATATCCATTAACCCTAGGCTACCAAATGACTAAACTGCCCTATCGTGGTGTTGGTTTGGTCTAAAACTGTCCCGGGACCCAAACTATACACCCGGGTATACTATTTTGACTGTTTCAACCCTTTCAGACTCAACAGTAACCTCAAAATCATCATTCAAGTTACTCATAAATAATTTCCTATCTCGACCTCATATAGTCCACACATGACACCCGATTGAGATAAAATACTGACATGTCACTATCACTCGATATGACATCAAATATGTAGTTACTATTCACTTAGTAATTTTATTCGATAAACATTAATAATTTCTCTCCATTAAATAATTTAATCAACCCATAACATTTAATTTTCATTAAATTACATCACGCGGGTAATTTAATTTAACCTAATTAATTAAAATTGTAGGTTCTAAAAAATACGGGTTATTACATACTTCCCCCTTTATAAGGGAATTTTGCCCTAAAAATTGCGACGTACCTGTGGTGAATAACTCTAGATACTGCTCACACATGTAATCCTCCCGCTCCCATGTTAACTCGTCCACATTGTGGTTCCCCCATGTTGATACCAAATTTAATCTTCTGACATGGACCAATCATATGAAGACACGTGGCTATCTACATGGAAACAACAAACACTTCCGAGGAACCCACGCGCTCCGAGGAACAAGGCTACAACGAGGAAGACTAGGTCCCCGAGGAACACTGCTTCCCCGAGGAACTCACACGCTCCGAGGAACAATGCCTCTCCGAGGAACTCTTGAATACCGAGAAGCTTAGGCGGTCCGAGCAACTCAGGCGGTCTGAGCTGCACCTCGAACAAAGCATTAATGATGAGACAACCAACAGTTTGACTATTCATTAAATGCTTATCATTCAGATGCGCATGCATAAAAGGCATTAAATGTGTTACCCTTTCATATGTACATCATTTAATGTATCACCCTTTCACATGATAGCCCCAAGGCTATAAATACATTGTACAATCCTCATTATAAAGGGGGCTGGACAGGAATTTCTTGAGATAATTTGTAATCGAGAATTCCCATACAAACAGCAATACCAAAACAGTGGACGTAGGCCATTCTTATAAGGCTGAACCACTTTAAAAATTATTTGTCTCATTTATTTATCTGTGATTGAATTATTAGAGTGATCTAATTTTTTACATCAACAGATTGGCACCGTCTGTGGGAAACGACTGATAATATCATTTTTCATCAAAAAATAATCCATTACCAATGGCGGATATTCCTGAATCCAGCAATCAAAACGCTGAAACCCCTCCAAATCCATCTGCTCCACCTATTATTCCAGATCTGACTGGAATAATGGCAAATCTGGCTCAGGGCCAAACCGTCATGAAAGAAACAATGCGACAACTCATCCAAACCCTCCATGGCGGTACGTCATCCCATTCTGGACCACGAAGCATTCAAAGAAATATCCGTGCGCCTTCTTCGTGTACTAGGCGTACTAACTCACATCGCAATGAGGAATATGATGATTTCTCTTATCAACCTTGGCGAACTTCGTCGGTGCGAGCCACAGATACTGAACAACGTGTAACCCTCTCCCCAGAAAGGACCAGCGCATTGGAAAGATTAAGTAAGGTTTCTCCTTTTAACCGATTAGGCCCTAGGAGGAATAACAGCCCTCTTAATGCAGCATCGAGGAGATTTCAACGACCATCAGATTTAAGGGAAGGATCTGCCCAGTCGCGACCAGCTGCTCGTCAAGATAGATCCTATGACCGACCAGCTGCTCGTCAAGATAAATCCCAGGAAGCCACTTCAACGCGATCAGTTGCTCGAACCAATAGGCCCGAGGAAGGAAATTATGCATGGAAAGGATCTATTCAGAGGCTGGAGGATAGATTAGGGGAAATGGCTAAGGCCAAGAATCCTCTACAACGAACCTTTGTTCGAGGAACACCTTTTGTCCAGGACATTGTTGATTTTCCAACACCATCAAAGTTCAAAGCACCTGTTGTGACTCCCAAGTATGATGGAAAGACTGACCCTTTCCTCCATATAGAACAATACCAAGCTGCAGCCGACATCTATGCTGTCCCAGATGAGATGAGATGCAGACCATTCTCGGGAACACTTACCGGATCTACTCAAATATGGTATAATAGTCTTCCTCGGGGTAAGATGTCAACTTTTCTTCAACTGGCCGAGCTATTCATTGGGAATTTCTGCTTTGGAGCAAAGCCAGTTAAACGAGTAGCACATTTGTTAAGTGTTAGACAAAAAGCTGGTGAGAGTACCAGAGATTATATAACTCGTTTTAATAACGAGAAACTCGAAGTCATTGACTATGAGGAGAAGACAGCGATTATCGCTTTGATGAGTGGACTACTGCCAAACAAGTTGTACTACACTTTGGCCAAAGATCCACCTCGAACCATGTCAGACCTAATGGGAAAAGCGTCCAAGATTATGAATGTCGAGGAGGCTATGTCTGGGAAGAAGAATATGGACGCCAAAGAAACCAAGGTGGAAGGTGATAAAGCTAAGAAGAAAGAACATAAGAATAATGGTGGTGACAAACAATCCAAAAATATATCGTTGTGGGAGGTCTTGAGGAAATTTGATAATTACACACCTTTGAAGGCAAATATCAACCACGTCCTGGAAGAAATCAAGAACAACGAAGAGTTAAACTGGCCAAAGAAAATGAAGGCAGACCCTGACACGAGGAACAGGGAAAAATATTGCGAATTCCACAAGGATCATGGCCATATGACCAAAAATTGCATAGCTCTTCAGAATGAAATTGAAACACTCATCCGACGAGGAAAGCTAGCAAAGTATGTTGATCGAGGAGGCGAAAGAAGAAACAAAGACCGAACTAGAGAGAGGTCTAGATCTCCTCATCGAGCAGAGGAGAACAAGAAGAGAAACCATGAAGTTGATCCAGAGGATGACCCCGATCTTCCAAAGAAACCAAGGCAGCCAGAACGAGAGGTATTTTTAATACGCTTTGGGTCATTTGATTGTAATGTTATTACAGGATGAGATGCAGGAGGAGGAGACCTTACTGCAGAAAGAAAATCTCACCTCGGTGAGACTCAAGCTTGCTCGTACATTCAGCGAATAAATCTAGCTGAGGAAGATTGCCCGAGAAAGGTGAACAAGGAGAAATTAGTTATCAGTTTTTCAAAAAATGACCTTGCAGGTGTTTTATATCCTCATGATGACCCGCTGGTGATCAAAATGAGAATGAAGGAGGTCATAATTTCAAGAGTACTGGTCGACAATGGTAGCTCGGCAGACATCATGTTCTACTCGTGTTTCGATAGTTTAAATCTAAAGCTATCTCAACTGGAGCCTTACCACATACCCCTCATTAGTTTTGCTGGCGAGAAAGTATTTCCACTTGGGACGATCAAGTTGGATATATTCATTGGTACGTGGCCTGCTTGTCGGACAAAAAGAATACGTTTCTTCGTGATGGATAAGAATGTCCAGCCATCGTACAATATCATCATGGGAAGAGTAGGATTGAAAAAGTTCGAGGCTGTACCATCTACAGTGCATCAGTGCCTAAAATTTCCAACAAACTTTGGAGTAGGAGTTGTGAGAGGTGATCAAAAAGTAGCTCGGGAATGCTATTATTCATCCGTCGAGCAAGAAGAACTAGAAGAATCAAAGAAAAAGACTACTACCTATCAAGTGGATGAAGGTGCAGAAATTGAAACATTGGATCCTCGAGATGAGTCGCAACTCGTGAAGGGTTAAGTGGTGGAAGCTACTGAAAACATCATTTTGGACGACGAGCACCCTGAGCGAACTACTCAAATAGGTTCGTCGTTGGAAGCCTCATTAAAACAGGAATTGATAATTTTCCTTAGAAGCAGAAGACAAACTTTTGCGTGGAGTCATGAAGATATGCCTGGGATAGATCCAAACTTCTTATGTCACGAGCTCAATGTGAATAAGGAGATTAAACCTGTGAAGCAAAGAAGAAGAGTATTCAGTCCCGAGAAGAATCAAGCTATACAGGAGGAAGTCGAGAAGCTCCAGAAAGCTTGTTTCATTGAAGATGTTAAATATCCAGATTGGTTAGCTAATGTGGTAATGGTAAAGAAGAAAAACAACAAGTGGAGGATGTGTGTAGACTTCACCGACCACAACAAAGCATGCCCAAAGGATCACTTTCCACTGCCCCGAATTGATCAACTGGTGGATGCCACCTCGGGACACGAGTTGCTGAGCTTCATGGATGCTTATTCTGGCTACAATCAGATCAAAATGAAACCTGAAGACATGGAGAGTACTTCTTTCATTACCCCTAGAGGAACTTATTGTTATAATGTTATGCCTTTTGGTTTGAAAAATGCAGGTGCGACATATCAGAGGCTGATGAAAAAGGTCTTTGCTGAACAAATCAGTGACAATATGGAAGTCTATATTGATGATACGCTGACGAAAAGCAAGAAAGCTGCCAATCATCTAGTTGACTTAAGTCAGACTTTTGATCAACTAGATAAATATCAAATGAAGCTGAACCCGATGAAGTGCATCTTTGGAGTATGAGAAGGCATGTTTCTCGGGTACATTGTTAATCAACGAGGCATTGAAGCAAATCCTGAAAAGATCAAAGCTCTATTAGGGTTGCGATCTCCAACAACGAAGAAGGAAGTACAAAGTCTCACGGGATGAATAGCGGCACTCAAAAGATTTGTGTCACGAGCAACTGATAGATATCTCCCATTCTTCAAGACACACAGAAAGACTTTTGAGTGGAATGATGAATGCGAGAAGGCTTTTTAAGACTTGAAGAGATACTTGGGAGTACCTCCACTATTGTCCAGGCCAGTGATGGGAGAAAAATTGTACTTGTATCTTGCAGTGTCCGAGAATGCGGTTAGCTCGGCCTTGATCATAGCGGAGAATGGAGTATAAAAACCAATTTATTATACGAGTAAGGCCTTCCGAGGAGCAGAGATCAGATATCCAAGGCTGGAAAAGTTAGCACTGGCGCTTATTGAAGCAAGTAGGAGAATGAGGCCATACTTCCAGGCTCATACCATAGTAGTATATACTGATATGCCATTGAGGCAAGCCCTGCCTAAGCCAAAAAAATCAGGAAGATTGATGTACTGGGCAATAGAGCTCGGTGAATATGATATAGTCTATGAACCCAGATCATCGCTTAAAGGACAGGCTGTATCAGATTTTATAGCGGAGTTCACCTATCCTGATAGCTCCGAGGAACAAAAGTTGCTCGCTGATCAACCTGTGGATGTTACAGGATCAACAAACACTAGCTCAGAACAACTCCGATTGGTAAAAGGGCAAGTGGATGTTACAAGATCATTGACTTCAGGCTCAGACCAATTTCAATTGGTAAAAGGGCAAGAAGAAATGATCATCGCAGAGCAAGTAAAATCTGAGGAGGAAATGAAGCAACAAATATTTCACCGAGGAACTCTAAATGATCAGAAATTTAAAGAAGAGTTACCTATATGAAGGCTATATGTAGATGGCTCATCTTGCACTGCAGGATGCGGCGCGGGGATAATTTTGAGCACTCCAGATGAGGTCGATATGGAATACGCTTTGCGTTTCCAATTCAAAGCTTCCAACAATAAGGCTGAGTATGAGGCCATGATTGCAGGACTTAATTTGGCAAAAATTATAGAGGCGCAACAGGTCATTATTTTCGGTGATTCTCAATTGATCATAAACCAAATGATGGGAGTATATGCAGTTAGAGGAGAATTAATGATCAGATATCATGCAAAGGCAAAGGAGCTGGTGTCAAAATTTGCCGCTATTCAGCTGGTCAAAATACCAAGAATGGAGAATGCGAGAGCAGATGCCCTAGCTCGATTAGCATCAACTACTCGCACCGAGCTACGACGAACAATCCCAATTGAAGTGTTAGCTGGTCGGAGCATAGATGAAGATATGACGATGAACTTTATCACCCTTGATTTAGGACCATCTTGGATGGATTCCATCAGGGAGTATATCGAGGAGGGAGAATTTCCAATTGACAAGTTCGCTGCCAAAAAATTAAAGTTTAAAGTTGCTCGGTATGTATTAACTAATGGTGTTTTATATAGACGAGGAATTATGGAAGGTTTGCAGAGATGTGTACACCCCTCCGAGGTAAAAGAATTAATTGAAGAGATCCACGAAGGGTCTTGTGGAGCACATGTAGCAGGTCGGACGCTTTTACAAAGGATAATGACGCAAGGATACTACTGGCCGACGATGAGGGCTTATTGCATAGCCTACGCTAAGAAGTGTGACAAGTGCCAGCATTTTTCCTCCATCCGAAGAACTCCACAAGCATTGTTGACACCCATAACTTCCCCTTGGCCATTTTCCATGTGGGGAATTGATTTGGTTGGGACACTGCCAACGACCCGAGGAAGGTTTAAACACCTCGTCGTCGCAGTGGACTATTTTACTAAGTGGGTGGAAGCTGAGCCACTCATTAATATGACGTACGAGAAGATGTACCAATTTGTTTGGAAGAACATCATTTGTCGATATGGTCTACCTCATGCCTTCATCACAGACCATGGAACACAATTTGATAATGAGGAGTTTGTCGCCTATTGTCATCAGTCAAACATTTTGAAGGTCCACTCAGCACCAGGCCATCCTCAAAGCAATGGACAAACTGAAGTGACAAACAGAACGCAGCTAAATGGCTTGAAGAAAAGACTGGATGATGTAAAATCGAACTGGATCAACGAGTTACAATCAGTACTTTGGGCTTACCGAACTACTCCCCGAGTAGCAACTGGAGAAACACCATACATGCTGGCATTTGGAACTGAAGCCATTATACCTGCCGAGTTGGGCCTCCCAACACACAGGGTACTAAATTTTAATTCCCCTGTCAGCGACTTAATGAGAAGATTGGATTTAGACATGCTCGAGGAAGTCAGAGAAGAAGCAGCCATTAGAAATGCTGCTTACCAGCAACGAACAACTTTGTTCTACAACAAAAGGGTAAAGAAGTGCGACTTGAAAGAAGGAGACTATGTACTGAAGAAGGTAATTCAAAATCACAATAAGCTGGAAGCAAACTGGCATGGACCGTACCGAGTTATAGAAGTTGTTTGACCAGGAACTTATCGAAAAGCAACTTTATAAGGCGAGGAGTTTAAGAATGCATGGAACGCAGAGCACCTACGCAAGTATTATCAGTGATGTATATGTAACACAGTTCCATCAGTATGAATAAAATGAAGATATTCTGCTAAAGTCTCTCCTTTTATTGAGAATTTTTCGGGGAATACTAGTGCTACACACTACTCAGCAAAACTCGGCAAAGCTCATACTGCTCAGCAGCAAAATATTCCTAAAAATGCCAACTTCGGTTGGTTAGGAAACAAAATATTCCTAAAAATGCCAACTTCGGTTGGTTAGGAAACAAAATATTCCTAAAAATGCCAACTTCGGTTGGTTAGGAAATAAAATATTCCTAAAAATGCCAACTTCGGTTGGTTAGAAAACGAAATATTCCTAAAAATGCCAATCTGTTTGGCTAGGAAACGAAATATTCCTAAAAATGCCAACCTGTTTGGTTAGGAAACAAAATATTCTCGCAAATGCCAACTTATGTTGGTCGGGAGGTAAGATTATTCCAGAAAGTGCAAAAGTTGCTAACTATGGCTGGTCGGAGATAAAAACCCACCAACTGTAGTTGGTCGACAAAGAAAATTTACCGACCTTGGTTGGTCGGAAACATTTAAGAGAAACGTCTACTAACTATGGCTGGTCGGAGATAAAAACCCACCATCTGTAGTTAGTCGATAAGCAAAATTTACCAATCTTGGTTGCTAACTATGGCTGGCCGGGGATAAAAACCCACCAATTGTAGTTGGTCGACAAAGAAAATTTACCGACCTTGGTTGGTCGGAAACATTTAAGAGAAAAGTCTACTAACTATGGCTGGTCAGAGATAAAAACCCACCATCTGTAGTTAGTCGATAAGCAAAATTTATCGATCTTGGTTGGTCGGAAACATTTTATGGGTAAAATTATTTCAAAAAGACTAACTATAGCTGGTCGACATGGAGAATCTAACAACCTTGGTTGGTTAGAAACATTTTAAACAACATTTTTATACTCATTACTTTATTATTAAGTGATCGAGCAATAGTATTGATACTTGTAACTTTTTTTTTACTGAGTTGGTCGACAAACAACACAATATTGTTATTTTTTAACATATATGCATAAATATAAAGTGTTTGATAACTACAAGACAATAACAATCAATATTTGTGAACAAAAATGAAAGTCTTTCATTGAATTCAAAATAAATTACATTGATAATGAAATTACAGTTACATTGACATGTATACTAACTATTACATCAAAAATTCCTATTCTACTGGTCTCTTCCCCTCTGCTTTTGACACAGGTTCCTCACCAGCAGGCGGATCATTTAAAGACAGAGGAGAATTGATGAAATTGAGATCCTTCAACATCCTGACATTCATCACGGATGGTCGATCTAGGAGATGCTCGGGACGAGATACCTCGATTTGAGAATGTAAATTGTAGTCACCGAGATACATTGAAATTAAGCTCCGAGGAATGGCTCGAGAAGGGATCCAATCCATGTCCAAATTGTATGGTGGCACAGGCAAGTCGAGCAACCCGGGATCATGATAGTCCCACAGATAATGACCTTGTTCGAGCTTCAGCACAACTAAGGCATTCAGCCAGCCTTGCTTGTAGCCTTCATTGTTGGCATTCTGGATATGATCATCCAAGTGGAATAGTGCTTCGTTGTATCCAGCCATCCAGAACTCCCTGGGCTGTTTGTGGAATTGATATGTTAGCTTTTCTAGTTTCTCGTGGAGATTCTTGATGAAAAGCTCCTTATTCTCCAAGACTGACTTCTGCGCAGAAAGCTGTTTTTCCAGGTCCCTAATCTTCTTTTGACATATCAGACAACGCCTGGTTCTTCGCCATTAATTGAAAATCCTGGTTCTCTAAGGCAGACTGAGTCCTCTGTTCCTCGACAAGAACCCGAGCTGCTCTTGCTCATCCCCGAGGAGCTCTTGCTCGACCACTAGAAGATGAAGAGGTGCCAGAGCTCCTCAAAGTCTCCAACTCGTCCCTCAACTTGGCGTTCTCAACCTCTAAGAACGAAAATACCTCATCGATCACTGGGATCAAGGCACTAGAAGTGGAAGATGCAGACTTCAATTGTGACAGCTCCTTCTGCAGGTTATTGTTCTCCTTTTCCAGCAACTCAGCAATCTGTCTGCATTCTTCGACCTCACCTCTCAAGGTTCTCTCCCTTACATCGTACCCAACAAAAAGCTTCTCGTAGCCCTTGTCGGCGATGATCTGCTGGTACTTCTTCTCGTACCCCTCATGCAACAAAGTAGTGGATTCTTTATATTGAAGCTGAAGGTCCTCGAGGGTGCTTTAAATATCCTCAATCATTTCATAATAGGCAACGTTATTGTCTACAACCCTATCAAGAAGACACTTCAGATATTGATATGCTTCCACTGCCTGTTCTGAAGCATCATGACCAAGTATGTCGACAACTTGTGCAGCACTCAGGTCTGTGTGACCAGCCTTAAAGTACTCATTACATTGTCGCAGCAACTTTGTATCATTGGCAGATAGCAGTTCCATCCTAGCTAGAAACTAGCAGAGAAAGAAGAGCAATCATCAATAAGAAGAATAAGCAGAGTATGAATGAAAGATAGACAACATTATGTAAAAAAGTTCAAGTTTTATTAGATCATAGTTCAGAGTTACATCTTCTGGGTTACATTTGATAAAGAGAAACAAAATAAAGAGAAACCCGAACAACACTACACCTTTTCCTTATCTCCCAAAACCTTCTTGGGAGGTTGGGATGAAGAGGTAGTTGCTCGGAAGAAAGGGATGGTTGCTCAGGGAGAATAGGCAGTTGCACGGAGGAAGAAACGATTTGTTGATTTTCCTCAGCAGCAGGCTGGATGACTAGGGCATGATCACCTATCACCACCGAAGATTCTTCAGAGGTAGCTTCGTCCTCTTATAACTCTTCTGGAGTTGGAGGGGGACCAGGGATATGTCTCTGGAAGAGCTCGGAAGACTCGTCGACCTTCATCTCCTGAAGGGCAGCAACCCATCCATCCCTAAAGTACTTGAGACTGCCATAGTCCCCTTGCGACACCATGGCAGCCAACCCCTTGTTCCACCCCTTGTCCCAGCAAGAGCTGAAAGACTTATTCACTGCCATCTTCCTCTTCAATTTCTCTGAGGAGAGCTTCTCGAATAGCAGGTTCTCAGCAGCCTTCAATTTATTTTCTATTTCCTCCTTCTGCCGACCTACTTCCCGAAGTTGAGCCAACTCCTCCTTGGCAGCTTTGAGTTTATCTTCAAACTCTCCAGTAGTTTTGAGCCTCTCCTCAAGCTCCTTATTTGCCTTCTCTTGGGTATTTATTATCTTCTCCAACTCCTTGGAGGCATCAACAACTCGAGCTTTTTCTTGCTCGAAGGAGGCAAACTTCTTTTCCCAGATAGCTTTATCATCAGCATATTTCTGTCGAGAATCTGCCAAAGACTTGGTAGCTTCTTCCAGAGCTCCCTCCACACTCGACGAGGAGCAAGAAGCCTTAATCGCTTCATCCTTCTTCGGGATTATGTTAAAGCAGCTCGTCAACTGTGAACAGAAAAAGAAAGCAAGTTAGAAATAAAAATGACAAAGGAAATATGAAAAATTGAAAGTAAGAAGACTTACAGAAGCAAGGTGACGAGCAGCTAGTGAGGTTACCATGTCCCGAGTAAGGTTTTCTTCAGTACCTTGTACCTCGGGAATGATCGAGGACTTTACCGAGCTCATGGCAGAACTCAGGGGAACAAAAGTTGGAACCCCAATTCCAGCAACTAGTGGATGAGTAATGGAATCAGCTAAATTGACCAAGGAGCCCTTCTTCAGCCTCCTTGGGGGAACAGGTACAGATTCAACCAAGGAAGAACCCTTGGTCGGTGATATCACAATCACCTCTCCAGGAGCAGCAGACCTTCTCGGAGCCATTGCAGGTTTCTCAGCAACCTTCACAACTGCAACAGCTGAGGAAGGTGCATCATTCTTCTTCATCCCCTCCCTTGGGACATCAATCCTACTCCTCTTTGCCTCCCCAGAACCGGAGGCAGTCTTCTCAAACAGGGTAGGAGGTCTTCTCTTCTTTATCCTTTCACTTAAAGGAATATGAGATTCAGGCGATGAGCTGGTGGAAGCTGGTACTGGCTCTGATTCACTTATCACTGGACGAGCAGTGAAAGAAGTGGTATAGCTCTTGTACTGGAGCAGATACGAAGCCGACCTAATGTGCTCATCGGCAACACTCTGATGCAGACTCCAGATAAGTTTCAAATGCCTTATATTGACATCTGCATCTTTTAGGCACTTTCTCTTGCTATCAACTGCAAATAAATAAACATTGTTATCAGTGGCACATTTTATCAAACATAAAAGAAACATGATTTCAAAATAAATAAAATAAAATAAAAATAACCTATCCCATTGCCATAAGGAGGGCATCTGGGACACTGGTAAACCTCATCACCAGTTAATGGAGGGTGCCGCCAATTTTTTGTGACAACCCCGTGTTCAAAATAATCCCTATTGGCATCAGGGAGATTGACAACTAAGGCTCTATTTAAAAATCTACTTTTTAAATAAAAAAATATTATCATTAACTGCCCATCTATAGTAGTACATGATTTCTGGAATTCCTATGCGATTTCCATGGACTTGATTTAATTTATGCACCCCATTAACTATTCTCCATGTGTTGGGGGCTATTCTCGCAGGAACGATGTCAAAATAATAACAGAATTCCTGACACAAAGGATTTGGTGGAAAAGAGAATCCACACTCAGCAATAAAAAGGCTGGGGAACCAATGTCCCTCAGCCAAATTGAAATAATCAGAAGGCTCAGAAAGCTCTTCAAAGACAACCCAAGAGGGAATGGCAAAATCAGAGCGAAACTTTTCAAGAGACTCAACAGAGTAATCCATGATGATGAATAAAAGAAATGAAGAAGAAGGAAGAAGATCTTACAGGAAAAGAATGGATTCGCTGACAACGAACGACTGAAAAGATGAACGCACAAGAGAGAAAGAAGAGACGATGTAAAACTCGAAGATAAAAATTTGAAAAGGTAGAAGATGATGGGAGTGTTTGTGAAGTTTAAATACCTTGCCTTGGGAAATGGTGAAATAATGATTACAAAAAAGGATGATTACGTTACCGGCGGCTAAAAAGATGAAAAGTGGTGCGGGAATCAAAGCGGACAACACCGGCTAAAAAGATGAAAAGTGACGCGGGTATCGAAGCACGCAGGAAAGTCCAAAAAAGCATTATTCTACGAATTGGGAATGAGAAATAAATACAAGGGAAACGCTCCTAAAAATCAGGAAGACTCTTTAAAGCTACCACATTCCGAGAAATAATGTTCCATACTCCTCAAATTTCGAACTATGAAACATTGGGGGATTCTGTTGATACCAAATTTAATCTGCTGACATGGACCAGTCATATGAAGACACGTGGCTATCTACATGGTAACAACAAACACTTCCAAGGAACCCACGCGCTCCGAGGAATAAGACTACAACGAGGAAGACTAGGTCCTCGAGGAACACGGCTTCCTCGAAGAACTCACACGCTCCGAGGAACAATGCCTCTCCGAGGAACTCTTGAATACTGAGAAGCTTAGGCTGTCCGAGCAACTCAGGTGGTCCGAGCTGCACCTCGAACAAAGCATTAATGACGAGACAACCAACAGTTTGACTATTCATTAAATGCTTATCATTCAGACGCGCACGCATAAAAGGCATTGAATGTATTACCCTTTCATATGTACATCATTTAATGTATCACCCTTTCACATGACAGCACCAAGGCTATAAATACATTGTACAATCCTCATTGTAAAGGGGTCCGGATCGGAATTTCTTGAGATAATTTGTAATCGAGAATTCCCATACAAACAGCAATACCAAAACAGTGGATGTAGGCCATTCTTATAAGGCTGAACCACTTTAAAAATTCTTTATCTCATTTATTTATCTGTGATTGAATTATTAGAGAGATCTAATTTTTTACATCAACACCCCACTAAACTCTAACCAAGGGTACCACCTTAGACCGCAACTTATGCTCACTACGATCAAGTATCGCCACCGCTTTCTCCTCATATAAGATATCGGTCTGCAAGTCAATCTCCTATAATGGAACATACCAAAAATCTCTCTCGCTCCTCTGGTACTTCTTCAATGATGACGCGTGAAACACGTCATGAATCTTCTTGGGTGCTCTAGTAGCCCCAGTCTATAAGCTACTGGTCCCACTTTCTCAATGATCGAAAATGGTCCCACATATCTCGACGCCAATTTCCCCTTCTTATAAAATCTCATAACTCCTTTCATTAGAGACACTCGTACAAACACCTGGTCATCGACCTAAATCTCTATGTTCCTCCTATCTTCATCGGTGTAACTCTTCTGCCTATCCTAAGCTATTCGGATGCACCTTCGAATCAGCTCGATCTTGGAAGTGGTTTCTTCAATCATCTCTGGCCCAAATAAATTATTATCCCCCACCTTCAACTAGAAAGCGGGCGAATAACAAGGTCGACCGTATGGTGCCTCAAATGGTTCCATGCTGATGGTGAATTGGTAGGAGTTATTATATACAAACTCCACCAAATGAAGGTATTACTCACATCCTCCCCCAAAGTCAAGTATGCACATCTACAACATATCCTCAAGCATCTGATTAACCCTCTCTATCTGCCTATCTGTATGTGGGTGATAAATTGTACTCAACGATAAATTCATGCACATAGCCTCTTTGTCGATCTCTGGTGATCTACCTTCACTAGCTTGTAGGTAGCACACTTCGAGATAAACTCCGCTATGTCCTGCTTCATTCCCAACCATTAATATTATCTGCGCATATCCTAGTACATCTTATCCCCCACCAGGATGTACCACAAATCGGGACCCCTGAGCCTCTTACATCACTACATATCTCAAATCATCACCCTCTGGAACCACGAGTCTCCTATTAAAATACAGACCACCCTCTAAACTGATCGAGTACCCCTCTACCCCATTAGCTAAATACTGGCAAACTCTATCGTGGTTGTAATAATCCTCTGCCTTTGCTTTCACCACTCTCATCATAATCTCGGGAGTGACAACTAATACGGATATGAAAGATGTAGCAATCTCTTTATCATCTCTAAGCTCTATCCACTTCGCTTTCCAAACCTCCGTTAGATCTCATGCAGGCCTTTGGCTTAACATGTATGCCATCATGTTAGCCTTCCAAGAATGATACTGAATATCAAACGGGTAATCTTTCTCGAACTCCAACCATCTCCTCTACCTCTTGTTCAAATATTTCTGCATGAATAGATACTGAAGCGATTTATGGTCCATGAATAAGGTAAACTTCTCTCCCAATAAATAATGCCTCCAGATCCTCAAGGCAATTAAATTGTGGCTAACTCCAAGTCATGTGTGGAGTAATTCCTTTCATGAGGTTTAAGCTTGTTATATGCATACGTTATAGCCCTCTCCTCCTGCTATAGTACACCCCAAGTCCTTCCAAAGATGCATCAGAGTAGACGTAATATGTTACTCAACCCTTAGGCAGTGCAAGTATAGGTGTTGATGTTAATTTCTCATTTAGCTTATCAAAAGATAACTGACAATGGTTATCCCAAATAAATGGTACTCCTTTGCGAGTCAAGTTTGTCAATGGACCCATAATCTTTGAGAAACCCTTAAAGAGCCTTTGGTAATATCCTGCCAATACTAAAAAGCTATGAACCTCAATCGGTATCGTGGGTTGTCCCCACTCCCTCACCACCGATACCTTACTCGGATCAATAACGATACCCTTCTCAGACACAATGTGGCCCAAAATACTGCATCTCCCGAAGTCAAACCCACATTTCCCAATCTTCGCATATAACTAGTGATCTCTAAGTGTCTGTAAAACCATTCGTAAATGCTCGGCATGCTTATCCTTAGAGAGAGAGAAAGTAAACTATAATATATTTGATGAACACAATCACAAACTGGTCGAGGAACTCTCAAAAACTTGATTCATTAGATCCATGAACACTATTGTCGCATTTATGAGTCCTAATGGCATCACCCTAAACTCGTAGGACCCATATTATGTCAAAAAGCAGTCTTAGGAACGTCCTGCTCCCTGACGCGCAACTGATGATAGTTGGACCTAAAATATATCTTGGAAAAGTAAGCTTTTACCCTTAGTTGGTCGAATAGATCATTGATACGAGGCAGTGGATACTTATTTCGGATCGTGAACTTATTCAACTCTCTATAGTCAATACACAACCGAAGTGACCCATCATTCTCCTTGACGAACAACACCAATCTATCCCACGGTGAAGTACTCCATCAGATAAAATCCTACCTGGGAGATGTTGAATATGCTCCCTCAATTCTCGCATCTTAGATGGGGCCATACGATAAGGCGTTCGAGCTATAGGCATCATACCCGACGCTAGGTCAATAACGAACTCAGTTTCCTAGCTAAGCGGTAACCTCGGTATTTCTTAGAATACATCCTGGAACTCCCTCACAATTGGAATCGAGTCTAATGAAATAACCACCTCCCGTGAGGTCTCCTCCTCGATGTAATACAGATGTGTGCTTGATCGTCCATCAAGAAGAGGCATCGCCACTAAAAACATCTCATTCACTGGAATAGAGAATGTAATAGTCCTCCAGAAATAATCAACCATCGCCCCATATCCATCTAACCAATCCCTCCCCAAGATAACTTCATACCCCTCCATGGCTAACATAATAAGATCGACGACTAAACATAATTTCCCCACATCAATATCCATACCTCTACAAATCGAGTGTATAAGTGACCCACTACCCATCGATGACGCGACACACATAAGGAGACTACTAGTTATCTCTAATAGGCTAACAACTCGTGCAAATATAGTCGTTATGAAAAAATATGCTGCCCCAGGATCAAATAAAATCCCACCCGTAAGCCCAAGAATAGGAAATGTACCCACTACTGCTGGTGGTGCTTATGGGGCCTACTGTATGGAGGCATCTCGGATATTATAGACACGTTCGTACTGTAACTATCCCTACTATGGTGGTACGGGTGGGGTTGGTGCCGCAAGTGGCCTCTGTGTCTGATGTTCCTGCGGGGCACCCTGCTGCTGCGGTGTTCTCCCCTGTTGTGGATAATCCCTCCTCTTATGGCTCGTCTATCCATAAATAAAGCATTGGCCTGGAAAATATCTTTATCTCTAGATGGTGTTGCCCTTGTTATTGGACCTATTGGCCTCCCCCATTGTTCCCTTGGTCCTAGCAGCCCTGAGGAACCTACTGCTGTTGAGGACCCTGTTGGCTCTGCTTGTAACCTCCCTCGGGTTGATAGCCTTAAAATTGAACCTCTGAGCCTGATCCCCTATCAGGAATCCTACCCCTAGTGTCTGCCTAACAGATGTTGATGTGGTGCTCCACTAGCACCGCTTCCTCCTCTCTTTCCCTACTTGATAGGCTCACCCCCTCTCTTGCTTCCCTTCACATGGAAGCAATGATCCTGGCAGTGTAACAGTGCGACATTGGCGACATACATATACGTCACCAATGTGGGGTTACCAATCAAGTGTTACTGATCCTCCAAGCTAAACCATCCATAAATTTTTCCTTCTTCCTTTCTTCATTGTTCACCATGTCTGGTACAAAATTATCCATACGAGTGAACTCCTCCTTATACTCGGCCACTGAATGATCACCCTGAGTCAGCTCACTGAACTTCTTCCACATATATGTCTCTATGGCTGACAAAAAGTATTTGCTGTCAAATTGCACCCAAAAATCAACAATTGTCATATTATCCCTCTCTGCAACTGTGGTAAATTACTCCCACCACTGTAATGCTACTCCAACCAACCTGAAATTGGCCAACATATGCTTTTCCACCTCACTACAATCAATCATATGCAAGTGGCACTGAATATCTTTCTTCCATTAAAATGTTGCAATCATATCAGGTCTGCCACTCTAACGATCCTGGGTGTGCCTAAACAACTGGTTTCACTAGCTACGGTAGCTGCTGGACCTGAGGGAAATGGTAAGACAAGGCAGTCATCGCAGCATTAACTGCCTTTGCCATAATTTCTTCCACCTATGTTTTTAACGCAGACCCCTGTGGTGGTTGTGGATATGGTTGTGGTGCCTATGGCTTTGGCTGGGAATCCCCCGCATTATTCCTAACCACTTCTCTTGTCGCTCGTCTTCTCCTAGGTGGCATCTAAAAATAGATTTTAATTATATGAGTTCACAGCCAGCACAATTATAATAGTAGAAAAATGAAGATCAATTGTGTAAGCATGAATGCAACAGTTCTAATAATAGGGCTTTAGGTCAAAGAACGCTACGCTAAAATCGTAGTAAGCCGTACAGATCCTATGGACTCTAAAACCTGATTCTCCAATACCATCTATGACACCCCTTATGTTAACCACGGGTGATAAGTCCTTCATTAAAACAAATCAGAATCCCATTTGGTTCATTCTTAGCATCACTGTCGAAAAACTTTTTAATTACTATTCACCTATGTCAAATTTTATCTTTATTATGACCACATGCGGAAGTAAAATAAATGAACTAAAGCATTCACACATAAATATAGTCTGAATAATCACACGACAGATCTACAAATAAATGAGACTAAATGAACCATCAGTTCTCCATGTACATAAACCAAACATAATCTAGAAAGGGTAAAACTAGAAACGAAATACAGTCTGATGCATAACTGAATAAAGTAAATAATCTGGAGGGCAACATGCCCAAATTAACTATTAAGGAAATCTCCTATCTAGAATGAATGAGCTAAAGTGTCTAAAGTAATCTCCTCCAGGCCTCCACACTACTGCAACTACGCATCTCTGGATAGGATCTCTAAATTTGGCGTCCCTGTGGCTAGACACCTAAAATGTTTTGAAAATATTTTTGGCATGGTTCAGAGCCCAAGAAAATATTTTACAAGTATTTAAATCACTTATTTATTACACATGTAATATCCACGTACACTCTCTTGATATCCTCACCTCTCAACTAAGTTGCACGCCTAACGTATTCTATCTAACTAGTATCCCCTTCCCAAATAGACAATGTATCTAACTACTTTTGATAAGTCAAGTTCCCTCATATTTCTCCATACGACACGATACTACAGTCTCAATAATAAATTTATTTACTCCCATTTTATTATTGAGTTAATTATTTAAGTTTCACTACTTAAAGTCTTTTAAATAATTATCATCTATCAATTCCACTATCCCACATAAGTAGATATATCACCCCGGTATATATTCATCACATATATAATATATACACAAATCTCGCATCCTCGGAATGTCCCTTTGTGATGTTGTCATACTCTGCTATCAAGTCCATGTACCTCTTGTACTCAATCATGGACTATTGGTTCGGCATGTCTCCTCGAACCCAAAATTAACCAACACAACAATGGAGGAGAACATGGTTCTAAGCCTTTGGGATACGCACATACCTAATGTACCCAAATGACCTGCCAGTCCCACTAACACACTACACATAGTGGGCAGCCCTAAGTTCCATGTTTTGGGTACAAATCCAGACCTCACTGGAATCGTCAAGGTGGGATCACCCTCTACACGAAAACCTCCTGATAGCAGGCAGCGTATGTATGTTCATATAATCAAATCATATATATATATATTCACACAACATATCTACATATTTTATTCAGTAGGTATGCACACAACCTAATTCCATAAACTCGTACGTAGTATATATCGCTCGCATATTTGACGTACCATAAATTTCAATTAAAATTCGAGTTCATATAATTTCGAGTATCGCTCACTACTCTAAGGGTACTAGTTACCCCTTACTTAATATGTATTTATTTCCATCGTATACTACTGGTCGTAAACATAGGTTCACTCATCACTCCATGATCAGTCTCTAAGTTCATTCATTCCTTAATTATGATTATGGATATTTTCTCAATTATCCCTATTATTATCTCGTTTCAATTTATGTAAACCTAGTCCCTTCTCGAGTCCTACTGACATTTTCATATTCCCATATATAGTTTAAAAATGTCCCAAAGCCCCTCATGAATTATCCCAAGTTTCAGGGCTTAACCAAAAAGGAAATAAATTCAATTATGGGCAAACCGAATTCATCCAAGGGCCGAATCGATTTGCCCTTAGGCCGAATCCATTCGAAATGTATTAGATGTCTTCTTCTTCTTTAGTTCGCTATTAGGACTTTTTATACCATCTGGTTCCTCAAAATTTTATACAATAATCTGAAACTCCAAATTAGCATAACTAAACATCAAATATACATGTAGGGATGATTTCTAAGGTAAATCATGTATTGAATCCATCTAAGATCAAATTAAAAGTCCATTAATCATTAAACCTTAAATTTTGTGTTCTTCACATAAGTTCATAAAAACCCAGATTTACCCCCGCATTCTAAATTCCATAAATTCTGAATTTCATTTTATCTATACAATTGGATTCATTCTACATGCAATCCTATTCCGAATTATGAGTTTTATTCATCAAATCAGAAGAATAGTATCAATTATGTTTAATTCACATACCCACTCTACATGGGTATTATAACTCACAAAAATATGCTTGATAAACACTTCATTTTTCCATTTAAAAGGCATGTGTCCATTTTCCCTTTCAATCTTTTTAGGGTTTTCTTCCTTCATCTTAGGTTTTATTACATTTATTATTAGTTAAATTTTCTATTAAGTTTGGTTTGTTTGACATTTAGTTAGAAATTTAGACTTTTAGATAACCATTGAGTTGGTTAGCCTAGGAATCCAACATTTTTAGGGTGTTTCTTACTTTCATCCCTTCTTATTCACCCATTTAGCCCCGAAATCCTATTTCACACACCAAAATGGCTTGTTTATAATCTTAATGATTCACCCTTATCACGTCCAACGCTTGTTTGAGATATTAGCTGAGTTAGAGCCTACATGCCTAGGTATCATCGCCAGGAGGTTTCCACGAACCCTCTAAGTTGTCAAAATAGAGGACGATCCATGGCATCATAAATATACTCCCCAAGAATCATCCACTAGTTACTCAACTTCATTACCGAAGGAATATCCATTTGCTGCCCCCAATATTAATGAAAAAGGAATAGGTAGTTCAGTTCCGCATCAAGCAGGTGTTAATTTAGAAAATAAAGTGTCAATTTCAGCGATAAGTTTGGAATGCTCTTAGGAGGGGCTTAGATCAAATAGGGATGATGACATCAATATTGAGAGTGTAGGACCATTCCCCTCTGTCTCCCCTACAAACGAGACTCTTGATAATGGGACATATGGTGAGGATTATGATTATACATATTCTTGGGATTCCTATAACCCCTCCACTACTGATGAAAGGTGGTATGACGGTGACATCCTTGAGGATGATCTATATCATCTTAGGGAGAAGTATAGTATTCCTATTAGCATCCAATCTAGGTTATCCATTAGTGAAGAAAGGGTGTATGATAATTTAAATTTGGATGAGATATGTATTTCTCTGTGAGCCCTCTAAGTGTGAATTAAATTTCCTCTTCATACCATTACCAAGTACATCCTTAGTGGATATGGCATTACATTAGCTCAACTGCCTCATAATGCTTATAGGACTATTCTGGGGGCAATGATGTTTTGGAAGATCGTAACCAGAATTGATCTCACTGGTGATATTTTTAGGTATTTCCACGGCCTAAAGGACAATGATAAATCCCTCGAGTATTAATATTTTTTTGCCAGGAAATCCAACTTGAGGATGGCTAAAGTAGTCCAAACTGATAATCATAGCTATAAGGGTCAATATGTTTTTGCCAAAGGTGAATCAAAATTTAAGGGTCACGAACATGATGGATCATGTCGGATTCCTCTTGAATGGAAATGGTTAAACGAAATAGGTAAATTTTCATATTATTACATACCTTATCATGTCTCTAACTACTATATTTTAACATTCTCCCTTTATTTGTTTCAGTGAAGAAAGCCACATGACTGCTTGCTATTATCAGGAATCTGGTGGAATATTACTGTTTGAAGAATCCCCCTAAGATTAAAGTCTTATTTTCTATTGAAAAGTTTATCGCTCCTAGATATCATACTCCAATAAGTGTTATTTCCCTAGTGGAAGTAGATATCCCCTTGTAAGAGTAATTATTTTTTATACCAACCTTAGGACTAACCTTGATTTTGAGGTCTAGGTCGAGGTTAACACAAGTATCAATACCTTTCATTTTTGGCTTGTTCTTTATTTATTTTCCTTAGATTACTAACATGTTTGGTTTTTTATATTTATCACGTGATACCTCTAAAACTCCATCCAAATCCACCCTAGGAATGGCTCCCAAAAACATTGATAAAAAAACCAGGGAGATAGCCCGTCAAGAGAGATTAGAGGCTAAGAAGAATATGGTGGAAGCTGAAAGAAAGAGAGTTTAGGATGAGAAGAAGAAGAAGAAGAAGAAGAAGAAGAAGAAGAAGAAGAAGAAGAAGAAGAACAAGATAAAGAAGAATGACAAAGAGGAAAAAACCCAGGCCGGGCAGAACGCTCGAAAGAAAGCTGAGGGAATTATCGCTGCTTTGGAAAAATCTAAGGGCAAAGCCTCTTTGTACCCCAGTGCCCCTACTATAGGGGAAAAGTGACCTCTAGAGCCCCTTATCAGCTAAAATATTCCCAAGATCCCAAGTACAGCTGAATGAAGACCTCTTTGTTAGTTGGTATGAAGTCAGAAGTTGCTCCTTATTATAGGGAGGTTGAAGAGTTTAAGTTTAATCTGATGCCAGCTAATGAGCATAGGGTAGATCCCGACTCCATTTTCACCATGGTGTTAGTTCCACTGACCTACTAGGGTATCATAGCTACAATAATGATTTTGAGTTTCTGAGGGGGTATGACCCATATTCTTTATGAAAGTTAATTCAATATAGGTAATCTGTGGTAAATTTTCTCATAGCTTCCCTCCATTTTATACTTTTAATTGTTTAGTAGTTGAATTAGTTGTCTTTTATTGACAAACTATTGTAGCATCACAATCTTTAGAGAAAATGTTGTTAGTAATAATTACGCATTTAAGGAGTTGGCTGAGGAACATCAAAAGTTAAAGGTTGAGCTGAAAAAAACCTTGAAGGACCTCAAGAAGGCAGGCGAGGAGCTTCAGGAAAGAGATGACTGGATGTTAGCCAAGACTATTGTTCTCAGCATAGCTGAGGAGGAGAATAATAAGATTTGCGATAAGGTAGCTACTGACGATTACAACCCGAAAAGAATGGAAGAAGACTAGAATAAAGCCAAGGAGGATTTAGCTATAGTTACTCAGGCAAACACAAAGTTGTCTCAGGTGCTTGAGATTCGAGAAGACCAGAGAGGCCTTGTTAATTGATGAGGAAGTTGGTGTGACTAAGTACAAGTCTTCGACTAATTATAATTTTAATTGTGTTGGCTTTTTCATGGACGAGTACGAGGAGTTAAAGAAAAGAATGATAACTCGTTACCTAGATATCATTGAGGTGGTGATAATATGGGAAGGTGATGATAATGAGTCCACTACTCTTATAGCCGATCTGATGGTGGCGATTAATGAGCACGCTGCTAAAGATGTGATTGTACCCTGGTAAGTTGTTCCTGATTCAAACCCCCTGTAGGCAGTAATAACAAGAATACTCCGGTGGCATGATATTTATGTGAAGCTTTGTATTTAATCGACTACTTTATTTTGTAATTGAAATATGAACATCTGCTTATTTTGTCTGCATTATAATTATACAGACACAATATATTTTTTTCAACTTTATATAAATGAGGCTTGCGTATATATTGCTGGTATATTAATTTTCTCATTGCTTTGGTTGATTGAAATAGCTCATATATTATGTTCTGGTACTTTGATTGTATGGTTGGTTATTAGCAGACCTTATCTGTTAGCAATATATTTGAGGACGAACATGAGTTGCCATGAACTGGGTTTTATCAGTGTTTTGTCCAACTTACTAATCTCATGGATGTTTATTATGTGTCAACATCGATTACGTAGGTCGACCAAATTTTACGGGGGGTTACCCTTGCATTGGATTATGGTCATATCTTTGTCATCCATAAAGCATGCAATTTCATTACTTTGGTGGGAGTGCTTCTTGTTCACGACCTACCGTAAGATGAGATAGTACATTAATCTTGATTTCTTGTTCGTGACTTATTTGTTCAACGAAGTCATACACGAAGTTCAACTTCCTATTCATGACTTGTTTGTTCAACGAAGTGATACATAAATTTCATGTTAATCCCTCTTATTCGTAATCTGTGTTGAGACGAGATTGTACATGAGTGTTTATTATTTGGTGATGAATATTGATATGCACATATCCCATGGCCACAAAAATAAAAACAAAAGGAGTGGTGGAAGAACTAGAAATTTTATTCATAGCAAAAGGGTAGTACATATTGCTTAATGAGTAAAAAGGATGAAACTTTTATGATTACACTACTGATAATACTTTCTCAAGTGCCCAGTATTCCATGGATTCTTGAACTTCTAGCCTTCTAAACTTTTGATTCGGTAGGTTCCTATCTTGACGAGGCTGGAAATGCGATATAGCCATGCCAGTTGTGTTCCATCTTGTTTCCTTTCTAGATCACCTTTTTTAATACGTAGTCACCCTCCTTCACACTGCTCGTCCTTTCCTTTTAATTATAAAATTGGTTATTCTTTTCTAGTAAGAAACTACCACTAATGCGGTATTTCCCTTTACTTCTTCCAAAAGATCAAGGTCTAACCTCCTCATCAGGTCACTTTGTGGGGGGATCAAATTTAGAACTCTGAGGCTAAGAAGGTCGATCTCCGCTAGAACTACTTTTTTTGTGCCGAAGTCTAACATGTAAGGAGTTTCACCCATGGTCATCCTAGGGGTAGTCTTATAAACCCATAAAACACTTTGCAGCTCGTTGTTCCATTTCCTTTAACGTCATCCAATCTCTTATTGATTCCATCTAGTAGAGTTATGTTGGTTGTAACACCCCATAATTTTTATGATTTAGTATTTAATTATTTTTGGGAGATATGAAAATATTTAAATTGGAGAAACTTAAATTTATGATTTGGAAAATTTATTCGAGTGGGAAGAATTATTTATATTTTACAACTTTAAGCTTAATTGTTCGAAATTTTGTGTGTTGCATTTTGAGGTCAAAATTTCAGAATGTTATAAAGTATTTCAAATGACAATTGCGTGTCGCATTTTGAGGTCAAAATTTGAGAATGTTATAAAGTATTTCGGATGACAATTCTAAGTGCACGGTTGAGTCTGAACGGGTCGAGATAGTCAGAAAAGAGTATTCGGGGGTAGTAATCGGGTCTTGGGGCATTTTTGGGCTTAGCCGGCCCCACACAGGGGGATTTAGGCCATTTTAATTAGGCCCATGTGCCCAAAAACGGGATTAGGAGTTTTAAATCTAATTGAGAGAGTGTTGAATGGCAGTTAACACAATTCTAAACATAACAGCATGAGAGAAAATCAGGGGAAGCAAGTGGAGAACCAACTGGGGATCTTTTGGAGTCGAATTAAAGGACAAAGTGAGTGTTCGTCATAAACCATCCTCTGCACTAACGGATCGGACTCTAAGAACAATTCTAGGCAAGTGGTAAACTGTTGTGATTCTTAAAATATGTGATAATCAATTCATATTATAGTAGGTGTATATGAAATTGTGGGTTTTATGAATTGGATGACTTAGGTTGATATAAAAGTTCAGTTGATGTTATAGTATGACTTGGTGTATAAGAACCAAACTCACATGAGAAACCCAGAATATTGTGTGTGGAATTCGAATCGGGTATTAAAGTTGTGGAACAAAGTTAATTAAAATTTAATGGAAAACCCCATTTCGGAATTGATGAAATAGGTGGAGAAATTGCTTATCTTAAGATCCGTATGATGTGTAGGATTTAAGTTAAACATGTTTATGTGGTGGGGTGACTTTATTAGAGGTTGAAATTAAGGTTTACAAACTTTGGGTTTTCGTCAATGGTGGAAATGCAAAGACGAATGAGGAGGATGACCTAATCGATCGATCGATCGATGGAATGGGTTGATCGATCGACGTTGGAGGATTTCTGACAGTTCGTTCCTTTTGTTTTTATGGGTAAATTAGTTCATTCCCTTTTGAGGCTTATTTATTTAGAGACAAATAAATACAAGGCATACCTTCTAGCCATTCTAGGTAATTGAAATTGGATTTAGGAGGGTGATAATTGTACGTCACGATATGAATAAATTTCCAATTCGTGGGTATTGATTTTGGACCGAGGAAAAATATTTGGGTATTGTAAATATGTCACTACATTATTAAATGGATGGAGGTGTAATTAATTAATTAGAAGTCGGAATATAGACTCGGGTACTAGTGATGGTACGGGCCAAGTGAGCGAGTCCGAATATATTGGTTAAGCGACACCAAAGTAGTGAATAAATTAATATGTAAATTAATTAAATTAGAGTCGGACCGTAGACTCGGGAAGGTAATAAATTTATTAATGAGAAAATTAATTAAATTGAGTCAGACCATAGACTCGGGAATATATAGGCTAGTGTTACGGGTTTTAGTGCACGGTAAAGCATGGATTTATATTATGTATATACGGTGTGGTGATAGTATATATATGTATGTACTTTGCGTGTCCTATTAAATATCAGTGACTACATATTTATTTAAATTATGTACTCTAGTGCTATCAAGGGAGGTTGCGTGATGTGGGTTAATCCCCTAGCTTGAGGAGTAGGGTGAGTAAATCCCCAGGTCATAGCGTCCGGTATATGGGTGAGGGGCTTATCTCACTTTCAGGTGGGAAATATGATCGCCTCTAACGTTTATATTTTTGGCCAAGTTCGCGAGAGAGTCTGACTTGGGGTAACTAGGTTACATGAGCACATCTAGTGGGATAGCACTTTAGAGGAAATCATCCGGCGAGGGTATACTCGGAAGCATGGATATACATACGACTCATGTGTGGATGTTGTGGTATAATTACGTATATAATATTATAGAAAATTATATACGGTTATTAAATACATGTTGCGAGAATGAATGTATTTTATATAACTGGTGAGACTGTTATATAGTTTATTTAAAAAGGATAATTTATGGAAGACAAGCATGGGATTGTTGTATTATAAATTTTACGTATATGATGGGAAAAATATTATGTACGACATTAAATACATAGGTGAGGAATTGTATTTACTTTATATAACTTGTGTCACAGTTATGTGATATTATTTAAAAGAAATTAATTAGGTTAATTGGAGAGATAACTTATAACCCATGAATAATAATACTCGGTTTAGAGTAGGAAGGCAAGGGAGGGTTATACTCGGACTAGTTGGACGGGGTAGTAAAACTAGGTGGGGTTAAGGTAACCGTTAGGTGTGCACATTAGTGGAGGGGTGAGTATATCCTCAAGAGAGTGCGACACTAACTTAAATATGAAGCTCATTCATAAATTTTTAATTACTGCAGTTAATTCACTTGCTAAATTATTTTCAAAACCTTTTAGGTGTCCAGCCACAAGGATGCTAGGATTTATATTCTCTTACAGGGACACGGAGCTGCGACATGTGTGGATCCTAGCAGGAGCTTGGATTAGATGCATCGTTCATTCTTTCCTAAAGTAGGAATCATCTATGAGTTTCAATTTTACTTAGGGATTGTTGCCCAGAATTTTCAGTAAAGTTTTCAAACTTATTGATTATTTTTGGATGATTGTTATTGGACTATTTACTTTAGTGGCCATTGGTTTATTCGGAAAATAGTTTAATTATTTATTCAGTTGTTTTAATTCAGTCGTTGTATATGACTCATATTATCTTTCCGCATGTTATTGTCTTATTTAAATAAAAAGATAAAATTTTGGCACTGGATTTTTGAAATACTAGGTGGTTAGTAAGTTTTAAAAAGGTTTTCGAAAGTAATGCTAAGAATGAACCAATTGGGATTCCTATTTTAATTTGGTATATGACTGATCACCCGGTATTTAATTAGGCGGGGTGTCATGGATGGTAGCAGAGCATCATGTTCTAGTGTCCTTAGGATCTGTGTGGCGTTTCACATTTCAACTTAGCATTCTTTGAGGTAGATCCTTATGATAGGATTGTTGTATTCCTCTACGTATGCGACTTACGTTCTCCTGTTATCAAGTATAGTGATGTAATTCATACACGAGTTCGGTTGGGACTTTGTATATCGAGCATTCTTTGGGACGAACAACGAGGGCAATAGGAGGATTGCAGTAGGATAGGCTCAACAGAAGACATTGGCTATTATGGAAATGGTGATCGTGATATGAATTACCTTGATTATTTTTCAGGTTGATGGTGATAGAATAATCACCCGGGAGCGATAGTCCCCCAAAGCACTGTTGTAGATAACGGTGGTACAATTTCAGTCTCACCCACCATAGTCAGCAAAGGGTGGGGAAAGTGTGGAAGGACCATTTTGGAAGGGCCATCTATAAGGATTCGAGTAGCAGAGTAGCACGATAAGTCAATGGGAGGAAATAACCCAAAGACAATTGTGTAGGGTGGTGTGTGGCGGCACCTATGACTAAATTTTGAATGAAATTCTGGCGTAGTGGGGCGGTGTTGTAGTGGTAGGAGAGTCAGTCACCGCGTATGAAGAAGAATATATGGCGTGAAACGAGAAATATTGGGTATGGTGTGACCAAAAGATCGTCCATTCGCTATTCAAATAAGGATGCGAGTGAAATTTCAGAGTTTATGGAGTGGGTAAGATAGTGACAAATTGTGAGGGGGACGATAAATTGTATAAGCGAACTTCGTAACCGATGAAGGGGATACGGAGAAGGATAAAGGAACCCACAAGTGGATAATGAACCGTGTGAGAATACACAAGGATGGATGGGAAATCCGACAAGGATGACTAGTGTTGAGGTCGTCAATATCTTTTGTTTGCCAGCTTACAAGGATGGAGGATTTCTGAGAGTTCATTCCTTTTGTTTTTATGGGCAAATTAGTTCATTCCCGTTTGAGGCTTATTTATTTAGAGACAAATAAATACAAGGCATACCTTCTATCCATTATAGGTAATTGAAATTGGATTTAGGAGGGTGATAATTGTATGTCACGAGATGAATAAATTTCGAGACATAATTCGTGGGTATTGATTTTGGACCGAGGAAAAATATTCGGGTATTGTAAATGAGTCACTAGATTATTAAATGGATGGAGGTGTAATTAATTAATTAGGAGTCGGAATATAGACTCGGGTATTAGTGATGGTACGGGCCAAGTGAGCGAGTCCGAATATATTGGTTGAGCGACACCAAAATAGTGAATAAATTAATATGTAAATTAATTAAATTAGATTCGGACCGTAGACTCGGGAAGGTAATAAATTTATTAATGAGAAAATCAATTAAATTGGGTCGGACCATAGACTCGGGAATATATAGGCTAGTGTTGTGGGTTTTAGTTCATGGTAAAGCAGGGATTATATATATACGGTGTGGTGATAGTATTATATATGTATGTACTTTGCGTGTGCTATTAAATGTCATGACTCGATGTTTATTTAAATTATGTACTCTAGTGCTATCAAGGGAGGTTGCGCGGTGTGGGTTATTCCCCTAGCTTGAGGAGTAGGGCGAGTATATTACCAGGTCATAGCGTCTGGTATTTGGGTGAGGGGCTTATCTCACTTTCAGGTAGGAAATATGACTGCCTCCAACGTTTATGTTTTTTGTCCAAGTTCGTGAGAGAGTCCGACTTGGGGTAACAAGGTTACGTGAGCACACCTAGTGGGATAGCACTGTAGAGAAAATCATCTGGTGAGGGTATAGTCGGAAGGATGGATATACATAGGACACATGTGTGGATGTTGTGGTATAATTACGTATATAATAGTATAGAAAATTATATACGGTATTAAATACATGTTGCGAGAATGAATGTATTTTATATAACTGGTGAGACTGTTATATAGTTTATTTAAAAAGGATAATTTATGGAACACAAGCATGGGATTGTTGTATTATAAATTTTACGTATATGATGGGAAAAATATTATATACGACATTAAATACATAAGTGAGAAATTGTATTTACTTTATATAACTTGTGTCACAGTTATATGATATTATTTATAAGGAATTAGTTAGGTTAATTGGAGAGATAACTTATAAACCATGAATAATAATACTCGGTTTAGAGTAGGAAGGCAAGGGAGGGTTATACTCGAACTAGTTCGATGGGGTAGTACAACTAGGCGGGGTTAAGGTAACCGGTAGGTGTGAACATTAGTGGAGGGGTGAGTATGTCCTCAAGAGTGTGCGACACTAACTTAAATATGAGGTGCACTCATACATTTTTAATTACTGCAGTTAATTCACTTGCTAAATATTTTCTAAATATTTTGGGTTCTAACCCTTTCTATAAAAAGTATTTTGAAAACCTTTTAGGTGTCAAGCCACAGGGAAGCCATGATTGATATTCTCTTCCAGGGACCACAGTTGCGGTATATGTGGATGCTAGCAGGAGCTTGGATTAGACGCATCATTCATTCTTTCCTAGAGTAGGAATCATCTCTTAGTTTTAGTTAGGGATTGTTGCCCAGAATTTTCAGTACAGTTTTCAGACTTATTTATTATTGTTGGATGATTGTTATTGGACAATTTACTTTGGTGGCCATTGGTTTATTCGAAAAATAGTTTAATTGTTTATTCAGTTGTTTTAATTCAATCGTTGTGTATGACTCATATTATCTTTTCGCATGTTATTGTTTTGCTTAGATAAAAAGATAAAAATTTGGCACCGACTTTTTGGAATACTAGGTGGTTAGTAAGTTTTAAAAAGGTTTTCGACAATGATGCTAAGAATGAACCAACTAGGATTCCTATTTTAATTTGGTATTGGACTGATCACCCGGTATTTTATTAGGCGAGGTGTGACATTGGTGACCTCAGTTTGTCCATTGCACTAAGGGTGGCAAGAGGAAGCATGAAACTTTTGTATTTTAGAGCGAATATAGTAGTCCTCAAACTCTTAGTTGTCAAACTAGGTACCGTGGTCTATGATTAATGGATAGGACATACCGTAATGGTAAATAATGTTCTTCCATATGAATTGAAAGACCTTTTCATATAAAATTTCCACAAGGGGATTAGCCTCTACCCACTTGGTGAAGTAATCTGCTGCCACTAAATATTTTAACCCTCCCCTCTTATTAGGTATCGGGATGACAAGGTCTATTCCCCAAATTAAAAATGACCAAGGGAATGTGATCAGTGTGAGAGAGGCCCCTGGAGTGTGATGGATCTTGGTGTACTTATGGCATTTGTCACATTTTTTAACATAGCACTGTCTACCTTTAATATGAGCTAATAATAACCCTGATTGGTAACTCGTTTTACTAGTGATCTTCTTGCGGGATGTGCCCCACAACATCCTCCATGCACTTCTTTGATTAAGTTACTAACTTTGATTGGCTGAATGCATCATAGAAATGAAACTACATATCCTACTCCATAATATATTCCCAACACATAGTTTTCTACTTTGTATCGGAGCATCCTCACTTTTTTAGATCAGACGATACAATGTCGATTTCAATATAATCCCATATTGGGTCCATCCATGACGGGCCGAGATTTATTTCTATGATGTTGAATACCTCCTCGCCCGTGCTTCGATGTGTGAGTATTTCCCTCAGGACAATCCTTCGCAATTATGTTCGGGTCGCTGACACTAAACGAGCTAGTGCATCTGCTTGTGCATTTTATGTTCTAGGGATTCTCGGCATCTTAACCCCTAAAAATTTCGCCAGCCACCATTTTTTTGGACACGTATTTGATCATGGATTCCTCTCTTATAATAGCATATTTTCTGTCATTGCTCAATAGCTTAGGCTTACATAGATTTTGGTGTAGACTCAAGCTGTCACAAAGAACTGAATCTCTAACATCTCCAACTTGAAGATAATCTTCACATTATGATACTATAAATAAATACAGAGTTAATAAAAATGAAACATTTTTATGTTTAAAATTTTTCAAAATTCACTGACTTCGTTCAAATGAGAAGTCATTCTCGTTTGAAAGAGAAGTCTAACTCGTTAGAAGCTTTATTTCTTCAATTTATCTAACATGCATATAACGAGGGCGTACTAGTTGGCCTCATTGGAAACTCATTCAAACAAGATAGTGTTTTTATTCTAACGACCTTGCTATCATTCTAGTAGGATGCTATTCTCATTCGAACGATGCCTGTTTTCGTTCGGACGAGTGACATCGCCTCGAATTTTATATCGAATTGGAAAGACCTGCTTCATATAGTTTTTTATTGGAAATTTTTACAAATCAAAAAATGCATACCTGCTGGAAAATTCCTCACTTTATTTAAGTTTAAAATAGCTTTTGATTCACAAATTTCGTCCCCAATATTTGTGTGAGTCCACTTAAAACCCTAAAGTATTTCATATATGAGTTACTCTTGTGGAGAGACATTCTTCACTATTGACCTTGTGGTTCTTGAGTGGATCACTGCTGAAGGAAGACAAAGGTTGATCGGTGGATATCGAGGGTGGACCGTCACCTATAAATTAGTATTGAATCGTATTCTTAGAGGTTTTGTAAGTAGTGTCTTGTAAAACTCTAAAGTGATGAAATATGTTTTGCCTTTTTTAAGTATTTTTCCTTATATCTATTTGCTCTTGCATGCGTAGTTAATTTACAGTGTTCAGTAATAATTTGGATTTGTGTTTGGTGGACATTTAATTATATAAATATTCCATTAAGTTTTACAAGCGCACTCCCAAATTTGTATCAGAGTAGGTTGCACTAATCTATCGTGTGATCCTGATTTTTCAAAGAGTTTTTTGCTGATACCAATTCTCTAAAATTGGTATCAAATACGGTTACACAAAAATGATGTGTGATCTTTTTTCATAAAACTGCTTTTCTTTGATATCATTTAAAAATAATAATAATCCTTGAAAACCCGAATTTTAATGGCGAATTTATATAATTGATTGCCCATGTTTGATGTTACCAATTATGCTTACTGGTAAGATGAGGTGAGATCTTCCTTAAAATCCATAGATGAAAGAGTCTTGTTAGTTTGTAAAAGGGTGTGGACTCCTCCCACTATCACTATTAATAATGTTGTTGGCCCCAAACTTATTTCTTCATGGACAGATGAGGAATTTAAGTGAAGTAATTTTAACTCTCTTGAACTCAGTACTATTTCTGGAGACGTCACCCCAGATGAGTTCCATCGCATCATGATGTGCACTACATCTAAAGAAGAATGGGATACCCTCCGGGTCACTCACGAGGGTACCAACGATGTAAAAGTGTCAAAGATTAAAAATTTCACCACCCAATTTTAGTCATTTGATGAGTTTTATGCACGTTTATCAGATATTTTTAATTTGGGTGAGAAAATTCCGAAAACAAGAGTTGTGAAAAAAATTGAGGTCACTCACCGACTGCTTTCTTCCTAAGGTCACCATGCTTAACTCTTTAGGGATTTTCTACACTCTTAAGTTAAAAGAATTTGTAGGATACCTTCAAACTAATGAGATCCACATATTTCCCCAAACCCTTAAACCAAATATATAAGGTTAGTTTTAAAGACTCAAACTAAGAAAAAGAAGAAAGTGAGAGTTTGTGAGTCTGAATCTGAAGGAGATTTTGATGTTGATGACTCGACATTCTTTGCAAAAAATTTAAAAAGTTTCTCAAATTTTCTAAAGAAAATTCTTCGAATAAAAAGATTTTTGAGAAAAACAAAAATAAGAATGAGATCAAGAGTAGCAGTGATAAAGTGGAAGAAATAAGGTGTTATGAGTGTGAGGGTAAGGGGCATAAGGCACATGAGTGTTCAACTAGGCTAAAGAGAATAGGCAAAAAAAGTAGGTAATTAAAACACTCTTAGTGATAGTGACTCGAGTCGGTTGATTCAGGGAGAGAATAACCACATGAACCGTGTGTTGTGTTCATGGCTAGTCACGTTAGAACTTCGAGTTTATCCCACGCTGATGAGGACATATCTAAACGTGAAAGCCTTCGTGATGTTTTGAGCCATTATAGTGAGAGTGAGGATGGGGTTGTAAATGAGGGATAAGGGGATCTCTAAAAGGTATTAGTGATCCTTACACCAAGACTTTACAGATGAAAAATATAAATACGGATTTGTCTCTTATGGTGTTAGATTTAGAAATAGAGGTGAAAGTTTTAAGGTTGTGTGTGGTGTTAGTGAGTCAACTCGATCAAGTGAAGATCTCTTTATGTGATCAGTTAATCATTTTAGGCCACGAAAAGATCGATTTGACCAACACCGAGACTAGTCTTATGGGAGTTCTTTGATCGTCAATAGAGACTCATGAGAAACTTGAAGCCAGTGTATCCCAACTCGAGAGATATCTCGAACATGCCCGGGAGGTCAAGTTTGACAGTGCGTCCACTTTCCATATTGCACCCGAGTTGGTTCCCGAATTCGTTTAGATCCTTATGGCCCTCGACCTAACCAACGTAGGAGAGATTGTTCTATATGTTTTGAGGAAGGTGTCCCAAAGCCTGTGTAGGTTTGTTCCTATTTAAAACAAATAGGTCACCTTAAAGAGTTTTATTTTAAGCTTGGGAGAGTCTCTTATAGGTATGTTCCTCGGGTGGTTTGCAAACGAGTTCCCACACGCACTCCCACAAATATTACTACGTATACTCCCGCACATCACTTAAGAGATTTTGAGAGTTTTCAAGAGCAAGTAGAGTATTTGGTCAAGACTTCATAAATTTTGATGGACGTTTTTCATAGGATGTCATCTCCTTTAGAGAACTCCTTCGGGCCTAATGATTGATCTTGTGACTTGTTACTAGAACGGGGTATTTTTTTCATGCTTATATATTATATCCCTATTGCTATTATGTACTAACAATGTACTGATATTTTTCATTTTGATATATTTTTAGAAAAATCCAAAAAGAGTTTTGTTTTCTTAAAAAATATAAAAATATTTCGATTTCTTTTGTGAAAAGGTTGAAAAAGGCAAAAAGAGTTTATTTTTGATAACTTTTTTGAAATATATCCAAAAATAGTTTTTACTTTTTGCATCATATATGGATGAACATTAAAGATGTCTGAGTCACCCTTTCATTCCATATCCATGCACTATTTTGTAGTGTTTTGAGACGAAACATCATTTTATTTATATGCTTTATAATTTGTGGAGTCATTAAGATGTGATTTAATGATAACTTGCTACATGTTTGACTCCTTATCTCCTTTAATGCACGTGAGCATGAGCTTATTTGAGTTTTGCACTTAGTCGTCACATGTCTATTATCGTGTTTTCATTTCAATTGTGCTTTTAAAACAAACCAAATGTGAAACATGATATAATAAAAGTTGTGCATGTAAGAACCATTGCTCGGATTTAAAAATCATTTTTCTGATAAAATTGTTATATATTAAGAAATAGAATATGGCTACAAGAGACATGTTGACTTTTCATGAAAAAACATCATTTGCAATGAAAAGAGCCAAAAAGATTAACGACCCATAAAAATAGAAGTTCCAAGCTATTTGCCATAACATTGATGCTTCGCTACAAATGGACATTCATTTCTTCAAAATAATTGAGAGTATAATTGCAATATGTGATATTTCGAGGGAGCTAATTTGAAGATCAATGGGTTTGCACGTACTGTAAAAATCTCGAAAGACATTACATAGTTTTGGGTGTCATTGGTGTGAAAATCACTTACGATCTAGAATAGTTGATTAAGTTAATTCAATATCACATGAGTTAACCATTTTTAAACCTATGGTAGACTATGGAATATGTTCACACCCCTACATTCCATTTCAACTATTTGAGTATTTTTATGTTTCTCCATGGTGTGTTGTATTTGGAAAATTTTATACTTAAAAATTTTGGAACTTTTTTTAAATAGTTTGTGGAGCCTTTCAGTTTATCATTACGTGCGCTTATTTGATATATCTTTGTGATGATATTCTATCTTTTGTGATTCTCTCCATTTTAATTCTTTAGTTTATAGTCTTTGTCTATTTCAGACAAAATTAAAGGGGGAAAACAAATTACGGGGGAGATTATATGAGTTTGATTTACCGGGGAAGAATTTTTATGCATTTTATTATATATGTCAAACTCTATGGATCACAGGTATTTTTTTGTTTCATGTATGTAGGTACTTTGAAAGATCATATTCACTTTAAACACGATGAAAACAAAGTGCCCAAGAGAAGAACAAGAAGAAGTGAAGATTTGAAGACATCATTATCTTGTACCTACCAATTTTCTAGGGTTTGGGAGGGTATTATGATATTTTTATTATCTTAGGGGATTTTAATGTAATTTGGATTTCAGTTTTATTTTTATACCAGAATAGATAAAAGGGGGAGAATTGTAAGCGCATGTTTTTTGTCATTGCTCAATAGCTTAGGCTTATATAGATTTTGGCGTATCACATTAACATTTGACTCAAGCCGTCATGAAGAACTGAATCTCCAACATCTCCAACTTTAAGATGATATCCACATTACGAAGGTATAAATAAATTAGGAGTTTAAATTTATTTACATTTATATTGGAAGATATTTCTTGATAAAAATGAAGCTTTTTTAATGTTTAATTTTTTTTTCAAAATTTGATGACTTCGTTCAAACGAGAAGGCTAACTCATCAGAAGCCTCGTTTCTTCATTTTATCTAAGCTTCATCTAATCGTACTTTTTAGCCTCATCTGAAGCTCGTTCAAATGAGATAGTGTTTTAGTTCTAACGACCTTGCTGTTGTTCAAACGAGATTCTATTTTCATTCGAACAATGCTTTTTTCGTTCAAATGAGTGACGCCGCCTCGAATTTTGTGCAGAATAATGAATACCTACTTCGTACAGTTTTTCATAGGGACATTTTGAAAATTGAAAACTGCATGCCTGCTGTAAAAGTTCTCACTTTATTTAGGTTTAAAACACCTTTTGATTCAAAAATTTCATAGCTAATATTTATGTGAATCCATTTGTAACCCTTAGGTATTTCATATATGAGTTACTCTTATGGAGAGACATTTTTCACTACTGTAGAAGACAGAGGTTGATCCGTGGATACCAGTGGACGACTCAAGATTGATACGTATCTTTAGAGGATTTTTAAGTAGTGTGCTGTAAAACTCTAAAGTGATGAAATAGGTTTTTCCCTTTTTCGGGATTTTTCCTCATATCTGTTTGCTCTTGCATGTGTAGTTAATTTGCTGTGTTTGGATCAATAATCACATGCAAAACTAAATTAATCAGATTAAAATTTAGTGATAATTTGGATTTTTGATTGGTGGACATTTAATTATATAAATATTCCATTAAGACCGCAAGTGCACTCTAATCCCTATCTTCATAAACCCCGAACAGTTGATTGACTACCAATTGGGAGTTACTCTGTGCCAAATCTTACTCGACACCTAATGATGAGGCCAACCCCAAGCTTTGAGTGCCTCATACTCAGATTCCTTTTCGAAGGCTTCAAATTGAAATTAGGGTGCGTATTCCACTTCTATCACATCTGGTGTAATAATGATAATACCTACATCATGCCTGTGGTGCAGGATGAGCCATCCACATACAATTTCCATATAGGGATGTCTTGCTCAAATTCTCTGATGGTCAACTCTTAATGTTTGAAAATTTATATATATATATATATATATATATATATATATATATCATCTTATCATAGTTATGAGTGAAAACTTCTCGTCTAGTTGATGGTTCTAAAATATCTTCATTTTTGACATGCCATTGACATGGTTGAGTTCTCTCTTGGAGGAGTCTTCTCATCTATCTTAATAGGTTAGATCTCTTCCATAAAGTATGCTCGATTTTATCTAGGGTTGAGATCTCTTCCATAGAAGTCTACTTTTTCATGAGTGTCGTCTTCTTGGTTGGTTTTCGTTCATATGTGAATTCGACGATGAAGTCCGCCACAACCTGGCCTTTTATAGCTGTCTTGGGTTCGTATTGGATGCCTTCTCCTAGTTTTACCACCTAATCCATCAATTGCCCTGAATTTTTTATCTTATAAAGAACCTATTGTATAGGTATATCTTTGTAAACAATAATAGTGTGGGCCTGAAAGTATGGCTTCTTTCTCCTTGAAGCTTCAATCAGCGAAAGGGATAATTTCTCCAGCCTGGGATACCGGATCTCTTCTCCTCGATATGATTTACTAGTGTAATATACGGGCCTTTTTATTCCTTCCTCCTATCTCACGAGATCTTAACTTACCCTCGATTCTGATACGACTTGATGGAGGTACATTTTCTCTCCAAAGATTGATGTTAATAAGAGAGGTACCGACCCGAAGTATTGCTTTAATTATAGTAACGCAATTTCACACTCGTCATTCCATTCAAAAGTTTTTCTTAATATTTTAAAGAATGGAAGGAATACGTTGGTAGATCTAGAGACGAACCTGCTGAGCACGACAATGTGTCCTATTAATTTTTGTATCTCATTTGTTGTCGGGGATTACATGTTAATCAAGGCCTGGATCTTTTAGAAATTGGCCTCGATCCCTATTTATTTAACAATGTAGCATAAGAACATCCCTTCTTTCACACTAAACATGCACTTGATTAGATTAAACTTCATCTGATGTTTTCCAACTGATCGAAGGATTACTGGAAGTCCTTCAGGTGATTAGCCTCCCTTCTGCTCTTAGTAAGCATGTCATCAACATATATCTCCATGTTCTATTCAATTTGATCTTAAAACACCTTGTTTACCAACCTCCGGTAGGTGGCCCCAACATTTTTGAGATAAAAGGATATTCCATTGTAGTAATAAGTGCCTCTGCTAGTGATGAAGGATGTTTTATCTTGATCTTACGACTTCATTATAATCTTATTGTACCCAAAATAGATGTCTATAAAATTGAGTACATCGCGACCTGCAGTGGCATCTACCATCTAGTTGATCATGGGTAGTGGGTATTGGTCTTTTCGGAAATATTTATTCAAGTAACTGAAGTCCACACACATCATCTATTTGTTGTTCTTCTTGCGCACCATTACCATTTTGGAGAGCCACTTAAGATATTTGACATCTTCTATGAAATTAGATTTCTATAGTTTTATAACTTCTTTTTGAACTTCCATATTCTTCTCAGCGTTGAAAAATTGCCATTTTTATTTGATCGATTTAGCATCTTTTACTATGCTCAGTTCATGACATATGAAATCTGGGTCAAATCTGGGCATGTCTTCATGGCTCTAAGCAGACACGCTCTTTCACTATCTGACGAAGTTGATCAGGTCTTTCTTGAGTTTAGGCTTTAGGGATGAATCGATCAGGAAAACTTCTTCGGGTGTTCATCATCGAGTACGACGAATTTGATCTCTTAGACTACTTATCCCTTGAACAATTTTTCCTCATCTCGTGGATCTATCATTTTAATTTTGTAAGTTACAGTCAGCTTTTTATGTTCCTCTAGGTTAGCCGATGTATAGTATCACTCTCGTGCCTCTACCTGATTCCCCTTGACCACACCTATTTCGTAGTGGGTTAGGAATTTCAAACACTGACAAACTGTAGATGGTACGACTTTAAATTTTATTGACCTAACTTTATCGAGAATAATGTTATATTTTGAAAGAATATTTTTATCCAAGACAAAGAAGAGAACATTTTATGTTTGGCATGTTTGATAGGAACCTACTATAACCTCGAACTCAACTATTCCTAAAGGACTTTCTCACTTGAGAAGATGAGCAGAGGGAGATGATATGGAGTTAGCTTACTATCATAAAGTCTCAACCTTATAAATAAATTATAGAATATGACTTCCGTAGAGCTGCTGAAGTCGCCCTTAGGGCTCCCTTTTTGATTTCTTTAAGAGATATTATTTCCTTTTTATGAAATAGACGCGGAAGCGATGTGATGGTTCAATCTAAACAAACAAATAGATTTTAATTTCTATTTCAAATTAAAATTCAACCAAGTGAAATTAACTTAAAAACACACTAATTTCAATTTCACTTAACCACAATTAATTTGTCCAAGTCCTAGAATTTGCCTAAGTCATATTTATCAACATTACCAAATTAGGCCAAAATAGTTTATTTAAATCAAGTCTATTGATGAAAACTGTTTTGGCCTAATTTGGTAATATTGATAAATATGACTTAGGCAAATTTTAGGACTTAGACTAATTTATTGTGGTTAAGTGAAATTGAAATTAGTGTGTGTGTTTAAGTTAATTTCACTTGGTTGAATTTTAATTTGAAATAGATTTTAAAATCTATTTGTTTATTTAGATTGAGCCATCACATCGCTTCCGCATCTATTTCATAAAAAGGAAATAATATTTCTTAATGAAATTAAAAAGGGAGCCCTAAGGGCGACTTCAGCTGCCATTATCGACAAGGATCCTAGCCACCTTACTTTCATAGAGCATTATGGTGATCACTAGATGATCGCCATGAGGGTATAAGACTCCAAACAAGTCATACTTGGAAAACCCAATAATGAGATGAACCTTTTTTCACCTTTCCACGGTGAGTATCCACGTTGCTTGTTAGATTGATCTGTCTGACATGAGTATAAGCCTTTATCTCGTTCAGGTAATCTTTCCTTTAGGCCAACTCATCTCCACCAATAATGAAATGGCATTAGAAGGATATCGTCTTAACCTTATTGATCAGTTCTTGATTCTGGTCGTCTTTTTCCCTTACGCTCATCCATATCTGCTCAGCCATCCTTATTCACGTACCTGGATAGCTTACCTCTTTTAATTAATCACTCAATTTAATTATTTAAAGCGATGCAATTGTCTGTGTTATGGTCGTGGTCCTTATAAAACTCATAATATTTTCTCTTGTCACCCCTATTAGTGGGTGCTTTGACCTTTCCTGACCACCTTAGGTCCTTGCTTCCTCTGACCTCCTTGAGGATGTGGTTGATTCCAACAGTCAAAGGGGTGTAATCGTTGTACTTTTTATCTTTTCAACTTTTTTTTTCTTTTTTTTTTCTTCTCGTTATTCTTACTGGGTGAAGCCTTATAATGATCTGATTCCTTGGCTACCATGTCCTCCTTGGCGTTCATGATATTACATGCCTTGGACAAAAGTTATGTCATCCTTTTGGGTGGCTTCTTAGCCAGCACCTAAATAACTTTCCCTACTATATCCTGCTCATCACTACGGTTATTCCGGTTTTCACATTATAATCTACCACCTCAATCTTCTCATCATTAAAATGAATAATGAAGTCACGCATTTTCTCGTCGGCCTTTTATTACACCTTGATCAAATGGGCAACTCTCTTGCCAGGCATATCCATGGGAATAGAAATTACTGACTAAGAGATCAACCAATTATTGGAAACAGGAGATTTGCCTAGGGGAAGCTATTATACCATATTTAAGTTAAACCAGTGATCTTATTAGAGAAGTCTCGGTAGCGTATTTCATCTGGGATAGAGTAGATATAAGCAGCGGCCATGTACCGTTCTACATGCAAAATGGTATCAATTTTTCCATTGTATCTGGGCATAATGACTAGAAGTTTAAATTTCCCTAGCGTCGAATAATAGAATATCTTCAGGATAAAGGGGGATCCCTTCGCAAACTCCCTCTATAGGGGGTTCTTAGATCTGACCAATTTTCCCAAATAGTCCTTAAGTCACTGGATGGGTCCCTTTCTAGGTTAATCCTCCTACTTGACCTTTGCTGCAATGGATTTGACTCTTCGGCCCCAGCTTTCGAATGAGATCTCTTTATGGGAAATCTGCTCAGCTTTGGTTGATCTTCTCATGCTCCTTCTGGATTTGGCCAACCATTCTGATCCCTTGGTGGCTAATTGAGCTAATTCTTTCTATCACACAATATTTTATTAAGGAGAAATCAACTTTTGACCCCTCATTCAACGCGGGCCTAAACGATCAAAAGAATATCCCTTCTTAGATTGTTTACCACATTGGGCCTTTCCTTAAAGAAGGATTACTCATCGTCGTATGTGATTGACCTATAAGAGAAAATGACTATGGGGTGGTAAGATATATCCTCTTATGATTCAGAACGTCTAAATGCACTACTGCCATCATGTGACACCAGGTTCAGTCTCCTTAGGTTCTCTAGGGATTGCATCCTGTACACGTGCCTCCTATATCTATAGGGGCTGGAGGTAAAATCTATTCCCTTTCATTCTAAAGTTCCTTTTTCAGACGGAGTGGATAGATCCATGGGGGATTGTTCTGCCCCGCATAGAGCGTCCGCATCATCAGTTTAATACTTTTTTGCATTTCCTTATGGCGCTTTTCCAGGCTCAATAAAATTCCTTGTATGTCTCCCATTCGCATCGGTATGAAGGGTGGGAGTTCTTCTATTATGGGATTGATTTTTAGGTTTTTGTCCATTTTCCAGAATTCATGAACGCATGTTTGGAAAATGGGGAAGTGTTTAGGGTTGACAATGGTAGGAAACAAAAATAATGACTTTTCAAATTCCCACATACGGCACTAATATATTATCGTCTAAAATTGGTTTATGGATTTTATGCCCTAGCTGGGGGATTTACGATAATAAGCAATAACAGATAAAAGATTAAACTATAAAATTGCTCGATTGAGAGAAACAGGGGGGATGAAAGACAAATTGAGGAGATATAGATTTATGTGGTTCATCCTAATGAGGTGCCTACCTCCATAGGTGCAGTGATGGTGTGATTATTAATGCCCGACAATCTCCGGTGAGAAGGTGGATATAAGCTCTTGTTTGTTCTCTCTCTCTGGGTTTTGCATATATATGTCAGTGAGATAGTTTTTGGATCCCCTATCACATGGGATCATTGCTATTTATAGTTAGTCATCAGAGATTATTAAGGGATATATGGAGTGCCTTTGTAGGTTAGGTAGCTACACCTTTTACACATAGTGGGACATGTAAGGATGAGTTTATTATAACACAATCGGAGTGGGTAGGTGTTTAAATTCATCATGCGCACAAGTATGATAAGCATGACCAATGATCTCCTCTTACATGTATAGGCCGGTGAAAAGGTGACAATGACTTAGTTAACTAAAGTTGTTAATTAACACTAAGAAACACTTGTCAAGACAGTAGACTAAATGATAGAGTCAAGCACAAGTATATCTGAGATGAGTATATTTCTACCTGGACGAGCATAATTAAATAATGAAGACGACCGCTTTATTTACCTTTAAAGAGGTCATATTGCATCTTCTGAGGGATCCACATGGTGTCCTTCATTTATGGTATAATAGGGTCGTATAGAAAAGTCTTAAAAGGAGGGGGTGTAATATAAGTTATAGGAATTAGATGGAAAAACCATGACAATGTCATGGAATTCCATGAACCATAGAAAGTTTTATCATTAAGTAGGATAGATTGCTCTTTGACAATGTTTTATTTCAATAAATAGGATTCATGTTAATAAATAGGATTATTTAACATGATTGTACTTCCAAGTTGAGATTCATTAAAAAGCCACCTAAAATGGTGGTATAACCCAACTTTAATTTATTCGATCTAGAATCGACATAAACCCACCTAAGAATGGGTGGTATGACTTAAAACAAGTCGGTCGCCTATGATTTGAAACTAAACCCATCTAAAAACTATGGAACAACATAACTTTGGGTTGGTCGTCCTATAGTAGGCATGAACCCACCTAAGAATGGGTGTTATGACTTTGAACAAGTTTGTTGCCTATGATTTGACACTAGACCTACCTAAAAAAGGTTTTGGAACCTAACTTTGGGTTAGTCAACCTAGAATAGGCATAAACCTACCTAACAATGGGTGGTATGATTTAAAACAAGTCGATCACCAATGATTTGGCACTAAACGCACCCAAAAACAGTGGTACAATGTAAATTTGGTTGGTTAGTCAAAAATATGCATAAACCAACCTAAGAATGGATGGTACGATTCAGAATATGTTGGCTACCAATGATTTTACACTAAACCCACCTAAAAATAGCGGTGCAAACTAACTTTGGGTTGGTCGGCCTAAAATAGGCAAAAATCCACCTATGAAAGGGCGATACAAATTAGAATAAGTCAGCCGTCGATGATTATGCACTAAAACCATCTAAAAATAGTGGTACAACCTACCTTTGTGATGGTTGCCCTATAATAGTTATAAAACGATCTAAGAATTGGTTGTAAGACTTAGAACAAGTTGATGGCTTACGACTTGTCATTAAGCCCACTTGAAAATGGTGATGCAACTTAATTTTGGATTATTCGGCCTAAAAAAGGCATAAACCCACCTAAGAATGGGCAGTACGACATAGAATGGTTTGATTCCTACGATTTGGCACTAAAACCTACCTGAAAATGGTGATACGACCTAAATTAAGGTTAGTTTTCCTAGAATAAACACGAGACTCCACAAGAAAAGGGGGACTAAGTGATAAATTAAATAAGAATTTTAACCTATCAAACTTTAGTCAAAAGGGTAATTGATGCACTGACCTATTGATTAATGCTACAAATCAGTGAAGTTCATCACATATCCTAAATTCACCTACTAACCGTTAACTTAAATAAGAATCTTAACCTATCAAATTCTAGTCAAAATGTTAATTGATTCAGTGATTAATGTTACAAGTCAGTGAAGTTGGTCACAAATCCCAACTTCACCAATTGACAATTAAGTTAACAAAAAAGCTCAACTTACCGAATTTTAGTTACTAGTTTAATTGGAACTTTTAACTATTGATTAAATTTTACAATCCAATAGATTCGGCCACTGGACTACACTCCACCGACCATAAAAAACAAATTTCTTAAACTTGTTCACAAAATATGGAAAAAAAATAAGGCGAATAAAGCGAAAAATTGTTTCATTAATATAAAAAGAGGGAACAATGCCTACAAATATTGACGAAAAAGCCTACAATGAAAAACAAAAAAAATTAAAGAAACTAGGGTGTTAGGTACGACCCCTCCCTAATTGGAAATAATGCCTTGCTAGCCCTATTTTTCAGTAATGGTTGGCTCAATTGTCGGCTAGTTGACCTCTTGGCTAGATGCATGCTAAGGAATCCTCACCGATGACAAGCTTTTCTAAAGTGAGATACTAGGACAAACAAAATCTAACATCCTATCAACCATAGTCACTTAAAACAATGGTAAACTATTCATACAAGAAAAATTCAAGTAAGGCACGAAAATCACAATTAGCCCAAACTTGCATGGATTCTTCGAGTCGATAAAGTGATGCAATGCAAGACATCTCGAACGCGAATAGAGACATGTATAGAACTTAAGAATCTAGGCATACAAAAATACCAAGGATGTGTTCCCAGACTAAAAAAGCTCATGCACATCCAAATAATAAACATTTTAACATGGAATAAGATAAGAAACACATTTTTAAAACTTTGTTCTCCCTCTTTGGACGTTTCATGGAAAAAAATCCCAAAATATCCCCCAAGCCCAAAATACATGTAAATACCACAAAATAAAATAAATCCTAATCTTCAATCTACATCACCCACAAACCTAAAAAGGACAACATAGACTAATACTAGACAAAGGAAATTAAGATGGTCTATGATGAGATTCTTGCAAAACTCAAACAAAAAAACACAAGCAGGTAACATCAATGTGAAGGTAAAACTTTCCCTACATGGGAATTATCCCTGAATAAATATATTATCGTAGATAATATTTTCTCCCCTTCATGAATACACGAAGGCAGAAAAGATAATACTCAGATAAGTGAAACCATAAAGATCAAAATATTTGAGAGATAAAAATCAAAGACAAGAATATAATAATCAATCGCATACAAGATATGCATAAAATATTTCTCCCCTAAATCTCATGAAAGGTATAGTTAATGATAAATAAATATAGTCAATGATAAAGCAAGAGTGACCATGTGATAACAAGATCTAAACCACACAATAAACACATGCTAGCAAGAAAAATTAAAATGAATTATAAAAAGTGTATAATGGAAAAACATCCACAAATGAATCACATCTTAAACAAAAAAATAAATGCTCCCCCTTAAACACATGTCTCTTCCCTAAAGAAAGTTTCACGCCCTAGAGATTTGGATGAAAAGAGAGAATCATAACAGGCATGGCATAGAAAAATATACGGAGAATGTGAAAATAATGGTAGTAAGAGTATCATAAAGAGATGTGTCAAATACATGTGAGCATGGACATAGAACGTATGAACAAAATTAATAATCTATTACACAAAGCACATATGTCCAAAAGTATCTTGGGAAGAATCATGTGATATAGATGAAGGTAAAATATCCTAACACAAATGAGATCGACCGAATATCCAAGACAAATGGTATAAGACGAATAAGTAAGTATATGCGCCATCAATATCAACATCTCTACAAAAAAACAACATAAGGTATCACAAGAAATGTCTCAAAACACATATTCTCAATACAATCAGCAAAATAATGCACCAATCTTTAGATGGAATAAACATAAACGTGTCTCATATGACATAAAATCTACAAAATTAAAAATCATGTCTAAGGTAGAATCGTCATCACGATTCAGTTGTGTTTGCGCTTACCATGATCATATCTCACTAGTTCCACCTTAAATACATTTTATCTCTTTATAAAGTCCTTTGAAACACTTTTATTTTATTTTGACAAGCCATTGGTGCATTAACTTGCTAACTATCTTTTATGAGCATATGTTTTTTGAGATATGACTAGTGATACCTTATGTTATTTTGGGTAGAGATGTTGATCTTGATGATTCATATACTTACTTATTCATCTTGTACCATATTTCGTGGATACTTTATCGATTTCATTTGTGTTGGAATATTTAACCTTCATCTATATCACATGATTCTTCCTATAATACCATTAGAAATATATGGTTTGTGTCATAGATTCTCATGTTTGTTTTCGTGTTCATGCTCGCATGTATTTGACACATCTCTTCTTGATACTTTTACTCCCATGATATTTCACATGCTCCATATATTTTTCTTTGTCATGCTTGTCATGATTCTCTCTTTTCATGAATAACATTAAGGGAGTGATATTTTCTTTAGGGGAGAGATGCGTTATTAAGGGAGGAGCATTTGCTTCTTTGTTTGAGATGTGATTCATTTGTGTATGTTTTGCCATTATGCACTTTTTAGAATTTGTTTTACTTTTATTATTTCTAGCCTATGTTTCTTATTTGGTTTAGTTGTTGGTATCATATGATCACTCTTACTTTATCATTGACTATATTATTTTTTAGATTTATGATTTCTCTTATCTTATTATTATATTTTCTACCTAAGCTATTTTTGGCAAAATGGGTAGAAAATATTATCTACAATAGTGCATTTACTCAGGGATAGTTCCAATGCAAAGGGAGTTTTGCCTTCACATTATTGCTACTTTCTTGATGGTCTTGTGTTGTTTGAGTTTTGTAAGTATCTCATCATGGAGCATATTAGTTTTTTTATCCATTATTAGTTTATGTTGTCATTTATAAGGTTATGGGTGATGTACATTGATGATTGGGACTTTATATTATTTGGTGGGATTTGTGTATATCTTAGGCTTTTGGGATATTTTGGGATTCTTTTCCACGGAACAACCAAAAGGGGAGAATAAAGATATACTTATGAATTTTTTGGCTTATTACTAGTAAAAATATTTTATTTTTCAGATGTATGCTTGGAATTTTTGTGCGTCTTTATTCTTGAGTTCCGTACATGTCCCCTTTTCTATTCGAAACAACTTCCATTGCATCGCATCATCGACTTAGAGACTTCGATAGATTTTTTTTCTACTTTTTTGAATAAGTTATATGACTCATGATACACTTTAGTACGCCTCCACATATTTTTACCCACATTTTATGTACTTGTTTTATCATCAAAGTGTTACATTTTTCAAACATGTGTAATAGGAACCATTAAAAAAATCCTTCAAATTGGCATTTTAATAATTTTTTTTAAGTCAGACGTGTGCACAGGAAAATATGGCACTATGTGAATAAGGAAAATGGACGTGTGTATGGATTTGACTAGTATGCTTATTTTTTATCAGTTTTTATGACGGTGCGCATAATTAAAAAAGTCTTAATGCTCAAGGATTTCAATATAGTAGGAAAAATGATTTTTTTCATTATAAAAAAAGGGTTTTGGATTCATTATCGAATTAGAACTCTTACATCCTTTTGTCAAATTTCAGATCTAAGAGCTCTTACTTCTCTCTTTAGAAACCCTAAATGATATTTGATTTTGCCTCACTTTTTTTGAAACATTTTGTGAGATATTTTTGAGTGATTCATTTAAACAATCTTAAAATACATTTCTTTCATCATTTATCATTGAAGATCTTCAGTTGGGAGGTTAACAAGAGGAAGATCCGAGTAGTTTGATTAGAATTCTCCAAAGTTGATGTCTGGAAGGTAATTACAAGTGGATTATTCTCTCTCTATAAGCTTTCGAGGAGTTTGGCTGAGAGTCACAAGATCGGGTGGAGTTTAGAGGATTAGTGGATTACAATATCGCGTAAATGGGAACTCAAAATAGGTAAGTAACTGATCTCTTATAAAAGACTTCACAAAGTAAAGCCTGCATCTACCACCTGGGTGTACGTGGTGAATGTCAAATTTTCCATTAAGACTTGCTTAATCATCCAAGTCAGACATCGCACAAATCGACCAATCTTCATCTCTTCAGATCCCTCAATCCCGGGTGAAAAATGTATAAGGTGAGTGAAGTCTCACTCAAACTTAGCGATAGTCCTATTATCATGCTTTAGCCTATGAAATTGGACCCTCATGTTTTTTAGCTGCGACAATGAGAAACACTTCCCCTAAAACTTTTCCCAAAACTCTGCTAGGGTCAATCGGTACTTAATCCGACAGTGTTAACAGGCTCCCACTAGTGTAAAACATCTCTTATTAATTTGAAACTCATAGTCATCTACTGCTAAACCTCGATACACAGCACCAATCACAAAGGACGCTCAATGTCACGTCTTCACTAGACTGCTATGATAGGATAAGTGGATAACAAAAAGGTTGGAGGGTTCCCCTTCCCGAACGCAGTCTAGGCACGCTGCCAAGAAAAAGTAGCAGTAAGGGAAGGTGTAACTGCATCCATGAGTGGTGGCGGTGGTGGATATTATTGCTGCATTGGTTCCATAGTCGCAGCTATAGTCTAGGCTATGATGGAAGCTAAGTCAGTCGGTTCTACTGCTGGTGCTTGCCCCTGTGGTAGCTGCTGAGGTGTAGATGCCCCTAATTCGGTACTTACGGTGGGGTGTGGTCATCTCGGTCCTTTACGAGTGTTCACCATCTGAAAGATAGTCAACAAAATCACATTACTAACAAACTACTTACGTAGAGTACAAATACTAAAATTAGGGCTCTAAATTATCAAAGAACACAATGTGGAAAAGTGGCAAACGCACTCAAGACCCTATGACACTAGAACCTGTAATGCTCCGAAAATAACTATGACACCCCCCATGATGTTTAATAATAGATTGATCAAGTCTAAATTATATATTATAAACATCTGATCAATTAAGTACCCTTTTATACATGCATAAATATTAAATTATATAAAAGAAAGGAAGACTGGACATAGATAAGTAAACTATTCTCCAACTCTTATACCGTAATACATGCCTAAAAATATATATAGTTAACTATGACATATAAGCCAACTCCCAAAACATTAAATGTATAAGTACTACATAAGTCTCTTCATGCTACACTAAAAAGGTAGAAATAATGATAGAATTTGGCACACAGACCAGGGACACCTTCATCCTAATTAGTATCAGCAATGAGGAGGATGAGTGACAGACAACAAAAAAATCTATCAAGGTTGCAGCACGAGCGACCTCGGTTCTGAAACATTAAATCCACAATGTTAATGGTAATTCAAAATAGAATGAATGTATAATTAGAATTAGAATAAAACATAACTATAAACGTACCTATCTCGTTCTTATATGTCTTTTAGATTTATCCCACCCAACTATCTTAGATAATGCATACATCTAAATTTCCAATCCCCAAGTGAAACCCGTATATAAGTTTTATCCTTCATAAATATCTCAACTAAAGGATTCACAATGTTGATTGCGCTAAACAATTATGAAAGTACAAAAAATATAAGACAATCATAAAGTCTATATGCATGAACTATAACATATACCATAGAACTAGGCTCTTACTTAAATTCGTCAAACTAATGAAGATCTATCCCTATTTCCCTCGGGGATCACTCGCGCATAGCAAATATATTCTTAAGTCATCTCAAACCTAAAACCATTAAATGCACAGGGAATGAATCACAATACCTACCCATCACTCATATAGTGTACCATATCCAAGGCTATATGATGAAATCTCCCCATCAATTCATCTCGGATGCGGGTACGTAGACGTGTGACCCAGGGGTTACATAACCAAGACTTACTCATCCACTCACCAAGGCGCCATTGTGGTCCGCATAGTGTGTCCCCCCATAACAAAATCGCCATTAGTACGATATCCATGAGTACACAATGGTATTCATTTTACACTTGTAACAATAATAAAAGAGATTCACATAATACATGGAAAACTAAACCAAATTTAGGAATTTTTCAATTTAGTATCATTCCAGAGGTAGCTAAATAATGAATTTATCACATATTAAAAACCAATGAACCACCATAATAACATGTTTTATTAAAGTTAAATAAATCCAAAATAAAACCTAGTAAACACAAATTTGTCCCCCAATACAAATATCCAAACCATTAACCCCAAAGCCAACTTTTTGTGTATCTTTTACTACAGGTTGATTGGTTAATCTGTACCGATCGACCCCCCTCTTCAGGTTATGCCTAAAAATTCCATTACGGACTTCATCTTCCCCAATTCAATAAAACTCAATCCAAAACTCCATTAATGATCCTGAAACCTTCATATAAGGCTCATATAACATCTTAACAAAGTAACCACAAATAAAACATGATTCAATCATGATTAAAACATCAAAAACTCAATATTAATTCAAGATTTACACATAAAATCAAATTCTCTATCAAGAACCCTGAAAAATTCAATCTCAATCAATTTCATTCCAATCTTTACATATTTATGTATATAATCAAGGAGTTCATGAAGGATTCATACTAAAATTCAATTCATATACATAATCTATCAATTTTAACTTAGATTCAAATCGAAATCAACTAAACCAAAGTAAATTTCCACCAGTTTCTACTTAAGTAGTATAATTATGAATTTAATAGAATTAATCCATAAAAATCAAATCTTAATCAAAATTAGGGATTAGAGTTACATAGATAGGCATAATCTAAATTAAGGTTAATCATACAAATAATCTAATTAAACTTGCTCAAATTTTGATTAAGAACAAGGGCTCCGATCTTCTAGAATCCTCCTTTTTTCCCTTTTAGATTTCTTCTCTATAAGCTCCTATATCCCAAAATTGTATTTTGTGTTAAATGAACTTCCTAATGGGTCAATATTACCTCTTACAAACGGAATTGGACTTGGGCTTAAAATGAGGCCTCAAGTAATGTCACAACCCGCCTAAAATAATAACGGGTGGCCAACCCTATACTATAATAAATCAGGAGTTTCAGATGGTCCAGTCTCAACATCAATTGCCAGTACTATATAATATAGGACTAACTACCCGAAATCACATAAGCGGGATATGAAAAATTTAAAGAAAAACGTGCAACAAACAACAAACCAACACTATAACACTACAAAAGAAAAGAAAGATGCATGAAAGAACTAAGATAAATGAAATGCTAGAAATAAAATGAACAAAACAAATACAACCGAATGTACTACACAAAGTAGACCCGAATAAGCTGTCGGGTCACAGCCAATACAATAGCTAAAATGGAATAAATATGAACATGTATATAAATATCCCTTGGGTACAAACCCGATATACAACATGAATCCTACCTAGAATTTTAAAGAAGTAGGAAGCGACTACATGAAACATCCCGGAATAGTCCGCACCTGTCACGGCTCCCAAGACTCTGGATAGAAAGTCATTCGGCATCCATGCGGTAGGATACCTGTGATAATATATATATATACAAGGAGGAGAGAAAAGTAAACGGGTCAGAGCCCCGAATGTGAAAAATATTTAGCAAGTGTGTTAACCGTGCATAATAATTACCGGTGCACTTATTTCATAATTAAAGTGAGACCGCTCTCTCGTGGAATCCCAACTCACCTCTCATCTAAAGGCGCGCACCTATTCGCGTCCTCAAGTTTTAGTTAAATTACCCCATATTGTTATTAGGACAACCTAACTTATCATAGGCCTAGCCTATACCCACGAGAGCTACTTTCCCGTCATAATCCAAGGAACCACCCTTTTAATCCTACTAGATTATGATAACAACAATTATGCCATAATAGGCATAATGAATTCCGATTTATAATCTCATGAATTATAATTCTTAATACGTTACCCCTATATATATATATATATATATATATATATATATATATATATACATGGAATATTGGCAAAACCTCTCTCTAATCTCAAACTTGTACTACGTTTCGTGCGTGGGGAGTCTCGCAAAGCGAAATCCAAATAAGGAACCGCCCCGTTACACTACTCCTGACAAGGTCAAGACCAGAGATCCGAGATGCCCCAAATAGAATTACTTCTCTCAAATCTCGACATGGCACTGCGTTTCGTACGTGAGGTGTCTCGCAAAGAGAAATCCAAACAAGGAACCACCTCGTTACACTACTTCTAGGCAATGTCGATCCTAGACATCCATAATCCTTAACATACTATATAATACTACCATTACTACTAAACTATAAACTACCAAAGAAAGAAAGAAAGAAAACAAATAAAAGAAAACAAATAAAATCAAATAAAAGAATCTCCAATAATATCCTTGGGATGATGTAACCGAAATATTCCTTATGCGATACATCAACCCCCATCAATCTAGTACACCATAATCATCCAAGATTTACTTACCAAAATTCTATATCCTTTCCTCTATAGGATATATAAATACATATATATAGGTATTTTGTGCTCACCACATGTATACATATACCAATCATCCATATACCCATGACCAAGTGTACATACCATATATGATGTACAATGCCCATGCAAATATAATACCCGGCTATATATATCGCCGATAAAACTGCATCAATGCTATCATCTTCCCAGAGTCCGGCTCACGTAACAACTAGGGACCACCTGGTGGGGATCAACGACACCCACCTCGTGGTAACACACACACACGACGTCCCGGAAAGCGGTCATAGCTCCAACCGGCAATGAGACGAAACATACCCACCACGTCTCATCCCCAAAATATATATCTATATCGTATAATAACACAAGGGACGACTATGACCTGGGGAATATCCACACCCTGCTCTATATGCCAGGATGCTCACCCTCTGCGCGGAAACTTCCCAATGATAGCATGAGCGGGGTATGCCTAACCACATAAGTATATATATCGCTCATATACGCAATATACATACATCCATATGATCCCATCATATGATCCAATATAATAAACCATTATATAAGTATATATATTTCTCACATACGCAATATACATACATCCATATGATCCCATCATATGATACAATATAATAAACCATCATATACGGTTTAAATATCCATACTATGTATGTCCACAACATAAATATATCCATATATTCATATTCATACATAGATATATGTACATATATTCACACATCGCTAAATCAATATATATACAAACTAATTCCCGTTCATATGTATAAGATATATAAACCCGGCTATAAGTATACATAATCCTCAATATACAAGCCGTCACCACAATTTCCATTAAAAGTACCTCGATATGTGAATACAATCCCTCACTTGAAACGTATTCAATCATTTCTCCTATGATGAATAGTCTCCCAAAACCATATGTATATATCTATATATATATATTCAACATTAGGGTTATCACCCACGAGTATGTGTAGGAATCCATCACTACACATTTCATCCATAACCAAAGTACATAATTACCTTTAGTACTATTTAACCGTAGGCACACACATGACTTAATAGTCTAAAACCTAAATTTATTCCAACCTCATTTCAAGTATTGGAATCTCACAGGTCATATCCCCATAATACGTGAAAACTACCCTAACTAGAATTTATGCTACCGCTTATTCTAGTCGATAGTACGATCCCAAAGCGTTCTCAATGTCACCTATGGCTCGAGTCGAAATCAGGAACCCTCACTCCTATTGAGTTATCAATTGCCCTTAGACTAAACTTTTCTAAGGATATAAGACCCCTCACTCTTTAAAGAGTATGCGACCACTCTCTTTCAAATGGCCCCAATCTGTAACTTAACAATATCCTATCCTTATAAGGATTTGACATAAATGTCGGCCTAGAAATTTCACCACATACATGGATATTTCTTATCCAATGATTCCAAGAAGTTCCCACTATAAAATACTAAGTGAGAGACCCCCTATAAGTCACCAAAATATATCTCTTACTTTATAAGAGAGAACCCCAAATCAATGAACCCAACTAAAAAGGGCTAGAAGTCATCTTAGGAAACCCATAAAACATCCCATTGAGGAAGCCCCTAAGAATAAACTCCAAAAGAAAAGGGGGAGAAGAAATCCAAGTTTTGGGCTAAAAACAGGGGACCGGTCGACCAGTCCCAAACCCCCGGTCGACCGCGGGTCCAAATTTTGCCTACGAAGAAATGCAGTAGGCTTTTTCCTTAAGGCGCGGTCGACCGGTCCCCAGACCGCGGTCGACCGGCCATACCAGTTGCCTTGGCCGATTTTCCATTTTCAGCAAACCCCACGAATTTAAACCCTAAAATTTCATCACTAAGCCCCCAAATCTTTAACCCAATAATGTTATTAACAAGAAAACCCATCCTACATCTCATCCCAACCATTTATATGAGATTAAACCATAGAATAACATTGATTTCAAGATTTAAACCCAAAAATCTAGGTTTTGGTATTTATACCCAAAAATCCAATTCTTTACCCCATAAATTATGAAATGAAATACACAAATAGCTATTTAGCTAGATTAAACACTTGCCTCAGATTTGTAGAGGTTGGATCGTCCTCGATGTCGCGGTTTTGGGCCGGAATCTCCAAACTTTCCTTCCTCTCTCTCTTCCTTTCTTCTTCTTTCCTTCTCTTCCTCTCTCTCTAGGGCTTTTCTCTCTTTCTCTCAAATGAGAAATGGCTTAATCCGTAAGCCTCTTAAACCTTTAAAACAAAGTCCCAACTTTAAATGTTAATACACACTTTAAATGACTCGTTCACTCCAATTCGAGCCAAAATAACTTAAAAACATTCCGGAGCCGAAATAAGACCCAACGACAGTCATTTTGACTCTCTCGACCCTTCCGGGACCGATGGTACCCTCAAAAACATCATCCGGAATACTTTAAAATGTTCTCTATTTTCGGGCCTAAGTTCCCAAATTTTGAAATTCTCCAATTCAATTAAAATTTTATTTTCCCAAAATTTAATTTCTTAGTCTCCAAAATCGAGAGTTGTTACAAGTAACTTCCCCAGTTAGCCCTTAACTAGTCTAAAAATCCCCCAATGCATTATACTAACCTAATGGGCCCAAAATATCTTATTTTAACTGAAAAAATATTATTTTAAATTTTACCAAGACTAATAGATTATTAACCTATAGTTTAATATTAATAATTGTTCAACGTACAAAATATTATCCAATTTAAATCAGAAATCATCGAAATCATAATTAATTGGTTTGGGTGTAACATGACATTATTGTTGACTATATCATAGTCATTGGGATCGATGTCGATGTGATAATTCAAATAACAAACCTTCAACATCAAACCCTGGACCAATCCATAATATCCCATAATATGCAGTTACGTCTTGAAATATTTAATAATGTTTTATCGTGTCTTAATTTACAATTTAGTTATATAATACCTATATGTATAATTACAAATAGAATGGCGTTACAGGCCACGAGCACGTCACAAAAACCCAATTATATTTATTTAAGTATATATGAAAATATGGAGTGTTATAGTCTACTTCCTTGATAAAAAAAGGGGAGAAAGTTTAAGAAGAAGTTCTTGTAGAAAGGGAGAGTTTTCATATTTAGGGGGAGAATTGAAAGTTTTTTCATATGCTAGTTAGTATAGAATTTCATATTTAGATCTCTTATTGCAAATTTTACAGACTTTGGATTTCTTCACTCATTTGTATTGATGTTGTTTGTTAGTGTGTATCATGAAATGTTGCTCTGGGTACTTTGAAGATTTATCTTGAAGATTTTGTATTGTAAGCTTTTGCAATTTCTATCTTGTTATGCCTTCAGCCTCGCCTTGCGTCATAGTTAATAGGAATTTCACTTTATTGCTTGTAACATTTTTTGTTGTGTTTTGTCAACATAATAGAAAAAATAGGAGATTATAAGAGTATTCATATACTCATTGGGGCCCTCATAGGTAATCATGTTATTCTGACATATTGGGTTTTTGATTTACCTCTCTACAAAAATTCATCAACATTCAATATTTTAAAGAAAGGTTTTGATAATCCTTGTTATCTAATATATCACATTATTGGATGATGGTATATTAGAGAATTACCACACCCGCGTCAAGTGTTTTTGCAAATCTCTTTCAATATATCTTGGTAAAAAAATTATGTGTGTAAATCTTGTGGTCTTGATATCTTGATCTTTCTTGTATACAAAATGTTTGAAAAATAAAAAAAAATAAAATTGATCGAAACTTACCTATTTCATTGTAATGGTGATTTGTATCGCTGAAGCAAAATGAGAGTTTCTTTTGCAAAATATCTAGAAAAGTGCCAAAGCATCTTTATTGTAGAATCATCACTGTAGTGACATTTTCGTTGTAGTGATGCTTCCCTCGCTAGACACCAAGTTTATTGAAGGCTCCATCAAATCTTGGAAAAGTGCGCAACTTGCTTCACAACAGGCTTCCTCTAGCATTGATCTTCCTCATTACAGCGACACATATATATATATATATCTATGAATCTTCCATAAAGATCTTTGAGGATCTTCTATATTTTTATGCAAAAAAATCCTTTTTGGCTTTTGATTAGACTGGTTAGACCCCAACTACTCTCTCGCACATGCTTTGTCTAAGAGATGTGTCCTTTGGCTTTTCTTAGTTATGGGTAAACCCGTTTTTGTAGTTTTTTTTATTTAAATCTTCAATACTCTTCATTTCAAAATAACTCTCATAAATTTCAAGAGAAAAAAACCTAAAGTGCCTTTTATGTACATTCTTTTATTCTTCCTTTCTAAGGAGATAAAAATAGACTTGTAAGAAAGAGTGAACCTATTTTCAAAATTTATTTAATCTTTTTCACCTTTTATTCTTTGCATTTAATCATTTCCATTTTTTAGGTCAATTAATATTAAATAAGATGAAGCTTTCTACCAAGAACTCATTTTCAGAAATCAAACTTTCTATACATTTTATGTCTTTCTCCAAACAAGAATTATTGTGATATTTTAGGTTATTTTTTTGGATTCATATGATTTGTGATCTTCTAAGTTCGAAAATAAAGGATTTTGCAACATTGTTGATGTGGGTTAAGACATCGAGATGTTAAGATCTTCCATCGATGAACAAGAATATCTGTCTCACTACGTATTAGTGGAAAAAGTGTGAATGTGTTAGTTAACTCGAAAGTAATATTAGTTATTAGTACCGTTTGTAAGACTTTACCAAGTTTTTAGTGAGATTGTTGCATTGGCCTGAGGTTTTTCCCATTAGTGGGTAAATTCGTCCCCATTGTCCTTGTACATCTCATGTTGTGCGTTTGTTTACCTCTTCCATATCTTTTATGATCCATATGCTTAAATAAGATAAAAGTTGAGTTGGTGGATTAAAATTTGGATAAATTTTTCAACATAAACTTTTGGGTGTGAAAAATAATTCTTGGTGAGTTTCCATTTCGGTATGTAATATGCACTCTCAGTTTGTTTATTTTGGATTAATGGTTAACCCATAAGTTATATAGCCAAAGGGTAGAGGATAGAAGGGTGGATTAAGTTGTCTGTTAAACCCTCAAGGTGTCATAGGCACAATCTAGGGTACTACAATTCAAGATTTTTTATTGACACACTTTTTTATGATATCTTATGGAAAAATCTAAAATAACCTTTTTATAGACTATTTACAGAAGTAGTTCGTTGAAGTAATCCTACAGTGAAAAAGATTTTGACTACTACCAGATAAAATTCTTAATTTTTTTTTTGTGAAGATACGATTAATGAAATACCGATCGATAAAGCAAGGGGCACTTCTCTTAAGCAAATAAATTGTCCTAGAAATCACAGTTTGCTAAGTTTTGCTTGTAAACCCCATAATTTTCTTGCTTCAATCTAAAAACCAAGTAAATTCTACATACACTTAAAAATATTCATTTTTAACTTAAGTTTTATATAAGGAAACTATATTTCATCATGTCTTTGGAAATCTTAAGAATCTCAAAATTAAAATTAAAAGATTTTTCAAATTAGAATAATTATTTAACCATATGGTGAATTTATGACCAACAATCAATATACATTTATCATAATGTTTAACTCCAGATAATGGTATGAATGTTTCATTAGGTGTTGATGAATATATCTGGAGGTCATTTTGATAAGACGCAAAATGTGTTTTAGTCACATGATTATAGATTACCAAAAAACAGGGTTATAATAAGTACAAATATACTCTAAAAAAATCTCCGTTTATTGAACTCCAAGACTAAACACTTAAAACTAAAATTACACGAAAATGAATCAAATCTACCAATTAAGAAAAGAATTGCTTAAACAAGGGCATTCAAGGTAGAAAAGTTATATTACAAATAAATAAAACCAAGATGCCCATGAACTTATATAAAAATCTCCCTATACATGTTTTCTTTTCACACGTTGGCAAACTTATAAAATTATCAATGAATAAAGAGATACATAGATCACATGGATTATAAGATAAATCATGTGAATATATAAATGGATACATGTAAGCACAAAACTACAAAAGTAACTCCACCTCAACTATGAAATTCCTTTAAAAAAATATGAAATGTTATACACACACCCTAACACGCTCAATACTATGTACTCCCCTACTCTACAAACTTCTCCCATTTTTTCAATGATGAGACAAACAAAATAACTAGGCATATGAAGATATAATATATAACTAAGCATATAATGAGGGTAAACATTATAATCAAACTAAGAAAATGAGCATGAATTATATAACTAGTGAGAAATTAATATGATTCCTAGTCAAGATATGATATAAGAGAAATAAACCTATGATAAACACATCAATAGATATATATGGAGATACACAATGCATCAAGTCAAATATATGTGATAAAATTTAGACTAAAATAGAATAAACATTTAATAAAAATAGAGTTTAAGGATTACAAACAATATAAGTAAAGCTTAATCCTAACTCTCAAGCCATCAAATCCAAAAGTAACAAACTACATATCAAAACTCATTTCATAATATTATTCTTATCAAATAATTCAAAAACGCTTGACTGAATATTTTTCCAGGCGTCCCTAACTTCACTCAATTGAATGTTCATATCCATATAAACATCATCAATAGGTTGATGTCAAGATAAACCTTTTCACAAAAAATGTGAAATCGAAATCATATAAAATAAAGTAAATGATGGTACTCGTCACGGGAATGGAAAAGGTCATTATGCACACAAATTATCAATTAAGAAACTAAATCATCTAACTATTAGTGTGAAAGTGAGTACGATGTAGGTTCACGATATGCTAAGAAGAAGATGAAATGTGAGGAGACATGACTTACAGTGGAATGTGGTAGCCACTATAGTCGCTTAACTAAAAGACCAAATAATAATACGAGTTCAAAGTGATATCACCCTAAGATTTTTCCATTAGTTAATCTTAAACTTATAACTCCTAAAGCAAGAATACGACAAAACAATTGAAAGGTAGAGCATTAGCCTTTATTGTGTCCTTCGAATAAACCATGATAGGATTAAAAAAATGGCTTATTAAATCCAAATTATAACCTTTCCCAATAGATTGTATTGAGTTTCCATGATCGATCTCATAAGGGTGCATAATAAGTGAAATACACGATGTCTCTATAATATTAAGAACATATAAATCCTTAGCCAAATAGATTTGAGGAAACGTCTTTCCATTCTAGACCTCATAGTGGTTGTCACTTAAAACGAAATCACTTATCAATTTCAATGAATCTAAAAATTATTTATGTATAGGTAATCAACGTCTGCCTCGTAAAGAAAATTTTAATGTAAGGCAATAATATTCAAAGTGATTCACACTGTGAACTTTGTTAGTGACAACCCCATAACCAAGATCACATTTTACGTCCGTAATATAAGTATAAAATTCTCCCTCAATATTGGGATATCACTTCTCAGTTTGGGAGCAACAACTAACCCACTAATGTTTTGTCAAGAGTTGAGTCACACGGGTCTCAAATAGATAATCGAAATCCATAGAGCATTCATATAGGGTAATTATATCTATGATAATGCTAATTATCCAAACATTCCTAGATTTATATGTAGGATAATAAAATGTGTTAGTATTTACATGGTTAAGTAAGTTAGTCTTGACTACATTTATGAAGGAGATATGGGAGTTATTTAACTAATGGAGAAATGACCTATAGTGGTAATGTTGCTAGCTTACAATCCAATATGTGGGTATAAAGTGCAGTGTATGGGTTGATTGTTAATGTTCATGCAATCCTAATAATTGGGTTCTTATTTATATAAATAATGAGTCATATCTAGAGATTTCTAGAGTGATTAAGTTTGATACGATCAATCTCCTTCCAATTTGACCACCTCAGGTGTAATTGAGATAGATTATGACTGCTTTACTTGATATATTAATTTGTTCTCATCCAAGTGTGTTGAAATAGTCCTTGTTTTATTAACCTCCTATTGACTCAGTGGTAGATATGCTATATGGTTATTCTTGGAAATCCTTACCTCATATCCTTTTAAGTGGTCCTGGTCAGCACCATTTCCTTTTAATTTCCCTCATAATTAAGGTGTCTATTCTTTAGAAAAATTTGACCTGATTATGTTGGTTAATACTTAAACTGCCTTGTAATTTTGAGCTAAAGTCGAGTGAAGCTGTCACATGCCCCCTTAGTATAGGTGGGAGTGCAACTTATCTGAATAATCACATATGATCCATATACATAGGATGATGTGTGTTTTATATAGTGTGTCCCTAACTCATCATTGTGCATGAGGTGCCTGGCCTGATTAGAGTAAGAATGATCTCTCTTTGAGAGAACTATCATTTCATCTCCTTTTTTGGCGGTAGACAATTATAAGGGATACAATTTGAACTCTTTTTAATTCTCCATTTCATTCGCCACTCTTCATTTCTCTCAATATTCCACCATTTTTACTCAAAGATTTTATCCAAATACTTTTTTTTAAATTTTATTTTCTCTCTCCCTTTTTAAATAATTATCACTGAGTGATTGAGGAAATATGAGGTTTCTTCGAAAAGACAACTTTGAGGATTTTCTTACCTAGTACAAAATCCAAAAGGAAGTCAAATTTAGCGTTTCCCCTGAAGAAGAAACTGTCTATGACACCCTTTCTCTGATTTTTGGTGGAGGATCTCCATCACTTTTGGATAGTTTCCCTCTAAGCTAATGGGGTCGTCTTTCATATCATTATGTCGTTAACCATGTTTATGGTATAAATTTAGGATTTGATGAGATAAGGTACTATAAACACCTTTAGTCTAATGTTGGGTCAAGTACCTATCATTCTAAGATCTGAGGCAGGTCTCGCAGTCTGGTGGAATGGTTGCCTAAGTCCCATAAAGACAAGGAAAATGATATGTTTGTCTTCTCTAGGGACCTTTAAAGGTTTAGATTTCAAGGGTTGTACCATGCATATATCAGTTGGAACCTATGGTAAACTTTAATAAATTATTTTACTCCATCTTTGATGAGTATACTTCTAATTGGTCTTGCTTTATGTAGATTCTAAGAACAGAACCAAACCAAAATACTTCCCACTCAACTTGGTCGATCTAAAAAGAGTTTGGAAAATAAGAACATTTCCATGAGTTCGATACTCAAGGAGGAACTTGAATGTGATTATTGGACATGACCTATCATTTACATTTTCTAAGAACTTCATTATGGTGCCACAAGGTACTGCCACCAACTATGTAATAGTTAGTGATTCTGGAAACCCGATTGTCGTTACCATTGTCAATGCAGATGCTAGTGGAATGTACTTGGGAGTTAGTGATTCTCCTACTCACATGATTTCCTCTAATTTTGGTGCCATCGGGTTGGTACAATATTTGAATGACTAAAAGAAAGAAAAGTTGTTACCTCTTTTCTCATTTAAGATAACCCAACCGTGGACTTCAAGTCATTCTTAAGAGGTAACTCACACGAGACAGATGACCTAAACTTATATCTAGAAGATATGACAAATTGCCATTGACCATTAGTTTTTCTCCAATCCGCGAGACCCAATTTAGCCAAGGGTAAATATGAAACCCTCCCCATAAAACTAGTGGGGGGCACAAGAAGGAGAAGGTCATTTAAGAGATAAAATAAGGGATTAGAGAGATGAAGATAGGCAAAAATGCCAAAAGATGATGAAAAACTAAACATTTCCTCCTTCAACTAGACCCCTATGGCAAGGATATCTACCCTACACCATTATTTAAAGGCTGAAGGCCTTAATTTATAATCCTTCACCATTAAGGGTTCAGTCATAGAAGATGTCTTTTGAGAAGGAAAATGATCCTATAATTACTAACCATTTATCATATCGAGGTTATCCATTCAATAAGTAGGGTTGAAACGATATTAGATGACATGTAGGCACTTAAGAACTTTTAAGGGGACTCACTTCTTAAGCAAGGCATGAAACACATGGTCTTGGTAAGCCCACCTTGTTGTTTATTTTAACACATTTCGACTATAGTACAACCAATTATGAGTTCATAAAGCTAAGAATGATTTTAACTCTTATGACCGAAGATAATAGTATCCTTAAAGTGGAGAGGGTCATTATGTCCTCCTAGATGGACTAATAGAAGAAGAAGAAGAAGAAGAAGAAGAAGAAGAAGAAGAAGAAATAAGAGGTTAAAAAAACTTTTATGCCAGCGTGAAGGATATGGCCACCAAACTAGACTACTCTAGGTCTATTGCCTACAACGGAGAATTGGTCGATGACCTAAACTGGGGAAACATGGATGAGTCTAATGGGGCCTACCAATAAAAGCCCCCACTCCCTAAACGTGTGATCAGTGAGGGGGAAACCTCATTGGAACCTGGTCAATAATTTGATCTGTAGATAGCCAATACTATCTCAATCGAAAGTATCCCAATTGAGAGACAAGTCGGGTAAACCAAAAAAGTCTGTGGGGATCAGGGGAGGTCGACTTTAAGGACCAGGGTTAAGAATTTTTAGTTTTATTTTTTGTTAATGAAAGGCCAAGGTACGTTTTCTAATTTTTCTTTTTATTTTAATCTTCAATGTAGGTAACTCCTCATTTATTCCTATTAATAGAAAGTTTCTTTTGTTTATGCCTTGTATTATTCATCTATTTTATAAATGGATTTTGTTAATGCCAAATATAATTAGAGTAAATCTTCAAGAATTAAACATCTTTTAGTGGGAAAGGCAGGTTTGTGACTAAATTACAATATTTGTGAAATTTCAAGAATAATAAGCTAAAATGAACACACAAACCTAATAATTTCACAATCACTAAGTTGTTAATGTGATAAATAACTTTAGGCAATCCGATCTCAATTAGTCCTTTGGAAATTATAAAGACAATGGTAATATTAACTTGTTCAATTTTCGTATTTTTAAACCTTCATATTCAACTAGTTTGGCAATCTTAAGGATAAGTTTAGAAAATTGAATAACGTCAGGCCCTGTGGGGCTGACTTTCCACAGTTTTAGGTCAAATTGATAGGTTTTTACCAATTCTAGGCTAAACTAACTTATTCTAATTTGTACCACTCATTCTTATATGGATGTTTTCATGTTTTAGATGAGGCCTAATTCTTCTAAATTATACAACCCATTCTTGCGTGGATTTTGCCTATCTTAAATGAGACCGACTTATTTAAATCATAGCACCCATTCTTAGGTGTGTTTATAATTTTAGGTGACACCGATCTAAATCGTACCACCCATTCTTAGGTGGATTTTTGTCTAAATAAAAGAAAAATCATTTTGATTTAAGTCTACCACCCATTCTTAGGTGTGTCATTGTATATTCTAGGTGAAACCAACTTGTCGAAGTCCTACCATCCATTCTTATGCGGGTTTTAGATATATTAATCAAAACCAACTTGTTTAAAATCATACCACCCATTTTAGGCTCAGTTTGTCTATTCTAGGTGAAATCCACTTGTTTAAGTCATACCACACATTCTTAGGTGCACTTTTGCCTATTATAGGCGATACTAACTTATTCTAGGTCATATCACCCATACCGACTTGTTCAAAGTCTTATAACTTATTCTTAGGTGGGTTCATATCTGAGTGAGAGAGACTTGTTCGAAGTCATACGATCCATTCTTAGGTGGGATTTTTTTGTTGAATATGAAAACCATATCATATAATCATTGTTATTGGTGAAGATAATGAACTAAAATTTTACTAATAATATCAAGTTGAATAATTATTGTTTAGCTAAAAATTAAACTAACCGAGGATAACTTTTTTAGTGATAGAATTTCATCAACTGTATGTCATTCCATGACATTGGGATAAATGTTCCATGTAAATGCTCTGGATGTTATGAATAGATTCATACTACTTATGTAATTCGTTAAGGACCTTCCCAGTTTGGGCACTTCTAGATGAACTGAATTGCATCATTTTCCATTAAAGGCCACAAATAGTCTTGGGAGATAGATCTATACACCAATGATCTTCCTCTAGAATAAACTAAAAAAAAATCGTGTATTTATCTCAAGATATCTTCCACCTATTTTGGATGAAAAAACTTGACTAGGGGTCTTATGAATGATCATTGGTAAAGGTGACCTTTCGATATAGGCAGAAATGAGTCGAAATAATCTTTAATTTATGAGCTTCCTTGTTATATTATGGAACATATCCATATCTGATATATACGATGATCAAGCCCATCTATCTTGGTTTCTTCCTAACCTTCATAAAAATTATATTTAGATCCATCTCCTCAATGCTTTCTTCGTCGTTGTATTCCACCTTGATCGTCCTTTTTAAGTAGATATCTCTGACTGATGCTAAGGTATTCAAGGCATCAACATGGATGTTACCATTTCTTGGTAACTATTCAATTGATACCTAACTGAAAGTCTTGAGCAAATTTCTTTCCATTATCTTTATATGAAGACAACCTAGGATATCTGGCTTTATATTCTTTGCTTGACTTATTGGAAATCAAACGTGAGTTAAAATTGATGAAAATATCCTTTTCCCTATTATGATTGCATATTTTAGGCCAACTCTCATTGCTTTATATTCTGCTTTGTTATTAGACCCTTTGAACTCGAGTCGGACTACTTGCTTCATTAGAACTCCCATGAGATGATGAAGGCAATGACAATTCTAGTGCCTCATTTATTGGAGGCATAATCCACATATAATTTCTATCCAAAAAGATGATTTTCTAGATTATAGATGAATTAACCACCTAGGTTGATCATAAATATTTTTCAGTAATCAGATATAGTAGAAGAATTATCATTTTAGAGTTGATGAGAACTTTATGATAAGTTTTTCCAATACTTTCCCCTTGACTAATATTATAGGATCATAATTAATGTCAAATTAAGATATCTCTAATGACCATTTAGCTATTCTACCAGCAAGGTCAGCCTTTTGTCAGACCTTATTCAGGGGGAAAGAAGTGCGTACGACTGCAGAGTGGGAATCAAAATAATTTCTAAGCTTCCTAGATGACATGATAAGGGAGAAGGTAATATTTTCTATGTGAATATGCCTCATTTCAACTTCAAGGAGAGTATGGCTAACGTACGACATCATTTTTTGCTCTCTTTCTTTTGATCAGACTAATTCCTCACTAGGGGCGTGTTGTAAAACAACCAAGTAATAGTGGGTTTTTTCATCCTTGACTGTATCTGACAACAAAGGTGGGGAGCCCATGTACTTCTTGATATGCTCCAACACTTCATCTCATTCTACGATCCAAATTAACGCGTTGTCATTTTTTAACACTTGAAAAAAATCTTGAAACTTATCATATTATCTAGATATGAACCGATTGAGTGTTTTAAGCATCCTAGTGAGTATCTGCACCTTCCACACTATGTTCAGATGTTTGATGTCCTATAAGACCTTGATCTGATTGGGATTTCCATATATGCCTCTTCGTGTGACAAGTTAGCATATAAATTTTCCCGAGTTAAACTTAAAGGCACACTTTGATGCATTAAGGTTCATATGATCTTGAAGGTGTTGGAGAGATCTCTGATGTGGTCAATAATAGGATTGATCCTCATAAGCATTTCATCAATGAAAACTTCCTTGGTTGAGCTAATATATTATTTGGACATCTTTGTTACCAACCAATGATATTTTTCCCCCCGACATTCATTAGGTTGACTAGCATCACCATGTAGTAGTTTAGTCTCAACATGGTAATTATTGAAGTATTCTTCTAATCAGGATCGAGTACAGGTAGTTAATGGTACCTAGAGTAAGAATACATAAATCTCATTCACGTATGCCCAACTTTTGAGTCGATCAACTTGTTAATCCACGATAAAGGAACATTATCCTTAAGATAAGATTTATTGAGGTTGGTGAAATCCCCACATACCTTGCACTTACCATTCTTTTTTTGGACAAACACTATGTTGGAGATCTAGCTTGGGGATTGGACCTATTGATGGAGTTATGATGATGTAGCTTCTTAACTTCATCCTCCACCACTTTCACTTTCTCAAGCTCTATCTTCGTAGCTTCTTCTTTATTGGCCAACTAGTAGGATTAACGTGTAGTAATGACAAGATACCTATGTTTTAATTGTCAAGAGAATATGTCGTTATTCCTCTCAAGAACTCTATAAGTTGTTCGACACCCTCATTTGATAGTTCTGAGACGATTAATAAGTACTTTTTAGGCTATAGTGGATTAAGAGTTATCATTATATATATATATATATATATATATATATATATATATATATATATATATATATATATATATATATATGGGACAATGATGTTATGAATAGTAACTCATGCATGATAAACATGTATGATAAACATGCATGATAAACATGCATGGCATTTTATGTGTTGCGTGCATACACATGCATGTATGCATGCATACATACATAGATTATTATTTTATTTTATTTTTAATTAAAATAATTTTTTTAAAATATTTTTTTATTTTTTTAAAAGGTTTTTAAAAAAAAACGGGGACAAATTTATCGCCGTGCCCTCGGGCACGGGCATCCGCTAGTGTATATATATATATATATATGTGTGTGTGTGTGTGTGTGTGTGTGTGTGTGTGTGTGTGTGTGTATTACTCGATCTGTAGGGCACACTTTGGTCTCCTCAACCCTTATTCGAGCCCCCTTTAACTGCTATTTGGCTTATTCAACCTAAGAGTTGACATTTTCTATAATTTTATTAGACTGGGATTGCTTTTACTTAATGGTGTGCAATGACATCACAAAGTTGGAATTTTAAGATAAATATGACCTAATAACATGGAAATCTATCTCATAGTGATTGGGATAACTGTTAATGGAAGCTTGATCTTCCCCAATGAAGTCTACCCAATGCCATTAAATCTAATTAATGGTCCGACCTTAATGTCAAAGTTATTAATATTGAATCATGCCTTGTCGAAAAGATCTATGTACATGATTTATAAGTAACTTCCCTGGTCGACCAAAATCCTCTTCATATCAAAGTTAGTGACCTTCAATGTGAGGACTAATTAGTAATTTTGAGGAAAATTTACCCCGACCAAGTCATCGTCATATAAAGTAATAACTTGATAGATATTCAACTCCTTACATTCCATTTTAATAAATAATGCTTTAGAAACCACAACTTGAAAGGCCTCTAATACACTACCGTTAATCATGATCATTTGATGAAGCTTCTTCCTTACAAACTAGGGAGGACCAGTTTATCCATGGGTGGAGATTACCATTCCTAAGGAAAATATATCACTGTCCTTTATCTAAATAGGGTTAACTAGATTTGATAAATTCATCTTCTTAGTATCTACATATTCCTTTAGGTTCCCAACATAGACCAGATCCTCTAAGTGACACTTATCATCTTCTAATTATCTTTCTTATAGCTATGGTCTCAGTGGTAGTTGCACAATCGGTTCCATCCTTCTCATTGGTATCTCCCTCACTTTTATGTGGCTTCTCATAGTAAGTCTTATCCTAAATCTAAGGGAGGAGTTTGTGGATTGACTCCTTGAAAAAGGTGCTAACTTCTTTATAGGGTTTTTTTTGTCGGCATCCTTATTTTATCTTAATGATCCTACTTCTTGGCCCTTTCATAACTAGGGCCACTTTCGCTCCCCGCTTTCCACCCTTATTTAAATCCTTATTATTCTTTATCTTTACAGTCCGATTAACTCGATTATAAGAGTATGTATTTTAATCATGTGCCCCAATAGGACTAGATTGTCTTATTCCGTTGAGCAAATATACTTCGAGTCTTGTCCGAGAGTTTGTTTCGGTAAAGCATCATGTAAATCATTCAATGGACATCCTCACCTTCATGCGTATCCTTTTTATACCACTACTAAGTGGTAAATGGAAATGAAAACTCATACACATTTTACTCACACATGACTATAGGTTGTGCCTGAGATTTTTCCTTATTTTTCTTCTTACCTTACAAGATAAAATAAGATGGGCCTTTCTCGGTAACCTGAATAACACCTTTTTTCTTGGTGATATTCTCCACAGGTTGGTGTTCTTTAAGTAGTTGGGCCACAGAGTAATTAAGTTTGTTCAAAGAACAGTTTTGGTGAAGCTATTTAAAGGACTCTAATAGTGATTAAAGAATATTATTAACATGGTTTTTCCCATCAATTTTAAATCTAAGTACTTCCAGTTCCCCTTGGGTAAAAATCCTTTTAAGAACATGCTCATGTACGGGATTATCATCTAAAATCCTCATGTTAACAATCCTTACCATAGTACCCATCCTTACGACACGATTTTGATCATCAAACATGTCCCCGAGGTTCATAATTATTTCGTAAGCACTTGACATGTGTTGATGTTGTTGTTGTGACATATTAGCTACAGAGGCTAATATGTAGCAATGATCTATCGGATCAACCTTATACCATATTTGATAAAACCGTGCATCCTATTTAGATTCCCCCACATCAAGCTTGGCAGTGAAGGTTTCAATTGAAATATATTTGTATTCGTCACTAGTGAGGATAATCTCTAGGTTTTTATTCGAGACTATATAGTTTATGTTAGTTAATTTCTTTTCTTTAAAATAGCAGCAATTGGGTTAAATGCTGAGTCTATTTTGAATATGAGAATTATAATTTGATAATATAATTAATTTCACATAAAAATGTGAGTATTAATTTCGATTTGTCACCACTTTACCTCTAATAAAAATAAAATTATGTTGAGCATCAAAGTTATTTTATGAAGTGAAATTTCTCATCAAGTTCTTAAATCACTCCAACTTGAACTAGAAAAAATTTTATTTTTTAATTTTGTTCTCTAGATAGTTTATGAAACTTTTATCTTATATAATTGATTAATTGAAGTATATTGGTCCCATGATCAAATTACGTCAATTATCAGTTAAGAGTTTTAAGAATATCATATGTTTTGATTTAATTTCATCAATTGGGGGAGATAGACAAGCTGGAGCGAGGAATTAATCACATCACGTTCTTAAAACACCAATGAAGACCGCAAAATTCGTGTTAAACCCCCTGATTATTCACAAATATTTGCATATAATATCCCTTTTATTTATGTATTTGATCTCTCTCATTACCATTTCCTCTATATTTATGTTCTTATACCGGATAACCTTTATTTTAATTGTATATCTATTGTACAACGTTTATTTGAGTTTTAATAGGTGAATTGGATGCATTTCATGATGATGGGATGCATTTAGGTAAAGTTTCATTACAAGACGTAACTTCGGGGGAATTTTTAAAATTTAATGCTTTGGTTTTCCTATTGTGGGATTTCATGGTTGCGTAGTTCATTGAGTTAGATTTACATAGACTCAAACTGAATGTTAATCCGTTTTCGAATGACCGAGACTTGGTCGTTTTCACTACATCTTCATTCCTTAAAGAAAAATGAAGAGTCCTCCTATATTAGACTATAGATCGGTTGTTCTTAAGGTGTGAAGAAAATCAAGACATCATGATAGATATCAGATGAACGGATCTATTGGCTAATAGGTGATCAATCGACTCCTTCAGAATTTTTATATATATATTTTTTCTTTATTTTTCTTGTAAAAATCCAACTTACTATAAATAGCAAGGTGGGTTTCTTTCATAAAATAAATAGCTGATATTTTAAAAAAACTCAAGCATAGGAGAATCTCTCTCTCTCTTTCTCTCTCCCCCCCCCCCCCCCTCTTAGGTTTTGCATTTGTAATGGGTTTTGTTACTATTCATAATATTTTTCCTTTATAAATGCCTTTTTATCTTAACCTAGAATTGTTTTCAATACATGTAACTTAGTTGTTTTCATTTATATCTTGTTTTTTTTTTCTTTCCTTTAGTGTAGTTCACTCTAAAATTCTTTCTAGCTAATTAAATTAGGTTGAGATTGTCAAACTCACCTTGGAGTTTTGGTTGTTTTGCTATGGTAGGATGGTATAGGCTTGTTTTAATAGATTAATTGTTCATAATTTTACATCTATGAACCTTAATGGGTATATCATGTATGAACCACATTTATGACCTTTAGTGTATGATTTCAGGAGTATTGTTGACACCAAGCTCACATCTATGTTTTTATGATAATTTGGGGAGTAACACCCTAGGTTTAAGTGATAATTTAAATGAGTATTAATTTTGTTTTAAGTTATATGAACTTCTAACCATTTATGTTATGTATTCTGTGATTAGGGATATTATTCTTAACCTATAGCTTTAATCCTTGTCAATTAATTTAGTTTCAATATTTGTGTAGGTTAATTGTAGTATGAAATATTTATGAAAAAATCATATTTTACATTTTTATTTGTGAAGTAGTTTATCGATTAAATTAAAAGAATATTCTTGATGGATTCAATATTCGAATTAGTCGTTATACTTATATAAGAAGTGTATTTAAAGTTTACATTTTTGCATTAAGGCGGTAAACCAAACAATTATAGTGTCCTTACAAGACCACTAGATTTTCCCTTAATCACCCCCTCTCCCACTTAATATTTTAAAACTTAGGGGCTTTGAAAAAAATATTTATTCAATTATAAATGCCCGAATTAAATCCCTGCTAATTTTTTATTTACTTGTACAAATTAAATGCCCTCACCGCACTATTTTAATTTTCCAAAAATAAAACTAATTTAAAATTAAAATAAAACTCGGTGATCACAATTTAATTTATACCTTTGAATTAATTACCGGATTAAATTCGAATTACAAAAGAATAAATAAAATATATTTTTCACAAAAAATTGTGATCTAAGTTGGTCTCAAAATAATATATGCTACAAATAGAAATCAAACAGGACTCAAAGTCCCTTTTCATCACGGCCTAAACATCTTCCTCGGATGGAATCCTTAAAGATTAAGTCTCTTTGAAGAGGATTACTTGATGTAAAAGAAAATTGGTGAAGAAGAGTCCTTTTGAAGAAAAAAAAACACTGAAGAAACATGTCCTGGAATACCAAAGAAAGCCTAGTTGCTTCCTGCATTTCTGACTGCCGACCACCGCTATAACAATTATGTTCAACATATATAACAATCATGCCCGTTATAGCTGGCCAAGATAGTCACACGCACAATAAAAATGATATTTACAAATTATAATATAGGAGCTATTATATATAGAGACACGTATATATTCACATGCCTCAAGAAATTCTTCTCGTGTGGACCACAATAATATAGAACCTATAAGAGAGCACGTGTATATTCACATTATTTAAGAAATGCCGCTAGCGCGAAGTATAATAATATAGGAGTTATTGAATTTAGAGAACACGTAAATACACTCAAGATGCAAAATGTGTATTTTTTAATTAAAACCAGGGCAACAAATGTAGAAGCTAAACTCAAATTATATTTTTTTGTATCAACAACATATAACATAATATGATTTCATCACTCCATACATAATGTCTAAAAATTTATTCATATGAGAACACAAAATTAGTAATAAAATAGGAAAAAAGTTATATAAAATCTAAGGACATAAAAATAGTACATGGAATACACAAGAAAATACTCGAAATACAATGACAAACATTAGATATCATAAATATAATGCTAAGAACATAACATACAAAGTGTAAGATATAAACTTAAGAACACAATATTACATTAATCATCATCATCATCATCATCATCATCATCATCATCATCATCATCATCATCCATGACTTAATCCCATTATACGGGATCGACCACGTGGATTCACATTTTCCATTCTAGTCTATTATATGAGTTATTATCATTCAAGTTTAATTCCTTATGGTCTCTCCTAATAATTTTCTCCCACGATAGCTTAGGGCGTCCTCTTTTTATTTTACCCTCTAATTCTAACAATCTTCCTTTTATTATAGGGGCATCTACTAGTCTACGCAGTACATGTTCGTACTGCCTAAGTCTGCTTTCTCTTAATTTATCAGTAATGAGAGATACTCCTAACTTTTCTCTCGCGTATTATTTTTTAATTATGTCCTTTCTAGTAATTCCTATCATCCACAAAAGCATTCTCATCTCACTAACATGGAGACTTTGTTCTTCCTTTAACGCCCAACACTCCGTTCCATACAGGGTCACTGGCCTAACAATTTTTCTATAAAATTTTCCCTTTAATCTATTAGTTATCCTCTTATCGCATAACACTCCACTCGTTTATCTCCATTTCATCCAACCAGTTGATATTCTACTCGTAACATCCTCATCAATATCCCCATTACTTTGTAACATTGAACTTAGATAATGGAATTTGTTAATTTGGTTTATCATTTTTCTTCAATCTTTAACACTATGTTACTCGATGCCTCATTATTAAATTTACATTCCATAAATTTCGTTTTATTTTTGCTGATTCTTAGTTCCTTAGATTGTAAGGCTTTTCTCTAAGTATATATTATCATCTCTAAGCTTTCCTTTGAAGTGTCTACTAAAACTATATCATTCACAAATAACATACACAATGGGACATCTTCTTGTATGTGCCTAGTAATCTCATTCAAGACTACGATAAATAAATAAGGACTTAAGGCCGATCCTTGATGTAAACCCACTTTGATCATAAATTCATTAATTTTTCCACATATAGTCCTTACTATAGTCTTTGTGTTAACATACATATCTTCAATAACTTTAATATAACTCATAAGGATTATTTTTCTCCTTAAATCCCACCAAATTATATCCCTAGGTACTCTATCATAAGTCTTCTCTAGATCTATAAAGACAATATATATTTTTTTATTCTTACTTCTATATTTTTTCATTAAGTATCTTAATAAGTAAATAGCTTCCGTAGTGGATCGCCCTGGCATAAATCCAAATTGATTGTCCGAAATAGTTGAGTCATTTCTTAATCTTTGTTCTATAAACTTTTCCCATAATTTTATAGTGTGACTCACCAGTTTGATTCCTCTATAATTACTGCAATTTTGTATATCCCCTTTATTTTTATACAACGGTGTTATGATGGTTTTCCTCCACTCATCTGACATGTTTCCTTCTTTTAATTTTTTTTTAAATAAACAAGTTAACCATTCCAAGGGTTATCCAAACCTCTATGGGTATTTTATTCGGGCCAATCACTTTATTCTTTCTCATATTTCTTATTAATATATCCACTTATTTTTCAATAACCGGACATCCAATTCCTATATTATGTTCAATGTTCTCGACATCTTTTTACGGATATTTTTCATTCATTAATCCCTGAAATTAGTCTTCCCATCTATCTAGAATTTCATTATCATTAATTAATATATTTTTATTTATGTCTTTAATACACTTAACTGGATCCATATCCCTTGTCATTTTATATCTATTCTTTGCCAATTCATATATTTCCTTTTCATCTTTCTCGGTACCTAATTCATTATAAAGATTATCTAGTGTGTTTTGTTGCGCATTTCTAATAATATTTTTTACTTCGCTTATTATCTTCTTATACTTTTCTAAATCTTCTTGATTTTTACTCTTTTTTCACTCTTTAAAACCCACTCGTTTCTTTTGTACTTCCTCATTCCACCACTAAGTCTCTTTTTTATGAATTTTTTTCATTTACTTTCACCTAAAACTTGTTTACATATTTTCTCGATATCATTATTTGTTCTTGACCAAATGTTAACATTATCGCTCCAATTCCACTTCCTGTTTAACGGGAGCTTCTATCTAAATCCAATCTCTTTACATCCTTTTAAATCCTTCCATTTTATATTTTGATAACCTATTTTCTCTTTTCAATAATTAGATCATTTAATTGCTAAATCTATTACTAATAGACGATGTTGATTTATTAAGCTTTCACCTGGTATAACTTTACAGTATTTGCATATGTACAACTCTCTTCTTCTAAGTAAGCAATAATCTATTTGAGTTTTATTCTCTCCGCTTTTAAATATTATTAAATGTTCTTCCCTTTGTTTAAACAACATGTTTGTTAAGGCTAGATCATTTTCCTTAGCAAATTCTAAGATAGTTTTCCCTCCTTCATTTCTCTTATCAAAATCACAACTTCCGTGTATCCTTGAATAACCATCTTGTTCTACTCCTACATGTCCATTTAAGTCACCTCCCAAAAATATGTTGATGCGTAGGAATTTGTTGCAATACTTCATCCAATAATTCCAAAGATGATTTCTTTATATTTTCATCTAACGCTCCTTGGGGTGTGTAAGTACTTATAATATTCAATATTGTTTTATTTAAGACGATCTTAATACTTATTAAACTATCTCACCATCATTTAACATCCACGACTTTATCTTTCATATAGTGATCAACAACAATACCCACCCCATTTCTACGATTATCTAACCCTCCCGAGTAAAATAATTTATAACCTTCTCCTATCTCTCTATCCTTTTCATCATTCCATTTTATTTCTTGCAAGCACGCTATGTTGATTTTTCTTTGTTTTAAGGTATCCATAAGTTCTTTACACTTTTCAGTTAATGTTCCTAAATTCCACATACCAAATCTGATTTTATGTCTGTTATTTGTATTTACGTTTATTCTTTTAATTAGAGAATCCATCACAAGATTTGATATAGATTTTACAGTCGGTTGTCAACCTGACACTAACCCACCTCATTTAACATCCGGACTTGGGCACCGATAATGGTAAAGCCAAAGAGATTAATAAATTAATTAATTATTTAATTAATTAAATACTCTTATAGATAAAGATGCAAAATAAATATGCTAACAACTAAACCAATAGTACAATATATATATATATCATCAATAAATATACAACATAAATATAACATATCTAAGTAATATTACATTCAATACATAATAAATTACATCAAATACATTATGAAATCATTTTTGTATGCTGTATTTTTCATTTGAAGAGAAATCAAGTGAAAATGAATAAAAAAACTTCATCGATTTAGGATTTACAAAATAGAAAACCTAAAAAAAACTAACAATATATGAGCATGGATTCAGGGCCGGCCCCAAAAGATTTTGGGTCCCAAGGCAAACTGGTAAAATGGGGCCTTTTATATAATAATTTTTTTGACAAAATATATATATTTATGTATTTTTACAAGATAATAGAAAATGAACAAAATTTGTAAGCTGCTAGAATACCAATGATAAATATATTGTATTCTTTTTAAACAACTCACCCTGGCCAAAAGACCTACATTTAGCACTCAAGTACTCTTCCGCCTCCCCCCCCCCCAAAAAAAAAAAAATTAATAATAAAATAATAAAATAATAAAATAAACAAAGCAAGGATAATAAACTGAAAATATTAATTAAAATAGGATCTTCTCGCCTTTTTTGTTGCAAAATCACTAATCAAGCTTGGATAATCAATTTTTTTCACCATATCCTTTTCAATGGATAATAATGCTAGTCCATTCAACCTCTCTTGTGACATTGTTGATCGAAGGTAAGATTTCATAAATTTTAACTTTGAAAAGTTTATTTCTTCAGTTGCAACGGTGACTGGTATAGTCAACAATATTCTGTAAGCTATCCAGGCATTTGGAAAAGTCCCATCCATTGTATGCAAATAATTCAACACATCGACGGCTTTTTTCGCTTCCTTTGGCAAGTATTCTCTCAACAATTTTAACTCCAAAAATAAGTCCTTACCATTAATATTATAATGGCTTCCATGTTTGAGTTTTTCTTCAAGGTTGTCACACTGAGTCTTCAAACTATCATCATCTATGGACTTGAGCTTCTTCAAATCAAATGAAAATCCAAAAAATCCTTTATAACATTGGAATTGTTCAAACCTACTCTCGAGTGAAGAAATAGCTTGATCCACTACATGTAAAAAGTAATTGATTCAAAATGATTCTTCAGCTGATAGTTTCACCTCTTCAATAACACTCTCATCAAATTGCTTATTTCTTTGAATGACTCATTTTGCACGAAACACCGCTTCAATCTCCATATCCATTGCTAATTGTTGTGCTTCAATCATGGCTTTTTTGAACCCATTCTCACTGTAGTCCTCAAAGTATGTAATAAGCCATTTCAATTGATCAATGGCAATATCAATCTACATATCTTCTTTTTGTAAGAATTTACTAACAGTGTTGACAGCAAACAACAAATTATGCCAAATAACCATACTTAATAAAAACTCAAAATTCTCTATATTATTAATTGCCAATGATTCGGCTTCGCTTTTTATTTTTGGATCCCGATCCACATTTTCTAAGTGAATTAACGCATCTCTTAGTTTTCTAGCTTGAAATCTTACTGTTTTAAACTGTCAATGGGACTCTCCCATCGTGTTTGTGACAAAGACTTCAGAGTCAAACCTTCAACATGTTCTTTCAAAATATCCCATCACTTGGTAGAAGAAGAAAATAAAGTATAAAGCCATTGCACCACACCAAAAAAAGAAACATCTTTAGAACAAGAGTTAGCCATATCACAAAGTGCAAGGTTAAGACTATGACAACCACACAGAGTGTAAAATGCTCTTGGATTCACTTCGAGTAACCTATTCTGAACACCTTTATTTTTTTCCTTTCATATTAGATCCATTGTCATAACCCTGTCCTCTTACATTACAAATATTAAGTCCCAAAGTTGCCAACACTTCTTCAAGCTCATTATAAAGCTCTAGTCCCGATGTATCATCTACCTTTAGAAATCCTAGCAAGAACTCCTCCACATTAATTTGACTTTTTAAAATATTAACACAATGTATAATTAGAGTTATTTGTTCCTCGTGACTTTCATCTGGACTACAATCTAATATGAAAGAGAAATATTTGGCTTCTTTGATAATGTTAATGATTTCACGTTTGATCTCACCCGCTAACAATTCAATAATTTCATTTTGAATTTTGTGGCTAAAATAATGGTTGTGAATTTCATCGCTTTGATAACGTTAAATATGATCTTTCATTATTGGATCAAACTCCACGATCATTTCAATTAAACTTAAGAAATTTCCATTATTTTCTTGATATATCTTCTCATTATCTTCACGAAAATCCAAATTGTTCTTGGCTAGTGCTTTAACAACAAAAATTGTCCTCACTAATACTTATTTCCAACGATCTCTCTCTTTATTATTATTTCTTGTACCTCTGAATCAATTGTTTCATTTTTTTTCAATCTCATTTCTAAATCAAGCCAACTTTTCATGCAAGAAATATATTCATTACCCCCCTCGTGACTTAAAACCCTCTGACTAATATTTTTCCAATTGTTAATTCGTCAGCAACCAATTGAGTCTTGTTCTCATCAGACCTAAACAATTTACAGCAAAAGCAAAATACCCTACTTAAATGTCTAGCCGTCTTCTATCACGCTTGTCTCCATTCAACCATCGTCGAGTGTAGTGAAATCGAGAGAAATGTCTACCTTTATTATCTTTAGGAAAATCAACAACTCTTATGGGCCCCCGTTCCACTAAAAGATCTCTATGGTTTCTACCAATCTTATCCCAATTTCCAGGATCATAAATATTTAACGGTCCATATTCATTACTTGATTCTTCATTCACCAAATTTTCACGTTCTTTGTTTAAACCTTCTTCATTATCGTTTTCATTAATATCGTATTGATGCACCGAATTTTAATCTTCAATCAAAGCTTCTTCATTTTCATTCTCATACTCATTCCCCGTTTCATTCAATTTAAAAATAAATTTATCAAGAGCTCCCGTTTGGGATTGCATAAATTTTTCTATCTTTTGCTTCTTCTTTAATTTTTTCCATCTAGAAATATACTTTCTAGGAGGTATGGTATAAATACACAATAATCTAACAATCAAGCTAAAAAATTCAAACCGCAACCAAATAAAGGAACAATGTAACCTAGTTTTGTCGAATTTGTAAATCAAACTTGATAGCCTTTCTTCGCTAAAAAAATCCTGAAAATACATAAAAAAAATTAACATCATTAACTTATTACACAAAAAAAATAAGAATCATCCAAAAAAAAACAGATTATTAGATTAATAACACTTTTTTAAGTTAATAGATTAATAATAGATTATTCGATTAATAATATTTTTTAACTGATTATTTAACGACAATATTTAATAAATCAGGTTGTATTTTTTTGGATGATTCTTATTATTAAGTTGATTATATAATATTCTTTTTTTTTTGGATGATTCTTATTATCAAGTTTATTATCTAATCAACTTAATAATAAGAATCATCCAAAAAAAATACAACCTAATTTATTAAATATTTCCGTTAAATAATCTGTTAAAAAGGGTTATTAATCTAACAATCTGTTATTAATCTATTAACTTAAAAAATGTTATTAATCTAATAATCTGTTATTTTTTTTGGATGATTCTTATTTTTTTATGTAATAAGTTAATGATGTTAATCTAATATTTATGATTTATTAAAGAATGCCGTTAAATAAAGTCTTGATTAGTAAAAAAAAAATTACAGGGACAAAAAAAAATTATACGGATAAAAAAATGGAGTTAAAAATATTTCCTATCATGGCAGTTGGGTGAGGATGAATCTTGAATCATAAAAAAAATGGAGTTAAAAAAAAAAAACTTGAACCTTGATTGGATTGAAAGTTGAGTGAGCATGAGAGTATTTAGATATAGGACTTTGAAGGGAGAGAAGAGGGGTTAAGAAAAAAACGATTGTTTCTTTCCTTTTGTAACAACAAACTTATAAAGTGGTATGGTTTTATAACAGCAGACTTATAAAAAATTTGGGCCTAAAAAAATATGTAATTTTTGGGAGCCCGAGGCGGTTTCCTCATTGGCCTACCCCTTGGGCCGGCTCTGCATGAATCGATTGAGAATGAGAATCCTTTGTTAGAACTTCGAGGATTATGATTTAATTGGAATAGATCGATCTTTCGTGCTGGTAAGGTTTGTTTGTTTTGAAATTTGAAGATATTTATATGATGAATCTAAGGGCCTGTTTGGTTTGCAACTATAATTCTGTTTTCTGTGTTTAAATACAATTCTAATAAAAATCTTCGTTTGGCAACCTGTTTTTAAACACAGAATTAGAATATTCCTGTGTTATAATCAAGTTTTTCAGAAAACAGATTTTGGGTGTTTTATAACATCTGTTTTTTTTTATTTTTCAACTCAGAATTATTCATTCTTAATATTTTAAAGCAATTATACCTCAATATATAATATACATACATAATACATTAATGTGTGTAATTCTTATAAATAAAAAATATATATGTACATATACACAAAATTACGTATGGAATAATATAAAGTTAAATAATATTGTTAATAGATACATGATACTTATATATAGTTTTATACATATATTATTAATGTATGGAATAATATAAAATATATATATAGTACATATGTATTAAAAAATATTATCAATTCATGTATGTATATAATTTTATAAGGAATTATATATGCGACATCATTATATATATATATATATATATATATATATATATAGATAGAGAGAGAGAGAGAGAGAGAGAGAGAGAGTTAAACTCCCTAACATACCTCATTAAATATACCTAAAAATACATGATATTAAATGTACGTGAATATAATTTATGATGTATGTATATGTATACATTCATGTACCATGTATGTATGAAAGTTTTATGTATGTTTATATGTACATACATATATATATAACATACCTCATTAAATGTACATGTATATAATTTATGATGTATGTATGTATAAATGAGGTATGTTATATATATATATGTATGTACATGAATGTATACATACATACATACATACATACATCATAAATTATATACATGTACATTTAATGAGGTATGTTATATATATATATATATATATGTATGTACATATAAACATACATAAAACTTTCATACAATATACATGAATGTATACATACATACATACATACATATATATAACATATGTATATGAATGTATACATACATTTATGTTATATATATATGTATATATACATGAATGTATACATACATACATACATACATATATATAACATATGTATATGAATGTATACATACATACATACATTTAATGAGGTATCTTATATATATATGTATGTACATGAATGTATACATACATACATACATCATAAATTATATACATGTACATTTAATGAGGTATGTTATATATATATATGTATGTACATATAAACATACATAAAACTTTCATACAGTATACATGAATGTATACATACATACATACATCATAAATTATGATGTATGTATATATATATATATATATATTAAAAACAATTTTAACAAACGCACACCAATAATTATAAACACAAAAAACTGAATTTTAAAACTGTATTTAAAAACAGTGTTTAAATCGAATTTTCTGAATAGAGAACCAAACGGGCCCTAATTGTTTAAAATTTGTTAGTCCAAAATTATTAATCGATAGAACACTAAAAGACCCACTATTACACTTATGATTATTATACAGTGTTTGATGTTAAAAAAAAATTTATACCCGACTTTAACAACATCACCTTACAAGTATGAGAAGTTTTGTGTCCCAAACAACTCCTCCAAATCCTCCCCAAATAGCATTAAGTGTTATACTTTGTGATCTGAATCCCGTCAGGGCACAATTCATTAATACTATTTGAAAAAAAATTGAAGGATTTATTTGATACCCAAAACACCACTCTACATGTGTTTAGCACCTCAATAGCTTTGTCGGCATCTTTGTATAATCACGGTAACTTTATTATTTTAGAGTAATGCTAGGGAGACCCACTTTGTGAACATATTTCGTGAATCCGTGAATAAGACAAAAATATGTACAAATTTTTAATGTAATGGTTGATGCCCTGGTGAGACCTAAAATAGTAAGATATAAATTTTTAATACAGTGTGTCTACGAAATATATCTACAAAGTGGCTCTCCCTAACATTTTCCATTATTTTAAGAATCAATGATAATGGAGAAACCACGTGGCAGACCAAAATTTGGTGTCTTTTGTGGTGTCATAATAATAGGATAGGCCGACTATCACTTTTTGTACCTATAAATTTGATATTTCAGTTGTATAGATTTCACCGGGAAAAAGACTCTTAACTAACAACAGATATCAAAATTCCATCGGCGTACGTTATTCTTTCCCATCACCAGCGACAAACTTAAAGGTAAAACTTGTTCATGAATTTATCGTCCTCCTTTTGCTCAAATACGTCGCTAACGCTTTCAATCAACCATTCCAGGCTACCTCCATTAGTCTCCTTCCCATTCAGACATCCCCACACCCCTTTCTCTCTCCCCACACTAACCTGCACATTATCTGTTGAGGTAAAATAAAGTTTTGAGTTTTTTGTTGGATCACAAGCTTGTGTTGCCTCTCAAATTTGATGATAAAGTTCAAATTTTATGATATTATATAGCTTACAATTGCATACATATATATACACACACAATCACGCGTGTGTGTATATATATACACCATGTATAGAAGGGACCCTAAGGATTCATGCATTTTTGTGTCCTGCTTAATGATCTCCTTCCCTGAGCAATTAATCTGAGTTTCCGACGCCCAGATTACTTTAACATAAAATTAAGGGCAAATTTCTTTGACCTCCGCTCTAGCTTGTTACAATTATAAACACATCCCCTCTTCTTTTAAATATTACTTAAATTCCCTCTCCTATGTTTCATTTGTAACGCCCCAAAAGGTAGTGGGTGTGCAAATTTTAAAACATGGACGGTGTAGGTGTAATAATTGAAAGAAGTGGAGAGGCATATTCAATAACCAACCAGATGGAACTTGTATCTAGTTCAATGCACTATATTATATAGTCAAGTAATTAAAATTAAAGATACATATTCAATAATAAGCAATTAGGTGTAATTTATAATGATTTGATGTAGAATAAATTCTAAGCCGACAGAGTTCAATCAGTGGCGGAACCAGGATTTGACACTGGGATGGGCTAATGCCGGGGGTTCGGGGGCGGGAGGCCCCGAGCCGAATTTTTTTGAGGTTATTTAAAAAAATTTGACGAAAATCATCAAAATTCCTATTAAGGGTGGACAGAATTTAAATTTCGGGTGGGCTAAATTTAAATTTTAACACCACCTTCTTTTTTTTTTTTATAATAATTAACACTACTTTTTTTTTTTTTTTTTTCGGGGCGGGCTGGAGCTCCCCCTAGCCGACCACTAGTTCCGCCTCTGAGTTCAATGCAGTGAATGAGTATAAATGATATTTTTCTCCTTTTGAGTTGAAGGCAGAGAGCAGATGCTTTCGGCAATGATGCAGCGAGTAAGGGAGTTGCTATTACTATTATTTTTGGCGGTATCATCTAAGGGCGTTACCTGTGGTCCAAAGCAATATTCGAGGGCTGGTCCTGGTGAAGTGCAAGAGGGGGCTAGCTATTGCTTGAGTTGGAGATTGGGTGTGGAGACAAACAATATACACGCATGGCCCACTGTCCCGACACAGTGCTTGCGCCACATTCAAAATTACATGATTGGTGGACAGTACGAGCGGGACCTCAACCTCATTATGGACAATATCGTCGCCTACATCGATGGCATAGTTTTGTCCCAAGATGGAATGGATGCTTGGATTCTAGACGTTGATGACACCTGCATCTCCAATCTCTTGTTTTACAAGGGAAAGCGATATGGGTACGTAATCTTTAACTTGATTATGAAGCATCTACGTATATGGGTTCTATTACAATGAGTTGCTGTGATTATCCGTAAAAGGAAAAGAAAATGCTATTTGTAAGCATACCATATTAGGTAATTCTTAGAATTTTCTATACCCTGGGCTACTCTCAAAAAGTTAAAGAAAGTAGGATTTATACAACCAAAGTAGTTCATTTATAAATTGACATTTAGGTGCATTCGATTACAAGTTAAGAAATGATTAAAAAATAGTTCATTTTTATCAAATTTAATGAGTAGAAAAATATGGGAGTGATTTGGTTTTAATAAGTAGAAAATTTATTAAGTAGAAAAATCAATTCTTTATGGGGTGGGTTAAAAATGTTTTTTAAAAAAATGATAAAATTATGAAGCACTCTTCATATTTATAACTATTATTTTTGTAGAATACAATTGAAATCAAGCTAAAAAATAATTATTCTTCATAGAAAAAAATCGACATCAATTAAACGGACTTTTAGATCTCATTGTATATTTCAAAAGTATTTAAATAGTATATTAGGGGTTGCGCTAGGCCTGCCAACAGGTCGGAGACGGATCGAGTTTAGGGAGATCCAGATCCGTGTAATCGGGTCTTCATCGGGTTCAGGTCCAGGTCCGAGTCTTCATCGGGCTACAATATTGGATCCAGACCCAGATTTGTTCGGGTCTCGGGTCCGGGTCCTGATCTGGCCAAATATATACATTTATTTTATTTTATCCCCCTTCTTCATTTTTTAATCTTAAATTAAAATATTTTGTAATGTATTATAGAATATTATTAGTATGAATAAAACATATATTATATATATTTATTATATACATATATATATTTTTATATATAATACTTACATATTATATTGATAAGATATATTTATAAATATATATAAATTAATAGTGTGTATATATATATATATATATATATATATAGGAGAAGGATCATAAGTGGACCAAAAGAATAGACTTTTTAATGGACTTAACAAAAAAGACTAATAACCCACTAATTTTAATTCCTTGGTGTAATGGGTCCGCGCCAGCGGCACCCAATAACCGAGACTTATTAGTCTTTTTTGTTAAGTCCATTAAAAAGTCCATTCTTTTGGTCCACTTGTGAACCTCTCCCTATATATATATATATATATATATATATATATACATTTTGGGTCGGGTCTTCGGGTCCCAGTCTTGTATAAGATCCAGATCCTACCCGTTTAATAAATGGGTCTTCGAATCTTCGAGTTCGGGTAAAAAAAAATATGCTCATACCCTATTATACGGGTCGGATCCGAGTCCAGACCCGACGCATTGATAGGTCTAGGTTGCGCTAAACCTAATATATTAGTCAAATATAATCAATCTCGCTGCAAAATTTAATAATGGTAAAAATTTTCCCAAATATAAACATGGGTTGTAGTCTTGAATAGTCAGCCTCTAGCTCCCTCCCAATCATCTTGTCTATGTCTGTAAGTGAGGTTAAGAATATATTATAGAATATATATAATATACAACGATTAAATTCATATGTTCTAATTTCTCTCATATAAGGGTGCAAAAATTTCCTTATTTGAATCCGAATTTTAAGAATATATATTTGAAAAAGTAATTAAAAGGGAAGATTTGAATAACATTTTCAACTACCAGGAAAACGGATACAAATTAGTGATTCTTTGTAATCAGACGGATAATTCGTAACCGAGGAGAAATATTTATATTTATGGATATTCATTTCACCTATATTTTCGTAAAATACTTCAATATTATACCCTAGACACCATGTTAGGATTTCAAAAAATTTGAAAGAAAAATATACATGATAAAACGTATCATAGTATATTTTTTATAGTACTTTTCTCCAAATTTCTTCAGATTTAAGCATAACATAATTATTCATCAAATAACTGAAAACTTGCACTTGCCAGCTAGCTTAATTAGTAAAGTCATCAGGTAGTGCTGCCATAGATTTTGAAATCCTAAATTTTAAGTTCAGGAAGGAAATAAATAAATAAATAAATAAATAAATAAATAAATAAATAAAGCGATGATTTTTCGGATGGTATTTGTTATTCTCGAAGTGATAGAAACTACATAACATGTACGACTTTGTAGACAAATATTTTTCATTTTTTTCCTTTCCTTTATTAATACGATGAATGTCAATGAATACGCAGATGTGACCCATACGACCCACAGGGGTTTAAAATATGGGCATTCAAAGGTGGGTGCCCAGCAATTCCAGCAGTTCTTATGTTGTTCAACAAGTTGGTTGAAAGTGGATTCAAGGTATTCCTAGTCACGGGCCGAGACGAAGAAACTCTATACCAATGCACTCGTGATAATTTGCACAATCAAGGATTCACGGGTTATGAACGACTTATTTTAAGGTAAAATAGTACAAAGCATTATAAAGCTTTCACAATTGATCTTGTGAGTAGATAAGACCCAATTCGAGTTAAAATATTTTTCATCCAATAAGAAGATTTTTTTAGCTTATATTTAGATCTTGTTTTATCCTAATCTAAATGGGGTCCAAATATGAAAGTTTGAACCTTAGTTATGAAACATTATTTCATGAGTGAAATGCTATATGTACTAACATTTCTCTAAGGATAATATATTAGGTATTTTCTAAATTGTAGGTAAGGTCAAGAATAACTGTTAGACATATTCTAAATAATTATAATTCATTATGTAATATTATCTTCCATGTGCAATATTATAATTTTTTAATTAATGTCAAGATTATTTGCCCTTTGCCCCCTTTTGTTTTATTTATATCACTTTAGTTATTAAAGTTTTCCCTATTTACACTTTAGACTACATTTTTAATTTATTGATATGTTGGTGAAAAAAGTATCACAGAAATTTTAAAAAATCTTAAAACGCATTACATAAATTGAAAATATATATAGAGAGAAATTTTAGTATGCAAATTCAAATGAGGTAAAACAAATGGGGTCAAATAACACTTTTGCTTATGTATATGTTTCAACTAGTATAAACGAAAGCATGGGAAAAGAAATTTCTAGATTGTAAAATTGTAATTGAATGGGAATTGTATCTATAGCATTGCAAATTATCAAAGTATGCATATAGATAGATTGTTGTGCAGAATAGTAAAATGACACGAGATATATGTTATTAGACAAGTCAGCTTTGCCACGTCCACAAAAAGAGGGGGAGTTTCTTTATAATCAAAGAAACATCTTGGAGTGTTAGGTTTCTAGCTAAGGGTCCAAATCGAGTTTTCAAGGGAGGTGTAATTATATGTCAACACGTGCCCTCCTCATAGTGGGGGTCTTATTTATATAAATTGTGAGTCATATCTATGTACAACACTTGGGAGACTAAGTTAAGTTGTAATCGTCCTTTTTCTGAGTTTATCACCTCTAAAATGGTTGATCTATAGTAGGATTCCATTACTTGGGATCTTGATTTGTGTTTATCCATACGTGTTGAAAGAGTCGTGGCAGTCATGCCTAGGGTTGAACGGCCTAACCTAGGGGTATTTTAGGTAGTGAGTCCCACGTATCCAACTTTAAGTGTCAAGTCGACTTCATTTCCCTTCAGTAGTACAATTTTATTTTATTTTGAAATTTATTCTATAAAATATATTTTTCATGGTTCAGACAATGTTAAAAACTTATAACAATTAGATTGTATCCACCAAAAGAAAAGTCCCAATCAAGTTTTTATTTCTTACAAACTACAATCAATACATCGTTTTGGTTATATGAGTTAGTGTATTAGTCATTAAAATCGTGGGCAATGCTTTGAGTAACTTTATCACTCATATATAATGCACCTATATCATAATTAAGTTGTATCCACCACTAGTGTATCCCCTCCTGTTTTATGACACCACCATTACCCATTGGAGGCATCCTTGATGGTACTCACTATGCCTTGTTAACCCGTGAATCCTTTGTCCACTGCTGTAATTTTCAATGTCGTCACCATCTACCACTCCCATTTATTCGAATTCAATGCCTAATCTCCCCACACTCTAACCTCCATGGTCGGTTCACCAAGGAGCTAATTTAATCTCTTATCAGTGATTCATTAATTCTCATCAATGATTCATGTTCTCTCATATTGATTAATGCACTCTCTTATTAGTTATTCAATCGCTCCTATAGCGCTTCCCACACTCTCTTATCCGTATTTTTAATGTTAGTGTTTTTTCACTTATACAAATCCATTCATACACTTCGCAACAATATCCTTTTGCACACTATCATTATCTAACACCTTCTATAACATTGTGCTTTGGCACATCGATTATTTTTAGCATGCTTTCATCTCCTTCATGTCTCCATTGTTATTTAAAATATTGATATCTCCACCAAGGATTATTTTCAATCAGTATCAGAAATTAGTTTCCAAACTTAGGTTGGTCTCTACTGTACCTTATTAAGTTTATGGGAGTTTAAATACTATTACAGTTAGGAATCTAATTAGTTTAGTATTAATTACTTTGTTTATCTACAATTGGGTTTTCTCTATGCCAATTAATAAGTCGCCCTTATACAATTATCGTAACATTGAATACAATAATTTTTCCTATAAACTTTATAGAAAAAAAACTCGTTGATCTCATCATACTCATAAATAAGAATCATATTTTACTTAAGTAAGTTCCCTCATCGTAGCAAAGTGATTTTGTTAAAGTAGTTTATATAGGGAAAGAAAATGGTATAATCATTTAAATGAGCCCTACTTTCCGAATGACATTAACCTTTTATGAAATTGAGTTTAAATTGAAAATAATAGATATTATGCCTTTAATTTCCTTATGTGTATGTTTTCAGGACTGCGGATTACAAAGGACAAAGTGCATTGATGTACAAATCTAACATTCGAAAGCAATTGGTAGGACAAGGGTACAGAATATGGGGGAATGTCGGAGATCAGTGGAGCGATCTCCAAGGGGAGTGTGCTGGAGAACGAACATTTAAACTTCCTAACCCCATGTACTTTGTCCCCTGAATTCAAGTACTTTAAAGCACATAGTCTATGTTTGGCATAACCAGTCAATAATCTTGTAAAAATATTCTTTGAATCAATATCAAAGTTTATCATATTTAAAATAACATCAAGCTCTTGAGTAATATATGTACATATTTACTCTATGGACTCCATATATTTACCATATGTTTGTATGTAGGGGAACACAAATTGAAAAACACAATATAATTTAGGGCAATTTACAATTAGGTCCCTTGGTAACAATTTTTAAACATTTAAGGACAATTTACAATTAGGTCCATTTGTTATGCCACTAGCGTGGACTTCTACAAGAAGGGAATTAGTGGACCTAAGTGTTTAAAATTTGTCAAAATTCCTTTAGTGTTTAAAATTTGTTCGTGAGGGACCTAAGAGTACTTTCCCCTATAATTTATTATGTGAGAAATGATTGAGTTTCAACATTTCCACTCTTAAAATATTCTTTACAGTTTTCGATATTCATATAGTTATATAATGAAGTTCAAGTAAAAAGTATACAAAGAATAATGTTAAACAAATAAAAAAGTTACTTTACAAATATAATATATTAGTAATTTATAGATTTACTTTAGTCAAATAGTGTAGTAGGAGTCTTGTAGAATCTATTAATTAGAAAATTCAATAATCGAAAGAGGTTTTTGTCGGTTTTTAATATGTAGCATTGTTATTGACAATGATCCCATACTTGGTTAGATTGTGTTGTACTTTTGAGGTATCCATCAATAGAATATGAGTATAAGGCTCGTTTAAAAACAATCTGAGATGTTGGTAATGAGAAATGTAAAATTGGTATTATGTAATATCAAATATTATAAGACACTCTAGGCCTTGGGGCATAGTTCTTGTTCTACAACAACTAAAATGTCGTAGGGAATACCCTCACGTAACTATCCGGTTGTATGCAGCAACCATTTTTCAAAAGTCATTTTTGTATGAAGCAACAATCATTTTTCCAAAAACTATATATATACTATTTATTTTAATCATTTTTCATTAAAAAATCATTATCAAACTCATTCTCCCTATTTGCAACGGACATTACTGCAACGACTTCCTCCGCGACACCACCATAACCTCCCATTGGGTTGATTAACACCTCCTTGACATCTACCTTAGCAAAGTTCATATCAAAAGTCGGTACTCCCTTCTCAACCTATTCACCACCACATCCATAACCACCATTACATCATAGGTCCATATAATAGAAAACGTGATGTAAATATGGAATAATGAAAAAGAAGATGCATGGGGACCCAACTAATCATCAAAATGCCTCCAAAATCACTGTAAACCTCAAATTTCTCTTTTGCATGTAGACTGGTAGAAGGAAATAAGAGATTTTGTAATGGTTTCAGAAGAAACTGAACCCTTTGAAGGTTTTTAATCTTTTTAAGTTCACTCTTTCAATTGCAAGACAAAAGGGTTAGAAATATATGATAGTAAAAGAGGCGGTTCTTGCGCAAAAAAAGCCTAAGTAAATGTTTAACCACAAGACAAAATATAAAAAATCGTGGGATATTAAGGCCCTGCTCAACCGAGTCCTGATCAATCCAAAACATCCCTGGACCCAACCATTCACTAACCCACACACAGTCGAGGATTCTCTCTTATTGGTCCCTAAGTGACGTAAAAATAGAATCCCTCAACATCTTATGTCGATGTCGGCAATCCTAATTTTGGTTCTACATAAGCCAAATCTCACGATAAGGTTCTCTCTCACACCATTGTTATTAAATGATGCAAAAATAGTTATTCTCCAAAGATTAACTCCACCCTGAAAAATAAATACATCTCTCTATAAGGCTCTTTCATCGCAGGTCCCCAAACAAAAAAATAAAGATCCCTAGGACCTCAAATTTGTATCAATGATCTTCGCCCCCCCGATTCTACACTGGTAGATTATCACCGCAACAGTTTGACTCTACATCAACAAACCACTCTTTTCACATATAAGACTCTCTTTCATAGCAGGTCCCCAAGTGACCTAGTCAGAGATCCTTAAACCTCGACTTCACGTTAACATATCCTCGCAGGTGATTAAAGTTATATCTTAAGTCCTTTTGCGGCCTAATACACAGAATTACCCAAATTTTAACTCTGCACCAAGAAACCCTATTCGACCTTACATAAAAAACCATTTCCTAAATGATCCCACTCATTATAGGTATCCGGGAAACCCTCGGTGAAAGACCTAACCTTTACACCATTATCACCCATCGACCTTCCTAACAATTTTGACGTTGATCATCTGTAAGTTCACGGCCTTTGTCGAGGTCATCTAGAGACACACCAAAATTTAACCCCTATTACCTTCATTCAAAAAAGCCTCGCACTGATCCCATCTCATCAAGACCCAAACCAATTAACCCCAACATACCAAAACTTCCCAGCTCCCATAAAATATTAATCCAAACTCTACTTAGTGGTCCTAAAAACCCTTCCCATTACCCAAATAAAGAAACCCCTTGATCTAGGATTTTGTCCACCAAACTAAACAGATAACTCAAGTACTCTCGCATTGAAAAAATAAAATTCCTTTTTGTGTGTGTTTCAAATCAAACAAAAAATTATTCAACTTTTAATTTGCACCAAAAAAAGTTGTGAAAACCCAAGTCTTACTTTAAACCAATTTTATCTTGATTAATCCTAAACATGCATCTAGTTATTAAAGAAAGTAAAATAAAGTAAAGAATACTCGCAACGCCAGATGTACAAGGAAAAAACCCAAAACGGGAAAACAACCTCGGATGGCCCAAGCCAGACAATCACTATGAACAATGGTTTTACAAAGAAAGATTAGCCTTACTCAATGACTCAATCCCCACGGGTCTTGACATTCCTTCTAATCTTCTACCATTCTTCAATAGTGCCCACGCAGAAATTCCATCTTCCACGATACTTGTCCTCAACACTCGACTCCACGAATGTCTCGGTGTCCACTGATTGGCTTTGATTCATCTACGATGTCGAACAAGTTCTTCTCTTTTCTTCACCGCAAAACCCTTATGTTCAATGTTAGAACAAACCTTATTGGTTCAGCAAGATCATGTAAACATACACTAATGATAACTCGGATCTTTACAAACTCTAAGGATGCGTTTAAGCTTTGTAAACCCTAGAAAACATGTGCAAATACGTACTGGATGGTAAACTATTTTTTTCGGATGCACACTTACGAAACTCTGATGAAAACATGCTTTAAATAATATTTAAATGCCTCCTTGAAAAGAGTGTCGCTCGAACGAGATTGCCACATCGTTCATGCGACATAGGCATCTCGCTCGAACTATCTGACATGTCATTCGAACGACGCTGCGTCAGTTTGGCTTTCTTTCACTTTTTATTTAAAACGTCCCTTTTAAAAAAGATCCAAATTAGTCAAACTCCTTTTCGAGCTTATAAGAATAAAACGTAGTGTAAACCTTTAAAACACTTTTAAAAACATTTTAAAATTTTTTCTTTATAAAAATACATCCTTATCTTTTATAAAATAATTCCGAGCACCATTAATTATACGCATTCATACCTGGGTGATCTGAGAATGCAAACAACTTGAAGACGAGTAAACTTGCATCAATTAAACTTCAGCATGACTATTTCTTTGAAGCTTTACCTTAGCGTTTTCAATTTCTTCAATACGTCATAGACCAAGTGGGATCATGACAAAATAAAATCTCCCTATGACATATTACAAACATACTTTTGTTCACGGAATTAAGTCAAAACAATACAGGGACTTAATTGAAAATTTATGTCCTTACAAATCTCTCCCTTTGACTATTCCGGGAAAAACTAAACCAGTGAAATGCCTAAGTCGGGCCGTCAAGCCGTATGATGCCTAAATCCCATCACATAAATCCAAAATAAAAATACAGGACACGGACTAGTATATTTAGCACCGACGAGCATAAACTGTTCGAATGTGATGTAGACCTGAAATCTTAAATTGTTGAAGTAAACCTACACACATGAAACAGACATATAAATACCCAGTGAAGTATGGAGGAATAAATGAAACCAATATATATATATATATATATATATCCAAATGATACCAAATTATAATAGATATCAATATGAATAAACTCTGAAAAAGTCATTTGTTAAACAATTTGAGCAAAATACAGATACCAATTTGTACTACCAATATGCGATACCAATTTGTAAGCATATGTAAATCAAAACATGCTCAAATCTCCCCCTACATCACATACATCTCTCCCCCTTTTTGTCTCGAATAGACAATCCGGTGAAAATATAAACCAATCAAAGTATTTAGCATGAGAATATACCAATTTGAAGCTATTGGATACCAATTTGAGAATTGAAAACACTAAATAACCATGAAACAACCAGCTAAATATGATCAATAGATGACAAATCAGTAGCTAGTAAACCAATGAATCACACAAAGAATATAGCAATCTAATCAGGTGTGATAAACGGACTATATGCAAAAAACCAATTTAAAACTAATAAAACCTGCATATAAACCAGTCAGTTCAGAAACACTTCCAGCAGTACCAAAAAAATTCCAATTTTAACCAGAGGACTGCAAACCAATCAGAAGACACAATTCAGCATGTCGTTCGAACGACCCAGGGACGTCGCTCGAACGAAGGACAAATGTTATTCACGTGACATAGAGATTTCATTTGAATGACTTCTCACGACCTGCCAAACTTTTACATTTTCCTAGAAATATAATATATTATCACCCAGTGAAAAAATTTCCATAAAAAGATTCCAGGAAGGCCTTGACAGAAGCAAAACAGTATTAAAGCACTAGGCTTTTAACTCAAAACACAAAAACTCATAAAAACTAATAATGTGAGTTACATGCAAACATAGTATCGATGTGCTCAAACATGGATATGGTATGAATGGGCGTGAAACTACAACAAATGATTCATAATTTTAGCACATCGAAATGACCAAGAATCTCTAATTGATAGCGATAAATCATCAAACTTTATCATAGCCTTATGACAATTAATGTGTGAGCTTAATGAACTAAACAAACTACATGCACACAAATCCAGAATTTTGACGATTGTATAAACAATAGCATCAAATTGCAATGCTTCAACATTAGGATTAGTTGTGCAAACCCGTTAAAAATTTTAATCCATCCAAACTCCCTCAATAATCCCATATTTTCTTTGGAATGAACTAAACTAATTTGGTCCTTTTCTTATCATATTTCATTTTCTTTTGGGCTCTTTTAAATGGTGGCTTTCACGACGAGTTAATTTTGAACTCTCACAGCCCTTTCCCGTGAATCACTCATTATTTTTACCATTTTAAATCCTCACGATAAACAGTTCTTACATGCACACTTCTCCTTAAGTATACTTACGCATAGATGACAAGATTGAGATAAGAACGCCTCACTAGATTCAAATATGCAAGAGAAGTCAAACATCGATATAAACTCGTGCATGTGTGCAATGTTGGCATATATACAAGTCGAGTCAAAATGCATATCAACTTCGAAATAACCCCATAAAACAATGGTTAAGATCATTCTAAGCATCGATAATAATGACCAAATATCCTAGACACATGGATAAGAAACGATTGGGGGGGGGGGGGGGGGGTACAAGCACACCAATATGCCACCTCAAACATGTAAACTCAAAAACAAAAACCGAAAATCTTTTTGGCTTTTCATATTTTGACTCAAATAAAAGCAAAATCTTTTGGGGTTTTCCAAAGTCTTCTCAAAAGCAAAATCTTTTTGGATTTTCAAAAATTTTCTAAAAATAAAATCTTTTTGTATTTTTCAATAAGACTCAAATAAATGAAAAATAAAATACAAAGAGATAAACATGTCATAACACTAGCAAATTATAAACATGATGCAAGGACTAGTGTATGACAAAACATGCAAGCTACTAACCATAAGAAATAACAAGAGATGAATCATGTGCATGCATGTGAGAATAAACCAACGAAACATTTAGCATCTCCAAAACTGATTTCCTAACCCAAGCAGGTGTATACCTAACAAAAACCGGTTTGGGGAACCAAATGGACACTACGTTTAAACTTCCTAGGGTCTTTTCTAAGATCAAAACAAAAACTCTTAAGGTGACCTTTCCTACCACAATGCGAACAGGTGAAAACACGACGAGGAACGTGACCTTTAGGTTGACCTTTTCTAATACCCTCGGATGTGGTTGACGCTCTAAAACAAACTATGATTTTGGCTTTTACAATCGAACCACTAGAACAAGATAAGCCGCTACCATCACTACTCGAGTCATTTAAATTATTTTTTAACTTCAAAACATTCGACTCAAGCAAACAATTAGACTCCTCAAACATTTGGGACTCCTTCTTTAAATTTTCAATTACCCCTAGAAGGTTATCTCACTCCCCCTCAATGTGATAAAACTTATCCCTAAGAGTCTTTTCTCGTGCCACAAAATTATTAATCCAATTATTTTCCTCAACGGCACAAACCCTGAAATTTCTCAAATCCTCTAACTCTTTTTCTAAAAAGAGGACTCTATCATCACTCTACTTGTTGACCAATTTTAATATATTAAAATCATTAAACAATGAACTAAACTTCTCATGACAAATATCTCTTTGAATTTGAAACTTTTGAAAATTTTCAATCCTATTTTTGAAACCGTAATTTTCGTTCTCCAAAACTTCAATACGTTTTGTAAACTTTAAATTCAAACAAGGTAAATCGTCAAAGCTTAGAGAATCCATCTAGAGAAAACAAACACATGAGAGATAAAAAAAAGCACGGGATCATAAAACAAATAAAATATATTTTCTGGCTCTGATACCAATTTGAAAAAACAAAATCCCTTTTGGCGTGTGTTTCAAATCAAACCAATTTTTAACCAAAAATTATCCACCTTTTAATTTTCACCAAACCAAGTTGTGAAAACCCAATTCTTACTTCAAACCAATTTTATCTTGATTAATTGTAAACATGCATCTAGTGATTAAAGCAAGTAAAATAAAGTAAAGAATACTCACAACGTCGGATGTAGGAGGAAAAAACCCAAAATGGGAAAATAACCTCGAACGGCCCAAGCCAGAAATCACTATGAACAATGGTTTTACAAAGACAGATTAGCCTTACTCAATGACTCAATCCCCACGGGTCTTGATGCTCCTTCTCATCTTCTACCATTCTTCAATAGTGCCCATGCAGAAATTTCATCTTCCACGATACCTGTCCACAACAATCGACTCCACGAATGTCTCGGTGTCCACCGATTGGCTTTGATTCGTCTACGGTGTCGAACAAGAAGCCCTTCTCGTTTCTTCACCGTAAAACCCTTATGTCAATGGTAGAACAAAACTTCTTGGTTCAGTAAGATCACGTAAACATAAACTAATGATAACTCGGATCTTTGCAAACTCTAAGGACGTGTTTAAGCTTTGTAAACCTTAGAAAACATGTGTAACACACGTACTGGATGGTAAAATGTTTTTTTCCAGATGCACACTTACGAAATTCTAATGAAAAGACGCTTTAAATAACATTTAAACACCGCCTCGAAAAGAGTCTCGCTCGAACGATCTGACATGTCGTTCAAACGACACTGCGTCAATTTGACTTTCTTTGACTTTTTGTTTAAAATGTCTCTTTTAAAAGAGATCCAAATTAGTCAGACTCCTTTTCGAGCTTATCAGAATAAAACGTAGTGTAAACCTTTAAAACACTTTTCAAAATATTTTGAAGTATTTTTCGTTATAAAAATACATCCTTATCTTTTATAAAAAAATTCTGAGCAGCATTAATTATACGCATTCATACCTGAGTGATCTCGGAATGCCAATAACTTGAAGATGAGTAAACTTTCACCAATTAAACTTCGGCATGATTGTTTATTTGAAGCTTTGCCATCGTCTTCAATTTTTTCAATACGTCATAGACCAAGTGGGATCGTGACAAAATAAAATCTCCCTATGACATATTACAAACATAGTTTTGTTCACGGAATTAAGTCAAAACAATACAGGGACTCAATTGAAAATTTATGTCCTTACACGTATGACTATCCAATTATATACATAAATTATTTTCTAATGGAAACATTTGTGTACCTTAACAATCATTTTTTTAACTATATTTATACCATTTATAATAATCATTTTTATTAAAATATTATATATCTAACTTATTCTCACTATTTTTAAAGGGCACTACCATAACGACTACGATACCACCATCATTTCCCCATATTGAGTTGATTGACACCTTTTTGACATCTACTATAACAAAGTTAATATAAAAAGTTGACACTCATTTGTCAGCCCATCCAACAGCACATCCTTAACCTCTGTTAGATAGTGGGTCCATATCACCTAAAATAATATAAACATGATGAAAAAAATGAAAAAAGTGAAGAGAAGATTACTAGGGATTTAACTAATCGTTGGAACAACCTCCAAAATCACCCAAAATCACTTCATAAACTTAAAACACTGATTCTGAGTGAAAACTTCCCAAGGGAATAAGATATTAATGGTTTCTAATAAAATTGAATATCGTAGAGGTTTTTAAACCTTTTAGGTTCATACTTTCAAACACGAGATAAAAGTGTAGACACCACATTCTAAGACCCCCTAAGTCTATCCTTAAGTCCCTAGAACCTCCCCATTTCATTATAAACCCTAGTTCATACTTTGTGCACCGATCTAGAGGCCATCAGGAGATCCCATGCCTCATTTGACTCTGATTAACCCTATCTTCAGAGTGAAAGCTCAATGAATATTTGAAGGGATCTAAATTCCCTTTCCAATGGTCCATCCCATGCATGAATCGGCATAACGGTTCGGATAAACGGACCATTTTACCATAGAAAATCGATTTGGAGGCCACCGGGGCGCTCTCAGGCCCCGATTTTATCCTAAAAAACTTCATCGTCAGGGTGAAATCTCTTTAAATGTTTGAAGGGAACTAAAACCCATTTCCAACGGTCTACCCTGTTCATAAAATATCATAACCGTTTGAACGAATGATTCGTTTTCCCCTAAAAATTGATTTAGAGGCCACCGGGTGCTCTCGGGCTCCGTTTAACCAAGGTCAGTTCCTCAGCTCGAATGAGACCAAATGAATCTTTAAATAAAACTGAATACCCTTTCTAATGGTTCGCCTCATGTGCAAACCAACCTTATGGTACGCACAAACGACCCGTTTTACTCCGAAAGGTCACCGGGCTTTTTCTCAGTCCCGATTGATAAAAGTCAACTTTTAAAACCGAGCGAAGATCTTTGGAATGTCTAAGTAACTTGCATAAGATTTACAACGGTCAACCACGTGCACAATTCTGACTTACCGTTCGGACAAACAATCTTTTTCTGTCCGATGATCTCCCATCCAAAGGACCGCGAAACACTTTCGAACCCTGTTTGAGGCAAAGTCAACTCCTGGACCCGGGAGAAGTCCAAAGGACTCTTGAAGTTACCTGAATGACCTTTCTAACGATATGCCTCGTGCATGATTTGGATCAACAATTGCGTTGTATGATCGTTTTAAAAAAAATCGGCATGAAACTACCAATTGGCAAGTCCATTTCCCTGTCTAGGGTCACCTGCCGATTAGTATGGCTAAACTAGATCTATGCTGATCATCACCCCCCTTACCCTATAAATATAGGGCCTGCCTCACTCTCAAGACACACCTCAGATCCATCAATATCAGTGTGTAATATCCAGTATTTTTATGGCCTTTAATTATGGGATTAATTAAATTTAATTGGGATGAATTAATTTAATATTAATTCATTTTTTTAAATTAAATATTTACTAGCATCACGAGAGTTAGTAATCATTGGAAAGAATTACGTTGAATATTACTTAATGGGTAAAATAATATATGAGATTGAATTTATTAAAATTGTCATGAGTAAATAATACGATAATTATAGAAATTAAGTCGGGACACGCATGTCAGTCGTATCGGGACTAATTTAAGGAAATAAAAAGTAAATTAATTCTAAGTCGCTCATACGGTTATTTTGGGTCGAGATAGTCAGAAAAGTGTACCCAGGAGTTTAGTTTGTGTCTCGAAACGAGTTTAGGCCTAACCGGCAACCTGGACGGGCATTTCGACAATTTTCCATTTTAGGCCTTAATTAATGACGAAAATTGAGCGGTTATATCTGATGGAAGTGGGAGTCCCCAAGGGTTAGAAACACCGGGGTCACATAGAGTCTAAGTAAGAGAGAAGGTTTCCAAGGAGGAGAACCACCAACCCTACACCATTCTCACCAATTCCACCACCAATGCGTAGATCGGGGAATGAGGAGCGGGATCATACCCATCATATTCTACAATTCCGACTTTCATTATTGAGGTAAGTATCTAACTTTTTGTTCTTTAGTTTATAACACAACCATGCTAGTATAGGAGATAATGATTTTATGTTTTTATGAAAGTTAAATGATGTTTGGGAGATTTATATTGAAATTCTGAGTAGAAACCATGTTAGGACAACCCTATTGATATATGTAGATGATTAACTACGAAATTGATGTCCAAAAGAGGTTTAATTCTGGAAGAATTAGGAAGATATTGAGGATGATGATAAAAATAGGGTTCTTGATGAATTATCTTGAATTAATCCCTTTAATTGATGGCCCTTGATGAATTTGTATATGCTTTACATTAGAAATCATGTATGTAGGATAATACAACTTTTGGTTTGATTGTTTGGGAGTTTGGGATGAGTTAATAGAGTTTTTGAGGATTTAAGTTGATGAAACCCGCAAGTAAACAATTGCAGAAACTAGGCCAATAACTGTTCGATCGATCGATTGCCTCAAGAATGTCAATCGATCGACCATTTTCATCGATCGATCGACTCCTCCTGGAAATTGAAACTTCTTTCCCATTTAATGTTAATCCTATCCCAATGTCTAAGGAACTTTGGGCATAATTTAAATATCATAATGGGACTTGGTAAGGACCAGTAGGGTATACGCAAGGTCCGGGTAACACGACATTATATGAAATTTAATTGTGGGATTTCGAGGGTCTGAAATGGAGTGGAAATTATGCGTACGTTAAATTAGGTCTTGTGAGAATTAAGAATGACTTAGACCAGTAGGGTAGAGAGCGTACACCTAGTGATTTTATATTTATCAAGATGATACACTTCATGAGTCGAGAAGCACTTAAGGACTTACGGTAATTGATAAAATAAGAGTGCATTAATTATACGTAGGACTCTGGTGCTACGTGCCGCGTATGGTCATAATTTTATATGGGTCATGTGTGTACCTATCTGAATGATGAAAATATAAATATGTATGTGAATATTTATTATATAAATATTTGTGTTTAATCATACCCATGCTACTTACTATCACGGAGGTTTTCGCGTCGGGACTACCTTATCTCGATGTGACCTTTATGAGGAATATTGACTTGTACCCTAGAACTTAGGATCCATAGATACAGGCTATCAGAAAATGATAGTCAGACGGTCCTAAGAGACGTGAGGGTATGTTCTGACCTCTTAGTGGATGAAAACTATGCTTCGCCTCCAATATGTGTGTTTTGTGTTAATACAGTTCGAGAGTGATTTTGGACTAGTATTTCTCTTTGTACAAGAGATACTGGGACTTGATAGCAGAGTATGCCTGCACCATAGATTTATATGGGGTTCCCTATTAGTATATATATTATAAGTGTTGAATATATATCCCTGTGATTCACTTACTGTTCTTATAAGTAGATAAAATTGAATAATCAATATTAAATAAATTAAGTGGTTGAGAACTTAAGGTTGTTGTGACATATTATGTTGCTGGCTAGGTAAATTCATAATAAGAGGTTATCATATATAAACTATAGTCATACAATCACATGAATTATTATTGGTAAGGGAGATTGGATTAGACTAGTTAACTGGGTTAGCTTATCTAGGTTAATTCAGTAGTACGTTAGGCGTGAACACTAGTTGAGGGGTGAGAATACCCAACTGAGTGTCGAGGTACTAACATGTATGTTATATCAACTGGTAAGAATTTTAAATACATGCTAAACTAATTTAAATCTATTTTACACTCGGGCTCTGACCCGTTTTCTGTCATCTCTTCTTTCTCTTGTATATATGTATATGTATTATAGGTACCCAACAGTTGGGGCGGCAGATTTAGATCTTTGGACTGTTGATGTGCTGCAACTAGTGTTGGAGTTGTAGGTCTTTGCATTTAGACGACTTCATCCTTATCATCTCAGCTCTTCACTTAGTCATTTTAGATTGGGCATGTGTCGCCCATTTCCAGTTTTTATTTAGTTCAGAGAGATACTTATACTCTTTACTATTTCAGTATTCAGTTTTCTTTGGGATTTTTTTTAATGATTTCATTGTCTTTTGATTTAGGATATTTTATGTGGGATGATTAATCTAGCATTTTTATTCCACTTGGATGGTTTGGTATTTAATATTATTATATGTTTTCATGAAAATGGTTTCGTATATAATATCTTAACAATAGGACTTAATCTATAAAAGGAAATCTTTTGAAACTTAAGGTCCGTTTGGCAATCCAATTCCAAGCCATGGATATGGAATTGAAAGGCCAATTTTAATTCCACGAAATTGAAATCAGCCTTCCAATTACAATTCCAAGCCTTGGAATTGGGTTGCCAAACGGGACCTTAGCTTAATTATTTATTAGGTGATTAATAAAGAGAAATTGTTTTTCGATAGTGATGCTAAGAATAAACCAATCGGATACTTTGATTTAATTTAATAAAGGACTGATCACCCGGTATTTAATTAGGCGGGGTGTCACACAGTGATGTCAGGAACATTCTCTTGCAAACATCGAAGTTTCCTTGTGTGAAATTCCTTTCCATCTTTTACTCCCATCCTTTTCATACCCAATTTAGTAAAAATCTCTTTCTCTCACATCCAACATTCATCTCAACACTTAAGGGAGTTCATCAAGGATCAATACCAAGTTTCAATTCTTCAAAGAAGGTCTAAAATCCTTCTCCCTCTGTTTAATTTCTTTACTTTTACATTAGTTACATAAATTCCTAATTTAGCTTTTACTTTAATCCATGCACAGTAATATCTCACCTTTTTATTAGTTATATTGCGCATACTTTATTTTTTTAAAAATAATCTCAAAATAAACAAAAAGAGGGTTACACCTATAAATTCCAACAGTATTATCCACCAAAATTTCTCAAAACTAAAATAAATTCCTACACACACACACACACACATATATATAATACATTTCTTACGTGGACTTTGATGCCTTTATAGGCTGCGTAGGCGTTTCGCGCTAAAACTCGAGACCCGAATCCAATTTTTCAATTTTTTTAATTTCATCATTTTCATCTATACATTATTATAATACACATTATATTTATAATCCTTATTGGAGTTTTATCCCTACTTATATTATCGTTTCATTATCACGATCAATATCTCGATAAATGCATAAATTATATTTTCTAAATGTTATTTTGGGAACATTCCTATGGATGACCTCACTCTATATTTTTCATGGTATGAGTTAGGTAATTCTGATCTCCATTTATATATACACGCACACACTTCACGTGGAAATTAAGAAAAACAATAACACAAGCCCATGAGAGATCAAAAGGGTAGGATGGGTGCCTAATAGCCCCCAAACCTTTGAACTATTGGCTTCGTAAGCATCATTTTGTCTTTGATGCCTCTCTTTCGAAGCGGTGACATGTTCTTTCGCTTGTTTTGTGAAAAATAGGTTGACAATTCTATCTTTTTACATCATCCCACACTGGCAATCGACGAAGCGGTCCTAGAATGAGAGGGAACGAGGCCTTCACCCCTTCCCCCCTCTCGGGGAAGGAGATCGGAATGGCCACAGTGGTGACTCTGCTGGGGATTATTTTTCATAAGAGGGCTAGACTCTATTTGAATGGGTGTTATTGTTTTCTGCTTGTGTGCGTATGCACCTACTTGTATGTTTCCTTTTTTCTCATCTATTATATCTTACACATATATACCTCATGCTTATATTACTATTCACTCACACACTTGTATGTACTCTCCATGTACAGTTCACACTACTTACACATAGGATCACGTATATCCACGTGTTGCACACACCACTTAGAATATCCATGCTTAGGTGTCACTAACACACCTCCACTTATCACACTTGTATATACCCATGTTCAGTCACACTTGTAAACCACACACTCACTTGTAAATATTCACACATCACTCACTCTCACCTATCCATGTTTAGTATAATCTTCATGATCCTTGTTAGATTTAGTTTTTTATACTTGTACGTTCTTCCTATTAGTATAATTCTCATCATGCTAAATATAAATACTCCTTCCATAATATACTAATCAAGAATCATGCATTTCGCACACAACATCACCAAAGAGCATGGCTATTGACCAAATTTTGTCCCGTAACTGGGGGGGTCACTTCGTGATGGGCTCTGGTTTAACAGGTCGCAGTTAACCTAAGCAATATGACTCTCACCTTCCATTGGCCAAGTACCTTCAACGTATATCGAATGCTTCCCCCTGCATCCTACCGCTTGACCGAAGTTATGATGGGAGGTATATAACAGGGAACTCATTCACGTACGCCGAGTATATCGAATTCACTCTCACTCGTATTGTCTCCATGAGGTATGTAGTGAGGCAATTCACGTACACTCAGGTATATCAAATGGCTTGTCCACACGTACCGATTACCCTCAAAAGCAAGACGTATATCGTGAAAGTCATGCCAAAAGGGGGAAACCTCCCAATTAACCCAACAACTGCATACCCTCATCTAGGCGTCAAACCTAGGGCACTCATATTTAGTTTTCCAATTTCTATCCGAAACTCTACCGAATAGATGGGTCGGCATGACGCCCAAATTTTCACTGGATTTCGTCTTTTTTAAAATGGGACCCTGTTCATGAGCCTAGCAATAAGTCCAACCATGTTTTTACATATTTTTCAAACCCAATCTTCCCAGGCTCGAGAACCGTCCAGCATTTCTTTTTTGCATCTAGGTAAGCCTAATACAAGTGAGAACGTAATAATAATAATAATAATAATAATAATAATAATAATAATAATAATAATAATAATAATAATAATAATAATAATAATAATAATAATAATAATGCTCAGACCTTTTTTCCCATTTTCCTCTTTCTTTACCAAGAGTGTTAAAAACATTTTCCCCTCTTTTATAAAAAGCAAAAACATTTTGCCTTCTTTATGCCAAAAATATTTTTCCTCCTTTTTACCCAAAAATATTTTTCCCTCATCTTTTCTAAAAATGCGAAAAATATTTCTCTTTATTTTTAATTATAACAGTTTCCCCTCTTCTCTTTCAAAAATAAATTCGAATTTTTCTCCTTCTCAGATCAATCACATACCTAACCCTTGGCCTGGCTCCCTATTAGCTTCGGTCTTCTGTTGAATAGCCCCGAGGCTCCGTCAGTTCCCTAACTTATTCCTTTGAGACCGAAATTCATCTTCATCCACTTTTTAAAGAGAATGTTGACCACGTACTGAATGTGCAGCTAGATTTGATGGCGGTCCTAGCCCAACTCACTGCCAAGATTGACAACCTTAAAACCGAGGTTCATGAGATGCAACAAAACTGGGTCCCTATTCTCGAAGAGTCCCAAGTTCTCTTGCTTTGCACTATGGGTATGCCCACACCTGAGCTTATTTGGGTTCCCGAGGAATATCAACACGCTCCACATGCCACTCCTGCTAATGGGCCACCGTCAGCTCAACTCCCTATGCCAAATATTTCCCAGCCAGGGTTTAACCTACCCGTGACCATTTATTCGAAGGAAAAAGCATTGAACAAGGTCAAGGAAGACCTCAAGATGTTGACCAAGAAGTTTGACTAAGTTCAAATTTTTGAGAACTACATGGATTACACCCATATGTCTCCCTATTCTAAAGCAAGGCTTCCAGAATAATTCCAGATGCCTAACATTGAGAAGTTTGGGTGTAGTGGACCCCCAATTGTTCATCTCCAAAGTTACCACTGAGTCATGACTCTCCTTGGTTCCTCTGAGGAAATAATGGCCCAAATATTCTAACAGACTTTGAAGGACAACGCTCTTCACTAGTTCTTATCTCTCAAGGAGTCCATAATCTATAGTTGGGAGCATATTTCCCTTGAAATCATGTCATAATACAAGTATAATAAAGAGTTGGAGGCTACCTGCCGTGATTTAGAACTTCTCAAATAAAACCCTGGAGAATATTTTAGCAACTTCAATGCAAGATGAAGAGAGAAAGAAGCCACCATGACCAATCGACCTTCCGAAGAGGAGCACGTCAGTATTACGAAGAAGAATTTATTACCCCATGTCTGAGCGATGATGGGAGGATAGTACTATCCTCATTTTTTAGCACTCCAAGAAGCAGGAGTAGAAATCGAAGAAAGTATTGCCAAGAAAAAAATAGCCGGATAGTTCACGCCTAGGAAATATAAAAATCCCGCCAATACCACAATTCCAACCATCAATAATATCTCTTAACCTTCCATTTCATGGGAACCAGAATGCCACCGTAACCCAGTCAAAAAATAATGTACCGAGATTCACGCTTCCTTCTCTAAAGTTTACCAAGCCCTTTTAATCCGAAATGTTATCAAGCCATTGGACCCTCATCCATTACCAAACCTATTTCCCAAAAATTTCAAACCAGATGCCCATTGTGATTTTCACCAAATTTCCAGCCATACCACTGATCAGTCTTTCCACCTCTGAAATATAATCCAAGGTCTAATTGATCGGGGTATCATCGCCACCACCAACCAATCCTAACCCAAACACTACCCATAATTCACTCCCAAATCATACAAATGATATCTTCCTATAAAGAGACCCAGAATTTGATCCATCTACCCAGATCGTACCCAGTAAATCACCCATCATACCCTTATATTTCCCTAAACCCCTCCAAGTTTTCCCACATTTTCTCCTGCACCCTACCAGTTTCACTGATCCAGACCTGTCACTTCTTACAAGATCATGCATTGTTGTTCTTACCCATTTCGGAGGTAAATTTATGGAATTATCATTAGTATTAAACCAACTTCTAGAGTTCGGGTTGAAATTTCCCTCAAAAATGACCATTGATTGCCAGAGATTCAGTACACTGCTTTTGAAAGCTCGAAAATGGTCTCGAGAGTCAGATAATTGGGTAGTACCTACCGATGAAGTCATCTTAGATGATGTTATCCAGATCATGGCAGACTTATTTCAACAGACCGGTGAAATTTGCAGTATGTCCGAGCAAATTAATTCATTAAAACTACAAGGGTTCCTAGTCCCTTCACTTCTACATATCCTCGTCGAATGGGAGATCTATACGAAGAGGTTTTTGAGGTTATGGAGTGTATTAAATTCTAGTGTAAAATTGAAGTCATTGCCACCGGATAGGGGGACGAATTCGATAGTTCAGATGAAGTGAAAAGACTAGCCCAATATTCAATATATGTGGAATGATATCGTTTGAGGAGCTGCTAAAAGAAATCAATAAGGTAGCTAAACAACCGGATATAGATGAGGAAACGGAGTTTCTATTTTTTCTATCTTCTGTGAACCATATGACTAGATCAAAGAGGCATTACCAATCTCTAAACCCACAACCATCAGCAATTGATAAAGGAAAAGGTGTTGAGAATCTTCATATGCCAAAAATGGCCCTCTAGGAGAGAAGGATCCTTGATCAGTTGAAGAAAACCCATGCTAACATCTCTTTGTGGGGACTCTTTATGTCTTTTTAGCTACATCGAAATGCCTTGATCAAACTACTCACCGGGAGAACAGTCCCAGGTTCCACCACGCTGGAAAAAATTATGAATCTGGTTAGGTCTCCAACCTCTACTAGAATGCTCACTTTCTCCGAAGAAGAAATCCCTAAGATTGGAACAAATCACAACTATACTCTCAATATCTTTGTTAAAGTTATGGGAAAGATTGTCCCACTTTTTCTTGTTGATAATGGATCATCTCTTAATGTTTGCCCATTAAGAACCCTAAATTACTTGGGGCTGAAAGTGAGCGACCTTGCTCCAACCTCTGTCGCAGAGCGCACTTATGATATTACTTGTCGACGGGTGATAGATCCATAAATATTACAATAGGGACTGGCCCTATAAATCTTGTTGTTGAATTCCAGCTCATCAACATCCCGACTTATTTATGTTGCATGGATGACCATGTCTCCATAGTATCAAGGTTGTGTCTTCTTCCCTACATCAAAAATTGAAGTTCTTCATCAATGGGCAGGTCATCACCATCTTGGGCAACGACGATGATAATACTGATAATGCAAGCACCAGTAATCCAATACTAGATATACAACATGGGGAAAATGATATGCTTCTGTTAGGTTTCTGAGTCGAACCTCTTACGCTCCCAGCAGGAAAAGATTTCAAATATAGGATTTGTCTAGAGCATATCCCTCATGGCAACGTCAATGTGATCCAGATGTTCAAAAACATGCACTTCATGCCCGGACTAGGGCTGGGACGACGTCAGTAGGGAATACTTGAACCCATAATGTTGGAAAAGTTCTTTCCTCCTTGTGTCTTAGGTTATCATCCATCAATAAAAGAACTCATAATGCTCCGTCGACCTCGAATGAAGAGAAGGATAAAAAGCACCAAGACTATCTCAAGATATTCCTTGAATGAAAGATTCATCAGAGAGGGTGAAGATTTCCCCATCTATGTCTTTCTTGAATCATGATATGATAATGTGGATAATAATATGAAACTAAGAATATAGATCTTTTTCCAAGACAACTACTCATGGGTCGAAAGTTCCCAGCATTATGTGAAACCTTTTGTTAAGAAGACTATAGTTGCTACCAAATATTCTAAGGAAAGTGACTCCGAGGATTCATTCAACTTCCAGACACTGGGGATGACACTCTGCATGGTCTAGTAAAGCACTACATCATCGGATCCATCCCTCCTGATCAAAGTTGCTGATGCACCTCTCCTCAACTGGCATGTAATACGAGTTCCACCTGTTGAAATACAACCCAAATCTGATGTTTATCCTATTTCCACCTTTTTTGTTATTCCTCCCTACTCTGATGTAATCGAGACCTCCTTCAATGAGGTTCTTAATTATATTTTTCCCAATAATAAAATAAATGAAGATATTAAGTATCTTGTTATGTCTTACATTAATTATCTTGTATCTAATCAAACTCTTGATGATAATGATTTTGAAAATAAACACATCTTAACTTATCTTAATAAGGTTAATAACAAATAACATAACCGCAAACTGTTATTATTAAACTCGGTTCTAGTAGCCAACTGTGTGAGATTAGGTTAGGGTCCACCCTTGACAAGCATGAGCACGCGCAACTAAAAGAATTATTAAAGGAATATGTGGATGTGTTCGCATGTCCTTACGATGACATGCCCGACAATGATCCCGAGATCGCTTCGCACGAGATCCCAACTCTTCCAGAATGCAAACTGGTCAAACAAAAACTGCGAAAGTTCCACACCGAATGGGCACTTAAGGTTAAAGAAGAAGTGGTCAAATAGTTAAATGTAGGTTTCATTCGTGTGATCGAATATCCCACATGGATAGATAATATCGTACCCATACCAAAATTCGAAGAAAAGTTTTGCATGTGCATTGACTATCGAGACTTGAACAAAGCCTCTTCGAAGGATGATTACTCGTTACCCAATATCAACATGATTATGGATAACATAGATAGTCATGCTCTCAAGTCATTTGTTAATGGTTTTACTGGATATAACCAGATCAAGAAGTACAAGGATCATCAAGAGAAAATCTCATTCATCACCCCTTGGGGAACCTTCTGTTACACAGTTACGCCATTTGGTCTAAAAAATGCAGGGGCTACCTACTAGAGGGATACCACAACCATCTTGCATGATATGATACACAAAGGAGTCGAGATCTACATGGATGATATGATTATTAACTCTAAGACTAGGGAAGGTTATGTTCCCGCTCTTCGAAAGTTCTTTGAGCGACTAAGGCAATACTACATGCGACTTAATCCATAGAAATGTGCTTTTGGAGTTACCAAAGGAAATCTCTGGGGATTCATGGTTAGAAAAAAAGGGATTAAAACATATCCTACCAAGCTAAAAGACATAATCAAAATTCCACCACCCCTAATGGATAAGGAAGTCCGGGAATTCCTTAAAAATTATAGTATATTAGCCGGTTTATCAACCACTTGACTTCTATTTGTGAACCCATCTGCAAACTCCTACGGAAGGATTCAACCAAGGTTTGGAATGAAGCTTTCCAAAAAGTCATTGACCGAATAAATCAATACCTAACTTGACCTCCTATACTTATGCCACCATAACCTGGACTTCCCCTGCTCTTATACTTGACCATAACAAATACTGCAGCTAGGGCTTTGTTGGGCCAATACCTTGAAGTGTCCGGCAAAGAAAGAGCCATCTATTATGACAGCAGTAAGTTAGCTGAGTACGAAATTAACTACACTGCCTTGGATAAAGCATGTATCACCCTTGTCTGGGTTACCCAAAAATTACGGCATTATATGCTCGTTTTTATCATCAAGTTTGTGTCCCGAATGGATCCTATTAAATACCTCCTCGAGAAACCTGTCCTGCTTAGCTGAATGGCCTGATGGTTGATGTTGCTAGCCAAATTTGATATTATGTATGTCACGCAGAAATCCATGAAAGGAAGAGACATCTCTGACTACCTTGTGGACCACCCCGTGGAAGAAATCCATGTATGAATTTTTGAGTTCCCAAAAAATATCCTTTGTACCTCCTAGGAAAACCTCTGATGGAAAATGTTCTTTGATGGCACCGCCAACAAGAAAGGGTGTGGCATTGGGATACTCCTAATTGCCTCTGATTACTCTCACACTCCCATTGCCATCAAACTAGATTTTTTCTACACCAACAACATGACCGAATATAAGGCTTGAATGGTAGGCTTTAAAGTTGCTCTCAAGAAAGGAATTCGATAACTAGATGTCTATAGGGATTCAGCCCTCATCATCATCCAAGTACTCAGAAGATGAAAAGTCAAGGACGAGAAACTCTTACCTTTATATGCCCAACTAGAATAGTTAGCCTCCCAATTCTAAGATATCACCTTCTACTACCTTCCCCGAGCAAAGGACAACCAAGATGATGCCATTTTTACCTTATCCTCTATGGTTAGTATGCCCAAAGGAATAACAATGGCCCCCTTCCTAGTCCAAAATTAAGTTAAACCTACCCATTGCTACCACATTGATCTCATCACAAAAGAAGATCCTAATATAGATGATTGTTAGTACTATGATATTTTGTGCCTCCTCAAGCATGGTAGGTATCCCTAATATTCTAACAAGAAAGATCGAGAAACCCTCCGCAAATTGGCTGCCTAATATATTGTCTGTGATGAAGCATTGTTCAAGAGAAATTTCAATGGAACCCATTTACGCAGCATCGTAGGGGCTGACATTGAAGAGTTAATGTAAAAAATCCACATCGGGGAGTGCAAACCCCACATGAATAGCCATATATTTGCTAAGAAAATCATCCAACGGGGTTACTATTGGACTACCATGGTTCAGGATTGAACTGATTATGTTCGAAGATGTCTTAAATGCCAGCATTTTTCTAACCTCTAGCATTTGCCTCCGCAAAAATTATACAACATGAGTTTTCCCTGGTTATTTTCCACATAGGTCATTGATATCACAGGGAATGTTACACCCAAGGCCACTAACGAGCATGAATTCATCTTATTTGCTATTAACTACTTCACCAAATGACTCAAAGCCGAGCCATACGTAGTTTAAATGCCAAAAAGGTGTCCAAGTTCATCCAAAAAAATATCATCTGTTGATATGGGGTCCCAAATGAGCTAGTATCGGATAACAGGTAACATTTCGAAGAAGAAGTCACAGAAGTGGTCGACGATTATGGGATTCAGAGGAAAAAATCTTCTCCCTACCGACCTTAAACAACTAGTGTAGTCGAAGCCGCTAATAAGAAACTCTGAGCAATCATCAACAAGACGATCAAGAGTTGCTAATATTGGGCCAATCGGATCCCTTATGCCCTATGGGGATACCTAATTTCAGTTCAAACATCTACTAGAACTACCCCTTACTCTCTGGTATATAACATATAAGCAGTCCTAACCATTGAGGTAGAAATTCCTTCATCGTGCTTGAAAGAAAATTCAGTGAGGAAAACTGGCATCAAAGTCATCTTAACAAGTTATCACTCTTGGACGAAAGGAGAATGAAGGTTCTATATCATATACAAGGATACCATAGCTGAATAGAACATTCATTCAATAAGAGAGTCAAGGACTGTGGTGTTCGAGAAGGGGACTTAGCCCTTAAAGAAATAGTAGAACCCATCTGGGACCCTAGAGGGAAATTCAAGCCCAATTGGAGTGACCCCTACTTTGTAAAGAAGATCCTATCTAATGGCGCGGCTATGCTCACCAACCTTGATGGAGGAAGAGATGGCTCGTCCAGTCAATGTGGATCGTCTCAATAAATTTTACCCTTAATCTCGGTGTGCCACGAATCTTCTCATCTCCCTTCTATTCTAAAAAAATCTTCATTTCCCTTTACTCAGAACTACGTCGGGCCTAATCCTCTAAAAATCGTTTTACTTTTAAAAATGAAACTTTGAAAATTTCAAAGCCCCCAGAGGTACGTAGGTAGCTCATATGCTTTAAAAATGATACTCTTTTCTCATCTCCAAGAACGACAGGTCATTTTATCATTTACATGAACAAAAGGATTACGTATGCCTTAGAGATTGGTATAGATAATTCAAATGCAAAAACTTATCAAGAGGCACAATAATATAATTAAAATTTTCTTTATTTCATTATCAAAAAATTCCGTTATAATTACATCGGCGTAGGGTGTCAAATAACTTCCCTTGCCAACATAACCTTATTTTTACTAAAACAAGACAATATAATTTGAAAACAAACAGATTCATGACCAAACACCATACAAAATCTTCACAAATAAAATTCCCCAGGGATCCCACCCGCAGCTGCCAGAAGAACCAACCCCGTCATCATCTACATCTTGGGGTCCCCAAACTTCCCTTGCTTGGATGGAATATCGAAGGCGTTCCATGAAACGGTAAGCCCGGACCAACCTAAGAAAGATAACAACACCTCCCTCTATGGTGTCAGACATGGTGAACCACCTTTGTCCTATATCCTCAGCCAACATCTTAGCAACCACCCTCATCTACAACCACTTCATGTAATTCCCCAAAACACGTCAGACTCTACCAACAGATTGGGAAGAACGGGTCGACGGTCGATGATTCTCTCATAGAGAACCCAACTGCATGCACATACGTTCTGTCAAATCCTCCACGGGTAAGAAGTTTAATGTCTGAGTTGGCACAATATGCTCCCACCCAAATTGATGTAAGAGCCTCCAAGGAAATTAGAAAGAGGTGTTTTAGAGGCCAACTAACCAAACACACTGGTGTTCCCCCAATTCTAGAATGGGCTACAACTCCCACTACCAAGGCACTGACCAACGCAAACCTCGAGCCCCCTACTCCACAAACCAGTTCTCCCAGCTCTTGATATCCAGGACCACACTAATAAAGTAGCGAGTAAAAAAGTTTGGCACAACTGCTAATAGATATTTAGGAGGAATCAGCATACGAAATATCTCCGACAACCACATGAATAGCATAACTGGGCTAACCCTCATAAAGTCATAACGGCCTTCCCGTTAAGCGTCTATACCATTAAGAGTCTTCGCCAATATCACCGCCGCAGGATTGCGACGGTACGACATCCACAAAGTGATGGTTGTAAGTTTTGGATCCGCCAATAGGTCCCCAGTCACCAATAATAATTTTAAAGTTAAGTAAAGGAATATGGATTTGGCATAGACCGCATCACTAACATCCTTCAGATGCACATAATATAGCACAGTCGGGAGAGAGATCATTCCTCTCGTAACCAATGATCGAGCCACTAAGGGTGATATATGGAGAAGTCCTGCTAACAGCTCTCGAGGAGACTGGTAGAATTCAGGCATGGTCACCGCAACACTGGGATTTATCCTCAGCACGGAAGAGAACTCTTTGTAAGTCAGACAGAGTTTGTCCAAGGCAAAACAAAAGGCATGCTCCGGGTAATAGAATTCTACCGCCTCCATCAGCATGTTCCATTCAATAGGTTGGTTACGCCATAATGAAACCCGACGTATATTGAAAGCATTATAGTCTACATTATATGAGCACATAGCCTTTAAGTTTTCGAGGTAAGAAATAAATTAAAAACTTTCGGGGAGATCCATATTGCAAAATGATGAGATAAGAAGTAATAAGTATGCAAAAGAAAGGAAATGTAGATAGATGAAGAAAATACTCCACCATTACCCTTTTCTATACTTGGAAAACTTAGCCAAAGACAAAAGTCCTGCAAATTCCAAAGGAAGCTCTGCCCTATCAAGGACCAAGTAGTTGAAGAAAGTGCAATCAAAGCCTTGGGGTAATTAGACTGGAGTGACATGTTGATAGGCAAAACAGGGGAATACTGATCGATAACCCCTATTTTTGGAAAATTTCCTTTTTTATTGTTTGTCAAAATCGAAAACTTAATAAAAATAGTTTTTATTCTAAGGAATTCAGAATTTACTTCTCCATATATTTTTACTCATCCTGTTTTAAAATAAATTTTCTCTCGAATCATTTTAACAAATTAACAAAATCCCATTTCATTGCATATATATTGCTTTATTACATTTTGCAAGAAAACACAAAAACAACGGGACTCAACCCGAACCCCCAAAATACTCTCTCTCCCTCTCTCTCTCTCCCCCCCCCCCTTCACCCATTTTCTTTATCTTCTCTTTCTCTCTCTCTATTTAAGAACCTCCATCCCTGCGACGTACGCGCTTTCCCCGGTAGTGATATGACGAGCCTCCACCTGAACTAGACCCCTCCTTAGACGAGGCTAACAGAACCAAGCAAGATTCGGGATCCAGTCTCGAATATGAGCTATCGTAAAAGCTACCCAATTATGGATGTCCTTCAATAGGTAGTCGACACCCGGACATACTGCAAAAAAAAATAGAAAATAGAAAATCAGTTAGTCTGAGGCAAAGAAGAAATCGGAAAGACAAAAGAAAAAATAAATAAAAGGGTATACCTCTGGCTGAAGCACATCCTCTATCATCCCCAGCAACTCCAGGTCCATCGTATTGGGGCGATGCAACATATGCACCGGTCCTCCATCAGATCGTCGGAGATTATAAGAGGGAGGATCCAACCGCAGAAACATAACCTATGATGTCATCGTCGCTGCCGATGTCAATGCAAAACCTGCACTATGGGCAGACCTCACTGGCTGACTCGTGACCCTACCAAAGACCGTAGGGGGAAGAGGCATAACGACATATATATTGGGCGACATCAACCATCTCGACATGAAATCCAAGTAATCATAGGTCATCTTATTTTTAGTATACAACGAATAAGGGTCGCCGACCATTGTTGCCGCCCTCTCCCCCTCCAACATCTCCCTTTCCCACCTCATATACCTCGGGGGCCTCGCAGATGGCACCATCACCTCTTCCTCTATCACCTGTCACACTACTCTTTCCCCCAGCTACCAGCAATAGCCAAATCCATGCCCCAATAGATGACGTAACTGCGCATTCCCCCCAGTCACCCATGTGCTGGATGGCCGTCCCCAAGGGATATAAGGTCACCTGCAAGATGCCCAGTGATAAATAAATATCTCAAAAAATCATCAAGGAAAAATGGTCTCAAGAAGAAAGATGAATTTACCCGATCGCTTGTCAGGCCATTTAAGACTTGACGCACCACCGTTAAAGAGAGAGATTGTCTCGACTGTTGGTTGGACTTGCGCCACTAGAGCATACGATAGAATTCCCCCAACAAATTCATCTTTCAAAGCTATCAAGTGGGCATGAAGACAAATGACCTCATAAAACCATGTCGATAAAGGACAAAGGGTCGTCAATCAAAAGAAAATAATCAAGGAATTAAGAATAAAATTCATAAACGAAAATGCATAAAGGGAAATAATACCTCCAAAAGATACGTGGTTCCAGTAAAGGTCTATCAACATCACCGGCTGAATGCATCCAAAGATAAATAAAGGATGACCAAAGTTAGGCTCCCCCAGTAAAAAAGAGGGATATTCGAAAATTCCCCCAGATAAGGCAAAAACCACATATGGACGATGTCGCCACCAAAAATCCTTCCAACAACAAAAGAATTAACAAACAGGCCATTTGGTGCACATGCAGCCCATTAGTCTCATCGATCCATTGAATAAAAAACACCTCCTTCAGAAGAGATAAACGAATGGAGTCCCCACAGACTATCCTCCCAACATTACCTAATGCTGCCTCCACCACCGGCGTCACCCATAAAGTCCGGTCCACCTCTATCTGGGTCCCCTCATAGTCCATCCCCAGCAGCTGATGCACATTGATGGGAGTCACTGCTATCTCCCCAAAGACAAAATGTATGGTGTGGGCGGAATCCCACCACCTCTCCCCAAAAGCGCAAAGAACCACTATCGAATGAGGCGTCTCATCTAGTGCAGTTGCCAAACTACCAAAATCGACTGATGAACCACCCAACGTACCACCAATGGGAGGTGCTCCCAGACATTCTTGAAACCCATCATCCCTTGAGAACTCAGGTTCGACATAGAGATATTAGTTTATCAAAGACAACAAGAAAACCCTAGTCAAAATTAAAAAAAAATAAAAGGAAATAAAGAAATACCAAAGGTCATTAACACTTACGTGGCCACTAGGGTTCACCACCCTAGAAACTTGATGGTGTGTCGTCTCACGCAAAAGATTTTGCTCATCCATAATCGTCTCGAATGAGTCAAAGGCATTCTCACTACCCAACGCTAGGGGGACCCTGGCCCTCCCTTCAAAATGCGCCCAATCGTCAACATGCAACCATGCCATGTGGACCACGCTGCTTGAAAAATACGTCGTTTCATAGTTTTGGAGGAGAAAAGAACAATAGAACAATTCGTAGAAAGGAAAGGAAGATTATAGATTATCTGAAAGTTGTGAAAAATGAAGAAATATAGCCTCTTTTTATAGGAGGCTAAGGGACATGATGATCGGTAGTCCCCGGCCACATACCGATCGGCATTATCCCTTCCCCTGCCCAAGATATTCTAAAATACTATGCCACTGCCGTTTGTCACCTCCTACACCCTGTCGGTCGACACCTCCCTCAAATTGTGTAAAAAAATATAAAAAAATTGAGAAAAATCCCCAGTAATTTTTTAATATTACCAAATGAATTTTAGAACCTTTTTCACCAAAGGAAAACATTTTTTCAAGCCTCTTATATCCCCAATCAAATTAATACCCATTTTTTCCCAAGAATTATCTCCCTAGAGGAATTCCCAAAATCAATTGGATATCTCCCCAGCAATGTCTCCTAGGGACACCATAGAAACTGAAGAAAATCCCCCAATAAGGATGCATCTAATCCTAGAATTAATACCTTTTACCTAGTGGAGTCTGAAAACTTCCCCAACAAAACTACAACTTAAATCCCTTAGAATTGGCTTCGACACGCATAATTGATCACCTCTACTTAAGGCCTTCAGAATTGGCTTCAACCGCAGAATTGGTCACCTCTACCTTAAGCCCTCAGAATTGGCTTGGACCCTTAGAATTGGTCACTCCTACTTAAGCCCTCGTAATTGGCTTCGACCCGCAAAATTTTTCATCCTTACTTAAAGTCCTCAGAATTGGCTTCGACCGGTAGAATTGGTCACCCCTACTTAAGCCCTTGAAAAATGCCACTTAAGTTGTTTAATACAAGATTAAACTTTCGAAGTAGCTCCAAAATGTTTTTTGGGGAAACTCTTTTCTTTAAATCAAACTGTTTAACACAAGATATGTATAATCAAATTATGTACAAGATATCTTCTAGATTGTGTAACTAGTTTTGAAAAACAAAACTAAAACAGTTTAACTCAGCACACCAACTAGAAGAGGATGATAAGATGTAGAAAGATTAAGTGCACATAATTTTTAATGCGGTAAAACCTCACCCAACTGAGAAAACATCCACGGTGACTTCTAAGTCACAAACCAAAAATCCACTAAAATAAAATATACAAGTTAGAAGCTATTTAATACACAAGCAAGTAAATCAGACCTATACAAGTTTTAGAATATATACCAACTCCACTGGCTTGATTCTAACTTCTCTGCAGTTCTGATGATGTTGTGGCTTTCTCAACTTTGTAACTTCTCTGATTTTGTTCCAGCTTTACGTCGACTCATGAAGTTGAAGATCTTAAATCCAACGCTTCTTATGCAGTAGAGTGATAAGTGTTTTATGACAGTGTTCTAACACATGCATGTACACACTCACACTTATTTATACAAATAGATCCTATCAAATTATAAATCAAATCTAAATGAGTTAGGTTTTATGTTTCTCTCTTCTTTAAAGAACAAAAGACTTCTTGATCTTTCAATATATCCCCAAATCCAAGGTTACCTTTCTCAGAAGACGGTCAAGGTCTTAAACAATTTCAGAGGTTTTGAAAATATTTTTGAAATTATAAACCATCGATTGCGATTTGAACTAGACTAGAAGTCTTGTTTTGTAAGAACTAGAAACAAAAATACGATTTGTTGATTTTAAAAAAAAAATATTTATAAATATAAATAATCAATAAATATGATTTCTCAAGGTGAGAAACAAAATCATGCAGATCTAAGTGATATATGACATAAACTAGTTAGATCTACAGTTTCTATAAGAATAAATAGAGATCAAACCAATATGACTAAGTTCGCATGAAGATCTCAAACAAAAGAGGATCAAACCACGAACAGTATTTAACGAACTCAACAACAACTCTCAAAACACTCAGGTTTTGGGTTAGGGTTAAAGGTATAGTGTTTGATCAAAACAAGTTTTGGTTTGTATGATACAAACAAAAAGTATCTCTAAAAATCTCTCTCTCTCTCTCTCTCTCTCTCTCTCTCTCTCTCTCTCTCCCCCTCTCTCTAAAAAAAATGAAGAAACCCTAAAAAAAGGGAAAAACTAAGCTCAGGCAAAGGGTTATAATCCTTATATACGAATAGGATTTCACAGGGATCACAAAAGAATAACATGCAACCGTTGATAACAGCAAATGAACGATCCAGATTAAAATAAGGGTTTTAATTCTGTGAATAAACACAAATCAGTTCGATATGAATGCAGTATGTGGATGGTCAAGATCAATTTTAAAACGCATGTTTTTAGAGTTTTAAAAATACGAATTGAGCCCACATAAGTTTGTGTCGGTTTCGGTTTCTACCCAGAGAAGTTTTAATGAGAAACAATAATTATAAATCAACCACAAAACTTTATTAAGAATATATTTTAATTTCCAAAAAAATCATTCAAAATTCTTAGAAAATTTAAATAAATCTCAAAAATTATTTAAAATACATTTAAAGCGGATGTAACTCACACATGAATATATCATGACTGAATGAATATATGAATGCAGTCCTAGTGTGTGGTGAATGTGTTATACCTTCTTGAACTTGTAGAGGAATATCAATGAAGCTTATGAAGGTTCTGAGGCTTTTTGGATCAACTAGGGATAGACATAATTTTGTTCTCTATTTCCAAACTAGATGAGCTCCTATCTAATGTAGACCCAAGTGAGTCAAAGATATAGGGTGCTTCATTATTCCCCTTTAAAAATATGAGACAAAATATCCTTTGAGTCTCCTAGAACTCGTAGGGATACAAAAGAAAAACAAAAAAAAAACTATTCCTAAACAAAATTTTATCTACCTAAGTTCTAGAAAGAGAAAAATACAAAACTCAACTAATTACAAACCAAAACACTATAAAAATTTGAAGTATAACGAAGCAATATTGATACTTGTAAGATAAACAACTAAGATCAAGCATTTTTAGTTACAAACAGATTTAAGATAGACTCAAACATCTCTCCCTCATTTTGTCTCAAATGGACAAAGGGAAGGCAAATATATAACATGGATAGAAAATAGTTTATTCAAGAACAGGTATGCCAATAGACTTTCATAAGCACTCAAACAATATTATCAAGAGGTTTGGTAAATAAATCGGCTAATTTCATTTTAGTAGGAAGGTAATTAATATCTAGTTCCTTAGTTTTGACAAGTTGTCGAATAAAGTGATGGCGTATTTTAATATGTTTAGTATGAGAGTGTTGAACTAGGTTTTTAGATATACTGATCGCTCTTTGATTACCACAATAGAGATGCAATTATTCTTCAAAAATGCCATAATCATTTAGCATTTGTTTTAACCATAGTGATTGGGCATAGTAGTTACTTGCGGCGATTTATTCGGATTTCGTATTAGATAAAGAAGTACACTTCTATTTTTTACTATTCTAGCCCACCGGGTTATTACTAATATAGTAGCAATTTCCTTAGGTGCTTTTACTATCATCTGAGCATCCTACCCAGTTGGCATGGGTATATCCTATGATGGTACTGGACGTATCTTTAGTGTACCACAGACCTAGGTTAAGAGTACCTTTCACATACTTAATGATTATTTTTACACATATAAGGTGTCTCTCTTTAGGATTACATTGGTATCGTGCACAAACACACACGACATACATAATGTCAGGTCTGGAAGCAATAAGATATAAAAAGACTTCCTATCATGCTGCGATATTAGGTGGAATCAGTAGGTTTCCCATTTTCATCTTTGGATAATTTCACTGATGTGCTCATGGGAGTCCTAGATTCTTTAGAATTCTCTAATCCAAAAATTTTGACTATCTCTAGAGTGTACTTAAATTGCGATATGAATAATCCTTCTGAGTTTTTCTTAACTTTAAGGCCTAAGAATAACTGTAACTCCCCCATAAGCGACATTTGAAACTCATTATGCATAATATCTAAAAATCTATTAGCTTCGGAAGGAGATGTGATTCCAAAAATGATGTCGTCAACTACACTTAAGCTATTATAATATTTTTGTCAAATTTTTTAACAAAAAGTGTTTAGTCATTCCCTCCTCTCTTAAAACCATTATTAAACAAAAAAGAGGAAAGACGCCCATACCAGGCTCTAGGAGCCTGTTTTAAGCCATAAAGTGCCTTATTTAGATGATACATAGGGTTTGGATCTATGAATCCTTTTGGTTGTTCTACATAGGTCTCTTCAGTTAAGATGCCATTAAGAAAGGCAAATTTAACATCCATTTGATAAAGGGTAAATTACAAATAATAGGATATTGTAAGGAGTAGTCGGACAGACTCCATACGAGTGACAGGTGAAAAAGTCTCATTGAAATCTTCTCCTTCAATCTGAGAATATCCCTGAGCTACTAATCTAGCTTTGTTTCGAATTACCATCCCGGTCTCATCAGTTTTGTTTTTAAATAACCAACGTGTTCCAATAACCTTTTTATTATTGGGCCTGGGTACAAGATTCCAAACATCATGAATGACAAATTGATTAAGTTCTTCTTGCATAGCAAGTATCCACATGGAGTCATTCAAAGTTTCATTTACATTTTTTGGTTGTAAGAGGGAAAAAAAACTTGCGAAATGAGCTAAATTGCGAATTTGGGTTCTTGTCTGCACCAACTCAGTAAGGTTTCCAATAACACTGTCAACAGGATGGTCTTTTGAAACCTGGTTAGGTACTTTAGGAATTTCAGGTTGTAAAAGATCATCTATCACTGAGGAGTCGAATGTTAACGAGTTGTCAGACTCATTCACGATAGTTGGCCTTTTATTACTACTCTCTATATTAGTGTCACTTACAACAACATTAATGGATTCCATAAGAGTCTTATTGTTAAGATTATACACACAATAAGCTCGACTGTTAGGAGAATATCCTAAAAATATAGCTTTATCTCCTCTAGATTCAAACTTATAAAGGTGTTCGCTATCTTTACAAACAAAGCATGTACTACCAAAAGTCCTAAAGTATTTCAGGTTTGGTTTTTTGTTGTACTAAATTTCATAAGGAGTTTTTTTAGTGTTTTTATGGAGATACACTCTATTGATTATATGAAAGGCTGTTCTAACATATTCAACCCAAAAGTATTTAGGTAAATCTTTTGCATGGATCATAACACGAGCCATCTCCTGAATAGTGTGATTCTTACATTCAGCAATCCCAATTTGTTGGGGTGTATTAGGTGCACTAAACTCATATTTATAGCCATTATAATCACAGTATTCTATCACTCCAAAATCAATAAACTCATCGCCTATATCACTTTAATCTTATTCACTTGGGAGTCCTTTTCATTTTAAATGTGAGGTAAAATTTTCAGAAATTTCCTTATAGTTTCAGATTCCTGTTTTAAGAACGCAATCCAAGTGAATCGAGTGAAGTCATCAACCATAACAAGAATATAACTATTTCCATAAAGGCTTATAGTTCGAGAGGGACCCATTAGGTTCATATGGATAAATTCTAGAGGTCTAGTGGAGAAAACATCCTTATTCTTCTTGTGAGGAGCCTTAACCATTTTTCTTATTTGACATGGTCCACAAGTTATGTTGGAGATAGGTTTGATCTTAGGGATTCCTCTAACTATCTCTTGAAAAGATAATTTGCTTAGTTTGTCGTAATTTATGTGACCCAGTATGTTATACCATATCTCATTGTCATCCAATTTGGCAACGTTACAAACTTTAGTACTCGAATTAACGGTATAATAATTTTCTGGAGTACGAAGTCCTGTAATAATGCACTGACCTTTTTCATTTAAAATTTTGCAATTATTTTTTGAAAAGGTGACAGTATGATTTGAATCACAAAATTGCGAAATACTAAGTAAGTTGGATTTTAGACCCTTAACTAATAGCACATTTTTAATAACAGGAAGACCTTATTCATGGAGTGTTCCGTTACATATGATTTGGGCTGATATACCATCTCAGAACATAACACTTCTACTGGAGAAATTAATTTTATTTGAAAGTTTGGTATCATCTCCAGTCATATGTTTGGAACAACTAGAATCCAAATACTAACCAGATGGTGTGTGTTGGGCTTTTAAAGCATTGATCACAATGTTACACTTCATCTGAGGTACTAGATTATCTTCCTAATCCAAATTTCTCTTGTCTTCAAAAGCTTGCGCTTATTTGTTCTCATTTGATAAAACTTGCGAGCATTAGATTTTTGTTGAAAAAAGTTGTACGCATGCATTTGTATTTTATGAAAAGGTTAATCATATCGAGCAATAGGTTTAGTAAAGAATCTGGGATTCCTATTTGATGATTTCCATTTAGTATTGGATCTTCTCTTCATATTACGATAGTTAGAGTTACTATCAGGCAGTCTAGGTAAGACATAGTGGTTTCAATTCTTCCTAGAATAGTTGAAGTTCTTGTATATAAGAGAGGAGTAAACTGGTTTATAGAGACGTTTTGAAAAACATCCTTCAAGTGAATGTCTATAGACATAACAATATGAACATTAAAGGTTATAGGTAGACTGATTTTCCTTAGGAAAATTAGTAAACACAGGTATAGGACTAGTTTGAACTCTAGGTTTGTTTTTATTAACTACTGTCTGAAATGGAGGTATGAAACATCTTATAGGAGGCCAAATGTATTTGGCCTTAGGTTTAACTTTTTCCTTAGAGATACTTGAATCACCAATGTCTAGAATTTTAGGTTTTGTCTCAAAATCATTTTTTAAAGAGTGAAAATCTGGACAGACTTCCATAGGTCTTTTTCCCCCACATACAAACTTAATAGTTTCAAACATTTTAGGTTGTTTGTCATCTTTGGGACAAATCCTATTCCAGTCTGATCATTAGAAATGGGTTTGCTATTAGAAATGAATTCCTCAAAACACTTTGAATTGTTTTCAAACTTAGTAATTGTTTTGAAAACATTTGAGGTATTTTCCTTAGTTTGTTCCAATTCCACCAAAGTAGCTTTGTATTTTTTCTCGAGAATTTCTTTCTTTTCGGACAATTCCTTGAATTTTTCAACAAAATTTTTTGTTTGATTTTCATAAACTAAACATTGGGTGGTGTACTCTTCAGCATTAAGTTTAACCATTTTGTGCATGTCATCTAGTTTTCTAGTGAGGTCTTTGATGACTTTGTAAAGTTTGGAGCTTTTCTTTAGAGTCATAACATACAGTGTGTGTATATCAGGGAGGTCTTTATTATCTGAATCACTATGTGCATAGTGTGTAGTGTCCCTTGAATATTCAGTTTTAGGACACACACATTAGCATCAACATTATCGCTTCCCATTTGACTCACCCCCCCCCCCCCCATTGGCATTAAAAGTATTCTCAAGTATTAAACCATCCAATCCAGTAATATGATCATTCACTATAGCATGAGTAGAACTATTAATATCAAGTTCAGTCAGAGACATAAGCAGATCATCATTATAAATGCTTTTAGCAAGGAATTACATACATGGGTCAATAGTGTTGGGTGACTCAAGCTCATCATATTCAGAGTCATCCCATGTCTTGCATAGGTTAGCCCTAGTATGTTTATGGTTCTTGTTCAAACTTACTCTACAGTCTTATGCTATATGTCCTAACTTTCCACATCTATAGCATTCAACATTCTTGAGATCTCTCTCAGGTATCTTGGGATTATGGTTATTATGGTTTTCATATATCTTCTCATGAGGCCTGCTACTAGAAGGATTTTGATAATTTAGCTTGCCTTTTTCGTTCGCCATTTTATTTCTAAACTTTATCAGTTTATTAAATTGTTTAGACATCAAGGCAATCTGATTATCAAGCTATCCAGATTACATTCCTCATCAGATTCTAAGTCAACGGTAAGTATAGAAAATTCAAGTTTTATCAACTTAGAGGTGAAATTCAAATTAGAATTGGACAGTTTCCTATAAGACTGAGTTAATTTCTTCTAGAATTCTAGTTCCATTTCCACAGGTCTCAATTTTCTACTGAGGAGTTCAGGGGTGACATTTTGATCACTCATCTCCTCAATTGCGTACCTTTTTTTGTTAAATTTCTGTGGCAATGATCTTAGAATTTTAGATATAATTTCACTCCTATCATAAGTAATACCATTTGCATGTAATTTGGTCACTATATCAGTTAATTTTATATATAAGTCATTGAATGAATCAGAGTCTGTCATAATCAGTGAGTTATACTGCTGAATGAGCATCTATGTTTTAGCAGCCTTAACTCTGGTATCACCTTCATTTGCAGTCATATGTGCATCCCAAGCTTCCTTAGAAGTGGTGCAAGATGAGATCCTTTTGAACTCATGTTCATTTATAGACATAAAAATGGCATTCTTTCCTTTGTTATTGTTCAGATAATATTTCTTCTCTTATTTACTGAATTCATTTAAAATTTTCTTAATCCTCTCAGTGCTTCCAATAGTGGCTAGTTTTATAGGATAAGTGTATCCATTTTCAACAATGTACCAGACATCATCTCCCAAGGTTCCTTGTATGAAAGCAACCATCCTTACCTTCCAGTAAGGAAAGTTATTTCCATTAAAGAGCGGGGGTCTGGACAAGTTACCAAATCTTTCATGTTTCTCGTCCATTGTTTGATTTCAAGAAAACAATTTCAGAAACACAAGATCTTAAAGAAAATTTCTCAAGCTCTGATACCATTTGAAAAATACCAATTAAGTTGTTTAATACAAGATTAAACTTTCTAAAATACAACTTAAGTTCTCTATTTCCAAACTAGATGAGCTCCTATATAATATAGACTCAAGTGAGTCAAAGATGAGTTTAAAAGGATTGGTTTTAACCCGCAGAATTGTCCACCCCTACTGATGCCCTCGGAATTGGCTTCAACTCAGAGAATTAGTCACCTTTATTTGAATCCCACAGAATTGGCTTGAACCCAAATAATTTGTTACCTTTACTTAGGTCCTTAGAATCAGCCTCAACCCTCAAAATTGGTCACCCCTACCTAAGCCCTCAGAATTGGCTTCAACCCTCAATTGGTCACCCCTATCATAAGTCCTTAGAATTGGCTTCGGCCCTCAGAATTGGTTTCCCCTACTTAAATCACTCATATATTATGCCCTCAGAATTGGCTTCGACCCTTAGAATCATTCGATCCCATCCTTAGGTCCTTAGAATTGACCTCAGTCTACAGAATCGACCATCCCCAATATTTCCTTAGGTCCTCTGAATCGGCCTCAACCCTCTAAATCGGTTATCCTCGTCCCGTTCGCAAAATTTACTTCTTTTCAAAACATCTTGTGGTGTCTATTCGATAACTTTCACTTGTTCCAAGATCACCCGTCGAGGGGATCTATAGATACCATATTCTAGGACCCCCTAAGTCTATCCTTAGGTCCCTATCACAACCCCATTTCACTATATACCCTAGGCATACTTTGAGTTCCGATCTACAGGCCATCAGATTCTCCCGAGCCCCGTTTGACTCTAGTCAACTTTATCTTCAGAGAAAAATCTCAATGAATCTTTAAACGACTTTGAATCACCTTTACAAAGGTCTGCCCCATGCATGAATCGACATAACGGTTCATACAAATGAACCATTTTACCACCAAAAATCAATGTGGAGGCCACCGAGCGCTCCCGGGTCCCGATTTGACCCCGATCAACTTCATCGTCAGGGTGAAAGATCTTTGAATCTTCAAAGGGAATTGAAACCCCTTTCCAATGGTCTAACCAATGTCTGAAATGACATAATCGTTCGGACGAATATTTCACTTTCCCCTAAAAAATGATCCAAAGGGCACCATGCACTCCCGAGCTCCGTTTAACCAAGGTCAACTCTTCAGCTCGAACGAGACTGAATGAATCTTCGAAGGTTATTGAATACCCTTTCTAATGGTCTAGCCCATATCAGAATCAACCTTACAGTACGGATGAATGACCCATTATACTCCAAAAGGTCATTGGGCGCTTTCGGGCCCTGATTGACAAAAATTAACTTTCCAAACCCAACGAAGCTCTTTGGAATGTCGAAGTAACTCACATAAACTTTCCAACAGTCCACCCCGTGCATGATTGTCACTTACCGTTCGGGCGGACGATCTTTTTTTGTCCGATGATCACTCGTCCAAAGGATCGATGAGCATTTTCGAGCCCCATTTGACCCAAAGTCAACTCCCGGACCCGAGAGTGTCCCAAAGGAATCTTGAAGGTCTCTGAATTACCTTTCTAATGGAATGCCCTGTGCATGATTTGAATCAACGAATTTCTTGGTACAATCATTTAAAAAAAATATACACGAGACTATCGATTGGCAGGTCCATTTTCCAACCTATCGGTAGTGTGCCTAGGGTTACCTGCCATTAGAAGTGCAAGGGCTACGCCGATCGGAACCCCCTTACCCTATAAATAGAGGTCCTGACCTCACTCTCAAGACACACCTCAGATCCATCAATATCACTGATCTCATGAACATTCTCTTACAATCAGCGAAGTTTTCTTGTGTGAAATTCTTTTCCATATTTCATTATTATCCTTTCCATACCCAATTTAGCAATAATCTCTTTCTCTCACATCCAACATTCATCTCAACACTATGGCCATTTCAATTCTCTAAAGAAGGTCCAAAACCCTTCTCTCTCTCTTTAATTTCTTTACTTTAGCATTAGTTACATAAATTCCTAATTTATCTTTTACTTTAATCCATGCACATTAATATCTCACCTTTTTATTAGTTATATTGCACATACTTTATTTTCTATAAAATAAACTCAAAATAAAGAAAAAGAGTTACACCTATAAATTCCAATGGGATTTATCCACCAAAATTTCTCAAAACTAAAATACATTTCCTACACACACACCCACATATAATAAATTCATGTTCGAATCTATGGGATAAACCCCAACCTTATGCCACATGAGAACTATTTTGACTTTGATGCCTTTATAGGCTACATAGGCGTTTCGAGCTAAAACTCGAGACTCGAGTCCAATTTTCCAATTTTTTCAATTTTCGCATTTTCATCATTTTCATTTAAACATTATTATAGTAGACATTATATTTATTATCCTTATTGGAGTTATATCCCAACATATATTATCGTTTCATTATAACGATCAATATCTCGATAAATGCATAAATCGTATTTTCTAAATTTTATTTTGGGAACATTCCTATGGTTGCCTCACTCTATCTTTTCCATGTTATGAGTTGGGCAATTCCGATCTCCATTTATATATACATGCACACACACTTTAGGGAGAAATTAAGGAAAACAGTAACACAATACTATGAGAGATCAAAACGGCAGGATGGGTTCCTAACACTTTCCCATTCCATAACATATCCCCCGTACCTTTGAACTATTGGTTTTGTAAGAATCAGTTTGTCTTTGATGCCGCTCTCTCGAAGCAGTGACATGTCTTTTGCCCGTTTTGTGAAAAATAGGCCGGCGACTTCATCTTTTTACATCACCCCACACCGATGACGCCCAAAGCTCTCCTAGAGTAAAAGGGCGCGAGACCTTCACCCCACCTCCCGGGGGGGGGGGGGGGGAAGGGGATTGGGACATCCAGAAAAAGGATTAGAAATACCCAACAATAAAATATGCGATTCTTACACTAAAAAGGACAATCAAATATTTGATCGCACAACAATAAGTCCTTATCTAATCAAGTCCAACCTAATCCAAAACAGCCCTGGCCTAACCTTTCACTAACCCAAACTCATCCTATGATTTTCTCCCATTAGTCCCCGAGTGATGTAAAAATAGAAACCCTTATCATGTTGTCTCTATGTTGACAAACCCAGTATTGGCTCTACACTCGCTAAACCTTACCAAGAAGTTCTCTATTTCACCATCACTACCCAAGTAATGTAAAAATAGGTAACCTCCATAGATCGACTAAGCGTTAACAAACAATTGCCATTACTCTATAAGACTCTCTTCCATAGCATGTTCTCGAGTGACTTAAAACAAAGATCCCTAAGACCTCGACTCTATATCAATGATTCCCTTTAATTCTAGACTGGCAGAACCTCGACATAACGATTTTACTATGTGTCGACAAAAAACCCTCTTTAAATATAAGTCCCTATTCCATCACAGTTCCAAAGTGACCTAAATAAATATCCTCGAAGCTCGACTTCGCATTGAATACACAGAGGCTATATGGATTCACTTTTATTTTAGGTTACACACACAAAGATTCAATTTTAACCAAATTTTATCTTAATTATAATTAGGTGTGCGTGGATATAAATTCCAAATAGAATATTCCAAACCAAGAAACAAAATCAAACATACAAAAAAGAAGAAGATGTGGGGAAAAATCTCTTTCGAGCAAAACCTATATTCAACACTGTTTAAGACTCAACAAACCACGACAGACTTATAGACAACTTAGTGCTCAGCTAAGTTAAATGCATTAGCATATTCAAATATTTATTATAAAATGATGCAATCCAGCACCGCCCAAAGGAAGAAGCTCTTCCCTCAGTATCCATCGATCAGCCTCGGGATGCGGAATCCTTTCTTCTTCAGCAGTAAAGTCATAACTGCATAAATAAGCAATCAAAAAAACTCTAAAATGGTTTGATTTAGTGTGCGGAACTTGGATTTCACAAACTCAATAAATCATTCTAGGGATCCGGGATATGGAAAACAAAGTGTTGTTTAAAAGAAAAAAGAAAAAAAACTTTTAGAACAAGTCTCTAAATTTATTTTCGTCAAAAGCGTTGTGTTAAACAGCCCAAAAGTGTCCAATTTATAGAAAATACAATCTTTGAGCAGGTAGGCTCCGTTCAAACGAAAACGCCACTTCATTCAAACAACAACCTATGTTTCTTTCTAACGAAGTTAAGAGTCATTCGAACGAACTTCTTAGTTCATTCCAACAAGCTTCCAATGGGTGTCGTTCTGTCAAATAGAGACCGCCCATTTGAAGTTCATTTCGACGAACTCAAACATTCGTTCCAATGAAGATCTAACCTCGTTTGAACAAAAACAAAGTCTCATTCTAACAAGATGGCATTCTCGTTCTAATGAACTAGAAAAAAAATATTTTGAAAAATATTTTTATAAAAAATGCCTTTAGTATAAAAGGAACATCCCAGAATACATGTAACTAAGTAAATCAAAACCTCAAATTCATATACCTCCATAATGTGTTCATGGTGATTCCAAAGGCTTGAATTTTGGAAGCAATGCTTGGTCACAAATATATCTTCAAATATCGTGGATGCATATGCAGATGTAGTGTTCATTTTGTAACGGGATATGCTAAAATATTTAAACTATGAGAAATTATAAAATATTGATCTTACAAATCCCCTCTTTAGCAATTCTGGTACAAAATAAAATAAAACGAACCAAATTACATTAAACCCCTAAGACGGTCTTCTACTAATGCCCTCCCAAATCGAAAAATGGAATGACATTCGAGACTTATCTTCAACTGGAATTCTTCATCTTGTGTGGTCCATGAGATCATCATCAAAGCAAAAGAGACTTACACACATGAAATAAAATAATACCGTGACGTATACGAGAGTTTAAACTAAATAATACTCCCCCTCAAATTATTCTACCCCTTTTTTCTGTAATAGGCAAAGGGTTATAAACTAATAATGAATTAATAATATCACATGATTTCAAATGAAATAACACCACAACGATAATCAATTAAGAACAAGCGATGAAATTTCCAAAAGGCATACCAACTATTTTTGAAAATTTTTATTTTTTCAAGAAAAAAAGGATATATATAAAAAGTACATATAGGTACAAATACATCACACCATGGAATAACACTAAATATCTTAATCATGAAAGCGAAATGTAATTATGTGAACAAGTTCCATGGGTAAACTAACATAGGCATTCATAATATCAGCGCACGAAGTCAATGAGATACTTTTAAAGAAAGAACTTAATTTCAACCTTAGGTGTAAGAATGATGAATAAAATGAAATTGACTCGACTTATGCAACATGCCATGAATTGAATTGTTTCTCCAAACAATAGTGACGAACTATTTAAAGCTTTTTCATAGAGTTTGTTGTGCAAACCCATAGATATTCTATTTTATAACACCCTCAAAATATCATATAATTCAAAATTCACTCACAAATTTTGAGGATATCATAACGCTCAGCGACGCATCAAGAAAATAAAAATGACATTGGCACTTCTTTTTTGTGTCGTTAATGTTTTAGGATCTTTTTGCAAATGGAATCTTTTAGAGCAAAGAGAATTTTCTCTTTCGTATCCCCTTTGTATTGCTTAATATAAAATAAATTTTTTAAGAAACAAAATCCAAGAAATGGTTCTTACAAGCACAATTTATCCCTAATACATTTGGTTCGTTATTAAACACTATTGAGATAAGAGTATTGTATTCGACATATGACAAGCAAGTACAATGTTCAAAAAGTTCATGCATGTGTGAAATAAAGGTGATAAAAAGTCTAGCATTAAGAAAGTAATCATCAATGAACAACGAAATGCTTGCCATGCATTATTAAGAACGCTAAAGAAATGAAGTCATGTATCAAAACACTATGACAAAGTCACATGAATGTATGGAATGGAGGGGTTATTTGAACATCTTAAATGTACATCCATATATGGTGAGAAATGAAATACAAAAATATTTTAATCTTTTTCAAAACAATTTATTAAAAATAAAATATTTTTGGAATTTTTTCAAACTATTTTTTAAAAATCAATTTTTTTTGGAAAATATATGAAAAAATCATAAACATGTGCAATCATAGAAATACAATAAAAATATATTCTATCTATAGGACAAATGATGTGAACATGATTATCACCCTATACGAGATAAATACTCGAAATCAATCAACGAAACAAATACCCAAAAACTTCCGAAGATTCTCGAATCTAAGTGAATCTAAAGGTTTCGTGAAAACATCGACTAATTAGTGTTCGGTGCTCATAAAGCTCAAGGACGTGACCTTCTACTCAATGAGATCACGAATGAAGTTCTCACGTATCCTAATGTCCTTTGTACGATAATGTTGGACTTAATTATGGGATATATGAATTTCACTCGTATTCTCACATGAAATAGTCATTATACTTTAGGAAATCCCATAATCTTTCATTAGTTGCTTTATTCATAAACGTTGTGTGCAACAACTCGTGGCGGCATTATACTCGGCATCTGCCATGGATAAAGAAATAGAGTTTTTCTTCTTACTCAACCAAGAGACAAGAGCACTACTAAAGTAAAAACACCCACTCGAGGTTCTCCTACATCCATCGATATACCCAACCCAACCGTCATTCGAGTAGACGAAAAAATGGTCATTGGTATAAAAGGAATACCAAAGATCGTAGGAAATATTTCAACTCATGTGTTTGATGATATGTTTAAGTGTGAGCAAGTGAGACTCTTTCGGGGACTCTTAGTAATGCGCAAAAACTCCAACACTAAAGGCAATGTTAGGACAACTAGCGTTTAAGTAGAAAAGACTACCTATCATGCTCCTGTAAAGAGTTTGAGTTACGCCCTTGCCTAAATTTTCTTTACTAAGCTTAGTCAATATACTCATAGGGGTTTTTGAATGCTTAGTGGAGTCTATTACAAACTTCTTAACTAGGTCCCTAGCATATTTGGATTGAGATATGAATATCCCCTCCTCAATTTGACACACTTGGATACCTAAGGAGAATGTCAGATTACTAACCATGCTCATCTCAAATTCACTCCTCATCTCCTCCTCAAATTTGTGAGCATATTGGGAATACGTGGATCTAAATACTATGTTATCCACACAGAATTGGGCAACCAATATAGCACCACTCTCTCTCCTCACAAACAACGTATTATTCACTCCCCATCTCTTAAAGCCATAAGCTAATAGATAAGAAGTAAGCCTCTCATACCAAGCACGGGGTGCTTGCTTCAAACCATACCAAGCCTCCTTAAGATAAAATATGTGTCTCGAGTGATTTTGGTCTTCGAAACCCTTAGGTTATTCCACATACACTTCCTCATATATAATGACATTAAGGAAGGAACTATTGACATCCATTTGGTATAACTTGAATCGTAGATGACATGCTATGGTGAGTAGTAAGCGGACGGACTCGAGCATAGAAAAATGAGTGACTATCACATCAAAGTCTATACCCTCAATTTGTGCATAGAATTAAGTGACCAACCTAGCCTTATTGCGAACTATGGTACCATTATAATCTATCTTATTCTTGTAAATCCACTTGGTACCAATCACATTAGTCTTGCTAGGTCAGGGGACTAACTCCCAAACATCATTCTTTCTAAACTAAAGCAACTCATCTTGCATAGAGGATATCCAATGCCTATCCTTAAGTGATTCTTTCACATTCTTGGGTTTTACTAAGGAGGTGTAGTAAAAGTAGTTAATCACATTCTCAAATTGAGCGCGAGTTTGACCCCTAGTATAGGATCACTAAGTATAGAAAAAACGTCATTACTCTTTCAAAACCAAGGGGGTGGATCCTCTAAATCAGGATTGTGGTCCACCGGGGTTGTATGAGTAATAATGGGATCGTCGTTGGGGAGTAGATTATTTTCACACTCGAGGTTAAATTCAATAGAAGTAGGCCGCTCGTCATCTTTAATCGTGATTTTTATTGATTCCATAACCTTAGAGCTTGCAAGCTTAAACACCCTATAAGATCTACTCGATAATGAATAACCTAGAAATAGCCTCTCATCGCTTCGGGAGTCAAACTCTCCTAAGTTCTCTCTATCTCTTAATATGTAGCAAGGACTCCCAAAGACTAAAAAATACTATAGGTTGGGTTTTTTCCCTATCTATAACTCATATAGCGTGTGTAACATGTGATGAGGAAGATATACTCGATTCACCGTATGGTATGCAGTATTAACCGCCTTTGTCCAAAAACATCCAGTCACATTTCTACTAAGAATTAAGGATCTAGGCATCGCTTGAATCATCCAGTTATTTCTCTCAACGATACAATTTTGTTGAGGAGTACGTACGACCAAAAACTCGTATTTGATGCCCATTTCATCACAGTAGTTATCCACACCGGTTTCTTTAAATTATATGTCATTGTCACTAAGCATCGAATTAAGTGTGACATCGTGTTGGTTTTGTACGACACGACACTTATCTATTAGGAACTCAATCGCATCGAACTTTTCTCTAAGAAACCCCACGAGAGAGTATCTTGAAAAATTCTCGGCCATGACGAGAATGTATCTCTTAGCACCAATGCTCTTCATACGTGTAGGATACATAAGATCCACGTGTATCAACTCCAATACACGAGAGGTGGTAAGGGTATTCAACTTTCGATAGGGACATAAAATTAATTCTCCTCATTGGCAATGACCACAAATCGAGGCAGTTAGTTTCCTAAACTATGATAAGCCACGAACTAGCCCATTCTTCACTAATCTATCAAGATCTCTAAAGTTCAGATGACCTAACATTTGATGTCAAATATCCATAGGGGAGACTGTGGCATTATTGCACATAAAGGAGGACCTGGGAATGATGTTATAGAAATTATATTTAGTCCTCACTCTTTGTAATAATAGTTCACCAGATTGATGATATACGTGCACACGGATCGATCAAAATTTATCGCAAAGTTTATATCGCACAGTTGGCTTATTCTAATGAAGTTTGCTTTTAACAATTAGACGTACAACACATTATCTATTTTAAGAAATTTGGGTATCTCAGAATAATCTAAAATTCTAGACCTACTCCCATATCCAAATGTTACTTTACCTTCCTTACAATCCACAAGGTTGGTAAAATACGACTTGTCACCGATCATGTGCTAGAGCATCCATGATCAAAATACCATTGGAAAGTATCTTGAACCTTGAGAGCAACGTGAAAAACAAAGTCTTTGTAATCATGCTTAGGTACCCAAGCGGAGGTAACCTTTTATTTATCCTTATCATTATTGGCTTTAGTCTTAGCGTTGAAAGAGTTATCGAAAGGCATAGAGATCCTTTAAAATTATTCCATCAAGCTTTGATAAGGGGCGACTAGGAACTTAACTTTCTCTCTAAGACTAGCAAAGCCATTATAGCGGTGCACTAAATTATACGTACATGGAGTTCTTCCTAACTTGTAGAAAATTCCCTAAGGTGACCTCTCTTTTTATAATGGGTGCAAACATAAACTTGTTTGGGTCTACCTTGGTTAAATCATTTAGTTTAACTCTCTTTGGTGGGTTAGTTCGAGGACCATATGGATCCACCATAAACTTAGGAACCGATTTCGGTATGGCATGGGAAGTGGATGCATCGTCATAACCTCTTCCTTGCGTCTCCTCCAAACCTAAAGCGGGATTAAGGAACATATTCCTTACATTCTTCGATTTATCCTCTATAATAACCTTGACCTCCTGGGAATGTTGGAGATCTTTCTCAAGTTACGATACAAGGGCTTCAAGTTTCTCACGGGTCTCCAATGAAGCTTGAAGATCTATCGTAAGACTAGCCACTTTGTTGGTCAAGTCACCACTTTCCCTATCAACTAAAACAACTCTCTCTATATAAAAAAAATCTCATTGAGGATGATCACTCTCTCGACTCTCTCAACTCCTTCCCTAAAGTTAACACCCTAAGCACCAAATTTTTATTTTTATTTTTCATTTTAAAGGACTTGGCGTAACGCTCGACATAAGCGCGTTGAAGGCTACTTTTTCACTCACTCAAAACATCATTGCCCTTACTCTCTTTGGAATTACTAGTGTAGATACCCCATCCTAGGACATCCCTAATTACCTCCTTAGGTCCCTAGAACTCACTCGTTCACCATAAATCCTAGGTTATACTCTGAGCACTTATCTAAAGGCCATCGAGCGCTCCCGAGACCTATTTGACTCTAATAAAATCTTTATCTTGAGAAAATATCAGTGAATCCTTGATTGGATGTGAATCCCCTTTCCAACGGTCTGTCATATCCATGAATCGACCTTACGATTCGGGCGAACGATCCGTTTCACTCTGAGTATTGGTCTGGAGGCCACTGGGTTTTCTCAGTCCCCATTTAACTCTCGTTAAATCTCTAACCTAATCAAATCTCAATGAATCTCAATGAATCTATAAAGGTATTTGAATTCACTTTCCAACAGTCCATCTTATGCATGAACCAGCCTTACGGTTTGGACGAACGATCTATTTTCCTCCGAAAGTTCATCATGTGCTTCTAAGACGCGTTTGATCTTCGTCAATTCTCCGAACCAAGTGGAGATCAATGAAATCATGATGGTCATGGAATTTTGTTTCAAACGGTCCATTCCGTGCATGAATGGGCCTTATGATTTGGACGAACGATCTGTTTTCTTTCGAAAACCTCCCGCCCAAAGACCATCGGGTGCTTTCAAGCCCCGTTTGACTGCGGTTAACTCCTGGACATGGGATTGGATCAATGTATTCTTAAAGGTCTCTTCATTCTCTTTACAAAGGTCCACTACCATACACAATTCATACTTACAGTTTTCATTTTATGTCCGTTTTTCTGAAAAACTGTTTTGGACTGCCTATAGGCACCTTAGGAATCTTGCCTATTGGTAGGGTGTACTTTTCCTTATTTAGTAAGGCTAGCCTTATGCGGACAGGTAGGCCAAGGTCCATTCCGATCGGCACCCCCTTGGCCCTATAAAAAAGGGCTTTGACATCACCTTAAAAGAGAAACAAAAGAAGACCCCTCTCAACAATCAGAAAACATTCTCCTCGTAATCAGTGACTCTACCTTTCCTAAAAAGTCCATTTTCCCACATTCTCTTTCCACTCTTCCTTACCTCACTAGGCAATTCACCCCACCTCTCTACATCACTTCCATACCACTTTAAAATCAGCACACTTTCATTTTAAAGTCAGCATCAAGCATTCATAAGGAGGGATATTTTTTCATTCCTCTCTATAGTTTATTCATTTTAGTATTATTCACCTTATTTTTTTAATTACATCACATACACTAATCGCTACTCTTACTAGTATTGCTCATAATGTATTTTCATTAAAAAAAAAACTCAAATAGACAAGAAAAGGGTTTATCCGTAAACTCCCAAAGTGGGACTTTCGTTTTTACGTCATCACTTTTAAAACATATTTTCCTCACATACTCATAAAAAGAGTCCTACATTTCGATTTATGGTTTAAACCCTATCCCTATGTTATTTTTTAACTAAATGGACTTTGATGCCCCTTAGGCTACATAAACTTCCTTGGCCAATCCCAAGATTCGAGTCTTCCTCCTCCCTTTTTCATTTTATACGTCTTTTATATCTTATTATATCTATTTTGTTAGTTTTATACTCCTACATACTTATGTCTCGTCCGAAATGCACATTCGCTCTTTCATAGTGATTATTGATTCTATGAGCACTTACACCATATTTTTTATCATTATTTTCGGCTACACTCCTATGGATGAGTTCACTCTGTCCCCTCCATAACACGAGTTGGATGATTCCAATTATCCCATCACTTATATTATACACATGTACACATGCCTTACGGAGTTTAAAAGGAGAAGATTAACATTAGCCCATGAGAGACCGAAAGGGTGGAATTGGTGCCTATCACCTTCCTATCTTGTAGCTTAGTCCCCGAACCTTCAAACTACTTGGTTTCACTTGCATCAATTTGACCTTCATGTCGTTCTCTCGAGGAGGTGACATTATTTTTGCCTTTTATAAGAAAAATGGGTTGGCGACTCTATCTCTTTGGGTTACCCCCATTTAACGACGGCTAAACTCTTGTATTAGTGCATGCTGAAGGGAATTTGACACCGGATGGCCATAGTGGCTACTCTATTGGGGATATTTTTAAAAAGAATAGACTCTATTTCGACATGGGTATTATTCATTTATCTCCTACTTTCTACATGGGTACATATGCTCCCACTTTTATGTTCCCTTTTCCTCCTTTACTTATTTCATTTGTATGTACATCTCATATTTATCTCTATCATGCTCTTTTCCCATGTATGTATCATTTTTCATTTACTTTTATATGCTTACTTCATACACTTATATATATTCTTCATGCTCACTTCACACACTTACACTTAAATATAGTTCCGTATCTACTCACATGCTTCACACACCACTTGTAGACCATCCATGCTTAGTTTCACTAGCACACACCCACACTACTCTCACTTGTATATATCTCCATGCTCACTTACACATCTCACACACCATTTGTAGATGATCCATGCTTAGTCTCACAAGCATACACATTCACTTGTTTATATTCACATGATCACGCACACTATTCCCATGTCACCCTCTCACCTTACACGTCTCCCCCACTTTTACATATTCACATACTTTCCTATCACCATGCTTAGTATTGTCTTCATAATCTATGTCAGATTTACTTTTCATGCTATTTATATTTTCTCCCTCATACTGGTAGTACTCCCATTACTTAGGATGCAAATAAAAAAATCTCTCCATAAGATACTAATTAAGACTCATGCATTTTTTTTCACTATAATACCAAGGCATGGAAATATTGACCAAACTTTTGAACCATTCTGGGGAATCACTTCATGATGGGTGTCATCTTCGCTAGGGAGCGATTAACCTAAGCGATATGATTCTCACCTTCCATTGGCCTCATACCTTTGATGTATATCGAATATTTACCCCCGCATCATACCACTTGATCAAACCCACGGCAGGAGGTACATAGTAGGTAACTCGTTCATGCAGGTCGAGTATATCGAATTTTCTCTCACACGTACCATCCCAAAGAGGTATATCATGAGGCAATTCACTTACACTCAGGTATATCAAATGGCTTGTCCACACGCATCGATGGATGATTGTCATTATAGGCAAGAGGTATATCGTGGGAGTCATGCTAAAGGGGGTAACCCTTCCACTAACCCAACAAGTGTATAAACCTCATATAGGCATCATCCTTAGGGTATGCATAATTAGTTTTTTTATTACCATGCGAAACTTTGCCAAAATTCCAGTCAGTATATCGTCCGAATATTTTGTGCTCTTTCACCCATTTTTAAAACAGGACTTTATCTGTGAGCCTAGAAAATCCTCAAACCATGTCTTATATTTTAAATCCTATTTTTTCCAGGCTGGGGTCCTATCCTATATTTGTTCTTACATTTAGGCAAACATAATAATAATAATAATAATAATAATAATAATAATAATAATAATAATAATAATAATAATAATAATAATAATAATAATAATAATAATAATAATAATAATAATAATAATAAGATTTCTCTCCTTTTTCCCTACTTTTAAAAAACCAAAGATACCAAAAACTTATACCCCCCCCCCTTTTAAATAACAAAAGTACTCCCTTCGTCTTCCAAAAATAAACCTAAATCATTTCTCCCTCTTAGGTCCATCGTATATCCGACTTTAGCCTGGAGCCCTATTAGCTTCAGTCTTTTATCAAACCGCCCTAAAGCTCCATTGTTTCTTTTTATATGTGAACCGAATTTTGGATCTACCTCCATAATCTCTTCATGGATAATGATGACCAAGCACCGAATGTTCATCCAGATCAGCGCCTAAATTGACAACCTTTAAACCGATGTCAAAGATATACAACAACATCGACCCTAGACTCCTGAAGCACATGAGCCTGAGATCCTTTTTCCTCGTGCTATGGGTCCACCTTCCATCGATTATGTTTGGGTCCCAGAAGACTACCAACATATTGTGTATACCCAACCTACAAATGGCCTTCCACCCACATATCTCTCAATTCTGAACCTTACCCAATCAGGGGCCATTTTGTAAGTGCTTGTCGATCCCAAAAAAGAAGAGTTGTACAAGGTTAAGGAATACCTTAAGCTACTGTAGAAGAAGTTTGACCAAGTCAAGATCTCCAAAAACTTCATGGACTACACCCATATGTCTCCCTACCCTAAGACCAGGTTTCCATAAAAGTTCAACATATCGAACATCGAGAATTTTGGGGGTAGTGGGCCCCCAATTGTGTACTCACGTAGCTATCATCGAACCATGACACTTCTCGATGACTCAAAAGAAATAATAGCTCAAATGTTTTAGCATACCGTGGAAGAAAGTTCTCTCCGATAGTTCTTGGCTCTCGAAGAATCCTAAATTCGTAGCTAGGAAGATGTGGTAAAAAATTCATGCCTCGATACATATACAACGAAGAGTTAGAGGTCACGCGCAAATACCTAGAGCTGGTAAAGAAAAACCCAGGGAATCAATTAGTAGCTTCATTGGAAGGTAAAGAGAGACATCCGCCATTATTACCAATGGGCCCTCATAGGAGGAACAAGTTAGCATTGTGAATAAGAATTTCTTGATTCATATCTGAGCATGCATGGGAGGACGGTAATGCCCGCACTTTTGAGCCCTTCGAGAGTTTGATGTAGAAATAGAAGAAGGTGTCACCAAAGTGGAGTTTGAACCGAAGAAGATGACTGGATAATTTACACCCAAAAAATATAAAAAGCCCATTAAAGCCTCAGTCTCAACCATCAACAACGTATCACAACCTATAACTTTTTGGGCACCAAAAAGTCACCCCAATCATGCAAAAAAAGAGTACACCGAGATCTATGCTCCCTTATCAAAAGTTTACCAATCCCTGCTAACTCGAAATCTCATCAAACCATTGGAACCTCGACCATTTCCAAACCTACTACCTAAAATCTACAATCATGATGCCCGCTGTGACTTTCATCATGTCGCAGGTCCAACCACCAACCAATGCTTTCATCTCATATATGTGATCCTTGATAGATCAAGGAATCATCGCCCCGCCAGCAAACTCCAAGCCCAAAACCACTCACAACCCTTTCTAGCACATGGAACCAGAATGAATGTTATTTTCTTATTTAGCAACCCTGAATTTGACCCTTCTACCCAGATTATGTCTATCAAAGTTCCCATCATCCCCACAGTCTCACCCAGACCTCTTAAGATTTACCCACCCTTTTGCCTACACCCTATATGACTTGCTTATCAATCTATATCACTCCTTAATAGAGCCTATGTTTTTGTCCACACCCGATCAGAGGGTGGAGGCATGGAACTACCTATTGTGTTAGACCAATTCCAAAAGTTCAGGCTGAAATTTCCCGTCGAGATGTCTATTGACTACCAAAAATTTAGTGGCCTGTTTGTAAAAGCCCAGAAGTGGGATTGAGAATCAGATGAGTGAGTAGTACCTATTGAGGAAATTAGTCTAGATGATGTGGTACAGATCATGACCGATATGTTTCTCCAGAATAGGGAAATCTACAGCATCTTCGAGTTGCTCACTTCTTAAAAACTTCAGGGATAACTGGTCCCTTCACTTCTGTATATCCCCGCTGAGTGGGAAGATATGTATGATGAAGTCGTAGTTCTTATCAGATGCATTGATTACTCTTGGAAGGAATACATCATCATCACCGGATAGGGGGATGACTTTGATAGCTCAGATGATGAACCGAATCATGAAGAACCCATTTCAATTGCTAATTTTTGTGAAATGATCTCTTTTGAAGATTTTTTTAGGATTAATCAACATAGTATCCATTTAGCCCGAAGTAGATGAAGCCAAGAGGTTCTTATTTTTCCCTGTCTTTGTGAATCACATGACTAGATCAAAGCGATACTTCAATCAGAGTAGACAAATGAAAGGGAGTTACTTAAGAGCTCACAATGATAGAAATTACCGTTAAGGAAATCAAAGCCCTTGATTATCTCAAGAAAACAAAAGTCAACATAACCTTATGGGGACTCTTCATGTCCTCTCAGTTACACAAAAATTCCATGATAAAGCTCCTTATTTGACCCATAGTTTCTCCCTTTACTACTCCCTAAGAAGCCGTGAATATAGTTAGATCTTTGACCTCTACCAAACTCCTCTCTTTCTCCGAAGAAGAAATCCCAAAGTTCAGCCCTAATCACAACTATGACCTTAATATCTCTGCCAAAGTTTTGGAAAAGACAATCCCATAATCACTTGATGATAATGGATCCTCTATCAATGTATATTCGCTCAAAACCTTTAACTGCTTGGGATTAAAATTCAGCAATCTCACTCCCACATCCACTATTGTGCGTGCCTGCGAGAACACTCGAAGATAAGTAATGGGATAAAGCTTTCACTAGGGGCTAGACCTATCAACCCTTTAATCGAATTCTAAGTCATCGATATACCTGCCTATGTTAATTTACTCCTTGGCAACCCATGGCTCCACAACATCTGAGGGGTATCCTTTTCTCTCCATTAAAAGTTCTTTGCTACAGGCCAAGTTATCACCATACCAAGGGATAACAACAATTCAAATCGTGCCAGCACCAGCAATCCAGTATTGGAGATTCAGTATGGTAGAAATGACATGCTCCTCTTCGATTTTAGAATTGTTTCTCTCCTTGTCCCAACAGGGGACAACTTTAAAGATTCGATTTGTCCATATCACATCCCTTACAGCAATGAACATGCACATCATACTCGGAATGGGTCTAGGGCGACAACCACAAAGAATCCTTGAGCCCGTAATCCTGAAAGAATCCTTCCTCTATGTGTCTTGGGATACCAACCTTCACCAGCTGAACTCAAAGAACTCCACTAACCACGACCAAGGAGAAGCCTAAAGGATGAAAATATTATTTTAGGGGACTCTCTGAACATAAGATTTATCAAGGAGGGTAAATAATTACCCTTCTATAGATTATTTAAACCGTGGTATGAGCACGCTGATAAGAAGGTAAAACTGGGGCTGGAGGTCTTCTTTCAACACAACCACACTTGGGACGAAGATTGGAAACATAAAGTGAAACTTCTTACCGAGAAAACCATAGCAATTACTGAGAACTCCAAGGGTAGAGAATTTGAGGAATCCAATGACATATAGACACTAAGGATAAGTTTTTGGATGCTTCGCTTAGACACTACGCCGTCAGATCCTTCAACTCAAATCATAGTTACTATCCCTCTTCTGAACCGGCAGGCCCTCCTAGTCCAACCTGCTCAAGCTTAGTAAAACCCTGATCTTTTTCCTATTCAAATCTCTACACCTGTTTTGATTTCTCCTTTTCTTGACGTAAATGTAACTGAAAGATCTTTTGATAAGGTTCTCAACATTATTTTCCTTTAAAATGAAATAAATGGGGATTTTGAGTATCTTATTGTGCCTTACATTAATTGCATTGATTCTAATAAAACTTTTGATGATGAAGATTTCATAAATGAATAATTCCCAACCGATCTCAAAAAGGAAAATAATAAATAATATAATCGCGTTCAAACTAATGATGATAAGACTGTTGTTAGTAGCCTTGGTTCTAATAGCCATCAATGCAAGATTATGATAGGCTCCACCCATAATAATCATGAGCATGCACGATGTGAAGAGATACCAAAAGAGTTCATAGATGTCTTTGCATGGTCTTACAATGACACGCCTGACATGGACCCAAAAATAGCTCAGCACGAGATCCTAATATTCCTGGAATGCAAACCGATCAAGAAAAAGTTGAGAAAACTCTGAACGGAATGTTCCCTCAAAGTCAAAGAAGAGGTGGTCAAACAGCTAAACACGGGTTTCATTCGATTGGTTGAATACCCTATATAACTCGCAAATATCGTCCCCATACCAAAATTAGGAGGAAAAATCCGCATGTACGTCGACTATTGGGATTTAAATAAGTCATCCTCAAAAGATGATACCCTTTACCAAATATCGACATGATCGGAGACCATACGACAAACCACATCCTCAAATCATTTATCAACAAATTTTTCGGTTATAACCAGATCAAGATGCACCCTGACCACCAAGAGAAACTTCCTTCATAACTCCTTGGGAAACTTTATACTACATCGTCATGCCATTCGAACTAAAAAATGCCAAGGCTACCTTCCATAGTGTTATCACGACCATCCTGCACGACCTCATCCATAAAGAAGTCGAGGTGTATGTTAAAAACATGATCATTAAGTCCAAAACTTAGGAAGACCACATTTTCTCCCTTTGAAAGTTTTTCGAGCGACTGCAACAACACCAGATGTAGCTCAACCCAAAAAAGTGTGTTTTTGGCATCAATAAAGGAAAACTCTTGGGATTCATGTTTAGGGAGAAAAGAATTAAAGTATACCACTCCAAAAAAAAATCCATACTCGAGATTCCACCAACCCAGATGGAGAAGGAAGTTCGAGGATTCCTGGGTAAACTATAATACATTAGTTAGTTCATTATCCAACCGACCTCTATATGTGAACCCGTTTTCAAAATTCTACGAAAGGATTCAATTGAAGTCTGGAATGAGGCATGCTAATAAGACTTTGACCAAATTAAGCGATACCTAACTCGAACTTTGGTGCTCACGCTATAAACGCAAAATAATTATAAGGTGGTTTTAAACAAAAACTACAATACCAAGTCTAAATGCGAAAGCTTTTTTTAAACATATTTTATCTTTTTATCCTAATCACGCATCTATGGTGATAAAGAAGATAAATAATATCAGAAAATATGACAAAGCCAAGCTTGAGGAGAAACCCCAAAGGGAGAACCTCTATTAACTTAAAAATTTACAAGGCAATCAACTCACAGACTATTTGATCACCGCCACAAGTATAATGCACTAATCTTCGCAAATCTCTAATGAAAAACTATGATCCTCGCAAGAATCATCTGACCGCGATCCTCCATTCGCCTCAGCCTTTGTCTTCAGCAGTGAATCGCCGCAGGTATCACAAGTCATCAATGGAGATCCTCTCCACAAAGGTGTATGCAAAGATGCAAAAATTTCTAGGGTTTAAACAATTCACAAACATAATATTGCAGGATGTTTTGTTGTGAATTAAACAAGTGTTTTTCAACGCAGAAAGTGAAGAATTTTTGTAAAAGTTAAGAAGTTTCAAATCTAGCAAAAGTCTTAAACGTTCTAAACACGAATCGGGTATTTATACAAAGCTTAAGGCGGCACATCGTTCTAACGATATTAACCGGTGATTCTAATGACATAAGCATGATGTTCGAACGAGATTTCATCTAACTTCTAATGACCTAAATAAACACAAACCAGTATGCTTTGTTTGATCCAAATTAGAAATGTACTTTCAAACAAGGGATCTAATGACACGATGATGTCATTTAGATGACATTGGGATGTTGTTTGAACGGCATAAACAAAAAAAATATTCTTTTAAAACTTCGCATACAGCAAACTCAGAAAATATATTATTGAAAACAAAAACTTCATGTTCGTTTTTAATAAAAATAAACTTCCCAAAATATAATTCGGTAAATTAATTCAAACTCTAAATTGTTTAATACCTCATTGGGATGTCGATATGTCTTTAAACTTGGAGATGCTTGAGATTGGTTAGTCTCGTCGGTGCGTGATGATTTGTAACGGGATACGCCAAACTAGCCTAAAGGTATGTTATGAACAATACTGGAAAAATATTCTTACAAATCTCCCCCTTTGGCCATTTCAGTACAAAACAAACAAACATGACTGAACATTAAATTAAAATAAAAATCTCCTACAACAAAAATACTAACACCCTTCCCAACCCTAGAACGGAATGGCATAAGTCTCTTTGTCTTCAAACTTCTTCTTCTTACCTTTTTAGAAAACTTTGTCTTCATCCATGTCTCTTTGAATTCCACTTTAAGTACCTACATACATGAGACAAAAACATATGCCCTCATGACGCATCGAGTTTGAAACAAAATAAAACTCACAAATCAAATCAATTAAATCAATTCTCCCCCATAATTCAAACTAATTTTAATTTTCTCCCCCCCCCCCTTTATTTTTATCAAAATAGTCAAATAGAAAAAAAGTCGAGGCAAAAAACATGATCTACAAAGAATCACGCAGAAGATAAGATATCATCACAAAAAGATATAAATCAAGCATATGTAATGATCATCTCAAAGGCAAACAACTAACTACTTTTTTTTTACTTTTTTTAAAAAAAAAGACAAATTTCACAAATACAACACAATACCATATATATTATATGCAAAATATATCAAAGCAAATATGGAACACATATATAGGTATAAATGATCACAAAATATGACACGAAGCACATAAGCTTTACACACTAACATAGTATCGGTGTGTCCAGACATGTGGGATGGAATGAATGGGTGTGAACTAGTAACAAAAGAATTATAACCCAAACACAAAACATGTTCAAGAAGTTCTAATTGACCGCAAAACTTTATCAAACTAATATTTCGCCTCAAGTGACAAATAAATTTGAACTTAATGAAAAAAAAGCACAATGAACACAAGCGTAGAATATTAAAGATTCTACAAATCAATAGCGTAATGACAAAATAAGCATAACTAGGATTCATTATCATTGTGCAAACCCGTTGATTATTTCCATCCAAACACTCTAAAAAAAAACATGGTCATGTTTTTCTATTCAAATCTTTTTGTTTTAATGATTATATCAAACTAAACTATTTGACCCCTTCTTGGAATATTTTTCTTGGGCTCTATTCAAACGATGGCTTTCACGTCTAGTTCACTTACCTCTCGCAGCCCTTTCTTGTGTACACTCATATTTTTCAATAATAAACAAAATCTCACTGGCAATGGTTCTTACATGCACAAATCCTACCAAGCCCAAATATAGATCATAAAGTCAAAGTCCAATAAGCTCGTGCATGTGTGTGTGGAGACATGAACAAAGTCGAATCCATGAAGCAAGTCAAGTTCGAAACAACTCCATAAACCTAGTTAAGATCAATCTAAGCATATAAATTCATAACCAAATGTCCTATCCACATGGAGTCGTGGATTGAATTGGTTTCAAACACACCAATATGCCACACCAAATGCGTAAAACTAAAATACAGAAAAATCAAAAATCTTTTTGATTTTTTTAAATAAACAAATCTTTTTGAATTTTTTCAACAAATATATAAAACCAAAAATATTTATATATTTTTTAATATTACTCAATCAATGAAAACACAATACAAAAAGTACACATGTCATAACACTAGTAAGAATATATCATGAAGCACAACTAGCGCATAACAAATAAAATCATGCAAGCAATCATCCATAAGAAATAACATGTGAAGAATCATTTAACATTCAACATCTCCAAATTAGAATTTCTAACCCAAGAAGGTGTGTACCTAACTTGAGGGGTTATGGAAACCGATGAGACACTATCCTTAAACTTCCTAGGATGTTTTCTGAGATTAAAAAAATGCCTAAAGGGGCCTTTTCTACAAAAATGTGAACATGTGTATATGGGAGGAATGCTACGTATGTGTTAACCTTTTCTAATGTCCTTGGTTTTGGTTGACACCCTAAAACAAACTATGGTTTTGGATTTATCACTTGAAGCATAAGAATAAGACGAGCCATTACCATCACTACTCGAGTCTTTTAAATCATTTTTCAACTTCAAAATTTTAGACTCAATCCAAGAATTAGACTCCTCAAATTTTAGGGACTCCTTCTTCATATTCTCAATTATTACTAGGAGGTTATGTTAATCCCCCTCAATAAAATCAAACTTATTCCTAAGAGTCTTCTCACGAGCCTTAAAATCATGAATCAAAATATTTTTCTCAACGGAACAAACACAACCTTAGAATATTTCAAGTCCTCGAATTTTTTTTCAAAACAAGGACTCTATCATCACTCTCCTTTTTGGACACGTTTAAATAACTAAAGTCATGAAACAAGGCATCAAACTTCTCGCGAATGATATCTCTTTGATTTTGAATAGTTTGCAAAAGTTTCAAAACATTTTTCAAACGATTTTCAAGCATTTGAATTCTTTCGACAAACTTCAAATGAGAATGAGAATCCATTGAGAGAGAAAAAACAAACACAAGATAGATAAATTAACAACCACCCAAACATTAGGTAAACAATATCAAACACACTAACCTAGTGCAACATGCTCTGATACCAATTTGAAAATGCAAAATAATTGCAAGGTGGTTTCAAACAAAAATTACAATACCAATATTAATTGCGGAAGACAATTTTAAATAGATTTGATCTTTTTATCCTAATCATGCATATATGGTGATAAAACAAATAAATTAAACAAGAAAATATGGCAAAATAAGTTTCAGGAAAAAAACGAAAAAACCTTTATTCACTTAGAAATTTACAAGACATTCGCATTCGACTTACAGACTACTTGATCACCACCACAAGTATAACGCGCTAATCTTTACAAATCTCTAATGAACAACTATGATCCTCGCAAGAATCACATGACCACAGTCCTCCGTTCACCTCAGCATTCGTCTTCAGCGGTGAATCCCCACGGGTATTAATAGTCAACAATGGAGATCCTCTCCACAAAGGTGTATGCAAAGATACAAAACTTTCTATGGTTTAAACAATTCATAAGAACAATATTGCAAGATGTATTTTTATGAATTAAACAAGTGTTTTTAAACACAAAAAGTGACGATCTTTTGCAAAAGTTAAGCAGTTTAAAATCTAGAAAAAGTCTTAAACGTTCTGAACACGAAACAGGTATTTATACAAAACTTAAGGTGGCACGTCGTTCGAACGAGATTTCATATTTCTTCTAATGACCTAAATAAACTCAAACCAGCAAGCTTCATTTGATCGAAATTAGAAGTATCCTTTCCAATAAGGGATTTAACGACATGAGGAAGTCGTTTGAACGACATTAAGATGTCATTTGAACGAGATAAATAAAAAATTAATTTGTTAAAACTCCGCTTACAGTAAACTCAGAAAACATATTTTCAAAAACAAAAAGTTCATGTTCATCTATAATAAAAATAGACATCCCAAAATATAATTCGTAAATTAATTCAAAATCTAAATTTTTTAATACCTCATCGGGATGTCGGGAAGTCTTCAAACTTGGAGATGCTTGAGTTCGGTTTGTCTTGGCGATGCATGATGATTTTTAAAGGGATACGCCAAGTTATACCAATGTTATCCTATGAACAATACTAAAAAAATTATTCTTACACATGCCTTCGCAACCAAGTCTCCTCATCCTCCTGTACTCGACTATCACTGATTCTGTAGCAGGGGATTTTCTAGCATAATACATTGAAGAATCCTGGAAGGAAAGAGCCATCTACTATGCTAGTTGAAAACTAGTCGGGTATGAAGTCACATGCTTGCTTTTTCCATCAAATTAGTATCCTTAATGGATATCTGTCAGAAGAAACCTCTTTGCCAAGCCCAATGGACCACTGGTTGATGTTTCTAGTTGAGGTCATTATTATGTACATCACACATAAAGACGTGAAGGGGAGGGCCATCTTCGAGTACCTTGCCGAGTAACCTATGGAAGGAACCAAAATTTGGGTCTCTAAGATCCTATATGAAGATATTCTCTTCACCTTTCAGGAGGATCTCAGATGGCAGATGTTGTTCGATAGATCTTCCAATAAGAAAAGGTATGACATTGGGATAATCCTCATTGCTCCTAATGAGTGCCACACCTCCATTCCCATCAAGATAGACTTCCCTTGCACCAAGAACATGACTAAGAATGAGGAATACATTATAGGCCTCCAAATTAACCTCGAGAAAGGTTTCAAGTACTTAGACATCTATGGGGACTCTACCCTCATTTTTGAATAAATTCTAAAAAATGGAGAGTCAAGGACGAGAAACTCCTACCCTTCCAGGCCCACTTAGAAGAGATTTCTTCCCAGTTCAAAGATGTCACCTTCCATTAGATTCCTCGCTCGAAGAACAGTCTAGTCGATGCCCTTGCAACTATGTCCTCTATGGTCGACATAATCAAGGGAATAACGATAGCCCATTTCCCTGTTTAGAAACAAGTCACGCCCACCCACTACTACCGTATTAAGCTCGTTAACGAAGAAGACTATGACATGGACGGATTGTGTCACTAAGATATTTGGTGCCTCCTCGTGCATGGTAGGTATACTCGAGATGAAAATAAGAAAGGTTGTGTGACCCTTCACAAATTGGATGCCCAGTATATCATCTGTGACAAAGACTTTTCAAGAGAAACTTCGATGGAACCCATTTACATTGCATAATAGGGGCTAATATTGAAGGAGTGATGTAAAAAATCACAGTGGGGAATATGGGCCCCACATGAAAGGTCACATGCTTTCCAAGAAAATCATCCATTAAGGGTACTATTGGACTGCCATGGTTCAAAACTGCATTGCCTATGTTTGAAGATGCCTCAAATGCCAACAGTTTTCCAACCTCAAACACTTGCCTCCTCGAGAATTGTACAACATAAGCTCTCCTTGTACCTTCTCCACTTTGGGTATAGATATCATAGGGAAGGTCACACCCAAAGCATCAAACGATCACAAGTTCATTATGGTCGCCAGTGACTACTTCACAAAATGGGTCGAAGTCGAGTCTTACGCGGTACGAAATGCCAAGAAAGTGGCCAAGTTTATGAGAAAGAATATCATTTTCTGATACGGGGTCCTCATGAGTTCGTATATGATAATGGACTCCACTTCGAAGCCAAGGTCATATAACTAGTTGATGAGTATGGAATTTAGAGACACGAGTCTTCTTCTTATCGACCCCAGACCAATGGATATATCTAAGCTACTAACAAAAGCCTCAAAACCATCATCAGCAAGATGATTAAAAGCTACAAATACTGGGCCGATCGGATCCCATACACCCTTTACGATTAACGCACTTCCATCAGATACCTACTTGGGCTACTCCATATTCTCTATTATATAGCATGGAAGTATTTCTCCTCATTGAACTACAAGTGCCTCCTCCCCGTGTCAAGCTTGAGAAAAATATCAATGAAGAAGATTGGCATTAATGTTGTTATGACGACCTCTCACTTTTAGATGAAAATAGACTCAAAGCTCTATACCACATACATGGATACCATTGTCAGATAGTGCGATCATTCAATAGGAAAGTCAAGGACCGCGGTGTACAGGATGGACACATTTCCCTTAAAGAAATTATAGAACCTGTCTGAACCACAAAGGGAAGTTCAAACCAATTTAAAGTGGCCCCTACATCATGAAGAAAATCATGTCAGGCGGCTATGCTATGCTCACAGATATCAATAGAGAGGAAATGGTGCATCCAGTCAATCTGGACCGTCTAAAAAAAATTTACCCTTAATTTGAACTCCTAGTGTGTTACGACTCTTCTCACCCCCCTTCTATTCCGAAAAAAAAACTCTCTTCATTTTCCAAACTCAGGACTATATGGGACATGATCCTCTCAAAATAATTATTTTCAAAATGAAACTCGTGAAATTTTCAAAACCCACAGAGGTACGTAGACAGCTTATTCGACACACATGAACACGTTCCTTTCTTTTTCACAAAATTCTATTCTTTTCTACCTCTGAGAATGACAGCCCATCTCATCATTTACATGAACAAAAGGATTAAGTATTACTTGGAAATCGGTATAGATAGTTCGAATATAAAACTTAATCAAAAGGCACAACAAAATATGATTAAAATCACTTTTATTTTCAAATTAAGGAACACAGTCGTTATATGAAATATCAAAAGAAGGAGTTAAACAGACCACCCCCTTTCAATTACAAAACCAACCTACATCTCCCATAATAACCTACCCAATCCCTACTTGATAACTAGATTCATAGAGAAATCTTAAAAATAGCAACACAAACTACCCCACATACCAATTCTTCTGCTTCACAAAACCCTTCCCTCAACTATTGGATGACCCTGCCTCATCATCATTACATACGCTTGAAATTCACCAAGTCTCCCACTCCTGATTAATTCTTAGAATGCGCTCTATGCATCAGTATGCTTTGACAAGCTTAGTCGAAACCACAATACCTACCTTCATCGTGTCATAGGCAACAAGCCACCTTTGCCCATTATTCTCTTCTAAAATCGTCCTAATTACTCCCTTCCACAGCCATTTCAGATAATCCCCAGAAACATACCAAGCCCCTCTAACAAATAATGATAAACGGGTAGACTGGAAAAGGCGCTTCCACAAAGGTTCTCGTATCATCCATAAAGATTCATTTAAGTCCTATACTGGGAATAAGTTGATTATACAAGGGGGCACTATCTTCCCCCGCCCTACTTGGCATAAGAGCCACCAAGGAAAATAGAAGGAAGTATGGCAAAGGCCAATCAGCCAGACATACTGATACTCCCCCAACTGTAAGATGGGCTACAAGTCCCCCCACTATTGCACAGACAAACAAAGATACTAGGCCCTATGCTCCACGAACCAGTTAACCCAGTTCTCTATTAAAGGGTTAAAACTGAAGAAGGGTCGGATAAAGAAGTGAGGGACACTTGACAGGGGATACTCAAGAGGGGCCGCCACGCTAAACCTCTCGAAAATCCACATCAAAAGTATCACAGGTCTCCCCCATAGAAAATTGAAACGACCCTACTTCCAAGCATTAAGACCATTCAAGGTCTCTGCAAACACTATCGTCGAAGGACTACATCGATAAGAAATTAATGCCACTATTATGTCCAGCTGAGGATCTACCGTTAGGTAACTTGTCACATATAACAACCTAGAAGTCAGCCCCAAGGCAATATCTCCAGTAAAACTAGCATCAGAAAAATCCCACTAGCACACCGGATTCAGCACAAACCACTAAATGTGACAAGCTCCACTTTACATCAAGATTTTTATCCCCTCCTCCATATACCAGCCAAGCCTCCAAGGATTTCCTCTATTCAAAAATTCTAAAAAATGAATTCCTCCCACTTTTTATCAAAATAAGTACCTTCAAAGGGAAATTCTTTGCAACCACACCTCTTAGACCGTCCTCTACTCAAATATGCCAAAAAATAGGAAAAGTGAGCCACTAAATTAAGATAATCAAATAAAAAATGCATCTTTTCTGCCCTTTTAAGTATCTTTTTCAGGCACAAAGCTACTAAATCAAGCATGCATCAGGGTACATGCCAATCTCCTCTAATCAATAATAAATATACAATAAAATCTCGAAAGGAAAGAACCAAAAATGGATGTCACCTAATCATCCACACAACCCTCTCCCCCAAGTACCAGAGGTACCCAAACTCATGAACTAACAACTTCCTTATCCACACCTGAATGCCTATAGCCCCCGCGACCCTCAAAGGAAGACTCCAAGAGTAATAGCTCACCTACATTCCCAACAAAGAATCAGTAATCCACCCAAAAGCAAAGTTTGAAGCCACGGAAAGACAAAAGTCGGTAGTGTCAAGGATTCCATGCCTTATGACGTTAGGCACCTCCCCAACCCTGCCTATTAGTATTCCCCTTCAAATTTCATCTAGAAAATGCTGACAAAAATCTAAAAATTGCTCGAAAAATTCCTAAAAATTCTCATAAAATTCCTGAAAAATATAGAACATTATTTTCACCAGGAAAATCATTTTTGGAGCACTAAAACCCTTACAAACTATTAAAATCTCCCGATAAAAAAAATTTCACCCGCACCTAAGACCTACTACACCTTTCTTTAAAAGGAACCACAATCTACACAATCCCAAGTGGAGCTGCAAAATCAACCTTTACCCTAGTGGAACTACTTCCCAACGAATCCATCTTAAGGTCTGCATAATTAACCTCGGCTAGCAGAATTGGTCATCCCTCTTTAGGTCCTTAGAATTGACCTCGACCCTCGAAATTGGTCGTCATAACTTAAGGTCCTCAAAATTGACCTCGACCTGCAGAATTGATAATCTCAACTTAAGGTCCTCAGAATAGACCTCGACTCACAAAATTGATCATCACAACTTAAAGTCCTCGAATTACAGAATTGGTCATCATAACCTAAGGTCCATAAAACTGACCTCAACTTGTAAAATTGGCCGTCAAAACTTTAGGTCCTCATAATTGACCTCGGCCCATAAAATTGGTAGTCATAACTTAAAGTCCTACAAATTGATCCCGTTTTACTGAATCGGTCATTTTCACCTCTTAAACACTCTGAATATGTCGCTACACTCCTTGGTTCCACATAATTGACCTTGACCCTCGAAATCAATCACTCTCGTCCCTCAGGTCCACATAAATGACCTAAAAAACTTTTCCATGACATCGATGTGGTTTCTACCTTTCAATGGCCTTCACTTATTCAAGGATCACCCGTCGAGGGGATCTATAGACACCCTATCCTAGGACTGCCCCAAGAACCTCCTTAAGTCGCTAGCACTCACCCGTTCACTGTAAACCCTAGGTCATACTCCGAGTACTATCTTAGAGTCCATCAGGCACACTCGATCCCTATTTGACTTCGGACTACTCTCCAACTTGAGCAAAGCTTAATAAATCCTCTAAGGTCTCTGAATCCCTTTTTTAACGGCTCATCCTGTGCGCAAATCGGCCTTATGTTTCAGATGAATGATTTGTTTCACTCCGAGTACTAATTTAGATACTACTAGTCATTTTCGAGACCCTTTTGACTTTGATAACCTCTCCATAAGCAAAGCTTAATGAATCTTTAGTTGCTCTGAATTTCCCTTCCAATGGTCCATCCCATGCACTAATCAGCGTTACGATTCGAACGAATGATCTGTTTTCCTCCACAAGGTCATCGGGCATTTTTGAGCCCCGTTTAACCTTAGTCAATTATCTAAATTGATATAAGCTCAATGAAATCTCAAAGGGCATTGAATTCCCTTTCTAACAGTCTGTCTCGTGTGAAAATCTTCCTTACGATTCAGATGAAAGATAGATTTTCCTCTAAAAACATTGGGCTCTTCTAAGCCTCGTTTGAATTTAGTAAACTCCCAGACCTAGTAGTGGATCATTGGATTCTTAAAATTCTCTAAATTACCTTTCCAACAGTCCACCCCGTGCAAGATTCGGACTTACGATTTGCATTTTATACCCATTTTTCCAAAAAAATAATTATGGACTGCCTATAGGCACCTCAGGAACCCTACTTATCAGGAGGGTGTAATTTTTCTAGACTCATAAGGCAGACCTTATATTGATAGGCAAGACATGTACCATGCTGATTGACATCCCCTTGACCCTATAAAAAGGGTCCATGATCTCACCTTAAAAGACAAACAAAAGAAGACCCCTCTTAGCAATCTGAAAAAATTATCCTCATAAATAGAGTCTTTCCCTTTCCCAAAAAGTCTATTTTCCCACATTCTCTTTCCTCACTTCCTTACCTCATTTGTTAATTCACCCAACCTCTCTTCATCACTTCCATACCACTTCAAAATCAGCACACTTCCATTTCAAAGTCAGCATCAAGCATTCAAAAGGAGGTCTATTTCTCCATTATTTTCTCTAGTTTATCCGTTTTAGTATTATTCACCTTATTTTTATTTTGTGCTTTTGTTTAATTATATAACATCAACTAATCTCTACTCTTCATTAGTAATATTGCATATAATCTATTTTCATTAAAAAAACTCAAAAAGACAAAAATAGGGCCTATCTGTAAACTCCAAAAGAGGGACTTCCATTTTTATGTCTTCACTTTTAAAACACATTTTGCTCTCATGCACATAAGAGGAGTACCACATTTATATTTATGGGTTAAACCCCACCCCTATGTTATTTTCGAACTACGTGGACTTTGATGGCCCTTGGGCTACATAGGCATCTTGGGCCAATCCCAAGATTTGAGTCCTCCTCCTCTCTTTTTCATTTCATACATCTGTTATATCTTAATATATCTATTTTGTGGGTTTTATACTCCTACATACTTGTGTCTCGTCCGACATGCACATTTTCTCTTTCATAGCGATTTGTGATTTGGTGAACACTTACAGCATATTTTTATCATTATTTTTTAATACACTTCTACGGATGAGTCCGCTTCGTCCCTTCCATGACGCAAGTTGGATGATTTCATTCTTTCATCACTGATATTATACATATGTACACATAGGTCACAGAGTTTAAAAGGAGAAGATTATCTACACCCAAAGCAGTTTAAAACAGTGCCAAATTCTGGCACGAATTAATGATAATCTGGTAGACTTTAAAACAGTGCCAAAATTTGGCACTATTTTTAAGTGTGCCAAAATTGAGTACACTTACTAAAATATAAAATGCTCTAAAAAAAATTAGACTTCCTCACTCTTGAGGCTTCCCGCTCAAACCCAAGCCTTCGTCTCTCCCGCTCTCTCACGCAGGCACTCAGGTAATCGTTATTGTGATTTCTTCATTCCTTCTTCTTGGATTTATGCTTTCCTTGCATGATTTTCTGCTTAATATTGATTGAAATCATAAATGAGATTTTATAGAAAATCTAGGGTTTTGTTATGCGTTTTGAACGATTTTGACGACTTCTCTCCCATTACTAGAATTTGATATTAAGTGAATATATATATCTTAATCTGTCTTGGTTTGATGAAAAAGGAAACCAACCGAATCTCTTGGTTGGATGAAAAAGGAAACCAACCGAATCAGATCTAACCTCCTATAAAAAGGATGCAATACCCAAATCGGGTTTACCCCTTTCTGGGTTTTAGGAATTTTAATGATTTTTTAGGCTTTACTGGTTATTGGGTGTCAATTAGTGTAGGTAGGATTTATGCACGTGGGTGATGTTTTGTATTGGATATAAATGGTTTTGAAGGGTTCAAGGTTATCTTGGTTGAAGAACTGAATTATTGTTCATAGGTGTTCTTGCTTAGAAATTCTCGGGTTTGGGTTTGATCTTTCCCAACTAGTAACAGATGATTTCTAGTGTTTCTCTTTCTAGCTACAAATTTGAGCTTATGGTCGTGCCCTTTTGAATAGACTCGGGACTTCCCCCCTTGTACCAATTTAATTTGGCCGCAACTTCTTTGTCTATCATTAATTACCAATTTTTGTTGTTACGGTCATTTTGTCTCGTGAACTTTAAGATTTGGATATGTTTATTTGTGAATGAAGGTTGTGAACAATTACCTTTTGACTTATGAGATTATTGATATGCACTAACTTTATTTGTACATGAGATTGTTGATATGCATTAACTTTATGTTTTGGTGGCTTACATCTTTTACACGCTCCCAGGTTGTAGATGAATCGTTCAAGTTACCAAACGACTTAAAAAAGAAAATTCACGGGTGAGAAAATATACTCACTGATCCCATTCCTCAAATATTTAAGTAGGGTGATTTGATTATGTAATTATAACTATTAATGGTGGTTCTGCTGATTGTTTAGAGATCTCCATCTTCTCTATTTTTACATTTTTTACTTAGGTTGCTTATTTTTTCCTTCGGTTTAATATAATAGCTTTTTAGGAGATCAGTAAGTTTTAATTAATTATATTATTTCATTCCATTTAATTTGTTGGCTCAACTTTACAACTTTGAATCATGGTGTTTGATATATTGCCAAAAGGATGTGTCGCCCAAAAAATCATATTTGTCTTTTAACCTTAGATTTACAAAACAAGAGGTTTTAGGATGTATTACTATGAATTTGGTAATAGTTTAAGGTACATACAGTTAGGCATATTTGAATGGTCGTTTAGGTAGAAGTGTTTTTTGAATTGTGCGAGTTTGATTATAATAATGCCAGTCAAGCTTATAGGTGGAAATTTATGTTTTGGCCTCCCGCCACACAACATTGCACGATACGATTATAACAATTGATAGATGACACACAACGCATGACATAGACAAGTATATCGTGTTTGTTATAAGAAACCCCAACACAAACACACATCTTGAGTGTATTTGACAAAAAATCCTATGAAGATTTATTTCAATATTCCGGACGCTCAAGTAGTTTAATTTTCCTAATTAACTAATATCAAGCTCCTAATCTTTATATTTTTCACCCACATTATGATGATATTTATGAGGGTGTGACAAGTAACGATTTTTTTTCTCTCCTTCAAATGATGATTGCTTTAGCCAATATGTAATTCTTTTTTATTTTCCCTTATTTCATACTTAATTATGTTATAGTGCTTTTACAAAATATATGATTTGAAATTTACTTATATTATCATGAGAGTTAATGTCCATATGTACTTCAAAGTCACTATGGCATATTGGGTATAATGCATTGTGTAGATTACAATGTAACATGTTATTGTACACACAATAGTGCTTATCCCTCCACACACCCACACCCACACCCACAACCCGATTAATTATGTTTTTTCAGATATTTGTGTTTATGCGTCACATTAAGTAGTATCAGAATCTCTCTTGTAATTTGGGATGTGGATTTTATGGAAACTAAGGACTTATGAACTTGATAAGACTTTCAATGCCGAAAAGACAAATGTCCATGTCACCTGTACAATTTTCAATAGTTAATACTATTTATCTTTTGTCAAATGTGCAATCTTTATCATAGAGAGTTCAGTCCAATTATTTATGAAGACTTATCTATTTATACGTTATTTGTGCAATCTTTACAAAATGACTCCTTGAACCTTATTGTAAACATGTGACTTGGAGTCATCATACGCTCATTACTCATCGAGGATGCCCTCTTTAACACAGTTTGTAGGAGGTTCTTGAATAATTTCTTGAACGGGTTTTTGATCACTGACTGGAGGTTCTTGAATAGGCTTCTTTATAAACATAGGATTCTTGGAAAGTTTAGCTTGAGTTTTTGAGACTTAAGGATTCTTGACGATACAATTATCAATCATATGGCCTTTTCTTTGATAGTGGGAGTAATAAAGAAGGGACATTTTCACAATAAATATCTTGTTAAAACCCTTAGCACCTAATCAAATCCAAACTCTGCCAAGGTACTTGAAGGTGATATCCATCTCTACACAGACTCTAGCTAAGCTAAGTCTATTTAGAAACACAGTAGACTTGTCCAACAGAAGGAGAATTTGGGTTAAAGTTTTCTTCATTTTTGTTAAAGTTTGCGTCATTCTTGAATTTCTTCCTTTTGAAGGAGAATTTGTCCAATATACAATTACAATATTCTGTGACATAGATGTAGCCCCAGATTTAGTGCCATAATATTGGTTAAATATCCATATTGTGTCAATTAGTATATAAAAGTGATAGTAAATATCTTTAATAGGTTCTTGAAATGCATTATAGTTTTAATCATTAGAGAGAATCATAGTGGCTTCGTACATACTCAATGCAGTATATAAAAGAACTTTTTCCCTCACTTATTCAAAGTTTGAGGTGCTGCCAGATTTTTAAGAAAATTCAGTTATTCTGTTTAAATGAGGGAGAAAGCCATTGTTTGTATTTTTCCTTAAAATTTTGAGATTTCATCTTAAGTGAACCATGCTTTGTGGCAGATGGGAAAACACATTCAATATCCTGCTTTGTACATTGCGACTAGGAAAGAATAAAATGCTTTGCTTGCATCAAGTAACTGCCATGAATATCTGAGGTAAATCTATAAAACTTCCTTTTAGGTTAGGGTTTATGAGAAATAGTAAATTTTGGAATTAGGATTACCATTTTTAGTTCAGAGAAGATGAAAAGAAAGAAGGAATTTGGGGAGGAAACTCGAATTAGAGATCAAAGTAACTGTCGACAAGTTCTTTCGATCTCCAGGTCTTGAATTGTGCCTTATAATCCATTCTAATGTCATGCATGTGGAATCAATCAGACTGAAAATTCATTATTGATATCCTTAATTACAGTATTAATATGATCCCTTAGAAATTTATGCTTCCAATCTAGCCTTCTAACATTATAGATATCCTTATTCTTTTATAAAATCAGACTGAAAATTCATTGTTGATATCCTTAATTAGACTGAAAATTCGAATGGCAGCATGAAGGGCGTGTCTCGACTGTTTTGATGAAATGGGATTGGTAAAGCCTCTTGAGGTAATGGATCTTTTACTTAAAATTATACCGTATCTTCAACAATGTCTATGTTATTCTGCATGATACTTTCTATAAGCTTATTACCTTGTCATTTTTTACGGTGATCAAGGATGGGAAAGGAGGTCAACTATATGATTATTATACTTTTGCTAAGCTCAATAAACATGTTGTTAGCTTGAAATTTTATTTTTGCTAAGCTATCCATTTGGCAACGAACTTGTATGTTCTTTTATTCTACTTACTGGTATGATTCCAAATGAAGAGAAACTTCGTATTCATCATATTTAGATACATGATGATTGTGAAAGTTTCTGACACTGGTGGTGAAGCTTGGGTTTCTATTTTCAATGATCAAGCAGATGGACTAATTTGATGCATAATAGATGAGCTTGATAAGATGAAATCAGAAGTCAACCATACATCCATTTAAAACTCACATCCTTTGTCTACTATAAACACATACATATTCATTATGTTATTCAGTATTCTAGTTCTGTAATATGTTTCACTTATAGTAACTAGTTTTTTATTTTCTTTTTCTGTCTCAGGATTCTGATAGTTTGAATGGAAAATCAATTCATGAGCACAAAAGGTATATGCTGCTCTTTTACTTTCTCGAATTTTTTAAATAAAATGATGTCTTCTATTGGATAGGTCCTAAAAATGTATCATTGTGAAGGAGTTAAGAACAAGGAGAGTTGTTGAATCTCAATCTTCAACAATGGAGAAGTTTGTTCCTAGAGCACGTCTAACTACAAATAGGTTTGAATACATGATAAACTGTGCTTTCATCTCAAATTTTAGATCTGAATCGCTTATTATCCCTTCGTTATCGTTTTATATATTTTCAGTATTTCACAAAATTGGAGGAAAAAAATCATGCTAAGGAGGTTGAGATGAGTCAAATTCACGTGAAAACATAGGTAATTCATGTCATTCTATATATCCCTTGCTTGCTTTAATTATTGGTGTTGAGCAAATGTTATGTTACTTGCTTTAAACAAACAGCAGCAACAATAACTCCCCTCATTAAACTTAAACTGTTAAGCCAAGCAACTGTCTCTCCCTCGACAAACACTCGCAGCAGTATCGATTCGCAACAACAAGCCAACAGCGCCCCTCGTCTCTTTTTTTTCTTTCTTTCCTAATGGGCATAGCCCTTGATTTAATTAAAATAAGGAGAAAAAGTCTCTCCAAGGCGACGCATAAAAGAACTAGAGTAAACTAAAGAAAGAGAACAATATTAGAGCACTGCATATGCCTTGTTGATATGCACTAGCTTGGCATCACGAGTGACAATGATGCTAGCAAAGTGTTTCATGATCTCCGGCTGAACCATTTTGGGATCCAAATCAGAGGTAAGGATGGAGAGTGTCCCTTCCTCAAAAGGTTGTCTAATCTTTCACTCACCCTATAAAATTCTTCATCCCCGAGTTCCAAATTAGATTTTGTGTTTACAAAATGATAAATATCCTCCTTAGATTTATAGTTGATATGTCATTTTTGGGACCTTCTTAAGGCAAAGGAATCGAGATAATCATTTTGATAATTTTTGGCTTTTCTATAAAGATCATCAAAGTCGATTCCATGAGATTCGAAGAAGTCATTTCCACTATTATAAACCTTATTTTCATCGATCATAAGCCCGCAACCACCAAATCAGGGGCTGAATTTGAACTAGCTGCGTAGTTTCCATGGGTGTTGTAATTTGTGGCATCCAAGGCACATTTTACGAGTCTTGAGAAGGAAAGTTATCCCTCAAAATAGTAGGTGCAGACCTGCTGGTGCATATCTCATCAAGTGAAGGGCTGGGAGTTGTAATAGACCTACATGCTGAAGCACGAGTCGGACCCACCTTGAAGGCATAAGCAAAGTCACGTGAAGCCTATTCATCCAAAGACATAAAGTTTATAACAGTACCAGAAGTATTAGCTCCATCACCTGCCACTATATCAACCATATTGACCATTGCTAACGCAGGCATAGCACGTATGCTCAATGACATTTTCGTAGGGGTGTTACTGATAATGGGAAGGGTTGCATTAACGATTGGAATATTTTCAGAGAAAGGCCTATGCATGGTAGACGTTCCAGCATTTTTAGTCCCACCCTAAGGGATTGAAAGTGCATTTGGTGAGATAAAATCCATAGACCCATGTTGTGAAGATCTATTCATAACCTTAGACCCATTCTAAACTTGGGAAGAGGTGATAGCAAGTCGTTCCGTACACCTCGCACGGGTGAAAATCCATAGGCTTAAAAATAAGTCGTTTGAGGGTGAAAACCCAAACTAGCCCCCAAACGGCTCCATAAGACGCACAAACACCTCGCATGGGACCAATATAACTTGTACGAACTGATAGCGTAGTCACAGACATCTTGGTTTGAGAATATGACAATAATTTGAAAATAGATCGATAAATCTTAAAAACTAGCCCTTAAAGTGTAAAAACCCAAACCAGCCCCCAAACGGCCCCGTAAGAGGCACGAACACCTCGTACGGGACCAATGTAACTTGTACGAACTGACAGCGTAGTCATGGGTCTCTCGGTTTGAGAATATGATGATACTTTCAAAATACATAGATTAGGCTTAAAAACAGGTCGTTTGAGGATAAAAACCCAAACCAGCCCCCAAACGGCCCCGTAAGTGGTACGAACACCTCACATGGGACCAATGTAACTTGTACGAATTGACCATGTAGTCACGGGTCTCTTCGTTTTCAAAGATGAAGATAATTTCAAAATGCGTAGATTAGGCTTAAAAATAAGTCGTTTGAGGGTGAAAAACCAGCCCCGTAAGAGGCACAAACACCTCGCACGGGACCAATCTAACTTGTACGAACTGACCGCGCAGTCGTGGGTCTCCCGATTTGAGAATATGATGATAATTTAAAAATTTGTAAACTAGGCTCAAAAATAAGTCGATTGAGGGTGAAAACCCAAATCAACCCCCAAACGGCCCCGTAAAAGGCACGAACACCTTGCACGGGACCAATGTAACTTGTACGAACTGACTGCATAGTCGCGGGTCTCCTGGTATGAGAATATGATGATAATTTCAAAATACGTAGATTAGGCTTAAAAATAAGTCGTTTGATGGTGAAAACCCAAACCACCCCCAAACGGCCCTATAAGAGGCACGATCACCTCACGCGGGACCAATCTAACTTGTAAGAACTGACAGCGTAGTCACGGGTCTCCCGATTTGAGAATATGATGATAATTTCAAAATACGTAGATTAGTCTTAAAAACAAGTCGTTTGAGGGTGAAAACCCAAATCAGCCCCCAAACGGCCCCGTAAGAAGCACGGACACCTCGCACGGGACTAATGTAACTTGTACGAACTGACCGCGTAGTCGCGGGTCTCCCGATTTGAGTATATGATGATAATTTCAAAATATGTAGATTAAGCTTAAAACATGTCGTTTGAGCGTGAAAACCCAAACCAGCCCCCAAACGGCCCCGTAAGAGGCACGAACACCTCGCACGGGACCAATGTAACTTGTACGAACTCATAATGTAGTCACGGGTCTCTCGGTTTGAGAATACGATGATATTTTAAAAATAAGTAGATTAGGCTTAAAAATATGCCGTTTGAGAGTGAAAACCCAAACCAGCTCCCAAACGGCCCCGTAAGAAGCACGAACACCTTGCACAGGACCAATGTAACTTGTACGAATTGACAGCGTAGTCACGGGACTCTCGGTTTGAGAATATGATGATAATTTGAAAATATATCGATTAAGCTTAAAAACAAGCCGTTTGAGGGTGAAAATCCAAACCATCCCACAAACGGCCTCGTAAGAGGCACGAACACCTCGCACGGGACCAATGTAACTTGTACGAACTGGCAGGGTGGTCACGGGCCTCTTAGGTAGTCATAACTTGCGTAAGATTTTCAATTTTAGAGTATAATAATAATTTCCACTCCTATATGTAATTTTTTAGCTTGAGTAATCTTTTTTTATAAATTACTTGGTTACTAATATCGTATCTTTTTTGTATCCTCTTTTTTTGCAGGATAACATTTTATCGTTAGCATTTATTCATGGGGAACACACGGAGAACTCAATGGTTTACAACAAGGTGTTTATTCATGATTCTATTGTTTTTGTTACGGCTGTGCGGGATTTTGTAGTTTTATTGTAAACTTTTATAGCCGTGCGGGCTTTTGTACGCTTATTTTTTATATTTTGTGTCCATGTGGGCTTTATGTTATCCAGGTTTTATATTAGCAGGTTTTAGAATGTCCAGAAAATAGAGAAAATTTTGCCCAATTGTTTTTGGGTTCGTGAACTACTAAAGACTTGTAATATTTTGAAGTTTGTATGTACATTAGTTTATCAACAACGTGCAAGATTTGCAATTTGTGAATTTTCTAGTTTTCAAATAATTAATTTTTTTTCTTTTATCCAAACATTTGGCACAGTTCAAAACAGTGCCAAAAGTGTATCAAATATTGGAACGGTTTTAAACTGTGCGAAAAGTTTATCAAAATCTGCTCAATCTGGCACAGTTCAAAACTGTGCCAGAAGTGTTCCTGTTTGGTCAAATCTGGCACGCTTTTAAACCGTGCCAGAAAAAAAATTTCATTTTTGAAAACCTGATTCTGGCAAAAGTTCAAAACCGTGCCAGATTTGAACTGGCACAGTTTTAAACCGTTCCAGATTCCCGTTTTTGGTATCCCATGAGAGATCGAAAGGGTTGAATGGGTGCCTAACACCTTCCCATTTCGTAACTTAGTCTCTGGACCTTCTAACTACTTGGTTTCTCTTGCATCAGTTTGACCTTAATGTCATTCTTTCAAGGCGACAACATTCTTTTTCCTATTTTGAGAAAAATATGTTGGCGACTCGATCTCTTTGTGTTACCCCCATTTAACGATGGCCAAACTCACATATCCATGCATGCATTGTACGTCGAATGGACACAACTAGACTCACGGTCAAGGTCATCGTGTTTGGAAGCATCCTCATCGATGTGAGACATACTCGATATACCAACATGACTAGCCATGAACGTGGTGAAGTTACATTAATGCAGTGATTCATCCCTGGAATCCACTGACTTGAAATCTCTATCACTAAAAGTGGCATTGTACGTAGCTTTGCCCTTGCCATGTCTTTTTAACCTCGTAGCACACTCAAGATCTTTGTGACCTTTAACCTCCCACTCGAAGAATCTCTCTTCTTATTTATTAGGGTACTCTCCTCTCTCTTTTTCAAAACCTTCCTTGCCCAACTTTAAATTTTTATCTTTCTCAAAAATTTTATTTTCTTTGGAAGAATTGTCTTTTCTGAGTTTGACAAAAAAAAATTGAATTTTTTTGCAAAGAGGGAAAGTTCATCAAGATCATAATCACACACAGAGTCAGAAGAAGCCTCCTCTTTCCTTTAAGATTGAGCTTTCAAACCAATCCTTTTTTTCCTTAGGCTTTTGAGTTTTGAGAAACATATTAGATTCGTAAGTTTAAAGGTCACCTATGAGTTTTTCTAACCTAAGCCTATCTAAAATTCCTAAAAAATTAAGAACCGTAACTTTAGGGATAAAACGGGACGGCGGGGATCTCAAAATATTTTTCACAACTCTCGTCTCAGGAATTCTCTCACCCAAATTAAAATTAGAATTGATAATATCTAATAATCATTCATAAAACTCATCAAAAGTCTCAATTCTAGCATAGTAATAGTTTCAAACTATGTGGTGAGATTTTGTATCTTAAAAGATTTTACAATGTTATTACCCTCATAAAGCAATCGAAGGATATCCCATGATTCCTTAGACGTGGTACACATCATAATATGACAAAACTCATCGGGCCACGGGAATTAAAACTGCTCCATTTAATTTCATCTTCCATCCATTTGGTCATAGGTTTAGGACTTATGACATTTCCATTAGTCATAGTGGGTGGTGCCCACCCGATTTCACAAATAAGCTAGACATGCTCATCAATCACTTTCAAAGCTGACCTCATTCAAGCTTTCTAGTATGCATAATTAGACCCATAAAAGTAGGCACCCTATTATACAAATTATCAATATATTCCCAAAGTGAAGATCACAGAGTAAATTAGTGTAACATGTTCTAATACTAATTTGAAAATGCAGGGGCTATATGGATTCACTTGTATTTTAGGTCACACACACAAAGATTTAATTTTCACCCAAATTTTATCTTGATTATAATTATTCTTGATTATAATTATATGTGCATGCAATATAAAGTCCAAATAGAATATTCAAAACTAAGCAATTAAACCAAACACACGAAGAAAAAGATGTGAGGAAAAATCCCTTTCGGGCAAAACTTACACTCATTATTGTTAAGACTCAACAAACCAGAACATACTTATAGACAACTTAGAGATCCACTAAGTTTAATGCAGTACCATTTTTGAATCTTCAATAGAAAAGGATGCAATCCATCACCACCCAAAGGAAGTAGCTCTTCCCTCGGTATCCACCGATCAACCTAGGGATGCAGAATCCTTTCTTCTTCTGCCGTAGAGTCATAACTCCACAAATTAGCAGTAGAGAAAATTCTATAAGGGTTTGATGTAGTGTATGAAACTTGGTTTTGAAAAAGTCAACAAATCATTCTATAGATGAGGGATTTGGAAAACAAAGTGTTGTTTCAAAGAAAGAAGAAAAGGAAAACTTTTGGGATATGTCTCTAAATTGATTTTTGACAAAAGAGTTGTGTTAAAGAGTCCAAATTTTTCCAATTAATAGGAAACATGATTTTCGAGGCGGAGGGGTTCATTCGAATGAAAATTCCACTTTGTTCTAACAAAAACTATTTTTTGTTCTAACGAAGTTAAAACTCTTCGAATGAACTGGTTAGTTTGTTCCAACGAGCTTTCAACGGGTGTCGTTCTGTTCAACAGAGACCCCTTGTTTGAAGTTAGTTTAAAGTTCGTTTGAAGTTTGTTCCAATTAACTCAAACATTCGTTCCAACGAAAATCTAACCTCCTTCTAATGAGAACAAGGTTTTTTCTAACGAGATGACAATCTTCTTTCAATGAAACTTGAAAAATATTTTTATAAAAAATTCCTTGAGTAAAAATGGAAAATCCCAAAGTACATTTGACTGAGTAAAATCAAAACCTCGAATCCATATACCTCCATAATGTGTTCGTGATGATTTCAATGGCTTAAATTTCATAAATGATGCTTGGTCACTAACATGTCTTCAAAGATTGTGGATTCATATGCGGATGTAGTATTCGATTTGTAATAGGATACAAGAAAATATCTAAATAATGAGCAGTTATAAAATCTTGCTCTTACACACATCGATATCTCATCACCGATTTAATATTTGTGAATCTAATCATGGTTAAAATTATCTCTTAAGTACTCTAGTGATAAGAAACATGAACATACCCAAACCCTAACTCTGGGCCAATAAACTTTACGTGACCCTACATCGTAAAAATATTTCCTAAAGGTTCCCGCTTATTACGGGTACTTAAAAAACCCCTAATGAAGTACCTAACCCTATCACCACTTCCAACCAACTTTCCTACCATTTTTTAAATTAAACATCAGAAAGTGCATGGTCTCAAATGATGGCATCTATAAACACCCTAAAATCTCACCCATATGTTCTTCTTCCCAAAAATCCTTGCATATAACCCAGACCCTTAGGTTTAACCCAATGACTCCCATCCAAACCAAAGTTTCCAAAAGTAACAGAATATCGCTTAAAGTCAACTTAAAGATCCTAAAACCCATTTACCTTTACCAAAATATTTAATCTCCTGGGTGAGGCTTTTTCTCGCTCAACTAAATGGATAAATTGTGTCGAATTTTAGTGTATTTTATCATACCTACAAAACACTCAAGTGTCATTATTACAAAGAACCAAGCACATGACACACAGGTACAAAACACTTCAGCGTCTCAATCATAAAACCTGTAAAATAATCATCATTACTTATCTATGAACCGCGTAACAGAAAGGATGATGGGGACATTTGTCAGTGAGACAAAAGGTCTCCCTTTGAAAAAGATCTAAATAGATTACAAATTGCATAGGATACCAATTTAAACAATTGTTTATGGTAATACCAAATTTTAAGTTCAATCAAATTAATTACCAAGTGAGTAATTACACATATTTTATAACAACACGGTTAAAATAAATTTTGTGTGATCTTTACCCCATTTAATCTTGACTAAGAATTACTAAGTGAACACGAAATATGCAATTAATTAAGTATAGAAAACATTCACACAACCCTATGATGTACGAGGAAAACCCACAATGAAAAAAACTCGGATGACCTAGCCTACATAAGTCCACTATGATATAGAATTTATACAAGATGATGGACAAACTTAATCACCGACTCGACTCCCTTCAAGCCTGATGCAATCTTTGCTCCTAGACCTTGATCACAACCATCGCAAGAATCCACCTTCATCACATAACAAATTCCAGCCACACCTCGGTAACCACCGATCTTAACTAGGCTCCATTAATGAGTAAGACGGAATTCACTGTGCTAAAAATCTTAAACATAGGAAGAGTAAAGCATCTTTGAGGGTTCAAACACATGAGATCTCTACAAAACATTAGTATATTGATTATTGGATCTCAAAACAAAGTAAAAAGGTGTTTATGGGCTTAAAAATTTCTATGTGTGAAAATGACCTAAGAAACTGAACCGAATGATCACTTTAATGTTGAAAATGTGTAAAATTAATGGCACGTAAAATTAGGCATAGTTTTTATACTCGTTCGAACGAGATACCCTATCTAGTTCAAATGACACCAACTTTGAACTAGCTTTGAAAAGTAAAAAAAGCAAACATAAAGTTATCTTTTGAAGCTCCTTCGAACTAGATGCCTATTCTAGTTTGAACGAGATTATGACCCTAACCAGATGCATATTTGGTTCTAACCATATTTCCAAAAAATTAATAATAAATTCTTGAAAAATTCAATTAAAATATATTATCCTCTAAGAAATAAAAAGCACCCATCGATGGTAGGTTCCCCCTGCATTGTTAAACCTCCGTAGTTTTATCGATCTGATCTTCGAACATAAACCTCCATAGTTTTACCAATCTAATCTTCGAACATTTTATTGACCAACCTCTAATCGGTTTCCCCTACATTCTTAAGGCTAAAAGGCTTGACCTTGTAGCAATAGGTTCCTTTATCAGTGATGAAGGAATTTTTTTCTGCGTCGACTTCTTCCATGAAGATTTGGTTGTATATTGAGTATGCATCCATAAAGCTCATCAGCTCATGCCCAGCTGTGGCATCTACCATCTGATATATACGAGGAAAAGGAAAACTATATTTTGGGAATGCTTTATTCAAATGAGTGAAGTCCACACACATTCTTTACTTTCTATTGGCTGTTGGCATAACCACAACATTTGATAGCCAATCAGGGTAGTAAACTTCATGGATACACTCAGCCGACTAGAGCTTTTTAACCTCTTCTTGGATGACTTCATAACTATCTATGGCATATGTCCTTCTTCTTTGCTTCACTAGCTTAGCACCCTTATCAATGTTCAGCCGATGGAAGATAACTTCGAGGTTAATTCCAGACATATTCCCATGGCTCCATTTGGTATCAACTAGCGAGCACAATTCCAGACTATCTATTACAATATTTTCTATTTGTTATCCACTAGCGAGCACAATTCCACCGCCACCTCAGCCATTTCTGACTGAGGTGGTGTCTGGCCAGAGCTGGTGCAAATGCTTGAAGGCAAATCCAAGTCTATTTTCTATGGGAAAAGAATAGAAGAAGTGTTAAGTTGGGAAAAAGCTTGAATATGCCAACAATAGCTCTTTCAATGGTAATGCATGTCCAGCCAAGGGTGAAGTTGGATCATCACCATAGAATCTAATGAGAAACAAGATGAAAAGGAAGAGGATAAACCTTTGTTCCCACAAACGGTAACAAAATGATGACACTAAAAAATCAACGTGTTAATTTGTATATGCAGCTCAAGATCAAACACGACCCAACAATGGAGATATGTAAGGATAATAGATTTGAAAATAATTTAACGTGATAAGAATAAGAGAATAAACCATAGTAAGTAAGTGGTTCAACTTTTTAGCCTACTCTACTCGGCAGGAATGTGAGGTTTTCACTATGAAATGAGGCTCTAATGGCCTTGGTTGTACAAATCTCTCTCTCTCTCTCTCTCTCTCTCTCTCTCTCTCTCTCTCTCTCTCTCTCTACTCTAATTTAGAAAAAGTTTAGTTAGGGTTTGTAATTTCGGATGCTTTCCACTAGGGAAGAAGATAAGTATATATAGTGCTTGGGGTGTGCATTTTACCCCCACTCATGTAAGAAGCATGTGCATGATGAAGCTTCCAATAGAGTTTCGACACCTCTCTTAGAATAAGTATGTCATGATGATTCAATATTCCTTCACATTCTCCCGGTATCTTACTATAGCTGCCTGCCCACATGGATTAGTCATGCTAGAAGATTATGTCCCACGTGGCATGCATATCGTCCTGGTAGGTCTCAATCGATTGAGGCTGATATGTCTGATGTTCTATTGGGCAACTGATGGGCTGGACTGAAGTGTGGTCTTAGCTGTCTGGGTGGGTGGTGCCAAGCCAATATGAGACTACTGAGTGATTGATGGTCCAGCTGATAGGTCTTGACCTGAGAGACTAGTATGAGGTCGAGAAAGTCAGTGAAGGGTTGTTCTAGAGGGGCCCGTGATTGCCTGGTTTGTTTGGTGAGTAATGTCAGCTCAGCTGAGATGGGGCTTGCCAAAGATGAGCATACACTTGTATATATCAATCACCCCTAGCTTTTAGTATTCAATATGAGTAAAAGGCTGAGGGGTGAAAATGTCTGAGAGTAGATGTCGATGAGGCATCCTTGACTGAGGGTTGAGTTGTCCATTCATTGTCAGGTCTGAAAGGTTGGATAAGAGATCTTCTGTTGAAACTTGATAGTCATCTTGGCAACTTATGCACAATCATTGGAATTATTTAAATGGTTTGAAAAAAAAAACTATTTTCTCTTTCTTCTCCACCTTCCTTTGCACTTAAACCTCCTCTCTCTAGAAACCCCACTTTATCTATTTCTTTATCCTTTATTCAAGGTCTTAAATCCTATTTCAAGGCCTTGTATTTGTTCCTCCAACATCATATGCCATTCAGGTGACCCTCATCCTCCCTTTTTCCCATTAATTTTAAGGTTTTTGGCCCTTTTAGCTACTGTTTATTTTTTCGACGAGTTTTAAGTTTTTTCTGCAGCCTTGGTTGGAGGTTATAGGGATTTCTAGGCTATCCCTTTCCTTCCTTGTCCTTTGTGTGAGTTGTCGTACTTACTCCGGTGGTTTTCTCTAGTGAGCTTCAATTGAGTGTTCATGGTTTTCTTAGCCCTTTTAATTGGAAACGATTCATATTCCACTCTTTGATCCTTTGGTCAAATCATATCAAACCTTGAAACTATTTGAATGTTAAGGATATTATATGAGGTGATAGAACCATACCCCAACCTTATGGAGAGAATTTTCAGTGAGATACGAAAGGTTGAGAACGAGGACGATGCTAAATGTAAGGCCATAGATGATCCTACACTTCTAATCTATCCATTTCCACTAGTTATCATCCATCCTCCTATCACAGAGGCTAGTGATCATATGTATCAGTATTCATACCTTTTAGATGATAACCCTTATGTATCCTCTCAAGTCAAGAGTTAATATTTCTTCACTGATGTGATGAGAGTTCCCACCCCCAACCCTAGGGGTCTGAGAAAGCCAAGACTTCTTCTCGCGCTTCATCCTCTCAAGTCGAGACTTCTTCACATGCCTCACCCTCTCAGCGCATCTAGTCCTCCAACAGTATAAACCACTATGTGTACAAGATCTCAAATACTGATGAGCCGAGAGTGTAGGTTGCAATTGCACCCCATGCTATGGATATGCCCGTTTCGGCCATAACTAACATCGAGTATGTCAAAAGGTGTCAAGAAAGGGCCTCATCCATTCAGGTTAAGGAGATTTTATCTGAAGAGGATGAGGATTCACTTGACAACAATTATGCCAAAATTTCCTAGTACCATCCAAGAGTTAGAATTGTTGATTTGGAGACATCAATATGGCATAAAGTCTGACATTACTATAAGAGTACCTTCCAAGGATGAGAGGGCCTATGATGGTCGAGATGGTGAGGTATCCATCTATGAATAGATGTTCAAAGTCGTCTTCAGACTTCCTATCCATCCCAACATCAGATTTATTCTTATAGGGTTGTGTTTAGCACCAGCCCAATTGTCTCCCATTCCCTGGAAAATTTTGATTAGCTTCGTCCAATTCTAGTATCTCGTCGAAAAGACTGATCTCCCTGTCATGGTGTTCATAGGATGCTTCAATGTCTTGTGCACTAAGGCACATACTAGACACTATCATCTCATAGCCAGGAATAACACTGAAAAAGTTATGTGTGTCAACCACACATCTAACCACCACTGGAAACCTCATTATTTCTTTACTTATGGTTCTTGGGAGTTTTTCATCGGCACCCCTGATATTCCCAGTACACCAAGAGTACCCACAAAATAGATGAAGGCCCCTATGTGGTCTAATCTTGATCCCAGCCTGAGCATAAACGCCGAGGATAAAGTGGATAAGCTCCGTAAAAAGGAGGACGACAAAGGACTTATCGAGTTTGAGATGTTGGCGACTCCCAAGTATTTTTAAATTACGGGTCTGTGTGTCAGCCCTTTGTCTGGGCTGCATAAGTTACCAAATAATATCATGTGTAGCGTCAGCCTCATCTTATCATATTTATACTGACTCAAGTCTTCCTTTTATGTAGATTGTCCAGATGATATCTCTAATCAACTGTGGGAGATCATTGCACCTCCTACCGCCAATTTGTTAATCAAGTTGGCATCCAAAAAGGGCAACAAGCATAAGAACACCACCATCAACGGTCCCATCCAGACCAAGACTAGTTAATATTGAAAATAGATATTCGGTGGCCATATTAACCCTCCTCAACAAAAGAAGATACACAGAAGAACGAAGGAAGTTAGGGATAGTTCTACTACTATCCCTATTTATTCAGACTCGGCTCTGGCTGATAGACTATCATTCTTATCTCTCATATCGGATTCCTATAGTGGGTATTCTTCTAGGGCTAGGGCTTTTATCGGCTCTTTGATGCCCTCATCTGATAAGTGGTTCATGGATTCCCCAAAACTAAAGTGCCTAGCCAATTTCAGTGTTCATAGGGTCGTGGAGGTATCTATCTTTAGTTTTATTAGCTATCTTTATTAATCACTATGGGAATGTGTAATCTCATAATAATTATTTTACTTTTGTCTTACATTATCTTCTTTCCCTCCACATACTGGCCTATTGGGTTCAATACAACAAGTCAAATATTGATAAAGACGATGCTATTGTTAGGGCCAAGAAAGCTGCAACTAAGAAAGCTTTAAAAAAGAAGGATGATGATCATAAAGTCAAGGTTGACCATCTAGATCAAAAGGGCCAAGACGACCTTGCTACCAAGGCTAAGGAATATGATGAAGCCAAGTCTAAGATGGTCAAATTGCATGAGGCCTCGATAAAGACTACAGTATTGGTGGCTAAGCAGTAGGCTGTGGAGGACTGTAAAGCCTCTGAGGAGTTTTTTGGCTATAGCCTCTAATATCTGGAAAAGGGAGCCCGAACTTCCCTTAGGTGGGAAACCCTAGAGTTCCTTAAGGTCTAAGCCTTAGTTGATAGGCTACAAGTATTTGATTTCATGGATCCTTTAGTAGGTATGGATTTGGCCAAGGTCAAGGCTTAATTCCTTACTGCGGAGCCGTTGGTGGTCGAGACGACTATGAATTATGATAATGTGGTTGCTAATGATGCCCAGACTCGGCCAGATGATGATAACGCCACCACCCAAACTCATCCAAATGCTGATGACATCATTATCGGCCAGACTGAGATCCATGCTTGAAGGAATCTCTTGTCTTATTTGATTTGTAGGGCGACCGCATGTGGCCTTTATGCCCTTTTCCATGGTCATTTTCAAACATTACCATTAATTCTTGAATAATATTTTTCCTGATGGTTGTGTGCTTATATGAACGCAATTAAATATGATGAAATGGATATGAGCTTATTTGAATTCAAATTCTCTTATAATCGTAATTTTCCATATCTACTCTCCTATTAGCTGATAGGAACAACTATTAAATAATTTTTGTATAGCTATAATTGTTTTTTAATTAGAGGCCACCAAATCAATAGTGTTAATCCCAAGTCTACTCTCGTCTCAGCCGAGAGAGATAACCAAATTAATTATTTTTAATTAGAGATCACCAAATCCATGGTGTTAATCTTAAGTCTACACTTGTATCAGCCGAGAGAGATAATCAAACAAATGATTTTTAATTAGATATTACCAAATTAATTATGTTAATTCTCAATTCCAATCTCGTCTCAGCCAAGAGAGCTAACGAAACAAATGATTTTTAGTTAGAGACTACCAAATTAATTATTTTAATTCTTAAGTTTACTCTCGTCTCAGCCTAGAGAGATAACCAAACAAAGGATTTTTAATTAGAGATCAGCAAATTAATGATGTTAATTCTCAAGTCTACTCTCATCTCATCCGAGAGAGATAACCAAATAAATAATTTTTAATTAGAAATCACCAAGTTAATGATGATTTAAGTAACCATGATAAAAAGATTTTTAATAGAATTTTTGTGATTTTCACCACCTTTGTGATGTTATAACACCATTTCCCCCTCTTGGTGTTATTGAGAGTTCACGGACGAGGCGAGTCTCCCATGATTTCTCGTATCATTGAGAGTGAAGCAAGACTAATTCACCATATGAATGATGTTTTTTAGTCCAGAACAATCCAACCCATGAATTGGACAAAAAGATAAAAGGAAACACTTGTGCTTTTTTCATTCATTATTTTGAGATATTTCAAATACAAAGAGTATGAGAAATAAATTATATACAAGTCTATTGATAATACTTCTTCAAGTGGTCTTCATTCCATGGGTTGGATAATGGTTATCCCTCTAAGTTCTCCAGCCGATAGGTCCCAGGGACGACCTTTTCAGTGACCCTGTATGAGCCATGCCAATTCGAGTGCAACATGTTTGGCTTCTTCCATACCTTCTTTAAAACCATATCCCCTATAACTATCGTCCTTTCTTTGACCCTCTTATTATATAACTTGGTCATCCTTTGTTGATATGTCGCTTATCTAACCTCAACATCTTCTCTTCTTTCCTCTATCAAGTCCAAGTCCAACCACCTCTCTTTAATGTTGTTCTCCGATTATAAGTCTGGACTCTATAACTAGGCAAGATAAGTTCAGTTGGGATTACGACCTCTTATCCATAAGCTAGCATGAAGGGTATCTCTCCCGTAGGTGTCCTTTCTGTCATCATGTATACCCACAGGACTCCATGTAACTCATTTGTCTAAAGGACCTTAGCATATTCTAAATTTTTCTTGATCCCATCTATAATTATCCTATTAGTAACCTCGGTATGTTCATTGGCTTGGGGTCACCCCGATGATTAGTAAAACTTCTTGATGCCAACCTTTTTGTAGTAAGATTCCAAGGACTTGTTCTTAAACTGTTTTCCATTGTCTTAGATCAAAGTGTTGGGTAGACCGTTTCTAAAGATGATGTTCGTCCAATTGAACTTAATGGTCTTTATCTCAGTTATTAAAATCATGGCCTCGGCCTCCACCCACTTCGAAAAGTAGTCGATTTCCATAATTTGGTGTTTGTAGTTATATGCAACCGTAGGTAAAGATCCCACCAAGTCGACTCCCTATACTGCAAATGGCTAGGGTAGTGATGGAAGTCAAAGGTTGAAGAGGCTGATGGGGGATGCAACCATATCTCTGGCATTTATAACAAATCTTGACGTGGTCGATCGTGTCCTCAGTGAGGGTTGACCACCATTAGACTTGCATCATAATTCTTTTCGCCAAAGATCTTCCCCCAATATGACTTAATCATGACCCCAAATGCACGTCTCTCAAGACATGTCCACTTCAGTGGGGTGGATACATCGTAACAAAGGGAGTAAAAAGACCTTTTTGTATAGGATGTCGCCTATAATGGTGAACTTCTTCACTCTATATCTCAAATTGTTCAATCTATATCTCAACTTTTTTCCTATCAACCTTTGTATCTGGAAGTTCCCCATCTATGAAATACTTAATGAGAGGGTCCATCCATAAATCTTTAAGGTTCAAATTCAAGAAAATTCAAGCCTATTATTATCTTCATCAATGCTTGGTTTGTACAGGATCTTAATCGAGACAGTCCTCCTGATCTATGTCCTAGTTGTAGAGGCTAACCTTGCTAACATGTCGGATTGGCCATTATCCAGTTGATGGACTCTCTTCACCTTCACTTCTTTAAAGTTGGTCAAGACCTTCTTCACCCTTTCCAAATACTTTGCCATTGTCTCATCTCTGGCTTTGTAAATCCCCAAAATTCGGTTCACCACTAGTTAAAAGTTACTATACGCTATCATATGGCCAATGTTCGACACCTTGGCCAAGGACAAGTCGGCTAAAAAATCTTCATACTCAGATTCGTTGTTTGAGGCTTAAAACTAAATCTCAGCGCATAGTCAATATCGGTCCCGTCTGGAGATGACAGTTTTAATCCTGCCCCACTACCACTTTTGCAAGAGGAATTATACATAAATAAACTCTAAATCAGACTGTTGTCTACAAAAGACCTTTATCTATCATCCTATTTTTAACAAAACATCTTTTTTAGTAGGTTCGGCTCTAGAACCATTAGCTATGGCCGGACCCATGGTTATGTTCTGAGGAAATACTGCAACTTCATCTTCTTTAACGTTAGCCTTGGCCCAAATGAACTCAGTTATGAAGTAAGTTAATGCCTACCCTTTGATTATAGTCCTTGGCTGATATACGATGTCAAACTCCCCTAACTCAATTGACTAAGCCATTAGCCTACCCGATTTCTCAGGTTTATGGATGACTTATTTTAAAGGAGTATCGATGAGCACCTTATAGTTTGAGCTTGAATGTTGGGATTTATTTTTCTTGAAGACATATATCGAAGCATATGTCAATTTCTCCATCTTTGGGTATTTAAGTTCATCCCCTTGAAGATCCTTGTTATTGAAGTACACACACTTCGAACCCCTTCATCATCTCTGACAATAGCTGCACTTATGGTCGATTCTGACACTGCTAAGTATAGGAATAATTTCTCCCCCCGGAGAGGCTAAGATAGGAGCATTAGGGATCCCAAATAATCTTTGAGATCTTAAAAGAATTTCTCACACTCTTCATCCGAGGAAAGTTCTTTCCTCAAAATTTTAAAGAAAGGCAAACACTTATCTATGGCCCTGGAAACAAAGCGGCTGAGAGCAGCGAATCTTCCTGTCGGTTTATACACGTCTTTTATCATCTTTGGCATCTTTATCTCTATAAATGCCTTAATTTTCTCTGTGTTCACCTCAATCCCTCTTTGATTGACTATGAAGCTATGGAATTTTCCTGCACCAACGCCGAATACACATTTGGTTGGATTTTACTTCATCTTATACAGATCCATTATGTTGAACGTCCTCTCAAGGTCAACCACATGATCCTCGGCCTTGAGGCTCTTGGTTAATATATCATCAACATAAACCTCTATAGTTTACTAATCTGATCTTTGAATAAATTATTGACTAACCTTTGGTAGGTTTCCCCTGTATTCTTAAGGACAAAAGTCATAACGTTATAGCAGTAGGTTACTTTGTTAGTGATGAAGGAAGTCTTTTCTGTGTCAAATTCTTCCATGAAGACCTGGTTATATCTTGAGTATGCATCCATAAAGATCATCAACTCATGCTCACCTGTGGAACCTGCCATCTGGTCTATGCGAGGAAAAGAAAAATAGTGTTTGGAGAAAGCTTTATTCAAATCAGTGAAGTCCATACACCTACTCCACTTTCCAATGGCTTTTGGCACAATCACGATATTTGATAGCCAATCAAGTTAGTACACTTCACATATAAACTCAGTCGACTAGATCTTTTTGACCCCTTCTTATATGACTTCATACCTATCTCTGGCATAGGTCCTTCTCCTTTGCATCATTGGCTTAGCATTTTTATCAATTTTTAGCCAATGGAAGATAAATCTGGGGTTAATACCTGGCATATCCCCATAGATCCATGCGAAGATGCTTTGCCTATTCCTTAATAGATCTATCAACTTTTTATTCACCTCCTTTTTTCAATAATAATCCGATTTAGATGGTTTTTTACAGCTCACCCTCATTCAAGATGGTGGATTCTACCTCCTCTACAGCCTCACCCTTCTTTAGTTTCCTGTCATCCCTGAGGCCAAGAGTATCAACGTTGTAGGAGGTTATGAGTTTCTTATGGGCCTCCTTCTATTCAAACGAGCTGAAATAACACTCCCTGACCTCTACCTAATCACCTTGGACTTCCCTTAACCTATAAGGTGTCTATAATTTTTGCATTTGGTGAACAGTGGAGGGCAATGCTTCAAACTCTTTGAGGACCACTCGACCGAGGATGATTGATGATATGAGAAATCGTCCACTTGACGTTCTTGTACTAGCAAGTCAAGTGTAAAATACATAATAAGCATATAGAGCTAGTAAAGAGAGAAGACACTAGAGTGGTTCGACTATTAAAATGAGCCTACATCCACTTTGTTTCCCCATTCTCATTATATGTATTGTAGTACAGGTGTACAATGTCGTAATAGGTGTACAATGCAGATGAGATAAAAGAACACATGTCTGTGATGATTTCGGGAGTGCCGGAAAGATGACTGTGAAGCTGATGGGTAGCCCCCAAGTTGCACGGAGGGATGTAGAGTGTTTGGCAATGTCTTCCTCAGTGTATTAGTCTTTAGACTAGGTATCAGTGCCAGAAATGGTCCAAGGATCCGAATCCCCTAATCTCGAGGTGTGGACCTCTATTTATAGGAAATGTATGTGGTGTATCGTTGGTGAATGGAGAGGGATGCGGCCAGCTAAGAAGACAGACCGAGGATGCACCCTAAAGTATGTAAGGTCGGGTCTCACCCTATAAGCTAAAAGGTAGGGCCGCACCCTATAACATGATAGGGGTTGCGGCAACATGACTTTCGTATATACTTCTCAAAGGTTCTGTGGCAGGGGTGATATATTTGCCATATCAATGATGTTGTAGGACGAAAACACATTCTCACCCATCACAAAAAAATCTAACTTTCTTTGTTAGGAACCTTGTCCAGGTGACCATGCAAAAATCCATCTCTAACACCCCCAAGTGGATGTACTTTTTCTCCTCTGAACCTTATCAAGGTTTGATGATAAGGAACCATCCTTTTCTCACTGAGCTTCAACCCTTTGAAGTAGTCCCAAAATATGATGTCGATTGAGTTGCCACCCTCCAGCAGAATTCTTGACACATCATACTCATGAACCCTGGTGCTGATGACTATAGGGTCATCATGGGAGGCTAAGATGCCTTTTAAGTCCAATCATGATAAGGCCATAAATAATCTGTAGATTTCTACATTCTTTATCTTCTGTGACTTCGGCTTTGAAGAAACTACGTTGACTTCCATCCGTTCAGGCACCAACTTCGCTTTTATAATGTGTAGCTTACGATCGACCGGCTCTGTTCCTCTATCGTCCATTCCCCCTCTAAAAAATTTCACATCGAATGAGATCATTCATATGCATCCCTTAGGCTTATGGATCTTCTATTGGATGTCTAGATCGTCCTCATCAATATCAGAGTGGTCATCTTTCTTGTCGGCCTGAGGCTATTGTCTCGACCTCTCATCTCTTTGATCCGTAGTGCTTCTTTTAGGCATCATCTTTGGAATCGCTCTGGTTAACATACTTATGGAGCTTCCCCTTATTTAACATCTTCTCAATTTCATCTTTTAGAGTAAAACACTTGTTGGTAGTGTGGTCGTGGTCTTAGTGGAAATCATACCACTTGCTTTTGTCCCTCTTGTAGGGAGGGGACTTAAGATTTTCAGCCCACCTGAGAGCTCTATCGTATTTAATCTAATTCATGATTAGGTCAGGGCTTACAGTCAATGGAGTGTAGTTGGAAAACTTTTCATCAAACGCTCTCTTATTCCCATACTTTTCCTTTCCTTTCGGAGATTTACTCCCACAGGCATCCTTCTCATCCTTTCCTTTAGCCACCATGACCTCCTTTGCGTTCATAACTCTCCTAATCGTAGCCAAAAGTTCTTCTATGGACTTAGTAGGGTCCTCTCCAACTTCTAGAGTAGTTTACCTTTCTATAGTCCATCCATGATGGTTCTCATGGAAATATTTTCTTTATAATCCTCCACCTCAAGCTTCTCCTTATTGAACCGTGCAATATTGTCTCTTAGCGATTCATTCTTCCCTTATTTCACTTATAAGAGATGGGTAATCTTTTTCTGGGTCTTCATGTCGAATCAAATGTTTTGGATGTGCTTCTCGGCCAGCTGTTTGAAGTTATTTATAGATTTCTTAGGAAGAGAAGTGTTCCATATATGAGCTGCTCCAGTGAGAGTACTAGAGAAGGCTCGGAACCTCATCTTGTCTGAAACAGAGTAGATGTCATCCGTTGTCTGATACATTTCTATGTGATGTGCTAAATTTGTACTCCCATCATACTTTGGAGTGACACTTGGAGGTTTGAACTTGGTTAGAGTGGGATAGCTCACAATCCTTGCTACGAAGGGAGACCCTTCCAAATACCACCTCAGATGGGGTCTCGAGTTTTCAGAAGGTCGTTGATCTTATTTTTCTGCCTTTGGATTGAACTGTTCCATGGTTTCTCTGTTGCCACGGTATTATCTCCTTCTTCTTATCTGCCAGCTGAGTTAGGCACAGGATCTCGATTAACCATATTTAATCGGTTGTTCACTTACCTTTGTCCCCCCTCTAGGTCTTGTTGGGGTCAACGATCGGCACATCCTCCATTCCCTTTGGAGGCCGCAATGTTACAGGATTGGGAAAGTCAGTCTCATAAGTTTCCTACCGGGTCGAGACGGTCAAAAGCTGACCTTATGCTTAGTTTATCGAATGTCGAAGTCTTGGGTCGGCCTTCTAGGATCGGCCTAATGATTTTTCCTTTATAAGTTTATGTTGGGTGAATCGTGTCACCAAAGATTTCATACAGTTCCCAGCAGTCGTCCATGTCACAATCAAGGTTGTTTGGACCTTCTTGCACTTATTTTACCAAGTGGATTCTCCTGGGATCAGCCACATCTCTTCGCCTCTAGTGTAACTATGCATCCTTGTGTGGGTTTAGGGGTGGTCCCCCTGTCACCGCATCTACGCCATCTTTGCCTCTGAGTGTCATCATTTCTGCCATAGTGCCTGAAGGTCTATCCATCATACTCTAGCTAAAAGTAACAAAATCTTCCTGCATTCTTTATTGGAAAGCCATTAGAGAGCATAGAGTCACCACCATCTCAAACATTTCTTACTGAGGTGGTGCCTGGCTACAATTGGGGCCAGCGCCTAGAGGAAAATCGAAGGCCTTTTTTTTCCAGCAGAAGAACAAAAGAACTATTGAGCTAGAAATAAGCTTCAATATCCCAATAAGATCTCCTTCAATGGTGATTCATTCCAACCAAGGGTTGAGCTAGATCACCACTAGAGAATCAAGTGAGAAAAAAAGCTAAAAAGGGAGAGGAAAAAGATAAACCTTCGTTCCCATAGACGGTGCCAAAATGATGATGCTAAGAAATCACAATTTAAATTTGTATATGCAACTCATGCTCAACACAATGCAATAATAGTGATATGCAAAGAGGACAGATATAAAAATAAAAGAAGGTAATGAGGATAAGTGGATGAACAATAGTATGTAAGTGGTTCAGCTTTTCAGCCTACTCTACTATGCATGAATGTGTGGTTTCTAACGGCCTTAGTTGTACAACTCTCAAGCTCTCTCTCAACTGTAATTTAGACATAGTTTTGCTAGGGTTTGTAATTTCGGATCCTTTCCACTGGGGAAAAAGATGAGTATATATAGTGCTTGGGGTGTGCATTGTACCCCCAAGCATGTAAGAAGCATGTGCATGGTGAAGCTTCCAATAGGATTTTGACACCTGTCCTGGTGCAAGTATGTCATGATGATGAAATATTCCCTCACGTTCTCCTGAGATCTTGTCATAACTTCCTCCCCACGTAGATTAGTCATACTGTAAACCTGTGTTACACGAGAGATGTATGTCACCCTTGGAGGTCTCTTCCTAGCCGAGGCTGATACGTCTTATGTCCTATTAGGAAACTAACGAGCTAGACTGAAGTGTGTCCTCGTCTGTCTGGGTGGTGCCAAGATGAGACGAGACTAGTGAGGGACTGATGGGCCAACTGATACATCTCGGCCTAAGGGAATAGTACAAGGCTGAGACTGCCGGTGAAGGTCCTCTCTAGAGCATCCCATGACTGTCTGATTTTATAGGTGAGTAATGTTTGCTCTTCTGAGTTGAGGCTTGCTGAAGACGGGGCTACACTTGGGTATATCATATTTGAACACTTAACACAGCTTTCAAATGCATAAAGAATATAAATGATATCACATTGATATCCAAAAACACCACCACCATATGTAATCCATCCCCCTTAATCTAATCATCTCCCCCTTTTATATAGGAATTGAAAAAAGTTAAAGAACATAATATGAATCAAATACAATTTTCTAGTGAATAATCATATCATGCAATGTGAAGTGAAATAGTAACAATAAAAAAACGGCAAGACAATTATAAATAATCCTAAAGATGAATCAATTATGAACCTGGATAAAATGTATGCGAAGACTCAAACAAATACCATATATACATATATAAACCTACATATAACGAGAGACACAGGATATGTATATATGAATAATCACACAAGACACACAAAAATAAGTTTTTCACACTCGTTTGACATAAATGTGCATCTAAAAATAATGTGGCATGGAATGTAGGGTTGTGATAAGTAGGGAAAACCAAGCATTCGTGTTAGTATGCTTACTGTTGTTTTTGGCTCCTACGGCTTTGCAAAAATATAAACTATGACTACACGCTTTACAAGAGTAGAGCGACTAGTCCGGGTATCTAATCCATGGGGAATGTTGTTAGATGTTAATTGAGTTATTATTTCTCAAACAAAAGTGTAAAAGATAATGGTTTTAATAAAAGATTAATCTAGACATGTATTTAAAGTAGAATTATCCAAAATGAGTAAAAAATATAAATTGAGAATAATATCCCTCACCGCACGTTAATTAGTATAAATAGTTACATGGGAAGACAAGTTCATCGATAGTAAATCTCATTTCATCAATTAATCAAATATAAAGTTGTCACTCCCTAAATTGTCATAAAAGTCTACTATGATTTTGGTGTTTATAAATATCCCAAAAATTACGCACACAAAATCAAGAAAAATCTAACCCATTTAAACTAATCTAATCCATCATCAAAGTGAAGCAACCAAATTATTCCAAGATGAGTTCAATCCATCTCAACCTAATCTAAACTAGATATAAAGAATATTAAATGGTATGGAAATAAAAAAAAATAATAGATTAAGAAATAAAACTAATTACCAAAGAAAAAATCTAGGTTAAGAAAGCAAGAAACAAAAAAACACAACTTATATATATGGAGAAGATGATGAATAGTACCCGTACACACGAACCCTTGGAGAGAGAATGGAGGAAATCTCCCAACACCAACCAAACCCTAACCAAAACTAAGAAAAAATTAAAGATGAAAAGATCTCTCTCCAAATATCCGACTTACATATATATAGTAAGTTAGAATAAAAGAAAGGGGAAAAGAAAATATATAATACGACTTTCCCAATACCTGGTATGATCGGCCGATCGGTCGATCGATGGAGCTGAAGAATGCCCACCGGTCTTCATTCAAGGAAAATTTCAACGGGTCGGTATATCAATGGAAATTTACCGGCCGATCGAGACTCTATTTTTCTGGGCACTTTGTTCTTCAAAAAGGAGAAAAGTTACTTTATTGAAGCATCTATAACTTGATCATCTAAACTCGAAACACGTGTCATTCATGGCCACATGAAGCTAACTCATCAAACGCTCCCATGGGGTTCCACTATCCAAAATAAAAAGTCTGAATGCATGAAATTGCCCTTGAAGTTTCATCAAACGACGGAACAATCTCAAAATGCAACCAATTTCACCATTTAGTATTCCAATACCTACAAAATCTCAAATAAAACTTACACAACATATATATATATATAAGGTTATACTCGTGCTTGAAGGCATGACACAAATTTTTGAAAGTTTACGTCGGTGATTGGACCATACATCGTATTTACATACATACATACAACACCATATAAAGATTTTAGAAATTTTGGGCAGAGTCCCCTTTGTTTATAGGACTATCCCCTGTTTAAAAATAAATACTCCCAACAACATTAATAATAATAATAATAATAATAATAATAATAATAATAATAATAATAATAATAATATTCTATTTGGACCTCGTATAAACATCATCCCTAATTACATATATACAAATACTAACATAAAATCTGAACATATAATCAAACTCAAATGAAGACTTCCATAATTTCTAGCCATCGTCACCCTAGATCACAAACTAATAAGCATAGAACCCAAAATAAAAACCAAGTACTAACAATTTATAATTCTCTGAATGTTCTTTAAAAAATCTTAAAATCATAATACAATATCGAAATTACCACATAATAAAACAACTCTGTCAACTGGTTCTCCTGATCGTAACGTTCTTGGGTCATCAAACAAAAATTGTTGACAATTTATCTAATAATTTTTGGATAGATTAATATTATAATCTACAACCCAAGTCATTCTCTATATAAACCCAAATAAGGACTACAAAGTCCAAAAACAAATATAAACACACACGAAAGAGGCATGTACGTTTCATAAAATCCTATCATTTGCATAGTTGGTGTGTTTCTATTTGAGCAAGGTTTTCAATCAAATTTAGGAACGGGCTTCTAAAAAATACCGGCCTCTAAATGCATTTGGTAATTTTAATATTAAAAATCTAGCACACAATTCACTTAAACCAAAATAAAGTTAAGATGACAAATAAGTAGAAAGGCATATATATAATTGATATAACATTAAATTATGCACTAACTAATGTCAGAATACAAGACTTCAACATTATAGACCACCATATCCTCTTAACTTTAGGTCATATCTGTCTTGTGCATGAGAGGCTCTCAGGCCGCTTAAAACATTCCTCGAGACCACCTGATTATAAAAGAACAAATATATGAATTAAATTTGATTAACAAACCAAAATCTCAGCTATATAATATGAACTAAATTAACAAATCAAAACAATATGAACAAACAGAACCAAATATACAGGTATACGACTCAGTTGATTTGTGATTTATACATTTAAAGACATAAAAACAAACCATCACATATGCACTTATTAAAAAATGATATATGAAAAGGATTGCATATAAAATTTGAAAAAAATTTGAAAATACAGAGCATCTTCATATATAGCTGTATTACTTGTATCGGCATAATAGAGAGCATCTTCATACTCGTACACAGGAGAAACTGGGGGAGATGGCTCGAGAGATATCTCACAAGAGGGGAATGAAAATAGCAGCTTATCCAGTCGAAAAGCATAACAATGAACAATAATGTATCCAGTCGAAAGCATCACATCGAACAACAGCTTGTCCAAATCATCATAACGAATAGCAATCGAAATCATCCGAACAACAACGAACATCGCAGCGAACATCATAGTGAACAATAGCTTGTCCAAATCATCATAGCGAACAGCAGCCAAAAGCATCCGAACAACAGCGAACATCAGTGAACATCATAGCGAACAGCAATCAAAAGCATGTAATTGCATTAATCTAACTGCATTGATTTAACCAAAATCATATATTTTTCTTCCACCCCATCGTCCATCTTAGTCGTTCCTGTAAATGCCAACAGATAAGGTCTCAAATTCTAAATATCAACATGAATATATTGGGGAAACTCTAAACAACAACATTAATATATTGGGAAAATTCTAAATAGCAAGCTCCATCAGTGATTTTACCTGTGATTTTTTATCCTCCCATCTTCCATTCTAACTGTGATTTTTTGTTTCAAATAAACTTATCCCCATCTTCTATAGAGACTATTATGATCAATTAGGTTCAATTCCCTATAATAATCTTAAATATCTCTACTTCAAACACTTCACCACAAAGGCATATTATCTCTTTGGCACCAAAAGATTACTGCAGAATTAAAAATCCATATTCTCCTTTGCATAGCCATATTCTCTTTTGCACTTTCAGTTTTTCCAATCATCACCAATGTAGTCCTAGAAATAAATTAGTCAGCTTCTCTAATCATTACCATTATAGTCCCAAAAATAAAATAGTATGCAACTACAAAAGTCTTGAATCGACTCCTCAATTTGAAAAGCTTAATAGATCGTTTGATCGAATTGGTGGATTAGAAATGCATTCTCAGCTTCATGCCTCTTGATTTGAGGAAAGAAAGGAGTATGCAATTTTTTCTGTCACAAATTGATAACTACATTCAATTTTTGGCTTTGACCTCAAGGAGATAGACAAATAATAAGCTGCAAATAAGGGGGAAAAAGACAGTCATTAAGTTTTAATATAGTATAATGAAAATCAAAGCTCAACGTAGTTTAAAAATTGAAAAATAAGGTCAGAAAAATGAATAGTTTGAAAATCCCACATTTAAGAATGTGAGGCTCTCAAAACAATAGCTAAAAATTGTTTGAAACATGTTCGCAAAAAAACAGCTAATTGTGTTCGACAACAATAGCTAAAAAGTGAAATTAGAACAGAAATCCAGCAACCCATCTTCATAAAAGAATAGAATTCCCAAAAAACGTGTTCAAAACCAAAAAATGAACTCAAATTTGAACCCATTATCACAAATCCTTTGTTTGAGCAAAAATAAATAAAACAAATCTAGTATTAGTATCATGTATGTGGGGGAAGTGGGATGAATTTCTTTATAAAGCTTACTTTTTCAAGTGTTGCAAATTATTTAAATTTCATGTTGGTATTTCACTTGCCTTCGTCATCTATGAATCAGCGAATCCAAATATAAGTGAGAGTGTATCTGATCCATAGTTGTTCCCTGCGATAAAATCAAAGCAGAATCAATTATGAGTGGAAAAAAACTATGGAGCCAGAGCTAGCAAGTACAAAAATCACATGAAAAAAGATAAATAAATATGAAAGAACACTTAAAGATGATATATGTCTATATGTTTGCACTTGATAATCGAGAATAAACCAATTCAACCAAGTCACGATAAACCAAGGACATTAAACCACAAAATAAATCTAGCAAGAAAAGAGAGCAGTTAAACTGAAGGCACATAAATAATTTCATAAAGTATCATTTCGTGTAACACCTCCGGGAGAGTGTCGATTGAGAACCTCAAACACCTATAAAAATTTGAACACCTATTGTATGGGCACTCTGGACATTGCAAACATATGAACTCGAAATTAACATATCCCAATGAGAACTTGAAATTAACATATTTTTATAGGATGTAAAACAAATCCAAATGTTGATTAGACTCGCCACATATTTTTCAGACCATGATTACAACTTGAAACGAAGAAAAAAAATCAGTTTGTTCACAAAAAAAATTGTACCTCCAAACTCAGCTTTTGCGTTACCACATTGAGGTGAATCGAATTTGATCCCTTTTTTTTTTAATAGTGGTTCCTGGAAGTCATATGTTGTACCTTAACCGTCTTTATCATTCTGGCCCTCCATGCCATAACAGGGGTGACCTCAACTACGATCATCATTCTTGAATATACCTTATAACTTCAACTCAGCTTTGCCTCCTGTTGGCCGCCCAACTGTACTCGCCTACGTACTGCATCGTTCGGCACACGAACACACCTGAATGCAAATAAGATTCACTATCAAATACATTATAGCAGGAGAACGAAACCTCACCAAAGAAAACAACAATCATAAACATAGGGCTATATATCAAAGAAAGCTACACTGGAAGGATAATAAGCTGCACAGATCCTAAAGGACACTAGAACCTGATGCTCTGATACCACCTGTGACACCTCGCCTAGTTAATTATCGGGTGATCAGTCCTTAATTAATTAATTTTAGAATATCAAGTTAGTTAAGATAATGCATCACTGTCAAAAAACTTAAATTTTAATTTAATAAAACTAACCACCTAATATTTAAAAACGTTGGTGTCAATATTTTATCTTGTTATTAACCATAAACATCAAAGTGAATATGTAAAGCCATCATCATACATCACAATAGCATAAAGAAAACTAATTGAATATAAATAAGGAACTGGAGAAACACATCCAGTCAAAACCCATACAATAATCCAATGACATGAAATCAAAGTCTAATGATGAAATAAATCAACTTTAAATCTCTGAATGTAAATAGGATGGACGAGATGTCCAACTGAAATAGAAGACTGATAGATAAGAAGCAATAGACTCATAAACGTCTACTAGCAATATCCTGTAGCTTCCACAGCAGCTACAGCTCGGCAAATGAATGGAAACTTCTAAGTCTGGTGTCCCTGTGGCTGAGCACCTAAAATAATAAAACAGGAGAAGAGATTTGCAGAAAAACGGGTCAGAGCTCGAGTATAAAAAAGTTTAAATATAGCAAGTGTTTAAATTGATTTAATTATCACATATATTATCCATGATAACTTAGCGTACTCACTTAAGATGCTCACCTCTCATCTATGTTCACACCTAGCGAGTCTAACTACCCATACTAATCTCGTCACTCTACCCGACTTTATGTAGGATAATCGCTATGCCTGATACCATAACTAATAACCCACAACCAATATATTATTATTATTATTTAGGAATAGGTTTAAGGATGTTATAACTCATTCTTATATCTTTATATTTACCAACTGGTGACCCAATAAGTATATACTTTTGTAGAGGGGGCTAGAAGGTAATCTTAGTATTATTGATAATTCCCCCATTACCAACAGTGTTAGGGATTAAGAAGACGAGGCAGCTCAGCGTGGCAACTCAGCAAGGAAGCTTAGCGTGGAAACTCATACTTTAGCTTGTTGTGTTAGTCATATTGTATCTTTGTTTATATTGACTATAAGTTATAACGGTTGTAATGATGTAATGAGAATAATAATGAATTTTACTGTGATGTCAAATGGTACTCACGAGAGACCAGGCTTGGCAGGGCCTGGGAGAGCTTTCATGCTCTATCGAATGACCTCGTCGTGGGAACTTTAGAGGGACTTGGTTTGGAGGATTGATAAGTGAGGCACCGTTGGGGCTTGTCCAAACATCTTAGATACACCTGCTAAACACCGAAGAACCCTGACAATGGAACCTCAGGCGGAGCAGCTTGGAGTTCCATCGGGCGTTGAGTTGTGAACCAAACATCCCTCTACTTAATGTCACATTTATTATAGGTGATGTCACTAGCCAGCTAAACAATGTCATACACGCACTTGAGTAAACCACCATGGTATTTGGGGCTATCAGGCAGTTGGTGAGTCACCTCTGCGACAACAGCCCCCTGACATACAGTGGTTAGGCAAAAGGCATGTCTTGGCATTTAATGTTTATCACATGGAGACAACTAGTGCATCAGGTATTTAATGTTTGTGACATAAAGTATGAGGGAGGTATTTCACAGGCATTGATGATTGAGTTGCCTCGAGGGTGGTGTGGGGGGCTATTTAAGGACCCCAACCACCATTGAGGAAGGGAGAGATTTTTTAGAGTTCAGAAGTTGTTGCTAGAGATAATAGACATTAAAGAGAGTTATCACAAACCAGAGAGTTTTTACTCATCCACCATTATCATTTATTACGAAGATTTTAATACTTGACAGAGATTATTGAGGGTGGTTGGTGTTTAACTGTCTTCCAAGGTGTATCTAGGGTGCTTACTTATCTCTCCCTCTATCTGAGTCACTTCTAAGTCCATTACTATCTTCTGAGTTATACATGAGAGATTTGTGAGATCAAACTAATTTTATCCTCACTGAGGTGTGTTCGTATGTCTTGTGGATAATCAATAGTGTCTCTATTTAAATTATCATTACTGTACTCAAAAGGGGTTACACCTCCATCTTATCTAAACTACGCGCTTACATTTGGCGACTCTGCTGGGGAGGCATTATTCTAAGCAAGGAGTATGGCGCAAGATAACGTTAATCGAAGGCTCAACATTGATGACATCTAACACAATAAAGAACAGGCTACAAGAGAACTGGAGGCTCTAAGGGATGGGGCTCATCGAATAGAGGTACCTCCAGTTCAGGAGACGATAGGCGATCCAAGGGTGACATAAGCTTCCACGAGTGCAGGGTTGGGACCCGCTCAGGTGTAACTCCTCATGAGTAAATTTTATGAGTTTTTGCAAACTCTGGTAGCTTAAACAGTGTTGGTAGGATTTGAATCCAACTCCTTCGTAACACTAGGGGCATCCCTAATGGCCCCATCGAGTGCAGGGGTAACATGAACAGTCCCAGCGAGTATACCCTCTGTTGGGAATCCAATCATGGGAACCTCAGGAGTATCAACGAACCCAACGACAATGATTGTTCGAGCTACAACGGGCACTCAGCCGATGGTTTCGTTAGTTGGTGCCCCAGTAGCATTATCCATGGAAGAAATGAGGAAGGATATGCATAAAGAGATCCTAAAGTTTATGAAGGCCTCCTGGTAATCTGATGGAGAGGTAGATTCGGTCTATGATGACTTTCGAACCCCTTATCCCTAAGAATACAACGACGAGCCCTATCCAAAAGTCTATATTCCACTTATATTTGAAAAATACACACGGAAAGGTGGGAACCCGAAGGAGCACATTAAGCGCTTTGTTGAACACTTGGGGGCGCATTTCAATAATAAGAAGCTCAGGTTGAGGGAGTTATCTAAATACTTAACCGATAAAGCATATACCTGGTATTCTCACTTAGCTCCCAAGAGTATTTCTATGTGGGAGGAGATACACGTATTGTTTGTCCAGAAATTCTTTCTGGCAGAGGATGAGTTTACTTTAACCCAACTGGGGAGGGAGAAGCAACGACCGGTGTAAGAAGTGGTGGCATACGTCTGAAGGTTCAGGCAAATATCCCTCGACGTGAGGGAGGAGGACAAAGAGTCCAAGTTATTACATATTTGTGCGGAAAGACTTCTTCCTGAGTACATCTGCCATCTTATCAATAAGACACGCGAAGGGACTTTTCGACGTTCTTAAGAGCGATAAGAAATATCTCCTTGGTGGTATGACCAAATCCGGCAATGGTTCCCATAATGTTTAGGAAGATGATACAACCTATGGGGGAGGACTCAATCCTCATGGGTAGGGTACACCGAGGGAAGATATGGGGGCAAGGCACCAAAAAAGGATAATAAGAGGAAGTTTAGAAGAGACGGGGAAGACCCACCACCATTACCTTGTACAATGGAGGAAGTTGTTAGATGTTACAACGTAATGGTCCAAGGAGGAATGGTCTATGAACCAAAGGGAATTCCCGTTGGGGAACCCGATGCGGTAACAAGGGCAGATCCCAAGTATTACCAGGTCCATCGAAAGATCCATTTGGCGGTGACGACGGTGCAATCGGAGGTGTTCTTGGCCTAGAACTACTTGGAGAGCTTCTCCTCTTACTCTCCAATGACCGTCATTAGTTTTTGGTTATGTTAACCCTAGAAGATAACACTTTCCATCTGATATAACCCTAGCAAATTCGTGGGTTTAATTACTCATAATTACAAAATGTCCAAAACGCCCTCCCGGGGTACTAAATAGGCCTAAAAACGCCCCGAGACCCAAACTAAACCCCCGGGTACACTTTTCTGACTATCTCAACCCTTTCGGACACTTTGGCGCACTCAAAACGACCATACGAGCAACTTAATATTTATTCACTTTTATTAATCAACATTTAGTCCCGACACGACACGGGCGCGTCCCGACTTAAATTTCCATAATTGTCATTTTATTCACCCGTGACAATTTTTATAAAATAAATCTCATATATTACTAACTCTCGTCACGCTAGTAAATATTTAAAACAACTTTCGGGATTAAAATTAAATTAATTTATCTCAATTAAAATTTAATAAATCCCTAAATTTAAAAGCCATAAAAATACGGGGTATTACAGAAACCTATTCCCGCCTCTCACAAAACACTAATGAGGGGATGAGGAACATCTTTACCATCTTCCCAGATGTGTCCTTAATCTTTACCTTGAACTCCCGATCTCTCTCCAGATCACGAGTGAGTTGGGATACAAGGGTTTCAAGTTTCATCTGAATCTCCACGGATGAACGAGCTCACTCGTAAGACTAGCCACTTATTTGGTCAAGTTCCCTCTCTCTTTCTAAAAACACTATTTCCCCCCCAAAATCTCTCTCTCTCTCTCTCTCTCTCTCTCTCTCTCTCTCTTAAAAGATCTCTCTCTCTCTCCCTCTCTCCAAAATCTCTTTCTCTCAAAGACATTTTAATAGAGGAATCTCTCTCTCTCATCTCTCGTAAATCCTTCTCTAGGGCAATGATCCTAGTTTCTAACCCTTTGTTTTGTTTTTTCATTTTAAAGGAATGAACATATAACTCGACTAGGTCACACTCCCTCTCACTTACATCATCATCACCCTCACTCACATCATTTTTTCTTGAGCGAGAGATAGGGCAGCTAGGTTTTTCTAATATAACAACGTTGTAACCAAAATTTTGTTTTTAATTTACACGCTTCTACCCAAACCGGAAACCATAGAGATAATTTTTGCACTTTTTAAACTTCATTAAAATACCTTCAACCCTTAATTTGGAAGCCTTGCAGTAGGAATTTTAAGAAGAATAAAGAAAACTATTTAGAGCATTTGAAAGAACAACAAGTTTCTTAAAGCATATTTTCCAGACATTACTTTTAAGCCACGAATATCCCTATTTTTCTCCTTAATTCCTATTTGATTTTTGCCTAAATCCTAATGACATATGTTTTGTAAATAAAATTAGGAACCTAATTAGAAAAAGTGATAACCTAATTAAAAATATATTTTTGTGATGTTTATAGAATGGACTCATGTTGTGCAATAATTGAGTTAAAATTGGATTATATTTCATGTTAATTGTATATGAATCCTAAAATTATGTTTAGGCTCATAAAATTATATAATTGATAAATAATGGCTAGAACATTGGAATATGTTCTTTAAAATTATTAGTTCGCATGTTTAAATTGTTATATGCTTTAAATTGGTGAAAACTCCCATGAATTAGATTATTGGAATTCGACAACTTGTTAGGATTTTAGGTTGAACATGTAAATCATATGCCGAAATTGGCATAATTCACATGTAATCGATCTTATTTATATATGAAATAAAGGAATATGACTTTGTCTTAGAGATTTGAATAATGGTAAAATTGGCATATGTTAAAAAAATTATTAGGATTATCGGGATACGTACATTAGCTTTTGTAATTAAAATGATTTGTAGTTATTGTTCTCTAGGTATGAGACTAGAGAGTGGTCAATTTTCCGGTTAGTTACTTCCTAGATATGGGACTAAGGAATGCTTGCGGCTTTATTTATTTTCAAGGTATGTGACAAGGGAATGTTGGTGTATTTGGGTATTTCCTAGTTATGGGACTAGGATATACGTATGTTTTATTTATATCTAGGTATGGATTGGTTTCTCATGCCCGGGTGTTTCGGGGCAAGTGATAATTGGTGAGAACCTGATTAATAGCTTTGATAATAACAAGTATTAAAGATTAACGAATTTGTGGTGTCATTGTATATGCGGGTGTATGTCGGTTGGATACATTGTATGTGTGGGAACTATCATGTGTGCCTACTTTAACGGAGTTTGTTTGGGCATTATGGTATGTGCAGTGTCTAGTTTTGATTATCTATGATAATTAGGGGTACGCAAAAAATAACTAATCGAATTGAGCCAAAACTACCATTTTTTAGGCTAATTCATGTATCAGTTTTGTATTCAAAGAACTGAGAATCATCGATTCAGCCGAAAGATTTTAAATAAAAATGGTATTAAATTGAATCGAATTGAAAGTTAATATACAAGACCAAATCGTTTATTGTTTATACGCATGAAAGGTTTATAAATGGTCTCCACCTGGGTTCAGAAATTGAAAATTCTTTTCAATTGGATTAGGGTTTTCGCTCTCTCTTTTGGTCTAAACCCTCTCATGGCTCCATTAATTGAATTGAAAGAGTCGTGGACCAAGGAATCAAAGGCAAGAAATGAACCAAATGAAGACTTTTTTTTATCTCAAATATACCTAAATAAAGACCTATGTATCGAACTCAAACAGAACCAAATGAATACCCAAGGCATGACTTGAATCCTATGTACATTTGTGAATAAATCCCTCTGTATGTTGTGTGATTTCATCTCTGAATGAAAATTTTCTCAAACATTGCCCAAATTTGATGTTTTATAACTTTTCTTTGATATGTATTTGTGTGATTTTATCTTCAATGTATGATTTTTGAATTAATTTCTAAAAACTAAACAACTAATCGAAACCCACCATAAACAAACCCAATCGAAATAGATATATCTCGATTCTGCCTTGGTTCAAAAAATAAGACTGTAAGGACATTTTTGTCCATTATTAATTTGTATGTCGTACGCCGTTACACCGTTGAGGAAATTCAAGATCGCATCTACAACAACGGATCCTAATATCAAAGCGTCTTCAACATCATAACCTCTACGAGAATGAACTTGGTAAATTTTTGTTTTTAAGTTCCTTAACCTTGATATTTAGTATTGGGAAATTTTTATAAAATGTTTTTATAAAAAATAAGAAGTAAGTTTTTTCAAGAAAAATGAGGCTTTTAAAAGTTTTTTTATTTTTTCTGGGAAATCGGACCAGTCCACCCCTTGTAAACGAACCGATCCGCCCCCGGACCGGTCTGCCCCTCAACCGGATCGATCCGCTTGCTGCAGATCCAGTAAACCCCGGACCGATAACGAACCGATAAAGCCTATTTTAAAAAGAACAGATCCGAGGTCGGACCGATCCGCCTCCTAGACGGACCGGTCCGCCTGGGATAAAATTGAGTAGTTTCGTGAGTTGTTTTTCCACCAAGTTATATTTCCTATATATATACCTATTTCGATGGTATATTTTCTTAGTCTTTGAGAAAATGTTTCTAAGAGTTAAAACACAACAAGACTTCAATTTTTGATGTGCCAAACATCTTTTTGATTCACACACAAAAATCCCAATTACTTTTGTGAATCTTTTGGAACCCTATAACACAATTTTGTTATTGTTCAACCCTTGTGGAGAAGCCGTCTCTCTTCTTCATTGCTGACCACCTGGAGTTCCTGCGAGAGATTCCAGACGACACTATTTCTAGCCGTTTCTTTGAAGGTTTGACGAAGACACCGTTATACTCGTGGGCGATTATCAGGTTGTATGTAAGTCAATGGTCTTGTAAATTATTCGAAGTTCTAGAAATAAAAGCTTTTGCCCTTCGGGGATTTTTCCTTAACTTTGTGTCGCTTGCTTTATTTGTTTATGGGTTGACACTTGCACTTTAGATGCATGATTAGGGTCTCTAATTAAATAAGGGGTACTTGGAAATTTGCGAATTTAATTTAATTTAATCAATTATCACAAAGTCGCACTCTTCAAAGACAACCGATATATTGGTTCAATTGGCAAATATCCTCCAAAATCGAACCTTGCACACCCCTAATAATAATATGTGTGGGGTCTAGGAAAATTAGTTATAGTAACAGTGTGTGTAATGGTATGTGTGGTGTCTAGGGTTGTCTGGCTACCATAGTATGAGGGGGACCTAGGAAAATAGTACTATAGTGGTAGGATTTTATGTGGAAATACATCATGGTATGTGCGAGTTACATTATGGGACATCGGGCTATAATGATGTAGTGTTGATTGTTGTGATGATATGGGTGGCACACCATAGTATGTGCAGGGTCGTATAGGAGACTATCTGGTTATAGTTGTGTAGCAATTGTGATAAGTGATATGGAAAATATAATAAAATGTTAAAGAAACATAGTGGTAAAGATGGATAGTTTACCTTACTTAAATTACTTATCATCAATTAGTTTACCTTACTTGTTTCCTTATTTAAATTACTTATCATTAATTAAAATCTTATATCATAATATTTGTCTTATGTAGTGCTTATAACTGGGTTCATATAAATCTAATTATGAAATGTAGCTCATATTCTTGCCGTGGGACCTTAACCATTGTTGTTGACTAACATATCAAGTTAGGTTATTGGTAAATACATAGTTTGGAGTAGCGAGATGTGCCGTTGGATCTTACTTTTTATACATTAGATAGATTCCCTTTCCAGTCGTATTAGATTTCCTTTCCATTCGTTTTTATTTAGGAGACAGATGCATTTGAATTTAGTGGGTCCTTAGATTCCATAGTTGTATATGGTTTTGATTTAAAGATTATTGTGGGTACCCAAAAATTAGAACTATGGGCCTGGACGAGTATCCCAGTCCTGGCGGCCCAAAGTCCAGGCCCCTCATCTTTTATATTGATCCGGTCTCCCCCCACGATCCCATGAAGGGAAGTTATAGGGGAGATGGAAACATGGAGGAATCCATCACCTCCACTCATCTCCATGTACATGTATATATTAAACCCTAGGTCCGGGGCAAAAGGACAAGTTGTATTCTCTGTAATCACTCTCCGGAGTATATAGAAATAATATCGACTGTACCACCGTGGACGTAGGCACATCTTTGCTGAACCACGTACATCCTTTGTTGTGTGATTGGCATCTTGTATTCCTTGTTCTTTTCTTGATAATTTTTTCTCTCATATTTATTTGTGTTGCATAATAATTGCATCTACAATTGGCACCGTCTGTGGGAAACGCTCATCTTTCCCTGAGAAGAGCCCACGTCAAGAAAGGAGTTTAAGATGTCTGGCCACAGCAGCAATGCTCCCCAAGCAGGAGATATTCAAGAGCCACCTGCTCCTCGCAGGATTAGTTCTGAAGTCCGACGTTCAGATTAGAGAGCTCGCCTGGAAAGACCAGCCTCAGAAGAAAGTCAGGGACCAACGAGGTCCACGCAGATATCCAAGTTGATTGATGCGTACGAGGCAAGGCTCCACGAGTAGAGGGAGTCTTCTCGCAGATACGAGGCTGAGAATGCTCGCTTAAAAAGAAGACTGGAAAGACTAGAGAGGGAGCTTCATCCTGATAACAGGAGACGCCCATATCGCACTCCTAGCCCTTAGGTGAAAAAGTGTCGCAGCCGAGGAAGGAGCCCTAGGCGAGAATCTCAAAGGGACAAAGGAGGCGAGTCAGACGAGGACCTCCACGAACAGCTGCGTAGGGAAATGGATCAGCATCCCGCTCACCACGGAACAAGATCAACCAGAGAGCTCGCGAGGCGAGCTCTCAAAACCAGATGAAGTCACCTTTCACAAGAGAAATCGAAGAAGAGGAAGCTCCCAAGAAATTTGCCATTCCAAGGTTCAAGATTTACGACGGAAAGACTGATCCCATCGATCACGTCAGGCAATACCGATAGGCCATGACCCTTTGGAGTCACCGAGATGCCCTGATGTGACGTATTTTCCCCTCGAGCCTTCATGATGTAGCACAAAAGTGGTTCGAAAGGCTCCCCCACCGGTCAATCAAGAATTTTAAGTCCCTAGCCGAACTTTTTATGGCCCGATTCATCACCAGTAGCTCCCATCCCAAAAGGATGGATGCTCTACTAACAATGAAGAAAACGCCTCAGGAGACTCTCTGAGAATACGCGAAGAGGTACTGGGAGTTATTCAATAAAATCGAGGACTACGTGAAGGAAGTGGCAGTGGCCTCCTTCAAAATTGGGCTCCCTAGTTCTTCCCTCCTCTACCAATCCCTGATGAAGAAGGAAGCTATGACTATTGACGACCTAATGGCCCGAATCGAGAAATATGCAAAGGTGGAAGATGTCACCCGCCCTAATACAGAAGAAAACGGTCGAGCTAAGCTCACTACCAAGATAGGTGAGAAAACTGAGAACCATAGGAAAGGAGGAAAGAATGGAGGCAAAAATGGCTCCAAGAACGGAGGGAACTAGGACGCATCGAAAGCATTCCAGGCGGTCAACACCGTCTTCAAAGAACCAATTTACAAGGTTCTCACAAAGATCAAGGATGAGCCATTCATCAAGTGGCCTAGGAAGATGGGAGGAGATCCCTCGGAGAGGAACAATGCGTTAAGATGCACTTTTCACAAAGAGGGAGGACACAAGACCGAGCACTGCAAAGCTCTTAAGTCTCACCTCGAAGAGTTGGCCCAGTCCGGGCATTTGAACGACTTTGTGTTAAAAAGGGCAGAGAAAGTGACTGTCAACAGAGAGGTGAGACCCGATAACGTGCTGGAGGATGATGCTGGACACGAGTTCATAGTAATTAACGGAGTATCTGATGTCAAGCAGATACAAGGGAACTCATCTCGAATGGAGAAGAGAAAACTTACAGCGGTAATGCAGGCTTTTCAAATCGATCCAGCAAAGTCACAGTCAGGAAAGCGTCGACGAGCAGAGGACGTCAACTATAACAAGCATATTGTTTTCACGGATGAAGATTTGATGGGAGTAAGGACCCCACATCATGATGCCCTATTCATTACACTCAGGATAGACAAATTTGACATCGACAAGATGCTCGTCGATTAAGGAAGCTCATCCGAAGTAATGTACCTCGACCTATTCAAGAAATTGAAGTTGAGCGTCGCCGACCTAAAGGAAGCTACTGTTCCTTTGGTCGGCTTCGCTGGAAAAATGACCATGCCCCTAGGCAAGATAGTGATGCCAGTTCGTGCTGGGAATGTCTCCAAGATGATTGAGTTTTTGGTAGTTGACATCGAATCACCATACCAGGCCATCCTCGGCAGAGGATGGCTTCATGCAATGAAGGCGGTCTCCTCGACCTACCATCAGAAACTCAAGTATGTAACCGAGCAAGGAGTAATGGCGATCCACGGCAACCAAGCAATGGCGAGGAAGTGCTTCATAGCATCCATCCGACCAAAGCCAGAGAATAAGGTCGGTCAACCCAGCGAGAAAGTTGAAGAGGGTGTGATACCTTCAAAATAGCAATTAAAGTATGGAAGACCTGGAGTAAAGGAGACCAGGCTCCTCCCCTCCGAGCGTGTCATCGAGGACATGGTAGAAGTTATAGCCGAAGTTGGTGACAGTAGCAGAGTCTTCTTGATTGGAGCATCTCTCACCGACCAAGAACAGAAGGATTTGACGACCTTGCTGAGGCACAACATAGATGTTTTCGCATGGGAACCATACGAGATGATGGGCATTGATCCTAATATGGTCTGTCATCAGCTGCACGTTGACCCCACATTCAAGCTAGTCGCGCAGAAGGCACGAAGAACTGTACCCGAAAAGGCTAAAGCGGTCGAAAAGGAAGTCGAAAAACTGTTGGATGCAGGATCCATACGGGAAGTGCAATTCCCCAAGTGGTTATCTAACCCAGTAGTAGTTCCAAAGAATAATGGGAAGTGGAGAGTTTGCATCGACTTCACTGACCTCAACAAAGCATGCCCTAAGGATAGTTTCCCCCTCCCAAAGATAGACCAACTGGTAGATGCCACTGCAGCTCACGAGCGAATGAGTTTCCTGGACGCATACTCAGGATATCACCAGATCCCCTTGTATGCCCCAGACCAGGACAAAACGACGTTCATCACGACAGTTGGGCTATATTGCTACAAGGTCATGCCATTTGGGCTCAAGAATGTGGGGGCAACCTATCAGCGGCTGGTCACAAAAATGTTCAAGGATCAAATGGGAGACACAATAGAGGTCTGCATCGATGACATGCTCGTTAAGAGCAAAAAGAAGGAAAATCACCTCTCAGTCCTGTCAAAGACCTTCGAAATCCTCAGGAAGTACCGAATGAAGCTTAATACGAGCAAGTGTTCCTTCGGTGTACAGTCAAGAAAATTTCTTGGATACTTGGTCAGTAAGAGAGGAATAGAAGCTAATCCAGACCAGATCGATGCAATCAACAGGGTACAACCCCCTCGAATAGTCCGGGATGTGCAGAAGCTCACTGGAATGCTCGCTGCCTTAAATCGCTTCATTTCCAAATCCTCCGAGAAGTGCAAGCCTTTTTTCCAGCTTCTAAAAGGGAGTAAACCGATATAATGGAGCCCAGACTGCTCGCGAGCTCTGGACGAGCTCAAGTCCTACTTAAGCTCTCCATCGCTGCTTGTCATAGCACAACAAACGGATTCTTTGTACCTATACCTCTCGGTATCCAATCACACTGTCAGCTCAGTATTAATATGCGAGGTTGCAGGAATCTAACACCCCATTTACTACGCGAGCAAGACCTTATTAGACGCCGACAAAGGTACCTGCCATTGGAAAAGCTCACCTTTGCACTGGTAATAGCCTCGAGGAAGCTGAAGCATTATTTCGAAGCCCATACTGTCATCGTCCTTACATCTCATCCCCTTAAGGTTGTCCTAAGGAAAGCGGATTTGTTAGGCAGATTGTCTAAGTGGTCAGTCGAGCTCGGCCGGTTTGACATCCAATTTCAACCAAGGACAGCTATCAAGGGTCAGATCCTTGCTGATTTTATAGTCGAATTCACAGGCGAAGAACTCCCCGACCAACCTCAACCAACAAAGGAAAAGGAGAACCAAGCAACAGTGGAAACCTGGAAACTATTCGTTGATGGAGCCTCCAACTCAAAGGGGGCAGGCGTAGGCATTGTTCTCATCACCCCAGAAAACACCATCCTTGAGAAAGGAATCAGGCTTGGATTTGCAGCCTCCAACAACGAAGCAGAGTACGAAGCCCTAATAGCCGGTCTCCAAAAGGCGCAAACTCTGGGAGCAAAATGTTTACAGGTGTTCGACGATTCTCAACTAGTCTCCAATAAGATAAGTGGATATTACAACGTGAAGGATGAAAGGATGTCAACCTACCTCACCCTGGTGAGAAAACTAATGACGAGCTTTGAGGAGATTAACATCCAGCAGTTTCCCAGAGGACAAAACAGTCATGCCGACGCCTTAGCAGCCCTAAGCTCGGTAGTTGATTCTAGCCTTAAAAGGGTCATTCCCATCGATTTCCGCATTTGTCCGAGCATTAACCATAACAGCAAGTTGCCAAACGTGGAACAAATACTCCGAGTGGGATCAGCCCCAAGCTGGATGGACCCCTTAAAAGATTCTTTAAAAGAGGGCACGCTCCCAGAGGACAAGAAAATTGCCCACCAGATAAGAGTCAAAGCTGCTCGCTTTCACTTATCCACAGGAGGCGACTTGTATAAGAAGTCCTTCTCCGGTCCCTAACTTAGATGCATCCACCCAGGCAATGTAGAGCAAGTGCTGCGCGAGCTTCACGAAGGAATTTGTGGAAGTCATGTCGGAGGAAGGTCTCTAGCCTTTTGAGCAATGAAGGAAGGCTATTGGTGGCCATATATGCAAAAGGACTCCGCAGTATATGTCCGCAAATGCCTGAAATTCCAACTTCACGCTCCTATGGTCCACCAACCCGCCAGTGACCTAAAATCCCTGACCAGCCCATGGCCCTTCACCCAATGGGGAATGGACATCATGGGACCACTCCCCACCGCTGCCGGTAATCGCAAATACATGTTGGTTGCAACTGACTACTTCACAAAATGGATCGAGGCAGAACCATTGGCAAATATCCGAGACGCTGATATGATAAGGTTCATATGGAGGAATATAATCACTCGATTCAGAATCCCCAGAACCATCATCACTGATAATGAGACACAATTCGAGAGTGGCCCCTTTCAGGACTTCTGTAACGAACACGGGATCAGGCACAACTTTAGTTCGGTGGCCTACCCTTAGAGCAATGGGCAAGCAGAATCTTCCAACAAAACTGTGATCGATGGATTGAAGAAGCGATTAGAGCGAGCTAAAGGCACATGGGCAATCGATCTACCCCATATCCTATGGGCATACCGAACAACTCCTCGGCGAGCAACAGGAGAAACCTTATTTTTGCTAACATATGGCATGGAAGCAGTCATCCCACTAGAAGTGGGTTTACCAACAATGAGATCCGACCTTGTCGATCAAGGCTAGAATGATGAGGCATTGCTCGCTGAACTCGACCTCGCCGACGAGCGTAGAGAACTTGCCCTAGTAAAGCTCGCGAGCTATCAACAACAGCTCGCAGAGAACTACCACAAAAGGGTTAACCCGAGAAGATTCCAAGTTAGGGACTATGTTCTAAGGAAAGTCCTGGGCAACACAGTAAAGTCATCAGACGGCAAGCTAGGCCCAAACTGGAAAGGACACTTTAAAGTAACTAAAGACGACCTGCAAGGTGCTTGTTGATGTAAAAAACTAGATTGCTCTAATTATTCAATCACAGATAAATAAATAAGACAAAGATTTTTAAAGTGGTTCGGCTAGGAATAAAGCCTACGTCCACTATTAGGTTATTGCTGAGTGTTTGCAGAATTCTTGATTACAAGTTCTCTCAAGAAATTCTGGTCCCTTTGAATGAGGGAGATACAATGTATTTATAGCCCTGAGGCTTACATATGAAAGGGTGGTGCATTAAATGATATACATATGAAAGGTCCTTGAGGCTATCATCTGAAAGGGTGATACATTAAATGATATACATATGAAAGGGTAACTCATTTAATGTTCTTCAAGAGTGTGCATCAAGATGATAAGCAGTCAATGAACAGTTTTGAACTGTTGGTTATCTGGCAATCAATGCTGTGGTCGAGATGCAGCTCGAACCGCCTTAGTTGCTCGTCGTTCAGGAGTTCATCGGAGCGCTGGAGTTCCTCGGAGTGTTGTAGTTCCTCGGGGTATCCTTGTTGCTCGGAGCGAACATGACTTGGTCGGGGGAAATAAACTTCCTCGTTGTTATTGTGCCATGTAGATTGACACGTGTCTTCTTATTATTGGTCCACGTCAGCAGATTAAATTTGGTATCAACAGAAGCCCCCAATGCTTCATGCTTGATGGATTACTTGAAAGGATGGAGTATTTATTCTGCAATGTTGCTCGGTGCTCGTGAAATTCTTGATCTACCTTCTTGATTTGTTCAACATAAAGTTCATTATCTCCTGGACGAAGTATGATGCAGGCTGATCGATGGTTGCTAGTCTTTCTTTAGAGGAACTCCGTGTGCTATGTATCACCCCTGGGAATTTGGATGCAGCCATGCCATAGTATGAAACTTGTAGCTTGTCATAATCTTCAAGTATGTTGATTGGTTTGCCATCCGACCAACTGCTTCCTGTGTCGAGCAACTGAGTGCTAACTTCACGTGCTTAATTTTTCTGATTTATGCTTATCTGACTACTTTGTCGAGTAACATATAGCTTTTGAACCCAACTCTTCAATCTGATTAGTACCAAGCTAGTGGTGGACTTCGAAACATTTTCACATAAATTCTTCATTACTGGTCGAGACAGTATTAGCAAAGATCTCAGTGCTATAGATGCTGATTTTGACTTCTACCTCTGCTCGGGGACGAGCAAGAGTTTCTCGGGGACGAACAAGTGATTCTCAGGGACGAGCAAGTGTTTCTCGGGAATGAGCTAATGCTTCTCGGATAGATCATCTGTGATGAATATCAGAATGTTGAAAGATCTTAACTTCATAAACTCCCCTTATATTTTAGATGATCCTCCTGCTGGCGAGGAACCTGTTTCAAAAGTAGAAGGAAAAGAAACCAATAGAATAGGAATCTCAATGTAATAGTTAGTATACATTTTCATTCTCAATGTATTTTGTTTTTTGAGTTTAATGAAAGACTTTCATTTTTGTTCGCAATCTTAATTGCTATTGTCTTGTAAATATCAAACACTTTACATTTATGCATATGTATCTGTTAAAAAGATAACAATATTGTGTTGTTCATCAGCTTAAAAAGTTTACAAAGTATTAGTAACGTTGCTCGATCACTTAATAATAAAGTAATGAGTATAAAAATGTTCAAACTGTTTCCAACCAACCAGGGTGGATAAATAATGTTTGTCGACCAACTACAGTTGATGGGTTTTTATCCCCGACCAGCCATACTTGGTTCAATTTCAAATATTTTCATAAAATGTGTCCGACCAGCTAAGGTCAATAATTTGTCCTCGTCGACCAACTACAGTTAGTGGGTCTTTATCCCCGACCAACTATACTTGGTGTATTTTGGAATATTTTGTTCTTCAAAGAACGTTTTGTAATAATATTACCTCCCGACCAACATAAGTTGTAATGTGAGAATATATTTTTATCTTACCAACCGTAGTTGATCATGCTGGTGTACACCTCCTAACCAAAGGAGTAGTAGTGGTTCTTTCGAACTTTTTGGCTCATTCGAGCTGTCCACTAGATATCTTACCAATCGTAGTTGGTCACACTAGTGTCGCCACCTAACCAAAGGAGTATTTTTTGGCTTCTTAGAGCTTTTGGCTCCTTAGAGCACTTTTTGGCTCCTTAGAGATTTTGGCTCCTTAGAGCACTTTTTGGCTCCTTAGAGCTTTTGGCTCCTTAGAGCGCCTCCTAACCAAAGGAGTATTTTTTTGGCTCCTTAGAGCTTTTGGCTCCTTAGAGCACTTTTTGTCTCCTTAGAGATTTTGGCTCCTTAGAGCACTTTTTGGCTCCTTAGAGCTTTTGGCTCCTTCGAGCGCCTCCTAACCAAAGGAGTATTTTTTTTTTCTTGCCCTTTTACCAACCGGAGTTGGTCGTGGGTTTGAACTATCAGGTCTATTAGCTCTGAGGATATCCTGGCGCTGAGTGAACCTTCAAAATGTTTGACTGATGATAATAGGCAGCAAACTCCTCGTTATCAAATTGTGTTCCATGGTCTGTGATGAAGGCATGAGGGAGACCATATCGGCAGATGATGTTCTTCCAAACAAACTGGTACACCTTCCTTCTCGTATGTCATGTCAATAAGTGGCTCAGCTTCTATCCACTAAGTAAAATAATCTACTGCGATGACGAGGTATTTGAATCCTCCTCGAGTCGTCGGCAATGGTCCAACCAAATCAATCCCCACATGGAAAATGGCCAAGGATAAATGATGGGTGTCAACAATGTTTGTGAAGTTCTTCGAATGGAGGAAAAGTGTTGTCACTTGTCACATTTCTTGGCATAAGCTATACAATCAGCTCTCATCGTCGGCCAGTAGTATCTCTGCGTCATCACTTTTTGCAAAAGTGTCCGACCTGCTACATGGGCTCCACAGGACCCTTCATGGATCTCTTTAATCAATTCTTTCACCTCGGAGGGATGTACACATCTTTGCAATCCTACCATAATTCCTCGTCTATACAAAATACCATTAATTAGTACATACCGAGCAGCTTTAAACTTCCATTTCTTGGCAGCGAGCTTATCCTCCGGTAATTGTTCCTCCTCAATATATGCTCCGATGGGATCCATCCAAGATGGTCCTAAATCAAGGGTAATAATATTCATCGTCAGGTCTTCATCTATGCTCCGACTTTCTAATACTTCAATTGGTATCGTTCTTCGCAGCTCGGTACGAGTAGCTGATGCTAATCGGGCCAAGGCGTATGCTCTCACATTCTCCATTCTTGATATTCTTACCAGTTTGAACAGCAACAAACTTTGATACCAACTCCATCACCTTTGCTTGATACTTGATCATCAATTTTCCTTCGGCTCATTATTTTCCCATCATTTGGTTTACGATCAATTGAGAATCACTGAAGACAATAACCTGCTGTGCCTCCATAGTATTTGACAAATTAAGACCTGCAATCATGGCCTCATACTCAACCTCATTATTAGAAGCTTTGAATTAGAAACATAGGGCGTATTCCATGTCGACCTCGTCTGGGATGTTCAAAACGATCCCTGCCCCACAGCCTGTAGTGCAAGATGAGCCATCTACATATAGCCTCCATATAGGCAACTTGTCTTCTAATTTCTGGTCTGACAGAGTTCCTCGGTGGAATACTTGTCGCTTTCTTTCATCACACCCTGATACTTCTGAATACACCTCTTGAATTTCAATATACCTCCTGAACTTCAATATACCTCCTGAACTTCAATATACCTCCTGAACTTCAATATTCCTCCTGAACTTCAATATCAAAAGTAATTCCTGAGCAAGAAAAACAACTCCTGAATGATGATTAGTCGGGGCCCTGACCATGTGAGTTTGTGGATTTAAATTTGATGCTCGATTGCATGATGTTATAAGAATGTGCCACCAAATGAACAAATATATCTGTAATAGAAGCCCCCAACTGTGGAATGTGAACTTTGAATGAGATTTATCGACCAATACCAACCGGAGTTGGACTTTACCAACCGGAGTTGGATTTTGTCTACCAACCGGAGTTGGATTTTATCTACCAATCGGAGTTGGTGGTAATTGATAATAAATGATGAAGACTTCCTCGGATCTGACCAACAGATTGTTGGGAATAAGATAATATAAATGCTGGAGGCCTCCTCGGCGCTGACTAACAGATTTGTTGGGAATAAGATAGTATAAATGCTGGAGACCTCCTCGGCGCTGACCAACAGATTTGTTGGGAATAAGATAATATAAATGCAGGATACCTCCTCGGCGATGACCAACAGATTGTTGGGAATAAGATATAATAAATGCTGGAGACATCCTTGGAGCTCGCCGATCCGTCGAGGTAGAATCATATAATGCAGAACAAGAATAAGATCTTTCAGAACATAAGAATATGGCCGAGATCGTTGTCAGGCCTGCATATAAATAAGAATTACCCCGACCAACTATCCGTTGGGGGTGAAATATAATAAATGTTATAGTTCTCCTCAAAGCTGAATATGATAATAAGTATCTCGCCGAGCTCCATGTTGAGATGAATATAGAATATGAATCCCAATGGATATATAGAATCATTTGTGCTGGAGCAGATATCTGGGCCCGAATATAAATAAGAATTACCCCGACCAACTATCCGTTGGGGGTGAAATATAATAACTGTTGTAGCTTTTCCTCGGAGCCGAATATATATAGAGAGAAGAAATTTTTCGAGCTCCATGCTGAGATAAATATAAAATATGAATCCGAACGGATATAGAATAATTTGTGCTTCAGCATTCGTCGGTATTGAATCTTGTGCCTGTAAAAATTAATAATTTGCTCTACCATATGTGTAGGCTGAATTGATTAGTCATGAGAATAATTTACTCATCCAATCAATATATGATATGTATCAGCATAAAAATTTCAAAATATGAAATAATATGTTTTATGCCAAATGTGTGTGAGATGGACAAATTATTATCAAATATGCATCATAAATAAGACGTAAAGTTTTTTGTAAATTTATTTAATCTCCAACAACCAATCAGGTATTAGTTGCTGTTTAAAAATATTTTTGGGGTGATCATAAGTTAAAAAGACTTAAGCCCCCTGCTTGTCCCCAAGCCGAACTCGTGTTTAAAGAAATATCAGGGGTGCTTAGCATTTTTTAATACCCCAAGATTCTACTGCTGCCGACAAACGACATGGATGTTGCCGACCAACATTTAAGGATATCTCAAATTATAGAATATATGGTTGGATGACCAGAATATCTCGAATCTTTAGATCAAAAAATAACATTCAATGTAAAATTTAAGCCTTAAGAATGTTAATTAAATGAATAAATATATAACCCACTAGATCGTGTGATTTCGACAAAGAAACCTTGTGATGTGATGAACGAGGGGCCAACATATCAAATTTGTGCTCAGAGTCTTGATATGGTCATGATTATTTACTGATCCTCTTTTATAAGAGGTGGGTAATGATTTTTCAGGTGAGAGAAAATTATTTTTTATATTGATCCCTTCCTATTCCCAATTTGGAGAGATAAAAATATGGTGAATGATTAAAGTTATTACCAAATTTATATAAAAAATCAATCAATTTGACTTTATTGACATAGATGGAAGATGAACCAAATTAAGTATATAATTCATAAAAGTGAATGCAAAGAGACTCAAAATTGAAGAGAGTGAGAATATATATGGGTCATGATTTCCATGAAAAGACTTTTCATTGTCTTTAACCTTTTCCCATTAAAAATATGATGGGAATATGAATAGACATCAAATATCTTACAAAATTTATTTCAAAATCAACAATGAAAATGATTAAATCTTATCATCGTCGTATATATTGGTATATGTAATCATTTAAAATATTTATTCCATGATATAAAATAGAAACTTGAGAATCAAGCAAAAAGTTATGATTTATGAAATCCACTATTTTTCAGATTTCTAAATAAGAATGAATCTAACAGTTATGATTTAAAAATCATGATATGCAATATTTTGCAGATAAAAATTGGACAATTAATTTATGTATATAAACATAAAAATCACGATTCAATCAAAAGATGTATGTATAATTGATTATACGTAGAGAAAATAAAAACTTAGCTTTTGGTGGAGAACAACGCTTGTAACACGTTCCCATAGACGGCGCCAATCTGTTGATGTAAAAAACTAGATTGCTCTAATTATTCAATCACAGATAAATAAATAAGACAAAGATTTTTAAAGTGGTTCGGCTAGGAATAAAGCCTACGTCCACTATTATGTTATTGCTGAGTGTTTGCAGAATTCTTGATTACAAGTTCTCTCAAGAAATTTTGGTCCCTTTGAATGAGGGAGATACAATGTATTTATAGCCCTGAGGCTTACATATGAAAGGGTGGTGCATTAAATGATATACATATGAAAGGTCCTTGAGGCTATCATCTGAAAGGGTGATACATTAAATGATATACATATGAAAGGGTGACTCATTTAATGTTCTTCAAGCGTGTGCGTCAAGATGATAAGCAGTCAATGAACAGTTTTGAACTGTTGGTTATCTGGCAATCAATGTTGTGGTCGAGATGCAGCTCGAACCGCCTTAGTTGCTCGTCGTTCAGGAGTTCATCGGAGCGCTGGAGTTCCTCGGAGTGTTGTAGTTCCTCGGGGTATCCTTGTTGCTCGGAGCGAACATGACTTGGTCGGGGGAAATAAACTTCCTCGTTGTTATTGTGCCATGTAGATTGACACGTGTCTTCTTATTATTGGTCCACGTCAGCAGATTAAATTTGGTATCAACAGTGCTTATCATTTGGAAACGATGGAGGGCAGAAAGATACCACGAGCATGGAATGCAGCTAATCTCAAGAAATTCTATTTTTAGATTCTCGAGGAATTCTATTGTTGAATCTTTTTCTTGTATTTTTTATGTGAAAGGACAGTTCATTTCCCTTATTACTAATGAAATCAGTAACAGTTGCATTTTATCACACATCTTTTCCAAATCATAGGCACGATGGTCGATATAGCAGGGGAATACCCCTCCTCACGTCATCGTCATGAAACACGAGAGACCTCTTATCATTGACCTTGGAAATATATAAAGCCCTACAGAGGATTCTTAGGCAACGCGACCAGATTTTATACTGGCCATCAAACCTACTTTGGTTGAGCAAAATCCTGATCGGATGAAGACATCCAATACCAGGTGTGTCCTCGCCAATTGCACTACTTAGGCCTAAGGGAGTGTGACGACACAACCTAAAAGGTAAAATGGGGCATAATGGTATTTTGGTATTATACTGGACTGGGGGGACACTTGCATGACAAAACAAAAAGGATTATGAAGCAGCAAGAATATAAAAAGATTGAATGAACACGTTTAGTAGGCAAAATTTCCCAAAACACTAACTTTTCATTAATCTCTTATATTTACAACAATGATAATACATGTTTAGTCGGCGAAGCTCGCCCAAAGCATTTACATTATCAAAAAAGACAAAAGAATAATAACTTGCAAAATCTCAAGAAGGTGGAAGCCTCCGAACAAGATAATCTGCCACTCTAGCTCTTCGTCCGTCATCAGGAGCAGGGACTAGCTCTTCCACAACCTCATCTGCATCCAACTCCAATAGTTGCCAAGGAATAGCATCAATGGGGATCCATCGATCATCCCTCCTAAATGGGTTGGGCATCAGAGTGGAGGAGGACATCTCGTGACGATACCATAACACCGAGTTCCTCGAGACCTGAAGCTATTTCAAGGCACTTAATCATCCTATGATGAAAGAAAGTTCCTCGAACTCAGATAGTCTTGTTGGAGCATTTATCCAGCCTTGATCATAACCGTCAGCCCACGCTTACCGAGGACCTTTCTTGAATAAATGCCGCAATCGGGTAACGTCCCTTTGAAGCCCAGTAGCAATTACATATGCTCACCGAACATCATCGCGGATCTCTTCCATCTCCTTATCACGTTGTTCTTCTGCTTCCCTGTTCCTTCCCCTGGTGCTCCTACCAGCTCGCGGGAGGGGAGGACGAGTGGAACCTCGCGGCATAAGAGGAGTATATCCAGCTCGCGACGACGAGGAGCCTTGCAGAACCGCTGAAACAGTGCTCGGTGCATGCTCTCTAAGTTGTAGGACTTCCCTCCTCAGGTTTTCATTCTCCTGCTGCAGGAATCCCCAACTTGGTTGATCTCGGTGGCCTCTAGTAACCTTGATCTTAGTACATTGACTTCCTCTTGCATTGAGGCACCAATGCCTTCCATCTCTTGGAGCCTGTCCTTCAGCTTAGACACTAGCTCGGACTGCTCCTTATACTTTTGATTCCTTAACCTAAGAGATTTACAAAGCCTAACAAAGGCCTGACGAACCTGAGGACTGACATTGGGACCAAGAGTCCTACCCAATTGAGATGTGGAAGGAATATACTCTTTTACATCAATCAACTACAAGACATAAAAGGGCAATGGAAAGAAAAATCAATCAATGCACTGGAAAAAGAAGCCTTTTCATTTCATTGATAAAAGTCAAGTACATCGAGCAAAAATTGGAAAAATTACAAGCAGAAGTACAAAAATAGTCCTAAAAAAAGATTAACTCGCAACCTCAGGCTACCCAGAGGTGGCTGGCTGCTTCCCCTTGTCAGCAGCAGCAGAGGCATCCCCCTCTACAGGGATGCCCTCATTCGCCTGGGTAGGACCAGCATCGGCAGGAATTGTCTGAGAGGCAAGATCAACACCCTCGATGGATGGGGCAGGGGCTTCTTCCTCCACAGTTGGCCTCGTACCCGGGTCATGCTCGTCGAATAGAGGAGATTCAGCATCAACACCAGCAGCTAAGAGGGCCTTGTTCCTGCCCTTCTTGAAGTTCAAACGGCTGATGTAGCCTATCTGAACTTCGGCGTCTTCATAAGCAGCAGTCCACCCAGAGTTGTATGAATCCTCCTTGATGGTGGCTAACTGGGACTCTTTCTCCTTTAACTTCTCGGTCAGAGCCTTATTCTCCTCCATGACACCCAGCTTGCTCGAGCAGACTAGGTCATAGGCCTGCCTCAGCTCGCTTAGCTCCTTAACCGCCGCAACCCTCTCTCGATTAGAATTGATGAGGGCCAGATTAGAGCAAGCTCGGGCAGCGTCAGCAGTCTTTAAATTAGCCTCCAGCTGAGAACCCCTGACTTCCAGAGCGGACTTCTGCTGGTTCAGCTCTCCATTCCTTCTCACCAACTCGTCACGATAACGGTAGAGCACGATGAAGTCAGTCACAAACTGCCAAAAATACAGAAGAGATCAAGAAGGAGAAACAACTAAAACTTATTAAAGAATTGAATAATGGAGAGGATCTTACCAAGGCTAGCCTCTGGCTAGCTTGTAGGGCCAGTTGATCAGACCCCAGCGCCTTCTGGCGATCTGCAGGAAGAACTGCCCTCTCGAGCAGCGCAGGTGCCAGTTGAGGAGAAATGGCAACTGAGGCCCCCTCGGGCAAAGCAGACACTGGGACTAAGGCTTGCTCAGCCTTCGTCCTTGACTCCATCTTTCTCCTCTCTTCTTCTTTCTCCCTCTCCATTCTCTTCCTCTCCTCCATCCTCTTCTTTTCCTCCACCTTCTTTCTTTCCTCCTCCTTTTTTCTCTCCCTCTCTATCACCTGCTCTTCCTTTCTCCTCTTCCTCTCTTGCTCCTGAGTAGAAGACCGAGAACCAGTAGCCACAGCCCCAGAAGTGAACTTTTGTTTCTTTGACCTTTGTGCAAGAAGCACGTGGTCCTCATCATCATCATCTCTAATCAAGTTCTTCCTTGTAGGCATCTCTTCACTTGAACTGCTGGAAGTGCTCGACGATCCTCGAGCTTCAGAATCCTCCTCACAGTCAGAGGAACTGCTACTGTCAGAGCTCCCTTCACCCAAATTGCTCGCAGCTCCTGCAGGCTCACTCTCAGAGCTGCTCTCCTCTTCGTCCAACTGGATAGGCTCAGCAGTAGTATATCCGAAAGAATCAAACTCTGGTACACTATCCACAGGCCATGCTATGAAGCTGGAGCCTACGTTTTTATACTCGAGCAGGCTCCAAATTCTTTGACCTCTCTGTGGAAGAAAAAGCAAAGAGGGGTTAGAAAAGTCACAAATCAGCAAAGTTTGGAACAACAGTACAATGTCTACATATATATTCTTCCCCGTAAAAAGGAACAGTGAACCTCTCAGACCTCGACCCTTCAAACTGGGGAGAGAACTGCCAATTCCTAACGAGGAAACCCTCTTGCCAGTAGTCCTTATGGGAATCAGGTAGGTTTACTACCAATACCCTATCAGGGCTCCTAGCTTTGAGGTATAAGACACCTGAATTAGTTCGAGAAAAGGAATAACAGAAACAGATCTCGCCAAGTCCTAACCTAGTACCATACAACTGATTTATTCTATGGACGCCATTTACTATTTTCCACATATTAGGCGAGCATTGTGCGAGAACAATATTAAAATAGCCAAAGAAATGCAGAAACAAATCATTGGGAGGGAAAGTGAGTCCCCCCTGGGAAAGTAGCAGAACATGGATCCAGTAGGCATCCTTTATATCCCTAACATTCCTAGGAGGGGAGGCACAACATTCAATATCTACCCACTCAGGAATGTTGTAGAACTTCCTGAATTCAGAGATTGACCTATTTCCAATCTTCGCCATTGAAAAACTCAAGAAAATCTACAAACCAAAGAGAAAGTGCAAAGAAAGGGCACGAGAAACTTACAAAATAAAAGATCGGTTCAAGTGATGAAGAAGCACGAGCTCAAGATGACTAAGAAGCAATGGGAATGGGGATTAAAAGAAGAAGGTACGAGGCGCTAGAGTTCTCAGAATAAGGATGAGTACTAGAAGGGCTGAAGTGACAGAATAAAAAGTGGCTATCCCAACAAGCCTTCAATTCTAATCATAGCGCACAAATAGCGAAGCGGGTGCCGCCAAAGCAACTTCACAGTTTTCGAAGAATCGCAAATCAGCCATAATGGCTGATCATTTAAATCCATTGAACCCATAAACATGGCCCAACAAATTTAGGGGCAATTGTGGGTACCCGAAAATTAGAACTATGGGCCTGGACGAGTAGCCCAGTCCTGGTGGCCCAAAGTCCAGGCCCCTCATCTTTTATATTGATCCGGTCTCCCCCCACGATCCCATTAAGGGAAGTTATAGGGGAGATGGAAAACATGGAGGAATCCATCACCTCCACTCATCTACATGTACATGTATATATTAAACCCTAGGTCCGGGGAAAAAGGACAAGTTGTATTCTCTGTAATCACTCTCCGGAGTATATAGAAATAATATCGATTGCACCACCGTGGACGTAGGCACATCTTTGCTGAACCACGTACATCCTTTGTTGTGTGATTGGCATCTTGTATTCCTTGTTCTTTTCTTGATAATTGTTTCTCTCATATTTATTTGTGTTGCATAATAATTGCATATACAATTATGTTTACAACATCTTATTATTGGAGTTTTATATAATTAGAATTTTAGCATGGTGACGGATTTATTTATGATGGATGGATTAATTATTGTTGGATATCTCATTTCATATCTTATTGGAAAAAGTTTAAATGTCTCATATTTTTATCACATGCTAATAATGCTATTCTTATTCTAATGACCGACATATCTTTCCATTGGAATGTGATCAACATCAATGGAAAAATATGTGGGTTGTTACAGTTAGTTTCAAATCATGGTCTTAGGTCTTAAGGGTTATAGGTCCGTTATAGTTTTTTGTGTGCCGATATTTGATATGGTTTGCTGATTTTTACTCGTTAGGCTTTGGATATAACGTACCATTTGTTCCTGTCTTTGTGGATAGATGGGTTTATTAATGGTACCATTTGGGGAGTCCGAATTATATTTATTTGATTTTAGTTGAAGATTAATTAGTGTTAACTTCAGGGTCTGACTATTGTTTATTATTGGAGGATTATAGACGTGACTAGTGGGGTTAGTAGAGTATGTTCTTGTATTTTACATATATGCGGGGGGGGGGGGGGGGGGGGGGGGGATAGGGTGTATGGGCGGCCTAGTCATGGCATACTACGTTAGGCCTATGAGCGACTTACTTCTATCATATGATGTGTGGGTATATGGTTAGTCCAAGATACGTTTATGTTAGGAAGAGGGATCTGAGCATATGGTAGTGATATGGATTTATGAATCTACGATTACACTTTATCTAATTTCAAGGACAAAAAACTTGTATTAAGGGGGAAGACTGTAATACCCCATAATTTTAAAAATTGATTTAATTATTTAAAATGAATTATGAAGTTAGAATTTAAATTACTTAAAGAAAATATTCAATTTAAATTAATTTGGTAATTTTTTGCTAATTAAATTAATAAAATAAAATTTTGTTTAATTATTTGATAATTTGGGTTTGTGGTGGAAATTTAGGGGCATTTAATTCTTTTTGGACTAACTTGGTATCCATTCTCGAACTTTTATAATGTCAATCATGTGCAGATTTACTAGCTTGATTTTATTTGTACATAAGTTGGAATTTTAATAATTGAACAAGATTTAAACTCTAAAATAAATAGGTAAGAGATTGTTTGCCGAGGAGTGGACCGCTATAAAGAGTCTCCTTAGACACTATAGCGATTTTAAGGACCGTGATAATAGGGATCTTCAACCGCTACAGCATCTTGAGTACCGCTATAGTGGGTATGGTTAGTCGCGTTAATGGATTTAAGCGAGAGATGGGGTGGCTAAGTTTTTCTTCTTTAACAGGATTGTAACCAAAATTTTGTTTTTATCTACACACATATGTCTAAGATAGAGTAGCTTATTTATTCAACTCCTAAACTCCATTAAAATATCTTCAACCCTTAATTTGAAGCTTCGCACTAGGAATTTTAAGAAGATCAAAGAAGGATATCTGGGGAATTTTGGAAGAATAACAAGTTTCTTAAAGCATAGTTTTCAGAAATTTCCTTTTAAGGTAAGAATATCTCTATTTTTATCCTTAACGCCTAATCTAATTAAGGGAAATCATAACCTAGTTTAAAATATTTTTTATAAACTTTATTTTTTTAAATAAATATTTATTATCTTCTAAATAGCTTACATATCTATATACCTCTGAAGAGGTTATAAGACTGAAACATAAATTAGATTCTTTATAAATTAGAATCCTTACAAGAATAATTGAATTTAAAGAAAAATTAAATCTAACTTAAATCAAAAGTGGAAAATATTAAGCCCCTTGAAAACCTATCCATTTGTGAAATTTGGAAATCCCCATTTGTCTACTTTAATCAATCCCTTGATTTGATTTGGAAAGTCTTCTAAATTATGAGAGGAACCTCTTGGTCATTCATACTTCCCCTTTTTGCGAGAAAATTAGCTACTTGATTGTCTTCCCTGCATATATGCATAAGAATATATTTAATCTTCTTAAAATGTTCCAATTTATTTTCCAAGGAACTTTAACTTTTCCTTGAATAATATCTATTAGAACCTTAAAGTCACATTCAATAATGAGATCATAATGTTAGTGATCCATGAAGAACTCCAAACCAATCTTTGAAGTTATATCCTCTGCATCTGTATTTGAAACTTCTTCAAATGATGAACTAAAAGACCACACCATATCTCCTGATTGGTTTCTTAGTATGACTCATCCTCCTCCCTTTCCTAGGTTCCCTAGAGCACTGCCATATGTATTTAGTTTCAGTATGCCAGTAGGAGGAGTCATCCACTTGATCTACAGCCTTGGATCACTCTTTTGATGAACTTTGTTGGGAATGTATAGCTTCTTCAAATGATTTACCAGATACAAAATAGAAAAAACATTATAAGTACCTTCCTCATACTTTCATTTATTCATGTGGATCCATAAACACTAACAACCAAGAGATGGGATGACTGTATTGATGGTAGGGTCTACCTTGTGTCCACGAATCCACCATTGGAATAGTTGATTTCTAACACCTCTTGTTGCTATCTTCACCCCATGCTCCTGAGTAAGTTTGTTCTAAGATTGAGAAGCTACATATCCTCTTTTAAAAATATGATCAATGTTTTCCTCAACTGGAGTAACACAACACTGACATTTAGATGGTCCCCTGATTCCAATTAAGCTAATCTTATCATCAGTTGATAGGAAGTTATTTAAAAATTTCCACATGAAGACTGAAATTTTTTTTAGGATTGTTCTGGGCCAAATGAATTTTAAGCTGATCCAAAAGTAGTTTTTTGTTCTAAATAACTCCCAAACATATGTTATTAAGAAGGATCCAATGTTACTTGGCTTCCATACCACCATGTCTGACTAATCTTACCATATCTCTTCAAATTTTAGAATCTTTATTGCTAGAATAGGAAGGAAAGTACTTTCCATTTTTGCCTTATCCCATTACTGACTTAAACTCCAGAAGTTTTTAATGCCCTGGTCATCTTCAATATCATAATTTTTACATTCTTCTATTCCCCAATTGTCCTTGTAAATGTTGATTTCTCCTTTACCAAGATGTCACCTTATATTTTCTTCTATTATATCTCTCACTGAGCACATTACCAAGTATGAGCACCACTTCTAATTGGAGCTTTGCTTGGATGATATTTTCTATAGTATGTAGCCTTCATAAATTGAGACCATATGGAATTATTGGATTTAAAGTTCCACCATAACTTCATACTCAAAGAGTTTTCAATGTCTTTTGAATTTCTGATCCCTAAGTCTCCTTCTTGGACAAGTCTAGTGATAACTTCCCATTTTCACCAATTATGTCTCTCTTATTTATAGCTTGAAGCCCAAAAGAATTTTTCCATTAAACCATTCAATCTATTAACTATTACCTTAGGAGGAATTAAGGCAGATAGCATGTAAAGATGCATCAAAACTATCACATCTTTGATTTGGACTATTTTCCCCCGTAGACAAACATTTTGCTTTCCATCCTGATAGTTTTTATCTCACCCCTTGCACCATATCCTCAAAATAGCTTATTCTCTTTCTCCCACTGAACAATGGACATCTAAGATGAGTATTATGCCTTTCCTTATCTGCACTCTTGTATACTGCCTTAAGAAAGATAAATCTCTTTTTAATCAACCCAAGCACCATCATTATTCTTATACTCTGAATGTTCAATCCCTTCTATTTACCTCTCACTACTCTATAAAAGTAAGTTGAGTTCTTATCTCCTTCTGCAACCCATTTTTCATTAGCTTTTTTACACCAAAAGTCGATCTCTACTTTAAGCCTTTGATTATACATTATAGTAAATCTATTTAGATCCTCCATTTTCTCCTCTATAGGATTTTGTTCATAGCTGATCTCTGTATATAGTAAAGCATCCTCTGCATTTTTAGCTTCTTGAAATATATAACCATATGTAATTTTACTCCACACACTCAATTTCTCTTTATTGCCTTTAATTTTTTAGAAGTAATTGTTACAAGGTTAAGACACCACACCTCCTGCCATAATTTCTTTAGAATATCACCCTATTCCTTCTTTTAACTCGAGAATTTTACGAATCTAAAGCTTCTAAGGATAGTATTAGATAGTTGTTCTCGTCTAATGTATAAAGAAGAATGATCTGACATGCTTCTATTAAAGAGAGAGACACTCTAATTGTAATTGAGATCCATGCAAGCTTGGTTCATTAGGACTCTGCACCATATACTATGATCAGCATCCCTTTTATTATGACAAGTGAATTTTGACCTTATATATCCAACATCAATTAGTCCATTCACCTATATGCATTCAAGAAACTCATACATATCTCCTAAATTTACCTCATTACCTCATGCTTTTTCTGACATCTCTGATACAATATTATTAGGCCATTCACCTTCTTGCATTAGGGCTTTGTACTTCTTAGTCATGAATGATGTTATAAGCATTTACTTAGAAACCTTTGTTATGGTTTTAGGCTCTATGATTAATTCTCTTTCTTCTAACTTTGTAGTTGATTTGGCTGCTTCTTTACTTCAAAAAGATCTCTGAACCCACTCTTTTGTTGTATTTTTTTCTTCTACTCCTTTATTTTTTTTTGCACGTGTTTAGATTGTATATTCGGAATCCTGTCTTCATCCATCTTCTTCATGTTGCAGTTATCATGTAAATGGCCTTACTTCTCACACAAAAATCAAAATGGAGGGAGGTATTCATACACTATTAATTGCCAGAAACCTGTTCCTTTTTCCTTATTTCCAATACATACTCTAGATGGTATGGTCTTCTTTAAATCAACCTCTACACACACCCTTTCTTAACTTGGTCTTGATAAAGAATCAGTGGCATTGTCTACTTTAAGAGGGCTACCTACCATTTGGGCAATTGAAAAAAAAAGAATTTATATTATATAAGTGGATAAGTAGGAGGCGTAAAAGAATCCAAGATAGTACAACCAAGGATTATTTATGAGGGTGAAACTCAAGATCCCATTTGAATGTACGCATATGAAATCTGCGAATAACCAAGTATATTTTAGACAAAGTCTGTGATAGTCCTCTACATGATCTAATTGAATAAATATATGTTTTTTTATCTATATGACCAATATGAAAAGATGCTTTAAGGTGGAGGGTGGAGAAGAATTTATGTATATCATCTATTGATGGTCTTCCATGCGAGAATTTCCCCACGATTGCATGCTTGAACGGTGTATCCATATCTTGCAGGATGGAATCTTCATAGAGAATGGTAGGTTCTACTTTATATGATGAAATCTTCTGTAAATCATAGCTTATTTTCGTGTGTGACCCTAGAACTTATGCAAAAGAGCGTGACTTGTTATGATCATATTCTTGGATGGCTTAATTGATATGAGGATTTCCTGGGATAAAGGCTTCTGTATCTTGATTGATTGATATAAACTTTATATAATGGACTCAATACTTGAAATCTTGCATGTTATAGAATAGTTGGACTATGTTAATTGTGAAATTGGATTTTATTGCATGTTAGTTATATATGAATCCCGAAGATATGCTAAGGCTCATTAAATCAAATGATTAATAATTATTGGTTAATATATTGGAATATGTTGTTTAAAATTATTGGTTCGCATGTTTAAATCATTTTAAGCTTTAATTTTATTAAAACTCCCACGAATTAGATTATTGGAATTCAAAAGCTTGTTAGGACATTATGTTAAATTGTAAATTATATGATGAAATTAACATAATTCACATGTAATTAAGCTTACTTAAAGATGGAATAAAGGAATACGACTTTGTCCTAGTGATTTATATAATGTTGAAATTGGCATATGTTAAAATCAATAACCTCGTGTGATTATCAGGTTACATACCTAAGCTTGTACTTGTAATTAAAATTATTTGTAATTGTTGTTCTCTAGGTATGATACGAGAGAGTTCTTACTTTTTCTATTGGTTACTTACTATGTATGGGACTAGGGAATGTTGGTGGCTTAATTTACTTCCTAGGTATAGGACTAGGAGAAATATATTTTTTATTGCTCTCTAGTTATGGGATGGGGATGGAATTGTTTGTGATTCCCGAGTGTTTTTGGGGAAAATGATAATTGGTGAGAACCTGATTAATACCCTAGATAATAACGGATTTAATGCATCATTGTAGGTGTGGGTGTACATCGAATGGCTATAGTGTATGTGCAGAACCTATATTGCCTTGCTACTTTGATGGATATATGTGTGTGTTACGGTATGTGTTGTGTTTAGTGTTGGCTGCATATGTATATATGTGAGGGGCCTAAGCAAACTAGATATAGTAACGGTGTTATGTATTCGTCATGGTATGTGCGGTGTCTAGGGTTTTCTAGATACCATGATACATGTGGGAGCTAGGTGAATCTGACTATAGTGATGGGATTTTTTGTGGAGATACATCACGATATGTGCGGGTCATTGGGCTATAATGATGTTGTGGCAATTTTTAATGGTATGTGTAGGTTTGTATAGGATAATGTTTGGCTATAGTGGAGTAGTAATTGAGATAAATGATATTGAAAAGATAATAAAATATTGAAACAAACATAAGGATAACGATGGATAGTTTATTTTACTTTCTTATTTATTTAAATTTCTTATCATTAATTAAAATATATGTCCTGATATTTATCTCATGTAGTCCTTGGGATTAGGTTCATATAATGCAAATTGGTAAACGTAGCTAGTATTTTTGTAGTGGGACCTGATCCATTATTGTTGGCAAACATTTTACATTAGGTGACTAGTAGTTACATAGTTTGGAGTAGTAGGATGTTCCGTTAGAGTTTACTTTTTATGCTTTAGATAAATTTTCTTTCCTGATGTATTTATTTAGGAGACACTTGCATTTGGATTTGGTGGGTCCTTAAACTCCGTAGTTGTTTATTATTTTAATTTAGAGATTATGTTTATGACATCTTATTATTGGAGTTTTATATAATGAGGGTAAATTGTCAACACACAAGATGGAGACACGTGTCCATTGTTCCTATCAATGATCTCGCATGAGAAGATAAATATGGTTAATGCTGATCAACAGAAATATCGAAATTAGATACAATCGATCAATATAAAGTCAAGGAGTCCCATACGGCTCAACCTCATTCTTCTCACTATAAATGTAACCTTTATCCTAGGGAAAAAGGGCAAGTAATCTTTAGTATTAGGAGACGATGAATAAATAAAGAGCAACACCCTATGGATGTAGGCACATTGTCGAACAACATATATATTTTTCTTGTTTGATTGAACTTTAGGTCTTGTTATCTTCGTCTTTGATTGTGTTGAATAATACTTATAGGATTTTACCACCTACATTTGTCATCGTCTATGGGAAATGACTTCCTTTTCTCAGCTAAACAAAGCTAATGAGAAGCCATGTCTCGTAAACATAACCCACACCTTCCATCTCACAGTAGTTGGTTGAATAATCAAATGTCCTTAAGGTTCCTAGAGTCAGTCCAAAATCTAACCTATTAGGAGCCGCAACACTCCACCCTCGTTATTGACAATAGGAGGATCAAACTATAGAAAGAAATGAGACGGCATGGTATAACTAGATCTTTAAGCTTGTAGATGCCTAAAAATAATGACTCTGTCGGTAGGAGGTCACGTGGAACCAATAATAAGAGGACGCTCGATTTTAACGTCCCCTGAAAATAACAGAGCAGGCACTCTATAGGGACAAATGTAATCGCAACGCTCGTACCCCTATCCATTAGGTGACTAAAACTTGCAGTTGAGGAAGGAGTTTAAGACGCAATTAGGATCATTCCAATTAAAGGGGCTCACCAAATAGAAGAGACCATGATGGCAGTTATCGCAGCAAGAACGATTTTTGTAACTTCATCCGAAGATAGATGGATAAGCATCCATCTCATTGAGGGGCTAGATTCACCAAGGATTTGGAAATGATATCCCTCATTAGTTAGATGAAATCCCCCTTTCCTGAGAAGTTCGTCATTCCTCGATTTAATATATACGATGGGAAAACAAACTCACCGACCATATTCATTAATATCACCAGGCCATGACCCTCTGGAATAATAATGAGGCTCTCATGTGTCGTATATTTCCTTTTATTTTGGGGGACATTGTGAAAAGGTGGTTTGAAAAGTTATCAAACTAGTCAATAACAAACGTTAAGTAACTTATGAAGGCCCTCTCTCCCAGATTCATCATTAGCTCCACCCATCCAAAAAGGATGGACTCACTCCTCGTGATAAAGAAGAATCCGAGAGACCTTGTGTGCTTATGCTCGACAATAGTAGGAAACCAACAACGAGGTAGAAGACTATTTTGAGAAAGTGGTTGTGGCATCATTTAAGATCGGCCTACAGAGTAGTTACATGTTGCATCAGCCTCTTAAAATAAGGAGGCCAAAACGATAGAAAACCCGATGTCTAGAATCGAGAAATACACCAAGGTGGAAGAGGTGGTAGCGGGAACCCAATAGGATGATGGTAGCCTGAAGGAGAAAAAGAATGGAGGCAATTATATTTCTTCCAAAAGTGGGGGAAAATAAGAATGGAAGATCTAAGGTCGACGATAAAATTAATCCTAGTAAACCATGCCATCAACACTGTTTTCAAAGAGTTGATCTATAAAATATTCAAATGGATAATGGATCATCAATATTTCAAATGTACGAGGAATATGAAAGGAGAACCATTGAAGATAAATGTTTCCCTAAGATGATCTTACCATTAGAAGCATGGGCACAAAATAGAAAACTATAAGGCACTAAAGTTGCACCTAAAGTAACTAGACCAAGAAGGTCATCTAGATGACAATATAGAAAAGAAGAACGAAAAGGTCCTTATGGAATGCGATTAAATTGCTGATAATGTACTGGAGGATGAAAAAATAAGACACGAGTTGCTTTTATCCATGAATCCTCAAGTCCAGGTCAGATCTAAGGCAATGTCATGCGAATGGAACTGAAAAAAGTAAAAATGGTCATGAAAGCCTTCCATACTGACATTCCTAAAACCCCAACTTGAAAATGTCATTGAATAAAAGATATAAATTATTTTTTATCTAAAATGACGGATAGGGTTGAGAAATCCACATTATGAAGCACTAGTAATCACTCTTAGATAGCCAACTGGGATGTGGATAAGCTACTAGTGGACCATGGGAGCTCTTTAGAGGTCTTGCACTTAAAGATGCTCAAAAAACTCAACCTCAAGATGGAAGATCTAAAAGAAACGACCATTTGTTTGTTCGACTTCACCGAAATGATGACAATACCCCTGGGAATAGTGGTACTCCTAGTTCTAACCAGGAATATATCCAAGTTGATAGATTTTCTAGTAGTGGACAATGAATCTCCATACAACATAATTCTAGGGAGAGGATGTCTCCATGACATGAAAGTTGTTCCTTCCAACTCCCATCAGAAACTCGACTACATTACTGATCGAGGGATAATGGAAATATGCGAAAATTAAGCTACTGCTCAGTAATGATTCATTACTGCCATTAGACCCAAATAAGAAGATAAATAGGAAAATATGGAGAACACGGAGGGAGACACTCCTCCAAGTAGATGCTAAAGTAAAAAATATCGGGGGTGGAATAAATAAGGGTGTCCCCCACATATAGAGTTATGAAACTACTGTAAGAAGTCATGTTCGATGACTCTCACCTAGAAAAGAATTTTCTAATCGGTATCTAACTCGTCGATCATGAAAATGAAAATCTTATCTCTTTTCCCAACGAGAACCAGGATGTGCTCTCTTGGTAGTCGTATGATATACCTAGCATCAATCTCGAAGTCATGTACTACCAACTTCATGTGGACTCTGTATTTTTACTAATCACACAGAAGGCACGATGAATAGCCCCAAAAAAGGCAAAGGTAGTGTAAGAAAAGTAGGAAAACTTCTTTAGGCAAGGTACATCAAAGAAGTTTAATTGTATAAATGGATCCCAAACCCTATCATGCTTAAATAGAGTAACAGAAAGTGGATAGTCTTTATGCACTTCACTAACTTAAATAAAGTGTGTCCTAGGGATAGTTTGCCCCTACTAAAGATGGACTAGTTGCTAGATACCACATCTATCCATAAATGAATGAGCTTATTAAATTCTTATTCGGGCTATCACCAGATCCTTTATTCGAGCCCGATCGAAATAAAACCTCTTTCATCACCACCTTTGGACTTCATTACTAAATAGTCATGTCATTCGGACTCAAAAACTCTAGGGATACCTACCAGATTTCGGTCACCAAGATGGTCAAGCATCAATTGTGTGATACTATGGAGGTATATATAGATGACATGCTCGTGAAGATCATACATATAGGCAATCATCTGGCGAAGACATTGGAGGTCCTCGGATATGATATGATAAAACTCAATGCAACCAAGTGCCCTTTTAGAACTCAGTCTAGTATGTTTATAGGTTACCTGGTCAGTCAAAAGGGAATCAAAGAAAATCTTGAGCAGGTCAATGAAATTAATAATATTTGTCCACCTAAAATAGTTAAGGACGTTCAAAAGCTGATTGGGATGTTGGCAACACTTAATCGGTTCATCTCTATATCCTCTAAAAAGTGTCGACCTTTCTTTCAGCTATTGAGGAAGGAGAAGAACCAAATATAGAATGAAGAATGTTAAAGGAACTTGAGGAGATAAAACTTCATCGTATTCTACCTCTTCTACTCACAGTCCCAAATTCGGATGATTCGATTTACTAGTATCTCTCGATGTCAGGTCATGCAGTCAGTTCGGCCCTCGTATATAAAAAGATTGGGCACTAGGATCCGATCTAATACATCAGCAAGGCATTGTTGGATGCTAATAAGTTCTATGTCCCTCTAAAAAATGGTCCTGCTCATTACTTTGAAGAATACTATGTTTTAGTTATCACTTCTTTCCCATTAAAGACATTGCTTAGAAAGGTCAACCTTTCTGGATAGATATCCAAGTGGTCGGTGGAATTAGGGAGGTACGAAATCTATTATTAACCTATAACTTCTATCAAAGGACAAGTTTGTATAGACTTCATCGCTGAATTTACTGGAGGACATTAGCCCAACGAAACGGAGCTTATTGACTAAGTGACCACGAGAGAACCTGATAAACTCAACAAATGGATGCTCTATGTTGGTGGAGCATCCAAAAATGGTAAAGGGTGGGAATTATCCTAGCTACTCTAGACCGTACTGTGCTCGAGAAAGAATCAGACTCGACTTCAAAGCATCTAATGATGAAGCAAAATATGAGGCTCTTATTAGTAGACTTGAGAAGACTTTGTCCCTTGGTGCTAGTCACCTTGATATCTACTATAATTAAAAGCTAGTATCCAATAAAATATAAGTATACTATAATGTTAGGGATGAACGCATGTCAACATACCTCCAAATCTCCTAGGACTTGGTCACCAACACTAGACCAAAATGCATTTTAGTAATGGGACCTTTTTGTATTACTAACAGTACTATACCATTACTATTTCTCATAATGAATTACGTTAGTAATCTAATATAACCATTATTAATATTAATTCAATATTTTAAAATTTATTTTTAAAAAAAGGAAAATTTTCCCCAATCGAAAGAAATTCCCCGACTATCACACACACCCAAACCAAAATAAATCACCTACAATTTTTCGTACACACTCATCTCTGTGAAATGTAATTTGTTCAGTACCAAATCACTCATTCACCCTCTTCATTCTTCTTATGCTACTATTCTCACTAACCTCAAGGTCATTTCTATATATGCTTTGTTACTTTCTCTATTGTATATTTGAACGTTTGTTATAATCATCTAATAGATCATCGATCCCAAACATCCAAATTGAAGTTTCTGAGCATCATCATCTCCACTGAAGGAATATTTCTTGAAAACCCTAAAGCTCATGTCTGTATTTTTTTAAATATTTGTAACGAATTCCATTCAGATTACAATTTTTTGTAATTTCTTTCTAAGAATAAGGGTAAGAAATAGGGTAAAGTAAAAATGTATATGTTAATATTCAGTTATTTTTCTATATTTATTTCTACGTTAGAATAGTTTTGTTTTAAATTTTGATTATTTTGAAAGTGCAAGAGTATGACAATCATTCCAGTGGAAGTTTGACTATGTGTGTGAGGGTTGGAATGTTCTCATATATGGTAACACACTTACTTTCATACCTTATTTAAGAGTGTGATGATTATGCACATTGTCTCTACTGGGTATGTATTTTAATTTAAATTTGATGGAAAATTTGATTGATTTTGTACAGTATCGATTTTGGGAATCGTGTATTTTATATAAATATTGATGGGGGGTAACAATGCTAACTAGCTCATTGTTGAATACAATCCCGAATAGAGGTGCTTTACAAATTGATTTTTTACATAAATAATAGTTTTATTTTGTTCAAATAAGGGAGTTTTTGAAAATAGATTCAAGTGAACTGTTAGTTCTCTTTCCAATTACCCTCCAATGCGGTTTTAAGTATCTGTATGGGGATACTTAATAGAAACTATAATAGTGTAACTTTTAAATAGTTCCCTTATTTATGTAAAATATAAATGTTGAACATAAAATATAAATGTTGAATATAGTGCCCTTAATTATATGAACTATTTTTGTATTTGTTCTTGGGATTTGAATATTGGAATAATTGAATTTGAATAAATATTTTTCTAAATATGTATTAATATTACTAACGGACCTTTACCGTTAGAAAATCAGACAAGAGCATTACAAAACTTGTGTATTAATAGAAATATTATATGTTATAAAATAGTTAGTAACAGTAAAATTCTGATAGTATGGTGTATATAGTAACAGAAAAGTATGTAGTAAATAAAAATTAGTAATGGTAAAATATCACTGGTAATTGCATTATCAGTAACAGTAAATATTTGTTACTAAATTTTTCCCCACACCTTTTTTCTAATGGAAAATTACGGTGAAAAATTTATTTTGTAATGGTAAAATACCGTTACTAAAAAGGAGTTTTGGTGTGGTGCGAGTTCAAGTACGTCCAAGTCCAAAAATTTCCCAGAGAAAATAACAATCACAGAGACTCCTTAGTTACTTTGGTTCCAGCTGTCAACTCTGACCTCAAGAGAACAGTCGAAGTGGAATATCTAGCTCAGTAAAGCATTATGAAGCAAAAGACTGTCAACCAAGTTCCTTTTGTTTAGAAGGATCCCAACTGGATGGACCCAATCATTACATACTTGTGGGAGAACACGACGCATACCGATAAGAAGTAATCTCATCAAATAAGAGTGAAGGCTGCTCGATTTTACACATCCCCTAAGCGAAAGTTCTATAGACAATTTTTATATGTGACGTATCTATAATGTGTTCATCACAGCGATGTCAACCAAGTTATCTATAATCTACACGAGGGGATATTCAAAAGTCTCGTAAGAGGAATATCTTTGGCATTCAAAGCCATAAAGAAATTATACTAGTGGTCTTATATGCAGAAAGATGTCATCTCCTACGTGAAGAAGAGTAAGAAATGTCAACTGTTCTCGTTAATGCTCCACGATCCAGTCAACGACCTCAAGACCTTGACAATCCCATGTACTTTTACGCAATAGGGGTTGGACATTGTTGGCCCACTGCCTTTAACACCTGGAACTCGAAAATATCTCCTGATCGGTATAGATTGCTTCATCAAATGAATAGAGGTAGGACATTTGGCAGATATACCAGACACCAACATGACCAAGTTCATCTTAAAAAATATCGTAAATCAATTTAGTGTAATGAGGACGTCTATCACCGACAATAGGATACAATTTGAGATCATCCCATTCCAAGACTTCGGTAATAGCCATAACATTAGGCACTACTATAGATCGGTGGCCTATCCTCAAAGAAATGAGCAAGCTGAGGTCTCCGATAAAATTTTGCTTGATGGAGTGATGAAGAGATTAGAAGAATTAAAAGGTGTTTGGGTGGTCGAGCTCTGCACATCATCTAGGCGTATCAAAAAACTCCTAGAAGATAAACTGGAGAAACTTTATTCGCGTTAGCTTATATAATACATGCCATAATACCACTGAACCAAGTCTATCGACCATGAGAACAACCGTAGTCGGTCAGAATGTGAATAAAGAGATCATTAGAACTGATATTGACCTGGATTATGAGAGAAGGGAACAAGCCTTGATTAGACTGCCATCCTACCAACAATAATCGATAAATAAGTACAATAAATGCACCAATTCGAGGAAGTTTTAGGTCAGAGACTACATACTAAGGAAAGTCACTGGCAACACGAGGAAGCAGTCGGACAATAAGTTGAGCTCTAACTAGGAAAACCCATTCATAATCACCAAAGAAGGTCTCCAAGCAGCCTACCATTTAGAAATAATTGAGGGGTGAGATAACTAAGGCTTGGAACGCTGCTAGGAAATTTTATTTTTGAATTTTTAGCTCGTTATGCAATTTTTAGTTTATCATTTCCATTTTTTATGATTAATGTTCAATTATTGAAATTATCTTTCTTATTATTCCAAATGGCAGGATAATATCATTACCAATTTTTCCAACCAAATTATGATTGTCATTGTGATAGCTTATTATGATTACACCTAGTCATATTTTAAGGTAATTTGTTTTTTGTCATTCACAAAATAAGAAATATCAAGAATTTCCCAATCAAGATAAAAACCTATATGAGATTCCTAGGCACTAAGCAATCAAACTTTGGTTGGTTAAAATCCAGAATAGGTGGATGGCGTAACAACTAGGTGCAATTTTGCCATATCTTGGTTTTAGGCCTAAGGTGGTGTGACGACACTGTCCTAAAAGGTAAGACCAATAAAAACACATGATCGACATAAATAATGGTAAAATGCAAACATGAAATTTCAAAATATTCATTGATTACTCAGATAGCCAAAGTTGATTGATTATAAAAATGAACAACAAAATTCTAAGGTGACAAAAGCAGTTGTGTTATCTTTGGCGAATCACTTATTGGTTATGACAGATTAATGATCATCATCGGGGTTAGGCTGAAACTCACTATTATGGTCGACAATATAGTTTCTCACCAATTTAATGGGGATTGTGTCAGGAGGTATCCATCACTCATCGCTCCTAACGGTACGTAGCTGAGAGAAAGGAGAATTGACCTGGTACCAATACTAGAACTGGGGATCCTAAGGATTTTGTAAACATCCATGGAATTTAGCCAACCAAACTTGTAAGATACCTGCCTAGCTTCATCCAAGTGTAATGGGGCATCCATCTAGACTTTATCATAACTGGAAGGCCAGATTATGTGAGAACTCTTTTAAAATTGGTACCTTAGTTTCATGATCCTTTGGTGGAGACCATGTTTGATCGCTTTGTAAGAGTATAGAATACTTGATATGCTCTATAGAATAGATTATATAAATTCCTTGTCAAAACATATTTGATTCTTTGTCAAAGAGGTAACCAGAATGCTTCATCAATGAATCAGATTCACTCAAAGTTGAACCTCAAGTACACCACATAAGAAAATGTATAAGACTTTGCATACTCATATTCACCTTGGCTAATTTATTTTTATAATTGAAAAATCATTTTAATTAACCTTGGTTTTATAATTTTTTCAAATACACATGCAAATATACTTTTCATATAGAAAAATCTATTTTATAAAGAATTGTATCTTTGTGTGTACTTTAAGTATATATGTTCATGCGAGAAAAAAATATGCTTGGAGTTTGCCTCAACATATATTTTGAAATTCTTCTAAGGCAAATTGGACAATATATTTTGGACACAGGTGTGACCTGCCTCACCTCAGCTTCGCTGGAGTGAATGGCTTGCCTAGCATCAGTGAAAATTGTCGCTTGAATTTTCTTATCCATGGTCAAAAACTCTGGACAATGGCGCGAATTTCTTCCCAGTAGTTCTGCCGCAACGATGGTCTTCCCCAGTTCAGCGACATTATATCGCTGCTTTCTTGTGTCCCCATTCAGAAAGTCTAAACATTGGTGCGACCTGGCTCACTCCAGGTTCGACGCAACGACGTAATAGCTCGATACAGGGAAACATGTCTAACAAGGCCAAATATCACTTTTGCACAAGATCTTTCTTTAATATCCTCTTGCTTAGTATGTCAAGTCTAACTTTTTGGGTGACTAAGATCCCGATGTGACTATTTGTCACCTTAAGAGTGTGACACCTAGCATTTGAGTTTTTAAATACTTTCAAATCAAAGGCCAATAAATTAGTGTGTCGTTTCTCTTCCAAACTAAAAGTGAGAACCTTGAAAAAATATTTTTGTTAATCAAAACATTTCATATGTTTTAGAGCACATTTTTTACTCTTCTTTGAGTTCTTTCAAGCCATTATTTTTATTAGAGACATATTTACTCATCTTGTATTCAAAATACAATCTTCATTAGTAAGTAAATATTTTCTCTTTCTTGGCATGGAAAAAATCATCTTGAGAATTAAAACACCACACCTTTACAAACACCTTAACACTCATATCTATAAGATTCTCTCAAAGATCCTAGGTGTATAACTTTTCTTGCTTGAAGGTTCCATCCTGGAATAATAAAAAGTTCCTTCTACTTTGAAGAAGAAAGTTTTGGCTAGAGGATTTGAAGGCATAGGTTGCAGACCAAAATCGATCGCGATTATGCAGCCTAATCCAATTACTGGAGCTCTTTAAGGAGAATATGGTGGGAAAGAGTCTCTAGTCATTTTTAGCATTGTGAGGTCATAAGTTTATTTCTTTTAGATGTAAAACTCTACCACAGTGCATTTTTCGTTCTTATAAGCCCAAGATTTTTCTCGTTGGTGGGTTTTCCCTCGTACATCATGTGTTGTGCTTATTTTACTCTTTTCGCATCTTTTAGAATCATTGTCTTAAATAAGATTATAAAACTTGAAAGATTCTAAAATTTAGTAAAATATTTTGTCGCATAGACTTTTGGATTGTTAAGTACTTTTATAATAATAAATTAACAAACCAATTCTCGAATTAGGGGAATTAATTTTTATTTGGGTAACTACCATTGAGGAACACCCTCTCAACTGGTATCAGAGCGCGTTTCCAATTTTTACGTGTAAAAAACTAGGTTTAAATCCTTTTTGTGTGCAATGAATGTAAGTTTAACCCTCCGACCTCCTCCATTTGTTAGTAAAAATTATTCCTAGTGGAAAGCCCGTATGATAGCATATTTAATGTCTACAAATTATCTCATTTGGAATATTGTGCTTGTGGAATCGACTTATCCCAAAATCATTGTTGATGACATCCAAATTGAAAAGATTACACATAATAAGGATGACAATGATTTAAAGGAGTGGGTGGAACATGAAGGGACTTAAAACTATTTTTTATTGCGTGTCCCCGAGTGAGTTTAGACGTATATCCGAATGTACAATATCTAAAGAGGCGTGGGATATTTTATAAACGACCTATGAAGGCACCTCCACTCTGAAACACTCCATGCTTTAACGGATTACCACATGTTTTGAACTTCTTACCAATAAGGAGAACGAAACTTTTGATGAGTTCTATACTGAGTTGAATGACATGGTTACATTTTTCTTTACTTTGGGTAGGATTATAAAAGAGAATAAGATTGTTGGTAAAATCTTAAGGTCTCTCCCACCCAAGTTTCATGGAAAATTGGATGCAATTGAAGAGGCTAGAGCCTTGCTTTCGAAGCCAATGCATGTAGATATGTTGGTTGGCTCTCTCCAAACCTATGAGGCAAATTTATCTTATCGTCAAGGAGTAACTCCTAAAAGAAGGAGAAAAATATAGATTTTAAGGCTAAGAAGGCATCTATAAATTTTAGTTCCCAGGATATTAGTGAGGATGATATGGTATTTCTCACTAAATTTGACAAAAAGTGGCAAAAACGATTTCAGTTTAGAGGCGCACCCAAAAACTATCCACCTAGACTTCAGATTAGCCATAAAAGTGGAGAAAAGAAAGATGAATATCCAAGGACCCTCACATGTTATATGAGTGGTGGTCAAGGGCATATATTGAAGCAATGTCCCTCATATTTGGGTCATGATGGTGGAAAAAATGCATAGCAAGCCAATTTTATTGATGACGACTCAGACTCCGAAGATGACTCTTAGCGAGAAAGAAATTTGAGGAGTTATATGATTTAGATTATTTTGATGTTTATCTTCCACCTAGTGAAGCAACAACTAAAGTGTCCCATCGACCCACAACCTTATAGGTGTACACATTGTCTTAAGTTAGGAGATATTAAGGAATTTTGTATTTTGCTTCAACCCACTTCACATTTGGGTAATTTTGATAAGGGTAAAAAGGTCGATAGGAAAGGGAAGAAGAAGTTGGAAGCCCCTCGAAAGTTTTTTTCCAAAGAAAAGTGGGAAAATGTTTGATCCTCCCACACTTCTTATTTTGGTTTCTAGATCGAACTCTTTAAGACTTGATTTGGATAGGGTACCAAAACAAACTATTGATGGAGAAGAACTAGAATCTATTGAAAAAAGTGCCAAGGCTTGGTCCTTATTAAAAAAGAAATAGGATTATTTTATCTTAGGTATCTTAGAGAGTTTGGTTTACTCTTTTTGGATAGACATCTTGATTTCTGTTTTGTTCATACGTCAAGATGTTTGGTCTAGCACAATATTGTTATTCTTGGCGGGTGTTATTTTATCACATGCAAACCTATATGCTTAGTTATTGTACTAATGGTTCTATTTATGGCTTATAATACTCCATGATTAAACGTTATACCTTGAATTTTCTTAATAAATTGAGCTTGCTATTTTAGAGTATTTATCATAACTCATGCACTTTTACACCGCACAATAAACTTGAGCATTTCCATGCAAAATACAATTAAGTGATTTGTTTTTTACTTCTACCGAAAATCAAATTTTGTATGCGATGTTTTGATAAAAGGGTGTCATTGTTAATCATTTTTTCATTAGAGTTTTTATCATCATGGTTGGAGTTGAAAATATATATATATATTTATGTGTGTGTGTGTATTTTAAAATCATGAGTGATGATGCAGTAAAGGATGCAACTTTGAATAGTGAGAAATACCTTTAAAAAAAATGGCAATAGTTCCCCACCCTTTGTAATGAATAAGTGAAAGTCGTTAAATGCAGAATTTTATCAAAATCGGTGTCTCAGTGATATTCATCTATCCAAAAATTGAGTAACATCAAGGATATGAGCTTAGAAGGTTTTAATCATAAATTGCTATTTGAGGGAGAAATATGATAGTTGAAATTTTTTATTTATTTTCAAGGAAAATTTAGGCTTTCTCTTTATTGCATAAAGTAAAAAATAAATAAAATTATGTTCAAACATTTATCTTCACCAGGTTAATTTTCATTTTATTCACTTTTTTATCACGAATTATGTATTTGAATAACTTTATCTTATATATGGATTTAATTTGACCTCAGGTTATTGAATGCTAAAACCTTTTTTATAAAGTATTTGGCATAACCAAGAACCATTGTATGATATTTCTATAGATTTTTTGGTCATCTAAAATGGTATTTTAAGGATTAAAATGTACCTGCTTTGTAGCTAAGAATCTATATATACATTTCCCCTTAGTTTGTATTATTTATGCATAGTTTTTTATGGCTAGAAGCTGGCGCAACCTATGTGTCGGAGCTAAACTGTAGCGATGATGGTATGGCCTATGAGAACTTCCTCGATGCAGCGATAGTGCCTAAGAATGATAAAAAAAACACAAATCGGGTTGTTTTATTCTTTTACCCATTTTTCTCTCAAAACCCCCTTCACCTTTAAGAGAAACCCCTTCCTTCCTCCCAATTTTAGCTCTTGGAAGTCTTTTAGGTTGTCTTTACCTCATTCTAGTGGATTAATTGTCACTTTGGTAAGTTTTTATTCCATAAATTTACTAATTTACTCAATTTTAAATGTTAGGATTTGATGATAGTTTTTTTCATAGTTTTTGATGAAATCTTCTCTATAATTGATGAGTTTCCACTTATCTTGACTTTAGATTGAATTTTCTGACTAGCTTTTGATGTGTATAGTTTTTTCTTAAGAATTTTGGGTTTGTCTACTCATATCATTAGTATAGGATCCTTTTTTTTTCATTTCCATATGCCATGGTATTTCTATGATTGTGTCTTAGTGTGTGATTTTAGGTTATCTTATGAATTCAAAATCAAGTTCGCGTGACTCAACTTACACTAATCATTCAAGATTTAATGAATTATTCACCGCATGTTATGTGCACCGGGAGAGGTTAATTAATTTGGACTCTTTTTTTGACACCCATCTACATGAGTTCTTGGGTAGAATGAGAAGTGGGCTTGATATTTTCTCTCAAATCGAACCATGCCACCCCAACTTGGTGAGAGAATTTTATTCAACTCTTATGGATGGTAAAGATAACTTAGGCAATAGATTTATTTCTACAAAAGTAAGGGAAATTCAAATGAAACTTTCTTCTATGTGGATAAGAAACCACTTCCAAGTTCCAGTAGAAAAATGTCCCAGATATCCTTAAAAGTCAATTTCGAGTGAACCTCATAATCGGGATGTGATTATTCAATTGAGCGACAATTATTGTCAGTATGGAATGGAAACACTCTTCCCTAAGCATTTATTTCTAAGGATTTTTATATACTGAACATGTTTGTTTCCTCTTGTATTTTTTCCACATACCATTCGCACAACGTATCGGTTAAATGTGCACGACTATTATACGCCATGGGTTTTTGTCATGTTATGTGTTTATGTGGTTTGATCTTGGACTATATTTTTTATCACACTAAGGAAATTTTAAAAGCTCACGCTTTGCCCTACGTCGTTTACTTTTGGAGTTTGTAGTTCCTTTACTTTACGAAGAAGTGTAGGAAAAGCCTTAATCTTCATTGACTATAGATTTATATTATAAGTCGATTACCCATCTTGGAAACTATAGTGGCACACACAAACCACCACATGTTGTTCCTCCACCACCTTCTCATCATGCCTCTACATAAAGAGCATCTAGTTATTTCCCTCTAACTGAAAATGAGTTAGATTATACCATCTCTTGGATATCTACTCAATTGTGTTCTAGTTCACAATCATCATTTGGTACGATGAACTCTTCCTTCTACGATGATTTTCAACACCAGTTTGATACTCATGTGTAGAGTGTCAGTGATGCCTTGCATGATGATAATAATGAGATTATTGATTTTTGTGTCTTTGGGATGATGAAGAAGAAGAATAAATGATGTGATATGATTTATTTTTATTTGGGGTTTAGTTTAGAGTTATTTGGATTTTGGTTTGAATTGATCATATTCATTGTAATCCTTGTAAACTCTTAATTTTTGCATTCTTATAATCTTTTAACATTCTGTATATCTTTGTTTGATATATTTTATCTTCCCATGTGTAGTTTAAATTAGTGATCTTAGGCCTATTACTCTCATGATTATATCTTCCTATTCTGTATATCTTTGTTTGATATATTTTATCTTCCCATGACTTACCTCAATGACTCAACTCCTGCAAGCCTTGGAGCTACTCCATTCTTCCACCCCCGCATAGTCGATAACTTTGAAATCCACCATCGTCTTGAAATCCACCGATGGGGCGAATCAATCGTCAAACATATGAAAGTCTATCCTCCGTATGCACACCACATACCAACAAACGGACTCCTCCGTAGAAAACTTTCTCTTTTGGGGATAAGAAAAATACCTGGTGCCAAATGGATGATCTCAGAACATAATATATATATTGGAACTTGGATCAACAAAAACTATATGGGTATAAACATGTTTTTGTGTAGAGATTAAATCATTTTAATTCACAAAAACAAAAGGACTTTTGGTAGAAATATTTTTCTCTCAAAATGTGGAAGAAAATGTCTCAAAATCCTTATCAAAAATTATGTTCCCGAACTATTAAAAGATATTAAAAAGAAAGTGGGGAATGGGGAGTTAAAAAAACTGTCGGAAAAACCGCCAAGTCGTTCGAACATCTATGTTTGAACAAAACTTCTAAAGAGAATTCAGAACAATATGCGAAGAAGTTCGTTTGCAAAATAGCCTAGGTCATTCGAACATGGTTATTTGAACATGGTCGTTCGAACATCTATGTTGGAACGAAACTTCTAACGAGAAATCAGAATAATATGCGAAGAAGTTAGTTTGCAAAATCGTCGAGGTCTTTCGAACATCTATGTTTGAACAAAACTGTTAATAAAAATTCAGAAAAAAATTTATTTTTCTTTAAAAAATATAAAAGAATTTTCAACATAGCTTTAGTAAAAAATAACACCTAAAATATATATATATATTAATGCATTCATACCTTTAGAAATCTTGAAAATAGTGAAATGTTGATGATGTTACACATGGCACGAAAACAGGCAATGATGATATCTTCAATTTAGGCTTGGTCGCTACGTCTTCAACACAAATGTCATAGGCTTGAAGGTCACAACTTCTATCCTACGACTCAATTATATTTGTCTGGAATTAATCCAACACTACAAATTGACTCAATTGGAAATTTGTCCTTACAAATCTCCCCCTTTGGCAATTCCAGGACAAAACCAAAAATAAAAATCCTATGGGCCATCAAGCTCATCATAAAAGACTCAATCTCACCCATAATATTAAATTACATACACTTGACTAACACATAGTTGAGAAGCTTTGCCGCTTTAAAAATTTTCCACTTAAGATGAAAACCTGCACACTTAAGCACACCATCAAATGCATAGGGAATATGACAATATAAAGTGCATAAATAAATTCTCCCCCTTTGTCTAACATGATCTACCTAAGAAATACGTCTCACCCTAAGATAGATTTTCCCAAATTAAAAGGTTTAGATACCATTTCTCCCTCTTTTGTTTAGGAATAGACAAAGTTTAAAGAGCATTAAATAACTTATTTCTCCCCAATTAAATTAAATGCTCACCCTAAATGAAACAAGATATATAAATAATGGAAAAACAAGTATATCATGCAGTGGTGAATAAAGTGACAAGAATAACAAAGCACGTGGCATAAGAAGCAACTAATCCAACATAAAGATTAATAAATACCAACTATGATGATATAGAAAAACGATACCAAATAGAATAAACTAATGTGAGCATGAGATATCAATCACAACAAGATGAATATCTATTTCAACATGAATCATACATGGACTAGCACTACACCAAAACGGGCGATTTGTAAGTGTTTTAAACACTTGCAAATGGAATTTGTAAGTGTTTAAAACACTTACAAATCGGCGCATTGCAAAAAAAAATTGTAAGTGTTCAAAACCGTTGCAAATGTCATTTGCAAGTGTTCATTGGGAACATATATCCGTCACTGACAACCGTTACAAAAAACTTTGTAAGTGTTCTGAACACTTGCAACATTTTCATTTGTAAGTGTTCAGAACACTTACAAAATTCAGCAAGCATTTTTATTTTACAAGTGTTATAAACACTTGCAAAATATATATATATATAGATATATATTTTGCAACAGTTAAAAACACTTACAAATATTAATATGTAAGGAAAACAATGTTCATTTTGTAAGTGTTATGAACACTTACATAAATTAAAATATTAAAAAAAAATAAAAATTATCCACCGCATACCACCAACCTCACATATAACAAACAATAAAAATGGCTAAAAACATAACAATTATATCCAAACACTTTCATATAATACTTCATGATATGTTCAACATAAACAAACACTGTCCTCAATTAATCAGTTTTTTTATCCTTTGCTTTTTTTTGCATGTTACCCCTAGAATAGTATCAATAAAGATAGAGACCTTGTATGGTTATTAATTAAATTACGATAATCGTCTTATTTATCAAGATTGACGTACATTGACAGTATTGAAGACTATATTCCTGCAATCAGAAAGTATGTTGATGGACCAAGGAGGTAAGTTATAGTGCATGTTATTGAACATCACTCTTCCTGCACATTTTGTATCATAATTTTAGAGAAAAGCTGCGCAATATCCTTTGTATGAAGTAACACACAAGCCTGAAAAAATGTCAATCATTCAAGGAGATAGTAATTGAAATTTGCAACTAGAAGAAGCAGGGTATGGAAAGAATAGAGGTGAAGTGTTAACTCCAAATTTCTAAAAATCCGTAACCTTGATGAATATATATGACTCTGTCTTTCTAATCATACACGTTAACTAGCAAAATTATAAAGTAAAACTAATGAGATGCTGGAAAAGTTATCAAGATATAGAAGATGAGCATACAATTCCTTTGTTTGTGAAGCAGGGTATGGCAATAATAGAGGTGAAGTGTTAATTATGTATGCCAATCCTTTGTCTAAAGCAGGGTATGCCAATCCAATAACCAGATTTGCAGTCTAAGTTATGTAATCATGTCCAGCAGCACCGAGTACCTTGAGGCCCATACTCATTCTCAATCTGCACATAGAGAATTATTCAGTAACATCAATTTAAGTAATGAAGAAATAAGGTTAAGTGTTAACTGTGTTAATGAAGATTTTTCTTTTCTCTTCATTGTAATTGTTGAATTTGTGTAGAAACTAGAGAAAAAAATGACAGGTGACTACTCTACAAGTTCAAAAAAAAAATTCAATTCAAGAGTAATTCGGGAATATCGAACTAGACTACAAGCTCAGAAAAGAATTTGCAATTCGGGAATATCGGAGTAGGTCTCCGAAGCTCACACTATTTTTTTTCAAAAGGAAATTTAGTAATCTCATAATTCTTACCAAATTGTACTTTACAACTCTTGCTAAGTTTATAACTCACATATGGTAGGGTGTTTATTCCAATACCTAACTTCTAGGCAGTTAGTTTTATTCAAAGAAAAAATCGATTTGAGCTAGGGTGCCTTAATTGTTAATGCGAAATATTATTTGAGACTTTCTTTCCAAAAGTAGCTAAAAGAGTTGTGAAATCATGTTCTTCTTCAAAGGCATATTGTCTATTTTTTTAATTCCTCTTGCAAGGGTCATTCATGTTCTCTGGTCCATAAAAAAAGTTATGTTAGTAAACTGAATAACACAATCAGGCTCCTTGGCTAGTTGACTGATGAAAATACTTTTTTTTGGTAATTTAGGCACAATAAAAGCATTCTTCAAAGTAAGAGATAGGGATATATTCTTACTCCTAGTGTGTGTAATGTCAAGTGGTGTGGTATCTACAATAACTTTTTTTAGTTCCAGTATAGGATGTTAATAAGGAGAGGTTACCTGATCTATTTTTCATGTGAGGGGTAGCAAGGGATTTTATTAAGACTACTATTTGAATAATTTGGTTATAACCACACCTTTTCACTAAGTGCCCGAATAATTCCATTGAAAGTAGCGGCAACATCAGTGAAATTAGCAATACCACCTCCAATGAGAAGGGCTCTCTTATGACCATTAGGGCTGAAGTGGCACACTGAAAAAGATCACAGAGTATATTATACAACGAATGTGAAAGGAAAGGTAAAATGGAAAAAAAGTTGTCAGCCTGATTGAAAATACCATCTCATGAGTCACTAAAAAGATCTTTTCTGTGACACATAGGGGCAAATTGCACATAATTGGAATATTTAAAGGAGTTTTTTTGCAAAAATGATAGTACTGGGATGTATATGCAACTTATGTGATCTTTTAATTTTTCTTTTTCCTTTTTTTTGCAATTCACCCTTGCGAATATTACAAAATCTGATATTAGGAAAAAATAAAAGTTTGATGTCTTACATCAATCACAACTCTGGCATAATGCAACACCTTTTCCTCATTAGGATCTCCACTATATTCTGCATAATTTCCAAGCTCTGATGCATAACCCAAATCTCCAACCTAATTCAGTAACAAAGGCAACATGTAGTTGAGGGTTACAATCAATATATACAAATTATTCCATAAATGATATATCCATGTGCCTCATTGTGCATGTGAAAAAACTTACTGTATCAGCGTATATTACCCTTGAACCACCTCCAGCAACCATTGTCCAGATGCGTCCTTTTGGGTTCAAGACAGTAAATTTTAAAGATGCACTAGTCTGCGATTTTAACAAAGAAAATATGAATAACTTATATATATTCATTGCGAGATGCAAGCTAACGTTTGATGATTTACATGGTTAAAAACGGTTCTTAATTGAAAATACAGAGTTATGAAAAAGGAATGTGTTTAGTTATAAATTTTTGCATAAAGTCAATAAACTCTTTTACATATTCATATGGATGAAACTTGGGGATCAACTAGCATTTTTTAATAACTAGAAAGCACGGACACTTCTATGAAGTAAACATGTATTGGGCATCGATTGGCATGTACACTCTTGGACACAACACTTTTTCATGTATGCAACTATGCATAATCTATATTCATTTTTTTATCTTAGACACATGTCCAACTTATGTAATTGAAGATATGCGGAAGCGTAAAATTAAACTACACAACAACAACTAAAGAAAAAGACATGGAAGTTCTCACATAACCAAAAATATGTAGTTAGCGGAGTCTTTACAGTCTATTTTGAAGGGTGAGGTGTGCGCAATTGGGCCCCACCTTTCTTCCCATCTGCACCAACATATAATTTAAAACCAATCTTAGGACATAATTACTTCTAACGAGAAGACGTTAAAGTTAGTGGCAAGACCAAATGTTTGAATTCCACTATAAGCCTCACTATAAAAGAACTGATACAAGTAAATAACAGAGGAATACGTTTATGATGCAGTGCTATTTGCGCTTCACCTATGCAACACATATTATCTTCTTATGTGTTGTGTCTCATACAGTAAAACACTTACAACTATGTATATACAAGTCAAAATCACAATCTGTGAGGACCTTACCACTACAACGTTAAAACCCAAAAAAATCCGAGGGAGTACCTTTTATTTCTTCATCATCACATGTGTGACATGGAGTAACTATAAATACTTTCTTTGTGCACAAACAAAGAGAACTAAGAACAAAACATAATTGTATAAATAAACTCGATGGTATGTCCTGAAAATATATATATATATATATATATATATATATATATATATATATGCACACGCAATACATGTACAAACAATTGAAGGTTTAAACTCTATAATGCAGTGCTCAAATTAAGAAATGAATATGACCATCATGAACCTGAGCATAGAAGGCCAATGACCCATGGGACAATTAGGCTTCAGGAACTTAAGGGAGAGAGAGAGAGCATAGCGCTATTACTGTAGGCACCAGAGAGAGAGAGAGAGAGAGCATATCACTATTACTGTAGGCACCACAAGACGTGAACTTATTACACATTACTTCATTATATAATTAAACAACATATACAAAAAAATATAACTATTACATCTATACACATCTGATGTTCAAATTATCCCGTTTAACCTGCTCTAGAGACTTAATAAGTCTGAAACATATAACTATCCTCTATCATATATAAACAATGCATTCATTTGAGGTTGATTATGAATTTCAAATCAATTGACAAAGCTTTTTTTATATGCTATGAGAATTTACAAGAAACAAAGGTTCTGAAGTAAATTCATTACACATAATGAAGTGAAATAATCTAATCCAAATAAAAGCATATGTGTATGTGTATTGTTACCACATAAAACCAATAATATCCATGCTCGGACTATTGAAAATAGGGTAACCCTAACTAAGGATAATCATCCAAAATCCATAGTATAAGCATCCACAATCCATAATACACTGTCAAATGATTTACCCTAACTAAGATAACATAGAAAAATAATGGGGAAAAAATCACAAAATCTTACCTGCAATGACAATGGAAGAAGATAGATCAGACGATGATGAAAATAAGGAGCATACCCGGGTATTCTCGATGATGAAAAGACGATGATGAAAAAATGCCAATGTCAATATCGGGGTTTGTAGAGATTGGGGTTTGAGAAAGAGAATAGTTAAGCGCAAAATCTAATCGTGAATACCCGGGAATAATCAAAGTAAGTAGCGAGTGAATGTATTTTGACGCTTAACACAAGGGTTAAAGTTCTAAGCATTTGAGAGCCACGTTCTTTTAGGTCCTATATGTGCTAAATTATTCATTTTACAATGGTTTTGAACACTTACAAATTTTGTAAGTGTTTAAAACCGTTGCAAACTTTATAAGTGTTCTGAACACTTACAATTCATTTTTTTTATTAGTTGCAATATAGGAGATTTGGTGTAGTGTAGATAGCAAGGCAAAAACTCAAAAATAAAAGAAATACCGTATATATATATACACACAAAAGATACCAATAACGCACACGCACATATACATAGGTATAAACACCCCCCATGATACAAAATATATTAAGCTTTCCACACTCATATGGAAAAAATGTGTCTAAAGAACATGTGGTAAACGAAAATTAAGGGGTGTGAACTAGAGACAAGAAAATTAAGACCCAATCACTTAAAAAAGTTCACGGAGTTCTTATTTGATTGCAAAACTTTATCAAACTTAAATATAGCCTCATGTGACAAGATAAAGTGAACTTAAGGAACAAACATACACAATGCACACAAGCCTAGAATTTTGATGATTCTACAAACCAATGGAGTCATGAAAAAATAACCATAACTAGGATACATTGTCATTGTGCTAACTCGTTGATATATCCATCCAAACTACCTCAAAATATAATAATTCTTTTCTTTTCTTTTCTTTTGAATGTTCATATCAAAACTCAACTACTTTGGCCTTGGATAATTTTAACAATGCCACATTTTTAGGCCATATTCAATGGTGGCTATTTAAGCAAAGTAATTTTGTCTTTCGCAGATCGATTCAATTGATTAACAACTACACTGGATAAATATTTTTTCTATTTTTTAAATCCGGGAAATGGTTCTTACATGCACAAATCCTCCATAGTCATAGCAACACGTAGATGTGTAAGGACATTTTTCGTCACAATTATTTATGTCGTATACCTCCACAAGTCAACAAATAATCGAGGATACTAACAACTACAATCTCCGGCTCCAAATTTCTAGTGACCTTCAACATTCAATCTCAGACAGATGATTTTGGTAAAAACATGTTTAAGTTCCATTTGCATTTTATATTTAAAGCGTTGGGATTTTTTTTTTAAGGTTAGAATTTTTTAAAAAAGATTTTATAAATTTTGTGTTTGAAAAAATATTAGTGTTACTTTAAAAGGAGTGTTTCGTACAGATGGAATAAAAGATGCTTTTGTTTTTAAAAGCAAGAAAAGGAGAGTTTTGGTTTTAAATGGGAAGGAGGTTCGTATAGGTAAAAAGCCTAAAAGGCAAATGCGCCCGTGTTGGCTAAAAAAAGAGGGCCACTGCTACCACGCGCCTATGATGGTTAAACAAAAAAAAAGGCGGACCAATGATTTGGTAATGATCGCTAATGATTGGCATAAAGCCAATGTTTTTTAAAGGGAGTAACTCGCCTCTTCTAATTTAATGTATTACGCCAATGAGTGGCTTATGATACAAGTTTTTTTAAAAGATGACACTTCTCCTCTTTTACATTCTTACGTCTCTACCTCCATAAAAGTCATCAGGCCAATGAGTGTTGTCAATGATTATCTGTAATTTCCAAATCGTTTCTATATAAAGAGGGACAGCTCGTACAGTTTTAGAAGGTGAGAAGAAATTTTTTTCTTGGCAGAACACTTTTTGAAAAGAAAAACTCTTTGTGTTCGATAATTTTTCCGGTATGTCTTCTTCTCACAGTTAAGGGTCCAAAACTTTTTTTCCATTTAATTCATAATCCCATCTTCCTTTTATGAATTGTTTTGTGTAACCCAAGATATATTTTTCTAAAATCTTATGCAGCTGATTGTGGTACCGTTTATGGTACCAACCGAAGTCTGAGGATAATAAGGTCCGTTGTGTATGGTTCTTTGCTGAAATGGAACTGAATGTTCTTGTGGGGTCGCTGCGGTTGTTCGATTGATGACGACGCCGACCAACGCCTGCGGATATTCGTGTGTCAAATTATTTTATTGTAATCCGTGTAAGTTGTGATTTACAAATTATAATGATATAAATGGTTTTTCCCTTCAGGAATCTTTTTCCTTATTTGTGATTGTATTGCATGCTTAGATTAATTTATTAATCAATCACGTTTATTTGCAAGAACTAAACATTGTTAAAACTGGAATTGGAATTTAATTATATAATTAATTCATTTGAACGCACGCGCATTATCAAGATGACTAAATTGATAGGAGAACTTCTCACTTAGCTCAAATATACATGTGAAGTTAAAGATCAAATGAGCTCGTGCATGTGTAAATCAAGACATATAAAAAGAGAACCCATTAAGCAAATCAAAGTCAAACTACTCCATGCAAGCATGATAAAGAACATTTTAAGGATTGAAAATCCTAACCAAAAGATCTAGCCACATGGAAGCGGGGATAATATTGGTTTGAACACAGGTATATGCCACATAAAATGTGTAAAACTAAAAATACACAAAAATTGAAAATATTTTTGAGTTTTTCAAAAAATTTAACCAAACGCAAGGATAATCCAAAAGACAAAACAAAAATCTTTTTGTATATTTTTTAACTAAGAAACAATAAATACAAATTAAATACAAAAGATATACAAGTCATAATTCTAGTAACACATATATAACGAAGTAAAGGCTAGAAAATGACAAACAAACATATAACTAGTACAAAACCTAGTGTATTCAAACAAAACTAACACAATCAACCTTTAGATTTAGCAAGTGAGAAATCATGTGAAAGTAAATGAGAATCATAAACTCTATCACGTAAAGTCTCCAAGTCAAATCTCCTAACCCACACAAGTGAAACACGACGCTCTCGGGATTCGGTGACCTTGGTGACTCACTACACTAAAACATGTCAATTGTAACGGGCAAAAACCGTTACAAAAAATATTTGTAACGGATTAAATCCGTTAAAAATTGGCGCTATTTATTTTACTAACGAAATTTGTAACGGATAAAATCCGTTACGAATTTAATATTTGTAACAGACTAAAACCGTTATAATATATTTTGTAACGGATTTGTCATTGGTACACATCCCATGTATTAGTAACGGATTTACTAAATTGTAACGGTTTTAACCCATTACAAATATAAAATTTATAATGGATAAAAACTGTTACAAAATACATTGTAACAGATAGGGTGGGTAATATGCTTATAACGAATGCTTTTATTCGTAACGGTTAAAATCCGTTAGCAATATTATTATATTTAAAAAAAATCTCACTAAACAAATAGATATAAATACACTAGTAATAACTCGTGCGCAACCAATGGCTGTGCAGAACGTATACCCACAACCAAATTTTTCTCAAAATATAATTCCAAAATACATGTGACAAAATGAATGACAGTATATTCCAGTGATATTAAATCGATGTGAAACTATATTTCATTCATAACCATTAAAATTACCAAAACAAAATATTGTACAAGATAAACATCTAGTTGTTAACCATAAACTTGAAATGAAGTTTAAAATCATTAAAGTTCTAAACATATTATTCTCCAAAAAGTAGTCTTCATGATATTCCTTACAAACGTAAACTCCATTCTCCCAAAAGTACTCTTCATATTTTTAAATAAGAACCTGCTGAATAAAATCAATTTTAGTAAACATGTAATCATAATTGAGTATATTACATAAAAGACTAGTACATTCCCAAGCCATTGACACACCAAACTTCCATAGTTACTTGGGTATCGTTTGATGTGTACCTAAATCTAGGTCGTTTGGTTGTAATTTTTAGTCCCCTCCCCCCCCCCCCCCCCCAGTGCTCATTTTTAACCTAAAAAAGAAGTGCATACTAGTCAAATAGGCTAACTGAGAGTTCGGCGAGGATGCGGTTAGTTTAGACAAGATACTTTGGTATCTCTTGATGTGTTTGTGCCTAAATCTAAGCCACTAGGTGGTTATTTTCAGTTTCTCCCCCCCCCCCCCCCCCCCCCACACACACACCAAACTCCCATATTTAACGCCCAAAAGAAGCGTATACAAGTTAATTTCGGCAATCGAGAATTCGATGAGGATACGATTAGTTTAGAAAAGTTACTTTTGTACCGTTTGATGTGTTTATTCCTTTATCTAAGTAGGTAGGTTGTTTTTTACAACTTTCGCCCCCCAACGCCTATATATAACCCCAAATAGACGCCCATGCTAGTCAATTTGGGAAATCGAGAGTCCGATGAGGACACGATTATTTTAGATAAGTTATTTGGTATCGCTTGACGTGTTTATTCCTAAATCTAAGTAGCTTGGTCATTGTTTACAATTTTTATCTCCTAACGCCCATTTTTAACTCTCAAAAGAAGCGTATACTAGTCAATTTGGCCAACTGAGAGTCCGATGAGGACGCAGTTAGTTTAAACAAGTTACTATTGTATCGCTTGATATGTTTATACCTATTTTTAGGCCTTCAGGTTTTTGTTTACGCCCATTTTTAACCCTGAATAAAAGTGTATACTAGTCAATTTGGTCAACCAAGAATCTGATGAGCATGAAACAAGTTTAGATTAGTTACTTTGGTATCACTAAATGTGTTTGTACTTATTTTTAGGCCTCTAAGTTGTTTTCAGTTTTTGCCCCCCAACGCCTATTTTTAACCCCCAAAATAAGTGTATGCTAGTCAAGTTGGCCAACTGAGAGTCTGATGAGGACGCGATTAGTTTAAACAAGTTACTTTGGTATCATTTGACGTGTTTGGACCTATTTTTAGGCCACTAGGCTTTTGTTTTCAATTTTCCCCCAACGCCTATTTTTAACCCCCAAAAAAGAATATAGTAGTCAATTTGGCCAACCGAGAGTCCGATGAGGACGCGGTTAGTTTATACAAGCTGTTTTGGTATCGCTTGATATGTTTGTACCTATTTCTAGTCCGCTAGCTTGTTGTTTTCAATTTTCGCCCCCAACGCCCATTTTTAACACCCAAAAGAAGCGTATACTAGTCAATTTGGCCAACTGAGAGTTCGATGAGGACGTGGTTAGTTTAGACAAGTTTTTTGGTATCGCTTGATGTATTTGTACCTAAATCTAGGCCTCTAGGTTATTTTAAGTTTTTGTCCCCCAAAGCTCATTTTTTATAAGTAACCCTCAACGACTATTTCTAACTACAAAAAGAAGCGTATGCTAGTCAATTAGGTCAACTGAGAGTCTGATAAGGATGCATTTAGTTTAGACAAGTTGTTTTGGTATCACTGGATGTGTTTGTACGTACTTCTAGGCCTCTAGGTTGTAATCTCAAGTGTTCGCCCTCAACACCCATTACTGGGATCTCAAATTAGTCGCCCCCACCCATTTACAAGTCGATTTATTAGGCTTTTTAGTGGAGGATTTTCTTTCTCAGTTTGGGAGAATGGCGATGTTTGAATGTCTCAGTCACCTCTCTTGTTTTCATGCTCGTGGGTGAGCTTTTCTCAATTGGGAAGAGTTACATATACCTTGATTTATTTGTAATTTATTTGTATTTTTATGCATGTTTTATTAGGTTTTCTATATTTTAGTTATTATATTAGGTTAAACATCTCCTCAAAGTGTCTTTAGTGTGCTCTCTATAATGTCATTGATCATTCATGAAAATCATTTTTTTTTAAAAATAAATGAATGAGAGAGAGACATTATTTAAAATGTTGTTGTGAAAATGATTTCGCTTATATCATTTACAGTTTTGTAAAACTGTGAAAACAACAAGGATAATTTCATATTATCTTATGAGGAGTGCATATAAGACAACATGAATTTACCTTCGTGCAAAAGGATGCCTCAAGAGTGCTCTAGGCTAATATTTCTTCTGCTTCTTAAGACTATATTTTTACTAGAGACGAACTTTAATTTAGTATGTAAATATCTACGTTATACACAATTCTTGATTACTATCACCCATACTTACTTGTGGAAATGATATTTTCTTCTCATATGTTGCACTGTTCGCAATAAGAGCTTCAACTATTGCATCTGCGGTCACACCCTATAAGCATGAAAGTAATACTTTAGCCATAGTATATGTGAAAACTAAGTAGGACATAAATTAGGAAACAAAAGATGGAGGTTGACACGATTCACAATAAACAACTACGGAAACTCTATGTAAAATATGATGTTACAATGCGGGTGATTTACCTATTGATCTCCTTTCGAACTAAAAGATTGGTGATGTAGCCTCTGGGTGTATGGAGATAGTTGTTCGGTGGTCCATGTTAGACCCGACATATTAAATTCATCCACACAAAAAAGAGAAGTACATAGTATAGTAATTTGATCATATAGTTTTACAAATGCTTTAACATAGAATCCATAACTCTCGTTATTCAACATTTGGGGGGGGGGGGGGGGAGGAAAACCGAATCAAGAGAAAACATAATAAATAAATAAATAAAACTAAAATATGCATATTAGGAGATAACTAACCTTCACAAGAAATTTAAGGAACCAAGTTTTGCCTTAGAAACCAACTCACGTTCACCCAAAAACGACTCCACTCAAACAAAGAATGAAAAAATATATCTGGCATGTGTTCAATCAATGTAAAAGATTTGCTTATTATTTGGAAAAACAATTTTTTTTGAGAAATTAAATGATCATAAACTTCCTATCAACAAATAAATCATCAGTACAATGGTGTTGCTATGCAACAAACAAATCATCAATAATTTCGATTCTACAACTGCCAAATTTGAGAAAATAAACCTGTCATATAATATCTCTTATTTAAATTGTGGGAAAAATTGGAACTGACTATAACTCATTGCACCCTCAGTTACATCAAAATGACCATATCCATATGTGTATAGTCAATTAGTATATAATTAGATTTTGGAGGGAATAGGTGCCAAATGCCAGAGTAGACTTTGATATAAAATGAACTGTCACAGAAATAGAGGAGCCATAACTAAAGTCATTATTGCAATCATTTTGTTAAAGACGTGAATGGAAGGTCCGGATGTATCTTTAAAAGGGTCTCCCACAGTATCCCCCGTAATAGATGCTTTGTGACACTCACTCCCTTTTCCACCAAGAACCCCCGTCTCTATATACTTCTTGGCATTATCTCACGCACCACTCTCAGTATTCAAGAATACAGCCATCAAAATACTAGAAACCGTTGTGAACATCAAGATGGAAGCCACCATTTTAGCACCAAGTAGAGGATGCCATATATAGTATCCCAATATCCGGAACACAAGACTAATAGCTATATGCACAATAGCTAAAAGTCAAGGTTTTATCATCTCCCTCAAAGATACATATGCAACAATAGCTACGCATCGACCATAATCAGGTTTTTCGTTGTAGTCCATGATGCCTAGACTCTTAATAAACTGTCCTCTCACTTTGTTAACAACCTCTTGAGCAGTTCGACCAACTACAGCACAGGCCCATACACTAAAAATGAAAATAAACAGAGAGCCCAATAATCCACCAATGATTACTTCTGGAATGGCAATGTCAACCTATTTAAATTGTGGGTGAATAAATGCATTTACCTCATCTATGTAAGCACTAAATATAATCAAACATGCAAGTGCAGCAGATCCGATGGAAAACCCTTTGGTGATGGCTTTCGTAGTGTTCCCGACTGCATCAAGAACATCAGTAATCTCCCGAAGACTCTCAGGCTGCTGACCCATTGTGGAAATGTGTGTGTCCCGATGTGTGTGTTTTCAAAGCAAAACCATTTTTTCTTCGAAAAAGATCCAACTTTTAATTATGCACCAACCAAGTTGTGAAAACCCAATTCTTACTTTAAACCAAATTTATCTTGATTAATCCTAAATATGCATATAGTGATTAAAGCAAGTAAAGCAAAGTAAAGAATACTCACAACGCCGGATGTACGAGGAAAAAACCCAAAGCGGGAAAATAATCTCGGACGGCCCAAGCCAGACAATCACTATGAACAATGGTTTTACAAACACAGATTATCCTTACACTAAGACTCGATACCCACGGGTCTTGATGCTCCTTCTGATCTTCAACCGTTCTTCAATAGTGCCCACGTAGAAATTTTGTCTTCCACGATCTCTGTCCACAACACACGCATCCACGTATGTCTCGGTGTCCTTAGATTTGGATTTGATACGTCTACGATGTCGAACACGATGTCCGTTGCTTCTTCACTGCAAAACCCTTTGTGTTCAATGTGTAGAACAAATAACTTTGGTGCAGCAAGATCACTTAAACATAAAAGAATGATAACTCAGATCTTTGTAAACTCTAAGGATGTGTTTAATACTTTTAAACCTTGGAAAACATGTGCAAACAAGGTTCTGGTTTGTAAAACTGTTTTCCAGAAAGCACACATACGAAATTATGATGCAAACACTGTTTAAATAGGATTTAAATGCCGCCTCGAAAAATGTGTCATTCTAACGACTTAAGCATGTCGTTCGAGCGACATGGCAAAAGTTAAACTTTTTTGACTTTCAGATAAAAATGTTTCTTAGCAAAGAGATTCAAATTAGTCAAACTCTATTTTGAGCTTATCATCATAAAATGAAGTTTAAACCATTAAAACACATTTAAACCATTTAAAAACATTTTTCTTTATAAAAATTACATCCTTATCTTTTATAAAATAATTCCGAGCACCATTAATTATATGCATTCATACCTGAGTGATCTCGAAATAAAATTAACTTTGAAGACGATTAAACTTGCACTAAATAAACATCGGCATGATTATTTATTTTACGCTTTGCCGCAACGTCTTCAATTTCTTCAATACATCATAGACCAAGTGGGATCGTGACAAAATAAAATTCTCCCTATGAGATATTACAAATATATTTTTGTTCACGGAATTAAGTCAAAACAATACAGGGACTCAATTGGAAATTTATGTCTTTATAAATCTCCCCCTTTGACTATTCCGGAACAAAACTAAACCAGTGAAATGTCTAATCGGGCCGTCTAGCCGTATGGAGCCTAAATCCCATCCCATAAACCCAAAATCAAAAGTACAGGACACGAACTAATATATGTAGCACCGGCAAGCATGAACTGTCTGAATGTGATGTAGATTTGAAATCTCAAATCGATGAAGCATACCTACACACATGAAATAGACAAACAAATACCAAGTGAAGTATGGAGGAACAAATGAAACCAATTTATATATTCAATAAGAGCATATCATTTGAAAATATGTGAGCAATTATTTGATACCAATTTGTTACCAATTTGAAACAAATATCATAAAGAAGTGCTCAATAAATACCCCCCTACATCACATACCAAATCTCTCCCCCTTTTGTCTCGAATAGACAATCCGGTGAAAAGATATACCAATATGAAAAATCTAGCATGAGAATATGATACCAAATATAATCAAGATGATACCAATTTTGAAAAATGAAAACTGCTAGATAAACATGAATCAACCAGCTAATAAAGATCATGTAATGACAAAATAGTAGCTAGTAAACCAAGGAATCACACAAAGAGTATACCAATCAAATCAAGTGTGATAAACGGTCTTATATGCAAAATACCAATTTGGAACATAAAAGAACCTGCATATCAACTAAACAATCCAAAAATATAACAATATAAACCAAAGGACTTCAAACCAATCAGAAGCCATTTTTCACCATGTCGTTCGAACGAGCCAGGGACTTTGCTCAAACGAGATGAGGAAGTCGCTCGAATGAAGTACAGAAGTCGTTCGCGCGAGATGAGATGTCGTTAAAACGACTTCTTGCGACCTGCCAAAATTTCCTAGTTTCTCAGAAATATTATAAAGTATTGCCCAGTGAAAAAATTTCCATAAAAAAATTCCAGGAAGGGACTGACATAAGCAAAACAGTGCTAAAACAGTAAGCTTTTAACACAAAATGCAAAAACTTATTAAAACTAAAAATGCGAGTTACATGGAAACATAGTACTGATGTGCTCAAACATGGACATGGAATGAATGGGAGTGAGACTACAACAAATGAGTCACAATTCCAACACATCAAAACGATCAAGAAGCTCTAATTGATAGCGATAAATCATCAGAATTTATCATAGCCATATGATAATAAAAGTGTGAGCTTAATGAACTAAACATACTACATGCACATAAATCCAGAATTTTGACGATTCTACAAAGAATAGCATCAAATTTCAATGTTTCAACATTAGGATTAGTTGTGCAAACCCGTTTAAATTTTCTCCAACCAAACACCCTCATATAAACATACTTTTTCAAGTTCTTTTGAGGTTTCTAGCATTCTCAACTTAGAGAAAATCTTATTGGCCCTTTTCTTAGCATATTGCATTTTTATTTTTGGGCTCTTTTAAACGGTGGCTTTCACGATGAGTTAATTTTAAACTCTCGCAGCCCTTTTCCGTGAATCACTCATCATTTTTATAATTATAAAATCCTCACGATAAACGGTTATTACATTCACACTTCTCCTTAAGTTTACTTATGCATAGATGACAAGATTGAGATAAGAACGCCTCACCAAATTCAAATATGCAAGAGAAGTCAAACATCCATATAAACTCGTGCATGTGTGCGATGTTGGCATATATACAAAGTCAAATCAAGATGCATATCAACTTCGAAACAACCCCATATAAACAATGGTTAAGATCATTCTAAGCATCGATAATAATGACCAAATGTCCTAGACACATGGATAATGAAACGATGGGGGGGGGGGGTCCAAGCACACCAATATGCCACATCAAACATGTAAACTCAAAAACAAAAAAACAAAAATCTTTTTGGCTTTTCAAAATTTTTCTCAAAAACAAAATCTTTTCGTATTTTTCAAAAAGGACTCAAACTATAATACAAAATGATACACATGTCATAATACTAGCAATATATATATCATGAAGCAAACTAGTATATGACAAACATGGCAACACTATCATCCTTTAGATTTAGCATGGGAAGAATCAAGTGCACCCAAATGAGAATCATGAAGTTTAATTCCTAAAGCCACTAAATACGATTTCCTAACCCAAGTAGGTGTAAAACGGCGCATGGGGTTTTTGGGAACCGGGGCAACAATATTCTTGAACTTCCTAGGACCTTGTCTAAGGTCGTAACAATAACGCCTAAGGTGACCTTTCCTACCATAAAATGTGCAAGTGAAGCGGTGGTGGGAATGATTACCTTTATGTGGACCTTTTCTAACCATCCTAGTGTTTCTCACACGTGCGGGGGGAATGGGAACAATTCTCTCACCAAAACCTATACCTCCCCTATCTCCCTTAATTTGGACGGTGCCTAAGATCTTATATAACTTCTCCGACCTAGCCTCCAAATCAAACTTGACTCTAGACGAGTCTTTCAACCTTTCCTCCAACTCAATAATCCTAGACTCGAGTAAACGCCTAGTCTCCTCAAATTCTAAAATCTCCTTTTTCAAGGACTCCATCAAACCACGGAGATTATCTCTCTCTTTCTCCACAAACTCTAATTTCTCCCTAAACTTCTTCTCTTGTGCCCTAAGATACTCAATCAAACTATCACTATTTTCTATGGCACGCTCATTCAACTTAAATTGCAATTTGGAGTTAGCCTTTTTCACCTTCACCATTGCGGAATACAACTCATTAAACGCATTTTGCAATTATTTCACATTAATCTCCTCCTCGTCACTCTCTTCACCCTCACTAACATGGGATTCACTCAAAACCTCCTCAGAAGTGTCATTCACATGAGTTGTATCGCCGTCGCTCACATGACATGCCATAAATGCAACAAATCTACGCTCAATGGGGGAACTCTATCCCTCTTCCGATTCACTATCACTTAAGGTGGCACTATAGACAATGGGTTGCTTGCCCTCTTTCTTAAGTCTAGTGGGACACTCCTTAACCTTGTGACCGTACCCCTCACACCCAAAACACTTATCCGACTCATCTCTCTTAGGCTTCTCAAACATATCCTTAGAGGTGGGATCTACTTTGTTGTTCTTGAATTTTTCAAATTTCTTGGCATCTTTCGATTGCTTTTGAAACTTAATAAATTTTTTAAATTTCTTTGCCAACAAAGCATCATCCTCAAAATCGAAATCGGAATCGGAATTCGAAACTTTAATTTCCTCCTTCCGGGTTTTCAAAGCAATACCCTTTTCTTTCTTAGGCACTTGCTTGGAGGTAATCATGTCGATTTCATAGGTTTGTAAGTCACTTGCAATCTCTTCTAGTTTCGTTGATTCTAACCTACCCAAGGATTTTAAAATGGTCACTTTGGCATTAAACCTACTAGGCAATGACCTAAGGATTTTTTTAATGACACGGTTGTCGAGAATTTTCTCACCTAGGTTAAATGACGAGTTGGCAATATTGGACAACCTAGCATAAAACTCATCAAAGGTCTCACTCTCTAACATCCTAATGGTCTCAAACTGTGTAGTGAGATTTTTAAGTTTTGACGCCCTAACCGTGCTAGTGCCCTCGTGAGTGAGTGCCAAAATATCCCAAGCCTCTTTTGATGTTTCACAAGTCATAATTCTGTTATATTCTTCGTGTGTGACATGTGAAACAATAACGTGCAGACCCTTAGAATTATATTGTGCAAGTCTTTGTTCAGTTTTGGTCCAAGACTCAACAGGCTTTAAACTAGTGACTTCACCTACAATAGTGACAAGGGGTGTCCAAACTTTTTCAACTGCAAGCCAAACTCGCTCATCAATAGATTTTAAAGCACATCTCATTCTCATCTTCCAATAAGTGTAATCAGTGCCATCAAAAATAGGAGTTCGAGAAAATTCATTATATCCAGAACTCATCTTTGAAAACACACGGGATCACAAAACAAATAAAAATGTTTTCTAGCTCTGATACCAATTTATGGAAACGTGAGTGGCCCGATGTGTGTGTTTTCAAAGCAAAACCAATTTTTCTTCGAAAAAGATCCAACTTTTAATTATGCACCAACCAAGTTGTGAAAACCTAATTCTTACTTTAAACCAATTTTATCTTGATTAATCCTAAATATGCATATAGTGATTAAAGCAAGCAAAGCAAAGTAAAGAATACTCACAACGCCGGATGTACGAGGAAAAAACCCAAAGCGGGAAAATAACCTCGGACGGCCCAAGCCAGACAATCACTATGAATAATGGTTTTACAAAGACAGATTATCCTTACACTAAGACTCGATACCCACGGGTCTTGACGCTCCTTCTGATCTTCAACCGTTCTTCAATAGTGCCCACGTAGAAATTTTGTCTTCCACGGTCTCTGTCCACAACACACGCCTCCACGTATGTCTCGGTGTCCTTAGATTTGGCTTTGATACGTCTACGATGTCGAACACGATGTCCGTCGCTTCTTCACTGCAAAACCCTTTGTGTTCAATGTGTAGAACAAACAACTTTGGTGCAGCAAGATCACTTAAACATATAATAATGATAACTCGGATCTTTGCAAAATCTAAGGATGTGTTTAAGACTTTTAAACCTTAGAAAACATCTGCAAACAAGGTTCTGGTTTGTAAAACTATTTTCCAGAAAGCACACTTACGAAATTATGATGCAAACACTGTTTAAATAGGATTTAAATGCCACCTCGAAAAATGTGTTGTTCGAACGACTTAAGCATGTCGTTCGCGCGATATTGTATCTCGTTCGAACGAGATCCAATGTCGTTCGAGCGACATGGCGAAAGTTTGACTTTCAGATAAAAATGTTTCTTAGCAAAGAGATTTAAATTAGTCAAACTCTATTTCGAGCTTATCATCATAAAATTAAGTTTAAACCATTAAAACACATTTAAAGCATTTAAAAACATTTTTCTTTATTAAAATTACATCCTTATCTTTTATAAAATAATTGCGAGCACCATTAATTATACGCATTCATACATGAGTGATCTCGGGATGAAATTGACTTTGAAGACGATTAAACTTGCACCAAATAAACATCTGCATGATTATTTATTTGAAGCTTTACCGCAACGTCTTCAATTTCTTCAATACGTCATAGACCAAGTGGGATCGTGACAAAATAAAATTCTCTCTATGACATATTACAAATACAGTTTTGTTCACGGAATTAAGTCAAAACAATACAAGGACTCAATTGGAAATTTATGTCCTTACACTCATCTCAACAATTCCACAAGCATTATCAGTTATTGGACCAAACATGTCCGTAGTGAGAACATATATTGCATTACTAAGCATTCCCATAGTGGCAACAACTGTCCGAAATAACCTACCAGTTGGATTTCCATCTTCATCATCAAGTACTAAAATACCTAGCCAGAAAGCAGAAACAAGGGATCCACTTATGTCAAAGATGGGGATAGCTGTAGATTCCAGGCCCAAATTGAGGCTAGCAATTATGTTAGTCCCGTGCCTAGTGGAACTAGCAAGAGATAATGTGTGTACAGGTTCGTGTTTAAAGTCAGTGTAATACTTGATGATCATTACAAAAATATGCGCCGTCGTAATTCCAACCAAACCACATAAAGAAAAGTTCAACAAAACAGAAGGTGTAACTGCTAATTTAATATACTAATAGCACTTCCCATGTATTGCGTGTGAGACTAATCATTTTATTAGGCTCATTTTTTAAAAGGTTTGACATGAGGACCTTCACATGGTAGTTAATGAATTTAAAATTATATGGAGTAGTTAATGGAGATATAACCCAAACAAAGGTTTTACCTTAAAAGCTCCACTTAGTGACCTGTTGACTTTAACTTCTTGAAAAAAACTATGCTCCATATTAATTTTAACGTCAATGAATTTTGAGGATGTAAAAGGATATGCCTAGATAACTATAAGATTGATGTTCACTAGTTTGATAAAAATACAAGTTACACAATAAATTCAAATATAGAAGACAGAGTAAGTGAGTGTCTTTTGAGGAAAAAAAGTATGGCATGACTTCACAAAGCCCTGCTACAGATATAGTAGATAAACCATACAATATAATACATAACCTTATAACTTTGAATGAAGCATAAAACAAATAAAAACAATACTTGGTATGTTTGGATGGCATCTTCTTAAAAGGATCTTACCTCGAATTCATTTTTCAACGTGCAATCAACCTTCAAAATAGAAAGAAACAAAATAACATTAGATCAATGTTTAAGCGACACAAAAACAAAACATAACTGTAAAAAGTAATGGATCCGAGGTTGGTCCTGAAATGTGTTGATCAGCCTAAGGTTAGTCCCCAAATGTATTGGTCCAGGACAGACTACCCCAATATATATAATTATCTAACTTAAAACCACAAGGCACTTCGTATTTTCTGCCTACCACAATTTAAAATTTAATCATAAGCCTTCATACAATGGATTGAATATCCAAATTATTTGATTCTTCTTTACCTGTAATAGCATTTGCAATTAGATATGATGATGTTTTCTCAACTGCAGCAAAAATTCGAAGAGTTTCTGATTCTTTTTGAACCAAAGATGCCACATCCGAAACATCATGTTTTCCTTATATGAGAGCTCATATTTGATTGATTTATAAGATGATCTATTTAATTAATTAATTAATATATATATATATATATATATATATATATATATATATATATATATATATGTGTGTGTGTGTGTGTGTGTGTGTGTGTGTGTGTGTGCGTGTGTGTGTGTGTGTGTGTGTGTGTGTGTGTGTCTGTATTTGTGTGTGTGACGAAGTACCTTGTATAAAGTGGCATAATCGATGCTTGTCAAGCATTCTAATATATCTCATCCTCTAATAAGAAGTCCCCATTTTTCTCCTTTCTTGTTGACTCCTAATAAACCAACTCATACATATCGAGTGTATACATAATCCCTTTCGATATGAATTCGATAATCTTGCAGAATTTTAAAAAAACACTACAAAATGTGAATTTGTTCAGGATTCGTAAGTCCAATCCTCTAAGCAATTTTAGCTCTTCATGTGTAATTTTTGTCGAATTATATTCATACTCAGAGTTATCAATTTCAGCAAGTAGATTTACATGGACCCAAGAAAAATCTATATATAGCAATTGAAACACTAAAAAATTTAGAAAGGGAGTGAGCAAAATTCTGACCAAGTGAATGTCAGGGCCTGAGATAGTGCAACAATTACAGTGAGAGTCACCACAAAGAGAAGCATTGCAAATAAAATTTGTGACGAATTGGTTTTTCCTGCAACATCAGTTACACTTTCAGGGTTCATTCCAATGGAAAAAAGTAAAGTTACCTTCCCTCCTATGCAATTCGAATTTTCTAATAAACGACGACGACCTCAAGCAAGCGAATGTCAACGTGGCACCATCATTGTCTCTCCTCAAAGTTTTTGAATTCGAGGTAAACTACAATTTCTCTTAAAGATCACTCCCATGCGATAACCACTCTTAATTGAATATTCCTCGGCTACTAGTTCATTATCACTCCCATGTGGTAAGCACTCTGAATTGATGCTTGAGTTATTGGACTGGACATGGTAACCAGATCCTGAGCTAGGGATTGATATCACTTAGTCTCCTATCATTACACCTAAATACAAACGTTGTTACTAAGAGTTCCTCGTGATCAAGTGAAATAAAAAAGGCAACTCCTTACTAGATAGTGATGATGATGATGATGATGTAGGTTTTACTAAGAAATTGACCGCACCAGAATTTCTCGGTGTTTCCATACCATTGGCATTAGTTATGTTAACTCTGTCGGTTACTCCCATTTTTGTGTTCTTAACGATTGTTCTTGGACCTCCATTATCCAAACGTTCATTTAATTTTCTATTGAATCTACCAATGATCTAGAGTCAATTCCATTTTGGAAATATTTAAAAGTGTCCCCAATCAAGTATATTATCAAGAGAAAAAACAATATATTTTGTCTTGAACATGCAAATGAACATGGAGAGGGAGGATTACGAGTTCCATTAGACGTTGACGGATTCTTTTTGGTTGTGCCGCTAGAGATGAAGGCTCAAGTGGTTGGGGCGGGGGTGTCCTCATGTGCAAGATATAATTTGTTATTTTATTCTTTAACAAAAAAGGAACTCAATAGCTACCATAAGAAAACTCTTTACCAGAAGGAGAATTATGTGGAGCTTTCTCTACCAAAGTTTCAACTGAGGTTCTAGATAATGCATTTATCTATCTCCCTTTGCAAATAAGTCGTAACTTAGTATCACATGAGAAAGGTCCATCAGGTCCGTAACTTATAAAAACGAACTAGAAACCCCATTTTTATAACAAGATATACAACAACTCAATTAGAAATCATAAATTGAAAGAGGTTGGGTCATGAGACTTTTAAATGAAAAAGAGTTTGAATCAAGCAAAAATCAGTAGACAAAACAAAAAGGGGTTTATAATCAAGTATAAAAAGAGAAAAATAATATCTTCGACTCCATTTTTAGTTGTTTTGGGAATGATGGGCGGTGAATGGCTCCTAATGTAGTTAAATTTCAGTTAAATATTAATTAGAGGTTAGTGAGATGAAGCAAATTAATTCTTGATATGATTTGAAGTAGTTTACCCCAAGAGAAGACCCCAAAAAATGTTCCAAGGGTGAATGATTTTATATAGTATATTTATTCAATAAATAATAGTTTTAACCGGAGTTCATGTAAACGTAAAAATGAGAATCACCTCAATAAAAAGTCATTAAAAGCATGAGACATGGGTCACAGGCATATCAACGCCAATGTAATTCAAAAGTTCTTATCATAAAAAGGTTGCTCACACCCTTTCATATTTTAGTGAACAAAACTTGAGCACAAAAGTACAGTGGTAATTATTGGTCTTTACATATAACTTGAAGTAAACTAAAAACAATAGACAACACCCTGAGATATGGACATTTTATCAAACATGTGAGGGGTATTGCCTGTTTGAGAATTTCTTTTCAAGCCAAGCCAAAACATAGATATGGAGACAATTATTTATTTGATTATAACACCCAAATGTATGGAAATACGAGTTAGTGAATAGTCATAACAACATATGTATAATAACAAAAATTGATCAATGAAAACACACAAATAATGTCTTAAAGACAATGAAAACATTCCATGAAGTTAAGAAATTTAAATATATATATATATATATATATATATATATATATATATATATTTATATATATTCCTTGCTAATCCATAACTTTATGTTACTTTTGCACTCATTTTACTGTAAATGACAACACCCCGAGCAATATTTATAGCCTGATGAAAAAAAAGATCACAACACCCTAAGAAATATTGTAGCCTTCAAAAAGAAATCTACATTTTGAGATTTTAAGCAACAAAATATAAATCATCCATTTTCCATTCTTCAAATAAGCTCTTACTTAAGATATACCTACTTGGGCACTTCAACAATCATGACGGAACCTTGAACCACCTCTTTTTCAACCTCCCATGCCTACTCTGCAAGGAACGTTTTTTAAAAAAAAAATTGGGCATTGATGAAACACAATTATATAAAGTAACATATGGAGAGATTGGTAAGCCCTTATCTATTTCCATCTAGTTTATTTACAGTAATAAATAGAGATTAACCATGCATCTTTTCAAAATGGGGGGCTAGGGATACATATCGAGTTATCTACCAATTTATATATGTACCAAAATATAAATAACTTACCTAAAATAACAGAAGACAAGATTTCATTGGAGATGATAGAACTAGTGACAAACTTTCTAAAATATACGACAACTAACTTAGTAAGTCACCATTTCTCAAGATCTCTGTCTCCATTACTATATGTTCTCCTTCGAGTGAGGTGTTGGAGGACGTGGATTAGGGTTTTGTTTAATTTATATATGTGATAATTGGTGGAGGGGAATGAAACGATAAACCAGTGTTCTCTATTTGTTTGGTGTTGTTGATCTAGTGATGTTTACAGTTAAACATGTGACGGGGAGAGGGACGCATGTCGCCAGTGAGAGGCAAAGAGGAAGTGGAATAAGTATCGAGGTGGAATGGATGAGAGGCTTGGTTGAAGTGAGTTTTAGAATTGGGGGGAAATGATCCCGCCCAACCCTGTGCATTTTTTTATTTTATTTTTATTTTAATAAATTTTGCAACAGTTACATATATTTTGAAACGGTTATTTTTTATTTGTAACGATTTTTTACTATTACAAATTTATGACGGGAAAAATCCATTACAAACTGAAAAAGGTTCCATTACAAAATAAGCTTTTTGGTGTAGTGACTCTACCCTTTGACTTTGTAAGGTCATTTTTAAGATTAAAGTAAAACTTCTGAAGGTGCCCCTTCCGACCACAATGTGTGCAAGTGAAAACACGATGTGAAGTGTGACCTAAGGATTGATCTTTTAAAGTGTTCCTAGACTATCTCTCAAAAGTATGGTTTTGGCTTTATTAGCGGAAGTATATTGAGTATCAAAGCTAATACCACACTTGTCATCTTTAATTTGGACGGTCCCTAAGATTTTATTTAATTTCTCCGACCTACACTCCAAATCAAATTTGACCCGACTTAAGTCTTTTAATTTTTCATCAAGTTTCACTATTCGAGACCCAAGTAAACACCTACTCTCTTCAAACTCTAGAAGCTCTTTTGTCATAGCCTCCATTAAACCTCTAAGGTTATCTCTTTCGCCTTCAACATACTCTATCTTCTCACGAAAATTTCTCTTATGTTCCTTAAGATCTTCAACTAAAGCACTCTCATCATTACCTATGGAAAGTTCTTTCATTTTATCTTCTAACTTCAAGTTACCCCTTTTTAATTTTAATGATTCCGTATAAAACTAACTGAAGGCCACTTGAAGTTCACTCTCCTCTACCTCTTTTTCATTCTCACTCTCTTATCTACTCTCTTTATCATAAAACTCTTGGATTCACAAATAATATCCTTAGAAGTGTCATGTAAAGGAATATCTTCATGTGAAGATTCATTGTCAATGCTCATATAACTTGACAAGAAATCGATGAAGTTGCACTCAATGGGGGAATCGGATCCCTCTTCCGATTCACTATCACTAAGGGTGGCATTGTATCAAATCGGTTTCTTTCCCTCCCTCCTTAGTTTTGTGGGACACTTCTATTCCCTATGTCCATAACCCTCACGACCATAACACTTATTTGACTCGTCCCTATTAAGATCCTCATTATGATTTTTAGGGAATCTCTCGGCTTTACTATGCTTAAACTTCTCAAACTTCTTGAAACCATTTTTAAGTTTCTCCTTATTAGTCTTGAGAAATTTTCTAAATTTCCGGCAAAACAAAGACATATCTTCCGAGTCAATCTCAAACTCATCATCCGAAACCGATGTTTCCTCCTTTTGGGAATTCAAAGCTATGCCCGTATCTGTATTCTTCTCATCCTTGGAGGGAAACATGTCAAGTTCATAGGTTTGTAAGTCACCTACAAGCTCTTCTAGTTTCGTATAGTCTAAAGTGCCAAAAGATTTAAATCGATTACCTTTGGAATAAATCTATCCGGTAATGACCTCAAAATTTTCTTTACGACACGGTTGTCGAGTATCTTTTCTCCCGAATTAAAACATTTATTCACAATATCAGACAATCTCGCATAGAACACCTCAAACGTCTCACTTTCTAACATTTTAATGGTCTCCAATTAAGTGGTGAGGTTTTGCAGTTTCGAAGCATGCACGACACTGTAATACCCCGTATTTTTGAATATTCCAAATATTCTATTTAATTAAATTGGAGAATTAAATGAGAAAATACAGCTTAATTTAAATTATGTAAGAGTAGTAATTTAACGAGTTTTATTTAAAATTATAATTATGAAATAAAACTGGAGAGATAGATACCAACTTATATTGCCTCATTATATTTACTTAGTGCGAGTGGTAAACAGTTACTTGACGCGTGTAGACCGTGTTGGGGTGAGAACGAGTAATATTTTTAAGTGACTCAAATGATAATTTAGAGGTCACATATGAGTCCGGAAGGGTCAAATTAGTCAAAATAGTAAACTCGGGGGTACTAGTTGAGTCTCGGGGTAATTTTGTACTAAACCGAGACCGTTCGGGGGCGTTTTAGTCTTTCAACATGAGAGGGTATGGAGACCTACGGATTTGAGAGATTTTTATCAGCCGTATGAAAGAGGGGTTAGAGTTAGAAAAACAATGTAAACACCAATACATTAGAGAGAAGGAGAAAACCATTTTCAAGGCTTAGAAGATGCTTTTGAGGAGGTTGGGTTTGAATCTTTCACCCTAGGAGCCAAAGGAGGAAGGATTGAAGAAGAGAATTATCAATCCATCATCAACTCCACGAAATCATATTTCCTCTGTCAAGGCAAGTTGTTTATTGCAAAAATTATAAAGTTATAATACCCATGTGTAGGGTTTTTGAGTAGTTTTGTTAAATCAATATCTTGATAGGAGAATAATGATATTTATACATGTTGGAATAGGAATCACATGTAGAATGATTTAACATATATAGAGGATTAATAATCAGAGTAGACTTGATGATTATTTCGGAATAAAATCTGGGTTTTGAATGCATATATGGGAAGAACACCATAACTAGGGTTTTAAGAAATTCTGGGTTTAATTCACTATTTCTTTAAAGGAATTGGGGTTTTAATGTATTTGACACGTTAGAAATTGTCCTAGTATATGTGGAAATATGTTAGGATCATTGGGTCGAAGTTTGGTGGACTATAATGGAGTTTGGAGATTTGTTAATGGAGGAAAAGGTTAACGAAGAAGACGTACTGCGTTTGTCCCTGTTCGTTCGATCGATCGATCGATCTTGAATGTCAATCTATCGACTAGGTCGATCGATCAAACCCAGTAGTCGATCGATCGACGTAAGCTGTTTTCTCAAATTTTTCGTGTTTAAGGTTTCTTTGATTCCTGGTAATGAATGAGTATCCTAGGATTTATATTATACTTATTTGGGAGTGAGAATAAGACCAGTAGGTATATTGTCGGGGTCCGATAAGGCCATTGGGTGTAGGACTTAGATTATGGACCGACGAGAATAATCCGATTTAGTAGAGTATCGGGGGAACTCGGAATTGAGTTACGAGGCGAGGTAAAGTCAATTCAAGTAATAGACCAGTAGGGTAAGTAATAACTACTGAAATTATATGTGAGGGGTAACTAGGACCCTTAGAGTTATGTGAATACTCAAATAAATGCGATTAATGAGATAAATCGTAAAGCAAATATTGTACGGTAAATATAAGAGATTAAAATATTACGTACGAATATAATTAATAGGTCAGGCGTGTACCTATTGAACTATATGATCTTTTAGGTCGAGATATTTATATCTAAATTAACTATGTTAGGGTCGATGTGTTATTCCGAACTAACATAGGGTTATTTTATGTTTGGGGTCGATGTAAAATGCCGAACCAAACCTTTGAACTGGTGGCGTGATGAAAGAGTCCGAGCTAGAATTTGTGTATATAAATAATTCGGGTCGATGTATCATTCTGAATCAATTCTTGTTTGGGGTCGATGAATCATTCCGAACCAAGAGTCCTTACGTGTGTATATAAATAATTGGGGTCGATGTATTATTCCGAACCAATTCTTACTTGGGGTCGATGAATGATTCCGAACCAAGAGTCCTTTACGTGTATAAAAAGGGTAAAATAATAATGACTGATATTTAGTACATATTGTGTGTGAAATATATACTTGATGATATTCTACTTCTGTGTATTAGTAGATTGATATATATTATGTATTTAAAGATACATACTGAACTGGTAAGTTAAGTAGTGAAACTTAATTACGAAGCTTAACGTTAGATATAGAATATCTATTTAGTAATTTAAGTAGTGAAACTTAATTTCAAAAGTGGGAAGATAGAAATTGTGATGATTGTCGAAATTTAGTAGTGAAACTAAATGAGAAGTTTTAAAACATAGCATAGGTGAAATGTTACTTGAGTATGAATTAACCTTCGCGAGATGTTAATGAAATGGATGTACTGTGTGGGCGATACGAGAACTTAAGTATAAATAAGTTCAGATGATTACTTAGTCCTAGATAGCTTGGTAGATATGGCTATGTAGGCTAAGTGTAGAACGTTAGGTGTGCACAAAAGATGAGGGGTGAGTAAACTCAAGAGAGTGTCTGAGAACCTAACATGTGTAATCAATAATCGCATTTTATATTGTGATAAACGCTTGTTAAATATTTTCAAAATGTTTTGAGTACTAACTCTTGCTATAAATTATTTTCAAAACCTTTTAGGTGTCCAGCCACAGGGACGCCATGTATGATGATTTTATTCCAGGGACTCGAAGCTGTAGCACAGTGGATGCTTACAGGATTTTGACTAGACGATATCTCTCATTCAAATCTAGTACAGGATCTCACACTATTCTATGTATGAACTTGTGGTCCAGTATTAGTCTCAGATGTCAGTTTCCGACTAGTAGTTGTTCTATTATGTTTGGGATTTTTAGCCGATGGTTTATTCGGTAATACTCTTGTTCTGTTGTACTTATACTTTGTTTGATTGGGTTTTAGTACATGGTGTTTGTTTTACTATATTCCGCATGGTTGATTTATCTGTTTTAAGAAAGATAAAATTTGGCACCGGTCTAATTTTCACTTAGGTGATTAGTAATTAAAAAGTTTTCGACAGTGATGCTAAGAATGAACCATTTGAGAAACTTGTTTTAATTTAATAAAGGTTTGATCACCCGATGTTTAATTAGGCGGAGTGTCACAGATGGTATCAGAGCATCAGGTTCTAGTGTCCATAGGATCTGTAAGGCTTACTACGTTTTCAGCGTATCGTTTGATTGATATAGAGCCCTATCTTAGGGTGGTTGTACTCCTCTACGTACGTAGTTTACGTTCCCCTGCTATTTAGTAGATGTAGTGTTATATATACGAGTTCGATTGGGCATGGTATGTCGAACATGGCGGTAGGACCAGGATTGGCGAGGTCACTGCTAGTGTGTAATGGAAGTAGATGCTGTAAGGGTTGTTGAGGCATAGCAGGCATTTTCCAAGTGTCGCGATGGCAAGGGGGATGCTAATCTAGACCCTCCCAATGCAGTGATAGTGGGAGGGGGTCTGAAGAAATTTTTGATGAGAACGTGCCTTTAAATGTGATAAAACGGCGACTGTGCATGGAAACCAATGTAAGTAGAATGTACAGAGGTTTTGGCATTTAGGGATAGAGTAGAAATACCCATAAGCGAAAATTTGAGTAAAATTTTTGAGGCAACGTCGCGGGGATACCAGTCACCACATCCGAACCGAGGGTCCGTATACAAATAGAGGGACCTTACGTATAGTTTAACCGTAAATTTCTCCAATGATAATTCACAAGCGAAGTGAATGGAAATATCTGAACCCATCACGTGAAAGCCTAGTAGAGGCCAATCGTGAGAAAGAAATTTATCCGTTGAAGTGAACTTGTACCGATGAGATAGGTATAAGGGAAAAAGATCCCTTGAGAGAATGGACTCTCGAGTTGTCATTTGCAATTTTAGTAAAACTCTTCCTTGACGACTTATGTATATGAAGGAAGTATAGTACTTCTTACAAGGTTGAGGTAAATGCTCCTAGGTGGGAGGAGCTAAGAGAGTTTAAGGATTTAGTCAAAGAGTAAGACTAAATGTAATGGGGCTGGTACAAGACATAAGTGGAAACCCACTAGGGGATTTAATGATTAGATTCTAAGTCGGGACTGTTAAGTCCCATAGTGCGTTCCTCTTGGTCAGCAGAACTAAGGGAACCAGGATGATAGTGTTCAGAATCGAGGCTACCAAGTTCGAGAGAAGGGATACCCAAACCGGTCAGTGTGGCCTAGAGTAAGGGGATTTTTGAAAAGATGTCGAGTGTGGGTTATAGGGCCACGCATTTTATTTTAGCTTGAAGTTATTTAAGGAAATAATAACTCCGATAAGTTTTGCATTCCGGAGAGGACAAGCGTGTTATGTCCGGAAACCATCTGAACCACCAGAGCTATGGACAAGGAAGTATATGGGTTTTAGCCTTGAGTGAATGGGGTATATGACGATGCCTCACCTGAAAGAGGGTCGAGTTGTCATTATTCATCAATATGTGAGAAACTTCAGAGATTATGGATGTCTCATAGTAATTGATTCCGGTGTGTAGGAACCTAAATGATGTGAGTCAAGGTATGTTGTATAACCGCTGAGCGGAGAGATTGAGCTCGCTGTTGTAATTATTGCTAAGGACTTAGTGATAGTATAAGCGTGGTGCCACTTGACTCCTTTAAAAATATTGGAGTATGGTTGCACATATTATCGAGGAATGGAATTTCAGTATCTCGACTATGTGTTGTTCTGACAATTCTCAGTAAGAATGCATGGGGAGAAGTCCCTTATTTAAGTTCAGTTGCAAAAGGGGATACGACTAAAATTTTTATGCACGTTCGAAGAAGAGAGGTTTTTAGATACTAGGGCATCAGTGGAGCCAGTAAGGTTGTGGAGAAACACTAAAAGACTTACTTCACTACGAAGGGATAAGTGGGACTTTGTGGGCAAGGATTTGATTTTTAGTCTATAGGGGATTGAGAATACCCGTAAGATTGTAGTCACGTCGTATAGACTAGGCTAGAGTTGAGGAAAAGCATGCTACGAGTGCGACATTTGCAATGTTTTTGCAAATGTGCACGGAGAAAAGGGTGTATGGGCGCCCTAGTCAATTGGCTTTCTTAAACATCCGATATAGAGGGATGCAGAAAAATTATTTTTAAGTACGCCAGTAGGGAAGTTATGAGGCCAGTCGTATCGATGAAAAGTATTGAACGTCGTGAGAGATAGACGATGATCCAAGCTTATGTGATGAGAGAGTCAGCACTCCCTATGGGATAAGAATCAGTGGGAAGTTGTTCTTAGGTTATCTCTTGATATGGGAGACCTAATTTTTGTGAAGAAGTAACGCAAGGCGCTACTTGAATGAGTGTTGAGAGTGACTTACGCGTTACTAAAATGTTGATTCTTATAAAGTAATCAACCCCAAAAGTGAACTAATTACGAAGAGTGCACGGATTGTAAAGTATAATATACCCGGAGAGAAAGGGGAATAGAGTACCACTTGAGGAAATATAATGTAAGTGGGAAGCGCTGTTGAGGAAGAGACATAGTGAGATTGTCTCCAGACGCACCACTAGTTGATAGAGAAAGATAGACTCGAAATGAGCAACCGGAATGTGGTAGTGAACCTACGTTTCCAATGATGGAAGGAGGAGACAGACTTATAAATTATTGATGGGCTCTGAACATCATAATTAAGCCAACATTTCATTGGGGTAGCGGAATGGGGTGACCGGGATGGATTAGTATGTAGTTGAAGAGGGAGAGTGCACAAGTGCACGGTGCCGCTTTACATGATTGTGAATCAGGATGAAATCCTAAAATTCCACCCTGTGAGAGATGGTCAGGGAGGAATAGAGATAAATTTTTATTTTGAGTATGTTGTATTGCCTACAACTCAATGTTAGTGAGAAAGGATGATGATACGCCCTTATGATAGTGGAATTTTGGAGAAGCCCACTGATCAATTCATAGGTTGAATGTATACCTATATGAGCATATTTTTAGGTAGTGTGAGAGTGCCTATATGGACTGTACATAAGGTTTAGGTTCTTGGATACCTATTAAGAACTTATGTGTACTTTGAGGTGTGGTTCGAGGAGACATTTCGAACTTTTAGTCCTTAACGCATGATATGAGGACATTCTATTGGGGTATGGCATTTTAGAATATAAGAAGTGTGAAATATGGCTCACATATTGTCTACTCATGTGCGATGAGATATATATACTTATATTGTGCTCGAAGTGTGATTCCGAGACAATATAACCAATCACTATTGGTGATCGAGGTGGGATTCTGAGCCAATAACCCCAAAATTGTTATAAAAGGGGGGTGATTATAAAATAAGTGTTGATAGTATATGTTATGTGTAAGATATATATACCTTATGATTTCCTACTTATGTGCAATAATAAGTATGCTTAAATTCTGTATTCGGGTCGATGACGTTCCGGACCAATACGTGAAGGATCGATTTCGGGTCGATGATTTTTTTGAACCAAATCGATGATAAATTTCGTATTGACAAAAGGTCTGAACAAACACATGCATTACATTTGCCTTGGGGTCGAGGGATTTTCGGACCAATGTAAATGATAGGATTATTGGGGCCGATGATTTTGCCGGACCAATTTCCCTTGTAGTATATATTGTGTGGGAAATATATACCTTATGATATTCTACTTATGAGTGATAGTAGACACATAGATGTTATATATAGAGATATACATCAAAAGGGTAAATTAAGTAAGGAGAAACTTAATTTAAAGAGTTGACGTTAGATTGGGAAAAATCTATGGATAAATTAAGTAGTGAGACTTAATTGTGATATATGCGGCATAGGTAACATGCGATAAGAGTTTATAATGAAGCAAGGCATGTACTTGGGGCGACCGTTAGGATGATATGATTTGATTTTGGGTATTAGAGGATGCAATGATGTTTAAGGTCCTTAGTCTTAATACCAGCCTTATCGTAATTTCGAGGACGAAATTCCTTTGTAAGGGGGGAAGTATGTAATACCCCGTATTTCTGAATATTACAAATATTCTATTTAATTAAATAAGAGAATTAAATGAGAAAATACGGCTTAATTTAAATTACGTAAGAGTAGTAATTTAATGAGTTTTATTTAAAATTGTAATTATGAAATAAAACTCGAGAGATAGATACCGACTTATATTGCCTCGTTATATTTACTTAGTGCGAGTGGTAAATAGTTACTTGATGCGTGTAGACGGTGTTGGGGTGAGAAAGTGTAATATTTTTTAAGCGACTCAAATGATAATTTAGAGGTCACAGACGAGTCCAGAAGGGTCAAATTAGTCAAAATAGTATACTCTAGGGTACTAGTTGAGTCTCGAGGTAATTTTGAACTAAACCGAGACCGTTCGGGGGCATTTTGGTCTTTTAACATGAGAGGGTACGGAGACCTACGAATTTGAGAGATTTTTATCAGCCGTATGAAAGAGCGGTTAGGGTTAGAAAAACAATGTAAACACCAATACCATTAGAGAGAAGGAGAAAACCATTTTCAAGGCTTAGAAGATGCTTTTGAGGAGGTTGGGTTTCGATCTTGCACCCTAGGAGACAAAGGAGGAAGGATTGAAGAAGAGAAGCATCAATCTATCATCAACTCCACGAAATCAGATTTCCTCTGTCAAGACAAGTTGTTTATTGCAAAAATTATAAAGTTATAATACTTATGTGTAGGGCTTTTGAGTAGTTTTGTTAAATCAATATATTTATAGGAGAATAATGATATTTATACATGTTGGGATAGGAATCGCATGTAGAATGATTTAACATATGTAGAGGATTAATAATCAGAGTAGACTTGATGATTATTTCGAAATAAAATCTGGGTTTTGAATGCATATATGGGAAGAACACCATAACTAGGGTTTTAAGAAATTCTAGGTTTAATTCACTATTTCTTTAAAGGAATTGGGGTTTTAATGTATTTGACATGTTAGAAATTGTCCTAGTATATGTGGAAACATGTTAGGATCATTGGGTCGAAGTTTGGTGGACTATAATGGAGTTTGGAGATTTGTTAATGGAGGAAGAGGTTACCGAAGAAGACGAACTGCGTCTGTCCCTGTTCGATCGATCGATCGATCGATCTTGAATGTCGATCTATCGACTAGGTCGATCAATCGAACCCAGTAGTCGATCGATCGACGTAAGTTGTTTTCCCAAATTTTCCATGTTTAAGGTTTCTTTGATTCCCGGGAATGAATGAGTATCCTAGGATTTATATTATACTTATTTGGGAGTGAGAATAAGAACAGTAGGTATATTGTCGAGGTCCGATAAGGCCATTGGGTGTAGGACTTGGATTATGGACCGACGAGAATAATCCGATTTAGTAGAGTATCGGGGGAACTCGAAATTGAGTTACGAGGTGAGGTAAAGTCAATTCAAGTAATAAACCAGCAGGGTAGGTAATAACTACTAAAATTATATATGAGGGGTAACTAGGACCTTTAGAGTTGTGTGAATACTCAAATAAATCCGATTAATGAGAAAAATAGTAAAGCGAATATTGTACGGTAAATATAAGAGATTAAAATATTACGTACGAATATAATTAATAGGTCAGGCGTGTACCTACTTAACTATATGATCTTTTAGGTAGAGAGATTTATACCTAAATTAACTATGTTAGGGTCGATGTGTTATTCCGAACTAACATAGGGTTATTATATGTTTGGGGTCGATGTAAAATGTCGAACCAAACCTTTGAACTGGTGGCGTGATGAAAGAGTCCGAGCCAGAATTTGTGCATATAAATAATTGGGGTCGATGTATCAGTCCGAACCAATTCTTACTTGGGGGCGATGAATCATTCCGAACCAAGAGTCCTTTACGTGTGTATATAAATAATTGGGGTCGATGTATCATTCCGAACCAATTCTTACTTGGGGTCGATGAATCATTCCGAACCAAGGGTCCTTTAGTGTATAAAAAGGGGAAAATAGTAATGACTGATATTTAGTATATATTGTGTGTGAAATATTTACTTCATGATATTCTACTTCTGTGTACTAGTAAATTGATATATATTATGTATTTAAAGATACATACTGAAATGGTAAGTTAAGTAGTGAAACTTAATTACGAAGCGTAACGTTAGATAGAGAATATCTATTTAGTAATTTAAGTAGTGAAACTTAATTTCAAAAGTGGGAAGATAAAAATTGTGATGATTGTCGAAATTTAGTAGTGAAACTAAGTGAGAAGTTTTGAAAAATAACATAGGTGAAATGTTACTTGAGTATGAATTAACCTTCGCGAGATGTTAATGAAATGGATGTACTGTGTGGGCGATACGAGAACTTAAGTATAGATAAATTCAGATAATTACTTAGTCCTAGATAGCTTGGTAGATATGGCTAGGTAGGCTAAGTGTAGAACGTTAGGTGTGCACAAAAGATGTAGGGTGAGTAAACTCAAGAGAGTGTACGAGAACCTAACATGTGTAATCAATAACCGCATTTTATATTGTGATAAACGCTTGTTCAATATTTTCAAAATGTTTTGAGTACTAACTCTTGCTATAAAATATTTTCAAAACCTTTTAGGTGTCCAGCCACAGAGACGCCATGTATGATGATTTCATTCTAGGGACTCGAAGTTGTAGCACAGTGGATGCTTATAGGATTTTGACTAGACGATATCTCTCATTCAAATCTAGTACAGGATCTCACACTATTCTATGTATGGACTTATGGTCCGGTATTAGTCTCAAATGTCAGTTTCAGACTAGTAGTTGTTCTATTGTGTTTGGGATTTTTAGCCGATGGTTTATTCGGTAATACTCTTGTTCTATTGTACTTATACTTTGTTTGATTGGGTTTTAGTACATGGTGTTTGTTTTACTATATTTCGCATGGTTGATTTATCTGTTTTAAGAAAGATAAAATTTGGCATCGGTCTAATTTTCACTTAGGTGATTAGTAATTAAAAAGTTTTCGACAGTGATGCTAAGAATGAACCATTTGAGAAACCTGTTTTAATTTAATAAAGGCCTGATCACCCAATGTTTAATTAGGCGGGGTGTCACAGACACTTGTTCCCTCATGGGTAAGTTGGAGTATATCCCATGCCTCCTTAGACGTTTCACACATCATAATCTGCCAAAATTTCTCCTGTTTGACCGCACTAAAAAGGGCATTGAGACCACGGGAATTAAAATTAGCTAACTTAATCTCAGTCTCACTTCATCTTTCTAAAGGTTTAGGAACACGAACCTCTCCTCCTAAACATATTAGTGGGGTTCAACCTTTAACTACCGAGAGCCAAACCTGCTCATCTAAGGATTTAAATGACGATCCCATATGCGTTTTTCAATATATGTAGTTGGAACCATTAAAAACAGGAAATTTTGTTAAAGGTAAATTTTTTATTTTTAAAGCAAAAAATTTGACAAAGGATCTTAACACGATAAATTAGTGTTCCTTCTCTGATACCAATCTGAAAGCCTAATTTTAAAATTCCAAATGTGAGATGGCTCACACAACATACCAAACTTTAAATTTCTTTCAAATTTAACAATTAAGGTTCCTAAATTAAAATTAAAATTAAACTCAACTACACAAATATTTAAGTTTTCATTTTAAACAAAATTAATTCAATTCAAGTTCTAAATATGCCAAACAAATCAAGAATGAATATTTTTAAATTAAATTCCTTGACATGAATCAAACTAAAATTACCCAAACTTAATTAGTACCAAAATCACACCATTGTTGTGATTAAACCAATTTTTATATTTTTAAACCTAAACATGCATCTAAGTGATTTTTGCAAAATAAAAATAAATTACAACACACAACGTCGCGATGTACAAGGAAAACCCGCAACGGGAAAAACTTCAAACGGCCCAGCCATAAATCCACTAAGTACGGTTTTACAAAGACATGAAAAAATACTTACCTTAAAGACTCAAATCCTTCATGCCTTGGCACTTCTCCGTTCTTCCACCTCTGTCTAGTCGATAGCTCTGGAATCCACCGTCATCTCGAAATCCACCGATGGGGAGAATCAACCGTCAAACATACAAATGTCTCTCCTCCGTATGCACACCATGAACCAACAAATGGACTCCTCCATAGGAAACTTTCTCTTTTGGGGATGAAAAAAATATTCGGTGCCAAATGGATGATCTCAAAACATAATATATAGTGCAACTTGGATCAACATAAAATATATGGGTGTAAACATGTTTTTGTGTAGAGATTAAATCATTTTAATTCATAAAAACAAAAGGACTTTTGGTATAAATATTTTTCTCTCAAAATGATTAAGAAAATGTCTCAAAATCCTTATAAAAATTGTGTTCCCGCACTATTAAAAACTGGTAAAAAGAAAGTGGGAAGTGGGGAGTTAAAAAAAACTGCCAAAAAACTTCTGGAGTTCAAACATGGTCGTTCAAAAATCTATGTTTGAACTAAACTTCTAACGAGAATTCATAACAATATGCAAAGAAGTTCGTTTGCAAAATTGTCGAGGTCGTTCGAACATCTCTGTTTGAACGAAACTTCTAGCGAGAATTCAAAACAATATGCAAAGAAGTTTGTTTGCAAAATTGCCAAGGTCATTCGAACATCTATGTTTAACGAAACTTCTAACGAGAATTCAGAAAAAAAATTATTTTTCTTTAAAAAAATATAAAAACACTCTTAACATAATTTTAGTAAAAAATAACACCCAAAATAAATTTTCAAGTCCCTGTATATATTAATGCATTCATACCTTTAGAAATCTTGGAAATAATGAAATGTTGATAATGTTACACATGGCACGAAAACTGAAAATGATGATATCTTCAATTTAGGCTTGGCCGCTACGTTATCACCACAAACGTCATAGGCTTGAAGGTCACAACTTCTATCCTACGACTCAATTAGTTTTTGCAGAATTAATCCAACACTACAAGTTGAATCAATTGGAAATTTGTCCTGACAGCAGTTAAACATCAAATTTTCAAATATAGAAATCCTTTTTAATGTTCATAACAAGTGTGTGTGTGTGTTTTGTGTGTGTGCTTATGTGTGTGTTTGATTATTCTCACATGTTTTATTTTGAAATATGGCCTATTTATTGGTAAAAAATGTATATGAAATCCTTTATGTATAATTGACTTACTAAGGTTTAAGACTTGTTCTTGGATTTATTATAATTGGAATATATATTGAGTTTAAGACATAGTTAAAAGTTTAATTAAAATATGAGAAAGTTCAGGTTAACTATAGTTAATTTTATAACTCCATGAGTAATACCCTTTATACCAAATACTTGATTGATGAAACACTAGGTATGAAAATGTAGAATTGTTGTCATGGGAAGATTTTATGTTTGAATACCCCATGATATTATGTTCTTGGAAATCAATCAAGTGGACGATTTAGAAGGAGTAAGGGATAAGATTTTGTTGGATTGTTGGGTTAATAGTTGTTGTGGCTTGTGGTTAATGATCATGGTTGGATATGGATTATGGATACTTAAAACGCTCACTCTATTAATTCTTCATAATAAACCTTTAACTAATTATTTGTCTTAATGACTACACACATAGATACACACTCAAACAATCACAAATGCACATATACACATACATGCCCATACACAGATACACTCGCGCACATATATACATTAAATGTTTAGAATAGATCCATTTGGTTAACTTGTTTTGGTCATGTTTACCCCTTCTTTAAATGGCTACATTTTAAGTGAACACGAATTGGTAGAAGGGTTGTTAAATTGGTGGATAGACATTAATTTTAGGTTTAATTAAAATGAACTTAAATTGGACTCGTTGTGTCTGATTGATCGGATGGAAAATCATAATTTGTTTAGGATTAATTAGAGTGATTACCTTTGTGATTCACATTCACACCCTTCTATATATTCTATCAGAAAAATGAGTCACTGTAGTAATTACTTTCAACAAGAGTACGAGATGGTGAAATTTGACCGCACTAAAACATATTTCATTAGTGCGCGACATATAAAGAGACTCCTACTTACAAGTATCGGAATAGGAAAATTGAATAATTTAATTACCTTACAAGTCATAGAGTTGATCTCTCGCGAGGGTACCTATCCGATGGTTTTTGTTTTCATTGCCAAAATGTTGGGATGAGGCAATAGTGAATATATATTTCGCTTACATAATCCTGACAGGGAACTAACATTGGTGACACCGTTAGAAAATGCTGAAAAACAATAGCTTGCAAATAAGTTGAACAAGAAAGGATTCCGATTTCATGTCACGGACCTTTATACCTCAATCATAGACACGTTTTCGCCAAATTATATATTTGAAGAAGAAAGGATTGAAAATTAGTTGAAGAATAAAGGATTCCGATTTCATGTCACGGACCTAATTAATTATGCGCGTGCAAAATTTTATAAATTTTTAAAAAGTAATACTGATTGGATGAAAATCAGACACATCGGGCAAGTTTTAAAAGCTTTTGAAAAGGTATATACATACATACATACATACATACATACATACATACATACATACATACATACATACATATAGTTGTAAATCATAATTTCTTACATACATCACTATTTTTTTTAATTGTAGGAAAATTTAAACAGAAATGAAAATAATCAACCAAATAACGGAACACTGCCAATTGGGCACTCTCCTACCCCCATCCTCAACTCATATTTCTTTCAGGTTATCAATACTCTATTCCATCAAAGATTCAATCTACCACTCCATCTTCGAGTCGATAAACTCAAGAAGCCCCTATTAATCCAACACCCTAACCTTTTGCCTAAAGAATCCCATTGGGTTCTCCTTTGGCGGGAATCATCTAACCAGTGATAAATTCGAGCTTCATATTTTTAAAAATCATTATCTGTCTCTAAAAAATATAATTGTGGGCATTGGGGGCACAAAAAAATACAAAAAGGTTGATCTTTCCATAAAGGATGACGTTTGGCGATGACTTGTTAAGACATATGCATTCTCAACCAATTCGAAAGCAAAGATTCTTTCTCGAGTAGCTGGTCAATTGAAAACCTGTTAGAAGAACCTTTAGAAGATTTTTTTTTTCAAAGGGGTCAACAAGTTATGATATTTTAGGGTTGAAGGATGAAGCTTCCCGAAATATTGAAATGCCCACTGACCAATGGATCGACTTCTTAGAGAATAAGGCCCGGGAGGGAAAACTGACTGAGTGGGACAAAAATAAACTGAACAGGTAAAAAAAAGTTATGTCCACAAAATTGGAGCAAAATCCTATGATGATCCAAAGGTTGAATGGGCAGAATGGACCAAGAGAATTCCGAAAGAAGGTAAAGACACTAATCGGGTCAATTTGTACTTGCATGCCCGATGGGAAAAAGGGACCACTAAATTCCCAAATAAATTGGCTCCAACTCTGGCGAGTTTTAATTTAGTTACCTTATATATACACATTATAATATTATTATATTAAAATCATAGTCCTAAATATAATATTATGTTATAAGAAATGATAGAAGGCAAGTCGAGCAGTCAGTCCAAGTGCATCCCCTATGATATTAAAGTTGAGAAAGCAGCGGGAGCTATACGGATATAATTGTATCTTAGGTTACCCAACACACAAATTCACTTTTATCAAATTTTATCTTATTGAAATTAAGTGAACAAGCAAGATAAATTCTAAACCAAACAGAATGAGAATAAGATAAAGGAAAAATCCCTTTGGGGAAAAACCTATAATTCATTACTGTTTAAGACTCAACAAAACACGACAGACTTACAGACAACTTAAAGATCCACTAAGTTTAATGTTATAGCATATTCGAATATTCAACAGAAAATGAAGCAGTCCAACACCGCTCACGACAAGCAGATCTTACCTCGGTATCCACCAATCAGTCTCAGGAATTACAGTTACTTTCTTCTTCAACTGTAGAGACTCAACTCCACAAATCAACATTATAGAAATTCTCTACAAGGATATAGAACTTTGAATTATGTTCTTGATTTGGCAAAGTGATCCTCAAAGATGCAAGGGGTTTGTTTTGAAAACCTCTAGATTTTGATCACAAAAAGAACTTTAAAACAGCTTGTTGAAAAGTCTATTTATTGGGAAAGTTGTTGCAAAGAGATATGGATTAAAGACCTGGAAAAGATTTAATTAAAAATAAAAAATACGCGTACTCGTTTGAACGAACTACCACCTCGTTCGAACGATGTACCCTATCTCATTCGATCGATTTCTAGTGAAACTTCGAACAACATTCAAGAGCAGACCCAAATGGCAACATTCAAGATCTCATTCGAATGTAGGAACCTCGTTCTAACGACATTTCCAATCTTGTTCGAACGACATGACAAGTCATTCTAACGAGCAAGTGAGTTTTTCAAAAATTATTTTAAAAATATTTTGAAAGCTTTTAAATGCAAACTCTTTTAAAAATGACCCCTGGATATTTCAATCTTTACCAAACCACCTCATAACTCTTCTCGAGTAAATTTGTGATGAACGATCTTCAAACTTGTAAATGTCACCAAAGTTTCTTCTCTTCGAAGACTTGAGAACGATAATAAAAATAAAATGAATAATTATAGAAATTTCTCTTACAAATCTTCCCCTTGGGATATTCCGGTACACAACACAAATCGACGTCAAATTGACCCCTAAAACTAATACAACTAATGCTCTCCCAAAACAAAAAATAGAAGCCCATAAATGTATAAGTATTCAATTGAAAGACTTCATCTTATGTGGTCTATGAAATCATCATCAAGGAAAATTGACCTACACATATGAGACAGAAAAATACCGTGACACGTACAAGTTTAAAGAAAAAATAATCTACCCCTTAATTTGTTCTCCCCCTTTTAGTCTATAATAGACACAGGGCTAGAAACTATCACGAATTATTAACGTCACAGAAATCCAAATAGAATATCATCACAAAGATAATCGATTAAGTGCATGCGATGAAATTTATAAAAAATATACCAACCATTTTTGAAAATTTTCAATTTTCTCAAGTATAAAAATATAGGTATAAAAGTTACAAATACATCGCACCAAGGAATAACACTAAAATACTCGAATCATGGAAGCGGAATGTAATTGTGTGAAAATTTTCCATGGGCAAATCAATAAAGGCATTCATAACATAGGCGCGCAAATTCAATGAGATACTTATAAAGAAAGAACTTAATTTCAACCTCAAGTGTAAGTATGGTGAACAAAATGAAATTAACTCAACTTATACAACATGTTATGAATTTAAATGCTTCTCAAATCTATAATTCCAAACTATTTAATGTTTTTCAAAAGAGTGCGTCGTGTAAACCTATTGACATTATACTTTATAACACCCTCAAAATCTCATATATTTAAGAATTAACTCTCAAATTTTTGAAGATATCATAATGCTCATGTATAGCGATGCGTCAATGAAATAAAAATGGCCTTGGCACTTCTGTTTGTATGTGTCGTTAATCTTTTAGGTTGTTTTTACAAATGGTGGCTTTTAATTTTAAGAGAATTTTCTCTTTCGTAGCATCTTTTCATTGCTTAGTATAAAATAATTTTTTAGGAAATGAAATCCAGGCAATAGACCTTACAAGGACAACTTATCTCTAATACATTTGGTTTGTTCTTAAATGCTATTGAGATGAGAACACCGTATTAGACACATGGTAAGTAAGTAAAAAGTTTAAAAAGTCCATGCAAGTGTGCAATAAAGGTGATAAAAAGTCCAGCATGAAGAAGCTAATCATCAATGAACAACGAAATGCCAGCCATAAATTATTAAGCACACTAAATAAATGAAGTTATATCTCGAAACATCACGAAAAAGTCACATGAATGTATGGACTGTTAGGGTGATACGAATATCTTAAATGCACATCCATATATGGTGAAAAAAAATACAAAAATCTTTTTGTTTCTAAAATTTTATCAAAAATAAAGATGGTTAATGTCGATCAATGGAAATCTCAAAATTAGATACCATGGATCAAGTCCAGGTATTTATTTAATAAAGAGAGAGAAACACCCGTGGAAGTAGGCATATTACCAAACGACATACATAATGTTCTTGTGCGATTGAGCTATATTTTATTTATTTTTTTGAATAATACTTGTAGGTTATTACCACCTATATATATTATTAAGTTTTAGCATGGTGATGGATTTATTCATGATGTATGAATCAGTTATTGTTTGATATCTCCTTTCATATCCTATTAGAAAAAGTTTTAAATGACACAAATTTATGTTACATGCTAAGAATAGGATTTAATTCTAATTACTGGCATATCATGGCATTGGGACATGATCAATCTCAATGACAAGATATGAGGGTCAGTACACTTTCGCTTGATTAGATAAAAAGGATGTTAGGGTTATCCTAAACCACTTATATCGATGGTATGCTAAAAGGTTTAGCGCGCGGGATTCCAAGAAATAATTTGTTCTTCTCAGACATGGAATATTATTATATAAGGATTGGTGTCTAAAAACACTTGATTAGATAGAGAAGATGGGGAATATATCTTATGCTTTGGTGGTGGCAGACTCGTACATGTTATGCTGGGTACAAAACTGAATATATGCTTTGTCGTTGACATGGTCAACAGATTTCAGTTTAACCCAAGTGAGGAGCAATAGACTGAATTAAGTGCACATTATCAAGTACTTAAAAAAGGATTAGAGATAATATGCTATTTTACTCTAAAGAAAGTCTTGTACCCTTTTTATAATAAGGTTTTGATACGCGTCAAGGGATCCGATGTCGATTTGTGAGGCACCTTTGGTTTGGAGTTTGGTTTTGATTGTATACATTTGGTGGTGAAACACGTAGGTGAATGCACCGATAATACCATTGGTGCCTATGAGGGCTCATTTGAAGACGAAGAGGTTTTTAGAAAAGAGTGTGGATTATCAATGCATTTTTTACAACGGGTTTGAGTCAGTTTTGGGAAGTGAGTTTTAGAATCGGGTAGGGAGAGGGATAAAGGTTGATGAGAATTTGAGGTTGTCGCGTGGAAGGTTTATATTGGTGAATAAGAGGGTGTTAAGGAGGTTTAAGAAGCAATTGAATTTTTCGAGGGTGGTATTTTCATATGGGAGACTCCATTGCGATTGTTTCAAAGTGATGCGTGTCGGAGAGTTGTGGAAGATCCGGATAGAGGGGGTGGGAGTTAGGTTTCTTGAAGTGTTTGAGGGAAGGATTAATGTGTGGTTGTTTCTTCTCAGGAGTTTCTAAGGGCACCACACTTATTGATCCAAAATACCACAAGATAAAAAAATGTGTTTTTTTGCTAAGGGACACCACATTGTATATATATATATATTTTCACAATTATTTCAACACAAAATCCCACACATTATCTCTCTCTACCCACTACACTCCAAACCCTACCTTTCGTCTTCTTCACAAAACATAAGACAAATTTGTCTCCATTAATCCAACCTTCCTTCTACCAACCATCTTCAACATTATTAAAGTTTTCTTCCATTGGTCCCCATAAATTTATTAAATTTCTTGTCCCCCAACACACCAAATATTTTCAACTACATTATTAAACTAGGGTCTTATTGGTAAATACACAAATACCAATGGATAATCCAACCAAAGACAATGACAACACATTCAAAGAAAATGAAAACTCCACAAATGACATTTATGAGGTAAACTTTGGGTTCCATTATATAAATATTTGTATATTCTAAGGGATTGAATAAATAATACAAAATAAAAAATCATGCGGACACTGTTTAGTGATTCGAGATCGGGACCCCGAAATGAAGTCTAAATTTCAGGGTTACCATCCCGAACTGAACTTAATTTTTTTTCCCGAACTAGGTCAATTCGTTATAGTCACCCCAATTCTCCTTATATTATTCGGCATATATATACCGAAGTATTAAGCTTAATTCTCGATAGTTATCCCAAATAAACCTACTGACTCGGGATAGCTAAAATACTCTAATAATTTCGGCAGATTCATGCCAAATGGAATTGGAATACAGTTAAGTCATATAGGTCCAAACATTAAAGTAATTCAACCCTTATATTGATTCGCACATACAAAAATCAACTCATAATATTTTACTTATGCAGGATCCCTTCTTGGATTTCAACTCCGTATTATCTGACGACGCGTTAGAAAATATGGAGATACCCAACAGGGATAATGATTCTTTAGGAGTTGATGTCAGTATGACATTTTATACGGATAAGGTATTTCCCACACGGCAAGAGCTAGTTGATTGGGCTCGAGAGCAAGCCCGGTCAGTTAAAATAGTGATAGTCATCATGAAGTTCGATGCACCTTCTGCAATGCGTAAGGGACATCTACACATTGGTTGTGAGAGGGGAGGGGAGTATCGTTGTCATCACGGGAAGAATGTTGGGAATGAAGGTAGTAGCCAAGAGAAAAATGGTAGGAAGAGGGACACGGCCACTTGGAAGTTCAACTATCCATTTTTATTGAAGGGCATTCCAATTGACAATGGACAGTGGATGTTGTCTGTCATTAGCGGCGTTCACATTCACCCATTATCAAAAATGTTCGTTGGACATGCATATATGGGTTGGCTTACTTTAGTGGGATTTTTTTTACGAGATGTCCTTAAGTGGTGTAAAGCCGACTGCCATTCTAACGACGATTAAAAGTCATAATGTTTGTAATGTTTTTACCATGAAAATAATTTACAATGCTAAGGGGAAGTTGAGGATCTCAAAACGAGAGGGTAGAATGACGATGCAATAGTTAATGAAGTTACTTGGGGACAAACGTTACGTGCATTGGTATAAAACGAATGAGTCTACCATGGAGGTGGAAGATATTTTTTAGGCGTAACCGAACTCAATCGAACTAGCCAAGTGTTTTTCGACCATTGTCATTATTGACTGCACATACAAGACCAATCGATACAATATGCCTTTGTTCGAGATGGTTGGAACAACATCGTGCAGTAGGACATTCAATATTTCCTTTTCCTTTTTAGCAACGGATGAGGTGGAGAACTATCAGTGGGCGTTGGGACCTTTGAAATCCCTATTCGACCCGTTTGCATGTTTTAAAGTTTTCATCACAAATCGGTAGTATGCGTGCATGAACATATTACGAGTTGTGTTCCCCGAGGTGAGAACAATGGTTTGCACCTTCCACATTCATCATAATGTGGAGCTCCATAGTAGGAAAGAGATCAACGATGAGGATACATTGAAGAAGTTCATGAGGGATTGGATGCATTTGGTTGAATACCCCACCGAGAGTGATTTTAACGAAGAGTGGATGTTATTTCACTGTGATTGGGTTGCGTTCCCAAACACACTTCAGTACATAGAGTGTACATGGTACAATCTAAGGGAGATCTTAGTTCATGCGTGGATAAATATGGTTAGGCACCGGGGCAACCGAACTACTAACCGTTATGAAGGAGCACATTGTAAGTTGAAGAGGCACTTGAAGAGTTCTCAACTTCCTTTTGACAAGGTTTTTGTCGGCATGCACAACTACATTGAGTTGTAAGTGATGGAGATCATGAGGGATTTTGAGGATTATTTTCAAAAATTAAATCACACCCACAATATTCTAGTTTTTCAAGAGCTCAGAGGTCGGGTTTCTCATTATGACATTGACCTAATTCTTGAGGAGATAAGGACTTGTGATATCGTTGGCATAGGTGTTAAATCGTCCCTACACTTGGCATGCAACATCTATGATCTATCATGCGCTCATGAATTGGTCATCTACCAGATGGAGGGTAGGGAAATACTATGGGGGATGTTGATGCACATTGGCACAAATTGACAATGGTTCCCGAATTAGCGAAGTACCATATGGTTGACTACGAGCTGGAAATGATACTTTTTAAAAAATGGTGGGAACGGTCAACTATCGATGAGCAAAGGGCCATGTTGTAAAAATGGAAGGACATCGGGTGTCCCACAACCGCTAAGCTATTTTAGCTATCCGTGCTAAAGCATTACAAGGGTCGCTCGAGAGGTCAAAAACCAACTGAAAAAGAGCAAAAGCACGAGAAGTCAACTAAAAGGGATCCCTCTGTCTTCGAACTTGCTAGGAAATCAATAGTAAAGGAACGCCCTACGATCCAAAGGCCTAAGAAGAAAATTAATTTTACGGAGTTCACCCGTCTAGCCCCATGGTGCCCGAACTACTCCCTCGCATATAAACAATTGAGTAAATTACTTTTTTGGTCACTGAACTATTGGTATCATTTTTAAATGTCCCTTATCTTATGTTTGACTCATCTTAGTCCCTAAACTATGTCACTTGTGCCAAATAAGGGATTCCGTCCATTAGGCCATTAAATGTAGACAGCAAATCGACATGTGCTTCTTACATGTTAATTTTGTAAGGGCATTCCCCTATTTACCCCCAATGTTTGAAATTATTGGCATTCTGTGATCATCCACATGCAAAATCCCCAAACTCTCTACTGCTCAACCCAACATTGAAATCATTCGTGTACAAAATGGAGTGGAAGTTGCATCGTGTTCTTCTTGAAGATTTGCTCATCGACCCTCAAACGCTATATGGTATGTGAAATTCCTTATTTTTGGTCTTTCAGTTAAGAGTAGATTAATTTATTTAGTTGTTCTTCTTGACATTGTAGCTTATCATTATCTTATACATTAAAAATTCTAATTTTCTTGTAATTCTTGTACCTAATAGAGTTATTATCTGCAATAACCCATTTTTTCATATCAAAAACCCTTTTTTCAATATGTGCATGCCTCATAAAATTACATTTCTTTACCCTTTTTCCATTATGCATGTGTTATTACAGATGAAAGTGAGACATATTTCACTGTTGAGTTGCACCATGGTGGCTGTTTTGATGATAAACCAGACAAATCATATGTTGATGGACTTGTCAACCATTTTGAGTTTGGTGATCCAGACAGACTATCACTCCAAGACTTGTATGAAATGCTTAGGGAATTAGGATGTCATAATCCCAAACAGTTGTGATACAAGGATCCAGATTTGGGTTTAAGGTTTGGTTTATACAAAATAGAAAGTGACATAGATTTGTTGGAAATGTGTAAGTGGGTTCCTACATATAGGAAGGTTGATTTGTACATGGATATGCCTAAAGATGATTTTTGCTTTGATCCTGGGGTACTTGGGATAGGTTTTGATGAAATAGAAGTAAAACAATTTGAACATGATGGTCCTAGGTCTGAATGTGAAGAAGATACATGAGAGAATATTGAAGAAATAATAGGGGATAAAAATAAGAGAAAAGAAAGGATGGTTATGGATGAGGATGTGGGAGTCAATGAAGATAACTTGGAATTTGTGTCTAAAATAGATGACTCGGATGAGCTTGTTAGATTAGCTTCTTCTGAAGATGAGGGAGTTAATGCTTGTAAATATAGATTTTTTGAGTTTGATCCAGAAAAGGATATGGCAAACCCTCAATTTAAACTTTGCTAGATGTTTGCAAGTACACATGTGTTTAAACAAGCAGTTAGAGAGTATGCAATTCATAATAAAAAGGACATTAGGTTCACAAAGAATGATACAAGAAGGATTATAGATAATTGTGCCTCACCATATAAATGGAGGATATATGCTTCAAAAATCAGTGGAAAGAAACATTTCAAGTGAAAACTTTGGTAAATGTGCACAAGAATTACAAGGCAGTCTACACCAATAGATTTATTACATCCTCATGGTTATCAAATAGGTACTTGGACACATTCAAGTCCAACCCTGAAATACCTCTGAATGCAATTAGGGAGACTGTTAAAAGGGACCTTACAGTTGGGGTGTCAAGAAGCCAAGCATCTAAGGCAAAGAAAAAAGCTCAAATATTGATTAAGGGATGCTCTAAAGACCAATATGCAAACCTGTGGAGGTATTGTGCTGAATTGAAAAGGGTTATGCCTGATTCCATTATAAAAATTCATGTCAATGAGGATAGCATTGAAGATGAGAGCCCTCAATTTCAGAGAATGTATTGTGCTTTGGGGCCACTTAAAAAAGGATTTCTTAAAGATGAGTAGGAATAAGGTTGTCCCAAAAAATAAACAAACTCAGAGCTAAAAATAGTTTAAAGTGAAGATTTGGATGTGCTTAGCTGAAGCTTTAGTGATTTAATTATTTTTTGCATGCAACTGATGTGTATGCAACTGGAACTGATGTTTTTTGTATGCAAATGAAGGTTTAGTGTTGCTTCTAACTGTTTTGGGTGTTTTTTGGTTTAATGTTCCATATTTGGAACTTTAATTAATGTTGCATAGTTTGAACTCCTTTTATGGTAATGAATATGGTTGTTTCTATACTATTGTTTATGATTTCACAGTGGTAACATTTTCATTCATTAATTGAAAACAATTACAATAACACACATTAATTGAAACAAAGTTTGCATTTCATTCATTGATTCAAGCAATTGCTACAATGACACATACATTTCATTCATCATTTCACTTCACACTTGCCTTTCTCACCCTCATTTCCAGACAACAAAACCTAAATTACAAACACACACAAATACAACACAATCCATAATAGCTTCTCTCTCTTTTGAAGTCTTCCAACCTTGAGAGTCTAGTTCAGTATGTCTTCCCAGATAAAAAATCCGCAGCCACCTTGTTCGGTACGACTTGGACACGCTAAAAAGGTTCTACCGAGATTCTTTTGCATCCACGAGGTACGTCTTTCAGCCACATGGCCGCAATAGCAATAAACCACCATTTTTTTTCTTCAGTTGTGACTTCAAGTGGTGGGATATAGAATTATTGGCGCCAAAAAGAAGAACAAAGGGTGGGTAATGTTGTTGTTGGGCTATAAATGGTGTTAAATGAGGACAAAAAAGGAATTTGCCATTTTGTTGTCTACATTTAACGGCCTAATGGAGGGAATACCTTATTTGGCAAAAGTGATATAGTTTAGGGACTAAGATGAGTCAAACATAAGATAAGGGACCATTTAAAAACTATCCCAATAGCTCAGTGACCAAAAAGGTAATTTAATATAAATAATATATCAATGAGATACCTATCTTTTATAAAGATTGTGTAGAAGATATCATTAAGGTTGAATCTGACGGAAAATATGGGTTTAGATGCGTTGCTAAATGACTCAGATTTGGGCCCGATGGATGGAGATAGGTGAGATCCGGACTTGATTGAAGAAGTCATGGCAAATACTGAATTCTGTGCACATTGTTTTAGTGATTGGTTTCCAAACACTGTTATACATATATTGGACGATTATTCAAGCCCATATATGCCGAAGTCATAGATGATCATGACCGAGTGTGGCTATCTTTTGGTGGAAACTTACAAGTGCATGTGCATCCTCAATTCGAACAGACAGTGTCTCACATTTCTACCAATGATACATGAACGAACTGTGCATCCCATGTTCATAGAGATTGCTCATGTATGCGGGAATCACTTTGTATCTTTGAAGTTGAAGTACGGTTGTCCAATTCCCCCGGTAGCAAGTCACTGGCATAGGTGCTCACTGCCAGAAGCAAAATCGTGGATTGATAAATATGCGCAACAAGTAGCGGAGTTCCAAAAAATCTGCCCAAACGATGTCGCAACCAACGTAGACCCTATCCATATCGACTAGTTTGGTGTATGAAACGTTTTTGTATGATGTCAAACGAACTTGTATGATATGATATTCAAATGAAGTTGTATGATATTTAAATGAAGTTGTATTTTTTGATTTGTTGAGATTAATTAATGAAGTTGTACCCAGGACTCTTTCGCTATATAAATCCCGATTTATAATGCTTTTTTTGCTATAATGATGCCAAATGGACCTCATGATCCAATACATATAGGATTATATTAGGGATGTATATACCGAACCAAGTTTAACCAGAATTGGTTCGCTATATACATCCCGATTTATGATGTTTCTTTCGCTATAATGATGTCGAATGAACCTCATGATCCAATACATATAGGATTCTGTTGGGGATGTATATACTGAACCAAGTTTAACCATCGATTTATGATGCTTTTTTTTCTATAATGATGCCGAATGGACCTCATGATCCAATACATATAGGATTCTGTTAGGGGTGTATATACCGAACGAAGTTTAACCAGAATTGGTTCGCTATATACATCCCGATTTATGATGCTTTTTTCGCTATAATGATGCCAAATGGACCTCATGATCCAATACATATACGATTCTATTAGGGATGTATATACCGAACCAAGTTTAACTATAACTGGTTCACTATATACATCCCGTTTTATGATTTTTTCTACCTATAATGATGCCGAATGGACCTCAAGCTCTAATACATATACGATTATGTTAGGGATGTCAAGGATGCAAGTTTCAAAATAATAAACAACCAACAATTAGGGATGTTTATATAAAATAAGCAACAACCAACAAAATAATTTCACATTCATCAATAAATATTATCATTAAACCAAGCGTTCATACAAAATTGTTCCACTTTAATACAAAAATTTAAACTCCTCCGGCCTATTTCTTTCTTTTACTTCTATGTGACCCCTCAACTAATTTCTCTTTTCCCTTGCATTTGGACTTCCTTTTCTTCGCCACCCGCTCCTCAATGACAACCGTCCTGCCTACCCCAATGGTCGCAGCTAGGATATCATAGGCTTGCACATCGCATGCAATTAATTTGGCTGGATCAATAGCATTTCCATCATAAATATTATTCTTTATTAAGTCCATAGCCTTGCGTAACTCATCCGCCTATGGAATAGTTAATAATATTGTGGGATTAGATTAGACAAAAAACTTATATATATAATTACATATAATACCGGAAGAAGTTTAGATAAAAAAAACTTACCAAAGACATTTGTTGTTGTTTCACGCTGTGAAACTTGGGGTTTGGGACTCTAGGATGGGATTTAGACATGAACCAAGCCATACAATCATTGCTACAATCCCAGGGACTAGATACGGGCACAGACCTAGATTTCTTGGATAAGAGGTAGTCTTGTCAGTTTTCTTGGTACCATTTTTGCATATCAAATTTAACTTTGTACCGAGCCGCCTTGTCTCCCTTGTCGTCCTTCAAGGGTGTTATTGGGTCATGTGGTATGATTTATAGCCGTCCCATTTGTCTAAGGCATCTTTTAGGGTAATAAGGCTTCCCCACCTCAAAATAAATCATAATCCCTCTATACCATGAAGCTTCATGGAAGGGATAAGCAACCCTAGAATCTTGATAGGGTTCCCAAATGACCTACAAATAAATAAAATATAATTTGATGTCAAAAAATATAAAACATTGCAAAAAATATTTGAATTTACTCACATCACCAACACACATATCATCCAATTGCTCCTGAAAATTGATTAAGTTTGTAAATGCATTTTTTTGAGAGGCGGACTGCGACGACCAACGTGCAATCCTTGGCATTGTTTTATCAAACTCCATATCAACGCATCCACCAACCCCTGTAAAATGCTCATATATCCATGACTGCAAAACACACACATTACGAATGTATTGAAATTGCTAAACATACATAAATAAAATATGAATGTGTGTTATTAGCTACCTATTTAAGAGAGAGGCAACCATTCATTTCCCTCATACCTAAACGAGAGGCAAGTCCCAACTGCCTATACACATGCGTTAATATGCCCATACCCCATGCTAGTTTACCCACCTTCTTCATGCACCTAATAATGTAGAGCAAGTAGGCTCTGGCACAATAGTCTTTGTCTTCACTCGATGCATTGGCGTCACATGACCTCTCCTTGAAATTCATAGTGAGCCAGTTCAAACGGACGAGCGTATGCTCACCACATTCCTCGAAGGAAACTTCCTTTCTCACTCCTAATAACTCTACCACCAAGTCCATAAGTGACGTGACCATTACTTCCTCCTCCTCCTCCTCCTCCTCAACTGTGGGTTGTGGGTTATATAAAGGTGATCCGACGATAGGAACACCCAATATCGCTGATACATCATCAAGGGTGATTATCATCTCCCCAAATGGAATACAGAATGTGTTAGTCTCCGGATACCACCTCTCAACAAACACAGATATAAGGGAGTAATCTAACTAACGGTGGCTAGATGAGATAAGCCCCCCAGCGTAGCCCTCTAAACCCTCTTTTGTACACTTGCAGAAAGATCAGTGAATTGTCACTCCTTAATCTTCATCCGGTGATTGATGCACAATAACGGCACCCGCTCCACCTACAATATAAGCAAAATATTTATTAAGGTTTATGAAAGAAATGGAAAATTTAAAACATTATTGATTTAACATTGAAGGGAAATGAAATTACCACTGATCCAATTCAAATACCATAGGCAACATGATGCCTTAAATGTTTTAATAGGCTAAGATCGGTGGGGCCCCCGTATGTCGGAGTAGATGTGCCTTCTTCAGGCACCTTTTTCTTCTGGCTATATGTTACTACGGTCTTGTGTAAAATACTAAGCAGGTTTTCAAGCCGCTGGGGAGTAACATCCTCCGACTCAAAACCCCTGTCTGCTGCCTCATGACCATCCTCGGCCTCCTCCTCAACCTCAATCGCAACCTCCTCATGCGTCTCCACCACTCGAGGATCCACCTCCATCACATTCGGGACAGTCCCAGTAGACAGAGCATGGATCTCTTCTCGATGCTTCATCTCTGAGGCAGTCAACGGCTTTCGGTTCTTGCGAGAGTAAGATACTAGGTTATCCATGTTAGACCTGTATTAATTATAAACATAAGTCAATTCATAATCATGTATCAATTTGTAGGTAATAATGAATTCATTATAAACATAAGTCATAGGTAATCATGTATCAATTCATAGGTAATCATGTATCAAATCATAGGTAATAATGTATCAATTCATCGGTAATCATGCATCAAATCATAGGTAATAATGTATTGATTATAAACATAAGTCGTAGATAATAATGTATCAATTCATAGGCAATCTTGTAATTATACATTAAGTCATTTCATAGGTAATGATGTTTCATTCGATAGGTATTCATCATAAATATAAGTCACAAAGATAACAAAATAATTGATTCCATTCGAGGAAAAGGTGCCGACCCGTGGTGGTTAAATTCGACATAAACATCATAAAAATTTTAAGTTAATTTGGGGTAAAAGTGACGAATGAAACATATAAAAACTTGTTCATCAATTCGGCATAAACATAGTGAATTAAGTCATTCATTTCGCTGTGAATGTAACGAATGGATACCCTAATTTGAGAATCCATTGATTCTTTGTATACATGACGAAACCTTACAACTCATTCGGTATGACTATAACGAATGAAAGCCTAGGTAATAAAAAAAATTATTCGTCATGAACATATCGAATAAATGGAATTCATTCGGTATGTTCATAACGAATGAAACCTTAGTTCAGTGCCTTCAACTTTTTTAACAGTCCAAACGAGTTTATAATAGAAAACACAAATTCATTTGAACTTTTTCAAGGGATTGCAATCCAATTAGTCATTAAACATTATCGTTTTCATTATCTACATTCAAGTTACTTTGTAATTCGATTTCATACTCTTATACCAGAAAATTGCACAAATTAAATATAATAGTGTTAGCATTGTAAAAATTAAAAAATTGATCAAAAAATTTAAAATGACTGCAAAGTTTTACTTAAATTTTATATATGAAATCTCCAATTAACTCTATTACTTATATAGCTATTTTGGTGGGTGCTGATAATTCCACCAAAAAATATCTTCAAAACACCACATTAAATTAAATACCTACTTGACTAATAACAACTAAAAGTGTTGTACTTTTTTATTTAATCATAATGTCTAAAATACCCCTAAATAACATAAAAATTATACACTCTGAAAACACCATAAATAATAACACACTCCTAAACACCACAAACATTAACATTTCAAACTCATCACATCCCATCGAAAGAAACCCTTCCACGGTTAAACCTAATTATCTTTCACCTTCTTCATTTGTTCTAAAAGCTTGGTTTGTGTTGTTGTATTGTTGCAGGGTTGTTTTAATATAGAAAAAAAAGGTTAAAAGAGGCTACATTCTCATGGGTGAAGAAAAGAAAGTTGATATTGAAGCTTCCCAAAAATTGGACATCCACTGGTCCTCAGATGCTTTTGAGGTATTAAAAAACCTTTATATATTTTATAATGTCTAAAACTATCTAAAAACGAAGTGAAGAGTTAAAAAGACCCGGATATACTGTACGTATGGTGATGGGCGCCGTAAGTGATACACTTTTTTAGCGGCATCTGGCCATAAGTTCCTTTGCAAATAAATATTAATTCACGGTTTAATGTAAATGTATTATCCGGTCATACGGTTGGATTAGACCATGAATGATACGATAACAGTTGGGTGACACCATGGTATGTAGATAATATTGGGGTCTGAAATTATAATGTGAAACTTAAGTGTCTAATCGTCGTGGTTCTCAAATGGACGGTTGGCTTATACTGTGAGATATATTATAACGGTTGGATCACATCATAGAATATAAACAATGTTGGTTACAACGGTTCCATGTGGTCGTGGATTCACTTATCAAAGTTAAATATCATCGTTTATACACCCGTACGGTGTGCTATAATCGTGCAGTGGACAGTTACGATTTACTCTAACCATATTAATGTTTACTCTGCTAATTTTTGTGAACTTCTCAGACCAAATATATTCTCAATTGTTATTGTAATTCAATTAGATGATGCGATCCCCGATTATTCATTTTGGCATGATATAGACAATATTGTCGTACTAAGTGTTTCAACTAAATGTGATTCACCCGAGAAATCGAATATGCGTGAACAATGCATGGTTGAGGAACCAATGACATCCACCGTGGGCAAATATTTGAGCATTTTTTTCCTAGATTTCACATTATCTGAGGTAAACAATCATTTCCACTAATTGAGGTATTAACTGTGTGATATAATTGTACAACCCTAACATTTGATTTTATACTATGATAGGATATAGGAATAGATGAAGGCTTAGAAGTTAATGCAATTACGCAAGACCATACAATCGAATTCACTACTGACGAGGCAAGTTTAATTTCTTTATATGTGACATGAACATGTTATACTTCTTCATTTATAGTTGTAATTTTCATATATGAGTAATTTAAATTAACAATGCATGTTATACTTGTAGAGGATTTTTTATGACCATGATAAAATGATTGACTGAGGTTAACAAATTGGTCAGAAACTTCATGACGTTATCATCATTTGAAATTCAATAAGGCCAGTTTAGTTTGAAAGGGAAGGGTGATACTGGATTGTGAGCACAGTGAGCATCACATGAATAAGAGAGGTGAGGGGTGTAAAAAAGAGGAATAAATGTTTTGGTACTCAAAAATGCAATTATCCTGTTCAATTGAAAGGCATACCGAGAGAGGATGGAAGTTGGGGGTGGAAGTTTTCTATGGGCTACACAACCATGAGGTATCTAAAACACTTATTAGACATCCTTATGCTGTGAGACTTTCCCAATAAGAGTGTAATATAGTAAGGGAGATGATTACTAAGGGGGTGGGGCCAAATGAAGTACTCCACACTTTGAAACAATGGTCAGAATACAATTGTTCATCCATTAGAATAATTTATAATGCAAAGCACAAGATAAAAAAATGTTGAGATGCAATGGTGAACATCGATGCAATGATTGATGCATTTTCTAATAGAGAATAGTTATGTTAGCTGTCATAGGAGAAACGAGCAGAAAGATGTTGTGAAGGATATCTTTTTCGCACATCTTACATCTTGTTTGTTGGTTAAGTGCTTCCCGAACGTACTAGTGATTGATTGCACCTACAAGATCAACTGTTATAATATGCCCTTATTCGAAATGATTTAAGTCACATCGATCGGGAAATCATGTTGCATTGCCTTTTCGTTCTTGAATAATGAGAATGATGAGAATTTTATTTAGGCATTGCTATATTTAAGGTCATTGTACGAGCCAAAACCTTTGCCACGGGTTGTTGTTTCTAATAAACAACAGTCTTGATTAAATCAAGTGCATCAGGTGTTTCCACTTGGCACCCTTCTATTACATCTATTTCATATTCAAAAAGATATAAAGGGTGCATGTTTGAAACACAACATTAAATATCAAGAGAAGAAGTTGTTTATGCAGGGTTGGATTAGGGTGGTAGAGTTCGAGACGGCGTAAGATTTTGAGAATTCGTGGGTGTCTTTCCATCAAAATTGGAATAAGTATCCCAACATGGTTTCTCACATGAAAAAGAACTCGTTACCTCTACATTATTAATTAGTACATGACTGGATTAACAAGGCACCTCACCCTGGAAACCGCACAACTAACAAAGCGGAGGGGGACCATGCCAACTTAAAAAATAACTAACAAGTAGTATTGGTTCTTTGGTAACTGTGTGGAAGGGAATGGATACATTGCTTGGCCACCAAGTGATTCAGATACTAACTGAGTTTCAAAAATCACTACAAGCAACCAAAAATGACCACAATGACTTGTTGTCATGTGATATCCATGGTAGGGTATCGCACTATGCCTTAGACTTGATTTTTTTGGAAATTGATAGCATGAGATTGGTGTTGAGAGAATCTATCGCCAACACCCAATATACAGAGTTACAATGATCGCACCAACTTTGTATAATCTACGGACTTCCTCTGTACACGAGTTATCATAATGGGAGATGCTAGGCCAAACAATCCCTGAATGGCTGCTAGACGATCATTAGAAGAAGCTTGCGATTGTCCCGGACATCCCGATATACTGTGAGCTTAAATATACTCCCGAGATGATATTATTTAAGAAAAGGTGGATTAAGACGGGTGAAGCGGTGAGGAAGATGATGCAAAGCAAGTTACTGAAACTTTCTCAATCCTCTTGCACGCCGTTGATGAAGCCCGTGCAAATTTAATAAAAGGGTAGTCCCTCTAAGGGGAAGAAGTCTATTAATACATCTATAAAAAGAATCTCGTGTGCTTAGGAGGAGGATGTACCTACCACAATCGAGCTGAAGAAAACATTTGCAAATTGGACGCCATTAACAGGAATCAAACTGAAGACATGATCTAAGGGAAAAAATATCTATATTAAACATGTTCCCGACTTCTACCAATCACTTTTAGAAGAGATTCGATGTCAAATCTGATGGGAACTATGATTATACGGCCATTTCTAAAGGAGACGATATAGGGGATGGACTTCAACATTCTCATGCTATTCATAGTGCGTTATTGTCCAAGCTACGTAGGGACAAGCCTTTCTGGGATATTGTTATGAATTCATATGATATTGATGACTATGAGAGGATATTAGACAACTTTAGTCACTCATGAACTAGAGAACATTGGTTTATTATGCTCGAGTTATGGTATGTTGCAGCTAATGCACTGAATCATATGGTAGTAATGATATCCAAACTTCAATTCTTAACTTTCATTTTATTTGATGTTTGGCCAAAATCTTCGATAGAAGATAATTGTATAGTCTTCATCCTCAATATCTCAAATACTCATTAGGTGAATTTGAAATGCATATGCTTTTGTCCCCTACCACCATTTGCCTCTCACTGGAGATCGAGGGAAACTGAAGATGCCCTTAAGTGGGCTAATATATTCAAGGCTTGCTTAAAGACTTTTCGGAATATGTGTTCGAAATACATTGTGACGAAATATGAACCATGCTTGATTTTATCGAATGAAGATAAGGACTTGACTGTGCCTTGATTATAACCTTTTGTAACTTGGTTATAGCATTGATTGTAACTTTTTGTGGAAAAATGTAATTTGATTATATCATTGATAGTAAATTTTTGTGGTGAAATATGTAACTTGGTTATATCATTGATTGTAACTTTTTATGGAAATGTGTAAGTTGGTTATAACATTGATTGTAACTTTTTTATGGAGAAATATGTAACTTGTTTATAGCACTGATCCTAAATTTTTGTGGTGAAATATGTAACTTGGTTATAACATTGATTGTAATTTTTTGTGGTGAAATATGTAACTTGGTTATAGCATTGATTGTAACTTTTTGTGGAAATATGTAACTAGGTTATAGCACTGATTGTAACTTTTGTGGCGAAATATGTAACTTGGTTATAACATTGATTGTAACCTTTTAAAATATCAAATATCAAATATGATTATTGCATGTGATCAATTAAATAAAGTTATCAATTATCAAAACATGATATAAGGAACTTACCTGTACAATACAACATATGACCATGGTGACACCAGACCATTTGCATCCTACCACGGTGACACCACAACGTGGAAGATGGCGACACAGTTACATTAGACCGTAGTACTCTCATACGATTGAATTAGACCATGAATGAGAGTAAAACGGTTGTCTCACCCTATGGTATTTAGATAGTGTTGGGGGTAAAATATATAACCTTCAACCAAGAATTCATTTCAACGTGGTACTCAAATATATGGTTGGATTAGACCGTGAATATATGTGAACGATTGGCTCACACCGTGGTATTTAGACAGTATTAACAATATAAATTATAACTTCAACCACAGTGTCATGACGCCATAATAATCATACGCATGGTCGTATTAGACTGGGAGTCATATTAGAATGGTTAGATCACATCGTGGTATTTAGACAGTGTTAGGGGTAAAATATATAACCTTAAACCATGGTGTCAAATCACTGTGGTATTCTAACACACGGTTAAATAAATAGTGAATGATAGTATAACAGTTTGGTCACATTCTGGTATTTAGACAGTATTGGGGGTATAAATTATAACCTTAAACCATGGTGTCATTGTAACACCCCGTAGATTTTAAAACTAGAAAATAATTAAATTATTTCAGAATTCAAAAAATAAAACTTCAAGATTTAAATATTTTTAGTAATTTAATATGTTGGATTTTATTTATGGAAAATGGAATTTTAATCGAAATCAAAATCGGGGGTAAAATTGGTTTTTTATTAACTTATAACTATTTTGGGGCATCCTCAGTAGCAATCTAAGGGGGAATCGATTTGGCCTTAGAGCCCAATCGATTCGGCATCAGTCAGGTCGGCAGTTTGTTGCTTTACAAAGAGTTGCATTTTTAACAAAAAAATCCTCCACTTCTTATATTATACTAATCCGGGTTAGGATTTTAAATACTCATTATTATAACCCTGGGAGAAGTAACCCCCTATAATTTTCATCTTCTTCTACCACCAAACCCTAGCCCCATTTTAAACAACTTAAACTCAAGATTTATCAGGCTAAATGAGGTTTTCTCAAGTTGATCCAAGAACGAATCGTTGTCATCTTTTCGCGAGGAACACACCTATATAATCAGATTTCTTCAAAAAAAAATCAGGCATGAATATCTCTATCCCTTACCTTTAGTATTATACGTGTTAGATATGTCCTACACACTAAATACACTTGTTTTCTTAAAATAAATTAGAGATATTAATTACGGAAAGTGGAAGACCAATTAGGCTTGTTTTTATGAAAACTTTTAATATGAATAAAGACTCAAAACCTTGCATGTTAGGTTAGAGATTTGGTTTCTGTAGATTCTAAAACGTTCTCATGTAGGTTTTTACATAGAGATATCATTAAATAAATTTGTATCATGTTAAACCATGTTAATCTTATGGAGGTTGCGTAATAAATAAATTTTTATTGTATGACTTCGATAACATGCATGTGATTAAAAAAAATTGAATAATTTGATGACAAAGTATTGTTTAATTAATATTATGATTAAATGGATATTAATGGACTCAGTAGTGATGTTGAATTAAATTGGAAGAATTATTGTGAAAATTTGAAATTTAGCCTTATGCCACTTATTCATTTTAATATGTTCAACACCACGGGGACGACGAAGTTATGGGATTGATAGGGCTCTCCATTTGTTTGGGTTACTTTCTAGGAATGGGACTCGTTAGTATGTCTTTGGTTTATTATCGCCTTCTAGGTATGGGACTAGATAGTGGTGACGGTTTACGGATAAATATTTTGGGGTGGGGCTGATTTTTACATTGTCCCTTGGTTTAGTGAGACTAGGGGTAAGGATAAGTGGTGGTTGCTAGTTTGATTTTTTCCTAGGTGAATGGATAGAAAATTTATTGTGTATTGGAGACCTTTAAGTATGGGAATAAAGATGTTTTGAGGGTTTTATGTCATTTGAAAGGGTGAGGTTAATTTGAGATAAAAATGAGAAAACCTGAGACATTATGAATTAATGCCTAAGATAATAAACGGGTACTAAAATGAATTTGCAACGTGAGTATATGCAGGGATGACTGGCTATAGAGACATTGGTGTGTGTGGAGTCCAGAGTATGTACGGCCTGACAGTTAAACGGGTTGACGGGCTACAGTGACGTGTCATGCATGGAACCTCACGAGTGTGTACAGAGCTAATAGTAAACCGGGCTCACTGGACATAGTGAAGGGAGTGAGTGTGGTGTAAAACTTTAAACGGGAGTCCCACGACTGATATTAATGATGAATAAAAATAATAATTGGATTAATTGATTTAAATTAAATGGTTAGCTTTTGATAAAATTTAAATAGTTGGACTTGGACTTTGGGGGTGACTTAGATGTGGATAGATAGTACTTTATTTTACTCGATGGTTCATATATCTTATTTAATTTTAAATATTCTATTGTTATATTTATCATGTATAATGCTATTGTCTAGGTTCATGGACCCTAATTAGGAGGAATAGCTGGTAGTCATGTGGTGGGCTCTGACCCATTGCGTTGACTAATATTTCAGGTTTAGCGTCGGAGTAGCTGCATAAGAGTTATTGGAGATCTTTTGGAGGTGCAACTGGAGTTTATTTTAGTTCCTTAGTAGTTTAGATTTATTTTTTATTTTTTGTCACATTTTATTATAAGACTTTATTATGGATTTGGTGGTCCACTCGGTTCCACAGTTATTTATGGTTTATTTCAGTCTTTTACGGTTAGATTATTATTTGGGATTTATTTATTTGGATATTAGCATGGTGATGGATTTTATTATCATATATATGGTTATTATCTTGTTAGGTCAATTTAATTATTATCATGTGGAATAAATTTTATATCTCTCATATCTGTCACATGCTAATAATAATATATAATTTAACGACGCCCAACGTAGTCTTGGTGGCAGCCGATGCTAGAAATGCACGGGGTGTCACAAATGGTATCAGTTCATGGTCTTAGGTATCATAGGTTGTTAGTCCATTTTAGTTTCCACGATGTTATCTTTGATTTGTTTCGATAATTTTTACTCTTGGCTATTCCGAGTCGATTGTTGTTTTTGTTCTTGTCTTTTCAGATAGAAAACACTATGAGAGTTGGAGAGAGGGTTCAATTGCTGGACCGAGGTAGTTTTTGTTGGATGTCTAGGAGTTAACGGCGATTGTACGTGAGGCCACGGTGATCGATAGTGAGGTTGGGAGACAGAGATGGGTTACTTTAGAGGCATAACAGCAGGGTACACTCGCTTATATATGGGATAGGATGAGGGCCAGTTTCCATAAGGGCAATCCTCCCACCTTCGCAGGGGTATCTGACCCAACGGTTGCTCACCAGTGTAGGAGAGACATAGAGAGGCATTTGAGGATGTTGGACTGCAATGATGTGTAGAAACAAATGTTGGCTACTTTTAAGCTGATAGGAGATGCCTTACGGTGTTGGGAGAGTGTCACCACATCAGAGGTCAAGTACCGTTTGAACTATGGAGATTTCTTGATAAAATTTAATGATAAACATTTCCCGTATATAATAAGGAGCGCGAAGAAGAGAGAATTTTTGGAGTTAGAGTAGGGCAAAAACTTACTGGTTGAATACGAGCAGGAGTTTATGAATTTATCGATGTTTGTACCGAAGGAGGTCATTATTGAGGCAAAGAAGATAGAGTGTTTTATCACATGCTTGTCTTGGTCTATCAGGTAGATGGTGTTGGAGAATTAGGCATACACTATGTATACTCTGGTGATGGACGACGCAATGTTACAGAGGCAGTAGAAAGTAAATTATCAAAAGAAGTTGGGGAAGAGGCAAGAGTCCAATAAATAAGGAGGAGAGAATAACGGTCGCGATGACTAGGCATGGAAGAGACAGAAGACAAGTCAGGAACAGCAGAGTAATATTGTTCCGCAGGTACCAGAGGATCATGAGCAGGGGAAGTCAGGTAAGCGAGTGCCGAATACGCAATATAGACCTTTTAAGGGCATGTATTTCAGTTGTGGAGAGATAGGGCACCGAACCTCTAGGTGTCCAAAGGCACAAGACTAGAAGGGCCAAGGTCCTCCCGCACCAGCAGTTTTAGGTGTACAAATAGCACCAGCAATAGCAGCACCAACGATGACTTCAGTGGGTGGGTGCTATATGCTTCCAACACGGAAGCCTTAGGCAGGACAGGCACCGCAGGAGACACAACGTGGCGAGTAACACGGTACATATTTTTCTTAGATACTTATATACATATATTATATTTTGATCGTGGGGTACGCGCAGGTAGGATTGGGTGTATGGGCGCCTAATCGTGATATTTATTGGTAGGCATATGTGAGCCTTATTTTATTTACGCGTTTACGCTTAGTCGAATTTTGAGGACAAAATTCCTGTGCTAGTGGGGAAGTATGTAACACCCCGTAGATTTTAAAATAAGAAATTAATTAAATTAATTCCAAATTTGAAAAATAAAAATTTGAGGTTTAAATATTTTTAGTAATTTAATATTTTGGATTTTATTTATGAAAAATGGAATATTAATCAGAATCGAAATCGGGGGTAAAATTGGGTTTTATTAACCTAGAACTATTTTGGGACGTCCTTGGCAGTAATGCAGGGGTAAATTGATTTGGCCTTAGAGCACATTCGATTCAGTGTCAGTCAGGTCGACAGTTCACTGCTTTTTAAAGAGTTGCATTTTTAACCAAAATTCCTCCACGTTTTATATTATACTAATTCGGGGTTAGGCTTGTAACACTAATTCTTATAAACCCTGAGAGCAGTAACCCCCTATAATTTTCATCTTCTTCTACCACCAAACCCTATCTCCATTTTAAACAATCTTCAACTCAAGATTTGCCAAGCTAAACCAGGTTTTCTCAAGATGAGTCATTTTTTCGCGAGGAACACACCTACATAATCAGATTTCTTCAAACAATTTTCAGGCATGAATATCTCTATCCGTTCCCTTTAGTATTATGCGTGTTTGATATGGCATACACACTAAATACACTTGTTTTCTTGAAACAAATTAGAGATATTAATTAGAAAAAGTGAAAGAAATTGGTGTTGTTTTTATAAAAACTTTTAATATGAATGAAGACTCAAAACCATGCATGTTAGGTTAGAGATTTGGATTCCGTAGATTCTAAGACCTGCGCATGTTAGGTTAGCATTGTACATGATAAATATAATATACATGTTAGGTTAGCATTATACATGTTAGGTCAACGGTGCCGAAATGTTAGTCAACATCGCAACGGTGGGCTCTGACCCATTGCGTCGACTAACATTTCAGGTTTTGTGCCGAAGTAACTTCATAGGAGTTATTAGAGATCTTTTGGAGTGCAACTGGAGTTTATTTTAGTTCCTTAATAGTTTAGATTTTTTCCTTTTCCGTCACATTTTTTATTATGAAACTTTTTATGGATTTAGTGGGCAACCCGGTTCCACAGTTGTTTACGGTTTATTTCTATCTTTTACGGTTGGATATTATTTGGGATTTATTTATGTGGATATTAGCATGGTGATGGATTTTTTTTCGTATATGTAGTTATTATCTTGTGGGGTCAATTTAATTATTATCTTGTGGAATAAATTTTATATATCTCATATCTGTCACATGCTAAGAATGATATTTAATTTAGCGAATCCCGACGTAGTCTTGGTAGTGGCAGACGCCAGGAATGTATGGAGTGTTACAGCCATATCATCATGGTACTCAAACACACGAATGGCATAGACCGTGAATGATAAAATAACGGTGGGCTTATATCGTGAGTGATATTGTTACGGTTGACTCATACTGTAGTATTTAGGCAGTGTTTAGGGTAAAAATTATACAACCAAGAATAAACTACCTACTTTCTCATATAGCACTTTTGTTGGGGGGGGGGGGGGGGGGGGCTTTTTGTTAGGGGACCTTTTGGAGGGCTGGATCATGACGTGCCTTTGTCCTAGTTTCAGAAAGCTTAGGTGCCTTTTTCTTTTCTTTCTAAGACTGTGTTCCTTTTTCCTTGAGTAACGCATCGACCGCTTCATATGCAAAATCAAGGACGTCCGAAATATCTTGGTCCGAGCCGGCATCAATTGTCTCTTATAGCAAGATGATGGTTATATCAATCCTATGAACCTATATATATAACCATCAACTTTGTGTCAGAAAAATAAGTGAAAATGGAAAATCCATTTATGAATATTTGCAACTTACCATTTTATTGAAGTGTTTTACTTTAGGCTTCCGAATACGATGATCGGGATTTTGAACGTATGGATGGGATCTTTCGAGATACTAGAATATATAACCATCCACACATTCCCATGACATTTTTGTCATCGTATTCGACCATCTAAATTCATAGATAACTTGGTTCACCCAATTAAGTTGATGCCATTTCTCGATATCGAACTTCACTTTGTAGCGGGCCTGGATCTTTCCCCTCTCTTTCGATAACGGGCGCATTAGGAGTCTCAAAATTATTTGTACACGGACAGCCTGGTGTAGGACCCTCTCTGGATAATAAGGTTCACAAACATCATATCAAATCAGGATTCCGTTGTACCACGAGACCTCTTGGAAGGGGTAGGCCTCAGTATTTTCAACGTATGGATCCCAGACAACCTACACGTTATTCCAAATGTTAACATATATAACATAGTAAAAGAATTTCATTTAAAAAAAATAATACTCACTTCAGATGCTTTTAAATCATCCAGGGTCTCCCTTTACTTTAGCATTTGTGCAAAGGCATCACCTGACATCGTTTGTGCCTTCCATATATATCCGTTTACGCAGTTTTATCCTTACACCCCTTCCAGGGTCTCCGTTTACTCTAACGGATAAAACTGCGGATTCCTTACACCCCTTACCAAATTAAAGGGGTTGTATATCCACACCCTCATCGAATTGATAAATTAATTGGTAAATCTATATATATGAAACAAGAACTACAACATGAAAAGTGTAAAATGTTTACCACTATTAGAGGGAGATATCTGGCCACCTATCGCACGTTTACGCAGGACGGAACCCCAAGTTGCCGATACAAATGATCCATTATGCCCATCCCCAAGCGTATTTATTGCACTTTTCGATTTTTTGTAACGTTTGTAGGTAATAAATTGAGACTCAGTTCTCTGATTTGCCTGGAAACAACAAGAGCCTGATCATGAGCAACATATACCCCCGCACTGCTTGCTCAATGTCTCTTTTAGTGACATTCTCGCCTAACTTTTTCACATTTTTCTTGCACTAATACATTAACCAATCAAAACGGACCGTATACAAAGACTTGCATTCTTCTAACACCTCCTACTTGCTATAACCAATGTATTTGGTTAGCAATTTAATTTGTTTAGCTTTGTCTTCGACTTTCTTAAACACCGTCCCGTAGATCGGTTTACCAACGATCGGGATGTTGAGGAGATAATACATATCATTTAGAGTGATAGTCTCATCGAACAACATATGGAATGAATTCATAATTGATGCATCGGTATGAGTGTTTTACCAATCTCCATAAACCCGAGTTTTTAACCAACTTAGCCACCCATTCATCCTCCTTTTCTATATCCCACTCGATAATTTTTTTTGAAGTGATTCACGCATTTCATCAGGCCCCTCTCCACGTCTTGGTTCCATATCGAATAAGCAATATGGTTTTGAAAATTTTTAAGCATCTTGAGGTTATTTGGAACGCACCCCTCCAATAGTTGTGAATCTAAGTGACTAATTTTTTCACGATTTCTTATCGGGTGTTTTTATAGATATTGACGGTTTCATTTCCTCCTTCGAAGAGGAAGGCTTCTCGCTTATCTCTCTTCCTTCCTCATCCCCTTGATCTCCTCCTAGACCCCCTGCCTCATCTCCTTACTCTCTTCCACCAACTGTTTATGTTGTTCCTCCTCAACTACTACGTGCGTAATACCTTCCTTTCCCTCATTACTTCCTCCCTCATTACTCACCCCCCTCTGCCTCAGGAACATCCTTCACATTCGCTACTACTTTTCCATCCCCATCCCATCATACATCATCAACCATCTTTTCAATAACCTTATCTAATGACTGTGAAGGATAATATCCTCTACTTTCTTCACTATAACTACCGCTCGGCGATTCGGGTTATTCACCTCCTCTTGTCGTCTCCAATCTCCTCCTTTGCTTTGATGCGGTAGGATAATTTCTGGATCTTTTCATTTATATATCCTACAATTGCAATAACAAAAGAGTGAGAAATAATCTAAAAGCAGATGTTTAAATGTTAATACAGTGAGAAGTAAGCGTAAGGGGGAAATAATGCTGAGATAAAACTGTAAGGTAGCCTTATGACGGGCTACAACCATATATGAAAAATACACAATTATATCAAGATGAGAAGGAGACTCTCACAGTGACTTATCATCGTATCCACCATACCACGGTTACATCATACCGTGGTCATTCATACCACGGTTTTGTTATACCGGGTGTATAACAGTTGTTGTCGTTTATTTTACACATAAATCTAATGTTGTTGTCCACGGTCACTCCTCACCGTTATCGAAATCCCACGGCTATTCCTAATCATCGCTACATATTCACAGCTAAACTTCATCGAAGGGGATTCCCACCATAGTGACAGGTGGCCATAGGTTCAGCTTCCCATATTATTTTTGCATTTTTAAACCCTGTAAGTGTCCGCTTCACATTTTATGGAATATATTTGCAATGTTTAAATAATGTATCATTGAAATACCATTCAAAAGTGTTTACATTTCAGTTGTTAAACATTTTCGTAGTAGGGTTTGCATGCTGTAGCTTCCTACCATTTTATTGTGCATTCAGACAAACATTGTTCATACAATATAATAATGGATATTAAAATCACATACCTGAAGTTTTTTGCTCTTAAGGTAGAATGAGACTTTGTTTCTGGTTTGTGTAGGTTGAGAGAAATGGTTAGAGGGAAGTTAGAGAGAGAAAAGAAAAAAAGTGATGTTTAAAATTTTATTTTTAGTTTTTTAGGCTTTAGCCCCACTTTGAAAATTTTAATTGTTACCCATCCCATATATTTATGATGGAAATTAGTCCCATGACCTCTCGTAACCGCCTCCAACCGCCCTTTTTTATTTTCATAGAAAATCACACATGTCTCATGAACTTTTTAACCACCACTCCATAGGATTAGTAACTAAAAATAAAAAGACATAAGATCGGATGTAACTAAATCACTCCACGTGGAACTAAATACTGAAGATTCCTAATAAATTTGGGTTTATATATGATACCAGTTATGTGTTGTTGGGTTTTTAAGGTGTTTGAGATAAATAAGTAGTACTTATGTGGTGGTATGGATAAAAGAGTGTTTGTACATTTTTTAGGTGGAATTAACACGACCCTAGTCTTATTTTCTAAGATTTATTAGGCTCCCATTCCATGTATTTTTATTATAATTGTAATAAGTCTTATAACCATCCAAAATCTCTCATAACTATTCAATAATCGTGTATCTTTTTTTCAAGGCACGACTAGTTTCATAGATGGAGTACATGGGCCCAGGAAGGACCCCGGGAGAGAAGACGACTCACGGATTTCATGTAAAAGATCGTAGTGAAATCGCAGCTTCACTATCATTCGTGTTGATCCCGAGCCATCCAAGAGTCGATAAAGAAATTTGGCTAGAGGGCCTCTATATCCATAGGAGGTGGAAGTATTTTCTTAGCATCACGTGCGAGCCTAACCTTAGCGGGCATCGAGACCCTTTTAACTGGATTGGGTTCAAAACAAGACGTGAATAGAGTACGTGCAACTGACGGACGAGAACTTAGTCTCTTAACTCTTCAGAACCTTGAAGGGTAACAATCCCCACCCGAGTATAGAAACAAAGGAAGCAGGGCAAGAAAGAATGATTACAGAATGAACTGCAACTAACCCTACGTAATCATAACCGTAAAATGGACTATCAAGGAAAAAAAGGAATCTGGTATACCCTGAGGGTAAGAAAGAAGGTCCCTATTATAGGGTCTATAAGATGGTATAGTTGGAAGCTAGCAAGACAATTAGAGAGCCCTATCAAGGCAGGGCTTTTTCTCTGGTGCACTCTCCTTAATGTACTTACAGCTCAATCATTTTTTCTAGTGCAATTCCATTCTTTCAATTTTTTTCATTCCTATTCACTACACCAAAAACAGGAATCTGGCACAGTTTAAAATCGTGTCAAACCCAATCTGGCACAGTTTAAAATCGTGCTAGAATCGGGGATGCCAGATTACCCAACCTGGCACAATTTTGGCACTCTTTTAAATCGTGACGGATTTTAAACTGGTACGCTTTTGACACACATTTAAATCGTGTCAGCTATTGAATCTGACATACTTTTGGCACACTTTTAAATTGTGCCAGATTTTCATTTTCTGGCCGCTTTTGACACGGTTATAAACCGTGCCAGATTTTTCAATTAATAAAAAAAAATTTATTTGAAAACAAATCTGGAAAATCAGCAAATTCCAAATCTTGTAGGAAAAATATTTATTATTTGCAAAAAAAATCAAGAAAATTCACAAATTACGAATCTCGTACATTGTTGATAAACTAATTTACATACAAACTTCAAAATATTACAAAGTCTTAATAGTTGATAGACCAACAAAAAATTGAGTAGAGTTTTCTCTATTTTCTGGACATTTGAAAACCTGCTAATATAAAACCTGCGTAATGTAAAGCCCGCACGGACATAAAATATAAGAATAAAATTATAAAAGCCTGCACAGCCATAAAAGTAAACAATAAAACTACAAAAGTCGACACGACCATATCACATAAAAATTAGAATCCTGAATATTAATGACATTAAACAAATAATCCCCTTATTGTAAACCATTGACTTATTCTTATGTTCCAGGTGGATAAAATCTAACGATAAAATGTTATCCTAAAAAATAGAATACAAAAAGAAATGATATTAGTAACCAAGTAATTTAAAAAAAATCTTATTCAAGCTAAAAAATTGCATATGAGTTACAATTATTATTATATTCTCAAACCGAAGAGACCCGTGACTACATGGTCAAATTTCTACGAGTTACATTGGTCATGTGCGAGGTATTAGTGCCTCTTACGGGACCGTTTGAGGGATGGCTTAAATTTTCACCCTCTAACGGCATGTTTTTAAGACTAATCTAGATTTATTCAAATTATCTCCATATTTTCAAACCGAATGCCTCGTGACTACATGGTTAGTTCTCACGAGTTACATTAGTTCCTTGCGAGGTGTAAGTGCCTCTTATAGGGCCGTTTAGGGGTTGGTTTGAGTTTTCAACCTCAAACGACATGTTTTTAAGCATAATCTAGATATTTTCAAATTATCACCATATTCTCAAACCGAAAGTCCCATGAATACTATGTCGATTCTTACGAGTTACAAAGGTCCCGTGCGGGGTGTTCATGCCTTTTACGGGGCTGTTTGGGGGATGGTTTGAGTTTTCACCCTCAAAAGGCATGATTTTAAGCATAATCTAGATATTTTCAAATTATCATTGTATTCTCAAATTGGGAGACCTGTGACTACGCGGTCAGTTCCTACAAGTTACATTAGTCCCGTGCGAGGTGTTCATGCCTCTTACGGGGCCATTTGGGTGATAATTTGAGTTTTCGCCCTCAAACGACATGTTTTTAAGAATAATCTAAATATTTTTAAATTATCATCATATTCTCAAACCAAAAGTCCCATAAATACTCTATCAGTTCCTACAAGTAACATTGGTTCCGTACGAGGTGTTCATGGCTCTTACGGGGTCGTTTAGGGGATGGTTTAAGTTTTCACCCTCAAACGACAAGTTTTTAAGCATAATCTAGATATTTTCAAATTATCATCGTAATCTCAAATTGGGAGACCTATTACTATGCAGTTAGTTCCTACAAGTTACATTGGTCCCGTACGAGGTGTTTATGTCTCTTACGGGGTCGTTTGGGGGCTGGTTTGAGTTTTCACCCTTTAATGACAAGTTTTTGAGCCTAATCTAGATATTTTTAAATTATCATCATATTCTCAAATCGAGAGACTCGGACTACGCAGTCAGTTCCTTCGATTTACATTGGTACCATGTGAGGTGTTCGTGCCTCTTACGGGCCCGTTTGGGGGATGGTTTGTGTTTTCACCCTCAGACGGTATGTTTTTAAGCATAATCTAGATATTTTCAAATTATTGTCATATTATCAAATTGGGAGTCCCGTGACTACGCGGTCAGTTCCTACAAGTTATAATGGTCTCCTGCGAGATGTTCGTGTCTCTTACGGATCTATTTGGGAGATGGTTTGAGTTTTCACCCTCAAACGACATATTTTTAAGCATAATCTAGATATTTTCAAATTATCATCATATTCTAAAACTAAAAGTCCCGTGAATACTCTGTCAGTTTCTACAAGTAACATTGGTCCCATGCGAGTTGTTCATGCCTCTTACGGGGCCGTTTGGGGGATGATGTTAGTTTTCACCCTCAAATGGCATATTTTTAAGCATAATCTAGATATTTTCAAATTATCTTCATATTCTTAAACTGGGAAACCTGTGACTACGCAATCAGTTCCTACAAGTAACATTAATCCCGTGCGAGGTGTCCACCCCTCTTACGGGGTCGTTTGTTAACTGGTTTGAGTTTTCATCCGTTAATGAAATCTTTTTAAGCCTAATCTAGATATTTTCAAAAAATTATCATATTCTCAAATCGGGAGACCCGTGACTACGCAATCAGTTCTTATGAGTTATATTAGCTTCGTGCGAGCTATCCATGCCTCTTGGGGGGTCGTATGGGGTCTGGTTTGAGTTTTCACCCATAAACGGCATATTTTTAAGCATAATATAGATATTTTCATATTATTATCATATTCTCAAATCAGGATTCCCGTGACTACGCAATCAGTTCCTATAAAATACAATGGTCCCGTGCGAGGTGTTCGTGCCTCTTACGAGGCCGTTTGGGAGCTAGTTTGAGTTTTTACCCTCAAAAGGCATGTTTTTATGCATAACCTATATATTTTCAAATTATCATCATATTCTCAAACCGAAAGTCCCGTGAATACTCCGTTAGTCCCTACAAGTAACATTGGTCCCGTGTGAGGTGTTCATGCCTCTAATCAGGCCGTTTGGGGTTGGTTTGAGTTTTCACCCTCAAACATTATATTTTTAAGCATAATTTAGATAATTTCAAATTATTGTCATTTTCTCAAGCTGGGAGACCCGTGACTACGCGGTCAGTTCCTACGAGTTACATTGGTCCCATGCGAGCTATCCATGCCTCTTAGGGGGCTATTTGGAGGTTGGTTTTCACCCTCAAATGACATGTTTTCAAGAATAATCTAAATATTTTCATATTATCATCATATTCTCAAACCGGAAGTTTCGTGAATACTCTGTCAGATCCTACAAGTAACATTGGTCCCGTGCAAGGTGTTCATGCCTCTTATGGGGCCGTTTAGGGGATGGTTTGAGTTTTCACCCTCAAATGGCATGTTTTTAAGCATAATCTAGATATTTTCAAATTATCGTCATATTCTCAAATTTGGAGACTCGTGACTACGCGGTGAGTTCCTACAAGTTACATTGGGCCCGTGCGAGGTGTCCATGGCTCTTACGGGGCTGGTTGAGTTTTTAGCCTTTAACGCAATCAGTTGCTATGAGTTACATTGGTCCCATGCGAGGTGTTCTTACCTCTTACGGGACCATTTGGGGGATGGTTTGAGTTTTCACCCTCAAACGGCATGTTTTAAGCATAATCTAGATATTTTCAAATTATCGTCATATTATCAAATCGGGAGTCCCATGACTACGTGGTCAGTTCCTATAAGTTACAATGGTCTCGTGTGAGATGTTCGTGCCTCTTACGGGGACGTTTGGGAGATTGTTTGAGTTTTCACACTCAAACGACATGTTTTTAAGTATAATCAAGATATTTTCAAATTATCATATTCTGAAACCGGAAGTCCAATGAAAACTCTGTTAGTTCCTACAAGTAACAATGGTCCCATGCGAGGTGTTTATGCCTCTTATGTGGTCGTTTGCGGGATAGTTTGAGTTTTCACCCTCAAACGGCATGTTTTAAGCATAATCTAGATATTTTTAAATTATCATCATATTCTCAAACTGGGAGACCCGTGACTATGCAGTCAATTCGTACAAGTAACATTGATCCCATGCGAGGTGTCCACGCCTCTTACGAGGCCGTTTGGGGGCTGGTTTGAGTTTTTACCCTTTAACGACATGTTTTTATGCCTAATCTATATATTTTCAAATTATCAAAATTTTATCAAACTGGGAGACCCGTGCGTACACGGTCAGTTCCTACAAGTTATATTGATCTTGTGCGAGCTATCCATGCCTCTTAGGGGGCTATTTGGGGACTGGTTTGAGTTTTCACCCTCAAACAACATATTTTCAAGCAAAATCTAGATATTTTAAAATTATCATCATATTCTCAAGTCAGGAGGCCTGTGACTATGCGGTCAGTTCCTACAAGTTACAATGGTCCCGTGCGAGGTATCCGTGCCGCTTACGGGACCGTTTGGGAGTTGGTTTTAGTTTTCACCCTTAACGGCATGTTTTTAAGCATAATCTAGATATTTTTTAATTATCATCATATTCTCAAATCGTAAGTCCCGTGAATACTCTGTTAGTTCCCGCAAGTAACATTGGTCCCGTGTGAGGTGTTCTGGCCTCTTGGGAGCTGTTTGTGGGCTGGTTTGAGTTTTCACCCTTAAACGACACATTTTTAAGCATAATCTAGATATTTTCAAATTATCATCATATTCTCAAACTCGGAGACCAATAAGTTCCTACGAGTTACATTGATCCCGTACGAGGTGCCTATGCCTCTAATGGGGCCGTTTTGGTGATGGTTTGAGTTTTCACCCTCAAACGATATGTTTTTAAGAATAATCTAAATATTTTCAAATCATCGTCATATTCTCAAATCGGGAGTCCCGTGACTATGCGATCAATTCCTACAAGTTATAATGGTCTCGTGCGAGGTGTTCGTGCCTCTTACGGGGCTGTTTGGGGGTTGTTTTGGGTTTTCGCCCTTGAAAGGCATGTTCTTAAGCCCAAATCTAGATATTTATTAATTAACTTCATATTCACAAACGGTGAGTCTCGTGACTACGCGGCTAGTTTCTACGAGTTATATTGATCCCGTATAAGGTTTTTGTGCCTCTTACGGGATTGTTTTTGGTTTTTGCCCTTGAACGACATGTTTTGTAAACCTAAGTTTAGATATTTGCAAATTATCATCAACTTCTTAAACCGGGAGTCCCGTGACTACGCGATCAGTTCCTTCGAGTTACTTTGATCCCGTGTGAGGTATCTGTGCCTCTTACAGGGCCTTTGGGAGCTATTTTAAATTTTCATCCTCTAACAACATGTTTTTAAGCCTAGTCTAGATATTTGTAAATTATCATCACATTCTCAAACTGGGGGCAATTATCATCATATTCTCACAATAGGGGTCCCATGACTACGCTAAAAGTTGCTACAAATTACATGTGTCCCGTGCGAGGTGTTCGTTCCTCTTACGGGTCAATTGGGGGTTGTTTTGGATCCTTTATTCCACGAGTTACCATATATAAGAACTTATTCTATCTTGATTCCATAACCATCCAATTAGACAAACCTATGGATATGGCTTTGTGAACAAATTTATGAATTTTTTGTGGGGGTGGGGAACTAGTTGCTTAACATAGATTTCGCCACAATGAGAGTATGGGCATGTTCCCCATTAGAACCATAATCTACGAAATAAATCTAGGATACTAATATGTGTACATAGATCTCCATATATTTCAAATATCTGAATGATCACTGTAATAAATGATGAAATTATTCAATTTAGAGATATATGGGGAGGCTTTTTTGTATACTATTATTAAAGAGAGCAAACATTATGCGCTTAGTACTTGTGTGTGTGTGTGTGTGTAAGAGAGAGAGAGAGAGAGAGAGAGAGAGAGAGAGAGGGACTAACTTGTAAGATATTGGTTGGTCCACCTTAAAGAGTAATTTCTTATCAAAGTTAAAAGAAAACTCTTTCTCAAGGTAGTTCCCCACGGCACTTAAATTAACCACTCCTCTCACGCTGCCACAGACAGAAACAACTTGGAAGAATGTCCACCTTATGATCAATTATAGATTTGAATCTTATTATCACAAAATAAAGAAACACAAAAAAAAGAAAAAGAAAAATCACTATACTGTTTTCTAGCATAAAGCCTCATAAGGATCATTCTTTTTCTCACCTTTTATTTCTCTAGCTTTTTGCTCAGATGTTCTTGATTATTTGTCGCAAGTCACACATCATAAAAGCTTGATTACACAAAAACACTAATCTGCAAATGACATAAACCATTCATAGATCAGAGAATGGACTTTGTATGATCTTGAATCTTACCCTTTCAAATTGATTTCTTACTCAATTAGCTTCATCAAGATAGTCTCTCTTTTTCTCAAAACTTATTATCCACATATCCATGAAAAGATAAAAAGAGATGTTGCTTAGAAAAATAATCATAGATCTGCTTAAATAGACAACAACCATCAGTAAAGAAATTAGTCTTTAAAAATGAGAAGAAATAGTATTAGTGAATTGTGTTACACTATAGAATGCCATACCTCACTCTCCATGCGTCTTTCTTTTTTCTCAGGGTACAAAAGTACCATTAGACTTTGCTATGCCATATGACTTTGTCTTTGCATATTTTATTCTCTGCATTGATTACATAAATAAATGATTAACAGGTGAGCAGAATTATAGTGATAAAGAAAAAGTCTGGAATCTGAATATTGCATTTGTTGAAAAAAATTTAGTGAACTTAAACTCAGCATCTCGTTGAAAGCATACACGTAAACATACTCTTTGTTTTGCAGTTAGAGTGTTAAAAATGGATCTTAATATATAGTATCATAATGCAACTAAGAAATCAAATACATTTTCTATTATCTAAGAAGTCTACCCCATGAGAAGATGACACCACACTACCTTATAATGTATGCTAATAAGTTTCGTTAAATGCGTAATACTTTGAATGCTTATAATTATATCAAGAAATATGTCAAGGAAAATTGAACAACTCTTTTAACCTAATAGGCAAAACTCGCATCATAATCTAATATACACTATTCTATACTTCATCTCTCTCAGTGGATGTTATTCTATGCATAAAGTTCTTATATTAGTTGGATACAAAACATATTAACGCACAAATCCACTGTTCTAAAATGCGTTTGAAGCTGCAGTCTTAAGGACAGGACCCCATTTTCCAAGGCGAGGATATAGCAACAAAGGAACCGTTGAAATCTATGCCTCAAATCTTCCAAGCCTTATTTGGTGCTCGAGGCTAGCCAAATCATAATGTCATATACCTTAATATAACATATGTTATTATGATGGTCGATGATCTTAAGATATTATCATTACACTGTTACTTTTCTTATGATGGGATATTTGGAAATGACAAATTAAACTGTATAAAATACAAATGTATACATAGAGTTAAATCAGAGCATCCAAGCTTGCACAACACAATTTTATAAAAGGTCACGAAGTAGAACTGTATCCATTATATATGTCATTACTATACTTTCCATTCTTTTACTCTACCTCAATACAAGTATAGTTCTGAAGCAAAAGCTTCTAAAAAAATAACCACTATCTAAACAGACTCAAATAGCTTATAGATTTTTATCCAAAAAAAAATTATAGAAGATTTTTTTATCAAAGACCTACAAAACAAATATACATTTGAAAACTTACTGATATGTGGAAGTAGATATATAGAAAAAAAATAGAAAACAATAGAGTGTTTTCATACCTAGATTTACAATCCCAAGGGGGTGTTTCTAGCTCCATCTAACACCTGTAATCCAATAAAAAAATTAAGAAAAAAGTAAAACACGCATTTAGGAATTGTGTCAAACACCTGAGATAAATACCATCGCTTTAAACATACACAGAATACCACTTCCAAGGTCTGTGTAATTCATGTAGAAATAATATGTAATTAAAAAATGAATTGATTAATGAACAACAAAAACATAACTGCAACAAAGAAGAAAAAAATGAACATTAAACTACTAAAATTCGAACTACTGAAACCCCTAACACATCCTACCTAAAAATGTGAAGAAGAAAACTTTTCCAGATAAGAGAACATATTACAGATTGTAAAAAGGAAAACCATAATAATCCAATCATCATACATGTGCGTACTGATCAGATCTATTAAGGATAGCTCTTGGAGTCCTATTCTCACGCCTACTTGATCTGTTAAGATTTAGTCCACTTTTGCTGGTATAGTATGTTACACCTTAGGAGCCTTATTTTATGCAACTGACCTTGAACATGTCCTCTCTTAAGTGTATATATTTACCTGTATCTCTTAACGTTCTAATATACATGAGATACCAGTTAGTTCATAAATCTACATGGTATCAGAGCTCCTTGGTTCCATGTAAACTTCATCCTCTAATATTTTCCTTTCAATTAACTCTCTACATCAGTTGATTGGTATATGTGGAATTAAACTCAAACCTGGAAATTATCTATTATGGAGGAACCAAATTTTCCAATTATTGCAAACCTTGAAAATAACCTACCTGATCAAAGATAACCCTCCTACAGTAAAAACTGACACTGCTGAGGAGAAGAAGAAATATGTTGAGTGGGAAGATCAAGATGTTCTCCTACGAAGTTGGATATCCGGTACAATCTCAGAAGAAAGCATGTATCTCACCATTGGCTGCAACACAGCAAAAGAAATGCGGAAAGCATTGGCAGGGAGCTATCTCTAAGCTACTAAGGATAAAGAGTTTCAACTAAAAGAGAAACTACAAAGCATCAAGTTGGACAAAAAATCTGTTGATGAATATATCAGCGAATTTAAGGGAATATGTGATGGTTTGGTAGCCATACACAAACCCATTTATGAAGAAAACCAAGTTGTCAGTTTTGCAAAGGGACTTGGTTCAAAATATATGACCTTTCGAACTGTCATGTTGGGTAAACCACCCTATCCAACAATATCACAACTCATTAGCTCTCTTCGGAATTTTGATATTCGAGAAGAAGAGGAATGCACCACTGATAAACAACAATCTGGCTTGGATCATTCAATGGCCTTTATGGCCCAAAGAGGACATTTTCAAGGAAGAGGAAGAGGCAGACACAACAATGGTCGATTTTTTCATGGGTATCGACAACAATCCTTCTCTCCTTCTACTGGTACTAATTTTTCTCATGGGGGCAATAGACCACCTTTCAACAGTGGTTTTCGTTTTCAACCACCAAGACAGGTTTCTCAATCACACCCAAGTGTCAACAACAAAGAGAATCATGACTCTCAAGCTTGTCAAATTTGTGGAAAAACCAATCACAAAGCTCCTACTTGTTACTATAGGTGGGATTTCTCCCATCAATCACAAGAAGGATCGTCTCAAGCACTCATGGCAAGCTCCTTTTCTCCTAATCTGGACAATAATCTTTATGTTGATTCTGGAGCCACTAGCCACATAACCCACACATCAGGTAACTTATCCAATCTCAAAGTGTATAATGGAAATGAACATATTTTTGTTGGTAATGGAGCTCCCCTCAAAATTACACATATGGGTGACGCTCAAGTAAATTACACATTAAAATTAAAAGATGTTCTTGTAGTTCCTGACTTAAAGAAAAACTTAGTTTCTGTAAGTCAACTCACAAAGGACAATGCTTGCACTTTGGAATTTACTAATGATTCTTTTTTTGTTAAGGATCCGAAATCTCACCAGTTGTTAGCAAGGGGGAGTAAAAGGAAGGGTCTCTATGCTTTGGATAAAGGGGGTTTTGAAGCCTTTGCTGCTATTCAATCTGGAAAAGCACCTGATTTTATTTGGCATCAGAGATTAGGACATCCTAGTTCCAAAGCTATTCATTCCTTAAATAAAAATCACCATTTAAATATTAGTAGTTGGACTCATACTCCTACTGTTTGTGCTAGCTGTCAGTTAGGGAAGAGCTGTAGACTACCATTTTCTTTAAATGATGATATTGTAAAGTTTCCTTTCAATAAAATACATTGCGATTTGTGGGGTCCTGTACCTATTCCATCATCTCAAAATATCAAATATTATGTTTTTTTGTGGATGACTGTACTCGTTATTCTTGGCTTTATCCATTAAAACAAAAATCTGAATTCTTTGGTATTTTTCTCAAATTTCATGCCATGATTAAAAATCAATATGATGGTTCTCTTAAGATTTTTCAATGTGATGGGGGTGGAGAATTCAATAAATCTAAATTCTTGGATCATCTTGATACCAATGGTATTGTGCGACATATTTCTTATCCTCGTACACCTGAACAAAATGGTGTAGCTGAACGCAAACATCGCCATGTTGTGGAAACTGGATTAACCCTTTTATTCCATGCTAAACTACCATTATTTTAATGGGTCGAAGCTTTCATGACTGCTAATTATCTCATTAATCGGCTTCCTTCCAGTGTTCTTGGCATGCAATCTCCATTTTATAAATTACACACCAAGCATCCAAATTATTCTACCCTAAAAGTTTTTGGCTGTAGATGTTACCCATTTCTCAAAACCAACACTCAAAATAAATTTCAGCCAAAATCCTATCCATGTATTTTTATTGGCTACAGTCAATTACATAAAGGCTACAGATGTTTTCAACCTTCCACCCGCAAAATTTTTTATTTTCAGACATGTAGTCTTTGATGAAAGTTTTTTACCTTATAATATACAAAATTCTTCCCCACTACCATCAAATCCAAACTTTAATCTGACCACTTACCAAGAGTTTTATGCCACTTGTTCCTCACATTCGTCAACTGCTGCATCTCAGTCTATCTCATCTCACCCACCTAACCCTCCTATAAATCCATCACCGTCCATTTCACAGCCACCTTTCATACCTTCTTATTCTTCTTTGATGGACATCTCATTGCCATTTCATCCACATTCTAGTACACTTATGTGTCCTTCACCTACTCCCGTTCCCTCTTCTCCCAACTTACCATCACCTCGTCAGTCCGCCAGCTCCCATACTCGTCCCATATCCATTACAAATCCAACTGGTTTGACGCTTACTGTTAACCTGCCATTCAGTCCCCAAGTTACCCCATCACTACCTACTCCTGCTCTGTCCTCCCCTCTTAACCAACATCCCATGACCACTCATTCAAAATCACATTCCTCACATGTCACTTTTTTGTCCCAACAACAACCTCTTTCTGAACCCACCACTCTCGCCTCTTCCTTGTCACAACCTCAATGGGTTCACGCAATGCAAACTGAATTGGCAGCACTCTCTGCCAATAATACATGGGAGTTGGTTCCACGCACTGCCGATATGCATCTGATTGGGTCTAAATGGGTTTTTAAAACCAAACTAAAATCTGATGGCACTTTGGACCGTTATAAAGCTCGGTTAGTCGCTCGGGGTTTCACTCAGATTGAAGGCGTTGATTTTTCTGAAACATTTAGTCCAGTAATCAAATCAGCTACTATTCGTATTGTACTCACTTTGGCTGTTGTTCAGAATTGGCCCATTCGACAGTTGGATGTCAATAATGCATTTTTACATGGTTATTTACAAGAAAGAGTCTACATGCAACAACCACCGGGCTTCATCAATTCTCAGTTTTTGACTCATGTGTGTCTTCTCAAAAAAGCTATTTACGGCCTCAAGCAAGCGCCCCGTGCCTGGTTTGAACGCTTCAGCAAATTTTTAATTGGTCTTAGTTTTATTTGTAGCAAGGCTGATGCGTCTCTTTTTATACTCCATCATAAACATGGAACTCTACTTTTACTGGTTTATGTTGATGATATTGTCCTCACGGGAAGTAATGGTTCTCTCATTAATCGATTCATTTGCACACTTGCCGTTGAATTCTGTATGAAAGATCTTAGTCCTTTACATTATTTCTTGGGGATTGCTGTAGAAAAATTTTCTGGGGGAATTTTCTTGAACCAATCTACATATGCTACAAAAATTTTATCTCAACATCATATGTTGTCTGCCAATGCTGTTTCTACACCTGTAGCAGTTAAGTTCAATGAAAATTCTCCCTCAGCAACTTCTATGGATGCCACGCTTTTTTGTTCCGTTGTTGGGGCCTTATAATACCTTACGCTTACTCGTCCGGATATTACATATGCTGTCAATCTTCTATCTCAGGCCATGCATGATCCCCGACCTGAACATTTTTGTGCCGTTAAGCGCTTGCTCCGTTACATTAAAGGGACTCTCACTTATGGCATTCGGATTCTCTCTTAATTTATATGGTTTTTCCGATGCTAATTGGGCTGGTTGTCCACTCACCCACCGTTCCACGTCTGGATATTGTGTATATTTGGGAGGAAATTGCATTTCTTGGTCCTCTAAGAAATATCCTACAGTTGCTCGCTCCAGTTAGGAGGCTGAATATCGTGCTCTTGCATCAGCTGCTGCTGAAATCACTTGGATTACTTTTATTCTCCAAGACATTGGAGTCCCGCTCTCTTCTCCACCTTTATTATTCACGAACAATATCAGTGATTTGTATCTTACTCTTAACCCGGTCTTGTATGCTCGTACCAAGCACATAGAGTTGGATTATCATTTTGTTCGTGAAAAGGTGGTACAAGGCTCTCTACTCACTCGGTTTGTGCGTACACATCAACAAAATGCTGACATCTTCACCAAGCCGCTTTTCGCTCCTTCATTTACTACACTGCGTTGCAAGCTTGGAGTGCTGAATTATTCTACACTCCGCTTGAGGGGGAGTGTTAAGGATAGCTATTGGATTCCTATTATCACGCCTACTTGATCTGTTAAGATTTAGTCCACTTTAGCTGCTATAGTATGTTACACCTTAGGAGCCTTATTTTATGCAACTGACCTTGAACAGGTCCTCTCTTAAGTGTATATATTTACCTGTAGCTCTTAACGTTCTAATATACATGAGATACCAGTTAGTTCATAAATCTACAAGATCTTCCCATACACTTTTAATTACCTCATGCCATGGATGATAGAGGCACCATGGTCGATGGAAGAGACTTGGATGATGGAGGCGCCATGGTTTTGTGGATGATGGAGGCGCCAAGGCAGATGGATCGGGGAGAGAGAGGGAAAGAGACTTAGGTTAGATTAAGGTTGAGGAGAAAAAGAGAGACTTAGGTTAGTATGAGATTGGGTCCCGACTGAAAATTGGATTTTTTTTTAATTAAACGTACCCATATTTGGCACGGTTTAAAATCATGCCAGATTTTGGCACTGTTTTAAACCGTGCCAGATTATGAATAAACCACGTCAGATTCTGGCACGGTTTAAAACCGTGCCAGATTCTTCTTGCTTGAGCGTGCCAGATTAGCATTTTTGGTGTAGTGATTCTCCTTTCTCATAAAAAGGGACTTTAAACAAAGTAAAGGATTACTTCGCTCTTGATAGTTATTTACTTAATCGATGGATAGTAGCATACTCTGCATCGAAATCATTGGGGAGTACGCCTTCATCATTTCTACCAACCTAAAACCTCAATTACAATTCCTTTTATTCACAGAAAAAATCATGTTGAATAACTTACATAATCTATATTACGAATCCTTTGTCATAAGTTTTTTCCCGATTCATTCTTCTATGAATTGCTGAAAGTGAAAAGAAGTTATAAAAATTGAAATGAATAATTAAACATGACTCTTCAAATTAACGAGTTTTTGTCTCTTGAATACTCAATTGACCAATTAATTATTTATAACGTACTCTATTTTTTAAAAAATAAGCCAGTAGCCGTTAACGTTTTCCCAAAAATTTTCACAGAGATAAATAGTCCTTTTTGTGCAATTCCAAATGTAAAGTAAGTAGCTGTATTTTATTCGTGAAACTGACCACTTGAAATTCAATCAGAAATCTATTATGTCATCCAGGAAATCAAGTGATTCCTTCTTCTAACTTTGTAAGTATCGATAGATACTATTGAAAAAGCGGTAGGCCCCCAATTTTAAATTTCTTTAAATCAAAAGGGTAATTTCCTTTTATTAAATATGCGAAAGCGTGAGATGGATTAATTAAACAACGAATTTTAATTTCATCTAAATTAAAATAAACAAAGTGAAATATGATGAAACACACACACAATTTTAATTTCACTTAAACACAATTAATTTAACCCAAGTCCTAGAAATTTGCCTAAGTCATATTTTCAATATTATCAAATTAGGCCAAACCAATTTTATCAAATTAAGTGATGACTTGAATTAAATTAACATTTACCCAATTAATTATGTAGCACCAAATTAAACATAAGTAGTGATTAAACCAAAATTTATCTTTTTACCTAAGAATGCGTTCGAGGTGAGTATTGTAAAAGATAAAATAAACAATGAATCACTACGCCGCGATGTACGATGAAAAACTCACAACGGGAAAAAACCTCGGACGACCCTAGCTTTAAGTCCACTAAGTATGGTTTTACAATTACAAGACAGATGACTTATTTCCTCGACTCGACCCCTTTCAAGACTTGACGCGTCTTCTTGTAAACACCTCTGCCTAGTCGATAACCCGGAGCTCCACCGAAATCTTGGAATCACCAATGAGACATAGCTACACCATCAACCACACATAGTGCCTTTCACCATGTGAGAATGCCGCAGCAAAACCAACTTCTTCTTCTAAGAGGGATTTAGAAGAAAACCCAAATAAACTCTTCAATAAGTAGAGTAAACCGATGCCAAAACTCCAAGAAATGTATAAATAAACTTGGATAAATAAACTATGGGTGTAAACAAGAGTGTTTAATAAATTTTTCTTGAAAAATAGACACTCATAAACATGAACTTTTTCTTGGAAGATTAAACTCTCAAAACCCTCTCTTGGAGGTTGTAGGATATGAAAAAGTTAAACCAAAAATGTTGGTTCCCGAACTAGTTAAGTTATGTCAAAGGTTAGTGGGGTAAAGAAGTGGAAAACATGGAAAAACTGCTCAAAACTGCCAATTAAACTGTTCCCGCCAAATCTCGTTCGAACGAGCCTTCTAACGAAGTTCCAGTGTATTAAAAGTTGAACTCGTTAGAAATCTCGTTGGAATTCTCATTCGAACAGCCATCTCGTTCGAACGACAATTCGAACGGTGTTCCAGTGGCCAATAGGGGAACTCGTTGGCAAACCTCTTTCGAACGACATTCTCATTTGAACGACAAACTCGTTCGAACGACAACTTCGAACGAACTTCCAGAAAGTTGAGAAAATTGAGTTTTAGCCCAGAAACTTTATATACTTTATTTTAAAGTTTTAATTGAATCTTTTTGAAAATAAACAACAGTTTAAAATAATTTTACACCCAATGAAAAATTGTTCCAAGCTCCTATATATATATTCAAAATGCATTCATACCTTAGGAGCAAGGGAACCAATGTTGTTGACGTAGAAACGAGGCATATTAAACTCGGCATTTGATGAAGCTTTAATATCTTGGACGCTACGTTTTCAATCAACACGTCATAGGCTTGAATGGATAAACTTAAATTATATCCTATGACTCAAATGTTTTTGTCCGAAATTGAGCCAAAACAACAAAGGGCTCAATTGAAAATTTGTATCCTTACAAATCTCCCCCTTTGGCTATTCTGGGATAAAAACTAAACAGAAATCCTAAAGGGCCGTCAAGCTCTACTAAGCGAAAAAATATCCCACCCAAAATAAAAAATACAAAGCTTGGCTCAGACAACCCAAGGATCACTATCTTTGCCCGATGATGAATGTTTAGAAGAATTCCTGCACACTTAAGTAAACTATCAAACGCATAGGGAATATCAAAATATTAAATGCAATTAAAATAATTACTCCCCCTAAATTAATTCTCCCATTTATCAACTATGATCTACCTAAGAAGGTCGTGTGAAATATGACGTGTGTGATAATTGATTAAATTCGCAAATTTCTAATATGGCACACTTATTTAATTAGAGTATATTTTTAAACCAAATTAATTCAGCCCCTAAACATGCATATAAAGTGTGTGCGTGTGTCAACCCATAAATAAATAAAGCATGTGACACAAAATTCAGGAAAAATTCTCGCATGGAAAAACCTTTTATTTCTAGAACTTTGAAGAATTCACAAGACCATAGACTTACATACAACCTGATAATCGCCCACAAGTGTAACGCACGGTGTCTTCGTCAAACCTTCAAAGCAACGGTTAGAAATCTGCAGAAGATCCACACGCAGCGAACGCATATGAACCGCTGTCCAAAATCAGCAAGAGAACAACCGCAAGCACTCCCCAAAGACCGCAGTCTTAAATCTTCATAGAGTCTCCCTCCATAATAGCACGCAGTTGTCGGTTGTAGAGCTCACCCCACAAAGTATGAACAAATAACAAAATATGTTCTTGGGTTCCACAAAACAACTCACATAAGTGTATTTGGGATTTGTTGTGAATTGTAAACAAAACAGAAATTATTTGAACCCTTAAATGAGAGAAGAAAACATGCTGCCAAAAGGTGTTATCGAATTTGTTACTGGCAGATAAGCCAAACAAAACTCTAAGATTTTTTTTAAAATTCTTCTCTACAAAAACCAAAGCACTGACAATCCTTTTATAAGGAGATTGTGGCGATCAAAGAGATAAGCAGGAAAGCAGCGTGTCAGGCTAAAAATCATCTCGCTCGAATGACATAGCTATCTCGTTCAAACAAGATGTCTATGTCGTTTGAACGACATAAGCATGTCGTTCGAAAGACATTCTACGCAAGCCTCTAGATAATTTCGATACGAATGCGTGGCCGCCAGTTTCGTATTTTTCTGATTTTTTATGAATTAGTTATGATTTTTTTACGGAAAGGTGTCCGAGAAAAAAATCTTTAGAAAAATATTTGATAAAAATATCCCAACACTTTAATATGAAATGTAAATGAAACTTTAAACATTATCTTACCAAATGTCATATTGTTGGGATTGAATGTTGAAGACCACTTGTAATTCGGATTCATCTTTTGTAGATGAAAACTTCTTCAATTCTTCGACGACTTGTAGCGGTATACGACATAATTAATTATGACGGACTTATTAAAAATATGTCCTTACAAGTCGCGACTCTCCCTAAGTTAAATCTCCCAAACTCATATACGATTACAATATGATTAGATACCATTTCTCCCCCTATAATTCTCCCCCTTTTTGTTTAGGAATAGACAAAGGTTTAAGCATCAAAACATTAACTTATCTTCCCCAATTAAAGCATATTACCCTTAAACTAAATAAGGGATAAATAGAATGGGATAACAAGCTAAACATGCAATTGTGCATAAAGTGATGAGAATATTAAAGCATATGGGCAACAAAATCACAACCAATCCAACAAATAATAATGGATACCAACTAAGATGCAAGAAAATGGTACCAATAGGATACATAAAGTATTAAGCATGTGATATCAACAAAGAATGCAACAAGATAGATACCAATTATGAATTAAAGCATAAATGGACTAGAAAACAAGGCAAAGACCAAGAAAAAATATCATATATATACATACTCTAGATATACCAAAGATGCAAATGCACATACATATATATATATATATATATATATATATATATATATATATATATATAAACACACAAATGACACAAAATAAGATAAGCTTTTCACACTCGTATGGCAAAAATGTGTGGAAACGGAAGTGTTGGGGTGTGAACTAGAAACAATTAAATTTAGACTCAATCACTTAAAACATGTTCATGGAGTTCTCAATTGATTGAAAACTTCATCACATTTGAATATAACCTCATGTGATAATATAAATTGAACTCACTGAACAAACATACACAATGCATACAAGCCTAGACTTTTGATGATTCTACCAATAGAGTCATGACATTGAAAGTACAACAAGGATAAACAGACATTGTGCAAACCATTGATATACCATCCAATCTCCCTCAATAAGCATATATATTTGAATGAATATATCAAACAAAAATAGGCCTTGGCAATTATTTTTCTTTTTAATGCCATAATCCTATTTTTAGGCCTTTAGACCACGTATTTCTTTTAGGTCCAAACAAATGGTGGCTTACTATTCGTTAAGGATAATAATTCCTTTTGGAGCCCTTTCCCGTGCACATTTATATATAACATTTTTATTTCTCACAAATCTCATGTGCAACGGATTTTGACATGCACTAGTCCTCCTAGGTCACAAATATGTAGATGACTAGATTGGTAGGAGAACACCTCACAAAGCTCAAATATAACATGTGATGAATAAATTTCAAAAGAGCTCGTGCATGTATGAATAGAGGCATATAAAAATAGAATCCATTATATCAACACAAAATCCAACTACTCCATGTAAGCATGGTAAAAAAACATAATAAAGATTGACAATCTAAACCAAAGTTCTAGCCACATGGGAGCGAAAAAATAGGGATTCAAACACAAGTATATGCCACATAAAGTGTGTTAAACTAAAATACACACAAAAAAAATCTTTTTGAGTTTTTTGAAATTTTTAACCAAAATTAAAAATATTTACTCAAAAGACACACAAAAATCATTTATATTTTTCATTAAGCATGAATTACGAAAAGGGTAAAACACAAATGATAAACAAAAATCTTTTTGTATTTTTCATTTAATGCAAACTAAAATGAAAGAATAAAATACAAAAGATAAACAAGTCATGATTTCTAGCATAAGTTATGAAATAAAGCAATGACTAGAACATGACTAAACAAGCATACAAGTAGCATGGGTGATATAGCATGAAGCACAAAAGCTAAAGTATGCAAATAAAACTAACACATGCAACCTTTGAATTTAGCAAGTGAGGTTTCATGTGAAAGAAAATGAGAATGAACAAATCTAATATCTAGCGCGTCTAAAAATGATTTTCGAATCCATATAGATGTATATTTAAAGTGATGGGATTTGGAAACTAATGAAATGCTAGACATAGACTTCCTAGGACTTCTTTTAAGATCCAAACAAAATAACCTAAGGTGACCTTTCCTACCACAATGCAAGCATGCGAAAACACGAGGAATGATACCTACGGTGTGACGTTTTCTAAAGTCCTTAGATAAAGTCGACCCTCTAAAACAAACAATGGTTTTAGCTTTAGCAACGGAAGTATTTGAACTAGATGAGCTAGAACCATTACAACTACTACTCAAGTCTTGTAAGTCATTTTTTATTTCTAAAATATCAAACTCAAGTAATAAATTAGACTCCTCAAATTTACGGTACTCCTTTTTTAAATTTTCGATAACTCCTAGAAGGTTATCACGCCCCCCCCCCCCCCCCTCAATGTGAGCAAACTTGTCCCTAAGAGTCTTTTATCGACAATCACTCTCTTTCTTGGACATTTTTAAAATATTATAATTGTGGTTTATGTCCATGAGCTTTTCACGAAACTTTTTGAAATAGCGAGATTTGCAAAAATTCAACTTTAGCTTTAAAACAAGAATTTTCATTTTCAAAAAATTTAATTCTTTTTGCAAATCTCAAATTTAATTCTCTTAATTTTTCATTACACTTATTAAGCCCATTAAATTCCTCTCGAATAGCAAAAGGTTCATTATCATTAGAAAAGGACAAATTATCATCAAGACGTCCCATCGAGAGATACAAAAAAAAATGAAAGTGAGTAAAAAAATGAACTACCTAAAAATACAAAGAGCACAAAAAATATAAAAGCCGAAAAACGGATCTTTGACACGATAAATTAGCGCTCCGTCTCTGATACCAATTTAAAAAAGCGGTAGGCCCCCAATTTTAAATTTCTTTAAATCAAAAGGGTAATTTCCTTTTATTAAATATGCGGAAGCGTGAGATGGATTAATTAAACAACGAATTTTAATTTCATCTAAATTAAAATAAACCAAGTGAAATATGATGAAACACGCACACAATTTTAATTTCACTTAAATACAATTAATTTAACCCAAGTCCTAGAAATTTGCCTAAGTCATATTTTCAATATTATCAAATTAGGCCAAACCAATTTTATCAAATTAAGTGATGACTTGAATTAAATTAACATTTACCCAATTGATTATGTAGCACCAAATTAAACATAAGTAGTGATTAAACCAAATTTTATCTTTTTACCTCAGCATGCGTTCGAGGTGAGTATTGCAAAAGATAAAATAAACAATGAATCACTATGCCGCGATGTACGAGGAAAAACTCACAACGGAAAAAAAAACCTCGGACGACCCTAGCCTTAAGTCCACTAAGTATGATTTTACAATTACAAGACAGATGACTTATTTTCTCGACTCGACCCCTTTCAAGCCTTGATGCGTCTTCTTGTAAACACCTCCGTCTAGTCGACAACTCCGGAGCTCCACCGGAATCTTGGAATCACCAATGAGACATAGGTACACCGTCAACCACACATAGTGCCTTTCACCATGTGAGAATGTCGCAGCAAAACCAACTTCTTCTTTTTTGAGGGATTTAGAAGAAAACCCAAACAAACTCTTCAATAGGTAGAGTAAACCGGTGCCAAAATTCCAAGCAATGTATATATATAAGAAAATTTGGATAAACAAACTATGGGTGTAAACAAGAGTGTTTAATAAATTTTTCTTGAAAAATAGACACTCATAAACATGAACTTTTTCTTAGAAGATTAAACTCTCAAGACTCTATCTTAGAGGTTGTAGGATATGAAAAAGTTAAACAAAAAATGTTGGTTCCTGTACTAGTTAAGTTCTGCCAAAAGTTAGTGGGGTAAAGAAGTGGAAAACATGGAAAAACTGCTCAAAACTGTCAATTAAACTGTTCCCGCCAAATCTCGTTCGAACGAGATTGTCATTCCAACGAAGTCTCGTTCGAACGAGCCTTCTAACGAAGTTTCAGTGTATTAAAAGTTGAACTCGTTAGAAATCTCGTTGGAATTCTCGTTCGAACGACAATTCGAACGATGTTCCAGTGGCCAATAGGGGAACTCGTTGGCAAACCTCGTATGAACGACAACTTCGAACGAATTTCCAGAAAGCTGAAAAAATTGAGTTTTAGCCCAGAAACTTTATATACATTATTTTAAAGTTTTAATTTAATCTTTCTGAAAATAAACAACAGTTTAACATAATTTTACACCCAATGAAAAATTATTCCAAGCTCCTATATATATATATATATATATATTCAAAATGCATTCACATCTTAGGAGCAAGGGAACCAATGTTGTTGACGTGAAAACGAGGCACATTAAACTCGGCATTTGATGATGCTTTAATATCTTGGCCGCTACGTCTTCAGCAAACACGTCATACGCTTGAATGGATAAACTTGAACTCTATCATATGACTCAAATGTTTTTGTTCGGAATTGAGCCAAAATAACAAAGGACTCAATTGAAAATTCGTGTCCTTACAACTATTGAGGAACGGGTATTTTGAATTAATCAATGAAGGTCATTTTTCAAAATCATCATCAAAAAACAATAAACAATGGAATGGAGCTTTTTGAAACAGCGAAAAAAGAAATATGTTTAACCATTTAGACGAAAAAAATATTTTAATTCTTAAGAACTCAACGGGCCTTCCCCCTAAAATCAGACAAACAAAAAAGGGTATCATGTTTGAGTTCTTACGGTCTACTCGACATAAATTAGGAATTAATGCAACTTTTCAAATAAATCTTTCACAAAATCCCCAACTAATCAACTAACACTAGTATTATCAACTAATCAGAATGCTTATATACTCTTTCATAATCAGAATACTTGATTATTAGATCATAGTATTTAATTCTCTAAATACATTATTATTATATACTCTTTCATATATATAGCGCAACCCAATTATTAATGTTTACTTTTTTTCGAATCAAAGTACCTAAATAATAATAAATTCCCACGTTGTATATGTAAATCCCAAAGAGAAAGACAATAACATCAATAATTAAAAAAATAAAAATAAAACTTGAAAAATTGTAGAAAAATATGGTAGGAATGCCGTTGATTGATTCCAAGTACAAAAAGCGGGATTTGAGTTCGGCCGAAACTTCGCATCCGTGACTCTAAAGTTCCCGAACTATAAGGAAGTCTCTATGTATTGTTTCGTTGGTTTGGAACCTCCTCTGTTTTTGTCTTCCCCACAAAGCACCGTGTTACTAGAAACCAAATTTGAAAGCAAAAGATGAACGACGCAGATGTATCAAAGCAGATACAGCAGATGGTTACATTCATTCGGCAAGAGGCCCAAGAGAAAGCCAACGAGATTTCTGTCTCTGCCGAGGAGGTTTTTTTATTTTATTCCATCTCTTTTGCCCTTTCAAGTTAAAAACTACTTCTTTCTTTCAACAAAGAATAACTTTGGCACACTGAAAATAAAAGTAAAGCATGCTAATAAATTAAGGGTTATATAAAAGTAAAACAATTTACTTAAGAATGACAAAAACTAATAAATATTTGGATATAACTACATTCACTAACAAACTACTATCTGGATATAGGAAAGATTTGAAGTTTCACTTTAAAGCATATAAATATGTTCATATGTTGTCATGTTAGAGAAAAGTGCATTTGATTACATAGGAGTGGTCATTTATAACACCATAACACAACACATAACTGTTGCCACAATATGTCGTGTTCTTCTCAGGATTTTTTGGCACAAAATTATGACTCTTACGTGTTATTCATGTTTTTGTGTATTATCATGTTTAATTGGATCTCAAATTTATTGCTTGTGGTAGTCGTATCGCGTTTTAAATAGGTAGTGTTGTGTTAGGTAAGAAAAACATGACATTCATGTAAAAATGGTGTTTGTCACCCCTAGATTTACATGTAAGTTGTTGCAAAGTCATATGTTGCAATTGCTATATGTAAATGTCCAAGCTATTTTTATCAGAAACGTAGTAAAATTGAAGTGGAACAGCAAACAATTATGTATTCCTGAGAAATCTATCTTAAATACATTTATACTGTTCAGCTACACGTATACTGCAGTAAAAACTGTAGAACATAAAGAATTACATCTACTTCATCTACACAACTTATGAAAAAATTTAAAAATCCTACATATTAGTTTGGCATTCTCAAATTCTAAATACTGTATGTTATGTAGTAGCAGTATGAATGTTAGATTCAATTTGTAGTTACATAGGAAATGACATACACGGAATTTAATTATATATATGGTGGACCACTTCCCTTTATATCACAGCTTTGGCAAATTGAAGAAGGCAATAAGAAGACCTATAAAAAAACACCATTTCTTCATATGAGAAGAAATCAAGGGGTGGAAAAGTCAGAATTAAATAGTGTGTAAAGAGAAAGTGGTAAGAAATCAGTGGCGGATTCAGGATTTATGGTTAGGGGACCAAATGATGGGGGTTCGGGGGGCGAGAACCCCCGAGGCGATTTTTTTTTTTTGGTTAATTCGAGTTTTATACAAACTTATTACGTTTTTTACCCTAAGGGTCCGTTTGATTGACATGGAATTGTTTTCCGCGGAAAATAGTCCCTTTTACTTTTGCTATGTTTGATTTCAAGTTCATTCTATAAAAACAATGGCCATGAATACGAAAAGTATTCCATAGTTTTATTATTTTTCATGGAAAACATTTCTTACCCAAACCCGAAAGAATTGAATTCCATGGAAAACTCCAAAAGTAAGATATCTCGCTCTTATCGGTTTCCACTCATTTTCTAACTTCTTGTAAAACTGAACTAATTTTCAGTTGTTTTCCAATTTTATTATCAAACACACCCTAAAAGTTGCAAAAACCTCGTTATTTATGCCTTTAACTTTCTATTTTTACATATAGCACCCCTAAATTTTTTTATTGTTTTGGAAAAACTTAAGGTGAGCCTTCGCCCCTCCTCAGCCCCAAGTGCAACCGCCCCCATAAGAAATGAATTTTCTCCGTACGTGTGTTTATATATAATGAGCACCATATGAGCTATAGACATTGAGCACCACATGAGCTATGGACATTATTTCCTGTAGATACAAAGTTGAACAAGATACGACGATTGCTAAATTAAATTTTCACAATTGCTAGAAACAAGGTTGGTAGTGGCGGGCCCCAGGGCTCAAATCGATAACTAGGGGTGTGCATTGCTTCGAAACCGACCTATTTGGGAAAAAACGAATCCTATCCAATTAAAATTGATTTTTGACTATTGTAATCCAATCCAAACCGACATTAAGATAAAATCCAATCTAATTGTAATTGGATTGAATCGGTTTCGAGTATCTAATTTAGGTCCATTTTCATTACATTTCTAATCATGATTGGATTGGATTAGATCTGGATCTGATCCAATCCCCTAAACTGATCCAATCTATTGAAATCCATATTATTTTTTTTTATTTCAATATATTGGATATATTATAATTTTTTGAAATTTTAATTTCAATTAGCCTCACTAAATTTTGTTTTCAAACCAAAAATAATATTTGGCAATACTTCAAATATCCGAATACATTCCAACTAAAAATACATTAAACAAAACAACTATCAAACCAAAAATTTAATATTTGGCAATATTTCAAATATCTGAATACATTCCAACTAAAAATACATTTAAACAAAACAACCAAATACAAATACTAGAGGTTCAATACAAATACATACATAACCAAATCTAAATACTAGAGGTTCAATACATGTAAAAGTAGCTGCCCAAATATGATAGAAATTAATTAACTAGTTACCCATAAAATGCAGTCAAAGTTGCACCAAAACAACATCCCAACTTGTACCAAAACATCCCAACTTGTACCCAAAAATCATCACAATTAGATGCCCCCAAACCTTCAAAGCTAGGCCAAAAACCTTTACAAGTAGCTGCCCAAAAACCTTCCCAAAAACCATGACAGATTCTGCCCAAAAACCTTCACAGCTAGCCCAAAAAACCTTCACATATTGCTGCCCAAAAATCTTCACAGCTCCTGCTACTCCTATAGCACATTTAAATACAAAAAAATGTCATTAGTAAATGAATCTAATAGTAATGAAGGCATTAAATTCACTAACAGATAGAAACTTACCAAAAATGGCATTAGAAACTCACTAAAAATTGACATCCTTAAATGTTGAAGTGAACGAACCCAAAACCTATATATAAAATTAAATAATGAGTTGTCAACAAACCAAATAATGATTAAATAAACTCAAACAAAAAACTTAATAATTATAAATCAAAATATTACCCGATTGAACTTCCTCAATTTCACCCATTGATGCACGAAGATCAATTTGAGGCTTAGTACGTATCCAATTTTGTGCGCAAATGAGCGCCTCCACGTTTTTTGGAGACAAAGAACTCCGAATTGGATCAAGAATTCCACCACCGGTACTAAATGAAGATTCAGAGGATACTGTAGATACGGGAATAGCTAAAACATCTCGTGCAATGAATTGAAGGACAGAGGAGGGGGAGGACAGCGGGTGGAGGAGGACAGGTTGAGCAGCGGCGGAGGAGAAACTAGGTTTAGATTTGGGAATGAAATTAGATTTGATACTCCACATTTAAAGTGAATGGTAGTAAATTTATTCACTTATTATGCAATGACAAGTGGCATTTTTGAAACTATAGTAATGGTAATCAGTTCGGTTTTTAATCGGTTTTCATTTATGAAAACCGAAACCGATCCAATTAAATCGGTTTTTAAATATCAAAATCCAATCCAATCAATGTTAGGTGGTTTTTTTTAATTGGATTGGATTGGAGTGGAGTGGGTTGGATTGGATTGGTCAGTTTCATCAGTTTGGTTTGGATCCAAATAACATTCATCCATTGATAAACTTTTTTTAAAAACCACCTGTTTTTTGTGTATTCTCTGACTGCAAAGAGTTATCTGTTTGAAAGAAGAAAAAAAGAGAGCTCCATTATCAAATTTTAGCCCTCCCACCTTGGCCTTCCCAAACGACAGCATATCGGCCCTATTCATACTCACACGGTGTTTTCCTTCATCCGAACGTGCTACATTTACTTTACATGCGCTGCAGAATCTTCCCTTAAAAAGTTGCTGAATTAACCATGCAAACCAGCAAAATCATCCTTCGCACTGTGGAACCCTTAGGACTTGTAAATACCCAGTTTGTTTCTTTTTAAATGATTTAGATGGGTTTTTTATTCTGCTGAACATTTTAGTAGCAAATTAAGGGTACTTTAAGATGTTTATAAGTTACTTTTTTCCTATGTAGTTTTGATTCTTATTAAAGTAATATTAAGCTGATAAAAGTGATCTTTCGGTGTTATATATATTCTAAATGTGTTTGATGTAATAACTGAATATTGTTCATTTCTCAAACACCAAGAAGCTAAAAGTTAGTATTTCTTAATGGACAATCATGAGGATGGAATCCATTTTGTGCATCATTGTATCACAAGCCCATAACCATAAAAAGATCAATTTGCATATGTCTTCTAAATTTGATTAATGTCGAAATTATCATGGGTTATATAGATGGATACATCAAACCTGTGGGAGAAGTGATTGATAAACTAATATGCAAATTTATTGGTCACCTATTGTCTCCTTTATAGGAATTCAACATCGAGAAATTGCAACTAGTTGAAGCTGAAAAGAAAAAAATCAAGCAAGAATACGAGCGCAAGGCAAAGCAGGTTGAAGTTCGTAAGAAAATGTGAGTTCTATACATCTATATTTCTAGAACTACATCAATCATACCTGCCTTGGTTTAGCTAGAGCATAAGTTTTATTGTACTGTGGAACATAAGTAGTTTGTTTTAAAAAAGCAACGACTGTGATGGGTTAAATAGACCCTTGCTTGAACAGAGGTTTTGAATTTCCATGATTGATTCAAGCTATGAGAAGAGAGAAAACATAATTTGTTTGAGTTATCACATTACCGCAGCTTTTGTCATGTATATGAGTCTTTTTTCTTGGAGGTAAATGAGGCTAGATTCGAAAACAAAGTTATATAAGTCTGGGATGAAGAATTATTTAGCCTCAGCCTAAAGGTGGTGGATATTCTGGAGTAGCAAAGATATAATAATATTTTGAACCACATTAGCCATATAACCCCAATAACCACAGACTCTCCCCTTCTGGTGGTACAAATTCTAATTGAAACCAAAATGTCCTCCAAGAACCACTCGCTTACCTTAATGGACCTAACATTCCACATCACTAGAAGCCCTCCCGACCTTATCCAACAATGGCATGGCAAGAATATTCAACCTTTGAACCTCACACCCCATAAGCCCACAAACAATTTTTTTTTCAATTTTCTCTTTTTTAGTTTCTTGAAATACAACAGTATCGGGTTTTTGTTTTTCGTTCAACAAAAACTCTATAATTAATTTCCTCTTTTTTTTAGAACCCACCCGTACTTTACTCCCTTTCAGGTGCATTCTTCCATGCACTTTGTTTTTCATAATTAATTCTGGGGACAATGGCCCAACGTATTCGAAGGACTAGTCTTTTTGGAGATGGTGTAATTACTTCCATTTTTTTCACAAATCCCTCCCCCAAATATTCGACCCAACCAGAAATCGAAAGATCAACATAGGAAAGGATTCAAAAAATAATATATACTAGAAATACCTTCTGAGATTAGACTAGAGAACAGTGGTTGTTTTCCAATTTGTCAATTGAGTCCTTATTTTGTGAATGAGGTCTTAAATCTACTGTAATTCAGCAACAGTAAACTCAAATAAGAAATACACAGCAATGACAAAAGTAAATATAAGATGAAGAAGAGCAGAAAAATAGGTTCTATGTTTTCATACAAACTGAACTTCTAATTTATTTTTCTCTTCAGCTTACAAAAGTAAGCTTCCCTATTAGATATCTTTTAAGACAAGGCTTACAAAAGAAGCTTCATGCATAAACCCAAAATTCAAAGCTCATAAGAGAAGTTTACATACAGGGGCGGAGGCAGGTATGGGCTGGGGAGGGTGCCAGCCCGCCCTTTTTTATAAAAAAAAAAAAAAAACAGAGGGAACTTTTATATATTTCAAGTTCAGCCCACCCTATTTCTTACTTTAAAGTATTAGGGGACAAAACCTAAATATAAAAAAGTTATAAAACAAACCATTTGAAGTTCAGCAGCCCACCGCCCCTTTCTTTTAAGAATTAAACCTAAAATGCCATTACCCTCTTATCTTCTCATCTCTCTCCCTTTTCTCCTCAACAACCGGCCGATCAAGACCCAGGCAGCCCCTGTCACCGCCGACCCCCACCGCCGCTCATCTCAACTCGACCACTCACTGTTTTTGTTCTGTTCAACAAACAATAACAACAAGAAGTATGTATCCCTTTTTGTGGTTGGTTTAAGGTAACAAAATCCATTTTTTAGATTGTTTTATAAGTCTAGTGAAGGAAGGCTTCACTTGGTTGGTAATTTTTCATACTTCTATTCTATTCTATGTCTCCAAATGTTGAAATATAATATTATTTCATTATCTCACTTGTTAATTTTTAGTGGCTTTTTATCAAGGTAATTTTTAATTAGGGCTTTTATCAAGAAAGAATTTTTAATTAGGGCTTCGTTGAATATTTGGTGAATAAAAAAGGGCAAAATTATTTGGTGAATACTAAAAAATAACCCCAAAAAAATTCGGGAGCCCGCCCCGGCGTGAAATCCTGGCTCCGCCACTGTTTACATATACTACTAACCAAACGTGGTTCACCTAAAAGTAAATAAATATATATAAAAAAGAGCATTGACTTTGTCACTCCCCCTTAATGCATTGTTGTTGATCACCCATCAAATCTCTTAAGATAATTAAACATATCTTTGGAACGTGCCTTTGTGAAAATGTTGGTCTTCTGTCTTGCAATGCTTGAGCTGCACCTCTTCATCTTCAACTGCATCTTTAATGAAGTTTGTGAGCATGACACCATGTGCTTTGTCTGACAATTGTTGATTGCATCACAAAAGATTGGTAGCTTGACTTTGATTTTCACCAATATCTTCTAAAATTCTTCGAAGCCAAATAACATGAGAAGTAGCTAGGGACACTGAAATATTCAGCTTCTGTATATGATAATGCTACCGCTGCTTTCTATTTGGATGGATGCTCATGAATATACGCAGGAGCCAAAAAGAGAATGCATTCCCAGAAGTACTCTTTGAATCATCAACACATTTAGCCCAATCACTATCTCAAAATCCAAGCAGAGTTATATTTCTCATACATTATGCCAAAGTTGAGAATCCCCTACAAATATCTAAAACCTCGGTTTGATTCCGCTATGTAAATTTGACTCTGCTCATGCATAAATCGCAACAACAAGCTAGTAGCATACATAATATCAGGTCTTGTGGCTTTGAGATACAACAAATTTCCAATTAGTATTCTATATATCGTAACATCAACTTCCCCACTTCCATCTTCTTTCATTAAACCACCAAAGGTGTTGGAACAGATTTGCACCCAACCATTTGAAATTATTTAAGAATGCTTTCGCAATACTTCTTTTGGCAAATAAAAACACCATTCTCATCTCGATAAATTTCAACTCCTAAGAAGTAATTTAACAGTCCAAAATCAATCATTCCGTACACCATTTAGATTTTTTTACCAAACATTGTTCAACTTCTGTTCCCCAATTTGATCTGAATCAACCTCTGTAAAGTAAAAATGTTGTCCACTCCATGACATGAAGCATCGTTCTTGTATCTTCGTCCATTTCATCATTATCACTAGCCCTTGACCCTCAAACTGAATATCCTTTCTTTCTAGAATATCAGAAAACGAAAAAGTCAAATCTTCAACCAGTTGTGCTCCTCTGTACCCAAATATTCTGGAGCTTCAAGTGATAAGCTTGTTTTGTTTTTCCTCTAGCATAACTTGTGGAGACCGCTAACAGAACCGTTTCGTATCCAATTATCTAATAAAAAATAAGCCTATTTTTCATTTTCAACAACATATGTAGATATCTCCATGAGTCCAGTTTATCCTCTGGAAATGCTACGCTGGGTCCCACGGGTTTGAAAAGAGGTATTTTGGGTCATTTGTCCCATGTTTATCCTTTTCATTTAATGTGGGAAGGAGGGGGGGGACTTGTCCTTTTTTATTTTTATATTTATAATTCTTCGTCTTGAATTTGTCACATTTAAATCTAGAGATCTGTTGAATATATTTCTACTTCTAAAATCTTTTTTTTTTTAACTCGACAACTTAATATTCCATTAATTTAGTCTTCAGATGATCATGAACTAGATCAACTAGACAAGGAGTATGAAACATAAAAAAAAAATTAAAAATTGAATAAATAAATTCAAACAGTGAAATCAACTTATCATCAAATATTTACTGCAATATATATATGAACTTGATGTGAGGATGTGCGACTTATTTGCATTGATTTTCAAATATATCAACTTCACTAGAATCGTTACTTTCAATTAGGGGTGTGCATCAGAAGCGGCAACCCGATGAACCAAACCAAACCGACCTTCGTGGATTGGGTTGGTACTGGTTCCAAAAAATTGAGAACCGATGTGTACGGTTCTGTTCTCGGTTTTTATACCTGAACCAAACCAAACCGAACCGAGAACCGAACCGAAGAACCGAACCAGTTGCCTCTTTGAGAATTTGTTGTCTTCAGTAGACCTATCAATATTTTTGTGAACTTGTTTGTGATTCTTTTTTTCTAATTTCTGCTCCCATTGCTCCAGACATGTAAATTTTAAATAGTGTTCTTGCACTGGTCAGTGACAATCTCAACAGTTTTTATGATAAGCCTTTTCTTTAAACACATAAGGTATGCCATTATCATGATGCTTTTGTGACCTTCTTTCATTCATATAAATGTTAGAAATAGTTTTTTTAAACGTAATATTAATGTTAGAAATCAAAGTTGTCTCACCGCTTACTGAGTTCTTTAATAATAGGCACTGAACCACAAATTTTGATTGAATCCCTTGTTTCCATACACTTTTCTTCCACTCGAATAATTTCTTTTAAAAAATTTATTTACCGTTGTTGGCCATAAACTAATGCACCTTTACCTTGCCAATCTTTGATAAACTGCAACAACGATTACCAAATTGATAACCACACCTTAGAATTTTTTAATTTGTGTGATCGTTATGAAGATTTCCTGTCTTCCATAACATAATATCAACAATCATAAAATCAAGTGACCAATCAAGAAAATCTTAAGAATAAAACATACTATTAATTTAGAATGTCTCACAAATTACATAAAATACCTACAATTATGATCATGTTCACAAACGCCTGCTGCAAGACCTTTAGCCAGCGCAAGACCTACTGTCTTCACAATTCCTTTGATCTCATAATTTTATTCAAGTGATGGATTTACGGCCACTGTGGACAAAAGCTCGCCACTCTTTTCTTAGCAAGACATCCAATTACATGAATCTCACTTTGATCTCAATTGCATAGGAGTGAAGAGAGAAAGAACATCGTATTTTGAATCTGGAATAACCATAGTACTCACTTGTGTCATTTTTCTTGACAAGTACAGAATAATTTACTAAGGGCCCTTGAATCCACAAGGCATACTAGGGGTTGTTAATTTAAAATATAGATTTTTAGGTTAGTCCCATTTCAAAAGTTTTAGTGGGCATTCATCTCATGTATTTTTTAAATTGTAACAAGTCCTATAACCACTCATAACTGCCTCCAACCACCCTTCTTCATATCCTTAAAAAATTACACGTGCCATGAAATTGTTAACCACCACTCAATGGAACCAACAACTAAAAACAAATATACAGGGGATCAGATGCAACTAAGTCATCCCATATGAGACTAAATACTTAATATCCCTATAAAATAATATATGAAAGAAATTTAGTTGTTCATGTGAGTACAATAGACACTATACTTTAGGCACTGGGAAACTAGGAACACAAGTAATAACCTTCTAAGATTAAACTCGATTCAAAAATTACTTTTCTCAAGTGACATGAATCCTATTTGACGCTTACATTGTTAGGATTCATGTTCGAGGATCTGGCTAATTTTTATGCTTCCTATCAACTACCGGTCGCAACCCTCCTCATTTATCGGGGCTTGCCTGCAAAGCTACACATGACAAAGGCGGAGTTATACCTGGCAAATGGGCGGTTTTTGGTTGGATCTGGACTGGCTTAAAGTGGGTTGAGTAGAATATGAGCGGGTTCTTGGCGGGTGGTGCTATATTCGGGGTGGGTTAACCCGCAACCCGGTTCGCTTTTTTCTTCTAAAAAAATCTACTTTGAACTTTTTGCCTTCTCTGCCTTCTTTTCATACTTTAAAAAAAAGAAGAAAAATAAAGCATCATCTGAATAATATGTATACATACATATATCCACAAACACATAAACTCAACAGAATTTTTTTTTCTACATGACCTTACCTTGACCGATTATAAAATCCTTGATAACACACAAATGACTATTGAAATTTGTTCTTCCATATGATTGTCTCAACAAATCTGAGCATCTGAACACAGAGATGCCTAGGTCACCGATCTTAAAAGGAGAGAGTGAACGGAGACGTTCTAGAGAGGGAGGGAGGGGGAGAGATGTTAGAGAGAGGGATAAATTCTGAAGAAGTTGTTTAGAATGAGAGGAGTTAGAGAGACAAATCTGAAGAAAATAGAGGAGCTTAGTGGCAATTGAGAGAGGGAGGGAAGACAAACTGGGTTCAATTGAGTGGGTTGAAAGCAGGTTGGGACTCGACCCACAAGAATGGGCCGGTCAACCTATTTGCAACCCGTACCAAAAATTTGTCGGGCTAAAAATGGGTTTGAAGTAGTTTTAGAATGAACCATATATAAATATGGGTTTGGTTTGCGAGGTCTAGGCAGAGTTCAGAACCTTCTAAGAATTGAGTTAATATATATAGAAACCTACTAGGACTTCATTTTGGTCATTAAAATCCTAAAATTTTCTAGAAGTTAATAAATACTACCCTGCAAGTCTTAAAGGCGACTATTACAGTTAAACTAAAATAAGAAACATCAAATCATTGTCATTGAATCAGGTAATCTGTATAATGTCATTACTCATGATAGTTATAGGGCTGTAAAATGAGCCAAGCTACTCGAGCTTGGATCGTGTTCGTTCGGAAAAAAGCTCGTTCGAGACTAGCTCGTAAAATAAATGAGCCAAGCTTGAACAAAAATTTAAGCTCGTTATCTTATTGAGCTCGGCTCGGATTCGGCTCGATCATCGATATCCATATTAAACTAGTGTAAAATAATCAAGCTACTCGAGCTCGGCTCGTATTCGCTTGCTTAGAAGCTCGTTCAAGCTTGGATCGTAGGATAAATGAACCGAGCTTGAACATATTTTTAGGCTCGTGTACATTTACAAACCAAGCTTGAGCTGTCTTAAGCTTGGCTCGGTTCGCCTCATTTTCACCCCTAGATAGTTATACTCGAGATGGAAATCCTATTTCTCATGACATGCAAGGGATTAGTTGGGATCTCTAAGAGGCCCGGACAAACCTAGTCAACAAAAATCAAATAAAATAATATGGCAAGAAAGCATATCAACATAGACCCACGGTTAGAGGCTTCAGTCCTTAATACACTTGTTTAATTTAGTTACCAATTCCCACCCTTTAGAAATGCTGCATGAAATGCGGGATGAAATTTATTTGTACTTAAAGCTACTCATTTAATTGGATCATGTTACTTTACTTAAAAGTTGAATCTGTGATGGGATTCTGTGATGGCATTCGTAATTCAGTGTGGTAGGCTTATGGGGTTAACTCATCCTATTTGGGGTGATCTTAGCTTGCAGTGGCCTGTTGATATTTGCTCCAGCCCATGCCTTGGCACATAATATTTTATTCTCTCTCTCTCTCTCTCTCTCTCTCTCTCTCTCTATATATATATATATATATATATATATATATGTGTGTGTGTGTGTGTATATATATATGTGTATGTGTGTGTATATATATGTGTGTGTGTGTGTGTATATGTATGTATGTATATATGCTGATGTTATGTGCCCAGAGTTCCTTTATAACAGAGAAGACATGATTTTTCAAATAAATAAAGCTGGGAAGCTATAACGCATTGTTTTTAATCGTGGTTGCACAAGGTGTCGTGTTCTAGTGACCTAGGTGTGTCGCGTAAATAGTTGCGCATAACGCAAGCAATTCGCACATTTGATTTTTATGATTAAAAAATATGCATAACAATATAATATAAATAAATCAAAACAACCATCCAAAATAAAGTAAAGATAAATATATCACAGTCCCAATAAAAAAATTCTACATTTTTTCGCAGAATATTCGTGTATGAAATGTGATTTTACATTTATAAAGTGAAGAAAAATAGTTCATCAGTTGTGATGTGGTGAAGAAAATTTCAAGTTAACCATTTTGTTCCAATCAATTTTTAAAGCACTGGTGGCAACCAATAAAAGGAAGAGAAACCAAAACAAAGAAAAAGAGAGTAACCCACCGAACAGAAGATTTTTGTGATGTATTGGCTTACCAATAATGGTGCCACATTATGGTATATATATTACTCAATGGAAGGGTCTAGAGGGACATGGTAAAAAGTAAAATAAGTATAATAACTAATGCCCAAAACTGGTGGGAGTAATAATAAAATACAATAGTATTAATCTAATATCCAACACTCCCCCTCAAACTGGAACGAAGATATCTACTAAGCCCAGCTTGCCAATAGATGAGTGAAGTAAAGAAGGTTCAACTGCCTTGGTGAGACAATTCAATCTGAGCTGATGAAGGGACGAATGAGGGATGAATGATGCCTGTAGATACTTTCTCTCTGAGAAAGTGAATATCCACCTCAATGTGTTTGGTTCTCTCATGAAAAACCGAATCAGATGACAACATAATGTCTGATTTGTTATCACACAACAAATCAGAAGCACCTAGCTCACCTAAAATCGATCAAAGCCACAAGAGCTCACATATACCATGAGCCATAACACGGTACTCCGCCTTCGCTGAAGAATGAGAAACCATCACTTGCTTCTTACTTTTTCATGATATGAGATGAAAACCATAGAAAGTAAGAAGCCAGAGGTAAAACGCCTATTAGTCTTGCATCCCGCATAATCAGCATCAGTGAAGCAAGAGAGACCCCGCTGGTCTCCTGAAGCGTAGAAGAGACCTGGTGAAGACTTGAGATACTTCAAGATATAATAAACAACATCAAGATGGACGGTACGAGGGGCATGCATGAACTGACTCACAAGACTCATAGCAAAGGCCAAACTAGGATGGGTGTTGGTCAGGTAGATGAGACGACCAACTAAATGCTGATACCTAGACGGCTCAGAAAGTAAATCCCCAGACTCAGCAGTCAACTTCACATTCGGATCCATAGGAGTAGAATTTGGACGACAACCAATCATCCCTGTATCCTGTAACAGATCAAGAGCATACTTATTTTGTGACAAAGAAATCCCACGACGAGATCTCGCAACCTCAATCCCCAGAAAATACCGAAAAGGACCCAAGTCCTTAGAATAAAAAACTGCTCCAATGTCCTTCTTTACTTGGGCAATCCTCTCTTGATCATCACTGATAATAATGATATCGTCAACATAAACCAAAAGGATAATACCCTGGTGGTCAGGCTGACGTCGAATAAAGCAAGTATGATCAGACTGGAATCGGGAGAATCCCATAGAGGTAATAACCCCACTGAATCGGCTAAACTAAGCTCGGGAGAGACTGCTTCAACCCGTATAAAGATTTGCAAAGACGACAAACCTTGCCCACATACTCCCCCTCAGCTCGAAAATCGGGAGGAGGAGCTATATAAATCGTTTCAATCAGATCCCCATGAAGAAAAGCATTCTTAATATTCAATTGATGCAACGGCCAAGAGTGAGATGCAGCAAGAGGTTTAAGTAGACGAACAGAAATCATCTTAGCAACCGGGCCAAAGGTTTCGAAAATATTTTCTCGGAATTTGAGTAAAGCCACGGGCCACAAAACAAGCCTTCTACCGCTCAACAGAGCCATCAACCAAATATTTAACACTAAACACCCATGTGCAACCAAAAAATTTCTCCCCTGGAGGAAGAGACACTAACTCCCAAGTACCATTGATTTCCAAGGCATCCATCTCAGTTTTATTGGAAGCAACCCACTTAGGATTCTGGAGACCCTCATGCAAAGATTAGGGTATAGAAATAGAGTCAAGACAACCCAAAAAAACACGATAGGACCCTGAAAGACCTGCATAGGAAAGATGCTCGAGAATAGAATGGTTAGTGCTATAGGAGTTAGGATAACAAGCAGGAAGGCGGCGATCACGAGTGGGATAACGGGACTGAAAACCAGAAATAGGTGGGGGAATGGGGGACTGAACAACAGAAGTAGGCGAGGTGGGGGTGGTGAATAAGGAGGATTAACAATACCTGAGTCTATACGAGGAGGAGGCAGGGGAATCTGAGAGCGACGAGCATAGACCTGCAAAGGGGGTGTCTCAGGAAGAAAAGAGGGAAACACATTCAATAAAGGGATAAGACGAGCCACTAGAGGAACCCCCTCAAGAGGAGGAGGTGGGAGTGGGGGATTAGCAGACCTACCATAAAATGGAGTATCCTCATGGAAGGTAACATCACGAGAGTGATACATACGTCGAGAGAGAGGATCACAACATTTATAAGTTTTAGACATGGCAGGATAGAAAACAAAAACACATTTAATGGCCTTATCATCAAGTTTGTGACGTGAGGGTCGTCGATTTTGAACATAGCATACACACCCAAAAATCCGGAGTAATATAGGAAAAAGGAGGCAGTAGAAAAGATAGAGTAAAGAGGTGTTTTGCCATTTAAAACTTTTCTTGGAGTGCAGTTAATAATAAATGTGGTAGTGAGAAGAGCAAGGTGCCAATAAGATTTAGGAACATGCATACCTCGTAAAAGGCACCAAACCATTCCCATTAAGTGAGGGTTCTTACGTTCCGCCACCCCATTTTGCTCCGGAGTGTAGGGGCAAGTGAGTTGGTGTAAAATGCTCTTTTGGTTAGGTTGTGAACGAGAAGCATCAGAAACATACTCCCCCCATTATCAGACCGAATGTTACAAACAGTGGTGTTAAATTGTGTTATAATCATTTGGAGGAATTGGACAAATAAAGGTAACACCTCAGATTTATATTTGAGTAAATATACCCATGTACATCTAGAAAAATCATCAATAAAAGTAACATAGTACTTATGACCAGATAAAGCAGTGATGAGTGAGAGTCCTCAGACATCTGAGTGAATAAGGTCAAACATACGAGGTGAACGACTCATATGAGGAATGTAACTAGTACGAATATGTTTAGACAACTCACATGTCTCACAAGTAAACCTCTTGTCTTTCCAAGTCTTAGATAACGAGGGAAAAAGTAAAGCATAAGTACTGAAAATTGACATGTCCTAAATGGGCATGCCACAAATGCAAAGTTTGTAAGAAAACATAAAAAACAATGGGCTCAGTGGAAGTGGAGGCACTTAGTCTAGTATAGGCCATCACGCTCATATCCCCTGCCAAAAATCTTCTGCGAACTCAGGTTCTGCAAATCGCAATGCGAGATTAAGATTATGATAGCACAATTGAGATCTTTGCAGAGTTGACGAACAAAGATGAGAATAAAAGAGAGGTCGAGAACATGCAATACCGAAGATAACGTGAGAGAAGGTGAGAGACGGATGTTTCCCTTGCTACGAATAATAGCATGTGAACCCTTCGTAAAACACACACTACGACACACAGGGATATTGGGAGAAGTAAAAAAAGATAGCTCACCAGTCATATGATCAGAAGCTCCAGAATCCAAAATCCAAGTAGGCTTAACAGCCTTAACATGAAAATTCAGATGAAGTACCTGAAGTAATAGTGGCAGTGGAAATAGAGTGTCCAAGAGAGTAGGTATGTGGGGTAGGAGCAACCTTTTTAGGATCATACAAATCAGCCATAGCTCAAAAAATACTCAAATTTAATCCAATAATTACACAAATAGGTCCAAATATTGGCAAGTTACACACAATCAAATTCAGCAACATAAAGAGGTATAAACCCTCAAAATATCATCAAATAAAGGCATTTTAATAGCCTACTTCATAGGAATAAAACCCAACATCAAGAGGGAATAAAACCTCCAAATTAACAAGAGGGTATAAACCCTAAATGAAGATGAACCAGGGTAAATTTAAGAGAACAAGTCTCTAATACACCCACAAACCAATTACAAGGAAACAAATATGAGATCGGGCCTTGAATGAAGTTACTGACCAGCTATATCTGAACATGTTGTAGCTGAGCAAACACGGACATGTTGAAAAATATGCCAACAGCCGGCACAACTAGAACCCATGGACAAGAGAAAGCTAATGCATCTGTATAGACATGCCGAAAAAATGAAGAGCTGCACCAGCAATAGTTGGGAAATAAAGTTCGAAACCCTAAGAGCTGGCTTCGAAAGCAGCCATGGACAGAGATGAAGATGTCCTGATCTTCTCTGCAATACAAAAACTAGATCGAAACTCTAGCTGTAGTTTGCAACTAACTTCAGATGATGAACAGCGATCTTGATGTGAAGCAGATCAACTCTAAAACCTAAAAGGCTTGAATATCCACCACATGAGGTTGAGCGACCACCAAAGATGGATGCATATTCCGAAGGTTAGGGTTTATTGACGCAAGAGAGCGAAGGTTAAGGCTAGGGTCAAGCTCTGATACCAAGAAGATTTTTGTGATGTATTGGCTTACCAATAATGGTGCCACATTATGGTATATATATTACTCAATGGAAGGGTCTAGAAGTACATGGTAAAAAGTAAAATAAGTCTAATAACTAATGTCCAAAACAGGTGGGAGTAATAATAAAATACTATAGTACTAATCTAATATCCAACACGAACCAGAGAATGAAGGGAGAAATCCAAAGCAGAGAAGAGAGAAGTCTGAAAACAGATGAAGAAAGAGAAAGGAGAGAGAAGTCCGTAACAGAGAAAGAAGTCTGAAAGATATCTGATGACAAATTAAAACAGGCGACCAAGGAGGAGGTGCGACAAGCCGGCAACAACTAGGGCTTGGGTTCGGCGGGCTAGAGCTGTTGTTCTCTCTACGTCGTTTTTCTTGTCTTCTTTTCATTTTAGGTAAGTGAGAGTAAGAGTGAGGGTTTGTATTTGACTTCTGAACGTTTTTTAAAAATAAAATTATTTATACTGCTTAAACCCAAATCGCGCACAAATCGTGCCCAATCGTGCCAATAGCACACAAAATCCCCCAAATAACGTGACACGTCACCAACAACACATGTTATTTGTGACCCTCACAAATCAGTGTGGGCTACGCTGCTTTTTTCATAAAAAAAAGTGCAATCGCACGCTACGCTGTGCACAATCGGGCACTTAAAACACTACTGTAAAGTAAGGTCAACTCCAATAGCGGTGGTTTCTAAGTGCATTTCGTCTTGTCTTACAAAACTTTTAGAAAAAAAAATTGTGACTTGACAATCTTTTTTATAGAAAAGTTTAAAAGAAAAAAAAATAACAAATATTGCCAATAGTGTTATTTTTAGAATTCTTAGTATCCCTTGTGTCAATAGTAGAGAATCTGTAAATAATGTGTGGGATCTTTCTCCATGCCATAGAGAAATTCTCATTAAAAAAGTATATATCTCGACCCTGCCTCACGTGTTATGGAGATGGAGGTATCTTTTTATGCATAGAAATCTGTATAGATAGAAAGATCATTGGATATGCTGAACAATGCTCCTTGAGGCTACTGTAATATTCTCATAAATTTGTCAGATCTAAATTTTGGTTGCTAAAATAGTTTCCATATAGTGAGTACTCAATGCAGCTGAACGCATCCCGTATAAAAGTTCTTCAAGCACAAGATGATGTGGTAAATGCCATGAAAGACTCTGCTAGCAAGCAGCTTCTGCTTGCTTCTGAGGACAAGAATGCATACAAAAAGCTTCTCAAAGGCTTGATTGTTCAGGTACTCATTTTCAATCTGTCTGCTTTACTTTCCTATACATTTAGGACCGTATATATAAATTTATAGATGTAGGACGAATTACAAAGATTTGTCCTATGAATGCAAACAACTGAGAGAGGAAGAAGGAGAGAAGAATATGCTTACAGGCTATGAAACACGGACACGTAGTACGTGTTTCGACACGCGATTGATCCAAAAACTAGGATATGACACGCTATGACAAGTATAATATATAATATATATTTAAATATATATTAATGAAATAAAACATATTTTTCTCCGAAAAATACATTATTTGAGCATTCTTAACATGAAATTAAGAAAATGGACCATATAAAACAAAATTCAAACACACTTTGACCTTAAGAATCATATCTAAAGCACAATCACTATCACTTGAGTCAAAGTTGACTTGCGATTTCCGAAAGAGTGTTCGTGCTTCATAGGTGTCCGACCTGTTGTCGGACACAACACGTTAGCTTCCGGGAGAGTGTCCATGTTTCATAGCTTACAGGTAAAGGCCCGTGGCCTTATGATTTATAGTTTTAACTCTAAAAAATACGGTGATTACATCACTAGGTGTAGGACTCGTAGGAAAACCTATTTCTAAGAGGATGAAACTAAATAAATAAATACCAAATAAAAAAGTAAATTCCAAATATGAGTGATGCAAATATGTTTTTTTGGATTTTGTTTTGGTCTATTGGTTTAGTTGGGCTGTCAAGTTCAGGATCTTGTTCAGTTCATTTAGATCTGTTCAAAGACAGACAGATTTTAAGTTTGGTTCAGATCAGATCACTAGGCCGGATCAGGTTGTGGATTAGCATTGGGACTGGTTATGTTGCATTGGGATTGGTTATGTTGGATTGGGATAAAATTTAAAAAGAAAACAGGCTTGGTTAAAATTTGTCGACTTAAAGAAAATATACAAGGTTAGGGTTCCCTCTGGATGTGCAGGTACACGATGAGAATGCTCGCGTAGAATGTCTGTATAAATAGTTTTGCACACTAGCCGAAGACATTCATAGATACTTGTGTTTATATGTAAATTTTTGTAATTTGCGAACCAGCACCCCTCTTCTGATATCATTTCAGTGAGGCCCATGACATGAGACCCATGGTCAATTTCTCTTTTTCAGCAGATCAACATTCACCTTCTTCAATTTAGAGTTTATGATACCCCTTTTACATAGCTAGGGGGAGGAAAATGGGCGGCTGTATTTGTTTTGGGTGATTGCCTTTTATTTAGTTGAACCTAAATTCGCTCATTGAATTAATAGGCCAAAGTTGTTATAAGCACGTGGAGTTATGAGTTAAAATGGACTGATTATTCTATCATCTTACCTCCATCACCACCCGCGGTGTCGCCACCACCACTGTCGAAAAAGTAGGATGATATAAATCAAATGTTTTACAACATAAGAAATAATTAATTTGTCTTGTCGTAAAATCTGCAATATTCTTTTGACTATATTATATAAATTTTTTAGATCATATTTTTCTCCACTGCACTTATTCGGGCTTTTTTATGGAGAACGGACTTTGAAAAATTGAAGTTAGTGGGGACTTGCCCTTAAAACCCGTATGGATTTGCTGGGGATTTAAAGGATTGTGGGTGACTTTAAGGTAGCTTGCATATGAAGATTCATGATATTGGCCATGTTTATGAAATTTCAGATTTTTCAGGGGTAAAAAAGAGAGTAATGAATGGGTCTGGAGAAAATTAAGTTCATTGTATCGACGTTGGCATATTAAGTGAAACACTTCAAGATACACATATGAACCTGACTTGTTTATGCTGGAAATGGGTTGTTTCAAGGGAACTGCAGTTGTAACGTCCCGGCCCGGACTTATGGGTCACCCGTGATCAACCCGGTCCGACACGAGCGTTGGGTGTGAAGTGCAATGGACCAACCTAACAAATGTTGATAGTCCAGTTTTATTTAATTACCATTTCACTTGTTTAGCATGCGGTTCCCATTTAAAATTAAGCTACGTGAGGGACCTGTGGGAAGCGTTCCTAAAATCCAAGCATACAGAGCTACTAACGTAAAATAAAAGAGAGTACTTACCTATATAACGCTCTCAAAATACGAAAACGCACCCAACCTGTCGTAACAAAGACGAGGGTGTGAGCTGAATGCTCAGTGGAAAATATGCAAAATGCAGTATAGAATCGAACGACTGAAGGAAGACTCTAACACGTAAATATACGTGCACATGAAACTACCATATATATATATATATATATATATATATATATATATATATATATATATATATATATATATACTACATGCATGAAACCGTTTTATTCCAAAAACGTTATTTACCTCGATTAATTCACCTTAATCCCGTAAAGACATTCCCTTTTACTTTGCTTGACATTTATTCCTTGATTTAACACACCGGTTAAATACTTAAAACAAATACACTTTGTTTAAGGAAAATCATTTCGTTCATCGAAATTACTCACTTTATTTGTAGCATTCCACGTTAGTATTTTCTTTGAAAATCACCCTTTCAACACACACTAGTGTCATGTTAGAAAATACTTATTTTTCCTTTGAAAACCTTTCGTGAACACACTCTTGTGTTACTTACAAATTAAACCTCTCTAGGTTGCTTAACCACTAGTTTAATCACTTCACCTTACCATTTATTTACCTTATGGATACTAATCAATTTTCACATTACTTGTCCATTTTATCCTTTATTTGAACATTTATTAATTCATTCAAGTTAGATTGTATTTTGACATATTCACCACACAACCCATTTCTTGACATATTCTATTTTCACTATCTTTTTCTCGGAATCTTCCCATAACCGCATACTTTAACAGGCTTCACACCGCCAGCTATGCGCGCCATATGCTCTAACAAGTGATTTTGGGTCTTTCACCCCTGGGCTCCGGGCCTTATTAATGTGTTTTAACATTTTACAAATATCCATATTATTCCACTTTTCCTTTTACCCGGCCGAAGTCAAAACCTGGAGTTCCACCCCAACTTGTGTTGCACTTTAAAATCATCTTTTCTTATCCTTTACACTTTAGCATGGATTATATTCCAAATTCATGTTCATTTAGGACCATCTTGTGTAACACCCTTTTTCAACATTTTTATTTCATAAAAATGTTCCACTTTACGTAACATTAATATTTTACTCATTTGTTTCCCAAACTTATCGTTTCCTCCAATTTCATAATTGTAATTTCCAAAACACCATTAAGTTACCCACACTAACTCATTTAGTCTTTTAACACATTAACACTTTTTTAATATTTTGGAGTATTATGCTTCTCAAGTTGGAAATTCTTTCATCTCATTACTTTTCCTTCCATTAATATCCAAGACCACTTTATAAGAAAATTACCATTTTCTTTATTACTATATGTAGTCTTAAATTCTTACATTTATCACATTTCCAATACCTTTTTAACACACATTAAGGGCTGAAATTTTTTCTTCTTTATTTCATGTTTAAACCCAATAAAACCTTCATTAAACTTGTTTATATGTTCATCATCAAAACACTACAAGTTTATATACATGAGAAGATGAATTTTAACTCCAAAAATCCTATTAAATGGGTTAAACATAGAATTTATTCTAGAAATTCATAATTCTTGCAAAATATATATTTCAAGACTAAAGGCCACTTTTATTTCTTCAAAATTCAACAAATGTCCAACTTTTATAAAATCTTCCTTTTTGCAAGGGAAATATCATTATCAAAAATGTTGTAGCATCAAACTTTAAAAATGCACCGTTACCATAAAATCTCATACTTTATTTTCAAGAAACTTTGAAATATTCATTAATATTTTACCCTCATCAAAATAGTATTTTGTAATATTTTTATTCTATAAAAATGTTAAAGACACTAAATTACTTGAAACTCATCATTTTATTCAAATGCATCCTACTCTTATAATCTAACAAGACTGCTAATATGCAAATAGAATTTTAATACTAAGAGTAGAGTTTTCCCACCACAAATAGAACTCCAACAATCATAGATTGAAATGTCTAAGAAGATGGCAACCGCCCACCTCCTAAGGTGGCCTTAGAGAGGTTGCCTAGCTCCACCAAGCTTTGTTCCATGAATGCTCCATCTTCATCTTCTCCAAAAATCCCAACACAGCCAAATTCGTAGCTTTGCCCAATAATGGTGAAAATGGGTATGTAGTGTTTGGATATGGTGGAATACTAGTTGAACACGGTAATACAAGGTGGAGGAATTGTGGTGGCATGGTGGTTTGTGGTAGAGAAGGAGCGAAAAATGCTGAAAATGGTGGGGGGAGACCCACCCCCACTCTCTCTCTCTTCTTTCAACTCTCAATCCCCTAAATAAACCCAAACAAAGCCTTATAAAAACACCCCCAAACGTCAAAATTTCGTTTTTGTTCAATCTGGGCTCACTAGAGCTCAACACCTCATCCATCCAACGGCTCAAAACGCGACAGCACACAAGGGCAACCCGATTTAAAAATTTCTGCTACGCTCATTCGAAGGACTAGCCTTCGAACGACCTTCTAACGAGTCTGTTCAGGTATGAAGTAGGGTCTCGTTCGATCCCCACTTCGAACGACCTGGGCTTTTCGTTCGAACGATCTTGAACTCGTTCAAACGACCTCTTCCTGAATTTCTTCAAACTTTCCAATTTTCATCCTCATTCTTTCGATAATTACCATCAGGACTCCAAAGTCAGAAAAATACAGGTATGACCCCAATCATAATAATCCAAATTCCAAGCTTTCATATGTTTACAATTAAGCGGGGAAAAATAATAAAATATTGAGCACGGATATTACAGCAATAATATCTTGGAAATAGCTTCAGTTTTGTATAATGGAGGATGACAGTTAATGTGTAGTTTAAGGATCTGAAGCATTGTACTTCCAGCGAGTTTTTGTGTTTTTGATATTGTTATTTTTTTTGGTTCCTTCTTTTTAGTTCTTTGTACATTTTTGTATTTGTTCTTGTTGTATCGTGGACTGCTTGTCCACTTTATCTTTGTATCCTTTCCCTTTTCAGATTAGTAAAAATCACGTGTTTCTGATCCAAAATAAATGGTACCCCCTCCCAATGGGTTGGTACATTTGTGATGTTTTTGCCTCCAATGCTAGTGTTCTTGATATGGTGATCTCTCATGGTTGTGTTGACACAACATTGCTATTGCTTCTCTTATTTTTGCCCACTTCTCTCTCTCTCTCTCTTACACACACACATGCACATTCTATGTGCGGCCAACTTCTGAAAATCTTTTTAGTCAATAAGTTAAGATTACTAGGAGAGCGAGAAATGGTAAGATGGCAGAGGAGAAGTACTTGTTGATCAATGATCATCGTGAAATAGTTTAGAATATGAAGAACGTATGTTCTAGCTACATTGTGCAAGCAACCACCAAGGATGGACTTTCTTAAAGTTAATTAGAAAAGACAGCAGTGCTGGTGGTAGTGGCAAGTAGAAGTGATGTATATATATAGAGATATTCTCTAGTACGGACTAAACCGTGCGCACCCGGTGTGAACTTTGTTCTCTTCCTCACGTGGTCCCCTCGTGGTCCCTAAAGATATTTTGTTATTTTCTTTAGATGGTCCCCCTTTTGTCTAATATTAAAACCTTAATTTAAGACTAGATATTTAAAAGACTTATAGTTTAGACCCAAATTGGTATCAAGACCTTGAAGACATTAGAAACTCACCTAATTCCGACCAAAACTCAAATTCTGGTATCAGAGCCAAGACGCTCCTTTTAGACTTTTAGTAAAAAGACTTTAATGCCCTTGGGATTTATCTCTCGCATCTGCAAAGATATTTTTGGAACCAACCCAGACTACCAACCTATACCCATAACTGATTTAGACTCAAAAGGTTGTTTAACCTCTCACATAGACGGTTGTTCACATACTAAACACATCCCAAACAAACATGCAGATAGTAGACAAGTTACTGCTAGTGCTATTAATAGCATAATAGACCAAAATAAGTGTATTCTCATTATATTAAGACAATTAATAAAAGACACTCAAACCCTAGAAACAGAGATAAAAAATATTTCTAAAAGACTACTAGAAATAGATAACCAAATCCCAATAAACCTAGTACATATTTTACAAGAAATAAATATTAAGACTAATCATATAGAAGTCCTTAACAAAGACATTTTTAGAAATTAAAACTTTGACTAAAAATAAGACAGTGAGTTAATTAAACTTACCAAAGAACAAGCTAAGCTTATCCCTAGATTAGATAGTTATCTTCCTAATGGAGATAGTTAGATCAGACTGGAATGAGGTACCAAGAGACCTCTCCATTCAGACCTTATCAAACTTTTATCAAAGAATTTTAGAAAAGATAAACGATGATAGATTTTATTATAAGATAAATGAAAATGAGATTGCCAACGCTGCTAAAGCAACTAGACTCATATTAGAATGATTAAATTTAATTTCTACATCCATAGCGGCTACCCAAGACTATAACAGTAGCTTTGTTAAATACTTACATTTAGATTTAAAAGCTAAGACGGAAGGATTAACCACCTTCTACACAGACTTTGTTAAATTCCAACAAAATTTAGCAAATTATCTTAACAACATAAAAGGCCATAACCAATCTAGAATGGATGGTATTATTAATTAACTTAGACTAAACATGGCCCAAGTAAAAGAGAAATATGAAGAAATTATTCAGGGAATTAAGGTTGTATATAATAAACCTTCCCAAGCAGAAATAAACTCTCCTTTTATTCTAACCCGTTTAGATAAAATAGAAAAAATGGTAGAATCTATAGAAATTAGATCTATACAACAATAAAAAAAAGATAATGAAGTAAAAGACTATATTACAAATGTTGCCAAATCCCTTGTCAACTCTCTAGCCAGATATACTGAAGAAATTTCTGATAAGACAAGAAAAGAGAATAAGATTTTTAAAGAAGAATTCTTAGTCAAATAAAAAGACAAAAAGATTATTCAGACTCATTAGAAAGAATTGAAAAGGGACTTGAACAAAAATAGGTAACCACCTGTAAATTTAGAGAAACCCCTCCTATAGAAACTAGATAAAGGAAGACCATAGGTAGAAGAGTCATAAATGACGGATTAGATAAGACTAGTAAGATAGTTAGCTCTATCCCAAATATTGGACAGAGTAATTGTATGCTCCAAAGACTTAAGGATTCATCCTCCAATGTTAGGACATGGTGGAAGGAGAGGAATTTCACCAATCCTCTCTAATGGAAAGAATGGGGTGAAGTTGACTGGAAAATTATTGAAGATTACATTCATAATGAACAATTTCCAGCCGTTAGATACATAGACTTGCTTAAAGAATGTGCCACTCCCAAGACTCCTAACTATAACATGACTTACCATTATAGGAATCATGTGTTAGACAAATCATATACTGAGCTCCAAATGTTTGACTCAGAATGGCTTAGATGTAGAGGAACTGATAGGAAGTTTCAATTCCTAACATTTGGACTCTTTCAAGCAAGAATCCAAGGATTACATAGACCTCAGAATAATATCAACATATTATATTGTTTAGTAAATAAAAGATGAAAAGATTTTGAGAAAAGCCTTATTGGGATAGCCCAATTAGAAATTTCAGACAACATAGGATACTTTAATGTCATTCTGGTATTTACAGTAACCGTAGACACAGCCAAACATTTTAAGTTAATCTTATATGCTAGTGACTATGAAGACTATATTATCCCAGACGCTAATATAAATATAGAATTCCAAAACTATGTGAAGTTCTCCCAATTTCCTTATGAAGGAATGCAATCGAGAATTCCTAGCGGTAGACTCAATGAAGAAATTTTAGTTAGAACCAATGTTTCAGACTTCAATCATACTTACAGTATTAGGAATACTGGACCTATGAAAGAAAAAGCTAAGACCCTTTGACAATTACCAAAATTTCAAAAAACTAAGACTATACAGAATAAACATTTGTTTATTAATCAAGACGATGTCACTGGAAATGTTACCATCTAGTTTAGACCCCCTAAGATAATCAATAAGAATATCCAGACTGAAGAAGTTAGATTTAAGAATATAGGAGAAGCTATAATCAATGATCCTTCAGAAGGAGAATGTAGTAGTAAGACTAGTTCTAGTTTACTAAGACAAGCCCCTGTAATTAGACTTAGAAGATCGTTTGAACAAAAAGATTTAGTTAAAGAAAAAGTTAGGATCCAAAACTTTGGACATGAACCCTCAGCATTGGATATGAAGACATTTAAAGATCACCTTAAGAAAAGTCATTCTGTTAGATTTCAAGAAAGAGAAAGATTTAATATGATAGCTCAAGACCATATATTAAAATTAAAAGAATCGAAGAATACTGAAGAACTTCTTAGAAATCTTAGACTAATAGAAGAAGGAGAAGAAAGACTAGTGCCAGCTACACAAGTAGAACCCAATAGACGAGATAAGAAGTAGTAGTAGGCTAGAAGATGCTCCTAGACTTTTTAGTATACCAATAGGAATAAATATTCCAATATACTCTAGCACTTTAGTTAAGACTAAACCTGATTATATAAAAGACTTTCCATCTAGTGACAAGAGTTTTACTCTTGTTAAGACCATGGCAAGTCAAGCCATAAATCCAGTTGGAATTTACCTTAACTTAGACAATGTCCAAGATAGGAAGAAGGCCTTAGATGAATGACGTAATCAGATGAACATGTGTTTTGCATCTAATGAACAATGGGATGCAAGTTTATGTAAACAATACGATGAGCAATCCATTAGGAGTATTGCAAAGAACTATTTAGATAGTTTAAGAAAGGATACAGATGAAGACTCCTTAGCTAAGATTGAGAAAATGAAAGAGAACCTAGAAGAAAGATCAATTGAAGAATATATTCAATTGTTTACATCAGAATTCATTGGAGCTGAACATCTAGCTCAAATCAATGAACAAGACCTAGAAAAAACTAAGTTAGTCCTCCTCAGCATTTGCAAACTAGATAAGATAAATGAATATAGCAATAATTATGAGCAACTATATTACCAAATTAAAGAATTTGGAGAGACCTTGAAAGATGAATACTTTAGGAAGATACCAGCCATAGGACAAATCCTAATTAATGAATATAGGAATTGTCCAGGAGTAGCTGGAGTTAAGAACAACACCCTTGGTGAAAGAATTAATTTCGCCAAAGAATATATCATATCGAAGAGACGTGATATAACTTAAGGAAAGTTGATAGAAGAGACTTTCAAACAGATCCCTCTTATCAAAGACGAAAGAGACATCGCTCCAATCCAATGGGGATGTGGTAGTGAATCTAAGAAATTCAAAAAGAAATTAGAATGGAAACATAGGAAGTTTAAAATTAGACCTTTCGGATTTCCAAAGAAGTATAGATTTAGACTATCTACGACCTTTAGAGAAAAGAACTCTAAGACTAAGAAAAAGAAATTTAACCAAAGAAGATATTTTAAGAAGAACACTAGTAAGTATAAGAAAGTTCCTAATTATAGGAAAGAAAAAGATGGAGCTCAATCTAAGACTGCCATCAAAGAATGTTGGACTTGCGGCAAAGAAGGACACTTTGCTAAAGACTATCCTAATAAGAAAGATAAAGAAGGTATTAAGATTATTAATACAATATTAGACTATACAGATCAAGAAGAATTAGATATCCTATATGCTATAGAAATATCAGACATAGAAGATGATGATAATACTAGTATCTATAGTGCATACACAAACAGTGATTCAGAAGACTATAATAGTGATACTGATGAGTATAAAGACTCTCAGGATACTTTAGACTTGTATATGATGCAAACTAATCAAGACGATTTGGATAGTGAATATATAGACTTTGAAGAAGCTTGGTATAAGTGTATATTAAGCCCCTTTTTAAAGAAAAGATGGATAGTTAGTAATCCTGAGTTACTAACATATATACCTAGATGTTACTTTGATGAAATACACTATTGCACATTTGAAATAAAATGTAGCAATAAAGACTTTAAATGTGTAGAATGCTTTGAGACTATACAAACAAAATTATTTATGATTTGTGTTATTTGTCAATTACACTACCATGAAAACTGTTGGAGAACTAGATTTAGAGCAATTTATACTAGACAGTATGGCGCTCAAATAGACTTAGATATTAAAACATATAGAAATATAGCCAAAAGATTACAAGAAAATAAAGACTTTAAAGGGAAAGAAATTTCCTATGATTTAGAAGGATACCACTCTGATAGTAGTTCAGAAGACCAAACACCCATAGAAATTATAGATAAACCCCAGAAAGGAATATCTATTTTAGAAAAGAATAATTTAGGAATTTCTACTAAACCGCATGCTTGTTTTGTAGAAATGTTTATACAGCATAAAGATTATCCTAAAAGACTTTCAGCTTTTATAGATACAGGATGCTCTCAGAGTATTTGTAAGGCTAATGCCTTCCCTGAAGACTATTTTTTAGAAAGTACTCAAGAAATCTATGGTAAAGTGGCTAATGGAGACCCATTTACCTTATATTTCCATAGTATTCATATTTATTTTAAATTAGGAAATCAGACCAACAAAACCGTTAATCATTGGTTTTAGATAATGGATCCTCGTCTTAGTTTCACAGGAAACATTATTTTAGGACAAGACTTTATTAGTAAATATCATCCTTATACTCAGTATAACGATAAGATATTAATTAGTGATAAAGAGGAATTTAATATTAAAGCCCCTCTAATAGATCACAAGACTGCCTTTGACCTTATGCAGGTCAAACCCAATTATAGACCCATAAAACATCAGAGTTCTTTAGCTGAGCATGATGGACCTAGACCTACAAACCAACAAGAAGCCTTAGAAATTACTAAACACTTACAAAAAAAAATGTAAGTGTCCAAACCAAAAGTGTTATAAGTAAATAACGCTTATACAACAAGACATTTTAGATCAAGCTCATCACACCTTATTACAGGTTCAATCTATATCCAAGCAGAAGAAAATGGATATAGAAGTAGAAAAGGAAAAGATTAGGCAATTAGCAGAGCCTACTTTAGGAGAAAATTCCATCGCTAAGTGGGATAAAGACCAAAGTTATTGTGAAATTATCCCTATTAACCCAGACGCTACTATTAATGGTGGAACCTATAAGAAAGGATATTCACAAGAAGACATGGAAGAATTTAAAGAAGACATAGATGAAATGCTTAAGTTAGGCATTATTAGAAAAAGTAAAAGTAGACATAATAGCCTTACCTTCTATGCTCAAAATGAATCTGAACGTAAAAGAGGAAAAAGACGTATGGTTATACATTATACACAATTAAATAAGAATTGTGAATTTGATTCTTATAAGATACCAAACAAGAATAATTTAATCAATTTGATTGAAGATAGACTTATATTCAGTAAGTTTGATTGCAAATCAGGCTTTTGGCAAATTAAGATTTACCCAGACAGTATTACTTGGACAACCTTTAGTGTACCCCAAGGAAAATACAAATGGCTAGTAATGCCATTTGAATACTTGAACGCTCCTCAAGTATTTCAAAGAAGAATGGATAATACATTTAGACCTTATTCTAAATTTTGTCTTGTTTACATAAATGACATTCTTGTAGCCAGTAAGACTGAGATAGAGCAATTAGACCATCTTAAAAAGATTATTTTAGAATTAGATAAATATGGTATAGTTATTTTCGAAAGGAAAATGCAATTATTTCAGACTGAGATAGACTTTGTGGGAATGCATATTAATAAAGGAAAATTATCCTGAGCAGAACACATAACTAAAAAGATTCTTGAGTTTTCAAATCAACTCAACGATAAAAAACAATTATAATCATTTTTAGGATTGCTTAATTGTGCTGCAGACTTTATTAGAGACCTTGCTTTAAAAAGACAAAGCCTAACATCCAAATTAAAAGGAATAGATAAAACTAATCCTTTTTATTGCACCAAAGATGATTTTGAAGTCATAAGACAGATTAAAGATGCAGTCAAGAACATTCCTTTACTTGAACTGCCTAATGCAGAAGACCATTTTATAGTAGAAACAGATGCCTCTGATAAACAATGGGGAGCAGTATACTTTGCCATTGATCATCAGACAAAAAAGAAGAAACTTTATAGATACAGTTCTGGAACCTTTACAAATCCAGAAACAAGATACACTGCCCATGAAAAAGAAGTGTTAGCCATAGTAAGGGCAATAGAAAAATATATGCTTTTTCTTAGACGTAAATATTTTACTGTATATACTGACTCTTCTTATGCAGTAAAATTCAGAGATTTAGACTTGTCCAAATCAAGGACTAATAGACTTATTAGATGGCAACAATTGCTTAATGGTTATGACTTCTCTGTTATACATATTAAGGGAAGTAAAAATACCATTCCAGACATTATATCAAGAGAATTAATGTTTGCTAACACTAATATGATTTCATGTTTTATGTTGCAAACATAAGACCTAGACAGCATGAGTTCCTCTGGAACAAATAGACTGAACAGAGAAGACGTTGCAGACTATCTTAGACGCGTAAGACCAAATGCTGGTGTAACGCAAAGACAGACTCATATTAAAGATTCTCAAGAAAGACCAATCCTAGAGAACTTTGATGATATCTTAGTTCCTCCTGCAAAATCTAGACATGAGATTGTTTCTCAAAATAGACTCATCGGAAAAATGTATTTCCCCTATATAGACCTGATCAAAGATATCCAGACTTGATCAAATTTAGATGAGAATTTTCGGAAGATAAAAATACTCTCATACACTCCCTTTGGTGGAATGTCAAAAATATACTTTGGATAAAATTCAAGCAGAATCTGGTAGTTGTTGCTAGATTCATGAGACTCCAAAGACTTGCAGTAACCCAAGTTAGTGGGACTCCTACTCCTAGACCACAGACGCAAACTTATGCTCAGACCCTTGGAGAATCCTTCAAAATTAGACCAACTGATAATTTTTGTTATCAGAAAAAGACGTTTAAGACTAAGATTGTTATACCGTTTGGTCATAATAATCTCCCAATAGCATAAGACTTTAAAAAAGAATCTAATAACATTATTGATCATTTTATTGTTATTATCAGAAATAAATGGAGATGATTTAATAATTAGAGGTTTCTTCAAAGACGTTCCAAAAATATATCTTTTTGGAAAATCAGTTATGGCTCATATAACTCTAGCAGACCACGGGTTCATTGGACTTGTTCAGATAAAGGATATTGAAGACTCTATTGCTCTTGGAAAAATAGTCCACGAGTACACTAAAAAGGTAGAAGACTTTCTTCCCCTGTTTGCTAGGATATATCAGATTGCTCTAAGTTCCTGTAGAGGAATGAGAGTTAGGGATTCAGGCTCATTAGATTTTCCAATTATGTATTCGAAGATGTGGAAATTCTAGCCGAAGACGAAACTAAAGACCTAACTGTTGATAAGTCCAAGCTCCAGATTGCTCAAGCTATGGAGACAATAAAAATCATGGAATTATTGACAAGAGAAGACAGATGGTACACTGCCTACCACAAAGAAGCCTAATAATCCAAGCTGATGAGTCATTCAATGGAAGGCTCAAGAAAGAAGCCAAAGAAATTGTAGAGATAGCTTTGCCAGCTAGCCTTAGAATTGTGGGCCTCATTGATGAATTTTTCAACAATAATGCCCTCTCAGACCAAGACAAGGTAAAAGAAGACACGGACGGGACAAAGACGGGCCCCTCGTTAGCTGAAGAATTATTGAGGACAGAAGATGCCTTACTCTAGACCTATGAATTATTACAAGACGATAAGACTTATTTCGAAGACTTGACACGCTCCATCAGACGGCATTACTTTTTAAAAAGAAAAAGATTCCCCAATTATCACAAGACGTCAAAAGCCTGTAGACCCATCAGATAAGATTCTTAAAGACAAAGTTACTTTAAAGACTTTAATAATTTATATCTTTCCACCGGATTTCTTTTGGTAGCGGGTTACCAGTCGTTGTAGTGCCCTTGAAGCTTATAAAAGGGAGCGTCTAATATGTATGAAAGGCATTAGGAGTAAGACTTCCAGTATTAGATATTAGAGAGAGAGTATGCTTGTAGTGAGTAATATGTACATGAGTGAGTAAACCTCTCATAGTTAGGGGAGAGGGGAGAGTTGTATTTACTTATGCAATGCAATAAAAGTATTTTCTTTTCCAGAAATCTCTTATGTTAAGTTGTTATTATTTTCCAAATTGTCTCCACATTTTTGTACATAGAGGACTATTGTGTGGAACCTCTGGTGTAGCAGACAAGGTGTTATACTGTTGAACCGTCGTCAGGTGCCGATTAGCCGTGAGCCGTTAGCTAGGTGGGCGTTAGGCATGAAGGCGTACAGGCAGAAAACGGGTACAATGCCAAAATAGTGGATTGAGGTGTGACACATAAAGAAAGAGTTGCAGGCGGCCGAGACCGGAGAAGAATAGTAACAAAGCTGAAGAGAAGAAGGAAGGAAGATAAAGATATTGCAGACTAGAAGGAAGGTATAACTCGAACCAAACCCTTAACTATTTTACATATTATTGTTTTAGAAATAAACTTTTATGGGATTACAAATCACTAAAGACTTTATAGCATTTTTTAATCAAACAAATTTAGACTTAACTAGAGAAATCCAAGATTGGACTCTTACAGACCCTAAAGATAAAGAACTTATAGAAACTGCTTTAACATATGCAGGTGGTACTTTCAAATATATAGACCAGGTTATTGAGTGGTTAGTACGTGAAGTACCTAGAATAGAAATAATTAGAACTGAGATCCGAGATCTCTTTAGACAAAGGATAAGAACTGTAGAATTCGCAGAAGAACTTTCAAGACCGGAAAAATGTCAAGAATACACTAGAATACTTGAAGATTGTATAGACATATTAAAATATATCAAATGTAAAAGGTTAGCTGAAACAAAAGTTATTTTAATTAGAGCCGGAGGAATCCGCCCTCTCCTTAAAAACGTAGAGACAGTTGCCCCTAGAACATATAGAAGATTTTTGTCATCCTACGGAGATAACTAATTAGACAAATTTATAGAAAATGATATAATTGATATTGTTAATCAGATATATAAAGAAACTAGACTAATAAAACCACCATACCGTATAAGGTATTTAAAACTAGAATATTTTCTATCAAAACCTCTTGCAATTTCTAGACTCCCCGAAGAAACTATTTATATAGATAATCCTCGCTATTCATAACTCAGTACGATAGTGACGGAAGAAGCTTGAGAAGTAGCAGTAGCCCTGAAACTTTTACACTTAGACTTCCAGATTAATTAAGCTTTAAAATAAGATTAAAAGACCTTAGAAATCATTGGGGTATAAAATTATATTCCCAGAAACCTTAGAAAGAGAAGGTGGTCCCTAGGCGATCCATAAAAGACAAACGCGGTCCTAAGACTCATTTGACGTTAGTTAATCCGCATTCTATCCGCATAGAAAAATCCGCATAAGAGCCGGACTCATATATATATATATATATATATATATATATATATATATATATATATATATATATATATATATATATATATATATATATATATATATATATATATATATATATATATATATATATATTCTTTTTTGGGAGGGTGGTGGGGTAGCGTTAGGGATTGGGCAGAATTGGTGGTGGTGGCTCATTTAACACCACATATTGGATTAGGTTAAAACGATACTGTTAGTGACATTGAGGGCAATTGTGTACACGAGGGGATAATAGGGAACCCAATAGAAAACTATCAGTTAATGAGAGGATTTGATTATTATTGGTTGGGTTGGACGGGTTAATGGTTTGGGTAAAAATTTGTTACCCGTATACACAGGAGGCGTAGCTATGACTGCAGTGCGGTAAGATGAGGACCACGATGGCGTGAGGCATCAGTGGTGGCAGCGGAGAGTTTGATCGACAATGAGATGTGAGTGTAGGAATTTTGATGGCTAGGTGTTTGCATTAGTTCCAATGAGTGAGTAGTGATAAACAACAAGATATATGCGATGATGGCAAGGATCTGAGATTAGCGACCTGGTTCAGTTCCTTTGAGATATGATTAGGTTGGGTTGCACGGGCTAATGGGTTCAGGTAAAAATTAATAGATGATGTAGAGTGATTTAGTGTCCAAATTGTTGGACGGTGTAGAAACAGTGGTTATAATGTGTGATTTGATGTTGTTATACAAACAACCAGAGTATCTTTGGCAGGTTAGAGAGTAGAGTTTTTTATGGAGATTGTTTTCGGTGATATCGGGTTCTCGTGATGGTGTTGTGATGAACAACCAAAGAAGAGTTTTTTGTAACAGCGGTGAGTGATGCGGTGATCTTGGGTTCTCGTGTTACCAACCAAAGTCTTAACTTTTGGCTCTGATACCAATGGATGTAGACGTAATCAACGATGGGCATGAAGAAGAGTTGTTAGTTAAACCGCACAAACTTCACAATTTATGTTATAACTTTAACTAAATATGGAATTATATCACTATTTATTGGACTTGCAAGAAAACCTAATTCTAATTGGACTAGTCTAAATAAGTGAAGACCAAATAAACTCTAATACCTAATTGAACTAAATAACCTAGATTTCTAAAAAAGATCTCTTGAGTTATAACATACCCAATTTGTAATGGCATTTAAGTTTCATTTGACTTTCTAATATGCTCTGCATTTAGGCCTGTAAACGGTTTGAGTCTGAACCGGATCTAGGGTGATCCAGATCCGTTTAACAAGAGCTTAATTGGATTCGGATCCGGATCTGATCTTAGTCGGATCTAGAATATTGGATCCAGATCTAGATCTGTCTCGGGTCGGGTCCGGGTCTGTCCAGATATATACGTTTATTTTTATTTTTATTTTATACCACTTCTTTTATTTTCTAATCTTAAATTAAAATATTTTGTAATGTATTATAGTATATGATTCGTTTAAATAAAACACATATTACTTTGATTTATTATATATATATATATATATATATATATATATATATATATATATATATATATATATATATATATATATATATATATATATATATATATATATAATTAATGTGTTATATGTAATCGGATCGGCTCCTTAACATATCGGATTAGACTAGATCCATATCCGATCCATTTAATAATCGTATAATTCGATAAACGGGTAATCGCATTTGAAATATGATACAGATCTGGGTAAATGGATTGGATCCGGATCCGGATCGGGTCCGGGTCTAGACCCGATCCATTGACAACCCTTTGTTAGTTATATATATGTTGTTATGTGCCCAATATTTGTTGGTCTATTAATCTATGAAAGTTATTAAATCATTTTTGTAATACATACGCCGTGTTTTAGTTCATTGACAAACAAAATGTACATACGCTGTATTTTAGTTTCATATTTTACTAGCCCCCATCCCAGTTTGTTAGTGCGACTCGTCATTTCTTAGCTTTGATAAACTTCTATATGATATTTGATTTGTGTTTATTTGACCAAATCTGCTACCTGATAATCAAGGTTTAATAATTTATATGCCTTTCTTCTGTCAATTGAAGTTTTGTAAGTGAATTTATTTGTTGCGCCTTCTAGAGTTTACTAAGGCTGCAAGAACCGTCGGTGTTATTACGTTGTAGAGAGCTCGATGTTAAGCTGGTTGAGTCTGTTTTGGAGGAAGCAAAGAAAGAGTATGCTGGGAAAGCAAAAGTACGTGCCCCAAAAATTACTGTTGACCATCATGTGTATCTTCCACCACCTCCAACTAGCACAGAGTTCCATGGTCCCTCTTGGTAATTCTTCCTGCCTACTGTAGTTTTCTGTAACTAATACTTTTGCATTATCTAATAGATCATTTGGTTATATCCTGTACCGAGTCTCTTATTTGTCATTGGATTTAAATATGTTGGTGCATGTATAAGATCACCATTAAAATATATAAGATGGCCTGCTCGTTTTTTCTTTTTCTTTTTTTTTTGTTTGGGTGGGGGCCGTATGCTTATTGTGACTTTGACACCAAAAGTTTTGAATAATGTGAAACTTTTAGGCGGTAAACAATATTATGCAAATTTAGGGGGCTAAAGTCACATTACATATAAAAAAAATAGGTGTCAAGCCCCAAGTAACCCTTTTCTTTTAATATGCCAGTGTTGGCATATTTAGTATATTAGTTTAAGTGATGCTAACAGAGTTTATAAAAAAAAAAGGGTACTTGAAGTGCTTTTTGGGGAGAAAAAGTTGAATAGTTCCATTATTGTGAGAATTCACGAAGCAAGTGGACACACATACACACATGCATATATATATATACTGGGAAGTCACTATTTCGGTTGAATCCTAATTTATGATACAGTTTGAATATATCATTAGTCTCTGATGTTCTCATGTACTCAACACCTTTTTCCCATGTGAATTTTTCTTGTTGCCAGTTTTTATGCGCTTTCTTATAATCTCACGGATTTGATCTTTTCTGTTCATTTCTTTATAATTTAAAGCTGCGGAGGGGTAGTTTTGGCCTCACAAGATGGGAAGATTGTCTGTGAGAACACTCTGGATGCTCGATTGGATGTTGTTTTCCGACAGAAACTTCCTGCGGTATGTTTCCTCTAAATATTTCAATTTACTTAGGGTCTGTTTGGTTGTCCCCAAAATTATAAATTAGCCCATTTAAAATTAACTCATTCATGAATTGCCTTATTATTAATGTTTGGTTACAAGAATGAACAAATTCAAAAATGAACCAATTCATGTTGATTCACAAAAACTTAAATTAGTTCATTTCACCAAAAGCTTGAAATTGCACAATTTATAATTACAACATGAATCTTAAATGCACCACTCCTATAGAGTACCTCTCACCATACTACTCTCTCTCTCTCTCTACACACACACACACACACACACATCAAAAGTAAATAACTCCATTTTTCTTTTTCAAACACATCACAAATTAGATTTAAACCCATTTAAAATTAATACATCGACAATCTATTCATTTCAAATTGATCAATTTATAAATTAAATAATTTACACAACCAAACGGACCCTTAATGTTGTGTTTGTGCGTATATTTCTTTGAGTGAATGGAATACTCACAATAACCTCTAATACCCTAGTGGTAAGGTTTTCATAATTTTTGTGAGAGGTCTTGTGTTCAAGTCCCTTAAGGTGCACTATATATATATATATATATCAAGACTTGAGACTTGGGTCCTAAGTCAAGACCCAATTATAATTTCATTTTTTATTTTATTTCATTTTCATTTAAAATTCAAATCCGGATTAATTTTTTTATTGATATTATAATACGTTTATTCCTAGCCGTTGGAAGTGGTATGAGGGATGGTAGTCGCTACTTATTTTAAGTCATAGGGTGGCTGTAGGTTAATTATGACTACTTATTTTAAGCCATAAGGTGGTCATAGGTTGATTGCTGCACCCCTTTAAAGGGTTTTGCAGAATCAGTCTAAGGTGATAAGAATAATCATACAAATATATGATTCTGAATTTCCTTCTCTCTTACTCTAAAAAATCTGTTCCTACTCAAATCATGTTTCTGGGCAATACTAGTGTGGTTCTATTCATTCTCCATTGTGTGCTTCAATCGGACAAACGCTGTTGAATCCTGGGGACAGATATCTGAAGCTCGAGGCACCACTCGATTAAGTGCGAGCGATATTACTATCTTAGGACTGTGTGTCTAGCACACACCTCAGCATCTAGACAAGTCGTTCTAATTTTATTGTGATCTTAAATTTTCTTGTTTACACGAACAACACTTAATTCATGGCTATACTCATTCATAACGTTACTTTAAAAAATAACCATTTATAACAACCAACAACATAACTTTTAACACAATGTTGCAAAAAAGAATAATACATACTTGACATGTATTTGGTGCTCTAGTATATATGTTTTGTGACAGCTTGGGCAGTACTCTTGGAATCAACTATAAGTATGCAAATGCAACATAAGTCTTTTGTTTGTACTGATATATTATGTTCATAAAATCCTTTTATATTTCTGATAATAAATAAATAAACAAAGAGAAGAAGGAACCAAATTCCTGGTCAGTTACTGGGTTGACCAGGTGATTCACGTGCCCGATTCATTATCATGGAGTTCTTTCTCCCTTCAAGAGTTTTCTTCATGTCTTGTGTTTCCAATGAGAATGAAAGGCAAAGTGTTTTTGTTTGTATTATTACTACTATTTTCTTGAAATTCTCACTTTGATCTTTTCAAATCCATGCAGATTCGCAAGCACCTTTATGATAAAGTGAGTGCGTGATGAAACGTGTCACGGGATGGTTTTGAGCATTTTTTATCCTCTACTTTGGACTTTGGATCCCTCTTAATAAGGATTTAAAGTATTATTAATTATGAGGGCACTATAAATGTTGAATTGATTTGTACCAATTTGGATCTGTCTTTCGTGGATACTTCAAATAAAGGCAATGCAATAGTAGCCTCCATTAGAAGATTAATAATGTTGCCTTCAAATTTTTTGACCCGCTTTGAAATTTGATTAACACAAGTCACAATTCAAAATGTTATCGGTTGAAGCATTGATGATACAACAGTGGGACGCTCAGCTTTAATGTTATAATCAATAAAATGTCGATGTCATGTTAACCCACTTTACACATGCAATGTTCTTGTTGGATTTCCTGTTATAGTAGCATTCATTGTATTTTCAGTTTATATTAGGCCCTCCGTGTTTTGGGATTAGGTTGTGTACTTTTTTTCACATTTTAGAATTATTATTCTCTCTAACCTTGTTAATTTTGTGGATGAAACAATTATTGGGCAACCAATGGAGTAAGTTTTCACACATTCTTTTTTGGTATGAGAGCGAAAGTAAAATCTCTGCCTATCACTTCTCCACCATAACCCTAATTACTGATCACCACATTTATTGTTCATCGGCTGCTGTTCATCGTGATTACTGATCACTAGTTACAATATACACAATTAAGGTTCTAACTAGATATTTTGGGCCAATTTTTTTTATTGTAGAGTATGGTCCTCTCTGTTTTGGGTCAAAACCCTAATTATTCACCCCTTTTAGAGTTTCTTGGAGGGAAGGAGTTGATGTTCCTTTTTATGTTGGGGTTGGCATTGTGTTAGACCATATTTTGGTTGATTTGTTGCGTCTCCAGATGATTTGTTGGTGACATTTTGCCTTGTATTCGTCGTTTGTAGTGTTGGCGTATTTTTTATATCTGTTTTTAGGTCATTTTAACCATTTTTTATATTATGGGCGATTGGAGTTGTGGAAACTATTTTTTCTCGTTGTCTTAACGTCCCTCGTTACATGTTACAAGTGTCATCTTGAATCTTTATGTCGCAAACTCGTTAATGTCGCGTCTACTTTGGTGGCAAAGGTAAATTTAGTATGGTTGTCATTGTTGATGCCACTTACAACTCCTCTTTCGGTTGTTGTTCCTCCCACGGCGATTAGTTTGAGTCAGTTATATCTCAACTTGGTTGTATTCAAGAGCACTTAGGTTCTTTAATTACTGCGTTGCACCATTACTTTAGGTATCCCCTTCGCTGCGAAGCCCACTTAGATTATGGATTCCAGAGTCACTAATCACATGACAAGCTAGTTGTTCCTTTTTTCCTCACTCGCATTTCTTTTCGTCAATATGTTTGTCTTGCGGCTGATTCCCTTGCGTGTATGGTCATATAGGTTGTGCATGCTCCGCATATCGCTCACTTGGATGCTATCTATCACATTTTGATATATCTCAAATTATATTCAGGATTTGGGTTGTTTTATACCGTAGGGAGTCAAACAGATAGATCTCTCGTGTTTCACTGATGAGGATTATGTTGGGTCAAAGATAGATAGACGTTCCACCTTGGGCTTTTGTACATTATGTGGTTCTCACAATATATCATAGAAAAGAAAAAGGCAGACGATTGTTTCATGCTCTTCAATTGAGGCTGAGTATTGTGTGACGACTCAGGAATCGTGAGTTTTTCTGGCTTCGATCGATTATGGGTGAGTTAGGCTTAATGGAGGAAGAATCGTTGTTTTGCAATTTTATTCCATGCTTCATGAGAGGTCGAAACACGTGGAGATTGATATTCACTTTATATGGGAAAAAGTGAGGTTTGACATCACTCGTCTTCCATTTGTTGTTCGATTAGACAATGATGTTTTCACCAAATCAGTTAGGCTTTCTATTCTCATATCTTCCATTCACAGGCTGAGCTTTGACTGATATATTCGCTCTAGCTTGAGGGGTAGTGTTTGATTTCATGTTGTTTTAGACTTTGTAGGTGTGACACCCCGACTAATTAAATACCGGGTAGCTACTCCTTTATCTCATTAATACATAATATCAAGTTGGTCCAGATCTAGCATCACTGCGGAAAATATTTTAAACAATTACTAGCCATCTAATATTTAAAAAGTGAGTTGACAAATTTTATTAAATTAAATTAACATGCGACAAATTAAATTAAGCTAACCATACCACATCCACAACTGAATAATAATGGAGTAAATAAAATGAGTTTGGAGTAACACTCCCCCTGAATAAACCAAATACTGAATAAATCCCAATACAAAAGTATGAATAAATAGATAAATCCAAAACTGAAATAAAACTAAAGGTCTGAGAATGCTATATCTAAATGGAAATGGGAAACATGCCTTAACAGATGAATAACCCTGAATAGAATCAAGTGTAGAATGTGGAGGCGTCTAATACCGAGATCCGGTAACTTCCACAGCAGCTATAGCACGTCAATGTAATGGAACTCCTAAGCTCGGGGTCCCTGTGGTTGGGCACCTAAAAATGTTTTACAAGAAAAATAGATTTGGAAGCAAACGGGTCAGAGCCCGAGGTGAAAACAGTTTAAAAATTTAGCAAGTGTTTAATTGCATTAAACATTAAATATTATATATGTGACACCCCGCCTAATTAAATACTGGGTGATCACTCCTTTATTAAATTAATTCAAGGTGAACAGTTGGTTCATTCTCAGCATCACTGTCGAAAAATAAAACTTTTCCAATTTAAACACCCTAATTAATTAAGCTAAGTGTAAAAACCATTTAAACCTTTATTCTCATTTTATTAAATCCGGTTATAAAACCTTAAACCATTAACGTCTAAAGAGTCACACAATAAGTAGAAGAATAAAATGAACATTCAGGAGTTTACCCAACAATAATAAATCCCAACATTAAAATACTAAGGAAAACATCCTGACATTAATAATCCCGAAATAAAGATACTGAAATTAAAAGAATTACAATCTTTGACAATATCAACTAAATAATGGAAAAAGGACGACACATGCCCCCACTGGATAAAGCTGAACTAGAAGTAGAGTCAACAATGAGGTCGTCTAAACAATGGCCTGCAACTCCCACAAAAGCCACAACGCGTTCCATCCAAAGGATCCTATGCAAGACGCCCCTGTGGATGGGCGCCTGTAATACATATATATATATACAAGAGAGAAAGAGAAATGGAAACGGGTCAGAGCCCGTTAGTGTATATGATTTAAAAATTCGTTTAGCAAGTATTTAAATTGATTACAGGCCAATGCAATAACATATCAGTGCGACACTCTCTTGAGAAATTCTCACCTCTCTTCTAATGTGCACTCCTATCGCACTAACCTTCCCAATGGTTTATCTCATTATATATCACGCTATCTTTCCCCACGGATTTAACATATCTTAGGTGACTCTCAAGATTTAAGATTTAACAACCTCATGGTTTAAAAGGATACTTTCATTTAGTACAAAATGCTCATTTTAACTTTATTGATTCATAAAGTTTTTCCAATATCATATTATACTTTTCAAAACAAGTATTTCCGATTTGAGTCATTACACATGTCTTACTTACCATAACACAGTAGGCAGTTTCCCAAATTTCAGAAGTTCATATATATATTAAATACTCGTATAATATATATATTCTAACAGCACCCCACATAAAAATTATGGCGCGGGCATACCCTGCTATCCAATCCCCGTATCAATCACACTAAGGGAATACAAGTTTGGAATCACTCTCGAACTGTATAAATACATACACAAACAATATTGAGGCGAAGCATAGATTTCAAGTCCAAGAGGTCAGTACATACCCTCACGTCTCTTAGGACCATCCGACTATCGATCCGATAGCCCTTACCTAGGATTTCTATCTTCTAGGGTACGAGTCAATATCCCCCATAAGGCAACACAGGATAAGATCGTCCCAGCGCGGTAACCTCAGGGATAGCAAGTAGCGCGGGCATGATTTTCACAAGTATATAATATATGCATACACAATCATATAAGCATACCACTTTTATTATATCAATTTAGGTTCATCCCATAACCCACATTCACAACATTTATCCTTATTTTCCCATTATTATATATCAAGTATAATGGTTCGTTTCTAACTTTAATTCGAATGGTTTTTTCCAACTTACTACGTGATTAGACATAAATATTGTATATTTATTCCCCTAATTTCAGTGCATTTTTGAACCCGAGTGATGTAACCTATATGGATTTGACGCACATTTATGCTACTAATCTTCGTTGGCAAGTATTTCATGTTTCGTGCTTCTCTTATTGGTTTTACAGGTTAATTATGCAAGCAGCGCAAAAGAGAAAGCGAGACAATGAAAGAAAAGCTAAGAAGGCAAGTTCAAGGGCATTTTGGTAATTCTACAGCCAGATCCCGGAGGAGGAGTCAACTGGAAAGTTGAAGAGCTCGGAACAACGAGAACACTGGAAGAAACGGCACCCAAATTCGAGCTACGGTTGATGAGTTATGACTCGTTGAAGTTGAAGAAAAATCCAAGGAAGAAAGGAAAGAAAACAAGAAAAAAATTCTAAGTGTTGAATGGAAGAAAAAACACCCCAGACCAGCAAACATTCGCGAACCCAAGGGCGAACCGGTTTGGGGGGCGAACCGATTCGGGGTACATGCGAACCGGTTCGAGGGGCCTGATGCGCGAATTTGCCTCCTTTATTCAGATTGGCTCTAAGGTTTCCTTCTTATACAACATCAAAATTTCATGGTTTAATCCTCTACATCACAAAAGGTTTCCAGAATATCATTTAAGTCATCACTACATGCAATTTCCTATCTCAAATTGGGTTTTTCTTCCATACAATTCATCATAATCATTCTTAAACCAATATGAAAGATGCATCAACGAAATAAGCAAGATAAACACTTGCCTGGAATTTTCAGAAATCTGGTTTGGTGTTGAATTTGGTGTGGTTGCGTTCCCCGTCTCGCGATCTACGCGTTGGCGGTGGCTGCGATGTAAACGGATGAGTTTTGAGCCTTGGAATGCCTTGAGAGCTCTCTCCTCTCCTCTCCAATGGACGTTCTAGTGTTTTGGGTTATCTAACCCTAGGAGATAACCTAAACATCTGATATAACCCCTTTAATTTTCGTGGGTTTAATTACCCAAAAATATAAAATGACCAAAATGCCCTCCCGGGGTACCAATTAAGCCTAAAATAGCCCCGAGACTCAAACTAAACTCCCGGGTACACTTTTCTGACTATTTCGACCCTTCCGGACACGTTGGCGCACTCAAAACAACCATACGGATAACTAAAAATATTTCACTTTTATTAATCAACTTTTATTCCCGACGCGACACAGGCGCGTCCCGACTTAAATTTTCATAATTGTCATTTTATTCACACTTGACAATATTATAAAAGTAAATCTCATGTATTACTATACTCATCCAGTAACATTCAAAAAATAACAAATTTCCAATAATTACTAACTCTCGTCACGCTAGTAAATATTTAAAACAACATTCCGGATTAAAATTAAATTAATTTATCTCAATTAAATTTAATAAATCCCATAATTTAAAAGCTATAAAAATACGGGGTATTACAATATACATGTTAGTTACGTGCTCTTATATGAGTTCCTACCCCTCAACTAATGTTCACCCTAACGTATACCCTTAACCCATCCTAGTTATGCCGCTAACTAACTAATCTGTATCACTTCATATCTTCACATTATAATATAGGGGTCTATTCGTATCATTCTAATATATTCTGCGTGTAACTCATCTTTACATTAATCATATTATTTCATCAATTACGATATGAATTCTCACATTTTTAATTCCATTCAAGTATCTCAATTATTCGTATTCACAATTTAACAGTGAGCCAGTTATAAGTACAAATATATAATTCTCAACATAAATATACAAATATGACGCCCCTAGGCTAAGCTGTGGTGAATGCATACTCTGCTATCGAATTCCGGTACATCACGTACATAAGGACTACGCATTCCGAATCGCTAAGGAACCGTTTCAATAAACAAAATCACACATATTGGAGGCGAACATAGTTCACATACCCATGGGTCACACACATATCTACGCTCCCATGGTCAGCTGACTTATCCACTCACAAATAAGTCATTCACAGTTCTATGTCCTTAAGGTACCAATCTAAATCCCCCCCGTAGGCACATAATGATCAGATGGTCCTTTTTCGAAAGTCGACCTCCCGTGATAGCAAGTATGGTAGGTATATCATACACATAATAGTCCCAATACTAGGCATTCACACAACTTAGGTAATTATTACATTATCAAAGGTATAATTTCATCCTTATACCATCAGTCTTATTCATACGCTATTATCATCCTAAATTTTACATAATAATGATTCGCCGATAAATCTCACGTCGTAAAGTTTCGAGTACTTATACCTATCCGAAAAGGTTACTAAGTCTCTTACGTAGCCCACATGTCATTTCAGTATTTCGAGGTCTATATTTCTGTCTCTAATCCTAACTTATCACTCATACGAATTTAAGTCATGTTCTCATAACTTATAATAGTAATTTATTCGTCAGACACTCGTAAGTTCAAATACTACGTTCCAAACAAATTCTAATATGTTTCGGCCACTCAATTACATCCCCACTCGTCTCCCTAAAGTCCTAATGTATTCACATGGTCCCCACCTACAACTTTCAAGGGCCAGAATCGCTTAAATCCAAAAAGGAGAAAAGATCACAGTTTCTGGGGAGGTCGATCGATCAATCTATGAATGTCGAGCGATCGAGCCCAGTCGATCGCTCGACCTATGAGTGTCGATCGATCGATCAAGCAGGTGCAGGTTTCGAGTTTCTTCGTTTTCAGTCATAGTTTTGCCCCAATTCTTCATTACAAGATGTTAAATCCTAAAGTAAACATATTGGGTAATCGTACAACCTAAATACATGATTCTTAACGTTCCAGAATTCTTAAATCATCATCAATTAGACTTTTCTCGGATCAAATCAACCTATTATCATGAAAAACCCAATTTTTTCTATTTTCTTCAAAAATCATCATACATGTCCTCATAAGTTCGTAATTAACTATGCATGATTTATGATTTCGTTAATGAGATACTTTCATAATCAAAACTGCATATAAAACCTACCGAGAATTAAGGTTTCATCTCCAAATTTCATGAGTTGCAATATTTTCATGGCTATCATCAAATCCTACACTATCATGGATAAATTATTTGCTGAATCTTAATGGATTAAATCACTTGCCAGGAAATTCGATGTTCTAATCCTTTGATGACGATAAAAGTTGGTTCTCTTTCTCTTTTCAGTCATAAATCCGGCTATAGTGGTGGTGTGTGGTGGTTATGGCCTTGGAAATCCCTTTGGAACTTCTCCTCTCTTCTCATGTTGCCCGCTACTTGGTTTTGACAGATAATGGCCCTAATGGCCCTAAGGTTGGCTGATAAATAAATTCTAAATTCTGTGGGTTAATATTTCCTAAAAATCAAAATGACTAAAATACCCTCCCGGGTTGCCGTTTTGGCCTAAAAATGTCCCGGGATCCAAACTAAATTCCTGGCTAGTGTTTTTTGACTATCTTGACCCTTTCGGACACGCTGGCGCACTCGAAGTGGCCATACAGATGATACACATATAATTTACTTTTAAATCCAATTAAAATAATTCCTGACGCGACTGACACGCGCGTCCCAACGTAATTTTCGAAGTGTCGTATTTATTACTCGCCATAATATTTATAAATTCAGTAATCATATATTACCATATTCACTCAGTAATATTCAACATTATTATCATAATCAAATACTAACTCTCGTCTCGCTAGTATTTAAATCCTGATTGATTTCCAAATAATTATTCCATTTAATTTAATTAATCCCAATAAATAAAATCAATAAAATTACGGGGTATTATATACTTCCCCCTAATGACAGAATTTCGTCCTGAAATTTGGAAATAAAATATACCTGGCGACAATAACTCTGGATAACGCTCGCGCATCTCATCCTCGCGATCCCAGGTAGACTCTTCGGCATTATGATGCCGTCACTGAACACGCACTAACGGTATTATCTTCGACCTCAATTTTCTCTCGCTATGGTCTAGGATAGCAGCCGACCCCTCCTCATAAGAACTATCAGGCTGTAGATCAATATCCTCTAAAGCATTGTGAGTATGGGCCAAATGATCTCGAAGATATCTCCTCAGTGAGTAAATGTGGAACACGTCATGGACCCTATGCAAGTGTTTTGGTAACTCAAGTCTATACGTAACTGACCTAATTCGCTTGATGATAGGGAATGGCCCCACATATCTAGGCGCCAACTTTCCCTTCTTCCCGAAACGCATAATCCCCTTCATAGGAGACACTCTGAGCAGCACTTGGTCCCCCACATTGAACTCTCTAAAGGACCTCTTGGCATCGGCGTAACTCTTCTGTTGGTCCTGAGTAACCCGAATACGGCTTCGTATCATCTCTATCCTTGTCGAAGTATCCTGAATCACCTCCGGCCCAAGTAGTTTATTGTCCCCCACTTCTAGCCAACATGCTGGGGAACGACAAGGCCTACCGTACAACACCTTAAATGGAGCCATACCAATAGTGAACTGGTAGGAGTTATTATAGGCAAACTCCACCAGTGGAAGCACCTCCAAAGTCGACGAAGCACATACGCAACATGTCCTCTAACATATGATTCGTTCTCTCGGTCTGCGGGTGATAGGTTGTACTCAATCGCAACTCCGTTCCCAATAGCTTACTGGAAACTCTCCCAAAATCATGGCACAAATATTTTGTCCCTGTCAGATACGATATTGAGAGGCATCCCGTGGAGTCTCACTATCTCAGCTATGAATATTTGGGCGTACTGTCCCGTAGTGTAGTCTGTCCGGGCTGGCAGAAAGTGGGCAACCTTGGTCAACCGATCCACGATTACCCATATGGAATCGTGACCTCTCTGTGATATAGGTAGCCCCCTGATGAAGTCCATGTAAATGCTCTCCCATTTCCACATAGGAACCTCTAATGGATGTAGAAGTCCTGCTGGTCTCTGATGGTCCACCTTTACTAGATGACAAGTGGCACATTTCGAAATGAACTCGGCAATATCCCTCTTCATCCCTCTCTACCAGTATTGTCGCCTCATATCTTGATACATCTTATTCCCACCAGTATGTACCACGAATCACGAACCGTGTGACTCTGTCATTACCTCATGGTGTAAGTCTTCCCCCTCAGGAACAACTAAACTCCCATTGAAGTGTAAGCCCCCTTCTGAACTAACGGTATAAGACTCGACCCCCTCTGTCAGTAATCGTACTATCTGCTCTTGACCGAACGGGTCTGCTGCCTGGGCCTGTATCACTCTCGTAATGATCTGGGGGCGTAACTGTCATCACAGACATGAATGATCGGGCCACTGCATCCTAGTGTCCCAACTCCTTCCACTTCGCTTTCCACACATCGGCCACCTCACCTATTGGCCTACGGCTCAATGTGTCTCCTACCACGTTAGCCTTTCTGGGTGGTATTGGATATCGAACTGATAATCCTTCACAAACTCGAGCCACCGACGTTGACGTGTATTCAGCTCCTTTTGCGTGAAGAGGTACTTGTAGGGACTTGTGGTCTGCAAATAAGCGAAATTTCTCCCCCAAGAGATAGTGTCTCCAAATCCGAAGTGCAAATACGACTGCTGCTAACTCCAAGTCGTGGGTGGGGTAATTCTTATCGTGAGGCTTAAGCTTACGGGAAGCATAAGCTATAGTCTGACTCTCCTACTACAGTACAGCCCCAAGTCTTAGTAAGGACGTATCAGTGTAAATTAGATACTCCACTCCTGGCCTGGGTAATGCTAACACTGGTGTTGAGGTCAACTTGTCTTTCAACTCGTCGAAAGTCAACTGGCAGGCATCACTCCAGATAAATGACACTCACTTGCGAGTCAGATGTGTCAAGGGACCTGCTATTTTCGAGAACCTCGAATAAACCTCATGTAGTATTCTGCTAGGTCCAAAAAACTACGTATCTCCGTCGGTGTTGTGGGTTGTCCCCACTCTCTCACCGTTGATACCTTCCCCGGATCAACAGATATCCCCCTGACAGAAATGATGTGCCCCAAAAACAGAACTTCCTTCAGCTAAAATCCACACTTCTCATATTTTGCATACAGCTCGTGCTGATGCATTGTTTACAAAACCTGCCTCAAGTGCTCGGCATGATCCTCCTCATTCCGTGAATAAATCAGAATGTCATCTATGAAGGCGATGAAAAACTGATCCAAGAACTCTCTGAACACTCGGTTCATCAAGTCTATGAATACGGAGGGAGAATTTGTTAGCCCAAATTGCATGACTCTGAACTCATAGGATCCATATCTTGTCAAGAAATAATTTTTGACACCTCTTACTTCCTGATATACATCTTATGGTATCCCAATCCCAAGTCAATCTTGAAGGAGGAAGTAGTTCTCCTCAACTAATTGAATGAGTCATCGATTCCGGGCAATGAATACTTATTCTGTGTCATGACGTTATCATCTTCTCTTATTACACCGATTTATTACCGATGTAAAACATTCAATATCACTTCTTACGTCACATCGTACAGTTCTACTGACCGTGAATAGGAATAAAATTAAAGTTAAAGATATGGTTTCCCTTACGGATGACAACCAGGGTACCAAACTTGCGTACTAAAGACCAACCATCCCCAACTCCTAACGTTTGCTAGATTTCATGCGTAGGGTGTCTCGCAAAGAGAAATCCAAACAAGGAACCCCCCGGATACACTACTAACTAACATTGTCGGTCAACGAAAATTGTGGTCCTCAGTGTTTGACTCGTACCCCACATCCCAACTTCCTACTAAATTAGCGCATCTATTCTCATGTTACGAACGAAATAATCATCACACTACTCCTACCAACTTGGCGTTAGGCTCTTCAATTTACCAAAAAATTATTACCATGCCCAAAACTATTTCGTTCTATCCAGAATCATTTAAGTAAACATCCCTACCCACTAGGATTGGGTATAATACGACGACATACTCCGCAAGTCTCTGTAGGATTCAATCCCTATATATATACAAGTGGCTCTGTTTCCTCTCGGATGACACTTAGCAGAAATTGTTTTATAGCCAGGACTAATGAACACTTAATAATACTCTAATGGTCTATCATCACTCAAACTTTAATTATCGAGTTCGAAATCGGGATACTAATACATTTTACGCTCATGTTTCTCAAGTAGTACAAGTAAGTTGTAACGCACACAGGTTATTCAAGATTTTCCCTTTACCTAAAAAGAAAACACTATAATTGATAACGTATCATGCCTCAAAACGTGGGAGGTAGTTGCGGTAGTAGTGGCATAACTGCATACCGGGCATTATAGATTCGTCCATACTGTACTACTTGATGCTGCTGTGAAGTCTGTGTTACTGGGATGAATATCCCCGCTTCCCCGAGTTGGGTATTATATGGGTTCAGGTGGACACCCAATGACTATTGCGGGTTCCTGCCCTTCCTAGGGCAATCTCGATGGTAGTGGCCCCGTTCTCCGCATATAAAGCACTTACGAACACAGTTTCTGCTCTACTGAGCACGTTGTTAGCCCCGATGGTCTAACTGACTTTGCTGAGTTGGCCGAGGCTGTCCTCCAGCTCTTTGCGGCAAAACTTGGCATTTGTGGCCATTTCTTCCACACTTAAAACACCTCTTGGTGGTAGCCCTCTTCCCTTGGCTTTGTAGGCTCTGGCGGGTTTGGCTTCTCCCGCTATTTCTATCGTCCTGTTGGTCTTGACGACTCTGAGGCACTTATTGTTGCGGCGGCAATATTTTCCCATTGTTGCTAACCTTAGCAATGTCATATTAATCAACTTCTCTTGTTCTTTTGTTCCCTATAAGCTGTACACTGCGATTTTGGTACTGCAATATTGTGGTGGTCACTGCTTGTGCCACGATATTCGTTATGTCAGTAATTTTTGCTCTTTCCTAGTGTACTTGCGGTACTTGTTGGTCTTGTCCAGCACGTGCTCCTTTGGCGGTGTTAGTTTGTATCTCCCTCATGAGCGACATCTGAAATTCAAATGAATTATATAAGTCCATCGACCATACATAACATTGTAGAAGAAGTACGCAGTCTACAAAACGTAACAAATAGTGCAATAGTCCTAATAATATGGCTTTATGTCAAACGACGCTACGTGGAAAGCATAACAAGCCGTACATATCCTAAGGACTTTAGATCCTGATGCTCTGATACCACCTGTGACACCTCGACTAATTAAATACCGGGTAGCTACTCCTTTATCTCATTAATACAGAATATCAAGTTGGTCTAGATCTAGCATCACTACCGACAATATTTTAAACAATTACTAGCCACCTAATATTTAAAAAGTGAGTTGCCAAATTTTATTAAATTAAAGTAACATGCTACCAATTAAATTAAGCTAACCATACCACATCCCCAACATAACTACAACAGAATAATAATGGAGTAAATAAAATGAGTCTGGAGTAACACTCCCCTGAATAAACCAAATACTGAATAAATCTCAATACAAAAGTCTGAATAAATAGATAAATCCAAAACTGAAATAAAACTGAAGGTCTGAGAATGCTATCTCTAAATGAAAATGGGTGACATGCCCTAACAGATGAATAACCCTGAATAGAATCAAGTGTAGAATGTGGAGGTGTCTAATACCGAGATCTGGTAACTTCCACAATAGCTACAACATGTCAATGTAATGGAACTACTAAGCTTGGGTTCCCTGTGACTGGGCACTTAAAAATGTTTTATAAGAAAAATAGATTTGGAAGAAAATAGGTCAAAGCCCGAGGTGAAAATAGTTTAAAAATATAGTAAGTGTTTAATTGCATTAAACAGTAAATATTATATGCATGTTAGTTACGTGCTCGCACATGAGTTCCTCACCCCTCAACTAATGTGCACGCCTAACGTATACCCTTAAACCATCCTAGTTATGTCGCTAACTAACTAATATGTACCACTTCCTGTCTTCACATTATAATATAGGGGTCTATTCGTATCATTCGAATATATTCTGCGTGTAACTCGCATTTACATTAATCAGAATTATTACATCAATTATGATATGAATTCTCACATTTTTAATCCCATTCAAATATCTCAATTATTCGTATTCACACTTTAACAATGAGCCAGTTATAAGTACAAGTATATCATTCTCAACATAAATATACAATTATGGCACCCCTAGGCTAAGCTGTGGTGTACGCATACTCTGCTATCGAATCCTGGTACATCACGTACATAAGGACTATGCGTTTCGAATCGTTCAGGAACCGTTACGATAAACAAAATCACACATATTGGAGGCGAACATAGTTCACATACCCATGGGTTACGCACCTATCTATGCTCCGATGGTCAGCTGACTTATCCACTCACAAATAAGTCATTCACAGTCCTATGTCCTTAAGGTACCAATCTAAATCCCCCCCGTAGGCACACAAAGATCAGATGGTCCTTTTTCGAAAGTCGAGCTCCCGTGATAGAAAGCATGGTAGGTATGTCATACACACAATAGTCCATATTCTAAGCATTCACACAACTTAGGTAATTATTACATTATCAAAGGTATATTTTCAGCCCTATACCATCAGTCTTATTCGTACGCTATTATCATCCTAAATTTTACATAATAATGATTCGCCGATAAATCCCACGTCGTAAAGTTTCAAGTACTTACACCTATACCGAAAAGGTTACTAAGTCTCTTACGTATCCCACATGTCATTTCAGTATTTCGAGGTCTGTATTTCTGTCTCTAATCCTAACATATCACTCATACGAAGTTAAGTCATGTTCTCGTAACTTATAATAGTAATTTACTCGTCGGACACTCTTAAGTTCAATACTGCGTTCCATACAAATTCTAATATGTTTCGGCCTCAATTACATCCCTACTGGTCTCCCTAAAGTCCTAATGTAATCACATGGTCCCCACCTACAACTTTCAGTGGTCGGAATCGCTTAAATCCAAAAAGGGGGAAAGATCACAGTTTCTGGGGAGGTCGAACGATCGACCTATGAATGTCGATCGATCGAGCCCAGTTGATCGATCGACCTATGAGTGTCGATCGATCGATCAAGCAGGTGTAGGTTTCGGATTTCTTCGTTTTCAATCCTAGTTTTGTTCCAATTCTTCATTACAAGATGTTAAACCCTAAAGTAAACATATTGGGTAACCGTACAACCTAAATACATGATTCTTAACGTTTCAGAATTCTTAAATCATCATCAATTACACTTTTCTCGGATCAAATCATCCTATTATCATGAAAAACCCTATTTTTTCTATTTTCTCCAAAAATCATCATACATCTCCTCATAAATTCGTAATTAACTATGCATGGTTTATGATTTTGTTAATGAGATACTTTTAGAATCAAAACTACATATAAATCCTACCCAAAATTAAGGTTTTATCTCCAAATTTCATGAGTTGCAATATTTTCATGGCTATCATCAAATCCTACACTATCATGGATAAATTATTTGCTGAATCTTAATAGATTAAATCACTTGCCTGGAAATTTAATGCTCTAATCCTTTGATGACGATAAAGGTTGGTTCTCTTTCTCTTTTCGGTCACAAATCCGGCGATAGTTGTGGTGTGTGGTGGCTATGGCCTTGGAAAACCCCTTGGAACTTCTCCTCTCTTCTCACGTTGCCCATTACTTGGTTTTGACAGATAATGGCCCTAATGGCCCGAAGGTTGGCTGATAAATAAAGCCTAAATTTCGTGGGTTAATATTCCCTAAAAATCAAAATGACTAAAATACCCTCCCGGGTTACCGATTTGGCCTAAAAATACCTTGGGACCCAAACTAAACCTCCGGCTAGTATTTTTTTACTATCTCGACCCTTCCGGACACGGTGGCGCACTCAAAATGACCATACGGATGATATAAATATAATTTACTTTTAAATCCATTTAAAATGATTCCTGACGCGACTCACACGCGCGCCCCAACTTAATTTTCGAATTGTCGTATTTATTACTCGCCACAATATTAATAAATTCAGTAATCATATATTACCATATTCGCTCAGTAATATTCAACATTATTATCATAATCAAATACTAACTCTCGCCTCGCTAGTATTTAAATCCGGATTGTTTTTCAAATAATTATCTCATTTAATTTAATTAATCCCAATAAATAAAATCAATAAAATTACGGGGTATTATAGTAGGCTCTCAAAACCTCTTGGTTTGCAACTTCTAAGGAATAATAGAGTTATTGAGCTATCAAGTGGGAAGCCTTCACAAATTCTTTTATTCTCATTTACTCACTCGCGCTCGCGCATGAACTCATCAATTTGAAAGATAAATATATAGAGAGTTGCTTATGAGGTCTAGTGCCTTTAATGAAATTTAAAGCGCAAGGGCATTCAAGATAAAGATTCAAGTGTTTTATATGGAAACTAGCATGTAATCCGCGCAATGTGCAGGCGCATATAGTTTTTTTTCCTATCATATTTCAATACATATATGTGGTCAAGAACGTAGTTATATCGGGGTGGTAATTTTAAAACTCACACGAACATGACTGAATCGATATAAGCGTGACCCGAACATAATATGATAAATCATGTTTATTTCATTTAGTTTAGTTCGATCAATAATATTCATTTTTAAATCATAATTGATTTTATGTTGTGTTTTCGTGTTCCTATTATATCTAATATCACTTTATACAAATAATTCCAAATTAATATCTTTTACAATACATGAACGAAGCAAAACACATTATTTAAGTCAAACAATAAATTTTGATTAGCAAAAATATATTCATAATAACTTGCATAAATAAAACCTACATATTATATTATCTCAAATATCATTTAACTTTTTAATTAAAACACACTCCATTTATACATCTATACATGAATATCCTAATACATGTATTGACTAAATACATGAACCACCATTTAAACTTCTATTATATAATACACGGACCAACTAAATTCATGTATTGCCCAAATATAAGAGATATTATTATGGGGAAAGAAATGTAAAGAGGCAATCTCGAGAATGGACGGTTATGGACGGGTCAAAAATGGATATGGATAAATTTGGACGGGTCAAAAGCGAGTCGGACATAATAATTTGGATGGATTTGGTCGGGTTAAATCCGGGCGGGACGGGTTGATCCACTTTTTTTTGGGAAAAAAAATTATTATACCATATAAAAATAAATACGGTATAATAATTTTGAAAAAAAATATACAAGTAAATACTTGAATAAAAAAATCTTTTAACTCTTTAGTAATTTGAGTTTTATTTTTGTAAGAGTCCAAAACCATTTTGCCCGCTAATAACCCGCCAACAAATCGTCTTATTGGATCATTCAAATCATTTTGACCCACAAACACAATTAATGGGCTCCAAACGCATTATTTTGGGTGGATTATGAGCGGTTTCATCCTCAAAAACCCATATTGCCTGCCTACTCGAGAGACACTTTTTTTTTTTTAGAAATCGAAAAGATTGAGAGTGGGGGTAGATTTTTAAGAAATTAATTGAAATGAATTTAAAAGTGGCAATAAATGATCATAATTAAGCTCTCTCTCTATTGTTCTAGGAGTATAAAATAGATTTGTAAATCAATTATTTATCACGTTAAAGTATCAGTGGACAAAACCGACCTGAAATGTAAGTGTGGGTGGTTAAATGAATAAAAAATACTTGAGCTATGTTATGACTTGATGGACGCAGATTAGTAAATTACATACTCTCTGTATCAATAGCCCTACTTTCATTTGTCGCCTATATCAAATTAAGAGTCATGCTTCTAAAGATAATATATAAAATATGATGCAATTAGGAAGTTATACATCTGCACAATACCTACAAGAGAACAATGACTTAAGTGAACGTCTTGTATTCAACATTTTTAGGAGGATAAAATTTTTAAAAAAAATCTTAAAATGTGACATTCAAATGGCGATTATAAATCCAGACAATTGTTTATTGAAACTTAGGTTGAAATGTTGATGAACATTTAAAATTACAAGATAATTTTAACAAAGGCAAGTTTGGCTCGTTTGAGATTGGCTTGAGATCTGAATCTCAATTTTAAGGTTTGGTATTTCTTCTGTTTTAAATTAGTTTGACCAGTGCTTGAATGCTGTCTTTATTAGAGTTTTATTTAGCATTAAGGGTAGTTTAGTATTTTTCCTTTTATTTTATTATTAGGTGGTTGTAGTAGGATATATATTCTCTCTTCTTCTTTTCATTTGTATGGTATTCTAGTTCATGTCAAGATGAAACCCTAGCCCCTCTCTTTCTCTTTTCCATTTGATTGTAGATCTTTGATATATTATCATGGTATCAGAGCGGGATCAAAGCTTAATCTTAATAACACAATCCGCGGATCCAACTGAAATATGGTCATTTTTTCGGAGTTACTTTTTCTGTTCGCTCGACTATTTTGAAGGTAATTATGGTCGTTTTCCTCCTATTTGTTCGATTAATTGTTTAGTTCGTTCAATTTGGTTCTGTTTGGGTGCTGTTTGATTGTTTATTTTCGCAATGGCTGGTGAAAGAGATGATTCGCTGCAATCAATTAGTGTCAGATTAAATGGAAAAAATTATACGTATTGGAGTTATGTTATGAACAATTTTTTGAAAGGGAAGAAGCTTTGGGGTTACATTAATGGCGATTTGAGTAAACCTAACGATAAGACGAACGTTGAAAAATATGCAGAGTTGTTGGATGTTTGGGAGGCAAACAACTCGAAAATCATCACTTGGATCAACAACTCCGTTGCACCTTCTATAGGTATGCAACTGGTACTTTTTTGCGGAGTGCGATATTCGGGCTCTAGAGCAAAAAAAATTGAGTATTCAGGAGTTCTATTATGCTATGACGGATCTATGGGATCAGTTGGCTAGCGCCGGAGTCTAGAATCCAAATACCTAAGGACTTACCTGGTGAAGAGATGGACATGGCGTGAGGCTGTGTGGCAAGAAACTTTTGAAACTGCTCAGCAAGAGAAGACATGGATGGAGTTAATGATGAAGAACCTAATGCAAATGAGTCTGATGGCAGTACAACTGCTGCAGTATTAGGCTGTGAAGGCCTATATGAACGCTGCTGAGATTGGTTATTGGATTTCTAACCAGAAAACTGCTGCTGAGGTGGTTGACTATTTGATTGTTGTTGTTGTTGTGCTCGCAACTTAGGGCACTGAGACTTCCAATGACCCTTCTCCTTACAGTAGCTACATTTATCACTTGCAACTCTCGAATAAGGCTTGTTTTGATTACTGAAAATTGGCCGAGAGGAGGCTGCGAAAACAGTTGGATTAGGGTCCGAAGAAATTACCTTCCCTGACTGAGTCTTGAGACGAATCTCCTCGGCTAACAACTTGTGAACAACGGAATCAACAGTTGGAAGTGGGCTACGATGAAGAATCGACCCACGAAGACCCTCAAAATCATCACGCAATGCCATCAGAAACTGAACCAGACGTTGTTCCTCCCTATTGGCAATATATGGTGCAAAGGCCCGCAATTCAGCCGACTCACGCTTCTAATCACATGTCACCAAATTTGTCCTCTTTTGGTTCTTTTTATCCCACTTCTTCGTTGCCCGTTATGACTGCTGATGGTACTCCCATGCCCTCAACGGGTGTTGGGACTATTGACTCACCCAACTTATCTCTCTCTAATGTTTACCACATTCCTAAGCTTACAATGAATCTTGTCTCTATTGGTCAACTGTGTGATGTCGGTTACTCAGTTTTCTTTTCTTCTACCTTTTGTCATGTGCAGGATCCACAGTCTCAGAAGGTGATTGGGACAGGTCGTAGGCAGGGGGGATTGTACATCATGGAGAAACTCAATGTACCAATGGTTGCAGCTTCCAGTGTTGACCTGTCATCCTTTCGTTTGAGTTCAGATTCGTCTAGCTTTTATTTATGGCACTCTCGTCTTAGTCATGTCTCAGGTTCACGATTAAAATATTTGGCTTCTACAGGAAAATTAGGAAATTTGCATTGTCATGATATCTCTGATTGTAGCGGTTGTAAACTTGCAAAATTTTCAGCTTTACCATTTAATAGAAGTATTTCCTCTACTTTTGCACCCTTTGATCTTATTCATTCTGATGTGTGGGAACCGTCTCCTATTATTACAAGAGGAGGGTCTAGATATTATGTCTCCTTTATTGATGATTATACGCGTTACTGTTGGGTTTTTCTCATGAAACGACGTTCGGATTTTTTTTATATTTATAATAAATTTCGTGCCTTTTTCAGAACTCAACATTCTACTACTATAAAATGTTTTAGATGCGATTTGGGTGGGGAATATACTTCTCAAAATTTCGGTGATTTGCTTGATTTAGATGGAACTATTCACCAATCATCTTGTACTGACACTCCTGAGCAAAATGGTGTTGCTGAAAGGAAACATCGGCACATTGTTGAAACTGCTCGCTCTCTTTTATTATTCACATATGTTGGGGAGAGGCTGTCCTTACTGCTGTCAATCTGATTAATAAGATTCCGACTTCTCATTGCTCAGGTTTGTCACCTTTTGAAAAGTTGTATGGGTGTGTCCCTGATTATTCTTTCTTAAAGGTGTTTGGTTGTACTTGTTTTGTTCTTCGACCTCGTGTGGAACGTACCAAATTATCTCCAAAATCAGCTATTTGTGTATTTCTTGGTTATGGTGAGGGTCAAAAGGGTTATCGTTGTTATGATCCAGTTACAAAAAAATTATATGTCTCTCGCCATGTTGTGTTTCTTGAGCATATTCCTTTCTTTTTTATTCCTGATAGCCCTCATGAACCCACTAAATCTGATCTCTTCAATATTGATCCGTTCTCTGATAATGATGAGAGTGTGCCATCTGAAGTACCTTGCACCACTGATAGTATGCCACCCCATGTTGCTCTTGTTTCTATTATTTCTACTGATGCAGGTACTTTGCCATCCGATGTTCCTGATGCTCCCCCTTCTCGTGTGGCCACCCAAGCACCTGCTGAAACGGTGGAACCTCCTTCTCGCTATCCAAAACGTCCACGTAAGTCCACTCAGTCACCAGATTTTGTTTATTCTTGTTATTCGAATTCTTTTGCTTCATTTTTATCCTCTATTCACTGCCTCTCTGAGCCTTTGTCTTATAAAGAGGCAGTTCTTGATCCTCTTTGGCAACAGGCTATGGCCGAGGAACTCTCTGCTTTGCATCAGATAGATACTTGGAGTTTGGTCCCCTTACCTGCTGGTAAGCGGGCAATTGGATATCGTTGGGTATATAAAATCAAAATCAGGTCAGATGGGATAATTGAGCGGTACAAAGCAAGATTGGTTGCTGAGGGTTTTTCTCAGCAATATGGTATGGATTATGACGAAACATATGCTCCTGTTGCGAAATTGACTACTATTCGTACTCTTATTGTTGTTGCATCTGTCCGTCAGTGGCATATATCGCAAATGGATGTTAAAAATTCGTTCTTGAACGGCGATCTTCATGAGGATGTTTATATGACTCCTCCTCCGGTTGTTCCACATGGTCCTAGTGAAGTTTGTAGGCTTAAGAAAGCCTTATATGGTCTGAAACAGGCACCACGGGCTTGGTTTGAGAAGTTTTCTGCAGTGATTACCTCTCTTGGGTTCATTCCAAGTGAGAATGATTCATCTCTCTTTATCAGGTGCACCTCGGTTGGTCGTATTCTGGTCTCTTTGTATGTTGATGATATGATTATTACTGGGGATGATGTTGGTGGAATTACAATATTGAAGTCTGAATTATCTCGTTGTTTTGAGATGAAGGATTTGGGGCCTCTACGTTACTTTTTGGGTATTGAGGTAGCTCATTCTCCAAATGGTTATCTTCTCTCACAATCTAAGTACATCAAGGACATTCTTGAGCCTGCCCGCCTCACTGATACTAAGATTGTTGATACCCCTCTGGAGCTTAATGTTCATCTTTTCCCGTATGATGGTGTTCTTTTGCCTGATCCCACCTTATATCGCACTATTGTGGGCAGCTTGGTTTATCTCACTATTACTCGTCCAGATATAGCTCATGCAGTCCATGTTGTTAGTCAGTTTGTTATTGCTCCTACTACAGTTCATTAGGCAGCTGTTAATCGTATATTGCGATACTTGAGAGGCACTCGATTTCAGAGTCTTTTACTTCCTTCATCTTCTTATTTGGAGCTGCGTGCATACTCTGATGCTGATTGGGCCGGTGATCCTACAGATCGCAAATCAGTTACTTGATTTTGTGTGTTTTTGGGTGATTCTCTTGTTTCTTGGAAGAGCAAAAAGCAAGTTGTTGTTTCTGTGTCTTCCACGGAAGCCGAGTATCGTGCTATGGCTTCTACCACTCGCGAGGTTGTTTGGCTACGTCGGTTACTTGCAGATATGATTGTCTTTCTTTCTCAACCCACTCCTATGTACTGTGATAATAAGAGTGCTATTCAGATTGCTCACAATTCGATTTTTCATGAGAGGACTAAGCACATCGAGATTGATTGTCATATCACTCGTCATCATCTTACGCATGACGCCATCACTTTGCCTTTTGTTTCTTCTTCCGCACAGATAGCTGATTTGTTTACAAAGTCTCATCCAGTTCATCGTTTTCGTTTTTTGGTTGGCAAACTCTCAATGCTTCTCGCTGCAGCATCGTGAGTTTGAGGGGGGATATTAGAGTTTTATTTAGCATTGAGGGTAGTTTAGTATTTTTCCTTTTATTTTATTATTAGGTGGTTGTAGTAGGATATATATTATCTCTTCTTCTTTTCATTTGTATGGTATTCTAGTTCATGTCAAGATGAAACCCTAGCCCCTCTCTTTCTCTTTTCCATTTGATTGTAGATCTTTGATATATTATCAGTCTTAACTCATTTGACTTGGAAGCATCCCGTCTCACCTGATTGTAAACATTTTTTTATTACATGTTGGGAATTAAGCAACAATTTGCCTCGTCCAAAATGCTACTTATCACAAAAGCAAATACAAAGTACATCCAATTAGCAAAAATCTTTTGATGTGGCAAAAATAAAAAATCACATTTTTTATATTTCATTTATTTCAAAGAAATTCATGTGACGCCATTAATTTTCAATTTAGGGATGTAAATTGGCATTTAAATATTTGGAAAAGATCGTACTATATAGCTGGCTTTCTAGCATGGGTCTTGTGGCACAATAAAAATGGTTCTCTTCGCAATGACAAAAGACGAAATACCCAAAGAAAAAATGTTACCGTGTAGTGCAATATTATCAAGATAACCTTGAGGCCTAGCAGCTACTTAATGTTCATGGTGATGAACTTCCAAACTCATGGAGTTCTTGTCTCTATGACAAATTTGGGTGGAGTCGAATGGCAGACCTTAATGCCATTTGTTTCTCTTTGGGTTTAAAAATAGAACCTTAAAATATAAATGTTATTTTGCTATTTCTTAACAAACAGTTGAAATACTATGTTCACTCTTTCTGGATGACTCGACAATCACATATTCTTCAACTCTGTCAGTAAACAACCAATACAAAACCAGTGCCTTTTTGTCGAAGCATTTCCATTACCACAATTTTACTGTCTTACACACACTGTGTTTGCCAACTGTGCCGATGGAGCAACTCAGTGAAGAGAAGTCTTCAAGTTGCTAATTCCTATCACTATTTAAATGAAGCCATCAGTTTAGGAGCATTTATAAGGAAGTCATTGTTAGACGCCATTGAGCATATGAATTGCCATACTCTTATCTCCACCATTCATTTACACTAAACAAGCTGTTTCCTTAAAAAAACAAAATGAACATTATACTATTACTAATACTCTAAGAAACAGAATACCTTCTACTCCTACCACTTTTCCCTTCTGATGCCTTAGACTTCCTCCTAGATTTCTGCTCTTTCCCACCATTTGGACCGCCGAATATTCCAATCCTCCCTATCCCTTTTGAAATCGAAGTTAAGAACTTTTTCCCATTGGCTGACTTATCCATCATCCCTTGTTTCATACACACCTGCTCCTTCTCCAGATCACTGAGCCTCACTCTCATTCTCGAAATCTCAAGCCTCAGTTCTCGGTTCTCTCTCCTCAGAGAAGCGTAAGTGTCACGTGGGGACATGGCGGCACTGGGGACCCCACTGCTAATTTTTTGGGACAGAAACCCGTCGCCAAAACTACCAGAGAGGGAGTTTTTAAGGCGGATTTGTTCAAAATAGAGAACTCGGATGGCCATGTTGACCGGGACCCGGTCATTCTGTGCAGCGTGATTGCAGGCTTCTTGAGAGAGCTTTTGGCAGTCTATGAACTTGCAGAGCTTCTTACATTCGTGCTCGGTCAGCATCGTATGAGCCTAGTCAAGCAATATAGGTTATAAGGCGTGCATAACATAAAAGAGAATTAAGTATAGACCAGTAGAAATTTCAATGGAGCAGAGATCACTTTGTGTCTTACATTCGTGCTCACTCAGCATCGGATGAGCCTAGTCAAGCAATATAGGTTATAAGGCGCGCATAACATATAAGAGAATTAAGTATAGTAGAAATTTCAATGGAGCAGAGATCACTTTGTGTCTCGTAGCTTTTCCACAAGTTGAAAAGGTAGCATGAAAAATAAGGATTAAGAATATAATCTCTATCACACACGCAAACATGCACACAGAGACTGTGTCAAGAACCCTTGGATACTGTTTGTTTTGCAGTAAAATTGGGTGGAATATGAATTCCTATTCTTGGGAGAATGGAAAATTGTAGCATTTGGTTGGAGGTTAAATGACATGGAAAAGTTGGGTCAAAAGGAATCAGATTATTTGATATGGGAAAGGCGGGTAAATTCTAAATCCATCAAAAATAAGATTTTTGGCACGAATAATTTCTTTGTAATTCAAGTATCCACTAAAAATTATTAAACTTCTAAATTTTGATGAATTCTTGCTTTCTCGTGTCACTTTCTATGTATGAACTTCAAGAAACCCTTGGATACTGTTTGTTTTGCAGTAAAATTGGGTGGAATATGATTCCTATTCTTGGGAGAAAGGAAAATTGTAGCATTTGGTTGGAGGTTAAATGACATGGAAAAGTTGGGTCAAAAGGAATCAGATTATTTAATATGGGAAAGGCGGGTAAATTCTAAATCAATAAAAAATAAGATTTTTGGCACGAATAATTTCTTTATAACTCAAGTATCCACTAAAAATTATTAAACTTCTAAAATTTGATGAATTCTTGCTTTCTCATGTCACTTTCTATGTATGAACTTCAATGGACTTTGATTCTCGCTAAAACCCCACTGGTTAACCAACTGGGGTGGATGGATTCATATTCCTAGTAAAATATGTCAGTACAACACAACTGACTGATTCAACTAGACATGTTATGGCAATGGAGGCAAATTAGTGAACAGATACAAAAAACGCGCGCATTGCAGCTGTGTGGGAGATCTGTGGTGGCAACACATATAATATGTATCATGAAATAATGAGATATGATATCTTGTAGAGATCAATACAAGTTTCAGATGTGAAATAGTTATTTACCTTCAAATATATATCAATGGCTCTGTAAAGCCCATCATCGATCACTCGAGCATAATCAGGCAGTACCTCAATCAAAGCAGTAAACTTTTGGACACTCAAATAAGGATCAGGAGCGATTTCAGCTAGATACGCATCAATAAGCAGTCCAACTTTCAATAGAGATCCATGGCTGCGAGAACCAACACCTTCTGAATCATACCCACAATCTTCATTTTCTTCCTCTTCAATCCACTGCAGAAAATGCACCAGTATTCTATGGACAGTATCAATATCAAATAAAGAATCTCCAGTCTGGACAGATGGTATAAGCAGATCATCAAGAGAAACTATTTCCAAACGAAAAGCAATCCCCCTCTCAAGCTCAAGCCTGCAAGCAAGTGTAGCATCCAACATGATTGCCATCCTCAACATCCCAAAAAGAAAATTCAGCGGAATAGATGAGCACTTCTCCGTTGGCAGCAAACTTACAAGAATTTCCACAATCACCCTCTGGCCATTTTCCACCATGCCAGGATTTGTTCTTGCTGGATTCCAAATTTGAGGTTTTCCAATACCCTTTAGAGATTCCTGAGCATAATGCATTATACACGCAATAATGCTATCTGGTCGAACTCCAGTTCTTCCCAAGGCGGAGACAACTCTATGATAAAAATCAATCCTTAGTACTGAGAGATCTTCTACCCACCACTCAACACACTTATCCTTAACTTCGATAGATCCACTGTTACAATCTAAACGAGACAAACCCGATACCAACTGCTCCTTAGAGGCATTTCTGGCAATAGCATCAACACATCTGCTTGGGATATCCACCTCCTCTGCTATAGGAAGTAGAGTCTCGCAGGCAGATAGAACTTCCACCGATTTTTCAAGACTGTGGACCACCACCTCATTCAGATAGGTTTCTGTGCGTGCGATGAGGTTTTCTTCGCGATAGTCTTCTGTCATTTCGAGGTATTCTGCAGCACAGCGCAGATGGGCTACGTTTCCTGGAGTGATTTCAAAGTTCATGCCATAGCAGTATTTTGCAGCGAGTTCAAATGTCTCTGACCCACCCGGCAAGTCGATGAGCTCCAATTTTGAGATGTTTGGATCATTAGAATCTGCCACCATTTTCCGAATCTTTCCACTCCGTGATACCAGGGGAAACTTTTGTAAACCAAAAAGTAGAATGCTTTGATCAGTTTTAAAAAAGTCAATAAGTGCTACAAGTTGATATGCGTGGAGAAAGGCAAATCAGTTTTGACCATACACATATGATGGAACAAGGATAGTTGAAATTCTGGATGTCAAGCTCAAACAACATTGCCATTCTGTGACTCAGCATTTGTTAAAGATGCATTTTCTACCATTTAATACTTTAAGAAGTGTTGTACATATGTTAAAGATGCATTTTCAACCATTTAATACTTTAAGAATGTTGGATAGGATAATGTTATCCTATTTCATATTTGGTATTAAAATCGAATGCGATCCAAAGCGAGAGAACTTATCATGAAACTATCTCACCTCCAAAAAGGGGATATTGTATCCTATTAAATTGAGAAAACTCTTGTCCTATCCAGCACATCAATTGACGCCTAAAGTTACTGACTATTCGTATTGTATCATAGGATATTACACTATTTACAATTTTTCATGTGATAAGGTGACTTTTTTTAATCTTCACCATAATCCCAAAAAAACGCATTTCTGTTAAACAGGCATATATCAAAATTATCAATCCATGCTGATTATTATAAACCTGGGTGTTAGATCTGGAATAATGTAAAGGATAGATTATTAACTCAAACCAAATTCAATAACAGCATAAAAATACAGCCAGAAGATTTAGTATTTTGTTTAAAACTATACATCAGTTGCATCATAAATAATTTGTTTGAGGTTATCAAAATAAAGATTTACCTTGTGCAGCAGAAAAGAGTCTCCATCAACAATAACTGTGATATCCCCTGCAACATCTGAAAATATACTGTCCCCAAATAGAACATGTCAGTTGGCTTAATGATTCAGAAAGCTGAAACCACAAGTAGATCAATGTTCCTGACACATTTGATAAAACAATTAACCAAGATTAAACAGACTGAAAATACGGCAGAATTATGCCATACAAATACAAGCTCGCCGTTACAATTTTAAACTGAAATGAAACCATGCATGAACATCTTTCAACCAAGATAGAAATAAATCTGGGACACCCTGGTGCCAAACTGCTAAAACAATAATACCGAGTGAATTTTCGAAGTCATAATTAACCTGAGTACGCAAGCTGTTAGTTACAAACAAGTGTGTTGCAGGCTACCAAGTTCGTTTCAATGAGCATATTTCAAAGCTTTTGCCCAAAGTGAGATTTTTTTTACTGTTACTTTTCGGTGGTGGTGGTGGTGGTGATGGTGGTATGGGAGGTGGAATCGAACCCTCAACTTCCTACATGAGGGTGAGATATGTAGCGACTATGCTATTCCTAGTGGTTTCCAAAGGAGATGTCATTTGGTCACAAATCACGATTAAAAAATGGGATAATGCTTTGTGAACCAAGAAATTGCATCAAATGATGTGTCATAGCAATAAATTGTTGTATGCATTCATAAAGTCATTTATAGTACAACTTTCTAATGCATTGTCAATTCATTCGGTGTACTTTTGGTGCAATTTTTTGGCACCCATAGCATTGTCCTTAATAAGTGCTTCCCTCTTTTTTTTACTTATAAGAAGGATAGTACAGTTGCTTTTTAACGATGCTAGAGCACTCTCTTTATTATTGGTATTTGGTACCTATGGAGTTTGAGGAGATCCACAAGAAGTTGCCCTTTTACCCAAAAAAAAAGGAATCGGTAAAAGAGGTTGATCTATTTCATTAATTAATAATTCAGCTATTAGCATGACAATAGACTAATTAATTAGATGAAACAGTGAGCACATGTTCTAGATTGCACTGTAATAAATACTCCTTCCCTTGGAATTCTAAAATTAGGGCGGTTTCAAAATTAAATTCCATAATTCCGCTACAGTTAAAATTTTGATTTTGAACACAATTAATTATAATTGACAATTTCTTCAAAAGTTTGACTTTCAAATACGTTAATTTGAACAAAGAAAGAAACTCAATTCAAGGAAAAATCAAATAAACATTAATCAAAAGAAGAAACAAAAACAGCTCACACATCCAAGTCCTGAAGCAGATCTGCCTTCAAATTTGGAAGAAGAAGAAGAACAAAAAAAAAATTACTCAAAACAAAATTTTGCTAAAAAAAAAAAACACTTCTTCAATCCCAACTATAAATCCAAAACGGACTACCATAAAATACAGAAGAACCTTAAAAAAAAATATCAGAATGATCAACATAATCCATCTCGTCCAAGCTAACGTTTTGACAAAATGAAAACTCAGTACAATGTTATAATCATGTCTCGAATACTTACTCATACAAAAAAATAAGTTTTTCAAATTCTAACAATATATAAACCCAGACACAGAAACGCGCATGTATGCGTAACACACACACGAACGACATATATATATATATATATATATATATATAGAGAGAGAGAGAGAGAGAGAGTTACCGGTTTGAGAAAGAGTTGCAGAATCTAGGAGAGGGGGAGCAGTGGAGAGAAGAGAGAGAATTATGAGACACCATCGTAGTACTAGTCTTCAGTCTAACCTTAACATTCACTTTCCAGCACCATCTAAAATAAAACTATCACAACGGTAAGGAAATGTGATGGAGGGAAAGGAAATACTGAGTAATTTAGGAGACTTTACAAAAATACCCTCCTCTACTACATATATTTGCATGAAAAAAGCTCACCTTTTCCTCTTCTTGCAGATATTCCTTTTGCTTTTCATTGCCTTGTCTTGTTCTCAACAATGTGTTTGTATTTGTTTTTTCGAAACATGATTTTGCATTTTTATATATGTGGTTGCTCCTCATTGTGGGTTTAATCTAAGGTGGCTATTTCTTCATTTGGAACCCAAACCGTGAAGGTGGCTTCATTGGCGTCGATTAATGAATAACACGGTTGTTTTTTTCTCTAAACACTCAACCAGCCGGGCCGAATAAGTTCTCAAGTTAGCTCAAAGACCACTAAAATATTATTGCCTCATTTCCAAATTAAAATGTACTATATTATAATTTATATACAATAAGGATTCAGGCCATCAATGTTAAAAATTAATATTTGCTCATTATTGTCCAATTTCTTTAGATGATTATGTGAAAAAATAAAAAGTGAACTACTAATTTAGGACAGTTAAAAAAAATAGTAAATTCTTAATTCGGGGCCGGATAGAGTATGATTTTTAATTTTAGTTTTATACTCTTTTGTGGGAGAAAGAGATCGGTTTAGTTTAGCTCGAATCCTCTTTATTTATTCTTGATCTTATCCTGTGGGAGTTTGGTATTTAAGTATAATAGGTATCTTTAATTACTTATCCTGGGAGGTATTTTACACCATTTGGACTCTTGGTTTTCAGCACCTATTTAAGAAATGTTTCCCCCACGAAAAATTGAATATGAGGGAATTAAAACATCTCCATCTCTATGACTCAATAGATAATTTTGTGAGTGAAAGTTAAGATTTATTTTCTCTAGAAAATTGGTTAGTTTGTAGACCAATTATGGGTATTCTCTACTGAAATTTTGGTAGAATATAAATTTATGTGCCTATGGTGAGATTAATATTGTATGGATATTCCATTATTTTACGTGAGAGGTATTTTTGAGAAAAGAGATTATTCTGTGTGAGAAATAAACAAAAAGTCATTTCATTTGTAATTTTCTTCTATTTAGTGACACAGGTCGTCTGTGGACGTAATCAAATTGGTGAACTACGTATATTTTGTGTTGCTTCATTTATTTTTTGTTTTTTATTTGGATTGCTATATTTTGATATGAATGTTTGTTGATCACGATGTCCTAGTTGATCACCACCCATCATGCTCCCAAACAAAAAATTGGTATCAGAGTCTAGATTGTAAACTAGGGTCTTGTGTTATGGTATCCAAGATAAAGTACAATGTGGAGAAATTTGATGGAAATAACAACTTTGGCCTTTGGAAAGTGGAGGTGATGGATATTATTGTCAAAGAGGGTTTGATCCACACCTTAGAAGGAAAACACGACACAATGAAGGACGACGAGTGAAAGAAGATACATATGGAGGCTTGTTCCACAATTCAATTGTGTTTATTTAGATCAAACACAATTTGAAGACATAAACTTCTGCTAATGTGATTTGGATAAAGCTTGAGAAGTTTTATTAGGAGAAGTCTTTGCTAGATCAAAGTAATCTCAAAACGGACTTCTACCGATTTTCTATGGGCCCGAGTACTTCATTGCAAGACCACCTCAATAAGTTTAATAGGCTTCTCTCGAAACTATTAAATATGGAGGAAGAAGACATTGTTGCGATTTTGTAGGCTTTTCTTCTCGAAATACACTACACCAAAATGGGCAAAATTGTCACCTTTCAGCCGGTCAGCCTTGTCAAGGTCATTGACCGTGACAAAAAACACGCGTTTTATGTCACGGTCATTGACCTTGACACGACCGTGACAACTAATTGTCACGGTCATTGACCGTGACAAATTTACTTGTCACAGACTTGTCACGGTCATTGACCGTGACAATTCTTTAAATAATTGTCACGGTCAATGACCTTGACACGACCGTGACAACTTTTCCAGCAAAAGCCCTTTCCCCCTTCTTTTTTCCCTCCCACCGTTCCCTCCCTCCCTCTCTCTCTCTCTCTCTCTCTCTCTCTCTCTCCCTACTTTAAGGTCCATTTTCTCTCTCTCTCTCTCTCTCTCTCTCTCTCTCCCTACTTTAAGGTCCATTTTCTCTCTCTCTCTCTCTCTCTCTCTCTTTCTCTCTTCCATTTATATATATATTTGTGTGTATATTTATGTGTGTATGTGTATATATATATGTGTGTATGTGTGTGCGTGTGTGGGGGGTGGGGCAGGGTGGGGGAGGGGGTGGGGGGGGGGGTGTGGTGGTGTGTGGTGGGGGAGGGGGTGGTGGAGGGGGGCAGGGGGTGGTGTGTGTGTGTGTGTGTGTGTGGTGGTGTGTGGTGGGGGAAGGGGTGGTGGAGGGGGGCAGGGGGTGGGGTGGGGTGTGTGGGCCTATGCATAAAGAAGTACCACAATATCTTAATGTTAGGGTTTGACACTGAGAAACTTATGGTATAAAGGTATTTAAAAGAAATCATCATATACTAAGAAAATTGACAAATTAAAGTTAGATAAATCAAGGACTAATGGTGGTCCATATTTCAGTTTGGAAATGTAAGATCTACCGCATCTGAATCTAGGAAGAAATGACACTGAGAAACTTATGGTATAAAAAATTAAAAAAATGGGCGTATGCCGCCTATTTGTGAGCATATGATATTCTTTAGTAAAAGGCGAAATAGTAGTTCATTGTGTGCTCATTGTGTGGCTGCATCAATCTACAATACACTACATAACTAAAAGTTCAATAAAAAAGCCGAGGACTTGCTTTATCTACACATAAGCATGATATATACTCCAAACAACTGATCTCTTTATTTATCTACACATAAGCATTGAACAATGGTTAACCTTAAAACTAAAATAAACAGAGTATAACTTGATAAACCCAGTACCAAATAATTATATTTAAAATTCCACATCTGATCATAAAAACTAAAGTAAGAGTGAGACAAATACAAACAAAAGATACAATCATGTCTCCCTTTAGATTCCAACATCTATTTCCATGCACACAAATACACACATTTCAAACTCGTGAAAAAACTACAAAAAGTGCAACATAATGCATATGTTAAGTGAAAAATACAGTCATAACTTGTGCTTATGGAACTATTTTAGTTGGTGCACAAACTAACGGTCAAAGTAATAGTATATAATTCCAACATTTCAAACTACTTGAACATCACAAATGGATACGAACTTAAAATATAAATTGAGATAACCTTAGAATCTAATTAGGCTAAAAATATAATGGCATCAACTAACATATATACACAACACTAAAAGTAGACATCAATTTTATAAATAATTGATAATAGTTGGATAATAATTGGATAATAAACATCGGGAGGGGGTGGGGGTGGGGGTGGGTGGGGTTTTGAATATTATTTACATTCAAAATAAATAATTGATAATAGTTGGATAATAATTGGATAATAATTGATATTTTCATTCAAAATAAATATTTCATTCAAAAATATTGGATAATAATTGATATTTTCATTTAAATTGATAATAATTTTATTCATGAAATTAATTCAATTAGGTAAAACCCATGATAATGAAATTTATGCTACAATTATAATTATCTCATGTCATAATTTTATTGATAAACAATATATGTAGTTGTCACGGTCGTGGTGGGGGGAGGGGGTGGGGGTGGGGTGGGTAGGGGTGGGGGTGTGTGTGTGCGTAGGTGCGTAGGTGTGCGTGTGTGTGTGGCGGTGGGTGGGGGTGGGGGTGGGGTGGGGCACCCATTTTATCTGTACTATTAATTCAATTAATTCAATTAGGTAAAACGAAATGTGTACTATTAACATTTTTTTTTATCTTTACTAATAACATTTTTTTTACAGCAAAAATGTCTCCTTCAGATGTTAAGGCGAAGGTGATGATGCTGTTTATGATGATGTCGTCTGGGTTCGGTGGTAGCGGAGGCGACGAGGGCTCCTCCGCCCCTAGGCTCCCCAAATATGGAAAATTTGGGATTACCGTCGAAAACAAGTCGGAGCTTTTAGCGAGATCCCTCGAGCTGCTAAAGACGGTCATCGGCCCGGGGTTTATGAGTTGGAAGGAGGTGCCGTATGAGCTCAAGTTAGCTGTTTGGGCGGCACTACAGGTAATATTTATATGAATATTTCAATTTATATTTATATTTATATTTATTCGCAACTAACATTGTATTTGTTGGACAGGAACAATTCAACTTGGATCCAAAGCTACGCGATTCCGTCTTGGAGCAGTTGAGGGAGAAACACAAGACGTGGAAGAAAAATATGCGGACACGGTACTTTGGAAAAACACGAGAGTCCATTTCACAATGGCGCGGATCCGTCCCGCCCAAGGAGCCGATCTCATTGGCACAATGGCAAAAGTTCATTGACAATGAGATCGAGGATCGACAATTGGCATCTCGCCAATCGGGGAGGGAAAATCGGGCTAAAAAGACGGACGTGCACTACTCCGGCCGGACCTCTTACGCTGAGGTGGAGCATAGGATGCAGGTAAGATTTAATTTATCTATAACTACATAAATATATTATTGGATATTATTTTACTTTGCGGGGCCTATACTAATTTTACTTTACTTTATTTTATTTCAGGGGGTAGGGAGTGGGCCAGGGGGTAAGCCACATAGGCTCGATACTTATGTGGCTCTTCGGACGAAGAAGGGGAAGGACAAGGAGGTGTCCCCGAGCGTCGCGGCCACGATTGTAAGTAATCCGACAGTTTAATTATTGTTAATTAGGTTATAATTTTTTAGTTTACTTATTTTACTAATCATGTGCTTTTTGTCGTTTCAGGCAAAGCTTAAGGAAGTGCATGAGTCGCAGTCTGATGCCGACAAGGCATCTTTATCCACAGACGCACTTAGTCAAGTGCTTGGCTCTGATCGCAAAGGGAGGACAAGGGGAATGAGCTCGTGGGTGGCCAAATCTAGGATCATCGGATTGGAGACGAGAGACACCGGGTTGGCTCGAACGGTGGATTCACACGACGCGAAGATGTCCCGTTTGAAGGCGACGGTCCAAGATATGTACACATTCATGAAGCGTACGTTGGGTGGAGACCGTAAAGGGAAAGGGAAAGGGAAGGAGAAGGCGGTGCGGGAGGACGAGGCGCAGGATGACGAGGATGTGGACCTCGCTGCTTCATCATCGACACGTTCATACTTCGACGATCCACTTCCATATTTGACGCCCTCCAACAGACCATTGTCGACAATTGGTTGGCCGAGCGTGTTTATATTGGACGTATTTGATGGCCAGCGGATAGGGCGGGCGTTGAGGGACCCGAATATCGTCGAGGGTGGAATAGTCCATGGACGTGTGCTTCAAGAGATGGAGTCCAGGGTGCTCGTCACGCATGTCATACCCGGGAAGGAGAACTCCCTATTGTGGTTGCGTGAACAATGCGGCACGACGTATATTAGTGGGTGCGTCAATTCGTATGTCGTGTGGCCTACTCACCTCCTCAGTTTTATACAAGACATGTAGTAACATTATTTTTATGTTTGTCCATTTTAATTATATTTGGATTATATCGTCATGTATATTATTTTTACTTTGAATATTTGGATTATATCGTCATGAATATATATTTGCATTATCTTTAGTTTGTGTTGGATATATGATGTTTGGAACAGGTACAACGTTGCTATAACAGGTACAAATATACTGCTGGTCAGTGGCGGTGCCCATACTGCCCAGCAGATTTTTTTTAAATTCTGCCCAGAATTGTCACGGTCATTGACCGTGACAAGTCCACGATAAAAGTTGTCACGGACGTGTCACGGTCATTGACCGTGACAATTCTGGGCAAGAGGGGTCACGGTTATGTCACGGTTATAAACCGTGACAAACGTGTCACGGTCATTGACCTTGACACGACCGTGACACAAAACGCGAGTTTTGTGTCAAGGTCAATGACCGTAACACGACCGTTACAAAAAAAGTTGTCTCGCCTAGAAATGTCACGGTCATTGACCTTGACAAGTTGGATTTGTCAAGGTCAATGACCTTGACAAATGGGCAGATTTGGTGTAGTGATATACGATCATTTGGTGACTACGATGATGTACGAGCAGAAAAGTATCGTATTGGATGAGGTTATGTCAACCATTCTCTCTAATAAAAATAGGTTGAAAATGGTTGAGGGTGACGCTGATGCCGCAAGCCTATTCATTCGAGGAAGACTAAAGAACCGAGGTTCAAAGAGCTTTATGTCCAAGTTAAATAGGCACAAGGATCATGAGTGTTACTACTGTCACCAGATTGGGCACATCATCGATTCATATCCCAAACGAAAGAATGCTAAACGAAAGAATGGTAAGACGCATCAGCAGCGAGTAGTAGATGCAAGTGATTTGGAGAATGTCAACGATTTTGATCTCGTGGCAAACCAAATTGCAAAGTTATTTCATGGCATTTGGATTATTGATTCTGCTTGTTCAATTCATATATGTCCTAATAGAGATTCTTTAGCCTCCTACAAATAGGTGAAAGTTGGTTCTACTTTGATGGTCGATGGGAGAGCCTTCAAAATTTTAGGAATTGGATCGATCAAAATCAAAACATAAGATGAATTAGTGAGAACTTTGTGTGGTGTTCGACACATTTCGATTATTTGGGTGAAACTTATGTCAATGGGTGTGATAGACTCCATGGGTTACAAGATTGTAACATCGGGTGGAGCTATGAGGATCGTGACAGGTTCCCTATGGTGTTTAGGGGTACCAACATGAGAAATTCGTATGTTCTCCAAGTGAAGACAGTAACAGGTGGGGATGTTATGGGGTTTTTTGTGGTGAGTGCAATCTCGCAGTTGAAGCTTGGAAATTGAGGAGCAAGAAAGTGTGGCTTGCATAATGGGAAAAGGGGCGATCTTTAGTTTCAATTCAGTTGTGAGGAGATTACATAACATCATGGGAGAGTGACAACCCATCCAAGTATTTAATGAATGTATTTTGAACTTGATTAGTCAAGTATTTAATGAATTAAATTAAACTAAAATGTTAATAAAGAGGCACAAAGTAAATTAAAAATGATAATGTTTTAATGGTCAACATTCAACCAAATTAATATATTTAATAAAATGCTGATCTAAAAATAATTTGAAATAAAACATTAATTATACGATAAATCAAAATTAATGACGTGATCGTAGTAGTGCTTTTGTGCCCGTCTTGAGTTCTAGGCTTCTAGATCCTCATCCCACTTGTCTAAAAATGGACTATTTTTTACGCTTCCAGTGCGTATGCATGCTCTTATAAGTTGGAGTAGTCGCCGTACATTATTTTTTCTTTCTTTTGTCTTTTTTTATAGCGATTTGCTCTTCCATGTTTTATTCATTACTTTGCCATTCTTAATTTTACATCCATGAATGAGGTCTTTGTATCAAACTCTTTAGAACATGTATGATCCAAGGACACAATGCGTGTGTTTTTGTTCCCTAAGAAGTTGGACACATTGATCAATTTCTTTTTATAGCATTTCTCAGAGATAAACATCAGGAGGGGGCGTTCTATAATGATGCATCAACAATCGAAGGCATATATGCCTCTTTAAAGGAAGTGGGGGGAAAGATTGACCATAGAATTGATTATGGCTCCACCTCGATGTTAATTCAATCATAACATTATTGTTCGTCTTTTTTTAAGTGTATTTAAAAACAACGTAGAGTTCAATGAACATAAATTCCTTTGTCTTATTCGATTTTCATGTCGTGTGGTTGTAGATGGGACGTTATGATTGGTGTATTCATTTCTATTTCCCCTACTAAGTATCCAAACGATGTCTCAAAATTTATTCATGACTCTATTAATAGTGTAGAATATAGTGTTTATCAAAGATGTGGGTTGCAACTCACCTTATTGGGTAACGCCATTAAAATTATAAAAAAAAATCCCAGATCATAATTGGCTTTTGGGCATTTTGTAATGGTTTAAATATATGAACTAGACAATTTTGAATTAAAGGGAAATATAGTAATATGCGTTAGCTTGGGATCCAAGTTAGGGTTTGAGAGAGGGACTATATAAGGAATACTATGGGTGATTATAAGGAAAGGGAGATGAAAAAGAGAGGTTAAAAACTAAATCCAAAGAGATAAAAACGAGTGGAATGAGAAGAGCCAATTTGAAATGTTTAGATCTTCTTTTTGAGTGCATCCGAATGAGATTTGAGAAAAACTCAAAACATATACCTGACTCAATTTTTCGTCTAGAATCCAAATCTAAAGTCGGATTGGCGATTCAAATAATTTTTGGATCTGATTTTTGTGAGTTTTTAAAATAGGACTATTTGGGGTTATCTCGTGTTGGGGCTAGAACATGATTTGATTATTTTCGCGAGAGGAACGTGTTGGTGCGATCAGATTTTGAAGCTGAATTTATGTGATGATTCATGTGATAATTTTGAGATATGGGGTTTTACACAATATGCTCATTTAAATCTCTCGAGAGTTTATTCCATTGATTTTATGTTTAATTGAACTCATATTTGAATTGCTAAATTCATTGAAATCTGAAAAAATAATTGTTGAATTATTTTGATTCATGTGGTATCATTATATTGTTGTTGAGCACGTTGTCATGAGATTTTAATAAGGTACGGAGGTTGGGCACCCGCCAAAATTCCTGTTTCTCGAGCTATGGCTTGATAAAGCATATGCGGATGAGGTGAGACCTGGTGACCCATTGATGTGTTGTTGAGAAATTTATTGATAAATGCGTTTGAGATTCGCATTTGATTGGAATATTCGTACTCGTGTTTTTAAGCTTTATTTATCGCTAACATACATTTGTTGAGCATCTTTCCTGTCGTATTGTGTACTTCCCCATATTTTCTTTTAGTTGGCAGGTTAGCGTGGATTTGAGCGCTATGGACCAATTGAGATGATTTTAACGTGAATTATTTTGGGAAGAATATTTTTGGAAGATTTGTATTATTTTATTGTGTAGAGCATTGGTGATTTATATTATTTCGAGAGACTTTGTTGTATTGAATTTGAAGAATTGAGATTAGTGGTTTCGTTTATATTATGGAATTTTTTAGATGCTCTATACACATTGTTATTGTGGAATTAGTTTAGTTTTATCGTAGTATCATGTTGCGTGTCTCTCCGGGCTCGCGGGGTATTACTGAGGGTATTAGAGCTTAGGTATACGACAACCCTCGGGTCTTGGGTGTTGGATCTAGCATGCGAGTTAGATATGTTTTCTTTGGAGATAGGAATTTTTTGAGGTCGTGTTAGGCATCATGGAGAGGATGTTTAGAATTAAATTTGATTTTGGGAAATAGAATCGAGTAGCATTTTATCTCGAATGTTAGGTTTTGTCGAATTTCGAGGACGAAATTCTTTTTCAAGGGGGGAAGTATGTAATACCCTGTAATTTTGAGGGCTTTATTTATGAATATGGTATATAATTTTAATAATATTATTATTTTATTAATCGAGATATTGATATTATATTTATTTTTATTTTAAATGAATCGAATATTTAAATCCAAATTTAATTGGGTTTTGGACATTTTGTAATGGTTTAAATATATAAACTAGACAATTTTGAATTAAAGGGCAATATAGTAATATGCGTTAGCTTAGGCTCCAAGGTAGGGTTTGAAGGGGGACTACATAAGGAATACTATAGGTGATTTTAAGGAAAGGGGGATGAAAAAGAGAGGTTAAAAATAAAATCCAAATAGGCAAAAACGAGTGCAATGAGAAGAGCCAATTTAAAATGTTTAGATCTTCTTTTTGAGTGCATTCGAATGAGATTTGAGAAAAACTCAAAACACATACCTGACTCAATTTTTCGTCTAGAATCCAAATCTAAAGTCGGATTGGCAATTTGAATAATTTTTGGATCTGATTTTTGTGAGTTTTTAAAATAGGACTATTTTGGGTTATCTCGTGTTGGGGCTAGAACATGATTTGATTATTTTTGCGAGAGGAACGTGTTGGTGCAATCAGATTTTGAAGTTGAATTTATATGATGATTCATGTGATGATTTTTAGGTATGGGGTTTTACATAATATGCTCCTTTAAATCTCTCGAGAGTTTATTGCGTTGATTTCATGTTTAATTGAACTCATATTTGAATTACTAAATTCATTGAATTCTGGAAAAATAATTGTTGAATTATTTTGATTCATGTGGTATAATTATATTGTTGTTGAGCACGTTGTCATGAGATTTTAATATGGCACGGAGGTTGGGCACCCGCCAAAATTTCTACTTCCCGGGCTATGGCTTGATAAAGCATGTGCGGATGGGGTGAGGCCTGGTGACCCATTGATGTGTTGTTGAGGAATTTATTGATAAATTTTATTGAGATTCACATTTGATTTAAATATTCATACTCGTGTTGTTACGCTTTATTCATCGCTAACATATATTTGTTGATCATGTCGTATTGTATACTTCCTTATATTATCTTTTAATTGCAGGTTAGCGTGGATTTGAGCGATATGGACCGATTGGGATGATTTTAGTGTGGATTATTTTGGGAGGAATATTTTTGGAAGATTTATATTATTTTATTGTGTAGAGCATTGGTGATTTATATTATTTCGAGAGACTTTGTTGTATTGAATTTGAAGAATTGAGATTAGTGGTTTTGTTTATTTTGTGGAATTTTTTAGATGCTCTATATACATTGTTATTGTGGAATTAGTTTAATTTTATCGTAGTAACATGCCGCGTGTCTCTACAGGCTCGCGGGGTGTTACAAAATATTGACTCAAAAGATAAGTAAAGGTAGAAGTGTGAGTACATAGGATCGACACCTATATCCTAGATTAAAACCAACTATAGGTAGAATAAGACTAGATGAGGGATGAGGCATTACCAGTGGCCTATGTCCTAAGAATGGTAAGTGAAAAATGTTAACAGCGATCCTACGAAGTATATGAATATAATTTAGTTTGGGTTACAATATAATTATGAATTTTCCTTACATCTTTTAGTTTATTTTAAGATATCCCTACCCGAACAACCCTAACTATCATGTGGTTCTAATCCCAAGCCCATTTATTCCACATGATTAAGTCTTAGTCATCTTGGTTGAATATAACTAGTGGATCCAAATTAACTCTACACTAAACACATCAAGTGTATAAGCATATATGTGTATATTCCAAGTATAACATATAAATCGGTACAACTATCTCTAGTACCATAAGGTATAATCCCATATAATAGGAGAAAGATAATTTTTACGTATAACATCCACATAACAGTATGGACCATACCACCTAAATCATAAATGGGCTTCTCGCAAGCCCTCACATAACAAAATCATATTCCTACCATCGTCGGGGATCTCTCGCGCATACTAGTCATAGTTATAGGTTATACCTCAACCATAACCTCCAAAGCATGTATTAGGGATAATCACTACACCATCACAGCAGTCATGTAGCAATATACCTAAAAGCTACATGGAAGGATCAACCCATGTCCATCTCTGTAACATACAACAATAAATTCAGGACATAGTGTCTAATGTAAAATAAATAAGGTAAAACTTGTCATTCGTAACATGATAAAAAAAATAAGCCTCATTACTCGAACCCTATATAGATATCCCCTATAGTACGTATCCCACGAGTACACACACACAGTATGCTGCACATAATACACAATACAAGTAAACCTAGTAGTACAAAGTTTACTAAGTCATAACTAGATTAACTAACTCACATGTCATTTAATTAAGCATCTAGAATATCAATCTACATAGCCCAAACCTCTAATTCGTATAATTTATATATCCTTACATGAATTTAACTCAGTTGGAGGTCATCATAAGCTATCCCAAAATCAACCTAAAGGTTAAACTGCCCCCAATTCCAACTAACCAATCACAACACAAAGCCCAAACCAAAACCAAAACTCCACAATTTTATCCTTGCGCACTCTTACAAAACTACCCACACAATTGTAATTCAATTTTCTATTACTTTATGTTTTTAAAGTCATTCGATGTTCGTAAGAAGTAGATTAATATGATCGTTCGAAAGAGATCCTTAAAGTCGTTTTAATGACATGTTTAAACAAGATTTTCTTTGATCTTCTTATTTAACTCATAAAATCCGATATTACCAACCCCAAAACTTCACTCCCAAGATTCTTATCAATCCTAAACAAATTAATAAATAATTGTTCCAACATTCACTCCCAAGCTTCTTATCAATCCTAAACACATTAATAAATAATTGTTCCAACATCAATTCGAACCAATAATTAAGATTTCTACTTGGTTCTAACATGGATTAAAGGGAGAGATTCCACATTTTCCCAACCCTACTTTTATATATTTGATCACTTAGATTCTTATTTTTATCATTAATTCAATAATTAATGGGTTTTTGATTTTATTACAGTATAAAACAACATCTTAACAAATCTAATTTAAAACAATCCAATTCTCATGAAGAATTCTACTAATTTGTTCCTAAATTATTAACATGAATAACAACATAATTGGTTTATTAATTTACCTAAAATTTCAAATTAATTAACTTTGGTTTAGATTCCATTGAACAATTATACTATAACAAAAAAATAACTATAATTCTATACTAAGTAAACTTGCCTCAAATTCAAAGATGAATTCCAAGCTCAATGCCTTAATTCTTCTTCTCCAAGTTGCCTCCTTCTCTCTAGTCTCTAAGATTTTCTCTTTAAAGGTGCAATATGTGTTTAGGTTGTCTAAAAACTCTAATAACGACGCTAAGTGACCCTTTATTGAAAAATAACGGGTTATATCCGGGTGAATGAGAGTTTAAAAAGTCATTTTAGTGTATAGATAAAGTAATATAGATTGGGTCCTAACTCCACTACATGGAAAAGATCATTATTTATGAGTCGTCATGAATATTCAACCAAATGAGATAATGTCCAAAGTTATAGTGACTTTCGACAATAAGACAGCCAATGTAAAATAAAGAGGGAAGGTAATTAAAGACAATAGATAAATGGATATAGTTCTATTTATTCTGTTTATACATTAAATAGTTAATGATTGAAATTGTTCGCAAAAAACTATTCGAATAATTAAATTATAAATACATAATGATATGTAGTGGGGGCTTATAGATGAACCTTCTTACTCAGAGATATACCTCCTTGTTAAGAACTTAGAGAAGGATTCATCAAAGATTAATGACACCGCAGAGGATTATGAGGAATCAACCAATCTGATTCATATCACATCAAAGTGGAGCTTAATCAAAGACCGAGGAACCATTCTAGAAGAAGCTAGTTGATCCACCATGTATTTTGTCTATTTTTATGTAAATTATGGGTTATGTTGTAATAGTGATGAGATTACTCAATACAAGTGATGGACCAGGTCTGGCAGGACCAAGCAAAGCTTTCATTCTCTATGGAGCAACCTCACTTGGGAACCTTTGTGGGAACTAGTTTAGAGTATAAAGAGCAAGGCATTGTTAAAGCATGATTTAACAATTTTAGATAGACCAGGTAAAACATCCAACTTTTCCCAATTTAGCACACTCGAGCAACCTTGAGCTACAATAATGAGCTTACTTAGCCTTAGATTTTTGGCGCTAAAACTAGTATATTTCCATAAAATATCCGAGTGATGTCATACTATACCTAACATGTGTCAAATCAAACTTACCTCAAACAGTTATAGTTTGGTGAGCAATAGAACTGACAAGCGGGCGATTGTGGGCGTATGTGGTAGGTTTACAATCGGGTTGCGGTATGTGGCGAATTGGATTTAGGAAGTTTAAAAATAAGGTCGTTTTGAGTCAACACTTCCCCTTCATCCTGTCAATTCTTTCTCTAACTATTTCTTAATCTCCCTCTCTCTCTCTCCCTCTATAACAACTCTGTTCTCGGCATTTTAACCTCCTCATAACCCGCCTCAAACCGCCAATAACATACCTCGAGCCGTAAGAGTTGTCAATTAAACCTATTTCGACCCGGACAACAATTGATGGGATCCAGCTAGTATTGTTTCCAGTGGCTAGCGGTTGGATTCCTCCTAGTTTACCTATATTGGAAACCCTAGTTAGCAGCTAGTTGACATGGCGTTGAGACGCGCTTGACATAGCGACTGGTCACTCGAGATTTCACTCAACATTTAATGCTGATGACATAGTAGGTACGGTAGTTTGACCCATCATTTAATGCAAGTAAGCTTCCTCGGGTGCAATCTGAGCCTATATATACCCCCATTTATCCTTTGATAAACCGCGTGATCTTTGAGCCAAAAAGACCACTTTATGATATTTATTGCCAGATCTTTTACTATCTTTCTTTAATATTCTAGACTATTTCTTTCCAAGTACACAAGCATTTATCGAGTTCTAAACACTATGCTATATGTGAGTGCTTACCTACATAACTAGGTGTATTTAAAGTTCTTTTTTTTCTCTCCCTCTTACTAACTTCTAACATAGGTTTATTTATTGTATCAAACATCGTTAAAGCATGACTTAATAATTTATTATATCAACATAGGTTTATATATACGGAATTACAAGTACAAGACAAAAGACTTACAACACACGACTCGATCCCTCTCAAGCCCCGATGCTTCTTCTTGTAGACACCTCTTCCTAGCGAATAACCTTGGAACACCACCGCAGTCTCGGAATCCACCGATAGGACTTTATATGATCACCGTCACCCGTACATGGAGCCTTTCTCCAAGTGGGTAGAATCGCAACAAAACGTCTTCTTCTTTGATGGATGTAGAAGAAAACCAAAACTTCTCTTTGAAACGGAAGAGATAAACCGGTGCCAAACTCCAAGCAATTGATATGTATATATGTGAACTTGGATAAACAATATGGGTGTAAAACTAGAGTGATAAGTAAATTTCTCTTTGAAAATCTCACTCAAAAACTTGATCTTTTTCTCTTTTTAATTTTGCTCTCAAAACACTCTCTAAGAGTTTGTATGATGTGAAAAAGATAGATAATCAAAAGTGATTCCCGCACATATTAAAATCTAAAAAATTTGGTTACAAACCAAGTGGGGGAGTGGGTGCAAAACTGCCAAAAAACTGCCAAAAACTGTTCCCGCCTGGCATCTCGTTCGAACGAAATCTCGTTCGAACGAAATCTCGTTCGAACGAAATCTCGTTCGAACGAAATCTCGTTCGAACGAGACTTCTAACGACGTTCCAGATTGAACTCGTTAGAATATCGTTGGATATCTCGTTCGAACATAAGGTTCGTTCGAACGACATATCGAACGACATTCCAGTGGCCTAATATGGGAACTCGTTGGCAGGTTCATTCGAACGACATTTTCGTTCGAACGACAATCTCGTTCGAACGACTCTATCGAACGAAAAATCAGAAAGTTTTAATATTCTTGTTTAAGTCCAGAAAACTTTATAAACATTTATTTAAAGTTTTAATTAATTCTTTCTTAAAACAAAACGCAGTTTTTATAAAACCTAACACCCAATAAACTTTGTTCCAAGCTCCTATATATATAATATTGCATTCATACCTTGGGAGCATGGAACTATGATTGATAAGGTAGAAACGAGGCATGCAAACCGGCACATTTGATGAATCACTCTTGCCGCTACGTCTTCAACAAACACTTCATAGGCTTGAGAATATTACAATTAAATATTATCCTATGAATAAATGTTTTTGTCCGGAATTGAGCCAAAACTATATATGGACTCAATTGGAAATTTGTGTCCTTACAAATCTCCCCCTTTGGCTATTCCGGGACAAAAACCAAACAAAAATCCTAAAGGGCCGTCAATCTCTACTAGACTCAAAACATAACCCTCCCAAACTTGACTCAACCCAAGGATTAAACGCTTTGCCATTGAAAGATGCCGCTTTAGAATAATTTCTGCACACTTAAGCAAACTCATCAAATGCATAGGGAATATCAAAGTATTAAAGGCAATTTTAATTAATTACTCCCCCTAAATTAATTCTCCCCTTTAGCAAACACATAACCTACTTAGAAAGACGTCTCCCCCTAAGATAAATCTCCCCCAAACTAAGATACGATAATAATAGGATTAAATACCATTTCTCCCCCTATCATTTTCTCCCCCTTTTTGTTCAGGAATAGGCAAAGGATAAAGAACTAATAAACATAAAAGCATGTTGAAGCTTAAAGTGATAAGACATGAAAGCATATGGGAAACAAAAGCAAGGCAAAGGCAAAACAAAATATCATATATATATGGACTATAAATATATCAAAAATGCACACACACATATATATAGATATAAACACGCACATGACACAAAAAGACAATAAGTTTGCACACTCGTATGGCAAAAATGTGTCATATGGAAACGTAAGTGTAGGGGTGTGAACTAGCAATAATTAAATTTAGACCCAAACACTTAATAAACATTCACGGAGTTCTCATTTGATTGCAAACTTTATCACATTTAAATATAACCTCATGTGACAATATAGATTGAACTCAATGAACAAACATACACAATGCATACAAGCCTAGCATGATGATGATTCTACAAACCAAATAGAGTCATGACATTAAAGACAACTAGGATAAACGGACATTGTGCAAACCGTTGATATACCATCCAATCTCCCTCAATTTGCATTGATATTCTTTTGCTTTTGAATGAATATATCAAACAAACATAGGCCTTGGCAATTATTTTCTTTTTAATGACAAATATTCTGTTTTTAGGCTTTTGGATCACGTATTTCTTTTAGATCCAATAAACGGTGGCTTACTATCGCAAAGGATTTAATTCATCCTTTCGGAGCCCTTCCCCGTGCACATTTAGATATATAATTTTTTATCTCACAAAGCTCACGTGCAACGGATTTTGACATGCACTAGTCCTCCTAGGTCATAGATATGTAGATGACTAGATTGGTAGGAGAACATCTCAAAAAGCTCAAATATAACACGTGACATTAAGATTTCAAAAGAGCTCGTGCATGTGTGAAAAGAGGCATATAAAAATAGAATCCATTTAAACAATACAAAATCCAACTGCTCCATATAAAACATGGTAAAGAACATTTTAAGGATTGAAAATCTAAACCAAAAGTTCTAGCCACGTGGAAGCGTAAAAGATGGAATTCAAACACAAGTATATGCCACTTAAAGTGTGTCAAACTAAAATACACACATAAAAAATCTTTTTGAGTTTTTACCATTTTTCACCAAAAATAAATATATATACTCAAAAGAATAAACAAAAATCATTTGTATTTTTCATTAAGCTTAAATGAAATAAATAAAACAAAAATGATAAAACAAAAATCTTTTTATATTTTTCAATTAATTCAAACACAAAATATAATACAAAAAGATAAACAAGTCATAATTTCTAGCATATGATATGAAATGAGGCAATGACTAGAAAATGACTTAACAAGCATACATTTAGCATGTGAATATAGCATGAACTATAAAAATCTAAAGTATGCAAAACACTAACACATTCATCCTTTAGATTTAGCAAGGGAGGAAGCATGTGAAAGTAAATGAGAATCAAAAACCCTATTTTGCAAGGCAACCAAGTCGGATTTCCTAACCCAAATTAATGAAGGATGACTATCTTGGGGTGTTGGAACTTTAATTACCGTGGTTACTTTACTATGGGATTTTCTAGGAATTCGTTTAAGATCAAAACAAAATTTCCTAAGATGACCTTTTCGACCACGATGTGTACAAGTAAAAACATGGCGAAAAGATTTACCTAAGGAGTGATCTTTAAATGCATTCCTAGTAGATTCTCCTAAAACGTTGGTTTTGGCTTTAGGGATAAATTCATTGCAAGTATTGAAGCCTAAACCACAAGTGTCATTTTTAATTTGGCCCGTTCCTAATATTTTATCTAATTTTTCCAAACGACACTCCAAATCAAATTTGACATTACTAGAGTCTTTTAATTTATTTTGCAATTCTAAAATCTTAGACTCTAATAAAACATTTCGCTCTTCAAAATCAAGAAGCTCCTTTTTCAAGGATTCCATTAAACCCTTAAGGCTATCTCTTTCGCCTTCTACATATTCAACCTTCTCTTGAAGAGTCCTCTCACGTGTCCTAAGGTCTTCTATTAAAGCACTTTCATCAACGACCTTGACACTTTCTCTTAAACTAGCTTCTAACTTCAAATTAGCTCTTTTCAATTTAATAGATTCTTTATAAAGCTCTTGAAAAGCATTTTGAAGTTCACTCACATTAACCTCTTCTTCATTTTCACTCTCTCTTTCGTCTCCACTCTCACTATCATAAAAAACAAGTGAATCATAAACTTTGACCTTGGAAGTGTCATGTGTTAAAGTTTCATCAATCGATGAGTTATCACTATCACTCACATGACTAGCCATAAAAGCCACAAAAATTTTCTTAGTGGGGGAATCGGGTCCCACTTCCTTATCACTATCACTAAGGGTCGCATTATAAGCAATGGGTCGTTTACCCTCTTTCCTTAGTTTAGTGGGGCACTCATAAGCCCTATGGCCATAACCTTCACAACCAAAACACTTATTGGACTCGTCCCTATCTAAATTTTCATTAATAGGTTTAGGGATCTTCTCGGATTTAGGGATCTTCTGTCCTTTGTCATGTTTAGACGTATCAAATTTCTTAAAATCATTTTTAAGTTAAGAAATTTTCTAAATTTATGAGCAAACAAAGCCATGTCTTCCGAGTCACTATCACTCTCGCTCTCTACTACTTATTTGACCTCTTTTCGGGCTTTTAAAGCAACGCTCTTTTCGATTTTCTTTTCAGTTTTAGAGGGAAACATATCTAGTTCATAGATTTGTAAATCACCTACAAGCTCTTCTAATTTCGTAAAGGCTAAAGTTGGTAAAGAATTTAAAACGGCCACCTTTGGAATAAATCTATCGGGTAGGGACCTTATAATTTTCTTTACAACACGGTCGTCAGGTATTTTCTCTCCCAAGTTAAAAGATGAATTAACAATATCAGAAAGTCTAGCATAAAATTCATCAAAAGTTTCTTTTTCATTCATTTTGATAGTTTCAAATTGAGTGGTGAGGTTTTGGAGTTTTGAAGCTTTAACGACACTAGTTCCTTCATGAGTTAATTGTAAAATATCCCAAGCTTCTTTAGCGGTTTAACACGTCATAATACGTCGGAATTCATCCGGTGTGACAGCGCTAAACAAGGCATTCAAACCACGGGAATTGAAATTAGCAAGTTTAAACTCATTTTCAGTCCATCTATCGGCGGGTTTGGGAACACGTTCATTTTCAACTAAGTAAGTTGGTGGGGACCACCCGTTAACAACAGACATCCAAACTCTCTCGTCGATAGATTTTAGTGTCGATCTCATACGCGCTTTCCAATACGCGTAGTTTGAACAATCGAAAATAGAAAATTTTGAAAATGGGGAAAAATCCATTTTAGCCAAATATTATTTAAGGATCTTTAACGAAATAATTTATCGTTTTTGGCTCTGATACCGATTTGAGAGCGTTGAGCTTTTCTTAGTCAAAGCTCTGATACCACTTTGTAAGCGTTATAAGCAATGATGGATCCCCGGATTTTAATTTTCATAATTAAAAATTATTTATAATTTCCTTTTAAACTAAATCTCGATGCGGAAGCGGTGTGATGGTTCAACTTTAAAACAACAAATTTTAATTTCTTTAAAACAAATTAAAATTACACCAAGTGAGGTAAAATTAATCAATTAATATATTCACTTAAACCAAGTTAATTCAATCCAAGTCCTAGAATTTGCCTAAGTCATATTTATCAATATTAGCAAATTAGGCGAAACCAAATTTTAGCAAATGACTTGAATTAAATAAGCTTTACTGAAAATACAATTTAAGTCCAAATTAAATTGAGTGTGATGATTTAAACCAAATTTTATCTTGAATTATCCTAAGCATGCGTTCTACGTTATTTTGCAAGATAAAATAAATCAATCACACTACGCCGCGATGTACGAGGAAAAACCCAAGACGGGAAACAACCTCGGACGGCCCTAGCCACAAATCCACTAGATACGGAATTACAAGTACAAGACAAAAGACTTACAACACACGACTCGATCCCTCTCAAGCCCCGATGCTTCTTCTTGTAGACACCTCTTCCTAGCGAATAACCTTGGAACACCACCGCAGTCTCGGAATCCACCGATAGGACTTTATATGGTCACCGTCACCCGTACATGGAGCCTTTCTCCAAGTGGGTAGAATCGCAACAAAACGTCTTCTTCTTTGATGGATGTAGAAGCAAACCAAAACTTCTCTTGAAAACGGAAGAGATAAACCGGTGCCAAACTCCAAGAAATTGATATGTATATATGTGAACTTGGATAAACAATATGGGTGTAAAACTAGAGTGATAAGTAAATTTCTCTTTGAAAATCTCACTCAAAAACTTGATCTTTTTCTCTTTTTAATTTTTCTCTCAAAACACTCTCTAAGAGTTTATATGATGTGAAAAAGATAGATAATCAAAAGTGATTCCCGCACATATTAAAATCTAAAAAAGTTGGTTACAAACCAAGTGGGGGAGTGGGTGCAAAACTGCCAAAAAACTGCCAAAAACTGTTCCCGCCTGGCATCTCGTTCGAACGAAATCTCGTTCGAACGAGACTTCTAACGACGTTCCAGATTGAACTCGTTAGAATCTCGTTAGATATCTCGTTCGAACATAAGGTTCGTTCGAACGACATATCGAACGACATTCCAGTGGCCTAATGTGGGAACTCGTTGGCAGGTTCGTTCGAACGACATTTTCGTTCGAACGACAATCTCGTTCGAACGACTCTATCGAACAAAAAACCAGAAAGTTTGAATATTCTTGTTTAAGTCCAGAAAACTTTATAAACATTTATTTAAAGTTTTAATTAATTCTTTCTTAAAACAAAACGCAGTTTTTATAAAACCTAACACCCAATAAACTTTGTTCCAAGCTCCTATATATATAATATTGCATTCATACCTTGGGAGCATGGAACTATGATTGATGAGGTAGAAACGAGGCACGCAAACCGGCACATTTGATGAAGCTTTATACTCTTGCCGCTACGTCTTCAACAAACACTTCATAGGCTTGAGAATATTACAATTAAATACTATCCTATGAATAAATATTTTTGTCCGGAATTGAGCCAAAACTATATATGGACTCAATTGGAAATTTGTGTCCTCACAATAAATAAACATAAATCTCTGAAAAATCCAAACGGAATAGGAAACCGGGCCACACATGCCCTAAATAAGCAGAACTAAAGAAAGAACAGAATCAATGATGAGGTCGTCTAAATCAAGGGCCTGCAACTCCCACATAAGCTGCAGCACGTCAAATTCAAAGAACCTATGCATGACGCCCCTGTGGCTGGGGACCTGTAGTACATACATATATATACAAGAGAGAGAAACAAATGACAAAAAATGGGTAAGAGCCCGAGTGTAAAATAGTTTAAAAATAGTTTAGCATGTATTTAAAATACTTACTTGCTAATGTGACAACCGTGTTAGTATGCGACACTCTCTTGAGACTTCTCACCTCTCATCTAGTGTGCACGCCTACCGTACTACTAATCACATATGTCTATCGAACTTTTCTCATGAAGTTTTATCTCGAGAAATACTAAGGCCATGATATTTAGTTTTAGAAAATCAATCTCTTCCATTTTCTTACGTTACTTAGAACCACTCAATACTGTTACAAGTTCCCGAATACTTATTATAAACCTGGAGCATTTATTCATTAATTAACTACTTATATGCATAATAGAACGTTTCCATATATATAAGTATGTATATATATATATATATATATATATATATACTATCGGCACCCCACATAAATCTATGGTCCTGGCATACTCTGCTATCAAGTCCCTGTATCACTCCTACTAAGGGAAATACTAGTTCGGAATCACGCTCGAACTGTATTAACACAATACACACAAAATGGAGGCGAAGCATAGTTCCAAGTCACTAAGAGGTCAGCACATATCCCTCACGTCTCTTAGGACCGTCTGATTATCATTCTCAAATAGCATGTACCAAGGAATCCTATATTCTAGGGTACAAGTCATTATCCCCTATAGAGCCATAGATAAAACTGTCCCGACGCGGCAACCTCCGTGATAGCAAGTAGCGCGGGTATGATTATTCCCAAACATAATAACTAATATATGTACACAGTCACGCGATCATATATATATATATATATATATATATATATATATATATATATATATATATATATATATATATATATATATTCACATTTACCAAATTAGGTTCGCTCACGACCCATAATTATTATTATCCGTACTTAGCACAAATTTACTCAATGGTCTCGCAGAACGGATTCGTCTCTTTTATTCTCATTTATAATTTATTTCATACTTACTTCTCATCTTTCGAAGTACTCTCTCTCACTAAGTATAATTTCAGTAGGTATACCCTCACTTACCTTCTAGTCTAAATCTTTCACAAGTCTCAATTAAATGCAATTGAGAGAAATACTCCCCCTAAATTAATTATCCCCTTTATCAAACAAATGACCTACTTAGAAAGACATCTTCCCCTAAGATAAATCTCCCATAAACTAAGATACGATTATAATTGGAATGGATACTATTTCTCCCCCTATCATTCTCCCCTTTTTTGTTCAGGAATAGACAAAGGGTAAAAACTAATTTAAACATGAAGCTTAGAGTGATAAGAGTATGAAAGCATATGGGCAACAAAATCATAACTAAGCCAACAAATAATAACGAATACCAATGAAGATGCAAAAAAATGATACCAATGTGATACATACGATACAACCATATGATATTAACAAAATATGCACCAATATAGATACCAATTATGAATTAGAAGCATAGGTGGACTAGAAAGCAAGGCAAAAAAATAGAATACCTCGTATACGAGAACATAATAAATATCATTAACGCACACACACATATACTAGGTATAAATACCACACATGACACAAAATAAAATAAGCTTTTCACACTCGTATGGCAAAAATGTGTCATATGGAAACAGAAGTGTTGGGGTGTGAACTAGCAACAATTAAATTTAGACCCAATCACTTAAAATATTTTCACGGAGTTCTCATTTGATTGAAAACTTCATCACATTTGAATATAACCTCACGTGGCAATATAGATTGAACTCAATGAACAAACATACACAATGCATACAAGCCTAGACTTTTGATGATTCCACAAACCAATAGACTCATGAAATTGAAAGTACAACTAGGATAAACGGACATTGTGCAAATCGTTGATATACCATCCAAACTCCCTTAATTTAAGCATATTATTTTAATCTTTTGAATGAATAAATCAACTAAACAAAATAGGCCTTGGCAAATATTTTCTTTTAATGCCATTATTCTTTTAGGCCTTTGGACCACGTATTTCTTTTAGGTCCGAAAAAACGGTGGCTTACTTGCAAAGGATGATATTTCCTTTCGGAGCCCTTCCCCATGCACACACACACACACACACACACACACACATATATATATATATATATATATATCATTTTTATCACATAAATCTCACGTGCAACGGAATTAACATGCACAAATCCTCCTAGGTCACAAGAAATGGAGATGACTAGATTGGTAGGAGAACACCTCACAAAGCTCAAATATACATGTGAAGTTAAAATTTCAAAAGATCTCGTGCATGTGTGTGAAGGCATATAAAAATAGAATCCATTTAAGCAACACAAATTCCAACTACTCCATGTAAGCATGGTAAAGAACATAATAAGGATTGATAATCTAAACCAAAAGTTCTAACCACATGGAAGCGAAAAATAAAGGATTCTAACTAGGGGTGGCAATTCGAGCTAATGGGTCGTGTTGGGTCTGGCCCGACACGATACGACTTGATTTTATCCAGCCCGAACACGACACAACACGACGTTGTGTTTATTTTTATCAAAATTAACATGACCCGTTAATAACACGTCCCAACACGAATAGCACGATAAAAAAAATTGTGTCAATTTAACACGATTGGCGCGGCTCGACACGATAACCTGTCAATTTAACAACAAGATAACTCGTCAATTTACTATATCCATTTGGGTCTAAATTGGCTTCTAATTGAGTTGAAATTGGGTCGTGTCAATTGGGCTCTAACGGGTCATTGTCGGGCCAATTTCGTGTCAATTTCTTGGCACGAACACGACACGACCCGCTAACAGGCTTAAAAAATCAGGCCCGAACACGAATAGCTATTTTAATTTCGTGTTAATTTCGTATTGGATCGTGTCGTGTTCGGGTCCAAATTACCACCCCTAATTCTAACACAAGTGTATGACACATAGAGTGTGTCAAACTAAAATACATAAAAAAAATCTTTTTGAGTTTTTGACAATTTTTAACCAAAAATTAAAATATGTACTCAAAAGACAAATGAAAATCATTTGTATTTTTCGTTAATCTTAAATTACTAAAAAGGTAAAACACAAATGATAAACAAAAATCTATGTGTATTTTTCATTTAATGCAAACTAAAATGAAAGAAGTATAATACAAAAGATAAACAAAAATCATTATTCTAGCATGTGATTAAGCATGGAGCATAGACTAGAAAATGATTAAAAAAGCATACAATTAGCATGATAATATAGCATGTAGTACAAAGGCTAAAGTATGCAAATTAAAACTAACACATTCAACCTTTAGATTTTGCAAGGGAGGAAGCATGTGAAAGTAAATGAGAATAAAAAATCCTATCTTATAAAGCTACCAAGTCGGATCTCCTAACCCAAATTAATGATGAATGACGATCTCGGGAAGTAGGAATCTTGGCTAACTCGATTGCCTTATGTAAGGATTTTCTAGGAGCTCGTTTAAGATCAAAATAAAATTTCCAAAGATGACCTTTTCGATCACAATGTGAACAATTAAAAGAACGTCGAAAGGTGGAACCTAAGGATTGATCTCTAAAGGCTTTCCTAGGTGATTCTCTTAAATCATTGGTTTTGGATTTATGAGTTGATTCTTTATAAGTATCGAAGCCTAAACCACAAGTGTCATTTTTAATTTGGACCATTCCTAATATTTTATCTAATTTCTCCGAATGACACTCCAAATCAAATTTGACTTTACTAGAGTCTTTTAATTTATTTTCTAATTCTAAAATGTTAGACTCTAATAAAATATTGTGCTCTTCAAATGCGAGAAGCTTATTTTTCAAGAATTCCATTAAACCTTTAAGGCTATCTCTCTTGCCGTCTAAATATTCAATCTTCTTACAAAGAGCTCTCTCACGTGTCCTAAGGTCTTTAACCAACACACTATCATCAACGACCTTGGCACGCTCTCTTAACTAGCTTCTAACTTCAAATTAGCTCTTTTTAATTTAATAGATTCTTCATAAAGTTCTCGAAAAGTATTTTTAAGTTCACTCACATCAACCTCATTTTCACTTTCACTCTCTCTTTCTCCACTCTCACTACCATCATCTTTTATAGCTTCACAAACAAATGCCTCATAAGTGTTATGAATTGAGATGTCATCATTGGATGATTCCTCACTATTACTAACATAACTAGCAATGAACATGGTAAAGTTACGCTCAATGGGGGAATCGGGTCCCTCTTCCTTATCACTATCACTAAGGGTTACATTAAAAGAAATTGGTTTCTTACCCTCTCTCGTTAGTTTAGTGGGGCACTTAAAATCCCTATGGCCATACCCTTCACAACCAAAACACTTATCTGACTCGTCCCTATTTACATTTTCATTAGAAGTTTTAGGGATCTTCTCGGCTTTATCATGCTTTGTTTTTTTAAATTTCTTAAAATCATTATTAAATTTATCTTTGTTAAATTTAAGAATTTTTCGAAACTTTCTAGCAAACATAGCCATATTTTCTGAGTCACTATCACTTTCACTCTCTACTACTTGTTTTTCCTCTTTTCGAGCTTTCAAAGCAACGCCCTTATCTATTTTCTTTTCAGTTTTAGAGGGAAACATGTCTAGTTCATAGGTTTGTAAATTGTCTACGACCTCTTCTAATTTCGTGGAGGCTAAAGTGGGTAAAGAATTTAACACGATCACTTTTGGAATAAATCTATCAGGTAGGGACCTTAAAATTTTCTTTACTACTCAGTCGTCGGGTATTTTCTCTCCCAAATTAAAAGATGAATTAACAATATCGGATAGTCTAGTATAAAATTCATCAAAATTTTATTTTTCATTCATTTTGATGGTTTCAAATTGAGTGGTGAGGTTTTGGAGATTCAAAGATTTTATGACACTAGTTCTTTCATGGGTGAGTTGTAAAACATCCCAAGCTTCTTTAGCGGTTTCACAAGTCATAATGCGACGGAATTCATCCGGTGTGACCGCGCTAAACTAGGCATTTAAACCTCAGGAATTAAAATTAGCAAGTTTAAATTCATTCTCACTCCATCTATCGGCGGGTTTGGGAACACGCTCATTATCTACTAAATGTGTAGGTGAAGACCACCCGTTAACAAAAGATAACCAAACTCTCTCGTCGATAGATTTTAGTGCCGATTCCATGCGTGCTTTCCAATACGCATAATTAGAACCGTCGAAAATAGGAAATTTTGAAAACGGAGAAAATTCCATTTTTAGAAAAAATATTTAAAGGATCTTAAACGCAATAATTTAGCGATCCCTCTCTGATACCACTTGTTGGAACACGAGCCCCCCAAATTTTAGATATTACAAAAAGTCGAGATGGTTCAAATAAACACACACAAATACCAAATTTTAATTTCTTTCAAATTAAAATAAAACCAAGTGAAATAAGATTAAACATACATATATTTTTAATTTCACTTAAACCAACTTAATTCAACCCAAGTTCTAGAAATTTGCCGAAGTCATATTTTCAATATTAACAAAATAGGCCAAACCAATTTTAACAAATTAAACGATGCCTTGAATTAAATTAATATTTACCCAAATTAAAATAGCACCAATTTAATTAAGTGTGACAATTAAACCAAATTTTATCTTGAATTATCCTAAGCATGCGTTCTAAGTTATTGTGCAAGATAAAAGTAAATCAGTCACACTACACCGCGATGTACGAGGAAAAACCCACAACGGAAAAAAATCTCAGACGACCCTAGCCTTAAGTCCACTAAGTATGGTTTTACAATTACAAGACAGATGACTTACTTCCTCGACTCGACCCCTTTCAAGCCTTGACACGCCTTCTTGTAAACACCTCCACCTAGTCGACAACCTAGAACTCCATCGGAACCTTGGACTTCACCAATGAGACTTTGGGAACATCCTCAACCACATATGGTGCCTTTCACCATGTGAGAATGCCGCAACAAACAAACGAGACTTCTTGTTTGAGGGATGTAGAAGTAAACCCAAACTTCTCTTCTTCAAGGTGTAGAGATAAACCGGTGCCAAACACTCCAAGAAAGATATTTATATGGAAACTTGGAATAAACAAACTATGGGTGTAAACAAAAGTGTTTTAAAGATTTTTTTCTTTAAAAATAAACACTCAAAACATGAACTCTTTCTTTTTAGATTTTTTCTCTCAAACTCTCTCTTGGAGATTGTAGTATGTGAAAAAGTTAATCCCAAAAATGTTGGTTCCTTCACTTGATAAGTCAGTCAAAAGTTAGTGGGAAAAAGTAGTGGGATAGAGGTGAAAAACTACCCAAAACTACAAATTTAATTTCTCGTCGGAAATCTCGTTCGAACGAGATTTTTGTTCGAACGACCCTTCTAACGAAGTTCCAGTGGCCTGATGGGAAATCTCGTTGCCAAACTTGATTGAACGACATTCTCGTTAGAACAAACCAACTCGTTCAAAAGATAATATTGAACGAATTCAAGACGTTGGCAAACCTCGTTCGAACGACAATTTTGAACGAAAAACAGAAAGCTTAAAAATCTATTTTTAGCCCAAAAACTTTATTTTAAAGTTTTAAAGAAACCTTCTGAAAATAAACAACATTTTTAAACAAAACTTACACCCAATACTAATTGTTCCAAGCTCCTATATAAATATTCAATGCATTCATACCTTAGGAGTAAACGGAACAAATGTTGTTGACATAGAAACGAGGCACTACAAACACGGCATTTGATGAACCTTTATGAACTTGGCCGCTATGTCTTCAACTTTATAATGTCATGGGGTTGAAGAATGATCAAGAACTATATCCTATGACTCAAACATTTTTGTCCGGAATTGAGCCAAAATAACAAAGGACTCAATTGTAAATTTGTGTCCTTAAAAATCTCCCCCTTTGGCTATTCCGGGATAAAAACCAACAAAAATCCTAACCGGCCATCAAGCTCTACCAGATATAAAACATATCCCACCCAAAATAAAAATACATAGCTTGACTCAAACAACCCAAGGATCAGTATCTTTGTCGATGATGAAAGTTTTCATTTAGAAGAATTCATGCACACTTAAGCAAACTATTAAACGCAAGATGTGGAATAGCTATAGGAGTGTGGGTCATATCGTCCCGAAGATATCATCTCAATGACGAGATATGGAATACATCGCGAATACGATACAAGTGCTCTGGCAACCCCAATCTGTATGCCACCTACCCAATCCTCTCGATAATGGGAAATGGGCCCACGTACCTCGGATCCAACTTCCCCTTCTTCCCGAACCTCATTACTCCTTTCATAGGAGATACATGCAGTAATACTTGATCTCCCACGTTAAACTCTCGAAAGGACCGCTTCGCATAGGCGTAGCTCTTCTGTCGATCACGGGCCACCCAAATGCGACTCTTGATAAGCTCAATCCTAGATGAAGTCTCCTAAATCATCTCTGGTCTGAGCAACTTGTTTCCCCCCACCACTAGCCAATAAGATGGAGAACGACAAGGCCTTCTTTACAATGCCTCAAATGGGGCCATGTCGATCGTGAACTGATAGGAGTTATTATAAGCGAACTCCACCAGTGGAAGATAAGGCTCCCAACTTCCTCCAAAATTAAGGACACACATGCGTAGCATATCCTCCGGCATCTGATTGGTACGCTCTATTTGTCCATCTGTCAGTGGGTGGTAAGATGAACTCAATCTCAACGCTGTACCCATGGCCTCTTGAAAGCTCTCCCAAAAGTGTGACACAAAAATCTTATCTCTATCAGACACAAAATCCAGGGGAACCCTATGTATCCTAACAATCTCGGCAATGAATAACTGTTCATACTAGCCCGTGGTGTAGTCTGTCTGTACTGACAGAAATTAGCTACCTTGGTCAATCGATCGACTATAAACCATATGGAATCGTGACCCTGCTGTGATGTAGGCAACCCAGTAATGAAGTCCATGGAAATACTCTCCTATTTCCACGTAGGTATCTCCAACGACTGAAGTAACCCTAGCGGTCTCTGGTGGTCCACCTTGACCATCTGACAGGTAGAACATTTCGACACGGACTCAACAATGTCCTTTTTCATCCCACTCCACCAGTACTGCCGGCTCATATCCTGGTACATCTTATCCCCTCAGGGATGTACTGCAAATCGAGACCCGTGCGACTGTGTCATCACTGCATGACGTAAGACTTATCCTTCTGGGATCACAAATCTCCCATTAAATCTCAAACCCCCATCAGAGCTCACTGAATAGGTTTCAGCACCCTCAGCTAAGATTCGTATAATCTGCTCCTGGAAAAATGTATCCGTTGCCTGTGCCTATATCACCCTCGTGACAATCTCGGGTGTGACTTACATAATCGATATAAAGGAACGGGCTATCGCGTCCTGGTGACCCAGTTCTTTCCACTTCGCTCTCCATACTTCTGCCATGTCACCTTCCGATTGATGGCTTAACGCATCAGATCTTTTAATATCTTTCTTTAATATTATAGACTATTTATTCCCAAGCACACAAGCATTTATCGAGTTCTAAACACTATGCTACCTATATTTGAGTGCTTACCTACATAACTAGGTGTATTTAAAGTTCTTTTTTTTTCTCCCTCTTACTAACATCTAACATAGGTTTATTTATTGTATCACACATCGTTAAAGCATGACTTAATAATTTATTATATCAACATAGGTTCATATATATATATATAAATATACATATTACGGATATCCAGAAAAGATATCCATAAATACGGGTAGTCCTCTTTGGATACGAATTATCCATAACGGAAACCTTAGTATCCATATCCTCATTCGTTTGTCATGGATATTTTATATTGGTATCTGAATCCGCTCTTTCGGATATCTATTGAGATAAAAATCCACAAAAAACGGATTCTGATTTTCGAATATCCAGTTACACCTCTAGCCGTATATAACATAATTTAAAAACTAATGAACGGAATGATAACTTCCTCTAACACCTTTATAAACTTTAAAAGATAATTAATTTTGTTAATAGTTTACAATTTTAATCCCACGAATAATTTACTACGTCATATTCAAATTCTTAAAAAAAAAACAAGAGTCCTGAAATTAATTCGAAGAAAAGTAAACACCAAATAAATATTATTTTCAAAACGTCCAATTACATTTGATTATTTTAGAGTAAGTCCTGTAATAATAATAGTAGTAGTAGTAGTAGTAGTAGTAGTAGTAGTAGTAGTAGTAGTAGTAGTAGTAGTAGTAGTAGTTGTAATAATAATAATAATAATAATAATAATAATAATAATAATAATAATAATAATAATAATAATAATAATAATAATAATAATAATAATAATAATAATAATAATAATAATAATAATAAAACAAATTGCATTAAGTAGATTCCAACTAATGAGATTAATATCTTGCATTTGAGAGCCTATGTCATAATTTATTATGATTAAGGGATTTTTTACCTAAGACTCACTTTCTGTCGTGTTATTTGACTTAATCCCTACTTTGCTAATCACTTTGACATGACCCCTAATTTTTAATAAAAATCTAACAATATTAAAAAAAACTCTTAATTTATGATTAGACACTACCTCTAAAAACTTTTTTAGACTAAAAAATCCCTTATTTAAACTGAAACCTTATAATCAAACACTCATCTTCTTCCTCACTCAACAAACTCTAAATCTTACACTATACCCAATCACACAACAGTCTCTCTCTACCCATCTCCTATTTTCTCTCTCTATAACTTTCGTTACTCTCGTGATTTCTCAACACAAATAATCCATGTACACCCACTAACAACTGCATACCCATATAACCACAATCTTCTTCTTCACTCAACCCACATCCCAACCTCACTTGAATAATGTAATATCTTTATAGTTGGTTGAAGATCCTCCAGTGATATACCTTCAATTATATATCTTTTGAAACATGTGTATATCTTTGGCTCATGTTTATCAGATCCTTTGTCGACAAGATGCCCTCCCATCCTAGGTTTTTCGACGATCAAAATAGTGATTAAATCAGTTGGATTTAAACATTCCTAAGGTAGATGAAAAAATCAATTGGGTAAAGAGTGAAAGTTGGGATGGACTCCTATAAATGAGGAAATTAAACGATCCATTTGTATTGAAAAGTGAAAAAGTCATCATTTGAATAATTATTTGAAAAAATAATGTCTCAATGTGTGACACCCAGCCTAATTAAATACCGGGTGATCAATCATTTATTAAATTAAAATCAAGGTGAACAGTTGGTTTATTCTCAACATCACTGTCGCAAAATAAATATTTCCAATTTAAACACCCTAAATAATTAAGCTAAGTGTCAAAACAATTTAAAGTCTTATTTTTACTTTATTAAATTTCGATATGAAAACCTTTTTAATAAACAACAGTTTAAGAATCACATAAATACTAAGGATGGAAATTAACACACGGGAATTAAACCATCTAGATAAACCAAACCAAGTTTAAGAACCATAAATGAAATCATCCTGATAATAGTTAACTCCCAAAGAGTACTGAATACTAGAAATATAAATAAACATAAATCTCTGAAAAATCCAAACGGAATAGGAAATCGGGCCACACATGACCTAACTAAGCAGAACTAAAGCAAGAACAGAATCAAAAGAACAGAATCAATGATGAGGTCGTCTAAAGCAAGGGCGTGCAACTCCCACATAAGTTGCAGCACGTCAAATCCAAAGAACCTATGCATGACGCCCCTGTGGCTGGGGACCTGTAGTACATACATATATATACAAGAGAGAGAAACAAATGACAGAAAATGGGTAAGAGCCCGAGTGTAAAACAGTTTAAAAATAGTTTAGCAAGTATTTAAAATACTTACTTGCCAATGTGACAACCGTGTTAGTATGCGACACTCTCTTGAGACTTTTCACCTCTTATCTAGTGTGCACGCCTACCGTACTACTAATCACATATGTCTATCGAACTTATTCTCATGAAGTTTTATCTCGAGAAATACTAAGGCCTTGATATTTTGTTTTAGAAAATTAATCTCTTCCATTTTCTTACGTTAGTCAGAACAACTCAGTATTGTTAGAAGTTACTGAATACTTATTATAAACCTGGGGCATTTATTTATTATTTAACTACTTATACGCACAATAAAAAACTTCCATATATATAAGTATGTATATATATATATTAATCACTCATATATATATATATATATATACTATCGGCACCCTACATAAATCTATGGTGCTGGCATACTCTGCTATCAAGTCCCCGTATCACTCCTACTAAGGGAAATACTAGTTCGAAATCAGTCTCGAACTGTATTAACACAATACACACAAAATGGAGGCGAAGCATAGTTCCAAGTCACTGAGAGGTCAGCACATAGACCTCACGTCTCTTAGGACCGTCTGATTATCATTCTCATATAGCCTGTACCAAGGAATCCTATGTTCTAGGGTAAAAGTCATTATCCCCCATAAAGGTCCCATAGAGATAAAACAGTCCCGACACGGCAAACTCCGTGATAGCAAGTAGTGTGTGTATGATTATTCACAAACATAATAACTAATATATGTACACAGTCACACGATCATATATATAGATATTCTCATTTACCAAATTAGGTTCGCTCACGACCCATAATTATTATTATCCGTACTTAGCACAAATTTACTCAATGATCTCGCATAATGGATTCGTCTCTTTTAATCTCGTTTATAATTTATTTCATATTTACTTCTCATCTTTCGAAGTATTCTCTCTCACCAAGTATAATTTCAGTAGGTATACCCTCACTTACCTTCTGGTGTAAATCTTTCACGAGTCTCAATTCTTTAGTGAACGTACGCACAGTTTTCAATGTATGAATAACTCCTCGTTAACCCACAATTTCATCCCATATTAAATTTCACTCAACGGAGTGTACTTAGACCCTACTGGTTCTCTTCATAACCTATTATAATCTATAAATAATAATCAAGGGTTCCTACGTATTTTAACCGGAGTAAACAAAAAGGGGGAAATATGTATTTTTCCAGTAGGGATCGATCGATTGAGGAAAGGGGTCGATCAATCGATCGATGGTCTTGGTCGATCGATCGATAAAGTAGTTCTTGCCCAGAATCTGCAAACTCGACCTACAGGTTTCATCCAACAATTTTCTCCAAAACGCCATTAATGATCCCCAAACTCCCAAACAAGATTTTTAACAGTCATATATACCTATATACATGATTTCCCACGTGAATCATGTCCAAATTCATCAAAGGTACTGAATTAATTGGGTAAATTAACATAATTATCAAGAACCCTAATTTTTCATGAAACTTCCATTCTTTTAATTATTTTCCAGATTTCTTGCTTCAAAATCCATACAATTTCGTGGGTAATCCTCTACATATGATTTAGATGTCCGGAATATATCTATTTCCTCTCAAACATGTGATTTAAATTCTCTAAGTTATCAAATTCTTCCATGAAACATGCTTTTAACACTCCTAATCTAACATGGGTGAAACATTAACTAAAAAGAAAGTAAGATAGATACTCGCCTAGAATTCAAGGGTCTGATTTGTTGATGAAAAAGATATGGTTGCGTTCCTCGTCGTGCGATCTACGTTTTGGTGGTGGTGGAGTTGCAATCGAGTGAGTTCTAGGCCTTGGATTTGTTGGAAAGCTCTCTACCTTCTTCTCTAATGGACATTCTTAGGTTTTTTATTTTTTTACCCTAAAAGACAACTCCTAATGGCTGATATATCCTAAGCAAATTCGTGGGATTAATTACCCAAAAATACAAAATGTCTATAATACGCTCCCGAGGTGTCAATTAGGCCTAAAAACGCCCTGTGACCCAAAGTAAACCCCGAGGTACACTTTTATGACTATCTTGACCCTTCCGGACACTTTGGGGCACTCGAAACGACCATACAGGCAACTTATAATTTATTTACTTTTATAATAATAATTTAGTCCCGACACGATACAAGCGCGCCCCGACTTAAATTTCCTTAATTGCCATTTTATTCACTCGTGATAATATTAATAAAATCAATCTTATATATTTTATATATTTTGAGAAATCACCTTGGTATCTTCATTCAAGCCTTTTCATTCTATGAAAGCATCTGCATAAACAATAAAGCTGAATGTCTTGCCATTCTAAGGGGTCTGCATATTTGCTTATCTTTAAACTTTCAATCAATTATAGTAGAATCAGATTCTAAAATACTCATTGATACCCTCAAAGGTCATATTAAATCTCCTCCTTGGAACATTTTGTCAGATATCAACATCATCAAATCCATGGAACATAAAATGTCTATCTCATATTGCCATACCTGGAGAGAATCCAATGCAGTGGAAGATATTCTATGTGGTGAAAACTCAAGCCAACACCTGTTTCAACCTGGTTAAAGATCTCCATTTAGCAGCCAAAGGCCAATATAGGAACCATCTTTTAGGGGTTCATCCTCTTAAAATTATTCATTAAAATTCTTTAATTGCTTTGATTTTTGTCTTCTCTTTTCCTCATTTTCTCTTGTAAGGACACCTTGGTAGGGCTTTTCTACCAATTTTTCTAATAAATCTGGTGTTTCTCCAAATATATATATATATATATATATATATATATATATATATATATATATATATATATATATATATATATATATATATATATATATATATATATATATATATATATATTACTTTACTCATCTAGTAATATTCAACAAATTCCCAATAATTACTAACTCTCGTCACGCTAGTAAATATTAAAGAGTAATTTTTCGGATTAATATTAAATTAATATCTCAAATTAAATTTAATAAATCCTCAAATTTAAAAGCCATAAAAATACGGGGTATTACACAATGGTCTCTATCTATCCAAAATTGGGTAACACTAAGGATATGAGACTATAATATTTTAATAAAAAATATCTTATTTGAAGAAGAAAAAAATATTTGTTGCAAATTTTATATTTTCAGGGAAAATGAAACTTTTTCATGATAAAAATCATTGTAGATTTTCCAAAAGATTTTTTACTGAACTTTAGTTTTGACTTTTTTGTTTAACGCTCAAATACGTACATTTTTTTTTAATTCTCATGAGTTATATTAATTTCACCTCATATTGTTAGACTTAAAATTACATTTAAGTCTTCATAAGCTTATTCATTTTTCATTTTGGTGTATATGGTATAACAATAAACCTTGATTACACTACACCATATAGCGAAGATGGTCACACCCAACCCGACATTCATTAGTTTCGAATGAAGAGTGCCGTCAGTTAGTAAGAATTTATTTATGGATCGATGGTCATTTGCTCTACATCGCTTAGCAAAGCAATTTATCGTGACCAGGGTCACGAACCTCGATCATGACTATTTTCTCTGTGACTAAAAATAGTGATCACGAAACTCATCAGTGACCCTAAATAGGGCTCTCAGTTTCTCCTATGACATAATATTGGCTCTATGGTCAGGGACTTAATCTATAACGCCGTGGACACGGACCATATCTATGACCAACGTGGGAAAATATTTGCTCCGTGGTCACGGACATAATCTGTGACCCCATGGTTGTGTCCCAGATCCGTCACCAACAATGGACGATGTTCAAATTTGATCACGACCCTAATCTATGAGCCCCAAATTATCTAGTAAATCATACTAAACATTCATAATTGGATCTAAACATTCGTAATTCAAAATAAAAATTCATAAATTAAATTAAGCTTCGTAAATCAAACTAACCATTCTTAAATCAAACTAAAGCGCCAATATAACACCAATATCATAATAGGATACAATTTGGATACGAATAGGATTGTCAAGGTTCAATATAATAATAGGATAAATATAGGATTGTTAAGGGTAAAATAATATTTTGATACTCAATCTTCCTCTAAATCAATTAAAATATCCTTCAAATTAGGATTGTAATCAAGAGCAGATTGTAACTCTTTAGTAGCCTTTAATGCTTATGATTGAGTAGTCATACCCTTTGGTGCATGCACAAGAATAGACCAATTATCATCGTTTATGCACTTTAAGTAGAATACCGTCTTTACATTCTGAAAGGCACAAATAAAAGGCTCGTCAATTATGTGATCTTTACTCTTCAACTTAGATAAACCTACCATGATAAGGTTTTTTAAGTCATGATTAACTTTAAAATCATTCATAGTGTCCTCCACCTTCTCCCACAATAAAATACTATTTTTATGAAATCTAAATAATCGAGTTCCAGTATTTAGTGCACAATCCCATAACAGTTTTTTAAGGGGGGGGGGGGGGGGGGGGCACCGTATCTTTTGGTTTTTTATTGATTTTGCTACCAACACATGTAGTTAAGGAAGAAATTGAAATTCCGCTGTTTTGCATCAAAAGATTTTCCTCACATGGGTAAAAGACTAAATCAAAACTGTTGGTGTGGAATTTTTTAAACTCTTTTGCAGGAAATGTGGGACCTTTGCTACGCATGCAAGCCTTAAAGAGACAACACCTATTTTATAAGTTGCAATTATTAATTAATCTGAATTAAGGCATGTTTTTACCGTACATGAATAAATAACCGCACGCATAAGAGGTGGAAATTACCCCTTTTTATACCCATGCCCTAATTTCATTCGTCGTGAAATTTCTCCTCCGATTTTTAGCAAATTCGTTCCCATACTTTCTAAAGGTAAATTCATAATATAGAGAATAAATATAATTAAGCAAGAATAATTCAGGTAATTATGTATCTACTTATTCTCTCCAATCTTCAACTTCATGTTGTGATTCGAAGACAGAACAAGTTACTTGCTCGTATTGTAGATTAGTGAGTCTCACCTCCTTAGGGTTCCCAAAAGGCAATTCATCCTCAAACTCGGCAGGTTACTTGATCAATCATCTTTCATAAGGATTAAGCCTCCTCAGCTCTTGCTCTGGCATATGTTCCCGAGCGTATAACGATGAATCCACAGTTATGTATTCTTCAGCAAATGACCCTCCAATATATCGTGTATTCTTAACATAATCTTTAAAGGTTTTCATCAAATGCTCGAAAGAATACATCCAGAGATACCTAACGGGCCCACACAACAAAGCCTCATTACAAATTTACAAGAAGATGGATGTTGACATCGAATAACGACGAGAAAAATATTTCTCTAATACACAAATTGCCTCAGGTAAAGTTTATTTCACAGATTTAAAGTGTTTTCTCTCTTCCACTTTTCCATAAAATAGGGTAAAACAGAAACTTATTTGCATAATTACCCGACAGAGATTTTTGTGCTTAGAAAAGCAATGTAACGTAAACTATACGTCAAAAGGCTCTTAAAAATATCTAAACGCACACTTTAGAGAGAGAAATACTCTTTTTTATTTCAAAATTCAAGTCTACCTCAAATGAAGCTTATATGGGGGTATTTGAAGGGAAGGAGTAGCTTAGGCTCCAAGTTAATGCCCTAATTATAAAATGACATTACTACTCCTTACCTTTAAATACTAAAGAAAAATAAATGAAGATACAGTACAAAATAAAAGAAAAATAACAAAAAGAAGAAAAAAAATATTAATATGCCCCAAAATGATAATAATGCCCACGATTCACATCAATAACCCTTTAGTAAAAAGAGTTTGTCCTTGAACTCAATTGGGTAGGCCAATTGAATCACCCTCCAAAATTATAATCAAGGCATGCTGGGAAAGCTCCTCGAATGCATCCAAATAGTAATGTGAATGATCCATCGCCAACAATGCGCGGTGCCATGGGAGAGAGCATAATCAGAAGATCGGTGACCAACAATGCCACAGTCGTAGCACTGGAAGGTAGGAAGCCATGGGTTTGGAGCAGCGTGAGCAGTGAAAGTAGGGATGGAAGTCATCACTGGAGGAGGAGATGGAGAAAAGGCCGGTGCAGGTGGAGTTCGTGGGGCTCGGGGAGTTGCGGGCGCTGTGTGGTAAGCCTCAACCTTGGACGCATACTCGTTCGCCTTGAGGAAGGTCAGTATCTCCTTCAAATCGAGATCTTTCTAAATGTATGGCCACCATTCGAATATATAGTTGTTGATTCGTAAATTCTCCGTCTTAGGGAGGCGAGTTCGATTGCACTGTCACACGCTGCGTTTTGGCATGAATGAACAATAAGTACACATAAAGCAATGAATTAAAGCTAAGGCGGAATAACATAACTTTTTTCATTATTAATAGGTCTGCATAAGGTTGAACCACCGCAGGGGTAAGTTACATGTGTTTTTGTACGCATGATAATATAGAAAATTAAAAAGCACCACTCCTTGATCAGATCTGGTGTAATCACTGTCCATGTGGTCACATATGCAAATAGGTGATCAATTTTTATCTCTAGTAGGGAAGAGATACTATCCCCTTTCTCCTGGTGCATCTAGAGAAGGAAGGAATTAGCATAAATATGCTAAGTAGGTTCTACCAGTACAATATCCAATGGACTAGTCAAAGATGTTGGAGATAATTGTAATAATTTAGTTAATCTAAGACTAATAAAGGAATATAAAGATCATGAATTAAATAAAATATTTGTAGGAACACGTTGAAAGATGATCATACCTTTTATCACGTCATGTGCATTTTGCATAGGCCGTATATCATAATTCCTCCCACGACTCAAGATTGGCTTAACTTCGGGGTTGGTTAGGAGTGAATTAGAACATAACGGAATTTTGGATTTTGTGAGGGTTTACTTGACTGGCGAAAGATTGGAGCTGACTTTATCTTAGGGCATTAGGGGCGAATATGTCCTACTTCATGACATTCGTGATAATGAATTTTGAAATAGTTTATGTTATAACGGGTATAGGAATAATCTTGTCCACTCGAGTTCACATATAAATGAAGTCTAGAATGAGTTGGAGTTCTGAAGAGATGGTTGTTTATGATGTTTGGGGGTGAAGATCGGATCATGGAAGAAGAATTGCGTTCCACAATGGCCATAACATCAATTAATTAAGAATACTCACGAATTTGTAACAGAGCAATTGAATTATTAACTCTCGGATGTAATCCTCTTTCAAACTACTTGAATTTCTTTATCTCACTGTCTACATATTCTAGGACATAGCGAGATAGTTTGATAAACTTAGCCTCGTATTAGGCTACTGAAAAGTCAGCTTGTTGAAATTTTAGGAAATTAACAATTCATTGGTCTCGGTCAATCTCAGGAAAGTACTTTTTGAAGAAGGTCTCCTGAAATTATTCCTGTGTAAAATTAATAACATTCTGATTGAGCGACACTGCTTGCCGCCAAAAATCGGCTTCACCTTCAAACATATAAGCGACTAAAGTTATTCAAAGATTAGTGGCTATACCTACTCCATTCAGAATATTCACAGTCGGGCGCATACATTTATCAACTTCATTAGAACCTAACTTTTCGAGAAAAGATGGGGATCGGGTCTTAGAAACTCCTTATGAGAATTCATTCTACGAATTTCTTCACAAACATCCTCAAGAGTAGAACGATTAGTTTGTTATTTTCGAGCTAACTTAGTAAGTTCCTGGAGACATCGCATGATTCCTTCAGTTGAGCTTATTTAGGTTGAGTTCTAGCAGAGGGGATTCAAGTACTCACCATCCTAAATTACAACCGTTTAAATAATCAAAAGTTATAAAATTGAAGTAATAAGCCTATTTTATTTCACATAAAGTTATATGGTACGATACTATTGTACATCATAACCCGTATCAATGCAGCTAAAGTTATATTCGACAACATTTAAAATAACTTTTAACGTTGTTTTTGTTAAGTAGGAACGACTACTTCGTCACTGGATGTAGACGCTGAGATGACTAGATAATCTCCTTGGTTTTCACCGTCATTCGAGTCACCAGTGGTGCTGGAAGGATAACCTCCGTTAATTTCACCATTAGATGTAGCTTCAGGGTACATTATTGGAGCTACCAGTTCGTCTGCAAGTGCTAAATTTATAGCTTCTTGAAGTACGACCGGATCATTGGCAAAATCATTTACTTTTCACACTACTTCCATCTCGCCCAACACTCTATTGGTCAACACCATACTTTTAATTTCATTACTTGACCTTACCTAATCTTTTTTTACTCCACAAATCATATCCCTTAACCTGACTAGAGCCTCTTCTCTAACACGCGTTTCCCATCAATTATTTGGATCGTGAACTATGTTAAACATGAATGTATCCCATGTTTCCATACTGCAAAAATGGGTTTACCATAAAATAATAGTAATAAAAGAAGTTACAAAAAGATCAAATTACTAATATCTTATTTATTTCCCGTATAGAATGCTAACTCGATGATATGTTTAGATTTAAAATACGCTCTGATACCAACTTGTCACACCTTGATTTTTGGTATGAATGAACAAGAAGTACACTTAAAGTAATGAATTAAAGATAAGCTATAATAATATAACTTTGTTTATTATTAATAGGTCTACATAGGGTTGAACCATCGCAGGGGTGAGTTACATGTTTTAAGTAGACACGATAATATAGAAAATTGAAAAAGCACCACTTACTGCTCCAATCTGGCAGAATATCTGCCCACACAGTCACATACGCAAATAGGTGACCAGTTTTTGTCTTTAGTAGGGAAGAGATGTAAGGAAAAATTTCCAATCGAGTCATTTGTTATATTGGCTACATTCCGTTGGACAAAACAATTTTGGGTCATTCCTCATCAAGCATCATACAACGTAAAGATTCGAGCATTGCATCCAAAGCTCACCCGACATCAATATGCACACCATGTTCGCTCTTCTAAAAGGTATATGACCAAAATCAATTTTATGTGTTGGAGTATTTTTTATAAATGAGAAATTTTCATAGAGAGTAATGTTCATAAATATTTAATTTTCATAAAGAACCATTTTTGAAATTAATTTGAAATTTTTTTTTGAAAAACATAAATCTCGTTCGAATTTTTCTCCAGGTCGTTCGAACGACCTGGATCTAACGACATTCCCCAGGCTATACTGGAAACTTGTTAGAAGCTCGTTAGAAATGTCGTTCGAACGATCTTGTTCGAATGATATTTCTAACGACATATCTAATTCGACACTGGAATTCCGTTAGATAACTCGTTCGAACGACCTCGTTCAAAAGAGATCTGCCAGATTTGAAAATTTTAACTTATTTTCGAGCAGTTATTTTACAAAACGATTTTTGGTCCACTACTTTTACACCTTCAATAAATGGACGAAAATCAGTTATTTTCAAAAAGGACGTTTCATATTCTCTTAAGAGCAAAATTCATAACTTCCCTCCTTTTGGTAAAATCAATCTCCAACACTACTTTAACCTTTTAATCAAAACCCTTTACAATCAACTTGATATTAAACAAGCAAGTTTGTGGTGGATCTTTGCATTCAAGCTTAGTGAAGATGGTGTTTTTGGGCTTCGGTGGATACCGCGACACGAGGAGTGTCGAGCAACGCGTTGGAGCTTCGCGTACTAAAAATTCGGAGGTCGAGGACATCATAAGCATGCCTTGAGTGAGTCAATATCTGTAAGTCTTTTGAGTCACTTGTAAAACCTATTTTGTAGATGATTTTGTCTAGGCCCAGTTGTTCGAGGTTTTTCCCATTTGGGTTATCCTCGTACATTGGCGCGTTGTGATTGTGATTTTCGCAATTTACTTTATTAAATCGCATAGATGTATGCTTAGGATAATATAGACAAAATTGGATAATTTTATTTCAATTAATCAAGTTATCAATCTCATCGCATTAATTGGAAATTTTTTATGCTAACTTGTAAACCTGCAAGAAGAATTTAATACTGGAATATATCTCTACTTGGCAAATTTTAATTGGGTTGTGTGTGTGTATTCCACGAAATAAACTTAGTTCATATAACCTTGCAACTTCAAATTGGTATTAGAGTGAGTCTCTAAAAGTTATTTAGATGAATCCTGGAGGTTATATGGATAGTTTTTCGTCGAATAGACAACTTTGTTTGATGGAACAAATTACACCTATTGGAAAACACATATGAAATCTGCCCTTAAATCAATTGATGAATGTGTTTGGGTTATTGTTGAAAGAGGATGGTCCCCTCCTACTATGGTAGTTAATGATGAAATTATTTTGACTCCTGTAGAACAGTAGTGTGAGGAAGAACTAAAATGGTGTAACTTTAACTCTAAAGGTTTAAATGCCTTATTTGGTGCGTTGTGCCCCGATGAGTTTCGTCGTATAATGACGTGAGAAACATCAAAGGAAGCTTGGAATATACTCTAAGTTACTCATGAGGGAACCAGTATAGTTAAAGCTTCAAAACTTAACAACCCAATTTCAAACGATCACCATGAAAGAATCTGAAATAATTGATGAGTTTCATGCTCGTATATCTGATATTGTTAATTATTGCTTTAACCTTGGTGAAAAAATACCTGAAGATCGTGTTGTCAAGAAAATTCTTAGATGTCTTCCTAAGCGGTTCATTCCTAAAGTCATTGTTCTCAATAAATTAGGAAATCTAAATACTTTAAAACTTGAAGAACTTGTTGGTGATCTTCAAACTTATGAACTAGATATGTTTCCTAACGATAAAAAAAGCAAAGATAAAGGTGTTGCCTTAAGAGTTAAGAAAGTCGATGTGTCTAATTCTGATGAGTCTGATATAAATCCTGATGAAATATCTTTATTTGCTAAAAATTTTAAAAAAAAATCTCAAGTTTAAAAATCAAAACTCTAAATTTGAAAAACCAAAATTTGAGAACAAAAACAAAGGAGGAAATAGAAAATTCAATAATCAGGATCCGAAGAAGTTCAACAAAGATAACTAAAAAGGATGATTCAGAGAGATGCTTTGAGTGTGAGGGATGTGGTCATAGAGCATTCGAGTGCCCTACAAAACTTAAAAGACAAGGCAAAGAAAAAGCAGTTTATAATGCCACTCGAAGTGATAGTGATAATGAGTCTGAAGACTCTGATGACTCTACCGCGTCTAGAAATAATTTCACTGCGTTTATGGTAAGCCATGCTAGTAATTCAAGTGTGTCATGCCTTAATTTTAACCATTCCGAGAAAAATCTTGAGGTTTCTTCCACTCACTCTACTCGTAGTGATGAAAAAGAAGTGAAAGTGAAATAGATGAAAGTGAACTGCAATCCGCCTATTCTGAACTATACAATGCGTCTCTCCGTATTAAAAAAGTTAACAAAAGATTAACCTTTAAAGTCTTAACTTTAGAAAAAGAGTTGAAAGGCCTGAAGGAGAAGGAGGCTTTAGTTAGTCAACTCGAGGCAATTAAGATATCTCTTTCTGAGAAGCTTATCTTGATAGGTAAAGAAAAATGTAACTTAATTATCTCCTTGGAAGGTGTCAACAAAGATCTTAATGAGTCTTTAGATCTTAGAAAATCTCTCGAAGCTAAAATTGCCCAACTTGACAAAGATCTCGAGTTCTCTCGTGGAGTTAAAGTCACACTCGAGGATAATTCAGGAAGAATGGGAAAATAATTTCTAGGTCCTGTTTTAGGATATGAGGAGAAAGGTTATCAAGAGAGAAAGGGTATAGGATATGAAGAAGGAGATTAATCAAAATTTAAACTCAAACCAATAGCTAAGTTTGTTACCAAATCTAATGTTTCTAAAATAAGTCCTACTAAGCAACCTTTAAAAGCTAGTCCAAAAAAACCCTATGTGTGCACTTATTGTCACAAACGGGGTCATCTTAAATATTTTTACTACACGCTTGGAAAGAACTCTCATTTCACAAATTCTAAACAACACTATAGCTCCTTAGCCAGTCTTAAGAGTCAAGTTGAGTATCTAGTCAATACTTGTAAAGGTCTAATGGAAGAGATTCTTAGGTTTTCTAAAGTCCAAGGAAATAATTCCAATTATAACACTAGAGCCAATAAAGGAAGGAAAATAACTCAAGCTTGGGTTAAGAAAAATCATGCCAATAAAGCTTTTGTTGCACTTAAGGCTCAAAATACCTCTCAATGGTACTTTAATAGTGGTTGTTCGAGACATATGACTGGTGATAAATCTCTATTCACCACTCTTGAAAACTGTAAAGATGGTAAAGTCACTTTTGGGGATGGTAGCAAATCTCGAATCATGGGTAGAGGATCTATTGAAATCTCCGGGTTTCCTAAACTTGAAAATGTCCTTTATGTTGATGGTCTTAAGGCTAATTTAAAAAGTATTAGCCAATTATGTGATGAAAATCTTGATGCTAAATTTAGTCAATCAGAGTGCACTGTATATGATCAATGGGGAGAATCTATTTTACAAGGTGTTAGAACTAGTGACAACTGCTATGGAATTATTCCTAAATCATCTTTAGTTTGCAATAGTGCAAAAGACTCATCGACCGATCTTTGGCATCAAATATTAGGTCATGTAAACTTTAGAGATCTTGATAGATTAGTGAGAAAAGAGATAGTTCAAGGCTTACCACCACTTGGAAAGCCAACCTCCACTATTTACGGGTCGTGTCAATTAGGAAAGAACATTAAGAGTCCTCATAAGAAGTTAAACACTATAACTACCTCTCGTGTCTTAGAATTGATACACGTGGACCTTATGGGTCCTACTCGTACCAAGATCATAGGAGAAAAAAGATATATCCTAGTAATGGTGGATGATTTTTCTAGGTACTCTATTGTAGGCTTTCTAAGAGAAAAATTTGAGACAGTTGATTTTCTTACTGTTAAGTGTAGAACTCTTCAAAATCAACACGGTGTTACCATAAACTGCTTTAGGGGTGATAATGGTACCGAATTCAAGGAATCCGGTGTGAATGCTTTTTGTGATAAAATAGGAATTAAATATGAATTCTCGATTGTTCGAACTCCACAACAAAATGGTATAGTTGAAAGAAAAAATCGAACGATCCAAGAAATGGCAAGATCTATGCTCCTAGGAAGAAATGTGCCCCGTAGGTTTTGGGCCGAAGCGGTTAACACCGCATGTCACACAGTAAATAGGGTTTATTTGCGTCCTAACACTAACAAAACACCATATGAATTGTGGATGGGTAAGAAACCTAATTTGTCCTACTTTAGAGTGTTTGGTAGTCCGTGCTATATTCTTCGAGATAGAGAACTTCTAAGAAAATTTGACTCAAGAAGTGATGAAGGTATATTTCTAGGGTATTCTCAAAACAGCAGAGCCTTTAGAGTATTCAACTTAAGTAGCTCTAAAGTCATGGAATTAATTAATGTTGTCATAAAAGACGATGCTCCGCCCACACCAATTGATAATGAGGAAGATTTGTCATGTGAGTGTGATGTTGTGTCCAATGTTGAAAGTATTGAATCTCAAAATGACTTGGTTGTTCCCACTACTGAGAAAAAGGATCCTACTCCTTAGGTCCATAAAAGTCATTACACTTCAAAAATTATAGGAGATCCCGAGGTAGGTGTCAAGACTAGGGCGCAATTAGAAAATGAAGTTACCTATTTATGATATACTTCTAAAATTGATCCTAAAAACTTTAAAGAAGCATTAAAAGATGAACATTGGATTAATGCTATGCAAGAAGAACTGTTTCAATTTAAGAAAAATGATGTTTGGTAATTAGTCCCTACGCCTTCTAATACAAATGTCATTGGCACAAAATGGATTTTCAAAAATAAAATGGATGAAAATGGTGTCATTGTTCGTAATAAAGCTAGATTGGTTGCACAAGGATACACCCAAATAGAAGGTGTTGACTTTGAAGAAACTTTTGCTCATGTTGCTAGGTTAGAATAGGTTCGCCTTTTACTCGCCATAGCATGTCACCTCCAATTTAAATTATATCAAATGGATGTAAAAAGTTCCTTTTTAAATGGTATTATTCAAGAAGAAGTCTATGTTGAACAACCGAAAGGGTTTGAGGACCCAAAGAATCCTAATCATGTCTTCTTCCTAAAGAAAGCTCTATATGGCTTGAAATAAGCACCCCGTGCTTGGTATGAAAGACTCACTTCTTATCTCCTTTCTCATGCTTTTCTGAGAGGGGGAGTAGATATGACACTTTTCGTTCATCGTGATGAAAAAACTATCCTAGTTGCTCAAGTATATGTCGATGACATAGTGTTTGGGTCTACGTGTGATAACCATACTCAATTTTTTTCAAAAGAAATGCACAATGAATTTGAGATGAGTATGGTAGGTGAACTTACTTTCTTTCTAGGTCTTCAAGTTCATCAACTCGAAAGTGGGATATTTTTATCCCAAACTAAGTATGCTAAAGACATTGTTAAGAAATTTAAACTCGAATCCGCTAAACATGCTCGTACTCCTATGAGTTCATCGATTAAACTTCGTAAGGATACCGAAGGAAAGGATATAGAGCACACACTTTTTAAAAGTATGATAGGTAGTTTACTTTACCTAACTGTTAGCCGTCCGGATATTTCCTTTAGTGTAGGAGTTTTTTCCCATTATAAAGCCTCCCCAAAAGAGTCTCATTTACTTGCTATTAAACGTATTATCAAATATGTTAGTGGGATCCTATCTTTTAGAATTTGGTATTCTTTCAACACAAATGGTTGTCTATCGGCATATTCAGATGCCGATTGGGCAGGAGATGTTGATGGATGCAAAAGTACCTCTGGCGGTTGTTTCTACTTTGGAAGTGCACTTGTCTTACGGATGATCAAGAAATAAAATTATATTTTATTGTCCACGGTGGAGGTCGAATACATAGCCACCGAGAGTTATTGCAATCAACTCATTTAAATGAAACAAATGTTGGAACAGTACGTTATCTCTCAAGGCAGTATGACTATTTATTGCGATAGTACTAGTGCCATTCATATTTCCCATAATCCCGTTCAACACTCTAGAACCAAGCATATTAGGATCCGTGAACATTTCATTCGTGACTTGGTTGAAGAGAAAATCATTTCTCTAAGCTTCGTTTCTATCGATCAACAATTGGCCGATATCTTTACTAAACCTCTAGATGCCCTTAGGTTTGAAAACCTTAGGAAATCAATTGGGGTTTGCTCAATTGATTGAGATCGAAGCCATTTATCTAGTCTAGGTTGTTTCTCTTGTATATTTTTATACCTATGAACTAGATTACTTTTGTATATATTTTATTCAAAATCTCAAAAATATTTTCGTCTTTCTTATTTTCATGGAACACGGGAATGGTTAGAAAAGCTTTCATAAACTTTTGTCCATATGGCTTTGTGTTCGATGTGTTCGGATCACTATCCTATTTCATGTCCACGTGGCTTTCGATGAGTAGTTATGCCGGATCTCGTTTCTCTTGTGCACAAAAATGTTCTTTTATGATATGTATCTCTGTGATTTCCTCACACCTTTGCCTTTTTGCACACACCGTTCATGAAATATTGCGGATATCTTGTTTACATTATACTTGCAAAGTGAGATTTTGTGTTGTCTTCTCAATCCTGTCACATCTATTATAAGCAATCAAAATTGTGCATGATCATCCATTGCCCGGATTGAAACAAAAATGATTACGTTCTTCTAGTTGGTTTTCGTTTCAAGTAATGGACTCGAGCTGCGAAAAATATAAAGTTTTTGCGTGAAAAGCCTCCATTTGCATTCTTGATTGTGTGCCTAAATAGAAGCATTGAAAATGATATATAATGCCAAGGCCAAAATAATTATCTTGATTGATTCTTCAAGAAGAATAGTCTCAATCTAATGTTGCTCATGGGAGATATAAGTTGAAGATCAATGGGCATGCACATTTAATCGATTCATTGCTTTCTCATTGTGACATTATTGGCGAGAGAATCATCTATCTTGTATGCATGGTGCATTTGTGTTTGAGTGTCCAATAGTATTTCTTTATTGACACAAGGCTAATGTGAGTGAATATTGCGTTTATATATTGTTTGACATTCCGCACTTGTACATTGTTTTGGCTAAAAACTCTCACTCGTATTGTTCACACCCCTACATTCTCGTTTCCACTATTTGAATATGTTGACACAAGCTAGGACTATTAAAATCCTTATTTTGGCATATTTCTGGCCTTCTTAATTCCTATTCTTATGTTATTTTTAAAACTATTTTATTTTTATTTTTATTTTAAAAGATTGATTTTCGTCAGAAATTTTCGTTCGAAAGAGATTTTTAATGAAATTTCTAACCTCCTCTCTGTAACTTCGTTCGTAATGTCGTTCGAATGAACTTCTAACGAAATATACAATAGGGCTCCGGAACTTTGTTCGAAATACATCGTTCGAACGACATCACTCGTTCGAACGACCTGGGTTTAAAATCTGCGATTTCGTTTCCCCAGACTCTGCCGCCTCAGTCTTTTTCTTATTATTTCTGCCCACGTTTCCCATTTCCTTACATTTTTCCTTCCCCAACACTCTTCCACTCTCTTCCATTACCCCTTAACCCTTACCCATTATCCCTCTCTCCCACTCTCTTTCCCACTCTCTATTTTCCCACGATTAATCCATCTCACTTCCTTCCTCCATTAACCTCTATTTAATCCATTGTTTGCTGTGTAGATCTCCTATTTGCGGTTTTTCTCTTCCATTCAAGGTATTTTTCTTCTTTTCACTATATATATATACTCATATAGCTATATGCGTTTGGGATTTTTTGTTAAATCTTTTATTTCTTTGTCTCCCAAATTCCATACATGCATATGTGTATATCTATCTAGGTATTTAAAGCCAGTCTATTTAGTCATATTAAGCTACATTCCATGATCATTTAAAATATATTTTTCTTAATTAAAAATTATTTCTATTTCCCAAATATTAGTTTTCCTCTAATACATTTTTCTTCTTTTCATGGAATATATCTTAATTATTTTTTAGCGGATGGGATTTGTGCTAATTGGTTGTTTGGTTTGTTGGCTTACTTGGTGTGTTTGGCGGTTTGGTTGGATTTATGTCGGGTAGGTTCTGGCCTTTGCCCTCGTTTAGAATGGCCCATAACGTTCGCCCACGTCGCATTCGTGACTCTCTTGAGGAATTCTCCTCTTCCTCTAATGAGGAGTCCAATGCAAATGCAGCTATTTCTGACCTTAGGCTGCGTTGGGGGTCACTCTCCGCACACACTCTATATCACACCCAAGGCTTCTCTACACGCTCTATTGTTCAGGAGAAACTTGTTAATCTCCAATCCCTGCACGGCACCACTGTGCATTCGTGGATTTCTGATTTAGGGTGGGACCCCCTATTCTCACTCACGGACACTGTTTTTCCCGACCTCATTAGAGAATTTTATTTCGGGATGCATGATAGGGAGAATAATATTTACCCTCGAGTGCGCGGTAGGGAGATCATTGTCTCTCCCGAATCCATTGCTCATATCATCCCCTTACCTAGGTTCAATAATCCCTCCATCCCATGGACTTTCAATACTCGTCCTGACCCTTCCCTCGTTATGCGTGCCGTCTTTAGGCTTAACCCGCCCGACACTATCACCATCTTTCACAAACACTTACATGCTGATTTTATGGTCCTTAATTGGATCGTGTGTGCGTGCCTTATTCCCCGTGCGAACACAACCTAAATCACTAAAATGCACATGGACCTCATGTTTGTCATTAGTATTAGGGCTGCTATCGATCTCCCCGCCTTCATCTTTAGTGTCATTCGGACGGTTAGGATCCTCCCTTCCAGTCCCGCTCGCCAAGCCCTCCCTTTTGCTGCTATTATTACCCGGTTTTATCTTGTCGCTGACAGCCCCCACCTATCCACCGATGTCCTCGTCACCCGATACCAAACCATTAACATGTCATCGGTCAGCCGATCTCGTGGTCATTTACCCCCCGATACCCCTCACCTCACTCCTTCCACCTCCTCTCACTTCGCCACTTCCTCCCACCCTGCCCCCAGTCGTCCCGCACCTTCTCGATCTATCCATCGACCCTCTTCTTCCTATGATCCCTCACCCGTAGAATTGGAGGATATTTTGTTTGTCCGTTCACAGGTTGAGCAGATTCAGGAAGCTCGACGTCAAGACAGGGCGCTTTTGCAGGAGCTTTTGGTTTCCATGCAGCATGACCAAGAGGCACAAGCTCGCCGGGAGGAGGCTCAAGCACGCAAAGATAAATCATAGGCACGTCGAGATTCTCTTCTGTCAGAGCACCTTGATGCCATTCGCCTTATGGAGATGTGCCGAGGTGCAGGCTCATCCGGTTCTGGCTCTGGCTCTCTTCCCTATGATTCTCCACATGATGCTCCTGATGTACTTTGTTTTTAATTTCCTTTCTCAATGTACTTGTGAGGATGAGTGGATATTTTATTTCTTGTATTGTTTCCTCTGGTTTAGATTTTTTCCTTCTGACGTGTATGCCCCTTGAATATTTCCCATTTCCTATTGGTTATTGAATCATCATGTTGTTTCCTTTGTCACTTAATTTCTTAATATTTATTGGTTTATTGCCTATTGTTCTCTCTATTGTCATTTAACATGCAGGCCATTTATCCCTTTGTCTTTTTCGGACAAAAATGGTGAGAAATATTCATAGGAGGAATTCATTATTTAGGGGGATTTAATTTCTTAATATTCAACATATGCATATTTTAGGGGGCGTTCATTAACTATTCAGAACATATGCTAACACATTGTTTTATATATGCTTCATTCTCTACTTCCCCATGCGTTTATGAATTTATTGTTTCATGTGTGTAGGATACATCACCTACTCTTTTGCAGCATCGTCAGTCGTGTCATTGAGTCTGCCTTTTTTTAGGGTTTTAGGATGGGCTTTAGAATCGGTTTGACGGCTCGCTTATCAAATTCAATCTTTTTATTTCTTTTTTATTATTTTGTTTTGTCCTGGAATAGCCAAAGGAGGAGATTTGTAAGGAAAAATTTCCAATCGAGTCATTTGTTATATTGGCTACATTCCATTGGACAAAATAATTTTGGGTCATTCCTCATCAAGCATCATACAACGTAAAGATTCGAGCATTGCATCCAAAGTTCACGTGACATCAATATACACGCCATGTTCGATCTTCTAAAAGGTATATGACCAAAATCAATTTTATGTGTTGGAGCATTTTTTATAAACGAGAAATTTTCATATAGAGTAATGTTCGTAAATATTTAATTTTCATAAAGAACCATTTTTGAAATTAATTTGAACCTTTTTTTAAAAAAATAGAAATCTCGTTTGAAGTTTTCTACATGTCGTAATAATGACCTAGATCTAACGACATTCCCGAGGCTATACTGGAAACTCATTATAAGCTCGTTAGAAATGTCGTTCGAACGATCTCGTTCGAATAAGATTTCTAATGACCTATCTAATTCGACACTGGAATTCCGTTAGATAACTCGTTCGAACGACAAGTCGTTAGAACGACCTTGTTCAAACGAGATCAGCCAGATTTGAAAATTTTAACTTATTTTCGAGCAGTTATTTTACAAAACTGTTTTTGGTTCACTACTTTTACACCTTCAATATATGGACGAAAATCAGTTATTTTTAAAAAGGAAGTTTCATATTCTCTTGAGAGCAAAATTCACAACTTCCCTCATTTTGGTAAAATCAATCTCCAACACTAATTTAACCTTTTAATCAAAATCCTTTACAATCAACTTGATATTCAACAAGTAAGTTTTTGGTGGATCTCTGCATTCAATCTTAGTGGAGATGGTGTTTTTGGGCTTCGGTGGATACCGCGACACGAGGAGTGTCGAGCAACGCATTGGAGCTTCGGGTACTACAAATTCGAAGGTCGAGGACGGCATAAGCATGCCTTGAGTGAGTCAATGTCTGTAAGTCTTTTGAGTCTCTTGTAAAACCTATTTTGTAGTGGATTTTGTCTAGGCCCAGCCCTCTGAGGTTTTTCCCATTTGGGTTATCCTCGTACGTTGGGGCGTTGTGGTTGTGATTTTCGCAATTTACTTTATTAAATCACATAGATGTATGCTTAGGATAATATGGATAAAATTGGATAATTTTATTTCAACTAATCAAGTTATCAATCTCATCTCATCAATTGGAAATTGTTTATGATAACTTGTAAACTTGCAAAAAGAATTTAATATTGGAATATATCTCTACTTGGCAAATTTTAATTGGGTTGTGTGTGTGTATTCCACGAAATAAACTTAGTTCATATAACCATGCAACTTCAAGAGATACTAACCTCTTTCTCCTATCACATTTGGAGAGGGAAGGAATTAGCACAAATATGCAAAGCAGGTTCCACTGTTCTATAGCAATGATATAGATATAAATGAGAGTTAGAGTGTGTATAAAATCCGTGTTTAAAACTTTTGACAATAATAAGATAATAGTTTCATACTTATCAGGTTATAAAAACATTAAAATGTTGAAACTCACAATTCCATATTGACTAGTCCATTTAAGAAACACGATTCATTACCAGTTTATTTAGCATCATGTAAAGAAAGTCAAGGAGTTTTGAACTAATAATTCAATTCTTACTCGTTCACTAAATGGTAAAAAAGTATTTAACCCATCAGGTAACCCATAATAATAATCAATCAATCCAAAACTTTTGGGAAAAAGTAACCTCGTATGCACACTATTAAAGTGGCACTTATACGTATATAACAATAATCACGGCTCTCAATCATCTAAGACCAGTAGACCAAGTAGAAAGTTTCACGAGATAACACGGCAGTCTAGTCCTTAGTTAATACTAATGCTTATGGTAAAAAATGGAAAATAGTGCGAGGATGAACTGAATCAATAAGGTACATGATATCAGTTATTAGATGAGAAGGATTAAAATTGATCTTTAAGTTTAAATACTAGTGGTAAATTCCAATACTGATGATGGTTAACAAAATATGTAGTATGACAGTATAATAACATGAACATACTAAGAGTAAATGGGGCTATCACATAGTGATATCAATAGAGGTATTTCAAATACGCAAAGTATACTATTGAAAAGGTAAGGAAAACCTACTTGCTTGGTATTCGGTTGGCTTGCTATCACACTAGGATATTTGGAAGAACTGGGGATTGATCTTTTGTTATACAATGTGTGGGTATATAAGTATTTGGGGTTAAATTAGTCAGTTTTGTATTAAAATTGTCTTTTTTAACGTTCTGGGGGCTTATTTGTAATTGTCTTAAGACTTTAAAATACTGAACTTATGCTCGTTATTGAACTTTGGTGTAACAAATTTTTTATCTTAAAATAGTTTGATGTATGTATGGACAAAGTTTTGTGGGTCAAATTCATAAGTTGGGAAAGTATATAGGGGTTAATTTGCAATTTTGGAAAAGTTGTCAAGTAAAAAACTTTCTTTTGCATAACTTCAGCTTGGAATATTCAAACATGCCCTTACCTTATACCATTTTGACCAGAAAAACTTAATAAATTATTTTTAAAAAATTCAGAAATTCCTGATTGACCACGCGCCATCATGCTCATTGTCAAGGTTTCTGAAAAAAGTCTTCATTTTCAACCTCTAGATTTTGACCTTTTAGGGTTTCAATGTTTGATCGAGGTTTTCTCCTTCGTTGTTATACCATTTGATATGATTCCTTAACAAACTTAACCTAATTTTTCATGAGGAATCCAAATATATAAGTTTTATGGATTGACATTCAGTATAACTCAAGATCCAAAACTACGTTTTTTCCTAAAAATTTGACCTGGTCTTCATGGATTTCTAGACTATGGATAGGCCTCTTATGAATTGGGTTTGGTTTATGATATATATATGAGTAGTGTGGTTTTAGTTTCTAGAATTAATTTGGATTGTATATGAAGAATTTAAAATTTTCTATTTTTTTGTTCAAAATACACTTTTGATCGAATTGAGCTCTACATGAACATTCATGGCTTTTGACCATTACACTCGTGATCCTTACGTTATAATAAACTTATATATGGCTTCAAATCAAAGTTTGAGGCAATATATCAAATTTCACCATTGAAACTCAAGCTTTAATGGTGTTTCTACTGATTTTTGCTATCCTAGGCCATTCTACATGTAAAAGCTTGCATATTATGATTGTTTCAACTATATTAACTAGGCAGAAAATAACTAGAATTGAAAGAATTAAAAATGAAGCATAAAATGATAAGATATCAGATTTGGGAAAAAAATTGAGATTTAGAACAGAACTGTAGGGTGATTTTTTTACTGCTAGGATCGTGGGGTATTTATACTTCTTCGTGAGAGGATTTGATTGGAGCTCAAGGGAGGTGTATTTGAATCACTTTAGGTAAAGTTTTAGTTTTGGGTAAATGGGGTGCACATGGGTTCATGGTGGTTTCATGTGGTTTTTAACTTCTTATAGTGATGTATGGTAGCATGTGGATAGGGGTTGAAGTTTAAATCAATAAGGTTTCAAGTTTTGTCCTTAATTGTTGTATATTTACTAATATAGCTCTAAAAGTAAACTTTTTATAAAATATAGGGGTATTTTGGTAATTTCAAAAAGTTTCTTGGGTTAAAATTCTAATTTTATGTTAATCTAGGTCTAAAGGATTAATTTGATTAAAGTTGTGGTTTAGGGATTAAATATACCTCAAGTTATCTCACTTTGAAACTTTTAGTGGCTCTTTTATAATTCACTGAAACTTCAAGGGGTCTAAGTTAATAACAAAAATGTAGGTTTTTAAATATAGCAACTTTCCCCTATATAAGACTTTTGATTTTACACACTTTATGAGGGTTTAAATCATGGTTTTAGGTAAATTAAAATTAGGAAATTCTCAGTTCTTAAATGCACAGGAGCTGAAACTTCTCCGTATACTCCACTACCGATGGGGTGTCTTAACTGAGAGACTGAACGTGAGCAAACAGGTCGTGCTCATAGGTGGGAGGGATGAATGGCGCCTGGAGGGCGGCCTTCTTCTCGGGCCAATTCTCGATAAGGGAAATCATGCCGCTGTTCGGCAGTTGCAGAGGTCGTTCCACCAAACCCGGGCGAATTTCTTAAATTTGGTGTCTATGAGGAGAACAAAAGAGCGTCCCTAAACATGCTTGTAGTAAAAAAATTATCACCATTGATTCAAACCAATCACTCATGGATATGGGAACTTCGATGCGAATATCCCTATTGAAACTCCAGAAAATTAGTTAAAAAGCCATGGATAGTGGACCCTCGTCCTAATGAGCATTAAATCCCATCACGTTACCTGGCACAGGGGGAATAAGTGCTCATCTAGTTTGGAAATTGTGACAAAATTTGAGTCCCATCCCTAGATACCAAAGAACCTCAGATTCTTCTCATGATGCCTCAATTGATTCATTTAAAGGTAAATTATCAACCACACACACACATACTAGGATTGTATACATAATCCATATATTGCATCATTTGCTTGTGTGTGAGTTAATTCCCTTTTAAATTATTCTTTAATAATTTTGCGATTTTTTAAACAATTTTTAATTGATTTTTAAGAAATTAAAGTTAGGTTTTAAAAGCTTTGGGGTCATTCTGCTATTACGGATTATATCATTTCTTACCTAAATGTTTGGTTGGGTAGAATCCAAAAGAGCTTGAGACTTGACGGTGTGTGTGTAATTAAGTTTACATACGCATTTTTTTAGTTAATCTGAGCCTTACACTTGTCAACTGCATGACGGCTTGTTTTGTATTTGTTGTTAGATTGAGAACCTGTACCCAATATCAGCCCTTGGATCTTTTTTATTGACGTATTGCATGCGTTTTATCCCAATCCCTGTGAAACCTCTTTAGACTAATCATCGATCATTTAATCCACCGCTGTTGTTAAACCGTTGGATGCGAGTCAACAACCAAAGACCAAATCTCAGCCATTAGATTTGAGCTGATATTCATGAACGTTCCTTGCCTAGTATAAAAGGAGGTTGAGCCTCAGCATTTCAAAAACTTTTACTAGTTCGTCAAACTGGGAGAGAGAAGATAGAGAGAAACCAAAGAGAGAAAATAAACCCTAATCTCGTTTCAAACCCTAAACTCATTTTAGATCTAAAACCAAACCTGAGTGTTTGAGAGTTATTTTGGAGATGGTTTGGAGCTTGTTCGTGGTTTGAATCCTCTGAGTTTGAGATCTTTTAACCAACTTAGACATTTTAAGTTTGATCTCTATTTCCTTTCATAGACATTGTAGATCTTGCTATTTTAAGTCATATTATACTTAGATCTGCATTATTTCGCTTCTCGTCTTGAGAAATCATATTTGTTGATTATTTTCTTCTGTAAATATTTTTCACAACTCGAGAATCAACAAATTTATTTTATGTTTTTAGTTCTTATAAAACAAGACTTCTGATCTAGTTGGAATCGCAATCGGTGGTTTACAATTTCAAAAACATTTTCAAAACCCACTGAAATTATTTAAGACCTTGATTGTCTTCTGAGCAAGGTAACCTTGGATTCTGGGTTAATTTGAAAGATCAAGAAAGTCTGTTGTTTCTAAAGCAGAGAGAAACTGAAAGCCCTTTTCATTTAGATCTTTCTGTAATTTGATAGGACTTGTTTGTATAAATAAGTGTGCGCGTGTACATGTAATTGTTAGAACACTATCACAAACACTTGTCACACTATAACACAAGACGTGTTGGCTATAAGATCTTGAAACGTCAAGAGTCGACGTAAAGCTGAAACAAAGTATGGAGAAGTTAGCAAGATGGGAAAGCTACATCAACATTATAACTGCAGAGAAGTTAGAATCAAACCAGTGGGTACATATTCTAAACTTGTATAGATCTGTTTTCTTTGCATGTGTGTTAAATAGCTTGTAACTTGTATATTTTATTTTAGTGGATTTTTGGTTTGTGACTTAGAAGTCACCATGGATGTTTCCTCAGTTGGGTGAGGTTTTACCACGTTAAAAACTGTGTGTACTTAATCTTTCAACATCTCCTCATCTCATTCTTGTTAGTGTGACGATTTAACTTATTTTAAACCATTTTAGTTTTGTTTTTCAAAACTAGTTAGATAATCTTGAACAAATCTCATACATATTTTTATTAAACACAGCTTGTGATTCATCTGTTTGATTTAAAGAAAAGGGTTTCCCCAAAAAAATAATTCGGAGTTACTTAGACACTTAAGTAACAGCTTTTCAGTTGGTATCAGAGCTTTGGAATTTTTCTTTAAAGATCTTATGTTTCTGAAATTGTTTTCTTAAAACCAAACAATGGACGAGAAATCTGAAAGATTTGGTAACTTGACCAGACGCTCTCTCTTTGATGGAAACTACTTTCCTTACTGTAAAGTAAGGATGGTTGCTTTCATATAAGGAACTTTGGGATATGATGTCTGGGACATTGTTGAAAATGGATATACTTGTCCTACTAAACCATCCACTGAAGGAAGCAATGAGAGGATTAAGAAAGTATTAAGTGAATTCACTCGATAAGAGAAGCAAGCCTCTCTGAACAATAACAAAGGCGAGAATGCCATTTTTATGTCTATAAATGAACATGAGTTCAAAAGGATATTATCTTGTGCTACTTCTAAGGAAGCTTTGGATACACTGGTTACTGCACATGAAGGAGACACTAGAGTTAAGGCTGCTAAAACACAGATGCTTATCCAGTAGTATAACTCTTTAATTATGTCAGTCCCTGAATCATTTGATGACTTTTACATGAATTTGACTGACATTGTGACCAAATTACATTCTAATGGGATAATCTATGATAGGCATGAAATTGTCTCGAAAATTCTAAGGTCATTGCCACAGAAATTTGATAAAAAAAAGATATGCTATTGAGGAAATGAATGATCCAAATCTCATTCCTGAATTACTCAGTAGTAAATTGAGAACTGTGGAAATGGAACTAGAATTCAAGAAACAATTAACCCAGTCCCATAGGAAAGAACTAGTTCCAACTTGAGTTTTTCTGCTAAGCTGATAAAACCTGAGCTTAGTATTCCCAATAATGATTCTGATGATGAATGTGATATATATAGTTTGGACAATCAGATTGCCTTGATGTCAAAGCAATTTAAGAAGATTATGAAATTTAGAAATAAAATGGCATCCAGACAAGGCAAGTCAGATTACTCAACTCAGTCTAATCACAAACCTCATGAGAAAGGTCAAGACAAACATCACAAGGACATTCATACGAGACCTAACAAAGATTTTAAGAATACTGAATGTTTTAGATGTGTAAAATTGGGTCATATAGAACAAGATTTTAGACTTAACTTGAACACGACCAACAAACATACTAGGTCCAACATTTGCAAGACATGGGATGATTTAAGTGATTCTGATAATGAGGAACTTAAGTCATCTGGTGCTTTTTATCCTTGCATGTATTTCTTTGCCAACATTATCTATAATGATGATATGCATGTGCTTAAGTATAAGGATGGTGCTAATAGCTCTACTTTTATTATTATGAATCATGCTGCTACTGGTTTAGATGCTTTAATTTCTGGGAACATTACTAGTTCTACAGCGGGGTGTGTGAGTCAAAGGGAAAGTGATAATGACGATGTCAATGTGTGTGTGAGTTCAAGAATTGAGTCCTTAGGGGTCACTTCACACACTACACTTAGTGATTCGGACACTAAAGACCTCCCTGATGTTCACACACTTTATGCCAAAACTCTCAAGAAAAACTCTAGTCTAAAGAAGATAGTACAAGAGCTCACTAAGAAACTAGAAGACCTAAGTCTAATGGTTAAACTTAACGCTGAAGAGTATACTACCCAATGTTTAACTCATGAAAATGAAGGCAAAATATTTGATCGAAAATTGAAAATTTTGATTGAAACAAATGAAACTCTAGAGAAAAAATATAAAGGGACATTATTAGAATTGGAACAAGCTAAGGAAAAGACAACAACTATTTTCAAAAAATTTGCCAAGTTTGAAAATAACACCAATTATTTTGATGAATTTGTTGCTGATTCAAAAACCAATTCTGATGATAGAACCTGGAATAGGATTTTGCCAAAATTTAAATACACAAATTAAAAACTTTGAACCAATCAAGTTTGTGTCAGGTGGAAAAAGACCTATGGAAACTTGTCCAGACTTTCAATCCCTAAATGATGATTTTGATACAAAATAACAAAAGTTGGATATTGGGGAATCAAGTCACTCTAAGTGTGATAGTCTACCTAAGGCTAAATATGTTTTCCCTCCGATTAGGAAGAGTGATTCTGCGTTTCAAACTGTAATCCCTAGGAATAAGGTTCAACGTCAAAATCCCATGAAACCTATGTTTAGAGACTTTACTAAGGAGATAACCTCTTCAAGCAATCTGTATTGCTCTTGCTGTAACATATACGGACATTCTTTCAAAGGATGCTACTCTAGACGTTTAGGTAATCATGTCTGTAATACTCCTTTATACCAAAACTTTAACTACTCTAGGAGAAGCCATAACAATTATGCTCTGCCTAAATAACCAGACAAAAACTCTAACTATAGAAAGAAAAAGACCAGACCTAAAAGATCATTTACAAGAAGAATTCCTAGGCACTTTTCTAAACCAAATTCTCATATCCTCCATAAAATTCAAATGCATGTGCAAAATATTTTCCAACAAAAATCTAATGCTCGCAAGTTTTATCAAATGAGAGAAAATATGCGCAAAACAAAAACAAGAGCTATTTGGGTTAGAAAAGATGAGCTATTACCCCAAATGAAGTGTAACTTTGTGATTACTGCTTTAAAAGATTAACACACTCCTTCTGGTTGGTATTTAGACTCTGGGTGCTCAAAACATATGACTGGGGATGATATAAAACTTTTAAACAAAACTAGCTTTGCTGGAGGAAAAGCTATTTTCAATGATGGTGTATCATCTCAAATCACTGGTAAAGGAACACTCCAAGAAGAAGGATTGCCTGTGCTTGAAAATGTTCTTCTTGTAAAAGGTGTTAAGGCTAATCTACTTAGTATCTCATAATTTTGTGACTCAAATCATACGTTCACATTTTCAAAGAATAATTACAAGATTTTAAGTAAAAAAGGTGAGTGCATACTTACAGGACTCGGGACTACCGATAATTGTTATACTGTCCCAAAAAGTACTGAAGTTTGTAACATTGCCAGAACGGATGACAATAAAATATGGCATAATAGGTTGGGTCACATAAATTATGATAGCCTTAGTAGATTGTCTTCACAAGAAATAGTTAAAGGAATTCCAAAGATCAAACTTGTCTCTAACATTGTTTGTGGATCATGTCAGGAAGGAAAAATTATTAAGGCATCTCATAAGAAAGTTACAGATATCCTTACCTCTAAACCCTTGGAGCTCATCCATATGGACCTAATGGGTCCTTGTCGTACTGTTAGTCTATGTGGAGGCAGTTACATTCTAGTTATGGTAGATGACTTCACCAAGTTTACTTGGGCGGCTTTCTTAAAACAAAAGTCAGACACTTTTAGAACTTTTTTGAAAATATTACTTCATATTAAGATGAGAAGTATACTCAAGTAAATATAATACGTAGTGATATAGGAGGATAATTCATAGATACAGGTGTTATAGAGTATTGTGGCTATAATGGTTACAAACATAAATTTAGTGCTCGTAAGACTCCTCAGCAAAATGGAATTGATGAGCAAAAGAATCGTACCCTTCAAGAGCTGGCACGTGTTATAATTCATGCTAAATGTTTACCTAAATATTTTTGGGTAGAATCAATTCGTACTGCGTGTCACATTATTAATAGGGTTTATCTTAAGAAGAATTATAAAAAAACTCCTTAAGAACTATGGTATGGGAAGAATCCCAATCTTAAATACTTTAGAACTTTTAGTAGTACATGTTACGTCTGTAAAGACAAAGAACTCTTATCCAAATTTGAGACTCGTGGAGATAAAGCTATCTTCCTAGGATATTCTCCCAACAGTAGAACATACCGTGTCTATAATCCTCGCACAAAGATATTAATGGAATTCATAAACGTTATTGTAAGTAACACTACTGTTGAGAGTAAGATTGGAGAACCAACTATTGTGGAAGAGTCTGAAACTGTTTTAGAAAATATCTCTCCAGAAATAGATGATTCTTTGCCTATTGAGAAACCTGAAGTACCTAACTGGGTTTCTAAAGATCATCCCATAGATAACGTTGTTGGTAACCCTTGTGAGCCTATGCGTACAAGATCTCAATTAAGAAACTATGCTCATTATGCATGTTTAGTTTCCCTTATGGAACCAAAGAATGTAAAAGAGGTATTGAATGACACTCAATGGATTTTTTCCATGCAGGAAGAACTTTTTCAATTTGTCATTCATGATGTTTGGTATCTTGTACCCAGGCCTGATCATAAAAAGGTTATTGGCACACGTTGGCTATTTAAAAATAAAACTGATAAAAGTGGGATAATCATTACAAACAAAGCCAAATTAGTGGCTCAAGGATATTCTCAAATTGAAGGAATATATTTTATCGAGGCATTTGCTCATGTAACTTGCTTAGAATCTGTTTGTCTTCTTTTTTCCATAGCCTGTTACTTGTACTTTACGCTTTTCTAAATGGATGTAAAATCAACCTTTCTTAATGGAATCTTGACTGAAGTGACCTATGTTGAACAACCCAAAGGATTTATTAATTCTCAGTATCCAAATCATGTTTATCGTCTTAAAAAGGCATTGTATGGTATGAAACAAGCGCTAAGAGCCTGGTATGAACGTCTTTCCAAATTTCTCTTAAATAAAGGTTTTAAGAAAGTCATAAATGATCAAACTCTATTTGTGAAACATTTTGACAATGATATTATTATAGCTCAAGTATATGTCGATAATATCATTTTTGGATCAACTTCCCCTTCACAAGTTAAATAATTTTCTGAAATTATGCATAAAGAATTACAAATGTCTCTTATGGGAGAGTTATAATTTTTCCTGGGTCTTCAAGTCAAATAGAATTCATAAGGTTTATTTGTTTCACAATCGAAATATGCTTTCGAGCTTGTTAAAAAATTCGGGTTTGAAAGTGCCAAAGAATCTAGAACTCCCATGAGTATTATGGTCAAATTATCTAAAGATGAGAGTGGAAAATCCATAGATCCTACTCTATATCGTAGTATGATAGGAAGCTTACTATACCTTACTGCCGCACGTCCTGATATTATGTATGCAGTTTTTGTGTGTGCCCGTTATCAAAATAATCCTATAGAGAGCCACTTAGTATGTGTAAAAAGAATCATTAAATACATAAAAGTCACTCTAAATTTAGGACTCTGGTACACCAATGATACTCCTAGTTCTATAATAGGATACACTGATGCCGACTGGACAGGGTGTGCGGATGATAGTAAGAGCACATCAGGAGCGTGTTACAATATCGGTAACAATTTGGTAGGATGGAGTAGTAAGAAACAAAACCGCATTTCATTATCTACAGCTAACTCTGAATACATTGCTGCTGGAGTTGCTGTGCCCAATTACTTTGGCTTAAGAAAATGCTAAATGATTATGGCATTCAAGAAGACCAACTGCATCTCTATTGTGATAATCAAAGTGCAATCAATCTCTCTAAAAATCCTGTTCAACACTCGCGAATAAAACATATAAAAATTAGACATCATTTTATACGAGAATTAGTTGAGACTAATGAATTAGAAATTAATTATATTCCTACAGATTTGCAGCTCGCAGATATGTTTACAAAACTTTTGGATTACAATAGGTTTCATTCTTTGCGAAAATCGATAGGAATGGTTTGTGCTGAATAAACTCATGTGACTTAAGTATTTTTTTCCCTTTGTCCATTTGGGACAAAATGGGGGAGAAATTTGAGTCTTATGAGTTCCTTTTTTCTTGTATATATGATTAAATAGCTTGATCTTAGTCTTATTTGCAGGAATATGTACCGTTGTCTACAACAGATGTTATTAGGGTATTGGTTTGTAATTAGTTGAGTTATGTAAGTTTCTTTTTCTAGAATATGGGTAGATAGAATTTTGTATACGAATAGGTTTTTCTTATTTTTTCGTATCCCTACGAGTCCTAGTTGACTCAAAGGAGATTTTGACTCATATTTCCAAAGGGGGAGATTGAAGCACCTTATACTCTTGACTTACTAGAGTCTATATTGTATAAGTGTTCATCTAGTTTGGAAATTGTGATAAAATTTAAGTCCCGTCCCTAGATACCAAAGAACCTCAGATTCTTCTCGTGATGCCTCAATTGATTCATTTAAAGGTAAATTATCAACCACACACACACAATAGGATTCCATACATAATTCATACATTGCATCATTTGCTTGTGTGTGAGTTAATTCCCTTTTAAATTAGTCTTTAATAATTTTGGGATTTTTTTAAAACAATTTTTAATTGATTTTTAAGAAATTAAAAGTTGGGTTTTAAAAGCTTTGAGGTCATTATGTTATTACGGATTATATCATTTCTTACCTGAATGTTTGGTTGGGTAGAATCCAAAAGAGCTTGAGACTTGAGGGTGTGTGTGTAATTAAGTTTGCATACGTAATTTTTAGTTCATCTGAGCCTTACACCTGTCAACTGCACGACGACTTGATTTATGTTTGTTGTTAGACACATAACCTGTACCCAATCTCAGCCCTTGGATCTTTTTACTGAAGTACTGCATGCATTTTATCCCAATCCCTGTGAACCCTCTTTATACCAATCAATGATCATTTGATCCACTGTTGTTGTTGAACCGTTGGATGCGAGTCAACAACCAAAGACCAAATCTCAGCCATTAGATTTGAGCTGATATTCTCGAACCTTCCTTGCCCTATATAAAAGGAGGTTGAGCCTCAGCATTTCAAAAACTTTTGCTAGTTCGTCAAAATGGGAGAGAGAAGAGAGAGAGATGGAAGAGAGAGAAAAACCAAAGAAAGAAAACAAACCCTAATCTCGTTTCAAACCCTAAACTCATTTTAGATCCAAAACCAAACCTGAGTGTTTGAGAGTTATTTTGGAGATAGTTTGAAGCCTGTTAGTGGTTTGAATCCTCTGAGTTTGAGATCTTTTAACCAACTTAGACATTTTAAGTTTGATCTCTATTTCTTTTTATAGAAACTGTAGATCTTGCTATTTTATGTCGTATTACACTTAGATATCCATTATTTCGTTTCTCATCTTGAGAAATCACATTTGTTGATTATTTTCTTCTGTAAATATTTTTCACAACTCAAGAATCAACAAATTTATTGTATGTTTCTAGTTCTTATGAAACAAGACTTCTGATCTAGTTGGAATCGCAATCGTTGGTTTATAATTTCAAAAAAAAATTCAAAACCCTCTGAAAGTATTTAAGACCTTGACTGTCTTCTGAGCAAGGTAACCTTGGATTCTGGGTTAATTTGAAAGATCAAGAAAGCCTGTTGTTTCTAAAGAAGAGAGAAACTGAAAGCCCTTATCATTTAGATCTTTATGTAATTTAATAGGACTTGTTTGTATAAATAAGTGTGCGGGTGTGCATGCAGGTGTTAGAACACTGTCACAAACACTTGTGACACTACAACACAAGAAGTGTTGGCTATAAGATATTGAAACGTCAAGAGTCGACGTAAATCTGGAACAAAGTGTGGAGAAGTTAGCAAGCTGAGAAAGCCACATCAATATCAGAACTGCAGAGAAGTTAGAATCAAACTAGTGGGTACGTATTCTAAACTTGTATAGGTATGTTTTCTTTGCATGTGTGTTAAATAGCTTGTAACTTGTATTTTTTGTTTTAGTGGATTTTTGGTTTGTGACTTAGAAGTCACCGTGGATGTTTCCTCAGTTGGGTGAGATTTTACCACATTAAAAACTGTGTGTACTTAATATTTTTACATCTCCTCATGTCATTCTTGTTGGTGTGCTGATTTAACTTGTTTTAAACCGTTTTAGTTTTATTTTTCAAACTAGTTACATAATCTTGAACATATCTCATACATATTTTTATTAAACACATCTTGTGATTAATCTGTTTGATTTAAATGAAAGAGTTTCCCCCAAAAAACAGTTCGAAGTTACTTAGACAGTTTAATGTTGAATTAAACGACCCAAGTAACTTCTTTTCAGTTTCGGCAGTTGCATGTGGGTGGTTGGGCTTCCGATTGGCTATAAGTGGGGTAGGATATGGGGTTTTGGGTGTTCTTAGGGTTAGGGAAACAGTGATAGTGAGGCTAGGGTTTAAGCCACTTGGATGGGGGTGGATGGGGGCAGTGGGAGTTTTTTGGGCAGTAAGGAGTTGGGTCGTTTGTTGCCTCAACTCCACTACTTGTTGCTTTAACTCGAGATTCTCTTCATGTTATTGTTTGGATTTCTTAGGAGCCATTGAAGAGTAATGTACAATTTTGGATAAAAATACACCGATACACCAACACCAATATGGAGCGACATCCACTCTGACTTTGGAGAGAGAAATACACTTTTTTATTTCAAAATTGAAGTCTACCTCAAATGAGGCTTATATGGGGATATTTAAAGGGAAGGATATCTTAGGCTCCAACCGAAAACCCAAGTTACAAAAATGTCATTACTACTCCTTACTTTTAAATACTAAAGCAAAACAAATGAAAATACCATAACAAAATAACATAAAAAGAAGAAAAAAATATTAATATGCCCAAAAATGAAAAAAAATGCCTTCGATTCATACCAAAATGCCTAAAAAAGAGGGGGATTAATTGAATGATAACGTGCCAATCGTGAGACTTCACTATTTCAGGTCATTTGTTTGGTAGCTTACTACCCTGTGCAAATTACTGAAATACCTAGCCGAAGTCTTCAAGGTTAACCATGTATCTAGGAGGATGTTTTTCTTACTAGTAGTCAAAGTGAAAGCAACTGGGGGGATAGAAATTCTTCAAGTTATAAGATCGTTTTTTAACCACAATATATTCTTTATTCTCATCTTTTATTAATCGCGGCACGCCCTCTTTCTATATTTTGAATGAGATCCACCCGTAGAGAATTTAGAATTCTAATTTCTTTCAATTCAAAGAATAGGAATGGTGTGGATAAAAATCCAGTATTTTGCAACGAAAATAACATAAAAAACTGGAAACATGTTCCTATCAAAAGTTCCGTAACACTCTTTCCTGCATACATCACATCAATTACATGCCTTACATGATGATCTTTCCAAACAAAAAGTCAAAAATATTGATCGTCTGTACCATGCCTTCGTTTTACTAGGGTCATTCGGATCCTTTATATCTTTACGCTTTAGGTTTACAAATTGAAGGTATTTGCCTACATACGTATTCCCCACAGTTGCAGTATTCCCCTTCTTATCGATATACTAACTAGAAAGCCGAGTAGGTTTCGTCCTACGCTCATGATCGATATGTAAGAAGTTAGACTTGTCATTCCTAAAGGGGTGACTTGTAAGCATAAATCTACAATGATCTATATAACTCATCTTACCACTATGGTGAAGCCAAGTGGATTCAATTTCGTACCCATATACGTAACATCGATAATAACAATGAGCATTACAACCGAACAATCTCTCATAAGTAGGAAGGTCATTGATCGCCCCGAACATCATTTGTTTAAGTGTGAATTCTTCATCCTTATGAGCGTCAAATGCCCTCATGCTTACTTTACCATGAATAATGTTAGAGGGAGACATAAAGGTGCCATGAGAACTATTCAATAACTACGATTAATGCTTAAATTACCAAGAGGGTTAAACCCATTGGTTCATAAAGCTAGCCGAATATTACACGGTTCTTTTGCTAACATTGCGCGATTCCTTTGCAAATTTAGGGTGCCATACATTTGAAAGTTGTCAGAAAAGTGAATCAATCGAATAATGAGTGAGATTCCTACCCACCTCATATCGAGTGTGCCATGTCATCACCTCTTCTGTCCACAATACAGTGAAAAATTATTTTAATCGTGGCCCAAGGGGAAAATACTTCAAAACTTTATAAAGAAGTTATGAGAACGTGCAATATTTTATCGTCTTGTTTTTTCCATTCCCACAAGCCACATATATTAGCTCACTACATATAAGATGCTTGTCCTTCTCTTCGTGCTCTTTGCGGTACAATATGCAATCATACTTTCATGCATGAATAAAATTTTCCCTTCAAACCCAAACCTTTCGATCTTTTCTTCATGCTAGGATATTGTTTTTGGTAACGACTTCTCTTTGGGGAATATGTCTTTAACACACTTAAGAATTTCAATTATGCTATTACCCGACAAACCAAATTGACTCTTTAAATTATGAAAGCCAATTATTGAATATAATATCGAGTGATTTTCATCGCAATCTATATACAACGTTCTAAGCGTATTGGATTTCAACCGTACATATTTACGATCTTCTGGTAATTTAGCATCAAATTGTAATATTTGAATGATAAATGTATAAATAAGTTTAAAGAAGATTTTGTTGGGTTTAAACATAGAATTAGGAAAAGTAAAAATTCTAGTCTTCAAAATATGTGAAAATAAGATTAAATGTACAATGAAAATAAGGGTGTAAGACTACATGTGTTGATAAAAAAATGGTATTTTCTTAGAAGTGTAATTAGATTTTTTGAAAAGAGAAAGTAAACAAATATCTTGTTTGGGAAAATGGTTAGTAATAATGTTGAATAAATGTTAATGAATGAACATTGGAAAGTTAGTGTATACTTAGTAATATTATAAAAGATTAGCACTTATGAAATTGAAAAGGATATAATAAGGTAAAGGTGTTTCCAATTAAGAAGAATATTACTCTAAGGTTAAAAAGGGTGTCGAAGTGTTAGAACACTTAAGAAGTTAGTGTGGTAAATTTAATAATTGTGGTATGTAAAGACTATGTTCCTATGTGGACCAATGAAATAGGCAAACGTGTTATCCCACGTGTCCGACCAAACAACTTGATTGGGATCAGAAGAACTTAGTCGGCAAGAATGCCAACCAACTCTAGAAGTCCAAACAGATGGAACATCAATGATTATTCATGCGGACTATCAACTAGTTATTAATACCAAGAGTTTTACTTATTGTACACAGATGTAAATGCCTTGCAATATAAAGGTGTTCCATCTTTAGGGTTTAACACCCATATAAATATAAGTTCGTCCCTTAATTCAAGGGACAAGAAAACTTAATTTCATACACACATATACTCATCTTTTTGAGTTCTTGTCAACTTGCTTAAATAACAACTACAGTGGTTGTAGGCTATTTTACAGTCGAACCACTCTAAAATCTGTCTTCTATATGTGTGATTTGAATTATTTTCATCATTTTTCTGTGATTATAAAAATGGAATCTATCCATTTTTAGACATCAACAGATTGCCGTCATCTGTGTGAATGTTTTTTGTTGTCAATTTTCTCAAATACTGCAAGTGCACTGGCTATTATAGAATTACGAGTGTAAGTATGGGTCGAACCCACATCGATTTATCAAAATTTTTCGTTAAAAATAATTGTGATTGTCCAACTAGATTAAATCGGTTTAGAGATGAGATTGTAATATTAAACTAAGCAACACAAAAAAAAAACTACGCTAGAGATAAGCAAGGGAGAATGAGAACTAGGACATTGGATCCATTTATCACGTTTTAACTAACACTATGTAATAAGTTAAACTCGTCAGTCCCGATTTTATAACTCAAATTAAACCGACTCTCGTCGTATTTAATTCGAAGGATAACACGGTTAAGTTAACAATAATATTTAACGTCACTAAATTAAGACGACTAAAATCCCTATTCCCATAAAAGTTTACTTTTAGATTTCAAAGTATAGTCTTTAAGCATGGACTATCAAAACAATCGAGTGCAATCATAATCCATCAAAAAGTACTCACACTTAAAAATAAAAATATGATTTTTTCTCAAACAAAGTCGAAGGTTTAAAACACACTCTCATGTCGTTTTAAATGAATACCGAATTTTTTAAGCCTTTAGCACATATCGAGAACAAAGATGAATTTAAATCACGCAAATTATTAAGCAAACATGATAAATTTCACCTAGTCCTAGTAAGGAAATTACGCAAGCATAATTGAAGACATCATAAAATTGCAAGAATGAATATGAATTTTTATTAATATACAAACTTACAAATGAGGTGTCTTACAATTGATGTTGACAAACATCTCCCACAAAATAATTCTTAGCCCTCAATAAAAATATACTCTCAAAATAAAATTACCAACAATTGTTCTAAAGTGACTCTCTCTAAAATTCTACACTTGTTCAACACACCAAATAATGAGCCAAAGGGTTTTATTTATAGGCTTAGGGTGAGGCATTAGGGTTTTGGTGGAACTCTTAAACTTCCACCTCTTTAAATTCCCCCCACTCGAAAAATCTTCTTTTTTCACGCTGAACACGCATGCCAAGTTTCGTCCAATTCGGAGAATAAAAATTCTCGACTTTTCACAAGTGTAAAAACAACAATTTTTTGAATGACCGTAAAATTCTTCTTTTTCGCACCTTTTTCGAGTTGATCATCAATTTGCACAAAATTCCGTCATTACCGACAGAAATTTCACTAGGCAACGTTTTTCACAAATTAGAAAAAGAATAATATGAAATTATTGAAGCACCCATTTTTTACTTAGAATATCCATTTTAACTATGAATTCAATCATTCTTGCATTTTTTTCCCTTTTATTAAAATGATCCTAAGAACTTATTAAATAAAAAAATGGGACTAACAACGTATAAATTCATCATTTTGTCTATCATCATTCTCAACCAAAAACATTCATTTGATCTTCTTGACATATTCTATGAGATGAATGAAATTCCTGAAAGCAGTAACGTTGTTGGAGGCAATGCCCCTCCTTTCACTGTCTATCTAAATGGAGTCCTGATAAACCTTGCCAAAGGACAAGAAGGAATACGGGAGACTATGAGACGGCTGACTTAATCCTTATAAGCAATGTCGACTGCTCCATCTCGGCACACTAATAATCCATATTTCAGATGGAAAATGCCACCTCCTCCTACTAGTAATAATTAAAATAGTTATTACTGGTCTTCACGTGATAGGTTTTATCGCCCAGGGGCCAATTCTTCCATTAGATTAACGGATTACTACGATAATTTCTCTCTCACTCCTAAACGTTCAAGTGCCTAGGAAAGAATAAGCAGGACATCAGCCTTTGATCATCTGGGTCCTCGAGTATATGAGGGATATTATCTAGAACCATCTCGATCAAAAGAACGCAATATCGAGCATCATGAAAGATTAGTTACATCAAGAACAAGCACCTAAGGATCTGTCCGTGATGAGCATACTTTTCAAGAAGAGAGCTCAGCACAAACTCGTGGAATAAATGGTTGAGCTGCTTCAAATAGATCTAAAGCCAAAAATCCTTCATGGAAAGGGTCAATTCAATGATTAGAAGATCAATACGTCTAAGTTTAAAACACCAGAAGTTACCCCTAAATATGATGACAAGACTGACCCAGTTTTGCACATTAAGCAATATCAGACAGCCGTTGATATATATTATGTTCCTGATGAAATGAAATGTAGATCTTTTTCAATCACCATCACCAGTTCAGCCGAGATATGGTACAAGAACTTTACCTGATGACAAATTTCCAGTTTTAATCGACTTGTCGAGATGTTCATTTGTAACTTCTGTTTTAGGGCCAAGTTAGTTAAGAGAACACTAGGGAATACATCACTCATTTCAGTAACGAGAAATTGGAGGCGGTTAATTATGAGGAAAAAATACCCATCACAAACTTAATGAGTGGATTACTTCTAGAAAATTTGTATTATGCATTGGCAAAAGATCCTCCTAAAACTGTTACAGAACTCATGGCTAAGGCCAAAAAAGGATAAATGCCGAGGAATCAATGGTTGCAAAGTAAGGCCCTGTGACCAAGCCTGTTGAAAAGAAGGAGCAAAAATAGAAAAATAGGATAAGCCCAAAAAATATGAAGCATGCACTCCACTGATGATCAGTGTCCATCATATCCTAGAGGAAATTAGGCGCAATAAAGATTTGAAGTGGCCTGGGAAGTTGAGGGCACCCCCCCAACCGAAGAGACAAATCCAAATATTGTGAATTCCTTAAGGATTATTGACACACGACAGATAATTTTATTGCTTTAAAAATGAAATTAAATCCATCACTCACTGAGGAAAGCTGAACAAGTTTGTTGATCAACATGAAAGCCGAGAAACAAGAGGAAGGTCAAACTCCCCCTGTAAACCAAGAGATGACAAGAAGTGAGGCCACAAGGATGGTTATGAAGATAATTCAGACCAACCAAAGAGGCCCAAATAATCACAAATTGAGGTAGTTATGATAAGCTTTGGTTCTTTTAATTGCCACGTCGTCACAGGTGATATGAGGGAGTAGGAGATCATGTTCTCGAGAGGAAATCTTACCTGAATGAAGCATAAGTATGCTCCTACATACAACGTATTAATTTGAATACTGGTGATGATCGGCCCAGGAAAGTAAACAAAGATAAGCTTATCATTGGCTTCTATAAAAAAAATCTCTCCGGAGTACTTTATTCCCATGACGACCCATTGGTTATCAAGTTTTAAATTTGGGAAGCCATAAATGCTAGGGTTATGATATATAATGGAAGTTCGGCTGATATCATGTTCTATAACTATTTCCAGAGCCCAGTATTGAAGCTTAGTCCACTGGAACCATACCACAGACCCTGGATCAGCTTCTCAGGGGAAATGTTTATCCTCTAAGAATTGTTAAATTGGAGGTGTTATTCTATACTTGTCCAGAAAGATGCACAAAGAAGATACGTTTCTTTGTTCTAGATAAAAATGTTCACTCAGCTTATAATGTGATCCTCGACAAAGTATGATTAAAGAAATTTGAAGTTATACCATCCACTGTCCACCAATATTTGAAGTTACATACTCACTTCGGAGTCAGTGTAGTAAAGGGTGATCAGAAGGTGGCCAGAGAATGCTATTACCCTTCATCCAGTCAGAAAGATATGGTTGATTTGAAGAAAAAGGACACCACCTACCAAGTCGACACTATAGAGCCCAATGGTCAATCAGAATTTGACACTTTGGATCCCCGAGATGAAACAGAGCTAGTCAAAGGGCATATAGTAGAACCTATTGAGAGTATAATCATTAATGAGGAAAAACCAAAAAGGACCACTCAAATTGGCTCCATAATATTACCACCCCTTGAATAGGAATTAGTAGCATTCCAAAGGGAGTGAAAAAAATATATTCGCTTTGAGTCATGAAGGTATGGCCGGGATTGATTCCAATTTCTTCTATCATGAGCTCAGTATTAATAAGGATGTCAAGCTGATCAAACAAAGGCACAGGGTGTTCAGTCTTGAAAAGAACCAGGCCATCCAAGTGGAGGTAGAAAAACTATAAAAATCCCAATTCATTGAAGATGTCAAATACCCAGCGTGGTTGGAAAATATTGTGATGGTCAAAAAGAAAAAAGATACGTGGCGTATGTGTGTAGATTTCACTGATCTCAACAAGGCTTTACCAAAGGACCATTTTCCTTTGCCCAAAATTGATCAGTCATTAGATGCCACAGCATATCATGAGTTGTTGAGTTTCATGAATGCTTATTCTGGATATAACCAGATAAAAGTGAAACCATAAGATAAAGAGATCACTTCTTTCATCACCAACCGAGGTACTTATTTCTACAACATTATGTCTTTTGGGCTTAAAAATGCTGGAGCAACGTACCAAAGATTGCTAAATAAGATGTTCGAAGAATATATTAGGAAGAATATGGAGGTGTACGTAGATGACATGCTGACCGAAAGAAGAAAAGCTTAAAAACATATCAAAGACCTCAGTCAAATGTTCGACAAACTAAAAAAGCATCAAATGAAAATGAACTCGACCAAGTGCGTGTTCGGTGTGCAACAAAGGATATTCCTTGGCTTTATAGTGAATGAGAGAGGAATAGAAACTAATCCTACTAAAATCAAAGCTTTGATTGAAATGCAATCGCCAACTTGCAAAAAAGACAGTCAAAAGCTTATTAGTAGAGTGGCCGCCCATAACCGGTTTATTTCTCGAACAATAGAAATGTGTTTACCATTCTTTAGGGAGCTCAAAAAGACATTTGAGTGGAATGATGAGTGTGAAGAAACATTTCAAGAGCTGAAGAAGTATTTGGGGTCTCCACCATTGTTCCCGACCAATTATAGGAGAAAATTTATATTTATATTTAATTATTTAGGATTCCGTAGTTAGCTCAGCACTAGTTTGGTTGGTGAATGGAATCCAAAAACCAGTTTACTACACCAATAAGGAAATTAGGGGAGCACAAGTTAAATATTCGTATTTGTAAAAGTTGGCATTAACTCTTATTAAAGCCTTCAGACGAATGAAGCCTTACTTTCAAGCGCATACCATAGTAGTGTACATTGATTTACCTCTTCGACAAGCACTCCACAAGCCAGAAAAATCAGGCAAATTGATGCATTGGGAAGTAGACCTTGGATAATACGATATTGTATATGAGACTAGGACATCATTGAAGGGGCAAGCTATAGAAGATTTTATCACATAATTTACATATCCAGAGGTAATCGACCTACCAAACTTGCCTGCTGAGCACACTTCTCAACAAGAGATCTCAGCCCCAAAGAAAGATAAGGTCGGACCCAACAAACCCGAATCATTCATCGCTTAAGAGATGGCCTAGAAGTATATAGAAGAAAGCAAGAAAATATTCCTCATTGGAACTGTATCTGCAGAAAGCTTTAGCAATAAAATTCCATTATGAAAATTATATGTGGATGGATCTTCATGTGTAACCAGTAGTAGAGTTGGTATCATACTAAACACTCCTGATAATATTTATGTGGAATATGTCCTTGGGTTTTGATTTTAAGCTTTAAATAATGAAGCCTAGCACGAGGCCTTAATCACCAGCCTTGAATTAACTCTATCATTAGGCGCCGAGCAAGTAATGTCACACAGTGATTCCCAGTTAATTTTCAATCAAGTCAAAGGGGATTTAATGGTGAGATACTTGGATAAAATAATGGAAGTTATTTCCAAATTTTCACCAGTCCAGATAAGTAGAATAACAAGGATAGAAAATGCCCGAGCTGATGCACTTTCTCGGCTGGCCTCAGCGACCAGAATGGAACTCAGGATAAGCATTACAGTATAAATATTGGTTGACATGAGCATAGATGAGGAACAAATAATTAATTTCATTACTATAGATTTGGGACCATCGTGGATAGACCCAATTAGATCTTACATTAAAAAAGGCACTCTACCAATTGATCCAAAAAATGCGAGAAAACTTAGGCACTAAGCAACTAGATATGTGTTGGAGAGGGGAGTCCTATACAAAAAGGAATACACTGTTCTTTTACTATGATGTGTCCATCCATTAGAAGTGACCAATTTAATCAAGGAGGTACATGAATGTTCTTATGATGCTCATTTAACTAGTCGGTCATTAGTCCAGAGAATTACCACATAGGAGTATTACTGGCCAACTATGAAGGCGAATTATAGGTCTTTCACAAGAAAATGCAATAAGTTTTAGAGATTTGCAGCAATTCATAGGACACCAAGGTTTTCTTTGACATCTATCACTTTTCCTTGGCCATTCTCCATTTGGGTAATTGACTTGGTTGGCCCATTGCCAACCACCAAAGGCAGGTTCAAATATTTAGTGGGAGTTGTTGACTATTTTACGAAATGGGTGGAAGCAGATCCATTAATAGAGATGACATATGGGAAGGTATTCCAGTTCATATGGAAGAACATTATATGCTGGTATAGTATGCTTTATGCCTTCATTACTGACCATGGCACCCAGTTTTACAATAGTGAATTTAAAGCATACTCTGCTTAATCCAAGATCTAGAAACTTCAATCTGCTCCAAGACTTCCACAAAGCAATGGTCAAATCGATGTAACTAATAGAACCATTATTAATGGAATAAAAAGAAGACTCAATGATGCCAAGGGGAACTGAATCAATAAGTTACGCATTGTTCTTTGGGCTTATGAAACCACGCTGAGGACAGCCACTAGAGAAAAACCTTATATGCTTGCTTTTGGGACAGTGGCCATGGTTCCAGCCGAGATAGGCCTACCAACTCTTAGAGTTTTGAACTTTGATTCTCCTATAACTGATCGAATGAGAGGTTAGATTTGCATATGGTGGAAAGAAGTTAGAAAGGATGTTGCCCTAAAATCTGTTGCATATCTACAAAGGACTCATTTTTATAACAAAAGGGTCAATCCAATCAACTTAAAAGAAGGCGACTATGTCCTCAAAAAAGTCATCCAGAAAGAAAATAAGCTTGAGGCAAACTGGCACGATCCATATCACATTTCAGCAATAGTCCGACCAAGAACTTTTCGACTAGAGACACTTGATGGGGAAGAATTTACAAATCCTTAGAATGCCGACCACCTCCAAAAATACTATCATTTAAATAAAGTCATTTTGTATTTCTTCAGTTTGACAAAATTTTATTTCACATTCAATAAAATATCTTGATTTCATCTCCATTATACTTCAATTTTTTTTAGAGTACGGCGATATAACATCCCCAGAACAATGCTTAAACAATGTCTCTTGGTCCTTAGCCCCTGCCGATCAACATACGACAACAATTATTTAATCAACTACTTAATCAGGTTGACTTTATCAAAATTGAGATGCAGCAATAGCTTAACACACAATTCGAGATGTGCTTACAGCTTAACAAGCAGTCATGTCTTTCGATTAAGTTAAATAATGGATTACATGTATATATTCCTAACTACATGGTTAGATAAATACCTTCCTAATACACATAATCTCCTATTATCGCTTCATGTATGACTTCGTCTCGACAAGTTACGAACAAGAAGTCGGTAAAACTTCATGTTTAAACACAAGAAGCTTTACCCAACCAAGTTATAAAAGCAGGATTATATATACATTCATAAACACACTTGGTTTCCATTGATCACTAATTCCAACACTTAGTTCGAAGTTGTATAGCTTTACCTAGGTGCATTAGTAGTACTAAGACCCGAGAATCACAGTTTGAGAACATATCATTTAAACAAGCAGATTACCAAGTCGACATGCCAATCATAGATCAAAAACAAGTACATAGAAAAACATATATTTTTATTCAAATGCTAAAGGTATTATAATAAAGATCAAGCAAGTATAAATTTATTCAGCTGGACATTTTCTTTGGGCTTTGTCCATCCCAACTCGAGGATAATCAAGGGTAAATGGGGAATTTATGTAGTTGAACTCTCTCAACATTTTCATGTTGCTGCTACTCGACATGTCATTCAAATGAGGAGGATGAACTATCTCATGTTCACCATGAAGACCATAGTCCCCCAAGTACTTCGTTATCAAATATTAAGGAATGGCATCAGGGGGGAATCCGTGTTGTGTCCATCTTGAAGTGAGGCCTGTCACAATCTAAAAAGCCTGGATCATTCTAATGCCATAATGTGCTATTCTGGTCATATTTCAGCAAAGTCAGCACTTTAATCCACCCCCATTTATATCCCTCACGATTACTTTGAGAAAGGTGTTCAACCTTATGACCTAAGGCCTCATTATAACCTTTTGTCCATAGTTCTCTGGGCTATTTATGGAACTAGAAAGTTAACCTCTCTACTTGGTTTTAAAGATTCTTGATGACATTATCTTTGGTTGTCATTTGATCCGAATGATTAGTAAAACTAGCATCTTTGATCATCAATTGGGCAGACATGTCGGCAATGGCCTTATTCTTTGCCTTTATCTGGGCAGCTTGATCGGCCAATATTTTATTAGTTCTTTCTTATACAACTGTTGGTCGGACAACCACCCTTTGCCTGGAAGTTTTCCCAGGTCTGCTTTTCTACAATGCCTCAAGTTCTTTCATCAAGCTTGCATTTTCAGTTTCCAGGAAAGAGGCACCTTCATCAGGACCACTAGTGGACAATTTCTTCAAGCTTTCAAGCTCATTCCTCAAAGCATTATTCTCCTTCTCCAGCATAATAATAATTCCTCAGGCATTCTCCATATATTTCTTCAGTGATAATTCCTTCTTGTTTAAATCAGAAGTGATATCTTGATATTTTTTCTCAAAACCTCATCCTTCGCTCAAAGCTTTATACTTAGCTTCATAATCAGCATGCAATAAAGCTTTAGACTGATTGTGATCCTCTTATAGTTGCTCTATCATTTTTAATAAGCATAATTATTGGCTACATCCCTGTCCTAAAAATAATGAAGATGAATACAAGACTCCTTAACTTGGTCGAGTGCATAAGGGTGGAGCAACCCATTCCAATCTTCTTCGGTCAGAGGAACATGAGCAGCTTCGATGAGATTCTTACTTCTTCTCAGTAGATTAGATTCAATAGCTACTATAGTTCTCTTCATTGCATCAAGATAGAAAATCATAAGTAGGGACATGAATTTAGAGAACAACCCAAGACAGCATACAACAACATAGAATAATTGATTTTGTTCAGCCAAAAATCAGAAGCATCACAGAATAGAGATAAAAATTTATTCTTGTAATACCCCGTATTTTTATTAATTTTATTTTGGGATTAATTGAATTAAATGGGATAAATAATTAGAAATTAATCCGGATTTAAATACTAACGAGACAAGAGTTAGTATTTGATTACGTTAATAATGATTAATTTACTGAGTGACTATGGTACTATATGATTATTAAATTTATTAATATTGTCACAAGTTATAATACAACAAATTCAGAAATTAAGTTGGGACGCACGTGTTAGTCGTGTCAGGAACCGATTTAAATGGATTTAAAAGTAAATTATTTTTATAGCATCCGTATGATCATTTTGAGTGCTTCAACGTGTCCGGAAGGGTCGAGATAGTCAGAACATACTAGTCGGGGGTTTAGTTTGGGTCCCGGGGCATTTTAGGCCTAACCGACAACCCGGAAGAGTATTTTAGTCATTTTGACTTTTGAGGAATTATAACCCACGAATTTTAGACTTAATATATCAACAAACACTTCAGACTTTTAGGGTTATCACAACAAAAAATCACCAACGACAGTTAGAGAGTAATAGAGGGAGGTTCCCAAAGGAGAAACCACCATTTAAAGACTTTTACACATCGTCACCACAACCGGATAGATCGAAAAGAAAGAATCATTCCCATACCATCTGCTTCAAAGGATCATAATCTTCATTCCTAGGCAAGTGATTTAACTTGAAATAATCAATGAATATATTATCCGTGATAGTTTAGGAATTGAGATTAAGCTGAAAAATATTAAGTTATGATATTGGAGACAAAAATCTTAATCTATGTAAGATTTGTATGTATAATTAATTCTGGATATATATCAGTCACGAAATCATGATCCATGCATAGATAATAATGAACTTATGTTGAGTTGTTTGATGTTCTTGAAGAAAATAGGATTTCTATTGATAATTAGATGGTTTGATCCAAGAAACGAGTAATTCATGGTGATTTAAGAATTCTGGAACGTTTAGAATCATGTATTTAGGTTGTTATATCACCCAATACGTCTACTTTAGAATTTGGCATCTTGTAATGGAAATTTGGGACAAATCTAGGGCTGAAAACGCAGAAAATAGTGACTACAACTGTTCGATCGATCGATCGACATTCATAGGTTGACTAATCGACTGGGTTCGATCGATCGATATTCTTGAGTCGATCAATCGACCTCCCCAGAAATTTTGATATTTTGCCCTTTTAGGATTTGAGAAATTTTTACCCTTGAAAGTTATCGGTGGGGGCTATGTGAGCACATTGAGACTTAAGGAAGACCAGTTGGGGTGTATATGGAGGCCGGAATACATTAGAATTGAATTGGGACTTAATGTTAAACTTACGAGGGTCCGACGAGTGAGTTAGTATTAGAGGTTGCGAGTAAATGAATTAAATTTATATAGGTGATAACCTAATGTTAGAGACGGAAATATGGACCTTAAAATTATTGAATTGACCCTAGGGACAAGTGGGAGACTTAGTAACCTTTTGGGGATAGGTTTAAGTTCTCAGAGTTATACGGCATGAGATTTATCGCCTAACGTATTTTGTATGAGATGGAATGATATTAGAGTACGTATCAGACTTATGGTATAGGGATGAAAATATACCTATAGTAATATGATAATTATCTAAGTTGTGTGAATGCTTAGTATATGGATTATTGTGTGTATGACATACCTACCATACTTGCTATCACGGGAGGTTGGCTTTTGAAAAAAGGACCATCTTATCTTTGTGTTCCTACAGGGGGGATTTAGATTGGTACCTTAAGGACATAGGACTGTGAATGACTTATTTGTGAGTTAATAAGTCAGTTGACTATGGGAGCGTAGGTATGTGCGTGACCCATGGGTATGTGAACTATGTTTACCTCCACCACGTGTGACTTATTTGTGAGTTGATAAGTCAAATTTAGACCTTTATTTATTTCAGTCCTGGGATTTATTCATTCAGATATTTGTAATGGGTTTAATTACATTGCTACTTTATTGGAGTGTTTACTCCTGACTTCAGTTATTTTATTATGTTGATTCCCTTATGAGATTTTTCATGTGATTGTCGATCATGCTTTAAATTATTTTGTTGATCATAAATTCCTAATAAAATTTGGCACTTCACTTTTTAAATATCAGATGGTTAGTAATTAATTAAATGTTTTCGACGGTGATCTTATGAACTGAACCAACTTGACATTTTGTATTAATTTAAATAAAGAAGTAGCTACCCGATATTTAATTAGTCGGGGTGTCACAGGTGGTATCAGTGCATTAGGTTCTAGAGTCCTTAGGATTGGTACGACTTGTTATATTTTCCCGTAGCGTCCTTTAGAGCCCTATGTGTTAGGATTGTTGTACTCTTTTATGTATTTTACGTTCTTCAGATATTTTGAGATATCAACTGTAGACTTACAAAAACTTCTCTCTCATTTCAGATGCCTCCTCGACATGCACTTTCGAGGGGTGCCCAGCCCGAACATCATCCTGCCCCAGTTCAAGGTTCTATGAACGCTACTGAAGTTGTCGCCATTGTAGCACAGGCGATAAATGCAGCACTAGCAGTTGTGCAACAGGCACCTCCTCAGGCACTGGTAGTAGCCCCAGTCCAGGATCATGCATTCCCATCTTGTTGGGAATGTGTCAGGTATTCTTTTTAGAAGGCGCATCCTTCGGGGTTTACAGGGGCTCCGATGTTGTTGTGGCAAGCTCGTGGAAAAAGGACATCCAAAGGCATTTGAGTATGTATGAGTGTACAGGTGTGCAGAGGCAGATATTGGCTACGTTTAAGCTGGTAGGAGTACATTGTAGTGGTGGGAGTCCATTACCACGGTCGAGGAGAGATATTCTTGCTATTTAGGAGTTTTGGGTGCGGTTCGACCGCAAATATTTCCCCTCCGTAGTTCAATCAGAGATGAGGCAAAAATTGATGAACCTTAAGCAGGAAGGGAGGACAGTGGCAGAGTATGAGGTCGATTTCACCAATCTTCTTGATAAGATCCAGAGGTTTATGGATGGGTTGACGTGGAGGATTCGTCAACACCTGCTAGGGAATCTCTCATTGGCCACCTATTCAGATCTGGTTATTGCAGTGCTACTTCACTGCCAGGGCCACCATTTTCATTTGACGGATGGCAAGAAAGTAGGAGACTCCATCCAACAGGACATGAGAGGGGGTAATAGTGGCAATAGGGCACAGTCAGTTCAAGGTCAGCACAGGTAGGGTGATCAGAGTTCCCAATGAGGGGATTCTAAGAGATTTAGAACAGGAGGTTTCAGACATGGCCAGGGAGGTTTTAGGCATAGCCAGCAGGGTCAGCACGGCCATCAGGGCCAGCAGAAGTTTTAGCACGACCAGCATGGCCAGGGTAGGTGTGGAAACGGCCATCGGGGTCGTGGGAAGCAGGGTCAGAGAGGGGGAAACTTTACGAGGAAATGCTTCATATGTGGAAAACATGTCCACAAATGCTAGGAGTGTCTTAAGAGGGGTAGGGCCCACAGCCGCAGCAGCAGGATGCTCGACAGAAGCCCTAGAGGCCGATATTTCTCGCCGCCCTCCCAGCACCACCGCAAATGCCAGAACTACCACCTATTCCAGCGGTCCCAGTTCATCAGGGGAAGCTTCAGTATGGTAGAGTTTACCAGCTTCAACCGGTCGCAGTCCTGCAGGATCCACCCGCTATTGAGGGTATGTTTTCTATTCAAGGGACTATGGGGCATATTTTATTTGAAACGAGGGCCACACACAACTTTATTGCCACGAGATTTGCACGCACTATGGGATTGTTAGATGCATCGAAGAGTACCGTTACACGTATAGAGTCACCGTTGGGTAGTGTTTCCATGATTTCGTTTATATGTAGAGGCACGGGTGTAGATATTGGGAGATTTACTTTACCTGCTAATATGCTCATATTAGATATGTTCGAGTATGATGCGATTATCAGTATGGATTGTCTGGTTATATATAGATCCATGATCGATTATTTTAGTAGGAGTACAGTTTTTTCCATACACCTAAGGGAGGATCGGTCATGAGAAGTTCATGGTGGCGATGCCTCGACCTGAGGTAGGATCGTCCACTCACTTTTACCACATAGAGGAGGAGACATCTAGAGAGGTGGTGATACCACTTGATTCAATTAATGTGGTTTGGGAGTTCAATGATGTGTTTTAGGATATTTTGGGGTTACCGCCGAGTAGAAAGATAGACTTTGTTATAGATTTGGAGTCGGGTAATCATCCGATAGCCCGCGCACCTTATTGTATGGCTCCAACGGAGATGAGGGAGCTGCAGGATCAGATAGAGCAGTTGTTAGTTTAGGGGATTATCTATAAGAGTACTTCGCCATGGGGTGATCATGTGCTATTTTTTAAGAAGAGGGATGGATCTTTGAGGTTGTGTTTCAATTATCGGGAGTTGAATAAAGTCATGATACGGAATAAAGTCATGATACGGAAAGAGTTGATTAAACCCCTGGCCAAACCAAGGTTAATAGGCACATAGGCTGGCCTAATATCTAGTCCAACCTGGAATTTTTTGACCAACTCTTTTTGTTTGGTGGTTTTCTTGGAAGTAATAGACTGCTGCACAACTTATGTTTTTTTAACCTATTTTAAAGGATAAGGCAAATCACTCTTTATTTTTTTTAACCGATGCTCCCCGATTTGAGTCTCATCAGCACCAATAGGCCTCTTATCACTGGCCTTAGTCTTCTTACTGCCCTCTACAGACTTGGGATGTGGGGATAAGGAACCAACCATAAAGTTAGGTATTTTCCTCTTCGTCATATCTACAGTAGGGGAAGGGGAAAAATAAGAATTTCAAAAATGTCTAAAAACTCAAATGAAGAAGAAGTTCCTCCGAGAATAACCTTAACACCTATGGATTCAGTAGCCGAAGAAGTGGACACAAGATCTTCTTCAAGACTGATGGCAAGTGGTGGCAGAGAAACAGTAGGTCGGGAAATATAAGAGGTAATGGAACTCCTATAATTTAACAGGTAGGAGGATGCTCTTGGGTGCTCTTCATCAATTCTCTAATGAATGCTCCATAAATTTTAAGCTCTTGAAGTGTAATGTTCACTTCCTTTGAACACTTTTTCTTGCTCTCCACTGCATAAGAAGAAGATAAGAAAGTTAGCTAACATATCATCAATTGGTTAATATGCAGAAAAAAGGGATAAATTTTTATAATCTTTTCCTTCCCCTGTTTAAAGACACTTGGGTCCATCATACTCCTCCCAATGTTAAAGAGGAGCATATTTCTAGTTCTCGGCCACTATTCCATAATCAAAGTATTCCTTATTAGAATCAGGTAAGTTGACTACTAAAGCCCTATGGACATACCTAGTCTCCAAATAGTAAGTATTATCACAAGTAACCCACTTAGAGCAGAACATCAAGTTGGGAATACCAATATGGGTTCTATATATCTACTTAAGCATATGAATCTCATTTATTATTCTCCATGTATTGGTATCGACCCTATAAGGGACAATATCAAACTACTGATAAAATTCCAAGAAAAATCTATTAAGGGAAAGGTAACGTCGCACTAAGCTATAAATAGATAAGGGATCTAATGACCTTATGCCAATGACAAAACATCTACTCAAGGAACATGCACCTCTAAAACTACCCAATCAAGGATTCCTCTTTCCCTCCTAAACACTTCTAAAGAATCTCCATGAACAATATAGAAGATAGAAATCAAAGAAGAAGAAAGAAGGCTTACAAAGGAAATAAGTGTTGAGGCAAGAACGATAAGAATAAAAGCAAAAGGGAGGCTTAGAGACACGTAGAAATTTGAAAGAATTTGTGGTAAAATAATTGGTGCAAGCTTTGCTTTTATATCTTACCTCAAAAAAAGTAAAAACAATGATTAATTGAACCAACGATTGATATTCTGATGGTTGCACGGTTCTAAGGGCGGGAAAACGCTAAAGTACCCTTTGGCGGTTTGTTATACTTTAAACGATTTACAAAATTTCCAACATGAAGAAGTGCAAGCAACAAGTTTACAAGTGTGAGAGGTCAGATGCCAAACAAATACTCAATATTGTACGCCGAGCAACTTCATTGAGCTAAATACTCCATACTGTCATGAAAATATCAAGTACGAAGCATTGGGGGCTTTTGTTGTACGTAAAATTATGTTCTTATATGGACCAATGAAGTGGGCACACGTGTCATCCAACATGGCCTACCAAACAACTTGATCGGCCTCAGAAGCACTTAGTTGATAGGAATGCTGACAACCTCTAGAAGGCCAACCAGATGGAACATCAATGGCTATTCATGCGGAATATCAACCAGTTATCAATACCAAGAGTTTTACTTATTGTACACATATGTAAATGCTTGGAAATATAAAGGTCCATCTTTAGAGTTTGACACCTATAAATATAAGTTTGTACCTCAATTAAAGGGACAAGGCAACTCAATTTCATACACACATATACTCATCTTTTTTAGTTCTTATAAACGTGATTAAATAACAACTATGGTGGATGTGGTCTATTTTACATCCGATCCACTCTAAAATATTTGTCTTTTATGTGTGTAATTTGAATTATTTTGTGATTATAAAAATGGAATCTTTCCGTTTTTAGACATCAATTATAGTCTTTTGGAAAAATTAACACTTGCAAAAATAGAGTAAAAGTAGAGGTGAAAATATAGTTTGTAAGTTGGATATGTCCAAGGCCTATGATAGAAAATCTTGGTTGTTTATCATTAAAATCCTGAGAAAAGTTTTCTTCAATTAGGTGTTTATTTACATTATTTGGAGGCTTATATCCGATTGTTAGTATTAAATCCTTATCAATGGATCTCCTATTAGGTTTCTTAAATAATCTTGTGGTATAAGGCAAGGAGACCCTCTTTCACCTGCTCTTTTTATCCTAGTTGCTGAAGTTTTAAATAGCGGTATGCACAACCCCTTTTTACCAAGTCATATGGAATCATTATCTCTGCCTCCACGAAGCCCAATGATCTCACGTCTTTTTGTTGCTGGTGATGTTCTAATATTTAATCCTGGATCTCAAAATTCTCTAAAGAATCTCATGGTTTTCGTTAAGGAATATGAAGTTGAATAAGGTCAATTGATCAATCATTCAAAGTGTAGTTACATAGTCCACCCAAATTGTCCTTCGTATAAAAGAAGAATTATTGAGAAATTAACTATTTTCTCTCACAAAAAGCCCCTCTTTTATATCTTAGTGTCCCTCTCTACGTTCGCAGAAAGAAGGCAGCCCTTTTTAATGACTTATTTTATAAAACCAAGAAAAGAATCGAAGGATGGTCTTGTAGATTTTTATCTCTTTGATGAAAAATAATTCTCATCAATCGTGTGTCTCAGTCCATGTTCTATCATCTATTTGCACCCTTATATCCTCCAATAATTACAATCAGAACTCTAGAATAATTTTTTTCTAATTTTTTGGGGGGTCAAACAGAAGATAATTTGAATAGGCACTGGAAGAAATGGGAGGATATTTGTCTTCCTTGTGAAGAGGGTGGTCTAGGTCTGAAGAATACTGAAGACTATATTGCAGCATCTACAAGTAGAATATGTTGGAGAGTTTTGACTACTGACTCATTATGGCCTAGCTTCATGAAAAATATATGTTATAAAAGGTGTAGTCCTTTAGACTCTATTTGCTGGCCTTTTTTCCTCATATTTGCAAAAGAATGCACTCCCATATTGAAGTAATGCTTGATTGGACTGTCGTGTCTACTGAGATCACTTGGAAAGGCACTTCAAATGGAATCTTCAATTTAGATTCATCTTGGGACATTATTAGATATAAAATCTTCCCTCAATATTCTTTCATATCCATTTGGAATAAGAGACTTACAAAAAAAATCTCTATTTTCATGTGGAAATGCTTTATAAAGTCCTCCCTACTAATGATTCAATCAAAAACCTCAAGATCCCTCCACCTTCTAAATGTCAGTCTTGCATTCTTCACCAAGAGTAATCCATTAATCACTTATTCTTTGAAGGGGAAGTAGCTCATCATACTTGGCTCCACTTTGGCAATTTATTGGGAATTCATTCTAATTCTTCTTTTATAAGGAACCAGTTAATGTTTGGTGGATGAAAACTAAAGGTAAAGGTCTTATTGCCACACTTTACACTATTATTACTAGTTTGATTTCAGGGGAGCTTTCGAAAGGGAGAAATAGAAGTTAGTTAGATGATGAAGCTATGAAGATTTCGTCCACCATTGCTATTATTTATCGATTCATTTATCAGATATTCAAAGCTAGTCATTTATTAGGCTCCAATTCTAGGCTTGATATTGAATTCATTAGAGAGTTCAAAATTCTTTGTTCTTAATTTTTGTATTTGCCTTTGGAGAAGGGCTCTGGTTTTCTAAATCAATAGAGTATATGTTTATTTATTTATTTTTAAAAGGAAAAATTGGTAAAATGGTAATTTTACTTAAAGTGGAATATTTTTATTTCATAAAAATATTAGAAAAGGAGTTACACAAATTGGTCCTAAATGAATACAATCAAGATTAAAGTGTGAGGACATGAAATTGTAAATTTCGAAGTGTAGCACAAGTTGGGGTGAAACCCCGATTTTTTGCTTCGGTCGGGTAAAAGAAAACGTGGAATAATGACATTAGTAAAATGTTAAAACACATTAAAAGGAACTTGGATGACACAGAAAAAATTAAGAAAGGCCCGGAGCCCAGGGGTGAAAGACACAAAATAACTAACTAGAGCATATGGTGCGTGTAGCCGATGATGTGGAGCCCGTTGAAGTATGCAGTATTCAGAAAGATTTCGAGAAAAGATAAAGGAATAAGGAACATATCAATAAATGGCTCGTGTGTAGGGATGGAAACAGGTCGGTTCAAGGTCGGGGAAAGCATCCCCATCCCCATCCCCATCCCCATCCCCATCCCCATCCCCATTAGAAATATCATTCCCTCTCCCCGTTTAAAACATGTATTAGGTTCGCCGCGGGGAACCCATTTTTTTTAAGAACCTAGGTAAAAATTACATTTAAATTACATCTCAGTCAAATTGAAAATGATTAAACACAACTAAAGTGAAATAGTTCAAAATCCAAACTTTGCAACTCCAAAATCTCCAAAATAGTTTATAGTTTTACAACATAACATACAAATCAAACAAAGTACATTGTTTTAATGTAACTAATAGACTATATGATTTTGGTATGCAAATTCAAAATCCAAACTTTACAAAATAGTTTGATTTTTAATCACTCAAACTGAATCAATACCAGGGGCCTAAGCAAGTTGGAAAGGTGACATTTCTTTTTATTGTTGTTCTATTAGTTCTTTCGTATTTAGTTGGAGAAGGAAGTCAAATCATATCTGATTTTCTTATAACATGTTGGCTAAAATGAGTCTATTTATTAAAGGCCTTGGTTATAAAAAAAAAAAAAAAAATCTTTTTTCTTTTTTATTTTTTGATCAAAAGCCTATTCAGTTTCTCTACTCTTAAATCTATAAATTACCATATGTATGTGATATCTTTAAAAAATTCATTATCTCATGGTAGAAAATATGATTTTTTACTAGGTTAACCCTATATGTTTACCATTAAAATCAACAATCAGAATTTGAATATTACCATTAAAGCATATTCCTAAATATTACCAAAATAGCATAACAATCAGATCCTGAATATTAGCCTTAAAATCAACACCTTACAAGATAATCTTTTATATAACAATCAGTTTATATAAACGGACTGTTACCATTAAAATCAACACCTTATAAGACAACCAATAGATCCTAAACTCGGTAACGTGAGTGACTCAATACCTTACAAGATAGATGAGCAGTTCCAATTCTGGGTGAGGAAGATGGTTTAGTCTCGGTCGTGGAGATGAGAGGAACTAGCCGCTAGGGCGTAGATGAGGGAGCATTGTGAGTGAGAGGGAAGATGAGGCAGGGATGTAGACGAGGGAGAGATGTAGATGAGTGGCGTGAGTGAGGGAGAGATGTAAGTAGGGTTTATTATTTAGATGCTTTTTATAATAATATATTTATTATAATATAAACATAAACATATATATATATATATATATATATATATATATAACCCGAAACTGACCCAAAAAATTTTTGGGATTTTTTTTACTTCCTATATCGGAACAGATCCCCAAATTTTCGGGGACCCGCGGGACCCGAATTTTTGGGGAAAATTGTCATCCCTAGTCCTGTGGTGAAATTTGTTAATACAACCTAACTTGAATGAATTAAAAAATATTCTGATAAAGGTTAAAATGGACAAGTAAATGTGTAATTGATTAATGTCCATAAGGTAAGGAAAAAGGTAAAGTAAGTGGGTAAATGGGTGGTTAATAAGTGATTAAACTCATAATGAACACAAGAATGTATTGTAAAAGGTTTTCAAAATCTAAATTAGTATTTTCTAACACGGTGAACGCGTGTGTTGAAAGGGTGATTTTCAACAAAATACTAATGTGTAATGGATAAATTAAAAAAGGTGATTTCGGCTAGAAATGATTGTCAATCAACTCAAGTGTATTAGTTTCAAGTATTGAACCGTGTGTTTTAAATAAAGCGAGAAATGCTAAAATGAGGAAAGGAAGTCTTTTATAAGATTAAGGTAAATTAATCTGGACAAATAAGATTTTTCGAAATCAATGGTTTCATGTATTAAGTATATGTATATGTATATGTAAATATGTATACAAGCTAGTTGCATGTGTACGTAGGCATAACGTGTTAAAGTCTTCTTTCTGCTGTTCGATTCTATACTGCATTTGTATATTTTCCACTGAGCATTTGGCTCACACCCTCGCTTTGTTACAGTAGGTTGGGAGTGATTTCATATTTTGAAAGCGTTATATAGGTAAGTATTTCTTTATTATCACGTTAGTAGCTCTGTTTGCTTGGACTTAGGGGGGTTCCTAACGTAGTTTAATTTGAAATGGGAATCGTATGTTAAACAAGTGAATTATTAATTAAAATAAAACTGTACTAGTAACATTATATAATTTATTTCATTGCACTTCACACCTAATGCTCGGGTCGGACCGAGTTAACTACGGATAACCCACAAATTCGGGCTGAGGCATTACAAATGGTATGAAATTTGTAGGTTTAAGCTTCCTTTCGAAAGTGACGTAGTGAGTTTGGTATTGGATCTTTCGACGTTGGTGTTAATTTTATCCGATCATGCTAGTTTGGTGATAATTTAGTTCGTGTCCTCAATGGTAAAGTCAAAGAGGTTAACACAATAAGTAAGTTAGTGCTAAGTGGCACACGAACAAGTTGATAGTCATTACTCGCTTTTGCGCTTTTTATTAGAATTTTTAGTAAATTGCGGGTGTCCATGCAAACCAATAGGGGTGACACAGTGGTTGTTAGTGTGAGGTGCTTATGTTAAATTCTTAATGGCATAGAATCTTCTGAGATGTTCATAGAGTGAAATGATGCCCATTGGGCAAATGGAACGAGTTGCATACAGTTAACGGTAGAGGTTGATGGTTAGGATGTCGTGACTAGGCACTGATGATTGGTGATTATAAATTATATAGCCCTTAGGTGAGGCGTTAAATTCAATTCTTGGGGTGATATCGCAATTAATGGTAGTCTAGTTAACATTTGAAGTTGTGCAAGTTAATAATGGCAACTCCGTGATATTTTATGTGAGGTGTCTTGTGTGATAACTTTAATGATAAGAATATCCATGGTAGTGTCAACAATGAGTGGTTCTCTTTGCGACCTAGCTATGAAGGTTGTGTATTTCATGTATGGATACTAAATGATTGATTGGCATTCATACGTATTGATCATGTGGTGAGAAAGTATTTGAGTTCCTTGGTTGAGGACTTAGGTTTAGTATGTCTTAATTATTATGTGATATTGAGGAATAGGATCCCATGTGGGGTCTGTGGTGTGGGCTTTGGTATCTGTAGGCAATACCCGACGTCCCATATCCTACCAAGATCTATATAGTCGTGTTAACATATAGATTAGCACATGGTGTAATGTTTGCATAGTTACACCATTTAGTTTTCGTGGTTGAACATTCATTGAGGATTAGGTGAGGCAAACCTTGGGGTTTATAGGTTGAAGGCGACATTATGTACCCTGTTATAATCCATAGTGGCGTCAGTTCAAATAACCAATTAAAATAAAAAAAATATCCACACATATCACTACCATTAATATAGTCGTGTCACCTAACAACAAATATTCACTATTTAAATCAAATACATCTCATAAACCATCACATGCAACCCGCTCAATAATCAACATCATCATCACTTACCTCTTTACATAACACATGAAGCATTTGAAACTCACCATTGATGTCAACCATGATCCATCTTAAATCAGAGAACTGGTGAGCATTCTCAGTAACTAGGGTCTCAACTCGCAGGGATAGTCTATGAGTCGTCTCTATATGGGTCGTCATTTTGGGCCTAATAATATCTTCCATACGAGATGATATACAATCTATCTCATCTTAAGTGATTCCACGTTGATTTAGATAAGGTCTACAAGAGGTAGATGTTGAATCAAGGGCAAATACACATTCATGCGATATTCTAGAAGGTGAGGGGCATTAAACTCTAGCATCTTATCCATAGGAGGTGGAACATACTCCTCCTCATTACCTAGAATGTCATCTTAACCTACTTATCCTTAATCTTCAACAGGTGTAAGGACATATGTTCATAGGTCCGTTATCAATTTATTATGTCATATACCGCTACACCGTCGAAGAGCATTCAATAGACATCTACATCAAAGACGGATCCGAATTACTCAAGTTCTTCATCATTTAAGACTCCGCAAAGTTTACTTTGGTAAGGTTATATTTTTAAATACCTTTACTTTCACTTAGATCTTTTGGGAGATTTTTACAAAATATTTTCTAAGTGTTGGAGCGGACTATTTCGTCAAATATTGAGAATGAGTATTTTTCTAAGTTTTAAAGCGGACCTCGATTTTGATGCCCAGGTCGTTCGTGCGAGATAAACATCTCGTTCGAATGAGATTAGAATTCGCGCGATGTCGTTTGAACGACATGCTCCTTCGTTCGAGTGACATATGCTTCTCGTTCGAACGAGCTCTGTTTTTTAGGCGGTGCGTTTTTGTATAAATACTCATTAAATGGTAACGTTTTCATTAAGAAGTCACAGTGTTTTGACGAACAGAAAAACTGCGAAAGCAGAATTCCTTTTGGCTTCTTCCTTTAGGGTTTTAATCCCTTTTGTTTTCAATTAACAAAACTCCAATATGCTTTAGTGAATTATTTTGGTGTTCAAGAACATATTTTGCTCTTGTTTATACTTTGTGGGGAGAGCTCTACAACCGATAGTTGCATTTTATTGTGGAGGGAGTCCTTATAAAGTTCACTCTTGTGGAGAAGCCATTTTTCTTCTTCATTGCTGCCCTCCTGGAAAGGGAAAATTCCAGCCGTAACTTGTGGAGGAGCCATCTTCTTCTTCACTGCTGCCCTTTTGGAAAGGGAAAGTTCCAGCCGAGACATAGAAACTGACAACTGCGAGTATTTCGTATGTCACCCTATTTCATTGTAATCCATGTAAGCTATTTTCTTACAAATTATAGTGAAATAAAAGGTTTTGCCCCTTTGGGAGATTTTTCCTGAATATTTGTGTCACATACTTTATTTATTTATGGGTTGACACACGCACTTTTAGATGCATGTTTAAGAACTGGATTAATTTGGTTTAAAAATAGACTCTAATTAAATAAGTGTGACGAATTGAAAACTTGTGAATAAATTTAATCAATTATCACACAGTCGCACTTTCACAAATTGGTATCAGAGCGGGTTACTCTAAATTATCGAGTGATCCTGATTTTTCGAGGATTTACTTTCTGATACAATTTGTCTACTCATGTTTACAAATTGGTATCAGAGCAGGTTACGCTAATTTATTGCATATTCCTATTTTCTGCAAAATTTGTGTGATATTGATCTTTTTTTAAAATCAGTTTTTTAAAAATCGCAATTTTTTCGATAGACCACTTATCTAATCGGATGCCCTCCTTTGATGACCCGAGTCAATGTTTTGATGATATAAATCATTTAAATTTGACGTTTGCAAAAAGAATTAAAGTTTTGGAAAAAGAAAATTCTCATTTTAAATCCGCGATGGATCTTTTGCAAACGGTTCAAAATCAATTAGATTTTTATTGTGAAAAATTTGTTTCCTTGGACCATGACTTTATTGCTTTAAAATTGTCCAAGAAGGAGAGTGATAGCGTCCTATTTTTAGAGAAAGAATTGGAGGACCTTAAAAATTCGAAGGTTTGTGTTTGTGTCAAAGAGGATAAAAATATTTTAGTCAATGAGTTTTTGGCACGTGAAAAGACTTTTAGGAAAAAGTTTGCTTTAATTGAGGGGGAGAGATACGCTTTTTGGAATTATTGAAAACTTGAAAAAGGCGTCCCTTAGTTTGGAAGAGTCTAATTATTTGCTTGAGTCAAAAAATTTTAAGTTAAAAAATGATTTGACATACTGAAGTAGGTTTGATAGTGATGGTAATGGCTCATCGTGTTCTCATGGTTCTAATGCTAAAGCCAAAACCATTATTTGTTTTAGAGGGTCAACTAATTCGAAGGATGTTAGAAAAGATCACACTTTAGGTGTCGTTCCACCCGTTTACACATGTTCATATTGTGGTAGGAAATGTCACCTTAGGAGATTTTGTTTTGATCTAGGAAGAGGTCCTAGGAATTCGAACTCTAGTGCTTTGTTAGTTCCCAAAACCCCATGTCGATGTGTTACAACTGTTTGGGTTAGGCAATCACTTTTGGATACACTAGATTTTAGAATAGTTGATTCCTGTTTGCTTGCACATGATTCTTCCCTTGCCATATCATATGGATGATTGTGTTTGCATGTTTGTCATACACAAGTTGTGGTTGCATGATATATATTTGCTAGTGTAATGACATGTACTTTTTGTATATATTTTTTGTTTTGAAATTTTGAAAAATGCAAAAAGATATTCTATTTTTTTTAGTGTCCATTCATATTTATTTTGGTCAAATTTGAAAATCCAAAAAGATTTTTGTATTTTGTTTGGACCGTTTATGGATAGACACTTAGGATGACCAAGTCACAACATCATTTCATTCTTCATGTGACTATTTGATAGTGTTTTGAGACAATAGGTCAATTCATCCATGTGCTTTACAATGTTTGGAATCATTGAGATGTAATTTAGTGTTACTTCCTACATGTTTGACTAATGATTTCCTTTATTGCACACATGCACGGATTTTGTTTGATTATTGTGCTTATCTTATCACATGTTGGTTGGGTGTTTTCACTTCAATCCTGTCCTTTAAAACAAACCAAACGCGATAAATTTTAATAAGGAAATTGTGCATATAAGAACCGTTTTGTGAGTTTGTGTGCTTTGTTTGAACGGAGAAGGGTTGCGAAAGGTTCATTTTGCCTTTGCGAATACTAAGCCACCGTTAAATTGGACCTAAAAAATAGAGGAGTTTTATTATTCGGGGTCCAAAGAGGTTTAAAAGAGCCCGAAAAAAAATTTAAAGGCAATAAAAAGAAATTCATGCCAATTATGGGCCATTTAGGTTTTTGCACCAATTCTTCAAAGTTTGAGAATTTAGATTACCTCTAAAATATATATATATATATATATATATATATATGAGGGTGTTTGGTTGGAGATTTTATAACGGGTTTGCACGTCCTTAAAATTCTTGAAAATGCGCTAAATAGTTTTGGACGTTATTGGGGTGGAAATCATTTTGACTTTGATTTGTTGATTTGTATAAGACGATGTCATCTAAATTCAACAATCTTTTCACCTAAGGATACTTTTGATGTTCATTCGTTAGGGGTACACATATGCATCGTGCACATATGCTTGATTGAGTTGATTTACCTATCGAATGTGTTCACACCCATTCATTTCATTTCCATGACTTGGTTGTTTGAGTTTAAATCCATGGTGTGATTTTTTTTTATCTTATTTTGTATGAAAATTTTGAAAAATCCAAAAATAGTTTGTGAAATTTTTGGGGACATACCTTTGCATGCGCGTAGTTTGATCCATGTTTGCTATGCATTTTGTCGTGTCACTCCATATTTTGATTTTGTTTCTTCTTATCTGTCTATTAGGGGACATCATAAAAAGGGGGAGAAAGAATTATCACGTTACGGGGTAGTTTTTGCATTATGGGGGAGATTTGATTATTAATGCTTTATTCTTATATCATTTCAAACTCGATGCCTCACGAAGGTATTTTGCCTTATCTCATGTGTATAGGTACAAAGACTAAAGATTATGTTGTTGCACACCCTGATGAGAAAAGCTTTGAGATTTGACGAAGGTGATTGAAGAACAGTTTTGAGGTCTTGCAAATTTATTCATGGGAGGGTAGATTTGTATAGGCATTTTGGTTTTTGATAATTCGGATTTTTTATGTATGCACCGGTATAGACATAGGGGGGGATTTGTAAGGACATATTTTCATACGTTCGTTATCAATTTATTATGTTATATACCACTACACCGTCGAAGAGCATTCAAGAGACATCTACATCAAAGACGGATCCGAATTACTCAAGTTCTTCATCATTCAAGACTCCGCGAAGTTTACTTTGGTAAGGTTATTTTTTTAAATATCTATACTTTTCACTTAGAGCCTTTGGGTGATTTTTACAAAATATTTTCTAAGTGTTGGAGGGGAATTTTTCGTCAAATATTGAGAATGAGTATTTTTTCTAAGTTTTGAAGCGGACCTCGATTTTGACGCCCAGTTCATTCACGCGAGATAAGCATCACGTTCGAACGAGATTGGAAGCCGCGCGATGTCGTTTGAACGACATGCGTCCTTCGTTCAAGCGATATATGCTTCTCGTTCGAATGAGCTCTATTTTCGAGGCGGTGCATTTTTGTATAAATACTCATTAAATGGTAACGTTTTCATTAAGAAGTCACAGCGTTTTGACAAACAGAAAAGCTGCGAAAGCAGAATCCCTTTTGGCTTCTTCCTTTAGTCCCTTTTGTTTTCAATTAACAAAACTCCCATATGCTTTAGTGAATTGTTTTGGTGTTCAAGAACATATTTTGCTCTTGTTTATACTTTGTGGGGAGAGCTCTACAACCGACAGTTGCATACTATTATGGAGGGAGTCCTTATAAAGTTCACTCTTGTGGAGAAGCCGTTTTTCTTCTTCATTGTTGTCCTCTTGGAAAGGAAAAATTCCAGCCGTAACTTGTGGAGGAGTCGTCTTCTTCTTCACTGCTGCCCTCCTGGAAAGGAAAAGTTCCAGCCGAGACATCGAAACCGACACCTGCGGGTATTTTGTATGTCATCCTATTTCATTATAATCCATGTAAGCCGTTTTCTTACAAATTATAGTGAAATAAAAGGTTTTGCCCCTTTGGGGGATTTTTCCTGAATATTTGTGTAACATGCTTTATTTATTTATGGGTTGACACACGTACTTTTAGATGCATGTTTAGGGGCTGGATTAATTTTGTTTAAAAATAGACTCTAATTAAATAAGTGTGCCGAATTGAAAACTTGCGAATAAATTTAATCAATTATCACACAGTCGCACTTTCACCATAGTCTGTGCGATGGATCTAATTTTTTATCGATCTTACTCGTATATCTAGAAGATGAGATTTGGAGATGCATCCAGAGTCATCTCTCTAGGTACCAAAGGCACATCCCGACTCCTCAACAACCTTCAAACCAATCTCCCATGCGGTAATGGCAGACTCTTCTTCTTTATGCGCATTATGCCCTATCGTATGCCTTTGTATGATTATGTCCCCAAATCTATCAAAATATGAGTAGTGATAGTGTGTAAATGTCGAGCATAGAGGTTCCAGTGAAAAATTATGGGGGGAATTACGATAGATATTTTCGGCAATAATCATATAGAGGAAATACGCGTCATCCATCAGATTATTTTAATCAAGTGGACCTTTGGTTTGATGAGTCCATAAGACGTCGGTGAGCTCAGTCCAAACCTGACTCATAGTAGGCAACTATTGACCATTATGTGGATATTAGGTACTAGAGACAAGAGGTGCAAGGTGGTGCTCTTTGATGATCTTAGCAACTATGGTGATTTGGATACTACGAACGTAGGTGGAGAAAGATATAAAGTTAGAGTCATTGAATGCAGCACTAGGATAAAATTCTCTCACTATATTGGGAAAGATGGCCTATTTGTCGGGGTCGTGCTTACATGCAATCAACTATTGGCAATGATGAAATACATTACGCACTTGAGACTAATTTTTTTTGGTTGACTCCTAATCAGTAAACCTCTTAAACAACATGTTTCTTTATATGAATAATCTTTCAAATGGATCACCCGCTTGTTGTCTCTAAAACGTAGTGGAATGGCTAATGGAGCATGAGGAACATGTGCCAGTAGTGAAATAGGAGGCCTCAATCCCGTTCGTGGTTTCTTACAAGGGGCCGACATAATATAATTGAAACAAAGTCATAAAATAACCATAAAAATAACCCTAATCAGGTTTTAATGAGCAATAGTTATATCAAAAGAAAATAATCCAATTCTAAAAATGGAAAAGAGTCTCAACTAAAATACACCCCTAAATAGGTACCATTGAATCAAAAATTCCAAATTAACTAGAATAACTAACAAGAGAATGAGTTTAATAGTGGATTTCAACTAACAAGAGAATGAGTTTAATAGTGGATTTCAACTAACTAGAGTAAAAACTAATCTGTCCTACCAATTTAAACTCAATAAATTCATTAATTATATCATAAAATAAATTCTAGCCAAAATGAAAAAATATAAAATCTTCAAAATCTTAATAAGATCTAATCAAAATGATCAATAATAATTAAAAATGAACTTATTAAGATTTTTGGATGATGATTGATGGAAAAATTTGAGGAAAAGTGAGCTTGCATAGAGTTCAAAAGACTTTAATCATGTTTCTTTAGTATTCCTGATGCGAAGAGAGAAATAGAGAGAGAGTTGAAGAGAAAGGTAAACTAAAAGTGTTTACACGCAATTTAAATAATTTTCTAATGCAAAGTTGTACCTTAGAGGATGAGAATGATTCGCTAACGCGACGATCTCTCTCTTGGGTCCCGAATGAATCCCCTCAAATTTTTTTTTGATAGGGAAATACAACCAAAATGCTATTTAACCATGTATAATAAGATCCATTGACTCCAATACATTGATTAAAGATTATAATATACTCCTTTAACATCATAACACTACATTACGAAATCGAGAATGGTTATGACAGGTGGGTCAAGGCCCATGATCGTGACCAAAGACCAAAGAACGAGACAAAGGCCGTGGCCAAGCAAAAGGGTAACATTAAATGGTTATGGTCACGATCATAGACCGTGACCATAAGGGTACTGTCCTTGGTCCATGACCACACCCATGGCCAAATGGGCACCAAAACTCCCACTAATGTGGGTCATGACCTTGTACCGTGACTATATGCGTGACATATGTTAGGGTTTCAGTTGACATGGATCACGATCATGGGTCGCGATCATTTTGAAATTGTCATGGGAGCTGGTCACAGTCCTAGGTCGTGACCTCAAGCCGTGACCATTTATTTTTTTAACACATCATTAACCTAGTCACGGTCCTAGACCGTGACTAGGTTCGTGATGTGTAAAGAAATAAATGGTCATGTCCTGGGGTCATAGCCTAGGGCCGTGACCGCACCCTCTACATATAAACACCCACAATCATTTTTTTTATTTCGCACACACTCTAAACCCTAACCCACACACACGCGATAATGCCTCTCCCTAGCTCTGTCCACCACTACTCTCTATCTCTCAGGTATATATGAGTGTATTATGTGTGATATATGTGTGTACGTGTATAAGTGTATGTGTGTTTATTTTATTATATGTGTGTGTTTTTATAATTATTTTTATTGAAACGTGTATTAAAGTAATGTATATGTGTGCGCATGCATTCAAATCTCTCTGTGTGTGCGTATATAAGTGTATGTAGTTTGTTAAATGTGTGTGTATTTCAGAATATAGACATTTATGTGTGTGTACTTTGTTATATGTGTGTATATTTCAGGAATTACACATTTATGTGTGTATTTTGTTATATGTGGGTGTATTTTTTAAATTACATGTGTGGGTATTTCAAATGCTAGATGTCAAACAAAATAGTGGTAAATAACACGATAACACGATGACACAATACGAAATTGATCGAATAAATTGCGTTTGGGTTGTGAATATGAACTAGTGGATTAGAGAGAGGGTGAGAGATGGATTACACACGCGCACATGTATAACACACACAAATGCGCACACGTGTATATAACACACACACATGTATAACACACATGCGCACACGTGTATATAACACACACACATGTATAACACACATGCGCACATGTATAACACATACACACACGTGGACATGTATAACACACATACGCGCGCACATGTATAACACATGCACGTTTATAACAAAATTACACACGTGTACATCACACATGTACACATGTATAACACATACACACATGCGCACATGTATAACACATACGCACACACGCACATGTATAACACACATATACCCACATGTATAACACATACATGTATACACACATGTATAACACATACACATATATACACACGTATAATACATACACATATGCACGTGCACACATATATATATACTTACACACATTTTCTCCTCATTTCATGTGCGCATGCAGTTAAAGAATAATAACTGATGTTCAACTTATTATAGGTGCTTTCTTTATTCGGGTAACTTTATTTATCTTTTCTTTTACGTAACATGGTCTTATTACTGTTTCGTTGACTGTTATAACTTCCCATACCTGAATAAATGTGCTTTTGCATGTATAATATTTAGGCCACTTTTCTCAAATGTGCTTTAAGGATGTCAAAAATAATTTTTCTTTCACCAAGTTTGTGAACCAATTTAAATTTAAGTCCAATTTTAACTTTTTAATCCTAAACATGCACCGGGGTGATTAAAACAAATAAAATAAAGTAAAGTTCAAAATTCTGGATGTACGAGGAAACCACTAAGGGAAAAAACCTCGGACGGCCAAAGCCACACAATCACTATGATATGGTTTTACAAAAGGAAGACAAACATACTTACACAACGACTCGATCCCCACAAGCCTTTATGCTCTTCTTCTTTTTAATCGCTCCTCCACAATGCCTAGATAGAAATCCTTCCACAATACTCGTCCAAAGCACATGCATCCAGGAATGCCTTAGTGTCCAACGATGTGGCTTTGGCAACCGTTTATGATTAGGAACACGGAATACTCTGCTTCTTCATCGTAAAACCCAACGAACAACTTGTTAAATGTGGATGAACAAACCCATACGCTGCAAACAAGATCTCTATAACGATAGTATAAGAATGCTCAGATCTTTTTAAATTTAAGGATGGGTTTTAACTTTGAAAACCTTAGAAAACTTATGCAGAAAACGTATGAGTTCTTTTCTGGAATATGGTTCTGCACACACCCAAAATTCTAAGAGAAAAATACTTTAAATAAAAAACTTAAGTCGGCATGTCGTTCTAACGATATCCCCAAGTCGTTCTAACGACTATGAGATGTCGTTCGAACGATATCACTTGTTGTTTGAACCATTAAAACTCAAGATGTGGTTTCATACGACTCTAAATTGTAATTATCTCAGAATAAATAAAGATAAAACTATTTAAAATCATTTCAAACATTTTAAATCATTTATAAACAAATTTCCATCATTTAAACTCTTTTCGAACTCCATAAACATAATGCGTTCATACCTGAGAGTATCTCAGCATGCAATTAACTGAAGACGTGTGCACCAATAAAACTCTACATAATCTGTATTTGAAGCTTGGTCGCTACGTCTTCGACACAAACACGTCATTGTCTTTGTGGAGATCGTGACAATATAAAAGTCTATCTATGGCTCGAACAAGTTTTGTTCCAGGAATAAGTCAATAACATACAAATGGACTCAATTGAAATTGTATCCTTCCATTATAGGTATAATTCAATTCGTACATATATTTAGTTGAGTGTTATAACTAAGTAGACATGTATAACACATATAATTCAACTTGTGTATATCTTTGGTTGACTGTTACAGCATACGTTCTTTCTAGGTACTTTCTTTTACGTAACACAAGCGCATATGTATAATGAACACAATTGGTGGACATATAGTAATTTTTGATTAATTTAAATTAAATAAACTTAATTTGGATTTCCTGATATTATGCAGGTGAATAATATAGATAATATTGTTTGCTTGACTGTTATGTTCATCTTTACTCCCTCCTTAAGTGGTTGTTTGGGTGAACACAAATTGGTGGAAGGGGTTGCACATTTGGTGGACATATAGTAATTTTAGAATTAATTTAAATAAAATAAACTTATTCTAGGCTTGCTGATATTGGTAGGGTGAACTCAAATAGGCGAAAGGACGCGTACCAATACTAGGATTAAATAAAATAATATAAATTTAAATTGGATCGATTGCAAAATATTAACTAGTTAATGATTAATTTGAGCCATTACTCATAGGTAGTAGTGGCAAATGGGCGGTTATGGACGGGTCAAAAATGGATATGGATAAATTTGGGTGGGTCAAAAGCGAGTCGAACATAATAATTTGGGCAGGTTAAATTCGGGTCGGGTCGGGTCAAACCCGGATCAGGCCGGGTTGACCCGCTTTTTTTTTTTTAAAAACAATTATTATACCATATACAAATAAATATAATATAATAATTTTGAAAAAAAATACACAAGTAAATACTTGAATAAAAAAAATCTTTTAACTCTTTAGTAATTTGAGTTTTATTTTTGTGAGGGTCCAAAACCATTTTGCCCGCTAATGACCCACCAACAAACCATCTTATTGGATCGTTCAAACCATTTTGACCCACAAACATAATTAATGGGATCCAAACACATTATTTTGGGTGGATTATGGGCGGTTTCATCCTCAAGAGCCCATATTGCCGGCCCTACTCATAGGACTCATATTCACACCCTCATATATGTTTCTCAGGAAAAATGAGGCAAGGTGATAATCACGGCAACAAGAGTATGAGACGTGGTAATTAAACCGCACTTATACATCCTTTTTTTACTGTGTTCCATATAGACGGTACACCTATTTACAAGTATGGGTATAAGAAGAATGAACAGTTTAACTACCTTGCAAATCGTAGAGTTCATCCCTCACAAACGTACCTGTTCGGTCGCTTTCTATTTTTCCTACTAGAAAGATGGAATAAGGCAGTAGAGAATATATTTCGTCAATATAGTCCCAACGTAGCCCTGACGTTACTTACACTGTTAGAGAAGGCAGAAAAAAAAATTACCCATTGTCGATACAACTACATAAAGAGAACACTGACCAAGATTGTGATGTCTCGCGACATATGCACATTAAATGAAATCTTGTCAATAATTTAATGAAGAAAAGATTTCGAGTTTATGTCACGGATATCTATACATCAAGCATAGATACGCTTCCTCCTAGTTTTCCATGTGCAAAAATCCATAGATTCTTAAAAAGTAATACCGAATTGATGGAGATCAAACACGTTGAACATATTTTAAAGACCTATTATGAGAAGGTATATAAATATATATAGTCGTAAACATAACTAGTTAGTTGTAAACAAGCTAGTATAATGAATTCGTCCCTATTTTTTTTACTGTAGATATTTTCAAACAATAATGGAGATAATGTACAAAACGATGACGGGACACCTCCCAGATTCTCATCTCCTGCACCTCAACCCGAATTCTCATCACCAATGGGTGAACAATAATCTTATCCGCCAATGTTTAACTCAAACTACATCTATGAGTCGGTAACAAACGTCTGTTAATTTAGCACCCCCACCCCCATTACTGACACCTCCCGAGAAAATGAGAAGAAGTCTATTGGGTTCTCCTTTATTGGGAATAGTCCTAATGACACTAAAAATGATGTACAAATCTTTGAATCCGTGTGTTTGTCTATTGTGAAAATACATGTGGGTGTCAGGGTAGAAAATAACTAGAATCAAGCTGATCAATCCATCAAGGATGACATTTTTGAATAACTTTGTAAAAGTTTTTCATTCCCCGACCGTTCAAAGCAGAAGATTCTTTCCCGGGTTGTTGAACAAAAGAGAACATATCGCAAGAACCTTTAGTAGAGACATTTTCCAAAGGGGCCATCAAGCTCTGACTGTTGGCTATAAAAGACAGTTCTTTTCGAATGTTAAAATGCCAGCCAATCAATGGAATAACTTTGTAGAAAATGAAGAGATGGACAAAAGGTTGGTCTAAAAGGAGAAAAATAAACAAAATAGAGCGAAGAAAGTTGATGTACACAGTTTGGGGCCTAAATCATATGAATAATTGGGGAATGAATGGTCAGAAAGGGAAAAAGGCGATCCAGATGACGATAAACCCAATTGGGGAAAGTTGTACATGCATGCCTCACGGGACAAAGATAATAACTTCCCACCACCCTTGGCTCCAATTCTGATGAGTATGACCATTTATTTATTTAAATATATACACGATATATAAAATAATGTTAAAATCATAAGAATAAATATAATTTCATGCTACATGAATCGATCGAAGCCATTAGCAGTCAATATGCTTCAAGGCCTTATGATGACATTGGAGATGATTCCCTGACCCTGACCTTTGGAAAGGATAAAATATGGAGGATGAGGGGTGGATCACATATGCCTAAAACCAAATTATTACACACTGCGCCTTTCGTGGAAGATCTCTCTTTGGTGATGAATCACCTCTCGAGCCAAGAGGCAAGTCAGTTCAAGAACCTTTAGTAGAGACATTTTCCAAAGGGGCCATCAAGCTCTGACTGTTGGCTATAAAAGACAGTTCTTTTCGAATGTTAAAATGCCAGCCAATCAATGGAATAACTTTGTAGAAAATGAAGAGATGGACAAAAGGTTGGTCTAAAAGGAGAAAAATAAACAAAATAGAGCGAAGAAAGTTGATGTACACAGTTTGGGGCCTAAATCATATGAATAATTGGGGAATGAATGGTCAGAAAGGGAAAAAGGCGATCCAGATGACGATAAACCCAATTGGGGAAAGTTGTACATGCATGTCTCACGGGACAAAGATAATAACTTCCCACCACCCTTGGCTCCAATTCTGATGAGTATGACCATTTATTTATTTAAATATATACACGATATATAAAATAATGTTAAAATCATAAGAATAAATATAATTTCATGCTACATGAATCGATCGAAGCCATTAGCAGTCAGTATGCTTCAAGGCCTTATGATGACATTGGAGATGATTCCCTGACCCTGACCTTTGGAAAGGATAAAATATGGAGGATGAGGGGTGGATCACATATGCCTAAAACCAAATTATTACACACTGCGCCTTTCGTGGAAGATCTCTCTTTGGTGATGAATCACCTCTCGAGCCAAGAGGCAAGTCAGTTCAAGATAGATGGGGATGTGCAAGAGATTAAGAATAACCTCAGAGTCTTGGCGAGTGAAATAGGGCACCTTGTGTCCTTATTTTACTAAAGGTTTTTTCCACTAGTGCCTCCTTAAGGTTACCCTTACTCTCCTTTTCAAGGTTTTTCTATCCTCCGTCTCAAGTTTTTTCCTCCCAAATGCCTCCTCCTGCAACATTCCCCTCCCTAGTGCCTCCTCCTGCCACATTCCCCTCCCAAATTCCTCCTTTTTCCACGATACCTGGATCATCGTTATCCATTCATGGTGACTGTGATTAATAGGACTATATAATTGCCTCGACCAATACCAGGATTATTGGCACGTGCATACTCGTTTCCTTAAATGCAGGAACTCGTGTTCACAATTGCCATTTACAAATTGGTAAGTCTCAAATACTGGTTGGTAACATATACACTGGTTGCAGAGAAGAGCCTATGCCCATTGATAGCGGAGAAGGGTACTTGATGAAACACTATTAGAATTATTTTATCACTTGGACAGTTTATTTTTTGGTCAAGATTAAGTGATGAACAATTTTTAATTTGAGAACAAGTTGTAATATTTTATTTATTTAAGTTATTTTATGTTTGTGGGTAATTTGTTGATAATTTTAGTATATGTAACATGAATTTAAGTTTAAGTTATTTAATTTGAGATATTTTAAGTTTGTCATATTTGTGTTGAATAATTTAAAAGAATTACGAATTGTGCATTCTTGAATGCAACATGACCTTTGTTTCCACCTATTATTACATGTGAATTGAATGAATTAATGGATTTCGTAGAATACACAGAGTGGATGAGGGAGAGTAGTCGAATATTTTATTATCATTTAAAGAGCGCTCAAGAATTTATTAAATATGCAAATAGAAATCTTAAAAGTGATAAGATTTCGTGTATGTGAACCCATTGTATTAACGAAAAATATAACTCTTTAGAAGACGTTGAGTTTCATTTACTAAAGTGGGGAATTTAACAAGAATGTAAGATATGGGCATACTGTGGTGAAAAGAATGTACCTTATGCTCCGGAAGAATTACTTGTAACGCCTCGGCCCAAATTTTTGGGCTACCCATAGTTAACCCGGTTCGACTTGAGCGTTAGGTGTGAAGTGCAATGAATCAACCTATACAATTTTTCTAGTCCAATCTTATTTGAATTAATATTTCACTTGAATAGCATGCGATTTCAATTTCAAATTAAACTACGTGAGGGACCCATGGGGAGCACTCCAAAGTCCAAGCATACAGAGCTACTAACGTAATAATAAAGAAATACTTACTTGTATAACACTTTTAAAATAGGAAATTTCTCTCAACCTGTCGTAATGAAGCGAGGGTATGAGCCAAATACTCAGTGAAAAATATACAAATGCAGTATAGAATCGAACAGCATAAAGAAGACTTAAACACGTTATGCCTACGTGCACATGCAACTACCTTGTATACATATTTAAATATACATATACATATACTTAATGCATGAAATAGTTTATTTCGAAAAACTTATTTATTCAGATTAATTTACTTTAATCTTATAAAATACTTCTTTTCCTCAAGTTAGCATTTCTTGCTTTATTTAACACACATGGTTCAATACTTGAAACCACTACACTTGATTTGATCGAAAACCATTTCTTTACCAAAATCACCATTTTTAATTGATCCGATACACATTAGTATTTACGTTGAAAACCACCCTTTCAACACACGCGTTCACCGTATTAGAAAATTCTCATTTAGCCTTTCAAAACCTTTTATAACGTATTCTTGTGTTAATTATGGGTTTAATCACTTAGGTTGCTTAACCACCTATTTATCCACTCACTTTATCTTTTTCCTTGACTTATGGACGTTATTCAATTACACATTTACTTGTCCATTTTAACCTTTACCGAAATATTTATTAATTCATTCAAGTTAGGTTGTATTAATACCTTTCACCACACAACCTATATATTAACATGTTCCTTATTTCTTTATCTTTTCTTGGAATCTTCTCAAATACCTCATATTTTAACGGCTCCACATCGCCGGCTATGCGAATGCACCATATGCTCTGGCCAGTGATTTAAGGTCTTTCAGCCCAAGGCTCCGGGCCCTACTTAATTTTTTTGGTATTATTCGAGTTCCTTTTAATGTGTTTTAACTTATTACAAATCTCCACATTATTCCACTTTTCCTTTTACCCAACCGAAACCAAAACTTGGGGTTTCACTTCAACTTGTGTTACACTTTAAAATTTATGATTTCATGTGCTTTACACTTTAACCTTGATTTTATTCCAAAAATCATATTCATTTAGGACCAGTTCGTTTAATACCTTTTCTAGCATTTTTATGAAATAAAAATGTTTCACTTTAAGTAAAATTACCATTTTACCCATTTGTCTCCAAACTCACATTTTACTCCATTAAATTACCCACACTAACTTCTTAAGTGTTTTAACACCTCAACACCCTTTTTAACCCAAGACTAATATTCTTCTTAATTGGAAACATATTTATCTCATTATTTCCTTTCAAAGTTCGTAAGTGCTAATCTTTTACAACATTATTAAGTTTTACACAAACTTTCCAATGTTCAACCATTAACACTTATTCAACATCATTACAAATCATTTTTTCAAACTAGACATTTCTTTACTTTCTTTATTCAAAAAATCCAATTACACTTAAAGACTAATTTTATAAGAAAATACCATTTTTTTTATATATTCAGTCTTACACACCTATGTTCATTACACCTTTAATCCTATTTTCACATACTTTAAAGACTAGAATTTCTACTTTTCCTTATTCAATGTTTAAGCCCAACAAAATCTTCTTTAAACTTGTTTATACATGTATCATCCAAATACTACAAGCTTATATGCATGAGAAGATGGACTTTAAATCCTAAAATCCAATTAATGGGCTAAACATACATTTCACTTTAGAAATTCATCACACTTGCAAAAATATACTTTCAAGGCATTACATACATTTAATTTCTTCAAACTCAACAAATGTTCATTTTTAATAGAATCTTAATTTTTGCGAGAAACATTATCTTACCAATATTTACCAAAATAAATCATTTTTTTCAAATATTTTATTTCATAAAATGTTTAACATTAATCTTTCTAGAAAATACGCCATTTTCATAAAATCCCAACTTGTAAAATTTCAAAACATTGAAATATTTATTCATTTTTTACTTTCAACCAAAATAACATTTATCAACATTTTTATTTCATAAAAATGTTTATTATTTCCTTCACATCAATTTCATCATTTAATCAAATGCACACTATTCATGTAATCTAATTACAAGACTATAAATAATGTAAAATATAGTCTTAATACTAAAGTAAGATTTTTCCAGGTCTAAAGGTTCTAATGGTGGTAGAGATGTTGGTGTAGGAGGAGCAACCCCCACCTTCAAAGTTGGCCTCAAGGGGTTACCAAATGCATCCTCCAAAATGCTCCATTCAAGCTTCCAAGAAAAACTCTTTCAAAACCCACTTCAAAACTCCATTAAAGTTCGATCCGCATCTCCAAAAATTCTCCAACACTTCTCGAAAAATTCGTAGTTCTCCTCATTTATGGTGAAAATGGGTGTAAAGTATTCAAATATGGTAAAATATGAAAATATGGTGTTTTAATGTGGAGAGGTGGTGAAACCATGGTGGTTTTGTGGTGGTGGAAGACAATAATGGTGGAAGATCACGTTCTTCCCAACACAAATAACCCCCCACACACCCTTATAAAACCTCCAAAAACCTTAAATTCCCATTTTTCCTAATCTGGGCTCGACAGCTCAAAGATTTGAGGGTCAGTGACAATGCACAAGGATAAAATAAAAATAGAATATTTTTAAGGCACGTCGTTCGAACGACATAGACCTTGGTCGAATGACATGTCAACCTCGTTCGATGGGTCGCTTCACGCGACCTTCTACTATTATGCAGAAACATCTTGTTCGAAGGTTGTTTGGACCTCCCAACGTCATTTGAACGACCTTCTTCATTTTTCATTCTTTTATTTCTTCAATTTTTGTCCCACAATTTTCCAATAATGATCATCAGCCCCACTTCAGTATATTTTTTATAAAATTTAATTGAATTGTTGGGGCAGGGTATTATAAACTTTACTCATTGGGGAATTTCGTCTCAGAAATTCTCGATCCGTTAATGCTTAAGCTTATGAGGTTCACCAACTTCTATTCTAAGCCATAGAAATCCTCCAAGACAAAATCATCAAAGCCCTCAACACTACGATCACCCTAAGTGCCCCCTCCCCCGGGGGTTTGTCACGTAATAATCAATATGCGACATCCTCTAATGCTCACCATATCGCTAACCATGATATTACATAATCGACTTCGACTCTCCACTCGCCTTATAATCATGCTCAAACCTTTTCTAGCACCACCTATGCTAGTACCTAAATCATACCAACACCTCCACGGGCACATCTTTTCTTGCGATCGACACTCAGCCAATGTGAACCATAATACCACCAACCGGCGTATTCGTCACTAAAATCAATTCTCGCGTAGGATTGTACATCCTGTGTTCCAAAAAGTTTCAGGCTATCTTCACTACACAATTCGTATGAGTTTGCCAATAACCATATTATGTTGTTCTCTTACTCCAAGGAATAAATTATTGTCAATTCATCACCGAGAACTCGACTTACATCTTTCGTTGCATCATTCTGATGAACCTGGTACTACCCTAGGTGTCTCACCTTTGAGTACTCGCCAAAACCTCGCTCTAATCCACTCACCGTGGAAAAGTAACATTGTATTCTAACGTTCCCTCGATTTTCAGCACTTCACAATATCCTTAAGTCACCATCCCTCTCTTTGTAACCCGAGCCACTGACTGCCATGTCGGCCAGTCGAAAGTACACTAATCCTAAGAAAGATCAATACTACGAGCAAACCGTGTGGCCGAAAGCACAGCCACCCGTACACAGAACTTTATGTAATAACAAGAAAACCTCATATAGGGCGCACCTAATTACCGAGATGCATTGACCATACCCTATCCAACGTGCTCTACTAGGCCCAATCGTGCCATGCCATAACATGGCATCAATCTGAGTTATCAGACGTGTGAGAATACCGAATCAAAAAGGACACACGAGAGTCAGAAGGAACCTACAACCATCCTCAAAAAAATTTCCCATAAGCGTCCGATTATGAATTTTGAAAGTGAACCTACGCCATATGCTTGAAGTCATGTCACTCGGTTCTAAAGTTCTCACCAAGAACAAATCCTAGTCACATACCCTGGCTTGGGTCACTAGCCATGAGGAATTGAATCACAAGCATTCTTTCTCATAAAACGAAAGCAATGTACAAATCAGTAGTTCTTTAGGAAGTTAACGCCTGAATTCCCTCACTGGGAGCAAAGACCTACCTTTCACATCCTTGGCATACATAAACCATTCTGATTAGCGGATACCTCATGCCCTTGTCTACATTGACCTTTTCCAATTAGTAGTGACGACGCCATCAACCCACTACACCTAGGTTATTATTTTCCTTACCATATCTTGATCGAAATCCTAAACTCCTATAGGCATTACTTATTTTAAGAGAGGTACTCACCTTATCGTGTCCTTTAACCACAAGGTTGTCGCCAAACTTACTTTCAATTTCTACCCACACAGAATTCAAATGGTGACCATACCCACCGTCCTTGGCATTCTAAAGGTAATAAACATCATACAGGGATATATCCTTTAATTTACATCAGCTTGTGAGAATGTGCCAAAAACTAGTTCTCACATGCTAAGGCCACCCTAGCATACAACGTCGACACATGACGACCTACCTATCATGCTTCGATATTAACCCACCTCGGTTGCCATTTTCAAGTCTCCACATGGCGTCATCACCCTAAGCCTCGAATACAATTCCTACTATGTCACAAAACTGAGTATCACCACACCAATACTAGTTATTCCATGACATTCAAGCATCACTCATATAGCGGCATAAGCTACCACCCTACCTTAGGGATTACCCTACCCATCCTTGTCGATTTAGATGCCACACTCGGCACGTACACTATACAACCAGCAATCTGGGATCATCACCTAACCCTCAACATGATCATTACTAGAATGATAAAGATCCTTTATACCGGACTAATTGTTCTCCTAGGAACACTAAATGCATTTCATGTAACCGTCCTTAAGACTTGATAAGATTTCATCATCAATACCTTTATCATTATAGGTGCGCTCTATAAACCTTTCAATACCCATATCACGATTATTCGGTTCTTGCAAAGACACTAGTCTACGAGCTTCTAATTATAACGCACATCAACCGTCAAACACCTCAAGGTGTCACAATATTTGATCTTTATCCTCAATGACACCAAACATAACTTGTCCTATAAGCACCTAAAAATGCCTATGAATTACTTTCACATTAGGATTACCTTGCACCTAGACATTACCAAGGTGGCTAAAATGAGTCTCTATGCGTAGATAATCATCTTATCTTTCTTCCAAATGGTCGTGACTATAATCCACGTACAAACCACAACCAGTTATGGTTAATGTTGTTACTTACATTTCTATAACTTGTAAAATCCTAACATTCTTTCTTTTTTCATGCATCTCGTGATAGATACATCATGGATAGTCTTTTTTGTGACTATAATTTTAATCTTTAATGATATTTTTGTTTGGCATGCTTATTATGATTATCTTTGATGTCTTATATCAATTTCGCTTGTGTATCCATTTAATTGAGTTGTCTTATATATGTATACATGTTTGTTAAATTGGATTGCAGTTATTTACAGTATATACCACTTCAATCAAATTTATATGAAAATTCTCATGTTATCACCAAATGAATCTATTTCTTGACCTCATTACTTTCATTTGTCAATCCCATGACAAACATGGAGAAAAGGTTAAATTAATGAGGAGTTTTGATTTAATTACACTTTAAAATAGTTGTTTAAGCGGGTATTTAGAATAAGTAATGAGGCACAACCCGTTTAGTGATCAAAAGATAATATTAATGCAACAAAAGTAACGGACGTAAGATTCTATGATTATCACAACAACGAGTAATAAATATAAGAAAAATTAGTAATAAATAAAGGACTTTGATGGTGTTGATTCAGAGAGAGAACAAGTACTCTAAATATACACGGGAAGGTCGGTCAACACCAATGCATGAAGAAGACTTATGTTAAGAATAATATATGATTGTTTTGTTAGCGAGAATGAGATAAATATACCAATGATTTTTTTAGTTCAAGGCACTTCTTTAAGAGTTTCTAGCATGATAAGATTATGATATTGATCAATAGTCAATTTATTGTTTTAAAGGCAAAAAAGGAGCTTAGAGGTACCTCTAAGGAACATGAAATGTTTCACCAATATACTATACCTAACATATTAAGAGCATTAAATGATTAAGGAAATAACTATGGACCATTCAACTGATCGTCAACACACTTTCAGCCACCTAATTGACTAATCGTTAGTTTAAGGTATGCTATTTATTTGACATATTGGGTATGATATGACATGGCTCAGATCTTTTATGAGCATTATACTATTTTGGCACTAAGAAATGTGTGTGGATAAGAATGCATGTTAACGAGGTTGTTCGAACGAACTAATCCAAGTCCCTCAAATAGCCTTGGTGCTTTACTCACTATTTTCAGAATGGTTACTAAACCACTTACCTCAAAGAGTTCCCTAAGTGAGATTCCTTGATAAAGAATATGAGCTCTCCTAAGTCATGCCAGAATGTATCCATCATTAGTACCGGGGGTTCCCATACATTATAAGATAACACGTGCTCATAAAAGAAGTTGGATCGATGTTAGGTGACTTGTGCTTGTCGTGTAAGGCTTGAGTGTCGTTGAATCAACTCTTTTTTATCATGATCTTTTATTAGTGACTTAATGAAGAGGTTTATCAGTAATCCCCTTCTACATTTTCCCCTTCGTGGAGAAATTTATTGCATCAGCAAGAGGTTTCTAAATGACACATTTCCTACCTACGTACCAATAATCGAAGCATCTTGTTTTAGCTCATGCTTGGAGATTCCATTAACACAAAATCTTTAATTTATCTCACCATTTAATGATAATATCTCATTATCTGTCATTTATATTCCCTAAATACTTTTGAAGACATGTGGCATTTTGGAATTAACTTTGAATTTTTTTAATAAGTAAAGTAGTATATATAAAAACCCACCTAAGAGGGAAGAATCCTGTATACACAGTGTATACCCTTCAAAAAGAAGAAAAAATATGACTGTGACACCAAAAAACCATATAGAAAATGAAAAAATGTCCAAGCCACCTAGGCCTCTCGGTCCCTCCTTTCAAAGTCCTCCAAAAAATTGAACAAAATTATCATAGACACTTTTGCCCTCAATATTAAGGCACCCTTAGGTTTACGAACACACTAGTCTAAAGGTTGCATATTTGATCATATAAATGCCTTAGTCCTCCTTTGCTTAAAACTTACGCTATTTGAGTTATACTAAAACTTCTCTTTATAGAGAGAAAGTAACATGTTCTTGTGTTTTCATCAAGTGATTACCCTTTTTTCTTTATGATTTACCAGTTATTTTCTTCTCTCTTATTTTTCCTTATGCTTTTAGAGAGTTTACTTACCAAAAACACTTGTTATCATGGCTTCTTAATCCTCTAAGGCTACTACCCGTTCTCACAATGGTCGGGTAACTAAGGGGGCAGAAAAGCTATCAGTTTTTACATTTTATCATTGTGCCCTCTTTTGGGCCCCAGTGATTGATTTGTTGAGGATTATGTAAACTTTGATGGCACGGTGGACTGTATAGATCATCCACTTCTGATACTAGAGCCCTTTCTTCCCCTACTATTCTTAGGTTTAGACTAGATAGATGGGATTTTCCTTATTCTCGCATTGAATTTAAGGGAGCAAGTGGTTCTCATGATAACTTTAAAGCTTGGTCGGCATACATCAAGTATGCATTCCAACATCTTAAGGTTGGACTTCTATGAGAAACCACCTAGTTTGGCTACTTCACTCTTTCTAAAAACAACCCTTCTCTTTAGGCTTTGGTTTCTCGACGGAGCTTGAAGACTCACACCTTTGTTCACTCTTAGGGGGTATTTATAGAAAGTCTAGAAGACGTTTGTGAACTACTGGGTTTATAACCATGTGGTATGTTTCCCTTTAATGAAATGGCTCTAAGATTATTAATCGTGAAAATTAGATCAGTTGGTTCATAAGTTCGTTGGTGATTCTGCAAAGGCCACTTTTGTTCAGTTTATAAAATTATTTTTTTAAAATCTAGTCAAGCTCACTATTGAGTAGAAAAAAAAATAATGAGGTTTCTAATCTTTTTAGTCCAGGCTATGGATCCTCCCTAAACAAGTTTCCTGCATTCTTGGTTTGTTATCGCATTTTTCTACCTGAGAAGCCCAATGACCAAGCATGTCATAACTTAGTTATCTTATCTATGACGTTATCTCATGGAATAAACATCCCAATTACTCATTTGACCCTAGTTTGTTTGTACACTTGTCTAGACAAAACCCACTTTGGTATGGAGAGGTTTATCGGTAGGTAATATGAGAGTATTTTTACAAACTCGATTTTACTAATGGGATATTTGTATGCTTAATTACCAAATCTAACCTCTAAAGCCCAAGCCATCAGTGTGTTCCCTCTTAGATGCCCAAAGATAATGTAGTGGAATAAAAAAACATAGTAAAAAGACTTTTCTACCTTCAAACTTTCATACTTGGTCATTCCTTAAGTCAGACTCCGTAATTGTTTGGGTTGTTACATTTGAAAAAGTTATCTGTCATTGTTGTCTTGGTCTTGTAGTTGAATATTTTGGCATCCTTCACATAGTTGTACACTTAGTGTGAGGCTTAGTATCCCTACCACTGTGCAAGGAAGTTTGACAATGGTCAAGATATAACGGATGATGTTTGGGGATCCAATAGAACAAGCGAATCATTTGCCACTACTTCTCAGTACTACACTTACTAAGCTATGGTGGTTCTGACCATAGAGAACATTGGTAATTTCATCATTCATAATGTCAAAAGGGGAATTCAAAACCTCTTTGGGTTAATTCTGCCACCATTAGCTAACTCAAGTCCTAACATTCCATGCATTAATTTGAAATGATCCCATTTATTCGCTCGTGGAGAGATTTGGATCTAATGAGTTGGGTTTGAAAAATTGTTCGATACTTGGTGTAGAGTTTCCCACTAACTTAATTGAGAAGCTTATTCCTAGTTAGTTGCCTCTTCTGATTTCTATCGCGGATATAATTCCTATGCCGAAGAAGTATAGCAAGAAGACTTCCACCGTTAGTGCTTCGAAGAGGAAGGCTAAAACAACAATTGGTTCGTAAGAGAAAGTTTTTTAATTTCTCACTTTTCTTATAATTTGGCTTATCCCGTTACACAGTACTACATCTTTATGATTAATTCCACGTATTCGAAGAAAAGAAGTTGATAATTTTTGGAAGATAGAAGATCGTTCGGCACAATTCAAAAGAGTTATGAAGTGGTTTGGTTAAGACTTTAATTACCCTGGGGTTATTTTTTAAAGTGTTTGCATTTAAAAAGTTTTCAAAATGTTTTTAAATGATTTTTTAAGCTTTTTTGAGAAACTCAACTCGTTAGAACAAGAATTAGTATGTCGTTCAATCGAGTTGCATAGTATCATTAGAACTAGTTTCCTTAGTTCGAACGAAATCAGGAACGTCGCATTTTTGTCAGTTATGGAATGTCATTCAAAGTTTCGTTGGATGTTGTTCAAACAAGATTGGGCATTTCATTAGAACAAATTTTACACATTCGAACAAGATTTGAAAGGACGACGTATGGCAAGCTTTGGAATGCCGTTTGGAGTTTTGTTAGAAACACGATCGAACGAGATGGGGTATGAAGTTCGAACGAGGTACTAATTTATTTAAACGAGTATACGTGTTTTTATTTTTTTTAAATATATCTTTTCAAATATCTAATGCCTATCTCTTTGCAACAACTTTACCCATAAATATATGTATAATATTAGACTTTTGAAACAACCTTCTAGACTTTTCAAGAAGCCTTTTTAGAATTCCTTTTATGATTAAACTTTATAATTTTCCCATCCAAACCCCTTGGATATTTAAGGATCACTTTTCCAAATCAATAAGAATATATTCTAAGTTGAAGAAATCTTGTATTGATTTTCTCTACTGCTAAATTATAGAGTCGAGGTTCTACCGTTGAATAAGAAAGGAATTGTGATTCCTGAGGCTAGTCGGATGATATCGAGTCAAGACTTGCTTGTTATGGATGGTGTTGGACTGTGTCGTATCTGTTGAAGATTTCAAAACATCTCTGCGTCATACTTAATGGATCTCTAAGTAGTTTGTAAGTCATCTTGTGTCTGTAAAATTCTTTAATAGTGCTGAAATTAAAGGCTTTGCTCGAATGGGATATTTCCTCAAATTGCTTCTTCTGCGTATATGGTTTGGAACTTGGATTCATAAAATTATTTCATGCTCACTAAATTAAATTAAGATAAATTTTCTAAAAAGTGAATTTGTGCATTTGGCCTAAGATATGAGTAATCCGTATAGACCTCTGTTTGCATTTACAAATTGATGTCAGGGCCGGCTACATTAAGTTTTTGTGTGATCTTTAAATTGGATTTTATGGATAATTTGTATAATAGGCTACCTATTTTTTCTGGGTGTAATTATGCTTATTGGAAATCCTGAATGAGGTTGGCTTTGTAGGTGATTGTCAAGCGTGCCTGGATTGTGTGTGAAAGAAGGTGGGCACCATCTATTGTGACCAATGGAGATGTCATATGTCCTAAACCGGTCACCTCTTAGACGGATAGAACTAAAAAGGAGTAATTTTAACTCATGTGGTTTAAGTGATATTTTTTGTGCTGCACCCCTGGAGAGTTCTTTCGCATCATGATATGCACCACGTCTAAAGAAGCGTGGGATAGCTTTCAACTCACTCACGAGGGTACCAATGCTTGGAAAGCTTTAAAATCTCACCAGATAATTTGAGACCATTACTATCCTAGAGTCTGAAATATTTAATGAATTTTATGCACATTTATGTGACATAGTAAACTCTAGTTTTAATTTGGGAGAGAAAATTCCTAAGAAGCGTGTTGTGGAAAAGATTTTGAGATCCCTACCATCCAAATTTATCCCTTAAGTAACTGTACTTAACTCTTTGAAAATTATAGATACTTTTAGGTTAAAAGAAGTCGTATGAGCCTTCAAACTTACGAAATTGATATCTTTCCCAAAAAAAAGGAAATAGGGATTACTTTAAAGGCCCGATCAAAGAGAAAAAGAAAAAATTTTATGATTTTGAGTTGGAATTTGATTTTGAACTTGATGATCTTGCCTTATTTGCGAAAAGTTTTAAAAAAAATCTCAAATTTAATAAAAAAATTCTTCAACAGAAAATAAAACTTTTGAAAAAAATAAAAAGGGCAATGAGGACAAGGATGTTTATGGGAAAGAAAAGGTGAGATGTTATGAGTACGAGGGCAAGGACCATAAATCTCACGAGTGTTCCACTAGGATAAAGAGGAAGGGCAAAGTCAAAGCTTCATACAAAGCCACTCTTAGTGATAGTGACAAATGATCGGTGAATTCCGAGGATTAATCATCGAATGAGCCTAATTTTTGTACGTGCACGGCAAGTCACGTTAGCACTTCCAGTTTATCCCATGCTGATAAGGACATTTCAAGATGTGATAGCGTATATAATTTGTCTAACTATTCTGGAGAGAGTGAGGATGATAATGATATTACCTATAAGGGATAAAGTGGTCTTCAAAAGGCATACACCAAAGTTTAAAAAAAGTCTTTTAAGAACCAAAAAGCAAAATAGAAGTTTGACTCTTAGGATGTTTTATTTGGATAAAGTGGTGATAGCTTTAAGAGAGTGTGTGGTGTCAGTGAGTCAACTCGAGAAGGTGAAAGTTTTGTTGTGTGAGCACTTTATTATTGTTAGTAGGGAGAAGACCGATTAGACAAACATTATGGCTAGTCATACGAGAGATCTTTAAGCTTCAATGGAGGCCTGTGACAAACTTAAAGCCTGTGTATCCCTACTCGAGAAAGATCTTGATCGTGCCCATGAGTTAAGATCACTTAGAGGACACATCTAATAAGGTTAAAAAGATGATATTCGCTCCCGCGTTAGGTTTTTAACGAGAGGCAAGGAATAAGTTATGACGGCGTATAACACTTCCAACGTCGTACTCAGAAAATTCTTGTGTTTTTTATTGATCCTTATATCCCTGATCCTAACCCACCTAAGGTCAAATCCACCTAGGAGACCGATCCTACCATGAACAGTGCATACTAGGCATTTTGATCAAGGTAGACCTAATTCGATTTATGTTTTGTTCCCATTGTAAATAAAGAGATCACCTTAAGGGGTTTTATTTTAAGTTAGGGAGAGTTTCTCACACGCATGTTCCCCAATATGATCCCACACGAGTTCACACATATTTTTTCTCAGGCACTCCCACACATAATCCCAATCATGGCCCTGCATACGATCATAGAGATTTTTAGAGTCTTTGAGAGTAAGTAGAGTTTTTTATCAAAACTTCACAGAGTTTGAAGGAGGAATTTCAAAGGATGTCTATTCCAGTTGAGAACAGCTCCAAACTAATGATTGAGTTTGGGCACTTTGTCTAGTATAGAGTGATTTTCATGTATATATCTCTTATCCCTATTGCTATATTATATTTCTATGTATTCATATGCTTTTAATAATAAGAAAAGGTTTAAAAAATCCAAAAAGATTTTCGGTTTTTAAGAAAAAATTTAAAAATTCCAAAAAGATTTTCTTTTTGATGAAAAAATATAAAAAGACAAAAAAAAATTGTATTTTTATTTTTCACCACGTATGGATGTACATTTAAGATATTCGGATCACCCCTATATTCCATCCACTCATGTGACTTTTTCATGGTGTTTTGAGATATGACTTTGTTTCTTTAGTGCGTAATAATGTGTGGATAGCATTTTATTGATCGTTGATGATTACTTTCTTCTTGCTAGACTCCTTATCACCTTTGTTGTACACATACAGGGATTTTTTTTAATATTGTGCTTAATTATCATATGTCGAATAGGGTGTTCTCATCTCAATCGTGCTTAATAATGAACCAAATATAAATAAAAATAAGTTACGCTTATAAGAACCATTGTTCGGATTTTGTTTCCCGGAAAGATTGTTATATATTAAGCAATGGAAAGGGAGTACTAAAGATAAAAATACTTTTGGCAATAAAAGCCACTATTTGCAAAAAGAACCTAAAATATTAACGACACATAAAAACAGAAGTGCTAAGGCCATTATTATTTTACATTGATGCTTCGCTACATATGAGCATTATGACATCTTCACAATTTGAGAGTGAATTCTTACAGGTATGAGATTTTGAGGGTGTTATAAAATAAAAGATCAATGGATTTGCACAACGGACTCTCTTGAAAAATATTAAATAGTTTGGAATTATTAATTTGAGAAGCATTTAAATTCATGGCATGTTGCATAAGTTGAGTCAATTTCATTTAAGTTCAATATTTTTGCACCTAAGGTTGAAACTGAGTTATTTCTTTAAGAGTATCTCATGACTTCGTGAACCCATATTATGAATTCCTTTGTTGATTTTCCCACGAATAATGTTCACACAATTGCATTCTGCTTTCACGATTTGGATATTTTAGTGTTAGTTCATGGTGTGATGTATTTTGTTCCTATATGTACCTTTTATACATATACTTTTAGTTTTGAAAAAAATTGAAAGTTTTTCAAATTTTTGAAAGGCATACCAACTTCGGGTTCATCCTTTTGGATAGCTTCTTATGCCATTTGGAATTTCATCACGGGAGCTTTATTGATTATCCTTATAATGATTTCTATGCTTTTTTGGGTGATACTAACGCTTTCATGATTATTTTCTCACTCTTTATCTTTTATGGACAAAAAGGGGGAGAATAAATTGAGGGGGATTTTTTTTTTTAAACTCATGCGCGCCACGGTATTTTTTTGTCTTATATATGCAGTCATTTTTCCTTGATGATGCTTTCATGGACCACAAAAGATGAAGACTTTCAAGTTTAATACTTACACATTTATGCATTTTAATTTCTTGATTTGGGATGGCTTTAGGTGTATTAGTCTTAGGTGTGAATTTGACTTCGGTTTGTGCATTGTACCAGAATAGACAAAAGGGGAGATTTGTAAGAGCAATTTTTATAATTGCTCATTTTTATTTATATTTGGCTTGTCCCGTTACACTCCACTACACTTTCATGACTACTTCCACATATTAGAAGAGAAGAAGTTGATGACTTTTGGAAGATTGAAGATCGTTCGTCACAAAAATATCCAAAAGAGTTATGAGGTGGTTTGGTAAAGACTTTGATTATCCAGGGGTTATTTTTTAAAGAGTTTGCTTCTAAAATGCTTTCAAAATATTTTAAAATGATTTTTAAAGTTTTTTTGAAAAAAAATTTAAATCATTAGAATGATAGTTGGTATGTCGTTCGAACGAGTTATGTAGTGTCGTTAGAACGAGGTTCCTTCATTCAAACGAAATCTGTAACGTCTACTTTTGGTCAATTATGGATCGTAGTTTCGTTGGATGTCATTCAAATGATAATGGACATGTTGTTAGAACGAGTTTCCCACGTTCGAACGAGATCTAAAGCGATGCCTTTTAACAAGCTCTAAAATGTCTTTTAATGTTTCTTGGAAACATGTTTGAATGAGATGGGGTAAGTGATTTGAACGAGGTACCAGTTCGTTCGAATGAGTACACATGTTTTTTTCTAAAAAAATACCTTTTCAATTATCTGATTCCTATCTCTTTGCAACAACTTTCCCTATAACTAGAGATACTGGATTAAACTTGTAAGAGAGCCTTTTAGACTTTTCAAAAAGCCTTTTTAGAGTTCTTTTATGATCAAACTTTGTACTTTTTCCATTTAAACCCCTTGGATCTTCAAGGGTCATTTTTCCAAATCAAGATGGGCAAATTTCAAGTTCAATAACCCTTGTAGATATTTTCTCTACTGTTGAATTATAGACTCGAGGCTCTACTGCCGAATAAGTAAGGAATTGCAATTCCTTAGGATGATTGGTGGATACCGAGGTAAGAACTGCTTGTTGTGGACGGTGCTAGACTGTGTCATCTCTGTTTAATGTTTGAAGACATCTTTGCATTATACTTAGTGGATCTCTAAGTAGTTTGTAAGACATCTTGTGTCTGTCAAATTCTTTATTTGTGCTGAAATTACAGGTTTTACTCGAAAGGGACTTTTCCTCAAGTTTCTTCTTCTGCATATTTAGTTTGGAATTTGGCTTCATAAATTTATCACATTTTCACTAAATTAAATCAAATAAAATTTTCTAAAAAGTGAATCTGTGCATTTGGCCTACGATACGAGTAATCCGTATAGTCCTGCGTTTGCGTTTACATGGTTCCTCTTAAGGAGGTGGTGAACCCATACCATTTAAAAGGTCCAATACCTTCAAAGGTGTAACCAACATTGGTGGCATTCCTCATCGTTAAACTAAGTTTGCGGATCCAGTCTTGGGAGAAAATGTAAATCAAGTTATGTCTTAGAATTTTTCTTCGATGGAGCCTATACATGTGTTCATTGCAAAAATCATTGCATGTCTAGAACTAACCACCAATTGATCATTTTATTTCTTTTCCTCAAGTTGTTCAAAAGGGTGTTTTACATAATGAAAAAGATGACGTGGTTCCTCCCATTGTTGTTTCAAATCCAAGTCGCAAGACTTTGGTGAAGAAGAACATTGCGGTGCTTTTTTGGTGGATATGTCAACTCCCACTCTTCCTTTTTTTTGTTGGCATCCAATGTATCTGTTATGGTTTTGTTTGAGTGTTAAGATATTTTACACTTATCTTTATCTTTGTTTCCTTATAATGCCACACCTCAGTTTATTAGGGATGACGTTGACTCTTCTAGTGTAGTGTTTATCCAGGCTCCAAACGATACTCCTCTAAGGGGTGGACCCTTAAGTTTTATTGATCAATATGTATATACTCTAGCTTCTTTGTTGCCCCCATATTTAGTGACAAAACCTATTTCTGATCAAGTACAAAGTGAAGTAGAATTTATCTTGCCACCTCCTGCAGTGTGGGAGCTCGTGATGGTATAAGAGTCTGAAGGTAACTTTAGCAAATCTAATATACCATCGAGTTATTATCCTCCCTAAATTTTGTTTAAGGCACTATTTGCTCAACCATCTTCAGTTGGTCCTTCTTTTGAATATGTAACTTCTAAGTGTGATTGCTTTCCCTTAAAGATTCTTCTCATTGTCTTTGCCTTTTATTTCAACATTCTTGTTTCATGTCTTATTTATTTTAGGGAGCAATTAATGATATGAGTGAAACTTTATCCCCAGAGTTTCCTCCCTTGGTAAGAACATTTCAAAATGGGAGTTTCCAACTTACCTTAGCAATGAAGGTTCTTACCCTTCAGTTACCAATAATAATACCTATTTCATGTGGTCCCTATGAGCACTTTTACAAACTTGAGGATGATCGTTAACTAGGTATTTCTTCTTGCTACAATTTGTATAAGTTATTAAGTTTTCTCTCTTACTTTCTTAACTGGTTGCTTGCAGTTTACCATCCCTTTAGAGTTACTACAGACGAGCTACCTACCTCCTCTATTGAGGTTGATTAATCCCCAAAAGCCCAAGGTTTGTTAGTTACTATTTATATACCTATTCTTGAGGATCAAGAGGAGTCTAGGGGAGTTGATGCTCCTACTCCTTTGGACGCAATACCCTTGTTTAATCAAGTAAGACTTTTGTAACTTTGACTATTTTTTACTTGTAACTTGAATCTTTGAATTTTAAGAAACGCTTAACTAATAAATTTTGCTTTTTTGGCCTGTATTAGACCAAATTTACTTTCTGAATACCTTACCCTACTTGGGTATGACTTTAAATAAATTCACCTTCTTGGTAACTCACCCTGCTTGGGTGGGATATCTAAATAATATCACATATTTGGTGATGCATCCTGCTTGGGTGTGATTTTTGAGCAATGTAGCTGCCAAGTGGCTTGACTTCTATTATCAAAATTTTGTATACAATTACATGCTTGGTAATTTGAGTAAAATTTTATGCCTCATTGTTTTGGTAATTTATGTTGAGTCTCTTTTATTTCTTCATGACATGTAATGGAGGAAGTAGTTCGTTAGGCCAAGACACAAGGTGAAATAACTTAGTATCTTTATGTTGCGTATGCTCAAATGAGGAATATTGAAGAAGGTCATGAAAAATTGGACATAAATGACCTCACTCATCACATGGACAAAGAATCCATGGCTAATGTCAACGGTGAGAAAAATGAGTCGGGTTATGTGTAAGGACACAAATTTCCAATTGAGTCCTTTGTTTTTTTCGCTCAATTAAGGACAAAAATATTTTGAGTCATAGGATAGAGTTCTTGACCATCCTTCAAGCCTATGACATACTAAAGTTGAAGACGTAGCGACCAAGAGTATAAAGCTTCATAAAATGTCGAGTTTGTTGTGCCTCTTTTCTACGTTAACAACATTTGTTCCATTTACTCCTAAGGTATGAATGCATTACATATTTATATAGGAGATTGAAACAATTACTATTGGGTGAAATTTTATTTTAAACTGTTGTTTATTTTCAGAAGGTTTCTTTGAAACTTTAAAATAAAGTTTCGGGGCTAAAATCAAATTTTTAAGCATTATGGATTTTCGTTCGAAATTGTCGTTCGAACGAGAATTTCGTTTGAACGAGGTTTGCCAACGACCTGCCACTGGAACTTCATTAGAAGTATCGTTCGAACAAGATTTCGTTCGAACGAGATTTCCGGCGAGAAATTAAATTGGTAGTTTTGGACAGTTTTTCACCTCTATCCCACTACTTTTTCCCCACTAACTTTTGCAATACTTAATATGTCAGGGAACCAACTATTTTGGGTTAACCTTTTCACATTCCTCCATCTCCTAGAGAGAGTTTTAGAGAGTTCATTGTCAAAAGAAAAGATTCAAGTTTGAGTGTTTTATTTTTCAAGAAAAATTCTTAAACACTTTTGTTTTCACCCATAGTTTGTTTATTCCAAGTTTCCATATAAATATATTGCTTGTAGTGTTTGGCACCGGGTTTACTCTATCGAGTTGAAGAGTTTGTTTAGGTTTGCTTCTACACCCCTCAAAGAAGATGTCTTATTTTGCTGCGGCATTCTCTCATGGTGAAAGGAACCATGTGTGGCTGATGGTGGTTCCTACAGTCTCATTGGTTGATTCCAAGGTTCTAGAGGAGTTCGAGATTATTGACTAGGCAGAGGTAGTTATAAGAAGACGCATCGGGGCTTGAAGGAGTCGAGTTGAGTGTTGTAAGTCATCTTGCTTGTAATTTTAAATTCCGGACTTAGTGGACTTAAGGCTAGGGCCGTCCGAGGTTTTTTTCCCTTTATGGGTTTTTCCTCGTACATCGCGACGTAGTAATTATTTATTTATTTTATCTTTTACGAAATCCCCTAGAACGCATGCTTAGGTAAAAAATATTAAATTGGTTTAAATCAATACTCATGTTTAATTTGGTGCTACATAATTATTTAGGTAAATGTTAATTTAATTCAAGTCATCATTTAATTTGTTAAAATTAGTTTGGCCTAAATTGGTAATATTGAAAATATGACTAAGGCAAATTTCTAGGACTTGGGTTAAATTACTTTTGGGCTATAAGTTAAATATTCACAAGTTTGTTTTAAAGTGCAATTTTTAATTTTGAGAAAATTACAATCCGGTTTAGTTTAATTTTAATTTTGGAAGAATTAAAATTGTAATATTTGAATTGTGAATCTTGCATAGTCCCTTTATTTGATCCATCCTTATTCTGCATCTTTAAAAGAAAATTACATTTTGTAGTAAAGATTTTAAAATTCGGGGGGCCTCGTGTTCCAACAAGTGGTATCAGAGCCGGAGCGCTAATTTATCGCGTCAAAGATCCGTTTTTCGACTTTTATAATTTTTGTGCCCCTTGTATTTTTAGGTGGTTCATTTTTTACTCACTCTCATTTTTGTTTTGTATCTCTTGACGGAACGTCTAAATGATAATTTGTCCATTTCTAATGATAATGAAGTTTTCGCTATTCGATAGGAATTTAATGGGCTCAATAAGGGTAATAAAAAATTAAGAGAATTAAATTTGAGATTTGCAAAAAGAATTAAATATCTTGAAAATGAAAATTCTTATTTTAAAGCTAAAGTTGAATGTTTACAAACCTCGCTATCTCAAAAAGATATTTTTCGTGAAAAGCTCATGGACTTAAATTACAAATTTTAATATTTTAGAAAAGTCCAAGAAAGAGAGTGATAGTCGAGAAAAGACTCCTAGTGACAAGTTTGCCCACATTGAGGGGGAGCGTGATAACCTTCTAGGAGTCATAGAAAATTTAAAGAAGGAGTCACGTAAAATTGAGGAGCCTAATTTATTACTTGAGTCCAAAATTTTAAAAATGAAAAATAACTTACAAGACTCGAGTAGTAGTTGAAATGGTCCTAACTCATCTAGTTCAAATATTTTCGTTGCTAAAGCTAAGACCATTCTTTATTTTAAAGGGTCAACTTTATCCAAAGACTTTAGAAAAGGTCATACCATAGGTATCATTCCTCGTGTTTTCACATGCTTGCATTGTGGTTGGAAATGTCACCTTAGGTCATTTTGTTTTGATCTTAAAAGATGTTCTTGGAAGTCTATGTCAAGCATTTCTTTAGTTTCCAAATCCCATTATTTTAAATATACATCTATATGGGTTCGGAAATCATTTTTAGACGCGCCAGATATTAGATATGTTGATTCTCATTTGCTTTTACATGAAACCTCCCTTGCTAAATTTAAAGGCTGAATGTGTTAGTTTTGTTTGCATACTCTAGCTTTTTGTGCTTCATATTATATATCATTTCTAGGTGTATGCATGTTTAGTCATTGCTTTATTTCATACCTCATGCTAGAAAACATGACTTGTTTATCTTTTGTATTATAGTTCTTTCATTTTAGTTTGCGTTAAATAAAAAATACAAAAATATTTTTGTTTATCATTTGTGTTTTACCTTTTAGTTATCTAGGCTAAATGAAAAATACAAATGATTTTTGTTTGCTTTTGAGTAAATATTTTTATTTTTGGTTAAAATTTTGAAAAACTCAAAAAGATTTTACTTTGTGTGTATTTTGGTTTTACACACATTTTGTGGCATATGTTTGTGTTTGAATCCTCATTTCGCTTCCACGTGACTAGAACTTTTGGTTAGAATTTTAATCCTTAAAATGTTCTTTATCATACTTACATGTGAGGTGTTCTCCTACCAATCTTGTCATATACATACTATGTGACCTAGGAGGACTAGTGCATGTCAAAATTTGTTGCGCGTGAGATTTGTGTGATATAAATATGATAGATATAAATGTGCACGGGGAAGGGATCCGAAAGGAAATATAATCCTTTGTGAGTAAGCCACCGTTTGGAATGTACCTAAAAGAAATACGTGGTCCAAAGGCCTAAAATAAATATATGGCATTAAAAAGAAAAACAATTTCCAAGGCCTATGTTTAATTGATATATTCATTTAAAAATATATATGCTTATTGAGGGAGATTGGATGGTATATCAACGGTTTGCACAATGTCCATTTATCCTAGTTGGTCTTTAAATGTCATGACTCTATTGGTTTGTAGAATCACCAACATGCTAGGCTTGTATGTATTGTGTTTGTTTGTTCATTAGTTCACTTTATCCTGTCACATAAAGGCTAAATTCTAGTTGATAAAGTTTTACAATCAAATGCGAAGTACGTTAACATGCTTAAGTGATTCAGTTTTAATTCATTGGTATCTTGTTCACACTCCTTCACTTCCGTTTCCATATGACACATTTACGCAATAAGAGTGTGAAAAACTTATTTTATTTAGTTTTGTGTCATTTTGGTGTTTATATATATATATATGTGTGTACTTATTCTTAGTTTGAATCTATTGTGTATACATATATATGATATTTTGTTTATTTTTTGAGTCTTTCCCATGATTAGCTAGTTCATTTATGCTTTTAATTCATTTTTGGTATCTATCTTGTTGCGAATTTCGTTTCGATATCACATGCTTAGATTATTATAATCAATTGATATATTTTGTTATCGCATCATAGTTGATATTCAAATCTTTATGTGGATTAGTTGAATTTGAGTTGCCCACGTGCTTTAATGTTCACATAACTTTATGCACTATTGCATGTTTTAGCTATTTATCCCATTTTATTTATTCCTTGTTTAGTTTAGGGGGTGTATATGCTTTAATTAGGGGAGATAAGTTATTTTTTTATTCTTTAGCCTTTGTCTATCCCTGAACAAAAAGGGGGAGAATGATAGGGGAGCAATGGTATCTAATCCTATTATTATCGTATCTCATTTTAGGAAATTTAACTTAGGGGGAGTCGCGACTTCTTAGGTAGATCACAGTTGATAAATGGGAGAATTAATTTAAGGGGAGTATCTATCTTAATTTCATTTAATATTCTTGACATTCCCTATGCGTTTGATAGTTTGCTTAAGTGTGCTGGAATTCTTCTAAATGACAACTTTCATCATCGGCAAAGATGTTGATCCTTGGGTTGTTTGAGTCAAGCTATTGTATTTTTACTTTGGGTGGGACATTTTTATAAGTCTAGTAGAGCTTGATGGCCCTTTAGGATTTTTGTTGGTTTTTGTCCCGGAATAACCAAAGGGGGAGATTTGTAAGGACACAAATTTCCAATTGAGTCCTTTGTTCTTTTGGCTCAATTCCATATAAAAACGTTTTGGTCATAGGATAGATTTCTTAACCATCCTTCATGCCTATGACATACTAAAGTTGAAGACGTAGCGGCCAAGAGTATAAAGCTTCATCAAATGCCGAGTTTGTTGCGCCTCGTTTCTATGTCAACAACATTTGTTTCGTTTACTCCTAAGGTATGAATGCATTACATAGTTATATAGGAGCTTGGAACAATTAGTATTAGGAGAAATTTTATTTAAAATTGTTGGTTATTTTCAGAAGGTTTCTTTAAAACTTTAAAATAAAGTCTCTGGGCTAAAATCGAATTTTTAAGCTTTCTGGATTTTTGTTCGAAATTATCGTTCGAATGAGTTTTTTGTTTGAACGAGAATTTTTTTTAAACGAGGTTTGCCAAAGACCTGCCACTGGAACTTCGTTAGAGTATCGTTCGAATGAAAATCTCGTTCGAACGCGATTTTCAACGGGAAATTAAATTGGCAGTTTTGGGCAGTTTTTCACAACTATCCCACAACTTTTTCCCCACTAACTTTTAATATGTGCGGGAACCAACTATTTTGGGTTAACCTTTTCACATTCTTCCATCTCCTAGAGAGAGTTTTAGAGAGTTCATTGTCAAAAGAAAAGGTTCAAGTTTGAGTGTTTTATTTTTCAAGAAAAATCCTTAAACACTTTTGTTTTCACCCATAGTTTCTTTATTCCAAGTTTCCATATAAATATCTTACTTGGAGTTTTTGGCATCGGGTTTATGCTTCCGAGTTTAAGAGTTTGTTTGGGTTTTCTTCTACATCCCTCAAAGAAGAAGTCTTGTTTTGCAGTGAAATTCTCACATGATGAAAGGCACCATGTGTGGTTGACGGTGGTTCCTACAGTCTCATTGGTGGATTCCAAGGTTCCGGAGGAGTTCGGGATTTCGACTAGGCAGAGGTAGTTACAAGAAGGCGCATCGTGTCTTGAAGGAGTCGAGTATTGTAAGTCATGTTGCTTGTAATTATAAATTTCGTACTTAGGGGACTTAAGGCTAGGGTCGTCCGAGGTTTTTTTCCCTTTATGGGTTTTTCCTCATACATCGCGGCGTAATGATTATTTATTTATTTTATCTTTTGCTAAATCACCTAGAACGCATGCTTAGGTAAAAAGATTAAATTATTTTAAATCACTACTCATGTTTAATTTGGTGCTACATTATTATTTGGGTAAATGTTAATTTGATTTAAGTCATCAATTAATTTTTTAAAATTGGTTTGGCCTAAATTGGTAATATTGAAAATATGACTTAGTCAAATTTCTAGGAGTTGGGTTAAATTACTTTTGGGCTGTAAGTTAAATATTCACGAGTTTGTTTTAAAGTGCAATTTTTAATTTTGAGAAAATTAAAATCCGGTTTAGATTAATTTTAATTTGGGAAGAATTAAATTGGAAATATTTGAATTGTGAATCTTGCATAGTATAGTCCCTTTATTTGAACCATCCTTATTCCTCATCTTTAAGAGGAAATTATTTTTTGTCGTAAAGATTTTAAAATTTTAGGGGACTCGTGTTCCCACAAGTGGTATCAGAGCCGGAGCGCTAATTTATAGCGTCAAAGATCCGTTTTTCGGCTTTTAAAATTTTTGTGCTCCTTGTATTTTTAGGTGGTTCATTTTTTACACACTCTCATTTTTGTTTTATATCTCTCGATGGGACGTCTTAATTATAATTTGTCCATTTCTAATGATAATGATTTTTTTCTATTCAAGAGGAATTTAATGGGCTTAATAAATGTAATGAAAAATTAAGAGAATTAAATTTGAGATTTGCAAAAAGAATTAAATTTCTTGAAAATGGAAATTCTTGTTTTAAAGTTGAAGTTGAAAGTTTACAAACCTCGCTATCTCAAAAAGATATTTTTCGTGAAAAGCTCATGGACGTAAATTATAATTTTAATATTTTAGAAAAGTCCAAGAAAGAGAGTGATAGTCGAGAAAAGACTTTTAGGGACAAGTTTTCTCACATTGAGGGGCAGCGTGATAACCTTCTAGGAGTCATAGAAAATTTAAAGAAGGAGTCCCGTAAAATTGAGGAGTCTAATTTATTACTTGAGTCCAAAATTTTAAAAATGAAAAATAACTTACAAGTCTAGAGTAGTAGTTGTAATGGTCCTAGCTCATCTAGTTCAAAAATTTCCGTTGCTAAAGCTAAGACCATTGTTTATTTTATAGGGTCAACTTTTTCCAAAGACTTTAGAAAAGGTCATACCTTAGGTATCATTTCTCGTGTTTTCACATGTTTACATTGTGGTAGGAAAGGTCACCTTATGTCATTTTATTTGGATCTTAAAAGAAGTCCTTGGAAGTCTATTTCTAGCATTTCATTAGTTTCCAAATCCCATTATTTTAAATATACATCTATATGGGTTCGAAAATCATTTTTAGATGCGCTAGATATTAGATTTGTTGATTGTCAATTGCTTTCACATGAAACCTCCCTTGCTAAATTTAAAAGTTGAATGTATTAGTTTTGTTTGCATACTCTAGCTTTTTGTGCTTCATAGTCATTTTCTAGTCATTGCTTTATTTCACATCTCATGCTAGAAATCATGACTTGTTTATCTTTTGTATTATAGTTCTTTCATTTTAGTTTGCATTAAATGAAAAATACAAAAAGATTTTTGTTTATCAATTGTGTTTTACCTTTTAGTTATCTAGGCTTAATGAAAAATACAGATGATTTTTGTTTGTCTTTTGAGTAAATATTTTTATTTTTGCTTAAAAATTTTAAAAACTCAAAAAGATTTTACTTTGTGTGTATTTTGATTTTACACACATTTTGTGGCATATGTTTGTGTTTGAATCGTCATTTCGCTTCCATGTGACTAGAACTTTTGGTTAGAATTTTAATCCTTAAAATGTTCTTTATCATACTTACATGGAGTAGCTTAAGTTTGACTTGCTTAATGGATTCGCTTTTATATGCCTTTACACACATGCACGATCTTTTTGAACCTTAACTTCACAGGTTATATTTGAGCTTTGTGATGTATTATCCCACCAATCTAGTCACCTACGTACTATGTGATCTAGGAGGACTAGTGCATGTCAAAATCCGTTGCACGTGAGATTTGTGTGATATAAAAATGATAGATATAAATGTGCACGGGGAAGGGCTCCGAAAGGAAATATAATCCTCTGCGAGTAAGCCACCGTTTGGAATAGACCTAAAATAAATATGTGGTCCAAAGGCCTAAAATAAATATATGGCATTAAAAATAAAAATAATTTCCAAGGCCTATGTTTAATTCATATATATTCATTCAAAAATATATATATGCTTATTGAGGGAGATTGGATGGTATATCAACGGTTTGCACAATGTATGTTTGTCCTAGTTGGTCTTTAAATGTCATGACTCTATTAGTTTGTAGAATCACCAACATGCTAGGCTTGTATGCATTGTGTTTGTTTGTTCATTAGTTCACTTTATCCTATCACATAAAGGCTAAATTCTAGTTGATAAAGTTTTGCAATCAAATGTGAACTACGTGAACACGTTTAAGTGATTGGGTTTTAATTCATTGGTATCTTGTTCACACCCCTTCACTTCCATTTCCATATGACACATTTATGCTATAAGAGTGTGAAAAACTTATGTTACTTATTTTTATGTCATTTTGGTGTTTATATCTATTTGTGTGTACTTATGCTTAGTTTGAATCTATTGTGTATACGTATATATGATATTTTGTTTGTTTTTAGAGTCTTTGCCATGATTAGCTAGTTCATTTATGCTTTTAATTTATTTTTGGTATCTATCTTGTTGCGAATTATTTTTCGATATCACATGCTTAGATTACTACAATCAATTGATATCTTTTGTTATCGCACCATAGTTGATATTCAACTCTTTATGTGGATTAGTTGAATTTGAGTTGCCCACGTGCTTTAATGTTCACATAACTTTATGCACTATTGCATGTTTTAGCCTGTTATCCCATTTTATTTATCCCTCGTTTAATTTGGGGGTGTACATGCTTTAATTGGGGGAGATAAGTAATTTTTTTATTCTTTAGCCTTAGTCTATTCCTGAACAAAAAGGGGGATAATGATAGGGGAAATGATATCTAATCCTATTATTATCGTATCTCAGTTTAGGAAATTTAACTTTGGGGGAGTCCAGACCTTCTCAGGTAGATCACAGTTAATAAAGGGGAGAATTAATTTAAGGGGAGTATCTATCTTGATTGCATTTAATATTCTTGACATTCCCTATGCGTTTGATAGTTTGCTTAAGTGTGGAGGAATTCTTCTAAATGACAACTTTCATCATCAGAAAAGATGTTAATCCTTGGGTTGTTTGAGTCAAGCTATTTATTTTTACTTTGGGTGGGACATTTTTATAAGTCTAGTAGAGCTTGATGGCCCTTTAGTATATTTGTTGGTTTTTGTCCCGGAATAGCCAAAGGGGGAGATTTCTAAGGACACAAATTTTCAATTGAGTCCTTTGTTGTTTTGGATCAATTACGGACAAAAACGTTTTGAGTCATAGGATAGAGTTCTTGACCATCCTTCAAGCCTATGACATACTAAAGTTGGAGACGTAGAGGCCAAGAGTATAAAGCTTCACCAAATGCCGAGTTTGTTGTGCCTCGTTTCGACGTCAACAACATTTGTTCTGTTTACTCCTAAGGTATGAATGCATTACATATTTCTATAGGAGCTTGGAACAATTTGTATTAGGGGAAATTTTATTTTAAACTGTTGTTTATTTTCAGAAGGTTGATTTAAAACTTTAAAATAAAGTTTCTGGGCTAAAATCAAATTTTTAAGCTTATTGGATTTTCGTTCGAAATTGTCGTTCGAACGAGTTTTTCGCTCGAACGAGGTTTGACAACGACCTGCCACTGGAACTTCATTAAAAGTATCATTCAAATGAGGCTTCATTCGAACAAAAATCTCGTTCGAACGAGATTTCTGGCAGGAAATTAAATTGGGAGTTTTGGACGGTTTTTCACCTCTATCCCACTACTTTTTTCCCACTAACTTTTAACATACTTAATATGTGCGGGAACCAACTATTTTGGGTTAACCTTTTCATATTCCTCCATCTCCTAGATAGAGTTTTAGAGAGTTCATTGTCAAAAGAAAAGGTTCAAGTTTGAGTGTTTTATTTTTCAAGAAAAATCCTTAAACACTTTTGTTTTCACCCATAGTTTGTTTATTCCAAGTTTCCATATAAATATCTTGCTTGGAGTGTTTGGCACCGGGTTTAATCTATCGAGTTTAAGAGTTTTTTTGGGTTTGCTTATACATCCCTCAAAGAAGAAGTCTTGTTTTGCTGCGGTATTCTCACATGGTGAAAGGCACCATGTGTGGTTGACGGTGGTTCCTGTAGTCTCATTGTTGGATTCCAAGGTTCCGGAGGAGTTCGTTATTGTCGACTAGGTAGAGGTAGTTACAAGAAGATACATCAGAGCTTGAAGGAGTTGAGTCGAGTGTTGTAAGAATTTTTGCTTGTAATTTTAAATTTCATACTTAGTGGACTTAAGGCTAGGGCCGTCTGAGGTTTTTTTTTTCGATGTGGATTTTTCCTCGTAAATCGCGACGTAGTGTTTATTTGTTTATTTTATCTTTTGCTAAATCACCTAGAATGCATGCCTATGTAAGAATATATAATTGGTTTAAATCACTACTCATGTTTAATTTGGTGCTACATAATTATTTGGGTAAATGTTAATTTGATTCAAGTCATCATTTAATTTATTAAAATTGGTTTGGCCTAAATTAGTAATATTGAAAATATGACTTAGGCAAATTTCTAGGACTTGGGTTAAATTACTTTTGGGCTATAAGTTAAATGTTCACAAGTTTGTTTTAAAGTGCAATTTTTAATTTTGAGAAAATTAAAATCCGATTTAGTTTAATTTTAATTTTGGAAGAATTAAAATTGTAATATTAGAATTGTGAATCTTACATAGTATAGTCCCTTTATTTGAACCATCCTTATTCCGCATCTTTAAAAGGAAATTACTTTTTGTAGCAAAGATTTTAAAATTTGGGGGGCCTCGTGTTCCAACGTTATGGTTCTTATGTGCCTAACGTGGCATTAGTTGAATAAAGTCACTGGTTTATGCAGACTAGTGGTTCATTTCAAACCCAATTCCTTAGCATGCTCAATCGAGTCTTCTCTTTTCACCCTAAAACTTTTACATTTGAATGATTGAGAATGATGGGTTTGCTTATGGTGTATCAGTTGTAAAGTTTTGTCGTTGTGGTAGAGATTTACAAATTCTTCTTCCTTTTTTAGTAAATCTATCATAAATAATCGTCTTGGTTGCTTACGTAATATACAAAAAGACGGATTCAACATTTAAGGGTTGATCGCTAATTTAAGGTATTTTAAGGATCGTGAGATCATAACCCATCAATCTCGTTTTCTAAAGAATAAGGAAGACCTGAAGGTTCAATAAAGGTATATGGAGAGTCTTCTTCCCTGAGTTGATGATGCTGCCAAGTCCGTTAAAACTGATGAAGAAGCTTTGGCTAAAGCAAAGGAAACTTATAAAGCCAATTTAAAGCATAAGGCAAAAGTTGAGTCTAGTATATATGCCATAAGTGAATAGTAATGAAATGTGTTTGACGATGTAGTTTCATCCACTGGGAAGGATATTTTGGATACCCCCAATTTATGCTTCCTTATAGGATAGACTTTATTGTTCTCTCGTGTAATTTGGGCAAAGTGCCTTTTGATATTATAATTTAAATTGTGTTTTTACCTTAGAATACAAAGAGATTTATACTTATGTGTATTTCTATGTGTGTTCTATTTTTCTCTTATTCCAACAGTTATTTTTTTTATTCATTATTGACTGTAGGAAACATTACACGTATATGAATGAAACTTTGTAAAACATTGTCTACATAAAAAACATCCAATTTACACAAGATACACCTTGATCCATTTATTGTTAACTTTGAATGACTTATCTTCTGCAATATTTTATATGAGACACTAACCTGAGTCAGGAGCCTCTTTGACAATACAAGGTCCTTCCCAAATTGCTCTAAAGTTAGGCAAGCAAACCTTTTAAAATGATTGACAACTGTACCATTATTATATTTTAGGATGCATGCTTCCTGGAATTCTTTATATACTTTATGTGACTGTAGATGATTCGTACATTTATATATATACACCATCATATCACATCATGTTTAACAATATTTATATACATAAGTATTGTGATCCTCTTTACTATGGCATATTAACATGATCAAGTTTTTTCATTGGAGGTTCTAAGTATTGAGGTTATAGGTTGTTAGGCTAATCTTTCCCTTTGGCTAGGATTTATCACGTGTCATATGTTGTTAGATTTTTTTACTTAGCTTATAATATTTGTTTTGTATATTTTATCATGGAATAGAGAGGGTAGATTATAAAATTATATTGTACACTCATGTTCACCCAACAATTGGATTGTCATATTATGTTTTACAAAATATACTTTGGGTCTCTTACCCTTGAGGTCGTTCCGAAAAGCATTTTATATAGTCACATTCACCAACAAGTTTCATCAAGTCTAAACTCGATATCATATCTGAGCACACTCATTATATTGCCACTTATATTGATGTAAATGAACTTCGTACACTTGCAGTTTTATCATACTAAAAATTAAGTTTTTCATAATTGGAAAAAAATTGTATGTTGGTATGGTCAAGTATACGTTCATATGAAAATATTATGGTTATGGTATTAGTGATATAAATATGCAAGTGTATGTTCATATAAAAATATTTTCAAATGTAGCATTGCATAAATATATTGTATTTATTTTTTATTAAGGTTCATAGCTTTGAGGCCCTTCCCAAATTTTTGGAACACTCGTGACTTGGTCGCTTCAGTGAAAAGGGTTTTCTCGTTCATGAAGTCTCTTTGTTGGCCGTGAACACTGCCAAAGTTTTTTCCCCCTCACGTATGTTTTGCGCGACTCCCTTCTTCAGACAGGTTTGCATCAATGAAAGCATCTATCACATCTGGGATGTTGCTTCGGAGGTTGCGCAAACTCTGTCTGAATAATAGACATTTTTAAAGTATCTTTAACTTTTATTTTGAAATTCGTGCAAGAATTTTTTACGACCATATATTTCCTTATTTAATTCTTGAGTGTTGGATTTTGGTGAAGATGTCATCATCTCTATTTGTGTTACTTTTGTTCACCACACATGTGGAGAAACTTTATAAATGCGGAGACGGTTACCTGATTCTCATCATCTTTGTCAAAGAAAATCTATATAGAAAAAATATTGAAAGATTTTCTTAGACTGAAAAAGGCATTTGATCAAGTGAATTTTTAAGAACAAATAAGTTTTTGAGTTTATTAACTTTAGAAATTAAAACCATAGTTTTATTTTTCACTTTTATTTTTGCATTTTTGAGATGTCTGTTTTCAAGCTTGGATCATAAATTCTATTGAAACTTAAGACACTTATGCCTTTATTCTTGAACAAATATATTTATCTTAAAATACTTAGGTGGGTATCTCAATAATACATTGTGAGGTTTGAGTAAGCTAAAGAATTTTACAATATTTCAAAACCCTTAGGAAAATTCATATCCTAGATAGTGGTATCCAAGCATTTGGTGTCTTCTCAACAAAATTTATCTTCAATTTAAAAATAGATATTTTAATTTCATGGCAATGATTTGAAGACATTGGTGGAGTCCAAATTTGGTCACAGTTGTGTAACATTCTCGTGTTACTGGTGCAATCTACGAAAGATATGGTGCGAAAGAGTGGATAGTCAGTTGAAGCATTGTTTCATTGTTATTTTATATTATTAAAACTCTACCATAATGCATTTGTCATTCAGTTTGGCCCGAGATTTTTTCCCATTAAATTATTTTTCTTCTCGTTCAAATTGGTGTTGCATGATTGTTTCACCTATTTCGCATTTAGATTATTCACCTAATTTTGAAGATACAATTTAATCTAATTTCTAAAACATTTTGTCAAATTGGACTAGGTTATCTAATTAGTGGCCAAAAGGAACTAAAAGGTAAATGTTATCTTTATCACAACAATAATTTTAATTGAAGTACCCTCGCTCCATCTTGATTTCCAGTACACGACCTTTCATCCTCATTTCTCCTAATCAAGCGACATCAGTCCTTAATAGGCTCATACAGGGTAGTTTTATTATTGCACATGAATCATTTCACTTTCAAATTTTTTTTAAAAAAAAGGTAGTAAGGGGAGAATGGCATTGAAACAAGACCTTAACAAAGCCTATAATCGGGCGGAGAGGTACATCCCTATAAAATTTGTGGGAAAATGTTCTTTTTTATCAAAAGTGGATCCAATTGACAATTCAATGTATTAACATTATGTTTTTTAATATCATTACTAACAAAGATGCAAGGATTAATGAATCCCCGTAAAGGGGCTCAAGACAAGAATATGTATCATTTTAAGATGCAATCGGGCCACTGTATATCACCTATTTTTGTAGAAAACTATATCCTTTACATGCAAGAACCAAATTTTGAATGTAAGGAAATCATAAGGAACTATGGGGAAGCCTAGGGGAATGGTAATTTTTTGCAAATTAGGAGTTTATTTCTCCTCTAACATAAATGAGGAAAATAAGTTCCATATCAGTTGTATATTGTAAGTGAATCACTTGACCCTAAATCAAACTATAAAGGATTCCTAGCTTCCCGGGGAAGGTTAAAGATGTAGGACCTCTCTTAAATTATAAATATATAGTTGCCCAAAAGTTGCAAGGATGGAAATAAAACTTTTTATCTCCCAAGGGTCGAGAGATGCTTATCAAAGTGGTTATTTAATCCATTATAATCTACACAGTTTCTTGCATCACGCTTCCACATATTTTAAATAAAAGGTTGATCTTATGGTGAGAAGATTCTGGTGGGGAGCCTTGGAGGAAAAGAAAAAACTCAACTGACTGAAATGGTAGACTATGGTAATACCCCAAACTAGTGGAGGAGTTTAGTTTTGGTACTTTAAGAGTTTAACATGTCCTTGCAAGCTAAACAAGAGTGGGTAATCATAAGAGAACCGGATTAGATGTGTGTGAAGATTATAAAATCTTTATATTTTCTCAAATGATCATTTCTCTTAGATGTGTTTAAGCATTTGGTAGGCTAAGAAGTTCTATTGAAGGGTTATAAATGGAAAATATGTTATGGTAGTAACATTAGAATATGTCGAGATAACGAGATTTTTGGTATAAAAGGTTTTAGGCCCCAATCTCTAAGATTATCGAATTTAGATGAGATGATGGTTTGACATCTCACTAACCCACAAAGAAAGATGTGGAAGATTTATAAGCTTGAAGAATTTTCATCCCCCGTCGAGTTTTGTGTGATTAGATCCATACCCATCAATGTCTCTAGAGCTTCGGATATATTGATTTAACATTTTAGAACAGATGGCTGATATTTTGTTAAGTTTGATTACATATAAGTTGATATAGCAAAACAAGAGAGAAACATAAAGTGAAAAATATTTCTCCTACAGTGGTCAAAGTCCGATTACTTATAATCAAAACATAAAGTGAAAAAAAAAATATTCTCAAAACAACTCATAATCAAAAACCGTTTAGATGTTTGTTTGACGATGTGCCTATGTTTGTTTTGAAATAAATCCAATTCATTTAATTATCCTCAATTTAAAAACTTACCCAATTAATTAATTAAATCCAATTATGATATGTGGTTATTGCAAATTAAATGATGTCCCAAGTATTAAAAGCAAGCACACACAATGAACATAAGTATTTAAAGTGAATATCCTCATGGGAAAAATCACTATCTCACCCTAGCCCAGTCAAGTCCACAAGTATTAATAATGTTTATAAGTACTACAATGAACACACGTGACTTACATATAAGACAACGATAAATGTCACGAAGCCTCTCTTCTGCATTATGATCTGATGCCTCTACCTATACTATCAATAAACTTCTCGCAACTGATACAATTTTCACAATCAGCGGGTCTCGGTATCAACCAAACTTAACTAGGAACGCGATATGTCCACACGACTTCTTGTGTTGATATATTTTTATAAAGACGGTATATTTGAACTTGAACCACAACTCCGACTACCTGGTACTCCATTCTCTAACACACTCAACCTTAGAATTTACCAAATCCTCAAATCACAACAAAATAAGATGTATATGATTTTGACCTGTTGCGTGGGTTCATATAATAATTGGTTTGGAAATATATCAAATGAACACTCAAAGAAATATTTATAAATACTCTCTCTATGTCTTTAAAAGGTTAACATGGTCATAAAGGTTAATCTAGGTCAAAACTAGAGTCTAATTCATAGTTTATATGTGAAAATACGTCGAAAAACACGTTCTCGCATATTTTTCCCTAATTCAAACCAGGTCAACCTCGTTCGAATGAGGTCTAGTTCAAATGAGGGTCTTCTCAACTGATTTTTTATTAAACGATCCTTTTTGCCTCATTTTTGGGCTTCTTGTTTGAAACACTTTTCAAATAATCTTTTAATGAGGGCTTCGAATATGAACAATAACTTTATATGAGGTTCACTATTTTAAGCATAACTGTTGACTCAGATCTCGCAATATCACACATTTTATTACGTTGTAAAGATTAGTCACAACTATATAATTTCATGTTGAGGGGTATGAAATTCCAACATTTTATTTTCTAAAAATGCCCTCATAGTTTTCAAAAATTATATTTCGAGTTTTTTTCAGAACATCAAAAAATGTTTCTCCCTCACTCGTAACAATTCACACCAAATCAAACAAAGTGAAAACATGATATAAACCAAAATCACAAGTTACAAAACTTACTGGTACCTCAAGAGTGGTGGATAAATGCAATGGGATTGTCTACTAAGATGGTGATGGGAGGGACACCACATCTTCAAGGCATAAAGACACAACTTGACCTATATTTTTATATTTTGTCAATTCAAAATTACAAAATCAAATGAACAGTATAAATACATGTCCTTGCATAAAGAACATATCCACTTCGTCCTTCCAACCACATCTAACCATGTGGAAAGTCATATAGGTAGTGGAGGCACCACTATATATGAAATATATTTCTTATGGAGAGTTGCCAAAGAATGTATCCCTTACTCCGACAAATCTCCACTACAGTAAGTGTGTGCTTTGCCTTATAAGGAAAAAAAATTCCATGTATAATGGTAATTTACAAATTTATATAAATGTCTTTATTCCATTTGGAAAAAACTTTAAAAAACATAGCTTTTCTCAATCAAAGCTCTGATACCACTTGTTGGATCGCGAGGCCCCCAAATTTAATTTAAAACCGTTTCACAAAAAGTACTTTCCTATTAGATATGCGGAAGCGTGAGATGATGGTTCAAATACACAAATTAACAAATTTTAATTTTTCTTTTTCAAATTAAAATTGAACAAGTGAAATAATTTTAAATCCACACTTATGTTGATTTCACTTAAACCAAATTAATTTGGCAAATTTGCCTAAATCATATGTTCAATTTTACTCAAATTATGCCAAATTAATTTTAACAAATTAAATTCATGACTTGAATTAACTACACATTACCCAATATTTAATTAGCACCAAATTAAATTAAGTAGTGATATAAACCAAATTTTATCTTGCTACCTAAGCATGAGTTCTAGGTGATATAGCAAGATAAAATTAAACAATGGATCACTTCGCCGTGATGTACGAGGAAAAACCCACAACGAAAAAAAAAACACGGACGGTGCTAGCCTTAAGTCCACTAAGTATGGAATTACAATTACAAGACAGTAAGACTTAAAACACTCGACTCAATCCCTCTAAAACTCCTATGCTTCTTCTTGTAAATACCTCCACCTAGTAGACAACCCCGAAGCTCCACCGAAATCTAGGAATCACCAATGAGACATAGGCACACCGTCAACCACACATCGTGCCTTTCACCATGTGAGAATGCCGCAGCAAAACAAAGACTTATTCTTTGAGGGATGTATAAGCAAACCCAAAAAATCTCTTATTCAATATGTAGAGATAAACCGGTGCCAAACTCTCCAAGAAAGATAAATATATATGGAACTTGGAATTAATAAACAATGGGTGAAAACTAGAGTGTTAAATAAATTTTTCTTTGAAAGATGAACACTCAAAACCATGAACTTTTCTTGGAAGAATTTGCTCTCAAAAACTCTCTCTAGGAGTTGAAATAGAATGAAAAGTTAAGTTAGAAAAGTTAATTTCCGCACTTAAGAAGTTCTGTCAAAAGATAGAGGGAACAATAAGTGGGAAAGTGGATCAAAACTGCCATTTAACTGTTCTCGTCAAAACTCGTTCGAACGACATTTTCGTTCGAAAGAAGTCTCGTTCGAACGAGGCTTTTAACGAAGTTCTAGTGTGAACTCGTTAGAAATCTTGTTGGAAATCTCGTTCGAACCATCATTCTCGTTCGAACGATACTTCGAACGACATTCCAGTGGCCTTAGTGGGAACTCGTTGGCAAACTTCGTTCGAACGACATTCTCGTTCGAACAACATTCTCGTTCAAACGACATTTCGAACGAACTTCTAGAAAGTCTAAAAATTCTATTTTTTCCCAGAAACTTTATATACTTTACTTTAAAGTTTTAATAAAAATCTTTTTGAAAAATAAACAACAGTTTTAAATAATATTCAACCAATATAAAATGTTCCAAACTCCTATATATATAATCAAAATAAATTCATACCTTAGGAGCAATGGAACCATGTTGATGATGTAGAAACGAGGCACACAAACTCGGCAATGTGAAAAAGCTTTATACTCTTGGCCGATACGTCTTCAACTAACACGTCATAGGCTTGAATGGATCAACTTGAACTATATCCTATGACTCAAACGTTTTTGTCCGGAATTGAGCCAAAACTACAAAGGACTCAATTGGAAATTTTTGTCCATACAAATCTCCCCCTTTGGCTATTCTCGGACAAAAACCAAACAAAAATCCTAAAGGTCCGTCAAGATCTACTAGACTAATAAAAAGTCCCACCCAAAATAAAAATACAATGCTTGACTCAAACAAACCCAAGGATCAAAATCTTTTCCGGTGAAAGTTGCCACTTAGAAGAATTTCCTGCACACTTAAGCAAACACATTAAACGTATTAGGAATATCAAAATATTAAATGCAAGTAAGATAATTACTCCCCCGAAATTAATTTTTCCCTTTATTAAACAAATGATCTACTTAGAAAGACATCTCCCCCTAAGAAAAATCTCCCCCAAACTAAGATACGATTATAATAGGAATAGATACCATTTCTCCCCCTATCATTCTCCCCCTTTTTGTTCAGGAATAGACAAAGGCTAAAGAATCAAAACATTAACTTATCTTTCCCAATTAAAGCATATACACCCTCTAAACTAAGCAAGGGATAAATAGAATGGGTTAGCAAGCTAAAAACATGCAATTGCGTATAAAGATATGAGAACATTAAAGCGCATAGGGAACAAAGTCATAACTAATCCAACAAATACTAATAGATACCAACTAAGATGAAAGAAATAGATACCAACAAAGAATGCAACAAGATGAATACCAATTATGAATTAAAGCGTAGATGGACCAGAAAGCAAGGCAAAGACCAAATAAAAACATATCAAAAATATGTATACATAATATATATACCAAATAGACTCAAGTACACATATATAAATATAAACACACAAAATAAGATGAGCTTTTCACATTCGTATGGCAAAAATGTGTCAAATGGAAACGGAAGTGTTGGGGTGCAAACTAGTAACGATTAAATTTAGACCTAATCACTTAAAACATGTTCACGGAGTTCTCAATTGATTGCAAACTTCATCACATTTGAATATAACCTCATCTGATAATATATATTGAACTCAATGAACAAACATACACAATGTATACAAGCGTAGACTTTTGATGATTCTACAAACCAATAGAGTCATGACATTCAAAGTACAACTAGGATAAACGGACATTGTGCAAATCGTTGATATACCATCCAATCTCCCTCAATAAGCATATATATTTGAATGAATATATAAAAAAAAATAGGCCTAGGCAAAAAATGTTTTCTTTTAATTCCATATTCTCTTTTAGGCCTTTGGATCACGTATTTATTTTAGGTCTAAACAAATGGTGGCTTACTATTCGCAAAGGATAATAAATCCTTTCGGAGCCCTTCCCCCTGCATATTTATATTTATCAATTTTTATTTTTCACACAAATTTCACATGCAACGGATTTTGACATGCACTAGTCCTCTTAGGTCACAAATATGTATATGACAAGATTGGTAGGAGAACACCACACAAAGCTCAAATATACATATGAAGTTAAAATTTCAAATGAGCTTGTGCATGTACGAATAGAGGCACATAAAAATAGAATCCATTATATCAACACAAAATCCAACTACTCCATGTAGGCATGGTAAAGAACATAATAAGGATTGACAATCTAAACCAAAAGTTCTAGCCACGTGGGAGCGTAAAAGATGGGATTCAGACACAGGTATATGCTACATAAAGTGTGTCAAACTAAAATACACACAAAAGAAAAAATCTTTTTGAGTTTTTCAAATTTTTTAATCAAAAATAAAAATATTTACGCGAAAGACAAACTCAAATCATTTGAATTTTTCATTAAGCTTAAATTACCAAGAGATAAAAACCAAATGACAAACAAAAATCTTTTTGTATTTTTTTTCATTTAATGCAAACAAATATGAAAGAAGAAAATACAAAAGATAAACCAAAATCATTTTTCTAGCATGTGATTAAGCATGAAGCATAGACTAGAAGAAGATTAAACATGCATAAACCTAGCAATAATATAACATATGAAGCACAAAAAGCTAGAGTATGCAAACAACTAACAAATTCAACCTTTAGATTTATCAAGAGAGGTTTCATGTGAAATCAAATGAGAATCAACAAATCTAATATCTATCTCGTCTTAAAATGATTTCCGAACCCATATAGATGTATATTTAAAATAATGGGATTCGAAAACTAATGAAATGCTAGGCATAGACTTCCTAGGATTTCTTTTAAGATCAAAATAAAGTGACCTAAGGTGACCTTTCCTACCACAATGCAAGCATGTGAAAATACGAGTAATGATACCTAAGGTATGACCTTTCTAAAGTCTTTGAATAAAGTTGACCCTCTAAAACAAATAATGGTTTTAGCTTTAGAAACGGAAGTATTTGAACTTGATAAGCTAGAACCATTACAAGTACTACTCGAGTCTTGTAAGTCATTTTTTATTTTTGAAATTTTGGACTCAAGTAATAAATTAGACTCCTCAATATTACGGGACTCCTTCTTTAAATTTTCAATTACACCTAGAAGGTTATCACGCTCCCTCTCAATGTGAGCAAACTTGTCCCTAAGAGTCTTTTCTCGACATTCACTCTCGTTCTTGGACTTTTCTAAAATATTAAAATTGTGATTTATGCCCATGAGCTTTTCACGAAAAATATCTTTTTGAGATAGCGAGGTTTGTAAAAATTCAACTTTAGCTTTAAAATAAGAATTTTCATCTTCAAGAAATTTAATTCTTTTTGCAAATCTCAAATTTAATTCTCTTAATTTTTCATTACACTTATTAAGCTCATTAAATTCCTCTTGAATAGCAAAAATTTCATTATCTTTAGAAATGAACAAATTATCATTAAGACGTCGTATCGAGAGATATAAAAAAAATTGAGAGTGAGTCAAAAATGAACCACCTAAAAATGTGAGGAGCACAGAAATAATAAAAGTCAAAAAACGTATCTTTGATGCGATAAATTAGCGCTCCGGCTCTGATACCAATTTGAAAAAGATGAGCTTTTCGCAATCAAAGCTCTTATACCACTTGTTGGATCGCAAGGCCCCCAAATTTAATTTAAAACCTTTCACAAAAAGTACTTTCCTGTTAGAGATGCGGAAGCGTGAGATGATGGTTCAAATACACAAATTAACAAATTTTTATTTTTATTTTTCAAATTCAAATTGAACAAGTGAAATAATTTTAAATCCACACTTATGTTGATTTCACTTAAACCAAATTAATTAACCCAAGTCCTAGAAATTTGCCTAAGTCATATGTTCTATTTTACTCAAATTAGGCCAAGCCTATTTTAACAAATTAAATTCATGACATGAATTAACTACACTTTACCCAATATTTAATTAGCACCAAATTAAATTAAGTAGTGATATAAACCAAATTTTATCTTATTACCTAAGCATGCGTTCTAGGTGATATAGCAAGATAAAATTAAACAATGGATCACTATGCCGCGATGTACGAGGAAAAATCCACAATGGGAAAAAAACCTCGGACGGCGCTAGCCTTAAGTTCACTAAGTCTGGAATTACAATTATAAGACAGTAAGACTTACAACACTAGACTCGATCCCTCTCAAGTCCCGACTCTTCTTCTTGTAAACACCTCCGCCTAGTAGATAACCTCGGAGCTCCACCGGAATCTTGGAAGCACCAATGAGATATCGGTACACCGTCAACCACACATGGTGCCTGTTGATACCAAATTTAGTCTGCTGACGTGGACCAATTATGTGGAGACACGTGTCAATCTACATGGCTCCCGCAAACATTATTGAACAACACCTTGACTCCGAGGAACTCAATCTACCCGACCAACTCAGTCGCTCCGAGCAACTTATGTATATCGAGTTACTTAGGCGGTCTGAGCTGCATCTCGTACCGAGCATTTATGTTCGAATAATTAAGAGGATTGACTACGCATTAAATGCTTATTATTATCATGCAGATGTACATGTCTACTAGAGAACAGCGCGTGGTCCTTTCATTTGTACAGCCTCAAGGCTATAAATACATTGTAAGCTCCTCATTAGCAGGGGACTCCGAAAATCTTGGTAAAACGCCTATTATCGAGAATTCCAAACAGTCATCAATAACAAAAACAGTGGGCGTAGGTCATTCTTTCAAGGCTGAACCACTTTAAAATCCTTTGTCTTATTTATTTTTTATCTGTGATTAAATAATTAGAGATAATCTAATTTTTTACATCAATAGATTAGCGTCGTCTGTAGGAAACGACTGTAGTTATCGTTTCTCACCAAAATAATTCATCTCCAATGGCTGAAAATCCAGAATCCAGTAATCGAAATGCTAGAAACCCCCCAAATCCATCTGTTCCCCCAAATGTTCAAGATCTGGCCTGAATAATGGCTAATTTGGCCCAGGGTCAGACGGCCATGCAAGAAACTATGCGATAACTCATACAAACTGTCCAGGGTGGGGTATCTACCTATTCAGGACAACAAAGTGTTAATAGAAATACCCGGTTACCTGCTCGACGAATGTTACTCTCAGAGGAATCTCGATCCAGACACACCGACTCATATCGCACTGAGAGATCTCATGATCCTTCTTATCAGCCTAGGCGTACTTCCTCAGTACGAGCTACAAACACTCAACAAAACATCACTCTCTCCCCGAAAAGGACTAGTGCATTAGAGAGATTAAGTAGGGCCTCTCCTTTTGATCGATTGGTCCCTAGCAGGAATAAAAGTCCTCATAAGGCTATGTCGAGGAACTTTCGATGACCATCCGATCTAAGGGAGGGTTCTGCACAATCGCGACCAACTGTTCGTAATGAAAGATCCCAGGAAGCAAATTCAACACGATCAGTTTCTCGAACCAACAAGCTTGAGGAGGGAAATGATGCATGGAAAGGCTCTATTCAAAGGTTGGAGGACAGACTAAGGGAAATGTCTAAGGCCAAGAATCCTCTACAAAGAACTTTTGTCCAAGGGACACCTTTTATCCAGGCAATTGTGGATTTTCCCACACCATCAAAGTTCAAAGCACCTGTTGTGACTCCTAAATATGATGGAAAAACTGACCCTGTCCTTCATATAGAATAATACCAAGCTGCTGTCGATATCTATGCCGTGCCAGATGAGATGAGATGCAGGGAATTTTCGGGAACCCTTACCGGATCTGCTCAAATATGGTACAATAATCTTTCTCGGGGGAAGATTTCAACTTTCTTTCAACTGGCCGAGCTCTTTATTGGAAACTTCTGTTTTGGAGCAAAACCAGTTAAACGAGTAGCACACTTGTTAAGTGTTAGAGAAAAAGCAGGTGAGAGCACCAGGGATTAAATAACTCATTTCAGTAACGAGAAGATCAAAGTTATTAATTACGAGGAAAAGATAGCAATTAATGCTTTGATGAATGGACTATTGCCAAATAAATTGTACTACACTTTGGCCAAAGATCCGCCTAGGACCATGTCCGAACTAATGGCAAAAGCAACCAAAATCATGAATGCCGAGGAAGCTATAGATGCGAAGAAGAATATGGACACTAAGGAGACCAAAGTTAAGGCAGAGAAGATTGGGAAGAAAGATCAGAAGAACAATGGTGGTAACAAGCAATCAAAAGCAAAGCCATCATGGGAAATGTTGAAGAAATTTGGAAATTATACTCCTTTGAAAGTAGATATAAACCATGTTTTGGAAGAAATTAAGAACAGCGAGGAGTTAAATTGGCCAGAGAAAATGAAGACAAATCCTGACAAAAGGAATAAGGCCAAATATTGCGAGTTCCATAAAGATCATGGTCACCTGACCAAAAATTGCATAGCTCTTCAAAATGAAATTGAAGCACTCATCAGACGAGGAAAGTTAGCCAAGTATGTTGATCATAGAAAGGAAGGAAAGAGCAACGACCGAGCAAGACAAAGATCTAGATCTCCTCGTCGAGCAGAAGAAAATAAGAAAAGAGATCATGAAGATGATCCAGAAGACGACCCCGACCTCCCCAAAAGATCAAGACAGCCAGAATGTGAGGTATTTTCAATTCGTTTTGAATCATTTGATTGTAATGTTATTACAGGTGGAGATGCAGGAGGTGGAGACCTTACTGCAGAGAGGAAAGCTTACCTCAATCAGGCTCAAGCTTGTTCATACATTCAACAAATAAATCTAGCTGAGGATGATCGCCCGAGGAAGGTAAACAAAGAAAAGCTCGTCATCAGTTTCTCCAAGAACGACCTCGCAGGGGTGTTATATCCTCATGATGATCCGTTGGTGATCAAAATGAGGATGAAGGAAGTAATGATTTCAAGAGTACTGGTGGATAATGGTAGCTCGGCGGATATCATGTTCTACTCATGCTTTGATAGCTTAAATCTAAAGTTATCTCAGTTGGAACCTTATCATAGGCCCCTCCTCGGTTTTGCTGGTGAGAAAGTTTTTCCACTTGGGACCATCAAATTGGATATGTTCATCGGAACATGGCCTGCTTGTCGAATAGAAAGAGTGCGCTTCTTTGTGATGGATAAGAATGTTCGATCGGTTTATAACATCATCATGGGAAGAGTAGGATTGAAGAAGTTTGAATCAGTACCATCTACTGTACATCAATGCCTAAAATTTCCAACTAACTTTGGAGTAAGAATTGTGAAGGGTGACCAAAAAGTAGCTCGGGAATGCTACTATTCATCTGTCGAGCTGAAAAAACTGGAAGAATCTAGGAAAAAGACTACCACCTATCAAGTGGATGAAGGTGCAGAAATTGAAACGTTAGATCCTAAAGACGAGTCGCAGCTCGTAAAAGGTCAGGTGGTGGAAGCTACTGAAAATGTCATTCTGAACGACGAACACCCGGAACGAACAACTCAAATCGGTTCATCGTTGGACACCCCACTAAAATAGGAATTGATAGCCTTCCTAAAAAGTAGAAAATAAACTTTCGCATGGAGCCACGAAGATATGCCAAGAATAGACCCAAATTTCTTGTGTCACGAGCTCAATGTGAACAAGGAAATCAAGCCAGTCAAGCAGAGAAGAAGAGTGGTCAGTCCCGAGAAGAACCAAGCTATACAGGAGGAGGTCGAGAAGCTCCAAAAAGCTTGCTTTATTGAAGATGTCAAATATCCAGACTGGTTAGCTAATGTGGTGATGGTGAAGAAGAAGAACAACAAGTGGAGGATGTGTGTAGACTTCACCTACCTCAACAAGTCTTGCCCAAAGGATCATTTTCCTTTGCCCCGAATTGATCAATTGGTGGATGCTACCTCGGGGCACGAGCTGTTGAGCTTCATGGATGCTTATTCTGGCTACAACCAGATTAAAATAAAACCTGAAGACAGGGAGAGTACCTCTTTTATTACCCCTAGGGGAACTTATTGTTATAATGTTATGCCTTTTGGTTTGAAAAATGCAGGTGCAACATATCAGAGGCTGATGAACAAGGTGTTTGCAGAGCAAATCAGTCACAACATGGAGGTTTATGTTGATGATATGCTGACGAAAAGCAAAAAAGCTGCTGACCATCTAATTGATCTAAGTCAGACCTTTGATCAATTATATAAATATCAAATGAAGTTGAACCCTACCAAATGCATATTGTTCCTCAGGTATATTGTCAACCAACGAGGCATTGAAGCAAACCCAGAAAAGATCAAGGCTTTATTGGGACTATGATCTCCAATGACGAAGAAGGAAGTGCAAAGTCTCACAGGGCGAGTCGCAGCACTTAATAGATTTGTGTCACGAGCAACTGATAGATGCCTCCCATTCTTCAAAACACTCTGAAAGACTTTTGAATGGAATGATGAATGCAAGAAGGCTTTTCAAGACTTGAAGAAATACTTAGGAGCACCTCCACTGTTGTCCAAGCCAGTGATGGGAGAAAGATTGTACTTATATCTGGCAGTTTCGGAGAATGCAGTTAGCTCGGCATTGATAAGAATGGAGGATAGAGTGCAGAAACCAATTTACTAAACTAGCAAGGCCTTCCGAGAAGCAGAGATCAGATATCCGAGGCTGGAAAAGTTAGCACTGCAATGATCGAAGCAAGTAAAAGAATTAGGCCGTATTTCCAAGCTCATACTGTAGTTGTGTATACAGACCTGCCATTAAGGCAAGCTCTGCACAAACTGAAGAAATCGGGAAGATTGATGTACTGGGCTGTAGAATTGGGTGAATACGATATAATTTATGAGCCTAGGTCGTCACTTAAAGGGCAAAGCAGTAGCAGATTTTATCGCAGAATTCACTTATCCTGATACTCCCGAGGAGCAAAAGTTGAATACCGACCAGCTTGTGGATGCTACAGGATTATCAAATTTAAACTTAGACCAACTTAAATCGGTTGACGATCAAGAGGAGATGGTCGAAGAGCAACAAGAAGGGCTAGGGGAAGGTATAAAGAAGCAAATATTCCACCGAGGAACTTTATCCGATAAGAAATTTGAGGATGAAGTACCTATATGGAATCTGTATGTGGATGGCTCATCTTGCAGTACATGCTGTGGGGCAGGGATTATTTTAAACAGCCCGGATGAAATCGATATGGAGTATGCTCTGCGCTTTCAATTCAAGGCTTCTAATAATGAGGCTGAATATGAAGCTATGATTGCAGGTCTTAGTTTAGCAAAAACCATGGGGGCAGAGCAGATCATTGTATTCAGTGACTCACAGTTTATCGTAAATTAAATGTGAGGAGTGTACGCGACAAAGGGAGAATTGATGATCAAGTATTATGCGAAAATAATGGAGATTGTATCGAGCTTTAACGCAGTACAGTTAATTAGAACACCGAGATTGGAGAATGCAAGAGCATATGCTTTAGCTCGGTTAGCCTCAACTATAAGAATCGAGCTACGAAGAACCATCCCAATAGAAATTTTGGCTAGCAGGAGCATTGACGAAGATATGATGAACTTCATTTCCCTTGATTTAGGACCATCTTGGATGGATCCCATCAGGGCCTATATTGAAGAAGTGACATTGCCAACTGATAAGCTCGCAGCCAAGAAGTTGAAGTTTAAAGTTGCTCGTTATGTATTGAATAATGGTATTCTATATAGACGAGGAATCATAGCTGGCTTACAGAGATGTGTGCATCCCTCCGAAGTGAAAGACTTAATTGAAGAGGTTCATGACGGGTCCTCTGGAGCCCATGTAGCAGGTCGGACGCTTTTGTAAAGGATAATGACACAAGGATACTATTGGCCGACGATGAGGGCTGATTGTATAGCCTATGCCAAAAAATATGACAAATGTCAACACTTCTCCTTTATCCGAAGAACTCCCCAAGCTTTGTTAGCACCTATTACTTACCCTTGGCCATTTGCCATGTGGGGAATTGACTTGGTGGGGCCACTTCCAACGACTAAAGGAAGGTTTAAATATCTCGTGGTCATAGTGGATTACTTTACTAAGTGGGTGGAAGCTGAGCCTCTTGTTGATATTACGTATGAAAAGGTGTACCAATTTATTTGGCAGAATATCATCTGTAGATATGGTCTTCCCCATGCATTCATCATCGACCATGGAACTCAATTTGACAACGAGGAGTTCGCTGCATATTTCCATCAGTCAAATATATTGAAGACTCACTCTACACCAGGCCATCCCTAGAGCAACAGACAAACTGAGGTGACAAACAGAACGCTGCTGAATGGTTTGAAGAAAAGGCTGGATGATGCGAAGGCAAATTGGATCAACGAGCTACATTTTGTGCGGTGGGCTTATCGTACTACACCACGGGCAGCAACAGGAGAATCTCCATACATGTTATCATTTGGAAGTGAAGCTGTTATACCTGCCGAGCTGGGCCTCCCCACACACAGAGTACTGAATTTCAATTCTCCTATCAGTGACTTGAGGAGAAGATTAGACTTGGATATACTCGAGGAAGTTAGAGAAGAATCAGCAATCAGGAATGCTGCATACCATCAACGAACAGCCATGTTCTACAACAAGAGAGTAAGAAATGTGACTTGAAAGAAGGGGACTATATGCTAAAGAAAGTAATTCAGAGACACAACAAACTGGAAGCTAACTGGCATGAACCCTACAGAGTAACAAAAGTTGTTCGACCAGGGACATATAGGATTGAAACCTTAGAAGGAGAGGAGTTTAAGAATGCATCGAACGCAGAGCATCTACGCAAATATTATCAGTAGTTAACTTCCTATATAATGCAGTTTTCTTCAATATGAATAAAGCTTTGGATGTTATACCCAATTCTCTCCTTTTGTTAAAAAATTTTCGAAATACTAGTGCTACACACTACGCATCAAGTCCAGAATAAAAAATCAACCAACTACGATTGGTCGGCAATAAAAATCCACCAAATACGGTTGGTTGGGAATAAAATTCCACCAACTATGGTTGGTCGTAAATAAAATCCACCAACTACGGTTGGTCGGGAATGAAAATCCACCAACTATGGTTGGTCGGGAATAAAAATCCACCAACTATGGTTTGTCGGGAATGAAAATCCACCAACTACGGTTGGTCGGGAATGAAAATCCACCAACTACGGTTGGTCGGGAATAAAAATCCACCAACTACGGTTGGTCGGGAATGAAAATCCACCAACTACGGTTGGTCGGGAACATTTGGTTAAACGAAGCAGGATCATGTAATGAAAGTCGTTGCATGGCTTAGAATTAAAAAAGTCACTATAATCAAAAAATAAAACAGAATTTCTTTACTTGTGACATTTTAAATTACCACAAACTCTAAGTTGGTCGGGAAATAAAATATCACCAACTTTGGTTGGTCGTTAAATAATTATCACAAACTCAGAATGGTCAACAATAAAATTTTCACCAACTCTAGTTGATCACAAGATATTTTTGTTTTCTTACCAAGATACACATACACATTCATCAGAGAATAAAATAGATATTTTATAAAGTAATGACAATCAAGATTGCAGGGAAAACAAATGTATTTCTTCATTAAAATGAGAACAAATTACATTGAGAATAAAATACATATTACATGAGGAATCATCACATCAAAGATCCTATTCTATTGGCTTTTTCCCTTCTGCCTTTCAAACAGGTTCTACTCCAGCAGGAGGATCGTCTAAGGCATAAGGGGAATTTGTGAAATTCAAATCTTTAAGCATCCTGACATTCATTACTGATGGTCGATCAAGTAAGTGATTCGGGCGAGATATCTCAAAATCAGAATGAAGACTGTAGTCGCCGAGATACTTTGAGATCAGGCACTGAGGAATGGCCCGAGCAGGAATCCAACTCATGTCAAGCTTAAATGGAGGCACTGGCAAATCAAGCAACCCAGGATCATAATAGTCCCACAAATAGTGACCATGTTCCAACTGTAGCACACCCAAGGCATTCAACCATCCTTGCTTGTACCCCTCGTTATTCGACTACTGGATCTGATCATCAAGGTGGTAGAGGGCTTCATTGTAACCAGCCATCTAAAATTCATTGGGCTTTTTGTGGAACTGGTAGGTCAACCTGTCTAACTGCTCGTGAAGATTCTTCACCAGATTTGTTTTATTTTCCAAGGCAGAGCTTTGGGCAGCAAGTTGCTCGTCGAGGGTCAGAATCTTCTTGGACATCTCTGCTAATGCCTGATTCTTCGCCATTAACTGAAAGGCCTGATTCTCCAAGGCTGCCTATGTTTTAGCTTCTTCAACAGTAACCCGAGCACCTCTTGCTCGTCCGCGAGCAAATATAGAGGGTCCAATCCTCTTTAAAGTTCCCAGCTCGTCTGTCAAATCGGCATTTTCAACCTCCAATAAAGAGAAACCTTCATCATTGATAAGGACCAAGGCTCCCGAGGTAGATGCTGCAGATTTCAGTTGGAATATCTCTCCTCGCAAGTTATTGTTTTCCTGCTCAAGCAGTTTTGCGATCTGCCTATGCTCTTCAACTTCGGTCTTCAAAGTCCTCTCCTTATTATCATAAGAAGCGACGAACTTATCATATCCTTTATCAGCATTTAGTTACTGATACTTTTTCTCATACCCTTGGTGCAAAAGGGCAGTAGACTCCTTATATTGTTGTTGAAGTTCCTCGATGGTACTCTGCAGATCTTCAATCATCTCGTAATATGCCACATTATTGGCAACAATATGGTCGAGCAGGCATTTTAGATATTGGTAGGCCTCGATTGCTCGTTTAGAAGCGTCCGAACCAAGGATATCAATGATTTGAGCTTCATTCAAGTCTGCATGACCAGTTGTGAAGTGCTCATTACATTTCTTTATTAGTTCTATATCATGAGATGATAATAGTTCCATCCTGGCCATAAACTAGCAAAAAGAAGAGATAGAAAGAATCAATAAGAATGCAGACAGAGCAAGAAGAATAAAATGGATCGATAATAAGAGCAGAGCAAGAAAAAGGGAGTTAAGATGCACAACCAAAATTTTGAATTTTATTACATCATAAAGAGAAGCACGTAGCCCAAAATTACATTTAACAAAGAAAAATAAAGAGAAAGGTCCGAAAAACTCTACACCTTCTCCTTGCTTCCTAAGACTTCCTCGGGAGGCTTGGACGAAGAAGTAGGTTGCTCGGGGGGCATGGAAAGTTGCTCAGAAGATATTGGCAGTTGCTCGACAAAGGTACTGGTAGATTGAAGCTGCTCGGCTGAAGTGCTGGAGGGATGGGGCTGCTCGTAGCGAAGTTCAATAGTAGTGACCTGATCCCCAATCATCATTGAAGACTCTTCAGAGGCAGCTTCATCCTTTTCTTCTTCTCCAGGAGAGGGAGGAGGACCATGAACATGGCGCTGAAAAAGTTCAAAACTCTCGGAGACCTTTAACTCCTATAGAGCAACAATCCATCCGTCCCTGAAGAATTTGAGGCTAGCAAATTCCATCTGAGAGGACATGGCAGCTAGGCCTTTGTTCCAACACTTGTCCCAGCCAGCGCTGAAGGACTTCTTAACAGCGAGTTTTCTCTTTGCCTTTTCTGAAGAAATCCTCTCAGTATGAAGTTCCTCGGTAGCCTTTATTTTCCCTACTATCTCCTGCCTCTGACGATCAGCTTCATGGAGTCTGCCAAGTTCCTCTTCAGCGGTTTTGAGCTTAGTCTCAATCTCTCCAGCATTTTTGAGCTTTTCCTCAAGCTCAGTATTCTTCTTCTCAAATTCTTTTATTTTCCTCTCCAACTTCTGAGAGGCCTCCACAGCTTTCTATCTCTCTTGTTCGATGGATTTTAGTTGCTTCTCCCAAGTAACCTTATCTTCGTCATATTTTTTACGAGAATCCTTTAAGGATTGTGTCAGACCCACAAAATCTTCCTCTACACCTCTCGAGGAGCTCGAGGCCTTGATGGCCTCATCTTTTTTCAAAATAGTGTTGAAACAGGTTACCAGCTTAAAAAAGAGAATAATTGTAAGTTAATACAAGGACATAACATTGAGAAATGAAATTTTAAATTAGTAATACTTACTGAGGCAATATGTTGAGATGCCAAGGTGGTAATCCTATCCCGAGAAAGACTGTCTTCAATACCTTGAATCTCAGGGATAATCCAAGACTTCACCGACATCATGGCAGAGCTTCGAGCAACAAAAGTGGGAACACCACTTCCCGCAGTTAGAGGTTGAGAGATAAATTCAACTAATTTATCCGAGGAACTTTTCTTCAACCTCCTCGTAGGAGAAGGAATATTCTCAACCAAGGATGTTGTCTTGGTCGGTGATATAACGATAACCTCACTTGGACGTGAAACAGCTACAACCTTGCTCGGGGCCACTGGGGCTTCTCAGCAACCTTTTTAACAGCTACTGGAGGGGGTGCATCAATTTTTCTTGTCCCTTCCTTTGGGACATCTCGCTTATTTATCTTCGCCTCCACATCGGCAGAATCTGACTTGTCAAAGAAGGAGGGAGCTTTTCGTCTCTTCATTCTGACACTGAGGGAAATATGTGATTCAGGGGAGGAACCTTCAGAATCTGGTACTGGGTCGATGTCACTCACCACAGGACGAGCAGTAAAAGATGATGTGTAGCTCTTGTATTGCAACAAGTACGAGGCTGATCTGATATGTTTGTCAGCAACTGTTTGGTGCAAACTCCAGATATGTTTCAAGTGCTTCAAATTGACATCAGTTTGTTTTGGGGATTTTCTTTTGCTATCAACTGCAAATAAATAAAAATTAAAATGTCAATGACACATTTTATCAAACACAAAGAGAACATAATTTTAAAAATAAAATAAAATAAAAACAACCTATCCCATTGCCATAAGGAGGGCATCTAGGACCCTGATACACATCATTTCCATTTAATGGAGCATGTTGCCAATTTTTCATAACAACCCCATGCTCGAAGTAATCCCTGTTGGCATCTGGGAGATTGACAACTAAAGCCCTATTTAAAAACCTAGTTTTTAAATAAAAAGTGCTATCACTAACAAACCATCTATAGCAAAACATAATTTCTGGAATTCCTAAACGAGTTCCATGAATTTGGTTTAACCTATGAACTCCATTAACTATTCTCCAAGTGTTTGGTGCTATTTTTGCAGGAACAACATCAAAAACTGACAGAACTCCAAACATAAAGGATTTGGAGGAAAAGAAAAGCCACATTCGGCTACAAAGAGACTGGGAAACCAATGTCCCTCAGCCAAACGAAAATAGTCAGAAGGTTCAGAAAGCTCTTCTAATATGACACAGGAAGGAATAGAAAAATCAGAATGAAATTTATCAATCGACTCAACAAGGTAAACCATGATGAACAAAAGAAATAAAAGAGAAGGGAGAAAATCTTACAGGAAAAAGATGAATCAGGTGACAACGAACAATGGAAGAAACGAACGCACAAGTTAGAGAAGAAGTGAAGAAGTTCTAAGATGCATATTTAAAAAAGTAAAAGACGATCGAATTTTCTGAAGTGTTTAAATACTTTACCTCGATAATGGAGAAAAACAATGATTATCAGCATGGACGATTGCGTATCCGGCGGCTAGAAAGAAGGAAAAAAGCACGAAAAACGAAGCGGTTATGAAAATTCGAAATACTTTAAAAAACCTGATACTATGCACTCAAAAAGGGGTTATAAACAATGAACGTTTGTCTAAAATCCATAAAGTTTGGACAGCATAATGTTCTATACTTTTCTTCAACATCAAACTACGAAATATTGGGGGCTTCTGTTGATACTAAATTTACTCTGCAGATGTGGACCAATTATGTGGAGACACGTGTCAATCTACATAGCACCCGTAAACAGTTTTGAACAACACCTTGACTCCGAGGAACTCAATCTACCCGACCAACTCAGTCGCTCTGAGCAATAAGTGTTCTCCGAGGAACTTTATTGTACCGAGCAACTTATGTATGCCGAGCTACTTAGGCGGTCCGAGCTGCATCTCGTACAGAGCATTTATGTCCGGATAATTAAGAGGATTGAATGCGCATTAAATGCTTATTATTATCATACAGATGTACATGTCTACTAGAGAACAGCGCGTGGTCCTTTCATTTGTACAGCCTCAAGGCTATAAATACATTGTAACCTCCTCATTAGCAAGGGACTCAAAATTTCTTGGTAAAATGCCTATTATCGAGAATTCCAAACAGTCATCAATAACAAAAGACGTAGGCCATTCTTTCAAGGTTGAACCACTTTAAGATCCTTTGTCTTATTTATTTTTTATCTGTGATTAAATAATTAGATATAATCTATTTTTTTACATCAACAGTGCCTTTCACCATGTGAGAATGCCGCAGCAAAATAATAACTTCTTCTTTGAGGGATGTAGAAGCAAACCCAAACAATATCTTCTTCAATATGTAGAGATAAACCGGTGTCAAACACTCCAAGCAAGATAAATATATATGGAACTTGGAATTAATAAACAATGGGTGAAAACTAGAGTGTTAAATGAATTTTTCTTTGAAAGATGAACACTCAAAACCATGAACTTTTCTTGGAAGAATTTGCTCTCAAAAACTCTCTCTAGGAATTGGAATCGAATGAAATGTTAAGTTAGAAAAGTTCATTTCCGCACTTAAGAAGTTCTATCAAAAGATAGTGGGAAAAACAAGTGGGAAAATGGGTCAAAACTGTCATTAAACAATTCTCGCCAAAACTCGTTCGAACGACATTTTCATTCGAACGAGGCTTCTAACGAAGTTTCAGTGTAAACTCGTTAGAAATCTCATTGGAAATCTTGTTCGAACCATTATTCTCGTTCGAACGATACTTCGAATGACATTCCGGTGTCCTTAGTGGGAACTCGTTGGCAAACTTCGTTCGAACAATATTCTCATTCGAACGACATTTCGAACGAACTTCCAAAAAGTCTAAAAATTCTATTTTTTGCCCAGAAACTTTATATACTTTATTTTAAAGTTTTAATAAAAATATTTCTAAAAAATAAATAATAGTTTTAAATAATATTCACCTAATATAAAATGTTCCAAGCTCTTATATATATAATCAAAATGCATTCATACCTTAGGAGCAATGGAACCATGTTGATGACGTAGAAACGAGGCACACAAACTCGGCAATGTGATGAAGCTTTATACTCTTGGCTGCTACGTCTTCAACTAACACATCGTAGGTTTGAATGGAATAACGTAAACTTTATCCTCTGACTCAAATATTTTTTTCCGGAATTGAGCCAAAACTACAAAGGACTCAATTGGAAATTTGTGTCCTTACAAAACTACTTGATTCATAGGTTAGGTATTTTTGTGCTTGTACCTTTAAACCTATGCATTAAATACATAAAGTGGCCCGTGTAAAGAGATATCAAATTCATGTCGAGTTTTTGTCTTCTCCTTGGGATCTCGAAAAGGTATAAATATTTTATTATGTTGATCATTGGGTTTGTGCTTTTGTTGTTTTATTTTCATTTAGGCTATTATTTCGGGAAAAAAATTGAAAAATGTTTTTATTTGTTTATGAAGTCATTCAAACGAAACTATGGTTTTCGTTCTATTGAGATTCATGATCTCATTCGAATTAGATTTAGTTCTGGTTCGAAAGAGAATGAGATTGCACATATCGTTTAAACGAGCTTATCAAGAGCTTCAAACGAGACCTTACAATCCGCCTTTTTGTTTTGCGATTAAAAGCTCAGTTGATCCCCGTTCTAATAGCTTTATGTGATTTCCTTAGAATGAGTTTGTGACACGATTCAGAATGTGTCTCTAAAGTGTGTACTCTCTAGGCTCAAGTGCAAGCCTGTCGCTCAAGTAATAATCCGACAAGTCGGGTATCGATCCTCAGGGAAAAAGGACAACGGAGTTGTGACGATGGGATAAGACGGAGGAATCCTAACGATGACACTAAAAAGAAAGGAAAAGATTTGGTTTTGGGAATGATTAGACTAAATGCAATTATGAAATTGTGATGAAAAAATGCAACTAACTAAATTACCTGAATTATGACTGAAATATTGAATTGAAACTTTTTAAACTAAATGATGAGAAAACAGGATGGGAATACAATCCCCCAGCCCTAGTGTAATGCAGTGACAACGTCAATCATAAATTTATCCGATTAATCCGACCCGGAATTTAGGACTCCCAAGCATTATGTATACGAGGTTCAAGCCCGCGTCATACCTAATCTGAGGATGAGTAAATCGGTATCGCGGTAATTGCATTCAAATTATACTCTAAATCATCACGAGTACCTAAAGGTAAACGAGATATAAAGATCCACAATTATTATGTAATTATGCGATACGATCAAGATCAATCGTTAAATTCATCGGATTAACGTTATGCACACGCACTAACACATCAGGTTGGGTTCATGCATCCCAACCTTTAAAACCTAGCCGGACATGTTAAATGGACTAATGCATGAAATAATAACGTTGCATGTATATGAATTCATGATGAAACTAGATTGAAACATGTAAATATGTATTATGAACGCAACAATAAGTTGAATCGAATATGGAAACTAAGCATGCAAGAACAATGACAAGAATCTTGAATCTTGAATAAAAACTTGAAAAATAAACCCGTAACAATTGAATCTTGAAACAATTAATTCCCTTGATGTTCTTAGATGTTCCTCCCTTTTTCTCTCTATCAAAAACTGACTAAAACTATCCCTAATGTCTTCCCCTAGGTTTCTACCTACGTTCCCTACTATTTTTGAGAGTTTTAACCTAAAAGGACTCTTGAGAACCAATCAGAATAAAGGAGCAAATTCGAGCATCAGGGACCCCGAACCGGTTCGGCCTGTACCCCGAACCGGTTCGCCCCCCAAACCGGTTCGGCCTGGGGTTCGCGAATGTATGCTGGCTTGGAGTGCTACACTTAGAATTTTTCTGGCTTTTCTTTTCTTCCTTTCTTGGATTTTTCTTCAACTTCAACTGGGCATAAATGATCAACCGTAGCTCGGATTTGGGTGTCGTTTCTTCCAGTGTTCTCGTTGTTCCGAACTCTTCAACTTTCCAATTGACTTCTCCTTCTGGATCGAGTTGAAAAATTACCGAATTGCCCTTGAACTTTCCTTCTTAGCTTTTCTTGCATCGTCTTGCTTCCTCTTTTGCATTGCTTGCATAATTAACCTGTAAAACCAATAAGAGAAGCACGAAACATGAAATACTCGCCAACGAAGGTTAGTAGCATAAATGTGAATCAAATCCATATATGTTACATCACTCGGGTTCACAAATGTACTGAAATTAGGGGAATAAATATACAATATTTATGCCCAATCAAACCCCCCTAACTTAGAACTTTGTGCGTCCCGAGCAATGTAAAAGAATGAAAATATGAGTTAAGGACCCTTCAAGGACTTTATTGGGATAGAGAACCTCTTTCGCGGGCAAGCGATTGCATTTAGCGCATGCAACAAGCCTTTAAACCTCTAGGTTACCCTAGTAGGACGAGTTGTGTCTCGTGAGGGTTTGCAGTGAATATACCCACAAAATTCGACTCAAAAAAAATTCAAAATACGTAAAAATTGAGCAATTCAAACTTTTCCAGAAAATAGTCATCATCAAGTCATATTTACGAGTCTCAAACCGTAGTGTGTGTGTGTGTGTGCGAAGTCAGAAATATAACCGCCAATTTTCACCGATTGATCATTACGTTACTTATCCGAAAATTCGTTTTGATTTCAATTTCTCACGGAACGCTCTCACAATCGAATCTCTCGGATTATGGCATTTCTCTCGGCATGCGTGATATAAAGAGTAAATGTAATGGAAGCAAATTCACACATACAAGTAGAAAGACGGAAACTTTATGGCGAAAGGATCTCATCAACGGATTACGATTTTAAAAACGGGAACATTGCCTTTATTTCGCGCACTTAGCCTCTTATATTATCTTTTGATGTCTTAGCTCTCTGCGCGGTAATCAATTTTTGCAATTTGGACTCGGTTAGGACTTTTTCGGGTTGAATGTTGCATTGGGTAAAATGAAGGAGGTATGGAAGGTTGGAATTGGAAACGTCATTAATGATGTTCAATTGTGCTTTTCCGGGCTATTGCTCATTTTTTTCTTCTTTTTCTATTTTTTTCTTGTTGTTTTGTTGAGCATACTATTTTGTTTCTTGCCCCTTTATATGCACTTTTTGGACTTAAAATCTGAATTTTCTCATTTTTCATAATTCCGGCTATTTTGGGTTTTTCGGGTTATCAAACGAAAGGGAAAATTATTCGGCTCAATTTGGGTTGCAAAGGGTGATTTTTCGCTACTTTTTCCTGGCCAAAATTTTGGGTGACAAACGAGGGCCTACTTCATTGTCCAAAATGCCAATTGCGTTACTACATGCGTTTCGAGATGAATTTAAGTTTAGAGGCTAATTGGCACGTTTTTCAAGGCAATATTGCACACATTTTTCAAAATCGATCAAAATGAAAGGATTGAGATCCTTGACAACTTATTAAGCATTAAAAAGAACCTTGAGTTAACAATTAACTCGGAATGATTTAAAAACTCGTAAAACGTGATAGGCTCGAATCTCACCGGGTTTGTTAATCTCCACATTTATTCGTTAAGTCGTCAATTTTCGCTCAATTTTCATCTTTGGTCAATTTCGGCTTTGTGTAAGTTGGATGTTTACAATTTGAGACTCCAATTTGACTTTTAATGATATTTTTGAAAAATTTGAATTCCAATTTTTATTTATTTTGAACAAAAATATTTTTGGATTTTTCAAAATTTTATGATTTTTTTAGAAATTTTTGGGCATTTTTGAAAATTTGTGAAGTTTTAGAAATACGCACTTGTGACCCCCCCTAACTTAGACTTTTGCATTGTCCTCAAGCAAAAAGGACTAAAATCTAACTCAAAGCGAATAATAAGTGCGGAAAAATAAAACAAACAAATATGAAAAAAATGCAAGATTGTATAATCACAATGAGAAGCCTGTGTTACATAAGAAATGAGAAAGCAACTGTGAGCAATGTGAAATTCCTACAACAAATGACATCCACACCAAAATATAAAAACAATCATAGGTCATGGTGGAGGTGGGGGGGAGGTGTCGGGTGCATTTGGATCATATGGGTCATAATAGAACGGGGCGGAGGACCGCCGAAGTTGAGTTGGTGAAGGTGGACTTGGAGTTGGTACATCATCCGGGTGTCCCTTCGGTAAGCTGCTTGGTCTTGATTGTATTGGTTGATGAACCCGTCGAGACGGGATTCAACCGTTGAAAGGCGACTCTCGAAGTTTGCCCCCGGGGGCTCGAAATCAGAATCCTCCTCATCATCCTCAAATTCGTCCTCGTCGACGTCCATCATCGGGTCGTCATGAGCTTCCTCGTCCACATCCTCTTCGAGAATGGGATGGTCGGGGTGAGCTACGCGCATTTAGCGTTCGCTTCGAGTGGTGGACGTGCCGCCAATGGGGCGAGGAAGACGAATTTGTTGCCTCGGGTCATCTACTCCAGCTTCCATCAATAGCTCCGTAATGAAACGGGCGTACGGGAGTGCAGTTTTGCCATATTCGTCGTAGGCAGCATTGAGGATATCCGCGTAGAAGAGCTGGGCAAGGTTGATGGTGCTCTCGGGGTCCAAAAAGTAATAGAGGAAATTAGCGTGTCGTAACCAGACCACCGAGTCATTAGTAGTTTGGTGGATGGCCCCACAAGCAATGAGGTGCGTGAAGCGCACCGTAGCGGCCAAACCACCAATAGGAAAGGATTCGCGCACCCATTCCACCCCGGGTGCCATGCGTGCAATGCATTCTTCTTTGGTATGGGGGGTACCATTGTTGGGGTATTGGAAGGGCACGGGGAGGATCACCCCTTTGGCACGCATTTTGCGTGCGATGATGGCCGCCGAGAAGGGAATAGTGATACCGTCAAGGTATGCCTCGTGAAGCGTGGAGGATTTGCGAACCAAGGTCGCATAAAACTGGCAAATGGCGGCATCAAACACGTTAGTGCACGTTGGGTCAAGGAAAGAGCACCAACCGCGGCGGTCGAATAGGGCGGTGACATCGCCCGGAAGTTGGCCCCAATCAACGAAGCATTCTATGTGGATGGGGCGCGTGGCCGAGAAGTATTGCTCGCCCCAATGACGTTCTTGGACACATCGAAAGACTCCCTTTCCCGGGTCATCAAGGACGGTGGTATCATCATATTTTTTGGGGCGGAGATTGGTGCGGCGAGGGCGCGGCATTTTGAAGGAAAGAGAGAGGGAGGGGGAAAAATATGGGAGAGAAGAGAGTGAGGGAGATTATTTTGGTGTGAGAAATGGAGGAGGGGTGGTGGGGTATTTATAGGTGTGAAGGGGTGTAGTTTTGGTGGGAAATGTGAAAGGGTGGGAAGGAGAGGAGGGAGGGAGTGAATTGGGATGAATTTGGGAATGAGGGAAGTATTTGGAGGGAGTAAAAACGAATGGGGAGAATGGGGGGAAGAATGGGGGGAAGAATGGAGGGAAGGGGAATGAATTTGGAATTGGGGGAGTGAATCTGCCAGGTACCCCGAACCGGTTCAGGGTGTACCTTGAACCGGTTCGCCCCCCCGAACCGATTCTGGATGGGGTTCGGGGTGACATGCTGGTCCGAACGCTAGAATTCACTCTTTTCTCCGCTTCAAGGTGCTCTCTCATCCTCTAACTTGTGCATAAGGCCCCTAAAAACTTCCTAGACCCTCGGGCTCCCTAAAACTTCCTCGAATTCGACCTCGTACTACGTACTAACTCCCTCGAAGTGAGTGCTAACCGATCTCTTTTGTAACTCACGATTCTGACTCCTAACTAACCTATTCACACACGACTACTATACACACAAACTCACCCCATACGCGTCGGGGGTGCGACGACCTTACGTTCTCAGCTCAATTGACCCCGTAAACGGGGTCCGACAACCAAATTGTGTCGACCTCATACTCACACGCCTCTAGATACGGCTTTAGGCGTTGTCTATTTACTTTGAACGTGTTTTCCCCTTTTAAATCGTCAAGTTCAACAGCTCCATGGGGAAAAACGTTCTTCACGACGAACGGGCCAGACCATCGTGACCGCAACTTGCCCAGAAAGAGATGAAGTCGAGAGTTGTAGAGAAGAACTTTTTGCTCGGGATGAAACTCTTTTCGTCGAATGATGCTATCATGAGCGAGTTTCATCCTTTCTTTTGAAATTTTGGCATTCTCATACGCATCATTGCGTAGTTGTTCTAGCTCATTCAATTGAAGCTTATGGGCTTCACCGGCTTTGTCCAAGGCATAGTTTAATTGCTTAATTGCCCAATACCCTTTGTGTTCGAGCTCAACAGGAAGATGGCAAGGTTTTCCATACACAAAATGGAAAGGAGACATGCCAAGTTGATTCTTAAATGCGGTACGATAGGCCCATAGTGCATCGGTCAATCTAAGGGACCAATCTTTCCGGATAGGATTGACGGTCTTTTCAAGAATGTTCTTGATCTCCCGATTCGCTAGCTCGGCCTGCCCATTCATCTGTGGGTGATATGTCGTCCCAACCTTGTGGACGACGCCATACTTTCTCATGAGCTTCTCGAATGGCCTATTGCAAAAGTGCGTGCCATTATCGCTAATTATCGCTTTCGATGCACCGAAGCGAGAAAGTATGTGTTCCTGTAGGAACTTTATCACCACTTTGTTATCATTATTCTTAGTAGCTATAGCTTCCACCCATTTAGAAACGTACTCTACCGCGACTAGGATGTATAGGAAACCAAAGGACGGGGGGAAGGGACCCATGAAGTCAATACCCCAACAATCGAATATTTCAATGATGAGTATGGGGGTAAGGGGCATCATGTCTCGTCGAGAAATGGATCCCATTCGTTGGCACCTGTTGCATGACTTGCAAGCGTCATTCGCATCCCGGAAGATTGTGGGCCAATAGAGGCCGCATTGCAGAATTTTAGCGGCCGTCTTTTTCGTCGAGAAATGGCCTCCACATGCTTCCGAATGACAAAACTGGATGACCTTCGGGATCTCGTCATCCGGTACACATCGTCGAATGATTTGGTCGGCGCAATATTTAAAGAGGAAGGGATCATCGTAAAAGAACATGGGCGACCAATTGAGGAACCTCTTCTTATCTTGCGATGTCCAATCGGGAGGGACGGCTCCCGTGACAAGATAGTTCACTATGTCCGCAAACCAAGGATACGAAGAAGTAGCAAATAATTGCTCATCCGGAAAGTGCTCGTCTATGGGTATGGAATCACTAGGTACGTCGGACGAAAGCCGAGATAAATGGTCGAAAACGACATTTTCTACTCCTTTCTTGTCTTTGATGGAGAGATTGAACTCTTGTAGGAGTAGAATCCACCTTATGAGGCGCGGCTTGGCGTCTTTCTTCGCAAGTAAATACTTTAAAGCCGCGTGGTCGGTGAAAACAGTAATAGGAGAACCAATGAGATAGGAACGGAACTTATCGAGGGCAAAGACTACCGCTAGCAACTCCTTCTTCGTGGTAGATTAGTTGAGTTGAGGTCCGGTAAGGTTCCGACTAGCTTAGTAGATGACATGAGCTTGCTTATCTTTGCGTTGGCCCAAAACAGCCCCGATCGCGTAATCGCTTGCGTCACACATAAGTTCGAATGGTAAGGACCAATTCGGAACTTGCATGATGGGAGCGGACACGAGCATGTTCTTAAACTTATCAAAGGATCTTTGGCATGCCTCTGTCCACTCAAACGGGTTGTCCTTCATGAGCAGGTTGCTTAAGGGTCTAGCGATGGCGCCAAAGTCCTTAATGAACCTTCGATAAAACCCGGCGTGGCCCAAGAAAGAGCGCACGTCTTTCAGCGATTTTGGTGGGGGAAGATCAGCTATGACATCTATCTTAGCCCTATCAACCTCTATTCCGTTGGATGAAACAATGTGGCCAAGAACTATTCCCTCGGTGACCATGAAATGGCACTTCTCCCAATTCAGCACTAAGTTTTTATCCACACATCGGGTAAGTACTTTTTCCAACTTGTCCAAACAATGATCGAAAGAGGTGCCAAAAACGCTGAAATCGTCCATGAACACTTCGAGTCCTCTCTCGACCATGTCGCTAAATAAGCTCAACATGCACCTTTGAAAAGTCGCGGGTGCATTACACAAGCCAAATGGCATACGTTTGTAGGCAAACGTACCAAAAGAGCAAGTGAAGGTCGTCTTCTCTTGGTCAAGTACATTGATGAGTGCATTATTTTGTATATTTTATACCCAAATTTATACTTTGTTAGCCCCATTTTAGTGTATTTAATAAGTTCTTAGGACTATTTTATTAAAAGGAGAAAAAAATGCGAGAATGATTGAATTCATATTGAAAATGGTAATTTTAAATCAAAAATGGGCACTTCGATAATTTTATAATATTCTTGTGCTAATTTGTGAAAAAAGTTGCCTAGTGAAATTTTTGCAGATAATGATGGAATTTGGTGCAAATTGATGATCAATTCAAAAAAGGCGCGAAAAAGCTGATTTTTACGGTCGTTCGAAAAACTGCTGTTTTTACACTTGTGAAATCGTAAAAAAGTCGGAAATTTTTATTCTCCGATTTGGACGAAACTCGGCATGCGTGTTCAACAAGAAAATATAAGAGTTCTCGAGTGGGGGGAAATTCCGTCCCTTATCACGATCCAAAGATTAAAGAGGTGGAGAGATAGCTACCAACACTATTCGGCCAATCAGAAAGAGTCCCACCACAACTCAAATACCTCACCACTTGTCCTATAAAAAGGACCCTTGGGATCATAATTCCGTGGACAATTAGAGAGGACTTTCGTGGAGGATTTCGGGGAGCAACTTTGAGTGATTGTAATCAATTTGAGGGCCAAGTTTTTATCATTTTTTAGAGGATTCAAGATTGTTGTGAGAGAACTATTTGTAAGTTTGGTTTATTAATGAAGATCTCTACTCATTCTTGCAATTTCTCTTTCATTATGGTAGCTTGATTCTTATATTAGGAGTAGGGTGAAGTTTATCATAGTTAACTAATATTGTCACGTTAATTTTATCGTTGTTTATTCCCTACTTGTTTTAATTGTTATTAAAGATTCGGTATTCATTTTAAAGCGACACGAGAGTGTGTTTTAGAACCTTCAAGATTGTTTTGTCAAATCAAGTTTTGAAATTTAAAAATAGTAATTTTTGATGGATTATGCTTGCACTTTGATTGTTTTGATAGTCCATGCTTAAATACATTTGCGAATTTAAAAACTTGTATTTTCTAAGGGAATACGGATTTTAGTCGTCTATTAGAGACGTTAAAAATATTTTGATCATAATCGTCATATTTTCCGAATTAAACACGGCGAGAGTCGATTTAATTTGAGTTATAAAAAGGGAATGGCAACATTAAATTAGTGTGCAATATTAGTTACGTGATAAATGGACCCCGAATCCTAATTATTTCCTAATTGTTTACAAATCTCTTGCGTTGCTCTCATTTATCGTAGTTGCTTTTATTTTGTATAATTTATAATTATTCTCTACCCCATTTGATCTAGTTGGACAGTTGTAATTCTTTTAATAATTAAAATTGACAAATCCTCGTGGGTTCGACCCGTACTTACACTCGCTATTCTATAATAGCCCGTGCACTTGCGGTAACAAGTGCACGGGCTATTATAGAATAGCGAGTGTAAGTACGGGTCGAACCCACGAGGATTTGTCAATTTTAATTATTAAAAGAATTACAACTGTCCAACTAGATCAAATGGGGTAGAGAATAATTATAAATTATACAAAATAAAAGCAACTACGATAAATGAGAGCAACGCAAGAGATTTGTAAACAATTAGGAAATAATTAGGATTCGGGGTCCATTTATCACGTAACTAATATTGCACACTAATTTAATGTTGCCATTCCCTTTTTATAACTCAAATTAAACAGACTCTCGCCGTGTTTAATTCGGAAAATATGACGGTTATGATCAAAATATTTTTAACGTCTCTAATAGACGGCTAAAATCCCTATTCCCTTAGAAAATACAAGTTTTTAAATTCGCAAATGTATTTAAGCATGGACTATCAAAACAATCAAAGTGCAAGCATAATCCATCAAAAATTACTATTTTTAAATTTCAAAACTTGATTTGACAAAACAATCTTGAAGGTTCTAAAACACACTCTCGTGTCGCTTTAAAATGAATACCGAATCTTTAATAACAATTAAAACAAGTAGGGAATAAACAACGATAAAATTAACGTGACAATATTAGTTAACTATGATAAACTTCACCCTACTCCTAATATAAGAATCAAGCTACCATAATGAAAGAGAAATTGCAAGAATGAGTAGAGATCTTCATTAATAAACCAAACTTACAAATAGTTCTCTCACAACAATCTTGAATCCTCTAAAAAATGATAAAAACTTGGCCCTCAAATTGATTACAATCACTCAAAGTTGCTCCCCGAAATCCTCCACGAAAGTCCTCTCTAATTGTCCACGGAATTATGATCCCAAGGGTCCTTTTTATAGGACAAGTGGTGAGGTATTTGAGTTGTGGTGGGACTCTTTCTGATTGGCCGAATAGTGTTGGTAGCTATCTCTCCACCTCTTTAATCTTTGGATCGTGATAAGGGACGGAATTTCCCCCCACTCGAGAACTCTTATATTTTCTTGTTGAACACGCATGCCGAGTTTCGTCCAAATCGGAGAATAAAAATTTCCGACTTTTTTACGATTTCACAAGTGTAAAAACAGCAGTTTTTCGAACGACCGTAAAAATCAGCTTTTTCGCGCCTTTTTTGAATTGATCATCAATTTGCACCAAATTCCATCATTATCTGCAAAAATTTCACTAGGCAACTTTTTTCACAAATTAGCACAAGAATATTATAAAATTATCGAAGTGCCCATTTTTGATTTAAAATTACCATTTTCAATATGAATTCAATCATTCTCGCATTTTTTTCTCCTTTTAATAAAATAGTCCTAAGAACTTATTAAATACACTAAAATGGGGCTAACAAAGTATAAATTTGGGTATAAAATATACAAAATAATGCACTCATCATACATCCACCTCAATTTGGTTATATCCGGAATAACCATCAAGGAAGCAATAATAAGGGTGGCCCGCAACTCTCTCAAGCATTTGATCAATGAATGGCAAGGGGAAATGGTCTTTCCTAGTTCCTGCATTGAGTTTTCGGTAGTCAATGCAAATGCGCCAACCGGTGGTGGTGCGTTGGGGAACAAACTCTCCCTTAGCATTCTCAATCACAGTCATACCCGACTTCTTCGGGACGACTTGAATAGGGCTCACCCATTTGCTATCCGAGATTGGGTAGATAATCCCGGCATCCAATAATTTGATGATCTCGGTTCTCACAACTTCTTTCATGTTGGGGTTCAGTCTTCTTTGCATTTCTCTAGAGGGCTTGACATCCTCTTCGAGATGAATCTTGTGAGTGCCAATCAAAGGACTTATCCCCTTTAAATCAGCTATGCACCAACCAAAAGCACTTTGGTGCTTCCTCAGAATTCTCAATAATTTACCCTCCTGCCCTTTATCTAGGCTAGAGGAGATAACAACAGGAAATGTCTCATCCTGTCCTAGGTATGCATATTTAATATGGGAGGGGAGTTTCTTTAATTCGAGGGTTGGAAATTTTTCACTGGAGGGAGCCATGTGTGTATCCCTCGGAGGTAATTCCTCGAATCTAGAAACTCAATTAACCTCTCTCACGTCCTCGTCCGACGTACTCTCATAGAGTAATTCTCTCACCCTTCCAACCTCCCTCTCGAAGTGGGTATACGTCCCCTCACACTCATATCTCGTCGCTAAACAGGACTCTAAAGCGTCGCCACAGAAATTTTCCTCAAAGTACTCTTCTACTACCTCGTCGATGAGGCTCACCGCGTGAAGATCATCTTCCTCCCCTGCATTTTGGGCTATGTGGAAGATGTTAGTATCCAAGGTCATGTTCCCAAAAGTGAGATGCATTCGCCCATTTCTTGTATTGATGATTGCATTAGCCGTAGCCAAGAAAGGGCGCCCAAGGATGATGGGAACATGATTGCTCGAGTTGAAGGAGGGCTCCGTGTCCCAAATGACAAAATCTACCGGGAAGTAGAAAGTGTCGACTTGGATGATCACGTCCTCGACTATGCCTCGTGGAATCTTCACTGATCAATCCGCTAATTAGAGAGTGACCTTTGTGGGCTTGAGGTCGCCCAAATCAAGTTGCCTATAGATGGAGTAAGGGAGTATGTTTACACTTGCCCCCAAGTCAAGTAAGGCTTTCTCAATTCTCTTTTCTCCAATGATGCAGGATATAGTGGGTGCACCGGGATCTTTGAATTTAGGCGGGAGATCATTTAGTAGAATGGAGCTCACGTTCTGGGCTAGAAAGACATTCTTTTTTACCTTCATCTTCCTTTTTACCGTCAACAAATCTTTGATAACTTTGCCATAAGCTGGAATTTGCTTGATGGCATCAAGGAAGGGTAAATTCATCTTTACTTGCTTAAGTACTTCTATCACTTCATCACGTGGATTCCCTTTTTGAGCGGGAATCAACCTTCGAGGAAATGGTGTTGTGGAGGGTGGTTTCACTACCACCTAGGGCTCACTAGTGTCTTCCTTGTCACTCTCGTTCAAGGGGACATCTTCGACCTCTTTCGTGCCGGGTGAAATCTCCTTGTCTTTTGTTGTGTCGTCTGGAGGAGGTGATAAATCAATGACTCTTCCACTACGAAGAGTGGCCACTGCTTGACATTGCTCCTGATGTTCAGTGGATGTGGATTTAACACTAGTTTGACCTTGGGGAGGTCGTTGGCCTTGGGCAGGGAACTTGCCCTTCTCTTGAACACTCAACGAGGATTGTATCTTTGACAGATTTGCATTTATGTCGCCGATCAGACGACCATATTTGGCATTGGTTGCAGTCTGGCTTGCAATGAATTGATTCATTGTATTCTCGAGAGTTCTCCGCTGTGGCGGGATATAATTTCCGTGAGGTGGTGGTGCTTGCACATGTCCTTGCATGTGTGGAGCTTGTTGAAATTGTTGTGGTGGAGGAGGGGCAACATGCGAAGGAGGGTTCATTGCGGCATGTTGTTGCCCGTAGCTAAAACCGGGATGATTTTTCCACGAAAGGTTGTATGAATTCCCGTGCGGGGCACCGAAATTAGCCTTAAAGCCTCCTATACCACTAACTTGCTCCTGAAACATTACTTTGTAGGCGGGTATCGTCGGACATTCCTCAGTTGAATGTCCCGCCTCACAAATCGCACACACCTTCACGAGAGGGTTCAGAATGGGTCCAGCTGGTCCCTTTCCATATAACTCGCATAGGTCTCGCAATCCTTTCTCAATGGTGTCCAATCGACAATCCGTCATAGAATTCTTATCTACGTGGAATAGGTCGGATGCCGATGGAGCAGTGGTGGATTGTCGATTTCGATTTTGAGCGTTCGGGTCAGAGGTATCCCAGGATTGGGTAGTCTCGGCGACATACCTCATGTGAAGATCAGCATCGTGGGCATCTAAATCGACAAACAAACCACTTCCCATAGTTTCAACAAGTTGTTTAGAGTTAAGATTCAACCCATTATAGATAAAGGAGATGATTTGCGATGGATCAAATCCATGATGAGGGCATGAGGCAACTAACTCGTTGAAACGTTCATAACATCGATGGAATGGCTCATTTTCATGTTGCCTAAACGCTTGAATTTGAGCCTTGATAGAGATTGTTCGATGTGGTGGGAAGAATTTCTTGAGAAATTTTGACTGGAGCTCATTCCAGGATGGAATCGAGCTTGGAGGTAAAGACCATAGCCAGGCTTTAGCTTTAGCTTTAAGCGAGAAGGGGAAGAGTTTGAGGCAGATTACCTCTTGTGTGCAGGTTTGATCATTCAGAGTATCACACACGTCCTCAAATTCCCTTATATGGAGGTATGGCTTTTCAGAATCCATACCGTGGTAATGTGGTAGCATTTGGATCATTCCATTTTTGAAACGGAACTGCCCAGCATTATACGGGAGTATAATGCATCCCGGAGTGACAGTGCGCTTAGGATATAAGAATTCTCTCAACGGGCGGTACGGAAGCTCGTCCTCACCGGTAGGTGCATTACTATGTTGCGACATCTCTCTCTCACTTGACGACTCGGCGCTCTCACTAGGTGTGCTTGAAGTGTGTCCTACTAATGAGAATGGAGTGTTACTAGAGACTAAGTGCGACGGTGGGATCCAAAACTGTGGGGCGTTTGGAGTGTGGGGACTATCAGGGTTATACTCAACAAGTGGATTTTCGTGAATGCTGGTTGGAGTATTATGGGGTGTGGGAGTGGTTTCAGAATTTTGCATTAAAGTTTAGGAGAGGTGATGATTATGAATCTTCTTTTTTTCGTGCTTTTTTTTTTAATTAATTTTTTATTTTTTTTTTATTTTTTTTTGTCAAAGCTTTGGATTGGCTCTATCCAATCCTAAGTCTACCTAGTTCCCCGGCAACAGCGCCAAAAAATTGACACGATTCAGAATGTGTCTCTAAAGTGTGTACTCTCTAGGCTCAAGTGCAAGCTTGTCGCTCAAGTAATAATCCGACAAGTCGGGTATCGATCCTCAGGGAAAAAGGACAACGGAGCTGTGACAATGGGATAAGACGGAGGAATCCTAACGATGACTCTAAAAAGAAAGGAAAAGATTATGTTTTGGAAATGATTAGACTAAATGCAATTATGAAATTGTGATGAAAAAATGCAACTAACTAAATTACCTGAATTATGACTGAAATATTGAATTGAAACTTTTTAAGCTAAATGATGAGAAAACAGGATGGGAATACAATCCCCCAGCCCTAGTGTAATGCAGTGACAACGTCAATCATAAATTTATCCGATTAATCCGACCCGGAATTTAGGACTCCCAAGCATTATGTATACGAGGTTCAAGCCCGCGTCATACCTAATCTGAGGATGAGTAAATCGGTATCGCGGTAATTGCATTCAAATTATACTCTAAATCATCACGAGTACCTAAAGGTAAACGAGATATAAAGATCCACAATTATTATGTAATTACGCGATACGATCAAGATCAATCGTTAAATTCATCGGATTAACGTTATGCACACGCACTAACACATCAGGTTGGGTTCATGCATCCCAACCTTTAAAACCTAGCCGGACATGTTAAATGGACTAATGCATGAAATAATAACGTTGCATGTATATGAATTCATGATGAAACTAGATTGAAACATGTAAATATGTATTATGAACGCAACAATAAGTTGAATCGAATATGGAAACTAAGCATGCAAGAACAATGACAAGAATCTTGAATCTTGAATAAAAACTTGAAAAATAAACCCGTAACAATTGAATCTTGAAACAATTAATTCCCTTGATGTTCTTAGATGTTCCTCCCCTTTTCTCTCTATCAAAAACTGACTAAAACTATCCCTAATGTCTTCCCCTAGGTTTCTACCTACGTTCCCTACTATTTTTGAGAGTTTTAACCTAAAAGGACTCTTGAGAACCAATCAGAATAAAGGAGAAAATTCGAGCATCAGGGACCCCGAACCGGTTCGGCCTGTACCCCGAACCGGTTCTCCCCCAAACCGGTTCGGCCTGGGGTTCGCGAATGTATGCTGGCTTGGAGTGCTACACTTAGAATTTTTCTGGCTTTTCTTTTCTTCCTTTCTTGGATTTTTCTTCAACTTCAACTGGGCATAAATCATCAACCGTAGCTCAGATTTGGGTGCCGTTTCTTCCATTGTTCTCGTTGTTCCGAGTTCTTCAACTTTCCAATTGACTTCTCCTTCCGGATCAGGTTGAAAAATTACCGAATTGCCCTTGAACTTGCCTTCTTAGCTTTTCTTGCATCGTCTTGCTTCCTCTTTTGCATTGCTTGTATAATTAACCTGTGAAACCAATAAGAGAAGCACGAAACACGAAATACTCGCCAACGAAGGTTAGTAGCATAAATGTGAATCAAATCCATATATGTTACATCACTCGGGTTCACAAATGTACTGAAATTAGGGGAATAAATATACAATATTTATGCCCAATCAATTTGTTACGTTCGAACAAGATATTCTAAGTCATTCGAATGGCCTCAAGTTACGTGCCTCAAAATTTATATCACCTAATTTTATACATTTTTCAAGACAAAAAGGCTATAAGCAGTTCTGCTTATAAAAGCTTTTCAAAAAGGGTTTTGAGAGAGCAAAAATATAGACTCATATACACATGTTTACACTCAGTTTATGATATTTAAGAATCAACATAAATAATTTTTTGAGATCTTTTGTTTTGACTCCCAAATTTATTATCTTTTCATACGTTCGAGTTTTGTTTGGCACGGTGGATTCCTTGTTGACGCGAAATGGAGACTAGTTAGATATGGATGGACACCCAAACACATGAGGATTAAGTTGTGTGATGTGGGTGGATTTTTGTAGTTGTTGTGAAGAACGTTCAAGGAGCAAAGAGTTCATTAGGCTTGAAGCGAGTCAAGTTAGTGAGGAACTCATATGTCATCCTTGTATAAACCCTATATCATAGTAGACTTGCAGAGGCTAGACCATCCGAGATTTTTCCCATTGTAATTTTTCCTCATACATCGCGGTGTTGTATGATTACTTATTTACTTTATTTAATTTACTCTTGCGTGATCACCTAAATAAATTGTTTAGGCAATATAAAATTGGAGTAATGTTTACACAATGATCATTTAACTCGTGATGGAATTAGAATTTGGGAATTTTTCTCACTTGGTTTGAAATTGAATTTTTCCATCACCATTTATTGCACATTGGTTAATAATTGCATTTTCACCCCCAACGTGTTTGGTGTATGGGAAAGAACCACAAATAATATAGCATGTTCTTATTAGATGCGATGGGGTGAAATAAGTGTAAAAAAGATGTGATCTATGGGAGGTTTTTAGTGGCATTGATGTTAAATGAGCTCTCAAATGTCTCTCTAATGTAATAAAAGAGGCCTCATCCTTCCAATTTTCTTTTAAACCGTTTGTCAAAATTACATTTGTTTGTTGGAATTTGTGGCTACATTATAATAATATTACTTTTAATCTTGGAAGAATATACACCTCACCACACCATAATTCAAAAATGGTCATGGATTTTGGCTGTGACCAGGACTCTAGGTCATGGCTGAGGTTAGTGACCATTTTTGGCGTGACCAAAATTGGTGGTCACGGACTTTATCCCTGATCGGAAGTGAGGATTACAGTATGGAGCGTGGCAGTATATGTTTATATGGTCACGAGCTTGGGTCGTGACCTAGGGGTCATGGACCTGATCCGTGACGAGTTGTGGACTATGGGTCACGGACCTGAATCGTAACCAGTTGTGGACTAGGGGTCACAAACTAGGTCCATGATCACATGGGGGCTTTTGAAATATGGTCACAGCCCAAAACTATGACCCCTATTTTTTTTAATAATTATAGGGGTCAAGACTTTGGTCCATGACCATATCCACTAAATAATAATAAAATATTTTTAGGAAACCAAATCATACTAAATATTTACAAATTTTTATCCTATTCTCAAACAAGACATCCCGTGACTACGCGATCAGTTTCTACGAGTTACATTGGTCCCGTGCGAGGTGTTTGTGCCCCTTACGAGGTTGTTTATGGGTTGTTTTAAATTTTCCCCTAACGGAATATTTTCAAGCCTAAGTATGGTTATATGAAAATTTTAATCCCATTCTCAAACTGGGCATCCCGTGACTACGCAGTCAGTTTCTACGAGTTACACCGATCCCGTGAGTGGTATTTGTTTCCCTTACGGGGAAGTTTGGGGACTTTTCTAGGTTTTCCCCACTAGCAACATAAAGCCTGGGTCTGTTTATTTTTAAATTTTAGTCATATTCTCAAACGAGGCATCCCATGACTATGCAAATAATTTTTACGAGTTACATTGGTCCCGTGAGAGGTGTTCGTGCCCATTACGAGGCCGTTTGAGGGTTATTTTGGGTTTTTCCTCGGCGACATATTTTCAAGCCTAAGTTTAATTATTTGTAGATTTTAGTCTTATTCTCAAATCGAGCATCCCGTGACTACGTGGTTAGTTCATACGAGTTATATTGGTCCCATGTGAGGTGTTTGTGTCCCTTATAGGGCTGTTTAGGGGTTGTTTTAGATTTTTCCCTAGAGACAAATTTTTAAGCCTAAATATGGTTATTTGCAAATTTTAATCATATTCTCAAATCGGGCATCGCGTGGATATGATATCAATTGCTACGAGTTATATCGATATGTGCGCGGTCTTCGTGCCCCTTACGGGGCAATGTAACTTGCACTATTTCGGGTCATTTATTTGGTATCTTACTACCTTACGCAACTTATCAGAATAATTGGTTGGAGTCTTCAAGCTAAACAAAGTTTGTAAAAGGAACTTTTTCTCACTGTTAGTCAAAGTGAAAACAGTCGGGGAATTGAAATTCTTCCTATTGTAGGATCATTTTTAACCACAAATGATTATTTATTTTCATCTTCTATAAATCGCGACATGCCTGCTCTCCATCATTTGAATGATATTCACCCAGATATGTTCCTATCAGATGTTCTGCAACATTATTTCCCATTTGCATCACATCAATTACAAGCTTTACACGATGACTTTTCCAATATGGCAAGTAAAAAAATATCAATCGTTTGGACTATGCCTTCATTTTACTACGATCATTACGATCCTCCCTAGCTTTACGATTCAGGTTTATAAAATGGGGGCGTTTGCCTACATACATATTCCCCGCAGTTGCAGCCTTCGCCTTATCCTCAATCTACTAGCCCGAAAGCCGCGCAGGTTATGTCTTACGCTCATGACCGACAGGTAAAAAGTTAGACTTATCGCCCCTAAAAGGGTGACTGGTCGGTAGAAATCTACGATGACCTGTATAACTAATCTTACTACTATGATGTATCCAAGTGGCTTCAGTTTCCTCCCCACATATGGGATATCCATAATAACAATGAACACTGTAACCAGACAAGGTCCCATAAGCAGGAAGGTCGTGGATCGTCAATATCACCATTACATTAAGTGTGAACTCTTCACCCTTATGAGAGTCAAACACCGTCACACCTTTATCCCACAACTCTTTAAATTCTTACATTAGTGGGGCTAATAATATATAAATATCATCGCTTGGAGCCTTCGGCTCAGGTATCAATAAAGATAATAATGTAAACTCCTTTCTTATGCACAGTGTTTGAGGGAGACTTAAAGGCACCATGAGAACTAGCCAATAACTCTTATTAGTACTTAAATTACTAAAATAATTAAACTTGTAATTCAAGACGAACATTGCACGGTTCCTTTACAAATTCAAGATGTCATGCGTTTAAAATTTTTCGGATGAGTGAATTGACCGGATGACATATGACAATCCCACCCACCTCGCATCGAGCATGCCATGTCACGGACTCTGTTATCCATGATACAGTGAAAACCCATTTTAACCGTAGCCCAAGGGGAAAATATTTCAAAACCATTTATGGAACTTATAAGCACTTGCGATATTTTGTAGTCTTGTCTTTTCTATTCTCACAAGCCACATATCTAGGCTCACTGCATTCAGAACACTCGTCCTTCTCTTCGTGCTCGTTGCAGTACAATATGCAATCATACTTGCACGCATGAATAAATTTATACTTTAAATCCAAACCGTTTAAACTTTTCTTCATGCCAGGATAATTATTTGGTAACGTGTTCTTTTTTGGGAGAATGTATTTAAACCACTTAAGAAGTTGGATTACACTGTTGCCCAACGAAAAAAATTGACTCTTCAAATAATGCAAACCAGTAATTCCATATAATACTGAGTGATCTTCATCATAATCTTTATACAAGGGTCTAGTCACGTCGACTTTCAACCATATGTATTCCCAATCTTCTGGTAATTCAACATCAACTTATTCATTAACTTGGTCATAATGCCCATTATTCGTATCCATAGGTTGGTGGTTTTAATTGTGGTGGACTCTGTAAGCATAAATTAGGTTGGTCAAGGGATGATGAGTTAGTGAATCATGTACCACTTCCACTTGGTAGGGTTCCTCTATACGGTCGGGTACCGATAATTATTCTGAAACGTAAGTACATTCTTTTCACCATGGTATATTCATATCTTATAGTCTTGCCAAATTCCCCACTTTAGTAAATACGACTCAACATCTTCTAAATACGTATCATTCATACAATGGGTTCACGAACACAGAATCTGATAACTTTTAATATTTTTATAAGCGTATTTAATAAATTCTTGAATGCCCTTTACATTATTATCATATATCCGATTACTCTTCCCCGTCCGCTCTTTGTATTATGGAAAATCCATTAAATAATCTTTAAAATTCAATTATCCTATATTAATAGGTTGAAACAAAGGTCATGTTGAATACAAGAATCCACAATTCATAATTAAATAATATTATTCAACACAAATTAAAATAACTTAAATAAATAAATAATTATTACAACTTGTTCTCAAATATCATAAATTGTCAAACATTGTTCATGGCCCAGGCTCGATTAACAAATAAAATGGCCAAGTGATAAAATAATTTGCGTACTATTTCAATTCTTTCCCTTTTCTGTTATCAACATGCACAGGAATATCTCCACAATCGTGGTATATTTCATCAACCAGTATATGAACCTCACCCATCTGTAAAGGGCAATTATGTATTGGAGTTTCGATGATTATGGAGACGTGTGTACACATGCCAATAACCCTACTATTGGTCAACTCCCTCAAATAGTATTGCTCTCCATAGACGACAATCCAGGTCCTGCGACAGACAGAGGCGCTAGGAAGGGGAATGATGGAGGAAGAGGAATTTCTTATGGGAATGTTTAAGGAGGAGACATTTTTTAGGGAAAATCTTGAGAGGGAGGATAGGGGATATCTTGAGAAGAAGGGTAGGGAAGGAAACCTTAACTAGGCATCAGAGGCAAAAAACCTTGAGTAAATAAGACATAAGGCGCCCGATTTCAATCGTCAAGACTCCCATATTACTTTTAATCTCCAGGACATCCCCATCTGTCTTGGAATAACTTTCCTCTTAGCTCGAGATATGATTTTTAACCGAAGAAATCTCATCCACGAGAGGTGCACTGTGTTTTAATTTGGTTTTCGGCATATGTGATCCAACACCTCTCATTCTTCCTCTTTTGTCAGTTTTAAAGACATGGGTCAGGGCATCATTTTTAATGTCATCATAAGGGCTCGAACCGGAATGACTGTTAATGGCCTCAATTGATTCCAAATTATTATCCAAGTGTAGTGGGAATTTATTATCTTTCTCTCGTCCGGCATGCACGTACAAGTTGTCAAGATTTGGGTTTTTGCCAGCATCTGAACCGTTGTTTGTCTTATCTGACCATTCACTCTTCAAATCTTCATAGGATTGGGAGCCCAACATGTGGATATCAACTTTTTTGCCATGTTTTGTTTATTCATCTCCCTCTCGACCATTTTATTATCTATCACCTCATTTTCCAAAAATATTCTCCACTAATCAACTGGAATTTTAACATTCAGATGCACTCTGTCTCCCAGAGCCAAAATGTCAGAGCTCGATGTCCCTTTCGGGAAATGTCCCTACCGAAGGTTTTTTTCAATATGTTCTTAGTTGTTCAACAATCCACGAAATAACCTTTTACTTTGAACAGTCGAGTAATAAAAATTTCTTGCAGAGTTGGTCATAAATGGCATCCATGATGGCTTGATCAACTATGTTTCAGATATCTGTTGTCCCAACTCCCACATTTATTTTTTCAAGTGACAAACATTGGGATATAAATATATGTATGTCATTTTTATCACAAGTGGGATTATTCCTAAGAGGGGAGTCCCCAATGGACTTCTTTTTAGTTGCTCAGGAGGTGTCGGGAACGATGGGTGGGGCATTAGAGTGAGAAGGGTTTATTGCCTACTCGTAGTTGGAGTAGTGGAATGAACCAATGGTGGAGTAGATAATTTCTCACCATGTGGTGATGAGAATTATTATTGGGGTGCAGGAGATAAAAATCTAGGTTAGGGTGTCGCGTCATCACTTGGTACGTTATGTCCATTGCTGCCTGACATTATCTACAATAAAACAAATTGTAAGAGTGCATTCGATCTTAAAGGATTAGCTTATTTAATTAAATGCCTCCAAATACAAATACAAATTCAATTTTATTTTATTTTATTATCCTAAGACATGAATCTAAGTAATAAGACAAATAAATTATATATGCAATCACACAACAACTGAGGGAAAATTCCTTTTCAGGGAAAAATCTTTAATATCAGCACAATAGAAACTTTACAAGACATTCGACTTACAAGATTACGTAAAACGGACACAGCGAGCAGTCTTCGCAAAATCTCTAAAGAATACCACTCAATCATGAGCAATCCATAGAGGTCCACCCTAGGTATCCACCGATCAGCCATTCTTTCAGCAGTGATCCCCCAGGTCATATGGTCAACAGTAGAGATCAAACGAGCGTTCTAACAAAATTGCTTTTTCATTTGAACGAGGTTAAAAAAAATATTTTTTTAAACTAAAAAAATCCAGCCTCGATCTATATAAAAATACATCTCCCAAATAAAAATGTAAATATATTAAAACTCCTAAAAGATTTATGCCTTCATAATGTAGAGAAGTCTTGAACTTGAAAATGTTGGAGATTCGGTTCATCGTGTAGGCACGCGTCAGTTTGTAACGGGATACGCCAAATGTGTCAAAGTGAAAATAAAATAAATAATAAGCCTAAGCTAAACTATTTGCCCTTACAAATATCCCCCTTTGGCTATTCCGATACAAAACCTAATCGAACCCCAAATTACAACTATTGCCCCTCTAAAACCAAAATTTTAATACCCTTCGTAAACCCTAGAAATAAAATGGCATATATATAATTCTCTTCAACCTCCACTTGTTCTTATTGATCTTCCCTTAGGCACTTTGTCTTCATGTGGTGCAATATGTTCTTCGATTAGATACCTACACGCATGAAACAAAGAAAAATACATGTGATGCATAGAGTTTGACACCGAAAAAATAAAAAAATCAAAAATCAAACTCTAGTTTAATTTATTCTCCCCTTTTCTGTTTGAAATAAACAAAGGAGTAGAAAGCATGAAATATAGAGAACATCACAGATAAAAATTAAGATATCATCATAAAGATGTAGAAATAACGAACATGCAATGATAATATCAAAGTCTTTACAAACTATTTCTTGAAATTTTTCAAAAAAAATTCAAGCATAAAATTTTACAAAAACAATACACCATGAATTAACATAAAAATACTCGAATCATGGAAGCGAAATATAGGGGTGTGAATGTATCCATAAGTTAATTAACGTAGAAAAATATAACACATTTTCACAAAGGATTGAGATACCACTAATGAATGGTCTTAAAGTCTACCTTAGGTGTATAAGGTTGTGATCTCATGTGAAATTGACTTAACATAATCAAGAAATCAAGACTGTTGATAAAAAAATTAGTCAGCTGACGTGGACCAGTTATGATAAGACACGTGTCATCCAACATGGCATAATTATATAAACTGGGCAACTTAACATGCCGAGCTACTCAGAATACCGAGCTACTCAATATACCGAGCAACTATCTGAAAAGACCAATAACTAAGACGAATTCAATGAACATTCTTACTATGTATCGATACATATGCCTATCTAATGACGGCGTATTATCAATTCATATGGGAAGCCCAAGGGCTATAAATACATATAATAACCTCATAACGGAGTAATCTATCATAAGAAAAGATAAGCAAGATTAAGGCAAAAGACCCAGCAATACAAAACAGTGGACGTAGGCCATTTCATTAAGGCTGAACCACTTTAAAAATCCTTTGTCTTATTTATTATTTCATATTTGTCTGTGATTAATTAATTAGATCAAATGTACTTTTTTACATCAACGGATTAGCGCCATCTGTGGAAAACGACTATATGTAGCATTTTTCACTAAAAATTCATCATAAATGACTAATATCCCAGAATCTAGCAACAGGAACAATGACGGGAATCCCCTAAATCCTTCGACTCCTCCAAATACATAAGATCTCACTGGGATCGTGGTAAATCTAGCCAAGGGATAAACAGCCATGCAAGAAACCATGCGACAGTTCACCCAAACTATCCAAAATTGAGGATCCACCTAGTCAGGACAACGTAGCGTTCGTAGAAGCATGCGTCCACCATCCTCAAGATCTAAACGCACTGAAGTTCGTTATGCTGAGAATTCAAGTGATCCATCATATCACCCTAGCTTAACTTCACCTATAAGAGTTTTAGATTCTCAGGATGATGTTACTCTAGTTCCAGAACGAATAAGTGACCTGGAAAGGTTGAGCAGAGTCTCTCCGTTCGATCGTTTGGTCCCTAGGAGGAACAAAAATCCTCCTCGAATTGCATCAAGAAATTCTCAATAACCAAACAATTTAAGGGAAGGTTTTTCCCAATCGCATCCAAATCTCAGGCATGTAGCTCGTACAGAAAGATCCCAAGAGGAGAATTATGCGCGATTTATTGCTCGTGCAAATAAACCAGAGGCTGGAGATGATGCATGGAAGGGTTCTATTCAGAGATTGGAAGACATGTTAGAGGAGATGGTTAAGGCCAAAAACCCTCTCCAAAGAACCTTTATCAAAGGATCTCTATTTGTACAAGCAATTGTGGATTTCCCCACACCATCAAAATTCAAGGCTCATGTGGTCACGCCAAAATATGATGGCAAAATCGATCCTCTTCTCCACATAGAGCAGTATCAAGCTGCAGCAGACATCTATGCGATCCCAGATGAAATGAGGTGCCGAGCATTCTTAGGAACCATCACTGGATCTGCTCAGATATAGTACATTGGCCTTCCTCGAGGGTAAATCGCAACCTTCTATCGATTGGCCGAGCTCTTCATAGGTAATTTATATTTTGGTGCAAAGCTGGTTAAAAGGGTAGCACATCTGTAGAGCGTTAGACAGAAGGCAGAGAAAGCACCAGGGACTATATCACTTATTTTAACAACGAAAAATTAGAAGTCATTGACTATGAGGAGAAGATAGCCATCACGTCTCTCATGAGTGGTCTTTTATCAGACAAGCTGTACTACACCCTGGCCAAGGATCCACGCCAAATCCATAGCTGAATTAATGGCCAAAGCAACAAAAATTGTGAATGCCTAAGAAGCTATGGCTGCGAAGAAGAATGAAGAGGCAAGGGCTAAAACTAAAGTTGAAGGAAAATCGAAGAGGAAAGATCACAAGCATAATGGTGGGAGCAGGCAGTCGAAAGGTAAAGAAGCATTAGGCCACATGAGGAGATACACAAATTATACTCCCGTAAAGGTGGATATAAACCACGTTCTGAAGGAGATCAAGAACAATGAGGAACTGAATTGGCCAGGAAAACTGAAGTTAGCCCCTAAAAAATGGACAAATCCACGTACTGCGAGTTCAATAAAGATCACGATCACACGACCAAGCAGTGTATAGCTCTCCAAAATGAGATAAAAGCACTCATTAGACGAGGAAAGCTGAACAAGTACGTTGATCATCAGAATGGTGGCAGGACCAACAACAGAACTCGGTAGAGGTCCAAGTCTCCTTACCGACCAAGAGATAATAAGAAAAGGGACCATGAAGATGACCCTGAAGATGACCCCGATCTCCCAAAAAGGCCAAGACAACCTGAGCGTAAGGTATTTTTAATTCATTTTGGTTCACTCTATTATAACATGATTATATGTGGAGATACAGGAGGGGGTGGTCATACCGCCGAGAGAAAAGTCTACCTCAATGAGGCACAAGCTTGTTCTTATATATAGCGAATAAATCTAGCAGAAGAGGATCGCCCGAGGAAGGTTAACAAAGATAAGTTGGTCATTGGTTTTTCCAAAAAAGATCTAGAAGGCATCTTGTATCCTCACAATGATCCTCTAGTGATCAAGATGAGAATGAAGGATGTAATCATCTAAAGAGTACTGGTGGATAATGGTAGCTCGGGAGACATCATGTTCTATTCATGCATCGATGGTTTGGATTTAAAACTTGACCAATTAGAGCCATATCACAGGCCCCTTATTGGGTTCTCTGAAGAAAAAGTTTTTTCGCTTGGGACGATCAAGTTAGACATGTTGATTAGCACCTGACCTGCTTGCATATCAGAAAAGGTGAGCTTCTTCGTGATGGATAAAAATATCCCATGAACCTACAATATAATCATGGGGAGAGTAGGCTTGAAAAAGTTTGAAGCAGTTCCATCCACTGTACATCAGTGTTTATAGTTCCCAACCAACTTTGGGGTTAGATTTATGAAGGGTGACCAAAAAGTAGCTCGGGAATGCTACTACTCGTCTGTTGAGCAAGAAGAATTGGAAGATGCAAGGAAGAAAATAACCACTTATCAAGTGGACAAATCTGATGAGTCTGATATTGAAACCTTAGACCCAAGAGATGAAACGGAGCTCATTAAAGGCTAAGTCATGGAGGTAATGAAAAGAATTATCCTGGATGACGAGCAATCAGAAAGAACAACCCAGATTAGGGCCTCACTTGATCCGATATTAAAGCAGGAGCCGGTGGTGTTTTTAAAGCATAAAAAGTAAGCATTAGCGTATAGTCATGAAGATATGTCGGGGATAGACCCAGCCTTCCTGTGTCATGAGCTCAACATTAATAAGGAGATCAAACCAGTGAAGAAACGAAGAAGTGTCTTTAGTCCGGAGAAGAATCAGGTTATTTAAGAGGTGGAAAAGCTACAAAAGGCTTCTTTTATCGAAGACGTTAAGTATCCTGATTGGCTAGCTAATTTGGTGATGGTGAAGAAGAAGAAGAACAAGTGGAGAATGTGTGTTGACTTCACAGACCTGAATAAAGCTTGCCCAAAAGATCATTTCCCTCTGTCCAGGATAGATCAGCTAGTAGAAGCTACTTCGAGGCATGAATTATTGAGCTTCATGGATGCCTAATTCGAATATAATCAAATTAAATTGAAGTCAGAAGACAGGGAGAGTACCTCTTTCATTACCCCACGAGGAACATATTGTTACAATGTTATGCCTTTTAGTCTTAAAAATGCAGGTGCTACATATGAATGACTGGTGAACAAGGTGTTCGCAGAGCAGATTAGCAAAAATATGAAGGTGTATGTCGATGACATGTTGACCAAAAGCAAGAAAGTAATTGACCATATAGCTAATTTGAGCCACAAATATTTGACCAGTTGGAGAAGTACCAGATGAAGTTGAACCTGACCAACTGCTTTTTTAGCGTACAGGAAGGCATGTTCCTCGGGTATTGACGCGACTTAATATTTGTCTCAAAAGTGCGTATTTATCAAGGCTCAAGTGCAAGCCTTGTCGCTCAAGTAATAACCCGGTAAGTCGGGATCGTCTCCACAGGGATCAAAATTGCCAAACAATAACAAGGAAAATTACCAAACCGTGAAATGATTTCTTGAAAGAAATAAAAAGATGATTGATTTTTGAGAAACTTTCTAAAACTTTACTTATGAAAAACAAATGGAAATTAACAGCAAAATTTGGGTTTAACAATTTAGAGAAAATTAGGGTAGGGTACAATCCCTCAATCCTTAACAAATTATCCTTTAGAATATTAAAATTATAAATCAAAATTCTTGATTAAATCCAGTCCTTATCATCACTAAGCATTACATATATGAGATTCAAGACCGCATCATATGAAATCAAAGATCAATATAAGGTGGTGAACGACAAATTATACATACAAAGCATTCTTAAACATCCCAAGTACCTAGGGCAAGAGAGATTAAAAGATATGACAATGCATATATGATTTTCATTCACGATTCAACCAACATTTTCATTTATTTTCTAATTTTCCATACGAATAATTTGTATTAGGATTGAGTTCATGTACCCCAACCCTTGAGAAATTAGCTACTCATGATTTGGTTGAAAAATAAATTCACATATGAAACTATGAAATTGCAGAACATTGTAAGAAATTTGCAGAAATTAAACAAAAGAGAATAGAATGATATTACTTGAATTCAGCACAAAAACGGAATTGAGATTCAGAATACAACTAGGGTTCATGCAAATCTTGAAGGAAATGGAAATTTGATCTAAAAACTCTCTCTAAAATTTCTAACCCTAGCCTCTCTCTAGCCTCCTCTCAAATGATGTAGGTCATGGGATTTTATAGCACAAAATCTCGAAATTGACAACCAATAGTGCTTGTGGAACAAGTTTTCCAAGAGTTGCATTGCATTAAATGCATAATTAATGTCTGAAATCCGCACATCTAGACTCTTCATTATCCCGCAACTTCAAAACATCGTAACTTCTTCACCGTAGCTCGGATTGAGGTGCCGTTTTTTCCAGTATTCTTGTAATTTAGAGCTCTTCAACTTTCTAGTTGGCCCCACCTCCGGACTAAGGCTGAAAAATTACGAAAATGCCCTTCAACTCTCCATTTCTAGGTTTCTTTCACTGTTTTGCGTTCTCCTTCGCACTAACTTGCGTGAAATACCTTTAAAACACATGAGAAATACACAAAACAAGAAATACTTGCCAAAAAAGGTTAGTAGAATACATTTGAGACAAATCCAAGCTACTTACACTGCACGGGATCATAAAAATACTGAAATTAAGGGGATAAATGTGAAGAATATGTGCCTAAACACACCCCCTAACTTAGAACTTTGCGCGTCCCGAGCAATGTAAATGAATCTAACCAAAAATCCACTCTTGAAAATTCTTTTATTAAAATAAAATTCCACTTTCGCAGGCACGCGATTGCATTTAGCGTATGTAACAAGCCTTTAAACCCCTAGGTTACCCTAGTAGGACGAGTTTTGTCTCGTGAGGGTTTGCAGTGAATACACCCACAAAATTCTTTATTGACTCAAATAAATATCAAAATACTTAAAAATTGTACAATTTAAACTTTTCTAAAAATAATCACCATAAATTCATATTCAACTGTCTCAAACCATAGTGTGTGTGTGCAAAGCCAAAAATTAAACCTCCAATTTCCACCGATTGAGCATTACGTTACTTTCCGAAAATTCGTTTTGATTCAAATTCTTACGGATGCACTCACAAACGAATCACTCGGAATGTGGCTATTTTCTCTCGGTATGCATGATATATAGAGTAAATATAATGGACACAAATTCACGCATACAAAATTGAAAAGAAGGAAATTTATGGTGAAAAGATCTCATCATCGGAGTACGGTTATTAGGAAATGGGAACATCACCTCTAATTCACACCATTTTAATCTCTCATATTATCTTTTCATGTCTTAGCTCTCCACGCAGTAATTAATTTCGCAATTCGGACTCAATTAGGACTTTTTGGGTTAAAAGGTGTAAAGGGTAAAAATGGGAATGGATGGAATGTTCGAAATTGAAAAATGTCCTTATGACGTCCATTTGTGCTTTTTCGGGCATTTGCTCATTTTTCTCTTTCTCTTTTATTTTTCTTTTTTTTCATTTTTTTTTCTTGCTATTTTTCTTTTTTGTTGAGCATTTCTATTTTTTTTTTCTTGCCCCTTTTTATTGCACAATTTGGACTTTATTTGATGAATTTTCTCAATTTTCATAATTCCGGGCTATTTGGGTTTTTCGGGTTATCAAACGAAAGGATAAATTTTTTATTAGGCTCAAATTGGGTTGCAAAAGGATAATTTTATTTTTCACAACTTTTTATGGCTAATATTTTTGGGTAACAAACGAGGGCCTACTTCATTGTCCAAATCGCTAATCACATTACCATATGCATCTCGAGATTAATTAAGTTTAGAGATATATTTAGCACGAATTTCGAGACAACATTTTACACATTTCCATAACCGATCAAAACAAAGGATTGAGATCATCAACGACTTATTAAAACGCTGAAAAGAACTTTGAGTTAATCATAAACTCGGATTGACTTAAAAACTCAAAAAGAAAATTGAAAGGCTCGAAATCTCACCGGGTTTGATCAATCTCCACACTTATTCGTAAAGTCGTCAATTTTCTTTCAATTTCCATCTTCGGTCAATTTTGGCTTAGTGCATTAGGATTGTTAACAATTTGAGACTATAAATAGAATAAAGGTGATATTTTTGAAAATTTTAAATTCCAATTTTTATTTATTTTGAAGAAAAATATTTTTGGCTTTTTTCAAAATTTTTCAATTTTTTTTTTTTTTTGAAATTTTCTAAAATACACACTTGGAAAGAACATGTGATCGAATCAATGAATCTAAACAATAAATGGGAAGAATATCCCACACCCCCTAACTTAAATGTTGCATTGTCCTCAATGTGAATCAAGAACACAACATAAAGAGAGGAAAAGAAAGATATTACCCAAATGGAGCAATCCCTGATGAGTGCGATTCCATTGAATCTACAAAACAAGTTAGAACCAAGCATAGAAAAAATAATAACAATACTTGAACTAATTACTCTAAATGCAACAAGATACTATATAACACTTATACATGACTCAAAAATTCAACAAATCACCCCATACGCATCGGGGGTGCGACGACCTCACCTCTCTTTGTTCATTCAATCCCCATAAATGGGGTCCGACAGCCAGATTGTGTCGGATTCTTTAACCATGGCTTCCAAATAAGGCTTGAGACGATGCCCATTGACTTTAAAAGTGGTTCCCCCTTTTTCATCCATTAGCTCAACGGCTCCATGGTGAAACACTTCTTTCACAATGTAAGGACCAGACCATCGAGACCGCAATTTACCGGGAAACAAGTGCAATCTCGAGTTGTAGAGGAGTACTTTCTGTCCCAAATGAAACTCTTTCTTACGAATGATTCCGTCATGAGCGCGTTTCATTCTGTCCTTGGAAATTTTGGCACTTTCATACGCATCGTTGCGCATTTCTTCCAACTCATTCAACTGAAGTTTACGTGTTTCACCGGCTTTATCCATTTTGAAGTTCACCCTTTTGATAGCCCAATACGCTTTGTGTTCGATTTCAACCGGAAGATGACAAGGTTTGCCATACACAAATCGAAATGGGGACATCCCAAGGGGATTCTTGTATGCGGTTCTATAAGCCCAAAGAGCATCAGTCAACCTAAGAGACCAGTCTTTCCTATTAGGATCAACTTTCTTCTCCAAGATATTCTTGATCTCCCTATTAGCAAGCTCGGCTTGGCCATTCGATTGGGGGTGATATGGGGTGCTAACCTTGTGGACAATTCCATACTTTCGCATTAGTTTATCCATCGGCCTATTGCAAAAATGAGTTCCATTATCACTAATTATGGCCTTAGGCATACCAAAACGAGAAAGTATATTTTCTTGAATAAATTTGATCACCACCTTCCTGTCATTCGTCCTTGTAGCTATAGCCTCTACCCATTTTGAGACATAATCTACAGCGACGAGAATGTATAGAAAACCAAAAGAAAGGGGAAAGGGCCCCATGAAGTCAATTCCCCAACAATCAAACAACTCCAAGACTAAAATAGGGGATAATGGCATCATATCACGGCGAGTAATAGCTCCCATTCTTTGGCATCTATCACAAGTCTTACAAAAATCATTCACATCCCGGAAGATTGTGGGCCAATAAAGACCACTTTGAAGGATTTTGGCAGCAGTTTTATTTTTAGAAAAATGACCGCCACATGCTTCCGAATAACAGAATCGAATCACCCCTTGGATTTCCTCATCGGGTACACATCTCCGGATAATTTGGTCAGCACAATACTTAAACAAGTATGGATCATCATAAAAGAACATGCGTGACCAAGTAATGAACCTCCTTCTCTCTTGCGGATTCCAACTAGAGGGAACAACTCCGGTGACAAGGTAATTGACAATATCCGCAAACCAAGGGAGAGAAGAGGTAGCAAATAGATTCTCATCCGGAAAATACTCGTCAATGGGAATGGGATCAATAGGTACATCGGACGAGAGTCGTGACAAATGGTCAGCAATGACATTTTTTACTCCTTTCTTATCTTGAATCGAGAGATTAAACTCTTGTAGGAGTAGGATCCACCTGATTAAACGAGGTTTGGCATCTTTCTTGCTCAAGAGATATTTCAATGCTGAATGATCAGTGAAACAAAGGATAGGCGACCCAACAACGTAAGAGCGAAATTTGTCGAGAGCAAAAATGACAGCTAGCAACTCTTTCTCTGTAGTAGAGTAATTAAGCTGAGGGCCAGATAATGTTCGGCTAGCATAGTAAATAACATGAGCTTTCTTGTCTTTCCTCTGTCCAAGAACAGCCCCAATCGCGAAATCACTTGCATCACACATAAGCTCAAAGGGAAGCGACCAATCCGGAGCTTGCATGATAGGTGCAGAAATAAGCATGCTTTTAAGTTTATCAAATGCTTCTTGACATGCTTTACTCCACTCAAATGGAGTGTCCTTCATGAGAAGATTACTCAAAGGTCTAGCGATGGCGCTAAAGTCTTTGATAAACCTCCTATAAAATCCAGCATGGCCTAAAAAGGACCTCACATCTTTAAGTGATTTTGGCGGGGATAGCTCAGCTATTACTTCAATTTTTGCTCGATCAACTTCAATTCCCCTAGATGAGACTATGTGGCCCAAGACTACACCCTCGGTAACCATGAAATGGCATTTTTCCCAATTGAGGACTAAGTCTTTTTCCACACATCGGAATAGAACTCTCTCAAGATTAGCTAAACAATGGTCAAAAGATGAACCGAAAACGCTGAAATCGTCCATGAACACCTCAAGACCTTTTTCAATCATGTCGCTAAAGAGACTCAACATGCACCTTTGAAAAGTAGCCGGCGCATTACATAATCCAAATGGCATACGTTTATAGGCAAACGTACCAAATGGACATGTAAAAGTCGTCTTCTCTTGATCAAGAACATCCACTTCAATCTGATTATACCCGGAATACCCATCTAGAAAACAATAATAAGGATGGCCCGCTACTCTTTCAATAACTTGATCGATAAATGGTAAGCGAAAATGATCCTTTCGAGTCCCGGCATTGAGCTTTCGGTAGTCAATGCAAACACGCCACCCGGTGGTGGTGCGTTGAGGTATTAATTCTCCCTTAGCATTTTCAACCACAGTCATCCCTGATTTCTTTGGAACGACCTGAATTGGGCTCACCCATTTACTATCCGAAATGGGATATATAATTCCAGCATCTAGCAATTTGATTATTTCCGCTCTTACAACATCTTTCATTATTGGATTTAACCGCCTTTGCATCTCACGAGATGGCTTCACTTCTTCCTCGAGATGGATTTTATGGGTACAAATCAAAGGACTTATACCCTTCAAATCTGCTACGGTCCATCCAAAAGCACTTCTATGCTTTCTCAACACATCTAACAACATACTTTCTTGCCCTTTTTCTAGATGGGAAGACATAACAACAGGAAATGTATCATTCTCACCTAAAAAGGCATATTTGACATGAGAAGGTAGTTTCTTCAACTCAAGACTAGGAAATCTATGTTCAGAGGGGACCAAGGGTGTCTCCCTCGGAGTCAATTCTTCATACCTAGAAATCCAGTCAACCGCTCTTAAACTCTCAAAACTCTCTTCCTCTTGTAACCACATTTTTAACACTTCCACCTCTCTCCCAAACTTAGTATAATCACTCATTTGAGCATCACTTTGCCCTAAGCACACTTTCAGAGCATCTCCTCCTATGATTTTTTCAATATTTTCATCCACCACTTCTTCAATAAGATCCATTTCAAGAATCTCATCCTCATCACCCATTTGGTTAGCGACATTGAAAATATTTTTCTCGAGAGTCATGTTTCCAAAAGTGAGTTGCATTTGGCCATTCCGTGTATTGATCAAAGCATTAGCGGTAGCTAAGAACGGTCGGCCCAATATAATTGGAACATGATTTCTCGTATGGGGAACAGGCTCGGTGTCCCAAATAACAAAATCAACGGGGAAGTAGAACGTATCCACTTGAACGATTACGTCTTCTACAATCCCACGAGGCACTTTGACTGTCCTATCCGCTAACTGTAGAGTGATTCGGGTAGGTTTTAAATCACCTAAATCAAGCTTCTTATAGATGGAGTATGGGAGGATGTTTACACTCGCACCTAAATCAAGCAACGCTCTTTCCACTTTCATTTCTCCAATGATACATGAAATGGTAGGTGAACCTGGATCTTTGAATTTTGGTGGAAGATCATTGAGAAGAACTGAGCTCACATTTTGTGCCAAGAAAACATTTTTCTTCACCTTAAGACGTCTCTTGACAGTCAAAAGATCTTTAATAACCTTCGCATATGCTGGAATTTGTTGAATAGCATCAAGGAACGGCAAGTTCAATTTTACTTTCTTCAACACATCCATCACCTCGATACGCGAAGCACCTTTCTGGGGTGACTCTAAGCGTTGAGGAAATGGAGCAGCAGTAGGCGACATGACTTCAACATCAGGCTCAACTTCCACATCTCTCAATTCCTTTTCTAAGGAAGGTTCTTCAGACTCCGAAATTTCAGATTCCTTCACAATCTCGGGTTCGACTCCATCATCATTCACCTTTGGTAATTTAGGTGCTAGATCAATTACGCGGCCACTACGAAGAGTAGTAACAGCTTGACATTGTTCTTGCAATTCTGATGATGTGGAGAAAACCGTGGTTTGACCTTGAAGAGGTAGTCTTTGGCCTTGGGCTGGAAGTTTACCCTTCTCTTGAGTATTCACCGCAGACTGCAACCTAGAGATGTTAGTATGCATTTCAGCGAACATTCGCTCAAATTTCGCATCTCTTTCTTTTTGGGCTTGGATGAATTGATTGAAATTATCCTCATGAGATCTCCTAGGTGGAGGTACATAAGGACCAGGAGGTGGTACTTGCATAGGGTTTGCCACTTGCTGAAATTGAGGGGATTGTAGTAGAGTCGTCTGTGGGTTAGGAACCATCCCACCTTGGGGTTGTCCATAATTAAACCCGGGATTCCTCCACGATTGATTATATGCATTCCCTTGCTAAGCATTATAATTCCCTCGAAAACCTCCTATTGCATCAACCTGTTCAGTGTACATGGCCTTGTATGCAGGTATGGTAGGACATCCTTCGGTAGAATGGCCTGCATTACAAATGGCACATACCTTCTCCATCCCGGTTTTTACGGGTCCAGACACATCTCTCAATCGCATATCTAGCATTTCTCTAAAGTTCTTTTCCATTTGATCAAGTTTTAGATCCAACAAAGTGTCCTTGTCCACGTGATAAATACCGGACGCAGCAGGCAAGTTGGACACTTGTCGATTTCTATTTTGACTATTTGGATCAGAAGTATCCCATGCTTGGGTAGTTTCCGCCACATATTTCAAATGAGCCTCAGCATCGCTCGTACTTAACTCCCAAAAAGGTCTCTCACACATGGTTTGAACAAGTTGTTTAGACACTACAGTAAGGCCTTGATGGAAAAATGAAATCAGATGATGAGTTTCAAAACCATGATGGGGGCACGCATTAACTAACTCCTGATATCTTTCCCAACACTTATCAAAAGCCTCATTCTCATTTTGACGAAAAGCTTGAATTTGGGCTTTAACAGAATTGGTTTTGTGTTGTGGAAAAAATTTTGAGATAAACTTGTTTTGCATATCTCTCCATGATAAAACAGAATTTGGGGGCAGGGTCCATAACCAAGTTTTCGCTTTATCCTTTAAGGAAAAAGGAAAGAGCTTTAACCGGATTACTTCTTGTGGACAAGTTTGGTCTCCAAATGTTTCACACGTATCTTCAAACTCTCTAATATGGAGATATGGTTTTTCCGAATCCATCCCATGAAATGTAGGAAGAATTTGGATCATTCCATTCCGAAAGTGGAACTGACCGGCATTATATGGGAATAAAATGCAACCAGGGTTAGCAGTTCTCTCTGGAAATAAAAGATCTTTCATGGGTTGATATGGTACATCATCCTCTCCAGCACCAACACCGACACTACCATGATCCGACATATTGCTACCGAAAGGTTCAGAATTCTCACTCAAGGTTTGACTCAACGAACGACTTGTGATGGAATTATTAGGGGAAGGAGGTGGAACCCAAAACGTCAAAGACTCAGAATTTTCAGATCCGGCTTCGACAATAGGATTTTCGTGAATTTGGGTGGGAGATGAATTCTGCATATAAGATCACAAGAGAAAAAATGAAAAATATATATTTTTTTTTTTATGAAATCACTTGTAGATAACAATAACTTTCTTGGAAATTTAACAATTTTGGATCCCCGGCAACGGCGCCAAAAACTTGACGCGACTTAATATTTGTCTCAAAAGTGCGTATTTATCTAGGCTCAAGTGCAAGCCTTGTCGCTCAAGTAATAACCCGGTAAGTCGGGATCGTCTCCACAGGGATCAAAATTGCCAAACAATAACAAGGAAAATTACCAAACCGTGAAATGATTTCTTGAAAGAAATAAAAAGATGATTGATTTTTGAGAAACTTTCTAAAACTTTACTTATGAAAAACAAATGGAAATTAACAGCAAAATTTGGGTTTAACAATTTAGAGAAAATTAGGGTAGGGTACAATCCCTCAATCCTTAACAAATTATCCTTTAGAATATTAAAATTATAAATCAAAATTCTTGATTAAATCCAGTCCTTATCATCACTAAGCATTACATATATGAGATTCAAGACCGCATCATATGAAATCAAAGATCAATATAAGGCGGTGAACGACAAATTATACATACAAAGCATTCTTAAACATCCCAAGTACCTAGGGCAAGAGAGATTAAAAGATATGACAATGCATATATGATTTTCATTCACGATTCAACCAACATTTTCATTTATTTTCTAATTTTCCATACGAATAATTTGTATTAGGATTGAGTTCATGTACCCCAACCCTTGAGAAATTAGCTACTCATGATTTGGTTGAAAAATAAATTCACATATGAAACTATGAAATTGCAGAACATTGTAAGAAATTTGCAGAAATTAAACAAAAGAGAATAGAATGATATTACTTGAATTCAGCACAAAAACGGAATTGAGATTCAGAATACAACTAGGGTTCATGCAAATCTTGAAGGAAATGGAAATTTGATCTAAAAACTCTCTCTAAAATGTCTAACCCTAGCCTCTCTCTAGCCTCCTCTCAAATGATGTAGGTCATGGGCTTTTATAGCACAAAATCTCGAAATTGACAACCAATAGTGCTTGTGGAACAAGTTTTCCAAGAGTTGCACTGCATTAAATGCATAATTAATGTCAGAAATCCGCACATCTAGACTCTTCATTATCCCGCAACTTCAAAACATCGTAACTTCTTCACCGTAGCTCGGATTGAGGTGCCGTTTTTTCCAGTATTCTTGTAATTTAGAGCTCTTAAACTTTCTAATTGGCCCCACCTCCGGACTAAGGCTGCAAAATTATGAAAATGCCCTTCAACTCTCCATTTCTAGGTTTCTTTCACTGTTTTGCGTTCTCCTTCGCACTAACTTGCGTGAAATACCAGTAAAACACATGAGAAATACACAAAACAAGAAATACTTGCCAAAAAAGGTTAGTAGAATACATTTGAGACAAATCCAAGCTACTTACACTGCACGGGATCATAAAAATACTGAAATTAAGGGGATAAATGTGAAGAATATGTGCCTAAACAGGTATAATGTGAATCAACGAGGTATTGAAGTAAATCCTGACAAGTTAAAAGCCTTGCTAGAATTACAATCTCCAACCACCAAGAAGGAAGTGCAAAGCCTTACGGAGCGTAAAGCATCTCTCAACAGATTCGTCTCCCGAGCAAATGATAGATGTCTTCCGTTCTTCGAGGTGCTCAGAAAGACCTTTGAATGGAATGACGAATGTGATAAGGCATTTTTAGAGTTAAATGGATACTTGGGAACACCTCCTTTACTGTCCAGGCCGGTATTGGGAGAAAAATTATATTTGTACTTAGCTGTTTCTGAAAGTGGAGTTAGTTCGACTTTGATACGAATCGAAAACGGAGTGCAAAAACCAGTTTACTATACGAGCAAGGCATTCAGGGGAGCAGAGATCAGGTATCCAAAATTGGAAAAGTTAGCATTGGCGTTGATTGAGCCGAGCAGGAGGATGAAACCATATTTCCAAGCCTATATGATAGTGGTATATACTGACATGCCACTCAGACAAGCTTTACATAAGCTAGAAAAGTCTGAAAGATTGACATATTGGGCAGTAGAATTAGGGGAGTATGAAATTATCTACGAACCAATATCTTCTCTCAAAGGGCAAGTAGTGGAAGATTTCATCGCTGAATTTACCTACCTAGATACCTCCGATCAACATGGGTCAAGTGTAGAGCAACTCGAGGATGCTAGAGAATCAACAAAAACTGTTCCCGATCAACTCTCGACAGCAGACCGGCCACAGGAGATGCCAGCCGATCAACCAGAGTTTTCTAGTAAGAGGCCAGAGTTAACGGATGGAGAAAGGAAGCACTAGATATTCCATCAAGGGATTTTGTCAAACCAAGGGTTTGATAATAATATCCCTATATGGAATTTATATGTTGATGGTTCCTCGTTAGCGACAGCCTGCGGAGCTGAAATTATTCTCAATAGTCCAGATGGATTAGACATAGAATATGCTTTGCATTTCCCATTCAAAGCTTCCAATAATGAAGCTGAGTATAAATCCATAATTGCGGGCCTTAGCTTACCTAAATCATTGAATGCAGAGCAAGTCATGGTGTTCAGTGATTCACAACTAGTGGTAAATCAGATGCTCAATCTTTACACAGCAAAAGGATAGTTCATGTCGAGGTATTTAACTAAAGCCCTGGAGATTGTATCCAATTTGGAAGCTTTCCTAATGATTAGAATACCAAGACTGGAGAATGCGAGATCAGATGCGCTTTCTTAGTTTGCTTCAGCTACACTCACCGAGCTACGAAGAATAATTCCCATTGAGATGCTTGCAAGCATAAGTATTGATGAAGATTTGATGGTGAATTTTATCGCTTTGGATATGGGACCTTCCTAGATGGACCCCATTAGTGCTTATATTGAAGAAGGCACTTTACCAACTGACCAACTTGCAGCCAAGAGGTTAAAGTTCAAGGCTTCCAGATATGTCTTAAACAATGGAGTTTTGTACATACAAGGTGTGATAGCAGGTCTATAAAGATGTGTTCATCTAGCAAAAGTTAAAGATCTAATAAAGGAAATTCATGAAGGATCTTGTGGAGCTCACGTGACAGGTAGAACTATTTTATAGAGAATAAATACGCAGGGGTACTACTGGCCAATAATGCACACTAATTGTACAGCTTACGCCAAGAAATATGACAAGTGCCAACGATTTTCTACCATACGAAGAACTCCCCAAGTACAGTTAACACTAATTACTTCACCTTGGCCATTTTCCATGTGGGGAATAGATTTATTCGGGCCTCTGCCAACTACAAGAGGATGACTCAAATATTTAATGGTCGCTGTTGATTATTTCACAAAATGGGTGGATGCTAAACCTCTCATCGATATGGCCTATGAACGGATCTATCAATTGATCTGAAAGAATATTATTTGCAGATATGGTCTTCCACATGCTTTTATCATTGATCACGGTACCCAATTTGATAATGGGGCATTCACTGTGTATTGTCTACAGTCTAACATTCAAAAGATTCATTTTGCTTCGGGCCATCCCCAAAGTAATGGGCAAACAGAAGTGACGAACAGAACTCTATTCAATGGGTTGAAGAGAAGGTTGGATGATGTTAAAGAAAATTGGATAAACGAGTTACACTCAGTGCTATGGGATTATCGAATAACTCCCCGAACAGCAACTGGGGAATCTCTTTACATGTTAGCTTTTGGGAGTGAAGCAATGATACCTACCGAATTAGGACTACCTACTCATTGGGTTCTTAATTTCAATTCTCCGGTAAGAGATTTGATAAGACGTTTGGATTTGGACATGCTCGAAGAAGTCAGAGAAGATGCAGCAATCCAAAATGCGGCTTATCAGTAACTGACCGCCATGTTCTACAATAAAAGAGTCAAGAAATGTGATCTCAATGAGGGAGATTATGTGCTCAAAAAGGTAATTTAAAAGCACAATAAGTTGGAAGCCAACTGGCATGGTCCCTATCATGTCACAGCTCTTGTTCGACCTAGAACTTGCAGAATAAAAACTCTAGAAGGGGAAGAATTCAAGAATCCTTGGAATGCAAAGCACCTGCGAAAGTATTACCAGTAATTTAAATGTACATGTACCCGATTGTTTCAGAATGAATGAAAACGCGAATTTCTCGATATTCGTTTGTGTTATTTATATCAAAATACTAGTGCTACACTACACTTTATAGCACAAATAATAATAATTTTGGTCGGCAGCAGAACAAACACCAACAAAGTTGGACGGCATCAGCAATCACCAACAACAAGTTGGTCGACATTAACACAACCAACAATATTGGTACAACAATCGAGCAAGATAAGACCTGTTCGATTATGGGTGACCCAAGTGGAATCTAAACTAGGCAAGAAGATGAATAAAATATCCACTGCCTAGGCACCAAGGCAATTATTTATAGAAATTATTGCTACAACTAAGCAGGAATATATAATAAAAATAATCCCATTGCTTATGCACTTATGGGTGATAAATCACTACAACTTGGCAAACATATGGGATAAAATTCCATTTTCTAGGCAATCAAATCAACAAAGGACAAATTGTCCCTTTATATATATATATATATATATATATATATATATATATATATATATACATATATACTCAGTGAAGTACAGCATTATTATAGTCGATCTCATGAAGATTGACAAGATAAACATCATACAATTAATTTATTTCTAAGGAAACACAATTATAAAAAGATGATTTTTAATCACTAACAAAACACAAATAGCCTATTCTATTAGTTTATTTCCTTCAGATTTAGATACGGGATCCATTCCAGTTGGAGGATAATCTAAAGCAAAAGAAGAATTGATAAAGTTTAAGTCTCGCAGCATTCTGGTATTGCTCGTACTTGGTCGCTCGAGCAAATATGGAGGTCGGGATATCTCAAAATCTTCGTGAAGGTTGTACTCACTAAGGTATTTGGAGATCAAACACTGAGGAATGGACCTAAATGGAATCCAGCTAACATCTAGCTTGAAAGGAGGCATTGGAAGATCAAGTAACCCAGGGTCGCACCAATTCCACAGCTTTGTTCCTTGTTTAATCTTCATCACAGTTAGAGAATTCAACCATTCCTATTTGTATCCCTCATTGTTTTATTGTTTCAACCTGGAATCAAGATGGCATAAATCTTCATTATATCCCCCAATCCAAAACTCTCGGGGCTGCTTGTTGAATTGATAAGTCAATATTTTAATATGCTGATGAAGCCTCTTCACCAAGTTTTCTTGACTCTCCAACGCAAAACTCTGATGGGAAAGTTGCTCGGTAAGAGCTTCAATTTTTTGGTACACCTCAGCTAAAGATTGATTTTTAGCCTTCAGTTGAGCATCTTGATTTTCTAAAGCTTATTGAGTCCTAGTCTCTTCAAGGCTACTCCGACCAGCTCTATCTCTACCCCGAGAAGAAGATGCAAGTTTATCTTTTCTATAAGTTTCTAACTCTTCCCTTAAAGAGGCATTCTCAGTCTCTAAAAAAGAAAAATCTTCATCATTAATTGGGACTAGAGCTCCAGACAAAGCAACAGATTTTAGTTATCTCAGTTCTTCTCTTAAAGTAATATTTTCCTCCTCCAGTAGCTTGGCAATATTTTTATGCTCCTCAACTTCAAGTTTTAGCACACTTTATCTCTTGGTATGGGCTGAAATAAATTTGTCATAACCCCAATCAGCACTCATATGTTGGTACTTCTTCTCATAACCTTGATACAGAAGAGCAGTGGTTTCCTTGTGTTAAAATTGAAGTTCTTCGATCACTCCTTGAAAATCCTCAATCATTTCATAGTAATCCATGTTATTTGAAACAGCTCGATCAAGTAGATATTTTAAATATTGGTAAGCATCAATGGCTCACTCAAAGGCATCAGACCCAAGAATATCAATTATTTTTGCTTTAGTGAAATTCGCACGACCAGCTTTGAAGTAATCAATACACTTCTTCATCAACTCTGTATTATGAGTTGTAATGAACTAGCAAGGAAAAGTAGAACCATATCAACACTAGTACAGCTATATTGAACAAGTAAAGGAGAAACTCGGAATAAATAACAAAGTCCATTTTATTGATAATAAGAGAAGGGGATACAACCAAAGGCATAAAATAGAAAAGGGAAAAACATAAAAAAGCAACAAATTATCGAACAAATTTACACCTTCTCCTTATTCCCTACAACATCCTCAGTTGATTTTGAAGAAGGAATTGGTTGCTCAGTGGGCATGTGGTGTTGCTCAGCAGAAATGATTATCTGCTAAACTTGCTCGGAGGACTCAGGGTAGTGGAAGCAGGTGTTTGTTCCACTATCAACAAAGGAGATTCATCAGATCCAGCTTCATCTTCTTCTTCTTCTTCAATAGTAGGAGGAGGGCCATGAACATGTCTCCGAAATAGTTCAGAATCCTCAGCAACATTCAACTCTTTCAAAGCTGCAGCCCATCCATCCCTGAATAACTTCAAACTTGCATACTCTATTTGAGTAGAGGCATTAGTTACAGCTTTGTTCCACCCTTTTTCCCAGCCAGAGCTAAAGACCTTCTTCGCAACAATTTTTCTCTTCACCCTTTTTGAGGAAGTATTTTCCCTAAGAAGCTCTTTAACAGACTTCACCTTCTCCTCGAGGTCTTTCTTACGCTGCTCAGCCTCTTCAAGCTTACCCTCAACTTTCACCTTGCTAAAAAGGAAACCTTAAATTTCTCCTCTGCCTCCTTGGAGGAATTTACATCTTGTTGTCGAGCTGTATTAGCCTCCTGTCGAGCTGTATCAACCTCCTTGGAAGCTTCCTCAGCTTTTTGTTGAGCTGTCTCAACAGACTTGATTTTATTTTCCCCAGCAGATTTATCCTCTTCGTGCTTCTATCGAGACTCCACCAAAGATTTTGACAACACAGCAAGGGCTTCTTTTACTCCACTAGATGAAGTTGAATCCATGACAGCCTCAACCTTCTCCAGGATATTATTATAGTACACCAAAACTGTAAAAGAAAGGAAAGCACAAGTCGAAATATGAAAATTATATAAAGAATTAAAATGACAAGTATAATGACACTTATTGATGCAAGATATTGGACTTTCAAGTTAGTAACTTTCTCCGGAGGAGTAGAAGTCTCAGTAGCTCGGCAATCAGTAAGAGTTCCAGACCAAATTAATTTCTTGGCGAAGCCAGGAGAAATGAGTGCTGGAGTACTAACTCTCAAAGAAGGTACCTCAACCCCAGAAGGTTAGGCAATAGAATCCGTGGTCTTCTCAATAAGACCCCTTCTCAATCTTCTCAAAGGAGCAGCTTTAATCAAATGTGATGTCTCTTCTCGAACAACAACAACCCCTTCAATCAAAGGTGCTGCCACTTTTGGAGAAAGTTGGGGCTTCTTGTTGATCTCCTTGATAGCTACGACTACTCCACCATATGGAGCAACATCCTTTTTCTTAGTTCCTTTAGCTGGGACATAATCTTTGCTCTTCTTCGCCCCATCAGCACCAGGGGCAACCTTGGCAAAAAGATCAGGCATTATCCTCTTCTTCATCATCAAGTCAACCATAGAAGTACCCAAGTCAGAGGAAGATTCTTTAATAAATGAAGAAGATGTTGAAGCCTACTCAAGGTCAATCACCAAGGGAGGAGTAAGAGGTCGAGCAATAAAGGAAGAAATGGCGTTCTTGTATCTCATTAAATAAGAGGCAGACCTCACGTGTTCCCTAGCTATTGTTTGATGCAATCCCCATATAAATTTCAAATCTTTTATATTAATATCATTCTCTTTTGGGGATTTTCTCTTACTGTCAACTGCAACAAAAAAAAATAAATGTCAGTGACACATTTTATCAAACAAAAACATAGATAAATTGCAAAACAAAAACAACCTATCCCATTGCCAAAAATAGGACATTTGGGACCTTAGTACACGTCTTTCCCCTTTAATGGGGGGTGTTGCCAATTTTATATCACAACCCCATGTTCAAAATAATCCCTATTAACATCAGGGAGATTTACCACTAAAGCTCTGTTAGAAAACCTAGTTTTAAATAAAAGGTGGTGTCGTTGGTAACCCATTTATAACAGTACATAATTTCACGAATCCCTATACGAGTTTCATGAATTTGATTCAACCTATGTATGCCATTAACTAGCCTCCATGTATTTGGAACTACTCTTATAGGAACAATATCAAAATATGGGCAAAATTCCAAACACAGGGGATTACACGGGAAAGAAAACCCACATTCTGCTACAAAAATTGAAGGAAACCAATGTCCCTCAGCTAGAGAAAATAAATCAGAAGGGAAAGAAGGTTCTTCCATGACAACCCAATAAGGAATACCAAAATTGACCCTAAACTTATATAACGATTCGATAAGGTAAACCATGATGGCTAAATCAAAGAAAGAAGAAGGAAGGAAGAAGTTCTTACAAAAAAATTAAGAAATCAGCTAAGGCAGATGAACTGAGAAGACGATCGTAAGAAGAAAAGTGAGAAGACAAAGAGTTTGGGAATTAAATGACAAAAAGTATAAGTTAATCTGTTTTTACCGCCCTTATATACGCTGCTTTGGAAAACGGGAAAAGTAATGATTACAGATGATGACGATTGCGTTGACGATGGCTAAAAGATACAAGTACCCAAGCGTTCGCAAAAAATTTGAAATATTTACAAGTTTGCCACTTTGCGCTAAAAACTATTGTGCTGAGAAGAAAATTTCACAAGTGTCGAAGGTCTATAACCAAACAAGACATGCGAAATAGGCCCGAGCAACTTTTGGGCATAATATTTCACACTCTCGCATCCAATCACAACTATGAAATATTGGGGGCTTCTGTTGATACAAATATTAGTCAGCTGACGCGGACCAGTTATGATAAGACACGTGTCATCCAACATGGAATAATTAGATACACCGAGAAACTTAATATGTTGAGCTACTCAGAATACCGAGCTACTCAGTATATCGAGCAACTATCTGGGAAGACCAAACGACCAAGACAAATTTAATGAACATTCTTACTATGTACCGATACATATGCCTATCTAATGACAGCGTATTATCTATTCATATGGGCAACCCAAGGGATATAAATATATTGTAATACCCTCATAACGGGGTAAGCTATCATAAGAAAAGATAAGCAAGATTAAGGCAAAAGACCCAGCAATACAAAACAATGGACGTAGGCCATTTCATTAAGGCTGAACAACTTTAAAAATCCTTTATCTTATTTCTTATTTCATATTTGTCTCTGATTAATTAATTAGATCAAATACATTATTTTACATCAATAAAGACCGTAGGTGATTTTCACACTAATGATGCCCAAAACTATTTAATGTTTTTCTCAAAATTTATATATTTTGTGCAAATCGATCTTTGACTTAATTCCCTCAAAATGTCACATAACTCAGAATATTCTCAAATAATTTTTAAAGAAATTAATTCTCATTTGTAGCGAAGCATTAATGTTCAAACAAATTGGCCTGACACTTCTGTTTTTATATGCCTCTAATCTTTTTAGGCTCTTTTCATTGCAAATGGCAGCTTTTAACGTAAAGACTTTTGTCTTTCGTAGCCCATTTCCCTTGCTTAATATTTTAAAAAAAATCGAAAAAATAAATAAATTTGGGCGATAGTTCTTACAAGCACAACATTTTATCTCATTTTTCACATTTGGTTCGCCTTAAAGCAAAATTGAGGTGAAAACACTATGATCGACATGTCATAGATAAGTGAAATGCTCAAATAAGTCCGTGCTAGTATGCATTAAAGAATACAAGGAGTCAAACATGTAGCAAGTTATCATCAAATGACAACTTGATGACTCCACACATTATTAAGCACATATATCAAATGATGTCATGTCTAAGAAACACAACAAAATAGTCACGCGGATATGGAAGGAATGGGTGACTCGGACATCTTTAATGTTCATCCATATATGGTGTAAAAAAATAGAAAACTCTTTTTGTCTTTTTCAAAATATTTATGAGAAAAAAATCTTTTTGCCTATTTTTAACTTTTTCTTAAAAATCAAATTTTTTTTGTATTTTTAAAAAAATCAGAAAATCAAAACTCTTTTTGGATTTTTTTTAAAATATATCAAAATGAAAAATATAAATACAGTGGTAGTACACACTAGCATTAGAGATATAAGATAAGAGCATGAAAATCACCCTATGCTAAAAAATAAGTCTCAACCTCAATCATTGGGCCCGAAGGAGCTCTCAAAATGAGATGACATCCAAAGAAATTCCTCCATCAAATTTTGTGAAGTCTTGATCAGATACTCTACTTGCTCTTTAAAACTCTCAAATCTCTCAGGTGATGTGCGAGCGCATGCAGAGTAACATATCTGGGAGTGCATGCGAGAACTCGTGTGGGAACACATGTGCAAGAATACCGGAGAACATACCTATAAGACACTCTTCCTAGATTAAAACAATACTCTCTAAGGTTACCTCATTGTTTGTAATGGAAATAAACATAAATGGGATTGGATCTCTCTTTATCAAAATATCTAGGACGAGCTCTCCTGGTTGGGTTAGGTCAAGGGCCATAAGGATCCAACATAAACTCAAGAATCAGCTCGGGTGCGGCATGAAAAGTGGATGCACCATGATAAAACTTTTCCTTGCCTCTAAACATTACCTAAAGCGGGAGGGATATCACCTTTCCTACCTTCTTATATGTGTCCTCTAAAGTGATCTTGACCACCCGGGCACGTTCGAGATCGCTCTTATTTGGTATATACGGGATTCAAGTTTATCACGAGTTTCCAATGAATATTGGAGATCTCTCATAAGCCTAGTCATGGTGTTGGTAAAATCGGTCTTTTCACTACCTAAAATAATCAATTGTTCACATAAATAAATCTTCATTTTCTCGAGTTGACTCATCGACGCCTCACAATCTCTCAAAACTTTCATCTCTTTCTCCAAATCTCACACCCTAAGAGATAAATATTTATTAACCTTTTTCGTTTTCAAAGTCTCGGTGTAAAGATCATTAGACGCCTTTTGGAGACCACCTTCTCCCTCACTCACAATCTCGTCCTCGCTCTCTTTAGAATGGCTCGAAACATCATAGAGACTTTCACATTTAGATATATCCCCATCAGCATGGGACAAACTAAAAATGCCAACGTGACTAGCCATGAACACAACGCATGGTTTATGTGGTGATTCTCCCCCTGAATCAATCAACTCGATGTCACTCTCGCTAAGAGTGGCTTTATTCGTAACTTTCTTGACTTTTCTCTTAAGTTTAGTGGGACACTAACGTGCCTTGTGCCCTTTACCTCACCTTTATAACACCTAATCTCGTCCTCTTTCTCTCCCCCACCCGTGCCCTCATTCTTATTGAAAAAATGGAGCTTTTCTGAATCAATGCTCTGATACCAATTTGAAAAAGATAGATTTTCTACATCAATGCTCTGATACCACTTGTTGGAACGCAGGCCCCCAATTTTAAAATTCTTATACTTCAAAAAGTAATAATTTCCTTTTTAGATGCGGAAGCAAAGATGATGGTTCAATAAAAAAACAAATTAACAAAATTTTAATTTCTTGTCAAATTAAAATTAAACAAAGTGAAATATGATGGAACACACACACAATTCGATTTCACTTAAACACAATTAATTAACCCAAGTCCTAAAAATTTGCCTAAGTCATATTTCTCAATTTTTATAAATTAGGCCAAACCAATTTTAACAAATTAAATTAATGACTTGAATTAACTACACATTACCCAATATTAATTTAGCACCAAATTAAACAAGTAGTGATTAAATCAAATTTTATCTTTTTACCTCAGCATGCGTTCTAGGCGATATAGCAAGATAAAATTAAGCAATGAATCACTATGCCACGATGTACGAGAAAAAACCCACAATGAAAAAAAACCTCGGACGGCCCTAACCTTAAGTCCACTAAGTATGGATTTATAAATTACAAGACAGATGACTTACTTCCTCGACTCGACCCCTTTCAATCCTTGACGCGACTTCTTGTAAACACCTCCGCCTAGTAGACAACCCCGGAGCTCCACCGGAATATTAGAATCCACCAATGAGATAACAGGTACACCGTCAACCACACATGGTGCCTTCCACCATGTGAGAATGTCGTAGCAAAACAATTGACTTCTTCTTTGAGGGATGTAAAAGCAAACCCAAACTTCTCTTCTTCAAGATGTAGAGATAAACCGGTGCCAAACACTCCAAGCAAGATATATATATATATATATATATATATATATATATATATATATATATATATATATATATATATATATATATATATATGGAACTTGGATAAACTAAACTTTGGGTGTAAAACAAGTGTTTAAAAGATTTTTCTTGAAAAACAACAACACTTAAACAATGAACTTTTTCCTCTTGGAATTATGCTCTCAAACTCTCTCTTAGAGATGGAATAGTATGAAAAAGCTAAGTTAAAAAACTTGGTTCCCGCACTTAGATATTCAGGGAAAAACTTAGTGGGAAAATAAGTGGGAAAGTGGGAAAAACTGCTCAAAACTGCCAAATAACTGTTCCCGCCAAAACTCATTCGAACGAGATTTTCGTTCGAACGAAGTCTCGTTCGAACGAGCCTTCTAACGAAGTTCTAGTGTGAACTCGTCAGAAATCTCGTTGGAACATCATTCGCATTCGAATGACACTTCGAACGACATTCTAGTGGCTAATGTGGGAACTCGTTGGCAAACTCGTTTGAACAATATTCTCATTCGAACGACAAACTCGTTCGAACGACAATTTCGAACGAACTTTCAGAAAGTGTAAATTTCTATTTTTAGCCCAAAAACTTTATATACTTTATTTTAAAGTTTTAATAAAATCTTTCTGAAAATAAACAACAGTTTAAACTAAAAATTCACCCAATGAAAAATGTTCCAAGCTCCTATATATATATATTCAAAATGCATTCATACCTTAGGAGAAATGGAACCAATGTTGTTGACGTAAAAACGAGGCACATTAAAGTCGGCATTTGATGAAGCTTTAATATCTTGGCCGCTACGTCTTCAACAAACACGTCATAGGCTTGAATGGATAAAAAACTTTAACTATATCCTATGACTCAAATATTTTTATTTGGAATTGAGCCAAAACTACAAAGGAATCAATTGGAAATTTGTGTCCTTACACTTATTTTTATTTTTCTCAAAAATCTTTTCTTTGGAAGAATTTTCTTTTGAAAATTTGAGAGACTTTTTAAAAAAATTTGCAAAAAGGGTCAGTCATCTAAATCAAAATCAACTTCAGATTCGGACTCACAAACATTCTCATTCTTCTTTTTCTTAATTCTAGTCTTTTAATCAATCCCTACTCCCTTATGTTTAATAGTTTTAGGGCACATATCAATCTCATATGTTTGAAGATCTCCTACAAGATTTTCTAACCTAAGAGTGTCTAGGAGCCTTAATGAATTAAGAATGGTGACCTTAGGAATAAATCGGACAGGGAGCGACCTCAAAATTTTCTTAATAACTCTTATATCACGAATCTTCTCACCCATATTAAAACTAGAATTAACTGTGTCCGACAAATGCGCATAAAACTCATCAAAAGACTTGGACTCTAGCATGATAATTATCTCAAATTAGGTGGTCATATTTTGTTGCTTGGATGCCTTTACATCGTTAGTACCCTCGTGAGTGAGCTTAAGGATATCCCAAGCTTCCTTAGATGTGTTTCACGTCATAATGCGGTAGAACTCGTAAGGGGTTGCGGCTCTAGAAATAGTATTTAAGCCGCGAGAGTTAAAATTACTCCACTTAAAGTCGTCATATGTCCATTAAGAGCCAAGTTTGGGGCCAACGACATTATCAACAGTGACTGTGGGAGGAGTCCACCCTCTTTCACAAACTAACTAAACACATTCATCAATAGATTTTAAGGTTGACCTCATCCTAGCTTTCCAATAAGCATAATTGGAACCATAAAAAATGGGCATTCGAGTATACAAATTATCCATTAAAATCCTAGCTTTTTCAAGATCAACAATTTAAAAAAAATGATATCAAAGAAAAAAAATACGAAAAAAGATCACATAGTATTTTTATATAACCGGCATTTATTACACTTATAAGAGTATACTTGATCTTAATGGATTGAACACAAATCTAATTTTATCTTATTATCCTAAGACATGCATCTAAGTGATAAGACAGATAAATTAAGAATGAAATCACACGGCGACTGAGAAAAAAATTCCTTTTTATAGCAAAACCTTTTATATCAGTACTTTAGAAACTTTACAAGACAATCGACTTACAATACTACTTGATACAGCCACAAGTATAACGTGCAGCCTTCGCAGAATCTCTAAACAATACCACTTGATCATGAGCAGTCCACAGGTGGCGATTCTCCCTTGGTATCCATCGATCAACCTTTCTTTTAGAAGTGATCCCTCGGGTCACAAGGTCAGAAATAGAGATCAAACGAGCGTTCTAACGAAATTACCTTTCGTTCGAACGAGATTGGCATCTCGTTTGAACGAGGTTAAAAAAATTAATTTTTTAAACTAAAAAAATCCAGCCTCGATATATAAAATACATCGCCCAAATATAACTGTAAATAAATTCGAACTCCTAAAAAATTTATACTTCATACTGTAAACAAATCTTGAACTTGGAGATGTTGGAGATTTGGTTCATAGTGTTGGCACGTATCGATAGGTAACGGGATACGCCAAATGTGCCAAAGTGCAAATAAAACAAATCATAAGCCTAAGCTAAACTATTTGCCCTTATAAAAATAAGCGATGAAATCATTATAATAACATGAAATTATAACTAAATAATCATGTTTATGACTATATATATGTATAAACATTCTCATAATAAGACTTTAAAATATGTTCAATTCAGTATTAATTTTTAAAAACCTATGAATTATTTCACGTGGCCAACTAGGAAGAAGTGTATTTATGATTGATGTATAGATGTCTCTGCCATAAGCCCAAAATACCATCTTTTTCAACTTACTGGCAAGATTCAATTTAATGTGCATATGTCACGAGACATCACAGTCTTGGACAATGCTCTCTGTACATAGTTGTATTCACAACGGGTGATTTTTTTTTCTGCCTTCTCTAACAGCGAAAGCATGGTCAGGACTACGCTGGTATTATGCACACGAAATATATTATCTACAACCTCATCCCAGCTCTCTGGTAGGGAAAATAGAATACAATCGAATAGGTCCTCTTACTGGATAAACTCCATGATTTGCAAGGTAGTTAAACTGTTCGTTATTCTTATTCTGATACTTGTAAATGGGAGTACCCTCTAAATGGCACGCACTAATAAAAAAGGTATAAGTACGATCCTATTACACCTTTTCCTACTCTTGGTAATAGTAATTATTACCGTGCCTCATTTTTCATGAGAAAAATATACAAGGTTGTGAATATGAGTCATATAAGTAATGACTCTAATTAATCATTAACTAGTTATTATTTTTCAATCGATCCAATTTAATTTTATCTTCTTTTAACATATGAGTCCTATGCTAATAGATGTAAATTGGAACTGTGCGTATGAATGTAAACAATTATAGTTTTCCTGTCCATTTCATTAGTTACTCGCAAACCACTACCTACCATTTCATAAAGAGTTAAGGGATCAGTATCATTACATATAACTTCTGTAAAGTAAATCATTCAAGTATTGGTATATTAGTTTGATTGAGGTTTTGAGTCATCACAGGTACCCTTCTTTAAACCTCATGCATGGGACGTCTCACTAAAGTGCAATCGAAATAAGGAATCTCTCGATACACTTACATTTAGATAGGGTCATTGTTAAGACACATTTTGATGGAGCTTATTATGAGAGAGTATGACAAGAGTTTGAAAGTTTATGGGCACTATCAATCCTTACAGTCCAACATCACAAACCAACAACCAACAATTATCATGTACTCCTTCTATTGTCAACATAACAAAGCACATACCAATAATAATAATAATAATATCTCAAGTAAGGACCTATATATGTTCTTGCACAAAAGACGTGTAATTAACTTAAGTCCGTTACATCATAATGGATCATATATGTATCAAGTGTCCCGAGTAATTAATAATGCATTCATGTCAATTCTTATAACATTAATGGGGTTCTCATAGTAAATCTCATCAATTTGGTTCGTAAATATCAATAGTACTACTCTCAAATTATAAGGTACAATCATATTAAGCATGCATAATTTTTTAATTCACTAACTTTAAATTTAATTCCATATCTTACACTATCAAGTATCAATCGTCAAATTTTACAAATGGGGTCCAAATCTTAGATTTTAATTTTTTCATGTTTTGGGTTTTAGCATTTAGGCTTTAGGGCTTATAGTTTTTAATTTACAATTTAAAATATATGATTTAGGAATTGTGTTCTACGTTTTAGGGTTTAATTATTAGGTTTTAGGTTTTTGAGTTTAGTTATTAGGGTTTATTGATTTGGGCTTAAGTTTAAGGTATACGGTTTAAGGTTTAGGTAATATCTAAAGAGGGAAAGTGGAGTTATTAGCCCCCCTTCAGCCCACTTATTCTTTAAACATATAAGGCCAAAATAAAGTAATCCACTAAATTAGTTTTTAAAAAAATAAACTTAGTGGTGTATTTGGGTATTTTTCACTAATTTTAAACTTAGGAGTAAATTTTTCACTAATCAGGGTTTCAGAATTAATAACTTTAAATTAGTTAGAAAAATTAATTGGGTATTTGGGGTATACATGCGCACACACACACACACACACACACACACACACACACACACATATATATATATATATATATATATATATATATATATATATATATATATATATATATATATATATATATATATAGAGAGAGAGAGAGAGGGGGGGGGGGAGCGGACCTGAGAGTGTAGAGAGAGAGATGTCAGTCGGAGAGTGTGGAGAGAGAGAGAGAGAGAGTTCGACCAGAGAATATAGAGAAAGAGAGTGTGAGAGTTTGAGAGGTTAGAGAGAGAGGTCAAGAGTGAAAATGATGACTGGGCTTGATGCCTTTATCTAAAGTTGGTGGTCACAGCCCTGGATCGTGACCACAAGGCATGACCAATTAATTTTTTCCAGGTTATCAACATAGTCACATTCTAGGTCTGTGACTGTAAGAGCATATTTTCTGTCCTTGCTCAATAGCTTAGGCTTACATAGATTTTGGCATCTTCGGTTACCATTCGACTCGAGCCGTCACGAAAATTCGAATATCCAACATCTCCAACTTTTTAGCATCTTCACACCATGAAGGTATAATGCTATTATGTGTTTAAATTTATTCCCTGAATTTATTTTGGGATGTTTATTTTAATTAAAGCTGGAACATGATTTTTTATTTAAAAATTAAGGCATTTTTCTTTATTTAAAAAATTTTCAAAGTTCACCCATCTCGTTCAAATGATATGGGATTCTCATTCTAACGACATCTCAATTTCGTTCGAAGTCTCGTTTGATGTTTACTTCAATCGAACATCGAACGAGGGCGTACTGTTTTAGGTTGTTTAAAGGTCATTTGAACTTCGTTCAAACGAGATGGCTTCTTTGTTCTAACAAGCCTCTGTTTCATTCTAATGTGTTACTGTTCTTGTTCGAACGAGCTTCATTTTTTATTTGGACGAGCCGCCACCTCAAAATTTGTGAACGTCATATAAATAACTATTTCGTGTTATTTTTTGCTAAGACTTTTGTCATGACAATTTCTGCACATATTTTGCAAAAGTTTTCACCCTTTTGAGTTTAGAAAATATTTTCGATTCCCAAATCACATCTCTAAGACATATTTGAGTGCATCAATTTAAACCTTAATGTTTGTATCCTTGCATGCATAACTCTTATGGAGAGAGTTTCTTCATGGGCTTCTACGCTCGGTATCCATCGATCAACCTTTGTCCTCAACAATGGTCTGCCGTAAAGAAACTCTTAATCGATGGATACCGAGCGTAGAAGCCCGTGTGTGGACGACTCTGGATGGATCCGTATTCTTTAAAGATTTGCGAAGGCACTGCGCATTATACTTGTGGTCATTATCAAGTAGTCTGTAAGTTTATAGTCTTGTAAACTCTCTAAAGTGATGAAAATAAAGGTTTTACCCGAAATTATTTTTTCATAATTTGCCTCTGTCAAATGCATGTTTAATTTATCTGTTTTATCATCTAAATGTATGTCTTATGATAAAAAGATCAAATTTGTATATTGTGTGTGTTGGACACTTAATTATATAAATAATCCATTAAGATCACGTTAACACTACTAGTTTGTCCCACGATTATGTACATATCTAAACGTGAGAGCCTCGATGATGTTTTGATTCATTCGGGAGATAGTAAGAGTGAGGATGGTACTTTGAGTGAGGGAGAAGGTCATCTCCAAAAATCTTTACGTGATATTTACACCGAGACATTGAAGACGAAAAAGATTAATAAGGATTTGTCTTTTGTTAGATTTGGAGAGAGAGATGAAAGTTTTGAGGGCGTGTGAGGCGTTGATGAGTTAAGTCGAGAAGGTGAAGTTTTCTATGTGTGAGCAGTTGATCATTTTAGGACAAAAAAATAGTGATTTGACCAACAACGTGGCTAGTCGTACGAGAGATCTCCAATCTTTCTTGGAGACTCGTGAAAAACTTGAAGCCCGTGTATCTCAACTCGAGAGAGATCTCGAACGTGCTTGAGAGGTCAAGGTTACTTTAGATGACACGTCTAACAAGGTAGGAAAGATATTCCTCGGTCATGCTTTAGGTAATGTTGAGAGATTAGGAATAGGTTATGACGATGCGTCCATTTTCCATGTTACACCCAAGCGGTTCCCAAGTCTATATTAGATCCATATGGCCTTCGACCTAACCCACCTTAGGAAATCTTATCCCAAACGTTTTGAGAGAGTTGGACCCAAGCCCGTATATGTTTATTCCCATTGTAAGAAAAAATGTCACATTAGGGAATTTTTCTTTAAATTAGGTAGAGTGTCTCCTAGGTATCTTTCGCGATAGGCTATCACATGAGTTTCCGCACGCACTCCAACACATGTTACTCCGCATGCTCCCGCACATCAAATGAGAGAGTTTGAGAGTTTTGGAGAGCAAGTAGAGTATTTAGTCAAGACTTCACAAGATTTAACGAATTTTTTTATAGGATGTCATCTCCTTTGGAGAACTCCTCGGGGCCTAATGATTGAGGTTGAGACTTATTTTCTAATATATAAAGTTTTTTATTTTCAAATTTTACATGACTATTACTAGATTGTACTATCATTCTATTCAACGATGTCATTATAAAAACTAAAAAAATATATTTATATATTAGACTAAAAGTAATTATTAAAAAATCATGATTATTTTTCCAAATAAAACTATTTTTTTATCATAAAAGAAAGAAAATTCTCCATTGTTAGTCATTTATCAGTATTTTTGTGGCTACAATCCACTTACATTTTTTAGCACTAAGGTCGCTCACCCCTTAATGTATACTTTAAAAGTTAGGGTATACATAAACTCAACAGATGTATATTATAAATTTTTCGTGTAGAGATTATAAAATTTCACGTACAAGTTAGAATATTCCCCACCCCCACCCCTAAAACAAATAACTTTACAAAATTTATCATACGAATTACTAAAAAAATTAGTATACATTAAAAAAAAAGTGACCTTAGTGCTCAAAAAATATATTAGTAAATAGAGAAAAAAAAATCACTCTTAGAGTTGAAGAAAAAAATCAGCTAAAGAAAACTTATTAAACCTTACCTAGGGTGTAAATTGCTATTTGAAAATTCGAATCCGTTCGGTATTCGAATCCGTTTTTTGCGGATATTTGTCCAAATAGATATTCAGAAGAGAGAATTCGAATTCCACTATAAAATATCTGGATAAATGGATACGGATATGGATATTAGGGTGTCCATTATGAATAATTTGTATCCAAAGCGGACTATCGATATTTACGGCTGTCTATTCTGGATATTCATAATTTTATATATATGATTAATTATTTATTGTATAAACACTATAAATAAAATTCTATCCATTTGTCTATTGTCTTTAATATCATTTGAAAAGCCACAATTTTTAGACAATTTTTTTTACTTAACAAAATTTATTTTTTCTCAAATTAGGCCTAACCAATTTTAACAAATTAAATTCATGACCCAATATTTATTTTAGCACCAAATTGAACCTAAGTAGTGATTAAAACCAAATTTTATCTTGAACTACCTAAGCATGCGTGCTAGGTGAGTTTGCATAAGATAAAATAAACAATGAAACCACTACACCACGATGTACGAGGAAAAACCCACAACGGGAAAAAAAACCTCGGACGGCCCTAGTCTCAAATCCATTAAGTATGAAATTTACAAATACCAGCAAGATGACTTACAACACTCGACTCGATACCTCTCAAGTCCCTACGCGTCTTCTTGTATCAATCTCTGCCTAGCGAATAACCACGGAGCTCCACCGCGGTCTCGGAATCCACCGATCGAACTTTATATGGTCACCGTCACCCAAACTAGGAGCCTTTCTCCAAGTGGATAAATCAACGCAAACTTCTTCTTCTTTATGGGATGTAGAAGCAAATCCAAACGTCTCTTCAAACGGTAGAGATGAAAAACCGGTGCCAAACTCCAAGCAATGTATATATATATGGAAGCTTGGATAAACAAATAACAATTGGGTGTAACAAAAGTGTTTAAGGATTTTTTCTCGACAACTAAAATACTTTGAACATAGAACTTTTTCTACTTTGAATTTCTCTCTCAAACACTCTCTTAGAGGTTGTAGGATATGGAAAAGTTAAGTTAGAAAACTTGATTTACGTACTTAGATATTCAGGAAAAGAGTTAGTGGAAAAAGTAGTGGGAATGAGGGAAAAAACTGCTCAAAACTGCCAAATACATGTTCTCGCCAAAACTCGTTCTAACGACATTTTCGTTTGAACGAAGTCTCATTCGAACGAGGATTCTAACGAGGTTCCAGTGTGAACTCGTTAGAAATCTCGTTGGAAATCTCGTTCGAACATCATGTTCGTTCGAACGACACTTCGAACGACATTCCAGTGGCCTAATGGGAACTTCGTTGGCAAACTCGTTCGAACGACATGGTTGTTCGAACGACAAAACTCGTTTGAACGACACTTCGAACGAACTTCCAAAAAATTTGAAAAATTCGATTTTCAGCCAAGAAACTTTATAAACATGATTTTAAAGTTTTAATAAAATCTTTCTGAAATTAAACAACAGTTTTAAATAAAGGTTCACCCAATATAAAATGTTCCAAGCTCCTATATATATATATATTAAAGTGCATTCATACCATAGGAGCAATGGAACCAATGTTGTTGACGTAGAAACGAGGCACATTAAACTCGACAATTTGATGAAGCTTTATACTCTAGGCCGCTACGTCTTCAACAAACACGTCATAGGCTTGAAGGATGATTAACTAACTTTATCCTATGACTTAAACATTTTTGTCCAGAATTGAGCCAAAACTACAAAGGACTCAATTGAAAATTTGTGTCCTTACAAATCTCCCCCTTTGGCTATTCCGGGACAAAAACCAAACAAAAATTCTAAAGGGTCGTCAAGCTCTACTAGACTGACAAAAAGTCTCACACAATATAAAAATTCAATGCTTGACTCAAAACAACCCAAGGATCACAATCTTTGTCGGTGAAAGTTTCCACTTATAATATAATTCCTGCACACTTAAGCAAACACATTACACGCATAGGGAATATCAAATCAAAATATTTAATGCAAGTAAAGTAAGTACTCCCCCTAAATTAATTCTCCCCTTTATCAACTATGATCTACCTAAGAAGGTCGCGATTCCCCCTAAGTTAAATCTCCCCCAAACTAAGATAAGATTACAATAAGATTAGATACTATTTCTCCCCCTATCATTTTCCCCCTTTTTGTTAAGGAATAGACAAAGGCTAAAGAATTAAAAATTAACTTATCTTCCCCAATTAAAGTATATACACCCTTTAAACTAAGCAAGGGATACATAGAAAGGGATAACAAGCTAAACACATGCAATTGTGCATAAAGTGAAGAGAACATTAAAGCACATGAGCAACAAAAATGCAACCAATCCATAAAGATATGAATATCAACTATGATGCGATAATAAAATATATCAATTGATTGTAGTAATCTAAGCATGTGATATCGAAACAAAATTCGCAACAAGATAGATACCAAGAATGAATTAAAAGCATAGATAGACTAGAAAGCAAGGCAAAGACTAAACAAAAACATATCAAATATATGTATACATAATATATACCAAATAGACTCAAGTACACATATATAGATATAAACACACAAATGACACAAAATAAGATAAGCTTTTCACAATCGTGAGGCAAAAATGTGTCATATGGAAACGGAAGTGTTGGGGTGTGAACTAGTAACGATTAAATTTAGACCCAGTCACTTAAAATATATTCACGGAGTTCTCAATTGATTGCAAACTTCATCACATTTGAATATAACCTCATGTGATAATATAGATTGAACTCAATGAATAAACATACAGAATGCATACAAGCCTAGCATGTTGATGATTCTACAAACCAATAGAGTCATGACATGAAAAACGCAACTAGGATAAACGGACATTGTGCAAACCGTTGATATACCATCCAAACTCCCTCAATAAGCATATATATTATTCTTTTGAATGAATAAATCAACTAAAATAGGCCTTGGAAAATATTTTCTTTTAATGCCATATTTTATTTTAGGCCTTTGAACCATGTATTTCTTTTAGGTCCAAACAAACGGTGGCTTACTATTCGCAAAGGATAATAAATCCTTTCATATCCCTTCCCAATGCACATTTATATATAACATTTTTATATCTCACACAAATATCACGTGTAACGGATTTTGACATGGACTAGTCCTCCTAGGTCACAAATATGTAGATGACAAGATTGGTAGGAGAACACCTCACAAAGCTCAAATATACATATGAAGTTTCAAATGAGCTCGTGCATGTGTGAATTGAGGAAAAATAGAATCCATTATATCAACACAAAATCCAACTACTCCATGTAAGCATGGTAAAGAACATAATAAGAATTAACAATCTAAACCAAAAGTTCTAGCCACATAGGAGCGTAAAAGATGGGATTTAAATACAAGTATATGCAACATAAAGTGTGTCAAGCTAAAATACACATACGAAAAAAATCTTTTTGAGTTTTTGAAATTTTCTAACCAAAAATAAAAACATATACTCAAAAGACAAACAAAAATCATTTGAATTTTTCATTAAGCTTAAATTACCAAGAGATAAAAATCCAAATGATAAACAAAAAACTTTTTTTATTTTTCATTTCATGCAAACAAAAGAAATATAATACAAAAGATAAACAAACATCATTATTCTAGCATGTGATTAAACATGGAGCATAGACTAGAAAATGACTAAACAAGCATACAATTAGCATGATGATATAGCATGAGGCACAAAAGTTAAAGTATGCAAATAAAACTAACACATTCAACCTTTAGATTTTGCAAGGGATGAAGCATGTGAAAGTAAATGAGAATCAAAAACCCTATCTTGTAAAGCTACCAAGTCGGATCTCCTAACCCAAACTAATGACTAATGACTAATGACGATCTCGGGGTGTAGGAATCTGGATACCTCGGTTGCCTTACCTTTGGATTTTCTAGGAACTCATTTAAGATCAAAATAAAACTTCCTAAGATGACCTTTTCGGCCACAATGTGCACAAGTAAAAACACATCGAAAATTGGTACCTAAGGATTGATCTCTAAAGGCTTTCCTAGGCGATTCTCCTAAAACGTTGGTTTTGGATTTTTGAGTAGATTCATTAAAAGTATCGAAGCCTAAACCACAAGTGTCATTTTTTATTTGGACCGTGCCTAAGATTTTATTAAGTTTTTCGGACCTACACTCCAAATCAAATTTGACTCTAGTAGAGTCTTTTAATTTATTTTCTAATTCTAAAATTGTAGACTCTAACAAAACATTTCTCTCTTCAAACTCGAGAAGCCCCTTTTTTAAGGATTCCATTAAACCTCTAAGGCTATCTCTCTCGACATATTCAAGCTTCTCTCGAAGAGATCTCTCTCGTGTCCTAAGGCCTTCCACTAACGCACTCTCTTCAATGACCTGGACACGCTCTCTTAAACTCGCTTTTAACTTCAAATTAGCTCTTTTTAATTTAATTGATTCTTCATATAATTCTTGAAAAGCATTTTGAAGTTCACTCACATTAACCTCTTCTTCATTTTCACTCTCTCTTTCTTCTTCACTCTTACTTCCATAAAAAATAAGGGAATCATAAACTATGACCTTGGAAGTGTCATGTGTTAAAGTTTCATCAATCGACGAGTTCTCACTATCACTCAGATGACTAGCCATAAAAGACACAAGGTTGGGCTTAGTGGGGGAATCGGGTCGCTCTTCCATATCACTATCACTAAGGATTGCATTAAAAGAAATTGGTCGCTTACCCTCTCTCCTTAGTTTAGTGGGGCACTCAAAAGCCCTATGGTCATGCCCTTCACAACCAAAACACTTATTCGACTCGTCCCTATTAACATTTTCTTTAGAAGTTTTAGGGATCCTCTCGGCTTTATCATGCTTAGTAGTTTCAAATTTCTTAAAGTCATTTTTAAATTTATCTTTGTTAATTTTAAGAAACTTTCGAAATTTCCTAGCAAACAAGGCCATATCTTCCGAGTCACTATTACTCTCGCTCTCTACTACTTATTTTTCCTCTTTCTGGGATTTTAAAGCAATACCCTTTTCAATTTTCTTTTCGGTATTAGAGGGAAACATGTCTAGTTCATAGGTTTGTAAATCACCTATGAGCTCTTCTAATTTCATAGAGGCTAAAGTTGGTAAAGAATTTAAAACGGTCACTTTTGGAATAAATCTATCGGGAAGGGACCTTAAAATTTTCTTTACTACTCGGTTGTCAGGTATTTTCTCTCCCAAGTTAAAAGATGAATTAATAATATTAAAAAATCTAGCATAAAATTCATAAAAAATTTCTTTAACGTTCATTTTGATGGTTTCAAATTGAGTGGTGAGGTTTTGGAGTTTCGAAGCTTTTACCACACTTGTACCTTCATGAGTGTTGACACCAAAATTAGTATGCTGATGTGGACGAATAATAAGAAGACACGTGTCAATCTATGTGGCACAATAGCAACGAGGAAGATTGTTTCCCCGACCAACATGCTCACTCCGAGCAACAAGTATACTCCGAAGAACACCAACCCTCCGAGGAACTCTTATCTTCCGAGGAACTCCAATGCTCCGAGGAACTTTTGGACGACGAGAAACTAAGGCGGTTCGAGCTGCACCTCGACCACAGCATTAATTGCCAGATAATCAACAGTTCAACTATTCATTGAATGCTTATCATCTTGACGCGCACATTTGAAGAACATTAAATGAATTACCCTTTCATATGTATATCATTTAATGTAACACCCTTTCATGTACAGCCTAAGGGCTATAAATACCTTGTATCACCCTCATTCAAAGGGATCGAAATTTCTTGATAGAATTTGTAATCGAGAATTCCCAAACACTTAGCAATAACAGAACAGTGGACGTAGGCCATTCATATAAGGCTGAACCACTTTAAAATCTTTTGTCTTATTTATTTATCTGTGAATAAATAATTAGAGTAATCTAGTTTTTTACATCAACAGATTGGCGCCGTCTGTGGGAATCGATTGTTATTATCGTTTTTCATCAAAAATCATTCATCATCAATGGCGGATAATCCAGAATCTAGCAATCGAAACGCTAGAAATGCTGGAAATCCTCCAAATCCCTCTGCACCTCCAGATCTGGCCGGAATTATGACGAATCTGGCGCAAGGACAAACCGCCATGCAAGACACAATGAGGCAACTCATACAAACCCTTCATGGCGGTGCACCTGCACGTTCAGGATAGCGAAGTGGTCAGAGGCAAACTTATTTACTTTCTTCAAGATCCAGGCGTACTGAGTCATATCGTAATGAGGAGTCTGATGATTTCTCTTATCAACCTGGGCGAACTTCGTCAATAAGGGCTACAGATACTGATCAACGTATCACTCTCTCTCCAGAAAGACCCAGTGCCTTAGAAAGACTGAGTAGGGTGTCTCCTTTCAGTCGATTAGGCCCTAGGAGGAATAGGAGTCCACCTAAGACCATATCGAGGAGTTTTCGACAACCATCAGATCTAAGAGAAGGATCAGCACAATCGCGACCAGTTGCTCGTCAAGATAAATCTCAAGAGGCTACTTCAGAACGATCTATTGCTCGAACCAATAGGCCCGAGGAAGGAAATGAAGCGTGGAAAGGGTCCCTTCAGCGATTGGAGGATAGATTGGGAGAAATGGCTAGGGCGAAGAATCCCCTACAATGAACTTTTGTTCAAGGGACACCTTTTGTCCCGGCCATTGTGAATTTCCCTACTCCGTCAAAGTTTAAAGCACCAGTAGTGACCCCTAAATATGATGGAAAGACAGATCCTGTTCTTCATATAGAGCAATATCAAGCTACCGCCGATATCTATGCTGTCCCTGACGAGATGAGATGCAGAGCGTTCTCAGGAACTCTTACTGGAGCTCCCCAGATATGGTACAATAATCTTCCTTGGGGTAAGATTTCAACTTTCTTTCAGTTGGCCAAGTTGTTCATCGGCAATTTCTGTTTTGGAGCAAAGCCAGTAAAACAAGTAGCACACTTGCTAAGTGTTAGACAAAAATCTGGTGAGAGTACTAGAGATTACATAACTCATTTCAATAACGAGAAGCTGGAAGTCATAGATTACGAGGAGAAGACAGCAATCACCGCTTTGATGAGTGGGTTGTTGCCTAATAAGTTGTATTACACCTTGGCGAAAGATCCACCTAAAACTATGTCAGAGTTGATGGCAAAAGAGGCCAAAATCATGAATGCCGAGGAAGCTATGGCTGCAAAGAATAATATAGATAAAGACACCAAGGTGGACGTCGACAAGTCTAAAAATAAAGAGCATAAGGGCAATGGTGGCGACAAGTGTTCCAGAAATAATAAGTCATCATGGGAAGTCCTGAAGAAATTCGATAATTATACTCCCTTGAAAATGGGTATTAATCATGTCTTGGAAGAAATCAAGAATAGTGAGGAAGTAAAGTGGCCGAAGAAACTGAGGTCAAATCCTGATGCGAGGAACAGGGACAAATATTGCGAGTTTCACAAAGATCATGGCCATATGACTAAAAATTGCATAGCTCTTCAGAACGAGATTGAAACACTCATCCGAAGAGGAAAACTAGAAAAATATGTTGATCGGGGAGGTGAAAGAAGAAATAATGATCGAACTAGAGAGAGGTCTAGATCTCCTCGTCGAGCAGAGGAGAAAAAGAAGAGAGACCACGAAGATGATGCCGAGGATGACCCCGATCTTCCCAAGAAACCAAGGAAGCCAGAACGAGAGGTATTTTCCATACGTTTTGGGTCATTTGATTGTAATGTTATTACAGGAGGAGATCCAGGAGGAGGAGATCTTACTGCAGAAAGAAAAGCTTACCTCGGAGAGGCACAAGCTTGCTCGTATATTCAGCGAATAAATTTGGCCGAGGAGGATCGTCCGAGGAAGGTAAACAAAGAGAAGCTGGTTATTGGCTTTTCAAAAAATGACCTGGCAGGTGTTCTTTACCCTCACGACGACCCTTTAGTGATCAAAATGAGGATGAAAGAAGTAGTGATTTCAAGGGTGCTGGTAGACAATGGCAGTTCGGCAGACATCATGTATTATTCGTGCTTTGACAGTTTAAATTTGAAGTTATCTCAATTGGAGCCTTATCACCGACCTCTTCTGGGTTTCGCTGGCGAGAAAGATTTTCCACTTGGGACGATCAAGTTGGATATATTCATTGGAACTTGGCCTGCTTGTCGAACAGAGAGAATACGCTTCTTTGTGATGGATAAGAATGTGCAGTCAGCCAACAACATCATCATGGGAAGAGTTGGTTTGAAGAATTTCGAAGCAGTCCCATCTACAGTACATCAATGTTTAAAATTCCCAACAAATTTCGGAGTGGGAGTGGTGAAAGGTGATCAAAAAGTAGCTCGAGAATGCTATTATTCATCTGCCGAGTAAGAGGAGCATGATGAATCAAGGAAAAAGACTACTACTTACCAGGTGGATGAAAGTACGGAAATTGAAACACTTAATCCAAGAGATGAATCCCAACTTGTAAAAGGACAGGTGGTAGAGTCTACAGAAAATGTTATTCTGGACGACGAACACCCTGAACGAGTAACCCAGATAGGTTCATCGTTGGATGCTTCAATAAAATAGGAGTTGATAACTTTCTTGAGAAACAGAAAGAAAACTTTTGCGTGGAGTCATGAAGACATGCCAGGAATATATCCAAACTTCTTATGTCATGATCTCAGTTTGAATAAGGAGATCAAGCCTGTAAAGCAGAGAAGAAGGGTATTTAGCCCCGAGAAGAATCAAGCTATTCAAGAGGAGGTCGACAAGCTCCAGAAAGCCCAATTTATTGAAGATGTGAAGTATCCGGACTGGTTGGCAAATGTGGTGATGGTAAAAAAGAAAAACAATAAATGGAGAATGTGTGTTGATTTCACTGATCACAACAAGGCTTGCCCAAAGGATCACTTCCCATTGCCCAGAATTGACCAACTAGTGGATGCTACCTCGGGGCACGAGCTACTCAGTTTCATGGATGCTTACTCTGGATACAACCAGATCAAAATGAAACCTGAAGACAGGGAAAGCACTTCTTTTATTACCCCTAGGGGAACTTATTATTATAATGTTATGCCTTTGGAGTACGAGAAGGAATGTTCCTCGGGTACATCGTCAATCAGCGAGGCATTGAGGCAAATCCAGCAAAGATCAAAGCTCTTTTAGGGTTGCGATCTCCAACGACGAAGAAAGAAGTGCAGAGTCTTACAGGACGAGTTGCAGCGCTCAATAGATTTGTATCTCGAGCAACTGATAGGTGCCTTCCATTCTTCAAAACACTCCGAAAAACATTCGAGTGGAATGATGAATGTGAAAAAGCCTTTCAAGACTTGAAGAAATATCTGGGAACACCTCCATTGCTGTCCAGACCAGTGATGGGAGAAAAGTTATACTTATACCTGGAAGTATCAGAAAATGCGGTCAGCTCGGCATTGATCAGACTGGAGAATGGAGTCCAAAAGCCAATTTATTACACAAGTAAGGCTTTCCGAGGTGTAGAGATCAGGTACCCAAAGTTGGAAAAATTGGCATTGGCATTAATTGAAGCAAGTAGAAGAATGAGGCCATATTTTCAGGCCCATACCATCATCTTGTATACCGACATGCCATTAAGACAAGCCCTTCATAAGCCAGAAAAGTCAGGAAGACTGATGTACTGGGCAATAGAGCTCGATGAATATGATATTGTGTATGAACCCAGATCATCCTTAAAAGGGCAAGCAGTAGCAGACTTTATAGCAGAGTTTACATATCCTGATACCCCCGAGGAACAAAAGTTGCTCGCTGACCAACCTGTGGATGTTACAGGGTCAACAGACATGAGTCCAGACCAACTCCGATTGGTAAAAGGGCTTATCGATGTAGAAAGATCATCAAATTCAAACCCGTACCAACTACGGTTGGTAAAAGGGCGAGAAGAGATGGTCGACGAGGAGCGAAAGATATCAGGGGAGGATGAAACAAAATAGCAAATATTTCACCGAGGAACGTTGTCAGATAAGAATTTTGAAGATGAGTTACCTACATGGAGATTGTATGTAGATGGGTCATCTTGTACAACAGGTTGTGGAGCAGGGATTGTTTTGAACACCCCAGACGAGATTGACGTGGAATATGCCTTACGATTCCAATTCAAAGCTTCCAATAATGAGGCTGAGTATGAAGCCTTAATAGCAGGTCTTAATTTAGCAAAGATTATGGAAGCACAACAAGTGATGGTATTCAGTGATTCTCAATTAATTATGAATCAGATGATGGGAACGTATGCAGTTAAAGGAGAATTAATGGTCAAGTATCATGCAAAGGCGATGGAGTTGTTGGCAGAATTTGATGCCATTCAGCTAATCAGAATACCAAGAATGGAGAATGCACAAGCAGACGCACTGGCCCGACTAGCATCAGCTACTCGTACCGAGTTGCGAAGAACGATACCAATTGAGGTGTTAGAAAGTCGAAGCATAGATGAAGGCCTTACGATGAATGTTATTTCCCTTGATTTAGTACCATCTTGGATGGATCCCATCAGGGCATATGTCGAGGAAGGAGAATTACCGGAGGACAAGATCGCTGCTAAGAAATTGAAGTTTAAAGCTTCTCGGTATATACTAACTAATGGTGTTTTGTATAGACGAGGAATTTTGGCAGGCTTGCAAAGATGTGTACATCCCTCCGAGGTGAAAGAATTGATTGAAGAAATCCATGAAGGGTCCTGTGGAGCCCATGTAGCAGGTCGAACACTTTTATAAAGGGTGATGACGCAAGGATACTACTGGCCAACGATGAGAGCTGATTGTATAGCCTATGCCAAGAAGTGTGACAAGTGCCAACGTTTTTCCTCCATCTGACGTACTCCACAAGCATTATTGACACCCATAACTTCCCCTTGACCATTTGCCATGCGGGGAATTGATCTGGTTGGACCACTGCCAACGACAGGAGGAAGATTCAAGTACCTCGTCGTTGCAGTGGATTATTTTACTAAGTGGGTAGAAGCAGAGCCTCTGATTGATATGACGTACGAGAAGGTATACCAATTCATTTGGAAGAACATCATCTGCCGATATGGTCTCCCTCATGCCTTCATCACAGACCATGGAACGCAATTCGATAACGAGGAGTTTGTCGCCTATTGTCATCAGTCAAACATTTTGAAGGTTCATTCAGCACCAGGCCATCCTTAAAGCAATGGATAGACTGAAGTGACGAACAGAACATTATTAAATGGTTTGAAAAAGAGGTTAAATGAGGCTAAAGCAAATTGGATTAATGAGCTACAGTCAGTATTGTGGGCTTACCGAACAACTCCCTGAGCAGCAACTGGAGAATCACCATATATGTTGGCGTTTGGAAGTGAGGCTGTAATACCTGCTGAGTTGGGTCTCCCAACACACAGAGTGCTGAATTTCAATTCCCCAGTCAGTGACTTGATGAGAAGATTAGATTTGGACATGCTCGAGGAGGTTAGAGAAGAAGCAGCCATTAGGAATGTTGCATATCAACAACGAACAGCTTTCTTCTACAACAAGAGGGTGAAGAAATGCGATTTAAAAGAAGGAGATTATGTGCTAAAGAAGGTCATTCAGAAGCACAATAAATTGGAAGCAAATTGGCATGGACCTTACCGAGTTACAGAAGTTGTTCGACCAGGAACTTACCAAATAGCAACTCTAGAAGGAGAGGAATTCAAGAATGCTTGGAATGCTGAACACCTTCGCAAGTATTATCAGTGATGTAAAATGTACAGCAGGTCCATCAATATGAATAAAACGATGATCTTTCACCATTTTTTCTCTCCTTTGTTTGAAAGTTTTTCGGGGAATACTAGTGTTGTACACTACGCTGCTCGACAGCAAAAAGAAGATGATAGTTCAGACCCACGACCAACTCCGGTTGGTAAAAGGGTGAGAACAAACTATACTCTTTTGGTTAGGAGGCATACACTAGCGTGATCAACTCCGGTTGGTAAAATAACTAGTGGACACTGATAGTTCGAGCGTGATCAACTTCGGTTGGTAAAATAGCGAGAACAAACTATACTCCTTTGGTTAGGAGGCATACACTAGCGTGACCAACTCCGGTTGGTAAAATAACTAGTAGATAGTTCGAGCGTGATCAACTTCGGTTGGTAAAATAGCGAGAACAAACTATACTCCTTTGGTTAGGAGGCATACACTGGCGTGATCAACTCCGGTTGGTAAAATAACTAGTGGACATGATAGTTCAAACTCATGACCAACTCCGGTTGGTAAAAGGGCAAGAACAATATTCTTAAAAATGCCAATTTCGGCTGGTTAAGAAATAAAATATGCCAACTTATGTTGGTCGGAAGGTAAAACTATTCTAGAAAATACAAAATATTCCAAACTGAACCAAGTATGGTTGATCGGGGATAAAAATCCACTAACTGTATTGGTCGACGAGGATAAAATGGTCGACCTTGGTTGGTCAGACAACATTTTATGAAAAAAAATTACCAAGTATGGTTAGTCGGGGATAAAAACTCTCACTAATTATAATTGGTCAACGAGCACAATTTAACAACCTTGGTTGGTTGGAAAAATTTTAAACATTTTTTATACTCATTACTTTGTTATTAAGTGATCGAGCAACATTTTTTATACTTGTAATCTTTTATTACTAGATTGGTCGATGAACCACAAAGAATTGTTATGCAATCACAAATATAAAGTGTTTGACAAGCACGAAAACAATAGCAATACAGATTTGCAAACAGAAAATGAAAGTCTTTCATTAAAAATCAAAACGAATTACAAATTACATGTATACTAATTATTACATTGAAATCCCTATTCTATTGGTTTCTTTCCTTCAGCTTTTGAAACAGGTTCCTCGCCAGCAGGAGGATCATTTAATGTCTGAGGAGAATTGATAAAATTCAAGTCCTTCAACATTCTGACATTCATTACTGAAGGAGTATCCAAGAGATGCTCGGGACGAGATACTTCAATTTGAGAATGAAGATTATAGTCACCAAGATATTTTGAAATTAAGCTCCGAGGAATGGCACGAGCTGGGATCCATTCCATGTCCAATTTATAGGGTGGTACAAGCAAGTCTAGTAGCCCAGGAGTATGATAATCCCACAGGTAGTTCCCCTGTTCGAGCTTCAGCACACCCAGGGCGTTCAACCATCCCTGTTTGTAACCTTCATTATTGGCATTTTCAATGCGAGCATCCAAGTGATAAAGGGCCTCATTATAGCCTGCATTCCAGAATTCGCGAGGTTGTTTATGGAATTGGAAAGTTAATCTTTTTAACTGCTCTTGAAGGTTTCTGGCAAAAACATCCTTATTATTCAAAGCAGACTTCGTCGCAGTAAGTTGATCTTCCAAAGTTAGGATTTTCTTGTACATTTCAGACAAAGCCCGATCTTTTGCGTTCAACTGGTACGCTTAAGTTTCCAATGTTGACAGAGTACGAGCTTCTTCAATACTACGAGGAGCCCTTGATCCTCCCCGAGCAGGTCGAGAACCTCTTCCTCGTCCCCGAGCAGTAGCAGAAATACTAGACCTTCTTAAGGTATCCAATTCTTGCCTTAATTTGGCATTCTCAACCTCTAAGAATGAGAACCCTTCGTCGGAGACTGGTACCAAGGCAGTGGAAGATGAAGCTGCAGACTTATATTGTGCCAACTCTTTCTGCAAATTGTTGTTCTCTTGTTCCAGCAGCTCAGCGATCTGTCTGCAGGCCTCAACTTCACCTTTTAGAGTTCTCTCCCTGACATCGTACCCAGCAATGATCTTTTTGTGGCCTGTCTCGAAAGAAAACGTTTGATATCTATTCTCATACTCCTTGTGCAACAAGGCAGTTGATTCATTGTGTTGATTTTGAAGATCTTCTAGGGTACAATGAAGCTCCTCGATCAATTCGTAGTATGCCACATTATTGGCCACAGCTAGATCAAGTAAATCTTTCAGGTACCGATAAGCCTCAACTGCTTGCTCTGAAGCATCATGGCCAAGGATGTCAGCAATTTCTGATACACTCAAGTCTATGTGACCAGCCTTATAATATTCATGGCATTGCTGCATCAGCTTTGTATCATGGGTAGATATCAATTCCATTCTAGCCATAAACTAATAAAGGAGAGAAGGCAAGAGTTAATTAAAAAAAAAGCAAGCAGAGCATCAACAATGTAGAGGAACAAAAAGAGGAGATTTTATTAGATCATAAGGCAAAGTTACAAAGATCTGAGATACAAAGTACAAGTAAGAAGAAAAACAGAAAGATAGTACCGAACAACTTCACACCTTTTCCTTGTCTCCCAAGACTTTCTCGGGAGGCTGGGACGAGGAGCTTGGTTGCTCGGTGGGAACACTGATTTGATCGGCTGAAGTTGGGATTTGTTCAAGAGAAGCAGGCAAAGAAGAAATATCCTCAGCAGATGTCTGGTTGGGTTGAGGAGCATAGATTTGATCACCCATAATCATTGAAGATTCTTCAGATGCAGCTTCGTCTTCATCTTCGTCTTCAATAACTGGAGGAGGACCAGGGAGATGTTGTTGAAATAGCTCAGAGTCCTCTCTCACCTTCAATTCCTGCAAGGCAGCAACCCAACCATCATGGAAGAATTTCAAACTTCAATAATTCACCTGGGTCATCATTGCTGCTACCCCCTATCCCATCCTTTATCCCAACCAGTCCGAAAGGATTTATTCACAGCTGTTTTTCTCTTCATCTTCTCCGAAGAGAGCTTCTCGGATAGAAGATCCTCGGAGGCTTTCAGCTTGGCCTCCAACTCCTCCTTCTGACGATTTGCTTCACGCAGAAGTGTCAGCTCTTCCTCAGCTGATTTCAGCTTACTTTCAAGCTCCCCAAAAGTAGTGAGCTTCTCGGAGTATTTCTTGTTCTCCCTCTCCAAGTCCTTCACTTTGTTTCCCAACTGCACATTCTCTGTTTCAGATGCAGCCAATTTCTTCTCCCATTCACCTTTATCCTCGTCATACTTCTGACGGGATTCCTCCAGAGATTGGGCCAAACCCTGGAATGCATCCTCTACTCCAGACGAGGAGCTTGAAGCCTTGATCGCTTCATCTTTCTTCACAATGGTGTTAAAACAACTCACCAGCTGAAAAAAGAAGGTAGTGATGAGTTAATGCCGAGATACATATATTGATAGAAGGAAAAATTCAAGATAAAAAGAAACTTACTGAAGCAATGTGACGAGTAGCCAGGGATGTCAGCATATCCCTAGATATGTTTTCCTTGATGCCTTGGACTTCAGGAATAATCCAAGTTTTTACTAAGCTCATTGCAGAGCTCGGGGGAATGATGGTTGGAACACCAGCTCCACTAGTTTGGAGCTGGGGAATGGCTTCAGAAAAACTAACCGAGGAGGATTTCTTCAATCTCCTCAGTGGAACTTCAGCAGTTTCAGCCAAAGAACCCTTGGTGGGGGAAATAGTGATCACTTCCACAGAAGTACTTTTCTTTCTCGGAGCCATGGGAGGCTTCTCGACAACCTTCTGAACAGCAACAGAAAGAACAGCATCAATTTTCTTGGTCCCCTTTGGGACTTCAGCCTTGTTCCTCTTTCCATCCCCGGCAGAGGAAGTCTCCTCGAAGATAGCAGGAACTCTTCTCTTGCCCATCTTCTGGCTTAGAGGAATGTGAGATTCTGGTGAAGATTCCTCGGAAGCTGGCAATGGGTCACTAATGCTGACCACAGGACGAGCAGTAAAAGATGATGTGTAGCTCCTGTACTGCAACAAATATGAAGCAGACCTGATGTGCTCGTCTGCAACCCTCTGATGCAAACTCCAGATATGTTTCAACTGCTTTATATTAACTTCCGACTCTTTTGGAGTTATTCTCTTGCTGTCAACTGCAAACAAGAACATATTGAAATATCAGTCATACATTTTATCAAATACAATGAAATCATAATTTCAAAAACAAAATAAGATGAAAACGACCTATCCCATTGCCATATGGGGGGCATCTGGGACCCTCATATACTGCATATCCAACCAAAGGGGCATGTTGCCAATTTTTTATAACTACCCCGTGTTCAAAATAATCCCTGTTGGCATCAGGGAGGTTGACTACTAAGGCCCTATTCAAAAACCTAGTTTTTAAATAAAAAACGTTGTCTAAAACAGCCCATCTGTAACAGTACATAATCTCAGGAATTCCTATACGAGTTCCATGAGTTTGATTTAACCTATATACCCCATTAACTATTCTCCATGTGTTGGGGGCTATTTTTGCAGGGACAACGTCGAAGTACTGACAGAACTCTAATCACAACGGATTTGGTGGAAAAGAAAATCCACATTCAGCAATAAATAGGCTAGGGAACCAGTGTCCCTCAGCCAAATCAAAATAACTTGAAGGCTCAGAAAGAACCTCCAAAGTTACCCAAGAAGGAATAGAAAAGTCAGAGTGGAACTTCTCAAGAGATTCGATAATATAAACCATGGTGAATAAAAAGAAATGAAGAAGAAGGAAGAAAATCTTACAGGAAAAAAGGAAATCTGTTGACAAACAAACGAAGGAGGAAATGAACGCACAAGAGAGAGAAAAGCTTTAGAAAACTCGAAAGCAGAAATTGAAAAGGTAGAAGATGATGGGATTGCCTCTGAAGTTTAAATACCTTGCCTTGGGAAACGGCGAAAGAAATGATTACAAAAAGGAAATATTACGCTACCGGCGGCTAAAAGGACAAAAAGGGCACGAAGATCGAAGCGCCTATAAAAATGCAAAAAGGCGGATTCTACGAATTTGGAAGGAAATTTAAATACGAAGAAAAGGCTCCTAAAACCTAGGAAGGTCATTTAATATCGCCATATACCGAGAAAGAATGTTCCATACTCCTCAAAGTTCGAAATATGAAACATTGGGGGCTTCTGTTGACACCAAAATTAGTATGCTGATGTGGACGAATAATAAGAAGACACGTGTCAATCTATGTGGCACAATAGCAACGAGGAATATTGTTTCCCCGACCAACATGCTCACTCCGAGCAACAAGTATACTCCGAGGAACACCAACCCTCCGAGGAACTCTTATCTTCCGAGGAACTCCAATGCTCCGAGGAACTTTTGGACGACGAGCAACTAAGGCGGTTTGAGCTGCACCTCGACCACAGCATTAATTGCCAGATAATCAACAGTTCAACTATTCATTGAATGCTTATCATCTTGACGCGCACGTTTGAAGAACATTAAATGAATTACCCTTTCATATGTATATCATTTAATGTAACACCCTTTCATGTACATCCTAAGGGCTATAAATACCTTGTATCACCCTCATTCAAAGGGATCGGAATTTCTTGATAGCATTTGTAATCGAGAATTCCCAAACACTCAGCAATAACAGAACAGTGGACGTAGGCTATTCATATAAGGCTGAACCACTTTAAAATCTTTTGTCTTATTTATTTATCTGTGATTAAATAATTAGAGTAATCTAGTTTTTTACATCAATAATGAGTGAGTTGTAAAATATCTCACGCTTCTTTAGCGGTCTCACGCGTCATAATGCGACGGAATTCATCCGGTGTGACAGCGCTAAACAAGGCGTTTAAACCTCGGGAATTAAAATTTGAAAGTTTAAACTCATTCTCACTCCATCTATCGGCCGGTTTGGGAACACGTTCATTATCTACAAAATGAGTTGGTGGAGACCACCCGTTAACTACAGATAACCAAACCCTCTCGTCGATAGACTTAAGTGCCGATTTCATTCGTGTTTTCCAATACACGTAATTCGAACCATTGAAAACAGAAAATTTTAAGAATGGAGAAAATTCCATTTTAGCCAAATAAAAAAAAATTAAAGGATCTTAACGAAGTAAATTATCGCTTTGGCTCTGATACCAATTTGAAAAGCCCCAATTTTTAGATAATTCTTTTTACTTCACAAAACGATAATAATTTCCTTTTATCAAATGCGAAAGCGTAAGATGATGGTTCAAATTAAAACAACTTAAAAAAATTTATTTTTTCTCAAATTAGGCCAAAACAATTTTAACAAATTAAAGTCATGACTTGAATTAACTACACATTACCCAATATTTATTTTAGCACCAAATTAAACCTAAGTAGTGATTAAAACCAAATTTTATCTTGAATTACCTAAGCATGCATTCTAGGTGAGTTTGCACAAGATAAAATAAACAATGAAACCACTACGTCGCGATGTACGAGGAAAAACCCACAACGAAAAAAAATCTCAGACGGCCCTAGCTTGTAATACACTAAGTACGGAATTTACAAATACAAGCAAGATGACTTACAACACTCGACTCGATCCCTCTCAAGCCCCGACACGTCTTCTTGTATCAACCTCTGCCTAGAGAATAACTACGGAGCTCCACCGCGGACTCGAAATCCACCGATCGGACTTTATATGGTCACCGTCACCCAAACTAGGAGCCTTTCTCCAAGTGGGTAAATCAATGCAAACTTCTTCTTCTTTGTGGGATGTAGAAGCAAACCCAAACGTCTCTTCAAACGGTAGAGATGAAGAACCGGTGCCAAACTCCAAGCAATGTATATATATATATATATGTGTGTGTGTGTGTGGAAGCTTGGATAAACAAATAACAATTGGGTGTAACAAAAGTGTGTAAGGATTTTTCTTGACAACTAAAACACTTTAAACATTGAACTTTTTCTACTTTGAATTTCTCTCTCAAACACTCTCTTAGAGGTTGTAGGATATTAAAAAGTTAAGTTAGAAAACTTGATTCCCGTACTTAGATTTTCAGGAAAAGAGTTAGTGGAAAAAGTACTGGGAATGAGGGAAAAACTGCTCAAAACTGCCAAATACCTGTTCCCGCCGAAACTCGTTCGAACGACATTTTCGTTTGAACGAAGTCTCGTTCGAACAAGGCTTCTAACGAGGTTCCAGCGTGAACTCATTAGAAATCTCGTTGGAAATTTCGTTCGAACATCATGTTCGTTCGAACGACACTTCGAACGACATTCCAGTGGCCTAATGGGAACTTCGTTGGCAAACTCGTTCGAACGACATGGTTGTTAGAACGACAAAACTCGTTCGAACGAAACCTCGAACGAACTTCCAGAAAGTTTGAAAAATTCAATTTTTAGCAAGTTTTAATAAAAAAAATTTGAAATTAAACAACAGTTTTAAATAAACGTTCACCCAATATAAAATGTTCCAAGCTCCTATATATATTAAAGTGCATCCATACCTTAGGAGCAATGGAACCAATGTTGTTGACGTAGAAACGAGGCACATTAAACTCGGCAATTTGATGAAGCCTTATACTCTTGGTCGCTACGTCTTCAACAAACACGTCATAGGCTTGAAGGATGATCAACTAACTCTATCATATAACTCAAACGTTTTTGTCCGGAATTGAGACAAAACTACAAAGCATTCAATTGGAAATTTGTGTCCTTACATCATTCTTATCTTTTTTACATTGACTGTCAAAAGCCACTAGAACTATCGACATGGTCTCAATTAATTGAAATAATCTCGTAATTATGGTCTCATAGAAAGTGATCTTGTCAATGTAGTGGAGTTCACACCCAATCTATAGTACTTTATCTATTCACTAAAATAGGGGTGGACGCGGTCCGATTTTTGACCATTTTAAGTGTCGGACCAAATTATTCGATCCTATATTTGAGAAGATCGAATTCTGACCAAATTAATCGGTTTAGCCTATTTATTTGGTCTAAGCTATTTTCGGACCGGTTCGATTAATAATCGGTCCACAATTACATTTATTAACCTTTTTTTTCAATAAATTTTTTAAATTTCTTGTTGTTTTCACTGTTTCTGGATGTATAAAAAAGAGGTAACAGTATGAATACCAAACTGAAATTCGAAAGCCACAAAACTTCTGGATGAATATATATATATATATATATATATATATATATATATATATATTGCATCCCATAAAATCCATACCATACTATCCTTGCATCGAACAGCAAATCCATCACAAAACTCCATAAAAATACGACACCTATAAACCCGAAAAAACCCATACAAACCCGGAAAACTCCATCCCATACAAACCCAGAAAAACCCATTCCACCCATACTCAGTGTATTATTTTAATTGAAAATTCGAAAAATAAACCCGAAAAAAATTAGACCACACCCTATCATCACTTTTCTCCTGCGCTGCGACAACAAGAACAAATCGCAAATTTCATCCTTCCTTCAACAAATCAGACTACCCTATCATCACTAACTGCGTCGAAAGCTACCAAAAAAATAAACCCGAAAAAGATGGGGTTTATACCCGAAAAAATAAACCAAGAAAACATAAGAAATAGTTTTAAAAAATACTGTAGAATGATGCTTTGTAGTTGTTGGCGCCCGTAGAGTGGCTGGGGAGTTGAAGCGGGCCGGATCTAACGTCCGGACCTTTGTTTTTGTTATGGTGATGACACAGTTGAGAGAGAGAGAGGAGAAGAACGAAAATGAGAGAGAAGAAAGACGAGAGAGAGAGAGAGAGAGGGTTTTCTTTCAATATGTTGGGCGGTCGTGTGATGTGTGAGGAAGGATAGACTTTTGTTTAGTGTTTAGTTATTTACCAGTAGGATATCTATATAAAAATAATATATATTATATAATATTAAAATAAACGGTCCGGTCCGGTCCTAAGACCGAATTTAAAATGGGTATTTTAGACCGAACTGAATATATTCGGATCTCTTAATTTAGGACCGAATTATAAAAAAGCCTATAAATGTGGGTCCGGTCCGGTTCAGCCCAATCGGGTCAATCGAATCGGTCTTTTTTTCTCCACCCCTACACTAAAATGATTTCTTAAACTCTCATTCACCCGGATATGATTCGCTATTAATCAATAAAGAATCACTTAGTATACATTAAATCTTAGCTTTTGTTTTTAATCATCCTCTATTTTTCTATTCATCTTCAATAAAATATTTTATGTTATTTAAAATGTTGTGTAAAAATATTTTTGTTAAGATTAAAAAAAATTCAAATTAATGTTTGATGAGCGTGTATATATATATATATATATATATATATATATATATATATATATATATATATATATATATATATATATATATTAAATAATATAATCGGATACAAATATTATTCGAATCCAGAAAATACGAATAATGATAATTGTATATATTATCCAAATAAATACAAATGAAAAAATATATAATACACTTATAAATGAATACATATAATGAACAATAGGATATCTAAATTGGAAGCGTCCGTTTTACACACTAATCTTACCCAAAACATTATGTCTTAATGGAAGCTCTAATCCTTCCCTCGATAAATAGTCCAAATTTGCTTTTAACAGTAGGAGTGGCAATTCCATTGATATATCGAAATCCAAGGGTATATGTGATTTGTAAATAAAGAAGATCGCGTGTAAAGGCGTGAAAAATGGGTAAAGGGGCGAATGGGAGGCGTGGGTTGTTGGGACGGAATTCGAGAAAGAAAGCAATTATTAGAGGAAACTACGCCTTTATCTCATCTCATATAATTCCTTCAATTCAACACAATCTATATGGAATGTGTACTAGTGTTTTGACTAGAATAGTCACTCACTACTTTCCTAAACAGGTATGGTCAATTCCCGTCCGCTCCTCTTCTTTCACTATAATACCGACAAACTCCGTAGCCAGCCACTACACATACACTCACTTTGTCTACTCATGTGGGACATTCACGCCCTTTGAGCCAGAATTTGCCTTCACAATATAAATTCACCTAATTATTTATTAGCGGCCAATTATCTATGTATGTTATTTAATATAACAGAACTGGGAGGGTGGACGACACATTTAGATTTCATTACTAAAAATGGACCCACAAACATGGATCAACAAAAGCTTCATTATATATCCTTCGTCTTGTTATGTACTACTCAATTATATGTCCATAATAAGTAGAAGAATTCTAAGACTAAAAGTTAAAAATACATATAATTCTTTGTTGGTTATAACGAGTGAAGCTATTTGTGGGAACGGTGAACCAAAAAAAACACAACTACAAATGTGCTTCTAACACTAGTTTGTTTCAAAAATCTTTAAAACTAATTGAAAGATTTAAATTCCTTCTTTGCGTTTGACTAGAAGAGACTAGAAAATTCCTTTTCTATCACAAACCACCTCCACTCCTTCATTTTAAAAGAATATTTTTACAAGACATACATAATTGGTGGTATTTCTTTGAGCCTGGATATATTTTTTTATAATTATTTTGAGTTTGCCCACTATATAATTATCATATTTAACTTTACCTACCATTTTATTTTTGTTAAGATTTATCACTCATTTTAACATGTAATGACTAAAAAATTATCGCAAAAAGCGAAAAAAGTAATGTTGAATGTCAAAATGAGTGATAAAGTCTAAAAAAATATAAAATAGTGGGTAAAATTAAATAATAATAATTACATGGTGCTTAAAGTCAAAATAACCACTTTTTTTATAATACCGTGTCGCTTTGGCATGAAAAATTAATTTCATACTAGTATGAAATTCACAAAACCGAACATACATTTTTTTCATTGATTTCATTTAAGCTCTTAGGGTCCGTTTGATTGTCATGGAATTATTTTTAATGGAAAACAGTAATTTTTAGTTCCAATTTTATTTTTGCAGTACTTGATTTCAAATACATTCTATATAAAAAACATAATGGACATAAATACAAAAAGTATTCCATATTTTTATCATTTTCATGAAAAACATTTCTTACCCAAACTCCAAAAAATTGATTTCCATGTAAAAGTCAAAAAGTAACACCATATTGTTCTTATTTTTTTTCACTCATTTTCCAACTTTACATGAAATTGAACTAATTTTCAATTATTTTCTAACTTTGTTATCAAACACATCCTTAAATAATCAGAAATAACAAAATAAATATATCTGAAAAATACCAACCTAAAATACATAAATTATGTTTGGGCACTTGGATTCGTCTTATTTTTACATTTTTGTTTTTGGATGTGACATTTTGAGATTTTAATGGTAATTTGTAAGTTATCATTAGTTACCGATATTGCATGTAATAAAGTATAAATTTTTTGTGTGATTTTGAGAATTTTGTATGTTAATATATATTTTTATTGATGATTATGCAAATTACTGGACAAATTTAATAAGGTTCAAATTTTTTTTAAATTACATTAGGAAGGAATGTGATTCAAAATTAGTCTTATATCACTTTTGTACCCCTTCTTTAGGTATATTAAGGCCAGGCATGGCAGATTGGGAATAAATAATATTGTGTATAATATATGTACTCCCATTTGTTTGCGTGCGTATATATGTCTATTTTTAAAGATGTGTTTGTATGTATATTATTCTGCTTTTGGGTTTTACAATAACTTATTCAATAACTTTATTTTTTTTTCTTTTAAGTTGCGAGAATGGACGATACAATTTCCATGATTTAATTTTATATTATATCATGTGTTTATTTGGTTCCATTATTCAAAATAAAAACTAATGGAATTTGAACAATTTTAAAAATAAAAATATATAGATAAATGAGATGCTAAAACTATAAAACTTAAAATATTGACCAATTGGCATCATTACATATTTTTAAGAAGAATAATGATAGAAACAAAAACTGAACATGTCAAAATTATCAAAATGTATAGTTTTAAAAAGGGACATATACTAAATAGTTTTTCAAACATTTTTTAATATACGTTTAGTCCAAACTTTTTCATTTTATTCCAAAAAGTTCTTCACCACATAAAAACACTCAAAACAAGGAGCTCCGGTGAGAATCACTAGAGCTCTTGCAATGGGGTGGGGCGGGAATGCTGCTAGCGCGGACCTTTAAACATAAAAGAATATTGATTAAATGGGTGTTTGAGGGACTTTTTGGAACAAAATATAAACGCTTGGACTAAATGTGTATTAAAAAATATTTGAGGAACTTTTTGGTAATTAATCCTAATAAAAATATACATTTTGGTAGTGACTCTCCGAATAAAATTAAATATACACGTAATTTTCTTTTATAGTGGTATTGTTATGAAGTTATTTTCTAAATGCTCATAAAGCCTCCGTTAATTTTTTTTGAATGAAATGAGGGGTAGAGTTGAAAATGAAATGGATAAGATGGATATCATTATGATATAGACAAAAGGGGTAAATTTTGATTTTTTTTTTGTGGGTTATGCGGTACAAGGCGTTAACTATCTCCAAGATATGTGTGCATTTTTGCGCACTCAAAATGCACAAATGCATTTTTGCTCTCCCCAAAAGTTGATTTTCTCTAAGGCAATAAGCAATAAAGTGCTCTCACGACAAATGAAGTATTGCGGGAATAGTGAGGAAAAAACAATGATAAAAAATGTCGAGAAACGCTGAAAGCCATAACAAATAGGCTCGCGCGGTAAGTGAAGCCTCGTCAGAGCCTAGTTTTACCAATGCAACCAATTTTGTAAACATTAACAGCTTTGCAAATACGCCGACAACGACAACTCTGGAAAGCCAAAAACATAAAATGGATCGACAAAAATATTATTTTGCAAATATGCCGATAACTCTAAAGATGGTCTTATTGGATCAATTTTGACACAACAAAGACTAAATTCCCTCTCTAGATGCATTTGACCCACCCCAATATTTTCGTCATCTAAAGAATCAACCTGGGCAAGCATTTGAGTTTTGAAATCACGAGTCCATTTGATAATACTATTTGCCATGACAAATAAGTAATCATTCTCATTTTCCAACTTTTAAACGTGTTTAATAGCATTTATTTGTATTGAAAAATAATTTCAACTTTACACAAAAAAACAAATTTGCCATGAAATTTCATTATTTGGAGGGGTAAGAATTGAATTATAAGGAAACCAACGACATGAAAATTAATTCCACCCGATTTTATCAAACAACGCCTAAGTGGATTTTGTAACGTGTGTTTAGAACGACTAAATTTAGCATTTGTGCGATGATTATACTCGGAACTAACATATAACTCGTGCAATGCATGGGCGATGTACAATAAATAAATATAATGATAATTATAAAAATTAGTATATATCATAAATTCAATATCTTATTTTAAAGCCATTATAAAAGATCAATTGTTTCATAAATAAAATATGACTGTTATTTTTATATATTTTTATTATATAAAAACTTTTATTTATAAATAAAAACTTCCAAACAACTGTACGTATTTTATATAAAAAAAATTATACATATTTTTATTTGTTTTTAGTTTAAAAATGTATATCATTTATAGATACAAACTTAAAGTTTTTTCTATAAAAAAAATTAAAAATATTTTTATAAGAAAAAACTTTTTTTACTTATATTAAAAACAAATTTGAAATTTTGAAAACTTTTTTTAATTTAAAAACTATATTTTATAAATAAACATTTCAACAAAACTATACGTATTTTATGTAAAAAAAATTATACATATTTTTATTTGTTTTTAGTTTAAAAAACTTTATGTCATTTATACATAAAAACATAAAGTTTTTTCTATAAATACAACATTAAAAATGTTTTTTTTAACCAAAAACGTTTTTATTTATATAAAAAGCAATTTTGAAATTTTGAAAACTTTTTTTAATTTTTTTTTTGCTATAAATAAAAACGTTATATAGATGTAGTAATATTAGGAGCATCGTGTAATGTGATTTGAGTGGAGAATAATGAAAAGAGATTAATTGAATCTAAATTGTGTTGGATCGAGAGATTAATTAATGGAGTCTATAATGGATCACCTTTTTAGTTTTCAAGAGACGTTTGTTTCAAAGAGATTTTTTATTTATTTTTATAAATAAAAACTTCAAAACAACTGTACGTATTTTATATAAAAAAATTATAAATATTTTATGTTTATTTTTAGTTAAAAATTTTGTATGTTATTTATAGATACAAACTTAAAGTTTTTTCTATAAATAAAACGTCAAGAATATTTTTATAAGAAAAAAATTGTTTTTATTATGTTAAAAAATTTAAAATTTTGAAAACTTTTTTTTTAACTTAAAAACTATTTTTTATAAATAAAAACTTCAAAAAAACTGTACGTATTTTCTATAAAAGCTTATATATATTTTTATTTGTCTTTAGTTTAAAAAACTTTATGTCATTTATTGATAAATACTTTAAGTTTTTTATATAAATACAACGTTAAAAATGTTTTTATAACCAAGACCTTTTTTTATTTATATGAAAAACAATTTTTTAAACTTTTTTTCAGAAATAAAAACATTAGATTGACGTAGAGAATGGTGAAAAGAGATTAATTGAATCTAGATTGTGTTGAATCGAGAGATTAATTAATGGAGTCGAGAATGAATCATATTTTTAGTTTTCAATAGACTTTGATTTATTCATTTTTTTTTGTTTCCAATAGATTTTTTATTTATTCATTTTTTTAGTTTCAAAGAACACATTGTATAATATAATTCATTTTTTTAGGTCAGCGACCTTGTATGGAGCAGAGTGTTGGGCGTTAAAGAAGAAATATGAAGAGAGTCTCCATGTTAGTAAGATGAGGATGCTCCGGTAGATGATAGGAATTACTTGAAAGGACAAAATTAAAAATCAATACGTGAGAGAAAAGTTAGGAGTAGCGCCCATTAACGATAAATTAAGAGAAAGTAGACTTAGGTGGTATAGACATGTGTTACGTAGACCAGTAGATGCCCCTATAACAAGAGGAAGATTGTTAAAAATAGAGGGTAAAAGAAAACGAGGTCGCCTAAAGCTATCGTGGGAAGAAATTATTAGGAGAAACTTTAAGGAATTAAACTTGAATGATAATAATGCATAGAATATATTAGAATGAAAAAGGAAAATCCATGTGACCGACCCCATATGATGGGATTAAGACAGGGATGATGATGATGATGATGATGATGATGATGATGATGACGACGACGACGATGATGATGATGATGATGATGATAAAAGAACACAATCAAGACAGGAGAGAAAATGATAGCAAACATTAAAGTCTCATTAACTCATAACATACAATCCATTCAATGCACAAGCGATGTAGAATAAACAAATATATATATATATATATATATTTTTTTTAATTTTTTTAAATCAGTATATTACATTAATTCAATATCCTATCTTAAAGTCATTATAGTGATACTACATTTTTTTCATCGGTTGGGAAAACTACTTTCAGCAACTTTATATGCACTTAAAATACAATGATACAAACTTTGTTCAATGTTTCAAAGTTAAGTAATCAAACATTATTATACCTGTAGACACCACATTCAAGGACCCCCTAGGTTCCCCCTTAGGTCCCTAGCACCTCCCCATCTCATTGTAGGTCGCACTTCGAGTACCGATTTAAAGCCCACTAGGGCACCCCCACGCCCTGTTTGACTCCGATCAACTCTATCGTCAGAGCGAAAGCGCATTGAATCTTTGAAGGGCTCTGAATACCCTTTCTAAAGATCCACACCGTGCACGAATCGGCATAACGGTTCGAACGAACGAACCATTTTACTACCGAAGATCAATTCGGAAGCCATCGGGCACTCCCGGTCCCCAATTTGACCCTAATCAACTTCACCGTAAGAGAGAAAGCTCTTTGAATCTTCGAAGGGCACTGAAACCCTTTTCCAACAATCCGCCATGTGCATGAGACAGCATAACCGTTCGAACGAACGATCAGTTTTCCCTAAAAATTGATCCGGAGGCCACCAGGCGCTTCCGGGATCCATTTGACCAAAGTCAACTCTTCAGTTCAAACGAGATTGAATGAATCTCCGAAGGGAACTGAATACCCTTTCCAACGGTCCACTCCGTGCGTGATTCTGACCTATGGTACGGACGAACAATTCATTTTATTGTGAGAGGTCCCCGGGAGCTTTTGAGCCCCGATTGACCAAGGTCAACCTTCCAAACTGAGCAAAACTCTTTGGAATGTCGAAGTACATCTCCTAACCTTTCCAACAGTCCGCCCCGTGCACGATTCTGACTTACCATATGAGCGAATGATCCATTTGCGTCTGACGATCTCCCATCCAAAGGACCGACGTGCGCTTCCGAGCCACATTTGACCCAAAGTCGGGAGAAGTCTAAGGGACTCTTTCAGGTCTCTGAAATACCTTTCTAATGGTATGCTCCGTGCGCAATTCGGATCAACGGTTTGTGTTATATGATCTTTTTTCCAGGATAATCTGCACGGGACTGCCAATTGGCAGGTCCAGATCCCTGCGTATCGACACACTGTCTAGGGTCACATATCTATGGCACCCCAGGGTAGGCCGATCGACACCCCCTGACCCTATAAATAGGGGCAATGACCTCATTTCGAAAAACAGAACAAATCGATCAGCATCAGTGATCTCATCAACATTCCCTCGAAATCAATGAAGTTCCTCATGTGAAGTTCCATCCAGGCTTGCATTCCCATCTTTTTCATACCCATATTGGCAAAATATCATTCTCTCTCATCAACATTCATCAACACTCAAGGGAGTTCATTCAAGATCAAAGATCAAGATCCAAAAAGAAGGTCCAATTGCTTCCATCTCTCTTTAAATTCCTTACTTTGGCATAATATACATTAGATTCATAATCTAGTTATTACTTTAGTTCATACACATTAATATCTACACTTTTATTAGTATATTTCACATACTTCATTTTCTACAAAAATCCCAAAAACAAATTAAAGAGGGTCACACCCGTAAATTTCGAACGAAATTATCCATCACACTTTTTCCAAAACCTAAAAAAACACACTTTCTACACATACACATACGATAAAATTTCGTTCGGATCTATGGGATAAACCCCACCCCTATGCTACATTCGAACTACGTGGACTTTGATGCCTTTATAGGCTACGTAGGCATCTTGGATTAAAATCCGAGACTCGAGTCCAATTTTTTAACTTTCTCAATTTCCCAAATTCCCAAATTTTCTAAAATATCCCATTTTCATATTTATGTATATATCATGCTTGTTTGTGTTTCATCCAACACATATTATCGTTTCCTAATAACGACCAATATCGTGATGAACGCACAAATCATACTTTCTACATATGTTATTTTGGGAATATTCCCATGGATGGCTTTATTCTACCTTGTTTATGGTATGAGTTGAATACTTCCGATCTCCATTATATAAATACACTCACACACACTTCACGGGGATATATAGGAAAATAATAACAATATCCCATGAGAGACCGAAAGGGCGGGATGGGTGCCTAACACCTTCCAATTCCGTAACTTAGCCCCCGAACCTTCGAACTATTGGTTTCGTATGCATCAGTTTGTCCTTGAGCTGCTCTCTCGAAGTGGCAACATGTTCTTTTGCATGTTTTGTGCAATTAGGTTGGCGACTCTATCTCTTCACATTTACCCCCACACCGACGACGACCGAAGTACCCTTCACAAGAGGGGTGTGAGACCATGGCGCAGCCTTCCCGAGGGGAGATGTCTCTCTCCCCCCCTCCCACGCCGCTTGGGATAGACACAGTGGCGACTCTGCTGGGGACTATTTTTAAGAGGGATAGACTATTTTGCATCGTTGTTTTACTTTCTTGTATATTCCCCCATTTTTATGTTCCCCTTATTATTCCTTGTACATATGCACCTCGTGCTTATGCCAATATTCACTCACTTGTAGAAATTTTCCATGTACACTTCACACCACGTGCACCTAGGATAACGTATATCCACATATTGCCCACACCATGGGAGGATCTTGGTCCCACGCATCCCTCTCGGGAACGCTTCGGTCGTCGTCGGAGATGTGTGAGGTGAAAAATATAAAGAGATGGAGTCGTCAGTCTATTTTACTCAAAACAGACAAAAGAAGGTGGAGCCATCTCGAAGGACAACATCCAAAGACATATTGATACATATGAAACCAAAATTGATTCGAAAAACGGTTCGGAGGCTAAGTTATGAAATGGGAAGGTGTTAGGCACCCATTCCGCCCTTGCGGTCACTCATGGATTTGTTGTTATTTTCCTTTATTTCCCCGCGGTATGTGTGCATGTGTATATGTGGTGGAGATAGAAATCATCGACTTGTATCATAGAAGAGATAAAACGAGTCATCCATAGGAATGTTCCTAAAAGTAATATTAAAAAATAGGATTTACGCGATTCTTGCGTTAATAGTTATAATAGAACGATAACACATGTGGAATAATACGCCACTAAGAACAAATGTATGTATATGTAAATATATAGAATCTAGGAGAATTAAGTTAAAGAATTTAGAAAAGAAATGGGAAAGAGTAGGACTTGATTCTCGGGTTTTACCCTGAGACGCCTACGTAGCCTATAGAGGCATCAAAGTCCACGTAGTTCGTATGCAAAATGAGGGGTGGGATTTATCCCATAAATCCAACCAGGGACTTCTCTTATATGTATGTATGTGTAAAAAAGTGTTTTAGTTATGGGAAAAGTGTGAGAAAAGTGTAAGAATTCCCGTTTGGAATTTATGAGCAAACCCTCTTTTTCTTGTTTTTCTTGTTTTATTTATATGAAAATAAGAGATGTGAAATAATACTAAATAAAACGTATATTAGGATATGTGAGGTAGAGAGAATAAAAGTGCTAAGTAATAAAATAAGTTAATGCGAATTTAGGAGAATTTGATGAGAGAATTGAGAAAGTTGGACCTTCTTGAAGATCCTGAGAATGTTAGAGATCATCCCTTGCACTTGGATGATGATAAAGGGTAGTTAATTCACCAAGTTTGGTGAAAAATATGATGAAACATGAGGGTTGAAAAGGGATTTATATATAGAAATCACGCTGACTTCGAGAGAGGTTTTCTGAGTTTGCGGAGAGTGATGAATCTCAGATCTTGGGTCCATTTGAAATGAGGTCAGGGCCTCCTTTTTAAGGCCTAGGGCATTTTCGATCAGCATAGGTCCCGTCCTGCTAATTGGCAGGTGTTTTTAGCCACACTCCCGATAGGCAGGATTTGGAACCTGCCGTTTGGCACTCTCTTTCAGGTTCTTTCGAAAAAACGATCGTAAAACACAAATCGTTGATCCGAATCGTACACAAGGCAAACTATTAGAAAGGATTTCAGAGACCTTCAAAAGTCCTTTAGACTGCTCCCGGGTTCGGGAGTTGATTTCGGGTCAAATGTGGCTCGGAAGCACACGTCGGTCCTTTGGACGGGGGATTGTTGGACGCAAATGGATCGTTCGTCCTCATGGTAAGTCAGAATCGCGCACGGGGTGGACCGTTGGAAAGGTTATGAGATGTACTTCAACATTCCAAAGAGTTTGACCCAGTTTGGGGAGTTTACTTTGGTCAATCGGGGCCTGGGAGCATTCGATGACCTTTTGGAGTAAAACGGATCGTTCGTCCGTACCGTAAGCCAGAATCATGTACGGGACAGACCGTTGGAAAGGGGTTTCGGTACCCTTTGAAGATTCATTCAGTCTCGGTCGAGCTGAAGAGTTGACTTTGGCCAGACGGAGCCCGGGAGCGTCCGGTGACCTCCTAATTAACTTTTGGGGGAAAATGGGTCGTTCATCTGTACCGTAAGTCAGAATCGCACACGGGTCAGACCGTTGGAAAGGGATTTCAGTGCCCTTAGAGGATTCATTCAGTCTCGATCGAGCTGAAGAGTTTGACTTTTGGTCAAATGGAGCTTGGGAGAGCTCTATGGCCTCTAGGTCAGTACCCGGGGTATGACTTAGGTTTGTAGTGATGCAGGGGGTAATAGAATGGGGTGTCTACAGAAGGAATTTGAGGTCTACATAGACAACATGATTATCAATTCCAAGATTAGGGAAGGCCATGTTCTCGTTTTCCAAAAGTTCTTCAAACGGCTGTAACAATACTAGATGCGGCTCAACACATAAATGTGTCTTCGGCGTTACTAAAGGAAAACTTTTGGGATTCATGGTTAGTGAGAAAGGGAAAGAAACAGATCCTGCAAAGCTAAAATCCATAATTGAGATGCCACCACCTCAAACAGAGAAGGAAGTTCATGGATTCCTTGGGAAATTACAATACATTAGCCGGTTCATCAGCCAATTGACTTCCATCTGTGAACCTATCTTCAAACTACTTTGAAAGGATTCAACCAAAGTCTAGTACGAAGCTTACCAATAAGCCTTCAACAGAATCAAGCAATACCTAACCCAACCTCTGGTGCTCATGCCGTCGCAACCTGATATTCCCTTACTTCTATACCTAACCATAATCGATACTGCATCTAGGGCTTTGCTAGCCCAATACCTCGAAGAAACTCCCAAAGATAGATCCATCTACTATGTCAGTCAAAAGTTGGTCGGTTACGAAGTTAACTACACCACTTTGGAAAAAGCACGTGTCGCTCTTTTCTGGGTTACCTAAAAGTTACGGCACTGTATGCTCGCCTTTCCCATCAAGCTTGTATCCCGAATGGATCCCATCAAGTACTTGCTTGATAAACCCGCCAAATCCAGCCGAATGGCCCGCTGATTGATGCTCTTATCCGAATTCGATATTACCTATGTCACACAAAAGGCCATAAAAGGAAGAGCCATCTCTGAATACCTTGCTGACTACCCTATGGAAGAGGCCGATGTCTGGATTTTCGAGTTCCCTGATGAGAATATCCTCTGTGCCTCCCAAGAAGACCTTTTATGGCAAATGTTTTTTAACGGCGCGCCCAACAAAAAAAGGGTATGGCGTTGGGATCCTCCAAATTTCCCCTAGTAGCTCTCACACTCCTGTTGCCATTAAGCTGGACTTTCCTTGCACCAATAACATTATTGAATACGAGGCGTACACGATAGGCCTCAAAATTTCCCTAAATAAAGGAATTTGATACCTCGATGTCTACAGGGATTCATCCCTCATCATCAATCAAGTACTTAGAAAATGTTAAGTCAAGGACGAGTAACTCTTACCCTTACATGCCCACCTAGAAGAGTTGGCTTCCCAATTCTAAGAAATCACCTTCCACCACCTTCCCCGAGCAATGAATAACCTAGACGATGCCCTTATTACTTTAGCCTCCATGACTGACATGCCTGAGGGAATAACCATGGCCCATTTCCTTATCCAAAAAAAAGACAAACCAAGCCACTGTTACCACATTGAGCTTGGCACAAGGAAGATCCCGAGATAGTCGACTGTCGGTACTATAATATTTGGTGTCTCCTCAAACATGGTAGGTATCCCCAAGGATCTAAAAAGAAAGAATGAGTTACTCTCCGCAGACTGGCTGCCCAGTACATTGTCTGTGATAAAGCACTGTTTAAGAGAAACTTTAGTGGAACCCATTTGCACTACATCACAGGGGATGACATTGAAGAAATGATGCAAAAAATCCACAACGAGGAATGCAAACCCCACATGAACGGCCATATGCTTGCTAAAAATATCATCCGACAGGGTTACTATTGGACTACCATGGTTCAAGATTTCAGAGCCTACGTTCGAAGATGCCTCAAATGCCAGCAGTTTTCCAACCTACAGCACTCACCCCCACGAGAATTATACAACATGACTTCTCCCTCATTGTTCTCCAAATTGGGCATTGACATCATAGGGAAAGTTACACCGAAATCATCCAACGGGCATGAGTTCATCCTTGTTGTCATTCGCTACTTCACATAATGGGTCGAAGCAGAGTCATACGTCATTCTGAATGCCAAGAAAGTGGCCAAGTTCATCAAGAAAAACATCATCTACCGATATGGGGTCTCGCACGAGCTGGTATTAGACAACGGGTTACATTTTGAGGCAAAATTTATAGAGGTGGTCAACGATTATGGGATTCAAAGACCTAAATCTTCTCCATACCGTCCTCAGACCAATGGCGTAGTCGAGGTAGTCAATAAGAATCTTAAAGCCATTATCAGCAAGATGATCGAGAATTATCGAGATTGGGTCGATAGGATCCCTTACGCCCTATGGGGCTATCGCACTTCAGTTCGAATCTCTACTGGGGCTATCCCTTACTCTCTAGTCTACGGCATGTAAGTAGTCCTACCCGTGGAGCTAGAAATCCCTTCACTACGCGTCATAATTGAAAGCAAAGTCAGTGAGGAAGAATGGCACCAAAGTCGTCTTGACGAGCTATCCCTTTGGCACGAAAGAAGGCTGAAGGCTCTATATCATGTACAAGGGTACCATCGCTGCATAGCGCGATCATTCAATAGGAGAGTCAATGACCACGATGTCCGAGAAGGGGACTTAACCCTAAAGAAATAGTAGAGCCCATCTGGGACCCCAGAGGGAAATTCAAGCCCAATTGGAGCGGTTCGTACATCGTGAAGAAGATTCTGTCAGGCGGCGCCGTTGTGCTCACCGACCTAGATGGAGAAGAAATGGCGCATCCAGTCAACCTGGACCGTCTCAAGAAATTCTACCCCTAGTTCGAAATCTCGGCGCGCTACGACTCTTCTCATCTCCTTTCTATTATATATAAAAAATGAGAAAAAAACACTTCATTTCCCCCTAATCAGAACTACGTGGAGCCTGAATTTCAGAAAATTTTCAAAACTCTCAGAGGTACGTAGGCAGCTCATCCGCTTTATATGAGCACGACCCCCTTCTTTTTCACAAAATGCTATTCTTTTCTTATCCCCGAGAATGAACGTTCATTTTTACATATACATTAACAAAAGGATTACGTATGCCTTAGAGATTGGTATATATAATTCAAATGCGAAGTTCATCAAGAGGCACAACTAGATGATCAAAAACTCCTTTATTTCATTATTCAAAATTTCAGTACGATTACATCGGTATAGGGAGTCAAATGACTTCCCTTGTCAAGCCTACTCCTTCATTCCTAAAAAACTAAAATAAAAAAAGGCCCACTACTCCTGAAAATCACCCTCCAATTATTCCCACAAAAATGCAAAACCACACCCATTACAAAAGCTTCATAAAATCCTACCAGCAGCTGTCAAAGGAACCAGCCCCATCATCACCTGCATCCTGGGGTCCCTAAACCTCCCATGTCTTAATAGAGTATCGTAGAAGATCCATAGAGTGATAATCCCAGACTAGCTTGGGGAGAACCACAATGCCTCCCTCTATGGTGTCAGATGTGGCAAACCACCTTTGCCCAGTCTCCACAACTAGCTTCTTGGCCACTACCTTCTTCCACAACCACTTTCATGTTGTCCCTGGAGACGTGCCAGACTCTACCCATGGATTGGGAAGGACGGGTCGACGGACGATGATTCTCCCACAGAGATCCAAGCCGCATACGCTCCGTTAGGCCCTCCACAGGAAAGAGGTTCGGTGTTCGAGGTGGCACAATTTGTTCCCAACTAAATTGGCGCAGCGGCCGTCAGGGAAAGTAGAAAGAGGTCTTCCTGAGGCCTACTGACTAGACATATTGGTACTCCCCGAGTTTCAGAATGGGTAGCAGCTTCCCCCACCAAGGGAACTGACCAGCGTAAGCCTTGAGCCTCCTGCTCTATAAACCATCTCCCCCAATTCTCAACGTCTAGGCCTACGCTAATAAAATAGTGCGAGAAGAAGTCCATCTAATAATTCCGTGGGAGAAAGGGAAAACACAGGCAAAGTCGCAGTAATGCTGGGATTTATCCCCAGCATGGTAGAAAATTTCTCGTAGGCAGGACAAATTTCATCCAACCAAAAGCAAAAGATATGATCCTCGGGGTACCAGAACTCTACTACTGCCATCAGCATATTCCACTCAATGGGTCGGTTATGCCACAAAGAGACTCGCCGCATATGGAAGGCATCATAATCAACATTGTAAGAACACATTGCTTCCAAGTCTTCGAGGCAATTGGCGAACTCAATGCTACCAGGAAGAGTCATCTTACAAAACAAAGAGATAATAAACAAGTAAGAATGCGAGAAAGAAAGGAAATGAAAGTGTGAGGAGAAAAGCTTCATTCACACCCCTATATATATTTGGAAACTCTCAAGCAAAGACAAGAAGCCCTGCAAAAACCAGAGTAAAACTTGCCCCACCAAGTGCCAAGTAATTGAAGAAAGTGAAATCAAAGCCTTGGGTTGATTAGACTGGACTGATAAGATGATAGGCGGGATAGGGGTCATGCCGATCGACAACCCCCTATTTTGGGAAAAATCACTTTTTCCTCTTTTATCAAAAAATAATAATTTTTATCTTAAGGGAATTCTGAACTTCTTCATGATTTTACTTATCCCATTTTAAAATAAAACCATTCTCAAATCAATTTTCAAATTCTTTTTACGGTCTCAGCAACAAAGTAAAAAGAGCATGTGCATTAATCACTGAAACATAAATGAATAAAAACCTCATTTTTATTTGCATAGATTTTTTCGTGTTACATTGATATCTTGCAGGAAAAATAATAAAACAACGGGACTCAGCCCCCACATTCACCTACAAACTATCTCCCTTTCTCTTCTTTATCTCTCTTCTCTCTCTCTAAGATCCTTCATCCCTACGTCGCACCCTCTTCCCCTTGCGGTGAGACGATGTGCCACCACTTCCAGAACTCGACCCTTCCTCGAACGAGGCATACGACACCAAGAACGAAGGGACCGAAACCACCTCACGGATATGGGTAGTCAGCAAAGATATCCAAATTCCAATCCCTAATATTCCTCAACCAAGTGGTGGAGACCCGGATGTGTTGCAAAAGAAAGCAGAAAAATCAAATCAGTCAAGTCTAAAAGGAAAAGAAAGGGATCACGAAATCAAAAGACAAAGAAACACAAAGTGTACCTCAGGTCGAAGGACCTCCTCTGTCAGGCCCAAATCCTCTGGGTCCATCGCATTGGGACAATGCTGTAAATGCACAAACCCCCCAACAACTCATCGAATGTTGTAACCAGGCGAAAATAGCCGTACAAAGGGAGCCTCCGAAGTCGTCGTCGCACCTCCCGTACTGTAGGAGGACCCCGCCTACCGAATCGAACCTGTGCGAGGATGTGACGTCACATAGTATATACTGGGAGGCAACAACCAGCTCGACACCAAATCCATATAGTCATACATCACAGCCGTGTCGGTATACAGCGTGTAAGGCTCACCCATTATTGTAGCAACCCGGGCATCCTCTGATATCTCCTGCACTCACCTCATGAACATAGGGGGACTCGCTGATAGCAACGCAACCTCATCCTCCATGATCTGTCGGACTACCCTCTCCCCGAGGTAAAGAGAACAACCAAACTCATGCGCCAGCAATCGCCGTATCTTCGCATGTCCCCCGGTCACCCCAGCGTGCCGAATGGTCGTTCCTCAAGGATAAAAGGTCACCTACAAATCCATAGAAAGAGAAAAAGATCAATATCAATAAAAGATCATCAAAGAAAAGGACAATCCTGAGATAAAAGAAGACTTACCCACTCGCTTGTCAGGCCATTCAAGACTTGACGCACCGCCTCCAGAGAGAAAGACTTCTTCGACTGTCAGTTGGACCTCCGCCACCGGTACATCAGACAGAAGTCCCCAATAGAGTCATCCTTCAAAGATATCAATTGCTTGTTTAATCCAATCACCTCATAAAACCATGTCTGCAAAGGGCAAAGGGCAAAGGCCAGCATTTAAGAAATTAAGAAAAAACGCATTAAGGAAAATGCGAATGCATAAAAGGAAAATGTGAAAAATAAAGAATACCTACAAAAGATACGTGGCTCCAATAGAAGACTGTCGGCAGCACCAGATGAATGCATCAAGAGAATAGTAAAGGGTCTCCAAAGTCAGGCTCCCCTAATCATAAATGCGGATGTCCGAGAACACCTTAAAAATGGCAAAACCCACAAGTGCTCGACGTCGCCACTCGTCGCCACCAAAAAACTTCCCAACACAAGCAGAATGAACAAGTGAGACATCTGACACACCTGTTGCCCATCGCTCTCATCGATCCTCCTCCTCAGCAACATCTCCCTCAACAGAGACAAACAGAGAGAGTCCCCAGAAACCACCCTCTCCACATCACCCAGCGCCGCCGTCACCGCCTCCGACGTCACCCTCAGCGTCCTGTCCACCTCAATCTGAGCACCATCACAGTCCAATCCCACCAGCTACTGCACATCAATGGGAGTCATTGTCATCTCCCCGAAGTCAAAATGGAAGGTGTGTGTAGTGTCCCACCACCTCTCCCTTAGAGCACACAGAATGACCGTAGAACGAGATGTCTCATCTAGAGCAGAAGTTAATCTCCCAAAGTCGGCTGATGTCACTATCCAATGCTCCACAGATGGAAAGTGCTACCAAACATCCTTAAGCCCCTTCGTCCCTCTGTCATATATAGTCGACATGGAAACGTCAGACTGTCGAAGAAATAAAGAAAACTATTGTCAAATTCAATAAATAAAGCAACCTCATTAAGAAAAAGGAAAAGAATACCAAAGGTCATTAAATAATTATATAGCCATCAGGGTTCACCACCCTAGAAGAACGATGACGCGAGGGCTCACATAGAAGAATCTCATCATCCACCACCGGCTTAAATGCGTCAAATGAGTTCTCGCTGCCCAGTGCAAGGGGTAGCCCTGCACTCCAACCCTACTTAATCGTCGAAATTAAGCCATGCCTTGTGAGTAGCGCTACTTGAAAACTTAGCCATCTCCTGACTTTGGAACATTGGAACGATTTGCAAAAGATAATTACAGAAGAAGGCAAGTCGAAAAACTGTGAAAAATGAGGAGAAACCGCCCCCTTTTTATAGGAGGCTAAGGGGCATGCCGATCGGCATCTCCTTGCCACCACCGATCGATACTGTTCATCCACCTTCTCGAGGCTCCCCAAAAGACAGTTCCACTTCCATTTGGAACCCCTCCATCTAAGCCGGTCGGCATCCCTATTAAAATTTCACATAAAAAGTACAAAAAAATACAAAAAAAATCTCAAAAAATTCCCAAAATCACTAGATTAATTTTAGAACCTCTTCACCAAGAAAAACATTTTTTCACATCCCCAGCGGAATTTCAAAAAACAATTCTCCCCAGCAATGTCTCCATAGGACGCTCCATAATTCCAAAAATTACCCAACTCAAAATCCTCGGATCATTCCCTTTACCCCAGCGGAACTTAAAACCAAATGCTTCCCCAAATCCCCAGAGAAATATCACACATCCCCAGTCGAGTCCCCAAATTTCACAAAGGAAAAATAAGCCCTCAGAATTGTCTTCGACCCTCAGAATTGGTCGCTTCTACTTAAGCCCGCAGAATTGGCTTTGACCCTTAGAAGTGGTCATCCTTATCTTAATCCCTTACAAATGGCTTCGAGCCTTAGAATTGGTCACTTCTACTTAAAACCGTAGAATTGGCTTTGACCCACATAATTGGTAACCCCTAAATAAGTCCTCAGAACTGGCTTTGACCCTCATAATTGGTCGCTTCTACTTAAGCTCGCAGAACTGGTTTTGACCCGCAGAATTGGTCACCCCTATTTTAAACCCACAGAATTGGCTTTAAACCGCAGAATTGGTCACCCCAAATAAGCCCGTAGAATTGGTCATCTCTACATAAGCCCTCAGAATAGGCTTCGACCAGCAGAATTGATCACCCCAAATAAGCCCTCATAATTGGCTTCAACCCTCATAATTGGTCGCTTCTACTTAATCCCTCATAATTAGCTTCGATCTCAGAATTGGTCACCTCTATCTTAAGCCCGCAAAATTGGCTTCGACCCGCAGAATTGATCACCTCTATATTAAGCCCTCAGAATTGGCTTTGACCCGCAGAATTGGTCACCTCTATCTTCAGCCCTCAGTATTGGTTGTCTCTACTTAAGCCCACAGAATTGGCTTCGACCCTCATAATTGGTTGCTTCTACTTAAGCCCTTAGGATCGGCTTCGACCCGCAGAATTGGTCGCTATGTTTTAGATCCTCAGAACTAACCCCATCCCACAAAATTTGTCGCCTCCTTACTCCTCACCTCCTTTAGGTCCTCAGAATTGGTCGCCCCAACATCACCATTAGGTCCTTATCATCGACCTACACCCTTTGAATCGGTCATCCTCATCCCTTAGGTCCACATAACTGACCTCTATCATGTGGTGTCTATTCGATGGCTATCACTTGTTCCAAGCTCACCCGTCGAGGGGCTCTGTAGACACCACATTCTGGGACCCCCTAGGTTCCCCTTTAGGTCCCTAGCACCTCCCCATTTCATTGTAAACCCTAGGTCGCACTCCGAGTACCGATCTAGAGCTCCCCTAGGGCATCCTCGGGCCCCGTTTAACTCCAGTCAACTCTATCTTCAGAGCGAAATCTCTTTGAATTTACAATCTCTGAACAAACTTTCCAACGATCCCCCCATGTGCAAATCGTCATAAAGGCTCGAACGAACAGACCATTTTACTACCGAATATCGATTCAGAGGCCACCGGGCACTCCCGGGCCCCGATTTGACCCCAATCAATTTCATCGTCAGAGCGAAAGCTCTTTAAATATTCGAAGGGAACTAAAACCCCTTTCCAACAATCTACCCCATGCATTAGACGGAATAACCGTTCGAACGAACAATTCATTTTCCCCTAAAAATTGATTCGGAGGACACCGAGAGCTCCCAGGATCCGTTTGACCCAAGTCAACACTTTAGCTCGAATGAGACTGAATGAATCTCTGAAGGGAACTCAATACCCTTTCTAACGGTCCACCCCATGCGTGATTCTGACCTACAGTACGGACAAACGATCTATTTTACTCTGAGACGTTCCCGGGTGCTTTCGAGCCCCGATTGACCAAGGTCAACCTTCAAAACTGAGCAAAACTCTTTGGAATGTTGAATTACATCTCCTAACCTTTCCAACGGTCTACCTCATGTGTGATTCTGACTTACCATATGAATGAGCGATTCGTTTGCGTCCGACGATCTCCCGTCCAAAGGACCGACGTGTGCTTCCGAGCCATATTGGACCCAAATTTAACTCCCAGACCCAAGAGAAGTCTAAAGGACTCTTGAAGGTCTTTTAAATACCTTTCTAAGGTATGCCCCGTGTGCGATTCGGATCAACGGTTTGTGTTCTAGGATCGTTTTTCCAGGAAAATCTGCACGAGATTGCCAATTGGCATGTCTAGATCCCTGCCTATTGGCACAGTGTCTGGGGTCACATGCCAATAGGAACCCCCGGGGGTAGGCCGATCGTCACCCCCTGACCCTATAAATAGGGGTCATGACCTCATTGCTAAAAATAGAACAGATCGATCAGCAACAGTGATCTCAGCACCATTCCCTCGAAATCAGCGAAGTTCCTTATGTGAAGTTCCATCCAAGCTTGCATTCCCATCTTTTTCATACCCATATTGGCAAAATATCCTTCTCTCTCATAAACATTCATCAACACTCAAGGGAGTTCATTCAAGATCAAAGATCAAGATCCAAAAAGAAGGTCCAATTGCTTCCATCTCTCTTTAAATTCCTTATTTTGGCATAATATACATTAGATTCATAGTCTAGTTATTACTTTAGTTCATACACATTAATATCTACACTTTTATTAGTATATTGCACATACTTTATTTTCTGCAAAAATCCCAAAAACAAATAAAAGAGGGTTACATCCATAAATTCCGAACGGAATTATCCATCTCACTTTTTCCAAAACCTAAAAAAACACATTTTCTACACATACACATATAATAAAATTCTGTTCGGATCTATGGGATAAACCCCACCCCTATGCTACATTATAGTTGTGTGGACGTTGATGCCTTTATAGGCTACGTACGCATCTTGGATTAAAATTCGAGACTCGAGTCCAATTTTCCAGTTTTCTCAATTTCCCAAATTCCTTAATTTTCTAAAATTTTCCATATATATATATATATATATATATATATATATATATATATCATGCTTGTTTGCGTTTCATCCAACACATATTATCGTTTCCTAATAACGATCAATATCGTGATGAACGCATAAATCATACTTTCTACATATGTTATTTTGAGAATATTCCTATGGATGATGATGAGTGCATTATTTTGTATGAATTATGTCCAAATCTAGGCCTTGTTAGACCCATTGTATCTTAAATAATGAGTTTTTAGAGTCGTTTTCGAAAAATAAAAGAAAAATGCAGGTTTGAATAAAATCCGAGTTAAAAAATACAATTTTAATAACTCCGGGGGTAAAATTGTAATTTCAAAAAATTTATGGGCCTGAAAATAATTTTTAAATATTTTTCTTGGCAAAATAAAGTTCCCTCTGAAATTTGATTGAATTTGGAGTTAAAATGGAAAAGTTATGAATTCCGGGGTCAAAAATATAAATAAGGGTAAATTCATAATTTTCTAAACTTTATGGGGCTGAAATTGAATTAATATAAGTTATTTTATATTTTTCCAGGTACCCCTGAAGTTTGGTGAATATCCGAGGTGATTTAGTGATGATATGAAGATTGTGGGAATAATTTAAAGAAGTACAAAGTTAAGGGGCCAAAGTGGAAGAATGCAATTTCTGGAAATCGGAATGGGTTATATATTATTGAAGCAGTTACTATTGAAAAATAGCTGCTTGGTTCAGTGGTCTTGCGCGCGCGTGGAAAGGAGAAGTTCAGGGGTTCGATTCTTCCCCCTGACCTTAATTTTTTGGTAAAAATTCTCAAGCCTAAACTGCAACCCAAACGCAGCCTTAAAGAGATAAGGTTTGACAACTTCTTAGTCCGAAAATCAAGGGATTTTGGAGCTAACCATTACGTGATTTTCAAGATATTTCGTGGAACTCTTTTTTTTGGTTGATTTTTAGGAATTTATAATTCATATAAATCAATTAAAAGGGTGTTTTACATCCATTCAAATACCCTCACCCTAAGCCTATAAATAGGACCCTTGGGTTCATTATTTTGGAGAGTTTTTTAGAGAGAGATTTAGAGAGGGCCAATAATTATTTGGTGAGTGGAATTTTTGTCAAGATTATTTGTGACACATCAATTGTAAGTTTGTTCTCAAGCCCAAACTGCAACCCAAACGCAGCCTTAAAGAGATAAGGTTTGACAGCTTCTTAGTCTGAAAATCAAGGGATTTTGGAGCTAACCATTACGTGATTTTCAAGATATTTCGTGGAACTCTTTTTTTTGGTTGATTTTTAGGAATTTATAATTCATATAAATCAATTAAAAGGGTGTTTTACATCCATTCAAATACCCTCACCCTAAGCCTATAAATAGGACCATTGGGTTCATTATTTTGGAGAGTTTTTTAGAGAGAGATTTAAAGAGGGCCAATAATTATTTTGTGAGTGGAATTTTTGTCAAGATTATTTGTGACACATCAATTGTAAGTTTGTTTATTTAATGAAATTGAGTATTCATTCTTGCAATTTTATTATGTCTACAATTATGCTAGCTTAATTTCCTCACTAGGACTAGGTGAAATTTATCATGTGTGATTAATATTGTGTGTGATTTAATTTCGTCTTTATTTCCCGATATGTGCTAAAAGTCTTAAAAATTCGGTATTCATTTAAAACAACACGAGAGTGCGTTTTAAACCTTCGGCATTATTTGAAAAAAAAATCATTTTTATATTTTAAGTATGAGTACTTTTTGATGGGATATACTTTTATTAAATTGATTGATAGTCCATGCTTAAAGACTATATTTTAAAATTTAAAAGTGAACTTTTTAAGGGAATAGGGATTTTAGGCGTCTAAATTTAGAGACGCTAAATTTTATTTTGGACTTCTCACGTATTATTTTTTCGAATTAAATACGACGAGAGTCGGTTTAATTTGAGTTATAAAATCGGGAATGACGAATTTAAATTATTGCACAGTGTTAGTTTAACGTGATAAATGGATCCAATGTCCTAGTTTTCACGCTACCTTGATTATATCTCTCGTACTCCTATTTCTTGTTTGTGTTCCTTAGTTTAATATTACATCTCATATCCAACCCAATTTAGTCTAGTTGGACAGTCACAATTATTTTTAAAGAAAAAAATTGATAAATCTCTGTGGGTTCGACCCGTACTTACACTCGTTATTCTATAATAGCCCGTGCACTTGCGGTATTTTATAAAATTGACAACAAGTTTTTGGCGCCGTTGCCGGGGATTTGTTCGATTTTTTATTTACAAAAAAAAAAAGTTGTGATTTTCGGACTAGTTTTTTTTTTACTTTTCGCATCTTTGTTAGTAAAAATTCATTAAAAAAAAAGTAAAAATTTCTGGGAAAAAAAAATATTGTTTCATAATTGTTTTTTTTTCTTGTTAAATACACCACTGGTGCGTGAGTCGTTCTTTTTTCCCTCTCTTTTCGTAATTTTTTTTTATGCATGTGTCGCACTTTACGTTTGGTGTAGTTTCGTTTGTTCTTTTTTTTTTTCTTTTTTCAGGAGCATATTAAAAAAAAAAATTGACGAAAAATTCGAAAAAGTGTCCAACGGTGCGCGAACGCGAAGAAAAAAAAATTGTGCAATCTTGCCACGGGCACAAGGAACTCTCGGGGACAACTGAAACGTAGGCGGCGTTTCCCTCCAATCGACGTCAAGTTAAACTTCGACCCGGTGTAAACAAGTGACTGTAAAAAGTCCACACCGGAGGTACGTTTTTTTTTTTTGGGTGCTCCTACGTGGTTTAATTTCGCATTTAATTTAGCACGTTGCATAAATTGACTTAAGGGCAAAACCTGTGTGAAAGATAAGGTGGGGATTTCATCACCTCTCCTTGGCCCGAAAATCACTAATTATCCAAGCATTTGCATATCCCGAGCCATCATATTTAATTTAAAATCAATTAGACATTGGCCTTAGGATATCACATAGCTCATAGGAAACCTCTTAACAAGGCTAAAGTTAAAAGCTACTCCAACGCGAACTTGTCAAATCAATTCCGTTTCACCTTGTCTAGGATTGGTGGTTTTTAATGTGTCTTCGTACCGACCACCTACCTGGAGGAAAAAACGGGTTTTGAGGCGATAACCGTAGTTGGTCGTCTTTTAAATTCTCCCTTGTTAAAGAGTAGGAGTTGTTTAATTAGGGAGATTAATTTGGAGACCCTTGTTGTCGTCAATTAATCTCGAGAAAACTAGATTTGAAAATTGAAATTCCCCTCACCTAAATTAGATAATTCAATTTGCTGTGTGTTAGCTAGGAATTACGTGGTTTGAGTCAAATATTATTTTTCATCATTCTAAAAAAAAAAAAAAAAAATCGAGTGAGCTGAGTGCATGCGAAGTTGGTTTCGAAATCATACCGGTCGTTTGTCAAGTGTGGAGTCTAGCATTCCCGATACCTACGTAGGTAGATTTTCGATATTCACCGAGATGGGAGACGAGTTAGCACCACGTGCCCTTAAAGACTACTTTTATCCAACTAGGTCTAGTCAGCGTTCATGCATACTTCTCCCCGATCACAATGCAAATAATTTCCAATTCCATTCGGGAACAATCCAACTGTTGCCCGTGTTTCGGGGTACTGAAAAAGAGGATCCGTACCTTCACGTGCGTGAATTCGAGGAGATATGTGGGACCATTAAGTACCAACAACTCTCCGATGAGATTGTTAAGCTTAAATTATTCCCGTTCTCGTTGAAAGACAAAGCTAAGAGTTGGTTTAACTCGTTAAAACCTGAATCCATCACCACTTGGAACCAAATGAGTGTCACCTTCCTACAACAATTCTTTCCTAACCAAAAGACGGCGTCGATACGTCACGCCATCAACACATTTAGCCAAAAGGAGGGAGAAGCATTGTAGATGTATTTGGAGCGATTCAAGGACTTGCTGCTGCAATGTCCGCACCATGGGATTGAGATGGGACGCCAAGTCCAAATTTTATATGAGGGGTTCGATTGTAACACCCGAACTATGCTCGAGTCACTATGTAATGGTGATTTTACCGAGAAGAGTGAGGTCGATGCGTGGGTATTTCTAGAAGTCATAGCCAAAAAGTCCCAGCGATGGGCACCCAATAGAGAATCTAGATCCACCACCTCGAATGAGGGGTTCGCTCACCAAGTTGAACAAAGTTATGATTTAAATGCCAAAGTGGCCACATTGGCCCGACGTTTAGAAGCTTTAGAGACAAGCAATGAGGGAAATCGAACCGCATCTGCGGCCGTTCAACATGTAGGTTCCCCTATGTGTATACTTTGTGATGCATTCGACCACTTAGTCGAGAATTGCCCTGCCCTTCCGGCCCACAAGGCACTCACCGAGCAAGCCAATTCCCTCTACCATAATAGGCCAAAGTATGACCCATATTCCAATACATACAATTCGGGATGGCAAGACCACCCCAATCTTTCATGGTCCAAGGGTCAATACCAAGGAAGTGGAGGTAAATCTTCCGATAACCCACCCCCGGGTTTCCAAAAGAATGCCACTGCACTCTTGAATCCATCATCGCAAAAGATTCAATCTTTAGAGGATTCGATGAACCTTCTTGCCCAAAGTACTCTTCAATTCCATCAAACCACGCAAAATGTCCTCCAATCTACCCAGCAAAGCATGCACGCGAATACGCAAGCCATTACCAAACTCGAGGTCCAAATGAGCCAACTAGCTAATGCATTGAGTGAGAGGAATAAGGGAACATTCCCTAGTCAGCCCGAACCCAATCCAAAGGGTAACATGCCAAGGGGTCAATTTCTTATTCAAGGCGACACGAGCGCATCACACCCCCAAGAGCATGCAAAAGCCATTATCACGCTTAGGTCTGGCAAGGAAGTAGAGACAAATATTTCACCACCTACCGAGAGTGAATCCGAGAAAGGTAAGGCGAAGGAAGATCCACCCGTGTCTCAAACTTCATCCTCACCTTTACCTTCCGAGCCATCTGTAGAGACCTATGTACCAAAATCTCCATTTCCACAGCGTTTGGTGCCACAAAAGAAAAAGGCGCAAGTTGATAAGATGTTGGAAGTATTCAAGCAAGTACAAATCAATATCCCACTGCTTGATGCTATTCAACAAGTCCCATCCTATGCAAAATTTCTAAAGGACCTTTGTACCTTCAAGAGAAGCACCAACGTACCCAAGAAAGCTTTTCTCGCCGAGCAAGCAAGCTCGATCATTTCATATCGAACTCCCATCAAGTATAAGGATCCCGGTACTCCGACGATCTCTATCAAGATAGGGGAGTACCTCATCGAGAAGGCACTTCTAGATTTAGGAGAAAGCGTGAATCTTCTGCCGTACACCGTATACGAGAAACTAGGTTTGGGGGAGTTGAAACCGACTAGGATTACCTTGTCCTTAGCCGACCGTTCTGTGAAAATCCCGAGAGGTACTGTTGAGGACGTCCTAATTAAAGTGGGTGACTTTATATTTCCTGTCGACTTTGTTGTCTTGGACACCCAATAAGTGCAAAATCCTATTGCACAAATCCCTGTTATTTTGGGTCGTCCTTTCCTCGCCACATCTGATGCCGTCATTAGGTGTCGGAGCGTCCAATTGAACCCATCCTTTGGGAACATGACTATGGACCTTAATGTGTTCAATTTGGCCAAACATCCACCCGATGACGATGAACCCATGGATGTCGACATGATTGACCGTATTGTCCAAAAGATTTTCGAGCAAACTTATAATGACGACCCTTTAGCATCTTGTCTTGCCTTTTTTGGGTCTGAATTTGATGTCGAACAGTCCATCGAAGAAGTCAATGCCCTCCTCGACTCTGACCCTATCATGGAAGTAGGAAATTGGAAGTCTAAACCTGAGCCCCTCTCATTTTCCTCATCACATATTCCACCCTCAATTGAGAAAGCTCCCGAGCTTGAATTGAAGCCACTGCCTGAAACGCTCAAGTATAGGTTCTTAAGACCTTCTGAATCCTTACATGTTATCATCGCGTCTGACTTAGACAAAGAACAGGAAGATAAACTGTTGCGTGTTCTCAACGAACAAGAGGAAGCCATAGGATGGACCATAGCCGACATTAAGGGGATAAGTCCCTCGGTGTGCATGCATAGGATACACTTAGAAGACAATGCTAAAAATTCCCGTGAAGCACAACGTAGACTTAATCCCAATATGAAAGAGGTTGTCCGAGCCGAGGTGCTAAAATTGTTCGATGCGGGTATCATTTACCCCATCTCTGATAGCCAATGGGTCAGTCCCGTTCAAGTGGTCCCTAAGAAATCCGGTGTTACGGTGGTGAAAAATAACGATGATGAGTTAGTAACCACTAGGATTCAAACCGGTTGGCGAGTGTGTATTGATTATAGGAAGTTTAACGTTGTTACAAGGAAGGATCACTTTCCCCTTCCTTTCATAGACCAAATGCTAGAGAGATTATCCGGCTATCCATATTACTGTTTTCTCGACGGTTACTCCGGCTACAATCAAATTCCCATCGCTCCTGAGGATCAAGAGAAAACCACCTTCACTTATCCATTTGGTACTTTTGCCTACCGACGCATTCCCTTTGGGTTATGCAATGCACCCGCCACCTTTCAGCGGTGCATGATGAGTATCTTTTCGGATATGGTGGAGCGATTTCTCGAAGTCTTTATGGATGATTTTTCTGTATTTGGGTCTAGTTTTGATGAGTGCCTCCATCACCTCACCCTCGTTCTGAAGAGGTGCAAGGAAAATAACCTTGTGCTTAATTGGGATAAGTGTCAGTTTATTGTCAAACAAGGCATAGTGCTAGGTCACATCATTTCTGAAAAGGGTATCGAGGTAGATAAAGCTAAAATAGATCTCATTGCTAATCTCCCACCCCCTAAAACTGTGCGTGAAGTTCGATCATTCTTAGGACACGCCGGTTTTTATCGGAGATTTATTAAGGATTTTAGCAAAATCTCTCGACCCTTGTGCAATCTTCTTGCCAAGGACACACCCTTCGATTTCACTAACGAATGCGTTCATGCCTTTGAAAGGCTAAAGACGGAATTGACCTCTGCACCTATTATGAGACCTCCAGACTGGAATCAGCCGTTTGAGATCATGTGTGACGCTTCCGACTATGCCATAGGTGCGGTTCTAGGTCAGCATAATGAGAAACTTCCTCACGTCATCTATTATGCCAGTAGAACTCTTAATGATGCCCAATTGAACTATTCCACGACGGAAAAAGAGTTCCTCGCTGTTGTTTTTGCTCTTGAGAAGTTTAGGTCTTACTTGATAGGATCCAAAGTTGTCATTTTCACCGATCACTCGGCCCTGCGATACCTTTTGTCTAAAAAGGATGCTAAGGCTCGTCTCATTAGGTGGGTCCTATTACTGCAAGAGTTTGACCTTGAAATTCGGGATAAGAACGGGTGTGAGAATGTAGTGGCGGATCATTTGTCTAGGTTAACCATTGAATCTTTCGATAACCTGCTGCCACTAAAGGAGTCCTTTCCCGATGAGCAACTGATGCTTGTTTCTCAGCTTCCATGGTTCGCCGATATTGTGAACTATCTTGTGACAGGTGAAATGCCACTGCATTGGTCTAAGCAAGATTGTTCCAAATTTTTAAAGGAAGTTAAACATTTCTTTTGGGATGACCCGTATCTTTTCAAGTATTGTCCCGATCAAATCATTCGCAAGTGTGTCCCCGATCACGAGATTCAAAGCGTAATCTCTTTCTGCCATGACCAAGCCTGTGGAGGTCACTTCAGTGCTAAAAAGACCGCTGCAAAAATCTTGCAGTGTGGATTCTATTGGCCCACCATTTTTCGTGACTCGAATGATTATAGTAGGAGTTGTGACCGTTGCCAACGGTTAGGAAAGATCACACGTAGGAATATGATTCCCTTAAATCCCATTCTAATTATCGAGGTTTTTGACTGTTGGGGCGTTGATTTTATGGGTCCATTCCCAAATTCCTATGGAAATCTCTACATTCTTTTGGCAGTTGATTATGTGTCTAAGTGGGTAGAAGCCATACCATGTAGGACGAATGATCGCCACGTGGTGGTCAAATTCATTCGAGAAGATATTTTCTCCCGTTTCGGCACGCCTCGAGCCATCATTAGCGATCAGGGAACCCATTTCTGTAATCGATCCTTCGAAAGTCTTATGAAAAAGTACTCGGTCACGCACAAAGTAGGGTGTTCTTATCACCCTCAACCCAGTGGTCAAGTTGAAGTTTCCAATAGGCAAATCAAGCAAATCATCGAGAAGACAGTGAATCCAAACCGAAAGGATTGGTCCTTAAGGTTATTGGATGCATTGTGGGCTTATCGCACTGCCTACAAAACACCACTTGGTATGTCCTCGTATAGGCTTGTCTATGGAAAAGCCTGTCACCTTCCGGTAGAGTTAGAACACAAGGCCTATTGGGCCATTAAGACCTTCAATTTCGATTTATCTGCTGCGGGAGAGGTCCGAAAACTACAACTTAATGAGTTGGAAGAGATTAGGAATGATGCGTACGAAAATGCACAATTGTATAAAGAGAAAATGAAAATGTTCCATGACAAGTCCATCATACGGAAGTCATTCGAGCCTAGACAGAAAGTTCTCTTGTACAATTCTAGACTGCATCTCTTTCCCGGTAAGTTGAGGTCTAGATGGTCCGGTCCCTTTATTGTTAGGACAGTCTACCCACATGGGGCGGTTGAGATAGAGAATCCTAAAAATGGTGAAATTTTCAAAGTTAATGGTCAAAGGTTGAAGCCATATCTAGAATTGCGAGATTGAAAAGTGGAGGATATTCTCCTCCAAGACCCTGTGTACCACGAGTGAACATGAAATTGGGTCATTGTTGTTGTATCATACTTTTTGTTTTACAGGAATTGTGCGTTGGAAAAAGTCCCTCATTACGGTAATATCCTTCATATCTTTTCCGCCTTTTAAATTTTTGTCGTGAACATTGAGGACAATGTAGAAATTAGGTTTGGGGGTATTGAGGTTATTTTTCTCCGCTTTATATAAAAAAAAATCAAAAATCCAAAAAGATTTTCAATATAATTGAGTTTTGAAACAATTTCTTAATATAGAATTAATTCATGGATCTCTCATCTTATGAAATTTTTACACATTAGCCATATAATATGATCGACAATGGATATTGAGGCGAAAGTTAATATGCTTAACGAATAAATGTGGAGATTTTAACCCGATGAGATTTTGTGCCATTCAACGTTTTCGAGAGATTTAAATCAATCCGAGTTAAAATTACTCAATCTTTCCTTCAGTGATAAATTCGTTGATGATCTTAAATTCTTTTGTTTTGTTCGATTACTTAAAATAAAAGTCAAAATGTGAATCTTAAGCACTAGAAGTCTTAGTAAGTCGTCTTGAGACACAAATCAGATTAACAAAACTTGAGAAATGAGATTAGGCCATCGTTTAAAAGCCCAAAAATAAGCTTAAATTCCAACCTTTTTATAATATTCCATTGCAAGCCCAATTGAGCCAAAAAGAAAATAAGCCTTTTATTGAAAACCCATTATCCTACCCAACTCCAACTGGGAGTTTAAAGCCTATAAAGACAAGCCATACCTATTTTCTGAGAATACTAGGGTAAAATTATGGTAGGAAAAAGGCCAAAAGAAAAAGAGGTTGCACAAATGTGAGTATGAAAAAAAAAAGAAAAAAAAAAGTGTGAGCTTGAAAAGAAAAGGACAAATGGAGGTTAGAAGAAAAAGTGCTTAAAGTCAAAATATAGAAAAATCTCTATATTCTCAGAAAATTTTGAACTCCAAAGCCATTCTTTCTAGCTAAAATCCGAGCCTACAATACAACCAAAGAAAGTCCTAATCGGTCTCAAGTGAAGCTAGTTAAAGTGTGGAGAGAAGTCGAATAGGATCTATGGTGTGATTCAATGTTTTCAACAAGTAATCGATTTTCTGTTCATGAGATCATATTCATCCATTGTATAAAAATCCATTTTTGATTATGTATATGTGAAATTTGTTCATATAAATTTACTCTTTTATTCACATATACCGAGAGAAAATAACCCATTTCCGAGTGTTCGATTGTGAGTGCATTCTGTGAGATTTTGAAATCAAAGCGAACTTTCGGATAAGAAATGCAACGATCAAATCTTTTGAAATTGACGGTTATATTGGCTATGCACACACACATACACAATAAGTTGAGATTGAGAAATGAAGTTCTACTATATTTATGAAGTTTGCATTCAAACTTGGTTATATTTCTTTTTTGTCATTTGTATTGAGTCAAGCTTTTGAATTTTGTGGGTTTATTCACTGAAAACCCTCACGAGACAAAACTCGTCCACTTGGGTAATCTAGAGGTTTAACGGCTTGTTGCACATGCTAAGTGCAATCGTGATTCCTACGAAAGTGAGTTAGATTTTAAAATTTTAGTTTTGCTCGAGGACTAGCAAAGTTTAGGTTTGGGGGTATTTGATGAGTGCATTATTTTGTATGAATTATGTCCAAATCTAGGCCTTGTTAGACTCGTTGTATCTTAAATAATGAGTTTTTAGAGTCGTTTCGAAAAATAAAAGAAAAATGCATGTTTGAATAAAATCTGAGTTAAAAAATACAATTTTAATAACTCCGGGGGTAAAATTGTAATTTCAAAAAATTTATGGGCCTGAAAATAATTTTTAAATATTTATCTAGGCAAAATAAAGTTCCCTCTGAAATTTGATTGAATTTGGAGTTAAAATGGAAAAGTTATGAATTCCGGGGTCAAAAATATAAATAAGGGTAAATTCATAATTTTCTAAACTTTATGGGGCTGAAATTGAATTAATATAAGTTATTTTATATTTTTTCAGGTACCCCTGAAGTTTGGTGAAGATCCGAGGTGATTTAGTGAAGATATGAAGATTGTGGGAATAATTTAAAGAAGTACAAAGTTAAGGGGCCAAAGTGGAAGAATGCAATTTCTGGAAATCGGAATGGGTTATATATTATTGAAGCAGTCAATTTTGTAAAAAAGCTGCTTGGTTCAGTGGTCTCGCGCGCGCGAGGAAAGGAGAAGGTCAGGGGTTCGATTCTACCCCCTGACCTTAATTTCTTGGTAAAAATTCTCAGGCCCAAACTGCAACCCAAACGCAGCCTTAAAGAGATAAGGTTTGACAGCTTCTTAGTCCGAAAATCAAGGGATTTTGGAGCTAACCATTACGTGATTTTCAAGATATTTCGTGGAACTCTTTTTTTTGGTTGATTTTTAGGAATTTATAATTCATATAAATCAATTAAAAGGGTGTTTTACACCCATTCAAATACCCTCACCCTAAGCCTATAAATAGGACCCTTGGTTCATTATTTTGGAGAGTTTTTTAGAGAGAGCTTTAGAGAGGGCCAATAATTATTTTGTGAGTGGAATTTTTGTCAAGATTATTTGTGACACATCAATTGTAAGTTTGTTTATTTAATGAAATTGAGTATTCATTCTTGCAATTTTATTATGTCTACAATTATGCTAGCTTAATTTCCTCACTGGGACTAGGTGAAATTTATCATGTGTGATTAATATTGTGTGTGATTTAATTTCGTCTTTATTTCCCGATATGTGCTAAAAGTTTTAAAAATTCGGTATTCATTTAAAACGACACGAGAGTGCGTTTTAAACCTTCGGCATTATTTGAAAAAAAAAATCATTTTTATATTTTAAGTATGAGTACTTTTTGATGGGTTATACTTTTATTAAATTGATTGATAGTCCATGCTTAAAGACTATATTTTAAAATTTAAAAGTGAACTTTTTAAGGGAATAGGGATTTTAGGCGTCTAAATTTAGAGACGTTAAATTTTATTTTGGACTTCTCACGTATTATTTTTCCGAATTAAATACGACGAGAGTCGGTTTAATTTGAGTTATAAAATCGGGAATGACGAATTTAAATTATTGCACAGTGTTAGTTTAACGTGATAAATGGATCCAATGTCCTAGTTTTCACGTTACCTTGATTATATCTCTCGTACTCCTATTTCTTGTTTGTGTTCCTTAGTTTAATATTACATCTCATATCCAACCCAATTTAGTCTAGTTGGACAGTCACAATTATTTTTAAAGAAAAAAATTGATAAATCTCTGTGGGTTCGACCCGTACTTACACTCGCTATTCTATAATAGCCCGTGCACTTGCGGTATTTTATAAAATTGACAACAGATGACCTCACTCTACCTTTCCCATGGTATGAGTTGAATAATTTTTATCTCCATTATATAAACACGCATACACACTTCAGGGGAATATATTGGAAAATAATAACACTAGCCCATGAGAGATCGAAAGGGCGGAATGGGTGCCTAACACCTTTCCATTCCGTAACTTAGCCCCCAAACCTTCGAACTATTAATTTCGAATGCATCAGTTTGTCATTTATGGCACTCTCTCGAAGTGACAACATGTTCTTTTACCTATTTTGTGCAAAATAGGTTGGCGACTCAATCTCTTCACATTTACCCCCACACCGAAGATGGCCAAAGCAGCCTTCCCCAGGGGAGATCTCCCCCCCCCTCCCCCCCCAGTGCCGCCCGGGATGGCCACAGTACCCAATATAGAAAACTCATTCAAAATATAATATCTTTATAAAGAAATAAGACTCAAAGATAAAACTAGAAAAACAACAAATATCCCCAAATAAATTGTTCTAAATTATTAACAAAATATATACTTTAATATTTTTCTCCAAAAAAAAATATACTTTAATATATATGTTTATCCTATGGTGGATTTAGTTTTTAAATATTTGTACTTTCAACCAAAAAATGGGAAAATGAAAAAAATAAATATATATGTAAAAACTATATTTCTACTTTTAAAGAAATATTTTATACGTAAAAATTCATCCTACAGTTTGTCTTTATAAATTTTATACTCACCCTAGACCTCTATCACTTCATCTTTGTAAATGATCCATTTTATATTATTTGTCAATTTTATACTCACCTAATTTCACATATTAATTGGAAGTTCTTATCTGAGACTCAGCTATCGGGGTATATCCTGTAATATTTGAGATTTCAACAATGCCATCTTTTTTAATACCTGTCATGGTTAGTGCAAGTTTTTACGCGAAAAGTTTATATCTTATAAAAACTAAAATGATGGTATGGATGCGGTGACTTTTTTAAATGTTGCTCTCTATATCCTATAAAAATTATATCCTATAAAAAGTTTATATCCTACAAAAGTTATATCCTATTTTTGCTAAACGGTTGCAAGGTTCAGTAAAAACGTCACTTTTCCTTGAGAAATTATGACATAGGTGTTCTTATTCAATTTAATAAATAAATGGATGATAAGATAGACAGTAGTCACGTGGACAAGATAAATTACATGTGACAGGTTAAAATTAAATGAGTATTTAGTACACTAGTTTTGACATTATTTATAAGGATTTGTATTAAAACCTCTAATACTATCATATTAGAGGTATAATTAGTCTTTAACCCCGCGTGATGCGCGAGCAATTTGTAATCATATCATAAAATTATTAAATATATACTCGGGGCAGGTACACATAAATGCCTAAATTTTAAGAGAAATACATTAATTATAGGTAATTAACTCGGTATGTAAGTATATGGGTGCACTAAAAGAGCCCATAAATAAAGATTGTGGTAATACTTTTTATTATTTTATTTTCATTCATTAGGTTAAGAGCTATTTGTATGTTTTTTAGCTTGTAACATTTGCCATGTTATTTTTATGAATTTTTAACAAAGTATGTATATCCCATTAAAAAAAATGTAAGCAGTAAACGAACTTGCATTTTAAACATGCACTAAAAATTATACCTATTTTTTTATAGGCCTAATTAGAATCATAGCAAGGTAGTAGACCCTTTTCAATGAAAAAGAACTTTCTAACAATGAAATCACAAAAGAAAAAACACCATCAATTCTCACTTGAGGACATCTTATTTTTTAAAAAAAATTAAGAACTTTTATTTTCTGTAGTTTAGTTAATTTTATCTTTTGGCACCTCTTAAAGACAAAAGTTGCTAAGATTTTAAATAATTACGTGTATTTGTCATAATGGTTAAAAAAACATTATGCATTATGTTTAAAAAGTAGTATTGTAGTGTTAGGGAGAAAATTGAAGTTGGTGTGACAATTTAACAAAAGACACAAAAACATGAAATAAAATGATACGAATTTGACCAAAAATTAAATATTTCATGTTCATGTCAAATCTTTTAAACACGAAGTGTGTCATATTCGTGTCAAAATTATGAGTCGTGTTATCATATTTTGTCATGTTAATGGTGGTATTATTTAGGTTATCATGTGTATTTCTATTTAATTGAGTCTAAATTTTTTTGAAATTGTGTTAGTCACGTCGTGTCGTGTTTTAAACGGATTGTGTTCGTGTCAAATTAAAAAATCTTAAGTCGTGTTCGGTCGAAAATCAGCCAAAAAGTACTAATTGGCCACTAAGGGACACCACTACATTTTCATTTTTAAACATTATTCTCTCTCTACTCACATGCACACACACACATGTGTGTGTGTGCATGTATTATGGTATTTTATGCGTGACAATACTCGAAGAGAAAGAAAATAATTAGCCAAACATCACAAGATCTTTATGAAGAATTGAGCTTGGGTTATCTTTAAACTTTGTACATATATTTAACAACTTGGTATTGCTCTGTTTCTATTGATTTCTATATTAATAAAACTTACCAAATTTATTTTGATGGAAATGATGTGAGCAGTAACCTCAACTCTCAACTTTATTATATGGAGACCTTAGAAAATCTACTAAATATCAAGTAAATTCCAGAAGCCACTTCCCTCTGTTATGATTTAGCAATACTTCCAGTGTAAGCAGGGATTATTTCCCTTCCTTTTTTTTTATTATCTCCTTCATTAAATCACTCCCTTAAGATCTACTATTTTCACATTTCCAAGGAGTAATATATATGTACTTGATACACACTAAAAGTCCCTCTCTAACAAAGCTCTCAATAAACTGTTTATTACAAATACTTCTTCATAATATCTATATGACATAATTTTAATACCTACTTTGCAACACTTAAATTTCAACAACACAAACATCATATATGCATTATCCAAAAAGAAACCTATCATATTATTTTGGTTCTAAAATTCTTGGGGTGATAAAGAGCATAACCCCAATAACTTAATTTTCATAGATGGAGATAAAGATCGTTAAAGTTCTATAATATATAACTTAGAAAATGATGTGGAGATTCACTTAAACCTTACATCAAACATATAATATATAACGTTAAAAGACATATTTTATATTTTTAATGATACATGTCGTCAATGCAGAAAAGTTTATAAAAGGATAACGAATATATATATTTCATTTATAGAATATTTGATGCCAAACAAATACTTGTATATAAAATTGAAATGCAAAAAGGAGAACATTTAATGATGAAGTAGGTGTAATTAAAAAAACAAAAAGAATAGAACACACACACACACACACACACATATATATATTGTTTAAAAACTATTTTAGAAATAAAAAAATATTATTTTAAACAATACTGTTTTTATAAAAATATAAATATATAATCATTTTTTTTTATAAAACTATAATGTTAACACTTTTGTTACAATTTTTTTTACAAAACCTAATTTTATAAAGATAAGTATAAAATATTTTATTATAAAACATTTTATATTTTTTTATTATAAAATATTTTTTAACTTCAGTTCTTTATATAAATTGTATTTTAAAAGGTAGTTTTATAAATCTAAATAAAAGAAATTTTAAGAAATAATTTTTTTGATAAAGTAATGATAACGTTTAGAATTTATAAAGTAATGAAAATTACTCGTGAGAGATGGAGGCATCAGCATGGGAGGTAGTTGAAGGGAGGGGACGGCGTAAGATGCATCTGAAGGGAGGGTTTGTGAGGGGGCAGCATTAAGCTCAAGGGCGACAGTGGGGTGGGATCACTGATGTTGTCATCCCAGCTAATTATCATTTCTATATAAAGGCAATTCAATCCTGTCAATAAAAACTATGATATTGAATTTGATACCACATCCCAAATGGAAAAAGCAATATATATACATACAAATGCAGAAGAGTCTGACACAAAATAAAAAACATAGACTTTTTATATAAAAACTAAAGGCGTCAGAGATTGGCAGAACTAATAATCTTGAGAAATAAAAAGGTTTCTAAAATTAAAACAATAAGACATTAGCAGTTATATTACCAACGATACTTACTTTTTAGTAGAAAAATATATTACCAAAATCATAATGTACAAAAATGAAAGTGTATACCTCAAATATGTGAAAGTTTATACATCTGTCAGAGTGAGAGCCTTCAAACATGTGAAAGTGTATACTAGGGGTGTTCACGGGTCGGTTCGGGTCGGTTTTGGACCCTAGTTCAAACCGAACCGATCGGTTCGTTTTGGAAAAGGTCAGATCGAAACCGAACCGACTATAAAAAAACCCGTCGGTTTCGGTTCGGTTCGGTTTCGGGTCGTTTTCGACGGTTTCATGTTTGGGCCGGTTTTTTTAAGGGCGGTTTTCGGTTTGGGTCGGTTTTTAAAGATGGGTAATGGTTTTTGGATATAAAAATATAAGTTATTTAGTTTTTTTTAATATATATATTGGTTCGGGACGGTTCGGTTTGAGTCGGTTTTTCCCACGTATAAACCGACAACCGAACCGACATGGTCGATTTTTTATATCCGTAAACCGTAGGCCGAACCGGGCTAAAAAAAACCGACGGTTTCGGTTCGGGCCGGTTCCGTTCGGTTTTTGGGTCGGGCGGTTTTTTTTAACACCCCTAGTGTATACCTTGGCACTGAGCCTTCAAGCATCTAAAAAATCATATTACCACAATTAAACTAGCGAGCACAAATTCACACACACACAACAAAAGTATTGTTGATGTAAAAAACTAGATCGCTCTAATTATTCAATCACAGATAAATAAGACAGAGATTTTTAAAGTGGTTCGGCTAGGAATAAAGCCTACGTCCACTGTTATGTTATTGCTGAGTGTTTGTGGAATTCTTGATTACAAATTCTCTCAAGAAATTCCGGTCCCCTTGAATGAGGATGATACATGGTATTTATAGCCTTGAGGCTGTACATGAAAGGTTCGATACATTAAATGATATACATGTGAAAGGGTAATACATTTAATGCAGAGTGCGTGCCAAGAATATAAGCATTCAATGAATATACGAGCTGTTGATTATCTGGCAATTAATGATACGATCGAGATGCAGCTCGGACCGCCATAGCTGTTCGCTGATCAGGAGTTCCTCGGAACATTAGAGTACTTCGGTGAGTTAGAGTTCCTCGGTGTGATAGAGTTCCTCGGTGTGCTAGAGTTCCTCGGTGTGTTTTCGTTGCTCGGAAAGGGGCATGGTTGGTCGGGAAATGATCTTCCTCGTTGCTATTGTGCCACGTAGATTGACACGTGTCTTCGTATTATTCGTCCACATCAGCATATTAATTTTGGTATCAACAGAAGCCCCCAATGTTTCATATTTTGAACTTTGAGGAGTATGGAACATTCTTTCTCGGTATATGGCAATATTAAATGTCCTTCCTGGGTTTCAGGAACATTGTATTCAAATTTCCTTCTTATTTCGCAGTTTCCGCCTTTTTTATAAGCGCTTCGATCTTCGTGCAATTTTTGTCCTTTTAGCCGCCGGAAGTTCAGTAGTTTCTTTTTGGTAATCATTTCTTTCGCCGCTTCCCAATGCAAAGTATTTAAACTTCTTTGGTAACCATATCGTCGTCTACGTTTTCCATTTTCTGCATTCAAGTTTTCTATTCTCTTCTTCTCTTGTGCGTTCATCCTTGTTTCCGTTCGTTGTCAACACACATCCTTTCTTTCTGTAAGATCCTCTTCCTTTCTTCTGTATCTCTTTTATTCAATATGGTTTATATTGTGGAGTCTGTTGAGAAATTCCGTTCTGATTTTTCCATTCCTTCGTGGGTAACTCTAGAGGTTCTTTCTGAGCCTTTAGATTACTATCGATTGGCTGAGGGACATTGGTTCCCCAGTCTTTTTGTTGCTGAATGCGGTTTTTCCTTTCCACCAAACCCATTATGTCTTGAGTTTTGTCAATATTTTGATCTTGTTCCTGCAAAAATAGCCCCCAATTCATGGAGAATAATTAATGGGGTGCACAAATTAAATCTAACTCATGGGACTCGTATTGGGATCCCTGAAATTATGTTTTGTTATAAATCGGCTGTTCTAGATAATATTTATTATTTAAAAACTAGGTATTTGAATAGGGCTCTTGTAGTTAATCTCCCTGACTCAAATAGGGATTATTTTGAGCACGGGTTGGTCATAAAAAATTGGCAACATGCGCCTTTGTCTGGGAATGAAGTATACAACGGTCCCAGATGCCCCCCATACGGCAATGGGATAGGTTTATTTTTCATTTTATTTTACTTATGAAATTATGCTTTCATCATGTTTGACAAAATGTATGACTGATATCTCGACATGTATTTATTTGTAGTTGATAGCAAAAGAAAAACTCCAAAAGAATCAGAAGTGAATATCAAACATCTGAAACTTATCTGGGGTTTGCATAAGACGATTGCTGACGAGCATATTAGATCTGCTTCATATTTACTACAGTATAAGAGTTACACAACCTCTTATACTGCTCGCCCTGTTGAACCAGCTTCAACACCAGAAAGTTCATCTTCAGATTCTCATATCCCCTTATCTCAGAGAATGGGCAAGAAGAGAGCTCCTCCTGCTCTATTTGGTGAAATTTCTTCTGCTGTTGGAGCCCAGAAAGGCAAAATTGATGTCCCAGAGGGGACTAAAAAAGTAGATGCTGGTTCCTCCAAAGTTGCCGAGAAGCCCCCAGTGGCCCCGAGCAAGAAAAATGCTCCCAGGGAAGTAATTACACTCTCTCCGACCAAGACTTCTTCCTTGGTTGATGCTGCTGACCCTCCTTTGAAGAGATTGAGGAAATCATCCTCAGTTAATCTTGCTGGAACTGCATCTTCTCTACCCGCTGGTGGTAGTAGTGTTTCAAACATCATTCTTCCGAGTTCTTCAATGAGCTCAGTTATACCCGAGGTTCTTGGGGTTGATGAAAAAATTCCTAGGGATACACTGACATCCCTAGCTGCTCGTCATCTTTCTTCAGTAAATTTCTCATACCTTTGGTCTTTCTTTCTTTTTTTTTGAATTCTTGTATTTGTGTTGACTCTATTGTTTTTCTTATCTTTCAGCTGGTGAACTGCTTCAATACCATCGTGAAGAAAGATCAAGTTATTAAAGCTTCCAGTTCCTCGTCCGATGTTGACGATGCTTTGTTGGGTTTAGCCCAATCTGTGAAGGAATCTCGCCAACAGTACATCGAGGAGAAAACTGTTTGGGAGAAAAAGTTGGCTGTGGCTGAGGCTGATAAGATGAGGATGGCTGAAACCTCCAAGAATTTGGAGGAGAAAGTTAAAGTTTTGGAGGTTAAACATCAGGATTCTGATGATAAGTTGAAAAAGGCAGAGGAAGAATTATCTACTCTGCGAGATATCAAAGTCAAGAAAGAGGAATTGGAGGTGAAGCTCTCCTCGGAGAAGTCGAGGAGAAAAGTTGCAATCAAGAAACATTTCAGTGTTGGTTGGGAGAAAGGATGGGAGAGAGGGATAGCTGCAATGACATCCCAAGTTCAATATGGGGAGTTAAAATACTTCCATGATGGCTGGGTAGCTGCTCTGCAAGAGCTAAAGGTCCAAGACGATTCTGAGCTATTCCAACGGCATCTCCCTGGTCCTCCTCCACCAATTGTGGAAGAAGAAGAAGATGAGCCTGTCTCAGATGAGTCTTCTATGGCTATGGGCAATCAAGTTTTTGCCTCTCAACCCTCTGCCACTGAGGACGTTTCTTCCATGCCTCCTCCTCCCGAGAAGATTCCTGCTGATCAAACCGTTGTTACCACCGAGCAACCGAGCTCCTCGTCCTAGCCTCCCAAGAAAGTCTTGGGAGACAAGGAAAAGGTGTGAAGTTGTTCGGTATCATTTCTATATTTCCTTGTAATCGAACAATGTAATTTTTTGATGATCTAATAAAATATATCTTTGCTCATCTCTGTTGTTGATAACTTGTTTTTGTTGATTGTTGTCTTTTTCTCGTCTTTAGTTTGTTGCTAGAATGGAATTGATCTCTTCACATGATACCGAGCTGATGCAGCAATGTCACCAATACTATAAGGCTGGTCATACAATCCTTAGTACATCAGAAATTGTTGATATTCTTGGACATGGTGCCTCAGAGCAGGCAATTGAAGCTTATCAGTACTTGAAAGCTTTACTTGACCGAGCAGTGGCCAACAATGTCGCGTATTACGAACTGATCGAGGAACTTCATGGTTCCATAGAGGATCTCCAAGGTCAGCACAATGAATCAATGGCTTTGTTACACAAAGATTATGAAAATAGATACCAACAACTTTCTTCTGAAACAGGCCATAAGAAGATCATTGCTGCATATGATATTAGGGAAAGGACCCTAAAAGGTGAAATTGAAGCCTGCAGACAAATTGCCGAGATCCTGGAACAAGAAAATAATAATTTGCAGAAAAAATTGGCTCAATATGAATCTGCTACTTCATCTTCTACTGCATTAATACCAGCTACTGATGAAGGTGTCTCATTCTTAGAAGTTGAAAATGCCAGATTAAGGCAAGAGCTGGAGGACTTAAGAAGATCTGCCATTTCTGGAACTGCTCGGGGATGAGGAAGAGGTTCTCGGGGGCGAGGAAGAATCCTCAGCCAAAATGTTGAAGAGGCTCGCACTCAGTCTACTCTGGAAACTCAAGCATTCCAGTTGAAAGTAAAAGACCGTGCTCTGACTGAGATGTCCAATAAAAATCTGTCTCTGGAAGATCAGCTTACATCGATGAAATCTGCCTTACACAATAAGGATCTTTTTGCCAAAAGCCTTCATGAACAATTGGATAGATTAACCTTCCAATTCCATAAACAGCCAAGGGAATTCTGGATGGCAGGATACAATGAAGCCCTTGTTCACCTGGATGCTCGTATTGAACATGCCAACAATGAAGGTTACAAGCAAGGATGGTTAAATGCACTGGGGGTGTTAAAGTTGGAGCAAGGGCATTTTTTATGGGACTATCATGCTCCATCATTATTAGACCTGCCTGTACCACCTTTCAAATTGGATATGGCATGGATCCCAGCTCGTTCCATTCCTCGCAGCCTAATTTCAAAATACCTGGGTGATTATAGCCTTCATTCCCAAGTTGAATTATCTCGTCCTGAGCATCTTTTGGATACACCTTCTGTTATGAACGTCAGAATGCTCAGAGATGTTAATTTCATCAATTCTCCCCTTTGCCTAGAAGATCCTCCTGCCGGCGAGGAACCTGTTTCTAAAGCACAGGGCAAAAAACCAATAGAATAGTAATATCCATGTAACAATTTAGTACATTCTTGTAACTTGTAATTTATTCTAGATTAATGAAAAGATTTTCATTTTCTGTTTGCCAATTTTGTTAGTCTTGTGTTTATCAAACACCTTTATATTTGTACATATGTATCTATGTATCTGTTAAAAAGATAACAATATTATTGTTCAGTAAGCAACTTAATAAAAAGTTACAAGTATTAGTAATGTTTCTCGATCACTTAATAATAAAGTAATGAGTAAAAATGTTTAAACTGTTTCCAACCAACCAGGGTGGGTGAATAATGTTTGTCGACCAATTACAGTTGATGGGTTTTTATCCCCGACCAACTATACTTGGTGTATTTTTTGAATATTTTGTTCTTCAAAGAACTCATTGTAATAATATTACCTCCCGACCATCATAAGTTGTAATATGAGAGTATATTTTTATCTTACCAACCGTAGTTGATCATGCTGGTGTAGTGTACACTTTTTGGCTCCTTAAAGCTTTTGGCTCCTTAGAGCATGTCCTCCTAACCAAAGGAGGTTGGCTACTTATAGCACTTTTGCTCCATAGAGCTGTCCTCCTAACCAAAGGAGGTTGGCTACTTATATCACTTTTGCTCCGTAGAGCTGTCCTCCTAACCAAAGGAGGTTGGCTCCTTAGAGCACTTTTGCTCCGTAGAGCTGTCCTCCTAACCAAAGGAGGTTGGCTACTTATAGCACTTTTGCTCCGTAGAGCTGTCCTCCTAACCAAAGAAGGTTGGCTCCTTAGAGCACTTTTGTTGTAAAACAGAGCTGTTCGTTGTTGATAAGCAGCATTCCTAATGGCTGCCTCTTCTCTGACTTCCTCGAGCATATCCAAATCCAGTCTTCTCATCAAATCACTGATCGGAGAATTGAAATTTAACACCCTGTGTGTTGGTAGGCCCAACTCGGCAGGTATCACAGCCTCACTTCCAAATGCTAGCATATATGGTAATTCTCCTGTTGCTACTCGGGGAGTTGTTCGGTAAGCCCACAAAACTGATTGTAACTCATTAATCCAATTTGCTTTAGCCTCACTTAACCTCTTCTACAACCCATTTAGTAATGTTCTGTTCGTCACTTCAGTCTGTCCATTGCTTTGGGGATGGCCTGGTGCTGAATGAAACTTCAAGACGTTTGACTGATGACAATAGGCAGCAAATTCTTCATTATCAAATTGCATTCCATGGTCTGTGATGAAAGCGTGGGGGAGACCATATTGACAAATAATATTCTTCCATATGAACTGATACACCTTCTCGTACGTCATATCAATTAGTGGTTCAGCTTCCACCCACTTAGTAAAATAGTCTACTGCCACGACGAGATACTTGAACCTTCCTCGGGTCGTCGGCAGTGGTCCAACCAGATCAATCCCCCACATGGCAAATGGCCAAGGTGATGTTATGGCTGTCAACAATGCCTGTGGAGTTCTTCGGATGGAGGAAAAACGTTGGCACTTGTCACACTTCTTAGCATAGTCTATACAATCAGCCCTCATCGTCGGCCAGTAGTATCCCTGTGTCATCACCCTTTGCAGAAGAGTCCGACCTGCTACATGAGCTCCACAAGATCCTTCATGGATTTCTTCAATCAATTCTTTGACTTCTGATGGATGCACACATCTTTGCAAACCTGCCATAATTCCTCGTCTATACAAAACACCATTAGTTAACACATACCGAGCAACTTTATACTTCAATTTCTTGGCAGTTAGTTTGTCCTCCGGTAGCACTCCTTCTTCAATGTATGCTCTGATAGGATCCATCCAAGATGGTCCTAAATCAAGGGTAATAATCTTCACCGTCAGATCTTCTTCTATGCTCCGACTTTCTAGTACTTCAATTGGTATTGTTCTTCGCAGCTCGGTGCGCGTAGCTGACGCTAGTCGGGCCAATGCGTCTGCTCTAGCATTCTCCATTCTCGGTATCCTCACCAATTGAATAGCATCAAATTCTTTCAATAACTCCATCACTTTTGCATGGTACTTCACCATTAACTCTCCCTTCACTGCATATATTCCCATCATTTGATTCACAATTAATTGAGAATCACTGAAAACAATTACTTGACGTGCCTCCATAACTTTCGCCAAATGAAAACCTGCTATCATAGCCTCATATTCAGCCTCATTATTGGAAGCTTTGAATTGGAATCTCAAGGCATACTCCATGTCAATATCATCTGGAGAGTTTAAAACAATCCCTGCTCCACAACCAGCCGTGCAAGATGATCCATCTACATATAATCTCCATGTATGTAACTCGTCTTCAAATTTCTTATCTGTTAGAGTTCCTCGGTGAAATATCATCTGTTTTCTTTCATCATCCCCGGGTATCCTTCGTTCCTCGTTGGTCATTTGTTCGCGCCCTTCTACCAACCGGAGTTGGTCGGGGTTTGAATATGATGATTTTTCTACATCCACAAGTCCTTTTACCAACCTTGGTTGGTCTGGATCTGTGTCTGTTGATCCTGTATCGTCCACAGGTAGGTCAGCAAGCACCTTTTGCTCCTCGGGGGTATCAGGGTATGTGAACTCTTCTATAAAATCTGCCACGGCTTGCCCCTTCAACGATGATCTGGGTTCATACACAATATCATATTCACCGAGCTCTATTGCCCAGTACATCAATCTTCCTGATTTTTCTGGCTTGTGAAGGGCTTGTCTTAACGGCATGTCGGTATACACAATGATGGTATGGGCCTGGAAGTATGGCCTCATTCTTCTACTTGCTTCAATTAATGCCAGTGCCAATTTTTCCAGCTTTGGGTATCTGATTTCCGCACCTCGGAAGGCCTTACTTGTGTAATAAATTGGCTTCTGGACTTCATTCTCCAATCTTATCAACGCCGAGCTAACTGCATTTTCTGATACTGCCAAATACAAGTACAGCTTCTCTCCAGTTATTGGCCTAGACAACAATGGTGGGGCTCCCAAATACTTCTTCAAATCTTGAAATGCTTTCTCACATTCATCAGTCCACTCAAAACTTTTTCGTAGTGTTTTGAAGAATGGGAGGCATTTATCAGTTGCTCGGGATACAAATCTGTTGAGTGCTGCAACACGTCCGGTAAGACTCTGCACTTCTTTCTTCGTCGTCGGGGATCGCAGCCCTAAAAGAGCCTTGATCTTTTCTGGATTTGCCTCAATACCTCGTTGGTTGACGATGTATCCGAGGAACATTCCTTCTCGTACTCCAAAGGTACATTTCGTCGGGTTAAGCTTCATCTGGTATTTATCCAGTTGATCAAAAGTTTGACTCAAGTCAACCAAATGATCTGCAGCTCTCTTGCTTTTGGTGAGCATGTCGTCGACATAGACCTCCATATTGCGGCTGATTTGTTCGGTGAAAACCTTGTTCATCAACCGCTGATATGTTGCACCTGCATTTTTTAAACCAAAAGGCATAACATTATAACAATAAGTTCCCCTTGGGGTAGTAAAAGAAGTACTTTCCCTGTCTTCGGGTTTCATTTTGATCTGGTTGTAGCCAGAATAAGCATCCATGAAGCTGAGTAGCTCGTGTCCCGAGGTAGCATCCACTAGTTGATCAATTCTGGGCAATGGAAAATGATCTTTTGGACATGCCTTGTTGAGATCAGTAAAATCAACACACATTATCCATTTGTTGTTCTTCTTCTTTACCATCACCACATTCGCCAACCAATCTGGATATTTCACATCTTCAATGAATTGGGCTTTCTGGAGTTTCTCGACCTCTTCTTGTATGGCCTGGTTCTTCTCGGGACTAAACACTCTTCTTCTTTGCTTCACAGGCTTGATCTCCTTATTCACATTGAGTTCTTGACATAAGAAGTTTGGATCTATTCCTGGCATGTCTTCATGACTCCAAGCAAAAGTATTCTTCCTGTTTCTCAAGAAAGTTATCAACTCCTGTTTTATTGAAACATCCAACGACGATCCTATCTGAGTTATTCGTTCAGAATGCTCGTCGTCTAGGATAACAATTTCTGTAGATTCCACAACCTGCCCTTTTACGAGTTGAGATTCATCCCTAGGGTCAAGAGTTTCAATTTTTGTGCCTTCCTCCACTTGGTAAGTAGTAGTCTCTTTCTTTGATTCTTCAAGTTCCTCTTTCTCGGCAGACGAATAATAGCATTCCCGAGCTACTTTTTGATCACCTTTCATAATTCCTACTCCAAAATTCGTTGGGAATTTCAAACACTGATGTACTGTAGATGGAACTGCTTCGAACTTCTTCAATCCAACTCTTCCCATGATGATGTTGTAGGCGGACTGCACATTCTTATCCATCACAAAGAAACGTATTCTTTCTGTTCGACAAGCAGGCCAAGTTCCGATGAGTATATCCAACTTGATCGTCCCAAGTGGAAAAACTTTCTCGCCAGCAAAACCCAGAAGGGGTCTGTGATAAGGTTCCAATTGAGATAATTTTAAATTCAGGCTATCAAAGCATGAATAGTACATGATGTCTGCCGAACTACCATTGTCTACTAACACCCTTGAAATGACCACATCCTTCATCCTCATTTTGATCACCAAAGGATCATCATGAGGGTAAAAAACACATGCCAAGTCGTTTTTTGAAAAACCAATCACTAGCTTCTCTTTGTTTACCTTCCTTGGACGATCATCCTCGGCCAGGTTTATTCGCTGAATGTAGGAACAAGCTTGAGCCTCTCCGAGGTAAGCTTTTCTTTCTGCAGTAAGGTCTCCTCCTCCTGCATCTCCTCCTGTAATAACATTACAATCAAATGACCCAAAACGTATGGAAAATACCTCTCGTTCAGGTTTCCTTGGCTTCTTGGGAAGATCGGGGTCATCATCTGGATCCTCTTCATGGTCCCTCCTCTTTTTCTCCTCTGCACGACGAGGAGATCTAGATCTCTCTCTAGTTCTATCATCATTCTTCCTCTCATTCCTGCGATCTACATACTTTGATAATTTTCCTCTTCGGATGAGTGTTTCAATCTCGTTCTGAAGGGCTATACAATTTTTGGTCATATGGCCATGATCTTTGTGAAACTCGTAATATTTGGCCTTATTCCTCAGGTCGGGATCTGTCTTCAGTTTCTCTGGCCACTTGATTTCCTCGTTATTCCTGATTTCTTCCAAAACATGATTAATACCCACTTTCAATGGAGTATAATTATCATACTTCTTTAGGGCTTCCAACTTCATCCTGTTATTCCTAGAATGTTTGTCACCACCATTACCTTTCTGATCTTTCTTCTTAGAATTGTCAACCTCCACTTTAACTTCTTTATCCATATTCTTCTTCGCAGCCATAGCCTCCTCGGCATTCATGATTTTGGCCGCCTTTGCCATCAACTCCGACATATTTTTAGGTGGATCTTTGGCCAAAGTGTAGTACAGCTTGTTAGGCAGCAAACCACTCATCAGAGCAGTGATTGCTGTCTTTTCTTCATAATCTATGACTTCTAACTTCTCGTTATTGAAACGAGTTATGTAATCTCTAGTACTTTCACCTGATTTTTGTCTAACACTTAGCAAGTGTGCTACTCGCTTTACCGGCTTTGCTCCAAAACAAAAATTGCCAATAAACAATTCGGCTAACTGAACAAAAGTTTACCCTGAGGAAGATTATTGTACCATATCTGTGCAGATCCGGTAAGAGTTCCCGAGAATGCTCTACACCTCATCTCGTCGGGGACAGCGTAGATATCTGCAGCAGCTTGGTATTGTTCTATATGAAGTACGGGATCTGTCTTTCCATCGTACTTGGGGGTCACTACGGGTGCTTTGAATTTTGACGGTGTAGGGAAATCCACAATGGCTTGCACAAAAGGTGTTCCTTGAACAAAAGTTCTCTGTAAGGGGTTCCTCGCCTTAGCCATTTCTCCCAATCTATCTTCCAACCGTTGAATTGAACCTTTCCATGCTTCATTCCCTTCCTCGGGCCGCTTAGTCCGAGCAACTGATTGCTCTGACGTAGCTTCCTGAGATTTATTTCGACGAATAGTTGGTCGCGATTGTGCAGATCCTTCTCTCAAACCTGGTGGTGGTCGAAAACTTCTTGATAGAGCCCTAGGTGGACTCATGTTCCTCCTTGGTCCTAACCGACTGAAAGGAGACACCCTACTTAATCTTTCCAAAGCGCTAGTTCTCTCCGGAGAAAGAGTGATACGTTGATCTGTATCCGTAGCCCGTATCGATGAAGTTCGCCCAGGTTGATAAGAAGAATCATTAGACTCCTCATTGCGATATGACCCAGTACGTCTAGATTGCGATTGCCTATGATCACTCCTTTGCCCTGAATAGGTAGGTGCACCGCCCTGAAGAGTTTGAATGAGTTGCCTCATAGATTCTTGCATGGCGGTTTGTCCTTGAGCCAGATTCGTCATAATTCCAGCCAGATCTGGGGATGCAGATGGATTTGGAAGATTTCCAGTATTTCCAACATTTCGATTACTGGATTCTGGATTATCTGCCATTGGTGATAAATGATTTTTATGAAAAACGATAATAACAGTCGTTTCCCACAGACGGCGCCAATCTGTTGATGTAAAAAACTAGATCGCTCTAATTATTCAATCACAGATAAATAAGACATAGATTTTTAAAGTGGTTCGGCTAGGAATAAAGCCTACGTCCACTGTTATGTTATTGCTGAGTGTTTGTGGAATTCTTGATTACAAATTCTCTCAAGAAATTCCGGTCCCCTTGAATGAGGATGATACATGGTATTTATAGCCTTGAGGCTGTACATGAAAGGTTCGATACATTAAATGATATACATGTGAAAGGGTAATACATTTAATGCAGAGTGCGTGCCAAGAATATAAGCATTCAATGAATATACGAGCTGTTGATTATCTGGCAATTAATGATACGATCGAGATGCAGCTCAGACCGCCATAGCTGTTCGCTGATCAGGAGTTCCTCGGAACATTAGAGTACTTCGGTGAGTTAGAGTTCCTCGGTGTGATAGAGTTCCTCGGTGTGCTAGAGTTCCTCGGTGTGTTTTCGTTGCTCGGAAAGGGGCATGGTTGGTCGGTAAATGATCTTCCTCGTTGCTATTGTGCCACGTAGATTGACACGTGTCTTCGTATTATTCGTCCACATCAGCATATTAATTTTGGTATCAACAAGTATATACATTAGAAAGCTTGAACCCGAAAAACAAATAAGAAACTTTAATTAATACCTAAAAAATAAATTTGTTAGATCTTAAAAAAAACTCCAATTAATAAGAATATTTTCTAGCACAAATTCATAAATTTGAGTGTGATGTGAACACACACTCACACACGCCAATATATAATAGTTGTTAGATCTAGAAAATAAAATACAAGAATGTAGGTCAGATTAAATATTCACCTTAAATCATTCAATGTTAAACATCCACTCCGGCATCCATCCTCACAACCCATGAAACAAACACATCAAATACACAAATACATAGTTAGAACAATATTTGTTACATATCTCAAGAAAATCACACCATCAGATGCGTATGTGCGAAAAAAATTGCACCATCAGAAAAAAAATCGCACAATCCGAAATGACAAATCGCACCATCACACAAAAATACAAACACAAAATACATAACCAAATACACCAATCGGGTCTGAAACAGAAGGAGGCGGAGAGTATATGATAGAGAGAGATTTTGTCGCGGTGTCGCGTCACCGATGCCGGTCGTTTATTATATTCGGCTCACCAACTTAATACAAAAACCTAAACTATGACTACACTATTTCAAGGGAATATAGCGGTCAGTCCGAGTATCGAAAATCCTCATAGACTAGTTGTTTGAATTATATTGGTTTAAAACTTCAGGAACAAAAGTGTAAAGGATAATTGTTAACAAAAAGGAAAAGATAATATAGGCATGTGTATTTAAACTAGATTAACAAAAGGAATAAAAACTATAGGTCGCGACAGATATCACTCACCTCCAGTTAACTAGTATAAATGGTTACAAGGGTCTACAAAGTTAGTAAGATTGAATCTCATTTCAACAATTAATCAAATCTAGAGTTGTCACCCCCTAAATTCGCATAAAAGGCCTACTATAATTTTGACGTCAACAAATACCCCGAAAATTACACACGTAAGGTCGTAAATACGGAGCATACATAATATACCCCGTTAAATCTCCTAGGCGTAATAACAAGGATAACCCAATCGAATTAAATGAATAAAAACCATCACCAAATCAAAGCAACTAAATCAACCCAAGGTGAGTTCAATCCAACACAACCTAATTTAGGCTAGCCACTAAGCATGATGAAAAACATAAATTAAAACAATTAACTAATTATAGCAAACAAGAATTAAATTAACAACAACTATAATCTAGGCATGGAAATAAATAATAAAGCAAGAAAACTTGAATTAGTAACAAAGTAAACTAGGGCACAAAGCTTAAAAACGAAAATGGGCTTATAATAATGGAGAAGAAGGAGGAATATTAACTTACAAACACCCAAAATGGGGAGGACAAACCTAGGAGAGATAAGCTCTCAAAACCCTAACCTAAAACTAAGTAAAATGATATATCTTGCAAAATAAACATAGTCTCCCTTTTATACTAAGTTACAAATAATATAGAAAAGAAAAAGGGAAGCAACAAATTTTTCAAGCCAAAATAGAGGGCCAGTCGACTGGGGGCAAAGGGGATCAGCTACTATTAGCGCCCAAAGGCAAAATGGAAAAACCTGGTCAACCGAGGGTGGTGTTCGGTCGACCGACAACAGCTACTCATGTCCACTACCTCTGTCGTAAGCCAAAAATGGAAAATTCGATCGACCGCCGGTGAGAGGCCGATCGACCGATGGTGGCAGCTCAAACCTTCCAATTTTCTCTTCTAAAATCGATGCCTCCAATGGATTCAACCAAGACCCGAACAACGACCATGTTTGGCCAAAGAACCATCTCAATCGCCAAAGACCTGCTGTAATTCGATTTAGACCTGTTTGTGATAAAAGAGAGTAGGACACATTGGTCATTTTTTTAATTATTTGTATTGAGATTTTCCTTATATTTCCCCCTCCGCTTAAAGGTCCGTAGCATCTTCATTTGGACTCGGATTCGTGCACCGTTCACGGCCACGTAAAGCATACTCTGAGGGACTCAACTTCCTTGAAGATTTTGGGCAAAAATCTCAAAGTGTCAATTTACTAAATTGCCCCTAAACGTGCGATAGTTGACAAAGCTTTACCAGAATACACACTAAGCACCATAACACCTACAAAGCTCAATAATACCTCAGATTGCATGTTAACATATAAAATGGAGGTTATCTGGTTATCGAGCATAATTATAAGAATTAAAGTACCCGAAAGGCCTAAAATGCATAAGTATAGAGGGTAATAGGTGCGATGATTCGGGACGAGTCACACCCCCTAACTTACACATTGCTAGTCCCTAGCAATGAAATTAAAAGCACTAAGAACTATAAGAAAACCACAAGACAATAGATATATACAAAACTGATAAAAGTCATTTTCGCGGGCAACTGATTGCATTTAGCGTATGCAATAAGCCGTTAAAACCCTAGGTTATCCTAGTGGATGAGTGTCGTCTCGCGAGGATTTTCAGGGATGAAACCCACAAATATCATATGGTTTCCTCAAAATGTTCCCAATCACCAACATAAGACAAACTCAACAATAATGAAAAAGATTTCAAACACGTAATTAACATAGTGAACGAATTCATCCAAAAGTTCGTAGTTATTAACATTGTAGAACGAAGTTCATAGAATTGAAACCATAAAAATGTGAGAGGGGAGCGAGCACATGCAAAGTATGATTTGACAAAAACTTATATAAACCGGATAGTAAACATTAAAGCGTGCATATAAGTCAGTCATCACTAGGAATTAAGCTCAACAAATGAAATCACTATTAAATTGGAGGTAATACACGGGACATGCAAAAAGAGTAAATGTAAATGGAAACTACGCCGCGCACATGTCATCAAAGAATAACGCTACATAAAAAAATAAAAACGTGCAATCTCAATGAAAGATACCGTTATTAAAGGATGCGAAATGTATTTTCACAAATTTTCGCAACTATTTAAAATTTTGAGTTGAATTCACCATATGATCACATAAGACTTTATAGGGTTGTAGTGTAGGTTAGGCTCGAGTTATGAAACGAAGGAAATATGTATGGATTCAAAGTATTCGAAGATGACAAACTCGGGATAATAGAAAATTGCGGGCAATTTCAAGATTGAAAAAATAACTTCCATAACAAACATTAGATAGGAATTTGGAGAGCGTAAACAAAGCTTATTGAACACTATACACAATATATACAAATTTCTCTTTCTTTTTTTTTCTTTTCTTTTCTTCTTTTTCTCTTGTTTTATTTTGTTTTCTACTTTCTCTTGTATTTTTCATTTCTTTCTTTTTTTTACTTTTCTCACTCTGACATGCTTAATTGCAATCACATAACGCGAACATCATTCAAGCTCAAGTATCATTACAAGCAAAGGTACGGGAGGTGATATATATGGTTTATAACTCCAATGTGGAGTTGGTTATGGAATTTGGGGTTATGAAACGAAAGGCTAAATTAAAGCTCAAAGGGATTGACAAGGGAAAACATATAAGGTGAGGTCAAGGTCAATATTGGCGATACAACGAAGATGGCCTGTGATCATTTCCTAAAATTTACGCAATTCTCGAGTCAAAACGAACTTTGAAAATCATACTCAAATAACACATTCCATAAATGAACTCAATTAATGAACGATCATTGAAATAATAGTGAGATTATCAATGACTGTAACATTTTCAAAGAGGAAAGAAAAGTGTATAACACTTACAGAGGAAGAGAAGCCCAAAGCTCACTAGGTGTTGGTATATACAATGCAACAAAAGATTACCAGGTTATAAAAATCTTAAACCAAATCAATAAAGCAAGAAAAATTCATGTGCTCATGGGATTAAAGTGTAATTCATGAAGTTATTCATAATATCAATACTTGAGGACTAAAGTCTAATAACTTCTAAAATCAATAACATGCATCATTGAGTTGTCTATTGGATTAAGCCATTTTGATAGATAGAGATTTTGCCGCGGAATAACGCCATCGACATTTGTTTCTTATTATATTAGGCTCCCTAAATCGATACAAAAACCTAAACTATGACTACACTCTTTTAAGGGAGTATAGCGGCTAGTCCGGGTATCGAAAATCAATAGAGACTAGTTACTAGAATTATATTGGTTTAATACTTCAAGAATAAAAGTGTAAATGATAATTGTTAACAAAAAGGAAAAGATAATCTTGACAATATATTTAAACGAGATTAACAAAAGGAATAAGAACTATAGGTTGCGACAGATATCCCTCACTCCGAGTTAACTAGTATAAATGGTTACATAGGTCTACAAATTTAGTAAGATTGAATCTCATTTCAACAATTAATCAAATATAGAGTTGTCACCCCCTAAAGTTGCATAAAGGACTACTATAATTTGGGCGTCAAAAAATACCCCAAAAATTACAGACGCAAGGCCATAAATACGGAGCGTACATGATATACTCCGTTAAATCTCCTAGGCGTAATAACAAGTACAACCCAATCGAATTAAATCAATAAAAACCATCACCAAAGCAAAGCAACTAAATCAACCCAATTTGATTTCAATCCAACACAACCTAATTTAAGCTAGCCACTAAGCATGAAGAAAAACATAAATTAAAATAACTAATTAATTAAAGAAAACGAGAATTAAATTAACAAAAACAATTGTCTAGGCATGGAAATAAATAATAACGGAAGAACACCTAAATTACAAAGCAAGTAAACTAGGCACAAAGCTTAAGAACAAAAATGGAGCTTACATTAGTGGAGAAGAATGAGGAATAGTAACTTACAAACACCCAAAATGGGGAGGACAAACCTAGGAGAGAGAAGCTCTCAAAATCCTAACCTAAAACTAAGTAAAATGATATAGCTTGCAAAATAAACAAAGTCTCCCTTTTGTACTATGTTAAAAATAATAAATAAAAGAAAAAGGGAAGCAACAAATTTTCACTATACCAAAATGGTCAAATTGGCACCCTTCAATCGGCCAGCCTTATCACGGTCAATGATCGTGAAAAAAAAAATACGCATTTTTTGTCACGGTCATTGATCGTGACATGGCCATGACAAGGCCGTGACATTTACTGTTATCATGGTCTTGTCACGGTCAATGACCGTGACAAACCTTATAAACTTGTCACAGTCAACGATCGTGACATGTCCGTGATAATTCTGTCAGTAAAAAACCCTTCCCTCTTCTTTTTTCCCACCGATTTTTATTCTCTCCATTTCTCTATCTCTCTAAGCGACTGCACTCTCTCTCTCTCTCTCTCTCTCTCTATGATTTTGGTACGTTTTATCTCTCTATTTATCTTCCATTTGTATATATGTATGTGTATATGTGCATGTGTGGGTATATGTGTGTGTAAATGTGCATGTGTGTGTGTGGTGGATTGAGGGGGCAGGGCTCGGGGTGGGGGGTGGGGAGGGGGTGTATATGTGCATGTGTGTGTGTGTGTATATGCGCGCGCGCGTGTGTGTGTGTGTGTATGTGTGTGTGTGTGTGTGTATGTGTGCATGTGTACATGTGTGTGTGTGTGTGTGTGTGTGCATGTGCATGTGTACATGTGTGTGTGTGTGTATGTGTGTGTGCATGTGTGTGGTGGGTAGTGACAGTGGGAGGGAGGGAGGGGGCAAGGCTGGGGGGTGGGCAGGGGGCCTATGTGTGTGTGTGCGTGTGTGCTTGTGTATGTGGTGGGGGGGAAGGGGGGGCAGGGGGAAATGGGGCGGGGGTGGTGCTTGTTAAATTTTTTTAATCAAATTTTGATTGGTTTATTAGATATTGACCCTCATATGCAAGTAAAGCCCCTTGTAAAAGAATTGATTGATTATTAATTTTTGTAGTAAATTAATAATTAGTGCCCCTTTCATATGCAAGTAGGATTGCCCCTCATTGTAAATTAGTAAATTAATAATTGTATACTTTAATTGTTAGTTTAATTGATGAAATTAATTAATTGAGTAGATGAATTAGAAGGAGTACGAGATACACATTTGTTGTTGCTATTGCGGTTGGATTACAGTGGATCGATGTTCGGTTGGTTAATTTTAGAAGTGGCATGACCACTGGATTATTGTTCATATGTGGGTGGGATTTTTCATTTTTTTTAAAAGTACTTTGTATCATGAACAATATATATATAATATGATAATTAAATGAAACATACTTGGAATTACATATAGTGCGCATAGATATTAGCCTTCTAGTTCTTATGCATACGCATTCAATAGCCCTTAGACCCGTTCGAGAGTCATTACCCCTGTAATGAGATCTCTCGAATTGTCCCATTTGGATAGTTTGGGACTGCATAATTTATGTATAATAATATTCTTAGTGGCTTAAAGTTGTTACTTTTGGAGGAAGTTTTGCAGTCGTATCCTAATGTTCTCTGGGTACATACTAGATTGCCAAGTGTCAGAGTGTTATTTCAATTGATCAATTGAAATAACACTCACACTTGACAATCTACGTCGTGTACTTTGAGAACTATGGGGATATGCTGCCGAATTTTTCTCAAATCGTAACAACGTGCATGAGCTCTTAAGTATGTTACAGAAATATGCGGGATTCAATGGGATAGTACCACTCACCCTTTAGAGGAGATGCAGGAAATAGGAATTTCTATTATAAATTGAATTTGAAATTTAAAAATCGAATATAAATAAGACATAATTAAGTGAAACATATTATAAATATAAGTTTTGTTTATACTAATCCAAGAATATACGTTTCTTACCTTTAATAGGTGATTCATTGTAATAGCTCTGATGGGATATCCTAAATACAAAGAGTGGATGGGTGAGACAAATAAAATGGGGGATGTGTCTCGCAGAGGTGCTAATGAATTTGAAAAATACACAAAGAGATGTCATAATGATGAAGAGTTTCCGTGTCCGTGTGCTAGGTGTAAGATTGATAAGGTGTTTGAGTGGAAAACAGTTGAACTATTAATATGGGGTATGTAAGATAATTATCGATTTTAGAGTTTTCACGGTGAATTGAAAGTTCATTTTGTCCCCCACAACAACCTTCAACAAGTAGGATAGATGTAGAAGGGGATGACGGAGATCATGATATGGTAGAGGATTTAGTTGATGATGCATACGAAGTTTATGAAGCGGATGAGAATAAGGTCACTGATGATGTACAAGGTTCAGGTGCTCGTGAAGATATCACGATAAACCTTGACGATGACTATCAAAGTTTAAAATTTAAGGCGACCCAACCGTTATACTTTGATTGTGAGAAAGATCAAACAACTTTACATGCCATGGTTGGTTTGCACAGTTTGAAGATGCAGTACGGTTTATCTGGCAATAGCGTGACATAAATTCTGAATTGGGTGAAGGACTTACTTCCCAAGGAGAATATGCTTCCAAATAGCTATCCTGTTATGAAGAACAGTTTGAAAGGTTTGGGAATGAAGTATGAATCGATTCATGCTTGTGTGTATGACTACATACTATACCAAAATGAGTATGAAAATCTCGATCGTTGTCCGGTATGCGATGAACCTAGATATGTCCAATCTACCGGCAAGGAAGCACAAGCTTAAAACTGCCTCAAAAAGTGTTGAAATATTTTCCCGTTGGGCCTAGATTAAAGCGATTTTCACAGTTGCATGGATAGCGGAGGCAATGACTTGGAATGATAGGGCATAAGTAAGGGGTAATCTCATGCGTCATCCTATCGATTATACAGCTTGGAGGAGGATGAATTATGAGTATACCAATTTTTCTTGAGAACAGCGTAAAATTTGTTTGGCTATATCAACAGATGGTTTCAATCCATTTGGAAATCTAAGCACCAATCAGAGTGTATATCCAGTGATCCTAGCCCCACTCAACCCACCTCCTTCACAGTGTATGAGACCTGAATTTTGTATGTTATCTTTGTTGATACCTGGGCCAAAGGCACCAAGTGGTGGCATCGATGTCTACCTGACTCCTTTGGTAGAAGAATTAAATGAGTTGCGGGAAGAGGGTGTGCAAGCATTTGACTCTTTTAGAAAAGAAGAGTTTACACTGAAAGCTATGTTGATGTGGACAATTTCTGATTTTTCATATTATGGGAAATTATCCGATTATGTAGTACATAGTTATTTGGGGTATCCTATTTGTGGAGAGGAGACTGAATCTCTTCGTCTCTCTGCTATCTCAAAAAATATATTCCATTTCCATAGGAGGTTTTTACCCCCGGTTTATAGTTTTAAATTTGAGAAAGGTTCTAATTTTTTATCGGGCGGGGTTGAACATAGGCTACCGCCGAGAAAACTTTCAGGTTTAGAAATTGAAAGTAAATCTTCTGATTGTGGCCCTAATATGCCAGGTAAGAATCCCAAATTTAAGAATGTCAAGCATAAGAAGACCCCAATTGGGAATGAAACTGAGACAAGAAAGGCATGGTCTAGGAGGTCAATTTTATTTGACTTGTCATATTGGAAGAATGACCCGGTGTGCTATATATTGGATGTGATGCATGCAGAGAAGAGCCTCGCTGAACATATCGTGGGCACTTACCTTGGGGTACATACTAGATTGACAAGTGTGACCGCTATTTCAACTGATCAATTGAAATAACACTCACACTTACCAATCTACGTCGTGTACTTGGAGAACTACGGGGATATGCTGCTGAATTTTTCTCAAGTCGTAACAATGTGCATGAGCTGTTAAGTATATTACAGAAAAATGCGGTCTTGAACGGGATAGGACCACTCACCCTTTAGAGGAGATGGAGGAAATAGGAATTTCTATTATAAATTGAATTTGAATTTGAAATTTAAAAATCGAATATAAATAAGACATAATTAAATGAAACATATTATAAATCTAAGTTTTGTTTATACTAATCCATGAATATGGGCTTTTTACCTTTAATAGGTGATTCGTTGTAGTAGCTATGATGGGATATCCTAAATACAAAGAGTGGATGGGTGAGATAAATAGAATGGGGGATGTGTTTCGCAGATATGTTAATGAATTTATGAAATACGCAAAGAGATATCAGAATGATGAAGAGTTTCCATGTTCGTGTGCTAGGTGTAAGAATGGTAAGGTGTTTGAGTGAAAAATAGTTAAACTACATTTGTTGAGATCAGGTATGCGAGATAGTTATCGATTTTGGAGTTTTTACGGTGAATTAAAAGTTTATTTTGTCCCCGAACAACCTTTACAACAACCTTCAATAAGTAGGATAGATGTAGAAGGGGACGACGTAGATCATAATATGTTAGAGGATTTAGTTGATGATGCGTACGGAGTTTATGAAGCAGAGGAGAATGAGGTTACTGATAATTCCCCCGTGTGCATTTACGTTGATGAGTGGGGAAAGGAAGGTGCTTTTAGACACAATATATAATTTGAAGGGCCCATCTAATTTTTCGTCCAACTTGCAAAGGATTGGGAATTATGCTACTCATGATTTACATAAGTGTAAGTCCCACGATTGGCATGTGATCATACAATTGGTTCGTCTATTGTTTAAGCACTGTTTCTCCAAGCACAAGGATTTGTGGAGGGCTATTATGCAAATTAGTATTACCTTCTCACTCTTGTGTGAGAATATAGTCAATCGAGAACACATAGTGACCATAAAATTGGCGGTGACCGAAGCGATTTGTGTGTTGAAGAAGTACTTTCCCCCAGCATTCTTTGACATAAGTGTTCACTTATTGGTACACCTATGCGATGAGGCAATTCTTTGTGGTCCACTTAGATATTAGTGGATGTATCCATTTGAAAGATTGATGAAAGTTTTTAAAAATTACGTCAAGAATACGCGATACATTGCAGGATCAATTGCAGAGGAATACATCACCATGGATTCATCAATATATACTCAGGAATATATGCCTGACTCGACCAGCGCTGATGACATTGATGATTTCATCGACGACGGTGGTCATGTGATGGGAAAACGAGTGAAATTAATGAGTTTGAAACATGAACAAGTAGCTCGTTATCTATTTGACACACATGAAGATGTCGAAGAATGGAAAAGGTAAGTTTAAATTATTTTAGCGTTTAACATTATTTTAGAATATTTTATGCATGATTAATTTTGTAATATGCAGAAAATATGAATCCCGTGAGAACAATAAAAGACGAAAAATAAGGGTACAATCAGACAGCGAATCTAGGTTGTGGTTATCACAAGAGGTAATTATAATGAAAATGGTCGTTATATAACGTTACATTACACTCAAACTTTACAACTAATCTAATTAATGTATCTATATTCTCAGCTCTTAAAGACGGGAGATGCAACACCAAGGCTTGCTCGTCTAGCCACTAGACCCTTATTCGTGGCACAAAAGTACAAAAAGTATCGATTGAACGATTACGTATTTAGCGCAAAAGTGTATGAGAAAAGTACAAATGTACAGAACTTCGGCATTTCATACAAGGCTCTTACTTTCTTTCGAGCGAGCGCAAAAGATAAAAACCTCGTTGAAGCTGAAATAACTTACTATGGTGTAATTCGAAATATATTTGAATCGGATTGTATAAGCTTCAAAGTGGTTGTATTTTACTATGACTGGGTAAGAGTTGAGGATAACAATGCTTGTAAAGTTGATCATGTCACCAATTTGATCATGGTTGACTTGTCCAAGTTGAAGATCAACGACTACGTGAGCGATGAGTCGTTTGTTTGTGCATTTCAAAAGGTTAACCAAGTGTTTTACTCGAAGTATATCAACAACGAGCCGTGGTCAATTGTCCTACACGCGCCAAAACGTCTAAATAGTAGTGTGGATGACTTGGTTGCTCCTACCGAATATCAATCCATTTTTTATGATAACCCGAATTTGAAATAATTTTTCAATTTGTAATAAATATTCCAATTTGTACTCTATCAATCCATTTTTAATTGATTTGCACTTTATCATTTTCACTCTTATGTAGTGTGCGTGTGTGTGGGCAGTAGGGGTGGGGGTGGGGATGTTTTAGATTTTTAGTAATTGTACATATTATGAGCTAGATGCTATTGTTTTGGAATTCAGAATTGAAGTGTTAAACACTAACAATTCATTTGGATTGTAGTAATTGTACATATTTGCATGTCTTCTTCTAATTCATTTTGATTTGTACTAATAATGACATTTTTTTACAGCAAATGTCTCCTTCAGGTATTAAGGCGAGGATGATGATGTCGTCTGAGCTCGGTGGTAGCGGAGGCGACGAGGGCTCCTCGGCCCCTAGGCACCCAAATTAGGCTCCCCAAATATGGCAAATTGGGGATAGCCGTCGAGAAAAGGACGGGGCTATTAGCGAGATCCCTCGAGCTGGTAAAAACAATCATCGACCCGGGGTACACTAGTTGGAGGGAGGCGCCAAATGAGACCAAATTAGCTATTTGGGTGGCACTACAGATAATGAATTTATATTTATATTTATATTTATATTTATATGAATATTTTAATTTCAATTTCGATTTCATTTTATATTTTTGTTTATATTTATATTTATTCGCAACTAACATTGTATTTGTTGGACAGGAACAATTCAGCCTAAATCCAAAGCTACGCGATTCCGTCTTCGAGCAGTTGAGGGATCAACACAATACGTGGAAGAAAATATGCGGGCCCGGTACTTTGGGAAGACCCGAGAGTCCGTTATCCGAATGCGTGAATCCATCATGCCGAAGGAGCCGATCTCATTGACATAATGGCAAAAGTTCATTTACAATGAGATCGGGGAGCGATAATTGGCATCCCGCCAATCGGGGAGGGAAAATAGGGAAAAAAGACGGACGTGCACTACTCCGGCTGGACGTTTTACGCCGAGGTGGAGCATAGGATGATGGTAAGATTTAATTTTTCTATAAGTACAGAAATATATTATTCTGCATTATTTTACTTTGTGGGGCCGATACTAATTTTACTTTATTTTATTTCAGGGGACAGGGAGTGACCCTGGGGGTAGGACACACAGGCTTGATACTTATGTGGCTATTCGGACGAAGAAGGGGAAGGATAAGGAGGTGTCCCTAAGCGTCGCGGCCAGGATTGTAAGTAATTCGACAGTTTACTTTTTATTAATTACGTTATAATTTTTTTATTTACTTATTTTACTAATCATGTGCTTTTTATCGTTTCAAGCAAAGCTTAAGGAAGTGCATGAGTCGCAGTCTGATGCCGACAAGGCATCTTTGTCCACAGACGCACTCAGCCAAGTGCTTGGCACTGATCGTAAGGGGAGGACAAGGGGATGAGCTCGTGGGTAGCCAAATCTAGGATCATCGAATTGGAGATGAGCGACACCGGGTTGGCTCGAACGGTGGACTCGCATGACGCGAAGCTGTCCCATTTGGAGGCAACGGTCCAAGATATGTTATCATTCATGAAGCATTAATTGGGCAAAAATCGTAAGGGGAAAGGGAAGGAGAAGGTGGTGGAGGAGGAGGTGCAGGATGACGAGGATGTAGACCTCGCTGCTTCATCGCCGACACGTGCGGACTTTGATGATCCACTCCCCTATTTGGCTCCCTTTAACCGACCGATGTCGACACTTGGTTGGCCGAGCGTGTTTTTACTGGACATATTTGATGGCCAGCAGATAGGGCGGGGGGTGAGGGACTCGAATACCGTCCAGGGTATGCCAGTTCATGGACGTTTGCTTCAAGACATCGAGTTCAAGGTGCTCGTCACGCATGTGTTACCCGGGAAGGAGAACTCCCCCTTGTGGTTGCGCAAAAAATGCGACATGATGTATGTTGCTGGGTGTGTCAATTCGTATATCGTGTGGCCTACTCACCTCCTCAGAACTAACATTACCCCAGACATGTAGTGACATTATTTGAATTGAATTATTTTAAGTTGTTACATTTGAATTATATTTGGATTATATCGTGATGCATATTGTTTTGAATGTATATTTGCATTATCTCTATTTTATTTGAATATATGATGTTTGAGCAGGTACAATGTTGCTATAACAGGTACAAATATACTGCTGGGCAGTGGCAGTAGCCATACCCCCGATAGATTTTTTTTTAATTCTGCCCAGAATTATCACGGTCAATGACCATGATAATTTTTTATTAAAAGTCACGGGTTTGTCACGGTCCTTAACCGTGACAAAACTTGTCAATGTCAAGGATCGTGACAAGTCTAACGAACCTGTCACGATCAATGACCGTGACAAGTTCATGACAATAAAAGTTGGCACCCCCAGAATTATCACGGTCATTGACCTTGACAAGTCCAACTTATCAAGGTCAATGACCGTGACAATTCGACATATTTGATGTAGTGATAACCGTGTCAAAAGCGTGTCAGAAAATGGAAAATTTGGTATTGTTTTAAACTGTGTCAAAAGCGTGCCAGATTCATTATATAGCACGGTTTAAAACTTGCCAAATGAAAATTTAGCACGATTAAAAGCGTGCCAGATTGGAAAATCTGACACGGTTTTAAATCGTGCCAGAAAATCTGGCACCCATGATTCTGGCATGATTTTTAACCGTGCCAGATTGGGTCTGACACGGTTTTAAGTCATGCCAGATTCCTATTTTTGGTGTAGTGTCAACTACTGTCAGTGCCCAGAGGCAAAATGGGAAAACTCGATCGATCGAGGGTGGTGGTCGATCGATCAATAATTGATACTCATGTCCACTACCTCCATGACTAGCCAAAAATGGAAAATCCGATCGGTCGTCGGTGAGAGGTCGGTCAACCGGTGATGGTAGCTCAAACCTTCCAATTTTATTAATTAAAATAGATGCCTCCAATGGATTAAACCAAGACCCGAGCCATGACCGTGTTTAACCAAAGAACCATCTCAGTTGCCAAAGACCTACTGCAATTCGATTTAGACCTATTTGTGATAAAAGAGAGTATGACACATTGGTTACTTATTTAATTGTTTGTATTGAGAATTTTGTTATATTTCCCCCTAAGCTTAAAGGCCTGTAACATCTTCGTTTGGACTCGGATTCACGCATCGTTCGCAGCCACACGAAGCATACTCTAAGGGACTTAACTTTCGTGAAGACTTTGGGCAAAAATCCCAAATTGTCAATTTACTAAATTTCCCCTGAACGTGCGATAGTCGACGGAGCTTAACTAGAGTGCAACCGTACTTCACACTAAATACCGTAATACCTTCAAAAGCTCAATAATACCTCAAATAGCATGTTAACGTATAAAATAGAGGTTTCCTGGTTATCGAGCATAATTATAGGAATTAAAGTACCCGAGGGGACTAAAATGCATAAGTATAGAGGGTAATAAGTGCCAGGATTTGGGAAGAATCAGTATACTTGAGATGAGACGTGTTAAACATCAAATTGAAGATAAACCAAATTAGCCTTATAAGTAAGATTTTGTCAAAATAACACATGAATTAATAAGCCTTATAGAAACCCCTAATAAATGTGAACATCAAATGGGGGGGGGGGGGGGTACTTGAGAGATCTGAACCCAAACAAATGTACAAATCAAACTTAATTTGAACAAAAACAAAAACTGAATATAGATCTGCAAACAAAAACTTAATCAAAACTAATATCAATCATAAACCCAAAAGTGGGGTATACCATATTAGTGAGAGATAGAGCTTAACAAGGGAGGAATGAGGGTGTGGAAGGGAGCAACGCTGGAGCAGGGAGGTGGGGGAAGATGGGTAGGGTTTGTGAGAATGAGGGATGTGGAGAATAAGGGAGGGAGGCAACTACGGATGAGTGTGGGGAAGAATTAGGGATACGAGTTAGGTTTAGTGCTTTAAGCGTGTAGTTTGCAATTTTGCCATGTCATAAGGCTCATCTTGTGACGTGGAAATTTATAAGACCGTTGGATCTCAATTAATGGATCAATCTCGGTCGTTAGTTTTTTTGAACAGTAAAATACCCTCCTCTCATATATATATAAGACCATTTGCCATGTCATAAGGCTCATCTTATGACGTGCAAATTTATAAGACCATTGGATCTCAATTGATGGATCAATCTCGGTCGTTAGTTTTTTTTAACAGTAAAATACCCTCCTCTCATATATATAAGTTTTTATATGAAAAATGTTTTTTTTCAACTAATAAATGATAATATTTATATAATAAATAGTTTTATATCTAGAAAAAATTATTTATATGAAACATCTTTTTCTTTAATTAATAAATGTTAATATTTATATAATTTTTTTTTTAATGTATAACTCAATTTTTTTTAAACGTACACTTTTTTAAAACGGTATATAAAATTTGCACATTAACATAACTTAATGAAAACATTTTTTTTCCTTAAAAAATATAATTTTTATGTTTATAAAAACAACCTCTTAAAACATAATTTATGTAAAGAAAATAAATAAAAACTTCAGTTCACGTTAGAGAGTAGAGAGTGAGGAGTGTGTGTCAAAATTGAGAGTAACTCTAGCATTCGTTAGTGTTGAAGTGGAAAAATAAGATGAAGAGACATCATATATATATACACGCTAGCGAAATGCCCGTGCCTGAAGGCACGATGAAATTTTTTAAAGTACGTAATTGTGAAACAGCAAAAATTTTCAAAGTATGTAATTGCTTTACAAAATGGCAAAAATATTGCACCCCAATAAAAAAAAGTGTAGTTTTTTAAAAAATTGGCCATAATCTCATTTGTGTATAAGACTCTTCACCATGCTTAAGAAATGAAAAATTATCGAACAATATTCAAATAGTCTAAATTCATCAAACAAATTCACATATAATGTGAAATACAAAATATTCATCCACTGAATTCACATTGTGCCTCAAATAAACAAAGTGTCTATTTAAAAAAAAAATAGACATAGGCTCCTTTATTTATTGGACTATCCTCCCTCTTAAGGGATAACAACCAATCCAACAATATTCAATGATCTCAAAAGTAAAATATAATAAATATTTTAACAAAACAAACTTCATAAAAACAATCACATATATATGAACTGAATTAGTCCCGCATGTTCCACTGTATTAATTGTCTATAGTTTTCAAAATGTGACCTGATACAAAACGAAAAATATAGTTAGTCAATTAAAATAGCTAGTCAAATAACAGTTTTCTTATAAAATAACATCTATAAAAGAACAAGTTTTTTATATATTAATTATTTTTTTATATTAACAGTTTTTGCTCTTTTTTATATTAACATCTATAACTGTGTTTTTTTTTATAAAATAATAGTTTTTTATAAAATAACATTTATAACATATATAAAATAACATTTAAATTATTTACCGTTTCTTAAAATTATTTATTATTTTTATTGTTTTTATAATAACGTTTTTTATTTAAACTGTTTATTTTTAACTATTTTTTTAACTATTAATAGTAAATAATTTAAAAATATAATAAATAATCTAACCCAATACTAAAAACAAAGTAAATGATTTAAAAGACTGTAAAGCTAGAAAGAACGCACATATATGCTTATAGCCACAATGGTTAACCTGAAATGAAAGAAAAAGGTAAGACAATTAAGAATATTCAACCCAATGCTCTAAAAAAATGAATTTAACTGCTTGTAAACACGTGCCAAGGGTATAACAATAGTAAAGCGATGTTTGTTGTCGAATTTGCTAAGGGATGGAGAGAAAGATTGAGATATTATAAATAATTGCAAAGGAACTTTTAGAAAGAGCACAAATATATTTACAATAACATTTCAGATGGAGAATAAAGTTTGATGCAACTATACGAAATCAAAGTAGCATTATCAAAGTAACAATAATGGAACTCACAACATAAAGCTTGATGCAAAATCAACAATGCAATTGATAGCTTCATGTACCATAATCCGTGGTTAATCATCAAGTGGTCACGTTTTTTTATGTAAAGTGTGGTCAAATCATACTATTCCTAAAATGCAGAAATTTAAAGCAAAACCAAGCCGATTACAATTCCCGAAGTAATACTTGAATATGCAATAATCTTTTTCACAAATGGCACAAAAGAGGCCACCCATTGACAAAGGAAACACACACCCAGTTCAATGAAGATCTCAGGAAAGCAGTTAATTAGACGAAAACATTAATTCAATTGGGAAAATAAAGAAACACACCCCAAAATGTATAAAATAGTATTTCTGGAGTTTATGGTGTTTCTGCTGACACTTGATTAATTTTAGCCTTTTTTACCCTAAAAAATGTTTAAAATAGTATTCTAATAATTTGTTGTAAATTGTAACGAACAAACAAATTCCACCATATAAAATGACCACGCCACATCTACATTTTATTTTATAATTTTGGAGTTGTCAACCTCAAGAAAAGATAGAAGAATAGTATAAAAGGAGGATTTTTTTATCTCCAATTATAACCACCAACATAAACAATGTTAAATAGTATAAAATGAGTAAAACATATTATTACCCATAAATAGGGTGTTATGTAAACAGATTATTACCCATCAAGGAGAAAATGAATTTAAAAAAATCATGCAAACATGATGTTATTTTCATAAAATTATTTCACACATAGTCTTGTCAACAAACTAAGTAGATGATGTAATTAAAAAAACTACATAGACAATGATGAATATAAATGTGAATTTTTTTTTTTTACCCAAAATCAAACCACAAATTGATTTTGTATTACCCAAAAATATCATATCTACAAAAAACACATTAGAACTACAAAAAATGAATTTAAAAAAATCATGTAAACAAAGTGTTATTTTCATAACATTATTTCACACATAGTCTTGACAACAAACTAAGTAGATGATGTAATTAAAAAAACTACATAGACAATGATAAAATTTAAATGTGAAAAAAAAACTTACCCAAAATCAAACCACAAATTGATTTTGTATTACCCAAAAACATTATATCTGCAAAAAAAAAAACATTAGATATGCAAAAAAATATTCTAAAAGTGAAAAAATTAAACATTAAGGTTCTTCAGTTGAAAAATTCTAACCTCGTTATAGAACCCACCTAGTATGCTTGTTGAAAAAAAAAAGAGTTATAAACAGAGGTGTGTGTGTGTGAGGCAGAGGAGGTGGGGAGGCGGGGGTAGAAGCGACAGGAAGGCGGAGACAGAGGCGTGTGTGTATGCGTGAGTGTATGTGCGTGTAAGAGGGTGAGAGAGGCTACCTGAAGGCGGAAGAGTTGGAGATGTAGGGCGGTGGTGGAGTGCGACGGTGAATAGGGTTAGTGTGGGAAGGTTTGTGTTGAAGAGAGAGAGAGAGTGAAAATGTGAATAAGGGAGAAGGGGAAGGATTTGGGTTTCAAGTTTTTTTCTCTCATTTGCCATGTCACAATGCTTAAGTTATATATATATATATATATATATATATATATATATATTACTTTCTCTCAATCATTCTTTCAAAATATTTTCTCTCTCAAGACAACTTTCTCTCAGCCATTCTCACTCAAAACTCTACATAAACTTCCCATTTAAACACTATACATACTTCACGAATAAATTACCATATTAATTATTGAAACAACATAATAACTAGGATTTTTAGTTATTGAAGTTACCATATTGAAGTTACAACAACTAATTGAGGTGCTAACAATGGGTGTGGCAACTCTAAAACTAATAAAAATTGTCAAAATATTATGTTTGAGGTAATTTTTGCTGCACAAATACGTTTTTTTAATATTTTTTTACCCTAGAAAGAATTAAACCTGAAAATAGAAATTTGCATTGGTTCGGTATCGGGTCCCCGAATAAAAGTTGATTTTTTTTTTGTGAAGAAAATTTTTCATTCGGGATGATTATGCCGAATGGAATGCATATATTCAGGATGATTGTGCCGAATTAAATGCATATATTCGGGGTGATTATGCCGAATGGAACGTATATATATATATTATTTTTTTTGTTGAAAAGTCTCATTGGGGGTAATTATACCGAATGAAATGCATATATTCGAGATAATTATGTCGAATTAAATGCATATGCTCGGGATAATTATACCGAATGATGTTTGAATTTAATTTTTCATACCACATTTGGTTTGGAGCAAACATGGCGAAATTTGGGTCTTTACTCGGGGTCGGGATACCGAACCGCTAAATTATCAGATAGGATTTTGTACACTAGAGTTTATTGATTATGTGGTGTTTTCTCAACATATGATGAGTATTAAACATTCTTTGCATAAAAAAATTAACACATTATTATTGTTCAACATGTGTTTAATAGGTTTAACATGTTTTTCAAGGGCTTAACATATTTTTCATAATGAATAATATATCAAACAATGTCTATTATATATATTTTGATGACTATAATATTGCTTATATGGTGTTGGATGATGATTTGATGAAGATCTTTGAAGCTTTGGATGTTTAGACAATGAGATTAGTTTGTAGTTGAGGTTGAGAGGTTTTGAAGTTAAAAGGTTGAGAGGTTTGAATGTGTAGAAAGAAGGAAGAAAAGTGGGTAAACATTTTTTTACAGTTTTAAATATATGATAGTCCTTTGATGGTATTTGAAAGTAACTATTAAATTTATGTGGTATTTGATAGTATTACTAGGTTTTATCCCCGCGCGATGCGTAGGCGCTTTGAAATAGTTGTGTATAAAGAAATCAGTTTTTTATTGAAGATATTATTATTGATAAAATAATTTTTTACTAGATAGTGTAAATTTTTACCCAAGTGTTATTTGAATTTTAAAATAATGAAATTCTAGGTTTGATCTTCAACGTCGCCTTTCGCTCAACTGTCTTCATCATCTCCATAGTACTCATGTATATCTTCAATTATTGGTGTTCCTTGGAGATTAAATTAAAAGATAGGCTAATTTCTCAAAACTTTTGGGTTATTTCTATTCTGATCTGTAAAAGTATGAAGATTACCTTTCAGTTTGGTGGTATGAAGTTTTATCTCATTCGTCTTTACATCAACATCCATTAATAGGAATTCTTTGTATGGGGATATTTCTGAAGTCATTTGGTGTAGCTCGATGTGTGTTTCCTTTGTTAGAGATGTCAGGGGATCGTTTTCAAAAATCTTTTGCTTACTTCACTTGCTGTAATAAATACTGAGAAAGGCAGGCACAATCATGCCAAGTTATCTATATATTTACAATGTCAAACTCATCATCATTATGACCCTTGCCAACATCTATATAATTTACATTCTGCAACTATAACCCGATCTTATACTGCATTGAATTTTAGAGATGCGTGAGGTCAATAAAGTGATTAATATTCCTATAAAAATAAGCATATGTACAGATTCAGCAAACATGCTAACATCTAAATGGCATGTAAAAAAATCAAAATGTAATAAGAGTGGAAAAGAAATCCAGACCCTCTTGATGGTGAAGTTATAGTTTTTTGATAGATGGGTTGCCGCACACATTTGGTATTGTGAATTTTCACATAAGGAAAATTACAATACAAAGAGAGATGATGGTTGGAACTATCTATGTGAGTAATTTTATAGACGTGTTGTTTCACAAAGTGAGTAGTATACATATGAAAATAATCATATATACAGATTTAACACACATTCTTGTTTCAAATTGGCATGAAAAAAAAATTATAATACAATAAGAAAAATTGCTATGTATGCACATAAATTATCATTCAATAAAAAATTAAAATATATGCACCATCATATACACCGCGATACACACATTACATCAACTCATCAGTTCATTTCAATCATTAAATTTCCAAAATATCCAAAATAAAAGGAAAAACAAACTTGAATCAAGTAAATATTACATCGCCGCATGTTTACACCTGGAAACATGAACAAAAATCAATAGAAAATCAGTACTCTTTATTCAAAGAACAAAACTTAAACAATCACAACAACAACTATTGTTGGATGCAAAAATTCATTAAAATTGAAGTTTCAAACACCAAATTCTAGAAAACCCTCTATATAAAATCAAACCATAAAGTCCAAATCCCTAATTTAACAAAAACTCAAAACTGAAAGTCGAGCCCCAAATTCCTAAACCATAGATTAAATATGCAAATTGGAGCTGAAGTTATATGTTTTAAACCCATAATTTCAAAACTCACTTTGAAGCCCAGCAAATCCTAAATAATGAAACTAAAAGAACTTAATGATTTTAGGCGACGTTGTTTGGTGTGTGTAGAGAGAGAGAGAGAGAGAGAACATGTTTGAGTGAAGACAGCAAAATGGGGCTGTAATACCCCGTATTTTTATGGCTTTTAAATATGAAATTAATTAAATAAAATTGCTTTTAATTATGGAATTAATTAAATTAATTTGGGATAATTAATTGGAAAATAATTCGGATTTAAATGCTAGCGAGACGAGAGTTAGTATTTGATTATTATAATGTTGTTGAATATTACTGAGTGATTATGCTAATATGTGATTATTGAATTTATTAAAATTGTCGTGAGTTGAAAATACGGCAGTTTCGGTAATTAAGTTAGGACGTGCATGTAAGTCGTGTCAAGATCCAATTTAATGGATTTAAAAGTATTTTTATTTTTATGTCATCCGTATGAGCATTTTGAGTGCACTATCGTGCCCGGTAGGGTCGAGATAGTCAGAAAACACTAGCCGGGGATTTAGTTTGGGTTCTGGGGCATTTTTAAGCATAATCGGCAACCCGGGAGGGTATTTTAGTCATTCCTATTTTTGGGTGAATAGTGACCCATGAAGTTTAGATAGTTATTATCATCCAACACTTGATTCCATTAGGGTTTCACAACCAAAAATCATAAACGACCATTAAAGTGGAGGAGAATGGAGTTTTCAAAGGAGAACCACCAATTAGAGGCTTTTTGCACCGCCGTTACCACCACCGGATAGATCGGAAGGCAAGGTCATCCCCATACCGTCGCTTCATCGAACCAGAATCTTCTTTACCAGGTAAGTGATTTAACTTGCAATAATTTAGCGCATATATCATCCATGTTAGGTTATAATTGAAGAATAACCTTAAATATTGATAATTAAATGGATTTGAAGAGTTGAAATCGTAATTTGGGTAGGTTTTGCATGTAGATTAACTTCTGGGATTTTACCAGCCACGAAATCATTATCCATGTGTAGAGAATTATGGAATTTTATTGAATTAGATATTATTCTTGAAGAAGTAGAAGAACTAGGGTTTTTATATGAAAAATTGGTAAATTAATCCAAGAATTTGATGTTTTACTTTGATTTGATGATTCTAAAACGTGGGAAATGATGCAAACATGTTGGTATGATGATTAGAATACTTGGTTGGGATCTTAAGACATTGTAATGAAGAATTAGAGGTGTAAAAAGAGGAAAACCCATAACTGTTTAAGAGAATCTGGGCAAATACCTGTTTAATCGATCAATCGACACAAGAATGTCGATCGATCGATCCTTTTCGTCGATTGATCGACCCCTCCTGATTTTTGGTAATTGTTTTCCCTTAAGGTTAAAGAAAATCCCAAGGCCGATGATGATTATTAGGGTGATTAATTTGATATTGTGGGACTTAGTTAAGGTCAGTAGAGTCTTAGTTATTGCTTGAAAAATGTTATAACTTTGGGAAGGAACGTTATAATTACGAGCGATTATCGAGTGAGGACGGTTTAAAATCTTTCGATTTGGGACTGAAAGTGGAACGAAAGATAATATAAGGGTATGAAAAATAGCAGAGGGATTTTATATTTGATGAGATAACATTTGAAACTAATAGGAGACCTAGTAACCTTTTGGGATAGGTTTAGGTACTCAAATTGATACGACGAGAGAGTTATCAAGTTACATGTATATTCACGTAGGATATTCTGGATAAAATTTCTACGTACAAGACTAAATAGATAGAATGTGTATATCTATATTGAAATATGATTTCTTAGATTATGTGAATGTCTAGTGAATGTATTTTTTATGTGTATGACATACCTACCATACTTGCTATCACGGGAGGTTAGTTTTTTTTTTGAAAAGGACCCTCTTATCCTTGTGTGCCTTCGGGGGGATTTAGACTGGTACCTTAAGGACATAGGACTGTGAATGACTTATTTGTGAGTTGAAAAAAAAAAACTTGTTGTCAATTTATAAAATACCGCAAGTGCACGGGCTATTATAGAATAGCGAGTGTAAGTACGGGTCGAACCCACGAGGATTTGTCAATTTTAATTATTAAAAGAATTACAACTGTCCAACTAGATCAAATGGGGTAGAGAATAATTATAAATTATACAAAATAAAAGCAACTACGATAAATGAGAGCAACGCAAGAGATTTGTAAACAATTAGGAAATAATTAGGATTCGGGGTCCATTTATCACGTAACTAATATTGCACACTAATTTAATGTTGCCATTCCCTTTTTATAACTCAAATTAAATCGACTCTCGCCGTGTTTAATTCGGAAAATATGACGATTATGATCAAAATATTTTTAACGTCTCTAATAGACGACTAAAATCCGTATTCCCTTAGAAAATACAAGTTTTAAAATTCGCAAATGTATTTAAGCATGGACTATCAAAACAATCAAAGTGCAAGCATAATCCATCAAAAATTACTATTTTTAAATCTCAAAACATGATTTGACAAAACAATCTCGAAGGTTCTAAAACACACTCTCGTGTCGCTTTAAAATGAATACCGAATCTTTAATAACAATTAAAACAAGTAGGGAATAAACAACGATAAAATTAACGTGACAATATTAGTTAACTATGATAAACTTTACCCTACTCCTAATATAAGAATCAAGCTACCATAATGAAAGAGAAATTGCAAAAATGAGTAGAGATCTTCATTAATAAACCAAACTTACAGATAGTTCTCTCACAACAATCTTGAATCCTCTAAAAAAATGATAAAAACTTGGCCCTCAAATTGATTACAATCACTCAAAGTTGCTCCCCGAAATCCTCCACGAAAGTCCTCTCTAATTCTCCGAAATTATGATCCCAAGGGTCCTTTTTATAGGATAAGTAGTGAGGTATTTGAGTTGTGGTGGGACTCTTTCTGATTGACCGAATAGCGTTGGTAGCTATCTCTCTACCTCTTTAATCTTTGGATCGTGATAAGGGACGAAATTTCCCCCCACTCGAAAACTCTTATATTTTCTTGTTGAACATGCATGCCGAGTTTCGTCCAAATCGGAGAATAAAAATTTCCGTGTTGAACATGCATGCCGAGTTTCGTCCAAATCGGAGAATAAAAATTTCCGACTTTTTTACGATTTCACAAGTGTCAAAACAACATTTTTTTGAACGACCGTAAAAATAAGTTTTTTCGCGCCTTTTTTGAATTGATCATCAATTTGCACCAAATTCCATTATTACCTGCAAAAATTTCACTAGGCAACTTTTTTCACAAATTAGCACAAGAATATTATAAAATTATCGAAGTGCCCATTTTTTATTTAAAATTACCATTTTCAATATGAATTCAATCATTCTCGCATTTTTTCCTCCTTTTAATAAAATTGTCCTAAGAAATTATTAAATACACTAAAATGGGACTAACAAAGTATAAATTTGGGTATAAAATATACAAAATAATGCACTCATCACTGACCATGGGAGCATAGGTATGTGCGTGACCCATGGGTATGTGAACTATGTTCGCCTTTAATATGTGTGATTTGTATTTAGATGGTTCGTGAGTGATTCAGAACACGTGATCCTTATATACGTGATGTACATGGATTTGATAGTAGAGTATGCGTGCATCGCAGCTTAGCATAGGGGTTCTATATATGTATTTATGTACTGAGAGTGATATACTTATGTACTTGTGACTGGTTCCTTGTTGCTTAGTAGATGTGAATAACTAAGATATTTGAATGGACTAAGAATGAGAATTTAATTAACACTTGAGATAAGAAATTTTAATAAATGCGAATATGGGTTATGAATATAACTGGTTTGGGTACTAAGAGTAGACATCCTATGGTAGAATGCGAAAGTGGATGTGGCACAGGCTAGTTAGTTAGCGGATTAACTGGGATGGGTTAAGGGCATACGTTAGGCGTGCACATTAGTTGAGAGGTCAGAAACCCATGTGAGAGTACGCAACTAAGGTGTATATAATATGTGTTGTTTATTTGTAATTTAAACACTTGCTAAACTTTTAAACTGTTTTTACCTCTGGCTTTGACCCGTTTTCCTCCAAATCTATTTTTTTGTTTTGTAAAAATATTTTAGGTGCCCAGCCACAAGGACGCCAAGCATAGGAGTCCATTCTGATGATGTGCTGTAGCTGCTGTGGAAGCTGCAGGATCTGGGTATTAGATGCATTCATATTTATCCTTGGTTCCTTCAGAGTCATTTGTATCAGTTAGGGCATGTCGCCCATTCTTATTTATTGGTTGTAGTTACAGACTTTCATTATTTCATTTATTGGTTTATTTATTCAGACTCTTGTATTGGGACTTTATTTACTCTGGCATTATGATTATTGGAGTGTTTACTTCAGACTCAGTTGATTTCATTTCGTTGGTTATTCATATGAGATTGTTTATGCGATTGATGGTTAATGATTTAATTCTTGATTATTTGTTAACTTAATTAATAAAAAATTGACATCTCTCTTTTTAAACATTAGGTGGCTAGTAATTAATTAAATATTTTTGACAGTGATGTTAAGACTGAACCAACTTGATATTCTATATTAATTTAATAAAGGAGTAGCTACCCGGTATTTAATTAGACGGGGTGCCACATGTGGTATCAGTGCATCAGGTTCTAGTGTCCTTTAGGATCTGTGCGGCTTATTATGCTTTCAGCGTAGCTTTCTTTGATATAGAGCCCTATGTTTAGGATTGTTGATTTCTTTGGTGAGATTTCGTTCTCCTGCTATGATGTAAATGACAGTGAATCTTATTTGCATTCGAGTGTGTTCGTGTGCCAAACAATGCAGTACGTCAGGCGAAGATAGTTAGGCGGACAGCAGGAAGCAAAGCTCAGTTGAGGTTATAAGGTATATTTAAGAATGATGACCGTAGTTGAGGTCACCCCTATTATGGCACGGAAGGCCAGAATGATAAAGACGGTTAAGGCACAATATATGACTTTCAGGAACCACTATAGTAAAAAGTGGGGTCAAATTAAACTCACCCAGCAAGGTTGGAATGGGAGAGAGTCAGACGAAATATTGAAGAGAACCAGCAGTGAAAATACTAGAAATGCGGAGATGGTGTGTGTTAGCCAACAAAGGTAAAATATCCAAAGGTTTGGGCCTAGGTCGGAGTACGGCAAATCGGGAATGAAAATTTTAGGAAAAAAATTTCTTGGCTCGTAAAAGCAGAGTTACATTGGTGAGAGGCAACCACCACACTTAGAAGTGGAATGTTTTGTCAAAAGAAGGAGCATACGTATAGCTTGGCCATAAGTTCCTTCATTAGATGTTCAGAGTGAGATGCGAATATTATTCTGAACTCACACAAGAGGGTCGAACAGAGGTCACTTTGTGAGGAGAAATTTCATTATTTAGGGAACCTTACACCGGGTGAAGTATGTGAAATGGAAAATAGGATATTAAAGGGAGAATTTGAATACAAGAAGAATTGTTAGCACTTCAGGGATATTCTGCTTGGATGGTAATTAAGTCGCATTTTGTTAATATGGAGGTAAGCTCTTCCTTATGAGGGGAGCTACAAGAATCGAAGAATTTAGATAGAGTAGGACTGGGGAGAATGGTATTGAAGAAGCACCACAAGGGGGAGACCCATCAGGGAGCCCATTTAAATAATTCGGATAGCTTAATTGTTATCAAGCGATGGTGATTTCAGAAAGATATGTGGAAACCAGTAGCGTGTTCCTTAAGGCCATCAAAGCTAAGAGAACAACGGAGATAGTCATCAGAGTCGAGACTACCAACGTCCGAGAGAAGGACCACCTTAATATGGTCAGTGTGACCAGAGATAAGTGAATTATGAGTAGAGGTATTTTATGGGGAGTGAAACTCGTGCGTTATAAATGTTTCCCGAAGCAAGTATAAGGATAAGGGTATGGTGCCTAGCAAGAGCAGTAGTTATTAAAACTTTCGATTTGGTACGGACAGGTGTGATAAGTCTAGGAACCATTTAAGCTGTCAGGGCGATTGACAAGGTAGAAGTATGAGTTATATCCTCAGAGGATGTTGCGTGTTGTACGTGGCACGAACGAGTTTCTACATTTGTTATTATTGTTATTTTTCATTTGAGAGTCGCGTTTAGCGAGTATCTCGGCAATGTTATTATTTATGTGAATATTTTCTTGGGTATAGTTGGGTTACCTTTATTATTATCCGCGAAGGATGAATGGGTATATTGATAGCGATATATACTTTATTGAAATTACTCGTTTTAGTGCTGTGTTATACGAGTATGATATTATCCTAATTATAGTTTTATTATAATGTTTAAATCGATAGTGTGCGGTTATTCCAAGTCTATCGGGGTTACTACCTTAGTGTAAAATGTTTTGTTCTGGCGAGGCCCCATCTGCGAGAGGGTCGGGCTCGCGATTGTGATTGTATTTTTGAAAATATATATATATATATATATATATAATGGTCTCGGACTTTCGTTCCCGCTATGTGCAGGGACTTTATCGATATGATGCAGAGTGTATTTAGTTTACTGTTTAGCGGAAAGATTTAGCTGGTTATTATAATTAACGCTCAGGATGTAATAATAAGAAGAGTTCATTGTTATATCACCCTTTAGAGACGTGGGAGTTAATACTCATGGTTGTATGTCTGGGGACGGTATTTTGAGAACCCCGATTATATTTGCATGATGTTTATGGAAGGTGATTTCCATAAATGTTAAGAGACAGTGTCTTTCGGAAGGAGTTCCTTGTTTAAGTGTAATTGTGAGAAGATATGTAACTTTGTTGCCAAGAGATGGGAATATAGGGGTACATGTTATGGACTAAGGGCCTAACGGATTTCGATGACCGACAATGATGATACGAGAAATCGGCCACAAGGCGTTCTCATACCAGCAAGTCAAGAGTAGAGTGTGTGATGAACAAGTAAAGCAAGTAAATAGAGAGAAGACAAGATATAGAGTGGTTCAGCCTTTAAAATAGACCTACATCCACTGTGTTGCTCCGTTCTCATTATGTGCGTTGCATTGTACAGTATAATCGTGCTTAAAGTGGCATACAAATATGAGAATAAAGGAGAGTACATGGCAGTACTGAGGATTCCGGAGTGCCGGATAGGTGGCTGCGATGTAGATGTGTGGCCTCCAAGTTGTGTCTTGAGGTTGTGTAGTGAGAATCTGTATTGTAGAGCCTGCCTTGGGCGTATCTGGAATCGATCCCCCTTTTCCGGGTATGGTCCTCTATTTATAAGGAAGTGAGTTGAGTCACGTGCCCACAGCACGTGACATGTACCAAGTCTGCAGTCACTTGTGGATAAGGGTGCGCAGCCCGTAGAGTAAGCAACGCTTAGTAGTGAAGTGCCCTAAGGTGGGGTGCCGCGGCCTCTTATGAACAGGGCCGCACCCTACGAGAGATATGGCCGCGCCCTGACTGTGGTAACTGCCGCGGCCCTGTGTGGTCTGAACATCCGCGGCTTCGGAAGAGTACTATCGCGGCAGGGTGCTATATATTGCATTATCAATAAGCCCCCAAGCCGTTGTGCCAAGGGAAGTATATTGGGACTGCGGCTTATAAGCCTAGTAACCGCGGTGCTTCCAAAGCGACGATTCGTCTTCCGCGCTCCCTTATATAAATTGTTTCTGGCCGTGGACTTCATTACGTTTCCAAAACTTGTGAGAGCAAATCGAGAGCGAAATTCTGCACAATCCTTCTTGCATTTTCCGACAGCCTTCCGAGGTGGTTTGAAGCTGCGTGTGGTGTTTCCAAGGTGGTGTGAGGCTGTTCTTCGCGGTTTTCTTCATTTCCAGGTGCATTTTCAACCACTACTCTCACTTTTCTTCGTTGTTTACGCCTTTCTTCGTCCGTTTGCCTGAAATCTAGGGTTTTACATGTTTGTTTTGCTTTTTTCCCACATATGCTGCATATGACATTCATACCACTGTCCTTGACATTCATAGCTGAAAAATCCACCTTTTGTGAATTTGATCTTAGGATATGTAAAATTTTGTTAATCAACTGTTTAGGATAAATGCCGCGGCACAATATGATTAGCAATTTTGCGCTAATGTGCCAAATGGCCGCGGTCCCTTAAGTCCACATCCGCGGCATCTACATACACATTCCCCTTGGGACCAAGACATCCATGTAGAATAACTGTAGTTGCTACTAGAGCATTTCGTACTCTGAAAAATTAGGAATAGCCGCGGTCGGTGATGCTTTAAGGCAATTCTAATGCATTTCCGCGGCGGCGCAGGTTCCATAAAATGGAACTGCCCACGGACAGTTGGGACCGTTTGGTCCCATAAGCAATAGAGTTCGCTTATTAATAACTGTATTAGGGACGTAATTCCAGCCTTCAAGACTTAAAACAAACAACCTTCTGCGGCTTCTTGAAGTCTTACAAGTCATACTGGCTGCGGCGCCTAACTGCGAATTCTGCTTTTCAGGTACTGCTGCAGCCATATGAGCTTTGACCCAGACGAGTTCCTTAGAGGCTTTTGGGCAAAGCATTTTGGGACCTCTCCCCCAGAACTTACTTCTGCGCCGCCTCTAAGATCAGTTGGGCCCTGCAAACTGAAGGATTGTCCGAACTGCGTGGTAATTGACTCAACATCCGCGGACTCTGCATCTGGGAAGGGTTCCCCATCTCGTTCGATGGAGGAGGAAGCCAATTCAAGCACTCATCCCATGGGAGAAGGAGAGATTGCCGCGGCTTCTAGAAATAAGCCTGGAAGTACATCAGGGAGGGCTGCAAAACCATTGGCCGCTCTCGACATCCGTGGCTCGATGACCCGAGAATGGGTTGAGCAGGTTGCTGAGGCTTTCGAGTTTCCAGAAAACTTGACATGTTCAGCCCCTGCCGCGAACCAGAGACCGTGCACGGCACTTTCTGACGATGGGATTTGCTTCCCTTTGCACGCGTTCATCTATGGGCTGCGGTTGCCTGTTCCCGTTCCCATCCGTCGCATTTTCCAGACGATGAAACTGGCTCCAGCTCAGTTAGACCCCAATGGTTGGAGAGCTGTTCTTACTGCAGTTGTCCTTTGGCAGAAGTTGTTCAAAAAGGACATTACTCCCACGGAGTTCTTCCACTTCTACCGTCCAAAGGAGAACTCAGTAAAGTTCGCGGGCTACTATTACTTTTCTAGCCACGGCAGGGACGAGACCCTATACACTGGGAGACCGACCAGCGTAAAAAACTGGAAGGGGAAATATTTTTACATCTCCGGTGAAGGCTTGGAGATGCACCCAGAGGAGAACGAGAGAGAGAGATCATACAAAATGCCGCGGCAATGGGGTTCACCCTCCAAACTAGGTATAAGATTCTAGGCGTCTTTTATTTTCTCTTGGCCACTACTAACTTGGAACTGTATCTTCTTTCTGCAGCTCTTGACAATCTGCACTTGAACTCGCGGCAGGAAAAAAGAGTTGCCGAGGCCGCGGAGTTTCCTGCTGAACACAAGAAGTTCAGCATACTTGTAACATCGGCCACTATATTTGGGGCGGGATTCTTCCCCAACAAATCAATTCCTCAACAGATGGGCACAGAAGGTAATTAACTGTACCATTTCTCTCATTCCGCGGTCGTTTTATTCTCTTGGAATTTGTTGAACTCATGCCATTATTTTCCAGGTGAGGAGGTTGATAGGGAACTACTGGACGCGCAGTTGGCAGAGATGGATGAGGACGCGGTCGTCCTAAATAACACCGCGAGGAGCAGGAAAAGGAAGCGGTCTAGGGCCAAGGTACAGGCCGCGACTTCTTTTGTTGATAAACCCACAGATCCTGCCGCGGATCAAGTGGTTCACGATGAAGCCCCTGTGCATCATGAACACTTTGATGATGACATAGGGGAAAATTTGGCCGCGGCAGGACTTCTGCCAGCGGATGTTCCCCGGCAACCATCGTCTTCTCCACCCCCACCAAATGTTGTGGCCGTCAACGTAAATTTGCCGCCTCCCCAATTCCGCGGAGAGTCTGGGCCAGATGGTAGGCCAAGGCCTCAGCTAAGGCAACCTGACCCAAATTCCTCTTGGGACACTACTGCCAAGGCTGCCCGGAGAATGAAGCGTGCATTGGATGTCGCGGACCTCGACAGACTTGTTGGGGAAGATCATGAAGACCTGGAGGATTGTGGCCTCCACAGCCTTCTCAGGGTACGTACCAATCATCATAATCTTTGTATCTCGTATTTTTTGCTTTTGCTAACGTCTCTTATTCCATATACAGGCCGCGGACGTGATTGTAGTCCAAAAAAGAAAGTACGAGGCTTTATATCGGCTGAAAGAGGCCGAGAAGAGTGCTCATGCTGCGGACCTGCAGTCGGCTCGGACATCTTCTTTTGAGGCCGGGAAAGCATCATCTGCCGCGGCCCTCCAGGCAGCCCACATGGACCTGGAGAAGGCCAATAAAGCCAGAGAGGAAGCGGGAGAGAATTTCAATCAGGCCGCGAAATCTCTGAAGTCGTCGCACGCTCAAATAGCTGAAGCCGCCCGTGTTGCGGAGATTGCAACTTCCAAGCTTGCCCTCCTCCAGCAAAAATACCAAGAGCTTGAAGCCAAGTTTGCTCAGAAGGACGAAGCCCATGCCGCGGCTATAAAAAAGATGGAAGTTGATCATGGCGACGCCCTCCAGCTGGCTATAGATCATGCCGTGGAGTCCGTCAAAGGCTCCAAGGATTTCTTCCTTACAAATAACAGGGCCTACCTCCGCGGCTATCAGGAGCTGCGGCAGAGAATCATTAGAAATTTCCCTGATGCCAAGGATACGGTCCTCGCTTGGAAATTAAGTGATGCAGAACATCAGGAGTGCATTGCTGAGCTGAGGGCCGCGGCTGAAGAGAGGGCAAGGCTGATAGCCCAAGCAGAGGCAGAGGCCGAGGAGACAGAGACCGCCGCGGGCGGTGATGAAGCTGATGACGATGACGACGCGGCTTCTTGAATTTTAAGTTGCACTTTGTAATTTCGAACTTTGCTGTGGCTGCGGCCCCTATTTTTGTAATCCACATTTATTAATACAAAGGCTGCGGCCATATTCTTATCTCTGCTTAATATTTTCTTCTTTTTTGCATTGCGTGTTATACTCTGCCATCCATAACGAATGGTTGTATGTTACTGCCTCTCATATTTGTAACCAACTTTTTGTATTGAAAGAACTTGTAGAACTTGTAACCAAGTCCGCGGCAGCATAGCATAATTCCATGCACTTTCTTGTATATTATCCGCGGTTCCTTTGTCACCTTGGCCCTTTATTGCCTTACACTACCTTAGGCTGTCACCCCAGGCCGCGGTGCGATTTCTTCCTTTTTCTGTACATGCCGCGGCGATTTGAATGAGCAACGGCCGCTTTTTCCATTTAACTGGCGGGTTACCATCCATCACTAAGGTTGTGGTGGATGAAGATGCCGCGGCATCTATTTGACCGTTGACAAGATAATGGGGATGTAGAACCTTGCCCCTGGGAAACTGAGGCCATCCTCCTGCGGGTTTGACACGCCTCATGATCATGATGACCGAACTTCCAGTAGTTGATTCGATTGTCCTCCATGGCTTACCTTTAGTCGATCTTGGGACACTATGAAGCCTCTTCAGGCTGGGTTATATTATTAAGCCGCCCATGGTTAATACGTGAGACACTATCAAGCCTCTCCAGGCTGGGTTACGTTGTTAAGCCACCCACAGCTAATATGTGAGACACTATCAAGCCTCTCCAGGCTGGGTTACGTTGTTAAGCCACCCACAGTTAATATGTGAGACACTATCAAGCCTCTCCAGGCTGGGTTACGTTGTTAAGCCACCCACAGCTAATATGTGAGACACTATCAAGCCTCTCCAGGCTGGGTTACGTTGTTAAGCCACCCACAGCTAATGTGTGAGACACTATCAAGCCTCTCCAGGCTGGGTTACGTTGTTAAGCCACCCACAGCTAATGTGTGAGACACTATCAAGCCTCTCCAGGCTGGGTTACGTTGTTAAGCCACCCACAGCTAATGTGTGAGACACTATCAAGCCTCTCCAGGCTGGGTTATGTTATGAAGCCACCCACAGCTACTGATATACATAAAGCCCTCCACGGCCAGAGATTATAAGCCTCCCGGCTTGATGACGCGTCCCGAGAGCTGAGAACGGGCATTGTAAGCCCCCGTGGCTGATAAAAGCTCCCTGAATCCTCGGATGCTTTCCTGATTATAATCATCATATGATAAGATACAGTCGCACGTCATGAGGAGAACTTTTGAGCTAATTAAGACCGCAATCCCTCCATAGGTGCATCCCAAAATAATAATAATCTTCCAAGATAATGTTTTATTCTTCCCTTGGATTCTGTATAAGACAAAAGGTCTTTTTGTGAGATGATAAATTATGAAAACAAGAGAGGAATCAAATTTATCCTAAATTTGCTAATTCATTATATTTATATATGTATGTTTCAGCTAATGGCTTTGCTAATAAAACATAAAATCTTGAGTATTCGGGCTCTAATGAGCTACATAAAGCATAGAAAGAAATAGTTGAATTGAAAAAGGCTAAGGATGAGGTGTGGCATGCAGCCTCTGTCAGGTCCGGCTGAGCCCTTTATGCATTCTTCAGGAATCGCTGCAGCATCCCCTGGCCAATCAGCCTTTCGACTTCATCTTTCAGAGCATAGCATTGCTCTGTCTCATGGCCATGGTCATGATGGAATTTGCACCAGGCGGCTTTGTTCCTCTTGTGGGGTGGAGCTCTCAGCTTTTCTGGCCACCTCAAAAGCTTGTCCTCTTTGATACACTCAAAGATCTCTTCAATTGGGAAAATCAACGGCGTATAGACGCCCGACTTTTTCTCTGATTTCTCTGCTTCCCTTTTCTGCCTTTTGCCAGTTGGTTCTGCGGCTACTTTGACTGCCGCGGCAGGTAAAGCTCTTCTCGGACCTGCGTTTGTATTTTGATTGGCCGCGGCCTCTAGCATCAGCACCCTCTGAGTGAGGTAATTGACCTGGGTCTGAAGTGAAGCATGGCTGTCATAGAGGTGATTAAGGTGATTGTACAGTTGCACAATCTCATCCTTGACTTCCATGCTCTGGCTGGATTCCCCCTCCATTTCTGCTTTTGTTAGTCTTTATAGAGTATATAGAATCTGAGACAAAACTAACAGAAGTGAGTAATAACAGGAGTATTGGGGGGGGGGGGAAGGGAATGAACTGCCCCATGATATGCTGAGGAGGCCGCGGCAAGTATGGCACACAAGTGCACTACCGCAGCCTTTGAATGATATCACCAAGGTTGAGCTGAAGGCCACCCGAGTGTTCCTTGATGTTTTGAAGCTTCTGCAACATACCTACTCCAGTAGAGGCCGCGACATGTTAGGTAGTTGAACTACCACGCCGCATCCCTACCTAGACAGGGAAAATCCTAAGATTGAAACCCAAAACTGAGTTTTTCTCCCGGAACACGTGGATAGCATACCTACTAGGGTCTATCCATGAGAGATTAACCTCTCGGTACACACAATGGCACAATTATAATGATAAACCCCAGATCACAGGAAAAGAACAAAAAGGGAGTAAATATAACTCTTCCCTAATCACCCACATTTATGGGGCTGAAGCCCATCAAGCCTTCCCGCTTTACCTAGGTGGGGTGATATCACAGGGGTATGTAAAATAGATCTAAGGTCATAAAATGGAGATCCGAGAACAGATCTGAAGGTATGAAATACCCATTCAAGGGTGTAAGTATCAAATAGAGCTCAGTAACCAAAATTTACTCATGGGATGATGATCCAGAGGATCCCCGTGAATAGAATAAGGTGTTCAAGAACTCGAAACATATAGAAACAAGATTGAGGTATCTCGTTTCCCACAGACGGCGCCAAACTGATGATACGAGAAATCGGCCACAAGGCGTTCTCATACCAGCAAGTCAAGAGTAGAGTGTGTGATGAACAAGTAAAGCAAGTAAATAGAGAGAAGACAAGATATAGAGTGGTTCAGCCTTTAAAATAGACCTACATCCACTGTGTTGCTCCGTTCTCATTATGTGCGTTGCATTGTACAGTATAATCGTGCCTAAAGTGGCATACAAATATGAGAATAAAGGAGAGTACATGGCAGTACTGAGGATTCCGGAGTGCCGGATAGGTGGCTGCGATGTAGATGTGTGGCCTCCAAGTTGTGTCTTGAGGTTGTGTAGTGAGAATCTGTATTGTAGAGCCTGCCTTGGGCGTATCTGGAATCGATCCCCCTTTTTCGGGTATGGTCCTCTATTTATAAGGAAGTGAGTTGAGTCACGTGCCCACAGCACGTGACATGTACCAAGTCTGCAGTCACTTGTGGATAAGGGTGCGCAGCCCGTAGAGTAAGCAACGCTTAGTAGTGAAGCGCCCTAAGGTGGGGTGCCGCGGCCTCTTATGAACAGGGCCGCACCCTACGAGAGATATGGCCGCGCCCTGACTGTGGTAACTGCCGCAGCCCTGTGTGGTCTGAACATCCGCGGCTTCGGAAGAGTACTATCGCGGCAGGGTGCTATATATTGCATTATCAGACAATGCTAGAAAGTAGTGTATCGGGAGGGTTCCTTATTTGGATTTCGCTTTGCGAGACATCCCACGCATGAAACTTTGCGTAAGGTCGGTAGTAAGGAGATGTTTGGCCATTCGTCCATAATTCGGGTACCTCGATCGTTATGGAAGTATGTAGTTATAACTGGAAGTTTAAAAGGGTAAATTACGATATAAGGTTAGTAGAGCCAGTTGCTTGTGAGGAAATACTGATAATTTTATTTTATTTTTGGCGGGTGGAGGATGAAATGATGTTTAGGAGGATTTAAATTTCAAATTCGAGGGTGATTGAGAACGCCCAAGTGGTATAGCCACATTGCAAATGCTGGGACAATAAAGAGTTTGGAGTACTTATGAAGCGTATTCGATGTTTAAACCTGTTTGCACGTTGTATAGGGTGTATGGACACATTGGTTTGCTGGTGTCAGAATCGCCGGAAGAAGAGACAGAGATGGGTGAAAATTTATGCTTGTAAGACTAATATTACAGAATAGTATTGGTAGAATGGATTAAGCGTAGTGAGAAGGACAACAATCTATAGATTCATGTGCAATCAGAGTAGCACGTCCAAAATTGGTTGAAGGGCAGTGGGAAGCCATTTAAAAGGGGGTATCTCTTGAGAAGACAAATATTTTACTATTATGGGCGATTTTAAGCGGAGTCCCACCCAATCGAAGGTTAAGGGTGGCTTACGCGTAAATAGAGTGAGGATGTCAATAAGGTATAAAGAGTCCAGATGTGCACAACGTGGTGAATAGTGCAGGGGCCAGAACATTTGGTATACGCCGAAGGAAGAAGAGGGTTATTAAGTACCACTTAATGGGAGGAGTTATAAGTGGAAGTCGGTGTTGAGCGGGACATAATTAGTAGTCCCCACGAGCACCACTTACAGATAGAAATCGGTTGGATTAAAGGTATCAACCAGAAACTTAGTGTCGAGCCGACGATTCCAGTAGCAGAAGAGTTAAGATAATAAATTTATTTGATGGGTTGCAATCATAAAGATGAATAACGAGTTCCTTCAAATGCGTGCAACGGATTGTCAAGAAGGAAAAAAATTGTTATATTCGTGGGTGATTGACACTATTAGGTAATGACCGCGCCGGTATGAGGTCCTACCCAGTATTAATCCGAACGAGGATGAAATACCCGAAACCCACCTTCGATATGGGGTATAAGGAAGTAGTGGTAATATTTTCATTTTGAGAAAGTTGGATCACCTATAACCCGAGGAATAGGCGCAAGGCGACTGACGACTGGTGGAACTATATGAAAGTAATTTTGGATTCATTGCGATCATTTCATTTCTAGTAAGTGAAGTATAATATGGTAATGGGGAGATGATATTACCTAATAGAAAGTTATGAGAAATCACCCTTACCTATTTATAGTGAACAAGGTGCTTATTGAGGTTTGTGTGGATAAACCTTACTATCCTCCCTCAGGATGCTTAGAGGTGATCGGATTATCCGAGTTTTCGGCCAGTCAGAATTTGGAGTTCGATGACTATAAGGGGTTAACCACCAACCGTCTGAAGTGGCTTTCCCTTGTGTAAAAGTCACAATGCTAGGAACATAGATTCAAAAAATGGACAAGAGTAGTCTGATGTTTTATGGTTGCTCCCAGGAGGGGAGTTTTGCGTTTAAATAAATGCGGGAGTTGATACGAAGTGAGCTACGAACTCACAAGAATATTGAGATAATACGACCAATGATGTGTAGGTTATTCTTATTCGAATGTTGTTTAGTAAGAGCACAACGTGAGGTGCAATTATTGAGGTGTAACTCTATAACTAATAAAGTGTCAAAATTGTTCAACGATCTTGTTGTGAAGTGAGGACTGTAGTGATTGAGCCTTTCTTTGTATTTTGTTTTGAGTACCGGAGGATACCTAATTTTTCCAGGTATGCCTAATTTTCTGAATTTCGGGACGAAATTTCGTTATTAGGGGGGAAGTATGTAATACCCCGTATTTTTATGGCTTTTAATTATGAGATTAATTAAATAAAATTGCTTTTAATTATGGAATTAATTAAATTAATTTGGGATAATTAATTGGAAAATAATCAGGATTTACATGCTAGCGAGACGAGAGTTAGTATTTGATTATTATAATGTTGTTGAATATTACTGAGTGATTATGGTAATATGTGATTATTGAATTTATTAAAATTATCGTGAGTTGAAAATACGGCAGTTTCGATAATTAAGTTGGGACGCACATGTCAGTCATGTCAAGAGCCAATTTAATGGATTTTAAAGTATTTTTATTTTTATGTCATCTGTATGAGCATTTTGAGTGCGCCAACGTGTCCGGTAGGGTCGAGATAGTCAGAAAACACTAGCCGGGGGTTTAGTCTGGGTTCCGGGGCATTTTTAAGCATAAACGGTAACCCGAGAGGGTATTTAGTCATTCCTATTTTTTGGTGAATAGTGGCACACGAATTTTAGATAGCTATTATCAGCCAAAACTTGAGTCCATTAGGGTTTCACAACCAAAAATCATAAACGGTCATTAGAGTGGAGGAGAAGGGAGTTTTCAAAGGAGAACCACCAGTTAGAGGCTTTTTGCACCACCGGATAGATCAGAAAGCAAGGATCATCCCCATACCGTCTACTTCATCGAACCACAATCTTTATTACCAGGCAAGTGATTTAACTTGCAATAATTTAGCGTATATATCATCGATGTTATGTTAGAATTGAAGAATAACCTTGAATATTGATAATTAAATGGATTTGAAGAGTTGAAATCGTAATTTGGGTAGGCTTTGCATGTAGATTAACTTCTGGAATTTTAGCAGCCACGAAATCATTATCCATGTGTAGAGAATTATGGAATTTTATTGAATTAGATAGTGTTCTTGAAGAAATAGAAGAACTAGGGTTTTTATATGAAAATTTGGTAAATTGATCCAAGAATTTGATGTTCTACTTTGATTTAATGATTCTAAAGCGTGGGAAACGATGAAAACATGTTGGTATGATGATTAGAATACTTGGTTGGGAGCTTAAGACATTGCAATGAAGAATTGGAGGTGTAAAAAGAGGAAAAATCGTAACTGTTTAAGAGAATCTGGGCAAATACCTGTTTAATCAATCGATCAACACAAGAATGTCGATCGATCGATCCTTTTCATCGATCGATCGACCCTCCTGATTTTTGGTAATTGTTTTCCCTTAAGGTTAAAGAAAATCCCAAGGCCGATGATGATTCTTAGGGTGATTAATTTGATATTGTGGGACTTAGTTAAGGTCAGTAGAGTCTTAGTTATTGCTCGAAAAATGTTATAACTTATGGGATCGAACGTTATAATTACGAGCGGTTATCGAGTGAGGACGGTTTGAAATCTTTCGATTTGGTACTGAAAGTGGAACGAAAGATAATATAAGGGTATGAACAGTAGCAGATGGATTTTATATTTGCTGAGATAACATTTGAAACTAATAGGAGACCTAGTAACCTTTTGGGATAGGTTTAGATAATCAAATTGATACGACGAGAGAGTTATCAACTTACATATATATTTACGTAGGATGTTCTAGATAAAATTTCTATGTACTAGACTAAATAGATAGAATGTGTATATCTATATTGAAATATGATTTCTTAGATTGTGTGAATATCTAGTGAATGGATTTCTTATGTGTGTGACATACCTACCATGCTTGCTATCACGGGAGGTTAGTTTTTGTTTTTTTGAAAAGGACCCTCTTATCCGTGTGTGCCTTCGGGGGGATTTAGACTGGTACCTTAAGGACATATGACTATGAGTGACTTGTTTGTGAGTTGATAAGTCAGCTGACCACGGGAGCGTAGGTATGTGGGTGACCCATGGGTATGTGAACTATGTTCGCCTCCAATATGTGTGATTTGTATTTAGACGGTTCCCGAGTGATTCGAAACACGTGATCCTTACGTACGTTATGTACATGGATTTGATAACAGAGTATGCGTGTACCGGAGCTTAGCCTAGGGGTGCCATATATGTATTTATGTACTGAGAGTGATATACTTATGTACTTGTGACTGGTTCCTTGTTGCTTAGTAGATGTGAATAACTAAGATATTTGAATGGGCTAAGAATGATAATTTAATTAACACTTGAGATAAGAAATTTTAATGAATGCGAATATGGGTTATGAATATAACTGGTTTGGGTACTAAGAGTAGACATCCTATGGTAGAATGCGAAAGCGAAAGCGGTACAGGCTAGTTAGTTAGCGGCTTAACTAGGATGGATTAAGGGCATAGGTTAGGCGTGCACATTAGTTGAGAGGTGAGAAACTCATGTGAGAGTACACAACTAACGTGTATATAATATGTGTTGTTTATTTGTAATTTAAACACTTGCTAAACTTTTAAACTGTTTTCACCTCGGGCTTTGACCCGTTTTCCTCTAAATCTATTTTTTGTTTTGTAAAAATATTTTAGGTGCCCAGCCACAGGGACGCCAAGCATAGGAGTCCATTCTGACGACGTGCTGTAGCTGCTGTGGAAGTTGCAGGATCTTGGTATTAGGCGCCTTCATATTTATCCTTGGTTCCTTCAGAGTCATTTGTATCAGTTAGGGCATGTCGCCCATTCTTATTTAGAGGTTGTAGTTACAGACTTTCATTATTTCAGTTATTGGTTTATTTATTCAGACTCTTGTATTGGGACTTTATTTACTCTGGCATTATGATTATTGGAGTGTTTACTCCAGACTTAGTTGATTTTATTTCGTTGGTTATTCATATGAGATTGTTTATGCGATTGATGGTTAATGATTTAATTCTTGATCATTTGTTAACTTAATTAATAAAAATTTGACATCTCTCTTTTTAAACATTAGGTGGCTAGTAATTAATTAAATATTTTCGACAGTGATGCTAAGACTGAACCAACTTGATATTCTGTATTAATTTAATAAAGGAATAGCTACCCGGTATTTAACTAGACGGGGTGCCACAGGGGTATGCAGAGTCGTATAGAGAGAAGAGTCCTTTGAGTTTTTTGGAGTGCATGTAAATCAACATAAGAGAAGAATTCAAAGAGACAGAGACAGGAACTGCTTAAAATTCAGATGGTAGTAAAGACTAACCCACTATTTTGAAGCGTGGAATAGTTTCAAGAGGAGACATCGATTTTAATACTAAATACTAGCATGATTGCCACCATTTTTATCATTGATAAAAACATAGTTCATGTCACTAAAATTAATGTTAACATAATTTGAGAGAAAGAGAGAACTCACCAGGGGTGTTTTGCGGTCACACACTTACACCTCCATAAAAACTTAGAAACTCAATTAAAAAATGGAATCCACCTACCTCCATAACTGTTAAGATTTAAAATTCAAAAAAAAAATCCACCACCATATCTGTTAAAACTCAATTCCCCCAAACCCATATATATGTGTATATATGGGTTTGGAGAAATTGAGTTGTATATATATGGGTTTGGAGAAATTGAGTTGTATATATATGGGTTTGGAGAAATTGAGTTGTATATATATGGGTTTGGAGAAATTGAGTTGTAACAGATATGGTGTGTATTTTTTTTGGTTCGTTTTGTATCTCCTTCTCTCACTTCTTCCACTCCCCATAATATATATATATATATATATATATATATATATATATATATATATATATATATATATGTGTGTGTGTGTGTGTGTGTGTGTGTGTGTACGTATATATAAAAAAAACATAAAAAATATCATACCCGATTTTGGGAGCTTCATCTATGCATGTCCAAACTTAAAAAAAAAAAAATATGTGGATACGTATATATAAAAAAAACATAAAAAACATCATGCCCCGTTTGGGAGCTTCATTTATGGTTGTCCCAACTTAAACACACACACACACACACACACACACATACATATATATATATATATATATATATACTTATTTGAATTTAATAATTAAATAAAATTTTTTTAATGTTAAAATTTAACATTAAAAAATAAGAAGAGGCGTGTTTGGAGAACGAACTGCACGCCACGTAGTCAAAATCCAGGTGCTGAAAGCGAAGAATTGCAGAGAGAAAAATTAGCTCTTCTTTGTGATCAATTAGTCTGAGTTGAATTTAGGTTAGGAATAGACAAAACCTAGTTACCAGAAGCAATCCTAGTGAACTGGTCCAAGAAAAACTTTGCACCTTCATCTTTGATCTACTGCTGATTAGTTGACCACACCCTATATTGGTTCTTGATTTTGTGGATAGGTAGTAGTCTTTTATGCTTTTACTGAAGTGTGGAAGAAATTATAGTTCACCTCACATTTGGGCGGTAAGATTTTCAGATGACCTTAATATGGTGATAAACTTTATTGAAGATCATTAGTCTCATTAAATAGATAGACATGTTAGGGAGATGAATGGAAATTGACACCGATGAGTCCGAGTAAAGTGTATTTGTTTGGGTCTTTTGGGTTTTCAAGAAATCTATTGGATTTTCAAGAAATTGTTGTAAACACGATTCTCTATTAACAATTATGACATTAGTAATATCAAGCTTGTATTACTGTCACGCGTTAGCATCATAAAATTTGAATCTATAATTTTTACAAGGTTCTAAAAAACGCGGGGCGTGATTGAGGCGTGGAGGTCAAGCCTTAAGCCTTAGAAGCCTAGGCGGACCTAGGCGTAAAAAGGCGTGAAAAGGCGTTTATGCCTTCTTAATATATTTTAATATTTTTTAACCATAACAAGGCTATTAAAATACAAAAATTGCGCATATCATAAAAATATGTCTGAATATATGCAAATTAAAATACTATTTGATTATTTTGGATGAGATAATGGTCCGATTTGTAAACAAATTCTTTAAAAGGCGACATCGTTTCACTAAATCATTGTTGTTTTTAGAAAAAAGTGCGCCTTAAGGGTTTTACCAAGAATAAGGCGTGAAAAGCATAAGGCGAGGCGTTTTTTCCAAGCGTTAACCTAGGCGGAGCCTAGGCGAATTTTTTAAAAGAGTGAATTTTTATATAGTTATATAAATTTTGGCGCCTTAGAAACACCTTAGACTAGATATAGCTTATCGGAAAGCAAATGAGTTTTTGTTTTGTCCAGCCCGTGGGCCCAAGTTCCTATCGCATGACTGTGCTAAATTCTTAGACCCAGCTTCTATTTATCTTTGTCATTTTTTGTGTGCTTAAAAAAGCTACAACGACACTGCATAGAAATACAGAGACAGCTCCATCATATATTCACACCCCGAAAAATGCAAATTTTCAATGTGGTCTCACCTTCTTCACTGTAAGTAAACCCACAAACTATATTTATTAATTTCAACTTCTTCAAACTCTCTTTCCCAATTCTGTTAAATTCACGTTAAACCTTCACTTGATAATGACCTCCTATCATTTTTCATTATGTTGCAAAATTAGGGTTATTTGAACTTCATTTTCTTGCTGCCATTTCTAGTTTATGTCTTTACCTATGACATTTAAGGATTAATTCTGGGGTTTTGCTTGTTTAATGTTGCAGATACTCCATTATTCCCCTAGATTGCCAGTGTCATGTATCCAATCAGTTAAAATTTCGTTGCAAACTGAACTATGGGTTTGCAAAAGGTCGGTTCACTTTCTTTATTTGCATTTTTATGAATTATATAAGTTGTTACCTAGTTTGTTGTAGGTTAGAAAATTTGTGTTGTGATCACTTTCTGTTGATGCCTAAGAACCAACAGAGAATCTATATATATGAAATAGCCATGTAAAGTGTTAAACATCTTGTGTATCAAACAATTATCCCACATAAAAAATGTAGAGTCCAACATACAAATACTTGAGCTAGTGTGATCCTCTAACTAGCGCTTTTTGGGTTAAAAAACCCACATTGGGCTAAACCCAAGGGGACAATATCGGTGGCTAGATATGGGTCTGGACCTAACATCGACAAATGACGTGGATAACCAATGAAAGAGGAGAAATTAAAAGATAATGGGCACTAGCAGGTTTACGTGTTTCAACTCCTAAGTAGACCGACATCAATGGGAGTGATGAGTATTCTAGTGTATAAATAAAGTACAAAGTGAAAGTATAATAGATCTGTCTTTAGAATTCATTCATTATTAAGGCATCTATAGGCCTTTTCCCCCCTGAAGACCCTAATGATTTCTAAATAATGAGACCATGAATGAATTTGGGCTCCTTTGATATCTAAGGAATACGTCTATCTATACACGCTTCGTGTTTGGAGAGCCCATGATGTGAGGGATTTGATATGCTCCCTTAGCCAAGGAAAAGCTAGCTATGATGAAAATGTTATCTATGTTGGAGAGAGAAGTATCTCCTATGGCGATGCACTAAGAGTTGATGTTTAGAAGAGATAAGGTTCGGGCATTGATAAGTTAGGTACCTATGTTGGAGAAACAAGTATATTTATATAGATACAAATGATTGAACATTTCTAATAGATTAGGTCTAGTATCACTTCCGTGTTTTTATGGTGTACGTTGTTTGGTCAATTTTTTTTTTCCTGTGCGTTTTTGCGTGTGTGCATGTGTTGGGTAGCATCTTTGTTCTATGCTCTCTTGAGAGATATTAAATCTTTATACTCATTTTTCAAGGAATGAGATTGTGCTACTATGTGGCGTGATGTCCAGAATTTAGAGACGTTCGACACTTTAAAAACTCAGAATCAAACGAGAATCACTCGTTGCTTAAATATCCTTTTACGTGACATCACATGGGCATAGGTCCACTTCTTTAATTAGGTATTAACGTCACCCTTCGAGATTCTTCCCATTCCCCTATAAATATCCTTTTACGTTAATATAGTCATCATTCTACGCTTCTTAAAATTGAGTGTTAATCCTCTCACGTGAGTGTCTTTCTGTATTGTTATTGACGATTTAATTTACGTCAATTGGTATCAGAGCAAGGAACGCTCCACCCTTTTGTTGTTGTTGTTGTTGTAAAATCAAAATCGTAAAATAAAGCCATTAACGGTGCCGAGGAAACCCACCAATGCCGAGAGAAGAAATGCCTGATTAGAAGAAACCGTAGCAATATTAACCCCCAAAGTTAACCTTCTCCTCCATAAAACCCACCACCATTGAACATCTGACACCGCCAGCTAGCTACCTCCTTACTTTGCTCTGCCGCCCACTAGCAGGCCTACTGCCCAGAACCACCCACCGACTACTGACCGATCGCCCCTGCCCCTTTAGCATCCCACTGCCCCGACCCAAACTCCCACCCACCTCCGAACTCCGCTCAACCTACCCACCAAACCCCAGCCCCTCTCCGACCCACCACTTTTGGCCTCAACCCCGATCGCCGACGTAATCCTGACGCACTCACCAGTTCGGCCAACCCGACCTCTTCTGAAACCAAAAACCCTTGATCTACCCGCCCAGTTTTGTTCCAGATCACCCCGCCACCAGCCGACCCTGAGTACCCTGACCCTTTCCACCGGCGGGAACGCCTGATTACCGCAGCCCTTTCTGCCCCACACCTAGCCAACCCTGACCCATTTCTCAAACCAGAACCCTTAGCCCAATTTTCACCCAGAAACTCCCGCCCGAAACCCTCGATTGCCCCTCCCACCTTTAACCTGACCGTGATCCCACTGTCTTCCCTCGACCTATGCCTATCTGCCTCCGACCATTGTTGTTTAAGGCGCAAGGCACACCCATGCGCAAAGGTGTTTCTGGAGCCTAGGCGCTAGGCGCAAGGGGAGGCGCGCGCCTGATTGAAGCTAGGCGCACTTTTTTAAAAAAAAAATAAAAAAAAAATTAAAGCAATATATTGATGTTATAATAATATCATGACATAAATTATAAACTTAATGGCATAATTAAGATTCCAAAATATAACATATCATCATGTTAAGCTAAACTTTAACGAATAAAGGCAAGTATTAAAATATATAAAAGACAACCATTGCCGCCATCAAGTTTAAGTTCGAAAATAAATAACAAACTAACAAAGAGTTAAGACACAAAATGAAATGAAAGACGCAAACATCTTCATCTGAATCATCATCTAAATCTCATCAAAGTCGTCATCCAAATGATCAAAATCAGTTTCATCAAAGTTAGTCTCCTCCTCTTCAAATCCTTCTTCTTCTTCCTCCTCAGTTTCATCTTCTTCATCTATGATTTCAAGTGGAACACGTGAGCTTGAAGTATCACCAACTGATCTTCTCTCTCTGACTGGCACCCTTGAAGAAACTCTCGAACTCGATCCCAAAGCAACTCTCCAACCCCGGCAGCACGACTAGCCATTCCCCACGTGAGTGCGTCATCATTATAAAAAACAAGCTCACTATCTTCATATGAATCTCCATCAATCCTTCCTAGCAACCACTCGTTGCTTTCGTTAATGTCATTTAAGGCGGTGGGGTCAATTGTATTGCGCAATTTGAACCGACGCTTGAATGCTCGATTATACTTAACGAACACCAAATCATTTAGACGAGATTGACTCAACCTATTCCTTTTCTTGCTATGAAGCTGCCAAAAATCATATATTACTAATTAGTATTCTAACATAGAATTAGTGTTAACCAAATAATTGTAATATTAATAATACTAATGACTTACATGTTAAAAAACACTCCAATTCCTCTTGCAACCTGACGCACTGCATGTAAGGCCGAAAATCTTAATTGTAAATTTTTGCAAATTTGGGGTTGAAGTTCCATATGAACCCCACCACTCAGCTATTAAATATAAAAAAATCAATTAATATGTTACGTTAATTGCAATATATGTATGAAAAGAAAAATCACTTGTAATTCATGAAGATGACCTGACGCCTTCTTGGCTCTTTGCCTCACAGCCATATCTAAACCAAAGAGACCATCAACTCTCTTATACTCACTAACTCGTCACTAATTATATCTTGTGTTTCAATGCTTGGCACCAATCTTGCAATGCATTTATATAAAATCGACGTCACCTCTTCATCTTGCTCGATGTTCGGATTAGTATAGAAGAACTCCGGGTTCAAGAAATACCCAGCTGCATGCAAGGGGCGATGAAGTTGGACATCCCACCTCCTATCAATAATCTCAAAAATTTCCTTATATCTAGCTTCATTCCCCCCAAAAGACTTCGCAATGGCTTCTTTTGCCCTATCCATTGCCTCGTAAATATATCCCATTGGAGGCATCCTTTCACCATGAACCAATCGAAGAACACGAACAAGAGGACCCGTGGCCTTAAGACCAAACACAATATGATTCCAAAAGGAAGGCATCATTATTATTCCCACCACCCTTTTCCCTTGTGCCTCCTTTGCCCACTTGCTAGTGTTCCATTCTTCGGAAGTGAACATTTTTTGCAAGTTGTTTTTTTGTGCATGAATTCTCGACAATGTGATAAAGGCCGTCGCAAACCTAGTTTTCGCGGGCCTAAGCAACTCCTTATGGTTTGTGAATTTCCTTAACATATTCACCACCCCCGACCGGGTATAAATAAAGCTATTTAAGTAAATAGCTTTTGCAAAAGTCCTCTTTATGTTTGTTAACTTGAATATATCCTCCAACATCAAGTCCAAACAATGAGCCGCACATGGTGACCAATACAAGTGTGGATACTTCGCCTCCAAATAAGAACCTATCAAGAGAAAATAAATAAAGTTTATAATATGAAATTGAAATATATTTTACATAAATAATAAAAGATGTGTACTTAAAAAACAAAATATATAAAGATATCTTACCAGCTAAGACATTAGCGGAGGCGCTACCGTGATAACTTGTACCATCTTCGACTCTCCCACCTTTTCCACGAAATTACCAAGTAATTCAAATATTTTTGTAGCATTTTTTGAATAGGCTGAAGTGTCAACGAACTCTATAAACATACTACCTTTTGGAGAGTTGACTAAAAAGTTTATCAAAGTCCTCTCTCTCTTGTCTTGCCAACCATCCGCCATAAGAGAACACCCATTCTTCGCCCATTCCACTTTGTGATCATTCATTGATTTTTCCGTGCTTGCAACCTCCTTTTTAAGTAACGGAACCCTCACCTCATGGCATGGTTCAAAGTCAAGGCCGATACCGCGACGATACGACCGAGTTGACTAGTTATCGATGTCCACCGATCCGATTCCGAGTTACGAGTTGAGTTTTCAATTATTGATGTAAATCGACCTTATATTGGTAATTTCTCGGTAGTATCGGTGATATAGCGGTATAATCGACCCATATCGACGATATCGCAGTAGAAGCGGTCCATATCGGCGATATCACGATGGAATCGGCCATATCGGCGATATCACGATGGAATCGGCCCATATATCGGCCCAAATGGTATAAGTTACTAAGAATCAATTTCTCTCTCTCTCTCTCTCTCTCACTCTCTCTCTCTCTCCAGTGTTGTGTTGGTAAGTGTGGTTTTTTGGGGGGATTACGAAATGCTAATTGTTTTTTAATTTAGTGTGCTGTGTGTGGGGGTTATTTGGTCATCCTGTGGATTTAATTTAGTGCGTTGTATTTGTGCCAGTTTTTTTTTTAAAGAATGCAAATGATCCAAATGTTATTTGTTATTATTTTTTATAATAATGTTCCCAATGTTATATTTTAATATGTTATTATTTATAAAAAAAACGTAAATGTTATTCTTTTACAAACAAATATACAACTGTAATTATTGTAAAAATAATATTTGTATCCTCTAAACATTTGTAAAAATAATATTTGCATCCTTTATGTAAAAATAACATTTGCAACACAAGTAAAAAAAAATATTTGCATCCTCTTTGTAAAAAAATAACATTTCCATCAATTTAAAAAAAAAACATTTGCAACCCAACAACAAAAAAAAAACATTTGCATTCCTTTTATAAAAAAATAACATTTGCATAATTTTTTGTAAGAAAATAACATTTGCATCATTTTTGTGAAAAACGATTGTAAAAAAAATGTAGTGTTTTGTCAAAATCATTATTTGTATCATCTTTGTAAAAAAATAACAATACTAAAAAAGAAACATTTCTATCCTTTGTAGAAAAATATAACATACTTAAAAAACATATTTGTATCCTCTTACTAAAAATAATACTAAGAATATAATAGTTGTATCCTCTTTGTAAAAAAAAAAATTAACCCCTTACTAAAAAAGTAACATTTGTTTTTCTTTGTAAAAACATAATATTTGTATCCTCCGTGAAAAAAAACATTGATTTATTATGGAACATTGAATCTGGCAAGTTCGCAGCACGTCAATATAATCAATTGTACAATGTTATGCATATTAAAGGATAGTTTTAAACTTATCTGATTGGTCCACATTGTTAATCGCATTTTTTTTAAGTTTTCTAGATTTTTTTCGGAATTTTTGGCGCTCTCTAAATAGTGTATCTTTGCGTATCGCCCGATACCGTGACCGATACCGCGATCGAATTGAAAATCGAGTGGCCGATACTGGGATCGATATCGAGACTTTGATCCATGCCTCATGGTTACTAGGTGGTTTCATACCCGGTCCGTATTGTTCAACCGATTCGATAAATAAGTGAACGCTTTCATATTTAACGGAATTGAAAGAAATCCCCGCATCATACATCCATCGAGCAAATTGGGTGCATGCCCGATTTCTCAACTCTATCTTGGTCGGATTATTATCATCCAACTTCATTTGTTTCCCCCTTCGGTTTTGCACCACAACCTCGGGATCGGGAGTGTAATAAAAATCGATTGGACCTTTTTGTTTTGGGGGTTTTCTTCCAACAACTTTTGAGGGGTTATTACTCGCCCATTGAGTACCATCAACGGAAGATCGCTTCTTACTTGTAACCTCAACAACGTCATCCTCATCTTCATCATCACCAATGCCCACAAATTCATCCAATTCCGGTATCAAATTTATTTGATCTTTTAACTGTTTTTTTCCTTCCATAAACCCCTTAATTTGTTCTCTTACATGCGCGGGACATGTCGGATAGCGTGTTACATTCCTATACCCACCCACGAGATGTTGTTTAGCCCGATATATTCCCCCTTTGCTAACCTTTTGACAATATTTACAAGTCACTGCATTTTTGTCATTAGGATTGGCCAAATAAACATGATCCCAAGCCGGATCTCTTGCTCGTTCGCTTGCCATTTATAAACCTGAAAGGGACCAATACAAAAACTAATTTAAATCCAGCAAACGATCTGAATTAATATGCTATAAATATAAATTGTCAATATGAAATATGAAATATACTATATAAAAGTAAACAATTAAATTTCAAAACAGTAAACAAAGAGTTAATTTTCAACTGATATTGCAAAAGTGTAATTAATTAAATTGCAAAACAGTTCTAAAAATAAAAATAAAAATAAAAATAAAAATAAAAATAAAAAAAGTCATGAATTAGTTTCAACTGATATTTCTTTTTTATTTCTTTTTATTTCAACTTCTTTCTTTTTACAGAAAACAGTCAAAAGATGGGCCGGAAAAAAAGAAAGACAGAAAAAGGAAAAAAGAAGCAGGAAAGGAAAAAAAGAAAGAAAAAGGTAAAGGGAAAGGAAAGGAAAAAAGAAGCAGGAAAGGAAAAGGGAGAAAAAAGAAAAAAGAAAGAAAAAGGAAAAGGAAAAAAAGAAAGAAAGACAGAAAAAAGAAGTAGGAAAGGAAAAGGGAGAAAAAAGAAAGAAAAAGGAAAAAAAAGAAAAAAAAAAGAAGAAAGACAGAAAAAGGAAAAAAAGATAAAATATGAGCCGGAGATAAGAGAAATGGGCCGGAAAAAAATAAAAAACGAAACAGTTTGGAGAAGAAAAAGAAAAAAAAAGAAAAAAAACAAAACAGAAAGGAAAAAAATACATACCGGAGATGCGGTGTAGCCGGAGAGGAGAAGAGAGTAACCGGAGAGTAGCCGGAGAGGGAAGAGAGCAGCCGGAGGTATTTTTTTCTTTTGTGAGACCAGGGTTTCGTTTTTTTTTTTTTATGTTATGTTAAAAACATAAGCGTAGTTATGAAAAAAAAAGAGCTGACATAAGTGTGGTTATAAGAAAAGAGAATGAGGCGCGCCTAGGCTAGTGCCTTAACCACCATCGCCATAGTTGTCAAAATCGTCCGATTCGCGATTCGAATCGGACGATTCGATTCGATTCACTACCAAAACGATTCGAATCAACCTTCGAATCGCAAATGTCTAAAGAATCGGACCGAATCGGCGATTCACGATTCGAATCTTCCGATTCGGGTCCGATTCGGTCCGATTCACGATTCGGTCCGATTCACTTTTTTTTTTTTTTTTTTTCGCGATTTTTTTACATTAAATTAATATATAGGCTCTTTATGATATATATATATTTGTTTTATGTAGGGTGTTTTAAATTAATATGTAGGCTGTTTTATGAAATATTTTTGTTTTTTACATTTTTAAGCTTAAAATGGATGAGAACATGTACTACGGTTAATTTTTGTGATATATTTTGGTATATTATCATGTGCTATGATTAGTTTTTTGTCATATTACGCTTAATTACCAATTCTATAGTGTTAAATTCCATTTACATATGTTTTACTACGTTTTTATCGTTTGGTTCCGATTCGACCGATACGATTCACGATTCGATTCACGATTCGCGATTCGGGGGGTAAACGATTCACGATACGATTCACGATTTGACAACTATGACCATCGCGCCTAACGCCTTTGTCCCTTAAAGCACACGCCTTAGTAAACCCGCTGCGCCTACCCTCCTCTCAGGCGCTGTAGCTGCGCCTAGCGCCTAGGCGTGCGCCTTTGATAACTATGCCTCCGACCAGGACAGGGCCCTCCCGAACAGTTTACAAAGTCAATCCACTCTCTGCACCTAATCTGACCTCCCCGATACCCAATCAGAACCGACCCCTCCGACACCATACACAAGTACCCTGACCGAATTTTGTGTGGGACATCCGTTCGGTCATACTTGTCCCAAATAATCCCCAAGACTATGCTCGCGGTAGCCTTCGGCTAGTCAAAGAATGGCCACACCAGCCTCTCATCTTTGGTCGCCCATGCATGCAATTAAGACATTATGAAGTGGAAGCTCCTTTGCCCAAACCCACGTATTTCTACCGGATGGTAGAGTTCTGATGCATGAAGAATTGCGCACCCGACACCTCTCGTTTCGACTCGCTCAGTCCCACGGCCACACCCTTCGTGTTAGTTGACGATTGCCACTGTTGATTGTTCGTAACACCCTTCGGAGGAGCCCGAGGACCTATTTTATAATGATGCCCCTGATTTGGTTTAGCCACCTTCGGTTCCTAGGACCCAGCCCTGCGCACAATCTGCTCGAGAGGAGTTTATTAAGGATGAGGATGAGGGTGAGACCCAGTGGATACGTCACCGGGAGATGACCACCTAGCTTTAGCACTTCGCCTTTTCTTCAAGAGCATGCAATATGATATTCTAGTGGATGTGCCGATGTTCGACGGGCACTTGGACCCGGATGCCCTCGTAGACTGAATTGATGCGATGGAGATAGTGTTCGACAACAAGCGCATCACGGGACACAAGTGTGTTCAGTTAGCCGCCACCAAATTTCAGAAATTTGCCCATGTTTGGTGGCATGATACGATGCAGTGCCAAGCTCCAATCCAAATCTGGGATTAGTTGAAGACAGAGAGTTGCAAGCATTCTTCATCTCACTGACATATGAGCGCGACCTCTACACTCGAGTTTAGGGTCTTAGGTAGGACACCTCCTCAGTCCCCACCTATACCGAGCAGTTCCAACTTCCTTACACTCGAGCCCGTTTGGGTGAGACCGATACTCAGCAGATCAACTGCTACATTCAGGGGCTCCAACCTTATATTCAATAGGACTTGGGGCTACGTGAGATACCTTCCTTCGTCAAGGCGGTTAAGTATGCGACCAATGCTGAGGCCTGTCATTGCACTTTTGCCATACCAGCTCCCGACCCATTTCTTAGCAGGTAGCCCCACATTAGGCCTCGAATGCTCCCCCAGTTGCTATGAAATGTTTCAGTTGTGTTGTCGTCGGCCACTGAGCTGCAGAGTGCCCCAAGGCACGTAGGAGGACCTTGTTTGTGACTGATGAGTCGGAGCCGCTAGACGAGGAGGTAGGGGATGAGGAGGTCCAGCACCAAGCATTGATTGCCATGGTCATCCCTGCTGAGCCCGATTCTCATGGTGTTTCCCTTTGAGCTCGAGTTTAAACTCTTTTCGTGGAGGTGAGAGTGATGGAATGGAAGTTGGTGTAGCTTTGAAGAGATTTTAATAATTTTGTAGTATTTTTAGATTTTTTATTTGATTAATTTTCTTTTATTTTTGTCTTATTTTGTTGCTTGTATTAAAGGGCTAATGGGCCTTCTAGAAGCGGCATTATAGGTATACGATGTCAAGGGAGTGCTCCTAGGTCATGTGACATCACATGGCCCTAGGCCCACTTCCCTAATTAGGGTATTGATGTCACCCTTCTAGATCCTTTACATTCCCTAATACATATCCTTTTATCTCAATATAGTAAATAATTGATTGTTAATCCTCCCACATGAGTGTCAATCTGTGTTGCCATTGACGGCTTAATTTACGTCGGAGAGAGAGAGAGAGAGAGAGAGACTCCTTATGTACATACCAAGCTTGGTATCCTTCTTAAAATTGATTGTTAATCCTCCCACATGAGTGTCTTTCTGTGTTGCCATTGACGGCTTAATTTATGTCGGAGAGAGAGAGAGAGAGAGACTCCTTGTGTACATACCAAGCTTATATGCCGCTTTTTTAACATAGTAAACAAATTATTTTTGAATTGAATTTTTTTGTATGTTATTTAAATATTTCAAGGAACCAAAATAAAAAATAATCAGTTAAAAATAATTTTTTTTGCTATTTAAAAAAAATCGATCAAACTTTCACACTTTTAACTGTGAAAGCTTGACCTATTTTTTTAAAATAGCAAAAAATGTTATTTTGTGTTGATTTTTTATATGGGTCCCTTGAAATGTTTAAATATCACATAAAAAAATTCAACTCAATTTTTTTTTTAATATTTAAAAAAAAGGTTTGCGCCAGCAAGTATGTATACTTGGTATGTATGAGAGCCCGTCCCCTCCTCTCTCTCTCTCTCTCTCTATATATATATATATATATATATATATATATTTGTTTGTCGATTGGCTAGACTTGGCTGAGAAGGTTTTTGAGTATATGGGTATTTATGGTGTGAAGTCTGTTCGATTAATGGGCACTAAGCATGCCATATGACTTGATCAAGCAGAGGGAGTGTGAGAAGAAAGCTCAATTAGGATGTGAAGTAATATTGATGTAAATCTTCATATGCGGAAGTGTTATTATTACACTACACAATAACTATTAACTACACAACAACAACAAATAATTAAACTAAAGAAATGAGTTTCTTTCTCTCTCTTTTCTCAATTCTCAATATTCAAGGTTAAGTACAAATGAGGACCAAAAGGCCTATTTATAGTAAGAGTTAGCTTGCTAGCGAAACTAATAGCCAAAAAGACCAAAAATGACAACTAATACCTAAAAATGACCCATTAGCCCCAAACATGCTTGGAGACTAATTAAACACTAAAAATAAAGGAAAATTACAATAAACCCTAAGCTAAAAATGCAAAATAAAAGATAGTCCTTCGTAGGCACAACCACGCGCCACATGTCGCTACAAACTCCATATACATCATTCTCCCCTTCTTAAAAAAATTCGTCCTCGAGCTTGGAGAGTGACTCATAAATGCCCTAATGTATACGTGTCGGTACAAGTGTTATCTTCCAAAGTAAAAACCCAAATCAAGTCCAATACGCAAATGGATCGGCCGAACTTCTGTTAGACCTATACGGACCTTCAAGAATAGGGCCTAATATACCCAAATCTCAACGATGCCCTCCTACGGAATCCGAGACACCAAAAGCTGATGACCATATTCGCCTTCTCAACACTAAAAGCACATGGTTGCAACTTGGCTTGGTGGACCTTTGAGTCTGACCGAACAGTAACTCCGGCGATCGCACTTTTGTGAGTACGATGGCGAGACAAGTGGACTGAAGACGGCAACATCCCGGAAAGTCGCGCCTCAAAACGACAAATAGTTGGAAAATGTATCCCCCCAGTGGGTACATTTCTCATGGAAGTTATATGTTGTGTTAAAGATTTGGTTAGGCATAAATGAGTGGGAAAAGGTGGAAATTAGGGTTAAAATAGGGGTGGGGCTAGTTTCTTGTTTTTTTTTGAAGGTGGTGGGGTTGGATTGTTATTTGAGGGCAAGAAAAGGGTGGGAGGACAAACCCTAAGAGTGGGCTGTCCCAGGGGTAAGAGGCAGGTTGTCCGGGTAAAAAAGAAATTTGGTTTGGGAGGTGTTGGGGCAGATCGGGGTAGGGGGACTAGATCGGAGACTGAGTGAAGGTTCTGAGGGCTGTTTGTAGGAGGGTTTACTGGTCGGACTGCCTCGGGGTGGTAGTGGGCTGTTTAGTAGGGATTTCCGACTAGGTTGGAGTTGATTCCGACCTCTTATGGCTCTTTCGGCAACCTGGGTTGTTTCGAGGAGGCTTGGGGAGTTGTGTCGGCACCGGAAATGGGTCCAGGGGGTGGCCAGTGAGCGGCGGTAGAGTAGGGTGGCAGGTGTTAAATCGGGGGATAAGGGTTCGATTGGGGGAAAAAACTTGGCTGACCTGCCTTTGTTTGGCAGGCCGCTGTTTTGACATCGGTGGGCTAGGGTTTTGTTGGGTTCTTAGCTAGGGGTTCTAGGTTCTTGAGGGTTAGTGTTTCAATTTTTTTGGGGTGGCGGGTTTCTTGCGTTGGGGTTTAGGTTAAAATTGAAGACGGAGATTCATGTAAAATGGGGTGGTGGTTGTGTGGCGTAGGAGGTGGAGGTGGAGGATGGTGGTGGTGGAGATGGAGGGTGGGGGTGGCCAAAAGAGTTGGTATCCCCCCTTTTTAGCAGTTATGGAATTTAGGGTTTCCATCCACCCGATTCCTATTTGAACATTTATCAATCTTTTGATTGAAGGGTTGCTGGAGTTGGAATAATAACTCGTGACCCGCTCCACACACTCCGATGAACACCAAGAACAAACGCTGCTCTGATACTAATTTGATGTAAATCTTCAAATGCGGAAGCATTATTATTACACTACACAACAACTATTAACTAAACAACAACAACAACAACAACAACAACAACAAATAATTAACTAATGAAATGGGTTTCTTTCTCTTTCTATTCTCAATTCTCAATATTCAAGGTTAAGTGCAAATGAGGGCCAAAAGGCCTATTTATAGGAAGCGTAAGCGAAGCTAATTACCAAAAAGACCAAAAAGGACAACTAATACCAAAAAATGACCCATTAGGCCCAAACATGCTTGAAGATTAATTAAACACTAAAAATAAAAGAAAATTAATAAACCCTAAACTAAATGCAAAATGAAAGATAGTCTTCTCCCGTAGGCACAACCACGCGCCACGTGTCGCTACAAATCCCATATGCATTAAATATGAAGAAGTAGATTAAACTCCCCTTCATCCCGAAGAACCATGGAGGAGATTTGTTTGCTCGAATGTAATCCCTGAGGCCAAACTTGATGTCAGTAACTGATTATACAAAGCAATTCCACCTTTCGATACAAAGCAGCCTTGAAATGGGAATAACTGATAGTTGTTATATTGGTGGCTTGCAAGATTGGATCATAGTTGATTTAAGATTGAGAGATATAGCTAGTATGAAAATGGTGGATTATACTCATATTAGAAAATTATTGTACATAGGCAGGTAAATCACGTGGGATCAACTTCTTTAGTTGCTATACAAATTACGATGTAGGAGCATAGGGACATGAGCGTCATTTTATTCATTCTTTTCATTTTGATATATATATATATATATATATTAAAATATAAAGTTAGAGAAATATTCATAATATTATCAGCTTAAAAAGTTTGTTTACAATTTTTTTTTTCTTAGTGTTGGAGAAAGATGGAGAGGGTTTCCTTTTTGTAGCATTAAGGCTAGTTTTGTCATTTAATAGTTTTTTGGAGCGCCTAAAGGTTTGAGAGGAGCGGGGATAACTATACCATCTATTTTGTTATCTATAAATTATTTCATTGGGCCAACAATGTGTAAGGACATTGTCCGTCACATTTAGTATGTCGTATACCGCTACAAGTTTGTCGAAGAATTGGGAAGCTTACATCTAGAATCGACGATCCGAATTTCAGGTTTACTTCAATTCTTTTTTTTAACCTTTTATAGCTTTAGTATAAATAGCCAAGGGGCTCTCCTTTGTACCACTTTTGCCTATTTGATATTGGGAGGCTAGAGAGAGAAATAAGACACCCTTATCATTTTCCATGTTGTTGTGTAGATAATAATTCTTTTACGCTTCCGCACCCTAGATTATATCAAATTGGTATCAGAGCTAGATTTGTTCTTAGAGTTCAAAGATGTTCATCGAAGATTGAGATTCGGGTTGGGTTCATCCGCGGGATATGAGACCTTTCAATGGAACCCTAGATGACAATCTTGTAGAGGAACGACGAATCGGGGACGTTACTGCTATTATGGCAGCCTGCCCATCCATGCCGGATAACACTGACGACTTTCTCCAAAAACTTGAAGGAGTTGTTGCCCATCAAAGAAAGTCTTAACAATGCTGAACATATGGGGTATAGCCACAACAGGGGCTGCCGATGGTACCACCGATTGTTCCGACGCCCAAGGCCTACCGACGGCTTCGCAGCAGCCAACGACTTAGTCCACCATCTACGTCGGCACTTCTCCACCCGTCGCCACCTCAGCAGGAGGTCTGGACGTTTGCCCTGCGTCTGAACTTACCCCATTCAACCCAAAACTTGCTTCAATTAAGCCCGGTATGACATCGACCACTACCAACATTTAAAATCAGTCCAAGACCTAAGAAATTCACAGAATTTCAAGAACCAACCATCGGAAAATCAAGAAGACCTTAACTACAACCAAGATTCATCAGCTTCCCCTTCCAAACAATCAAAGATTCATCATAACACAAACCGTAACAAAATTCAACAAAAAAAAGTTAATCCCAAACTTTATTTATCCCATTTTCAAGAAACCCTAACATCCGCTCCATCTAATAGCCCAAATCCCTTATATAAAGGGTGCGCCTCCTTAGGCATCCTCCCCATCCCTACCGATGTACCCTTACCTACCGCTCAATCCATTTGCCTGTAACGTGACTCTTTTTGCTGTGCTCAAGCAATACTCGTCGATATTTCTACCGCCTACACACACCGTTATGATTATGACTTTGGTGGACACTCAATCACTTCCTCCTAGTGATGACATGTGGATCCGTACGAGTATTTTCTTTACTCGTTGCACCACAAGTGGGAGGCTTTGTACGGTGATCATTGTTGGCGGAACTAATGAAAATTTAATCGCTCAAGAAATGGTAGACAAGTTGAAACTCCCCACGGAATCATTAGCCTCTTTGTGCCGAATTGGGTGGTTGGTAGTGGAGCCACGCTTGCCCCTAGTCGACAATGCCGAGTAGCTTTTTCTATCGGGGACTACCATGATGAGGTTTTGTGCACCGTGGTGGATATGCGGGTATGTCACTTCCTTTTGGGGAAACCGTGACAATTTGATCATCCTAGCATGCATGACGGTCGAGCTAACACCTATTCGTTTATGCATGAGGGGAGGAACTTTCTCCTTCGCCCCATGCGCCCATTTCCGATGTCACGGCCCTCCGCATTAGTAGTCTCACATGAGGAGTTAGTCACAGAGACCGCAGAGGCAAGGTTATGCTATGCTCTAATTAGTCCCATTACCACCCCGGAGGAGTCCGTTTCCCCACGTGTCCAGAGTTTGTTGGATTCTTTTGCCGATGTATATACGCCTCCAGATGATCTTCCTCCATTTTGGGATATACAACATTCTATTGATTTTATCCCCGGGGCGCAACTCCCTAACCTCCCCTATTATCGCATGTCGCCCACGGAGCACGCAGAATTACAGAGACAGGTCACATAGCTATGCGACAAAGGCTATGTTCGGGAGAGTATGTCTCATTGTGCATGTAGAGGGGTGCTCATCCATTTGCTCAAATATAATGGGCGAGCAGGTCTATATGGTGAGGAGGGGGGCTTATCACGAGCAACTCCCTCCAAAAGGCATTATGACAAATTTAATACCTAGATTGGACGAGGAGGGTCACTACGAGGGGGTTTACCTAGAGTGGTTCCTCTACCCCAATTAACATATTACATAAATTGAAGAAGGGCGAGGAGGTTTACCCAGAGTGGTTCCTCTACCCCCAAAAGACTTACCACAGAAATGATATAGGGTGAGGAGGTCCACCTAGAGTGACCTCCTCCCCAAGGATTGTTACCCAAAAAATATTAAAGTACTTATATTTTACTTGTACAGGTAGCCTAGTTGAGCAAGCAGGGCTCAAAAAGGTCAGTTGGGATTCCTTGGGAGTTTTGGCTTGGCGGCTGAGGAACAAGGTTTGTTGAGCAAGCTCAACCACTTTGCACTTTAAGATTGAGAGAATACTAGTAGAAAGACCCTAGGGTCACCCAGTCCTTACACAGCTCACACCCAGTCATAATAGAAGTGATCGACCAAGAGGTTGCTCACAAGAAATGAACTTTTTATAAAAATGATTTTAGAGGAGGGACTCCTCAAGGCTCCTCTCAAGTACAAAATTTTAAGAGAAGGGGGTCCTCAAATCCCCCCTCTCTCAAGTTTAATGGTTTTAGAGGAGGTGGTCCTCGAGGCCCTCTCATGTTTACAAAGTTTGTACAATAAGTTACCGTTTCAAAAGATATTTACCAAATCAAATATTGTCTTCATTAGGAGACATATTTGCTTTATGACTTTGGTTCACACCAAGTGTCGCCTGTCAGAGGGGACAAACGGCTGCAGACTTAGTAGGGACAAAAGGTACATTGCAGACCTTATCCCTCTTGATTTTGGCGCCCTAAAAGGCCCAAATCGGCCCTATGTTCACCTATAAATAGGACCATTGGTGATGTCAAATCAGATATCAGAAACTCAAGTCATACCGTTACTTTGTCAAAATCACACTAGACCACCTAAGTGCTTGTTTCTTCACTCCCGCACTGACAACCATTATTCTCAGAGATCCTTTTGAGAAAAGTTATTATTATTGTTGTGAAATCGATCTTCTTGCAGGAGGTGGTTTCTAGCTTTCGTTCCATTTTCACTAAAAAGGGTAGGTTTCACTAGGTGCCGTTCTAGAAACTCTTGAAGACCTTTGAGGCAGGGTTCATTGCAGTGGGTCACGCCTCACCCGTTTCAACATCTTACCAGACTCCAGTCACACTACTCCTACATTTGGCGACTACGCTGGGGAGGTATCCTCACTTTCATGGACAAAGAAGGTTTTAACGTTCCTAAGCAGCTGATTTTTGAAGACACTCCACCTAGGAATGAAGTTCAAAGTGATTAGACCACCCAAGAAGAGGTGGTGGTGATCGAAGCTAGGATGCCTGCTCCCAGGGAGGGCAGACCGATACAACAACAGCAGCTCCAATGGCAGGTATGAATCTGATGAGCATATTTTTTGAGTTTTTGAAACAAAACGATGTGGATTTGGCAAGCTTGAGCCAAAGTTGTGTAACACCTGCAGAGGGAGGTGCTGCAATAGCAGCAACAGTAGAAGTGGCTCCACCATGAAAGATGGTGCCAGAGCATGTTGTGACACTGTTGAGTTCACCAGCAACAAAGAATGTGGGTTTGGAGGAATCTCCCTCCAAGACCGTCACCTTGGAGGAAGTGAAGAAGCTGCTCTCCTTTCATAGGGAAGTTTGCCATCTATATGAGGAGTTACAGGATCCCTACACACAAGGTGTGAATGAGAAACCATACCCAGAGGGGTATATTTCACCAAAATTTATCAAGTTCAATAGCAAAGGAGAAAATCCAAGAGAGCACGTGAAGAGATTTGTTGAGTACCTAGGGGTGCATGAGAATGACAAAAATCTGAGGCTGAGGGAATTCTCCAAAACCGTCACAGGGAATGCCTTACACGTGGTACTCCCACTTAGCCCCCAACAACATCCCCACATGGGAGGAAATGCACAGGCAGTTCCTTCAAAGGTTTTCGTAGCAGAGGATGAGTTCACGTTGAGACACCTGGCACAGGAGGTGCAGAAGCCCGACGAAGAGTTGATGCAATATATTAAATGTTTTCGCGAGAGGGCACTAGATGTCCACGAGGATGTGGCAGAGGCAAGGCTGTTGCAAATATGTGTTGAGGGGCTCTTGGAAGAATATAAGATTCACTTGGTCAACGAGACCAGAGATGGAACTTTTAGAGAGTTCACCAGGGCTGCAAGTAATATAGCCATGATAATCAAAGCCTAGGTTCTCAAGTTGGAGGACGCAAGTGCCACGGACTTCTGGAAGATTTCAAGTTTCGAAGAGGCAAACAGTTAATAATGTGGATGGAGGTTCAAAGGGTAAGAAGCGAGGCCCCAGATCCAAAAGCAACAGCCCAACTAACAAGATGAAGTTTGGAGAGGATGCCCCACCACCGCTGCCTTGGAGTGTAGCCGAAGCAATGGATTGTTATCGTACATTGGTACGAGAGGGGGTAGCAGGGCCCCCTCATTTGAATGGAGAAATCCCAACAGCCGTAGACAAAGCTAACCCCAAGTATTGTGAGTTACATCAGAAGGTGCAACACTCCACCAAAGACTATTACTAAAGGAGGATCATTGACGAACAGGCGGGGGTGGCCAGTGGTACTTCACAAATATCTCCTGTGGATGTCAACGAGAACTCACTTCTAGGGGGGCATCATTATGGCACTGCCAATATGGTAGTAGCATATGATGAAGAGGCAGTTCGAGACCTGATGGAATGGGAAGGTAGGGAAATAATATGTGAGGCGCTAGAAGAGCAGTGAACAGAGAATTGAGAAGGAGAGGAGGCGCAAGGAGTGGTTCTTCAATCCTGACCAAGAAGAGGCTCGATGTGAGGGGGATGAGCAAGTGAATCCCCCCAGAAGGCAAAGTAGATGTCATTTTTGCTCTGGATGACAGAGGGACATCTGAGACAGAGTATGTCTGTAACGCTCAAACCTACGAAGTGGACCTGGACTCCGAATGTGAGGTCATAGCAAGAAGTCCCAAGTTCAATTGGTTCTTTGACCATATAGGAGTAAAGTATGACACTAGAATAGTCATCACAAGGAAGGTTTTGGAAGCAGTGCAGCAACACGGGGATCCCTCGTTAAACTGACAGGGGCTCATTAGACGGTTAATTAAAAGATATACTTCTGAAGTGGTCCTCTAAGGCAGATAGGCAAGTGCCATATTTTCACAACCGCCCGCTCTACGTGATAGCCATGATCAATGGAATCTCTTTCCCCAGGGCATTGATGGATAGAGGAGCATCCATCAACATTATGCCAATCAACACACTATATGAGACGGGGATTTCTCAAGAAAAGATAGTGTCGGTATTGTTGGTGATTTTGATATTTGACAATGCGGGTATGTAGTCGCTAGGATACGTGTACGTGGGTATCAAGCTTGGAAATTTCACTTTCCATATAAAGTTTCATGTCTTCAATGCCAACACAAGCTACCAGTTGCTCATAGGGCGAGTGTGGATGCACACTCATGGCATAGTGCTCTCCACCTACCATCAATGTGCCAAAGCCAATATTAGAGGTACTAAGATTATAATCAAAGCAACACAAAAGCTATTTTCTGTTGAGGAGGCCCACCTGGTGGATGCTGTGTTTTATACGGAGCTTGACGAAGAGAGAAGGACCTCAGTAAGAAAGCTAGAGGGAATGCAAGTGGTTGCAGGAGGTACCTAACCAAGAACGTTTGGGGGAGAGGTTGATCCACCATATGGCAAAAGAGGAGGTAGCCAAGCCCCCTTGAAAATACAAGAAAGTGTTCCTACCAGATGGGAAAGTCATATACCGTTTATATCGATTTGCACGGGCGGCGTTCTGGGATGAGAGCATTGACCCGGCACCAGAATGTTTTGTGGTGGATAAATCCCACATCATTGAGCATATTGAGGAACCAGAAGAAGCTCCGGAGTGCATGCAAGATGGACCTAGGGAGCAGCTACAAGAGCTAGCGGAAATAAACTTGGGAGTAGAAAGGGGTGAGAGTAGACGCATTCTAATTTTCAAAAGTTTGAACTCGAAACAGAAGGAGGAGCTCATCAACCTGCTTAAGGAATTCAGTGATGTATTTGCCTGAAAATACACAAAGATGCCAGGGATAGGCCCAGAGGTGAGCTCCCACAAATTAAATATTCTTCCTAATGTTCTCCCAGTCAGATAAGCAACCCGTACATACAAGGCAGAGCTAGACCTAAAAATCAAAGCAGAAGTAGAGAAATTGTTAGCGGTGGGGTTCATTAAACCCATTTAGCACCCTGTGTGGCTCTCCAGCATTGTGCCAGTAGCGAAGAAGGATAAGAATCGAATCCCAATTTGTATGGATTTTCGTGATTTAAACCGGGCATTTGCTAAAGATGAGTTTCCCTTGCCAAGTATAGACAATTTAGTAGATGCTACCGCAGGTCACGAAATGTATAGTTTCATGGATGGGTACGTCGGCTATAATCAGATTAAGATGGACCCGACAGACGCAGAGAAAACTGCCTTCCGCATGCCATTAGGAAACTTTCATTACGCAGTAATGCCATTTGGGTTGAAGAACGCCGGGGCCACCTACCAGCGGACAATGATGACCATCTTCCATGATTTGTTTCATGATATATTGGAATTCTATTTGGATGACCTGTTGATGAAGTCCAAGAAACAAAGTAAGCATATCCAGGACCTCAGGCGGGTGTTTCAAAGATGCTGCAGGTACAAGATGAGGAAAAACCCCTCGAAGTGTGCCTTCGGGGTCACTGCAGGAAAGTTTTTAGGATTTGTAGTAAATAGGCAGGGGGTGCTGGTCGATGAGGAAAAGAAGAAAGCCATCGTAATGATGCCACCTCCAAAGAGTCAGAGGCAACTCAAGAGCTTCTTAAGATAGGTGCCCTACCTAAGAAGGTTCATACTTGTACTGGCGGAGGTGACCCACCCATTTACCCTCCAAGTGGATCTGGGGAGAGGAACATAAGAAGGCCTTCGAGAAGATTAAAGAAATTTTAGCCTCTCCGTCTACGATGATCCCACTGAAGGTTGGGGCACAGCTGCTGCTCTACCTCACTTCTACAGAAAAGTCTATAGGATCACTGTTCGTTCAAGAGAAGGGGGGGGGGTAGAGAAACCAGTGTATTACTTATCAAGGGTGATCTCGAGTGCAGAATCAAGATATACTAATGTTGAGAGACACTGCCTTGTTTTAGTTTTTGTGGCTCAAAAGTTGAGACACTACCTGCTGGCCTTTACTGCCCATTTAGTCACTTAGTGTGACCATATTAAGTACCTCTTGGCACGGACGGTCCTGGTAGGGCGAGCAACAAGGTGGTTCTTAATTTTGTCGGAATATGATTTGAAGTGCATAACGCCCAAAGCCATCAAAAGTCGAATAGTAGCCGATCTGTTGGCCCACTTTCCAGGTGAGAATTTTGAGCATGGTTCAAAGTCAAGGCCGATACCGCGACGATACGACCGAGTTGACTAGGTGTCGGTGCCTGCCGATCCGATTCCGAGTTGACTAGGTATCGGTGCCCGCCGATCCGATTCCGAGTTCCGAGTTGAGTTTTCAATTATTGATGTGAATCGACCCTATATCGGTAATTTCTCGGTAGTATCGGTGATATAGCGGTATAATCGGCCGATATCGGCGATATTGCGATGGAATCGGCCGATATCGGCGATATCACAATAGTATCGACCCATATCGGTGATATATCGGCCGAGATGGTATAAGTTACTAAGAATTAATCTCTCTCTCTCTCTCTCTCTCTCTCTCTCTCTCTAGTGTTGTGTTGGTAAGCGTGTTTTTTTGGGGGGGGGTTACGAAATGTTAATTGTTTTTTTAATTTAGTGTGTTCTGTGTGTGGGTTAATTGGTCATCGTGTGTGGGTTTAATTTAGTGCGTTGTATATGTGCCAGTTTTTTTATAAAGAATGCAAATGATCCAAATGTTATTTGTTATTATTTTTTATAATAATGTTCCCAGTGTTTTATTTTAATATGCTATTATTTATAAAAAAAACGTTAATGTTATTCTTTTACAAACAAATATACAACTGTAATTATTGTAAAAATAATATTTGTATCCTCTAAACATTTGTAAAAATAATATTTGCATCCTTTATGTAAAAATAACATTTACATTCCCTTTATAAAAAAATAACATTTGCATCATTTTTTGCAAGAAAATAACATTTGCATCCTTTTTGTAAAAAACGATTGTAAAAAAATGTAATGTTTTGTCAAAATCACAATTTATATCCTCTTTGTAAATAAATAACAATACTAAAAAAGAAACATTTCTATCCTTTTTAGAAAAATATAACATACTTAAAAACACATTTGTATCCTCTTACTAAAAATAATACTAAGAATATAATAGTTGTATCCTTTTTGTAAAAGAAAAAAATTATCCTCTTACTAAAAAAGTAACATTTGTTTTTCTTTGTAAAAACATAATATTTGTATCCTCCGTGAAAAAAAAACATTGATTTATTATGGAACATTGAATCTGGCAAGTTCGTAGCACGTCAATATAATCAATTGTACAATGTTATGCATATTAAAGGATAGTTTTAAACTTCTCTGATTGGTCCACATTGTTAATCATATTTTTTAAAAAATTTCTAGATTTTTTTCGGAATTTTTTGCGCTCTCTAAATAGTGTATCTTTGAGTATCGCCCGATACCGCGACCGAGTTGAACATCGAGTGACCGATACCGTGGCTTTGAACCATGATTTTGAGCCTCCTAGTGAAGAGATACCCGGGGAAAATTTCCAAGCATGCTTGGCGGAAGACTCTGTTCTAAAAGCCCCGCCTAGGCTCCGCCTAGGCCCGCCTAGGCTCCGCCTAGGCCCGCCTAGGCTTGAGGCTTGGGAGAAACGCATCGCCTACGCCTTATTACGCCTTATTACCCCTATTCTTAGTAAAAGGCTTAAGGCACACTTTTTTTAAACAAAACAAAGGATTAGTTGACAAATATTGGTTATGGAGCATGAATGTGAGAAAGATGGCTACCAAACATATGGATATATTTTCAAAATTCAAAGTATGTACTATTTTATTATATTACTAGCCTTAGAATAATTAAAATAATAAAAAAAGGACAAACGCCTTTTTACGCCTAGGCGCGCCTAGGCTCCTAAGGCTTGAGGCTTGACCTCTACGCCTCGACCACGCCTCGCGCCTTTTAGAACCTCAGGAGTGGGAGATAGAGTTAGATGGCTTTAGTGTGCAAGGAACAAGAGGTGCCGACATTATCCTCTAAAATAGTAAGGAGAAGGTCACTCTCTCCTTCAAGCTTGACTTCAAATGCTCGAACAATGAGGCTGAGTACGAGGCCCTCATTTTGGGATTATTGGAGGCGCTTCAAAGAGGCATCAGAGTATTGTGTATACGAGGGAACTCTAACCTTGTGGTGAAACAGGTTAATGAGGGGTTCGCCCTCAAGCATGCCAACTTGGCACTATACAGATTCATCATACAGAAGTTGTTGGGATAGTTCCTGAAAGTGACCGTTGAGAGGCATGCACGAACAATGAACATGCATCCTGACGCGCTAGCTACAATAGCCCAAAAATTAGACATGGATGAGTCGGAGGCGACCATCACGGTACAACGGAGAACAGTGCCTACCACAGTGAGGTCCCTGTTCCCAAGTGATGAGCCGGAAGATTGGAGGTACCTGATTGTGAAGCAGCTAGAAACAAGGGAAGGAACAATGAAGATGTTAGAGCCGGGCAACTATTCATTTTTTTTTTTATTTTGTTCTATTTTTTAGCCTTTTATAACTTTAGTATAAATAGCCAAAGGACTCTCATTTGTACCACTTTTGCCTATTTGACATTGAGAGATTAGAGAGAGAAATAACACACCCTTATTCATTTTTCATGTTGTTGTTGTGTAGATAATAATTCTTTTATGCTTCCGCACTCTAGATTACATCAAATTAAGACATAATTTAAGGTTCTTGACATGACCCATACCTCCTTCTAAATGCTCTAGGTTTGGGCTATTGGCAGCAGAGTGTTTAAAGAAGAAGCTCAACATTCTTATTGTCGATGGAGGAGAGCAAGAGCTTTTGGGAGGTGAAAATGTAAGATAGGATCTCATTGCAACTGTTTGCCATATTCCACCAAATCATGAAGTTATGCCCCTTGGTGTGAGCGGATCCTCTATGGGTAGCATACTCGGGCCGCATCTGTCAGCTAAGAGTGGCGTGAATTGAAAAATAAATATTATTATTATTGTATATTAAATTATTTATTTAAAAATTGTTTAGATAATAAGTAAGATTTATCTTTTAATTAGTTATCGATTTTAATTAGGTTATGTAGTTCTCTTTTTAATTAGGAAACTTGCTCCCCAAGTGTTAGAATCAGTATAAATAAGCCCCGTAGCCTCCCATTGTATTCAGATCATTAATATGATGAATTGAATTGAGGGTTGAGAGGTGAAGCCTAAATTGTTCGTTTTTATTATTCCGCTGCGTTCACATCAAATGTGGTATCAAAGCCATCGCTCCTGATTTTCCACACAAGTGCGTGTGTCAATCGTGTATGTGTATCAAGGTCACGAGCTATGGCTAGAGCTCGGAGAACCTATCGTACGACGATCATTACTCTAGAACTAGCCACCGCAAGTGGAGTATCGTTTTTCCACGAACGATCCTTCACTTTTCGATTTTCAAACACTTCATCATCACCAATGGATCCTCAAGATCGTCTCTCATTGGACAACATGCCAACCGTCCCAGAGATTTTTTGTCATTCATCACCACCACTGACCACCTTGCCTTTGGCAGGTGGTCCCCCAAACCTCATCATCGCCAATGGATCCTCAATATCATCTCTTATTGGACAACATGCCAACCGTCCCAGAGATTTTTCGTCATTCATCACCACCACTGACCACCTCGCCTTTGGCGGGTGGTCCCCCAAACCCAAACCCTCGGTAACGACCCGCTAAACCCCACCATAATTCGATTTACGCTTAGATTCCCACCCGATTTCCCGTTCAGATTCCCATCGACGAAAACCCTAGATCCACCATAAAAACAACCCCTTACCGTTGTTCGGCTTCTTTTATGGCTCCGACGACTTCGCTGAAGTTGGGCGAAGGTCACCAGACTGAAGGTGGCTTCGGTGGGTCCACAAAGTATCAAGGCAACTGAGTTGGGAGGAGAGACTGTCAAGCCTTGTAATGAAAAAGTGGCAACTAAGGTTTATTGTGATGAGATGAGTTTTTAGGTGAAAGGCTGGGCCTAAAGGCTTTTGAAGACAATGCGTTGCCCAAGTGGTCTTTATTTGACTTTGGTCCATTTTTAAGAGAAAAACCATTTGGGCTGGAGAATAATTGTCCAAAATCCGATTTTTTTCGTGTGGAAAAATTTGAGCAGCCCCCAATTTTTAAAATGGTACAAATTTATATTTTTGGGCCCCAAAAGTTTTAGAAAAATTATTTTTCACCCCCAATAAAAGATAGAAGGGTTCGAAATGTTTAAAGTACTTAAAGATGTGGCACGGGCTTTTACAAATCTGCCTTACTGTTCGTGGTAAGGCTTTTCGAAGAAGGAGATAGCACTACTTGTGTGACATCTTCAACGTTCAAGGCTTTAGCGCTCGGGACGAGTTTTTGGAAGCAAGGGATAATGGCGTGAATTGAGAAATAAATATTATTATTATTTTAGTTAAAATAGATATTAGATCATTTATTTCGATAATAATAAGGATTTATTTTTTAATTAGTTATCGATTTTAATTAGATTATTTAGTTCCCTTTTTAATTAGGAAACTTGCTCCCCAAGTCTTAGAATTAGTTGGCCTCCTATTGTATTCAGATTATTGATATGATGAATTAAATTGAGGGTTGAGAGGTGAAGCCTAAATTGTGCGTTTTTATTATTCCTCTGCGTTCACATAAAGGAGAGCGAGAGAAGAACACTTCATGTCATCAGAGTGTCTCTATTGGTTAGATTCATAGTTGTCAAATCGCGAATCGTTTACCCCCTGAATCGCGAATCGTGAATTGAATCGGTCGAATCGGAACCAAATGATAAAAACGTAGTAAAACATAAGTAAATGGGATTTAACACTATAGAATTGGTAATTAAGCGTAATATGACAAAAAAATAATCGTAGCACATGATAATATACCAAAATATATCACAAAAATTAACCGTAGCACATGTTCTCATTCATTTTAAGATTAAAAATGTAAAAAACAAAAATATATCATAAAACAAACTACATATTAATTTAAAACATCCTACATATTAATTTAAAACAATAAAATAAATACAAAGGTTAATTTAAAACAGTAAAATTGTAAAACAAATACTTCCAAAATTTTTAAACAGGCCTACCTACTAAGATTAACAATATTAATTTAAAACAGCCTACAAAATTACAACAATATTAATTTAACATAGTTAACCATATTAATTTAAAACAATATAACATATGCTAAGATTAACTATAAAACAATATTAATTTAAAACAACGTTCATATTAATTTAAAGCAACAAAACAAATATACCTTCAAAGATTTTATAACAAATACAAAAGTTTTATAACAAAAAAAAGCAAAAGATAGAAGACACTTAGCCAAGAGAATAGATAAGAAAAATCGGTTGAAAATAACCAAGCCAAGAGAACATGTTTTTCTCTAAAACTCAGTATCTTAACGGTATCCTTTGTTGTTTGCTTCTTTTTTTATTTGTTTTATTAAAACACACGTATGGTTATAAGGTAAAAAAAATCGCGAAAAAAAAAGGTTGAATCGGAACCGAATCGGGAATCGGAAGATTTGAATCGTGAATCGCCGATTCAGTCTTCTTTAGACATTTGCGATTCTCAACTTGATTCGAATCGTTTTATGTGAGAATCGAATCGAATCGTAAGATTCGAATCGCGAATCGTAAGATTTTGACAACTATGGTTAGATTATATAATTTCTAGTTATTTAATTCTTCATTATCATGTGAAAAAGTCGTGCAAACTGTTTAAATTGGCTGATGTGTTTTCCTTAACATCTTAACTACATGAAGAATGGAAACCATCTTTTACAATTAATACAAGAAATTAGTAATTACAAAATTCTTAATAACCATACTTATTGTAATCATCATCATCCCCACAGGTAGCAGAAATCTTAAGGTTTCTCAATTGAAAGCTGGCTTCTGGGAATCCATCAAATCTGGGTAATTGGAACTATCTGTTATTGGCACACGCGCACACGGATCTGGAAGCCTCCTGTCATTTTTTCCTGACTACCTATATTGGAATGTTGCACTTACTGTATATTCATGGTTATTTACAAGATTTGTATAGTAACTTCAGGGGATGCACTGATCATTTTTAACTTTTATCACGTTGGTCCAGTTATGATGCTTTCTCTCGGTTTCAGTCATTTATGAGTTTTTTTTGGTTGATAACTCTGGTTATATGGCCTTCGAAGCGACTAAATTTTTTCATTTTTATGAGCCTGATTTTAGGTTTTACATGCATTAAATCTTCAGAAGTTCTGTGAGTGGTAAAAAAAGGATTAGTAAAATTCAATATTTGTTTCATTGTTCTTGGGAAATAGGTGCACTGTTGTCCGTCTACTTGCTTTCATGTTTGAAAACTCAAAAGTCCCACACAATTTTAGTGCATTTATTGCTTGTTGAAGTAGGATATGAATACTTTATGAGCTGAGTTTTAGTGTCATAGTCTTGTTCAATGCTTATTAAAGCCATCGCATATGAATTGCGCTCCCTATATATTATCTCAGGACCTCACAGCATGGTAGAGGTTGTCAAACAGCTTACAAAGGGTTATTTATACTTCATGTCTGTGCTTTTCTTTTGTTCTTTCAAGCTATGATTGTCCTCCGTTCATTATGTTGATTTACTTCAAACTGTCTGCACATTCCCCATAATTTCAATACAAAATCTTTACCATTAGAACATGCCAGATGCGATGGCTATACATATATACATTCTTTTATCTTTTCTTAATAACATGGTTCAATGCAAAGGCCGAAACGAACTGATACGGCTGAGTTGATTTGGTTTCATTATGAACCGATTCGAAACCGTTTCCTGTACCTATATATTAGAGAAATCACTCGCTGATTTTGATACAGAAACAGCAGAAATATGGCCTAGTCTTAATATTTTTTGTTATTTTTTCAGTATCTACATAATGTATCATTTTTTTTAGCGCTCTAAACTGATTCGAAGCCATTTTGTATGCGATGGTGCCATACTCCCAATCAGGCACACACCTTATTGTTTAGCAGTTACTCCAACTATCTGAACTTGCGACCTATTACAGGTTTGTGAAGAACAATCCTACACAGGTTATAGAACCACCTTCCACTTTCGAAGAAGAGGAAGAACCTATGCCGGAGGAATTTGTTCTGGTTGAAAAAACTCTACCAGATGGAGCAATTGAGCAAATTATATTTTCTTCCGGTGGGGATGTTGACGTGTATGATCTCCAAGCCTTGTGCGATAAGGTGATTGCATGTTTTCAGGACTATTCTGCACATGCATGCATGGATTGATGCTTGTTAAGTGCACATAGTTATATATGCGCAAAAGTATGTAGGAGTTTTTTGTGTGTGCATTAGATAATCTTTGTGTTGCTGATTGTTGGTTTGTCGGATATATGTGGGTGTTTGGGATCTTTAATTTCTTAATTAGGTGCTTACTTCATCGCTCATAAAAAAAGATTAGGTGCTTACTTTATCAAAGCTCTTTAAATGTCTTTTTTATTGTTGTTGAAAGAAAGCAATTCATTAGCCTCAAATGGAGAACGAACTTCACAGGGCCATTCTTAATCCACAAAACATCAACAACAGCATTACGGTATAATGCCCATGTCAACTGGTGTCACATAGGATATGACCATTGATGAGTCTGTGTCAATAGAACAAACTGAAGTTCTCAAGAAATTGCATCTAAAATTATTTGGATTTTGAATTTTAATTATGATAGTTAAGATTTTCTTATTTAAGGTAATCACTTTAGTAGGAAATAGGCCTTTTAGGAATTTTCATTATTCTTGGAGATTTGATTTTTGACTAAAAGTTGGATTATAGTCTAATCATATAAATTAGACTTTGAATGATGAATTGAGAAGCTTGTGAGCTTTCCTCCTCCTCCTCTTCTTATTTATTTATTTATCTTTCATTATGTATCAATTGGAACTAGAGCCAAAACCTGGATGTCAACCTGTACAATTCACCATCATTTTAATCGACGACGACTATTACTCCCAACGGATCACCATAAACAAACCTTGAACCTTTCTTTTACCTCTTATCTTACGGTCTTTTTTTTTTAAATTTCAGATCACCTGGTCCCATAGATGTGGATATCTTTCTAGCAAAGCTTGTTGAACATAATGTATCAGATTGTCCTAGTACTTTTTCGACATCTCTATTGCGGACCAAAATTGTGTAAGATCATCATTCCCACTGTTTCGTTGTTGAGGGGATAATGCCTACGAGATTGATTTTCCGTCGGAGTTTCGACTGCACCGAATCTTCAATGTTGCCGACCTCTCTCCATTTCATGGTATCTATGAAGCACAGACTCAACACATAATACCGGACACGACACGAGACACGTGATTCGCGATTTTTTCAAAAAATAGGATAGGGCATGCTGAGATACGTAGAATATTATTTTTATATATTTTATATATTTAATTATATGTAAAAAATAATATTTATATACTTATTTTTTTTAGTATTTATCAAGGTTCTAAAAGGCGCGAGACGTGGGCGAGGCGTAGAGGTCAAGCCTTAGTAGCCTAGGCGTAAAAAGGCGTTTTTCCTTTTTTTTTTATTATTTTAATTATTCCAAGGCTAGTAATATAATTAAATAGTACATACCTTGAATTTTGAAAATATATCCATATGTTTGGTAGCCATCTTTCTCATATTCATGCTCCATAACCAATATTTGTCAACTAATCCTTTGTTTTTTTTAAAAAAAGTGTGCCTTAAGCCTTTTACCAAGAATAAGGCGTAATAAGGCGTTTCTCTCAAGCCTAGGCGGGCTTTTTAGAACAGAGGTATTTATTGGAAAATATTTTTATAATTTTTAGTTTCAATTTTTTTATAATATTTAGTTACATAAATATTACTTCCTAATTATTCTGATTTTTAATTTTTTTTTTATTACACGTGTATAGTATATGCAGGTTAACAATACTTGAGGCAATCTCACCCAACTTTGATAGCTAAGGCAATTTGCACCTTACTTTTATTGTTTTACAGCCATATAATGTTCTGGCTTCTGACTCTTAAAACAGAGCAAAGTAAACAAAAAGAGAACCTTGGCAGCTATAACCTTTCTTTGGTTACAACTTTCTCCTTTCACTTTTTTTCTTCTATTTCTCTTATTTTTTTTCACGCCGGAAAGGAGTCGAGATATGTTTTGATTGCAGGAATGTAGGGCTTGTTTGTGGCTGCAATATGTTCTGTGACAGTTCGGAACAGGTAAAAGTGTTTTGTTTTTGAGTTTACCCCATATCAAGTTTCTAAAAGACAAAAAAGTGCCCTTGCGTGGCCCATTAACGTGTCCTTAGCGTGTCTTCAACATGTTCGACTTAAAAAATTAAAAAAAAAAACAGGATACTCTGGGACACGCATGCCCCCAGCGTGTCCGTCTCGAGTCAAAGATGATACATTGCCTTTGGGAGAGTGTCCATGCTTCATAGCATGACACGCACATCCCTCCAATCCTCTTATCCCGGGCAGAGGGCTACCCTGTTCGTTCCCACATCGACCGCATTGAGGGCGTCCTAGTATCCGAGCTTGTCACTTCCTACAAAAACAATCAGCTTCTCATTAGGCATGAGAATAAAAATTTGGGAGGATGAATGGTTAGGTGACAATAAATTGTGTATCATTTTATGAGATTGTATCATTTGGCCCTATCACCCCCTTGCAAATATTGCTTCTTTGGTATAGTGGACTTAATCTTTCAATTATTCTTGAAATCTTACCATTAAAAGAAACCTCAATGATAGGAAAGTCTCAGAATTCACTTCTCTTCTTGAAATAATTGATGGGACACCTATTTTGAGAGAAATTCCTGATAAAAGGGTTTGGGTGGGCAATTCCTCTGGTCCTTTACATGCTTTGAAATCTTGGCTTACTCCCACAATTATTCCACTTTTGAACCATCTAAAAGAATTTGAAAACGGCAAGCTTCCTCAAAAATGAAAGTATTCGCATTGTTGGTAATACTTAATAAGGTGAATGCTTGTGATTTTATGCAACACTAGAGATCGAACTCATACTTGTCTCCTTGGTGCGTACTTCGTAAGAAAACGGATGAAGATATCGATCATATCCACTTGCATTGTGAATTTCGAGCTTCTTGTGGAGCATGGTTCAAAGTCAAGGCCGATACCGCGACGATACGGCCGAGTTGACTAGGTATCGGTGCCCATCGATCCGATTCCGAGTTCCGAGTTGAGTTTTCAATTATTGATGTGAATCGACCCTATATCGGTAATTTCTCGGTAGTATCGGTGATATAGCGGTATAATCGGCCCATATCGACGATATCGCAGTAGAATCGGCCCATATCGGTGATATCGCGATGGAATCGGCCCACATATCGGCGATATCACCATATTATCGACCCATATCGGTGATATATCGGCCGGGATGGTATAGGTTACTAAGCATCTCTCTCTCTCTCTCTCCCTCTCCAGTGTTATCTTGGTAAGCGTGGTTTTTTTGGGGGGGTACGAAATGCTAATTGTTTTTTTAATTTAGTGTGCTGTGTGTGTGGGTTATTTGGTCATCGTGTGGGTTTAATTTAGGGTGTTGTATATGTGCCATTTTTTTTTAAAGAATGCAAATGATCCAAATGTTATTTGTTATTATTTTTTATAATAATGTTCCCAATGTTATTTTTTAATATGTTATTATTTATAAAAAAAAACGTAAATGTTATTCTTTTACAAACATATATACAACTGTAATTATTGTAAAAATAATATTTGTATCCTCTAAACATTTGTAAAAATAATATTTGCATCCTTTATGTAAAAATAATATTTGCAACACAAGAAAAAAATATATTTGCATCCTCTTTGTAAAAAAATAACATTTCCATCAATTTTAAAAAAACATTTGCAACCCAACAACAACAACAAAAAAAAACATTTACATTCCTTTTATAAAAAAATAACATTTGCATCCTTTTTTTAAAAAACGATTGTAAAAAAACTGTAGTGTTTTGTCAAAATAACTATTTGTAAAAAAATAACAATACTAAAAAAGAAACATTTCTATCCTTTTTAGAAAAATACAACATACTTAAAATCCAAAATTTGTATCCTTTTACTAAAAATAATACTAAGAATATAATAGTTGTATCCTCTTTGTAAAAAAAAAAATTATCCTCTTACTAAAAAAGTAACATTTATTTTTCTTTGTAAAAACATAATATTTGTATCCTCCGTGAAAAAAAACATTGATTTATTATGGAACATTGAATCTGCAAGTTCGCAGCACGTTAATATAATCAATTGTACAATGTTATGCATATTAAAGGATAGTTTTAAACTTATCTGATTGGTCCACATTGTTAATCGTATTTTTTTTAAGTTTTCTAGATTTTTTTCGGAATTTTTGGCGCTCTCTAAATAGTGTATCTTTGCGTATCGCCCGATACCGTGACCGATACCGCGATCGAATTGAAAATCGAGTGGCCGATACTGGGACCGATACTGAGACTTTGAACCATGTTGTGGAGGGAATTATTTTTTTATCTTGAGGTTGTGGGAGCAATGCCAAGATCATGGTATGATTTCCTCTTTATGGATCTCTGATCCTTAGAGACCATAAGAAAAGGAAATGTGTGGACAGGCATCTCCTTATGTGTATCTTAAAGTATTTGGAAAGAACGAAATGAGAGAATATTATAAGCAAAAGAGACATCGAAAGAATACTTATGGGAAAATCAATTTTTTAGCTTCCCTTTTGGTGTCAAAATCAAAATATTTCAATAATGTGGGTCTGTCATACATAGTTAATAGTTGGGCTGAAGTGCTTGGTCGAGAAGATAAGCAGTGGTCTCCATCTTGATGGAGATGCCTTTATTTCCTTTTTCTTGTTTGTTAAATGTCATTTCCTTTTTGTAAACTTGGTGGACTCCCGGTTCACTTGATAGCTCCTTGTAAATATGTTTGTTTATGAATAAAATCCTTCATTTTCGATAACAAAACCATACCCATTCCTCATTCGATGGCATGGACTCTTTGAGGCTGAAGACTCTTGGATTTTTGAATAAAATCCTTCATTTTCGACAACAAAACTATACCCATTCCTCATTTTTAAGGCTGAGAACCCTTGGATTTTTGAGGCGACGCTGCAGCGCATTGACCCCGATTTCTACCGTCAGTATCAAGACTATATGATAACTTTTCATGGGGGAGAGTGATGCAGGAGCATGAGCCCAAGAGGTTATTTTCTTGTTATCAAATTTTATTTTAAGTGGTGGACGCACACTAGATTATTCCACTAGACTATTCTAGTGTGTGTCTTTTTGTCATATTACTTTTCAGTGCATTGCACGCATCTTACAAAGATCATGCTGACGCACGCAGGCGTGCCATGGTTTTCCTGGTGATTTGGTCATGCAGAAGGCTCACCACCAAGACAAAGGGCACAAGCTTTAGATGCGATGTTTTGGGCCATTCCCCCTGATTTGAAGTTGTGGGGATAATGTCTATGGGATTGACTCACCCGCAGAGTTCTGCACGTACCGCACTTTTAACGTGGCTGACCGCTCTCCTTTTCAAGGCACCCACGTTCGTTCCCACGTTGATCGCTCTTCCCTTAGTGGAGGGTCACCCAAGTTCGTTCCCATGTTGATCGCGTTGAGGGAGCCCTTGCCTTTGAGACAGTTTCCTCCCCTTCCGGTGACTAGACTTGTTTTCTCATTTGATGGCTTGGACAGCCCGAAGACGACCATACTTGGATTACCGAGGCAATACTGCAGTGCATCGACTCCGACTTCTACTGCGACTATATGGAAACTTTTCTTGGAGGGGGAGACTGATGCAAATGCAGGAGCATATAGAGGCTATTTTTGTCTTTTAGTCATTAGATATTTCGAGAAGCTTCTAGATGGTTGATGTCATGTATGGTACCACTATTTTGTGACATCATCCTTCTAGAACTCTATCCTTTATTCTCTTGTACTCTATAAATAGGGTGCTCCTCATCTCTGTAAAGCATGGTTCAAAGACTCGGCCGAGTTAACTCGGAATCGGCAGTCAACGATACGAAACCGAGTCGCATTACGAAAAAAACTATAAATCGCACGATATTGCCCCAACTCACCAATAAATCGGCCGATACCAGTTAAATATCCAAAATATCGGTCCAAGTCAGCCGAGTTAATGGAAAAAAAACAAGAGAGATGAAGTAAAAATAGTAAAAGAAACTCACGAGTTGTGGAGGACGTACCTTTTGACAACAGATTTGTCTGGAGAAGGCGAAATAAACTCACGGGTGGGCAAACTTCTGTTGCTATAAAACAAACCGTCAACTCGGCTGTAAACATATCAGGTTTTACTTCAAAGAGAGAATCGGGCATTTACACCAAAGAGAGAATCAGGCATTTTTTTGTACCGGAGAGTTTCTTTGTAGCTTCCTTCTCTCTAGTCTTTTCTGTGCTGTGCGTGTGTTTTAAGATTAGGCATTTTGGGGTGTGTGTTTTGGGGTTTAAAGACCCGACGGTGTTTGGGGGTTTCTTTGTAGTTTTTTTTTTTTTTATTTAAGTGTTGTGCGTGTGGTTTAATTTAGGTTTAAAGACTTGGATGTTTTTTTTTTTGGTTTAATTAGGTTTAAAGACTCGACTGTTTTTTTTTTGTTTAATTAGGTTTAAATGTTATTTTTTCAAAGAAATGTTATAAAAAATGTTATTTTTTTAAAGAAATGTTACAAAAAAAATGTTACAAAAAATCTTTTAAAAAATGTTACATTTTTTCAAAGAAATGTTATTTTTTTATATAAAAAATATTAAAATCTTTTCAAAAAAATTGCCTCTACTAAAAAAAACATGGATCAATTACCAAATAGTTCCTCAAATAGTTTTTAATACACATTTAGTCCGATATTTTTTCAGTGTTGATGGATCAATTAAAAAATAACATTTTTTAGTCTGACATTTTTTAATACACATTTAGTCGTCAAAAATTGCCTTCTTTAAAAAAAAGATGTAATATGTTATTTTTTTAGTAGAGTAATTTTTAAAAAAAAAATTGTATTGGTAGATAATACTTGAACATGTCATTTTTTTACTCTATTTTTTGGATGTTATTTTTTTAGTACTATGCAATATTGAATCTGACAACTCTGTCGCGCTTCAGTATAACCAATTCTACAATGCAATGCATATTGAATGATGGGTTTGAATGTATCTCAATGATCCACATTGTTAATCTTATTTTTTTGAAATTTTCTATATTTTTTCCCGAATTTTTTGCGCTCTCTAAATAGCTAATCTTTGCGTATCGTCCGATACCGCGGCCGAGTTGAAAATCGAGTGTCCGATTCCGGTACCGATACCGAGACTTTGAACCATGCTGTAAAGGCACTACTTTATTTTGAGAGATGAATGAGAATTAAAAATTGGGCATTTGGCCTCTAAAAATTATTGTTGGATCTTCTGATCAATCCAGAGATCATTTGGATTCCATTAGTAATGAGGATTCGGAATATCACCCATTGATCAATCAAAGAGAGATTCAACACCTAAAAGAAAGATCGATTCTTTGGGATCCTTCCTTTCTTCAAACGGAACGAACAGAGATAGAATCAGACCGATTCCCGAAATGATTCATCAGAAGAAATTGTCAAAAGATTGATATTTACATGATAAGATTTACATCTTGGTACATCCACCACCACTGCTACATTATTTAATGCTCCCCAAAATTCAAACTGAAATGCATCAAACTCATAATTCTTTATCATATATATATATATATAGAGAGAGAGTCAGGTTCTCCAACTTACCTATGAACATACCTATTCTTTTAAAATAGTAAAAAAGTTAATTTTGAGTTGATATTTTTTACATGGGTTCATGATATTCAGTGTGCCCCTGTAAAAATATTCAGCTCAAAATAATTTGTTTTGTTATTTTTAAAAAATAGATAAAAAAATTGACAGTTTTAAAGTTTAAAAACTGTCAGTTTTTTGAAGTATTTTTTAAAAATAACAAAAAACATTATTTTCAGTTGATTTTTTTTTATAGGCGCACACTGAAATATCATGAACTCATATAAAAATTATCATCTCAAAATTATTATTTTTACTATTTTAAAAAATGGGTATGTTTGTAGGTATGTTGCTAGGAGGTATGCTGGAGAGCATGACTGTCTCTCTCTCTCTCTCTCTCTCTCTATATATATATATATATATATATATATATATATATATATATAGTTGTTACACTATAATATATTAAATACTCCAATTATCTGACCGATGCAAGTCATAGGCTGTATTGGGGTTGAAGAATTGGTGGTCAGACTGCTAAAAAAATTCCAGTCATCTAGATAAGAATAAACTATCAAAAGAACCCTTATCCTAGAACATCAGTTAGGATTTACAAGAGATGAAAGCCGATCAAGCTATGTCTCATAAAGCGATCCCTCCCAAACAGATCAGATCAGATTATGTACTTGGTCATTTTGTCGTAATTTTATTCAATTTTATATGTGCGCGCATATACACACATTGCTCTCGAGAGGGATCAGATATGTGACTTTCTGGTGGCGCCGTGGTCAGCCGTGAGATCGGAGTCAATGGAACATTTGCCCAAGTCGGAGCATAAACAGGTCGGGGTGGTGCCAGTGAAGAGGGAGTGGCAGAGCGGTCGCTTTACAAGGGTACATTCAGCATATTTTAGAAACAAAGGACCCCATCGAATCGACATACAAAATTGTTGGGACTTCTTTTAAAAAAAAATAATGTGCCCTATACTATAAGATAAACCTTGATAAGGGATCTATCCCAAGTCTACTATCAGAAAAATTCCTAGAAGACATAATCATTATTGGCTGGTGATGGGTCCTCATGAAAAACTGGCATTTTTCCTTTAGCCCCAATGGTTGAAGTGCTGCAAGGAAATAACTGATTTGTCATTTGTGATGGAGTAGAGCTATCTTGGGTTTAACTGGTAAACAGTCCCCTGCCTTCTTCAAACAAAACCATACAGTATTGGTAAAAAAAATAAAAAAATAAAGGTTCAATCGGTTACTCAGTTATCTATCGCTTAAGCACCGGCACTATGTGCATACGTTTTTTTATATTAATTTTGGTTGCTAGCTCGGACCTAAAAAATATGTGATTACTGTCATCAAGTGCATTACATTGTTGTTGAAATAGGTAGGCTGGCCTCGGAGGCCACTATCAAAATTAGCCGCTGCTTTGAAAAACAGCTACATGGTAGCCACATTGCATTCCATAAAGAGATTAGATGGAGCAGGTACTGAATAACAATGCCCTTCTTGTGTATCGACCCTCTAAATGATAATTGGCTGCTTGAAGCTCTTCCATTATGAATGTTCATGTGTCTGAAACCATTTGCTACTGAGTTTTACTATTTTCCTTTAAAATAAATGACAAGAGACTTAGTGTACGAGAAGTTACTTCGCAGAGGGGAATAATGACAAGAAGCTCATAGGCATGGCTCGTGCTACATCAGATCATGCCTTCAATGCAACAATTTGGGATGTCCTTGTTGACCCTCAGTATCAGGTATACCTTTTCATGGATAAACACCCGATGGTTGGATTTTAAAAAGAGTATGATTTACCATGGAACTGTGATGCCACAAGGATTATGACCTAGTGTTTGTCATTACTATCTGAAGTGCTATGGGGGGGTGGGGGTGGATTGACCCGTCAAGAATCTGAAGATTATTATTAATTATTATTATTATTATCTGAAGATCATCATCATCATCATGTTTACTTCTGTAGATCTACGATCTCCACAATAACTTTTTAGGTGGGCCTATTCAAGAGATGTTGGGTATGATTTACCATCGTGTTAGTTGCATGTATGCCTTCATGATGATGATGATTGTATAACATTGTTATCAATTACTCCTTCCGTCCCAAATTAACAATCTCTATTCACTTTTTGTATAGATTAAGAACAACTTTAATCAATGGCCAAGATCAACACATGTTCACTATCAGGAAATTCGAATCATTGATTATGTCCAAAAAAGGAAAGTGGACTATTAATTTGGGACGGTCCAAAATGGAATAGTGAACTCTTAATTTGGGATGGAGGGAGTACTTCTCTTTGTGAACTAGTAATATATATGGGAGATCTTTCATCAACTTCTTATTAGTATTTGAACCTGACAGTTCTAATAACTGAGAAAGTCAAATATGAAAGTATCCCAAGTCCAATCTTAATACAAGAAATATGGAAATCTGATTTTAAGAACAAATAACTTACTTTGACAAAAAAAAAAGAAAAAAAACATAATTTTAATAGTTTGAAAAAGAAAACATTTTATAACTGTATCTTTGTCAAACTTGAGCCTTGTATGCTATTATTCATCAATGTGGTCTGCATGCAATCTCTAGAGAAGTCTGCTTGTGGGGCAAAAACAATCTGTTTCGGCTGTTCATCAATTTAATTTACCATCCAATTTGAGCCATTATACATATCTTGAATATTTTCAATATAAATGAATTCCTTTTCTTTGTATAGCCCACCAAATTATAGCTCTAGGTAAACATTCTGTAGTTCTGTGAAGCCCAGATATGCAAATTTTTATTTTCACTTGTGCATTTTTCCATTGAGTGTCCTGACAAATCAATTTGCTAATGTCGTTGATCTCATAATACAAGGAATCCGCTTGTTTGTAAGACAACTCTGTGCCAGATTACTTTAATGATGAATGAAAAAGCTGATTCGAGTTTCTTCGCCTTACTTAAATTTTCCCCATTCACTCTCTATTCAAGGAGGGAAAAAAATTGCATACACAATTTTATTTGGCATGCTCTAATTTTGCTCTTCTTTTTTTCTTTTTTCTCCAGTTGGTATCCTCAAGGGGTGCAAAATTTTTATTTTGTATTTTGAACTTCAGAATGCAAAGTTTAATGCTGACAATTTTCTTATTAAAAATGACGGTGCAAAGTTTCACACTATTACACTCTTCTTCTTCTTCTTCTTCTTCTTCTTCTTCTTCTTCTTCCTAGCCAAACATCGCTGCATTCGGCTCTGGACTCCTAAACAGAGTTCTGTTTGAATTGTGTCGGTCTAGTTATGCTGCCAGAAACTGATTATGTTTGTCAGTTGAACTGTAAAGAAGTTAAGGGCATATGAAAATTGTGTTCACATTTTATTAAACACTATGTTTGCCTGTCGTAACTATGAATACATGTTACTTTTGATCTTTTTGACCTGTGTTTAATTGTTTACTTTACTTTCAGGGCCAAGGTCTTGGAAAGGCCCTCATTGAAAAGATTATAAGGGCTCTCCTTCAAAGGGACATTGGCAATATTACACTTTTTGCAGATAGTCAAGGTATAGCCATAAAAATAATGATACTGTATTCATTACATAAGGTATAGCTCATCTGTATGTTGAAAATGATCAGCTTTTTAGTTAAGAAGTAGAATTTGGATCTTTTCACTGAGTTCAACATCTTTGTTTTCGAGGGTAATTTTGAGTTTACCCCTTCTTTCTTCAGTGAAAAATTCTGGACAAGTTAAAGAGTTATATATTTTTAAGGAAATAGGATAGGTTACACAACTGAGGGTAGTTCTCTGTATTTTAAGTCTACCTCCCACAACCACTGGGTTAGACCCTGTGGGTTGTATAAACCCGTTCTTTTGCTCGGCAATTGGAGAACCTGTACTGCACAACACCTATTGTGGTTTATAGGACCCAAACAGTAGATACCTGTGCTTTTACTTTTGGGATAAAAGGCACCATATTTGACAATAATACTAGAAAAGGATACTGGAAACACTTCAGATAGAATTTGCATAGCAATATGGCGAAGCAGAATAAAAATTCACTATAGTGACGAACAAAGTTAGCATAAGAATATAGCAAAGGGCAATATAACCGCTTCATTTAAAGAGATCTTCTATTCAACCTTAAACATGACTGGAAGGGGGAGAGCTATTGGAGCGTGCCTCCCTCATCTCCTCAACTGAGCTTCAATATCAAATGTCACCCGAAGACAAAAGCAGGGGAGAGAGAAGCATATGTACATTAGGGTTTGTATGGTAAAGAAAAACTCTTTTACCAATTAGGAAGGTGTTTTTGTCAAAGACAAGATAGTTTTTGGCAGTTGATTGCTGGAGTTTCACTTTGAGAGGCAAGTCTAATTTCTAATATTTTTGAGTGGTTACGTCCAATATTGTATTATTAATAAGGGCAAGTTCAAACTTTACCCCTTTGTACTTTCTGATTAGTGTCTTACCATTTCAACTCTTCTCAATTTATGCCCTAGATGAAAAATACAAGGACAATCTTGTAGTTGTATCTATTCGAGCCTTCTTAACAGCGCAATATTAATGATAAATTGGTTTCACTTAGTTTTGTTACCATTTCATTGCAGTTGTGGAATTCTACCAAAATCTAGGTTTTGAACCTGACCCAGAGGGAATTAAAGGTATGTTTTGGTACCCCAGGTTTTAGTTCGCTCTTCAATGTGACCTCTCATAGGGTCATTTGTCAAGAGAATGAATGTGACAGATTGCTGGTACAGGATATGGATGTATATTCATGATAATTATGCAGACTTTCTAAATTTATGTATATTGAATCTTTAAAGTTAATGTTCCTATGATCTTAGTGTGTGATGCATGAATCCATGGAGTTTTGTTGTACCCTAGCGGGTGTAATGTTTGTGTTGTACAACAAATTCTAGGTTATCTAATCGTTTGCAATAATACTGTGATCTTGTTGCAGACCATGCATATTTTTCCAGATTGTGTAGTTTGTAATATAGAATATATATTTTTTAATTATTGCAAAGACATCAATTATTCTACATTAAAGTCCAACGTAATGAGAATATGTCTAGTGAACAACGCTCTATTATGTTGTAACTTCGATGTATGGTGTGCTGACCCACTATAGTATATGACTAACTAGGTTTTAACCCCGCGCGTTGTGCGGACGTTTTATAATTCTCGTGGTAGAGAGTTTGTACGACATATTTAGACATTCATATCATTGTTATTCAGATTTTTTTTTATATCAAGTGTCCACTGAAAATACACTTATCAAATAAACAAACAAAATTGCTTCAGCCTACTATGTTCCAAATAAGATTCATTGCCAATAAAAACATATAATCAATATTTCGATAATGATTACCGAGCAATAATATCGCATTGGAAGTTATAAAACGTGTTACAATTTGAATTAAATGAATCTCGCAGTTATTATCTAAAATTGGTATCGGGATGTTTTTAAGTCTTAACTAGTGAATACCAATAAGAAACTATAGCAAATGAAGAAATTAAAGGTTTGGATTTGAGAGAGATGAGAGAAAGAGAATGAGGTAGGAGATTAACGTGATTTAGCTCAATAAGGTGTCTACGTCCACAAGTGCAATGTTGTGTTGTATTAGGAATGGATACAAGCTCTCAAGAATCTCTTATGGGTTTTGTGTATGATCGTTTTCTTCATGTCTTTATTATGTGATAAGGGGTGCCATTTATAGAGGGATAGAGAAGAGGTGGAATGTCTTTACAACTCGGACAATTATACTTTTTTACATTCTAGTTGACAAGTAATGGTGAGCTAATCGTAGTTAGTTGAACGGATTAACCCACGTGTGTGTATAATGAGACTGTACATATTTTCACGTGTAGAGTACATGTGCTTGATAGTACTAATTATTAGTGGTTGGCCACTGAGCCGACCAAGCGAAGCATTGAGCCGACCAGAGAAATGATGCGTTGACCATGTTCCATGAGCATTTTATGACGATAGATTTCACAATACCATTGGTCCATGTCACATTATGGATTTATAGTATAACAAAAGCTTCCAATAGTTCATTCATTTTTGGATTGAGCAGTAGCTTGTTTGAGGCATAAGATCTTTAGAGTGGCTAGGCTCGTGAAATGAATGGATGGAGTAGTAACCGGTAGGAGTTGGTCATTCTCATAGAAATTTGGTTGCGAGCCTCCGGTTGTGGCTTTGGTTTGTTGAGGCGCTTGGTCGGTAGTTGATTTTTGAAAGTAGGCATTTCTGGGAATTTTTTTGATTGTTGATGCAGCGACAATTTTGTAAACAAGGGAAAAAATAACGAAGTGTCCGGGGGTACGCCGGTAATAAAGCGCGTTGGGTAATGAACCACCTTCAAAATGGAATGGCTGATACTTTTAATCATACCATCTTTGAACAACTGGAGAGACGTTATCTGGCTTATAAAGTGTTATTTCCCTCTGCTCATTTCAACCTTAATTCAAAAATCTCTTCCTTCCTTTCTAAGCTTTTTTTGCCATTCGTGAGAGCTGTGTTCTTCCTTTTTGTTGTAAGAACTCCTTCTCCTGTATAATTCTTTGCTGAAATATGGTTTATACTGTGGATGAGAATTCATTAGAGCTTTTTAGTGTTACCTATAGAATCCCTACGTGGGTAAAAATTGAGTTACTGAATGGGGCTTGTGATCTCTGCTCTTTAGTTGAGGGCCATTGGTTACCAACATTTTTATTGCTGAGTGTGGGGTTACTTTTCCCCCCAATAGTTTGTTTTTGGAATTTTGTTAGTACTTTGATATGGGTTGTGCCCAAATTGCCCCAAATACTTGAAGAATCATTAATCGGGTTCACCGCATTAATGAGCAATATGAGACACACATTCGGATAAAAGAGTTAATGTACTATTACTACTGGGGTACTAATAATGAGAATATTTATTACTTGAAGGCAAGGCAATCCAACAGGGCTCTGGCCGTGAATCTATCTGATTCCATTAAGGATTATTGGGATCACGGTCTAATTGTGAATAATTGGCAATTTGCCCCTCTTTCCTGAGGAAGCCGTGTATATTGGACCAAGATGCCCTCAGGAACGCTAAGGAATAGGTTGGCACATGCACACACATATCGAATGTTTTTTCATCTGTTTTCTGCTTTACTTCTATAGCTGATTATGTGTGTATGATTTTTCTTTTGCAGAGAAGAGTAAGAAGAAACTTCCTCGCACTTCCGAGGTCAACTTTGTTGATTTGAAAACCGTTTGGTCGATCTAGCAAAGACTTGCACTTGAAGACCATCCTAGGTCGGCCTTGTTCTTACTCTGCTATCGGAGCTCTACTACTTCTTTTATATCTAGACTGATTGAGGAAATACCCTCAGTCCCCATTTGTTTGAACGACCCTGCCTCCTCCTCTGATTCCTCAGGATCTTGTTCTGAGTTCCCTCATAGAGCAGAAGGTAATTTCTCGGTAGAAAGTACCTCTTCCTCCTTTGAGCCTCTAGACCTTGCTCTAGTGCCGAGCAACATCTCTTCCTCACCTCCTCATGCTCGGCTAGTGGCGAGCAAGAAATCTGAAGCTTGTGGCTCTAACCTTCCAATTGTCTTGGACAAGCCTTCTGCCAAGGAAAACGAACCTATGTTTAAGAGAGAGTGGATCCTCCTCCTCCTCCAGTTGGGATTGTTGGGAGAATAGTTGATAAGGGCAAGGGTGTTGCTCATTCTGTTGTAGCATGTCTTGAGCTTGCTCGGGACTTGATTGGTGCTGGAGTTCTCATTGCCGGCGAGGCAGCTGCATCTTCTCTATCCCATTCAAGGTTGCTTGTTAGGGAAAATCACAATCTAGACCTTGTACGTTGGTTGCTTATCACTTGATTTTCATTTATACCTTCTTCATTCTATTTAGTAATATCCCCCCCCCCCCTGATTATTGGTTTTACAGTTTCTGATTGATTATGACCTGCTACTCACGAGGAACAATAAGATGAATGAGTCCTCTCCCGACGTTGAATTCGCCTTTGATGAGCTACGCAAGTCCTTGGAGGGAGGCTTGTCAAGCCAATGAATCTTTGGTGGCTGAGAAATTGAAGGTGGATGAGAGAGTCCAAAAGTTAGGGGAAGAGAAGTCAACATTTAATGACAAAGTGAAGGCTGCTAAACAGGAGGTTGATACTGCTAAACAAGAGGTTGTTGTTACTAAGGCTGTTACAGGCTAAAACACAACTTGCTGCTGCAGAGACTAAACAATCGTTGGCTTCTGTTGCCAAGGCTAAGGAGGATGGTTTCACCAAGGGCTGGGACAAGGCATTTTCTCATGCCTCTATGCAAATTGATTATCTGAAGAAGTCGTCCTTTAAAGATGGCTGGGATGCTGCCCTTGTCAAGGTCGGCACTAATGAAGGGTCTGAGCTCTTTCACTTGTATAATCTTGGCACTCCTCAAATTGACAAGGAGATGGATGATGATGATGAGGTTAGTGAGTTTGCAACCAATGAGCAGCTAGTGGTCGTCGAGCGAGCAGAGGATGGGGTTGACACCAACAAGGAGAAGGTGTGAGATGGTTCCCTGTAGTTTAGGAGTTTTATGCTTTATCTTGTCCTTTTTGCTTCCTGCAATGTATTACCTTGATGTAACTCCTATCTTTGTTATAATAAAATGAAGTTTTATTCCCCATATTGTTGTATTGGTTAAATTCTTGCAAGTCCCTTTCTATAGGCAAATACTTACATTCGACCACCTATTTTTCAGTTTAACACCAAGCTGAGATATCTGGTTGTTATCCAGAGCGTCTTTTAAAAAAGGATCAAATACCAAAAAGTTCCTCAAATATTTTTTAATACACATTTAGTCCAAATCTTTTATTTTGTACCAAAAATGCCCTTATTCTCTTATCTTTGGCCAACTTGCAGAAAAGTTATGGATTTGATCAGAAGTTACTTTCTTTGTCGTCAACTTATTCCAAAAAGACTTCGTCCTCAACTCAAAGCTGAAGAGTGCCAGAGGTCGCCATGCTGTTAGAGCAAGAGAATAACGCCTTACGCCTTAAGCTTGAGGGTCTTAAGAAGACATGTCCTTTTGACCAACATGAAGGTGTTTCTTTCTTAGAGAAGGAGAATGCTCGTCCGAGGGAGGAACTGGAGCAAATAAATAAATCCAAGGGTCAGTTTTCTCAGCGGAAGGGAAGGAATTTGAAATCGATGTAGGAAGAACGAACCAAGAAGACTCTTTCCGGCCAGGCTACGACCATGAAGAATCAATTATCCACTATCAAGAGGTTGATTGAGAAGGTAGACCATTTGACCCATCAATTCTATAAACAACCTCGTAATGTCTGGATGGATGGTTATGAGGGTGCCCTTACACACATGGGAACAAAACTTGATCATGCTCGCAAGGTTGGTTATAAACATGGTTGACTCAATGTCTTTACTGTAATGAAGGTGCCTAAGGAAAATGAACTATTGTATTGGCATGACTCGGGATGCTTGGAACTTTCAAACCCCCCTTTCAAACTGGATGTTTCCTGGATTCCTTTGGATGCTATTACTGTGAGCTCATTTAGAAAATACCTTAGGGACTATGGCCTGCATGGGGATGATGAGCTTCACTGATAACTGCATTTGATGGATAGGACAAGTTCTAGCATCATGGCTTAGAGATTTAAGGACTATTATTACCCCTTATGCATTTGATGTTCCTCCAGCTGATTTTGAGAAGGCACTAAGTGAGTAACCTCATTCTCTCTGATAAGTTGTTGTATTTTCATTATGTTTTCTTTGTAATAATTTTTCATGATTTATAATGAAAATCTACACATTTCTTTCTTCTGCATTAACTTATTGACTGTTAGTTATTTAGAAAGGGTCTATTAGTAGTTAATCTTATGATTATATGGTCGTCTGTTGCCCGACTAATCTACCTTACTAGTTATCGATATTGGACGAACTTAGGTTGTCCTGTCTTAGGTTCTACTAACGTGTAATCTAGCTTACTGGTCGTACAGACGGATCTTGTCGTTCTGACTAAGTGTTAACGTTAGTTACCAGAGGCGACCAAATGTGTTAGGATTTGTCCTTGCATTTAGCCAATTATGGTTGGAGCTTGTCGTCCGTATGACTGATTGTAATGGATTCCCTTAATTTGGTTCGGTAAACTTCTTATTTTTGGTCTGCCCTAAGGTGAGACCATGTATGAAGTTTGGAATTTCTTGTTCTTGACCTTATGGGGTCATATGTGAAGTTTGTTATTTAGTTCACGTGGCTGAGATGTCTTCGGCAGGGTAAGATGTCTTCGACTTTGAATTGATTTGAATTTTTAGCACATCAGCCATGCCGACAAGAAAAAAAACATAAAAGGATCAATAACATTCACGGGGAATTAACAATTTTTATTGATCACTGAAAATGGGTTACAACGAAATGAAAAGACTTTACATTTTTGTGCTTATTGAGAATACTTCCTCAATTGTTCTGCATTCCAAGGGTTCTTGAACTGTCCCCTTTTCGATGTTTCAATTTTGTAAGTCCTTGGTAGGACAATAATAGAAATTCGATATGGACCATGTCAGTTTTGCTCCAACTTGTTTCCTTTCTGAAGGACTTTTTCAGCACGTAGTCTCCTTTCTTCTAGCTGCTCGACATCACTTATTTGTTGTAAAATTGAGCGAATCTCTGTTGGTATGCATGCTCATGAGGTTGCTCTTTGACGAGTCAAAGTTGAGGACATGGTGACTTGGCAGATCAATTTCTACTGTGACCACTCCCTCAGTTATGAAAGCTAACATGTAAGGAGTCTCACCCGTAATTATTCTCGGCGTTGTCCTGTACGTCCAGAGAACACTTTGGAGCTCATTGATCCAATTTCCTTAAGCATCGTCCAATCTCTTCTTTATTCCGTCAAGCAGAGTTTTGTTTGTTACTTCCGTTGGCCCGTTGTACTGTGGATGACCAGGTGCAGAATGTAGTTTATGGATTTTAGAATGAATACAATAGTGTTTAAATTCCTGATTATCAAACTGCGTGCCGTGGTCGGTGACGAAGGCATATGGCATATTCCATAACGATAAATAATGTTCTTCCAATGAAATGGAAGACCTTTTCATACGACATTTCTACTAGGGGTTCAACCTCTACCCATTTGGTAAAATAATCCACTGCATCGACCAAATATTTGAACCTTCCTCTTGTTTTTAGCAGAGGGCCAACCAGGTCTATACCCCACATGGAAAACGGCCAAGGGGATGTGATCGGTGTGAGTGAAGCTCTCGGTCTTTTGTGAATTACGACGTATTTATGGCACTTATCACATCGCCTTGCATAATCTGCACAATCTGCTTTCATGGTGGGCCAATAATAGCCTTGTGTGGCCACTCGCTTGACTAATGATCACCTTGCTGAATGTGCTCCACAAAAATCGTCATGTACCTCCTTTATTAAGTCGTTGACCTAAGTCGGATGGACTCATCGGAGCGATGAGATGATGAGCCCTCTCCTAAATAAGTGTCCTCCTTCTAGGATATACCTTGTTGTTTTGTACCGAAGTCTCCTTGCTTCCTTAGGCTCCGCTGGGACAATGCCTTTTTCTAGGTAAGCTCTTGTTGGGTCCATCCATGATGGCCCCAAGATTATATTGGGAATATCTTCGTCGGTACTCCGGTGCATGAGGAATTCTATTGGAACCGTTCTTCTTAGCTTTGTTCTTGTGGCAGAAACAAGCTGAGCAAGTGCGTCGGGCATTCTCTATCCTAGGAATCCTGACCACTTTAACTGCTGGGAACATTGTTATCAGTCTTTGTGTTTTGGCTAGGTATTTCACCATGGAATCCTCTCTTGCCTCGTAAACTCCCAGTACTTGGTTCACTATTAGTTGAGAATCACTCTGTGCCTGTATCTGCTCGGTGCCATGAGATGAAGTTAAGACAAACCCTGCTATGAGCGCCTCATACTAGACCGAATCCATTCGATTTCTAAAAAAGATAACTAATCCTTAACTTTTCGAGGAATCCTTCATCAGTGGTTGTGAATGACTAATTTTTCAATATTTTCGATCTTGGTTTCGTAGGAGCAAGTCAGAAAGATTGAGAAATAAAACCATCTGCCTGGTTATTACGACTTTGAACTGGAATCTAAGAGCGTATTCCACATCAATGTCATTCGACCTGGTGATTATTAAACCTGCTCCGCTGCCAAAGGCACATGATGAACCGTCTACAAACATTTTCCAGACAAAGGGTCTTCTTTGAAATCTCCTTCTATCAAGGTCCCATAACTGAACAATTTTTTCTGTTGCTCCAAGTCGCGAGCGATTTCTTCTTGCTTCGTCGATGACTCTGGTATGTCAATAATGTGGTCGTTCGGTCTTACCACTGAGCTATCTTCCACAGAAATCTTCTCGTCTGGTTGAAATGGGGAGCTCTCTTTCGGAGAAGTCTGCTTTGGGGTTGAGCTATCTTCCGTGGAAGTCTGTTTTACCACTTTTACCGCTAAGCTCTCTTCTATATAAGTCTTCTAGGCGGGCTTTTCTTCGTATGTGAACTTAATAATGAAATCATCCATGGCTTGGCCCTTTATTATCGTTCTTGGTTTATATTGTATGTCATACTCTCCTAATTCTACAGCCCAAGCCATCAGTCTGCCTGATTTTTCAGGTTTGTGAACGGCTTGTCGTAGTGGCAGGTCTGTATAGCTACAACGGTATGGGCTTGGAAATACAACTTCATCCTCTGAGAAGCTTCGATTAGGGCTAATGCTAGTTTCTCCAACCTTGGATATCGGATTTTTGCTCCTCGGCACGCCTTGTTTATTTAGTAAACGGGATTTTGCACTCCATTTTCTAGTCGGGCTAATGCCGAGCTAACTGTTGATTTAGATACGACCAAGTATAAGTAATTTTTTTCTCCCATAACAGGCCTTGAAAGCAGAGATGGAGATCTCAGGTACTTCTTTAATTCCAAGAAAGCGGTTTCACATTCATCATTCCGCTCAAATGATTTTCGCAACACCTTAAAAAAGGGAAGACATTTGTCGGTAGCTCGCGAAACAAATCGGTTTAGCACCGCCAACATGCCTGTTAAGTTCTATACTTCTTTTTTGTTCGTTGGAGACTGCATATTGATCATCGCTTGGATTTGGATTAACTTCCATGCCTATTTGGTTTACTATGAAGTTGAGGAACATTCCTTCTTGTACTCCGAAAACACATTTTGTTGGGTTAAGCTTCATTCTATTTTTCTAATTGGTCGAGTGTCTGAACCAAATCTCTGATATGATCAGCGGTTATCTTGCTCTTGGTGAGCATGTCATCAATGTACGCCTACGTGTTTTTGCCGATCTGTCTTCAAACACTTTGTTTACCAACCTCTGTCATGTTACCCCAACGTTCTTGATCTCGAAGGGTATGACATTGTAGCAATAAGTACCTCGGCTTGTTATAAATGATGTATTTCCTTATCCTCTGGCTTCATCTTGATTTGATTATATCCTGAGTACGCATCCATAAAACTGAGCAACTCATGTCCGGTTGTGGCGTCGATCAATTGATCAATCCTTGGTAAAGGATAGTCGTCCTTCGGGCAAGCTTTGTTCAGATTAGTAAGTCAACACACATACGCCATTTGTCATTCTTTTTTTCTGACCATCACTACATTAGAAAGTCAATCTGGGTACTTAACGTCCTCAATTAAATTCACTTTTTGTAATTTCTTTAGTTCTTCTTGTATGGCCATGTTCTTTTCCTGACTGAAGAAGCGTCGTTTTTGCTGGTTCGGCTTGGCATCCTTGACTATGTTAAGTTTACGACATATGAATTATGGATCAATAACTTACACGTTTTATGACTCTAAGTGAATACGTTCTTTCGTTGCCTAAGAAAATCAACCAACTTCGTCCTGACAGTAGGGTCCAGTGATGAGCCGATCTGGGTTGTTTTCTTCGAGTGTTCATCATCCAAGATAATCATTTCTATTGCTTCTACGACTTGTCCTTTGACCAACTCTGCCTCTTCTCGTGGACCTAACTTTTCAATCTAGTTGGTCGTGGCCAATTTCTTCTGTTCCTAGCACTCTTTAGCTTCAACTTGGTTCCCTTTAACCACGCCGACCCCATAATGAATGGAGAACTTTAAACATTGATGCATGATAGAAGGTACTGCTTCGAATTTCTTTAACCATACTCTACTAAAGATAATATTATACATTGAGTTGACGTTCTTATCCAGTATGGAGAAATGGATCTTCTCTGTTCGACAGGCAACGAAACACCAATCACTACTTCTAGACTTATTGTTCCCAGGGGGTAAACCTTTTCTCCAAAGAAATTGATGAGAGGCCTGTGGTAAGCCTTAAGTTTGCTGTCTCGTAGTCCCAAACCTCTGAAGCAATTATAGAATAAAACGTCGGTCGAACTGTCGTTGTCAACTAAAACTCTAGCCACCTTTCCTTCGTGTACCATCATCGTGATAACTAAGGGGTCATTAGACGATAAAGCACTCCTGATAGATTATCTTTGGAGAAATCGACCACCAAACGATCTTTGTTTACTTTCCTCGGACGAGTATCTACATCAAAGGTTAGGCTGATCTGCCTAATATAGACACAAGCCTTTGCTTCATTGAGGTAGGCTTTCCTTTTCGCTATTTCATCTCCTTCGCTAACGTCACATCATGTAATAAAGTTACACCTAAAAGAGATCATATTCACCTCATGCATAGGCTCCTTAGGCCTTTTGGGTAGGTCCGGGTCATCTTCGAAGTCGTCATCCCTGCCTCTTTTCTTCTCATCTCCTTTTTGTACAAGGGGATTCCAACCGTTTCCTATTTTTTTGCTTGTCCCCTTTGTAAGGACATAATTTTATAAATGCCCCGGGTAGAATCTAGGAATTTTCTGTTTTCTCCTAGATCACAGTTTGTATGTCTGATACCTCTACATTCAGCATGTCAACACGATCAACCTCGACTGCCTTTATCCGAATCCAATGCATCCAGTATCTTAACGTGCATCATGCTATATGCGACGTGCTACTCAGCTCATTCCCACTACTCCACTACGCGTTATTGGTAAAATGGTTTATTGGAGCTTTAATATTCGCATAAATATTTGGAAAATTTTTCGAAAATTATTTTTGAAGTCTGGATTAATTTTTTTTATCAAAAGCAGAATTTTTTCTAAGTGTAGAAGCGAAGTGCCTTGAACGACGAGCTCGCTCAAACGACTTTGAATGTCGTTCGCGCGAGATAAGCATGTCCCGCGATCTCGTTCGAACGACTTCTGTCCTTCGTTCGAGCGACATGGCTATCTCGTTCGAACGAGCCACCCCCTCGATTTTCGTATAAATATCTGTTCTCCTTCTACACGAATTTCAAGTCTTTCTGCAATCTCAAAATTATGCGAAAACAGTCCAGAATAAGACTTCATCTTTTTAAGGTTTTCTAAACCTTTTTGATTCACAAAACCATTCCCATATATGTGTGTGAATCTTTAAACCTTCAAGAGGATCATTTACTCATCTGGAGTAATTTGTGAGGAAACCGTTCTCTTCTTCATTGCTGCCCTACTGGAAAGGGATAATTCCAGCCGACGACATCAGAACCGACACCCGAGGGTATTTCTGTGTCACATATTTTCATTGTAATCCGTGTAAGCCGTTCTCTTACAATTATAGTGAAAATAAAAGGTTTTTCCCCTTTGGGGGATTTTTCCTCATTTGTGTGTGTTTGATTGTTCTTGCTTGATTTTATCATCATCAAACACACCTAAATGCATGTTTATGACTTAATTGATAAAAACCGAGTTTAATTAAATAACTTTCTTATTTGAACGCAAGCGCACTCTTCCCACCCTTGATCTTCCCGGCCTCCCATTTCCACAAACTTCGACAGTTTTACTCTTCCAATCAGGTTCTTTATCTCATTCTTCAGGGATATTCAGTCGTCAGTGTTGTGACCGTGATCTTTATGGAACTCGTAGTACTTACTCTTATCTCTTCGGTTTGGAGGAAATTTCAGCTTACCAGTCCATTTAAGGTCTCTACTTCTCTACTTCCACGGATATCTTTTAGAATATGGTGGACGCTAACGGTCAGAGGTGTGTATTCGTCATATCTCTTTGGCTTCTCAACCTTTTTATCGTTTTGCTCTTTCTTCTCTGAGCTCTTATTGGCATCAGTCTTGGAGTTGTTAGTCTCTTTAGCGGCCATAACTTCCTTTGCGTTTATAATTTTGCCTTCTTTGACTAGCAATTTGGTCATAGTCTTGGGTGGCTCCTTAGCCAGTGCATAATATAACTTCTCGGGCAGCAAGCCACTCATTAATGCGGTGATTGTCGTCTTGTCATAATCAATAACTTCCAGCTTCACACTATTAAAGCGGGTGATGTATTCGCTGGTAGTCTCACCGACTTTCTGACGAACATTTAGTAAATGGGCTATGCTTTGGGCTATGCTTTTGCCAGGCTTGGCTCCAAAGAAGAAGTTGCTAATGAACAGGTCGCCCGGGTGTTGAAAGTTAGAGATTTTCCCTCGTGCCAGATTGTTATACCAGATCTGTGCCGACTGGGTGATTGTACTGGAGAATGCTCAACAACGCATCTCATCGAGGACTGAGTAGATGTCGGTAGCAGATTGGTATTGTTCCACATGTAACACTCGATCAGTTTTACCATCATACTTCGGGATTACTGTAGGTGGCTTGAACTTAGCAGATGTGGGGTAATCGACAATAGAAGGTGTGAATGGCGATCCTTTCACAAAAGTTCTATGTAAAGGATTTTTTGATTTGATTATTTCTCCCAAATGATCCTCCAGTCGTTAGATTGAGCCCTTATAGGGATGGTCATCCGGATTAGCCTTGGCCAAGACGGTTTAGGCTGCTCGATCACTATTTTGCATTGAGCTCTCTTCTCGGCACATATTGACCCTCATATGCTCGTCCTTGACCTGACAGAGCCATCTCAGCGTTATCTGGATCCTTTAGGCTCTTTGTGATAACGTCCTCTCACTGCTCGGGGACCTAACCGATTAAATGCGGAGCCTTTGCTCAGCCTCTCCAACACACTTGGCCTTTCCTTGGAGAATGATCGCTCGTCATTGTGATCGGTGGTCCCGAGGGATGAGGTGGCTCATGGGCGATGTCCTGTAATCTTGTGATCTAGAGTATCTGGATCTACTTCGTTCGTTTCGTGATCCTGAATTCATCCTTGTAGGGTTCTGCAGTACCTGTTTGCGATGGCCTAGTTGCCCATCTCTATAGGTGCAGGAAGCAACATTTCACCTCTCCTCTCTGTGCGTTCTCTTCCAGATGGCGTGATAAAGTCTGCTCCAGGCCTGTTTTGACCAGCTTGGAGCATCTGCGTTAATTGCTTCACTGTCTCTTGCATTGCCTCTTAGCCTTTTGTTATGCTCATCAAAATTCCTTGTAGATCCCCCATCTCCACTAGGGTGGAGGGAGGAACAATTTCATTCGCACATATACTTTTTGGATTATCGCCCATTTCCCATAAAAAAAGGAGTTGACAGACATTTTAAACGAACTTGAATAAGAAACAACAAAGGGCTTGTCTAGTCGTTTTCCACAGACGACACCAATCTGTTATTGTCTAAAACAGGTATCAAAATGTCTATCAACTCCTTTAGATTTGAGAGAGATGAGAGACAGAGAATGGGGCATGAGATTAATGTGGTTCAACCCAATGAGGCGCTTACGTGCACAAGTGCAATGTTATGTTGTATTAGGAATGAATACAAGTTCTCAAGAATCTCTCTAGGGATTTGTGTATAGCCGTTTTCTTCATGTCCTTGTCATGTGATAAGGGTTGCCATTTATAGAGGGAGATAGAAGAGGAAGAAGTGGAATGCCTTTATAGGTAAGGCAGTTACACCTTTCTACATTCTAGTTGACGACTAATGGTGAGCTAATCGTAGTTAGTTGAAAGAATTAACCCACGTGTGTGTATTATGAGACTGTACATATTCCCACGTGTAGCTTACATGTTTTTGATAGTACTAATTACTGGTGGTCGGCCACTCAGCTGACTAAGCGAAACACTGAGCCGACTAGAGAAATGATGTGCCGACCATGTTCGATGAGCATTTTGTGATGACAGGTATCACAGTACCATTAGCCCATGTCACATTATGGATTTATGCTATAACAATATGTATCTTAATAAAAAATTTAAATTATGAAAGAATTAAGTTATTTCAACGCATGGATTATATAAAAAGATTAAGAAAAACAAAATTACCATTTATTGAATCTAAAACCAATTTTCTAAAAAAGTGTTTAGAGGTATGAAATGTGCGCTAAAAATGAAATGACATAACATAATTTTTTTTAACTATTGTGAACAATTCCAACTCAATCACATGTATACTTTCAAGCACAACTTAAATAAAGTTTCACACTTGAATAATATTATAAAACTAAGAACAAATTTACAATCACTCCAAGATAACAAAGTTTATAATGTATGAGGAAGCATAGTTTTTCCTTTAAGTAGTGGAACTCGTATACATTTCTAGTTCCATGAACATAATATATCAACAATTCACTTCTTACCAGCATGCGAAAGATACCTAAACAAAATGTAAGAAATGAAGGAGAAAAAAAAAAGGAAGAAACACATAATTAATGACCAGAATTTATTAAAATAAAACAAGGCACTTTATACAAATGTTTTGTTGATTAACTAATAAAATTAGATTTTTTATACTTGTGTGATGTACAACATATATAGATCACCATGAATGAAAAGAGAATGATAAAATAGGAAGACTGAGTTTCATAAGAGACCTACATTTAAAATATGAGAAAAAAGTGAAAGTGAACCAAAACGAAAATAGTTTATTGAAATTATACCTGCTAATGAAAGCTTATACTTCTGGTTAAAACGGGTGGTCAAATATAATATTAAACTATTTGGAACCAGTTTAACGTTTTATATATACAACCACACTAATAGATTATACAATATACAATTTTTTTTACATGAACTGCCCATTATAGACCATGGTTTTCAATTTAAGTAGCTGGCCTCTCAATTATATGAGCATTTTGATATAGTTAATAATTTCCCCTACCAGGATACCATAACATCTTTTTTTTAACAAACAGGGACAATACCCCCACAAATTTTATTAATTATTATTGGAGAAAAAATCTCTATCGATACAATCACTAATGAGAACTTGAATAAAACTTGGGAATTTATACTTATTCCCATTACAAGGCTTGAAAGCAAATAAATATGGAGGTATATACCTCCATTACACTTATTTGATAACTCTAATATTAGCTAGACCTAGTTTATCAAGTTTAAGAAAACCTTAGTAAAAGCGGGTAGATTGGAAAAATCTAGGAAGGTGGATGAAGAGTTTGGTGATGAGGCTAGTTTGGCTAAACCATCAGCTACTGAGTTTCCTTGCCTCCAAATGTATCTCACATGGCATTGATTTTTGTCCACGATGGCCTTGATGTTTGAGATGTTATATGAAACAAGCCATGGAGGCTTGCACTGACCTTGAACCATACGGACTATGGCTTTTGAATCTCATTCAATGTATACCTTCTCCAATCCCATAGAGCTGCATTGTTGAATACCATAAAGCATAGCTTGTGCTTCAGCTTGGAGACTATTTGAAGAAAACAAAGTGTATCTTGATCTTTGAGTCTCCAATAACCCCTCCTATGCCACTTGATCTTTGACTATCAATAAAAGCTCCATCCATATTAAGTTTGAAAGAATCAATTTTAGGTTTAAACCGACAGATAGGAACAATCTGAAGATTTTTATGGTGGAATTTCAACTGAAGATCTCTATTAGGAATATATTTGATATGGATGTCTCATCTAAAAAGTAGATAGAGCTAGCATAATTTCTAGTTAGTTCTACCTCATTAGATATGATTTCTTGCTCATTGATTTGAGTTCGCTAAAAAACAAGTTTGTTTCTGGCTTTCCATAACTCCCACAAAATGAAGTTAGGAAACTTGACCATGATGAATTTCATATAATCCCTTTTTGGTCTCATAAGCCACCAGGAAATCGACATGGCTTTACAAGAATTAAAATTAAGCTTACAAGAAAGAATATTACCAAAGTGGCACAAAGTGTTGTAGTCTGATTGAAAAGAAAGGAAGCAATGATTTTGAGACTCTTCAGTTAATTTGCAGCTTCTACACTGGGATGCAATCTTAACTGCATTTTTGATAAGTTTCCAAATGAAAACTGATATTTAATGGGGCAACGGGAATCCCAAATAAGGTTCCAACTCATAGATTTAGGAGAGGCATTTCTCAAAACCTCATAACCCGATTTAAATGTGAATTCACCTAGAGAGGATGAGGTCCATATTAGATTTTCTTCGTCTTCCATGATAAATTGATTAGCCTTGTCTTTGATTGCTCTTATTATTTTGATGGCCATTGATCCATTGTGCCCTGAAAACATATTTGATTTATACTTACAATGCATGAAGTTGGCCCAAAGACCTGACTTTTTTCTAAGATTCCAATAAGGTCTAAAACTGCTTGCATTAATAACTTCAATGAAATTTCTAATGTTTAATCCTCCTTCATCAGTTGGGGTACACATATCCTGCTAATTGGTCTATTGGAATTTATGATCCTCAATGTTACTTCCACTCCAAAAGAATTTAGAAAGGATTTTATCGATTACGTTTATGATCAATTTTGGAGGATTTAGCGTAACCAAGGTATAGAGAGGAATTGATGAGAGCAATGCCTAATTATAATGAGCCTACCACCTTGAGAAAGGAATCTGGACTACCATCCAAAGATCTTGAATATGATTTTCTCAATTAAGTCTGCAAAAAAATTGGCCTTTATTCTCCCCTTAAATAGAGGACAACCAAGATACTTAATAGTGAGTTGTTTAAATAGGAGACCAAGAAGAGAAGCTAGAAGATGACTTTTGGACATTACCTTAGTACCTTCCACAGAAAAGCTGCTCTTTTTTTGTTGATTAATTGGCTTGAGAATCTTTCATATTTTGAGAGGAATTGATTGAATCTAACAATATTTCTTTTGTTCCCATTCAAGAAGATGATCACATCATCAGCAAAACTTAAGTGAGAAATGAGCATACTATTATATGGATTACTATATGGAATGATAGACTTGGAGCTCATAAGATGGTCAAGGCCCTTGCTAAGCTCTTCAGCTGCAATAAAGAAATGACTAGGAGATAGAGGGTCTCCTTGTCTCAAGCCTCTAGTAGATTTAAAAAAGCCTCTTGCTTGTCCATTTATAAGAACTGAAAACCAATTATCAGAGATGAGCCTCTACACTATATCTATAACACCTTCACTGAACCCAAATTGCATGAGAACTTGAATAAGACAGTACCACGATAGCCTTTTATAGGATTTCTCTAGGTCAAGTTTCACAATCACATTGGATCCATTGAATTTTTTCCCTAGATCATTAGTGTGTTCTTTAGGTAACAAGTTATCCAAGATACTCCTACCTTTTGTGAAGCCACTTTGTTAGGAGAAATGATTGATGGGAGGATATGGCTTAATCTAGTGTTGACAATCTTGGCAATAACTTGTGCAAGATAACAATTTTAAATAGAAAGACTATAGAGATCAATGTAACAAAATCTCAATAGCCAACGCAAATGTATAATTCTCATTCGTTTGTTGTATATGAGACTTAAAATATAACGCATACTCAAGAACATAAAAAAATTCCCATAAAGGACACAATAATTGGGGTATAATCCTAAAAATTCCTCAGCAACCTTAACCACAACTAATCCATTGAACATATACTCATAAATATTTATAAAAGCAATAAAGAAATTACAAAAAATAGAGTTCCAAATAAAGCAAAAGATCTTTAGTAACCAAAATGCCTATACCAACCCTTTTTGTCTAACATTGCATCTAATTAAATAAATCTAATAAAAATTATAAGGCTGTTATACATCATGAAGTAGCTTAAATGACAGTTTAGTTCCTCTTAACAATTCTATTATAGTAAAGCACCACTAGCTGTAAATCGTATTCAAATTCAAGACCTTATTTCTCACCGACGATGTCGGAGAGCTCACACTATCTGCAAAATTTCCCAGCACTGGTTTGCGAGATGTGGTCGTTAACGATGAATGAAAATTGTTGTTTTGAACTTAAATTCTTTGACATTGATCTTTGCTTCAAAATTCAAGTGCAAAAAAATGATATCTATATCTATATCTATATCTATATCTATATATGTGTGTGTGTGTGTGTGTGTGGGGGGGGGGGGGGGTCCATAATTACGCAAGCACGTGATCGGCACAAGTGTTGAGATAACTTGCGCCCAAAGTTCATGAAGAGTCTAAGCCACAGAAGACTCCCACATGTTCATCACTTGGAACGATTGAAGTTGATAAAAGATAGGTACGAACTCTCTGGGATAACTATTGATAGGGTTTAAGACTTTCCTAAGATCCCCTGTAAATATAAATCCGCCCCCATTGAGAGGGGCATGTGGCATTATATCGTCGAGAAATACTATAACTCTGCCGATTCTCTAAAGTAGTAAAGAGAAAACTCTAAATCTCATGGACTTAGGCACGTTGCCGAACTACGTACATCTTGTGTTGTGTGTGTGATTTCATTATTCTCTTTGATATTTATTCTTATTTGACTTGTGTGCGTTAGATACTTTCACATATAGGAAATTATCACCTACAATTGGCGCCGTCTGTGGGAACGATTCGAGTGCTTTGCCATTAGCCAATTTCCTGAGATGTCTCACTCATTCAACCAAGATCATCAAAATCTCAATGACCAAGAGGGTCATTAGTGATGTTACACGAAAATGGTAACTCGAACAATTAGATGGAACTCAGTGAGGTCATACGATAAACATGTTTTGGGTATGATGGAAAACAGTAAATTTAACAATTAAGTGCAGTAAATAAGATCAACATAAGGGATTTAGAGTGGTTAAGCCAATTAGCCTACATCCACTTTGGTGCAACTCATTTCTTAATATATTAGAAGTGTTATACATGTTATAGTTTGACCTTTCTCTCCCTAGAAGTATTATTATAAAGTTTTTGTAATATTTACAATGAGATTTCTTAGCTTACAAGTTACACAGTACAATGCTTATTTATTATAAGTGGCTTGGGATGTAATATGCATCCAAAGTCACATGGAGAATGCTTGTTAACTTGGTCCAGTGGATGGGTGACACCTGTCCTTCTAGAAGATGCATGGTAGGTGTGATTGTCCCTCCCACGTGTGTGTTCATCACGTGCATCAACTTGCATAGACTTGGAATGACAAAAATGACTTTTTCTGGTGAATTCTACACGTTTATAAATGTCTATCTGATTTTGGTCTACTCTTCTGAGGCCGATCCTGCTGAGGTCAACCCTTCTAAGGTCGACTTTGTGTGTTTGACCCTATGATGCTGACCCATTTAGATCAAGAGGTAAAATCTTCTTAATATTGAGGAAAGAGCATATTTGGGATCATCAATCAACAACACGATTATAGGGACACATAGGGCTATCCTCTTGACCACGACGATAATAATGACCATGAGGTTTGTCAATCATCTCCTTCTTCTGAGAGGGTTAGATTTGAGATTGGTAATTATTACGAATCCTCTGATGCACGCTACCATCTTCAGGAGGATAAAATGGTGGACAATGATGAGCTTGAATGATCTAACCAGATCTCAAGGCTCATTAACAACTATGAGAAGCACTTCTAAGATGAAATGGCTGCCAATAGGCACCAACGAGAGTAAAATGCTGCTCCAACGCTGCCTAGAGAAGCTAGAGAGGAAAGTTCATAAGGAGAAGCGCAAGTGTGGGAATATGTTGCTAACTCCTAGCCCTCAGGAGAACAAAGCTCGCAGTCGAGGAAGGAGCACTATACAACAAAAGGAATCACCTCCTCGTAAGAGAACTCATGAGAGCAGACCACGCTCAGAAGAGTGACGAGGAAATAAAGAGCTTTGCAATTTTATCAGAAGAGAATTGGATAGACACCCAACCCATCAAGGGGCTCGCACGACTAATGAGCTCGCAAGGAGAGCCTTCCAGATGAAGTCGCCCTTCAGTCGGGCTATATTAAGGAGTTTTAGCAACCTAAAACTCCCCTAAGATTCAAAATCTATAACGGGAAAACTGACCATACCGGTCATGTCAGAAAATATAGCCAGATGATGGCACTGTGGAACACCAATGAAGGATTGATATGATGAATATTCCCCCCCAATTTTGGAGACACTACCTCGAAGTGGTTTGAGAAGTTATTGCACCGATCGATTGCTTCCTTCAAACAGTTGGATGAGGCTTTCATGACAAGATTCATTACTAGCAACACTCATCCTCAACGGGTGGGCTCACTTCTGACGATGAAGAAAAAGCCTTAGGAAACATTTTATGAGTACGTAGAAAGTACTGAGAGGTGTACAATGAGGTTGAGGATTGCATCGAGTAGGTTATAATGCCATCCTTCAAGATCGATCTACCGAATAACTCCATTCTTTACTAGTCCTTCACTAAGAGAGAGACCTTTACCACCGATGACCTTATGGTGAGAATAGAGAAGTACACTAAGGTTGAAGATACATTGAGCGGAGTTGGTCGGGAAGGAGATCGACAAACAAAGCAAGAATGGAGACAAGCAGGGGACGTACAAGAAATGAGGGAGGAAGCCAAATGGAAAGCAGAAGGGAACCGAGAAGAAGGATCTCGAGAAATTCTTCAAAGCCGTTAACACACTTTTATCCGAACCAATATACAAGATCTTTTACAAGATGATAGGGTGAAAATACTTTAAGTGACCGGAGAAGATGTTCAACGACCCTAAGAAGAGAAATCAGGCATTGAAGTGTGCATATCATAATGATCACGCACAAGTTCGAAAATTGCAAGGCACTTAAGTTCCACCTCTAGGAACTAGTTCAGGCTGGGCACCTGAATGATTTCACAGAGAAAAAGGAAGGTGAAACACTGCCTATGCACTACTAGAGACAAGACAATTCCCTGGACGATGACATGGGACACGAGTTCGCGGTAATCCATGGGGTCCCATGACCAGATAACGTCTTGGACAAATGTTTGTGTCATGAATTTGTAATAATTCATGGGACCTCAAACCCAATCCAGATCAGGGGAATCCCTCTAGGATGGAAGTCAAGAAACTCACAACATTTATGGAACACTTTCAGATAGGACTAACCAAGCCCATCTCGGGCAAACACCAGCGACCTGAAGATATTGATTATTCAAAGCACATTGTTTTCACCGACGATGATCTGGTCGAAGTAAGGACTCACCATCACGATGCTCTCATAATCACTCTCAGGGTTGCTAATTGGGATGTGGACAAGATATTAGTGGATCAGGGGAGTTCCTCAGAAGTAATGTATCTTAGAATGTTTAACTAGTTGAACCTGCGTATAACAGGCCTGGAAGAAGCCACTATGCCTTTGGTCGAATTTATAAGAAGGATGACTTTTCCCTGGGATGGTTGTTCTTCCCATCTGAGCAGGAGGAATGTATAAGCTTATTGAGTTCCTCGTGGTAGATATAAATTCCCCGTACAATGCTATCCTCAGCAAAGGATGGTTGCATGCCATAAGGGTTGTGTTGTCTACTTATAACCAGAGGGTAAAGTGAGTCATGGAGATTTGGGGGAACCAAGAATTGAATCGAAAATGTTTTATAGCTGCCATCTGAATAAAATAAGAGAAGAAGAAGGAGAAAGCTGTGGAGCTAGAGGAGGGCTCCGTACCCTCCCAGTAGCAACTGAAGTTTGGACGACCTGGTGTTGAGGAAACCAGGGTTTCCCCTGTCGATCAGGTTATGAAACCTCTTCAAGAGGTAGTATTTGATGAAATCTGCTTGGGAAGAAGTTTTTGATCGGAAGTTCACTTATTTAAGAGGAGAAAGAAGAACTGGTCGTTTTCCTCTAAAGCAATTAGGACATTTTTGCTTGGCAACCGTATAACATGCCAGGAATAGATCCAGAAATAATGTGTCACAAGCTCCACGTGGATCTATTATATCCACCAGTGATTCAAAAGGCGCGACGAATCGCACCCACGAAGGCTAAAGCGGTTGAGGAGGAAGTAGGGAAACTTCTGAAAGCGCACTCCATAAAGGAGTTCAATTCCCCAAGTGGTTGTCAAACCCAGTAGTTGTGAAGGAAATCAACGTGAAGTGGAGAGGTTGTGCATACTTCACTGATCCGAACGTTGAGTGCCCAAAGGATAGTTTTCCTTTGCCCAGATAGACCAGTTGGTTGATGCCACCGCCAACCATGAACATATGAGCTTCCTCGATGCCTACTCAAACTACCACCAAATTCCACGGTTCACCCCCGACTAGGAAAATACTTATTTCATCACCACACTGGGCTATATTGCTATAGGGTGATGTCGTTCAGATTGAATAACGTTGGGGAAACTTATCAGAGATTAGTGACGAAGATGTTCAAGCAATAGTTGGGAGATACAATGGAGGTGTACATAGATGACATGCTTGTGAAAAGTATAAAGAAGGAGCACCACCTCATAGAATTGGCAAAACCTTTTGAAGTTCTTCATTATTACAAGATGAAACTAAATGCGGCTAAGTGTTCCTTCGGGATACAATCATTAAAGTTCCTCAAATAGTTAGTCATTGAAAGAGGTATTGAGGCAAACTATTACCAGATTGAAGCCATTAGAAAGGTGTAACCCCTAGTACTGTGAGCGAGGTGCAACCTCTTTATTGAAAGATCTTTGGAGAAGTGATGACCTTTCTTCCAAGCACTTAGGAAGGAGAAAAAGGAAATATGGAATGACGAATACACCTTGGCACTTAAAGAAGTGAAACTATTTAAGCCGACCACCACTGTTGACCATTATGGATGACAAGGGACCTTTGCACTCATATCTGGTAATGTCTAGCAACACAATTAGCTCGGCTTTGGTTTAGGAAAAGAACGGGTGTCCAGTTCCCATTTACTATGCGAGGAAAACCTTGCTTGACGATGAGAAATGGCACCTCCCATTGGAGAAACTTGCATACACACGGGTGATAGCCTACCGAAAGTTGAAACACTACTTCAAGGTGCACACCATCATTGTTCTAACTTCCTTACCTATGAAGGCAATGCTCAGGAAGGGCGATCTGTCTGAACGGGTGTCCAAATGGTCGGTGGAACTCGAAAGTTTTGATATATAGTTTCAACTTAAGACCTCAGTTAAGGGGCAATTCCTAGCAGACTTCATCACTAAATTTTCCAACGACTAAGAACCAGTGGATATTAGCACTGGAAGCAAATAGTGTGTCCAACAAAATATCGAGGACAGGGAGATATCGACTCTTTATGTTGATGGAGCCTTAAATATCAAGGGGGAAGGAGTTGGGATTGTGCTAGTATTCCTGGATCAAACTATTCTTGAGCATGAAATTCTCTTAGGATTTGAAGCTTCCAACAACGAGGCAAAATATGAGACACTGATTGGCCGATTTAAGAAGACTCTCTCCCTAGGCTCATATGAAATGGACATATTTAGCGACTCAAGGACGGTATCAAATCAGATATCATGAGACTACATTGCTATGGATGAACACATAGCCACATACCTTTAAAAAGATCAACACATGGTCGGTCTGTTCAAGAATGCATAAGTGCAGCAGTTCTCAAGAGGGAACAATAGTCACGAAGATGCTCTTGCGACACTTACTTCAGTTGTCAAGGGAGATATGAAATGAACGATCCAAGTAGATTACCTTGATTGACCCAGCATCAACAAAGGTAAAGATGCCGAACAAGTTATGGCCCTTGATGGGGCCCCGAGCTAGATGGATCCATTAATATTTTAAATTGTTACAAGGTAATTGAAAAAAATGAATAATTTAAAGTGATATAGTAAAACAACTAGATCAATTACGCGATCGAGATAACTCATTCACTGAAGTCCCAACTCTAGCAGGCGGAACGTCCAACGTATAAGGAGTAATGGTCTCAGACATATCTCTAATTCTCGACGGCATCCAACAGTCACCCTGTCAGTGAAGTGTTGAGGTCGGTAAAACCCATCACCGTCATCAAGGTTGTAGTCACTAAGGTACTTCCTTATCAATATGACGAGAATGGCATCCTTTGGGATCTATGAAACATTAATCTTATAAGGGGGCTTTTGCTGATCAGGGTAACCTGGGTCATATCAGTACCATAATTTCGAATCCTTTTCCACTATTAGGGCATTGAGTCAACCATTCTTATAGGCAACATTGTGAGAATCATTAAGTTTAGAAGCCATATTGAGAAGGGCCTCGTCGTAGCCATCCATCCATACTTGGCAAGACTGCTTATGGAATTGGAATGTAAGGCGGTCAAGCTTCTTAGATAGACTCTTGATGGCCGTCACTTTGTTGTGCAAATACTTCTTAGTCTTCTCTAGCTCTTTGGTTAGACGAACATCCTTCTGCTTTTGGGAAGAAGATGGACCCTTAATGGTCACAACTTTGTCATTCAAGGAATTTTTAGTCTTTTATAGCTTCTCTCTTAGCTGATTATTCTCTTCTTCCAAAAAGGAGGCCCCCTCTCCAGCATATTTGCTTGGTTTGAACTTAGTATGTCTTTCAAGCTCAGCCCTCAGATCATTGTTCTCCTTCTCTAGAAGAGGAGCGACCTCCCTGGCACCCATAAGGTCAGCGTGTAGTGTAAAATTCTTCCACGCATGAGCAGACTCAATATTGGTCAATTTCTTATCAAATCCTCCTTTTGTTTCTTAGCTCGATAACCTTCTAGTCGAAATTAGCCCTCAGATTGGCTAACGACTCCTTATGACTGCTTTAAGCAACAAAAATCATGCCATAAAGAGCAACATTGTCTGCCACATCCTGATGAAAAAGGCGATGAAGATCCAAGTAGGCCTGTTTTGTATCAAACATATACATCAAGACCTAGGTGCTGGTCGAGATCATTATCATCATCGTCATATTCTTTATGACCAATAACAAAAACTCTTTCACGTCTTTCATGAAAATCATGCCGAGCAGTGAAGAGCACTACAAGTCTTGCGTTAAACTGCATAGATAGATGGTCGATCATTTAAACTTAGCAAACAAAAGAGAACATGGGAGAAATAATAAATCATACAAGAGGGTAACCGTTCAATCCAATTCAGAATTTAATTAATGAGTAACAACTGGGGGAAGTCCCCTACATAGTTCGTTGAACGAAAAATAAATACAACACTTTTTAATTATTCTGAGGATTATTCTCCCCGATCGTCTCCTTCTCGACAACTTGGAAAGATGCTATCGTCTATTGTTGGTCAACCCAATCACGGAAGCTTGTTCGACCTGAAACCTGATAAGCTCATTAGCAAGAAATTGCTCCTTGACTACCACTTTGTCATCGTCCTCGACCCACTCCTCAATCTAAGGAGGGGAACCCACATTATGCTCTTTGAAGAGGTCAGAATCCTCAGCAGTGCCGACCTTGACAAGAGCCTCATCCCATCCACTCTTAAAGAATACCTTTTTGTAAGAGAAAGTTTTATAATTGCTTAGTTTATTTATTATTATTTTGGCTTATCCTGTTCCACACACGCTGCACCTTTATGACTTCTATAGATTTAAAGACCAAGTTGAAGACTTTTGGAAGATTGAAGAATCGTTCATCTCAATAAGTTTAGAAGAAGTTATGGATGCATTTGGTAAAGCCGTTACTTCATTTTTCCAGGGTTTTTAGAATTTTTAAGAGTTTATTTTTCAAAATAGTTTTAAAATGATCGTAAAGAAAACTTTAAAAAACTCGCTATATCGTTAGAACGAGAATAACTTGTCGTTCGAACGAATTACATTATGTCATTAAAATGAGTTCTCTTGGTTCGAACGAGATCGGGAACGTCGCCTTTTGGGCAAGCTCTAGAATCTTGTTAGAAGCCTCGTTAGAAGACTTTTGAATGGGATAGGGTGGGCCGTTAGAACGAAACTTTCAATTGATCGAATGAGGTATTTTTTATCAAGCTCTGGAATCTCATTCGATATGTCGTTAGATACCTGATTGAATGAAAACAAGTGTGTCGTCCAAATGAGGTAGCGCGAGATTTTATTTTTTTGATTAAATCTGATCCAAATCTCAAATAATTATCCCTTTGTAACTAACTTCCTTATAAAAGGAGAGATGGGATTAGAGACTTTTAGGATTCCTTTTGAAAGTTTTTTTCAACCTTTTTGGGTTCTCTTTGTGATCTAACTCTTCTATAATTATTCCAAATCCCTTGGAAACATAAAGATCACTTTATCTAATCAAGAAGAACCTTTCTAGTTCATAAACTTTTGTAGAGAGAAGTCTCTACTGCTGACTTATGGAACCAAGGTTTCACTACTAAAGAAGAAGAAGGTTGATCGATGGATACCAAGGGAAGGCGACTTCCTGTGGACGACACCGGACCGAGAAGTTTTATGTTAGAGAAATTAAAGACTTTGGGCGTCATACTTAGTTAGTCTAAGTAGTTTGTAAGTCGACTGTCTGTCAATTACTCTACAATGGTGAATATAAGTTTTGTCCTTTTAGAGATTTTTCCTTATTTCTTCGTGTTGTTTTGCAATCTTGGTTTGTTAAATTAAAATTGGACTACATCTTTGTATGCACACCTAATTTAATCAAATATAAATATTGGTAAAATTGGATTTTTGTGTGACAAACTAAAATATAAATAATTCCATAGAATTCTAGTTTTCCCAAATTGGTATCAGAGCCGATTACGCTAAGTTTTTGTGTGATCCGTTGAAAATATGGATTTTATGGATAATTTGTATAATAGGATGTCTATGTTTAATGGGTCAAACTATGCTTATTGGAAAGCTAGGGTGAGGTTTGCAATTAAATCAATAGATGGACGTGTTTAGCTTGGTTGTGAAAGAGAGTGGACACCACCTGCAGTGACTAACAATAGCGTCGAAAGTCTAAAACCTGTCTCTACATGGATAAAATATTTTAAATGGAGAAATTTTAACTCACGTGGTCTGAGTGCCATCTCTGGAGCCGTCACCTCTGACGAATTCTGTCGCATGATGGTGTGCACCACGTCTAAAAAAGTTTGGGATACCCTCTAGCTCACTCAGGAGGGAACCAATGCTGCAAAAGCTTCTAAGATGCAAAATCTCACCGCACAATTTGAGACGATCACTATGCTAGAGTCTGAATAATTTGATGAGTTTTATGCACGTATGTCAGATACAGTTAACTCAAGTTTCAATTTTGGTGACGAAATCCCTGAGACGCGTGTAGTTAAAAAGATTTTGAGATCCTTGCTATCTCGTTTTATCCCTAAAGTCACAGTCCTGAATTCATTCGGAATTTAGAATACGCTTAGGTTAAAAGAACTCTAAGAGACCTTCAAACTTATGAAATTGATATATTTTTCAAAACTGTTAAGAAAAAAGAAATATGATTGCTTTGAAGGCTCATTCCAAAAAGAAAAAAGAAAAATTTTGTGATTCTGAGCCTGAATTTGATTTTGAGTTGGATAATTTAGCCTTTTTTTTGTGAAAAAATTCAAAAAATTACTAAAATTTAATGAAGAAAAATCTTTTAAAGAAAAGATTTTTGAGAAAAATAAAACTAAGAATAACTGTGAGAAGGTTTATGAGAAAGATGATATAAGATGCTATGAGCGTGAGGGAAAAGGACACGAGGCACATGAGTGTCCCACTAGGCTAAAGAGATAAGACAAGAAAGTTGCACACAAGGTCACTCTTAGCAATAGTAAAGTAGAGTCCGTGGATTCCGGGGATGATTCACCACATGAACCGAGTATTGAGTTCATGGTCAGTCACGTTTGCACTTATAGTTTTTCCCACACCGATGAGGACATTTCTAAACGTGAGTGCCTAGACGATGTTTCGATTCATTCTGGAGAGAGTGAGGATGATAATTTGAGTGAGGGAGTAGGTGGACATCAAAAAGCGTTAAGTGATCTTTACTTTGAAAACTGAAAAGCTTAATAAAGATTTATCTCTTTGGGTAAGTGATTTAGATAAGGAGGTGAAAGTTATGAGAGAGTGTGAGGCATTGGTGAGTCAACTTGAGAAGGTGAAAGTTTCTATATATGAGCAGTTGATTGTTGTAGGTAGGAAAAAGACTGATTTGACCGACACCATGGCTGGTTTTACGAGAGATCTTCAATCTTCATTAGATACTTGTGAGAAACATAAAGCCCGTGTATTTTAACTCGAAATTGATCTCGAACGTGCCTGGGAGGTCAAGGTCACTTTGGAGGACACATCTAAGATGGTTGGCAAGATTCTCCTCGATTCAGCATTAGGTAACATTGAGAGTCAATGAATGGGTTATGAGGGTGCATCCGCTTCTCATGTCGCACCCAAGCCGGTTCTTGAGTTTGTGATGAATCCATATCGCCCTCGTCCTAACCCACCTAGGAGACCTAACCCACATAGGAGAGTTTGTGCAAGGTGAACCCAAGCCCGTTTATGTTTGCTCCCATTACAAATGAAGAGGTCACCTTAGAGAGTTTTATTTTAATCTAGGGGGAGTGTCTCATATACGTGTTCCCCAGTATGCTCCCACACGTGATACTCCACATGCTTCCGCACATCACCATAGAGACTTTGCTAATTTTCGAGAGCAAGTAGACTTTTTAGTCAAAACTTCACAATATTTAATGGAGGAATTTCATAGGATGTCTTCTCCTTTTGAGAACTCCTTCAGGCCTAATGATTGAGGTTGAGACCTCTTTCTAGAATTGGGCTATTATCTTTGTCATATCTTAATCCCTATTGCAAGATTGTATTATCATTGTATTTATATGTTTTTTTTTCTTTTTGATATGTCTAGAAAAATCCAATTTTGTTTATCTTGAAAATATTTCAAAAATTCAAAAAGATTTTGGTCTTTAGGAAAATGATTGAAAAGAGGAAAAGATTTTATTTGGATAAATTTTTTGAAAAAGATAAAAAAGATTTTTTTATTTTGAATTTTTGACCGTATATAGATGAGTATTTAAGATTTCTGAATCACCTCTTCATCCCATCCATTCACGTGATTTTTTAAAATATTTTTTGACATGACCTTGTTTCAATAACGTGCTTATTAATGTGCGGATATCATTAGGTTGATTGTTGATGACTACTTTTTACATGTTAGACTCCTTGTCACCTTTATTGCATACGTGCACGAGCTTTGTGAACATTGTGCTAACTTGTCATTTGTCGAATACAATGTTCTTATCTCAATTCTGCTTAATAACGAACCAAGTGTGAAACCATGTAAGAACCATTGAGCGAATTTCATTTTTTCCAAAAAATATAGTTATATGTTAAGCAGTAGAAAGGGGCTATGAAAGATCAAAATATTCTTTGTGTTAAAATTCACCATTTGCTTAAACGAGCCTTAAAAGATTAGAGGCACATAAAAACAGAAGTGCCAGGCCAATTTTTTTAGATTCATTGATGCTTCACTGCACATGAGCATTATGATCTCTTCAAAATAATCGAGATTGAATTCTTATATATGAGAGATTTTAAGGGATTTATAAAGTAGAAGATCATTGGGCTTGCAAAACGGACTTTCTTGAAAAATATTAAATAGTTTGGTGCTATTAGTGTGAGAATCATCCAAGTTCATGACATATTGATTAAGTTGAGTCAATTTTATTTAAGTTCACTATATTTATACCTAAGGTAGACTTTGAATTCTTTTTTTAGGAGTGTTTCAAGACTTCGTGCACCTATGTCATAATTGTTTATGTTGATTTGCTTATGAAAAATATTCACACAATTACATTTTGCATTCCTGATTTGGATATCTTCGTGTCATTCTATGGTGACTATGTATTTTTGTACCTTTATGTACTTTTTATACTTATACATGAATTTTTTTGAAAAAGTTTAAAAAATAGTTGGTATGCCTTTTGAGATTATCATTACATGTGCGTTAGTTAATTATCTTTGTGATGATATCTTACTTCTACATGTGATGCTTATTTATCATGATTAGTTTGTACTCCTTTGTCTATTACATACAAAAAGGGGGAGAACAAATTAAGGGAGAATTTTTATTTATCTTTTTATAACTCGTATGCATCACGGTATTTTCTTTGTCTCATGTGTGTATGACGTTCTGCCTAAATGATGATCACTTGGACCCACACAAGATGAAGACAAAGCTAGACAAATGAAAGATCAATTTCAGTTGAAGACTTATACAAGAATGCATTTCCATTTCTTGATTTGAGAGAGTTTGTACCGGAATATCCAAAGGGGGAGATTTGTAAGAGAGAATTTTATAATTGCTCAGTTTATTTTTTTATTATTTTGTCTTATCTCGTTACACATACACTGCACCTTCATGACTTCTACGGATTCGAAGACTAATTTGAAGACTTTTGGAATATTGGAGAATCGTTCATCTCAACAACTTTAGAGGAAGTTATGGATGCATTTGGTAAAGACGTTACTTTATTTTTCCATGGGTTTTAGAATTTTTAAGAGTTTTTTTTTCAAAATGGGTTTAAAGAAAACTTAAAAAACTCGCAATATCGTTAGAACGAGAATAGCTTGTCATTCGAACGAAATACACTATGTTGTTAGAACGAGTTCTCTTGGTTTGAACGAGATCTGGAACGTCGCCTTTTGGGCAATCTCTGGAATCTCATTAGAAGCCTTATTAGAAGACGTTCGAACGAGATAGGGTGTGTCGTTAGAACGGGACTTTTAATCGACCGAACGAGGTATTTTTCATCAAGCTCTGGAATCTCGTTCGATATGTCGTCAGATACCTGATTGAGTGAAAACAAGTGCATCGTCCGAACGAGGTACCTGTCGTTCGAACGGCCGTGTGAGATTTTATTTTTTTGATTAAATTTGATCCAAATCTCTAATAATTATCCCTTTGTAACTAACTTCCTTATAAAAGGAGAGGCGGTACTAAAGACTTTAAGAATTCCTTTTGAAAACTTTTTTCACCCTTTTTGGGTTCTCTTTGTGATCAAAGTCTTCCATAATTATTCCAAACCCCTTGGAAACATAAAGATCACGTTATAAAATCAAGAAGAAACTCTCTAGTTCAAAAACTTTTGTATAGAGAAATATCTACATCTGGCTTATGGAACTGAGGTTTCACTACTGAAGAATAAGAAGGCTGATTAGAAAGGACAGACTGCTTCCTGTGGACAACACTGGACTGGGACATTTTCTGTAGAAGATATTGAAGACTTTGGGCATCATACTTAGTTGGTCTAAGTAGTTTGTAAGTCGTTTGTCTATCAGCTACTGTACTGTACTGAATATAGGTTTTGCCCTTTTAGGGATTTTTCCTTATGTCTTTGTGTTATTTTGCATGCCTAGTTTGATGAATTAAAATTAGACTACATCTTTGTATGCACGCCTAATTTAATAAAAGATAAAAATTTAGTAAAATTGGATTTGTTTATGGTAAATTAAATACAAATAATTCCATAGAATCCCAGTTTTCTCACCTTTCAAAGGTATATGTTGATCGATCATTTAGTCCTATGCGCAAACCTTTATTCAAAGTTGGTTTTTGGTTGGTCAGTCTTAAGAGAAGATATTTGAGAGAAGATAATCATCACAGTGATAAGTTCTGGATCTCGGCATTGGCGAAGGCCTTGTCCCAATAACGAGTGAAGTACTCTTCATTGGCCTTTGACACACTAGCTAAGGCCTCCTCGACGTTGGACTTGGCTTCTTCGGCCCGTATTTTGGCAAGGTAGGCCTTGGTCTTAGTGTTCTCGGCCTACTCAACAGCAGCCATCAGCATGGCAGAGTCGTTAATCTTCTCATCCTCTAAGCTCTTGACCTTTTCGCTGAGCTTCAAATTCTCAGTTTCTCTAGTAGCATTAACATTCAAGGCATACTTCAAGACTTGCCTAACTACTCAAAAGTCACCTCCACATCAGCGAAGGATTTCTTCAACGCATCATTCCTATCCAACAAATTGATCGTAATCGATTAGAAATTTCCAGACAATGGGTGAACTAAAGAAACATGCGAGTAAATGATAACGCAAAATGAAGAACATAAGTAAACAACAAACTTACTAGGGAGAAATTATGATTGACACATTCCAGCAGTTGAGAATTAGGAAGGGAAGAAGCAACCGCCCTATCAACAGAAAATACCCCCGACCGAATCAAGTCTCGGGCCATCTCGAAGCGAGCAACTATAGATTGGGCAACACCCTTGCCCTTATCAACATCCTTTTTCCACACAACGTCCAGTGGGGGAGGAGGGATGAGATCCCTCTTTTTCCTCTTTAAAAGGGGCTCATTATCCTTGGTGGGGAAGTCATCGATGTCCATGGGGCTAATGGAACCCCCAATTTCACTTTTTTTGCTCTCCGATCGAGCAAGATCTTTCTCTTTGTTCTACGAACGAGTAGGGGGAGGATACATGGTACCAACATATACAGAGATCAAGTTCATAACTTTCATTTTATCCATGGTGTTGGGAGAAATGGCAGTAGAAGGAACCAACGAAATGTCTAGCTATTCGAAGAAAGATGGTGTTCCTTCCTCATTTGACCTCTGTCCTTCTGAATTTGGGGGGGTGGAAGCCTCTGGGTCATCCAGAAGATAGGTATTATCGGTATCTGTTCAACTGTCCTCACAACAAAAGATCTAGTAAAACTCTTGTAGCCAAGAAGGAATGCCGACATCTGTTGAATAATCCAAACTGCTTGAAGATTAGTAAAATTGACGTCACATTCGTGAGGTATTGTTTTCTTAGATTTCTCTTCAAAGAACAAGGGAAAACACTCAACATAAACCCCAATCAAGAAAATATTGCAAAGTAAAAATTTAGTTACTTTCTAATCTATGCCTTGCCCTTCCTGGGTGTATTTTGGCCCTTCATATGCCACACCCTTAGGAAGGTGAGGATGTTGCCAATTCTTCACAACCAGTCCATTATCCCAATAGTCCTTATTGGAATCAAGGATATTCAGACCAGGGCTCGGGCATCCACTCCCGTCTTCATGTAATATATATTTTCATTAGTTGTTGCCCATTGGTAATAATACATAATTCCAGTGATGTCGAGATGGGTCCCATACATCTTGGTAATGTGGTGAACCCCATTAACGATCCTCCAAGTATTTGAAGTGATATGGGTTGGAGCCACAACAAAGTATTGGCAAAATTACAAGAACAAACGATTTGGGGGAAAAGTTACCCCACGTTCATCAACAATGGCCCTCAGGGAGGGCACAAAGGTCCCAGGCCCCTAACTAATTCTACCTTTACTGACTATGGGATTTTGTAGTCAACTTTGAATTTTTTGATTATGTCTTCATTAATCATGAACACCATCATTAAAGACAACTCCTCAAAGTAAGAATAAAAAATAGAAAGTGAAGAAGTGCAGAAAAATGATTGAAATGAAGTGAGAGTTTTGAGAGTTCTTACAGATAAAGTGACGAGAGTGAAAAACTCTCCTTTGAAAGTTCGTAGCTTATCAAAATGAATAGACAAGAGTGGAAACTGTTATCTTGTGGTGAAAAATTCCCTCACAGTGACCCATAAGTGTAATGATTACATGCGCGTGTGACGTTTATCGAAGCGAAAGGTCACCACCAATCAAATGAGCTATATTTACCTGTGTGCTTATGGGGCGCTTAGTGGATAAAAACTTTCGAGTTTTTGGAGGCATTTACCAATTTTCCCTTTGACCAACCATCGAGGACTCCAGGCAACAATTAACATCCGAGAAAGGAACAATGCTATTCCCTTAGTGAGAAGACTTGTTACAAATCAATAGCCGATCTAGATGTAACAAAGCGCAACGACCTCAAAGGGACCCTTAACTTTGGAAAAAAATGTAGGTCCATAATTATGCAAGAACGTGATCGGCTCAAGCGCTGAGATTACTTGCGCCCAGAGTTCATAAAGAGTCCAAGTCATAGAAGAATCTCACGTGTTCACCACTTGGAACAGATGAAGTTGATAAAAGATAGGTCCGAACTCTTAGGGATAGCTATTGGCGGAGCTTAGGACTCTCCTAAACTCCTTTTAAAATGTAAACCTTCTCCCATTAAGAGGGTCATGTGACATTATATCATCGAGCAGTACTACAACTGTGTCGACCAATTCTTTAAAGTAATAAATAGAAAACCCTAACCCCATGGACGTAGGCACGTTGCCGAACCACATACATCTTGTGTTATGTGTATGATTTCATTGCTCTAATTGATATTTATTCTTATTTACCTTATTTTGGAGAAAATTTATACATGAACCCGCTTTGTTGCTCCGTTGGGTTTATAGATAATGCGGGGGAAAAGGGTTACAAGACATGAGATTTAAAATAACAAAAAAAAGACAATTTTAAACTGCACGATAATCTAATGGGAATTTAAAACATACGTTCTTAGGACTTAAGGTAGATTGAGATTGAAACTTTTCTTAGTTGATGTCAGAGGTACAATTAAAGAATTGTACATACACAAATATCATTATGCAAATATATGGAGATTTAAGTCTTCATTGAAGATGCTCATGAAGAAAACTGAAGAGGCGGAGACAGACAAATAAAGAGGCACTAAAGAAGTTTCACATAGTTCTATGGGCTGTAACTTACATTTCATCAAATTGGTTCAAAAGAGTTTCCAACGTAGAAATAAAAATCAAAGTTGAAAATTTTGGACTTGGAAACTAAGAAAAATGGAAACTAAGAAAAATAGAAGCTAAATTAAATCGGTTCTCAAGTTGGCACATATTTGATTAATTAACCCTTTTTTTCTTGAAACATATAAGAAGAGAGAATTTACTAATTTAGACATTTTCTCAAACATATACAAAGCAAGACTACATAACCAAGAACAAACTAACTAAAAAAAAGAGAAAACAATGAAAAGATTACGTAAGGGAGCATTTGCCTCAATATTTTCAAAATAGTAAGCAACGATTCTCTAGTAACAAGAATCAGAGAGTTTTGAAAGATTCAATATGAGATTTTCATCTTGGAGAATCATGGGTGCATTTGAGAGATGGAGAACAATTTTACAAGAGATGGTTCTTAGACAACAAACAAACTTGCACACAAGCCCATCAAAGCAATAAAACTATAAATAAAAATGAAAGAATAAGAACTAGATAATGGAGAAAGGATTAAAAAGCATAGATAAAAGGAAATATGAATACGGCATAGTTGAGGTATCGTCGGTGAGGATGTACCGATTGTGCATTTGTGGAACACCAATTGTAGGTTGGGCAAGTCGGTTGAGAGAGAAGTGACGGGGTTGAGAGTTAATGACCCGGGGATGAGTAGGTGGGAAATTTAAAATATATAAGGGAAGGGAAACAAAGAGACACCATAAAAAATGTGAATCATTTTTCAAATTGGGTGACGGGAAATATGAACATACTAATAATGAGAAGGAAATGGAGAGGAAGGATTCAAGTGCAGGAGTGAAATTAATGTAAACACATGTCATACAACCAAAGTGGAGTTTTCATTTTTATATCATAGTATATGATAATGATGCTTTTCATCCATAAATTTAGTCATCGTAGCTCAAATACTACTACCATTGTGTGGATCATTATTGACACTTTCAAAGCAGGTTAAGATAAAATGGTTCAATCCTAAATATATTAGTAGACAAAATTATGGGTCATCATGGTACGGTCTTTTACTGTATCATACCATTTTGGTCCTAAAAAATGGTTGGGGTATGATATTTTTATTTACCGAATACTGAAATTATCGAAATAAAAAATACCGATACAATTGTGGTTGGATTTGGTTTAGGCATTCTAAATACCGAATTACCGAACTAACCGCACCAAATATAATATACCGAAACTTCTGAAATAATATACCAAATGTGTTAAACGAAATGACCAAATTGTAACTTTTTTATATTGTCCATGACAAATGGATCTCTAACCGTTGTTTTTTTTTCCATAAAAAGTTATGTTTTTGTTCAATTAAACACTTTCCATTTTGAGATTGATGTAACTGTTAGGCCATCTCTAGTGGGATGGCTTCAAAAGATGTAAATGTGTATTGTTTGGGATAGATTGTTGGTGTATTTCTCATAGTGGGACAATGCAAATATGAGGTGGCAAGCGTGGGACCGACCTTAGCGGGTAACCCTTCCACTCGCAGGCCATTTTTTTATTTTTTATTTTTTTGGAAGGGCTTTGGACGTACAACATTCTACCGCCCACATGTTAGGCGAGCAAACCTTAGCCGCCCAGCTGTGGGCCCCACGAACTACACAACGTGTATCCACAATCTACATTTACATTTCCACTAGCTTTTCTCTCTCCAAATTGTGCACATTCTTCGTCCCACTGTGAAACTAAACAATCTAAATATACACATTTAGATCGCCTATTGGAGATGACCTTAATAAGCCTCACATTAAACCTCGTTTTAAGATGTACCCTAAAAATTGTGAAACTTTTAGTTTGGAGCCTCTAGCATGTTCTCTCTCTCTCGTCAACATTTCACAATGGAATCTCCCTCCCCCTCTACCCCCTCCCTGACTGTCAATGTGAATATTTCAAAATACAAAGTTTGAAATCCTAATTTATTGGGGTTCCCTTTCAGATATCATGACATTATTTATTTTTCCTTTCACAATCCTGTCGCCGGTCCTCCATGAAAGGTGCGACCAAAACCTAGATCTTACTGTAGAACATTCTCTTGATTAAACCTTGTTGTTGATTTATATCTTGTATTTCTTTTATACACAATCTATTAACTTTTTCCTTCGTTCTCTTCTACATTAATTATTTTTCTAAAATTATCAAAATTGTTGATTTTTCTAAAATTATACACAATCTAAAATTATTTTTCTAAAATCATCAAAATTATCGATAAACCGAGCGGTACGGTAACGGTTTTTGTTTTGACATATCGGATAGTATAATCGGTAAAATCGATACCTTTCAGAAATCAATTTTGATTCTCGTAAGCTTTTCTTACTGGACAAATCGATTGGAAACCATCCATAGGCAAAACGTAGGGGAATCATTACATGTCAGTGCATAGGGCTATAAAAGAACAAATATCGACTTGAGTTTGATTCGTGTTTGCCTCAGTTACAACCTTGCTTGGGATTAGTTTGTAAGATAAACAAGACATCATATTTTATGTTGGGTTTGGATAGTTAAGTAATAATCATACCAACAGTATGAAGGAGAAAATAAAGAATGAGATGGATTCATGATTGGCTTGAGTAGAGGCTTGTTTAAATCATACTTGTGGTATAAATGGGTTAAGAACTTAAATTAAAGTTCATTCAACTTCACACGTTAGCTTACGCAATTTATGACTCGACTTGGCTAATTTAGATCTATATTGCCTATGTTTTAAGTTTTGTGTGATTTTTGGGAATTTAATTTTTCATATTAACAAATAATCTCATCACTCACATCAAGAGTTTAATATGTGAGGTCACTTAGATATGACAAAGGTTGTCCTTGGCCAGGGAGCCTTCCCCATCCCCGCATAAAATCCCTATTGATGCCTTTGGGTCCTTCTCCATTTTTTGGGGTGGGAAATCCCCATTTTTTAATATGTTAGGACTGAGTTCTTTATGGAGACCCAATTTCGTTAAGCAAAATGTATTTTGACTTTTAATTTGATAATATAATCTTTTGTAGAAATATATTAGTTAGATCTATTCCGTGTCAAAGCTTTTGAGTCTCACTTTATTCAAAGCCAAAATCTTGAATCCATATAGAAGTTTGGTAGAGAGAGTTTTGTTACTAACATTGAACTTTGTAGATCATCATGACTTATTTACATCATCATAAAGACTTCCATTGGTGAACTCATTGAAGACGTATCCTTTTGACTTCAGATTATGATTGAACATCTATGGTTATGCACACGCACGCTTTTCATTATGCTTTCGAAAGCGGTGCTTTTAAACTGAACAAGTGATTTTATACTTTGAGAAGTGTTGTGTATAACCTTGTAAAAGACCTACAGTTCTCAAAATGTGTTTTGATTAAGGCAAAGTGGTTTACTTCCTTTATCCTTTGGTACGACCCCAATTTGGCTCCGTACGCATGACCCTGCAACTTTTAGGCTAGATGTATTCCCTTCCTAAAAGCATGAGACATATAGAAATTGATTTAGTTTGCATGGCTACACATTTTAGGTATGAGTATCTTTACTGCCAAAATTCGTGTGCACGGTGCTAATTTGTCCCCTTGCGCATGACAAACCCAAATTTTCAAACTTTTTTAGAAATAGTTTATTTTTCCCTCTATTTTAAAATATCTGAGTTCCTCTTTCCTTTTCTAACACTTCGAGGAAATTTTTGTGGTTAAGAGAATTTCAATTGCTTTTCTTTATTCAAAATCACCCGTTCCTTCCGAAATTGAGTGAAAATCTATATCTATACTATATCTATGATTTTTGAGGAATTGAGAATGTTTTGAAATCAGATTCACTTATCCTAGATTCAATCTAAATCATTCTACATCAGAATTGAAGATCAACATTCCAATATCTAAAGAGGAGGTGCTTTGAGCTAGTGGAGGGTTCAAGCATGATGCAACTCTTTAGAGGAGAATGTTACTTCCTTGTTCTTCCTATGGAGCTTAAGATGGATTGATCACCATTAATAGGGGAAAGTTCAATGTTCATAGATAATTTCTTGTGAGTGCACAAGAGAGGTACTTTCTTGCATTATATAAAACATTTTCAAGTTGACTGAGAAATTAGAGTGTGTCGAGGTTTTTTACCCCTTAATGGGGGGTTTTTCTCATTAAATCTACCTTATGGATTGCTTATGTATTGATTATGTTAATTGCTTCATATCCTTCACACATCACATATATCTCATTTAAATCTAGCTTTATTAATGAATTTGACCTTAGGATTTTCATATAGTGTTTATTTGTCAGATTGACCTATATTTCCTAATTGATGCTATAAATTGTTGATCCACATGTTTGTCATCACTTCACCTATTTGATAATTGTGGAGGGTTTGTTAAAATTGATACAAAAATCAAAATTGGCAAAAAATTGGCACAGTTTGTAATTAAACCTATTTAACCCCCTCTAGGTTTAGGTTTATTTGAGTAGAACACACCAAATCCTTATAATTATGTATTTAACTATATATTATTCTATGCAAGTGAATTTTTATGAAGAAAAGGTAGACAATAATATTTTTTAACCATTACATTCCTTCAATGATTCATCAAACCATTACCTTTCATCGTATGATATTTGAGAACATTTAAGAAACTTCATGCTAGGAGTTTTCAGTCTTTGAAGTGAGAATCTATCTAATTCCTTTACAATGGTTTTTCTTGAAATTGCTATACACGCAAGGGAATGATTAGGCCTGAAAATACTTGTTCATTTGGATGAATTCTCCTAGAACTAGCTATTTTGGTTCACTAAATGTGTTTTGTGGGTCATAAATGGGTTTTATATATCATCAGTTCGGTTTACTCGCGGGTATTTTATGTTTCATGTGCATATTATATATAAGAAACTGGAAGAGCTTCCTAAAACTAATACATTTTTATACATGGATCACTTTCACTCTTTTCTTCTTCCCTTTCCGATATTAGTTTCTCCTTTCCATCTAACTTTCTCTTTTTAATCTCACTTTCCAGCTCACATATTTCTCTTTAGAATGATTTTTTTGCCAATCTCGAGAACTATCTCTCGAACTCTTGAATTCAAACTCATATTAATCAAGGGAGGCATGGATTTGGAATTATATTAAATCTTACATGCATATTGGATTTCAATTGAAATTAATTATTAAGTGTCTTTTTTTGGCAAAATTGCTTAGAGGATTGGGTATGTTATTCTCCAATATCACAAGTTTTGTTGTAGAAGAAGTAGGGTTAAAAAGGGGAAAAAGAAAAGGAATGCCAGATTTACCCATACTGACCCGTTACGAACCCGACCAAATCTGGCCCACTCCACTCGTTTTACCCAACTTTGTACCACCCATACCCACCCCGATCCATTTTTAACCCACTCATATCCACCCACATTAGCCCAATTCGCGGGGACATGATTAGCAATGTGGGTATCTTGATCATAAATTTAACATTGGACTAATAGAAACGTGAGGAAAAAGTGTTTTAAAAAGTAATTTTATCTCACAATACCACTCTATGTTAAATGTGAAATTAAATATACCTCAGAACATGGCGACACTACTTATATTACGGAATACCATGAAGTTTTCAATCAACTTAACCTAAAAATGATCGAATATCTGTTATCTAGAGAAAAAAAAATCATTCCCTCATTCTTCGATGATTTCTTGCCACCCGTTAGTGTGCTTTAACGGCCTATAGTTTAAAATAACCAAATTAAAGTAAAATTGACAACATTATGATTGGATTCCTTATTAACTTTAAATTATATGTGTCCTGAGACTTTTAATTTGTGAAATTGGTGACGATGAAGCTTCATATTAAAAAAACCTATCTTCCATGACTGTTTTTGATCGTGAAAAAGGAGTTTGAATGACTCTCCAATTGCAAGTGTTAAATCTAAGGGTTTGAAATCGTACAGAATTAGGACATGTGTAGTATTAAAGTTGGTTATGATGGTTTTGAGATTGGAGGTTAATAGGGCATTTGGCCAATAATTCCAAGGAGTTTTAATTAGGAATTACATGATTTCAAACGGAATGAGCCTTCTTTTAAAAAGTTCAGGGTTATGTGTAAGAGATTAAGGAATTGTGGGTTATGTCAAATTTTGAATTAAAAAGTGTGAATTATGTAAAAAAAGACCAATATAATATTAGTGATAATACTTTGAACCATAGATTGAGGCGGTTACCTATTTGAATTACTATTTTCTCATGGTCTTTGATGTTAATGGTATTTTAAATATTGTTGTATTACCCATATTAATAATGTTGGTCATAATATATAATTTTTCAGTTGCTAAAATTAGAGAAATAAAAGTGTGGTGTAACGTATTATGGTACATATATATTTACTTATAAATAAGGGAGACCTCACCCAATTTGTTGGTATTAACTTTTGTCTTGAGCATGATGACTTGGACTCTCAGCTAGCAACCCTAGCATTCTAATCTTCCTTTGTTCTTCGAGAAAGTATGCTAATCTCCCTCGGCAGGACGATCTGGCGAACCACATACATACTGTGTTATTTGTTCATTGCATTCATACCTTTGGGTCTAAATCATAATATTTCTTTTATTGTGGGTTTCATATCCCCTACATTTTGGCGCCTCCTGTGAGAAATTTTCTTAATTCTCACCATTGTGGAAAACATGTGCTTTATAATAAATATGAGTGCTAACCAGTGTCATCGTTGGCACGCAAGAAGTCATGTCCATTATGAGATACAAGTCATCAGGAGGGAGTAAACTCCTGTCGGACTTCCTTCTCCTCTTAGGTCATCTAGGTCAATGGCACTCTCGCTAGAAGGTCAGGCCCTAGTTGCCGATGCCATATTCCGTTTGCTGAACGACACATCGAAAGAGTGGCATCCCGGATGACCAGTATTTATGAAGAAAGACTATATTATCGCGATTAAGATATTTCCCATATAAAGAGGCAACTAAATTAGCAATTATAAGAGCGTGGTTCCAATTATCATACTCCAAAATGTCACATGAGGAGAATTCTTTCCTTAAGGAACAACATGTTCATCAAACTCGTAGATATTCTATAACCAGAAGCCCCCGTTTGGTTCATTCCAACCCGTGGGGTATTCATCATTCTCAAGTACACAACCCCGTTATCCAGAATCACCAATAGGTTCAGCCAATTGAATCCACACAGAGCAGTAGGTCGCTCAATGAGAACCACAATTGAATATAGTCGGTAGGGACAAACTCAATATTCTTATTAACAAAGTATTGGAGGGACGACATAAACAAATTAAGTTCTAACTCCAAAAAATCTCTCCCGAAAGGCATTGGGGTGTGGTGTAGCCTTGCCTTTCACTCTTAAGATAGAAACTTTGGAGCTGTCGAAGAAGTTCTTGGTTCCAAAGATTATAACTTATGATGGGAAGGCAAATATTACCCATCACATCAGGAACTATTGCCAAACAATGTCTCCCTGGAGACATCATGACGCCCTCATGTGCCAGGTCTTTCCCTCAACTTTAGGAGAGATCGGTCTGAAGTGGTTCAAGTAGATATCCCCCAGATCAATCTCCTCATTTACGAAATTGTTCGAGGAATTCACAACTCGCTTATCACTATAGACACCCCATCCTAATACCCCCTAAATACCTCCTCAGGCCCCTAACATTCCTCCTCCCATCATAAGACCCTAGGTCCTAATCTAAACCCTGATCCAAAGGCCACTAGGCTCTCTTGAGCCCCATTTGATCTCAGTTAACCCTCCGACCTGAGCTAAGCTCATTGGACTCCCATAGGGCTCTGAATCCCCTCACCAACGGTCCATACCGTGCGTGAATCGACCTCACGGTTTGCACGTACTCACTTTTTTGCTACAAACCCTATTCAAGGGGTCATCAGGCGCTCCCAAGCCCCATTTTACCCCGATCAACTTACCAAAATAAGTGTAGTTCATTGAATTCTTTTAGGGCTCTGAATCCTCTTTCAACGGTCCATACCGTGGATGAATCGACCTCACGACTCGCGTTTACTCACCTTTTTACTCCAAACCCTGATCCAGAGGCCAGTGGGCGCTTTCGAGCACCATCTGACCTCGTTTAACTCTCCAAACTGAGATAAGATCATTAAAATCTCATAGGACTCTGAATCCCTTTACCAAAAGTCCATATCAAGCGCGATTCAACCTCACGGTTCACGTGTACTCACCTTTCTACTCTAAACCTTGATCTAGAGGCCACCGGGCGCTACCAAGCACCATTTAACTTCGAAAGACCCTTTAGCGTGAGTGAAGCTCCTTAGAATCTCATTGGGCTCTGGATTCCCTTTCTAACAGTTCATACCATGCGCGAATTGACCTCATGGTTTATGTGTACTCACTTTTTTACTCCAAATTCTGATCTAGAGTCCATTGGTCGTTTGACCTCAGCCAACCATCCAAACTGAGATAAGCTTAGGGCTATGAGTACCCTTCCAACGGTCCATACTATTTGCAAATCATCCTCAATGTTCGCGCGTACTTGCCTTTTTACCCTGAAAACCCCCATGTGTAGAGACCATCGGGTGCTTTCGAGCCCCATTTGACTTTGTTCATCTCTCTAACCCGGGCATAGCTTAATGGATTCTCGTAGGGCTCTTAATACCCTTTTCAACGGTCCAATATGTGCATGATTCGAATTTATGATTTATATTTTATGCCCATTTTTCCAAAAAAGTTCATTCCGAATTGCCTATAGTAATCCTGGACCCCCTGCCTATCAACAGGGTGCACTTTTCTTCGCCAGCAAGGTATGGGTGTGCTGATAGGTAGGCCAGGGGCCATGCTGATCGGCACCCCCTAAAACCCTTATTTTTTACTATTTAAGGGGACCATGACCTCATTCCCAAGGGGGCCCCTTTCTGAAGTCAGAACATTCTCCTTGAAATCAGTACGCCGAAATTCCATTTTTCCAAACATTCTCTCCATTTTCTTACATTACTCTCATATATATTTCATTACACTTTTTACCCTTACCTTACCATCATCCAACCACTTAAAAATCAGCCTCCATTACTACAAAATCAGAATTAAACTCCTCTATAATGTCTACTCTTATCCATTGACAACTCATTCAATTAATAGTAGTCATTTACTTTTCTTTCCACTTTGATATATCTTTTATTTCGTTTCTTCACTTCAAACTAATCTCAGTTTTTATTATGTAGTACACACAAAACTTATCTTCAAAAAATATAAAAAAGTCAAAAAGTGGGCTTTCCTATAAATCCTATACTAGAATTTCCTCATTTTCTACACTCCTTACACTTGTGCACATTTTCCAAAAACAAACTAAAGGATGTTATAATTTAGAATTTATGGGTTAACCCCACCCTTGTGCACTTATGAACTACGCAGACTTTGATGCCTTTTGGGATGCATAGGTATCTCAAGCCAATCTTGGGATTCGAGTCCTATTTTCTCATTTAGTCACTTTATGTTTTCTTGCGTTTTATAGTATTGTGAATACACGTACTCCTGCTTATTAATGTTCCCGTTCGATATACACATTCAATTCTTTATAGTAATTTATGATTTGAAGGATACTCACATTATTTTTTTATGTTATGCTTTTGCACACTCCTTAGAATGATTCTGCTCTATCTTTCCCATGACATGAGTCGGATGATTTCTTTTTCTCATTATTCACACGGCGTACATGTACACACATATCACATTTTGGATAAAAAGGAGAACATTATCATTGCCCATGAGAGATCGAAAGTACGGAATGGGTGCCTAAGACCTTCCCATTCCATAACTTAGTCCTCGAACCCCCGACTCATTTGGATTCGTATGCATCAGTATGTCTTGTGATGCCGTTATCTCTGGACGGCTACATTCTTTTTCCTGTTTTGAGAAAAATAGGCTGGCGACTCCATTTCTACATATTCTCCCCTTTGACGATGGTCAATTTATATTTGTGGCAGCCTGAGAAGACCAGCGTGAGTGGCGGAAAGAGGATTCACTTATTCTCTAAATCCCGCACGCACGGAGAGAGAGATTTCTATAGTTTTCTCTCCCCTCTAACTTTGGGGTCCGCCGCACAGGAGGAATTCGACCTAGATGGACACAATGGAGACTCCGCTAAGAATTATTTTCAGAGGACCAGACTTTACTTCACATGGATTTTGTTTCCTTTGCTCTTCTCTCTCTACTTTTCTACATGGTACTTATGCTTCCACTTGTATGTTCTTCTTACTCTCATACTTACATGTTGTATATATGCCTCGTTCATATCATATATCTTTCTCTCTACCATGATCTTTTCTCATCACATGTATATATCATCTTCTTATCACATGTTTTTCCCTTTATTGACTTATATATAGTCACAATGTTTCATTCTTTACTCACTTGTATATATTCACCGTGCTTCACTCCACTTACTCTCACTTGCACATGATTCACATTACGCCTACATATCCATGTTCAGTCTCACTAACACACACTCTCACATTCTTTTCACTTGTATATAGCTTCATGCTTACTCACACGTTTTATACACCACTTATAGATATCCATGCTTACTGAAAAGGGAATCGAAGTAGACACCGCTAAGCTGAAAGCCATACTTGCGATGCCACCACCACGAAAAGAGAAGGAAGTCCGAGGATTTATAGGCAAACTACATTACATCCTTGTCTGTCAACTGACTTCTATCCGCAAATCCATTTTCAAATTTCTTCAGAAGGATTCAACTAAAGTCTGAAATGAGGCTTGCCATGAAGTTTCTACACTTTGGAGAAAGCATGTGTCACCCTGGTCTAGGTCACATAGAATTTTTGACACTACATGCTCGCCTTTCCCATTAGATTCGTATCCCACATGGATCGCTTTAAGTACTTGCTAAAAAAACACACGGACTACATGCTCTCCTTTCCCACATGGACTGCTTTAAGTCCAGCCGAATGGCCCGTTGGTTGATGTTGTTTATCGAGTTCGATATTATGTATGTCATGCATAAAGCTATGAAAGGGAGAGCCATATCCGACTACCTTGCTGATTACCCTATGGAAAAAGTTGATGTTTGGGTCTCTGAATTCCCGGATGAAGATATTCTTTGCACCTCTCAAAAGGACCTTAGATGGCATATGTTCTTTGATGAAGCTGCCAACAAGAAAGGATACGACATTAGGATACTCCTAATTGCCCATGATTACTCTCACACCCCCATTGCCATCAAACTAGACTTTTCTTGCACCAATAACATGACTGAGTATTGAGGCATGCACTATAGGCCTCAAAATTTTCCTTAAGAAAGAAATCCAGTACCTAGGCATTTACGGAGACTCTACCCTCATCGTTGGCTGAATCCTTAGAAATACAAAGTCAAAGACAAAAAGCTCCTACCCTTCCATGCCCACCTAGTATAACTGGCCTCCCAGTTTAAGGATGTCACTTTCCACTACATGCCTTGTGCAAAGAACAACCTAGATGATGCCCTTGCTACCCTGACCTCCATGGTTGACATGCCTGAGGGAATAACAATGGCCCCTTTCCTGTTTCATAAATATGGGAAGCTCACCCATTGCATCCATATTGAACTCATTACCGTGGGAGATTATAATATGGTCGGGTTATGGTACATGACATTTGGTACCTCCTCAAACATGGTAGGTATCACCAAGATGCCGATAAGAAAGGCCGTGCAATCCTTTGCAAGCTGGCTGCCCTGTATATCATCTGTGACAAAGTGTTATTCAAAATAACCTTCGATGAAACACATTCGCACTGCATTGTAGGGGCTGATATTGAAGAAATGATGCAGATAATCCACAGTGGGGGAATGCGAATCCCACATGGACAGTCATATGCTTGCTAAGAAGATCATCAACCAAGGATACTACTGGACCACTATACTTCAAGATGGCATGACCTATGTCCGAATATGCCTCAAATGCCAATAGTTTGCCAATCTCCAACACTAGCCTCCTCGAGAACTATTCTCTCCTTGGCCCTTCTCCACTTGGGCCATTGACATCATATGGAAGTTTACACCAAAAGCTTCAAACAATCACGATTTCATCCTAGTCGCCATTAATTACTTCACCAAATGGGTCGATGCCGAGTCATACACGGTGCTGAACACAAAAAAATGGCCCAGTTTATCAGAAAGAACATCATGCCGGTACGGAGTTCCCCACAAGTTGGTATAAGATAATAGGCTCCATTTCAAGGCTAAGGTCACAAAATTATTCGATGATTACGGGATTCAGAGACATAAAGCTTTTCCCTATTGACCCCAAACCAATAGTACTGTCAAAGCTACCAACAGAAGCCTCAAAATCATAATCAGCAAGATGACTGAGAGTTGTATAGATTGGGCCTAACGGATCCCTTACATCCTCTAGGGCTACCACACTTCAATAATAGCTCCTACTGGGGCTACCCCTTATTCTCTAGTGTACGGGATGGAAGCAGTCCTAACTATTGAGCTAAAAATTCCTTCCCTACGCGTAATGCTCGAAAGTAAAGTTAGGGAAGAATAATGGCATCAGAGCCGCTTTGATTAATTATCACTCTTAGATGACAAGAGACTGAAGGCTCTATATCATTTATAGGGGTACCATTTCTAGATAGCGCGATCATTCAATTGAAAAGTCAAGAATCGCGATGTCCAGGAAGGAGACCTTATCCTAAAAAAGATCATAGAACCCGTCTAGGACCCAGAGGGAAATTCAAATCGAATTGGAGCGACCCCTACATTGTGAAGAAAATTCCTCAGAAGGCGCCGCTATGCTCGTAGACCTCGATGGAGAAGATATGGCGTGTCCAGTCAACCTTGGCCGTCTCAAGAAATTTTACCCTTAGTCTGAAATCTAGGCGCGCTATGACTCTTCTCATCCCCCTTCTATTCTAAAAAAAAATTCTTCATTTCCCTTACCCAGAACTATGTGGGACCTAATCTTCTAAAAAACATTCCTTTTTAAAATGAAACTCATGAAATTTTTTAAACCCCCACAGGTACGTAGGCAGCCCATATGCCATATATGGGCACGGTCCCCTTCTTTTTTCACAAAATGCTATTCTTTTCTAACCTCTGAGAACGACGGTTCATTTTATCATTTACATGGACAAAAGGATTATGTATGCCTTAGCGATTGGTATAGATAATTCAAATGTAAAACTCATCAGGCACAACAAAATATGATAAAAAATAATTTTTATTTCTAATAAGGAATACAACGCTGTTACATGAAGTATCAACGTTGGGAGTTAAACAAATCACCCCCATCCTTTGACTAAACAATATTTAAACAAAACTAACCTTGAACTAAGTTACAACAAAAATTATTCCAACCCCCCCAAAACACAAAAACCAAAAGTACCATAGCTTTATAAAAATCACCCAAGCTTCGCAAAATATTGCCTTCAACTGCCGAATAGCCTCGCTTCGTCATCACCAGCCCATAGAAGTCCCCAAGTTTTCCACTCCTGGTTGACATTCCGTATGCGCTCCATGGAGCAGTACTCCCTGATAAGAGAGGACAAAACCATAACACCGTCTTCCATGGTGTTAAAAGAAACTAACCACCTTTGATCGGTCTCTTTCACCATAATTTTCTCTACTACCCACTTCCATAACCACTTCAGGTAGCCTTCAGACACATGCCAGTCCCCTCCCTCAGATTGTGATGGATGAATAGACGACTAAAGACACTGCCACAAAGAGCCCAACACCATCTTCACTGATTTAGTCAAATCCTCCACCGGGAAGAATTTTGTTATGCGAGGGGGAACTATTTGTTGCCACCCAACTTGATGCAGGAGCCGCCAGGGAAAATATAAGGAAGTTTGCCGAAGACCCACCAACCACACATACCGATAGTCTCCAAGATGCAAGATAGGTAATAAGTCCCCCCACCATGGCACTGACCAGTAAAGACACTGGGCTCCGTGCTCTACAAACCAATTAACCTAGCTCTCTACAGATGGGCTGAAGCTGAAGAAAGGCGAACAAAAAAATTAGGCACAACCTCCAAGTGATACTCAGGAGGGGCCGCTTAAAAAAACCTCTCTGCTAGCCACATGAACAACATTACCGAACTTCCCCTCAAAAAGTCGAAACGACCCTCCTTCCAAGCATCCAGACCGTTCAGGGTCTCAACCAGCACCACTGCCACAGGATTATGGCAGTAAGACATCCACGCCATTATCGCATCCACTTGGGGATCGGCTGCCAAGTCCCCTGTCACCAGCAATAGCATCATAGTAAGTCCTAAGGCGATAACTCCGACAAAGCCATCATCCTTAAAACCTCTCAAGCGCATTGAATACATGACCGCCTAAAGAGAAATTGTCTCTCCATTAACCAACGATCGAGCCGCTGAGGGAGAAATGTGAAGTAACTCTGATAGGAATACCTGGGGAGAACGGGAAAAATCGAGCATAGCCGTCGCCACACTAGGGCTGACCCCCAACATGGCCGAGAAATCCTCATAGGTGGGACAGACCTTGTATAGGCCAAAACAGAAGAGACGGTCCTTAAGGTACTAAAACTGTACCACTGCTGCTAACAGATTCCAGTCTATGGCTCGATTACACCACACATAAACCCGATGCAGGTTAAAAGCATCGTAGTCCACATTATATAAGCACATGGCCTCTAGACCATCAAGGTAAGATGAGAATTTTTCATACATGGGAAGAGCCATTCGAAAATGAGAAATATGAAGCAAGAAGAGAAATGTGGGTATTAATGGAGAAAGCGCATCCCATACCCCTCCTTTTATACTCAAAACCTTTGGTAAAAGACAAGAGCTCTAGAAACCCAATGAATTTCAGCCCTACAGGAGTACTCTGATGTGCAGGAACGTGCAATCAAAGCCTAAGGATGATTTGATTATAAAGAAGAAACCTAAAGTTTGAGATCATATGCTTTATATATAATTTATTGAATAAGGATAACAAAGGAAAATCAGTATCCCATTCCCCTATGCCGATAGGCAGGTCAAGGGGTATGCCGATCGACAACCCCTTATTTTGAAAAATTCCATCTTTCCTCATCTGTCAAAATCAATTTCAGAAAAATCCTCATTTTTTAAATTTACCCCCGAATTATTTACTCATTTTCTCTCAAGAAAAAAATCGTTTTTTTCTCAAAATAAATTCGTACTAAAAATTCTCTCCTTTAAGTAAACTACTTTTGCTTCCCCTTTCTAGATAATAAACATTTTTCTTTTCATTATCATTTCCATACTTATCTCTATCTTTGCTTAAAATAAACAGTCTCAGCAGAAAGTTAAAAGCGCATATTGGAAAAGTCACTAAATCAAGAAAAATACCAAAAAAAGAAAAAGCATATTTCTTAATATATTTTGTTTCATTGGGTACGTTTTACAGATAGAAAAGAAAAACATAAAATACAAGTGGGGCGTCGCTCGAACCCTCAACTCTCTCTCTCCAACCCTCAACCCCACGACAAACGCACTTCCCCTGCGACGAGCGGTGAATCCTTCACTCCTAGAGCCTAAACCCTCATCTGAGGTGGCAGACAACACAAAGTTTGAAAGAGCCGACTTCTTGATATAATTCGACATGGAGGCCATCCAGTCCTTGATGTCCCTCAACCAAGTGGTCGACACCCGAACATACTGTAAGCAAATAAGCAATAACAAAAGGCAAATCAACCAGTAAAGAACTGAAAAAGAATCAACAAAAAAAGAGAATATACCTCAAGAGGGAGGGCCTCATCTGTAAGCCCAGTCAACCCAGACACCGATGCATGAGGATGATGCGGCACGCTCAGTGACTCCCCACTACTTAGTTAAAAATTATAGGAAGGGGGGTAGCCTGAATGATTGGAGGCTCCTCTGCCGTCGCTGGCACCGCCAACGTGCCACCACCTATGTTATGGGCCGATCCCGTCGATGCGCTAGTACCCTACCCGAAGCTGTAGCGGGTGGAGGCATGTTCTCCACGTCATAGATATAGGAGGACATTAGTCAACTCATCACAAAATCCAGATAATCATAGCTCTAGTGCCTATAGGGCTCACCGATCATCACCGTCACCCGGACATCGTCGGACATCTCCCTCACCCACCTCATGTACATATGGGGCACCGATGGTGGGACTGCCACCTCCTCCTCCATAATCTTCCTCACTACCCTCTCCCCTAGGTACCAGGCGTACCCAAACTTATGAGCGATCAACCGCCACATTTGCCCATATAGGGCTGTCACCCCCGTATCCCGCGGAGTCATCTCTCAAGGGTAAAAGGTCACCTACATCCCCAATAAAGATTCAACAATCCACCCAAAAGAAAAGCTTTGAGTCCCCAGACCATACTAATCAACATCCACCTTTCTCTTCCCAAGGAAACCCAAGAGTCCGGGGCCTTATCGATTGGCATCTTCCCAAGACTGCCTATCGGCACCTCTTTTTAAATTTTGTAAAAAAAAGCCAAAAAATCCTGAAATTACCCATAAAATTCCCTGAAAAATATGGAACATCATTTTCCTTAAGAAAATCAATTTTTGGAGCACTAAGCCCCATACAAACTCTCAAAATCCCCCCAGTTGAATTAATCTTACACTCTTATCCCCATCATAATCTTACAGCCCTATCCTCAATAATTCCCCAGCCAGAAGCTCAGAAGTAAACAACCCCGTAATGGAGTTTTAAAACAACACAATCACCAGCAAAACCACGAGTGCACCTGCACCCCCAATGTAACTTAAATATCCAGGAGAGCAATCTACCGCACAATAACTTAAGGTACTCAAAATTAACCTCAATCCTCAGAATTGGTCACCCCAACTTAAGGTCCTCAGAATTGGCCTCGACGCTCAGAATCGGTCGCCAAAACTTAAGGTCCTGAGAATTGACCTCGACCTTAAAAATCGATAAAGTTCTCAGAATTGACCTTGCCCCTCTGAAATAGTTGCCATAATTTAAAGTCCTCCGAATTGACCTCGGCCCTCAAAATCGGTCCCCATAATTTGAGGTCCTCATAATTGACCTCAACCCTTAGAATTGGTCACCCCAACTTAAGGTTCTCAGAATTGACTTTGGCCCTCAGAATCGATCGCTATAGCTTAAAGTTCACAAAGTTGACCTCAATCCTCAAAATTAGTCATCACAACTCAAGGTTTTCATAATTGACCTCTACTCGAAGAATTGTTCGTCCCAACTCAAGGTCCTCATAATTGACCTCGACCCATAGAATTAGTCATCACAATTTACGGTCCTCAGAATTGACCTCCGCCCTCAAAATTGGTCGTTTCAACTTTAGATCCTTAGAATTGACCTCGACCCTTAGAATTGGTCGTCACAACTTTAGGTCCTCAAAATCAACCTCGACCTGCTGAATCGGTCACCTCCAATATCACTTTAAGTCTTCAGAATCGACCTCGACTCGCTAAATTGGTCTCCCTAGCCCCTTATAACCATTGTAAACACATCTTCGACCCGCAGAACTGATCATCCTCATCTTCTTAGGGATTCTAAATTGACCTCGACCCATTGAAAAGGTCACCTTCGTCTTCTTAGGACCTCAAAACTGATCTCAACCCTCCGAATCAGTCAACTCCATCCACTAGGTCCATAATAATGACCTAAAATCCTCTTCCCCAATGTCGATGTGGTGTCTATCATTCGACAGCCTTGACTTGTTCCAAGCTCGCTAGTTGAGGGGCTCTCTGTAGACACCCCATCTTAGGACCACCTTAAGCACCTCCTTAGGTCCCTAGCACTCCCTCATTCACCGCAAACCTTATATTACACCCCGAGTACCGATCTAGAGGTCACCAGGTGCTCCCGGATCCTATTTGACTTTGGTAAACTTCCTCATCTTAATAGAATCTCAATGAATCTTTAAAGGGCTCTAAATACCCTTTCCAATGGTCTGCCCCATGGACAAATCGGCCTTAAAGTTCGACCGAATGGTCCGTTTTACCTCAAAAATTAATTTGAAGGCTATCGACACTCCTGGGCCCCGTTTGACTTCGATCAACTATTTAGCTCGAAAGAAGCTGAAAGAATATTTGAAAGTCTCTGAATCCCCTTTCTAATGGTTCGCTATGTGTGCAAATCGGCCTTACGGTTTGGCTGAATGATTCGTTTTACCTTAAAAACTGATTTAGAGGCCACCGAGCACTCTCGGGACCCGTATGAGTCCGATCAACTCTTCATCTCAAACTAAGATGAATGAATCTCTGAAGGGATCTGTATACCCTTTCCAACGGTACACCCTATGTGCGAATTAGACTTACAGTACGGACGAACGACCCATTTTACTCTGAAGGGTCATCGAGCATTTCGAGCCCCGTTTGACCTAGGCTAACTCTTTGAACCGAATGAACCTAACTAAAATATCAAAGGGCACTAAATAACCGTTCCAACGGTCTATCCCGTGCATGAATAGGCTTTTTGGTTAGGACGAACGGTCCATTTTCCTTCGAAAATTTCTCGTCTAATGACCAATGGGCACTTCTGGGGCCCATTTAACCTCGGTTAACTCCCAAATTCGGGATGGGTCCAATAGATTCTTAAAGGTCTCTGAATACCCTTTTCAATAGTCTATCCCGTGCATGATTCTGAATCGTGGTTCACGTTTTGCTACCATTTTTCAAAAAACTTGCCTCAGACTGCTGAATGGCACACCCAGGACCCTTCCTATCGACAGTGTGCCTGGGGTTCTATGCCGATAGGCTGGTCTAGGACCATGCCAATTGCCACCTCCCTTGGCCCTATAAATTAAGTCCATGACTGCACTTTGAAAAGCACCCCTGAATAACCCCGAACATCCCTCTCAGCAATTTAGAGAACATTCTCTCGAATTCAAAGGTGTTCCCCCTTTAAAGTCCATTTTCCACATTCCTTCCATCATCTTCATACTTTTTTGAGTAAATTCTCACCCATATCCTCATACCACCATCATCTCATTATGAGATCAACGCATTTACAATCAAGATCCACTTCAAGTCTTAAGAAGGTCCAATTCTCCACCCTTGCCCAAATTCTCTCATTTTTGCATTAGTTACTTCATTTTCACTTTAGCGTTTTACTTCATTACATAACATATCTTAATTCCAAACTTTTTATTGTTAATATTTTCACATACCTTATTTTCAAAAGAAAACACACACAAAAAAAAAAAAGAGGGTTTATTTGTAAATTCCAAACGGGGATTTCTCATTATATTTTCTCGCACTAAAACACCTTTTTCTACACACACATATATAAGAAAAGTTCCTGATTAGATTTATGGGTGAACCCCACCTCGTAGTATCTTTGAACTACGTGGACTTTGATGCCCCCTCGGGCTACTTAGGAGTCTTAGGTAAGTCCCTTGACTCGAGTCCTCCCATATACACATTTGTTAATCACTAATTCTTAATATATACATATATGATTGCTTGCTCGTGTCTTATCTGATATATGCATTCGTTCTTCTACAACGATATGTGAATTGGCGAACACTAACATTATTTTGAATTACTATTTTGGGAGCACTCTTAAGGATGACCTCACTCCACCTTTATTCATGACGCGAGTCTAGCAACTCCATCCTCCGTTTATATTATCCACATAAGCACACACATTATGGAGTTTAACAGGAGATGATCAACACATGCCCATTGAAGACTGAAAGGGATGGATGGTTTCCTATTACCTTCCCATTCCGTAAGTTAATCCCCGGACCCTTGAACTACTTTGTTTCGCAAGTATTAGTATTATCCTTGATGTTGTTCTCTCGAGGCGATAACATTTATTTTGCATGTTTAATACAAAATAGGTTGGTGACTCTATTTCTACATATCACCCCACATCGACGAAGACCGAGCGCCCTATGAAAGGACGCAATCCCTCGCACATTAAAAAGGGGAAAGAAGGAGGTATCAACCTCGGGAGGAGCCCTCGACCCCTGAATCGACATGATTGTCACACTATGGAGGGAGAAGATATTTGGATTTCCGAAGTCCCAGATGAAGACATCCTCTGCACCTCTTATGAGGACCTCATATGGAAGATGTTGTTCGATAGAGTTGTAAACAAAAAAGGGCATGGTATCGGGATACTCCTAATCGCCCTCGATGATTCTCTAACACCCATTGCCATCAAATTGGATTTCGCTTGCACCAATAACATGATTAAAGACGGTGCATGAATCGTAAGACTTAAGATCACTCTTGAAAAAAGGAATCAAGCACATGGATATGTATGGAGACTCAGCCGTCATTATGAAGCAGATCCCCAGGAAATAGAAAGTCAAAGATGAAAAGCTCCTACCATTTCGTGCTCACCTAGAAGAGCTCGCCTCCCAATTCAAAGATGTCACATTCTATTACCTTCCTCGCTAGAGGAATAACCTGGACGATGCATTAGCGACCTTAACCTTTATGGTTGACATGCCTGAGGGGATAACAATGGCCCCATTTCTAGTCCACAAACAGGCTGCACCCACTCACTTTTATCATATTGAGCTCGTTACAAAAGAAGATCCAGACATGGAAGGATTGTGGCATTATGACATTTGGCGCCTCATCAATCATGTTAAGTATCCTCAGGATGTTAATAAGAATGACCATGCAACCCTTTGTAAGTTAGATGCTCAGTACATTGTTTGCAACAAGGCGCTCTTTAAAAGCAATTTCAATGGAACCCACTGGCATTGCATAGTAGGGGTTGGATCGAAGACATGATGTAAAAAATCCATAGTGGGGAATGTTGGCCCCATATAAATAGTCATATGCTTACCATGAAGATCATCTATCAATGATATTATTGGACCACCATGGTTTAAAACTTTCACTGCTTACATTCGAAGATGGCTCAAATGCTAGCAGTTTTGCCAGCCTTCAGCACTTGCCTCCTCAGGAGATGTACAACATGACTACTCCCTGGCCCTTCTCAATACAGGGCATAGATATCATGGGAAAATCACTTCCAAAGCTTCAAAGGGGCATGAATTCATCCTGGCCACCATTGAATACTTTATAAAATGGGTCGAAGCCGAGTCATACGTGGTACTGAATCTGAAGATTGGGCGGTACCGAGTCATATGCTAAATTCATCAGAAATAACATCATCTGCTGCTATGGAGTCCCCCACAATTTGGTGTAAGACAATGGGATCCATTTTGAGACTGATGTAACAAAACTAGTTGACAAATATGGAATCCAAAGGCACAAGTCCTCTCCTTACCGACCACAAATCAATGGCGCTATTGAAACCGCCAACAAAAGCCTCAAGACCATCATTAGTAAAACGACTGAAAGTGGCAGAGACTGGTCCGAACGAATCCCATATGCCCTCCCGGGGTACCGCATCTCCATTAGAACACCCACTGGAGCTACTCCTTACCCTCTGATATACGATATGGAGGTAGTCCTCCCTGTTTAACTTGAAATACCTTCTCTGCAGTTTATGCTTGAAAGTCAAGTCAGCGAGGAATATTGGCTTCAAAATCGTTACAATGAACTTATGATCTTAAATTAAAGGATATTGAAAGTCTTATATTTTATACATGGGTACCATTTCCGTATTACGGGATCATTCAATAAAAAGTTCAAGGACCGCAATGTCCAAGAAGGAGATATTTCCCTTATGAAAATCATAGATCATATCTTGGATTCGAGAGGAAACTTCAAACCCAATTGGGGGTTCCCCTACATCATAAAGAAAATCCTATCTGGAGGCGCTCCATGCTCGTAGACCTTGATGGAGAAGAAATGGCGCGTCCAGTCAACTTGGACCATCTCATGAAACTTTACCCTTAGTCCTAACTCTCATCACTCTATGACTCTTCTCACCCCTTTCTATTCTTAAAAAAAATATCTTCCACTCTCTACTCAGAACTACGTAGGACCTGATCCTGTCAGAAATCACCTCTTTTTTAAGAGAAGCTCATAATTTTCAAACCTCACTGAGGTACATAAGCATCCCATAAGACACACATATGCGCGGTCCTTTCTCTCTCACAAATGATATTCTTTTCTCCCTTCGAGAACGATGGTCTCCCTCATCTTTTAAATAAACGAAAGAATTATATATGTCTTAGCGATCGGTATAGATAGTTCAAGCAAAAAAAATCATCAAAGACACAACAAAATACATTGAATCATTCATCTTTATTAAAAAAAGGGTATAACTATTACATGAGATATTGGTAATGAGAAGGAAAAACAACCCACTCCCTTTCAATCCTCACAAAACATCAAAACCCAAACAACCTACATCATTACAAGCTTAACAAAGACCAAAAAATCTAAAAACTTAAGAAACCTTCTCACAAACATCTCAAAACCTACATAACCTTCTCACAGGCTTCACATTACCACATCATCCCTTCTCATACCCAATACTTTCCTTTAACTGCCTAGCGAACATGCTTCATTATCATTGACTCCCTCAAAGGGTCCCAAGATTCCCACTCCCGATTGTGGCTCCAAATCCGCTCCGTGCAGCGATATGCCTTAATCAGATTAAACGAGACCACAACACCTTCCTCCAAAGTATCAAACATCACAAGTCATATCTAACCATTCTCTTCAACAAAAATCTTTACAACCACCTATTTCCACAACCACATCAGGTGATCCCCGAATACGAATCCAACCTCCCTAATAGACTGATATGGACAGGTAGACGGTCGGCGGTGCAACCAAAAATGCCCCAATATCATTCTCAACGACTCAGTCAGGTCCTACACATGAAAGAAGTTGGTTATACGCAGAGGAACGAGTTGCTCCCATCCCTCTTGGTGTAGAAACCTCCATAGAAGATAGAAAAAAGTTTAATGAAGTCCCACCAACTTCACATATCGATAATCACTCAACTACAAGACATGCTGCAGATTGCTCCACCATATTGCGGACCAGCGAAGACTCCTGGCCCCATGCTCTACAAGCTAATTCACCCAGTTCTCTACCATCGGGTCATAACTGAAAAAAGATTGAGAAAAAACATAGGAGCGCCCAATAGAGGGTACTCAGGAGGAGCCTCCATACAGAGTATCTCAGACAACCATATGAATAGCATGACATGGCTCCCCTGTAAGAAATTAACCTGGCCCTCCTTCCAAGCATCCAATCCATTAAGGTTCTCTTCTAGTATAGTAACAGTTGGATTGCATTGTTAAGACATCCACAACACTGTCGTAGCTACCTGAGGATCAATCGTCATGTCGTCTGTCACTAAAAGCAGTCTGGAAGTCAATACCAAAGCTATGACACGAATGAAGCCATTATCAGTGAAATATCTTTGACACACAGAGTTAAATACCGTCGATAGGATAATACTTTCTCCACTCATTAATGGTCGGACAATTGAGGGCGAGACATAAAGAAACTCGACTAATGATACCCGTGGAGAACGAGACAAATTCGACATGGCTGACGCAACACTTGGGTTGACACCCAACATAGCAGAAGATTCTTCATAAGTAGGGCACACTTTATCCAGGAGGAATCGAAAGACATGCTCTTCATGATACCATAATTGAACCACCGCTTCTAGAATATTCCAATCTATAATGCGATTACACCACAAGGAGACACGACGTAAACTGAGAGATTCATAATTAACATTGTAGATGAACATGTCCTCTAAGCCTTCAAGATAATCTACAAAAGTTTCAGACATCGGAAGCGCCATTTCGAAAGAAGAAGAAAGATTGTAGAAGAAAGAAATTTGAGTTATGGTGATGAAAACCCCTATCAAAGTCCTTTTTTATACCCACAAGAACTCATAAAAGACAAGCAACCCAAGTTTTTGCCAGGTCCTATGATCCTAACTACTTATAAGTATAGAGAAAGTGAAATCAAAGCTAAGGAAGTGATTTTGACTTGACCCTTATGCCATTAGGCAGGCCAAGGGGTATTCCCTCTATTTTTGAAAATTATGTACTCTCCTCTTTTGTATATAACATTTCCAAAATAAAGACTTTTATATGTAAAAAATCAACCTGTTGGTAAAAATCTCTCTTCAAGTCTTTCTTCTATTTATTTTATTTTATTTTATTCTAACTTATCTCTATAATAAGTAAAACCTCAACAGAAAATTATAGTGCACATAGATTATGTCACTAAATCAAGATAATCAAACAACAAGATGCATTTTATATATACTTGTTAAAGATGATTACATTATTTCTTCAGGTGCATAAAACTAAACAAAGAAAAAGAAAAGATAAATCGGGACACCACCCAAACTCTCTAAAAACCTACACGACAGGCACCCCAGGGAACCCACTTCCTCGATAAACTGGCCGACTTCCTCACATAGTCGAACATTGAAGACATCTAGTCCGGAAGGAGAAATCAAAAAGCATAAATATGAAAAGAAGAATGAAGGGTGGCGCGTGCGTTCAAATTGAGAAATTATATAATTAAACTCAGTTTCATCCAATTAAACCCTAAACATGCAACTAGGTGTGATTGAATAAGATGTAAAACATGCTAGTATGATCAAACACACACAATTGAGGAAAAATCCCCCAAAGGGGGAAAACCATTTATTTTCATTATAATATTGTAACATAAAATTTTGGATTACAATGAAAAATACAGTGACACAGAATTACCCGTAGGCGTCGGATCTGTAGTCGGCGCCTGGAAGTTTCCCTTTCCAGGAGGGAAGCAATGAAGAAGAAGTACGGTCTTCTCCATAAGGGTAAGAACAGACACACTATGGTGTTCTAGGGTTTCAAAGGGATTAACAATTGATTTGGAAATTTGTGTGAATCAAAACATGAGTTTGGTAACTCACAAAAGATAAGACTTTGAGTTTATGAACTCTGAAAATCGTGTGTAGAAGTTTTCTAAACAAACTCCCTGTAGTGGGTTTATAAAAGAAAACCTGGGCCGAAAATAACTGAACACGATCTGCATGATTTTATCCCAGGCGGACCGGTCCGGATCTGAAGCAGATCGGTCCGAGGTCGGATCGGTTCATTTTTGAAATTGGTCCCTTCGATTCTCATTCGGTCCGGGGTCTACTGGTTCAAGAGCAAGGCAGGTCGGTCCGAGTAAAGGGCGGATCGATCCGGGAGCGGACTAGTTCGTTTTCCAAATAGGCGGACCGGTCCGGCTGTCCAGATTTTTGATTCCTTCCTTGAATTCTTTGATATTCGGATCCGTTGATGATGATGAGCTCTTGAAGTTCTTCAACAATGTAACGACTTATGACATATACATAAATACTAGACAAAATGTCCTTACAAATCTCCCCTATGTCTATGCCGGTACAAACATAAAAACAAACATCCGAATTATCAAGTATAAAATTTCCTATACAAATCTACCCTTCCATGAACCCAAAACTGGAACGATACAAATGAATAAGACTTCATCGTTTGCTTTTCGAATCTTCAGGAATTTCAACCCTTTTCTCATCAGGGTGAGCAATAAGAGATCATCAAAGAAGTACCTACACACATGAGATAAAGCAAATACCAAGTGATATATCGAGTTTGAAATGAGATAAACATATATACCAATTACTCCCCCATAATAAGATAATTCTTTCTCCCCCTTTTTATGATGTCCCCAAATAGACAAATGAGAGAAATAAATCAAATAAGCAAGGTCGGGGTGTCACAAACACTAAATCACACCATGAATGAACACAAAATAACCAAGTCGATGATAGCGTAAACGAATGGGTGTGATCAAATTCCAAAGGAAAATCAATGCAAACGAACATGACATATGTGCAGGATGATTATCGGATACTCGTAACGAATGAACTCAAAATCTTCCCTTGGTGTAAACAAAATGGAAATATGAGACATTGACTAAATCAAATCAACAAATCAAAGCTCAAAGTGATTTTCACACCAATAACGTCCAAAACGATATCATGCTTTTTCAAGACTGTCAAGGAAGTGCAAACCCGTTTAAATTCTCCAACCAAACTCCCTCAAATTTATATTTTGAATAGAGGTAATCTAAATTCTCAAACTTTGGAGAATTGATGGTGAAACCCTAATGGCCCATAACTTGGCATATATTTCTTTTTATTGCCTTTAAATGTTTTGGGGCTCTTTTAACCTCTTTGGACCTCGGATAATAAAACTCCTCTATTTTTTAGGTCCTTTTGAACGGTGGCTTTTGCACAAAGAATAGCTAATGACCTTTCGCAGCCCCTCTCCGTTCTTAATTAAACACACTGTCTCACCAAAATGGTTTTTACATGCATTCGAGTCTTGTCAAGTTTTATCGCATATTGTACGTTGGATAGACATAATTGAGATGGAAACACTTAAGCCAATATGTGATAGACAAGTACAATAATCAAATATGGCCGTGCATGTGTGCAATAAAGAAGATAGGAGTCAAACATGTAGAAAGATATCAACAATCATATCTCAAAGACTCCAAACAATGTAAAGCACATGGATGAAATGATGTAGCGTCTCAAATCTCTATCAAACAGTCACATGGATAAATGGAATGAAATTGTGACTTGGCTATCTTAAATGCTCATCCATAGATGGTGCAAATAAAAATCTTTTTGGATTTTTCAAAATTTTATTAAAAAAAATATTTTTGAGCTTGTAAAAAATTTTAGAAAAAGAAAATCTTTGTGGATTTTAAAAAAAAAATAAAAAGCAAAACATGATAAAACAAAATGTATGATACAATCTAGCAATAGGAATTATATGATATGAAAAAGACAATGCAACCTATGCTAGACACAGACCAACACCTCAGTCAAATGTGCAAATCCCCAAAGACTTCCTAAGACTCTCAAATCTAAGGGTATCTAAAGGTTTCGTGAAAATATCGGCTAACTGACGGTCGGTGGGTACGAAACTCAGGGATACGACTTTCTCCTCAACTAACTGGCGTATAAAGTGCTCACGTATCCTGATGTGCTTTGTGCGCGAATGCTGGACTGGATTGCGGGATATGTGTATCGCGCTCGTGTTATAACAGGAAATGGTCATGGTGTCCTGTGAAATCCCATAATCCTCCAACATCTGCTTCATCCATAAGAGTTGCGTGCAACGACTCCCGACGGCGATGTACTCAGCCTCCGTAGTGGACAAAGAGATGGAGTTTTTCTTCTTTCTCAACCACGAGACAAGAGCAGAACCAAAATAGAAACACCCACCAGAAGTGCTCCTATAACCATCTACATCCCCAGCCCAATCAGCATCTGAATAGACAAACGGTCATTGGTATCAAAGGAATACCAAATACCATATGAGAGAGTCCTACTCATGTATTTGATAATACGTTTTAGAGCGAGTAAGTGTGACTCTTTTGGGGACGCCTGATATCGCGCACAGACTCCAACACTAAATTCTATGTCAGGATGACTGGCAGTCAAGTAGAGGATACTACCTATCATACTCCGATATAAGGTTTGCTCTACGTCCTTGCCTGAAGTGTCCTTACTAAGCTTGATAGAAGTACTCATAGGTGTACGTGACTGCTTAGCGGAGTCTAAACCAAATTTCTTCACTAGGTCTCCAGCATACTTGGATTGGGAGATGAACAACCCATCCTCTAGCTGACGAACTTGGAGACCAAGGAAGAAGGTAAGCTCACCTACCATGCTCATCTCAAACTCACTTTTCATCTCCTCCTCAAAGTGGTGAGCATGCTGGGAGCACGTGGATCCAAAGACTATGTCGTCCACATAGACCCGTGCAACCAAAATAGCACCGTCATCTCTCTTGAAGAACAATGTCATATCAACTCCCCCTTTCTTGAAGCCACGGGCTAAGAGATAGGAAGTAAGCCTTTCATACCAAGCATGGGGTGCTTGCTTCAAACCATACAAGGCTTTCCCCATATAATAAATGTGCTCAGGGTGCTTAGGGTCTTCAAACCCTTTTGGATGTTCCACGTAAACCTCCTCCTGTAGAATGCTATTTAGAAAGGCACTCTTGACATCCATCTGATATAACTTGAAGTGCAGATGACACGCGATGGCGAGTAGTAAGCGGACGGACTCAAGCCTCGCAACAGGAGCAAATGTCTCCCCAAAGTCTACACCTTCTATCTGTGTGTAGCCTTGAGCGACCAACCTAGACTTGTTTCTGATTATGGTACCATTTTTATCCATTTTATTCTTGAATATCCATCTGGTACCTATCACATTAGTCTCACTAGGTCGGGGGACTAGTTCCCAGACATTGTTCTTTTTAAACTGAAGCAACTCATCCTGCATAGCAGATATCCAGTGTTCATCCTTGAGTGCTTCTTTGTGATTCTTGGGATCGACTTTGAACGTGTAGCAAAAGTGGCTAACGACGTTTTCTAGTTGAGCATGAGTCTTGACTCCTAGAGTGGGATCGCCAACAATGGCAGAAGGGTCATGACTCTTGCGAACCCAAGCAGAAGTGTCCCCTAACACAGGAGTAGGGTCCATAGAGTGTGAGTGAGGAACTAGTAAGTCACTCCAAGAAAAGTCCTCATCCTCACACTAAAGGTTAGGATCAATAACCGTCGGAGGTTCGTCATCTTACATGGTGGCGTTCATTGATTCCATAACCTTAGAGCTCTTTAGGTTAAAAACCCGATACGCCCTACTATTCGATGAATATCCCAACAGTATTCCCTCATCGCTTCGGGATTCAAACTTTCCTAATTGCTCTCGATCCCGTAGGATGTAGCATTTACTCCCAAAAACATGGAAATATGCAAGTTGGGCTTCTTTCCAGTTCACAACTCATAAGGTGTCTGAAGTCTGTGTGGACGCAGGTAAACCCTATTCACCGTGTGGCATGCAGTAGACACTGCTTCTGCCCAAAATCTCGTAGAAACCATACAACCTAGAAGCATAGATCTAGCCATTTCCTGGATCGTTCTATTCTTTCTCTCAACAATCCCATTTTGCTGAGGAGTCTTCACAGCAGAAAACTCATGTTTGATCCCAAGGCTATCACAATAAAGATCTACCTTTGCTTCCTTAAATTCAGTGCCATTGTCACTACGTATCCTGTTAATAGTGACAGCGTGTTGATTTTGCAGGACACAACACTTGGTCGTTAAAAACTCAACAACATCGGATTTCTCCCTCAGAAAACCTACAATAGAATATCTGGAGAAATCGTCTACCATCATGAGGATATACCTCTTACCACCCAAACTCTCAGTACGAGTAGGACCCATAAGATCCATGTGAATCAGTTCAAGTACTCGGGAGGTGGTAATGGAATGCAACTTCCTATGAGGGCTTCGAATTTGCTTTCCCAACTGACAGGGTCCACAAATCGTGGAAGTTGACTTTCCAATAGATGGTAAGCCACGAACTAGGTTCTTTTTGGCTAAACGTGTCAAATCTCTAACGTTCACATGACCTAGACGTTGGTGCCACAGATCCATAGGAGTGATCATGGCGCTGTTGCAGACAAGTGAGGATGTGGGCTCAGTCCCATAGTAATTATCCTTTGTCCTCACCCCTCGCACTAAAAGTTTTTCGGATTGATCGTAGACATTACACGCGTCCCGGTCAAACTTTACTGCAAAGTCAGCGTCGCACAACTGGCTAATGCTGAGAAGGTTTGCTTTCAACCCTTTGATGTACAAAACATTTTCTAGCTTAGGAAATCCTGGTAACTCAACAGTACCACTAACTATAATTCTAGACTTACTCCCATCTCCAAAGGTGACTCTGCCATCCTGATAATCCTTAAGAGATGTAAAAAATGAGGCATCACCTGTCATATATCTGGAGCACCCACTATCAAAATACCACTGTGAGGTATTATGTGCTTTGAGAGAGACATGAACAACAAAGGTCTTTTTATCTTTCTTAGGTACCCAAGAAGAGGTGACCTTTTGTTTACCTTCGTTGTTGTTGATTTTAGCCGAAATGTGAGAAGCATTCACTGACGGCAAAGACATCCGTCGAAATTCCTTCATCAAACTATGAGACGTGGCAGCTAAAAACTCAACTCGCTCACTCAGACTGGTAAGATCATTAGTATGCTGAGGTGGAGCTGTAGTACGTCGTGTCCGACCCATACTATAGCAAAACTCCCTGAGGTGGCCTTTTCTTTTGCAGTAAGTACAGAAGAACACAGTCAAAGGCGGACCTTGGTTTGATTTTCTTGGTCGAACTCTCCTTTGAGGTTTTTGACGATGACCATAAGGAGTAGTAGTAAATTCAGGGACTGGTCCTGGTGCAATTTGGGACGAGGAGGCACCATCATAACCAATTCCCTGCCGATCATCGAAACCTAAAGCGGGGCCGAGGAGCATCTTTCCCATCTTCCCAGATCTGTCCTCGATTTGTACCTTGACTTCCATTGCTCTCAATATCATGAGTAAGCTGGGCAACAAGGGCTTCAAGTTTCTTCCGAGTCTCCACGGAGGTATGAAGCTCACTCGTAAGACTAGCCACTTATTTAGTCAAGTCCCCTCTCTCTTTCTCAAAATAACTCTCTCTCTCTCTTGATTTTCTTAAATCTTCCTTTAAACCAGTGATCTTAAGAACTAACGCTTTATTATGCTTTTTAGTTTTAAATGACTCAGAATATAACTCAGTGTAGGCACGTTGAATATCACTCTCTCTCTCACTTGTGTCATTTTCTCCCTCACTCACATCAGTCTCACTGTCGAGGTGTCTCTGTGATGCAACATCCTCATCGTCGTAAGGAGAACTAGATGTTCTCACATGACTTGCCATGAATGCGGTGAAGTTACACTCATGCGGTGACTCGTCTCCAGAATCCACCGACTCGACCTCACTATCGTCGCTAAGAGTAGCATTTAGGACAACTTTCCCTTTCTCTCTGTTCATACGTGTGGCACACTGAAAGGCTCTATGACCCCTACCGTCGCACTCAAAACACCTCTCACTTTCTTTCTTAGGAGGATCTTTAAAAATTATTTCATTTTTCTTTTCAAACTTATTTTTCTCAAACTTCTTTTTATCTTTAAAATTACCATTTTTCTTAAATTTGAGAATTCTCTTAAAATTTTTAGCAAAAAGAGCCAAATCATCTAAGTCAAAATCACACTCAGAATCAGACGAATCTATCTCTCTTTTTCTAGTTGACTCTCCCCTCTTCCTTGCCAACCCCTCACTCTTTCTTTCTTGGGCATTAAGTGCAATTCCCTTATCTTTAGGCTTAGCAGTTTTAGGAAACATATCAATTTCATATGTTTGCAAGTCGCCTACAAGTTCTTCCAATTTTAGTGTATTTAAATTACCCATAGAATTTAGCACAATGACGTTAGGGATAAAACGCTTAGGAAGGGAACGAAGAATCTTTTTAACAACTCTAGCATTAGGAATATGCTCACCAAGATTAAAGCTAGTATTAACAATGTCACATAGCCTAGCATAAAAATCATCAAAACATTCAGTTTCATGCATGGTGATGGTTTCAAATTGAGTTGTTAAATTTTGCAATTTAGACTCTTTTACTGCATTAATCCCTTCATGGGTAAGTTGCAAAACATCCCATGCCTCTTTTGACGTGGTGCACGTCATGATGCGTCGAAACGCATCAGGAGTGATGGATCCGGAAATAGCACTTAAACCTTTAGAATTAAAAGATGATCATTTAAATTCTTCTTCAGTCCAAGTGGTCACATGTTTTAAATTGGTCACATTTTCAATAGTCATGGATGGAGGAGTCCATCCTCTTTCAACTAAAATCCAGACACGTTCATCTATGACCTTTAAAGCAGACTTCATGCGGGCTTTTCAGTATGCATAGTTTGTCCCATCAAAAACTGGCATTTTATTATATGATTTCTCCATTGAACACGCTCTTTTTCAAAAAATCAATTTTTAGAAAATTGATATCTTAGAAAAATTTTGTGAAAAATTAGGAATACACAATAGATTAGCGTAACCTGCTCTGATACCAATTTGAAGGGTGGCGCGTGCGTTCAAATTAAGAAATTAGATAATTAAACTCAGTTTAACCCAATTAAACCCTAAACATGCAACTAGGTGTGATTGAATAAGATGTAAAACATGCTAGTATGATCAAACAAACATAATTGAGGAAAAATCCCCCAAAGGGGGAAAACCATTTATTTTCATTTTAATATTGTAACATACAATTTCGGATTACAATGAAAAATACAGTGACGCAGAATTACCCGCAGGCGTCGAATCTGTAGTCGGCGGCTGGAAGTTTCCCTTTCCAAGAGGGTAGCAATGAAGAAGAAGGACGATCTTCTCCACAAGGGTAAGAACAGACACACTATGGTGTTCTAGGGTTTCAAAGGGATTCACAATTGATTTGGAAATTTGTGTGAATCAAAACATGAGTTTGGTAACTCACAAAAGAGAAGACTTTGAGTTTATGAACTCTGAAAATTGTGTGTAGAAGTCTTCTAAACAAACTCCCCGAAGTGGGTTTATAAAATAAGACCTGGGTCGAAAATAACTAAACACGATCTGCACGATTTTATCCCAGGCGGACCGGTCCGGATCTGAAGCGGATCGGTCCGAGGTCGGACCGATTCATTTTTGAAATTGGTCTCTTCAGTTCGCATTCGGTCCAGGGTCTACTGGTTAAAGAGGAAGACGGATCGGTCCGGGTAGAGGGCGGATCAGTCCGGGGGAGGACCGATTCATTTTCCAAACAGGCGAACCGGCCCAGTTGTCCAGATTTTTGATTCCTTCCTTGAATTCTTTGATATCCGGATCCGTTGATGATGATGATCTCATAAGTTCTTCAACAATGTAACGGTTTCGACATATACATAAATACTGGACAAAATGTCCTTACAAAGAAGAAAAGTCATACATATCTACAGAGATCCTTCTCAAGAAGACCCGCGAAGCCGTATATCTCTACATGAGGGAGATGAGGCACCAAGGCCATTTCCCCGCTGTCTACCCGAATATGATAAAGATGGGGTGGAAATGTAGTGGAAAAGAACCTCTTCTGCTATCACCACCACACCTCCCCTGGTGCTATGGGTTGAAGTCGCTGGTACACTGGTACCCTTCCTAGATCCCACTACACGTGGAGGCATATTCTCCACGTTATAGATACACGACAACATCAATCAGTTGGTCATAAAATCTAGGTAGTCATAGCCTGTTGTCATGTCAGTATAGTGCATGTAAGGTTCTCCCTCCATCGCCACCACCCTTGACTCGTCAGACATCTCCTTCACCCGCCTCATATAACTCCGGGGAACTGATGGTGGGAATTAAACCTCACCTTCCATCACGTACCTCACAACTCTCTCTCTCAGTTACCAGACATACCGAAACTCGTGCTCCAACAACCTTTCATCTAGGCATGCATGCCCATGATACCGCAACCTTCGAAGACAAATTGCAGGGGTAGAAGGCAACCTGTTTCCCCAATAAGAGTGAATAATCTTCCAAGTGAAAAACAAAGTATAGAGAACATAGAAGTAGGATCCTAACCTGATTGCTCGTCAGGGCGTTCAGTGCCGCTCGCAAATCCTTCTAAGACTGGGACTGGTTTGATCACCTATTTGATTTCCTCCACCTGTTCATCCTGGAGAAGTTCCCCGGCTCGCTCTCCTTCAGGGATATCAACCCAAGGTTGTGCCTAATCACTTCATAAAACAACATCTGTAAAAGGCAATATAGATGTTAAAAAGAATGAAAATGGAAAGATAACAAGAAAATAAGAGGAAATTGAATCTAAAGATTACCTCCAAAAGATACGTGGATCCCGTGAAAGTTTGTCGGCAACACCGAATGAAAGCATCCAAAGAAGCATAAAGGGATGATAATATAAAGCTTCCCCAGTCGTATAGGTGGATCTTCGAGATGATCCTACGGAAAGGAAGAAACCACAGGTGGATGACATCGCCGCCACCACAAACCCTCTTAGCAGAAGCAAAATAAATAAGCGGGCCGCCTGCCTCACTTACCACAGTCTCATCAATCTTCCTAGACAACAAGGTCTTCTTCATCTCTGATATGCAGACAGAGTCCCCCGATATAATCCCCCCTATGTCACCCAAGGAAACCCGCACTACCACCTCCAAAATGATCAAGTTACGATCCACCACTATCTACTGGCCCTCGCACTCCATCTCCATTAACTAATGAACGTACAGGGGAGTGACCTCCATCTCCTCAATGCCCAGATGGAATGTGTGGGTCGTATCCCACAACTTCTCGCCCAAGGCGCATAATACTGCTGTGGAACACGGTGTCTCATCCAAAACCCCCTCCAATGGGTCGAATCCATTAGCCTCTACGATCAATCAAATAGCCTAAGGAAGGTGTTCCAACACTTCCTTCATTCCAGATGACCCACAAGAGAGAATGATCGAAGAAGATGAGAATGCGGGGATTCTATCGAATGATTCGTATATTAGGCCAACCACACACAAATTCAGTTTTACCAAATTTTATCTTTGAATTAATTTTGTGTGCATGCAAAGATGTGCTCCAAATTAAATAAAGCAAACCAAGCAGGCAAAATGCGAATAAGTAGGTAAAATCCTTTTAAGGGAAAAACCTCTATTTCATCACTATACAAGATTTGATAGACACATTTGACTTACAAACTACTTATCTCACTTAGTATGATGCAGAGTTCTTCAAATCTTTTATATCAATGGCACAATCCGACACCGACCACAAGAATAAGTCTTCCCTTGGTATCTGCCGAACAACCTTGTTCTTCAGCATTAGAGACTTTGCTCCACAAATCAGTAATAAAGATGAACTCTATAAGGTCTTTAAACAATAAAAGTGTTATTCTTAATTTGATAAAGTGATCTTTAAATTTCAAAGGGGTTTGGATGATATCTGGAAGAGTTTGATCACAAATGGAACTCTAAAAGGGTGTAGAAAAGATTATAAAAGAGTTCTTTGAGACTTTAATCCTGCATCTCTTTTTATAAGGAAGTTTGTTATAAAAGGATAAACATAAAAGATTTTGATAAAATTTCATTAAAAAATAAATTATCGCATGCTCATTCGAATGACTTGTAACCTCGTTCAAACGACGTACTCGTTTATGTTCAAACCATGTTATAAAGACCTAACGAATGACATTCCAGTGAAAGATGAAACATCGTCTTGTTCGATCATGGGAACCTCGTTCTAACGAACTCGTGTATCTTGTTCGAACGACAATGCTAACTCATTCTAACGTCCCAACAAGATTTTAAGATTTTCCTTTAAAAAATATTTTAAACCATACAAACTCTTAAAATTATAAAAATCCATAAAAATTAAAGGCTTTACCAAAGCAACCATAACTATTCTGAATGTTTTCAAGATGAATGATTCTTCAATCTTCCAAAAGTCTTTAAATTTTTCTTCGAATACGTATAAGCAGTTCTATAGGTGTTGTATGTGTGTAATGGGATAAGCCAAAGTAAAAATACATTGAGGAATTATAAACCTTGCTCTTATAAAAGCTATGTCAACCTACACAAAAACCAAAAAGTCGCTTCAATATCCCGAGTATAAGAATAAAGTGAAAAAGAGAAAATGGAACAGAGAGAGAACGCTTACATAGCCATTAGGGTTCTTCACCTTTGCAAAATGATGATGTTCCATCTCCCGCAGCAGAGCCCTCTCATCAAGAACAAGCTCGAAGTTATCATACACATTCTCATTCCCTAAAACCAAGGCACTGTAGCATGCTATTCCAACCCCTCCCAGTCATCTGTTACCATCCACTTATTGTCTGAGGTGCCCTCCATAAGTTCTTTTATAAAAATAGACCTAAAACTGATTGATAGAGAGAGAGCAAGAGATTCACTCGAATGAATGTGTGTAAAAATGAAGAAGGTCGCCCCATTTTTATAAGAGAGCGGGGGGCATTTTGATCGACAGTCCCCTAAACACTGTCGTTACAAAAACTCCAGAAAATCCAAAAATCATCCAAAAAATTCATAAAAATCCGTGCATGGTCGAATGTGTCACAACTCTGAGAAAACTCATTAAGAATCACCAAACCACTTAAAAAACTCTCATCACCAGAACAATCCCCAGCAGGATCAGAAGCAAAATGCATTAGCATTAATAAAATTCCACTCCCTAGTGGAACCTAAAATCTAAGTGCACCTGCACTCACAATACCAACACCCTCCCCAGCGGAATCAAAATTGAAGAACACTCCCTATTAACAACTAGGGGTGATAATTTTTGACACGTTAACCCGTTTAAGGTAATAACTCGAAATGGCCCGAACATGACACTATTAGCTTGTATAGATTTAAGAGTACCCAAAACTTATACTCAAATCAAAATCAATACGACCTGAAAATGACAAGACTAACCCGAATTGCTACCCCTGTTAATAACTCTTTAGGTCCTCATAATTGACCTGGGCTTGCAAAATCATCCTAGACCCTCTGAATCAGTCATCTCAACACCTAAGGTCCGCAGAATTGACCTAGACCCTCTGAATCGATTGCCTCAACTTTTTAGGCCCGCAGAATTGATCTCGACCCTCTGAATCGGTCATCTCAACTTATAAGGTCTGCAAAATTGACCTCAACTCTCTGAATTGATCTCTTCAATTTTTTAGGTCTGTAGAATCGATCTCGACCCTCTCAATCGATTAACTCAACTTTTTAGGTCCGTGAAACTGACCACGACCCTTTGAATCGATCATCTCAATTAGTAAGGTCCATATAACCGACCTCGACCCTATGAATTGGGCACCTTAACTTTTTAGGTCCGCATAACTGACCTTATCCCTTTAAATGAGTCATATCAACTATTTAGGTCCTTAGAATTGACCTTGACCCTCTAAATCAGTCACCTCAACTCCTAAGGTTTGTGAAATCAATCTCGACCCTTTGAATCGATCATCGTAACTTTTTTAAATCCACATAACTGACTTTGACCCTCTAAATCGATCATTTCAACTCCTTAGGTCTATACAATCAACCTAAACCCTATGAATCAATCATTACAACTCCTTAGGTCCACAGAATAGGTGTAGGTCCATAAAATTAACCCCGTATCTCTGAATCAAACACCTCAACTTTTTTAGGTATGTAGAACCAACTTGGCCCTATGAATCTCTCATATAAACTTTGTAGGTTCGCAAAATTGACGTCAACCCTCTGAATCGGTCATATAAACTCTTTAGGTCCCCAGAATTGACCTAGGTCCATAGAATAAGCCTTAATCGTGTGAATCGGACACCGTACCCTTTTAGGTCCGCATAATCGACCTCAACTCTTTAATCGACCATCTTTAAAATCCCCAATAAGGTCCTCAACCCTTAAACATTGATGAGGTGTATATCTTTCGATTACTTATGCTCGTACCAAGCTTTCCCATTGAGAGGCCCTGTAGAAACCCCATCCTGACACCCCCTAAATACCTTTTTAGGTCCCAAACACTTGTCCTCCCATTATAAGACCCTAGGTCCTAATCCAAACCTTGATCCAAAGGCTACCCGTTTGACCTCGGTCAATCCTTCGACCTATGAGAAGCTCATTGGACTCCCACAAGGCTCTAAGTACCCTCTCCAACGGTCCATATCAAGCGTGAATCGGCCTCACGGTTCGCATGTACTCATCTTTCTATTTTGAACCTTGATTTAGAGGGAATTGGGCGCTCCTGAGCCCTATTTGACCCTAGTAAACTCTCCAATGTGAGTAAATCTAATTGAAATATCATAGGGCTCTGAATCCCATTTCTAATGGTCTATACTGTGTGCAAATCAACCTCACAATTTGTGCTGACTCACGTTTACACTCCGAACCCTGATCTAGAGGTCACCGGATGCTCTCGAGGCCTGTTTGACCTCGATCAACTCTCTAAACCCAGTCAATCTCATTGAAATATTTTAGGGTTCTAAATACCCCTTCCAACGGTCCAACCGTGCGTGAATCAACCTCATGATTCTCGCGTACTCAACTTTCTACTCCAAACCCTTATCTAGAGGCCACTGGGTGCTCTCGAGCCTTGTTTGACCTAGGTTATCCCTCCAACCTTAGTGAAGCTCATTGGACTCTCATAGGGATCTAATTACCCTTTTCAATGGTCTTTACCATTAAAAAATTGACCTCACTATTTGCACGTACTCACCTTTGTACTTTGAACCCTGATCTAGATGCCACCGAGTGCTTTGGAGACCCACTTGACCACAACCAACCCTCCAAACTGAGCTAAGCTCACGAAATCTCATAGGTCTCTAAATGCCCTTTCCAATGGTTCATATTGTGTGCAAATCGGACTCAAATATATTATGATTTTACTATTTTTGGAGGTTTGATGATAATGAATGGAAGTTATGGGTTAAATTTTGAGAAAAATTAAGGAAATATAAGAAGGTTCGTTCAAACACAAGTTGGGTCGTTCTAACAATAATCAAGGTTCGTTCAAAGAAAGGGATTACATGAGGTTCGAACGAGTTCCCACTACATATCAAGTCCAGATCCTTCGAAGGTTGTTTGAAGGGTTGGATCAAAAAAGATGCCTCTCGCTCGAACGGGGGGTAAATCTCGTTCAAACAAGGTCAATCAAAATAAGTCAAACTAGCCCTATGCGTTGTCTCATTCTAAGTTGATGGATTGATGAGATGTCGAGCTCTGGAGAGTCCAGATTGGAAAAAATCGGGATTTGGTGGTCTTGGAGGGTTTATAAGGGTTGTTTAGGCTTATTTGGGTAATTTAGAAAGAGAGAGATAGAGAGAGAGAGAGAAGGGTGATCTTCCTCCATGTATGAGCATTCCTCCACCTCTCACCAGCATTCCACCACCATTATTCCACCTTAATCCACCACTTTCATCTAATATCACACCATATCCAAGCTTTGGATACCCATTTCTACCAATGTTGGGCATAGCTACGAAATTTGGAGATCTCGTTAGGGGGATTTGGAAAAGATGAAGATGGGAGTTTCATGGAGCTTGTAGAGGGGTTTTAATGGAGATTTCATGGAGACAAGCTTGGTGGAGCTATACAACCTCCTTGAGGCCATCTTAGCAGGTGGGAGGTTGCCATCTTCTTAGACATTTCATGCCTTAGATTATTGGAGCTCCATTTGAGGTGGGAAACTCTACTTTTAGTATTACGACTCTTTTGCATATTTTTTTTGTCTTTTTGATTAGATTATAAAAGTAGGATGCATATGACTAAAAGTATGGGTTTTAGTAGAGTTCGTATCAAACATTTTTATGGAGTAAAATTGTTGGAAAAAATGTTATTTTTGTTAGATATAAATGATGAGTAAATATTTCAAGCTTTTCTTGAAATAATCAACATTTTTATGTAAATGGTATGTTTCAAGAAGTTGGGTGGTAAATATTTTTATGGAACAAAAATGTTTCAAATTTACACGCTTATCTTGTTAAGGATATTTAGTAAATTACTTTTGATTTCTTACTAAAATGATTTTATAAAAATGGGACCTTGGTTGAGTTTCAAGAAATAAAATGTTTTTACTCCTAATGATTTTACTCCTAATGATTTTACATGGAAAGTAATAAAAATCATCCTCATTATTGAATGTCCTTCTCATTAATAAAAATTTCCTTCCTTTTGATAAAGTAATAAAAATCATTTACATGGAAAATGTAAAGGACATTAGGAGTATCAAAAGTAATAAAAATCATCCTCATTATTGAAATAAAATACTCCTAACGAGGATGATTTTTGTAATAAAATCAAAGCTAAAGTGTAAAGGACATGAAATGATGATATTCAAAGTGTAACGCGGGTTGGCGTAACACCTTGAGTTTTAACTTCGACTGGGTAAAAGAAAAAGTGGAATAATGTGAACAATTACAAAATGTTAAAACACATTAAAAAGGAACTCAGATGACATCATAAAAATTAAGTAGGGCCCGGATCCTTGGGTTGAAAGACCCAAAATACTGGCCAGAGCATATGGTAATATGGCCAACGGTATGAAGGTCGTCAAAATACGCGGTTATTGGAAGATTCTAAGAAAAAGATAAAGGAACAAGGAATATGTCAAGAAATGGGTTACATGGTGAAAATGTGTTAAGATAACCTAACTTGAATGAAGTAATAAGTGTTCCGATAAAGGATAAAATGGACAAGTAAATGTGTAATTGATTAATGTCCATAAGGTATAGAAAAGGGCAGAGTAAGTGGGTAAATGGGTGGTTAAGCAACCTAAGAGGTTTAACCCATAATTAACACAAGGGGGTGTTGTGAAATTTTTTCAAAGTCTAAATAAGTATTTTCTAATGCGGTGATTGCGTGTGTTGAAAGGGTGATTTTCAAAGAAAATACTAATATATATTGGTTAAAATGAAAAGGGTAATTTCGGTAAAGAAATGGCCTTTGGTCAAACCAAGTGGAGTTGTTTCAAATATTTAACCGCGTGTTTTAAATTAAAGGATTGACATCAAATTGAGAAAAGGAAGGTCTTTTACAAGATTAAGGTGAATTAATCAAGATAAATAAGATTTTTCGAAAGTAAAAATGTTTCATGCCTCAAGTATACGTATATGTATGTATATATATACACAAGGTAGTTGCCTATGCACGTAGGCGTAACGTGTTAGAGTCATCTTTTTGTTGTTCGATTCCATATTACATTGTCGCAGATATGCCACTAAGCATTCGACTCACTCCCTCATTTTGTTATGGCAGGATGGGTGAAGTTTCGTATTTGAGACCGTTGTAGATGTAAGTACTCTATCTATTTTACATTAGTAGCTCTGTACGCTTGGACCCTGGGGTGCTCCCCATGGGTCCCTCATGTAGTTTGATTCGAAATTAGAATTGTATGCTAAACAAGTGAAACATTAATCTAAATAAACTTGATTAGCAACGTTATGCAGGTTGTTTCATTGCACTTCATACCTAACGCTTGGGTCAGCCCAGGATGACTACGGATAACCCATAAATTCGGGTCGGGTGTTATAGTACCATAACCCGACCATGTCAAAATCTTCCTTACTGACGAGCTCAATGTAGTAGCAATGGCATAGTGTAACACCCCGTACTTTTGTGCTTATAATTTCACGAGTGCTTATAATTTAATAATTTGAGAAATAAAGTGAATGGATTAAATATTAATTGCCTAGTATCATATTAATATTTATATGTACTATATTTACTTATGAGGTAAGCAAATGAAGTTGTGTTATTTTTATATCACGTCGTAAGTGGGTAAATGCGACAAATTGATAGTATTTTATTCGGAACATGCGCAGTGGTCGTGTTCAGAATAAAATGGTGATTTTTGATAAGTGACTCGGATGGTGATTTCGAGTGCACTCTTGATTCGAAATGGGTCAAAATAATCATAATTAAGTACCCCGGGGTAGTGTTTGGATTTCATGGGATTTTTAGACTAGTTGGGGCTCGCATTTGGGTACACGACTCATTTTACAATTGAATTAATACTCAATTTTGGGATTTATAACAAAAGAGGGGTTGAGGAATATCTTAGGGCAACCATTTCATTTCTAAGAGAGAGAGAGAGAGAGAGAGAGAGGGAAGAAAAGGAAGAAGAATATGAGGAATCAAGATGCCATTTTTTAAACTAATTCAATACACAATGAGGAAGATCAAATCATCTACAATTTGAGGCAAGTGTTTATCTTTCTTTGATATTATATGTGCGTTTTAATTCACATTATAGTTGGTGATCAATATGAATTTTTGGGTTAGGATTAATGTGAGAAAATGGGTTTTTGTGAAATGATTTCATAAAATTATTTGACGTGTATAACCCATGAAATCTAAAATTAAACCCTATGATTTGGATGTATAATTGATGATTTAAATCAAGAAACATAAATTCTTATGGTGTATGTTGATAGGGTACGATTATATCGTGTTGGGATGATTTTTGGGAGCGATTTTAGTGTAGAATTTGGGTAAAAAAGGCATAAAAGCCATGGCAGCCCGTCTTGGATATTCAGCAGGAGAGAATTGATTCGTCCAAAGGCAGAATCACTTTGGATAACCAGCTTAGCCCAGGTCATGAAGTTAAATATTTTCGATACGAACGTGTGGCTGCTGACCTCGTATTTTATTTTATTTTATGTGAATTAGTTATGATTTTTCTACGAAAGGGGTGCGTGAGACCGACATCTTTAGGAGGAAATAAACTTGGGTTATTTTCGGATGTTCGTATATGAGCGCCGGACTCAATAAAATATTTAGAGAAATTATTTTATCCTTGGATTAGATGGGAATGAATCTGGGGTATGGATTTAGGAGTGTTTAGGATGAAGGACACTCGAAAATATATGACAAAAATATATGAACGGATTCGAATGGGAATTTTTGATGGATTTGTGATATGGGCTAGTGTGATAAGCTTTGTAATTCAGAATAAAATGTAATGCGATATTTATATAAATAATTAGGTGAATACTTATAAATTTAATTAGACTTATATTCGGGACGCACACGTTAGTGTTATGAGCGATATGCACGGTTAGTCGGATTTTGATATATACGGGTATATAGACAATATATATGTATATGTATGTAAATATATCTCTGTGTGTATGATATATTTATGTTAAACATACCCCTCTAGTGCTATCATAGGAGGTTGCGCGATGTGGGTGAATCCCCTGGCTAGTAAATGCAGGGAGAGTATAGTTCTTAGGTCATAGTGCCATATTTATGATTGTGTGATCTATTCCTTGTGAGGTAATTACAAGTATGGTTATGACTCACTGTCGAAGGACGATGGCCTCGTCCAATACGATTATGATTTGTTTTATCAAGTCGGTGTGAGAGTCTACCCTTCCAAATATTCTTTTAGAAACTTTAAGACTTGTTTCTCAAGTTATGACCTAATTAGGCCATATCATCACCTCACATCCTGATCCTTTACAAGTCTACGCCACTAAACGTCGCGGACTGTTCCCTTAGTCCATGACCTTACTTTTAACTACGGGACTTATAATTCCAAGGTCATGACCTCTACTCATAAATTCACTTGTGGTCGTGTCCTTTTATACTGTCGGGTCCTATTAGGATCCTAGGGTTATTAAAATATACTTATTATCACATTTTACACTTATTATTCTCAAATTATGGACTCTCAATAATCTTATCATAAACATATTTATTTGATTATGGGAGATTTGTGCATGTAAGAACCATTGCCCGAGAGATTGTTTTGATTTGAAACATATGAGGGTGCTATGGAAAAGGTCTTTGAAGGAGTAAATTTTCGTTGCACGAAAGTCCACTGTTGGCAAGATCCTAAAAGAAAGAGAGGAAAAGACAAAAAAAATTGCCAAGACAAATTTTTGATTGATGCTTTAAAATTGATATTTTCAAAAAGAGAAAAAAATGATATATATATACAATACTGCTCTTGTGCGGACCAGTCCGCATTTTAAGAGTGCGAATCGGACACGTGTCACCTGGCGGTGAGCCTAGAAATTATCGGCTAAATTATAGACACTCTCTCTCAGTACTGTATATATATATATATATATATATATATATTTTGATGGTGTTAAGTTGAAGATTAACTGGTTTGCACAATGAATCCTAGGTGTGCTTATATATTTGATCTTATTGATCTAACAATCATCAATATTTTCTAAAGCTAGTGTCCATTGTGTATGTTTGTCCATTTTTTAGTTCTTTATTTTTCACTTGAGGCTAAATCAAAGTTTAATAAATTAATGCGATCAAATAGAACTCCTTGGTCATATTTTGAGAGATTGTGTCATAATTCTGTTGTTTATAATTCACACCCCTTCAATCCGTACCATATTTTATTTAGACACATTGATCACATACGAGTGTGAAGTTTTATTTGTTTTGTATCTTTTTTTGGTGTTTGTACCTATGTATTTATGTGCGTCGTTAGTATATGAGTGATTATATATATGGTATGTTTGTTTTTCAAGTCTTTGCATTTGCATTTAATCCTTGTTTTCCATACGCTTCATCTTCAATTCAAATTGGCATGTTTAATGATCATATTGGTATCTTTTGTTACTTTTTTTTCGTTACTGTCTTAAGCTTCAATTTTCACATCAAAATTGGTATCATATGTTTCATTATTTGGATTATTTGTGCTTATTTTGTTGAGTTTTTTGCCATTGCATGTTTCACTTCACATTATCGCATGATATTACTTATTTTCGTTTTTGTTTACATTTGTTACATTTAGGGGAAATTTATTATTGTGCTTACCCAGCCCTGTTTGACTTTGGTAGACTATCGAACCCAGGAGTGGCTCAATGTATTCTTGCATGGCTATGAATACCCTTTACAATGGTCCTAGACGTGCACGATTCAGACTTACGGTTTGATTTTATGTCCATTTTTCCAAAAAAGTCCATTACAGACTGCCTATACCTACTGCCAATTAGTAGGGTTTACTTTTCTTCGCCAACAAGGTAGGGGTGTACCGCTAGGAAGTCTAGGGTCCATACTGATCGGCGTGCCCTGAAACCCTAATTGTTTACTATTTAAGGGTACCATGACATCATTCCCAAGGGAACCCCTTTCGAAGTCAGAACATTCTCCTCAAAATCAGTGCGTCGAAATTCCATTTTTTTTTAAACATTCTCTCCATTTTCTTACATCATTCTCATCCATATTTCATCACACTTTTTACCCTTACCTCACCACCATCAAACCACCTAAAAATTAGCCTCTACTACTAAAAAAATCATAATTAAATTCCTCTAGAAGTTCTACTCTATCCATTTACAACTCATTCAATTAGTAGTAGTCATTTAATTTTCTTTCCACTTTTGATATATCTTTTATTTCATTTCTTCACTTCAAAATTAATATCTTTTTTTTTATTATTTAGTACACACAACACTTATCTTCAAAAAATATAAAAAACCCCAAAGTGGGTTTTCCTATAAATCCTAAACTAGAATTTCCTCATTTTCTACACTCCTTACACTTGTGCACATTTTCTAAAAATAAACTAAATGAAGTTCTAATTTAGGATTTATGGGTTACCCCACCCTTGTACACTTTCGAACTACGTTGACTTTGATGCCTTTTGGGATACTTAGACGTCTTGAGCCAATCTTGGGATTTGGGTCTAATTTGTTTACTTAGCCACTTTATGTTTTCTTGCATTTAGTAGTATTGCGAATATGCGTACTCCTACATATTAATGTTCCCACTTGATATACATATTCACTTCATCATAGTGATTTATTATTTGATGGACACTCACATTATATTTTTATGTTATGCCTTTTCACACTCATTAGAATGATTCCTCTTCGTCTTTCTTATGATGTAAGTCAGATCATTTTTTCTTTCATTATTCACAACGCATACATGTACACACGTATCATACTTGGATAAAAGGAGAACATTATCATAGTCCATGACAAACCAAAAGGGAGTAATGGGTGCTTAACACCTTTCCATTTCGTAACTTAGTCCCCGAACCCCTGAATCATTTGATTTTGTACACATCATTACGTCTTGTGATGCCGTTCTCTCAGGAAAACTATATTTTTTTGCTCATTTTTGTACAAAATAGGCTGGCGACTCCATTTCTATATTTTTCTCCCCTTTCATTTTGGACGATTTATATCCGTGCCAGGCTGCGAAGATTAGCGCGAGTGGTGAAAAGAGGATTCCTTTTTTCCTTGAATCCTCGTATGCGCAAAGAGAGGGATTTCTCCAGTTTTTTCTCACTTCTAATTTTGGGGCTGCCCTGCCCCGTCCCAGAAGAATCTAACCCGGATGGAGACAATCACCATAACTAAAGCATTCAAGGAGGTGGACTCCCTGATATCTCTTAAAATAGTGAAAGGGTAAACCTGCAGGAAGTACGAACAATAGTACTAGGAATTGTTCAACAAGATAAATGATTGCAACGAATAACTCTCCATATTGTCCTTTAAGTTAGGCCTTTCCAAGTCGGACGATCTCTATCAATCCTTGATAAAGAGTCCATCATTGACTATGCACGATCTCATGGAATGTATTGATAAATACGCCAATGTAGAGGACAAACTCTTCACCGTAGATGATCTAACTGATCAAAGTTTTAAGCAGTCAAAAAATAATAACACGAAGAAAACCTATAATAGAGGATACGAGTCTACTCTAGTGAGTAAGGGATCACGAAGTGACGCCAAAGAGGGACGACCTAAGGCGTAGACTAACAAAATATTTTCCAGGCATTGGCGACTTTTTATAAGGATCCTATTTACAAGATGGTTCCGTAGATCAGAGACGAGCCATATTTCAAGAGGCTGTCCAAGATGGCTAGCTATCTTTGAGACAAGGATGCCGACCTTTGGTGCACTTATCACTAGGACCATAGACACCTTACGAATAATGATAAGATATTCAAGAATCATTTTGAGGAGGTTGTCCAGGCCTGGAACGTCAAAGAATGTGTTGACACTACCAATACTAAGTCTATGGTCAGGACAAACGCAGTTCAAAAGGAAGATACCGATCTCCCACCTATAGGATTGGCCAATTCCATCCATGGCTACACAGATCCTTCATAGTGCGCTGGTAAAAAACTAGGGGAGAAAGTTAAGATTGCATATTGCATCCAAGAGGTATTTATGGCAATAATATCCAATCGAATCTTGTCCAAAAGGGCGCGCCAGGATATATATTTTAATCGGGCTATAATGTTCATCAATGACAATCTAGTCGGTGTCAATTTTCCATACAAAAATGCGTTGGTCCTAACTTTTCAAATTTCCAATTTTGATGTTAGGAGGATTTTGATCGACCAAAGAAGCTCATTACATATCGTGTACGTGAATTCTGATCAGTTATAGTATCAAAGACCTTTATACCAAGGTTGGGTCGCTGATCGGTTTCAATGAAGATGTAGAAATGCCTATGGGAAAGATCAAGCTTCCAATTAAAATCGTCTCAGTAAATCTCGAGATAGAGCTTCATGTTATCCAGTCAGGGTCACCTTATAATGCCATTCTTGGAAGAGACTGGCTCCATATTATAAGGGATTCCCCTTTATCTCTTCATAAAAACTCAAGCTCCTTAGCGATTAGGGAATTATAGAAAATAGGGGAGATCATGAAGAGACTCATAGTTATTTTGCAGCCTCCATTAAAATGAACCAAGATCAATCCAAGAAGAGTCATCATGATAACGATTAAGAGGAAGATCAACCTAAATAGCAACCAAAAGCCATTTGATCGAGAGAAGAAGAAACTTAGGTAGCCCCCACCGAACGAGTAAAGGAGGAAATCATCACCGTTCCTATGGATTTATATCAATTGAATAAAGACTTTCTGATCGGATCAGAATTACCCAAGGAGGAAGTGGAGTAGCTCATGCATTTTCTCAAGACCAATGCCGACGTCTTCACATGGCAACTCTAAGATCTACCGAGCATAGATTCGATCATTTTCTATCATTGGCTGCATGTGGATCCAACTATCTGCCCAATTAAGTAGAAGCTAAGGAAGCCGATGCCAGAAAAGTCAAAGCTATAGAAGGTGAAATTGAAACCTTCTTAAGGACGGATCCATTAGGGAGGTCAAATTCCTAGATTGGATCTCCAACACCGTTGTGGTTATAAAGAAGAGAGGAAAGTGGAGGGTATGTGTAGACTTCACCGACCCAAACAAGAACTGCCTAAAGGATAGTTTTCCATTACCTCGAATAGATCAACTCATGGATTCAACATCCGAACACCAGCATATGAGTTTCATGGATGCATACTCTGGGTATCATCAAATACTATTATTCATCCTAGATTAGGAGAATACCTCTTTCATCACTACCTTTTGTTTTATTGTTACAAAGTAATACCTTTTGGCTTGAAGAATGCACGGGAAAACTACCAACGTCTTGTTACTAAGATGTGTAAGAAGCATATCGTATCAACCATGGAGGTATTCATTGATGACATGATCATCAAGAGAAAATAATCAGACAACCACATTAAGGATATGATGTCGACCTTCAAGACTCAAGGAATATACAATGAATATGAAAGCCTTTAAGTGCATCTTAGGAGTAATCTTCGACAAGTTACTAGGGTACTTGGTGATACAACTAGGAATATAATCTCACCCGGACCAGATCAAGGCTTTACAGGATATCTGGAAGCTGATCACCATGAAAGATGTATAGGTTCTCATTAGAATGTTGGACACCTTGAATCAATTCCTATCCAATTTGTCAGATAAGTGTTGACATTTCTTCCAAGCACTAAATAAAGCACTTTCAACAGTCTGGACAGAGGAGTGCGATTGGGATCTTGAGGACATTCGACAGTACTTAGGGTCTTCTCCCTTGTTGTCAACTCCCATGATTGATGAAGACCTATACCTGTACTTGGTCGTCTCCCATCATGCGACCAATGCAACATTATGTGAAACCCTGCCTAATTAAATCACGGGTGATCAGTCCTAAATTAAATTAAAACAGGTTTCTCAGCTGGTTCATTCTTAGCATCACTGTCGAAAACTTTTTAATTACTAATCACCTAAGTGAAATTAGACCCGTGCCAAATTTTATCTTTCATTAACCCAAATTAATATCTCATGTGGAAATAATAATTAAACATTCACAATATGCTATAATTCAAACCACCACACAATGTATAAAGAATAAAGTCTTGTCGAGTCAACATTCGTCTAAAATCCAAAGCTGTTAAATAAAACCAACATAATCCAAAACTGAATACCTGAAATAGTGACAATGGATAACATGTCCCAATAGAGAGTACTAAAATATGATCCTACACTAGATCTGAATGAATGAATCGTCTATGCAAAGTCCTGCCAGCCTCCACAAAGCTGTAGCTACGAGTCCCTGGACTAAATCCTCAAGTCTGGCGTCCCTGTGGCTAGACACCCAAAAGGGTTTTGAAAATTTGATAGCAAGAGTTAGTACTCAAAATATTTTGAAAATATTTAGCAATTGATTAGCACCATAAAATTACTTATTGATTACACATGTTAATATTTGCGCACTCTCTTGAGTTACCTCACCCCTCATCTAGTGCACGCCTAACATCCTGTACTTAGTGCACCTAGTTGTACTAGCCAAGCGAACTAGACTAAAGTATCCAACCGAACTTATCTACGCGACTAAGTTCCCATACCGCCCACTTGGTATGTAATAGTAACCACATCTCATGATTTATATACTTAGATTACTGTTCACTCTTTGTTATCTTTATCTGATTTATAATTAAGTTTCCCTACTTAATTTGCTTTTAGATGTATTCACGACATCTCATTATCTACTAACTCGCATAAGTAGATTATTGATAAAGTATACATTTCACTCACAATATATACTTGTAAATTCATTCATTACTAATATATCCTCCTAACACACATTAAGGACTCTTGGTTTGGAATGGTCCATTGACACCAAGTAAAAGGATTGGTTCGAAATATCACCTCAACCCCAAGTTCATTTCACGTAGTGGTTCGAAAAATCACCTCGACCCCACTAATGAGATTTTATACATAGAATGGTTCGGAACTCTTTCGTCACGACCCTAACTTACTATTTCCATATATTAGTTTGGAATCCTACCTCGACCCTAATATAGGCAATATTACTTTAGGTATTCTCTCTGAAAATATCGTTACTAAAGCCGTTTATTAAAAATAAACTATTTAAGTAACTCCGAGCTCTTTTTTGAGGAAACTCTTTTCTTAAAAACCAAAATTATTTGAACACAAGATGTGTTTAACAAAACAGTATGTATGAGATCTATTCAAGATTTGAATAACAGGTTTATAAAACAGTTTAAACAAACTTTAAACTCAGCACAAATAAGAATGAGATGGGGAGATGTAGAAAGATTAAGTTCACGATTTTTTACATGGTAAAACCTCACCAATTGAGGAAACATCCACGACTCCATCTACGGAGTAAAATGAAAAAAAATCCACTAAAATAAATTTATGAGTTACAAACTATTTAACTAACATGCATACAACTCAGACCTATATAAGTTTAGGAATGTACCCTCTGGTGTCCTTATAACTTCTCTGCAGTTCTGATTGTAGATGTTGTTCTCCCAGTTTGTTAACTTGTGATTTGTTCCAGCACTTTACGTCGACTTTTGTTCACAAGATCTTATTACCAACACTTTTCGTGTTGTAGGGTGAAAGTGTTTGTGGAGGTGCTCTCTAACACATGCATGCACACACTCACACTTATTAAGTACAAACAATCCTAGCAAATTACATATAAGGCTATATGCAGTGATTTTTCTTTTTCTCTCTTCTCACAAACTTTGAACCCTTTTTGACCTTTAAATCAATCCCAGAATCCACGGATATCTTGCTTAGAAGACAGTCAAGATCTTAATCAATCTCAGAGTTTTGAAAAGATTTTTGATATTGAAAACCTCCAAATGTGATTCCAAACTAGGTCAAAGGTTTAGTTTTATGAGAACTAGAAACAGAAAACATTATTGTTGATTTAGAGATAAAAACAATTTTCACAAACGAATCAACACTATATTTCTCAAGATGAGAAATAAACTATGTAAATCTAAGTGTGATGTAACATGAAGAACATAGATCTGAAATTTCTATGAAGAAGAAACTAGATCTAAGTAAACCGTTTAAGTTGGAAACAAGATGTAACGAACAAGAGGTTACAACAACACAAATATCTCTAAAAAACTCAAGAACACTCAGGGTAGTGTTTTGGACATGTAGGAGTTTTTGTGGAGTGTTTTGTTTGAAAGAGGGTTGATGAACAGGGGTTAGGGTTAGGGTTTATAACTCTCTTTCTTTCTTTCTTTCTGGTTTCTCTCTTCTCTCTCTCTTCTCTCTACTCTCTCTTTTTATTCTCAGGAATGAATTGGCCAAAAGTCTTGGACGACTGAGAGGAGGATCCTTTTTATAGGACGAAGAGAAGGATCGAGAATCAGGTTCAAAAATAAGGGTCAGGATTGAGTCAAGATGGATTGACTTAAATCCAAGGGCTCACAGAACGCGGTGGTTAAAAAACATCTGATTGGTTCAAAAGGGATACACGGGGATTACCAAAGAAAGCATGCAGGACGTTGATAAGGTTTGATCCAACGGTTGTAAGCATACGCGATTGTATACTCAGTGAAGAAACACAAATCCCACCAATCAGCAAGCAACATGTGTTAACCAATAAATCGATATAAAACGCGCGTCAAAAATTAATTACAACCAAACCCTGAAGTCTCTGCCGCTTTTGGTTTCTACCCAAACCAACTTTGAGCCAATAAACCCATTAATCAATAATTAGAGATTGAGCCCACAAACTTCTAAAATCAAGTTTTAATTAATAAAACCTTTATTAAAAAATGTTTATAAAATCCCAAAAAATATTTAAAAATCAAATTAAGGGATTTAAACATACTCAACATATGTACACACATAAATATGCAATATGACTTGTATATGATGCATTCTACTGTGTGTGGGTGTTGGTAATTAGATCTAGATCACAACAAGATATATGAATGAAATAGCAAACCAATCTCTGAGGTTCTTTGGTTTCTAGGATGGACATAATTTTGTCACAATTTCCAAACTAGATGAGCACTTATACAATATAGACTCAAGTGAGTCAAGAGTATAAGGGCTTCACTCTCCACCTAAGTATCTATGCAATTCAGTAGGTATACACGCAACCTAATAATAGTGCTCATACGTAATATTTCCTCTTTAATATTCACCGTACTTATTAATTTACCATTTACATCACTATCGTATTTTAATTGAGTATTCACATAACTCTAAGGGCCATAGTTACCCCTCTATTCACTTCAGTAGTTAAGCTATCTCTAAGCTATAGGTATACTTCTTGGGATGACGTTTACTCTCTCCGTAACTTAAATCCCAAATTCTCGATGCATTACTCGATCGGTTTACCCTCGTCGGTCCATCACTTCAAATTTTTCACTCAATGATTATAACAGACCCCCACTATTCACCTACTGGTACTCTCTAAGTCCCTACATAGGTATAATATCATCACTAAGGTTCCCCTCAAGCATCGAAAATTGAATAAGACTCAACCAACAAAAGAACCCAAAATCAACCTAGGTCGATCGACCGACCTTGAGCATCGATCGATCGACTCCATCGATCGATCGACTCCATCGATCGATCGACTCCATCGATCGATCGACATTCAAGGGTCGATCGATCGATCGAGCAGTGACAGACGCAGTTCTTCTTCTTCTTCATGCGTTTTCCACCATACTCAATTATTTAACTCACATGATAATCCACTAAACTTGTATCTAACGATACCAAACCATTCCTACACATGCTAGGATGATTTCCAACGGATTAAACATAATAAATCCTTCCAATTTAGCCCAGAATAGTCTAAATCTGCTAATTATTCAAGAACCCTAATATGACATGTTCTTCCCATGTTTTCAATCATCAACCCAGATTCTTAATTCGTACTAACAACCATGATTCCTCTGATTTTCAATCCTCTACAGATATGAATCTAACAACATGCTATTTCTACCCAAGCATGCAATTAATCAATTCTTTTTCTCCAAGAATATTTATCAAAATCAATTTATTTGGAAATCCTACCCATGGATATTATAACTGAAAATAATTTGCAAATAACCACTTGCCTTGATTAGATGATGATCTGATTTCGAGTTTGCAGAAGGTGTTGGGTTGCTTTCTCTTCCAATCTTCCTTCCTCAATCACTTGTGGTGCAATAACTCCTTGAAATCTCCCAGAAATTTTCTTTTTAGCCTTGAGAATAATCTCTCTTCTCTCTCTAATGGCTTCTCTTTGTGTTATGAGGTTTCTAACCCTAACCACACTTTTAATCAACTTATAAAACACTCCAAAATTCGTAGGTCTTCTCACCCCCATATGCCAAAGGACTAAAATGCCTCTGGTGCAGTCCCGGTTTAGCGCAAAAATGCCCCGATGTCTGACTAGTACCCTTGGGTATACTATTTTGACTAATTCGACCCTTTCAGACTCATCTGTGACCTCTAAATTATCATTTTAGTCATTAAAAATATATTTCCTATCTCATCCTCAATTCTATCTACATGTGACACCCAGGTGAGATAAAAATCAAGTACGTCCATATCACTCACTATGTCATACAAATTAACTATCAATATTCAAAATTCACACTCAGTAAATTTGAGTCATAATATCAATCAATGTCTATCTCTCGATTAATATTTAATAATTGCAATTATTATTTATTCACTAAATAATCATAATTATCATTATATCATATAAAATTACTCTACTCACGTAATTTAAATTGAAACGTATTTCCTATTTGATTACTCAATTAATTAAATTCTAAATATGCAGAAATACGGGGTATTACACATTGGTGCAATTATAGGATGGGAGTAGAGGCTAATTTTCTATTTCAACCATACTTTCCTTGAGTCAGAGACTAGATATATGCATATTGAGAAGATGGTCCTAGCATTAGTAACAAGATTAAGCAACCTGAGACATTAGTTCGATGCCTAAACGATAGTCATCCCCACGACATATCCATTAAAGGATGCTCTCAAGAAAGAAAATCTCTCCAACATAATAAGGAAGTGGCCCTTGGAGATGGCACAATTTGAGATCAAGAATGAGCCACGAATTGCCATAAAAAGGGTAAGTTTTAGTTGAGTTTGTGGCCAAATTCTCGGCATCTCCGCCGGGAAAGGAGAAGGATTGAATTTGATTATGGAATCATTAGCTGTCAGCGAAGGCGATCAAATATGGAAATTATTTGCTAATGGGTCATCCAATGAGCGTTCCATCAAAGTTGGAATCATCTTTGTCATGCTAAAAGGTTGCATAATAGAACAAGCAATTAGGAAGGGATTCAAAGGTTCTAATAATGAGGCCACATACGAAGCTATGATTCACGATCTACAAAGTGCGATTGACTTATCTGATAACTTCCACCGACTACTTTACAAAATGGGTGGAGGTAGAGCCTCTCTCCAACATTGGAGAAGCATATGTCAATCGATTTTTCTGGAGGAGCATCATTACAAGGTTCAGGATCCTATGAGCACTGGTCACCGATAATGGACCACAATTTGATATGATATTTTTTGAGACTTTTGTACATATAATGCGATCAGAATTCACTATGCATCCGTGGTTTTACCTTAGAGACAACCAAGATGAGATCACTAACAAGACTCTGATGTTAGAGATCAAGAGCCTACTGGAAAATTCTAAAGGAACATGGGTGGACAAACTCCCATTCATCCTTTGGGAGTACAAGACAACACCGCGAAGTCCGACCAAGGAAACACCCTACTCTCTGATATATGGTATGGAGGCCATCTTCCCTCTTGATATTGGATTCCCCACTCTTAGATCATAACTTTTTGAATATGGTCACAATGACGATCGATTGGCTCACGACTTGAATCTGGCTGATGAGCTAAGGGAGAAGACTCTCACACACTTACCACCTTACTAGTAGGAATTAGCAAAGCAGCACAAGAAGTTTAAGCCAGAGAATTCTCAGTTGGCGACTTGGTTCTGAGAAATCTCCTGCCGATGGAAAATAACTCTTTATCTGGGAAGATAGCACCAAACTGACAAGGCCCTTACAGAGTAGCTTCAAAGGGTGTGGCGGATCCTATAGCCTAGAAGAATTAGATGTAACAGTAGTTTTAAGGCCATGGAATGCCATTAACCTAAGGAAGTTTTATCATTAGATAGGGATCATAAACATTTTTTTATTTTATGCACCATAAGACGATTGATGATTAATGAACAAGTTTCTTTAGTAAATTGTGTTTCATTATTTTACTCGTTCAAACCTACTCAAGTAGTGGTACGACTTGGAAATAAGTTAGTGGCCTGAGAACGTGGCACTAAATCCACCTAAAAGTGGTGGTACAACCCAAGTTAGGCTGGTCGACCTAAAAGAGGAAAAACCCACCTTACAATTGTGACACCCCGCCTAATTAAATACCGGGCGATCACTCCTTTATTAAATTAAAATCAAGGTGAACAGTTGGATCATTCTTAGCATCACTGTCGTGAAAATAAATTTCCAATTTAAACACCCTAATTAATTAAGCTAAGTGTCAAAACCATTTTTAACATTCCTTTCAAATTTTATTTATTTATTTTATTAAACAATCAATCCAATAATTTAACATTCAACACTGGCTACTAACAATAAAACTTAAAGTAAACCATCCAGAATATAATAAATCCCAAAGTGACAATACTAGAAATAGATGAAGTACAATATCCAAATAACAATTGAATAATGGAAAGGGCGACACATGCCCCAATAATGAACATGCTAGGAGTAGAATCAAATGGATGAAGTCGTCTAAACAACAGGCCTGCAACTCCCACCTAAGCTGCAGCGCGTTCCTGCCAAAGGACCCTATGCAAGACGCCCCTGTGGCTGGGCACCTGTAATATATACATATATATATATACAAGAGAGAAAGAGAAATGGAAACGGGTCAGAGCCCGATAGTGTATATGATTTAAAAATTCGTTTAGCAAGTATTTAAATTGATTACAGGCTAATGCAATAACATATTAGTGCGACACTCTCTTGAGAAATTCTCACCTCTCTTCTAATGTGCACACCTATCACACTAACCTTCCCAATGGTCTATCTCGTCATATATCACACTATTTTTCCCCAATGATTTAACTTATCTTAGATTATTTGCAAAATTTAAAACTGAACAATACAATTGTTTAAAAAAGGAAGATTTCAATTAGTAACCAAAGGTCTCATTTTAACTTTATTAATCAATAAAGTTTTCCAGTGTCGTATTATACTTTCTCAAAACAAGTATTTATAATTTGAGTCATCAACCATGTCCTACTTACCAAATCACAGTAGACAGTTCCAAATTTCAAAATTTCATATATATATTAACTACTCGTATAATATATATATTATAACAGCACCTCAAATAGAAACTATGGTTCGGGCATACTCTACTATCCAAACCCCGTATCACTCGTATTAAGGGGAATACAAATTCGAAATCACTCTCGAATTGTATTAACACATACACAAACAATGTTGAGGCGAAGCATAGATTCCAAGTCTCTAAGAGGATGGCACATACCTGCGTCTCTTAGGACCGTCTGAACTATCCATTCAATAGCCTGTACCAAGGATATCTACCTCCTAGGGTACGAATCAATATCCCCCATAAGGCACACATGATAAGATCGTCCCAGCGCGGTAACCTCGGGGATAGCAAGTAGCGTGGGTATGATTTTCACACATAGATAGTATATGCATACACAATCATATAACTATACTAATATTACCATATCAATATTAGGTATATCTCAAATCCCATAGTTACGACATTTATCCTTATTTTCACATTATTAGTATCGCGTATAAGGGTTCGTCTCTAACCTTAATTCGAAGGATTCTTCCAACTTATTATGTAACTCTCATGGACTCTATCCTCCCAAGTATAAAATTCAGTAAGTGTCCTTTTTATGTTCCAACGTAACTCTCTTATGCATCTCTCCCTTTAATACATTAATTCATCGACCCTTAAGTAATTATCCCAAAAATACAATTCTCGTCTCGTATTAAAAGTCCCAAAATTATTCATATGTCCTACTGGTCTTCCCTATCTCCCAAAACACTATATTAAGGATGTCCAAGAATTATTTCACATTAAATTGAATTTCAACTAATTAAGAAGGGAAAACATGAGTTTGCCAGGAGGGGTCGATCGATCGAGGTCTGGGGCTCGATCGATCGAACCTTCGATCGATCGAAGCTCTGGGCTCGATCGATCGATCAAGCAGGTCTGCGAAATCTGCAGATTTTGCAGTGATGGGTTTCATCTTCTAACCTTCACCAAATTCATATTTTTCATACCCAATCGACCCAAAATTTATACTACTGACATTATATCATCATATTATGAAATTTCAACGTAAAGCATGTAGATTTCTATTATTAAACATGGATCAACAAGCCCCAAATTCATATAAAACCTCAAGAACCCTAGAATTTCATTACTATGGTTCTAATCCATCTTTTCCAGATTTTTCTTCATCTACAACCTCATAAATTCGTGGTTTAGTCCTCTACATGTTAAGGGGTTTCCAGAATAACAATTAATCCATCCCTACATGCAATTTCCTATCTCATATTTTAGGTTTCTTCCATAAAAACTCATTCTAATTACTCCTAAACTAATATGAAAGATGCATCAACGAAATAAGCAAGATAAACACTTGCCTGGGATTTTCAGAAGTCTGGTTTGGTGCCGAAATTGGTGTGGTTGCGTTCCCCGTCTCGCGATCTACGCGTTGGCGGTGGCGGCGGTGCAAACGGTTGAGTTTTGAGCCTTGGAATGCCTTGAGAGCTCTCTCCTCTCCTCTCCAATGGCCGTTCGAGAGTTTTGAGTTTTCTAACCCTAGATGATAACCCAGATATCTTATATAACCCTTTTAATTTTCGTGGGTTTAATTACCCAAAAATGTGAAATGTCCAAAATACCCTCCCGGGGTACTAATTAGGCCTAAAAACGCCCCGAGACCCAAACTAAACCCCCGGGAACACTTATCTGACTATCTTGACCCTTACGGATGCGTTGGCGCACTCAAAATGACCATATGAACAACTTATAAAATATTCACTTTTATTTATCAATATTTAGTTCCGACGCGACACGGGCGCGTCCCGACTCAAATTTCTAAAATTGTCATTTTATCCACTCGTGACATTCAATATAACCAATATTATATATTACTTTGCTCATTAGTAACATTCGACAAATTTCCCATAATTACTAACTCTCATCACGTTAATAATTACAACATAATTAATTTCCGGATTTTTATTAAATAATTAATTCACATTAAATTTAATACATCCCCAAATTAATATAGCATAAAAATACGAGGTCTTACAAGAATTAGGTGGTACAACTTAGACGTAAGTTGGTCGCCTACGTTTCGCATCAAACCACCCACTTAAGCAATGTTATGACTTAGAAGAAGTCAGCTGCCTGATAACTAGACTGTAAACCAACTTGAAAATTGCGGTACAACTCAAGTTGTGCTGGTTAACCTTAAAGAGGTAAAAATTCACCAACTAATTGGGTGGTACAACTTAAATGTAAGTTGGTGACCTATGTTTGACATCAAACCCACTTAAGCAGTGGTACGCCTTAGAATAAGTCGGTCACCTGAGAACCTGACATTAAACCTACTTAAAAATAGTGGTACAACCCAAGTTGGGTTGGTCGGCCTAGAAGAGGAAAAAACCCACCTAAGAATTGGTTGGTACAACTTAGACATAAGTTGGATGCCTACGTTTGACATTGAACCCACCTGAAAATGGTGGTACAACCTAAATTGGGTTGGTCATCCCAGAACATGCATAGGCCAATAAAAAATCTGTGGTATAACTAAGAAAATATTGGTCGCCCTATTTAGGGGCACTTATAAAAAGGGACAATCTAACTAACTTCCAATAGTTAACATGATCTACAATCAAATGAACAATCGAACTGACTTACAATATTTAACATGATCTGCAAACATATTTTACAACTGAATAATCAGGGAAATAAAATACTGAGCATGCAATATGTAAAGGGAAAGTGCAACACGAAGCAATAACGGAAACTTAACTATTTTTATTGAATATAACAAAATGGTCAAGGGCCTACAAAAGATGACCGAATAGTCTACAAGAGTTTTAAAACAAAAAAGAAAACAACATAACTAGAATTTAGGGGTGACCTCCCTTAACTTGTAAAAGCAACATCCCCCTCTGAAAAGTATGGGGATCGAAGACAACCTGATTCGCGGTCTCAATAGTTTGATCGATCTCCCCCACGACCTGATTTTCCTCCACAGTTACGGGACTAGTAGCAGGCTTCTGGACCAACGCTAGGGGCCTCGAGGTCTTCAACCTCTCTATTGGTTTCTCTAATGGAGGGTGTTCGACATAGTCCATATCATCTTCAAGGACTTTACCCCTTTGAAGGCTGACCACCCAATCTTTATTGAAGGCAAAAAACTCGTGATAGTCCAGTTGCGATGAGACCTCTTGGACTTCCGCCTCAAAGCCATCATCATAGACCATATTGAGGTCATCCTCATTTATCTTTTCTAGAGTCCTCTTCTTCCATTGGAGGATTAGTTTTTACAGGAACTTCCAGCAGAAGGTGTTCTTCAAGTTGGATAATTCAATGTTTGCTCAGTTGAACCCAAGTTGGTTCTCTCAACCCTCTCCAGCTTTTGTTTGAGATTGTCCACCTTCATATTTTTTCCCACCAATATGTTTTTTAGAATGTTGTTGGACTCAAATATCTATTCGTTTCTTTTCCTAAGGTGATCATCTCGGTTTTCGAGCTCCTGAGTAAACAACATAGCATACGCAGAGGAAAGGCAACAGTTAGTTTAAGTAAAATTGAAAAAAATGAAAATTCCATGCCAGGAAGGTAAATTACCAGTACGTTATGATGAATGCCTTATTTGTTGAGGCATTCCATAAAGAACCCCCTTCAGGTCAATCATATCACAGGGCAAATCGCTGCCTGAGCAAGGAAGTAATCGACCTCCACATCTCTATGAGTCGAATCAAGAGCGGTGACCCGCTCTTTGCCTTTCACAAAGGCAATATACCATGGATGACTCCTTCTACCTTATGGAGGGGGAGTACTGGTACGACCCTGAGTTTGTTGTTCATTGATGGCCACATGTCGATTCAATTATGGTAGGGGAATGAGGGCATGAGAATCTATCTGATTCTTGTCCGTCCTCCTCTTTTTGGCCTGATCGACCTCCTTTCCCTTTTAGAGTTCAAGCTCTTAGGCTTCATTTTCCTTAAGGGTCATGAACCTCTTCTTCTACCCAGATGTAGTCTGTTCGACCTATTTATTGAGGCCCACTATTTTTTCAAGTTAGCTCGGGCAACTGTCAAATCAACTGATCTTCTTGGTCGACTTGTCATATCTTCGTGATCCTCTGGGACAAGTGGAAAAGTGAGGTCCTTGATGCAAAAATTATCCTTTGCTTTTACCTCTTCCCGAGGATGACCTAAGATGCTAGCCTCCTCGAAGGAGATAAGGGGATTTAAGTCGTCAAAAAGTGAATCCTCCTCTTCTTCGGCCTCCTCCTCTTAATCGTCAATGGATTCCGTCAAAATGACATGAGGGGACTCTTCCCTTAAATGAACTCCTATCGTAGCTTCACTTGGCGCAGGAGTGTCTATAGGGATGGATTCATCACTGACCACTATATAATCGGTAATGGTGGCCTCGGGAATAACGGTGAATTTTTTGACCAAAGTTACAATCAATTCGTACCCAAGCAAAATATGGGACTCTCTCCAATGAGGATGAATGCCTATCAGAGTTCGCCTTTTCAAAAGAAGTTAAAAATATCTCAAACTGACTTGTTAATATTCTGGCTTACGATTTAGGAAGCTATGCACAAAATGTGTAACCGGTTAGTAACAAGACAACTATCATAATGTTATAAAAATGATGGGCGACCGACCAGGTTTTCCCTTCATTGAAGGAACCTAGAGTCCATCGTAATTTTTACCATATAAATACCCAGAAAACACAAGGATATTCCTTTTGGTATCCTTCTGTGATTTGGGCAAGTATATAACCAGGTTGTGGGACTTATTCCTGGCTTGGAAATGGTATATGTCCGTGCTTGGGGAACATCTCAGGTTGTAACAATGCCTAATTTTGTTAAGACCAAGGTTGGTTCCATATATATGGTTTATGGTTACTGTACCCATTACTATCCGGTAGAAACTATCGTTAGACTGGATTTGAAGTATTTCATAGAACGGGAGTACCTCGAACAACGATGGTTGAAGGGGAAAGTGAACTCCCCTCCAATATCTCCATCGTCATTAAAGAGATTTCACTATTAGGAAGATCAAAGAAATCTTCATCTTCCGATGAAGTTCTAATAAAGACATCATCTGGAATTAGTTACTTAATATGTTGGAAAATACCTAAGCTATAAGGTTTTGGAGGCCTCATACTTTCTACCAGAAAGTTCAATCAATTAGCCCCTTGTTATTGGGCCAGGCATCTGCACATTTGGCAGTGCAACACACACTCCCACGTGTAATGATTAGCCAAAAAGTGTGATAATAGTTCTATACACTCGAGGAATGGTAAGCGTGCGTATTAGAAACTAATGATTGTGATCCACTTCCAAAAGTGGGCACGTGGGAAGTTGGAAACGATGGTTGACGGAACCCATAATGACACATGTCCATACACTAATAGCATGACTAGGTCGATCAACATAATGGCCGAACACCCTTGTCTTGGGGGCAATTGAAGGTAATATATCCGAATACGTGCCATGTGGCTGACACATGGCTCTAAGGGTCCAACAAGCATAATCGGTTGAATATATAGGGGAGATAAGTAAAAATCTAGGAAGACCACGTAGACGATGTGGACAACCAGTCCTAATAGGACTCTATAACTGGTAAATATAATTGACATAAAGAGACCTAAAAGGATAAGACCCCTATACTTATAAATAAGGGTTGCCTCACCCAATTTAAGGGTATTGACTTGTATCTTACTCACGACGACTTAGACTATTAGCTAGCAACCATAGCACTCCAATCGTACTTGTTCTTCAAAAAATATACTAATCTCCGTCCCTTCCCAATGGACGTAGAAGGAACAATCTGTTGAACCACGTACATCTTGTGTTCTTTGTTAATTGCATTCATACCTTTGGAGCTAAATCATAATATTTCTTTTATTGTGGGTTTCATACCCCCTACACTAATGTATATAATATATACATTCACAAAATATTACGATACAATTTAGTATTAGAATTAAGTTACAATAATTATTTTCATACCCTTATATAAGGGTTAATCATACTTACGTTTTGAACTTTACCCCATTTTCACTTCACCAGCCAAACTTTTATTTTCTAGATTTAACCTCCTGAACTTCAAAAACGACTCCAAGTCACCCCGATCGCTAACACAGTAAATTTTTGTACGGAAAATAGGTCATATGCATGGCACATGAGACATTTTCGTCCTAACAGAAAATTCAATTTTAAGTTATCAAAATCAGAGTAACATCATTTAAAAGATAGAAAATATTAAAAACTATTTTAGAAATTAAAAATATTGGGAAAACTTTTAAAAAATATGAAAATCACAAAAAAATATTTATCCATTTAGAAATTACAAATAATATTTTTAGAAATTTTAAAAATTATAGGAAAACATTTAATTTTTTTTTGAAAATACAGGAAAACATTTTTAGAAATAAGTGAATTAAAAAAAAAGAATTAATAAATTGGAAATTAAAAAAATCTAAAAATAATAAAAAAAAACTATCTTTTTAAAAATAAGGAAAATATTAGAAAAACTTGTAAAACATTGAAATTACAAAAAAGAATATTTAAAAATTTAGAAATTACAAAACAATATATTCAAAAATCTTGAAAATTACATATTACATTTAAAAAAAACAAAAAATATTTAAAATAGGAAAATACTAAAAACCATTTTAAACCCAAGAAATTACTGGAAAAACTTAAAAAAAAATATTTATAAATTCTAAAAATTATATAAGACTTATTAAAAAAAGATGAAAAATAATTTTTTATAAATTGGAAATTGCAAAAAAAATTAAAATTTTGGAAAAATACTTGTAAATATAAAAGTTAATTCTATTAGTAAATAATCTGAAAATGAGAAACATTTAACAATACTTAAACTATTTAAAACATTTTATTTTTAATTTTCTCGAGAAAGTAATTAAAATTTTCAAAATAGGAAAATTCATATTATTTTTGAGTAAAATATGGAATTTATTTTTTGGGATAATTAATGTTTACTCCTTAGTAGTATAGTACACTTTGCACTTAGTTCACCTTCTTTTTTTATGTTCGAAAAAGTTCCCTGTCTATTTTTTTGACAAATTCCTCTTAAGGTTTAGGACAAGGAAAAAGAGTGTTTGTGAGTGTTTAGTGTGGTGAGGGACTTTAAGGAATAAAATAAAAATGATTGGGCTAAGTGATAATTAAAAAAATTGCGAGGGACTTTTCGTCGAATGACCTATTGTTTTGTTAAAATTTGTAATGTATATATATATATATATATATATATATATATATATATATATATATATATATATTTTGTAAAAATATGAAAAAATATGAAAAGTTACAAAAATACCTTCAATACTATTCCTCCGAGCCCCCCAATACCCATTCTAATAAATCCAAGAGAAAAAAAAAATTGTTCACCTTCAAAGCTTCTCCTTCTCTTTCCGTACTCAAACAAGCTACAATATATACAAGAGATCCCAATCCAAACAAACCTACAAAAAATCCAAGAGAGAAAACCCCAATAACGATTTAAAGCCCATAAAAAATCCATGTAGATGCATGTGTGTGTAGATCCATATGTATGAGAGAGAGAGAGAGATTGAAAGAAAATGACGGTTAAGTTATTTTTAACCCTAAGAGGAGAAGAGAAAAAAATGTTGGAAACAGCTGTCGAAGAACCTGCTGGCCCTACTGGCCTCCCCCATTGTTCCCTTGGCCCTAACGGCCTTGAGGAACCTGCTGATGCTGATTTGGGCCCGGCTGCCCCTGCCTGAACCCCTGTCCTCCTAGTCGGAACCCTCCAGGCCTAAATTTCTTAGCCTGACTCCCCTGCTGACTGCTAGTCTGCTGCTGAGTACCACTCGTGTCACCACTAGTAACTGCCCTGTCCTGCTGGCTCGATTCCCCTACTCTCTTGCTTCCTATCGCATGGAAGCGATGATCCTGGCAATGTACAAGGGTGGCATTAACGACATCTGTATACGTCACTAACGCCGAATTCCCAATCAAATGCTTCCTGATCCTCCAGGCTAAGCTATCCATGAACCTCGACTTCTTTCGCTCTTCATCGCTCACCTCATTTGGCACAAAGTTTGCCAAATGGGTGAACTCTTCCTCATAGTCTGCCACTGACCGGTCACCCTATACTAACTCACTGAACTTCTTCCTCATCTCCGCCTCTACCGCTGGGGGGAAGTATTTGCGATCGAATCTCACCCAGAACTTGGATATCGTCATCAAATCCCTCTCCTTAACGGTGGTAATAGACTCCCACCACTATAAGGCTGCCCCCGACAGACGAAAGGTAGCAAGCATCTGTTTCTGCACATCGGTACACTCCAACATGCGTAGATGGCGCTGAATATTCTTATTCCAGTCACAAGCCTCTACTACATTGGTGCTACCCCAAAATTCGGGTGGGTCTCCCTTCTGAAAGGTCTCCCTAACTCACTGCCAAGACGGTGGACCCACTGGAGCTTGAGCCGCTAGTGCCACTGGAGGTGGTGCCTGGGGCTATGGAAAATGAGCTTCCATAGCTCGCATCGCTGTCTCGACTGCCTGAGCCACTATCACTAGTGGGGATCAACTCAGGTGAGGGTGGGGGTGGCGGTACCTGTGGCTCCTGATGAGCCTCCCTGAGCTCATCCCTAGCCTCATCCCTCTCCGCTCTCTGCGTCTTCGGTGGCATCTGAAAATAGATCAAATTGTATAAGTACACAATTTTTACAAAAACTAATAGCAGAAATACGATATCTCATAAGCGGAAAATGAATCAACAGTCCTAATAATAGGGCTCTATAACAGCCGAACGCTACGCTGAAGCGTAGTAAGCCGCATAGATCCTAGGGACACTAGAACCTGATGATCTGATACCATCTGTGACACCCCGCCTAATTAACCCTGGGTGATCAGTCCTAAATTAAATTAAGACAGGTTTCTCAGTTGGTTCATTCTTAGCATCACTGTCGCCTTTTTAAATACTAACCACCTAAGTGAGAAAATTAGATTGGTGCCAAGTTTTATCTTTCATTAATCTAATGAATTTCACATGCTGAAACAATTTCATTTAAACAATCACAATTAACTTAAAACAACCATTTAATTTAAATAACTGACCGAATAAACCATCGGCTCAAATCCAACAAAAGTAAAGACAAGTAATAAATCACAACAAGTATGACATAAGTACTGAATAAACTGTGAGCGACATGCTCGAGTAACTGTCAGAAAATCCCTACACTAGAAATGAAAAGAACGAGGCGCCTATCAAACTCCCGCAACATCCACATATGCTACAACAACGGATCTCTGAAACGAGTCAAGTTTGGCGTCCCTGTGGCTGGACACCTAAAAGGTTTTTAAAAGTTTTTATAGCAAGGGTTAGTACCCAAAACATTTGGAAAAACATTTAGCAAATGATTAACTTGTGGTAATAAGTAAATATTCATGCTCTCTATATTTTAGTTAGTGCCGCACTCCCTTGAGGACATCCCCACCCCTCCTCTAATGTGCACTACTAACGCCTTGATTAATTTACACAGTTATTTATCTCATGACTAGATAACTGATATAATCCCCTTGCAATCACCCTACTCTAACCGAGTGTGCCATAATTATAGTTTCTAAGTTATTATCAGCATTAACTTAATTAATCATTTCCCTCTTTAAATTCATATAAATTTCACACCCATTATATATATAATACAATTCATGGCCTGTATTAATTTACCCGTATATAATTATTTACCTCATTATATACGTATAGTTATATTACAACATTCACAAATATGCTAAAATAATAATTAATACTAAACATCCTACCGAGTATTAACTCACCGGATGTAAATTCTCTAAAGTGCTATCCCACTAGGTATATTCACATAACCTAGTTACCCCAAGTCAGAATCGCTCACTAACTTGGTTAAAACAAACAATTGGAGGCAGTCATATTCCTTCCCTGAAAGTGACATGCCCCTCACCCATATAATGGATGCTATGACCAGGGAATATACTCTCCCTACTCCTCAAGCTAGGGAATTCATCCACTATGCGCAACCTCCCTCCTAGAGTCGATATAATAATAATAATAATAATAATAATAATAATAATAATAATAATAATATCTAACCACTGATATTAATGCACACACCATATATATATACTATCGCACACCGTATATACATATATAAATAAAATAAACTATCCCGGATATACCGTGTACTAAGTCCGTAACACAAGCCTATTCAATTTATTATGAGTTTATGGCCCAACTCTAATTATTAATTAATTCTCACATTAATTAATTAAATTACTTTTGGTGTCGCTCCAACCAATATATTCGGACTTAGTCTCGTGGCCCGAAATTAAACAATACCCGAGTCTAAATTCCTGACTCCAAATTATTTATCTTTCACCCTAAATAAATTTAATGCCTTGGTATTACTCAACCCATATACCCGGACTTGCTCACTCGATCCGTATTTAATTATTTCGAAATATTCTTTCCAAAATTTAACCGTAGTGTGACCCACATAAATTTCCTCCGAATCCCAATTAATTTTCCTTCATAATTGATTAGATTGTACCCCTATGTTTATTTCTCATTACATAAGGTATAAGAAGGAAGTTTAATTTAAATTCCCCTTATATATAAAAACTGGCCGAACTGCCAGAATTTACTGACCACCGATCGATCGATCCTCAACCCTCGATCGATCGATCGTAAAGGTCATCGTCTTCTCCAAGTTTTCTGTTTCAGCTGTGGACGAAAATTCAAAACCCTAATTTCTTCTACAGTCTAAATCAAATCCTTTCTTCAATAAAATACACCAAGAACCTCATAAGGGACCCCCATAAAGTCCATAAACACCATTTAATTTCCGTTCTTTACTGTTTTCATAAATTGGGAAAAAATCCGTTTTACTCGTTAACCCATTTCAACATCAATTCCTTATCTCAAATTCGTTTCTAATTCGTCCGAGTTTACACATCTTACCAGATATATACTAATCTCAGATTATACATGAATTTCTACACAATTCACAATTCAGAAATCAGAATATTGATTTACAAAAACCCCATGTTTGTACCCTTTAAATCCCAAAACGAATTTTATTTTCTCACATCACATAAATATGAATCAAAATGCAAATTAAATGCTACAACAAGTTAACCAGTTTCCTTATGATTCGTAGGGTCTAATTTGGAGTTGTGAATTCCCAAGATCAAAGATGAAATCCCTTCTTTTGGCTATTTCCTTTGTCCCCCACTTAGCCTTTAACTGCCTCTTAGGTTTTTCTCTCCCACTAAGTATTTTCTAAACTCTAAAAAGTCATCCCCCTTTTTATTATAATTAATTAATTAGGCTAGATCCCATTTTTTGCCTAATGGGTCAAGCCCAAGTGACACAAATTCCCTCGTGTGGGCCCATCTATGCCTAAAAACGTCTCGTGACCCGTTTACTACCCCCGGGTACACTTTTTTGACTATCTCGGTCCATCAAGACTCAACCGTACACTCAGAATTGGCATCCGAATTAATTTATAAAAATCCTTATCTCACACCCAAATTAGTCTATACCAACTCCCGGCTGAGATAAGTACATGCCCCGTCATTAATACTCGAAATGACGTAATTAAATTATTACTATTCACTTAGTAATTAAATTTCCCTAAACATTAGCCATTCACTCCCCGATTAATATTTAAATATATATTGCCATCATTAATTCAATTAAAATTACGACACACAAGTAATTTTGAATTCCCGAATTAATTAAATATTGAATGCACAAAAATACGGGGTGTTACATAAGCTACCATTTTAACCCAGCGTTTAACCCTTTCATTTTTAAACCTCCTACGTGTCATTTCGCAAGCCTATACCCATATTTCTATCCATTCACCTCCCATGAGCTTGAGAACCTATAAATAAAGATGTGAGGTTGTGTTTAACCTCACAAATTCACCCAAACAAAGTTGAGAGCACACACATATATTTTCCTTAAAATCCCATATGTTCTATATGTGTTCATATTGATACATAACCATTTTAGGTATGTATTCTTTCATGTACATAGATGATTGGGTTTGATAGAAGAAGTTTGTGTGTGTGTTATTATGAGAGCTTAATGAGCACAATAATGGCAAATGTTTGGTAAGTTTTTTTTATATACTCTGTTTTATGATGTTATGTTAAAATGGGTATATTGGGTATATGCTGGGTTTTCTTTTGTATGGGTTCTTAACAGGAAAGGAGAGTGTTTATATATATAAAGGTGCAGGCATATATATTTATATACACGTGAGTGTGTGTGTGCATGTTTATAGAAGCTGAGAGGAGAGAGCGAGAAGAAAATGCCGAGAGGAAAGAGAGAGAGATGGTGAGGGGGAGAGAGAAAAATGTGGTCATATGTATTTCCAACGGGTGTTTGGCCAGGGAAAACAAAACCCCATTTGGGTTATGTTATTTTTAAATATAGTGTAAGAGCAAGTTTTGTAATTGCTCAATTTAGTTTTTATTTGACTTATCCCGTTACACCTCGCTGCACCTTCTTAGCTACTTCCTCGTATTCGAAGACAAGAATTTGATGTCATTTTAGAAGATTGAAGATCGTTTGTCTCAACATCATTCTGAAGTGGTATAAAGTGGTTTGGTAAGGTCTTTATTTATCCTGGGGAATTTATAATTAGAGTTTGCATTAAAAGTTTTCAAAATATTTTAAAATGATTTTTAAAAGTTTTTTGAAAATTTTGTCGGCTTGTTAGAACTAGTTTGATAGGTCGTTTGAACGAGTTTACACAGTGTCATTAGAAGTCCACCGCTCGAATGAAATCTGGGATGACTTTTGGTCAGTTATGGAATGTCGTTCAAACGAGACTGGGTAGGTCGTTAGAATGAGTTTCCCACGTTCGACCAATGCCTTTTGTCGGGATCTGGAATGTTTGAAGTTTCGTTGGAAACCTGTTCGAACGAAAAAAGGGTACGCTGTTCGAATGAGGTACTAGGTCATTTGAACAAGCGTGCACATTTTTGTTTTTAATCAAATCTGATCCAAATCTCTAATGCCTATCCTTTTGCAATAATCTTTTTTATAAATTGAGATGTGGGATTAAAGTTTTAAACAACTCATTTTGACCATTTTCCAAGCCATTTTAGAGTTCTTTTTGTGTTCAAACTGTGCAGTTTTTCATCAAACCCACTGAGAAATTTAGAGATCACTTTACCAAATCAAGAATAACACATACTTGTTCAAAAAAACTTATAGAGTTCATCTCTACTACTGATTTGTGGGGTTGAGGCTTTACTACTAAGGAAGAAGGTTGATTGGTGGATATCGAAGGAAGACTGCTTCCCGTGGACGGTGCTGGACTGTGCCGTATTTATAAAAGAATTGAAGATCTGTGCATTATACTTAGTGAGCTAAGTAGTCTATAAATTATATAGTGTCTGTCAATTCTGATACAATGCTGAAATATAGATTTTGCCCGAAAGGGATTTTTTTTTACTTCTTCGCATACTTGGATTGTTAATGTGAGTTGACTTATTTAATTTGAACTTCCTCATTACATGCACACTAAGTTAAATCATGATAAATTTTGTTAAAATTTTAAATTTGTATGTGTTTGGCCTAATATACAAATAAATTCATCGAATCCGCATTCTCAAATTGGTATTAGAGCAAGTTACACTAGGTTTTTTGTGATCCGTTAAATTTTGGATTTTTTGGATAATTTGTATAATAGGCTGCCTTTTTTTAGGGGTCGAATTATGTGTACTGAAAAGCTAGGATGAGGTATGCTTTAAAATCTATTCATAAAAGAGTATGACTTCTTTGTGAAAGAGGATGGACACCACCCACAGTGACCAATGGCGATGTCATAGGTCCAAAACCTGTATCTTCTTGGACAAAATATGAATTTAAATGGAGTAATTTTAACTCACGTGATTTAAGTGCCATTTATGGAGCCATCACCCCTGACGAGTTTTGTCGTATCATGACATGCACCATGTCTAATAAAGCGTGGGATATCTTCCAACTCACTCATGAGGTTACCAACGCAGTGAAAGCTTCTAAGCTTCAAAATCTCATCACCTAATTTGAGACTATCACCATGAATGAGTCTGACACTTTTGATGAGTTTTATGCACATTTGTTGGACATAGTCAATTCTAGTTTTAATTTGGGTGAGAAAATTCCTCAGACGAGAGTTTTGAAAAAGATTTTGAGATCCCTGCAAGCATGTTTTATCCCTAAAGTCACTGTTCTAAATTTGTTGGTAATATTAGATAGTCTTAGGTTAGAAGAACTCGTAGGAGACTTTCAAACTTATGAAATCGACATGTTTACCAAAACGAAAAGGAAAAAAGAAATAGGGATTGATTTCAAAGCTCAATCCAAAAAAAAGAGAGAAAATTTTTGCGATTCAGAGTCTTAATTTGATTTTGAGATGGATAATTTATCCCTTTTTGCAAAAAAAACTCAAATTTAACACAAAAAATTCTCCAAAGAAAAGATCTTTGAGAAAAATGGACAAGAATGTTTATAAGAAAGATGAGGTGAGATGTTATGAATGTGATACAAAAGGACAAAAGGCACATGAGTGTCCCACTAGGCTAAAGAGACATGGAAAAGGCAAAGTTGCACATAAACCACTCTTAGCAATAGTGACATTAATTCGGTGGATTTTTGGGATGTTTATCCACATGAACCGTATCTTGTGTTCCTGGCCAGTCATGTGAGTACATATAGCTTGTCCTACTCCAATGAGGAAATTTCTAAAAGTGAGTGCCTTGCCGATGTTTTGAATCATTCTGTAGAGAGTTAGAGTGAGAGTGAGGAAGAGAATTTGAGCGAGGGAGAAGGTGGACTCGAAAAAAAATTTCGTGAACTTTACACCGAGACTTTTAAATAAAAAAGATTAATAAAGATTTATCTCTTAGGGTGTGTGATTTAGATAAGGAGGTGAAAGTTTTAAGAGATTGTGAGGCATTGGTGAGTCAACTCGAGATGATGAAAGTTTCTTTATGTGAGCAGTTGATTACTGTTGGCAGGGAGACGACCGATTTGACTAACATCATGGCTAGTCTTACGAGAGATCTTCAAGCTTTACTGAGGACTTGTGAGAAATTTGAAGCCTATGTATTCCAACTCGAGATTGATCTCGAGCGTGCCCAAGAGGTTAAGGTCACTTTAGAGGACATATCTAAGAAGGTTAGAAAGATGCTCCTCGGTCCCGCATTAGGTAAAGTTTAGAGGAAAGGAATAGGTTATGACGGTGCATCCATTTTCCATGTCGCACCTGAGCTGGTTCCAAGTTTGTGATGGATCCTTATGGACCTTTTGCTAACCTACCTAGGAGACCAAACCTACTAAGGAGTGCTCGTCCCAGACTTTTTGAGTAAGGTGGACCCAAGCCCATTTATGTTTGTTTCTATTGAAAATAAAGAGGTCACCTTATAGAATGTTGTTTTAAGCTAGGAAGAGTTTCTCATATACGTGTTCCTCGGTATGCTCCCACACGAGTTCCTACACATGTTATCGCACGCACTCCCTCAAATGTTGCTTTACATGCTCCTGCATATCACCATAGAGATTTTGAGAGTTTTTGAGAACAAGTATAGTATTTAGTCAAGACTTCACAATATTCGATGGAGGAATTTTGTAGGATGTCTTCTCCTTTTGAGAACTTCTCCGGACCTAATATTTGAGGTTGAGACTTGTTTATAGAATAGGGTGATTATCATGTTTATATCTTATATCACTATTGCTGGTTCGCATTTCTATTGTATTCATTGGTTTTTCATTTTGATATATTTTGAAAAACTTCAAAAATATTTTTGGTTTTCATAAAGAAAAAGCTTGAAAAAAGATTTTATTTTGTCAAAATTTTAGAAAAAGACAAAAAGATTTTTGTATTTGGATTTTTCACCGTATATGGATGACATTTAAGATATTTGGATCACCCTTACATTCATCCATTTATGCGACTTTTTCATAGTGTTTTGAGACATAGATTTGTTTTGTTAGTGTGCTTAATAATGTGTGGATAACATTTCGTTGATCATTGATGATTACTTTCTAAATGTTATACTCTTTATCACCTTTATTTTGCACTTTCATGGACTTTTTGAACATTGTAGTTGCTTATCATGTGTCCAATACGATGTTCTCATCTCAATCGTACTTAATAATGAACAAAATGTAAAAATAGATAAGTTGTGCTTGTAAAAACCATTGCCCGAATTTCATTTCTCTAAAAATATTGATATGTTAAGCAATGGAAAGCGGCTACAAAAGAGCAAAATTCTCTTTGCGTTAAAATCCACCATTTGCAAAAAGAGCCTAAAAGAATTAACGGCACATAAAACAGAAGTGCCAAGTCCATTTAGTTTATATTCATTGATGCTTCGCTACATATTTGGATTATGATTTCTTCAAAATATTTGAGAGTGAACTCTTATATATGTGAGATTTTGAGGGAGTTATAAAGTAGAGGATCTATGTATTTACATAACAAACTCTCTTGAAAAGTATTAAATAGTTTGGCATTATTGTTTTGAGAATCATTAAAATTAATGGCATATTGCATAGGCCGAGTCAATTTCGTTTCAGTTCAACCATTTACACCTAAGATAGAAATTGAGTTCTTTCTTCAGAAGTATCTCTTGACTTTGTGCGCATATCTTATGAATGCCTATGCTGATTTGACTATGGAAACTATTCACACAATTACATTTTGTTTTTCGAATTTGGATATTTTAGTGTTATTCCATAGTGACTATGTATTTTTGTATCTATATGTACTTTTTATACCATATGCTTCAAAAATTGAAAAATTCAAAAAAAAAATATTTGATAAGGGGAGAACACATTATGCCTTTTGGATTATCATTACTTGTGATTATTGATTGTCTTTATGATGATATCTTTACTTATTCATGTGATGCTTTTTATTCATGTTTACATTATACTCATTTTTCTATTACTGACAAAAAGGGGGAGAACAAATAGAGGGGGAGTTTTATTTATTTAAAACTCGTATGCGTCATGCTATTTTCAGCATAAGACTTATACATTTATGTATTTTCGTTTCTTGATTTAGGAGGGCATTAGTTGTATTAGTCTAAGGGACCAGTTTGACTTCGATTTGTGTTTTGTACTCAAATAACCAAAGGGAGAGATTATACGAGCAAGTTTTATAATTGCTTAATTTAATTTTTATTTGACTTATCCCGTTACACCGCACTGCACCTTCTTGACTACATCCACGTATTCGAAGACAAGAAGTTGATATTTTGGAATATTGAATATTGTTCGTTTCAACATTATTCTGAAGTGGTATGAAGTGGTTTGGAAGTCTTTATTTATCCAGGGGAATTTTATAATTAGAGTTTGCATTTAAAGTTTTCAAAATATTTTGAAACAATTTTTAAATGTTTTTTAAAAATTTTGACGGCACATTAGAATGACTTTGATAGGTTGTTCGAATGAGATTTCATTGTTCGAATGAAATCTGGGACAATGACTTTTGGTCAGTTTCGGAATGTCGTTCGAAGTTTCGTTGGATGTTATTTAAACGATATTAGGTACGTCGTTAGAACGAGTTTCTCATGTTCGAATGAGATCTTAAGCGGTGTCTTTTGGAAAGCTCTAGAATGTGGTTCAAAGATTCGTTGAAACCTGTTCGAACGAAAAAAGGTACGTCGTTCAAACAAGGTATCGTGTCATTCCAACGAGTGCGCGAATTTTGTTTTTTTAATCAAACCTAATCCAAATCTCTAATGCCCATCCTTTTGCAATAAACTTCCTTATAAATAGAGATGCATGATTAAAGTTTTAAACAAATCATTTTAATAATTTTTCAAGCCATTTTAGAGTTCCTTTTGTGTTCAAATTGTGTCGTTTTTCATCCAAACCCCTTAGAAATTTAGAGGTCACTTTACCAAATCAAGAATAACACCTACTTGTTCAAAAAATCTTATAGAGTTCATCTCTACTACTGATTTGTGGAGTTGGGGATCTACTAATGGGGAAGAAGGTTGATCGATGGATACCGAAGGAAGGCTATTTCTCGTGGACGGTGCTGGATTGTGTATCTGTTGAAGACTTGAATAATTTCCCGTTGTACTTAGTGAGATAAGTAGTCTATAAGTCGTATAATGTTTTTTAATTCGGATACAACGCTGAAATAGAGGTTTTGCCCGAAACGGATTTTTCTTTACTTCTTCGCATGCTTGGATTATTTATGTGATTTAGCTTATTTAATTTGGACTTCATCATTAAATGCACACTAAATTAAATCAATATAAAATTTGTTACAATTTTAAATTTGCATGTGCTTGGCCTAAGATACGAATCGCATTCTCATATGGCAACAGTATATATATATATATATATATATATATATATATATATATATATATATATATATATATATATATATATTATTTTTTCTAAAACTTTAAAAATCATATCTTTCAAACGAATTTAAAAAAAAATAAGGTTGAAATAATTTTGGGTTCATGACGATGAGTAGATCAATTTAGTATATAAATTATCAATATTTGATATTATTTTTAACAAAAGTCCATCTTAAGACTTTTTGTCAATTAAGGTCACCCTATACTCGTTAAAACTATCATTTTTCCTTTGCTAGTTATACCATTTTTTTTAATCATGCACTTATTTGATATTTATAGAATATCACCTGATTATTCTATTACAATATCAAAAATATTATTATGTACACCTTCTTTTGGTTATAAATATTTATTTTTATACAAATTATCATTTTACAAGAATTAAAATTCAGCCCGTATATATAAAATTGAGTAAATTTAGAAGTTTCATTTATTTATCAATTAAACTCTTGAGTTTAATTATAAACCGAACTACATATTGGGTAAAACCTATACATCGTAAAACACACGTTATTTTAATTTAACATAACATAGTAAAATGTATATTTTGAAATTATCCGTTGTAACCTTTGCATTAAATGGCAACCAAAGATATCGGAATCAATCTATACCAAGCAAGTTAAATCTCGTGGAATGTTGGTAGGTTATTCTATTTCAACATTACTTTCAAAATTGCAAAACTCAGTTCTTTATATCACTATGTGATTCCTGTAAATCCTTATTATGAAATTCTAGTTATGAAAAATCGTAATTCAAAAGTCTGTATTATTGTGTGTGATACATTTAAAGCTTGCAAAAATACCAATTATTTATTTAAACCTGATAAAAGGATTATGTGTAAACATACCAATAATTTATCTAATAAATGATTGTGTATTTTCAAAACCTAGTTATAATTCATCCTTTATCAAGTACATTTTCATAACGTATGATTAGGGAATAAACTATTGTTTTACCCTGAAAAATTTATTTGGCCTTAGGACTTAGGGTATTGAGCTGTGCTAATAATATGGATGCCTCTCTACGGAGTTTATGCTCAGTAGTGTTTCTTTGTTTCCAATTACGTTGGATTGATTTATCTCCAAATATCACAGATTGATTGGTCATAGTTATTGCAACACGCATTTAAACCACTTAGTCCTCTATAACTTAATATTATGGGATATCCAGTTATAAACTTTCTTACTTATACCAACTGTTTTACTTTTACCAACTTTATATCTTTACTGTTTTACATTTCTTAATTTTATCTAGTATACCAACTGAACTATATTTCAATTTTTGTTTCATTATATTTATTACCTCATACCAATACTTCTCATATCTTTTTAAACTTGTCATTATAGAACTGAAATTATCTACTTAGCAAGTTTTTGCTTATTCTTTTTCCACTCCCTCCAGTGATTTTAAACAAATACCTATAAGAAAGGATGAGAAATTCATTGATCTCAAACTAGGATTATAAGAAGATCAATGGAAGTTAGTATTAGTCAAGAATAGAGACAGTGTTTGAGAATGATGTATAACTTGAAACTATATACTACGATCTAATGGATTATCAATACAACCTCATATTTTGAGAAAAGTTATGGATTTTTTTTATGGTTTAATATTTATTAAGTTAAACCTCACACCTGAAAAACCAGGGTGTGGCAACATGGTATTAGAGCTGGCCCAAGTTATTTATCTTATGTGGGATATATGTTGAGGTAGATTAAGGAAGTTGATCAGTTAATTTGATTTTAAGTATGGTTAGGATAATAGGTTTGGACATGAGTTAAGAAAACCACTCTCTTAATTATATTATAGAGATATGTGATGAGATATTAAGACTTTGCATAGATATAATTTACGGATATAGGTAGTAGTTAAGATTCAAGAATTTTATTCGTTGAGTGATGGGTTGCAAGGATAAGATTGACCAATACCAGGTACCACGTACCTTATAACTTCTGAAATTACTTTCCAATCCACCCTGATTCAATATGTCAATGAAAATTTATTATCACCATAAACAATACAAGTTTAATAGAGGAACCTAATTCCTTATCCATAAACAACTAATATAGTTGTGATATGATGAAACCTTACATTATATAATCCATGAAGATGATTTCTTTACCACAAATATGTTTCTCTTATAATCCATTCTTAGAGGGAATCCCAATATAAAACCAAGACAAGTTTTTGGATAACTAGAATGCATAATGAAAAAACCAGAATATACTCATTTACCAACACTAAGCCATTTACCATGACTATTGAAGTTCTTATTTGAGATATTAGTTTGTTTATCCAATATAACGATACCTTTATACTACACATTGCCTTATCTAAACAAACTACTAAACTTAATACCTTAGCTTCAAATTACTTGTTCATTGCCTTATTAAGTTAATTTTAATCACCAATAATTGGAAGTTCGTATAAACTGATTTATAGTTACTTACCTAAAATCATAGTTTAGTTTTGATACCCCAAAGATGGAATAAGACCAATTACACCTTAATAAATAGAAGCTCACGTGGAATCTTGGTCTATATGAATTAGTAATTAATTTAACTTTAGATTACTTTACGATTCTGTACATTTCATTTACTTTTAACATGTGAGAATACAACTTAATAAAATGCATTGATACATTACATATAGTACATCCCTAATAATATATTGTTAAATTCTTTCCATTATCAATATCTTACTACCCATTACTTTCAAACATATATTAAACACTTAATTTAATTATCGGATCATCCTATAAATGTTTTCTAACGCTAAGGAATGTTTTTGAAAAGTAGTTTATTTTTTTAGAATTCAATTAAATATATCAGAAGGTTGGTCTGATGAAATTCTTCAGATCAAATAGTATTTAAGTAATGCCTCTAAGACCCTCCATATTTACAACGAATGAATTCAAAAATGTTCTTTAGAAGAATTGGTATTTAAGTGTTGACCCTGTGATCCTATAGAGCTATTGAGAACTGATTAATTAGGAATAACTATAAATGGAAGTCTTAAATTTTAATCTACTAATCATAGAAGTTGGAATTTTGTCAAAAGCTAATCTATAAGTTATTTATTCTAACATTTCAATATAGGAGAAATCAAACATCGTAACAATCGGGTTAAACCGTGTTTAATTATTACACCAATCCTATCACAAGTTTCTCAGTTATCACAATGTATGGCCAATAGGAAAGTATTTTCTAGAGAAATTTAAAGAGAAAACAAGTTTTAAAATTTTACAATTTGTATATAAACCTTTCATGTTTTGTTTTTAGTATTTTAAACCCCAAACTTAAACTTAAGGTACCAAATGCATATTCAACCTTCATTTCACTTACCTAATGTATTAAAGTATTCAAATTTCACATTTATTAAAGAAATAAACTTTTTGTACTTTTAAATTTAACGCACAAACTTTTTTGTCAAAATATTTTTCACAGTACCCCCTTCATAAATTACTTAAATATAATTTTTATCCATATCCAACATCTTACCATTTTTAACTTATTATAGAAACCCACGGTTCAAAGACATTTTTATTAAGTTCCAATTAAACCCGAACCCCAAACAAAAAGTAGGCGGATTCTACTTACTTGAGAATAGCTCTTGTTTGAGTATATATGCCACTTTTTGCGTAAACAAAAGAACCCCTAGTCTTCTAGCATTACTTTTCTTTTCTATTTACAAATTATTAGAAGTCATGATAGGAAATTCCATAAAAAATCTACTTTTTCTCGAGTTACATTTTATGTATAAAATATATCAACGACACATGAGTGGAAAATATAGTTATCATTTTTCAATGAGAAGCAATAATGTAATAGTCCTTGTTAGTTGGTATGCTGGTAAAATATTTAGAAAGATACTCACATGAACAATCAAGTAATTTAATTGAGATAACATAATTGATTAGAAGCTTAGATTACACCCATTATTATAGTAAAGACTTGTCCTTCATATTTTTGTAACATTACACAACTTTGTACGAAAAACTCAAAATGTATAGCTTAAATTGAATATAATTACGACTTAGCAATATGTTTGAATCCTATCTTGACTACACGAATAATATTTTACAATCCAATATAAAGTTCCAACATTACATACTACGAATTTATAAATATAAGTATTTAGCTTCAATAAATCAATGGATTTCGTAAATTCTTGTATGCATTCTTGGAATAAAAGTGTTAATATTCTTATATTAAATGAGGTATATGTTATGACCCCATTTGCATAGGTGTGCAAATATTTTTATATCTGAGAAAACCTCCCTTTATCTGCATTAGTACACCTTTGACTACGTAACTCCATCCCCATTTCATATCCAAAATTATCCAATTCATTATGTTGTATACCATAAAGAAACACCGATATACTTTACCAATCCTATTACCTTTTTATATTTATGGAAAATTTCATGAGATCTTTTTCAAGTCAAACTATATAACTCTGAGATCGATCAAATCAACAATTCTATTTTTAATTCAACCAAAACTATCAAAACATTACCTTTTACCCCAATATGTTACTTTAACTGAAGTTGAGTACTATAGATGTATTTTTACAGTATTCCATATTTAGGGATTTCCAATAACATCACATCAAGATGCAAGATACATCTTTGAACATTATTTTGGCTAAGATATTCCTTAAGTTTGACATTGTTATCAAAGATCTTCAAAATTTCACTCTAGTCTCAACATTATTCCAATAAAGTAAAAATAACATTTTATGAGTTATTGATATCTCTTTAACAATTATAAATACCCTTGTAAATTTTACAACGTTTTTTAAGTAACTCACATTTTCAAATTATCAATCATAATAACCAATTTGTTGAAAGAAACACCATCTATATTAGATTGAAGGAGCCGACCTATGATGATTTGATTAAGAATTATGTAACTATTATGTTTATAGTGACTTATGATTAGGTACATTATTAAATATTTCCAGATAGATGTAAAATACTATTATTAAGAGATCCAAATATAACCCATGGCAGCCTCTTAGCAATCTTACAACTTCCTATCATGAATTAGTTATTCGTAAGTTTAAATCAAACTCTTCCAATGGGAGGAGGCTAGCCGTCGCCGCCAAATTACGCCGGGCATCATTAAATAAGTTATCATTCTCGGCAGGTGATAAATATATGAGACATTTAAAAAATTTACACAAGAGATAATCAAATAGATTTAACAAATATAACCATGCATACGATATTAAAATGCATCCTCATGCTATCTCCAAATTAAATTCATATCTAAATAAATATAAAACCCAAATGAAATAATCCAACTATAACTATCTCACAAAAACCGTAAACAACTGTGGAACCGATTGGCCCACCAAATCCATCAATAAAAGTCTCATAATAAATACGACAAAATGGAATGTAAATCTATACTACTAAAGTAAATAAAATAAATCTCCAGTTTCACTCCCAAACATATCTCCAATCAATCCTGTGCAACTACTTCAGCACTATACCTGAAATGTTAGTCAACGTAATGGGTCAGAGCCCACTACATGAATAATAACTCCTCCTCCCAATTAGGGTATATATATAAAAAGAGAGAGAGAGAGAGAGAGAGAGAGTGAGGTCCTCAGTTTGAGGACTTTGAATGAGGTCCATTTTTTCAAAATAGTAAAAAAAATTCATTTTGAGTTGATTATTTTTTTATGATCAGACTGAAATGTTTAAAAACCATATAAAAAAAATTAGCCTAAAAATATTTTTTTTACTATTTTAAAAAAATGGACCTCATTCAGGCTCCTAAAACTGGGACATCACTTGATCCATTCCCTATATATACATATATGCGAGTAACGATAAATACCACTATCTACCCTCATAACCGAGTCACCTCAATGTTCAAGTCCAAATTATTTCATTTTGACCATTTACTTTAAACCTTAGCTCTTATTCTTACTAAATTTAATTATCCAATTATTTATATTCGTGCGACATCACTATGTCCTGTCGACCCCTTATTAGTCCTGCAACACTCTTGGCGCGCTTAAGTTCCAACATATCACATTCATTCCTCTCACTATAGCCAGTCAATCCGATATTTGTTGTCTCTGCACATACTCGTGAGGTTTCACACACGACATGTCACTATAGTCAGTCGGCCCATATTCTGCCAGTCTCACACATACTTGTGATGCCAACACACATCCACATCGCCACAGCCAGTCAACCCGTATTTTGTCAGCCGTACACATACTTGCTACGCAAATTCATTTTAATACCCATTTTAAGTCTTAGGCATTAACTATCAATTATCTCAAGTTCTCATTATAATTTATGAGCCCCACCCTTTTTCGATTATAAATCCTCAAATCACCCCTAGTCCCATACCTAGAAGTCTCCAAAACACAAATATATCCTAACCTATCATTTAGGAAGAATACCTCCCAAAAATCACTACCTAGCCTCGCAAATAGGCTAACGATCCAACAAAAATAACGTAAAATCAGTCCCATCCTGGAATCGTCCATCCGTAAAAACCCGCACTATCTAGTCCCATACCTAGAAAGCGTCATCAATAATAAAGGCCTACCTCTTAGTTCCATTGATAAGCACCCAAAAGTGTTTAATTTATACCCCGAATAAAAGCATTTTAGTCACTCATTTTAATTAAAAAATGGCCTTATGTTCGTATTTTATCATTTTGTAGGTCAATACGCAGTCGCGGTATTAAATGATGCTAAATTAGTGTAATTGCGATAAATAAGCGGTCAAAAGCGTGGATTGAAGAAATCAAAAGAGACTCCGAATTCAGGGTCCTTATTTGAGCTTGCCCCGATGAGTTTCGATGTCCTGAACCTTCTTCCGTACCAAACCTAAGCCTACATCGAGCCCAGACCATTTTTTGAGCCCTATGTGTGTTGAGTTTGTACTTTTATTAATTTTTATATTTTTTTTTACTTTTAGTCGTTTTTATTTTTAGGATTTTTATGATTTATTTTCTATTACTTTTTATTTTGTGTTGTATTATATTTATCTTTAGTTTTTTATTTTTATCTTATTTTATTTTATTTTTATTAGGATTAGTTCTTTTTTTTAGGAATTTATTTTTAGTTTTATTAGAGTTTATATTTTTTAGGACTTTAATTTTTAGTTTAATAATTTTTAATTTTAATTTTAATTTTTATCAGTTTATTTTATTTTGAGATTTTTTTTTATTTTTAGATTAGAAATTTAGTTTTTGGCAAGTTAGATTTTTTTTTAAAAATTTTAGTTTTATACTTAATTTATATTAAGTTGTAAATAGTTTAATTTTAGGTGCAAATAACACACACGCCCCATTCCCAAAACTCACATACACCTAAACTAATCCATCACCTTCACTCTTCCTACCATATATCCTCACACACACAAACAAACCCAACTTCATCTTTAACCTCCCAACTACCCCACACTATCACTCCTCCATCTCCATATCCCAACTGAAAACCCACCAAATCAAACCCCAATATCTCTTTCATCCATTAACACCAAAATCGAATACCTATTTCTACCAAACTTGATTTTAACAACCAACCCGAACATTCCATCCCCGTTTAACCCGACGATCCAACCACTCCAAATTCGGTAACCATCGGCCATCAAACCTTACCCCGCCGGCGACTTAACTGCCACGAGCCGACCATAACCCGAACCTTCAGCTCCAAAATCCATATCCAAACCCAATCCAGTCTACCCATTTACCAACCCATTGCTCCGGTTCAAAATCATCTGGAGCAAAAACTCGATTCCAACCCTTGTAAACCCATACAAGCCGGACCTGTTGCTCTCCAAAACCAAACCCACAAACCCCGTTCAAAATCTTCCGCAGCAAAACCCAGAGACCCATTTGCATTAAATCCAACTCCTCCATTAGAATAGGAACAAATGCCACCTTCCAAGCTCCCAAAATAAATCCACATGTCTCTTTTACTTAGGCTAAAGGAAATCCCACAAAATCTCACTTCAATCAACAGTTTGTGGGTTGTTTTAAAAAAAAGGGGGAGAGACTCTCAGATCAGAACGTAGGAGAAACGAGAGAATCAGTGTATATTATGTACAGAGTAGGAACATAAAAAATTTCAAAAATATACAAAAAAATTAGTTTAGTATTAGAATAGATTTGTAGGTTCACTTTTTCTTTTTATTTGTGTAATCAAGTACTGGATTTGTGAAGATATTGTGATACACTTGCATGAACGTGTTCCAAGAAATCAATTCGAAAGGAGACTTTGTGTATTGTATCTCTTGATCTTCTTCTTCAATTTATTGTTCTATGTTTGTGACTGTGATTGATTATTTAATTATTCTTGGTTAGTCACACTGTTTAAGGGGTGAGATGCGCTGTTTAGGATATTATATTAATTAATTAATTTTATAATTGCTATATTTCTAGGTTCATTAGTTTACACCTGTCACAAATTAATTTATGTAACGAGAGTTAATAAATTAATTTTAAAAATTAATTTTTGAATTTAGGAATCGATCTAGAGATAGGTTTTTCCTAAAATTAAATATTAATTCGATGTTGAAATTAGAGAATTGATACAGTTTTTATTAAATTGATTGTAGTGGGTAATTTTCTTGAAAATAGTATAATTCTTAATGTTTCATCGTGTGATATTTTTCAATTAGTTTTCTGAAAAAGATAATATTAAATTTATAATTGTAACGAGAGTTAGATTATCGATTTAATATTATCTAGAAATATTTCAAATTAATAAATTGAGAAATTAAAATAATTGATAATGCGGTGTAATCCCATCTATTGACTTTCTCACATTTATCACACTCGATTGCACATTATTTTTCGTTATTTAGTCATTTAATAGTTTAGCATTTAGTAGTTAATTTTACCTTGAAATTATTTTTAAAAAAATATAATTATTATTTTAATAAAAAAATTAGAATTGTAAGTTTTCACAATAATTGTTTCACCCTTAAAAGTTGGATTGATACCCATACTTATCGCAATACGAGTTTCTTTAAACAAGTTTTGTATGTACTCAAGAGAATTTTTAGATTGGCTTTTGAAGACAACGACTGTTGATGTAAAAAACTGGACCGAATCCCATTTTTATGATCACAGATAAATAGATGAAATCAATCCAATCAAGCACATAAGAGACACAGATTTTTAAAGTGGTTCGGCTATGAATAAAGCCTACGTCCACTGTTATTTTATTTCCAGGGGTTTACAATAGCACAATATGGTGTAGAGAGAGAAAAATGTATGGATCTTGTGTATGGTGTCTCTCGGTTCTTGGATCTCTTGGATCTCTCGGATCTCTCCCCTTTTGGCTAAGGGAATACATGTATTTATAGTGATGGGGGATAAAGATATTCGTTGTATGTAGACATTTATAAATTATGTTTACATTCAACGAATCTAATTGTTGAATTGCTTGGTATGCTATGTGTTGTCATCTACAGTATAAATGTACATTAATGCTCATTAAATGCGTAGTTATCCTTTGATCTTCCTGGTTGGTATGCCGACCAACTCTCCTCGGGTGCCAACTAATACTCCTCGGGTGCCGACCAACTCTCCTTGGGTACTGACCAACTCTCCTCGGGTGCCGACTAACACTCCTCGGGTGCCGACCAACTCTCCTAGGATGCCGACCAACTCTCCTCGGGTGTTGAATATTGCCACGTAGGATGACATGTATCCTTTTCTGATTGGTCCTCGTAGATGGAGAATTTTTGCGTTAACAGAAGCCCCCAATGCACCATGCTTGATGGTTTACTTGAAAGGATGGAGTATTTATTCTGCAGTGTTGCTCGGTGCTCGTGAAATTCTTGATCTACCTTCTTGATCTGTTCAACATAAAGTGCATTATCTCCTGGACGACATATGATGCAGGCTGATCGATGGTTGCTAATCTTTCTTTAGAGGAAATTCGTGTGCTATGTATCACCCCTGGGAATTTGGATGCAGCCATGCCATAGTATGAAACTTGTAGCTTGTCATAATCTTCAAGTATGTTGATTGGTTTGCCAGCCGACCAACTGCTTCCTGTGTCGAGCAACTGAGTGCTAACTTCACGTGCTTGATTTTTTTGATTTATGATCCTCTGAATACTTTGTCGAGTAGCATACTAGCTTTTGAATCCAACTCTTCAATTTGATTAGTACCAAGCTAGTGGTGGACTTCGAAACATTTTCACTAAACTTCTTCTTCATTATTGGTCGAGACAGTAGTAGCAAAGACCTTAGTGCTGTAGATACTGATTTTGACTTCTACTTCTGCTCGGGGACGAGCAAGAGGTTCTAGAGGACGAGCAAGAGCTGCTCGGACAGACCATCTGTGATGAACATCAGAATGCTGAAAGATCTTAACTTCATACACTCCCCTTATGCTTTGGATGATCCTCCTGCTGGCGAGGAACCTGTTTCAAAAGCATAGGGAAAGAAACCAATAGAGTAGGAATCTCAATGTAATAGTTAGTATACATTTTCATTTTCATTCTCAATGTATTTTGTTTTTGATTTTAATGAAAGACTTTCATTTTTGTTCGCAATCTTAATTGCTATTGTCTTGTAAATATCAAACACTTTACATTTATGCATATGTATCTGTTAAAAAGATAACAATATTGTGCTGTTCATCGACCAACTTAGTAATAAAAAAGTTACAAGTATTAGTAACGTTTCTCGATCACTTAATAATAAAGTAATGAGTATAAAAATGTTTAAATTTTTTCCAACCAACCAAGGTTGTTAAATTGTGCTCATCGACCAATTATGGTTAGTGAGAGTTTATCCTCGACTAACCATACTTGGTAAATTTTTGTCTTTTTCATAAAATGTGTCCGACCAACCAAGGTCGATAAATTCTCCTCGTCGACTAACTACAATTAGTGGGTTTTTATCCCCGACCAACCATACTTGGTTCAGTTTGGAATATTTTGTTCTTCGAGGTACTTTTATATTTTCTGTAATAATCTTACTTTCCGACCAACATAAGTTGGCATGTGAGAGCATATTTTGTTTTCAAACCAACCGAGATTGGCATTTTTAATAATATTGTTCTTTCCCTCAACCGTAGTTGATCATTGAACTATCAGGTTCTTTCGAACTATCTGTCCACTAGTTATCTTACCAACCGTAGTTGGTCACGCTAGTGTACGCCTCCTAACCAAAGGAGTATATTTTTTGAGAACTATCTGGTTCTTTCGAACTATCTGGTTCTTTCGAACTATCTGGTTCTTTCGAACTATCTGGTTCTTTCGAACTATCTGGTTCTTTCGAACTATCTTACCAACTGAAGTTGATCGTGGGTTTGAACTATCGGTGTTTGCTTTTATTACTGGGCAGCGTAGTGTTGCACACAATACTGACTGTAGCTCATTAATCCAATTATCCTTACATAGCCTCTTTTTCAAACCATTTAGTAATGTTCTGCTCGTCACTTCAGTTTGTCCATTATTCTGAGGATGACCTGGTGCTGAATGAACCTTCAAAATGTTTGACTGATGACAATAAGCGGCAAACTCCTCGTTATCTAATTATGTTCCGTAGTCTGTGATGATGGCAATGACGAGGTATTTGAATCTTCCTCGGGTCGTCGGCAGTGGTCCAACCAAATCAATTCCCACATGGAAAATGGCCAAGGAGAAGTGATGGGTGTCAATAATGTTTATGGAGTTCTTCGGATGGAGGAAAAGCGTTGGACCTTGTCACATTTCTTGGCATAAGCTATACAATCAGCTCTCATCGTCGGCCAGTAGTATCTCTGCATCATCACCTTTTGCAAAAGTGTCCGACCTGCTACATGGGCTCCACAGGACCCTTCATGGATCTCTTTAATCAATTCTTTCACCTCGGAGGGATGTACACATCTTTGCAAACCTGCCATAATTCCTCGTCTATACAAAATACCATTAATTAGTACATATCGAGCAGCTTTAAACTTCCATTTCTTGGCAGCGAGCTTATCCTCCGGTAATTGTTCCTCCTCAATATATGCTCTGATGGGATCCATCCAAGATGGTCCTAAATCAAGGGTAATAATATTCATCGTCGGGTCTTCATCTATGCTCCGACTTTCTAATACTTCAATTGGTATCGTTCTTCGCAGCTCGGTACGAGTAGCTGATGCTAATCGGGCCAAGGCGTATGCTCTCACATTCTCCATTCTTGATATTCTTACCAGTTCAACAGCAACAAACTCTGATACCAACTCCATCACCTTTGCTTGATACTTGATCATCAATTCTCCTTTGGCTCATTATTAGAAGCTTTGAATTAGAAACGTAGGGCGTATTCCATGTCGACCTCGTCTGGGCTGTTCAAAACGATCCCTGCCCCACATCCTGTAGTGCAAGATGAGCCATCTACATATAGCCTCCATATAGGCAACTTGTCTTCTAATTTCTGGTCTGACAGAGTTCCTCGGTGGAATACTTGTCGCTTTCTTTCATCATGTACTGATACTTCTGAATACACCTCTTGAATTTCAATATACCTCCTGAACTTCAATATTAAAAGTAATTCCTGAGCAAGAAAAACAACTCCTGAATGATGATTAGTCGGGGCCCCGACCGTATGAGTTTGTGGAGTTGAATTTGATGCTCGACTGCATGATGTTATAAGAATGTGCCACCAAATGAACAAAAATATCTGTAATAGAAGCCCCCAACTGTGGAATGTGAACTTTGAATGAGATTTATCGACCAATACCAACCGGAGTTGGATTTTATCTACCAACCGGAGTTGGATTTTGTCTACCAACCGGAGTTGGATTTTATCTACCAATCGGAGTTGGATTTTTTCTACCAACCGGATTTGGTGGTAATTGATAATAAATGATGAAGACTTCCTCGGAGCTGACCAACAGATTGTTGGGAATAAGATAATATAAATGCTGGAGACCTCCTCGGAGCTGACCAACAGATTTGTTGGGAATAAGATAATATAAATGCTAGAGACCTCCTCGGCGCTGACCAACAGATTTGTTGGGAATAAGATAATATAAATGCAGGATACCTCCTCGGCGATGACCAACAGATTGTTGGGAATAAGATATAATAAATGCTGGAGACATCCTTGGAGCTGAATAAGATATAATATAAATGCTGGAGACCTCCTCAACAGATTGTTGGGAATAAGATAATATAAATGTTGGAGATATTCTTGGAGCTGAATATATGATTATTAATATTTGTCGAGCTCCATGCTGAAATGAGAATAGAATATGCATCCAAATAGATATAAAGAATAATTAAAAATAATAAAGTGCCTCGCCGATCAGTCGAGGTAGAATCATATAATGCCGAACAAGAATAAGATCTTTCAGAACATAAGAATATGGCCGAGAACGTTGTAAGGCCTGAATATAAATAAGAATTATCCGAACGAATGTTGTAATTCTCCTTAAAGCTGAATAAGTATCTTGTCGAGGCATAATTGCAGAATGCCGAATAAGAATAATATTTTACAGAACATAAGAATATGGCCGAGAACTTTGCTGGGCCTGCATATAAATAAGAATTACCCCGACCAACTATCCGTTGGGGGTGAAATATAATAAATGTTATAGTTCTCCTCAGAGCTGAATATGATAATAAGTATCTCGCCGTGCTCCATGTTGAGATGAATATAGAATATGAATCCCAATGGATATATAGAATCATTTGTGCTGGAGCAGATATCATAGCAATAATAAAATCAATAGTTCCTCGCTGAGGTGAAATTTCATACTGCCGAGCTATGATAATATTTTTCAGAAGAGTAAGATTATTTCCGAGCATTCGTCGGAGTTGAATCTTGTACCTGTAAAAATTAATATCTTGCTCTACCATTTGTGTAGGCTGAATTGATTAGTCATGAGAATAATTTACTCATCCAATCAATATATGATATGTATATGCTTGAGAAATAAAAATATTAATTTCAAAATATAAAATAATATGTTTTATGCCAAATGTGTGTGAGATGGACAAATTTTTATCAGATATGCATCATAAATAAGACGTAGAGTTTTTTGTAAAGTTATTTAATCTCCAACAACTAATCAGGTATAAGTTGTTGTTTGAAAATTATTTATCACTTGGTTTTAAAAATATTTTTGGGGTGATCACAAGTTAAAAAAGAATTAAGCCCCTGTTTGTCCCCGAGCTGAACTCGTGTTTAAAGAAATATCTGGGGTGCTTCGCATTTTTTAATACCCCAGGATTCTACTACTGCCGACAAATGGCATGGATGTAGCCGACCAACATTTAAAGATATCTCAAGTTATACAATATATGGTGCCGACCAAGAAGCAAACGGTCCCCGACCAGCCGAGCAATTTCGCCGATCAACAAAAATGTTGCATTGACAGCACCGAACAACATTAGATGTTACCGACCAAAAAGTGGATGGTTGGATAGTTGACGACCAGTAAATTGAACCCTCCGAATAAGACTGAGATGTCGCCGATCAAGAAGTAGATGATCGTCGACCTGCAATTGGTTCCATCGAGCTACAATATGGGGCTCCGACCAATAATAAGATACCTCGTAGTTGGATAAAATTATTTCAACGTTGCTGATGGATCTTCACATCTTTTCTTCGACAAACAAAAATGGTATGGTTAAGCTTCCCTTTAATAAAAGATGGCCCAAGATGATGCCGACCAACAATATGGATGGATGACCAGAATATCTCGAATCCTTAGATCAGAAAAATAACATTCGATGTAAAATTTAAGCATTAAGAATGTTAATTAAATGAATAATTATCTAATCCAATATATCGTGTGATTCCGATAAGGAAACCCTGTGATGTGATGAACGAGGGGCCAACATATCAAATTTTTGCCTTGAGTCTTGATATGGTCATGATTGTTTTACTGATCATCTTTTACAAGAGGTGGGTAATGATTTTTCAGGTGAGAGAAAATTATTTTTTATATTGATCCCTTCCTATTCCCTATTTGGAGAGATAAAAATATGGTAAATGATCGAAATTATTACCAAATTTATATCAAAAATCAATCAATTTGACTTTATTGACATAGATGGAAGATGAGCCAAATATAGTTCATAAAAATGAATGCAAAGAGACTCAAACTTGAAGAGAGAGAAAGTAGATTTGGGTCATGATTTCCATGAGGAAAATTTTCATTGTCTTTAACCTTTTCCCATTCTTTGATTAAAAATATGATGGGAATTTGAATAGACATCAAAGATCTTACGAAATTTATAATGAAAATCATCAAATCTTACCACCATCACATATATTGGTATATGTAATCATTTAAAATATTTATTCCATGATATAAAATTGAAACTTGAGAATCAAGCAAACAATTATGATTTATGAAATCTACTATTTTTCAGATTTCTAAATAAGAATTAATCTAACAGTTATGATTTAAAAATCATGATATGCAACATTTTGCAGATAAAAATTGAACAATTAATTTATGTATATAAACATTAAAATCATGATTGAATCAAAAGATGTATGTATAATTGATTATACGTAGAGAAAATAAAAACTTAGCTTTTGATGGAGAACAATGCTTGTAACACGTTCCCACAGACGGCGCCAATCTGTTGATGCAAAAAACTGGACCGAATCCCATTTTTATGATCACAGATAAATAGATGAAATCAATCCAATCAAGAACATAAGAGACACAGATTTTTAAAGTGGTTCGGCTATGAATAAAGCCTACGTCCACTGTTATTTTATTCCCACGGGTTTACAATAGCACAATATGGTGTAGAGAGAGAAAAAGGTATGGATCTTGTGTATGGTGTCTCTCGGTTCTTGGAACTCTTGGATCTCTCGGATCTCTCCCCTTTTGGCTAAGGGAATACATGTATTTATAGTGATGGGGGATAAAGAGATTCGTTGTATGTAGACATTTATAAATTATGTCTACATTCAACGAATCTAATTGTTGAATTGCTTGGTATGCTATGTGTTGTCATCTACAGTATAAATGTACATTAATGCTCATTAAATGCGTAGTTATCCTTTGATCTTCCTGGTTGGTATGCCGACCAACTCTCCTCGGGTGCCAACTAATACTCCTCGGGTGCCGACCAACTCTCCTTGGGTACTGACCAACTCTCCTCGGGTGCCGACTAACACTCCTCGGGTGCCGACCAACTCTCCTCGGATGCCGACCAACTCTCCTCGGGTGTTGAATATTGCCACGTAGGATGACATGTATCCTTTTCTGATTGGTCCTCGTAGATGGAGAATTTTTGCGTTAACAACGACCATACGCTAAAATCCACTTATCAAATGGCGTCGTTGCCGCTTTCTTGACGTGGAGACAAAGTTGAAGACCTGTAATTTTTTTTTCTATTTTTTATTTTTAGCTGTAGTTATTCTTCTCCCTCCTCCTTAGACTGGTTGTATAGGATTTTTGAAGCTTTGTATTTATTTGGGTGCATTTTGACACCAATTTTTTGTAATAATTATTCTGTAAAACAAGTGAAAAGGAAAGCCCAACAAGGTAGAGAGAGGGCGTCCAAAGGCGAGAATTTATAAGCCTCTCTACTTTGGGTCGATAGGACTCTTGGGGACGATTGAGATATGCGAGATCTCCTCCCGGTCGACAAAACTCGGTCTTCACCCCACATCTGTCAAAATCGTGGGAGGTACATTTCTTTATCCCCTGCAAATCTCCTGCAAGCGAGTTCAATTTTTGTGTGTTTACGTGCTCCTGTGTGCTTTTAATTTTTTCATAGAACTTCAATTGAATGGTTTGATGAATTAATTTACCTTAGACCTAGACCCGGTCATTAAAACGAGAAGGAATTTCATCTTCCAACTCACTCGCTTATCCATTGTGTGCTACCCCAGATATCATTAAATTTAAAATCAATCAACTAGCTAGCCCAGAAGGAACACATTTTTTCAATAGGCAATCACAAAGTTAAATTCCGTGATTTTTGTCGCCCACGGACTTAATTAAAATTTGACTACCCCTTTCACTAATTTTGGCAGATAATAATTGGCTACATGCTCGTTAGGATTTTTCTTTTACTCGTATGTATCAAATTCAATTCTTTTGGTAGTTTATTTTAGTTTGTTCGTCCAAATCACGAGTCCATTTTCTCCCATTTTGGGAAAAATCCCCAAAATATTTTCCATCTTTTTTTTTAATTTTTTTTTCAAAAATCCCAAAAAGATTTTCATTTTTTCTTATTCCAAATGCCAAAAAGATTTTACTTTTCTTATTTTCAAAAATCACAAAAACATTTCCTTTTCTTTTGAAAAATATTTAAAAATCCAAAAACATTCCTCTTGTCATGGCCGAAGAACGTCCTTACGGGAATATTTTGCCCATTTCCCATTCTCTCGAAGCTTGTTTGACGATGAGCCTGAATCGAACCTCCATACATTACTTCGTGGCTTTAACTCTTAAACACCCACAGTTGATAGTCATATGTCGTCCACGAACACATCTCATTTTCCACCGCCTCCGGTGATGAGTGTCAACCCATCCCATGCTTCGTCGTGCACACACTGCAATCTGGTTGATCACTTGTCCCATGAGTGTCCATTTATTTTCGCTCCATCTGAACCCACCATGGCCCAAGTGTTTCCATATGACACTGTTTTGGAACCACCCTCAGCGTACTGTCATGACATATCTAATTTCGAGGAGTATGAGAACCCAAGCTATTCATGGAGGCCCGATCAACCTTCCATGCAATATGAATCCCAACGCCATGTTGTGGATCCTTATGGTTTCCAGCAGTCATCATCGCAACCTCGTGCACCTCATCCCTATCAGTCCCCTTACTATGCTCATAATAATAATAATAATCAACCTTTTGTCTTTCACAATGACACTCCTCTCGTGTATGATAAACTTGGCCCCATTCCCCACACTTCATATGAGCATTCTCCTCATCCTAGTGTCTATAGTGAGTTGTGTCCACCTCACCCACTATACCCCCCCGCCGACATTTCACCACCACCTTGCACATCCTCTCTCGAGGGATTTTTGCACAAGTTCTTCCTCGAACATGAGTACACTCTTAAATCTCAAAATGAATCCCTTTAACGGCTTGAACAACGGTTAAATGAATTTGAGTGTGCGGATGAGTCGAATTTCATCCCAAGTCAACCCATTGTTGCACCCGCGTGGAACGATGATGTGTCATCTTGTGCCACTGATTTTGAATGTGCCCAACCCTATCATCCTGAGAATCTCATAGTTGAGATCACCCAGTGGTCCGGGTCCCAAGTTGACCATTGTGTTGACATATCCAATGATTGTGAGACTGATCCTACACCACCCTATCCTCTTGAACCTACCATTGAGGTTCACATTTCCCCTTCCACATAATCCTTCATTATGCCCGAGTCTACACCTTTTTATCCTTTCCTGTGTGTTCCTGAGGAACCCATTATATATAAGTTAGCTCCGGTTACGAGTGCTTCGTACTGTCCTGATACTGAATCCAAGATGATCTCTGCCTCTCTGGATATGGATCCTATCCCACCACGCTTAGCTCCTGTTGAGTCAGATATTAATGTTGATTTATCTATCTCGGATTTGGATGCCTCGTTAGATTTTTCCACCACGTCGGATGGTGACTTTCAGGTGGCTAAGTTGATTACTACCTCATTCACTTTCACACCTCCTCCTATGAGTTCCCTGGAGGATCACTCTGAGCCTCATGAGGAGTGTCTCTCCTACTCATGAGTTAGATCATATTCCCCTATCCTTTGTCCCACCCGACCCACCCACTGTCCATACCACACCACCACTTGATTCAGACCTTGGTATTATTATTTCCCTATTCACATCTAAGAATTTAGGTCCTCACCTACACCCACCCTCCGCCCTAGTGATCCATGATCCCATTTGTGCACTTTTTGTCAACCCCACCATCCATGTGAGTATTCATGCTACTCTTCCCATACGTGACACCAAGCTTATTCCTACATGCTTGCCACTTGCCTGTCGTGGTGATTTTTATTTTCTACAGCTCATTGATGTATCACGGCACGACCATTATCATCGTCCATTTATAGAACGGTCGTGAACTTTCTCTGAGGCCCATAACATCACTATTTCCAAAACCATTTTTCCTCCCTATTCAATTTGATCATTCTTCTTACAGGGCCCTAGGTGCCCTCAACTTTACGCTCAATAAGGCCCGTGATCAGTGCCTGTTCACCCTCACCCTTGTCCATTTTTGCCTTACCCTAATACCCACCCACCTCATGTGATGCACTTTGCCTTACAAGTGTATTGTCCCATTTTAGCCTTTATCCAATAAGACTGACACTTCAGTCTTGTTTGGGGATGATTATCATCACCTAATTTTTCTATTGCCCCGTGCTTTCATAGTCTTTATCCTTAGGGTGAGTTCCAATCAATCTGGCTGAAGACGTTAAACTTAGCGCTACCAGGAGGCAGTCCGTCGTATATTATTTCAGATTAGGAGTCTTATCCTATTTGGGGGTGGCGTTTCACATCACCCGATGATTTTCACATGCTTTCTAGACTTGTACATATTTTTGTGTCGCATCTATTCTTCAAGTTTCATCTAGGCTCCATCTTGCGGTACATTTTCATTAGCTGTTCATTATGGTAATATCTTTCCTCCCTTGTGCTTTTGATTTTTTATACATAGTTTTAAACATCGAGGACGATGTTCTCTTTTGTTTGAGGGTGGGAAATTTATCAAAATCGTACCTCTTTTGAAAAAAATTCAGAAATAAGTGATTTTAAACTTTTTGTGTTGTTAAAAATAAATTTTTATGACATGATTTGTCTATCATCCTTCTTTTAGAAATCTTAGAATACCCGTGTTCGACCCTAAAATTACGCTTTTTACAAATAAATTAATTAATACCACTTAAAGCATACTTGCACTACGAATTCCTAGAATCTATAATTTGCACTATCACGTTTACAATCAAAAGTTGAAGAGTAACTATATTCTCAAGAGAGCCTTAAAAGATCACTAGTGGAGACTTAAAACCCGTGAGATTTGAGTCATTCATCTTTTTGAGGGTTTTTACGTATCTTCGAGTCACAAGTTGACTCAACTATCATTGGATATTGCACTTAGTTGTTTCACAGTCTCATTATTTTTCATTTTTGGCATAATCATTGACAATGACATTACTTTCGAGTTGTGAAAAACATGTGTCTTGTAGCTGTCCCGAGCACCGAATCATTTTTACCATACACTTATCTTTTTCCCTACCATATTATCATTCACCCATTATATGTCCATATTTTCCTTATTACTATATGTTCCAGATACCATCCACATATCATTTTACCATCATTTTTTTAGAAAAAGAGTGTTTGAAATTTTCAATGTAAATTGTCTTCATTTGTGTTAGGAAAATAAAAATGTATCGCAATAAAAAAGAGAAAAAAAATAGAAAAATGAGTAGAAAAAAATATAGAAAAGGAGAAAACGAAAGATTGCGATCATAAATTCAAAAGATGAAGACAATAGTTATTCAAAGTGTGTCACACTCTTCTCGAAAACCCAATCATTCATCTTCTTCGTTTCATTATCCCCTCATACATTTCATAAACCACATTTTCACCCTTGGTAAAGTGTTTGGGCAAACGAGAAGATTATATGGTGAATAACTCGACATTCTCAACATAGTGGTTTGCATTCCTTCATGAGATCAATTTTCTTTCATGTATCCATCAGTTTCTATAAAATGTGTGAGATGTTTGAACTTGTTTGCATTTACTCACCTCCTCACACACTAGAGAGATACACTTACCCAATTCTCAGAGAGTTCAATTCACAGAGATATATCCAACGAGAATTGAAGTCAAAGCGTTGATTCTTAAAAAGGCAATCTAAGAATTGCTCTAATGATACTTAAGATTGTTTCACACTAACACACGCTGAGTTTTAGAAAGGATTACGCTTTTTGATATTAAGTAATTTTATATCTTCTTTTGATAGTTGAAAATGGTGCTCCTTGACGTCCTTCTTAGTTGGGTTGTATAGTGGTTCATCGTCAAATCTAAAACTGCATCTCAATAAAAAAATTTGAATTTTGTGGGCACATTCACTTCAAACTCTCACGAGACATCACTCGTCCTGTAGGGCAACCTACAGGTTTAACGGCTTGTTGCACATGCTAAGTGCAATCGCCAATGCCTATGAAAGTGGCCCACTATTGGTCACTTATTTCTGTTTTCTCTCTAAGTTTTCCTGAGGACTAGCAATGTTATGTTTGGGGGTGGTGTGATAAGCACCCAAAAGTGTTTAATTTATATCCTGAATAGAAGCATTTTAGTCACTCGTTTTTAATTAAAAATGGCCTTATGTTCGTATTTTTTGGAATATATGGCCCCCAATTTTAAAAATCGCTTTTCAATTAAATATGAATATCCTAAAATGCAGAATAGGGTGGTTCAACACAACACACACAAACTACAAATTTTAATTTCTTTCAAATTAAAATTAAACTAAACTAAAAGTGACATAAAATTAATCAACAAATTAATTTTTACTTAAACAACTTAATTCAACCCAAGTCCTAAAAATTTGCCTAACATGATTAATTCACTTTTCTATATAAGCCAAACAAAATTTATCAAATTAAATTATCTTGACTTGAATTAAATTAACTTAAACTTTACCCAAATATATTATAGCACCAAATTAACCTAGTGTGATATTTAAACCAATTTTATCTTGAATTAACCTAAAAATGAGTTCTAAGTGATTTTTGCACGAAAAAAATTAAACCAATCACACTACACGCCGATGTACGAGAAAAACCCAAATGGAAAAAATCTCGGACGGCCCTTAGCCATAAGTCCACTAAGTATGGATTTAATTTTATAAGACAAATGATTTACTTCCTCGACTCGATTCTATCCAAGCATTGATGTGTCTTCTTGTAAATACCTTCGCCTAGTAGACAACCATGAACTTCTCCACGGTCTCGAAATCCACCGATGAGCTTTTTGGTCTCCGTCACCCTCACGTGAAGCCTTTCTTCGAGTGGGAGCAACGCAGAACGCAAATCGAACTCCTTTAGGGGTGGAGAAGAACCCAAACTCTCTTCTTTAGTTGGTGTAGAGAAAACCAGGTGCCAATTGAACTCTCCAAGAAACAAATATATATGGTAAGAACTTGGAAGTAAATCAACTGTGGGTGTGTAGAGTTTTGAAAAATTTAAGCGATGAAAACCAAACACTCAAAATTTGACCTTTTTCTCTCTAAAATGTGTCTCTCTTTTTCTCATAGGGGAAATGAAAAATTTCATGAAAAAATAATGTTTTTCGCACATATTATGTTTGGTAAAAGATAGTGGGAATATGGGTAACATGGGTAGTTAAAAAATAAAACTACCAAAAATTTAATTTTTTTGCCCAGGTCGTTCGAACGACTCTGTTTGGACAAGATTCCAAAAGAAGAAAAGGAAAAAATCTAGTTGGAAAAACTCGTTCGAACGAAACTTCCAACGAAAAGTCAGGGAATAAAATGCAACGTTGTTGGCAAAACTCGTTCGAACGACAATCTCGTTCAAATGACAATTCGAACGAAAAGTCAGGGAAAATTTGATTTTTGATTTTTCATTTTTAATCCCAGAACCTTTAAAATTATTCTAAAATTATTTTCTGAAAATAAAAAATAATTTTAGACTAAAATGCACCCATAAAAATATTCCAAGTCTCCAACATATATAAAAGTGCATTCATACCTTTGGAGACTTTGGAATCCAATAGTTGTTGACGTGAAAATTAGGCACTACACTTAGCAAATGAGTGAACTTGAAATCTTGGCCCTACGTCTTCAACTCAAACTTGTCATATGATTGGATGGAAACAACTTCTATCCTATGACTCAAATGATTTTGTCCGGAATTAAGCCAATACTATAATATGGACTCAATTTGGAAATTTAACCTTACAAATCTCCGCCTTTGGCTATTTCGGGACAAAACACAACCAAAAATCCTAAAGGGCCATCAAGCTCATCTACACACAACATACTACCCAAATAAAATAAAAAATACAGACACTATTGACACGACCCAAGGATGTTCTTTGCCACTTTAAAATTGTCCGCTAAAAGGATAATTCATGCACACTTAAGCACACCATTAAACGCATAGGGAATATCAAGAGATTAAATGCAATTTAAATGCATTTTAAATAAACACTCCCCATAAATTAATTCTCCCCATTTATCAACAATGACCTACTTAAAATGTGACATCTCCCCCTAAGCTAGATCTCCTAAACTAAAGGTTTAGATATCATTTCTCCCCTTTTTTATTCAGGAATAGACAAAGGTTAAAGAAAAAAATTCCTTATTTCTCCCCCAATTAAAGCAAACACCATTTCTCCCCCTTAAATCTACTCAAGGGATGTATGTTAAGAAGTAACAAGTGAAACATGAAATGGTGTAAAAACAGGAATGATAAAGCATATAGCAAACAATGAGTTCCATCTAATCCACATAAAGAGACATGAATATCAACTATGATGCGAAAAAAAATTATACCAACTATCATGTATATAACACAAGCATGGGATATCAACCAAAATTCGTAAAAAGATAGATACCAATTATGAATTAAAAACATAAATTGATTAGCTAACATGGCAAAGACTCAAAATAAACAACATATCATATATATGAATACACAATAGATACAAAATAAGCATAAGCACACGTATATAGATATAAACACACAAATGACACAAAATAAAATAACATGAGTTTTCCACACTCTTATAGCATAAATATGTCATATGGAAACGAAAGTGAAGGGGTGTGAACAAGATACCAATGAATTAAAACCCAATCACTTAAACAACTTAATTCAAGCCAAGTCCTAAAAATTTGCCTAACATGATTAATTCACTATTCTATATAGGCCAAACCAAATTTATCAAATTAAATTATCTTGACTTGAATTAAATTAACTTAAAATTTACCCAAATATATTATAGCACCAAATTAACCTAGTGTGATATTTAAACCAATTTTATCTTGAATTAACCTAAGCATGCGTTCTAAGTGATTTTTGCAGGATAAAAATTAAATCAATCACACTACACGCCGATGTACGAGGAAAATCCAAATGGGAAAAACCTCGGACGACCCTTAGCCTTAAGTCCACTAAGTATGGATTTAATTTTACAAGACAGGTGACTTACTTCCTCCACTCTATTCCATCCAAGCCTTGGCGTGTCTTCTTGTAAATACCCCCTCCTAGTAGACAACCATGAACTCCTCCACGGTCTCGAAATCCATCGATGAGGCTTTTGGTCTCTATCACCCTCACACGAAGCCTTTCTTCTAGTGGGAACACCGCAACACGCAAACAAAACTCCTTTAGGGGTGGAAAAGATCCCAAACTCTCTTCTTTAGTTGGTGTAGAGAAAATCAGGTGCCAGTTGAACTCTCCAAGCAACAAATATATATGATAAGAACTTGGAAGTAAACAAAATATGAGTGTGTAGAGTTGAAAAATTTAAGCCATGAGAACCAAACACTCAAAACTTGAACTTTTCTCTCTCTAAAAATGTGTCTCTCTTTTTCTCATAGGGGAAATGAAAAAGTTCAAGAAAAAAAATGTTTCCCCGCACATATTATCTCTGGTAAAAGATAGTGGCAATATGGGGAACATGGGTAATTAAAAAATAAAACTGCCAAAAATTTAATTTTCTCGCCCAGGTCATTCGAACGACTCTGTTCAAATGAGATTCCAAAGGAAGAAAAGGCAAAACTCGTTCGAACGAGGTCGTTAGAACGAAACTTCTAACGAAAAGTCAGGGAATAAAATGCAACCTCGTTGGCAAAACTCGTTCGAATTCTCGTTCGAACGAAAAGTTAGGGAAAATTTGATTTGTCATTTTTAAGCCCAGAACCTTTAAAATAATTCAAAAATTATTTTCTGAAAATAAAAAGTAATTTTAGACTAAAATACACCCATAAAAATATTCCAAGTCTCCTATATAGAAAAGTGCATTCATACATTTGGAGACTTTGGAATCCAATAGTTGTTGACGTAGAAACGAGGCACTAAACGAGGCAAAGGAGTGAACTTCAAATCTTGGCCGCTACGTCTTCAACTCAAACTTGTCATAGGCTTGGATGGAAACAACTTCTATCCTATGACTCAAATGGTTTTGTTCGGAATTAAGCCAATACTATAATATGGACTTAATTTGGAAATTTGTGTCCTCACAGTATTTTATCATTTTGTAGGTCAATATATAGTCGCGTTATTAAATGATGGTGTAATTGCGAAAAATAGGCGGTCAAAGACGTGCATTGAAGTAATCAAAAGAGACCGCGAAGTTAGGATCCCTATTTGAGCTTGCCCCGATGAGTTCGATGTCCTGAACCTTTTTCGTACCAAACCTAAGCCTACAACGAGCCCAAACTATTTTTCGAGCCCTGTGTGTGTTGAGTTTTAATTTTATTACTTTTTATATTTTTTATTTTTAGAATTTATTTTAGATTTATAGGATTTATTTTTTATTTTTCTATTACTTTTTATCTTGTGTTGATTTATTTTTATATTTACTTTTTAATTTTTATCTTATTTTATTTCATTTTTATTAGGATTAGTTTTTTTTTTAGGAATTTATTTTTAGTTTTATTAGAGTTTACATTTTTAGGACATTAATTTTTAGTTTAATAATTTTTATAGGTTTATTTTATTTTGAGATTTTTTTATTTTGAGATTAGAAATTTAGTTTTTGGTAAGTTTGATTTTTTTAATTTTAGTTTTATACTTAATTCATATTAAGTTGTGAATGGTTTTATTTTAGGTGCAAATGACACAGACACACCATTCCCTACACTGACATACACCGAAACTAATCCATCACTCTCACTCTTCCTAGCATACATCCTCACAGACACAAACAAACCCAACTTCATCTTCAACCTCCCAACTACCCCACACTCTCATTCCTCCATCTCCATAACCCAACTGAAAACACACCAAATCAAACCCCAATATCTCTTTCCTCCATTAACACCAAAATCTGGTACCCATTTCTACCAAATTCGGTTTTAACAACCAACCCGAACCTTCCATCCCCATTATGTTAAAATGGGTATGCTTGATATATGCTAGATTTTTTTATTGTTTGGGTTCTTAATAGGGGAGGAGAGTGTTTATATATATATATATATATATATATATGTGTGTGTGTGTGTGTGTGTGTGTGTGTGTGTGTTGGGTATATTTTGTTGATAAAAGGAAGATGCGAGAGAGCTTCCGTGTATATATCGTGTGTACGTGTGTGTACAAAAGCCAAGAGGAGAGAGAAAGTGAGGAGAAAGAGAGAAAGGTGGCCGGAGGTAATTTCGGCGGGTGTTTGGCTAGGGAAAACAAAAACCCATTTGTGTTTATGTTATTTTCAAATATATCAACACTATACACACACACACACACACATTGTTTTGATTAAAACTTAAAAAAATCATATATTTCAAACGGATTTTAAAAAAAAGCGGGAAAAATACATTTGGGTTTGCGACGACGAGTAGATCATTGTAGCATATACTTTCTCAATATTTGACCCCATTTTTAATAAAAGTCGATTTTAAGCCTTTGTGTCAATTAAGGGTCACCCTATACTCGTTAAAATAATAATTTTCCCTACCCAAGTTATACGAAATTTTTTTCATGCATTTATTTGATGTTCATATAATATTACCTAATTATTCTATTACAATCTCAAAATATTTTTATATACACCTTCCTTTTGTTTTAAATAGTTGTTTTTATGCAAATTATCATTTTACTAGAGTTGAAATTCAGTCCCTATATAAAATTGAATAAATTTAGAAGTTTTATTTATTTATCTACTACATTCAAAATGATAAACTTCATCTCATTACCTAAACTCTCCTGAAAAAAATTTAATTACAAATCGAACTACATATTGATTAAAACCTACAAACCGTGAAACACCCTGTGGTCATCCCTAGATCTTCCCCTCCCCGGTGCTTTTGGGGGAAAAGAGGGAGGATAAAGATCCCGCGCCCCTTACTACATCGGAGGTTATTCGGCCATCGTCGGTTTGGGGGTGATGTAAAGATATAGAGTCGCCAACCTATTTTTCATAAAACGGGCAAAACAACATGTCGCCACCTCGAGAGAGCGGCATCAAAGACAAACTGATACTTACGAAACCAATAGATCAGAGATTCGGGGGCTAAGTTACGAAATGGGAAGGTGTTAGGCACCCATCCCGCCCTTTTAGCCTCTCACGAGCTTATGTTACTATTTTCCTTAATTTCTCCTTGAAGTGTGTGCGCGTGTATATATAAGCGAAGATTAGAATCGTTCGACTCGCATCATGGAAAAGATGGAGTGAGGTCATCCATAGAAATATTTCCAAAATAATAATTAAAAAAATATAATGTGTGCTCTTATCGAGATATTGATCGTTATGATGAAACGATAATACGTGTTAGATAAGACGCAAGTATGAATAACAAGTCTGATATATATGGATAACATATGGGTAAAATAGAAAAAATATGAAAATATGAAAATAGGACTCTAGTCTCAAGTTTTAGCCCAAAATGCCTATGTAGGCTATAAAGGCATCAAAGTCCACGTAGTTTGATTACGGCACAAGGGTGGGGTTTATCCCATATATTCAAACTGGATTTTATCGTATGTGTGTGTATAAAAGATACTTTTAGTTTTGAGAAAATGTGATGAAGAATCTCGTTGAAATTTATAGGTGTAACCCTCTTTTCTTTGTTTTGGGTTTTGTATAGAAAATAAATTATGTACAACATAACTAATAAAGGATAAGATATTAATGTCTATGATCTAAAGCCAAAATCTAAATTAAGAATTTATATAACTAATGCGAGAATAAAAGGAATTTAAAGAGAAAGAACGATGTTTGGACCTTATTTAGGGACTTAAAGCATGTTCTTGATTGTTAATGAACTTCCTTGCAAGTTGGGATGAATATGGGATAAGAGAGAAGTAAATTTATTCTAAATTCGGTATGAACGTGATGGGAATGAAAGGTGGAGAATAATTTCACATAAGGAAACTTCGCTGATTGCAGAACAATGTTGCAGAGATCACTAAAATTGATGGTTCTGAGGCGTCTTTCAAAGTGAACTCATGCTCTCCTTATATATGGTAGGGGGACTGCCGATCGACATTGTCCTTATCCTGCCTAACGGCAGGTGACCCTAGACACACTGTCAATACAGGGAAATTGACATGTCAATTGACAGTCTCATGTAGATTTTTTGGAAAAATGATCGTAAAATGAAATTCGTAAGTCAAAATTGTGAACGAGGCATACCATTAGAAAGGTAATTTGGAGACCTTTGAGAATACTTTAGGCTGCTCCCTGGTCTGTGATTTTACTTTGGGTCAAACGGGGATCGAAAGCTCATCGGTCCTTTAGACAGAAGATCGTCGGACGACGATGGATCGTTTGTCCAAATCGTAAGTTCGAATTGCCCACAGAGCAAAACATTGTAAAGGTTGTTCAAGTTACTTAGATGTTCTAAAGAGCTTCGCTCAATTCAGAGAGTTGACTTTGGTCAAACGCGAGTCGAAAGCGCCCGGTGCCCCCTTCGAAGTAAAATGGATCGTTCGTCCGTACTGTAAGGATGATTTGTGCATGAGGTGGACCATTGGAAAGTGTATTCATTGCACTTCAAAGATTAATTCAGTATCGTTCGAGATAGAATCTCATCTGAATTGTTATGACGCTTCGTGCATGAGGCGGACCGTTGGAAAGGGGTTTTAGTTACCTTCAAAGATTCATGAACTTTCGCTTTGACGGTGAAGCTGATTAGGTCCTGGGAGCGCCCGATGGCCTCCAAATAGATTTTTTATAGTAAAATGGCCCGTTTGTCCAAACTATTATGTTGATTTGTGCACAAGGCGAACTATTGCAACGGGGATTCAGATCCTTTCAAAGATTCATTGAGATTTTTCTCTGGTGATGGAGTTGATCGAAGTCAAACGGGGCTCGAGAGCACCCAATAGCCTCTAGATCGGTACTCAGAGTATGATCTAGGGTTTATAGTGAATCGGGAAGTTCTAGGGACTTAAGGAGAGACCTAGGGGAGGGGGTCATAGAATGTAGTGTCTATAGAGCCCCTCGATGGGTGATCTTGGAACAAGTAAAGGCCATCGAATAGACACAACATGATTCTTGGGAAAGAGGTAAATTATGCGAACATAAAAGGACGAGGATGACCGTTTCAGAGGGTTGAGGTAGATTTTAAGGACCTGAGGAAATGCTAGGGATGGCCGATTCTGTGGGTCGAGGTCAATTCTAAGAACCTAAGGTTGTGGCGACCAATTCTAAAGGTCGAGGTCAAATTTAAAGGAACTTAAGTAGGAGCGATCAATGTGGAGGCCAATTTTGAGGACCTAAGGTAGGGGTGACCAATTCTGCGGGTTGAGGCCAATTCTGAGGACCTTAAGTAGGAGCGACCAGTTCTGAGGGTTGATGTTAATTATGAGGACTTCAAGTAGAGACGACCAATTCTGAGGGTCGAGGTCAATTCTGAGGATCTTACGTTGGAGAGACCAATTCTGAGGATCGAGGTTAATTATGAGGACCTTCAATGAGGGAGACCAATTTTGAGGGTCGAGGCCAATTATGCGGGCCTTAAGTGGGGGAGACCAATTCTGAGGGTCGAGTCCAATTCTTATGACCTTTTTATTGGGGCAACCAATTTTGTGGGTTGAGGTCAATTTTGAGGACCTTTAATGGGGGCGAGCAATTCTGAGGGTCGAGGCCAATTCTATGGGCCTTTAGGGAAAATAATTCTGAAGGTCGAGGCCAATTTTGAGAACCTTTTTATTGGGGGTGATCAATTCTACGGGTCGAGGTCAATTCTGTAGATAGTAAATGGGGGTGACTAATTATGAGGGTCGAGGTTAATTCCGAGGACCTCAAATGGGGTCGAATAATTTTGAGTGTCGAGGTAAATTCTGAGGACTTTAAATGGGGGCGACCAATTTTGAGGGTCGAGGTTAATACTGAGGACCTTAAGTGAAGGCGACCAATTCTGCGGGCCTAAAGTTATAATGTGGGGGTTTTCTCTCTAGGGAGTCTTTGTTTTATCTTTTTTAAGACTTTACTAGGGAAGAGACATTTGTCTGGGGATTGTGTCTTTTTGAGAAGAGAAAGCTTTGTTGGGTGAGATAAAATTCTTAGTCTAAAAATTCCATTGGGAGTTGATGACTTGAGGTTTGGGATTCCGCTGGGGAGTGTGTTTTTTGGAGACGACGATGAGGAGAGATTTAGGGCTTCTAGCTCTGCTTGGGGAAATTGGAGAAAGTTTTAATTTGCGAATTATTGTTGGGCAAATGGGTAGGATTTTACATAGCCCTTCTAGGGAAGCATTTAATTTCTATTGTGGATGAGGTTTTGGGATTCTGGCGAGTTGCAGTGAGCTTTTGGGATGCGGGTGCGTTGATTTTTAGGGTTTAAACTGGGGATAAATCTTGGAATTGATCCGACTAGGGATTTAGGATCTTAAAAAATGATTTTCCTAGTGAAGAAATGTTCGTCTATTTATTTGGAAATTTTAAGAATTTTTTGACATTATTTTAGGGGTAATGCCAATTGGAGGGTGGAAAGAATTGCCAATCATAAGTGGCATGGTCTTCTGGGCTATCTTGGGAAGGGGAATAGGCAGGTTCCGATCGGTGGGTGTTAGGGAACTGCCGATCGAAATGTCCCTTAGCCTTCTATAAATGGGGGAGAATTCTATTCATTTTTCACGGTTTCCAGCATTCCTATCTTCTGCTTTTCTCTTCTGCAATCTGCTCCTGTGTTCTTTCCTCATTCGAGACTAGAAAAGCGTATATTTCTCAAGTAGCGAGACTCACATGGCATGGTTGGGCGTTGATAATTGGGCGAACCTAGAGTGGCGAGTTAGGGTGCCCCTGTGTTTGGGAATTGAGAACATTTTTAACTTGTTCGAACCTATTGGCGATGATTGTACTCTTCTACGCGAGATTTCACACCACCGTTAATCTAGGGTGAGGAACCCTAATGGCTATGTAAGTACCATATGATTTTTTTCATTCGTTGTCTTCTTTGCCTTCTCTTGTTTCTTTGAATTTGAAAAAAAGATTTCTCTTTTGTTTTGGCAGACTGACATACCTACTACGGGCTTTCGTTGTCGGGATACGACGGGATTCAAGGATGTGTGGGAGCACCTTCCTTTGGTGGTTCACTGGGTAGTCTCCTCCGCGAGTTTTTATCATTTGGTGTCTTCTTTGGAGGAGACGCCTCGCTCTACGACCGTTCTTTTTGCGCTGGGGGAGAGGTGGTGGGACACTATCCACACCATACACGTGGGGATTTAGGGAGGTTATAGTGACTCCCATTGATGTTTAGAAGCTACTGGGGATCGACTAAGAGGGAGGTGGACCGATCTTTGAGGGTGACACCAGTGGAGATTGATGCTGCGCTGGGAGACGTGGGGCGGATAGTCTCAGAGGACTCGATTTGTATTTCTCTTCTTCGGGAGGTTCTGCTGAGTCGGAGGATCAATGATACCGATGGGATTCAGGGGAAGAAGATTTCCCGCTTATTTATTCTTCTATTATTGGGGGGTTTCTTGGTGGTGCCGAGTTAAGACGTTGTTCACTTATGGTTTTTACCATATTTGAGGGTATTTTCGAATATCCTTATCTATGCCTGGGGGAGATTGACTTTGGCGACCCTTTATTATTATTTGGATGCTTTCATATGGTGCTGCCGACAGACTTTAACTAGAGCTACGTATCTTCTGGAGGTAATTTCCTTATTTCTCTTTATGTATTTTCTTGCATTCTTTATTCTTCTGCTTATTCCTGCCTTTTCTGCAGACGTGGTTCTATGAGGTGATCGGGATCAATGCCCGTTTGATAGGTTTGCTGGATGAGTAGGTGGGGGGATTCTGTTTGAGGTACCGGTGGCGAAAGTCCAATCGGCTGTCGAAGCAGTCTCTCTCTTTATCGGCAATGCGTCAGGTCTTGAATGTCCTGACGAGCGACCGATTATTTTTTCTTTTCTCTTTTGAATACCTTTTTTTGTATAATTTTATTTGTTTGTGCAAGTATTGACTTTATTTTTGAAAGATACAGGCGACTTTTAATCCATGGGGGATGGCTACCTAGCACACATGGGTGATCGGGGGGGATGCATAGATGTGTCGGCTACTGGCGCACGAGTTTGACGATTATTGTTATCTGGGAGAGATAGTAGTCCGACAGATTGTGGAGGATGAGGTGTGAGTACCATTGGCGATGCCCTCGAGGTACATGAGGTAGGTGCGAGATATGTCAAAGGTGGCCTAGGCAGTGGAAATGATTGGAGAGGCCTACTCGTCCTATACTGACACGGTGGCGACTCAAGACTACCTTGATTTCATGACGAGCTGGTTGATGCCCTCTTGCATTTATGGTAGGGGTACAAGTCGGCTGGTAGGGTTTGCCCACAGCACTGGTGGTACATCATTATCAGCGACAACAATGACGATGAAGGTTCCATTCCTTCGGCTTGCTCATCCTTCCGATAAAATTCGATTTGCTATAGGGTGATGGTTAAGTATGCAGCACCGCCTTAATGCGGTGGACCTGAATGTGTTGGGGCTGATGAAGGACGTCCTTCAGCGAGAGGTATATCTTTTCATATCTTTATCCTTTGCTTTTTTGATTTCTTCTTTTGCTTTAGACTGACTGATTTGGCTTTTCATTTTTCTTGTAGCATGTTCGAGTGTCGACTGCTTAGCTGAGGGGCTTCCAAGACCGGGTGGATTCTATGATGGCTCATATTTTTGGGATTCGATTTTGGTTCCTTCCTGCCTGGTGTCGTCTACTACTTCTGAGGAGGGATCTGGATCAGGTAGTGGAGGCTCCTCTGATCATCGTTGGGGGAAGCGCATTCGTCGTGGTGATGGGGGATCCTAAGGGGGGGGGAGAGAGAGAGAGAGAGAGAGAGAGAGTTTGGGGTTTCGGGCTGAGTCTTGTTTATTTGTATTTTCTTTTATTTTCCTGAAAAAAAGATGTTAATGGAAATATATATAAATATGAATGAGATTTTATTTTATCTTTGTTTAAATGACTTATTCTACATGCACTCTTTACTTTGTTGCTGAGACCGTAAAAAAGATGGGTCATTTTATTTTTTTTGCAAATAGAGAGTTTAAATTGCTCGAGAAAAAGATTTATTTTTTAGATACGATGGGTAAAAATGGATAACGCAAGAAGGAATAACCTAGGGGTTCTTTGAAATAACGATTTATTTTTGAGGTATTTTGAATTTGTCAAAAAAGAAATGATAAATTTTCTAAAAATAGGGGGTAACGGATCGGCATACCCGTTGTCCTGCCTATCAGCATATAGGTCATGTAAAATCACTCTAGGGCTTTGATTGCACTTTCCAGTAGCTCAGAGTCATTTGGTGGTGCAGGTATTTCATTTGGATTTGAGAACTTCTTATTTTTAGCCAAAGGTTTCAAGTATAAAAGGGGAGTAAGGTGGTGTTATTTTTCACTCATCCTTCATTTCTCATTCTTGCTTATTTCTTGTCTTCTGTCTTATTGTTTCCAAAATAACCCTTCCCATGAGTGTAGAATTTGCTTCATATATCGAGAAGTTAGAGGCTATGTGTCTATAAAATGTAGACTATGACGCTTTTAACTTGCGTCGGGTCTCTTTATGGCGTAACCGATCCATCAACTCGAACATGCTGACGGTGGTAACATAATTTTAGTATCCTGAAGATCTTATTTTTTTTCTTTGGCTTGGATGAGATCTGTTCGACCTATAAGGAGTTTTCTACTATGTTGGGGGTTAATCCTAGTGCGGTGGAGACCATGCCTGTATATTCTTGGTCTCCTCAAGACTTCTCCACATCTCTCCTTCGACGACTTGACCATTGGTCACTAGGGGAATGACTTCCCTCCTAGTTGTACTGTATTATGTGCATTGCAGGATTTTAATAATGCGGGCCATATCAGAGTTGTTGCCCTAGGCTTAACTTCAAAGCTATTACTAGTGACCACGGGCCTGATGGTGGACCATTAATTGGCTGCTATCACAGTGTGGATGTCATATAGTCGTAATCTTATGGCAGTGATACTGGAAGATACCCTACATAGTCTAGATGTTTGGAGGGAATACCATTCTAATTTTTGTAGAGGAATCCTGGTCATGTTGTTCATGTGGCGGGTCAAGAGATTCTGTTTGGTGGTCCCCCTTGAATATCCGTTGGCAGTTGTGAAGAATTTCTCCACTCTTATTTCATCAACTTTGGCCCATCTATAGAGAACTGGGCAAACTGGTTTTTGGAGCACGAAGCTTGATGTCTGTGATAGTTGGTGCCCTGTTCCAGCCAATTCTGGAACTAGGGGAATATAGGTATATTCAATTAGTTGGTCTCCGATAGACCTCCTTCTATTTCCCCTGGCGGCTCTTGCGTTAAGTCGAATGGGAGCAAATTTTGCCTTCCTGTACCTTAAATTTCTTTCTCATAGAGGATTTGACTAAAGGGTTATGCATGCGATTGGGCTCTCTGTGGGAGAATCGTTGACCGTCAACTCATCTTTCTCAATCTGTTCGTAAGGTTTGGCATGTTTATGGGAATTATATGAAATGGATGTGGAAGATATTAGTGGCTAAGATCTTGGCAGAGGAGACCGAGCAGAAATGGTTCGTCATGTTTGAAACTATGGAAGGGGCATAGTGGTTTTCTCTAGGCTGGTCCGTGCTTATGGTTCCATGGAGTGCCTTCGGCATACCATCCAAGTGGGGGAAGTTTGGGGGCCTCAAGGAGAAAATGACGATGAGGATGGGTCTTTTGGTAGTTGCGAGTAAGGTCTTTTATAAAGCTAGTGTTTATTTATGAAGATTTTATGATGGTTATGTGTTTGGTTAATATTTGGTTGTTGGGAATAAATTTGGGAAGGCTTGGTTAATTTTGTTTTTATGGGTAGTTTGGTTTGATTTGTTTTAGGAAAGTTTGGTTGGCAAGAATAGTTTTTTTACTCCCTACGCTGATATTTCATGTAATTGTACCGAATTCTCCCATTTATAGAATAAAAAAGGATTTTAATTCTTTTGTTGTGCCTCTTGATGAGTTTTGCATTTGATCTATACTAATCGCTAAGGCATACATAATGTTTTTGTTCATGTAAATAATGAAATGAACTATTGTTCTCGGAGGTAAGAAAAAATAGTATTTTTTGAAAAAGAAGGGATTGTGCCCATGTAAAGCGTATGAATTGCCTACGTAAGTCTGGGGGTTTTGAAAATTTTTTGAGTTTTATTTTTGTAAGCAAAAGGTTTTTTTAGAGGATCAGGCTCCACGTAGTTTTGAGTTGAGGGAAATGAAGAATTTTTTGTAGATTAAAAGGGGGATGAGAGGAGTCGTAGCGCACTGAGATTTTGAACTAGGGATATAATTTTTTAAGACGGTCCCCGTTGACTGGACGTGCCATCTCTTCTCCGATAAGGCCAATGAGCATAGTGCTGCTACCAGATAGGATCTTCTTCACGATGTAGGGGCCACTCTAATTTGGCTTGAATTTCTCTCTAGCATCCCAGACGGGTTTTATGATTTCTTTGAGGGATAAGTCCCCTTATCGAACACTATGGTCCTTAACTCTCCTATTAAATGATCGCACTATCCGACGATGGTACCCTTATATATGATATAGAGCCTTTAACCTCCTTTTGTCTAAGAGCGACAACTCATTGAGACGGCTCTAATGCCAATCTTCTTTGTTGACTTTGCTTTAAACATGACGCGTAATGAAGGTATTTATAGTTTAATGGTTAGGATTGTTTCCATATCGTATACCAGAGAGTAAAGGGTTGCCCCAGTAGATGCCCGAACTAAAATACGGTAGTTCCAGTGAGTGTAAGGGATCCGATCGGCCCAATATCGACAACTCTCGATTTTTTTACAGATGATTGGTTTGAGGTTCTTATTAGCGATTTCAACTGCACCGTTGATTTGTGGTTGGTAAGGAGAAGATTTGTGTCTTTGAATCCCATACTCGCCGACCAATTCTAGGACTTCTGCCTCAAAATATAACCCGTTATCTGACACTAGCTCAATCGGAACCCCGTATCGGTAGATGATGTTCTTCCGGATGAACTTGGCTACCTTTTTGGCATTCATAATTGCTTTTAACTCAGCTTTGACCCATTTGGTGAAGTAATCAATGGCAACTAGGATGAACACGTTCCCATTGGAGGCTTTAGGTGTGACTTTTGCTATGATATTGATGCCCTATATGGAGAACAACTAGGGATAAATCATGTTGTATAATTCCCGTGGAGGTAAGTGTTGGATATTGGAAAACTGCTGGCATTTAAGGCATCTTCGGACATAGGCGATGCAAATCTAAACCATGGTAGTCCAATAATACCCCGGCACACCCCAACCCAGTTATTTATAATTAAGTTTGAAAGTCAAACCATAATTGTCTTAACCAAACCATAAACACGAGTATCCTTTTAGAGTTATTAACACGAATCCATAAGACTAAAAACTTTTCACAATTTTAAAGTAATTATGCTTATTCAAACTTACTGAAAGGATAAGTAGGTTTAAATTACCCAATTTACGTCTAAACAAAATCATGGTTTTATTCATGCCTTGCTAACCCCACCCGACCTCCTAGATTTGGCTGTGACATCACGTTACCTGAAAAACATAAACATAGGAACCGTGAGCAAAATAACTCAGTGAATGCATCACTACTACACTATTACATAAAATTAAATGCAACAAATCATATCGATGAGGTAATTAATATATATATATATATATAAAATAAGTTAGGGAAGTTTTTGAATTATGTACACATTTTAACGGTCCAGATGTGTTCCACATCCTTACACATTTTACAAAAATGGATGGTTGAGATCATCTCCTTCCATTTACATTTCAAAATTTTCACTTTTTTTGTTTCCCCCTACTTTTGTTTCCCCCGATGTTCTAAAGCTTTTCTCTCACCACAAACACTATCTCCTCCATCCCACCCTCACAAACCCTTTCATTTGCTCACGTCTAACCTTCAATCATCTCCCATCCGCACAAACCCTCTCACCTCACTCCCATTTCCTCTCATCTCTAACCTTCGATCCTTTGTTTTTCTCTTTATCGATGCTCCCATGTCAAACATTTATTTTTCTCTTTTTTTCTGCAGGTTATTTCGCAAACAGCTTGGTATGTGGATTGTTGGTAACCATTTTGTAAATTTTGAGATTTGATTCTAGGGTTTTGGGTACTATTGAGGTATTTTAAGCTTCTACACAGGATATTTCGATTTTCTTTATTTAAAATTTGATTTGAAATTTTGGTGGATGGGGTTTGAATTAGTTGTTTTAGGTGTTCCAACTATGTGTTACTTACTAATTTTATGTTTTTTAATGTAGGTACACTCTCTGATCTCTCTGCCTCTCGAGTATAGTATACCTCTCTCTCTCTCTCTCTCTCTCTCTCTCTCTCTCTCTCTCTCTCTCTCTCTCTCCTTTTTCATGTTAATATATTGGAGTTGTTTTTATAATTTTCAATGTCTTTAAGTTAACCTTATTCAAACAGAACTAATTTTTGTGTTTAATTTGATATCTCAATTTTTTTCTAGGTATGGATTTTTGGACAACGACGACAATGTTTGTGGTAATTTTAAGGGTTTCAAATCTATATATTCCATTATCGCACTTTAATTGTTTGACAAAATGTTCAAATGAGTTGACTTTGGTTTATTCCTTAAGTTGTACATTTTTTGCGTTGTTGGTTTCATTAGTATTTTTTTTGTTCTCTTATAGTCATTAGTTTTCCCAATGGAATCATTTTATTTCATAAAATACTTAAGTTATCTCCTAATATTCAACTAATCCTTTGTTGTTCATTCATTTTATCGAGATTTAGCTTCATTACTAGCTTTAAAAGTTTTATATTTGAATGAGGGAGGTATGTGAAGTTTACCCTAATTTCATTTCAAATTTATCCGCATAACTAGACCATTTGAATCCTAATTCTTTTAGGATTTGAAGTAAATATCATTTAAATGATTTATACATTATTTGAGGACCATCACGAGTACGCAAAAAATGACTTTCATAACTGCAGAATCAATATGAAAGTATGTTGCTACATTCACACACGCACACTCATACACACACATGCAAATCTGAGATTTTTCACATCTATATTGTTTTTGGGTAATAAAAAATCTATTTGTGGTTTGATTATTGGCAAGTGTTTGTTTTTGAACATTTAAATTTGGGGATTTTCTATATTTTTGCACATTTAGTGTTCAAATCTTTAGATTTGTTCTAATTTTTAGATATGTGCATCAATTTTGTTCTCATATCAATTTTTCTGCAGATCTGTTCTAATTTATGCGCATTACAGCTTATTCTATACTGATGTGCAAGATGCTTATTATCCCCTATTTTTTATATTTCATGTACTCTGTTTCTTATTCACTTGGTTAGTTTTACAAGGGAATAGCACCATTTTTCGACAAGAATTAGCCCTAAATTCTCATCTCAACTCAAGGACTGTCCAAATGGGTTGTGATGTCTGTTTTGGGTTAATAATTTACCATGGAATATATATCGAATTTTTCCTTAGAGATGGTGTTATTCATTATCGCATTTTGATTTTATATTGCGCAAATATCAATACACAACTGTAATAGTACATTAACACGGATATCCGTTTGTGCCTTTAGAAAGAATGTATTTAGTTGGCCTTATGTGTATCTAATCATATAGGAAAGGAAGAATGTATTTAGTTGGCCTTAAGTGTGATGATATTGTTCCTACTCCACATTAATTCAAAAATCAAGAAAATCAGAGAAATAGTTCCTACTCATGTTGTCCAGTCGTCCGCCCGCGGGCAGCCTACTGCCGACCGACTCTACTCAGGTATGAAGATATCCTCTATTTTTTTTTTCATTTTTTCCTGCTGTTTTTAAGGACTTTTTTTCCCTTTATTTAGGACACTAGACTATAAGACAGATTGTGTTTTTAGGACACTAGACTATAAGAAATATTGTGTTTTTTTCAGGAGAAACTTTCTCGAAGAATGGTTTTGTAAAAATATGTTTTTCTTTTAATTATCATTTATAATCAATATGGTTGAAATGCTAAATTTGTAACCATTGTTTATGTTCATCGGATAGTATTTTTGGCAGACATCAATTCTTATTGTGTTTTGGGAACTTTTTATCTAAAAAATATGGGATTTTTTGCTTTGGATATCAATTTGATACCTTCTATGTGGAGTTTCCAACTGAGACATATACTTTTTTTAGTAAATTTCCAAGTATTTATATCAAACTTTAATCAGTTTGGGGAAGTTTCTAGATCTAAATGACCGCATCTCCAAATTGAAAGTAGGTTTTAGATTTTGGGGGGGCTTCAATTTGGATGGATGAGGTGGATGAATTGGGGGTTCGATTAGATATATTAGAACAAGTGTTTTGTTATTGTTCAATTAGAATGTAAGTCTTCTTCGCAGTCTCGATAATTTCCATATAAATTTTTTACAATGTTATATTTGTACTTATATTAATGTTAATGCCCTGTCACTTTGGACATTCTGACTTCATATTAATCCATTTCAGTATTCTTATTCCTTGATATCATGATATTGTTTTTTGCTGATGGTGTCAAGTAGTGGCTACAATTGGGCTCGATACTATGTGGTTATGCTGATCAATCCGTTTGAGATAACCATAGTTTACGAATGGGTCATCTTCATCAACGTCAAATCTCACTACAAAACTTAGCTTCTGATACTTTCGAGTGAATGTGAGAGTATTAGGCTCTATGCTGATTCTGATTCTAGTAGGAGCCACTGAAATCGCCTAATAAGTGGATGTATTGTCTTTGACATTCGTCAGAGTCTTGCTAAAATCCTTCCCTATTAAATCGCCATCTTTTTTGGAAAATATGGAAACAAAAGAAGGGTAATTGAGGTCGCTACAGCTCCATTGAGTTCGTCTAATTACAGCAACCATTTTTTTCTTACTATACCCAAGGCTGCACAAGAACTCGATGTAATCTTGGAAATCCATGTCGTAGGTGAGTCCTGGGTCCATGGTTTTATTGGGGCTAACATGACCTACCCCAAAATCTAGAGATATGGCTGGGAGTCCATTCCATTGGTCTTGAAGAACCGCATGAGCATTGTTGATCGTATATGCAGTGGTAATCAGAGCATTGTTGATAGTATATACAGGGTACATTACTCTTATATTTTATACATCCAACTTTAAAGATTCTTGATCATTGTTTACCTATACAACCACCATGATTCTCATTATTGATTTCTAATTCATTTTACTGTCTACGGGTTATTCACATATCAAAGACAGTAAGGTTTTTGGTTTCATCTTAAGATTTGTTCCATATCTGAGTACATAAGGTCTAATTACTTGACATTTGTGGTTTATTTGTGGGCTTTTTACAGATGATGTGTTTGATGGATTGATCATAACTGATCCATTACAGACCTCCCCTCTCAAAGTACGAAGACACTCATCTAATTTCTGTGTTGCATGATTTATACAGAGAAAAATATGGAAATTATATGGTTTTTGAGCAGTGAGTACTGTTTTTTTGCCTCTATTTTTGGATCTTTTGACCTCTATAATGTTTGTTTATTCTTTTTTCTAGGTTTTATCTTGCGAATCAGACTCACTTTAGGCCTCCTGCCGAGTAGCGGGTGAAATGGATACAAGGTACTAAATTGTTTTTGTTTTTGCTTTTGTTTTTAGTATTTTGCTGTGTAATGTCTTTGCGTTTGGTCAGTTGTAGGTTTTTGAGATATTTAAGTGTGATATCAGTTTGATGGATTGATTGTTGTTTGAATAATTTGGGGAGTTTCTTTTCAGTCCGTATTAATTGATCATGATTCTTTATGAAATTATTTTCTGTAATATCTAATTTGAACATTTTACTTTATAGGTTGATTTTTATGTTTTTTTTTTGATATTTGCAAGACTCTAATTGTTGAGAGTTTAATTAGGATTTTGTAAGTATAAGGCTTTTAATGCATATTTAGTCCAGTTTATGTGGGAATGACTCATGGTTTGTCCTTGACAATTGCAACCCTAAATTGATGAGTGCATACCTATGACCATAAATGGATCAGTGCATCCTAAATGGATTAGTTCATCCTAAATGGATTTGTTCATACTAAATATATTAGTTCAGTCTGTAAAAATGGTATTGTGACTGGATCAGTGCATCTTAACTAGATCAGTTCATACCTATTAAATTGCTAATATGTGTAGATCTTTGGGGGGTTTTCAATATTGGGTTTGTTTTGCAGATTTATGACCATTGTTACAGTTCAACATTAGAGACTTATACCCGTTATTACTGTTCAACATTATAGACATGTGTTGGAACTCACATAAGCTTTGTTTATTGTTATATGTGTAATGAGCAGTTGAAACTCTAATAGAGTTTCACTCTTATACCATATTCTTTCCCTTTTTGTTTAATTTTATATTTTGTTGTCTTTACATGTAGTTCTTCGATAAAATTTACTAACGTCTAAATCATCGACGTCCATTACTAGACAACCTTAATGATATTTTTGTTGAATTCTAACAGCATACTGAATTGGACTGTATCCTTCAGACTTGGAATGTTGGACTCAGTACTTTGAGGTTCCATAATTGAGAATCGATATGCGTTCATTTGGGAGCGTAAACCCAATCAGACCTGAGGAGAGTTTTCGAACATGGGGGTCGGGTTGTTCGTGCCTCTTTATACGAGGAGAGGTTCAATATGAGGAGGGGAGTTTTCAAACATGGAAAGGTCTTCCAAAGGAGGTGCAAGGGGTGGTCCTAATGTCATGAAACATAACAGTAATGTTCATTAATTGGCATTCTAATTTCTTTGTTGATTAACATACTAAACTGATTTCTTTTATTACTATTAGTGTCGGGCTCTAATTTCTTGAACTGATTTCTTTTATTTATAACAATTTAGTATGTGACATATTATTGAATGAGGCTAGAGCGAGACATCATTTGTCTTTGATAAGATATGAAACCTACAAGAGGCATAAATATTCAGTGAAATGGGGATAGCGAGACATCATTTGTGTTTGAGGTGTTCTGTAGTGAATTAAGTGTATTTACAGCAATAGTCTTTCTCTTATTTGGTTCCAATCTTAATTTTTCAGCAGAGCCCTAACGAATGGATGGATGCGTGTCGAAGTTTTATATTTGGTGTCCGCTTACTGGTTTCGTGACTTTCTCTAAGATTTTCATTGGTTTCGTGGCTTTCTCTGAGATTTTGGTGGTTTTGTGGCTTTTCAAACTCAGGTATTCTTATTTACATTTTTATTCTAACTCACTTTGCAAACGCACGCTATTATATTTTCATAAATTAAACTTCATTATAAGGTTTCAAAGCCCAATTTTCAAGGTCTCTTACAGTATCTGTTGATATTTTTTCAATTAATCTTCATTTGCCATATTATAGCGATGAGTTACAACATGATTGGGGATTATTTATCGGATGACTTCAATTATATGTCCTTAAGCCAGGTTGTGTGTATAATTTTAGTAAGTTCCATGATGTTATTTGGTGACACACAGTAAAAGTATCATGACTATTAGCATAAATGCATTGTTATTATATGTTTTGTGATTTTTGTATGTGATTTGATTGTGACTTTGTCTCAGATTTTGGAGGCCAAGTCTTGATCAAATTTGATTTTAGAGGCTGACCCTCGGTCAAATCAAGTATACTCTCTCTCTCTCTCTCTCTCTCTCTCTCTCTCTCTTAATTTTGAGGTGTGATCTTCTTCTCTTACTTTTTATTTATGTATCTCAGATTTGAGTTATTCTCTTACTTTCAAGGAACGCACACACGCGCCCCCTGACCTGTCCCCTCCCCCTTTCCCCACTCACACACGTGCACATAAACACACACACCTGCCCGTCCCCTTCCCCACTCACACACACACACATGCGCACTGCATATATGCACTGGTATGCATATATGCATATGCATACATGCACACTCGCACACACGCGTCCATCTGCCCCGTCCCCTCTCCCCTTCCTCACTCACATGCGCACACAAACACACACAAACACGCACACACGCTCCCCCTGCCTGTCCCCTCCCCCCTTTCCCACTCGCACTGTATATATGCACTGGCATATATGCATATGCATATATGCACTGTTCAAATAGTTCTTTTTTCCTTATATTGTTATTTGTTTTATTTGTAGACCAAATATGATGGGATCAAACTCGAAACTGTATTTTTGTATAAAAGAGGTAATCCAATTGGATCCGACGATTCAATCTCGAATTTAGAAAATTTGGATGTGATTGTATATTTCATTTTACTCATTGTATATTTACTTATGTGACTGTATCTTTGTTCGAGAAACTGATTAATTATGTTTATTGTTTGTCAAATCGTACAGAAAAAATCGAGAGGGAAAAAGTGATAATGGCCAGAGGTGGGAAGAAGGATGGGAAGACAGCAGTAGTAGCACCTAATCCAGAAGCACCATGGCACATACATTTTGAGGAAGTCACACATATTCTCCTTTCCCTACCTTCTAGCTCCCATCTCCGAATTTGGGATTTTTTTTTTAATTTGTTGGATTTGTTGTTACCCCTTAAATAGGGTGAATAGTCCAATAAACAAAGGAGACTATGTCCAATTTTTTTTAAAAATTGACACTTAGTTTTTTTTAGACACAGTTAATTTGATTGGTGAATATTGTATATTTCATTTTATATGTGAATTTGTTTGAAGAATTTATACAATTTGGATGTTGGACTATTTGTTATTTGTTGAGCAGGATGAATATTTTCATAAATAAAGGAGTTTATGCCCAATTTTTTAAAATTTTGAAACTTTGTTTTTTTGAGACAATGTGAATTCGATGGATGAATATTGTATATTTCGTATTATATGTGAATTTATTTGATGAATCTAGACTATTTGAATGTTATTGGACTATTTGACATTGTTTTAAAATTACACTTCGAAATTTTTGCGTTTCGCTATTACGTATTTTGAAAAATTGTCGTCGTTTTGCAATTAAGTACTTTGGAAAAGTTCGTCGTGCCTTCAGGCACGGGTATACGCTAGTGTGTATATATATATACTTATCTAGCTCATTCATAATGGATGACCAACTTATCCGAATCATGATTCACATTTCCTATCAACAATAAACAATTCTCCCCCATTTCGGGTCAGGGAGTAACCTCCCATTTCGGTAAACCGAAATGAATAGTTTTATATTCGTAACATTATGATCATATCCATAACCATGCATAATAACATTTTACCAGTGAGTAATATTCTGATCAAATCCATAGCTATGTATAAATACATCTTACCAGTGGGTAATATTATGATCATACCCATATCCATATATAAATGCCTCTTACCAGTGAGTACACTCACCTTGGCCACTTAATGGGTTTTTCCTATGTCTTTATCTGGCACTTGTTAAACTGGTCTCCCTTCTTTTTCTATCATTCTTACAATATTAGAGTTCATTTTCTATATGAAGCAAAACATCAAACACATGGTGTGCATACTTACACTTTTGGGGTAGATTCTATACTTGAACTTCAAACTATCACCTAAGATTCATTTCTTGGTATTTTTATATAATTTTCGAATTTGATATACATATATGAGTCTATTTTAATCTCCAGTTGGAATTACTCAATTCGAGTAAGTATACAAAAAAATATACAAGTTTGAATACACATGATTTCCAATAGAAGAAATATAAAGAGTTTACACGTTCAACTTTTCTTAAACTTGCATCTATCCATACATATACGACAAGGCACGAAAGTTCAATAAACCATGGATGATTTATATCATTTCAATCAGTAATACCAAAATATAAAAAGATTTACAAATAGAATTACCTGAGGGATGTTTAGGTAATTTGCTATTAATTCTCCTCAATTGTTTTCCTCACTTTCTTCTTCCTGAACTTCCCAAGTCTCTTTCCTCAAGCTAAAACTCTCCAAAACTGAACCAATCACTACACCAAATCTGCCGAATTGTCACGATCATTGGCCTTGACAAGTTCAACTTGTCAAGGTCAATGACCGTGATAATTCCTGGGGTGATAACATTTTTTATCACGAACTTGTCACGGTCATTGACCGTGACAAGTTCGTTAGAATTGTCACGGTCCTTGACCTTGACAAGTTTGTCACAGTTAAGGACCATGACAAGCCTGTGATAATGGTAAAAAAATTGTCACGGTCAATGACCGTGACAAGTCCGTGATAAGTTTCTTTGTGAAGGACTTATCACGGTCAATGACCGTGAAAATTCTCGACAGAATTGAAAAAAAATCTTCTGGGCAGTTTGGCCACTGCCACTGCCCAGCAGTATATTTGTACCTTTTATAGCAATGTTGTTCCTGTTCAAGCATCATATATCCAAATAAAATAGAGATAATACAAATATACATTCAAAATAGATACAATATGCATCACGATATAATCCAAATATAATTTCAAATGTACCAACTTAAAAATAATTCAATTCAAATAATGTCACTACATGTCTTGGGTAATGTTAGCTTTGAGGAGGTGAGTAGACCCCACGATATAAGAATTGACACACCCACTAATATACATCGTGCCGCATTGTTCACGCAACCACAATGGGTGGTTATCCTTCCCGGGCATCACATGCGTGACGAGCACCTTAGACTCGATGTCTCAAACCTCATGTCCATGAACTAGTGCACCCTGGACGATATTCGGGTCCCTCAACCCCCGTCCTATCCGCTGTCCATCAAATATGTCCAGTATAAACACGATCGGCCAACTAAGTGTCGACATCGGTCCAAACGGGTCTAAGGGACCGTGACAAGGCCACACGAAGAATATTATTATACAGAAATTATGCAGTCCCAAACTGTCCAAACGGGACAATTCGAGAGATCTCATTACAGGGGTAATGACTCTCGAACGGATCTAAGGGCTATTGAATGCGTACGCATAAGAACTAGAAGGCTAGTATCTATGCGCACTATATGTAGTCTCATGTATGTTTCATTTAATTATCATACTATATATATATTGTTCGTTATACAAAGTAATTTTAAAAAAAAGTTGAAAAATCCCACCCCTATATGGACAATAATCCAGTGGTCATGCCACTTTTAAAATTAACCAACCCAACATCAAACCACTATAATTAGAGCTGTCAACGGGTCGTGTTAACGGGTTAATGGGTCGTGTTAACGGGTTAACGGGTGAAAACACCCTTAACCCGTACACGACCCGTTAAGACTAACGGGTCAAATGATAATACTCAAACACGACCCGTTAATATTAACGGGTACACGACCTGAACCGTTAACACCCGTTAATATTAACGGGTCTAAACGGGTAACGGGTTAGGTGACCCGTTAATACCCGTTAGTACCCGTTAATACCCGCTAATACCCGTTAGTACCCGTTAATACCCGTTAGTACCCGTGTAATATTGGTTAGGGTCACACGACCCAATAAAACCCGTTACCACTAACGGGTGATAATGGGTATAATCGGGTTTAATCGTGTAAGAGTACAAACCCAAACACGACCCGTTATGATAACGGATCTACCGTGTTGACCCGTTAATGACCCAAATCCGATAAGACTAAACCCATTAACTTATAATATCGTGTCGTGTTATCGTGTCGTGCCTCATTTTGCCAGGTCTAACTATAATCCAACTGCAATATCATCAACAAACGTGTATCCCGTACTCCTTCTAATTCATCTACTCAGTTAATTATTTTCATCAATTAAACTAACAATTAAAGTATACAATTATTAATTTACTAATTTATAATGAGGGGCAATCCTACTTTCATATATTAATTTACTAAAAAAATTAATAATCAATCAATTCGTTTACAAGGGACACTACTTACTAAAATTAACCCACACACATGCACACACACACACACACACACGCACGCAACCCCACCCCCCGTCACACCCCCCACATCATTTCCCTCTCTCGCACATACGCACAAACACGCACACTACACACACATATACACACACGTGCACATACACACACACACGCAGCCCCACCCCCTCCCCCACCCACCCCCATCCCTGCCCCTGCCCCCCCACCCTACCCCACCCCCTTCCCCCACCACACACACACACACACACACACATGCACATATATATACACACACACACACATATATAAATGGAAGAGAGAGAGAGAGAGAGAGAGAGAGAGAGAGAGAGAGAAATTGGAGGGAAAGAAATCGGTGAGGGAAAAAGGAGGGGAAAGGGTTTTTGCTGACATATTTGTCACGGTCATTGATCGTGACAACTTTATATAATTGTCACGGTCAATGACCGTGATAAAAAAATGCGTGTTTTTTTGTCACGGTCAATGATCGTGACAAGGCTAGCCGCTGAAAAGGTGTTAATTTTCCCATTTTGGTGTAGTGAATGTTGAATTTTATGAAGAAAGGGGATGGTTTTAAGGGTTATAACCAAACATAAACATCATATGAGGCATTCAAATCATTTATTATAAATAAAGTCCCATATAACTCCATGTTAAGATATTTAACATATCCAAATCATAACCCAAACAAACTTCAATTCCTACTTGGTAGTTTCATCCCTAACATAATAGGTTTCCAATACAAAAGACGACACATCATTTCAAGTTTTTTAGATAAAGATATTCCCATTTCTTTACCACATAGTAAACCTACCCTATAGGCTCCTTTATCGTTCAGTCAACTTCTAGGAATTTTCATTATTTTTCTATATCATAACTTTCTATGATCTTCCACCCAATGACGACCTAGAAACTTATCATTTAGCTTAAGATGGTCCAACAACTTGATGAGATTTCGGCTTAATAGGGCTTGGTAAACTTTAGAAAGGGGAGCATGAAGCTCGGTGTTTTCTTTTCTGACTGGACTAGCACGACTTTCTAGTGCCCAAGTGGTAGCGGTAAGTGCGATGCTGTTGATGGTAGAAACTGTATGAGGCTTTTCATATTTTCTTGGATTGAACTGTTCGAATACTTTGTTTGGCTTAGCTTCTGTCTTGGCAATATTTTCTTCAATTTCCACTCCTGCTTCCCGGAGGGCTAAAAAATATGGGTAATACTGTCCTCCCATCGTCGCTCGGACATGGGGTAAGAAGTTTTTCTTCATAATACTGACTTGCTCCTCTTCAAAAGGACATTTGGTCATAGTGTTCACTTTATCTCTCCACCTTGCTATGAAATTGCTGAGAATTTCTTCGAAATTCCTCTAGAGAAGTTCTAATTCACGACGTGTAACTTCCAACTCCTCATTGTATTTGTACTACGATATGAATTCACGGGAAACATCCTCCTAACTATGGATTCTTGATTCCTAGAAGGATAGGAACCAACGAAGAGCGTTGTCTTTCAGAGTTTGCAGGAACATCTAGGCTATTATTTTCTCGGAGGCACCTAGGAGAGTCATGGCTCGGTGGTAGCTTCGTTGATGAATAATTGGGGTCCTGCTACCCACAAACTTCTCAATATTAGGCATCTTGAACTTTTTCGGCAGCCTTGATTTAGGGTAGCGAGATATATGGGTGTAGTCCATGTAGTTCCCGAAGATTCAGACCAAGTCAATCTTCTTGATCAATAACTTAAGGTCTTCCTTGACCTTGTTCAACTCTTCTTCCTTTGGATCGATGGTTACTAGCAGGTTAGCCCCTTGCTGGGCAAGAATTGGCATAGGGAGCTGAGCTGATGGTGGCCTATTAGTAGGAGGGGCATGTGCAGCGTGGTGATATTCTTTCGAGACCCAAATAGGTTGAGGTGAAGGCGAACCCATAGCATGAGGGAAGATGACCTCGGGCTCTTCAGGAATAGGGATCCGATTTCACTGTATCTCATGAACCTTGGTTTGAAGGTTATCAATCTTAGTGGTAAGTTGGACTAGGACCTCCATCAAATCGGGTTGTACATTCGGTACTTGGTCTGCGTTCTCCATGGATAGTTGGTGAAGGTGGATTCCGGACTTGGAGGAAGCATAAGGAGAGATGACAGAGCTTTAGGATGGTTCAACGGAAGACTGAAGCCAATAGGGAGCCAGGCTAATATGTGATCGACATGAGAAGGAAAATTATTCGAATTTATTTTCAAAAGAGAAAAGGAAGAATTTTTTTAGGAAAAGATGAAATTTTTTTGATAATTTTTGAAAAGGGGAAGAAAAAATGTTTTTAGTCAATAAAAAGGAAAAAAATGCTTTTGGTATTTTGATAAAAGAGGGGGAAAATATTTTTTGGTATTTTGATAAAAGAGGAGGAAAAATGTTTTTAACGCATTTGGTAAGGAAGGAGGAAAAACAAGAGATGAGTTTCAACATGGTTATTATTATGTTTATGTTTTCACTTGTATTAGGTTTACCTTAATGCAAAAAAAATACTGGACGGGACCTGAGACTGAAAAATATTGGGTTTGAAAAATATGAAAAACATGAGTTGACTTGTTTCCAAGCTCATGGATAGGGTCCTATTTTGGAAAAAAAAAAAGACAAAATTGTGCAAAAATTTAGGCGGAATGCCGACCAGGCATCTCGACAGAGTTTCGTGTAGTAATCGAGAAACTAAAAATAAGTGCCCTAGGTTTGATGCCTATATGAGGGTATGCAGTTATTGGGTTAGTGGAAAGGTTTTCCCCTTTAGCATAACTTCCACGATATAGGTCCTGCTTTTGAGGGAAATCGGTACGTGTGGACAGGTAATTGATATACTCGAGTGTACGTGAATTGCCTCACTATATACCTCGTAGGAACAATATGTGTGAGAGCGAGTTCAATATTATCGACGTATGTGAATAAGTTCCCTGTTATATACCTCCCGTCATGAGTTTGGTCAAACAGTACGACGCGTGGGGAACCGTTCAATATACATCGAAGCTATTACGCCAATGGAAGGTGAGCATTATATTGCTTAGGTTAACTGCGACCTGCTAGACGAGCGCCCATCACAAAGTGACCCCTATACGGGATAATATTTTGGTCAATAGCCATGCTCTTGGTGATGTAGCGTGCAAAATGCATGATTCTTGATTAGTATATTATAGAAAGAGTATTTTATTTGGAATGATGAGCATTATGATAATAAGGAAGAATGTACCAGTATCATGAAAAGTAAATTTAGCATGCATCATGAAGGTTACACTAAGAATGGATACGTGAGTGATGTGTGAATATCTATAAGTGAGTGTGTGGTAGTGAATCTAAGCAGAGATCAACTACAAGTTGCATGTGATATGTATAAGTGATCATAGTTATCTACAAGCGTGATAAGTGGAGGTGTGTGCTAGTGACACCTAAGCACGAATATTTTAAGTGGTATGCGAAGCATGTGAGTATAAATGACCCTATATACAAGTGTAAGTAGTGTGAGGTGTACATGGAGAGTATTTACAAGTGTGTGAAGTGAAAAGTGAGTGAGAGGTAATATAAACATGAGGTAGATATATACAAGAAATAATAGAGGAGAAAAAGGGAACATATATGTAGGTGCATACGCATACAAGCTGAAAATGATAACACCCATGCAAACAGAGTCTAGCCCTCTTAAGTGAGTCCCCAGCACAGTCGCCACTGTGGTCATTCAGATATTTTCCCTTCCTCGGTGCTTTCGAGGAAAAAAAGGGAGGATAACTGTCCCGTGACCCTCGCTACATCGGGGGGTCCTTCGACCGTCGTCGTTTTGGGGGTGATATAATAAGATAGAATCGCTAGCCTATTTTGCACAAAACAAGCAAAATAACAAGTCGCCGCCTTGAGAGAGCGACATCAAAGATAAACTGATGCATACGAAACCAATAGATCAAATGTTCGGGGGCTAGGTTACGGAATAGGAAGGTGTTAGGAACCCATCCCTCCCTTTCGGCCTCTCATGGGCTTATGTTACTATTTTTTTTAATTTCTCCGTAAAGTGTGTGCTCGTTCATATATAAGTGGAGATCGGAATTGCTCGACCCGCATCATAGAAAAGAGAGAGTGAGGTCATCTATAGAAATGTTCTCAAAATAATAATTAAAACATATGATATGTGCGCTCATCGAGATATTGATCGTTATGATGAAACGATAATATGTGTTAAATAATATGCAATTATGAGTCACAAGTATGATATATATGGATAATATATGGGTAAAATAGGAAAAAGATGAAAATATGAGAATAGGACTTGAGTTTCGGGTTTTAGCCCGAAATGCCTACGTAGCCTATAAAGGCATTAAAGTCCATGTAGTTCGCATGCGGAACAAGGGTGGGAATTATCTCATATATTCAAACAGGAGTGTATTACATGCATGTGTGTAGAAAAGATGATTTTAGTTTTGAGAAAATATGATGAAGAATCCCGTCGAAATTCATAGTTGTAACCCTCTTTTCCATTGTTTCATTTTTTTTATAGAAAATAAATTATGTACAATATAACTAATAAAAGATGAGATATTAATGTGTATGATCTAAAGCCAAAAGCTAAATTAAGAATTTATATAATTAATGCGAGAATAAAAGGAATTTAACAAGAGACAAGGATGTTTGCACATTTTTTGAAGACTTGAAGCTTGTTCTTGATTGTTGATGAACTTCTTTACATGTTGGGATAAATATGGGATGATAGAGAAGGATATTTTTTTCTAAATGGGGTATGAAAGTGATGTGAATGAAAGGTGGAGAAGAATATCACACAAGGAAACTTCACTGATTGCAGAAGAATATTGTTGAGATCACTGAAATTGATGGTTCTGATGTGTCTTTCAAAGTGAGCTCATACTCTCCTTATATAGGGTAGGGGGATTGCCGATCAGAATTGTCCTTATCCTGCCTATTAACAGGTGACCCAAGACACACTGCCGATAGGCACGAAAATGGACCTGTCAATTGGCAGTGTCGTGCAGATTTTTCGAAAAAATGATCATAAAACGCAATCCATAAGTCCAAATTGTGCATGGAGCATACTGTTAGAAAGATAATTTAGATACCTTTGAGAATCCTTTTGGTCGCTCCTAGTTCTGAGAGTTGACATTAGGTCAAACAGGGATCAGAAGTGCCTGTCGGTCCTTTGGACAAAAGATCATCGGACGACGATGGATTGTTCGTCTAAACCATAAGTCCGAATCATGAACGAGGGGACCGTTGAAAAGGTTGTGTGAGTTAATTCGATGTTCCAAATATATTCTCTCTCTTCGGAGAGTTGACTTTGGTCAAATGGGGCCCGAAAGCGCCCAGTGATCCTTCGGAGTAAAACGGATCGTTCGTCTATACCGTAAGGCTGATTCGTGCACACAGTGGACCGTTGGAAAGGGTATTCAACGCCCTTAAAAGGTTCATTTAGTCTCATTTGAGATAAAGATTTGACTTTGGTCAAACGGACCGTTATACCATTTTCGAGGGAAAACGAATCGTTCGTTCGAAGCGTTATGCCATTTTGCGCACGGGGCGAATCGTTCAGTTCCCTTTGAAGATTAATTACGCTTTCACTCTGACAGTGAAATTGATTGGGGTCAAGTCAGGGCTCGGGACCATCCGGTGGTCTCCAAATCGGTTTTCAGTAGTAAAATGATCCGTTCGTCTGAACCGTTATACCGATTGGCGCACGAAGCGAATCGTTGGAAAAGGGATTCATATCCCTTCGAAGATTCATTGATATTTCACTTTGATAATGGAGTTTAATGGAGTCAAACGTGGCCCGGGAGCGCCTGATAACCTCTACATCGGTACTCGGAGTATAACCTAGGGTTTATAGTGAATGAGGAGGTGTTAGGGACCTAAGGAGAGACCTAGGGGGTCCTAGAATGTGGTGTCTACACACTCGTCATTATAATTTCACATAACATAGTGAAATATATCTTTTGAAATTATCCGTTGTAATCTTTCCATTAAATCAGAGCCAAAGATATCAGATTCAATCCTTATTAATCAAGCTAAACTGTGTGGAATGTTAGTAGGTTATTCTATTTCAATATTATTTTCAAAATTAAAAAACTCAGTTGTCTATATCACTATGTGATTCCTTTAAATCCTTATTATGAAAAACTATAGTTTGAAAATCTTTATTATTGTACGTGATGCATTTAAAGCATGTAAAAATGTTGATTATTTATTTAAACCCGATAAAGGATTATGTGTAAAATTACCGATAATTTATCTAATAAATGATTAAGTCTTTTCAAACCCTAGTTACAACCCATCCTTTATCAGGTACAATTGCATAACATATTATTAGGGAATATACTACCATTTTACCTCGAAAAATTTATTTGGCCCTAGGACTCAAGGTATTGAGTGCCGAGTTTTGCTAGCTATATGGATGCCATTGTTCGAAGTTTGTGCTCAAAAGTGTTACTTTGTTTCCAATTATGTTGGATTAGTTTATGTTCAAATATCATGGATTGATTAGTCATAGTTATTGCAATACACATTTAATCCACTTAAATCTTTGTAACTTGATATTATGAGATATTCGGTTATAAACTTTTTTATTTATACTAACTGTTTTATTTTTACCAACTATATATCTCTATAGTTTTAAATTGCTTGATTTGATCTATCATACCAACTGAAGTATATTTCAATTTTCGTTTCATCATATTTATTACCTCATATTATACTTCTCATCTTTTTTTAAACTTGTCATTATATAACTGAAATTATTTACTTGACAAGGTATTTCTGATTCTTTTTCACCCCCTCCAGTGATTTAAAGTAGGTACCTATAAGCAATGATGAGGAATTCAGTGATCTCAAGCTAAGATTATAAGATGATCAATGGAAGTTAGTGTTAGTCAAGAATAAAAAGTAGTGGTGGAGAGTGATGTATAACTTGAAACTATGTACTCTGACCCAATAGATTATCAATACAACCTCATATTTTAAGAAAAAACATGGATTTTGTTATAGTTTTGTATTTATTAAGATATACCTCACATTCAGGAAATCGAGTCGTGACACTATGTATTTGCTAAAAATTGGTGGGTGAGGTGAAAGTTTATTAAAATATGGGTGATGAGACGATTTAGGTAGGTGTATCCAAGAACTCCCTTATCATATTAATTAGGCCGTAAGGTCCTTTGCTCTTAATGTATACGTTATTTGTAATTGTATACACAAAACTAACATGTATATATAAAATATCACGTATACATTATCAGAATTCATAAAACATTATAAAAAAGATTGCGCATATATTACAACACCGAGACAGTAATGAAAAGGACAAAATACTACTAGACTTTATTTTTAGATATTTTCATCGTGTCCTTGATGTAAAAAAAAGATATGTACCACAATGAAGCCAAATTTTTTTATTTATATTAATTTCCTAAAACTAATATTCTAGTATTTTTCTTTGAAACTAGATTAACATTTGAATCACCTGATAATGAATTAAAGTAGACTATCTTAACATATTTACGTATAAATTAAGATTGATTTAGAATTAGAAGAGAGAGCAGTCATAGATACTGTAACTTTAATATTCAAACTTTCTCTATCACATACATCCTCTAATTAATTGCAAAAACGGTATAGTCATTTTAGAAATAAAGTGTTAACAACTAGATTAGTCACCTTGCCACATCACCTAGTAAGAAATTACGGTGCGTTTTGCATGTGCAAAAGCAGTTCACCTTTTTTTTTAGGATGTGGCTATCCCACGCCCTAAACATCTTTCCCCACACTTTTTTCAATATAAAGATAAAAATACTCTTTCTCATTTCATTAAAACATAACATTAGTTTAAGTAAAATAAAATTTATATTTTAAGATAAAATATAATTCTATTATTATTATTATTTTCATTTTTTACTTTAACATATTACTATTTTTTAATTAGATTATAGTACATTTCATAAATTTATTATACTTTGCTATATATTTCGTCACTAAATTTGAAACTTACTCTACAAAAAATGATATTTGGTAATATTTGAAAAGTTTGTTGGAGAACTGAGAGCTATGAGAAAAATATAGATTCAACAAATAAAGCTTCACAATTAAAAAAGAAATGAATAATGCTATAAACACACCAACACGGGACACCATTTTGTGAACATTGAATACATGAGACACACACTACTCAATTGTCCACCTATAACATGGGACACATATCCAATAACCTCAATTGTGTCCCCAAGTCGTGTTTCTAGCATATTTCCAAAAAATAACTAACAAATATCATCAATTACCATATGCACACTGACCCTCCACAAATCATTCTCAAACTCCCATATACCTCCCCCTCCAATTCTCAAATATCATTCTCAAACTCCAAAACTAAACCAAAATTTAACAAATGGACACATAACCTTTAGATCCAATATATTTTCTAAAGTGAGCCTAAACATCCCTAAAATGTAGAATATTTACTGTAAATCGAAAAATCATTTATAATTAATGAGCCTAGTAATACCTAAAATGTAAAATATTTATGTTAAATCGAAAAATCGTATATAATTAACGAACCTAATAATACCTTACCTGATTAAAGATGCTTCGGTACATTTTTATTTTTCAGTCAGCTCACCCTGAAGATCAAACTACAATGAAGTTAAGATTAGGAAAAAATAAAAATGTAACTTTTGGTACTAACAAATAACACAACAAAAAACAGGAAAATTTTCCAAATACTATATATATGTGTAGATTTTAAAATGAAAATAACACTCTAAACTAATCATAAGATTTTTTTTAAAAATAAAATTCAACATCTAACTAATAAAGACCCAAAAATGTGTAAATGTTAAACACGTAACGTAATAAAGGGATATCAACAAAAATTGGAGAGCCTCTTAGGCCATCTGTACTGGGCAATGTAAATGTGTAAAACTACACATTTACATCTCACAGTGGGTAAATAATGGTGTAGTTGGAGGAGAGAGAAAAGTTAGACGAAATGCAAATGTAAACACCCGAAACACAATGTGTAAGTGGGCCCTACGTGATCTGCGCGTTAAACACAAAATCGCCCAGACTGGGCGTTAAACATAAAACCGCATAGATTTTCTGGGCGGTAAACATATAACCGCCCAACCTCAATTTAAAAAAAAAATATAAGTTCCAAACGATAACTTTTCTAACGGCTAAAACATATTTACAACGGTAACTTTTATTTTTGTGTATTTATATTACATCCCTCACACACTTTGAACACAAAAGTATTTTATATCTTTGAACATTATAATTTAAATAATTATAATGGATTCTTCTTCTCAAAGTACTCCGTCTAATTCTAGTCGATTGCCAAATTTTAATGCACACGATGAGGTGTTGCTTTGTATGGCATACGTTAAATTTTCTATATATGGTGCTATGGGGACTAACCAAGCGGGTTCTACATTATGGGAAAAAATTACGAACGAATATAACTCAAGCGAGGGTGTCATTTACAGACGGTCTGAAAATACATTGCAGGGAAAATTTCGGAAAATTAACACAGATTGTGTGTTGTATACGGCGAACTTGTCCAAAGCATACGGTAGGGGGAAAGAAAGCGGCACGGCGGAGGTTTCATGGGTAATTACAATTAATATTTATTTATTTTATATTCATTTTGCAAAAATTATGCGAGAATATTTTTTTTGATAGGTTCAACGAGCTCGTGATAACTTTCTATAAAAAACGGGTCATAAATTCAATTACGACCACTTCTACGAGGTGCTTAAGGATTTTCCAAAGTATTCGATGTCGACCACTGGTTCACAATATACTGATGAAGAAGATAATGGGAACCCGCTTAATTCGAACAACAATGATACAAGGGAATTCAATAATCCGTTGAAAAGACCGGAAGGACGTAAATCTGCGAAACTGAAAGGGAAGAAAAGAGCGGCAGCCAACAGTGCGGCTTCACAAACGCTCATTTTAGAGAACTCTGATGAATTCAACAAACTTTATGACAAAAATTCAGCAGAATCCCAATCAATCAAAAGAACTCTAAATGAAAAGATTGATGGTTTAATTTCAATTCGCACCAAAGAGTATGAAGCTCAACTCCAACGTGACGAAGATCACATTATTTACATGGATACAAGTAACTTCACTCCCCAACAAAGAGCCCTTTATGAGATGCGATTGACTCAGATAATGCAGCGTCGGGCTCAAGCATTTCAGAACTTCTAATATTAGATTATTAGATTTATATGGTTATTTATGTAACTCAAATTTATTAATTACTAGCTTTTCTACCAATGTTCATCAATGACTAGTTTTGCCCAAACATATTTTATTTAACACGAAGAAAATTGTCTACATATTGAAATTACAATCAAGATTATGATTCTGCATGACGATTCCAAATGTGTTCCATAAGGTCCTCACGTAACTGGTTATGGGCATCCTTGTTCCACATCTTTGCCTCCCGCACCTGGTAGTGATAATGGCCAGCGAGACTTTGTCTGCTTAAGCAGGGGGGTGGGTCACGTAAGGGCTGGTCAGCTCTCCAAGTCCCGTCTCGTACTTCTTCCTCGACAATCATATTGTGTAATATGACACAAGCCTTCATAATTACACGTAAGTCTTTATATTCCCAAAAATTCGCCAGATTTTTGATGAAGTGAAACTGTTGTTGCAAGATGCCAAATGCCCGTTCCACATCCTTTCGGGCACCTTCTTGGGCTCGAGTGAACACCTTTTGTTTTTGACTGACCGGTCTCTTGAAACTCTTAACGATAGTTGCGTAGGGCGGATAGATACCATCTGCAAGGTAGTACCCCGTGTCATACGTGTTTCCATTGATTTCAAAGTGCATAGGGGGACGATTTCCTTCCAGAAGTTCTTCGAACACGTGAGATTTCGCAAGAACATTCAGATCATTACATGCACCAGGCATTCCAAAAACTGCATGCCAAATCCAAGTATCATAAGACGCGACTGCCTCTAAAATTATAGTGGCAGCATGGGAATGACCCTGGTATTGTCATTTCCATGCATGTGGACAGTTATTCCATTGCCAGTGCATGCAGTCAATGCTCCCAATCATCCCGGGGAACCCACGTCGTTCATTCTCTGGCTGCATGCAGGCTATATCTGCGACTGTAGGTGTGCGGCAATACTCCGAGCTAAACACCTTCACTACAGCCCTACAGAAACGTTTTAAAGTCTGAATCGCTGTTGTCTCAGCTATTTTCAGATATTCATCTTGTAAATCTCCGCATCCACCATACGCCAACATACGAAGTGCACAAATAATCTCTGTTATTGCTGATAAGGAAATTCGCTGAATAGTCTAAAAAAAACCATTGTTATCACCCACCTTTGCCACATAAGCTCTCGTTCTAACATTAGTGATTGAAGTTTCCTTATGTAGTCCTCTCTAAAAAAAACCATATCACGCCATTGGTCGCGTGAGTAAAATGTCCCGGGAGCTAAGTCATTATGAGTGGTTGGCGGGTCTACTCGAATGACTGTTGTGCCACTCAAATTTGTATTTGCAACTTCAATATCCCTTGACAAAGGTATAAGATTTGACGATGAAGATTGTCCTTGTGTGTTGTATATATGGGGAGCCTCCCATCTATCTCCTGGTGCGCTGGGTACCCGTAAATCAGATGGTGCAATCGAGGCGAACCCCACCCCGTCATGATTTTTCCACCGAATTAGGGAGCTTAATATTGCACCTTTACCCACAATCTTCCAGTATGTCAACCATTCATCCTCCGATGAGACTGCGAGACAAGCAATTGCAGGTTGCCAGTTGCCAATTTGTTCCATATACCCCTTGGAATGAATGCCATTAGATACGGTGGGTTTTCTGGAATCGCAACGAGACTTGTCATTTGACGGTAGCAACGATCTCCGAGATACCAAGTTCCACCTAACTCGATATCCAAAAGCATTATCCGTCTTTGCCCCAAATCGTGAGCAATTGTAACGATATTAAACTGGTTTTCTGCTAATCCCATATAAGGTTGCCATATGACTGACTCGGGAGAACGCATTTCCAGTTGCTCTTGCATTACCGAACTTTTAAATCTCATCTGACCCAATAAAGTCTCACGTTGATCAGACACCCATCGTAGCATACGCGGCCATCTTTCCACAGCATTATCGTGCAATATGGGAGCCATCGTGTGAAGGTACTCGTAGCCAAAGTACTGCGCGTTTAAGAAAAAACTCATTAGAATTAAGGAGATTATTACACTAAAAAAATTAATTTTAATGATCGTGATACAAGTGTAAAATTAGAGGGAATAATACCTCTATAAGTTGCCAAAAACAATTTACTGATTTTTGCGCATTTATGGTACACGCGTCAAGCGCATAGTAAATACGCGCTAAAATGGCAGAACCACAATCCTTAGCAGCCATGTCGTTAAGATTGTTTAAATAAGTTGCCCAATCTACACACAAGGTGTTATGGCCTGTCGGGAAAAAAATGGAGCTCAACACATACAATAAAAACTCTGGCAATCTGTTCTTCGCTCGCTAGTCTTTGCTCCGGAACTTGTTCGCACCAATCCAACATGTATTTTTTTACTGTTTTACAAGAAATATTTCTTCCTTTGAACTCTGGGTGGCCTATTCCGGGAAAATATAGGTCGAACATTTGCTCCATAGTATACTGACTAAATGTTGGAAAACTAGGCAAAATTGGATGAATTCCAATTGGAATTCCTAAAACCATATAATTTAACAATTATTAAATATGGAAACATCAAACAATAAATTATAAAAATACAAAAATTGTGCGAAAAAACATTTCTGAAATATTTACCTGATAAATGAACAAAATCATAAGGGGTAATCCCCAACTCCACACTAGGTAGATGGAATGTATGAGTTATTTCCGACCACCTACTTACGAGCGCTCCAGTCAATTGGTTGTCGGAGTTAGGAAAAGATTCGCTAAATAAATGACTAAAACCAAAATTCCCAATGGCCGCTCGCACAAATGGAATATGGGATAATTCAGCATACACCTCTATCGGACTGTGGATACTACCGCGCATATGAAATTGACTGTCGGTTGGATTAGCTGTAGGATCAACAATCATGTCTCTCGCATGCAAAAAACTATCGTCAAACAACTGACGATAATTTCGATACAAGACTGGCAAATTCGGTGGTAGGGGTGGAATGGGATTAGGTTTTGCAAGTTTGCCACACCATTTTCTTTGAATAGATAACATATTTAAAATAAATGGTATTGAATATATAAAAAATAAGTCTTTGAGTTTTGGGATTTAAAAAATATTCAAGAATATTGTAGGAGATATTTTGTAATAAGAATGAATAATTTTGTAGGAGAAATAATTTTGTAATAAGAATGAATAATAGGAAATATTGTAGGAGAAATAATTTTGTAATAAGAATGAAAAATAGAAGAGGAGAAAATGTTATTTATAGGGGGTAAATATATAATTAATATTTAGTTACAACGGATATATTTGTAACGGGTATAAACGGCTATAAACGTCTAGAGGCTAACGGTAAAAAATTGGTTAGAACTGGGCGGTAATATGTTAGCCGCCCAGATTTGCTGTGTTGGCTTGGGCGGTAAAATGATAGCCGCCCAGATCTGGGCGGTAAAATTATTAACGCCCAACACTGCCACGTCCCTCATTTGCGTTGTCCCAGTGTAAAACCTCGCCAAACAATCTACCCAAAACAATCTAAAATTACATCTCCACGTAATCAATTTAGACATTCCCACTACAGATGGCCTTAGATTTTTATCCATAATCATTAATAAGGTGTACAATTTACTACTTGAAAACCTCAATATATGGCAGACATTGAGCAGCGGTTTGAAAAAATAAACAAAGTAAAACCTCAAATTTTTGTTAGATTATAAAAAACAAACTCATTTATAAATTAGTGTGAAACCTATCCTATATTGTTGTATCCTCCCCAAAACAAAATAGAACAAAAAAATTGTAGGCTAACTAAAACCTCAAATTTTAAGAAACCTAATCCTTAATATGTGGTAGAATAATTGATAATCTTAATAATATAAGTCCCTAAATGTTAACTATGACTAAAAAAATCTTACTTGGGCAATTTTTCAACCACTTAGCATACAAACTCAGTGAAATGCTTACTTGGGAATTTCATTACCCATGTAGCATACAACATGTATAAAATTAAAGCTTTGGAATATAACTTACATACAAACTATAAATTAATATAGTGTGTATGAACTAATATAAGCAAAAACAAAGAAGCACAAAAGATTAAAATATGAGCAGTGATTACCTCCAAAAGAAATCAGTACTTGCTTAGTGAAAATTAATACCTACAAAATAATCCAAGTTAGATATTATAAATCAAATCCCATCTAAACCCACAAAAACATTTGAACCCCTCATCCCCTAATTTTTAAAAGATAAAAATGAAAACCCATTATTGAAAATAAGAGATGAAGATGAAGAGACCAAAAAAAATCCTAAACCCCAAAATCATGATTCAAACCTCAAACAAAAATGATTAAGACCATAAAAATCTTTGAAAAAAAGTGGATGAAGATAAAGAGATACCTTTTTGCTTGATGGTGCCATCGCCCATTTTTTAGATAGAAAAAGGGGTAAATGACGCAAAGACCATATAAATTCTCTAGAACCATCCAAAGAGAGAAATATAAAAATTGGGATAGATACAAATTCTTGCTACAAAGATCACATATACAATTGAAAACTGAAAAACAACCAATCATATACATATACATTCCGAGGGAAGTAGTAAATATCTGAAAAAAGGCATCGTCAATTCCGAGGGTGTTGTTTAGTGTATCGTGGAGGGAGAGAAAGAGAGGGGCGGGCGTAGTTGCATATTATTGTCTATTGATGGACTTGAGAGAGAAGGTAGCGAGTGGGTAAGAGATTGGACAGGGTGAGAGGCTTGAGGTGGGAGGCTTTTTTTACAAAAACACCCCCTATTTTAAATTAAAGTGAAATTTAGAATGAGAAAAGAGGGGGAAACAATCTCAATCCTTGATTTGTGAATGATGTGGCCAAATCCTCACGCCTCATTAAGTTATCATCTTATTGAATAGTAAAAATATCCTACTCCTTATTATATATACTAGGGTATGCCCGTGCCTGAAGGCACGACGCCAATTTTCGAAAGTGTACGTCGTTGATAGTTTGAAAAAATGGGAAAAGTTTCATTTCTTTAAGCCGTGTTATACAATGTCGTGCGACGTCATGTTCATACCTAATGTTATCATGTATTATCGTTTTAGTTGTATTTTTACTCGTTTTTTCATGTATCATCATACTACATTGGCTATCAGAATTTTAAAATTGTGTAAGTCATGTCATTTCACATTCTAAATGGGTTGTGTTCGTGTGAAATAAAAAATAACACGAAGTCATGTCATATTGTGTTTGTGTCCAAAAAAACATATCGCGTCGTGTCGTCCCAAAAGATAACATTGACACCCCAAAAAAATATTCTTAGATCTTTTAATTTAACAATCCCAACAAAACTTGCACATCAATAAATACATATCGAAAATATACAATAAGTTAAGAAAAATCCAAAGTATTGAATCTTGTATGACTAAGTCAAAAAGCTTGTTTACAACACAGTGTTGTAAACAATTGATAAATTTTGGGCAACTTTTCTTGTGTTTATATGACTATTCACCGTGTTTGAGAAATAAAAAATAGCCCAAAGCAACACTAATAGTCCATCTTTGACCTCGAATAAATAACATCATATCCATAAAGAACTAATTAATGTCCTAAAGTTTTTTCAAAACACTCTAAATATTTTAGAAATTCGGATCCAATATGTGACCACTACTCGGATCAAATACATTGATATTCAAGACAGAAAAAGGAAAAAAATTCTAAATCCCGCCCAAATTATTTACTGAATAGACATTTAAATAAATAATTATTCATATACATGTATTTACACCTGTTACATAGTTTTGGAATAAATAGATATAAGGAAAATGCCTACATGCTTGTGAACAAATGAAAAGCCCAAAAGCACAACTTTGGCACATACCACAACTTTGACTTCATATTCCTATTAAACTTTAGAATTCCCCTTAAATTGGAGGCCTCCTTTCGGTGCATAATACCAAAGGAAGACATCGTCCCCAACGTAGCAGTCATGATCACTGATCATATTACAGTTGCCCCAACCGCCGACTGCCTCCCATATTTTCCAACAACAGAGGACAACGTGAGAAAAGCCACTGATATAAATGCTGACGAAAGCCACACCAACTTGCTAATAACCTACATAACATGTTTCTTCGCCTTCCTATTGACAACCACAATAGTCGTCTGGACCACCACAACAACCAAAGATATGAAGAGTGCGAGCGAGTCAGATTTGAGGAATATTATGAAGTCAGGCTTTGGAGCAATATTCGCTTCTAGAGTGAATCTAGAAGGATGATTATTCGGGTCATCGACATGCTGGCTAGGGACAGTGAAAATGGAGGTGAATGTAATAGTGGCTTTGTTTTGGCAGCCATTTCCATTGCAACATTATGCGCGAGATGCCTCCAGTTCAATTTCCAAATTAGTTTGCGTCGAGGGTTGCATATGATATGAAATGACCTACAATACATCAGTTAATCGTGAGTAAAAATACATACTGAACACACCAATTCAATTCAATATAAAGTAGAGTGTAAATTTAAAGTCAATGAAACACCCCAAAAAATTATTACACAATCCTGGAAATTAAATTTTAAAAGTAACCAATTGCTCGACTTGTTGCAAAGAAAAGCATATTTTGAAACTCCCCCTGAAAATAAAGAAAATAAAATAGAAAAGAACTTTTCACACACACGTATATGTAACTAAAGAGACTCAAGCCTATATTTTCTTCTTATATTCAGGTGAAGACCTAAACTAATCAACACTAAACATAAATATACTAATTAGTGAAATGAAAAATCTGATCAAATAATATACATATATTTTTTTTAATCAGGTGTTCATTCAAAAACAAAGCGAAAATTATTTACTATAACATACCACTCAATTTCGAACAGAATTGCTTGTATTGATGTCTGCATAACTACTCGCACGTTGTTTCCTTGATGTGAGCTCGATCATCCCTGTTTGCCTAGTCTCAATAATTAGAGACCTAAATTGACCTGTCACATGCGCTCAGTGAACTAAAATCAAGATTGATTCAGCTTCTTAAGCTCTTTATCAGCTAATAACCGCCAGCAAAAAGAAAGAAAACGATCAGTAAATGGTACCGGAGAAACCCAAAAATACACCCAAAAACAAAGCAGAAAAAAACTAAAGTGAAACTATCAGCAAACGTTACAGTCTGCAAAAGATAGTTTAAAACATACAATAGTGTACGCTATAACTTGATCGGTAACATTTTTCAATCATTTACTTTTTTAGTGGTTAGATTTCAATCAAACATTGTTTAAAACTCTGCATATGAGGATCAACTGATATGGTAGCAGCATTAGCACCATAGTGACGTAATAGATAGAATTGATAATGTTGTTTACTTGCTAATTTTTTTACAGAAATGCAAGTCATAAACACACACACACACACACGTTTAAATCAATGTGCGCGCAGGGGACACGTAGTACTCTGCTTTAGCAAATTCTCAAGCCAGTGATGATAAAAAATGTGCAAGCACGCCATATGATCAACTTCGAAATCCACCTCGAACTCTTCCAAACGTATAGGGCATCTCGACCCACAACCCTTTACTTTCACCAATCATAATGCAATGGAATACTTATTTTCCAGTCGTTTAGCCAATTCATCAACTTGTTCGTTTCCATGGTCATCCTCCGTGTAGCAAAATCCTCCTGATGCTGTATAACATAGGAAACACAATTGATCTGATTTTAATAACAATATAATTAAACTAAGAACCTTGAGGAAGATCTGGGAAAAAAAAACTAAGTCTAAAAAAACTCAACGCCGCAGATCTGGGAAAAAAAACTAAGTCTCAAACATAAATGATAAATTTGCAACAAAAAAATCATACAAAACCTAAGTCTCATACAAAAATCATAAATTTGCAACATTAAATATGAAATCTGTTGGGGAGAAGATGCTAAGAGAGAGAAAGGTCCGGCCTATTTCTTTAACACACCGAAATGAGGAAGAGATAAAAATTGAAAATAGGAGATACAAACCGTTAATCAGAGAGACAAATCGGAAATCCAAAAAGAGACTAATCGAAAATCCAAAAACTAACTTTGTAGCCAAAATTAGTTCACAACAAATCTAAAATCAGAAATCAAATAGACAAACACCTGTGGAGATATTTATGATATGTTCCTGCAAGGCAAAAACATACGAAGACACCAAAATATCAACTAAAGTATAAAGAATATTAATTCTCACCATAAATCTCAAGAAAAGACATCAAAAATAAAAGTAGTGTATACCCATTACTATGTTGTGTTTGAGTTTGATGTTCGATGTGGTTTACGACCCCTATTTTTGGGATAATATGCTCTGTTTGAGCTTGGTTGGGCATTTCCTGAGATCTGTGGCTTGTTTGCTCAACGTCCCAAAAATACTGTGAAACCTCCATAAAAATCTTAATGAGGGTGTACCTTTTATCTGCGAAAAAAATAGCACTAAAATAATATAGGGGAGTGAAGGAAAATACCTCCAAAAGATCTTGGATACAGAATCGGGATCGTTGGAATCTTTGCCTCTACTGAGATATAAGAGGCCATTGGAAGTGGCCTTGAGTTCTGAGAGAGACAAAAGCGTCTGCGTGTATAGGTGGGTGGGTGGGACTGAATATTAGAGTTGAGTGTATGCGTGTGTTCTTTGCTCTGTTTAGAGAGAGATAAGCGTCTGCGTGTATAAATATGTCAGAAGCTTGTATTGTCTTTTCTGAGACATGCGAACTGTCCTTGTGCTATCGTTTTATGACAACAAAACTCTTTTGTTGAGATTGTCTTTGATGTATCAGAGATTCGAGAGAGTGTATTCAATCCCAACCCTTCATTTCATGTGTAGGTGGCATTGATCCCAACCCTTAAGTATGTTATCTTCTTATTGAACAGTAAAAATACCATTACTCCTTATATATATACTAGGGTATACCCGTGCCTGAAGGCACGCTGATAATCGTAAAATGGTAAAAAAATTCAAAGTATGTAATTGAAGAAGGCAAAATTTCGTTTTGCCAACAAAACAAAATATAATTTTAAAAAAATCAGTCATAACCTTTTTTTATTTATACGACTAACTACCCTTCTTAACAAATAACAAATAGCCAACAATGTTTAAATAGTCTAAATTTATCAAACAAATTCACATATAACATAAATTGAATTCACATTGTGCCTCAAGTAAATAAAGCGTCAAATTTTAAAAAAATTGGACATAATCTCCTTAATATATTGGACTATCCACCCCGCCTGAAGGCACGACGAAACTTCTAAAGTACGTAATCGTAAGACGGGTAAAATTTTCAAAGCGCTTAATTGTAAAACAACAAAAATTTTGTTCCCCAATAAAATTTCATAAATTAATTATCTTTGAATGAAGTTAGGGTTAGTTGGATACAACATAAAATATTTTTTTAACATAACACGAATATAATCCAAATAAAGGTGACACGACATAACAAAAAATATTATTTTCATTTATTTACATCCGTGTGTGTTTAGTTCGTGTTTTTTCAAAAAAATTTAGCGTTTTAGTTTGAGTCGTTTTCATTTTAGATTTATACATATTTTTTCTAGGTTTAATTTTCTATTTTCTTTTTATTAGTGTATTTTGTTTTGATTTTTGATTTTTATTAGTTTTAATCTTAATCTTTATTGTATTTTATTTTATTCTTAAGATTAGTTTTTAGGAGTTTGTTTTTAGTTTTATTACATTTTAATTTTTAGGACTTTAGTTTTTATTTTTATTTTAGATTTTTAGTTTTATTTCTTTTATTTTATTATTTGAGTTTTATTTTATAGATTATAATTTTATTTTTAGTTGATTTTATATTTTTAGTTTGTAAGTTTTATTTTTGTCTAGTTTTAGTTTAATTTTTAGGTGCAAATCTAACACACACACAAAAAAATATCCTACGCCTTACCTACACCATATCTACTCACACACCCTCACCCTAACACCATACACCCCCATCCACACTCAAACACCCCCTAAGACACACACATTACCATACACCCTACTACACCCAATCATCACTACACTCATCTTCAACCTCACTCACCCACTTCTCTCTCACCTCCATAACCACCACCTTCCAACAACCCCATGAACCCACAAATACCCATCTTCCATTTTTATCCCACAAAACAACAAACCTTCCAACAACTCCATATCCCTCACCTAAGCTAACCATACCTTCAACCCATTTACCTCCACCTTACGTCCAAACCCGCGACCCAAAACATGATGTCCCCCTACTCAATCCGATCACAAAATCAAACACATGCCAACCACCTTACCACCCCCTGCCATGGTCGACCTGAGCTCCACCTACCTCTGAACCCATAACCCGGAATCAAACTAAAACCTGAACCCATCTCGGGTTTCTGTCCAAACTCGTAATCTATCAACTCGCGACCTCATGAACCCGACCTTACCCCCGCAGGAACCTACCCACAACCTGCCAAAACCGAACCCGACTTCAATCTTTGACCCGCTGCCAACCTCCTAGCCCAGCAGCCACCAATCCTCATTCTCCATATAACTCCTTCTCTAAACCTCCTTTAGGACCCGAATCCCGAAACCATAACAAAACAAAATAACACATTATTTCCAAACAATGGTAACAAACCTTGTCCAAATAAACTCACAGGAGCTTGTCTCCGGACCCGATTTTGTGGTAATCTCCGTTGCCACAGGAATAGCATGTCGCTGTTTGGGAGCGGGACTAACATACTTGCAACCCCTAAATCGATGTCTTCAAACTATATGCAGAACGAAAGAACCCTTTTAAGATTTGAAAATTTAAGATCTCAAAATCTGAGAAACCCAAATAGCAATGTGTTCAAATGGCCAGAGCCTTGTGCCTTGTGCTTTTAGTTGTCAGAAAAGTCGTAAGGAGAGAGAGGAAGCATTGACGTCTTCGAGGCTTGTGCTTTTAGTGGGTATAAATGGCCAGAGCGGCACAATTAGTTTTGGCCGTGAGATGAGTTACCGTGGCGTGGTGCAAAATCATGTACAAATATATATTGATACAAACAACCATCGATAAAGGAAGACGAACATAAAAATTAACGCAACAAATCCTACCAAAATACCCAATCAAACATAAAAACACACAATGGAGGGGAAACCATGTCAAACGGTCAAACCTGAAGAAAGTTAGGAAGAAATATCTAGAAATTAAGGGATCTCAAACCATATGAGAGAGAGAGAGAGAGAAATGTGGATCACCTCTAAAAAAAGTTGGTCTTTTTAGTTACCACCTTATCCAACAAAAATGTAGTCTCAGTTCAAAACACAAATGTAGTGTCTCTCTCTCTCTCTGTACTTACCTTTACGTGAAGATATACTCTAGCCAGTTGTGAGTCCCAATGAAAAAAGCCACACGTCCGAAGGTTTTTAAAATTGTCCAATGAAATATCAACAAACACAGTTGGCTGAAAAAAATCTAAGCGGGTTGGAGGTCCCAAGATATTTTTTTTGACGTATTACTAATATAGCCTCTATATTTGAATTATAGTAAAATTTTAGAAGAAAAAAGAGGGGGAAAATAAATTTTAGTAGGTTAAAATTGTAAATGTCATATAAACTATAATATAAGATGTGGTGAGTTGTAGAGCTTATGGTGTGGATTGCAATCTCACCCTCAACTTAGTGCGTTGTTGGCTTCGCTCTGAACCGTGAAGTGTCTTTCCATCTTATGAATAGTGAAAACACCATTGTAACTTATTATATATATATATATATATATATATACAGTCCTGCTCTTGTGCGGACCGGACATGTGTCACCTGGCGGTGAGCCCAAAAAAGAGAGAGAGTGTGCCTATAATTTAGGCGATAATTTCTAGGCGCACCGTTAGGTGACACATGTCCGGTCCGCATTCTTAAAATGCGGACTAGTCCGCACATGAGCATTATTATATATATATATGTATGTATATATAAATTTTCTATACATACATGATACATACATACATACATACATACATCATAAATTATATACATGTACATTTAATATCATGTATTTTTTAGGGATATTTAATGAGGTATGTTGGGGAGTTTTAACAATAACTATATATATATATATATATATATATATATATATATATATATATATATATATATATATATAATGCTTTTGTGCGGACCAATTCGTATTTTAAGAGTGCAGACCGGACATGTGTCACTTGGCGGTGATCCTAAAAATTATAGGTTAAATTATAGGCACTCTCTCTCTTTTCTGAGCTCACCGACATGTGACACTTGTCCGGTCCGCACTCTTAAAATGAGGACTGGTGCGCACAAGAGCAGTATTGTATACAAGGTTCTAAAAGGCGCGAGACGTGGTCAAGGCGTAGAGGTCAAGCCTCAAGCCTTAGGAGCCTAGGCGCGCCTAGGCGAAGCCTAGGCGTAAAAAGGCGTTTGTCCTTTTTTTATCATTTTAATTATTCCAAGGCTAGGAATATAATAAAATAGTACATACCTTGAATTTTGAAAATATATCCATATGTTTGGTAGCCATCTTTCTCACATTCATGCTCCATAACCAATATTTGTCAACTAATCATTTGTTTTGTTTTAAAAAAGTGTGCCTTAAGCCTTTTACTAAGAATAGGGGGTAATAAGGCGTAGGCGATGCGTTTCTCCCAAGCCTCAAGCCTTGGCGGGCCTTTTAGAACAGAGATTGTATATATATATATATATATATATATATATATATATAACTTTCATGCATACATGATACATGAATGTATAATACATACATACATACATACCTACATCATAAATTATATACATGTACATTTGATATCATGTATTTTTAGGTATGTTTAATGAGGGATGTTGGGGAGTTTAACTATATATATAATGATATTGCATGTATAATTCACTATAAAATTATACACATACATGAATTGATAATATTTGTTAATACATATGTACTATATGTATATTTTATATTATTCGGTACATTAATAATACATGTATAAAACTATATATAAGTATCATGTATCTATTGATAATATTATTTAACTTTATATTATTTCATACGTAATTTTGTGTACATGTACATATATATTTTTTATTTATAAGAATTACACACATTAATGTATTATGTATGTATATTATAATTAAGGTATAACTGCATTGAAATATTAAGAACGAATAATTCTGAGTTGAAAAATAAAAAACAAAAGTTATAAAACACCATAAACCTGTTTTCTGAAAAACTTGATTATAACATAGAAATATTATAATTCTGTGTTTAAAAACAGGTTGCCAAGCGATTTTTTTTATCAAAATTGTATTTAAACACAGAAAACAGAATTATAGTTGCAAACCAAACAGGCCATTAGGCTGTGGGGATAGCCACACCCTTTTTTTTAATAACACTTCATTTACGAGTTAGTAACCATTTTCTTTCCTTTACATATGTTTTCAACTACAAGACGAGTTAACTAAGTTACAATGAGGTGCAGAGACAAAGTAGAGTTGCAAGACGTGTTTCGTTTTTAATTTGAAGTTTGCTTGCATATTTTCAATTCATCTTATGCAAGTTATTTGTAATTTATAATAGGGAATCATAGATTCTAACTCACTGGAATGATATGCAAAACTATTTTGAAGAAGAACATAATATTAATGATTGATATATTAATAATTAAATTTTCACATATAATTATTCTTAATAAAAGGATATAGGATCTTCATGATAATCACATATAATCAATTATGCGGAACATAAAACGATATTAAAATAACATATCTCCATCATGTCACAACTAGAAAGATTGACGGAGCAGTCAACCTTAACGATGTCCGATCAAGCTGAAATTCGGAACATGTTTTCATCTTTCATATGTCAAGAACATATTCCAATTTCAATGCATTCCAAGGGTTAGGTCTCTCTATATAGCCAAAACACTATTTCGAACAATACCTAAATCTTCAATAGTCACTTAATATCATTCGTCCATTAAGATAGATTCTCAAGAGTCCTTTTGTCTTTTGGTATTTGAAGTACCCTTTCATTAACCAAAATAACTCTTAGTATATATATAATTATGGAGCACATAATGAAGAATTATTTAAAATAATTCTAACATGATAAATTATCAAAGATGATTCCCAAGGCATTTACTCTTGCACAAAGAAGTGAACCCGTGGCCCACATGTCTTTTAAGAAAATTTTATTTTGTTATCCAAATACAAGTGTACTAATATTAAAGCACTAGTTCGAGTCTCGACAACTACAAATAACTTGCGGCCAAACGCTGGTCACTGATCTGTGAGTAAGAATTAGTCGAGAAGCGCGTAAAGCTGACCCTATACCTCATGGTACTTCAAATTGAAAGCAAGGTAAGGATTCTGAAGAAGAATTTGGTTTGAGTTATTTTATTGAGGTGATTTGTTATTTGTAAATCTAAAATACATTTGATTATGCCATAACAATAATGTAATGTACTCTATAAAAATGAGAATATATTGTACAATACGTATTACAATGACACATTATTTCGTTATGATTTGAAGGATATATTAAATATTCATAGGTGAAAAAAAATGAGTATAAGAAATTTTAGAGTGATGTATAATACGAGTTACATGTATTTATATTATTATTTATTTCTTTTTTGTTAGTAGTGTGTATCCATATAGAGAGTGAAAAATCAAAATCTTATCAAAATATCATCAAATATGAATTATATCATAATCGAGTCAAATAAATATTTTTTTAATAAATTTTACTACGTCTAGCGCACACACTACCATGCATCAGTGGACATTTCTAGAAAAGTAAAAAAACCTTACCGCGAACACCAAATCCGTGGCACTAGTTTTGACTTTGACCAAGTAAAACTTCATCAAGTTTCTACATCAAACAATATCCAGATAAGATCATAAGTGCAGACAATTTGAAGGATCTCGTAATGCAAAGAAATGCAACCACCATGGTGTAAAGTTCCTAGCATACCCCCAAAGTTCCAAATGAATATCATATTTGTGATACTTTTGGGAAGAAAAACTTCCAAATCCATCACCATCCCACAACTTGGTCTTCTATTGTTTTATGTGAAGTATCATTTACATCAACGCCTTATTTAAATGTGTATAGAATATTGCAAGGTATTCGGAATCAACATCCGCAGGTGGTTGTTTTATTGTTCTACGTGAAGCATTATTTAAAGCAAATGTCTTAGTATATAAACTTGTATAAAATATTACCAGGTAAAAGTCATCCATCCTTGGTTCAGGTACGACACAGTCACCGCAATTCTGTAGCAAAAAATGGAAAAACCTGTAGCCCAAAAAAAAGTCACCGCCAATTAACAACTTTAAAATCATTTTCACCAACTTGACTTGTGCATTAAAAAGTTGGATCATCACCATTGTTTGATATTGTCAAGGTGTATCAATAAGTCTTTCGGAAGTCGAGGAGTCCTTTCAATTATATATATATATATATATATATATATATATATATATATATATAATAATGCTCCTGTGCAGATTAGTCCTCATTTTAAGAATGCGGACCGAACATGTGTCACCTAAATATGCCCCTAGAAATTATCGCCTAAATTATAGGCACACTCTCTCTCTTTTCTTGGCTCACCGCCAGGTGACACATGTCTGGTCCGCATTCTTAAAATGCGGACTAGTCCGCACAATAGCAGTACTATATATATATATATATATATATATATATATATATATATATATATATATATGGAAAATAATAACTTGTGTCCAGCTCTGGCTCTAGACATAGGCGGGTTAGGCCGCCGCCTAGGGCCCCCGATTAATTAGGGTCCCTTCCGGGGAAAAAAAAATTAGGTATAAAAAAAAAAATTAGGTATAAAAAAAGTAGGTTTAAAAAAAATTAGTTGTAAAAAAAAAAGACCCCCAAAAAAATTTATTATGAAAAAAATTAGAGTTATCACTTAAAAAAGGGCCCCCCAAAATAAATTTGTTCTATTTAAAATAAACTCATACACTAAACCCAACAACAACATAATAACTCACCCACACACACTAAAAAATAAACCCACGCAATAAACCCATCACCATAGCCCGACCCAACTCAAACTCAACCCAACCCATTACTTATTCTATTCTAACCCTAACTCTTCTATTTCTCTCATCCACTTTCTTCTCTCACTCTTCTTCTCTTACTCTCTTCTTCTCTCTCTCACACTACTCTCTTTCTCTACTAACCAAAGCAAGAATAAACCCTCTCTTACCCACTCCACCCCTCAAAACCCTTATCCACCCCTTCCCCCCCCACCCCCACCCCCACCCCCACCACCAAAAAAAACAATTTTTGCCCCCCCTTTTAGTTGAACTAACCCCATCAAAATAAGGGTTAAAAATCTAGGGTTTCAATTTCTTCAATTTCAGAAAGTTAGGCTTGATTGGAGATTGTTTGAAGCTTGTTTGTGTAAGTATATACTATTCATTGCTTTGTTACATTCCTATTATATGAATTTGTTTGTTTTACTACTAATATTTGTGTTGTATTTTTTTTTTGTAGATTCCAATTTGTTATTTGGGCATTTACAAATTAAAACTTGAGATTGCTCTCAAATTGGTTACAAATCACGTTCTATTGTTCCTCTTTAGCATTTTTCTTTAATATTGCTTGTCAATATTGTTGAGATTAGACAATCATTGGAGGAATCATTTAGAGTAAATTACTTCTTACATATAATCGATCAAGCGCATATGTCAATTAGAACTAGATTTGAACAATTTAAAATATACGATGAGACTTTTGGGTTTTTGTTTGATTTGAACAAGTTAGAAACTTTAGATGATGATATTTTAAATAGGTATTGTATTAAACTTGAAAATTATTTAACACATGATAATAGTTGTGATATTGATGGAAATCAATTGTTTTGTGAATTAAAATTTTTAATGAGGCTTTTACCTAAAGAAATTAAAAAATCAATTGAGGTGTTAAAATATATTAAAAGAATGGATTGTATTTTTCCAAACGCTTGGATTGCCTATAGAATAATTTTGACAATATCCGTTACGGTTGCCTCGGCCGAGAGAAGTTTTTCAAAATTAAAATTAATAAAATCTTACCTTCGTTCTACCATGTCACAAGAAAGATTAAATGGATTAGCCATGTTATCAATTGAAGAAGATTTGTTAACAACAATACATTTTGATGATTTAATTGATAGTTTTGCATCGAAAAATGCAAGAAGAACACATTTTCTTTAAAAAAAAAAGTAATATAAAGGGCCCCAAATTAATTGTTCGCTTAGGGCCCCTAAAATTTCAGAGACGGCCCTGCTTGTGTCCCTCGAACACATGTTATGAGTGTAAAAATAATAAGTATTAACGCTCCACATAAATATTTATACCCTATTAAATGTATGTCGAAACTCTATGCCTACTATTTTTTTTATTTTAATGTGTGCTCTTTGGGCACATGTTATCATGATCCATATATATATATAGTACTACTCTTGTGCGGAATAGTTCGCATTTTAAAAGTGCGGATCGGACATGTGTCACCCGACGGTGAACCTAGAAATTATAAGCTAAATTATAGGCACTCTCACTCTTTTCTAGGCTCACCGTTAGGTGACACTTGTCTGGTCCGCACAAGAGCAGTACTACATATATATGTATATACATAGTACTGCTCTTGTATAGACCAATCTGCATTTTAAGAGTGCGGATCGACATGTGTCTTGTGATGATGAACCCAGAAAAGATAGAGAGAGTGTGTCTATAATTTAGCCGATAATTTTTACGCTCACTAACAGGGGACACATGTCCGGTCATATTCTTAACATGCAGAGTGGTCCGCATAAGAGCAGTATCGTATGTGTGTATATATATATAGGGAGAGGATCTAAAGTAAATTAAAATAATGAACTTTTTAATGAATCTAGTTAGACATTACAAAATAACCCAATCAATTTTAAGTTCTTATCGTAATTGGTCCGCACCAGCGACAACGAACACGTGTGTGTGACAATCACGTGTTTTTTAACACACCCCACCCCACGCCACCCCATCTGCCCGTCACTGAATTTCCATCGTTCCTGAATGTCTCTGAATTGCCATCATTCAGGGTTGAGCCTGAATAGATTCTTTTTTGTAAGAAATTAGTTATGTTGGATGCATTAAAAAATGTTAGAAGGTAACTAAGAGAAATTCAAATATCTAACTGAATGCAGTAAATACGGGCTACCCTACCAAGAAATGTTTTTTTTGTAGATTTAAACAAGCTCCTTTGGATGACGTCGTATAATTCCATTGTATTACAATTACAACCAATGACAGTTATTCATTCCAGTAGCTTAATTATGCCATTATGCCAGTGCGACGACAAACTACTGTGGATGTTCAATCCATGAAAAAACATAATAAAGGGGGTTATGGGTGAGGATGATGGTGATGAAGGTTCTAGCGGGGTTGGTAGCTCTAGTACGTCAAGTGATTCATCTACATCGTTATCGTATGATGATGATGATGATGACCTACTCAGAGGGGCATCTTCTTCGGCCCCAATTGAAAAGAAAAAAACTAGGACAAAACCAACAAGATCCAATTCAGAGCCATTACAGTGGTCCAATCCTAACAACCCCGAGTTGTTAAAGAATTTTTGTAACCATGTGTTATACGGTATTTGGAACCACGACGAAGAATGAGGTATAATGAAGTGTGTATACCATTATAAGAAATTCGTTGAGTGGAATATTGATGAAGAGGATGAGCGGGTGGTGAATGCGGTGAAGGCCTCGGGATTATGGCCTTTGATAAAAAATTCTTATCGGTTTATTGATCCTGTCCTTGTATGTGCATTCATCGAACGGTGGCATCCGAAAACTAATACGTTTTATATGCCATTCGGGGAAATGACCATTACACTAAATGATGTTTATAATTTTTTGGGGATAGCGGTTCAGGGAAATAGTGTGTACGGGGTGATCCCGAAGACGGCGAAAGAACGAGCTACATCAATTAGGAAGTTTGCTAAATTGATCGGGACAACAACAAAAGAGGTTGAGGAGGAATGCAAGTTTTTTCATGCGGTCCGTTTTGACTGGTTGATGAAATTATGGAAGGATAGGGTGAAGCAAATGGCTCAGAATGCAAAGGATAAGCACATCGATCAATGTCCCCGGGCCTATCTTCTATTCATGATAGGGTGCCTTCTTTTTCTAAAAAAGTCGGGGACCCGAGTCCCGATTACATTCAATCTTTGAAGAAAGTAGGGGAAGTCAAGGACAAGAATTGGGGAGGTGCTCTCTTATCCTACCTATACCGCTAATTGGGGATCGCGTCCAGGGAAGACGTATGGCAAGTTGCTAGATATCTCCCTCTTCTAGTGGTAATGGATACTACTCCTAGTTTCCTAAAATAATTTTATTTATCATATTCATTTTCTAACTTAAGATTAATCGATATGTAGGGATGGATACACGATAACATCGATCTAAAGCGTAGTGTTCGTAAGTCTGACTATACCACTGTCGAGCCCCGAATTTGTAGGTGGAAGACGCAAATGGTTTTGGGTGGCTCTAACGAGCAATTGCTTGCTATGAGGACGGCGTTGAATGATTTAAAAGTTCATGATGTGAGTATCACTACTATTTTTACTTACTTGATATGCTTATAATGAAGTTTACTTACATGATTATTCAAAATGTAGGCTGTATGGGATCCATGGCAAGAAAATGTTGAGGCCTTTCCATTCCAGGAGATATCGTGGTACATCGGTATTCTCATATGGTATGACATTGCAGATCCATACTATCCTGAGAGAGTGCTTCGTCAATTCAGTAGGGTCCAAACTATTCCACGCCTTCCCAAGTGCCCGATTAAAGAAGAGAGGGGTAGGGCACAAGCCAGGTACAAGTTGGCGTATGATAATGAGAAATGGTACCAGGAGAACTGGGTTGACCATGTCCTAAATGCGGGTAGACGATCTACACCCATAAGCAACAACCCTTGGGAGTGTGTTGAAGGCTATGTGGTGTGGTACAATGAAAGATCGCATCCCTTGGTCTGCAATCCTATTCACCGAAAGGTCAACCCAAGAGTGAACGCCACGGAAAAATTGGTATGATACCTCACATAAACATTTAAGGTTTTGTAACATGTGTTTGCAGTATTAATTAATTTCGTTGTGGCAACATGGACAGGAGTCGGGTGTCGACCTAGCCATTAATCTCTTGGAAAAGGCGCTTAAATGTATAAGTGAAGAACCCTCGGCGGAAGATTATCAGGCGCTCTCGGATGCTTCTCGGGCAGCATGTGATGCCCTTTTAGAGGCTAAAGGTGATCGTGGAAGAAAATGAATGCGCAAGGAGAGTGATGAACAAGACCCAGAGCGACGAACGAAAACGTCGGTTCGACCATCACCAGCAATGTGCACCTACAACTACAAGGAAAAACCCGGGAAAAAGAAGACAACAAAGGAAGAAATATTAATGTTGGTTGTTTGAATATTTTTGTGGCTATTTGTTTGGTTGGTTGTAGTAAACACTTATCATAACTCTGTTTTTTTCACTTATAACCGTTTCATTCATAATATTGGTTGTTTGTTGTAGTTAATATAGTTGGTTGGTTGTTGTAGTTAAGAATGTTGGTTGTTTATTGTACTTAACAATGTTATCCAACTAAAATGTCTCATTTTCACGACCCTAGTTAACCGTGTTCCATATTTACACGATGACAATTAACCGTGTAAATATGATTCACGGCCACAAGTAATCGTATGAAGGCCTTGAGAATTATCTAACTAAACAGTCTCATTTTTACGACCCTAGTTGACCATGACTTTGTTATGACGGCTAAAGTTAATCGTATTCCATATTTACACGGTGATAATTAACCGTGTAAATATGATTCACGGCCACAAGTAACCGTATCAAGGCCTTAAAAATTATCCAACTAAACTGTCTCATTTTCACGACCCTAGTTGACCGTGACTTTGTTATAACGGCTAGAGTTAATCGTGTTCCATATTTACACGGTGACAATTAACCGTGTAAATATGATTTTGGCCATAAGTAACCATATCAAGGCCTTGAAAATTATCCAACTAAACTGACTCATTTTCACGACCCAAGTTAACCGTGACTTTGTTATGACGGCTAGAGTTAACCGTGTTCAATATTTACACGGTGAAAATTAACCGTGTAAATATAATTCACGAACACAAGTAACCATATAAAGGCCTTGAAAATTATCCAACTAAACTGTCTTATTTTCACGACCCTAGTTAACCGCGACTTTGTTATGACGACTAGAGCTAACCGTGTTCCATATGTCCACGGTCACAATGAACCGTGCAAATATGATTCACGGCCACAAGTTACCGTACCAAGGCCTTGAAATTTATCACACTAAACGATCTCATTTTCACGACCCTAGTTAACCGTGACTTTGTTATAACGGCTAGAGTTAACCATGTTCCATATTTCCACGGTGACAATAAACCGTGTAAATATGATTCATGGGCACAAGTAACCGTACCAAGGCCTTGAAAATTATCACACTAAACTGTCTCATTTTCATGACCCTAGTTAACCGTGACTTTGTTATGACGGCTAGAGCTAACCGTGTTCCATATTTCCACGATCACAATGAACCGTGTAAATATTATTCACGACCACAAGTAACCATACCAAGGCCTTGAAAATGATCACAATTAACACACTCACATTCATATCCAATAGTTGACAAGTAAATATAAATAGACATTAATAATCACATACAAATACACTGTACATTTCATATCCAAAACGAGTGTTTGTAATAGTCATTCACAAATAATTACACGTAATGTTAGAATTGTTTTACATGTAATGTTACAAAAAATTACAATTCCCCATCGATCATGATTTAGTCAATTCAACTTCGTCATCCGTCTTCTCCCATCCGGCCAATTCACAAGAGCACGGAACGCCATATATTGTACGAATTTTATGCCCACATGCATTATCTATTAATTGAGTATTACCCACAAATCCGGATAACACCGTCCTTATACAATCTATCTCACTAATAATCAAATAAAGAGCAAGATGAGAGACTTGTCCACGTGCATTATCCGTTGTGCGTATGCTTTGTTGATTGCAATGACTTTTCGAACTCCAATCTAATTTGAGTCTCTTGAAATTCAAGTAGTGCATCCATCCCTTTCCACACCGTGGAAAATGTCCCCTTAGAGCTAAGAAAATACTTTTTCAAGTGTGCATGGGTGCCCTCGACCCTATTTGTGGTTTGGTTCCCCCGATGTTAAATCTTATTCGTCCATAGATGCGCATACATGAAACAGTATGGCAACCACGTATTTTCGAGGTACACAATCATACGAGGACATTAATGCTTCCAAGTTGATTAAAAATATGACCATGCTCTATCATACTCGGCATGCGTTTCTGACTCGACCACCCCAATCCATCGGGACATAAAGGACTTTTTATCCGGGTCATTTAATCCGTGTTTCAAATAAGTCGCTTCAATATTCTTCTGCACATGGAATAAACATAACATAAGTTTTGCGCTCGGAAAGACTTGTCTCACGACTTTCATGCATGACAATTGTCTATCGGACATTATGACCTCGGGCAATGCTTCTGGCTCATAGAGAGATCCCAAGTGTTTCAATGCCATTGATAATTTTCCTCCCTATCACTCCTCAAAAATACAAATGCAATACAAAATGATTGCCCTATAGAGGTGACCCCAATCATCTCGAACAAAGGCATGTTGCATCTATTTATTTTGTAAGTGCAATCAATCACCATAATAGAAGGGAAGCACTTGGCAAGTAACACGGAGGTCGGGTGTGCAAAAAATATGTCCTCGACAGTGTCATTTTGCTCATGACACCGATGCCAATTAACATAATGTTTATCGAAAAGCAAATGCATGAGTTGTTGCATTGCGTTCCTCCCGGCATGCTCCCCTACTTTCATATTGTGTTTCGCGTTGTACACGGTTCTCACCAAGGAGCAATTATAAGGATTCAATTGTTTCAATGTGTGCAGGACCTCCTTCGGATGAATATTTTTAGAAACTAACTCCCTTGTGACATTCCATTCCTCATCATTTAAGTGTTCGACATATGGGTATCCAACTAACGAATCGGAGACCTGGTGATTATGTAGACCGCACAAAACTTTTACACCCCACTTACCATCTTCCATCGGGACACCCTTAAGTCTAAATGGATAATCACACTTACGGGTGCCAACATTACGCTTTCTCTTCTTTTCTGTTTCCTCCTCCTTTTCCCATTTGTGCAATGAGCTTCTTTCACATCCAAGAATTATACGTGGCTTTCGTCCCGGTTTCTCCTTCTTAGATTTGAGTATAATCACGATAGCCTTCATTTTTAAACCAATCATTTGGCACCATTCTACCATTTTACTTCAACTCTGGAATACCTGTGAAGTTTGAAAATAAATAATTAGCCATTGTGTGTATTTGACTAAACACTACAACTTAAAATTGAGTAAGAAAAAAGACAACCTCTCTGGTAGAAAATTCGGAGGTATGATCTTGAGAAATGGCACTGTGAGAAGATCCGATATCATCCTAAATTGAAGAAAATTGAAGAAAATATTTAAACTCAATAACACATTATGTAATATTCAACGGATATCTTAGGACTGTCGGGAAAAATTACCATGGTTATAGTCAAGTCTGGTTCAATATTAGATTGCTCACGCGCACCACTTGGAACTTCACCCTCCCATGGTGTACCCGATGATGAACCGTCATTACAAGTTGCACTAGCACTTGGTACAACAAGGTTAGCAATCTCCCCCCAATCAATTGAGTTTATTATTGAGTCATCTAGATTCAATTTTAGATAATAATAAATTGAGTTTAATATTAAGTCAACCCAAAGGTAAACCGTGAATAAGGTTATCCCGACCACAATTAGCCGCGAAATGCTTGTATCCACGACTACAAGTAACCATAAAATCTCATAATTAAAGGTTATGATAAACCGTAAAATTGATCATAGCGGCCACTTAAGATCGTGATATTCCATCTTCTTCGGTTACGGGCAACTGTGTAAAGGTATATCAGCTTTTTTCCAAAGTTATTTTAGTACTTCTTATGCATGATTTTTTAGTGTGTAATGATTAAATGAATTGTATGTAAGTATTTAGTACCTCAAATGAGTCCAATGTAGGAGTGAAATCTACACTTTTAGCATCTTTTGTATTGTGGATGTTTGGATCATATATGGTCATTCTTGTTGGTGTAAACCTGTAAAAAATGCAGCCCACAACCACACAACCTATCCCAAATAAAATGCAGATGATAGAAACAAGTTTGGATTGAGAACAACAAGGTTGAGTTTTTGAGGGTTTTGGCCGTGATATACGGTTTCATGGTTTGGATTTTAAATGTTTTGGGGTGTTTGAAAGGTAAGAGATTAAAATTCGTGTTATTATGTCTGAGGGCATTTTAGACTTTTTAGTAATTTTTTAAGTGTTAAATTTGTGATGTTTGATAGTAGAAAAAGTGATTTTTTATTTTGTGATGTTATGGAGATTATTTTGGGGTGAGAATATCACCACCCTTCTTTTATTATATATCGATGTGTGCACGGATACATGCAAATTATTAAACATAATAAAGGTGGGTGGTTTAAATTCGTTTTTTCATGTACTTACCAAACGGTACATACCATTGACGCGAACCCATTTTATAAATTATTTTGAGTTGAGTTTTTTATGTGGTATTTAAACATTTCGAGGGAGCCATATAAAAAAAATCAGGGCAATTTTTTTGTTTGTTTGATATTTTAAAAAAATCGGTCAAACTTTTGCAACTTTTAAAGTGCTTTAAAAGTTGCAAAAGTTTGACCGATTTTTTTAAAATAGCAAAAAATCTTATTTTGAGTTGATTTTTTTATATGGATCTATTAAAATGTTTAAACATCATGTAAAAAAATTCAATCGAAAAATATTTTTTTTACTATTTTAAAAAATTGGTATGTACCATTTGATATGTAGCGGAGACTCTCACTATAAGTTTGTAACATTTTAGGGTACCTAACCGAATTGTTTTACTATTTCAAAAAAATTATTCAATAAATTGGCAATTTACGCTACCATATTAAATCTAGCGTGTATTAGTTATGCTACCATTTTTTTTATGTTATGTCGTGTTTGTCTTAATTGGGCCGTATTCGTGTTTAATAAAAAAAAATAAGATTTTGTTTCTTGTCGTGTAGCTTTTATTTGTGTTGTGTTAGTTAAATAAAAAAATCATATGATTTCATGTCATGTTGCATTTTAATCGATTTGTGTTTGGCAAAAAAAATCATGTTGTGGCTTGTCGTTTTTATTTGGGTGATTTTCGTGTTACGTAAAAAGTATAATATTTCGTGCTTTGCCATGTTGTGTCATATTTTAATTGAATCGAGTTCGTGAGTGGTAAAAAATTAAATTTCATCTCATGCACTTTTATGTGTGTCGTGTTTGCGTTAGGTAAAAGTAATTACCTTTTGTGTCGTGTCTTGTCGTGTTTGTTTAATTGGGTTGTATTCAAGTTTATTAAAAAATAAGACTTGTGTACTGTAATATACCTTTTATTTATCTTGTGTTGTGTCATGTCGTGTAAAAATATCTCAAAAATAAAATAATTAATATAAAATTTAGAGTCAAAATAAATAAATAAAACATGAAGAACACAAATAGGAAATATCATCTAATAATTAGGATAAAAAGATTTATGAAGATGAACTACTAAATGTTAAAAAAAAACTAATGAAATTAATAAAAAAACTTACTTATGTATTGATGATTCCATGAGTGTTTTATATGTGAGGGTTTGATAATGACAAGGAGAGTGGAGAAGTATGGTTGTTAAGCTAGAGGCTTTTTTTTCCTAAGCAACTTTTGTTCGCTAGTGATAACCATGTCATTCACGTGAATCACTTTCGGTCCATTATTCGGTCATAGTAGAAATTTTCATGTTTCAAACCTAACATCTTTAACATGGCTAGATGGAGCTTACCTACATCCATGTCACAAGATGGCATTTGTGAAGAATTCATTATTCCGGTCTTCTTTTAAGGGTGAAGATCAAGCATTTACAATTACACCTTAACAATCTGTATGTTTTAACATTAGGGTTGATCATTACTAACATTAATAGATATATATATAGTCAAATAATTTAAATACCATTCCTATAATGTATGGAAAAAATGAAACAAGTTTGAAGATATGAATGCGATATGATAATTATCTAATATTCAACTCTTAAATGCGTGATCAACTAAAACAAAATAATATAGATCTCGAACTACATCCACAAGTCTCAATTGAAATGTGCAACTACAAAATCTCACTACATAAACCCAACCCAACTCCACTGAAATATAAAATATATATGCCAGTTATCCCGTTTGTCTAATATACAAGCCAACTAAATCCAAAGTACTCAACTCGCACTGCAAATGAAAGATAGTATATCATGGAGATGAACCTACATTAAAGCTCCTTATGATGATGACTAGGATAAAGGAGAGGAATTGTCTATGCTAACTAGAGGAGAATCTACTCGCGTGGGCTAGCTCTAGCTCTAGCACTTGAAATGTTTCACGAATATAAACGGGTCCAAACCCAACAAGGTACTAAAACTACGCAATTCAAAACTAGTTATATATACAAGTAATAAGTTCAAAACTATCTATCCTACTACGATAACTAACCATATACCAAAAAACCTTACAATCCATTTTAATCAACCATTAATTAATTAATTAATCTCTTAATTAATTAACCATTAATTAATTGCTTAAACCTTACAATTAATTAATCTCTTAATTGATTCAACTATTACCAACATGCGTCCCTTCTCCCCAGCCATCTCATGAACATGTGGTACTCAAAAATAAATACCGTCACACAATCAGACATCACCTTTCTCTCGCGTGACCAAATATATAAACATGAATAATCTGTGTGATGCATAAATAAATCCCATCACATAACTTGACACCACATTTCTCTTGTGTGGTCGAAACTATAAACATAAATTAAATTGTGTGATGAAATGACAATATACCAGGAACCACCCCGAGATAGCATGATCGGGATAATCATTTGATGTGACGCGCAAATAAAACTGTGCCCCCTTAGCACGCACAAGTAAGAGTGTTCTCTCTCGGCACACACCCATATCCACATCAATTTATCCACCTCATTTAATTAATCTCATATGATGGGATTAAGGCAATGATGATGATAATGAGTCTACATTTAACTCAATACTCATCATAATATAATCGTTCATTACGTTGTTTAATTAAATTCTAAAGGAATTCTCAAACCACTCATGGGAACATAATTAGCAGGGGACCACTCAACACTTTAGGAAGTATGATAAAAATATATATAAGTTAATTAACGGATTCCTAAAGTCCTCAATCCTACCCGCCTTTAGACTCCATGCGTGGGACATCTCATAAATGAAATTATAACTAGGAATCTCTCGATACACTTTTGTCTACATCGGGTAGTCTTTAAGAAACTATAATTAGTTATGAGTTTATTAATGAAGTTTAATTTAAAGATTAAAGGAATTAAACATTCAATTTATGTTTTCAACGACAACAATCCACCATAATTCAACAACAACCGCAAACTAATATAAGCCAACAACATTTATGCCATATTCCTTTTAATATAACTATTCAAGTATTTCGATATCAACAACATAAACTAATTTAGATTCAATTGTACTTAGGTTTAATTTCTAAATCAATAAATCAATTAAAGGGATTCTAATTGCAATTCAAAGTTATAAACATGGGTCTACTGTATATATATATATATATATATATATATATATATATATATATATATATATATATATATATAGAGAGAGAGAGAGAGAGAGAGACTCGTGTGCACATTAAATTTGCACATCATTTTTTAAAAATAGTAAAAAAATATTTTTGACCTGATTTTTTTTGTGTGATATTTAAACATTTCAAGGAACCCATATAAAAAAACTTAGGTCATTTTTTTTTTGGCTATTTTTAAAAAAATGATCAAACTTTCGTTGCTTTTAAGCACTTTAAAAGTTGTGAAAGTTTGACCGATTTTTTCAAAATAGAAAAAAAGGGTTTATTTGAGCTTAATTTTTTTTATATGGATCCATTGAAATGTTTAAATATCATATAAAAAAATCAAGTCAAAAATAATTTATTTTAGTATTTTAAAAAAATTGGTGTGTGCCAGCATGTGTGCAAACTTAGTGTGCACAAGAGCCTCTCTCTCTCTCTCTCTCTCTCTCTCTCTCTCTCTCTCTCTCTCTCTCTCTCTCTCTTTATATATATATATATACGCGTAATTAAAATCTAATTATTAAACATCATGCTTTGAATCACATTAATTAGGTAATTTCTACCAAAGGTACCACTTATAAATCTAATATACAACTTCATTTAGTGCATGCATTCCCAACAATAATTAAATCCAAATCACGTCTTAATTACCCATTATTAATTAAAATTAATATAAATCTGATATTCAATATCAAACCTTAATATTCAAGTGTACTAACTAATGGTCCGATTTTTGAATTCATACATCAACTAAGGATAAATTCTAATTTAATCCATGCGAGGTAATCCAAATAGGGTAATAAAATTAGGGATCTAAAAACCATAAGTCTTACTAACCAATTTAAAGCCTATAATTAGGGTTTAGGTGAAATTAACATTTTCATATATAAAAGAAGAGTAGTAGTTTAACAAGTTGCCTCTAAAATGGACAAAATACATAATTTGGGAGATATGAAGTCTTGAAAATTGAACCTTGAAACCCTAGTGAAACTCCTTGAAAATTTGATTGATGAGCTTTACATCGTCTCCTGAATCCCCATTTGAAATAGCCTTGATTTGGTTATTGAAAATGGTTTCTTGAGGAAATGTCTAGAGAGGTTAGGGTTTTTCTTTGACGAGAAGATGGGAGAAAATAAGGGCTGGTGTTTTGAAAATGAGTGAAATTTATATAAGTGTCAAAATATAAAGGGGCCTTCTATCCAAGCCGTGATTTAGACATGGCCTGGCCACGACTTCTCACCCTATGGTCCCGGGCTAGGGTTTGGTATGGCAGATTAAAATCCTTCTAGAAGCTCCCATTTTAATAACCCTAAAAACCCTACTTATTCCCCAAGTAATAAATAATTATTAACTTACCATCAAACGTTTTCTAGTATTACCCATGCATCTAAATTTGTTTGTAACTTACAATAATTACAGTTTGAGTCCCAATCTTAATAATAATAAAATTTTAGCCCACAATTGGAATCAAATTACCAAATAATATTTATAATTCCATTTTAATCCATTTTAACTTTAAATTCTCATAATAGGTTATGAATTCACCATTAATTATATAGTTAAATACCCATTTAATCATTTAATTCCTTTGAATTAAATAAATTATAGTTTTTTAATAAATTATGGGGTACAACATACACCAAGCTTCTCCAAATCTGAACACCATACACCCACGTGAGAAAATACCTCCCATTGAATGGAAAGGAAAGCACCTTGTTTTAGCAAGAACACATTCTTGCTTTATAAGAATTTATAAAAGAAATGGAGTTTTGACCTCATAACTTTTATAACCTTCAAGTAACTGTAACACCCCGTAATTTTGAGGATTTAATATTTAATCATTTTTGGGAGTGATAAAAATATTTAAATCGGAGAAACTTAAATTCATGAGTTGGAGAATTTATTTGAGTGAGCCGAATTAATTATAATTGGCGACTTTAAGTTTAATTGTTCAAATTAATGTGTGTCGCATTTTGAGGTCGAATTTGAAAATGTCAAAAATTATTTCGGATGTCAATTCCGAGTGCGCGGTTGCGTTCGGATGGGTCGAGATAGTCAGAAAAGAGTACCCGGGGGTGGTAATTGGGTCTCAGGATATTTTTGGGCATAGCCGGGCCCACACGGGGTGAGTTGGGTCATTTTAATTGGGCCCAGATGGCCAAAAACGGGATTAAGGGTTTTTAACCTAAATGGAGAAGAGTTAAACGGCAGAAAACACAAATTCTAAGCCTAGGGCTTGAAAGGGAAATTGGGGGGAAAGCAAATCAAGAGCCAATTGGGGATTGTTGGAGCCGAATTAAGGGACTACACCAATGGATCAGACCCTACGAACAATTCCAGGCAAGTGGCTAACTTTCTGTAATGTTTAAATAGTGATATCCAATTCATATTTTAGTGATGTGTAATCTGAAATTCGTTTTGGGGATAAATGAGTACAAAATGGGGTTTTGTTAATGGAATACTTGGCTGAGATTCAAAGTAAAAAATAGGTGTATTATATATCCCTAAGTAAAGATAAAATGAAATTTGAATATATTTTATGATTAACATGGAATCTTTATGAGTTCTTGGATGAAGAACATGAATTTTGAATGACTTAGGGTTTATTTGATGAACACAAAAGGTCAATTTGCCAGAATTTTTGACACAACTTTAAATGTATGCCATTTGAGTTGTACTTCTAATTAGAGTGTTAACTATACATTCCTACAAATTTATTTCTCTTATCTATCCAATGAACTTGGAATCAGGTCAATCGGAGTTCTGTAGAGGGAGTAATCGACATTTTACTACAGGGTGTTTGATCTGTCAACATAATAATCTGCCAGAATTTTGATGTGACTTTAAACGTGTGCAATTTTAATTTTACTTCGAATTAGAGTGTGAACCATACATTAATGGAAAGGTATTTCTCTTAGCTATCCAATGAACTTGGAATCAGGTCAATCGGAGTTCTGTAGAGGGAGAAATCGAAATTTTACTAAAGGGTGTTTAATCTTCCACAAAATTTGAGATTTTTCTTTTTAAGCCTCAAATGTCTAAAATTTTATCGGGGAAGTGTTTGGGACCTTGATGAAATATATTGATGGAATAATGATATGGAAGTAGGTCTATGATTGAGTGTTGGATTTTAATTTTGTGAGAGATTTAAAGTGGAGATTCATAGGCTTGATTGTGACGTACTCTAATTCGAGATGATAAGAATATAATTACGGAAAAGCGTGAGCGAGCTTAAATTCGTTAGGTCAGTGGGTTAACAAGGATAACTACTGAATTGATATAACAGGGGTAACTAGGACCCTTAGAGTTGTGTGAATAATTGAATTAATACGGAAGTGAAATAAATTCTTAAAGCAAACAAGTACGATGAATATTAGAGAGAAATATATTACGTACAAGTATGAATAATTGGGTTGTGTAAATACCTGTTGTTTTATAGGATTACTTGGGTTGTGAATGCCTATTGTGTGTTTCCTTATGATAGGAACATAGACTCGGGAAATATTAAGTTATGGTCCAAGTGAGCGAGTCCGGGGATAATGGTTGAGTGACACCAAGTTATTAAATTAATGGATGTGTTAATTAATGAAGGTAGACTCGGAAGGTAGACTCGGAAAAGTATTAAATTAAGTATTGAGAGAGTAATTAATTTAGAGTCTGAACATAGACTCGGGAAACATTAAGTTATGGGTCAAGTGAGCGAGTCCGGGTAGGATGGTTGGGCGATGCCAAGTAATCAAATTAATTGAGGTGTTAATTAATTTAATTAGAGTCGGATTGTAGGCTCGGGTAGGTATTAAATTAATAGGTGTGATAATTAATTTAATTAGAGTCGGATTGTAGACTCGAGAAGGTATTAAATTAATAGGTGTGATAATTAATTTAATTAGAGTCGGATTGTAGACTCGGGTAGGTATTAAATTAATAGGTGTGATAATTAATTTAATTAGAGCCGGATTGTAGAATCGGGTAGGTATTAAATTAATAGGTGTGATAATTAATTTAATTAGAATCGAATTGTAGACTCGGATAGGTATTAAATTAATCGGTGTGATAATTAATTTAATTAGAGTCGGATTGTAGACTCGGGTAGGTATTAAATTAATAAGTGTGTTAATTAATTTAATTAGAGTTGGACGATAGACTCGGGAGGTATTAAATTAATAGGTGTGTTAACTAATTTAATTAGAGTCAGACGATAGACTCGGGGAGGTATTAAATTAATAGGTGTGTTAATTAATTTAATTAGAGTCTGACGATAGACTTGGGGATGTATTAAATTAATGGGTGTGTTAATTAATTTAATTTGACTCGGACCATAGACTCGGAAAAAGTATTATATTAATTGAGGTGTGAATTAATTATATTAGAGTCAGACTATAGACTCGGGAAGATGATAAATTATTAAGTGAGAAAATTAATTATGTTGAGTCGGGCCACAAACTGAGGAAATTACAGGCTAGTGTACAGGATTTTGAGTACATGGTAAAGTCGGGGTTTATATTATATATACACGGTGTAGTGATAGTATATATATACGTATATATATTTTGTGTGATATTAAATATCAGTGACTAGATATTTATTCAATTTATATACTCTAGTGCTATCAAGGGAGGTTGCGCGATGTGGGTGAATCCCCTAGCTTGAGGAGTAGGGCGAGTATATCCCCGGGTCATAGCGTCCGGTATATGGGTGAGGGATTTATCTCACTTTCAGGGAAGGAATATGACCGCCTCCACTACGTTTATAGTTTGGTCCAAGTTGGTGAGCGATTCCAACTTGGGGAACTAGGTTTTATGAGCACACCTAGTGAGATAGCACTTTAGAGGGAATCATCTGGCGAGGGTATACTCGGAGGGATGGATATACGTATGTTATATGTGTGGATGTTTTAGTAAAGGTACGTATATAATGGTATTCAATATTATATGCGGGTAATAATATAGTGTGTGATGTATTTACTTTATATAACTTGTGGCACGGTTATATGCTACTATTTAAGAAGGAATTAATTAAGTTAATTGTGAGATAACTTATAATTCAAAAATCATTATACTCGGGTTAGAGTAGTATGGCAAGGGGAGGTTATACCAGGACTAGTTGGACGGGGTAGTACAACTAGGTGGGGGGTTAAGGTAACCGTTAAGTCTGCACAATAGTGGAGGGGTGAGAATGTCCACAAGGGAGTGCGACACTAACTTAAATATGAAGCGCATTCATGCATTTTAAATTACTGCAGTTAATTCACTTGCTAAATATTTTCAAAATTTTTTGGGTTCTAACCCTTGCTAAAAAACTATTTACAAAACTTTTTAGGTGTCCAGCCATAGGGACGCCAGGATTGATATTCTATTCCAGGGATACGGAGCTGCGACATATGTGGATGCTAGCAGGAGTTTGGATTAGACGAATCGTTCATTTATTCCTAGAGTAGGAATTATGCATCAGTTTCAGTTATATTTAGGACTTGTCGCCCAATCTTCTCAGTACAGTTTTCAGATTTGTTTTATTCTGGTGTTGAATATTTGTATTGGATTATTTCACTTTGGTGGCCGATAGTTTATTCGGCAAGTTGTGTAATTAATTATTCAGTTGAGTTTTATTCAGTTATGTGAATGGTTTATATTTATTTCTGCATGTACTGTTTTGTTTAATTAAAAAGTAAAAATTTGGCACCAGCTTTTGGAATACTAGGTGGTTAGTATGTTTTAAAAAGTTTTCGACAGTGATGCTAAGAATGAACCAACTGGCATTCCTGTTTTAATTTGGTATAGGACTGATCACCCGGTATTTTATTAGGCGGGGTGTCACATGTACAACATACATATGCAACTCACAATATAAGTTGTATCAATAATGAAATCAACATTGGTTCAACGAATAAAACTAAATCCCCGAATAACTTCTAATTAATGATGCTTATTTACAAATAGATAGTGCTAAAAAATATTTTCAATATTTGAAAAAAGGGTGAGAGATTTTTAGTTGCTGATAGAATACTAATTCTTAAAAAAGTGTTTAAATAAATATGTGTGTCATTTTTATTATTTTCTTAGTTGAATCTGTTGGCTTTATTTAATTTAATTATTATTAATTACAAAGTAGGCCAAACTCCGCAATTGTGAATCAAATAAATTAATGCTCATTTTAAGTGTGTTCCACATAAGGTTTCACATTCAAATTAATTGAATTTAGTCTTTAGATGTGTAAGGACAAAATTTCCAATTGAGTCCATTTGTATATATTTGTCTTATTCCTGGAACAAAACATGTCTAAGTCATAAATAGATTTTTATATGGTCATGATATCCACATAATATATGACATGTTTGATTAGAAGACGTAATGGCCAAGCTTCAAAGATAGATCATGCCGAGTTTTATTGTTGCACGTCTCACGTCTTCAGTCAATTGCATTCCAGGATACTCTCATATATGAATGCATTATGTTTATGGGACTAAATTAAAGGATGTAAATTTGTTTATAAACGATTTAAAATGTTTAGAATGGTTTTAAAAGGTTTTATCTTCATTTATTCTGAGATAATTACTGTTTAGAGTCGTGTCATTTATCACCTTAGATTTTTAGACATCAAACGACATGTGATGTCGTTCGAACGACATCTCTCAGTCGTTAGAACGACATATGCATATCGTTCAAACGACCTACCGACTTAGTTTTATTATTTAAGGTAGTGTTTGCCTAGAATTTCGATAAGTGTGTAGAACCATACTCTAAAAAAGAATTCATACATTTTCTACATAAGTTTTCTAAGGTTTTCAAAGTTAAAAACCATCTTTAGAGTTTAAAGATTCGAGCTTTCATATACTATTGCTATAGAGATCTTGTTTGTACCATCTGGGTTTATTCATCACTTTGAGCAAGTTGTTTGTTGGGTTTTGCGATGAAGAAGTGGAGGAGTTCGTGTTTCGAATCGTAGATGGTTGCCAAAGCTACATCGGTGGACACCGAGGCATTTGTGGACACATGTGCTATAGAAGAGTATTATAGAAGGATTTTTGCGTGGGTACTGCGGAGGAGCGATTAAAAAGAAGAATAGCGTCAAGGCTTGTGGGGATCGAGTCGTTGTGTAAGTCTGTCTGTCTTTCCTTTGTAAAACCGTATCATAGTGACTGTCTGGCTTGGGTTGTCCGAGATTTTTTCCCTTTGTGATTTCCTCGTACATCCGATGTTATGAACTTTACTTTATTTTACTTTCTTTAATCACCTAGATGCATATTTAGGATTAAACGTGATAAAATTGGACTTAATTGAAATTGGAGAAATATTTTTGAAAGAAAAATTATTTTGACATCCTTAAAGCACATTTGAAAGAAAAGGGCCCTACAAATTGGTATCAGAGCTAGAAACATTTTTTTATGTTGAACCCTTGTGATTTTAAGGATGAATTTTGAAGGTTATGATAGTTTTAGAAAACCTTTTTTATGGAACAAATTATGCTTATTGAAAAATGTGAATGAGAAGTTCTTTAAAATCTATTGATTAGCATGTTTAGTTAGCGAATGAGAAGGGTTGGACACCACCGGTCACACAAGAGGGAGAGGCCACTAATTTAAAACCCGTCGTGTCATGGACCAACATTGAACATAGACTTGAACTTTATAATTTTATAGGTCCTCACGTTATTTCCTCACATGTCACACCAAAAAAGTATAATAGAATCATGACGTGTGAAACTTTAAAAGAGGCTTGGAATATTCTTGCACTTACTCATGAGGTAACTAGCACGGTTAGGGCATCTAAACTTTAAAACCTCACTACACAATTTGAGACGATTAAGATGTTAGAAAGTGAGTCGTTTTGATGAGTTTTATGCTAGATTGTCCAATATTGTCAACTCATCGTTTAATTTGGGAGAGAAAATACCTGACAACCGATTCATAAAGAAAATATGATGGTTATTGCCTAGTAGATTCGATCCCAAAGTGACTGTTTTAAACTCCTTGGGTATGCCCGAATCAACAAAACTAGAGGAGCTTATATGTGACTTACAAACTTATGAGCATGACATGTTTACCTCCAAGAAAGTACCAAAGGAAAAAAAGGGCATTGCTTTGAAATCTCGAAAGGAGGAGACTAAAGTTTTGGATAATGATTTCGATTTCGATTTGAGGATGTATCCTTCTTAGCAAAGAAGTTCAAAAAGTTTATCAAGTTCCAAAAGAAATTGAAAGATGTCAAAAGACTTGAGAAATTTAAGAACAACAAGGTCGATACCGCCCCTAAAAATAAGAGTGATATTGTTAAGACGGATGAGTCGGATAGGTGTTTTTATTGTGAGGGTTATGGTCACAAGGTAGCGGAGTGTTCCACTAGACTTTGGAAGGAGGGAAATAAACCGATAGCATATAACGCCACCTCAAGTGATAGTGAACCGGAAGAGGGAGAGAGCTCCCCCATTGAGCACAACTTTGTAGCGTTCATGGCATGTCATGTGAGTGACGATGACAAAACTTCCCATGAAGATTCTCATGTGAATGACACTTCCGAGGTTGTTGAGTGTGAATACCATGTGAGTGAGGGTGAAGCTAGTGAGGAAGATGAGATAGATGTTGGAGAGCTACAAGTTGGCTTTAATAATTTGTATACGAAAGTGGTAAAGGTGAAGAAGATAAACTTGAAATTTCAAGCTAAGTTGAATGAGCGTGCCATAAAAAATAATGATGCTTTGATTGAGGATCTTAGGGTATGGGAGAAGACTCTTCGAGAGAAACTAAAATACATTGAGAAAGAGAGAGATAGTCTTCGGTGTTTTATGGAGGCTTTGAAGAAGGAGATTCTAAAGTTTGAGGACTCTAGGCATTTGCTTGAGTATAGGGTAATAGAGCTCGAGGAGAGATTGAGATACTTGAGTAAGGTGAAGTTTGAGTTGGAGGCTTGGTCGAAAAAGTTAGATATGATTTTAAGTACAGTCCAAATCGAGGAAAATAAGTGTGGTATAGGCTTCGATGATCGTTTTGCACCCATTCCCAAATTCAATACCAATCATGTGAGAGAGAGAACTAGGAATGTTAGGAGAGGTCCACATTTAGGTCACATTCCTCTCCGTGTTTTTACTTGCACTCATTGCGGTAGGAAGGGTCACCTTAGGCGTTATTGTTATGACCTTAAAAATGCTCCTAGGAAGTTTAAAAATAAAGTCATTTCGGTTCCCAAAACTCCCATGCGTCGTTACACACCTACTTGGGGTTAGGAAATCGGACTTAGTGGCTTTAGGAATTAAAGTTCATGGTTCTTTTTTGGTTGCACTTGATTCTTTCCAAGCTGAATCTAAAGGATGATTGTGTTGACATGTTTGTCTTACGCTAGTCTTTGCATCATGATTCATATCTTTCTAGTTCTATGACATGTGTATCTCTTTGTATTATTTTTTTCATTTATTTGAGTCTCAATTGAAAAATACAAAAGATTTTGTTTTGATAAAACTTTTGAGAAAATACAAAAAGATTATATTTTGGGGTCAAAAATATTTTCGATTGATTTTTGTGCCGTGAGTTTTCATATTTAATATGACATATTAGTGTGCTTAGACCTCCATAATATCATTATCCATGTGACTAGGATATTTGGTCATAATTATAAACGCTTAGAATGATCTTAACCATTGTCTAATGGAGTTGTTTCGTGTTTGATTTGCATTTGGATTCGACTTTGTATATATACCATCATTGCACACATGCACGAGTTTATATGAATGTTTGACTTCTGATGCGTATTTGAGTTTGGCGAGACGTTCTTATCTCAATTTTGTCACCTATGCGTAATAGGACTTAGGAGGAGGTGTGCATGTAAGAACAGTTTATGATAAATGAAAGCGAGGAAGGGCTACGAAAGGTACTCATATCCTTTGTGATTAAGCCACCGTTTATATAGGGTAAAAAAGGTGTGGCATTGATAAAAGTAAACAAGACCCATTGAATATAATAGAGACTAATAAGTGTCGCATTGAAAAAAGTAGCCAAGGTCAAACTAGTTTAGTTTGATATGATCATTCAAAAAGAAAATCAATATATGATAATAATTATATATGAGGAAGTTCGGTTGGAATTTTAAACCGGTTTGCACCACGAATCCTTATGTTGAAAAATCGTTTCATGACACTATTGTTTGTAGAATCGTTAAAATTACGGATTTGTGTGCATGTTGTTCATTTAGTTTATTAAGCTCAATATATTAATCGTCACATATGGCTAAAACTAAGTTTGATCACATTTAGCTATCAATTAGAGCTTCTTGACCGTTTTTAATATGTTCATTACGATTTATTTGTTGTAGCTCATGCCTATTGTAAGGACATTATTTTATTGTCCGGCTTACATTTGAGTATGTTGTATACCGCTACAACCGTCGAAGAATTATTCAAGATCATTCATGCATAAAGACGGATCCGAATATCAACGTTCTTCAACATTCAAGCCTCCGTGAGATTAATTTTGGTAAGGTTATATTTTTATACCTTAACGGTTCACTTAAAGTGTTAGGATAATTTTTCTAAAAAACTTTCTATGTGTTGGAGCGGAGTTTTTCGTCAAAATTAGTTTTTTGCTCAGGTCTTTCGAGCGACTGTTCCACGTCGTTCAAGCGACAATGGTTATCATGCGATGTCTTGTTTGAGGGACGTATTGCCTCGTTCGAGCGACGTGTATTTTTCATTTGAGCGAGCTACCGATGAATTGTTCTATAAATTGTTTTGTCCAGTTTTGTTTTTCTTCAGAAGACCTGCGCATTTTAATCCAACGAAACTACTTTGGCAGAAACATTTGTCATCTCAATTTTAAGAGTTTTATCCTTTGTTTTCAATTCACAAATCATCCCAATCCTTATGTGAATTATTTTGGAACCCAAGAACACAATTTTGTGAAGTTTCTCTTGTAAAGAATATCTCTACTATTGATCTAGGTGCCACTTCAGGGAGGTGCTAGGCTGACGTGACCGCGTGTCAAAGGGAGTACTCGTGGGTGTTCCTGGGCTGCCTGAACTGCGGTTCGTGTGGAGTTACTGCGGAATTCCATTGATGATTTAGGTTGCGGCCTATGTGGGTTTACTGTGGTTAATCCATTATGGATTTCACTTGTAATCATTGTGAGTATTATTTGTGAAATAAAAGGTTTTACCCGAAAAGATTTTTTTTTCCTGAAATCTTTGTGTCAGCAATTATTTATGTTTGTTTGATTTATACACATGTAGTTCCATGTTTTAGGGCTAAATTAAATTGGATTAAAAATTAACACCGATTAAATAAAGTTAACTTGAAAATTTGCAAATTCGGTTTAATCAATTATCACACATACTTTTACAAATTCGTATCAGAGATTATTTAAGAGATCACCACATTCACAGATTGGTATTAGATCGGGTTTATCTAATTTATCGAGTGACCTTGTTTTGTGAAAAATCGTAATTTTTTTAATGGAGCACTTATATAATCGGATGCCCATTTTTTACGGGTCTAATTTTGTCTATAGGAAAGCAGGTATGAAATCACAGTTAAAGGCCATTGATGAGGGCATTTGGGTAGTTTGTGAAAGAGGTTAGATTCCTCCCTCCGTCACCGCAAATAATATCACTACTTTAAAACCCATGACAGACTGGACTGAGGATGAGTTTAAGTTGACCACTTTTAATTCGTGTGGGCTAAGTACAATTTCGGGTGCCATCACTCCTGAGGAGTTTCGACATATTATGATGTGCACCACGTCAAAATAAGCATGTGACAATTTACAACTTACCCACGAAGGCACAAATGTGGTCAAAGAGTCTAAAATTCAAAATTTAACTACTCAATTTGAAACAATTACAATGCTTGAGACTGAGTGTTTTGATGAGTTTATGCACATTTATCTGATATTATAAACACTAGTTTCAATCTTGGTGAGCACATTCCTGATGCATGGGTAGTTAAAAAGATTTTGAGATCATTGCGTAAACATTTTATCCCTAAAGCGACTGTTTTGAACTCCTTAGGTAATTTGAGAAATTTAAAATTAGAAGAGCTGGCAGGAGACCTCCAAACATATGAAATTGACATGTTCTCCGATACTGTCAAACCTAAAAATAGAGGGATAGCACTTAGAGCCCAGCCTAGGAAGGGAGAGGAAGTGTCTAAGATAGAGAAGAAAAAGAAAGTGAGAGTTTGTGAGTCTGAATCTGAGGGTGAGGTTGATTTTGATATGGTCATGCTTGCGAAAGTTTTAAAAAAAATTCTCAAGTTTTCAAAACAAAATTGTCCTAATAAAAAGTTTTTTGAGAAAAACAAAAAGAAAGATGAGGCCCAAGAGAGTGGTGAAAAAGAGAGTGAGAAAGAGAAAGAGGAAGAAGAGAAGTGTTTTGAGTATGAGGGTAGGGGGCATAGAGGTTTTGAGTGTCCCACTCGGCTAAGGAGAAAGGGAAAACAAATTGCCATTCTAGCCAATCTTAGCAATAGTGAGGAAGAGGTGAAAGATTCCGGGGATGATTCTTCACATGGGAAATTTGTCACCTTTTTAGCTAGTCACCAGAGCACACCTAGTTTTTCCCACGACGATGTGGATACTTGTGCACATGAGACCCCCGAGGAGGATGATAGTTTGAGTATTTTGAGTGAGGGAGAAAGTGAGTGTGGAAACAAAGGTGAAAGTGAGATCTAGATTGCGTTTAGAGATTTGTACGTCGAGACATTAAAGACTAAGAAATTGAATAAGGAGTTATATCTTAGGGTGAGTGATTTGGAGAGAGACTTAGAGGTTTTGAGGGTATTTGAGGTGAAAGCATGTCAACTCGAGAAGGCGAAGGTTTCGTTGAGTGAACAGTTGATTGCTTTAGATCAGGAAAAGAGTGATTTGACCAACACGGTGTCTAGTCTGACGACACATGTATCCCAACTTGAGGGTGATCTCGAACGTGCTCGGGAGGTCAAAGTCCCTTTAGAGAACACATCTAAGAAGGTTGGAAAGACGGTTCTCAATCCCGTTTTTGGTGATGCTGAGAGAACAGGGATAGGTCATGACAGTGCGTCCACTTTCCACATTGCACCCGAGCCTATTACCGAGTTAGCGATAGATCCATATGGCTCTCAACCAAACCCATCTAGGCATCCCGTTCCCGAGAGGAGTGTGCATCCTAGACGTTTTGAGAGAGGTGGTCCTTGGCCTATGTATGTTTGCACCCACTGCAAGAAGAGAGGACACCTTAGGGAGTTTTGTTTTAAGTTGGGTTATGTGTCACGTTTTGCTACAACACCTGTTCACACCCACACCCACACCCACACATGATGCTCCGGATGACTACGTGAGAAAGTTTGCACATCTTATAGAGCAGGTAACATTTTTAGTTAAGACTTCACATGACTTGATGGATGTTTTTCATAGGATGTCACCACCTTTAGAAAACTCCACCGCACCTAACAGTTGAGGTTTAGACTTGTTTGCTAGCATAGGATGATTTTCATAATGATATTATATACCTATTATTAGTATGTACCATTTTTGTAGTTATGTTTTCCATTTTTGATATATTTTTCGAAAAACCAAAGATTTGTATTTTTGAATTTTTTTGGAAAAATACAAAAAGATTTTCATTTTTTGAGAGAAAAATTGAAAAAGCCAAAAAGATTTTATTTTTTTTAAAAAAAAGACAAAAAGAGTTTTTTATTTTATTTTACACCGTTTAGGGATGGACATTTAGGATGACCGAATCAAAAATTTATTCCATATCCATGTGACTGTTTGATAGTGTTTTGATATGCGTCATCATTTTATTTTTGTGGTTTATAATGTTTGGAGTCATTGAGATGTGATTTGTTGTTACTACCTACATGCTTGACTCATGAGTTCCTTTAATGCACTCTTGCATGGATTTTTTTGACTATTTTTGTTATCTATCACATGTTGGTCAATGTGTTTTTATCTTAATTATGTCTTTAAAACGAACCAAATGCAATAAAACTTGACAATGAAAGTAGTGCATGTAACAACCGTTATCGTGAGTTTATGTGATCTATTTGAAAAACGGGGAAGGGCTATGAAAGGTACTCATTTATCCTTTGAGATTAAGTCACCGTTCAAAACGGACCTAGAATATACATGGCACAAAAATAGAAGTCGAGGTCCAAAGAGGTTGAAAAGTGTCCGAAAAAATTTAAAGGCAATAAAAAGAAAAATATGCCAAAGGTAGGACAATTACTTTGTTTCATCACCTCAAAAGAAAAATAAAAAGTATTATTAGTTATGAGGGAGTTTGGATGGAATATAAAACGGGTTTGCACGTCCTAACAAAGTCATGAAAAAGCGTTAAATCGTTTAGACATTACTGGTGTGAAAATCATGTCTGACACTGTTTTCTCGATTTGATTAAGGCGGCGTCATCTAAATTCACATTTTTCGACACCTAAGGACAATTTTGAGATTCATTCGTTAGGAATAAACATTCCCATCGTGCACACATATTATGCGTGATTGTATTAATTTGCCTATCGAATTGTTCACACCCATTCATTATGTTTCCATGATTTGGTTGTCTTAGTGTAAATTCATGGTTTGTGATTTTTATAAAATTATTTTTGCATTTTTTATGAAAAATTGAAAAATAAAAAATAGTTTGTGGAAGCTTTTGGGTTACTCCTTTGCATGAGCGTAGTTTGATTCATGTTTGTTATGCATATTTGTCGTGACACTCCATGTTTGTTTTGTTTATTCTTCCTTGTCTATTTCAGACAAATAAAAAGGGGGACAACGAATTATGGGGTAGTTTTTGCATTATTGGGGAGATTTGATAATTGATTGATTTATTCTTATATCATTTCAAACTCAATGAATTAAGAAGGTATTTTCTTTGTCTCATGTGTATAGGTACAACATTAAAGATCATTATTTTGCAAACCATGATGATAAAAGCTTAAAGATTTGAAGATTTGATGTTAAAGATTTTTTGAAGAAAAGTTTTAGACTTACATGTTTAGTACCTTTTCAGTTTTGGGTTCATGGGACGATATTAGATTTGTATAGGCTATTTGATTTGACAATTCAAATGCTTTTATTTTGTACCGGCATAGACATAGGGGAGATTTATAAGGACATTATTTTATTGTTTGGCTTACATTTGAGTATGTCGTATATGTCGTATACTGCTACAATCGTCGAAGAATTATTCAAGATCATTGATGCGTCAAGATGGATCCGAATGTCAACATTCTTCAACATTTAAGCCTCCCCCCGATTAATTTTGGTAAGGTCGTGTTTTTATACCTTAACGGTTAACTTGGAGTATTGGGATAATTTTTCTATAAAATTTTCTAAGTCTTGGAGCGGAGTTTTTTGTCAAAAATATTTTTCTAAGTGTTGAGGTGGACTGGAATAAAAAATATTTTTTCGCTCAGGTCGTTCGAGCGACTGAGCCACGTCGTTCAAACGACAATGGCTGTCGTGCAATGTATCGTTCAAGCGACGTATTGCCTCGTTCAAACGAAGTCTGTTTTTTGTTTCAGCGAGCTGTCGACTCAATTTTTCTATAAATTATTTTGTCCAGTTTCATTTTTCTTCAGAAGACCAGTGAATTTTAATCCTACGAAACTGCTTTGGTAGAAACATTTATCTTCACAATTTTAAGGGTCTTATCCGTTATTTTCAATTCACAAATAATCCCAATCTTTATGTGAATTATTTTATAACCTAATAATCCAATTTTGTGAAGTTTCTTTTGTAGAGAACATCTCTACTGTTGATCTAGGTGCCACTTGAGGGAGGTGCTAGGCTGACGTGACTGCGTGTTAAAGGGATTACTCGTGGGTGTTACTGGGCTGACCGAAATATGATTCGTGTGGAGTTACTGCGGAATTCCATTGCTGATTAGGTTGCGGCCTATGTGGATTTACTACGGTTAATTTATTGCCGATTTCACTTGTAATCATTGTGAGTATTATTTGTGAAATAAAAGGTTTTACCCAAAAGGTTTTTTTCCCAAAATCTGTGTGTCAGCAATTATTTATGTTGATTTGTTTTTATCCACACGTAGTTCCATGTTTTAGGGCTGAATAAAATGGATTAAAAATTGACACCGATTAAATAAAGTTACCTTGGAAATTTATGAATTCGATTTAATCAAGTATCACACATACTTTTACAAATTGGTATGAGAGCTTATTTAAGAGATCACCATATTTGCACCCATTCATTCCATGTCCATTTTTTAGCACATTGATATTATGTTATCAAAAAGCTCATACATTGCTTTACTTGTTTTATTTTTCGTCTTTGAGTTTGTTTTGCTAATTTTTCGTATCTCCAATACCTGTTTTCATGAAATTTTTTCACTGGGTAAAACTTTAACATTTTTAGTGCTGGATTACAGAATTTGTTGAAGTCGTTCAAATGACTTCTGCGTGTCGTTCGAACGACATTTCTAACTCATTCGAAAAGTTTGCTTCTCGAGACATGTTTTTTGAGGTGTCAGTTTGTCAAATATGGTCGCGAGTTAGGTCGCGTGAAATTCGTTAGATGGGTTTAATCGCGTGACTTGCTAATGGATTTCACTGTTTAAGGTCGCTTGATGCATGTTTCTAACGACATGCACTGCCGTTTAAACGACAAGGCATTGTCATTCGAACGACCTAAAGGGGATTTTATTGAGAATTCTCATGTTTCGTACCTACTTCATTTTTGTGATGATATCCTACTATTTTTGTACTTCTGGGTTGTTTATATGCAGTTGATATTGATTATTCACGATTTATTCATATACTTCATAGATCGTTTAGTCACATCTTAGCTTAGACTGATGATTCATCTTTTCTTAGTTTATCTTTTTCACTTATTATCTCTTCGAGACAAAAAGGGGGAGAGATGTATGTGATGTAGGGGGAGTATTAAGAATATATTTTTTTGGCTTCACATATTTGTATCATGTTTTTTTTATCATATGTATGTTCCTATTTTATTGATATCATGTTGTCTTGCACAAATTAGTTTTCACAAATTGGTATCATGATTTGCTCACATGTTTAACAAATGATTTGTTTTACATTTTGGTATTTTTATATATCATTTTTTCCTCCTTACTTCACTGGGTATTTGATTATTTCCTGTGTGTAGATGTTCTTAAGCGATGTGTGAATTCAAGACTACATCATATTCAAATAGATCATGCTTGTCGGACCTACATATACTAGTCCTTGTCCTGTATTTTTTAATTTGGGTTCTATGGGATGGGATTTAGGTATCATATGCCTTGAGGGACCGACTTAGGCATTTTACTGTTTGGGTTTTGTCTCGGAATAGTCAAAGGGGGAGATTTAAAATGTATGTGATATAGGGGGAGTATTGAGCACATATATTTTTTGGCTTCACTTATTGTTATCATGTTTTTTATCATATGTATGTTCATATTTTATTGATATCATGATGTCTTGCAAAAATTAGTTTTCACAAATTGGTATCATGATTTGCTCACATGTTTAACAAATGATTTATTTTACATTTTAGTATTTTTTATATATTTTTTGTTCCTTCATGTTTCACTGGGCATTTGTTTGTTTCATGTGTGTAGGTATTCTTCAGCGATGCGAGAATTCAACACTACATCACATTCAAACAACTCATGCTTGTCGGACTTGCATATACTAATCTTTGTCCTGTATTTTTTATTTTATGTTTTATGGGATGGGATTTAGGTGTCATACGGCTTTACAACTTGGCTTAGGAATTTCATTGTTTGGGTTTTGTCCCGGAATAGTCAAAGGGGGAGATTTGTAAGGATAAAATTTCCAATTGATTGCATTTGTATGTATTTGACTTATTCCTGGAACAAAACATGTTTAAGCCATAGATAAATTTTTTTATTATCACAATGTCCACATAGTCTATAACGTGTTTGATTAGAAGACGTAGCGACCAGTCTACAAAGATAGATCATGCTAAATTTTATTGGTTCAAGTTTCACGTCTTCAGTCAATTGCATTCCGAGATACTCTCAAGTATGAATGCATTATGTTTATAGAACTCGGTTAAAGGATGGAAATTTGTTTATAAATGATTTAAAATGTTTAACATGATTTTAAAAGGTTTTATCTTCGTTTATTCTGAGATAATTATTGTTTAGAGTCGTGTGATTTCTCACCTTGGGTTTCAAGGCATCAAACGAATTGTGATGTCGTTCGAACGACATCTCTCAGTCGTTAAAACGACATATGCATATCGTTCGAATGACCTGCTGATTTAGTTTTATTATTTAAGGCAGTGTTTGTTCAGATGTTTGATAATTGTGTAGAACCATATTCTAGAAAAAAATTCATATGCTTTCTGCATAAGTTTTCGAAGGTTTTCAAAGTTAAAAACCATCCTTAGAGTTTAAACGATCTGAGTTTTCATATACTATTGCTATACAGATCTTGTTTGCACCATTTGGGTTTGTTCATCACTTTGAACAAGTTATTCGTTGGCTTTTACAGTGAAGAAGCAGAGGATTCTGTGTTCCGAATTGTATACGACTTCCAAAGCTACATCGGTGGACACCGAGGCATCCATGGATGCGTGTACTGTGGATGAGTATCGCGGAAGGATTTCCCTATGGGCACTATGGAGGAGCGGATAAAAAGAAGAAGAGCATCAAGGTTTGTGGGGATCGAGTCGTTGTGTAAGCCTGTCTGTCTTCCTTTTGTAAAATCGTGTCATAGTGATTGTCTAGCTTGGGTCGTTCGAGATTTTTTCCCTTTGTGGTTTCCTCGTACATCCGACGTTGTGAACTTTACTTTATTTTACTTTCTTTAATTACCTAGATGCATGTTTAGGATTAAACAAGATAAAATTGGACTTAATTGAAATTGGTTCACAAACTTGGTGCGTGTGAAATTTGGAGAAAGATTTTTGAAAGAAAAATTGTTTTGACATCCTTAAATCACATTTGAAAGAAAAGGGGCCTACAAGATATATTCAAAGACTTATTATTTGTTCCACGTGAGATAAATCCCCCTTGGAGCTACTTTTAAGGAGAGTAGTTATTAATAAATTTAAAAGGAAATTTCGGATCCTCTTCTACCCTATGTATAATGGACTATTCTCCACCAAATAAGTCATTATAAACACACAATATATTGGGCTAGGGAAAGAAAATCCTAAATTTCCATTTAAATGCATTTTTCTAAAGAAGAGGGTCTGCTGGAACAATTAATCAAGATGATTAAAAGATACTTCTATAACAAGTTTGATCAATGCAATGGATTAAGGTAAGTCTTATTTTCGATCTTTTACGCATATTCTATAAAAAGCATAAATATCCAAGATCCTTTTATTAATAACAATTATATGTTAAAATTTAATCATATTAATGTGTTCGTGATTAATATTAGGGTGTTCTGAAGAGTGATTTTACATATGGTATTAGAGATAAAGTTTAAGATCTCATGATTTTCATTGATATTTGCCTATAGTGAAGTATATAATAAATTGATTTTGTGTGCGTGGGACTTTCTATGACGTTTAGGCCTTTAAAATTACGTTTTTGGTAATAATGTTGACACCAATATCTCAATATATAAATGTATTTTTTGAATTCCACAAATTGTTTTGAGATCCTTGAGTAATTCTCTACATTCATGTAGTATTAACTCAAAATTTCTATTTTTCGTACAAAATTACGATTTTTCCAAATATTATGTAGTTTTCCACCATGGAGGCTAATTTATTTGTTCACGTTGATTTTATTATTCATGCTTATGTTGAATTAGATGCCAAACACAAGTTATAATTATTATATGTGGATACTAGATAGATGATTTCATTTGGACACTACTATTCAAGTTTAAGTAATATTAGATAGAAAACACAGGCTATAATTCATATGTGTGGATATTAGATGTACGGTATAGTTTTAACTCTAATGTTTATGTTTGGATTATATTAGATACCAAACACAAGCTATAATCCGAAATTAAAAACATTAGACTCGTCTATGAGAATGTTAAATTGTTGGTGTGTTATGTTCATTCACTAAATCACAATTAATGTTGTTGGACAACAAACACAGATGCCACAAGTATGGTAGTTATGATTAACTGAATATTAATGGGTAACAATACTTTTGATTAACAAATTATTTGGGCATCAAATATATATGCTGATAGAAAATATATTACTGTCGAGTTACATGCTGCGGAATAGATTACACCTACCGCAACCCTCATACTCTAGTCACTAGTTACATGCTTAGCAGACCTGCCGTAGCCCTTAAGATTTAGGCTGCGGCCCCCAAAATGCCACGGCCTCTAGCCCAACAGTTAGCCAGCCGCAGCATCTCCATAATACAGCAACAAGACTCCTATATATAGAGAGGTTCACATCTCGAGAAAGGGATCCAAGTTCATTCTCTTACACTAACAACTAGTTTAGAGCTGATTATTCTCTCTACCCCGCTTAACTTGGCTTGGGGGCTCACGCTTGGACATCTCAACCCTGGCTCCGGCACACTCGAAATCATTGTTATCATGTATTCTCCTTTATTATCATACGTGTACGCCACTTTAGTCTTGATTATATTGTACTATGCAACGCATATAATGAGAATGGAGAAACACAGTGGATGTAGGCCTATTTAAGAGACTGAACCACTCTATATTTGAACTTCTATCTCTCTTTGCTTTCTCTATTTGCTTATTATGCATATTATACTTGATTTTCTGGTATGAGAGCGACAAGTGGACAATTTCTCGTATCATCAATTTGACGTCGTCTACGGAAAATGAGGTATTTCAATCTTGTTTCTCTATGTTTTGAGTTCCTAAAAACCTTATTTGATTCATAGGGATCCTTTGTATCATCATCTCATGTATAAATTTTAGTTATTGAGCTCTATTTTATATTTACAACCTTAAAATGGGTATTTTGTATATTCAGATCAGCTTCTGGGTCTCTACTTTATGGCCTTAGATCTATTTTATATACCCCTGTGATATCGCCTCACCTACATAATACTGGAAAGCTTGATGGGCTTTAGCCTCGTAAAGATGGGTGATTAGGGAAGAATTATGTTTACTCCCTTTTTGTTGTTCTTTGCCTATGAACTAGGGTTTATCATTAGGATTGTACTATTTTGTGCACCATGAGGGTATTCTCTCATTGATATACCCTAGTAGGTATGCTCTCCACGTGTTTTAGGACAAAAACTCAGTTTTTGGGTTTCAATCTTGGGATTGTTCCCTTCTTCCTAGATAGGGGTGCGGTCAGGTAGTTCAACTACCCTTCTTACTACGGCCCCAATAAGTGCAGTCTGGTCACAACAGTTTAAAAGTATCAAGGAAATGGATTCGAGCTCAACCTTGGTGAATTCCATTGCTCCAAGAGACGCGAAAGTACACTTATGTGCCTCACGGTCGCGGCCTGATCAACAACTACCATTCTGTAGTGCAAATGTTGCATCCCAACTTTATACTCTATTCATCCTATATTTCTATGATCACTCACTTCTGTTAGTTCTGTGTCAGATTATATATATATTTAAAGACTAATAAAGCAAAAAATAGAAGGAGAATCTAGCTAGAGCACATAAGTCAAAAATGAGATTGTGCAATTGTACAATCACCTCAACTATCTCTACGACAGTCATGCTTCACTCCAAGCCCAAGTCAATTATTTAACCCTGAGGGTCCCCATGCTAGAGACTGAGGCCTCTCCAAATTTGGGTACGACACCTAGATTTACTGTCGCAACAAATACTGATGCGTCACCAGAAGCTCCATCCACAGAGGCAGCTAGCAAGGCCCAGAAGAGGAAAGTGGAGAAGGCAAAAAGGGTCTTTGAGTCATACACCCCATTGTCCTTCCCAGTTGAAGACATCTTTGAGTTCATAAAAGAGGATAAGCTGCTGAAGTGGCCAGAGAAGCTTAAAGCTCCACCCCACAAGAGGGACAAAGCTAAATGGTGCAAGTTTCATCAGGACCACGACCATGACACTGAGCAGTGCTATGCCTTGAAAGATAAAATTGAAAGGCTCATAAGATAGGGAAAGTTGCATCTCTTCCTAAAGGATGCCTAAGGGATGCGGCCTAGTCTGATAGGCCACATTCCTCTTTTTATGCCCATATTTATGTTTCATCTATTTCAGTTCTTAATGAAAACTCTATTGAATATTGCCATGTTAACTTTGTATTGTCCTAACAAAGTCATGAATATATGAATAGATATATGAAATCAAGTTCACTTTAGAGTGCCATATTTTGATTTCTCGATTCTAGTAAATGATATCTTATGAAAGGTTTTTGTCTTAAACAGATTCTAAATGGAGACAACGTATTATATCGAGAAAAATTATATCTAAATGGGCCCACAACGCCCGTCGTGACACCTGACTATATGAAGGAAAATGATAATTGAAAATGGCTAAAGCAAATATTGAGAGCAACTATTTGAATTGGTCTGCAACATCACTCATAGAGACTATATTCCAGCATATTATGGCTACATTCTTGAAAGCATTTAACATAAAGCGTTATTAGCCATGAGGGCTTACAATGTCCGTTCTTAGCTTTCGGGATGCGTCATTAGCCGCAGGGGCTTCAAGTGCCCGTTCTTAGATTTCGGGATGCGTCATTAGCCCAGGGAGGTTACTCCCCTGGTAAACATAATTAACTTGGTGGATATGAGACTAAACATCATTTATTTTGTGATCTCAACCCTAAAACATCATTAACTTGGTGGATATGAGACTAAACATCATTCAGTTGGTGATCTCGGCCCTAAAACATCATTAACTTGGTAGATATGAGACTGAACATCATTCAATTGGTGATCTCAGCCCAGAAACATCATTAACTTGGTGGATATAGACAAAACATCATTAACTTGGTGATCTCAAATTAGCTTGGGGAAGCTTCATAATACCTAGCCCGGGGGGGGGGGGGGGGGGGGCTAAAAATAACCCAATCGACTAACGGAAAGCCATGAAAGACAATTAAAGCAACTAAAGGATGCCGTGTTGCTGTCATCATAGAGCATGCCAAGGCTACAAAAAGAGGATGGCCTCAGCCTAGCATGCTGTCATCAATTTCTTAAAGGGATAGAAAGGTGCCACAGCCTTATCAGTATGGCTGTAGCCGCTAAGTTCATTCATTCAGAAGACGCGACAGATAAAGAAACAAAATTGTTAACATGCCGCAGCTGGATGACAACCTTTCGCAGCCATGTTCAAGAAACTAGATTAAAGCAACTAAGATTTGCTGCAGTTGAGACTCGAATTTGGATCCAAATAAAGCTACAATAGAGGGTATTCAAATATTTAAAATGTCTTCAGCCCATCAATATGCCAAAGTGATAAAGTATGAAGGCTAGGAAACTATTGAAAAAATTAAAAGAAGGCAAAGAAAAATGTAACAGGCCGCAACCAATTTTGGGAAAACTTTTTAAATGGATGCAGTGGTAAGTTAAATGAGGCAAGGAAGTTAAGCCGCAACCCCAAAGAAGATCTCACGTTGGCACTACGGCTGGGGGAATGATAGCCGTCTATAGTGCAAAACAAAGTGAAAAGTCCAGGGCAAAGCACAACAGGCCGCAACCGCGACCTTATATCCATTTTTTTTCCTGAGGAGGCTTCTACAAGCTCATTCAAATATCAAAGAAGAGAATAAAGGATCAATTAGAAAATATTGGGGAAGTATAGCATGCATATAGTGTGGAAAATATTGATTTCTAGAAGAGGCCGCAACCCGAACAATAAGTTCGAAGAAGTTTATAAGGGCAGCAGCCCCACATGTCAATCAGATCAAAGGATAAAGCCTTAGCAAAAAAGTGAAGTATTAAAGTTATACAGACAAAATTATTAATGTTTAAAAGGGAAATGCAACCCAATGTTATGAATAAAATGAGACTAAGATGCAGCAACATCTTCTTCATCTTCCTTATCTCCATCCGCAGCAGTAATGGTCCCTTCCTCAGCTATCGTGGCCTCTGCCTCAGCCCTAAGCCTGGCTCTTTCTTCCATGATAACCCTAATCTCAACCACACATTGATCATGCTCAACATCACCCAACTTCGAGGACATGATTTGCTCTTTGGACTCCGGGAAATTTTTGATGACCCTATGCCTTAGTTAGTGGAAGCCGCGGAGGTAGGATTTATTGTTTATCAGGTAGAAGTCTTTGGAGCCTTTAAATGACTCCATAGTGTTGTCAAATGCCAATTAAAGGGCCACGACACGATCTTACACCATATTCTTTTTTGCCACAACATGGGCCTGGGCATCATTAGCAACTTTGGCTTTTGGTTCCTCATACTTCTTTTGCTGAAGTTCAAGCTTGTTGTTTGCAAACTCCGCAGCCTTATCAGCTTGTACAACCTAAGATTGGGAAACCTTGAGGGACTCCGTAGCCTGTTTGAAATTTTCCTCAGCCTCATTCTTGGTTTCTTCTACGGCCTGAACCTTCTTGTCCGCCTCCATCTTATACGCCTCAAGTACCGCGGCAGAGGACTTCTTCCCAGCTTGAAAGTAAGCAGCCCTGGCATTCTCTAAGTCAGTGGAGTGAACTCTATTCGCGACCTCTTTAAGCTTATAGAGGGCTTCGTACTTCCTCTTTTGTGAAATCATGACGTCCGTGGCTTGCAAAGAGATTTAAAGTTAGAAGGAAAATATTAAATGTGAAAATGAAGCTAAGAAGGTACTTGCACTTACCCTCGAAAGACTATGGAGACCAAAATCCTCCAAGTCATCCTGGTCCTCATCCACGAGTTGATCAAGGTCCGCGGCATCTGGGACCCTATTTATTCTACGGATAACTCTCACAGTTGCGTCGCATAAAGATTTAAGGTTGGGATGCCTAAGTTGTGGTTACGGACGACCATCAATACCAACACTATCATGGTATTGAGGAGGTGCGAGGTTGGCATTATCACCTACAATTATGGGAGTAGGTGAATTTTTATGGATTGGAGAGGTGTCGCGGCCATCGAGTTGTTCAGGAGTTGAAATTAGCCCTGCCACGGCTAGATTATCCCTAATGTCATCGTCAAAATCACCCTCAGGCCTGTAGTGAGGGGCCAACTCTTCAACCTGGAATGAGGGTGCGACAACATTGGTTTAATCCACAGCCTGATTTCGGGGCGCGGAAGGATCAACTTGATCATCAGCATGGGCTGTGAAAGGATGATTGGACTTCCTTTTCCTCTTCCTCTACCTTGCATCACTGTTGAGGATGGTTGCATCCTCATCCATCTTCGCAAGTTGAGCTGCTAGTATCTCCCTATCAATCTCTTCACCTGAAGAAGAAATAAAGAAATTTTACAAACAAGGTGGGGAGTAGAAGCCGTGGAGTCAAAAATTAAAAGAAAAGTATTACATTCTGTGCTCATCTATTTGGGAATAGACTTATTGGGAAAGAAGCCTCCCTTGTATATTGAACAAGAGGTTACAAGAGTGAAAAACTTTTTCTTGTCAGCAGGAACTGCCATAGCCTCAATGACCCTCTTCTCTTGCCGCTCACTCAGTTGCAAATTGTTAAGAGTTGCAGAAAAATGCAAAGGTTAGTACAAAAGCAAAACATGGAGAATTATATTCAACTGTAAAAAGGGGATACGACCATTATTTAAAAATATTTACCAAGCTGAGGGACATCCCCACAACCGCAACATCCTAAAGGATCTCTACCTCTCAGTCTCTTGGGGGTGGATCTCCCACCTTCTCCAGAAGTGAAAAAAATATTTGCCCTTCCAGTTCTTTACACTGGTAGGCCTCCCAGAATAAAGGTTCTCATCTCGGTCGCGGATAGAAAAGTAATAATATCCCATAAATTTTACGAAGTTTTCCTTTGGGCGGTAGAAGTGGAAAAACTTCGCAGGAGTAATGTCTCTCTTGAATTTATTCTTTCACAGCACAATTTTTGCAAGAATTACCCTCCAGCCATTGGGATCTAATTGGTCTAGGTCTGACTTCATCGTTTGGAAGATTCTTCTAACTAGAATGGGGATAGGCATCCGCAGCCCATAAATGAAAGCGTGGAGGGGGAAGCAGACCCCATCGTCAGGAAGTGTCATGCATGGAATTTGTTTCGCGGCTGGTGCTGAGCACATCAAACCCTTAGGAAACTCAAAGGCTTCAGCCACCTGATCAACCCATTCTTGTGTCAAAGTGTTACGGACACAAAGTGCGACAGGTGGTCTCTCAGCTCTCCCAGATGTGCTAGCAGACATATCCTTAACCTCAGATGGACCTCCTTCCGTGGTATTCTCATTTATATCCATTGGTTGGTTGTTAAAATTGGCATCTTCCTCCATAGCCGCATAGTCTGGGTTTGAATCTGAATCTATCATTACACAATTAGAGCAATCTCTCAACTGGCACGAACCTATTGTCCTCGTAAGACGCACTGAAGGAAGTTCGGGAAGTGAGGCTCTAAAATGTTTATTCCAAAAACCTCTCAAAAATTCGTCTGGGTTAAAGTTCATATAACTGCAAAAATACCTGAAAAGCAGAGAGTCCGTAGTTAGGCGCCGCAGCCAATATGGTCATATATAAGCCTCTTAGAGGCCGCGACATGAATAATGATGTATCAAGTTTTAAGGATAAAAAAGAAATGTTAGGCAAAATTAACTTCTGTTGCGACATATTATTTTGGGGGAAGGTGGTATGTTATCTTCTTACATGTCGTAGTCATTAAACTATGGGCTAAATGCCGTAGACTCTAATCTGAGAACCTAAGGAAAAAGGAATATTATATCAAACAAGATTTGCTATAGGCCGCAACCAAATATTTACATGCCGCAGCCTTTACTTGATACATGCCGCAGCCTTTACTTACTACAGGCCGCAGATGTTTATTAAACCAATTGAAGGTTGTATTAACTCAGGACATCCTTAATTTTCCAAGGGATCTTATCACACTGCGACCGCATACTCAAACAGGTTTGTACTTATTCAAAGATCAAAATCCCTAGAATACGAAGGTTCCCTCTCAAGAACATAAAAAACAAAGGCAGAAACCTAAAAGTCTATATCTACAGAAGCCTATTTCTACCATGTGAAGATTGAATTCAAGGCTTAAGAGCAATTATATTTAATCAAACTAATGAGAATTCAATTTCGATAAAGTTTAATTCTTGAAGAAATTATTAGATATGCGAGTTTAATTCTTAGAAGAGTTACAGTTATTGTGATTTGCTACACGAGTTCCTAGTAATCAGGAGGGGTTTTTCTCAGAAAATCGAAGTAGATACTTAAAAAATGTGAAAAATGGTGGGCAAATTACCTGGAAATGAAGAAACCACTAATTCTCAGCCTCGAACCACCTTTAACCGCCTTAGAACCACCACTCACAACTGCTAGAGATCGCTAGAAAATGCAAGGAGAAAAATGCGCTAAAATTCGCTCTCGATATGCTCTCAAAGATTTGGTAAAAGTAACGAAGTTCACGGCCAGAACAATTTATGTAAGAGGGCGCGGGAAGATGAAGCGTCGCTTTGGGAACATGTCGCGACAGTAACAGAATTAAGACGCAACACCAATTCCTTGGCACTATGCCTTGGGGGCTTATTGATAGCTCATATATTGCACCTTACTGCCGCGGCTACATGCTGCAGACTAGATTACACCTACTGCAACCCTCATACTTTAGTCACTCGTTACATGCTTTGTAGACCTTCCGTAGCCCTTAAGATTTAGGTTGTGGCCCCCAAATATAATATGCCGTGGCCTCTGGCCCAACAGCCAGCCAACCGCAGCATCTCCATGATACAGCAATAACACTCCTATATATATAGAGGTTCACATCTCGAGAAAGGGATCTATGATCATTCTCTTACACTAACAACTAGTTCAGAGCTGATTAATCTCTCTATCCCGCTTAACTTGGCTTGGGCGCTCACACTTGGACATCTCAGCCTTGGCTGCGACACACTCAGAATCATTGTTATCATGTATTCTCCTTTATTCTCATACTTGTACGCCACTTTAGGCTTGATTATATTATATTATGCAACGCATATAATGAGAATGGAGCAACACAGTGGACGTAGGCCTATTTTAGATGCTGAACCACTCTATATCTGGAATTCTATCTCTCTTTACTTGCCCTATTGGATTATTATGCACATTATAATTTATTCATGTATTACTGCTATTTTGCACATGTATGCTTATCTATAATAATTATAGAATGTTCTCCATTCCAGAAGAGATAAATATTGGACTAATGTGTTCATATCATGCACATTTTAGTTTCATACGGGCCCATTTATGATATTAAATGCAAGGATGTTGATATTTTATGTTATTGCATACATATTATTATTTATTTAATTATTGTGATTCGGCAGCCTACAGGTCCAATTACAATAATTGAGCAAAAATTAAGTGGTGATATATACTTTGGAAAATCAATAATGTTCATCAAACGCAGATGACATAGTTTCTTTCATTATGATATCATCAATTAAGTTTATGAAACATAAACATGAATAATTTAGTTCATTGCTCATGTGATATTCAATTAACATAAGTGAAAAATTTATTAACTTGTGTATGTAAGTCTTTACTTAAAGTAATATTCATATTATGAAATATTTGGTAGTCACCACAGGAACCCAACACGAATTAAAATGAATATTAAATGTAAAGATGATGGTAGTAGTAACTCATGATGATTATAATTGTAAAGATATTAATGGGATATATTGAATTTATTTCTTCAAGCAAGGTTATTCCTTACAGAAAATTGATTTGAACTTATTGAATGAACATCAATGATCACGTATAATATCATAGTATGTGAAAATAAGTTATCCAAAAATACCATGAACATCTAACGAAATAACATTATACCCAATAAAGTAAGCTACAAGCTTCATATAATTGATATTTTACGATTACTACTAAAAACAATTCACTATTATGCACTCTATGTTTTATTATATTGATGATACCAGTTATGGTACCACCAAGTAATGTAGTAAGAGCTCAATCCAGAATAACCTTGAAGGTGCAACAATAGTGGAAATCAGATATATATCTAAGTAAAGAAGGGGATGAGGCAGTGGAGAGATATAGACTATAAAGTAAGTGGTTCGACCATAAGGCCTAATCCACTATGCATGTATGAGTGAACTTCACTATGAAAATGGCTCTAATGGTCTAGTGATATTGTTCACTTAACTTTCCCTCTCAACTGTGATTGCAACAAAGTTCTGGCTAAGGTTTAAATTATCAATCCTTTACATTATTAGAGAAGACTAGTATATATAGTGCCTGAGGGTGTATTGTACCCCCCAAGAATATAATAAGCATGTGTAGAATGTTCCTGCCAATAAGATTAAACCACCTGCCACTGTCACATATAGATCATGATGATGAAATATTCCCTCACGTGTGAGGGAGATCTTGTTATAAAGATTTTGTGCACATGCTCTTGCAACCCACATGCACCCTTCCATGTGTTCCCCTCTGCTAGTCATGCATTGTCGACCATCTGGACCAGGCCAAGGCCGATTTGGTAAGTAGGATCCTCTAATGATACAATACTCTCCATACTGAGCTGTCTTCAGTCGGCCTCCATCTTCCAAGTAAAGGACGAGAGCGAGAGTATTTTAGTAATAAGACCACCGATATTAGTATTGTTAACTGTGTTTCGAGATGAGGACGAGACCTCTTATGATGAGTCCACTGCCAAGGATGAGGCACATCATGTTGAGCCAACGAGTGAGCCATAACTTACCAAAATAACGGTCTGGCGTTGGTCGGCTTTGGCCGAGTGGGTCCAGTACAAGGACGAGGCTATACCTGGTATATCAATCACCCTTGAGAATGTATTGTGATATCGATTGTATGTGGATTCGCAAATTCCCAATTAAACACTTATTTACTTAATTGTCAATTTTTGATCCAAATTAAGTAAACCTTAACACATGCATCTAGGTGTATAAATCATGCCATCACAAAATAAATATAAATTGTTGACACACATATTGAAAAAAACCTTTCGGATAAAACCTTTTATTTCACTATGAAAAGGTAAATCGTAACTTACGTACATAATGAAATCTGCAATGAATATCCACAGACACTCACATAGACCTCAGTCTAGAATTAGCAATGGATCAACCATAGTTAACCCATAAGAACATGCAACTCTATCTTCATCAAGGAACACCCTCAAGCACTCCCAATGAACGCAATCGTAGTCATCCACCTCCCTCAAGTGGTACCAAATTAGTAGTAGAGAAATATTCCCTGTAAGAGAAACTCTAGAAAAATTGTATCTTGGGTTCCAAATTGATTCACTAAAGTTATTGGGATGATTTGTGAATCAAAATAAAGTTAAAACACCTCAAAAAGTGAGAAGACAAAAAATCTACAAAGGCAGTTTTCTTAGAATGAAAGTCTCAAGTTTTCAGAAGCAAAATCGAATCAAAACACTTCTATTTGTAAAAACTTTGAGTCGGTGCTATCGCTTGAACAAGAACAATATGTCGGTAAAACGACATGTTATGTCGCTGAAAGAGACTTCGCGTGACATATCAAAAGACTTTAGAAAACTAAAACAGTAGCATGTCGTTTGATAAAACTCTTCAAGCGAACTTTTCGCGAGCCTTCACGCGAAATAACATGTCTCTTGAAGTTGTCGTTTGAACGACTTTGTCATGTAGTTTGAACTACATTAAAATGTTGTTTGAACAACATCAAAGAAAAATAAAGTTTGTTAAAACTCTGCCTCAGCACTTAGAAAAAATTATCCTGACGAAAAATGACGCCTCGATTGTTTAAAAGCATTTTAGAAAAATTATCCCAACACTTTAAATGAAACATTAAGGGACTTAAACACAACCTTACCAAAATCTATCTCGTAGAGTCTTAACTATTGAAGAATGTTAATATTCAGATCCGTCTTGATGCATGATTGGGCTTGAACTTTTCTTCGACGGTTGTAGCGGTATATGACACACTTTAATGTAAACGGACTATGTCAACTATGTCCTTACAAACCTCCCCATATGTCTATGCCGGTACAAACTATAAACATCCAAGTTATCAAATCAAATGTCCTATACAAATCTAATATCCTTCCATGAACCCGAAACTGCAAAGCTACTAAAAGTGTAAGTCTTAAACTTTCTTCAAAAATCATCAACATCTTTAGATTGCCAACGTTTCTTTGTCGTCATCAGGGTGTGAAAAACAATTATCTTCAACTTTTGTACCTACACACATGAGACAAGAAACAAATACCTTCGTGAAGTATCGAGTTTGAAAAGAGATAAATAGAAATAAAACAAAGATCAAAGATCAAATCTTAAATCTCCCCCATAATTCAAACTCCCCCATTAAATGATAATTCGTTCCCCCCATTTTTATTTGTTCGAAATAGACAAGGAAAAGAATAAATAAAAATAAGCATGGAGTGTGACAACAAGAAAAGAAAATCAACTATGATCATCAAGGAAAAACTTGAAAGCATTCACCAACTATTTTTATTTTTCCAATTTTTTCAAACATAAATAATTTTAAAAAATCACACACCATGAATTTACACTAAGATAACCAAATCGTGAAAACGGAATGAATGGGTGGGAACATATTCAATAGGTAAATCAACTCAAACAAACATAACAAATGTGCACGATGAATATGGATACATCTAACTAATTAACTTCACAATCATCCTTAGGTGTAAAAATTGTTGAATTAAAATCACATCGACTTAATCAAATTTACAAATTAAAGTCTAAAATAATTTCCACACTAATAACGTCTAAAACTATTCAATGCTTTTTCAAGACTCTGCCAGGACGTGCAAACTCGTTGATTTATTTCCAACCAAACACCCTCAAATATATATTTCTTTTTCAAGCTCTTTTGAGGTTTTTTAATTTATTTTCTCAACCTAGAGAAATCCTATTGGCCCTCTTTTGGAATATGATTATTTTTATTGCCTTAATTTTTTTTATTTTTTTTTTGGGGGGGGGGGGGCTCTTTTACAACGTGATTATTATTCAATCACATCCCTTTCTCGTACACACTCATCATTTTTTCCATATTAAACAAATTCCTCACGGGAAACGGTTTTTACATGCACTACTTTCATTGTCAAGTTATATCGCATATGGTTCGTTTTAAAGACATGATTAAGATGAAAACACTTCGACCAATATGTGATAGACAAGTATAATGATCAAATAAATCAGTGTAAGTGTGCAATAAAGGAGACTACGAGTCAAACATGTAGAAAGTATTCTCAAATCTCATCTTAATGACTCCAAACATTATAAAGCACGTGGACGAAATGATTTATCATATGAAAACACTATCGAATAGTCATATGGATATGGAATGATGCTATGACTTGGTAATCCTAAATGTCCATCCATAAATGGTGTAAACAAAATACAAAACTCTTTGTGTCTTTTTCCAAAAAATTTATCAAAATAAAATCTTTTTGGCTTTTTTAATTTTTTTCTCAAAAAAATGGAATTCTTTTTTGTATTTTCCCAAAAATTTTCAAAAACAAAAATGTTTTTGGTTTTTCAAAAAACAATATATCAACAATGGAAAATATAAATACAAAAGTGGTATACAGTAGCAATAGGCATAAAAATATCATCATGAAAATCATCATATGCTAGCAAACAATTCTAAACCTCAACTGTTAGGCGCGATGGAGTTTCCCAAAGATGGTGACATTCTATGAAAAACATCTATCAAAACATGTGATGTTTTGACCAAAAGCTTTACTTGCTCTATAATATGTGTAAACTTTCTCATGTAATCATTCAAAGCATTATGTGTGGGTGCGTGTGTGGGAACATGTGGCAAAACTCTATGAGACACACTACCCAACTTAAAGCAAAATTGCCTAAGGTGTCCTCTATTATTGTAATGGGTGAAAGCATACACGGGCCTAGGAACACCTCTCAAAAAATGTCTGGACGTGCTCTCCTATCGAGTAACAGACGCCTAGGTGGGCTGGGTTTAGAGCCATAAGGATCTATCAGAAACTTAAGAACCGTCATTGGTGCAACGTGGGATGTAGATGCACTATAATGCCCTATTACTAATCTTTCAACATTACCCAAAGTGGAACCAAGGAGCATCTTTCCAACCTTAGATGTATCCTCTATAATGATATTTACCTCTCGGGCTTGTTCGATATCTCTCTCTAACTAGACCACACGGGCTTCACGTTCACTATTTTCTCGACCTACGATGATCAACTTCTCACTCAAAGTAACCTTCACCTTCTCGAGTTGACTCGTCGATGCCTCATATACCCTCAAAGCCTCAATCTCTCTCTCCAAATCTAACACCCTAAGATCTAATTCCTTATTTAACTTCTTCGTCTTTAAGGCCTCAGCTTACAAATCTCTAAACTCAATTTGGATCTCACTTCCAAACTTACTTTCACCCTCATTCTTACATGAAACACTCAAACAATCATCCTTGCAGCTCTCACATGTAAAAGTATCCTCATCGTCATGGGATAAACTAGGTGTGCTCATATGAATAGCTAAAAATGCAATGCACGTCATGTGAAGATTCATCCCTAGAATCCTTCACCTCTTCCTCACTATCGCTAAGAGTGGCTGGCATGGCAATCTTCTTGCCCCTTCTCTTTATCCTAGTGGGACACTCTAACGCCCTATGCCCCTTGCCCTCGCACTCAAAATATCGCTCCTCTTCCTCTTTTTCTTTCTCTTTCTCACCGTTTTCTTTGTCCTCTTCTTTCTTTTTATTTTTCTAAAAAAATCCTTTATTGGAAGAATTTTGTTTGGAAAATTTGAGAAACTTTTTAAATTTTTTAAAAAGTATGGCCACATCATCAAAATTAAACTCGCCCCCAGACTAAGAATCACAAACTCTCAATTTTATTTTTCTTCTCTCTCTTGGACACTTCCTTACGCTTCCTCGACTGGTTTCTAAGAGCTATCCCTATATCTATAGGCTTGACAGTGTCAGGAAATATGTCAATTTCATATGTCTGGAAGTCTCCTACCAGTTCTTCTAAATTAAGATTGTTCAAATTTCCTAAGGAATTCAAAATAGTAACTTTCGGGATAAAACATTTAGGCAACGATCTCAAAATCTTTTTAACCACTCATGCATCAGGAATGTTCTCACCGAGATTGAGACTAGTGTTGACAATGTCAAACAAACGTGCATAAAATTCATTAAAATACTCAGATTCAAGCATGATAATAGTTTCAAATTGAGTTGTTAAATTTTGAAATTTAGACTCTTTCACTGCAGTTATGCCTTCATGGGTAAGCTATAAAACATCCCATGATTCTTTTGACGTGGTGCACATCATGATACATCAGAACTCGTCAGGGATGACGGTTCTAGAAATTGCACTTAGTCCACGAGAATTCAAAGTGCTCTAGTCAGTCACAGGTTTAAGATTGGTGACATTATTAGTGGTGACAGTGGGAGGAGTCCACCCTATTTCACAAAAATCCCAAACTTTCTCATCGATTGCTTTTAAATGAGATGTCATGCTGGCTTTCTAATAGGCATAATTAGACCCGTAAAAAACTGGCAACCGATTATATAACTTTTCATTAGGAAACATTACGATAATTTTTCAAAAAAATCAATATCACAAAAATTTTATGGAAAAAATGATCACTCGATAAATTAGAGAAACCCACTTAAATACCAATTTGACAACGTGATTAGTCAAAGGGTATCAGATAAAAAAAAAACAAAAATCAGGATCACTCGATAACTTGGAGCAACCTGCTCTGATACCAATTGGAGAATGCTTTGTGATATCGATTGTATGTGGATTCGCAAATTCCCAATTAAACACTTATTTAATTAATTATCATTTTTTTATCCAAATTAATTAAAAACTAACACATGCATCTAGGTGTATAAATTATGCCATCACAAAACAAATATAAATTACTGACACACAAAATTAAGAAAAAAAAATCCTTTTGGGTAAAACCTTTTATTTCACTATGAAGAGACAAATCGCAACTTACATACATAATGAAATCTGTAATCAATATCTGTAAACACTCATATATACCTTAGTCTAGAATCAGTAATGTATCAATAACATAAAATCCACAAGAATATGCAACTCTATCTTTAGAAGGGAACACCCCCAAGAACTCCCAATGACCACAATCCTAGTCAGCCAGAACCTCTCTCTAGTGGTACCAAATCAGTAGTAACGAAATCTTCCCTACAAGATAAACTCTAGAAAAATTGTATCTTGGGTTCCAAATTGATTCATTAAAGCTATTGGGATGATTTGTGAATCAAAACAAAGTTAAAACACCTCAAAAAGTTAGAAGGCAAAAATTCTGCAAAGGCCGTTTTCATAGAATGAAAGTCTCAGGCTTCTGAAGCAAAATGGACTCAAAACACTGATATTTAAAAAAAAATTGAGTCAGTGTTGTCTCTCGAACGAGAACAGTATGTCTCTTTAATGACATGCTATTTCTCTTGAAGCGACTTCGCGCGACATATCAAACGACTTAAGAAAACTAAAAGAGTAGCATGTCATTTGATAAAACTCTTCAAGCAAACTTCTCCCGAGCCTTCGCGCGACATAGCATGTCGCTTGAATATATCGTTTGAATGACTTTTTCATGTCGTTAAAACGTCATCAGCGAAAAATAAAGTTTATTAAAGCTCCACCTCAGAACTTAGAATAAATTATTTTGACAAAAATGACACCTCAGATGTTTAAAAACATTTTAGAAAAATTATCCCAACACTTTAAATGAAACATTAAGGGACTTAAACAAAACCTTACCAAAATCTATCTCGAAAAGGCTTGATTGTTAAATAATATTGATATTTGGATCCGTCTTAATGCATTATTGGACTTAAACTTTTCTTCGATGGTTGTTTCGGTATATAACATACTCTAATGTAAACGGACTATGTAAAATATGTCCTTACAACCCCCTAGCCCTTAGTCTTCAATGTGAATGGAAGGATGAGGGATAAATCATCTTTAGGCAGATGTTGATGAGACGTCCTTGATTGACATCTGATATGTCTCTTCATATGTCAGATACGAGAGGTTGAACATGAACCTATGGTTGACATTTGACAGTCGTCTTATGGAATAGCATGTGGCTCAAGAATGACGGCTAATGATGACCGCCTTGAAAGTTATGCACAATGATTACAAGTATTTAAATGTTTCCAAATCCTTAATTTCTATTTCTTCTTCATCTTTCTCTTGCGCATACTCTTTATTTCTCTAATATAATCCAATTATTTTTTTCTTTCATCACCATTTAAGGCTTTTCCAATGAGGTTTTTGGGTTTTTCTTCTCTTCCAGGCGTCTTAGCACCTCTAGGTAACCTTCTCTTTTTTTCTCCTTTCCATTTCAAGCTTATCTGCCATTTTAGCTTCTATTTGTTTTAGCCACCTCCATTGGAGGTTCCAGGGTTGCCTTTAGGTGTTTTGTTGGTGCTTTCGAGGGTTGTTTGGTAGCCTTTATGTTCTTACATCCTTTTCATCCTTCTTTCCCTTCTAATCAATCATCGGAGATGTGTCTGTCTTCTTTTCCCATGAAATTTTGGTTGAGTCTTCATCATTTGTTCTTAGCTAAAAACGGTTCAATACCCTATCTTGATCTTTAGGTCAACCTAGGTCAAACTTTCTTAGTGTTTGTGCCCTTTTATCCTTAATTTTTGCGAAGTTGAGCCTCAATCACTTGATTGTTAAAAACCCTCTACGAGCTAGCAGAATAATACCCACATTTAGGGATTGGTATTCTAGGAGATACACAGGATTGAGAGCAAGGCTGAGGCTCATCGCAAATTCAAAGCCGACCTTTCTCACCCTATCTTTCCTATTCCTTTAAAGACCATTCTACCCTCATTACCTGAGGTCGTTAGGGACGAGATGCCTAACTCATCCTCTGCTCCAATCGAATGTAGGGACTCCTTCGAAGAGTCGATGGGGTATCACCCATAAATCCCCAGGGGGCTGAGTCAGTTGAGATCTCATCTCGATCTTCATCATCCTAGTAAGACTAGTATTTCAACTAGGATGAATGTTCTATTCAAATTATGTATAACACTGATGAACCAAGGGTTAATGTTATCATCCCTCCAATTGATGTTCCTCTTCCAGCTATAACCTCCAAATAATTCTAAGAGAAGTTTCCAAACGGGGTCCCGATTACTAAAAATACTGACGACGATGATGACTCCGAGGTCGGGGAATCAGTCAACTATTCACATGCAAAAAGATTTCAATCCGTTGTCAGAGAGTCCGATATTCTCTCCTGGAGACATATGTACAGTATTAATTCTGACGTTATTACGTGCATCCCGAATGAGGAGGAGAGAGAGTTTCACAATCGAGAAGATGAAGTTATTTTATATGAAAAGATATTTAAGGTTGGCTTTCGAATCCGTGTTCTATCCGTCAGAGCTATTCTCTTTGTTTTTGGGGTCTGGGAATTTCCAGCCAACATCGACCCGTTTGAGGATGAGCCGAGGGTTGCATGTGCTTGGGCTAACCCATCTATGTTAACTAAGCACGATCTCGGACTCAGCATTGCTGATAGGGAGAGATAATTAAATTTCTGAAGAGTCAAGGAAAGAAAGGATCTCTTCCTGAATTTGAAGACTTGATGTCTTATGACTTTCTAGAGGAGTCTGGTCTGGGGGTTGACCCCCTGGACGAGTTATGTGAGTTACTAAACTTTTTCTGATATCAAGTCTTTTCTCGCCTTATATAGTTCATTACTAATCACTTTTTTCTTCTTTGCAGATCATCATCCTCATATCTTGGACGAAATTTGGAACATGACGACCCTCATCCTAAAGAATGCCTTCGTTAAAAATTATAGAAAACAACCATCGAAGAAGATGACAACTAGGTGGCCAACCTAACCTGAGGTCAGCCATAAAAGGAAGGATCCCACGGCCCCTTCGAACACTCGTCAAGACCGACAGATGAGGCTAAGAGTGGTTCCACCTCCACAGGAATCCATACTGAGCTCCTCTGCATCGGGCTCGTCTTTAAAAGACTTTAAGGATTTTTAGGCTTCCAATATAGCCCAACTGAAAGCATGCCCTAACTCAGTTATTCTTCTGCGCCAAGGTCAAGGGAAGCTATGTTCACCGTCCCTTCTAAGGGAGACTTTGTGTTCATAAGGAAGATGCACCCCTTGAAGACCTATGACTTCGGTCATCACCATTACTTTATTTTAATTCTCGTATCGTCCATATTTTTATTTCTTCTTATTCTGACAATATATCTTTTTTTTCTTTTGGAGTCTGTGTATGCCTTTACCTCTGCCACAAATGGGTTAATGAAAACTTCTCAAAAATTTAAGAAGGCGAGAAGGCCCTCCAGGACGTGTCCAATCTTAAAAAGAAACTGAATGAGCATAGGTAAGAGTTGTAGGTGGTTCATACCGACACTTTTAAGGCTAAGGATGGGGAACTTACTGCCCAATCTTCGAAGCATGCAACGGATCTTAATACAGTTATCTAGAAGGCAAAGGATGTGGCCCTTTCGGCTGAATCTATACAGAAGATTAGAGACAAGGATAACGAAGATTATAAATTATTCGACGAATTTGGTACTTCGATATGGATTACTTTAAAAGAGGTATAAAGATGGCCTATCGGTGGGTCGCCATTAAATTTTTTGAGGTTATCTCATCCATCCATCCTGAACTAGAGGCACCTGACCTGGAAGATCCCCTTTTCACCTCGGCCTTGGAATTCGTTAAAGTAGTGGCAATAACCGAAGGAGAGGGAGAAGTAGTTGAAACTGATGTGATTGTTACTGATGCTACTGGAACTGATCAGTTCGAGGCCGAGGATGGTGTTTCCCACAATGAACCAACTGTATAGGGTGGTCGTCTATGACCCATACCCTTTTTCTTATAATTAATTTTTGTTGTCAACACTTAATCATGTGCAACGTTTTGTACTCAACTGATTGTCAATCCTTACTTGAATGAATGGAAGTGTCACCTCGTACCTGAGATTTCATTTTCTTTTTGCTGAATATGTAATGGTTTTGCTAAGTTTATTTCTCGTATCGGCTTCCATTTTTATCTCTCCCTCGTCTTAAGACATGGGATAGTAACCAAATCATATATTTCTTCAATAAGAGGTCTTCAAGTTAATTATGTTTATCTCAATCTCTCCATCGTCCTCAGACGAGGGGTCAATTAACTATTATTAAATGATTTTTAAGTTTGATTACATCAAATTAATGGTGTTTAATTTCTAGACCCCTCTCGTCGTTTTGAGAGTGTATAGATGAGTGTCATCTCATCCTATGCTATTATCTCGAACGAGAGAGTTTGACTCTAATTTTACCAAATTAATGATCTTTAAATGAACCATAATTAGTTAATTTTCAAATTTGAGTCATCAAATTAATGGTCTTTAATTGCAAGTCCCTTCTCATTGTTTTGAAAGTGTATGGATGAGTGTTGTCTAGTCCTACATTGTTGCCTCGGGCAAGAGATTTTGACTCTAATTTCACCTAATTAATGATGTTTAATTGAACCATAATGAGTTGATTTTCAAATTTGAGTCACCAAATTAATGGTGTTTAATTGCAAGTCCCCTCTCGTCATTTTGAGAATGTATGAAAGAGTGTCGTCTTGTCCTACAGTTTCGTCTCGATTGAGGGAGTTTAACTCTAAGTCCACCAAATTAATGATGTTTAAATGAACCATAATTAAATAATTTTCAAATTTTCTTTGTGTTTTCACCATCAAAGGTGATGTTATAACATTATCCCCCCCTCTCGGTGTTATTGAGAATCCTTGGATGAGGTGAGCCCTTTCAGGACTCTTGTGTAACCGAGAGTGAGTTAATACCATTTTACCATATAAATGATGTTTTGTTGCTTATGACGACTTGAAACATACAATTTGATCAATTCATACAACAAAGATATGAGGGAACACTTGAGATTTTTAATTCATCATAATTTTTAGTACATCTCTCATATAATGGGAAATCAAAACTTTTATGACATCCTACTGGTAGTATTTCTTCTAGTGATCAGTGTTCCATGGGTTTGAGAATGGCTCTCCCTCCAAATTTTCAAGTCGATAAGTGGTAGGAACATCTTTCTCAGTAACTCTATAGGGGCCGTGCCAGTTTATATGGAGCTTATTTAGCTTCTTCCAGGCTTTCTTCAAAACTAAATCTCCAACGGTTATCGGCATAGTCTTAACCCTTTTATTATAGAATTTTACAATCCTTTAGTGATAAGCAGCCTGCCTAACCTCTATATCCTCTCGTCTTTCTTTAATGAGGTTCAGATCTAATCTTCAATCCTCAGCATTTTCTTCTGGGCTGTACGTTTGAACTCTGTGACTTGGTAGGCCGATCACAGTAGGTATCACTGCCTCTGAGTCGTAGGCAAGCATGCTTGAGGTATCCCCCGTTGGTGTCTTCTCTGTTGTCCTGTATGCCCATAGCACAACATGTACCTCTTTCGTCCAAAGTCCTTTGGTGTCTTCTAATTTCTTTTTTATCCCTTCCAGGATAGCTCTATTTGTCACCTTAGTTTGGCCATTTGCCCGAGGTCGGCCTAGAGCTGAGAAAAACTACTTAATACCAAACCTCTTGCAGTCCACCTCTAGGGACGAGTTTTTGAAATGTTTATCGTCATCTGAGATCAAGGTGTGGGGTAAACCATATCTAAAAATGATATTCCTACAAATTAATTTGAAGGTATTTGTCTCGGTGATGGTTATTATGGCTTTTGCCCCAACCCATTTAGAGAAATAATTGATCGCCACAATAAGATATATGTAATTGTATGTTTCCTACCAAGTCAATCTCTAAATTAAAAACGTCTAAGGGGAAGTAATATATGTCAAGGGTTGATGAGGGATACTGGAATATCTTTGGTATTTGTCACATCTCTTCACATAGCGGGTCGTATCCCTAACTAGGTTCAGCCAATAATACCACTGAGTGACTATTATTTTTGTCAATGATCTCCCTCCTATATTATTGGAACAAGATCCCTCATGTACATATTTCAGTATATATTCTAACTCTGTCGGATAAACGCATTGGAGTAAAAGGAGGAGGAATCCCTTCTTGTACAAGATATCTCCTGTGATTGAGAACTTGGTCGCCTTGTATCTGAACTTCTTTCTCTCCACTTTTGACTCTAGAATCTCACCATCCCTGATGTATCGGATCAAAGGTTCCATCCAAGATGCACTTAGGTTCAGGTTCAAGCATAATTCCACTGTATTATCTTCCTTTTTAATGGTCGATTGATGTAGAATCTCAACTGGCACTGACCTTTTAATCTCTGTTTGGGTCACAAATGCAAATCTTGCTAAGGCATTGGCTCTTTTGTTGTCTAACCGAGGGATCATTTTTAGCTTTACCTCTTTGAAGTTCTTTGGTATTTCTTTTACCCTTGCTAGGTACATGGCTATTCTCTCATCATTTATATCGTAGACTGCTAAGATTTGGTTCACCACCAATCGGGAGTCACTAGGGAGAGCCCCACTATAAGATCATAATAGTCTAAATCATTATTTAAAGCCCTAAAGCTGAATCTCAGAGTGTATTTGATGTCAGTCCCATCAGGGATCAACACTTTTAAGCCGACACCGCTCCCCGCCTCGCAAAAAGAGCCATCCATAAACAGGCTCCAAACATTGTCTTCTTTTGAGAAAGTGCCATCTTCCAGCCTTCCATTCTTGAATAAAAATTTCTCTTCTTCATTCTCAGCCACCACAGTTTTAGAAACACTCGGCACAGCCTCAGCCAGGCTAGCACTGGATTTTTATGGCTCATTTGCTAGATCTATAAACTCTTTGGTATCGGCCTCACCCCATGTGAACTCAACTATGAAATAGGATAAAGCCTTCCCTTTGATGGCTATTCTTGGCTGATTAACAATATCGAATTCCTACAGCTCTATCGACCAGGCCATTAACCTACACAATCTCTTGAGTTTATGGATGTCTTGTCTAAGAGGAAAGTCTATAAGGACGATCATCGTGTGAGCCTGTAAATAGGGTTTCATTTTCCTAGATGTATGTGTCAAAGCATAAGCTAGTTTCTCAATCTTCGGGTACCTCTACTCGGCCCCTTAAAGGGCCTTGCTATTGAAGTATACCGACTTTTACACTCCATAGTCATCTCATATAATTACTGCACTAATGTTCGACTCAGATACGTCCAAGTACATATATATCTTTTCTACCTGAACAGACCGAGATAATAAGAATGGGGAGCCTAGATAAAACTTAAACTCTTGTGGAGCTCTATCACACTCCTCATTCCATTTGAATAAACTTTAAAGAAGGGAAAACATTTATCTGTAGCCCTTGACACGAACCTATTCAACACAACAACTCCTCTAGTCAACCTCTTAATGTCTTCGATGGTTTTTGGAGTATTTATCTTGGCCAATGCTTATATTTTTTCAGGGTTGGCCTCTATCCCTCACTGATAGGAATTTACTTTCTCCAACCCCGAACACACACTTGGAAGTATTGAGCTTTATTCGATACTGGTTTATTGTGTTGAAAGTGCGCTCAAGGTTGACCACATGCTTCTCGGCCTTGAGGCTCTTGGTTAACATGTCATCAACATATACCTGCATGGTCTTGCCTATTTTATCCTCAAACATCTTATTTACTAGTCTTTGATATGTTGCCCCGACGTTCTTGAGGACGAAGGTCATAACCTTATGACAATGCGTAACCTTATCGGTGATGAATGAGGTCTTCTCGACATCGGTTGGGTCCATAAATATTTTATTATAGCCTCAATAGGCATCCATAAAACTCATCAATTCATTCCCATTCATGGCATCAACCATCTGATCAATTATCGGGAGGGAAAGTTGTCATTTGGACAATCTTTGTTCAAATAGGTGAAGTCTACACATATTCTCAACTTTCCATTAGGCCTAGGCACAATGACTACATTTGCCAGCCATTTCTAGTAGACGACCTCCATGGTGAACTTTGCCTTCTCTATCTTCTTCACTTCGTCTCTTATGACTTCATATTTATCCCTAGAGTAGATCCTCCACCTTTGTTTGATTGGCTTGACTCCTTCATCCACATTTAATTTATGGCAAAGGATCTCTGAATCGATCCCCGGCATGTCTACGTGACTCCATGCAAAAATACTTTGTCTCTTTCTTAGCAGTTTGATTAAATTTTCCTTGATCACTTTTTTCAGGGCTTACCGATCTAAACGATTTTTTTGGCTCGTCCTCATTGAGGGCCATACTAATTTATGGCAAACGATTTTACAACTAATTTATGGCAAATGATTTTACCTCCTTGATAACCTTTTTTTTTTAATTTTGTCTTATCCGTAGGATCGAGAGTATCAATATTGTAAGTGGCAGTGGCTCTCTTATGAGCTTCTCTTTCCTCAGCCGAGTTGAAGTAGCATTCTCGTGCCTCTACCTAATCACCTTGAATTTCCCCTAATCCATAGGGAGTCGAGAATTTTAACATTTGATGAACGATAGAGGGCACTGCCTCAAATTCTTTGAGGGCTACTCATCCCATTATGATGTTATAGGCTGAATAAACATTCTCGTCCATCATAAAGAAAATTATCTTCTTTATGATACATCTCGGCCAGGCCTCCCCCCATACAGACATCCATTTCATAACTCCAATAAGGATGGAATTTTTCTCCACTAAATCCAATTAAAGGCTGATGATATGGGATAAGTCTCTTCTTGCTTAGTCCCAACCCTTTGAATCACTCCTAGAAATTACATCATCCAAACTTCCACCATAGACTAATATTCTGGGAACCTAGTACCCATGCACTCTCGTTGTGATCACTAGAGGGTCGTCGTGGGGGGCTAATATCCCTTTCAAGTCCAACCTTGAGAACCCTATTACCAAGGTGTTTATGTCAACTTTCTTCCTCTTACCTAGCTTTGAATCGACTATATTTGAATTTATAACTTTGATCTTTGGGATATATTTTGCCTCTATAACATGGGCTTTATGGCCGGCTATGTCTTTACCCCCACATGCTAAATCATCGCAAATTATTTTCACTCCATGATAAATCGAATGCAGTTGACCCTTACGATTTATTTTCTTTGGTGGGAGGTATGGGTCGGCCTCGTCATCATTCTTGTTTATTAGGTTATCCCGTTTACACTTGTCATCTTGCCTCCTTTGGGTGTCATCTCAGTCATCTCTTGTACCACTCTTGTCCACATATTTCTTGAGTTTCCCTTGCTTCATCATCTTTTTTATCTCGTCTTAAAGTGCGAAGTATTTGTTAGTGGTGTGGCCATGATCTTAGTGGAACACGTACCACTTACTTTTATTCCTCTTGTGAGGAGGGGCCTTCATCTTTTTTATCCATCTCAAGGCTCGATCATTTTTTATTTCATTCAAGATCATCTCTAGAGTGGCTGTCAATGGACTATAGTCAGCGAACTTATCGTCCACCGACCTCTTCTTGCATCCCTTTCCTTTGAACTTTTGGGATTTACTTCCACCTCCTCCTTTCTCATCATGTCCTTTGGTCACCATGGCCTCCTTCGTGTTCATGACTCTCTCGGCTGTAGCCAAGAGTTCTGCCATGAACTTTGGAGGATCTTCGACCAGATTCCATAGGAGCTTTCCCTTTTATAATCCTCCCATCAGGGCAATCATCGCAATACTTTCATCATAATCTCCCATCTCTAATTTTTTATGGCAATACTGTTATCATAGTCTTCCAGCCGTCCTTTGACAACTATTGACTTCTCTTTGCTCCTCGTCTTGACCACATAGAGGTTGACGACCAGTAGATCTACCATTTTTTCTGAAATGAACTATACTACAAGACCTAAATAGTCGGTCTCTCATATCACCCTCCTGTCCAAGTCTATCAAAAGCGGAGCCTCTGTTGAGTCTGCCTAGCATTGAGGTGCGAGGTTAGCCTTCTCGGCTCGACCTGGCACTGTTTCCCCTACTGACTTGAATTGGGCGCACAGTATCCCGAAAATCTCATAGGGTTCCTAATATTCCACATCATCATCACATGGGTTGTCTTGAGACTCTCGACCTTGCCTCCCCAGGCGTAATCACCTAGGATCAATTATATCCCTACATCTCTACTGATGCACTACCTCTTTATGTGGGGCGAGGAGTGGTACCCCTATCGCCAAATTTCCAGCCTCCCTGAAGGCCATAGTTATCATCTTCTCTCCCGCGCCGGTGATCCTAGTCAGTATGTTTTAGATTGAAGCAACCAATTGCTCCTGCATCTTTATTTGATTGGCCGCTAGTGAGCGCAGCGTCGTCGTGGCCTCAGCCATTTCTAACTGAGGTGGCACTGGATGGAACTGGGTATAATGCCTGGTGGAAATTCTAAATCCATTGGATTCAGTGAACGAAAAGAATAAGAGGTTCACTGGAAGAGCTAAATGAACTAAAAAAAAACATTGGAGAACTCAAACTAAATCTCTTTCAATAGTGTTCCAAGCCCAACCAAACGTGGGGTTGGACCACCACCAGAGAATTCAATGAGGGGTAAGATGTAAATGAGAGGAAGAAGATGATGATCTAGCTTTCCACAAATGGCGCCATCTGATGATACCAGTTATGGTACCACCAAGTAATATAGTAAAAGCTCAATCCAAAATAACCATGAAGGTACAATAACGGTGGAAATCAGATATATATCTAAGTAAAGAAGGGGATGAGGCAATGGAGAGATATATACTATAAAGTAAGTGATCACACCATCGAAATTAATCCACTGTGAATGTGGGAGTGAATTTCACTATGAAAATGGCTCTAATGGCCGTGTGATGCAGTTCACTCAACTTTCTCTTTCTACTCTAATTGTAATAGAGTTCTGTCTAGGGTTTAAATTATGGATCCTTTACATTATTAGAGAAGACCAATATATATAGTGCATGGGGAGTGTATTGTACCCCCCAAGCATGTAATAAGCATGTGTAATATGTTCTTGTTAATAAGATTAAGCCAATTGTCAGTGTCACATTTAAATTATGCTGATGAAATATTCCCTCACGTTTGAGGGAGATCTTGTTATAACGATTTTGTGCACGTGGTCTTCCAGCCCACATGCTCCCTTCCACGCGTTCCCTAATCCACGCACTCTGCTAGGTTATCCATTGCCAACCATTTGGACTAGGATGGGTCCAAGTTGGGAAGTAGGATCCTCTGATGATACAGTAGTCTCCATGCTGAGCTGTCTTTAGTCGACCTTCATCTTTCGAGTGAAGGCAGAGGACGGGAGTATTTGAGTCATAAGACCACCGATATTGGTATTGTTGATTGTGTTCTATGACGAGGTTGAGGCCTCTTGTGATGAGTCCATAGCTGAGGATGAGGCACATCGTGTTGAGCCCACGGCCGAGCCATAACTGCCCAAAATAGCGATCTGGCACTGGCCGACCTTAGCCGAGGGGGTTTAGTTCAAGGACGAGGCTATACCTGGTACATTATCCTTGTATGTGAAAATCAATGATCATGTATATTACAGGGACGAGGCTATTCCTTACAGGGAATTGATTTTGAGTGATTGAATGAACATCAATGATCACGTGTATTATCATAGTATGTGAAAATAAGTTATCCACAAATATCGTGAACATCTAATGATATAACATTATACCCAATAAAGTAATCTACAAGCTTCATATAATTGATATTTTATAATTACTACTAAATAAAAATTAGTATTATGCACTCTATGTAGTATTATATCATCGATGTGTGTGTTGTTAGATCAAAGCATTAATGAAGTGAGCAATTTATGTCATTATTTTATTATATTAGTGTATCTCATTTTGTCTCTTTAAAATTGCATATCTCATATGTTTAATTTTCTTGAGACTAACTTCTTAGATTGAAGTAAAAATTTAAGTTTCAATTATTATATTATATCTTTATATGTAAATTTTAATTATGAACTTACTATTACTGATGATTAATGCGTGGAATACTACATATGACGTTTGAATAGATTAAACAAATTAAGTGTTATTTTAATACAGATGATGTTGCACACTCACACTAAAATGCTAAATATTAAATATATATATATGAACCATATTTTTCACACTAGTAGGTACTTATTATGCTACATATTCAAGAACATTAAGATAGATTGTGTGAAACATATTAGAATTTTAAATATTTAACTCGAGTATGTGTCAAATTAAACTTAGGGTGCTATGAAAATGTTTAAATTCAATACAAGGATTATTTACAAAATAAACTAGAAATGCAGATAAGATTCTCAAATCGCCATTTATTTTTCCATAAACCCTCAATGTTTTCACTTTTCTTGGAATTTTTTTATCTAGACTTGATCGTGAGGGATATTTTAAATAGAATATTTCAGTGTATCTTTCTCAAATTTTATGGTATTTCTTTTAATGTTTTATATAAAATAAAGTTTGGATATATTTCTTTTAAAGATTTTTTTGATCCCGCATCATAATCGTAACATTATTGTTAATTTTTGTGGACAAGATTTTTATAATATCTCTTATAAATATGGATAGTCTAGTTATGCTCTTAAGGTATTACAATTTCTAATATCAGGATGACCTAAGTGGCCCAAGTAGGAGATTATGAGAAACTTCCTTTAAAGTGGACCTGCATAGATCATATAATCATCATTGACCCATACTTATTGCATTAAAAAATCGAAAATGTCAAATTCATTATGAATGGTGAAATTAATGGGTGTATCAAATCATGAAATGTGGTTATAAAGGAAGTTAGGGTAGTTGTCCCATTACCGATAACCTTCTTGTATGCTTATTCTTTTAGTTGTTGGACTGTTTAAACAACAAAGAAGAAATAAATGATCAACTACTAAATGATGGTATTGTCATTATAAGACAAATGTAGATAAAATCATAAGGAATAATATTAAGAAAATTATAAAAAGAGTCTACTATCCTAAGTGATTATGTGGTATATCTGCATGAACATGAATTTTGTATAGGGATAAATAATGATCTTGTTTTGTTTTCATGAGTCATAATAAGTGAAACTAATGGACTACAACTAAGTTCAGGTTCTCGTTGAATTACGTAATTGATGCACTAAAGTAGAGTATGAGTAGGTTATGAAGACCAAACACGACGCTAACTATAATTAAATGGTATAAAGCTAAATTGTAGTAAAATATTTTACCATTATTGAATAAAATGCTATAAATGAACCTTCTCAATTATATCCAAGAACATGTAATTAGTATGATACTAGTAGCTCATTATGATTAAGAGTTACATTAATTGGATGTGAAAATTACTTTTTGGAGTTTAATAAATCATGTGTATATGTTTCATTATATAAACATAAGTTTCTTGCATGTCATATTTTGAGAAACAATACCATTAGGTTTTTAATCATTGTATATTTGTATACACCTTAAGATCAGTGGGAGTAAGTTTATATACTTTTTTCTATATATACTGGCATGGATGTAGAAAGAAGAGAAACAAAATTATTTTGTATGGGTTTTAAGAGTTATATATGAAGTAATAAGATACTTAAAAAACTATATGCTCACATTTAGGATATCTGTCATTTCAATATGAACGGTTATTATGACTCTCGTTTACTAATTGTATGGATATTATGAAGTTTGCTCTTTCTCAGTATATTTATTTTGGTTTAATGACCGATATACTGAGGAATTGTAACATAATCTATCCATTAACTATTGTGAAAAGTGAGTGTGTAGCGTGCTTTAATGATACAACTTATGTATCATGAAAGGGTGACTTCATTTTAGGACTTGAAGTTATCGACACTATTATCAAGACACTAAATATTATGGTAGTGTCATTGCAATCTTCTTTATAAAAATGATAGATATTCTAAAGCAGCTAAGCATATTGATATGAAGTATCTATCTGTCAAAGAAGAAGTTCAGAAATAAAGTGTGTCAATTGAACAAATTAGTACTAGTGTAAACATAGCATATCCTCTAACGAAAGGCCTATCTTCGAAGATATTTTCGTAACATACGAAAGAGATGGGTCTTGAGAAATTTATTCTATGATTTCTATTTTCTTAGTTATTTGGCAAAACATTTGATATCAATTAAGTGTTTTCTAAATTCCAAATTTATGTCTTTGTTATATACATGCTTGTGAATGAATGAATGTTACATAAGTAGTCTTTTATAAAGACATTATGAGAGCCTTATGATAACTCACATTATATACCTTATTAAGTATGTCATTGGTGGTGTAGTATATGGAAGAAACCATTCTCTTGAATTAGTATGGAACTACCATGACTCACACTAATGAAGTATTTAGTTAAGGTGTTTAATGATTGTTCTAAAACACTTGTGAAACTTATATTTAATCAAATAAGTATGTATAACCTTATTAGGACGAAATGGGAGAGTGTTGGCTTTATTTAATTTAATTATTTCTAATTATGAAGTTAGGAAAAACTTTGCATTTGTGAATTAAATAGATTAATGCTACTTTTACGTGTGGTCCACATAAGGTGGAAGATTTGAATTAATTGAATCTAGTCTTTAGTTGTACTCAAAGACTTGTTCTTTAATCCATGTGAGATAAATACCCCCTGGAGCTACTTTTGTGGAGACTAGTTACTAATGAATTTATGGGGTAATTTCAGGTCCTCTTCTACCCCATATAATGGCCTATTCTCCACCAAATAAGTCATTCTAAACACCCAATATATTGGGTTAGGGAGAGAAAATTCTAAAATTACATTAATTATATTTTTTTTTCAATAAGAGGGATTATCAGAGAAATGAATCAAGATGATTAAAAGAGACCTCTACAATAAATTTGATTAATGCATTGGATCAAGGAAAGTCTTCTTTTCCATCGTTTAAGCATATTTTGTGTAAGACATGAAGATCCAAGATCCTTTTATTAAGAATAATTATATAATACATTTTAATCATATTAATGTGTTCATGGTTAATATTAGGGTGTTCTTAATAATGATTTTACACAGCATGAAACATTTTAAAGAGGTTTTGAATTTTCTATCCATTAACACATTGAATGAGCTAAAATGGATCTATTCACCTAACCCAACGATCACATTCTATGGTTCAAATCATCTCTTATTGGACAACAAGCATCCAGTATGGTAGAGATTTTGTGTTTTCTTTAACCATTAAACAAGTGTCCGGTGGTGACTCCACAGTCCACTATTTAGTTCCAATGTTGAACAATACATGACAAGGTTTTTTAGTTGGCTAATATATATTTCCTAATTTTTAATTTTTTTAATTATGTCATGAAACTTTTAAAGAACTCATTAATATGAATAAGGCAACTCTGAACTTTTTTCTGTTAAGTTGTCCTAAGACTAAAACTAATTTATGAATAATTTAACTATGATTTTGAGATGAAATAAAAAATCATAAAATTTTATTTTACCCAAAGAGTTATTAATTTTATATTTTGACCCATGATACTATCTATGAATGAAATTTCCGTGAAAATGTTTTGAGACGATGTAGATTCTATTAAGAACACAACTCATACAAAGATACATATTCACTCATAGTTTTCAAAGTTATATTTGACAAACCTTCAACATATTTATTCAATAGTAAGTCTCTTTTATCTTATTCATATCGATAGTTTCTCTTTAGTGATATTTAGAGTCATAGTGAGATGTTTATTTGACTTCCATGTGTGTATATACTTTAGCATAATCTTTCAACCAATGTCTTCTTTTAAGTTAATCTTATACATTGGATAACTTTTTTTGAACTTGTGTATTGTCAATGTTTAATAAATCTACACATTTATTTATTTAACAAACATTTTAAACAACCTTAATTCAAAAAGGTTGTTACCATTATGACAACACCCCTATTTGAAATTATGGGGTTAAAACCCCTAATCAGTACCCTGATCGTCTTCTTTGTACTAACTACACATCCCAAATCGAATATGATCTTAACACCTTTAAATTCCAAGAGACCAGTGGACGTGCCCAACTAAAATGTAAAATTCAATAGTTGACTCTAAAGGTGGACATAAAACCCTTTGCTCCTGCAGTTTTATATCTTTTACTTATTGTATATTGTCAATAAAATTGAAATTTATGGTTTTGTTAAATTAGTAAATGATACATGCCTCAAGCACTTAATAAACTTTGTAAGTGACCTCCACATCTACCTTCAAGTATGATTCAAGTTATCAAACCCTTAATATACTCTCTCTTTTAGTACCATACAACCTTATGTGATGCTCAATGTTCAGCATGTTATTGATGTTCAACGACCCTTAGAATCCAACTAGTTAATGGATATAAATTCTTGTGTAACTTTGAGACATAGGCTACGTCACTAATGTGCGTTCTGCTCCATTAAATATTGTGAGCTTCATCGTTTCTATACTTTCAATAACACAATCATCCCCATTAGGCAAAGTTTATGGAACTTTATCCTTTTCTTATAGATTCTCAATATAATTCCTCTTGGTACAAATATTATTCAAAGATCTCTAATCTAATAACCAATCACTTTTACATAGTTATCTTTAAAAATTGTGAGAGCAATTCTAAATTATTTTTCATTCATATATAGTACATATGCACTATTATAAACACCTATATCTTTATTAAAAAGACAATCCCATTTTTTGTGACCTCTCCGCGTCCACTTGTATTATTTAAGTACTTTTCTACTACAACTTTAAATAAATATACAAACATCACTAGTTCCCTAGTTGGTGCCCCCACTTTACCTTACCAATTTAAACTATGAACATGCACAATTACGATCGAACTCTAATCTCCTGAAATTTTTTTCTATTCCCTAGATAATAAAAATTCCACGTCATTCATATTTACCATACCTTTTATACAAGATAATGGTAATTATGTTATCAATTGAATCCACAAGAGAGGTAAGAATCAACAAGTAATTATATTTTACTTTATTTCACATCTAATTTTTTGAGTTAATGCACAATCCCATTATATACTTTCATGTGATTCACGATGTTTTTTCCTCTTTTGATTGATCTTTGTTATAATAATATTGTCTACATGGAGCTTTTACAATTTCACCCCAAAAATTTAGCATTATATCCTCACCATTGACATTATTGATAATAAGATCACTGATTCAGGTCGTGCTTAATCACCTTGACTTTATATCTTCCCAATTATATTTCATGCCTTCCCAATTGTATTTTTCATTACTCATGGTAACCATTTTTTAATGAGGAAATCTTTCACTCTACTTTACCATATAGTGTATGATACACATAAGTATGGCCTCATCCCAAGGACCCACCATGGAAGATTAGTCCTTCGTACATTCCTTCATATCACTTTCCACAAATCCCTCACCTACAGTCTCATACTAAATGGTCTCGACCTCAAAGACCACTCAGATGGCCAACCAGGGCAGTCGTCTCATCAAATGATAACCAATCTCGGCCATTGGTAGTGTCGGCCTCAGACAGTATTATGAGGCCAGCTCAACATCGCCATTTGTATTAGTTTAAGACATTTATCTAGTCTCGTCTCATCTTAGAAAAAGTTTAATGAATCTCTAGTAGACTCGGCTAGCCGAGACCCTCTATCTCAGACATCTCTTGCACGCGTAGAAATCATGACATGGGTATTGCTGACAAATCCAACTAAATCCATTATGGAAGATCCAATATCATGTGGGGAGAATATTCTTCATTATGAATTCTACACCCTTCCCTATATGTGTCATATGCTTATTGGCTCATCTCACATTCGTGCATAGAGTGTATGCTTGGCCGATGACACTGCACATCCCCAGACCTATAAATGGCACCATGTATCTCCTTCCTCAAGGATCGAGTTTCAAAAACCCTATTGTTATTATGTGCATCTGTAAAGAGAGAGATATAAGATTGTATACATCATTAATTGTAGTTTTCCCTTCTTTATAGTGAAATCACTCCCAAACTTTACACAGTGGATGTAGGTTAAGGCCAAACCACTTATATACCTGTGTCCATCCATTTTATCTTATCTATTTTTCTACTTTACATTTATTATTATTTTCCCCATTGTTAAGAAATCTCTAAAATAAGATGAATCCAAAAGGATGATTTGGATCATCATCATTTTGGCATCATTTATGGGAAAAGACTATGTTTTCTTCCTCATCTCAGCTTGAACTCTCAATCTATCATCTCGGTGATGATCTAACCCCACCACTGTTGGGGTTGAATCACCATTGAAAGAGCTTAAGTTGGGACATTTTTTAGCTTCATCGGTTCATCCTATTTCTGGGTATTTTGATTTCTTATTAACCCTTTGTTGCTAATTGGTTGTGTTAAGCCGGAGATGGCCACTGATCAGCCGTCAAATACCGAGGCCAATTCCATCCAATCGCCTCAACAGTAAAAAATGGATGATGTGGCAATGATGCTCAGGTCCTTTATGGCTAGCCAGTAGGCAGATGTAATAGCAACTCTTGGCCTTCAGCCAAGACATCATGAGTAGGATCCTTATAGATGACATTGTCAACTTGATTACTCCGACTGTAAGTGAGGTGTCACATCCGATAGCAGAGGGACCACTCCCATCTCTCTCTAAAGAAGTCTAACACTATCTCAGATGAAGAGAGATATTCTACCCATGGCATTTTCACCTTGGTAAAAGGAGTTCAAGAGTATCCTGAGGATTTAGTGTACGTAGAAGAAAACTATTTGGATAGGTATGAAGCTTCTAACACAACCTATCGACCGAGACCAACCCAATTCCAACATATTAAGGGAGGAGTGTTCAATAAACCCCTCAGAGTCATCAGAAAGGTTCTAAGTTTGACAAGCTAAGTAGGGGGTCGACTTTCAATCGTATCGGCCTATGAGGCTATGGTAGTCGAGATAATATTTACTAAAGTGTTGGTAGCACAAGTTCCACTGGTCACCCCGGTAATGACCGTATGAGATGAGACCAGGAGATAAGGGAGTATAGAGAAGTCAATAGAGGATAGAGAAATGCAGTTAGAATGCCGACCGTCAAAATAATTGATAAAGTGGAAGGAGGAGGTTACAATGCAGTTCAAGAGGAAAAACTTTGGAATTGATCAATTCAAAGGCTAGAGGGAAAGATCGACTATCTCATTAAAAGCTGAGATTCCAGCCAGAAGGGTTTATGGGGGAAGCTCCCTTTGCTCCCAGAATAATCAGTTATCCAACCCCTAGGAAGTTCAAACCTCCAACTATGGTGTAGAGGTATGATGGGAGTACTAATACTTTCCATTCACATAGAATTGTATCAGTCAGCTACTGACATTTACTCCATAATGAATCAGCTAAAGCGTTGAGCTTTCTCTGCTACGCTTACTAGTGTTGGACGTCTAGTACACCGACCTGCCGAGATGATCCATCAGAAGTTTTAAGCAGTTAGTGGAGAAATTTATCCAATACTTATGTTTTGGTATGAAGCAGGCCAAGCCAGTTACTCATTTATGAAAAATTCAACGGGGAAGAATGGGTCTCTGATAGACTATATATGTTAGTTTAATAAAGAAAAGTTAGAGGTGAAAGGTTATTAAGTGAGCATTGCGATGATAACTCTTATTAGAGGATTTCAACTAGGAAAAAAATTGTTGGAATCTCTCCAAGGATCCTCTAAAGTCCATGGGAGAAATTCTGGCCAAGGTCGAAAGAATAATGAATGTGGAGGAGCCAATGGCGGACATGAGAGGTGACCAAAAAGGGGCCAGATAGTAAGTCTAGCTAAAGTGGAGATAAAGAAAATAAAGGGAAGAAAAGGTCTAGTGAATATAAGTTTGATAAGTAGACTCCTCTAAAAGTTAGTTCTGACATGATCCTAAATGAGATAATTGATGAAAAATAGCTCAGGTGGCCAGAGAAGTTGAGAGCTCCTAGAGCGAATGGTGTAAGTTTCATCAAGATTATGGGCACATGACCGAACAATGCTTAGCCTCTGAAAGACGATATTGAAAATTACTAAAATAAGGAAAGTTAAAAAAATACGTCGATAAGAAAGGAGTAATAGATGAGATAAGAAAGAGGTAAACCTCAATAAAATACACCATAATCAAAAAAAAGGAGGTACAAGTGAACATCAATGACCCAGAGTCACACGATTGTGATGAATATGACCCAGGTATTCCTGCTAAAACTCTGATAGATGAAAATGATAAGTTGATGAGGGAATGAGCCGACCGACATGAAGGCTCATGTAATTGATGCTAAAGTAAGGCCTGTGAGGGTTGAAGTTAATTCAAAGAGGTTGAAAGCAAAATAAACAACCTGAGAAAATCGATATGGATAATTTCATCATAAATTTCTCGAGATAAGATTTTATAGGAATTTTAGCCCCACATGACGACCCTCTAATTATCAGCACATAAGTTCACGGCTATAAAATGGATCGTATTTTGGTGGATAGGGAAGCTCATCCGACGCTATGTTCTGAAATTATTTCAAAGGGCCAAAATTGATCAACAAAAAACCCGTCCCTTATCATCACCCGTAGATTGGTTTTATTAGAGAGAAAGTTCACCCATTGTGTGTTTTTGAAATGGAAGCATGCATGGGAACCTGGCCAAGGTAATTGACCAAGAAGATTAGCTTTTGTGATGGAAGAAAACATTTTGTTAGCCTATAAGATAATCCTGGGAAGAGTAGCATTCAACGAATTTGAAGCCGTGCCTTCCAATGTACACCACTTGATGAAATTCTTGACTTATTATGGAGTAGGGAAAGTGAATGGTGATTAAGTGGAAGTGTGTGAGTCTACTTCACCTTAGAGGAAGAAAGGGAAGCCCACAAGAGAAATACGACTTTATACAACAAGACACTTTTGATCTAAGAGATGAATAAAAAATAAAAAAGGGAGAGCCTACGAAAGAGGTAGAATCCATCATCCTCAATGAGGATGAATCAAAAAAACCATCCAAATAGGCTCGTCCCTTAAGTCAAAGATTAAGAAAGAGTTGATTAAATGTCTAAGAAAGAGGAAAATTGAGTTTACTTGTAGCTATAGTGATATTGTGGGGATTGACCCTGAGGTCATTTTTCATTGACTCAACATAAACTATTAAGTGAAGCTATGAAACCAACAAAGAAGGCCCTTTACCAAAAATAGATATGAATTTATACAGGATGATGTCAAGAAGATGCAAGCTACAGATTTTATCAGGGAAGTACATTACCTGAAGTACTTATCCAATGTTGTCATAGTGCCAAAACAGAACGAGAAGTGGAAGATGTGTTTAGACTTCACTGACCTTAATAAATCTTGCCCAAAGGATATCTTTCCTTTACCAAGTATCGACCAAATAGTGGATACCATAGCCGACCATGATCGTATGAGTTTCATGGATGCTTATTCTTGGTACAATCAAATTTTTATGTATCTTCCATAAATCTAAGTGTGACTTTTCCTTCCTTATGATCCACAAGGTTGGTAAAAAATGATATGTTACCAGTTATGTGCCTAGAGCACCCATATTTAAAATAACATTGGGAGGTATCTTAAACCTTAAGAGAAACATAAACAATAAGGACTTTGTCGTATTACTTCAGTACCCAAGTGGAGGTAAGTTTTTATTTGTCCTTATTATTGTTGGCTTTAGTCGTAGTATTAGAAGTGTTCTCAAAAGGCATAAAAATCCTTTTAAATTCTTCCATTAGGCTATGAGAAATTGCGACTAGGAACTCAACTTGCTCTCTAAGACTAGCAAAGTCTCTATAGCGATGCACAGGAGTATGTGTACGTTGTGTACGTCAAGTTCTCCCTAACTTGTAACAAAATTACCTAAGGTGACCTCTTCATTTGCAATAAATGCAAAAATAGACTTGTTTGGGACTTCCTTGGTTCGCTCGTTTAGGTTGACCTCTATTTTATGGTTTAGGTCGAGGCCCATAATGATCTTCCATAAATTTAGGAATCAGTTCAGTGCGATATGGGAAGTGGATGCACCGTCATAATCTATTCCTTGCCTCTCCCTAAATACTAAAGTGGGATCGAGTAACATCTTTCCTACCTTCTGTGATGTATCCTCTATAATAAGCTTGAACTCCCAGTCACATTAGAGATCTTTCTTGAGTTAGGATACAAGGGCTTCAAGTTCTTACGAGACACCAATGAAGCTTGAAGATCTTTAGTAAGACTAGCCATTTTGTTGGTCAAGTCACCATTTCCCCTCTCCATTAAAACTACTCTCTCTCCTAAAGACACTCTCACTGAGGATTCGTTCTCTCTCGGCTCTACTAACACCTTCTCTAAACCCTAAACCCTATATGATAAACTTTTGTTTTCCTTTTCCATTTTAAAATACTCGGTGTAAAGCTTGATGTAAGCACATTGAAGGTCACTCCCTCCCTCACTCAAAATGTCATCTCTCTCACTCTCTTTGGAATGACTAGACTCACTGTTGAGGTCATCATGTTTGTAACTTCCTCATCGGCGTGAGGTGTACTCGATGTACTAATATGACTAGCCATGAATACAATTGAATTATGTCCATGAAATAATTCTTCCCCAAAATCCGTCGACTCAACATCTCTATCACTAAGAGTGGCATTAAAAGCTTGGTTGAAATTGTCTTATCTTTTTAACCTCTGAGCATACTCGTGAGCTTTGTGACCTTTACCCTCTAACTCATAGCATCTCATACTCTCCTCTAATTTTTCTACAACTTTAGTCTCCTGACTTAAACTTTTTATCTTTCTCAACACTTCTGTTTTCTTTGGAAGAATTTTCTTTTCTTAGATTGAATTTTTTTTAGATTTTTTTGCAAAAAGGGCAAGATCATCCAAGTCAAAATCGTACTCGAAGTCAGAAGAAACCTCTTCATTCTTTTTAGATTGTAGTTTCAAATCAATTCCATTTTCGTTTGGTTTAACAATTTTGGGAAACATATCGATTTCATAAGTATGAAGGTCTCATACGAGTTTTTTAAACCTAAGTGAATCTAAAATTATCAAAGAATTAAAAATAATGACCTTAGGAATAAATCGGGACATCATAGGTCTCAAAATATTTTTTACAATACGCGTCTCAGGAATTCTCTTACCTAAATTAAAATTAAAGTTTACGATATCAGACAATCGCGCATAAAATTCATCAAATGACTCAGTCTCTAGCATAGTAATGGTCTCAAATTATGTGGTGAAATTTTGAAGTTTAGAATCTTTGACAGTGTTATTACCCTCGTGAGTGAGTTGAATGATATCCCACGCTTTCTTAGACGTGATGCACGTTATGATGCGGAGAAACTCCATAAATGACACTTAAGCTGTGAGAGTTTAAATTACACCATTTAAATTCTTCATTTGTCCAAGATATGATAAATTAAGGACTTATAACATCGCCATTAGTTATCGTGGGTGGTGTCCACCCTCTTTCACACACGAGCCAGGCTATTTCATCAATAGATTTTAAACTGGACCTCAGTATTTCCTTCAGTAGGCATAATTTGACCCATTAAAAATTGGAAACTTATTATACAAATTATCCATTTTAGCCCAATTTAAATATCACACAGCAAAATAGTGTAACCTGCTCCGAGACCAATTTATGACTGCACAACTGGGGCTATATGGAATATTTGTATCTTAGTATACGCACACATAAATTCACATTTTAGAAAATTTTATCTTGATTTAATTTAGTGAACATGCAATAAAATTATAAAGCCAAATTCCAAACCAAACATGCAGAAGAAGTAATTTGAGGAAAAACTCTCTTTTGGGAAAAACCTTTTATTTCAGCATTGTTTAAGAAAAGATGGACACTTTACGACTTACAAACTATTTAGAGATCCACTAAGCACTATGCGAAGATGTCTTCAATCCTTTGACATAAAATAATGCAGTGCAACACCGTCCACAACAAGTAGTCATTGACTTGGTATCAACAGATTAGCCTCAGAAATCATAATTCCTTTCCTCTTCAATAGTAATGCCTCGACTTTATAATTCAGCAGTAGATAAACTTTGATCCTAAAAGATCAAGGGTTTGGATAAAAAAAAGTATAGAGTTTGATAAAAAAAAACTTTAAAATGGTTTAAAGAAAAGTCTAATCCCGCATCGATATTCATAGTGAAATTTATTGCAAAGTGATAGGGATTAAAGATTTGGAAAGATATTTCTTAAACACAAAAACACTCACACTCGTTCGAACGAACTAGTACATCATTTAAATGAAGTATCCCATCTCATTACAACTTGTTTCCAAAGTAGCTTCGAATGACATCCCAAAGCTTGCCAAAAGGCATTGCTTTGGAACTCATTCAAAAGAGGGAAACTCATTTTAACGCCATGTCAAATCTCTGTAGGCCCCTTTTTCCCAATTGTGCTTTAAGGATGTGAAAATAATTTTTCTTTCAAAAATCTTTTTTCAAATTTAACATGCACCAAGTTTGCGAACCAATTTTAATCAAGTCCAATTTTATCTTGTTTAAACCTAAACATGCATCTAGGTGATTAAAGCAAGTAAAATAAAGTAAAGTTCACAACTCCAGATGTACGAGGAATGCACAAAGGGAAAAAACTTCGGATGGCCTAGGCCAAACAATCACTATAATGCGGAGTTTATAAACGAAGGCATACAAACTTACACAACAACTCAATCACCACAATCCTTGGATCTCTTCTTCAGTTTAACCATTCCTCCACGGTTCCCACATATAAATCCTTCCACGATACTCGTCCACAACACATGCATCCACGAGTGCCTCGGCGTCCACCGATGCAGCTTTGGCAACCATCTATGATTTGAAACACGAACTCCTCCGCTTCTTCACCACAAAACCCAATGAATAACTTGTTCAATATGGATGAACAAACTACAGATGGTGAAAACAATATCTCTATAGAAATTGTATATGAAAGATAGGATCTTTAAACACTAAGGATGGTTTTAATCTTTAAAAACCTTAGAAAACTTATGCAAAAAATGAAAATGTTCTAAACTGTATTTTGGTTCTGCATACACATGAAATTATGAGCAAGGACTGCCTTAAATAATAAATTAAAGTTAGCAGGTCATTCTAACGAGATGCACATGTCGTTCTAATGATTGTGACGTGTTGTTTGAATGACATCACATGTCGTTTGAAGTCTCAAAACCCAAGGTGAGAATTCACACGACTCTAAACATCAGATAAGCTTAGAATAAACGATTTAAAACATTTTTGATAAAGTTTACGTCATTTAAATCTCTTTTCAAACTTCATAAACATAATGCGTTCATACCTGAGAGATATTCAGAATGCAATCTGAATTAAAACGTGAAACGTGCACCAATAAAACTCGACGTGATATATCTTTGAAGCTTTGTCACTACGTCTTCTAAGAAAACACATAATAGAATTTGTGGAGACCGTGACAATGTAAAATTCTATCTATCAAACAAGTTTTGTTCCGAGAATAAGTTAATTACATACAAATGGACTCAATTGGAAATTTTGTCCAATTAAAGAAATGATTGACATGAAAACACCAAAGATGATCAAAGATATTCAGAGACTGACAGGACGAGTCATAACGTTGACCAAATTTGTATCCAGGGAAACAAACAAGTGCTTTCCATTTTTCAAGATTCTGAGGAAGGTGTTTATTTTGGACGAGGAGTGTGAGAAAACTTTTCATGAGTTAAAGGCCTATCTCGAGTCACCCATGCTCCTCTCCCCATCGATACATGGAAAAAAATTGTACTTGTACTTGGATGTCTGGGAGTCGACCATCAGTACATCCATTGTTTGAGATGACAGTGGAGTTTAAAAACCTATTTACTTCAACAGTAAAGCACTCCAAGGGGAAGAATTAAGGTATCTGAAGATGGAAAAGCTTTCATATGCTTTGATTCATGCCTCCAGGAATATAAATCCCTATTTTTAAGATCATACAAAAATATTGTTCAATGACACTCCCCTTCGATAAGTCATTCATAAACGTGGGAAATCGGGTAGTTTAATGGCTTAGTCGTCCAAGCTAGGTGAGTTTGATAATATCTATCAGTCAATAAATGCGATTAAATGGAAGGTGTGGCCATTCGGGTCGGATTTTCGACATGGGTCGGTCGTTAAATAAGAGGGGAGGGAAAACTGGAGAAATCCCTCTCTTTACCGTGCAGGGATTTGAGGATAAGGGAGTCCTCTTTTTGCCACTCGTGCTGATCTTCGTGGGCTGCCACATATATAAATCGACCATCATCAAAAGGGGAGAAAAATGTAGAAATGGAGTTTCCAGTCTAATTTTCTCAAAACAGGCAAAAGAAATGTAGCCTTCCCAAGAGAATGACATCGAAAGACATACTGGTTTGTATGAAACCAAATTAATTAATGGTTTGGGTACTATGTTACGGAATGCGAGGGTGTTAGGCACCCATTCCTTCCTTTCTATCTTTCATGGGCTATGATAATATTATACTTTTCCCAAAGTGTGATAAGTTTGTACATGTGCGATGTGAATAAATAGATAAAGAAATCATTCGAATCACATCATGAGAAAGAAAGAGTGGAATCATCCTAAGGAGTGTACAAGAAAATTAACATAAAAATCTAATGTGAGTGTTCATCAAATCACAAATCATTATAAAGAACTGAGTTTGTATATTGAGCGGAACACGAATATATAGGAGTACGCATATACATAATACTACTAAACACAAGAAAATATAAAATGAATCAATGATAAAATATAACTCGAATCCCAAGATTGGACTAGAATGCCTACATAGCCCAAAGGGCATCAAAATCCACGTAGTTTGATAACATGCAAGGGTGGGGATTAACCCATAAATACTAAGTTAGAACTTACTTTAGTTATTTTAGAAAATATGCGTAAGTGTAGAGAGTGTGACAAATAAGGAACTTTTAATTTAGGGTTTATCAGAAAACCCTCTTTTTGGCTTAAGATTTTATGAAAAGTAGATTTGTGTGTATTAAATAATACAAAGTGATATTAGTTCTGGAATGAAGAAATGAAATAAAGATATATCCAAAGTGGAAAGAAACATAAATAACTATTACCAATCGAGTGAGTTGTAAATGAATAAGGTTTCACCTTCATAAGAACCTCAATTCAGATTTTGTAATAGTAAGAGGCTGATTTTAGGTGGCTAAATGGTAGTGAGGTAAGAATGAACAATGGGATGACAAATGGATGAGGGTGATGTAAGGAAATGGAGAGAATGTTTGGAAAAATAGATTTTCGGTGCATTCATTTCGAGGAGAATGTTCTGACTCGGAAAACCCCTTGGAATGAGGTCTTGGTATCCTTAAATAGTAAAAAATAGGGGTTTAGGGGTGTGCCAATCATTATGGCCCCTAGAATACATATTAGCATACCTATGGATTGGTAGAGAAGTAAATTAAACCCTAATAATAGGTAGGGGGTCTGGGGTGCCTATAGGCAGTCCGAAACGAACTTTTTTAAAAAAGGGGCATAAAATGTAAACCGTAAGTCTTAATCACACACGGTTGGGACCTTTGGAAAGAGTATTCAGATACCTACAAGAATCCATTAATACACTCTTGGGTTTGAGAGTTGACTAAATTCTAAATAGGGTTAAAAGCACCCGATAGACTCTAGATGGGGTGTTCTTGACGTAAAAAGGCAAGTACGCGCAAATTGTGAGGTCTATTTGCACATGGTATTGGCCATTAGAAAGGGAATTCAGATCCTTATGAGATTTCAATAAGCCTTACTCAAGTTGTAGAGTTTACTAAGGTCAAACGAGGATCGAAAGTTCCCGATGGCCTCTAGATTAGGGTTTAGAGTAAAAAGGTGGGTACTCGTGAATTATGAGGATGATTCGATCATGGTATGGACCATTAGAAAGGTGATTCAGAGACTTGTGAGGTTTTAATAATATTTACTTGGGTTGGAGAGTTGACAGTGGTCAAACGGGGCTCGAAAGCACTCGATGTTCTATAGATGGGGGTTCTTTGAGTAAAAAGGCATATACGTGTGAACCATGAGGTCAATTCGTGCATGATATGGATCGTCAAAAAGGGGATTTAGAGGCCTATGGGAGTTCAATGAGCTTCGCTCAGGTTGGAGAGTTGATTGGGGTCAAATAGGCCTTAAAAGATCCCAATGGCCTCTAGATCAGGGTTTCGATTAAGACCTAGGTCTTATGGTGGGAAAAGTGTTAGGGGCCTAAGTAAGTATTTAGGGAGTACCAAGATGGGGTGCCTACAGAGACCACAGAGGGTGAGCTTGGAAAAAATGGAGGTCATCGAAAGATTGACACCTCATAGATGTTTAAAAGTTGAGGACGTTGTTAGGGTTTAGAAGATGGTTTATTAAAGGGTTGATGTCGATTATGCAGACTTAAGTCGATTATGCGGATCTAAAGAGTTAGGATGACTAATTTGGAGGGTCAAGGTCAATTTTTCAGACCTAAGGATTTGAAATGCTTGATTTATAGGGTCGCTAATGATTTTTCGAACCTAAAGAATTAGGATCGAGGTCAATTCTGCAAACCTATGGAGTTGGGATCACCAATTTGAGGGTCAAGGTTAATTCAGTGGACCTACAGAGTTGAGATGATTGATTAAGCGAGTTATGATCGATTTTGTGGACCTAGGTCAATTTTACAAACCCGAAGAGTTGAGATTACCAATTCAGGGGGTAAGGTTAATTTTGCAGACCTAAGGAGTTAAAATGATCAATTCAGTGGATTGAGGCCAATTCTACTAACTTGCGGAGTTGAGATGACTGATTCAGGGGGTCGAGGTTGATTCTATGGACCTAGGTAAACTCTATAAACCTAAAGAGTTGAGATGACTGATTCATGGGGTTGAGGTCAATTTTGTAAAACTAGGTTAATTCTACGGACCTGAAGAGTTAATATGATTGATTCAGGGGATCGAAGTCAATTTTGCGGACCTAAGGAGTTAAAATGACCGATTCAGCAGGCCGAAGCCAATTCTATGAATCTACAGGGTTGAGATGACTGATTCAAGGGGTCAAGGTCTAACCTAGGTCAATTCTAAGGACCTAAAGAGTTGAGGTGACTAATTTTGAGGGTCGAGGTCAATTCTATGGACCTAGGTAAATTCTACGGACCTAAAGAGTTGAGGTGATTGATTCAGGGGGTCGAGGTCGATTCTAAAAACCTAGGTCAATTCTGTGGACATGAAGAGTTTGAACGGCCAATTTATTCGGACCTAAAGAGTTATTTATGGGGAGTATTATTCAATCTCGACTCCGTTGGGGAGGGTGTTCGTATAGCGAGTGCCGACGCATTTGGATTTTGGTTTTGTTGGGGATTATGTTGGTGATGCGAGCTTTGTAAGTGCTGATGCATTTACTTTTGATCCTTATAGGGATTGACGAGAATTTTGTAAATGGTTCGGTGCTATTTAATGAGTTTCCTCTAAGTCATGATGTACTTGACCTTGCGGGGCCTTTCCTGGGATTTTGTGAATTTTTCGGTCAAGTTTTGGATTTTTAAAAAAAATTTGTGATAATATTTGTAAGGATTGTCGATAGGCATAGCCAGAGGGGTGGTTGGGGGGGGGGGTGAAAGGGTTATTGTCATTTTCATTTTTTTCGTGGTTTAATATTTTGTTTTCACTTGGTAAATTGTTAACTCTTTCGGGGATAATAAATGATATTATGCCCCCTGGCATTTGTCTTAAAGGGTTATGGGGATTACAAGCATGCATGCTCAAATGCGGAGGTTATTAGCGCATAAGTTTAGGTACGTCTGGTACCTATGAGAGAGGGTTGTGAGGCAGGTTATGGAGGGTGAGCTGAGGGTCCCACCATCAGTGCTTTTAAAGTATATGAGGCGAGTGAAGGAGATATTTGATGAGGCGAGGGGGAGACAATGGAGAGCGATCCCTATACACACTACACTGACAAGACGATGAGCTACGATTATTTGGACTTGCGATCAGCTGGTTGATGCCATCATGTATTTATGACATGGATAATATGCCTCCATCTGCAGCAGGATTTGGGTGTGGAACCATCTTACCAATGATGTCGACCGATAGCATGGGGGAGGCGCGACGGTGGCTGCGGAGGAGGTTCCATTCCACCATATTTTCGCTCCTTCTTATCATATTTGGTGCGCAGTGGGGTGGTGGTATTAGTGCCTCATCGCCCTCATACGACGATAAACGGCTTCGCGGGTCTTCCTGAGGAGGCTCTCTAGAGAGATTTTTTACCCTTTACTTGTTCCATTTTCACAATTTTTTCTTCGCATTACCGACTTGCTTTGTCTTTAGTGATTTGGTTATTTTGCAGTCTATTCACATATCAACGAACTGGCTGCAGGACAATGTCTGATTATGTGATAAAGTCAGCCAGTTCTTGCTTGGTACCACATGCTACATGTAAGGAGAGCTTCAGTTCCAGAAGTAGGGGGTCTACCTCATGTCGTCTGGGGAAGTATGTTAACCGAGGCGCCTGACGTAAGGGTTCTATTAAGATTTTGGAGGGCTCGGGTTATGTACTGGATTATTTTTTTTTCTATTTTTTTGCCTTTAGAAACAATGTAATCATTTTTGACAAGTTAATATAAGATGCATTTTTTTGTTATCTTGATTTAGTGGCTTACTTTTGATGCACTTTAATTTTCTGCTGTGATTTTATTGCAAAGATAAGATAAGATGGAACAAATGAAAGGATGAATCGAAGGTTGATTATTTATAACTAAAATTTTTTTTTTTGGAAATTATATATAAAAGAGGAAAGTAAAGAATTTCCAAAAATGAGGGGGTACCGATCGGCATACCCCTTGGCTTGCCTATCGACATAAGGGTTAAGTCAAAATCACTTCTTTAGCTTTGATTGAACTTCCTATGTATTTATGGGTACTTGGGATAATAAGGTGTGCCATTAACTCGAGTTTCTTATCTTTTATGGTTGCTTATGGTATACAAAAGGAACTTTGGTGGTGGTTTTCATCACCACAACTCAAACTTCTTCCCTTTTCAATATTTCTTCTTCTTCTTTCTCTGCAATGGTGCTTTTGATGTATCACACTTTCTTGGCTTATCTTGAAGGCTTAGAGTATATTTACCTCCATAACATTAATTATGAAGCTTTCAACTTGCATCACATCTCCTTATGGCATAACTGTCATGTAGACTGGTATCTTTTGGAAGCGACGGTGCAATTTTGGTATCCTAAAGACCACGTCTTCCAATTCAACCTAGATGAACTATGTCCCACCTATAAAGAATTTTTTACTGTGTTCGGTGTCATCCTAAGTGTAGCGATAGCCATGCCGAATTTTCCCAGTTCCCCTCGGGTGTCAATAGAAGAGTTGTTCGATATCCCTTCTTTAATTTCCTGACCATTGGTCAACAAAGGCAATATCATCCTCCCAAAGGTAATGAACTCTCTATGTCGAAGATATTTCACTGATAACAGCTTTGATGGAACCGTAGCCCCAGGAATAACTGTCAGGCTTCTTTTGGTGATAAATGATATGATGATTGACCCTCAGGTAGCCACGATAGTGTTACGAATGTCTTACCAATATAGTCCAGTTATTGTAATACTAGTGAAGACTTTGAATGCTCTGGATGACTAAAAGGAGGGTCGACCAAATTTCTTATGGGGGAGCCCTGCCATGTTTTTCATGTGGTTGTCTAAGAGAATGTTCCTAGAGGACCCTCTTAAGTACCCTCTTTCAGGATTTCCTAACTTTTTTTCTCCGTCTTTCTTTAACTTCGGCCCGACGATAGAGAACTGGGTGAATTGGCTTATAGAGCATGGGGCTTAGAGTCTTCTCTAGTCTGTACCTTGGTAGGGGAACTTACAACATGTCGTGTAACCGGGTGATTACCAGTACGTGCAGATGGTGGGCCTTCATGAGATCTCTTTTTATCTTCTATGGCGGCTTCTGTGCCAAGAGAAATGGGATAAAATCATTCCTCCGTAGATAACCATCTCTATCTGTTTAGGAGGCTGGGTTCATATCCATGGATTATTTAAAGCGGTTATTGAAGCGAATGTTGAGAAAGTTCTATCTGAAAGGACTGGTAAAAGAGTTTAGACTAGTGGTAAAATTTCTTGAGACATTTCGAGTTAACGGAACACACTATTTCTTTCACATCAAGGTTTGTTAGCATAGTAGTGCCACCATACAGGATTTTCTTCACGGTGTAGGGTCCACTATAATCGAGCTTGAATTTTCCTATCAGATCCCAAAGGGGTTCTATAATTTCCTTAAGGGCAATATCTCCTTCTTGGACACCGCGATCCTTGACATTTTTATTGAATGATCACGCAATACGAGAATGGTACTCTTATATGTGATATAGAGCTTTCAACCTATTTTTATCTAACAACACGAGTTCGTCATAGCGGTTTCAATGCCACCCTTGTTTACTGACCTGACTTTTGAGCATGACCCGTAGATAAGATATTTCAAATTCGATAGGGAGTACCACCTCCATGATATATACCGGAGAGTAGGGAGTAGCCCCAGTGGTAAAGTAGCCCCATAGTGCATATGGGATCCAGTCGGCCCATTCTTTGCATATTTTGGCCATCTTGCTAATGATGGTTTTGAGGCTTTTGTTGGTAGCTTCGATAGAGCCATTGTTTTTTTATCGATAAGGAGAGGACTTTTTCCTTTGAATTCCATATTCATCAACTAGTTTTGTGACCTCAACCTCAAAATAGAGCTTGTCTAAACTTACTTATGGGGAATTCCATACTAGTAGATGATGTTCTTTTTGATGAATTTATCTACTTTCTTGGCATTTAGCACCGTGTATGACTCGAATTTGACCCATTTTGTGAAGTAGAAAATGGCAACCAGGATGAATTCATGTCCATTTGAAGCTTTATGAGTGACTTCCAAATGATGTCTATGCCCCATGTGGAGACGGCAGGGAGAGGTCATGTTGAACATCTCCTATGGAGGCAAGTATTTAAGGTTGGCAAACTACTAACACTTGAGGCATCTTCTAACATAAGCAGTGCAAGCTTGAGCCATGGTGGTCTAGTAATACCCTTGACAGATAATTTTCTTGGCAAGCATATGATCGTTGATTCGTATCAAATATTGCATATTTCCACCCTATATCTTTATAAATTCTAGCACTTTTACGGTCATCAATGCCTATATTTATGCTCATTAACTAGGCAACCTTAGATTTGGATATATACATGCTTTACAGGGGTTAATTGTGCTTTTGTAGGTAACGGAACGCTAAAAGTGAGTATTCATCTCATTTTGGAGAAGTTGCATCACCGGATGCTACTTCAAGGGCATTTTAGTTAATTTACATTTCATCTTCGGCTCATGAAATTTCCATGGATGCGTAGTTCATTGAGTAAGCTTTGCGTGGCCGTAAATGGTGGGAAATTTTGAGTCCGGACGATGAAGTTATGGTCATTTTCGTAATGGACCTTTCCTCCCCTCTTTATGGACCAAATAGCTGCCAAAAATAGAGTACCGATCGACCGCGGTTCAAGGCCCGATCGACCGCGGTTGTAAGTTTTGCCGTGAAAAGGAGACAATGTGCTTCAACTTGAAGGCGGGGTCGACCGCGCCCCTGTGACCGATCGACCACGATCACCAGATATTTTGTGCTCTTTTACTTTTCTTTTCTTTTTCCTTTATTTCTTTTCCACTTACTATATAAAGGACTTTTGTGTATGTCTTGTAATAAAAATCGATTTTAGGTTAGTTTAGGTTAGGGTTTGGAGTTGAGAGCTCATTTCTTCTTCCTCATTTGGTGTGACAACATTTGGGTTTGTAATATTGGTACTTTCATCTTCAATCTCCATTAATATAGTTGTATTTACTTAATTATTGCTTTGTTAATTAGGTTTACATGCTTTCATAAATAGGTTTACTTCTTTCTTTCCTTGATTTCTAGTGTAGATTTATCGCGTTTATTTATTGCATTTTTAATATGCTTTCTAGCTAAGTTAGTCTAGGCTGTGTCGGATTGAACTCATTCCGGGTTGACATGTTGCTTTGCTTTGGTGATGGAGTTTATGGGTCTATTTCGAGTGCATTGTCCTAGTTATTGCGCTTAGGATATTTTACGGGGCATATCATGTATGTTCCATGCTTAGGACCTTGCGTGCATAATTTTCGGGGTATTTGTTGACGCCAAAATTGTATTAGGCTTTTATGCGAATTTAGGGGCGTGACTACCCTTGATTTAATTAATTGTCAAAACGAGATGCATTTATAATAACTCGTCGACCCATGTAACTATTTTATACTAATTAAATCGAGTGAGGGATATTTGACGCAACCTATAGTTTTACTCGCTTTGTTAATCTAGTTTAAATACACTCGCCTAGATTAATCATTTCCCTTTTGTGCATATTTTTCTTTTTAGTTTGTAATTTATCTTTTACACTTTTATTTTAGGAGTATTAAATCCTATAAATTCTAGCAACTCGTCTCTGTGGATTCTTGATACGCGGACTTGGCCGCTATACTCACCTGTTGAGTGTAGTCATAAGTTTAGGTTGTTTGTATTGAGGTGGTGAAAGGAAAACAACGATCAGCGTGCTGACTACGCGTCGCTTTTCACCCTCGATAAAAATGGCGCCGTTGCGGGGGATGAGTTTGTTTTAGAATTTATTTGATTTTGTTTTTCATAATATTTTCTTTCTATTTGTATTTTTTGTCTAACCTTTTTGCAGGACTTCTACATTTGAGAACCTAGGAATGCTTGAATTTCCCGTGCGCACCTACTTTGTGGAATTCGCCACTTCGAGATATTTTTGGGGTAAGCATGTCTTATTCCAATTCTTTTGGTAATCATTATTATAATTCTCAGAATCCCCGTACACCTTTGACTTTGGTCAATACTTAGAGTCCCAAAAAATTGCAACGTTCAAAATGACTTTGGGCGAGTATTACAAAAGTCAAGCTTTGGAGTGCGTGTATTTTGAGGAAGATGATAATGATTTTGGGCATTTACCTCCTTATAATAGGAATTTTGAAACGAATTGCAATAGTTTTCAAAATTCCTATGAGAATGAGTTTAAGTTTAAGTTCGATGGTAATTTTCAAAGTTCCCATTTTCAAGAATCCGCACCTCGGCCTATGACTTTTGGCGAGGGCTTGCGTATGCTTGAAAATGAGAAACTTGAAAATTGTTATCGAGAAGAAAATCATTGTTGGGAACATGAGTTGAATTTATTATTTGAATCCGACGGTGATTTTTCTTCCTATACTTTTGAAGTCGAAGAATATTTTGAACCAAATGAGGTTTTCGTGCCTACTTTGGAACAAACCATTCTTGACTTATCCCATAGTAGAACATATATTGAAAGTGAGGATGAAATGGATGTAGTATCCATTTGAAATGAGATGATTTCTTCTTTGGCCCCCAAAGAAGAACATTTCATTGAAAATGATCTTACTTCTTTCAAAACTCAATCTTCAGGCGATGATGATTCATCTCTTGAGTTTGATTTTATTTCATCCCCATTTTTATTTTTTGTTATCACACCGACACAAGTACCTGATGATTCGGTTTCAAAATTTAATGTTTTAAACCTTTTCGCCGATGAGGAGTACTTGCTCGAGTCTCCTTTCACGATCGCATCTTTGCCTTCATGTGAGAAACCTCCCATTCCAATTTCAAAATCCTTGGCAAGATATTCGGCTTTTCTCAACCCCCTCATGTTTTTGTCACTCATTCAATCCAAATCCTCCATCGTCCCTCCAAAACTTTTAATTGACGATGGTTCCTTTCTTCCGCCTTACACATGCCCTCCGTTGTTCAAACGAAATTAATATTTTTTGGAAGTCATGCTTGAGAGTGAGGGTACACCGGTCACCCTCCAAAGTCAAATCGTTTTCATGGTGGACCCTCACCTATTTACACTTCTAGTGTATAGTTAGTGTGAAGCCTAAATAGTAGGTTGTATATAGTTATATTTTTATTCTTTCTTTATTTTTATCTTTTCTTCCCTTTTTAATTTAGTCTAATTTAATTAGTTAACTTTTTGTTTCTTGTTTTTGCTAAGCTCGGTACTAACTTGTTTTGTAGATTCTTTGGACTCGTTCTTGTGGGGATCGCTCAAATTTTGGGTAATATTGCACTTTTCCTCTCTTTAACTTGGCTCTTAATTCACATTGAGGACAATGTCAGGTTTTAAGTTAAGGGGTGTGGGATATTCTATCCATTCATTGGTAGTGTCCATGTTTTTTCTCACATGTTAGTTACTTAGTATGCTTTTCTTAAAAAAATTGAAAATTTCAAAAAGATTTTCTTTCTTTTTTCTCCTTTATTGGGCTTTTTGCCTTTGTTTCCGATGATAAATTTCAATAATTGCCCGATCCAATAGACAACCCAATGATGCATGTTCTCAATTTTAGAAGTTATTATACTTTAGTCCTTAATCATTGATATTATGAATAACTTCATGAATTAAACTTTAATCCCATGAGCACATGCACTTTTATCTTTCTATTGATTTGGTTTAATATTTTTATAACTCGATAATCTTTTGTTGCATGGTATATACTTACACTGAGTAAGCTTTGTACCTTTTGTCGTTTGTGAGTGTATACACTATTCTTTCCTCTTTGAAACGTTGAATTCGTCTGTAATCTCTCTATTTGTTCATTTGACCGTTCATTAATTGACTTTATACTTGAAATGTGTTACTTGGGCATGATTTTTAAAGTTTGTTTTGACTCGAGAATTGTGTAAACTTTATGAAATGATCATAGGACATCTTTGTTATATCTTCCATATTAGCCTTGAGCTCATCTTATATGTTTTCCCTAGTCAACCCCTTTGGGCCGAAATATTAGCCCTTCGTTTCATAACCCCAATCCCATAACCAACTCCACATTAGAGTTTTACACCATACATATTACCTTCCGTACCTTTGTTTGGAATGTTACTTGGGATTGAATGATGTTATTTTCTTGTGGTTGCAATTTAGGCATATGAGAGTGAGAAAAGTAAAGAAAAGAAAATGTGAAAAAGAGAGAAAAAGAGAAAGCAAAAAGCGAAAGAAAACAAAGAAAAAGTGAGAAAAAGAAGGAAGAAAAGAAAGAGAAAGTTGTAAATGTTGTATATAGTTCAATAAGCTTTGATTACTCTCCAATTGTATATCTAATGACTTTTTGGAACTTGTTTTCCAATTTTTTTATTGCCCGCAATTTCCCATTTTCCCGAGTTTTCATTCCAAACACTTTGAATCCGTATATACATCCTTTTCATTTCGTACCCTAGCCTAGCCTACTTTACAACCCTATTAAAGTCCTATGTGATCATAAGTAGATGTAATTTAAAAGTTTAAATAGTTTTGATAATCTGTGAAAATACTTTTAGCCTCTTTTAGTGAGCAGTGTCTTTCATTGAGATTACAGTTTTTATTTTCTATATAGCGTTCTTCATTTGTGACATGTGTGCGGCTTAGTTTCCACTTATATTTACTCTTTATGCCCACATGTTCCGTGTGTTAACTCCCTATTTCGAGTGAATTCGCTTGATGAGTGTAATGCCCGTGAGGATTGAATATATGCTTACTTTAACGCTTATTCGGTTTATTTAAGTTTTTGCCAAATCACACTTTGCATGTGCTCGCTCCCCTCCCACATTTTAAGGTTTCAATTCTATGAGGTGCATTCCGTAATGTTAATGATTCGGACATTTGTTTGAACTAGTTTATTTTGTTAATAATTTGTATGAAATCTTGTTCGCTATTGTTGGGCTTGTCGCAAGTTGGTTTGGACTTATTTTGAGAAAACCATGTGATGTTTGTGGGTATCATCCCTAAAAACCCTTACGAGACGACACTCGTACATTAGGGTAACCTAGGGGTTTAACGACTTATTGCATATGCTAAATGCAATTGTGTTCCCTACGAAAGTGGCATTTATATTTCGATGCACATATACGTCTCGTACTACCTTTTGTGGACTGGTTTTGTTTGTTTCATCACTAGGAACTAGCGATGTCTAAGTTAGGGGGTGTGATTCGTATCAATTATTGCATATTTCCGCCCTATATCTTTATGCATTCTAGAACTTTTACGGTCCATAATGCCTATATTTCTTCTCATTAACCAGACAACCTTGAATTTGCATATATATACATGCTTTGCAGGGGTTAATTGTGCTTTTGTAGGTATTGGAACGCTAAAAGTGAGGATCCGTCGCATTTTGGAGAAGTTCCATCGCCGGACACTACTTCAAGGGCATTTTAGTCAATTTACATTTCATCTTTAGGTCATGGAATTTCCATGGATGTGTAGTTCGTTGAGCAAGCTTCGTGTGGTCGCAAACGGTGCGCAATTTCGAGTCTGAACGATGAAGTTATGGCCATTTTCGTAATGGACCTTTCCTCCCCTCTTTATGGACCAAATAACTGCAAAAAATAGAGTACCGGTCGACCGCGGTTCAAGGCCCGGTCGACCACGATTTTGAGTTTTGCCGTGGAAAGGAGACAGTGTGCTTCATCTTGAAGGTGCGGTCGACCGTACCCCTGCGACCGGTCGACCGTGATCACCAGATATTTTGTGCTCTTTTCTTTTCCTTTTCTTTTATTTTTTGTTTATTTCTTTTCCACTTACTATATAAAGGAATTTTGTGTATATCTTGTAATAAAAATCGATTTTAGATTAGGTTAGGTTAGGGTTTGGGAGTTGAGAGCTCATTTATTCTTCCTCACTTGGTGTGATAACATTTGGGTTTGTAAGATTGGCACTTTCATCTTCCATCTCCATTAATATAGTTGTATTTACTTAATTCTTGCTTTGTTAATTAGGTTTACGTGCTTTCTTTCCTTGCTTTCTAGTGTAGATTTATCGCGTTTATTTATCACGTTTATTTACCGCATTTTTAATATGCTTTCTAGCTAAGTTAGTCTAGGTTGTGTCGGATTGAACTCATTCCGGGTTGACACGTTACTTTGCTTTGGTGATGGAGTTTACGGGTCTATTTCGGGTGCGTTGTCCTAGTTATTGCGCCTAGGAGATTTGACAGGTCATCATATGTATATTCCATTCTTATGACCTTTCGTGCGTAATTTTTGGGGTATTTGTTGACACCAAAATCGTATTAGGCTTTTATGCGAATTTAGGGGCGTGACAACCCTTGATTTAATTAACTGTCGAAACGAGACGCATTTGTAATAACTTGTTGACCCATGTAACCATTTTATACTAATTAACTCGGGTGAGGGATATTCGACGCAACCTATAGTTTTACTCATTTTGTTAATCTAGTTTTAATACACTCGCCTAGATTAATCATTTCCCTTTTGTGCATCTTTTCCTTTTTAGTTTGTAATTTATCTTTTACACTTTTATTTAGGAATATTAAATCATATAAATTCTAGCAACTCATCTCTATGGATTTTCGATACCCGAACTTGGCCGTTATACTCACCCGTTGAGTGTAGTCATAAGTTTAGGTTGTTTGTATTGAGGCGGTGAAACGAAAACAACGATCAGCGTGCTGACTACGCGTCGCTTTTCACCCTCGGTCAATCGTTCATGTGGGGCCAACATTCCCCACTGTGGATCTTCTGCAGAATGTCCTCGATCCCAGCCCCTGCTATTCAATGTAGGGGATTCCATCAAAATTTTTGTTGAATAGTGGCTTATTGTAGATGATGTACTAGGCATCCAACTTATGAAGAGTCACACGATCTTTGTTATCAGCATCGCAATCCTGCCATGTTTAAATCCTTTTCTGTAGTGATCTCAATGTTGTGGCAGTGAATGGGTACAACCTGTTTCTGGACCAAAAATGGGGCAATATTATTCGCTAAGGCATGTTGACCATAGAGGCCAAGTTTGCCAGTGCATCAGCTAGGTTATTTCTCGAGCGAGGAAGGTAATGGAAGTTGACATCTTAGAATTGGGAGGCAAGATCTTCTAAGTGAGCATGGAAGGGTAGGAGCTTCTCCTCTTTAACTTTCCATTTCTCGAGGATCTACCCCACGATGAGGGTTGAGCCTCCATAGACATCCATTCATTTGATTCCATTCTCAAGGGAGATCTTGAGCCCTATGGTCCAGGCCTCATATTCCATGATATTATTAGTATAGGGGAAATCCAATTCAATGGCAATGGGAGTATGAGAATCATCGAGGGCGATTAGGAGAATTCCAACACCATATTATTTCTTATTTGCATCTCCATTGAAGAACATCTGCTGCCTGAGGTCCTCATGGGAGGTGCAGAGGATGTAATTGTCCGTGAATTTGTAAGGACACGAGCCTATGACATGTTAAAGTTGAAGACGTTCCGGCCTGCTATTCAAGAGAACATCATTGTCAAGTTTCAGTACCACATTTCACTTCATCAACATCATATTTCAAGTCTCCAAAGGTATGAATACTTTTATATATTTATAGAAATCTTGGAATATTATTTAAGGGTGTAAATGTTTATTTAAAATAAAGTTTTTCGGCTTAAAATTGAGAAATGAACATTCTGACATTTCGTTCGAAATTGTCGTTCCAACGAGAATGTTGTTCGAACAAGTTTTGCCAATGAGTTTCCCTTTTCCATGCTGACTTTTCATTAGATGAGTCGTTCGAACGAAGTTTTTGTTCGAACGAGATTTCAGGCGGGAACAGTTTTTGACAGTTTTGGGGATTTTCCCACTCTTTTGTCCCACTTCTTTTCCGCAGTTTAAAACCATTTTAGGGATAGATTTTTGTTAAGACTTTGGTACCTTCCTTGAGAGCGCTTTTGAGAGAAAATACACAAACCAAAGTTCCATGTTTTTATGTGTTTAATTTTAAAGAAATATTTTCAACATACACATAAGTTTACACCCAAAGTTTGTTTAATCCAAGGTCCTACTTTTATATATATTGCTTGGAGTGTTTGGCACCGGGTTCCATTTTCTACCCAAGAAGAAAAGAGTTTGGGTCTTATCTCTACCCCAACAAAAGGAGAAATGATTTTTTTACGCTGCGGTGTTCTCACATGGTGAAAGGCACCATGTGTGGTCGATGGTGTCCAAGAGCCCTATCGGTGGAATCCGAGACAGTGGAGGAGTCCGCGGTTATTCTCTAGGAGAAGGTTGAAGATCAAAGGAGCGCGTCAAGGCTTGAAGGGAGTCAAGTCTATTGTGTAATTCCTCTTGTTGAGTCTTTGAAAAATTCATACCATATTTAGTGAATTTGTTAGGCTAGGGCCGTCTGAATTTTTTTCCCGATTTGGGATTATCCTCGTACATCGGCGCCTTGTGGGATTGTGAATTTATTTTATCTTTTGCAAAAATCACCTAGAACACATGCTTAGGGTATAAAGGATAAAATTGGGTTTAATTCGCCATCTTAATTAAAATGGTGTTTGTTTAATTATTTGGGTAAATTTATTTTAAGCTAATTTAATTCAAGTTTATATTAAATTAATTGGATAATATTCTTGCCTAAGTTACTCAAACTTGATAATTAAATTAATTTGGTTTGAGTGAATTTAAAGTGTGTGTGTGTTTACTTTAATTCACTTAGTAATGTTTAATTTTAATTTGTTCTAAGAAATTAAAATTTGTAAATTGTGTTGTGTATGAACCATCTTTATTCCTCACTTAAAAAGAAATTATATTTCATTTTAAAAAGAGTGTTTAAAATTTGGGGGTCTACATTTTCCAATAAGTGGTATCAGAGCCGGAGCGCTAATTTATTGCATTAAGATCCTTTTTAATATTTTTGGTTAAAAATGAAATGTTCCCCATTTTCAAATTTTTTTATTTTCGATGGTTCTAATTATGCATACTGGAAAGCACGTATGGATTCAGCACTTAGGGATATAGACGAGAGGGTTTGGTTATCCGTAGTTAATGGGTGGTCCCCACTTACTTGTTTAATATAAAATGAGCGTGCTCCCAAACCCGTTGAGCATTGGAGTGAGAACGAACTTAAATCCGCTAATTTCAATTCCCGAGGTTTAAATGCCTTGTTTAGTGCTGTCACACCGGATGAATTTTGACATATCATGACGTATGAAACTGCTAAGGAAGCTTGGGATATCCTACAACTCACTCACGAGGGAACAAGTTTCGTTCAGGCTTCAAAACTCCAAAACCTCACCACTCAATTTGAAACCATCAAAATGAATGAAAAAGAAACTTTTGATGAGTTTTATGCTAGACTCTCCGATATAATAATTTCTTCATTTAATTTTAGAGAGGAAATACTCGATGACCGATTTGTAAAGAAAATCCTTAGGTCCCTACCCGATAGATTTATCCCTAAGGTGATCGTGTTAAATTCTTTAACCACCTTACACTCTACTAAACTTTGGGAACTAGTAGGTGATTTGCAAACCTACGAACTAGATATGTTCCCCTCCAAAACCGAAAAGAAAATAGAGAAAGGCATAGCTTTGAAAGTCCGTAACGAGGAAAAACAAGTTGTGGATGATGAGAATGATAGTGAGTCAGAGAGATATGGATATGTTTTCTAGGAAGTTTCGTAAATTTCTTAAATTTAAAAATGATTTTAAGAAATTTGAAAAATCTAAGCATGAGAAAGCCGAAAAGATCCCTACAACTTTTAATGAAAATTTATATAGGGACGATTTAAATAGGTGCTATGGTTGTGAGGGTTATGTCCATAGGGCGAGAGAGTGCCCCACTAAACTAAGGAGAGAGGGTAAGTAACCTATTTCTTACAATGCCACCCTTCGTGATAGTGATAAGGAAGAGGGACCCAAATCCTCCACTGAGGGCAACTTTACCGCGTTCATGGCTAGTAATGTTAGCGAGACTGAGATATTATCTGATAATGACAACTTAAAACATGTCACCTCTGAGGCCTTTGTTTGTGAAGATCGAAAAGATGATGGTAGTGAGAGTGTAGAAGAGAGATAGAGAATGAATGTGAAAATGAGGTTGATGTGAGGGAATTTCAATTTGCATTTCAAGAATTATATGCCGAATCTATAAAATTAAAAAGGGAAAATTTGAAGTTAGAAGGTAGTTTAAAGGAGTGTGCCAAGGTTATTGATGATAGTGCGTTAGTTGATGACCTTAGGACACGAGCGAGAGCTCTTCGAGAGAAGCTTGAGTATGTATAAGGCGAGAGAGATAGCCTGAAGGGCTTAATGGAATCTTCGAAAAAGGAGCTTCTCGCGTTTGAAGAGCGGCGCAATGTTTTATTAAAGTCTCACATTTTAGATTTAGAAAATAAATTAAAAGACTCTAATAAAGTCACATTTTATTTGGAGTGTCATTCGAAGAAATTAGATAAAATATTAGGAACGGTCCAAATTAAAAATAACTCGTGTGGTTTAGTCTTCGATACTTGTAATGAGTCAACTCATAAAGCCAAAACCAATATTTTAAGAGAATCACCTAGGAAAACCTTAAGAGATTAATCCTTAGGTACCACCTGTCGACGCGTTTTTACTTGGTCACACTGTGTTCGAATGATTATCTTAAGAAATTTTGTTTTGATATTAAAAGATTTTCTAGAAAGTCCCAACGTAAGGCAACCGAGGTTGCTAAGATTCCTATAACTCGAAATCGTCATTCGTTATTAGTTTGGGTTAGGAGATCTGACTTGGTAGCTTTACAAGATATGATTTTTTATTCTCATTTACTTTCACACGATAACTCCCTTGCTAAATCTAAAGGTTGAATGTGTTAGTTGTTTGTATACTTTAGCTTTTGTGCTTCATGCAAATTGTATGCTTGTTTAGTCATTTTCTAGTCATTGCTTTATTTCATATCTCGTGCTAGAAATTATGACTTGTTTATCTTTTGTATTATATTTATTTTAGTTTGCATTAAATGAAAAATACAAAAAGATTTTTATTTATCATTTGTGTTTTATTTTATGAGTTATTTAGGCTTAACGAAAAATACAAATGATTCATGTTTGTCTTTTGAGTAAATATTTTTGTTTGGTTAAAAATTTTGAAAAACTCAAAAAGATTTTATTTTTATGTGTATTTTGGTTTTACACATCTTTCGTGGCATATGTTTGTGTTTGAATCCTTCATACTGATACCATGTGACTAGAACTTTTGGTTAAAATTTTAATCCTTAAAATAATCTTTATCATGTTTACATGGAGTAGTTTAAGTTTGACTTGCTTAATGGATTCACTTTTATATGCCTTTTTCACACACATGCATGAGCTTTTTGAACCATAACTTCACATGTTATATTTGAGCTTTGTGAGGTGTTATCCTACCAACCTAGTCATCCACATACTATGACCTAGGAGGAGTAATGCATGTTAAAATCCTTTGCATGTGAGAATTGAGAGATAAAAATGATATATATATATATATATATATATATGTGTGTGTGTGTGTGTGTGTGTGTGTGTGTGTGTGTGTGTGTGTGTGTGTGTGTGTGTGTGTGCACAGGGAAAGGCTCCTAAAGGAAATATTTTCCTTTGCGAGTGCTATGGACCTAAAAGAAATATGTGGTCCAAAGGCCTAAAAGAATCTGGCATTAAAGGAAAAAATATTTTCCAGGACCTATTTTGTTTTGTTGATATATTCATTCGGATAAAAAAAGGAATTATATTATTATTTGAGAGAGATTGGATGGATTTTCAATGGTTTGCACAATGTCGTTTATCCTAGTTGTACTTTAAATGTCATGACTCTATTGGTTTGTAGAATCACCAACATGTTAGGCCTGTGTGCATTGTGTTTGTTTGTTAATGAGTTCACTTTATCCTGTCACATAAAGGCTAAATTCTAGTTGATAAAGTTTTGCAATCAAACGCAAACTACGGGAACATGTGTAAGTGATTGGGTTTTAAATTCATTAGTATCTAGTTCACACCACTTCACTTTCGTTTTGATATGGCACATTTATGCCATAAGAGTGTGAAAACTTATGTTATTTTATTTTGTGTCATTTGTGAGTTTATATCTATATATGTGTACTTACATATATTTTCTATCAAGTGTGTATACATGTATATGATATTTTATTATTGTTTTCAGTCTTTGCCATTTTAGCTAGTCCACCTATGCTTTAATTCATAATTTTTATCTAACTAGTTGCAAAATGTTTTTTTGATATCACATGCTTAGTCTCTTATGTTTCAAATTGATATTGTTTTGTTCGCATCATATTTAGCATCCATTATTCTTGTTTGGATTAGTTATTGTCTATTGTTGCCCATATGCTTTCATGTCCTTAACACTTTATGCATCTTCGTTGTACTTGTTATCCATTTATAAATTCCTTGTGTAGTTTTTGGGGAGAGAATTCATACTGAATTCTATTCGGGGAGAAATGAGTATTTATTAATTCTATCACATTTGTCTATTCCTGAACAAAAAGGGGAAGAATGATAGGGGGAGAAATGGTATCTAATTCTATTATAATCTTATCTTAGTTTAGGAGATTTAACTTGGGGGGAGAGCACTATCTTCTTAGGTTGATCATAGTTTTAGGGGGAGTATTTATTTTACATGCATTTAATATTCTTGATATTCCCTATGCGTTTGATAGTTTGCTTAAGTGTGCAGGATTTTCCTAAGTGGTCTTTGAGTCAAGCTTCTCTTTTTTATTTTTTGGGTGGGAAGTTTTTAAGCCTAGTAGAGCTTGAAGGCCCTTTAGAATTTTGTTTTGGTTTTTATCCCGGAATAGCCAAAGGGGGAGATTTGTAAGGACACAAGTATCCAATTGAGTCTTATGTAGTGTTGGCTCAATTTCGAAAAAAAGCACTTGAGTCATAGGATAGAGTTCTTGACCATCCATCAAGCCAATGACATGTTAAAGTTTAAGACGTTGCGGCCTGTTTTTCAAGAGAACATCATTGCTGAGTTTCAGTGCCACGTTTCATGTCATCGACATCATATTTCAAGTCTCCAAGGGTATGAATGCTTTTATATAATTGTAGGAATCTTGGAATATTATTTAAGGCTGTAAATGTTTATTTAAAATAAAGTTTTTGGGATTAAAATTGAAAAATGAACATTCTGACAGTTCGTTCGAAATTGTCGTTCAAACGAGAATGTCATTAGAACGAGAATATCGTTCGAACGAGTTTTGAAAACGAGTTTCCCTTTTCTACACCGACTTTTCATTAGATGAGTTATTCGAACGAAATGTCGTTCGAACGAGATTTCAAGCGGGGACAGTTTTTGGCATTTTCCCACTCTTTTGTCCCACTTCTTTTTGGCAGTTTAAAACCATTTTGGGACAAATTTTTGTTAAGACTTTGGTACCTTCCTTGAGAGCTCTTTTGAGAGAAAATATACCAACCAAAGTTCCATGTTTTTATGCGTTGAATTTTAAAGAAATTTTTTCAACAAACACATGAGTTTACACCCAAAGTTTGTTTAATCCAAGATCCTACTTTTATATATATTGCTTGGAGTGTTTGGCATCGGGTTACCTTTTCTACCCAAGAAGAAAAGAGTTAGGGTCTTATCTCTACCCCAACAAAAGGAGAAACAGTTTGTTTACGCTGCGGTGTTCTGACATGGTGAAAGGCACCATGTGTGGTTGACGGTGTCCAAGAGCCCTATAGGTGGAGTCCGAGACTGTGGAGGAGTCCACGGTTATTCTCTAGGCGGAGGTTGAAGATCGAAGGAGCGCATCAAGGCTTGAAGGGAGTCAAGTCTGTTGTGTAATTCCTCTTTGTCGAGTCTTTGTAAAATTCATACCATACTTAGTGAATTTGTTATGCTAGGGTCGTCCGAGGCTTTTTCCTCGTATATCGGCGCATTATGGGATTGTGAATTTATTTTGTCTTTTGCAAAAATCACCTAGAACGCATGCTTCGGGTATAAAGGATAAAATTAGGTTTAATTCGCAATCTTAATTAAAATGGTGTTTGTTTAATTATTTGGCTAAGTTTATTTTAAGTTAATTTAATTCACGTTGGCACTAAATTAATTGGATAATATTCTTGCCTAAGTTACTAAAACTTGATAATTTAATTAATTTGGTTTGAGTGAATTTAAAGTGTGTGTGTGTGTGTATTCACTTTAATTCACTTTGTAATGTTTAATTTTAATTTGTTCTAAGAAATTAAAATTTGTAAATTGTGTTGTGTATGAACCATCTTTATTCCGCACTTAAAAGGAAATTATATTTCATTTTAAAAAGAGTATTTAAAATTTGGGGGTCTACGTTTTCCAATAGAATTTAGAAATCCAAACCTTATTTCCCTCTATGGGATTGTGGGCAAGGTAATCGAAGATGGCTCTCACTTTCCTAGCTTTCTGTGTGACATAAGTTATATCAAAATCATCTAGTAACATATCCAGTGCACCATACATTTAAACAGGGTGGGTTTCTCTAATTGTTATTTCATTGGATCCATTCAGGACACCAGTTTGATGGGAAATGCAAGCATATAGTGCCGAAGATTTTGTGTGAACTCGACTAAGGCAAAACGTTCCTTCTTTAATTCAGTGTAGTTTACTTTGTACCCGGTTAGCTTTCAACTAGTATAGTAGATTGCTATTTCTTTATGTGCTTCCTTAATTTATTGGGCTAATATATCTCCTACCATAGTATCGGTGACAGTCAAGTATAGGAGGACTTGCTGTGAAGGCATGAGTACTAGAAGTCAGGTGATCGACGGCTTCTTGACACACCTCGTTCTAAATATTAGTTGAATTCTTCTGGAGAGGTTTAAAAATGTGCTCAAAGATAGAGGTCGGTTGGCTGATGAACTTATTGATGTATTGGAGTTTACTCGGGAATTTACGAACTTATTTTTCCATCCGAGGTGGTGGAATTTCGAGTATGGCTTTTAGTTTAGCGGGTTCTGCCTTAATCCCTTTTTTGCTCACCATGAATCCAAGGAGTTTTCCCTTGGTGACACTAAAGACACATTTCTATAGGTTGAGTCGCATCTGTACTATCGTAGTTGCTCGAAGAATTTTCTCGGGGCAAGATTGTGACCTTCTCGAGTTTTGGACTTAATAATCATGTCGTCAACATATACCTCGACTTCTTTATGGATAAGGTCATGCATAATGGTTGTAGCGGACCTTTGGTAAGTAGCTCCGACATTCTTGAGACCAAATGGAATGACTGTGTACAAAAAGGTTCCCCACGAGGTGATTGGCGATTTTTTATTGATGGTTAGCATGCATCTTAATCGGGTTATAACCGAAAAAACCATCGACAAATTTTTTGATGGCGTAACTAGTAGTGTTATCTTTAATCATGTCGATGTTAGGAAGAGGATAATCGTCCTTCAGGCATGCCTCGTTCAAATCTCGATAGTCGATGTATATGTGGACATTCCCTCCCTAATTCGACACTAGGATGATGTTTATAAGGCACATAGGATATTCTACCACACGAATGAAGAATATATTTAAATGTTTCACCACCTCATTTTTTATTTTGAGGGATCAATAAAAAATGATGTGTTATCTTTATGTTTTCTTTCTAGGAAGGTAGGGATCTCGTGATCTAGTTGGAATCGCAATCGGTGGTTTTCAATTTCAAAAATATTTTCAAAACCCTATGAAATTGATTAAGACCTTGAACCGTCTTTCGAGCAAGGTAACCTTGGATTCTGGGCTAGTTTAAAGATCAAGAAAGTTCTTTGTTTCTAAAGAAGAGAGAAACTGAAAAACTCAATTCATTTAGATCTTTCTGTAATTTGATAGGACTTGTTTGTATAAATAAGTGTGAGTGTGTGCATGCATGTGTTAGATCACTTTCACAAACACTCGTCACACTAAAACACAAGAAGTGTTGAGTATAATATCTTGAAACGTCAAAGAGTTTACGTAAAGATGGAACAAAGTGTTGAGAAGTTAGCAAGCTGAGAAAGCCACATCAACATCAGAACTGCAGAAAAGTTAGAATCAAACCAGTGGGTACATGTTCTAAACTGGTATAGGTCTATTTTGTTTGCATGTGTGTTAAATAGCCAGTATCTTGTATATTTTGTTTTAGTGGATTTTTGGTTTGTGACTTAAAATTCACCGTGGATGTTTCCTCAGTTGGGTGAGGTTTTACGACGTTAAAAACTGTGTGTACTTAATATTTCTACATCTCCTCATCTCATTCTTATTGGTGTGCTGATATAAACTGTTTTAGTTTTATTTTTCGAAACTAGTTACATGATCTTGATCATATCTCGTAATTTTTTTTTATTAAACACATCTTGTGGTTAATCTGTTTTGATTTAAAGAAAAGAGTTTCTCCAAAAAATAGTTCGGATTTACTTAAATAGTTTAATCTTGAATTAAACGACTTAAGTTTCAACTTTTCAATTGGTATCAGAGCTTGTAATTTTTTTTTAAAGATCTTGTGTTTCTGAAATTGTTTTCTCAAAATAAAACAATGGACGAGAAAAATGAAAGATTTGGTAACATGACCAGACCTCCTCTCTTTGATGGAAACAACTGTTCTTACTGGAAAGTAAGGATGGTTGCTTTCATATAAGGAACCTTAGGAGATGATGTCTGGGATATTGTTAAAAATGGATATACTTATCCTACAAAACCAGCCACTGAAGGAAGCAGTGAGAGGATTAAGAAAGTATTAAGTGAATTCAGTCAAGAAGAGAAGCAAGCCTCTCGAAACAATAACAAAGGAAATAATTCCATCTTTATCTCTATAAATGAACACGAGTTCAAAAGGATATCATCTTGTACCACTTTTAAGGAAGCTTGGGATACTCCGATTATTGCACATGAAGGTGACACTAGAGTTAAGGCTGCCAAAACACAAATGCTTATCCAGCAGTATAACTCTTTAATCATATTAGACTCTGAATAATTTGATGACTTTTATATGAAATTTACTGAAATTGTGACCAAATTGCATTCTAATGGGATAACCTTTGATAGAAATGAAATTGTTTAAAAAATTCTAAGGCCATTGCCACAGAAATTTGATATTAAAAGATATGCTATTGAGGATATGAGTGATCGAAATCTCACTACTAAATTACTTAGTAGTAAACTGAGAACTGTGGAAATGGAACTAGAATTCAAGAAACCATTAACCCAGACCCATAGGAAACAGACTAGTTCCAATTTGAGTATTTTCCTCTAAACTGATAAGACCTGAGCTTAGCATTCCCAATAATGACTCTTATTCTGATGAGGAATGTGATATGGATAGTTTGGATAATCAAATTGCCTTGATGTCAAAGAAGTTTAAGAAAATTGTGAAATTTAGGAACAAAATGGAAACCAGACAAGGCAAGCCAAATTATCCAACTTAGTCTAATCACAAACCTCATGAGAAAGGTTAAGACAAACATCACAAGGACATTCATAGGAGACCTAAAAAAGACTTTAAGAATGTTGATTGTTTTAGATGTGGAAAATTGGGTCATATAGCGTAAGATTGTAGAGTTGACTTGAACACGACCAATAAACATACTAGGGCCAACATTTGCAAGACATGGGATGATTCAAGTGACTCTGAGAATGAGGAACCTGAGTCATATGATGTTTTTTATCCTTGCATGTCTTTCTTTACTAAGATAATCTATAATGATGATATGCCTGTGCCTAAGTATGAAAATGATGCTAGTAGATCTACTTCTATTGTTATGAATCATACTGCTACTAGTTTAAATGCTTTAATTTCTGAGAACTTTACTAGTTCTACAGTGGGGTGTGTGAGTCAAAGGGAAAGCGATAATGACGATGTCAATATGTGTGTGAGTTCAAGAATTGAATCCTTAGGGGTCAATTCACACACTACACTTAGTGATTCGGACACTGAAGACCTCCCTGATGTTCACACACTTTATGCCAAAACTCTCAAGAAAAGCTCTAGGCTAGAGAAAATAGTGAAAGATCTCACTAAGAAACTAGAAGACCTAAGTCTAATGATTAAACTTAACGCTGAAGAGTACACTACCCAATGCCTAACTCATCAAAATGAAGTCAAAATTTTTGATCAAAAATTGAAATATTTAATTGAAACAAATGAAACTCTGGAGAAAAAATATAATGGAACATTATTAGAATTGGAACAAGCCAAAGAAAAGACAACAATTGTTTTCAAAAAATTTGCTAAGTTTGAAAATAATTCCAATTGTTTTGATGATTTTTTTGGTGATTTAGAAACCAATTCTGATGATCGAACTGGAATAGCATTTTGCCCAAATTTAAAAATACAAATTAGAAACTTTGAATCAATCAAGTTTGTGTTAGGTGGCAAAAGACCTATGGAAACCTGTCCAGCTTTTCAATCACTAAAAGATGAGTTTGATAAAAAACATCAAAAGTTGGATATTAGGTAATCAAGTAACTCTAAGTGTGAAAGTCCACCTAAGGCTAAATACGTCTTCCCTCCTATTAGGAAGAGTGATTCTGCGTTTCAAACTGTACTCCCTCGGAATAAGGTTCAAAATCAAAATTTCATGAAACTTATGTTTAGAGACTTTCCTAAGGAGATACCTTCTTCAAGCAATCTGTATTGCTCTTACTGTGAAATATTCGGACATTCTTTTGAAGGTTGTTACTCTATACGTTTAGTTAATCCTGTCTGTAATACTACTTTATACCAAAACTTTAACTACTTTAGGAGAAGCCGTAACAATTATGTTCTGCCTAGACAACCAGATAAAAACTCTAACTATAGAAAGAGAAAGATCAAACCTAAAAGATCATTTACAAGAAGGATTCCTAGGCACTTTTCTAAACCAAATGATCATATCCTCCATAAAACTCAAATGCATGCGCAAAATATTTTTCAACAAAAATCTAATGCTCGCAAGTTTTATCAAATGAGAGCAAATATGCGCAAAACAAAAACAAGAGCTATTTGGGTTAGAAAAGATGAGCTATTCCCCAGATGAAGTGTAATATTGTGGTTACTGCTTTAAAAGTTTAACACACCTCTTCTTTTTGGTATTTAGACTCTGGGTGCTCAAAACATATGACTGGGGATAATACAAAACTTTTAGACAAAACCATCTTTGCTAGAGAAAAAGTTATTTTCGGTGATGGTGTATCATCTTAAATCATTAGCAAAGGAACACTCAAAGAAGAAGGAATGCATGTGCTTGAAAATGTTCTTCTAGTAAAAGGTCTTAATGGTAATCTACTTAGTATCTCGTAATTATGTGACTCAAATCATACAGTCACCTTTTCAAAGAATAATTCCAAGATTTTAAATGAAAAAGGTGAGTGCATAATTACAGGATTCAGGACTCCTGACAATTGTTATACTGTCATGAACAGTACTGAAACCTGTAACATTGCCAGAATGTATAACAATAAAATATGGCATAATAGGATGGGTCGCATAAATTACGATAGTCTTAGTAGATTGTCTTTACAAGAAATAGTTAGAGGAATTCCAAAAATCAAACATATCTCTAACATTGTCTGTGGATCATGTCAGGAAGGAAAAATTGTTAAGGCACCTCATAACAAAGTTAAAGATATCCTTACCTCTAAACCCTTAGAGCTCATATATATGGACCTAATGGGTCCTTCTCATACTGTTCGTCTCTGTGGACACAGTTACATTCTAGTTATGGCTGATGACTTCACCAGGTTTACTTGGGTAGCCTTCTTAAAATAGAAGTCAGACACTTTCAGAACTTTTTTGAAAATCTTACTGCGTATAGAAAATGAGAAGGACACTCAAGTAAATAGAATTCGTAGTGATACAGGAGGAGAATTCATAGATATAGGTATTATAGAGTATTGTGATTATAATGGTTATAAGCATGAATTTAGTGCTCCTAAGAAACCTCAACAAAATGGAATTACTGAGCCAAAGAATTGTACCCTTCAAGAGATGGCACGTGTTATGATTCAGGCCAAGTGTTTACCTAAATATTTTTGGGTAGAATCAATTCATACTGCGTGTTACATTATTAATAGGGTCTATATTAGGAAGAATTCTAAACAAACTCCTTACGAACTATGGTATGGGAAGAAGCCCAATATCAAATACCTTAGAACTTTTGGTAGTACATGTTATGTACGTAAAGATAGAGAACACTTATCCAAATTTGAGACTCGTGGAGATAAATCTATCTTTCTAGGATATTCTCCTGACAGTAGATCATACCGTGTCTATAATCTTCGCACAAAGACTTTGATGGAATCCATAAAAGTTATTGTAAGTGACACTACTGTTGAGAGTAAGACTGGAAAACCAACTATTGTGGAAGAGTCTGAAATTGTTCTAGAAAATGACTCTCCAGAAATAGATAATTCTTTACCAATTGAGACACCTGAAGTACCTAACTGGGTTTCTAAAGATCATCCCATAGATAATGTTATTGATAACCCTTATGATCTTGTACGCACGAGATCTCAATTAAGAAACTATGTTCATTATGTATGTTTTGTCTCCCTTATGGAACCAAAGAATATAAATGAGGCATTGAATAACCCTTAATGGATTTCTGCCATGCAGGAAGAACTTCTTCAATTTATCATTCATGATGTTTGGTATCTTGTACCTAGGCCTGATTATAAAAAGGTTATTGGCATACGTTGTATATTAATCATTAGAAATAAAGCCATATTAGGGGCTAAGGATATTCTCAAATTGAAGGAATAGATTTTAATGAGACATTTGCTCCAGTTACTCATCTAGAATCTGTTCGTATTCTCTTTGAAATAGCCTATTACTTGCACTTTACGCTATACCAAATGGATGCAAAATCATCCTTTCTTAATGGAATCTTGACTGAAGAGACCGATGTTGAACAACCCAAAGGGTTTATTGACCCTTAGTATCCAAATCATGTTTATCGTCTTAAAAAGGCGCTGTATGGTCTGAAATAAGCGCTAAGAGCTTGGTATGAGCGTCTTTCCAACTCTCTCTTAGATAAAGGTTTTAAGAGAGGCATAAATGATCAAATTATCTTTATCAAACATTTTGGCAAAGATATCATTACACCTCAAGTCTATGTCGACGATATCATTCTTGGATCCACTTCCCCTTCAGAAGTTACATCTTTTTCTGAAATTATGCATAAAGAATTTCAAATGTCTCTTATGGGGGAGTTGCAATTTTTCTTCGATCTTCAAGCCAAACAGAATTCAGAAGGTTTATTTGTGTCACAATCGAAATATGCTTTAGAGATTGCTAAAAAATTCGGTCTTCAAAGTGCCAAAGAAGCTAGAACTCCCATGAGTACTACGGTCAAATTATCTAAAGATGAGAGTGGTAAATCTATAGATCCTACTTTATATCGTAGTATGATAGGTAGTTTACTATACCTTACTGTCTCGCGTCCTGATATTATGTACGCAGTTTGCATGTGTGCCCGTTATCAAAATAATCCTAAAGAGAGCCACTTAGTATGTGTAAAAAGAATCATTAAATACATAAAAGGCACTCTAAATTTGGAACTTTAGTACACCAATGATACTCCTAGTACTATAATAGGATACACTAATGCCGAATAGACAGGGTGTACTGATGATAGTAAGAGCACATCAGGAACGTGTTACTATATTGGTAACAATTTGGTAGGATGGAGTAGTAAGAAACAAAACTGCACTTAGTTATCTACAGCTGAATCTGAATATATAGTTGCTGGTAGTTGTTGTGCCCAATTACTTTGGCTTAAACAAATGCTAAATGATTATGGCATTCAAGAAGACCAATTCATCTATATTGTGACAATCAAAGCGCGATAAATACCTCTAAAAATCCTTTTCAACACTCGCGAACAAAACATATAAAAATTAGACATCATTTTATACACGAATTAGTTGAGACTAAGGAATTAGAAATTAATTATCTTCTTACTGATTTGGAGCTCGCAGATATGTTTACAAAACCTTTGGATTACAATAGATTTCATTCTTTGCGAAAATCAATAGGAATGGTTTACGCTAAATAAAGTCGTGTGGCTTAAGTATTTTTTTTCCCTTTGTCCATTTGAGATAAAATGGGGGAGAAATTTGAGTCTTATGAGTTCATTTATTCTTGTACATATCTCTAAAAAGCTTGATCTTAGTCTTATTTGCAGGAATCTGTACCGTTGTCTACAACGGCTGTTATTAGGGTATTAGTTTGTAATTAGTTGAGTTATGTAGTTTTCTTTTTCTAGGATATGGGTAGATAGAATTTTGTATAGGAATAGTTTTTATTATTCTTTTCGTATCCCTACGAGTCCTAGGTGACTCAAAGGAGATTTTGTCTCATATTTCCAAAGGGGGAGATTGAAGCACCATATACTCTTGATTTACTTGAGTCTACATTGTATAAGTACTCATCTAGTTTGGAAATTGTGACAAAATATTGAGTCCCGTCCCGTAGATACCAAAGAACCTTAGATACTACACTTGTTGCCTCAATTGATTCATTCAAAGGTAAAATTCTCAACTCCACACACTAGGATTGCATACACTCATACATAATGCATTAATTGCTTGTGTGAGTTAATTCCCTTTTAAAATAAGGTTTTAATATTTTTGGGAATTTTTAAACAATTTTTAAAATGATTTCTTTCATAATAAAAGTTGGTTTTATAAAATTTTGGGGTCATTTTGTAATTTCTGGTTTTATCTAAACTTGCTGAATGTTTGGTTGGGTAGAATTCGAAAGCGCTTGAGACTTGAGGGTGTGTGTGTAATTATTTTAGAACACGCGTTTGGGTTTAATCTTGGCCTTACACCTGTCAGCATTATGGCGGCTTGATTTGTGCTTTCTCTTAGACTCAGAACCTTCACTAAATCTCAGCCCTTAGATTTCTTTTATCAACGTGCTGCATGTGTTCTATCCCAATCCTTGTGAACCTCCTTAAACCAATCCAAAACCGTTTAAACCACCGCTTTTGTTAAACCGTTGGATGAGAGTCAACAGTCCATGACCAAATCTCAGTCATTGGATTTGATCCCTTCTTCTCAAACCTTCGTTGCTTAGTATAAATGGAGGTTAAGTCTCAGCATTTGAAGACTTTGGCCAGTTTTTCCAAACTGAGAGAAAAGGAGAAGAGAGAGAAGAGAGAGAAGAGAGAAAAACCAGAGAGAGAAAACCCTAAATCGTTCAAACCCTAATCTCATTTTCAAACCATAAATTCTTTTTTCCAAAATCAGTTTACATCAAAACCAAACCTGAGTGTTTGAGAGTTATTTTGGTAGTGGTTTGAAGGCAGTTCGTGGTTTAAATCCTCTGAGTTTGAGATATTATAACCAACTTAAGCATTTTAGTTTGATCTTTATTTCTTTCTTATAGAAACTGTAGATCTTTCTATTTTATGTTATATTACACTTAGATCTGCATTTTTACGGTTCTCATCTTGAGAAATGAGATTTGTTGATTATTTTTCAGTAAATGTTTTTCAAAACTCTAGAATCAACAAATTCTTTTATGTTTCTGGTTCTTATGAAATAAGACTTCTGATCTAGTTGGAATCGCAATCGGTGGTTTTCAATTTCAAAAATATTTTCAAAACCCTATGAAATTGATTAAGACCTTGAACCGTCTTTAGAGCAAGGTAACCTTGGATTCTGGGTTAGTTTAAAGATCAAGAAAGTTATTTGTTTCAGAAGAAGAGAGAAACTGAAAAACTTAAAATATTTAGATCTTTCTGTAATTTGATAGGACTTGTTTGTATAAATTAGTGTGAGTGTGTGCATGCATATGTTAAATCACTTTCACAAACACTTTTCACACTACAACACAAGAAGTGTTGGGTATAAGATCTTAAAATGTCACAGAGTCGACGTAAAGTTGGAACAAAGTGTTGAGAAGTTAGCAAGTTGAGAAACCCACATCAGCATCAGAACTGCAGAAAAGTTAGAATCAAACCAGTGGGTACATGTTCTAAACTTGTATAGGTTTATTTTGTTTGCATGTGTGTTAAATAGCCTGTAACTTGTATATTTTATTTTAGTGGATTTTTGGTTTGTGACTTAGAAGTCACCGTGGATGTTTTCTCAGTTGGTTGAGGTTTTACCACAATAAAAACTGTGTACTTAATATTTCTACATCTCCTCATCTCATTCTTATTGGTGTGCTGATATAAACTATTTTAGTTTTGTTTTTCAAAACTAGTTACATAATCTTGATCATATCTCGTACATTTTTTTTATTAAACATATATTGTGGTTAATTTGTTTTGATTTAAAGAAAAGAGTTTCTCCAAAAAATAGTTCGAAGTTACTTAGATAGTTTAATCTTGAAATAAACGGCTTAAGTGATAGCTTTTTAACCTAGATATATCTGCCCCCCCTAGTGAGATAGATCTCCAGAGGATTTTACTTAATTTGGCTAATGGACAGGAATCCATGTAAGGGCCAGTCAGACAATTGGATCATACGATGCAAGACAAATCCTTTAATTCCAGGAGAGATACGCTACCTCCACCATCTAGGAATGAAAAAGGTTATCATTCTTGGTCTTCTCGTGACAGGTTATACACTCCTAACACAATATCTTCATTCCGATTAATAGATTACTATGATGGTAGATATTTTTCTAAGGAGAGTCCAATACTGTTAGAGAGGCTAAGTATGGAATCATTTTTGGACCATTTGCATCCGTGAGTAACCAGAGGTCATCAAAAGGAGCAATAGCGTTACCGCGAGCACAGAGATGGATCTGTGAGATCTAGAGCTAGCATGAGGGGCTCTATGCATGTCGAGCAGACTTCTCAGGAAGAAAGCTTAGTACATGTGCATAACAAAACCACAAAATCTATTTATGCCGAATCCAAAATAGAGGAACATTCCTTGAAGGGATACATTCAACGATTGGAAGATCGATTTGGGGAAATGGCCATAAAAAACATTGGCAAAGAAGTTTTGTTGAAGGCTCACCTTTTGTCCACGCTATTTTTTTGAACCCCACACCTTCTAAATATTAACCACCAGTTGTCATTCCTAATTATGATGGGAAAACTGATCCAGTTTTCCACATTAAATAGTATCAAGTTGCTGTCGATATTTACTTTATCCCCGACAAGATGAGGTGCAGGGCTTTCTCCAGTTCCATCACTAGTCTAGCTCAAATATGGTTCAACAATTTGCCTAAAGGAAAATTTTCTAGTTTCCATAAATTGGATGAATTATTCATTGATAACTTTTACTTTGGGGCTAATCCAATCACAAGTGTTACTCATCTCTTGATCGTGCGCCCAAAACTTGGAGAAAGTACTCAGGAGTATATCACACGTTTCAATACTGAGAAACTAGAAATGGTGGATTATGAGGAAAATATAGCCATTACATCCTCGATGAGTGTATAACTGGCCAAGGATCTTTACTATGCTCAAGAGAAAAATCCACCCAAAACTATGACAGAGTTGATGGCTAAGGCTAGAAAGATTACGAACGCCGAGGAAGCTATGGTAATAAAAAAAATCCGAAGATCAAATCTGACGTTCAAAAGAATAATTCGTTCAAGAAAGATAAAAAAGACAAGAAGATTGACACGATCAAGAAGTATGACGAGTATACTCCATTCAATAAAGGTGTCCATCACATCCTAGAGGAAATCAGGGGCAACAAAGATTTGAATTCACCTAGGAAATTGAGATCACCTCCCAATAGGAGGGATAAGTCCAAATACTGCGATTTTCATATAGATCATGGACACACTATTAATAGTTGCATCGCCCTCAAGAATGGAGTTGAGGATCTTCTTCGGCGAGGAAATTTGGCTAAATTTTTTAATTGGAATATGGGAAACTAATCAAGCAGAAATGAAAAGTTTTTAGTCCCAAAAAGAATATAACAATCCAAGAGGAAGTGGAAAAGCTACAGAAAGCACAATTTATAGAGGATGTTAAATCTTATTTGGTTGGCTAATGTGGTGATGGTCAAGAAGAAGAAGAATAAATGGAGCATGTGTGTAGATTTCACTGACCTCAATAAAGCATGCATAAAAGATCACATTTTTTTATCAAGGATTGATCAATTGGTAGATGCAATGACAGGTCACGAGATACTTAGCTTCATGGATGCTTATTCTAGTTATAACGAGATTAAAATAAAGCTAGAGGATAAGGAGAGCACATCCTTCATCACCAGTCGAGGAACCTAATACTATGATGTTATGACCTTTGGGATAAAAAATGCTAGAGAGACATATCACAGGGTTGTAAATAAAGTATCTGAGGACCAGATTGGTGAGAACATGGAAGCATATGCAAATGATATGCTCACTAAAATAAAATTTAGTGTCGATCATATTGATGATTTGGCCCAAATATTTGACCAACTAGAAAAACATCAAATGAAGCTCAATCTGACCAGTGTATATTTGAAGTACATAAAGGAATGTTCTTGGGGTACATAGTAAAACATAAGGGAATTGAAGCCAACCCTGATAAAATAGAGACTTTACTGGACATGCAATCACCGAACAGCAAGAAGGATGTGCAAAACTTGACATAAAGGGTGGTAGCTCTAAATTTCTTTGTTTCTCGAGACACATATAAACTCCTTCCATTCTTTAAGGTGCTTAAAAAGACCTTTAAATGTAATGACAAGTGCGAAAAATCTTTTTTAGATTTGAAGAAGTACATGGGATATCCTCTACTACTCTCTCGATTAGCTTTGGGAGAGAAGTTGTACGTATATTTGGCTGTTTCAGAATCTTCTATTATCTCGGCCTTGATCTGATTAGAGGAAGGCATTAAAAATCCAGTGTATTACACTAGTAAAGTGTTTTGAGGGGAAAAAATAAGATATCCATGCTTGGAGAAGTTGGTATTGACACTCATTGAAGCTTCCAGAAGAATTAAGCCATACTTTTAGGCCCATACCAATGTAGTATACATTGACTTACCTCTGCGACAAGCTTTGCACAAACCTGAAAAGTTGAGCTTAGAGAATATGAGATTGTTTATGACCCAAGTACATCATTAAAATGGAAAGTAGTGGCAGATTTCATGGATGAATCAATTTATGCAGAAGTACCCAACAAGCTAAGTTTTCCTACCGACCAGACTTACCCAAAAGATAGATCAGCTCAAAAGAAAACTGAGATGGTTGACCACTAACCAGAACCATCGACTATTTAAGAAAGAGCTTTGCGACTATGTGAACAAAGAAATAAGGTGTTCAAATATGGAGTGCTGGTGAATGAAGACTTGAACAGTGAAGTTCTAGTTTGGAAATTGTTCTTAGATAGACCTTCGTGCACGACTGGTAGTGGGGTTGGACTCATTATCAACATTGCATATGATTTAGATGTGAAGTATGCATTGAGATTTCAGTTTCAAGATTCCAACAATGAAGACGAATATGAAGTATTAATTACAGGCTTGGAGCTAGCCTCATCACTAGGTGTCGAGCAGGTGATAGTGCACAGTGATTCTCAACTTATTATTCACCAGCTATATCAGATTTATAGAGTTAAAGGAGAAACAATGGTAGGATACCTGAATAAGTCTAGGGAGATTATCGCTTCATTTTATGTAGTAAAAATAGTTCGGACTCTAAGAGTGGATAATGATCGAGCAGATGCTCTTTCTCAGCTAGCCTCAACAACTCTAATGGAGCTCAGATGAACAATTCCAGCAGATATTCTCGCCAGTAGAAGTGTTGATGTGGAAGCTGATAGCATCACTTATGTGGAATTGGGTCCTTTCTAGATGGATCCAATGAAGGAATACATTGAGAAAGGGTTGTTACCATCCGACTAGAAGGAAGCAAAGAAATTGAGATACAAAGCAACCAACTATGTCCTGGAGAAAGGTGTTCTGTACAGAAGGTGATATACAGTCTCTTTCCTTCATTATGTCCATCCAACTGAAGTAAATGATCTGATTAAGGAGGTTAATTAAGGCTCATGTGGCGCCCATTTAGCTAAAAGATCTTTTGTACAAAGGATAGACATGTAAGGCTACTACTGGCCAACCATGAAAGCATAATTTATTTCCTTTTCCAAGAGGCGTGACAAGTGCCAAAGGTTTATTGCTATTCATAGAAAACCAGGAGCTTCCCTAACTCCTATTACTTTTCCCTGGCCCTTTTCTATTTGGGGAATAGACTTGGTCGGACCATTGTCGACCACTAAAGGAAGGTTCAAATATTTAATTATCGCGGTGGATTACTTCATCAAATAGGTGAAATCTGAGCCTTTGATCGATGTGCCTAATCAAAGAGTGTTTTAGTTCATATGGAAGAAGATTATATGTTGATATGGAAAGACCTACACTTTCATCACTGATCACAATACTCAGTTTGACAATTAAGAGTTTGAGAAGTATTGCATCTGATCCAAAATTCAGAAACTACAATCAGCACCTGGACATCCAAAATGCAATGGTCAAATAAAGATTTTTAATAAAACTTGCTCAATGGATTGAAGAAAATATTGCATGACACTAAGGGGAATTGGATCAATAAGATGAACATCGTTCTGTAACACCCCGCCTAATTAAATACCGGGTGGCCAGTCCCATACCAAATTAAAACAAAATATACAGTTGGCTCATTCTTAGCATCACTGTCAAAAACATTTACAACTCACCCAATACCCAATTAAGCTGGTGTTAAAAACTTTCCAAATTTAAATTGCAACAAAACCATTTTTAGTTTAAGAATAACACTACACATTTTATACTACAACACTGATAACACAATAAATAACTCAAAAGAATTTAAATGCAATTGGAATAAACATTCCCAAATAATATAAATCCTTTACAATAATCCCAACAATGTTAAATTTATTAAAAAGACCCGAATACAATAGTATTTGACCTCGATAGAAAAGATAACTAAAATCCTTTGGGCGACATGCCCTAACTAATAATACTGTGAATCAAAAGATGGAAGGCGTCTAAGCAAAAACTCCATAGCTCCATAGCTCAACAACATCCGCTAAGGTTGGCGTCCTTGTTTCTGGACACCTGATATAGAAGATACAATAGAAAAGAAAATATGCAAGGAAATGGGTCAGAGCCCGAATGTGTATATGATTTTTAAAACAGCAAGTATTTAACAAGTGCAATAAAGCATTTATTATGTACATGTTAGATCCAACTCTCACTTGCTATTCTCACCTCTCAACTAGAGTGCACACTTAACGCTTCCTATTAACCTCCTAGTTAATGGTTCCTCTTTTCTAGTCTCCATATTAAAATTCCATTCCCATATCATAATCCTCGTATGTCTCATACCATACGTCACATTATTATTCATTTACATTTCTCATTTATGAATCGTTTCTCATTAACATGAATCATTTCTCATTAATATGAATTAAGCTTTTCAACATTCATTAACTTAATTCAATTATCTTTCTCTATTCACCGTTATCTACAATTATCACTGTAGATAGATTTAACCACAATATATATCCATTCAATCATTTAATCCATTATATATATATATATATATATCCATATATAATACGGCACCCCGAGTCACAGCTGCGGTGCAATGCATTACTCTGCTATCATGTCCCATCATCGCAGGTCGCCGAATAGGGGACTAAAGGTTCGGTATGATTCCACGAACCACAAATAACAACAAATAAATTGGAGGCGAACATAGTTCTCGTATCCATGGGTCACGCACATACCTACGTACCCACAGTCACCGGACCTATCAACTCCCCGATAAGTCTTTCATAGCCCTATGTTCTCGAGCGACAAATCAAAGAACCCATGGATTCATTAGGATATGACTGCCCTCACGTGCAAACCTCCCACCGATAGCAAGTAAGCTAGGTATGTCATACACATAAATCATCAATCAATCAAATAGGTATTATCATACCTATAATATAATATCAATAAGGTAATATCACTACCCTAAGATATTTCCCATACGTATCATTATATCTCTTTTAAATTCCACGTATCATATCGTTACTTCATAATTTAATTATCCTCGCATCCTATAACATCTCTCCACTCCCGACGTCGTTAAGGTTCATGCAGGGAGCGTCTCGCAAAGCGAAATCCAAACAAGGAACCCCTCCAATACACTACTACTTAACTTTGTCGATCGAGGAGGTCCGACAACTACAACTATGCGATCGGGATAACCTCATATCTTCTTTCAACCAAAAGTGTTATAAACTCCCATCTCTATCCAGGAGACATATCACTACGCTCTTGTATTACACTCCGTCCTTGCGAAATCAATATTGAGCTTAAACTCAGTGCTTGATGTTCAAATTATAACCCTAAGGCTACCCTCACTCAATACACAAGATTCAAATAGCTTTTTCCTCAACATATATTCAATAAGAAGTCACTAATATCCTACTGGTCCTTAACATTATTTCTCCCGAATTATTACGAATTAAACTCTCCTTTCAATTAGGGTTAAAACCGATAGTTCCAAATCTCTTATAAACACATCTTCTTTCACTTAGGATTAAAACCTCTTGTAAACTTAAGGATACCCAGGTGTTATATTAAATCACCCCTACTGGTCCTATCTTAAATCCTCATACATCCCCATTTGGAATTTAACAAATGAATCTAGCAACCGAAATTCCATTCGATATAATTTTCATCATTTTAATCACTTGAATCCAAATCAAATTAATTCAAATCTTATCAAGAGTTTACTGATATTTTCTAAGTCCCATAATATTCAAATAATAATCACCAAAGATACACAAAAGGTTTGGGCTAAGAATCAACATTTAAAAAGAAACAACTTTACATATTCTGGGGAGGTCGATCGATCGAAGGCAGGGGTCGATCAATCGATCACTCAGGTCACAGCCTGGTTTTCTGCATTTTCTGCAACTACGGGTTTAGCAACTTATGATCATTTAAACCTTCATCTAAACATCCCAAATGACTTATAATCTTTACTACATGATATATCAACGTATATGAACGATTTTCAATACTCTAAACATCCTAGAATCATCAAGGGATTGGATTAAAAAGCATGTTTATCTCCTTATTTCCAGAAAATTATCAACATATCAACTTCAAGAACACATCAATGGTTTTCATAATTTCTTCAACAGTTTCATGACTATTTCGTGGATTATTATCAACCTAAAACATGAGTTTAATTCCTATATCATTTCAGTTTCCAGAAATCCATTTAATACTCCATTATTTCTTCCAAACATGAATAATCTTCTCTTTTCATACTATTCTAACATGGACAATATACAAACTTAAATTGCCATTATTAAACACTTGCCTTTACTGAAGGTCTGATCCTTTGGTGTAGTATATCTCAGTTGGTTGTCCCTTCTCCGGTCAAACTCCGGTGGTGGTTGGTGGTGGTGAACCTTGGTTCTTGTTCTTCTCCTTCCCAAGTAGGCTTTTCCCTTCCCAAGCACCCTTTCACTCTCTCTAGGAAGATGGCTTCTCTAATTTGTGTAGAGGAGATGAATAACCCCCATACACTTAATCTACCAATACTTATAATAGGACAAAATCCGAAATCACTATTCATCCCCCTTAGAAAAATGACCAAAATCCCCTTTCGGGTTGTCTATTCATTTCTAAATGACCCGAGACTCAAAATTAACATCCAAATAGACTTTTCTTACTATTTTGAACCTTCCGGACGCAACGACGCAGTCAAAATGACTATAGGGTCGATAGAAAATAAATTTCCTTTTTAATTTAATAAACTAGTCCCGACACGTCCCATACCGCGTCCGACTAAAAATATAAATTACCGAATTTATATCATACAGTCATACCAATGACATCACATTCATATATTACCTAAATATCTTTAAGTAATATTCAGAATCATCCATTTTAATATCCACAGTCCGGATAAAACCCGAATGAATTAATTAATCATAAAATCCAATTAATCCATTAATTTAAAATATAACCCATTTTAAAAGTCATTTAAAATTACGGGGTATTACACGTTCTTTGGGATTACAAGACTATTCCAAGCAACATAAGAGACTCTTTACATGCTCGCTTTCGACAGTGTGGTAGTGGTAACAACTAAAATAGGTCTACCAACTCACAGGATGCTGAATTTTGATTCCCCTAAGAGGGATTTGATGAGACGATAAGATCTAGACATGGTTGAAGAAGTGAGAGAAGATGTTGCAATTCGGATGGTTGCTTATCAATAATGGGCTTCTAGGTTCTATAATATGAGAGTCAAGCCGACCAACTTAAAATAAGGAGATCTTGTATAGAAGAAAGTGATTCAGAAAAATAATAAGTTAGACCCTAACTGGCACGGTCCATAGCGTATCTCGACAGTTATCCGATTAGGAACATATCGCCTAGAAATATTAGAAGGTGAAGAGTTTAAGAACCTATGGAACGCCGACCATCTCCATAAATATTACCAATAATTTCATTTTTGATGTAGTAAGTTATTCAATTTAATGAAGTTTCATGTTTCTCTCCAGTATACTTCCTTTTATGTTTTATATTTCAGAGTATGGTGCGATACCACCTTAAAATTAAAGGTTCTATCTAATTTTTATTCAAACTTTTCCAACTTCAGAAAATTTATTCTTTAAAACTTCATGTATGATTTTGTCTTCGAAAAATCAAGAGCAAGAAGTTAGTAAAACCTCATGTAAGACTCAAAGCCAAACACAAGGGGTTTTACCCGACTAAGTTAAAACACTAGGATAAATATACATCCCTAATACACTTGGTCACCATTGATAACTAATACTACAACTTAGTTCAACTAAACTATTTACAGTTTTATCTAAGAGCATTAGTGGAATCTAAGGCATTATAATTAGATCCAATCAGGAATCAAGCATTTAACATTTAAGGAGGTTATTTAGTCAATAAGCCGACTAACTAGTCATTATACAGATTACCTAGTCGGTAATAAAATTTACAGTAACCACAAGCTTAAATAAAGAAGACAAAATATCGTAAATAACTTCATTCCGTTCCAATGAATATGTATTACAAAGTAAAGATCAATAAAGAAAAGAATAAAAGTCTATTCTATTGGGAATTTTCCATCAGCCTTGATCATCCCAATAAGAGGTTCATCAAGGGTGATTGGTGTGACACCCCGCCTAATTGAATACCGGGCGATCACTCCTTTATTAAATTAAATCAAGGTGAACAGTTTGGTTCATTCTTAGCATCACTGTCGTAAAAAGAAACTTTCCAATTAAACACCCTAAATAATTAAGCTAAGTGCCAAAACCAATTTTTAACATTAACTTCCAAATTTTATTTAAAGAAAAGATTTATTTAAATTATTAACAAAGCTTAATGAATAAGATTCACACCACAATAAATTGGAACGAAAGAATCCAATATATAAAACATTCATCAACGAATGTCAACATGCGAGAAAATAAAGTAATACATCCGACCTGAACAAAATCCCAAAATAACGAACTAGGAAATAACTGAAATAACAATGTCCCAACATAAAGAAATAATGGAAAGGGCTACACATGCCCATCTGAATGAAAATGCTAGGAGTGGATCTGAATGAACGAAGTCGTCTAATCAAAAGACCTGCAACTCCCACCTAAGCTGCAGCGCGTTCCTTCTAAAAGATCCTAAGCAAGACGCCCCTGTGGCTGGGCACCTGAAATACATACATATATATATATACAAGGGGGAGAGGGAGAGATAAAACGGGTCAGAGCCCGAAAGTGTGTATGATTTAAAATTAGTTTAGCAAGTATTTAAATTGATACAGGCCAATGCAATAACATATTAGTTCGACACTCTCTTGAGAAATTCTCACCTCTCTTCTAGTGTGCATGCCTATCGTACTAACCTTCCCCAAATGGTTTAACTTAACATATTATCATACTAACCTTCCCAATAATTTAGTTTATCTTAACTTACTCATAAGTTTTAAAAACCGAACAATGTCAACGTGTGAAAAGGGTACTTTCAAAGTGTAGCACAACTCTCGTTTTAGCTTCATTAATTTATAAAGTTTCCCAGTGTCATATTATACTCTCATAAAACAAGTATTTCCAATCTGATTCATCAAACATGACTTACTTACCAAATCACAGTAGGTAGTTCCAAGTTTCAGAACTTCATATATATTAAATGCTCATGTAATATATATATTCTAATGGCACCCCACATAAAAATTATGGTGCGGGCATACTCTTCTATCCAATCCCCGTATCAATCGTACTAAGGGAAATACAAGTTCGGAATCACTCTCGAACTGTATCAATACAAACACAAACAATATTGAGGCGAAGTATAGTTTCCAAGTCCAAGAGGTCAGCACATACCCTCGCGTCTCTTAGGACCGTGACTACCGATTCGATAGCCTGTACCTAGGATTCCTATCTTCTAGGGTACGAATCAATATCCCCCGTAAGGCAACACAGGATAAGACCGTCCCAGCGTGGTAACCTCAGGGATAGCAAGTAGCGCGGGTACGTTTTTCACATGTATATAATATATGCACACACAATCATATAAATATACGACTTTCATCATATTAATATAGGTCACTCTCGTTACCCATAATTACAACATTTATCCTTACTTTCACATTATTAGTATTATGCATAAGGTTTCGTCTCTAACCTTAACTCGAAGGGTTTTCTCACTAGTTATGGAACACTCATGGGTTCTATCCATCCAAGTAACAAATTCAGTAGGTAGACATCTATTCACTATCGTAGGTATTCGTCATAATCCCTCACTTGAAATACGTAGTTCGTCATTCCTTAATTAATTATCCCTAAAACACAATAATCATTTCATAATAAAGTTCTCAACACTTAATCATATGTCCTACTGGTCTCTCCTATATCCCAAAACATTTTATTTAATATGACCAAGGATTATTCCATGATAAATTAATTCAACTAATTAAACATGGGGAAATAAGAGGCTGTCAGGAAGGGTCGATCGATCGATGGCTGGGGCTCGATCGATCGAACCTTCGATCGATCGACGCTCTAGGGTCGATCGATCGATCAAGCAGGTCTGCGAAAATTCTGTAGAATTGCAGTTGCGGGTTTCACCAAAATTCTTCATTCAAATTCATATTTTCCAACCCTAATTGTCCCAAAACTTATACCACAAACATAATAACATATTACCAGATGTTTCTAACGTTAAGCATGCGTATAACCATCATTAAACATGATTAAACAACCTAAAATCTCATCTAGTCATAAAGAACCCTAAGTTTTCTTAACTTCTATTCTAATCAGTTTTTCTCCAGAATTTCCTTCTACATAATCATCAAAATTCATGGGTTAATCATCTACATCATATAAGACTTCCAGAATATGGTTTTAATCTTTTCTATATGCAAATTCCTATCAAAAAGTGGGGTTTTCTTCCATAGATTATACTCCTAATCATTCCTAACTAATATGAATATTGCACCAACGAAAATACGCAAGTTAAACACTTGCCTGGGATTTCAGAGGTCTGGTTTCCTGTTGGTATTGGTGTGGTTGCGTTCTCCTCCTCGCGATCTACGCGTTGGTGGTGACGGCGGTGCAAACGGTGGTGTTTTGGCCTTGAATCTCCTTGAAAGGTCTCTCCTCTCTTCTCTAATGGCCGTTCTAGGATTTTGTAGGTTCTAACCCTAAAAGGCTAACTTAACCAGCTGATAAAGGCTGCTAAAATTCGTGGGTTTACTTACCCTATTTTGTAAAATGACCAAAATGCCCTCCCGGGTCACTAATTAGGCCTAAAAACACCCCGAGACTCAAACTAAACCCCCGGGTACACTTTTCTGACTATCTCGACCCTTCCGGATGCGTTGGCGCACTCAAAATGACCATACGAACAACTTATAAAATATTCACTTTTATATATTAATAATTAATCCCGACGCGACACGGGCGCGTCCCGACTAAAATTCCCAAAACTGCCATTTCATTCACTCGTGACATTTACTATAATCAATATCAGATATTACTATGCTCATAAGTACTATTCAAAAATTTCATATAATTACTAACTCACGTCACGTCAATAATTATAACATAATTAATTTCCGGATTTTTATTAAATAATACACTCTCGTTAAATTTAATGAATCCCCCAAATTAATATAGCATAAAAATACGGGGTATTACAATTGGATGATTGATAGATCTAAAATTTCTCCTCCTAGTACGCCTGCTTCTACTCAGACGATTAAGTAGATGCGGGGGACAAACATACTCCACCTCTCCTTCAAGGCCGAAATCCCCAATGAATTTTTTGATTAAGCTCTGAGGAATGGCATCAGTAGGAATCCAATTAATTTCAATTGAGAAATGAGGATTAGGATATTCCAACATTCTTGGGTCATGCCAATACCATAATTTATTACCCTTAGTTATCTTCATCAAAGCCAATAGGTTCATCCAGCCCTATCTATATCCCTCATCCCTGGCTCCATGTTCTTATCTATGTAAGTCAAGGCCTCATCATACCCATCCATCCAAACAGCTTTGGATTGCTTATGGAAATGAAAAGTCAGTCGATCTACACTATTTTAAATATTTCTAATGGACTTATCCTTCTATTTTACCTTAGCATCTAAGTCGACTAGGGTTTTATTGGTTCTTTCTTCATTAATGGTTGGCCGAACAACTATACTTTTCCTAGAAGATTGGCCTAACTTAGTTTTCTTCTTTTGTAAGGCCTCTAACTCTTCCAACAACCTGGCATTTTCAGTCTCCAAAAATGATAACCCCTCATCTGGACCAGTGTTGGTTAATTTCTTCAAAGTGTCAATCTTATTCCTCAGAGAATTATTTTCCTTCTCCAAAAGGGCAGCAATTGATTGGGCACTCTCTAGTCCTTGATTTAAAGCCAACTATTTCATGTTCATGGCAGAAATAATATCTTATAAATTTTTATCAAAGCCACAACTTGCACTCAAAGCCTGATACTAGTAGTGCCTCGGAGAGTTTTCTTCCGAAATTTGCACAATCATTTATTACTAACAAACATTATTCATTGCTCCTCTATCTAAAATTCAATGAAGATGAATGTAAAACTCCTTCACTTGATTAGAGGTATCTGCGTCGATCAACCCCATTAGATCGTCTTAAGTCAATGGGACATGACCAGCCTCAAGAAGATTTCTACACCACCAGAACTATACCTTTCTTTACGCCTTCAAATAGAAGTTTACAAGTATAAGTTTATGGTGCCGATCAAGAAAAATAAACAACATAAAAATATTGAATACAATAACCGATAAGAAATCAACATTAATTGGGCAAAAAATATGTCTTTTCATTGATCATTCCATGGTTACAGAGTTTATTACATCAGAAAAAAAATAAAGGAAAAATACATAAAGGAAAAGGAAAAAATAAACTAGCTCAAAGGAGATAAATCATATCCTTGGCATTCTCCTGCTACTTGGTCTTATCTTAATCGACAACAAGTAGGTCAGCATGATCAGAATGCACCATAGAGGACTCCCCAGAACCCTTCTCGTGATCATCAAAGTCTTCATTCAAGTTGGGAGGAGTTCCTGAGTCATGTCTCTAAAAATATTCAGAGCCTACCTGAGTACCAACTTTCTTCAAGGCTTCCGATTAACCTTCCTTGAAGGACTTCTTCCTGGTGTATTCTATCTAGATGGTTGTAGTAGCAAAGACTTTTTCCCATCCCTTATTTATAGCCTCTTGATTATACTTCTTTCCCTTTAACATTAGGGCAGAGTTATCAGCAATCAAGACAACTACCTTGTCTTCAACAACCTTAGTGTGATGCTCAACTTCAGCAATTGTCAACTTGGACTGGGTCATCTCATCATCAGCAGCTTTTTGAGCTTCTTATGCTTCTTTGGCCAGGTCATTGAGAGTCTTGATTTTATCTTGAAAGACTTGTTTTTCTCTCTCCAGGGCCTCAATGGATGTTTTTAATGATTTTTGCAAACCTTCAATACCTCCCTCAATATCAGCCGAGGAATAGGATATTTTTGTGTCATCCTTCTCCATCGTCTGATTGAAGTCGACGAAGAACTGCAAGAAAATAATAGTGTTATTAGAAGAAATGCATTAAAAGATAGTGTTTACAAATAGAAATATTAAGAAATTACCAAGGCCAAAGTGTGAGCAACCCTCTTTGTTTATCAGGACCTGGTCAGGGGGCTACAGTCAACCTATCTACAGGGAGAGTCCTAGCTTTTATCAACTTTCTAGCCAGACCAGGGTTGATTGCAACTGAAACATTTTTAATTCTACCTTTCTCGAAAGAAAATGTTATGGCCAACTTAACAACTTTGGACAACTCAGAAGACTTTTTAGCCTGATCTTGCTGGTCAGGAAAACCATTCTTCAACCTCTTATATTGAGGTTCTTCAATTCGGGCCTCCTCAGTGTTCAAAACTAGACGTCTCATCTCAGTGGCTTAAGAGTTCTTGTCTATCAGAATGGTTTTCTTAGCAGCAGGAGGAGGGGACTTAGTCAATAAGTTTGGATTTTTTTTCTTCACTATTTCAGAAGAAGGAGATATAGGGATAGTGGTAATATCAAAAAACTCAAAAGAGGAAGATGTTCCTCATTGAATAAACTCAACTCTATATAATTCTACAGTCGAGGAAGTGGATACAGGTTCCTCGTCTTGGTTGACAGCAGCCTGAGGCAATTAAAGTTGTGGCCGAGCAACAAAGGAAGTCATTGAGATCTTGTACTCTAACAGTACATAAGTAGCTCTACGGTGTTCCTCTCCAACCCTTTGATTAATAGTCCATAAATATTTAAGGTCTACAAGATTGACTTATCCCTCCTTGTGACACTTCTTGTTATTCTCTTTTGCAGTAAAAACAAGACAAGAAAGTTAGTTGACAAACCTTTGAACAAGTGATAAACATGAAAAAGTTAAGAATAAAGTTATAACCTAAGCCACGCCTTTCTTAGGGGCACCTGGGACCAATGTAGGGTACCCCCAGGAAGGGGGGCATGTTTCCTATTCTTTACAACAACACTATAATCCCAATAATCTTTATTGGAGTCTAGAAGATTAACTACTAAAGCTCTATTGGCTTGCCTAGTTTTCAAATAGTAATAACTATCTCCAATGGTTCCCCACTTGTAGCCAAACATCAACTCGGGGATCCCAATATGAGTTCCATAAATCTCATTCAACCTATTTACTCCATTCACCACCTTCCATATATTTTGAGCTATTCTAATAGGAACGACATTGAAATACTGATATAACTGAAGAAAAACTAGCCTTGGGGGACATGTAATACCACACTCAGCAATTAAAAGAGTGGCAATCCAATAACCATATGCTAAAGAATATACGTTAACAGGACCATCAACAATTTCGAGACCTACCCAATAAAAAAATTTCCTTTTCTCTCTGAACTCCTATAAGGAATCATCATCAACGATATAAACCATGATTGAAGAACGGGAAAAATAGAGAAAATAGGGGAAAATAAGCTTACAGAAATCTAAAGAAAACAACAATTATTGAAACAATATGATGGATAATAGGCAACAAAAGATCGCAGAAAAAAAGCTTGAAAGCGAGAGAAAACATTAAGGGCCGGTGATTTGAGGTAAGAAGAAATGGAGGGAACTTTTTACTATTTATAGGTTTCCTTGATATTAGAGATGAAATGATTAACTGCACGAATGATTGAACTACCACCGACTGCACATTTCTGAAAGCTAAAAAAACCAGCGTACCATTTGGCAGTTTGAAATTTTTTGAATTATTTGCAAAATTCCATTATCAACAGTGCTAATAAAAAAATTTACAAGTCCAGAAGGTCAGTTGCCGACCAGCACTCAGATCTTATGTCGAGCACCATTTTGAACAAATACTCACTACTTTTGATCAATCATCAAGCATGGAGCATTTGGGGCTTTTATTGTTAGTAAAAATTACTCTCCTACGTGGACCAATGAACAATAGATACATGTCATCCTAGGTGACCATTCAACTATCTTGATCAGTACCAAAGGTACATAGTTGGCTAGAATGCCGACCAACTGACAGAATGTGAACCATTAGGAATAACAAAAGTTACTCGGATGGAAGGATGACTATCACTGAATGTAAATAGTCTCATTTATTGAATACATATGTAAATGCCTGGAGATATAAAGGCATTTCGTCTCTAGGGTATTGGACCACCATTAATATATAATCTCCCTTAGCTCAAGGGGACGATTCAACCACTCTCAAGCACACCATACCGAGATATTGTAATCATCAATAATAATACCAATAATGGACGTAGGCTTTTAATGGCTGAACCGCTTTAAAATCTTTAGTGTATTCTATCTGGATGGCTGTAGCAGTAAAGGCTTTCTCCCATACCTTGTTTGCGGCCTCTTCCTTATCCTTCTTGCCCTTGACCATTAGGGAAGAATTATCAGTAATCAAGATAACTACCTTGTCTTTAGTAGCCTTTGCTCGACGCTCAGCTTCAATAATTGTCAACTTGGCCTAGGTTAGATCTTAAATAATAGTTTTTCATGCTTCCTCTGCTGCTTTGGCCTGGTCCTCAATAATTTTGATTTTGTCTTATCGGGTTTATTTTTCTCTCTCCAGTGCATGCTTGTAAGGATTTTTGCAAACCCTCAAGATCTTCCTCAATATTGACCAAGAAAGAGGATCTTATTGAATTCGACCAACAACTGTAAGAAGATGAAAGTGTTATTAGAAGAAATACATTAAAAGATAGTGTTTACCAACATAAAGATTAAGAAGTTACCAAGGCCAATGTGTGATCAACCCTCTCAGTTAATTGGGCCCTAGTCAGGGGGTTGTAGTCGACCTATCAGCATGGAGAGTCCTAGATTTTATCAACTTCTTAGCCGACTCAGGGTTGATTGCAACTGAAGCATTTTTAATTCTTCCCTACTCGGTAGAAAATTTTTTGGCCAACTCAATAGACTTTTTGGCCTGACCTTGCTAGTCAGGCAAACCTTTATTCAACCTCTTATATTTATGTTCTTCAATTAAGGACCTCTTGGATGTTAAAAACTAGAGGTCTCTTCTCAGTGGCTTGAGATTTCTTATTGACCGAAATGGCTTTCTTAGCAGCAGGAGGAGGGGACTTAGTCAACAAGTTTAGAATTTTTCTCTTCGCTATCTCAATAGAAGGAGGATGTAGGGATGGTGGTAATGTCCAAAGACTCGAAAGATTAAAAGGTTCCTCCTTGAATAAAATCGACTCTAGTTGATTTTGTAGCCGAAGAAGTGGATATCGGTTCCTCGTCTAAGTTGACAGCGACCTAAGGCAATGCAATTGGTGGCCAAGCAACAAAGGAAGTAACTGAGCTCTTGTAATCTAACAATACAGAAGCAGATCTGGGGTGTTCCTCTCCAACCCTTTGATTGAGAGCCCACAAGTATTTGAGGTCTACAAGATTGACTTCTCCCTCCTTGGGACACTTTAGCTTACTCTCCTCTACAGCAAAAATAAGACAAGAAAGTTAGTCGGCAAATCTGTGAACAGGTGATAAACATGAAAAAGTTAAGAATAAAGTTATAACATATGCCATTCCCCCTTTCGGGGCACCTGGGACTAGTGTAGGATACTCCTTCGAGAAGAGGGGCATGTTGCTAATTTTTTACAACAACATCATAATACCAATAATCTTTATTGGAGTCTAGCAGATTAACTACTATAGCCCTATTGACTTGCCTAGTCTTCAAATAGTAAGTACTATCTCCAATGGTTCTCCACCTATAGTCGAACATCAACTCAGGAATCCCAATATGTGTCCCATAAATCTCACTCAACCTACTTAATCCATTCACCACACTATATGTGTTTGGAGCTATTCTAGAAGGAACGACATCAAAATACTGACAAAAGTGAAGAAAAGGTAGATTTGGTGGGAAAGGTAGTACCACACTCAGCAATTAAAAGAGTTGGAATCCAATGACCCTCTATTAAAGAACATATGTTCATAGGACCATGAGCAATTTTATATACCTACCAATCAGGAATTTTCCTTTTCTCTCTGAACTCCTTTAACGAATCATCATCAACGGTATAAACCATGATTGAAGCAAGGGAAAAACAAAGAAATGAGGTGAAATAAAGCTTACAAAAATCTAAGGTAACAATAAGGATTAAAAAATGATGATGGACAGCAGGCAACAAAAGATTGTAGAAAAAATCTTGAAAGAGAGAGAAAACACTAAGCATAGGTTATTTGAGGTAAGAAAAAATGGAAGGAATTTTTTTACATATTTATAGGTTGCCTCGATAAGAGAGACAAAATGATTAACTGCACAAATTATTGAACTGCCATCGGCTGCCCACTTCCCAAAGTAAAAAAAGTCGAGAGTGCCCTTTGGAGGTTCAAAAAAGTTTAAATTATTTGCAAAAAGTTCATTATCAATAGTGCTAGTAAAAAAATTTACAAGTCCAAAAGGTTAGTTGCCAAACAACACTCATATATTACGCCGAGCAAGATTTTGAAAAAATACTCCATACTTTCGATCAATCATCAAGAATGGATCATTGGGGGCTTTTGTTGTATATAAAACTTACTCTTCTACATGAACCAATGAACAATAGGCACTTGTTATCCTAGGTGACCATTCAGCTATTTTGATCGGCATATGAAGTACCTAGTTGGCTATAATGCCAACTAACTAACAGAATGTGAACCATCAGGAATAACAAAAGTTACTCGGATGGAAGGGCGACCAACACTGAATGTAAAGAGTCTCATTTATTGTATACATATGTAAATGCCTGGAGATATAAAAGCATTCCTTGTCTAGGGTTCCAGACCACTATTAATATATAATCTACCTTAGCACAAGGGGACGATTCAACCACTCTCAAGAACACCATATCGAGCTATTGTAAACAACAATAATAATACCAATAGTGGACGTAGGATTTTAATACCTGAACCACTTTAAAAATCTTTACCTCTTGTGTGCTTGTTGATATTGCTCTAAGTATTTATCTGTGATTAGGACCCACTTTATTTTTATACATCAACAGCAGGGTCGAGGTTGACTTGTGCGGTTTGAACAGGATTGGCATTCTAATTGAGGAGAGGTGCATCAGCAATGGTAATCTTCTAGTACGGGTCAAATAACTCGACTTTTTAGTGTATTATATAGAGATCCATCCCCAGTGTGTGCAGGTCAAATGACTCATCCGTATCACTTTCCCCATAATTTTTAGTGCATTTTGTGGCTTTGTTCGTTGGATGGTCTACCTCATGTTTTTGCCCTTCATTCTAGGTGATGTCATCCTTAAAGAATATTTATAACCCTAGATTCATGTTTTTGTTAGCAGGGTCATAGCATAGTTCAGGTAATCCATAAAAGGGGAAATCCTCTCCCTCTGATTCTTTGTTTAGGATATAAAAATCATCACCCCACTCGGTGGCAATGATGTCATCCTTCTAAGAGTAGTTAACGCATTCAAAAACTCTTATGGCTTCATCAAATATATCTACCCACTAAGTGGGGAAGTGGTGGCATAAAGGGAACATGCGCCCTTGTAGCTTCAAAATTATAAGCAACTCGAACATGGTGCATATCTCTCTCTTCTGGAGGAATATATCTAACATGACCTACATAATGTCGTTTAGGCTGAACTCTTCCGTGGGCATAACCCATTCATCATATTCTTGATCCCATCTCTGGGCATCCATAAATAAATTGATGATCTTCTCACAGTCAATTGTCATTTCTTAGGGCAATTTCATCCCAAACTTCCAAAGCTGATCTAGAACCACAACAGTTCCATGCCTCCCCCCTTAAATGGGTACGAACGACAATGCAGACTCGTGTAAGGAGTGACAAAACTTAATCGACAGCTCTTATAGGTTGTAGGAGAAATGAAGGATAATTTTTAAGGGGTTTTGGTGGGATGGTAGACATACTGGGTGTTTCAACGGTCTTGATTCTGGTTGAAGGGTCAAATTCTGGGTCTCCTTCTGAAAGGATGGTACTTACAGTAATTCTGTGTGTTGGGAGAGTATTATGGGTGAAATTAGTCTTAACATTGGCTGGTGGGATGATGATACCCTAGCCTATGAGACTCTAGATAACATGGAAGCATTGATTAGTGGTATGCCCAACGATTTGGTGGAAATCACAATAGGCATCATGTTTGAAATTTCTGGAAGGGGATTTGGTAACGATCTTGGCTCTAAAGGTTTAATGAGGCTTCAAGAAAAAAAGAATTTCACTTTTGATAAAGGATAAAGGGGTTCAGTATACTACTTTTTAGCAGGGTTAGGATGACTTTCGGGTTTCCAAGAAGTGGCAGGTTGGGATATGTTATTGATGGTTAAGACGGAGGTGCTTGACGACTTATCATACTTTTGTAGCACAAACTGCTCGGTTAGCCTCTTTAGTTTTGATTATGCTTTGTGACTAGCAACCTCTTATTAAATATCTACTTCAGTATCCCAGAGGGCTCTGAAGTGAGGGTAGTACTGACCTCCCATTTAGGCTTGGATATGGGGCAAGAAATTTTTATTTACTATGCTCACCTATTCCTTTTTTGATGGCCTGTTGGTCATGGTAAGTGCTTTCTCTCTCCATCTCCCAATGAAGCTATTGACTGAATCCCCTGGATTAGTTTTATTAAGTCTTTGTGATGACTTCCAACTCCTCATTATAATTATACTTTGTTATGAACTCTTTGGCTACATCTTCTCATATGCGAATTGTGGTCTCTTCAAGGGACATGAACCACCTAAGGGCACCTTCCTTGAATGTTTATTGGAACATTTGTCCACTACTTCCTCTGACACCCCAAGGATATCCATGGCACGATGAAAACTACATATATTCACAATTAGAGGCCCATTTCCTTTAAACTTCTCAATGCTCGGTATTTTGAATTTTTTCAGTAATCGAGCCTTGGGATAGGGAGATATGTAGGTATAGTCCATATAGTTCTCTGAGATCTTGACTTGATCTAATATTTTAGATAGGAACATAAGGTCCTCCTTGACCTTGTTCAGTTCTTCCTCCTTGGGATCCATTGGCACTAGTAGATTAGCCCCTGACTTGATAAGATTCATAATTGGCAGCTGAGCTGGTGGCAGCCCATTGGTAGGTGGGGCACACGGGGCATGTTGATACTCTTATAGGACCCATATTGTTTGAGTAGTAGGTGGACCCATGGAACGAGGAAAGAGGATTTTAGGCTTAGGAGGAGTCTGAACACAATGTCATTACATTTCCTGGACTTTTGCCTGGAGGATGTCAATCTTAGTGCTAAGTTGGGCAGGGATGATCACCAAATCTGGTTAGGCGTTCGACTCCTTTTCTATGTTCTCCATGAATAACCTTCAAAGGGATATTTCAAACTTGGTAGAAGAAGCAGAGGAAGAAGTAGAGATTCAGGGTGGTTTGATGGAAGACCAAAGCTAATAGGGAGCCAGGATAGAAATTAGGGTACGCAATCACGCGTTAGACGAAAAATGATTTGGGGTTTATTTTAAGGGGAAGAGGAATATTTCTTGATACTTTGTTTTTCTTTTTAGAAAAAGGGGAAAATATTTTGCATTATGTTTTGCCTAGAATACAGAAAAAAAATGTCGGGCAGGACCCAAGCCTGGGGAAAAGGTAGGGTATATGATGCAAGACACATCTTGACTTATTTCCACACTCACAAACATGGTTTTGTTTTAAAAATGGGTGAAATAGCGCAAAAAATCGGTGGTAAGGCAACTCAAAATTTCGGCAAAGTTTCACGTTGCAATCGGAAAACTAGGTATGAGTGTCCTAGGGGAGACGCCTATATAAGGTTGATGCATTTGGTGGGTTAATGGAAAGGTTTCCCCCATTGGCATGACTTCCATGATATATCTCTTGACTATAAGGGCAATCATTCATCGGTACATGTGGACAAGCCATTTAATATACCTAAATGTATGCGAATTTCCTCACGATATACCTCGTGGTGACGGTACGTATGAGAAAAAAAATTATATTCTCGATCTACGTGAATAAGTTACATGCTATATACATCCCATCCCAAGTTTTGTCAAACGATACGATGAGGGAGGAACCATTTGATATACATTAAATGTATAAGGCCAATGGAATGTGGGAATCATATCGCTTGGGTTAACAGCGCCTCGCTGGGCCGATATCCATTAAAAAGTGACCCCCGAGTACATGATAATTTTTTTGTCAATATTGCAATGCTCAGGTGATCAAGTGTGCAAGAATGCATGAGTCTTAATTAGTGTCATATAGAGAGTTATATTTATGCTAAACAATAGAAATACTACCACTATGAGGGAGGGTATAAAATGTGTATGCAGTATAGGATAGCGGGGATAAACATGGAGAGTAAAACTAGCAAGTATGTACATGAAGCATCGAGACTATATAAAGCATAGTGATATATACAAAATGTGAAACATGTGAATATTCAACTGAGTGAGAAATATGTATAAAGTGTGAGAGTGACATGTGAATGTGTGTGAGTGGAGAAAGTATGTGGATATATACAAGTGAGAGAAATGTGGAAGCGTGTGCTAGTGAGATTAAGCATGGATATCTGCAAGTGGTGTGTGAAATGTGTGAGTAAGCATAAAGCTATATACAAGTTAGAAGAATGTGAGAGTGCATGCTAGTGTGACTAAACATGGAAATATACAAGTGATGGGGAAAAATGTGAGTAAGAGTGAAGCTATATCAAGTGAGAGTGTGTGGAGTGAAACATGGTGACAATATACAAATGAATAAAGGGTGATGCATGGTGAATATATACACATGAGTAAAGGGTGAATCATGTAATAAGGAGACGATATATGCATGTTATGAGAAAAGATCATGGTAGAGATAAACATCATGATAATAATGAGGCATATATATAGGATGTAAGTATAAGATTACAGAGAACATATAAGTAGAGGCATATGTACATATATATAAAAGGAGTAGAGAAAAAAAATAACACCCATATGAAACAGAGTCTAGTCCTTTAAAAATAATCCCCAGCGGAGTTGCCATTGTGGCCATCCAGGTTGAATTCCTCGTGCGCGGGTCGGCCCCAAAATTAGAGGGGAGGGAAAATCGAAGAAATCTCTTTCTTCGCGCTTGCGGGGATTCAAGGATAAGGGAACCTATTTTTGCCACTCCTGTTGATCTTCGCAGGCTGCCACGGATATGAGAAGATGGAAAAATATATTCGTCATCCTATTGTGCTCAAAACAAGAAAATGACATGTATCCGTCTCGAGAGAACGATATCAAAAGACATACTGGTGCGTATAAAACCAAATGAATCAAGGGTCCGAGGACTAAGTTACATAATCGAAAGGTGTTAGGCGACCATTTTGCCTTTTCGATCTTTCATGGGTTATGATAATATTCTTATTTTCTCCAAAGTGTGATACATGTGTACATGTGTGCGGTGTGAATAAAGAGAAATCCAACTCACATCGTGGTAAAGACGGAGAGGAATCATACTAAGGAGTGTACACGATAAATAACATAAAATATAATGTGAATATCTGTCAAATCAAAAATTAAAAATCAATGTGAAGAAGTGAATGTGTATATTGAGCGAAACACGAATATGTAGGAGTACGCATATTCTCAATACTACTAAACACAAGAAAATATAATATGAATAAATGAGAAAATAGGACTCGAATCCTACGATTGGCCCCGGATGGCTACGTAGCCCATGTGGCATCAAAGTCCATGTTGTTTTATAACACGCAAGGGTTGGGCTTAACCCACAAATCGTAAGTTAGAACTTTCTTTAGTATGTATTTTTTTGGAAATGTGCGCAAGTGTAGATAGTGTGAAAAATGAGGAAATTTTAATTTTATGGTTTATAAGAAAACCATATTTTGGCATTTTAGATTTTATGAAAATTAGAATTGTTTGTACTAAATAATAAATAGTGAGATTAGTTTTGGAATGAAGAAATGAAGTAAAGATATATCAAAAGTGGAAAGAAAATTAAACAACTACTATTAATTAAGTGAGTCGTAAATGAATAAGGGTAATTCTGATTTTGTAATAGTAGGGGGATGAATATAGATGGTGGGATGGTGGTGAGGTAAGAACGGGAAGTTGGATGAAAAATGGATGAGGGTGATGTAAGGAAATGGAAAGAATGTTTAGAAAAATAGAATTACGGTGCACTGATTTCTAGGAGAATGTTTCGACTTCAGAAAATGACCCCTAGTAATGAGGTCATGGTCTCCTTAAATAGTGAAAAAATTAGGGTTTCGAGGGGGGTACCGATTGGCATGGCCCCTGGCCTGTATCAGCATACCCCTAGCTTGCTGGCAAAGTAAAGTACACCCTGCCAATAGGCGTGGGTCTAGTGTGCATATAGGCAGTCCGTAACAGACTTTTTTTTAAAAAGGCTTAAAATGCAAACTGTAAGCCTGAATTGCACATGGTTGTGACCGTTGGATAGGGTACTTAGATACCTATAAGAATACATTAAACCATTCCTGGTTTCGAGAGCTAACCAAAGTCAAATGAGGCTCAAAAGCGCCGATGGCCTCTAAATAGGGAGTTCTCAAAGTAAAAAGGCAAATACACATGAATCGTGAGACCGATTCATACAATCGTTGGAAAGGGGATTCGGTGCCATATGAGAGTTGAATGATATTTTCTTAGGTTGGAGAGTTGACTGAGGTCAAACATGGCTCAAGAGCACCCAGTGGCCTCTAGATCAGGGTTTCGATTAGGATCTAGGGTCTTATGGTAAAAAGAGAAGTGTTAGGGCCTAAAGAGGTATTGAGGGGCTACCAGGATGGCATGTCTATATCAGCCATTTGTAGAATTTATTGTCAATTTTACATGGGAATCCATGGATGACACAGAAGGGGGAATATCGATCGAGGTTTCATAGGTTATCAAGAAAGTAAAGGAAATTTTAGCCAATGGAACGTCGGTCAACACCACAGATGACACACTAAAGTGAGATTTGTTATTGAAAAATGGTGCCTTGGTCAAGGTCCCTTTACACCAGGGTCACCAATATGGAGTTTGTTTGGTGATAGTTTGTCATGTGGAAATGGCAGTGGGGTAGGATTTATATTATTAGTGCCAGATGAGACCGATAATAATTATTACTTATGGTTCAGCTTTGAAGCATCGAATAATGAGTCAGAGTATGAAGCCCTATTGGCAATAGTCTCAGTTACAAAAGCAGTAAATGTTGGTAAAATAGTTGCCCACAGTGATTCCCAGCTAGTTATTTACCAAATTTTAGGGATGTATGATGTGAAGGATAAGAAGATGGATACGTACATCGCTAGAGTCAAGATGATGTAGAAAATGTTTTGATAAGTCAAGATCGAAAGGATTCCTAAAGATGAAAATGGAAGATTGGATGCATTAGCAAGGCTCACGTCGGCTACTAGAATATAGATCCGTCGATGGGTACCTGTAGAAAAATTTTAAAATCTAGCATAGAGAATGATGGATAAAATATTTAAGTTTGTATAAATTTGAGTATGGGACCATCTTGGATGGAACCAATCATAGATTACCTAATTAATGGAAAGCTACTAGAAACTAAGGCTAAACGCAGAAAAATACGATATCGTGAAGATAATTTCACCATCATTAGAGATGTTATTTATAAAAGAGGTTTTTAATTCCCTTATTGAGATGTGTGAATCCGTTTGAGGTAAGATATGTACTCATAGACATACAAGAGCGATCTTGTGCAAGCCCTATTGGCGGACAATCCTTAGCCAAAAGGATCAATACCCAGGGTTCTATTGGCCAAATCTTACGAAGAACTCGGCAAGATACGTTCTTAAGTGAGACAAATGCTAGTGTTTTGATAACATACCCCATCATCTCCACTTGCATTTTTCTCTAATATCGACCCCTTAGCCTTTTACAATGTGGGGGATTGACCTAGTAGGCCCCTTACCTAGAGCGAAGAGGAATTTTCATTTCCTAATTATTGTGATTGACTATTTTTCCAAATCAATAGAAATAGAGTCTATGATAACCATATCTGAGGAAAAAAGCTTCATATTTATCTAGAGAAACATCATTTGTCGTTATGGCCTCCCTAATATGTTGATATTCGAAAATGGGAAATGATTTTAGAATAAGTCTTTGGAAGCTTACTGTAGAAGGGTCGACATCAAATAGTTCTACTGTACGCCGGGCCAATATCAAGAAAATTATCAGGCAGAGGTGACAAATAGAACGATATTGGATGTAATCAAGAAACATATAGAAGATGCTAAAGGAAGATGGTTTGACGAGTTATATAGATTTATATGGGCATGTAGGACGATGGACAGAACCCCAATTGGAGAATCGAGGTTCATGCTAAATTATTGGTCAGAAGTTATAATTTTAACCTAGATTGGGTATCCAACCCATAGGGTTCAAACTTATGACCGTGAGGAAAATTTAGAGGAATAGGGGTTGTACTTAGAGCTGATTAAAGAAAGGAGAGAAGATGTGGCCATTAGGTAGTTGTCCTATCAACAAAGAGCCGCTAAATTCTACAACAAATGGGTCAAGTCTTGGCCCATCACAATGGGAGACCTTATACTTAAGAAGGTCATCCAAAAAATAAACAACCTCCTTCGTGCATGGACCATATTGAGTCACTGAGTTAGGCATCTCAGAAATATAACAATTAGAAAATATTGAAGGAGAAGCATTTTCCATCCCTTAGAATGTGAATCAATTGAAAAAAATATTACTAGTAATTAGTTCGATTATCGTAGCTGAAAGGCAATTTCTTATATGGTCAGAAAAAAGTTGAAATATATAATGAAGTGTTGTCTCATATATTTGAAATTTACATTTTTGAGAATCATACAATTATTAAACATCATTTAAGTATGGTGATGTGACACCCCGCCTAATAAACTACTGGGTGATCAATCCTATACAAAATTAAAACAGGAGTCTCATATGGTTCATTCTCCGCATCACTGTCGAAAACCAATTTAATTACTAATAACTTATTAGGTTGGTCTCAAAATTTTATTTATCTAATCTTTTTAACCAAACCAACCAAGTAAAACATTCACACAGTTTATATACACAAAAACTGAAATGAAATAAAATAACCAAACACTTGGTTTAACATAATATAACCAAATCGAATGCCGCACTAAAATGCGGTAAAAGAATAAATGAGTAAAATTGGGCTATCACACCTAATGTTTCTATAATACCTCATATCTAGATCTCAAGGATAGAAGCGTTTACAATTAACTTGCTTGCATCCACAACTACTGCAGTAAACGTCTGACTCAAAAGAATCATCATCCAGCCGTCCCTGTGTCTAGACACCTAATATATATACATATATAGCAAGAGAGGGGGAAATAGAGAAACGGGTCAGTTTTGAAAATATTTAGCAAGTGCATAAATGCCATATTTTAAAATATGAAATCTCTCATATTTAAATTGGTATCGCACTCTCATGAGATACACCTCACCCCTCTTTTAATACTGCACACCTATTGCATACCTTTTAAATAACCTAGTTAAGCTACCCTGCCTAACTAATCTATATCACCCATGTTCTAAAATTTATTATAAACTCGAGTACTAAGGACTAAACTTCTCCCCATTCCCAACATTGCACTACGTTTCGTGCGTGGGGTGTCTCGCGAAGCGAAATCCAAACAAGAAACCCCCACGATACACTACTACATGACAATGTTGATCGTCGATATCCATTAGGCCCTCAGTACACATCACATATAATAAAATCCCATATATATATATAGTTCTTACTAGAACCTATGATTCACATTCATATAAATCCGGATATAAGTCTACCGGAAGGGGAATAACACCTTATTCATTCTTTTCACTTTACACAAGTTTACTTTATATGATATCTCATCTTCATATATAAAAAATATACTATACGAAACATGTATAATTATACCTATTACAATCAAGAGTATAATAACCATCCCACCGAGCTATAACTCGAGGATGCAGTCTCATAGTGCCTATCCGCATTCGGGTTTACTCAATCAACCACGGTACCAAGCCAGACTCACTCATGGTCATGGTAAAAATACTAAACGGTGGAGGAAGTCATGTACGATATGACCTGGGGACTATACTCACCCTGCTCCTCAAGCTAGAGGATTCACCCACATCACGCAACCTCCCTAGATAGCACTAGAGAATATATATAATCTGGCTGTCTATCCCTATGCTCGAGGAATCCTGTGGAACCCGCCTCTAAAGTAAAAATATACCAGTCACATACAGATATATTTATATTCATATCGTATTATATATATACCGTAACAACTCCCGTATATAATATATATATCACTTCTTAATATAATATGGCTATAATTGCCAAACTCTTATAGCAATAGCCAAAACCCCGAATGTTCTCATTCATAATAGTATATAAGTATTTAAACACTTAAAATACTAAACCTTTAAGTATTATCTTACTTATGATTAATTTACACCTTAGTCACTTCTAAGGGTTTATATAAAACCCGAATGTACCAATTCGTAATAATTAAATAAGTATACTGTTAACTTATTTTAGTTCCATAGGTATCGCATCACCTATAATAATAGTCGTCAATAGACGAACCGGATAGCCGCACAAACATCTTTAACCCATATCCTAAATTACATCCTTCTCACAATCTAGGATTTACTCAATTGTACTCGACCCATACTTATTCCAATCACATAAATATATCTAGACACAATAGCCGAATACTTCTCTTAAACGTTTCTCATCCTAAACATTCATCAAGTCCATACCCCATACTGTACACTTAACTAACCCAAGGTTCCCTCTTCTTTACCCAAGATTTTCTCACCCTAAATTCCATTTTATAGGAGTAATAATATTTCATTTAGAATCCCCTATAATAATCTCCAATTTACAATTTAACTCCCCCTAAACTCTAAGAAGGAAAACTGCCAAATCCAACAAAGGCGAAGAGATTTGCTCCTAATGCGAATCGATTCGGGATAGCGAATCGATTCAGTTTCCATCTGAATCGATTCGAAAATTATTCTTCAAGCAGATCCTCAAAGGCGAATCGATTCGGCCAAAGACAGTCGCACAGGTCCCCTTATGCGAATCGATTCAATCTAGACTCGAATTGATTCGCCCTGTTCGGAGGGCACTATTTGGGCGATTTCATCTTCTCCAAAATACCCATTCTCCATTTTATGATTTCTAACCTCAACCAACATCACTAAAATCATCCTAACACTGATTTCTAACTAACACATCAATTAATTTGTGGTATTAAACCATAGCCCTTTTATTTAAACCCTAAAACCATTAAAACCCTAGTTTATCTTTTTCTCCCATTTATCTAAACCATTAACATTGGTTTAACACTAGAAATCATTAAGAGTTTACAATACATCAATTTGTAAAATCATACTCAAATTTTCCAAATTTATTTTAAGGGTTCTAACCCAAAATTATATAGTCTACCAACTATAATACGAGAAACACACATAAATGAATAAAGCAAGTAAATGCTTGCCTCGTGGATAAAATCTGACGACCTCGAGTCGAATACCGTGGAGTTTGGGACAGAATTCCCTTTCTTCTTCTTCTTCTTCCTCTTTTCCCTTATTCCTTCTCTTTCTCTCTTTTCTTTATTTCTCTCCCTCTCTCGTGCCTTATAAGAGAGAAATAAGGGCTTGTCCCTTATAAAACCCAAAAATGACTCGTTTACTCAATTGCGAGTCCCTACTAGTCCAAAAGTCCCCGGAACCTAAACACTACCCCCGAACACTCTATTATGACTATCTTTACCATTTCAAAACCAACTGTGCACTTCAAATCTCCATCCGAGTCACTTAACTAAAATTCACTAGTCGTTCTTGACACTTCTCAATATGCGTTTTCTACAACATAAAATAATTCTCATCACTCTACCCAATTGCGGCATGACATAAAAACATTCTGACTCATTTACTCAGTCCCCTAAGTAAATATAACACGCGTCGATAAGCATCAAACGCTTATTAATCCAAAATTTACTATTCACTAAAATTCCTCAAATTATGCCCACTTATGTAATTTATATATCTATAAAAGTATGGGGTATTATAGGTGAATAATTAAATTTCTCTCTCGACGGTATGAGAATGACTTTGAATTCTCATATCTAAGCATCACTCTAAATAAAGCCTGAGAGATGGGAGGTCTTTACATCATTTTAGTATGGTGATACCCTTAAACATCATTTAAGTATGGTGAAATTGTGAAACATTATTTTATGGTGAATATTTTAAATCTCTCTTTCAGCGGTATAAGAGTACCTCAGGAGTGTTGTCTCCAATACACCACTCTACATAAACCTTGAGAGGTGGGAAGTCCTTAACATCATTTTAGTATGGTGAGACCTCAGCTCCATGGCACCACGCTACATAAACCCTAAAAGGTGGGAGGTCCTTAACATAATTTTAGTATGGTGAGATACTTAAACATCATTTAAGTATGATGAAATTATGAAATAATTTTTTTTATGAATAATTAAGTCTCTCTTTCGAAAGTATGAGACTGCTTTAGGAGTTTTGTCTCCAAGGCGCCCCCTACATAAACCTTGAGAGGTGGTAAATCCTTAACATCCTTTTAGCCTGCTGAAATTATCCAACATATGTTAAAAGATTACTTTATGAATGGTTTGTGGTGAAAATGGTAAATCAAACACTACTTGGACATTCATTTCGTGCAAACAGTATTATGAAAGCAATAGGCGGATACAACACTTGCAAAATTTTATGAAAATTTCTTTCACATTAAAGAGACTACAAATTACAATGCTCAGAAATAAAAGACAGACTATAAAAATTGTTCTTGAAGGACCACAAATGGTCGCTAAGAACAAATGGAGTCTAAGCATTGATCGCAAAATTCTCGGTGAGAGTCGAGTTCTCATCAGGGTTAGAAGTTTCCCCCTCTTGATCGTCAGACGCCTCAGTTATGTCCTGGTCAAATAGTCTCGGTCTTAGCCACAGTAGGCCCGGTAGCATCAACATTTGTCTGTACCTCTTGAAGAGAAGTAATGATGATAGTGTCGATAAAGTTGAAAGAAGAGACGATTCACTCAGAAGAGGGCAATTGGCGACAAGGTATCAACAATGGTCGGCAACCCATCGACAAATAGTTTTGGCCCCCTTTTCATTTACTATATGGCTCAGCCAAAAAACTCTTTTGACTATTTGAAGTTAACCAAAACTTTCTCAGCAACCTCCCAAACCTTCTCATCCTCGTCTTCCTTTTTCTTCTTGAGACCAGTCTCATGAGCCTTAATATTCAATTTATGGTCTTGCTTCATATTATTTAATATATTCGTGTGATGGTTCGGTATATCCTGGACCTTTGAGTCGTACTCAAACTTTTGATCTTTTAGCTTTTGCTATAGCTCAGTAAGTTGGATCTTGGCTTTGCCTCCCACTTTCACCTTGGCCTCAGACTCCACCACCCATTGTTGGATGTTCTGAAGGGTAATGATAGACTGAAAAAACATAAATAAGAAAATAGTGAGTATGAGATGATATAAGACTTCAAAAAATCTTAGAAGAAGATAAAATCGTGTAGTTGATATTTACATAGGTTTCCCTATGAAGAGCGAAGCAGCAAAATAACAATTATCGCATTCATAGACAACATATGTAATAACCTCTCGAGCCTTTAACTGACTCCTAAGAAAAGAGTCACCGTTGTACCCAAGTTGGGCCAGACGTGTAGTCACAAACATGTCTCCCTAATGGGGAAAATAGGATCAGTGGCCTGCCTCAGTTAACCATCCTTCATTTTCTTTTGTTGAGGGGCAGAAGGAGCTAAGGTCCCACCAATGAACCCATTTATTTTCTTGGACCCCTTAGAAGTAATGAGGCCAATAGTGGTGGATTTATGTTTACTTTGAGCCGATAGTTGGCAAGCGATTTTAATGATAGGGGTGCTGTCATTTCCCAGATTTCATCGGATACACCAACATAACTTTCTACACAGAGAAAAAAATTAACGAAATAAATATCGGCATATCTTGGGTTATAATAATTTGAAGACAACAATATAGTTATGAAAAAGTTAAAGATTGCTTACAAAGTGACTCTAGGGGGTCCACCCCTAAGCCAGAATACTGCAGGATTTCGGGGATCATCAGTATTTCTAAGACGATGAGGTCGTCTCCACTGAGCTGATCGATTTGTACTCTCGTCTCGATGATAAGAACATGGTCTACTTTGGTTGAGACCAATATACGATCCCATTTACAAGGTACTCTCGCCTCAGCAACAGTTGATAACTCCCCCTCACAAAACTCTTAATCTCTATAGACGAAGAAGTAGTGTGATTTACAATCATGGTTGGAAGTTTGGTTAATGTAAAGAAGAGTTCGGTCAGGATGATAAGCCATACTATGGTAATTCGGTCAGGATGACAAGCCATACTATGGTAATTATAAGGGTTGGCCCTCGTAGTAATAATAGTATAACATCCTCGAAAGATATCAATGGGAAGATCTACATCATAAGTGACTCCCCAATGATGAGCCACCCCAAAAAGGATCTTCCAGGCATTAGGCGTAAATTGCGTAGGGTTAATGCCAGTAAAAGAAAGTATTTACCTAATGGATGGGTGAAAAAAAGTCGGGAGATGACCTTAAGTATTTGCTCATAGACGGCTAGTTCTCCCTAATTTTTGAGGTCAAAGGAATGCTCATTCTCGATAGGCAGCCTCATGCCGATAGAGGATTTAGCCTAAGAGATATGTCTTTAAATCACCAGATTAGTCTCACGGACGTCATTGGGGATGAACGAGGCTACACTTATGTCCAAAGTGTAGGGATCTTATTCTTATTCTTCCTCTTCCTCCTCCATAACTCGAGCCTTGCCATAAGGGTCATTTTGCCTGAACTTGACTAGGGTTATAGCCAAGATAAGTACGACCATAGGAGGAGTTGGGGGCACATGGTTAGCAATCTCAACCTCAGACTCATCATCCTATATATCATGGATTTAGGGCTCAGGGTCTGTAAGATGATGAGAAGAAATACTAGGCTGATCCTGATTACTTGACTTCGTCATTTAGCCTTCACCAACATGTGTTATTGGGACCTTCATGGCCACCTCAAAGGATTCTGCCCCAATAGTCATTCGATTGTAATGAAGACCTAAACGCTCAGAAGGTCTACATTCCTTGGATGATGAGGCACATATGGTATCATACTAATAGAATTTATAACAGGACTATTCCTAACTGTGGTCTCGACTTGAGTAGGATAGTTCAGGAGTAAGACGGGTTATTCTAGAGCTAAAGGAGTTGGAGTTAATGGAATCCGAGGACTACATTGGCGTGACTTGGCCTCGAACCTCCTAATCTATCATCTTATATGCTTGCACAAATGAGGAAACTCTTCCCCTAACTCATACAACTTACGGTACATGAACAAATATAAAGGAAGTTTAAAGAGCAACTATTGAAGATCAAACTAAGAAAATGAATGGTTTTTTTTATTAAGTTTATCTGGAATAAGTTCGGCCAACTCTTACCAAAGAAGAACCTAAAAGCAAAAGAAATTAACCTAAGATGAAAAAAACCTAGCCAACCCAGTTTAAACCTTGGTCCTAGCCTCCTATTCTCACTGAACCCTTGCAAAATGGATGTAACCCACCATAATTGGAGGTCGGAGTGAACAAAAAAATGCTGGAAAATAAAAAAACTTCAAAATAGGAATAAAACTAGAAGAAACGAAGAGTAGCGATGGAAGGGATACCTGAAAGCAGAAGGAGAAATTGAAACAAGAACTAGAATACCGTAAAAATGGAGGAATTATCACCGAAGAATGAGATTTGTTTAGAGAGAAAGAGAGAGTTTTGGTTTGTAATAGAGGTTTTTTTAGAAATGAAAAGCCTAAACATTTTACTGCTTTAAGCATGTGCATAATTCCCAAGGTGTTCATGATTAGGGCATGCCTCTTAAGGCCCATAAGCACGTTGTTTGACTACACACATGACTTGGGAAGTTATGCTAACATTGACTAAGCCTCTCAATGGGTGACAATTGTATTACTTCTCATGAGTGAAAAGCGACGTCTTTATAAAAAAACAATGTAACCGTTGTACCCCCTATAATACATGGCATATCCTCAGATGTAGAAACATAGGACAAGGACGAGATGAGAATAACATAATTATTTAAACCGATGTCTCCTATTGACATTGAAGACTACGATTTAGGTGTCATTGATACACATAAGTTTGTTCTTGTCCCAAGAACCCACCATGGAAAGGTTTTCCTCCGTACATGCCTTCAGAGTCATCACTTTCGAGAATCCCTCACCTACAGTCTCATCCTAAATGGTCTCAGCCTTCGAGATCACTCAAATTTCTAGCCGGGGTAGCCATCTCATCAAATGAAAACCAGTCTTGGTTATTAATAGTGTTGGCTTCAGAAAAATCAAGATGCCGACTCAGCAGCGCCATCCATATCAGTCTAAGACAATTAGATGGTCTTATTTCGACTTAGCCTAAGTGGAATGAATCTCCTGTAAACTAGGCTAGTAGAGACCCTCTACCTCAAACATCTCATGCATGCATGGAAATAATGATAGGGGTTCTTCTGACATATCCAACTAAAACCATTTTGTAAGATTAACTAGCACGTGGGGAGAATATTCTTCATCATGAATTCTACACCCTTGTCCATATGTGTCACATGTTTATTGGATCATCTCAAATTCACACGTGGAGTGCATACATGGGATGACACTACACACCCCCAAACCTATGAAAGGTGCCTCCTTCTTCAAGGTTCAAATTTCGTAAACCCTACTATTATTCTTTGCATTTGGAGAGAGAAAGAGAAAGAAGCTTATATACACCATTCATGGAAGTTTTCCCTTCTTTATAGTGATATCACTCCCGAACTTTACACAATGGACGTAGGCTAAGGCCAAACCACTTACATACTTGTGTTCATCCATTTTCTCTCATCTTTTCTGCTACTTTACATTTGTTTTCATTTTCTCCATTGTTAAACGAGCTCTACAATAGGATGAATCCTAAAGGATGATTTTTAGAACCATCATTGTATATACCAATCCCTTAAAAACTATCCATCTTCAAAAGTAAAACTATATTTTTAAATGTGAAAAAATTATTTCCAAGACATGGAAGATCAAGTATAATACAATAATACTTAAGTGAAGTATTGATATCAAGCATTAAATACCAAGTCATTAGAGAATATATTTAGGAAAAAAAATCGAAGCATCATATATCAATCTAAGAAGTAAATCAATCGCTAATATTTGTAATCCTATCTATAAGAGAAGAGTTCATACAAATCTCATAAAGATACATCTCGAGATGTTTTCCACGGCTTAAGCCACATTAAGAACGAAGACTTCAGTGAATTAGGTATACTTGTATATTAATTTTTTGGATTTCAATATTGTGAACTTCATTTCATTTAGCAAACTATCAAGGACAAATCGATATATCTTATACTTTTGGGGTCAAAGTGGAATTATGATAGAGTTGAGGTTCATTGTCAAAATAGAGTTAAAATCACCTCTATATACCTTGTCTATTTTGACATTTTTATCTCAACTCAATTGAATTCATTTTAACAACAATGAAATCTTAGGCAGAATAACATAATTTTAGTGAACTCATCTTTTGTCATTAATCAACATACATTATTATTCTGAAAACCCCCTTGATCCTTGCCTTTCAATAAACGTAAGAGGGAAGCCTCAACAGATGTGTGATGAATGTATGAGTACATTGGATAGATTGGAGGTTAATAAATATTTGTTATATGACATAAGATGTATGTCGATTAATAAATGTCTATTGGTAAGGAATCCACTGCAGTGAGTCCAGTAGTTCGATTTGGGAATACTATTTAAATACCACTCTTATTCACAAATTTAATAACAACCAATATCAATTTAAAATCATCTCAAAGTGAATTGAATTCTCTTTTAAACATTCAAAGATTTTCAATTCAAAGAACATTCTTTCCATTATTTATTGATCATATAATTGAGAGTAAATTTATTAAATAAGAACAAGAGTGAGTGTGCGAGCTTTTGAAGGTAACTGCCCAATTAAAAATTAATTATCAATTTTGAAAGATAATTTTTTTTTAAATCAATAAGGTTATAAAGCATCGAAAACATTTATGTTACAAAATATTTTATTAAGATTATAATTTCATCACCATCTACTTATTAAGACAAATGAGTCTAATAATGCAAAAAATTAAATCAATTTACATAACATCATATGTATGAGGAAATATCAATTAATGGATAAAAACCTCAGACTGAGATGAACGGCAAATGTACTACGGTAAAGATTTATATAGATAGAAAATAATTACTTACAATCACACAATGCACTAACTTTATATTTTCTCTTTCACCATATTCTCCGAGGAGAGTGCCAATAACTAGAGTGTGCTACACAACTGTGACCAGTTGTTTTCCTCAACCAACAAATTTAAATATTACGCCAAACAAATATTGTTTGAAGTGAAATATCACCTTTGTTTTGAGGGAATAGAACCCATGAGTACCCACTGACTATAATAAAAAAACGTGTGATGATATCCTATTGTTGAAAAAGGATTTAATGAAAGGTTTGGTTTCTCTAAAAACTAAGTTTTTTTTATAGGGTTTTAAAAGTAGATCATATTCAAGAACAAAACTATCTTGGAAAATAATTTGACAAAATAATATTGGATATGAAAGTCTAACTTTCTTTGATTCAAGAATGAACCGAAATAAACCTTAAAGAACACAATGAAAAGATAAATAATTTTTCTCTTAAAATCTATTCTATTTTATCTTTTCTAGTCTCACCTTGTTTTGGAGTAATGGAGCAACTATTAAATGTATACATAAGTTTCTAAAGACAAGTGAGATATGCTCAAGTGTTAGCTAGCCCATAGGCTAAGACATGATCATTTTGTATGCCCAACCATAATTTTATCTTAAACAATTACAAAATCTATTTCTTGGAAATATATTTTGCAAATTGAAAAATATTGTGGGCTCGCTGTCACATCGTGATTGCGATAAAAGTCTACATTAATGCAAATGCTTAACGAAACAAGGTCACTCCATAAGCTAGAGATTTTTCGCGGGGTCTTCTCAAAGACTGCGAACAGTGAAGGAGAAGATTTAGGGACATGAATTACTTTTTTCACGAGGTAAAAAATTAGCAACCAAGGTAGCAAACAAAGCTAGAGTTTCATAGTTTTGCAGATTTTCACAAAACTTAGAATTTCTTATCCAACCTATAACTAAGTAAATCTAAATATAAGGGATGCATTTCAAACATAAGTTTTATATATGAATAATATATAGATTCATGTATTTGACAAATATTAAAAAAACATAAGCTTAAATTAAAGAATTTTCAGTTTAAGAAAATATTTAACTAAGGAGGTGAAGCTAAGTCCTTTAGTCAATAAAACTTTATCCTAACTGATTAAGTCGAGGGAATAACATGAATTATCCGACATGAATTTGATGAAGATTTGTGAATACCTACTGACAAGACTCAATATGTCTTTTGTAAAACATAATAGGGCAATCTAAGTGATGTAAGGCATATGAATATTGTAGAAACTCCAAACTCATACTCTAAAAAATGCATCTTTCAGGATCCCGAACAACCGAGCATTTTTGGGGACTTCTCCTGAACCCCTTAAAAGCTCAAAAAAGTGCTTAGTTAAACCTAATCAAGAGCGTAGGTGATACTGCAAAATCCACCGGATCCTCTAAAGCATAGGCTACGCTATTTATTAGCTTTAACGAACCTTTTAGGTTCCCAAAAAACCAAGAATTCTCCAGGACTCTCCCTCTAAAGGGTCAAATTGCTCAGTTCGATAAAATTAGGAGTATTCGCACTGGCTCAACATCAATTTGACCCAATCAGGAGCATTCACACCGACTCAACATACACTAAACCCTCTGAAGCACAGACTACTCCATTTATTTACTTTTATACATGTCTTATGATCTTAATAATTGAAGAATTATCTAGGACTCTTCCCGAACCCTCGGAAAGGTAAAACTTCTTAGTTCAACCCAATAAAGAAAATTCACATCGACCTGACATCACCGGACCATCCAAAGCACATTCTACTCCATTTTCCACTTCTACACGCCCTAGAATCCTAATAAAATGACATATCACAAAGGTCCCTTTACAAACTCCTAAAAAAGCCAAGAACATTTTAAGGACATATCAAGATCAACACTCATGGTCCAGCACTACCCAAACCAACTATGTTTCATCCAGAATAAATAGGACCATGGTCCATCGTAGATATTATCGTCTGGCACTTGTACCACGCTATTACTTCTCATTTAGTGCAGACAATACACCTATATTTTCATATCTTTCTATTGCCACGATCGATGTAGGCACTCGAGTGGTCTAGTCCAGACCCACTATGTTGTCTAACACAAGAGTAAAATTACTAAAAATTACTCTTTTACTAAACTCGTACCCTAGTCCCTTGTCTCTCATTAAAGGAGGAAGAATATGCATAATCTTTGCCTTATATACTTCCCAAACACATAACACATCATAAAAACTTTATTCGATTGATTTAAAAAAACACATCATCATCATTTCTTGCACACACAACTTCCTAAAAGCCTCTTAGGCATATCCATCCTCCTAATTAACTAAGATGAAGCTTTACTGAGATCCGAAAGAGTTTGTGTGAAGAATTAAAGCATACACGAAACCTCTGTTTGGTTATATAAAATACTTGGACTCTCCTACATCAACGACCAATCACCGACCATGTTGGTAACTACTCTAGGGACTTTATCCATTCCCTTGCGAGAGATTCTCCTATTTTAATTGCAATATATTCTATTGTGTCGTATATTTCTTAATTCTTCTTTTTTGTCACACCATATATCACATTATTACTTTACTACTCACATGGGTCATCTGATTTGAGTTTATCATGGGTAAACTCAGGAGGGGGTCTTAGAATGTAATATGAAAGAGGGTCTCAACGCGTACTTTCCATTTTTTGAAAGATTTACCAAAAATTCCCTCTTTGCAAGTGTGAGAATCCGGACCCAAGGCAACTCATCTTTCCTGCCCCCACATGTGTCCTTTTTTAACAAATATACAAAAAGAGGTCTCTTGCTATGACGCATGGTTATCACCTTGTTATGTTTAAAAAGAATCGAGTTGCCACTTTATTTTACATAAAATACACAAAAGAAGGGGTAGGTATCCATGGAGAGTTAGTGATGGCAAGTGATCTGCATATTTAATCATTGAGTCAATGGTTCGAGATCTGGCCTTTCAGTCTCAAATGTAGATGTAAAATGTGTATATCAACATGTTAGGGTCTAAAGAGAAAAAATAAAATGAAAATAATTAGTATTTAAATAAATCGTGTATTGCAGTATGAGATGTGTTTGTAAATAATATAGACAAATGATATATATATATATATATATATAATTGCACAGGGCTATTCAAACTCCTTATAGTTCACGTAAAGATGAGGGATTTTACCATTTATGGAGACTTGTGTAAGATATCTAAAGACTCTTTGATGTTTAGAGGTTCTTTTAGAGTGAAACAAGGATAGATTTGAAGATATACAGGATTTATGTCCATGAAGATATTTAGATGACATAGATTCACTAAAAAATCACTATGATGAAGAAAAAGTATTAAAACTTTCAACATTAAGAACAAAATAATAGGTAGAATCCTTAAATCTAGCGATCATCTAACATATATGAGAGTATCCCATCATTTTGAATATTTTTTGCTAGGGTTTTGATTATTATTAGAAATAAAGAGACAATGTATGTAAATATGTAGAAGATCTAGCTTGAGTTTTAGGGATACGTCTTCCTTAATATGCATGCGTATCTACCGTAGGCAGAATCATAGTCAATGTAGTTCGGACATGGCCTTTAGAAAAAATTCATGTATGTGGAATACAATGATGAACAAGATGATTATGGGTGGTGCTCCAGCACACCACCACCATTGTTAGGTTTAAATTTCAATATAAAAGAGTTAAAAAAAAGTGTATTTGTGATGTTACATGTGTGCCTTTCCACTTTCGCAACATTCTGGCTTGAGATAAAGAGTGTAGATCTCAGGTTTCTTTAAAGGAAAGTATATTTTTAAAGGAAAAGAAAAAAATAAGAAAGAAACAGGTTTTTTTATTTTAGGGTTTTATATGAGAAGGGAATATGTGGAATTTTTGGGTTACATATTGAGATCTTGGCTTGAAAGGGGACTGGAAGACAAAATAATTGAATTTTGAGGATTTTCCAGAGAAAAATAGCAACAACAAAGAAAGTAAACCTTTAAAAAGTGGAGTTTAGTGTGTCTGAAGTGGTTAGTGAGGCCTTATTTTATAGGAAAACTACCTTGTGATCAGAACTGACCAGTCTTTTAACATAACCAATCAATCATGGAATATTCCACCCATGGGTCGATCGATCATGAGCATGTGTTTTTACTATGGGTATTATTTCAGGGCCAGTTTTACGTTTTCTAGATTATTCTTTTGTACTTGCCAAGACTTTTAGGGCTTTATTTGGATGTTCTTTAGGCCATTCTTTGTGAGTTCAAGGTTTTGGGCCTTTTTTGGGATCTAAAGGTCGAAAGGTTGTATCACTTTACTTCGAGATCTCTAGGAGAAATAAATAGGATGTCTATAAGCCCCTAAAGAGTGGAGTTTAATCCTGGACGAACGCTGTTGTAAAAAAAAAGACGCCCATTTTGCAATTGTTTTCATGTGGGGGTGATGATGTGGGTTTTTATATTTGGTTGTCTTAGATAAGATTCTCAAGAGTATGTTACCTTGAGAGGTTCAATTCTATTAACACTTTTGAGTTATTTGGTAAGAATGGAACATTATTCTAGCCATCTTTTCGTGTGAGAACACATTAATTATCTAAGGTTCCATACATGATCGAACTAGTTATAATCACATATGGACATTAAAAGCTATTTAAGGTCACACATGGGACCGTACTATTTGTCATCGCATCGGGAAATTCAAATATATTTAAGGTCAAATATGGGAATGAACTATTTAACATCATATTGGTACATATGAAGCTATTCGAGGTCACATTTAGGATCGAACTATTTATTATCACATTAGGATATAAAAAACTATTTAAGGTCGCAAATGGGATTGAATAATTTTTTATCACATAGGAACATACAAATCTATTTAAGATCACTCATGTGACCAAACTATTTATCATCACATCGGTACATTCGAAGCTATTTAAGGTCACATCGGGACATTCGAAGCTATTTAAGATCACAGATGGTACCAAACTATTTATCTCCACATTGGGACATACAAAGCCCATTTTGAATAAGGAAACCTTTTTGAGCATGAAGAATCAACATATAAGACAAAAATTTCGATTTAACATAAAAGTATCTACATTAGAAAAAAAGAGGAGGACTGATCCTCCATACGTACGCAGGCACAATTGGTTATACACGTGCATGACTGATCTGATAAAAATGCACATGATCGATCGGCCATGGCATTCAACTTCTATAAAAGTGAGATTTATTTCACTTGGTTAATTTTTATATTTTAAATCTCTCTAAACTCTCTCTAGTTCAAATTTTTATTAGTTTCCACTTGAGTTTAGTTTTGGTTTTTTAGTGAAGGCTAAAAGAGATGCTGAGGAGCCATTGGAGATACGTTTTGATGATTTCCCTAGAGTTAGTACACTCCCTAAGGTTGGGTAACCTGATGATTAGGGTTATATTGAGGTGTTGAATGATTTCCCTTACTAGGAGATCGATCATGTCTTATTTGGGAGCTTGACAACCAAATATCCACCGCTACTCATAGTGGTCAAATATCTATCCCGTAATGTGGGTTTATTTTCTTTACTACTGCAGGTTAGTTTTTATTCTTGAGATAACTTTATTTGATGATCTATATGTTAATGTCTTAATTTGTTCACGTGTTTATTTATTTATCCGTTATTCCTTGTGTCCACATTTCTTATAGTGATCCTATATGGATCGCAGTTCCTGCGTCTGTCTTTGGGGTTTCCCTAACTGGGTGGTGTCTTTTTGTATTCATGAGTCTTTCTAGAGGTCGGTCGGGAGATTATCCACAAATTATGTTTAAGACTTTCCGTGGAGTCCCCGTGATATACGATTGAACTCTATGATTCTAATGCTTACGGAGAGGTGGTGGGGCATGACGTCTACCTTTACCTACTAGTGGATGAGATAAAACTAACCCCTATGGATTTACACGTGATGATAGATTTGTCGTCTGATGCATATCCGATGATGAATCCTCACCTCGATAGATTATTGGATGAAATAATTCGAGCTACCTTGGGCTTTGTATACATTATTTGATCAAGGGAGACCTTGTCATTTAGATCCCTTAACATATATGCAGGGTCATATGAGACATATGGGAGAGGATGTGACTCAAATTTTTCAGTTTACTAGGTTTTACATGTTGCTTCTTCTACACCTTACCATTTATTCCTCTCACCATGATGCCATTCATGAGGGTGTGCTCTTATCCCTCAAATATTTTTAGTGTGTTAATTAGTATGAATGGTGCATCTTTGCCTTGGGTTTTCTCTTTTCTAACATGAATGCTATATAGTCAGGTGAACAAGAATCTTGTGGGATACTTGGTCAACTGGGAGGTATATTTTAATTTATAGTTTTCTTTTATTTGTGTCTTCTTTCATTTTTTTCACTATCATTTCTTCATGTTTTTCTTCACACAGATATACGCGCTCAAACGTTTTAAGCTACATAGAGAGACTTTGAGAGAGGCAAAATAGGGTAGTTGGCCTCGTTAGAGATGATGGAGGCAGGACAACTGTCAATAAGGAGCTTATACATATTCTCAGAAGGAGATAAATAATCATTTGAGCAGATTGACTAAGGAGGCGGTATGAAATATTTTCTGCCTTTTTTGCGCTTCAGACATAGATTTTTTGGATTTTCTTTTTTGTCATTAGCTTTTTGGATTACATGTCATTTTATTCCCTTAGGATATGTCCCGCGAGCATTAGTCTAGGGAGAGGATCATTACTTAAACCATTTCGCATATGTTGCTTTGTACTGATGGAACTGTAACCTTCTATATAGGAAAGAGGTTCGTGTGTCTATGATAGTACTGCGTAAGGATGGCTCCTGTGGTGGACCCTCCTTTTAGGATGAGGGAACGATATATGCTTTCTCTAAATGATTTAGAGACACACACCCCAACCAATTAGTAGTGAGTTACAGTTCCCAACTCCATGTTCATTACGGAGTTGATGCCAGCTATTCTGATGGTACGAGAGGGACACGGTTTGAAAATAGTGCCTTCAGTAGCCACTTCAGCCCCTCTCTTTGATGGTCTTTCCACTGAGGCTGCTCCAACATCTAGTAAGTTGGTGATACAGTGTCCATTTTCCTTGAAATCCTCTGGGGATAATGGAGTTTAGTATGAGGTATCCATCCCTTATTCTCAGCCTTATTTTTCCATGCTTGCAGGGGTCGAGTAATTCAACATTTTCTTTTTTATTTAATACTTTTGTTTATAATATTTTGATGCATTGAATCTCTTATTGTACTCTTTTTCCATTTCTCACACGGGTTTGGAGCAATTGTCCCGATAACTGGGCTCATACCTAGCTTTTCTTCGTAGGATGATTAGAGACTCGAGTTTCGATGATCAGGTGATTGAGGATGCCTTAAGAACCTTTGGCCCTTCAATTGGTGGAGCTCCTAAAGCGAATATCCTTGATACTTCTCGGAGGATGTGTCCCCAATTTTGGGTTCTTTCATATCCTATGGTTCCTGGGGGAGGTACAATAGTTTACGAGGGTACTAGGATACCAATGTCAGCATCCAACTCGAGTGAGGACGATGAGTAGGTGGATGGTGGTTGTTGAAATAGTGTGAGACCTTAGACCCAATAAGAGCCTCCTATAGGACCTTAAATAGGTCATTGGAGAGATGTGTCAAAGTAGTAGATAAGTACATAAAGTTTTTCGAACCTCACCTATGGATCATATGTCCATTGTCAATGGGATCCATTATATATTAGATCATAAAAAGATTATTACAATCTGAAAGACCCCTTGAGATTTGGTTAAGAGAGTCTGAGGTCACTACGATCTTTTTCACTAACACATAGGACCTTAGGAGGTAATTAATGGAATTATCTGACGGTTCCTAAGTCTTTGTTTAGGGCTCAACGGGGTATACAATATATAATAAATAATCCAAACAATAGCTATTTTGCAATAATAATGGGTTGATAAACAATGAGTCGATATTTATTTGATCTAGTTTCTCTTTGTTCCACTTGTGTATGATGATCTGAACATGTATTATACCATTCACTAGTCTCCCATATATATGCATTCCCTTAGAGAGAATTATTGGGTTGTAACAACATTTTGAGGGCCTCTTTTAAGGTTTGAAGACTATAGTAGTATGGTGAAATGCTTGTAGGTGATGTAAGGTAATTAATGGGTGCATTTAATGTTGATGGGAGTCATTAATGCTAGTTATCACGAGTCATTAATGCTTTGGAGGAGTAGTGAGGGGGATCATACCTATAGCATTACTGTAGACCTTTCTTTGAGGTAGATGTGTTCTAGGGAGATAAATTATGGTGTTAAAGAGGTCGACGATTGAACTTGGGACCTCTTTTTCACAAAATGCTTTTCTTTTCATATTCCAGAGAACGATCGTTCATTTTATCATTTACATTAACAAAAGGATTATGTATGCCTTAGTGATTGTTAAAGATAATTCAAATGTGAAACTCATCAAGAGGCACAACAATATAATTAAAATTATTTTTATTCCATTATGGCAAAATTCGGCACGATTATACAAATCTAACTTCCCTAAAACAACTTCCCCCACCAACCTAACTTCCCTAAAACAAATCAAACCAAATTACTCCTAAACAAACTAACCAAACCTTCCCAAATTTATTCCCAAAAAACCAAAATTAACAAAACACATAAAATCTTCACAAATATCACCAGCTTTATAAAAGACCCTACCCGCAGCTACCAGAAGATCCAACCCCATCACCAACTTCTCCTTGAGGCCCCGAAACTTCCCCTGCTTGGATAATATATCGAAGGCGCTCCATGGAACGGTAATCTAGGACCAACCTAGAGGAAACCACCATGCCCCCTATAGTGTCAAACATAGCAAACCATCTCTGACCAACCTCCTCTGTCAAGATCTTGGCCACTACCCTCTTCTACAACCATTTCATATAATCTCTGAAAAAATGCCAAACCAAACCCTGCCAATAGATTGGGAAAGACAGGTTGACAAATGATGACTCTCCCACAGAGAGCCCAACCACATGCACATGCTTTTAGTCAAATCCTCCACAGGAAAGAAGTCCAGGGTACGGGAGGGCACAGTCTTATCCCATCCGACATGACACAGGAGACGCCTGAGAAAATACAAGGAGGTCTGCCGGATACCGACTAACTGAACATACCGGTATTCTCCCATTTCCAGAATAGGCTGCAACTCCCCCCACCAGGGCACTGACCAGCGCAAACATCGAGCTCCGTGCTCCACAAACAAGTTTAACCAGTTCTCTATAGTCGGGCCAAAGCTTATGAAACAGTGGGTGAAGAAATTCGGTACATCTACCAAAGAATATTTTTCCGGGGGATCGCCAAGTGATATTTCTCACACAGCCACATGAATAGCATAACCGAGATGCCTCTCAAAAAATTCAAACGACCTTTCCGCCAAGAATCTAGACCATTCAGGGTTTCTACCACTATCACCACCATAAGATTATGAGGTTATATCATCCAAGCAGTAATGGTAGAAAATTGAGGGTCCACCAGCAAATCCCTGATCACCACTAATAGCTTCGAAGTTAATCCAAGGGCAATGACTTTGATATGGCCCGCATAATTAACATTTTACAGACACACAGAGTACAGTACAGTTGGGAGGAAGATCATTCCTCCAGTGACCAATGGCCAAGCCGCCAAAGGAGAGATATGGAGAAGTCCTGCTAATAGCTCCTTAGTAGACCGAAATAATTCAGGCATGGACACCGCCACACTGAGATTTTCCCCCAATATAGAAGAAAACTTTTCATAGTTCGGGTAGACCTTGTCCAAGACAAAACCAAAAACATGATCATCGGGGTACCAAAATGTTTCTACCCCCGTCAGCATGTTCCAGTCAATGGGTCGATTGCGCAATAAAGAGACACGATGCAACTTAAAGGTGTCGTAGTCTACATTGTACAAACACAGCTTCTAAATTCTCGAGATAAAAGGAAATTCTTCACTTATGGGAAGGGCCATTTTGGAAATAACAAGACACAAGACAAGAAATAAGAAAGAGAAATAGAATGTGAATGGGTGAAGAAACCTCCCCACCTTAAAATTCGAATCAAATACGACCCCATCAAGTATGAGAAGTTGAAGAAGTGCAATCAAATCCTTGGGGTGATTTGACTGGACTGACCTATCGATAGGAATGATAAGGGGCATACTGATCGACACACATGTATTTTTGATAATTCCATCTTTCCTAATTTTTCAAAATCAAAATCTCAAAAAATAATCTTAATTTCAAAGAATTCAAGATTTTTCTTCCTATATTTTTACCCATCCTGTCTCAAAATAAATTTTCTGTGGAGTAATTCTAATCCTTTTTACGGTCTCAGTAACAAAGTAAAAAGTGCATGTAGATTAAGTCATTTAAAGAAAAGATAAAAAAAAATTCCATTCATTTCATATATATATATATATATATATATATATATATATATATATATATATATATATATATATATATATTGCCATTATTACATCTTTTGTAGTAAAAAGAAGAAGAAAAACAACGGGACTCAACCTGAAACCCCCAAACTCTCTCCCTCCCTCGGATCCCCTGTCCTTGCGATGTGCACACTTCTCCCAGCGACGAGCTGAGGAACCTCTACTACCCGATCCAGATACATCCTCAGAAGAAATAGATGGCACAAGGCATGAAGGAACCGAAATTGAATCCCGAATATGAGTTGTCACAAAAGCTACCTAGTTTTGGATTCCCCTCAGCCAAGTAGTCGTCACCCGAGCGTATTGCAACCAAATAAAAAGGTAAATCATTCAATCTAAAGTAAAAGAGAAATCATAAAGATAAAGAACAAAGAGATGAAAAGATATAACTCCAACTGAAAGATGTCCTCCGTCAACCCCAACATCGCTAGGTCCATAGCATTACGAAAATTCTACATACTCAACAATCCCCCTCCAGCTAGTCAGATATTGTAGGAAGGAGGAGCAAGCTGGAGAAATAGAACCTTCGACATCGTTGCCAGTGCTGACATCGATGCACCACCAGTACTGTGGGAAGACCCCACCGACTGACTCACACCCTTGTCTGAAGCCGTAGGAGGTTGAGACATATTCACCATGTCGTAGATGCAGGACAACATCATCCATCTCGTCACAAAGTCAAGGTAGTCACAAGTCACCACCGCATCCGTATATGACGAGTAGGGCTCACCAACCATTGCCACTACTTGGCCTCCTTCGACATCTCTCAAACCCGCCTCATATATCTCAAGGGAATCGCCGATGTGATCGCCACCTCATCCTCCATAATTTGTCAAATACTCTCTCTCCTAAATACTAGGAGTAGCCAAACTCATGCATCATTAACCAACGCATTTACGTATGCATCCCGATCACCTTTATATATTGAATGGACATCCCCTAGGGATAGAAGGTCACATTCAATTTTTCCAAGATATAGTCAATACTCGCACAAATAAAGACAACGCCAAAGAAAAGGATTCAAAAGAGAGAAGAAGAAATAATATGGTCGCTCGTCAGGGCATTCAAGACCTGACGTACTGTCAATAAGGAGAGAGACTACTTCAATCGCCGATTGGACTTCTGCCACTGGCACATCCCACAGAAGTTCCCCATCGACTCATCACAAAAACCAATTAAATGGGCATTGAACCCGATCACCTCATAGAACCACGTCTACAAAAGGACAAGAATCAGCAATTAGAAGAAATAAAAAAGGAAATAAAAGAAAATGCATAAGGAAAAATGTAAAAAAAATACCTTCAAAAGGTACGTGGCACCAGTAAATGTCTACTGGCAGCACCGGCTAAAGGTCGCCAAAGTCGGTCTCCCCCAGCCAAAGAGAGGGATATTCGAAAATAACCTCAAATATGGTAAAAACCACAAGTGGACGACGTCGCCACTCGACGCCACCAAAAACCCTCCCAACATAAGAAGAATAAACAAACGGGCCATCTTCCACACATGCAGCCCGTCAGTCTCATTGATCTTCCGACTCAGCAAAAGCTACTTGAGAATAGAAATACATATTGAATCCCCTGAGACTATCTGCCCCACATCGCCCACTGCCGCATCCACTGCCACCGGTGACACCCACAGAGACCGATCCACCTCTATCTACGTACCCTTGTATTCGATCCCCAGTAGCTCCTGAACATCAATGGGATTCACCGTCATCTCCCCAAATCTGAAGTGTATGGTGTGGGTAGTATCCCACCACCTCTCTCCCAGAGTGCATAAAATGATCGTAGAGTATGGCGTATCATCCAATGCAGACGTCAACTGACCAAAACTTGCAAAAGAGACGAACCAGCACACCACTGCAGAAAGGTGTCTCACACATCCCTGAATCCCGTCGTCCCCCAGGAGCGAAAACTCATAGCAGCAATGTTAGTTTGCCAAAACAGAAAGAAACCCATTATCAAAATTCAAAGAAACAAGAAAATGCAAAAAAGAAGGAAAAGAATGCCAAAAGTCATGCGGTACTTACATAATCGCTAGGGTTCATCACCCTAGATGACCGGTGATGTGAAGGCTCACGCAGAAGAGTTCGATTATTGGCAACAGGATCAAATAAGTCGAAAGCATTCTCATTGTCCAACGCTAAGGTCACCTTAGCCAGCCACTCTAGGTTCGCCCAATTTTCAACACCCAGCCATGCCATGTGAGTCTCACTACTTGAGAAATCTGTCATTTTCTATTATCGAATGAGGAAAGAACACAGGAATAAATTTTAAAAGAGAGAAGCAGAAGATAGGAAAGTTAAAAGCTGTGAAAAATGAAGAGAATTCTCCCTTTTCTATTAGAGGCATCCTCAACAGAAATCAGATGCTTCCCCAGCAGGGCTACGTAATATCCTATACCTTTCCCCAGCAGAAATTCTCGAATTAAACCTTTTTCCCAAAAAAATTCTGAACAAAGATAAAAGCCCTAACCGGACATCTCTCCCCAGCAATATATCCCCAGCAGAATCCCAAAACCTCAGGTTATCAACTGTTTCCCTAAGTGGAATTTTCATACTATGATTTTTATCTCTTTTCAAAAAGATGTAATCCTTAGAGAGAAATATCTTCCCTAATAAAGTCTCTGAAAATGGAAAATTTTAAAAAAAATCCCAGAGCTCTATTCCCCATGCTCCCAACTTAAGGTTCTCAGAATTAACCTCGACCCTCAAAATTGGTCTCCCCCACTTAAAGGTCCTCATAATTGACCTTGGCCCTCAAAATTGGTCGCCCCAACTTAAGGTCCCCAAAATTGACCTCAACCCTCATAATTAGTCGCTCCCACTTAAGATCCTCAAAAATGTCGTCGACCCTTAGAATCACCCCCGCTTATGGTCCTCAGAATTGACATTAATCTCATAATTGGTTGTTGTCCCACTTAAGGTCCTCTATATTGACCTCGAACCTCAAAATCAGTGGCTCTAACTTAAGGTCCTCAGAATTGACCTCGACCCTCAGAATTGGTCGCTCCAACTTAAGGTCCTCAGAATTGACCTCGACCCTCAAAATTGGTCTCTCCCACTTAAGGTCCTCAGAATTGACCTCGACCCTTAGAATTGGTTGCTCCAACTTATGGTCCTCATAATTGACCTCGACCCTTAGAATTAGTCGCCTTCACTTAAGGTCCTCAAAATTGACCTCGACCCTCATAATCAATCACTCCAACTTAAGGTCCTCATAACTAACCTCGACCCTTAGAATTATTCGCCTACACTTAAGGTCCTCAGAATTGACCTCATCCCTCAGAATTGGTTGCCCTAACTTAAGGTCCTCAAAATTGATCTTGGCCCTCATAATTGGTTGCTCCCACCTTAGATCCTCAGAATTAACCTCAAGTCACAGAATCGTTCATCCTCAAAATTAGCTTAGGTCCCCAGAATCGGTCTCGACCCTCTGAAATGGTCATCCTCATCCCTTTAGTTCGCATAATTATCCTCTTTCCCAGAAGATCATGTGGTGTCTATTCAACGACTTACACTTGTTATAAGATCACCTATCAAGGGGCTCTATAGACACCACATTCTAGGACCCCATAAGTATCTCCTTAGTCCCTAAGGCCTCCCTAATTCACTTCAAATTCTAAGTCATACTTTGAGTATCTAGAGGCTATCAGGTTCTCCCGGGCCCCATTTGACTCCGGTCAACTGCATCGTCTTAACAAAATCTCAATGAATCTTCGAAGGGCTCTGAATCCCATTTCCAATGGTTCACCCTATGTACAAAACATCATAACGGTTCGAATGAACGAACCGTTTTACTACTAAAAATCAATTTAGAGGCCATTGGGCGCTCTTGGGCCACGATTTGACCCAAATCAAATTCATTATCGGGGAGAAATCTCAATGGATCCTCGAAGGTCACTGAAACCCATTTCCAATGGTCCACCCCGTGCATGAAACGACATAACCGTTGGGTCGAACGATGCATTTTTCCCCTAAAACTGATTTGGAAGACACTAGGCACTCCCGAGCTCCGTTCGACCAAAGTCAACTCTTTAGCTCAAACGAGACTGAATGAATCTTTGAAGATAAATGAATACCATTTCCAATGGTCCACCCCATCCATGAATTAGCCTTATGGTATGGACGTACGATTCATTTTACTTCGAAAGGTCACCGAATATTTTCGGGCCCCATTTGACCAAAGTTAACTCTCCGAACCAAGCGAAGCCCTTTGGATTATCGAATTGCCTCACACGATCATTCTAATGGTCTTCCCCACGCGTAATTTTGACTTACGGTTTGGACGAATGATCCATCGTCATTCGACGATCTTCTGCCCAAAAGATCGAGGGGTACTTTGGAGCCCTATTTGACCCAACATCAACCCTCGAACCTGAGAGAGGCCTGAAATAATCTTAAAGGTATCTAAATTACCTTTCTAACAGTATTCTCGGTGTACGGTTTGGACTTACAGATTGCATTTTACAATCATTTTTCTCAACAATTCACTTGAGACTGCAAATTGGTAGGTCCATTTTCCTGCCTATCGGCAGTGTGTTTTGGGCTACCTATCGATTGTTAGGGCAAGGACTATTACGATCATAAGTCCCCCTAACCTATATAAGTAGATCATGAGCTCACTTCAAAAGGAACCCAAGATCCATCAATATTAGTGATCTCAGTAACATTCTTATGCAATCAGCAAAGTTTCCTTGTCTGAAATTCCTTTCCACCTTCCATTACCATCATTCTAATATCTAATTTAGAAAAAATATCCCTCTCTCTCATATATCATTCATCCCAACTTACAATGAATCTCATCAAGGATCAAGGTAAAGCTTCAAGTCTCCAAAAAGTCCAAACATCCTTCTCTCATTAAAATTCTTTATTTTTGCATTAATTATTTAAATTATTAATTTAGCTTTTACTTTAGATCATACACATTAATACCTCATCCTTTATTATCTATATTGTACATAATTTATTTTCTATAAAAAATTCAAAACAAAGAAAAGGAGGGTTACACCCCATAAATTTTGACGGGATTCTTCATCACATTTTTTCAAAACTGAAAAATATCTTTTCTACAAACACACGCATACAATAAACTCCCATTTGAATATATGGTATAAACCACACCCTTGTGTGGCATGCGAACTACATAGGCTTTGATGCCTTTATAAGCTACATAGGCGTCTAAGGCTAAAACGCAAGACTCGACTCCTATTTTCATCATCTTTCGTAATTTATCCATATATTATTCATATATATATATCATACTTGTGTTTCATATGTGTGCTTTATCCAACATATATTATCATTTCATCATAACGATCAATATTTTGATGAGCGCACACATCATATTTTTCTAATTATTATTTTGGGAACATTCGTATGGATGACCTCGCTCCATCTTTTCCATGATGCGAGTCAAGCGATTCCAATCTCTATTTATATATACAGGCACACACACTTCACGAAGAAATTAAGAAAAATAGTAGAATAAGTCCACATGACCGAAAGGGTGGGATGGGTGCCTAAAACCTTCTCACTCCTTAATTTATCCCACAAACCTCTGATCTATTTGATTTGGCCAGCATCAGTTTTTATTTGATGCCGCTCTCTTGAGGCAGTGACATGTTCTTTTACTTAATTTGTACAAAATAGGCTAGCGACTATATTTCTTTACATCACCACAAAATCGACGACGCCCAAAGTACCCCACAACATTATGAGGGGGCGTGACCTTTATCTCTCCCTTCCCCCCCCCCCCCCCCCGAAAGTTCCCCATGGAGGGGAAAGATATCATGATGTCCATAGGTTGATTTTGTTCTAACGACTCGTCGCCTCAAAGCTTTTATTTAAGGCAAATTTTGCTCAGAAAAATGGTGTGCAGAACATACATAATTACACAGAACCCACACATCTTTCTGCATTTGTTTACTAATGGTTTCCAAGGCTAAAAACATCCTTTGTGATTACAAGATCCGAGTTTACATACCTTATGTCATGAGATCTTGTATTGCATCATGGTTTCATTATTCATCATTCGATGAACCTGTTTCATGCGGTGGACTCCGTACTTGCTGATTGACTGTTGCTGGCTGTATCAATGGATATCGAGGAATGCGTGGACTCGCGTGTTGTGGACCTAGCGTAGGTGGACTCCTACGTTGAAATATGGTGGAGTGGTTGAAGGAATAAGAGGTTTCAAGACTTGTGGGGATAAAGTCGTTGTGTATCTTCCTTTTGTAAAATCGTATCATAATGATTCTCTGGTTTTGATTGTTCGAGGTTTTTTCTCGTTGTGGTTTCCTCGGACATCGACGTGTTTTATGAGCATTCTTTACTTTATATTGCTTAATCCCACTAGATGCATGCTTATGGTTAAGAAGAGAAAATTGGCTTAATTATTTTAGTTCATAAAACTGGTATCAAATAAAAGTAAAAAAAGGTTTTGAAAAGGAAAAATGTTTTTCACCTAAAGGAAACACATGAAGGGACCGTCATCATTTTACAAATTGGTATCAGAGCTAGAAATACTATTTTACTATATGAGTGACCCAACATGTCTTTAAGTATGAATTTCAATATTTATAAAGGTTTTAGAACACCGATTTTTTATGGGTCAAATTACGCTTATTGGAAGATGTGTATGAAGAGTGCACTTAAGGCCATAGATGAGCGTGTGTAGTTAGCGATAGAAAATGGTGGACACCACCAGTCATGAGAAAGGATGAGGCCATATGTTTAAAACCTATTGAGTCATGGATTAAAGATGAACACAGACTTGCACAATACAATTTCAAAGGTTTAAATGTTATCTCCTCGCCTGTCACCCCAGAAAAGTACAATCGAACTATGATGTGTGAAACGTCAAAAGAGTCTTGGGATGTCCTTGGTCTTACTCACGAGGGCACTAGCACGGTTATAGATTCTAAACTTCAAAACCTCACTACCCAATTTGAGATTATTAAGATGTTAGAGAGTGAGACGTTTGATGAGTTTTACACTAGATTGTACCATATTGTCAACTCATTGTTTAACTTGGGAGAGAAAATACTCGACAATCGAGTCAAAAAGAAAATTTTAAGGTCATTGCCTAGTACATTTTATCCAAAGGTGATCGTTTTGAAATCCTTGGGTTTACTTGACTCAGCGAAATTAAAAGAGCTTGTAGGTGACCTACAAACTTATGAGATTGCCATGTTTACCTCCAAGAAAGTTCCAAAGAAAGAAAAAGGCATTGCTTTGAAAGCCCGAAAGGCAGAAACAAAAGTTTTGAAGAATGGTGAATCTGAGACCGTTTTCGAAGATGTATCCTTGTTGGAAAAGAAGTTAAAACGTTATTAAGTTCCAAAAGAAATCGAAATATTCCAAAAGACTTGAGAAATTCAAGAAAAACAAGGATGATCACGTCCCTAAGAATTGAAGTGAAAATGATAACAGCGATGAGTCAAATTAATGTTTTGCTTTTGAGGGCTATGTCCATAGGGTAGCGAAGTGCCCCGCAAGACTTAAGAAGGAGGACAAAAAAATGATTGCATATAACACCACCCTTAGTGATAGTGAACTGGACCACTAATCTCCCATTAAACCTCAAACCTCCATCAGAACTAATTGAATAAGACTCAGCACCCTCAGTTAAAATCCGTACAATCTGGTCCTGGCAAAATGAGTCTGTGCCTGTATTACTCTCGTAACAATCTCGGGTGTCACTGTCATGATAGATATGAAGGAATGGGCTACTGTATCCTGGTGACCCAACTCTTTCCACTTTGCTCTTCAGACGTTCGCTACGACGTCTATCGATCTATGACTCAACGCATCAGCAACCACGTTGGCCTTCCCCGGATGGTATTGTATGTCAAACTAATAGTCTTTCACAAACTCTAACCACCTACGCTGACGCATATTCAGCTCTCGCTGAGTGAACAGGTACTGCAGTGACTTGTGGTCTATGAACAAGCGAAACTTCTCCCCCAATAAATAATATCTCCATATCCTCAATGCAAAAATGACCACTGCTAACTCTAGGTCGTGAGTGGGGTAATTTCTCTCGTGTGGCTTAAGCTTATGGGAGGAAAAAGCTATAGACTTCTCCTCCTGCTGAAGTACTCCCCCGATTCCCCGTAAGGAGGCATCGGTGTAAATGAGATACTTTACACCTGACTTGGGTAAAGCGAGAACTGGTGCCAAAGTCAACTTGTCTTTCAGCTCATCGAAAGCTAATTGACAAGTATCGTCCCCCTTGCAAGTCAGGTTCGTCAGTGGACCTACTATCTTAGAGAACCCTCAGATGAATCTTCTGTAGTACCCGGTTAACCCCAAGAAACTACGCACTTCCATCGGTGTCATGGGCTATCCCCACTCCCTCACTACTGACACTTTACTCGGGTCAACTGCTATCCCTAATTCAGATATAACATGTCCCAAAAACTGCACCTCCCGTAACCAGAATCCGCACTTCTCGTACTTAGCATATAACTGATGCTTTTGTAGAGTCTGAAGAACCTGACTTAAGTGCTCAGCATGATCTTCCTCAGTGTGTGAATATATCAGGATGTCATCTATGAAGACGATGACAAACTGATGCAGGAACTCTCTGAACACTCGGTTCATTAAGTCCATGAATATGGCTGGAGCATTTGTGAGTCCAAATGCCATCACTCTGAACTCATAGGACACATATCTCGTCAAGAAAGCAGTCTTCAAAACATTCTGCTCCCTAATCCGTAGCTGATGGTATCCTGACCTCAAATCTATCTTCGAAAAGAAAGTTGCTCCCCTCAGTTGGTCGAACATATCATCGATTTGAGGCAACGGGTATTTATTACGTATCGTGACCTTGTTTTGCTCCCGGTAGTCCACGCATAACCTAAGTGAACCATCTCTCTTCTTCACAAACAAAACTGGAGCGCCCCAAGGTGAGGTACTCCTACGAATAAAGCCCTGACCTAACAGTTTCTCTATTTGATCTCGTAACTCCCTCATTTCCGCTGGAGCCATACGGTATGAAGCGCGTGCTATTAGTCGAGTATCCGGTAACAAATCTATGACAAAATCTATCTCTCGATTGGGGAGTAGGCCTGGTATTTCCGAAAATACATCATAAAACTCACGAACAACTGGGATCGAGTCTAAGGGAATCATGACCTCCTTAGAGGTATCCTCCTCTATGTAATACAAATGAGCGGAAGATCCTCCCTCTGGGCGAGGCATCGCCACTAGAAACATCTCCTGCCCTGGAATGGCAAAGATAATACTCCCACCGAAATAATCTATCATGGCTCTGTATGCTACGAGCCAATCCATGTCAATAATAACATCGTGCTCATACATATCTAAGACTAACATATCTGCTAGTAGGATTAAGCTACCAATCTCTACTCCCACACCTCGGCATATAAAGAAAATTAACGACCCATTTCCCAGTGGTGAGTCTACGCATGTCACAGTGCTCTCTGTTGTGGCTAATAATCCTAAGGCCTTCGCAAAGTGAGTAGCTATAAAACAGTGTGTCGCCCCAGTATCAAATAAAACCCGACCCATAGTACCATGGATAGGAAACGTACCCTCAATCGCGGGTGGTGCCTGAGGAGCTGCTGCCTGTTGGACGTTATAAACACGTTCGTACTGTAACTGCCCCTGCTGTACTGGAGCTGCTGGGATGGCTGGTAGGGCTGGTGCCTGAGCTGGTGCAGAAAGGGCGGCTGGAAAAAGTGGCCTCTGTGGCTCATTACAGGTACCCTGCTGCTGTGGGGCCCTATCTCCCTCTGGAAAATCCTGGCGCCTATGGTTATTTTTACCACACCCAAAGCATCGGCCTCTGAAATTTCCTCCCCTCTGTCCCTGCTGATTACGGCCCTGCTGGCCATTACCACCCCGCCATTGGCCCTACTGGCCCTGTTGAAAATACTATTGGCCCTGCTGCTGACCTTACGGCTGGCAGTGTTGGCCTTGATGGCCCTGCTGATTAGACTGGCCCTGCTGGCCCTGACTCAATCCCCCAAATTCCTGCCTGGAGTCACCTGATCGAAACAGCTTGGCAAGGTCCCCTGATGGAAACTCTGCTCATTATGACGAGTCTGCCCCTGAGATGTCGGTGCTCCACTGGTACTATTACACCCTATCCTGCCCTGCTGGCTGGACTCTCCCGCTCGTTTACTTCCCTACAGATGGAAGCAGTGATTCTGGCAGTGTAACAAAGCAGCATTGAGTACATCAGTGTAGGTACTCAGTGACAGATTGCCTGTGAGATGCTAACGGATCCTCCAAGCCAACCCGTCCACAAACAACAATATCTTCTTCCCCTCAGTGGGTGCCTCATCTGGCACTATAGTGAGAAGTCTAGTGAACTCCTCCTCGTACTCAGCAACAGTCGTATTATTCCATTTCAGATTCAGTAACTTTTACCTCATCTTAGTCTGCACGATGGATGGAAAGTATTTGCGGTCAAATCGCGCCCAAAATGACTGAATAGTGATAATGTCCCTCTCCTCCAAGGTGGTGGTGGATTCCCACCACTGCAAAGTGGCCCCCACTAGCTTGAAGGAAGCCAACAGTTGTTTCTGCATGTTCGTGCACTCGTACATGCGCAGATGCATCTGGATATCTTTCTTCCATTGGCTGGCTATAATGATATCCGAACTACCCACGAACTCTGGGGGAAGCGCCTTCTGGAAGACATCCCTAGATCGCTCCCATGCAGATGGAAGCTGTGCCGGTACTAGCGCCACTGCCTGAACCTGGGGTGGAGCCTGTTGCACTACCTCTAATGCGGCATTTACCGCCTGGGCAACGATAGCAGCTACCTCTGTTGCGTTCATCGTTCCCTGGGCCAAAGCTGCTGGCTGCTCGGCCTGGGCACGTCTATCCTTGAGTGTGTGTCTCGGAGGCATCTGAAACGTAAAGGAATTTACTAGTCTACAGTTATTAGCAAATCCCAAATAGCTGAAGACGTAAGCGTAAATGCAAGAATACCACAATCCTAAAAATAGGGCACTATAGTAAGGACGCTAAGCTGAAATCGAAATAAGTCGTACAAATCCTAAAGGACACTAGAACATGATGCTCTGATACCACCTGTGACACACCACCTAATTAAATACCGGGTGATCAGTCCTTTATTAAATTATAACCAAGGTGAACGGTTGGTTCATTCTTAGCATCACTATCGCAAAAACTTTTCAAATTAAACACCCTAAATAATTAAGTTAAGTGTCAAAACCATTCAAAAACTTTATTTCCATATTTAATTTAAGCCCAATGACAAAAACCTTTCATAATTCATTATTTAAGCGTCACACAATAATTAGACTAGAAAAGATCATCCAAGCAATTAAAACATTAAAATAACAAATTCCAACTTTAAAACTTCAAAGGAAAACATCATGACAGCAACAAATCCCAAAGTAAAAATACTGAAAGTAAATGAGTCATAATATCTGACAAAACCAACTGAATAAGTAAAAGGGCGACACATGCCCAACTGGATAAAACAGAACTAGGAGTGGAATCAATAATGAGGTCGTCTAAGCAAAAGGGCCTGCAACTCCCACCTAAGCTACAACACGTTCCTTCCAAGGAATTCTAAGCATGACGCCCCTGTGGCTGGGCACCTGTAATATATACATATATATACAAGAGAGGAGAGATAACAGGAAACGGGTCAGAGCCCAATTGTAAAACAGTTTAAAATTTAATTTAGCAAGTATTTAAAATGCTTACCGGCTAATGCAACAATCATATTAATATGCGGCCCTCTCTTGAGAAATTTTCACCTCTCGTCTACACACCTACCGCATTATTAATCCCAACAGTTTAGCTTATCTTAAAATCCTCATAAGGTTTCATACCGATGATTTCTAGTTCTAAGATAATTAATTTCTGAAAAGTTTCCGCATAAATCTCATTTTATTATAAAGTTTCTCAGTATTGCCTCAAACTTTTCAAACACTTATAAATTTGGAATATTTATTCATTACTCAACTGCTTTTAATCACAGTAGAAAGTTTCCCAATTTAAATTCTCTCTCTCTCTCTCTCTCTCTCTATATATATATATATATATATATATATATATATCAATCACTCTCATAATATATCTATATATATACTATAGGCACCCCACATAAATTTATGGTGCTGGCATACTCTGTTATCAAGTCCCCGTATCACTCGTACTAAGGGAAATACTAGTTCGGAATCACTCTCGAACTGTATTAACACAAAATACATACAAATTGAGGCGAAGCATAGTTCCAAGTCACTAAGAGGTCAGCAGATACCTCACGTCTCTTAGGACCGTCTGACTATCGATCCGATAGTCTGTACTAAGGATTCCTATGTTCTAGGGTACAAGTCAATATCCCCCATAAAGGTCCCATTGAGATAAGACTGCCCCGGAGCGGTAATCTCAGTGATAGCAAGTAGCGCGGGCATATTTTTACACGTATATAGTATATGCACAATCACAGTCATATATGTATACTACCATTCCCATTTCTAATTTAGGTACACCCACGACCCATACTTATGATATTCATCCTTAGTACGCATTACTAGATTATCCCGTATAACGGTTCGTCTCTTTTATTCTTATTTATGGGATTATTCCAAACTTAGTTTGTAACACTCGTAGAATCCTATCTCCCTATGTGTAATTTTAGCGGGTACTCTTTTATCTTATGACGTAACTTCCTTACGAGCTTCACCCTTTAGACACACTTTCCATTATTCCTTAAGTGTAAAACACTTCCGTTAATGTTAATCTCATCTTACATTAAAGGTTCCATTTTTTTTAAAGTCCTACTGGTCTTCTTTATATCCCAAAATGTTCTAACAATAATCTCCAAGGATTACTATTCATTTAAATTGGAATGAACTATTTAAAAAGGGTAATATGAGTTTTCCAGGAGGGGTCGATCGATCGATCGATGGCAGGGGATCGATCGATATATGCTCTTGGGTTGATCGATCGATCAAGCAGTTATGGAAAAACTACAGAATTAACAGTTACGAAAATCCTATTCCTAAATCATCCAAATCATCCTTTTCCACTCCCAAACTCCCAACAATTGATACTACAAGAGTTATATACCCAAATGGATAATATGTTACGTACAACATGCGAGTTTCATAAAGTATAACGAATTAAAAAGGGCCAAAATCCATGTAAATATCAAGAACCCTAATATTATCTTTAACTTAGTTTTTCCCATTCTTTTTCCATATTTTCTACTCCTAACTCAATGCAAATTCGTGGTTCAACCTCTACAGATGAATTTGATTTCTAGAATATGATTATCACCTCTATATCATGTAATTTCTAGTCTCCAATATATGCTTTCTTCCATGAAAACTAGTCCTAACCAACCCTAAACTAATATAATTGAAGCATTAACTAAAATAAAGCAAGATAGATACTTGCTTGGAAATATTTGTGTCAGATTTGTGGAAACGATTGGTGTGGTTGTGATCCTCGTTGCACGATCTACAATTTGGCGACGACGGCAGTGCAAACGGTGGAGTTCTTGGCCTAAAACTCCTTGCAAAGCTTCTCCTCTTCCTCTCCAATGGCCGTCTTTTGTTTTTGGTTATTCTAACCCTAGAAGACAACTTCTACCATCTGATATAACCTTAGAAAATTCGTGGGTTTCCATGCCTAAAAATACAAAATGTCTAAAACGCCCTCCCGGGATGTTAATTAGGCCTAAAAACACCTTGAGACCCAAACTAAACCCCCGGGTACATTATTTTGACAATCTCGACCCTTCCGAACGCATTGACGCACTCAAAATGACCATACGGGTGACTTATAATTTAGTCACTTTTAATAATTCGAATTTAATCCCGGCACGACACAGGCGCGTCCCGATAAATTTCCAAAATTATCAAATCAGCTTCTCGTCATAATTCTTCTAAATTTAATTACACATCTTACTTTACCCATAAAGTAATTTACAATAAAATTTCAATAATTACTAACTCACATCACACTAGTAAATATTTAAATGATTTTCGAATTAATATTAAATTAATATCTCCAATTGAATTTAATAAATCCCCAACATTTAAAAGTCATAAGAATACGGGGTATTACAATAGAATCCATCAATCACAATTTTCTAAAGGAACACTCTTAATGTACTAAACATAAGGTAAAGCATAAATGAGTTATGAACATAAAATATACAAGATATTAGTAAAAACTAATTTGTAGTGCAGTCCTAAAGTTCAAAAACATCTAACACAATTTCTAAACACCTAAAGATGTGACAAGGTAAGTATATATAAAACACGTCTTCACAAAATCTGATGGTGAAGCATGGGTAATATCATGAATAGAAACCACCAAGTATATAGGATATACTAAGATATAAAGTATTTTAATTTAGCATCCTATCAAATAACATCAATAAAAGTGAAGATCAAGCATATTTAGATAATATAGCACTTTTATCCTAATGCGAGAACTTTGATATCAATATATATTTATATATGGAAAATTTTCATAAATATCAAAGTCAATGGCAACACAACATAATCTAAGAACATGAATAAGCAACACCAAGTCTCTAATCAATTAACACTACTCAATAGCAAGTATATACAAATATAAAAATTATCACTCAATAAAGGTAATATCCTCAATCATGCATTTTCAATTATATATTTTTAGGAAACTTTCAAGATATACTATATATGGAAAAATAATAAGATGAAAAGTAAATGATACAAATTGAGCTTCTAGAAACTTATCTCAAATAAAGGTTTTTACGTGGAATAATCAATATTTATGCAATAAGAGAACAACATCAAGGTAAATTTTTAAAAAGTAAAAAAATAGGCAATATTATCACACTTACCAAAGTTCAAAGACTATGTTCAATGTTAATAATGAAGAAAAGATTATCTATAAAAGTTAAAAAAATATGATGAGAGTTTAAACTAAAAACATAAGATCATATCTCGATTGTTAAAAAAATGAAGTGAATATCGCTGAGAGAAAGGTAGAAGATCAAGTTCAATTAAGATAATGAAGAATAAAACAAAGAACTGAAATATTCGACTCAAGTGAAATATCCAACACCCTATTTAGGATTAATTCAACTACTACTTTCCCTTCTCAATTGGCAATTGGTTAAAACCATTTATCTCGTATCTTTTGTGTCACTCAATTTTAGATAGATGAAAATCTTTAAGACATTTCTATGTTCAAATTCTTTTGTATGTGGTGGGTTTCACTCAAGCACAAACATGGGACTCTGTTCCAAAATTTCAAAGGTAGCATCATCCAATCAAATTTGTATCCCTCCACATCTTCATTTATGATTTTTTTTCAGGATAGCATAAGCTTTTCAATAACGTCCAAATCATAAAAGAAAATTATCACATACGCATATAGGAGTTAGACACACTTTCAAAAGTCTATTGAATCTTTGAATGCTTTTAAAAGATTTAAAATCTATGGAATTTCCCACAAAGTGATATCAACTCAATGAGTAGTACGATGTAAAGTGAAACAAGCTATCTCTCAAAGTATAAATTTTCTCAATGTTTTTAAGTCTTAAAAGAAAATCGAATTGATCTCATGAATCACATGGCATATTCTTCAACAAATATTAAAATGATCAAATAAAACATTTTTTTTATACCAAAATATATCATGGAGTATATCATCTAAAAGTTAAAAATGTGCTTGTACCAAAAATCTTTTTGAATTTTTTGATGAAAGATATGTACAACCAAAAAGAGGACAATATAGGATCAAACAATATATATGAAGAACATAATCCTAAACATGTTCCAACAAGCTCATATTTTACCATGAAGATAACCAATGAAGTCATAAGATAATGAATCTAGATAAATATAAGGTTAAGGTTAAGAGAGCATGTAAAACCTAATAACAAAACTAGGTGAAATATAAGGATAATAAACAATTGCAAAGAATATATGTACAAGGTAACATAAAAACACTTCTAATATGCATGGTAACATAACAAATATGGATTAATAAAAGATCAACTATATGTGGCAATCCTAAATATAGTTTTAAAAAACCAAAACAATGTATTAAAAAAAATAGAATCTTTCCCATTAATTTAAGATATAAACCAAGGGCAAATCAAGAAATCAAGAAAATAAAAAAGTCAAATATGAATTATCAATAATGATAAATATTAAATATAATCTCATAAATGAATTAAAAGTACATAGCCTAACATAAGATATAAGATATGGGATGCTTATAAAATCTATGACCAAAAATAAAACAACCTCAAGCATTTAGAGGAAGAGGGAACCAATTTTAGAATATTTTTAGTATCAAATTTAATTCCATTTGATATATCCTTCTTAATCCATACATGACTCACAGGAGGAGCCTCAGGTTCAAATGGGGCCACCAGCCACATTTGTAAGGACATTTTTGTCCATTGTCAATATGTATGTCGTACGCCGTTACACCGTTGAAGAAATTCAAGATCGCATCTACATCAACGGATCCGAATATCAAAGCGTCTTCAACATCATAGCTTCTGCGAGAATGAACTTGGTAAAGTTTGGTTTTTAAGTTCCTTAAAGTTCATACTTAGTATTGGGAAATTTTTATAAAATGTTTTTTTATAAAAATAAGAAGTAAGTTTTTTCAAGCAAAATGAGGCTTTTAAAAGGATTTTAATTTTCTGGATAACCGGACCGGTCCACCCTTATTTTAAAAGAACCGATCCGCCCCCAGACCGATCCGCTTTGGTCCAGTATACCACGGACCGATTGCGAACCGAAGAAGCCTATTTTAAAAAAGAATCGATCCGAGGTCGGACCGATCCGCCTCCTAGCTGGACCGGTCCGCCTGGGATAAATTCGAACAGTTCCGTGTGTTGTTTATCCACCATCTCATATTTCCTATATATATAACTATTTTGGTGGTATATTTTTTTAAGTCTTTGAGAAAACGTTTTTAAGAGTTCAAACACAACAAGACTTCATTTTTTGATGTGCCAAACATCTTTTTGATTCACACACAAAAATCCCAATTACTTTTGTGAATCTTTTGGCACCCTAGAACACAAGCTTTGCTACTGTTCAATCTTTGTGGAGAGATCTTTGCAACCGAGGGCTGCATGTCATTACTGAGGGAGTCTCTACAAAGTTTTATGGTTGCATGTCATTGAGGAGAGTTGCGGTTCTTCCTTTGTTTTTTGGGCTGCGAGTCCTTGGAGGGTGCTGCGTGTATTCTCTTGCTGAGTTCAAGACTGCGTGTCTTTGTGGGTTAGCTGCGCGTTGATCCATTGCAGATTTCTCTATGTAGTTGTAAGTTGCGATTTATATATTCATAGTGAAATAAAGGTTTTACCCGAAAGGGTTTTTTTTTCCTGAAATCTGTGTCTCAGCATATTTACTGTGCCGCATGCTTTATATTTGATGGGTTGATTTAGATGCATGTTTTAGGGCTGTATTTGTTTGATTTAAAAGTAGACTCTAATTAAATAAGGGTTCTTGGAAACTTGCAAATTTAATTTAAATCAATTATCACACTGTCGCACTTCACAACATTTATCTTCTCTTTTCCTTTTTTTCCTTTACCCACTTGGTAAAAAATATTTTAACTCTTTTTAACCCATATTTTCAACGGGTTTAGGTGCAAATTTCTTAGAATCACGACTTTTTTACCCTTTTTATTCCCTAAAAAATTCTTAACATTCTTACCAAGGTTTAAAAGAAATTTGGGTTTGAGTAAAAATTAAAATTTCCTCCAATGACCAACTTTGTGACAATTATCACATTTAAAAGGTTTTGGCTGGTCATTTGTGTTTGGGCTTGAGAAAAATTCTTTTAAAATGTTGACCTTTACTCAACTCGTAACTAAAATCTTCCGTGTGACCTTTCTTATGACAATAAGAACAAGCAAAGTTATTTTTAGGTCTTTTATGATTAAGAAAATGATTTTTGTTATCAACCTTGGGATGAACACGTTTATCTTTCTTTTCAAAATTATTTATAGCATTTTCCTTTTATCTATGTTTATTGTTTTATTTAGAAAGAAAAATTCACTAATGGGAGATGAAACATTAAACTTTTCACATCTCAACCCTCTTTTGTCATGACCTTTTCGGGTTTATATCAAAATAATATCCCCAATTTTTGTGATCCCGCCACTAGATTTACTTTCACATTTTTGTCTGAGATCAAATCATTTTGAAGATTTTCAACTTTCTTTTCCAAATCGATTTTGGACTCCTCACACAAGTAAAGATCCATTTTCAAATTTTTATGAGATGTAGAAAATATTTTCTTTCTTCTTTAAAATTGATAAAATTGTCGTCCTATTCTTTTGAAATAACGTCCTTATCTTTTAACTCATCCAAAAAGTACAAAGATTCAAAAAAGAAACATCAACATATTTAATCTTTTCAAAGAGGATAGGACCTTAAGCTTTTAAAATTCACAAAAATTCATTTTCATCTTTTAAAAGTGCAAGCTCATTTCAAAACTCTAATTTTTCTCTTTCAAGAGTTTTGACCTTTTTTTAAGGTCTCTATTTCCTTATTTTAAAACTTTTTTAAAATATAATAATTGGAGGCTATTCCCTTAACAACTTAATCTTCTTGTACGTGTGATCATGGTCAACTTAAAGTTGATCAATCATAGATGCTTTAAGTTGTAGTTATTGCTCTCCTTTTTATATTTTTTTGTGTTTGGAGGATTATAAAGCATTTTATTTAAAAAGTTTCGAAGACTCTTCATATAATTTATCATATTTAGATTCAAGAGTAAAGAAAACAAGTCATCGCTATCATCCTCACTAGATCTATACTCATTTTCGGGTGATGGATGACATAAAAAGTGGACTAAGATTGCAGTTCAATATAAGAGCTATTGGACATACTACTAGGCAAATACTAAAAAAGCTGACACCCAAAATCCATTTCTTCACACATATGATCTACCTATATGTGATTAAACCTAACAAAATGAGGTATATCTCTGATATCGATTGAGAGAATATGGGTGTAGAAAGAAACTATCTAAATTAAAAATTATTACCAAAATGAAAGTAATATTTAATTTAATCGAAATTCGGGAAAAAAATTAATCATAGTGTCTAAATGATAAAATATGATATACATATTAATTTAACTTAACAATATATGTTCATGAGGCATATAAGATAAATCAAAACTTGGAATGGTAAATTTTTGCACTTGATACGAGGACTTATATGAGGGAAAAAACCTTGCGGGAAAAACCTCGGGCCAGATTTACATCTTCCATAATATAGGTAAAGATTTATAAAAGAGAGAAATGATTTAAAAAATTGAACCTATTGTAGAAACAATAATGCCAAACCTCCATAAGACATTTTTTCCAATTTCTAGCTGGAAGAACAACCACGAATCTCTCTCCGATCACTCATGATATCCCAGTTGTCAACTTTCATTGATAATGTCACATTTGCACCAAATCTTCAAAAAAAAATTAAAGTCGAAGATAGCTTTTTGCTCCAAGGGAATAAGTGAAAATCCACTAATATAGATTTACAGATGTGAGAGTCGTAAAAGTTGAGGGACGTGTCAAAAGTGTTTGGCTAATTATTATAAGCTCACAAAGTATTTTTGTGATATAAAAAATATTTAAAGTTATCAATAACAAATTTTACGAAATGTTTTGTTCAAGTCTTAATAAGAAGTAATTAAAATTCAAATAACTTTAAATACTAATGAATGGATATCTCAAAATACAAAAAGGGTTTTACTCTCAAGAAAATATGATTTCGTTAGCATGATATTTTGAAGCTTATTTTATTTTGGAGAAGAAGATGAACTAAATAGGCATTTTCAAACTTGTGGACATAATCTATCAAGGCCTTCAAGTTATTCCTTTTCAAATAAAAATAGGTTTCTTCTTGAACATAAGAAAATTTATGGTTTTAAAAGAGAAACATCACGTTATATAATGCAATCTTTAAGAAAGATTGCCTTTTTATGCCAGATATAAAGATTTCATTGGAGCATCTATGAAGCGAGGATATGCGTAGATGTAACGAATAAGCTAGGTCGCATAAGAAGACACAAATTTTGGACTTGGAGAAAAGCATCGGCGAAGGACCTTTGTTGTAGCGAAGAAACACTGCAATGCAACGAATTTGCGATAAGGCGGGTCACGACTTTGTTCTGAGTACTGAATCAGTATTTTACATCTAACATTTTAAACAAATTTGGCAAACACTCCAAGTATGTTTGTTCACAATCGAGCGAACTCATACTTAAAATACATAACAAAGAAACACTTCCTTATAGTGAATTTGTGGCAAGGCAGGTCATGACTTTGTTCAGATTATTGAATCAGTATTTTCCACCCAGGAGTTTGAAACAAATTTGGCAAACACTCTAAGTATGTTTGTTCATAAATGAGAGCACGCATACTTAAAATACATAAATGAGAATGTAATTTTTATGAACATATCTTTTTTATAAGAGACGTATATTGCATAGTTTATTTATTCAAATTCCCAAACTAACTCACACACGAGTTGTAAAAAAAATCAATTTAAGAAAATCCCTAAGTTATTTTTAAAACAAGATTTGTGAAACTAAGTCATTCTAAGTCCTTTACCTTTATCCTGAAGCGACAATATCATTAGTCATGGCGTGAGATAGGTTTTATAATGAAGATGAATAAGTTCGGTCTGGTAGTCTTGAACATAAAGTTTTCTAGGACAACTTAGACTATAATTCAATATGTTTTGGAATGATATAAGACAAACTAATCTTATGGATCTTTTGAGAATACTTGTGCTCTTACAATCTTTCCCTTTGTCTTATCCCTTAAAACACATAAAATAAAAGATTATAGATAAATGAATCAAATTTATCACTTATGACATGACTTGCCTAACCAAAGGCATATAAGGATAAACATGACCAACCATTTATAACTCTTGTAACATTTTTTCCTCTCAAACACTAGCAAAGACATTAAGATATCAATGCACAAATAATTGTCAAGAGAGAAGAGTAATAAGATAAATGTAAGATATAATCATTATAATCATGGTTTGTCTAATTACTAAGGAACATATACCATATAAGGGTCGATTGTAATGTTCCCACACAATGGGCCCTTATATGTCATGGCTAGTATCAGTGGTGTAAGTTTTGTGAGGGCACTGATGGATGGGGGAGCATCGATACACAGCATTCCCATTATCTCATTCCATGCATCCAATAATTTTTAGGCAAGGTTGATACCAATGCCTTTGGTGATTTCTGGTCATGACAACCAGTCCTCCAAGTGGATTGGGTATGTGAATGTTGAAATTGTGATGGGGAATCTCACTTCACACCTTAAATTTTATGTGATTAAGAGTGCTACTTCTTACCACCTTCTGATAGGAAGGGTGTGTATGCACAATGTTGATTAAGTCCCTTCAACATATCACCAGTGCGCTAAGGCAAACGTGAAAGGGACTAAGATCTTTATACGTGCGACGAAGATGTTCTTTGCAATTGAAGAGGATCACTTGGTGGATGCAGTATTTTACACTAAGTTACATGAGGATGACAGAGTCCTAATGAGAAGAATGGAGGGAGCTAGAGTTCCCTCAATCAGAGAAAGGATGGGGCCTATGAATGGTCAAAGAAGTAAAAGAGCAGGAAGAAGAGAAGTAGCTGAGGAGGTTAACCATGCTGATCTTAGACCCCAAAATATCTCTAAATAACTGAGATATAAGATAAGGCCTAGGATGGACCCGACGGAGCACGAAGCCCAACGATAAAGCATGCTGACTTGGTTTTCAAGAAATCAATTGGAAGAAGCTTTGAGAGAGAAGAAATGAAAGGCGGTTGTAACGAACAACATACAGTGAAAGAAGATGATAACATAAGGTGGGAAGGTGATTTATTTCCTTTGAAGGTGTGAGAGGGCGATCGAATGAGTTGTTCTAGAAGCTGACGAAGAGGCTGACCCGGTGTATGAGTGTTTCCTAGTAGATCATTAAGGGCAATGCATGGTCATAGACAACTATAATATAAAAAAGTTTACGAAAGAAGTGGTATAAGAGCCAGAGTACATGATTGATCGCCCGAAGCCATAAGTGAAAGAGTTGGAACAACTGGACTTAGCCGAAGAGGGAGAAGATCTAAGGCCCATTTTCATTTTGAAAGATCTGAATGAATAGAAAATGAAGGGCCTTGATAGAGCTAATTTGAGATTACAAAAAAAAATTAAGTGGAAGTACATAGAGATGGAAGGTCTAGATGAAGAAGTAAGTTGCCACAAGCTTAATGTTATGTTTTCAGCCATACCGGTGAAGCAAATAATAAAAACTTACAAGCCTGAGATGGATTTGAAAATTAAAGAGGATGTATAATGATTGCTAGCAGCTGGGTTCATCAAACCAGTATAACACCCACTTTGGTTGTCAAGCATTGTCCTAGTGATAAAGAAGGACAATAATCAGATAAGGATCTATGTGGACTTCTAGGACTTGAACAGAGTTTGCCCAAAGGATGAGTTCCCTCATCCCTCCATTGATAGATTTATTGATGCAACTGCTGGGCATGAAATGTGCAGCTTCATAGATGGGTATGTGGTGTACAACCAGATCAAGATGGATCCAATTGACGTAGAGAAAATAACATTCAGAACCCCGTTAAGCAATTTAATGTACAAAGTAATGCCTTTTGGGTTGAAGAATGCTTGAACAACATATCATAGAATGATGATGGCCATTTTCCATGACTTCTTTCATAAATTTTAGGAATTTTATATGGAAGATCTGGTCATCAAGTCGAAGAAGGAGGAGTCCCATATAGACGATTTGAGGACGGTGTTTATTCGGTGCAAGAAATACAAGTTAAAGATGAACCCGATAAAGTGTGCCTTCGGAGTTACAAGTGGAACATTTCTGGGCTTTGTGGTAGATCGGCAGGGAGTGCAGATGAACCAGGAAAAGCAACGAGTGATCCCAAAGATGCCATGTCCAAGAACAACGAAGTAGCTCAAGAGTTTTCTCGGTAAAGTCTCTGACCAAGTTGAAGGAGTTGCTCACTTCTCCACAAATGATGATTATTCCAAGGGTAGGGATACCATTGCAACTCTACCTCACATCCACTACAAAGTCCATTGGAGCTCTTTTGGCATAGGAAATTAATGGGCAAGAAAGTCTAGTCTACTACCTGAGTAGATTCATACATGGACCAGAGGCAAGGTACAGTAGTGTAGAAAGACATTATTTATCCTTAGTGTTTGTAGCATAAAACTTAGACATTATATGATATCTTTCATAATTCATAATGTGATAAGATGTGATCCCATTAAGTTTTTGTTGCGCGAGAACTATCTTGATTGGAAGAGCAGCTAGGTGGTTCCTCATCCTTTCAAAATATGACTTAAAGTGTATGGTCCCTCGTGTGATAAAGAGCCAGGCATATGCATATTTATTGGCTATTTTTCCATCTGTGATATTTGAGCCACCCTGAGAGATCATTCCAGGATATTATTTGCAGGTCAATTTTTGGGAAGTGAACCTTGAATAATGGACCATGCAATTTGATGGTTTTTCGATTAAAAAAAGTCGGGAACAGGGGTCATTCTCTTAAAAGGGAAGGAAAAGATTTGTCTTTCCTACAAGTTAGACTTCCCTTACTCTAATAAAGAAGGAAAGTATGAGGCGTTAGTATTGGGGATACTAGAGGCCCTTCGAAGGATAATCTATTTATTGTGCATCAAATGTGATTCGAACTTGGTGGTTCAACAAGTTAATGGGGAATATGCGTTGAATAACCTCAGTGTGGCGCCCTATAGAACAATCATCCAATGGTTAATTAGCCAGCCATCAGGTCAAGATAAGTAGGCATCTAAGAATGATGAATAGACATATTGATGCTTATGCCACCATTACTCAAAAGTAGCCATGAAGAGCGACATGACAATGGCAATGATACAATGAAGAACAACTCCCTCGGTGGTTTAGATGATCTTACTAATGGAAGACGATTTGGATTAGAAAGACAAGATTATGAAACAGTTGGAGTCTCGGGATGGAAAAATGGAACCGAAAGAGCTAGTGCAATACTTTGCCAATCAAGGAAGTCTTTACTTCAGAAATGTAGAAGGATAGCTGTCAAGATACATCGATCCAAAAGAAGAAGAGAAAAAGTTAAAGAAGACACATGGTGAACACTGCGAAACAACTGAGATCCCTTTTGTATAGAAAAATACAGAGAGAGGGATACTTTTGGCCAATGATAAAGCAGGATGCAACAGAGTTACAATGAAGGTGCGATAAACTCAGGTGGATTGGAGGCAGCCTTACATTAATTTTATCAAGGTTGGAGTTATTCCTAAGGATAAAATTAACTCGATGGGACTTAAGCTACGGTCCACACGGTTCTACATTCAAGAGGAGCAACTCTATCGTAGAGGATACTCCAACAGGCCATTAAGATGCATCATGAAGGAAGAGGCAGTGGAAGTTTTGAAGCAAGATCATAATCCAACTCACATTAGAGGGGCACAGTTGTATGACCAATTAATGACCTTGGGTTATTATTGGCCAACCATGGAGAAATATTCTGCTGAGTTTTTTCGAAAGTGCAAGGTGTGCTAGCTACATGGAAATGTGATCCATGCTCCTTCGGTGGACTTACACTCTTTGGACACTCCTTACCCATTCAACACTTGGGTGTTTAACCTAGTAAGGGAAATACAACCATTTTTTAGGGGAAATATCTGGATATTAGTGGCAATGGAGTGCTTTACAAAGTGGACTGAGGTGATACCACTAAAGAGATCAACCACATGTGTGGTGGACAACTTCATTAGAGAGTACATAATTTTTAAGTTTGGGATTCCAAAGGTTATCCTCTCTGCTAACAGGACCCCATTTGTTAACCACGAAGTAACGATGCTCATATATAAATACTCCATCATCCATCATACCTCAACGGTGGCATATCCTAAGGGCAATGGTTAAGTCGAAGAAACTAACAATACCTTAGTAAACATCTTGGTCCAGACGATGGAAGACTTCCTAGGATCATAGGATGATAAGATTCCAGGAGTTCTGTAGGCCTATCAAATAACGAAGAGGAAACCTACAGGGTATACGCCATTCTCTCTTGTGTTTGGAGCCGAAGTAATCCTATCAATAGAGCTGGAAGTTCCTTCGGCAAGATGTGCCTTACGAAGCACCATGCTCCATCAAAGCAGACAAGTACAGTTGGAAGCACTGGATGAACACAGGGACAATGCGATGCAACACTTCTAAATATATATGAAGCATCTATTTAGGGAATATAACAACTTGGTGAGGCCAAGAAAGTTCGTAAGAGGATATTTGGTTTTGAATGTAGTAGTGAAGCACATTCGAGGGCTCCCATTGCCTAAATTTGCTCCAAATTAGGAGGGACCTTTCATTATAAAGGGGGCTCATGATTCAGGTTATTACTTAATCTCTAAATTAGAAGATGAAAAACCTTTTAAGATTAATAATAAGTGGTTGAAGGTCTATCATGTTTAAGTAAGTAACCTCAGTTATAAATTTATTTTGTGTTAAAGTTATGTTGCAATTCATGTATGAGTTATTTCTTTTGTGATGAGATAAGAAGAAAGAGTTTACTTGTAAATTGTATGAGTTTTGTCTTTGCAATAACTAAAAGAATTGTGACAAAGAAATGCATGATAACAAAATATTATTTCTTTCTTTCATATACTCAAAAGGATTACAAAATTAGGAACTATTGCCCAAGATTTACATTTGAGGAAATGAAAAAAATTAAAACACAAAATAAGGGACTTTAACCCAGGAGAAACCACAAGTTAGGTGAGGAGAAGAAGTATCTAGGCAATCCCGAAAAGCCTCCAAGAATTTTTTTCCAAGAAGTGATGCAGCCTTCAAGCCTAGTTTGCACTTGAGCCCGTTCAATCAATAATGAGCTTCATGTCTCTGCTTGGCCTTTAGTAGAGTTTCTTCAATAGCTGTAACTTCTTCATCAGCTACTCCCAACAGTGGGGACAACTCTGACAGCCTATTCTCCTCAGCCCGTTGGTCCTCTACATGCTTCAAATAAAGTTCCCTCTGGCTCTCCAACTGTTAGCTATTTAAAAGTTTCAAGTGGCCAATCAACCAGTTCAGTTGGAAACCATCCTTGTCCATCTCCCTCAAGCTACCCAAGAACCGGTTAATGAGCGACCTGGTAAGGTTAGACGTTTGAGTAGTAACCACCTTAGTAATAACAATTTCCAGACTTTAGAGACTATAGCTCATCACCAAGGTGTTTGAATGGAGGCACTCGGTAGTAAAGGTTTGAGGATGATGAGTAGCAATATGCTCAATGATAGAACGATTAATTGCTGATACTTGGGAAGAGTGGAGAAGCACCATGAGGCAAAACTCATAAGAAGACATGTTTGGTGGAGGAACCTCAGAACCTGACTCGCTATCAACTGGCAAGTCTATAGTTGAATCATGATTGTTATGGCTTGAATCCTCAGAAGGGACTGGTTATTGATGTGTGGATTCAACAGGTGAGGGATCACACTGAGTTGGCTCTTCGGTAGTAGCAGGCTCCCTCACAACCTAAGACGTGATAAAGGGAAATGAGTTTAAGGAAAAAAAATCATAACAAGTGATTTCATTGTTAAGTCACCGTTATAGGTGGAGTTTGAGAAAATTCTTAACAAGTGGTTTTCATTGTTAAGTCAACGTTATAGGTGGAGTTTGAGAAAAATCTTAATAAGTAGTTTTCATTGTTAAGTCACAATTATAGGTGGAGTTTGAGAAAAATCTTAACAAGTGATTTTCATTGTTAAGTCACCTATTGTTAAGTCACCGTTATAGGTGGAGTTTGAGAAAAATCTTAACAAGCGGTTTTCATTATTAAGTCACCGTTATAGGTGGAGTTTGAGTTTTAAGGAAAATCTTAACAAGTGTTTTTTATAGATCAGACTTTTAGTGTGTTGTTGTGGGAAAGCCTCTCTAATCAAAATTTTTAAAAACCTACAAACATAATATAAACTTGCATAGCGGTAAGTAAGGATGTCAATCCATCTCTAAGAAGTGAAACAAATGAGAAGTAATGTAATTCATTTTTTTATTTGATTTCTTTTTAGCTTTTTTAATTTTTCTATTTTTTAGCCCTTTTTATATTAAAAGAATTTTCATGGGATGATGAGATGAATAAACTAATGAAAGAAATGCACTAAACTAGGAGTAAAGTCTTATGAAATAACTAAACAGTGTGATGAAAAATGAGTGAAATATAACTAAATAACATGTAAAATATGAGATGAGTGAGGAAATAAAAGTGAGGACTAACAAGGGATAGGATGACACCATATATTCTAGTTGATCTCATTAAATAATTCATTCAAATTAATTGTCCCAAGTAAATATCAAAATTACAACTCAACTCTCAACACAAATGTAATTTTAATAATAACCTTTTAGAAAATTAAATTCAACACTCCTACAACTCTTGAAAAGTATATATAAACTTCATTTAATGAATCACCCGCTAGGATCGATTCATCAAAATTCATATAAATAATAGAAAATAAAATTTAGAGTAGAAATTCAAGGTATAATACCATATTTGAGAAACCACTATCTCTAGTTTAATTAAAAAATGGGTATTATATCTCGAATTTTGATTTTCTCTCGAAAATTATTTACCCTCTCTCGAGGCATAAATCAAAATATAAGAGTGCAAAGTTAATTATCAAAGGGACATTTAACATAAATAAACTAATTAAAGTGGGATGAACATCAAATAATGAGATCACCCCACCCCTTGAAAGGGTTTCTAGCCTAACATGGTGATAAAACACAACAAATATAATATTAGCATGAAGTTAAAAAAAAAGTAGAGATAAGAGATCAAATCTTAGAATCAAGTCTCCTTGAATTTAAAGTTGAACTCTAAACTCCTAATTACAATCTAAACTCTCACAATTTAATCCTCACAAATTCTCAAAATAAAATAAAAAATAAGAAAACTATTTACAAAGGTGTTTCTCTCTCTATTTCTCTACTTGTTTTCTAGGTCTCACTTTAGTATTTTCTCTCTATATCTTCAAATGGGCCTTCCTTAGTTTTATATTGTGGCATAAGGGGCTAAGGGGTAAAATAGGAAAGCTAAGTTGTGCATGGTAATGGTGAGGTGTGATAGGGGTACAAGGGGTAAATAGATTGAGGATAATGGGATAGTGGTGTGATGAGGGGCATTCTTGGAATAAGAGCTTAAGGTTTAAGACATGTGGGTTTATTATTTGTTTAGTTTTATATGGGTGCGAGTTTATTTACTGAGAGGGAAATGGGTCTTTGGACATGGGTTGAGACAGGTGCTGGGTCGAAATGGTTACATGGGTATATGGGTAATGGGGAAGGAGCTAGATTCGGGTTTAGTATGGGTTGGGCCGTGGGTTGGTAATGTATTTCTCCCCGATTTTTCGATGGGTTAAGGTTGGGAAACAGATGTCGATCGGGGTTCAATCCGGGTTAATGGGGAATTGGGTTTTATGGGATTTCGTCCGGTTAGAGTTGGGTTCGCTGGTTATCTTCGGTGAGGTGGGATAGGTCGGAGCTGAACGGGTTGGATGGAGGTGATTCGCGAGTATATGGTGGTATTGGGTCGGATGTAGTAGGTAAGTGGGTAATGCGTTGTTGATATGGGTTCAAGCAATTGGGTTTACGGTGGGAGTTGTATTTATTAATGGAGGTAAGAGAGCGGAGAGAGAAGATGGGTTAGGTGGAGAAGATTAATAGTAGGTTGTGTTAGGGTGTTGGATAGTGTGTGCGTGTGTGTTTAGTGTGCACCAAATTAAAAATAAAAACAAAACATTTTAAGACACAACCAAAAAAATAAAACTAAAACTAAAAAAAATCTATTAAAATACTAGAACTTAAAAATTAAAATCCTAGCTTAATAAAATAAAACTAAAGAAAATACAAAATCTTTTAAAACTAGAAAATTAAATTCCCAATAAAAGACAAAAATAAACCTATCATACTAAAATATTAATAAAATGAAAATAAATAAAAAATAAATAAAATAAAAATGAAATAAAAATGAAACTCACATATATATAAAAATATAATAAATTAGTCGACACACGAATACATCCTAAAAATATACAAGACTCAAAACAAAATATAAAATACATTCTAAAAATTAAAAACGACTCAAATAAAAATCTAAAAAATCTAAAAGGTCAAAAGTAAATACACACGAGGGTTAGAATAGGTTTAGGGAGTTCTGGGCTCCACTAGGAAACATGGTAATAGGCACGAGACTAGGTAGGTACAGGGATTGGGTTTTAGCTCCTTTTAACCAGATAAATGTCGTATTTGCCTTGATTTGAAGCATTTGAACTCGCAAATGACCTACAAAATAAACATATATAAGACCCATTTTATCGAGAATTAGCAATTAAAAATCGTCTATTTGCGATTTTATTTAAATACTTTTGTGTGCTTATCACACCACCCCCAAACAGAACATTGCTAGTACTCGAGCAAAAATAGAGTGAAAGAAAGATAAGAAACCAAAAGTGCACCACTTTCGCGGGCACTTTCAATTGCACTTAGCATGTGCAACAAGCCTTTAAACCTATAGGTTTCTCTACAGGACGAGTGTTGTCTCGTGAGGGTTTGCTGGGAATATACCCACAAAATTCTTTATTTGCAAACGGCAGTCAATCTCTTATTAGACGTAGAACAATCGCACAGTCCATCACGAGATAAATATTTTGAGAAATGCAAGCTAGAAATGTATAAAAAATTTAGCTAAGTGAATACGTAAGGCATATCCTTCCTAGAACTCAACGTGTGTAGTGTGAATCAGTCAAAACGTGTCGAGTCTCACAAGAGTAATTCCTAGATCGCCTTTTTGGAATCAATGCTTCAACTTCAAAACTCACTGGATATAGCTCTCTCAAATGAACTCACGAGATTTGGGTAAGTGTATCACTCTTGTGTGTGAGAAGGCGAGTAAATGCAAGCAAGGTTAAATGTCTCATACACATATAAGAAAGAACAAACATTTAGAAAGAAAAATGATCTCATGAAAGAATTCTAATCACTATAACGAGAACGTCGAGTTATTCACCATATAGACTTATCGTTTGCTCGAACACCTTACCAATGACGAAAAATGGGGTATGAGTAAGGAATGATGGGAAAATGAAATGAATAATATGGATGACACGATGGTAGGGTTTTTGAGAAGATTGGAACACAATCTGAACAACCAATGTCTTCATTTTATAAAACTTTGATCGCATGCTTTTTCTATATTTCTTTTATATCTTTTTTTTTCTTCTATAATTTTCTTCTTTTTTTCCTCTTTTTTCTCTTTTTTTTTTTTGCGATGAATTTTCCTTTTAATAACACAAATGAAGACAATTTACATTTGGAATTTCAAACACTCTTTTCTCTAAAAAAAAATGATGGATGGAAGTGACTGGAGATGATATATGGATGGTGTGGGGAATCTATGGGAAGGTAATGATGAAGTGAATGGTAATGTGATATGGTAAAATGGTGAGTGTATGGTAATTAATTGAGTGTATGGTAAAATGGTGAGTGTATGGTAATTAATAGGATTTCTTAATGAATATGAAAGCCAATTACGACAATTAATTAGTAAAGAAAAGAGTTATTTCTACACTGGGAATAGATCTTCTCCTTAATTAATAAAGTTTGTCCAAAGCTCTATGTAATACCCCGTATTTCTACGTATTTACGATTTAATTAATTCAAAAATTAATTGAGTTAAATTACATGTGTGACGTAATTTAATATGATGAAATAATAAATGTGATTTTTAAATATTAATCGAGAGATAGAGACTGATTAATATTATGTTATGAGATTTACTATGTGCGTAAATAGTAAATAATGGTGGATTTTTTTTTATATACAACATAGTGAGTGATATGTGCGTAATTTATTTCATATCAATCGAGAGTCGTATGTAGACAAGAATTGAGGTTGAGATAGGAATTATATTTTTAGTGACTCGTATGATGATTTCGAGGTCACATATGATTTCGAATGGGTCGAAATAGTTGGAATAGTATAACCGGGGGTATAGTAGGGGTCCCGAGTCAATTTTAGACCAAATCAGCACCTATTGAGGGTAATTTGGTCATTTTAAAAATAAGGGTTAAAGGAACTACGAAAATTAGCACCCTGTATCTGGTAATTAGAATTGGGGGTTAGGGTTCATAACTCACAAAACTTAGAGAGGCCATTAGAGAGAAGAGATAACCGATTTCCAAAGCTTAAAGAGGGGTTTTAAAGATGGAGAAGGAATCTTGCACCTCAAGGCAATTGGAATGGAAGATTGGAGAAGGAAAATAATCAATCCTCAGCCAAGAACCATGAGATCAAATCAAACAAATAAAGGCAAATGGTTTATTACAATTAAATTCAAAGTTATAATACCCATGTGTAAGGTTACATGATTTATAAAAATCCTATTTTACCTTCTTGGAGAAAAAGATTGATTTTGATGCATGTTTGGTTAGGATTGCATGTAGTTGATATTAACACCTGTAGAGGATTGAAAATCAGAAAAAATTTGATTGTCACTACGGATTTTAATTCTGAGTTTATGTTAAAATCAATATGAAGAACACCATTATCTAAGGTTTAATGGAAACTAAATTTTGATTATTCTCGAAAGGGTTTCGTATGGATTTGATGATATATTTACGTGAGGACTTGTCCATATAGATGTTAGTAATGTTTGATAATGAAGGGGGAGTGTTTCATAAGGTTTTAAGAGGTTTAGAAGGATCAAACTCGGAGAAAACTGAAACTGGGCATGGCTGATATCTGGTCGATCGATCGATCGACCTATGAATGTCGATCGATCGACTGATCGATCTATCGACCAAAAACCATCGATCGATCGACCAAAGCTAATTTTTGGATTCTTTTCTTAGTTGAACTTTCGGGGATTACCATTGATGGAAGGGAACCTTGGGGATGATTTTTTACCTATGTGGGGACTTGATAAAGACCAGTAGGTGTGTAGTTAGGATCCATTAAGGTCATTGAGTGTAGGACTTAAAGCATGGATCGATCGGGATAATCGAGGGAGAGATAGGTCAGGAAAATTGAGAATTGAGATACGGAGAGAGAGTAAACATCAATTCCACTTGTAAACCAGTAGGTGAAAAATGGTGACTACTGAATTTATCTATCATCGGGTAACTAAGACCCTTAGAGTTATGTGAACACTCCTATATATACGATAGTGAGATAAATCGTAAGGTAAGTAGTACGATAACTATGTGAGAGATATATACTATGTACTAATGCGTATTATAGGGTTGAGTGAACACCTATTGATGCAGAGTAATATATAGGTTGTGTGAATACCTATAGTATGATAGTGATCGAAGTATGAGTCCGAGCCAATAAATAGTAGAGAGAATACTCTAATAAATACGAAAGTGAAATAAATTCGTAAAGCAAACAAGTACGGTGAATATTATAGAGAAATATATTACGTACAAGTATGAATAATTTGGTTGCATGAATACCTATTATATTGATTATTAGGTTAGGTGAATACCTAAAGTATGCTTACTCTTGTATTGGGGTCGATGAATTTCAGGACAAATACATGAAATCTCAATTTGGGGTCGATGATTATCCAGACCAAATTGAAGATAAATAATATTGGGGTCGATGATAATACCGGACCAATATACATACGTATGACCTTTACATTGGGGTCGAGGGATTTCTGGACCAATGTAAATGGTAGTGATATTGAGGTCGATGATAATGATGGACCAATATACATACGTATGACCTTTACATTGGGGTTGAGGGATTTTCGGACCAATGTAAATGGTAGGATTATTGGGGTCGATGATTTGCCGGACCAATAAATCCTTATAGTGTATATTGTGTGTGAAATATATACCTTATGATTATCTACTTATGTGCGATAGTAGACTTGTAGATGATATATATATAGATGTACATCTAAATAGTAAATTAAGTAGAGAGAAACTTAATCACGAAATTTAAAATAGACTGGGAATAGGCTATAGTAAATTAAGTAGTGAAACTTAATTATGGAGGTTAAACGATGATAGGATAATGATTATCCGGACCAATGACCCTTATAGTATATGTTATGAGTGAAATATATACCATATAAATAATCTATTTGCGTGGGATAGTAGATAGTTAGATGACGTGTATACATCTAAAAGTAAGTTTAAGTAGAGAAATTTAATTAATAAGATCTAATGTTAGATAGTAGATATCTAAAGGATAAATTTAACCGGTGAGACTTAATCATAGATATGAAAAGATAGCATGTGAAGAATGTTACTATTGTGTTAATTAACAAATAAGGGTTGTTAATAAATTTATGTACTGTATGGGCGGTATGGGAACTTAGACGTCTAGATAAGTTCGCTTGAATACTCTTGTCTAATTAGCTTGGGTAGTATAGCTAGGTGGGTAAGTATAGAACGTTAAGCGTGCACTATAGATGAGAGGTGAGGAGAACTCAAGAGAGAGTGTACGCGAACATCTGTAATCAATAACTGAATTTTATTGTGATAAATGTTTGCTAAATATTTTCAAACTATTTTGAGTACTAACTCTTTCTATAAAATATTTTCAAAACCTTTTAGGTTTCCAGCCATAGGGACGTCAGACTTGAGGATTTCATTCCAGGGACTCGGAGCTGTAGCACTGTGGATGCTGACAGGATCTTGATTAGATGATTCTACCTTTCTGATCTAGTGTATGATCTTATTTTATATTCCATGTATGGACATGTTGTCTGTTGACGATTACAGTTATTCAGTTCTTTTAAGTATTATGGATTGTGGTTTTGAACCTTTAGTCGATGGTTTATCGGCAAGTCTTTCATTCATATATATTGTGTTGGGTTGAACTCTAGTATACTGTGAATGTTTTATTTAGTTTTTCCGCATGGAACATTTTATGGTGTTAACGAAAGATAAAATTTGGCACCGGTCTAATTTCACTTAGGTGGTTAGTAATTAAAAAGATTTCGACGGTGATGCTAAGAATGAACCATATGAGAAACCTGTTTTAATTTAATAAAGGCCTGATCACCCGATGTTTAATTAGGCGGGGTGTCACACCTTAAATCTCACGGGAGTTATTACCTATGATTTCATGTGATTATTGAACTCTTATTTGAATTGCTAAATTCATTTGGAATCTGAAAATTATTATTGGAATCTAATATTGATTCCTGTGGTATTATAATTGTGTTGGGCATGTTGTCATGAGATTTTAATGTGACACTAATGTTGGGCACTCACCAAGATTCCTATTTCGGCTACTTGATAAAGTATGGAGCGGTATGGTGAGGCCTGGTGACTCGGATTAATGTGTTGTTGAGAAATTATATTGATAAAATGCTTTTGAGATTTGCATTTGATTTGAATATTCGTACTCATATTGTTATGCTTTATTCACCGCTAATATTTGTTGAGCATCTTTCATGTCGTATTGTGTGCTTCCCCAAATTTTTCTTTAGTGGCAAGTAACCGCGGATTCGGGCCCTTTGGACTAACTGGAGATTGAATTTTAGCTTGGATATTTTATTGTATAGAGCATTGGAGATTTATTTTATTTCGAGATACATAGTTGTATTATTTCGAGAGACCTTTGGTTGTATTTAATTTGAAGATTTGAGATTAGTGGATTCTCTTATATTTATATTGTGGGATTTGTTTTAGATGCGTTATACCTTATTGATTATAGATTTAGTTTAGTTTTATCGAGTAGCGCTCCGCTCCGCTCTCCCCGGGCGTTGGCGGGGTGTTACACTCTAGTGGATTTAAATATGGTAAAGCTCCAATTAAATACTTGGGTATTCCTCTGGTGAAAGGTAACGTCAATGCTATTCATTTTTACTCGTTATTTCAATATTTGTCCTCTAAAGTTATATCTTGGAAATCTAAGTTCCTGACTTTTGGAGGGAAAATTACTCTTATTTAATTTTTTCTTTGCTCTATACCTCTATATACTATTTTAGACCTTAAACCTCCAAATTAAACCTTAAACCTCCAAAGAAAACTCTCAGTTCTTTTTTATGGGGTAAGGAGTTTGGAAGGAAACATCACTGGGTGAGATGGAAAGATCTTTGCTTTCCTAAATAAGAATGAGATCTTGGATTCAGATTTATGGAATCAATTGTGGCTGCATTAAATGTGAAGATGGCCTGGAGATTTAAAGTTGGTAATTCTTTATGGCCAAAATTTCTGAGACTAAAATACAAGTTTATGCCTTTAAAAGCTTTTTCCATGTCTACAAAAAGATGGAGTACTGCTTAGGATTGCTTGGATTCAAATTCTACTTTCTCTAGAGGAGAGCTGATATGGTCCCCTGCCCAAAGATGAGAGTTATCTTTCTCTTATGCTTAGAATTTAGTTAGGAATCAAAAATTAGCTTCCCATTCTTTGAATTTCATTTGGGATCCAAATATTCCTATCAACTTGTTTGCATTTACATGGAAAGTGTTAAATAAAGCCATTCCACTTTATCTGAATATAAAACCAGTTAGCATTAAGCTTGCTTCTAGATGTCAGTGTTGTTTAAATTCAGAAGAAAGTATTAATAACATGTTTATCTATGGTCCCATTGCTCAGTAGATCTGGAAATACTTTGGTGGTATATTAGGGATTTATTGTTCTTAATTATCATCTCTTAACTCTCTTGTTATGGCTTAGTGGTTGAATACAATAACTGATATTTTGTCAAAATGGATTTACAAGGCCATTATATACAGCTTTTTATGGGAAATTTGAATTAGCAAGAACAAGTCACTTTTTGATGGTAAGAAAATGAAATTTAATATCATTATTGATAACATCATGAGGAGAATCAAAGATGTGGTATCCCCTTTAAAGTTCAATTCTAGGCCTAAATCCTCTATAATAAAAGCTTATAATCTCCTCTCTCTGAATCCTCCTTTGGCTAAACCTCTCAATTATAATCCAGTTAAATGGATTAAGCCTTATAATCCCCTTCTTAAACTAAATACTTATGGTTCTTGTGATGTTCAAGCTATGATGGCAATTGGTTCAATTCTTATAGACAGTGAAGGGAATTTCATTTGGGCTTCTTCAGATTTCATCTCTAATGGTTATAATAATATTGCAGAGGCTTGGGCTATAAGGGATAATCTTATTATGTGTTTGAAAAAAGGCTTTCATAATCTAGTGGTAGAATCAGATTCTTTATTGATATTTCAAAGTATTAATGGTAAGAGCAAATTCCTTGGAAAATCAGAGAGCATATTGAGGAAATTAAGGAGTTGGTTTTGAAGAATGATATCAAGGTTTGCCACTGTTATAGAGAGTCTAACTGTGTTGCTGATTTGTTATCCAAGCATGGGCTATCTTCATGTACTCAAACTATTTTCAACAATAGTTTTGAACTTCCTTAAAAGATCAAAGGTGGCATCAAATTAGACAAATTAGGTTTCTTTTATTTAAGGAATCATAGTTGCTATGTTTTGGCTCTCTTATTTTTTTCTTTAATGTATTGCTTTTTGTATTACCACTAGAGAGGCTATTTCTCTACTCATTAATAATTTTAGGAAATTCATGCTCTTTATCTAAATAAATAAATAATAATTAAAAAAAAGCATATTGTTAAGCATAAAACTACCTTAAATTGATTATTTTCACTCCCTTGGATAGAGTTTGAGTGACCACAACCATCTTCATTCCCATGTACACTTTCATGGAGTTTAATGGTTGAAATGAGATAATATGATATCATAATGGATGACATTCAATGTATTATTAACTTAGAAATGATAATAATAATAATAATAATAATAATAATAATAATAATAATAATAATAATAATAATAATAATAATAATAATAATAATAATAATAATAATAATAATAATAATAATAATAATAATAATAATAATAAAAGGGTTTGAATGTATTTTGGAGTAACTTGAGTGGGGGTTAATTGGTATTCCGAGTGAGAATGTGAAGATTTAGGAGAGTTTGGATAGGGTTTGAGAGAGATAATGGTTTGAGAGGGAGATAAAATGGTACTAGTGGTGGGATTCCTTTATGTATTCAAAATATGTATTTACAATATGTAGTGACCCTTAAGAAAAATATATTGGGGGATTCTCATATAGGTCCCACTTGACCTTTTTTTACATGTTTAAGTCCCACTAATTTTTATACCATCACACAAGTCCCATTGTTAAGTCCCCCCCCCCCCCCCACCCAAAAAAAACTGGCTGTATCTTTTTACATAAATACCCCCAACTAATCCCCCAACTTTCTTGTGCACCATATCCCACCTATATTCTCCTCCACTTTTTCTGCAAAATTCGTTTTGCTTACCAATCCCAAACAATCAAAGTCGTGTTTATACCCAAAATCCAACTCACTCATTGGCAAATTTGCTTTTCAACTAGAAGTAGCAGATTGATGCACGATTTCTTCATCATAAGAACCCTTCCATCATTCAATCACACATTTTTCTCTATTGTATAAGCCACAAATTTGGATTTTGTGATTATTGGTTGAATTCGTCAGCATCAAAGACCTAATTTGGAGACTCGTTGGTGGAAATAGATACACATTTCTGTGTTTGTTCACTCCTATTGAGGTAAGTACTCACACATTGCCCTTATGTGTCCAATATAATGTATGATACATGGAATCTTATTGCATGTTACTGAAAGTGTTGTATGAAGACCAATGAAAATGGTCACAAAATAAGTTCAAAAATGAACATGCATTTAGGTTTTTTTTGGACTTGTTGAATTTTCAGTGAAATTGATTTGGTCCATGTGTTTTTTGTCTTCGTTTATACCGTTATTAATATCGGGTATGTGTTGTGTGAAATCATTTTCACTATGGTAAAATCGTTTTAGTATTTGCAATTGGTCGTTAGAAATTTTAAGTTTATGGACTTGAATACAAAGCATTGAATCAGCTTAACTGTTTGTACATCTGAATTTAAAAAATTTCCATCTACGAAACTAGCCTAAATTTGCACTATATCGTACACTTTTTTTTGGACAGTTGTGGTAACTATGATTTCGCAGCAACATATTAGTTTTAGTTTTTATACGAAGACTGGTAACGTATGATTTACAAAATTTGTCATTTTTTACTATGCGGTAGTAGTTGTGTTTATTGAAGAATTTATGAAATTAACGGTCAAACAGTGTAGTTTACTGTATGCATCTCATCATACCAAAATGTAGGTCATTATGTACCAACACTTTTTTTCCAATCCGTGACCACATGCCTTGTAATCGTAAACATTTCGGAATACATGCAAAGAATTGGTTTTCCTGAATTTTATATCACGCAATTCTTTTCCTAAATTTTATATGCAAAGTTTACTGATTGTTATTGTTGTCATAGGTGGGGTTGGGGGGGGGGGGGGGTAGAGGACAGTAAATTATGACACGAAAGTAATTTATGTCTATTCCATAAGTATGTGGTTGTAATGTCAACCAAATATACTTTTTTTAATATGGTCATAAAGTAAATGTTACATTGAGGTCATAAACGTGCTTATTGAATGGTTTATCTAATGTAAAAAGCACAAAGTAAAGTGTCATGTATGCATTGCCTACTAACAATGTAGCCATATAAGTATTTATGTACCACCCATTTGTACATGTATGTGACCACATGCCTGTTGAGTGTTGATATACTATTATAAATGGTTAGATTTGGTTTGTAATACTTAAAATAGTTTGAGTTCGTACAAGATATTTGATGAATAATGACAAATGTTTAAGTGTAAGTGGTATACGACTATTATTTTTAGTTGATGATGTATGTGTTTCGATGTTTTTGGTAAGAACTTTTTAGTTATAGTACCTCACTCCTTTGCATTACTTGTAACGTTTGACAAGACTATTATACTTAGTAAAATTTACGTTATTTACTGATCTTTAGTAGTCATTTACATTTTGAAAAATTCAATGAAAATCTCGTTGTTTGAACACACCATATATACGTTCTCTATTCTTAGTGATTTCTCTTATTTATGTTTAGTCCCTTGTTTACTTGTGGTCATATAGTTGTTAGTGAGTGTTTTTATATATTAAAAGATAGTGAAACAATAAAATATAACTATATGCCTTATCTAGTAAATAGTTTATTTGCATTACCTTTACTTTGGGGTGCATGACGTGAAATAACGTTTGTCATTATGCTAGACTATTATATGTAGTGAAATTTACGGCATGTAGTGATATGTAGTAGTCAATAACATGTTACCTTAAGATTGAAATTTTGTTGATTGCATGGTTTATGTGATGTAAACTGTAAACAGTAAAGTTTACTGTTTGCTTTACCTAATAATAATATAGCTTTTTATGTATTTTTGTACAACCCATGTTCCCACGTACACATTCACATGGATTTTGATTGTTGATATATTACATTACGTGGATATTATTGGTTTCTAAATCTTTTGAAGTAGCTTCAGTTTATTAATTGCTAACATGTTACCAAGGGTGATCGTTCTACTAATATTATTGAATTGTTTAAATTTCGCGGTAGCGGCAACCCACCGCGCTATTACTCACCCCACTGTCGGAGCTCCGATGTGGGTCATCGGACCTTGGCCAGTGGTGTGGGTGTGTGGCGATTGTGCCCCACTAACGGGGACTTACAGACATAAGACAATGTTGGATAATGGGTGTTTGAATCCACCGAAGCTCCAATAATGTGGGCGGTTTGGTGTAGGAGTGGGGTGCTGCTAGCGCGGACCTTTAGAAATAAAGGAAGTGTTACAATTAGGACAGTTAATATTGACAATTATAAAGTGTTACCTTGATATCGTAATTATGTTTAACAAATGGTTTATGTGATGTAAACTACACACACTACAGTTTGTTGTTTGAATGGTAAAAGCAAACTACACACAATAAACTTTACTGTGTGAGTTTATGTCACATATCTCATTGAATAAACATAATTGCAATCTCAAGGTAACATTTAATATCTGTCAATATTTACTGTCCTAATAGTAACATTTCTTTTATTTTGTGAAAGTCCGCACTAGCGGCACCCCTCTCCTACACCAAACCGTTCGTACTGTTGGAGCTTTAGTGGGTTGAAACACCCACTATCCAACATTGTCTTACATTTGTAAGTCCGCGCTAGCGGCACACAATCTCCATACAATCTGAATTCAATTGGACGATATGCATTGGTTATTAATTGATAGTAGACGATATTAAAAATGTAATTATCCCCAATCGGTGGCTATACGGCTTGTAATTTTGATATATTAGAGTGGATGCATTAAATTGATTTTCATGCCTCGTTTATCTTGTTACCGTGTACCTAAATATATACTGTAATTTAAAATGACTATTATTGGTTGGGGGGAGGGGATTGTCATGGATATGACATTGATACAATAGTAATATATGTCAATAATCTCCAATTTTTTGCATAAGTGGGGTATTTTGGTGTGGGAATGGACTGTCTTGCATAATCAGAAACTTTACTTCATGTAATTAGGTAAGGAAAATAGTAAATTTTACTATGTTTAGTTTACATCACGTAAACCATTCAATAAACATAATTACAATGTCAAGGTAACATTTAGTATCTATCAATATTTATTATCCTAATAATAACATTTATTTTATTTGTAAAGGTCCGCGCTAGCAGCACCCCACTCATACACCAAACCGCCCACACTGTTGGAGCTTCAGTGGGTTCAAACACCCATTATCCAATATTGTCTTATATTTGTAAGTCCGTTCTAGAGGCATACAATCCCCACACAATCCGATTTCAATGGAACGATATGCATTGGTTATTAATTGACAGTACATGATATTAAAAATGTAATTATCCCCAAACGGTGGCTACACGGCTTGTAATCTTTAATATATTAGAGTGGATGCATTAAATTGGTTTTGATGCCTCGTTTATCTTGTTACCGTGTGCCTAAATATTTATTGTAATTTAAAATGACTTTTTTGGGTGGGGCTGGGTGGGGGTCGTAATGGCTATGACATTGATACAACATTGTAATATAGGTCAAGTATCTCCAATTTTTTACGTAAGTTGGGTATTTTGGTGTAGGAATGGGGTGACACTAGAGCGAATCTTTGACGATACGAGAAATATTACTATTTTGATAGTAAATACGGTCCAATAGTAAATGTTACTTTGAGATTGTACTTATGTTTATTGAGTGGTCTATGTGATGTGAATTACACTCAGTAATGTTTATTGTATGCATTACTTACTAGCGATATAGCCATTTATGTATTTATGTACAACCCATATTCTCCACATACATATTCACATGTATGTTTGATTGTTGGTATATTATTGTACGTGGTTGGAATTGGTTCTGAAGACTTGTAAATTAGCTTGAGTTTAGATAATATGTTTGATGAATTTTGGGTTATATGGCCTTGGAATGATATGCATTGGTTATTAATTAACAATAGATGATATTAAAAATGTTATTATCCGCAATTAGTGTCTACATGACTTGTAATCTTTAATACATTTGAGTGGATGCAAAAAATTGGTTTTCATGCCTTGTTTATCCTATTACCATTTGCCTAAATATGTACTATAATTTAAAATGACTTTTTTTGGTTCCCGAGGGGGGGGGGGGGGGGGGAGTGGATTGTCATGACTATGACATTGTAGTAATATACATCAAGTATCTCCAATTTTTTGCATAAGTGGGCCATTTTGGTGTGGGAGGAGGGTGCCGCTAGCGCGGATCTTTGACGATACGAGAAATGTTACTATTCAAATAGAAAATATGATCATATAATAAATGTTACTTTGATATTGTATTTATGTTCATTGAATGGTTTATGTAATATGAATTGCACACAATAATGTTTACCATAGGCTTTACTTACTAGCAATTTAACAGTACATATTATGTGCAACCCATTTTCCCACGTACATATCCACATGTATGTTCATTGTTGATATATTATTGTATGTGGTTAGAATTGATTTCTAAGACTTGTAAAATAGCTTGAGTTCACACAAGATGTTTTTATGAATTTTGGGTTACATGGCCTTGGAATGATATACATTGGTTACTAATTTACAATAGATGATATAAAAAAATGTAGGTGATTATGTACGAACCATTATTTTCAAACAGTGGCTACACGGCTTGTAATATTTGATATACTAGAGTGGATGCAAAAAATTGGTTTCCATGACTTGTTTATCTTGTTACCATTTTGCTAAAGTTGTGCTATAATTTGACGTAACTTTTTTTGGGGGGGGGGGGGGGGGGGTGGAGGGAAGGAATTGTCATGGCTAGGATAATAATACAATAGTAACATATGTATATCATCTCCAATTTTTGGCATAAGCATCAATTTTTTCATCACATTCAACTATATAGTTTGAATATTCAGTGTTTCAAGTGTTATGTATTAAATGATTAGGGATAACACATTTTTAAATATAATGGCTATGATTTTGACACAAAATTAGATTGTTACCAACTATACATAAATCGTATAAAATACGAAGTGATACTGTTTTTCATATAATTGACAGTATAGTATCTTAGTGTATGCATCATTTAGTGACATTTAGTCAATGTATGTCATTACGATTCAACAACATTTCCAAGTAAATATTTCATTCCTTCTAAACATTAATTTAATGTGTTTAACTGCATACATTCGTACATTAAATATTTACTTTACTTATTCTTGTTACAAATCAACATATTTTGTTTCTTACCTATAACTGATTTTGCAAGTGTAAATCAAAAAAGTCCACCAATTTAATTTGAACATCTTTGATTAGACCATGACGTAGAAAGTAGGAGAAAGTGGAAAACAATATCGATGCAACATGGTTATGTTATGTGACCTGTTGTCGAAAATGGAGGTGGGCAATGGGTTAAAGGATCGACTAAAGAAAACTCCATCTTGGGCATTGTTTAACACATTAATAACAAATGAGTTTGATCATTCTTTCCTTAGTAAATCTGAAAAGAATGACGAATTATTGATTCGTGCTAACAGCGGGTCGGATGGGTATTTTAAAATTGGGGGTAAAGAAATCCAATTCACTCCTCGAGACATATCGCTTATACTTGGTGTTGATGTAAAAAACTAGATTGCTCTAATTATTCAATCACAGATAAATAAATAAGACAAAGATTTTTAAAGTGGTTCGGCTAGGAATAAAGCCTACGTCCACTGTTATGTTATTGCTGAGTGTTTGTGGAATTCTTGATTACAAGTTCTTTCAAGAAATTCCGGTCCCCTTGAATGAGGATGATACATGGTATTTATAGCCTTGAGGTTGTACATGAAAGGTTCGATACATTAAATGACATACTTGTGAAAGGGTAATACATTTAATGCAGAGTGCGTGCCAAGAATATAAGCATTCAATGAATATCTGAGCTGTTGATTATCTGGCAATTAATGATACGACCGAGATGCAGCTCGGACCGCCACAGCTGTTCGCTGATCAGGAGTTCCTCGGAACACTGGAGTACCTTGGTGAGTTAGAGTTCCTCGGTGTGCTAGAGTTCCTCGGTGTGCTAGAGTTCCTCGGTGTATTTTCGTTGCTCGGAAAGGAGCATGGTTAGTCGGAAAATGATCTTCCTCGCTGATATTGTGCCATGTAGATTGACACGTGTCTTCGTATTATTCGTCCACATCAGCATATTAATTTTGGTATCAACACTTGGCATACCTTTCGGGAGCATTGGATACAAAATACCTTCGTATGGAAGAAAACCAAATACATCATTGTTCGAAAGTGGCTTGGGAATATTGATGGGATAGTTTAAGAGTCCCATATTAGAAATTCCCCAATCAACGTATCAAACTTAGTAACGAATGGTGGTTATATCGATGTTACAAAGTTGGTGTGCCTTTACGCATTTTGTACATTTTTTCCCAACAAGTGGAGTTTCCGTGAAGTGGAATTTCATGGATTGTGTATCAAGGATGGGGAAAATTGGTAATTTCAATTGTTCGGTGTTGATATATGACTACTTGATAGGCTCCCTTGATAAGAATCATAATAACCCCCACAAATGTTACGGATGCGTTATTAGCTTGCTCGTAATAATCTTTCAACTTATATTTATGTTAGATTTTTATGACCAAAGATTGTACTTACAACATTTTGCATGACTTGTTTATTTGAATTCAGTATTGGTTCTGTGAGAGAACAAATATTATAGAGCCTATGACGTGACTTTGTACCCAAGATTCATAAAGTGGAATCTTGCAAATTTGAGTGCCATACTCAAAGATGACATTGTTCTACGTGAACATATCGAACTTTAGGTCTGTTGATTATATATATATTATATGTGTTTATCTTACTAAAATAGGAAAGTGGTTTATTTGTAATACACAACTAGTATATTAGGTTATTGGCTGAATTAGGAAGGTAGAATGTGAAGTAAACTATTGTAAGACAATAAACGAGCTTGTTGCTAATTGAATTGGGGTTGGCACATTAGGATGTTGAAAGTAGATGGTGTATGATGACCTAAATATGAGATTTTTATACTATTGTAAGACAATAAATGTTGCAGATAGGTTGTAATGTGTTTATTGAATGGTATATGTGAAGTAAACTGTATATAATAAAGTTTACTGTATGAATTACTTATACCAACCCATTTGTTAAAGTAATTAATAAACTATAAATTGACACTGCTATCAGTTCAATTATGTCACGCATTTAGTTATTGGCCACTTTTTTCTATTCATACAGTATATAATAGTAAATAATATATATATTTACTGTATGACGAAAAGTATTAATACACACGTGTAATTATGTAGGCAGTGTGTACTTGTTACTATTGAAACTTTATCTCAGATATTAGATCAAATTTAAACTCTGACTATGTTTTAAAATCTTATATACAAAAATATTGTGTTGTTCACTCATTAGTAGTGTTTATATTCTTCTTTCATCTCTTTTCGTACTTGAGTTTTGAAGAAAGCTTAACATGTCATTACTTGGGTTTTGAATGAATGTGTAGAAGGCATGAAATATTTACATGCAAATGTTGCCAATTACTATCATACAATTAATATATTAGGTTATTCACAGAATTATGAAAGTAGAATGTGAAGTAAACTATTGTATGACAATAAACGATCTTGTTGCTAACTGAATTGAGTTTGGTACATTAGGATGTTAAAACTAGATGATGTATAATGACCTAAATATAAAATTTTTTATATTATTGTAAGTCATTAAATGTTACAGATAGGTTGTAATTGTGTTTATTAAACGGTATATGTGAAGTAAACTGCATAGAGTAAAGTTTAATGTATGCATTACTTATACCAACCTATTTGTTAAATTAATTAATAAACTATAAATTAACACTGCTATCAATTCAATTATGTCACACATTAAGTTGATGATCACTGTTTTCTATTCATATAGTATATAATAATAGATATTGTATATATTTACTATATAGCGTAAAGTATTAATACACATGTGTAAATATGTAGGCAGTGTGTACTTGTCAATGTTGAAACTTTATCTCAGATATTAGATCAAATTTAAACTCTGACTATGTTTTAAAATCTTATAAACAAAAATATTATGTTGTTCACTCATTAGTAGTGTTAATTTTCTTCTTTCATCTCTTTCATTATTTGAGTTTTGGTTCAAGCTTAACATTTCATTACTTTAGTTCTGAATGAATATGTAGAAAGCGTGAAATATTTACTTGGAAATGTTGTCAATTACTATTATTCAATTAGTATATTAAGTTACTGACTGAATTAGGAAGGTATAATGTGAAGTAAATTATTGTACGATAGTATACCAGCTTGTTGCTAATTGAATTGGGGTTGATACATTAGGATGTTGAAAGTATATGATGTATAATGACCTAAATCTGCGATTTTTTTATACTATTGTAAGACAGTAAATGTTACAGATAGGTTGTAATTGTGTTTATTGAATGGTATATGAAAAAATAAACTTCATACAGTAACATTTACTGTATGCATTACTTATACCAACCCATTTGTTAAAGTAATTAATAAACTATAAATTGACACTGCTATCAGTTCAATTACGTCACACATTTATTTAATGACCACTGTTTTTTGTTTATACAACATATAATAGTAGATACTGTATATATTTACTGTATAGCATAGAAGATCAATAAACATATGTAATTATATATGCAGTGTGTACCTACTACTGTTGAAACTTACGACAAGCTAACAATGTTGGTTTGCACACTCCGCCCTCTCATGGGCGTGATAGCACACATAAGTCTACTGAGTAGAGGATAAATGTGTATGACTTCATGCCGACTCATCTTCAATAATTAATGAACGTGTTTGTATACGAATCACTGGTTAAGGGTAGGCTGAAAAGGAGAGCATCCAAACCTTACAGAAAAAGCTCAGCAAATAAGAAAGAAAAGAATTTGGATGTTATAGATATCAAGAATGAGGTTGAGAGGTTGACACCCAAGATAAAAATAACAAAGTTGAAGCGGAACGTGTTGACGCGACGAAGTGTTGTGGCGAAGTAATTATGTGAGTCAACACTTCAAATGATAAAATCGTGGATCAATGACGAGTTAGGCTATTAGTTACTTTGCATTGTAATATGAATTTAATATTTATGTTTGATGTAATCTTAATTGTTAATACTACACATAAAACTAATAACGAAGTCACTCAAGTAAACATTATTTTGGAAATCTTTATTTGGGTGTTGTGGAATACATCACATTAAAAAAAAGTAACATTTACTGTGTGATATTGTCAATTGTGTTAAGTATACATGATACACAGCATGGCACACAATAACATTTACTGTTTGGGATATGTAACTCTGTTATGCATACATGAGTTGTAACAAGTCATGCAGTACATGTTATTGTGTGACATTTTATCCATTGTGTATGCATATATATATATATATATATATATATATATATATATAATTGAACACCGCATACATTATTTGTTATTGTTTCTAATGTGATGCATTCCACATCACCCTAAAAAATACTAGTTGGACAGAACTTAGTGACTACAATCATAAATTTTAGCACTCATAATTTATGGATTAGATCTTCAATTAGCATTGTAATTTTGCATAGAGTTTTTTTTTACTGGATAGAAGACAAAATAAAATAATGTTCAATCGGTTAACATTAGTTTGGTACTTCAAGATGTTGTCTTCCAGGAAGAGTACACATTATTGTATACATTTTGGCTTACTGGAATTCCGAATTAACAATATTTTTGCATGACAAAAAATTCACAACTGTCGTGATGTTATATTTAGTTTATAGTTTAATTTACCTCGATTTTCATCTTGTAGTCATGTCGTGCGTTGTGGTGGAGACCTCGGGTATTTGGTTTTTCGAAAAAAAAATTTGGAGGTCATAACCGAACAGTGTCTCAAAACTAATGTGAGTAATCTAATTGCATTTCATTAACTATAAATTTTTTTACATCCGTACCATTTTTTTACAAAAATATCATGTAACTATAAACTAATATTTGGGATAACTAATTTGTATAGGTTATTGATGCGTACATGGATATTTTGAACAAGGAGCTCAATGAGTATGCATTAACACATCCGAAAAATACTTTTTTTGATCAATCCTTGTTGGTCACGAGCATGTGTTGGGTGAGTTCATCTTTACCAATTTGGTTGTACATAATGTTGGCCAAAATATAATTTTTATGTCATTTCCTATTATCACACTTATTATTTGTATTGTGCAGCCCATGATTCATGACAATGTGAGTGGATAACGAAAATATTTCATCGATACCCAACTTGAGCTAGTCCAAGAGAGGCGAACTGGTATTTTTTCCCGATAATATCTGCATCATCACAGGAATGAAGAGAGGGGTATCACTTAGATCTTATGGTGTTCGACACGCATGAGGGTTGTTAGAAGCACTACAACCCCCTCATACCTAGGGTTGGGATGGAGGATATATACCTATCTGATGCCCACAGATTAATAAGTACTATTATTGTATTTCAATTATCAATGCAGTGAATAACATTCTCTCACTCTGAATGAAAAGACATATTAGTGGAAATTTTAATTAGAATTTACAATTAGATCTATCATTCTCTCTTTCTGAATGAAAAAACATAGGTTGTAACCTGTTGTGGTTACATTATGACTGTATAATACTACCCAAACATTGAATTATAAAAAGCATACTTTTCATGTTATGAATTAAACAATTATTGAATACATTATGAAATTAAAGTACACATCATTACCTTCTATGAATCACGTTTCCATCACATTTTACAGTAATGTTTAATGTTACACGTATTATATACTATACACAATCTAAACAAATATTATCATACATATATATATATATATATATATATATAAGTGCATACAGTAAAGTTTACTCTTGAAGGGTTCATTTAAGTTAAGGTCAACACACTGCAAATAAATTACTGACCTCATTCGATCCACTTTTTGTAAGTATACTCCTAAATTTGTTAAACTTCGTTTTATGAAAGTATACTCCAAGAGTTTTTAATGCATGTCAGTAGTTATTATTGGCAAAAATATCCATGTTATGGATGGTTATTAATAACCAAATTTTGTTTCTGGCTTGATACATATACCTTATGTGTTTCTTTTTTGAGTTATTAATCTATTAGTCTGCCCCTTTAAGTGACTATTGTAGTAGTCTGAAAAGCTGCAACCTGATATGAGCTCATTAAATTAAGGTGGCTCGAACAGGGTTGGTTTCATTTTATACAAATTCATGCAAATCTTTAAGTTGCTAGAGTTATCCAAGCCAAGCTTAGGTACTGTATTGGCTTGGCTGTGTGCAGCTCCCGATGTGGGTGTTGCAGATAGGTTATATGATGAATAATAAAATATAAGAACGTATATACATTTATTCTCTTGGCAATGCTATAAATTGGTTAATGTTTTCATGCTATTACGATTGTTGATTTGGACATGATCCCTTTAATTTATTCACTTTGCTGGGGAATAAGATTTTTTATAGTTGGGATAGAGTGTTATCAAAGGTTACACTTTTCTACTCGCGTGGGCTCACTATAGCATTATAATTAGTAGGTGAATCTAATCAAATATTGAATGGTAAATGCAAACTTTTCATGTTATGAATCAAATGCAATTAACGTACACATCATTACCTTTAATGAATCACATTTCCATAACATTTTACTGCTATACTTGAGAGTATGAATACAATGCAGTTTACTTTTACATATGGTATGCATTACATAGTAAAGTTTACTGTACATGAGAGTATGTATATAATAAAGTTTTTTTTCATACCGTTACTAAATTACTAGTTCGATAGTTTAGTTGACGCATATTCCGTAATATGATTAGACTAACTGATGTGGACTAGCTGATGCCTATAGTGAGATATAACTGATTCGTCAAAACTGTTTGTTTTATTGAGTGGATTATACATACGAATGTAACTATCAAATCGCATTTGTGAACTTAAATCTTATGACATTTAACTTGAATAATTTTACATCTATAAATAAGGAATATGTGGAAATGACACTCATAAACATCAAGAATAAAAATAACGAAGAAGGAGATGTCGACAATAAAATGAAATCACATCTGAATCCAGCAACTCAAGATTTTATGCATCCAGTGCATTAAGTTCTTAATTGTTCGCAACAAAGTCCGGGAACATAATACTTCGACAAAATCTTCATCGTCTCAATAATGTTTCTTTTTCAAACAACAATGTATTAATTATTGAATATATTTTTCAGGGTTGATTGTAGAGTTTCTATTTGCTACTGCATGTCAAAGATCTCAAAAGTAAATGTCATTCCACTAAAAATAAGCAAATAGACTATGCGAGAATATATGGCGCATTTGGTTGAAAGTATTATGAACACTATCCCACCGAAATTATAACGCATAGAATCCACGACTCAGTCTCTTTTGGATTCAAATTTTCTAATATTTATTGATTCATTGCTTATATGTTTGGCTTCCAAAACATAGAGTTTTAGGATTATTTTTTGTTTTACTTAGGTTCCATGATGATGTGGTTATGACAAGATAAGATCCATTTTATGTCTCGAGACCAAGAAATTATATTTACATTTGACTTTGAATTGCATGTTTGCAATGATACCTATATAATAATTAACTTTTTGCCATTTTGTACTCCAAATTTTTATTGGGGCAAATATAAGCACATAAAATGTTTTTGTCTAGTTAAATAGTTACTGGGTTCGTAATGTTACGTTTTTGATTTCATGTAGAAAGTAACATTTTATGCCAAAATTATTGTATACAATTTCCCCCCCATAAGTTTACACAACTTTATGAGTCTAAAGTACATTAATATTTTATATGTGATCATAATTGCGATAAAAATCAAAATCGCCATTCAGTTTCAGTTTATATAGTAAATGTTGTTTAATGGTTATGTCTTCCGTTGAATCGTTACCCATCATACACAGCGCATTCTGTAATTATTGCACTATGTATTTAGTTTGTGCACGGTTGTTTCTACTCATGTGGTTTGCAAAGAAAGATTGTAAATAGTATGTCATGACTATACATGACTAGTGTGTTGTTTTTATATTTTAAATGCTAATTATAAAAAAAGTAATGAAAATGAATCGTATGGGTGTTTACCTTTAAATAGTTGCAAATATATGCCGACATTTCTTATGTTTTGTGTGTATCATCAACGTACTAATTAAATGGTGCTAAATTTATTTGTGATGAATTCCAAAGTTTGAAAATATGTAAAAGACAAATAATGGTTCCACTAATTCATCTTATGAGAAATAGTGGGCGTTCACGTAGTATGTCCAACACATTGATGAAAAATTGATACCGTTTAAGAAATACGATGGCAACAAATTGTCTTCATAACTAAAAACGTATTTCCACATATATATTCAATGTCAATTCAAACATACAATAAGATGTCATATGAAATCTACATAAATCTAGGCTTTCTTCCCCCTGCTTCTTCGTTACATTTTGAGTTATGCATATGTCAATATATACGTAATACATCTTAATGACTTGCTAATTTTTTTTACATTTATGTTGAATTGAATATACAAATAGTAATATATATTATCTAGGCGTAACATCGGTATAAATAAAATTTATTAACCAATTATCCTACATATAGTAACTTCACTGTGTAAATTTCAATCAAGTTTACATTGTGGTATTTAACTCTAATATTGCAATTACTCTTTTTCAATCAGCACAATTGCATACAATAATATTTACCATATAGTTGTACAGTAATACAACTCCATTAAATTACTTGAAAGTTATGGAATATTCAATTACCAACACAATAGCGTAAAAAATATAATACATCATCACTCATTCAATGGTTCTATGCACGTCTTCCTATTGTGATGCCCCGATTTTTTACACCTGCTACACATAATTATCTTCGATTCCTCGCCCCTTGAATTTATACGCTTATCGGGAGAACGTTTAACATCTGATGGCTTGATTACCATATCCTCAGGAGATACATTGAATCTATTAAATGTATTAATTGGTAATATTGCAAACCCATACATTTTCAATAAGCAATCAGCTGAGTAATGGTCATCAAGGTAATCCTTTAACTCATATCGCATCTCTGAATTACTATAGTAGCATGATCACACGGAAAATTATTGAGCTTCCATTTACAACATGATCACATCATGTATTGAATGTTAGTGTTGAATACTTCATCCGACTAAACCTCGAATATGTAATCACTTGCCTTGTTCACAACCCAAGTCTTCAACGAATCTCTGAAATGGCGATTCGTACGTGGACAAAGGAATCCAGTCCATGCTTTCGCTTCGTCTCGCCAGATAGCACTAAACTTCATAATCTTAAATCCAATTGTATTCACTAAATCTGTGAACGGTAGGTGACGAGCATCACATATCCAAGAATTAAACAATTCATCTTCATTTGAATACATTTCACCATAATGTTGACAACGAAAATGTGCATTGCTCCAATGTTAATTCGATATCGTGGACAAAAATTCTCAAACTTTCTCTCCTCCTCCAACTAAAAACCAAGCCATACGATTGTAAAAATGATTCTTCATTAGGTGATATGCGCAAAGTAAAAATAGGCCATGATTTTTTCCTTCACTTTGCTATGCAACCCAGATAACTTGTTCCTAAAATTACATTTCAAATGTTGCAAAAAATATCCATGATGTGATTTGGGGAAAACTTTTGGAACCGACTTCAGCAACCCATTATTACGATCCGAAATAAACGTGTATACCACGCAGTATAAACGATGTTTGAAAACTACATCATGAACCATTCCCAATTATTGTCATTCTTCGAGTCGACAATCGAGAATGCAACAGGAAACATGCCTGTAATTTAAAAATGTAACATCTTAAATAATACAATTTACTGTGTGAGATTGTCAATTGTGTTATGCATACACGATACACTGCAGGCACATAATAACATCTATTGCTTGGGATATTCAACTTTATTATGCATGCATGAGTTGTAACAGGTTAGGCAGTAAATGTTATTGTGTGATTTGTTGTATAATGTGTATGCATAACATGATTAAAAATATCACATAGTAAATATTACTGTTTAATATTTTACGTATTCCACATCACCCAAACAAATACTACCTGGACAGAATTTAATGAATATAACCATATATTTTACTACTAATAGATTAACGGATCATGTCTCAAAATAGTATGGTAAATTTGCATAGAGTTTTTCTACCAGATAAATTTATATTTAATTAGTTAATGTTAGTTTGGAAATTTGAGGTTTTGTATTCTCGATACAATACACATTGATTGTATACATTTTGGCTTACCACAACTAAAGTGATGAATAGTCTGAAGTTAGATGTATACTGTACACATTCTACCTTCTTAATTTTCAGACAATACTCATACTTTAAAAAATATACTAATAGCCCATCATATTAAAAATATACATATGGTCCATTAAGTAGTATCAACATTATGACGAATGTTAATGTAAATGCCTTGGTTCGCATTTTTTCCATCGCCACCAATAGATTTCCTTTGTGTGCTTTTAAAAAATATGGCATCTAAGAGAATCAACGGGCGAAAATACTCGAAGCCTTATATACATGCATGAAATGCTACCAACATCCGTTTGAATCGACCACTATCAAAATAATACAATATCGATAAACGACTACCTGCGTTTGAATTCATAGTCGCGTCCACATACCATCTTAATCTATCAAACGATAATGATTAGTCACCAAACACCAATCTCTTCACTTTTTCCACAGCCCACCATGCCCTATTATATTCAAGATTATACCCATACTCATATGAAATAAATGTGATGATGTCAATGGGGAGACTCATATGATTCGATCTTACACGATTTTCTATTTCGTTCGCAGTTAACCCTGAAGACAAACAACTATGTTTACGAGTTCTTGTGACACCCCACCTAATTAAATACCGGGTGATCAGTCCTTTATTAAATTATAACCAAGGTGAACGGTTGGTTCATTCTTAGCATCACTGTCGCAAAAATAACTTTTCAAATTAAACACCTTATATAATTAAGCTAAGTGACAAAACCATTTAAGACATCAATTTCCAAATTTAATTTAAAACCAATATTTAAAACCTTTCATAATCCATGGTTTAAAAATCACATAACAACTAAACTGGAAAAGATAATCCAAGCAATTTAATCATTCAACTAAATAATTCCAACTTTAAAACTTCAAAGGAAAAACATCATGACAGTAACAATCCCAAAATATAAATACTGGAAGTAAACGAATTACAATCTTTGATAAAACCAACTGAATAATGGAAAAAGGGTGACACATGCCCAACTGGATGAAATAGAACTAAAAGTGGAATCAATAATGAGGTCGTCTAAGCAAAAGGCCTGCAACTCCCACCTAAGCTGCAACACGTTCCTTCCAAAGGATCCTATGCAAGACGCCCCTGTGGCTGGGCACCTGTAATATATACATATATATACAAGAGAGAAGAGAAAATAGGAAACGGGTCAGAGCCCGATTGTAAAACAGTTTAAAATTTAGTTTAGCAAGTATTTAAAATGCTTACCGGCTAATGCAACAATCATATTAGTGTGCGACACTCTCTTGAGAAATTCTCACCTCTCTTCTAATGTGCACACCTACCGCACTACTATTCCTAATAGTTTAGCTTATCTTAAGTTACTCACAAGTTTTCATGCCGACAATTTCTAGTATTAAGAAAATTATTTTTTTTAAAAAGCAAAGTTCTCACATAAACCTCATTTGATTATAAAGTTTCTCAGTATTGCCTCAAACTTTTCAAACACTTATATCCAAGTTGAAATAATTATTCATTACTTACCTACCTTTAGTCTCAGTAGATAATTCCCCAATTTCAAGTATATATATATATATATATATATATATATATATACTATCGGCACCCCACATAAAATTTATGGTGCTGGCATACTATGCTATCAAGTCCCCGTATCACTCATACTAAGGGAAATAATAGTTCGGAATCACTCTCGAACTGTATTAACACAAAACACATACAAATTGAGGCGAAGCATAGTTTCAAGTCACTAAGAGGTCAGCACATACCCTCACATCTCTTAGGACCGTCTGACTATCGATCTGATAGCCTGTACCAAGGATTCCTATGTTCTAGGGTACAAGTCAATATCCCCCATAAAGGTCCCATCGAGATAAGACTGTCCCAGTGCGGTAACCTCAGTGATAGCAAGTAGCGCGAGCATGATTTTTACACGTATATAGTATATGCATAAACACAGTCATATATGTATACTACCATTTCCATTTCAAATTTAGGTACACACACGACCCAAACTTATGATATTTATTCTTATTGCACATTACTAGATTATCCCGTATAACGGTTCGTCTCTTATTCTTATTTATGGGATTATTCCAAACCTTCTTCATAACACTAGTAAAATTCTATCTCCCTACGTGTAATTTCAGTAGGTACTCTTTTACTTTACGACGTAACTTCCTTACGAGTCTCACCCTTTAGACACATGTTCCCATTGTTCCTTAAGTGTAAAACACCTCCGTTAAATGTTAACCTCGTCTTACATTAAAGGTTCCATTTTTATAAAGTCCTACTAGTCTTCTTTATATCCCAAAATGTTCTAACAATAATGTCCAAGAATTTCTATTCATTTAAGTTGGAACAACCTATTTATAAAGGGGAATGTGAGTATTCCACGAGGGGTCGATCGATCGATGGCAGATGCTCGATCGATCGATGCTCTTAGGTCGATCGATCGATCAAGCAGGTATAGTGAAACTGCAGAATTTTCAGTTACGAGAATGCTATTCCAAAATTATTCAAATCATCATATTTGATTTCCAAAATTCCAACAAATTATACCACAAGTGTTATATCCCCAAATAATGAATATTTTACGTAAGACATGCGAGTTTTCATCAATTATAACGAATTAAAAGGATTAAAATCCAGAAAAATTACAAGAACCCTAATATTTTCTTTGTTTAGTTTCTTCCCATTCCTTTCCCAGATTTTATACTCCTAACGTAATGAAAATTTGTGGTTTAACCTCTACATGTGAATTTGATTTCCAGGATATGTCTTTTACCTATACATCATGCAAATTCGAGTCTCCAAAATATGTTTTTCTTTCACAAACTAGTCCTAATCAACCCTAGACTAATATCATTGAAGCATTAACTGAAATAGAGCAAGATAGATACTTGCCTGAAAATATTTGGCTCAGATTTGTGGAGAATATTGGTGTGGTTGTGATCCTCGTTGCGCGATCTAAAGTTTGGCGACGACGGCGGTGCAAACGGTGGAGTTCTTGGCCTAGAACTCCTTGGAAAGCTTCTCCTCTTCCTCTCCAATGGCCATCTTTGGTTTATGGTTCTTATAACCCTAGAAAACGACTCCTACCATCTGATATAACCTTAGAAAAATCGTGGGTTTCCATGCCCAAAAATATAAAATGTCTAAAACGCCCTCTCGGGATGTTAATTAGGCCTAAAAATGCTACGAGACCCAAACTAAATCCCCGGGTACATTATTTTGACTATCTCGACCCTTCCGGACACATTGACGCATTCAAAATGACCATACGGGTGACTTATAATTTATTCACTTTTAATAATTCGAATTTAATCCCGACACGACACAAGGGCGCCCCGATAAGTTTCCAAAATTATCAAATTAGATTCTCGTGATAATTTTACTAAATTCAATTACACCACTTACTTTACCCATAAAGTAACTTACAACAAAATTCCAATAATTACTAACTCTCATCACGCTAGTAAGTATTTAAATAATTTTCCGGATTAATATTAAATTAATATCTCTAATTAAATTTAATGAATCCCCAAAATTAAAAGTCATAAAAATACGGGGTATTACAGTTTTTTGCACAACTCCACATGTGTGGTCGCTATTAAATTTCTTAACACAAAAGAATCCTTTAATCGTGTCAACCCTGCCATGCACATACCCACCACAACCTATCGATAATCTATACTTACACTCGACGGTAACCCGTTTCAAATCATTCTTGATGTAATGAATTCAAAGCCCACTTTAGTTGCATACTTATAAAGCACGTAAAAAAATTCAATCACCCCACCTTTATATCGTTGGCCAGACTTATTAATACCAACATATATTTCATGACTATTTTTAGTAAAATTAGTTATGAAATATATGTTATAACTACACTACAATATTTTACTATGTATGTTATCTTTTGAAATTACTTTTTTCCTATTGTATATTGCATTTGGTAATCGTTTTTCAACATATACATCAAAATCAAATGTCGAGGTTGCCACTATAAAAAAATAATAATTCAATACAAAATTAAACTTAAACACAAAAATGGTGTAGTTTTCTTATAAATGACCACATTAGATAATCATGAAAACCAGTTACTACTTTTATAAATATTGATATACACATATAAAAGATAAAAAACAATAAACATGTAAGCAGGGTTGTCTTTACTATGTAAACCCCAAAAAATATAAACATCAATTCCTGAATACAAGATTAACCTTACACACACAAATGGTGTAGTTTCTTACACATGACCACATTAGATAACCATCAAAACCAATTACTACTTTTACAAACATTGATACTCATATATAAAAGATAAAAAAAAATCAATAATTACTACAACAAAAAAGTAAAATTAGTCATGAAATATATAAGTTCACCACAACATATGATTTTCTTAAAAGTAAACATATATTTATGATGCAAATATGAAATTGAACGTCACCATCAGATAAATACCCATGAAAACATTTGCATTGATCTTATCTTCTTTAAAAAAAATTAACTAAACAGCAAGAACATTAAAAAAATACGTACGCATATCCATCATACACACATAATATATAAGATTGTCAATTGTGTTACGCATACACGATACACAACAGGGCACACAATAACATTTACTGTTTGGGATAATCAACTATGTTATGCATACATGAACAAGTCAGGTCTTAAATGTTACTGTGTGACCTTTTGTATAAAATAAAATTGTTCTAATACACACTCAGTAAATGATGCTGCCATGCGAATATTATTCAATTAAAATCGAAAATATTAACAAGCAAACCATATCCTCAAATAAAAAATCAAATGTCATATATTCGATTGTATTTTTTTGGGAAAACAACTATTGATAACGACAAATTGTTATAAATACACTACAATATTTTAGTATGTATGTTATCTTCTGAAATTACCTTTTTTCCTAGTGTATATTGCATGTGGTAATCGGTTTTCAACGTATACATCAAAATCAAATGTCCAGATTGCCACTTTAACAAAATAATTATTCAATACAAAACTAACCTTTAGCATATAAATGATAACCATGAAAATCAATTACTACTTTTATAAAGATAGAGATACACATATAAAAGATAAAAAATCAATAAACAGGTAAGCACGACTGTCAAAATTTTTACTTTGTAAATGCAAAAAAAAAAACATAAACATCAATTCTCGAATACAAAATTAACCTTACACACAGAAATTGTGTAGTTTCTCACACATGACCATGTTAGATAACCATAAAAACCAATTACTACTTTTACAAATATTGATACTCACATATAAAAGATAAAAAAATCAATAAATAGGTAAGCACGACTGTCAAAATTTTTACTTTGTAAATACAAAAAAAAACAAGTACAAAATAAACATCAATTCTCGAATAAATTTCGTAATTACAATATCATAATTGCTTCAAACCCACCGCAACCATGAATTACACCAATATTAAGAGAAAAAAGTTAACAAAGCCATATAAAACAAGCGTAAAGTGCAGCAATCCAACTTATAAAAAATGTACGAAAGTTCCACGTCCCAAACAATAGTAAACTTGGTGGATTTCGATGAACCGTCACATATTGTTCTGCAAAATAGGAAGAGTTTTGAAAGTAGATGTTTGGATGGTTGATAGGAATATCCCACTTTGATTTCGGGGTATAACTTGAAGGGTTTCAAATTTGAAAAGTGAAATTTGAAATCTTCCATCGAAATCGAATGAAAGAACAGGTAAGGGCAGTTACAGAAAAGATGAGTTTTGATTTAGGTGGGTATTTCGGTCACTGAAGAAGATTTGAGATGGACGGTTTTGGGGCTTGGAACTTAAAAAGTGATTAAAAAAATCAATGAATCTTATTTTAATAGGAAAATGCTATGTGTCCCAAACAACTCCCCCAAATCATCCCCCAAATAGTTTTAAGTGTTATACCTTATTGGATGGGTCCCGTCAGGGCACAACTCATCAATGCTATTTGGAGGAAATTTGGGGGAGTTATTTGGTACCCATAGCACCACTCATTTTAATATCGACTATATAAATGAGATCTAAATATAAAAATTTCAAATATATTTTTGTTACGTTATATTTTGGAGTTATTTTTGGGTGCCTTACCGTTTGAAAGAAAAAATTAAGTCGTCATCAATAGCACCCAAAATCAAACGACCCTAAATTAAAACTGAAAGTCGGTTAGCGTTTGGCGCCAAAGGGGATCCAACAATGCGACGACTTCCCTTTCACTGTACTAAATAAGACCTTATTCTTGTGTCAGCATGAAACTTTCATCCGTTGCTAATATTCCTTCCACCAATTGGGTTTAGTTTACTTGTAATAAACTAAACCAAAATGGACAGCGTCACTTACCGAATTCTATTTTTTTTTTCCTTGATTTTCTGACTAAATCTCTGCTGCCCAAGTCTCCACTCTGGATCAGCACAAAAACTACTCTCCTCATGACTATATATAAATATATATGCTTCACTTTCCTAAATTTTCTAGCTCATTGTGAGTTGCGTCCTTTTACTTCTACAAACAAGGTTTTGCAACTAAATTTCATATTTTCATACACATCGATGATGATTCATACATGATCCCTAAGTTTGTATGTAGTTAAAATATCAGAATAGAAGAGGGGTACTTTTAAAGAGCGAAAAGGCATCCCCATCTCATGATTTTTTCATCACTAAAAAAGATCTTCTCTTTAATGTTACTGGTATTTGCAAACCATTATATCTGCTCATGTGTTTTTTGTTTTTCACTATTGCATGTAAAGATGGCAGGGGGGAAACTTTATATGATCGTAATGGTTCTTGTTTTATCATCAATTTATGGTGCTGGACAGATTACTCATCCACTTGAAGGTTTTCCTTCCATTGTTGATTTTTCTACTGTTATGTCCCTCTTCTCTTATATAAAGTTAAAGAGGATTTATGTATATATGCTGAAATTATTGTTTGTTATACTACAGTGAGAGCATTGCTAGCGAGCCGTCGTAAACTGAATGATCCCTTGAAAAATCTCAATAGCTGGAAAAAGAGCGACCCATGCACTGGGAATTGGCGTGGGATACTCTGTGATTTGGATACAAGTGATGGTTATCTACATGTTAAAGAATTGTATGTGCTATATTTGCTAGAGTAGATTTTGTTTGTCTATGTTTTTGTAAGCTGCTTTGTTAAATTTGTCTACGTTTTGGTTACTCCAACGGTAAGTGGCGGACTTTGTCGACAAAAGGTCAAGAGTTCGAAACCCTCAACGGATACCAGATTTGAAGCGGAACGTGTGTTAGGATGGCTCTGACACAACATTCCTCCTGTTTAGCTCGCATGGGGGAGTTCAAAGAGCTCGTTCGTGTGGAGGTTCAGGGTTTAAAAAAAAATTGGTATAAAAAAATTATAAAGATTAGTGGTGCGAAGCATTAAACAAGATAACTATTGATTCCACCCGGCATAACCTGACCTTCAAGAAGGCAACGACGCATAACATATGCAGTGGAATTATGCACGAACAAAATAATTACACAAGATTGAATTGAAACACAAACAAGACAAATTAGAAGAAGGATAAGAACTCGGTGCTAAAATTCTAATTCTCCTATAAGTCAATAATGATATCAAAATTCACCCCTTACATGAAACCCTAGGTTTCTATATAATAGTCAAGTCCTAAACCCACAAGAAATAGATTACTTGGAAGCTACTCCAAAAAATTCTATACAATGAAAAAACCTGAATATATGATGAAACCAATAAATATCTAATTCCTAAAGAAGTCTAATCAAAATAGAAATCCTAAACAAACTAAAATAATGATAAAAATCCAAAATAATAGCTAGAAATCCGTCCCAGCGTCAATCTTGTTCGAAGCAGATATTTGTTGAAGCATCGAACAACTTACTCTGGATCGCAGTATGTGCCCCGAAATCAATTCCTCATAGCCTTGTATTCCTTCAGATGTTGAATTTGCATCAATCAGTCTTGTTTTGAATTGATTTATTTTTGGTCAAAAAATGTATACTTCAGACCTAGGATTATTTACTCAGTTGAAAGGCTTGGTAATTAGTTGGCAAATCTATCAAAGATTATATACCTCCCGCATATCTTTGTATGCAATGTGCTAGTAAAATAATAAGAATGCAAAGTTGACAACATTAAAAATAATGTCTATACGTTTATGTTACGTCGAAATTCATTTGTATCTTTTATCTGTTTTTAATAAAACCTTAGACAAGATAGAGTTATCTTTTCATTAAAGAGATAATATGGACAATAGAATTGTGGGTAGCCCTCCCATGTTAAACTTCCATGAAGGGTTTTGATGGACAATCTCTCAAACTTGACGGGTGCTTGATGACCGCAAGACTAAGCCCTTCATTTGTATCTTCCTCTGCGAATCTCCCCTTTATTTCACAATGCAGGCGCTTGCTAGCTATGAACCTCTCTGGATATTTGGCTCCTGAGCTTGGTCAGCTATCTCATGTTACAATATTGTGAGTCATTGCAAGTGACAGCATAGAAAACCTGTTAATTTTCCATTTATCTTTTAGCATATATATATTCTAACTCTAATGTTGCCGGATTTTTCGTTTTGCAAGAGATTTTATGTGGAACAGTATAAGTGGCAGCATACCAAAGGAGATAGGAAATATAACTGCATTGCAGCTTCTGTAAGTTAAACTTGCCTTATTAATACCCAGACAAATACTTTCTTAAGCTGCTGATATTAAAATATGAAAATTATCATCCACAGAAATTGTCTATTATATATTTTGAATGGGCATTCGTATGTTCCTTCAAGACTGAGCAATCCAGTTTCATCATTAAAATTTTGGGCAATTTACAATTATGTCCCTTGTGGACAATTTTTAAACATTTAAGGACAATTTGCTATTAGGTCCACTTGTTATGCCACTAACGTGGACTTTTACAAGAAGAGAATTAGTAGACCAAGTTTAAAATTTGTCAAAATTCCTTTAGGGCCTGTTTGGCAATCCAATTCCAAGGCTTGGAATTGGGTTGCCAAACGGGCCCTTAGTGTTTAAAATTGGCTTGCGAGGGACCCAAGAGTACTTTCCCCTGAATTTTTTTATGATTATAAAATCTACAGTTGACTTTTGTATGAAGTGTTCAGGTTAATATTCTTTACTTTCACTTCCTCCTATTCAAGTTCTATGAATAATCTGAATTCACAAAATGAATACATAAATATTCATATAAATTACAGGACACTACAAATTGGGATTGTAGGACACTAAAATCCAGTTGACAAGTTGGAATTAAAGTCTTAAATGTGTTTTTCACTTTCTCCTCCATTGTTTTCTTACCTTCGACAAATTGAAATTGCAGTACACTAAAATCCCACTGTTCATCCATTTAACACTATAATGATGTTGTCTATTACTGTGAGGCTCATACCTCGTGTCCTGTTTGGAATTTGCAGGCTTTTGAGCGGAAATCAAATATCAGGTCCTTTACCGGATGAGCTGGGTTATCTTCCTAACTTGACTAAATTTCAGTTGGACCTCAACTATATATCAGGGCCAATACCAAAATCTTTTGCAAACTTGCCTAACGTTAAGCATTTGTGAGTTACTTCTTGAAAACAATTACTTCTAGGGTGCATGTGGCAGCTCCAATTCCATGTTTTGGAAGTAGAATCCGAACAAAATTAGTACAAAATTTTAACTAGTATGACTTAAATTTAAATTGTAAAGCTTGGAATTGTAGTTTTCAAACATACTATTAATCTTCAGGATTGTTATGCATCTGAATTTTGTTGTTGATGTTTATATTGCAGCCATATGAACAACAATTCCATCAGTGGCCAGCTTCCACCTGAGCTTTCTAAACTGCCACAACTCCTACATGTGTAAGTCCCATAGTAATTTACTGGTCTTGTAAACAACACATTTATGGATTGCCCCATTATGGGTCTGGCCGAATTTAATTGATGGGTTTGGGTATCTTAGGCTGGAGTTGCGGGTTAAGGCTGCCGGAGTGGGGCTGTCCGGCGGCAGGTTTAGATGGCAGCTAGGGTAAGGCAGGAGGGTCAAGGATGGGTTAAGTCAGGTCCGGTTTGGATTGTAGGTGGCCATTGGATTGTAGGTGGGGGTGGGGGTGGTTTATAAAATAATTATATATATATATATATATATATTCTGTAGTCATCATGTTTCATTCTCATTAAAGGTGAATATTTGTAGGCTATTGGATAACAACAATTTATCGGGGTATCTTCCACCTGAATTTTCAGAGATGCCAAGCTTGAAAATTCTGTAAGTTCACTCCTTATATTACTCTTATGCCTTTCTGATTTTTATGTGGGGTACTGGTTGAATAGTGTTGCTTTTATTTTACAAAATTATAAATTAAAGTCTCGTTTCCAGTTGCATGGCTTGTGGGCCATGTTTAGCTTGGGGCAAGTGATATGACAATAAAGGTTGATATAAAAAAAATTGAAAGAATATTATTTTGAAAAGGCACATTTGAATATCATATCCTTAACAATTCAAGTCAAAATAGTTTTCTCCCAACTATTGGAGGTTTGGTTGCAAGGGAAGATCTACAATGGGGGAAAGGGGACGCAATTATTCCCCTTGAATTTTGTAAAAATACCAAATTAATATTTCTTTCTCCCCCTTGTTTTTGATACTATATCTCTTTGTCCCTTTAACATAAAACTTTGGCCCCCATAGTTTTGATTTTGAAAAAGAAAATGTTAGTATTAGACTTAGCCCTCTTGACAGAAAATTCAAGCTCCGCCTCTGGTTGGTTACGCGGATTTTGTGAAGCCATTCTACTTAGTCTAAGGTCATATTTTTTGATAAACCACAAGCTGTCATATCTTTTTTTTCCCCTTTAAATCTCTCAAGTTTTGTCAAATTTTATCTTTCTTTCTTATAGTTTCACCATAATTAGTGAATGGTAATCATGTCCCTCTTCCCAATGAGCACAATTATTGTCTTCATTGCACACATCTATCTTCAATTGATGCTACTTCTACAATCTCGCAAATCACACCTATTATTTATTTATTTTTATTATACTTTTTATTATCTTCACTCATCCATCTTAATCTTGGAATTTGGCCACTTATATATGGTTAATATGTTTCTCACTTGCGCAAAATTATATGTAGACCATGGCTGATCTTATGACTACTTTATAAAATTTATTTATAAGTCGTGAGACACATGTTAACTACACATATGCTGAAAGTACTTATCCAATCAGAAAGGTACATAGGCTTTAAGTGGGCAATTGACCTCCGTAAGAATAAAAAAATAATGATTATGTTAGTTATAATGTATACCATGTTGGAAAAGTGGGGTGAAAATGTGATAATACCCAATCATGTTGGCCTTATTGTAAATAAAAGAATTGTTAGTTTTACCCTCCGACCTCCATTTTTTAGAAACTATTATATGTCACTGTTAAATCAAGCTTTAATGTGATGTAAAGCAGAAGCAATTAATTGAATACAAAACTCTCTCTCGTCATCATTCATAATCTCCAAAATGTAATAATGAGATACAATGCTAAGAATCCCTTTATATACTAGGGGAAAAATACATGCAGGTACAATAATGCCCTTCATTAAAATAAAATAACATAAAAGACAATCATGCCCCTGCATCACTCCCCATTTCTTGAGAGGGAGCTATGTGATCGGAAAAACGGGAATAAGATGCACTGAAGTGTAGCCTGCATAATCCATGAGCTCTCCCCAAGCATCCTGCCCAACTAACTAAGCATCGAGTCGGTCGGCCGGTCGGACATGTAAACTTCTCTAAGTCCAAAACACGCTTAACACGATCAACGTTATGAGACTCGATAATTTGAGAATCATCAACCGGTAGGAGAATTGGTGGAACATGGTGACCCTAAAAGGAGAAAGGTCCCTCACATTGAACGTGCGATGAATTCAGATGTCTGGCAGTGGGTCAACCTCATATGCATTCGATCCATGAGTGCGTATAATGGGGAAGGGTCTAAACCATCTCATCTGGATCTTATAACCCTTGCCATGTCCTCTTTCTGTGGAGCTAAATCATAACTAAATCTTTGGGCTGGAAAACAACCTCTCGTCGTTGCAAATTCGCTTGCTCCTTGTAGGAGACATACATGTATGGCAATCGATCTTGTACATCGCCATTAATGGAAGCCATACGGGTGGCGAAATTAGTAACAGTCGGACTAATTGGGAGTGTGGATTGAAGCTCAAAAAGATCAATAGGCATGTGAGGGATAGAACTCAACACAAACTGGAATGGTGAATGACAATTGACGGTGTTGTTAAAGACAAAACTCAACCTGAATAACAATGATGTCCCAACTTTGTGGGTTATCCAAAACAAGACACCTCAACAATCCCCAAAACTACGAGGTTGACAACTTTTGTGTGACCATCGTCTTCAGGTGGAAGGTTGTAGGAAACTAGAATGAACACCGAAATAGCTGAGTAAAGTGGACATTTCTGTTAGAGGTAATGAGCCATCTTTGAAAAAAGATCAACCACCATAAAAATGGAGTTATGTCCCTTGGTCGCACGAAGTAGACCCATTATGAAGTCCATCGACATATCTTGCCACAACTTTTTAGGAATAGGAAGGGGAGTGTACAACTAGGCATTCATGTGACGCCCCTTTGTCTGACATATATAAGAGCTACGAATAAAGGTGTTAGTGTCATGACGCATGGTAGGCCGGGAGAACCTCTCGCGAAGCATCATCAATGTGCTTGAGACTCCCATATGTCCAAACAAACCGTTTGAATGAATGGGCATCACTGAAGGAAGTTGGACCATTTCGCATGCATGTCACTAATATTCTCCTGACTGTCAAATAATCGTAGTGCCTTATTATGTGACTTGATGACGAACTCTCGATGGATGAGATACTCATGCCAATGTTATATCGCTTGAATGACGGCATATAACTCAACATTAAACACTGTATAATTCAATATAGAGTCGGAAAGCTTTTTGCATAAGAAAGCCACTAGGCGACCGTTTTTACTGAGGACAATACCAATCCCTTTTTTGAATACATCAAAAGATAACCCAAACAACTTGGGAGAGCTAGAACTGGAGCAGTAGTCATACGAGCCTTGATGTTGCGTAAAGCCTCATCGGCCTCCTCCGTCCAATGGAAATCATCATTATGTACCCCATGAGCATTGTGATCGACACTATAATGGAAATAAAACTGGAAATGAATCATCAATAAAAGAATAGACAACCCATGAAAAATACGAACCTGAAAGACCAAGGTGGGGCTCGTCGACCCTCACTCCCTCGAAGGACACAATGTACACCAAGAAATTAACCGACGAAACCATAAAGACACACTTGCGTATTTGCAGATGGAACTATTGGGCATGAAGCACCTCAAGCACCTAGCATACATGATCTAAGTACTCCTTCTCTGAACGACTATAAATGAGAATGTCATCGAAGTATACGACTATTAATTTATCTACGAATGGGAGCAATGTCTGCGCCATCACCCTCATGAACGTCGACAGAACAGACCAAACGGTATAACCATCCACTCATAAAGACCATCATTTGTCTTGAATGCACTTTTCACTGATCTAGGGCACATATTTATATGATGGTATTCACTTTGTAGATATATCTTGGAGAATACACAAGTGCCATGAGTTGGTCTAACATACTCTCTAATCGAGGAATAGGGAATATGTACTTAAGCGTGATTATATTGATCACATGACTATCAACACACATGCTCTATCTACAATTATTCTTTCGGAGTGAGGAGGGCAGAACGACACATGGTGACATGCTCTCTCTAAAAAAACCACGGGCACACAAGTCAGACACTTGTCGGTGCAACTCTTCATGCTCGGGCGGTGACATATCGTAATAAAGAAAGGATTCACGAGCACAAAATCAATAGCATGTTCGATATCCATCAAAGGTGGATCACCCTTCGATGGGGTACACACATCCTTAAACGTCTCTAAAACAACTCTCATGGTAGCGGGAATGTCCGTCTCAGGGGTACTCAACGTGCTCAATAAAGAGTTATAATATCCCTACTCCTAGCCCTCAGAAATCAAGGTAGCATCCATAACCAAGATGAGAGTCGGTGGAGAAATATGATGAGGACGCAAGGAAGAAGTTCCACTCTAACATCGTAGTGCTCAAAGGAGTATGCCTTTAAGTGGCCATCGTACACGGTACCTCGGTCAAAAGGATGACCCAGTAATAGGTGGAAAATGGTCATGCCCACTACAGTGCAGAGAACAACATCCGAATACGATTTAATCGAAAAAGACACATGGCATCAAGGTGTTGCCACCACTAAGCCACCCATTAAAACACAGTATTTATAAGGGCTTTATCAACAAACAACGCTTGGACAATATGTATGTCGAAACGAGATTCTCAACGGAACCCTCATCAATAATAACCGTACATAATCTCCCCCGTGAAGTACACCTCGTGTAGAATATGCTATGTCGAGACTAGTCAGAATCCCCCTTGGGTGGGGATGGATCTACGAGGGTACGATGATATATCAATGTAGTGGCCTCTTGAGGTGGGGCTGCAATGGGCCTTAAATCTAAGGTTTCGGTTGGGCTTGTGAACATAGGTTCATAAGGCGACAAATTTAGATGTGGGATCAGGTAATTCTTTGGTGGAGAATGGAAGTGGATATAGAAAGAGGTGTGTTGTCACGAATGGGTTCTAACCCCAAATAGTGGATGAAATATGACTCAATAAAGGGATGGGGTTTAACATATTGGGTCATGGATTGAGTCGGAATGATTGGGGTTTTGGATGGTGTCAAAACCCTAGGGATTTGGGGGGGAAGTTGGTCGTAAACTTCAGGGGTATGATCAAAAGATAGGTGGGGTTGTAATGGGCTCCCTACTACTTGGCTGGATGGGCAACGGGGGGAGGAAAGTGGCTGCTCGAGGGGTCGGGAGGGTTTTGGTGGGAAAAGGGGATTTCCGAGAGGAGGCCTCACCTTTTAGGAGGGTCTCCCTTCCCTCTAACTTCTGGTGTCGGATTTGTTTGAGGGAGGGCTGGAACTCAAGAGCTAGTTGTGGTGGAATTCGAATGGCACGAATAAGGTATCGGGGACAAAACTAGGGTTGGGTCTCTAGGGTTTAGCCAACCCATGTCCCATTCTCTCCATATCTCCTCCATGATGAGGAAACCCTAGATGAAGAGAAGAGATGGTTCAAGAACTAACCATGCTCTGATACCAAAATTGATGTAAATCGAAAGCGATTAAATGAATACAACAAGAATAGTGAAGAAACCCTCTCTCGAGTCATCATTCATATCCAAAATGTAATAATGAGACACAATTCTAAGAGCCCCTTTTATATACGAGGGGAAAATACATGTATGTACACCCTTCATTAAAAGAAAATAACAAAAAGACGAGCATGCCCTTATATCATGATGTAATGAGAAACTTATATGCTCAATTTTCTGATGTGTTTTGTGAGACATAGCGACACTTAGCACGTGGTTGTGTTCCCGGGAGAAGACTATCTTTTATTTTATATTTTAGTTCAGGATAATATTGTCATTTCTTTTTATTTTTAGTCTTTAATTGATCTTCAAGCATGTTTGGGACTAATTAGTCATTTTTTGTTATTAGTTGTCCGTTTTAGTCTTTTGGGTCATTACTTGGTTACCAAGTAATTTTTTTCCCATAAATAGTCCCTTGGAATTCATTTGTAAAGACACTTGAATGTTGAGAAAGAGAATATAGAGAGAGAGAAACCCATTTTCTTAGTTTAGTTTTATTTGTTGTTGTTGTCCGTGTTGTGTAGTTATAAAAGACTGTCTTTTATAACGCTTCCGCATTTATAGATTCACATCATTTTCTTTCTTCTCCAATTTCACTAATTTATATGACTGATTACTTCAATTTGGGGATGGAAGATCAGGATTGCTTAGTTCAATTAGGGCTGATTTTCCCATGGTCTCCCTCTATTACTTGCTGTATATTGCTTCTTTAGCTCAATTTTCTTAATTAAATCACTTTTTTATTCTTGATTGCCGTTCCATTAGATTCCCTAAAGTTATGTTCTATAAAGATTCCTTGAAAGTTCTACCAGTTAGGGAGGAGCTATGTCAGGGAACAAGTCATAATCAAGTGGGTCAGAATAGGGAAAGCCAGTAGTGAAGCTTTTAATTTGATTGCCAATGGGAGGAGAAATTTGGAGTTCTAGAGTATTATGGCATATCGTCTACCAGGAGATCACTCGCTAATTCTCCTGGTTATTAGTTGCATATTCTGAGGTCTGCAATATGGTTACTTAAAGTAAGGTGTACGAAGTCAAATTCTATTGATTACATTGTAATTAGTTACCTATATTCAAGATCTGTAAACTGATCAATTACTTATAGTGAGGTGTATAAAGTCAAATTATGAGAGACTGTTCAGGTTGTTAAGAGAGAATTTGGATACTGCCGTTTTGCTTATGGTTACCATAGGTTGAATTGATCAGTTTGCAATGTGTCATAAATACCGTGTGTTAATGCTGATATTAATTAATTTTTAGATATATCCTGTTCTCTATGTAATATCTCCTCGCCAATTTTCATCCTCGAAGTAGGTGTTGATGCTGGCTTAGGTACCATTTCTTCTGGAAGCACCCTAGAAGGTGAGATTGAAGGGGAGAGAGTCGAGGAGATGCATCCCCGTGAGGAGGAAAATAACCCCCATTTAAGGAGAGATGAAGCTTTATCTCTCCCGGAAAATGGAGAGAAAAAGAGTGAGTCTATATAGAGACTTTATAAAAATATGTTCTAAACTATGCATCCGGATTTGGATGCATTTATAGGCACATGATGCATGTGAACCTGGCACGATCACAACAGATATTGACGTAACATAGTCAATGGCATGCAATAACTCTCAAAGAAAACACGAAAAGTCATCTCACTATAATATTCAATGAATATAAGATGGAGGCTTACATCCTATAACCTAGATATGCATGCCAAACAAGATGGCAACACTTTAATATGCTAAAAGGATCACAATGCCCTTACTACAAATAAAGTCCAAGGTGAAGCCTCTAATGGACTAACCTAAACTAACAATGACAAAAAAGAGTGAAAATAAAGAGAGTTTCAACAACTAAATATTACATTTTCGTCCTTAAAAAGAACTCTTGATTCATATTACTCTCCCTTTCCCAATGAAAACAGTTTGACCTCGAACCCAGGCTTCTGCTCCAGATCAGCATCATTAGTCACAAGAACGACCCGCCTCTTCTTAGAGCAGACAGCTGCCTGATGCCCAAACTGTCCGCAATCCAAGCATTTCATTTTCAACGTCCTTCACAAAGTGGGGATCTCCCAAAGGCTCAAGTCCTAGCGAATGTGTATTTAGAGTCTATGAATGGAAGAACTGATACAATGGTCCTCGCTAACAGCCAACCGGCTCAGGGTGCAAAATAACTGAAACTGCTCAGTATATGTGGTCACTCAGGTGGCACCCTGAGATGGTCCCTGCACACGGTTAATCAGATTTCACTCATATGCCAGGGGAACAAAGAAGGCTCGCATTTCGGCATTCCAAGTTTGAATAGGCTCCAGATGTACCGCTTCCTTATGTTAAACAGTATCATTCCACCAGATTTAGGCAAATTCTTGTAGCTAGCAGCCGCTAGATGAACACATTTCACACCCGTAATGCTTTTGTACTCCAAAACATTCTCCAACAAACCCAACCAATCAATGAAAGCATCAGAATTGACATGTTTATCGAGCGTGGGCACGTTGATGCAAATATCACCATAGAGAAGAGCTGAAACACATAATCCAAATGACCGTCACGCAGAAGGGAGAGATCGGAGAGCCACTCATCGCGCTCAGGTCACCGACAATTCTTATATGCAGATTTGTACGCATACGGCTGGTATTCTGCACCAGGCTTCCCTTCTGCTGCGAAACGCCACCAAAATAATGCCCGCCCCAAAACAGTAGGCTTCAACCAAGGAGGTAGTCGTAGAATCCAATCTCACACCTCAACTTTGAAGTCATGCTCAACATCATGTGCACTGGAAGGGGTCGAAACAGTAGAATGGGGGTCAAAGGCTACAAGGGGAAACTTCGCCTTAGCGGGATCTGTTCCTCGGGTAGGACAATTTCGGTATTCTGGTGGTTGTAGAGAAGGACGTGGGAAGGTACGGCTAGGCGCAGGGCAGGGTCGCGACGGGCAGCAAAGGTTGGCAGTGCAAAAGCAAACATCCCCTTGAATTGTGAAGTTCTTGCAAAAAACTCCCCTCCCCCTAACAGACTATACACTTAGCTGAAAAGACCCTCTACGAGTCCCAAAAAATCCCCAGAAGGGGGTATTCGCAACAAAATGCATAGGTGTTTTTTTATATTAAATATAGTTATAAGGGGGCTTCTTTGCAAAAACTGCATAGGCAGGGGGTGCAGTTCTGCACTTCCCCTATATTTACTTAAAGAAAGCATACTTCATTGCCTTTGTTGTTTTTACTTCTGATATGTTTATGTATCAGGGCTTGATCTTAATGTCTGAATAAGCATTCATGCATACTTAAAATCCTACTGGTTCTGATACTGAGGAGCCTAGTAGCTGCATTTTAGTAAACTTCTAAAAGTAGAAGATCTTCTAGTACTAACGTCTCTATTTACCCCCGCCCCCGTAATTATTGTAGTCAACTTGATAATAACGACTTCAGTGGGAGTGGGATTCCAAGATCTTATGGCAACATGTCCAAACTCTTGAAATTGTAAGGTTTTCCTTCCATATCTTGATTTTTAGTCTTTTCATTGCTTTTCCACCCACCTTATTGAAAAAAAAAGATCTGATTTAGTTTCAGAAGAATAAGAAACACACATCGTAGATATGTCACTGCTAATACTGAGATACTAATTGTACCAGATAGCTGGTTAAATTTTATTCAACTTTTTTTCAGTCTCACATTGCAATTTTGCACTAACATCAATTTAACTTTTTCAAGGAGTCTTAGGAACTGCAACTTGCAAGGAAATGTTCCTGATCTAAGCGGGATACCTCGTCTTCTTTATTTGTAAGTTTGTCAAACTAGCTGTGGCAACCAAACACATGTAATGTTCTGCAAATTATCTATGTCAGTGTTAATTTATTCTAATTAGTCTAATTATTGGTAACTTTCATTATATCTATAGACTATAATATTTCCTTTTTTAAATGTTACTTATCTACTTTTATTGGTCTCGATTTCTGTTGTATTACAACCATTGGACTTATTGTCATGTAATATAGTTCATTGAAACAATACTTTTCTGAAAATCTCCTAATGATGATTACGTTTGTCTAAGTATTTGTGTTCATGTTACAGAGATCTTAGCAATAACCAACTCACTGGAAGTATACCATCAAATAGGCTTGCTGATAATATCACGACTATGTATGTGGTTTCTTAATTGTAAAGTTCTTAAAGTGTCCCCCGATTTTGACTTCAATCATATGCTTGGTTATTCTATGTATATTAAATGAAACAAACACACACACACACACATGTATTTATGTACTTGTGTATACGTTGATCTTTAAACAGCCAACATCTGTCTGTTAACCGTGTTCTTCTGCAGTTTGATCTTAATTCATTATGTTGGATAATATTGCAGTGATCTATCAAACAATAGGCTTAATGGATCTATTCCCTTCAACTTTTCGGGCCTTCCCCTTCTTCAAAGATTGTGAGGAGCTCTAAGTTTCCAACTTCTGTGTCAACTTGTTGCTTCTTGTGATGATTGTAAATTTGACAATTCTTTTTTTCGAAATCATGTTTTCTATTGTAGGTCACTTGAAAGCAATTTGTTGAGTGGTTTTGTCCCCTCTACAATTTGGAACAATATGACTTTCGGTCCATCTGGAAGACTTATATTGTAAGGCATTATAGTAGCAATTTTGTTCTAATCCCCTCAAGATTTCTGTAATATATATATATATATATATATTAACAAAAATATGTGAATGTTATTCTAATTTAAGTAGGATCAAAATATATGGGTGTTCAATATTACACTCAACTCTTATCTATATTTCTCCACAAAATGTGTTCGTGTCCGAATGTCTTGCAAATTAATTGTAAAACATTGGATATTTTTTTGTTATACAACATAAGTCCCAACAAGCCTGAAACGTGTTTTATATATTATGAAAGCTCCTTTTATTGAGTAGAAATGGAGGAGAGCAGGAAAGAGAGTGTCTCAAACAAATTTAATACTGACAGGAGATCCCCGGGAGGGTGTTGCCATCCCTATAATATACTTTCATGATAGTCTTTCATACGACTTGCATTTTGCAGGGATTTCCAGAATAATTTACTTTCAGATATTTCAGGCAGTCTTGATCCTCCTTCGAATGTAACAATAAGGTAAGTTTCTGTTTTTGTAATTAAGATATAAACATGGTGAACCACATCCTCTAAACCTCTTGGCTCGAAATCCAATTATTACCACATTAGATTTGCTCCATGTTCGTTCAAAATTAGTTATATATATGTCTCTCATTGAGAAAGATATACATGGTATTCTAATTATGAATAATGTAGCATTTGACTGACTGAAATTTTAATCATCATCATCATCATAGTTTTGTATCATAGTTAATGTCAAAGCTTTAACCAACTTGAAGGTGCCACAAGGGCAAGTGGGTGGTAAACCAAAATGTGGTCAAGGTTAGAGGAAAGGGAAATAATTTCATTGGATATGGTTGAGGACATGGCTTCGCAAACAGCCGATCAGAAATGAAGGATCCTTGTGGCAAGTCCCACTAATTAGTTAGAAATTATTTGGATCTATGTTCAAAGAGTGAGTTTTTTGAGTTTAGTCTTGTACTTACTAATAACCTTCTTCCACTTTTAGACCAGTCACATGAGAGATAAAGACGCGTAAGTGTAGGATGGTAGTTAATGCTGGGTTGGATTGATGGCTCTGTGGATTTGAGATGTAACCTAACTTAGGGAGCGTGTACCGTAGCACAATGAGTGCTCTGGAGTGTTATGGAATGGAGAGTGAGCTCAGGGGAGGATCTGTGTGGCCGGAGGGCAGCCGCACCATGAATTTCGGTATTTTTCTCATTATCATTGTTGTTCATCTATTTCTAACGGATACGTTTCGCGACAAAAAAGTTTCACAGTATATGTCCATGACAAAATCTGTAATTGATAGCTGACAAAAAATTGTCACAGTCCATGACTTGTTCATTAATTTCTAATAATTTTTGGGCCATTTAGTGTTTGGGATCTAGCAGTTCTTAGTAATTACTAGCATGAAGGGCACGCGATGCGACGCCAAATATATGTATAACGATGAAAATTGTACAAATTAATTGTTAGCAAACCAATCAATACTATGAATTTTATCCGGTGCCTATACCTGTCACAAATTTTATCACCATTCTTATCATTGATAAAAACATAGTTCATCTCACTAAAATCAATGTTAACATAATTTGAGAGAAAAATAGAACAAATAATAAGAGACTCACCAGGGGTGTTTTGCGGTCACACACATACACCTCCATGAAAGCTCAGGAAATCAACTAAAAAATGGAATCCACCCACCTCCATAATTGTTATAATTTAAAATTCAACAAAAAAACAACCACCATATCTCTTAAAACTCAATTCCCTCAAACTCATATATATATATATATATATATATATATATATATATATATATATATATTGAATTCCAATTAACGTAACAAATCATTTACCATATATATGCGTGTCTATGAGTTTATATGCAATGAGAGAGAGGAGAGGTCACCTTATTGGTGAAAAATGCTCTCTTCTCAGGATTATCAAACTTCGAGTGAATCCATGTAAAGTGCATGGTTCCATTAGGTAAACCTTCAAGTGCTATGCATTTAAGGTATATCTCCCTTGATGCTTATTTTCAAACAGCACCAATTTCTCCAAATCCTTCCTGTATCACAATAACTTAACTTTTTGTGTTACGTGGCCAGTGAGATTTTGTGGAAATATGTTATGTTTACCAAATCTAAAATTAAAAGGGAATAGGTTCTTGGAAAATTAAAAATGGAGTATATTGAATAGCAAGCCGATTAGATGGACTAAATTCATTGTATTGGAGTGTAGAGAAAGATGAGTTATTATTTTCACATATCATTCTCTAGAGAGAGACTCTCATTTATGATATCATTTATTAAGTTGTCACATGTCAGTCTCACATGATTTTGGTTTACAGTTTCTTGGAAAATTAAAAATGGAGTACATTAAATAGGAAGCCGGTTAGATGGACTAAATTCATTGTATTAGAGTGTAGAGAAAGATGAGTTATTATCTTCATGTATCCTTCTCTAGAGAGAGACTCTCATTTATGATATCATTTATTAAGTTGCCACGTGTCAGTCTCACATGATTTTGGTCTACAGCTTTTATTTATATAGATATAGATATATATAAATTGGGGTACATTAGTTTATGTAATAGTTCGATGGGGTTTATTTTGGACAAAAGCTATTAACCCTCCATTTAACAGCTATCACTGCATTGTTAAATGACCTCTTTGCCCTTTATAATACATAATGGCGCATGTGCCCTTCAGCCATTTCACTTTCATTTCATCACACAGTCAAAAATCATTTTCATTCTCTTTCTCAACCGAATTTCATCTTAGCAATTTTTTATCATCCTCTTGAACGGAATCGTTTCATTTCACTTCTTCTAATGCAAGATCGCAAGAGGGTAGTTGAATTTATTTAGGGTTTTTAGTTGTTTATCAATTTTTTTAGATAATTTGCAGAAATATTAGGCTTTTATTCGTTTAGGGTGCGTTTGTTTACACCTCTGAAATCTGAATCTAAACAATTCAGATTTCAGAGGCACTCAATATACGTTTGTTTTTCACACATTTCAGAGATTAACGGTAATATTATGGTCTTAATAATTCAGAGGTTCAAAACCCTCTGAATCTGATCACTGAAATCTGAACGAAAATTGAATTACAATAATGTCCTTGCCATTTCTTTCAAATCACAGAAGATAATACATATAAAAAAAATCATTCCCAAATAAAATATCACAAGGAATCGTCCCCATATAAAATACAATAGAGTTGTAGACACAACAAAACTCTTCATTGATACAACTCTTTAACAAAAATCTATATATATTGACACACGAATACACAATTAAAGTGTAAAAGATTTTCAGCTCTACAATCCGAAAAAAACTTCAACAGGTATTGTCGTCTTCTTCTTCTTCTTCCTTTTTTTCCAACGAATTTGTCTTTTACATTTTTACAACTGTGAAGATAAAAAATAAAAAAAAAATAAAAAAAAAAAAAAAAAAAACTCAAATTAGATTTCGTTCAAGCTTCCGTTGTAGATTAATGAAGAAAGCCTTTTCTCCAGATAAATTAATGAGGAAAAAGACTGTACTTCTTTTTTTGCTTCTTTGGCTATTTGCTTCTTTCATACTTTTTAATGACTTTTGCTTGCTGTAGAAGCGCTCCAAATGAGAGACACATATTTGACATATATGTTGACATATGTCAAATATATATCTTGAACACTGTGAACGGATTTTAAAACACAATGCTTTTTTTTTTTTGTTACACAAAGCACAATGCTCAGACCTATCCATATCTTATAGTATATTTTAATGAGTTGATAAACGTGAGGCTGTGCAAATCTTGTCAAGAGCAGGTTACCTGCAATGAATGGATGGGACGAAAAAAATTATAAAATATGATTTGCAGGTCACATTTATTACCTGACCTGACTACCAATAACCATCCCCCTTTTTAAAAAAAAAAAAAAAAAAACTGTTAAAATTATAGCTAAGCAAAAGTCATTAATGTTTAATTTTTTTAGGGTTTTCGTTATTTATCAATTTATTTTGGATCAGATGCATATCTTCTTGTTTTTATTTCGGATCAGATGCTTTTCTTCTTCTTTTTGGATAATTTATCAATTTATTTTGGAACAGATGCAATCTCAAGCACCAACCTAAATGCATCACCGTAATTACCGTGGATCCTCTCATTGACAATTATTTTAGCATAATATGTAGTTTGATATTCTATCTTCACTGCGTGTGTTGATTTGGCAATAATATGCAACCCCACCACCATCATCCTTTCTTCCGCCACCATCTCTAATGCTCTTGCCACCGTCACTAATTCTCTGCCCACCGTCTCCATTATCTCTTCAATGGCACCACCACCATCCCTCTACTATACATATAATTTGGAATGGTGGAGCCTCTCCTTGGCTATATATAGAGGGGAAACTTCAGCATAGAAGATCATCCAAGAGAGAGAAACGGGTCGAGCAAGGAGTGAGAGTTCCATTAAGAGATAGACTAGAGAGGGTTCATGTTGTGTAAGGGTGGAGCTAGAAAGGGTTCATGTTGTGTAAGGGTGGAGGGGTTCCCCCCCTCCACCAAAGAGTGCATCATAGTCTATATTTAGGGAGGTATATTTGTTTTAGAGAGTGGAAAAAATCTATTGTGTGCAACATTAAATAAGGGTATTTAAAGTTTGCTTTTGGTGTATGACTTTTTCTCAATTTGTGGGAAATTTCTTGAGAGTGTTTTGTGTGTCTTCCAAATTTGGTGAGTGGATTTTATTGTGAGAAGATAGATTATTGTGTGGGAAGAACCAAAACGTCCTTCATTTGTAATCTTTTTCCTTATAGTGGTACAGATCATCATTGCCTGTGGACATAGCCCCATTTGTGGGGGTGAACCAGATAAATCTTTTCTTGTGGCGTGTTAATTTACTGTCACTATTTCATATCTTGCTATTTTTGGATTTGCCATTATTGTGGGTATATTTGTTTGGGCACGCTTTCGCAAGCTTCGACACAACAAATTGGTATCAGAGCTCCAAGGTTGCAAGCTTGGGACTTTATTTTAATGGCTTTCAAATTCACGAGATATGAAAGTTGGGAAGTTTGACGGAAAGAACAAATTTGGTATGTGGCAAGTTGAAGGCTTAATAGGAACCTTGGCAAAAGACAAAGTTTCAGTTCTATTATGCATTTTGGCACAACATCATGCAATGTCCTAAACTAAAGGAGAAGAAGAGGAAGGGAAAAGAGAAGGTTCAAGATGTAGCAATTGTGTCTGCATCAATTAGTGATTCAGATGTCGACGATTTTTGTTTTCATGGCAACCTAAATTGGTTAGTCATTTAGTGACATTTGGGTTCTTGATTTTGGGTGTTCAATTTATATGTTTCCTAATTGGGATTCTTTCTCCTCTTATAAATAGGTGAAAGTTGGTTCTGTTTTGATGGCTGAGGGGAGTGCCTTCAAAATTTTGGGAACTGGATCAATTAAAATCAAGACATATGATGGGCTGGTGAGAACTCTATATGGCATGCGACATGTTCTGGGTCTTTGAGTGAACCTTTTGTCGGTGGGTGTGCTAGACTCTAGTGGTTACGAAATTGTAACAAATATTGGAGCTTTAAGGGTCGTGATGGGTTTCTCTTGTGGTGTTCAGGCCCTAAGGTGAGAAATTTATGTTTTCTCTAAGAGAATATAGTAACAAGTGGATCTGTTATGGGGGTTTCTTCAGTGAGCAGGAGTTTTTATTTTGGTCTTGGCAAAGGAGGCAAGCATGGATTGTAACATTTTGGAAGATTGGTGATCTATACTATCATTCGGGTTGTGAGGGGACTACTCAATAGTCTCTGAGAGTGAAATCCACTTTGAAAAGGTAACCAAAATTGCAACAGTCCTTAAAGGGAGGTAGGCCCATGAGGACGGACATGGCATTGACTTGTGGTAGTATTGATGGAAATATGATAGTCCATTCGAGTGCCATTAATATGCATGTGAAGCAAGTAGCGGGTTGTGTTAGAAATTCAAAGGAAAGTCAGGGACATCTTACTTTCTAATGGTGGGGGAAGATGACTTTTAATTACCAATCGGTGGTTAGGGGGCGGTAGGCGAAATTTGGTAGGTGTGGTGTCAAACCGAGGGATTTCGAGAGTGCTATAAAGCATAGTGGGTTTGACAGAGATGGTGGGGACATTCTTGTCAAACCGAGGGATTCCTAAATTTAGCTTGTAGAGGCCTCAAACTTAACTAAAATTCTTCACTAAAGTTTTTTTGGGGCGATGATGATGATTGCATATATTTTCAGTGTTACTCACATTCCGATGGAGTTATGGAAGACTCTTTATGGTGGTACCCTTTGTAACAACTCCCATTTTTCACATAAAGGTTGGCCAGACACAATACACCAAGATGGGGCTTGTCTAACAATTCATACCATTATTAGGATCAAATCATAAAAATATGATTTTTAATTTAAATCATCCATGCTCACTAAACAACAAGAAATAATAACTGACAATGAATAAGTTCCAACTCGCATAAATCATAAAACGTCTTATCCTAAATATGATTGGAAATAACTACCTGAAATAAATACATTTTGGGCTTATGCCCATACAATGTATGGAATATAAAAATTGAAATAAAGAGTAGCAACCTATGCTAGAATCAAGGAGTTGGATCCTCTAAGCAAATGCAACTGCAAGTCTGACCTCTGTAGCTCTGTTATTCCTCTCTAGGATAACTTGGGGGGAAAAAGATTTTATAATTTGGGTCAGCGCCCTAAAGTTACAAGAATTAACTTACAAAACTAATATATAACAATGTAGTCAATTCACATTACATACCGCCCATCCGCTCTCACGTGCAGTAAGTATCTCACCCCTGATTTAAGTGTAATACTATATGCGAATCTAACCCAAGCCCAAACATGTAATCCGGCCTTTATGCTAACATAACAATATCAAGGGCAACTAGCCCACATATAAAGCGGGAGGTAAATATCTACACATATGATCTCAGTTCCAAAGACTAACTCCACAATACGTCCCCCCACAAAAATACCATTGCATCACATTAACTATTATACGTAGCATTGTGTTCATTAACAATTGTCTACGTCATTAGACTACATTGATTTATTCTCAATCAATTTGTATATATATATATATATATATACAACCCATGAAGGCATCTACCTTCGGTGCCCAGCTCGTGCTTTATCAGTAAGTCCGGAGGAGTCCCTCACCAAACGAACGTAAATAAAACACACATAAGTGGGCCGATCACTATGCAGTACATCATCTAACGCCCATACCCCCGACTATGAAAATGGATCCGGCCATCCCACTTCTCTCGATGCACCTGAACGTATCACCTAAAATAATTACCTACACTAAGCCTTGCCCATCTCAGCCGACGTGTGGTAGTGATCCGACAATGTATGCAACCCCAACCGATAGGCCTTTCACGAACACGGGTATGTCCACACAAATACTAAATACATACATAGAGTACACAGTATGTATAGGTAATTATCCTCATAACTACCATAACTTGATTTCCATAATTCTCAAAATAACAATCCTTGTTTGAATATTAACACTCTAGTTATTTATTAAATTCGCCATTTATTGGATAACAACACAAATCCATTTTTAATTAAATGTCCCTTCACTTGGACAACCTCCCATATACTCGCATGAACTCGCAAAAATCTCCGAACGTTTTCATGGTCTAACCCTGACTCAAGCCCCAGGAGCCAAATCGATTCGCCCTTATAGTCGAATCAATTTGCTCCTGGCCAAATCGATTCGCTTTTGGTAGTGAGCCCAGATTTGCTAATTTGTCAATACGGTTTCTTCCCCAAAATTCCGTAAATGTTTTTAAGGCTTTATACAATTCAATTTCAATAACCATAACTATATTATAGGCAAGCAAACGTGTATACATCGTTCTATAACCAATCTATGCATGGTAATCCCCTATAATTGAAGTTATTGGATCATAATAAAGTCACAAGTTGTCTAAACCCAACAAGTTCATAATTCTCATCTTAAGATTTTCAGCATAATAAGACCAATACATGATTCAAATTCAACCATAAACATTAATCCTATAACATGGATTCTAGTTGTAATTTCTCCAATTAAACGATATCAATTTCGAGTTTGTCGCCAAGGTATTTAATTCCCAAAACATAATTAATCATCAATTAATTCTAAACAGCCCTAGATCCAAATCCATCTATGTTTCAATCTTCAATCAAATTTATAACCCGGTTTTCGTATGAGAGACATGCATATGAATCAAGAATTATATTATTAAAAGTTTTGCAAGAAAATTATTGCCTTTTGACAAAAGCCTCCTCCCTTGAGTTTTTGTTCCTCTCTTCTTCTCGAACTGTGTTAACTTCCTCCAGAGCGTGTAAGGTTGTTAGGTTAACTCAAAAGTGGATGGAATACCTAATTAAGTTGGTTTATAATCCCATTAAAATCCGTAATCCCGTATCTCCTCTTAATACCCAATTTCAGGCCCCCATATAAGCCCAGAATAACACTCAAATTGGTCCAAAATCTACCCTAAGGGTAAACCTATCCCCTGAGCTCAGCTTCAAATGTTTAAAACGCCTAAACGGGTTCCTAAATCACTCCAGAACATACTCAAACAAAATCTACCATAAATTACCATTTTAGTTATACTAGTTACGAAATAATAATAACTCGCGTAACATGCAAATTAATTATTCTACTAATGCACACATTTGGTATAATCGCATCACTAAATCATGCACAGTCATATTCAAGCAACTCATTCATGCAATTTATTTATTTAAATTCTACCAATTTAAATGATATAAAAATACGGGGTGTTACATCATTGCATATGTCGCCAAAGTGGAGATTCTTGATTTGGCAATAATATGCAACCCCACTACCATCATCTTTTCTTCCACCACCATCTCTAATGATCTTGCCACCATCACTAATGCTCTTGCCACCATCTCCATTATCTCGTCAATGCCACCTCCACCATCCCTCCACCATACATATAATATGGAATGATGGAGCCTTTCTTTGGCAATATATAGAGAGGAAAATTCAGCATAGAAGATCATCTAAGAGAAATAGAGAAACGGGTAGAACAAGGGGTGAGAGTTTCATTAAGAGATAGACTAGCGAGGGTGCATATTGTGTAAGGGTGGGGGGTTTCCCCCTCCACCAAAGAGTGAATCATGGTCTATATTTAGAGAGGTATATTGGTTTTAGAGAGTGAAAAAAATCTATTGTGTGCAACTTCAAATAGGGGGTTTTATTGTAAGAAGAGAGATTATTGTGTGGGAAGAACCAAAGCGTCCTTCATTTGTAATCTTCTTCATTATAGTGGTATGGATTATCATCGCCTGTGGCCTCATTTGTGGGTGTAAACCACATAAATCTTATCCTGTGGCATGTCCATTTTTTTGTCACTATTTCATATCTCGTTATTTTTGGATTTGCCATTATTGTGGGTATATTTATTTGGGCATGCTTCCGCAAGCTTCAACACAACAGCACGTTTTTCCCAAGTTGCAGCTTGAATATCTTTAGGCTTCATCTCCTTGTGATTCTTAATCCTATTTTCCACCTCGCTAGCAACCCATTTTGCCCTAGCCATTGATTCATTCCTTTCTCATTACATTTGTAAGTATGTTGTCCCTCATATATTCTAACTTTAGCGGTTGGTTCATGTGCAACTTTCTCACATACACCCTCCACTTACAGTTAAGAACCCTGCAAAACAAATAAATCTTTAAGTTGTTTTTTTTGTCTATACTCAAACTTCTTGAATATTGAAAATTATCTCATATATTTCCTACATTTTTTTTTCTTAAATTTTTTTCTGTCTATACTCAAACTTATTGAATATTACAAATTGTCTCGTGTATTTCCTACAGTCCAGCATAGTTGGCCACTCCATGTTTGCATGCAACTCTTACATAAATCCATCTCCAACTGGCCTAGTATTCCTATCCAAACTTTCATCCTTGTACAAGTTATCAGAGCAACAAAATCGCCAAACTCGAACCCAACAACATTTAGACCTTCATGTGCCCCACCACCAATTTGGTCATCATTTCAAAGCTCATTATCCTCATCAGCCACATGCCCATCCTCTGGTTCCTTGTGTCCTACCCCTTCAGAGTAAAAATACCTAAACCATTGTTCGTCAGTCTCGCTATCAGAGTGATAACTTTCTTCAGCATTAAGACAGTGAAATTATTAAAGCCCACTCATCAGCCACATGCCTATCCTCATCCTCAACTAGCTCTTGCACTCAATCCTCAACTGGTTCTTGCACTCTATACTCTCAACTAGTTCTTGAACTCTTCTCTCAACTAGTTCTTGCAATTTATTCTCCATCGATGTCCCTAAGAACTACCCTTCTACCCCCCACTGTATTTTTTCCTATTTTTACTCCACTTCCCCTGAAAGTGTACTACCAAACTTCTGTGGCCACGCAATAGCATTTCACACAGCTAAGGAGAAAACAAAAAGCAGCTAATATAGACCACAAGTCAATAAAATCCATTATTTAACGCAAGTTCGCAGCACGTCAATATAATCAATTGTACAATGTTATGCATATTAAAGTATAGTTTTAAACTTATCTGATTGGTCCACATTGTTAATCGTATTTTTTTAAAATTTTCTAGATTTTTTTTGGAATTTTTTGCGCTCTCTAAATAGTGTATCTTTGCGTATCGCCCGATACTGTGACCGATACCGCGACCGAGTTGAAAATCGAGTGGCCGATACCGGGACCGATACCGAGACTTTGAACCATGGTGAGTGAGTAGACATCTTATCGGATAATTAAGTTTTCCCTCCGTCCCAATTTAATAATCGTTGTTTGAAAGTCTTTAAGAAAAAAATTTACTTCCCATATTTATCCTCCTAAAAATGATAATGACCTTTGAATGCAAGACATGCAATTGGATCATTGTTTCCACATGCGTAACTTTGTAACCTCACCTGGTCTTATATACTATTTTTAGAAACAGGACTATTAATTTGGAACGAACTAAAAAGGAAAGCACGACAATTAATTTGGGATGGAGGGAGTGGAAGAGGCAGACTAAGCACAGCACCAGAGTATAAGATCGTGGGTGAGGAATGTGGACGATAGGGTGTGTTTTGGGTTGACTTACGAGGATGAGTTATGAAACACTAGTGTAATGGTGGTCACAGAATGTTCTTGAGATGTCTTAAAGAGAGGATGTAATGGAGATTCTATTTATATTCTCAGATTTTAGGTACTTAATAATGTTAGTTTTGCTTATGACTAGGTAGATGATTGTGAGTTAGCCTTCTAAGAATACACAATTTCCATTTTGGGACCTGTCATCTGGACGATGTAGACTGTAGACGTTAAGATTTCACAAGCAGATTTACAGATGCATAATCCGGATTACCAACTGGTTTTCTTTCTATGAACTGTTTCATACTAATGAAGTGCATACATTTCTCTTGATCTAGATTTGTAAGTTCTTCTTGGTTACACATTCACAGATTTAACTATTTACCTATTCCATATAGTTTGATGACGATTAATGTCTAAATCTTCAGGCTTGAAGGAAATCCTGTTTGTGCAAATGGGAATCAAAGGAACATTGTCCCATTCTGTGGACCTGAAAATGGAGGCAATGAGGCTCCTCCACAAAGAGAGAATAACACTGATGTTACTTGTCTAGCCCAATCTTGTCCAATAAGTGAAACTTTTGAATACGTCCCAGCATCCCCAGTTCCTTGTTTTTGTGCTGCCCCTTTTGGAGTTGGATTACGTTTAAGAAGCCCTAGCATATCGGATTTTCCTCCATATATTCGTCAATTTGAAGTTTACATTACTACCAATCTGGGCTTGGATCTTTATCAACTACACATTGATTCCATTTTGTGGCAGAATGGTCCCAGGCTAATGATGTTCTTAAAATTATTCCCCCATTATAGCAATAATTCTAGGAAGTTCAACAATAGTGAGATTCAACGGATTGAGAACATATTTGCTACATTCGCAATGCCTGGGAATGACATCTTTGGCCCATATGACCTTCTTAATTTCACTCTCTTGGGTCCTTATTCAAATGGTATGCCTTGGAAACTTTATTTTCAAATTTTCAACTGTTTGTGTATTGTGTAACCAGTATCATATCTGACTGATTAAAACTATCTAAAATGGTGATAAGATCAAGCAGTGTGTTGTTTTCATCTCTGCACTACACTGGTGCTTCTTGTGATGGTGATGTGTAACAATCTCCATGGTACTCAAATGGCATTTGTAATAAGTCGGTGGCCATTTGGACAGAGATACATGAAGTATATCTCAAGATACAACTTATAAATATTTTCTGTATATTTTTCTTGCATTGCCAAAAGAGAGAATTTCCTGATATCACGGCAAGAGCCGTCATCTATTAGAGCAGAAAAATGTATATAAAAAAGTGTAGATGATTCAAGACTTGACTCATTCATGCATAATACATATGATACATACATACATATATATATATATATATATATATATAGCTAATAGGTTGTAATATCAGTTTTTATTATTGGCATGGGTGCAGAAATATGTTTTCAAGAATTCTGGAATTTTCAATCCAACTTGCAGTCCTAGGGAGAGGTTGCAAAGAGTGAAATGCAACCACATATTTGTATGTTCTTTTGACACTAATTCCAAGAAAAGAAATTTCTTAAAGGTCTCCGGGTTACAGAAATTGGATTTCTCAAGTTCAAGTATATGCCCCATGTGCCTAGGAAAAGTCAAAAGTTTGGCTCTTGCATTTTTTTCCCATACTTCAACTCACCAGGCTTTTGCTTCATTGGACTGAAGTTTACTCTTTTTTCCCCTTCGATATTTGACCAGCGATACTTTATTATTACCTATTGTATTTAATATCACAGATTGTTTTTACTTTCTATTATTAACCATGTGTTTAAAGTAATTGATGGTTTTTCTCTAATATTATATTCTTTATAAAAATTAACAAGAACAATTATGTCTCTTGAAAATGAGAAATTTCATTCATGCCTGATTTAGTTTACTCCCCCGTGATGTAACATAGAAATAAAAAACGAAAATTTTCAAAAGAGAGATCGATTCTGATACCTTAGATTGATTATCATTATCGAAGGAGAAAATAAGGTGTTTCTCATGAAATTGGAGCAGGATGGATGAAATAAACCTTTGGCATCTCATTTGAGTTGTTCTTTGTTTCCATTTTATCCATTTCTCTATAAACAGACTCTATCATGTCATTAAACTTCAAAGCCTGATCTATTGCTTCGTATATGAAACAAGGTGCTACGATAAATTAATCCAGATTAATATACTAAGCTTTTCTTGAACTTTATTGAGCATGTATTAATGATTTTTCATGATCTTGCAGTATTCCTTGAAACTTCAAAATCTGGTATGAGCAAAGGCGTCTTGATTGGAATTGTGTTAGGGTCCATCTCTTGTGCAATAGCTGTACTTTTGGCCATCACACTTGTATTCTTGAAAAAGCGCCCCAAACGCCAAAGTGAAGTTTCGAAGTATCAATCATGTGAGCCTGTTTTTTTTTAAATTATGTTTATTACACGAGCATAAAGGACGTTTTTCATTCTCAGAATTTACTCGAGGCATCTTGAATGGCAGACTCGGTACTAACTACTATGATCATTCATCTGGACTTTCAAAATGCTTATTGAATACTTTGAAAAAGAAAAGTATGTTAGAAGTTCACTTATAAATGTTGACACTTTGGTTTCACGCATAGAGTCTTTAAGTTCTACGTTCGAAGGAAGGGAATATGTAGCGCTCCAACACGGATTTTTGTTAATTATAATTACCATGTAAACATACAATTCCATTTTCAAGAAATTTAGACCTAATAATAACAAGTGTGGAACCCATTAAGCGATATTCTAGGGTTCAAGTAATGAGAGTTACTGACGTAAGAGTAAGGAAAAACATACGTAAAACGTTTTTAAAAGACGGAATATCAATTAATCACCCATAGCAAATGGAACGTGGTGAGCCAATGCCCAGTTACCCCAGTAGGTGTTCCCAACCAAATGTAATATAGAAATGAACAGCAGAAAGGAAAGATGCATTACTATACACATCGTCTTTAATTAGGTTAAATACTATTAACCCTTATCTTTGAAAAGTTGTCTTTTTATTCTAAAAATTAGTCCTTTAAACCATTAACTCACAAGGTTAAATTAGGTAAAATCGTGTTCTTGAACTATCTTTAAATCTCCAGTTTCCTTTCAAGAAAATCAATTTATACTTTAAATTATCACATGACCAATGTTTCTTAAAAGTATCATTTCAACCCACGCATCTAGTGTTTGAAAAGAATTATCCATACACACGTCAAGTCCGGGATTATTCCCCGCCCTGGGGTCACTCACACAACTAGTTGTTATCTTTTTATTCCTTTAGAGACATACCAAATTATCCATACACACACGTGCCAAGTATGGGATTATGCCCCGCCATGAGTCACTCACACACCCAATTGTTATCTTTTTATTCTTGCAATTTATGAGTACCAAGCTCCCCATTTTAATTTATATACAGAATTTACCTATCCCATTTATTTTCACAATTATCCATGACTCAGGGTCATGATTTTTTAACTCGGAATACCAACTCTGCAATCATTTATTAACCAATTATCCTTTCTATTGGAGTTTACTAATTCCCATCTATATTCACGGACTCACATCGTCCGCCATAAATACTGCGGCCAATTGCTTCGCTGGACAGTTGTTTTGGGTATAAGCCAAAGCCGCACCCTAGGCCTCCAAGCCCTTTTTAAATTTATTCCCGGTAACTCCTTTGTAAAAACTCTTTCACTTTCGTTAAGTTCATAAATTTCTAGTCCAGCTTATCGCCGTATTTATTATTTGTATAAATAAGTATTAGTATCACTTTTATACTTCAACTTTTCATACCCGCCCGAATGGGTTGAACCACACAAAATACTTCACACGAGATTTACAATGTACATGCTCGTTATGTACTTAAACATGCATTTTAAGTTTTTGAGTCTCTTTGGTCGAAATCATATAACCCAATACTTAGGATCTATTTTATAATTTCTGAAGTATTTGGTTTCTTTGTGAATTTGTATAAAAGTAAGGTATAGTGACATTTAAAGTTCAAGGTCTGTTTTGCATTATTCAAAAGTCCAGATTCCACTTTATTACAACCATAATTTTCGCCCTTCATGAACCTTTATAAAAATATTTACATAATTACAGGGTCAAACTTGTAAATAAACCTGGTTTATTTAAGGGCCTTTCTTATCCTTTTATTATTTAATAATCCTCTTCTCGCAATGAACCCTTATATAAAAATACATTTCTCGGGTCAAAATAATATATTTGACAAGTATAGGGTTTATATTATAATTTTATGAGAGTTTGAGGTCAAAACCTCTTTTAACAAATGTTCATAGGTGAGAACGTGATCTATAACAACTTAGATTCCAAAATAGTAATTTCTAAAGTCCAGAACTATATTCTTATTTTTCACAGTGAATAAATATTCAAATGATTACATCTGCAATATTTTCCCAAACAACCAACACCGATAAATATATAGATACAACTCATACATATATAATATCACATGCAAGGAACACTACAAATTTCATAAATGTACTCCTAATAATGCTTGACTAAGAAAATAACTTAACACCCTATCTCTAGAAGACCAAAACAAGAAGTAAATAGTTGGTGAAGAGGACAGCACCAAACTCCCTAACTTGACAATGAACTCTAGTAATTATCAAGCTCCACCAAAAATACCTCCTTATACACCCTCAAACTCACTCATTTTGGCTTGTCTTCTCCCAATATATTACACCAGCAGAAAGGAACTTGGGAGAAAAATGTGTATACTCCCCAAACTCACTGGCCTGGATTGTCAAGTATGCAGAAAGCATACTCACCCTTAAATTTATATAAAAAGAAACGAAAATATCTCGTTGCCTATGTCAACAGCACACGTTTCGAAATTTTATATGTTCGGTCCAATTAATAAACAGATTCCTCAGCTTGCAGCGTATGCCAAAACTGCAGTAGCGGCCAATCTCCTCCGTGATACCGGGCCTAAGCCGCTATAGAAGCTGAGTGCACCACTATCCCGCTATGTGCTGAAAGCTGCAGTTGCGACCAGTTTCACCAGCGATAGCGGGCCTCAAGCCACTATAGCAGCTGAATGCACCGCTATCACTGCTCTCCTCCACGATCTCTCTTTCTCACTGCCGCTTTATTAAAGAAGCTATAAAAATTCTATTATTATTTATAACAGGTATAATCAAATATACACACAAAAGGTTGGCTAAATTTATCGACAAATAAATATTTTCCAATTCAACTTTAATGATACTCTCCCTAAATGCATTTTAGTTAAATTTAAACATTTCAATTTAAGTCACGCCAATAGCACCTTTAATCTGTTGATTACCCAATTAATTCAATTAAGGTCATCACCGCATTTAAGAGTCATCTAAATTTACCGAAATTTTTAAAAATGCAACCCTCTTAAAATTACAAAAAATTCGGGTCATTACAGACTATAAAGGTGTTCCTCGTAGGTTTTGTAATATTGGTTGAAGTAAAACTCAATCAAACATTGAAGGTATTGTCATCAAGAAAAATCTTCTATATGCCCTCGTGGAAAATTTTTAACACAGTTTCTGCTGTTCCTACGTTTGAACGATAAATTAGTCCTCCCATTCATGCATTAGTTGCTTTTCCTCTTCCTTCTTTTGTATATTGTATTTATAAACAGAGGAGGATACAAAAATTTGTGATCCTAAAGTTCAAAGAATTTCAAAGAGTATTTTATGAAATTTTGATCCCCCAAACTTTGTGGCCCCCCCAAACTTCAAAGAATTTCAAAATTTGATCCTAAAGTTTTAAAATTTTATGGAAAAAAAATATTTTTTTATAGTTTTGGCCCCTACAAAAATAGATATATATTGTTTAGCCCCCTCTTACTCACATTTCTGGATCTGCCACTGTTTATAAAGGCAACTTCTTATAGCATGTAATGGCGCTTGCCTTCTGTTTTAACATCTGAATTTTATTGTGGTTTCATCTCCGGGGCATGTTCATCTAATTTCATAAGACAACCTTGTTAAGTTTCCATTCTCGAGATTGATATGTCAAAATACAAAGAGGGTAAGTGGATTGGATGTTGTTAAAGGCACCCACCAAAAATTTCTCTAGCACGCCTCACTAACACTACTAACACCGGATAGAGGAGGGTGAACCCACTAATGGTGCATTTGTTTTTTTATAAGTTTGAATCTGAAATCTGAATCTAAAGTCTGAAATCTGAATCTAAAAAATATGTTTGTTTTTATATTTGAATAGACCTATGAATGAATGTATTTGGACTTATTCAGACATCAAATTCAGACTTCAAAGATAATTTTACCTCTTAATCATTCGGAGGCAAATATAGCCGTTAGCCTCTTAATCATTTGAAAAAACAAAAACTATTTTAGAGGTGAAAACAAACAACCCTAAGTTAAAAGTGTTAAGCTTAAAATTTACATCTCAGCCCATTTTTCCTTACAATCTTTCTCTCACTAAACTTCTTCTCTCTCTAACTTCTCATAAAATCTAACTCAAATTTGTACACCATTACCACCATCACCTTCGCCATAGAAGCATTTTTACTTTTTACTCACGAAACCACCACCACCCCCCCACCACAATCAACATCACCGCAATCATATCCATTTCCTCTATTGTCTTTCCTTTTAAGAAACTTATAACCCTAATATCTACAAAACATAAATAACTAAGTGCATGTTTGATAGCATGCCATGGCAAATAGGAAATCTTTGGGATTTGCCCTTTTTTGACATGTTCGATAGTCTTTCCTTGCTTTGGAAAATTTTGTCAATTAGCACTAAAAGTACCTTTAGGTAATGCATATTTTGATGATTTTCCACGGCAAAATTTTCTTCGGGGGTAAGGTGTGAAAATTTTTCCAAGGAAATTATGCCATGGCAAAGATGGATTTGGAAAGTAACTCCCCTATGCTATCAAATAGGCCCTAACATTATAAACGGTTTTAACAAAATTTTCGACCCAAAACAAACACAAATTGAAACAAAAAGGCTAGTATACTAAAAAAACAAAATTACAAAAAGATGTCAAATATTGCGCTTAGGTCATTTGATGGCTAACCACCAAATCCTAATGGCAATACTCACCCGCCCATACCCAAGTCTTAATGGCAATCGTCGGTGGCTCCCCACCGAGTATTGTCATTGGGACTTAGTGATACGAGGCCAAGTAATTCCATTGGGATTCGGTGGCTAGCCAAATGACTCGCAGCAACGATATTTGACATCTTTATGCGATTTTTTAGGTTGGGAGGGTGGGGGGGGAGAGAGTGGGAGGAGGAATGGGGATTTTAGGGCTTTCAATATCAATTTGTGTGTGATTTAGATCGAAAATGTTATTGAATATTGTTTATTTGACAAACTACAAATTTTGGGTTCTTGAAAATCCTTTAGAGTGAGAGAGATAGCGGTGATTCGTGGTGGTTTTTAGAAAGAGTCGGGGGCGACGGTGAGAATTGAATAAGCCTGACAAACATATATATATATATATATATATATATATATATATATATATATATATATATATATATATATATATATATATAGAGAGAGAGAGAGAGAGAGAGAGAGAGCTAATGGTTAGTAGTGGAATCGAGGTGCGGTGGGGTGGGGGTTAGGGTTATATTTGTGAGAAAAGTACTTCTATGTTTTATGCGGAGATAAAAGTAAAATTTGAAAGAACTTTTGTGGGTACCGTAAAAAATATATGGTAAATGTGGGTGACAACCTAAAAAACTTTATTTAGGGAGTGTGGTGATTTTTGTGGGTGCCTTGAACAGCACCCAAGTGGATTTGTCGCGATATCTAGTGCATAATCAATTTATGTTCCATACTAAAGCATCACTCTTTGATGTGCGCATCACTACTCTGTCAACCAAATGAACTCATGGGCGACTCGCCGGGGGCTTGAATGCCATTAAAAATTTGGCATTCCCTCACCTGACACCATATGGTTTTAAGATGAGATGGAACACCTAATCTTGTCCTCGTCAAGTAGTATCAAAGCGATGTCATGGATTTGAATCATGGGATGTCATGGGGTGGGGAGAATGCTGTGGGCATCACTGCATTGTTAACCACATGATTCTAACCACGTGAATTCATCAGAGACTCACCGTGCTTGAAAGCCATAAAATGTGTGACCTCCCCTTACTGAAAATCGCATGATTTTCTGACGTAAATGACATCAAATGGGAGCAAGAAAAGATAATCTCTCTCTAAACTTTCTCAAATCACAATATCTCAAAATCAAGGAATGACTCAAATGAGTCTACATAAGGGTATAGGAAGGAGGTTGCTTGGCCTCTAAGCTAAGAATCTAATTACATTTTGTGACACCCCGACTAATTAAATACCGGGTAGCTACTCCTTTATTCAAATTAATACAAAAGGTCAAGTTGGTTCAGTTCATAGCATCACTGTCGAAAAACGTTTTAACAATTACTAGCCACCTAATATTTAAAAAGCGAGTTGTCAATTTTTAATTATATCCGATTAACATGCAATAAGTATTACATTATGAAATAATGATATCACAACCACATTATAGTCACATTACAATGATAGAGAAATATATGAATCTGGAGGAACACTCCTCGGAAATAATCCGAAATACTGAATAAAACTGAATACAGAGTCTGAATCACTAAATAATTACAACCCAAAATCTGAAATAAAACTGAGTAAGTAGGATGTCTCTAAAAGAACAGGGGCGACATGCCCTACAGATGAGTAAATCTGAAATAGAGTCAAGATAGAAAGTGGAGGCGTCTACTATCGAGGTCCTGTAACTTCCACAGCAGTTACAGCACGTCACCGGAATGGAACTCCTACGCTTGGTGTCCTTGTGGCTGGGCACCTAAAAGGTTTTTACAAGAAAATAGATTTGAAAGCAAACGGGTCAGAGCCCGATTGTGAAAACAGTTTAAAATACAGCAAGTGTTTAATATCATTAAACAGTGAATATAAAATACATGATAGTGCATGCACTCACATGAGTTCCTCACCTCTCAACTAAGTGTGCACTCCTACGTACCCGTACCCATTCTAGTTATTCCACTAACTAACTAGTCTAATACAATATCTGAGTTTACTATACTATTCGTAGTTTAAATTACCGGCATTTTAATATAAACATAGAGTTTTACCTTCATTCCTCAAGATTAGTTACAATAATTACTAAGAGTTTTCCCATTTTTAACTCTACAAAAGATGTTACATTAATTCACATTTGTACTTATATAAACAGTTCATTTCAGTATTCCAGTATATCATTCTCATCATAAATATACAATAATGGCACCCCTAGACTAAGCTGCGGTGCACACATACTCTGCTATCAAATCCCGGTACATCAAGTACATAAGGATCACGTATTCTGAATCTCTCAGGGGCCGTTTTGATAAGTAACAATCACACACAATGGAGGCGAACATAGTTCACATCACATGGGTCACGCACATACCTACGCTCCCATGATCAGCAGACTTATTAACTCCTCAATAAGTCATTCTCTGACCTATGTCCTCGAGGTACCAATCTAAATCCCCCGTAGGCACAGAAAGATTAGATGGCCCTGACCGTACGCCAACCTCCCGTGATAGCAAGTATGGTAGGTATGTTATACACAGATAACCACATATACTAAGCATTCACACATCTTAGATATCTTATAATATCAATAGAGGTATATTTTACATTCCTATATCGTCATTAAATGTTACACGTTTACAAATCCCCGAATAATATACATTAAAAGTTGTCAACCCCTCTCACGTCGTAATTTTAGGTACTTATTCCCTATCCCATTAATGTCATCCGGTTTACTACAAAAATTCTAAGTTTTAATCCTCAACGTACTCCAATCTCACAACTATACCCACTAGTCATCAAGGGAAGGTTAACACTCGATTAAAATAAGTCTGCTGGAAGTTCGAAATAAAATCAGGTCTAAAAGGCCATTCTGTCAACTCGTTAGAAATCTCGTTCGAACGAGTGTCATTCGAACGAACTCGTTAGAAGGGATACTGTCATCTCGTTAGAAGATCGTTCGAACGAGGTCGTTCGAACGACCTGGGCAGGTCTTCTAACGAGATGGCAGAATACGCCCAGAAATTTTTCAACTCGTTTTTCTTCATTTTTCTCTTCTCTAATTCCATTCTAAAATCATCCCAATAACGTTTTTATGTTTTTAAACTACTCTGAGTACTCCTAGGTCGCTTCTTAACATATTTTTGGGGTCAAATCCTCCTAATTAACATGCAATTATCATAAATCCCCAAATTTTACCCCAAACCCTATGAATATGAACACAGAATTTCATTGTACCTAAATACTCATCATAAATCCATTTTTAAATCATCCAAGTTAAGTTTTAGGGTACCAATTTCGTCCAAAATCATTCTACATGCAATTCCTAACCAAAATTAAGAGTTTCGACAACAATCCCATTGGATTTTCTCCAAAACTTTCAAAGTATAAGGTTTCTACACTAAACATGGAGGAAATATTCATTGTAATTAATGACATCAAATCACTTGCCTTAAATTCGATGTTCTGATTCGTTGTTGATGATCAAGGTTGGCTCTCTCTCTTCTTTCCGGTCACAATTTCCTTTCAAAATGCTGGTGAAGGAAGATGGTTTGGTGGAACCTCTTTTAACTTCTCTCTAACTCCTCTCAAAACTCCCGTAGCCCACTCTCTTGCCTTTTGCTGGTAATGGCCTTAGTGGCCTCTTTAAAAATATAAAAATAAACTCTAAAATTCGTGGGTTTTAATTCCTCAATTTTTAAAATTACCAAAATACCCTTCTAGGTTGTCGGTTTGGCCTAAAAATGCCCCGGGACCCAAACTAAACCCCCGGCTAGTGTTTTCTGACTATTTCGACCCTTTTGGGCGCGTTGGCGCACTCAAAATGATCATTTGGTTGATAAAATATAATTTACTTTTTAATTTAAATAAATTCATTTCTGACGCGACTGACACGCGCGTTCCAATTAAATTTCCCAAATTGTCTTATTTTTGCCTCTTGACAATTTAAATATTTTCAATACTCATATATTACCATATATACTCAGAAATATTCAATTTTAACATCATAATCAAATACCAATTCACATCTCGTTAGTATTTATATCTAGATTAATTCCCAATTAATTCTCATTTAATGCAATTAATCCCTTAAATACAAATCAATAAAATTACGGGGTATTACACATTTATGTCCCTAAGGTCCAATAACCTTCCTTCTTCTAAATACTAACAAAAAAAAACTAATACAAGAAAATGCATCTAATAAAGGAAATAAAGGAAACTAACAAAAATACAATAAAACCCTAAAAATTACTAAAATTAACCCTCATTCTTCATTCACATCATTCTCTCCGCCTTTGAAAAAGTTCGTCCTCAAACTTTAAAGTTGAGGTTGAATGCAAAAATTCCCAAAATTGCGGAAGAGACAAAACTTGAGGGGTCAATATAGAATTTTGGAAAATTGGAGAAGGAGAGGGCATTCTTCAATTCTTGGATCAATCTTCAACTTTTTCCTCTCGCATCTCATGCCAATCATCAAAAAAGTGTGTACCACCCGGATCAAAAACCAAGGGTTTGATGTGAAACCCTAGTTCTTGATTTTGTTCTTGAAAGGTTTGGGTCAATATGGACTGAAGTTGAATTGATTTTGTTGGAGAAGGGGTATTGGATGGATTGGGGGTAAAAAACATGGGTTCTTGGAGAAAACAATTGACATTGGTCACTGTTTTTGTGATCCAAACAGGGGATAAGAGATGGGGCTGCCATAGTTTTTTTTTCATAAAAACTGCACCGATCGGAGCCAGAAATGGGTCGTTCGCTGAAATAGGAGCCGTTTGAGGTTGTCCGAGGGTTTTTTTTATCGGAAAAGGGTCGGAAAGGTTGACAATGGCTGACGGCAAGCCGGAGGGGCTGTTTGGGCCACAAATGAGGTGGTGGGATGGCTCGCCTAGGGCAGCAGGTGCGTCGGACAGGCCCTGGTGGTTTAGGGCAGTGCGCAAGTGTTGTTCTTGGGTGTTTGGGGATCCGGCGTGTCGAGGTTGAAGGCTGGGAAGTGGGAGAAGGGCTGGATTTTGTCGGCATTGAGCGGCGGTGGGCCAGTGAGGGCCGGCTGGCTCGGGATGGGGTCCGCCCCCTGCTGGGTGGGGCTGTTTGGGAGGGGTTTTGTGTTGTTTGGGCAGCGGTTTGTGGTGGTGGGGTCAATTGAATGGTGGTTGGGAGATGAATGAGGCTAGGGCTAGGGTTTTCTTGGGGAAAAGATGGGAAAGGGGTTGCGGAAGCGTGAGTGGAGGGATTTGGGGAACTAGGGTTAGGGTTAGGGTTAGGGTTAATAATGGTGGGTGGAGAACTTCGTGCTTCGATCTCATCTAATCGGGCTGTCAATCGGTTAAGGGCCTCCAAGATTTGATTGAAAGTGTTTTCGTCGGAGGTGTTCATCTTTTCTTGAACCACCTTGACGTTGTTTACGAGTTTTTATTTTACAACAACAACAACAACAACAACAACCGGGTGGAGCGACTAGGCTCTGATACCAATTGACGTAAATGACGTCAAATGGGAGCAAGAAAAGATAATCTCTCTCTAAACTCTCTCAAATCACAATATCTCAAAATCAAGGAATGACTCAAATGAGTCTACATAAGGAGTATTTATAGGAAGGAGGTTGATGGGTCTCTAAGCTAAGAATCTAATTACATTTATGTCCATAAGGGCCAATAACCTTCCTTCTTCTAAATACTAACAAAAAAAAACTAATACAAGAAAATGCATCTAATAAGGAAATAACAGAAACTAACAAAAATACAATAAAACCCAAAAATTTACTAAAAATAACTCCATTCTTCATTCACATCATTTTCAGATGAGATCGCATACCCAATCCCAATCCCAATCCCAATCCCAATCCCGTCCATGTCACACTCAGTCATACATGAGTGACTGGCCTAGTTGAGAAATTATTAGTATTTTATGTTTAATGACATTTCTCGATTTCATGTTTGAAATAGTCCTCTGCCAGCATTGCTGCTCCCACACCATAAAATCAAGTTTCTCTTGATTCTATCAATAGCGGAAGAAACTCTGCCAAAAGACTTTGCTTTTTGTCCTGCAATCCTAATTAACCTTTAGGCCCCATTTGGTTTGGGGATAAAACATTTACGCTAAGTGTAAAGTACAATGGTGAAAAGTATTTTTACTTGTTCAGAATTTTTGCACTTGTTTTGCCCAAACCACATAATTATACAATGTAAATTAATTTATAATTATATCTGAACAAAATTTTAACTCTGAGTGGCTGAAGGTACTTTTCGTGTTTTACTGTCATCTAAATGAAGAATAGTTTACCCCGAACCCGGCGAAACTTTAGTTAGAAATATAGTGGATCTCTTACTACTGCTCCTGTTTCTGTAATGTGGTGCTTTTTTTCCATATCAATCAATGTTAACGGGTGAAATATTCAAAGCACTGTAATACTTTTTCTACTTTTGCAGCTACAAAAATTCCAATAAAGATTGAAGGGGTAAAAAAAATCAGTTATAAAGAACTGGAAATGGCAACAAAAAGTTTTAGCAGTACTGTTCAAGTTGGCGAAGGAGGCTATGGAAAGGTCTATAAAAGTATTTTATTTGATGGAACAGTTGTGGCAGTAAAGCGAGCGCAACAAGGTTCCTTACAGGGAGAAAAAGAGTTTTATACTGAGATAGAATTGTTGTCGCGGGTACATCATCGTAATCTGGTTTCATTGGTTGGTTATTGTGATGAAGAAAGTGAACAGGTACAGCTCTGGCAATATCTATTAAAACACGCACTGCAAACATCCATTGTTCCTTATTATTCTTTAAATGGGAGAAATTCTCTACATTATAGTAATCAGAGGTAGATTGAAAATCCACAATCCATGTCTAATGACTATAACGTAAGGAAATTCTACATATATACTAAGAGGCTCCAGTGCATGAATAAGAGCCTGATGTGGGTATATGTAGCATATAAGTACGCAGCTACATATTCATATAATTAAAGAAAGTCTCGTGTAAGGACCTCTTGTATAAAAATCATTTATTTTTAATAGCAAAAAATGAATTTTTTGATGAAACTTACTATGGAGATCATCTACAAAAGGTTTCATAAAAAAATTCAATTATTTACTATTTAAAAAAAATGATATGCAAAAATGATGAATATGTGTATTTTTGGCCGTTGAAACTTTGGATGATCATCTCACCCACTTTTAGATAGAATTTTTTGATGAATTTTTTTAGATGATCTCCTCATTGTGGAGATCTCCAAAAAGGTCCGCATGGGAGTTCGCACCATCTCAGGTCCGCACCTGAGACGGCCTACATATAATTAATCATGTGCATATATATATCAATATAATGTGTAATAAAATTTGTACGTAGATTTCAACCGACTTATGTTTAAGCATCAAGGTATGTATTAAACTTGAAGCATCGAACCCAAAACGAATTGTTGATGGGCAGAGATAGACCAGAATCTCTTAAATATAGTGCCAGTGGTGCAAGACTTTGATTTCTTGTTGTGGGATTTTATACTCTCAACAGTATTATATTGACTATAATAACCTCTAAGCTATTGGGATAGTATGGTTCTAATTTAAAGTCACTGGCTCATCCGTTCAACCAGCCAGGTTGGACTCGTCTTTTAAGTTATAACGGTGTCTCAGTTGCAGCCTTACTATGTTCCTTTACTTCAATCAGATAAGTTTGTGGATGAATGTTCTTTGGTTTTTAGTAAGCATCTTGTAATACAAATTGGAGGGTGTAGACCGAAAAGATATTAAATCATCTCATTCCTAGTTATAAATGAACGACTGAACATCTTTATCATTCTGTGTATATGCAGATGTTAGTGTATGAGTTCATGCCAAATGGTTCACTACATGATCTCCTTTATGGTAAGTTCTTATAATCTTTATAGCATGCATTCTTCTGTTTTGTGCTTGTGTATAGCGTATGGCCAGTTTCATTGTTATTATATAATTTTTAAAATGATGGAGGCAATTTAAAGAGAAAAATACAATTGTGTATGTGATAGGTTTTATTTGGAATAAAATGGGGTGTAATTTAGAAATTCACATTTGTTAAGGTTTATTTGTTATAATCTTAAAATTTGGAGTTATATGGGATTTGGTGTATGAATTAAAGAGGACGCCTTTTGAAAAAGGGTGATATAATGTGATGCAAACGCCAAAAACTGGAACCAAAAAAGAGACAAAACACAAGCACAATTCTTAAAATTGTATTAACAAGCCAAAGGATAATGAAATCTCTATTATATCATCACCTATTTATACTAGTAGTAATCCTACTCCAACTAGGAAATCATTAAAAGACTAAGATACCCTTCACTTACTCTAATATTTCCTAAAGAGAACTTAAAACTTTTTTATTACATTATACTAACAATTAACAAAACAAGTTATAAAACCCTATGCTACATCATTCTCCCTTCCTTTGAAAAAGTTCGTCCTCGAACTCAAAGGGGTTCTCCTTCGGTGTCAGATCCAATGCTAGTGACAAGTGCACTAAGGATTTCTCACGGCTCCGGTAATCTCCTCCTTTTCGTAGTCCTAGGTGGTGACCAAAACCGATTTTGTTTTCCTCTTGGAACTACCCGTTATCATGTGGCTTAATTGACCACAATCATAGCACTTGATTGGGGGGGTGGGGCTGAATTTTCATTAATCTTGGGTGGGGCAGCAGTGTTGGAAGAAGATTTTTTCACTTCGGAGATGGGGCTCTACTCTACAGTCTTTTGGAAATTCGGAATCTCTCTCAAGGCAAGCTCATGATCGGTGCTTGCTAACTATGGATATACCAATCAATTTTATGTTCTTCGGTCTCCTCAAACCGGCCAAGTTACACAACAAACGGATAATCTTCGTGTATTCGCTCACGGTAGAGTAGGATTGGAGCAAGGCTTAGATGCTAGCAAAAAGATCTCGCTCATATGAAAATGGAAAAAATTTAGCCATCGTGGCTTCTTTCATCTCGGGCCATGTATGAATTAGGGGTTGATTATAGAGGGTTCCTTTTCGCACGAGGTCATTCCACTATACTTGGGCAAGGCCTTGTAACTTAGTCGCTTCAAGTTTGACACACTTGTGGCCCAAATAGTTATTGAGATCAAATATTTTTTCCATTATATCTATCCAATCAACAAAATCGTCCGCATCCATTTTTCCATTAACAGTAGGAATATTGACCCGCAAATCTCCTTGCATGGTTTTCTCTAGGAGCTTCAACACAAGCCCCAAGTGAGTCCAATCGTACGCTCCACGTGAAGCACTTTCTTCCTCATCGTCCTCATAGTCCCAATGTTGATTATATTGCCCCAATTCACATGGTATCCTATTACCAAAGTAAGCACGAGGTAGCTGAAAATTTGCTTGATCATTGTGGTTTGGGCTCATGTGGGGCAATCAATTTTGAGATGCCCTTTCTTGCCACAAGAAAAACAACTTCGGTTCTCCAAGGGAACAACATAGGGGTTTGCCTTGGAGTTAGTATAGGGAGGGAACTCCGAGAACATGTCGTCGAGATTAGGACGTTGAAGGAGCATCTAATCGGAATGGCATGCACCTGGATAACCGGTATTGAATTGAGCCCTAATTCCCTCATTGGGGAGGCCAGGCGGATTAACAAAAATTTGGAGACCCATCAGAGGGGGTAGACGTTGAAACCAATCAGGAATGCGATGTCCCTTGTCACGAACTCGTTGATTTGGGTCTGAGGAGTGGAAAGAGTTGAACGATTGTCAATTGGTACTAGGGTAAGCTTTAACGGAGCCACACACTCCACCCAATACACATCAGCCTTAGGGTGGAGGTGGCGTGTTTCCGATGAAGACGGTGAAGTAAAATTGTGACCGGTGTGGTGGGCCCTTGCGATGGTGTGGTTTGGCAGCCATTAGAGGTTGTTTCTAGGGTTTTTTTACCAATTAGTCCTGTTTACTAAGTATGTAGTTCAATAGGTCCTAACATCTTTTTTTTTCTCCATCAGGTCCCATGAAAAAAGATTTTTGTTCCAATAGGTCCTATTTTTAAACATATAGTGAATATTCACTATACGTACAAATAGGATCTATTGGGAAAAAAATGTTATGATAGGACTTTTAGAAAATGTCTCATGTAAAGAGGAATTATTTGTCAAGCTCCCTTGTTTCTATTTGTCTCGGTAAGTAACAGGGGCTGATTGGAGTTGGTAGTCAACAAGGGGGTGGGGTGGGTGGTCGAGGGATGGGATGTGACAAATAGGGCATGCACACCCTGGGGTAGAATCGCAGGTCTGGGCAGGGATCGCCGGGGGATGGATGGGTTTTGGTTACATGTCGGGTTTGAAGATTTGCAGCGGAAGGGTCTTTAGGGGTGTTCTTGATGATTTTTTTTTCTGATGTACTTTGGGATTGGGTGAAATCTTTATGTTTGGGCAATTCATGTGGATTGATGGCTGATTGTTTTAAGGTTCTCAAAGAATTTTAGAATTATGATTCAAGATTGGGTTTCGGATTTGTATTGGAGGGGGTATTGGTGGAGAAGAAGAGAAACCCTCCAATCTTGACAAGATTAGGGCTAGGGTTCCTTCGATGGACGCCATTCAATCTTCAAAATTGGAGTTTTGATTCTGTTCTTGGGAGCTATTAATGGAGATGCAATGGGGGAACACACGCACACAAGATGGTTACCAAACTCTTTGATGCAAAAACCCTAAGTTGGATCCAAAGAGGAGACGAAACACGAGCACAATCATGAAAATTGTATTAGCATGCCAAAGAATAATGAATTTTCTATTACATCATCACCTATTTATAGTAGTAGTAATCCTACTTCAACTACGATAACATAAAAAGACAAAGATACCTTTCACTTACTCTAATCCTACTTCAACTAGGATAACATTAAAAGACTAAGATACCTTTTACTTACTCTAATATTTCCTAAAGAGGACTTAAACCTCTTTTATTACATTTAATACAAATAATTAACAAAACAAGCTATAGAACCCTATTCTACATCAAAATGTCTTGAGACATTTATATATATATATATATATATATAAAATCACCAGCGTGGTGGGGATTTGGTTTGTACCGCTAGTGCTTGTCAGATTATATTATCAGCCGTCAATTGCCTTAAAATTAATAAAGCACCAATGATTAGAAGCAACAAAGGTAAGAATAACATAAGCAAAACTACTCATGCTATCCCCCTTCTTAGTTATTTAATTCTCATTCTTTTGTTATATTTTTTTATTGTGACAGCTAGATTCAAAGGGTCTCTGAGTCTCGGAATGAGATTACATATTGCATTAGGAGCAGCCAAAGGAATTCTGTACCTCCACACTGAAGCTGACCCTCCTATTATCCATCGTGATATCAAGGCAAACAACATACTGTTGGACTCCAAGTTTACTCCAAAAGTTGCTGATTTTGGAATCTCAAGGCTTGCACCCGTACCAGGTGCCAAAGGACTTGCAGCTGCTCATGTATCCACTGTTGTTAAAGGCACACCAGTAAGTCTTAGTTCAATGACTTGTCTTGAGAAAAGGTTTGGAATTGTGAAAAATGGATTGATAAGAGATATATAAGTGTTGGTTTACAAATTTCATTTTCTACTCCGTATTTTCATTAAGCTTCCAATGCAGGGATACCTTGATCCAGTATACTTCTTGACTAACAAATTGACAGAGAAGAGTGACGTTTATAGCCTTGGGATTGTATTTTTAGAACTCCTCACAGGGATGCAGCCTATATACCATGGTAAAAACATCGTCCGAGAGGTAATTCTGAATTCCCTTTTATACCCTTTTCAAACACTTCCGTTCACCTCTTTTCTTAGAGCTCGTTTGGGAGTTTTAGAGAGAAGAGAAAGGAAAGGAAAATTTTATTAGGAGAGAAAAGAAAAGAAGGGAAAGTTAATAAGAGAGAAAAGAAAAGAAGAGAAGAGAAAGGAGTTTAGAAGAGAAAAGAAAATAATTTTCTTTCTTGCGTTTGGGAGTTTGTGAGGAAAATAATTTTTTTAAGAGAAAAAAGGAACAATTCATTAAAAACTTTCCTTTCTCTCTATTTCTTTCCGATTTGGAAAGAAAGTTTTGGAGAGAAAGGAAGAGAAAGTTTTTAAAAAAACTTTCTCTTCCTTTCTTTCCTTTTAAACTCCCAAACGAGAGAAAGTCACTTTTCTTCCTACTTAAACTCCCAAACGAAGGAAAGGAAACACACTTTCTCTTCCTTTCCTTTCTTTTCTCTCCAAAATAGAACTCGCAAACGAGGCCTTAAGGATCAAATACTCTCTTCAGTTGCATAATCCAATTTAAAAAATCAATGAAATGCTCCGGATTTTCTTTTTATATTTTTAATGAAAATAAATTGGCAATATTTGCTAGAGTGTTCATAGTAACATTTCTTTTCTCTCCAAATCCTCGGTTGGTCTATCAATCTGTATAACCACATCTTATGGCAACTTGTATAGAATATAAAAAATTAATAAACATTTCCATATTCAATATAGAGCCACGCATGGTTTGTGTGCACGAATGCAAAGGGGTAGGATTCAAACCTAGTAACATTCTAACAACAACACTCTTCGGACTTTTACTTGATTGCATTCTCTCGCTGTAACGTCAAACAGGGTTATTTCGATTGATTAAAAGAGAATTAAATGTCAGCTATTTTCTGTTACCGTTGCATACAATTCAGATCTTTACTATATGTTTTGCTATCCGAAAATAAAAAGGAAGGGGAAAAAAATTATTCTTAAATTATTGTACTTGAGAACATTATATTTTCCCTTTTCCTCATGTTTTGCTCTGTACTTCGCGAGAAACATAGCATTAGTGTCAGTAATTTAGTGGGGTATTGGCACCTTTGTACCTCACCGATTTTTAAAATTTACCATTTAGATCGCCTTTTTTACTATTTCTCCTGTCACTCTTTATCAGTGAAAGCCAACTTTCATCATGCATATGTGTGATAAGTTAATACCGTTGGTACAATATGTAATGTCAGGTAAATGCAGCATGTCAATCTGGAGTGATGTTCTCCATCATAGATCGGACCATGGGTTTGTATCCTTCCGAATGTATCAAGAGATTCATGGCATTGGCCCTCGGATGTTCTCAGGACGAGAGGGATGTCCGACCTTCAATGTCAGAGGTTGTCAGAGAGTTAGAAGACATAACTTCGATGCTGCCAGAAGCAGACAAGATGCACTTGGAGTCTGATTTCTCTACTTCTGGAATGTCAGGGTCTGCCCCGTCATCGGTCTATTCTAGAAGGAAGTCCTATGTATCCCTGAATGCTCCTGGAAGTGGAAGTGACCTTGTTAGTGGTGTCATCCCCACCATCAGGCCTCGTTGATCAAGGTAATAAATTGGCTTTTACTTGTATATAGCTGGGGAAGTTTGTAGTCCTAAAATGATTCCTAGGTACAGTACTACAGTCCCTCCTCAACTGTAAACGAACAAACTAGTTTGATGCTATTGATAGTCCTTGCTAAGAAGTAAACTTACAAGTTTACTGTGCGTTTTGGAAATTCTTAATCAAGTTCAAATATTAAGATTTAATATTCAAGTATTTTTAACCAAGTCGAAGTTTAAGATTCAGAAGACATGAGTTTAAAATCATCACGAGTGTTAATAATGTATGTGCGTGTGCATGTGTGGTTTAGGTGCTTTCATCTCCTTTAGCTTCGGAAAATGTGCTGTTATTAAGATTGATTTTAAATTTTAAAATATAGGGTCAGAATGTAATTATAGTAATGCCCCACCCTACCCCGCACCCACCCAACCTTTTAATTATGCAAGTCAGTCTTTTTGGTACTGTACAACTTACACACAGCGAGAGAGTCTGCAACCAGAAAGTTAGGGTGGTCAAGCTGAGAATGAAAGTGGGCTTGTGATCAACCGAATCCTTTATCTCCAATCTGAACTCCCATGACAACAGTCTACTATTATTACAACCATTTTAACAAAATGAGCAGTCAGTTTCTTCTATGTGCACAATGCTTGAAATCAAATGCATTTATCACTCAAATGATTTATTCTGTGAGGTTTAGATTTTATAGGAGGGTTAAGATAGCTATTTTGAGGGGTAAATGATTTTAAAAAGACATGCTAGTTTTTATAGGATCATAGTGCCATAATGACGTGCGACATGATCAGCCTTCTTAATCAAATGAGTGCAGAGTGGTCACAATAACCTCGTGCTGATCCAAAGGTGTCGTCTATGTATCAGAATGTCTCTTAATGATCAGTTAAAATTTCCCACGTAATTAACTAATATGAAATGAATCTCACGAAGAATAGAAAGGATTTCAGACAGAAGAATTTAATGTTCTTAAACAGACACTAGAGTTCCTATTGGACCATTTATATTTAGGGAATCTACAGTAGAAAAGTGTAACTGGAATAGCCACGTGTTCACGAGTGAATCTTTCAAGGTGAAGGAAATATTTGCAGAAAGATTTTCCTGATAATAAGCATCCAGTTCCTTTAGTTTTTATACCCTAAAATTAAGAGAAAACCAATATAAAAGTGAAAAAGAGACGATGTGAGATTAGTGTTGGAAGTAAAAGAAGGTTCCTGATCTACCAGGGAGCTGAAAACCTAAGGTAGGAAATGAGATTAACATTTGTCATATTATATTTTCTATAGTATACAATTGCTCTTGAACTCGGATTGAAAAGTTGATTATTGAATTGCCTACAATGGTCAAATTATTTCCACTGATTGCCTAGAGTGATATTTCTTAAGATTCAGCTTATTTAGACTGGACCCAATATTGTAAAAATACTCGCTCAAAATTCAATTGAGCTGTTGGCAATCAGAAACCATTAAAAAGATAATAAAACCTTGATATTTTACAAAGTCCTTGTGATGGATTGTACTTTGATAGCAGCATTGACTATTTTTTAATCTAAGGTGGAAACCCCAAGGGTCAGTTTAATTCGGGTGAAAAGTAAATTGGTGAAAATATTTTACCCCGAAATCAAATGTCAGCCAAGGCCTCAACCTTATTGAATTCGACGGATTGGTAGTTAGGTATGTTATACGTATGCGATTATGCTGACTGTAAAGTGATGGAAATGTGTATCTAATCTGTGTTGTTAATTCCCTGCTGACTATCTGGACTCACCCTTTAATATATGATGTAGGTATACGAAAGTTATGCTGAATGATATGCTATTATACTCTGGCTGGTCAGACGCGAAAAATCTATCAATCTTCCAGCTCTGGGGAAAATATTTAAACACTCTCGTCTCTTTAGCTTTCTGTTATGTATATTTTCACCTCAGAAGACTCGTGTTTGTATTATGTTTAACCGTAGCTGGTATTTCAATATGGGGCATTAGTAAGATATCTTGTGAGTCACTCTTGGGAATCTGGGTGACACGGCCTCAATAACAAATAAATGAAAAATGATTCTTCTTGCTCTCTTTCATCCCGTCCAATTTTTAACTCTTGGCACTTGATTTATATTTTGGTTCTTGTTATGTCTATTACTTATTAAATACAATTGTACTGAATACAAAATTATTAATATAATTACAAAAATAAAAAAAGAAATTACAGAAAATTAAAATTTACTTGAATTTTCAGAAATAATATTAGAATAGAGAAGAAATAATCCGAGCGCTATTTAGAACAGTCTCCTTAAGAGAAATTTATTCCCTCCAATGTGCTTAAAGGTTAATGAATAATTGTCTCTCAAGATAGAACGGATTTCTCGAATTAATTATGTAGCACAACAATAATTAATCTCAACGAACACAAATTTGTGTTAATACTCAACCGGAACAGTAACATGATATGCAGAAATGAAGAAAATATTTTTCTGGATGAAATAACATTTTATTGTTGACAGCAATTAAAAACTGGAGGGAAAGGTTTGTATTTATAGCGTTTGTATTGACTGTTGGAACAGTCAAAATCGAAATTAACTGTTAAAAACAGTTAATTTATTAACTATTAACCTTTGGCAATTAACTGTCAAATAGTTAATTCCGTAATTAATTAATAAAAGCTCAGAAAGTTTAATTAATTCGGCGCAAAAATGTAAAGTTTAATTAATTCGGTCTAAAAATGTAGGAGAATTTTATAAGCGCGAGCCCGAGGAACGTGCATGTGGGCTTTTGGCCCAAACTCAACACATGCATAGTGTAGGCCTTCTCCCCTTCAAAGAGTTGGGATACCCCAAAGGCATTTATGCCTTAGTCCATACTTGGGGTGTTATTAACTCATCAACTTTCCACTATTCTTTCAATGTGGGACGAGCTAAAACATACCAAATTCATTAACTTTCATTACTTTGTGAGTCACTTTGGGGACGTATTTATCATTCATAACTTAATGAAATTGGACATGTGAATATACTACGATAATCTCCTTGCGGAGGAGAACGCGTTCGTATATGGTCCCACAATTATCATAGTGTGGGTCCCACCTAAATTTGAGCTCAAAGTTGCTTAAAATTCTGGACAGCTTTTTAATTCCAACTTAAGTCCAATTTTTCAACAATCCCCCACATGAATGATATATCGCTATAAATAAAACAGAACAGATGCTAATGCAGATGCAGACACAGGTTGAGTAAAACTGAAGACTTATTGCACCGGGAGAGTAGCCTAGTGGCCTTAAACTTTCCTTAGTGATATACTATCGGATTTACTTGGTTAATCAGTAGACTTCACGTCCTTGAACCATCAACTTTTTTTGTAAACCTAGACAATAGTATTCACACAATAATTCTTCAACACGGTTGGTTCTCACGTTTGTGTTCATTTTGGCCATGAACACCACTTGGTTCCGTGAATATTTTAGAGAAATTGCCTTTCATTATCTCATAGAAGTGGCCCCCTTCTTACTCACGTAGGATGTCATTAAAAGCATAACTTATCCTAATTTCATGGCAGATATGCACTGTCTCATTTTTGGAATGGATAGGATTAAATCTCCTGCAGTGCTTACTAAATACAATGTAGTTCGGTTTGCCCATTGAACCTAAATCTTGGGATCTCCAGTCAACTAGGTTGGGTTTCCACTATATTGATTCTTATTTATTTATAGGCTTTAGACCCATTCCTCTCGATGATCTGTCAACTTGCTTTCGGTTTAAACCTTTTGTAAGTGGATCCGCTATATTATCTTTTGACTTAAATAATCAATTGAGATAATTCTGTTTGAGAGAAGTTGTCTAACGGTATTGTGTCGATGACGAATATGTCGTGACTTTCCGTTATACATGTGATTTTGTGCTCTTCCAATTGTCCATTGACTATCGCAATGTATACATATCGCGGGCACAGGTTTAGACCAATTTGGAACATCCTCTAAGAAATTTCGAAGCCATTCAGCTTCTTCTCCAGCTTTGTCTAGTGCAATGAATTCAGATTCCATTGTCGATCTAGCAATGCACGTTTGTTTTGAGGATTTCCAAGATACGGTTACACCTCCAAAGGTAAACACATACCCACTCGTAGACTTAGAGTTTTTTGTATCTGATATCCAATTTGCATCGCAATGTCCTTCAAGAACAACTGGGTATTTTGAGTAGTGCAGTCCATAGTTTTGAGTATATTTCAAATAACCCAAAACTTGCAATATTGCTTTCCAGTGATCTCTCCCTGGATTACTTGTAAATCGACTTAGCTTACTTATTGTGTATGCTATGTCCGGTCGTGTACAGTTCATGATATACATTAAACTGCTGATAATACGAGAATATTCTAGTTGAGATATGCTTTCACCATCATTTCTTGCTAGATGTAAATTTATATCTACAGGTGTCTTGGTAGAACTAATATCATACTTCTTGAATTTTTCAAGTACTTTCTCTATGTAATGAGATTGAGATAATATAAGTCCATCCGATGTTTTAGAAATTTTAATTCCTAATATAACATCGGCGATTCCCAAATCTTTCATGTCAAATCTACTACTCAACATTTATTTTGTAGTTTTGACAATTTCCAAGTTACTACCCATGATAAGCATATCATTAACATAGAGGCATACAATGACATATCCATTTTGAATGTATTTAAAGTAAACACATTTATCACATTCATTAATTTTGAAATCATTTGATAACATTGCATTATCAAATTTTTCATACCATTGTTTAGGTGCTTGTTTTAATCCGTAAAGTGATTTATCAAGCTTACATACTTTTTCTTCTTGTCCGGGAGCCTTGAACCCTTCAGGTTGCTCCATTTAAATTTCCTCGTCTAGTTCACCGTTTAAGAATGCAGTTTTTACATCCATTTGATGTATTTCAAGTCCATTAATAGCAGCTATTGCTATTAACATCCGAATGGACGTTATTCTTATTACCAGTGAATATGTGTCGAAGTAATCCAACCCTTCCTTTTGCCTATAGCCTTTAGCTACAAGTTTAGCTATACCCATCGGCCTTCAACTTCTTTTTGAAGATCCATTTATAACCTAACGATTTTGAACCTAGTGGAAGATTCACAAGTTCCCATGTATGATTTTGTAATATGGATTCAATTTCACTATTAATTGCTTCTTTCCAATTGGAAGCATCTGGTAAGGATATGGATTCTTTGTACGATTGAGGTTCATTTTCTAGCAAATATGTTAGAAAATCCGGACCGAAAGAAGTCGAGGTTTTTGCTCTTTTACTACGTCTTGGTTCATCCTCTATTGGTTCAATAGGTTGATGAGTACCACTTATAGTAGCTCGATTTGTCCTTTTAGAATGACCAAATTCTCGGGTCATGTTATACAGGAATTCATTTTCAAAAAATGAAGTGTCCCTCGATTCAATAACCGTATTTACATGAATATCTGAAATCTCAGATTTATAAACTAGAAATCAATATGCATTGCTATTAGTAGCATAACTAATGAATACACAATCCACGGTTTTTAGCCCTATTCTTACCTTTTTAGGTTTAGGAACCATCACTTTGGTCAAGTACCCCCACACTTGTAAATATTTATAGGAAGGTCTTCGACCTTTCCATAATTCATAAGGTGTCTTGTGAGTCTTCATGTGAGGTACTTTATTGAGAATGTAATTAGCATAAAGTAAGGCTTCCCCCCACAAGTTTTGTGGACCTCCTGAACTTAATAACATTGAGTTCATCATCTCTTTCAAAGTACGGTTTTTGCGTTTAGCAACACCATTCGATTGAGGAGAATAAGGAGCGGTTGTTTGATGAATAATTCTATTTTCATAACAAAATTCCTCAAATGGATATTCATATTCACCTCATTTATCACTCCTAATAGCCTTTATCGTTTTGCTTAATTGATTCTCAACTTAATTTTTATATTGTTTAAATGCATTAATAGCCTCATCTTTATTATGTAATAAATATACGTAGCAATATTTTGTGCAATCGTCAATAAAAAGTAATAAAATACGTTTTTGCACCTCTAGTTTGAACAAATTTTAAATCACAAATATCAGTGTGAATTAAATCTAAAGGTTCAGTTATCCTTTCAACATAATAGAAATATAATCTAGCTAATTTAGATTCCACACAAATTTCACATTTATGATTTTTATCAATATTAAATTTTGGCAAAAAATCCAAGTTAATTAATTTATGCAATGTATCAAAATTAACATGTCCTAATCTAGCATGCCAAATATTAGATGACTCAATCAAGTAAGAAGAACTAGCAATTTCATTCATTGAAACAAATAATTGTACAGAATACAAAATTATTAATATAATTACAGAAATAAAAAAGAAATTACAGAAAATTAAAACTTACCAGAATTTTCAAAAAAAATATTAGAATAGAGAAGAAATAATTTGAGCCCTGTTTAGAACAGTCTCCTTAAGGCAAATTTATTCCCTCCCATGTGCTTACAGGTTAATGAATAATTGCCTCTCAAGATAGAACGGATTTCTCGAATTAATTATGTAGCACCGCAATAATTAATCCCAACGAACACAAAACTGTGTTAATACTCAACCGGAACAGTAACATGATATGCAGAAATGAAGAAAATATTTTTCTAGATGAAATAACATTTTCAGAATTTTTCTGGAGGGGTTGTGTCGACAGCAATTAAAAATGGAGGGAAAGGTTTGTATTTATAGCTTTTGTGTTGACTGTTGGAACAGTCAAAACCGAAATTAACTGTCAAAAAATAGTTAATTTGTTAATTGTTGACCTTTGGCAATTAAGTGTCAAACAATTAATTAATAATTAATTAATTTCGTAATTAATTAATAAAAGCCCAGAAATTTTAATTAATTCGGCCCAAAAATGTAGGAGAATTTTATAAGCCCGAGTCCCCTTCAAAGAGTTGGGATACCCTAAAGGCATCCAAGCCTTAGTCCATACTTGGGATGTTATTAACTCATCAACTTTCATCTATTCTTTCAATGTGGGACAAGAGTTCAAACATACCCAATTCATTAACTTTCGTTACTTTGTGAGTCACTTTGGGAACATATTTATCATTCATAACTTAATGAAATTGGACATGTGAATATACTACGATAATCTCCTTGCGGAGGAGAACGCGTTCGTATATGGTCTCATAATTATCATAGTGTGGGTCCCACCTAAATTTGAGCTCAAAGTTGCTTAAAATTCTGTGCATAAAATTCTAGACAGCTTTTTAATTCCAACTTAAGTCCAATTTTCCAACAGTTCTAACCTAGATGTACCAAACGTTCTTGTTGGAAAGAGCATTGTATGCTATTAACTTCATAAAAAATTGGTTGCATGGCCAAAGTAGGAGATGCCCTACCGTTTTTAATATATATATTCAACTATAATGAAGTAATCATATTTCAGTCAAGGATATTCCAAAAATTATTCAATATTATGACACTTCTCTCTTTTGTAAATTCATTTATAACGACATCCACGGTTGGAGGAGAACGTATGAAAAAAATTTAGTTTTACATATTTTGGGCTCACACTATAGGGGACTTGGGTTGAACGAAAAGGCAAGAGATTTTTCTACCTTTAAACCTTAAACTATCTCCAATGGAATAATCTAATTTAAAAAAGTACCTTTCATATAAAGGATCAAATACTTTTTTAATACACATTTAGTCCAAGCCTTTTATTTTGTACCAAAAAGTTCCTTATTCTCTTATCTTTAAAGGTCCGCGCCAGCTTCTCTTATCTTTAAAGGTCTGCGTCAGTCCCTTATTCTCTTATCTTTAAAGGTCCGCGCCAGCGGCATGGTAAAGCCTTTTTTGCATGGTGAAGGACTTTTTGGTACAAAATAAAAAGGTTTGGACTAAACGTGTATTAAAAAAATTCTAGGGACTATTTGGTATATGCCACTTATATAAACCCATTTAATCTTTTAACAATCCCCACCTTATTTACCCCCACCATTTTAATGATGGAGTTTGTAAAAAGAAAAAAAAAAGATTAAACCTACCGACAAAGCCAATTCCAAATAATACCTTCAGAAATCGGGGCTCTCCATCGATTTAAGAACTTGTCCATTATAGAAATCAGGGAAAAGTTTCCAAGATATGTATCAATTTTTATAATTTAATACAATTCTCTCCACATAAAAACCAAGTTCAAGGAGGAAAAGTTTAAATCAGATAGATCAATCATAAGAAGGATTTATTAAAAAGTAAATTGAATGGTCTGAAGTGAGAATGCATTACATATATATTATTTCCATTCTTCACTTTCAATCTTCCAAACAACCACATAATAAAGCTAATCATTCTCCATTAAAATTTGCATTATCTCATATTTTCAAACCATATTCAATGAAATTATAGGTACTAACCATCTTATCGGGCACATTATTAACTAATTGGGTTAATAGGAGGTATCAATCTGGCTGGATATGAGTTTATCCTAAGTTTATTTTTAGGGGGGTTTGGGAAAAGGTCCTTATAATGCTTTAAGTTTATAAAATTAGGACACTCCATATAATTTTATAAATTTAGTCCATGTACTAAAAATTCCAGGAAAAATGGTGAAAAATAGTGTCGTTGGCGCGGACCAAAAAAATAAATGTTATTGTACCACAGGGACTAGATTTATAAATGTTATTATACCACAGGGACTATATTTATAAACTTGAAAAGTATTGTCCTAAAAATCCAAATATATGAAGGAACATGACCTTTACCTTAATTCTCTATTATTTTTATTATATATTAAACCATCGTGTGTGATGGGGTTGTTAAATAGAAAGTTAGTCGGATATTGGGGTTTAATAAAAATGGGGTTGATAAAAAAATAATTGGGTTGAAATAAGAATACCCTTTTTATATCTTGTAATTTAAACTTTTGGAAACTGAACATCGAGGGTTGGACAAAGTTTCAATGGGTTTATATAAAAACACCCTTTAAAAAATGGGTGAAGTTAACAATATTGAGTCTATAAACCTTCTCTAATAGAATACTTAAAAGTTAACAATCTTTAGTCAATAACCAAATTTGAGTCCATACTCAAAACTACCAATCTTTGTGAATAACCAAATTAGTGAACCCACCATCTTTTAACTATAAGATAAAAATAAAAGATCTTTAAATTTGGCGTATCTTTTCCTTCCACCTTTTTATTATTTCAATTGTCCTTATTAATGATAAATGGTGGACCCATACTCTTTATTATGGACAAATGACTATTGTGAACTTTAGATGATTAATTTTATCAATCCATTAATGGATTATCAACCGATGATGTGTCCTCTTTTGGGTATTCAACTTTAATTATACAATTGGAGAAGTTATTAGCTCTTCAAGAGTTGAAATTTTATATAAAATGAGAGTTTTTCTATAGCGACTCATAGAAACGACTCACACAAATAGACTCACTGATGTGGCAGTTTACAAATGGGTATTATATTATATGCTGAACAACTCGGAAAGTAGCCTCTGCCCATGATTTTACCAGCACCCGACGAGCTGATAGAAACCTCCCACTCCAACTCTATATTTATATAAGGCTTTTTTTACAAGCAACCTCCCACTGCATCTATATTTCTCTCTTTCATCCCCTATTATCTTGTTCTCTATTTTTCTGTACGAACCCCCTCTGTTAAAAATGCATTATAAATAAAAAACATGCTTTTCAATTTCTTTAACTAGTTGAATATTTGAGTTGTAAATATTTAGTCCAACATCAATATTGTATGCTTTTGAAATACTAACCTAATTACTTTTGTTAATTGTAATTTTTGTAAGTTAAATCAAGATGGTTTCTTCACCAAATGAAGAAATTAACGAGCTAGAGTTACGGTCGTTACGAGTAGATGAGGAGAACCCGCCCGATGTCCGAATAACTTTCAAATAAGAATAATAATCGGGGAAATTATATTATGCATGTGTGTGATGGGAATGAGAGTTTATTTATTTTCTTGCATTTTATTGTAATTTTCTTTATTTTTAGAGCTTTATTAGTTTCTAAGTATGTTTGGGACTAATATGTCATTTTTTAATATTAGTTGCCTTCTTTAGTCTTTTTGGGTAATAGCTTGTTTAGCAACCTAACTCTTCCGATAAATAGGCCACTTGGCCCTCATTTGTAATCAACATTTAATATGGAGAATAGAGAATAGAAAGAGAAAGAAACCCATTTCATTTCTTTAATTGTTGTTGTTGTTGTTGTTGTGTAGAATAACTTCTACTTTTTATGCTTTCACACCCTAATTCACATCAAACTGGTATCAGAGCATGGTTTGTTCTTGGATCAACCATGCTTATTATTGGGAATCAAATTGGATGCACCCGAATGAGTTTTCAAACCCTAATCCCCAAATGAAAAACCTAAATTCTTTCATGACCACAAAGACTCCACCAAAACCAACCGAAAACTTCCCTCAGTGGCCAAGTGTAATAGCCCGTACTTTTGGAGAATATAGAAGTTAATTAAAATTGGAGATTTAGAAATTATTTAATTCGGTGATTTAAATTTAATTAATTTGGTTTAAGGTTTAACCGTGCGAGTGTCGTAATTCAAGGTGAAACTGAGATGATTTTTTAAGTGACTCGAATAGTAATTTTGAGGCCACGGTTAGTCTCGAAAGGGTCGAAATAGTCAGAAAAGTGTACCCGGTACAGTTTGGGTCCTGAGTCAATTGTAGACCAAACTGACACCTCTTAAGGGCATTATGGCCATTTAACAAATAGAGGTGGGGAGACCCACAAAATTTGCAAGTTATATCATATGGTTTGGAGCTTAAGTTAGGGTTCATAACGTAGAAAAATAGAGAGGAACCAACTGAGAGAAAAGAGAAAGAGTTCTCAAGACTTAAAGAGGAGATTGTGAAGGCTCCAAAGGGATTCTTGCAACAAAGAATAATTGGAAAGGGAGATTGAAGAAGGAATCAATCAAACACCTTCATCAACCACGAAATCAGATCCTACTATAATCAAGGCAAGTGGTTTATTGGAAATTTATGAACTTATAATACCCATGTGTAGGGCTTTTTAAATAAATTGTTTTTGTTGAAAGTTCTTAGAGAAAAAGAATGAATTGATTACCTGTTGGAGTAGGGTTGCATGTAGTTGGCATATACATTTGTAGAGGACTGATAACAAATGAATTTATATTGATAAATACGAATCTAAATCTGGGTTTATGATGTATAATCAGTAAGGACTAAATTATCTAGGGTTTTGAGAAAAGTTAGATTTGGATAATTCTTGGATGGATTTAGTGAGGATTTGATGATATATTTACGTTGAGAATGATCCCTATACCTTTATAAGATGATTGGTGATGTTGGGAAGGACTTTCACAAGGTGTAATGAAGTGTTGGATCGGACATACATAGTGAAACAAGGAAGAAGAAGACCTGCACTTGTTCGATCGATCGATCGACTCAAGAATGTCGATCGATCGATCGATGGCGTCGATCGATCGAAGCCTTTGGTCGATCGATCGACCAAAGTTGATTTTGGGTTGTTTGTGTTGATTAAGTTTTCTTTGAATTTCAACGATGGGGGAAAATTTTAGAGATGTTATGATACCTATGAGGGCCTTGATAAAGACCAGTAGGGAGTATAATTAAGGTCCGTTATGACCATTGAGTGTAAGGCCAGGAATGTGGACCGACAGAGATAAACCGATCGAGTCGCACATCGAAAATGTGGGAATTGAGTTACGGGGAGAGTCGACGTCAATATAAGGTGTATATCAGTTGGTTAGATATAGTTTAACTACTGTTATAAATAAATAGGTATCGATAGATCTTAGAGTTGTGCGAATGATCTAATATATACGATAGTGAGATAAATCGTTGATAAATAAGTACGGTAAGTATACGAGAGAAAACTACTACGTACACACGGGAATAATTGGGTTGTGTGAATACCTATTGTTATATAGTATTACTTGGGTTGTGAATGCCGATTGTATGTTTCCTTGTGATAGGATTAATAAGTTCGATGAGACATTCCGAACTATGCTCGAAGAGATATTCCGAGCCAGGTTCGAGGGGACATTCCGAAACCATATTCGAGGAGACATTTTGAACATTTCTCGAGGAGACATTCCGATCCAGGTTCGAGGAGACATTCCGAACCATTTGTCCTCAATGTGTGAAATAGGACCGATGATAGGGTATACTGTATTGGGTAAACATGTGTGTGGAAGATATACCTTCTGAATAATCTTCTTATGTGTGATAGTAGTAAGATTAGACGGGGAGTACCTAAATATTGTTTTCAATATACTCAGGCGTGATAGTAGTGAGAATTATTAGTGCATAACTAAAATTGTATAAACTACTTATGGGTAAGGGTGGATGGAATATATAAGTGTTCAACTAGAATAAATATAAAATCTACTTGAGTGTGATTAGTAGAGAAGGTAGGTAGTGTGTACCTAACATTTTATTAAGTGTGAGAACTTAATTATTAAAGTGTTGATAATAAAGTAAGAGTAATGATAATTACTAGACGTTCGGACACATACTGTATGGGCGGTATGGGAAGGTTATAGTGAAACTTAACTAATGATTTAATGTAAATTAAGGGTAGCATGTAGCGTACGGTATCGGTTGTACTGATGAGCTAAAGTGTCTGAGGTGTGTAGACGTTGGAGACCTAGTTAAAGTGGGTAGCAAGACTAGGTAGGAACGTTAGGTGCGCACGATAGATGAGAGGTGAGGAGACTCAAGAGAGTGTGCATGATCCTAACATGTGTAATCAGTAACTGGTATTTATTGCGATAAATTACTTGTTAAATATTTTCAAAACGTTTTGTGTATTAACACTTGCTATAAAATATTTTTAAAACCTTTTAGGTGTCCAGCCATAGGGATTCCAAGATTGACTTCATTCTAAGGATTTCGGAGCTGCAACATAGGTGGGTGTTGCAGGGCATTGATTAGACGTTTACTTTATCCTTCCGGATCTAGTGTAGGATCTCAGTTTTAGTACTCTCAGTTTGGGACATGTGTCCACTCGTTACATTTGCAGCTATTCTGTTGTGTTGGATGTTGATTTAGTTTTATTTCAGCCGTGGTTTTCGACAAGACTTTATTTTATTCAATATTTATGATGGTTGGTTTTCGTACAGCTTAATTTGTATTGTTCTGCATGAGTTGTATCTATTTTTATAAAGATAAAATTTGGCACTAGCTTAGTTTCACTTATGTGGCTAGTAATTAAAAAGGTTTTCGACAGTGATGCTAAGAATGAACCATTTAAGAAACCTGTTTTAAATTAAATTATGGCTTGATCAAACAAGGTTTAATTAGGCGTGGTGTCACAGATAGTATCAGAGCATCATGTTCTAGTGTCCTTAGGATCTGTGTGGCCTACTACGATTCCAGCGTATCATTATATTGATATAGAGCCCTATTAATAGGACTGTTGAATTATCCTTGCGTGCTTGCGATAACGCTCTTCTGCTATTATAATTTTGTATAAACGTGTACTTATACAAACTTGAATTTTATTTCAGAATGTCGCCAAGGAGGGAGCGATCCAAGAGGGCAGACGCAAGAGATGAGGTTTGGGAGGGCCCTCAGGACCCCCACCCCCACCACCCGAGATGATTTCGGCTACTCAGGTGGCGGTGATAGTGTCACAGGCCGTGGAGACAGCTATGAGGGCCATGGCAGCCCATTTCCCTCAGCCCTAGGAACTTCAGCCCGCAGTTCCAGTTATTCAGGCCCATCCATGGCATTCCACTTGGCACAACATTAGAGAAATCTTTCAGAAAGGTCACCCGTCCGAGTTCCAGGGCGGCACGGATGTAGTGACGGCATGCCAATGGAAGAGAAACATTCAGCGCCACCTACGCATGTTAGATTCCAGCGAAGTTCAGAAGAAGATGTTAGCTACCTTCAGATTAGCTGGGGCAGCACTACAGTTGTGGGAGTCGGTGACCAATACTGAGGAGAGAGATCTAATGATAATTTCTGAGTTCTGGGTGTAGTTTGACCGCAAGTACTTTTTGCCGACAATGGAGTCAGCGATGAGGAAGAAATTTAATGAAGTACCTCAAGGTGACCGTTCGGTAGCAGACTACGAGGAAGAATTCACCCGCTTGTCTAATTTTATGCCAGATGAGGTAAGCAATAAAGAAAGGAAGAAAGCAAAGTTCATGGGGGGTTTGGCCTGGAGGATCAGGCAATATTTTATAGGTAACCCTGCACTGGTGACATACACTGATGTCGTTCGTACAGCCTTACTACACTGTCAGGATCATCGCTTCCATACGAAGGGGAGTAAGAGAGGGGAGCCAAGCCAGTCGGACAAGGCCAATGGGGGTAGTACCGGTGAAGCACCGCAACAGCAGTCACGTAGTCAACAGAGGCAGAATTCTCGGCATAGGAACTTTGCTAAGGGGTTCAGGTCCGGAAGTTACCAGCCTGACGGGGGGTTAACCAAGGACAGCAGGGTGAGAGGAGACCATTTTCGGGACAGTGTTTTAGATGAGGCCAGTAAGGTCACATACAGAGACAATGTCCACGGCAGTACGGGGTTCAGCAGCAGGATGCCCAGCAGGAACATCGGGCTTTGATAGTTCCAACACCAGCATCGGCCCCACAGCAGTAGGGCCAGATGCACTATGGGCGTGTGTATAACGTTCGGGACGTATCGATGCCTCTAGCTCCATAGGCACCGCCTGCGATAGAGGGTACGTTTTCTATTTACTAGCTCGAGAGTTGGATTTTGTGTGATACTGGGCCTTAAAAATTGTTTATTAGGGCTTGTTTTGCACGAGTCGTTGGCATGTTAGAGATACCCGATAGTCCCTTTGTGTGTGAGGAGTCACTAGTGAATTGTGTCACATTGATGCATTCGATCTGAAGAGGAGTCGATATTATATTTGGGAGGTTAAATCTTGCGATAGGATGATAGACTAGGATGTGGAGTAATTTCTTTTATGTTTATACATATGAGTGTGGAAAGTTTTTTTTAGTGACTTGGATGCTTCGTAAATGAGACTGTTAACACTCCAATTCGTGAGAGAGTCAGGATTAGTGAGTGCGGTAGTAGTAGTAACCTTACTGGGTACGCACACGATTAGTTACCGGGGGGTAGCGAAACTTTTGTATCGCATGAGAGAGAATGGAAGCGTAAACCGAGGGTGGTTACATGATGTGGTAGTCTACTACCTTCGAGAATTATGAGAATTGAGTAGACTACTTGCTGATTTTTGACCACTTAGCGATGGTTTAGGCTATAGTGGTAGTTATAGCAAGATTTCGGGTTCGCTGTTTCAGCATAAGATGTATTTTGATAAGTAACACCTGAAAGAGGTTTAACCTAGGTACGTGTGTATACATGTCATTATATATGGCATAATAGACTACTACGAATATGTGATTATATAGTTATATCTTATCCCGTGAAGTAGGGAAGTCTACTGAGGTGATTCAAGGCAGTCAGGGTTATTTTCGAGCGAGGAGAGATAGCTCGGGGTTTATTTTATGAAAGAACTAATAATAGTAAGGGTGCAGTATCTTATGTTGTCTCTTGTACATAAGAGTGGTCTTGTGTGCTTTTGTGTTAAGAGACAGGCATTTGGGGGTAGGTACTGTGAATTAAGGGTCTAACAGATCCCAACGGCCGACAATGTTAGGTAGTAGTATATCGGGGGGGTCCTTATTTGAATTTCGCTTTGTGAGACGTCCCACATATGAAACTTAGTGCAACGTTGGAAGTGGGGAAATGTTTGGTCGTTAGTACATGGATTGGGTACCCCGATTATTATTCATATATGTGATATGACTACGGGTTGGAAGTTATATTACGATTCACGGCTAGCATAGTCGGGTGATTTTCGTGCAGTTAAGCACGAGTATAGGGTGTATGGGCGCCCTAGGTAATTAAGTACTTGTAATATTATACGCGATTAGGGGGGACATAAATAAAATACGTAGTGGCCTTAAGAGTAAAGGGATAAGGCAAAGTAGAGAGCTTGGAGTGAGAACGTAATCCGAATTTTGAGGACGAAATTCCTTTGTAATAGGAGAAGTATGTAACACCCCGTACTTTTGGAGAATATAGAAGTTAATTAAAATTAGAGATTTAAAAATTATTTAATTCGGTGATTTAAATTTATTTAATTTGGTTTAAGGTTTAACCGTGCGAGTGTCGTAATTCAAGGTGGAAATGAGATGATTTTTCAAGTGACTCGAATAGTAATTTTGAGGTCACGGTTAGTCCCGAAAGGGTCGAAATAGTCAGAAAAGTGTACTCGGGTGTACAGTTTGGGTCCCGGGTCAATTGTAGACCAAACCGACACCTCTTAAGGGCATTATGGCCATTTAACAAATAGAGGTGGGGACACCTACGAAATTTGCAAGTTATATCAGATTGTTTGGGGATTAAGTTAGGGTTCATAACGTAGAAAAATAGAGAGGAACCAACTGAGAGAAAAGAGAAAGAGTTCTCAAGGCTTAAAGAGGGATCGTGAAGGCTCCAAAGGGATTTTTGCAACAAAGGACAATTGGGAAGGGAGATTGAAGAAGAAATCAATCAAACACCTTCTTCAACAATGAAATCAGATCCTACTATAATCAAGGCAAGTGGTTTGTCGCAAATTTATGAAGTTATAATACCCATGTGTAGGCCTTTTTAAATAAATTATTTTTGTTGAAAGTTCTTAGAGAAAAAGAATGAATTGATTACCTGTTGGAGTAGGATTGCATGTAGTTGGCATCTACATTTGTAGAGGACTGATAAAAAATGAATTTATATTATTAATACGAATCTAAATCTGGGTTTATAATGTATAACCATGAAGAACTAAATTATCTAGGGTTTTGAAAAAAGTTAGATTTGGATAGTTCTTGGATGGATTTAGTGAGGATTTGATGATATATTTACGTTGAGAATGATCCCTATACATCTATAAGATGATTGGTGATGTTGGGAAGGACTTTCACAAGGTGTAATGGAGTGTTGGCTCAGACATACATGGTGAAACAAGGAAGAAGACGACCTGCACCTGTTCGATCGATCGATCGACTCAAGAATGTCGATCGATCGATGGCGTCGATCGATCGACCAAAGTTGATTTTGGGTTGTTTGTGTTGATTAAGTTTTCTTTGAATTCCAACGATGGGGAATTTTTTTAGAGATGTTATGATACCTATGAGGGACTTGATAAAGACCAGTAGGGAGTATAATTAAGGTCCGTTATGACCATTGAGTGTAAGGCTTAGAATATGGACCGACAGAGATAAACCGATCAAGTCGCGCGTAAAAAATGTGGGAATTGAGTTACGAGGAGAGTCGACGTCAATATAAGGTGTATATCAGTAGGTTAGAGATAGTTTAACTACTATTATAAATAAAGAGGTATCGAGAGATCTTAGAGTTGTGCGAATGCTTTAATATGTACGATAGTGAGATAAATGTTTGATGAATAAGTACGGTAAGTATACGAGAGAAAACTACTACGTACACACGAGAATAATTGGGTTGTGTGAATACCTATTGTTCTATAATATTACTTGGGTTATGAATGCCTATTGTATGTTTCCTTGTGATAGGATTTATAAGTTCGATGAGACATTCCGAACTATAATCGATGAGATATTCCGAGCCAGGTTCGAGGGGACATTCCGAACGAGGCTCGAGGGGACATTCCGAACCATGTTCGAGGAGACATTCCGAATATTTCTCGATTAGAAATTTCGAGACAGGTTCGAGGAGACTTTCCGAACCATTTGTCCTTAATGTGTGAAATAGGACCGGTGATAGGGTATATTGTATTGGGTATATGTGTGTGTGGAAGATATACCTTCGGAATAATCTTCTTATGTGTGATAGTAGTAAGATTAGGCGGGGCATACCTAAATATTGTTTTCAATATACTCAGGCGTGATAGTAGTGATAATTATTAGTGCATAACTAAAATTGTATAAACTACTTATGGGTAAGGGTGGCTGGAACATATAAGTGTGCAGCTAGAATAGATATAAAATCTACTTGAGTGTGATTAGTAGAGAAGATAGGTAGTGTGTACCTAAGATTTTATTAAGTGTGAGAACTTAATTTTTAAAGTATTGATAATAAAGTAAGAATAATGATAATTACTAGACGTTCGGACACATACTGTATGGGCGGTATGGGAAGGTTATAGTGAAACTTAACTAATGACTTAATGTAAATTAAGGGTAGCATGTAGCGTATGGTATCGGCTGTACTGATGAGCTAAAGTGTCTGAGGTGTGTAGACGTTGGAGACCTAGTTAAAGTGGGTAGCGAGACTAGGTAGGAACGTTAGGTGCGCACGATAGATGAGAGGTGAGGAGACTCAAGAGAGTGTGCGTGATCCTAACATGTGTAATCAATAACTGGTATTTATTGCGATAAATTACTTGCTAAATATTTTTCAAAACGTTTTGTGTACTAACACTTGCTATAAAATATTTTTAAAACCTTTTAGGTGTCCAGCCACAAGGACGCCAAGCTTGACTTCACTCTAAGAATTTCGGAGCTGCAGCATAGGTGGGTGTTGCAGGGCATTGATTAGACGTTTCCTTTATCCTTCGGGATCAAGTGTAAGATATCAGTTTTAGTACTCTCATTTTAGGACATGTGTCCACTCGTTCATTTGCAGCTATTCTATTCTGTTGGATTTTGATTTGGTTTTATTTCAGCCGTGGTTTTCGGCAAGACTTTATTTTATTCAGTATTTATGATGGTTGGTTTTAGTACTACTTAATTTATATTATTCCGCATGAGTTGTATCTATTTTAATAAAGATAAAATTTGGTACTAGCTTAATTTCACTTATGTGGCTAGTAATTAAAAAGGTTTTCGACAGTGATGCTAAGAATGAACCATTTAAGAAACCTGTTTTAAATTAAATTAAGGCTTGATCACCCAAGGTTTAATTAGGCGGGGTGTCACAGATGGTATCATAGCATCAGATTCTAGTGTCCTTAGGATCTGTGCGGCCTACTACGATTCTAGCGTATCGTTATATTTATATAGAGCCCTATTAATAGGACTGTTGAATTATCCTTGCGTGGTTGCGATAACGCTCTTCTGCTATTATAATTTTGTATAAACTGTGTACTTATACAAACTTGAATTTTATTTCAGAATGCCGCCAAGGAGGGAACGAGCCGAGAGGACAGACGCCAGAGATGAGGCTAGGGAGGACCCTCAGGACCAGCAGGGACCCCCACCCCCACCACCCGAGATGATTTTCGCTACTCAGGTGGCGGTGATAGTGTCACACACCGTGGAGACAGCTATGAGGGCCATGGCAGCCCATTTCCCTCAGCCCCAGGAACAGCAGCCCGCAGTTCCAATTACTCAGGCCCATCCAGGGCATCCCACTTGGCACAACATTAGAGAAATCTTTCAGAAAGGTCACGCTCCAGAGTTCCAGGATGGCACGGATGTAGTGACGGCATGCCAATGGAAGAGAAACATTCAGTGCCACCTACACATGTTGGATTATAGTGAAGTTCAGAAGTAGATGTTAGCTACCTTCAGATTAGCTGGGGCAGCACTACAGTGGTGGGAGTCGGTGACCACTGCTGAGGAGAGAGATCTAATGACAATTTCTGAGTTCTGGGTGAGGTTTAACCGCAAGTACTTTCCGCCGCCAGTGGATTCAGAGATGAGGAAGAAATTTAATAAAGTAGCTCAAGGTGACCGTTCGATAGCAGACTACGAGGAAGAATTCACCCGCCTGGCTAAATTTGTGCCAGATGAGGTAAGCAATGAAGAAAGGAAGAAAGCAAAGTTCATGGGGGCTTTGGCCTGGAGGATCAGGCGGCATTTGATAGGTAACCCTGCACTGGTGACTTACACTGATGTCGTTCATGCATCCTTACTACACTGTCAGGATCATCGCTTCCATACGAAGGGGAGAAAGAGTGGGGATCCAATCCAAACGAACAAGGCCAATGGGGGTAGTGCTTGTGAAGCATCAACAGTAGTCAGGTAGTCAAAACCATAACCCTAATTGGCATTTATATTCCACCCCGGTAACCTCCCACCACATCACAAACCCTAAACCAATTTTCCTACCACCCACACCTCTTCACCACATTAATCCCCAGCCAATTTTTAAAAATTACAATTCAGTCCCTATATTTTCTAATAATTATAAATCTGCCCCAAATCTCTCAAAGTCTTACGATTTAATCCCTCCCTCACGCGAAGAATCCCTTTCTTATAAATTCTCGTGGGATGGCACCCAATACGACCTCGATATGAATGCATGTGCCCATTTTGACACGATTAGTCGTGCCATCATCAAGGAACTCTAAGGTCTTCAAGCTTCTTGGGTCGAGACTGATTCATAACTCTCAAAAGCTTCACACATTGGCATATACAGCTTTTTCTATTGGAGAGTATGAGATGAACCATCAACACCTACATAGATGTCGGTCCGAGTATTATCAGATGGAGATAGCACGTGAACAATGGATCCACGCACGAGCGAGGTATTTGGGTCCATATTTGGAGTACTTGTCCACCGGTGTACCTCCTCCTACATCCGATATCATTCCCATGCACACCGATGATTTTATCTCTTCGAATATGCTTCACGAAGATGTCTCCAAGGTTGTTGAGACCCCGACGATGCTTGTTATTGACTCCGAGTTCCTTCCTTGTGATTTTTTCCAATATTCGAGGAGGATGGATGGATCACTCACACCCGATATATGGATTTGAAGGCATTTGCGATTGTGGACTTCTTTCCTATCTTTGGGGCAGAAGATGAGGGGTATTACCTACGTGATTTTTTAAATTTATTTATTGAAGATGGTTGAAAGATTTGCACTCATTATCGCAAGGTGGAAATATTTGCTTTGGTAGATTTTTTTCTTATTTTTGGTCACGATGATGAGTTTTGTGATGATGGTTCGGTGGTTGTTTCCTATGAGGAGTTTATGTGGCGTGGGGTGATCACGCTTGGTGTGAGATTTATGGATCCTTTTTAGGTTCCTTATGAGGATCGCTCCATGACACATTCCCATGCTTCGATGCTACGGAGGTTCATCACGGGCAATTTGGATGAAATTTGGCTTCAATGGCCTTCTCCGCGTCAATTTTGTGTTAGATATTCATTTGGACGGATGAGAGGCCACATTCCTATTTATTGGCCATGGCATAAATTTGGGGGTTTTCTTCACGGATATTTTGCGAGTCGTTATGCATAACACTTTAAAGGATGACTTCCTTTTCAACTAAGGGAGCCCGCAGATGATGCCCTCACCAACACTTTTATCCCTCGGGACGAGCTCTCTCAAGTAGGGGAAAATTATTGGAATGAGGGTTTATTTTAGTATATTCTTGCATTTTATTGTAATTTCCTTTATTTTTAGAGATTTATTAGTTTCCAAGTATGTTTGGGACTAATATGTCATTTTTCGATATTAGTTGCCTTCTTTAGTCTTTTTGGGTAATAGCTTGTTTAGCAAGCTAACTCTTCCTATAAATAGGCCACTTGGCCCTCATTTGTAATCAACATTTAATATGGAGAATAGAGAATAGAGAGAGAAAGAAACTCATTTCATTTCTTTAGTTGTTGTTATGTATTATAGATGTTGGGTAGATTCGTTATTGTGTAGAATAACTTCTTCTTTTTACGCTTCCACACCCTAATTCATATCAGTGCGACAAGAAGTTGTTATTCTTTTTTATTAAATACATTTTCAAAACAATAACAGAGTATTGAAATTCATTGTAAAAGTATCTTGTATTGAAATGTATTGTAATATCAGTTGTAGTTTATTTTTTTTTATAAATGGGTGTTGGCTATTCAAAAGAATTGGTTGTTGTTTGTCCAATGTAGTTTTATTGTTTATATAAGGATGTTAGTTGTTGGCTTTGCTACCAAACACAACTATATTTATTCTTTCTACAGATTTGTGCTAGTAATGACTAACCAAAGAAGTTGCATAAATAACCAACAAATTTACAAAACAAAGTTGGATATATATATAACCAACTAAAAAAGTTTAAATGATCAGTTATTCGCAAAACAAAAGAAACTTACATATTTTTACTCATTGTCACTCGCTGAACAGTCATTCACAAAACAAAGCAAATTTGCAAATTGTGACCAACTAAGCAAAGGTACATGCTAACTAATTTCTCTTGAAAAACAAAATGTAGCACTTCAGTGTCTTTCAAAACAAAGTTGAAAATTGTGATTCAATATCATTCATTGTCCTGGTTGGTGCATATATTCTTTGTTGCGTAACATCGTTGCCAAATGCAATGCCATTCATTCCTAACATGTCACGCCACAATGGATTGTGTGTTACGTCACTCATACTTGCATTTAAATCAAGATTAAATCCCAGTGAAAGGTCTACATTGAGCATGATGGCAAGCCTGGTATTTTATAAAAATAGAATGTTAACAACAAATTATAGATGCAAATACTTATAATTTATAGAAAATATCCAACATATAAAACAAGTATATTCTCTTGAGGTAACTCTTTGAATCCCATTGACAGGTTTAAAGAATGTAAACAACAAATACTTGTAACCACATAAAAAATAGGTACCTTATTTTTCTCGTTATGTTCGATTTTTCCTTTCTCTTTGCCTCTGCCCTTTACTTTCTCCTTATTTCCCTTTTTTCCTTTGTTGGTCCTTTATTCTTTAAAATGTCTTGCTCCAACATGGATTGTTTTCACTTGAATGATGGTTGACATTTAAAGCGAACGGCCAATGGACTACGAATAGTGTCACTTTCTTTTGCCGTGGGATTAATACCATTACCTTCTGATGATGATGATGTATGAACTTGGCTTATATATAATGGACTGGACTCATTACTTGCGCATGTTCCTTTAGATTTGTTTAGTTCTTTATTTAGCCATGTCATCCATTTCATAACGAGATTTGTTTTATCCTCATTACTCCACTAAACTAAAATGCTAATTATGTGACTGTTTTTTTGTGACTGCTAATTGGGGTGACAAACTTATCACTCCCGAGAGCAGTCATAAAATTATTTGTAATTCCCATTAGGAGTGATAAAATTAAGGGGTAATAAAAAATTTGAGTCAATTAATTTGTCACTGCTAATGAGAGTCACAAATGTTGCCATTTAATTAATTTGTGACTCCTGTAAGTAGACATAAATTTATAACTGTCACAAGCAGTCACAAATTTATCAGTAGGCCAAAATTATAAATGCCATGAGGAATCACAAATTTTGACCTAATACTAAATTTGTGACTGGTAATGACAATCATAAATTTGTAACTGCTGGTAGCTGCTATTGACAGTCATAAATTTCTAACTACTCCCAACAGTCACAAATTTTGATCTAAGACTTAATTCGTGACTACTATAAGGGGTCACAAATTTTTTTTGCCCTACTTTAATTTCCCTCCTCTCTTCTCACTCTTCTCACAACTCCCGCCCCTCTTTCATTTTGGTGTTGTGAAGAGCTCTCGCCTGCTGTGAGTTTTCGTTTATGTAATTTTTTTATTTCGTTGCTATGAGTTTTGGATTTGAATGAATCATTTTCATTTTTTGATTTGATTTTATTTCGTTTAAGTAAATTTTTAATTTGTGATCGCTGTGAGTTTTCATTTTCATTTATGTTGATTTCCACCGTTGTGAGTGTACTGATTAGTGGTTTATTGATTAGTGGGTTCCATTTTTGTTAGGTTGCTTTTCAATTATATGGTGGTCCGATGTAATTTCTAGGGATTATTGTCGGTTGGAGGCGATGGGGATTGGGGTTTTCGATTCTTAGGCTTTCACACATACACATAGAGTTTTGTTTGTTTCTGTTAGTCTATGACACACAAGGTATGTCGTTTACTGCCAAAATATTGGTTTTAATAATCTCTGATTGCATTGAACTTAAAACACATGAAATTAGACACACAACATTTATGTTCAAAACATTTTCCTATGAAAACAGGTTTAGGGTATGCCGGTACCCGTTTGAGAGAATGAAGCATTTGGTTATAATAATCTCTGATTGCATTTAGAATGGGGTTAAAGATAGTAGTGATTCAAATAATAGTTTTTTTTTAATTTATTGCATATACCTATTTGAGGCTGACATTTATTTGAAGAGATAATTACATGCTAAAGTTTTTTTCCAACTATATCAGCAATTTTATACTTTCATCAAATACAGATAAATTATTTGTAGAATTTATCACTTTAAATTTGAGAAATTTAGAATCTATTGACAAATGGCCCTAAAATAAATAAATAAAGTTATTTATTTATTTATTATTTAAGAAATGTGTTGACATGGTTCGGTTTTAATGATATTAGGCTGATTCTGGTATTGATGATTTAAGTCGGTTATGGGTATTGTTGGTCTTGTGAGTTTTATGTTTAGGTTTTATGTTTAAACATTTAGGTTTGTTTAGGTTTTATGTTTTTTTTATTTGTCTCTTTGTTTCTTGATTATTGCTAGTAATTCAAGGCTATAATTCATGTTTTGTTTATTTGGGTACTGATTCAAGTTTTGTTCATTTGGGTACTCATTTAAGTTTTATTTTGCAATTTTTTTTAAGGTTTCAAAGTTTCAAGGTTTTCTTCTAATTGATTTCATCCCCAATCAGGTATGATGAAAGGAAATGCTACATATTATTGTTACTGATTTTCTGCAATTGTCTTACTTTTTGGTTGTGATTCTACTGAATAATGATTATATTATTGTTTAGGATTCTTGAATTGCTGTTGACTGGCGAATTTGAACATTTAGGTGGTCATTGAGTTGATTGGCCCTAAGCATTTGTAACATTTAGGGTATTTCTAGGTTTATTTACCCAATGGCTTCAGTTCCATAAAAAATATTATATGTTTCCTTTAATTGGTTCATTCATAAATGCTACTGATTGAATATTCTGGTATTTTATTTGTTTGGGTATGGATTCATGTTTTGCAATTTAATGACCCAATATTATGACTAGTAATTATTATTGTCTGAATATGAATTCAATACCCCCCCCCCCCCCCCCACGGTTGATTAGTAATTGTTAGTGTCTGAATATGAATTCAATACCCCCACAAGCCAATGGATAAAGAGGCGACGTATTCAAAAAATTTGAGTCAATTGAACTTGCTCAACAGGCGTACTTCGAGTACACGAGGGAGGACGTCACTGCATCAATACCCCCCCCCCCCCCCACACACACACACACACGATTGATATACCTAGACTTTACGAAGCGTATCCACTTCATGGTAATCTCGGGTCTAGGTTTATAATGATTTGTTACATGTTCATGACATTTCATGTCATCGAAGTGTTAGTCGTTATTTTTTTTTGTTTATTTTTTATTATATCTTCATTTTGTACTTGGCATACAAGAAGCGGTTGTTTGATGTTAAATTAAGTTTAAACAAGTTTGATGCGTACCGGATATTTGGAATATCAGAAATATAAATGAAATATTTTCGAATTGTTTAGACTTGTTACATGTTCATGATATTTATTCTACTCTCATCATTTCATCATTTTGTGAAAATCTAAAGATATTTGTAACAACTCTTACCATATTTAACACATTCAACTTTTGTGACTGCTAATTGCGGTCATAAATTTATCACTACTGTCAATTTTATAATCGCTAATAGCAGTTACAAATATAAGATTCGTAACTGCTGACAGCAGTTATAAATATTAGAGTCGTAACTGCTAACAGCAGTTAAAAATATTATATTTCTAACTGCTGACAGCAGTTATAAACAGCGGTTACAAATTGGGGTCACCAGTCATAACTCTTATAGGGGTTATAAAAATTTATGACTACAGTTAGGAGTTACAATATTTCTTTTGTCACCCCCTAGATTATGACGGTAAATAATAATTATAAAGGTCATTTGTGACTGCTAACAGCACTCACAAATCACCTATTTTGGTGTAGTGTTTGTTGCCGAGTCTGCCACTTTAAAAAATTCATTGCACATTGTGTCAAATCTTGCATTTTTAGTATTTAAAGTCCAATCGAAATACATGATTTTAACCTTCGTGTGGCACCTCTTCACGCCTTTCCTCCAACGCCGAAGAATATATTTTTCGAGAACGATGTGAATATTTTTATTAATTGAAACTGTTATAGCATGCCTGCAAAGGATACCCTTGAATTCAAACAATCAGCAAATACATTTGATTATCACAATCATCCTCAATAAATGAAACAGTTAATGTGGCATTTTGATTTGTCCCACCAACCATGTCTTTTGAAATTTTATACATGTGGTATCTATAATCCTCTCTAATTAGAGACGCATTACAATATATCTTCCCTGTTATTTCTTAATGAAACTCCTTGAACTTAGCGGTGGTGTAAACCTCTTGAAATTGCTTCTTTATCCTATAACGAGTGACATACGGGATCCACAAGTTAAATGATTTGAAATTTTCTTGATTTTCCTTTTACACCTTGCGTCGTAATGCATTCTCATATTGTTCAACAAATTGCTTTAAAGTTGTCTTAGAGTTAACATATCCAGTAAAGAATGCAGGCATGCTCTCGCTTCTTTGGATCGAGGAAATTCCCGCCCAAAAAGTATCTTTGACAAATGCAGGTACCCACCAGTTCCTCTCATTGTACAAACCATTAAACCACTCATTATCTTCGAGATTAAACTTCTCAACAAAAAATTTCCAACTTGTTTCGAACTCCTCACAAGTCAACGAGTCATAAATGGAGTGTTGCATTGCATACTTGAGGGATTCATAATGCCTATGGCCCCGTAATTTTTTAGGATTTTTTTTCATAATATGCCATATGCACCACCTGTGATGCCTGTTGGGAAACACATTTGCAATAGCCTTTTTATTGCTCAATCTTGGCCAGTAATAATAGTGGTAGGAGCACGACCCATACAAGTAAGCTATGAATTAAAAAGCCATGTAAAAGTATCACAATCCTCGCTCAATACCAAACCACAACCTAACAAAATTGATTGGCCATGATGATTAACACCAATAAAAGGGGCAAAGGGCATATCATATTTATTAGTCAAGTATGTTGTGTCAAATGTGATTACATCTCCAAACTCCTCATACGTTGCACAACTCCTTGCATCCACCCAAAATAAATTTCTCAACCTTCCCTCATTATCCAAATCCATCACATAAGACAAGTTTGAATTATGAGCTTGCATTTTCATGAAACAGTTTTAAATTGCTACGGCGTCCCCATCCCCTAGTCTTAATCGCCTAACTTTATCAATGTAATTATAACAATCCTTCTCTAAAAATGAGAGATTCTCATGTCCACCCGCTTCGACCACAAATGCATTGAAATTTTTATTAGGTCGTATACCCTCCCTATCATTCAACTCAAGCTTTCTTTTGACGAATGGTCCAATCACACGATTCTTCTTATAAAATCGAGATTTTGATGGACTTCTGACATGATTTTGATCAAGGACTACTTTTGTTACATGACATTTTTCATCGGGTCTGAACTCTGCCTTGACCCTAGCCTGACATTCACTTTTGCTAACCGGGTGCTTTTTGAGTGCATTTTTTGTCCTTCTTTCCTCTTTTCCTAGCCTAGAACATGCAACAGCAACCCATTTCAATTCACCGTAAGATCCCCTATGTGAAGGTCATTTTTTTAGCGGAAACCCCTTTTCATTACCATATTTTTGGTAGTAATAAAACAAATCATCATATAAATATAATATAATTCCAACTTTAGGTTCAACACTCTTATCTTCAATATTTTCACCTTCCATCTCATCCTCAATTTCATAATTTAAATCATTACCATCACCTTCCATATCATCCTCCACTTCATAAGAACTAATATTTTCAAACTCTATTACTGCAAATCATTAGAAAATTACACAAATCATAACTAAGAGAAAAATAAAATTAACAAGGAAAAAATGTTACTGGTTGTAAAAAAAAAAACTGAAATTTAGCAAAAGAAATATAAATTTGACTAAAATAGCAAAAAAAATAACCAAAAATGACTTTTAGCAAAAAGGCAACTATTTAAGAAGAGAGAATGAATGGAAAAAAATCCCTGAGCATTTATATTTTGATGATAATGATTTGAAGTTACTAATTTTTTTTGTTATGTGTAGTTCAAAGATGAAAATAGGTGAAAGCATGTTAGTTTAGATTGTTGATTTTGGAGGGAATATTTTTTTTTCTTTACCGCCAAAAGGAGAATGGTTAAACATGAGCTTCTTATTACCCGGTTAAAGCTATTTTCTGAGTTGTCCAACATAGATTATAATACCCACTTGTGAGTTGCCACATCAGTGAGTTTATTTGTGTGAGTCGATTCAATGAGTCGCTCTAGAAAAAGTGATAAAAAGAGGAAGGTGCACTATCCCATGGTTTAACTGTTTCGTTCTTGTCAACCTCCAACATACGATAGTCATCCATGGGAGCTTCAGCCAGTTGACAGAGAGGCCATACCCCAGCTCCCCCAACGAAGGTACAACTAAGATATATTTAACATGGGTCTTGATAACATGTGCCTTAAGGGCATACATTAAGATTCCAAAAATAGTAGGGATGGAGTTCCAACATACATTTAATAGGAAACAGATACTCATATGGAACTCTAATACTTAGTATTTTGAGGCTCAAAACATGTGCCCTAAGATCACATGTTATCATTTTCCATTTGACATTCATCGGCGTACACAATTGTGGATGCTATAATAGTGTAACTTGTTATACGTTCTATAATGTGCAGATGGGTACATCCACTCTTACAATGCTCTTATAAAATAATTGTATATAGTAATAATTTATTTCTCCATACATGGAATATATAGTTTTGTTGCTATAGTCCAAATAAAATATTGTGAACTAAAATGTCTAGTTGAGTGGTTGATCACTCATTATTAAGGGCTTGCAACCCGAGATCATGAGTTCGATTCACTCCACAAGCATAAACTTGGGATCACGGACCACATAGAGTAATATTTGCTTCGCAAGCTTTGTTTGAGACAGAGGGAATAGTCTACAAACATTGTCTACAAAGTTCTATGGGGATCTCATTTTTTACTTGCATTCCTTTGTATATTGGAAGAAAATAATAGTCTAAATTTGATGGTTTCATCTTTTATCGAAAACATTTCTTACTCATCCCAAAAATATAGATTTTATGACAATAAAAAATAAAAAATACTACCTCCGTCCCAAATTAATAGTCGCCGATTAAAATTCAAACATTTTAAGAAAAGTTCGTACTTCCCAAATCTATCCTCCTAAAAATAATGAATACATTTAGATCATTTTTCTCTTAGGGTCCGTTTGATAGAAAACTGGAAAAATGCAAATGATTCCAAGACATTTGATTCTAGGGCAAACAATTCCAAGGAAAATGAATATTTTCCAACTTGTGTCTGTTTTATACAAGTTGGAAAATCAACAATTTTCCACATTTTCTATCAAACGCAAAAGCGGGAAAATAGATATAAAAGTGAAAAATTTGTTTACGGAATATATATATATAATAAATATATATTATTAAATATACAAAATATATGAATATATATTATATTATTTGCGGAATATATATATTCCATATATACAAAATATATGAATATATATTATATTATTTGCGGAATATATATATTCCGAAAATTAATATAATTTGCGGAATATATACATTCCGTAAATTATTATTAATTTTCGGAATATTCATATATTTTGTATATTTTTTCGAAAATTAATAATAATTTACGAAATATATATATTCCGCAAATAATATAATAATTTAATAATATATTTAATATATGAATATATTTCGTAAATAAAATATTATATTTTCATATATTTTGTATATTTAATAATATAAAAATCTATTATATTATTAAATATAATAGATTTTTATATTATTAAATGTACAAAATCTATTAAATATAAAAAATCTATGAAAATATAATATATTATTTACGGAATATATGAATATATATTATATTATATACTGAATATACTAAATATATATTATTTACAGAATATATACATAATATTATATTTTGTATATATGTAAATTATATATATACTAAATATATATTATTTACAAAATATATACATATATATTATGTATTTATGAATATATACATATGTATAATATACGTATACAAATATACGTATACAATATAATATGTCTGTATATATAGATATATATAATATACATATACAATATAATATACACATATATAATATACATATACAATATGAATATATATACAGAATAATGTATATATACACATATATAATATACATTATTCTGTATATTATATATGTATATTATAATGTATATATTATAAGGAATAATATATAATATACATATATACTATAATGTATATATTATAAGGAATAATATATAATATACATATATATTATAATGTATATATTATAAGGAATAATATATAATATACATATACAATATGAATATATATACAGAATAATGTATATATACACATATATAATATACATTATAATATACATTATTCCTTATATATTATACATTATAATATACATATATAATATACAGAATAATGTATATTATATATGTGTATATATACATTATTCTGTATATATATTCATATTGTATATGATATATGTGTATATATACATTATTCTGTATATATATTCATATTGTATATGTATATTATATATGTGTATATTATATTGTATATGTATATATATTCATATTGTATATGTATATTATATATGTGTATATTATATTGTATATGTATATTATATATATATATATATTCATATTGTATATGTATATTATATAATATACATATACATAATATATATGTATATATTTTGTAAATAATATATATTAAATATAAGGAATATATGAAATATACAAAATTTACGAAATATAAATATATATTAAAATATATGAATTATATAAATTATATAAATGTACGAAATATATAAATATATGAAATATATATAAATATACGCAATATACGCAATATACATATATGTGCTAAAATATATAAAATATACGAATATATATTAAAATATACGAAATATATATATTTATATATTTATTAACAATATATATTTATATATTTATGAAATATATAGAGTTATAAAAAAAAAATTTGGTTTCAAGTGATTTGCCACTCAAAGGTGGCAAACAAAAACCTAACCTCCCCCCCCCCCCCAAAGAATTGAATTCCACCCTAGGGTGGCAAATTGTGCTTAAGGGGTGTTGTACATAGAAAACAAATTCCAAGAAAAATTAAGGCTATCAAACAGCCTAAAAACTGGAAAATACCAGAATTTTCCAACTTTTGGGAATTTACCTTGGAATTTTTGTGCTATCAAACGGACCCTTATAGTTGTTGTTCAAATGGGTAACTTTGTAATCTCACCTAGTTTTATATACTATTTTCAAAATCAAGGATATTAATTTGGGACGAACTAAAAAGAAAACCACATCCACTAATTTGGGGCAGAGGGATTATTGTTTATACGACATTGTAGAATGTGATAGTTGCATGTCTTGCAATTGAAACTTTCATCATTTGGAATCAAATAGACTTGCCACCTATTTGGATGAATATTAATGATATCCCCGAGGATCATCTGTATAATAACTCTTCTTGGCCGACTAAGATTCCAACTCTTTTTTTGCGACTCGTTGACATAGTAAAAATGTATTAGTTGGTGCTTAAATTTGTAATCAGTGGACTCCAAACACCCATCACTGTTATTTTGACATGTCAGCTGGTCGAAAAAATGAGTAACCCCCAATGGGCTTTAGAAGTATTCATAACTTAATCAATAAAGACTTGCAGCAGGCTATGTAGAAATTGATCTGTAGGTGATGAAAATAGCCAGCAATTATTGTTTCATAAACAAACAAGAGTATTCGAAATCATCAAATGATGCCATCTAAATATACAAAGAACACCCATCATTGGCATTGAACAACAAAAACCAAATGTGTTTTATTTCTAGAAGCAAAAGTAAGAAAACAAATCTTAGAAAAAAAGAAAAACAGCCCAAGAAAAGTTAGAAACGCCAAAATTACTTGGGAATAGACTCATTGTCACCCTCATACACCAACTTCACCTTCTCCACTGCTGTTTCCTCTTCAAAAGAAACCACCTTCCCCTCCTCTTCAACACTCTGTGATCCCGTTATCCTTGCCAATACCACAAACGACATTCCTCCAAGTACATTATTCACAATTCTAAGAACCACCACCGAGGTCTTAAACACAAAGGGCGAAAGCCCCTTCGCCAGCAAAAACTCAATCCCATTTAGTGTTTGGTATCTAAAGTTACTGCTCACTCCCATATGTGCAGCCCAAGTGAAAGCATTCAAAAGCGTAGGTGGAGGCTTATTTGGTGTCACAAAATTCGGATCCATCTTTTTCCTCACTTGCATCAACCCATTTGAAAGAGCAGTTCCTACTAATCCAGCTGCAAATCCAACTGCTGCAAACACGGCGCCTTTGTACACAAATGTTCCGACACGATTGAGGAGGCTAAAGGGTCCGGGCTCAAACATGTGGCTGGTGGGGCAATTTGCGAAAATTGAGGGGAGACCAGAGGATGAAGAAGCCATGGTGGGGGCTAAGAGATACATGAGGGTGAAATTTAAAATGGATCCAACTACAAGTGTGGAGAAGACGAAATCAAGCTCGTTGAGACCGAAATTAGGACGAGATGCCATGTCTCCGAGGACACAGGCACTTACGCCAACTATTTCCTCCATTAGAACCTTGAAAGGGAATTGGGGATCAGCAGCAACCCTAGATCTCCAACCGCTTAGAAATGCACCGATTGGTCCAAAACTATCTCGTGATGATGATTTCGAATCATCAGATTCTCCACCACCGCCACTCCAACCATCGCCTCCACCACCGGTGATTCCGCCAATGTTACCATTGCCACCCGCACACAAAACATCGAATTTGGGAAGGGAATCAAGGTTAGACTGCTTTGATACAAGAGAAGGGAATATTGATGAGGAATATAGGAAATTAGGAGATTGACCAGAAATGTGACGATTGGGATTGAAATGGTGATGGTGCCCCATGAGCGGAGAGTAACGGAGCTGTGCTGTAGCCGCCATTGCTGAGAACTATTTTTTTTCACTATAACCAATATCAAATCTGCAAACAGGAAGCAAAAAGTGAATATAAAAAATTTGAACTGAACCAAAATAACAAATAAAACAAGGAAAGAAAAAGTAATAACAGTAAACAGTAATTGCGTGTGAAGTTAGAAGTAGAGATTATGTACGCGTGGGACATTGAAAAACCTAGCGTTCCTTCATTTTCCGATCTCATTGCGTACATACATACATGCAAATACATGTAGATCTATAGATCTACTTGTGCAATAACTAACAGAGAGAAAGAGAGATTGAATTTCATTGAAAGCAAAATAAGGGCAATCGAAACGCAGGCTAAGATCTTATTAAGATGATGAAATTTGAGATTGAAAGGAAATGCAAGAAAGAAATCAGATAAAATACCTTGTTAGTAATTGTGAGCATGGGATCTACTTGTGATTAACGATCAAAGTGATAGTGTGTAGTGGGTTGGGAGTGAGATACTATTTGAGTTGTTGGTGAATGAATGAACCAAGGCGGAGAATGGGGGTAGATGAAATCAAAAACCCTAACGAGGGCGGCCTACAGGGAAATGGAATCTGACAAAAGACCACACGTTATAACTAGAGGCTGCGCATTGTAGACGACACTTGCCCACCGTTTTTTATCTGGGCCATACCATTTGACCTGCCCAATGTAGATACTTTGTAATGCAAACATTATTCCTCAAAATTTGTACAATTTTGTTTGTTTTCCTCTATTGTTTTCTTCTCACATTTCTACCTAAAATATAACATTGAGATTGAAGTAAAAATTAACCCATCAAGACTTTATAACTTATTAAAGCATTGACATTTGCATGTGTCAATTTTTATTTTCCTCCCACATCACCAAGGAAATTTTTCTCAAAAGGCATTTTCAATACTTATGCATAATTAAACTTATTGTTTTTTTTAATCATTTTACAGGGCTACAATCAAATACATAAAAGAGAAAAATTGTGCATGACAAAATTTTCCTTGAAAAAAATTGGCCTCGAAAAAAATTGTCTTTTTCATCTTTGCTATCAAACACGCGCCTTGAGTATTTTTAGAGTGTCACATTAGTTCTAAATAAATAAATACTAGCGTTAAGTCACGTGCGGTACGTGTATAATATAAATTAAGATCTATAATTTTAAATGTGATATTATTTTATTAATGTTAACAATATTTATTTATTTTTATAATTAACTCTAAAAAATTGAAAATAATTATTGGTAATTACTAGGAGTGTTCGCGGCCCGGTCCGGTTTTGAGGTTTTTTTAGACCGGATCGACTTAGTCGGTCCTCTAAAAAAGTGGATCGAGACCGAACCGATAATGTCGTTTAACCGACCCTAGTCGGTTCGATTTTTTATAGGGCGATCTGGTCTAATCTGTCGGTCCTCACATTAATGAATTACATAATTTATAATAATGAAAATATACCCGACTCTATTTTTTTCAAACATTAAAAACTAAAAAATATCAAAATTTGCATTCAAAACAAACCTAGTATTGATCATACTGTAATTTAAACTAATCAAATATTGAAATATATATTTTCACTATTTATTTATCTTATATATATATACATATATCTGTAAAAATATATTATTTTATATAGAGTCCGTCCGGGTCGGTCATAATCGAGTTTTTAAAACTATAATCTGCGGACCTGACCGACTAAAACGGTCCTCTAAAAAAATAAATCGAGATCGGACCGATTAAGAAAAAAGAACGAAAAAAAGAGTCGGTTCGGCTCGGTTCGGTTCAATCCGTCGGTCCAGTCGATTTTTTGAACACCCCTAGTAATTACATTCTTATTCATAATTGTAATGACCCGCATTTTTAATGAACTTTTTTTATTTATATTTGAGTGCCTAAACTTCATGGTGAAATTCTCTTTAAAAGTTGAATTTAGGAATTTGTTAAATCTTGAATTTGTTGGTCATCATCACGATCTAGTTCGCTAAAGTTGAGGTTTCCTCCGTTGAAGGATTTTTCCACAACCAAAAGTTCTTGTCGAGGGCACGACTTGTGTCGAGACACCATCATTACGGCGAAGCCTTCTTCCTATGTAACGAAGCTCCTATTTTGCTGGTTACGGTACTGACGCAATCAACTTCATTTTCAACGAAATTGATAATAATTTAAAGGCTTTTAATTCGAGAAAAGCCCATAAACACCCCCACTTTGCACCAGAAACTCTCTTTATCTCTAAAACCCTCACAAACTTGCATTCTCTCTAGAGTTTGAAAATGTAAACCTTAATCAAACCCATATGAAACTTGATTTTGGAGTTTTTAGAGTGGAGAAGAACACAATAGTTAAATTTTGAAGATTTTGCAATATTTCGGGGGCTATTTCAGAGGTATCTCAAAGTTATCTCGTCTCTTTTTTTTATCTCTAACCGAGCAAGGCAAATGATCAATTTTATCATCGCCTCCCAATAGGGATAGTTTGTCCCATCAATAATGGAGGTCAGACAATGGAACTCTCTTCTCGATTAAAATCCATCTAAACCCTAAATGTGTACAAAAACACGGATCTATACGATATTTTAGTGTTCGTGCTCTAATACAAATTTGAAAAACGCTAGTGCCCTAGGGTTATATGGAAACACCACTAAATGTTAATTTTCACAATTTTTATATATACACACCGATTAACCCAAGTGTTGTGTGAAACGATGTACTAATTTTATTTTTAACCTAAGCATGCATCTATGTGAGAATAAGTAAGAGTAAAAATAGTAAATCATAACACGGTGATGTACGAGGAAAACTCATAACGAGAAAAAACTCGGACGGCTCAGCCACACAAGTCCACTATGATATAGGTTTACTTATAAGGACAAATTAAACTTACTCACATACTCGACGCCTTCAAGCCTTGATGTTCTTCTTCATCCCTTATCACCTTCTTCGTAGCCACTATTGGATGCCTTCCAACAGCCACGCAATGCAGGCGATTTCCTATGTCTCAATATTCCATCGATCTTACTTGTCTCAAGACAAGTCCAGCTATTGCACAACATGAAACACGGTCTCTATCACTCAAAACGATTACAGTAGGAAAAGTAAACATTTATGGTGCAACACGAAAGAGATCTCAAGCAAATATATAGATGTAGGATTCTTAAATCTCAAACTTGGGTGTAAACAAAGGTTTGGAGGTTTTTGGATTTTGATAGGGAAGCAATTTTTGCCAAAATTCTCAAGTGAAAACATTTCGACCGCTCCTATTTATAGAAAATACGAATTTAGAGGCGACAGAATCTCGTTCTAATGAAATCTATAGTTTTGTTCAAATGAAGTCACAATCTCATTCGAACCAACCTAAACCTCGTTCGAATGAACTAACATATCTCATTTGAATAGACTTCGAATGAACTTCTAATGAGATTCTGTACTCAAACGTAAAAAAACTCATTTGAACTTCATTTGAAGGTCATTCTAACGATATTCACTATCTCGTTCGAACGAACTAACAAGCTCATTCGAACGACTTTTAAACAAAAATATTTTTCTTTTAAAAACTCAATTTATGAAAATATACTCAAACAAGATATAAACAAATAGCCAAACTAATTCTAGGGATCAAACATAAATATGCATTCATACCTAATAGAGATCCCTTAGATGATGAAGATGAAACTTGGCTTGAAAATCGATGTCGCTTTAACTTGACCGTTACGATCTTCAGTCACGCATAACAAGCTTCATGGAAAAACTAAAATCCTAACAACATATGAATCAAATAAGTTTTTTCCAAATATGTAATTGAGCCAATGCATACAAATTGACTTTATTCAAAAATTTATCCTTACAAACATCATTGTTGTCTCTTAAGTTCCCTTGATGGTACCTTGGTACTCTCTTGAAAACATTGTATTATGGGATATTAATCATCCTTTACACTTGTGATTGTATAGGAGTTGAATGCCTTGTAACTTTTAATCCACACGAAAATCTTATTTGTAAGTGTAAGGTTAATAGATATGGTAAAATAAGGCATTTGGATTAATAAGTGGGAAAATGACCTTTTCCCTGATGTAATTATTTGAAAATGATATGAGAAAATATTATGATTTATTTCGATAATAAACGTTATGACTTAAATTGTGGAGATTTTATTAAACAATGAAAAAATGAAATTAATTTTTACTTAAAAAGGATTAAATTGGTGATTTGCTAAAATGGGTACTTGTTGGTAAACCATTAATTTGTGAATGTTTATGAAAATGGCTATAAATTTCCCTTAAGCCGAACTTGATATTTTGACTTGATAAATAAGTGGTAGTGAGAGCATCATTGATATTTTTAAAAGTGTGGAAATTTTTTGTGGTACCATATGGGGTAAAGATGTCCCGAGGTTAGGATTCCACGAACCACTGAAGGGTATTGAAGTAAGATTTAGTAATCGAACATCACACGGTGGGGAGCCTGTAGAAGGTCTGAACCACACTTATTATGGTCATAGGTACTACACCAAATATAGGCTATTTTATAACTAATTGAAAAAATAATTTATAAGTGTTCGTGACACTTACAAAAATTATAACGGTTTTAGTCACTTACAAAATTTGTAAGTGTTCATGACTGATACAAAATTATTAATATACCACACATCAGGTAATATAGAACACGTGAGGATCACGTGTATCCCTTTCTAAGACTCGAAAGTGATAAAAAAAATCTCATTCCCGCTTTGTATTTTCCAATTCCCGCTTTTGAGAATCTAAGCCTCAATTGTCTTTGGTCTCAAGCGTCTTCAACTTCGGTCCTAGGTGTCTTCGGCTTTGGTCTCGGTAAACCCTCACACCCAAGCACACGCACACACACACAAAAGAGGTATTCGACCTCTTCAGGTAAACACAAATTTTAAATCGGAAGAGTTTTTTTTCCATCTGTTTTTTTTTCATCGGAAGAGGTATTCATCTGATTTTTTTTTCTTCAGGTAAACACAGATTTTAAATTGGAAGAGTTTTTTTTCATCAGAAGAGGTATTCATCTGTGTTTTCATGCATTTTTTTCAAGACTGTTTTCATCTGATTTTGTAAAGAAATTTTGTGAAGAAATTCGGTCTCAAGACTCAAGAATTTTTGTGAAGAAATTTGTTTTCATATGTGAAGAAATTTTGTTAAAATTTCTTCTTCTTGTGAGACTCAAGACTGTTTTTATCTAATTTTAACTTTTAATTTTTTTAAAAAAGTTAAAATCGTGCTGTTTTTTTTCATCAATTTAAAAATTAAACGCATTCAAACTACTTTTTTTTTAATTTTGTTTAAATCAACGGAGCTGATTAATCTTCTCGTATTTTATTTATAGGTATTATGCTTACTTATATTTTGTTACTTATTTCGGTTCGATCTTTGGTCACAAGCGATTTTCCGATCATCTTTGGTCTCATCACGTTTCATCTTTGTTCTAAGGAGGTTCCTCTTCTCAGACATAGGTACAAAAATACTACCTATAATATATTTTGTTAGAGTGTTTTTTTTTTTAAAGATGAGATAATCAAATAGGAGTTGATACTAAATCGAACCATCAATAATATATTTTTAAACACGGATTTTAAGCAAAGAGTTTTTAAAAAAATAGACTGCCAAATGTATATTCAACTATTTTTAGGTTTTAAACATAAAAAACAGCCGAAACATAAACTAAACAGGCCTTTAATTGTGTTATTTTTAGCACTTTGTAACTTTTATAAAATATATCAATTAGTATTTTTTTGCCATTAAATTTGTATGACTTATAGAATGTCGTCACAACTTTATAAAGAGTGGATGAAAGAACGTGATAGAGGAACACCACAATATATAAATGGGGTTGCTATATTTATTGATTTCGCGAGGAAAAATAATCGTGGAGAAACTATGTTTGCATGTCCATGCTGTAAATATGAGAATGGAAAATTTCTCGACCTCGAAGATATTCATTTTCATTTTCTTAGTCATGGTATCTTGCATTCATACACATTTTGACATTTACACGGGGAAAAGGAATATGTCGAGAGGAATGAACGTTCAATCGAGGAAGATGTTGAACAAAATGATGCCATGCCTAAAGATTCGAGGATGGAGGAACTTATTTATGATATGTTTGAAATGATTAATCGAAACGTTGATCATTTGACATATCCCATTAGTAGAAAGGAAGGTGGTGAAAATGGTTGTCAAACCCCCGAGGAGCTAAAATACACGTACATACATGGTAAGGCGAGTGAGCCATTGTATCCATCGTGTATCGAGAAACACACAACATTGTATTTTCTTATCAAATTAAATAACATAAAGACAAGACATGGTTTGTCGAACAATAGTTTGACCAATATATTGGGTTTATTTAAGGAGTTTTTGCCTAAAGGAAATTCAACACCAACAAAGTATCCAGATATGAAGAACATAATTAAAGAAGTTGGTATGGATTTTAATATCATTCATACATGCCGTAATGATTATATCTTATACCGGAAGGAACATGCAAAGAAGGAGAAATTCCCAATATGCAACTTATCAAGATATCGATTTAGTTTAAACGGGGAGGGTAAAGTACCCCGAAAGACAGTGAGCATTTTTCATTGATTCCATGGCTGAAGAGATTGTTTAGTATACCATGGATTGCAAATGAAATGACTTGGCATACTCGAGAGAAATCCATTACAAATATTATGCGTCATCATATTGATTCATCAGCTTAGAAATATGTACATACGAAATGGCCCGACTTTGCTGCTGAATCGCATAATATTCGTCTTGCTATAGCTACATATGGTTTTAATCCATACGGTAATCTCAGCACCAGTTATAGTTGTTGGCCTGTCATTGTTGCACCTTTAAATATGAAGCCGTCTTTGTGTATGAAAAGAGAATTTTCCATGTTGTCAAGTTTAATATCTGGGCCACCGGGTAAGGACATAGACGTTTATATGGAATCTTTAGTGTATAAATTTAAACAATTATGGTTCGAAGGTATAACGACATATGACTCCCACGCGAAAGCTAATTTTACACTCAGAGCTATGTTATTGTGGGAAATGTATGACTTTCCTACATATAGCACTTTGTATGGGTGCATTGTTCATGGTTACAAAGCTTGTCCAGTTTGTGCGGAAGAAGTCGACTCAGAATATCTTGGAAATAGGAAGAAAATTTGCTACCGGGGTCATCGAAGGTTCCTTCCTCGCAATCACAAGTTTAGATTAGACAATCACAACTTTAACAACAATGTTGAGGATCGTAAAGCTCTACAAAGGTTGTCTGGTACTAAGGTTGAACAGAAAAGTTGTATGCATTAAGTCGAAAATTGTAAACAAAAAATTAAAAAGAAAAGGAAATGAAATGGGGACAACAATGATTGTGTGGATACAGATATCAAAACTCCATGGTCTCGAAGGTCCATTTTATTTAATTTTCCGTATTGGAAAGAGCATGATGTTCGACATAATTTAGATGTTATGCATATTGAGAAGAATTTCGTCGATCATCTTTTGTCAACTATTTTGGACTTGAAAGATAAATCAAAAGACGGAACCAATGCACATAAAGATATAGAGGCGACGAGGATAAAAAAAAAGTTATGGTTAACCATAGATGAATCTGATAAAACTGTTAAACCTGCAGTTGCATTCACTTTTGGTAAAGAAGAAAAAGACTGGTTCTTTCGTACCTTAACGGAGTTAAAATTGCAGAAGGGTTTTTATTTTAACTTGAGTAATAATGTGACTTTAGAACCGCTCGGGTTGAAGGGACTGAAATCGCATGATTATCATGTGATTATGCAACATTTGATTTCGGTATTGCCTAAAAATGGTTATGCAAAGTATAAGGATTTATTAATTGCTATTCAGCGGTTAAGCATTTTTTTCAATGTGTTGTGCGCTAAAGTGATAAGGAGGGATGCCCTTGATTTAGCTAAAAAGGCATTGTTTGAGGCTATGTGTGTTTTAGAGAAGTATTTTCCTCCCACATTTTTCGTTGTAACAATCCACCTCATCATACATTTAGCCAAGGAAGCACTAAAATGTGGTCCGATCAGATTTAGATGGATGTCTCCTTTTAAGAGGTAAGAAAATTATGCATGATAATTTTTTTAAATAAATAGTATGATATAATATATATTTATTAGTTTTCATTATGCTTTTGAGCTATAGGTTGATGAAAAATTATAAGAAGTATGTTGGCAACAAGAGGTATATTGAAGGAAGCATTGCTGAGAAATACATTGTAGAAGAATCAACTCTTTATTACATGGAGTACATGCTAAACCCATGCGAAGGTAATCAAAAGTAGACGCATGAAGCTTTTCTTGATGAAGACGATGAATGTGCCGATGAAGGACCTTTAATATAGGGGAAGAAAGTGAAGTTAACCATGATGCAATTTGAACAAGCTCGGAAATGGGCATTGCAATAACATGATGAAGTGGATGAATGGAAAATGTGATTATATTAGTTTTTGTTATGTTTTTTTTATTTAAGTTAACACGTATCATATGTTTAAATTTTTTTTATTGGATGTAAGAAGTATGACCTTTTCTGGTAATCTACCTTTGGGCGTAATCGAAAGGGGGGTACAATGAAGGGAAAAAATGAGGGTTTTGTTCCATAGTTGATTAAGGAGGTTTGCATTAAAGTCGACTATATGAAAACATTTGGTTTTGTCTTTTTATATTTCAGTATACTTATTTGTCATCATATTTTGTAGCTACTTAAAAAAGGATCAACTGATACAATGTTATGGCGGTTAGCCAACGGGCCAACATATGATGCACAATCATATAAGAAGTATCATTCCAATGGGTTTGAATTTTCTACATAGGAATATGACGAGCACCGGGTAATAAAAAATAACGGTGTGTTTATGAAGGCCATCACTAAGTTCAGATTAAGCGAGAAAGATACCAATTATAAATAACCGGAGATAACGTATGTGGGTACCTTGATTAAGTATTACGGCCCAGATGAGTAGCCCGCTTAAGTTAGACCCAAAGTCTAAAGGTCTCGTGAATAATTGATTCAGTTATGACCCATTAAAACCCTAAAATCTCTCAAGAGATATTCTAGGGATCATGGGCTAACGTGGGGAAGTCCAACACCCCCACTCTCCGAAAAATGACATGTATATATTAAAACCTCAGCCCGAGGCAAAGGGCACGTAATTATAAACACTCCCCCGGAGTAAAGAGAAATAAGAAACAGAGAGCACCACCGTGGACGTATGACATTTTGTCCAACCACGTATATTTTGTGTTATGTGTGATTGCAGTTATTTTGTGTTCTTTATTTATTATGGTGATTGCATTTACTTATTATTTATGCTGAGAATTATTGTCACCACAATTAGCGCCGTCTGTGGGAAGCGATTGTTCTTCCTTTAAGAAAGCCTTCACTGACAAGAACCTAAAATGTCTGGTCACAACAGTAACACCCCTCAAGCAGGGGATATTCAAGAGCAACCCATTCCTCGAAGGGTTAGATCTGAAGTTCGACGCTCAAACCCAAGGCCTCGCCCAGAACGGCAGGCCTCAGAAGAAAGCCAGGGACCAGCTAGGTCAACGCAAGTTTCCAGGCTAATCGACGCTTAAGAGGCCAGACTCCAAGAACAAGAGGAAGATACTCGTAAGTAGGAAGCCGAGAATGCTCGCCTCAAGAAAATACTAGAGAAGATGGAGAAAGAACTCCACCGCAGCACAAGGAGACATCACTATCGCACTCCCTGACCTCAGGCGAGAAAATCTCGCAGTCGAGGAAGGAGACCAAGACGTGGACCTCAAAAAATCAAGGGTCACAAGTCAAAAGATGACTTATCCGAGCAATAACAATCAACTCGTCGTTATAGGAGCCCAGACAGAGGAAACGACAACATAAAAAATTTGATCCGGAGAGAAATGGACCAACACCCAGCACATCGGGGTGCCAGGTTGACCAGAGAGCTAGCCAGGCAAGCTCTCAGGATCGAGATGAAATTCTCAAGGGAAACAGAAGAAGTCCCCTAAGAAGTTCACAATGCCTAGATTCAAGATCTACAATGGAAAGATCTATCATATCGACCATGTCAGGGAGTATAGGCAGGCCGTGACTCTTTGGAATCACAGAAAGGCATTGATGTGTAGGATCTTTCCATCGAGCTTACATGACATGGTTCAAAAATGATTCTAGAGACTTCCCCATAGATCCATCAGGAGCTTTGAGTCCCTGACAGATCTCTTCACAGCTCGCTTCATTACCAGCAGCTCCCACCCAAAGGATGGATGCTTTGTTGACTATGAAGAAAAAGCCTCAAGGGAGCCTCAGAGACTACGCGAAGAGGTATTGGGAACTGTTCAACGAGGTCGAGGACTGATCGGAGCAGGTCACTGTCGTGTCCTTTAAAATTGTCTTACCCAGTTCTTACCTCTTACACCAGTCCCTCACCAAAAAGGAGGCCACGACCATCGATGACTTAATGGCTCGTATTGAAAAATACGCCAAAGTTGAAGACGTGACTCATCTCAGCACAGGGGAAAATGGTCACGCCAAGTTCGCCGGCAAGGGCAGCGATAAAACTGATAATCAAAAGAGAGGAAGAAAAAATAGGGGCAAGAGCGGCCCCAAGAATGGGAAGAAAAGTGATGCCTCAAAAGCATTTCAGGCAGTGAACACAGTTTTTAAAGAACCAATCTACTAGATTTTAGCAAAGACCAAGGACGAGTCGTTCATTAAGTGGCCCAGAAAGATGGGAGGAGACCCCTCAAAGAGGAACAACGCATTGAGATGTGCTTTCCACAAAAAGGGTGGGCACAAAATCGAGCACTACAAAGCCCTCAAGTCCCACCTTAAAGAGTTATCTTAAACTGGACACTTGAACGAATTTATGGAAAAAAGGCAGAGAAGGTCACTGCCAATGGAGATCAAAGGCCTGACAACGTGCTCGAGGAAGACGTCGGCCATGAGTTCGCAGTGATTCATGGGGCATCCGATCTAAAGTAGATTCAAGGAAACACAGCTCGGATGGAAGTCAGAAATCTTACATCAGTAATGTAAACTTTCAAATCGATCCAGCCAAAATGAAAGCAGGAAAGCATCGACAAGTAGAAGACATCGACTACAGCAAGCATATTGTGTTCACGGATGAAGACCTAGTGGGAGTAAGTACCCCACATTAAGATGACTTGATCATTACACTCAGGATAGCTAACTATGACATCAACAAGTTGCTCGTCGACCAAGATAGCTCATCCTAAGCAATGTATATCGACCTATTTAAAAAGTTAAAGTTAAGCATCGCCGACTTAAAGGAAGCCACCGTTCCTCTAGTTGGCTTTACTGGATAAATAACCATCCCTTTGGGAAAGATTGTACTGCCTATGAGGGCAGGAAATATCTCCAAAATGATCGAATTTCTGGTGGTCGATATTGACTCACCCTACCAAGCGATCCTTGGAAGAGGGTGGCTACATGCGATGAAGGTCGTCCCCTCTACCTACCATCAGAAACTCAAATATGTGACTGAGAGAGGAGTGATGGATATCCATGGAGATCAGGTGATGGCAAGAAAGTGCTTCATATCATCCATCCATTTTAAACCAAAGAAGAAGGTCGAGAGAGTTACAAGCAAAGAAAAAGAGCAGGAGAGGACGATGCCCTCCAAATAGAAACCAAAATATGGAAGATTAGGAGTGGAGGAGACCAGGATCCTCCCCTCTGAAAGAGTGGTCGAGGACTTGGAGGAATTCCCAGCTAGTCAGGTCAAGTGAAAGAAAGTTCTTAATTGGAACCTCACTCATCGATAACTAAAAAAGGGAATTGTTCACCCTACTTCGAGGCAACCTAGATGTCTTTACACGGGAGAATTACGAGCTGCCCGGAATAGATCCAGGCCTCACTTCTCATCCACTGCACGTGGATCCAGCATTCAAGTCAATTACACAGAAAGATCGTCGTACTGCTCCGAAAAAATCCGAAGCAGTGGAGAAGGAAGTTGAAAAACTACTGGATGCAGGATCTATACGGGAAGTTCAGTTCCCCAAATGGTTATCCAAGCCAGTGGTTGTCCCTAAGTGCAACAGAAAGTGGGGAGTCTTCATCGATTTCACCGATCTCAACAAGGAATGCCCTAAGGACATTTTCCATCTCCCAAAGATTGATCAGCTAGTGGATGCCACTGCATCACATGAAATGATGAGTTTCTTGGACGCATACTCCGGATATCACCAGATACCTCTGTACGAGTGAAATCAAGAAAAAATAGCATTTATAAGCACAGTTGGGTTATATTGCTACAAGATTATTCCCTTTGGGCTAAAAAATGTAGGAGCCACCTACCAGCGGCTGGTCACCAAGATGTTCAGAAATCGAATGGGAAGCACTATGGAAGTCTACATCGATGAATGCTCATCAAAATCAAGCTCGAGGAAGACCACCCCTCTGACCTGTCAAGAACCTTCAAAATCCTTAGGAAGTACCGAATAAGGCTCAATGCAAGCAAGTGCTCCTTCGGTGTCTAGTCAGGAAAATTCCTTGGGTACTTAGTCAGCAAGAGAGGTATCGAAGCCAACCCATATCAGATTAATGCCATCAATAGGGTACAACCCCCCTTACGATAAGAGACATGCATAAGCTCACAGGGATGCTCGTCGCCCTAAATCGGTTAATCTCAAAGTCATCCGAAAGGTTCCAGCCGTTCTTTCAACTGTTGAAGAAAAGAAAAAAAGTGGAGTGGAATGAGGATTGCTCGAAGGCGCTAGAGGGACTCAAAGCTTACTTTAGCACACCGCCATTACTCATAATACCTCAAGAGAACGATTGCTTATACCTATACCTCGCAGTATCCAGTCTTGCTATAAGTTCTGCACTGGTATGTGAAAGAACAGGGATCTAGTACCCAGTCTATTAGGCGAGCAAAACTCTCTTGGACGCCGAGCAGTGGTACCTACCTCTAGAAAAGCTCACCTTTGCACTAGTGGTAGCCTCGAGGAAATTGAAACATTACTTCGAAGCCCACTCCATCGTCGTCCTTACATCCCACCCTCTTAAAGAAGTCCTGAGAAAAGTATATATGTCTGGTAGACTATCAAAGTGGTCAGTCGAGCTCGGGCGATTTGACATTCAGTTTCAGCTTAGGAATGCCATCAAGGTACATGTCCTCACCAACTTCATAGCAGAATTTATAGGAGATCATCCTTGCGACCAACCTCAAACTATTCATCAGATGGAAGTTCCCTCGGCATCAGGCATCTGAAGACTGTTCGTTGATGGTGCCTCAAATTCCAAGGGGGCAGGAGTAGGCATCGTGATGATCACCCCTGAAGATGAAATCCTCGAGCAAGGGATCAGGCTTGGATTTGAAGCCTCTAACAACGAAGCAGAATATGAAGCACTAATAGCAGGCCTACAGAAGGCACACGCGCTGGGAGCAAAGCAACTCTAAGTATTCGGCGACTCACAGTTGGTCTCCAACTATATAAGTGGTGACTTCAACGCTAGGGATGAGAGGATAGCAGCCTACCTTGCCACAGTAAAAAAATTAATGGCCAACTTTGAACAAGTCAGAGTCTAATAGTTTCCCAGAGGACAGAATAACCATGTTAATGCCCTAGCAACCTTAAGCTTAACGATCAATTCTGACTTGAAGAGAACAATTCCAATTGATTTCCTCGCCCAGCTAAGCATCAACCAGATTGATAAGCTACCTAATGTGGGGAATATTCTCCAGATTAAAACAACCCCAGCTGGATGGACCCCTTAAGGGATTATTTGAAGGATGGTGCACTACCAGACGATAAGAAGACTGCTCATCAGATAAGATTCAAAGTTGCTCGCTTTCACTAATCTGCTAAGGGCGAGCTATATAAGAGGTCTTTCACCGGTCCTTACCTCTAATGCGTTCATCTAAAGGACGTCGAGCAAGTTCTGCATGAACTCCATGAGGGAATCTGTGGGAGTCACATTGGGGGCAGGTCGCTAGCTTTTCGAGTAATGAAAGAAGGCTACTGGTGGCCATACATGCAGAGAGATGCTGGAATATATGCTCGCAAATGCAAAAAATGCCAACTTTACGCTCCTTTAGTTCTTTAACCGGCTAGCGACCTAAAGTCACTTACCAGCCCATGACCTTTCGCCCAATGGGGAATGGACATCGTAGGCCCTATTCCTACCACAACCGATAATTGCATGTATCCGTTGGTCGCAACAGACTACTTCACCAAATGTATAGAGACAGAGTCGCTGGAAAACATTAGAGATGCGGGCATGATAAGATTCATATGGAGGAACATTGTCACCTATTTTGGGATCCCCAAGACCATCATCACTGACAACGGAACCCTGTTTTATAGTGGCCTCTTCCAGGGATTCTGCAGCGACCACGGGATTAGGCACTATTTCAGTTATGTGGCATATCCTCAAAGAAATAGACAAGATAAAGCTTCCAATAAAATAATGATTGATGGATTGAAGAAGCGCTTGGAGCGAGCCAAAGGGGCATGGGTAAAATAATTACACCATATCCTATGGGCCTACCACACTACCCCACGACGAGCAACCGGAGAGACACTATTCGCACTAACATATGGGATGAAGGCAATTATCCCCTTGGAAGTTAGCCTCCCTACCATGAGGTCCACTTTGGTCGACCAAGGCCAGAACGATATAGATTTGGTCGCTGAACTTGACCTAGCTGAGGAACGGAGAGAGATGGCTCTAATGAAACTAGTAACTTATCAGCAACAGCTAGCAAGGCACTACAATAAGAGGGTCAATCCAAGATCATTCCAGGTTGGGGATTATGTCCTTAGGAAAGTCCTTGGCAGTGCTGTGAAACCATCGGATGGCAAGCTAGGGCCAAACTGGTAGGATCCATTCAAGGTGATAAGAGTAGACCCACAAGGATCCTATCACTTAGAAAGACTGGAGGGCAGGGAGATACCTCGAGCTTGGAATGCAGCCAATTTAAAGAAATTCTACTTCTAGTTTTTCTTTTTGGTTTTTTAACTCAATGTTGAAACTTTAAATTTATTTTGGATTAATAAAAAAGCGTTTGGCAGTGGCATTCTATGAAGTGTTGAAATACATTATGATTCATGCACCCTTTCCAAGTTACAGACTCCCTACTTAACGCACAAAACTAAGATCACGAGATATGTAATAAAGCAGGGTCAGTCTTCATCATCAAACATGAACGACCTCTTAGAATTGCCCCTGGCATTATATGAAGCCCTACAGGGGATCCTTAGGCAACATGACCAATCCAGGTCTGTGACCAACATTATTTGGCTCAAAAATCCTGCTCGGATAGAATATCCAATACCAGGTGTATCCTCACCATTGCTTTACTTAGGCCTAAGGCAATGTGACAACACGGTCTAAAAGGTAGACTAAGTCAGAATGGTACATTAAAAGCATACTGGTGTGACAACCCGCTCACTAAAATAAGGGGTGGCCAACCTGATACTCCAATATAACAGGAATCATGGATGGAATCATTCTCAGCATCACAACAATATGCAAAGTATACGGGATAACCACCTAAAATTTCAAAAAATGGGTTGCCAAAAATTTTGTTTTATAATAAGTTAAGGAAATAATTTAAACAACCCAATTTGAAAAGAAAGTGGAAACCCAAGAAAACTTATATTACATCCACAACAAGAATACAATATGGGGACCGAATATGCTGTCGGTCAATAGGTACATACAACGTAATCAACAAGTTTAATTTAAGTTACATAATACATCCATTAGACAGTTACAAAGTTTGGGCCACACGCCCGAGTAAATGACCCGATCATAACTAGAATACAAAAATGAAGGCGTCTAACAACATATCCCGTAATATCCGCAAAGTATTACGGCTCTCCAAAATCACCGGAGTAGGATAGTCAAAACGGGCGTCCTTACGGCGGAGCACCTGAGTGGATACAAGATACATGCACAACAAGAAATATGAACTGGTCAGGGCCCGATTTTTATATGATCACCAGATAAATAAAAAGTATGACAGTTATGAACAGTTAAGCATGAATGATAAAAATGAGAATCTATCAACATAATCTCAAAGCATAAACTAAGACAATTTAAATGATTATAAATTTCATTCAATTATGCAAAAGAATTTAAATGAGCATCATTAATTAAAAGCCTCCATCATTTTTCAATATTTCATTTCATCTTTCCATTCCTTATCAGGAATATAATTACTGTCATATGCTCTTTGTGGGATTCCATTCCTTATCAGGAATATAATCACTGTGTATGCTCTTTGTGGTATTTATTATACATCAAGTGCCACTTGATTAAGAATTGTTATACTCATATACATATAACGATTCTAAGACCGTCCCTCCGAGTTTCCCCACTGGGCGCGCCCCTAAATGACTATCATCTTCCAGGGCCTATTAACAAGACCACCTGGGTACCTAATGCAATGTCGGGAAGTGGCCATATGCATGCGAGTGAGTCATAACCACACCCGAAATTACCTCACTAATGCAGAATAAAATATATAACAATCCCGCATATGGCCGAGGACTATAGTCTCCCTGCGTTCATTAGTCAGGGGACATCACCTCATGCGCGAACTTCCCTTATGATAGCATTTAGAGAGGCGTGTTTAAGTAAATTATCATTTACCATGTTCATTTCCATTCTCATTTCATTTTACATACGTATGTTTCATTTTATCCGAAACCATAATTATTGAATATTCTCAATAGTATTCATCGTATACTAAGTCCCGAATCATTCTCCAATAGATCACAATATTTATTCAATTCACAAGGTTTTATATACCTCAATTGAGCCCCTAAAGTCTCCAAGTATGGGATTACAACTCCTAGACCCCTAATAATTAACTAAAGGAAAGGCAATGCTCTAACCTCAATTAGTACACCCCCGGAATAAGCCCCGTTTAACCCATTTCTAATATAGGGTAGTGACCCAACTCATCTAAAATTCTAGGACTCTAAGTTTACTTCATACAAGAAGGTTCCTAAGTCCTAAGCGTAAAAGGAAAGGATAAAAATCGAGTTGGAAAAACAACTCAAAACAGCCTGATTTCGAATCGATTCGCCCTAGGGCCAAATCGATTCGCCCCAAGCAGCGAATCGATTCGGATGACAAATCCAATATTCTGCTTCAGCCGAATCGATTCGGCCTTAACCCGAAACGATTCGGGTTTGCAGACCTGTAGGTTGACCCCTTAGGGAATCGATTCGCCCTAGGGCCGAATCGATTCGCCCCTGCGATTTTGCCAAGAAGGGGGCTACGAGTTATGAACCCTAAATTCCCCCAAATCCCATTTCTTCTCCAACCCACATCATTAATCCAACCCACCAAGTAGTAAATTTATCTAACTACCATCATTTACACCAATAAACATGTAGATCAACTTCTAAGGGTTTAAAACATACAAATCCCTCAAAATCCCAAATCATTAAACTACACAACAATTAATACCATTTATTCATCTTAAACCATTTATTAGCAAGTAGAAAACTTTCCTTAAGCTTGCAACTTCAGATTCTAGGAAGATAGAAGCAAGATAAAACTCCAAATCTTCAATCTCCAATCCCTCTCTTTTCTTCTCCACCAATTCTCTTCTTCTCTCTATCTCTCTAGGTTTAATAAATGCTCTTAAGAGAAATAAGAGGCTTAGCAAGACTAAATCTTGGAATTAGTCTAAAATTATCAACTTGAGTTGTTAATACCATAATAAAATGATTTACAACTACACACTTATGTTAAAACCAGTCAAAAGTGCCCGAAACATAAAAATACAATATGGCACTTATTTCGACTATCTCGCACATTTTGGGACTAACTATGCCCTCCAAATTATCATTTGGAAATTTTAAAACTTATTTCAAGTTCCGGTTTTATTTAAACCATAAATGTCATTTTAAATCATATGATACTATAAAACGCAACATGATGATATTCACTTACACATACAGTAAATATGCAATAATTTAGTAAATATTAACTTTTAACTCATTTAATTAATATTTACTCCATATTCCAACATTTTATATATTTACTTCACACCATAAATAAATATAAAATAGGTTCTCAAAAGCGAGGGTTGTTACAACTGGACTGGGGGGATACTCGCTCATCAACTACTTTGTATAAGTCATATCTAATCGGCTGGAAGAGCCCAAGATAACTGAACAAAATATCAAGGAATAATGCAACACATGTTTAGTTGACAAATCGCCCAAAACATAATTATTTTATTATATCATTTCATATATAAGGAGTTACATATGCTGAGTAATTTAGATCCTAATGAGAAATAGGTCGTTGAGCAAGATAATCAGCCACTCGCGCTATTCAACCATCATCCGATTGAGGAGCTAATTCCTCCTCAACCTTGCCTGAACTTGGTTCCACGAGCTACCTTGGGATCACATCTATGGGAACTCATTGATCATCCCTCCTGAATGGGTTCGGCATCAAAGTTGAGGGGGATATCTCATACCGGTACTAGAGGACAGAGTTTCTAGGGACTTGCAACTCCCTAAGAGCACTCAACCACCCTCTTATGAAAGATAACGCTTCATTTTCCCTAAACTTCGTCGGAGCATCGATCCAACCCTGGTCGTAACCATCTGTCCACACCTGCCGAGGACCTTTCTTGAACAGGTGCCTCAACAAAGTAACATCTCTCTGAAGACCAGTAGCTATCGCATAAGCCCTGCGAACATCACCTCGAAGCTCGATAATCTCCCTAGCTGGGCCACTGTCATCAGTACTAGCTCGTGGGCCAGCCGATAAAGAGGAACCATGCATAACTCAAGGGGAAATACTCGGTGCGTTCTCCTTAAGTTGCGATACTTATCTCCTTAGATCATTATTCTCTTGTTGAAGTACCTTTCCAACTTGATTAACTTCAGAGGCATTCAGAAGCTTGGACTTCAAAGCATCCACTTCTTCTTGAACAGAAGCGCCGACCTCCTTCATCTCCTAGAGCCTATCCTTCAGCTTGGAAATGAGCTCCGACTCTTCCTTATACTCTTGATTGCTTGACCTAAGAGACTTGTAAATTCTTACAAAAGTACGACGAACTCGAATGCTCGCATCAGGACCAAGTATTTTTCTTAGTTGAGAGAAAGCAGGAATATATTCCTCAACATCAATGAGCTATAAACCATATAAGTAGTAATGAACAAATAAATGAGTATGCGGAAAGGAGCAGAATTTCATTTCATTAAAAGAAAGTTCAAGTACATCAGTAAAAAGAAAGAACAATTGAAATACAAAAAATATAAAAATCTCCCTAAAGAAGACTAGCTGGTAACCTCAGTCTGCTCTGAGGATGCTGGTTGTTTCCCCTTATCTGTGGCAGTCCCAGGTACGCCTCTGCAGATAAAGCAGTCACCATCCCCTGATCAAGGGAACCATCAGCATAAGTGGTCAGGATAGTTGGATCACCTTCATTGGAAGCAGAAGGAGGCACCTCATCCATAACAGTCTTGGGGCCAGGTCGTGCTCGTCAAAGAGGGGGGAATTAATATCCACCTCGGCAGCGAGCAAGGCTTTATCCCAATCCTTCTTGAAGTTGAGACGACCAATGTAACCAATTTGAGTCTCAGCATCCACATACACTGTAACCCATCCGGCATTGTACGAACTCTCTTTAAGGGTGGCAGCCTTGAATTACACCTTTTTCACCTTCTCAGTAAGCACTTTGTTCTCCTTAACCACCGTCAGTTTGCTCGTGCAGACCAAGTCGTAAGAATGCTTCAGCTCCTCGAGGTCCTTGGATGTCGTCTCCTTTTTCTGGTTAGCTTTGGCCAAGGCAAGGTCGAAAGTTTTCTAAGCAATGCTAGTAGCCTTCAAACTCATTTCCAGCTCGGCATTCTTCCTTGCCAACTCATCGCGCGATAGAGGATGGTGAAATCAGATACAAACTGCAGAAAGAAAAAAGAACATTAGCAAAAGAGACATTAAAAGAAGAGCTACAAAAATAGAGAAAAAAAGGATAGACTTACCAAGGCTATCCCCTAACTTGACTTCAGGGCTAACTGGTCAGGCCCCTTCGACCTTTAGCGATCAGTTGGTAAAATTGCTCTCTCAAGCACCGCTGGAGCTAACTGGGGGGAGAGGGCAATAGAAGACCCCTCAGCCAAGGCAAATACGGGCACCAAAGACTGCCCTGCCTTGGTCCTCACTTCTTCTCTTCTTCTATATTCTTCTTTCTTTCTCTCTCTCTCTCTCTCTCTCTCTCTTTCACCAATGCATCCTTTTTCCTCTTCCTCTCCTACTCATGAGTAGCAGTTTGGGAGCCAGTGGCAGTATCCCCACTCCTAGATTTCTACCTTTTCAACCTGCGAACAAGTAGCACATTATCTTCATCATCATCCCGGATTAATTTTTTCCTAAGGGAGCCATATTTTCCTCGCCTGAGCTCTCCGAATCCTTTGAGTCCTACGAAACTTTTGAATCTCTAGAATCTTCCTCCGAACTAGAAGATTCTTCACTGCTTGAGATCTTCTTACTATAATCACCTTCAACTCGACCCCTGTCAGCCCCCTCACTCTATTCACTAGAACTGCTTTCCTCCTCGTCTAATTGAATTGGGTCAGCAATAGCCTCTTCTGTGATATCTAGCCGAGGGACACTATCCATAGGTCGGGCAATGAAGCTGGACTCAATGTTCTTGTACTCTAAAAGGAATTAGACTGATCGTGAATGCTCACCGTCAGCTAAGTATTCCTTGATCTTACAAGCCTCGACCATCTCAGCAACTCGAATCTCGCGAAGAGCAAGCTCTGTGTTCTTTGTCTTCACTGAAAAATATGAAGAGGGAAATATAAGAAAAATAATATAATAACAGAAAATCCACGAGCATAATAAGGGTTATGCTTACCTATATATTCCTCCCCATAAAATGGAATCTCAGGTCCCTTGTACCTCGCCCCTTCAGTTGGGGTAGGGAACTACCAGTTTCTGGAAATAAACCTCTCATGCTAGTAGTCCTTGTGGGAATCAATTATATTTACTACCAACACCCTATCAGGACTCCTAACTTTGAGGTAAAGGAGACCAGAGCTTGTTCGGGAAAAAGAATAGCAACAACAAATTTCATCAAGACCTATATTGGTACCATAGAGCTGATTATTTCTATGTACACCATTGATAATCTTCCAAACATTTAGCGAATACTATGCGGGAACTATGCATAAATAATTAAAAAAAATGCAAAAACAATCAATTTGGGGGAAAGTTAAGACCCACCTAAGACAACAGAAGAACATGTATCCAATAACCGTCCTCAATGTCTCTAACATTACGAGGAACAGGGGCACATTCAATATCTATCCAGTTTGGAATATTGTAGAACTTCCTAAAGTTAGCTATCGACCTATTGACTAATTTTTCCATCAGAAAAGAGATACCCTAGCAACGATAATGAAGAAATTACAATAAAAAAAATAAAGGAGAAGGAGTTTGAAGAACTTACGAATTAAGAGTCAGCTTGAGACGATGCAAAGCCACAACTAGAGGAAATGGGAAGATAAGGGAGAACATGAAGACGAAGAAGGAGACCTGGAGATGAGCAAATGCATTAAGAAGCAAGAGATATCTTGAGAATTTGAAAATTTGTGAAACGACACCTGAAGTGACTTCTTCGAAACTAGTTTAAACCCTTTCAATCATGATGCATAGGAAACAAAGCAAATCTGTCGCCTGAATCTACTTAAGAAAGACTCTTCGATCCGAAAGTGCTATGTGATTCACAAAAAAACCATTAAGGCTATTATTTAAAATTATTGAGCCCAAATTGTGACCCAAAAATTTTAGGGGCAATAATGGGTACCTCGATTAACTATTCAGGGCTAGATGAGTAGCCCGCTTAAGTCCAGCCCAAAGTCTAAAGGTTTTCTGAATAACTGATTCAATTATGACCCATTCAACCCCTAAAATATCTCAAGAGACATTTTAGGGATCATGGGCTAACATGGGGAAGTCCAACACGCCCACTCTCCGAAAAATGATATGTATTTATTAAACCCTCAGCCCGGGGTAAAGGGCACGCAATTATAAATACTCCTCCGAAGTAAAGATAAATAAGAAACAGAGAGCTCCATCGTGGACGTAGGCCATTTTACCGAACCACGTATATTATGTGTTGTATGTGATTGCAGTTATTTTGTGTTCTTTATTTATTCTGGTGATTACATTTGCTTATTATTTGTGCTGAGATTTATTGTCGCCACAACATATTACGGAATTATCCGTGACATATTTGAGTTGGACTATACATCTTTCAAGATAGTCGTATTTTATTGTGATTGGGTGAAAGTCGAGGATAAGATTATTAGCTGTAAAGTTGATCCTCACTCAAAGTTAGTGATGGTTAACTTAAGTAAGCTTTAGAGTAAAGAGATAATTGACAATGAGCCATTTATTCTTGCCTCTGAAGCAGCTCAAGTATTCTATGCTAAGGATTTTTTAAATGAGGGATGGTTCATTATTTTGCATACTCCAAAGAGATTGACGACAATGGTGGACGACGTTGAGATTCCGTTCGTGTATCAATCCATTCTTGAGGACAATATCAATCTAAAGGATTTGCTCAATGTTGACTGAACATATATGGCCATTTGGACATGTTTATTAGTGTTTTCATTTCTTGAGTGCTTTATTTGCTTAAATTGAATTTGTTCATATGCAAACATCTTTTGTTACTCATCCTAGACTCCTGTTTGTTGAAACAACCCTGTCTATATTAAATATTTTGTTATTATCATCTTTTCAATTGACGTTAAAGAACCTTTTATAATACATATGTTGGGATCATGGTGATGCTTAATAGTGATTTATATGTTGGGTATTTAATGGCGGTGATGATTTTTTAAAATTCTTATTTTAGTTTTGTTGTCCTGCTTTGCACATTAATTTGTATGGTTTAGTTGTTTTGTAGCAGTATTCGATGTCTATCGACGGTATCGATGGGGATAATCAAGTGGTGGGTGAGAAAAAAGGTCCATATATGTATCGACTTGGGAAGATAGTTCGTGCTAAAATTCCAATTACATACGGTGATTGGCGTAAAGTTCCAGTCAACTACAAAGATGACGTTTGGATTGAGATATTGGTAAAACATCAATAATATATGTATTTATTTGTTCTTTCTCCTTATGAATTATCTCATATCCTAAAATCTAGCTAATGTTTCTTCATACCAGGCAATATATGATCTTCCATCATCTCATAAGCAACAATGTTTCATGGCCTCTAAATATAAGTCATGGAAATCCAAGTTAAGGAGGTTATATCACATGAATTATACAACAGATGCAGAAAGGTTGGCAAATGTACCTCCCTATGTTAAGCCGGAGAAGTGGAGGGAGTTCGTGGAGAATGAGGGTACAGAAGTTGCCAGAATTAAAAGCGAATTAGGGAAATCCAATAGATCTAAATTGGGGCTACTCACACTAGTGGGCGCAGTGGTAAGGCCCAAGTCCGATACAAACTTGTAAGTACACCTTTTTTTTCAAACTTGGTATTCTTTCTCGGTGAATTATTTTTTGTAATTGAATATTTTCTAATCAGTGAATTGTATTCTTTTAATCGAATATTCTCTAATTGGTGAATTTATATTTATAGAGAAAGAAAAATTTCGATAAGCCAGATGCCAATTCTAATCCCAACGATGACAACTCTGACATTAATCCTAATGCCAATATCACACGTTTTGATGTGTGGATAGCCTCCCACTCTAGGGAAAATGGGACAGTCCTGGATAGCATGGCTTTAAGCATGGTAAGTGTTTGCAAACAATAATGATTTGATAGTATAAAGTATATGATTAGTTATGTTCAATGATTTGCTAATATTTTTATTACATAATATATTGTAGGAGAAGGTGAAAGCAAAGAATGTCGAACTTAAATAAAAGGGTATTGACCAATCCCAGTCGTTGGAAAATGATGCATTGTTCCAAATATTTTCCATAGACAGAAGGGGATACACTAGAGGTGTAGGGTATTCAGTGTCGCTATCATCTATTAAAGCTTCCATGCCAGCCCTTGCTCTGCTTCGAACCAAAAAAATTGAAAATTAATATATGAAAGGTCGATTGAACACAATGAAAGCATCTATGAAAGGCGTGGAGAACACACTTGCTAACTTGGTTACATTTGTAAAGTCTAATATGGGGAAGCATCACTCCAACCTCACAAATGGAGAAAGTGCCATACATGTAACCTCTACTTCATCTAATACAACACAATGCGTACTAGAAGATGGTGTGTCATATGAAATTAAAGGTTTGAATGGTAAGGTGATTTCTAAGGGAACGATAGACGCGACTGTTTGGGAAAAAGTGCACTCGCACATCATTGATTATGAGCAAGAGGTAGTAGTGATACTCGACACGATATTTGACCTCAATTCTGGTCTTTACTTGGGCCAACAGGGTAGACCTGAGGATTTGAGAGACATTGGTACTGGGAGCTGGGTTGTGTGGCCGAAAGCACCTGTCAAGTGTGCTTAATGATTTCCAATTTTTATTTTTTTGATATGGACTTTGTAATTATGGATTTTAATGGTTTATGTTAGGTGTTGTTGTCTTATATTTTTGTTAGGAACTTTCCATAATGGATTGTATGTCTTTTGTGTTATTATGTTATGGCCGTGTTTTGACCTTTAACTAATTTTCTTCTTTATTAGCTAAAACTTTTTTTAACTCCGCCAATGCAAATATATATTTTGAATTATCGGTCCCATACCAGGATAAAGGAGGAGGGAAGAGGTTTGAAGAGTTAGCGGATAGTAGGAAGACTATAAGTTAATGGGAATCTAATGGTTCTATTTGTTGTATGCAGGTATTGGAGTTTTAGGCTGGCAACCGAAAGGCAAAGGCTTCTGGATTGCTTTACACATAATGATGTTATTTGTATGTTTGAAAACTTTTATGTTCTTTAATTTCGCAGATGACCTATTCGAAATCAGTTTTTAGGCGAGTTCAGGATACCTGTTACGTATACCATGAAACATGGTTTCATACTTTGAAATAATGTGGATTTATGGATAGATTTTGTAATCTCTAGCTAATGTCTCGATTCAAGTAAGATGAGAGCACGGTTGGTTGAACTCAGTAGTCAGATTTTGTGATTTTGTGAAAAAATCCCTAGATTTTGTGATTTTGTGAGATTTTAACATTGGCATTTTGCTTTCCCCTTTCTTTTATTTTGGTTTTATGAAGCAACAATGACAAGAGTTGCAACAATGAGAGCAGGCTTATTGATGTTGCTGAGATGAGCTCTAATCATGTTTATTTTCTTTAACTCTTTTTGTGGTTTGAGAGTTTAAAAAAGAAAAAAAAAAGATGCATTATTTGGATTATAGTGTTCTTAATTGGATTACATATAAAACTTACATATAATCTTTTTGTTTGTTTTACTCTTTACTCATTTTAAAGCTATGGTATTAATATTTACAATTTTTAATGGAGGGGTCATTAACCAAATTATGCATCTTTTTGCCTTATTGTTACGCAAGATGTTTGCGATGGAGATTTTTGCTATTTGCAAATCGGGATTACTGTTTATGCCTTATTGTTACGCAAGATGGAGGTTTTGGTGGCAATATAACTATTACACCTTGGATTTATGGGATCTTTGATTAAAAAAAGGTGTGGATGTGGAAAAAGTATTATACTAACCTACCATTACTATTTGGTTACCTTCTCGACAGAACTAATTCCCTCAACATAAGACATAAGTAAATATTTACTGCCACTACCAGAAAGAGAAAAAACATTCCCAAGGCTAAACCTACTAAAGATGTCAAGGTACACACCTAAACAAACCAAACACAAATTTTTGATGTCCCTAAAAAAATAAAATAAAAATGTGGGATTTGTAGGACAATGGGGAATCAAAGGCAAAAAGAAGCAAATCGGACGGAAATGAGAAATAAACAAAGGCTCCGGATCCTCCAAAGGACTATATTCATGTTAGAGCTCGAAGGGGTCAAGCTATAGATATCCATAGTCTTGCTGATAGAGTACCAATTACTACTTTACTATCTACACACTTCATCATTATTATTCCATTTATTTCACAATTCTTCCTTAAACAGGTTAGGAGAGAGAAAATTAGTGAAAGGATGACGTTCCTTCAAGATTTTGTACCCGACTGCAATAAGGTCATTGTAAAACATCTCATATAATATTCAACCTCCAAATTTTATTTACTAACAAAATTCTAAATTGGCCCATAGGTCAGTGGGAAAGATGTCATGCTGGACGAGAGTATTAACTATGTGAAGTCATTGCAGTGTCAGGTTGAGGTAAATTCTAAATAACTTAAAATTGACAACTTGCATAACATATCTAAATTTGTCCTTGTTTACCTTTATTTGTAGTTCCTTTCAATGAAATTGTCCAATGTGAATCAAATGAGCTCCATAAATTGTTGGCATTGATTAGATACTGTTCAGAGAGTAACCATAAATTTTTGGTTTATCAGTTTATGGCTAATGGTGGTCTGCAGGAACACTTATACCCTGTCAACGGTAAATGGATTCTATTTATTATGAAAATTCTTTCTTTTAACCTTGATTTTGCATAACACTTGTTGATAGACATAAAAAATTGCTCCATTATCAAGAAGGGCCTTGGTGGATGCTATGGTAACAATAGTAAACTTTAATCTTGTTAGGCCATCAGATGGATATTGATGGAAAGATAAAAGTACAGTAAAATGCCTTGTCAAGCAAGGTCCATAGCTGTTAAAAAAAATTCTCAATCTTGATCAATGCGTGAGGACAATTCAGCTTTCACAGATGGTCAAAATGTTTGGAAACCTTGTTCAACAGGTGATTTCTCTTTTAGTTCAACATATGGTATAATGAGGGGATTAAATCTAGCTTCAATTTCCCACTATTTTATATGGGATCCTAATAGTCCCCCAAACATTTCTACTTTCTCATGGAGAGTTCTTAATAATTGTCTGCCTCTAGATCTTAATATTAAAAAGTTAGGAGTGAATCTTATTTCTAGATATTTATTCTGCTATAAGTCAGAGGAGCGCCTTAAACCTCTTTTCTGCAATGCGATATCTATTACGTATAAGATGGAAAATAACTTTTCGAAGATTACGCAAAATAGGAGAAAGGATGATGCCCTACAAGCTAATGATGGAGAAGGCAAATTTCTGAAATCATAAAGAAAAAAATGCAAACAACAGGTATGCTTTAAGATAAACTTTGTTATTAACTTCATTTTTAACTGTTTATGCCACTCCACCTCCGGATTTTAATTTCAAACAAGAAATTGCATGCCTAGAAGATCTCTCCTCAAAACTCCTAAATTCAAAGACCTTGAGAGCAAAAGTAAACTTTGATTTCGGAGTGAAGCAATTTTACAATACTCATAAGTTTTTTGAGTCTCTAAATTCAAACGAATACGAGCTGTTTCTTTTGAAATATATGGTGGCAGTGGGTGAGGTTCATATTTTGGGATCGGTGTGGAATTTGGATTCGTTTGAGAGTGAGTTTGAGTCAGTGAGAGGTTCCACGAAGAGTGTTCTTTATGTTTTGGTAGATAAGATTGAGAAGTGGGATGGAAGTGGTAATGTGGGATTGGTAAATCACAAGATTGTACCTTTGAGATCACTTTTGAACATTCTTGGAGAAATTGAACAATTTTATGACTGCATTGGACGAATCGTTGTGTAAGTCGGTGTTTTGCTATATACAAGTTCAGTATGTGTGATACCCCGCCTAATAAAATATCGGGTGACGAGTCCTATACCAAATTAAAACAGGATTTCCAGTCGGTTCATTCTTAGCATCACTGTCGAAAACCTTTTTTAAAACTTACTAACCACTTAGTATTCCAAAAAGCCAGTGCCAAATTTTTAACTTTTTAATTAAACAAACAATAACTTGCGGAAAGATAATATAAGTCATACACAACGACTGAATTAAATCAACTGAATAATTAATTAAACAATTTGCCGAATAAACCATCGGCCACCAAAGTAAATAGTCCATTACAAACATCCAACACCTGAATAAATAAATCTGAAAACTGTGTTGAAAAGTCTGAGCGACAAGCGCTAAGTAAAACTGAAACTGACAGATGATTCCTACTCTAGGAAAGAATGAATGGGGCGTCTAATCCAAGATCCTGCTAGCATCCACATATGCCGCAGCTCTGTGTCCCTGGAATAGAATATCAAGTCTGGCATCCCTGTTGCTGGACACCTAAAAGATTTTGAAAATAATTTTATAGCAAGGGTTAGAACCCAAAATATTTTAAAAATATTTAGCAAGTGAATTGACTGAAGTAATTTAAAATGCATGAATGCACTTCATATTTAAGTTAGTGTCGCACTCTCTTAAGGACATACTCACCCCTCCACTAGTGTGCACACCTAACGGTTTCCTTAACCCTACCTAGTTGTACTGCCCCGCCTAACTAGTCCTAATATGATCTCCCCTTGCCATTCTACTATAAACCAAGTATTATTATTAATGGGTTATAAGTTATCTCATCAATTAACTCAATTAATTTCTTTTAAATAATATCATATAACCGTGACACAAGTTATATAAAGTAAATACATCACACAGTATTATTACCCGCGTATAATATTTACTACCATTATATACGTACCTTTACTAATAACATTCACACATATATCATATGTATATCCATCCCTCCGAGTATACCCTCACCGGATGATTTTCTCTAAAGTGCTATCTCACTAGGTGTGCTCACATAACCTAGTTACCCAAGTTGGAATCGCTCACCAACCCGACCCAAAATATAAATGTAGTGAAGGCGGTTATATTCCTTTCCTGAAAGTGAGATAAACCCCTCACCCATATACTGGACGCTATGACCTGGGGATATACTCGGACTACTCCTCAAGCTAGGGGATTCACCCACTTCGCGCAACATCCCTTGATAGCACTAGAGTATATAAATTAAATAAATATCTAGTCCCTGATATTTAATAGCACACACAAAGTGCACAAATACATATATACTATCACCACGCCGTATATATATATATATATATATATATATATATATATATATATATATATATAAAATAAATCTCGGCTTTACCGTGTACTGAAACCCGTAACACTAGCCTGTATATTCCCAAGTCTATTGTTCGACTCAAATCAATTAATTTTCTCCTTAATTAATTTATTACCTTCCCGAGTCTACAGTCCAACTCTAATTTAATTAATTTACACATCAATTAACTTAATACTTGGTGTCGCCCAACTAATATTCCCGAACTCGCTCCCTTGGCCCGTACCATCGTTAATACCCGATTCTATATTCCGCCCCATAGTTAATTAATTTCACCTCAATTCCTTTAATAATGTAGTGTTACTCAACTACAATATCCGAACATTTTCCCTCGGTCAAAAAATCAATACCTACGAATTATTTCCCAAAATTTATTCATCTTGTGACATACAATTATCACCCTCCTAAACCCAATTATATCCCCTTATAATTGCTAAGGAATATGTGCTACATATGCCTTTATCACTAAATAAAAAGTAGGGGAAAAATATTAAATTAATTTCCCTTTTATATATACAACTGGCGAACCTGCTAGAAATCTGGCACCATCGATCGATCGATCCAAGCCATCGATCGATCGATCCAAGCCATCGATCGATTGATCGAACATGTATGTTTCTTCTTCGACCTTTTGTTCAGCCATTAACGACCATCCAAGCTTTGTTTTCTCAACTCCCAACCTCAATCAATCATATTTATCATCTTTATACATCTATTATGAACTATGATCATAATCTAAACCTTTTAGCATCATAAATTTCACGAGTTATCACCCACTCAAGAAAATGAATTCCTACGGTACAATCCCAATTAAAATTCGAAAATCTGATTCTATAATCCCCATAAATTTATCTCTAATACATGTTTCCTGTTGTAGTTCCAATACCAACCAAATACTGAATGCTTATATCTCATCAATTGAACCATTAAATCACATAACATGTTCAATTTCGTAAAAACCCAATTTCATGCAATAACCCACCTAAAACGAATTTTCAGTTTGCACCTACCATAATATGAATTGCTTATCATCAATTTAAGAATTAAAAAAGTTAACCACTTGCCTCTTATTGTTCGTAGAGTCTGATCCATTGGTGCAGAGGATGGTTGACGATGAACATTCACTTTGTCCTTTAATTTTGACTCCAAAAGATCCCCAATTGGCTCTTGATTAGCTTCCTCTGTTTCTCTCTCAAAGCCCTAAGTTTAGAATTCTGTTAACTGTCGTTCAACACTCCCTCTTTTAGATTTAAAACCCCTAATCCCATTTTTGGTCTCATGGGCCGAATTAAAATGGCCCAAATCCCTCCGTGTGGGCCCGGCTATGCCCAAAAATGCCCCGAGACCCGATTACTACCCCCGGGTACTCTTTTTTTTACTATCTCAACCCATCCGAACTCAACTGCGCACTGAGAATTATCATCCAAAATACTTTATAACGTTCTCTAATTTTGACCTCAAAATGCGACACACAAAATTTTGAACAATTAAACTTAAAGTCACCAAATATAAATAATTTTTCCCACTCAAATAAATTCTCCAAATCATAAATTTAAGTTTTTACAATTGAAATATTTTTATATCTCCTAAAAAATAATTAAATACTAAATCCTCAAAATTACGGGGTGTTACAGTATGATCCCAGATGACTGGATTAATTCTTGTATTCTTTAATATAAACAAAATGATCTATGTGTTGTTCTCATAACAATGCCTTATTCTCTTTTCCTCGAGTTGTTGACTCTTACTCCAATTTTATTCTTGAAACTAAGAATCAAGTCTAGCTTTTGTACTATTGAGATATTATGCTGAGAATCTATAATATATAGGCAATATATCCACTTCAATTCTCAAAACTGTCTATAGAATTAGCTTCTTTCATATGTTCAGAAAACGTTTCGACTAAAGCTTCAAGTTTTGAAGGTATCATGAGAATTATTTCTTGGATACGAAAAATAATTACAGGCAGATATCTGATAATAATGCTGGAGCTTCTTACTCAATCAAGATATAGAGGATATGACTCAAATTGGTCCCAACCCAGAAATAAGTCAACGGAATGCCGAATTTTTCAAATTCATCCTATTAATGTATTTGACAATTCTAAAGATATAGAATATGATTATCAACAATATCTATCGAGAATGAAGGTTAGTCTGATCATAAGTTCTCTACTTGACAGGTGAACACCAGAATATTTAGAATACTAAGGTGGTATTTAATTTCAGGGTAATCGATATGGCTTTGCCCTGATCGAATTTCTTTGGGTGAGGTGTTGCTAATCAAATAATTGTTTTTTAATTTATATCACTATTTGTAAAGGTTTTAAACACTTATAAAATTCCAAAAAGTAACGGTTTTAAACACTTATAAAATTCCAAATAGTAACGATTTTAAACACTTAAAAAATTCCAAACAGTAACAGTTTTAAACACTTATAAATTGGTTAACTATATAACACATACATCCCAAAATATTCACCGATTGAACCGTTACTAATTTCCATTCGTAAGTGTTTTGAAAAGTTACAAAAAAATTACAACCCCTTGTTTTATAACAGTTTAAAACCGTTACTATTTGATTTGTAAGAGTTTAAAACACTTATAAAACAGCGTTTTTGGTGTAGTGCTAGTACCCCCCGTGATAAGTTTGGACAACTAGAGTTTCTTTATAATGTTAAATGGCTGAAATCAAATTGAATTTACACACTATACATGTGCATAATTATCTTAGGAAAAAGTACTCTTAGGTCCCTCACAAATAAATTTTAAACACTAAAGGAATTTTGCTCCACTAATTCTCTTATTGTAGAAGTCCGCGCTAGTGACATAACAAGTGGACCTAATAGTAAATTGTCCTTAAATGTTTAAAAAATGTTACCATGGTACCTATCTGTAAATTGCCCATTATTTTATTGTCTTAATACATTTCACCTTCATTTGACATGATTTACCATCTTTATGTCTTACTTTCACTAAGTTTTCCAAATTGATAAATCTTAAATGTTGGAACTTATTCAATATATATAAATGCTTCACATTTACATGTTTTAAATAGTTTAACACCTATTACGTCACTCCTTCGCGCTTGTAAGTATGTGGGGGCACCTTTTGGGTGTGGGATACTCGTTTAACATATGTATTCATCTCGTTCCTTAATTACCCGGGTGCATGTACTGTATTTTTATCCTATTTTAGTATGTGTTGGTAGTTGACTTCATGGATCCCCTTAGTGCTGACGTATGCATTTGGCCTTTCTTCCATTTAATATTGGAAAATTATATTATTATTTTTATATTATTTCTAAGCATTTGTCTCACTTCCTCGTCCTTTCCCCCTCCTATGTACATCTAATGATAAGTGTAAGAGGATCATCGAGTAGAAGCTCTGATGGCCTAAGGATTAGATATTGTCATCCCGTTTTAGTAGACTTCATGATCACGGTCATTTTCATATTTGTATTTGGACTGTGTGTGTGGTTGTTGTTCATTATTACCTCAAACTGTTAAGACTTGATTTATGGCTTTCATGTTAGAATTAATATTTAATTATTTAATAATTATAAAATTCGGTCAAATTTTATAATTATAAATTAATTATTTCTCCTAATTAGTGTGGTCCAAATAAGGGGACGAATTTGATTAAATTAATGTATGAATCTTAGAAAATTGTTATTCCAAAGGTCAAATGACTTTTGATATATTTGTGAGTCCATTTAGCTACTTTGGTGGATGATAGATGAAGAATTTTAATGGGAATTTAGGGTCCCCTTCCACCCTATATATAGTGAACCAATCTTCACTATTTGGTATATAATAACACACAACATATATTTGGGCTAGGAAGGAAAAATCTCGATTTTCCAAATTTTCCATATTTTGGATTTCTGGTTGTTTTCTAAGAGTGATTCTGGATCATTTGGGAGGAAGAGATAAGAGATTGAAGAAGGAACAACAAGGAGCTTTTAGGAAGTTGTTCTCAAGACACGTCAAGGGCTACAAACAAATCAAAGCTTCATGGAAAAAGGTATTTTTTCATATAATTTGTAGTTAAAAAAATGAAATTGTGATTGCATGATAATATTTAAGATCTTGTAAGAATTAGTTTCATGTTATAAATAATTCTTATTCATATTACATGTGGTATCAGATCCGAGTTAAAATATTGTCATGCTATCCCTTTACGAAATTCAAATGATCATGCTATATATATTGATAAACCCAGATTTTCTTGATTAATTCCGCACTGTTTGTTTATTGATTCATTTATCATGATTAGTAGTATTTTCGTGAAAATTTTAACACTGATTAGGTTATCATAATTATTAGTATTACGTGTTAATTTTTAAACACTAATTGAGATTTATCATGATAATATGTACATATGTGTTACATGTTAAATTATATAAGAAAATTTTCTTTTGGAACATAATTGATTCTGTCAAATTGTTAAGAATTTGTTTGATTTTAATAAATCTGATTAAGAACAGTTTTATTGTTTGATTTTCAATCTATTAAGAATTTCTATTTGATTTTTAACAAATCTGATTTAAAACAGTCCTGTTTGTTTTGATTTGTTTAAAACAGTTTTTAATTGTTAATCAATCTGTTGAACATAATTCTATTTGTTTAACATATTTGTTGAAAATTTGTTTAACAAATATGTTGAAAATAGTTTACTTGTTTAACAAATTTGTTGGAATTTGTTTTTGTAAAATAATTTAAAATTCACATAAAACAGTTTCATTTGATGCGCTGAAACTATTTCTATGTCGTTTTGATGTCATTTTAATGGTTACCTAATCCATTTCAATCAATCCTACAAATTTCAAGCAATTGGGGAATACAAATTTTTAAAAAGCGCTTATGGTGAATAGTATTTTGACCTCCGAACTTGCTCCGAATGCGATGAAATTTGGTAGTTTTATTGGAAACGTGCCAGAGATCGATTTTCACCACCTTTGGTCGTGACGTAAACTGTTTTTCGGCGATTCGAGATTGTTTAGGCCTTCAAAACTCGAAAATTTTCATTTATGGAAATAATCTCTGGGGCCATATCTCACTCTAGAAATTTTATTTTTGAATTCCGTCGAAAGTTTTGAGATTCTGGAGTAATTTTTTTTATAAATTCATGTTGCTAACTCAATTTTTCCATTTTTGACAAAATTTCATGTTTTTATATTGTATAAGTGTTGCATCTAGAACTGTTTAATAAACCTTGTTCTAATGATCCTGTTTTAATTGAATATTCATGCCAAACACTGGCCAACATATTTTATATAATAGGATATTAGACTTGTGTTAATTTAATATTCATATTTTTATGAGTCTCGTGCCAAACACATATCAATGATTCTTAACAGTGAATATTAAATATATTAGAATTTTTAATATTGATTTTTTATGAGTCTCGTGCCAAGCACAAGCCAATGATTCATAACATCGAATGCTAAAAATATTATGATTTTTAATTTTAATGTTCAGATTTTTATAAGTCCCGTGCCAAACACAGGCCAGTGATATATAACATTGAATATTAAATATTACTGTTTTGATATTTTGATTAAAGTGTCTCGTGCCAAACACAGGCCAATGACTCATTACGAAAAATATCAAATTTATGTTTATTTTAAAGATTGTTATTATAAAGATTTAATCAACTTTAGAATTATTAATTGAATATTGAATTGTCCAATAATGCGTTTGTTAAATCACAATTTTCTATTTAAAATTCCATTAAAATATATTTTGCTTTTATGGTTTTTGCGATTTAATAAGTATTAAAGGTCAATTTATGACACAATTGTTATAATTCTGCCATCAAAATTTGACAATTTTATATATTCATTTTCTTGCAATTTTAGTTATGTGTGTTATTTTTAATTAGAGTGAGCATTTTACAGCAAATATTAACCTGTTTTCTCAAGCCTCAACCTTTTCAAAATTTGACGGAACTAATCTGTCGAAATGGTGCGTGCAAATCGAATTTAGCCTTGGGGTTATGGACATTGATATAACACTTCTTACTGACGAACCCGTTGCTATTACTGAATAAAGCAATGAGGATGATGTGCTAATTTATAATACATGGTCCAAATCCAATAGGCTATGTCTAATGTTTACTAGAGTGTGCATTGAAACAAATGTGAAGACCTCCCTACCTGAAACCACTAACACAAAAAAATATCTGACAAATGTTAAGGATAGGTTTCGCACTGCTGATAAATCCCTGGTTGGGAAACTTATGGCCGACTTGACCACTATGTGGTTTGATGGAACTAAGACCATGAACGCACACATTATTGAAATGACCAACATTGGTGCCAAACTAAGGACTTTAGGTTGTTTAATGGACGAATCTTTTTTAGTTCAATTTGTCGTAAACTCCTTGCCTTCTGATTATGGATTTTTCCAGATTCATTACAATACCATAAAAGATAAATGGAAAGTTAATGAACTGTAAAGCATGTTAGTTCAGGAAGAAGGACGTCTCAAGTAACAAAATGGTAAGGTGCCTAAATTGTAAGTGGCGAATGTGATGGCCAATCAAGGAGCTAGTAAGAAAAATAAAGGAAAGGGCATAAAGCGTGATCCTGGTCCTTTCAACAATGAACATGGTCCTTCCATCCTAAAGAAGGAAAAAGCAGCAGTCACATGTCACTTCTGTCACAGGAAGGGGCATATTTAGAAAGACTGCATTAAGCGAAAATCTTGGTTTGAAAAGAAAGGTACACCTTGTGCTTATGTCTGTTTCAAATCAAACTTAATTGATATTCCTTCTAAAATATGGTGGATTGATTCTGGGTCTATATGTCATGTTTCAAATACTATCCAGGGCTTCCTTTCAATCCGAGAAATAAAGCAAAATGAAGATTTTCTTTACATGGGAAATCGAGCCAAAGAAAAAGTTGAAGCTATTAGAGTTTTTCATTTAAAATTACAACGTGGCCTTTATTTGGATCTTGAAGACACTCTTTTTGTACCCACTATTTCAATAAATTTAATTTCCTTGTCTAAACTCTCAATAAGGGCTTTTCTTTTAGCTTACAGAATAATGGTTTCACATTATATCAGAATAATTGTGTTTTTGGGTCGAGTTTTTTGTCGAATGGTTTGTTTCAAATTAATCTTGATCCTCATTTTTTGGAATCTTTATTGTCTCTTCATAGTAATATTGGAACTAAATACACCTCATTCAATGAGAATTCTACTTGTGTCATAAAAGATTAGGACACATATCGAGAGAGAGAATTGAAAGGCTTATTAAAGAGGGAATTATCCCTGATCTAGATTGGTCCGATTTTAGTGAATGTGTGGATTGTATTAAGGGTAAACAGACTAAACATACAAAGAAATGGGCCACAAGAAGCAACAAACTTCTTAAAATTATACATATAGCTATTTGTGGTCCTTTTGATGCTCCTTCTATTGGAGGAGAAAAATACTTTATCACTTTTATAGATGATTTTTTTTGATATTGCACATTGTATTTGTTACATGATAAAGCTCAATCTGTTAACGCGGTTGAGGTTTATATTACAGAAGTAGAATGATAATTGGGCAAAAATGTAAAAATTATTCGATCGAATAGAGGTGGCGAGTTTTATGGAAAATATGATGAATCGGGACAAAGTTTTGCAAAGGTTTGGCATGCAAAATTGTAATCTTATTAATGTTCCAATTCTAAAAGGGGAGAAATTTATTTTAAGTCAATGTTCCCAAACTGAATTGGAAAGGGTTCACATGAAAGGTATGCCATATGCTTCTGTTGTAGGGAGTTTATTATATGCACAGGTTTGTACTCGATCGGATATTCATTTTTCCATTGGGATGCTAAGCAGATATCAAAGTAACCTGGGTAACTTCCATTGGAATGCTGCAAAGAAGGTGTTAAGGTACTTGCACGGAACCAAAGAGGACATGCTCACTTATAAGAGATAAGATCACCTTGAGGTGATTGTTTATTCAGACTCAGATTTTGGTGAATGCTTTGATTGTAGGAAAAGCACTTCGGGCTATGTTTACCTTCTGGCAGGAGGGGCCATTTCATGGAAAAGTGCTAAACAAAGTGTCAGCGCTTTTTCAACAATGGAGGCTGAGTTTGTGGCTTGTTTTGAAGCTACAAATCATAGGTTATGGATGCGAAATTTTATTTCAGGACTTCGTATTATGGGTTCAGTATCTAAGCCGCTGAAGATTTATTGTGATAAAGTCGCAACAGTCTTCTTTTCAATGAATGATAGATATTCAAAAGCAGCTAAGCATATTGAGATGAAAAAGTTCAGAAACAAATTGTGTCAAATGAACACATTAGTACTGGTGATAACATAGCGGATCCTTTAACGAAAGGGCTATCTAAAAAGATATTTTTGCAGCATACTAAAGAGATGGGTCTCGAGTAGCAAATTATATAGTTGCTGAGTTATTTGACATAACTTTTGATATCATTAAAGTGTTTCTGAATTCTAAATTTCTGTCTTAATTATATACATGCATGTGAATGACTGCATGTGACAAAAATAGTCTTTTATAAAGACATTATGAGACCAGAATGACAACTCACATATTTATCCTTATTAAGTATGTCATTGATGGCGTGGTACATGGAAGGAACCATGCTCTTGAACACAATTACACAAGTCGGAAATGTCGAAAATGATCGGACTAATATTATATGTGGAGAAGAGAGTACAAAAGAGTAAGAGAAATATTACAACTGACTATTTACAACTGAGGAGAAGCTCTTCTTTTATAGCCTCTAAAATATAACCTTAGCTTTTTCTTTATGAATAATCAAAGGAAAGAAAACATAAACGTGGGCTGCTGAATGTAAAGTGCACAGTGATTTGCACAGTAAAAGCACAAAAGTAAATAGTAACTGATTTGGATGTTTTTGTTTTAAATGTCCAAATCGTCATCACATGCGTCAGCTGTTTACTGTCCATGTGCATATCCCACTTCGTGTGCTAGATGAATTGCAGTCGTCCATGTGGGTTTATTTCCTTGTTCCAATTGTCATGCATCGAATGCATTGGCAATATTGGCCTCAGCGACAGAGTCGAAATACATACTATCGTTAGGGCTGTGATTTGGAGGTCCATGTAATTGGGCTTGTTCGTATTCCTCCGCATGGCTTAATTGTTCAAAGGGAACATCCAAATTATTTTTGTTTTTCAAATTATTTAGAAACTCCCTTACTGCCGCTCGTTGTTCAAGCGAGGTAGTATAATTTATCGGTAAATCGGTAACAAATAATCGTCTGCCATCAGTTACCATGAATTTTAATGCTGATTCCCGATAAAAATATTCTGCATGGTTTGAAGTATTGATCAGGTTTTGTGACCAATATATCGTTGTGTCCAACTGGTCCAACGGTACATTAAGTGCAATTTCCCAATTTTGTTCAACCTCGTCCCATTCGCAGTCCTCAGTAGCTCTGAGGTACCAGATCTGTTAGGGTTGATAGAAAATTTCTCTTGATCGCCAACCAATTGTGCTTGTGATATGAAATGACAGATAGCGAGTATATTTGTACTTGTTTTTTGTCAATACATGATAGATCATGGTTTTGATCTTCATAGGTAAAAATTCAAAATGAGTGGAACAGGCTACACTGGAGAAGATTAGTTTGTTTACTAACCCCCATTCAATTGTTTCAATATCCCAAGGTGGATATCCTTCTTCAGTAATGAAATGCAGTTTTGGCATGTCATCACTATAATTTAAGCTAGAGTAAAAATGTTGGAGTAAAAGACTTTTTATCTTTTGCTCATGGTCCTCGATTTTTGGTAAAATTTCGATTTGGAATAGAGGACGTGGGAGAATTATCTTTGCTTTTTCAAATAGACAAATTCTCCTGATAGTATTGAAGATCTTGTCAGGAAAATCATTTTCCAGTAATTCAGAAAATTCCAGAAAAGTATCAATTTTTTCCAGAGGAAAATCTTCATTTTCATAGTTTAAGCTTTTTATGAGTTTAAGGCTCAAACTTTTGAATTTGTCCAAAGTTGCTGTTTGCTCAGCAATTTTGTTAGCAAGGATACTCATATTTTTTCTAAAATCTTTTCTTTTATCTCGGAGATGAGATTTCCATGCTTCATTTAATGGTGTATACAACTCGCAGGGGATTCCTGGGTTGTGAAAGTCGTAAGTTTCAGTATCAAGGAGGCTTTCCTTGGTCTGTAGTTTGGAGAACTGGTAAATCATATTAGGAGGTCCTAACTGTTTCATCCAATTTTCCCATGCTGTAATGGCTTCTGGCATAGTGTCAAATTTTAGGTGACATGCACCAGGGTATTTGTTTACTTGCATAAAACACTGATTCCAGTTGTCATAGAAGTCTGGATTTCTTCCACTGAATACAACATAAACATGATTTTTTTTTAGGTTGTGTAGACGATTATGCTTGGGTTTTTGCCTTTTTAGCAACAGTTACCCAATCTCCTTTTACTTCTCCTGGGTGCTTATCTCCCATCCTGAAAATAGAAAACTCCACTTGTTTAGTGGTTTTGATAAAATATATTTCAAAATATTCCACTTGTTTAGTGGGTGTTATTTTAAAATATGCAACATACTCCACTTGTTTAGTGGGTTTCTAAAAACTCTACTTGGTTAGTAGGTTTTTCTTCATAGTTCCTGCTAAGATAATCTGCAAGAAAATTATTAGTACCATTTAAATGTTCAACTTCAAATGTATAGATAGCAATTTGGTTGAACCATTTAAGTCTTCTTCCTTCTAAAATATTTCTTTTATTTATGAGGAAGTCTTTGACAGCTTTATTATCTGTTCTGACAATAAAGTCTTCAGGTGCTAAGAAAATATGGAATTTTTTAATAGCAAGCTTAATTGCTAATAATTCCTTTTCAAAAATAATATAATTCAGTTCATTTGGTTTAAATTTTCCTGAATTATATCCACATATCAATTCATGTTTTTGAATTATTTTTGGGATAGTGGTTTTCTTACCACGAATACCAAAAGTATTGGAAGGATTGTTTTCATTCCAATATTCTGCAGGAATTGCTTTGAGAACACATCCCCAGCAATTATCCGAAGCATCAGTTTCCAATATTAATTTATCTCCTATTTTAGGAAAATAAACTTTTGGGCAATTATTAATAATTTCTTGTTTAATTGTTTTGACAACAAGAGTATCATTAGCACTCCACGTAAAAACTTCATTCTTTTTGAGTTTTTCAAGAAGTGGTAATTCTTTTTGAGATAATCCTTTTATGAAATTTCTTCCATAATTAAGGATTCCTAGGAAACTTTGTAATTGTTTTTTATCCAAAATTTCCTCATTAAAATCTCTTATTTTAGAGATGATATGATCTTGTAATTATAGGCCATCCTGGTTTAGGATTATGCCAAGAAAATTAATTTCTGTTTTTTCAACATCAATTTTCTTAGGTGATAAAATGATTCCATGTCTTTGGAATTTTTCACAGATAATTTTCAGATGATATCTATGTTCTTCTATGGTTTTGGAAAAAATAAGAATGTCATCTATATAGACAACGCAAAAATCTTTAAGGTCTTTAAAGATTTTGTCCATCCATCTTTGATATACCTGAGGAGCTGTGTTTAGTCCAAAAGGCATAACATTCCATTGATAGTGCCCTCTAGGGGTACTAAAGGCTGTCAATGGCTTGGATTCTTCAGTTAGTTTTAACTGCCAAAATCCAGATTTACAATCGAATTTGCTAAAGAACTTTTTTCCTTTAGTTTGGTTAATTAATACATCCTTTCTTGGAATAAAATAACCATCAAACTCTAATTGTTCATTTAGTCTTTTATAATTATAACCATTCTAGATTTTCCTCTTATTACTTCATTGTGTTTTCTTACCATGAAGGCAGGGCTAGAGTGTGGACTTATTGTTTCTTCAATAAGATTTATATCCAATAATTCTTTGATTTGTTTATCAAATTCATCTATATCATTTCTGGTATAGATCATTGGTTTTACTCTTATAATGACATTGGGATCTCTTAGTCTGAGATTACAATATCTTGGACTTTTATTCCAAAATTTTAGTGGGTTTTCACTAAAATTATCATTTAATATAGTATAAAGCCAATGAGTTTCTTCAAGGGCTTTGATAAAAGGAGTTATATCCCCTTTCTTAGTAGGGCGAAAATCTCTTTTGCACTTATATTTATGTTGTTGTAGTAAAGGGATTTTTACTACATCTTTGTTGAGGGTTAAATTTATAGTTCCCTCATCAATACTTATAGGCAAATATTCTGAGATAAAATTCTTGCCTAAAATAAAATCTCCATGCATTTCTGGAAAGCATAAGATTTTTGGGATGATGAATTTCATTTCATTAAACCATATAGCCACTTTTTTAGCTTTGAAATCAATGAAATTTTGTGTCCCATTGATGCCTGTTACATCAATAGGATTTTTCATTTTTATCCATTTTTCAGGAGGTAAAGCATTAGGTCTACAAGAACATATAGTTTCTCCTGTATCAATTAATGTGCAAAGACTATATGGTTTATAGCCTGCAAAATTGAAGTAACCTAATACATAAGTATATCTTCTCTTTCCATGGCTTGGTGAGAAGATTATTTCTTCTTTTCCTAATTGGAAATGATTAATTTGACTGGATTTTATATTATCTTCTTTTAGATAATTTGTTCCAGGTAATATTGGTACTTGTATATTTTTCATACCAATAGCGGGTTTACTATTACTACTTTCGCCTTTTAAAAGGTTTTTTCCTTTTAATTTTTCCCAATCATTGTCAGGAAAATTCTATTGCCAATTTTCTGAATGTTTATTTTTTAAATAGACATTATTACCAGATACCTGTAATTCAACGTTGTTTTGTTGTTTTTCAGGAGGTGGTTCTGTTATTTGGGGTAGTATCCATTGTTTTGGGACTTCCAAATCTCTCCAGTTGATTAATCTGGGCTGTATTGCCGAATCAAATGGTCGAGGTTCAAATATTTCTATCCACATTTTGTGTATTTGTATGTGGTAGAGTTGTCAATTCATGAATTGTTTTCCAATGTATTGACATATTTCGTGAGGTATCTTTCATTCCTATTCCTTTGGTTTGGATTTTTATAATGACAGGTTCCTCAATGTTTGGATCATCAATAGATATGAAGAAATTTGGTTTTATGTTAAACCAAATAACTCCATTTACCAAATTGGATTGGACTCCTCCAATTATGGCGTTCATAGGATTACTGAATCTTTTGTCTAAGACCAGTATAACTACGGGTGTATCCATACCTTGTCTAAACAGGGCAGTAATACAGATTTGAATAAACCCGATGTGTATATATTTAATATTTGGGTGTATCTTCTTCCATCTTTTGATCTTTTTTAAATCAAAAGGTTTAATATCTGCTGTTTCATCATCTGTTGAGCCAGCAGTAGTATTACCATTAAATTGTTCAAATATTCTTGTTGAGAATAATTTGAATTTTGATAATTTATAGACATCTTCCTTTTTTATAAGTTGCCTTTGATTATCAATTTCTTGTAGTTGTTCGTTGGTAAAAGTGATTTCTTGTCCAACTATTTCACGAAGGGCTATTGTTTGTAGCTCATCTTCGCTACTACCTCGTACTTCTGCAGTATTATACATAAATACGTGTTCTTCATCGGATGTTTCCGAATTAGATTCAATCTCATATAAAATTTCATAATTAGAATTATCAGAATTAGATAAATCTTCTCCATAGAATATTTCTAATTCTTGTTCTTCAAGAAATTTTATCATTTTATTTGCACTTTTTCCTTTTTTAGGACAATCAGGTGCATAATGGCCTTCTTCGTTGCAAATGTAACAACGGCACTTATTTTTTAGAGGTGGCTTTTTCGAAGGTTTCTTTTTTCTAATATATTTTTTATTCTTTGAAAAATATGTTTTCTTTTTCCAAGGTTTCCATTTAAATTTTCTCTTTCGAGAATATTTAGAATATTTGGAATTTCTAGGAGGTGGATTACATCCTATTTTCCAGTTTTCTTTTAAAATCTTATCACAACATTTATAACCAGCTTTAGAATTCGTGATTTAATTTTTAACTTGTTTCTTGGCTTTTATTTTAATGGAGTGGTCAGATATTTTTCTTAATACCCAATTAATGCGAAAACCAAGATTGTCATCTTTCTCGTCCTTCCCGATAGTTTTTAACCAGCCAGGATAAGATTTTAAGGCTATTTCATCCCATGGGTTTGGGAGTTTATGAAAGAATTGGTCCATCCAGTGTTTGGTCTCTGAATGTTTTATTTTGAAATAATATTTTTTATATAGTTCAACAAATTCTTCAAATTGACAAATGTTACATAATTCTAGTTTAGATAAGATGTAACACGCATCCTCTTGGAGTCTGGGTTCTCCAGTATATCCAATCAGATTTTCTTTAATTATTTCAACAAATCCTTTTAATATTTCATCAAAAGATTTGAAGGTTTGTAGGAGTTCAGTTTTTTGCTGAATTCCTATTTCTGAGCTTTCCCATTGTTGCAACCACTGTAAAACATCACCTTGGAGTGTTGCAGCAAGGTAGTCTAAAATTTTTTCTTTAGACCATGTACTCTTATAATTAGTAATGATTATAGACATGGATTGTGCCCACTCATTTATAGTTTGTTCTTGATCTTTAAAAGGTATATGCCTTAGATCAAGAAAATACCATGTTGAGATATATTTTGTTTATTCAAATTATCTCTTCTTAGGAAAAAAGGGTTTGGTTCATCCTCATTTTTAGTATTACTTGTAGAAGCATTGCCTGTTTTAACAAAATCTTCTTTTTCATTTTTATATGCAGGGGTTTGCATATAATCTTCAAAAGCTTCCCAATTTTGGAATTCCTGAAGTGGGTCTTTAGCCTTCCTTTTTCCATCAATTGTATTTACTACATGTGGTGGAATTTCTTCTTCATCAGATGAATATTGGTTTAATTCATACTGATAGTGTTGTAATAATTTTTCATTTTCCAAATATGTGGTTTGTATTTGTTCAATGAGTTTATTACATTCTGAAACAGTTAATATTGGATATTTGTATAGATGTTTCCAATAATCTAATATTTCACGAACATTTATATATTCGGTGTAATTAAATTCTTCTGTTTGAAGAGCTTTAATTTCTTCCGAACCATAATATAACCTAGGAATTTTGTTGGGTTATTCATTCCAGTTTGTTCTGGATTTTGATTATCTATTTTGTTTAATAGATTTTCAATTTGTTGTTTAGTCTCCTCTTTTAGATCTAAATTTGTAATCGTTTCGAGTTGACTAATTTTTTGATCAACTTTGTTTAAGTTGAATTCAATACAATCTAATTTTTTCTCTACATAATTTTGATTAACGACCTGATGTCTTTCAGTTCGTTTGACCCAACTAAAAACTATATCAGTTAAACTATTTAACGTAGTACTAATTTTACTAATATCATTTTCAGATTTTTTATCTATATGTAAACTATGATTATACATAGACTCATATTTTTGTAACCATGGTGCTAAACATTGTAGATTAATATTATTATTACTTTGTTCATCTTTTCGAGATTCCATTGGTACTTAAGACCTCCTATTATATGTTATTTCAGGTGCCTAAAACCAGTTTTCCTAACGCCTAATGCTTAACTAGAGTAGCTTTTTGGCGAATGGAAATATGGGCTTTGAAATAATAATAGGGATATGGGTTTTATGAAAACTTTAAAGATTTTCAAAATAATATAATAGGAGGTCTTATGATGACAGATTCCTCAATGTTTGGATTTTTATAATGACATATTCCTCAATGTTTGGATCATCAATAGATATGAAGAAATTTGGTTTTATGTTAAACCAAATAACTCGTCTACAAGAACATATAGTTGTTCCTGTATCAATTAATGTGCAAAGACTATATGGTTTATAGCCTGCAAAATTGAAGTAACCTAATACATAAGTATACCTTCTCTTTCCATGGCTTGGTGAGAAGATTATTATATTATTTGAAAATCTTTAACAAAATTCCTATATGTTCTTTAACAAAAGAAGAAATAATCTTCTCACCAAGCCATGGAAAGAGAAGATATACTTATGTATTAGGTTACTTCAATTTTGCAGGCTATAAACCATATAGTTTTTTCACATTAATTGATACAAGAGCAACTATATGTTCTTGTAGACCTAATGCTTTACCTCCTGAAAAATGGATAAAAATGAAAAATCCTATTGCTGTAACAGGCATCAATGGGACACAAAATTTCATTGATTTCAAAGCTAAAAAAGTGGCTATATGGTTTAATGAAAAGAAATTCATTATCCCAAAAATCTTATGCTTTCCAGAAATGCATGGAGATTTTATTTTAGGCAAGAATTTTATCTCAGAATATTTGCCTATAAGTATTGATGAGGGAACTATAAATTTAACCCTCAACAAAGATGTAGTAAAAATCCCTTTACTACAACAACATAAATATAAGTGCGAAAGAGATTTTCGCCCTACTAAGAAAGGGGATATAACTCCTTTTATCAAAGCCCTTGAAGAAACTCATTGGCTTTATACTATATTAAATGATAATTTTAGTGAAAACCCACTAAAATTATGGAATAAAAGTCCAAGATATTGTAATCTCAGACTAAGAGATCCCAATGTCATTATAAGAGTAAAACCAATGATCTATACCAGAAATGATATAGATGAATTTGATAAACAAATCAAAGAATTATTGGATATAAATCTTATTAAAGAAATAATAAGTCCACACTCTAGCCCTGCCTTCATGGTAAGAAAACACAATGAAGTAATAAGAGGAAAATCTAGAATGGTTATAAATTATAAAAGACTAAATGAACAATTAGAGTTTGATGGTTATTTTATTCCAAGAAAGGATGTATTAATTAACCAAACTAAAGGAAAAAAGTTCTTTAGCAAATTCGATTGTAAATCTGGATTTTGGCAGTTAAAACTAACTGAAGAATCCAAGCCATTGACAGCCTTTAGTACCCCTAGAGGGCACTATCAATGGAATGTTATGCCTTTTGGACTAAACACAGCTCCTCAGGTATATCAAAGATGGATGGACAAAATCTTTAAAGACCTTAAAGATTTTTGCGTTGTCTATATAGATGACATTCTTATTTTTTCCAAAACCATAGAAGAACATAGATATCATCTGAAAATTATCTGTGAAAAATTCCAAAGACATGGAATCATTTTATCACCTAAGAAAATTGATGTTGAAAAAACAGAAATTAATTTTCTTGGCATAATCCTAAACCAGGATGGCCTATAATTACAAGATCATATCATCTCTAAAATAAGAGATTTTAATGAGGAAATTTTGGATAAAAAACAATTACAAAGTTTCCTAGGAATCCTTAATTATGGAAGAAATTTCATAAAAGGATTATCTCAAAAAGAATTACCACTTCTTGAAAAACTCAAAAAGAATGAAGTTTTTACGTGGAGTGCTAATGATACTCTTGTTGTCAAAATAATTAAACAAGAAATTATTAATAATTGCCCAAAAGTTTATTTTCCTAAAATAGGAGATAAATTAATATTGGAAACTGATGCTTCGGATAATTGCTGAGGATGTGTTCTCAAAGCAATTCCTGCAGAATATTGGAATGAAAACAATCCTTCCAATACTTTTGGTATTCGTGGTAAGAAAACCACTATCCCAAAAATAATTCAAGAACATGAATTGATATGTGGATATAATTCAGGAAAATTTAAACCAAATGAACTGAATTATATTATTTTGAAAAGGAATTATTAGCAATTAAGCTTGCTATTAAAAAATTCCATATTTTCTTAGCACCTGAAGACTTTATTGTCAGAACAGATAATAAAGCTGTCAAAGACTTCCTCATAAATAAAAGAAATATTTTAGAAGGAAGAAGACTTAAATGGTTCAACCAAATTGCTATCTATACATTTTAAGTTGAACATTTAAATGGTACTAATAATTTTCTTGCAGATTATCTTAGCAGGAACTATGAAGAAAAACCTACTAACCAAGTAGAGTTTTAGAAACCCACTAAACAAGTGGAGTATGTTGCATATTTTAAAATAACACCCACTAAACAAGTGGAATATTTTGAAATATATTTTATCAAAACCACTAAACAAGTGGAGTTTTCTATTTTCAGGATGGGAGATAAGCACCCAGGAGAAGTAAAAGGAGATTGGGTAACTGTTGCTAAAAAGGCAAAAACCCAAGCATAATCGTCTACACAACCTAAACAAAATCATGTTTATGTTGTATTCAGTGGAAGAAATCCAGACTTCTATGACAACTGGAATCAGTGTTTTATGCAAGTAAACAAATACCCTGGTGCATGTCACCAAAAATTTGACACTATGCCAGAAGCCATTATAGCATGGGAAAATTTGATGAAACAGTTAGGACCTCCTAATATGATTTACCAGTTCTCCAAACTACAGACCAAGGAAAGCCTCCTTGATACTGAAACTTACGACTTTCACAACCCAGGAATCCCCTGCGAGTTGTATACACCATTAAATGAAGCATGGAAATCTCATCTCCGAGATAAAAGAAAATATTTTAGAAAAAATATGAGTATCCTTGCTAACAAAATTGCTGAACAAACAGTAACTTTGGACAAATTCAAAAGTTTGAGCCTTAAACTCATAAAAAGCTTAAACTATGAAAATGAAGATTTTCCTCTAGAAAAAATTGATACTTTTCTGGAATTTTCTGAATTACTGGAAAATGATTTTCCTGACAAGATCTTCAATACTATCATGAGAATTTGTCTATTTGAAAAAGCAAAGATAATTAAATTCTCCCATGTCCTCTATTCCAAATCGAAATTTTACCAAAAATCGAGGACCATGAGCAAATGATAAAAAGTCTTTTACTCCAACATTTTTACTCTAGCTTAAATTATAGTGATGACATGCCAAAACTGCATTTCATTACTGAAGAAGGATATCCACCTTGGGATATTGAAACAATTGAATGGGGGTTAGTAAACAAACTAATCTTCTCCAGTGTAGCCTGTTCCACTCATTTTGAATTTTTACCTATGAAGATCAAAACCATGATCTATCATGTATTGACAAAAAGCAGGTACAAATATACTCGATATCTGTCATTTCATATCACAAGCACAACTGGTTGGCGATCAAGAGAAATTTTCTATCAACCCTACCAGATCTGGTACCTCGGAGCTACTGAGGACTACAAATGGGACGAGATTGAACAAAATTGGGAAATTGCACTTAATGTACCGTTGGACCAGTTGGACACAACGATATATTGGTCACAAAACCTGATCAATACTTCAAACCATGCAGAATATTTTTGTCGGGAATCAGCATTAAAATTCATGGTAACTGATGGCAGACGATTATTTGTTACCAATTTACCGATAAATTATACTACCTCGCTTGAACAACGAGCGGCAGTAAGGGAGTTTCTAAATAATTTGAAAAATAAAAATAATTTGGATGTTCCCTTTGAACAATTAAGCCATGCGGAGGAATACGAACAAGCCCAATTACATGGACCTCCAAATCACAGCCCTAACGATAGTATGTCTTTCGACTCTGTCGCTGAGGCCAATATTGCCAATGCATTCGATGCATGACAATTGGAACAAGGAAATAAACCCACATGGACGACTGCAATTCATCCAGCACACGGAGTGGGATATGGACATGGACAGTAAATAGCTGACGCATGTGATGACGATTTGGACATTTAAAACAAAAACATCCAAATCAGTTACTATTTACTTTTTTGAATCAGTTGTAATATTTCTCTTACTCTTTTGTACTATCTTCTCCACATATAATATTAGTCCGATCATTTTCGACATTTCCGACTTGTGTAATTGTGGTATCAGAGCATGACTCACACTAATGAAGTATTTAGTTAAGGTTCTTAATGATGTTCTAAGATACTTGTGCAACTTATATTAATAAATTCAATATGTATAACCTTATTAGGACCAAGTGGGAGACTATTAGAATTAATATTTAATTATTTAATAATTACAAAATTGGCCAAATTTTGTAATTATAAATTAATTATTTCTCCTAATTAGAGTGGTTCAAATAAGGGGACGAATTTAATTAAATTAATTTATTAGTCTTAGAAAATTGTTATTCCAAAGGTCGCATGACTTTTGGTATATTTGTGAGTCCCTTTAGCTACTTTGGTGGATGGTAGATGTCGAGTTTTAAGGGGAATTTCGGGTCCCCTTCCACCCTATATATAGTGAACCAATCTCCACTATTTGGTACACAATAACACACAAAATATATTTGGGTTAGGAAGTAAAAATCTTGATTTTTCAAATTTTCCATATTTTGGATTTCTAGTTGTTTTCCAAGAGTGATTTTGGATCAGTTGGGAGGAAGAGATAAGAGCTCGAAGAAGGAACAACAATGAGCTTTTAGGAAGTTGTTCTCAAGACACGTCAAGGGCTAAAAAAAATCAAATCTTCATGGAAAAAGATATTTTTCCATATAATTTGTAGTTAAACAAATGAAATTATGATTGCATGATAATATTGAAGATCTTTGTAAGAATTATTTTCATGTTGTAAATAATTCTTATTCATATTACATTTCCAGATTAAAATTGTAATATTTGTAAGATTAAATTACATCATGTGGGCCAGTTAATGAACTATTTTAAATTTCTAACCTTTGAACTTGGACATGAGTCTGGTGGATTTTATTACTGTTGAATTTATAGTATAAATATTGTGTTGTTGAACCGGTGGAAGGGATTTATATTGCTGGTTTATCGTTAGTGATCAAGAATTATTTTAATGATTTAACAATTTGTTTTTTATGTGTAAATAAAAAACACTCTCTCAATTTAAAAAAAAAATAAAGACTCTTGAAAGTAATTATGTAAGATTTTTATGGAATTGGGGCCATCCTAATGGGTCGCACCAAAAATGAGAAAATGGGGTTAAGGAAAAAAATCCCGTTTCTCACCACTCACGCGGCGTTCACGGGATCCCAAGGACATAAAGCGATCTTCGTCAAAGGTGTATAGAGGTTAGAGTCGCCAACCTATTTTACTCAAAATAAGCAAAATCGGTACCCATCTCCGAATATACGACATAAAAAGACTAATGATGCATACGAAATCCAGAAAATCATGGAGTCGGAGACTATGTTACGAAATGAGAAGGTGTTAGACACTTATTTCGCCGTTTCGATCGCTCATTGGATATAAAATGTTCTCATTCTCCTAAAACATGTAATCATATGTATAATGTGTGTGAGGTGAAAAATTTGTGTGTGTGTGTGCGCGCGCGCGCGGGCGCACGCGCATGTGTGAGGAGCAAAATCATCATGTTCGCATCATGTAAAAGACGAAAATGAATCATTTAAAGGAGTAAAACTAAAAGAAATGAATTTTTTTTAAAGATAGCCAGAATATGAACAATACACTGGATCGCGATTCACTGAGAAAGAGTGAATACGCATATCAACAAGACCCCTAAAAAGCTAGTAATTGAATAAAAGTGGCTAAACTATGTGCCATGTGTCGAATCGTGGCTCACTATGAAAAAGTGAATAAGCATGTCAACGAAACCGCTAAAAAGTAATAAAATAAGTAAAAATAAATTCACTATGAGCTATGCGACGAATTTTGACATGCTATGAAAAAGTGAATAAGCATATCAACGAAACCGATAAAAAGTGAGAAAATAGATAATAGTGGATAAACTTTGAGCAATGCTCTGGATCTTAACTCACTATGAAAAAACGAATACGTGTGTAATTGGGATCGCTAAAAAAGTAGATAGAAATAAATAAACTAATATATAAATACAAATTTATTAAGAATAAAGCGAAAGAGGTAAAATGAGGACTCAAATCCCAAAATAGCTTCGGGATGACTACGTAGCCAAAATCAGCATCACAGTTCACGTAGTTCGAAAAAAGAATAAAGTTAGGGCCTAACCCATAAAAACGAAACTAAAGTTTTTTATTTTAATTAGTGAAAAAGCGTGCACAAGAGGTGAAATGTGAAAAAAAACTCGAATTTTGGGTTTATAAGTGAAACCCTCTTTTTGAGTTTTTGGGTTTATGAAAATAAGTTTGAGAGTATATAAATAATAAAAATGTGATTTAGTGGTGAGAAAATAAGAATTAACTAGAAAATGTCCTAAAAGTAATGAAATATACAAAATGACATTAAATTGACAAAGTATGATGAAGTGGGATTAGACCTTTTAAGTGGTTTGAATTCTAATTTTTAAGAGTTGGGCAATCTGATTTTAAATGGTGGTGAGGTGGTAGCAAAAACTGAGGTGAGAGATTCATGTAAGGAAAGTTAATAGAATATTTTTGGTAGTGATGTAATAGGGCTACCGTACGAATTACGAGGCTGAAGGTCCTGAATGGTGAGGTCAAGATTTTCTTAAATAGGGAACCTTAAAGGGACAAAAAGACCAGGATCCCCTAAGGGGTGCTAGTCGGCATGGCTCTTGGTCTGCCTATTAGCAGGCCTACTATAATTGGCGGTTAAATAAAGTGTTCTCAGCTTATCGGCAAGGGGTACCTATAGGTAGACTAAAAATGAATTTTTCTAAACAACGATCATAAAATACAAATCGTAAGTCCATTTTGTGCATCGTCATGACCATTGGAAAGAGGATTCAGATCTCTATAAGTGTCTGGTGACCTCTAGTTATGTTTTAAAGGAAGTCATGTGGTTCGAGATATGAAGGGACTTTGTTTGGACCCTATGAAAGTGTAGGGGTACTAAAATAGGGATTTTATAGTAATAATAATGATTTAGTTTTTTATATTCATGGTGTGTAAATTGTGTGTTAATAACCCTTAGATGTGAGGCTTACAATTTTAATTTACCCTCTTTTGATATCTTTAAACTTTAATGAAGGAGAGAGACTTTCCAATCTTAAATTATGGGTTGAGGCATCACAACCTGGTAACAGAGCATATGTTCAACTTTCCTTTCGGGCTTGGGGTAATGTAGCATATTTTCTTTCATTTCAACTCTTTTAATGACTCTTTATTTTATCTTAATATAATGGTTGGTCATAGACGCCACGTGAGTCTTAATTATATCAACGACTCACAAGAGAATGTTCAGTTTATGGTTATTACATGATCACATTTAGGATGAAGGTAAGTTAATCTAGAGGACTTTGTGTTTTATGGTTATGAAAACAAAATTTAATTTAATTTATAAAAATCTATTTTTAAAGACATTTGTGTAAAGTTTCAGGAGAGTTTATTGTAGCGAAGCCTCACTACTAGAAATATATATTTTTTCGATGGTTTTAGAATTCAATTTATGACCGTTTTTATTATACCGTTAGAATGAATACTATTATTTCGCAATTATGACCCCTTTTGTATTTAAATAAATAATTATGGCGCACGTTGTGGCCATCCCCGATCCTCGCGAGGGGATAGGATCCTGGTCCTGTGCATCCCTCTCGGGAGCGCTTCGGCTGACGTCGTTGATGAGGTGAAAAATGTAGAGAGATGGAGTCGCCAGTCTATTTTACTCAAAACAGACAAAAGAAAAGGGAGCCATCCCGAAAGACAACATCCAAAGACTTATTAATATTTATGAAACCAAAATGATTCGAAAAGGGTCCGGAGGCTAAATTACGAAATGGGAAGGTGTTAGGCACCCATTCCGCCCTTACGATCTCTCATGGGTTATTACTATTTTTCTTTATTTCCCCGTGATATGTGTGCATGTGTATATGTAGCGGAGATAGGAATCATCAACTTGTATGATGGAAGAGATAAAGCGAATCATCTACAGGAAAGTTCTTATAAGTAATATTAGAAAAATAGGATTTAAGCGATTATCCTAATGTTGATCGTTATAACGCAACGATAACACTTATGAAATAATACGCCACTAAGTATAAATATACGTATATGTGAACATATAGAACCTAAGGGAGTTAAGTTTAAAGAATATAGAAAAAATAGAAGAAAAAGTAGGAAAAGGACTCGAGTCTCGGGTTTTACCCCGAGACGCCTACGTAGCCTATAGAGGCCTAAAAGTCCACGTAGTTCGTATTGAAATGAGGAGTGAGATTTATCCCATAAATCCAATTGGGGACTTCTCTTATATGTGTGTGTGTATGTGTGTGTGTAAAAAAGTGTTTTAGTTATGAGAAAAGTGTGAGAATTCCCGTTTGGAATTTATAAGCAAATCCTCTTTTTCTTATTTTTTGGGTTTTATTTATATGAAAATAAGAGATGTGAAATAATACTAGATAAAAAGTATATTAGGATCTGTGATATGAGAGAATAAAAGTACTAAGTAACAAAACAAATTAATGCAAATTTAGGAGAATTTAAGGAGAGAGTGGAAAAAGCTCGACCTTCTTGAAGATCTTGAGCTTGATCTTGGATGTTGGAGAGAAGCCCTTGCACTTGGGTGATGATGGAGGGTGCTTAATTCACTAAGTTTGATTAAAAAAGTGATGAAAGGTGAAGGTTGGACTAGGATTTAGATATGGAAAACACACTGACTTCGAGAGGGGTTTTCTGAGCTTCCTTAGAGTAATGGATCTCTGATCTTTCTCTTTTTGGAATGAGGTTAGGCCCTCCTTTTTATAGGCCCAGGGAATTGACGATTGGCATAGCCCTAGTCCTACCAATCGAAGGGTGTGTTTAGGCACACTACTAATAGGCGGGGTCTGGAACCTGCCGTTTGGCAGTCTCTTTCAGGTTCCTTCGGAAAATCGGTCGTAGAGAGAAAACCGTTAATTTGAATTACACACGGGGTAGACCGTTGAAAAGGTAATTCAGAGACCTTAAAAAGTCCTTCGGACTGCTCTTGGGTTCAGGAGTTGACTTTAGGTCAAATGTGGCTCGGAAGTGTTCGTCGGTCCTTTGGATGGGGAAACTTCGGACGCAAACGGATTGTTTGTCCGCATGGTAAGTCAGAATCGTGCATAGGGTGGACCGTTGGAAAGGTTAGGAGATGTACTTCGACATTCCAAAGAGATTGACTCGGTTTGGGGAGTTGAGTTTGGTCAACTGGGGCCTGGAAACATTCGGTGACCATTAGGAGTAAAACAGATCGTTCGTCCGTATCGTAAGTCAGAATCACGCATGAGGTGGACCGTTGGAAAGGGGTTTCAATTCCCTTCAAAGATTCATTTAGTATTGATCGACTTGAAGAATTGACTTTGGTCAAATGGAGGCTGGGAGCGTCCGGTGACCTCCTAATCGAGCTTCCAGGGAAAATGGGTTGTTCGTCCGCACCGTAAGTCAGAATTGCGCACGAAATGGACCGTTGGAAAGGGGACTCAGTGCCCTTCAAAGATTTATTCAATCTTATTCGAGCTAAAGAGTTTGAATTATGCTCAAACGGAGCCTGGGAGTGCTCGATGGACTTTAAGTCAGTACCTGGGGTATGACTTGGGTTTGCAATGATGAAGGGAGGTGATAGGGACCTAAGAAGATGTTGGGGGTATTAGAATGGGGTGTCTAGAGAGCCCCTCAATGGGTGTGTTTGGAACAAACGATAGCCATCGAATAGACACCACATGATGCCTTTGAAAGAGGATAACTAGAGGGTTGAGGTCGATTCTGAGGACCTAAGGATGAGGATGACCAATTCTACAGGTCGAAGCCAATTCTGAGGGCTTGAAGATGAGGGTGACCAATTCTGCGGGTCGAAGCCAATTCTACGGGCTTGAAGATGAGGGTGACAGATTCTGTGGGTCTAAGACAATTCTGAGGGCTTGAAGATGAGGGTGACCGATTTGGAGGATCGAAGCCAATTCTGTGGGCTTAAAGATGAGGGTGACCGATTCTGTGGGTCGAAGCTAATTCTGAGGGCTTAAGGATGAGGGTGATCGATTCTGCGGTTCGAAGCCAATTCTGCGGGATTGAAGATGAGAGTGACCGATTCTGCGGGTCGAAGCCAATTCCGCGAGCTTAAGGAACATGCTGGGGATGGTCTTAAAGGAAGTGATGACCAAAGAAATGATAGGGCTGACCAATTCTACGATTCGAAACCAACTCTAAGGTCTTAGGTTGTGATGACCAATTATGTGGGTCAAAGCTAATTCTACGGGCTTAAGGTTGAGATGACCAATTCTGCGGGTCGAAGCTAATTTTGCGGCCTTAAGGTGAGATGACCAATTCTGCGGGCTTTAGGTGAGATGACCAATTCTACGGGTTGAAACCAATGTTGCAGGCTTTAGGCTGGGGATGACCAATTTTGCGGGTCGAAGCTAATTCTGGGGGCTTAAGGTTGAGATGACCAATTCTGCGGGTCGAATCCAATTCAATGGGCTTAAGGTGAGATGACCAATTTTTTGGGTCGAAGCCAATTCTGCGGGCTTTAGGTGAGATGACCAATTCTGTGGGTTGAAGTCAATTCTGCGGGCTTAAGGTTGAGATGTCCAATTCTACGTGTCGAAGCCAATTCTGCGGGATTAGGTTGTGATGACCAATTATGTGGGTCGAAGCCAATTCTGCGGGCTTAAGCTGAGATGATCAATTCTACGGGTCGAAGCCAATTCTACGGGCTTAAGGTGAGATGACCAATTCTGCGGGTCGAAGCCAATTCTGCGGTCTTTAATTGAGATGACCTCGGGAAACTCTGTTGGGAAATTACCTTGCTGCTGAAATGATTAGGTGGTCCAGGGTTAGGACGTATTTCTCTGGGAAAATTGAGGCATTTGGGGAATAGGAGATAATCCTGGAGTTTTAGATATTTTGGAGGTCCCCTGGGGACGTTGACGGGGAGAGATTCACTCAGTTTTTGAGAGTTTTGCTGGGGAAATAGGGGTTTCTCTTGAGGAAGTACGAAATTTTCTTGGTGAAAATGTTCTAAATCCTTTTCGGGATTTTTAGGAATTTTTTGAGGAATTTTCAGGGTTTTTTAGTATTTTTTGGGAATTTCTGTACGAAAATTTAAGGGAGGTGCCGGTCGGCATGGTGTAGAGGGTGTCCTTCGGTAGTGGCATGGACTTTTGGACTACCTCGAGAAGGTAAAGGGTCAGTTCCGATCAGTAGGTGGGGGCACAGTGCCAATCGGCATACCCCTTGGCATCCTATATAAAGGGGACGAATTCCCCTCATTTTTCATAGCTTCTTGCCTTCTCTCTTTCTGCAATTTTCTTTTGCGAATCATTCTAGCATTCCGTAATCTAAAAGGTGGCCACCTTTGTGAGCACTGCAGTACATCGGGGATGGTTGATTATTGATGACTGGGTAAACGTGGAGTGGAGGGCCAAGGCGCCTCTTGCTTTGGTGAGTGAGAACTCTTTTGATGCATTCGAGCCAGTTGTGGACGAGCGGACTTTGCTGCGGGAGCCGTTGCATCATCGCACTTTGAGGGTGGTGAAACCTAGCGGTTATGTAACTAAAATAATCTTTGGCATTCTCTTTTTTATGGTTTTCCTTTTTTCTTAGATTCTGATAAGGTTTTTCTCTTTTGGCAGTCTGATGTTTCTTTGTTTAATATGCGTTCCCACGGGACGACGAGGCTTAAGGATGTCTGGGAGCATCTTCCACCTATGGTGCATTGGGTGGTATCTTCAGCAGGCTTTGGGAGGTTAGCGTCTGTGCTGGATGAGACGCCTCGTTCAACGACGGTCTTATGTGCCCAGGGGGAGAGGTTGTGGGACACTAACCACACCTTTCATTTTAGTTTTGGGGAGATGACTGTGACTCCCATAGATGTGCAGCTGCTGCTGGGGCTGGATTATGATGGGGAACAGATAGAGGTGGATTACTCCTTGCGGGTGAGGCCGTAGGCAGTGCGCGCGACGCTTGGTGATGTAAGGAGGATAGTGTTTGGGGACTCTATCTGTTTGTCACTGCTGAAGGATGTTTTATTGGGCAGGGAGATCGATGTGGAGGATGGGCTGCAAGTGAGGCAAATTGTCCGGTTGTTCATTTTGCTGGTATTGGGGGGATTTCTGGTGGCGTCGAGCAGCGACGTTGTCCACTTATGGTTTTTACCATACCTGAGGTTGTTTTCGAACATCCTCTATATGATTGGGGGTGCATGACTTTGGAGACCCTCTATTTTTCCTTGGATGCATTTAGTCGGTGCTGCCGGAAGTCTTTCACTGGAGCCATGTATCTTCTTGAGGTATTCTTTAATTTGCGCATTTTTCTTTCATGCATTTGCATTTTCCTTATGCACCTCTTTTGATTGCGAATTCTTGTCTTTCGCAGACGTGGTTCTATGAGGTGATTGGGTGTAATACCCATCTGATCGCTTTGAAGGACAAGACCGTTAGGGACTTTATCCAGTTGCATCGATGGCGTAAGGCCAATCGGCAGTCGAGGAGGTATCTCTCTAGAGGTGGTGCGTCAAGTCTTGAATGGCCTGACCAGTGATAGGGTAAGAATTTTCCTTCTTCAGTCTAAGACCTTTGGGTGCTCTGATTCCATATTTCTTTATATTTTATTTAGGATGTTTCAGGTGACCTTTTACCCTTGGGGGACGACCGTTCAGGACGCGGGGTTAACTGGGGTAAATGCGCAGATGATGCATTTGCCGACGCACGAATTTGGCCACTTTTGGTATCTCGGGGAGAGGGTGGTCCGACAGATTGCCAAGGGGGAGGTAGTGGTACCACTTGCAAGGCCTCCCATGTCTATGAGGCGGGAGCGGCTGCTGCTAGAGGATGTGAGGATTGCAGCGATGATTGGCGAGTCCTACCTGCTTTACATCGATACGACTGTGCCGTATGATCATATGGACTTTATGACAAACTGGCTGATGGCGCCCAGTATATATGATGCACTACCCTTCCCTCCTGCAGGTTCGAGTCGGCTAGTGGGGTCCTCCCACAACGGTGGTGGTCTGTCGACATCTGTGGTGGCGGCGACCTCGAAGGTCCGTTTTGTGCGACTGCATACCCCTTCATACAATATTCGGCGGGCTGATGGAGGGATGGTATCTGTATTGCATCGTCCTCATGCGATGGACCCGGAGTAGTTGGGCTTGATAGAGGAGGTTCTTCGATCCTGAGGTATATCTTTTATGTTCTTCTCCTTTAGTTTCTTTTGATCTTTTCTGCTTAATACTGATTCTGCCTTTTCTTGCATCACGTTCGGATGTCCACCACTTGGCTGAGGGATATTAGGGACTGGATATCTTCGGTGACTGCCCATATTCGAGATGCAATTCCTGTTCCTTCTTTCTTGGTGTCGTCTACCTCATCCAGGGAGGAGTCTGGTTCTGGTAGCAGCGGTGCGTCATCTTGCCGTAGGGGAAAGAGAGCGCGTCGCAGGGGTGGAAGCTCTTAGGAGAGAGAGGGGAAATGGCAAGTGATAGAGAAAAAATGAATATAGGTTCGAGCTGAGTCCCATTTGTTTTTTGATTTTCTTTATTTTCTTGCAACATAATGTAATGCAGAAACATATATCTATGCAATGCAATGGAAATTTTTTTACTATCTTCTGTTGATGATGAATGAATGAATGCATGCACATGCGCTTTTTACTTTGCTGTTGAGACCATAAAAAGAAATATATTTGGGATTTTGAAGGAAAGTTTTATTTAAAATGAGAATTTATATAAAGCTGAAAAGGGGATTTTTGAAATTTTGTTGAGAATATCAATTTATTTTGAGTTTTCTGAATTTTGACAAAAGAGGAAAAAGTAAAATTTCCAAAAGTAAGGGGTTGCCGATCGGCAAGCACCTTGTCTAGCCTATCGGCAGGTCAGTCCAGTTCTATCAATTCAAAGCTTTGATTAGTACCCTCTTCAGCCTTTGGTACCTTGTGGGGCAGGATTTCTTTCGATTTCTACAGAGGTTATGTCCTTAGTGGGAGTTTTCAAGTATAAAAGAGGGGTAAGAGTAGAGTGTTTTCCTCACATCTTCACATTCCTATTTTCTTGTTCTGTGAGATGGATCTCCCTAGTAGTGTTGATTTTTCCAACTACCTAAAGACTTTGGGGGCGATATGCTCCTATAACATCGACTACGATGCTTACAACATTCGTCGAGTTTCTCTATGGCGTAATCAGTCCATAGAGTGGAATATGATGATGGCGATGGTACAATTCTGGTACCCCAAAGAATATGCATTTCGCTTTGTCTTGGAAGAAGTCTGTCCGACTTATGAGGAATTTTCTGCCATATTGGGGATAAATCTCGACGTTGTTGCGGCTCTACCTGAGTTTTCCCGTTATCCCCGAGAGTTATTGGCCGGGCTTCTTTATGTTTCATCCTCGACGGCTAGATCATTGGTGGATGGAGGTATGATTTCTCTTCTAGCGGTGTTGCGGTCTGTGCATTTGTAGGAGGTTGGTGATGTTGGATATGCTGGTGCTGTCGTTCTAGGATTGGTTTCAAAATTGCTACTAGTAATCAGGGAGCTGCTGGTGGACCCACAACTTGCAACTATTACTCCATGGATGTCTTACTATCATAATCCTGCGGCGGTGATACTGGCAGAGACTTTGAATGGCTTAGATGCCTGGCGAGAAGGTCGTTCTGACTTTCTGAGGGGTAGCCCTGTGATGTTGTTCATGTGGTTGTCCGAAAGATTTCGCTTGGTGACTCCTCCGGAATACCCTTTGTCGATTGTACCCAACTTCTTTTTGTGCCATTTCATCAGTGTTGGTCTGGATATTGAGGGCTGGGAGAACTGATTTGTGGAGCATGGAGCTCCAAATCTGCGCTGGTTAGTACCTTGGTAGGTACAACTGTTGCATATTCTGGAGCTGGTGGAATACCCGTACGTTCGGTTGGTTAGTCTTAGACATACCTCTTTCTATTTCCCTTGGCGGCTTCTGCGCTAATTTGGCTGGGAGCAGGTCGTGCCACCTCGGACACTAGATTTATTTCTGATAGAAGATCTGACAGGGCGTCTGCGCATGCGGCTTAGCTCTTTGTGGGAGAGTCGACGTCCGTCGACCCGTCCCTCTCACTCTGTTGAGAGAATTTGGCACTATGGCCATCCCCGATCCTTGCTGCGTGATGGAGGATCCTTAAGTCCCGCGCATTCCTCTCGGGAGCGCTTTGATCAGTGTCATTTGAGGTGAGGTGAAATATGTAGAGAGATTAGAGTCGCCCGTCTATTTTACTCAAAACAGACAAAAGAAAAGAGGAATCCATACCGAAGGACAACATCTAGAGATATACTGGTGCATACGAAACTAAAATGATTCGAGAAGGGTCCGGAGGCTAAGTTACGAAATGGGAAGGTGTTAGGCACCCATTCTGCCTTTTCGGTCTCTCATGATTTTTTGTTATTTTCCTTTTATTTTCCCCGTGATATGTGTGCATGTGTATATATAGTGGAGATATGAATCATCGACTTGCACCATGGAAGAGGTAAAGCGAATCATCCGTAGGAAGGTATAAAAGTATTAAAAAATATGATTTAGTCAATCATCCTTATGTTAATCGTTATGAGGGAACGATAACGCATACGGAATGATACGCCCCTAAAAATAAATATATATAGTGTAAGAGAATGGAGTTTAGAGAAAATATTAAATGAGAGAAAAAGTAAAAAAATAGGACTCGAGTCTCGAGTTTTACCCCGAAACGCCTACGTAGCCTATAGAGGTATCAGAGTCCACGTAGTTCTCATACAAAACGAGGGGTGGGGTTATCCCATAAATCCAACTGGGGATTTTCTTATTTGTGTGTGTGTGTGTGTAGAAAAAGTGTTTTAGTTGTGAGAAAAGTTTAAGAAAAGTGTGAGAATTCCCATTTGGAATTTATGAGCAAACCCTCTTTTTCTTGTTTTTTGGGTTTTTATTTATATGAAAATAAGAGATGTGCAATAATACTAAATAAAAAGTATATTAGGATTTATGAGATGAGATAATATAAAGTGCTACGTAATAAAACAAGATATTATGAATTTATGAGAATTTAAGGAGAAAATTGACAAAATTGGACCTTCTTGAAGATCTTGAGCTTGATCTTGAATGTTGGAGGGAAGCCTTTAGACTTGGATGATGATGGAGGGTAGTGAATTCACCAAGTTTGGTGAAAAGGATGATGAAAAGTGAAGGTTGGAAAGGGATTTAGGTGTGGAAATCACGCTGACTTCGAGAGAGGTTTTCTAGATCTGCTGAGAGTGATATCTATCAGATCTGGGCCCCCCTTGAAAGTGAGGTCAGGCCTCCTTTTTATAGGCCCAGGGAGTTTACGATCGGCATAGCCATGTTCTTACCATTCGGCAGGTGCGTTTAAGAACACTGCCAATAGGCAGGGTCTGGGACCTGCTGTTTGGAAGTGTCTTTCAGGCCTTTTTGGAAAATCGATCGCAGAACGTAAACTATTGATCAGAATCGTGCACGGGGCAGACAATTAGAAAGATAATTCAGATACCTTCGAAAGTCCTTGGGACCGCTACCGGGTTTGGGAGTTGACTTTGGATTAAATGTGTCTCGAAAGCATTCATCGGTCTATTGGACGGGAAAATGTCGGACGCAAACGGATCGTTCGTCCGCATGGTAAGTCTGAATCGTGCATGGGGTAGACCGTTGGAAAGGTTAGGAGATGTACTTTGACATTCCAAAGAGTTTGATCAAGTTCGGGGAGTTGACTTAAGTCAACCGAGCCTGGAAGCATTCAGTGACCTCTCGAAGTAAAACGGATCATTTGTTCGTACCGTAAGTCAGAATCGTGCACAGAGCGGACCGTTGGAAAGGAGTTTCAGTTCCCTTTGAAGATTCATTCATCCTCGGTTGAGATAAAGACTTTGATTTAGGTCAAATGGAGCCCGGGAGCGCCCGATGGCCTTATAATTGAGTTTTGGGGAAAATGGGTCGTTCGTACGCATGGTAGGTCGGAATTGCGCATGGGATGGACCGTTGGAAAGGGGTTTTAGTTCCCTTAAAAGATTCAGTCAGTCGTAATCGAGATGAAGAGTTTCACTTTTGGTCAAACGGAGCCTAGAAGTTCTCGATGGCTTCTAGGTCAGTACTCAGGATATGACCTGGGTTTGTAGTGATAAAGGGAGGTGCTATGGACCTAAGGAGAGTTTAGGGGGTAACAGAATGGGGTGTCTATAGAGCCCCTCAACGGGTGAGTTTGGAACAAATGATAGCCGTCGAATAAACACCGCATGATGCTTTTGATGAAGGATGAACAATTCAGAGGGTCGAGGCCGATTTTGAGGACCTAAGGGAGTGAGGATGACCAATTCAGAGGGTCGAGGCCGATTTTGAGGGTCAAAGCCAATTCTGTGGGTTGAAGGTGATCATGAAAGACTGAGGACCGAGGTCAATTCTAACCTAGGAGAGGTGACGACCGAGGACCGAGGTCATTTATGACCTAACTAAGGCGACGATCCAAGACCGAGGACCGAGGTCAATTCTGATCTAACTAAGGTGATGATCCAAGACCAAGGTCAATTCTGATCTAAGAGAGGTAACGAACCAAGACCGAGGTTAATTCTGACCTAAGAGTGGTGAAGTCCGAGGACCGAGGTTAATTCTGACCTAAGAGTGGTGAAGTCCGAGGACCGAGGTCAATTCTGCCTAACTATGGTGACGATTCAAGACCGAGGTCAATTTTGACCTAAAAGAGGTGACGACCGAGGTCAATTCTAACCTAAGAGAGGTAACGATCGAGGTCAATTCTGACCTAACTAAGGTGACGATCCAAGATCGAGGTCAATTCTGACCTAAGAGAGGTGACGACAGAGGACTGAGGTCAATTCTGACCTAACTATGGTGACGATCCAAGATTGAGGTCAATTTTGACCTAAGAGAGGTGACGATCGAGGACCGAGGTCAATTCTGACCTAACTAAGGTGACAACCCAAGACCGAGGTCAATTCTGACCTAATTAAGGTGACGATCCAAGATCGAGGTCAATTTTGACCTAAGAGATGTAACGAACGAGGACTGAGGTCAATTCTGACCTAACTAAGGTGACGATCCAAGACCGAGATCAATTCTGACCTAAGAGAGGTGACGACCGAGGACCGAGGTCAATTTTGACCTAACTAAGGTGACAATCCAAGACCGAGGTCAATTCTGACCTAAGAGTGGATGAAGATTGGATTTTGGGTTCCACCGGGGAATGAGATGGGGAAAAAGTAGAGTGTCCTTTGGAGACTTTGAAAATGTCTCTCTGGAGTTTCGCTGGGGAAATGGTGGTTCCGCTTGAGAGAGTGTGGAATTTTCTTAGTGAAAATGTTCTAAATCCTTTCTGAGATTTTTAGGAATTTTCTGAGGATTTTTCAGGATTTTATGGGAATTTCTGTATGAAATTTTACGGGGGTGCCAATCTACACGGATCAGAGGGTGCCATTCGGCAGTGACACGGACTATTGGATTGCCTCGGGAAGGTAAGGAGATAGTGCCGATCGGTGGGTGGGGAGTCAATGCCGATCGTCATGACGCCTAGCATCCTATATAAAGGGGGAAAATTCCCCTCATTCTTCACAGCTTCTTGCTTTCTTTCTCTTTGCGATTTTCTTCTGCAAATCATTCTAGCGTTTTGATCTCTAAGAAATGGCTGCCTTTGTGAGCATTGCAGCGCATAGGGAATGGTTGACTATTGATGACTGGGCGAACGTGGAGTGGAGGGCCAGGGCGCCTCTTGCTTTGGGGAGCGAGAATTCCTTTGATGCATTCGAGCCGTTTGCGGGTGAGCGAACCTTGGTATGGAAGTCGTCACGTCATCACTCCTCGAGGGTGCTGAACCCTGGTGGTTATGTAAGTAACCTAACCTTTGGCATTCTTCTCTTTTTTGTGATTTTTCTTTCTTTCTTGAATTTTGACAAGGTTTTCTTTTTTGACAGTCTGATATCTCTTTAAAGAACATGCGTGCCCTTCGGACGACGGGGCTTAAGGATGTCTGGGAGCATCTTTCACCTGTGGTGCGTTGGGTGGTATCATCAGCGGGTTTTAAGAGGTTGGTGTCTGCGCTGGATGAGACGCCTCGTTTGACAGAGGTCTTATGCGCTTTGGGGGAGAGATGGTGGGATACTACCCACACCTTCCATTTCGGTTTTGGGGAGATGACTGTGACTCCTATAGACGTGAAGTGACTGCTGGGGCTGGATTACGACGGAGAGCAGATAGAGATGGATCGCACCCTACGGGTCAAGCCAGAGGCGGTGAGGGTGGCGCTCGAGGATGTGGGGAGGATAATGTCTGGGGATTCCATCCGACTATCCTTGCTAAAGGATGTCCTATTGAGTAGGGTGGTTGATGTGGAGGACGGGCTGCAGGTGAGGCAAATGGACCGATTGTTCATTTTGCTGGTGCTGGGAGGCTTTATGGTGGCATCGAGCGACGAAGTCGTCCATTTGTGGTTCTTGTCGTACTTGAGGATGTTTTCGAACATCCCTATTTATGATTGGGGGAGCTTGACTTTGGCGACCCTCTACTTTTCTTTGGATGCTTTCAACCGGTGTTGCCAGCAAACTTCTACTGGAGCCACGTATCTCCTCGAGGTATTTCTTTAATTTGTGTATTTTCCTTTCATGCATTCGTAATTTCATTATGAGTTTCTTTTTTATTATAAATTCTTGTCTTTGGAAGATGTGGTTCTATGAGGTGATTGGGTGCAATACCCAACTAATTGCTCTAAAGGATGATACTATTGGGGACTTTTGCTGATTGTATCGATGGCGGGAGGCCAATCGACAGTCGAAGGGATCTCTCTCTCTGGAGGTGGTGCGTCAGGTCTTGAATGGCCTGACCTTTGGTAGGGTAAGACTCTTTCCTTTTCAATCTTGGTTTTTGTCATGTTCTGATTATGTATTGACTTATGTCTGCTTGAGATTTTTAGGTGACCTTTTACCCTTAGGGGATAGCCATTCAGGATACGGGGGCGACCGGGGTGAATGTGCAGATGAGGAATTTATTGGCACATGAGTTCGGCCATTCTTGGTATCTGGGGGAGCGGGTGGTTCAGCAGATTACTGAGGAGGAGGTGGTGGTGCCACCTGCGCAGCCTCCTATGTCTATGAGGTAGGAGCGACTGATACCGAAGGATGCGAGGATCGCGGCGATGATCGGCGAGTCCTACTTGTTGTATACTGATACGTCCATGCCGTATGACTATATGGACTTTAACACGAGCTGGTTTATGGATCCCAACATATATGATGCCTTGCCTTTCCCTCCTGCGGGTTCGAGTCGGGCGGTGGGGTCCTCCCACAACAGCGGTGGCGACTTCAGAGGTTCCCTTTGTGCGGTTGCATACCCCTTCATACAACATTCGGCGGGCTTATGGAGGGATGGTGCCTATATTTCACCATCCTAACGTGATGGATCCAGAGGAGCTGGGTTTAATAGAGGAGGTTCTTCATCCTACGGTATACCTTCTTTCTCTTTTTTGTTCCTTTTCTATTTTGATCCCTCTTTTGATACTGATTCTGCCTTTTACTTGCAGAAAGTCTGTGTATCGACCACTTGGCTGAGGGATATTAGAGACTGGATCTCTTCGACGACTTCCCATATCCGGGATGCGGTCCCAGTTCCTTCTTGTTTGGTGTCGTCTGCTTCGTTTGGGGAGGACTCTGGCTCGGGTAGCGGGGGTGCATAGTCTCGCCGTAGAGGAAAGAGAGCGCGTCGCAGGGATGGAATCATGTAGAGAGAGGGAGAAGGGTAGGTGAGAGAGAGAATGTGGGTTCGGGCTGAGTCCCGTTATTTTTTTCTCTTTTTTCTATTTCCTGCAAAATTTATGTAATAAAGAGAACAAATATATATGCAATGCAATGGGATTTTTCATTATCTTTTGTTAATGATGAATGAATACATGCGCATGCGATTTTTACTTTGCTGCTGAGACCGTAAAAAGAGATATTTTGGGATTTTGAAGGAAGGTTAAAAATGAGAAATTTTATAAAGGTGGAAAAGGATTTTTGAAATTATATTGAGAATATCAATTTATTTTAATTGGGATTTTCTGATTTTGATAAAAAAAGGAAGAAGGAAAATTACCAAAAATAGGGGGTTGCCGATCGACAAGCACCTTGTCCTGCCTATCGGCAGTCAAGTCCAGTCCCATTAATTCAAAGCTATTGATTTGTGCCTTTTTCAGCCTTTTGTACTTTGTGGGGTAGGATTCCCTTTTATTTTTGCAGGGATTGTGTCTCTTGTGAGGGTTCTCAACTATAAAAAGGGGGAAGGGTGGAGTGTTTCCATCACTCCTTCACTTGTCTGCTATTTCTTAGTCTTGCAAGATGGATCTCCCTGGTAGCATTGAGTTTGCTAACTACCTCAAAGCCTTGGAAGCGATATGCTATTATAACATAGACTGCGATGCTTTCAACATGCATTGAGTCTCTTTGTGGCGCAATCGGCCCATTGAGTGGAACTTGCTGATGGAGGCAATACAATTTTAGTACCCCGAAGACCATGTATTACATTTTGGTTTGTATGAAGTTTGTCCTACCTACGAGGAATTTTCTGTCATGCTGGGGGTAAATCCCAATGTTGTTACGGCTTTACCTGAATTTTCTCGTTCTCCTAGGGATTTACTGGTTGGGCTTCTTCGCATTTTGCCTTCGGCGGCTAGATCACTGGTTGCTAGAGGAATGATCTCCCTCCCGACGGTGTTGCAGTACGTGCATCTGTGGGAAGTAGGCGATGGTATTAGTATCAAAATTATTACTGGTGATTGGGGAACTACGAGTGGATCTGCAACTTGCAGCCATTACTTCATAAATGTCATACCGTCGTAATCCTGCGACGGTGATACTGGCGGAGACCCTGAACGGTCTGGATGCCTGGTGAGAAGATCGTTCTGACTTCCTGCGGGGTAGCCCCGTGATGTTGTTCATGTGATTGTCTGAAAGACTCCGCCTGGTGACTCTTCCAAGATATCCTTTGTCGGTTGTACCCAACTTTTTTTCGCGACACTTCTTTAGCGTTGGCCTGTATATCGAGAGCTGGGGGAATTAGCTTGTGGAGCATGGGGATTGGAATCTTTATTGGTCAGTGCCTTGGTGGGGACAGTTGCTGCCTATTCTGGAGCTAGGAGAATACCCGTATGTGTGGCTGGTTGGTCTCAGACAGACCTCTTTATATTTCCCTTAGCAGCTTCTGTGCCAATTTGGCTGGGCACAGGTTGTGCCACCTCGTACACTAAATTTCTTTCTGGTAGAGGATTTGACCGAGCGTCTGCGCATGCGGCTTGGCTCTATGTGGGAGAATCGATGTTCGTCTACCCGTCCTTCTCAGTCTGTTGGGAGAGTTTGGCATATCCCTGGGGATTATATGAAGTGGCTATGGAGGAAAGTGGTTAGCAAGATGTTGGCAGTGGAGACTGGAAAAAAGTGGTTTGTTTCTTTTGACACCATGGAGGGAGGTGTTGTGGTCTTTTCGAAGCTGGTTCGAGCTTATCGATCCATGGAGTGTCTACGACACTCTGTTCTGGCAGGGGAAACTTGGGGACCCCAGGATGTAGATGATGATGAAGGAGCGAGCTCCTCTGGTAGTTGTGGGTATGATGATTTTTTTGTAATGGGGAATAAACGTGGAGATTTTATTTTGGCTTTTTTAGGAAGGTAGGGGGAAGGGAGTTATCCATTCCTTTATGTAATCCGTACCGAAATTTCTTATTAGTGAAATAAACAAGTTTCTGATCATCCATCTATGCCTTTCGATGAATTTGTATTGTTTGAATTATCTATACTGATCGCTAAGGCATATACAATCCTTTTGTTCAAATACATGTTGGAATTGACTGTTGTACTCGGAGATCAGAAAAGAATAGTATTTTGTTGAAAAAGAAAGGGTCGTGCTCATATAAGGTGTATGAGCTGCCTACGTACCTATGGGGTTTTTTGAAAATTTTTAATTTTGTTTAAAAATGGTTTTTTTGCAGAGGATCAGGCCCACGTAGTTCTGGGTAAGGGGAAATGAAGAGATTTTTTTTCTAGAATAGAAGGGAGATGAGAAGAGTCGTAGAGCGCCGAGATTTTGGACTAGGGGTAGAATTTCTTGAGATGGTCCAGGTTGTCTGAACGAGCCATCTCCTCCCCATTTAAGTCAATGAGCATGGAGGCACTGCCGGACAAAATCTTCTTGACAATGTAGGGGCCACTCCAATTGGGCTTGAATTTCCCTCTAGGGTCCCAGATGGGTTCTATGATTTATTTGAGGGCTAGGTCCCCTTCTCGGACATCGCGGTCCTTGATTATCTTATTTAATGACCAAGTTATTCGGTGATGGTAGCCTTGTATGTGGTATATATCTTTCAATCTCCTTTTGTCTAGGAGGGTCATCTCGTCCAGACGGCTTTGGTACCAGTCTTCTTCACTAAACTTGCTTTCAAGCATGGCGCATAATGAGGGTATTTCCAACTCCATGGGTAGGACTGCTTCCATGCTGTAAACTAGAGAGTAAGGGGTAGATCCAGTAGAGGTTCGAATTGAGGTTTGGTAGCCCCAGAGGGCGTACGATATCCGATTATCCCAATCTTGACAGCTTTCGATCATATTATTGATGATGGATTTAAGGTTCTTGTTGGCGGCTATAAATGCACCATTGGTCTGAGGTCGGTAAGGGGAAGATTTGTGTCTTTGAATCCCATACTCGTTGACCACCTCTGTGACTTCTGCCTCGAAATGCAACCCGTTATCTGATACTAGCTCGCGCGGGACCCCATACTAACAGATGATGTTTTTCTTGATAAATTTGGCCACTTTCTTAGCGTTCAGTACTGCGAATGATTCCGCTTTGACCCATTTGGTGAAATAATCAATGAAAACTAAGATGAACTCATGCCCATTCGAAGCCTTTGGTGTAACCTTCCCTATAATGTCGATGCTCCAAGTGGAGAACGGATAGGGAGAGGTCATGTTGTATACTTCGTGCGGAGGCAGATGCTGAAGGTTGGAGAATTATTGGCATTTGAGGCATCTCCGAACATAGGCGGTGAAATCCTGGGTCATGGTGGTCCAGAAGTAGCCTTGTCGAATGATTTTCTTGGTAAGCATGTGACCATTCATTTGAGGTACGCATTCCCCACTGTGGATCTTCTACATTATCTTTTTAATGTCAGCCCCTACGATGCAGTGCAGATGAGTTCGATCGAAGTTTCTTTTGGGCAGTTCTTTATAAGAGATGATGTAACTAGCAGCCTGTCTTCGGAGGGTTGCTCAATCTTTCTTATTGGAACCCTCGGGATACCTACCATACTTGAGGAGGAGCCAGATATCATAGTACCAATAATTGGCTATCTCGGGATCTTCTGTGGTGACGAGCTCAATGTGGTGGCAGTATGTTGGTTTGTCTTTCTTTTAAACTAGGAAGGGGGTCATTGTTATTCCTTCGAGCATGTAGACCATGGAGGACAAGGTAGCAAGGGTATCGGCTAAGTTATTCTTTAATCGGGGTAGGTAATGGAAGGTGATATCCTGGAATTAGGAGGTTCTAAGTGGGCATGGAAGGGTTGGAGTTTCTAGTCCTTGACTTTCCACTTTCTGAGAACTTGACCGATGATGAGGGAGAAATCCCCATAGACATCTAAGCATTGAATATCTTTCTCGAGAGAAACCTTGAGGCCTACTGTGCACGCCTCATATTCAGTTATGTTGTTGGTGCAAGGGAAATCCAATTTGATGGCGATGGGAGTGTGAGAGTCATCTGGGGCGATCAGAAGTAGCCCAATGTCGTATCCTTTTTTGTTGATACCACCGTCAAAGAACATTTTCCATCGAGGGTTGTCCTGAGCGGTGCAAAGGATGTTTTCATCTGGGAATTCGGAGACCCAGACATCATCTTTTTCTACGGGTAATCAACGAGGTAGTCAGGGATGGCTCTTCCTTTCATGGATTTCTGTGTGACGTACACGCTATCGAACTCGGCTAGGAGCATCAACCATCGAGCCATTCGGCTGGACAAGGTGGGTTTCTCTAGCAGGTATTTGATGGGGTCCATTCGGGATATAAGTTTAATGGGGAAGGCGAGCATGTAGTGTCGTAGCTTTTGGGTGACCCAGACAAGTGCGACACATGCCTTTTCCAAAGCGGTGTAGTTAACCTCATACCCGACCAATTTGCGACTGGCATAATAGATGGCTCTTTCTTTACAGGAATCTTTAAGGTATTGGGCTAGCAAAGCCCCAGCTGAAGTGTGGGTTATGGTTAGGTATAGGAGAAAGGGGAGACCAGGCTGTGGTGGCATGAGTACTGGGGGTTGGGTAAGATATTGTTTAATTCGTTCAAAAGCTTCTTAGCGTGCCTCATTCCAAACTTTTTTTAAATCCTTTCGAAGGAGTTTGAAAATTGGGTCGCAGATGGAGGTTAGCTGGCTGATGAACCGACTGATGTATTGCAATTTCCTAAGAAAACCTCAGACTTCTTTCTTTGTTTGGATAGGTGGCATCTCAAGTATGGCTTTCAACTTGGCAGGATCTATTTCTATCCCCTTATCACTGACCATAAATCCTAAGAGTTTTCCCTTTGAAACGCCGAAGACGCATTTCTGCGGATTGAGTCTCATCTGATACTGTCGCAGTAGTTCGAAGAACTTTCGGAGAGCAAGAATATGACCTTCTCTAGTTTTGGACTTGATAATCATATCATCCACATAGACCTCAACTTATTTGTGAATCAAATCATGCAGGATGGTTGTGGCAGCCTTCTGGTAGGTAGACCCAGCGTTCTTGAGACCAAATGGCATGACAATGTAGCAAAAGGTTCCCCATGGGGTGATGAATGCAATTTTTTCTTGGTAGTCTGGGTGAATTTTGATTTGGCTGTATCCGACAAACCCATCGATGAATGACTTGAGAGCATGATTGGTTGTGTTATCCACGATCATGTCGATACTGGGTAACGGATAATCATCCTTTGGAGAGGCTTTGTTCAAATCCCAATAGTCTACATACATTTGAACTTTTCCTCCTGATTTTGGCACGGGCACTATATTGTCTAGCCACGTGGGATATTCGATCACACGAATGAAGCCTATGTTCAACTGTTTGACCACCTCTTCTTTGACTTTGAGTGACCATTCGGTGTGGAGCTTTCTTGAATTTTGTTTGATCGGCTTGTAATCTGAGATAGTGGGGATCTCATGTTGAGCTATTTCATGATCAATGACGGGCATATCATCATAGGAACATGCGAAGATATCCACGAATTCCTTCAGGAATTCTTCGAGTTGTGCACACTCATGCTCGTTAAGGGTAGCCCCTATCCCAATCTTGCGTAGTTGGCTACTAGAACCGAGGTTAATAACAACAGTCTCTTCTTCATTAACTTGAATGTGGTTATGTTATTTATTATTAACCTTATTTAGATCAGTTAAGAATTGTTCATTTATAAAATCATCATCATCATTAAAAATTTGATTAGAATCCAAACAGTTAATGTAAGGCATAATAAGATACTCAAAATCTCCGTTTATTTCATTGATAGGAAAAATAGCATTGAGAATCTCTTCAAAAGAGGACTCGATTACATTTGAACAAGGATAGACAATTGAAGAAGACAGGGGGTAAACATTGGGATTATGGGAGATTTTAGTAGGTAGAACTGGCGCAGCATGCCAGTTGAGGAGAGGTGTATTAGCAGCTTTAATCAGGTGGGACGGATTCGGTGATGTAGTGCCTGAATGAACTATGCAGAGTGTTAGCCCTAGTGTTTATAAGTTGAAGGAATCTTTGGAGTCACTTTCCTCAGTCTCTTCGGCATCTTTGATCAGAGGTTGTTCATGGTGTTGGGAACTCTTGGCCCATGGGTAGCTGCCTTGGAACAAGATCTCCATTCCAGGCTTCATCTTCTTGTCTGTATGGTTATACCATGGTTCGGGAAAGCCGCAAAAGGGGAAGTCTTCACCCTCTTTGATGAATCATCCATTCAAGGAGTCACCTGGGATAGTCTGGATGCAGTCTAGTCTTCTCTTTGGTCGGGACTGGCGGATCATTCTGAGCTCTTGTTCTGACGGTTGTACCCCAAACCATAAAAAGGGAAAACCTTCTTCAGTTCAATCGGCTTGAGTATCCCTTGATGTCTTTGTCCTAGCCCCAGTCCTGGCATGAAGTGCATGTTTTTGAACATCTGAATCTCATTGACGTTACCATGAGGGTTGTATTGTGGATAAACCCTTTCTTTGAAGTTGTCCCCTACCGGGAGTAGAAGTGGTTCAACTCGGAATCCTGATAGGAGCATATCATTTGACCTGTGATGTATCTTAAGGATCGAACTGCTGGTACTTGCACCCTCGACATTGTCGTCGTCGCCTGTTGATACCGAAATTAATATGCTGATATGGACGAATAATACGAAGACACGTGTCAATCTACGTGGCACAATAGTAACGAGGAAGTTCATTTCCCCGACCAACTCATGTTCTCTCCGAGCAACGAGGATACACCGAGGAACTTTAGTACTCCGAGGTACTCTAGCACTCTAAGAAACTCTTGAGCAACGAGCAACTAAGGCGGTCCGATCTGCATCTCGACCGTAGCATTAATTTCCAGATAATCAACAATTCAACTATTCATTGAATGTTTATTATCTTGGCGCACACGCTGCATTAAATGTATTACCCTTTCATATGTATATCATTTAATGTATCAACCCTTTCATGTACAGCCTAAGGGCTATAAATACCTTGTATCAACCTCATTCAAAGGAGGACCGAAATTTCTTGAGAGAACTTGTACTCGAGAATTCCCAAACACTCAGCAATAACATAACAGTGGACGTAGGCCATTCATTTAAGGTTGAACCACTTTAAAAATCTTTGTCTCATTTTATTTATCTGTGATTGAATAATTAGAGCGATCTAATTTTTTACATCAACAGATTGGCGCCGTCTGTGGGAAACGATTGTTACTATCATTTTTCACCAAAAATCATTCATCATCAATGGCGGATAATCCAGAATCTAGCAATTGAAACGCTGGAAATACTAGAAATCCTCCGAATCCATTTGCACCTCTAGATCTGGCCGGGATTATGACGAATCTGGCTCAAGGACAAACCGCCATGCAGGAAACAATGAGGCAACTCATACAAACCCTTCATGGCGGTGCACCTTCACGTTCAGGACATCGAAGTGGTCAGAGGCAAACTTATTTACTTTCTTCACGATCCAGGCGTACTGAGTCATATCGGAATGAGGATTCTGATGATTTCTCCTATCAACCTGGGCGAACTTCGTCAATAAAGGCTACAGATACTGATCAACCTATCACTCTCTCTCCAGAAAGACCCAGTGCCTTGGAAAGATTGAGTAGGGTGTCTCCTTTCATTCGATTAGGCCCTAGGAGGAATAGGAGTCCACCTAAGACCATATCGAGGAGTTTTCGACGACCATCAGATCTAAGAGAAGGATCAGCACAATCACGACCAGTTTTTCGTCAAGATAAATCTCAAGAGGCCACATCAGAACAATCAATTGCTCGAACTAATAAGCCCGAGGAAGGAAACGATGCGTGGAAGGGTTCCATTCAGCGCTTGGAGGATAGATTGGGAGAAATGGCTAAGGCGAAGAATCCCTTACAACGAACTTTTGTTCAAGGGACACATTTTGTCCAGGCCATTGTGGGTTTTCCTACCCCGTCAAAGTTTAAAGCACCTGTGGTGACCCCCAAATACGATGGAAAGACAGATCCTGTTCTACACATAGAGCAATATCAAGCTGCCGCCGATATCTATGCTGTCCCCGACGAGATGAGATGCAGAGCATTCACAGGAACTCTTACTGGTGCTGCCCAGATTTGGTACAACAATCTTCCTCGAGGTAAGATTTCAACCTTCTTTCAGTTGGCTGAGTTGTTCAACGGCAATTTCTGTTTTGGAGCAAAGCCAGTAAAATGAGTAGCACATTTGTTAAGTGTTAGACAAAAATCTGGAGAGAGTACTAGAGATTACATAACTCGTTTTAATAACGAGAAGCTGGAGGTCATAGATTACGAAGAGAAGACAACAATCACCGCTTTGATGAGTGGGTTGTTGCCTAATAAGTTGTATTATACTTTGGCGAAAGATCCACCTAAAACTATGTCAGAGTTAATGGCAAAAGTGGCCAAAATCATGAATGCCGAGGAAGCTATGGCTGCAAAGAAGAATATAGATAAAGACACCAAGGTGGAAGTCGACAAGTCTAAGAATAAAGAGCATAAGGGCAATGGCGGTGATAAACGCTCCAGAAATAATAAATCATCATGGGAAGTCTTGAAGAAATATGACAATTATACTCCTTTGAAAATGGGTATTCATCATGTCTTAGAAGAAATTAAGAACAACGAGGAGGTAAAATGGCCAAAGAAACTGAGGTCAGACCCTGATTCGAGGAGTAAGGATAAATATTGCGAGTTTCATAAAGATCATGGTCACATGACCAAAAATTGCATAGCTCTTCAGAACGAGATTGAAACACTCATCCGAAGAGGAAAGCTAGCAAAATATGTTGATCGGGGAGGTGAAAGAAAAAATAATGACCGAGCTAGAGAGAGGTCTAGATCTCCTCGTCGAGCAGAGGAGAAAAAGAAGAGAAACCATGAAGATGATCCAGAGGATGACCCCGATCTTCCCAAGAAACCAAGGCAGCCAGAACGAGAGGTATTTTCCATACGTTTTGGATCATTTCATTGTAATGTTATTACAGGAGGAGATGCAGGAGGAGGAGACCATACAGCAGAAAGAAAAGCTTACCTCGGAGAGGCTCAAGCTTGTTCATATATTCAGCGAATAAACCTGGCCGAGGACGATCGTCTGAGGAAGGTAAACAAAGAGAAGCTGGTCATTGGCTTTTCAAAAAATGACTTGGCAGGTGTTCTTTATCCTCACGACGATCCTCTGGTGATCAAAATGAGGATGAAGGAAGTAGTGATTTCAAGGGTGTTAGTAGATAATGGAAGCTCGGCAGACATCATGTACTATTCATGCTTTGATAGCTTGAATCTGAAATTATCTCAATTGGAACCTTATCACAGACCCCTCCTGGGTTTTACTGGCGAGAAAGTTTTTCCACTTGGGACGATCAAATTGGATATATTCATTGGAACCTGGCCTGCTTGCCGAACAGAAAGAATACGCTTCTTTGTGATGGATAAGAATGTGCAGTCAGCCTACAACATCATCATGGGAAGAGTTGGTTTGAAGAAATTCGAAGCAGTTCCATCTACAGTGCATCAATGCTTAAAATTCCCAACAAACTTTGGAGTAGGAGTTGTGAAAGGTGACCAAAAAGTAGCTCAGGAATGCTATTATTCATCTGCCGAGCAAGAGGGGCTTGAGGAATCAAGGAAAAAGACTACTACCTACCAGGTGGAAGAAGATACAGAGATTGAAACTCTCGATCCCAGAGATGAATCCCAACTTATAAAAGGACAGGTGGTGGAATCTACAGAAAATGTTATTCTGGACGACGAGCACCCTGAATGAGTAGCCCAGATAGGTTCATCGTTGGATGCTTCAATAAAACAGGAGTTTATAACTTTCTTGAGAAATAGGAAGAAAACTTTTGCATGGAGTCATGAAGACATGCCAGGAATAGATCCAAACTTCCTATGTCATGAACTCAATGTGAATAAAGAGATCAAGTCCGTAAAGCAGAGAAGAAGGGTATTTAGCCCCGAGAAGAATCAAGCCATTCAAGAGGAGGTCGACAAGCTCCAGAAGGCTCAATTCATTGAAGATGTGAAATACCCCGACTGGTTGGCGAATGTGGTGATGGTAAAGAAGAAAAAAAACAAATGGAGAATGTGTGTTGATTTCACTGATCTCAACAAGGCCTGCCCAAAGGATCATTTTCCATTACCCAGAATTGATCAGTTAGTGGATGCTACCTCTGGGCACGAGCTGCTCAGCTTCATGGACGCTTATTCAGGCTACAACCAGATCAAGATGAAACCTGAAGACAGGGAGAGTACTTCTTTTATTACCCCTAGGGGTACTTATTGTTATAATGTTATGCCTTTTGGTTTAAAAAATGCAGGAGCAACATACCAGCGGCTGATGAACAAGGTTTTTGCCGAGCAAATCAGTTGCAATATGGAAGTCTATGTCGATGATATGCTGATAAAAAGCAAGAAAGATGATGATCATCTAGCTGATTTAAGTCAGACTTTTGATCAACTGGATAAATACCAAATGAAGCTCAACCCAACGAAGTGCACATTTGGAGTACGAGAAGGAATGTTCCTCGGGTACATCGTCAACCAAAGAGGCATTGAGGCAAATCCAGAAAAGATCAAAGCTCTTTTAGGGTTGCGATCGCCAACGACGAAGAAAGAGGTGCAGAGTCTTACAGGACGAGTTGCAGCGCTCAACAGATTTGTATCTCGAGCAACAAATACATGCTTACCATTCTTCAAAACACTTCGAAAAACTTTCGAGTGGAATGATGAATGTGAAAAAGCCTTTCAAGACTTGAAGAAATATCTAGGAACACCTCCGCTGTTGTCGAGGCCAATAACGGGAGAAAAGTTGTACTTATACCTAGCAGTATCAGAGCATGCAGTCAGCTCGGCATTGATCAGATTGGAGAATGGAGTCCAGAAGCCAATTTATTACACAAGTAAGGCTTTCCGAGGTGCAGAGATCAGGTACCCAAAGTTAGAAAAATTGGCATTGGCATTAATTGAAGCAAGTAGAAGAATGAGGCCATATTTCCAGGCCCATACCATCATCGTGTATACCGACATGCCATTAAGACAAGCCCTTCATAAACCAGAAAAGTCAGGGAGACTGATGTACTGGGCAATAGAGCTCGGTGAATATGATATTGTGTATGAACCCAGGTCATCATTGAAAGGGCAAGCTGTAGCAGATTTTATAGCAGAGTTTACATATCCTGATACCCCCGAGGAATAAAAGTTGCTCACTGACCAACCTGTGGATGTTACAGGATCAACAGACATAAGTCCAGACCAACTCCGGTTGGTAAAAGGGCTTGTGGATGTAGAAAGATCATCAAATTCAAACCCAGACCAACTCCAGTTGGTAAAAGGGCGAGAAGAAATGGTCGACGAGGAACGAAAATTAACAGAGGAGGATGGAAGAGAACAGCAGATATTTCACCGAGGAACTCTATTGGAGAAGAAATTTGAAGACGAGTTACCTACATGGAGATTGTATGTAGATGGGTCATCTTGCACAGCGGGTTGTGGAGCAGGGATTATTTTGAAAACCCCAGATAAGATTGACATAGAATATGACTTACGATTTCAATTCAAAACCTCCAATAATGAGGCTGAGTATGAGGCCATGATAGCAGGTCTTAATTTGGCAAAGATCATGGAAGCACAACAAGTGATGGTATTCAGTGATTCACAATTAATTGTGATTCAGATGATGGGAACATATGCGGTTAAAGGAGAATTAATGGTCAAGTATCATGCAAAGGTGATGGAATTGCTGGAAGAATTTAACGCCATTCAGTTGATCAGAATACCCAGAACAGAAAATGCACAAGCAGAAGCACTGGCCCGACTAGCATCAGCTACTCGTACCGAGCTGCGAAGAACGATACCAATTGAAGTACTGGAAAGTCGAAGCATAGATGAAGACTTGACGATGAATGTTATTACCCTTGATCTAGGACCATCTTGGATGGATCCCATCAGGGCATATATTGAAGAAGGAGGATTGCCAGAGGACAAGCTCGCGGTAAAGAAATTGAAGTTTAAAGCTGCCCGGTATGTACTAACTAATGGTGTTTTGTACAGACGAGGAATTATGGTAGGTTTGCAGAGATGTGTACATCCCTCCGAGGAGAAAGAATTAATTGAAGAGATCCATGAAGGGTCATGTGGAGCCCATGTAGCAGGTCGAACACTTTTGCAGAGGGTGATGACTCAAGGATACTACTGGCCGATGATGAGGGCTGATTGTATAGCCTATGCTAAGAAATGTGACAAGTGCCAACATTTTTCCTCCATCCGACGAACTCCACAAGCATTGTTGACACCCATAACTTCCCCTTGGCCATTTGCCATGTGGGGAATTGATTTGGTTGGACCATTGCCGACCACCCGAGGAAGATTCAAGTACCTCGTCGTCGCAGTATATTATTTTACTAAGTGGGTAGAAGCTGAACCCCTTATCGATATGACGTACGAGAAGTTATACCAGTTTGTTTGGAAGAATATCATCTGCAGATATGGTCTTCCTCATGCCTTCATCACAGACCATGGAACACAATTCGACAACGAGGAGTTTGCTGCCTATTGTCAACAATCAAACATCCTGAAGACCCATTCAGCACCAGGTCATCCTCAAAGCAATGGGCAAACTGAGGTGACAAACAGGACACTACTAAATGGTTTGAAGAAGAGGCTAAGTGAGGCTAAAGCTAATTGGATTAATGAGCTACAGTCAGTATTGTGGGCTTACCGAACAACTCCCCGAGCAGCAATTGGAGAATCACCATACATGCTGGCATTTGGAAGTGAGGTTGTAATACCTGCTGAGTTGGGTCTCCCAACACACAGAGTGCTGAATTTCAATTCCCCAGTCAGTGACTTGATGAGAAGATTAGATTTGGATATGCTCGAGGAGGTTAGAGAAGAGGCAGCCATTAGGAATGCTGCTTACCAACAACGCACAGCTCTGTTCTACAACAAGAGGGTGAAGAAATGTGACTTAAAATAAGGGGATTATGTGCTAAAGAAGGTCATTCAGAAGCACAATAGGCTTGAAGCCAACTGGCATGGACCTTACCGAGTTACAGAAGTTGTTCGACCAGGAACTTACAGAATAGCAACTCTAGAAGGAGAGGAATTTAAGAATGCATGGAATGCTGAACACCTACGCAAGTATTATCAGTAATGTAAAATGTAAAGCAATTCCTTCATTATGAATAAAACGATGATGTTTCACCATACTCTTCCTTTTATTACAAGTTTTTTGGGGAATACTAGTGTGATACACTACACTGATAGTTCGAGCGTGATCAACTTCAGTTGGTAAAATAGCGAGAACAAATTATACTCCTTTGGTTAGGAGTCGTACACTAGCGTGATCAACTTCGGTTGGTAAAAGAGCTTGTGGACAAGATAGTTCGAAAGAACCTGATAGTTCGAGCGTGATCAACTTCGATTGGTAAAATAGCGAGAACAAATTATACTCCTTTGGTTAGGAGGCGTACACTTGCGTGATCAACTTCTGTTGGTAAAAGAGCTTGTGGACAAGATAGTTCGAAAGAACCTGATAGTTCGAGCATGATCAACTTCGGTTGGTAAAATAGCGAGAACAAATTATACTCCTTTGGTTAGGAGGCGTACACTTGCGTGATCAACTTCGGTTGGTAAAAGAGCTTGTGGACAAGATAGTTCGAAAGAACCTGATAGTTCGAGCGTGATCAACTTCGGTTGATAAAATAGCGAGAACAAATTATACTCCTTTGGTTAGGAGGCGTACACTTGCGTGATCAACTTCGGTTGGTAAAAGAGCTTGTGGACAAGATAGTTCGAAAGAACCTGATAGTTCGAGCGTGATCAACTTCGGTTGGTAAAATAGCGAGAACAAATTATACTCCTTTGGTTAGGAGGCGTACACTTGCGTGATCAACTTCGGTTGTTAAAAGAGCTTGTGGACAAGATAGTTCGAAAGAACCTAATAGTTCAAACCCACAACCAATTTTGGATGGTAAAAGGGCAAGAACAACATTCTTAAAAATGCCAATTTTGGCTGGTTAAGAAACAAAATATGCCAACAAGTTGGTCGGAAGGTAAAACCTTTCCAGAAAATACAAAATATTCCAAACTGAGCCAAGTATAGTTAGTCGGGGATAAACATCCACTAACTGTAGTTGGTCAACGAGGAGAATTTATCGACGAGGAGGGTCCATCAACCTGGTTGGTCGGACACATTTTATGAAAGCTCTCGCTGATTGGTCGACGAGTACAATTTAACAACCTTGGTTGGTTGGAAAAATTTTAAACATTTTTATACTCATTACTTTATTATTAAGTGATCGAACAACATTTTTGATACTTGTAACTGTTTATTACTAAGTTGGTTGATGAACAGCACAAAATTGTTATCTTTTTAACAGATATATACGTAGTGTTTAGCACATAAGAATAGCAATACAGATTTGCAAACAGAAAATGAAAGTCTTTCATTAAAAATCAAAATAAATTACAAGTTACATATATATATGCTAACTATTACATTGAAAATCCTATTCTATTGGTTTTTTCCCTTCAGCCTTCGACACAGGTTCCTCGCCAGCAGGAGGATCATTTAATGTCTGAGGAGAATTGATAAAATTCAAATCCTTCAACATCCTGACATTCATTACTGAAGGAATATCCAAGAGATGCTTGGGACGAGATAATTCAATTTGAGAATGAAGACTATAGTCACCAAGATATTTTGAAATTAAGCTCCGAGGAATAGCACGAGTTGGGATCCATTTCATATCCAGTTTATAAGGCGGTACAGGCAAGTCTAGTAGCGCAGGAGCATGAGAATCCCATAAATAATGGCCCTGCTCTAGCTTTAACACACCCAGTGCGTTCAACCATCCTTGTTTATAACCCTCATTATTGGCATTTTCAATACGAGCATCCAAGTGATAAAGGGCCTCATTATAGCCTGCATTCCAAAATTCCCTGGGCTGCTTATGGAATTGGAAGGTTAATCTATCCAATTGTTCAAGAAGGTTTTTGGCGAAAAGGTCCTTGGTATGTAAAGCAGACTTCGTCGCAGTAAGTTGATCTTCCAAAGTCAAGATTTTCTTGGACATTTCAGACAGAGCAAGATCTTTTGCATTCAATTGGAACGCTTGAGTTTCCAAAGTAGACTGAGTGCGAGCCTCTTCAACATTACGGCTGAGAACTCTTGATCGACTCCGAGAAGGTGGAGAACTTTGCTGCTCGACAACATTTTGAACAACTCTTCCTCGCCCACGAGAACCTCTTCCTCGTCCCCGAGCAGTAGCAGAAACACCAGACTTTCTTAAAGTATCCAATTCTTGCCTTAATTTGGCATTTTCAACCTCTAAGAATGAGACTCCTTCATCAGTGACCGGTACCGAGGCAGTAGAGGATGAAGCTGCAGACTCGTATTGCGCTAACTTTTTCTATAAATTATTGTTCTCTTGTTCCAGCAGCTCAGGGATCTGTCTGCAGGACTCAACTTCACCTTTTAGGGTTCTCTCCCTAACATCATACCCAGCAATGATCTTTTTGTGACCTGTCTCAGAGGAAAGCTGTTGATACCTATTCTCATATTCCTTGTGAAACAAAGCAGTTGATTCATTGTGATGACTCTGAAGATCTTCTAAGGTACAATGAAGCTCCTCAATCAAGTCATAGTAGGACACGTTGTTGGACACAACTCGGTCAAGTAAATCCTTCAAGTACCGATAAGCCTCAATTGCTTGTTCTGAAGCATCACGGCCAAGGATGTCAGCAATTTCTGATACACTCAAATTTGTATGACCAGCCTTATAATATCCATGGCATTGCTGCATCAGCTTTGTATCATGCGCAGATATCAGTTCCATTCTAGCCACAAACTAATAATGAAAAGGAGACAACAGTCAACAAAAACAAATCATCAACAACAGATAAGAACAAAGATGTATTTTATTAGATCATAAAAAGATTACATTGTTTGATTACAAATGATAATGAAAGATAGAAATGATACCGAACAACTTCACACCTTCTCCTTGTCTCCCAAGACTTTCTCGGGAGGCTGGGACAAGGAGCTTGGTTGCTCGGTGGTAACAGCAGCTTGATCAGCAGGAGTTGAAATTTTCTCAGGAGGAGGAAGCATGGAAGAAATGTCCTCGATGGCAGAAGGTAGAGAGGCAGGGACTTGATCACCCATGGCCATGGAAGATTCATCAGAGATAGCCTCATCTTCTTCTTCTTCTACAATTGGTGGGGGAGGACCAGGGAGGTGTAGTTGAAATAGCTCAGAGTCGTCTTTGATCTTCAATTCCTGCAGGGCAGCTACCCAGCCATCTCGAAAGTATTTTAACTTCCCGTATTGTACTTGGGATGTCATCGCAGCAATCCCTTTGTCCCATCCTTTATCCCAGCCAGCGCTGAAGGATTTTTTAACTGCGAGCTTTCTTTTCAGTTTCTCCGAGGAGAGCTTCTCGGATAGAAGATCCTCGGCAGTCTTTAACTTCGCATCCAATTCTTCTTTTTGGCGCTTGACATCTCGCAGGACGGACAACTCTTCCTCTGCCTTTTTCAGCTTATCTTCAAGCTCTCCAAAGTTCTTGAGCTTGTCGTCATATTTTTGATGCTCGACCTCTAAATTTTTCACCTTATTCTCCAAACTCTTGGAGATCTCAGCCAGCTTCACCTTCTCAGCTTCAACTATAGACAACTTTTTCTCCCAGTCAACTTTGTCCTCATTATACTGCTGACGAGAATCCTTCAAGGATTGGGTCAAACCCAGCAGAGCATCCTCTACCCCCGACGAGGAGCTGGAAGCTTTAATTGCTTCATCTTTCTTCACGATGTTGTTAAAACAATTCACCAGCTAAACAAGGGAAAAAGTGACAGATCAGTACAAAAATACAAGTATTCAAAGAAAGAGAGGAAATTCAGAGTGTGAGAAATTTACTGAAGCCAGGTGACGGGTAGCTAGGGATGTCAGCATATCCCTAGAAATATTTTCATCAGTTCCTTGGACCTCGGGTATGATCCAAGTTTTTACCGAGCTCATGGCAGAGCTCGGAGGAATGATGGTTGGAACACCAACACCACCAGCTGGTAGAGAGGAGATGGTTTCAGCTAGATTGATAGTTTCAACCAAATTGACTGAGGACGATTTTCTCAATCTCCTCAAAGGGACTTCAGCAGTTTCAACCAAGGAAGAGCTCTTGGTCGGAGAGATAGCAGTCATCTCCACAGGAGTAACCTTCTTTCTCGGAGCCACTGGAGGCTTCTCGGTAACTTTGGAAGGCGCAACATCCACCTTCTTAGTCCCCTCTGGAACATCAATTTTGCTTTTCTTGGCCTCAGCAGCAGAAGTAGTGTCATCAAATAGAGCAGGAGGAGCTCTTTTCCTACCCATTTTCTGGCTCAAAGGAATATGAGATTCTGGATCAGAGTCTTCAGGAATTTGCATTGGATCACTATAGCAGATCACATGGCGAGCAGTAAAAGACGACGTATAACTCCTGTACTGCAACAAGTATGAGGCAGACCTGATATGCTCATCTGCAATCTTCTGATGCAAGCTCCAGATATGTTTCAATTGCCTTATATTAACTTCTGATTCTTTAGGAGTTTTTCTCTTGCTATTAACTGCGAACAAAAACAATTTGAAATGTCAATCATGCATTTATTCAAACATGATGAAGTCATAATTTCGAGAATAAAATAAAATTGAAAATAACCTATCACATTGCCATATGGGGGGCATTTGGGACCTTCATACACTTCGTCTCTGACTAAAGGAGCATGTTGCCAATTTTTGAAAACTAATCCATGTTCAAAATATTCCCTGTTGGCATCAGGGAGATTGACTACTAAAGCTCTATTCAAAAATCTGGTTTTTAAATAATAGACGTTGTCTAAAACAGCCCATCTATAGCAATACATAATCTCAGGAATTCCTATGCGAGTTCCATGAGTCTGATTTAATTTATGCACCCCATTAACTATTCTCCATGTATTGGGGGCTACTTTTGCAGGAACAACATCGAAATGTTGGCAGAATTCTAAGCATAAAGAGTTGGGTGGAAAAGAAAATCCACACTCAGCAATAAAAAGGCTGGGGAACCAGTGTCCCTCAACCAAACGAAAATAATCAAAGGGCTCAGGAAGATTCTCCAGAGTTACCCAAGACGGAATGGAATAATCAGAATGGAATTTTTCAATAGATTCAATAATATAAACCATGGTGAATAAAAGAAGAAGGAAGAAGATCTTACAGGAAGAAAGGAGATCTGTTGACAACGAACGAAAACAAGGATGAACGCACAAGAGAAAGAAAGACTATGGAGAATTCGAAAGCAAGAAAATTGGAAAAGGTAGAAGACGATATGATTGCGTGGGAAGTTTAAATACTGTGCCTTGGGAAATGGCGAAAGAAATGATTACAAAAAGAAACTATCGAACTTCCGGCGGCTAAAAGGACAAAAAGGGCACGAAGACTGAAGCGCCTATAAAAATGCAAAATGGCGGATTCTACGAATTTGGAAGGAAATTCAAATATGAAGAAATTGCTCCTAAAACCCAGGAAAGTCATTTAATATCACCATATACCGATAAAGAATGTTCCATACTCCTCAAAGTTCGAAATATGAAACATTGGGGGCTTCTGTTGATACCAAAATTAATATGCTGATATGGACGAATAATACGAAGACACGTGTCAATCTACGTGGCACAATAGTAACGAGGAAGTTTATTTCCCCGACCAACTCATGTTCTCTCCGAGCAACGAGGATACACCGAGGAACTTTAGTACTCCGAGGTACTCTAGCACTCTGAGAAACTCTTGAGCAACGAGCAACTAAGTCGGTCCGATCTGCATCTCGGCCGTAGCATTAATTGCCAGATAATCAACAATTCAACTATTCATTGAATGTTTATCATCTTGATGCACACGCTGCATTAAATGTATTACCCTTTCATATGTATATCATTTAATGTATCAACCCTTTCATGTACAGCCTAAGGGCTATAAATACCTTGTATCACCCTCATTCAAAGGAGGACCGGAATTTCTTGAGAGAACTTGTACTCGAGAATTCCCAAACACTCAGCAATAACATAGTGGACGTAGGCCATTCATATAAGGCTGAACCACTTTAAAAATCTTTGTCTCATTTTATTTATCTGTGATTGAATAATTAGAGCGATCTAATTTTTTACATCAACAAGATGGTAATGACCCGTCCGTAGGCGAAGAACTTTAATTTTTGATGGAGTGATGAAGACACTCCCTTGATACTGTGGAGCCAAGGTCATCCTAGAAATAGGTTGAAATAGGTCGGGATGTCAATAACTTGGAATTCGACGACAGGGTTTATAGGGCCATCCCCTATTACAAGCTTTATGGATCCCATCACCTCCCGATGGGTATTATCGTAGGCACGTACAACAGCGGAGGTTGGAGCGAGGTCACTTTCTTTCAGTCCTAAACATTTAAAGGTTCTCAATGGGCAGACATTCAAGGCGGATCCATTATCGACAGGAGAGAGTGGTACAACCTTCCCCATAACTTTGATGGTGATATTGAGTGCATGATTGTGGTTTGGCCCAATCTTGGGGATTTCATCTTTGAAAAAGAATAGCATTCGGGTAGAGGTCAAGGATTCGACCAAATTTATCGTTTCTTCTGGTGTGGTAGACGGATGAACTGTGGGTCCAGTGAGCAACTTGATCAAAGAATTTTTGTGCAGCTTAGAAGACATGAAAAGCTCCTATAGAGTGATGTTAGCTTGAGTTTTCTTTAGTTGATCGAGGATCTTGCTCTCCTCGAGGGTCATCTCTGGCATAGGAAGGTCTTCCACGCCTTTCCCCTTATCATTGGCTGGTAGTGAGTTTGGGATCTGGTAATACTTCCCTGATCAGGTTATGTGATTTACTAAGGAAGGGAAAAACATGAATCCCATTTTCTCGTCGATGTCGGGTTATTTTTCCACCTTGTTTATTTCTCCAAGGAGTTCTTCAAATGATATCATTCCACACATGTCGGCTACCGGGCCAATTTTTTCTGAAGCTTGCTCTTCATTCAAATCTTCGAATTCTCCCCCCCATTCGGTGGCAACAATTAAGTCTTTCCATGTAAAGTCGATGCATTTCACAACTTCAACGGCTTCTTCATACAGGTCATCCCATTCTGTGGGGATGTGTAAGGGTGAAGGGATCAGGCGCCCCTGTAGCTTCAAAGCATCGAATAACTCGATGATATTATAAATGTTGTTGGTCTGTCTAAATAATTTTACCATAATCTGGACAACATCATCCAGGCTAACTTCATCGTTCGGTACTACCTAACTATTTGATTCTCGAGCCCATTTTCGTGCTTCCAAGAATAGCGTACTGAAACTCTGGTAATCAATGATCATCTATGAGGGAAATTTTAGCCCGAACTCTAAGAGTTGGTTTAAGACTTCTGATAATTCCATACTTCCATTTTCAGAACGGATATGGACAGCGATGCATGCTCTAGTAAGGAGTGACAGTGCCTGATCAGCGAGGCTAGTAGGGTGTAGGAGGAAATATGGGTTAATTTGGAGAGGTTTAAGAGATTATATGGATGTGATTTGAGTTGAGGGATCAAATCCTGGGTTCTCTTATAGAAAGATGGCATTGGTATGATTTGGAAGTGGGTTGTGAGTAGTTCTTGTCTTAGGATTGGCTAGTGGGGCGATGGTACCCCGGTCAATTAGACCTTGGATCATGTTTGGAAGGTGAAAGCATTGGTCGGTGGTATGGCCAGCTGTTTGGTGATAGGCGCAATGGGCATCGGCCTTGAAGTTTCTTAGGAGTGGATTTGGCAATGGATAAGTATCCAAAGGTTTGATAAGGTTTCGACTTAGGAGGTCTTGATAGACTTTGGAGAGGGGAGCATGGAGCTCAGTGTATTCCTTTCGGACTAGGACATGTCAGCTTTCTGGTGCCCATGATGTCATTGGTTGAGAGATGTTGTTGATGGTTGAGACTGTAGCACTGGCAGGCTTATCATATTTTCTGGGGGTGAACTGTCCGGACACCTTCTTTGGGTCAACTTCTGTTTTGGTAAGACTTTCCTCGATCTCTACTCCTACTTCTCTGAGAGCTTAAAAATGGGGATAGTATTGTCCTCCTATCGTTGCTCGGACATGGGGTAAGAAGTTTTTCTTCACTATGCTGACTTGTTCTTCCTCGGATGGTCGATTGGTCATAGTGGATGCCTTTTCCCTCCATCGGGATATGAAGTTACTCACTGATTCCACAGAGTTCTGTTTGAGCATCTCTAAATCATGACGGGTGACCTCAAGCTCTTCATTGTATTTGTACTTTGACATGAATTCCCGGGCTGCATCCTCGTAGTTATAAATTCTGGATTCTTCGAGAGACAGAAACCATCGGGGGGCGCTATCCTTCAGAGTTTGCTGAAATAATTGGGCCATCACCTCTTCAGAAGCTCCTAGTAGAGTCATGGAACGATGATAACTTCGGAGATGAACAATCGGGGGTCCATTTCCTCCTAATTTCTCAATATTTGGCATCTTGAACTTCTCGGGTAACCTCGCTTTAGGATAAGGAGACATGTGGGTGTAGTTCATGTAATTTCCTGAGATTCTGACTTGGTCAAACTTCTTGGTGAGAATCTTGAGGTCCTCTTTGACTTTGTTCATCTTTTCTTCCTTCAGATCAATGATCATAGGAAAGTTAGCCCCATGCTAGGCAAGGTTCAGCATAGAAAGCTGGGCAGGCGGTGGCCCATTGACAAGAGGGACCGTAGAGCTTGCTGATATTCTTCGAGAACCCAGATAGGTTCAGGTGAATCCATAGCATGAGGGAATAGGTCCTCGGGATCTTGAGTAACAGGAACCTGGTATCGTGGAATCTCTAGGACCTCAGTTTGGAGATTGTCAATCTTGGACACGAGCTGAGCTAGAACTGTCGTCAGATCCGGCTGCACAATGGGTACTTGATCTGTGTTCTCCATGGAAAGCAATGGATTTTGAAGTAGGAAGAAGTAATAGGGGAACAGACGGAACTCCAGGGTGACTTGATTGAAGATAGAAAACAATAAGGAGCCAGGACAAGGGTCTGCGATCGACCTGAGAGGGCGTAAAATGGGATTTATTTTTTAGAAAATAGGATGAAATTTTTTTGGATTTTTGATAGAGGGAGGAGAAATGTTTTTGGATTTTTGATAAGGAAAGGAAAAAAATGTTTTTGGATTTTTGGTAAGGAAAGGAAAAAAAGTTTTTGGATTTTTGGTAAGAAAAGGAAAAAATGTTTTTGGATTTTGGATAAAGAAAAATGGAATTTTCCCTTTGGGGACGGTCTCATCATGATTATTATAATTATTTTGTTTTCACTTGTATTAATTCTCCTAAATGCAAAATGAAATGCCGGACGAGACCCAAACCTGGAAAAAATGGGTTTGTAATATAGGCAAAACTATGGCTAGACTTGTGACCAGGCTCACAGAGAGGGTCCCGTTTTAAAAATATGCGAGAATTCGGGCGGCAGGCCGACCCAGAATTTTGGCAGAGTTTCGGGTTGAAATCGACAATCTAACATGTGTGTCCTAAGCTTGACACCTATATGCGGGTATGCAGTTGGTTGGGTGAATCGAAAAGGATTTCCCCCTTTGGCGTGACTTCCATGATATACGTCTTGCTCTTACGGGAAATCGGTATGTGTGGATAAGCCATTTAATATGCCTGAGTGTACGTGAATTTCCTCACCATATACCTCATGGGGACAGTACGTGTGAGAGAGAATTCGATATACTCTGCGTACGTGAACGAGTTTCCTGCGATATACCTCCCGTCATGACTTCGGTCAAGCGGTACGATGCGGGAGAACTGTTCGATATACGTCGAAGGTACTTGGCCAATGGAAGGTGAGAGTCATATCACTTAGACTAACTGCGCCCTGCCGGACCAGTGTCCATCACGAAGTGATCCTCCAGTTACTTGGTCAAAATTTGGTGAATCACAATGCTCTTTGGTGATGTCGTGTGAATCATGCATGATCCTCTTATTAGTATCTTATGAGGCATGAAACATGTGGATATATGTGACCCTAGGTGCACGTGGTGCGAAGTGTACATGGAGAATTTTCTACAAGTGTGTGAATAGAAGCATAAGCATGGGGTACACATGAGTAGTAAAGGGGAACATGCAAAATGGGGGAGAATATAAGCAAACATAACATCCGTGTAAATAGAGTATAGCCCTCAAAATAAACATATAATCCCCAGTAGAGTCACCACTGTTGCCATCCCCGATCCTCACCGCGTGATGGAGGATCCTTAGGTACCGCGCATCCCTCTCGGGAGCTCTTTGGCCAGTGTCATTTGAGGTGAGGTGAAAGATGTAGAGAGATTAGAGTCGCCAGTCTATTTTACTCAAAACAAACAAAAGAAAAGAGGAAGCCATCCCGAAGGACAACATCCAAAGACTTACTGGCGCATACGAAGCCAAAATGATTCGAGAAGGGTCCGAAGGCTAAGTTACGAAATGGGAAGGTGTTAGGCACCCATTCCGCCCTTTCGGTCTCTCATGGATTTTTGTTATTTTCCTTTTATTTTCCTCGTGATATGTGTGCATGTGTATATATAGTGGAGATATACCATGGAAGAGGTAAAGCGATCATCCGTAGGAAGGTATGAAAGTATTAGAAAATAGGATTTAAGCGATCATCCTTACGTTAATCGTTATGAGGGAACGATAACGCATACGGAATGATACGTCCCTAAGAACAAATATATATATATATATATATAGTGTAAGAGAATGGAGTTTAGAGAAAATAGAAAATGAGAGAAAAAGTAAAAAAATAGGACTCGAGTCTTGGGTTTTACCCCGAAACGTCTACGTAGCCTATAGAGGCATCAAATTCCGCGTAGTTCGCATACAAAACGAGGGGTGGGGTTATCCCATAAATCCAATCGGGGATTCTCTTATTTGTGTGTGTGTGTGTGTGTGTGTGTGTGTGTGTAGAAAAAGTGTTTTAGTTGTGAAAAAAGTGTAAGAAAAGTGTGAGAATTCCCGTTTGGAATTTATGAGCAAACCCTCTTTTTCTTATTTTTTGGGTTTTTATTTATATGAAAATAAGAGATGTGCAATAATACTAAATAAAAAGTTTATTAGGATGTATGAGATGAGATAATATAAAGTGCTAAGTAATAAAACAAGATATTACGAATTTATGAAAATTTAAGGAGAAAATTAAGAAAATTGGACCTTCTTAAAGATCTTGACCTTGATCTTGAATGTTGGAGAGCAACCCTTAGACTTGGATGATGATGGAGGGTAGTGAATTCACCAAGTTTGGTGAAAAGGATGATGAAAAGTGAAGGTTTGAAAGGGATTTAGGTGTGGAAATCACGCTGACTTCGAGAGAGGTTTCCTGGATTTGTTGAGAGCGATATCTATCAGATCTGGGGGGGCCCTTGTAAGAGAGGTCAAGCCTCCTTTTTATAGGTACAGGGCATTGCCGATCGGCATAGCCCTATTCCTGCCGTTCGGCACGTGTGTTTAGGCACACTGCCAATAGGTAGGGTCTGGGACCTGCCGTTTGGCAGTGTCTTTCAGGCCTTTTTGGAAAATCAGCCGCAGAACGCACACCGTTGATCAGAATCGTGCAAGGGCAGACCGTTGGAAAGGTAATTTAGATACCTTTGAAAGTCCTTTGGACCGCTCCCGGGTTTGGGAGTTGAATTTGGGTGAAATATGGCTCGGAAGCATTTATCGGTCTATTGGACGAGAAAAAACGGATCGTTCGTCCGCATGGTATGTCCGAATCGCGCATGGGGTAGACTGTTGGAAAGTTTAGGAGATGTACTTCGACATTCCAAAGAGTTTGATCCGGTTCAGGGAGTTGACTTTGGTCAATCGGGCGCTGGAAGCATTCGGTGACCTCTCGAAGTAAAACTGATCGTTTGCCTGTACCAATAGTCGGAATCGCACACGGAGCGGACCGTTGGAAAGGTGTTTCAGTGCCCTCTGAAGATTCATTCATCCTCGGTCAAAATGGAAACTTTAATTTAGGTTAAACGGAGTTCGGGAGCGCCCGATGGCCTCCTGATTGAGTTTCAGGGAAAATGGGTCGTTCGTCCATATGGTAGGTCGGAATTGCGCACGGGATGGACCGTCAGAAAGGGGTTTTAGTGCCCTTTGAAGATTCATTCAGCCTCATTCGAGCTGAAGAGTTTGAATTTTGGTCAAATGGAGCCTGGGAGTGCCCGATGGCTTCTAGGTCAGTACTCGGGGTATGACCTGAGTGTGTGTGATGAAGAGAGGTGCTAGGGACCTAAGGAGAGTTTAGGGGGTAACAGAATGGGGTGTCTACAGGCACATTCCTGGGGATTATATGAAGTGGTTGTGGAGAAGAATGGTCAGCAAGATGTTGGTAGTGGAGACTAGACAAAGGTGGCTTGCCTTATTTGATACCATGGAGCGAGGTGTTTTGCGGCACTCCATTCAGGCAGGGGAAGATTGGGGACCCCGGGATGTAGATGATGATGATGGATCGGGATCCTCTAGTAGCTGTGGGTAGGACTCTTGGAGAGTTTATTTTGTACTGGGAAATAAATTTGGGAATTTATTTAGCTTTTTAGGAAGGTATGTGGAAGGGAGTTATCCGTTCCTTTATGTAATTGCACTATAATTTCTTATTAATAAAATAAACAAGTTTTTTTATCATATAGCTGAGCCTTTGATGAATTTTGTATTTTGAATTATCTATACCAATCGCTAAGGCATGCATAATCCTTTTGTTCAAATATATGTTAGAATGGACTGTCGTTCTCGAAGATAAGAAAAGAATATTTTTTTGTGAAAAAGAAAGGGTCGTGCTCATGTAAGATGTATGAGCTGCCTACGTACCTCTGGGGGTTTTTAAAAAATTTTAATTTTTCTGAGAATGATTTTTACAGAGGATCCGGCCCACGTAGTTCTGGGTAGAGAGAAATGAAGAGTTTTTTTAGAATAGAAGGGAGATGAGAAGAGTCATAGCGCGCCGAGATTTCAGACTAGGTGTAAAATTTCTTGAGACGGTCTAGGTTGACTGGACAATCCATCTCTTCTCCATCAAAGTCGGTGAGTATAGCGGCACCGCCGGATAAGACCTTTTTGACAATGTATGGGCCGCTCCAATTGGACTTGAACTTCCCTCTGGGGTTCCAGATGGGCTCTACTATTTCTTTGAGGGCTAAATCCCCCTCTCGAATATCGCGGTCCTTGACTCTCTTATTAAATGATCGCTCTATTCGGCGATGGTACCCTTGTATGTGATACAATGCCGTCAGTTTCTTTTCGTCCAAGAGTGATAGCTCGTCGAGACGACTTTGATGCCAGTCCTCCTCACTGACCTTACTTTCAAGTATGACATGTAACAAGGATATTTCTAGATCCATGGGTAGGACTGCTTCCATACCGTAGAATAGAGAGTAAGGGGTAGCCCCAGTAGAGGTTTGGATTGAGATTCGGTAGCCCCAGAGAGCGTATGGGAATCGATCGGCCCAATCTCGACAACTTTCGATTATCTTACTGATGATGGCTTTGAGGTTCTTGTTGGTAGTTTTAACTGCACCGTTGGTCTGAGGTCGATAGGGAGAAGATTTGTGTCTCAGAATCCCATACTCGTTGACCACTTTTATTACTTCTGCCTCAAAATGCAACCCGTTATCTGACACTAGCTCATGCGGGACCCTATATCGGCAAATAATGTTTTTCTTAATGAATTAGGCCACTTTCTTAGCATTCAGGATAGCGTATGACTCAACCTCGACCCATTTGGTGAAGTAATTAATGTCAACCAGGATGAACTCATACCCGTTAGAGGCCTTGGGTGTAACCTTCCCTATGACATCGATGCCCCAGGTGGAGAACGGCCAGGGAGAAGTCTTGTTGTATAATTCTCGCGGAGGCAGGTGTTGAAGGTTGGAGAACTGTTGGCATTTGAGGCATCTCCAAACATAGGCGATGCAATCCTGGATCATGGCGGTCCTATAGTAGCCTTGTCGAATGATCTTCTTATCAAGCATATGACTGTTCATGTGGGGCCCGCATTCTCCATTGTGGATTCTCTGCATTACTTCTTCAATGTCAACCCCTGCGATGCAGTGTAGATGGGTTCCATCGAAGTTTCTCTTGAGCAGTGCCTTGTGACAGATGATGTATTGGGCAACCAGTCTTCGAAGGGTTGCCCGATCTTTCTTGTTGGAACTCTCGGGATACTTACCATGCTTGAGGAGGTGCCAGAAATCATAATTCCAGCAATTAACTAGCTCAGGATCTTCTTTGGTGATGAGCTCAATGTGGTAGCAGTGGGTTGGTTTGTCTTGCTTTTGGACTAGTAAGGGGGCTATTGTTATTCCTTCGGGCATGTCGACCATAGAGGCCAAGGTAGCAAGGGCATCGGCTAGGTTATTCTTTGCTCGAGGTAGGTAGTGGAAGGTGATGTCTTGGAATTGGGAGGCTATTTCTTCTAAGTGGGCATGGAAGGGTTGGAGTTTCCATTTTTTGAGGAATTGACCAATGATGAGGGCAGAGTCCCCATAGACATCTAGGCATTGGATACCTTTCTTGAGAGAAACTTTGAGGCCTACTATATACGCCTCGTATTCAGTCATGTTGTTGGTGCATGGGAAATCCAATTTAATGGCGATGGGAGTGTGGGAGCCATCTGGGGCAATCAAAAGTATCCCAATGCCATATCCCTTTTTGTTGGTCGCGCCATCAAAGAATATTTGCCATCGAAGGTAATCTTGATTAGCGCAGAAGATGTTTTCATCTAGGAATTCAAAGATCCAGACATCAGTTTCTTCCCTGGGGTAGTCAACGAGGTAGTCAAAGATGGCACTTCCTTTTATGGCTTTCTGTCTGACATACACGATATTAAACTCAGCTAAGAGCATCAACCATCGAGCCATTCGGCTGGATAAGGCGGGTTTCTCAAGCAGGTACTTGATGGGGTCCATTCGGGATGCAAGCTTAATGGGGAAGGTAAGAATGTAGTGTCGTAACTTTTGGGTGATCCAAACAAGCGCGATGCATGATTTTTCAAAAGTAGTGTAGTTGACTTTGTACCTGGATAATTTGCGACTGGCGTAATAGATATCTCTTTCTTTACGGGGATGTTCAAGGTATTGGGCTAAAAAATCCCCAGCTGCAGTGTCGGTTATGGTTAGGTATAGGAGCAAGGGGAGACCAGGCTGTGGTGGCATGAGTACCAGAGATTGAGTCAGGTATTGTTTGATTTAGTCAAAGGTTTCTTGGTAGGCCTCATTCCAAACTTTGGTTGAATCCTTTCGGAGGAGTTTGAAAATTCGATTCATAAATGGAGGTGAGTTGGCTGATGAACCGGCTGATGCATTGTAATTTCCTAAGGAAACCTTGGACCTCTTTCTTCATTTGGGGAGGTGTCATCTCAAGTATGGCTTTTAACTTGATAGGATCTGCTTCTATCCCTTTTTCACTGACCATGAATCCCAAGAGTTTTCCCTTTGTAATGTCGAAGACAAATTTATGTGGATTGAGTCTCATCTGATACCGTCGCAATCGTTCGAAGAAATTTCAGAGAGCGGGAACATGACCTTCTATAGTTTTGTATTTGATAATCATATTATCCATATAGACGTCGACTTCTTTGTGAATCAGATCCTGCAGGATGGTTGTGGCAGTCCTCTGATAGGTAGCCCCAATATTCTTGAGAGTGGCATAACAGTGTAGCAAAAGGTTCCCCATGGGGTGATGAACGCAGTTTTTTTTATGATCTGGGTGCATTTTAATTTGGTTGTATCCGACAAAACTGTCGACGAATGACTTGAGAGTATGACTGGATGTATTGTCCACGATTATGTCGATATTGGGTAATGGGTAATAATCCTTTATAGAGGATTTGTTCAAGTCCCGGTAGTCTACACACATCCGAACTTTCCCTCCTAATTTTGGCACATGAACTATATTGGCTAGCCATATGGGATATTCGATCACACGAATGAAACCCACGTTCAGCTGTTTGACCACCTCTTCTTTAACTTTGAGCGGCCATTCAGTGTGGAGCTTTCTCAGCTTTTGTTTAACCGAATTATAATCTGGAAGAGTGGGGATCTCATATTGAGTTATTTTGGGATCAATGTCGGGAATATCATCGTAGGACCATGCGAAGACATCCAAAAATTCCTTCAGTAATTCCCTGAGTTGTGTGTGCTCATGCTTGTCAAGGGTAGCCCCTATCCTAATCTCGCGCAGTTGGCTACTAGAACCGAGGTTAATAATAACAGTCTCTTCTTTATTAACTTGAATGCGGTTATGTTGTTTGTTATTAACCTTATTCAGATCAGTTAAGAATTGTTCATTTGTAAAATCACCATCATCAAAAGTTTTATTAGAATCTAAACAATTAATATAAGGCACAACAAGATACTCAAAATCTTCATTTATTTCATTGATAGGAAAAATAGCATTGAGAACCTCATCAAAGGAGGTCTCAATTACATTTAATGAAGGATAGATAACAGAAGAAGAAATGGGGTAAACATTGGGGTTAGGTGGGATTTCAACTGGTAGAACTGGCGCAGCATGCCAGTTGAGGAGAGGTGTATCAGCAGCTTTAATCAAGTGGGATGGATCCAATGATGTAGTGCTTAAATGAACCATGCAGAGTGCTAGCCCCAGCGTCTGCAAGTTGAACGAGCCCTCGGAATCACTTTCCTCAGAATCTTTGGTATCTCTGATGAGCAGTTATACATGGTGTTGGGAACTTTCGGCCCATGGGTAGATGTATTGGAAAAAGATCTCCATTCCAGGCTTCATCTTCTTGTCTGTATGGTCATACCATGGTTTCGAAAAGCCACAAAAGGGGAAGTCCTCACCCTCTTTGATGAATCGTCCATTCAAGGAGTCAACTGAGATGGCCTGGATGCACTTTAGTCTTCTCTTTGGTTGAGACTGGCAGATTATTTTGAGCTCTTGTTCTGATGGTTGATACCCCAAACCACAAGGAGGAAAAGCTTTCTTCAGTTCAATGGGCTCAAGTATCCCTTGCTGTCTTTGCCCTAGCCCCAGCTCGGGCATGAAGTGCATATTTTTGAACATCTGAATCATATTGACGTTGCCATGAGGGTCGTATTCTGGACAAACCCTTTCTTTAAAATCATCCCCTGTAGGGAGTAGAAGTGGTTTAACTCGAAATCCTGATATGACCATATCATTTGACCCGGGCTGTATCTCAAGGATTGGATTGCTGGTAATTGTACCTTCGGCAATATAATCGTCGCCCAAGATGGTGGTCGTCCGAGTAACAGATTAAAACAAGCTGGGAGGTCAATAACTTGGAATTTAACGACAAGTTTTATAGGGCTCGCCCCTATTACAAATTTTATGGGTCCACCACCTTCCGACAAACATTATCGTAGGCCCGTACAGCAGCGGAGGTTAGAGCGGGATCACTTTCCTTCAGTCCTAAGCATTTGAGGTTCTTAATGGGCAGACATTCAAGGCGGATCCATTATTAATAAGAGAGAGTGGTACGAGCTTCCCCATAACTTCGACAGAGATGCTGAGTGCATGATTGTGGTTTGGTCCAATTCTGAGGATTTCTTCTTCGGAAAAGGATAGCATTCGGGTAGAGGTCAAGGATCCGACTAAATTTATCTCTTCTTCTAGTGTGGTAGAAGGAGGAACTGTGGGTCCAGTGAGCAACTTGATCAAAGAATTACTATGCAGTTGGGAAGACATAAAAAGCCCCCATGGGGTGATGTTAGCTTGAGTTTTATTCAGTTGGTCGACGATCTTACTTTCCTCAAGGGTCATTTCCAGTATAAGAAGGTTTTCAATTCCCTTCCCTTTGTCATTGGATGGTAGTGAGCTTAGGATTTGGTAATGCCTCCCTGATCTGGCATGTAATTTACTGAAGAAGAAAAGAACATGAACCCTGTTTCTTCGTGAATCTCGGGTTTTTCTTCCACTTTGTTTATTTCTCCGATGAGCTCTTCAAATGATATCATCCCACACATATCGTCTACGGGGCCCATTTTCTCAAAAGCTTGTTCTTCATTTGAATCTTCAAATTCTTCCCCCCATCTGGTGGCAATAATTCTATCTTTCCATGTAAAGTCAATTAATTCCACAACTTTAATGGCTTCTTCATACATGTCTTCCCATTCAGTGGGGATATGTAAGGGTAAAGGGACTAGGAACCCTTATAACTTCAGAGTATCAAGTAACTCGGCCATACTGTTAATGTCATTGGTTTGTTTGAATAATTCTGCCATGATCTAGACGACATCATCCAGGCTGACTTCATCAGTTGATACCACTCAAATTTCTGACTCTCGGGCCCATTCGTGCTTCCAAGAACGGTGTGCTGAACCTCTAGTAATCAATGATCATCTGTAAGGTCAATTTCATCCGTAACTCTGGGAGTTGGTTTAACACCTCTGATAATTCCATACCTCCATATTCAGAATGGGTACGGACAACGATGCATGCTATGGTAAGGAGTGACAGTGCCTGATCAACGAGGCTAACAGGGTGTAGGAGGAAATATGGGCAAGTTTAGAGATGTTTGGGAGAGTTTATGGGTGTGATTTGAGTTAAGGGATCAAATTTTGGATTCATTTCTAGGAAGATAGCATTGGTATGATTTGGGAGTGGGTTGTGAGTAGTGTTTGGCTTAGGATTGGCTGGTGGGGCAATGGTACCCCGGTCAATTAGACCTTGGATTAAGTTTCGAAGGTGAAAGCATTGGACAGTGGTATAACCAGCGATTTGGTGAAAGGCGTAATGGGCATCTGCCTTAAAGTTTCTTGGAAGTGGACTGGGTAATGGACGGGGATCCAAGGTTTTGATGAGGTTTCGGCTTAACAGGGCTTGATAAACTTTGGAGAGGGGAGTATAGAGCTCGGTGTATTCCTTTTGGAATGGGACATGGCAGCTTTCTGGTGCCCAGGAAGTGGTTGGTTGAGAGATGTTGTTGATGGTTGAGACTGCAGCACTAGCAGGCTTGTCATATTTTCTGGGGGTGAACTGTCCGGACACTTTCTTTGGTTCAACCTCTATTTTAGCAAGACCTTCCTCGATTTCTACTGCTGCTTCTCTGAGATCTCAGAAGTGGGGATAGTATTGTACTCCCATGGTTCTCGGACATGGGGCAAGAAGTTCTTCTTCACTATGCTGACTTGTTCTTCCTCGGATGGTCGATTGGTCATAGTGGATGCCTTTTCCCTCCATCGGGATATGAAGTTACTCACTGATTCCACAGAGTTCTGTTTGAGCATCTCTAAATCAAGGTGGGTGACCTCAAGCTCTTCGTTATATTTGTACTGCGATATGAATTCACATGCTGCATCCTCCCAACTACGGATTCTGGACTTCTCGAGAGACAAAAACCATCGGAGAGCGTTATCCTTTAGAGTTTGCTGAAACAATTGGGTAATCATTTCTTCTGAAGCCCCTAGGAGAGTCATATCACAGTGATAACTGTGAAGATAGACAATCGGGGGTCCACTTCCTTCGAATTTCTCAATATTTGGCATCTTAAACTTCTCGGGTAACCTCGCCTTAGGATAAGGAGACATGTGGGTGTAGTCCATGTAATTTCGAGAGATTCTAACTTGGTCGAACTTCTTAGTTAGCATCTTGAGATTTTATTGACCATGTTCAACTTTTCCTCTTTTGGATCAAAGATCATAGACAAGTTAGTCCCAGTCTAGGCAAGGTTTGGCATAGGAAGCTGGGCAAGCGATGACCCATTAACAGGAGGGGCACGTGGAGCGTTCTGATACTCTTATGGAACCCAGATAGGCTCGGGTGGACCCATAGCATAAGGAAATAGGGCCTCGGGCTCTTTTGGAATAGGAACCTGGTTTCATTGCATCTCTCAGATCTCAGTCTGAAGGTTGTCAATCTTGGATATGAGCTGAGCTAAAACTTTCGTCAGATCTGGCTGCGCAATTGGCACTTGATCTGTGTTCTCCATGGAAAGCAGATGGATACCGGACTCGAAAGAAGTAGCAGGGGAACGAACGGAGCTCCGGGATGATTTGACTGAAGATCGAAGCCAATAAGGAGCCAGGCCAAGGCGTGCGATCGACCTGAGAAGGCGTAAAATGGGATTTATTTTTGAAAAGAAAGAAGGAGAATATTTTTAACTTTTTTTTTATTGGGATTGAAAGGAGAAATGTTTTTGAATTTTTGATAAAGAAAAGAGAAATATTTTTGGATTTTTTTTATGAAGAAGGGAGAAATGTTTTGGGAGACGGGTCTCAACATTATTATTATTATTATTATTATTATTATTATTATTATTATTATTATTATTATTATTATTATTATTATTGTTATTATTATTATTATTATTATTATTATTATTATTATTATGTTCTCACTTGTATTAAATTCTCCTAAATGCAAAATAAAATGCCGGACGGGACCCGAGCCTGAAAAAGTTGGGCTTGTAACATATGCAAAGCTATGGCTGGACTTGTAACCAGGCTTATGTGTAGGGTCCCGTTTTAAAAATGCACAAAAATTTGGGTGGCAGGCCGACCCGAAATTTTGACAGAGTTTCGGGTTGAAACCGACAATCTAACATGTATGTCCTAGGCTTGACACCTATATGCGGGTATGCCGCTTGGTTGGGTGAATCGGAAGGGGTTCCCCACTTTGGCGTGGCTTCCACGATATACATCTTGCTTTTGAGGGTAATCGGTACGTGTGGACAAGCCATTTGATATAACTGAGTGTACGTGGATTTCCTAACTATATACCTCACGGGGATGGTATGTGTGAGAGCTAATTCGATATACTCGAAGTACGTGAACGAGTTCCCTGTAATATACCTCCCGTCATGAATTCGGTCAAGAAGTACGATGCGGGAGAACCGTTCGATATACGTCGAAGGTACTAAGCCAATGGAAGGTGAGAGTCATATCGCTTACGCTAACTGTGCCCTGCCGGACTAGTGCCCATCACGAAGTGACCCTCCAGTTACTGGAAAAAATTTGGTCAATCACAATGCTCTTTGGTGATATCGTGTGAATCATGCAGGATTCTCTGATTAGTATCTTATAAGAGTATCTTTCTTGATCATGCCTAACAGGGAGCAAAGTATGAGTACCAATGGTATACCAAGTATGGGTGATGCGTCCAATATGGGGATACCTGTGATCCTAGGTGCATGTGGTGTGAAGTGTACATGGAGAATTTTCTACAAGTGTGTGAATATAAGCATAAGCATGAGGTACACATGAATAGTGAAAGGGGAACATGCAAATGAGGGGATATATAAGAAAATAAAACACCCATGTAAATAGAGTCTAGCCCTCATAATGAAGTAGTCCCCAACAGAGTCGCCACTATGGCCATCCCCAATCCTCGCAGCGGGAGAGGATTTTGGTCCCGCGCATCCCTCTTGGGAATGCTTCAGTCGGCGTTGTTGATGAGGTGAAAAATGTACAGAGATGGAGTCGCCAGTCTATTTTACTCAAAACAGACAAAAGAAAAGGGAGCCATCCCAAAGGATATCATCCAAATAAATACTGATACATATGAAACCAAAATGATTCGAAAAGGGTCCGGAGGCTAAGTTACGAAAGGAGAAGGTGTTAGGCACCCATTTCGCCCTTACGGTCTCTCATGGGTTATTACTATTTTCCTTTATTTCCCCATGATATGTGTGCATGTGTATATGTAACGGAGATAGGAATCATCAACTTGTACCATGGAAGAGATAAAGTTAGTTATCCATAGGAAAGTTCTTATAAGTAATATTAGAAAAATAGGATTTACGCGATTATCCTAATGTTGATCGTTATAACGGAACGATAACACAAATGGAATAATACGCCACTATGCATAAATATACGTATATGTGAATATATAGAATCTAAGGGAGTTAAGTTTAAAGAACATAGGAAAAATAGAAAAAAAAAGTAGGAAAAGGACTCGAGTCTTGGGTTTTACCCCGAGACGCCTACGTAGCCTATAGAGGCATCAAAGTCCACGTAGTTTATATGCAAATGAGGGGTGGGATTTATCCCATAAATCTAATAGGGGACTTCTCTTATATGTGTGTGTGTGTGTAAAAAAGTGTTTAAGTTATGAGAAAAGTGTGAGAATTCTCGTTTGGAATTTATGAACAAATCCTCTTTTTCTTATTTTTTAGGTTTTATTTATATGAAAATAAGAGATGTGCAATAATACTAGATAAAAAGTATATTAGGATATGTGAGATGAGAGAATAGAAGTACTAAGTAAAAAAATAAATTAATGCAAATTTAGGAGAATTTAAAGAGAGAGTGGAGAAAGTTGGACCTTCTTGAAGATCTTGAGCTTGATCTTGGATGTTAGAGAGCAGCCCTTGCACTTGGGTGATGATGGAGGGTGATTAATTCACCAAGTTTGATGAAAAAGGTGATAAAAGGTGAAGGTTGGAAAGGGATTTGGATGTGGAAATAACGCTGACTTCGAGAGGGATTTTCTGAGCTTACTGAGAGTAATGAATCTCTGATCTTCCTCTTTTTGGAATGAGTTTAGGCCCTAGTTTTTATAGGCCCAGGGTATTGCCGATCGGCATAGCCCTGGTCTTTCCAATCAGTAGGTGTGTTTAGGCACACCGTTGATAGGCAGGGTCTGGAACCTGCCGTTTGGCACTCTCTTTCAGGTTCCTTTGGAAAATCGATCGTAAAGCGCAAATCGTTGATCTTAATTGTGCACGAGGTAGATCGTTGGAAAGATAATTCAGAGACCTTCAAAATTTCTTGGACTGCTCCTAGGTTCGGGAGTTGACTTTGGGTCAAATTTGGCTCGAAAGCGCTCGTCGATCCTTTGGACGGGGAAACTTCGGACGCAAATGGATCGTTCGTCCGCATAGTAAGTCAGAATCATGAATGAGGCAGATCGTTGGAAAGGTTAGGAAATGTACTTCGAAATTCCAAAGAGCTTGACTCGGTTTGGGGAGTTGACTATGGTCAACCGGGGACTGGAAGCATTCGTTGACCTTTCGGAGTAAAACGGATCGTTCGTTCGTATCGTAAGTCAGAATCGTGCACGGGGTGGACCGTTGGAAAGGGGTTTCAGTGTCCTTCAAAGATTCATTCAGTCTCGGTCGATCTGAAGAGTTTACTTAGGTCAAACAGAGTCTTGGAGCGTCCGGTGACCTCTTGATCGAGTTTCGGGGGAAAATGGGCCGTCGTCCGCACCGTAAGTCAGAATTGTGCACGAGATGGACCGTTGGAAAGGGGATTCAGTGCCTTTAGAAGATTCATTCAGTCTCGTTCAAGCCGAAGAGTTTGACTTCTGGTTAAACGGAGCTTGGGAGGTCCCCATGGCCTTTAGGTCAGTACTCGGGGTATGACGTGGGTTTGCAATGATGAAGGGAGGTACTAGGGACCTAAGGAGAGGTTAGGGGGTACTAGAATGGGGTGTCCACACACGTATACTTGTTGGGTCATATTAATATGATATTTTATGATCGTACTATTTTAACTGTCATATAATATATTTATTTATTATGACACTTTTGTATACATGGTAATATTAACTTTAATTTACAAAATTAATAATATTTTTAATAAACTTATTTAATTATTTAAAAACTTTTCAATAAAAAAAATTAGTGCGCTAAAAATACAATTGTGTGATTAGAATCCTACCCACATCAAATTACAGAACCACGCTTCCCCCAAACTCTATCTCCTACGATAAAGATGGAGCCATAACCCCACAACACTCTCATCCCACACATCTCATCTTCAACCCCAACATAGTTATATAACTTTCTATCTTTAACAGCCGTGTTACTCCGTTCTCTGATTCAAGGACTTGAATATAAGTTATTGTGTTCAAGGTTAATAGCATTGTATGTTTTTATCATTTGTAATTCAAACATTAAGTTTAATTATGTCCGGTCATTCCCTCAATTGTGTCTCTGAATGACTGCTCATCCTTGAATGTAACAAATTCGAATCCCCTCGATCTGTCTGTCTCATGATTATTAATGATCTGAAAAAAATCCAACAAAATCTGAGGTACATATTGGTTTGGTTAAATTTAATTTAAATATATGTATTTTATTGTATGCATATAACTAAAACCTAAAATCAACCTATCTTCGCCTTTTAATAAAAACGGAAGATGAACGTATTGTTTTAGGTCAAGAAAAGTAACATATAAAAGAGATAACAGTAACAGTGACAGATGAATCAATAACAAAAGAACAAAGAAGATCGGGTCAGACGAGATGAAGCCGAATCATAAATTGTTTGATTTAAATGCATCTTTATCTCATTTGTAATTTCAATCAATGGAACAATATAGAATCATAAATCGTGTACCATAGTTTAGTTTTTAAAGTATGTTTTGTTCGATATGACATGTTTGCATTGTTGTGGTTTATTTTTCTAAATTGAAGGTTTATTCCAATGCATCTAATTACCATTCGTAATTTCAATGAATGGAATTCACATGACATGTTTGTATAAATGTCGATTTGTGATTCGGCACATGAAAAGTTCTGTTGTAAGCCAACTATTGGCATACATTATATATTGATAAATTTTGAATATGTAAGCAAACAAATGACATACATTATATATTGATAGTTAGAATAGTGGTGGATGGTTTATGTGAATCAGTTTATACCATGTTTAAAGTTCTTCTGATAATTGGTAGTTTATACACTCATTTGTTCCCTTTGAAAATTTGTAGGATCTTACTGAAATTTTTGAAAGGAGTTGGTATTGTGAATCCTTGATTGAAGGAATTTTGTGTTTGTTTAGGAGGTAAGTTAAATGGATTAATGTTTCAATGTTATCAACTGTGAATCTTGTTAGTATGTGTGTTGATTATTGCTAAATTTATTGAGAATTTTTAACATTTGAGAAATTTCCCCTCAGATTGCAAATTGATATTATAGTAGTGGCGAAAAGGTTTAATTCAAATGCTTGGTGATTTAATTTAACCACTTTTTTTGTTGCTCTAATATAATGCCAACTTGAAATCTCCATTATGAACAACAAACATTCACACAGATAATTATAAGACATTATAATAAATTTCAAACACGAAATACCTTATGGCCAGTCCCCTTGTAAATTGTATGTATTTTTAAATTCTGAAACCATGGTTTTTTTTCATACATTCATCGCCTACAGTTTCTCTTTGAATAACATAATGATTTCAAAGAGAATATAAAGCAATTATAAAACACTAAACCTTGATGCATACACTTTTATTACCTTGAATATTGAAAGTTGCAAATTTGATTTTGTTTAACAAAGTGAGTTATATTATCGAGTCAAATGAATATGCAATATGTCGTCTTCATTTCAAAAAATTATAGCAACTGATCATGTAACAATTGAGAATGAACATTAGCTTATCCGCATGATATAGAATTTAGAAAAGCATAGAGGTATGTTTATACCTACGAATAATACTGAGAAAGTGTAAATGACTAAGAAAAATAATGTCACCAACCGTGTCACTTTATAATTACTCTCCAGTGGAGTGTACATATATATATATACATATATATATATATGAAGTCCTAGTAAAAGCACTACACCAAATCCTACAAATGGTCACGCCCAGTGGGTCACTGCCCAAGTCCGCGACCAGCTGGTCGCGGACTTGGGCCGTGACCACTTCCAGAACATAGATAATTTAGTGTGATAATAAATATGGTCACGCCAAATATTGACCAATATTTGGCGTGACCATATTTGGCGTGACCATATTTATTATCACACTAAATTATCTATGTTCTGGAAGTGGTCACGGCCCAAGTCCGAGACCACTGTGGTCGCGGACTTGGGCCGTGACCAGGTCGTGACCATCTTGGCGCCAAACTCGCGCAAAAATTCCCTCCAAGCTTGGTCACGGATGGGTCACGGCCCAAGTCCGTGACCCATGGCATGACAAAGAAGAAAGTACACACATTGAGGGTCACGGCTTAGGGCCGTGACCATCCCTCATTCAAGCACTAGTGTTGATAAAAAGGGTCGTACATCACAGATTGAGGGTCACGGCTATGGGCCGTGACCATTTCTTGGTATGGGTCACGGCTATGGGCCGTGACCATTTCTTGGTATGGGTCACGGCTATGGGCCGTGACCAATAGGTAATATACATCCCACTTAGCTTCATTAATGGGTTACGGTGGGTGGGTCACGGCTCTAGGCCGTGAGCACTGTTAATCCTAAAACAAAACAAAGCGCCTCAAAATTTTCATTTCCCCGCTCATCTTGTTTATTTCTTCCCCAAACGCTGGTAGCAGGTACGGCGTTTCTTCCCCAAACGTTGGTAGCAGGTATGGCCGTGTATGGAGGTTGGGCGGGTTTTTCAGGAGGGCAACGGTGAGGGTTATTGAGGCAGGGGAAATTTTTAACTGGATTCCGATTAACGTTGGCATTTGGGCGCGTATGGGTGAAAATGGTCGGGTCGAATTTGGGTTCGGGTAAAAAATGGGCGGGCTAGTTTTGGGTTGACAAGCGGGAGGCCCGGACCAACTCAGTGAAAAATATTGGGTTTCATCGGTGTTGATTGATTCTTAAAATAAGGGAGCAGCGATTGGGGTGCGTCTTGAGAGAGAGAGATGAGACAGTTGGCAGAGAATAAAGAGAGATAAAATGAGAAGTGGGTCCACATCTTTGTGAGAGTTTTCTTCGTAAACCCGCACCACTGCCAGTGCTAGTTGCGATTTTCAACTAGGGCAATTTTCAACTGGGTTCGGTGAGGGTTGTTGGGTTTGGGTCTCGATTTTCAACTGGGTTGCTGTCGGAATTCTGCCCAATTTAAGTCCGGTGGGTTGATTTTTGTTGGACCAAACCGAGTTTGGGTGATGGAGCTATAACACAGTGGGTACATGTATTGTCAATTTTAAAATTTTATTTTCATAATTTGTATCTTCTTTTTTCTTAGGAAGATTTCAATTAGTAATTTTCTTTTCATTTTCATATCATCGATAAAAAATTAGGTGTGCTATAATTTTGTTTATCACTTCATCAAACATTTGGTGTGCTATATTTTGAAATTTTAAACTAACATCATACATTACTTGGCTGTATTTGTTGTTTGTACTGTAGGATCAAACATTTGGGGTGTTATATCTTGGAATTTTATACTAACGTCATACATTACATGGTTGTCTGTTTGTCTCGTAGGTAGTGATAAAATTGATAATAACGTTATGGAGACCTTTATTTGGGACACTTTTGGGCCAACACACAGCAATCTGTCGAGGTAATTTTAGTAATATTTCTTTTTGTAAATCAAAGTAAGTCTTTTTTTCCAATCATTTTTTAGAATAGTTTGAGTTAGTTGTTGTTTGGGTGTTAAATGATCATACCCATGCGGTTCTTTCTCTCTTAAGTATTTGAAAATGCTCACAAAATTTCTTAGACACGGGCAACTCTACAATGCTCACATGGGCATAATAAAATGGATTTCTAAATAGTCATAATGTGTTCATGTGTTGAAATTAATGATTTGGGAATATATGCTTACAACAAATGATGTTTTTAAGACTTTTTTCATACTGGTTAGTAATGGGAAAGTCATAACTGATGTTGGGAGCATGACTTCCAATCTTGCCAAGGGCTCAGCAGCAGTTGCATCGCTTTTCTCTATTCTTGACAGACACTCACTCATTCAAGGCTACTGCGATGTAATTATACTATCATTTATCTTACTGTTTTTCCTTTCATATATTACGTTGATAAGAGTTTTCATCTTTTCATCACACTTTTGGAAGACTAATGCTAAACATACAATTTAAATTGTACACTCCTCATTTTTTTAACAAATTGAGATGCCATTCAGAAACCGAAGAATAAAAGAGAGAGCATTTCAAACGTGGACAATTATTGCGTTTGAGGTTTTGATTATTTTCTCTATTAAGAAGTTGAGTATAAATTGTTATCTTTATTTGTTTTTATTAACCTTTGACTAATTTAAATGTAGGGTTTCCAAACTTCAGTACTAAGATGTTGGATTTAATTGAACCACTACATTCATCGAGGTAAAGTTTTTATTATTTATTAATAGTTTTGTTATGCATTTATTGTATTTGCAATTATTTACATAGTTGATTGTAGTAGTCAAGATGATCGAGCAGGTCTATAGTCCATCCACTCATAAACATAACAGTTGTAGGTACATTAGAGGTTAGCACAGCAAAGTCGTGGCCGTGAGGATCAATGGCATTAGTGGACAAGTGTTGAGGATGAATTGCAGATTTCACGTAAAAATATTTAATCCCTCTTCTCTTAGTATATGGACAAAGGTCATATGTATGATTATTGCATCTTCAAACCCCAACCCAAGAAAACTAAAGAATCCAACTCAAACATTCCTCTACCTACGCTAAAACCAACCCCAACCCTTATTTTGTTTGAAGGAAATTTTGTAGCATCCCCTATATTTTTTTGTAGCAGTCCCCTTACGGTACCGTGCTTTCTTTAATTTTAAAAAACAATTCAGTGGTTTTGTGAGGTACTTTATTTAATTTTACATACTCGTTCTTCATAACACATTATTTACGTATTGCAGATCTAACCAATTCGATACCAGTTCTTCATTACATACCAGTTGTTCATTACACACCAGGTACTCTGTACATTAACTAAAGTAGTTATATAATTGATATGCATTATCTATTAAATATTTTAGATGATAGAAGGAGTACGGGATAGTTATATGTTTTGTTTGGTTTGGCTGTTGGAAAATTATTGGTTGTTGGAATGTTGTTGGGTAGTATTTTAGAAGGAGTATGGGATAATTAGAAGGAGTACGGGATAATTATTGGTTTCACTATTGGATAATATGTTGAAAATATTTTAAACTCCCGATTTCAGAATACGATGATAGGATAACTTGCAAATTTCGAGACTTAAACTTAAAAAACTGGCACTAACACTTCACACGGGACCAATGAAACTCGTACGAACTGACCGCGAGATCATGGGACCACCGGTTTGAGAATACGACGATAATTAAAAAATATTAGGACTTAAGCTTAAAAACAAGGCGTTAGATAGCAAAAACACGAAACAACCTTCGTACGGACCCGTGAGAGGCACCAACACCTCTCATGAGACCAATGTAACATGTAGAAATAGACTGCGTGATCACGGGACTCACGATTTGAGAATACGACGATAATTTTAAAATATGAGGCCTTAAGCTTAAAAACAAGGCGTTAGAGGGTGAAAATCGGAAACAACTCCCGAACGGCCCCGTGAGAGGCACCAACACCTCCCACGGGACTAATGTAACTCGTAGGAACTGACCCCATAGCTGCGGGACTCCCGATTTGAGAATACGACGTTAATTTGCATATTTTTAGACTTAGGCTTAAAAACATGGCGTTAGTGGGTGAAAATCCGAAACATCCCTCGAACGGCTCCGTGGGTGGTACCAACACCTTCCACGGGACCAATGTAACTCGTAGAAACTGATCGCGCAGCGGCGGGACTCCCGATTTGAGAATACGACGATAATTAGCATATTTCTAGACTTAGGCTTAAAAACATGGCGTTATAGGGTGAGAACTCGAAACAGCCTCCGAACGTCCCACGGCAACAATGTAACTCGTAGGAACTGACCCCGCATCTGCGGGACTCCCAGTTTGAGAATACGACGGTAATTTGCATATTTTTAGACTTAGGCTTAAAAACAAGGCGTTAGAGGGTGAGAACTCGAAACAGCCCCCGAATGGCCCCGTGGGTGGCACCAACACTTCCCACGGGACCAATGTAACTCGTAGGAACTGATCGCGCATCCGCGGAACTCACGGCTTGAGAATACGACTGTAATTTACATATTTGGAGGCTTAGACTTAAGCAAAACATGACGTTAGAGGGTGAAAACTCGAAATAACACCCGAACGGCCCCGTGGGTGGCACCAACACCTCGCACGGGACCAATATAATCTTAGGAACTGACCCCGCAGCCGCGGATCTCCCGATTTTAGAATACGACGGTAATTTTCATATTTATAGACTTAGGCTTAAAAAAATGGCGTTAGAGGGTGAGATCTCGAAACAACCCCCGAACGTTCCCATGGGTGGCACAAACACCTCCCACGGGACCAATGTAACTCGTAGGAACTGACCCCGTAGCCGCGGGACTCCCGATTTGAGAATACGACGGTAATTTTCATATTTATAGACTCAAGCTTAAAAACATGGTGTTAGAGGGTGAGAACTCGAAATAGTCCCCGAACGGCCCTGTGGGTGGCACCAACACCTCCCACGGGACCAATGTAACTCGTAGGAACTGACCCCGCAGCCGCGGGTCTCCCGGTTTGAGAATACGATGGTAATTTACATATTTCTAGACTTAGGCTTAAAAACATGGCGTTAGAGGGTGAGATATCGAAACAGCCTCCGAACGTCCCCGTAGGTGGGCCCAACACCTCCCACGGGACAAATGTAAATCGTAGGAACTGACCCCGCATCCATGGGACTCCCGGTTTTAGAATACGATGGTAATTTGCATATTTATAGACTTAGGCTTAAAAACATGGCGTTAGAGGGCAAAAACTCGTAACAGCCCCCGAATGACCCCGTGGGAGGCACCAACACCTCCCACCGGACAAATGTAACTCATAGGAACTGAACGCGCAGCCGCGAAACTCCCGGTTTGAGAATACGACTGTAATTTACATATTTCTAGGCTTAGACTTAAGCAAAACATGGCGTTAGAGGGTGAAAACTCGAAATAACCCCCGAAAGGGTCGCACCAACACCTCGCACGGGACCAATATAACTATTAGGAACTGACCCCGCAGCCGCGGGTCTCCCGATTTAAGAATACAATGTTAATTTATATATTTATAGACTTAGGCTTAAAGCATGGCGCTAGAGGGTGAGATCTCGCAACAGCCTCCGAACGTCCCCGTGGGTGGTACAAACACCTCCCACGGGACCAATGTAACTCGTAGAAACTGACCCCACAGCCACAGGACTCCCGATTTGAGAATAAGACGATAATTAGCATATTTTTAGACTTAGGCTTAAAAACATGGCGTTAGAGGGTCAGAACTCGAAACAGCCTCCGAACGTCCCCGTAGGTGGGCCCAACACCTCCCACGGGACAAATGTAAATCGTAGGAACTGACCCTGCATCCGTGGGACTCCCTGTTTGAAAATACGACGGTAATTTGGATATTTCAATACTTAAGCTTAAAAACATGGCGTTAGAGGGTGAGAACTCGAAACAGCCCCCGAACGGCCCCGTGGGTGGCACCAACACCTCCCACGGGACCAATGTAACTCGTAGGAACTGACCGCGCAGCCGCGGAACTCCCGGTTTGAGAATACGACTGTAATTTACATATTTCTAGGCTTAGACTTAATCAAAACATGGCGTTAGAGGGTGAAAACTCGAAATAACCCCCGAACGGCCCCGTGGGTGGAACCAACACCTCGCACGGGACTAATATAACTCTTAGGAACTGACCCCGCAGTCGTGGGTCTCCCGATTTGAGAATACGATGGTAATTTGCATATTTATAGACTTGGGCTTAACAACATGGCGTTAGAGGGTGAGATCTCGAAACAGCCCCCGAACGTCCCCGTGGGTGGCACCAACACCTCCCACGGGACCAATGTAACTCGTAGGAACCGACCCCGCAGCCGCGGGACTACCGGTTTGAGAATACAACAGTAATTTGCATATTTATAGACTTAGGCTTAAAAACATGGCGTTAGAGGGTGAGAACTCGAAACCGCCCCCGAACGTCCCCGTGGGGGTGGCGCCAACACCTCCCACGGGACCAATGTAACTCGTAGGAACTTACACCGCAGCCGCGGGACTCCCGATTTGAGAATACGACGATAATTTGCATATTTATAGACTTAGGCTTAAAAACATGGCGTTAGAGGGTGAAAACTCGAAACCGCCCCCGAACGTCCCCGTGGGTGGCACCAACACGTCCTACGGGACCTATATAACTCTTAGGAACTGACTCCGTGATCGCGGGTCTCTCGATTTGAGAATACGACTGTAATTTGCATATTTATTGACTTAGGCTTAAAAACATGGCGTTAGTGGGTGAAAATCCAAAACTTCCCCTGAACGGCTCCGTGGGTGGCACCAGCACCTCCCACGAGACCAATGTAACTCGTAGGAATTGACCGCGCAGCCACGAGACTCCCGATTTGAGAATATGATGATAATTTGAATATTTATAGACTTAGGCTTAAAAAAATGCCGTTAGAGGACGAAAACTCGTAACAGCCCCCGAATGACCCCGTGGGAGGCACCAACACCTCCCACCGGACCAATGTAACTCGTAAGACCTGACCGCGCAGCCTCGGAACTCCCGATTTGAGAATACGACTTTAATTTAGATATTTCTAGGCTTAGACTTAAGCAAAACATAGCCCGTGGGTTGCACCAACACCTCCCACGGAACCAATGTAACTCGTGGGAACTGACCCCGCAGCCGCGGGACTCCCGGTTTTAGAATACGATGATAATTTGCACATTTCTAGACTTAGGCTTAAAAACATGGCGTTATAAGGTGAAAACTCGAAATAGCCCCCCAACATCCCCGTGGGTGGCACCAACCCCTCCCACGGGACCTGTGTAACTCGTAGAAACTGACCCGGCAACCGCGGGACTCCCGATTTGAAAAACGATGGTAATTTGCATATTTATAGACTTAGGCTTAAAAACATGGCGTTAGAGGGTGAGAACTCGAAACAGCCCCCGAACGGCCTCGTGTGTGGCACCAACACCTCCCACGGGACCAATGTAACTCGTAGGAACTGACCCCGCAGCCGCGGGACTCCCGGTTTGAGAATACGAAGATAATTTGCATATTTCTAGACTTAGGCTTAAAAACATGGCGTTATCGGGTGAGAACTCGAAACAGCCCCCGAACGTCTCCGTGGGTGGCACCAACACCTCCAACGGGACCAATGTACCTCGTAGGAACTGACCCCGCAGTCGTGGGAATCCCGGTTTGAGAATACGATGATAATTTGCATAATTATAGAGTTAGGCTTTAAAACATGGCGTTAGTGGGTGAGAACTCGAGACAGCCTCCGAACGGCCCCGTGGGTGGCACCAACGCCTCCCACGGGACCAATGTAACTCTTAGGAACTGACCCCGCAGCCGCGGGACTCCAGGTTTAAGAATACGACGATAATTTGCATATTTCTAGACTTAGGCTTAAAAACATGGCGTTAGAGGGTGAGAACTCGAAACAACCCCGAACGTCCCCGTGGGTCTCACCAACCCTCCCACGGGACCAATGTAAATCGTAGGAACTGACCCCGCAGCTGTAGCACTCCTGGTTTGAGAATACAACGGTAATTTGCAAATTTCTAGACTTAGGCTTAAAAACATGGCGTTAGAGGGTTAGAACTCGAAACAGGCACTGAACGTCCCCGTGGGTGGAACCAACACCTCCCACGGGACCAATGTAACTCGTAGGAACTGACACCGCACCCGCGGGACTCCCGGTTTGAGAATACGACGGTAATTTGCATATTTATAGACTTAGGCTTAAAAATAAGGCGTTAGAAGGTGACAACTTGAAACAGCCCCCGAACGGCCCCGTGGGTGGCACCAACACCTCCCACGGGACCAATGTAACTCGTAGGAATCGACCCCGCAGCCGCGGGTATCCCGGTTTTAGAATACGACGGTAATTTGCATATTTCTAGACTTAGGCATAAAAACATGACGTTAGAGGGTGAAAACTCGAAACAGCACCCGAACGTCCCCGTGGGTGGCACCAATACCTCCCACGGGACCCATATGACTCTTAGGAACTGACTCCGCGGCCGTGGGTCTCCCGATTTGAGAATACGACGGTAATTTGATTATTTATAGACTTAGGCTTAAAAATATGGCATTAGTCGGTGAAATTCCAAAACTGCCCCTGAACGGCTCCGTGGGTGGCACCAACACCTCCCACAGAACCAATGTAACTCGTAGGAACTGACCGCGCAGCCGCGGGACTCCCGGTTTGAGAATACGAAGATAATTTGCATATTTCAAGATTTAGGCTTAAAAACATGATGTTAGAGGGTGAGAGCTCGAAATAGCCCCCGAACGTCCCCGTGGGTGGCACCAACACCTCCCACGGGACCAATGTACCCCGTAGGAACTGACCCCGCAGCCGTGGGACTCCCGGTTTGAGAATACGACACTAATTTGCATATTTATAGACTTAGACTTTAAAAATGGCGTTAGTGGGTGATAAGTCGAGACAGCCCCCGAACGGCTCCGTGGGTGGCACCAACACCTCCCACGGGACCAATGTAACTCTTAGGAACTGACCCCGCAGCTGCGGGACTCCAGGTTTAAGAATACGATGATAATTTGCATATTTCTAGACTTAGGCTTAAAAACATGGCGTTAGAGGGTGAGAACTCGAAACAGCCCCCGAACGTCCCCGTCGGTGGCACCAACACCTCCCACGGGACCAATGTAAATCGTAGGAACTGACCCCGCAGCGTGGGACTCCCGATTTGAGAATACAACGATAATTTGCAAATTTCAAGACTTAGGCTTAAAAACTTGACGTTAGAGGGTTAGAACTCGAAACAGCCACCAAACGTCCCCGTGGGTGGAACCAACACCTCCCACGGGACCAATGTAACTCGTAGGAACTGACACCGCCGCCGCGGGACTCCCGGTTTGAGAATACGACGGTAATTTTCATATTAATAGACTTTGGGTTAAAAACAAGGCGTTAGAGGGTGAGAACTCGAAACAGCCCCCGAACGGCCACGTGGGTGGGACCAACACCTCCCACGGGACCAATGTTACTCGTAGGAACCGACCCCGCAGCCGCGGGACTCCCGATTTGAGAATTCGACGATAATTTGCAGATTTTTATACTTAGGATAAAAAACATGGCGTTATCGGGTGAAAACTCGAAATAGGCCCCGAACGGCCCCGTGGGTGGCACCAACACCTCCCACGGGACCAATGTAACTCGTAGGAACTGACCCCGCAGCCCCGGGACTCTCGGTTTTTTAATATGACGATAATTTACATATTTTTAGACTTAGGCTTAAGAACATGGCGTTAGTGGGTGAGAACTCGAAACAACCCCCGAACGGCCTCGTTGATGGCACCAACACCTTCCACGGGACCAATGTAACTCGTAGGAACTGCCACCGCCGCCACGGGACTCCTAGTTTTAGAATACGACGATAATTTGCATATTTATAGACTTATGCTTAAAAACAAGGCGTTAGAGGGTGAGAACTCGAAACAGCCCCGTGGGTGGCACCAACACCTCCCACGGGACCAATGTAACTCGCAGGAACCGACCCCGCAGCCGCGGAACTCCCGGTTTGAGAATACGATGATAATTTTCATATTTTTAGACTTAGGCTTAAAAACATGTCGTTATCGAGTGAAAACTCGAAATAGCCCCCGAACGGCCCCGTGGGTGGCACCAACACCTCCCACGGGACCAATGTAACTAGTAGGAACTAACCGCGCAGCCCCGGGACTCCCGATTTTTTAATACGACGATAATTTGCAAATTTTTAGACTTAGGCTTAAAAACATGGCGTTAGTGGGTGAGAACTCGAAACAACCCCCGAACGGCCTCGTGGATGGCACCAACACCTCCCACGGGACCAACGTAACTCGTAGTAACTGACCCCGCAGCCGCGGGACTCCCGGTTTTAGAATACGACGACAATTTGCATATTTCTAGACTTAAGCTCAAAAAGATGGCGTTAGTGGGTGGGAACTCGAAATAGCCCCCGAATGTCCCCGTGGGTGGCACCAACACCTCCTACGGGACCAATGTAACTCGTAGGAACTGACCCCGCATCCGCGGGGCTCCCGATTTTAGAATACGACGGTAATTTGCATATTTATAGACTTAGGCTTAAAAACATGGTGTTAGAGGGTGAAAACTCGTAACAGACCCCGAATGGCCCCGTAGGAGGCACCAATACCTCCCACCGAACCAATGTAACTCGTAGGAACTGACCGCGCAGCCACGGGACTCCCGGTTTGAGAATACGACGGTAATTTTCATATTTCTAGACTTAGGCTTAAAAACATGGCGTTAGAGGGTGAAAATCCGAAACAGCCCCCGAACGTCCCCGTGGGTGGCATCAACACCTCTAACGGGACCAATGTAACTCGTAGGAACTGACCACGCAGCCGCGGGACTCCCGGTTTGAGAATACGGCCGTAATTTGCAAATTTCTAGAGTTAGGCTTAAAAATATGGCGTTAGTGGGTAAAAACCCAAAACAGCGCCCGAACGGCTTCAGGAGTGGCACCAACACCTGCCATAGAACCAGTATGACTCATAAGAACTGATCGCACAGCCACGGGACTCCCGGTTTGAGAGTACGATGGTAATTTGCATATTTCTAGACTTAAGCAAAACATGGCGTTAGAGGGTGAGATCTTGAAACTTCCTCCGAACGGCCCCGTGGGTGGCACCAACACCTCCCACGGGACCAATGTAAATCGTAGGAACTGACCCCGCAGTCGCGAGACAACCGGTTAGAGAATACGACGGTAATTTGCATATTTATAGACTTAGGCTTAAAAACATGGCCTAAGAGGGTGAAAACTCGAAACAGCCCCCGAACGTCCCCGTGGGTGGAAACAACACCTCTTACGGGACCAATGTAACTCGTAGGAACTAACCCCGCAGCCGCGGGACTCCCGGTTTGAGAATAAGACAATAATTTGCATATTTATAGACTTAGCCTTAAAAACATGGCGTTAGAGGGTGAGAACTCGAAACAACCCCCGAACGTCCCCGTGGGTGGCACCAACACCTCCAACGGGACCAATGTGACTCGTAGTAACTGACCACGCAGCCGCAAGACTCCCGGTTTGAGAATACGACGGTAATTTGCATATTTGTAGAGTTAGGCTTAAAAACATGGCGTTAGTTGGTCAAAACTCGAAACAGCGCCCGAACGGCTTCGGGAGTGCCACCAACACCTGCCATGGAACCAATCTGACTCATAAGAACTGACCGCACAGCCACGAGACTCCCGGTTTGAGAGTACGACGGTAATTTGCATATTTCTAGACTTAAGCAAAACATGGCGTTAGAGGGTCAGATCTCGAAACTGCCCCCGAACGGCCCCGTGGGTGGGACCAACACCTCCAACGGGACCAATGTAACTCGTAGGAACTGACCATGCAGCCGCGGGACTCCCGGTTTGAGAATACGGCGGTAATTTGCATATTTCTAGAGTTTGGCTTAAAAACATGGCGTTAGTGGGTGAAAACCCGAAACAGCGCCCGAACGGCTTCGGGAGTGGCACCAACACCTTCCAAGGAACCAATATGACTCATAAGAACTGACCGCACAGCCACGGGACTCCTGGTTTGAGAGTACGACGGTAATTTGCATATTTCTAGACTTAAGCAAAACATGGCGTTAGAGGGTGAGATCTCGAAACTTCCCCCGAACGGACCCGTGGGTGGCCCCAACACCTCCCACGGGACCAATGTAAATCATAGGAACTGACCCCGCAGTCGCGGGACTACCGGTTAAAGAATACGACGGTAATTTGCATATTTATAGACTTAGGCTTAAAAACATGGCCTTAGAGGGTGAGAACTCGAAACAGCCCCGAACGTCCCCGTGGGTCGCAACAACACCTCCCACGGGACCAATGTAACTCGTAGGAACTTACACTACAGCCGTGGGACTCCCGATTTGAGAATACAACGGTAATTTGCATATTTCTAGACTTAGGCTTAAAAACATGGCGTTATAGGGTGAAAACCCGAAACAGCCCCCGAACGTCCCCGTGGGTGGCACCAACACCTCCAACGGGACCAATGTAACTCGTAGAAACTGACCACGTAGTCGCGGGACTCCCAGTTTAAGAATACGGCGTTAATTTGCATATTTCTAGAGTTAGGCTTAAAAACATGGCGTTAGTGGGTGAAAATCCAAAACAGTGCCCGAACAGCTTCGGGGGAGGCACCAACACCTGCCATGGAACCAATATGACTCTTAAGAACTGACCGCAGAGCCACGGGACTCCCGGTTTGAGAGTACGACGGTAATTTGTATATTTCTAGACTTAGGCTTAAAAACATGGCGTTAGAGGGTGAAAACCCGAAACAGCCCCCGAACGTCCCCGTGGGTGGCACCAACACCTTCAACGGGACCAATGTAACTCGTAGGAACTCACCACGCAGCCGCGGGACTCCCGGTTTGAGAATGCGGCGGTAATTTGCATATTTCTAGAGTTAGGCATAAAAACATGGCGTTAGTGGGTGAAAACCCGAAACAGCTCCCGAATGGCTTCGGGGGTGGACCCAACACCTGCCATGGAACCAATATGACTCATAAGAACTGATCGCACAGTCACGGGACTCCCGGTTTGAGAGTACGACGGTAATTTTCATATTTCTAGACTTAAGCAAAACATGGGGTTAGAGGGTGAGATCTCGAAACTGCCCTCGAACGTCCCCGTGGGTGGCACCAACACCTCTCATGGGACCAATGTAAATCGTAGGAACTGACCCCGCAGCAGCGGGACTACCGGTTAGAGAATACGACGGTAATTTTCATATTTATAGACTTTGGCTTAAAAACATGGCGTTAGAGGGTGAGAACTCGAAACAGCCCCCGAACGTCCCCGTGGGTGGCACCAACACCTCCCACGAAACCAATGTAACTCGTAGAACTTACACCGCAGCCGCGGGACTCCCGGTTTGAGAATACAGAGGTAATTTGCATATTTCCAGACTTAGGCTTAAAAACATGACGTTAGAGGGTGAGAAGTCGAAACAGCCCCCGAACGGCCCCGTGGGTGGCACCAACACTTCCCACGGGACCAATGTAACTTGTAGGAACCGACTTCACAGCCGCAGGACTCCGGTTTTAGAATACGACGGTAATTTGTATATTTCTAGACTTAGGCTTAAAAACATGGCGTTAGAGGGTGAGAACTCGAAACAGCCCCCGAACGTCCCCGTGGGTGGCATCAACAACTCCAACGGGACCAATGTAACTCGTGGGAACTGACCACGCAGCCGCGGGACTCCCGGTTTGAGAATACGGCGGTAATTTGCATATTTCTAGAGTTTGGCTTAAAAACATGGCGTTAGTGGGTAAAAACCCAAAACAGCGCTCGAACGGCTTCAGGAGTGGCACCAACACCTGCCATGGAACCAATATGACTCATAAGAACTGACCGCACAGCCACGAGACTCCCGGTTTGAGAGTACGATGGTAATTTGCATATTTCTAGACTTAAGCAAAACATGGCGTTAGAGTGTGAGATCTTGAAACTGCCCCCGAACGGCCCCGTGGGTGGCACCAACACCTCCCACGGGACCAATGTAAATCATAGGAACTGACCCCGCAGTCGTGGGACAACCGGTTAAAGAATACGACGGTAATTTGCATATTTATAGACTTAGGCTTAAAAACATGGCCTAAGAGGGTGAAAACTCGAAACAGCCCCCGAACATCCCCGTGGATGGCAACAACACCTCTCACGGGACCAATGTAACTCGTAGGAACTAACCCCGCAGCCGCGGGACTCCCGGTTTGAGAATACAACAATAATTTGCATATTTATAGACTTAGGCTTAAAAACATGGCGTTAGAGGGTGAGAACTCGAAACAGCCACCGAACGTCCCCGTGGGTTGCACCAACACCTCCAACGGGACCAATGTGACTCGTAATAACTGACCACGCAGCCGCGGGACTCCCGGTTTGAGAATACGACGGTAATTTGCATATTTGTAGAGTTAGGCTTAAAAACATGGCGTTAGTTGGTCAAATTCGAAAAAGTGCCCGAACGGCTTCGGGAGTGGCACCAACACCTGCCATGGAACCAATATGACTCATAAGAACTGACCGCACAGCCACGGGACTCCCGGTTTGAGAGTACGAAGGTAATTTGCATATTTCTAGACTTAAGCAAAACATGGCGTTAGAGGGTCAGATCTCGAAACTGCCCCCGAACGGCCCCGTGGGTGGGACCAACACCTCCAACGGGACCAATGTAACTCGTAGGAACTGACCATGCAGCCGCGGGACTCCCGGTTTGAGAATACGGCGGTAATTTGCATATTTCTAGAGTTAGGCTTAAAAACATGGCGTTAGTGGGTGAAAACCCGAAACAGCGCTCGAACGGCTTCGGGAATGGCACCAACACCTTCCATGGAACCAATATGACTCATAAGAACTGACCGCACAGCCACGGGACTCCCGGTTTGAGAGTACGATGGTAATTTGCATATTTCTAGACTTAGGCCTAAAAACATGGCGTTAGAGAGTGAAAACCCGAAACAGCCCCCGAACGTCTCCGTGGGTAGCACCAACACCTTCAACGGGACCAATGTAACTCGTAGGAACTCACCACGCAGCCGCGGGACTCCCGGTTTGAGAATACGGCGGTAATTTGCATATTTCTAGAGCTAGGCATAAAAACATGGCGTTAGTGGGTGAAAACCCGAAACAGCTCCCGAATGGCTTCGGGGGTGGACCCAACACCTGCCATGAAACCAATATGACTCATAAGAACTGACCGCACAGTCACGGGACTCCCAGTTTGAGAGTACGACGGTAATTTTCATATTTCTAGACTTAAGCAAAACATGGCGTTAGAGGGTGAGATCTCGAAACTGCACCCGAACGTCCCCGTGGGTGGCACCAACACCTCTCACGGGACCAATGTAAATCGTAGGAACTGATCCCGCAACATCGGGACTACCGATTAGAGAATACGACGGTAATTTGTATATTTATAGACTTTGACTTAAAAACATGGCGTTAGAGGGTGAGAACTCGAAACAGCCCCCGAACGTCCCCGTGGGTGGCACCAACACCTCCCACGGGACCAATGTAACTCGTAGAACTTACACCGCAACCGCGGGACTCCCGGTTTGAGAATACGGAGGTAATTTGCATATTTCCAGACTTAGGCTTAAAAACATGGCGTTAGAGGGTGAGAACTCGAAACAGCCCCCGAACGGCCCCGTGGGTGGCACCAACACCTCCCACGGGACCAATGTAACTCGTAGGAACCGACCCCGCAGCCGCAGGACTCCGGTTTTAGAATACGACGGTAATTTGTATATTTCTAGACTTAGGCTTAAAAACATGGCGTTAGAGGGTGAGAACTCGAAACAGCCCCCGAACGTCCCCGTGGGTGGTACCAACACCTCCCACGGGACCCATATAACTCTTAGGAACCGACTCCGCGGCCGCAGGTCTCCCGATTTGAGAATACGACGGTAATTTGTATATTTATAGACTTAGGCTTAAAAATATGACGTTAGTGGGTGAAAATCCTAAATTGCCCCCAAACGGCTCCGTGGGTGGCACCAACACCTCCCACGGGACCAATGTAACTCGTAGGAACTGAGCGCGCAGCCACGGGACTCCCAATTTGAGAATATGATGATAATTTGCATATTTCTAGACTTAGGCTTAAAAACATGGTGTTAGAGGTGAAAATCCAAAACAGCCCCCGAACGGCCCCGTGTGAGACACCAATGAAGCACCTTATACCTTTGACTTGCTTAAGTCTGCATTGTATAAGTGCTCAACTAATTTGGAAATATTGACAAAATTGGTAGTCCATCCTAGAATCCAAAAAGCCTCAGAACCTATCTCTCTAATCCTCTTCTATAATCCATGATGGTATAAAATGAATCACGCAACACACAATTAGATGTGCATACATGTGTTAATATTGCCTAAAATTGAGTGTGTGTTTAATTCCCCTTGAATTGGAGCTTTAATATTTTTTGGGAATTTTTTAAATATTTTTAAACCTTTTTAAACATTTTTTTAAACATTTTTTAATAAATGTTTTTATTAATAAAATGGGTTTATAAAATGTGTGGGGTTAATATAATATTTTGGAAACTTCATTTTTCACTGAAATGTTTGGTTGGGTACGATCTCAAAGCGCTAGAGACTTTAGGGTGATGTTTTGTAATTAGTTTGATGCGTGTGTGAGAGCCACTAACAAGCCAACACTTGTCATCCTCCGGGTGAATGTATTTGTGTTTGTTATGTGAGAGGGTTGGATGGATGATTGTTGATCGTTGGATCATTCCTAATTTAGGGTCTGCATGTGTTCTTGGTTAATCCCGGTGCTATCCATATGAACCAATCAGAATTATTTTAATCCACCGCTGTTTTATAACCTTTGGATCAAGTCAAACCGAGCAAGACTTGATCTCAGCCCTTGATTTTCCTCGAGCATCCAGAACCTTCCCTCAGCCCTTTATATACCCTTCACTTCTCAGCCTTACAAGTTTTTTGGGCATTCGTCTTTCTGAGAGAAAAAAAATAAGAGAGAAGTGAGAGAAGAGAGAAAAGAATAGAGAGAAGAGAGAGAAAGGGAAACCTGTTAGCCAAACCCTAGCCCTAACCCTAAACAGTACATCTTCTCAGAAACAAACCTTCGTACATTCAATCCCAAACACAACCTGAGTGTTTGAAAGAGAGAATGGTTTGTTCTTGTGTTGTTGTAACCTCTTGATCTTTAGATCTTGTACACAACTTAAACATTTGTGTGAAGATCTAGTTTCTCTTTCGTAGAAACGTTAGATCTACATACTATATGTTACATTTTCACTAGATCTGCATTTTTTATACTTGATTTAAGAAAATCTTACTGATTTGGTTTTAAAATGTTTTCTGGTTTCTTTTCTTACGAAACTTAATCCTGACCTAGTTGGATTCGCACTTGGAGGGTTTTCAATCTCATAAATGTTTTCAAAAGAGATTGATTAAGGTCTTGACCGATTTCTGAAGCAAGATCTCCGTGGAATCTGGGTTATCTTTAAAGGTCAAAAGGATTTGAGTTCTGTGAGAAAAAAATAAATTAAAATCACTGCATATAGAGTTTATATGTAATTTACTAGGACTGTTTGTAAATCTAAGTGTGTGTGAGTTCATGCATGTGAATAGGGATCACTTCACAAACACTTAACACACTACTACACTAGAAGTGTTGTGTTTAAGATTTGAAATCATTGAGTCGACGTAAAGAAGCTAAAGCAAAGGAAGTTAGCAAACTGAAGAACATCATCAACAAATCAGATCTATGAGAAGTTAAAAGGACACCAAGGGGGTATATTCCTAAACTTAGAATAGGTTGATTTGTGTGCTTGCATGTTGTATTGTTTGTAACTGATTTTTGTTATTAGTGGACTTTTATTTTTGTGACTTAGAAGTCACCGTGGATGTTTCCTCTGTTGGGAGAGGTTTTACCACGTTAAAATCATTGTGTTGATTATCTTCATCTACTCATCTCATTCTCTAAGTGTGCTGTATTTTTGAAACTGCCTTAGTTTTAAAAACTGATTACACAATCTTAATTACTCTCGTACATAAGTTTCTTTGTAAACACATCTTGTTTATAATTTTTATTTTTCAAAAGAAAAGGGTTTCTTCAACAAACATTCGGAGTTGCTTATACAGTTTAACCTTGAGTTAAACGGCATTAGCGATGTTTTTCAACCAACACCTCCCACGGGAACAATGTAACTCGTAGGAACTGACCCCACAGCCGCAGGACTCCCGGTTTTAGAATACGACGGTAATTTGCATATTTATAGACTTAGGCTTAAAAACATGGCGTTAGAGGGTGAAAACTCGTAACAGCCCCCGAATGGCCCCGTGGGAGGCACCAACACCTCCCACCAGACCAATGTAAGTCGTAGGAACTGACTGCGCAGTCGCGGAACTCCCGGTTTGAGAATACGACAGTAATTTATAAATTTCTAGGCTTAGACTTAAGCAAAACATGGCGTTCGTGGGTGAGAACTCGAAACTTCCCCCGAACGGCCCCGTGGGTGGCACTAACACCTCCCACGGGACCAATGTAACTCGTAGGAACTGACCCCGCAGCCGCGGGACTCCCGGTTTGAGAATACGACGGTAATTTGCATATTTCTAGACTTAAGCTTAAAAACATGGCGTTAGAGGGTGAGAACTCGAAACAGCCCCCGAACGTCCCCGTGGGTGGCACCAACACCTCCCACGGGACCAATATAACTCTTAGGAACTGAATCCGCAGCCGCGGGACTCCCGGTTTGAGAATACAACGGTAATTTGCATATTTCTAGACTTAAGCAAAACATGGCGTTAGAGGGTGAAAACTCGAAACAACCCCCGAACGGCCCCATGGGTGGCACCAACACCTCCAACGGGACCAATATAACTCTTATGAACTGATCCCGCAGCCGCGGGTCTCCCGATTTGAGAATTTGACGGTAATTTTCATATTTATAGACTTAGGCTTAAAAACATGGAGTTAGAGGGTGAGATCTTGAAACTGCCCCCGAACGTCCCTGTGGGTGGCACCAACACCTCCCACGGGATCATTGTAACTCGTAGGATCTGACCCCGTAGCCGCGGGACTCCCGGTTTGAGAATACGACGGTAATTTGCATACTTGTAGACTTAGGCTTAAAACAAGTTGTTAGAGGGTGAGAACTAGAAACAGCCCCCGAATGGGCCCGTGGGTGGCACCAACACCTTCCACGAGACCAATGTAACTCGTAGGAACTGACCCCGCAGTCGCGGAACTCCCGATTTGAGAATACGACGATAATTAGGATATTTCTAGACTTAGGGTTAAAAATATGGCGTTAGAGGGTGAGAACTCGAAACAGCCTCCGAACGTCCCCGTGGGTGGCCCCAACACCTCCCACGGGACAAATGTAAATCGTAGAAACTGACCCCGCATCCGCGGGACTCCCAGTTTGAGAATACGACGGTAATTTTCATATTTCTAGACTTAGGCTTAAAAACATGGCGTTAGAGGGTGAGAACTCAAAACAGCCCCCGAATGTCCCCGTGGGTGGCACCAACACCTCCCACGGGACCAATGTAACTCGTAGGAACTGACCCCGCAGCCGCAGGACTACGGGTTTGAGAATACGATGGTAATTTACGTATTTCTAGACTTAAGCAAAACATGGCGTTAGAGGGTGAAAACTCAAAACAACCCCCGAACGGCCCCGTGGGTGGCACCAACACCTACCACGGGACCAATATAACTCTTAGGAAGTGACTCTGCAGTCGCGGGTCTCCCGATTTGAGAATACGGCGGTAATTTGCATATTTATAGACTTAGGCGTTATAGGGTGAGATCTCGAAACTGCCCCCGAACGTTCCCGTGGGTGGCACCAACACCTCCCACGGGACCAATCTAACTCGTAGGAACTGACCCCGCAGCCGTGGGACTCCCGATTTGAGAATACTACGGTAATTTGCATATTTATTGACTTAGGGTTAAAAACATGGCGTTAGAGGGTGAGAACTCGAAACAGCCCCTGAACGGCCCCGTGGGTGGCACCAACACCTCCCACGGGACCAATGTAACTCGTAGGAATGGACCCCGTAGTCGCGGGACTCCAGGTTTTAGAATACGACGGTAATTTGCATATTTCTAGACTTAGGCTTAAAAACATGGTGTTAGACGGTGGGAAGTCGAAACTGCCCCCGAACGGCCCCATGGGTGGCACTAACACCTCCCACGGGACCAATGTAACTCGTAGGAACTGACCCCACAGTCGCGGGACTCCCGGTTTGAGAATACGACGATAATTTGCATATTTCTAGACTTAGGCTTAAAAACATGGCATTAGTGGGTGGGAACTCGAAATAGCCCCCGAACGTCCCCGAGGGTGGCACCAGCACCTCCTACGGGACCAATGTAACTCGTAGGAACTGACCCCGCAGTCGCGGGACTCCCGGTTTGAGAATACGACGATAATTTGCATATTTCTAGACTTTGGCTTAAAAACATGGCGTTGGAGGGTGAGGACTCGAAACTTCCCTCGAACGTCCCCGTGGGTGGCACCAACACCTCCCACGGGACCAATGTAACTCGTAGGAACTGACCCCGCAGCCGTGGGACTCCCAGTTTGAGAATATGACGGTAATTTGCATATTTCTAGACTTAGGCTTAAAAACATGGCGTTATAGGGTGAAAACCCGAAACAGCCCCCGAACGTTCCCGTTGGTGGCACCAACACTTCCAACGGGACCAATGTAACTCGTAGGAACTGACCACACAGCCGCGGGACTCCCGGTTTGAGAATACGGCGGTAATTTGCATTTTCTAGACTTAGACTTAAAAACATGGCGTTAGTGGGTGAAAACTCAAAACAACGCCCGAACAGCTTCGGGGGTGGCACCAACACCTGCCATGAAACCAATATGACTCATAAGAACTGACCGCACAGCCACGGGACTCTCGGTTTGAGAGTACGACTGTAATTTGCATATTTCTAGACTTAAGCAAAACATGGCGTTAGAGGGTGAGATCTCGAAATAGCCCCCGAACGTCCCCGTGGGTGGCACCAACACCTCCTACGGGACCAATGTAACTCGTAGGAACTGATCCCGTAGCTGCGGGACTACCGGTTTGAGAATACGACAATAATTTGCATATTTATAGACTTAGGCTTAAAAACATGGCGTTTGAGGGTGAGAAATCGAAACAGCCCCCGAACGACCCCGTGGGTGGCACCAACACCTCCCACGGGACCAATGTAACTCGTAGGAACTGACCCCGCAGCCGCGGGACTCATGGCTTTAGAGTAGGACGATAATTTTCATATTTCTAGACTTAGGCTTAAAAACATGGCGTTAGAGGGTGAAAACTCGAAACAGCCCCCGAACGTCCCCGCGGGTGGCACCAACACCTTCCACGGGACCAATGTAACTCGTAGGAACTGACCCCGCTGCCGCGGGACTCCCGGTTTGAGAATACGACGATAATTTGCATATTTGTAGACTTAGGCTTAAAAACATGGCGTTAGAGGGTGAGAACTCGAAACAGCCTCCGAACGTCCCCGTGGGTGGCACCAACACCTCCCACGGGACCAATGTAACTCGTAGGAACTGACTCCGCAGTCGCGAAACTCCCGGTTTGAGAATACGACGGTAATTTGCATATTTCTACTTGGTTACTGATAATTTTAACTCATATATGCAATTTTTCTGCTTGATTAATTTTTTTGTAAAACTACTTGGTTACTGATATTTTTTTTATGTATCCCATGATTTGTAGGATTTTTTCACGCAGAACAAACGAAGGAGGCAATGGTCTACATCATGAAGATTGTTTGTAGGTTGTGGACATTCAGGATTTTGATTTTTGTGTTACAGCCGTGCGGGCTTTTATTGTTTAGGTTTATGGTCGTGCGGGCTTTTATTGTTTAGTTTTATGGTCGTGCGGGCTTTTATAATTTGATTGTTGAATTTTATAACCGTGCGGACTTTATAATAAGTAGGTTTTACATTTACAGGTTTTGGAATGTCTAGAAAATAGAGGAAACTCTGCCCAATTTTTTTTTGGTCTGTGAATTATTAAGACGTGTAATTTTTATAAGTTTGTATATATATTTGTTTATTAACAACGTTCTCGATTCGCAATTTGTGATTTTTTTTATTGTTTTGCCAATAATAAATATTTGTAACACCTCGTACGCGTCAAACGTTACACGTAGCAACTGATGGTGCACTCACATGAACCCCAATTTTAGGATTGGACCAAAAAAATATTTTTTTTTAAAAATTGTAGTTAAATATGATCATGGACTTTGTCCATGACCATTTTTATTTTTTCGTCATGGTTATGGGCACGGATTAGGGCCGCGATCAATTTTTTTTATATTTTTTTGTCACGGTCGTGGGTCGCGGACTTTGGCCGCGATCAATTTGTCACAGTTGTGGGTCACGGATCAGGGCCGCGGCCAATTTTTTTAAAATTTTTTTTTGTCACGGTCGTGTGCCGCGGACTTTGGACGTGACCAATTTGTCACGGTTGTGGGTCACGGATCAGGGTCGCGACTAATTTTTTAAATTTTTTTTTGTCACGGTCGTGGGTCGCGTACTTTGACCGCGATCAATTTGTCACGGTTGTGGGTCACGGATGAGGGCCGCGACCCGTCACGACATGGGTCACGCCTAAGTCTGCGACCATCTGTCGTGACCCTTCTCGGCGGTGACCATTTTTTGGTCACGGACTTGGGCCGCGACCCACGATAATGGTCACTCCCGAAATGGTCACGACCCAAGTCCGCGACCCACAACTTTGGTCAGGGATTTTGGCCGTGACCAATCGGCAGTTTTGGTGTAGTGAAGGCAACATAAATTATATATTCATCCCCTACAGTACCTATTTAAACAACATAATGATTTCAAAGAGAATATAAAGAAATTATAAAATGATAAACCTTGATTCATACATTTTGATTAACTTGAATAGTGGAAGTTATAAAATTGATTTTGTTTCGCAGAGTGAGTTATATTATTGAGTGAAATGAATATGCAATGTTTGTATCCAAGTCTTAAAATTATGGCAATTGAAAATGTAAGAATTGAGAATGAACAATAACTTCTCCACATGATATAGAATATAGAAAAGCATTGAGGTATGCTTATATCTAAGAACAATACTAAGACATTGTAAATGAATAAGCAAAATAGTGTCACCAACTATGTCATTGTGTAATTACTCTCCAGTTTAGTGTTGATTTGTACACAATTAAGGATGTATGTAATTGAGAAAGTCAATTTATGAATATGCTGAGAGGTAGTATGTGAGTTTTTTTACGTTATACAATGTCAAGATGCAGTCTGATCCATTCACACATACAAGTTGTTGAATGTCTACACGCCAATGACTTAAAAATCAAGACAATATGATTTCTGGAGAGAGAAACAAAAAATTTCTTATATTTTAAGAATTGAACCTATCTTCAAACGAAGATTATAAAGTTATTTATTGGTGGGTTATTACTTACTAATAAGTAATTACCTAAAATGACCCAAAAGGATAAATACTAATAAAAGCATACCTAATTAGTACTAAACAGGCTTTGACACCAAATAAAAGGTTAAAAAGGAAATACAAGAACTAAAATAAAAGAAAGACTAATAAAAAATATTAAAATTGACAATTGACCCTAATATGACCCATTTCCATCAAATAGTTTTTATTTTAAATAAATGAAAATAGGTAGGAAAGAATGTGCAAAAAAATAGTTTTTGTTTTTTAATAAAATCGTGACGAAAAAAATATTTATTTATCTTTTTTTAATATATAAAAATTGCGATGAAAAAGAGATTAAAAAAGTAGTTTTAGTTTTATTAATAGATAAAAAATGGGTTGATAAAGAAAAACAATTTTTTTTTCTTTTAATATATAGATTAGGAGAAAAAGACAACAAAAAACAATTTCTTATCTAAAACAAGAATCTTTTTTATTTATTAAAAAAGTTATATTGTTTATAAAAAACTATTTAATAATTATTTTTATTTAATTGATATTTTAATTTAATAATGTGTCTAAAGTAAAGAAATAAAATTAATAGTGGATTGAACATTTAATGATGTAAAATATGGGTAGTGGCAAATCCAAGAAATTAGTGATGAGGGGTACAAGCATACTTATTTTGTTTTTAAAAATTTATTTAAAAGTGAAAATATTGAACTAATTTTTGTCATCGGTTATATCCATGATTTGTTTTTTCAATATTGTAAACCAAAACAAATTTCTTGATAAAGAAAAACTAAGTGCTATAGCTTAAAGTTGTGACAATTTAGTCATAGATAAAGGAAGTTAAAATTTCAGATATAAATATTAACATAATAAATATCGAAAACTGGGGAGGGGTCCCCTCCCCCCCCCCCCCCCCCCCCCCCCCCCCCCGACCTTACATGGGTCCCTTGAATAAGTATAATTTGGCCTTTTTGTAATAAAGATAATAGTTTGATCAATCCACTAACGATTTTCATCTATTTTGAAGGCAGCGTCTAAAATTAAATTAAAAAATTAAATTAAATTACAGATAAACTTTAACTATGAAAACTAAATGGATGATAAAGTCAAAATGTAACATAAATAAAATGGCCATTTTGGGTTTAGCCCCCATTTTATTTCTAATATTTAGTTAAATCCCCGCTAATTAATTTTTTTGGCCACGCATTTCTAATGGATGAGTAAATGGTCACCGTTAGTCACATCATTGAATTTGTATTCAAACCCCAAAATGCCCTCTATTTAATGATAAACTTTAATTTGAGTTTGGTACACGAAAATTGGGGACCAAAGTAAAAAAAAGTGACACACACACACACACATATAATATTAACATATATATGTACACAAAAATTATTTATAAAAAATAAAATTTAATAGATGAAAGCGGAAAATATTTTTTTTTGAATTCATTATTAAAATTTTAAAACAATTTACGTTATAAATAAAGGACGATGCATTAATTTTTAACTTCTCATGTAAAAATTTGTACATTTGACTCTTTTTTATTTTTAAAAAATATACGTTAATTTTGCATTTTTTTATTAAAAACTATGTACGTTATTTGAAAACTATTCTAATTGTATTTATAAAATAAAAAATTGTTCATGTATTTAAATAATTTCACGTTTTAGATAAATAATTTAAAAAATGTAAAAAACGTTTAAAAATTGGGGTATTTTGACTTTACCCACCATATAGTTATTATTATTTGACTTTACCCACCATTTTATTTTTCTTTAGACTTTGCTACCCATTTTGACATTTGTGATGAAAAAAGCATTGCAAAAAAGTGAGGAAAAAAAATCGTTAAATGTCATTTTCTTTTTCTTTTTTTAGCGGGGTGGGGGGAAGGGGAAAGGGGTGGTTGAGAGCAAAGTCTAAAGAAAATTTATTGGTAGGTAAAGTTAAATAATAATAACTTGTTGTTGGGTAAAGTCAAAATAAATCCTAAAAATACAGTCGTTTTTTAAAGAAAAAGTAGTAAGAAAGATTGTTAATAATAGCTTTAAAATATAGTAAAATATTCAAAAAAAAGTTTAAAAAGTGTACATTTTTACTTTAAAAAAATATCAAAAAGAGTTTGAAAACATTATAGTTTAAAAAATGTTAGTTGCAGTTAAAAATAGTTTTTTATCGTAATGGTTTGTTATACGAAAAAACCCTTTCTTTTAATCTAAACCCGTATAGTTTTAAATTGTTTATTTTTGTAATTTATTTTTACCATTTTAACTGTTCTTTACGTTTTTTTTAAAATTGTATTTCATTACTAATGTTTTTGATAGAAATTGTTTTAAAACTACTTTTTTTTAACACTAAAGCACTACTATTTTAAACTTTTTAACATTTTACTCTATTTTTGAAAGTTATTTTTAACGGTGTTTACGACTTCTTTTTATTAAAAAATAGGTTGCATTTTTAAATTGTTTTTACGTTATTTTTTTATTTTTTTTAAAACATGCATTTATTTTTATAAACGTATATTTTGTTATTTTCTAAATAAAATTAAAATAGTTTTTAAACAAAGTAGATATTTTCAATAAAAAACATGAAAATTTAACGTGTAATTTAAAAAAAAAAAAAGAACAGTTAACACATAATTTTTTTTATTTAAAAACCGTTAAATATTGGCATACAGTTTTTTCGTATTGAAAATGTACTTTTTTTATTTTAGTAAAGTACTTTTTAAAAAAAAAATTATTTTCCACTTTTTATCTATCAAAAATATTTTTATAAATTTAAAAGACTATTTTTTTGTACATATTAACATATATATATGTGTGTGTGTGTGTGTGTGTGTGTGTGTGTGCACAAAAAAAATTTGACTTTGGCTCCCAAATTTTGGGTACTAATTTGATGAAGTGGTTAACGGTTTGATTTTAACAATTTCATTAGAAATGAGGATCAAAGGTCAAAATAATTAAATATCAAATATTTGACTGAATATCATAAATAAAATGAGAGTCAAACCCAAAATGATCCAAAATGTGATATAGAAACACGGTACATGATGTCTTTGAAATGAACGGTTACATACTTCCGTCAACGGCACGCTGAAAATTCACAACACGATGAACAACACCAGTGGCGGAGCTAGGATTTTGATTGGGGTGGGGCACTTATAGGCTATTTTTTTCTTCCAAAAAAAATTACATAAAAAATCAACATCATATTAGTAAACATAATATTATTGTTTTGTGGCAAACCTAGTTATCATACTTCATTATCATAAAAGTTGAAATACACATTTTTCATACAAAAGTAGAATGTTGTCAAATTAATCCTAATGAACTAAAAACATTCTACAATATTCCTCTCCAGATCTTCATTTGCTGGAAACGATTCACAATTGCGTCATTGGTAATGCCATCAAAGACATTTTTCTCAATATATGTCACACAACTATCATTTAGCCAACCATCTCTCATGCGGTTTTGAAGATCAGTCTTCACAATATTCATAGCCGAAAACGCCCTCTCGACCGTAACAGTAGAAACAGGAAGGATTAATGACAACTTAATAAGCTTATAAACTAAAACATACACAATGGTTATCTCACTAACAATGGTATTTACCACATCTTTTTGAATATCCGGTGATGTTAATTGATGATTTCCTGAAGCATTTGCATTTTTAAGAACAACTTTATTTACTACATTGTTTCTATCTGCTAGCCATTGCAAAAGTTCAAGAAAGTTTTATTTATTCATCGAGTGTTCTAATTCATCATGACCACGAAAAGATAGCCCTTGTCATAGTAGAAATCGAATAACATCAATGGTCGCATATAACCTTTGACAATACTTAACTCGATACTCCTTCGATTGGTTGTCAAATAGTGTCTCAATATGCTAATTTTTCTTCAGTAAATTTTGACCCCTCATATATGCGAAATTATGCGTAGTAGAAACAACATGTTCTTGGAGTCTTTGTTTATTTTTCCAATTGTTATATCCACTCCTTACAAAAAATCACTTTTATTTTTGTCCACGGTCTCTGGACGAAATAAATAGCAATACAAGCAAAATGCAGCATATGCCTTTACACTATACTCCAACCAACTCTCGAATTCGGTGAACCACATTGAATTAAAACGATGAGCCTTGTTACCAATAAGTGTTTGAGGAAATACATGCGAGGGTTGACAAGGACCCATTTACAAATATGTTCATCGAACATCGTCTTGATCATTCGGATCATAATCTGAAATAGGATGTCTTAAACTAGGATCGGAAGGAAGATTTGATAATTCAACTTCAATTCGACTGCGGCTTATATTTTTTGATATAGGTTCAGTTTGGACATCAATGTTTTCGATTGGTGGCGCCACGTCAATGGAAACATTACCACGAGTTCTTTTATAATATTTTTCCATAGCTTAAAAAAGAAATAATTTCTTAATTTTTATTATTTCACATTTATCATGATGTCCAACTTTAAAAAAAAAATATTTTACTAAAATTTAGGATAAATACCTCAATATAGACCACAAGAGCAAATCTCAATCCAAGAATTAGTCCAATTTAGCAATTCACCACATCAAGCCCTAAAATAAATAGCAACAAAATTAACTCAAAATGTTTATATAATATCAAAGCCCTAAAATAAATAGCAAAAAAAAAAAAAAAACAATTCAAACACTAACCTAAATAACAAAAAAAAAAAATATTTTCTCCCCTAATCTAAATAACAAAAAAATTTAATCCAAGAATAACAAAAAAAAAAAAAAACGAGATGTGTATAACAAAAAAATACAGTCAAGAATAATAAAAAAATATGACAAACAATCCTAAAGTTATTAGGCTAAATATATAAAATATTACCTCAAGTATTAAGACCTTGTGAATAAATGAAATAAGAGAGAGTGACTCTCCTCCTTCAATCTAGTTCTAGAAATATTAGCTGCCGGTACAGAGAGATGTTAGAATGGGGTTGAGAAATAAAAAATGTATGAAACTTTGTTTGGTTAAAAAAGAGGGCCAGTGGACAAGTGTCCTTGCTTTCATTGCTTTAAAAGTAATTACATTATTTTTTCCTCAATTTTATGACCAAACATATATATCTTTATATTGATTTTTTTTTAATCTGGGGGTAGGCACTTGCTCACCCCATAGTCATGGCAGCTCCACCCCTGCACCACACCGTTTTGCTTAATTTTAGTATTTAACTATTTTTACATTCAACTGTAATCGTGGAAATAAGATATGGTTGGCAATTGGCAAGATTTTTCCATTTGGGAAACAAATAAGAAATTTGTGAGAACACTAAATATAAAAATTTTGACAAATTGTGCAACTTGTTTGGATAACTTAAAAGGAGTTTTTGTTAATAAGAGGTGGGCAGTGATACATGACCCATTTTATAATAAGTACCAGTATATGTATATTTTAGGGGTTCAAAAATATTTTATATATATTAATTTTTTTTTTAAATGAGTTTAGTTTTTTAGGTGGCCATTTTTTTAACTGTTCAAAAAAAGAATGATACAACTTTTCAAAAAAACTCACTCAACTCATTTAAGATTACCAATTTTTTAGGAGTCATTGTTTCAACTACACATATCATTTTTTCAACTACCCACAACATCTTTTTGGTTTCCTCTCTCTCTCTCTCTTTCTTTTTCCAGCGCACACTCTCCCTCGTCTCTCTCTTAAGCTTTCTTTTTTAATTTTTGCAGAAGTTGGAGGTTGTCTATTACCATTTTACTACTGTACGCAAGTTGGAGGATATCTTCTTTTTTCATTTGAAAGTTGTTGTCTTCTTTTGCATTTGCAGCAAAAGGTAAGTTGTCTTCTTTTGCAAGTTGTTCTCTTCTTTTTTCATTATTTTTTTATACATATGTTAATCTTTTTTATTACTATTTTCTTTTAATAATCTGTTTTGTTTTTTAAATTCATCAATGTTTTACTAATCTGTTTTTTATGCAATTAATTTTTTTTATCGGGTTGCTTCTTTCTATATTAATCAAGTCGATGAAATTGGAGAGGGAATAAAAGGCTCAAAACATGTGACATTTTTTCATATTTTTATATTGAATCAATTGAGATATTTCTAGACTAAAATTATCTATTTGATTCGTTGTTAATTGCGTATTTTATTTTTATTTATAAATTTATAATTTTTAGAAATGTTACCAAAAAAATAAGTATCCGGATATCAAAAACGAAAAAAACGAAGAAAACAAAAAAGAATAGAAGAAGTGACTACAATATTTTAGGTATTTAATATTTTTGTATAATATTTTTTTGAAAGGACCCTAAATTAAGTATCACACATGGTACTATAAATCTCAGGACCAGCCATAATTGTACTCATTGCTATAGTTTAAGGTCGTGTTTAATAGCGGGCAAATAAGCAATCCTTCTCTTTTTGGAGTTTATATGCCGATGGAAAAAAATCAATTCACATTATGATACAATTCTTTGTAACTGAAAACAAAAATATGATATATCAAAGCAGTTGTATTACATACTCTGATGCTGCATTTTTTGGCATTTGCCTTGAAAAAATTTCTTTAAAGGAGTAAGAGAAAATTTCCTAAGAGATTTTGCTATTTCATGTTATTAGTAGATAAAGTTTGTGAAAATTTGTCTAATTATAAACTGATATTGTGTACAATATGTACCAAGGACTCGCATTTTAAAAACGGCCTCCATCCCCTCAACAACCCTCCGAATATAACTTTTTAGCTGCACTCATAAAAATTAAAAAAAAAAAGAAGAAAATTAGACCGGACTCTCTCTTCAAAGTCCACTCATATTCCTACCTAAAACACCTTTTGTTCCCATGGTGTGGGTTGGTCCACTACATGTGCATCACAAGGCAACCCTTTTGTCGGATCTAACAACTTTTCACAATGTTTTGTGTAATATCGAGAGTAGGGCTGTGTTTTTTTTTTCGAACATTCCGATTTTTCCGATGTCTGATCCGATATTTTTCGATTTTGGAACATATATAAGGTTTTCGATTTTTCGATTTCCGATTTTTTCGAATTAAATTGGATAGGAAATTGGAACTATGTTTTAAATTCCGATTTTCCAATTTTTCCGATATAATTTTCTAATCTTTTTTCCGATTAATATTCCGAATATATCTTCCGATTAATATTTCGAATATTTTTTCCGAATATTTTCTATATATATTTTTTTACCTTATAAGTTATATCCTTATGTAATAAGAATGTGTACAATTTAGATTTCCTTTATTTTTTACCTTACCCCATATATTTATATATGCCGTTAGTAGAGAGCAACTAGGGTTGTATGATATTCTTATTAAAATATCTCTCACATCTCTCTCTCTCTCTCTCTCTCTCTCTCTCTCTCTCTCGTCTCGCCCCTTTCTCCTCTGCGGTGCATATCTCTCACCTCTCTCTCTCGACCCAATCTCTATACGGTCGTCCAACCCCTTTCTTCTACTTTCGGCGGCGCATATTTGTTTACATCGTCCGACCCTTATAGTCTCGAACATAGGTAATACCATATTTCTAATTTCCGAATTTTTCCGATTTTTTTCCGATTTTTTGATATTTCCGAATTCGGAAACTTTTTTGATTTTCCGAAAAAATTGGATAGGAAATTGGAACAAATATTTAATTTCCGAAAAAATTGAAATTTTTTTCGAAAGGTCATTTTCCGATCCGATCCGATCCGGCCGAAACACAGCCCTAATCGAGAGTCATAAATATTCATTGAATATTTTGTGGACTAGTGTGAATGTGAGTTAATGTTGTCCTTTACGTAATTATTTGTTGATCCATCAACACTATGGTTACCCAAACCCACCCTCAACCGTAGTGCTATCTTGGATTTTTGTTAGCTCAAATAGCCATGTGTCCTGCTAGTTGCAAGAGGTGTTTTTTTTAACTGTTTTGGGTTAAAAGCACCTCATTTTTCTCTCCCTTATCACAACATAATTTTTTAATTATACTGTACAATTATTTAAATCATGTTGTGCCAGAACTCCAAATGGAGTCTGCAAATACAACAATAAACAACAAAAATTAAAAACATTACCAAACAACATATCTTCAAAATCACAACTCCGATCTACCTCCAGAAGGGTAGTTTTTGTCGCAACCATTCCGATCTATTCTTTGAGCGGATCTTTAACAGCCGAAGACATCTCGATGACTGACCAAACCAGAGAAGACCCACTAGACGGGTTTGGATTTTTTGGAACGCTGCTTATCCTCCTTTTGCATTTGAGTGACACTTGCGAGCCTCCCCGTACTCAATGACTATTGCCTTGACGAATCTAGAATTTTCTCACATGATGTGTTGTCCTATTGTTGCGTGAAGCTCATGGAGTAGCGGATATTTTGATTGACTTAGCTATTGCGCATCCTGGATTAGATACAATTTTTCATGTAACAGCTGCTGTTATTTATAAGGCAATTTTTTTTTATATTATGGTGATGTTCACCAACAATGCTTGTAGACACTGATTAAACTTGTACTCAAATATTAGTTTAATATAATCATTTGTCTTGTTAAAAATACCATTTGCAATGCTAAAAACTAATTTTAAACTATTTTCAATGCTTTTTATACAATTAAGCTTTTGGCCAACAGTCTTTTAAATATTTTTCATTTAACCTCCAAAGTTCACTAAACTTTATAGGCACTTGCAAAGCATAAAAATAAACTCATATAATAACATTATAGGGGATAAATATTAAATATTTGAAGCTATGATTTTCTCCCCCGATTTTCTAGCCTTTTCCATTTGAAATCCATTTTCATTCAATTGTGTGGTAAATATGTAAAACCACTGTTCTAAAAAACCCGCCTAGGCTCCGCCTAGGCACGCCTAGGGTTGAGGCTTGGGAGAAACGCCCCGCCTTAAGATTTTGACGCCTTATGCTTGGTAAAACCCTTAAGGCATACTTTTTCTCTAAAAACAACAATGCTTTAGTGAAACGATATCCCCTTTTAAAGATTTTATTACAAACTGAACCATTATCTCATCTAAAATAATCAAATAGTATTTTTATTTGCAAATATTCAGACATATTTTTATGATATGTACAATTTTAGTATTTTAATTGCCTTGTTATGATTAAAAAATATTAAATATATTAAAAAGACCTAAACGCCTTTTCACGCCTTTTCACGCTAAGGCTCGCCTAGGCTTCTAAGGCTTAAGGCTTAAGGCTTGGCCTCCACGCCTCGATCACGCCCCGCGTTTTTTAGAACCTTGTGTAAAACAAAAGAATTAACTAAAATGGAACATTGGCATATAAATTAACCCTGCTTACGCGCACCTCGAGACTAATCCCTTCGCCCCGAACAAGGATTTCGAAACAGCGGGTGTGTAATCCCATAATTAAGTGCACACATAAACATCCTGCGGTCCGTGGTCCTTGCAGGACTCGAACTGACGACCTCTGGGGAACAAACCCAAGACCTAACCAGCTGAGCCAACCGCTTAGAGTTTTGTCAAAGTTCATCCTAGGACGTCTCATCCTAGACTAGTCAAAGTTCATCCTAGACTAGTCTACTAGTCTCATCCTAGAACGTCTTTTTGTCAAAGTTCGACTAGTCATTCCATTGCTTGGGTTTGATAAAGTGTGTATTAATTGCCTAAGTGTAAATCAAAAAGTAAGTAGTAAATCTCGTCAAGTACATGATAGAATTCCACAGGATTTGATAAATATATTGATCCACTTCAATTTTCGAGGCATTATATAAAACATATTATGTTGATTTTAATTACAATGTAAATTTGGTGATATTTAGAGGAATAATTTGGAAAGTAAACACAAATAAGAAATTGAGAATTAAAATGAGAGACAAGGATAGGGATTTTGAACTCAATATGAATCTAGACATATATTACTGATTATATATATATATATATATATATATAGGAGAAGGCTCACCTACATCATGCTCTATACATCATCCATACATCACACCTAGTTATAGGCCCTAAAAAATATTTTTTTCCAAAATTTTTATTTTCTCTTAAAATTAACCTTCCAATAAACCCATGTTCAAAAAATTAGGTCAAAATACGTTTTGTAGCTATTTTTAAAAAATTCACAAAAAACTGCTCATAATACCTTATTTATAAGGGTCTGCGCTAGCAATTTTTTGTAATTTTTTTAAAAATAGCTACAAAATGTACTTTGACCTAATTTTTTGAATATGGGATGATTATGAGGTTAATTTCAAGAAAAAAAAATTAAAAATTTGAAGAAAAAGTTTCTTAGGGCCTAGAACTAGGTGTGATGTATGGTGTAATGTATACATCATGATATAGGTGAACGTTCCTCTCTCTCTCTCTCTCTCTCTCTATATATATATATATATATACACACCCTCTCCTCTAATGACTCCTTATGTTGCAAACTCCGGTACATACCATTTTTTTAAAATAATAAAAAAATAAATTTTTTGATGAAACTTCATGGATATGATCTCCATAATGAGAAGATCATCTCCAATTTTTTTCATTAAAAAATTCAATAAAAAAACTATTGAGGTGGGGTGATGTGTAAAAAAATGATATATGAGGCAGACTCTTGTGCGTAATAAGTTTGCACACGTGCATGTATACACCAATTTGTTTAAAATATCAAAAAAAATATTTTTTAGTTGATTTTTTTATATGATATTAAAACATTTCAACGGACCTATATAAAAATATTAGCTCAAAAAAAGCTTTTTTTGCTATTTTTAATAAATCGATCAAACTATTGCATCTTTTAAAGTGTGTAAAAGTAGCAAAAGTTTGACCGTTTTTTTTAAAATAGAAAAAAAAGTTTTTTTGAGCTGATTTTTTTATATGGGTCCCTTGAAATGTTTAAATATCACACAAAACAAATCCACACACAAATATTTTTTTTACTGTTAAAAAAAATGATGTACAAACTTAGTGTGCCTAAGATTCTGCATATATATATATATATATATATATATATATATATATATATATATATTTGTGTGCCCGCGCGCGCGCACATGTTTGCGTGTGAATCCTAAAGTGAGATAAAAAATTAAGTGTGAAAGTAGTATCCAACTACACTCAATTAAGATCTAGCATGAACAATAAAAACCAATTGATTTACAATTGCACTTAATCCACCAATTATTCATGTTTTGTAAAAGTGGTGATTGCTTAAATAAGCTCTGCTATAATTTTGTACAAGTGATGATCGCTTAAATAAGCTCTGATACCAATTTGTAAATGTATGTGTGATACTGATTAAATCGAAGTCGCAAATTTTCAAGTTAACCTTATTTAATCGGTGTAAATTTTTAATCGAATTTAATTAAGCCCTAAAACATGCATCTAGGTGTAGTCGATCATGTCAACACAAACAAATATGAATTGCTGACTCACAGATTTCAGGAAAAATCCCCGAAGGGCAAAGCCTTTTATTTCACTAATTTTACCGCAGCAAAATCTTGTACTCCGCAACCTAAATTAGCAATGAATCAACCTCGGAAGATCCACAAAGACATGTAGTCCAGTCAGCCCAGGAATACCCACGAATACTCCCTTTGACACGCAGTCAAGCCAACCCAGCACCTCCCTCAAGTGGCACCAAGATCAGCAGTAGGTTATCTTCTCTACAAGAGAAACTCCATCAAAATCGTATCTTGGGTTTCAAAATAATTCACTAAAATCAATTGGGATATGTGAATTGAAAACAAAAGGATTTGAACTTTAAATGAAGAGGACAAAAGTAATCTGTTATTAGCAGTTTATGCAGAAAGAAATTCTATGGGTCTTCTTAACGAAAACAGAGTGGTTTAACGGACTTTATATAAAAAAAACTTACACATCGCTCGAATGTGATGGAAAGTCACTCGAACGAAACCTCACTGTCGCTTGAACGACAGCTTCGCGCGACATGGCCTTGTCGCTTGAAAGACAAGCAATGGTCGCTCGAACGACCAGCGCGTAATTTTTTTTTTAAAATTATGATAAAAAAACTCCACCACAACACTTAGAAAAAAATATTTTTGACGAAAAGTAACGCCTCAACACTTAGAAAATATTTTAGAAAACTATCCTAACACTTTTAAAACAACCGTAAAGTAACTAAAGCACAACCTTGTCAAAATTCATCTCGTGGAGGCTTGAATGTTGAAAAACTTTGATATTCGGGTGGGTCTTCATGTATCTTCAAACTTGAATTTTTTTTTCCGACGGTTTATAGCGGTATACGACATACATTAATTTAAGGACATTATTTTACTGTCCGGTTTACATCTGAGTATGTCGTATACTACTACAACCGTCGAAGACTTATTCAAGTTCAATCATTCGTCAAGACGGATCCGAATATTAACGTTCTTCAACATTCAAACCTCCGCGAGATTAATTTTGGTAAGGCTGTGTTTAAATACTTTAATGGTTCACTTAAAATGTTTGGATAATTTTTTAAAAATATTTTCTAAGTGTTGGAGCGGAGTTTTTCTTCAAAGAATTTTTTCTAATTGTTGAGGCGAAGTTTTTGACGAAATAATTTTTTATTGCCTTTCGAGCAACAACATTATGTCATTCAAGCGACATTGTTTTGTCGCGCGAAGCTCGTTCGAGCGACACGTGGCATCGTTCGAGTGACTTCCATGTTTCTTTTGAGTGATGCGCTGACTTAAGTTTTTTTATATAAAGTGTGTTAAATAACTCCGTTTTCGTTTAGAACATCTGACGAATTTCTTTATGCAAAAAATGCTAACAACAGATTACCTTTGTCTTCTTCATTTAGGGATGACAACGGTCGGGTATGGGGCATGTTTGCCAAAATCCAAACCCGACCCGTGAAAAAAAATATTAACCCGTCTTTCCCCGCGACGGGTTAAGATTTTAAATCCCGAACCCGTTTAAGTATAACCTCCTCAAACCCGTCCCCGCCCCGCTTAAATTAAACGGGTCAAAACCCGCCCCGTCCCGCGGGTTAAAATCCAAAATTTAATTTTTTTTAATAATCTTAACAAGAATAGTATCAAGATCTCCATCAAAACTTTCAACACTTTTCAGTTTTGAGAGTAATTTACAACTGAAGCCAAATTGTCGACAACTTGAATAGTAACAAACGTTTTTAGCTTCACAACAGGAATGAAGTACAACTTATAAAAATTAACATAAATATATGGCATCGCCCTGAATTGGTGATTGATTACAGATACTAAAAAGATTACAATTTTACACTGAGTATATCAGTCAAACAACAACTAATAATGAACTATAGATAATATTGTAATTTGCCACAAACACCCACAGTTGCTAAGATAATCTTTAGGCTCTGTTTTTTGTAGTGGAATATATTTCACTTGCAGAAAAAATAAAATGGTAATACCATACTGATACATTGGCACAAAAAATAAAAATGCAAAGAACTATTTTTGTATGCTTTCCCCACACACAGGTATATATTATATGTACTGTAGATTAAAAAAAATATATGAAACTAAATCATTTTTTTAGATTTAGAAACGCATTATGAATCTGTTGAGCAGATGTATCCGTAATACCATACTGATGGCCCCGATGGCTTCTGTAATCAACCGATGGCTTCAAGGGAAAGATTAATCCTCGAGCTAAAAATGTTTCTGTGCCGTTGACAGCGCCGATGGCTTCTATGGTGCACTGGTGGCTTTAGTAATCAACCGGTGGAACTCCAAACACACGACGAGGAGTTGTCAGATCTGGCGAGATGTGCCACATTCTCATATCGGGTGAGAGTCTTTTGGAGAAGAGGGGCATGAGAGTCTTTTAATTTTAGGGTAAATGAGATTAGGGCTTCCAAAGTTTATATATATGAAAGGGGTATGTGAGTAAATTTAAGTTCTATATGGGGCGGGGCGGGGCGAGTATATTTTTATAAAACCCAAACCCGCCCCGTTTAATAAACATTTTTTTAAATCCAAACCCGCCCCTATTATTTTAATTGGATTTTTAACCCGTACCATTAGGGTCGGGTTGGGGCAAAAACTCTGCGGGTCGAGTTAAATTGCCATCCCTATCTTCATTTAAGGATTTAATCCTTTTTATTTTCAATTCACAAAATATCACAATCTTTATGTGAATTATTTTGGAACTCAAGATACAACTTTGGTGAAGTTATTTCTTTGTGGAGTGTTATCTTTACGGCTAAATACGACTGCGTGTCGATTGTGAGTGCTCGTGGGTGTTCCTGGATGAATTGGGACTGTGTGTTCTTGTGGGCTATTGCGGTTGTTCCATTGTTGACTTTAGACTGCGTGTCTATGTGATTGTTCTGAGGAGTAATCATTGCGGATTTCATTGTGTATGTAAGTTGCGATTTATTCTACATAGTGAAATAAAAAGGTTTTACCCGAAAGGAGTTTTTTCCTGAAATCAGTGAGTTAGCAATTTTTTTTGTGGGTTTGATTTCTCCCACGTAGATGCTTGTTTTAGGGTTGAATTATTTTGGTTTAAAAATTGACTCTAATTAATTAATTCTAAATTGAAAACTTGTGAATTTATTTAAATCAGTATCATACGACATTCTCAAATTGGTATCAGAGCTCATTTAAGCGATCACCATTTTTACATGTTTTTTTTTCAATATATATGAAGAGAAATCTATAAAGTCCTATCTCAACTTCACCAATTAATACTACTTACAATCAATATATGACTAATTAAACATGATTTGTATCGAATTCACTACTATAACCTTACACATCTAGCAGTTCATAATTGAGAAATCAAAAGAACTAGAAATAGATATGATGGAAATAAAGCAATCCATAGATCTTGAATGAAATTAAGGCTTCAATGCTCAATTATATTCAATTTTTTTACAAATTCTTTGTTCGTTCCTCCATACCTCTCTCTCTCTCTCTCTCTCTCTCTATATATATATATATATATATATATATATAACAATCTCCCTAACCTAAGAAAGGTGTAAGAGATCCACCCAAAATGAGTGAAAATCAGAGTTTTTATGTTCAACCCTGAAAATGGCATTATTGTAATAAAAGTGTGACCGGGATAGATCTCACCATTGCCAAGATCGACTTTCATATGGTCAGGGTCGATCTTGACTGACCAAGATCTATCATTCCAAGATCTTAAATTATTACTTTAACACTCGTAGAAATCTTGCATTTATCTTTTGCTTGGATAAACACCATCTCAAGGTCCGAAAAATGCTCCAAACTCCCCAATTTGCTTTATTCTCAAGGATCGATGCTTTCACAACCCTATAAAAGCATGTATTTAAACTCAAACAACATATAAATAACATAATGGATGCATAAATAAAAGTTGCATAAGGGGAGGAATTAAGGGTTTAGGGGCATCTATATAGCATATATATATGACTATATATGTGAAATTGTAAGCTTTAATCATTCATCAAACCTACCTTTCAAAAAATTAGAAAACATGTTAAAGTATGGTCATAATTATTTTATCACACATGTCCTCCTTTTTATTTTATTTTTCTGATAACACTGACCTCAACAACTTTAAGTGGGCGTGTGAAATACTACATAATTCTAGAGAAGTATCCATTTTTCTTCATAATTAAATATATATTTGTTTAAAGATCATGCACATTCTTCTAAAATGGTATTCTCTGAAAAAATTAATTGTGTTATTTCTTTTACCACATCTACTCTCTATGAGAACATATGGGAATGGTTAGACACGTATCCTCAACGATCACAACTAAAATAATTCGCTGACTAGTTTCGGGGTTCAACCTTCTTTACCCCACTTCTTTGACTTACTTCAAATTTGGTCGACCTACACTTGTAATTAACCTATTTGATGTTTAGTTCTACACAAATTGTTGAACTTTTTGGAAAACTAAGTTTCGTACTCTTTAACAAAGTAAGGGGGATGGCTAAACCCCTTATTAGAGTTAGATTTGAAAGATATAAAATTTTCCTTCTTAGACTATTATCGAAGATCAAAATTCATCTCATATATTTGAAGTGATCCTATTAACTCGTAAAAAAAATGGGCGGTGGTTGCAACTCTATCGTCATCAATGAAAATAACCTTTTCATCAAACTCGTTGGGTAGATATCATAAAATTTCATCAATAATATCTTTCTACGACACCTCTTTTCCTAAGGTAAACAAAGAGTTACCTATATCACTCAAACTTTCGTAGAACTAATTAAAACTTTCATTGTCTTTCTCATCAAGATTTAGAAATATAAGGTTAATTGTTGAAGCTTTAAGTGCTTTACGGATGAAGTTCCTTCAAGAGTAACCCAAAAAATCTCCCACACTTTCATAGACATTGTATACATATAAACTCGCCAATACTGACAGCTCCAAAAAAACATTTCATATTTTAAAAATCCACCTACTATTTTTGTTATCATTATTGAAAACACAATGGCTATATGGATTTCCTTGTATTGTAGGTTACGCACATAAAGATCTAATTTTTTAACCAAATTTTATCTTAAGTAGAATTTGGTGTGCATGCACGATAACTTCGAAATTAAATATGCCAAACCAAGCAATCAAATCAAAACAAACCAAGTAGAAAAAGATTTCAGTAAAAATCCCTTTTGAGAAAAACCTACTTCAGCATTATTTAAGACTCAACAGACCATGATAAACTTACAGATAACTTAGAGCTTCACTAAGTTTAATGTTGTAGTGTTTTCGAATCTTTACATAATACGATATTGTCCAGAAACACCCACAAGATGCAACTCTTCTCTCGTTATCCACCGATCAGCCTCGGGATTGTGGAATCCTTTCTTTTTTAGCCGTGGAGTTGCAACTCCACAAATAAGTAGTGAAGAAGACACTTCAACGGTCTATTGTAGTGTATGAACTTGGGTTTAACAAACTCACCAAATCATATTAGGTATGTATGATTTGAAAAACAAAAGTTGTTTCAAAGAACCAAGAACATGAAATTTTTTGGAACAGGTCGCTGAATTGATTTTAATCAAAAGAGTTGTGTTAAAGAGTCTACAAGTGTCCAATTTATAGAAAACGCAATTTTCGAGGCGACGGAGTTCGTTCGATTGAAAACTCCATTTCGTTCAAAGGAAAACCTATGTTTCGTTCTAATGAAGATAAAAGTCGTTCGAACGAACTGTTTAGTTCGTTCCAACCAGCTTCTAATATGTATCGTTCTATTAAATAAAGACCTCCCATTGGAAGTTTGTTTCAACAAACTCAAACATTCGTTACAACAAAGATATAATATCGTTTGAATGAGAACAAGGTCATTTTCTAACGAGATGGCAATCTCATTCCAGCAAGCCAAAAAGTAAAAAAAAATTGAAAAATGTTTTTTATAAAAAAAATACCTCGAATAAAAAAGGAATATCCCCAAATTCATTTGATTGAGTAAAATTAAAACCTCATATCCACATACCTCCATAAAGTGTTCGTAATGATTCCAACGACTTGAATTTTGAAAAGGATGCTCCATCACTAACATGTCTTCAAAGATCGTGTGGAAGTATATGTGAATGTAGTGTTCGATTTCTAACGGGATACCCCCAAATATCTAAACAATAAGAAATTATAAAATCTTGATCTTACAAATCTCCCTCTTTGGTTATTCTGGTAGAAAAATGAAAAACCAAACCAAATTCAAAACCCCTATGACAATGTGCTACTAAATCCCTCCCAAACCCAAAAAAAAATAACATTTAAGACTTTGTCTTTAACTGAAATTGTTGATCTTGTGTGGTCCATGAGATCATTATCAATACGAAAGATAACTATACACATGAGACAAAAAAATGCCATGATGCATGCGAGAGTTTAAAATAAATAAGTTCCTCTCAATTTGTTCTCCCCCTTTTTATCCATAATAGATAAAGGATAAGAAACTAAGCATCAATAATAAGTATCACCTGAATCAAAATACAACAACATCACAAAGATAAACAATAAATCACATGTAATGAATTTTCAAAAGACTTTCAAAAAACTATTTTTGAAGTTTTGCAAATTTTTTGAAGTATAAAAGGTATATAAAAAATATATATAGGCACAAACACAACACAACATGGAATAACACTAAAATATCTGAATCGTGAAAGTGCAATGTCATTGTGTTAATATTTTCCATAGGCAAATCAACATAGTCTTTCAAAACATAGTTGCACGAATCATGAGATACTTCTAAAGAAAGAACTTAATTTTAACCTTAGGTATTAAGATTATCGAACAAAATGAAATTTACTCTACTTATGCAACGTGCCATGAATTTAAATGCTTCTCAAAATAATAATGCCAAACTATTTAATATTTTCAAGAGATTTCATTGTGCAAACCCATTGATCTTGTACTTTATAACATCCTCAAAATCTAACACATTTAAGAATTCACTCTCAAATTTTTGAAGATATCATAATTCTCATATGTAGCGAAGCATCAATGAAAAGAAAAATGGCCTTAGCACTTATGTTTTTGTGTGCTATTAATCTTTTAGACTCTTTTGCAAATGGTATCTTTTAATGCAAAGATAATTTTCTCTTTCTTAACCCATTTCCATTGCTTAACATAAACTAATTCTCCGGAAAACAAAATACGTGATATGTCATTATTCGCCCGTTAACTTATGTATTTTTAGCCCCCTCGGGTACCGTAATTGCTATATTTATGCTTGTTAATCAGACAACCTCCATTTTATATGTTAACATGCTATATGAGGTATAATTGAGCTTTTGTAAGTATTTCGGTGCTTAGTGTGAAGTTTGGTCGAAAAAGTTTCATAAGAGATTGCAGCTTCGGGGGCATATTAGTAACTTCAGCATTCATATTTTGATACCGAACTCTCATGAAAGTTGAAACCCTTCAATTTCTCTTCGCGTGGTCGCTAACGGTGCATGATTCCAATGTATAATGAGGGAGTTATGGCATTTTTGGGATGGTTTTTACTTCAAATTCACACTCAATGACACATTCAAGGGAATTTTAGTCATTTCATATTTTAGTTTTTTTGCCTAATGGCTTCTTGGATGTTGTATCCCTTTGAGTTATCTTCGCGTAGACTCCGACCGTGTCTAATTCCGAGTTATAACAAAGAAGTTACGGTATTTTCCGTAAAGTTGGCAAAGCTCCAATAACCAGACCTCTAGGTGCGAATCAATTCAGCTGAAGTGTGAATCGATTCGGGTGAAAGTCTGTAAATTTCATTTTTTAATTAGATTTTTGGTTGTTTATATTTATGTAAACATTCTATTAAGTGGGAGAACTCATTTTTTTCATCATTTTAGGTTAGTTTTAGGTTAGAAAATCAAATTTTGGGGGATTTTTGTGGAGCTTCCCTCTCCTCATTTTGTGTTGGATTTTCACCCATTAATGTAAGCTTTTTACTAGTCATTGTCTCCTACATCCATTTTATGACTTATTACCTTTGTGTATTAAATTTCTTGCCTAGATAATTGTTGTAGTATCTTTATTTCTTGTTTTATTTATTAATTAGTTGCTTATTTACTTTAACCATGCCTAGTGAGTAGTTTATTGGGTTTGGATCGTGTGTCTGCCATTGATGGACGCCGAGCTCTGAAAATTAGGTTTTGGAGAAAATTGCATTTAATTTAAACCTCGGGTATCAAAGTCGGATTATTATACATTTAATTTTCTTTGTCACGCAACGCTAGTCTTTATAGCGATAATCCGAATTTAATCCGTGTGTGACCATTTTTGATTAAATATTTAATCTCGCAACTTTGGGTTAAATTCCTTATTGTGTGATGTTTATGATTAATTGAAAATTCTCGATTAAATATTTTTGAACCGAAATTCTAATTATTAGTTGTTTAGACCATGGTAGGGATGCGATCCCGAGTCTTGTTTTAATTAGTTGTAATTTAGCGTTAACTTCTTATTTTTCCTTTTTACCATTTCAACCCATCACCTTTTACATTTTTATTTTTGAAGTTCTAAAGCAATTAAAATCTAAAATTCAATCACTCCCTGTGGATTCTCGATACTCGACTTACCGTTGTGCTTGCTTGTCAAGTGTAGTTGTAATTTAGGTTTTTTGCATTGAGTTGCCGAACCGATAACAATGATTTACGTATTACATAACGCACGGTTCGCGCATCATAAAAAATGGAGTTGTTGCTGGGGAGTGTGTTTTAGATTGTAATTGTTTTATTATTTCGTAGTATTTTTTTTTGTATTTGTATTCTTTATATTATCCTTTCTTTTGACTTGTGTTAGATTGTTTCGAGAAATTAAAGTTTTTATGCTTTTCATTTGATTAAATTAGCTTATTTTGAAATGTCTCACTATAACTCTTTAGATAACTTTAATTGTTCTCGGAATAGTTTTCCAAGTTATACTCCCAAAACAATGAGAGAATGTCTACAAATTCTTGAAAATGAGAGCCTTGAGCGTGATGTTCAAGAAGTTGTAAGTAGTCCCTCATTGCCTTGGGAATGTAATTTGGAAAGCGAGGATCCCGTTAGCCATGAGCAAACATCACAAGAATATGTTATGTCTTCTTGTTCGTTTCATTATGAGTTAATGATAAAGGAAAGAAATGATCGTTCCGAAAGTTCGCAAGCTTGGTTTTTGGAGACTAACGCCATGATCGATGAGGTCATTTCTTTGCAAAATTGGGTCGAGGTTGAAACTTGCATTTCACCTCCACCCCTTTTTGATGAAGAAATAATTGAGAGTGATCCAAGCTTTAGCACTTTCGAATTTCAACCTCTTATTAATTCTTCCGATTGTATTGAGGTTGATGGTCCTTCTTTTCCTTTATTGCCTACTATTCTTGAACCGTTAAATTTATCACAAGAATCGATTAAAAGTCTCGAGGACTTTGACCCGATTCTGGAACGGGAGTGTTATTTTGAGATGCTTCATCTCATGGGATGTTCACTTGAACTAGACCCACCTCCCCTTCCAATTAAAGAACCTTGGCCTTGTAATTTTAATTTTCCCGAGATCAATGTAGTCATGTCTCCCTTAAAATTCAAACCCCCCATCACCCCACTAATTTTTTTTATTAGTGATGGTTCGTTTCTTACGCTTTACAAATGCCTTCCTTTGTTCAAATGAAATTCCTATTTTTCGGGAGGCATGTTCGATTTGGAGGGTTGATCTTTCAAAGACAAATCCCTTTTTGGGTGGACCCTCAACTATTTAGACTTCTAGTTCATAGTTAGTGTGAAGTCTAAATAGTAGGTTGTAAATAGTTAGTTTTTTTTATTCTTTGTTTCCTTAGTTTTTCTTTACTTTTAGTTTAGTCTAGTGTAATTAGTTAAACCTTTTGTTATCGCGTTTCATTATGCTCGGTACTAACTTGTTTTATAGATTCTTTGGACTCTTACTCAACGGGGATCGCTCCAATTTTGGGTAATATCATTCTATTCCTATCTTTGTGTTGTGTTCTTAATGCGCACTGAGGACAATGCAACATTTAAGTTAGGGGGTATGGGATATTCTATCCATTTCATGTTTATGTGACACCCCGCCTAATAAAATATCGGGTGATCAATCCTATATCAAATTAACAGAGGAGTCTCATATGGTTCATTCTCAGCATCACTATCGAAAACCAAATTAATTACTAATAACCTATTAGGCCGGCGTTAAAATTTTATAATAATTAATATTTTTAACCAAACCATACAAATGAAACATCCACACAATTTATATACACGAAACTGAAATGAGCTAAAATAATCGAACACTCGATAACATAATACAATCAAATCGAATGCGACACAAAAAAGGGGTAAAAGAATAAATAAATACAACTGGGCTTTCGGCCCAAGTGATACTCCAATGCTTCCTATCTAGATCACAAGAATGGAAGCGTTTAAAAATAAACTTTCATGCATCCACAGCTGCTGCAGCAACGTCTTACTCGAAAGAATTATCATCCAGGCGTCCCGGTGTCTGGACACCTATATATATATATATATATATATATATATATATATATATATATATATGTAGCAAGAGAGGGGAAAATAGAGAAATGGGTTAGAGACCGAGTTTTGAAAATATTTTGCAAGTGCATAAATGCCGTATTTTAAAATATGAATTTTCTCATATTTAAATTAGTATAGCGCTCCCATGAGATACCCCTCTTCTAATAGTGCACACCTATCGCATTCCTTTATACAACCTAGTTAAGCTACCCTTCCTAACTCACCGGTTTCACCCATCTTCTAAAGGTCCTGGTAACCCAAGTACTAAGGACTAAACTTCTCCCCATTCCCAACGCTACGCTACGTTTTGTGCGTGGGGTGTCTCGTGAAGAGAAATTCAAACAAGGAACTCCTCAGATACACTACTACCTGGAAATGTTGATCGTCGAGATTCATTAGGCCTTTAGCACATAACTTATATACAAAAACTTGTATATAAATATATATAGTTCTCACTAGAACTTATTATTCATATTCATATAGATCCGAATATAAATCTACCGGAAGGGAAATGTCAACTTATCATTCTCTTCACTTTACTCGAGTCTCAATTATATATGATATCTCATCTTATATACACGTAATATATTATACACAACATATATAATTATACCTATCACGACATAAGTATAATAACCATCCCACCGAGCTATAACTCGAGGATATAATCTCATAGTGCCTATCCGAATTCGGGTTTACTCACTCAACCACGGTACCAAGTCAGACTCACTCATGGTCATGGTAAAAATACACAACGGTGGAGGCAGTCATGTTCCCTCTGCAAGTGGAATACAAACATTGCACTCGTACACGAGACGATATGACCTGGGGATATACTCTCCCTGATCCTCAAGCCAGGGGATTCACCCACATCGCGCAACCTCCATGGATCGTATTAGAGAAAATATATATAATCTGGTTGTTCCAACCCTACGCCCCAGAAAGCCTGTGGAACCAGCCTCTAAGATATAAACATACCAATCACACACACACACACACACACACACACACACACATATATATATATATATATATATATATATATATATATATATATATATATATATATATATATATATATATATATTTGTATCATATTATATATACTACAATCACATCGTATATATAATCTACATCACTTGTCAAATATATATATGGCTATAATTGACAAACTCTCATAACGATAGCCAATAATCCAGACCGTTCCCATTCGTAATAGTATCTAAGTATTCACAAAATTACAATACTAAACTTATAAGTATTCTCTTACGTAATATATAACTCGTACCTTAATCATTTTTAAGGATTTATATATAAACCCGAATATACAAATTCGTACTAACTAGATAAGTATATTATCAACTTATCTTAATTCCATAGGTATCACTCCACCTATAATAACCGTCGTCAATAAACGTATCGGGTAACCGCTAAATCATCTTTAACCTATATCCCAAATTCCATCCTAGTCGCCTCGTAGGATTTACTTAAATATACTCGGCATATAATTACATTTTCTACCCGCACAATTATCTATATATAACCACCCGCCGAAATACGCCCTCGAGTGTTACTCGTTCCGAACACCCCTAAATAAATAAGTCATGGATTCTATTTTCCACGAGCTCAATATTTACATTTCTCTCAAATAATAATTTAGAGGTCCTTACACTGCATTTAGGGACCCTATATATTTAACTCCATAATTTATTTTCCTCAAAACCCCTCTTAAGTGCCACACCATTTGACACTTTCCTAGTCCAAATAAATTCCCTTAATTGGCTAGGTATGAATTCCCCTAGTTGGATATTTACTTCCTCTAATAAATAAGCTAAAAACCATTAATTTAGGAATTTATACCATTTAAACTTAACTAACCGAAACTGTTAAAATTTCTGTAGGGTCAATCGATCGGCCCTTGGCCGTCGATCGAAGACTCTGTTTTGGCCATTGATATAACCCCAAGCTTTTATCTCTTCTCCCAGCCATATTTAATCATAACCAACTATATATACACACATAGAAAAGGGGTTCTAATCATCCTAGAACCCATTACCAACAACTAATTTAAGTTAATTCCTAAGTTTTTGAAACTGGATATTATCCGGGGTTTATTCGTTAAACTTCCAAAAAAACTGTTTTGATTCACGAACCCAACCCAAAAATATTTATAGTTTATCACTACCAACTATAATATGAGATTTATGCTCATAAGAATAAAGAAAGTAAACAGTTGCCTCGCGGATAAAATCCGACGACTTCGAGTCAAATCGCACGGCGTTTGGCTAGAATCTCCCTTTTCTTCTTCCTCTCCTCCTTCCTTTCTTCTCCTCTTTCTTTTCCCTCTTTTCTTTCCTTATCCCACTCTCTCGTGTCTTTTATAGGGGAGAAATAAGGGTTTATCCCTTATAAACCCAAAATAACTCGTTTTCTCAATTGCGAGTCCCTACTAGTCCAAAAATTCCCGGAACCCAAACACTACCTCCGGATATTCTATTTTGACTATCTCGACAATTCCGAAATCAACCACGCACTCAAAATTTCCATCCGAGTTACTTAACTAAAATTCACTATTTAAACCCAACACATCTTAATACGGGTTTTCCAATTAAAATATTATCCTTTGTCTCTTCACCTAACTGCGATATGTAATAAAAATAATCCAACTTATTTACTTAGTCCCAAAATTAAACATAACACACATCGGTAAATGTCTAACACTCATAAAATCCAAAATTTATTATTCCTAGTAATTCCTCAAATTTCCAAATTATACCCATTTATGTAATTTAAATATTCATAAAAGTGCGGGGTATTACAGTTTAGTCCATGGATTTTATCACATGTTAGTTACTAAGTATGCTTTCTTGGAAAAAAATTCAAAAATTTCAAATTTGTTTTTTCTTTTTTCTCCTTTCTTGGGCATTTTGCTTTGTTTCCGATGATAAATTTCAATAATTACCCGATCCAATAGACAACTCAACGATGCATGTTTTTTATTTTAGAAGTTATTAGACTTTAGTCCTAAAATCATTGATATTGTGAATAACTTCATGCATTAAACTTTATCCCTTGACCACATGCGCTTTTCTTGTTATATTGATTTGGTTTAAGATTTTTATAACTCGATAATCTTTTATTGCATTGTATATACTTACACCGAGTAAACTTTGTACCCTCCGTCATTTGTGAGTGTATACACTATTCTTTCCACATTAAAAATATTGAATTCATCGGTAATCTCACTATTGTTTCATTCATCGTTCATTAATTGAGTTTATATCTTGAAATGTGTTACTTGAGCATGATTTTCATATATTGTTTTGACTCGAGAATTTCGTAAACTTCTTGAAATGATCATAGTCCATCTTTATTATATCACCCATATTAGCCTTAACCTCACCTTATATGTTTCCCTAGTCAACCCCTTTGAGCCTAAGTATTAGCCTTTCATTTCATTACCCAAAATCCCATAACTAACTCCATATTGGAGTTATAAACCATACATATTACCTTCCATACCTTTATTTGGAATGTTTCTTGCGATTGAATGATGTTGTGTCTTGAGGTTTCAATTTAAGCATATGAAAAGAGTGAGAAAAGAAGAAGAAATTAGTGAAAAAGAAAAGAAAACATGAGAAAAAGAAGAAAAGAAAAAAAAGAGAGAAAGTTGTATATATTGAATATAGTGTTCAATAATCCTTATTGCTCTCCAATTGTTATATTTAATGCTTGATTATGAAACTTGTTTTCCATTTTTTTTATTACCCGCATTCTTCCGATTATTCCAAGTTTTTCATCCCCAAGCACTTTGAATCCATACATATACCTTTCATTTCGTACCTTAACCCCAAACCTACATTACAACCCTATAAAGTCCTATGTGATCTTAGGGTGCATTTAATTTAAAAGTTTAAATAGTTTTGATAATCTGTGAAAATATATTTCGCCTTCTTTAATGAGTGGTATCTTTCATTAAGATTACATGTTTTTCATTTTATATATAGCGTTCTTCATTAGTGACATGTGTGCGGCCAATTCCATTTACATTTACTCTTTATGCCCGGATGTCTCATGTATTACCTCCCTGTTTCGAGTGATTTCATTTGATGAGTGCAATGCCTGTGAGGATTGAATATATGCACATTTTAATGTTTATCCAATTTATTTAAGTTTTTGCCAAATCACACTTTGCATGTGCTCGCTCCCCTCCCACTTTTAAGGTTTCAATTCTATGAAGTTCGTTCTATAATGTTAATAACAACGGACTTTTGTGTGAATTCATTCACTTTTCTAATAATATGTTTGAAATCATTTTTTTATTATTGAGTTTGTCGCATGTTTATTGGTCATATTTTGAGGAAACCATATGATATTTGTGGGTTTCATCCCTGAAAACCCTCACGAGATGACACACGTCCAGTAGGGTAACCTAGGGGTTTAACGGATTATTGCATACTCTAAATGCAATCATTCGCCCACAAAAGTGGCTTTTATTGCTTTTGTATATATCTCCTGTTTTGCGGTTTTCTTGTAGTTCTTCTTGATTTGAATTTAATTGCTACGGGCTAGCAATGTCTAAGTTAGGGGGTGTGATACGTCAAGAATATTGCATTTTTCGCCCGTTAACATATGTATTTTTAGCCCCTCAAGTACATTAATTGCTATATTTATGCTCGTTAATCAGAAAACCTCCATTTTATATGTTAACATGCTATATGAGGTATAATTGAGCTTTTTGTAGGTATTTCGGTGCTTAGTGTGAAGTTTGGTCGATTTTTGAAAAAGTTTCGTAAGAGATTGCATCTTCGGAGGCATTTTAGTAATTTCAGCATTCGAATTTTGATCCCGAACTCTCCACGAAAGTTGAAGCCCTTTGATTTATCTTCGCGTGGCCGCTGACGATGCATGATTCCAATGTATAATGAGGGAGTTATGGTATTATTGGGATGGTTTTTACTTCAAATTCACACTCAAGGACACATTTAAAGGCATTTTAGTCAGTTTATATTTTAGTTTTTTTGGCCTAATGTCATTGGATATTGTATCCCTTTGAGTTGTTTTCACGTAGCCTCCGACCCTACCTAATTTTGAGATATAACGAAGAAGTTACAACATTTTCCGTAAAATTGGGCAAAGCTACATCAACCAGACCTGTAGGTGCGAATCGATTTGGCTGAAGTGCGAATCGATACGGCTGAAAGTCCGCAAATTTCATTTTTTAAATTGGTTTTTGGTTGGGTATATATATGTAAACATTCTATTAAGTGGGAGAACTCATTTTTTTTTCATCATTTTAGGTTAGTTTTGGTTTAAAATAAGATTTTGGGGGATTTTTGTGGAGCTTCCCTCTCCTCATTTTGTGTTGGATTTTCACCCATTAATGTGAGCTTTTTACTATTAATTGTTCTTGTTGTCCTTCTTGGAAATGATCTTTTAGGTTTAGTCTTTCTCTTTCTATAGTTAGAGTTTTTGTCTGGTCGTCTAGGCAGGACATAATTGTTACGGCTTCTCCTAGAGTAGTTAAAGTTCTGGTATAGACGAGTATTATAGACAGGTTTTACTAAACATCTAGAGTAGCAACCTTCAAAAGAATGACCGTATATGTCGCAGTATGATCAATATAAATTGCTTGAAGAGGGTATCTCCTTAGGAAAGTCTCTAAACATAGGTTTCATGACATTTTGATATTGAACCTTATTCCTAGGGAGTACAGTTTGGAACGAAGAAACACTCTTCCTAATTGGAGGGCACGCGTATTTAGCCTTAGGAAAATTATCACAATTAGAGTGACTTGATTCCCCAATATATAACTTTTGTTATTTTTTGTCAAACTCATCATTTAAAGCTTGAAAATCTGGACAGGTTTCTATAGGTCTTTTTTGCCACTTGACACAAACTTAATTGGTTCAAAGTTTTTAATTTGTGTCTTTGAATTTGGGCAAAACCCTATTCCAGTTCGATTATCAGAATTGGTTTCTGAATCAGCAACAAAACCATCAAAACAGTTGAAATTATTTTCAAATTTAGCAATTTTTTTTAAAATAGTTGCTCTCTTTTCTTTAGCTTGTTCTAATTCTAATAATGTCCCTTTATATGTTTTCTCCAGAGCTTAATTTATTTCAATCAAATTCTTCAATTTTGAATCAAAACTTTTGACTTAATTCTCATGAGTTAGACATTGGGTAGTATACTCTTCAGCATTAAGTTTAACCATTAGACTTAGGTCTTCTAGTTTCTTAGTGAGATCTTTCACTGTCTTCTCTAGTCTAGTGATTTTCTTGAGAGTCTTGGCATAAAGTATGTAAGTATCAGGGAGGTCTTCAGTGTCAGAATCACTAAGTGAAGTGTGTGAAGTGACACCTAAGGTTTTATTTATATAACTCATGCACACATTGGCATCGTCATTATCGGTTTCCCTTTGACTCACACACCCCGTAGTAGAACTAGCATTGTTTTCAGAGATTAAAGCATCTAAACCATTAGCAGCATGATTCATAACAACAGAGGTAGAGCTACTAACATCATTCTCATACATAGGCACAGGCATATCATCATTATGGACTATCTTGACAAAGAAAGACATCCAAGTATCAAAAACATTAGATGACTCAGGTTCCTCATTTTCAGAATCACTTGAATCATCCCATGTCTTTTAAATGTTGGCCCTAGTATGTTTATTGGACATGTTCAAGTTAACTCTACAATCTTGTGCTATATGACCCAATTTACCACATTTAAAACATTCAATATTCTTGAAGTCTTTGGTAGGTCTCGTGTGATTGTCCTTGTGATGTTTGTCTTGACCTTTCTCATGAGGTTTATGGTTATACTGAGTTGGATAATTTGGCTTGCCTTGTCTGTTTGCCATTTTATTTCTAAATTTCACAATTTTCTTAAACTTCTTTGACATCAAGGCAATTTGATTATCCAAACTATCTATATCACATTCCTCATTAGAAATATTATTGGGAATACTAAGTTCAGGTTTGATCAGCTTAGAGGAAAAACTCAAATTGGAACTAGTCTGTTTCCTATGGGACTGGGCCAATTGTTTCTTAAATTCTAATTTCGTTTCCATAGTTCTCAGTTTACTACTGAGTAATTCAGGAGTGAGATTTTGATCACTCATTTCCTCAATAGCATATCTTTTGTTATCAAGTCTCTGTGGTAATGACCTTCGAATTTTAGAGACAATTTCATGTCTATCGTAAGTTATCCCATTAGCATGCATTTTGGTCACAATATCAGTCAAATTCATGTAAAAGTCAGCAAATGACTCAGAGTCAGACATGATTAAAGAGTTATATTGCTGGATAAGCATTTGCGTTTTAGCAGCCTTAATTCTAATGTCACTTCATGTGCAGTAACCATTGTATCCTAAGCTTCCTTAAAAGTGGTAAAAGATGAGATCCTTTTGAACTCATGTTCATTTATAGACATAAAAATGGCATTCTTGCCTTTGTTATTGTTCAGAGAGGCTTGCTTCTCTTCTCGAGTAAATTCACTTAATACTTTCTTAATCCTCTCATTGCTTCCTTCAGGATAAGTATAACTATTTTCAACAATATCCCAGACATCATCTCCTAAGGTTCCTTGTATGAAAGCAACCATTCTTAATTTCCAGTAAGGGAAGTTGTTTCCATCAAAGAGAGGAGGTCTGGACAAGTTACCAAATCTTTCAGATTTCTCGTCCATTCTTTGATTTTAAGAAAAAAATTTCAGAAACACAGGATCTTTAAAAAGAATTTCCAAAGTTCTGATACCAATTGAAAAAGCTATTACTTAAGTTGTTTAATTCAGGATTAAACAGTCTAAGTAACTTCGAACTATTTTTTGGAGAAACTCTTCTTTAAATAAAAACCAGTTAATCACAAGATGTGTTTAATGAAAAATGTATGAGATATAATCAAGATTTTATAACTAGTTTTGAAAACCAAAACTAAAAATATTAAGTCAACTAAATCAGCACTTCCACAAGAATGAGATGAAGAGATGTAGAAAGATTAAGGACAAGGCATCTTTTAACGTGCTAAAACCTCACCCAATTGAGGAAACATCCACGGTGGCTTCTAAGTCACAAACTAAAAATCCACTCCTGGCCATCCTCGATCCTCGCCGCGGGGGGGGGGGGGGGGGGAGGTGAGAGTGAGGATCCTTAATTCCCGCGCATCCCTCTCAGGAGCGCTTTGTCCGACGTCATTTGAGGTGAGGTGAAAGATGTAGAGAAATTAGAGTCTCCAGTATATTTTACTCAAAATAGACAAAAGAAAAGGGGAAGCCATCCCGAAGGACAACATCCAAAGACATACTGGTGCATACGAAACCAAAATGATTCGAGAAGGGTCCGAAGGCTAAGTTACGAAATGGGAAGGTGTTAGGCACCCATTCCGCCCTTTCGGTCTCTCATGGATTTTTGTTATTTTCCTTTTATTTTCCCCATGATGTGTGTGCATGTGTATATATAGTGGAGATGGGAATCATTGACTTGTACCACGGAAGAGGTAAAGCTAGTCATCCGTAGGAAGGTATAAAAGTATTAGAAAATAGGATTTAGGTGATTATCCTTATGTTAATCGTTATGAGGGAACGATAACGCATATGGAATAATACACCCCTAAGAACAAATATATGTATATATATAATATAAGAGAGTGGAATTTAAAGACAATAGAAAATGAGAGAAAAAGTAAAAATAGGATTCGAGTCTCGAGTTTTACCCCGAGACGCCTACGTAGCCTATAGAGGCATCAAAGTCCATGTAGTTCGCATGCAAAATAAGGGGTGGGGTTTATCCCATAAATCCAACCAGGGATTCTCTTATTTGTGTGTATGTGTGAGTGTAGAAAAAGTGTTTTAGTTGTGAGAAAAGTGTAAGAAAAGTGTGAGAATTCCCGCTTGGAATTTATGAGTAAACCTTCTTTTTCTTGTTTTTTAGGTTTTTATTTATATGAAAATAAGAGATGTGCAATAATAATAAAATAAAAAAGGTATATTAGGATGTGTGAGATGAGATAATAAAAGCACTAAGTAATAAAACAAGTTATTGCAAATTTATGAGAATTTAAGGAGAAAGTTGAGAAAATTGGACCTTCTTGAAGATCTTGAGCTTGATCTCGAATACTGGAGAGCAGCCCTTAGACTTGGATGATGATGGAGGGTAGTGAATTCACCAATTTTGATGAAAATGATGATGAAAAGTGAAGGTTGGAAAAGGATTTGGGTGTGGAAATCGCACTGACTTCGAGAGAGGTTTTCGGGGTTTACTGAGAGTGATAAGTTTCTAATTTTTGGCCCCCCTTGTAATGAGGTGAAGGCTTTCTTTTTATAGGCCCAGGACATTACCGATTGGCATATCCCTATTCCTGCCATTCGGCAGGTGCGTTTAGGCACACTGCCGATAGGCAGGGTCTGGGACCTGCCGTTTGGCTGTGTTTTTCAAGACTTTTTGGAAAATCGGCCGCATAACGCAAACCGTTGATCATAATCGTGCACGGGGTGGACCATTGGAAAGGTAATTCAGAGACCTTATAAAGTCCTTTGGAATGCTCCCGGGTTCGAGAGTTGAATTTGGGCTAAATGTGGCTCGGAAGCATTCATCGATCCATTGGACGGGAAAACGTCGAACGCAAACGGAACGTTCGTCCGCATGGTATGTCAGAATCGCACTCGGGGCGGACCTTTGGAAAGTTTAGGAGATGTAATTCGACATTCCAAAGAGTTTGATCTGGTTTGGGGAGTTAACTTTGGTCAACCGGTACCTGGAAACATTTGGTGACATTTCGGAGTAAAATGGATTGTTCGTTCGTACCGTAAGTCGGAATCGTGCACGGAGCGGAACGTTGAAAATGGGCTTCAGTACCCTTTGAAGATTCATTCATTCTTGGTCGAGATGAAGAGTTAACTTTGGTCAAAAGGAGCTCGGGAGCGCCCGGTGGCCTCCTGATTGAGTTTTGGGGAAAATGGGCCGTTCGTTCACATGGTAGGTCATAATCATGCACGGGATGGACCGTTAGAGAGGTGTTTCAGTTCCCTTAGAAGTTCATTCAGCCTTGGTTGAGCTGAAGACTTTGTCTTTTGGTCAAACGGATCCTGGGAGTGCCCGATGGCTTCTAAGTCAGTACTCAGGGTATGACCTGGATTTGTAGTGATGAGGGGAGGTTCTAGGGACCTAAGGAGAGTTTAGGGGGTAACAGAATGGGGTTTCTACGGAGCCCCTCGATTGGTGAGTTTAGAACAAACGATATCCATCGAATAGACACTGCATGATACTTTTTAGGAAGGATGACCAATTCAGAGGGTCGAGGCCGATTTTGAGGACCTAAGGGAGCGAAGATGACCAATTCAGAGGGTTGAGGCCGATTCTGAGGACCTAAGGGATGGTTTGGAGGAAAGGTTTAGGCCAATTCCTAAGGAGGTGCTGGGGATGACCGATTTTGTGGGTCAGAGACAATTCTGAGGGCTTGAAGATGAGGGTGACCGATTATGAGGGTCTAAGCCAATTCTGCGGGCTTAAGTTGAAATGACCAATTTTGTGGGTCAAAGCCGATTATGCAGGCTTGAAGGTGAGGCAGATCGATTCTGTGGGCCAAAGATAATTCTGAGGGCTTGAAGATAAGGGTGACCGATTCTGAGGGTCGAAGCCAATTCTACGGGCTTAAGGATGAGGTGACCAATTCTACGGGTCGAAGCCAATTCTGTGGGCTTAAGCTAAAATGACCAATTCTGCGAGTCGAAGACGATTCTGCGGGCTTATGGTGACGATCCAAGATATAGGTTAATTCTGACCTAAGAGAGGTGACGACTAAGGACCGAGGTCAATTCTGATCTAAGAGTGGTGACGACTAAGGATCGAGGTCAATTCTGACCTAAGAGAGGTGACGACCGAGGATCGAGGTCAATTCTGACCTAACTATGGTGAAGATCTAAGATCGAGGTCAATTTTGACCTAAGAGAGGTGACGATCGAGGATCGAGGTCAATTCTGACCTAACTATGGTGATGATCCAAAGAAGAGGTCAATTCTGACCTAAGAGAGGTGACAACCGAGGACCGAGGTCAATTCTGACCTAACTATGGTGACAATCAAAGACCGAGATCAATTCTTACCTAAGAGAGGTGACGACCGAGGATCGAGGTCAATTGTGACCTAACTATTGTGACGATCCAAGATCGAGGTCAATTCTGACCCAAGAGAGGATGATGATTGAATTTTGGGTTCCGCTGGGGAATGAGCTGGGGAAAAAGTAGAGTGTCCTTTAGAGAGTTTGAAAATGGCTTTCTAGAGTTCCGCTGGGGAAATGAGGATTCCGCTCGAGGGAGTGTGAAATTTTCTTGGTGAAAATGTTCTAAATCCTTTCCAAGATTTTTAGGAATTTTCTGAGGATTTTTCACGATTTTCTGGTATTTTTTGGGAATTTTTGTACGAAATTTTAAGGGGGTGCCGGCCGGCATGGTTCAGAGGATAGTGTCTGGGGATACATCCAGCTTTCCTTGCTAAAGTATGTTCTGCTGAATAGGGTGGTTGATGAGGTGGACGGGCTGTAGGTGAGGCAGATGGCCCGATTATTCATATTGTTGGTGCTGGGAGGTTTTATGGTGGCGTCGAGTGGCGATGTCGTCCATTTGTGGTTCTTTCCGTACTTGAGGATGTTTTTGAACATCCCTCTCTTTGATTGGGGGAGCCTGACTTTGGCGACCCTCTATTTTTCTTTGAATGCACTCAGCCGGTGCTGCCGACAAACTTTTACTGGAGCCACGTATCTTCTTGAGGTATTCTTTAGTTTTGCGCATTTTCCTTTCATGCATTCGCATGTTCCTTATGCGTCTCTTTTTTATTGTGAATTCCTGTCTTTGGTAGACATGGTTCTATGAGATGCTTGGGTGCAATACCCCGCTGATTGCCTTGAAGGACGAGACTGTTGGGGACTTTTGCTGATTGTATCGATGGCGAAAGGCCAATCGACAGTCTAAGGGATCTCTATCTCTGGAGGCTGTGCGTCAGGTCTTGAATGGACTGACTAGTGATAGGGTAAAACTCTTTCCTTTTCAATCTTGGTTTTTGGTGTGTTCTGATTTTTTATTGACTTATGCCTGCTTGGGATTTTCAGGTGACCTTTTATCCTTGGGGACAGCCATTCAGGATACGGGGGTGACCGGGGTGAATGCGCAGATGAGGCATTTTCTGGAGCATGAGTTTGACCATTCCTGGTATCTTGGGGAGCGAGTGGTTCGGCAGATTACTGAGGAGGAGGTGATGGTGCCACCAGCGCAGCCTCCTATGTCTATATGGCGAGAACGACTGCTGTCAGAGGATGCGAGGATCGCGGCGATGATCGGTGAGTCCTACTTGTTATATACAGATACGACTGCGCCATATGACTATATGGACTTTGTGACGAGCTGGTTGATGGCGCCCATCATATATGATGGCTTGCCTTTCCCTCCTGCGGGTTCGAGTCGGGCGGTGGTGTTTTCCCACAGTGGTGGTGGTCCGGTGGCGACGACCTCAGAGGTCCCCTTTGTGTGATTACACACCCCTTCGTATAATATTCGGTGGGCTGATGGAGGGATGGTGCCTATGTTACACCGTCCTCACGCGATGGATCCGAGGAGTTGGGCTTCACAGAGGAGGTTCTTCATCCTGCGATATACTTTCTTCCTCTTTTTGGTTCCTTTTCTATTTTGATACTTTTTTTGATACTGATTTTACCTTTTCTTTGCAGTAAGTTCGAGTGTCAACCACTTGGCTGATGGACATTAGAGATTGGATATCTTCGGCGACTGCCCATGTTAGGGATGCGGTACCGGTTCCTTCTTGCTTGGTGACGTCCGCTTCGTTCAAAGAGGACTCTGGCTCGGGTAGCGGTGGTGCGTTGTCTCACCGTAGGGTAAAGAGAGCGCGTCGCAGGGGTGGAAGCTCTTAGACAGAGGGGTGAAGGGTAGGTGAGAGAGGGAAATAATGGGTTCGGACTGAGTCCCGTTGTTTTTTTGCTTTTCTTTTTTTTCCTGCAAAGTTTGATGTAACACAGAAGAGTATATATATGCAATGCAAATGGAGTTTTTTTATTATCTTTTGTTAATGATGAATGAGTGAATGCATGCACATGTGCTTTTTACTTTGCTGTTGAGACCGTAAAAATAGATATTTTTGGGATTTTGAGGAAAGTTTTAAGAAATTTTATAGGGGTGGAAAAGGATTTTTGAAATTCTGTTAAGAATATCAATTTATTTTTATTGGGCTTCTGATTTTGATAAAAAAGGAAAAAGGAAAATTTCCAAAAATAGGGGGTTACCGATCGGCAAGACCCTTGTCCTACCTATCGGCAGTCAAGTCCAGTCCCATCAATTCAAAGCTTTTGATTTGTACCCTCCTCATCCTTTTGTACTTTGTGGGGTAGGATTCCTTTCGATTTCTGCAGAGAGTGTGTCTCTTGTGAGGGTTCTTAAGTATAAAAAGGATAAGGGTGGAGTGTTTCCATCACACCTTCACTTGTCTACTGTTTCTTTGTCTTGTAAGATGGCTCTCCCTGGTAGCATTGAGTTTTCTAACAACCTCGAAGCCTTGGAGGCGATGTTCTCTTATAACGTCGACTACGATGCTTTCAACATGCATCGAGTTTCTTTATAGCGTAATCAGCCCATTGAGTGGAACCTGCTGATGGCGGCGGTACAATTTTGGTACTCCGAAGACCATGTATTCCGTTTTGGGTTGGATAAAGTTTGTCCTACCTATGATGAATTTTCTATCATGTTGGGGGTAAATCCCAGTGCTGCTGCGACTTTACCCGCATTTTCCCGTTCTCCCAGGGATTTGTTGTCTGGGCTTCTTCACATTTCGCCTTCGGCGACTAGATCACTAGTTGCTAGAGGAATGATATTCCTCATGGCGGTGTTGCAATACGTACATCTGCGAGAAATAGTCGATGCTATAGACGTTGCTCTAGGCTTAGTATCAAAATTGTTGCTGGTGACTAGGGAACTGCAGGTGGATCCGCAACATGCAACCATTACTTCATGGATGTCATATCGTCGTAATCCTACGACGGTGATACCGGCAGAGACCCTAAACGGTCTGGATGCTTGGAGAAAAGGTCATTCCGACTTCCTGCGGGGTAGCCCCGTGATGCTCTTCATGTGGTTGTCTGAAAGACTTCGCCTGGTGACTCTTCCATAATATCCTTTGTCGATTGTACCCATCTTCTTTTCGCGTCACTTTTTCAGCGTCGGCCTAGATATTGAGAGATGGGAGAATTAGCTTATGGAGCATGGGGCTCGGAATCTGTACTGGTCAGTGCCTTGGTGGGGATAATTGTTTCCTGTTCTGTAGCTAGGAGAATACTCGTATGTGCAGCTAGTTAGTCTTAGACAGACCACTTTTTATTTCCCTTAGCGGCTTCCGTGCCAATTTGGCTGGGCATAGGTCGTGCCACATGACACTGAATTTCTTTTCGGTAGAGGATTTGACCGAGCATCTGCACATGCGGCTTGGCTCTCTACGGGAGAGTCGGCGTCCGTCGACCCATCCCTCTCAGTCTGTTGGGAGAGTTTGGCATATCCTTGGGGATTATATGAAGTGGTTGTGGAGGAGAGTGGTTAGCAAGATGTTGGCAGTGGAGACTGGACAAAAGTGGCTTGTCTCTTTTGACACCATGGAAGGAGGTGTTGTGGTCTTTTCGAAGGTGGTTCGAGCTTATCGGTCCATGGAGTGTCTGCGACACTCTGTTCGGGAAGGGGAAACTTGGGGACCCCAGGATTTAGATGATGACGATGGAGCAGGCTCCTCTGGTAGCTATGGATAGGACTCCTAGAGAGTTTATTGTGTAATGGGGGATAAAAGTGGGGATTTTATTTTGAATTTTTAGGAAGGTAGGGGGGAAGGGAGTTATCCGATCCTTTTCTTATGTAATTGTACCGTAATTTCTTATTAGTGAAATAAACAAGTTTCTGATCATCCAGCTGTGCCTTTCGATGAATTTTATAATGTTTGAATTATCTATACCGATCGCTAACGCATACATAATCCTTTTGTTCAAATATATGTTAGAATGAACTGTCGTTCTCAGAGATAAGAAAATAATAGTATTTTGTGAAAAAGAAAGGGTCGTGCTCATGTAAGGCGTATGAGTTGCCTACGTACCTTTGGGGTTTTTGAAGAGTTTTAATTTTATTTGAAAATGGTTTTTTGCAGAGGATCTGGCCCACGTAGTTCTGTCTAAAGGGGAAAATGAAGAGTTTTTTTTATTCTGAACAGAAGAGAGATGAGAAGAGTCGTAGCGCGCCGAAAATTCGGACTAGGGGTAGAAATTCTTGAGATGGTCTAGGTTGACTGGACGGGCCATATCTTTCCTATCTAAGTCGATGAGTATGGCGGCACCGCCGGACAAGATCTTCTTGACAATGTAGGGGTCGCTCCAATTGGGTTTGAATTTCCCTCTGGGGTCCCAGATGGGTTCTATGATTTCTTTAAGGGTTAGGTCCCCTTCTCGGACACCGCGGTACTTGACCCTCTTATTGAATGAACGTGCTATTCAGTGATGGTACCCCTGTATGTGGTATAGTCTTTTAATCTCCTTTCGTGTAGGAGGGTAATCTCGTTAAGACGGCTTTGGCACCAGTCTTCTTCACTGACCTTGCTTTCAAGCATGACACGTAGTGAGGGTATTTCCAACTCCACGAGTAAGACTCCTTCTATGCTGTAAACTAGAGCGTAAGGGGTAGCTCCAGTAGAGGTTCGAATTGAGGTTTGGTATCCCCAGAGGGCGTACGGGATTCGATCATCCCAATCCCGATAACTTTCAATAATCTTGCTGATGATGGCTTTGAGGTTTTTATTAGTGGCTTCGACTGCACCATTGGTCTGAGGTCGGTAGGGAGAAGATTTATGTCTCTGAATTCCATACTCGTTGACCACCTCTGTGACTTCTGCCTCGAAATGTAACCCGTTATCTGATACTAGCTCGTGCGGGACCCCATACCGACAGATGATATTTTTATTGATGAATTTGGCCACTTTCTTGGCGTTCAGTACTGCGTATGACTCCTCTTCGACCCATTTGGTGAAGTAATCAATGGTAACTAGGATAAACTCATGCCCATTGGAAGCCTTCGGTGTAACCTTCCCTTATAATGTCGATACCCCAGGTGGAGAACGTCCAGGGAGAGGTTATGTTGCATAATTAACGTGGAGGCAAATGCTTAGGGTTGGAGAATTATTGGCATTTAAGGCATCTCCGAACATAGGCGGTGCAATCATGGGTCATGGTTGTCCAGTAGTAGCCCTATCGGATGGTCTTCTTGGCAAGCATGTGACTGTTCATGTGGGATCTGCATTCCCCACTGTGGATCTTTTGTATTATCTTTTCAATGTCAGCCCCTGCGATGCAGTGTAGATGGGTTCCATCGAAGTTCCTTTTGAGCAGTGCTTTGTGACAGATGATCTACTGGGCAATCAGTCTTCGAAAGGTTGCTCGATCTTTCTTGTTGGAACCCTCGAGATACCTACCATGCTTGAGGAGGCACCAGATATCATAGTACCAATAATTGGCTATCTCGGGATCTTCTGTGGTGACGAGATCAATATGGTAGTAGTGGGTTGGTTTGTCATGCTTTTGAACTAGGAAGGGGGTCATAGTTATTCCTTCTGGCATGTCGACCATGGAGGCCAAGGTAGCGAGATCATAAGCTAAGTTATTCTTTGCTCGAGGTACGCAATGGAAGGTGATATCTTGGAATTGGGAGGCTAGTTCTTCCAAGTGGGCATGGAAGGGTTGGAATTTTTCGTCCTTGACTTTCCATTTTCTGAGCACTTGACCGATGATGAGGGCGGAATCCCCGTAGACATCTAGGCATTGAATACCTTTCTTGAGACCAACTTTAAAGGCCTACTGTGCATGCCTCATATTCAGTCATGTTATTAGAGCAAGAGAAATTCAACTTGATGGTGATGGGAGTGTGGGAGTCATCTGGGGTGATCAGAAGTATCCCAATGCCATATCCCTTTTTGTTAGCAGCGTCGCCAAAGAACATTTGCCATCGAAGGTTGTCTTAAGCAGTGCAAAGGATGTTTTCATCTGGGAATTCGGAGATCTAGACATCATCTTCTTCTACGGGGTAATCAACGAGGTAGTTAGAGATGGCTCTTCATTTCATGGCTTTCTGTTTGACGTACATGACATCGAACTCGACTAGGAGCATCAACCATCGGGCCATTTGGGTGGATAAAGCGAGTTTCTCAAGAAGGTATTTGATGGGGTCCATTCGGGATATAAGTTTGATAGGGAAGGCGAGCATGTAATGCCACAACTTTTGGGTAACCCAGACAAGCGTGACACATGCTTTTTCCAAAGTAGTGTAGTTAACCTCGTACTCAGCCAATTTGCGACTAGAATAATAGATGGCTCTTTCTTTGCGGGAATCTTTAAGGTATCGGGCTAGCAAAGTCCCAGCTGCAGTGTCGGTTATGGTTAGGTATAGGAGCAAATCGAGACCAGGCTGTAGTGGTATGAGTATCGGGGGTTGGGTTAGATATTGTTTGATTCGGTGAAAGGCTTCTTAGCATGCCTCATTCCAAACTTTAGTTGAATTCTTTCGGAGGAGTTTGAAGATAGGTTTACAGATGGAGGTTAGCCGACTGATGTATTCCTCAGGACTTCTTTCTCTGTATGGGGATGTGGCATCTCAAGTATGGATTTCAGCTTGGATGGATCTGCTTTTATCCCCTTCTCACTGACCATGAATCCCAAGAGTTTTCCCTTTGTAAAGCCGAAGACGCATTTCTGTGGGTTGAGTCTCATCTGATACTGTCACAGTCGTTCGAAGAACTTTCGAAGAGCAGGAACATGAGCCTCTCTAGTCTTGGATTTGATAATCATATCATCCACATAGACCTCAACTTCTTTGTGAATCAGATCGTGCTGGATGGTTGTGGCAGCCCTCTGGTAGGTAGCCCTAGCGTTCTTGAGACCAAATGGCATGACAGTGTAGCAAAAAGTTCCTCATGGGGCGATGAATGTGGTTTTTTCTTAGTGGTTGTATCCGATAAACCCGTCGACGAATAATTTGAGATCATGACTGGCTGTGTTATCCACGATCATGTCGATATTGGGTAGCAGATAATCATCCTTTGGAGAGGCTTTGCTCAAATCCCGATAGTCTACACACATCCGAACTTTTCCTCCTGATTTCGGCACGGTAAATATGTTGGCCAGCCATATGGTATATTCGATCACACGAATGAAGCTTACGTTTAACTATTTGACCACCTCTTCTTTAACCTTGAGCGGCAATTCGATGCGGAGTTTTGTCAACTTTTGTTTGATCGGCTTGTAATCTGAGAGAGTGGGAATATCATGTTGAGCTATTTTAGGATCAATGTCGGGCATATTATCATAGGACCCTACGAAGACATCCACGAATTCCTTTAGCAATTCTTTGAGTTGTGCACGCTCACGCTTGTCAAGGGTAGCCCCTATCCTTATCTCGCGCAGTTGGATACTAGAACTTAAGTTACCAACAACAGTCTCTTCTTCATTAACTTGAACACGATTATGTTATTTATTATTATCCTTATTTAGATCAGTTAAGAATTGTTCATTTGCAAAATCATCATCATAAAAAGTTTGATTAGAATCCAAACAATTAATGTAAGGCATAGTAAGATACTCAAAATCTTCGGTTATTTCATTGATAGGAAAAACAACATTGAGAACCTTGTCAAAAGAGGACTCGATTGCATTTGAACAAGGATAGACAACAAAATATGAAAGGGGTAAACATTAGTATTAGGGGGGATTTCAGCAGGTAGAACTGGCGCAGCATGCCAGTTGAGGAGGGGTGTATCAGCAGTTTTAATCAGGTGGGACGGATTCGGTGATGTAGTGCCTGAATGAACCATGCAGAGTGTTAGCCCTAGTGTCTGTAAGTTGAAGGAATCTTCGGAGTCACTTTCCTCAGTCTCTTCGGTATATTTGATGAGAGGTTGTTCATGGTGTTGGGAACTCTTAGCCCATGGGTAGCTTCCTTGGAAGAAGATCTCCATTACAGGATTCATCTTCTTGTCTGTATGGTCATACCATGGTTCAGGAAAGCCGCAAAAGGGGAAGTCTTCGCCCTCTTTGATGAATCGTCCATTTAAGGAGTCGCCTGGGATAGTCTGGACGCAGTCTAGTCTTCTCTTTGGTCGAGACTGGAGGATCATTCTGAGCTTTTGTTCTGACGGTTGATACCCTAAACCATAAGGAGGGAAAGCCTTATTCAGTTCAATCAGCTCGAGTATCCCTTGCAGTCTTTGTCCTAGCCCCAGTCCGGTCTTGAAGTGCATGTTTCTGAATATATGAATCGCATTGACGTTTCCATGAGGGTCGTATTCTGGATAAACCCTTTCTTTGAAGTTGTCCCTTGTCGGGAGTAGAAGTGGTTTAACTCGAAATCCTGATAGAAGCATATCATTTGACCCGTGCTGTATCTCAAGGATCGGACTGCTGGTACTTCCACCCTCGGCATTGTCATCGTCACCCAAGATGGTAATGACCCGTTCGTTGATGAAGAAATTTAATTTTTGATGGAGTGAGGAAGACACTCCCTTGATACTATGGAGCCAAGGTCATCCTAGCAATAGGTTGAAACAGGCTGGGATGTCAATAACTTGGAATTCGACGATAGGGTTTATAGGGCCAGCCCCTATTATAAGCTTTATGGATCCCATCACCTCCTGATGGGTATTATCGTAGGCACGTACATCAGCGGAGGTTGGAGCGAGGTCACTTTCTTTCAGTCCTAAACATTTGAAGGTTCTAAGTGGGCAGATATTCAAGGCGGATCCATTGTCGATAAGAGAGAGTGGCACAACCTTCTCCATAACTTTAACGGAGATGTTAAGTGCATGATTGTGGTTTGGCCCAATCTTGTGGATTTCTTCTTCAGAAAAGGATGGCATTCAGGTAGATGTTAAGGATCCGACCAAATTTGCCGCTTCTTCTGGTGTGGTAGAAGGATTAACTGCAGGTCCAGTGAGCAACTTGATCAAATCATTTTGGTGTATCTGAGAAGACATAAAAATCCCCCATAGAGTGATGTTAACTTTAGTTTTCTTCAGTTGATCGAGGATCTTTCTCTCCTCGAGGGTCATTTCTGGCATAGGATGGTTTTCCACACCATTTCCCTTGTCATTGGCTGGTAGTGAGCTTGGGATCTGGTAATGCCTCCCTGATCTGGTCATGTGATTTACTGAGGAAGGGAAAAACATAAATCCTGTTTCCTTATCGATCTCGAGTTGTTCAGCCACCTTGTTTATTTCTCCGAGGAGTTCTTTAAATGATATCATTCCACATGTGTCGGCTACCGAGCCAATTTTCTCTGAAGCTTGCTCTTCATTCGAATCTTTGAATTCTTTCCACCCTCCGGTGGCAATAATTCTGTCTTTCCATGTAAATTCGATGCATTTTATAACTTCAACGGCTTCTTCATACAGGTTATCCCATTCTATGGGGATGTGTAAGGGTGAAGGGACCAGACGCCCTTGTAGCTTCCGAGCATTAAGTAAATCGATTATACTTGAAATATTGTTGGTCTGTCTAAATAATTTTTCCATGATCTGGATAATATCATCCAGGTTAACTTCATTGGTCGGTACTACCCAACTATCTGACTCTCGGGCCCATTTTCGTGCTTCCAAGAACAGTGTACTGAACCTCTGGCAATCAATGATCATCTGTGAGGGAAATTTTTGCCCGAACTCTAGGAGTTTGTTTAAGACTTTTGAAAATTCCATACTTTCATTTTCATAACGGATACAGACAGCGATGCATGCTCTGGTAAGGAGTGACAATGCCTGATTAGCGAGGCCAGTAGTGTGTAGGAGGAAATATGGGCAAATTTGGAGAGGTTTAGGAGAATATATGGGTGTGATTTGAGTTTAGGGATCAAATTCTGGGTTCTCTTCTAAGAACATTGCATTAGTATGATTTGGAAGTGGGTTGTGAGTAGTGTTTGGCTTAGGATTGGCTGGTGGTGCGATGGTACCCCGGTCAATTAGACCTTGGATCATGTTTCGGAGGTGAAAGCATTGGTCGGTGGTATGACTAGCTGTTTGGTGAAAGGCGCAATGGGCATCTGCTTTGAAGTTTCTCGGAAGTGGATTTGACAATGGATGAGGATCCAAAGGTTTGATAGGGTTTCGGCTTAGCAAGGCTTGATAGACTTTGGAGAGGGGATCATGGAGCTCAGTGTATTCTTTTCAGACGGGACAGGGCGGATTTCTGGTGCCCATTATGTGGTTGGTTGAGAGATATTGTTGATGGTTGAGACCGTAGCACTGGCAAGTTTGTCATATTTTCTGGAGGTGAACTATCTGTACACCTTCTTTGGGTCAACTTCTGTTTTGGCAAGACCTTCCTCGGTTTCTACTCATGCTTCTCTGAGAGCTCAAAAGTGGGGGTAGTATTGTCCTCCCATCATTTCTTGAATATGGGGTAAGAAGTTCTTCTTCACTATGATGACTTGTTCTTCCTCGGAAGGCCGATTGGTCATGGTTGCTGCTTTTTCCCTCCATCGGGCTATGAAGTTGCTGACAGATTCTCTAGGGTTCTATTTGAGCAGCTCTAAATCATGGCGGGTGACCTCAAGCTCTTCATTGTTTATGTACCATGACATGAATTCCCGTGCTACATCCTCCCAGCTATGAATTTTGGACTCTTTGAGAGACAAAAACCATCGGAGGGCGCTATCCTTCAGAGTTTGTTGAAACAATTGGGCCATCACTTTTCAGAAGCCCCTAGTAGAGTCATGGAACGGTGATAACTTCGGAGATAAATAATCAAGGGTCTACTTCCTCCGAATTTCACGATATTTGGCATCTTGAACTTCTCGGGTAACCTCGCTTTAGGATAAGGAGACATGTGGGTGTAGTCCATATAATTTCCAGAGATTCTGACTTGGTCGAACTTCTTAGTGAGCATCTTGAGGTCCTCTTTGACTTTGTTCAGCTTTTCTTCCTTTGGATCAATGATCATAGGCAAGTTAGCCCCATACTGGGCAAGATTAAGCATAAGAAGCTGGGCAGGCGGCGACCCATTAGCAGGAGGGAGACGTGGAGCGGGATGATATACTTCAGGAACCCAGATGGGCTCGGGTGGATCCATATCACGAGGGAATAGCGACTCAACTTAGTTTCGCTGCATATCTCGGACCTCAGTTTGGAGGTTATCAATCTTGTACACAAGCTGAGCTAGGATTGCCGCCAGATCCGGCTGCACAACGGGTACTTGATTTGTGTTCTCCATAGAAAGCGGATGAATTTTGGACTCAGAAGGAGTAATAGGGGAACGTATGGAATTTCGGGGTGACTTGACTGAAGATCGAAGACAATAAGGAGCCAGGCTAAGGGTTGGTGATCGAACTGAGAAGGCGTAAAATGGGATTTATTTTTTAGAAAAGGGGGTGAAGTTTTTTTTTTCTTTTTGAGATGGAAAGACACAACATTTTTGGATTTTTGATAAGGAAAGGAAAAAATGTTTTTGGATTTTGGATTTTTGGATAAAGAAAAGGGATTTTCTTTTTGGAGACGGTCTCAGCATGATTATTATTGTTAATATTATTACATTTTCACCTGTATTAATTCTCCTAAATGCAAAATGAAATGTCGGACGGGACCTGAGCCTGGAAAAATTGGGTTTGTAATATATGCAAAGCTATGGCTGGACTTGTGACCAGTCTCATGGGTAATCTCCCATTTTAAAAATGTGCAAAAATTTCAGCGGCAGCTCGACCCAGAATTTCGGTAGAGTTTCAGGTTGAAACTGACAATCTAACATGTGTGTCCTAGGCTTGACACCTATATGCGGGTATGCAGTTGGTTGGGTGAATCGAAAAGGGTTAATCCCTTTGGCGTGACTTCCATGATATACGTCTTGCTCTTGCGGGAAATTGGTACGTGTGGGCAAGCCATTTGATATAACTGAGTGTACATGAATTGCCTCAGCATATACCTCGTGGGGATGGTACATGTGAGAGTGAATTCGAGATACTCGATGTACGTGAACGAGTTCCCTGCGATATACCTCCCGTCATGACTTCAATCAAGCGGTACGATGCGGGGAAACCGTTCGATATTTGTCGAAGGTACCTGAACAACGGAAGGTAAGAGTCATATCACTTAGGCTAACTGCGCCCTGCTGGACCAGCGCCCATCACGAAGTGACCCTCCAGTTACTGGGTAAAATTTGGTCAATAGCAATGCTCTTTGGTAATGTCGTGTGAATCATGCATCATCCTCTTATTAGTATCTTATGAGAATGTATTTTCGATTATTCCAAACAGGGAGCAAAGTGCAAGTACCAGTGGTACACCAAGTATGGATGGGTGATGCGTCCAACATGTGGATATATGTGACCCTAGGTGCACGTGGTGCGAAGTGTACATGGAGAATTTTCTACAAGTGTGTGAATAGAAGCCTAAGCATGGGATACACATGTAAAAGGGGATCATGCAAAATGGGGGAGAATATAAGCAAACATAACATCCATGTAAATAGAGTCTAGCCCTCAAAAGAAAATCCCCAGCAGAGTCGCCACTGTGGCCATCCCCGATCCTCGTCGTGGGAGGGGGGGGGGCAGCGTGAGAGTGAGGATCCTTAGGTACCACACGTCCCTCTCGGGAGAGCTTCGGATGGCGTCATTTGAGGTGAGGTGAAAGATGTAGAGAGATTAGAGTAGCCAGTCTATTTTTCTCAAAACAGACAAAAGAAAAGGGGAAGCCATCCTGAAGGACAACATCCAAAGACATACTGGTGCATACGAAACCAAAATGATTCGAGAAGGGTCCGGAGGCTAAGTTACGAAATGGGAAGGTGTTAGGCACCCATTCTGCCCTTTTGGTCTCTCATGGATTTTTGTTATTTTCCTTTTATTTTCCTCGTGATGTCTGTGCATGTGTATATATAGTGAGGATATGAATCATCAACTTGTACCACGAAAGAGGTAAAGCGAGTCATTCGTAGGAAGGTATAAAAGTATTAGAAAATAGGATTTAGGCGATTATCCTTACGTTAATCGTTATGAGGGAACGATAACGCATATGGAATCATACTCCCCTAAGAACAAATATATGTATATATATAATATAAGAGAGTGGAATTTAAAGACAATAGAAAATGAGAGAAAAAGTAAAAATAGGACTCGAGTCTCGGGTTTTACCTCGAGACGCCTACGTAGCCTATAGAGGCATCAAAGTCCACGTAGTTCGTATGCAAAACGAGGGGTTGGGTTTATCCCATAAATCCAACTGGGGATTCTCTTATTTATGTGTATGTGTGTGTGTAGACAAAGTGTTTTAGTTGTGAGAAAAGTGTAAGAAAAGTGTGAGAATTACCGCTTGGAATTTATGAGAAAACCCTCTTTTTCTTGTTTTTTAGGTTTTTATTTATATGAAAATAAGAGATGTGAAATAATAATAAAATAAAAAAAGTATATTAGGATGTGTGAGATGAGATAATAAAAGCACTAAGTAATAAAACAAGTTATTGCAAATTTATGAGAATTTAAGGAGAAAGTTGAGAAAATTGGACCTTCTTGAAGATCTTGAGCTTGATCTCGAATGTTGGAGAGCAGACCCTAGACTTGGATGATGATGGAGGGTAGTGAATTCACCAAGTTTGATGAAAAGGATGATGAAAAGTGAAGGTTGGAAAGGGATTTGGGTGTGGAAATCGCGCTGACTTCGAGAGAGGTTTTCGGGGTTTGCTGAGAGTGATAAGTTTCTGATTTTTTCCCCACCTTGCTATGAGGTCAAGTCCTACTTTTTATAGGCCCAGGGAATTGCCGATCGGCATAGCCTTATTCCTGCCGTTCGACAGGTGCGTGTAGGCACACTGTCGACGTACCGTTTGGCACTATCTTTCAGGCCTTTTTGGAAAATCGGCCGCAGAACGCAAACCGTTGATCAGAATCGTGCACGGGATGGACCGTTAGAAAGGTAATTCAGAGACCTTATAATTTCCTTTGGACCGCTCCCAGGTTCGGGGGTTGAATTTTGGAAAAATGTGGCTCGAAAGCATTCGTTGGTCCATTGGACAGGAAAACGTCGAACGCAAACAGAACGTTCGTCCGCATGGTATGTCAGAATCGCGCACGGGGTGGATCTTTGGAAAGGTTAGGAGATGTACTTCGACATTCCAAAGAGTTTGATCTGGTTCGGGGAGTTGACTTTGTTCAACTAGGCCCTGGAATCATTCGGTGACCTTTCAAAGTAAAACGAATCGTTTGTCCGTACCATAAGTCGGAATCGCGCAGGGAGCGGATCGTTGAAAAGGGGTTTCAGTGACCTTTGAAGATTCATTCAGTCTCGGTCGAGCTGAAGAGTAGACTTTGGTCAAAAGGATCCCGGGAGCATCCGGTGCCTCCTGATTGAGTTTTGGGGAAAATGGGTCGTTCGTCCGCATGGTAGGTCGGAATCGCGCACGGGACGGACCGTTGGAGAGGGGTTTCAGTGCCCTTCGAAGATTCATTCAGTGTTGGTTGAGCTGAAGACTCTGAATTTTGGTAAAATAGAGCCTGGGAGTGCCCGATGGCTTCTAGGTTTGTACTCGGGGTATGACCTGGGTTTGTAGTGATGAGGGGAGGTGCTAGTGACCTAAGGAGAGTTTATGGGGTAACAGAATGGGGTGTCTACACCAATAAAATAAAATATACAAGTTAGAAACTATATAACACACTTGCACACAAAACAAACCTATACAAGTTTAGAATATGTACCCACTGGTTTGATTCTAACTTTTCTGCAGATTTGATGTTGATGTTGCTTTCTCAGTTTGTTAACTTCTCCACTTTGTTCCAGTCTTTACGTTAACTCTTGAAGTTTCAAGATCTTATAGCCAACACTTCTTGTGTTGTAGTGTGACAAGTGTTTGTGAAAGTGTTCTAACACATGCATGCACACACGCACACTTATTTATATAAACAAGTCCTAGCAAATTACAGATGAGATCTAAATGATGCTATTTTTCAGTTTCTCTCTTCTTTAGAAACAAAAAGACTTTATTTGAACTTTGAAATAATCCCAGAATCAAAGGCTACCTTGCTCGAAAGACTGTTCAAGGTCTTAATCAATTTCAGAGGGTTTTGAAAATATTTTTGAAATTGAAAACCACCAATTGCGATTCTAACTAGGTCAAAAGTCTTGTTTCATAAGAACTAGAAACAGAAAAAGAATAATTTGTTGATTCTAACATTTTGAAAAACATTTACTGAACAGTAATCAACAAATATGTTTTCTCAAGATGAGAAACTAAATAATGCAGATCTAAGTGTAATATAACATAATATAGCTAGATCTATAGTTTCTATGAAAAACAAATAGAGATCTAACCAGAAATGTATAAGTTATAAGTAAAATCTTGAACTCAAAGGATAAAACTCTCAACAGCTTTCAAACCTTTAGAAGAATCACTCTCAAACACTCAGGTACGGTGTTTGGTGTATACGATTTAAGAAGAATGAATTAGGGTTTGAAATAGGCTAGGGTTTTCTCTCTGGATTCTCTCTTCTCTCACTCTCTCTTCTCTCTCTATTTAGATGAACTGCCAAAAGTCTTTGAATGCAGAGGCTTGCCATCCTTTTATACTGGGAGGCGAAGGTTCGAGAATGGATATCCAAATCTAAGGTTGAGATTTGGTTTAAGGCAATTTACTTTGATCCAACGATGAAATAAAATTGGTGGATTAAACGTCCTCTGATTGGTCTAGAAAGGTTACACATGGATTGAGTTTGGAGGCATGTAGAACGTTGATAACAATGATCCAAAGGCTGAGATAACTCATGAGTTATGTGTCTTGAAACAAATACAAATCTAGCATGTATAACATGGACAGGTGTAGGGCTGAGATGATATCTCACATGCGTGTTTTCAAAAATTATTACACACACACCCTCAAGTCTCAAGCGCATTCGGATCCTACTCAACTCAACTTTCAGGTATAAAAAGGTAATAACAGTAATTCCAGGAATGACCCCAAAAGTTTTATAAACCAAGTTTTAAATTAAAAAAATCATTTAAAAATTATTAAAATTTCCCAAAAATTTATTAAAATCAATTTAAATGGGATTTAACACACACAACTCACACACAATCAATTAATACAATATATGAACAATGTATGTAACCCTAGTGTGTGTGATTGAGATTTATACCTTCAATTGAATCAAGTATGGATTAAAAAGAAGATTCTGAGGCTCTTTGGTATCTAGGGAATGGGAATCTAATTTTGTCACAATTTCCAAACTAGATGAGCACTTATACAATGTAGACTCAAGCGAGTCAAGAGTATAAGGTGCTTCGGGGACATAGTCAATGATTTATATGAACAGTTTTATAACTCAAATCCCCCCAGCCTCTTCCGTCATGAGGAGGTCGAGGGTGAACAAAGACAACTCAACATGACAGTTGCCTCACCATCAGAGAATCCAACTTAACATCTCAGCCTCGACTTGGTCCGATCGGACGACAGTTGACACCTAACAGAGCGCGTGGATTGGGGCACGTGTGGAAGAGTGCATGTGGGTTACTGATTCCACCTGTGCATAAAACCATTATGACACTATCTCCCTCACACGTGAGGGAATATTTCATCATCATGATCAATATTTGCTAGTGATATGTGGCTAATTCTTATTGCCAAATACATTTTACTCATGCTTACTACATGCTAGGGAGTACAATACACACCCCAAGAACTATATATACTCATTTTTTCATCAGTGTAAAGGATAGAAATATTAAAACCCCGGCTGAAGATTTGTTCATGTTCAGTAGAAGGAGAAAGTAGTGAGGATTGTATCACTAAGGCCATTAGAGCCCATTTTTATAGGGAAATTCATACTCACGTGCTCATTAGAGTGGGCCAATGGCTGAACCACTTATGTTCTAGTCTTACTCTCCTTCTCCTCATCTCTTTCTTCACTTATACACTTGTATAAACACCATTTTTGCACTTGAAAAGATATGTTGGATTGATCTTTTACTGTTTTACTTGTTGGTACTATATCTGGCATCATCAGTTGGAGTTATCTGTGGGAACTTAGATTCTTCATCTTTTTCCTCTCATTTACCGCTTGTTCCTCACCGAATTCTCTGGTGGTGATCACATTCCACACCTAGTTGGATCTGTATCACCATTGAAAGAGCTCTGGTTGAGCTATCCAAGCTATTCTTCAGCTGACATAGCTCTTCCACTACACTCTTTATTCTACTCATTTGCGAGAGTAGATGGCTTTCAATTTGCCTCAAGGCATGGCCCCAGCTCTATCCTGGAACCTTATCAGTCACAAATGGCTAAGGTTGTGGCAGTGCTGCACTCGCTAGAGGCTAGACCACAGAAAATGCAGAAACAACTTGCTGCCTTCAGTCAACATAAGCCCTTATACTTTTGACTCATTTGAGTCTAGACTGTATAAGAGCTCATCTAGTTTGGAAATTGTGACAAAATTATGTCCATCCTAGAAACCAAAGAGCCTCAGAGATTGGTTTGATTCTTCTCCTATTCATCTTGTAATGATCCTGAGACTATAGCCATCACTCACACACTTAGAACTTATTTTTGCATATCATATTGCACCTTTATGTGTATTAATATGGTGAGTGTGTTTTAATCCCTCAATTTGATTTTTATTAATTTTTTTGGGAATTTTAAACATCTTTTAAATAAGGTTTTATTAAATTAAAACTTGATTTAAAAAGTCTTGGGGTTAATATCTAAATATGTATTGTTGTGATTTTTGGTCTTAAGTTACTTTGGGTAGAAACCGAAAGCGCCAGAGACTCCAGGGTTGGCTTTGTAATTAATTTGGGACGCGCATTTGCATTCGTCCTATGGCCAACACTTGTTGCTCTCTGATTGGCCAGAGTTGTGTTTCTTTACAGAGACAAAGCCTCGCATGTTTACAGCCCTTGGATCATCCCTTATCAATGGCCTGCATGTCGCCTGAGTGAATCCCCGTGTAAACCTTTAAGCCAATCACAACCTGTTTAATCCACCGCCTGTTGTGAGCCCTTAGATTGAAGTCAAAGGAGCTTGACTCAATCTCAGACGTTGTTCTTGAACGATAGTCTGGAACCTTCTCCTCTTCCTATTTAAAGGCCTCTCATCTCAGCCTTCGAAAGCTTTTGCCATTTTAAAAAGTCTCAGAGAAGAGAGAGAAGAGAGAGAGAGAAACCAGAGAGCCAAGTTAGAAACCCTAACTTCATCAAATCTTCTCCAAACCTAAACCACTTACCTCTCCAAAACATCATAACCAAATAAACACCATCCTTAGTGTTTCTTGAGTTTATGAGAGTTCGAGTTGAGTGATTTATGGGTTGCTGTAACCTTGTGTTCATAAAATCTTATTTCCAACTTAGACACTTACTCAGATCTTGTTTCTGATTCAATAGAAATCATAGATCTGAAGTTTTTCATGTCACAACACACTTAGTTGCATTTTATTTCTCATCTTGAGAAGTTCGTTGTTGATTGTTTTCTGTTAAAACATTTTCTTACTTCAGAATCAACAATAGATGTTTTTCTGTTTCTGTTTTTACAAAACTTAACCTGACCTAGTTGGATTCGCACTTGGAGGGTTTTCAATCTCCTAAATATTTTCAAAATAGATTGAAAAAGGTCTTGTCTGATTTCTTAAGCAAGATCTCCGTGGAATCTGGGTTATATTGAAAGGTCAAAAAGGTTCTTGGTTTTGTAAGAAAGAAAAATAACAAACTCACTGCATATAGACTTTATATGTAATTTGTTTAGGATTGTTTGTAAATATAAGTGTGTGTGAGTGCATGCATGTGTTATAGAACACTTTTCACAAACATCTTCACACTACATACACTGAAAGTGTTGGCTATAAGATTTGGTGAACATAAGTCGACGTTAAGTGCTGAAACAAAGGAAGAGTTGACAAACTGAGAAGACTACATCAACAATCAAGATCTGCAGAAAAGTTTAAGGACGCCAGAGGGTATAATCCTGAACTTGTATAGACTTGTTATTGTGTGCATGTTAGTTAAATAGATTGTAACTCGCATATTTGTTTTAGTGGTATTTTCTTGTTTTACTCCGTAGAGGGAGTCGTGGATGTTTCCTCAAGGTTGAGGTTTTACCACGTTAAAAATCCGGAGTATTAATATTTCTACATCTTCTCATCCCATTCTGATGTGTGCTGAGTTTAAAATATTTTAAACTGTTTACTAAAACTTGTTATCAAATCTTGTCCATTTCTCGTACATAATTTTTGTTAACACATCTTGTGTTCAAAATCATTTTGATTTAAGTAAAGAGTTTCTTCAACAAACTTTCGGAGTTGCTTAAATAGTTTATTTTTAATAAACGGCTTTGGCAACGCTATTTCAATTGGTATCAGAGCTTTTGGTGAACTTTTTCAAAAAGATCCTGTGTTTCTGAAACTGTTTTCTCAAAATCAATCATGGACGAGAAAAATGAAAGATATGGTAACCTGACCAGACCTCCAGTCTTTGATGGAACCAATTTTTCTTACTGGAAAGTAAGGATGATTGCTTTCATTCAAGGGACTTTGGGAGATGATGTCTGGGACATTATTGAAAATGGATACTTTTATCCTACTAAACCAGCCACTGAAGGAAGCACTGAGAGGGTTAAGAAAATATTAAGTGAGTTTACTCAAGAAGAGAAACAAGTTTCTCGCAATAATAATAAAGGAAAGAATGCTATATTTATGTCTATAAATGAACATGAGTTCAAGAGAATCTCATCTTGTACCACTTCTAAGGAAGCATGGGATACCTTGATTACTGCTCATGAAGGAGACTCTAGGGTTAAGGCTGCTAAAACTCAGATGCTAATTCAACAGTATAATTCCTTAATCATGTCTGAATCTAAGTCTTTTGATGACTTCTATATCAACCTGACTGATATTGTCACTAAACTGCATGCTAATGGTATAACTTATGATAGACAAGAAATTGTGTCTAAAATTCTGAGATCATTACCACAGAAATTTGACAATAAAAGATATGCTATTGAGGAAATGTGTGATATAAATCTCACTCCTGAATTACTCAGTAGTAAATTAAGAACTGTGGAAATGGAATTGGAGTTTAAGAAACAATTGACCCAAACTCATAGGAAACATACCAATTCCAATCTTAGCTTTACTTCTAAGATGACTAAGCCTGAGTTAAACACTCCTAGTAATGATTCTGATGAGGACTGTGACCTAGAAAGTCTAGATAATCAGATTGCCCTAATGACAAAACAATTTAAGAAAATTGTTAAATTTAGAAACAGTATTGCAAATAGACAGGGCAAGTCTAATTATTCAACTCCTTCAAATCACAAACCTCATGAGAAACCTCATGACAAACAGAACAAGGACAACACAAGACCTCACAGAGACCTCAAGAAGACTGAATGCTATAGATGTGGTAAACTAAGACACATTGCTCAAGACTGTAGAGTTAATTTAAATACCCAAAACAAACACTCTAGAGCCAACATCTGCAAAACATGGGATGACTCAAGTGACTCTGAAAATGAGGAACCTGAGACATCTGATGGTTTTGATCCTTGTTTATCCTTCTTTGCCAAAATAATATACAATGATGATATGCCTGTGCTTGATAGTGAGGATGAGCCTAGTAATTCTAATTCTGTTGCCTTGAATCATACTTTAACTGGTTTAGATGCTTTACTTACTGAGAACTTTAATACTTCTTCATTGGGGTGTGTGAGTCAAAGGGGAATCGATACTCCTGATGTCAATGGGTGCGTGAGTTTAAGAAATGAAACCTTAGGGGTCACTTCACACACCTCACTTAGTGACTCAGACAATGAAGATCTCCCAGATATACACACTCTATATTCTAAAACTCTAAAGAAAAGCACTAGACTAGGAAAGATTGTGAAAGATCTTACCAAAAAGCTAGAGGATCTAAGCCTGATGGTAAAACTGAATGCTGAAGAGTATACTACTCAATGCATGTCTCATGAAAGTGATATCAAAGTGTTTGATGAAAAACTGAAAACTTTGACTGAAGCTAATGAAATTCTGGAGAAAAAATACAAAGGGACATTATTAGAATTGGAACAAACCAAAGAAAAGACAGCAACTGTGTTCAAAAAATTCACAAAATTTGAAAACAATTCTAAATGTTTTGAGGAATTCGTTGCTGAATCTAAAACCAATTCTGATGATCGAACTGGTATAGGGTTTTGCCCCATTTTGAAGACACAAACAAAACATGTTGAACCTATCAAATTTGTGTCAGGAGGCAAAAGACCTATTGAAACATGTCCAAACTTTCATTCACTAAAAATTGAGTTTGATCATCAAAACACTAACACTGGAGATGCAAGTTGCTCTAAGCATGAAAGTTTACCAAAGGGAAAATATGTCTGCCCCCCAATTAGGAAAAGTGAACCTGCCTTCAAACCTGTGCTACCTAGGAATAAAATTCAGCCTCAAAATCTCTCAAAACCTTTGTTTATAGACTTTCCTAAGGTAAACCCCATTCTGAGCAATCTTTATTGCTCCTATTGTGATATATACGGACATTCTTTCGATGATTGCTATGCTAGGAGACTGATTAAGCCTATCTACAATACTTCCATGTATCAAAATTTTAACTACTCTAGGAGGAGTCGTAACAACTATGTCCTTCCCAGGCCACCAGACAAAAACTCCAACTATAGGAATAGAAAGACTAAACCTAAAAGGACATTTACTAGAAGGATTACCAGAAACTTTTCTAAATCAAATGCTCAGGTGTTTAAATTTACTCAAAATCATGCGCAAAATGTTTTTAAACAAAAATCTAATGCTCGCAAATTTTATTAAATGAGAGCAAACAAGCGCAAACAGAAAACCAGAGCAATTTGGGTTAGAAAAGATGACCTAGTACCCCAGATGAAATGTAATATTGTTGTTTCTGCTTTAAAAGCTGAACTTACATCTTTTGGTTGGTATCTGGATTCTGGATGTTCCAAGCATATGACAGGTGATGATACAAAACTTTTAAATAAAACCATCTTTGATGGTGGAAAAGTTGTTTTTGGTGATGGAGTATCATCCCAGATCATAGGCAAAGGAACTCTTAAAGAAAAAGGACTTCCTGTTCTTGAAAATGTTCTCTTAGTTAAAGGTCTTAAGGCTAATTTACTTAGCATTTCGCAATCTTGTGACTCAAACTATATTGTTACCTTTTCAAAGAACAATTGCAAGATTTTAAATGAAAAGGGAGAATGCTTAATTACAGGATTCAGGACTCCTGACAATTGTTATACTGTCATGTCTAGTTCTGAAATCTGTAATGTTGCCAGAATGGATGACAATGAGATATGGCATAACAGAATGGGTCACATTAATTACGAAAATTTAAGTAAATTGTCCTCTCAACAAATAGTTAGAGGAATTCCAAAAATTAAACCCATTCATAACATTGTCTGTGGTCCCTGTCAAGAAGGAAAAATTGTTAAAGCACCTCACAAAAGGGTTAAAGATATCCTTACCTCTAATCCCTTAGAACTCATCCATATGGACCTAATGGGTCCTTCTCAAACTGTTAGTCTCTGTGGACACAGTTATATTCTAGTTATGGTTGATGACTTCACCAGATTCACTTGGGTAGCTTTCTTAAAACAGAAATCCGATACTTTCCAAACTTTTTTAAAGATTCTTTTACGAATTGAGAAAGAGAAAGACACTCAAGTGAATAGAATCCGGAGTGATAGAGGTGGTGAATTCAAAGACACTGGTATTATAGAATATTGTGACTATAATGGTTACAAACATGAGTTCAGTGCTCCTAAGACCCCTCAACAAAATGGTATAGCTGAGAGAAAGAATCGAACTCTTCAAGAGATGGCACGTGCCATGCTCCATGCCAAGAACTTACCTAAGTATTTTTGGGTAGAATCTATTCGTACAGCTTGCCATCTTATTAATAGGGTCTATCTCAGAAAGAATTCCAAACAAACCCCTTATGAACTTTGGTACAATAAAAAGCCTAATCTTAAGTACCTTAGAACCTTTGGTAGTACCTGCTATGTGTGCAAAGATAGGGAACACTTATCTAAATTTGAGAGTAGGGGAGATAAAGCCATATTCTTAGGATATTCACCTAACAGTAGAGCGTATCGGGTGTATAATCTTCGCACTAAAACCTTAATGGAATCCATAAATGTAATTGTTAGTGACACTACTGTAGAAAGCAAGACTAGTGAATTAACTATAGAAGAAGAATCGTCAAATATTTTAGAAAATGACTCTTCTGAAATAGATAATTCATTACCTATTGAGTCACCTGAAATACCTAACTGGGTTTCTAAAGATCATCCCATAAACAACGTAGTTGGTAACCCTAGTGAGCCAGTACGTACAAGATCCCAACTTAGAAATTATGCCCTTTATGCATGCTTTGTTTCTCTTGTGGAACCAAAGAATGTAAATGAGGCATTGAATGACTCTCACTGGATTTCTGCTATGTAGGATGAGCTTTTACAATTTGTCATTCATGATGTATGGTATCTTGTTCCACGTCCTGATCACAAAAAGGTTATTAGTACTCGTTGGATTTTCAAAAATAAAACTGATGAAAATGGGATGATAATTAGAAATAAAGCTAGACTAGTTGATCAAGGTTATTCCCAAATATAAGGACTTGATTTTAATGAGACGTTTGCTCCTGTTACTCGTTTAGAATCAGTTCGTCTGCTTCTTGCTATAGCTTGTCACATGCATTTTACATTATATCAAATGGATGTTAAATCTGTGTTCCTTAATGGAATTCTTGCCGAGGAAACCTATGTAGAACAACCTAAAGGGTTCATTGACCCTAATTATCCTAATCATGTATTTCGGTTGAAAAAGGCTTTATATGGTCTTAAGCAAGCTCCTAGAGCTTGGTATGAGCGCCTGTCCAGTTTTCTGCTGGATAAAGGTTTCAAAAGAGGTGGAAATGACCAAACCTTATTTGTCAAACATTTTGGCAAACACATTACTATCGCTCAAGTCTATGTAGACGATATCATATTTGGATCCACTTCTACCTCAGAAGTAAAATCTTTTGCTGAAATTATGAGTAAGGAATTTCAGATGTCCCTTATGGGGGAGTTACAGTTCTTCCTAGGTCTCCAAGTCAAACAACAACCAGATGGATTGTTTCTTTCGCAGACTAAGTACGCATTAGAGATAGTTAAGAAATTTGGCCTCGAGAGTGCCAAAAGTGCTAAAACGCCTATGAGTACTACAGAAAAATTGTCTAAAGATGAAAATGGAAAATTTGTAGATCCTACTTTATATCGTAGTATGATTGGCACATTACTCTATCTGACTGCCTCGCGTCCTGATATCATGTATGCTGTGTGTGTTTGTGCGCGATATCAAAACAACCCCAAAGAGAGCCATTTAAACTCTGTTAAACGGATAATTAAATATGTTAAAGGCACTCTAAATTTAGGAATTTGGTACACGAATGACACAACTAGCACTATTATTGGGTACACTGATGCTGATTGGGCTGGTTGTACTGATGATAGTAAAAGCACTTCAGGCGCATGTTGTTATATTGGTAATAACTTGGTAGGATGGAGTAGTAAAAAACAGAACTGCACATCTCTCTCTACTGCTGAATCTGAATACATAGTCGCTGGTAGCTGTTGTGCCCAATTATTATGGCTTAAACAAATGCTAAGTGATTATGGTATTCTAGAACCCACACTACATCTCTATTGTGATAATCAAAGTGTGATTAATATTTCTATGAACCCAGTTCAACACTCGCGAACTAAGCACATTAAAATAAGACATCACTTTATTCGTGAATTAGTTGAAACCAAGGAATTAGAAATCAATTATCTTCCTACTGATCTACTTGCAGATTTATTTACCAAACCTCTTGATTATAATAGATTCATTTCTTTACATAAATCTATTGGTATGATTTGTGTCGAGTAAATACCTGTTATATTTTTCCAAGTTCCTTCCCTTTGTCCATTTGAGACAAAATGGGGGAGAAATTTGAGTCTATCTCATCTCTGCATATACTAAACAGCTTGATCTTAGTAATTCTTTGCAGGTATTCTACTTGTACAGTCATTCTCTATTGTAATAATAGGATGTCAAACTGTATATAGTTGAGTTATGTAATTTTTGCTTTCTAGGATCTGGGTAGATAGAACTTTTATAGAAATAGGTTTTTCTTATTTGTTGTCGCCCTACGAGTTCTTGATGACTCAAAGGAGATTTTGTCTCATATTTCCAAAGGGGGAGATTGAAGCCCTTATACTTTTGACTCATTTGAGTCTAGACTATATAAGAGCTCATATAGTTTGGAAATTGTGACAAAATTATGTCCATCCTAGAAACCAAAGAGCCTCAGAGATTGGTTTGTTTCTTCTCCTATTCATCTTGTAATGATCCTGAGACTATAGCCATCACTCACACACTTAGAACTTATTTTTGCATATCATATTGCACCTTTATGTGTATTAATGTGGTGAGTGTGTTTTAATCCCTCAATTTGATTTTTATTAATTTTTTTGGGAATTTTAAACATCTTTTAAATAAGGTTTTATTAAATTAAAACTTGATTTAAAAAGTCTTGGGGTTAATATCTAAATATGTATTGTTGTGATTTTTGGCCTTAAGTTACTTTGGGTAGAAACCGAAAGCGCCAAAGACTCCAGGGTTGGCTTTGCAATTAATTTGGGACGCGCGTTTGCATTCGTCCTATGGCTAACACTTGCTGCTCTCTGATTGGCCAGAGTTGTGTTTCTTTACAGAGACAAAGCCTCGCATGTTTACATCCCTTGGATCATCCCTTATCAATGGCCTGCATATCGCCTGAGTGAATCCCCGTGTAAACCTTTAAGCCAATCATAGCCTGTTTAATCCACCGCCTGTTGTGAGCCCTTAGATTGAAGTCAAAGGAGCTTGACTCAATCTCAGACGTTGTTTTTAAACGATAGTCTGGAACCTTCTCTTCTTCCTATTTAAAGGCCTCTCATCTCAGCCTTCGAAAGCTTTTGCCATTTTAAAAAGTCTCACAGAATAGAGAGAAGAGAGAGAAGAGAGAGAAGAGAGAGAGAGAAACCAGAGAGCCAAGTTAGAAACCCTAACTTCGTCAAATCTTCTCCAAACCTAAACCACTTACCTCTCCAAAACATCATAACCAAATAAACACCATCCTTAGTGTTTCTTGAGTTTATGAGAGTTCGAGTTGAGTGATTTATGGGTTGCTGTAACCTTGTGTTCATAAAATCTTATTTCCAACTTAGACACTTACTCAGATCTTGTTTCTGATTCAATAGAAATCATAGATCTGAAGTTTTTCATGTCACAACACACTTAGTTGCATTTTATTTCTCATCTTGAGAAGTTCGTTGTTGATTGTTTTCTGTTAAAACATTTTCTTACTTCAGAATCAACAATAGATGTTTTTCTGTTTCTGTTTTTACAAAACTTAACCTGACCTAGTTGGATTCGCACTTGGAGGGTTTTCAATCTCCTAAATATTTTCAAAATAGATTGAAAAAGGTCTTATCTGATTTCTTAAGCAAGATCTCCGTGGAATCTGGGTTATATTGAAAGGTCAAAAAGGTTCTTGGTTTTGTAAGAAAGAAAAATAACAAACTCACTGCATATAGACTTTATATGTAATTTGTTTAGGATTGTTTGTAAATATAAGTGTGTGTGAGTGCATGCATGTGTTATAGAACACTTTTCACAAACATCTTCACACTACATACACTGAAAGTGTTGGCTATAAGATTTGGTGAACATAAGTCGACGTTAAGTGCTGAAACAAAGGAAGAGTTGATAAACTGAGAAGACTACATCAACAATCAAGATCTGCAGAAAAGTTTAAGGACGCCAGAGGGTATAATCCTGAACTTGTATAGACTTGTTATTGTGTGCATGTTAGTTAAATAGATTGTAACTCGCATATTTGTTTTAGTGATATTTTCTTGTTTTACTCCGTAGAGGGAGTCGTGGATGTTTCCTCAAGGTTGAGGTTTTACCACGTTAAAAATCCCGAGTATTAATATTTCTACATCTTCTCATCCCATTCTGATGTGTGCTGAGTTTAAAATATTTTAAACTGTTTACTAAAACTTGTTATCAAATCTTGTCCATTTCTCGTACATAATTTTTGTTAACACATCTTGTGTTCAAAATCATTTTGATTTAAGTAAAGAGTTTCTTCAACAAACTTTCGGAGTTGCTTAAATATTTTATTTTTAATAAACGGCTTTGGCAACGCTATTTCAGTGATGGCTAGACCCACTGGCGCTGTAGCGGAGATGATAACTCCGACCGCTAGGGAGGGTGTAGATTCGATGATAGGGGGACTAACCTTAGACCCACATAAAGAAATTCCATTGAAGAAGAGAGGCAGAGATGTGGCCGACCCTATACGATTGCACCTGGGGAGAAGGGGTAAGGAATTCTAAGACAACCAGTCATGTGATACGGATGAATACTGGGAGCCCTATGAAATTTCTAGAGATAGAGTGCACCGAATACCGGTTAGCAGAGGAAATAGTGATAGGCTGAACCGATATGGCCAACCCAGGGCTTAAGTGCTAGAAAGATTGATCAGAAGGTTGGCTTTCGATAGACTTGGCCCAGTTGGTGATATACGAGACTAACTTTCTTGGTCACGCGGTATCGCAGGCTCCAAGAGGAATGGAGGTTGTGCTGACCATTGGCCTCCACAAGGCCAAGTTGAGGAACATGAATAGATTAACAGTTATCAAAGGATGACTGATAGAGAACATGTGTAATGCCTAACTGATAGAGAAGGGGTTGGGGATAATGATATTGTAGCTAAGGACGGTAATGCAGTAGCGACCGATAAGCCATGGAACAGTTCCATACAGAGGCTTGAAAACAAAATCGATGATTTCTTGAAGAGTCGAGAACCCCTACATAAGGGTTACATGGAAGGGTCACTATTTTTTATAAGAATTATAAGCTACCCAACCCGAGTCAAGCTCCACCCACCATTTTCCATGCCGAAGTATAATGGGAGCACAAACCCTATTCATCATGTGGAAATGTACCAATCGCCTGTCGATATTTTTTCAATTTCTAATGAGATAAGATGTTGGAATTTCTCAAGCACCTTTACTGGTGCTGCACATGTATGTTACACCTCTATACCTAAGAACTCTATTGATAATTTTAAGCAGTTGGCCGAAAGGTTTATGCATAATTTCTACTTCGGAGAAAAGCCTCGGAAGAAGACCACTCACCTGCTTCACATCAAGCAAGGGAAAAATGAGTCTCTGAGAGACTATATAGCCCGATTTAACAAACAAAAGATTGAAGTAGAAGACTACAAAGAAAGCATTACTATGACTTCCCTTACGGGAGAACTGTAGAAGGGAAAACTCTTATAAAGTTGGATGAAGATGCTTTAAAAACTATGGCTGAAGGCCACAACCAGGAGGGTCATGAATACAGAGGAGGCCATGGCTTCCAGGGGAGATGACGATAAAACAGCTAGTGGGAGTAAGTTTCAAAAATCCAAAGGAAAGGAAGGAAAAAAGAGGTCGGTGAATGACAAGTTCTATGACTACACTTCATTGACAGTCATCTCTGATATGATGTTAAATGAGATCAATGATGATCGATATCTGAGATGGACGAAAAACCTGAGAGCCCGTCCTCACAAGAGGGATAAAAGCAGGTGGTGTGAATTCCACCAGGATCATAACCACATAACTGATAGGTGCTTTGCACTTAAAGATGAAATTGAAAAAATACTGAAGCAGGGAAAACTAAGGAAATATGTTGATAAGAGCAGTGTTCAAGGTGACGTGGATGACTAAAAAGAGATAGATGACAAGACTAGATGGGTTGTCCAGGCTAACAAAAATGATGATGTCTCTGACGATGATGATGAGGTCGACCCTAATCTTCCACCAAAGGTTCCTGCACACAAGGGTCGGCTACATACAATCTTCTTCGGAGTAAAAATGATATGTGGTGGTTTAGCAGGTGGTGGCAAAGATGTGGACGATAGGAAAGCCCATGTCGCAGAGGCTAAGGTAATCCCAAAAAGTGAGGTGGTAAACTCGACTGCAGTTGAATCCATGAGTAAGAGGAAAAAGGTGGATATGGACACCGTAGTGAAAGGCTTCTCGAGGTTAGACTTCAAGGGGATCTTGGCCCCTCAAGATGACCCCCTAGTTATCACAACAAGAGTGCATGGATATGATGTTCACATAATATTTTTTGACGGAGGGATTTTGGCCAACGTGATGTTTTGGGAATATTTGAAAGGGTTCGGTCTTAGCAAGAAGAGACCCGTCCCGTACCGTCAGCCTTTGATCGTCTTTAGCAGTGAGAAAGTCCATCCCTTGAGGATATACGAGATGGATGTTTGTATTGGGCATACCAGGCCAAGGTGCCTCACTAAAAAGATAAACTTATCTGTAATGGATGAAAATATCTACTCGGCATATATTATTATCATAGGAAAGGTATCCCTCAAATAATTTGAGGCTGTGCCCTCTACTGTATACCATATAATAAAATTCCTGACTCCCGATGGAGTAGGGGAAGTTCAGGATGATCAAGTAGAGGCACGATAATGTTACTTTAACTCAGCTGAAGAGAGAGAAGCTCATAAAAAAGTCTCCACCATTTCTAACATTGATACTCTCAATCCAAGAGACGGGATGAAATTAAAGAAAGGCGAAGACACTGAGGAGGTAGAATCCGTCGTCCTCAATGCGGACAAGTCGAAAAAAGTACAAATTGGCAAAGTCTTGAAGAAATAAATAGAAGAATAACTAATCAATTTGTTGTGGGAGAGATACAATATTTTTGCCTGGAGTCTCAAGGACATGCGGGAATTGATCCAAAGATCCTCTGTTATAAACTGAATGTAGATGAACGATTCAAGCCGGTTAAACAGAGGTAGAGAATCTACTCCAGAGAATAATATGAGGTAATAAGAGATGAAGTTAAAAAAAGTAGATAAGACTGAGTTCATCAGGGAGGTGATCTACCCAGAGTGGCTAGCTAATGCAGTCATCGTACCAAAGCCTAATAGTAAATGGAGGACGTGTGTAGACTTCATCAATTTTAATAAAGCTTGTACAAAAGATTGGTTTCCCCTGCCAAGGATTGATCAGATGGTAGATGCCATGACTGGACATGAATTGATGAGTTTTGTGGATACCTATTCAGGCTATAATTAGATCTTTATGGACCCATCCGATGTTGAGAAAACCTTATTCATCACAGACAAAGGCACATACTACTATAAAGTCATACCATTCGACCTAAAAAATATCGGGGCAACATATAAGAGACTGGTGAATAAGATGTTTAAGTAACAGATTGGCAATACCATGGAAGTATATGTGTATTACATGTTAACAAAAATCCTCAAGGCCGAGATGCATGTGACAAACCTTAACTGCACTTTTAACACCATGGATGAGTACCGAATGAAGCTCAATCCTGTTAAATTTGTGTTCAGGGTAGGAGAGGGAAAATTCTTTGGATTCATTTTCAATGAGTGAGGAGTAGAGGCTAGTCCTGAAAAGATCAAAGCCTTAGTTGAGATGAAGACCCCCAAAACCATTAAAGATGTTCAAAGGATGATTGGATGAGTCACTATGCTGAATAGGTTTGTATCATGGCCACAGATAAATATCTCCCTTCTTTAAAATTTTGAGAAATGCCTTTGAATGGAACAAAGAATATGGAAAGGCCTACCCAAAGCTCAAAGCTTACTTAGGCTCCCCAACGATGTTGTCTCGACTAATTCAGGGAGAGAAGCTGTATCCGTGTTTGGTTGTATTTGCATCCGCCATTAGTGCAGCGATAGTACGAGATCACGATGGGGGTGAAAAATCCAGTATAATTTAATCGTAAGGCCCCTCAAGGGGCTGAGCAGAAGTAACCAAAAATGGAGAAGTTGGCATATGCCTTGATACATGCCTCGAGAAAGATAAAACCCTACTTTCAGGCCCACACGATGGTCATCCTCACTGACTCTCCTCTGAGATATGGGTAGGTTGATGGCCAGGTCGATAGAGCTGGGAGAATTTGATACTATCTATCACTCGAGAATAACCATCAAAGGTCAACCTTTGGCTGACTTTGTACCCGAGTTCACTTGGGACGAGACCGATAGTGAAGAGTTTGAAGTACCAACAAATGAGTTAGAAAAGGCAGATGGGAGACAGGTCGAGGCTGAGACCAATGTACAAAGTCTAGTTATTGCTGACAATAAAGAAGAGAAATAATAATTCAAGAATGAATTTCTAGGTGAAAGGACCTTCTCAAAAGAAGGCACAGTTTGGAGCCTGTTTGTAGATGGCTCTTCTTATGAGACAGGGAGCGGAGCCGAGTTGATAGTATCGGCCCCAAATGGAACTGACATCGAATATACTCTGAGATTAAGCTTCAATGCATCTAAAATGAGTCTGAATATGAGGCTCTTTTGGCAGGACTCTTCCTTTCCAAAGGATTAAATATTGGACAGACGATAGTTCACACTGACTCTTGGTTGGTGGTAAATTGGATCTTAGGGTGTACGAGGCTAAAGATGAAAGGATGGAAAAATAACTGGAAAAAGTAAAGGAAATGTTAAATAACTTTAGAGAGGTTAAGCTAAAAAGGATCCCTACAGTCGAGCCAATGACCTGGCAAGGTTAGTGTCTGCAATAAGAATTGAGATCGAACGATCAGTTCCCGTGGAGATCCCACATCGATCGACCATTGAAGAAGAGGAGAATACAATGGAGTTCTGTTATAACCTGAACCTAGGGGCATTATGAATGGATTTCCTCATCCGATACATCAATGATGGTGAGTTTCTAGTGTCAAAGGTGGAGATAAAGAAGTTAAGATACAAGGCTGCAAATTTCTCGATTATAAGAGATGTCTTGTACAAGAAATGGTTCCTCGCCCCTTTACTGCAATGTGTTCATCCAAAAGATTATATACTGAAGGATGTGCATGAGGGCTCCTATTCAAGCCACATATGAGGGAGGTCTTTGGAAAAGTGAATAATGACTCAAGGGTACTAGTGGTTGACCTTAGCCAAAGATAAAACCAGCTATATGAAGAGGTTTGACAAATGCCAGAGATATGCCTGCATTATTCATCAACCTCATCAACCCTTATCATATATTATTTCCCCTTAGCCATTTGTAGTTTAGGGGATTGACTTGGTAGGACCCCTACCCAAAGCAATAAGTAATTACGGATACCTTATTATGGAGATTGACCATTTCTCTAAGTGGGTTGAGGTTGAGGCCATGGTCACTATAATCGAGATGAAGTCCTTTAAATTTATTTAGAGGAATATTATCTACAGGTATGGTATGCCCAACACTTTAATCACCAACAACGATAAACAGTTCAAGAACTAATCCCTAGAGGCCTATTGTACGAGGGTTGGCATTAAATAGTTTTATTCAGCACCATTCTAACCTCGGTCAAATGGCTAAACTAAGGTGACAAATAAAACTATCTTATACAGGATCAAGAAAAAATTGGAAGACACCAAGGGTCTTTGGACGAAAGAGGTACACGCTGTGTTGTGGGCATACAGGATGACAGAGAGGACGCCAATAGGGGAGACAATGCTTGCCTATGGCTCAGAAGCAGTGATACCCACTAAAATCGGCCTACCAAGTCACAGGGTTCAAATATACAGCTTAGAAACAAACGCAGTGGAGCGAAGATTAGACCTAGACCTCATCGAAGAGAGAGGAGAAGATGTGGAGGTCAGACATGCTGTTTACTAATAGAGGACTGCAAAGTTCTATAATAAGAGGGTTAAGACTAGAAGATAGTCATCAGGGATTTAGTGTTGAAGAATACCTGGAAGAAGCCAAATAAGCTCCACACATACTGGCATGGCTCTTACAGGGTTACCGAAGAAGTCGTTCCTGGCACCTATAGACTTGAGAATATGGAGGGACAACCAATTTCAAACCCACAACATGCTGAGCATTTGAAGAAATAATATCAATAGGAATTTTTACGATTATATGAGAAATGTTCTAAAGGTGATGAATGAGAAAAATATCAAGTGTTCCTTCATATCTTTATTGTATGAAGTTTGTTCAAATTATATGTTTTATCCTGAGCTTAAAACATCAATTATGAATTTACATTAACTCATTCTCGGCGACCCGAGAATCCAGATGGGGGATTACCTTATCCATGGATTCTTAATAACACTGATAGGGAGGAATGATGTTATAACATCACCAAGATGGTGAAAAACACAAAGAAAATTTAGAAATCATTTAATTATGGTTCCTTCAAACCTCATTAATTTGGTGGTATATGAGTCAAACTCTCTTGGCGAGACGATAGTGTAGGACGAGATGACACTCATCTATACACTCTCAAAATGATGAGAGGGGACTTGTAATTAAACACCAATAATTTGGTGGTATGAGAGTCAAACTCTCTCGGCGAGACGACACTCATCCATACACTCTCAAAACGTTGAGAGGGAACTTGCAATTAAACACCATTAATTTGGTGCATTCAAATTTGAAAATCATTTAATTTTGGTTCCTTTAAACATCATTAATTTTATGATATGAGAGTCAAACTCTCTTGGCGAGAGGACAGTGTAGGATGAGCCGACCCCATCCATATACTCTAAAAAACGATAAGAGGGGACTTGCAATAAAAAAATCATTAATTTGGTAGTTCAAAGTTTTTAATTATTTAATTATGGTTAATTAAACCCTCGGCTAAGGATGTAAGGACATAAATTTCCAATTGAGTCCATGTATTGTTTCGACTTAATTCCGTGAACAAAACTGTGTTTGTAATATGTCATATGGAGATTTTATTTTGTCACGATCCCACTTGGTCTATGACGTATTGAAGAAATTGAAGACGTTGCGGCAATGCTTCAAAGAATTAATCATGCCAAAGTATTGGTGCAAGTTTAATAGTCTTCAAAGTAAATTGCATTCCGAGATCACACATGTATGAATGCGTATAATTAATGGTGCTCGGAATTGGTTTTATAAAAGATAAGGATGTAATTTTTATAAGAAAAATATTTTAAAATGTTTTTAAAAGTGTTTTAAATATTTTAAACTACGTTTTATTATGATAAGCTTGAAAAAGAGTTTGACTTATTTGAATCTCTTTTGGAAAAGACGTTTTAGATAAAAAGTCAAAAAGTCAAACTGACAGGACTGTTGTTCGAACGACATATGTCCTTAGTTCAAGCGAGATGGCTATATCGTGCGACTGACTTGCCAATCTCGTTAGAGAGACATAGTTCTCGAGGCGATGCTTAATTCCTATTCAAAGCGTGTTTTCGTCAGAGTTTACAAGTGTGCATTCTCGAAAAATAGTTTACGATCCAGTACGAGTTTTGCACATGTTTTTCTAAGGTTTCAAAGCTTAAACACATTCTTAGAGTTTGCAAAGATCCGAGATCTCATTATTATTTGTTTATGTGATCTTGTTGCACCAAGAAGGTTTGTTCTATAATTGAACATCAAAGTTTTACGGTGAAGAAAAGAGAAGTACTTCTTGTTCGACATCGTAGACGTATCAAAGCCATTCGGAGGACACCGAGACATGCGTGGATGCGTGTGTTGTGGACATGTATCGTGGAAGATGGAATTTCTGCGTGGGCACTATTAAAGAACGGTAGAAGCTCGGAAGGATCGTCAAGACCCATGGGGATAGAGTCATTGAGTAAGGCTAATCTGTCTTTGTAAAACCTTTATTCATAGTGATTGTCTGGCTTGGGCCGTTCGAGGTTATTTTCCCATTTTGGGTTTTTTTTCCTCGTACATCCGACGTTGTGAGTATTCTTACTTTATTTTACATGTTTTAATCACTAGATGCATGTTTAGGATTAATCAAGATAAAAATGGTTTAAAGTAAAAATTGATTTTCACAACTTAGTTTGGTGCTAATTAAAAGTTGGATAATTTTTTAGTGAAAATTAGTTTGATTTGAAACACACATAGGGATCACCCCCTTCTTCATAGGACGATAGTGGATTTGAGACAAAACATCATTAAGAAGAACATGAAAGCTGAAGTACGAGACACCAATATATTCAAGAAATCATGACATGTAGTTGCATAAAAAATATTACAAATAATCAAATGTTTAGAGCAAAAAATTACAAGAAGAGAGGTATTGGTCACAGACGACCACCCTATAAAGTAGGTTTGAAGGTGATGGCCAATTCATTATCACCAGCCTCAGCCTGAATATCCCTACCAGCATCAGTGGTAATGATACCAGTTTCAATCCAGACATTAGCTCCAGCTCCCGCTCCCTCAAATGAGGCCATTGATTCAACATACTCCAAAGACTTGGGGAAAAGAGGATCTTCCAAATCACGGGCCTCCAGTTCTGGACGAATGGAAGATACGGACTCAAAAAATTTCATAGCAACCCACCGACAGGCTGCTTAAGTACGTCTTTCAAAGTATTCAATGTCGAAGCTGTCAAACTCTTCAGACACATTATAAACCTCCGACCTCATCCTGGATCTTTTTTACTGCCTTGGTGGAAAGGGCCTTGTCTTTTGCCTTCTTGACGACTGCAGCAAGATCGGCTGTATGCTTCATAGCTTGGGCATTTAATGCCTTGTCCTTAGCCCTCAAGGCATTGCCATGGTCAAAATTCAACTTGTTAAGGGCCTTTTTATACTCGTCCTTACACTCCTTCAGCTTCCTCCTCAGATCCACCTCGGCCTGAAGAGGTTTATTGGCATATTTAACCTTCGAGTAACTCTCAGCTATCCATTTGGTAGTTTAATAGAAGGATCACACGGGCTGTAGAGAAATAAAATATACAAATGTTAGAATAAAATGAAATATCGAATGAAGTATGAGACGAGATTCAAATCAAGGACAAGGTAGACACCTGTGCTAAGTGATGGAGACCGAAGTCGTAAACCTTCGTGGGGTGCATGTTCTTTATGAATTCGTAGTCTCCCTAAGAGGGGATCACAAGCATTGGCAACTTTGACGTTGTTGAAAAGGGAATAAGTAAGATCGAGCATGCCTTGAGTTAGGTTAAGTTAGTTGCCCAAAATGCTTCAAACGAATCTGATGAAGAGCTCGACACAGATTCATGTGGAGGTGAATTTACTCTCAGTTGGCTCTTTTCTCTTCTGGCCGACCTCAAGTCGAATCAGCCCACTGGAGGTCGTCTTCTTGGCGGGTTTCTTTCCGCCTTTATTTCTAAATTCTGCTAATTCGGAGCCATCATGTTCGTGGCTTCGTCAGATGTATGAGGTGGACGTTCTGTAAAGAAAGAAAGAAAAATATTAGTGACAAAGCCAAAATACGAGTAAAGACATTATCAGAAATATTTAGTAACTCACACAACTCGTCTAGGGGTCAACCACTAGACCAAATGTCTCTAAAATGTCAAGAGACATCAGATCTTCAAACTCAAGAAGGGAAACTGATCACGCATATGAAATGCGTACTAGTGTAAGGGCACGATCATTGTTTTTGTTTCACCGCGGTAATACAAAAACCTAAATTACGACTACACTTGTGGGGAAAGCACAACGGTAAGTTGGGTATCGAAAGATCCACAGGGACGAGTTGCTAGAATTTATATGATTTAATAATTCTCAATAAAAGGGAAAAAGGTGATTACAAACTAAAAAGGAAAAGATTAACAAAGCGAGGGTATTGAAACTAGATTAACAAAGCGAGTAAAACTATAGGTTGCGTTGAATATCCCTCACCCGAGTTAATTAGTATAAAATGGATACATGGGTCGACGAGTTATTACGAATGCGTCTCATTTTGACAGTTAATTAAATCAAGGGTTGTTACGCCCCTAAATCCGCATAAAAGCCTAATAAGATTTTGGCGTCAATAAATACCCCGAAAATTATGCACGAAAGGTCGTAAGCACGAGACGTACATGATATGCCCCGTCAAATCTCCTAGGCATAATAACTAGGACAACGCACCCGAAATAGACCTATAAACACCATCACCAAAGCAAAGCAACGCGTCAACCCGAGTGAGTTCCATTCAAACACAACATAAACTAAATTAGCTAGAAAGCATGTTAAAAACGTGATATAGGAAAGCGGTAAATAAACGCAATAAAGTTACACTAGAAAGAATGGGAAGAAAGAACGTAAACATAATTATAAAATTATGAATTGAGTAAAAACAACTATATTAATGGAGAGGGTGAATGAATAGTCAACTTACAAACCCAAAAGGATTTCAATCCAAGAAGAAATGAAGAAGACTCTCCAAAATCACCCAAACCCTAAGCTATTCTATCTTCTAAAACAATCTAAACTACAAATATATCTGATATTTACAACAAAAAAGGCTTATATACTAAGTGGAATTAAATTAGAAAAGAAAAGATAAAAGAAAAGAAATGCCAAAATATCTGCTGGAAACAGGGGATCGATCGATCGACCCATTTTGGTCGATCGATCGATCGTAAAAATTCAAGCCCACTTTCTCAGCTCGATGGAAAAATATGAAGGATCGATCGATCGATCGATCAAGCAGGTACGAGCCCCCTGCATTCCTTTTCCTTCTCTTCTCCCCTCCTTTGGTTTCATTATTTTTCCCTTTTGCTAAAATTGCCATAACTTCTTCGTTCTGAATCGAAATCGGGCACCATTTACGGCCACGTGAAGGTTGCGAGGAGGTATACAACTTTTGTGTAGATGATGGGCCAGTGGCCAATCTGTGAAATGACTAAATTGCCCTTGAATGTGCGATCGTGTATGGAAATCGAGCAAAACGCGTCCGAACCTCACACTTAGCATCCAAATACCTATAAAAGCTCAATTAACCCCTGCAAAACATGTTAACATAGAAATCCGAGATTGTCTAGTTAACGAGCATAAATATAGGGAATAAAATACCCGACGGGGCTAAAATGCATAGGTTTGAGGGATGAAATATGCAATATTTTCATATTATCAGCAACATTCTTCCATTGTCTCCTCATAAAGTTGACCCTCTCCCCGTAGGCAATACTAAGACCTGGGTATAGCTTAACAAATATGGATGGGTTGACCCAAGCATAAAGAACTCTTGCCAAAAATTCCCACTCTCCAGAAATAAAAAAGAACCTTGGCTTCCAATAGTAATTAGAGCTTTGGTTGACATGGATGATCTTCTTATCGGGTTTCCTCGCCCCCAATGATAATAATTGGGCCGAGTCCTCCAAGAAAAGACATTATAACAAGCTTTGAATAGAAAAACAAAAGACTCATCCTTTTATTTGTTCATCCAGGGGGAGACGTAGTCGAGTATAATTCTCCACGAGTTCGAGGCCAATTGGGAAAGAGCAATCCCTAGGATGGATAGAACAACTCGGATGGAGAGATGGAAAGGGAGTCAAAAGCCGACCCTAAACATTTGATCGTTGACGGAGACTTCACCCTCTTGGCCACCATATACTCTCTCGTCCTCGTCTGGGACCCTCAGAAAGATATCAGACCCAATACCATAAAAATGCCTCCAAAAAAGAAGGTAGGACTCTCTAACGGTGGATTGAAAAGTCTCTGCATACTAATAATCTAATGGTTCCCCAACATCGAAATCATACTCGTCATCGACATGAGCTTCAGAAATTGGGGCCTCATCAGGGAATCTCTCTTAGAATTCTCTCTCGATTATAATCGAGAAAGGAAGAGATGTTAGTGAAATGGATACATTGAAACTCGATTTATCATTATCTAAGATAAGTCTAATTAAAGTGTGTAAGGACCACATTTCCAATTGAGTCTTAATGTAGTTTTGACTTATTCTCGGAACAAAACATGTTTGAGTTATAGGTAGATTTTTATTATCCGATCACTACGAGACTATGACTTATCGAAGATTAATTAAAGACGATGCAAAGCTATAAGGAATTAATCATGCCGAAGTTTAATTGGTGTAATTTCTCATGTTCAAGGTTTAATTGCATTCCGAGATTACTCAGGATTGAATGCATAATGGTAATGAAACTCGGAATGTTATTTTACAAAAATAAGGATGTTATTTTTTTAGAAAATGTTTTATATGTTTACACTTTGTTTTAATGGACGGATTAGAGTTGGATAAGAGTTGGCTTGAAGTAAAACTCTATTTTCAAAGTTGGATTTATCAAAACTCTAATCTGGGCTACGTCGTTCTAATGACAAACGTTGTCGTTCGAACAAGTGCTGCTGTTGTTTAAACGACGTAGTATCTCACTCAAATGAGATCTGTCACCGCCTGAAAAATGTTATAAATAAAGGAGTGTTCTAGTTTTTCTAAAAGGGTGTGAAGAAGGTGAAATAGTGTTCAAATAGTACGTGATTCTGTAATTATTTTCTAAGGTTTCAAAGCTTAAACACATCCTTAGAGTTTATAAAGATTTGAGTATCATTACCATATGTTTATGTGATCTTTATTGCACCAAGTTGGGTTTGTTCATCACTTGAACATTGCTGGTTTTGGGGTGGAGAAGCGAAGAAGGTTACTTTCATGTTCAACATCGTAGATGACACAAGGTCATATCAATGGATATCAAGGCATTCGTGGAGGCGATTGCTGTGGACGAGCATCGTAGAAGAAGGTTACTTTCTGCGTGGGAACTGTAAAGATTGGTAGAAGATCAAAGGAGCTTCAAGTCTCGTGGGTGGATCGAGTCATTGTATAAGACTACCGTTTGACTTTGTAAAACCATAATCATAGTGATTGTCTGGCCTGGGCCATCCGAGGTTTTTTCCCGATTGGTTTTTTCCTCGTACATCGACGTTGTGAGTATTGCTTTACTTTATTTTACTTGCTTTAATCACTAGTTGCATGCTTAGGATTAAACAAGATAAAATCTACTTAAGATAACTTGTGTCACAACTTGGTGTGTTTTGATAAAATTGAAAAGAGTTGTTCCAAAATAGCAAATTCATTTTGTATTCATCCTTAACTTAATTCCGATCAAGCAAAAGGTTTTGTCAAAAGTTATATTTTGGGGACCTACAAAGTGTCTTCTTGGATGGATGAGATCTTGGCCACCTCAGACCCCTGAGGATTTTTGGTTGAATACCTCACGGCATCATCGAAGGAATATTCACTCTCGACCCCGACAAAGAACGAGGGACCAACATCTGATGAGGATGAGGTAGGCATCTCGTCCCCACTAACCTCAACTAGAGAAGGTCGTATGACTTTTAATGGAATAGAGAATATCTATCGAATAAGGTTGACTCTGGATTTACGATGCTCCTCGACCTTAGTCTCAATCCTAAGTATCTCCTAAAAGGATCTCTTCCTAAGTGTGGGGTACTGTTTTGCTAGCTTATAAAGGATTTTTAACTTTCAAGTGACTAAGGCTCAACTTGGTTAAAATAAAGAGTTAAATGATACAAACACTTTGAAGTTTGACCACTGTTGACCTAAAGATCAAAAGCAGACACTGAATCATTTTTATTAAGTACAATCTACGAATAACTCAAGAGCACTCAATTGGAGTTTTATCGGAGAAGATAACTGACACAATTCAGATGGCTAATTAGAAGACATCAAAGGCTAATAAAGCCTAGAAAATCTAAAGATTACCAACTATCCCCCTAAACCACTAACAAACCTCCTACAGCTAGCCCTATAACCTCCATACAAGGTTGCCAAAAATGCTTGAAGCTCGTCGAAAAAATCAAACAAAGCTAAAATGGTAGTGAAACCTTGAAATAAATGGCATAAGGGAGAAAGTAGGTTACCTGAGAAAGGGAGAATGCCTTGAGAATAAGAAAAACCCCAAACCCGTCGAAAATGCTTGAACGATAATGAGAGCACAAAACCGATTTCTATGGGAGAGAGAGAGGGAGTTTTTAGCGCAAAAAAAGGAGTAAGCAAGAGAAAATGAATTTTCTAAACTATTTAAATAATGACAATCATTATACACAACTTCTAAGGCGATCATCATTAGGGAACAAACCCCTATGGCACACTTACAGTCGTCATTCTTGGGTAACACGCTAATCCATACAATGACTGCTAAGTGTCAATATAATATTCTTGTTCAATATCCCAGACCTGACATATGAAGGGACATATCAGTTATCAATCAAGGACGTCTTATTAACTTTTGCCTAGAGATACTTTATCCCTCAACCATCCATTCACATTGAAGGCAAATGGCTTAGGGGTGATTGATATACCAAGTATGACCTCGATCCTGGACTTTACTTCTTGGCTAAGGACAACCCATGATAAACGTCAGTTTGAGAAAATTGAGGCTCGGTTGTAGACCAATCATGAAGGGCCTCATCCTCGACTACAAGCTCATTTGATTCTCGACTTGGGACATAGTCAATGATCTGTATCAGTAATTTCATAACTCAAACTCCTTCGACCTTGTCCATCAAGAGGAGGCCCGGGGTGAATAAATATTGCTCTACATGATAGTTGCCTCACCATAAAAGAATCCAACTTAACATCTCGGCCTCGGCCTGGTCCGATAGGCCAATAATTGACAATTGTCAGAGCGCGTAAATTGGGGCACGTGAGAAGAGTGTACATGGATTGCAGATCCCATATGCACAAAACTTTATAACAAGATCTCCATCACATGTGAGGAAATATTTCATCATCATAATATAAATGTGCTAGTAACAGGTGGCTAATTCTTATTGGCAAATAAATTCTACTCATGCTTACTTCATGCTTGGGGGGTATAGTACACACCCCAAGCACTATATATACCCATCTTCTTCATCAGTGTAAAGGATCAAAATATAAAAACCCTAGCCTAAGCTTTGTTCCTGTTATAGTGGAGAGACTAAGTAGTGAGAATTGTATCGCTAAGTACATTAGATCCCATTTTTATAGTGCAATTCATACTCACCTGCATAGTGGAGTAGGAAAAAGTATGAACCACTTATATTCTAGTCTTACACCTCTTTTCCTCACCTCCTTCTTCACTTATTCACATGTATAAACACTATTATTGCACTTGTAAAGCTATTCTGGATTGAGCTCATACTGTTTAATTCGTTGGTATTATATTTGGTATCATCAATCTCTAAAGTTCACATAACCTTATCATTGATGCTAAAGATCCATAGAGAAGACTGTCGCATTTTTTTTTTACTAAAGAAGAACATGGGAATAATCCCATAGAAATTATCTTCGATCTTCACTCCTTGTAGTAATTGTTCACCAGATTGATCATATACGTTACACTCGGACTGGTCAATTTTTTCATCGCACGGTTATCTTATGATAATTAAGTTCATTTTCAACCCTTCGACGTAAAACACATTGTCTAGATTAGGAAATTCGGTATCTCAACATAACCACGTCTCAAAATGCTAGACCTACTCCCATTTCTAAAGGTGACTTTGCCTTCCTTGAGATCCACAAGGTCGGTAAAATACGACTTGTCAGTCATGTGCCTAGAGCACCCACTACAAAATATAATTGGGAGGTATCTTGAAACTTGGGAGCAACGTTAACAAGGCCTTTATCGTTATGCTTGGGTACCCAACTGGAGGAAATATTTTTTTCCCTTCATCGTTGTTGGATCTAGTCGTAGCTTTAGAAGCGTTCTCAAGAGGCATATACATCATTTGAAATTCTTCCATTAAGCTTTGATAAGTGGAGACTAAGAAATCAAATTGCTCTCTAAGACTAGCAAAGTCGCTACAGCAGTGTGGGGGAGTATGTGTACATGGAGTTCTTCCTAACTTATAGCAAAATTTCCTAAGGTGACCTCTCCTTTGTAATGGGTGCAAACATAGACTTTTTTGGATCTACCTTGGTTAGCTAATTTAGGTTGAACTATCTTTAGTGGGTTAGGTAGAGGCCCATATGGATCAACCTCAAACTTAGGAACCAGTTCGGGTCCAGCATGAAATGTGGATGCACCATTGTAATCTATTCCTTGCCTTTTCCTAAAACCTAAAGTTGGACCGAGGAACATCTTTCCTACATTCATCGATGTATCCTCTATAGTAACCTTGACCTCTCGAGAACGTTCGAGATCTTCTTCCAATTGGGATACAAGGTCTTCAAGTTTTCCATGAATCTTTCATAAAGCTTGAAGATCTCTCATAATACTAGCCACTTTATAAGTCAAGTAATCATTTACCCTCTACAGTAAAACGACTCTCTATCCCCAAAAAAAATCCCACCGAGGACTTGTTCTCTCTCGACTCTCTCAACTCATTCTCTAAGGCTAACACTCTAAGAGCAATTTTTTTTCATTTTAAAGGACTCGATGTAAATCTTGGCATACGCACAGTGAAGGTCACTTTCTCCCTCACTCAAATGATCATATCCATCACTCTCTTCGAAATGACTAGACTCTCTGTCGAGGTCATCAAGTTTGGAAATGTCCTCATTAGCATGAGATGTACTTGTTGTACCAACATGACTAGCCATTAATGAGATGAAGTTATGTTCATGTGGTAATTCATCCCCTCAATCCACCAACTCGGCATCACTATCACTAAGAGTGGCATTGTAGGCAATTTTGCCCTTGATCAGTATTTTTAGAATCATAGAACACTCGTGGGCTTTGTGACCCTTACCCTCGAACTCATAGAATCTCTCCTCGTCTTTTTTAGGGTACTCTCCTATTAATTTTTCAAAACCTTTCTTGTCAGACTTAAAATTTTTATCTTTCTCAAAACTTTATTTACTTTAGAAGAATTTTTTTTTCTTAGTTTGAGAATTTTTTTGAAAAAAGGAAAAGATCATTAAGATCAAAATCAAATTCAAGTCAGAAGAGACCACCTCTTTCTTTTTTAGATTGGGATTTCAAAGCAATCCCTTTTTATTTCGGCTTTTGAATTTTAGGGAACATGTAGATTTCATAAGTTTGAAGGTCTCCTACAAGTTCATCCAACCTAAGCATATCTAAAATTCCTAACAAATTAAGGACAGTAACTTAAGTGATAAAACGGAATGGCAGGAATCTAAAAATCTTTTTTACTACTCTCGTCTCAGGAATTCTCTCACCCAAATTAAAACTAAAATTGAGAATATCAGAAAACCGTGTATAAAATTCATCAAAAGTATCAAATTCTAGTATAGTAATAGTTTCAAATTGTGTGGTGTGTCTTCGTAGCTTAGAAGCTTTCACAACGTTGGTACCCTTGTGAGTGAGTTGCAGGATATCCCATGCTTCCTTAAATATGGTACACATCATAAAACGATAAAATTTGGCGGGGGTGACTGGAATAGATTTGTCCAAGTAGTGACATTTTTAGGACTTATAACATCACCATCAATTGCAGTGGGTTTTGTCCATCCTCTTTCACAAATAATCCAGACAAGCTCGTCAATCACTTTCAAAGCCAAACTCATTTGAGATTTCCAATATGCATAATTTGACCTATAAAAAATAAGAACCCTATTGTACAAATTATCCATATAATCTCAATTTAAAGATCACACAATAAATTAGTAGATACCAATTTGAAAACCCAGGGGCTATATATATTCACAAGTATCTTAGGTTACACACACAGAGATCCAATTTTTTAATTAAATTTTATCTTGATTATAATTAGGTCTGCATGAAAGATAAATTCCAAATTAGATATGCCAAATGAAGCAATCAAACCAAAACAAACCAAGAAGAAGAAGATTTGGGAAAAAATCTCTTTCGGGTAAAACCTATATTCAACACTATTTAAGACTCAACAAACCACGATAAACTCACAGAAAACTTAGAGCTCCATTAAGTTTAATGCAGTAGTGTCTTTGAATCTTTAACAGAAAACGATGCAATCCAGCACTGCCCACAGTTTCCAGCTCTTCCCTCGGTATCCATTAGTCAACCTCAGGATTACGAAATCCTTTCTTCTATAGTCATAAAGTCACAACTCCATAAATCAACAGTAGATAAAACTCTATAAGGGTTTGATGTAGTATATGGAACTTGGGTTTGACAAATTCAAAAAACTATGTTAACGATGTATGATTTGGAAAACATAATTTGTTTCAAAGAAACAAGAATTTTTTTTTTGGAACAAGTATCTGAATTGATTTTTGCTAAAAAAGTTGTGTTAAAGAGTCCCAAAGAAAACACAATTTTCCAGGTGCGCGGGGTTCGTTGGAATGAAAACGCCACTTCATTCGAACAAAAACCTATGTTTAGTTGTAATGAAGATAAGACTCGTTCGAATGAACTACTTAGTTCGTTCCAATGAGCTTTCAACAAGCTTTCAATCGGTGTGATTCTGTTAAACAGAGACCTCCCGTTTGAAGTTCGTTCCAACAGACTCAAGCATTTATTCCAATAAAGATCTAATCTCGTTTGAATGAGAAGAAGTTCTCGTTCTAACGTGATGACAATCTCGTTCCAAGAAACCAAAAAACAAAAAAAAAATTGAAAATTGTTTTTATGAAAAAATGCCTCGAGTAAAAAAGGAACATCCCAGAATATATTCGACTGAGTAAAATCAAAACCTCAAATCCATATACCTCCATAAAGTGTTTATGACGATTCCAACGGCTTGAATTTTGGAAATGATGTTTGGTCACTGACATATCTTTAAAGATCGTGTGGAAGCATATACGGATGTAATTTTCGGTTTGTAACGGGATATGCCAAAATATCTAAACTATAAGAAATTATAAAATATTGCTCTAACGTTTGTCAACCTGACTGGTTTTAATCCTTTTCTTTTAGATTCCATTGACAACAATCATGGTATATTCCACTTCCACAATATTCCATATTTTCCATCCATAGATTGTAAATAGTTTATATGGACATCCAGGATCGGGTACGCCCCCACGAAAGACTTTGTGTGAGAATGGGTTAAGGAGGAGAACTCCCCTTATGCTAATCGCGTGATATTCGCGGGCTCCCATGTACATAAAACGACTATTATCAAAAGGGGGTAAAAACGTAGAAATGGAGTCGCCAACCTATTTTACTCAAAACAGGCAAATGATATAGTCGTCCCCCGAGAAACAACATCAAAAGACTAACTAATTCATATGAAACCAAATACATCATGGGTCTAGGACTAGGTTATGAAATGGAAAGGTGGTAGGAAATCTTCCTTTCGATTTCTCATGGGCTCTAAAAATATTCTCCTTTTTATCCTAAAATGTGCACAATGCATGTATGGTGAAAAGTGTGTATGTGCGTGAAAAGTTCGTAAGGAGTGAAGTCATCATGTTCTCATCATGGGAAAGAAGAGAATGAATCATTCGAAGGAGTATAACTAAATAAAAAAGAAATATATATAGATAATTAGAATATTAGTGGTGCATCAAATCGTGACTCATTATGACTAAATGAGTACGCGTGTCTGACGTGATCGCTAAAGAGCAATAAAATAAATTAAATATATACTATGAGCAATCCATTGGACCGTGACTCATTATATAAAAATGACTATGCATGTCTGATGGGATTGATAAATATAGGCAAAAAATATGTATGGAAATACTAACGGAAAAGTAATGAGTGAAATATGAAAAATCAGGAAGGACTCGAATCCCAAGGATAACCCGAGACGCCTATGTAGCTAGAACCGGCATCAAAGTTCACATAGTTCAAAACAAGATAAGGGTGAGATTTAACCCATAAGTCCGAAACTAGAGTGTTATATTTTGTTTTGTGGAAAAATGTGCACAAGTGGTGAAAATGTAAAGAATTGAAAGAAAACTCTAATTTGGGGTCTATGGATTAAACATCTTTTGGGGTTTTTAAGTTTGCAAAAATAAATTTTGTGAATATAGGTAATAAAAAAAGTGATTGGAGGTGATAAATAGAAATTGAATAAAAAGATACGCTAAAACTAGTAAAGTGTAAGAAATGAGACTAAGTTAGTAAGCTTGAATAAGTAGAATATAGACCTTCTAAGTAACATATAATCTGATTATGGAGAGATATGGGCTAATTTTGATTGGTGATGTAATGGTGGTGAAAGGTGATGTGAGAGTAAGGTAATGGAATGTTGGAGAGAATGTTTTGGAAATGGATGATTTGAAAGTTGCGCACTGATTTCGAGGTAAAAAGGCCTGAAAAATGAGGTTAGGGTTTCCTTAAATAAAAAACCCATAAAACACCAAGTACCCCTAGGGGGATCTGCCGGTCGGCATAGCAGGTGGTGTGCCTATCAGCATAGGTACCAGACTTGGCAACCAAGTGAAGTATCCCCTGTTTATAGGCAATGGGGAAGGTGGGCCTATAGGCAGGCTGGAATGGATTTTCAGAAAAAAAGAGAAAATATAAAAAAACGTAAGTCTGTTTCATGCACGGTTGTGACACCCCGCCTAATTAAATACTGGGTGATCAGTCCTTTATAAAACTAAACCAGAAGAACCGGTTGGTACAGATTATGCATCACTGCCGAAATCATAAATTTTACTTAATAAAATCTAACCACCTAATATTTAAAAAGGTTGATGTCAAAATTTTATCTTGTTATTAACCATCATATGAAAAGGGAAATAGTTAATCATCACCATACATCACAATAGAAATAAGGAAAGAACTAACTGACTTTAAATAAAGAACTGGAGTAAACATTTCCAGTCAAGATTCCCATACAATAATCCAATACATGAAAACAAAGTCTAATGCTAAAATAAAACAACTCTAAATCTCTGACTGTCAAATAGGAGGGACGACATGTCCAACTGAAATAAATGACTGATGAATAACGAGAAATAGACTCAGAAGCATCTACAAGTATTATCCTGTAACTTCCACATCAACTATATCTCGGCAAATGAATGGAATCTCCTAAGTCTGGTGCCCCTGTGGCTGAGCACCTAAAATAATAAAACAAGAAAAGATATTTGCAGAAAAATGGGTCAGAGGCCGAGTAGAAAACAGTTTAAATATAACAAGTGCTTAAATTGATTAATTAGCATAATATTAATCATGTTAACTTACCGTACTCACTTGAGATGCACACCTCTCCTCCAATGTGCATGCCTACCGAGCCTAGCTACCCATACTAGTCACGATACTCTACCTGACTATACGTAGAATAATTACTATACCGAATATAATATTTAAATATCCCAGAGACAATATATCTCTATTATTCGGGAATCGGTTTAAAGATACTTTAAATCATTCTCATAGCATTGTTAATTCTCAACTGGTAATCCAATAAGTATATACTTTAATAACGCAACCAATATGAAACACAGAATAGGGACTCAATATACATATATAAATCTCACTATGTATACATACTAATACATATATCAATACTGCACCCATGGTTAAGAAACACCTGGTGCTAGGAATACTTGGCTATCTAGTACCATTGCAAATGCTCACGCATGAAGGACAATAGGTTCAATCTCTCAGGAACTAATAAAACATATACACATATTGGAGGCGAACATAGTTCCAAGCCATTGCGCTACGCACATACCTACGCACCCATACGATCGTCATCACTATCGTTCTCACAGTTAGTCCGTACCTATGTTCCACGCTCTAGTGGTACGATTCAAAATCCCCCGAAGGCACACAAGATATGGTCATCCATAACGCGCTAACCTCCTTTCGATAGCCAATAGCTAGGTATGTCATACACATAATATTCCAAGTAATAAGTGATTAAGGGTGAAAAGTAGCGCGTGTTAAACGCCGATCGTTGTTTTCTGTTCACCGCCTTAATACAAAAACCTAAACTTATGACTACACTCAAAAAGGGAGTATATCGGCTAAGTCAGGGTATCATAAAATCCACAGAGATGAGTTGCTAGAATTTAATTGATTTATTACTTCTAAAATAAAAGTGAAAAAGATATTTACTAACAAAATAAAAGATAAATAAAGGAAAAGATTAAACTAGGCGAGTGTATTTAAACTAAATTAACAAAGCGAATAAAAACTATAGGCTGCGTCGAATATTCCTCACCCCGAGTTAATTAGTATAAAGTGGTTACATGGGTCGACGAGTTATTAAGATTGCGTCTCGTTTCGATAGTTAATTAAATCAAGAGTTGTCACAACCGTAAATTTGCATAAAAGTCTAATAAGATTTTGGCGTCAACAAATACCCCGAGAATTATGCACGCAAGGTCGTAAATACGGAGCATACATGATATACCCGTCAAATCTCCTAGGCATAATAACTAGGACAACAGACTCGAAATAAACCCGTAAACTCCATCACCAAAGCAAAGCAATATGTCAACTCGAGGTGAGTTCAATCCGACACAACCTAATTTAAATTAGCTAGAAAGCATCGTAAATGACATGTATTGAAAGAAAGTAAGTAAACATAATTATGAAAGCAATAAATAAATGAAATATAAGTTAATCTAAGCGAGGGAAATGAAAGGAAGCAAGTAAATAAAGCAATAAACAAATGAAAGAGACAAAGAAATGAAGCTTACATACATGAAAATGGGTAAAATACCCAAAGGAAATGGAGAGTAGGGCAAAGCTCTCAATACAAAACCTAAACCTAATGTAAAATGTAAGATTTTGAAAATAGAAAACAAAATTGGTTTATATAGTAAGTTCGAAGAAAAGAAAAGAAGAAAGAAAAGAAAAGGCAAACGTGGCAAATATCTGGTGATCGCGGTCGACCGGTCGCAGAGGCGCGGTCGACCGCGGTCTTAAGTTAAGTCACAATGTCTTCGAGCCAAGGAAAAATCCATAATCACGGTTGACCGACATCAAAAGCGCGGTCGATTAGTACTCTGTTTTTCAACCTTATTTGATCCAACATGAGGCGAAAAGGTTAAATACGGAAATGGACATATCTTCTTTGTCCGAACTCGAAACGACGTGCCGTTTGCGGCCACACGACTCTAACTCAACGAAATACACATACGTGGAATTCCCATAAGTCAAAGATGACTTGTGAATTAACTAAAATGCCCTTAAATTAGTGTCCGGTGATGAAACTTCTCCGAAATGCAACGGATCCTCACTTTTATCATTTCAATACCTACAAAGCACAATTAATCCCTGCAAAGGATGTATATATCCAAATACGAGGTTGTCTAGTTAATGAGCATAAATATAGGCATTAAGGACCGTAAAAGTTCTAGAATGAATAAAGACATAGGGTAGAAATATGCAATATTTGTGTCGGAACACACCCCCTAACTTAGACATTGCTAGTCCCTAGTGATGAAACAAACAAAACCAGTCCATAGAAGGAAGTACAACACGTATATATGCATCGAAATATAAATGTCACTTTCGTAGGGAACACGGTTGCATTTAGCGTATGCATTAAGTCGTTAAACCCCTAGGTTACCCTAGTGGACGAGTGTCATCTCGTGAGGGTTTTCAAGGATGAAACCCACAAACATCATATGGTTTCCTCAAAATAAGACCAACCCAACATGCGATGAACTCAACAACAACGAAAAATATTTCATACTCATTATTTTAAAAATGAATGAATTCAAACGAAAGTCCAAATCATTTGCATTATAGGATTCATTTCGTTGAATTGAAACCTTAAAATGTGGGAGGAGAGCGAGCACATGCAAAGTTTGATTTGGTAAAAATTTATACAAATCGGATACTAAATAAAGCAAGCATACATTCAATCCTCACGGGAATTACACTTATCAAGTGAATTCACTCGAAACAGGGAGTTAACACACGAAACATGCGGGCATAAAGAGTAAATGTAAATGGAAACTAGGCCACACAAATGTCACAAATCAAGAACGCTATATATGAAATTAAAAATTGTAATCTCAATGAAAGATACCGCACATTAAAGGAGGCAAAATGCATTTTCACATATTATCAAAACTATTTTAACTTTTAAATTAAATGCACCCTAAGATTACATAGGACTTGATAGGGTTATAATAAGGTTTGGCTAGGGTATGAAACGAAGGATATGTATGTATGGATTCAAAGTGTTCAGAATGAAAACTTAGAATAATGGGAGGAATGCGGACAATATCAAAATTTGAACAAGAAACTTCCATAAAATGCATTAGATATAAAAATGGGGAGAGTAATCAAAGCTTATTGAACACTATACACAACATATACAAATTTCTCTTTCTTTTCTTTTCTTATTTTTCTCACTTTTTCTTTTGTTTTCTGCTTTTTCCTTTTCTTTTTCACTAACTTTCTTTTCTTTACTTTTCTCACTCTCACATGCCTAAATTTCAACCGCAACACAACATCATACAATCCCAAGTATCATTCCAAACAAAGGTGTGTGAGGTAATATATATGGCTTAAACTCCAATTTGGAGTTGGTTATGAGATTTTTGGTTATGAAATGAAAGGCTATATTTAAGCTCAATGGGGTTGACTAGGGAAAACATATAAGGTGAGGTCAAGGCTAATATGGGTGACATAACAAAGATTACCTATGATCATTTCATAAAGTTTACGTAATTCTCGAGTCAAAACAAACTTTGAAAATCATGCTCAAGTAATACATTTCAAGAATGAACTCAATTAATGAATGATCAATAAAAGAATAGAGAGATTACCAACGACTATAATGTTTTCAAAGAGTAAAGAATAGTGTATACACTCATAAATGACGAAAGTTACAAAGCTTAATCGGTGTAAGTATATACAATGCAACAAAAGATTATCGAGTCATAAAAATCTTAAACCACATCAATAGAACAATAAAAGGGCATGTGCCCATGGGATAAAGTTTAATTCATGAAGTCATTCATAATGTCAATGATTTGGACTAAATTCTAATAACTTCTAAAATCGAGAACATGCATCGTTGAGTTGTCTAACGGATCAGGCAATGATTGAAATTTATCATCGAAAACAAAGGCAAAATGCCTAAAAAGGAGGAAAAAGAAAGAAAATCTTTTTAAATTTTTTAGTTTTTCTAAGAAAATCATACTAAGTAACTAACATGTGAGCAAAAACATGGACTAAATAAAGAAATGGATAGAATATCCTACACCCCCTAACTTAAACATTGCATTGTCCTCAATGTGCATTAAGAACACAACAAACAGAGCGAAAAAGAATGATATTACCCAAATTTGGAGCGATCCCCATAAGAAGTCCAAAGAATCTACAAAATAAGTTAATACCGAGCGTCGCAAAAATAAATAATAAAAAGTTAACTAATTACAAGAGTAAATTAAAAAGGAAAGAATAACTAAAGAAAGAAATGATAAAAAGCTAACTATATACAACCTACTACTTAGGCTTCACACTAACTATACATTAGAAGTCTAAATAGTTGAGGGTCCATCATGAAAACGATTTGACTTTGGAGGGTGACCGGTGTACCCTCACTTGAAATCATGCCATCCGAAAAATAAGAATTTCGTTTTAACAACGGAAGGCATGTGTAAGGTGTAAGAAAGGAACCATCGCCAATTAGAAGTTTTTGGGGGATGATGGGGGATTTAGATCAAACGGGTGACAAAAACACGAGAGGGCCAAGAAAAATTGAATCATCTCCCAAATATTTTGAAGTTGGAATGGGAGGGGGCACATATAGAGGCAAAGATGCGATCATGGAAGGCGACTCGAGCAAGAACTCCTCATCGGTGAAAAGGTTTAACACATTAAAATTTGAAACCAATTCATCAGGTGCTTGTATCGGTGTGATAACAGAGAATGAAAATGTGGAGGAAAGAAATTCAAACTCAAGAGATGAGTCAACATCGCTTGAAGATTGAGTTTTGAAGGAAATCAGATCGTTTTCCATGAAATGTTCTTCTTTAGGGCCCAAAGAAGAAATCATTTCATTGCAAATGGATATTACTTCCATTTCATCCTCACTTTCATGCTTTATTATGCAATGGGCAAAGTCAGCAATGGTTTGTTCCAAATTTGGCACAAAAACCTCATTTGGTTCAAAACATTCCTCGACTTTAAAAGTCTCGGAAGAAAAATTATCGTCGGACTCAAATAATAAATCCAATTCATGCTCCCACAAACGGTTTTCTTCCCGATAACGATTTTCAATTTTCTCATTTTCAAGAATGTGCAAGCCCTCACCGAAAGTCATTGGTTGAGGCGCGGATTCTTGAAAATGAGAAATTTGGAAATTATTACCAGAACTATACTTAAACTCATTATTATAAGAATTTTGAAAGCTATTGTAATTTGTTTCAAAATTCCTTTTATAAGGAATCAGAGGCCCAGAATCGTTATCATCCTCCTCAAAATACACGCACTCCAAAGCTTGACTTTTGTAACACTCGCCCAAAGACATTTTTGAATATACATTTTTTTGGGACTATAAGTATTGACCAAAAGTCAAAGGTTTGCGAGGATTTTGAGAATTATCATAATTATCATAAGGATTGGAATAAGATATGCTTACCCCCAAAATGGCTCGAAGTGGCGAATTCCATAAAGTAGATGCGCGCACGAAAAATTCAAGTGGTTCTTGGCGCTCAAATGCAGAAGTCCTAAAAAAACGTTAGGCAAAAAATACAAATAGAAAGAAAATACTACAAAATACTAAATCAAATAAATTCTAAAACAAACTCATCCCCGACAACGACGCCATTTTATTAAGGGCGAAAAGTAGCGCATGTCAAACGTCGATCGTTGTTTTCTGTTCACCGCCTTAATACAAAAATATAAACTTATGACTACACTAAAAAAGGAAGTATAACGGCTTAGTCCGGGTATCAAAAATCCACAGAGACGAGTTGCTAGAATTTAATTGATTTATTACTTCTAAAATAAAAGTGAAAAAGATATTTGCTAACAAAATAAAAAGATAAATAAAGAAAAAGATTAAACAAGGCGAGTGTATTTAAACTAAATTAACAAAGCGAATAAAAACTATAGGCTTTGTCGAATATTCCTCACCCCGAGTTAATTAGTATAAAGTGGTTACATGGGTCAACGAGTTATTAAGATTGCGTCTTGTTTCGACAGTTAATTAAATCAAGAGTTGTCACAGCCCTAAATTCACATAAAAGTCTAATAAGATTTTGGAGTCAACAAATACCCCGAGAATTACGCACGCAAGATCGTAAATATGGAGCATACATGATATACCTCGTTAAATCTCCTAGGCATAATAACTAGGACAACACACTTGACACAAACCCGTAAACTCCATCACCAAAGCAAAGCAACATGTCAACCCAAGGTGAGTTGACCTAATTTAAATTCGCTAGAAAGCATCGTAAATAACATGTATTGAAAGAAAGAAAGTAAACCTAATTACGAAAGCAATAAATAAATGAAATACAAGTTAATCTAGGCAAGGGAAATGAAAGGAAGCAAGTAAAGAAAGAAATAAACAAATGAAAGAGACATAGAAATGAAGCTTACATACATGAAAATGGGTAAAACACCCAAACGAAATGGAGAGTAGGGAAAAGCTCTCAATACAAAACCTAAACCTAATGTAAAATGTAAGATTTTGAAAATAGAAACCCAAATTGGTATATATAGTAAGTTAGAAGAAAAGAAAAGAAAAGAAAAGGCAAAAGTGGCAAATATCTGGTGATCACAGTCAGTCGGTCGCAGAGGCGCGATCGATCGCGGTCTTAAGTTAAGTTACTATGTCTTCGAGCCAAGGCAAAATCCATAATTGCGATCGACCGGCATCAAAAGTGCGGTCGACCAGTACTCTGTGTTTCAGCCTTATTTGATCCAACATGAGGGGAAAAGGTTAAATATGGGAATGGACATATCTTCTTAGTCCGAACTCGAAACGACGTGCCGTTTGCGGCTACGTGACTCTAACTCAACAAACTACGCATACGTGGAATTCCCATGAGCCAAAGATTAATTGTGAATTGACTAAAATTCCCTTGAAGTAGCGTCTAGTGACAGAACTTCTCCGAAATGCAACGGATCCTCATTTTTAGCGTTTCAATACCTACAAAAGCACAATTAACCCCTGAAAAGCATGTATATATCCAAATACGAGGTTGTCTAGTTAATGAGCATAAATATAGGCATTAGTGACCGTAAAAGTTCTAGAATGCATAAAGATATAGGGCATAAATATGCAATATTTGTGTCGTATCAATAAGCATGCCCAAAACTTATACAACCTAATAGGCATTCACGCAATCCCATTTATTATAATACGTAAGTAATATTAACATCATTACTCTCCACAATATCCATTTATATATAACCTCTCTAGGACTTACATTCTCTCCTAGGCTTCCATACACGTTAAAAACCTCGAGGATCATTACACCCTTACTTCCCTAAAACTTTGGACTTTAGGTCACCCGTTACTCACGTAGGTTAACACACTCGCTAGGATAAACTTAGGATGATTTTTAACTCGACCTTACCCTAAAAAACCCATTCTGGAATCTCGTTAAAAGTCAAGGGGTTCTCGTTCGAACGAAGTTCCCACTTCGAACGAACTCAGCAACTCATTAGAAGGGTCATTGGAAATCTCGTTAGAAGGCTTGTTCGAATGAGGTCGTTCGAAAGAGGTCACTCAATTACGGCTCGTTCAAACGAGGTCGTTCGAATGACCTGGGAAGGTCATCGAACGAGATGTTCGAACTGGCCCTGTTCTTCCCCAAACTCATTTTTCTCCAATTTTCATTCTTCAATCTCATTCCAAACTTCACCCAATCCTAATGTAGTTATTTCTAAACTATTCTAAATTACCATAAGACACTTCCTAACACAAATTAGAGGTTAAATCTTTACAAAATCGAGGGAATTTAACAAATTTCTCAATTTCTTATAAATCTCTTTGATATGAGCCCAGAAATTTCTAATCCTTCAAACCCCCCAATTAATTTTGTGATTTCAACATTTAATTACCAACATTAACAGTTATAAGAGGGGAGTTTCTTCTACATGCCAAACTATCTCCAATTCATGGGATTTCTTTACAAATTAGTTAAATTAAACCCTAGTTTTCATTACAACAATTTCATCTCATTTAATCTAAATTAACAGGAATAATATATGCTAAAAGAGGAGCAAGATAAACACTTGCCTTGTAATGGATTTTTGATTCTCGGATTAAAATTGGTATGGGGACGATCCTCTTGACACGATATACACGCTGGTGTAATTCTTGGTGTGAAAGCTTGAGTTCTTGGCTTAGGGCTCCAGTGGAGTCCTCTTCTTCCTTGGCTCTCTCTCTCTCTCTCTCTCTCTCTCTTACGTATGTTGAAGACTAACACAAACCTCTAACCCACGTTGCTTTTAATTAAAACATAATATTCGTCTATTTAATTTCCCAAAAATTCGAAAAGACTAAAATACCCCTCTAAGGTGCTATTTTGGGCTAAAATATTCCGGACTCCAAATAAAATACATGAGTAGTGTTTTCTGACTATTTCGACCCTTTCGAACACACTAGAACATTCAAAATAGTCATTCTAGTTGTATAGAAATAATTTACCTTTTTACTCCCTAAATGTATATTAGTGACGCGACTCATACGTGAATCCCAAATAATTATATTTTAACTGCCGTGTATCTCATTCCCGGCCATATTATTATTTTTGAAACAATCTATTACATTACTCACTACGTAATGCTCAACATAGTTATTACTCAATATGATTTCAATATAATTATTTTCGATAACTACTAACTTTCATCACGCTAGTAATTATTACCATTAAATCGGATTAATTATAAATTAAATTTTCTCCCTTTAAATTAATTAATCCCAATTTCCAGAATTTCATAAAATAAATATGCATAAAAATACGGGGTATTACACACTTCCCCCCTAATCACAAAATTTCATCCCGAAATTCGGAAATGAAAGTATACTTTGCAAGAATAAGTCTGGATAACGTTCACGTATGTCATCCTCACATTTCAAGGTAGATTCCTCAAAATTATTGTGTTTCCACTGAACACGGACTAGGGGTACTATCTTCGACCTCAAATTCCTATCGCTACGGTCTAGGATAGAAATAGGCCCCTCCTCGTAGGAGTTATCAGGTTGTAAGTCTATCTTCTCCAACGCAATGTGAGTGTTGGCCAAATCACCTCGAAGAAATCTATTTAGCAAAAAGATACGGAACACGTCATGGACCCTATGCAAGTGCTCCGGTAACTCAAGTCTATAAGCGATGGCCTAATCCTCTCAATAATAGGAAATGGACCTACATACCTAGGTGCCAACTTTCCCTTCTTCCCACAACGCATAACTCCTTTCATAGGAGACACCCGAAGTAACACCTCGTCCCCAATATCGAACTCTCGAAAATATCGCTTGGCGTCGGATTAACTCTTCTGCCGATCTTTAGCAACCCGAATACGACTCTGTATCAACTCTATCCTTGCTAAAGTATCCTGAATCACCTTCGGGCCAAGTAATTTGTTGTCCACCCCTTTAACTAACATGCTCGGGAACGACAAGGTCTGTCGTATAGTGCCTCGAATGGAGTCATACCGATAGTTAACTGATAGGAGTTGTTATAGGCAAACTCCACCAGTGAAAGGTATTGCTCCCAGCCTCTGTCGAAATTAATGATGCACATATGCAACATGTCCTCTAACATCTGATTTGTTTGCTCGGTCTGTCCATCCGTTTGCGGGTGATAGGCTGTACTCTGTCGTAACTCCGTACCCATTGCCTCCTGGAAACTTTCCCAAAAATGAGACACAAGCACGTTATCTTTGTCAGACATGATATTGATAGGCACCCCATGAAGTCTCACTATCTTTGCAATGAATATCTGGGCATACTATCCCGAGGTGTGATCTGTATTGACTGACAGAAAGTGGGATACCTTGGTCAGCCGATCCACTATCACCTATACTGAATCATGACAACTATATGATGTAGGTAATCCCATGATGAAGTCCATGGAAATGCTCTCCTATTTCCACATAGGAACCTCTAATGGCTGTAGAAGTCCCGTCGATCTCTGATGGTCCACTTTTACTAGCTGACAAATGGCATATTTTGAGACGAACTCGATAATATCCATATTCATCCCGCTCCACTAGTACTGTCTCTGCATGTACTGGTACATTTTATCCCCACCAGGATGTACCGCAAATCGTGAACCATGCGACTCTGTCATCATCTCGTATGACAAGTCTTCTCCCTCAGGAACAATTAACCTTCCATTGAAACGTAGACCCCAATCTGAACCCACGGTATAAGACTCGACCCCCTCTGCTAGAAGCTGCACTATCTGACTCTGGAAGAAAGGATCAGCTGCCTGAGCTTGTACTACTCTCATAATAATTTAGGATGTAACTGTCATCACACACATGGACGATCGAGCCACCGCCTCATGTGTCCTAAATCCTTCCATTTCGCTTTCTATACCTCGGTCACCCCCGACCAGCCTTCATCTCAATGTGTCTGCTACCATCTTAGCCTTCTCCCCGTGGTATTGGCTATCAAAATGATAATCCTTCACAAACTCAAGCCACTGGTGCTGATGCATATTCAGTTCCTTCTGTATGAAGAGGTACTATAATGACTTGTGATCTATGAATAAGCAAAATTTCTCCCCAAGGAGGTAATGTCTTGAAATTCGAAGTGCAAACATAACCGCCTCCAGCTTTAAGTCGTGGGTTGGGTAATTCCTCTCGTGAGGCTTAATCTTATGGGAGGCATAAGCTATAGCAAAATCCTCCTGCTAAAGTACACCCTCAAGTTCTAATAAGGACGCATCAGTGTAGACTATATACTCCACTCCCGGATTGGGCAATGCTAACACTGGTGCTGAGGTTAATTTGTCTTTCAACTCGTCAAAGGCCAACTGACAGGCATCACTTCAGATAAACGACACCCCTTTACGAGTCAGGTGGGTCAACGGACCCGCTATCTTTAAAAACCCTATAATGAAACTCCTGTAGTATTCGGCTAGGCTCAAAAAACTGCATATCTCGATCGGTGTCGTGGGCTGTCCCCACTCCCTCACCGCTGACACTTTCCCCAAATCCATGGATATCCCTTTGTTAGAGATAATATACCCGCAAAACTGGACCTCTTTCATCCAAAACCCACATTTCTCGTATTTGGCATACAACTTCTGCTGACTTTGTTTTTGCAACCTACCTCAAGTGCACGACATGCTCCTTCTCGATCTGGGAGTAAACCAGAATGTCATCTATGAAGACGATGAGGAACTGGTCTAGGAACTCTCTGAACATCCTATCTATCAATTCCATAAACACGGCTAGGGTACTGGTTTTCCTGAAAGGCATAACCCCGAACTCATAGGAACCGCATCTTGTCAAGAAGGCAGTCTTCAACACATCCTGCTCCCTGATACGCAAATGATGGTATCCCGATCTCAAGTCAATCTTCGAGAAGAAGGTAGCTCCTCTCAGCTGGTCGAATAAGTCATCGATTCGAGTCAACAAATATTTGTTCCATATCGTGACTTTATTCAAATCCTGGTAATTGACACATAACCTTAACGATCCATCCCTCTTCTTAACGAACAGTACGGGAGCACCCCATAGCGAAGTACTCCAATGGATAAATCTTCCAATCTCTATACCCACTCCCCAATAAATAAAAGAAATCACGGACCCTCTACTCACCGGTGAATCCACACAAGTAACTGTACTCCCTGTTGTATCTAATAGTCTCATAGCATGTGCAAACCCCATGCTAATAAAATAATCTGTGGCCTGGATAGAAAACATACCCTCAATCGCGGGTGGATCTTGCGGGACTGCAGCCTGGTAAAGATAGTAAACTCATCCATACTGAAGCTTCCCCTGCTAAACTGGGACGGTTGGAATGGGTGGTAGTGTTGGCATCTGTGGGGGTGCTGGGAGAGCTGCGGGGAATAATGATCTCTGGGGCTCCTAACGAGAACCCTATTGCTGGCCTCTACCCTTCAAAGGGCAGTCCTGACGCTTGTGGCTAGTGTTGCCACAAGTGAAACATCTCCCTGGTAAGGGTCCTCCCCCCTGTCCTTATTGTCCCTGACCCTGATGGCCGTTACCACCCCTCCCTTGGCCATACTGGCCCAGATGAACCTGTAGGTGGCCCTGATGGCCGTGCTAACTCGGTTGGTCATGTCTAAAGCCTCCCTGACCATGTCTAAAACCACATGACTTGAACCTCTTAGGATTCCCCTGCTTGGAACCCTGATCACTGTGTCTATACTGATCTTAAACTTTTTGTGCCCCACTGGAACCATTTCCTCCTGTCCTGCCCTATTGGAGGGACTCTCCTACTCGCTTAACCGCTATTAGATAAAAATGGTGGTCTTGAAAGTGGAGTAGAGCTACATTAACCACGTTCGAATAGGTAGTCAAAGAAAAATTGCCTATCAAATGATGGCAGATCCTCTATGTCAACCCATCCATAAAACGCTGAATCTTCTTCTCCTCAGTCAGGATCTCATCTTGGATAATGTTTATAAGAATAATAAACTCTGCCTCATATTCCATCACGATCTTTCCCTCCTGCTTCAAGTTCACTAACTTCCATCTCATCTCTGTCTGGACGGTCGAGGGAAAATACTTGCGATCGAACCACACCCCAAAGTCTCAAATTATGAGTGTGTCTCTCTCCTCAGCGGTGGTAATAGACTCCCACAACTGTAGTGCTGCTCCCAATAACTTGAACGTGGACAGTATCTGACTCTGCGCCTCCGTGCACTCATGCATCCTCAAAAATGCCTCTGGATATCCTTCTTCCATTGGCTCACTACCACCACATCGGAGCTCCCTATACACTCTGAAGGATGCACCTTTTGGAAGGCATCCTTAATATGCTCCCAAGAAGACAGGAAGACCTGGGCCTGAATTGGAGCCACCATCGGTGCCTGAGATGGTACCTGCTGCACAACTACCAATGTCGTATTTATCGCCCGAGCAATAATGGCAGCAACTTTAGTGGCATTCATCACAGTCTGAGCTGGTGCCGACTGAGGCTCGGGCTGGAAATCCCTGAGAACTTTTTGTGTACGTCGAGGAGGCATTTGAAAGGAGAGAAAAGTTTCTTAAGTCTACAGTTATTATCTCAAAATAGCCGAAGAACGTAAAATGCATAAAGAGTACAACAATCCTAAAATATAGGGCTCTATATCAAAGGACACTACGCGAAAACATAATAAGCCGTACAGATCCTAAGGACACAAGAACCTGATGCTCTGATACCACCTGTGACACCCCGCCTAATTAAATACCGGGTGATCAGTCCTTTATAAAATTAAACCAGAATATTTGATTGGTACAGATTATGCATCACTGCCGAAATCATAAATTTTATTTAGTCAAATCTAACCACCTAATATTTAAAAAGGTTGATGTCAAAATTTTATCTTGTTGTTAACCATCATATGAAAAGGGAAATATTTAATCATCACCATGCATCACAATAGCAATAAGGAAAGAACTAATTGAGTTTAAATAAAGAACTGGAGTAAACAATTCTAGTAAAAAATCCCATACAATAATCCAATACATGAAAATAAAGTCTAATGCTAAAATAAAACAACCCTAAATCTCTGACTGTAAAATAGGAGGGACGACATGTACAACTGAAATAAATGACTGATGAATAAAGAGAAATAGACTCATAATTGTCTACTATCAATATCCTATAACTTCCACATCACCTATAGCTCGACAAATGAATGAAATCTCCTTAGTCTGGTGCCCCTGTGGCTGAGCACCTAAAATAATAAAACAAGAAAAGAGATTTGAAAAAAAATGGGTCAGAGCCCGAGTAGAAAACAATTTAAATATATAAAGTGCTTAAATTGATTAATTAGAACAATATTAATCATGTTAACTTACTGTACTCACTTGAGATGCTCATCTCTCCTCAAATGTGCACGCCTACCGAGCCTAGCTACCCATACTAGTCACGATACTCTACCTGACTATACGTAGTATAATTACTATGCCAGATATAATATTTAAATATCTCGGAGACAATATATCTCTATTATTTGGGAATCGGTTTAAAGATACTCTAACTCATTCTCATAGCATTCTTAATTCTCAATTGGTAATCCAATAAGTATATACATTAATAACGCAGCCAATATGAAACACATAATAGAAACTCAATATACATATACAAATCTCACTATGTATACATACTAATACATATATCAATACTGCACCCATGGTTAAGAAACCGCTGGTGCTAGGCATACTCGGCTATCTAGTCCCATTGTAAATGCTCATGCATGAAGGACAATAGGTTCAATCTCTCAGGAACCAATAAAACATATACACATATTGGAGGAAGACATAGTTCCAAGCCGATAGGCTACGCACATACTTACGCACCCAGACGACCGTCATCACTATCATTCTAATAGATATTCCATACCTAGGTTCCATGCTCTAGTGGTACGACTCGAAATTCCCCGAAGGCACACAAGATATAGTCATCCACAATGCGCTAACCTCCTTTAGATAGACAGTAGCTAGGTATGCCATACATATAATATACCAAGTAATAAGCATGCACATAACTTATACAACTTAATAGGCGTTCACGCAATCCCATTTACCATAATACGCAAGTAAAATTCACGTCATTACTCTCCACGATATCCATTTATATATAACCTCTCTAGGACTTACGTTCTCTCCAAGGCTTCCATACACGTTCGATACCTCGCGGATCATTACACCCTTACTTCCCTAAAACTTTGGATTTTACGTCACCCGTTACTTACGTAGGTTAACACACTCGCTTGGATAAAACTTGGATGATTTTTAACTCGACCGTACCCTAAAAAAAATAATTTTGGAATCTCGTTAGAAGTCAAGAGGTTCTCGATTGAACGAAGTTCCCACTTCGAACGAACTCAACAACTCATTAGAAGGGTCATTGGAAATCTCGTTAGAAGGATCATTCGAATGAGGTTGTTCGAACGATCTGGGCAGGTCTTGGAACGAGATGTTTGAACTGGCCCTGTTCTTCCCCAATTTCATTTTTCTCCAATTTTCATTCTTCAATATCATTCCAAACTGCACCCAATCCTAATGTAGTTATTTTTAAACTATTCTAAATGACCATAGGACACTTCCTAACACAAATTAGAGGTTAAATCCTTATGAAATCAAGGGAATCCAATAAATTTCTCAAAAAATCTCTTTAATATGAGCCCAGAAATTTCTAATCCTTCAAACCCCCCAATTAATTTCGTGATTTCAACATTTAATTACCAACATTAACAGTTCTAAGAAGGGAGTTTCTTCTACATGCCAACCTATATCAGTCAAATTAAACCCTAGTTTTCATTACAACAATTTCATCTCATTTAATATAAATTAACAAGAATAATATATGCTAAAAGAGGAGCAAGATAAACACTTGCCTTGGAATGGATTTTTGATTCTCGGACTAAAATTGGTATGGGTACGATCCTCATGACACAATCTACGCGCTGGTGTAATTCTTGGTGTGAAAGCTTGAGTTCTTGGCTTAGGGCTCCAATGGAGTCTTCTTCTTCCTTGGTTCTCTCTCTCTCTCTCTCTTTTACGTATGTTAAAAACTAACACTAACCTCTAACCCACGTTGCTTTTAATTAAAACATAATTTTCTTCCATTTAATTTCCCAAAAATTCCAAAAGACTAAAATACCCCTCCGAGGTGCTATTTTGGGCTAAAATGTCTCAGACTACAAATAAAATACCTGAGTAATGTTTTCTGACTATTTCGACCCTTTCGAACACACTGGAACACTCAAAATAGTCATTCGAGTTGTATAAAAATAATTTACCTTTTTACTCCCTAAATATATAATAGTGACGCGACTCATACGCGCGTCCCAAATAATTATATTTTAACTGCCGTGTATCTCATTCCCGATCATATTATTATTTTCAAAACCATCTATTACGTTACTCACTACGTAATGCTCAACATAGTTATTACTCAACATGATTTCAACATAATTATTTTCGATAACTACTAACTCTCATCACGCTAGTAATTATTACCATTAAATCGGATTAATTATAAATTAAATTTTCTCCCTTTAAATTAATTAATCCCAATTTCTAGAATTTCATAAAATAAATATGCATACAAATACGGGGTATTACACACTTCCTTCTCTCTCTCTCTCTCTCTCTCTCTCTCTCTCTCTCTCTCTCTCTCTCACGTATGTTAAAAATTGACAGTAACCTCTAACCCACGTTGCTTTTAATTAAAACCTAATTTTCGTCCATTTAATTTCCCAAAAATGCCAAAAGACTAAAATACCCCTTCGGTGTGCTATTTTAGGCTAAAATGTCTCGGACTACAAATAAAATACCCGAGTAGTATTTTCTGTCTATTTTGACCCTTTCGGACACATTGGCGCACTCAAAATAGTCGTTCGAGCTATATAAAATATATAATAGTGACGCGACTCATACGGCGTCCTAAATAATTATATTTTAACTGTCGTGTATCTCATTCCAGGCCATATTATTATTTCTGAAATATCTATTACGTTACTCACTACGCAATGCTCAACATAGTTATTACTCAACATGATTTCAACATAATTATTTTCGATAACTACAAACTCTCATCACGTTAGTAATTATTACCATTAAATCGGATTAATTGTAAATTAATTTTTCTCCCTTTAAATTAATTAATCCCAATTTCCATAATTTCATAAACTAAATATGCATAAAAATACGGGGTATTAAAATGGTATGGACGGTTGGAGAGAGGAATATAGATCTATGAAAGTGCGTTGAGGTAATCTCATGTTCGAGAGTGGACCAAGGTCAAATTGAGCTCGAGATCATTCAGTGACCTCCAATTATTGGTTTCGATGTAAAAAGGAAACTAAATGCGAGCATAAATCGAATTCACACATTGTGTCGACTGTTAGAAAGGGAACTCAGAACCCTATGAAAGTGAGTTGAGAAACTCTCGGGTCCGAGAGTTGAACAAATCCAAATGGAGCTCTAAAAGAATCTAATGACCTTTCGGGTAAAAAGGGTGCTAAATGCAAAATGTAAGTACAATTCGTGCACGATATGGACTGTTGGAAATATGATTCAGATACCTATGAAAGTGTGTTGAGATACTCTCGGGTTTGATACTTAACCAAAGTCAAACGAAACTTGAAAAGCATTTGGTGACCTCCAGTTTAGGATTTGATGGAGGACTAGGGGTCGAAGGGTCAAAGGAATGGTGATTGGACATTTAAAGGTGTATGGGGTACTAGAAGGGGGTGTCTACATATCCTCTCGATGGGCGATCTTAGAATAACCAAAGGTCATCGAAAGATAGACGCCCTAATAAACGTTGTGAGTGCTCAGGATAAAGACCTGATTTTGAGGACATAATGAGTGTATGCGACTGATTCAGCAGGTCGTGGGCAATTTTGAGGGCTAAGGTAAATTCTGAGGACCTAAAGAGGGTATCCAACCGATTCAGAGGATCGCAGCCAATTTTGAGGGCCAATGTCAATTATGAGGCCCTAAAGAGTGTATGCAATCGATTCAGAGGATCGCAACTAATTTTGAGGAGCTAAAGAGTGAATGCGATCGATTTAGTGGATCGTAGATAATTTTGAGGAAATTTTGGATATTTTTTCACTAAAAAAATATTATTTTCATCAAATATGAGATTTTGGATTTTTTTGTGATTTTTTGACAATTTTTGGACTTTTCTAATTTTTTTTAACGAAATTAAAATGGGGTATTAATGGAACATGATGGGAGGTGACTATAGGTAGGGCATGAAATGTAGAGGGGCTTTGGGAATTTCCAAGGGGCACTATCGATGGGCATACCTATGGGTGCCAACCAGCATACTCCTTAGATCCTAAAAAAAGGGTCGAGGCAGCCTTTTTTCTCATAACTCTCAAACAAATGCCCCCTCCTCTCTCTCTAGAAAGAAATCCAACTTAAAAAAATCTAAGATTCTCTACGGAAGGAATGGCCAAAACCCCCTTCATTAATACTAAAAGTTGGGCTGACATTGAGTGGTGACACACTGGAGCGATGGCGCTGGGGTTGAAAATGCATATCATGATGCTAGGCCAGTGGATGAAGAGAGGATTCTGCTTCAACATCCTGAGCTCCCTTGATCTGCAAGGGTGAAGAAACCATATGGCTATATGAGTATTTATTTCTTTTATTTTTATTTTATTTTTAAAATTCAATGAATTTTTATTTTTTAATTTATTTTTTTACAAGGGATTGATGTTTTTTCTATTTTAGATCTTACAAAATGACATTGCGAAATTTTTTATTAATTCCCGAGGCACGACAAAGATAAAGAAGGTGTGGGAGAAACTTCCCAAGGACGTGAAGCTAATGGTGGATATCACCAAGTTTAGTCCTCTTGTGGGATCTCTGAATGATACACCGCGATCGATGATGGTTTTGTGTGGTCTGGGTGAGTGGTGCTGGGACACCACTCACACCTTCAACTTCAGTGTGGGTGAGATGAAGATCACCACAATGGATGTGCTTGTGCACTAGCTGGCGGGGTTGCACTCTAAGGGGCATCAGATAGAGGTGGACATTTTTCTCTATTTGATAGATTCATCAATTCGAGTGGCTTAAGGGGATTTCGGGCAAATCAGCTTCAGGGAGCTGGTGAAGGTGTCCGTGTTGGGAAAATACCTTGTTTTCACTGTAGGTAGACATAAGGGATGTGCAGCAGGTGCAATAGGCGACCCTCATTTTTTATATGAATAATGATATACTATCCGGCCCTCAGCACATATCTAGTAACAATTGCTGAGGTGGACAGCCCTATCAAACCCAAATATTTGTTTTATTAGTTTTTGGTTGATTTTTTCAGTTTATAATGACATTAGTCGGACATAAAAAAAAAAAAAAACATGTTAGGGACATTACTAGCAAACCCAATAGTCATTAGTTTTTTTAATTTATTTAGTTTCTCAAACACTCATTTATTCAATATTCTCTAATTTTTACAGGTCTGTGCCAGCGGCACCCCTTATTTTTTCAAAATTATTTTTAATTCATTTAGTCTCTCAAACACTCATTTACTCATTATTCTTTTATTTTTAAAGGGTCACGTCATCAGCACCCTTTTATTTTTAAACTTAATTATTTTTAAATCATTTGGTCCCTCAAACACCTATTTACCCAATATTATCTAATTTTTAAAGGTCCACGCCAGCGGCACCCCTTATTTTTAAACTCAATTATTTTTAATTCATTTAGTCCCCCAAACACCCATTTACCCAATATTTTCATACTTTTAAAGGCCCGCGTCAGTGGCACCCCCAAAATATTTATTCTAGTATTTTTACTTTAATATTTCGTGTTGTGTTATGTTATGTCGCGTTTTATGTGTGTTATATTTATGTTTCGTAAAAAAATGATATTTCATATCGTGCCATGTCACTTTGGAATGAGTTGTGTTCATTATATGTAAAAATAATATTTTAAGGCGTGTCATTCCATGTTGTGTTAATTTTATTTTGTTCGAGTTCGTGTCAGGTAAAAAAATTAATATTTCATATTGTATCTTGCCACTTTTATTAGGAATGTGTTCGTGTTTGGTTAAAAGTGGCAAACATGAACACGATCTTTTTTTTAACCAAACACGAACCAAACACGATCATTCATTTACCCAAACACCCACTTACGCAATATTCACTTAGTTTTAAAGGCCGCGCCAGTGACACCCCTTATTTTTAATCTTAATATTATTTTTACAACATTTAAAGCAATTTTTTTATTTCTAAAAAATGTTTAAAAATGTAAAAAATATATATATATATATATTTATATTAAACTAACTTCTATTGGAGGTTTTAACTTTTATTTTTTTAAAAATAATTCTTCTAACTTTGAAAAAAATAATTTAATTAAAACAATTTTTTTTAACTTTTATTTCTAAGTTGAGCAGCACTAGAGCGACCGGGTCCCTTGACTTAAAACCCAAACTTAATGATGTGGCATGTGCCACATCATTAAGAACACACGCTCCTCCATTTTATTACACCATAAAATTATTTTTTTTCAAAATATATATTTAAATTAAAAAATAAAGTAGTTAATTAATTTGAAAAAAATTATTTTTAGTTGATTTTTTATGTTTCACCTTAAAATGTTTAAATACTATACAAAAAAATTTAACTCAAAAATAATTTTTTACTATGTTAACTCAGTGGTATGTACAATTTGTCGGATCGCCGACACAAATAATGTTTTTTAAGAGTCATTCTATACCGACACAAATTTGCGACACATTTGATGCGATACAGTGACATGTCGCACCGGTATTGGCTACTGTCGCTGGCGCAGATCCACATTCATAAGGCAATAATCAATACTGATGCGACACGTCACTGTTTCGCATCACTCCGTATCGCAAATCTGTGTCGCCTGGTATTATTATTTTTTTAAATACCACACAAAAAACTCAACTCAAAAATATTTTTTTATTTTTTAAAAGAAATGTTCCACATCAGCGGTATGGTATGCATAGTTGTCAGATCACTTATACATACTGCTGGCGCGGACCATTTTTTTTAAAGACAACACAAAAAAACTAAACTCAAAAATAATATTTTTATTATTTTAGAAAAAACGGTCCCCGCCAACAGTGTGTATAGATTGTGGAACCGACTATACATATCGCTGACGCAGACCAATTTTTTTTAAATAGTAAAAAATTATTGGGGAAAGTGCTCTTAGGTCCCTCACTAACAAATTTTAAACACTAAAGGAATTTTGACAAATTTTAAACACTTAGGTCAAATAATTCTCTTATTGTAAAAGTCCACGCTAGTGGCGTAACAAATTGACCTAATTGTAAATTGTCCTTAAATGTTTAAAAATTATTACCAAGGGACCTAATTGGAAATTCGCCAAAATTATTTTTGAGTTGAATTTTTTTTGTGTGGTATTTAAACATTTCAGGTGAAACATAAAAAAATCAGCTAAAAATATTTTTTTTTAATTTAATCAACTTTTTTTTTAATTTGAAAAATATATTTTGAAAATAAATAAATTTATAGTGTGTTTTTACATGAATTTGGAGTGTGTTTTTTAATGATATGGCAATGTTTACTCTTCTAAGTTATAATAGAGGATGTTTGGGATGGTAATATTGTCCAAGTCAGCAAAGGGGTACTTAGTGTGTACTAAGGGTCGGGTACTCTAGCACTACTCTTTTTATATTGCTCTTAATGGTGGTTCATCGTAGCGATGAGCGGATATGTCATCCATATGTGGTTCTTGCCATTCCTCCAGATTATTTCTGAGGTTTATACATATGATTGGGGAGCTTGACGATGGTGCCCTCTACTTTTCTCTTAACGTCTCCGGCCGGCGTTGTCGACAGACTTTTACTGGGCCTCTTTTAGAAGTATTGCTTTTATTATTTGTTCTTTTCTTCCTTATTATTATTTTTTGCAGATTTTTGAATATTCTTACTGAAAAATTCTATGGGCTTATCGATCATGGTTTTATAAATTTATTGAACACAATAGGGTGTTAATGCCTTTGAAAGAGGAGGAGAAGAAAGTGAGAAAACATGATGGGGTTTTCTATGGATTTATTCGTATCTTAGACTAATCACACACATATTCAATTTTAACTAAATAATTACGTGTAGAAGCAATAAAGTCCAAATTAAATACTAATCTATCACACAATCAAACCATGCATGCAAAAAAGAAAGGAAAATTTCCTTTCGGCAAAACCTAGTATTCAACACTGTAAAGAGTTTGACAGACACAATCGAATTATAGACTGCTTAGCACCACTATGTATAATGCACAGAGGTCTTCAAATCTTCTAAAGAATATGACATAGTCCATCACTATCCATAGGAAGCGGTCTTCCATCGGTATCCACCGATCATCTTTCTCCTTAAGCAGTAGAGCCTTGGCTCCACAACAACAGTAACATAGAAATTTACAAGGGTTTATGCAAGTTTATGGAAACTTGGGTTTGAATAAACTCAACAAATCATATATGGGATGATGATTTAAAAAATAAAAGTGTTTTTATAAAACACAAATATGAAAACTTTTGGTTCATATATTGGGAATTCATTTTCGCCAAAAGTCTTGAGAAAAACACATCAAAATAGGTTTTATAGAGAAATCAAGAATTTCGAGACGACGAAGTCATTCGAATGAAAATGCAAGGTCGTTCGAATGAGATTAGCTTTCGTTCTAACGAAGATCCAGTTTGTTCAAACAAGAAAACTTTCTCATTCAATCTTCCTTCTAACGAGATGTGCAGTCCTTGGTTGAGGATTCTCATTCGAAGGTCATTCACTAGTGTTAAAATAAAAACTTAATTTCATTCTAACAAGTTCGGGTCTCGTTCGAACGATAACCTATTCTCGTTTGAATTAGTTTTCAATAACCTTCTAATGACATTGGTTATGGCAAACAGAGGAATATTATTTGATGGCATGCGAAGCTCATTCTAACAAAAAGCCGATTTTGTTCTAATGAGATCTCATTTCGTTCTAATGAGATAAAAAATAAATTTTATTTTTAAAATTTGATTCATTAAAAAGTATCGATTTAAAAAATAGACATCCCATAATATAATTTGACTGAGAAATAAAAACCACAAGTCATATACCTACATAAAGTGTCGGTGACAAATCCAACGGATGAAATTCAGAAACAATGGTCGGTCACTAACATGTCTTCAAATGATCGTGGAGGCAATGCGGATGTTGTCTTCGGTTTGAAAATCTGATTTGTAATAGGATATGCCAAAACTAGAAAAAAAAGCTTAAGCTATGAGCAATTATAAATCTTGCTCTTAGAAATCTCCCATTTGGTTATTCTGGTACAAAACAAAAATCAAAAACCAAATTACAATTAAACCCCCAAGATAATAATCCTAATGTCCTTAAAAACCTAAGAAACAGAATGACATTTGAAACTTTGTCTTAAAAAAAATCCTCTCCTCTTGGACATCTGTGTCTTCATCTTGTTCAGTCCATGAAATCATCGTCAATGCAAAAATAAACCTACACATATGAATAAAAAAATACCGTGACACTTATGAGTTTTAATGAAAAATAAAACTCCCCCACAATTTGTTCTCCACCTTTTTGTCCTTAATGGACAAAGGTCTAGAATCTAAACGTAAATGATAAGCATCACATGAAGAGTCAAAAATATCACCACAAATATAATCAATAAAGCATATGCAATGAATATCCAAAAAGAACAATGTGTTCTCTCCCTGTCAAACAACTTTTTTTGAAGTTTTTCAAAATTTTCAAGTATAACAAGTATATGTATAAAAAGTACATATAGGTACAAAAATACATAGCACCGTGAAATAAAACTAAAATACCCGAATTATGAAAATAGAATGTAATTGTGTGAACATTTTCCATAGACAAATCAACATAAACATTCATAACATAGGTGCACGAAGTTAAGAGATGTTTCTAAATAAAGAACTCAATTTTAATCTCGGGTGTAAAATGTTGAACTTAAGTAAGATTGACTCGACTTATGCAATATCCCATGAATATAAATGATTCTTAAATCAATAATGCCAAACTATTTAATGCTTTTCAAGAGAGTCCATTGTGTAAACCCATTAATCTTCTACTTTATAACTCCCTAAAATCTCACATATATAAGAATTCATTCTCAAATGTTTTGAACAAATCATAATGCTCATATGTAGTGAAACATCCATGAATATATAATAAATGGCCTTTTTTTTTTGTTTTTGTGTTCCATTAATCTTTTTAGGCTCTTTTTGCAAATGGTGGATTTTAACGCAAAGAGAATTTTTCTCTTTCGTAACCCCTTTCCATTGCTTACATATATCAATATTTTTTGGGAAACGAAATCCGAGCAATGGTTCTTACAAGTACAATTTATCTCTTTGTACATTTGGTTCGTTATTAAGCAAGATTAAGATGAGAACACCGTATTCGACACATGATAAACAAGTACAATGTTCACAAAGTCCGTGCATGTGTGGAAAAAATATGACAAAGAGTTTAACATGTCGCAGCACTACGAAAAAGTCATGTGAATGAATGGAATGTAAGGATGATCCGAATATCTTAAATGCTCATCCATACATGGTGAAAAATGAAAACAAAAAAATATTTTTATATTTTTTAAACAATTTATCAAAAATAAAATCTTTTCCAATTTTTTAAACTTTTTTCAAAAAAATCTTTTTGGACTTTTCCATATATATCAAAAAGAAAAACATATGAATACAATAAAAATAGAATATAATAATAGGGATATAAGATATGGTCATGATAAACACCCTATTCTAGAAAAATTACCCGGACTCAATCAATGGTGAAAATACCCAAAGACTTTCTAAGATTCTCGAATCAAAGTTCATCTGAATGATTCGTGAAAATATCGGCTAATTGACGTTCGGTGCTCACAAAGCTCGAGGACATGACCTTCTCCTCAATGAGATCACGAATAAAATGCTCATATATCCTAATGTGATTTGTGCGGGAATGTTGGACCGGATTGTGCGATATATGGATCGCACTTGTATTATCACACGAAATAATCATTGTGCCTTGGGAATTATGATAATCTCCTAACATTTTCTTCATCCATAAGAGTTACGTGCAATAACTCCCGATGGTTGTATACTCAACCTCCGTCGTGGGGAAAGATATGGAGTTTTGCTTCTTACTCAACAAAGAGACAAGAGCACTCCTGAAGTAAAAACACCCCCTCGGGGTGATCCTATAACCATCAACATCCCTATCCCAATTGGCATCCGAATAGGCGGACAAACAGTCATCAGTATCAAAGGTATAACAAATATCATAGAAAAGAGTACCACTCATTTATTTGATGATACGTTTAAGTGAGATAAAGTGAGACTCTTTCGAGGATGCTTGGTATCACGCACAGATTCCAACGTTAAAGGAAATGTCAGGATGACTAGCGATTAAGTAAAGTAGACTACCTATTATGCTCCTATAAAGGATTTTCTGTAATTCTTTGTCTAAAGTGTCTTTTCTAAGCTTAGTCGATGTACTCATAGGTGTGTGTGAGTGCTAAACGGAGTCTAAATCAAACTTTTTCACTAGGTCCTTAGCATATTTGGATTGAGATATGAATATCCCACCCTCTAATGGATGCACCTAAATACCTAAGAAGAACGTAAGCTCACCAACCATGCTCATCTCAAACTCTATCTTCATCTCCTCCTCAAAAGTTTGAACATTTCGGGAGCACGTGGATCCGAATACTATATAGTCCACATAGACTTGGGCAACCAAGATAGAAACACTCTTTCTCCTCATAAATAATGTCTTATCCACTCCCTCTTTCTTGAAGCCACAAGTTAAGAGATAAGAAATGAGCCTCTCGCACCAAGCACGGGGTGCTTGCTTCAAACCATACATGGCCTTCTTAAGATAATATACGTATCCTGGGTGCTTTGGGTCTTCAAACCCCTTTAGTTGTTCTATCTACACTTCTTCATGTAGAATGTCGTTAAGAAAATCACTCTTGACATCCATTTGATATAACTTGAAGCGTACATGATATGATGTGGTGAGTAGTAAGCAAACGCACTTAAGCCAAGCAATAGGAGCGAATGTCTCGTCAAAATATACACCCTCAATCTGTGTGTATCCTTGAGCGACAAACCTAGCCTTATTGTTAGCTATGGAGCCATTCTCATCCATCTTATTCTTGTAAATCCACTTGGTACTTATCATATTTTTCTCGTTAGGTCGGGGGACTAAAACCTAGACATCGTTCTTGTGAAAATAAAGCAACTCATCTTACATAAAGGACGTCCAATGCTCATCCTTGAGTACTTCTTTCACATTCTTGGGCTCGACTAAGGAGGCATAACAAAGGTAGCTAACAACATTCTCAAGTTGAGCGCAAGTCTTGATACCTAGTGTGGGATCACCAAGTATATCAGAAGGTCATGACTCTTTCAAAACCAAGAGGGTGGATCCTTTAAATTAATAGTGGGGTCCACTGAGGTAGTATGAGAAGTAATGGGATCGTCACCGAAGTGCATCATCCTCACATTCAGGGTCAGGCTCAACATACGCCAGTGACTCGTCGTCTCTAATTATGACGTTGATTGACACCATGACCTTCGAGCTTGCAAGGTTAAACACCATGTAATCCCTACTCGATGATGGATAACCGAACAATATCCCCTCATCGCTCCGGGAGTCAAACTTTCCTAGTTTCTCTCCATCTCTCAAGATGTAGTAAGTACTACCAAAGACACGGAATTACAATAGGTTGGGTTTCTTCCCTGTCCATAACTCATAAGATGTGTGTAATATATGTGGATGAAGATATAACATATTCACCGTATTTCATACGATACTCAGTGCCGCTGCCCAAAATCATCTAGGCAATTTTTTCGATAAGTATGGATCCAACCATTCCTTGTATTGTCTGGTTCTTCCTCTTAACTATCCCATTTTATTGAGGAGTGTGAATGGACAAAAACTTGTGTTTGATGCCCACTCCATCACAATAGCTATCCATTTTGGCTTTTTTTTAATTCAGTGCCATTGTCATTACGTATCCCAATAATAGTGATACCATGTTGGTTTTATAGGATACGATACTTGGTTATTAAGGACTCAACCGCATCGAACTTTTCCCTAAGAAACCCTACGATAGAGTATCACTAAAATCAACCATCACGAAAATGTATCTCTTACCATGTAAGATCTCAATAAGAGTAGGACCCATAAGATCCATGTGAATCAAATCTAAAACACGTAAGGTGGTAATGGTATTGAACTTTCGATAGGGACTTCAAATTTATTTTCCTTTTTGGCAAGGTCCAAAAATCGAGGAAGTTGGTTTCCCAATCGTTGTAAACCATGAACTAGGTCTCTTTTCATTAATCTCTCAAGATCTCTAAAGTTCACATGACCTAGTCATTGATGCCAAAGGTCCATAGAGGAGACCGTGTCATTATTGCACATAAATGAGGACTTAGGAACGATCCCAGAGAAATTATCTTCGATCCTCACTCCTTGTAATATAAGTTCATCAAATTGATCATATATGTTACATTCGAACCGATCGAACTTTATCGCAAAGTTTGGTTGTGCTAATCAAGTTCTCTCTCAACCCTTCGACGTACAACACATTGTCTAGTTTAGAAAATTTGGGTATCTCAATCCAACCTCATCCTAAAATACTAGACCTGATCCCATCTCCAAAGATGACTTTTCCTTCCTTGTGATCCAAAGGTTTGATAAAATATAATTTATCACCAGTCATGTACCTAGAGCAACCGCTATCAAAATACCATTGAAAAGTATTTTTAACCTTGAGAGCAACGTGCACAATAAGGGCTTCATCGTCTTGCTTAGGAACCCAAGTGGAGGTAACCTTTTGTTTGACCTTGTTGTTGCGGTCTCTTGTCTTAGCATTAAAATCATTCTCCAACGGCATAGACATCAGTTGAAATTCTTCCATTAAGCTTTACGAAGTTGCGACTAGGAATCAAACTTTCTCTCTAAGACTAGAAAAGTTTCTAGAGCGGTGCACGGGAGTATGTGTACATTTATATCCACCTAACTTGTATGTAAGGATGCAAATTTCCAATTTAGTCCTTTGTAGTTTTGGCTCAATTCCGTACAAAAATGTTTGAGTCATAGGATAGAGTATATTAATCATCTTTCAAGCTTATGATGTGTTTGTTGAAGACGTAGCAGCCAAGTGTATAAAGCTTCATCAAAATGCTGAGTTTAAGTGCCTCATTTCTACGCATCAATAGGGGTTCCATGCTCCCAAGGTATGAATGCATTACAAATATATATAGGAGATTGGAACATGTTTATATTGGGTATTAGGTTTTTAAAACTGTATTTTGTTTTCAGATGTTTTTTATTAAAACTTATATATAAAGTATATAAGGTTTCTGGGATTAAAAAGAATTTTTTTTAACATTAGGTGAGTTCGTTCGAAGTGTCGTTCGAACGATATTATCGTTCGAACCACAAGTCGTTCGAACGAGATTGCCAACGACTCCCCATTATGGCATACTGGAACTTCTTTCGAAATGTCATTCGAACAAGATGGTCGTTCTAACGAGATTTCTAACGAGCTTCTAACGAGTTCATACTGGAACTTTGTTAGAAGACTCGTTCGAACGAGAATTTCGTTCGAACGAAATGTCGTTCGAACGAGATTTGGCGAGAACAGGTTTTTTGGCAGTTTTGAGCAGTTTTGTCCACTTGTTTTACCCCACTATCTTTTTGCTGAATATCTATGTGTGGGAATAGCTTTTTCTAACTTAACTTTTCATATCCTACAAACCTCTAGAGAGTGTTTGAGAGAAAATTGTTTTAGGGAAAAGTTCATTGTTTTAAAGTGTCAATTTTCAAATAAAAATCAATATACACTATAGTTACACCCATATTTGTTTCTTCCAAATTCATATATACATATACATTGATTGGACATTTTGGCACCGGTTTATCTCTATATTTGTTTGAAGAGAAGTTTGGGTTTTCTTCTAAATCCCTCAAAGAAGAAGAGTTGTTTAACTACGGCTTTCTCATGTGGTAAAAGACACCACGTGTGGTTGACGATGTACCTATTGTCCAATTGGTGAGTCCAAAATCGCGGTGGAGCTCCGTGGTTATCCGCTAGGAAGAGGTGGTTACAAGAAGACACGTTAAGGCTTGAGAGGGTTCGAATTGAGGAAGTAAGTCATCTGTCTTGTAAGTGTAATTCCGTACTTAGTGGATTTGTGGCTAGGGCCGTCCGAGGTTGTTTCCCGTTGTGGGTTTTTCCTCGTACATCGCGGCGTAGTGTGATTGATTTATTTTATCTTGCATAATGACTTAGAACTCATGCTTAGGATAATTCAAGATAAAATTGGTTTTAATTGTCACACTTAATTTAATTTGGTGCATAATTAAATTTGGGTAACGTTTATTTAATTCAAGTCTATTGTTAAAACTGGTTTTGCCTAATTTGGAAGGACTCGGATTAATTAATTGTGTTTTATTATAATTTGAAAAGGATATTAAAATTTGGTAATTCGATTTATGGAACCATCACCTTTACGCTTCCACGCATATTTTTCATAGAAAGGAATTATTATATTTTTAAAGTAAGAAATTAAAAAAATTGGGGGCTCCTGCGTTTTAAATTGGTATCAGAGTCAAAGCGATAAATTATTTCGTTAAAGATCCTTTAAATAATTTTTGACTAAAATGGAATGTTCCCCATTTTCAAAATTTCCTATTTTCGATGGTTCTAACTACGCGTATTGGAAAGCGTGAATGAAATCGACACTTAAATCTATCGATGAGAGGGTTTGGATGTCTGTAGTTAACGGGTGGTCTCCACCAACTTATTTAGTAGAAAATGAACGTGTACCCAAACCAGTCGATAAATGGAGTGGGGGTGAATTTAAACTTTCAAACTTTAATTCTCGATGTTTAAATGCCTTGTTTAGCGCTGTCACACCGGATGAATTCTGACGTATTATGATGTGTGAGACCGCTAAAGAAGCATGTGATATTTTGCAACTCACTCATGAAGGTACAAGTGTCGTTAAAGCTTCGAAACTCCAAAACCTCACCACTCAATTTGAAACCATCAGAATGAACAATAATGAAACTTTTGATGAACTTTATGCTAGACTTTCTGATATTGTCGATTCATCTTTTAATTTGGGAGAGAAAATACCCGACAACCGTGGTGTTGTAAAGAAAATTTTAAGGTCCCTACCCGATAGATTTATTCCAAAAGTGACCGTTTTAAATTCTTTACGAACTTTAGCCTCTACGAAATTAAAAGAGCTTGTAGGTGATTTACAAACCTATGAACTAGACATGTTTCCCTCTAAGACTGAAAAGAAAATAGAAAAGGACGTTGCTTTAAAATCCCGAAAAGAGGTCAAACAAGTAGTAGAGAGCGAGAGTGATAGTGACTCGGAAGACATGGATTTGTTTGCTCGAAAATTTAGAAAATTTCTTAAGTTTAACAAAGATAAATTCAAAAATGATTTTAAGAAATTTGAAACTTCTAAGTATGACAAAACCGAGAAGATCCCTAAACCTATTAATGAACAATTAAATAGGGACGAGTCAAATAGGTGTTTTGGTTGTGAGGGTTATGTCCATAGGGCTTTTGAGTGCCCAACTAAACTAAGGAAAGAGGGTAAACGACCCATTTCATATAATGCAACCCTTAGTGATAGTGATAAGGAAAAGGGACCCGATTCCCCCACTAAGCCAAATTTTGTGGCTTTTATGGCCAGTCATGTGAGCACCGAAAGTGAATCTTCTCATGAAGATATTCAAACACATGACACTTCCGAGGTTAAAGTTTTTTATTCCCTTATTTGTGATGATACTGAGAGTGGAGAAGAAAGAGAGAGTGAAAATGAAGAAGAGGTTAATGTGAGTGAACTTCAAAATGCTTTTCAAGAACTTTATAAAGAATCTATTAAGTTGAAAAGAGCTAATTTAAAGTTATAATCTAGTTTAAGAGAGCATGTCAAGGTCGTTGATGATAGTATGTTGGTTTAAGACCTTAGGACACCAGAGAAATCTCTTCTAGAGAAGCTTGAATATATAGAAGGCGAGAGAGATAGCCTTAGGGGTTTAATGGAATCCTTGAAAAGGGAGCTTCTTGCTTTCGAAGAGCGAAATGTTTTATTAGAGTCTAACATTTTAGAATTGCAAAATAAATTAAAAGACTCTAGTAATGTCAAATTTGATTTGGAGTGTCGTTCGGAAAAATTAGATAAAATATTACGAACGATCCAAATTAAAAATGACACGTGTGGTTTAGGTTTCAATACTTTTAATGAATCTACTTATAAAGCCAAAACCAACATTTTAGGAGAATCTACTAGGAATGCTTTTAGAAATCACTCCGTAGGTAAATCTTTTCATCATGTTTTTACTTGTACACATTGTGGTCGAAAAGGTCATCTTAGGAATTTTTTTTTTATCTTAAACGTATTCCTAGAAAATCCCAACATAAAGTTACCAAGGTATTTAAAATTCCTACACCCCAAGATAGTCATTCTTCATTAATTTGGGTTAGGAAATTCGACTTGGTTGCCTTGCAAAATAGGGTTTTTAATTCTCATTTACTTTCACATGCTTCCTCCCTTGATAAATCTAAAGGATGAATGTGTTAGTGTTTGCATACTTTAGCGATTTCACTTATGCTATATTCACATGCTAAATGTATGCTTGTTAATCATTTTCTAGTCATTACTTTATTTCATATCACATGCTAGAATAATGATTTTGTTTATCTTTTTGTATTATATCTATTTTGTTTGCATTAATTGAAAAATACATAAAGATTTTTGTTTATCATTTGTGGTTTACCTTCGAGTAATTTAAGCTTCATGAAAAATACAAATGATTTTTGTTTGTCCTTTTGAGTATATATTTTTATTTTTGATTAAAAATTTCAAAACCTCAAAAAGATTTTATTTTGTGTGTATTTTATTTTGACACACTTTATGTGGCATACACTTGTGCTTGAATCCCATCTTTTATGCTCCCATGTGGCTAGAACTTTTGGTTTAGATTGATAATCCTTATTATGTTCTTTACCATGGTTACATGGAGTAGTTGGATAATGGATTCTATTTTTATATGTCTCTATTCACACATGCACGAGCTCTTTTGAAATTTTAACTTCATATGTATATTTGAGCTTTGTGAGGTGTTCTCCTTCCAATCTTGTCATCTACATATTTGTGACTTAGGAGAACTAGTGCATTTCAAAATCCGTTGCACGTGATATTTGTGTGAAAAATGAAAACATGATAAATATAAATGTGCACGGGGAAGGGCTCCCAAAGGACTTAGTGATCCTTTGCGATTGTAAGACACCGTTTTGAATGGACCTAAAAGAATACGTGGTCCAAAGGCCTAAAAACAGAAAATATGGCATTAAGAAGAAAAATAATTTGCCAAGGCCTATGTTTGATTGATATATTCATTCAAATTAATATATGCTTATTGAGGGAGATTGGATGGTATATCAACGGTTTGCACAATGTCCGTTTATCCTAGTTGCGTATTTCATGCCATGACTCTATTGGTTTGTAGAATCATCAATATGCTAGGCTTGTATGCATTGTGTATGTTTGTTCATTGAGTTCAATCTATATTGTCACATGAGATTATATTCAAATGTGATGAAGTTTGCAATCAATTGAGAACTCCGTGAACATGTTTTAAGTGATTGGGTAAAAATTTAATCGTTACTAGTTCACACCCCAACACTTCCGTTTCCATATGACACATTTTTTCCATATGAGTGTAAAAGACTCCTATTATATTTTCTGTGTGTCATTTGTATGCTTATATCTATATATGTGTACTTGCGTCTCCTTGGTATATATTATTTATACATATATTTGATATTTTTATTTAGTCTTTGCCTTGATTTCTAATCCATATATGCTATAATTCATACTTGGTATCCATCTTATTGCATTCTCTGTTGACATCACATGATTAACAATTTATATATCATATTGGTATCATTTATTGCATCCTAGTTGATATCCGATGTTATTTCTTGGATTAGTTTAATCTTTGTTGCCCAAGTGCTTTAACGTTCTCATCACTATATGCATAACTACATGTTTTAGCTTGTTATCCCATTTTATTTATTCCTTGCTTAGTTTAGAGGGTGTATATGCTTTATTTGGGGGAGATAAGTTAATGTTTAATTTTCTACCTTTGTCTATTCCTGAACAAAAAGGGGGAGAATGATAGAATGATAGGGGGAGAAATGGTATCTAATCCTATTACTATCGTATCTTAGTTTAAGGAGATTTATCTTAGAGGGAGACGTCTTTTTAAGTTGACCATACTTGATAAAGGGAGAGAATTAATTTAGGGTGAGTACCTACTTTACCTGCATTAAATATTTTGATATTCCCTATGCGTGTAATGTGTTTTCTTACGTGTGCAGGAATCATATTATAAGTGGCAACTTTCACCGGCAAAGATTGTGATCCTTAGGTTGTTTGAGTCAAGCATTGTATTTTTGTATTGGGTGGGACTTTTATTAGTTTAGTAGAGCTTGACGGCCCTTTAGGATTTTTGTTGGTTTTTTTCCCGAAATAGCCAAAGGGGGAGATTTGTAAGGATGCAAATTTCCAATTGAGTCCTTTGTAGTTTTGGCTCAATTCCGAACAAAAACGTTTGAGTCATAGGATAGAGTATATTGATCAACTTTCAAGCCTATGACGTATATTTTGAAGACGTAGCGGCCAAGTGTATAAAGCTTCATCAAAATGCAGAGTTTAAGTGCCTCGTTTCTACGTCATCAATAGTGGTTCCATGCTCCCAAGGTATGAATGCATTACATATATATAGGAGCTTGGAACATGTTTATATTGGGTGTTAGGTTTTTAAAACTGTATTTTGTTTTCAGATGTTTTCTATTAAAACTTATATATAAAGTATATAAAGTTTCTGGGCTTAAAAAGATTTTTTTGAAAATTCTGTTAGTTCATTCGAAGTGTCATTCGAACGAGATTGTCGTTCGAACCACAAGTCGTTCGAACGAGATTTCCAACGACTTCCCATTGTGGCATACTGGAACTTCGTTCGAAATATTATTCGAACGAGATGGTCGTTCTAACGAGATTTCTAACGAGCTTCTAACGAGTTCATACTGGAACTTCGTTAGAAGACTCGTTCGAACAAGAATGTCATTCGAACGAAATGTCGTTCGAACGAGATTTGGCGGGAACAGGTTTTTTGGCAGTTTTGAGCAGTTTTGCCCACTTTCCCACTTGTTTTACCCCACTATCTTTTTGCTGAATATCTATGTGTGGGAATAACTTTTTCTAACTTAAATTTTCATATCCTACCAACCTCTAGAGAGTGTTTGAGAGAAAAATTATTTTAGGGAAAAGTTCATTGTTTTAAAGTGTCAATTTTCAAAGAAAAATCAATATACACTGTAGTTACACCCATATTTGTTTCTTAAAAATTCATATATACATATACTTTGCTTGGAGCATTTTGGCACCGATTTATCTCTACATTTGTTTGAAGAGAAGTTTGGGTTTTCTTCTAAATCCCTCAAAGAAGAAGAATTGTTTAGCTGCGGCTTTCTCATGTGGTAAAAGACACCACGTGTGGTTGACGGTGTACCTATTATTCGATTGGTAAGTCCAACATCGCGGTGGAGCTCCGTGGTTATCCGCTAGGAAGAGGTGGTTACAAGAAGACGCGTTAAGTCTTGAGAGGGTTCAAGTTGAGGAAGTAAGTCATCTGTCTTGTAAATGTAATTCCGTACTTAGTGGATTTGAGGCTACTCCCGTCGAGGATTTTTCCTTGTACATCGCGGCGTAGTGTGATTGATTTATTTTATCTTGCATAATGACTTAGAACTCGTGCTTAGGATAATTCAAGATAAAATTGGTTTTAATTGTCACACTTAATTTAATTTGGTGCATAATTAAATTTGGGTAAAGTTTATTTAATTCAAGTCTATTGTTAAAACTGGTTTGGCCTAATTTGGAAATATTGATAAATATGACTTAGGCAGATTCTAGGACTCAGATTAATTAATTGTGTTTTATTATAATTTGAAAAGGATATTAAAATTTGGTAATTCGATTTATGGAACCATCACCTTTACGCTTCCACGCATCTTTTTCATAGAAACGAATTATTATACTTTTAAAATAAGAAATTAAAAAAATTGGGGGTTCCCGCGTTTCATTGTAGAAAAATGACCTAAGGGGACCTCTCCTTTTGTTATAGGTGCAAACATAGACTTGTTTGGGTCTACCTTGGTTTAGACTTGTTATGGTCTACCTTGGTTCTCTCGTTTAGGTTGAACTCTCTTTAGTGAGTTAGGTCGAGGACCATATGTATTCACTATAAACTTAGGAACGGTGCGGCATGGGAAGTGGATTCACCATCATAACCTATTCCTTGCCTCTCCTTAAAACCTAAAGCGATACCTAGGAACATCTTCCCATCCTTTTTTATGTATCCTCTATAGTAACCTTGACCTTCCTGGTATCTTTTGAGATCTTTTTCGAGTTGGGATACAAGGGCTTAAAGTTTCTTACGAGTCTCCACAGACGCTTAAAGAATTCTCATAAGACTAGCCACTTTGTTAGTTAAGTCACAAATTTCCCTCTCTACTAAAACAACTCTTTCTCCCAAAGAAACTATCATCGAGGACTCGTTCTCTCTCAATTCACTCAACTCCTTCTCTAAATATAAAACTCTAAGCACTAGACCTTTGTTTTGCTTTTTCATTTTGAAGGACTCGGTGTAAAACTCATCATAAGCGCATTGAAGGTCACTCTCTCCCTCACTTAAAACTTATTCTCCCTCTCTCTATCTTAAAATACTAGACTCACTGTAGAGATCATCAAGTTTAGAAACTTCCTCATATAACATAACTGAACATGAATGTAGTGAAGTTACATCCATGCGGTGATTTGTCCCCAGAATCCACCGTCTCGACATCGCTATCACTAAGCGTGGCATTGAAGGCAACTGTTCCTTTGCCTAGTCCCTTTAATTGCGTAATACACTCGTGAGATTTGTGACCCTTACCCTCGCACTTATAGAATCTCTCGTCATCTTTCTTAGGGTCATATTTTTCAAAAAATTTCTTACCCGATTTGTATTTTTTGTCTTTCTCAAAACTTTTATTTCTTTAGTAGTATTTTGTTTTCTAAGTTGAAACTTTTTTTGAATTGTTTTGCATAAAGGGAAATATCATCGACATCAAAATGATACTCAGGGTGGGACGAGACTTCCTCTTTCTTTTTTTATTTAACTTTAAAGTAATTCCCTTTTCCTTAGGTTTAACAGTTTTGGGAAACATGTTGATCTCATAAGTTTGAAGGTCTCCTATGAGTTCTTCTAACCTAAGCAGATCTACACCCAATGAATTAAGAGCAATAACCTTAGGAATAAAATGGGTTGGGAGTGATCTCAAAATATTTTTAACTACATGCGTCTTAGGAATTTTCTCACCCAAATTAAAACTAGAGTTAAAGATATCAGACAATCATGCATAAAATTCATCAAAAGACTCAGACTCTAGCATGGTAATTGTCTCAAACTGTGTGGTGATATTTTGAAGCTTAGAAGCTTTCACAGCATTGGTACCTTCATGAGTGAGAGGGTGGGTATCTCAAGCTTCTTTATATGTGGTGCATGTCATGATGTTGCGAAATTCGTCAAGGGTGACGGCTCCAAAAATGGCACTTAAACTGCATGAGTTAAATTAAATCCATTATAGTTCATCTTTTGTCCAAGAAATGGCAGGTTTAGGACCAAGTCAACCCTCTTTCACAAACAAGCCAAACATGCTCGTCAATCACTTTTAAAGCCGACCTTATTCGAGCCTTCCAATAAGCACAATTACACTTGTTGAAAATAGGTAGCCTATGATATACCCGTTTATATCCTCGCCTTAGATGAGGATTGCCTCCAAAACGAACGACAGTACGAGGGGACGACCCTTCACCAATCTCTTGACAACCCTTCGCCCAGGCTTCAGACGACAGTACGAGGGGCTGACCCTCCACCAGACTTCAGACGACAGGACGAGGGGCCGACCCTCTACCAGGCTTCAGACGACAGTACGAGGGGCCGACCCTCTACCAGGCTTCAGATGACAGTACGAGGGGCCGACAGTACGAGGCCAGAAATGGGCCAGGATCACTACCGGAAGAAACTTTGCCCTCGGCCTCGGCTCATAGGTCGAGGGTGATATCATGACGACGCGTGGTTTGGGAGACGCGTGTCAGGCTCATATGACATGTGGCAGACCGTTATAACAAAATCACACCCTCACGTGAGGGAATATTATGTCATCATTTGGCATCTACAGGTGTCAACAGGGAATTGGCTAGATCATCATTCACATGCACCATGCATACTTGGGGGTACACTACACCCCCCAAGACCTATATATACTTGTCACCTACAACCCTACAAGGGATCGATCCATAAACAGTAGCCCTAACTAAAACTCTGTTTGTACACACAGTAGAGAGAGAGAGGGTTATGTGCATTGTATCCAAGGCCGTTAGCGCCCATACTTAGTGGATCACACACTCACAGTGGATGTAGGCCAAATTGGCTGAACCACTATACATCATTGTCCTAATTCCTCTTATACTCATCCCCTTCTACATACTTATACACTTTTTCATCTCCATGGCTGCCATGGCTGCTACTGCTTGAGCTCACTATCACTTATCCGGTGGTGCTGAATCTCAGCATCATCAGTTTGGCGTCGTCTGTGGGAACAAGAAGACATCTCTTCCTTTGTACAGCTTGACCTCACTGGGCACTCTGGTGGTGAACCAACACTCCCCCTGAGAGGAGGTGTTTCACTATTGAAAGAGACCCACTAAGGTTCTCAAGCTCACCAGTATTTTCTTCAGTTTAACTTTTCATAGCTCAAGCACATGGCACCTGAGATGCCACCGCCACTACTTCCCCCGCCGGATGAGGGGGGAAGACCCAGTTCCAGTCAGCCGCCACCCCAGTCTGAGATGGCTGATGTGGCGGCAGCCCTAAAGTCTCTGGCAGCAAGCCAGCGGATGATGCAAGAGCAGTTCACAGCTCTAAACCAGAACATACCGAGAGCACCAGGGGTTTCACCTGAGATGATTACTCCGGCAGCAGCTCCAGGGCAGCATGAGGCCAGGGGCCCACCCTAGGCACCACGCAAAGACCTACCACCCCCTCAGCGGCGTAGGGATGTTGCTGACCCTCGGCGTTTACGCCTGGGGAGGCAAGGAAACCCTTGCCCTGAGGACAAGTATGACGATTTGGAGGGAGAGGAAGCCCCAATAGAATGCTGGAAACCCTATGAGGTCTCCAACAATACTGTACGACCCCTCCAGGACAGTAGAGGGAAGTGTGGGAGACCAAACCCTGATGATCGTCCAAGAGGCTCCGCTTTTGATCGCTTGAGCAGGGGGTCGGCCTTTGAGAGGCTAGGCCCGGTAAATGACCTGCGGGAACAGTTGTCCAGACCAAGAAGCGCTGCGAGATCCAGGAGGGAGGCAGCAGATGGCCGACCCCGAGGACGGGATGATGGCCAAAGGGAAGTAAACAGCCGACACAGGCCTACTGCAGCAGAACCCTCCGTCCACCTCGGAGAGGCAGCAGGGGATAACATCGGCCAGGCCAACCCTGTGAGGCCCTGGAATGACTCAATCCAGTGGCTAGAGGATAAGATTGGTGATATATTGAAGAGCCGAGACCCTCTTCAGAGGGGATACACCGTAGGCTCACCCTTTGTGGCAAAGATAGTCAACTTCCCCACGCCATCAAAATTCAAGCCACCTATGGTCACCCCAAGGTATGACGGGAGTACCAACCTCGTCCACCATGTGGAGATGTATCAGTCGGCGGAAGACATATACTCTATCTCAGATGAGATGAGGTGTCGTGCCTTCTCTGGTACCTTGATAGGGGCTGCGCATGTCTGGTACACGTCTCTTCTAAAAAATTCCATTGAAAACTTTAAGCAGATGGCCGACCTGTTCATCCATAATTTCTGCTTTGGGGTGAGGCCACAGAAGAAGACCACCCACCTGCTCTATGTTAAGCAGGGGAAGAGTGAGAGTGTGAGGGACTATATAGCCAGATTCAATAAAGAGAAGCTGGAGGTGGAAGACTATAAGGAGAGCATAGCTATGACAGCCCTGATTGGAGGACTCCAAAAGGGGAAGCTGTTATGGAAGCTTGCTGAAGACCCTCCGAGGATGATGGCCGAGCTGTTGTCGATAGCAGGGAAGGTGATGAACGCCGAAGAGGCGATGGCTGCAAAATATGAGGACGAAAGATGAGGTGCAAGTGGGAGTAAATACCCCAAGAAGAACAAAGAGGGGAAGAAGAGGTCCTCGGATGACAAGTTCGCGGGGTACACCCCTCTGACGGTCAGCTATGAACAGATTCTCAATGAGATTAAGAGTGACCGATCCCTGAAGTGGCCCGAGAAGCTGAGGGCAGCCCCCGGGAAGAGGAATAAGAACCTGTGGTGTGAGTTTCACCAAGACCACGGCCACGTAACGGACAAATGCTTTGCTCTGAAAGATGACAGTTGAGAAGATGCTTAAGGAAGGGAAGCTCAGAAAGTACGTCGACAAAGGCGCCTTCAAGAGGGGCCGAGGGGACGACCCCAGAAAGAAGCGAGGCGACGCATGCAGAGAAGGTCCTCAAAAAAGAGGGGACGACCCTTCTGATGATGAGGACGACCCTGACCTCTCGCCGAGAGACGACCACGACCCTGTTAAGAGGCTTAATATGATCTCGCACGGAGTGGGAATGATCTACGAGGGTCTTGCAGGAGGAGGGTCTGAGGTCGCCGATAGGAAGGCCCATGTGGCTGAGGCCAAGGCAGTGACTAAGACGGTACACGCGACTTCTCTGGAGGGCAAGTCAGAAAAAAGGAAGAAGGTTGATATGGACACACTGATAGTGGGATTTTCAAGAATGGACTTCAAAGACCTCTTGGCCCCACACGATGACCCTCTCGTCATCACTACCAGGGTGCACGGATGCGAAGTGTCGAGGATCCTAGTAGATGGGGGCTCATCTGCAGACGCGATGTTTTGGCCGTGCTTCAAAGCCTTAGGTATCAGTCGTGCTAGACTCATCCCGTACCATCATCCATTGATTGGGTTCAGTGGGGAAAAGGTTCATCCCCTTGGAGTGTATGAGGCTGATGTCAGGATGGGGGACGAGTGGCCGAGATGGCTCACTAAGAAGGTCAGTTTCTTTGTGATGGATGAGCAGGTGTTTTCGGCCTACAACATCATACTGGGGCGTGTGGCCCTCAAAGGGTTTGAAGCCGTGCCCTCTAAAGTCCATCAGATGATCAAATTTCCAACCCCTTACGGGGTGGGGGAAGTTCAGGGAGACCAGACGGCAGTGAGAGAATGTTACTACAACTCTGCTGAAGAAAGGGAGGCACACAAGAGGGCTACAGCCACTTACAACATTGATACCCTAGACCCCAGGGACGGGACGAAGCTCAAAAAAGGAGAGGCCGCCGAGGAGGTAGAACCCATCCTCGATGAGGATGACCCTGGAAAAACCGTCCAAATTGGCAAGTCTCTGAAGCCCAATATCAAGGAAGACCTCATCAAGCTGTTAAGGAGAAGACGAAGCGTCTTCGCGTGGAGTCATGTAGATATGCCGGGGATCGACCCTGAAATCATGTGCCACAAGCTCAATGTGGTAGAGGGAGTGAAGCCGGTAAAGCAGAAAAGGAGGATTTACTCTAGAGAGAAGTACGAGGTCATCAGGGATGAGGTCAAAAAATTGGAAGACGCTGAATTTATCAGAGAGGTCATCTACCCTGAGTGGTTGTCCAATGCAGTCATTATCCCAAAGGCCAACGGGAAGTGGTGAATGTGTGTGGACTTCACAGATCTCAACAAGCACTGCCCCAAAGTCAGCTTCCCTCTCCCCCGCATTGACCAGATGGTAGACGCTACTGCAGGCCATGAGCTCATGAGTTTTATGGATGCCTACTCAGGGTACAACCAGATCTTCATGAACCCTGAAGACTCGGAGAGGACTGCCTTCATCACTGATAAGAGGACATACTGCTATAGGGTCATGCCCTTCGGTCTAAAAAATACGGGGGCAACGTACCAGCGCCTCGTAAATAAAATGTTCGAAGACCAAATTGGGAAGTCCATGGAGGTCTACGTGGATGACATGCTGACCAAGAGTTTGAAGGCAGAGGACCATGTGGCAGACCTGGAAAGGACCTTTAACTCGATGGACAAATACCAGATGAAGCTTAACCTGGCCAAATGTGTCTTCGGGGTCGGGGCAGGGAAGTTCCTAGGTTTCATTGTCAACTAAAGAGGCATCGAGGCCAATCCTGAAAAGATAAAGGCCCTTGTTGAGATGAAGACCCCCAAGTTCATTAAAGACGTTCAGAGGCTTACAGGAAGAGTGGCTGCCCTGAACAGATTTGTGTCAAGAGCCACAGATAGGTGTTTACCATTCTTTAAGATCCTCAGGAAGGCCTTCGAATGGAGTGAAGAGTGTGATGAGGCTTTCAAGGAGCTAAAATCATACTTAGGGTCTCCCTTGCTGCTGTCACGACCCGTGCAGGGTGAACGACTTTACGTGTACCTCGCCATCTCAGAGTCGGCCATCAGCGTAGCCATTGTGAGAGACGAAGACGGAATACAGAAGCTTGTGTATTTCAACAGCAAGGCACTCCAGGGGGCAGAGCAAAGATACCCGAGGATGGAGAAGTTGGCCTACGCCTTGATCCATGCCTCGAGGAAGATGAAGCCGTACTTCCAGTCCCATACAATGGTCATCCTCACCGACTCTCCTCTTAGGCAGGTCCTACACAAGCCAGAAAAATCAGGTAGGTTGATGGCCTGGGCTATAGAGCTGGGGGAGTTTGACATTGTGTATCAGCCTAGGACGGCCATTAAGGGGCAGGCATTGGCAGACTTCGTGGCTGAGTTCACTTGGGAAGATGATAAGGCCGAGGGTGAGACTCTCGGGAAGACGGATACAAAAGATAGACCCGCTGACACACCCGCAGATAGGGCTGAGACAAGCACCGCTAGAAGAAAAGCAACTGAAAACGAAGAGGGAAGGTACATCTTTAGACAGGGGTCCCTCTCTGAGGGAAATTTTTCAGAGGGAAAGACTCTGTGGAGCCTCTTCATTGACGGGTCTTCCTGTGACAGCGGGAGTGGGGCTGGACTGATACTGTCAGCACCCGATGGCACAGACGTCGAATACGCCCTGAGGTTCAACTTCAAAGCCTCCAACAACGAGGCCGAATATGAGGCCTTAGTAGCAGGCCTCTCCTTGGCCAGGTCTCTTAGTGTCGGCCAGATTCTGGTCCATAGTGATTCAAGGCTAGTGGTGAATCAGATACTAGGGGCCTACGAGGCTAAGGACGAGAGAATGGCTAGATACCTCGAGAAGGTGAGGACACTACTGAAAGGCTTCAGAGAAGTAAAATTAAAGAGGATACCCAGGCTAGACAACGACCGTGCTGATGCCCTTGCGAGATTGGCCTCGGCGACTAGGACAGACATCAGGAGGACGGTCCCAGTGGAAATTTTGCTTCAGCCAACTATTGAGGACGCTGAGGGAACACTTGGAAATTGCCTAAATGTCTCTCAAGAAGCTTCGTGGATAGACCCCCTGATCAAATACATTAAAGAGGGGGAGATGCCAGAAGCAAGTCAGGAAAGGAAGAAGCTGAGGTACATGGCTGCAAAATTCACTGTCATCAGAGACACCTTGTACAAAAAGGGGTTTTTGCTCCCCTTACTTATGTGTGTGCACCCCTCAGAAGTCCCTTCCATTTTGCGAGATGTGCACAAAGGATCGTGCTCAAGCCATATCGGGGGCAGATCCTTAGCGAAGAGAGTGATCACCCAAGGTTACTGGTGGCCGACCTTGGTGAAAGACGCCGCAGCATATGTAAAAAAGTGTGATAAATGCCAAAGATTTTCTACCATCCCTCATCAACCCCATCAGCCTATTACCTCCATTACATCTCCGTGGCCGTTCGCAGTGTGGGGGATTGACCTGGTAGGGCCCTTACCAAGAGCAGTCAATAACTATCGGTTCCTCATTGTAGCGATTGACTACTTCTCAAAGTGGGTAGAGGCCAAAGCGATGGTCACAATTACAGAGCAGAAGACCTTCCAGTTCATCTGGAAAAATGTGATATGCAGATATGGTCTACCCAACACCCTCATTTCAGATAACGGGACGCAGTTCAAGAATGCCTCTCTGCAGAAGTACTGTGAGAGGGTAAATATCAAACAATTTTTCTCCACCCCAGGCCGACCTCAGGCCAATGGGCAAATCGAAGTAACAAACAGGAAAATCCTAGATGGAATCAAGAAGAGGCTTGAGAAAGCAAAAGGAAGATGGGTCGAAGAGTTACATACCGTACTGTGGGCATACAGGACGACAGTGAGGACTTCTACCGGGGAGACCCCATTCATGCTAGCCTATGGATCAGAAGCCGTCATCCCCACCGAAGTCGAGTTTCCTACTCATAGGGTCCAAATGTACGACCCCCAGGGAAACGTGGAAGAAAGGAGACTTGACTTGGACCTGATTGGGGAAAGGAGGGAGGACGCTGAGATAAGGCAGGCTTCCTACCAGCAGAGGACCGCAAGGTTTTATAATCAGAGGGTGAAACAGAGACCTATAGCAATTGGAGACTTGGTTCTCAAGAAGGCTTGGCAAAAGCCCAACAAGCTCCATCCTAATTGGCATGGCCCATATAGGGTCATCGATGAAGTTGTCCCAGGGACCTATAGACTAGAAAACCTAGAAGGGGAACCTTTTTCCAACCCCTGAAATGCAGATCATTTGAAGAAATACTATCAGTAGTGTTGTAAGGTCTTGAAAGGCCATAATTGTAATGAGAGTTGCTCCAACAGAACACTTGAAAAATTAATGAGAAATATCAGTGTTTCCCTCATCCTGTTGACAGTCCTAGAACGCATGGAAACATCTACAAAAAACCATTAAGTTGGTAAGTTGAACCCTCGGCTATAATGAGGACCAGTGGAGGGGACGACCCCACCACTGTTCTCAAGAAAGACGAGGGTAGACTTTATTTAAAACCATTAATTTGGTTACTTGAACCCTCGGCAATAATGAGGACCAGTGGAGGGGACGACCCCACCACTGTTCTAAAAAAAGACGAGGGTAGATTAAATTGGGTAACTTTAACCCTCGGCTATAATGAGGACCAGTGGAGGGGATGACCCCACCACTGTTCTAAAAAAAGACGAGGGTAGACTTAATTTAAAACCATTTAAGTTGGTAAGTTGAACCCTCGGCTATAATGAGGACCAGTGGAGGGGACGACCCCACCACTGTTCTCAAGAAAGACGAGGGTAGACTTAGTTTAAAACCATTAAGTTGGTTACTTGAACCTTCGGCTATAATGAGGACCAGTGGAGGGGACGACCCCACCACTGTTCTCAAAAAAGACGAGGGTAGACTTAATTTAAAAACCATTTGGGTTATTATGATCCTCGACTATGATAAGACCATATGAGGGGACGACCCCACATTGGTCCTCAAAAAAGACGAGGGAGGGGTTAGTAGCATCAACAAGGAGAAAACCATAAAAGAATTAAATATGGAAGACAACAATTATGGAAGGAAAGAGACAATGGTATTAATAAAACATAAAATATCAAGTGTTTTACAAGGTCATTGAATAAAAATACACTTGAGGGGTATGGGCTACAGGCAGCCACCCTATGGGACGACATCAGAGGGCAGGGCCTCAACATATATTGGAATGGTCTCCTCAGTTACCAGCACTGGGTGATCTTCAGATGTACCGACCCCCTCGATTTGGACTTGGGACTCCACTTGGTTGAGGGCCTCGGCAATTAGGGGGTCGTCCAGTTAAACACCCTCCAGTGAAGGACGAACAAAGGAGACGACATCGCCGAATTTGAGGACGACCCATCGGCAGGCCGTCCTGATCCCCCTTTCCAGATACTCAAGGCCGAAGCCCTGAAATTCATCTGAAGTCTTATAAGCCTCAACAGCATCGGCCTCAGCTTTCTTGATGGCTGCTTCCAGATCAGTCTTGTGCTTGACTTCCATGCTCAGTAAAGCCTCATCCCTATCCTTGATGATCAAGTCCTTGGCTTGCAGGTCGGCATTGTGCTGCCTCATCAGCTCATCTAGGACCCTAGCATGCTCGGTCCTAGCACTCTCAAGCTCAGCCCTCGCAGTATCAAGCTCAGTCTTCGCAGTATCAAGCTCTGTCTGCAAGACAGCCTCATGCTGAATAGCCCTTTCGACCTCATGGAACTTTATCTGATTCTCGGCCATCCATTTGGTGGCTGAGGTAAGGGCACAAACAGACTGCACGAAAAATGAACAGATATCAAGAGGGGCCGAGGGAACAGTTAGCGAAAGAATGAAATTAAGGAGGTGGTTCAAGACCAATACCTGAGCAAGGGAGTGCAGACCATAGTCGTACACTTTAGTAGGGGGCATCTTTACTAAGAACTCGAAGTCAGAGGCCGACGGTGCAGAGAACATCGAGGCTTTGGCAGCCCTTAAGTTCGTGATCAGTGACGAGGGGTCGGCCCTCAGATGGGCCAGATTTTGAGACCAGAAGGCCCCCATGCTGGACGAAGAGCTCGTCCCCTCAGAGGCGTCGACTCTGGCCCTCGTCCGAGAATCAGGCCGAGGCTCAACTGGGCCCTCAGGCTCCTTCCTTTTGTTACTCTCAGTGGTCGGCTCCACCACTGTCGGCCCAGTGGCCTTTGTCTTCCTCGGAGCCTGCTAAGGCTCCTTCCCCTTCTTCTTGGCCAATCCAGACAGTAAGCTGGGAGCTGTCATTTCCCAAAGATAGTCTGGTGTACCTGCAGGGCGATCTGATAAGAGGACGACATGTCAGAAAAGTTCAGAGATAAAGAGAGAACACTTCAAAAATAAGTAAAGAAGGGAAAATGTTCAGTATAACTCACATAGTTCTGTCAGAGGGCCGAACCTCTGACCAGCTTCTTTAAGGAATCGAGGGGTCATCAAGTCTTCGAATTTTGCAAGCTCACCCTCTCGCCCTCGTCCTCTCAGATAGTCTACTATATCCTTCTCCTCCAGACTAAGTCCAGGGTCTGACCTGGCCTTCATGGAGGGGTTAGACCACTTCCTGGGGACCCTCGGACCATCGGCAACGGGCTCCCACTCCCCGGAGATAAAGAAAAACCTCTTCTTCCAATCATGGTTGGAAGTTTGTGCCACATGGAGGAGTTTCTTCTCAGACCTCCTTACCCCCAGGTGATAATATCCAGGCTGCTTAGACGAGGAGGTGATGTTGTAGCAGCCCAGAAATAGGTCAGCCGAGGGCTCGTCGGTAAAGGCATTCTTCCACAAGGAAATATAGCCCAAGATCGTCCTCCAAGAGTTGGGAGGAAGTTGAGAGGGGGAAACGCCGAGGGCAACCAGAATATCTGCAATGGCAGGGTGCAGAGGGAGCCTGACTCCAACCTTGAACATCTGTTCGTAGACTGCAACCTCTCCCTCTTGGCAATCGAAGACCCTCTCAGCCTCAGAGGGAACCCTCATAGTCACCCCGGAGGGCACTCCATAAATATGCCTCCATATCAGGAGATCTCGATCCCTAACAGAGGAGATAAAGTACGAGGCGTGGGAGGTATCAACCTCATCATCTGTATCATCGTCCTCGTCCTCAGATCTCTCCCCCTCATCACCTGCAGGAGGACCCTGAGGAAAAGCCACTTGGAAGGCATTGGGGGACAGGGTTGTCACAAGGACAGCCTCAGAGGGGGCCGTACCCTCGGCCTCTCGGCCTGGGCTAAGGTCAGGTGTGTCCCTTCTGCCAGAAGTTCCAGCACCAGTTGGTGAGGAGACTCTCTCGTCCATCTCACTTGGGTTAGATGTCTCGGAAGGACGAGGTGACGACCCATAAGACTCAGAAGGTTCGGATGGTCTTATGGTGGCAAGAGGAATGGGAAAGATGGGTCATACCCAATTAGGGTCGGCCCCTCGTCTCCTCTCTTCCTCTTCCTCTATTCGTCTGATTTCGGTAAAGAGCTTCTCTCTCAAGGACGGGAACTCAGATACAAAGCTGTAAAGCCTCCTAAGCATTAAGGGGAAGACTCTAAACTTAGAGAAATTACACTAGACTTGTCTAATTCAGCTACAAACAAGTGGGGAATTGACCAGGTTTGACTTTTGGATTAAACAAAAGAACTCAAAGGTTTTCGTCAAGAACGTTCAAGAACCTTTAACCGGAGAAGGCACAGGAAAAAGCTATGGGGAACTCGAAGAAAATGCAACCCTATGGCCCTAAAAAACAAATAGAATTGAAGACAAAGGAAAGCTCTTAATGAAGGAGAATACCTGGTAACGAGGGGGAGTAACGCTGGTGAGACCTGACGAAACGAAGGCTGCAAGTGACAAAGCTTACTGGTTCTAGAGAGAGAATAGACTTGGGCGCAAAGAAGAAGAAGCTGGAGAGAGAGAGCTTAAAAACTCTTAAATACCCTGGCAATAAATGAGCACATTTGCCAAGAAGGGTATAATTAGGGCACAAAGCCCCATGCAAGTGTGCAGCCGCCGTGCCTTGGAAACTTGAATAGCAATGAGTACTTGCCCATGTGTCACTCACCTAACTGATCATACACGCATCCCAATTTCAACATTATCCCTCAGCCATCTCAATGGCACCTATGGCTAAGGGCTGGGGGGTGATTGATATACCCGTTTATATCCTCGGCTTAGATGAGGATTGCCTCCAAAATGGACGAAAGTACGAGGGGACGACCCTTCACCAATCTCTTGACAACCCTTCGCCCAGGCTTAAGATGACAGTACGAGGGGCCGACCCTCCACCAAACTTCAGACGACAGTACGAGGGGCCGACCCTCTACCAGGCTTCAGACGACAGTAGGAGGGGCCGACAGTACGAGGCCAGAAATGGGCCAGGCTCACTACCGGAAGAAACTTTGCCCTCGACCTCGGCTCATAGGCCGAGAGTGATATCATGACGACGCGTGGTTTGGGAGACGCGTGTCAGGCTCATATGACACGTGGCAGACCGTTATAACAAAATCACACCCTCACGTGAGGGAATATTATGTCATCATTTGGCATCTACAGGTGTCAACAGGGAATTGGCTAGATCATCATTCGCATGCACCATGCATACTTGGGGGGTACACTACACCCCCCAAGACCTATATATACTTGTCACCTACAACCCTACAAGGGATCGATCCATGAACAGTAGCCCTAGCTAAAACTCTGTTTGTACACACAGTAGAGAGAGAGAGAGAGGGTTATGTGCATTGTATCCAAGGCCATTAGCGCCCATACTTAGTGGATCACACACTCACAGTGGATGTAGGCCAAATTGGCTGAACCACTATACATCATTGTCCTAATTCCTCTTATACTCATCCCCTTCTACATACTTATACACTTATTCATCTCCATGGCTGCCATGGCTGCTACTGCTTGAGCTCACTATCACTTATCCGGTGGTGCTGAATCTCAGCATCATCAGCCTATTATACGAATTATTCATAAAACATAAATTTTTAAAGGATTACACAAAAACTTAGTGAAATAGGCTCTGATACCAGTGATAGAGAACGGGATGAGATTTTCAATGGATTTATTCGTATCTTAGGCTAATCACACACAAATTCAATTTTAACCAAATAATTAGGTGTGCAAAAAATAAAGTCCAAATTAAATACTAGTCAATCAAACAATCAAACCAAGCATGCGAAAAAGTAGAGAAAAATTCCCATTGGGAAAAACCTAGTATTCAACACTCTTAAAGAGTTTTACAGACACAATCGACTTACAAACTACTTCGCACCACTAAGTATAACACGCACATGTCTTCAAATCTTCTACAAAATGCGTCATAGTTCAGCACCGTCCAAAGGATACGATATTTTCTCGGTATCCACTAATCAACTTTCTTCTTCAACAGAGCATCGAATCCACAAGTTAGCAGTAGAATAGAACTCTACAAGGGTTTATGCAAGTGTATGGAAACTTGAGTTTAAACAAACTCAACAAATCATATATGGGATGATGATTTAGAAAAGAAAAGTGTTTTTGTAAAACAAAAGATGAGAACTTTACATTTAGATATTAGGAATTCGTTTTCACCAAAAGTCTTGAGAAAAACTCATGAAAATAGGTTTTTATAGAGAAATCACGAATTTCAAGGCGATAAAGTCATTGAACAAAAATGCAACGTCATTCGAATGAGATTAGTTTTCGTTCTAACTAAACTCCTGTTCGTTTAAATGAGATGGTTTTCTCGTTCGATTGTCCTTCTAATGAGCTTCTAAAGAGATTTGCAGTCCTTGGTAGATGATTCTCATTTGAAGGTCATTCGATGGCGTTCAAATGAAAACTTATTTTCATTCTAATGAGTTCAGGTCTCGTTCAAACGATAACCTATTATTGTTCGAAAAGGAATCTAACGACCTTCTAACGACATTGGATCATACAAAAAGAGGAATGTCATTTGATGGAATTCAAAGCTCGTTCTAACGAAAAGACGATTTCGTTCTAAAGAGATATCATTTCATTCTAACGGATAAAAACTAAATTTTTATTTGTAAATTTGATTCATCAAAACGATCCGATTTCAAAAACAGACATCCCAGAATATAATTTAACTGAGAAATAAAAACCACAAGTCATATAACTCTATAAAGTGTCGATGACAAATCCAATAACTTATAACTCAAAAACGATGCTTGGTTACTAACATGTCTTCAAATGATCATGGAGGCAATGCATATAGTGTTCAGTTTGAAACTTCGATTTGTCACATGATATGCCAAAACAAGCAAAAATCCTAACCATGAGCAATTATAAAATCTCGCTCTTACAGAGGGAGTGGACGATAATTCTTTGGTGGTAAAAGACTAATAGGATGTCGAAGGAGTCCTTACTCTTTAAGGATTTATGGGTGATGAATTCCATAACGAGTGACCAAATTAGGTTTTATTCTCCTTTTTGGATTTTTTGTATATTTTATTATTTTTTATTTTTTTCATTTTTGTTTTGGATATTGATGATTGCTTTTTTATTTGGTGACATGTGACATTCTACCCTTGGGGTCAGCCCATGATAATATTACGGTCTATGGGCGTACATGCCCAGATGCAGTGATTGTTAGCTCACGAGTTTGGGTACGTCTGCTACCTAGGCAAGAGAGTAGTCAAGCAGGTGATGGAGAGCGAGGTAAATATCCCACCATCGATACCTCCTATGCATATGAGGAGTGTGGGGAAGATTTCTGACAAACCAAGGTTATTGGTGATGGATGGGGAATATTACCCGATCCATACTTATGCGGTTGTAGGGTCCAACTATCAGGACTTTACGTCTAGTTGGTTGATGCCACCATTGATATATGACTTGGATGATGTTCCACCACCATCAATAGGGACTAGGGGTGGGGGCAGTGCACCAGACATTTCAATGCATGCATCTAGGGGCGGTGGGTCGGTGGCGGGGGAAGCTCATATCCCTTGGCACTACTACTCCACTCTTTCTTACTACATTTACTTGGGTGGGTGCCCCATTGTGTCAGTGCCTCATCGTCCTCAGGCGATGATCAATGGCTTCCCTCCTTTTTCGAAAGAGGATCTTCAAAGAGCGGTGTAGTTGTTTACTTTCACTTATGAGCTTTAATTTTGTGTTTTTTCTATTTCTTTCTCTGTTACTGACTTGAACTTTACCCTTGATTCTTTTTTTACAGACTATGCTTGTTTCGTCATCTTGGCTGAGAGATCTCCGGGATTGGATGGCCTCCATGGTTAAGCATATGCGGACGACTGCTCGATCTTGCATGGTACCTTTGATGACTGCTGATGATTCGATGTTAGAGGCAAGCTCGAGAAGTGGCTGATCTACTGCATGCCATCATGATAAATTCATTCTTCCAAACCCTTGAGATTGTCGTTTAGCGCTTAGTCTTAGGGTTGGAAAGTTCGGGTTGCGCCTCAATAATTTTGATTTTATTGCTTCTTTTTTTTTCTTTTCAGAAAATGTAAAAGCACTCAGAGATATATATATATATATATATATATATATATATATATATATATATAATAAAATGATGTAGTTATCTTTTTTGTCTTATCTTGAATTAATGACTTAGTCTATGTGTACTTTTGATTTTCCACAGGGGGTATTATTTAGATGAAAAGTAAGGAAAAGGATCTAAAATATTAAATATTGTGTTTTTTGGATATTTCAAAGAAGGAAAAGGCCAGAAGCCCTTTTGTAAAAATCTAACTTTAGAAAGGGATTATTTAAAAATGGGGGAGATAAAAGAATAAAAGTAGAATCTTCCCAAAATAGGGGTGTACCGACCGTCATACCCCTTCATTTGCCTATCGGCATACCAGTACAGTGTAATTTATTTTCAACTATACTTGTCCTCTTCGTGCATCTTTGGTACTTATGACTTGTTGTTGCAGCAGGAAGTTTATTGTTTCGTCCTCTTGTGGCGAGTTCCAAGTATAAAAATGGGGTCTTTGGGTGGAGTCTTAAACCAAACTTCAATTATTCTTCTAATTATTTCCACGGAATTTTTTTATTTTTTTTGAAATTTCTATTCCCACGATTGAGGCTTTTGTAACTTATCTTGATGGATTGGAGGCCATGTGCTCATATAATGTAAGCTACAAGGCATTTAACTTGCGTTCAACCACTTTTTGGCATAATCGCTCAATTGACTGGAACCTTTTGGAGGCATTTTTGTAGTTTTGGTACCCTAAAGACCATATGTTTATCTTTGGCTTGGATGAGGTGTGTCCCAACTACGTAGAATTTCTTTCCATGCTGGGTATTGACCTTTGAGTTTCGACGACTATGCTTGACCTTTCCCATTCACCTCAGGTGCCTTTAGCTGAATTGCTGCATATTTTTCATTCTGCAACTCAACTACTAGTGCGTGGAGGAGGTATCTATCTTCCTATGGTGTTAAACTCTGTGCACAAAAGGGATTATAGGGATAATGGCTTTTCTGACATTATGGCATTGGGCTTAACTGCTAAAATGCACTTTATGACAGGCAATCTAAGTGCAAACTCCCAAGTAGCTACCATAGTTCTGTATATGAATTACCGTTGTAATCCTTTCATTAATATATTATCGCAGACAATGAATGGTCTATGACTGTAAGGAAGGTCAGACCTCGTTCTTTGAGTAAACCTATGATGTTATTCATGTGGTTGTTGGAGAGGCTTCATTTGATGTCTGCTCCTAAATATCCTCTGACTAGCATCCCGAATTTATTTGCATGGTATTTCGAGCATTTCTTCCCTTCTGTGGAGAATTGGGTTGACTGGATTATAGAGCATGGGGCTAGACATCTCCATTTTTTTGTGACATGCTGGATAGAGTTGAAGCCTATTTTATAGTTATACGACTACTATTACGTTTGGTTGGTAGGTCTCCATCAAACTTCTTTCTATTTCCTTTAGAAAATTATGCATCAAGTAGGCTGGGAACAAATCATTCCTCCATGCATAACTAATTTCTTTTATGTGGAGGATCTAACACAATCCTTGAGGATGATTTTGGGGCCTTTGTGGTAGTGTCATAGGCCATTAACCCATTTATCCCAATTTGATGGGGAAGCAGCTGTGGTATCATGGGATTATTTAAAGTGGTTGTGGAGGGATGTGAGGCAACTGAGTAGAGATGGATCGTAATGTTTGAGGTTATGGAAGGAGGCATAGTGGTGCTGACTAACCTTTTTATGGCATACCACCAAATGGAGCATATAAGAAAGTCCCATGAAGATTTGGATTTTAAAGGACACTCGGGGAATAAGGGTGGTCATGTTAATGATGACGATGGTGAGGCAGGGTTATCTAGTAATTGAAATGGATTTGTGAAGTTCTTATTGTTGTAAGTTGTGTTGTAATTATATTTGTGTTTTGGCTTTGGTTAGGCTATGTTATAGTAGGTAGGTGGGCAGTTTATATAAGTTTTAAATACTTTTCTTGTCACTGATACTTTATGTAACTGCCATTTTTTGAAATAAAAAATGTAATAAATGATTATTTCGATGTGTTTTGTGTGCCTTTGGATCTTTTTGTTTGAACTATCTATACCACCCGCTAAGGCATATATAATCCTTTTGTTCATTAAAAAATAATGAGAGGGACTAATGTTTCTTATTGGAAGAAAAGAATAGCATTTTGTCAAAAAGAAATGACCATGCCCAAGGTGATTTAATGGGTTGCTTACATACCTTGATGGGGATAAGAGATTGTTTGTAAAAACGTGATTTGAGACGATCAGGTCTGGTACTGTTCTTGTAGAGAAAGGAGGAAAGAATATTTTTTAAGAATATAATGGGGATGAGAAATGTGTAACGCGATGAGAGTCGGGTCAAGGGTAAAATTTCTTGAGAAGATCACGATTGACTAGACGTCCCATTTATTCTCTATCGAGGTTCGTGAGCATAGAGGCATCGCATAACAGGATTTTCTTCACTAAGTATATCCCGTTCTAATTAGGCATGAATTTCCCTCTAGGGTCCCAAAGGGGTTCTATGATCTCCTTAAGAGTGAGTTCGCCTTATTGCATACCACAGGATTTAACCTTATTTAATTATAGGGAAATAAGACGGTAGTACCCTTGTATGTCATATAAATATTTCACTATATTTTCACCCAAGAGTGCAAGTTCATTGTAATGACAGTGTTTCTCATCCATCTCTCCAATCTGACTTTCAAGCATAACCTATAAGAAGGGTATCTCAAGCTCAACATACAATATTGTTTCCATTTAATACATCAAAGAGTAAGGGGTAGCCCCAGTTGGCTTTCTGATAGACGTATGGTAACCCTAGAGGGCATAAAGGATCCGACCAACCCAATCTTTACAGCTCTTGGCCATCGTGCTGATTATGGATTGGAGGCTTTTTTAATAGCTTTTATAACCCCATTAGTTTGTGGTTAGTATGGAGAAGACTTGTGCATTTAAATTTTCAATTCCTCAATAACTTCTGTGACTTATGCTTCAAAATGGAGTCCATTACCTGATACCAAATTTCAAGACGCATAGCGATATATGATATTCTTTCTGATGAACTTGGCTACTTTCCTAGCATTCAACACCACGTATGACTTAACTTTGATCCAATTAGTAAGGTAATCAATGTTGACTAGGATGAATTAGTGCCCATTTAAACCCATGGGAGAGACTTTACCAGTGATTTCAATGTTTAAAGTTGAGAAGGGTTATGGAAGGTTCATGTTATATAACTCGTGCAGAGGTAGGTGTTAGAAATTAGAAAATTCCAATCATTTAAGGCACCTTATGAATAAGCAATGCAGTCTTGGACTATGGTGATCCAGTAGTATACCTATTAAGCAATGTTCTTGACAAGCACGTGACCATTCATATGAGGTCCACATTCCCCACTGTGGATATTCTGTGTCATTTCTTCAATGTCACCCCTGTTATGCATTATAAGCGGGTACCATTGAAGTTTTTCTTTAAAAAAAACTTATCGCAGGTGATGTATTAAGGTCAAAGTTTGCGGAGGGTTGTACGGTCATTTTTTAGCCCCTTGAGGATACCAATCATATTTAAGGGGGCACTATATGTTGTTATACCATAATCCAACTTTGTCTGGATCTTCTTCTGTAGCGAACTCGATGTGGTTCATGTGAGTCATCATGGACTGCTTGTAAACTCGGAAGGGGTCCATTATTATTCCCTCAGGCATGTCTACCACAAAGGCTATGGTGCTAATTCGTTAGTAAAACTATTTCTTGAGCGAGAAAGGTGGTGGAAGGTGACGTCTTTGAATCGATAAGCTAGTTCTTTAAGATGGACATGAAAGTACAAGAGCTTCTCATCTCAAACTTTCCATTACCATAGGACTTGTCTTACGACGAGGTCTGAGTATTAATAGACATCGAGGTATCGAATTCTTTTCTTGAGGTAAATCTTAAGTCCTGTGACGGATGCTTCATACTCGGTCATGTTGTTAGTGCAGGGAAAGTCTAGCTTGATGGCGATGGGAGTGTGGGAGTCATCAGGCATGATCAGGAGTATCCCAATTCCATATACCTTCTTATTAGTAGATCTTTCGAAGAACATATGTCATTGGAGCTCTTCATGATAAGTACAGAGGATATCCTCATCCAGGAACTCGGAAATCAATGCATCAGCTTATCCCATGAGGTGGTCGACTAAATCATCAGAGATGGGTCTCCCTTTCATGGATTTTTAGGTGACATAAGTGATATCTAACTAGGCTAGCAATAACATCCAATGGGCCATGAGGTTTGACAAAGTTGGCTTCTCTAGAAAGTATTTCATGGTATCCAATAGAGACACTAGCCTGATAAGAATTGTAAGCATGCAGTGTTGAAGCTTCTGAGTGACCAGACTAGGGTGACACATTCCTTCTCTAATGTGATGTAGTTCACTTAGTATCCTGTTAGTTTGTGACTTGATTTTAGATTGCCATTTATTTTCACAATTCTTCGATATATTAGGACAGAATGGCCCTAGCCACAGTGTTTACGATAGTAAGTTATAAGAGAAGTGGTAGGTCGATTGCAGTGGCATGAGCACCAGAGGTTGGGTAAGATAACACTTGATTTTTATCAAGCATTTCTTGACATGCCTTATTCCAGACTTCGGTTGAATCCTTTCGAAGGATCTTGAAGATAGGTTCGCAGATGGAAACAAGTTGACTAAAGAACCTACTGATGTATTGGAGTTTGCCCAAGAATCCACAAACTTATTTCCCTGTCTGGGAAGGTGGCATTTCGAGGATTTCTCTGAGTTTGGAAAGTTTCGCTTTGATCCCTTTTTAACTAACCATGAAGTCAAGTATTTTACCTTTTATGATGCCGAACATGCATTTTTTTGGGTTGATATGTATATGGTATTTCCCCAGTCTCTCAAAGAATTTTCTCAAGGAAGGAATGTAACCTTATCGAGTTTTGGACTTGATGATCATATCATTAACATAGATCGACCTCTTTATGGATAAGATTATGTAAGATGGGCTTAGTTGCTCTTTGTATGTATCCTTGACATTTTTTAGACCGAAATGCATGCCATTGTAGCAGTAGGTACCCCATGGGGTAGTGAAAGAAGTTTTCTCTTGTTTATCGTGATGCAACTTGATCTGTATATACCCCGTAAAGACATCAAAAAATAACTTAAGGACATGATTGTAGTTATTTTCGATGATCATGCCAATGTTAGGAAAAGGGTAATAGTCCTTTGGAGAAAATTTATTAAGATCTAAATAGTTGATGTATATGCGGACTTTCCCTCCTAGTTTTGGCATAGAGATGATATTGGTGAGCCAAGCCTGATATCCGACCACACGGATGAAACCCATGATCAACTGTTTGCGATTGACCCTATCCTGATCCCTCGTGGAGTGTTACTAGAACTAGGATTAATAAAAATAGTCTCGTTATCATTAGTTTGAATGCGATTATGTTGTTTGATTTTTTTCCTTATTGAGGTCAGTTAAGAATTATATATATATATTAGTTCATCTTCATCAATTATTTGATTAGAATCAATGCAATTAATATAAGGCACAACAAGATGCTCAAAATCTTTATTTATTTCATTAGCAACATTTTCTGGAAATACATCATTAAGAACCTCATCAAAAAGGCCTCGCTTACATTCATATCAGTAACGAAAAAAAGTAAAAACAAGCTCAGGTTCATTCACTAGAAGGTTAATGAAAGGGTTTTGAATGGGTAGACTTGGGGTGATAGGGATAATTCGTCGGTTGAAGATTGTCAAAATAAGATACTCAAAATTTTCATTTATTTCATTAGCAACATTTTGGAAAGTAAAACATTGATAACCTCATTAAAAGAGTCCTTGTTTACATTTATCTCAGTAATGTAAAAAGGAAAAACAACCTTAGGTTCATTCTCTAGAAGGTGAATGTCAGGGTTTTGGGCAGGTAGAGCTAGGTTAATTTCGATACTTTGTTAGTTGAGGATAGATTTATTAACAGGTATGATCTTTGTAGATGGTACAAATGGCTAAACCTCTGTGTGGATTATGCAAAGATCCATTCCCTGTCTATGGAAGCTAAACGATGCATCATTTTTAGTGCTTTTCATAATCTTGATGCTTGAACAGCTTAAGTTGGCGAACTTAATGGTCAAGGGCTTCACCGCGTGATTTGGTCACTTAGTCCAAGTAATCTTATATTCTAAGAAGAATTCAAATCATAGTTTTATATTTTTCTCGACAACATCATACCATGGCTTAAAAAAACAAAAAAGGGGAAATCTTCATGCTCTTTGATAAAATGCAAATTTAGAAAATCACCAGATATCACTTATTTTATCTTCAATACTATCTTCTAGGATGGCTCACGAAGAGCTATGAGATCACCTATAGATGGTTCATATCCCAGTCCAAATGGAGGGAAGGCATATTTTAAGACTATCAGTTCAAGGATTCCCTGTTGACGATAACACAAGCCCATTTCGAGCATAAAATGCATGTTATTGAAAATCTGGATCACATTAACATTACCATGCAGGCAATATTCTAGGCACACTCTATCTTTGAAATTATCCCCTGTCGGCAGAGGAAGTGGATCAATATTGAAATCTGAGAAGAAATATAATTGGCATTGTGTTGTATCTCCAATACGGGGTTACTTGTGCCGATGCCATCGGAGTCGTCATCATCTCCAATGATGTGGATAACTTAATTATCAAAGAAGAACTTCAACTTTTGATGGAGAAAATAGGACACTCCCTGATACTGTGGAGACACAATCGCCCATGGATCAAGTTGAAGCAAGCAGAGATATCAATGACTAGAAATTCCATCCGAGGGCATATTGGGCCAACCTCTAATGTGTGGGATATTGAACCCATGACTGCCCGTCGTGTATTGTCATTAGCATGCACGATGACAGGTTAGGAGTGAGGTTTATGACTTATAATACCAAAATTGGAGGGTTCTTAATGGGAAAACATTTAAAGAAAAATTATTATCCACAAGAACCAATGAGATTGGCTATTCTATGACTTCCATTGAGATATTGAGAGCGCATGTATGATCTGGACCAAATTTTAGAATCTTTTTATCGGTGAATGAGGCAAGTCTAGTAGCAGTTAAAGTTCTAACTATATGAACTTCCTATTTAGATGATGGAGAGGGAGAAATCATATGTCCAATGGGAAGATTGATTAAGGCATTTATGTGAAATTGGGAAAACATAAAGAGTCTTCACAGGATAATATTTTCTTGGGTCTTCTTAAGTTTTTTGGTGATTTTTCTCTCTTCAGTCAATATTTCTGGCATTATGATTTCTTCGGCTATCCCATTTCCCCTATTTTAAGTACACTGTCTGGTGAGAAGATCGAATCTTTGTAGTATCATCCTGATTGGGTCATATGATTCACGAATATCGGGAAGAAAAAAAACAATGTTTCTTTATCTATCTAAGGTGCAAGATATATCTGATTTATTCCTGACAATAATTTATTGAAGGAGATCATTTCACAAAAGCATAACGGGCACTGGCATTATCATCATCAAGTTCATCATCTGAGTCGTTTAAGGGGTCAGAGTCATTTCTTAAATTGGTAGCAATAACATTGTCTTTCCCAGAAAAGTCAATGCATTCTAGAACCTTGATCGCTTCATCATACTGGTCTTTCCATGCAATGGAGAAGTGTTAAAAAAAAGGGACCAAATACCCTTTAAGTTTTACCATTGTAAGTATCTCTAAAGCTTCACACATCTTCTTCTTCTTGACACATTATTTTGACAGAACCGAAACATTATTTCCTAAACTGAACTCTTCCATAGGCAGAAACCAATTGTCGGACTGATTGGCCTAATTTTGGGCCTCCATTTACACATCACTGATCTTCTCACAACTACTTTCTTCAAGAGTCATTTTAGATGGAAATTTTATCCCAAAGCTTCTGAGGTGTTCTAATATAGTTGGAAACTCCCTATTCTTTTTTCTGAGCGGGTTCGAACAATCATGAATGCTCTTATCATAAGGTAAAAAGCTTTGTCAGGAGCATTTGGATGATATAGGAGGAAGGATGGGCAAACTTGGAGAGGTTTAGGTGTTTTTATTGAGCTTCTATAGGGGGTAAATCTATTGATGGGTTTAATTCTACTAGATAGGTTTAAATTTGGGTCTTCATCAATAAGAATGGAATTCGTGCTAGCATGATGCATTGGTAAAGGAATTTGGGTGGTGTTTGGCCTAGGATTTGCGGGGGGAGTGATAACGCCTTTGTCTATGAGTCCTAGGATAATATTTATTATGTCAAATCATATATTGGTAGTGTGCCTGATGATTTAGTGGAAGTCACAATAGGTGTAATGTTTGAAAGTCTTGGGAAGTGGATTCAGAGAAGAACGTGGGTTCAAAGGCTAAATGAAATTTTGGGACAAGATGGATTAGTAAATTTTTTATAATGGAGCATGGAACTTGATATATTCCTTTGGGGATGCAATATGGCAAGATTTTGGTGCCTATGAAATGGAAAGTTGAGATGTGTTATTGATAGCTAAGACAGTGGTAGTAGTTATCTTATCGTACATAGGAGAAGTGAACTACCCTTATGGCTTCTTTGATTCAGACTCGATCGTCTGATTGTGGGCATTCACTTTAATATCAACCCCATCCTCCCAAAGGCCTCTGAAATGGGGGTAATACTCACTACCTATAGAGGTCTGAATGTGTGGGAAAGAACTCTTCTTCACAATACTTACCTGTTCTTTCTCGGATGCATAGTTTGTCATAGTGGTGACCTTTTTTCTCTACCTACTGATGAAAATGTTGACAGACTCCTTGGGGTTTTTTCTTGAGCAAGTCAAGATCCCGATGATACCTATCACTCTTCATTATATTTATATTTATCCATGAATTTTTCTAGTGACAAGAACTGATGAAGGGTGCTTTCCTTGAGAGTCTATTGAAACATCTAAGCCATGATCTACTTGATAGCCCCAAGTAGAATGGTAGTAGTTGCGAAGATGCATAACGGGACGATTGAAACCTCCAAACTTCTAAATATCAAACATCTTAAAGTTTTCTGGCAACCTGGGCTTCAGGTAAGGGGACATGTGGGTGTAATCCATGTAGTTCCCCGAGATCTTAACTTGATCGAACTTATTAGAAAATAGTCAGAGGTCTTTCATGACTCGATTCAATTCTTCATTCTTGGGATCGACAGGTGCTGGTATGTTAGCCCTGGATGAGCAAGGTTGGGTAAAAATAAATGAGTAATTTGCGGTACATTGATAGGCAAGACACGCGAATGGTGAGGAGCTTGTTGATACCCTTCTTATGCCCACATCGACTTAGGCATTTATAGTCCCACTGTATAGGGGAAGGCAATATATGGTTTAGGAACCACGGGTATCTATCATTTGTTTCTTTGCATTTATTGGACATCGTCTTGCAAACTATCTATTTTTATAATGAGCTTAGCAAGTGTTATCATGATATCTATCTGAACATTGGCATTCTTATTCGTGTTTTCCATGAGGTATCTCTGATAAGACCATTCAATTTTTATTGAAGTGGATGATGAGGGTGTAGAACTCTAGGGTGTCTTGATAGAAGAGCTAAGCCAATAAGGATCCAGGCAAGGAGTGAAGTCTTACATGAAAGGGAAAAAATTATTTTTAGTTTTGAAAAAGAATATTTTTGGTATTTTTTAAAAAGGGAGAAAATATTTTTGGTATTTTTTAAAAAGGGGAGAAAATATTTTTGGTGTTTTTTAAGAAAGGGGGAATGAAAAGCACCCAGTATTTAAGTTTCACTTATATTATGTTCCGCCTGGGGTGTAAGTGAAATGGAGGACGCATTTTGGGAGAGGACATGATAAACGATGCAAAGAAACGTTTTGACTTATTTCCAGACTCGCGAATAGGGTCGAGTTTTAAAAATAGGTGAAATAGTGCAAAATCTGGGCGGTAAGATGACTTGAAATTTCGGTAGAATTTTTCGTTGAAATAAAAAAACTAGGTATGAGTGTTCATGGGCGGACTCCTATATAAGGTTTATGAATAGGTGGTTAGTGAAAGGGTTCCCCCTTAGGCATGACTTCCACGATGTTAAAGGCCTTTCCACACGTATCGATGAAAGATTGCTCTTATAAGGTTTATGCATAAGAGGTTAGTGGAAGTGTGTGCAAGTGACATAAGATAATACACAAGTGTGTGAAGCATGTGATTTAGCATGTTAATATATACAAGTAGGAATAAGCATGGGTATCTATAAGTGATATGGAGTAGGTGAATCATGTGAATAAGTAAAGTAACATGTGAAAGATATATACAAGTGAATGTGAAGTGTGATATATATATATATATATATACAGAAAGGATCTCATGCATACCCATTTTGTATACCCTCTGTGCGGACCATTTTTTTAAAATAGTAAAAAAAATAATTTTGGGTTGATTTTTTTAATGGTTTTTAAACATTTCAGTAGGACCATAAAAAAATCAACTCAAAATGAATTTTTTTGCTATTTTAAAAAAATCGGTCAAACTTTGTCAGTTTTTAAGTTGTTAAAAACTCACAAAGTTTGACTGATTTGTTTAAAGTAGCAAAAAAAAAATCATTTTGAGTTGAATTGTTTTATGGTCCTACAGAAATGTTTAAAATTCATAAAAAAAATTAGCTCAATTTTTTTTTTTACTATTTAATCAAAAATGGTCCGCGCCAGCGGTATGTAAACTGGGGTATGCATGAGAACCTCTCTCTCTCTCTCTCTCTATATATATATATATATATATATATACACACACACACACACAAGTGAAGAAATCATGACGGATGTGGTAGAAAACATAGTGTATACATGTGAGGAGAAATTGAGCATGACAGGGAAAAGAATACACATCGATAGTGTGACATGAGCATGCACTACACCAAAAAAGGGGTTTTGTCACTTTTCATCCACAAAGGGTTGTCACGGTAAAAAAAACTTGAGAAAATACACGGAGTTGTTGTTAAGGTCTTTGACCATGATAAGATCGTAATAACAACTTATCACGATCGTATCACGGTCAAAGACCTTGACAAGGATGTTGTGACGGTCGTGTCAGGGTCAAAGAACGTGTCATGACCGTGACAACAACAAAAAATTAAAATCCTAACCAATACAAATTTGTCCATCGTTCTAACAAAACTCTCTCTCTCTCAAACGATTCAGGCAATTTCTCTCTGATCTATAACACCTATTTACTACTGTTGTTCTAACTGATATGTTCTCAAAATTATTTTTGTTCCTATCGATTTATTCTCAAATCAACAAAACTCAAACTGTTGTTTTAAGGCAATTCAAGCAATTACTGTTGTTCTCAAATTCAACCTATAATAATAATCGATTATTGTTGTTCCAATCGATTCATGTGATTACTATTGCTCTCAAATCGATTTCAAGGGGTGGTTCAGGGGCTACTGATTTTAAGGGTGGTTTGTACCAAATCGATTTCATGGGCTACTAATTTCAAGGTTTCAAGGTTCATGGGCGGTTTGTTTAAAATTGGTTTCAAGGTTTCAGACCTAATAGATTCTATCCATTATTGCTACTAACTCATGTTTATGAACAACCGTAATTCTTAGACGAAACTCAACTTAACTCATGGATGATCTGAAAAAAATAGTATATATGTAAAAGGAAAGAAATGCAAACCTTCTTAAAAAATTACAGAAATTACCACCAACGCTCTGATAAACTAACCCCACGACTTTGATTAAATATTGATTTATGATTTATTAAGTTTTACTACAGTCCAGACCCTACACGGGTTGAGATATTATTACACATGATTTATTATATTGCGTATACTCCACATTTGATGAATTACACTAGACAATACTTTAGTAATGATTTAATTTGTTCATTTAATATGCCACCACATATATTGTGACAAGTGGCACCATAAATATTATGCACTTAGTTCTACAGATTACATGACATGTGTCAAGCCCACTTGAGGCACCTTATGTTATAAAAGGATGGTTCCCCCCTCATTTGATTCCCCAAAGACGGATACGTAGGCGCAACTACGTTGCTCAAGTCTAAAACACGCTCATCGCAGTGTCTCCTCAAATCTGCACTCACATCTTACATTTGACAACTCCGCTGGGGAGGTATTCGTGATTCCGATTGCGTAACGCCTTGTGCTCACACAAGGAGAACTCAGCAAGACTGGAAAAAACACCCCATTTCAGATAAGCATTCTGATATATTTCATTATTTAGATTTCTATTTTTACATGAGATGGCATGATGCATATTACTAAATCTTAGTTGAAAAAAATGGTAAATACTGTTTATTCCAAATGTTAGCCAAAATATGACTTCAACATCCATTTTTATAAAATACAGTGAATACACACTTCGTGTGATAAAATTCCTACATTGGTTCATGAATATTACAGAAACTGATTGAGATGTATGAAACATGTATATATAATATATGATATCAACTCTATCTCTAGCGTATTAATTTGAAAAAACTAATCTTTGGAGATATGCCTAGTTATATAATCATATTAAACAAATACATTCGTACACTTTTCTCAAACAAAAGTTTTGAGTTCCTACTTTTTTTTTTGTTTATACCAGGGTATCCCACTAGCGACTTAGTAACTAATCCCTTCGTTGATTTGTAGGCACCTCGATGGGTGGAACAGCTGTCCTAGAGATTTAAAGCTGCTCCATGTCCAAGGTGAGAATCGAACCCCCGACACTTGATTAAGGAAGGAAGTTCCGCTCCTGCTTTCAAAAAAGTATTTACAAACTTTAGTCACGGTATATACTGTGCACTTTATTTTTTAGCCGCACAATAAATTAGGCTCCCGTCTACTTTTGGGTGCAGATAGGACATTCACCCTATATTCTCAAACCCTTGAAAATTTCAAAATGGAACCACACATATACATAAAAATAAAAAGTTTTTTGCGCACTACAGTTCGTTCAGGTCTAAAACCTTGTCACCGACGCATAAAATTCGGCGAAACAGAATCATTTTCTCCGACATAATTCTAGCCCGGTGCTACGGCTGTTTTGCTCAATGTCACAAAATTCGGCTCAAAACAGACACCACACAATTGCCATTTTATGCAACAAAGAAGTTATCCATCTGCTAAATTTTAGATCTTGTGTTATTTTTGAAAGGAGAAACGCCGGTACACCAATTCGGTGAAATAGCAATTTAACGGCTGACATTCGATCAAATACGAGGACTGAGATGGTCCTATTTGGGTGATTGACCTCAATAATAGCGACCTGGGTTTCCTTAAAGATATCACAACCCAACACACCTCACAATGATGTCACGGCAAACCTAGTTGAAAGATTTGACCAAAATTGAAACCATCGTTGGAACAGCCTCGTACGAGCCATTAACAAAACAGAAAATATCCCAGCCTAAGTTCAAACCGAGCTAGAAAATCGATCCAGTTCAAAGATCCCTCCGACCCACGTAAACCCGACTCGCTCGAAAATGACAAAATTCGAGCAATTAAATCGCTGAACAACTCAACTCTGAACAGGTAATCCGAGGAGACTTTGGTGGGTTTATTACCTTTGAACTACCACTGATCCTCGAGTGATCTTGACCTTTGAGCCATCTCTAGAACATCTTCATCCTCCGAACAACCACGACCTCCGATCTCGATCTCCGGGGAACCTTAACGTGCGAGTTGCCTCAATCACCGAGGGGGTTATACGAACCTATATAACATTTTCTTTGTGAGCTGGGTTTTGAATTGAGGACGTACATTCCATTTTGACTCCAAAGTTATTGTTTTTGACTGATGTTAATAAAGGCCGTTAGATATGAAAGTACTCAAGGTACCTCTTTTAAGGGCATGGAGTATGTCCCTATTTAATTTACTTAGAAGGTTATGTATTTAATTTGTGCATGTTTTATTTATATATATTGGAAAAAAATTCAAAATATTTTTAGCCTCGCACGAATTTGAGTTACTCGAGTAGAAAAATATTTATTTTCGAAAAAGTCATACCCTTTGCAATTGTGAATATTTCATGAGGGGACATTTAAAGACTTAGTACGAACATGTACTCGAGCAATATTGCTAAAATAATATTTTTGAGTAACCATGTCAAAAATGACATCCTTCGAACAACCATATCAAAATGATATTTTTTAGAGTGACCTTGGAAAATAATGTTTTTTTCTGAAACTTAGTAATTTTCTCAAGTTATGGTCCCTCAAGAAGGTTCCTCAAGAAAGTGCCCCGAGTAGTTTCAGTCTTAGTGCCTCGAGCAGCCTCATCCTAGTACCTCAAGTAGCCTCATCCTAGTGAATCGAACTTACCCCGTCCTAGTGACTTGAGAAGCCTCGTCCTAGTGACTCGAGCAGCCTTGTCATAATGCCTCAAGCAGCTTCAGTCTTAGTGCCTCGAGCAGCTTCGTCCTAGTGACTCGAGCCTGCCTCGTCCTAGTGACTCGAGAAGCCTCGTCCTAATGACTTGGGCAACCACGTCATAGTGACTCGAGCAGCCGGTCACAAATAAAAATATTTTTTGAAACTTAGCAATTTGCTCAAGTCATGATACATCGAGCAGGTACCTCGAGCGGCCGCATCCATGGTACCTCGAGAAGATACCTCGTCCTAGTGCCTCGAGCGGCCTCGTCCTAGAACCTCCAGCAGCCTTGTCCTAGTGTCTTGAGCATCCTCGTCCTACTAACTCGAGCACCCTCAACCTAGTGCCTCGAGAAGCCTCATCCTGGTGGCTCGAACAGCCTCATCCTAGTTACTTGAGAAACCTCATCCTAATAGCTCGAGATGCCTCATTCATTGTAGCTCTGGCTGCCTCATTCATAGTTGCTCGAAGCAACCTCCTGAGAAACCTCATCCATGGTCACCCAAAATAACTTTTCACGCTACCTTGAATTCGATTTATGCTAAACTGTGATTTAGTCACATTATGATGTTCGCTACATGAAAATTCAAGTCTGATAGGTGACTCAGCATGCTTATTGAATGAATTATTCTTCATATGAATTAAATAGATCCCAAAACTTCTAAGTTTTCTCATCTTTGATAAAATAGTGGGGGTATAAGATAATAAGCTCACCACATGATATATCTACACTCTATCAACTGCATATTATAGCATTTCAAATTCGCATCATGAAATTGCACAGAATAATATGTCTATGATTCCTCGAAGCATATTTCCAAGTTTATTTTATTCTATTGACATAAAATAAAATAAATGAGAAAAATATATCTCGCGTGATTATATATGGCATTATAATATTCCTTACGAGTTACTAATGACTTTTGTGCCAGAATCCGAGTTAATTTTTATCCTTACAGATATTGAACGCACATGATCAAATTGATCTTGAGCAATTACAGATATCAAAGCCAATCGCTTAAGAGATTTTATTTTAAATTGGGAAAAATACTCTGTGGAATGTATTTAAATGCTTTCAACTCTTAGATGGTGTTGTAACTAATATCTGCATTTTTCTTCACTTTACTTTATCTTGAGATAAAAGACAAAGCAAAGTAAAGAGGGGGAAAATTATTGTATAATGTACCACTTGTAGTTATACATAAACACGGGGGAAAAGCATGCTCAGATTCGGTCCCAGAATGGTCATCGTTGATAAGGCATCCCCAAAAGAAATATTAGAGTTGTTCAGCACAGCCACCAGATGGCTCATATGTGCCACCTTCTACATGACATTATTCCCATTAAAAAAGCGACATGGGGCAAGAAAATTGCTCGCCAAACCTGGAGCATGGATACAGAGTTTGCATACAAACCTTACCAGTATTGGGGTAAGTCGCCCATAGAGGTGCATTATAGTTTTCACAAACCTTACCAGTTTCGAGGTAAGTCACCCACAGAGGTGCACTATAGTTCACACAAACCTTACCAGTTTCGAGGTAAGTTGTCCAAAGAGGTGCATTATAGTTCACACAAACCTTACCAGTATTGTAGTAAGTCGTCCACAGAGGTGCAATATAGTTCTCACAAACCTTACCAATTTCAAGGTTAATCGCCCACAGAGGTGCATTATAGTTCACACAAACCTTACCAATTTCGTGGTAAGTCACCCACTAAGGTGCATTATAGTTCACACAAACCTTACCAGTATCGTGGTAAGTCGCCCACAGAGGTGCATTACAGTTCTCACAAACCTTGCCAGTATTATGGTGAGTCGCCCAAAGTGGTGCATTATAGTTCTCATAAAGTCCTACATTACTACGCCCGTCTAACCCTCATATATGAGAGATTTAAGTCCAATATAACTTGGCCAGTCTGACCCTCGAATATGGGAGATTCAAGTCCAATATAACTTGGCCCTCCTGACCCTCGGATATGGGAGATTTAAGTCCAATATAACTTGGCCCGCCTGACCCTCGGATATGAGAGAATTAAAGTCCAATATAACTTGGCCAGCTTGACCTTCGGATATGGGAGATTTAAAGTCCAATATGACTTGACCCGCCTGATCCTCGGATATGGGAGATTTAAAGATCAAAATGACATGGCCCGCCTCCACCCTCGGTTACGGGAGATTTAATGTCCAATATAACTTGGCACGCATGTCCCTCTTAAGGGAGATATAAAGTCATACATGACTAGCCATAAGCCTAATTTACAAGAGACTAAAGTCCTATAATACTAGGAACTCTTAAATACCCTGATTTTAGGGCACGCTTAAAGTCTTAAAAGGACCTTTATGGTTTCTCGAGCAAATAAAAGTCGAGAACACTTACAAAATATGTTGGTTTAAAAACCCCAGTTCTTCGAAGCACTAATGGTTGCTCGACCAAGTACTCCCGACAAGTTTTGATCTTATGATTGCAAAAGAGCCACTATACTTAGATAAACCACCAGTTGGTTGGTCGGGTCAGTACATATGGAAAGTTTATTATTCAAAATGTTTAAGACCACAATAAAATTATGGAGACATGCTCGTTCGAGAGGAATGGGGGCAACCCCAAAAATACTCCTCCAAAATGAAAAGTAGAGGCAAGAGCGATAGCCTTCAAAACTATACGCGAATGACATGTGCATATACATGCATGATAAAATACTGAACACGATTATGCAATGATTTTATAGTCGAAACAAGCTAAACGATTTATTTCATACACATAGTTGACATGTCTCAGTTGAAGCATTAATACACCAACTATGTCTACGAGGGGGAAAATGTAGAGTGGAGTTAAATAAATTAACCACCAACGCTTTGATAAACAAACCCCACAGGTTTGATTAAATATTGATTTATGATTTATTAAGTTTTACTACAATCCAAACCCTACACTAGTTGAGATATTATTACACAGGATTTAATATATTGCGTATACTCCGCATTTGATAAATTGCGCTAGACAATACTATAGTAATGATTTAATTTTTTCATTTAATATACGACCACATATATTATGACAAGTGGCACCATAAATATTAGACACTTAGTTCCACAGATTACATGACATGTGTCAAGCCCACTTGAGACACTTTTTGTTATAAAATGAGGGTTCCCCCCTCATTTGATGGATGATAAACTTGGGGGCAAAGTAAGGAGAGGAAATATAACTCTCCTCTTCCATGCACCTTTTGATCTCTGTCATGGGTTCAACAGTGACGAGCGGATTTTTATAGTTTCATTACAGTATATGGGCGTTTGAGAGGCGAATAGATGGATTTATCACCCCCCCCCCCCCCCCCGCGCACCAAAATTACCAAAATTGGGGGTTTCAGAGGCGGCTAACCGAATTTGACACCCCTCATGCACCAAAACCACCAAAAATAGATCTCTCTCTGGCGTATCTTACAGACTCATGAACTACGCAGACTTTGATTTCGTAAAGACAGATACATGGGCACAACCACATTGCTCAAGTTTAAAACACGCTCAATACGGTGCCTCCTCAAACCTGCACTCACATCTTACACAACCCCAATAGGTTCTATCCATTATTACTACTAATTCATGTTTATAAACAACCCTATTTCTTAGATGAAACTAAACTTAACTCATGGATGATCTGAAAAAAATAGTATATAAGTAAAAGGAAAGAAATGCAAACCTTCTTAAAAAATAACAAAAATTACCAATGCTTTAAAATTTCAATAGTTCAATGTATTTATGCATTATTTTTGTAATTTCCTTACTTTTGTTTGTGATTCTGACGAATAGTGATCATATTGTTGTTCGGGGTTCTTTAATTGTCGTTGACTGGTGAATTTGAACATTTTGATGGCCATTGAGTTTGTTGGCCCAATGTATTTGTAGCATTTACGGTATGGATTCATATTTTTCATTTTAATGACCCAATTTTATTATTAGTAATTATTATTCAATCCTCTTTGTCTAAATATGAATTAGATTTATTTGATTTTATATGAATTTGATTATTTCTAGTTTGATAACTGATAATTGGATTAGTAAATGGGCTGGATATGATTTATAATAATTCTATCTTCTTAGAATATCACTTCATTTTGTCTAGTAAAATAATAAGAGATTTTAGTGTTACTAAGTTGATATCTTTAATCTTTACTCCTATATGGCATGTGAAGGAATTTTGATCTCATAATTACTCTTACAATTATACCTAATTTTATTTGAATTAATATCAAAACTATTTTGATTCGATTCAAGTCCCAACATATTCATGTTTAGTTTATAGTTTTAATGAGCATGCAATCCGAATTCATTTCAATAGGTAGAAATTCATGTTTTGGAGGTAGCAATTTATTTGGTATGAAAATGTTTGTTGAAAATATTTTGCACCCTCACCCCCACACACTAAATTCATAAAGGATTGATAATGCAACTAAATTCAATTGAGGAACCCAGGCTTGGAATCGTTGTGGTAATTTTATCCGTAAAATCTTGGGGAGTGGTGTCATATTTGTAAGAAAATAAAACTCGAAAACCAACACAATGTCACATTTAATAAATGTGCTATCACAAAATAAGGCTTAGAATTACTTAAAGATGAAATGTATTTCTTTGTGTCATTCTTGAAGTAAAACATTTACTGGAAAAAAAATTTAATGAAATAAATTTTATGTCCACCTCAACCCAAGAACATGAACTAACTTAACCCTTAGTCTACAATTACTGAAAGCTAAAATGTGTTTGTCACGGTCAAAGACGGTGACAACAAATATATGCCATTTACAATTGGTTGGGATAGAGTGTATTTAATAAACTTACGAGGTGGCGATAGAATAGACAAGGGGTTGAGGGACCCGAATATATGCCCAGTTTCCTTGGTGCATAATCGTTTGTTGCAACCACATGAGGATCGATTTCACATCACGGAAGTGTTGGTGGGAAAAGAGAATGAAACCATGTGGTTGAAAGAAAAGTGCGGCGTACGGACTATTAAGGGTTGTGTCAATTATTATGTAGTATGACCTAGCTTTCTCCTTCAAGTGGACAATGAATGAAAAATATGTAATAATTTGATTATTATTTGTTTAGTGTTTGATTATCATGAATATTGAATGTTGTTTATTGTTTGATAATGAATGAATATTGTATGGCCTAGTTTCTTATTTATATTTGTTTAGTATTTGATTATTAAGATTTTTGAATGTTGGTTGTTGTTATTTATTGAGAAAATATGTCATATATTGGTTGCTACAGGGGATAATATAATGTTGGGCATTGGCAGTGGCTATACTGCCCAGTAATTTTTTTCAGATTGCTTCCCAAATTTATCACGGACTTTGATTGTGACAAGTCCATGGCAAGGATAACTTGTCACGGACTTTAACCATGACATGTTCTTCCTTATCAAGGATATGCCACGGTCAAAGTCCTTGACAAGTCATCCTTGTCACAAACTTGTCAATGTTTTTTACCATGACATGTTTGTGACAAGGAAAAACATGTCACACACTTTGTCCGTGACATGTCCTTGATAAAAACAATTTCACCCCCAGCCACATCATAGTCTTTGACCGTGACAAGTTTGACTTGTCAAGATTTTTTACCGTGACAAGTGGCATGTTTTGGTGTAGTGATTATGAAAGTGAGAAGAATATACAAGTGGAGATATATATACACATATGAAAAAAACAGAGAAAATGAGAAAAAGGAAAACAAAGCCCGTGTAAAAATAGAGTCTAGTCCTCTAAAAACGAAGGTCCCCAATAAAGTCTCAACTATATCCATCTGGGATCAGGTGCGTCCCAAAGGAAGTCATTGCTTGAGAATGGGGTTAAGTAGGAGAACTCCCTTTTTGCTACTCGCATAATATTCACGCCTCCTATGGACATAAAGCGACTGACGTCAAAAGTTGTAAAATGTAAAAATGGAGTTCTCAGCCTATTTTACTCAAAATAGGAAAAAAGATATAGCCACCCCAGAGGCACGACATCAAAAGACTAACTAATGCATTTGAAATAGATCACGGGTTAGAGGACTAAGTTACAGAATGGGAAGGGGTTAGGCACCCATTCCACCCTTTCGGTCTCTTATGAGCTATAAAAATATTCTCCTTTTTTCCCTAAAATGTGTACAATGCATGTAAGGTGAAAAGTGTATATGTTAATGAAAAGTACGTAAGGAATGAAGTCATCGTCTTTACATTAAAAGATATACAGGAATGAATCATTCGAAGGAGTACAACTAAAAGAATGAGAATATATATAATGGGGCACTGAACATGACTCACTATGACTAAATAAGTACGCATGTCTGACGTGACCACAAAAGAGTAATAAAATAAGTCAAATATATATTATGAGCGATGCGTTGGATCATGGCTCATTAGGAAATAAATGAGTACACATGTCCGAAGGTACTGGTATAAATAGGCAAGAAAATATATCTAAAAATACTAATGGAAAAGTAATGAGCAAAATATGAAAAATGGGGAAAAGTGGACTCGAATCCCAAGAAAACCCCGAGAGGCCTATGTAGCCATAACTGACATCAAATTTCACATAATTCAAAATAACATAAGGGTGTTATTTACCCATAAGTCCAAAAATAGAGTTTTCTATTTTATTTTGTTGAAAAGCATACACAAGTGGTGAAAATGTGAAGAAATGGAAGGAAATCTAATTGGGGGTTTAATAATTAAACCTTATTTTTGGGTTTTTGAGTTTATGAAAATAAATTTTATGAGTATACAGATAATAATAAAAAAAGGTTATTAGAAGTGATAAAATAAAACTTAAATGAAAAGATACGATAAAACTAGTAAAGTGTAAGAAATGACACTAAGTTAGTAAGATTGAATGAGTAGAATATAGACCTTGTAAGTAACTTGAAATCTCATTTTGGAGAGATGTGGGCTGATTTTGATTGGTGATATAATGGTGGTTAAAGGTGAGGTAAGAGTGAGGTAATGGAATGTTGGAGAGATGTTTTGAAAATGGATGTTTTGAAAAGTTACACGCTAATTTCGAGGTAAAAAGACCTAAAAATGAGGTTCAGGGTTTCCTTAAATGAGAAACCCTAAAGGCCAAAAGACTAAGATACCCCTAAGGGTATGCCTCAGTAAATCAGGTGGCCTACCTATCGTCATAGGTTCCAGACTTGGTAGACATGTAAATTATCCCCTGCCTATAAGCGGGGGGGGGGGGGGGGGGGGGAGGGGGGGGAGGTTTGCCTATAGGTAGGCTGAAATGGATTTTTTAGGAAAAGGCCATAAAATACAAACCATAAGTGCATTTGGGGGCTTGGTATGGAATGTTGAAAAGACAATTCAGGGCTCTATGAAAGTGCATTGAGGTGATACCAGGTCTAAGAGTTAACCAAAGTCAAATAGAGCTCGAGAGTGTTCAGTGACCATCTATTAGGGTTTCGAGGTCAAAAGGCAACTAAATGGAAATCGTAAGTCCGATTAGTGCAAGAAAATGGATCGTTGGAAATGGGATTAAGATCACTAAAAAAGTACGTTGAGAAAATCTTGGGTCCGAGAGGTTACCAAATTAAAACGGATATCGAGAAGCGTCCGATGACCTTTCAAGTAAAATGAGTGATAAATGAGAATCGTAAGTCTAATTCGCGCATTGAATGGACCATTGGAAAGGGGATTCAAAGCCTACAAAAGTGTGTGGAGATACTCTCGGGTAAAATAGTTTACCAAAGTCAAATGGAGATTAGTAAGAATTTAGTGATCTTCGATTTAGTGTTTGAAAGAGGACCAAGGGTTCGAGTGTCAAAAGAATAGTGCTTGGACCTATGAAGGTGTATGGGGGGTACTAGAATAGGGTGTCTACAATTGATTATTCTAGATTTCCAATATGAATAGGTACCATGATTGAAAAATAGTATTAGGTTCAAATAACTTAACTCTATATTCCACACAAAGTATCTACCCTAGGCAATAAATTTTAAAAATAAGGGGACCCTCTTTGATATCAGTTGAGAGTGTGCGTCTCTCGGGGATAGCTACTCAAATTCAAATTATTATCAATTAAAATGGAATATTTTCTTTTGAGCCAAATTCGGGAAAAAGTTAATCCCAGTGTCTAAGTAACAAAAATATGATTTATAATAATGATCCAACTTCTTAGAAATATTCATTAAGCATATTAAAGGAGCCAAAATGCGAAAATGTAATTCATAAACTTGAGCCAAGGATTTTTATATAAGGAAACCATTGTGGGAGAAAACCTTGATACAAATCGACACCTTTCATTATACAGGTAAGTATTTACACAAAGGGATAAATGACTTACAAACTTGAACCTCTCTCTAGACTCAATAATGCACAACCTCCACAATCAACTTTTTTCACCTTATAGTAGTAGGAGCAAGCACACATAGGCCAACCATAATCCAGGTTGTAACGTATCAACCTTATTGATAATGTTGCATTTGGACCTCTTTTTAAATGTTCTTGAAAGTTGTAATAAACTTTTTTCCAATGAAAAAAGAACCAAGAGTAACCAGTGGAACTCAAAACTAAAATATGCGACGAAATCATAAAATTTGATGGGGTAAAACATGCTTGGGCTCACTCAAAAATCGCTCAAAGTGTATGAAACTCAAAAGAGGAAAACACTCAAAACCAAATGAAACTTGAGTTTGAAGAACAAACAAAATCTTTAGTGTTTTCTCTCAAAATAATGCAAAGAGTTTTTACACACAAAGACGGTTTAGCTCCCTAGAAAATATTACTTCTTTTAGCTTCATAAACTAAATTTTAATAACCTTAACTTGATTATAAAGAAAATAATAGCATAAATTGCCAATCTAAACTTGTGTATGCAATCTCCCAAGGACCCTATGCGTGTCTACTCCACACAAATAATCCAAAACCACATATATCCTAAGAGCATCCGTAGTGGGGATGCTAAAATCCAACAAAAGTTGTAAGTTTGCAAATTGTGAGGGTTGCAGTGGTGGGTTGAATTGTACAAATTTTGTAGAAGGAAAGGTAGTGGTTCTCTAAATTTACTGAACGGCTACTGAATTTGTAAATGTTCCTACGAACTTCATTTGTTCGTAGGAATTCCTACGAACTTTTGAAGTTCGTAGGAAGTTAATATCAGATATAAATAATTAATTTTTATTGCGTATTTGGGTTCTTACGAACAACATTTGTCCGTAAGATTTCTTACGAACAAATGTTGTTCGCAAGAAAATTTTATTTGATTCCTACGAACAATATAAGTTCGTAGGAACTCATATACCAATTTCTGAAGCTTTCCCCACTGTGTAACGTATTGTTTGACGAAAGGTATACTGACATCTGAATTTGGAACTTTAGCCATCTAGGGCATCCACCGTTGTGGATGCTCTAAATGAGAATATACACTTTTAGGATGCAATATTGCCAAAAATATATCTTTTTTTACAAATCTGTACAGCTGTTGTGGACTTTCCATGGGTATTTCGCTGCAATGAAGTGGAACAAACTTCGACGAAACAAGTCATGAATTTATCGAGGTAAAATTGATGCTCAATCACGAGGGTTTGTAGACAGAGATCAATCCTTTCACTGCAACGAAAGGGCTCTATGTTGTAACAATATTTCAACAGAAAAGGTCACGCAAGTAGATAGAGTTGGCCCAATTTTGCTTCAAAAAGTTGTGGTAAACTAGGCATATATTCTCTACAATGACTCTGGAAACTCAGAATACTTGTCCAAATTTACGTATAAAGTTTTTTAAATACACAATAATGAAATTTCTAAAAAAAATCAGAAAGGTATATTGAATAGTGTATTTATAAATCTCACTAACCACAATTTTAAATTAAAACATTTTATAATTTCATAAAACATATAACCAATGGGGGTAAAATCTAATTCCTCTAATTCATTATATTTTTACCCTAAAAGTTCCAAAATTTTGCTTCATCTAGGACTCTATCGTGGTGGAGCTTTAGTGAAGTCCGATCTTAAAATCATGAACATGAAGCCTTTCGGAGACCTTTTGGACTAAGACTCAAAGTGAATTTCGGCAGTGGAATATGACAATCATAAAACCTTGGAGGCACAATGAGTATACATATAGTTTTATAAAATTAGTGGGAAATTTTAGAGCAAGAAAAGAATTTGGAGATACATCTTAGAAAAAATATTGAGGGCATATCTTAAAGTGTAATTTTGATGAATATCCAAGTTTAAGAGGGTTATAAAAATCTTCCACTTCTTCTAAATTTATTTCACTCAAGTAATGAGATTAAATTTACTTATATTCTTAATTTAGTGTAATCTAAACTAAGATTTCTTTATGTCTTTGTAAGGGTTTGTCTTTGCTTAAATCAGTCATTGGACTAAAATTTAGTCCAATGACTGATTAAAGCTTTAGGTTACCTATTGAGGAAGTTTATGGAGACTTTAGGGATTTAGGGATGCAAAATTTCCCAACAACTCCAGGTCCTCGCGAGGATTTTTCCATAACAAGACGGGGTCAGAGATGAAGATTAATTGGTATTCTCGATTTGGGATGGGGAGCGTCATTCCTGACTCATGGGTCCCCTGCTATAAAATATATTTTTAAACATACGTGCGCACACACACACGTGTATATATATATAATAATGCTCTTGTGCGAACTAGTTCGCATTTTAAGAATACGGACCGGACTTGTGCCACCTAATGGTGTGCCTAGAAATTATCGCCTAAATTATAGACACACTCTCTCTCTTTTTTGGGCTCACCACCTGGTGATACATGTCCGGTCCACATTCTTAAAATGAGGATTAGTCTGAACAAGAGCAGGACTATATATATATATATATATATATATATATATATATATATATATATATATATATATATATATATATATATAGAGAGAGAGAGAGAGAGAGAGAGAGAGAGAGAGAGAAAGAGAGAATTTTGAAGGATATTTAATTCTAAAGTTTGCTATCTCCAATCCCACACTCTAATTTCTGGGAAGGGCCACCAGACACTTGCGAGAGTCCAATTTCTCACTGCAATTTTAATAGAGGACCATCAAAGACTTTCCAGAGTTTCAAGGTGTCACCAAAGACTCGTTGAAGCATCACCAGAGTCATAGTTGTGCCATCAAAGCCTCGTCAGAGGGTCATCAAAGTCACGGAGGTGATGTCAGAGCATCGGCATAGATATAATGCTGAAGGTTTGATGGAGCGTCGCTGTAGATATTGAAGGATTTAAGTTAAATAGAAAAAATAAATTTATAAAAGGGTTTATGATGGTGAATGGTATTTTAGGTTGCGTTTGTTTTTTCACCTGAATTTGAAGTCTGAATCTGAAATCTAAAGACTGAATCTGAAGTCTGAAATCTGAATCTAGAAAATATATTTCTTTTTATGTCTGAATGTACCTCTAAATGAATGTATTTAGACTAATTCAGACTTCAGATGTAACTCTACCTCTTAACCATTAAGAGCTAAATACAACTGTTAGCCTCTTAATCACTTAAAAAACAAACACTTTTGGTACCTCTTAAGTCTGAATGGTTTAGATTCAGACTTAAGAGGTAAAAAGAAACAACACCTTAGTCTAGTCAAAGAGACTTTATCCTTTTTCTCATGAAACTTGTTTTGGCATTGGTTTGTATATTCCAATTTTTTTCTAGCATGGGGGAATGAGTGTACGCCTCTTTTCAAGATATATTTAAAATGTAAAGGTTGGAGTAAAACGAATAAATATAAAAATATCGAATTAGTTCCTCTATGGGAATCGATCCCTGTTTGATTTGGGGATAGGGATTCACTTCCCCCAAAAATAGGGAAGAAGGAAGGAACGTGAATGGGTATTTCAAGCGGTTAAAGGGTGAGGATGGATCCCTCGACCCCGACCCGACTCGCTGTTAACCTTAAGAGACTTGGCGTCACCAACTTCAATAATTATTCTTGTAACTTTTTCTCAAGAATAACGCTCGTTATATATATGTTTTAATATATAAGATATTTGATGATACTATCTATGTATGCATACGAGCTAAAAATACATGTTATAGGTTTTTTTTCATGGTTTTTTTCTTAAAAGTAAGTATTTTATAAAAAAAAAGTGAGAAGAAGGGGAAAAACTCAGGGTTAAGTAAACTATTGAGTCAAGTATTATTATAGGTTAGTAATATATTGAAAGAATGATAAAAGAAGATGTTAAAAAACCTTAAATAAATGATTTAGGGGAAAAATCGATTCAATGCTTAACGGAAGTGTTAGGGTAGAAGGTTAATTTATATAAAATATTATGGTGGTGTTATTGAGAAGATACTCGATGTTAATGGATGATAAACCATAATAAATATATCTTTTGGATAAAAATAATCATTTAAGACTTGTTAGGGTCAAAACATAAATTTTAGAACTGAGGAGCAAGAGTTTGGGATTAAAAACATAGTTTTTGGAATTAGGATTGCAAAACTTTAGAACTGAGGAGCAAGTGTTTGTGATTACGTGTAGTTATTAGAATGACATGGAACTTGTTCTAATGACTGCATGGTTTTAATGCTTTTAGTTTTTACCATAGTTTGTAAAATTCACATTAATCTCATAAAATTAATGTTATTTCTCTTAAAACCATTGTAAGATGTCAAGAACACATTAATAAGGAATACATAAATTGGACAGATAAAATCATGTGTATGTGTGTAGGTTAAATAATATCATTTGCATGCATAAGTTCATAAATGGATCATGTAAGTTAAGGTAAACTTGGGCGTTGGGTTACATAATACCGAAATAATGAATTTATAAGGACATTGTGAGTCATAGACAACAAACATGTACTTAGGTTATGATCTGAGGGTATAGTATGGCCTCGTAGATAGGGTATAAATAAAGTAATAAGTACAAACGCAATGTGTAGACACGGGTTAAAGTGTTTCCCTTGTTGGTTGGGAAAGGGGGAATGAAGATGGTGTATAACTTCAAATATTAAAATGAAAATAAGTGTTAAAGTGAAATAAAATTGGGAGTTAGCACGAAAATTTAAGGAGGGATCTTTAAGTGCATCAATTTTTTAACTAGACCTTAAACAAATGGCATAGAGAGATGTAGTTAGTTATGTTGGAGAGATTGTAATATTATGAAGAAAATAAAAGAGGAAATAGATAATAAGTGAGAATAGGTGTCAGTTCATGAAAGTATGTCCCATAGATATGTGTCAAATCATAAATAGACATAATATTTAATATATATCTATAAATGAACAAACATGACTATTAAAATAATGCCCGTTCATGAAAAGATAGAAATGGGTCTATAAAAGGATATGATCCAACAATTTTTTGGTCCAACTTGTGAGATCATTATCTCTTATTAATCAATTTATTCAATCAGTTTGATTGAGTGTTAGACGGATTTGTTTAGGGTTGCTAACTAAAGAATTCATTGAATTGTTGTATCTTTAAGGTAATTTGCCTAAAAACATGATAGCAAACTCTTGTAGTGGGGACAAATAAAATCTTAATGGAAGTGATTCTTCAAGCCTCAATCCTCTATTAATTCATGATTCAATGTATATCCCCTTCAGGTTATGGAATCTATGGTAGGCAATGAAAGCCCATAAATATAAATGGTAAAGCTATACTCTAACGTAAATAACGAATAATAGAGGACCAATCATGGATCTTGAGGCCCCGAAAAAGACTATAAATGAAAATAATGGTCAATGTATAGAGCCAGGTGCTCGAGTGTGTGACTCGATTAAATAAAAGTTTTGAGAGTCATCGAAGGGGGAAAAGTTGTTAAAGTAAAAAGTGTGAGTATGTGGGATAACACTTATGAGTTGTGTGGGTCAATGAAAATAAGTGTTTATATAAGTATCGATTTCTCGAAGTCAGTGGAAGATCCCTCATCTGATGGCCCTAAACAAGAAGGAGCTACCCTCAGAAAGTTATATCTTCAAGTAGAAAAAATAATAATGATGTTAAATGGTTAAGTCATAGCAATGAATAAGGTTAATGGAAAGATATGGGGACTAGGTTGGGAGTTAGAATATAGGTTATTAAGGTAATATGTGTGTAATTATTGGTGACTTTTTCATACATACTGTAACACCCCGCCTAATAAAATACCGGGTCATCAGTCCTATACCAAATTAAAATAGGAATCCCAGTTGGTTCATCCTTAGCAACACTGTCGAAAATCTTTTTAAAACTTACTAACCACCTAGTATTCCAAAAATCTGGTGCCAAATTTTATCTCATTAATTAAACCAAACAGTACATACGTAAATAAATATAATCCATTCACACAACTGAATTAAATCAACTGAACAAATAATAACTACATGCCAAATAAACCATCGGTCACCAAAGTAAATAATCCAATACAAATAAATCTGGAAACTACAACTGAAAAGTTTGGGCAACATGCCCTAAGTAAAACAGAATCCGATAGTTGATTCCCACTCTAGGAAAGAATGAATGAGGCGTCTAATCCAAGATCCTGCTAGCATCCTCATAAGCCGCAGCTTCGTGTCCCTGGAATAGAATATCAATCATGGCGTCCCTGTGGCTGGACACCTAAAAGGTTTGGAAATTAGTTTTATAGCAAGGGTTAGAACTTAAAACATTTAGAAAATATTTAGCAAGTGAATTAACTGCAGTACATTAAAATACATGAATGCTCTTCATATATAAGTTAGTGTCGCACTCTCTTGAGGACATTCTCACCCCTCCACTAAAGTGCACACCTAACGATTACCTTAACCCCACCTACTTGTACTACCCCGTCCAACTAGTCCTTATAATCCTCCCTTGCCTTTGCACTCTAAACCGAGTATTATTATCCATGGGTTATAAGTTATCTCACTAATTAACTTAATTAATTTCCTTTAAATAATATCATATAACAGTGACACAAGTTATAGAAAACAATTACATCACACACTGTATTATTACCCGCATATAATATTTACTACCATTATATACGTACCTCTACTACAACATCCACACATATATCATATGTATATCCATCCCTTCGAGTATACCCTCTCTGGATGATTCCCTTTAAAGTGCTATCTTACTAGGTTTGCTCACAAAACCTAGATACCCGAGTTGGAATCGCTCACCAACTTGGCCCAAAATATAAACATAATGGAGGCGGTCATATTCCTTTCCTGAAAGTGAGATAAATCCATCACCCATATACCGGACGCTATGACATGGGGATATACTCACCCTACTCCTCAAGTTAGGGGGATTCACCCACATCGCGCAACCTCCCTTGATAGCACTAGAGTATATAAATTAAATAAATATCTAGTCACTGATATTTAATAGCACACACAATATATACACACATATATATCCTATCACTACACCGTATATATATAATATAACTCTCGGCTTTACCGTGTACTCAAAAACCCGTAACACTAGCCTATAATTTCCCGAGTCTGTGGCCCGACTCAACTTAATTATTTTTCTCACTTAGTAATTTATCATCTCCCTGAGTCTATGGTCCGACTCCAATATAATTAATTCACACCTCAATTAATATAATGTTTCCCCCGAGTCTATGGTTCGACTCTAATATAAATACTTTACACATTAATTAATATATTATTTACACGAGTCTATGATTCGACTCTAATTTAATTAATTTATACATTCATTAATTTATTACCTTCCCGAGTCCGCAGTCCAACTCTATTCTAATTAATTAACCCATCAATTAATTTAATACTTGGTGTCGCCCAACCATTATACCCGGATTCGCTCACTTGACCCATAACTTAATATTTATCGAGTCTATATTCCGATTCCAAACTAATTTATTGGTATCACTTAACCAACATACCCGGACTCGCTCACTTGGTCCATTTTAAATCTCAGAATTTCATTCCCAAATTTTCGTCCATAATGTGTCACACATTTATCTCTCCTAGATTTCCCAATTATATTTACCTATAATTACCAAGAGTCATGCTCCTAATGAATTTTTATCCTTTAAATCAACCCAAGAATTTTCCCCAATAAAAATCTCCCACACAATTAGAAACTGACGTCACTGCCAAAAATCCTGTATCATCGATCGATCGAACCCCCTAGGTCGATCGATCGATCGTCCCAGTCATCGTCTTCTCCAGCGTACTGTTCGGCCATGGATGAACCCTAAAGCTTTTATTTTTGTTCTAAACCCTTACCCAATTACAATCAACATTTCCTCCACATAAGAAAAGGGTCTAAACATCCTAAAGGCCTTAATTCATCATTAAATTCTATTAATTCCAACGTTTTCCCGATTTTGATTTTATCCGAGTTTCAAATCTCCAATACGATTTTCATTCCTATTAACAACAACTAACCATTGATTCTTACTAGTTTTAGCATACAATTCATACCTCTACATTCCAGAATCATAAACATAATAAATCTCACCCTTAATCCCCTTAAAGTATGACAATTACCGAAAACCCAATTTTACATGAAAATTCACCCAAAACGAATTATGGCTTACACCTTCCCTTATATGAATTGATTATCATCAATTTAATAATTACAACATTTAACCACTTGCCTGGAATGTTTCGTAGAGTCTGATCCGTTGGTGTAGTTAAGGTGTTGATGACGAACATTCACTTTTGTCCCTTAATTTGGCTCCAAAAGACTCCCAATTGGCTCTTGATTTTCTTTCCCCAATTTCCCTCTCAATCCCTAGGTTTAGAATTTTCTATTTGTTGTTCAATAGTCCCTCCATTAGGTTTAAAACCCCCAATCCCGTTTTAGGCCATACGGGCCTAATTAAAATGGCCCAAATCACCCCGTGTGGGCTCGGCTATGCCCAAAAATACCTCGAGACCCAATTACTACCCCCGGGAACTCTTTTCTGACTATCTCGACCCATTCGGACTCAACCGCGCACTCAGAATTGTCATCCGAAATACGTTTTGAAATTTCCAAATTTGACCTAAAAAATGTGACGCACATTAATTCGAACAATTTAACTTATAGTCGCCAATTAAAAATAATTCTTCCCACTCAATTAAATTCTCCAAATCATAAATTTAAGTTTATCCAATTTAAATATTTTTATTTTCTCCCAAAAATAATTAAATTTTAAATCCTCAAAATTACGGGGTGTTACATACTTCCCCCCTTACAAAGGAATTTCGTCCTCGAAATTAAGATGAGCCTAGTGCTCCAAGCTTTGAATATCACTTTCTAGACATGTGCCTCTAAGATCTCTATATCTATCTCTCCCGCTTCTAACTATAAATTATACAAATATGCATTTTAATTAACCAGGGCGATTATACACCCTTACCCGTGCTTGACCGCACAAAAGTTGTCTTAATTAATCCGGGTGCCTATACACCCTATCCCCATGCGTTACCACATAAAATTTACCCGACTATACTAGCCGTGACCTGTAATATAACTTCCAACCCGTAGCAATCACATATATAAATAATAAAACCCGAGGTACCCAACCCATGTACTAATGACCAAACATCTCCCCACTTCCAACATTGCGTTAAGTTTCATGCGTGGAACGTCTCGCAAAGTGAAATCCAAATAAGAAACCCCCCCGATACACTACTACCTAACATTTTCGGTCGTTGAGATCTGTTAGACCCTCAGTCTATAGTACGTACCCCCAAATACTTGTCTATTAACACAAAAGCATACACGCCTACTCTTATGCTATAAAAGATAACATAAAATACCGCGCCCTTACTATCACTAGTTCTTGCGCAAAATAAACCCCGAGCTATCTCTCCCTGCTCGAAAATAAATCTAACCACCTTGATTCACTTCAGTAAACACCCCTACTTACCGGGATAAAATATGAGAACACAGGACCTCACTATGTGTCTATCGCACCACACAATACAACATATATACACATATATATTGGCTAGACTCCCTCTCAAGTGATACCTAGTAAAAATCACTCATGCCCTGGTGTCGCGAACACCAAAACTTACCCCCACTGTTTACAATAGTTCAAATCCATCGCTATCCAGCCGATATAAAAAATTTCTACCCTATTTCCATAATTCTCGAAAGTAGCGACCCCTCGCATAATTCAAACATTCTCTTAGTGTGCACCTACACTCTCTCTCCGCTACCCCACGAAATTTTTTATCTACATACTATGGTTGCTATAGCCAGCACACCTACTAAATTCGACGTACCCGCGAACTCTGGTGAAAAATAAATAAATAATTATATATTGTGACACCCTCACTATCACCCAAAACATACCCCATACCTATAGGATGAAAGATAATTACCTCCATAATCTAGCTGCAATGGCTGGTCCTCGGTTTCCTGAGCATCTTCCCCCTGCCCGAACGTACCCCTGACTTGTTGTAGTGGATGTACATCCAAGACCACGTCCTGTAGTTGATCCCTACCTCACTTAAGACAATCTCTCTTCACGTGTCCCACTTCTCCACAAACGAAACACCTCCTAATAAATTCACCCAACCACGGATACCTTCCTTGTTGGCCCTGTAGGAAGTCCTAGCCATCCGGTCGATAGCCCCCAAATCTAAATCGCTTGGCCTGATCCCCCTGCCAGAAATCCTGCCCCTGGTGTCCCCCTGTCTATTGTTGGGATAACCCACTGGTATTGTTCCCTCCTGCTTTATTCGACTGATTGGGTTCCCCTCCCCTCTTTCTTCCTTTCATGTGGAAGCGATATTCCTGACAATGTAAGAGTGTTGCATTAACGACGTCCGTATAAGCTACTAAAGCGGGATTACCAATCAAATATTATCTGATCCTACATACTAACCCATCCATGAACTTTGACTTATTTCTTTCTTCATCGCGTACCTCATCCCGCACAAAATTTTCCAAACGAGTGAATTCTTCCTCGTAATCGGCCACTGAATGGTCCCCCTAAGTTACCTCTCTGAATTTTCTCCTCATTTTGGTCTCAACTTCTAGCGAAAAATACTTGCGGTCGAACCGCACCTAAAACTCGGCAATAGTTAATGTATCCCTTTCCTCAACTGTGGTGATCGACTCCCACCGCTATAGCGCTGCTCCCACTAACCTAAAAGTGGCTAGCATTTGCTTCTGTACCTCGTTGCAATCTACGTTGGATATCCCTCTTCCACTGACACGCTAGCACCACATCTGAACCCCCTCGAACCTCAGGTGGGTGGCCCTTTTGAAAGACCTCTAGTACTTGCTGCCACTCTGACTGTCCCTGGGGGACCTGAACATCCGGTACCACTATCGCCTATGGCTGATCTCATGAAAAGTACCTTGCCATTGCGATCATCGTCGCTTGAACTGCCTGTGCTACTAATTCAGTTACCTGTGCAGCTGAAATCATCTCTAGCAGTTGCTGCGGTACTTCTGGCTCCTAATGAGCCTCCCTAGTCTCATCTCCCCCTGCTGCCCTAGATGCTCTCTCTCTCATGGGAGACATCTTAAATGAGAATCGAAACGTATGATTTCACCCTCAAATATAAAGTAATTGGCAGAAGAACGTAAATGCGCATATGTATGAGAATACAATAATCCAATGATAAGGCTCTACATAAAAGGATGCTAAGCTGAAACGTGAAAAGCCGCACAGATCCTAAGGACACTAGAACCTGATGCTCTGATACCATCTGTGACACCCCTCCTAATAAAATACCGGGTGATCAGTCCTATACCAAATTAAAACAGGAATCTCAGTTGGTTCATCCTTAGCATCACTGTCGAAAATCTTTTTAAAACTTACTAACCACCTAGTATTCCAAAAAGATAGTGCCAAATTTTATCTCATTAATTAAACCAAATAGTACATGTGGAAATAAATATAATCCATTCACACAACTTAATTAATTCAACTGAACAAATAATAACTACATGCCGAATAAACCATCGGTCACCGAAGTAAATAATCCAATACAAATAAATCTGGAAACTACAACTGAAAAGTCTGGGCAACATGCCCTAAGTAAAACAGAAACCAATAGTTGATTCCTACCCTTGGAAAGAATGAATAAGTGTCTAATCCAAGATCCTTCTAGCATCCACATATGCCGCAGCTCCGTGTCCCTGGAATAGAATATCAATCCTGGCGTCCCTGTGGTTGGACACCAAAAAGGTTTGGAAAATATTTTTATAGCAAGGGTTGGAACCCAAAACATTATGAAAATATTTAGCAAGTGAATTAACTATAGTAATTTAAAATACATTAATGTTCTTCATATATAAGTTAGTTCCGCACTCTCTTGAGTTAATTCTCACCCCTCCACTAAAGTGCACACCTAACGATTGCCTTAACCCCACCTAGTTTTACTACCCTGTCCAACTAGTCCTTGTAATCCTCCCTTGCCTTTCCACTCTAAACCGAGTATTATTATCCATGGGTTATAAGTTATCTCACTAATTAACTTAATTAATTTCCTTTAAATAATATCATATAACTATGACATAAGTTATATAAAACAATTACATCACACACTGTATTATTACCCGCATATAATATTTACTACCATTATATACGTACCTCTACCACAACATCCACACATATATCATATGTATATCCATCCCTTCGAGTATACCCTCTCCAGATGATTTCCTCTAAAGTGCTATCTTACTAGGTGTGCTCACATAACCTAGATACCCGAGTTGGAATCGCTCACCAACTTGGCCCAAAATATAAACGTAATGGAGGCGGTCATATTCCTTCCCTGAAAGTGAGATAAATCCATCACCCATATACCGGACGCTATGACATGGGGATATACTCACCCTACTCCTCAAGCTAGGGGGATTCACCCATATCGCGCAACCTCCCTTGATAGCACTAGAGTATATAAATTAAAATAAATATCTAGTCACTGATATTTAATAGCACACACAATATATACACACATATATATCCTATCACTACACCGTATATATATAAAATAAATCTCGACTTTACCGTGTACTCAAAAACCCGTAACACTAGCCTGTAATTTTCTGAGTCTGTGGCCCGACTCAACTTAATTAATTTTCTCACTTAGTAATTTATCATCTCCCTGAGTCTATGGTCCGACTCCAATATAATTAATTCACACCTCAATTAATATAATATTTCCCCCGAGTCTTTGGTCCGACTCTAATATAAATACTTTACATATTAATTAATATTATATTTGCCCGAGTCTATGATTCGACTCTAATTTAATTAATTTACACATTCATTAATTTATTACCGTCCCGAGTCTATAGTTCGACTCTATTCTAATTAATTAACGCATCAATTAATTTAATACTTGGTGTCGCCCAATCATTATACCCGGATTCGATCACTTGGCCCATAACTTAATATTTATCGAGTCTATATTCCGACTCCAAATTAATTTATTCTCTCAATAATTAATTTAATACTTTGGTATCACTTAACCAACATACCCAGACTCGCTCACTTGGTCCATTTTTAAATCTCTGAATTTCATTCCCAAATTTTCGTCCATAATGTGTCACACACTTATCTCTCCCAAATTTCCCAATTATATTTACCTATAATTACCAAGAGTCATGATCCTAATGCATTTTTATCCTTTAAATCAACCCAAGAATTTTCCCCAATAAAAATCTCCCACACAATTAAAAACTAGCGTCACTGCCAAAAATCCTGTATCATCGATCGATCGAACCCCCTTGGTCGATCGATCGAACCCCCTTGGTCGATCGATCGATCGTCCCAGTCATCGTCTTCTCCAGCCTACTATTCGGCCATGGATGAACCCTAAAGCTTTTATTTTTGTTCTAAACCCTTACCCAATTACAATCAACATTTCCTCCACATAAGAAAAGGGTCTAAACATCCTAAAGACCATAATTCATCATTAAATTCTATTAAGTCCAACGTTTTCCCGATTTGGGTTTTATCCGGGTTTCAAATCTCCAATACGATTTTCATTCCTATTAACAGCAACTAAACATTGATTCTTACTGGTTTTAGCATACGATGCATACCTCTACATTCCAGAATCATAAACATAATAAATCTCACCCTTAACCCCATTAAAGTATGATAATTATCGAAAATTCAATTTTACATGAAAATCCTCCCAAAACGAATTTTGGCTTACACCTTCCCTTATATGAATTGTTTATCATCAATTTAAGAATTACAAAAATTAACCACTTGCCTGGAATGGTTCGTAAAGTCTGATCTGTTGGTGTAGTTAAGGTGTTGATGACGAACACTCACTTTTGTCCCTTAATTTGGCTCCAAAAGACTCCTAATTGTTTCTTGATTTGCTTTCCCCAATTTCCCTCTCAAACCCTTGGTTTAGAATTTTCTATCTACCGTTCACTAGTCCCTCAATTAGATTTAAAATCCCCAATCCCGTTTTAGGCCATACAGGCCTAATTAAAATGGCCCAAATCACCCCGTGTGGGCCCGGCTATGCCCAAAAATACCCCGAGATCCAATTACTGCCCCCGGGCACTCTTTTCTGACTATCTCGACCCATCCGGACTCAACCGCGCGCTCAAAATTGTCATCCAAAATACTTTTTGACATTTCCAAATTTGACCTCAAAAATGCAACGCACATTAATTAGAACAATTTAACTTAAAGTCACCAATTAAAAATAATTCTTCCCACTCAATTAAATTCTCCAAATCATAAATTTAAGTTTCTCCAATTTAAATATTTTTATATTCTCCCAAAAATAATTAAATTTTAAATCCTCAAAATTACGGGGTGTTACACATACGTTCAAAACTAAATCTTGAAGAATATCACATATTCAACTGTAATGAGGAAATTAATAATACCTAATTAGACTTTGTGTGTCATGAATATAAAAATTAGTATTAATAAGAATAGATTTATTGGGTACTCTTTATTGCATTAAGAGACCAATAATAAATGCAAGATTTTTTAAAAGTAGAATATATTTGTATACGTACATGTATTTTATTGTACCTTATATATATATTTTTCCAAGGGATGGTGCTCACCCTATTTAATAAAACCCTGTGGTATTCGGAGTTCATCATGGTATGAGGCTATTTTATGCGAGTATGTTTATAAGTATAGTTGTTCTGAATGCATGTGATCCTTGGTAATTTCTAGTACTTTATTACCTATTTATATTAAATGATTATGTTGATTTTTGTGAGTGAACCTTGCATGTTTACTCAGTAATCAATAAGAAGATAAAATTTAGTTGGTGACCCCCTAGGTTGGATCACCATTACACCTAATGCAATCAATCCTAGTTTGGTTGGCCTACAGGTGATCCAATTTATAGTTTAGGTGTTATATTGTTGAAAAAAATGAACATCATATCCCCAGGATTGGATAATGGATAAAATAGAATGTTAGAATCTATGGTATTTAATTGGTTGACAAAATCAAATTTTGATCAACTTTAGGCTCAATTTAATATGGGACCCACGCGTCTTTTGAGACGGTTCGAAGTGATAACGCGTTCTCCACTGTGAGGAGTATAACGTGATATACTCACATGCATATAAATATAAATTAATTAATGAGAAATTATAGCTATCCACTTGGAACATGGAACTTGGTTGAACTGTTATGTTAAAAGCTCTTATCCCGCGTAGGAAGAATGTGAAAAATGGGTGTAGTATAATATAACCCATTTTGTATTAAATGCTTGGTGATTTGGGCTATACCAACTGTTTGAAGGAGGAAGGACTTACATGGGCTTGGGTTGACTGCCAAGCCCACACGCGCACGCGTCGCCGTCACCCGTCCGACCCGACCCGGTCCAGCTCTTAGGTCTTGGGCCTTGAACTTTAACTTGGATAAAGTATAAACTTTTGGGCCAATTTTAATGGGATTTTTTTTTTTTGGGGGGGGGGGTAATTTTATTTATTTTTGGCCCATTTTTTATTTCATTTTTCAAAATGTTGACTATTTAAAATTCAATTTTATCCCAACACTCAACTGTTGGGATTTTTTCAACCATTTTTTAACCTCCACTTATTTAGTATAATAAGTGGCTTGGGTTAGTTCTTAATTACGTTTTTGACAAACATAAAAAATGCCTTCTGGTCAGTCCATTCAATCCCCATAAATTTAAGAGTTATGCACTATTGGTTCAAAAGAGACTTGGAATTTGTAGTGCAACTATTTCAAGTAAGATTGTTGTATTATGGGAGACAATTTTCGCTAAGTCCGTCGAGCACAAGTGCGGGGAATATTTCGTCTTAAGGGTAGAGTGTCCAACACTTGCCTCAATCATATATTCTGCATTTATTCTAACTATGACTTTATATGTTAATTTCAGATTACTATTTCTGCAATACTTAATATTTATACTTTCTGTAATATAATTTGATAATCATTTTGATAAGAATATTAAGACGAATTTTTTTTACGGTTATAAATTTCCATAATGATTTTCGGTGTTAATTAATTACAAAAATATTTTCATAAAAATATTTGTGTTGCGAAATTAATTTTCCAAGTTCCAAAATTATTATTTTCACACTCTATATATGTTTTATGTGAAAGAAAACTTTTCAGTACAATCAAAAAATAAAATCTAATAGTTACATGTTTATATAAGTTATTTATATATAGTGCATGTTATTTCCGTTACTCAGAAAAATAGTTTAGTACTATTTTTGTAAATTATCAACAAGTTGTTATTTAATAAATTTTGTATTAGTATATTCATATAATTATTCACTCATATATCCTGTTAAAAATAAATATTTATTTCTTTTTAAAACAGAAATGGCATCTACTGCTGCATTGCCTATTGCGGTTATACTAACTAATGTTGGACATGGGGAATAACTCAAGAAGTTCAAAGGAATTGATTTCAAACGTTGGCAACATCAAATGTTTTTTTAGTTAACAATTTTGAAATTGGCTAAATTTCTTAATGAAGAGGCACCAACTTTAAAAGAAGGTGAAACTTACAAGCAAGTAATTGCTACAGTGGATTCATAAAAACATATTGATTTTCTATTCAAATATTATATCCTCAACAATCTGGAAAACACATTATATAATGTGTATAGTCCTCTTAAAACTGTTGAAAGAGGTAGCGCGTGCGTTCAAATTAAGAAATTATATAATTAAACACAGTTTAATCCAAATAAACCCTAAACATGCAACTAGGTGTGATTGAACAAGATGTAAATCATGCAAGAGAATTCAAACACACACATGTGAGGAAAAAACCCCAAAGGGGCAAAACCATTTATTTTCATTATAATATTGTAACATACAATTTCGGATTACAATGAAAAATACAGTGACACAGAATTACCCGCAGGCATCGGATCTGTAGTCGGCGGCTAGAAGTTTCCCTTTCCAGGAGGGAAGCAATGAAGAAGAAGGTCGGTCTTCTCCACAAGAATATGAACAACAAAGGAGTTTGTGTTCTAGGGTTTCAAAATGATTCACAAGTGTTTGGAAATTGTGTGAATCTAAAAAACCAGGAGTCTTGGGACTCAAAAAGTGAAGACTTAGGGATTTGGAACTCTGAAAATCGTGTGTAGAAGTCTTGCTAAACAAATCCCCGAAGTGGGTTTAAATAGAAATCTTTCAGCCTAAAAAATTTGAACACGATATGATTGAAGTTATCCCAGGCGGACCGGTCCGGGACTGAGGCGGATCGATCCGAGGGGGCGGATCGGTTCTTTTTAATTTTGGCTTTATCGGTTCGCTATTGGTCCGAGGTCTACTGGATCTTCAGCAAGCGGATCGGACCGATTGAGGGGCGAACCGGTTCGGGTCAGATCAGTTCTTTTACACAAGGACTAAATCACACCATGAATGAACACAAAACAACCAAGTCCAGGATAGCGTAAATGAATGGGTGTGATCAAATTCGATAGGAAAATCAATGAATACAATCATGACAAATGTTCACGATGAATATCAGATACTCCTAATGAATGAACTCAAATGCTTCCTTTTGGTGTAAGAAAAAAAACTGGAACGAGACATTGACTTAATCAAATCAACAAATCAAAGCTCAAAGTGATTTCCACACCAATAACGTCCAAAACGATTTCATGCTTTTTTAGGACTTTCAAGAAAGTACAAACCAGTTTAAACATTCTCCAACCAAACTCCCTCAGATTTATATTTTTAATAGAGACTTTCTAAATTCTCAAACTTTGGAGAATTGATGGTGAAACCTAATGGCCCATTATTGGCATGAATTGATTTTTATTGCCTTTACAATTTTTTCTGGGCTCTTTTAACCTCTTTGGACCTCGGATAATAAAATTCCTCCGTTTGTTAGGTCCTTTTGAACGGTGGCTTTTGCGCAAAGAATAGATAATTACCTTTCGCAGCCCCTCCCAGTTCTTAAACAAACAATCAGTCTCACAAAAATGATTTTTACATGCAGTCCAATCTTGTTAAGTTTTATCGCATATTGAACGTTGTATAGATAGAATTGAGATGGAAACACTCAAGCCAATATGAGATAGACAAGTACAATAATCAAGTAAAGGTGTGCATGTGTGCAATAAAGGATATAGGAGTCAAACATGTAGGAAACTAATTACATCTCAAAGACTCCAAACAGTGTAAAGCACATGGATGAAATGATGTAGCGTCTCAAATCTCTATCAAACAGTCACATGGATATATGAAGTGAAGTTGTGACTAGGCTATCTTAAATGCTCATCCATAAAAGGTGCAAAACAGAGATAGTTTTGGATTTTTCAAAAGTTTTATCAAAACAAAATCTTTTTGTGCTTTTCTCCAAATTTTTCTAAAAGAAAATCTTTTTGTATTTTTTTTAAAAGAAATATAAAAAGTAAAAAGAATAAATACACTAGTGATACAATCTAGCAATAGGAATCAAAGGATATGATAATGACAATGCATCCTATGCTAGACACGGACCAACCCCTCAGTCGACTATGAAAATCCCCAAAGACTTCCTAAGACTCTCAAATCGAAGGGCATCTAAAGGTTCCATGAAAATATCAGCTAACTGACGGTCGGTAGGAACAAAACTCAGGGATACGACCTTCTCCTTAACGAACTGACGTAGGAAGTGCTCGCGTAACCTGATGTGCTTTGTGCGCGAATGTTGGACGGGATTGTGGAATATGTGAATCACGCTTGTGTTATCACAGGAAATAATCATGGTGTCCTGTAAAATCCCGTAATCCTCCAACATTTGCTTTATCCACAAGAGTTGCATGCAACAACTCCCGACGACGATGTACTCAGCCTCATCAGTGGATAAAGAGATGGAGTTTTTCTTCTTGCTCAACCAAGAGACAAGAGCAGAACCAAAATAGAAACACCCACCAGAAGTTCTCCTACATCCATCTGCATCCCCGGCCCAATCGGCATTCGAATAGGCGGACAAACGATCATCGGTATCAATGGAATACCAAATACTGTATGAGAGAGTCCCACTTACGTGTTTGATAATACGTTTTAGAGCGAGTAAGTGTGACTCTTTCGGAGATGCCTGATATCGCGCACTGACTCCAACACTAAAGGCTATGTCGGGATGACTGGAAGTCAAGTAGAGAAGACTACATATCATACTTCGATACAAGGTTTGCTCTACGTCCTTGCCTGAAGTGTCCTTACTAAGATTGATAGAAGTACTCATAGGTGTACGTGCATGCTTTGCGGGGTCTAAACCAAATTTCTTCACTAGGTCTCTAGCATACTTGGATTGAGAGATGAACATCCCATCCTCTAGCTGATGAACCTGGAGACCGAGGAAGAAAGTAAGCTCACCTACCATGCTCATCTCAAACTCACTTTTCATCTCTTCCTCAAAGTGGTGAGCATGCTGGGAGCATGTGGATCCAAAGACTATGTCGTCCACATAGACCTGGGCAACTAAAATAGCATCGTCATCTCTCCTGACGAACAACGTCATATCAACTCCCCCTCTCTTGAAGCCACGGGCTAAGAGATAAGAAGTAAGCCCTTTGTACCAAGCACGAGGTGCTTGCTTCAAACCATATAAGGCTTTTCTCAAATAATAGACGTGCTCAGGGTGCTTAGGATCTTCAAACCCTTTTGGTTGTTCCACATAAACCTCCTCCTGTAGAATGCCATTCAGAAAGGAACTCTTGACATCCATCTGATATAACTTGAAGCGTAGATGACATGCGATGGCGAGAAGTAAGCGGACGGACTCAAGCCTCACAACAGGAGCAAATATCTCTCCAAAGTATACACCCTCTATCTATGTGTAGCCTTGGGCGACCAACCTAGCCTTGTTTCTGATTATGGTACCATTTTCATCCATTTTATTCTTAAAAATCCACCGGGTACCGATCACATTAGTATCACTAGGTCGGGGGACAAGTTCCCAGACATTATTATTTTTAAACTGAAGCAACTCATACTGCATGGCAGATATCCAGTGTTCATCCTTGAGTGCTTCTTTGTGATTCTTGGGCTCGACTTTGGACGTGTATCAAAGATGGATAACAACGTTCTCTAGCTGAGCACGAGTCTTGACCCCTAGAGTGGGGTCATGACTCTTACAAACCCAAGCAGGTGTGTCCCCTAACACAGGAGTGGGGACCACAGAGTGTGAGTGAGGGACAAGAAGGTCACTCCCAGAAAAGTCCTCATCCTCACACTGAAGGTTAGAATCAATAGCCGTCGAAGGTTCGTCATCTTACACGGTGACGTTTATTGATTCCATAACCTTAGAGCTCTTCAGGTTAAAAACTCGGTACGCTCTACTATTCGATGAATATCCTAGAAATATTCCCTCGTCGCTCCGGGATTCAAACTTTCCTAATTGCTCTCTATCCCGTAAGATGTAGCATTTATTCCCTAAAACACAGAAATATTCCAGGTTGGGTTTCTTGCCAGTCCACAATTCATAAGGCGTCTTAAGTGTGTGTGGACGTAAGTAAACCCTATTCACCGTGTGGCATGCAGTAGAAACTGCCTCTGCCCAAAATCTCCTAGAAACTTTGCGACCTAGAAGCATAGATCTAGCCATCTCTTAGATCGTTCTATTCTTTCTCTCAACAATCGCATTTTGCTGAGGAGTCTTCACAGCAGAAAACTCATGTTTGATCCCAAGGCTATCACAACAAAAATCTACCTTTGCTACCTTAAATTCAGTGTTGTTGTCACTACGTATCCTGTTAATAGTGACTCCGTGTTGATTTTGTAGGACACGGCACTTGGTTGTTAAAAACTCTACAACATCGGATTTCTCACTCAGAAAACCTACAATGGAGTATCTGGAGAAATCGTCTACCATCACGAGGATATACCTCTTACCGGCTTGATTATAGACCTTACAAGTGTCCCGGTCAAATTTTACGAAAAAGTCAGCGTCGCACAGTTGGTTTATGCTGAGAAGGTTTGCTTTCAAACCTTTGACGTACAAAACATTTTCTAGCTTAGGAAATCCAGGTAACTCGACAGTACCACATCCTATAATGCTAGACTTGCTCCCATCTCCAAAGGTGACTCTGCCATCCTGATAATCCTCAAGAGATGTAAAAAATGAGGCATCACCTGTCATATATCTGGAGCATCCATTATCAAAATACCACTGTGAGGTATTATGTGCTTTGAGAGCAACATGAACAACAAAGGACTTTTTATCTTTCTTAGGTACCCAAGAAGTGGTGACCTTTTGTTTGCCTTTGTTGTTGTTGATTTTAGCTGGAACGTGAGAAGCATTTACTAACGGCAAAGACATCCGTCGAAATTCCTCCATCAAACTCTGTGATGTGGCGGCTAAAAACTCAACACGCTCTCTCAGACTGGCAAATTCATCAGTATGACGTGGTGGAGCAGAAGTACGTCGTGTTCTACCCAAACTATAGTAAAACTCCCTAAGGTGGCCTTTTCTTTTGTAATATGTACAAAAGAACACAGTCTTAGGCAGACCTTGGTTTGCTTTTCTTGGTCGAACGCTCCTTCGTAGATTTTGGCGATGACCATAAGGAGAAGTAGTGAACTCATGGACTGGTCCAGGTGCAATTTGGGACATGAAGGCACCATCGTAACCAATTCCCTACCGATCACCACAACCTAAAGCGAGGCCGAAGAGCATATTTCCCATTTTCCCAGATCTGTCCTCGATTTTTACCTTGACTTCCCGTGCTCTCTCAAGGTCATAAGTAATCTAGGCAATAAGGGCTTCAAGTTTCTGTCGAGTCTCCAGGGAGGTATGAAGCTCACTCGTAAGACTAGCCACTTATTTAGTCAAGTCCCCTTTCTCTTTCTCAAAATAACTCTCTCTCTCTGTAAACAAAATTTCTTTCTCAAAACAGGTAGACTCTCTCTCTCTCATGGCGGTGCAGGTGGAGGACTCTCTCTCTCGTTTCTTCTAACTCTTCTTCTAATGCGGTGATTCTTAGAACTAACGTTTTATTACGTTTTTTAGTTTTAAATGACTCATTATATAACTCGGCGTAGGCGCATTAAAGATTACTTTCTCTCTCACTTGCATTATCCTCCCCCTCACTAGCATCGCTCTCACTGTCAAGGTGTCCCTGTGAAGTAGCATCCTCATCGTCGTGGGGTGCTCTAGGAGTACTCACATGACTAGCCATGAATGCGGTGAAGTTACACTCATGCGGTGACTCATCTCCCGAGTCCACCGACTCGACCTCACTATCGTCACTAAGGGTAGCATTAAGGACAGCTTTTCCCTTTTCTCTATTCAGACGTGTAGCACACTCAAAATCTCTATGTCCCCTACTGTCGCACTCATAGCATCTCTCACTGTCTTTCTTATGAGGGTTTTTAACATCTTTTTCATTTTTCTTTTCAAACTTATTTTTCTGAAAATTCTTCTTATCTTTAAAATTTCCACTTTTCTTAAATTTGAGAATTTTCTTAAAGTTTTTAGCAAATAGAGCCAGATCATCTAAGTCAAAATCACATTCAGAATCAGAAGTTTCACTATCTTTCTTTCTAGACGACTCTACTCTCTTTCTTGTCGTCCCCTCACTTTTTGTCTCTTGGGTATTAAGTGCAATTCCTTTATCTTTAGGCTTCACAGAATTAGGAAACATGTCTATTTCATATGTTTGCTAGTCTCCTACAAGTTCTTCCAATTTTAGCGTATTCAAATTACCCATAGAATTTAGCACAGTGACTTTAGGGATAAAACGCTTAGGCAAAGATCGAATAATCTTTTATACAACTCTTGCATTAGGAATATGTTCACCAAGATTAAAGCTAGTATTAACAATATCAGATAGCCTAACATAAAAATCATCAAAATATTCAGTTTCAAGCATGGTGATGGTCTCAAATTGAGTTGTTAAATTTTGTAATTTAGATTCTTTCATAGCATTAGTTCCTTCATGGGCAAGTTGCAAAACATCCCATGCCTCTTTTGACGTGGTGCACGTCATGATACGTCGAAACTCATCAAGAGTGACGGATCCGGAAATAGCAGTCAAACCCTTAGAATTAAAAGAAGACCATTTAAATTCATCTTCAGTCCAAGAAGCAACAGGTTTTAAACTGGTCACATTTTCAACGGTGACAGAGGGAGGTGTCCACCCTCTTTCAACAAGAATCCAAACACGTTCATCTATGGCCTTTAAGCAGACCTCATGCGGGCTTTCCAATATGCATAGTTAGTTCCGTCGAAAACTGGCATTTTATTATATGATTTCTCCATTGAACACGCTCTTTTTCAAAAATCAATTTTTCAGAAAATTGATATCTAAGAAAATTTTTGCGAAAACTAGGAATACGCGATAGATTAGCGTAACCTGCTCTGATACGAATTTGAAAGAGGTAGCGCGTGCGTTCAAATTAAGAAATTGTATAATTAAACACAGTTTAACCCAAATAAACCCTAAACATGCAACTAGGTGTGATTGAACAAGATGTAAATCATGCAAGAGAATTCAAACACACACATGTGAGGAAAAATCCCCCAAAGGGGCAAAACCATTTATTTTTATTATAATATTGTAACATACAATTTCGGATTACAATGAAAAATACAGTGACACAGAATTACCCGCAGGCATCGGATCTGTAGTCGGCGGCTGGAAGTTTCCCTTTCCAGGAGGGCAGCAATGAAGAAGAAGGTCGGTCTTCTCCACAAGAATATGAACAATAAAGGAGTTTGTGTTCTAGGGTTTCAAAACGATTCAAAAGTGTTTGGAAATTGTGCGAATCTAAAAAACCATGTGTCTTGGGACACAAAAGGTGAAGACTTAGGGATTTGGAACTCTGAAAATCGTGTGTAAAAGTCTTGCTAAACAAATCCCCGAAGTGGGTTTAAATAGAAATCTTTCAGCCTAAAAAATCTGAACATGATCTGATTGAAGTTATCCCAGGCGGACCAGTCAGGGTCTGAGGCGGATCAGTCCGAGGGGGGTGGATCGGTTCTTTTTAATTTTGGCTTTATCGGTTCGCTACCGGTCCGAGGTCTATTGGATCTTCAGTAAGCGAATCGGTTCGGTTGAGGGACGGACCGTTCCGGGGTTGGATTGGTTCTTTTAATCTGGGCGGACCGGTCCGACTGTGCAAAAAATTAATTCCTTTCTTCTTTTGAAATTCGGATTCGTTGATGACGATACGATCTTGATTTTCTTCAATGATGTAACGGCTTATGACATACAAATTGATAATGGACACAAAATGTCCTTACAACTGTTAAAGAAGTGTGGGAGTCTTTGGACATACAAAATAAAGTATGCCATAATGAACAAATTCGTTGTCGGTAGATTCTTGAATTTTAAAATGGTTGATTCAAAGACTGTCATTAATATAGTGCAAGAGCTCCAATTGATTTGTCATGAATTTTTTCCGAAATAAATGAAATTGAGTGAGTCGTTTTAATGGCTGCAATGATTGAAAAATCGTCACCATCTTGGAAAGACTTCAAAAATTACTTGAAACATAAATGTAAAGAACTTGGGCTTGAACACTTAATTATGAGATTAAGGATTGAATAGGATAATCGGGTATCCGAGAAAAAAATTGAAAATCCTATGGAATCTAAAGCACGTGTTGTGGAAGAAGGGAAAAGTAGCAATAATAAGAAAAGGAAGCGTGTGAACCAAGGTGGTCCAAACAAAGGGCCTAAAGATGGAAACTTCAAAAAGTTTGATGGAAAAAGCTTTCAGTGTGACAAGATGGGACATTATGCCAAAGATTGATGTAATCGAAAGACTCAAGGGAATAAGAAACATAATCCACCACAAGCCAATGTTTTTGGAGTTGAGAACTTTTCTGATGATATTAATGATTTGAGACTTTTGGCTATAGTTTCTGAAGTCAACATGGTGGAAAACACTAGAGAATGGTTGGTGGACACTGGGGACACTTGTCACATATGTTCTGACGAGAATATGTTTACTTCCTACCAACACTTTAATCACGAGGAACAAATTTTAATGGGAAATTATTCTACTTCGAAGGTTTAAGGGAAAGGAAAAATTATACTCAAGATGACTTCGGGAAAGGAACTTACTCTTAATGACGTGCTTTATGTCCTAGATATTCTAAAGCACTTGATTTTAAGACCATTGCTTAGTAAGAAGGGATTTAAACTTGCATTTACATGACAAATTTGTACTCACTAAGAGTGGTATGTATGTGGGGAACGAATATTTGAGCGACGGGCTCTTCAAACTCAATGTAATGACTGTAATGCCTATTAATAATAAGAATGCATCTTTTGCTTATTTTCTTGAGTCTTGTAATATATGGCATGGTATATTATGTCATATTAATTATGTGTACTTTCTTAGAAGCAAAGATGAGGCGATAAATATTTTCTAACATTATAAAACTGAAGTTGAGAATCAACGTAGCAAAAAGATTAAAGTAGTTAGGTGTGATTGAAGAGGTGAATATGATTCCCCTTTTTGTTCAAAATACGAAATTATTTATCAAACTATCTCTCCTTACTCGCCTCAATCTAACGGGATTACGAAACGCAAAAACTGAACTTTAAAAGAGATGATGAATGTAATGTTGATAAGTTCGGGTTTACCTCAAAATTTGTGTGGGAAGCTTTGCCTTCTACAAACTACCTTCTTAATAAAATGCCTCATAAGAGAACACATAAGACACATATGAATTATGGAAATTTCAAACACCATCCTACAAATACGCCAAAGTGTGGGGGTGTCTTGCAAAGATGGTGGTTCTTGATCCTAAAAGGATTAAAATAGGACCAAAATTATTGATTGCACATTCATTGGTTATGTAATTAATAGTTGTGCATATCGATTTCTTGTACATAAATTTGAGATTCCTGATATGCACACAAATACTATTATTGAATATAGAAATGCATATTTCTTCGAAGATATATTTTTTAATAATAATAATAATGTGGTTAATTCAAGTTCTTATAAAAGAAGTTATGATAATGCATTTAGCCTCCATCAAGATAACGTAAAAATAAATATATTGAGAAAGATGATGACCTTGAACCTAGACACAGCAAAAGGACAAAGACTTTAAAGTCGTTTGGTCCATATTTTCTAACGTATAAGTTAAAAAGTGAGCTTAGTAACTTCGCAAAAGCAATGTCAACTCCAAAAGCCCCTTTTCAAAAAATGGTTGTCATTAGTGAAATTGAATCCATCATACATAACCATACGATGGAATTGGTTGACCTCCCAACAGAAAGTAAACCTCTTGGATGCAAGAGGATATTCAAGATAAAATTGAAAGTTGATGGATCAATTGAAAAGTACAAAGTTATACTTGTTGCTAAAGACTATAGACAAAAGGAAGGATTGGATTACTTTGACATTTTCTCACCTATTACGATAATAACATCCATTTGAATGTTAATATCTATTTCAGTGTTACATAATCTTGAGATACATCAAATGGATGTAAAACCAGTCTTCTTAAATGGCATATTAAATGAAGAAATATATATAGAACAACCAGAAGGATTTAAAGTGTCAAAAAAAGGAAAAAAAATTGTGTAAACTTGTTAAATCCCTTTATGGATTAAAAAAGCACCTAAACAATGGCATAAAAAATTGACGATGTAATGATGTCAAATGGATTTAAAATAAATGAGTGTGGTAAATGTGTTTACATTAAATACACTAAAAGTGGATATGTCATTATTTGTCTCTATGTAGATGATATGCATATTATTGAACCTAATAAAGATATCATTAAACTGCTAAGAAAATCTTGTCTAGTAAATTTGATATGAAAGATGTGGGTATTGCTGATGTTATATTAGGAATTAAAATTTCTAAAACATCAAAAGGACTTGTCTTGTCTCAATTTCATTATATTGAGAAGATACTTGATAAGTTCGATAAAAGTAGTGATAACATTGCTAAAATACCTATTGACCCAAATATTCATTTATATAAAAATACTGGAAATAGTATATCTCAATTGCAATACTCTTGTACCATATGTAGTTTAATGTATGTCATGAACTATACTCATCCACATATTCCTTACTCAGTTAGAAAATTGAATCGGAATACAAGTAATTAGGGTAAAGACCATTAGAAGCCACAATAAGCGTTCTTAGATGTATAAGATATACCCTTAGTAATGTATTTCACTACACTAGATATCCATCTATACATAAAGGATATAGTGATGCTAATTGGATATCGGATTCAAAGGATTCTAAATCCACAAGTGGATATGTATTTACACTTAGTAGTGATGTGGTGTCTTGGAAATCCTCAAAAAAGACTTGCAATGTTAGGTCCACTATGGAGTCTAAATTTAAGGATTTACATAAAACTAGAGAAGATGCAGAATGGCTTCGAAACTTTTTAGAGGATATTCCAAAGTGGCCAAAAATTATGCCTGCAATTTGCATACATTGTGATAGTCAATTAACAATTGGCATAGCACAGAGTCATACGTATAATGGTAAGTCTCGACATATACATCAAATACATAATATTGTTAAACAACTTCTATCTAATGGAATAATTTCCATTTATTATATTAAATCTAAGGACAATATAGCGAATCCATTAACCAAAGGGTTGAATAAGTAGCAAGTGTATAAGTTATCGAAAGGAATGGTACTAGAGCCTACAAAATAAAAAGTTATCTCTATGGAAACCCTACCTAGATGACTAGAGATCCCAAGATCTAGGTTCAAATGGACAACCGAATCTTGATAGACTTTTTTAATAGATCACCGATGAGTTTCAAACTCATACATATTCCCATGATAAAATAATGTTGCCTACAAAGTAAGTAATGACAACCTTAGATTTTAATGGCTCCTATATTTTGAAAAATTCAAATAGGGTATAGTAGGATAATATTAATAGGACTTCACCTGTGTGAGTGTGAAGGGTCCCCTTCTATGAGAACTTCGAAAGGCTGAAATTCTCTAAAGCACTCATGAAACCAGGAATTGTTCAGGGCTAAAATGAACAAAATCGAAAGAACTAAGTTTGTCCAAAAAATTATTGACTTAATTTAGAAAAAAACATTAAATAGTTCAAGACGCATCACTGATCAGTAAATAAATTCGATAGTCTCTGACTAAGATACATTCAAGGTCAAAAGTATAGGAATTTTTCTATAGACCTGTCTTAGTGTATGCATAGTCTTTTATGTTGATCCAACCAATTTTATTCATGTAGTGGATTGTTAGAATATATGGTATTTTGTAGTATTTAATTGAGTTAACAAAATCAAATTGTGGTCAACTTTAAGGTAAATTTCATATGGGATCCACATGTCTTTCGAGATGGTTCGAAGTGGCAACGCATTCTCCTCCGCAAGGAGTATAATGTGGTATACTCACATGCGTAAAACCATAAATTAATGAATGAGAAATTGTAGCTCAAACTATCCACTTGGAATACGAAACTTGGTTGAACTGTTATGTTAAAAACTCTTATCCCATATGGGAAGAATGTGAAAAAATGGTGTAGTATAATATAACCAATTTTGGCTTAAAGGCTTGGTGCCCTTGGGGTATTCCAACTCTTTGAAGGAGGGAGGACTTATATGGGCTTGGGTTGACTTCCAAACCCACACGCGCGCGCACTTCCATAGCCCGCCTGACCCGACTCGGTAACTTGGCCCAAGTATAAACTTTTGGGGCCAATTTTAATGGGCTTTTTATTATTTCTTGTGGGTTAATTTGATTTATTTTCGGCCCATTTTTTTATTTCGGTTTTTGTTTTCTTTTAATTGTTGACTATTTAAAATTCGAGTTTATCCCAACAGTCAACTATTGGGATTTTTTCAACTATTTTTTAGCCGCCACTTATTTAGTATAAATAAGTGTCTAGGTGAGTCCTTCATTACATTTTATATAGACATAAAAAATGTCTTCTGGTCAGTCCACTCAATCCACATAAATTTGAGAGTTCTGCACTATTGGTTCAAAAGAGACTTGCAATTTGGAGTACTACTAATGGAAATGAGATCATTGTATCCTGGTAGATGATTGCCGTTGAGTCTATTGAGCACTAGTGTGGGGCAAATTTAGTCTTAAGTACAAAGTGTCCAACACTTGCCTCAATCATATATTCTGCATTTATTCTCACTGAGAGTTTATATGTTAATTTCATATTACTAATTTTGCATTAGTTAATGTTTATACTTTCTGTACTATAATTAGATAATTATTATGGACAACATATAAGGAAATATACCTCAAAGGAGTAAACAACGCAAGTTGTTTTGTTAATGTTCCTATCATTTTTTTAAATAGGTGCGATTATTCGTCACATCTTTATAATTTACTATAAATGCATTACTTCTATGCATGTTATTGTAATTCATTTTGATTTATTAAAGTGCATATGTTTACAATTCATTTTGAATAATTTTATGTTTTCTTTTTCCACAAGTTTATTTTTAGTGTTTCTGTTAGAGAGAGAGAAAGAAAAAAAGAGGGAGGGAGGGAGAGAGAGAGATACGGAGAAAGAGAATTCGTATTGTGTTCCTATTTTATATCCATGCATGAGTTTTGGCTATTATTGGATCATACATGTTCTAAGTGTGCTAGTTTGGTTAATCTATGATCTCTGGAGCTCAGGCTCATGTATTTTGTTTAAGTTTGATCATCTTAAGTAATATTCTTTATGCATATCCACAATTATTTGATCTTCTTTTGATTTTTTTGGTTCATGTATGTGATATGGTCCTATGTCTCCAAATAAGGAAGCATATATATAACAAAATTTCCTTAAGAATCAGTAGATGGGAGAATCATGGTTACAAATCTAAATATGACAAGGAGTTCAAGGCTCATCTAGTTATTTAGGAAGAATTAGCTGATTTGTTAACAATCTATATGACTTTTGTCCCACTCATTTTTATACGCATAGATAAGAGGTCAAATGTTTGGAGAGTAAGACAGCCTACATAGGCATCGTTCGAGAACTTATGCTCGTGCCATTTTTTATGAGGATGATGAATTCTCTATATTATATTCAAAGGTGTCTGGATGATAATATATCCTTTTGTCAATGTGGAGCACTACGGGGTGCTGAAGGTAGTTGTGATTGGGTAGCGGTACGATTTCCTAATCTCAATGATCTATTTGATTCATTAGGTTCCTATCATTTGTTGTGACATTGAGATCACTACGCTGAATGGGAGGATTATGAGAAATTCATACACAAAGACAAAATTTCACTTTCGTCATTAAATTCCTGACTCAAACGCTACGCCTATGCCTTCTGAGAGTCAACATGATTCCTTTTTTACATATCCAACTACATTTTCTTCCCAGACATCTATATTCAATCATAATTTATGTTATTTCGCCTTCTATTTGTCATACCAATTTGTACAATAGTTGATTGACAACCTCCCAAGAGATCTTTAATTATCGCATGATCTAATAAATCATCAAATGAAGATCATATTGACTCTTTAACCTTAGTTACTTACAAATTGACTATGTAGGGATGCCAGTTTTACCCGACCTCGTCGGGTTGCCACCCCATCCTAACCCAAACGGAGCGGGTTTGGAATTAATATTTCCAGCTTCAGGGAGGGTTAGGGTTTGCATATATATATATATATATATATATATATATATATTCAACTATATTGTTTACAAGAGATACTTCTAGACAAGTATATTTAAGTTTTATCTATTCGTTAATAATCATAAGATTTTGCAATTATGGTGGTACACTTATGCATTACTAAAATTATTTTAAAAAAATAATATCAACAAAATACATAATTTTAATAAGTGGGTTGGGTTTAGGTTTCATATATGTCATTTTTGAGCGGATTCGGATTTTGAGCTAAAACCCATTTCAAGTTTGGAGTTGGACGAGTTGAGTATATATTTAAATGAGTTGGTTTTGGGTTTTATGAAACCCGTCCCAAACCCTCGTAGTTGTCATCCCTAGTCTAAAGGAATGGCATGAGTTAGAGAGGTGAAGATAGACATATATTTTGCATATATATATTGTGGGGTTCAAACCATAATTGAGCCCAATTCTAGTAAGTCCGAACATACCCTATAAGGCACCACACCAGTCCAGCCGAATCCGTTAATAAAGAATATTGGCACAAGCATTTATCATGTGGATAAATACGAAACAGTTATCATTTCATGAGCTCATATCGATTATCTAACAATCTTGGATGAGATAGTCAGGAATCACCACGTAAGACAATATCAAGACGAGGGAGTTCCTTGAATAACTCAATTTCTTTAGTTTTACGAGACTATAAATATATCCCTCACCCTAGGGCCAAGGGGGATGTAATTTTTTTAACTTTGAGAGATATAAATATAAACTCAGTGACCTCTCCATTAACATAGTCAATTTTATCGAACCACGTATATTTGTGTGTTGCGTGGCATTTAATATTCTTTCATTACTTGCTTTCTGGAATTCATTAATTGCAATTAATTACACTCATAATTGGCTCCATTTATGGGCATTCATTTCCTTTTCTTATAAATCAATCCTTACAAAAATCATAGGCACAATTGTCTCACCATACGAATAGTGCACCCCAACCTGGTGACTTGCAAGCTGACCTAGATCCACTTAGGGTCAGGTATAAGTTCTCTAGGAGAGGAAACCAAAATTTCATTCAGAGCAACAGCCTTTCGAGGAGAGACATGAAAATCCCAGACCAACTAAAATCTCATGTTTGGTCGATGCGTATGAAGCGTGGTTCCAACAGAAGAAGGAGGTAACTCGCCTCCAAATTGAGGAGAATTCTTGCTTTCAGCGACGACTAGAAAGGATGGAGAGAGAACTCCGCTAGGAAAATAAAAGCGTAATGCTTGGACTCCTAGGTCGACGCCACTACATCCCATGAATAATTAGTTTTCTGGATGACTACTCAGGAAATCACCAGATTCCTCTGCTCGATCTCGATCAAGACAAAGACTTCATTCATAACATCATTGGATTTATACTATTATAAGGTCATGCCTTTCAGCCTCAATAATGTTGGAGCCACATACCATAGACTGGCCACAAAGATGTTCAAGCATAAAATAGAGGAAACGATGGATATATACATTGACGATAAGCTCGCCAAAAAAAAGAGAATCGACAACCATCTTAAATACTTGGCCAACACCTTTAAAATCCTCAAGCTCCATCGGATGAAGCTCAATGCGAGAAAATGGTCATTCAGGGTCCAGTTTTAGGCTATATAGTCATCAAAAGGGGGATTGAGTCAAATCCTGATCAAATAGAGGTATCAACAATGTTTAGTCACCGAAGACGTTACACGAGATCCAAAAGTTGACTGGGATACTCATAACACTTAACCGATTCATTTTGAAGTCATTCAAGTGTTGTTGACCATTCTTCCAACTACTTAAGAAGGAAAAAGGACTCACTTGGAATGATAAATATTCAAGGGATCTCAATAAAATCAAATCCTATCTGAGCAAACCTTAATTGCTGATGATTCCTGATCAAGGGGACCCTCTTTATCTCTACCTTATAATTTCAAGCCACACAGTTAGTTCAGCCTTGGTCTGCAAGAAAAAGAAAAAATAGTTCCCTATTTACTATTCAAGTAAAACTTTCCTAGACGTCGAGTAGCGTCACTTACCGCTGGAAAAATTGGCTTATGCGCTAGTGATAGCTTTTTGAAAGTTTAAACGCTACTTTGAGCCCCACTCCATCACCCTCACCACTTATTTCCCTTTTGAAGTTGTTCTTCGCAAAATCGACCTTTCTAAATGTATGTCAAAATGTTCAGTAGATCTTGGGAGATTTGACATTCACTTTTAGCCAAGGACAACAATCAAAGTACAGATATTGGTTGACTTCATAGCGGAGTTCCCACGAGATGGTTCTATCGACCAAACAATGGTCGAACAATCAAAAGGTTGCAAGCAAGGCCAATTCGAGAGTTGTATATTGTACATGGATGGCGCCTTTAGTTTCAACGGGGCAGGAGTGGGAATTGTCCTCATAACATCAGAAGATGTGATGTTCGAGCAAAGGATCAGGTTGGGCTTTATAGCCTCCAACATTGAAACCGAGTAAGAAGAACTTATAGTCGTACTACTCAAGGTTCATTTACTGGGGGTAAATTGGCTCAAAGTATATTGCGACTCGAAATTGGTGTCTAACTAAGTAAATGGACACTTCAATACCAAGGATGAGAGATTGGAAGCCTACCTCACAGTGATGCATGTGCTAATGTCAAAATTAGAAGAAGTCCATGTTCGATAATTCCTCTGAGGGCACAACAGTCATTCAAATGCTTTAGTAAACCTAAGCTCAGTAGTAGACTCCAATCTCAGGAGAACAAACGGAGTGAAATTCCTTGCCAAGCCTAGCATTGACAAAGCAATGGCATCTGGTCATGTTATTTCCATTAAAAAGGGTCCAAGATTGATGGATCCAAACATCACATACTTACAGAACGATGGACTTCCAACTAACCAGAAGAAGGCTCATCAAGTCAGGGTGAAAGTTGCTCGCTTCTACTTAGGCCCAGGTATGAATCTTTATAGGAGATCTTTCATAGGCCTTTACATCTAATGCATACACCCAAAAGACGTTGACTAAGTTTTCTGTGAACATCACGATGGTATTTGTGAAAATCATAATGGTAGGAAGGTATCTGGCCTTTTGAACAATCAAAGAAGGCTACTAGTGGCCATATATGTAGAAAGACACAAGTATTTATGCTTGGAAGTGCAATAAGTGCAATAAGTGCTAATAAATTTCCCCCATGCTCCATAAACTAGACATCGACCAGAAGTCAATGACCAGTCCATGGCATTTTGCATAATGGGGGTTGGATATCATAGGGGCATTATCTATTGTGACAAAAAATCGCAAATACTTGTTACTCGGCAAAGATTATTTCACTAAGTGAATTTAGGCGAAACCACTGTCGAACATTAGAGATGCCGACATGATCAGGTTAATTTGGAGTAACATCATAACTCTCTCTGGGGTACCGAGGACCATCATAATAGATAATAGTACATAATTTGAAAGTGGAACCTTTCAGGGTTTGTACGACGAGCACAGAGTCAAAGCACATCTTCAGTTCTGTGGCATACCCCAAAAGCAATAGCTAAGTAGAGGCTTTTAATAAAACGATGCTCGATATCTTAAAGAAGAGGCTGGGAAAAGCAAAAGGATCTCGCGTAGAAGATCTCCCTCATATCCTCTGGGCATATCACACCACATCGAGAAGAGCCACTAGGAAACACCCTTCACTCTCACATACGGAATAAAGTCATGATTCTATTCGAAGCTGATCTTTCGACCATGAGGATAAACGTTGTTGATCAAGGAATGAATGATGAAGCTCTTCACAGTAAATTTGACATATCAGATGAACAGAGAAAATAACCCATTGTCAAGCTAGCTCCCACCAGCAGTAGTTAGCAAAACAGTACAACAAAGGGGTCAATCTGAGGAAATTTTAGGTCGAGGATTATGTCCTCTGGAAATTCCTTGATAATGCAAAAAGTCCATTGGATGAAAAGTTAGGAACCAACTTGGAAGGTCCATTCAAAGTAATCAGGTATGATTTGCAAGGAGCCTATCACCTGGAAACAGTGGAGGGAAGAGAGAAACCCCGAGCATTAAATGCGTCCAACCTCTAGAAGTTCTACTTTTAGTTTTATTTTCAACATCTTAGTATTTGTAAATTTTCATTTCAAAACTAATATTGCTCGCAATTTATTATTCAAGTTATGAATAAAGGCCTTGATTGGTCACTCAATTTCTTAGTTGTTCAATTTTTTTACATTTTCCCCAAGTAATAGGCTCGAAATTGGCATTAATATTTTAAGCGCCAAATAGGCTTTAACTTAATTAAGATGGTAACCATGCTTATTACAATTAAAATTAAAGTCTTCAAGTCTTTGTTACCACCAACATAAATGACCTCATAAATTTTCCATACAAGCAAAAGTCCTATGGGGATTCCTAGGTAGTAAACCAACTAATCTTGGTCGAATAAAATCCTAAACAAGCAGACTGCCCTTTCACCAAGTGAATTTTTGCCATTATTCATTCTAGGCCTAAAGTAGTGTGATGACATGACCCAAAAGGTAAGATGAGACAAATGTAGCACATGCTTGGCATAAAGTAATGCAAAAATGCGCAAAATTGATATTTATTTAAATAAATGTATTGTCCGATTATAAGTTACAAAAAGTACCAATTACAAAATATCATTACAAACAGTACAAACTTTTTATGGTCGGCGAGCCAAAAATTCTACAAACGTCCTCCTTTGAATATCATTGGTGTTGGGATGAAACTTGTCGTCGCTGTCATGACCCTCTAGGTAGTTCTCATCAAGTCGTAGAGAATGGCATCCAAAGGGACCCACTTCTCATCACGACCAAAGGGTGGTTACCTATACGTCGGATAATTAATATGCTACATGTACCAAAGGTGAGAGTCTTTGGGCTCTTTCACTACCTTCAGAGCGTTCAACCAATCGTTTTTTTAGGCCACGCTTGGAGCCTCCTGCAGCCTTAATGAAACATCCTGCTAACCCTCATTTTAGCCATCCAAATAGGCTTCTCGGGGGGCCCATCCTGAATAAATAGTGAAGATTTTTCACATCATGGCTAAGCCCCATCACCATTACGTGAGCTCTTCAATTGTCTTCTGTGGCATCGATAAGTTTCTTCTTAATCTCATCACTCTTAGAATGGATTAGGGTGATGACCTCCTCAATATTTTTTATCCCCACAAATTGGGCCTTCAAACTATTTATTTCATCTTGCATTGAATAGCCCACGTCTTTAAAGTCTTTTAAATCACACTTTAACTTGGATACCAAGACTGATTGATCCTTATAGGCCTTAGTCATCTTTTTTAAGGCCTTATGGATGGACAAAAATGCTTTACGAGCCCAAGGACTTGCATCCTGACCAAGCAAATTATAAAGGTTATGAGTGAATGAGGGAATTTTCTAGATAATAGGCTATAGAAATGAACAAACACAAAGTAGAAGATTCAAAATAATCATTCAAACACACCACAGTAAAACAATGTCATTTTATTGATATATAGCAAAGTGGCCTGAGCCTTTATAAACAACTAAAAAGAAAAAGTACAAGGAACCATAAAGCTTAATCTAGAGGGACTTTTTTTTTCACCTGCTCCTCAATCTCAAGATCCTAGCCTTGGGTTGCCACATCTCCAGTCTGACTAACTGGGATGCTATTTGTAGCCTCATCTTCAACTATTGGGAGAGGACTAGGGCGATGCTCGTCGAAGAGGTCAGAATCGGCAGAGGCGCTAGTCTTTACTAGGGCGGTATCCCAGCCCTTATTGAAACTGGATTTTCATATGTACGACAATTAGAGCTTGTCATCCTTGTAGGCTTATGTAAATACCTTCTCAAAACTGTCCTCGTTGGCTGCAGGGAACTCAATCGCTTCCTTGGCCAGCCAATCTTTCTCAGCCTTAAGTTGAGGGTTCTCAACTTTGAGCTTTTCATTCTCAATTTTTAACGCGCTTATAATGTTGTTGGTGGATTTTTTATCATTCTCATAGGTCTTGTTGGCACTGGCCAAGGCCTCTTGTGATTTACTCATAGCTTTACTAAGCTCACCATTAATCATGGACTGGTCCTGGAGCCTATCCAAGAGTTGGAAAAACTCTGCTACAAACTGTAAATGAAAACACAAGGAAAATGTTAGACGAACTTATCTTAAAATAACAACAACACATAAGAAGGAAAGTATAAACAAAGAACAAGAAGGTTTCTCACCATTAACAGAGTTTGGGAAGCACGGATTGAAAGATGATCAGGAGCCAGCAACTTAAGTTCTTCTCGATCAGCTGCGAGCACGACCCCCCTCAACTACCATGGGCCAAGGAAGGGTTCTTGGCCACAGACGTGGTATAGGAGGACCTAGTAGGTGGAGGAAGGAAACCACCCCTTTTGGATGGTTAGGAGGCAATGGGAACTTATATTTCCCTTTCTACTTCATGACCATACCTCAGTCATCGCCCTTGGGGCCTTCAATTTATGTCCTCTTTTAGGAAATATCCTTGGGAGAGGACGGGACATCCTCCACATCATCATCAATAATCAAGAGCACTCTCTTTCGGGGTCCCACTGAATCTTTTCCGTTAGCAAGGATAGAGTTAACGTCAATTAATTCAAAGGGTGAGGAGATGGAAGCCTCCTCGTCTGGAAGGGAAATGTTTGGGATGTCGTCTATTAGGCGAGAAGTAAAGCTACCAGTATTGTTAGTATTCTCCAAAAGAAATGAAGTTGATTGTGGGTGATCACCACTAGAAATCAACTCTCTTACCCTCCAAGCTTTCAATAGTTCAACCCTGTCTATCTGGGTCAGAGAAGGCTCCTTTTTCTTACTATGAGCTGCTCAGAAACATAAAAAAAAGGCATTACCAGTAACAACAATTCATAATGCAACAAAAAAATGATGGTAAGTATGCAAAGAGCAGGCAGTAACCTATGTCACCCCTAGGCTGGGTACAAAACCCAGTGTATTCTTCATCCTTGGGGAGAGGTGAATGTTGTCAATTTCTGGTGATAAATCCTTGATCCCACTATCCTTTATTGGAATTAGGAAGGCTTACAACAAGGACCCTACTGGACTTCCTCACCTTCAAATATTTAAGGCCATGAGTGGTGTGAGACCAAGAGTAACAATATTTGATCTTAGGGTTACCGAGGTTAGTCTCAAATAGCTCATTAATTCTATATATCCTACTAATAATATGCCATGTATTGGGGGCACATTGAGATGGGACTACCCTAAATACTCGTTGAACTCTAAAAACAGAGGGCTTGGAGGAAAATTCAGTCCCCCCGAACCACTGCCAAGGTATGAATCAAATACCCCCTTCCACGATAATGGCATTTATGGGCATGGCGGCACCCTCGATTGTAAACCAAGAAGGAATAGAATAAGTTTTCCTAAAGTCCTCCAAATTTTTCCCATGAAGGGTATTCACCATTTTTAGAGATAAAAAGAACAACAATAGAAGAACATGGGAGAAGGGAGAAGAAGAAAGTTGCGAATAGTAAGAAATAACAAGAAGAGGAATAGGACTTATAGAGTGAATCAATGCAAACAAAAAAGCTATGGACTATTTTTAGCAAAGAATGAGGAGGAGAACAACGGTGTCAGAAGTATGGAAATGGATGACATTTGAAAACTGTGCTAAGCAATCATATTGAACAAAAATTGATGTGAGTTTTGTAACTTTATTTCCCTCTGTGACCAGGGTACCCTCATTGGTTGTCCTATATTTACAAGAATGCCCGACCGACAGATTTCATCAAGATTGTATCGATTCAATGGGCCTCTAAGAGATTTAAAATTCTCTTGCTCAATTCAGGCCTATGTGTGGGCAGGAATTTTAGGGGAAATTGTGGGGTCCAAACCATAATTAAGCCCAATTTTGGCCAGTCTGAACAAGCTAACCAGGCACCACTTTAGTCCATCCCAATCCGTTAATGAAGAAGATTGGCACAAGAATTGATCATGTGGATAAATATGAAACAGTTATCATTTAATAAAATTAGATCGTTTACCTACAATCTCGAATGAGATAATCAAGAACCACCACACGAGCCAATAGCAAGACGAGGGAGTTCCTTGAATAACTCAACTGCTTTAGTTTTATTTTGACTATAAATATAGCGCTTACCCTAAGGCCAAGGGAGATGTAATTTATGAACTTTGAGAGACAAAATATAAATTTAGTGACCTCTCCGTGGACGTAGGCTATTTGCGGAACCGCTTATATCTGTGTGTTGTGTGGCATTTACATAATCTTTCGTTACTTGATTTCTAAATTCATTAATTGTGATTCATTGTGCACGCGCACGCGCGCACACACACACACACACACACACACACACACATATATATATATATATATATATATATATATAATAAAAGAGGAGGTACTTTTGGTCTTGGCTAACTCACGGTTGAGATCGAAAGTTGATAAGTTTGGTCTTTATCAACTGGTGGCTGAGATTAAATGTTTGTAAGGGCTTAGGATAGTGCACATGGAGAACTCTACACATGATTCCTTCGCTTGCGTAAAGACCCAGCTATACACAATAAACAGTCCCTCTGTAGACAAACAGAGCACAAGGCTCGAGGAGACAGTCACTCTGTAGATGCAGCTGTGCACATCCTTCATCCTCTCTCAATAATAAAGGCCTGGCTATACACATCCTTCTCCTCATTCCACTCCGGTTCAATCCACCACTCTCCACCATCCTCTCCCTCTCACTCCGGTTAAGTCCACCACCAACCACGTCCTCATCCCTCTCCTGCAAAACGCGAGCAGGGGATGGTTTTGTTCTCGGTTTGGTGCATCTATGTTGACGAAAACCTCTGTAGGTTCTGCACGTCCTCATCCCTCTCCTGTGATGTTTGGTTCAAAAATGATTTCGATTTGGTTCTAAAGGTTGTGATGTTTTTTTTATCGAGTTGTTTTTCCTTTAAGAACCGGTTGATGTTTTTTTTTTATTTTCAAAAATTGATTTGTCTTCTTCAGAATTTTTAGCTTCCTAATTAGTTTGGTTCTTAAAAATTGATATGTTTGAAGTTAGGCTTTTATCAGACAGATGCAGATTATTGAGATTGAAGTTGAAGAGCTCATGAAGTTTTGAGGTAAACAAAATTAATTTTATTTATTTGATACAATTCGGTTTTGGGTTGCTTTTATTATGTAATATATTATATATTAATGCATATGGTTTGTTTTAAATTTGCATTTTTATGGAGCTTTATAGCACTGAGTTATTAAATATTTACTCCTTTTTATGGAGCTTTGTTAAAGGTGCTAATCTTTCATGTCCTCAAGAAGCAAAGAAAAGATGTGTGTTGCTTCCATTTAAATATGCATCCATTTTATATACTATCCGCTTTTACCCATTTGAATATGCATCCATTTTGTTTGATACGTGTTGTTGTACTGGTCCATGTTATTGCATATCTGATAACTCATTTGTGCTCCCGTGTATTTGAGTTATTTTTTTTATAGAAGACCATAATTCATATATATTTATTAAGTCATACTTGAATATGAAAAGAATAAACATGGAACGAGGGTACAAAAGTTTAAGCCAAGAGGGGCTATATCCAGAATCCCAATCACATGTCGTTAGTATTGTTTATACACCAGAAGTTAAAGCCAGACAGTGGGTGATAAATATGGTGTCATCACTGCAAATTGAAAACCAATGTATTAGATGGATCTTGAAAGAGAAGACATCATTCTTGGGTTTGATCTTGAAAACCATGTATTACATGTACATGTATTACAAACTTTATGAATTGATTCTTGATTTTTTTTTTGTTTTGTTTTCACTATGGAGGTCTACTATATTCTCCAAAATAGAGGAGTCAGTGATGAAAAGCAATCCTTTTCTATTATGGATTTTTTGTTTTGTTTGGAATATTTGTAAGCCTTCTTAATCTTTGAAAAAATCTCCAGATGGTAATTTCCTATCCTTTCTGTCTTCTTTCTTGGGATTGTTTTGGTATATTTGTATGTTTTTTATGACTAATTTAATGGCACTTTCTTTATATGTGGGTTGATTTGTATGTTTCGTTCATAATTAATTTTTAAAGTCTCTTTCTTTGTACAGGGGTTCTAACTCAAGGATTTAATCAACACAGTGTGAATTGAGTTCTACCGGAAGAATAAAAGGAAAACAAAACACCGTATTGATATTTTTCATCATCATTTTGGTTATTTCTGATTTCGTCTATGTATCATTTTGATTATCTTAATATACATGAGGGCACCTAAAGGTTTTGTTCTGTTGCAAATTTGGTTTTTATGTAAATTTTAGTGGTCAATTATGGTTTTTTTTGTTATTTATTCAGATGTTTTTGTTTTCTACTTTTGCCAATAACCTTATTTCCTCACACTTCATGTGGCAAATGGAGTATAATATTTATGGGATGTTTTCAGTTGTGGAATCATGTTCCATAGTCCATGATGTCTGAGATTTCGCCGCAAATAATTTAAGAACAAAATGTATTATAATACGTCCACAAATAGGGCAGACTCATGATCTTATAATATTCTTAATGATTTTATTCTATATATTCATTTTGCCCCTTAGTGACGAGATGTAGACATGGCTATTTAGAGATCTGTTAATTCGATGAATTTAGTATAAAAAGGCTTTTATATATTTGATTTCGCCAAAGCCTATTCTGTCCAAAATTTTGGTAGAAGCGTTGATAAAATGATATACAGGAGGGGATTTAATCTTTTAAATTTTTAAATATGTATTGTTGTAGTATGTTTTTAATCAAGGTAGAACTAACTATTTTTTTTAAATCTCGAGGGAAGAAGGAATGGTGCTCGAGGATTTCTGCATCTCTAAAAAGAGATCTCCTCTTGGTCAACATCCCATAAAGGAGTGGGAACAGTATAGTTGTAAAAATTGTTGCTATACAACCTAGGCCAAGAGTGAGAAAGATCACTAGGTGTCTTTAGGAGATAATTGGAGATTTCTCAATTAGCTCAACTACAGGAATTTAAAAGAGTTGTAATTATAGCATGATGGGGAGAATTTTTTTTTTCTTCTAAGAGATTATAGGTTTTTTTTTATTCCAAGTTTTAAAAGCCATTACGGGCATATTGTTTACATTGTAATTATAGCATGGCAGGGATAATTTCTTTTCCATATCAGAGCTTATAGTTTTTTTTTATTCTAGATTTTAAAAGCCATTATTTGACATTTAAGTCTTCAATATAATCGACTTTTTCTCTTTAAAGTTTTGTCTATTGCATTCTTTTTTTAAAAGAATTATATATTGATGTTGGACACAAGTTTATAAAAGCTCATATGGTGAAGTTGTTCATATTTTAATATTTTGAAATTAATTACGAGGACAAAAAATGTAGTAAGAAATGCAAGCGATCATTTGGATTATACATTGTTACCCATTGTATTGAGTTGTGATAATTTAGAGTTTTTTATTTTTTGTTTTAAGGGGTGATTATATATGATCGTGTCACTTTTGTAGTAAATAATTTTAATTGTTTAAACATTTTTTCAACAATCATCATATTCTCACCACTTAAATTTTAATGATTAAAATTATATGGCTGCGATGTGTTGAACTCTAGACAGAATTAAGACAATCCTATTGATGCGGGATATGCTTTAAACCCTTTTTTATATATATTTAGATATGCATCGAATTGTTTTATCACTATGCCATCGACATAGGTACACCAACTTTTAGGTAGAATATGTAGTGTTACAAAAACATGTAGCTAAACTGTGTAGTGTTACAAAAGTGTCAAATGAATAATACCGTACATGAGAGTGTAAGGGTTCTATAACCCCAAATACTTGGGAGCAAATTTATCACCGTGCCATCGGCACGAGTACATGATTATTATGACTCGTGGGCTGGACGAAGCGAGGTGGGGTAGAATGCAATAGAGTTAAATTATTTTACCGCGTACAAATTTATCACGGGAACAAAGCCATCGGCACGTGTACATATTTATCACGGGAACAAATTTATCGCCGTGCCGTCGACACGGGTACATCCTAGTATATATATATATATATATGGAGAGAGAGAGAGAGAAGGGGGAAGAGGAGAAGGAGGTTACCGATCAAAAATGAGGAAAAGGAAAGGATTAAAGGCAATCCAAATCAAATCCCATATTTTGTAATTGACCACAAAAGTGAAAATTTTAAAATAAAAATGCATACTTTGACTCTTATTTGAATATAAAGGACCTACAAATACAACATTACCAAAGAGATTGAGGGAATTAATTTTGGGGGTTACCTTCCAAGATTTTATCCTCTCTCCTTCGCAGCTTAAGTAGGATTCTGTAGGAATTTTCTATATTACTTTTTACTTCTTCCTTCTTCGAGTTTATTCTTTTGTTTACTTGGTTTATTAAATTTCAAGGATTATTTCAGTTTGATAGTATTATATAGTTTGGAGTAATTTATATTGGACATGATATTTCAAAAGTTATAATATTATCCCTAAATTTTAAATTTGATGCAATTAAATTTACCATCAAATTTCCATAAAGAATAATAGTGCTAACATAGCACCCCATGAGGCAAACTTGTTAAGGTGTCAAGTAAGATGGTGCTATATGGATCATATTCAAATTTGGAAAAAATGTAAAATTAACTCTGAACTTTTGAATGATTTTTAATTTTAACCCAATGTTTCAAAAGTTACAATATTATATTTAAAGTTTAAAAATGGCACAATATTAACCCACTTTGACGGGATGCTTACTAGGCCAATAATTGAGTCTTTTAAATTAATAATTTGACCAATTAATGGCTTCCATGTGGCCAAAAATAATTAATTGAAAAATTACTTGAAATTTCCACTTATGGAAAACAAAGCAAAAATTAATAAAATGTTAAACACACCCACCACCCATAGCTCCTCCCTCCACCCACTAGCCATCACCCACCACCATCTTAACCATCTCTTGTCACGTTCTTTTCTCCCTCATTAACACATACACACATGCATACAAACGTACATATATATATATATATATATATATATATGTGTGTGTGTGTGTGTGTGTGTGTGTGTGTGTGTGTGTGTGTGTGTGTGTGTGTGTGTATAACATAAGTACATACACACACATATATAGAAACACACAAATTCATAGACATATACACAAACATACGAACACACATACACACATGAATGTGACACCCCGCCTATTAAAATACCGGGTGGTCAACCATTTATCTAAATAAAATGTTGGTCTTATCCTGATTATTCTTAGCATCATTGTTGAAAAGATTTTAAATTTACTAACCACCTAGTAATTAAATAGACCAGTGCAAAATTTTATCTTTCATTGAAAAATGCAATATCAATCGAGTTCGCAATTCACCAATGGAATCAAACACACTTATTTAATTAGGTGTCTAAATTTAAACAAACCAAATTCAATTTTAATTCAACCCCTATGCATGCATCTAAGTGTCATAAAGCATTAAATCATTCAAATCATGCATATAAAACAAAGACGACAGATTCAGGAAAAAAAAACTTTCGAGTAAAAACCTTTTAACACTTTGAAAAGTTTACAAAACCATTGACTTACATACAACCTGATAATCTCCCACAAGTGTAACGCACGGTGTTTTCTTCAAACCTTCAAAGCTACGAGTGACAGCGAAAAACCCGCAAGTGTCGGTTCGTCATCTTCGGCTCGTCCACACGCAGAGATCTACGCTTGGTGTTCACCGATCAAATATGGATATGCATTCTCCACATAGGTTGAACAATAGCACGGTTGTTCTTTGGGTTCCAAAACAATTCACATAAAGATATTGGGATTTTGCGAATTGAAAAACAAAAAAGGTTTTAAGCCTTAAATGAAGAAGCCAAAGTATTCTGTTGATATGCAGTGTTTGTAGAATGAAAAACGTGAAAGACTTCTTGTGAAAACGGAGTTGGAAAGTCCAATTTATAGAAGACTTAAGGCGGTGGTGTCGTTCGAACAAGAGATGATGCCATTTGAAATATCGCGCGACATCAGGTCTCGCTTGAGCGACAAACGATGTCGTTCGAACGACATCTGTTTTTTAAAATTATTTTCTTCTCTTTTTCTCGATAAAGGTGCCGCCTCAAAAACTCCAAAAATTATATTTCACGAAGAAAAATATTTAAAGATCGGCTCCAATACTTAGAAAATATTTTGTAAAAAATATCCCAATACTCTAAGTGCGTTATTAGGGTACTCTAAAACAAAACCATACCAAAGATAATCCCACTCTGGCTATTTGTTGAAGAACCTTGATTATTCAGATTCGTCTTGATGTTAATGTGATCTTGAACTTCTTTGACGGTGTAACGGTATATGAGATACAAATTGAAAACGGACACAAATGTCCTTACAAATCTCACCCTATGTCTATGCCGGTACAAAATAAAAAATTGAATTATCAAAACATGAATATGACCTATACAAATCTACCCTCCCATAAACCCAAAATTGAAAAGGTAAATGACAGGTCTTCAAATTTTTTTAATCTTCAACAAATTTCAAACATCCTTTGTCATCATCAGGGTATGCAAAAATAATCTTCAATTGTACCTACACACATGAGACAAAGCAAATACTACGTGACGTATCGAGTTTGAAATGATATAAGCATAAACATGAAATCATAATCAATCCCCCCTACATAAACTCCACCATAAAGTCATAATTCATTCTCCCCCTTTTTATTTGTCCGAAATAAACAAAGAAAAGAATAAACAATATAAATCAACTCAGGGTGTCACGGGAAACATAGGCAAGCAAACTATTTTTGATTTTTCAGATATTTCATACAAAAATGAAAAAATAATGTTCCAAAAAAAACACCATGAATTTTCGCTAAGACGACCAAACCGTGGAAACAGAATGAATGGGTGTGAACAGATTCGATAGGAAAATTGACTCAATCATGACAAGTGTGCATGATGCATAAGTGTACTCCTAACGAATGAACATCAAAATGTGAAACCCTGCCCAATTAAATATCGGGTGATCAATCCTTTATAAAATTTATAATAGAATGTTCTGTTGGTTCATTCTTAGTATCACTGTCGAAAACTTAAATCTAATGAATGACCTAACATTTAATTAAACTAGTGTCAAAACATTTCCCAATTTAATTTGAAACCAATTAATTCGGTTAATTTCTGAACATTGAATAATAAACCACACACAATAAATGAATGTTGATTGAATTAAACACTGAATAATTAAGATTGGATAAAACCTTCCACTTCAAAGTCACAAACAAAACAAAAATAAACACTCCACCCAACAAAAAAGAACTATAGAGGAACTGAGCACAATCCCGCTAATGAGGATGGGCGACACATGCCCGAACTGGAGCATCTGAACTACAAACTGAATAAAATGAGAGAAGCGTCTAATCTTAATGACCCGCAACTTCCACAACAGTTGCAGCTCGGCAAACCATCCAAGTATCTAGAACCGGTGCTCCTGTGGCTAACCACGTGTACTAATACATATATATATAGAAAAAAAGAGAAGAAATACAAGAAACGGGTCACAGCCCGAGGTGTAAAAATGATTTAGCTATTATTTAAAACTGGTTCTTAAAATAAGTCTTATACGCGTGTTAGTTATCGAACTCTCACATGAGTTTCTCACCTCTCATCTATTGTGCACGACTAACGTACATATAATCTCCCCGTAGTTATACCACCCAGTCTAACTAGTCAGAACCCATACTAATACTAACTATGCTCACTAGTAGTATTCTCGTGTCGCCCATACAATACGCTATTCAAATAGTTTATCTCACATACTAAGTTTCATTATTCACCGTTCGAATGGTTAATCTTTTATCCACTAAGATTATTTTATTTCTTATTTTTATTCTATCTACTAGTCTAAAAAAGTAGAAAGTTCCCCAAGTACACTCATATATATATATATAGTCTCATCATCCTATATATATATACACTAACCCTTCACCCTTAGGCTAAGACCACTTGGCGCAATGTAATGATTATTATTATTACCAAGTCTACTAATTTCACACAGTAGAAATATTCACAAGTTCATATATATATATATATATATATATATATATATATATATATATATATATATACACACTAATCCTACATCCCCGGGTTTGCACCCATTAATGCACCTATCAATAATAAACCAGCACCCTCGGGTTATCACCCATTAGTGCTCCTATCAAGAGAATCCTGCATCCCTGGGTTAGCACCCATTAATGCACCTATCAATAATAATTACGCACCCCCGGGTTACCACTCATTAGCGAGCCTAACAATAATCATCCTTGTACCCCCGGGTTATCACCCATTAGTACACTTAATCAACAATGTTCTTGCACCCCCGAGTTATCACTCATTAGTGCACCTAATAGTAAGATTCTTGCACCCCCGGGTTATCACCCATTAGTGATCTTAACGATTATATTACATAATAGGCATACACACGTCCTATTAAAATTTATAGGTATTTTCCCAACCTACATATATACTTCTCATACGTATTTTAATCTCAACACTACGTATAGTATAAATATTTAGATTACTATCTCTCTCGTAATCTCCAAGGTATACTCTCCCTATACCAAAATAATTAAAGTATTAATTCTCACATACCTTCCCAAAATTCTGTCTTGTTTAAGTTTACTATCGGGCAGTTTCTCTCACTCCAATAATCGGCAAACTCAAACTGAACACTAAGAAAATTCCTAGAAATTCACTCTGTCGTTCGAACCAGAATGACATGTCGTTCGAACCAGAATGACATGTCGCTTAAAAGACTTCCACATGTCATTCGAACGACTTTGCACGAGATACCCATCTCGTTTGAACCACATCACGTGACTTCGCGCAAGACCCACTGTTTCGTCTTCTTCACCAAATTTCAGCGTTTTCTACCATTTTTTGACCTAAAAGCCTCTAAGATTCAACACCCAACGCCTCATAATTAATACCCATCAACACCTAATAGATTATAAATCATTCCTAACATCCTAGGATCATTAATTCGTCATTAAACATCATAATTATTTAAAATTCCCAAATTGATTCATATGAACCCTAGTTTCCAAATTTTCATTTAAAGAACCTAATCAACCCAAATTCGTTCATCAATATATAATCCAATTCCGTGATTAATCCTCTACATACATGAAGGAATTTAAACTACTAATTAAACTAGTCCTTAATCATAATTTAAATCTCCAATTTTCACCCAATTCGTATGTAAATCATGATTAATTTCGTCTACACTAACATGAGCACGATTATTGCTAAAATAAAGCAAGTAATAAACACTTGTCTCGAATGTGATGGTCTGATCCATTGCTGATGTTGGTATATATGCGTACCTCTCCTCTCTATCTACGCATTGGTGGTCACAGTTTTGCAAGGTGAGGATAATTTGGCCTTCCCTCTTGGAGTTTGGTTATCCCTCACACCCTCTATGGCCGTTCTTTCCTTCCTGTGTCTTTCACCCTAAAAGACTTTTCTTGGCTGCTAAAATAACTCCCAATTTTCGTCCATTCATTAAACCCAAAATTATAATTTACTATAGTGCCCTCTCGAGACGCCGATTAGGCCTAAAATTACCCCGGGACCCAAACTAAACATCCGGGTATACTATTTTAACTATCTCGACCCTCCCGGACTCAACGACGCACTCGAAATGACCATATGAGTTAATAAAAATAAATTCTCTTTTTATTCAATTCAATTAATCCCGACACGACTCACATGCGTGTCAGACTTAAATTACCAAACTGCCGTATTTCTCACTTCCGACAATTTATCAAATGTTATAATTACATATTACATATTACACAGTAATATTCTATAGTTCTCAACAATAAGTATTAACCCTTGGCACGCTAGTTAATAAGTATTTTAATCCGAATTAATAACAAATTAATTTCTCGCATTTTAATTTAATTAATCCAACAACAACAATTAATCGCATACTTATTACCATAATAATAATTAATCACATAATTATTTAAATCATCAAAAATACGGGGTGTTACATACTTCCCCCTTGAAATGGAATTTCTTTCCGAAATTCAGAAAAATATACCAGGTACAGACAACGCTGTAAAAATTTTGCGCATCGCATCCTTGTGCTCACAAGTAAGCTACTCCGTACCAACCATATAGTACTCTATCAAATACCCTTAATAATGAACACTTCACATGTGTTTGTTTTAAAATCCAGGTTACCCTGTCATATAGGCTCTTGCCCAAGCCTTTCTGCTTTAGTTTCACTACTTAAACTTTATTTTAGATATTCACTATCTAGCCTTATACTATTTGCACCTTAGTAGATTTATCCTCTTTTCATATACATACGACTTCGTCTCGTGTCGTTCATATAAGTAAATTGGTCGTGCAATATATTTTACACACAATATATACGATAAGTTTCATTACTTAAACTTTATTTTAGATATTCACTATCTAGCTTTCTATTATTTGCACCTTAGTAGATTTATTTTCTTTTCAGATACATACGACTTCGTCTCATGTCGTTCGTACAAGTAAATTGGTTGTGCAATATATTTCACACGCAATATATATGATAATATCAATTCTTCTCTGATATCCACCTTTAACTATCAAGTAGGACTCACAACAAAGTTTACCGTGCCATACTTCTACTGGCACTCTGCCCGAATGTGAACTTATAGGAGTTATTTGGACACAAACTCCACTAGTGGAAGGTACTGCTCCCGTCCTCCTCTAAGATCTCAGGGTCCACATAAAATTTTCTCTTTCGCATCCGATTAGACCGCTTGTTCTACCCATCCCTCTATGGGTATTAGGTCGTACTCAATCGCATTTTAGTACCTATAATCTCACCATCTCAGCTACAAGAGAAGATCCTTGGGGATACTCTTCCATTCTCTAGTGGAAGGAGCCCCTACTGGTTTCGAATTGTCCGCTCTTTTCCTAACAGTCAGGTAACCCACTAACTTTGGAAATTACTCTACATTAAACCCATTACCACTATTATTTGTATCCTAATACATTTTGCACTCTCTGGAATAAATTTCAGTTTATCTTGAAATGTAAGTCTCTTCCAAATCTTACAGAGTACTCTTCGGCTTACCCGACTACATGTTATCGAATTCGTATGATAATCATAATCCATTGCTCGATTCAATCACCTAAGGCGCTTATACACCCTATGCCTCACGCATTATTGTATAAATGACATGAAACTTTTTTTACTTCAATTCTTGCACACTCGGTATGCTGATGTGGTAGGGGTTCACTCAACCACCCCACTAGTCAAAACTTAGTCAATCCTTCAATGGTATCATTGCTCTATTCCCAATGATACTAAGGCTAGGTGACTCTATTGGCCTTAAGTTGTAAAAGAATTATTGACTCTCAATTATATTCCTTTATAGGTGCAATAACCAACATACAAAACTTATGCACTACCGACCAAACTTCTCTTCAACTCCTGACATTCGCTAGTTTTATGCGTGGGATGTCTCGCAGAGCGATATCCAAATATGGAACCCCCCCGATACACTACTATCTAACCTATTCGGTTGTCATGATCCGTAAGGCCCTTAGTCCATACTATGTACCTTCCCACAATCTTCGTGTATGTACATACAAGTTTAGTCGTACACTCTCATGTACCTAAAAATAACATGAAGTATGGCGCTCTCACTATCCCAACTACTCATCGTTATATATATATAACGATCTCTATCTCTCTGCTCTAAGAAGAACACAATGCATCCTGAGTCTCCTCAGTAAAATAAATTCCTACGCACCGGAATCACATATAACTAGACAACATACTCGCTGAGGTCTATAATACCATGACAATTTTCATATATTCATATATCTGGGCCCAACCCGAATTCAGGTGGCGCCGCACAAAATAAAGATTTCTCCTCCGGGAGTATCCGGCACGACAGTCATATCACTATATTTTTACTATCGTTTAACCATACGGTAATTAATCACTACACATTACCATAATAAACCCTACTAAAGTTGACTCAATGCAGTAGTAAATTATAACAACAATACATATTCTTAGGGCCCACCCGATTCACTCACGGGCAGCATCAAACTGCCCTGCTAACAACAAGAGATACGTTTGTAACAAGACAGTCAAAAAGTAAAGTTCCCCACTCAACTCGACTCACACATGAATTTTAGAGTCTCCAATTTACATATCAGTTGTGACACACCCGTGTCACTAGAATTAATCCTTTACTCAAAAGGTAGAATCAATACCTCACCTGTCTCGCCAAATTACAGGGTCTCGGCACGTGGCTGCCATCACGACCCATGAACATCTGCAATCATTATACATCATAGGATTTCATCCTATAGTTATCCCCTCTCATCATGGACAATTTATTCCATCATGTGGGTTCACGCCCATTATTGAAACGTTGGACCAAGCTCTTTATGCCTTAGTTATGGCTTTACTGAACTCCCATTTACATCCCGGGCCCCATCGACCCTAACATATTGTATGCTACTATTAACGAGGACTCTACTGTCCAGCCTGAACCCATCACTCTCGGGTTATAAATTTCCTGGGCCTAATTTTCATGACCCCAAATTCCTTTGTTGGAAGTATCACTCCTCCAGTTGTTATGCCACACTGGCATGTGTAAGGACACAAGTCTCGATTGAGTCTTAATGTAGTGTTTGCTCAATTTTGGACAAAAACATTTAAGTCATAGAATATTGTTCAAGTGTATCCTTCAAGCCTATGACAAGTGAAAGTTGAAGACGTTGCGGCATTACTTTTCAAGAGAACATCATTGTCGATTTTTGTGCCAAGTTTCACGTCATCATCATGTGGATTCCAATGTCTCCTAAAGGTATAAATGCATTAATATATATATATATATATATAGGAGCTTGGAAATTTATTTTGGGTGTTAATATTTTTCTGTTATTTTTTTTGAATTCATAGTTCTAAAGATTTTATTCTCGGACACCTTTCAGTAGAAAAATCATATCAAATTCGAAAAAAATCAGAAAAATACGAAACTGGCGACCACGCGTTCGTATCGAAATTATCTAGAATCATGGCCTGTAATCTCGTTAGAAAAGTCATTCGAACGACCTCGTTCAAACGAACTTCTAACGAGATTCAGAAATTGTTTTTGTTTTCTCGTTAGAAATTTTGTTCGAACGAATTCAAACTCGTTCGAACGAACTTCTAATAAAATGTCAGTTTCGAGCAGTTTTTTGACAGTTTTTTTTATAACTTCCCACTTTGCCCACTAACTTTCACCACCTTTACATAGTGCGGGAAAGACATTTTCTAAGATAACTTTTTCACATTCTAAGAGTCTTTTGAGAGAAAAATTTTTAAGAAAAAGTTCCATGTTTTGTGTTTGATTTTTATGGATTAAACTCATCAAAAAACACATACACACCCATTTGTTTAGTTTATTCCAAGTACCTATTGATATATCATTGCTTAGAGAGTTTTGTCACCTGGTTTTCTCTACACCAACAAGAAGAGAGTTTTGGTTCTTCTCTACCCCAAAAGGGAGAAAAGTTTATTGCGGTGTTCTCACTTAAAGAAAGGCTTCGCGTGTGGGTTGACGGTGACCATAGCCCCACCGGTGGAGTTCAAGACTGTGGAGGAGTCCACGGTTATTCACTAGGCTGAGGTTCAAGACCAAGGAGCGCGTCAAGGCTTGGACGGACTCAAGTCAGTTTGTGTAAGTCCTCTTGTGTCGAGTCTTTGTAAAAACTATCATACTTAGTGAATTCGTGGCTAGGGCCGTCAGGTTTTTCCCATTTGGGTTTTCCTCGTACATCGGCGCGTCATGTGATTGATTTATTTTTATCTTGCATAATGAATTATAACTCATGCTTAGGGTAATTCAAGATAAAAAATGGTTTTAATTGTCACACTTAATTTAATCGGGTGCTAATTAAATTTGGATAATTGTTTATTTAATTCAAGTCATTTGCTAAAATTGGTTTGGCCTAACTTTATAATGTTGATACATATGACTTAGGCAAATTCTAGGATTTGAATTAATTGGTTTAAGCGAAAATTAATATTTGCGTGTGTTTAATTAATTTTCACTTGGGTTTAATTTTAATTTGAAATAAGAAATGTTGAACCATCACCTTTTACGCTTACGCATAGTAAACAAGAACAGGTAATATAATTTTAGAGAGTTTAAAATCCGGGGATTCACATCGTCTTTCAAATTGGTATCAGAGCCAAAGCGATAAATTATTTCACTAAAGATCTTTCAAATAATTTTTGGCTAAAAGGGAATTTTCCCCATTTTCAAAATTTCCTATTTTCGATGATTCAAACTACGCGTATTGGAAAGCGCGAATGAAATCGGCACTAAAATATATCGACGAGAGATTTTGGATGTCTGTTGTTAACGGGTGGTCCCCACCTACTCATTTATTAGATAATGAGTGTGTTCTCAAACCCGCCGATAGGTGGAGTGAGGGTGAATTTAAACTTTCTAACTTTAATTACCAAGGTTTAAATGCCTTATTTAGCGCTGTCACACCGGATGAATTCCGACGCATTATGACATGTGAGACCGCTAAAGAAGCGTGGGATATTTTGCAACTCACTCATGAAGGTACTAGTGTCGTTAAAGCTTCGAAACTTCAAAACCTCACCACTCAATTTGAAACTATCAAAATGAATGAAAAAGAAACTTTTGATGAATTTTATACTAGACTTTCTGATATTGTTAATTTATCTTTTAACTTGGGAGAGAAAATACCCGACAACCGAGTAGTAAAGAAAATTTTAAGGCCCCTACCCGATAGATTTATTCCAAATGTGACCGTTTTAAATTCTTTACCAACTTTAGCCTCTATGAAATTAGAAGAGCTCGTAGGTGATTTACAAACCTATGAACTAGACATGTTTCCCTCTAAAATTGAAAAGAAAATTGAAAAGGGCATTGCTTTAAAAGCCCGAAAAGAGGTCAAACAAGTAGTAGAGAGCGAGAGTGATAGTGACTCGGAAGATATGGCCTTGTTTGCTAGGAAATTTCGAAAATTTCTTAAATTTAACAAAGATAAATTTAAAAATGATTTTAAGAAATTTGAAACTTCTAAGCATGGCAAAGCCGAAAAGATCCCTAAAATTTCTAAAGAAAATTTAAATAGGGACGAGTCAAATAGGTGTTTTGGTTGTGAGGGTTATGGCCATAGGGCTTTTGAGTGCCCCACTAAACTAAGGAAAGAGGGTAAGAGACCCATTTCATATAATGCGACCCTTAGTGATAGTGATAAGGAAGAGGGACCCGATTTCCCCACTAAGCCCAACTTTGTGGCTTTTATGGCTAGTCATGTGAGTGATAGTGAGAACTCGTCGATTGATGAAACTTTAACACATGGCACTTCCGAGGTCAAAGTTTTTGATTCCCTTGTTTTTTATGATAATGAGAGTGGAGAAGAAAGATAGAGTGAAAATGAAGAAGAGGTTAATGTGAGTGAACTTCAAAATGATTTTCAAGAACTTTATAAAGAATCTATTAAATTGAAAAGAGCTAATTTGAAGTTAGAAGCTAGTTTGAAAGAACGTGTCAAGGTCGTTGATAATAGCATGTTGGTTGAAGACCTTAGGACACGAGAGAAAGCTCTTCTAGAGAAGCTTGAATATATAGAAGGCGAGAGAGATAGCCTTAGGGGTTTAATGGAATCCTTGAAAAAGGAGCTTTTTTCTTTTGAAGAGCAAAATATTTTATTAGAGTCTAACATTTTAGAATTGCAAAATAAATTAAAAGACTCTAGTAATGTCAAATTTGATTTGGAGTGTCGTTCGGAAAAATTAGATAAAATATTAGGAACGGTCCAAATTAAAAATGACACTTGTGGTTTAGGCTTCAATACTTGTAATGAATTTACTCATAACGCCAAAACCAATGTTTTAGGAGAATCTACTAGGAAAGTCTTTAGAGATAATTCCTTAGGTAAATCTTTTCGACATGTTTTTACTTGTACACATTGTGGTCGAAAAGGTCATCTTAGGAAATTTTGTTTTGATCTTAAACGTATTCCTAGAAAATCCCAACATAAAGCAACCAAGGTAGTTAAAATTACTACACCCCAAGATAGTCATTCTTCATTAATTTGGGTTAGAAAATCCGACTTAATTGCTTTGCAAAATGGAGTTTTTGATTCTCATTTACTTTCACATGCTTCCTCCCTTGCTAAATCTAAAGGATGAATGTGTTAGTGTTTGCATACTTTAGCTTTTTTACTTCATGCTATATTCACATGCTAAATGTATGCTTGTTTAATCATTTTCTAGTCTATGCTCCATGCTTATCTCATGATAGAATTATGATTTTTGTTTATCTTTTGTATTATATTTCCTTCATTTTGTTTGCATTAAATGAAAATTACAAAAAGATTTTTGTTTATCATTTGGATTTTATCTCTTGGTAATTTAAGCTTAATGAAAAATTCAAATGATTTTTGTTTGTCTTTTGAGTATATATTTTTTATTTTTGATAAAAAATTTCAAAAACTCAAAAAGATTTCATTTTGTGTGTATTTTAGTTTGACACACTTTATGTGGAATACACTTGTGTTTGAATCCCATCTTTTACGCTCTCATGTGGCTAGAACTTTTGGTTTAGATTGTCAATCCTTATTATGTTCTTTACCATGCTTACATGGAGTAGTTGGATTTTGTGTTGATTAAATAGATTCTATTTTTATATGCCTCTATTCACACATGCACAAGCTCTTTTGAAATTTTAACTTCATATGTATATTTGAGATTTGTGAGGTGTTCTCTTAGTAATCTTGTCATCTACATATTTGTAACCTAGGAGGACTAGTGCATGTCAAAATTCGTTGCACGTGAGATTTGTGTGAAAAATAAAAAATAAAAAATATAAATGTTCACGGGGAAGGGCTCCGAAAGGATTTATTATCCTTTGCGAATAGTAAGCCACTGTTTGTTTGGACCTAAAAGAAATGCGTGGTTCAAAGTCCTAAAAATAAAATTATGGCATTAAAAATAAAACATTTGCTAAGGCCCATGTTTGATTGATATATTCATTCAAATTTAATATAAATGCATATTGAGGGAGATTGGATGGTATATCAACGGTTTGCACAATGTCCATTTATCCTAGTTGCGTATTTCTTGTCTTGACTCGATTGGTTTGTAGAATCATCAATATGCTAGGCTTGTATTCATTGTGTATGTTTGTTCATTGAGTTCAATTTATATTGTCACATGAGGTTATATTCAAATGTGATAAAGTTTGCAATCAATTGAGAACTCCGTGAACATGTTTTAAGTGACTGGGTCTAAATTTAATCGTTACTAGTTCACACCCCAACACTTCCATTTCCATATGACACATTTTTGCCATACGAGTGTGAAAGACTCCTATTATATTTTGTGTGTGTCATTTGTGTGTTTATATCTATATATGTATACTTGAGTCTCTTTGATATATATTATGTATACATATATTTGATATTTTTGTTTAGTCTTTGCTTTGATTTCTAATCCATATATGCATTAATTCATACTTGGTATCCATCTTATTGCATTCTTTGTTGATATCACATGCTTAATAATTTATATATCATATTGGTATCATTTTATTGCATCCTAGTTGGTATCCGATGTTATTATTTGGATTAATTGAATTTTTGTTGCCCATATGCTTTAACGTTCTCATCACTATATGCACAATTACATGTTTTAACTTGTTATCCCATTCTTTTATCCCTTGCTTAGTTTAGAGGGTGTATATGCTTTATTTGGGGGAGATAAGTTACTTTTTTTATTCTTTAGCCTTTGTCTATTCCTGAACAAAAAGGGGGAGAATAATAGGGGAGAAATGGTATCTAATCCTATTATTATCGTATCTTAGTTTGGGGGAGATTTATCTTTGGGGGAGACGTCTTTCTAAGTATGTCATTTGTTTGATAAAGGGGAGAATTAATTTAGGGGGATTAATTATTTAATTGCATTTAATATGTTGATATTTCATATGCGTTTGATAGTTTGATTAAGTGTGCAGGAATACTTCAAAATGGCAACATTCAACATCGGCAAAGATATTGATCCTTGGGCTGTTTGAGTCAAGCATGGTATTTTTATTTTGGGTGGGACAGTGTTTTTGAGTCTAGTGAGCTTGACGGCCCTTTAGGATTTTTGTTTGGTTTTTGTCCCGAAATAGCCAAAGGGGGAGATTTGTAAGGACACAAGTCTCCGATTGAGTCTTAATGTAGTGTTGGCTCAATTCCGGACAAAAACATTTAAGTCATAGAATATTGTTCAAGTGTATCCTTCAAGCCTATGACAAGTGAAAGTTGAAGACGTTGCGGCATTACTTTTCAAGAGAACATCATTGCCGATTTTTGTGCCAAGTTTCACGTCATCAACACGTGGATTCCAATGTCTCCTAAAGGTATAAATGCATTAATATATATATATATATATATATATATATATATATATATATATATATATATATATATATATATATATATATATATATATATATAGGATCTTGGAAATTTATTTTGGGTGTTAGTATTTTTCTGTTATTTTTTTTGAATTCATAGTTCTAAAGATTTTGTTCTCAGACACCTTTCAGTAGAAAAATCATATCAAATTCGAAAAAAATTAGAAAAATACGAAACTGGCGGCCACGCGTTCGTATCGAAATTATTTAGAATCATGGCCTGTAATCTCATTAGAAAAGTCATTCGAACGACCTCGTTCGAACGAACTTCTAACGAGATTCAGAAATTGTTTATGTTTTCTCGTTAGAAGTTTCGTTCGAACGAATTCAAACTCGTTCGAACGAACTTCTAACGAAATTTCAGTTTCGAGCAGTTTTTTGACAGTTTTTTTATAACTTCCCACTTTGCCCACTAACTTTCACCACCTTTACATAGTGCAGAAAAGAAATTTTCTAAGATAACTTTTTCACATTCTAAGTGTTTTTTGAGAGCAAAACTTTTAAGAAAAAGTTACATGTTTTGTGTTTGATTTTTATGGATTAAACTCATCAAAAAACACATACACACCCATTTGTTTAGTTTATTCTAAGTACCTATTGATATATCATTGCTTGGAGAGTTTTGGCACCTGGTTTTCTCTACACCAACAAGAAGAGAGTTTGGGTTCTTCGCTACCCCAAAAAGGAGAAAAGTTTATTGCGGTGTTCTCACTCGAAGAAAGGCTTCGCGTGTGGGTTGACGGTGACCATAGCCCCACCGGTGGAGTTCGAGACTATGGAGGAGTCCACGATTATTCACTAGGCGGAGGTTGAAGACCAAGGAGCGTGTCAAGGCTTGGACGGACTTAAGTCAGCTTGTGTAAGTCCTCTTGTGTCGAGTCTTTGTAAAAACTACCATACTTAGTGAATTCGTGGCGAGGGCCGTCCGAGATTTTTCCCATTTGGGTTTTCCTCGTACATTGACGAGTCGTGTGATTGATTTATTTTTATCTTGCATAATGAATTAGAACTCATGCTTAGGGTAATTCAAGACAAAAATGGTTTTAATTGTCACACTTAATTTAATTGGGTGCTAATTAAATTTGGATAATTGTTTATTTAATTCAAGTCATTTGCTAAAATTGGTTTGGCCTAACTTTGGAATATTGATACATATGACTTAGGCAAATTCTAGGACTTGAATTAATTGGTTTAAGTGAAAATTAATATTTGTGTGTGTTTAATTAATTTTCACTTGGGTTTAATTTTAATTTGAAAGAAGAAATTAAAATTTAGTATTTAAGTTGAACCATCACCTTTTACGCTTCCGCATAGTAAAAAAGAAAAGGTAATATAATTTTAGAGAGTTTAAAATCCGGGGATTCACATCGTCTTTCAGCATGATTTACCATTCCTAATCTTTTCGGTCTCACTTCTCAATTGTGGACACCTTCAACACTTGTAGTTCTACTTCCTTCACGTAGAGAAACTTCACGAGCCATTTCCCCGTCACTGGTCCCACTGACCATTTTGGAAATGTCCTTCTCTCGGACCAAGCAGTCTTAACTTACTGGCTACGCTGGCCTTTCGGAACTATGGTTGGCCTCAACGGCCCTGATTGACTTCATCATCACTTTGTAGGAAGTTAATCAACTTAAAATCAACGAATCGAGTTCCCTATTGGGTATACTCTCATGTGGGGTTTAGCTAACACTGTTAAGTTCAGTTTTGCTTTTCGGCCAGATTCTCTAACCTTTCTGGCTCACTTCTCCTGGAAAGAACGCAATAACTAGTCACCATATAACCTTAACGACATCAACATTAGTCATCCTAGCTGGGTTTCTCATTTATGCTTGTATTAAACTCATGTGTCCTTTATCAACTATAGACCCTTTGGATAATTTATGCCCCACTGCAAGGTACGAAGTTCATTATGCAATTCAACCTTTCTCTTACGATCGGTTTCTATCTTACCCAATGTGATAAACATCAAAATTTCATTCGCATTTTGTTACCACGTCGAATGGAAAACCTCATGGTCAAATCGTACCCAAATTTCTCTCTAAATTTCAAACACACTTCTTCATATGTGGTGATTGCCTCTAATCACTACATTATGCTCCTAAGAGCAATAGCTTTTAACTCCCAAATTTAATTTTGAGTGTCGTTACCCCCACTCTACACCATTATCTTTGGATTTTCTACTTCCGCTGGTCTGTTACATTTTCTCATTTTCTTCTCCGCATCTTCACCGATGGGTTTTCAAAAGAGTCCCTCTGATTTCCCCTTTATCAAATATGCTAAGTGATCCTGAAATCACTCCACCGTTATCTACAACTATGTCCTGGGAACCCACAGTTCCCGAGTGACGATTTTACTATCTCTTACTTAAGTAATCCTCATGGTGATTTTGTTCCCCGATTACTCCATGTCTTTTGTTGAGCTTCTTCTCCCGCAGTTCTTCGTACGGCCCTCGCTGGTCGTCCTAAAATGTTCGGTGTTCGAATCACACAGAATTTCATATAATGAGTCACATCCATTATAATTCGTAGCAGGAGAATGTAAGTCTCATACGTAAGGGAACACAACAATCCTATCATAAGGCTCTACATCAAAGAACGATGCGCAGAAACGTAATAAGCCCCACAGATCCTAAGGACACTAGAACCTGATGCTCTGATACCACCTTTGACACCTCGCCCAATTAAATATCGGGTGATCAATCCTTTATAAAATTTATAACAGAATGTTCGGTTGGTTCATTCTTAGCATCACTGTCGAAAACTTAAATCTAATTAATTACCTAACATTTAATTAAACTACTGTCAAAACATTTCCCAATTTAATTTGAAACCAATTAATTCAGTTAATTTCTGAACATTGAATTATAAACCACACACAATAAATGAATGTTAATTGAATTAAACACTGAATAATTAAGACTGGGTAAATCCTTCCAGTTCAAAGTCACAAACAAAACCAAAATAAATACTCCATCCAACAGAAAAGAACTACAGAGGAACTGAGCAAAATCCCACTAATGAGGATGGGCGACACATGCCCGAACTGAAGCATCTGAAATAGGAACTGAATAAAATGAGAGAAGCGTCTAATCTCAATGACCCGCAACTTCCACAACAGCTGCATCTCGGTAAACCATCCAAGTATCTAAAACCGGTGTACCTGTGGCAAGGCACCTGTACTAATACATACATATATATATATATATATATATATATATATAGCAAAAGAGAGAAGAAATACAAGAAACGGGTCAGAGCCCGAGGTGTAAAAATGATTTAGCAAGTATTTAAAATTGGTTCTTAAAACAAATCTTATACGCATGTTAGTTATCGAACTCTCACATGAGTTCCTCACCTCTCATCTATTGTGAACGACTAACGTACATCTAATCTCCCCTAGTTATACCACCCAGTCTAACTACTTAGAACCCATATTAATACTAACTATGCTCACTAGTAGTATTACCATATTGCCCATACAATACGCTATTCAAATAATTTATCTCACATACTAAGTTTCATTATTCATCGTTCGAATGGTTAATCTTTTATCCACTAAGATTATTTTATTTCTCATTTCCATTTTATCTACTAGTCTCACAAAGTAGAAAGTTCCCCAAGTACACTCATATATATATATAGTCTCATCATATTATATATATACACTAAGCCTGCACCCTTAGGTTAAGACCACTTGGCACACTGTAATGATTATTATTATTACCAAATCTACTAATTTCATACAGTAGAAATATTCACAAGTTCATATATATATAGATATATATATATATATACTAATCCTGCATCCCCGGGTTAGCACCCATTAATGCACCTATCGATAATAAACCAGCACCCTCGGGTTATCACCCATTAGTGCGTCTATCAAGATAGTCCTGCATCCCGGAGTTAGCACCCATTAATGCACCTATCAATAATAATTCAGCACCCCCGGGTTATCACCCATTAGTGCGCCTAACAATAATCATCCTTGTATCCCCGGGTTATCACCCATTAGTACACTTAATCAACAATGTTCTTGCACCCCCGAGTTATCACTCATTAGTGCACCTAACAGTAAGATTCTTGCACCCCCGAGTTATCACCCATTAGTGCTATTAACGATAATATTACATAATAGGCATACACACATCCTATTAAAATTTATAGGTATTTCCCCAACCTACATATATACTTCTCATACGTATTTTAATCTCAACACTACGTATAGTATAAATATTTAGATTACTATATCTCTCGTAATATCCAAGGTATACTCTCCCTATACCGAAATAATTAAAGTATTAATTCTCACATACCTTCCCAAAATCTTGTCTTGTTCAAGTTTACTATCGGGCAGTTTCTCTCACTCAAATAAACTGGCAAACTCAAACTGGACTCTAAGAAAATTCCCAGAAATTCACTCTGTTGCTCGAACCAGAATGCCATGTCGTTCGAACCAGAATGACATGTCGCTCAAACGACTTCCACATGTCGTTCGAACGACTTCGCTCGAGATACCCATCTCGTTTGAACCACTTCGCGCGACTTCGCGCGAGACCCACTGTTTCGTCTTCTTCACCAAATTTCAGTGTTTTCTACCATTTTTGGACCTAAAAAACTCTAAGATTCAACACCCAAAGCCTCATCATCAATACCCATCAACACCTAATAGATTATAAATCATTCCTAACATCCTAGGATCATTAATTCGTCATTAAACATCATAATTATTTAAAATTACCAAATTAATTCATATGAACCCTAGTTTCCAAATTTTCATTTAAAGAACTAATCAACCTAGATTCGTTCATCAATATATAATCCAATTCTGTGATTAATCCTCTACATACATGAAGGACTTTAAACTAGTAATTAAACCAATCCTTAATCATAATTTAAATCTCCAATTCTTACCCAATTCATATGTAAATCATGATTAATTTCACCTACACTAATACGAGCATGATTATTGCTAAAAGAAAGAAAGTAATAAACACTTGCCTCGAATGTGATGGTCTAATCCGTTAGTGATGTTGGTATATACGCGTTCCTCTCTTCTCGATCTACGCGTTGGTGGTCACGGTTGTGCAAGGTGAGGATAATTTGGCCTTCCCTCTTGGAGTTTGGTTTTCCCTCACACCCTTTATGGCCGTTATTTCCTTCCTGTGTCTCTCACCCTAAAAGACTTTTCTTGGCTGCTAAAATAAATCCCAATTTTTGTCCATTAATTAAACCCAAAATTACAATTTACCATAATGCCCTCTCGGGACGCCGGTTAGGCCTAAAATTCCCTCCGGACCCAAACTAAACACCCGGCTATACAATTTTGACTATATCGACCCTCCTGAACTCAACGGTGCACTTGAAATGACCATACGAGTTAATAAAAATAAATTCTCTTTTTATTCCATTCAATTAGTCCCGACACGACTCACACGCGTGTCAGACTTAAATTATCAAACTGTCGTATTTCTCACTTTCGACAATTTATCAAATGTTATAATATCATATTACATATCACACAGTAATATTCTATAATTCTCAATAATAAGTATTAACCCTTGGCACGCTAGTTAATAATTATTTTAGTCCGAATTAATAACAAATTAATTTCTCGCATTTTAATTTAATTAATCCAACAATAATAATTAATCGCATACTTATTCCCATAATAATAATTAATCAAATAATTATTTAAATTATCAAAAATACGGGGTGTTACACAAAATAGTCCTTAGGTGTGTAATTGTTTAATTTAGATGACATCGTCTTAATCATATCAACAAATCAAAGTATAAATGATTACCACACCAATAATGTCCAAAACTACGTAATGCTTTTTCATGACTTTTAAGGACGTGCAAACCATATTAAATTCCATCCAATCTCCCTCATTAAAAGATAATACTTTTTATTTTTCTTATGAGGTGAAGAAACTAAAATCTATTGACCTATTTTTGGCATATATATCTTTTTATTGTCTTCAATTTTTTTGGGCTCTTTTAAACCTCATTAGACCCCGAATAATTTTTAATTCCTCACTTTTTTAGGTCCGTTTAAACGGTGGCTTTATCGCAAAGGAATGAGATATCTTTCGCAACCTTTTTTCGTTTTTCAAAATAAAACACACAAGCTCACAAACGGTTTATATCATGCACTACTTTTTTGTCAAGTGTTATCGCATTTGGTTGGCTGTATAAACAAAATTGAGATGGAAACACACAACCAACATGTGATAGACAATCACAAAAGTCAAAAAAATTCGTGCATGTGTGCAATAAAGAACAAACGAGTCAAACATGTAGGTAGCAATACTATATCATCTCAAAGACTCCAAAGTTTGTAAAGCACATGAATAACACAACATATTGTCTCAAAACACTATCAAATTTCCACATGGATATGGCATGATGTTGTGACTTGGTCATCCCAAATGTCAATTCATAAACGGTGCAAACAAAATTCAAAACTCTTTTGGGATTTTTCAAAATATTTCTTAAAAACAAAAATCTTTTTGTAATTTTTGAACACTGTTCTGAAACAACCCAGTAGTACCAAATATTTATATCAGTATGAACCAGAGGACGACAAACAAAACATTAATTCCAAGGGTCGTTCGAACGAGACTCCTTGTCGTTTGAATGAGGGGACCTCGCGAGAAGGCTTCGCGTGAGAAGATTTCTCGTTACAATGAGAAAAGCCAAATTTCCCAGGATATTCAGAATATCATGCATTTTTTACCAGTGGGAAAATTTCAAAAAAACAGTTCCTGGAATGGGCAAACAGATCCAAAATAGTCCTACCAAAAATAAGAAAAACAAACAAAAATGCTAACAAACTACAAAATAAATGGTACATATTAGCAATAGTCATAAGATAACATCATGCGAATCAACCTATGCTAGCAAACATGTCTAGATCTCAACCGGTAGGTGCAGTGGAGTTTTCCAAAGACGGTGACATCTTTATAAACAACTCCATCAAATCATGAGAACTCTTGACCAAAAACTTTACTTGCTCTCGAATACGTGCAAACTCTCTATCATTATGTGCAAGAAAAGTATCATGGGTGGGTGCATGTGTGAGAACATGTGTAGAATCAACGCGTGACACATTACCCAACTTAAAACAAAACTCCCTAAGGTGTCCTCTCTTTTTGCAATGGGGCAAACATAAACAGGCCTAGATACACCTCTCTCAAAATTTCTCATACGCGCTCTCCTAATAGGTACGGTATGCCTAGGTGGGTTGGGTCGAGAGCCATGTGAATCTCTCACTAAAGTAGGAATCGGCTCGTGTGCAACAAAAGAAATTGATACACTATCATGACCTTTTCCTAAACTCTCACCACCACCCAAAATGGGATTGAGAACCATCTTTTCAGCCTTCTTAGATGCATTATCTAAATGGACTTTGACCTCGTGGGCACATTCGAGATCACTCTCGAGTTGGGATACACGTATCATCAGACTAGACAACGTGTCTGCCAAGTCACATTTTTTCCTCCTCAAACCTTCTTTCTCTCTCTCCAAATCTAAAACCCGATGACCTGAATCCCTATTATACTTCTTTGTTTTCAAGGTCTCGGTGTACAAATCCCTAAAAGCTTTTTGGATCTCACTTTCATCTCCACTTTCAAACTCTCTCTCATCCCCACTAGAAACACTCGACTCGTCATCGTCGCCCTCGAGAACACTGTCATCATGGGACAAAGTAGGTTTACTCACACGACTCGAAAAATCTACACACATCCCAAGTGTTAAACCTTTATCAGAATCATCCCCCTCATCTTTCTCATCTCCCTCACTATTACTAAGTGTGGCGGGCATGGCAGTTTCTTTACCCTTTCTCTTTATCCTAGTAGAACACTCTTTAGCTATATGTCCTCTACCCTCACACTCAAAGCACCTGATCCAATCCACCTTATCACTTTCTTTGGCCTCTTATTTTTTTTCTCAAAAGATATATTTTTATTGGAAGAATTTTCTTTAGACATTTTAAGAAACTTTTAAAAAAAATCCCAAGTAAGGCCATGTCAAAATCAGACTGATCCTCAGACTCGGACTCATATAAACTCACTTTCTTTTCCTTATCTATTTTCCTAGAAACATCCTCTCTCGATCTCGACTATGACCTAAGTTCAATCCCATTATCTTTAGGTTTGATAGTTTGGGGAAACATATATAACTCTTAAGTCTGAAGATCACCTACCAACTCTTCTAACATAAGTGTGCTCAAATTTCCCATCGAGTTTAAAACAATGACTTCAGGAATAAAACATTTTGGAATGGATCTCAAAATCTTATTCACAACCCGCGTGTTATCAATTATCTCACCCAAATTAAAATTGTTGTTGACAATGTCCAACAAACGTGCGTAAAACTCATCAAAAGTCTCGGATGCTAACATAGTAATGGTCTCAAATTGGGTGGCTAGATTTTTTAATTTGACTCTTTAACGGCGGTTCTACCTTCATGTGTCAATTTTAAAACATCCCATGCCTCTTTCGACGTGGTGTACGTCATAATACAGCGAAATTCGTCAGGAGTGGGGTGGCAATTCGGGTTAGTCATGTCATTTTCGGGTCGCATTGATTTTGATTTTAGTATAAGTTTTGGGTACTCTTAAATCTATACAAACTAATCGTGTCATGTTCGGGTCATTTTCGGGTTATTACCGTAAACGGGTTATCGTGTCAAAAATTTTCAGCCCTGATGGCTCCAGAAATAGCACTCAAACCACGAGAATTAAAGTTAGACAATTTATAATCGTCCTCAGTCCAGTTTGACACAGGTTTTAAAGAGGTGACATTATCAACATTCACGGTGAAAGGAGTCCAATAATTTTTAACCAACAACCAAACTCGCTCATCTATAGCTTTTAAAAAAGATTTCATGCGTGCTTTCCAATAGGCTTAATTATCACCGTCAAAGATGGGCACCCGATTATATAAGTGATCCATTGAAAAACTTGTGACAAAACCAAATTTTTCAAAAAGGATTGATATCATAAAATTTATGCGAAAAATAGGAATACGCGATAATTTAGCGCAACCTGCTCTGATACCAATTTGAAAAAAGCAATATCAATCAAGTTTTCAATTCATTAATGGAATCAAACACACTTATTTAATTAGTGAAATTCTGTTACTAAAGCCGTTTATTAAAAATAAACAATTTAAGTAACTCCGAGCTGTTTTTTGAGGAAACTCTTTTCTTGAAAAACCAAAACTATTGGAACACAAGATGTGTTTAATAAGAGTATGTACGAGATCTATTCAAGATTTTACTAACAGGTTTATAAAACAGTTTTAAACAAACTTTAAAACCCAGCACAACCAAGAATGAGATGACAAGATGTAGGAAGATTAAGTACAAGATTTTTTACGTGGTAAAACCTCACCAATTGAGGAAACATCCACGACTCCCTCTACGGAGTAAAACAAAAATCCACTATAAACAAACTTAACAGTTACAAACTATATAAAAAACATGCATACAACTCAGACCTATATAAGTTTAGGAATGTACCCTCTGGTGTCCTTATAACTTCTCTGCAGTTCTGATTGTTGATGTTGTCCTCTCAGTTTGTTAACTCCAATTTGTTCAAGCTCTTTACGTCGACTCTTTTTCTCAAGATCTTATTACCAACACTTTTCGTGTTGTAGTGTGAAAGTGTTTGCGGAGGTGCTCTCTAACACATTCATGCACACACTCACACTTATTAAGTACAAATAGTCCTAGCAAATTACATATAAGTCTATATGCTGTGATTTTTCTTTTTCTCTCTTCTCACAAAACTTTGAACCTGTTTGACCTTTAAATCAATCCCAGAATCCACGGATATCTTGCTTAGAAGACAGTCAAGATCTTAATCAATCTCAGAGTTTTGAAAATATTTTCGTGATTGAAAACCTCCAAGTGTGATTCCAAACTAGGTCAAAGGTTTAGTTTTAAGAGAACTAGAAACATAAAATTTTTTTGTTGATTTCAAAGTTTAAAAACATTTACAGAAAACGAATCAACAAAATATTTCTCAAGCTGAGAAACAAACATGCAAACTAAGTGTAATATATCATGAAAAACTCAGATCTGAAAATTTCTATATACAAGAACAACCGATCTAAAAAAATGATTAAGTTGGAAACAAGATCCAAAGAAGAAGAGGTTACAGCAACAAACCAACTCTCAAATCATCTTTCAAAACACTCAAACACTCAAGGTTGTGTTTGGTAAAGTATAGAGGTTTGAAGATTTATATTTGGTGTGAACTGTTTAGACGATTTAGGGTTAGGGTTAGGGTTTCTAACTCTTTTTCTCTCTGGTTTCTCTCTTCTCTCTCTTCTCTCTCTCTACTCTCTCTTTCTTTTCTCTCAAAAGACAAAATGGCAAAAGTCTTCTAATGCTGAAAGTAGGAGACTTTTTATGAGAGGCTGGGAAGGTTCGAGAATAAGGATTGAAATCAAGGGACCAGATTTAGTCAAGTTCAATTGACTTAGATCCAAGGGCATACGATAAGCGGTGGTTAAAGCTCTCCTGATTGGTTCAAAGGTGATCACAGGGATTATGATGGAAGACATGCAGATCGTTGATAAGAACGATCCAAGGGATGAAAATGATCACTCGAATTGTCTCAGCAAGGAAACACACTTCTCACCAATCAGAAGCTAACACATGTTGGCATATGAGGCGAGATAAAACGCGCGTCTAAATTAATTACAAAGTAAACCCTGAAGTCTCTGCCGCTTTTAGTTTCTACCCAAACTAACTTTAGACAGACAAACCAACATTCTAAAATAGCAGATTTACCCCATAACCTTTTAAAACCAAGTTTTATTAATAAAACCTTATTTTTAAAAAATCCCAAAAAATATTTAAAAAACAATATTGGGGATTTAAACACACTCAACATATGTACACACACTAATATGCAATATGACATGTAAATGATTCATTCTACTGTGTGTGAGTGTTGGTAATTAGGTCCAGATCCCTTCAATCAAAAATGAAATAGTAATGCAAGCTCTGAGGTTCTTTGGTTTCTAGGTTAGACATAATTTTGTCACAATTTCCAAACTAGATGAACACTTATACAGTATAGACTTAAGTGAGTCAAGAGCATAAGGGCTTCAATATCCCCCTTTGGAAATATGAGATAAAATCTCCTTTGAGTCAACTAGGACTCGTAGGTCAACAAAAAGATAAGAAAAACCTATTCCTATAAAAATCTATATACCCAAAACCTAGAAAGCAAAAGTACATAACTCAACTATTTACAATTGAATACCCTATTACATCCGTTGAGAAAAACTGTACAAAAACCTTCAACGAATCACTAAGATCAAGCAGTTTAGCATATATACAAGTATTCATAACGACTCAAATTTCTCCCCCATTTTGTCTCAAATGGACAAAGGGAAAAACTTGGATAAGCAGCAAAGGTATTACTCAGCACAAACCATACCAATAGATTTACGCAAGGAAATGAATCAATTATAATCTATAGGTTTGGTGAACATATCTGCGAGTTGCAAATCAGTAGGAAGATAATTGATTTCCAATTCCTTAGTTTCAACCAATTCGCGTATAAAGTGATGTCTAATTTTTATGTGCTTTGTTCGCGAGTGTTGAACAGGGTTTTTAGAAATATTAATCGCACTTTGATTATCACAATAGAGATGCAATTGATTTTCTTGAATACCATAATCACTTAGCATTTGTTTAAGCCATAGTAATTGATCACAACAGCTGCCAGTGGCTATGTATTCAGATTTGGCTGTTGAGAGTGATGTGCAGTTTTGTTTCTTACTACTCCATCCTACCAAGTTATTACCTATATAATAACATGCTCCTGATGTGCTTTTACTATCATCAGTACACCCAGCCCAGTCAGCATTAGTGTACCCAATTATAGTGCTTGGTGTGTCATTAGTGTACCAAAGTCCTAAATTTAGAGTGCCTTTTACATATTTAATGATACGTTTAACATCATTCAAATGGCTCTCTTCACGGTTATTTTGATAACGAGCACATACACACACAGCATACATAATATCAGGACGTGAGGCAGTAAGATATAGTAAGGTTCCTATCATACTACGATATAGAGTAGGATCTACGGATTTTCCATTTTCATCTTTAGAAAGTTTTAACGTAGTACTCATGGGCGTTTTAGCATCTTTAGCACTCTCGAGGCCAAATTTTTTTACTATCTCTAAAGCGTACTTGGATTGCGATACAAATAATCCTTCTGGATTTTGTTTGACTTGAAGGCCTAAAAAGAATTGTAACTCCCCCATAAGGGACATTTGAAATTCCTTATGCATAGTTTCAGAGAAGGATTTTACTTCTGAGGGAGAAGTTGATCCAAAGATAATATCGTCAACATAAACTTGAGAATAATGATGTGTTTGTAAAAATGTTTGACAAAAAGAGTTTGATCATTTCCACCTCTTTTGAAACCTTTATCTAAGAGGAAACTGGAAAGACGCTCATACCAAGCTCTAGGTGCTTGTTTATGGCCATACAGAGCCTTTTTAAGACAAAAAACATGATTTGGATATTGAGGGTCAATAAACCCTTTAGGTTGTTCTACATAGGTCTCTTCAGTCAATATTCCATTAAGGAATGCAGATTTGACATCCATTTGGTAAAGTGTAAAATGCATGTGGCAAGCTATAGCAAAGAGCAAATGGACAGATTCTAAACGAGTAACAGGAGCAAAGGTCTCGTTAAAATCTATTCCTTTAATTTGAGAGTATCCTTAAGAAACTAATCTAGCATTATTTCTAATGATTATCCCATTTTCATCAGACTTATTTTTAAAAATCCAACGTGTGCCAATAACCTTTTTGTGATCAGGACGAGGAACAAGATACCAAACATCATGAATGACAAATTAAAGAAGTTCTTCCTGCATTGCAGAAATCCAGTGAGAGTCATTCAATGCCTCATTTACATTCTTTGGTTCCACTAGGGAAACAAAACATTCATAATGTGCATAGTTTCTAAGTTGGGATCTTGTACGCACTGGCTCACTAGGGTTACCAACTACGTTATTTATGGAATGATCTTTAGAAACCCAGTTAGGTACTTCAGGTGTCTCAATTGGTAATGAATCATCTATTTTAGGAGAGTTATTTTGTAAAATGTTTGTAGGCTCTTCCTCAATAGTTGATTCACCAGTCTTACTCTCTACAGTAGTGTCACTCATAATTATATTTATGGATTCCATCAAGGTTTTAGTGCGAAGATTAAACACTCGATAGGCTCTACTGTTAAGCGAGTATCCTAAAAATATAGCTTTATCTCCTCGGCTCTCAAATTTGGACAAGTGTTCCCTATCTTTCCATACATAACAAGTACTACCAAAAGTTCTAAGGTACTTAAGATTGGGTTTTTTCTTGTACAAAAGTTCGTAAGGGGTTTGTTTGGAATTCTTTCTAAGATAGACCCTATTTATGATGTGACAGGCAGTACGAATAGATTCTACCCAAAAATACTTAGGCAAATTCTTGGCATGTAACATAACACGTGCCATCTCTTGAAGGGTATGATTCTTTCTCTCGACAATTCCATTTTGTTGAGGAGTCTTAGGAGCACTGAATTCATGTTTGTAACTATTATAGTCACAAAATTCAATAATACCAGTGTCTTTGAATTCACCACCTCTATCACTACGAATTCTATTTACTTGAGTGTCCTTTTCATTTTCAATCCGAAGAAGAATTTTTAGGAAAGTTTGAAAAGTGTCGGACTTTTGTTTTAAGAAAGCCACCCAAGTAAATCTGGTGAAGTCATCAATCATAACTAGAATATAACTGTTTCCACAAAGACTAACAGTTTGGGAGGGACCCATTAGGTCCATATGGATGAGCTCCAAGGGATTAGAGGTAAGAATATCATTAACTTTCTTATGAGGTGCCTTAAAAATTTTACCTTCTTGACAGGAACCACAGACAATGTTAGGAATGGGTTTGATTTTAGGAACTCCTCTAACTATTTCCTGAGAGGCCAGTCTACTAAGATTATCGTAATTTATATGACCCATTCTGTTATGCCATATCTCATTGTCATCCATTCTGGCAACCTTACAGATTTTAGAATTATTCATGACAGTATAACAATTGTCAGGAGTCCTAAATCCTGTAGTTATGCATTCACCTTTTTCATTTAAAATTTTGCAATTGTTCTTTGAAAAGGTAACAGTATGATCTGAGTCACAAAATTGCGATATGCTAAGTAGATTTTCCTTAAGACCTTTCACTAGAAGGACATTTTCAAGAACAGGAAGTCCATTTTCTTGGAGAGTTCCTTTGCCTGTGATTTGAGATGAAACTCCATCGCCAAAAATGACTTTACCTCCAGCAAAGCTGGTTTTGTTTAAAAGTTTAGTTTTATCCCCAGTCATGTGCTTAGAGCATCCAGAGTCTAAATACCAACCGGATGATGTGTGTTGAGCTTTTAGAGCAGTGACAACTATGTTACACTTCATCTGAGATAATAGATCATCTTTTCTAACCCAAATTGCTCTAGTTTTCATTTTACGCTTATTAGCCCTCAATTGATAAAATTTGCGAGCATTAAATTTTTGCTGAAAAATGTTTTGCGCATGATTTTGAATTTTATGAAAGACTTTAGCATTTGGTTTAGGAAAGTGCTTAGGAATCCTTCTAGGAAATGTTCTCTTAGGTTTGGTCTTTCTCTTCCTATAATTAGAGTTTTTGTCAGGTTGTTTAGGAAGTACATAATTGTTCCGGCTCCTCCTAGAATAGTTAAAGTTCTGATAAATAGGAGAACTATAGACAGGTGTAACTAGTCTCCTAGCATAGCAACTATCAAAAGAGTGACCGTATATATCACAGTAAGAGCAATAAAGATTGCTCAAGATTGGGGTCTCCTTAGGAAAGTCTCTAAACAAAGGTTTTCAGAAGTTTTGAGGTTGAACTCTATTCCTAGGTAGTACAGGTTTGAATGTAGATTCACTCTTTCTAATAGAGGGGCAGACGTATTTAGCCTTAGGTGAACTTTCATGTTTAGAGAAACTTGATTCCCCAATGTTAAAATTTTAATGTTTTGAATCAAACTCAGTTTTTAGACAATGAAAATCTGGGCATGTTTCAATAGGCCTTTTGCCTCCTGACACAAACTTGATAGGTTCAAAAGATTTTGTTTGTGTCTTCGAATTGGGGCAAAACCCTATTCCAGTTCGATCATCAGAATTGGTTCTTGATTCAGCAACAAATTCATCAAAGCAGTTTGAATTATTTACAAATTTTGTAAATTTTTTGAAAATAGTTGCTATATTTTCTTTAGTTTGTTCCAATTCTAACAATGTCCCTGTTAACACAAAAATTCTCCATATACGAGGACCAATCAGAAAAGGACACGTGTCATCCTACGTGTCAATATTCGACACCCGAAGAATGTTAGTCGGCACCCGAGGAGAGTTGGTCGGCACCCGAGGAGTATTAGTCGGCACCCGAGGAGAGTTGATCGGCACCCGAGGAGTGTTGGTCGGCATACCAACCAGGAATATCAAAGGATAACTACGCATTTAATGATCATTAATGTACATTTATATTGTAGATGACAACACATAGCATACCAAGCAATTAGATTCGTTGAATGTAGACATAATGTATAAATGTCTACATACAATGAATCACTTTATCTCCCATCACTATAAATACATGTATTCCCTTAGCCAAAGGGGAAGAGAGATCCAAGAGATCCAAGAACCGAGAGACACAATACACAAGATCCATACCTTTTTCTCTCTCTACACCACATTGTGCTATTGTAAACCCCTGGGAATAAAATAACAGTGGACGTAGGCTTTTCCTTATAGCCGAACCACTTTAAAAATCTTGGTCTCTCATGTGCTTGATTGGATTGCTTTTATCTATTTATCTGTGATCATAAAAATGGGATTCGGTCCAGTTTTTTGCATCAACAGATTGGCGCCGTCTGTGGGAACGTGTTACAACCATTGTTCTCCATCAAAAGCTAAGTTTTTATTTTCTCTACGTATAATCAATTATACATACATCTTCTGATTCAATCATGATTTTTATGTTTATATACATAAATTAATTGTCCAATTTTTATCTGCAAAATGTTTCATATCATGATTTTTAAATCATAACTATTAGATTAATTCTTATTTAGAAATCTGAAAAATAGTGGATTTCATAAATCACAACTTTTTGCTTGATTCTCAAGTTTCTATTTTATATCATGGAATAAATATTTTAAATGATTACATATACCAATATATACGATGATGATAAGATTTAATCATTTTCATTGTTGATTTTGAAATAAATTTTGTAAGATCTTTGATGTCTATTTAAATTCCCATCATATTTTTAATAAAAGAATGGGAAAAGGTTAAAGACAATAAAAAGTCTTCTCATGGAAATCATGACCCAGATCTATTTTCTCTCTCTTCAAGTTTGAGTCTTTTTGCATTCACTTTTATGAACTATATACTTAATTTGGTTCATCTTCCATCTATGTCAATAAAGTCAAATTGATTGATTTTTTATATAAATTTGGTAATAACTTTAATCATTCACCATATTTTATCTCTCCAAATTGGGAATAGGAAGGGATCAATATAAAAAATAACTTTCTCTCACCTGAAAAATCATTACCCACCTCTTGTAAAAGAGGATCAGTAAAATAATCATGACCATATCAAGACTTTGGGCACAAATTTGATATGTTGGCCCCTTGTTCATCACATCACAAGGTTTCTTTGTCGAAATCACACGATCTAGTGGGTTATATATTTATTCATTTAATTAACATTCTTAAGGCTTAAATTTTACATTGAATGTTATTTTTTGATCTAAAGATTCGATATATTCTGGTCATCCAACCATATATTCTATAATTTGAGATATCCTTAAATGTTGGTCGGCAACATCCATTTTGTTTGTCGGCAGCAGTAGAATCTTGGGGCATTAAAAAATGCTAAACACCCCTGATATTTCTTTAAACACGAGTTCGGCTTGGGGACAAGCAGGGGGCTTAAGTCTTTTTTAACTTATGATCACCCCAAAAATATTTTTAAAACCAAGTGATAAATAATTTTCAAACAGCAACTTATACCTGATTAGTTGATGGAGATTAAATAAATTTACAAAAAGCTTTACGTTTTATTTATGATGCATATTTGATAATAATTTGTCCATCTCACACACATTTGGCATAAAACATATTATTTTATATTTTGAAATTAATATTTTTATTTCTCAAGCATATACATATCAAATATTGATTGGATGAGTAAATTATTCTCATGACTAATCAATTCAGCCGACACATATGGTAGAGCAAATTATTAATTTTTACAGGTTCAAGATTCAACGCCGACGAATGCTCGGAAACAATCTGGAAACTATTATCATAGCTCGGCAGTATAAATTTCATCTCAGCGAGGAACTATTGATTTTATTATTGCTATGATATCTGCTCCAGCACAAATGATTCTATATATCCATTGGGATTCATATTCTATATTCATCTCAATATGGAGCACGGCGAGATACTTATTATCATATTCAGCTCTGAGGAGAACTATAACATTTATTATATTTCACCCCCAACGGAAAGTTGGTCGGGGTAATTCTTATTTATATGCAGGCCCAGCAAAGTTCTCGGCCATATTCTTATGTTCGGGAAAATATTATTCTTATTCGGCATTCTGCAATTATGCCTTGACAAGATACTTATTCAGTTTTAAGGAGAATTACAACATTCGTTCGGATATTTCTTATTTATATTCAGGCCTGACAACGTTCTCGGCAATATTCTTATGTTCTGAAAGATCTTATTCTTGTTCGGCATTATATGATTCTACCTCGACTGATCGGCGAGGCACTTTATTATTATTCTTTATATCTATTTGGATGCATATTCTATTCTCATTTCAGCATGGAGCTCGACAAATATTTATAATCATATATTCAGCTTCAAGGATATCTCCAACATTTATATTATCTTATTCCCAACAATCTGTTGAGGAGGTCTCCAGCATTTATTATATCTTATTCAGCTCCAAGGATGTCTCCATCATTTATTATATCTTATTCCCAACAATCTGTTGGTCATCGCCGAGGAGGTATCCTGCATTTATAATCTTATTCCCAACAAATCTTTTGGTCAGCGCCGAGGAGGTCTCTAGCATTTATATTATCTTATTCCCAACAAATCTGTTGGTCAGCGACGAGGAGGTCTCCAGCATTTATATTATCTTATTCCCAACAATCCGTTGGTCAGCTCCGAGGAAGTCTTCATCATTTATTATCAATTACCACCAACTCCGATTGGTAGATAAAATCCAACTCCGGTTGGTAGACAAAATCCAACTCCGGTTGGTAGATAAAATCCAACTCCGGTTGGTATTGGTCGATAAATCTCATTCAAAGTTCACATTCCACAGTTGGGGGCTTCTATTACATATATATTTGTTCATTTGGTGGCACATTCTTATATCATCATGCAGTCGATCATCAAATTCAACTCCACAAACTCAAAGGCCCCGACCAATCATCATTCAGGAGTTGTTTTTCTTGCTCAGGAATTACTTTTGATATTGAAGTTCAGGAGGTATATTGAAATTCAAGAGGTGTATTCAGAAGTATCAGGGCATGATGAAAGAAAGCGATAAGTATTCCACCGAGGAACTCTGTCAGACCAGAAATTAGAAGACAAGTTTCCTATATGGAGGCTATATGTAGATGGCTCATCTTGCACTACAGGCTGTGGGGCAGGGATCGTTTTGAACAGCCCAGACGAGGTCGACATGGAATATGCCCTACGTTTCTAATTCAAAGCTTCTAATAATGAGGTTGAGTATGAGGCCATGATTGCAGGTCTTAATTTGTCAAATACTATGGAGGCACAACAGGTTATTGTCTTCAGTGATTCTCAATTGATCGTAAACCAAATGTTGGGAATATTTGCAACCAAAGGAGAATTGATGATCAAGTATAAAGCAAAGGTGATGGAGTTAGTATCATAGTTTGTTGCTGTTCAACTGGTAAGAATATCAAGAATGGAGAATGTGAGAGCATACGCCTTGGCCCGATTAGCATCAGCTACTCGTACCGAGCTGCGAAGAACGATACCAATTGAAGTATTAGAAAGTCAGAGCATAGATGAAGACCTGACGATGAATATTATTACCCTTGATTTAGGACCATCTTGGATGGATCCCATCAGAGCATATATTGAGGAGGAACAATTACCGGAGGATAAGCTCGCTGCCAAGAAATGGAAGTTTAAAGTTGCTCGGTATGTACTAATTAGTATTTTGTATAGACGAGGAATTATGGCAGGTTTGCAAAGATGTGTACATCCCTCCGAGGTGAAAGAATTGATTAAAGAGATCCATGAAGGGTCCTGTGGAGCCCATGTAGCAGGTCGGACACTTTTGCAAAAGGTGATGACGCAGGGATACTACTGGCCGACGATGAGAGCTGATTGTATAGCTTATGCCAAGAAATGTGACAAGTGCCAACGCTTTTCCTCCATCCGAAGAACTCCACAAACATTGTTGACACCCATCACTTCTCCTTGGCCATTTGCCATGTGGGAATTGATTTGGTTGGACCACTGCCGACGACCCGAGGAAGATTCAAATACCTCGTCATTGCCATCATCACAGACTACGGAACACAATTCGATAACGAGGAGTTTGCTGCTTATTGTCATCAGTCAAACATTTTGAAGGTTCATTCAGCACCAGGTCATCCTCAGAATAATGGAAAAACTGAAGTGACGAGCAGAACATTACTAAATGGTTTGAAAAGGAGTCTATGTAAGGATAATTGGATTAATGAGCTACAGTCAGTATTGTGTGCAACACTACGCTGCCCAGCAATAAAAGCAAACACCGATAGTTCAAACCCACGATCAACTTCGGTTGGTCAGATAGTTCGAAAGAACCAAAAAATACTCCTTTGGTTAGGAGGTGACACTAGCGTGATCAACTACGGTTGGTAAGATAACTAGTGGAGAGTTCGAAAGAACCAAAAAATACTCCTTTGGTTAGGAGGTGACACTAGCGTGATCAACTACGGTTGGTAAGATAACTAGTGGACAGTTCGAAAGAACCAAAAAATACTCCTTTGGTTAGGAGGCGTACACTAGTGTGATCAACTACGGTTGGTAAGATATCTAGTGGACATATAGTTCGAAAGAACCTAATAGTTCGAAAGAACCAAAAATACTCCTTTGGTTAGGAGGTGTACACTAGCGTGGTCAACTACGGTTGGTAAGATAACTAGTAAAAAGTTCTTTGAAAAACAAAATACACCAAGTATGGTTGGTCGGGAATAAAAACCCACTAACTGTAGTTGTCGACAAGAAGAATTTATTGACCTTAGTTGGTCGGATACATTTTATAAAGACAAAAATTTACCAAGTATGGTTAGTCGGAGATAAACTCTCACTAACTATAATTGGTCGATGAGCACAATTTAACAACCTTGGTCGGTTGGAAAAAATTTAAACATTTTTATACTCATTACTTTATTATTAAGTGATCGAGCAACATTTTTAATACTTGTAATTCTTTTTATTACTAAGTTGGTCGATGAACAACACAATATTGTTATCTTTTTAACAGATACATATGCATAAATGTAAAGTGTTTGATATTTACAAGACAATAGCAATTAAGATTGTGAACAAAAATGAAAGTCTTTCATTAAATTCAAAAAACAAAATACATTGAGAATGAAAATGTATACTAACTATTACATTGAGATTCCTATTCTATTGGTTTCTTTTCCTTCTACTTTTGAAACAGGTTCCTCGTCAGCAAGAGGATCATCTAAAATATAAGGGGAGTTTATGAAGTTAAGATCTTTCAACATTCTGATATTCATCACAGATGATCTGTCCGAGAAGCACTAGCTCATTCCCGAGAATCTCTTGCTCGTCCCTAAGAATCACTTGTTAGTCCCCGAGAACCTCTTGCTCGTCCCCGAACAGAGGTAGAAGTCAAAATCATCATCTACAGCACTGAGATCTTTACTACTGTCCCGACCAATAATGAAGAAGAAGTTGTATGAAAATATTTCGAAGTCCACCACTAGCTTGGTACTAATCAGATTGAAGAGTTGGGTTCAAAAGCTAATATGTTACTCGACAAAGTATTCAGAGGAGCATAAATCAGAAAAATCAAGCACGTGAAGTTAGCACTCAGTTGCTCGACACAGGAAGCAGTTGGTCGGCTGGCAAACCAATCAACATACTTGAAGATTATGACAAGCTACAAGTTTTATACTATGGCATGGATGCATCCAAATTCCCAGGGGTGATACATAGCACACGGAGTTCCTCAAAAGAAAGATTAGCAACCATCGATCAGCCTACATCATATGTCGTCCAGGAGATAATGCACTTTATGTTGAACAAATCAAGAAGGTAGATCAAGAATTTCACGAGCACCGAGCAACACTGCAGAATAAATACTCCATCCTTTCAAGTAAACCATCAAGCATGGAGCATTGGGGGCTTCTGTTAACACAAAAATTCTCCATCTACGAGGACCAATCAGAAAAGGACACGTGTCATCCTACGTGTCAATATTCGACACCCGAAGAATGTTAGTCTGCACCCGAAGAGAGTTGGTCGGCACCCGAGGAGTATTAGTCGGCACCCGAGGAGAGTTGGTCGGCACCCGAGGAGTGTTGGTCGGCATACCAACCAGGAATATCAAAGGATAACTACGCATTTAATGATCATTAATGTACATTTATATTGTAGATGACAACACATAGCATACCAAGCAATTAGATTCGTTGAATGTAGACATAATGTATAAATGTCTACATACAATGAATCTCTTTATCTCCCATCACTATAAATACATGTATTCCCTTAGCCAAAGGGGAAGAGAGATCCAAGAGATCCAAGAACCGAGAGACACAATACACAAGATCCATACCTTTTTCTCTCTCTACACCACATTGTGCTATTGTAAACCCCTGGGAATAAAATAACAGTGGACGTAGGCTTTTCCTTATAGCCGAACCACTTTAAAAATCTTGGTCTCTCATGTGCTTGATTGGATTGCTTTTATCTATTTATCTGTGATCATAAAAATGGGATTCGGTCCAGTTTTTTGCATCAACAGATTCAAAAATTCTCCATTCTTGATATTCTTACCAGTTGAACAGCAACAAACTCTGATACTAACTCCATCACCTTTGCTTTATACTTGATCATCAATTCTCCTTTGGCTGCAAATATTCCCAACATTTGGTTTACGATCAATTGAGAATCACTGAAGACAATAACCTGTTGTGCCTCCATAGTATTTGACAAATTAAGACCTGCAATCATGGCCTCATACTCAACCTCATTATTAGAAGCTTTGAATTAGAAACGTAGGGCGTATTCCATGTCGACCTCGTCTGGGCTGTTCAAAACGATCCCTGCCCCACAGCCTGTAGTGCAAGATGAGCCATCTACATATAGCCTCCATATAGGCAACTTGTCTTCTAATTTCTGGTGTGACAGAGTTCCTCGGTGGAATACCTATCGCTTTCTTTCATCATGTCCTGATACTTCTGAATACACCTCTTGAATTTCAATATACCTCCAGAACTTCAATATTCCTCCTGAACTTCAATATACCTCCTGAACTTCAATATCAAAAGTAATTCCTGAGCAAGAAAAACAACTCCTGAATGATGATTGGTTGGGGCCCCGATCGTTTGAGTTTGTGGAGTTGAATTTGATGATCGACTGCATGATGATATAAGAATGTGCCACCAAATGAAAAAATATATCTGTAATAGAAGCCCCCAACTATGGAATGTGAACTTTGAATGAGATTTATCGACCAATACCAACCGGAGTTGGATTTTATCTACCAACCGGAGTTGGATTTTGTCTACCAACCGGAGTTGGATTTTATCTACCAATCGGAGTTGGTGGTAATTGATAATAAATGATGAAGACTTCCTCGGAGCTGACCAACGGATTGTTGGGAATAAGATAATATAAATGCTGGAGACCTCCTCGGCGCTGACCAACAGATTTGTTGGGAATAAGATAATATAAATGCTAGAGACCTCCTCGGCGCTGACCAACAGATTTGTTGGGAATAAGATAATATAAATGCAGGATACCTCCTCGGCGATGACCAACAGATTGTTAGGAATAAGATAATATAAATGCAGGATACCTCCTTGGAGCTGAATAAGATATAATAAATGCTGGAGACATCCTTGGAGCTGAATAAGATATAATAAATGCTGGAGACCTCCTCAACAGATTGTTGGGAATAAGATAATATAAATGTTGGAGATATCCTTGAAGCTGAATATATGATTATAAATATTTGTCGAGCTCCATGCTGAAATGAGAATAGAATATGCATCCAAATAGATATAAAGAATAATAATAAAGTGCCTCGCCGATCAGTCGAGGTAGAATCATATAATGCCGAACAAGAATAAGATCTTTCAGAACATAAGAATATGGCCGAGAACATTGTCAGGCCTGAATATAAATAAGAATTATCCGAACGAATGTTGTAATTCTCCTTAAAGCTGAATAAGTATCTTGTCGAGGCATAATTGCAGAATGCCGAATAAGAATAATATTTTCCAGAACATAAGAATATGGCCGAGAACTTTGTTGGGCCTGCATATAAATAAGAATTACCCCGACCAACTATCCGTTGGGGGTGAAATATAATAAATGCTATAGTTCTCCTCAGAGCTGAATATGATAATAAGTATCTCGCCGTGCTCCATATTGAGATGAATATAGAATATGAATCCCAATGGATATATAGAATCATTTGTGCTGGAGCAGATATCATAGCAATAATAAAATCAATAGTTCCTCGCTGAGGTGAAATTTCATACTGCCGAGCTATGATAATATTTTTCAGAAGAGTAAGATTATTTTCGAGCATTCGTCGGAGTTGAATCTTGTACCTGTAAAAATTAATATCTTGCTCTACCATTTGTGTAGGCTGAATTGATTAGTCATGAGAATAATTTACTCATCCAATCAATATATGATATGTATATGCTTGAGAAATAAAAATATTAATAATATGCCAAATGTGTGTGAGATGGACAAATTATTATCAAATATGCATCATAAATAAAACGTAAAGTTTTTTGTAAATTTATTTAATCTCCAACAACTAATCAGGTATAAGTTGCTGTTTGAAAATTATTTATCACTTGGTTTTAAAAATATTTTTTGGGTGATCATAAGTTAAAAAAGACTTAAGCCCCCTGCTTGTCCCCAAGCCGAACTCGTGTTTAAAGAAATATCAGGGTGTTTAGCATTTTTTAATACCCCAAGATTCTACTGCTGCCGACAAATACTCCATCCTTTCAAGTAAACCATCAAGCATGGAGCATTGGGGGCTTCTGTTAACGCAAAAATTCTCCATCTACGAGGACCAATCAGAAAAGGACACATGTCATCCTACGTGACAATATTCGACACCCAAGGAGAGTTGGTCGGCACCCGAGGAGATTTGGTCGGCACCCGAGGAGAGTTGGTCGGCATACCAACCGGGAAGATCAAAGGATAACTATGCATTTAATGAGCATTAATGTACATTTATACTGTGTATGACAACACATAGCATACCAAGCAATTCAACAATTAGATTCGTTGAATGTAGACATAATGTATAAATGTCTACATACAATGAATCTCTTTATCCCCCACCACTATAAATACATGTATTCCCTTATCCAAAAGGAGGAGAGATCCAAGAACCGAGAGACACCATACACAAGATCCATACCTTTTTCTCTCTCTACACCACATTGTGCTATTGTAAACCCCTGGGAATAAAATAACAGTGGACGTAGGCTTTTTCTTATAGCCGAACCACTTTAAAAATCTTTGTCTCTCATGTGCTTGATTGGATTGCTTTTATCTATTTATCTGTGATCATAAAAATGGGATTCGGTCCTGTTTTTTGCATCAACAGTCCCTTTGTATTTTTTCTCCAAGGTTTTATTAGTTTCATTTAAATTTCTGAGTTTTTGATCAAACACTTTGATTTCGCTTTCATGAGTCAAACATTGGGTAGTATACTCTCTAGCATTCAGTTTAACCATTAGGCTTAGATCTTCTAACTTCTTAGTGAGATCTTTCACAATCTTTTCTAGTCTAGTGCTTTTCTTGAGAGTTTTAGCATAGAGAGTGTGAATATCTGGGAGGTCTTCATTGTCCAAGTCACTAAGTGTAGTGTGTGAAGTGACCCCTAGGGCTTCATTCTTTGAACTCACACACCTATTGACATCGTCATTATCGCTTTCCCTTTAACTCACACACCCCGAGGAACAGATAGTAATATTCTCAGTAATCAAAGCATCGAAACCAGTAATAGCAGTATTCGAAACATCAGAAGTAGAATTACTATATTCATCCTCATTAACAAATATGGGCATATCATCATTATAGATAATCTTGGCAAAAAAAGACATGCAAGGGTCAAAAACATCAGATGACTCAGGTTTCTCATTTTCAAATTCACTTGAATCATCCCATGTCTTGCAAATGTTGGCTCTAGCGTGTTTGTTTTGAGTGTTCAAGTTAACTCTACAGTCTTGTGCAATGTGTCCTAGTTTACCACATTTATAGCATTCAGTCTTCTTAAGGTCTCTGTTAGGTCTAGTGTGAGAGTCCTTGTGATTTTTGTCATGGATTTTCTCATGAGGTCTGTGATTGAAAGGAGTTGGATAATTGGACTTGCCATGTTTATTTTCCATGTTGTTTCTAAATTTAATGATTTTCTTAAACTGTTTTGACACTAAGGCAATCTGATTGTCCAAACTCTCTATATCATATTCCTCATCAGAATTATCATTGGAAGTATTAAACTCAGGCTTAATCAATTTAGAAGAGAAGCTCAGATTGGAACTAGTTTGTTTCCTATGGGACTGGGTTAATTATTTCTTACATTCCAGTTCCATTTCCACAGTTCTTAATTTACTACTGAGTAGTTCAGGAGTGAGATTGATATCACACATTTCCTCAATAGCATATCTTTTGTTATCAAATTTCTGTGGTAATGATCTTAGAATTTTAGACACAATTTCTTATCTGTCATAAGTTATCCCATTAGCATGCAGTTTGGTCACAATATCAGTCAAGTTCATATAGAAGTCATCAAATGACTCAGTCTCAAACATAATTAGGGAATTATACTGTTGAATGAGCATTTGAGTTTTAGCAGCCTTAACTCTAGTGTCACCTTCATGAGCAGTAACTAAAGTATCCCAAGCTTCCTTAGATTTGGTACAGAATGAGATTCTTTTGAACTCATGTTCATTTATAGACATAAATATAGCATTCTTTCCTTTGTTATTGTTGCGAGAAACTTGTTTCTCTTCTTGTGTAAACTCACTTAAAACTTTCTTAACCCTCTCATTACTTCCTTCAGTGGCTGGTTTTGTAGGAAAAATGTAACCATTTTCAACAATGTCCCAGACATCATCTCCCAGAGTTCCCTGAATGAAAGCAATCATCCTTACTTTCCAGTAAGCAAAATTGGTTCCATCAAAGATAGGAGGTCTGGTCAAGTTACCAAATCTTTCATTTTTCTCGTTCATATTTGATTTTCATAAAACAATTTCAGAAACACGGGATCTCTTTAAAAGAAGTTTACCACGCTCTGATACCAATTGAAATTCTGTTACTAAAGCTGTTTATTAAAAATAAACTATTTAAGTAACTCCGAGCTGTTTTTTGAGGAAACACTTTTCTTGAAAAACCAAAACTATTTGAACACAAGATGTGTTTAATAAGAGTATGTACGAGATCTATTCAAGATTTTACTAACAGGTTTATAAAACAGTTTTAAACCCCAGCACAACCAAGACTGAGATGAGAAGATGTAGGAAGATTAAGTACAAGATTTTTTACGTGGTAAAACCTCACCAATTGAGGAAACATCCACGACTCCCTCTACGGAGTAAAACAAAAATCCACTATAAACAAACTTAACAGTTACAAACTATATAACAAACATGCATACAACTCAGACGTCTATAAGTTTAGGAATGTACCCTCTGGTGTCCTTATAATTTCTCTGAAGTTCTGATTGTTGATGTTGTCCTCTCAGTTTGTTAACTCCAATTTGTTCAAGCTCTTTACATCGACTTTTTTTCTGAAGATCTTATTACCAACACTTTTCGTGTTGTAGTGTGAAAGTGTTTACGGAGGTGCTCTCTAACACATTCATGCACACACTCACACTTATTAAGTACAAACAGTCCTAGCAAATTACATATAAGTCTATATGCTGTGATTTTTCTTTTTCTCTCTTCTCACAAAACTTTGAACCTGTTTGACCTTTAAATCAATCCCAGAATCCACGGATATCTTGCTTAGAAGACAGTCAAGATCTTAATCAATCTCAGAGTTTTGAAAAGATTTTCGAGATTGAAAACCTCCAAGTGTGATTCCAAACTAGGTCAAAGGTTTAGTTTTAAGAGAACTAGAAAAAGAAAACATTTTTGTTGATTTCAAAGTTTAAAAACATTTACAGAAAACGAATCAACAAAATATTTCTCAAGCTGAGAAACAAACATGCAAACTAAGTGTAATATATCATGAAAAACTCAGATCTGAAAATTTCTATATACAAGAACAACAGATCTAAGAAAATGATTTAGTTGGAAACAAGATCCAAAGAAGAAGAGGTTACAGCAACAAACCAACTCTCAAATCATCTTTCAAAACACTCAAACACTCAAGGTTGTGTTTGGTAAAGTATAGAGGTTTAAAGATTTATATTTGGTGTGAACTGTTTAGACGATTTAGGGTTAGGGTTAGGGTTTCTAACTCTTTTTCTCTCTGGTTTCTCTCTTCTCTCTCTTCTCTCTCTCTACTCTCTCTTTCCTTTCTCTCAAAAGACGAAATGGCAAAAGTCTTCTAATGCTGAAAGTAGGAGACTTTTTATGAGAGGCTGGGAAGGTTCGAGAATAAGGATTGAAATCAAGGGACCAGATTTAGTCAAGTTCAATTGACTTAGATCCAAGGGCATACGATAAGCGGTGGTTAAAGCTCTCCTGATTGGTTCAAAGGTGATCACAGGGATTATGATGGAATACATGCAGATCGTTGATAAGAACGATCCAAGGGATGAAAATGATCACTCGAATTGTCTCAGGAAGGAAACACACTTCTCACCAATCAGAAGCTAACACATGTTGGCATATGAGGTGAGATAAAACGCGCGTCTAAAGTAATTAAAAAGTAAACCTTGAAGTCTCTACCGCTTTTGGTTTCTACCCAAACCAACTTTAGACAGACAAACCAACATTCTAAAATAGTAGATTTACCCCATAACCTTTTAAAACCAAGTTTTATTAATAAAACCTTATTTTTAAAATGTTTTTAAAAAATCCCAAAAAATATTTAAAAACCAATATTGGGGATTTAAACACACTCAACATATGTACACACACTAATATGCAATATGACATGTAAATGATTCATTATACTATGTGTGAGTGTTGGTATTTAGGTCTAGATCCCTTCAATCAATTATGAAATAGTAATGCAAGCTCGGAGGTTCTTTGGCTTCTAGGTCAGACATAATTCTGTCACAATTTCCAAACTAGATGAACACTTATACAATATAGACTTAAGTGAGTCAAGAGCATAAGGGCTTCAATTAGGTGTCTAAATTTTAACAAACCAAATTCAATTTTAATTCAACCCCTATGCATGCATCTAAGTGTCATAAAGCATTAAATCATTCAAATCATGCATATAAAACAAAGACGACTGATTCAGGAAAAAAAACTTTCGGGTAAAAACCTTTTAACACTTTGAAAAGTTTACAAAACCATTGACTTACATACAACCTGATAATCTCCCACAAGTGTAATGCAGGGTATCTTCATCAAACCTTTAAAGCTACGAGTGACAGCGAAAAACCTGCAGGTGTCGGTTCGTCGTCTTCGGCTCGTCCACACGCAGAGATCTACGTTCGGTGTCCACCAATCAGATAGGGAGATGCCTCCTCCATAGAGGTTGAACAGTAGCACGGTAGTTCTTTGGGTTCCAAAACAATTCACATAAAGATATTGGGATTTTGCGAATTGAAAAACAAAAAAGGTTTTAAGCCTTAAATGAAGAAGCCAAAGTATTCTGCTGATATGCAGTATTTGCAGAATGAAAAACATGAAAGACTTCTTGTGAAAAACGGAGTTGGAAAGTCCAATTTATAGAAGACTTAAGGCGATGGTGTCATTAGAATGAGAGACGATGTCGTTTGAAGTATCGTGTGACATTAGGCCTCGTTTGAGCAACAAACGATGTCGTTCGAACGACATTTGTTTTTTAAAATTATTTTCTTCTCTTTTTCTCGATAAAGGTGCCGCCTCAAAAACTCCGAAAATTATATTTCTTGAACAAAATTATTTTAAGCTCCACTCCAATACTTAGAAAATATTTTGTAAAAAATATCCCAATACTCTAAGTGCGTTATTAAGGTACTCTAAAACAAAACCTTACCAAAGTTAATCCCACGGAGGTTATTTGTTGAAGAACCTTGATTATTTAGATCTTTCTTGATGTGAATGTGATCTTGAAATTTTTTGACGGTGTAACGGTATACGACATACAAATTTATAACGGACACAAATGTCTTTACATTCATTAATTAACAACATGCAAAAATGATTAATAATAAAATCATCCACAAAAACTGATAACTAAAACCAACACAGATAAATAATATGAACGAAAAAGACCGAATCAACTTTCGATTCAACAATAAAATCCAATAATAAACTGAAAAAATAAACTGGATACACAAGGTATAATCCATAAACTGAAATACTGAAATAGTCTGGAGGGCGACATGCCCAAATGAATACTGAAATGAAGTCCCTACACTAGGAATAAATGAATGAGGCATCTATAGCAAAGTCATGCAACTTTCACATGAGCTGCAGCTACGCATCCCTGGATAGAATTCTCAAGCTGAGCGTCCTTGTGGCTGGACACCTAAAATATTTTGGGAAAGATTTTGACACGGGTCAAAGCCTAAATAAAATATTTTGAAAATATTTAGCAAGCAGTAAAATTGAAATTAATTAAATATGCATGCACTTTTTTCGTATTTAAGTTAGTGTTGCACTCTCTTGAGGAATAAATCAACCCTCATCTAATGTGCACACCTAACTCTTGCCTTCAACCTCACTAGTTACTCTACCGACCCAACTAGCCTTATTGCACTACTTTCTATCGCACTACTCTAACTCGAGTATTCTTACTTTGATTATTAAGTTATCTACTCATTAACTTATTAATCAGTTCAACTATGTTAAGTCATATAACGTTCACACTAGTTATATAGGAAACCTTTTTTAATCGTATAGCTTTCACACTAGTTAGGTAAGAAATACATTCACACTTATGTATTAATCCTGTATATAATTATTTACTAGTATTATATAAGTACTAACATACTATAACATTCACACACATGTCGCGCATAATAACCATCCATTCCCATGTAATAACTCTCTGGATTCTTTCTCTAAAATGCTATCATATCCCATGTATGCTCACTCTAACCCGGTCACCTCAAGTCGGACTCACTCATGAGCTGGGTAAAAATATCGCAAACGTAGTGGAGGCGGTCATATTTTCCAGAGATAGAGATTGAATCATACCCAAAATGTCTCACCTCAAAAATAAATCACGCAATAAAATAGCAGATGATATGACCTGGGGACTATACTCTCCATGCATTCACTAGCCAAGGGATTCACTCGCATAGCATAACCTCCGATGATAGCACTAGAGGGGTATGTATTCCTATAAATATCATTCACACCGATATTTATAAAAAGCACACAAACATATATATATATATATATATATATATATATATATAAAGTTAACTAAGTCCGATTAACCCGTGCCTAACTTTCCTGTCACTAGCCTATAATAACTGAGTATATCTTCCCGACTCAAATTTATCTTTATCATACTAATTCACAATTTGGGTTTATTCACTCTACTCGAAATCCCATCTCGATATCCAAAATTCTCTCCGTTTTATAATTTGTCCATAATGGTCCTAGCCTTAGAATTCTTCCAAATTGACTAACCACTTCCTTACTATAGCCCACTGGAATTAAATAGGTCCTCCCTATATTTTAAAATTAACACAAAAGTTTCCCCAATAATTAATCGTGAATTTAAGGCATAAACATAAAAATTCCCCAAACTCTAGGCAGCCAAATCGATTCGGCTTGGGGACCAAATCGATTCGCCTCGAAGATTTTATCTTCTTTGCCTACATTGTTACGTAATCAACCATTTTTAACTTTTCAAGATTTTCTATTTCAGTTCCATTCTCACCCAAACATTACAAATGATTTATATTTGTTTTCAAATCTTAATAAACATCAAAATTACCATTTAACATCAATGATTCTCACATAAATCCAATTATTCACGAATTTGGGTTTTTCTCCCTTTTATCCCATCACCTGCCTAAATTCGATTTTCCCATCATCAAACAAACACATCTAATCATGGATTTCGAATGGGAATATAATTTTAATAGTACTACATGATATTCCATCATAAATTTCACGAATAATCTTCAAATTGCACTCAAATCATGAAAACCCATTTTCATACAATACCCACCCAAAAATGGATTTGATTTAGACCCACTGTGACATGAATCGAAATAATATAATTTATATTGGAATAAAATTTAACCACTTGCCTCATTAGATTCGTGGAGTTGGATTCCTTTGGTGTAGAAGATGAACTTGACACAAGCACCTCAAATCCCTCTTCAATTTTGGCTCCCCAAAGCTTCTCACTTTCTCCTTCTTTTTTTCTCTACAGATCTAGGGTTTTCTAATTGAGTTATAAATGCCACTAACTCCATGATTTAGTTTTAATATTTTTAATCCTAAAATTAGGCTTATGGTATAAGCCCAAATGACACGAATACCCCCGTGTAGGTCCGGTTATGCCTAAAAAAGCCCCTAGATCCAATTATTATCCCCCAGTACACTATTCCGACTATATCGACTCATCCGGAACTAACCGTGATCTCAAAATTGCCATATGAGTCATTGTACGACAAAGTCCTATCTCGACACCAAATAGTCTATACCGACTCCTGGTTAAGATAAAATACCCCCATGTCACTATCACTCGCTAGGATGTTAAATTAATAACTGAATATTCAATTAGCAATTATATTTCATAAATATTAACCATTAGCTCTCCCATTTAATATTTTAATCAACAAATAATAATTAATTCAATTAAATTACGACACACTTGTAATTTAAAATTAACCGACCTAATTAAATAATAAATACTCAAAAATACGTGGTGTTACAATGCATACGCATATATATACACTTAAACTCACATAAATACCCATAAGAACACACATACACACATGATTTGTGTAAATGGACACAAATATGTGTATATATTACACAAATCATTGTATATATACACGAACATGTGTATATATACAATGATTTGTGTAGTGTGTGTGTGTGTGTGTGTGTGTGTGTGTATATATATATATATATATATATATAGAGAGAGAGAGAGAGAGAGAGATAAAGAGATTGGGAGGCAGCTCATCTATCATGGCGGTGATAAATATCGTCGGTGGGATTGTTCATCGCTGGTGGTGGTTAAGGCGATGGTGGGTGTTAATTGTGGGTGTTGAGAGGGAGAGTGGGAAATGAGAAGATATGAGAAATTCTTGGGTTGTTTTTAACTTCTTTTTTTATTTCTTTAAGGTTAAACAAAAGTGAATGTTTTGTTATAATAAGAAAGAGATTATATTTATTTTGGTCCAAGTGTCAATTAACTATTGGACAGTGTAATAAATTTTACCACGTAGGGTGATTTATGAGCATCTCCATTAAATCTACTCACAACAATGTAAGGGTGGGTTCACATTGCAACTTTTGAAACATCGGGTCTAAAATTAAAAATCACACCAAACTTCAGGGTAAATTTTGCATTTTTCTTAAACTTTATTTAACATTATCCTGTTTGATTATGTTATTTTGTTCTAAATTTTATTCTTATAAAAATGTATACTTTCCATAAAGCCACACACTACTTTTAAATAAGATATTTTGTATATAATAGTCCTACTTTAGAGGTCAAACATTAAAAAAAATTCACATTGACTTTTTGTGCATTATTCTAGCCCTCTCCCTAACCTTAATGTATCTAATTCATTTTATTGGAAGTAACCAAATACCCTATATGTATCACATCTACATATCAAATCTTAGATTTAGTTTAGTTTCCAAAGTTACGTGTAGTATTTCCCATATATATCTAATGTTAAATGGAGATTTTGATGATTTTTAACAAAAATTAAGAATTTTCGATCAGGTTTGCTTCGTTCTTTTCTGATATTATTATGATCAGTGTATATGAGGTTGTCAGGTCATATGATATGTTATATGTGTTGAAGAAATATTTTACTTTACGTTCTATTTTATACATGTTTGTAGTTATTTTCACTAATGAAAATTTGATGTTTGTATTTACTTTAAGTTGATGTAATTGGAAATGTATTGATGTTCATTTTCATTATATGATAATCAAACTAACTATTTTATTTAGGTTGAGTATGTATTAAGTTGTCTACAACGATATAGAATTTTCAACATATTGTTGTCTGAGAGTTAAAATATTTAGTTTAAGGTTTCATTTTTAAGAGAATCTCATTACGTAGTTTTATGTAATAATAATGTTTGATGCGTATAGGATTATACATGTCATGTATAATTCATTGATTTTATGATTTTCCTTTTTTGTTATTTTTTGACCTTTTATGTATTTTAATGTCAGGTGATATGGGTCCGATGTGACCTTGTTTTGCACATGGGTGGACGGTATTATTGTATTGAAGTTAACTGAAAATACAACTTTGGAAGGGTTATTAGGCAACATGTGTTGTTAGAGATAGCAAATGATTGTGTGTCTTTGTCATATGAATTAGGAGGACATCTTAGATCTATGTTGGATTTTGATTAAGATTTGTCCACTCTATTAGCATAAAGTTGAAATCACGGCATTCAATTTATTAATGTTACGGTATCAGCTAAGTCGTTTCTATTTAGTGATGGTGAAGTTATTCAGAAAAATGTTGATAATGATCGAATGAAAGAAATAATTTATTTTAATTTTGGAGATGAATTGTTAGGACCTTTATCAAAGCAATTTAGTAGACCATTACTTCCAGTAGGTTGGGATAAAGGTATTAGATGTTTAGGACAAAAATTTCAAGCTTATTTTCTTGAATTTCGCAATGTGTTGAGGACATAAATACACTATTGAGGTTGGATTTTGTTTCAAATACATTAAGAATGATAAAATTCGGATGATGGTAGGATACAATAATAGAGCATCAATAGGATGTATGTGGCACGTACGTGGTACGGTAGAGAATATGAATGATTTTTTCCATTTAAGAGAATTAGTGAATGAGCGCAATTATAGGGCAATTTACATACAAGTAATCACTCTCGAATGAGTTCGAATTTAATGGCATTAGAAATAAAACAGCACGTTCAAGTCAAGCCTTTAATGAGACCTATTAAAGTTGTTGAGTTATTTTCCAATGATTATTGTATAAGCATTGATTATAACCATGCATGTTAGGCAACTGAAAAGGCAAGTAAATAAATTTTCGGTGACCAATCAAAATCGTTTGACAAATTACGATGGTATGTTGACGCTGCAAGATACTTTAACTTGGGAAGTTATTTGGCACTTGAGAAAGATTCATCATCAGGGAGTTTTAAGAGGATTTTTATAGCTTTCAAAGCATGTATTGGTGGATTTAGTCATTGTCGTCTTGATGTAAATGTTTACTAAAAGTTCATATATTATTAGACTAAATTTTTTTCTATTCTAAAGTAAATATATATTGTGAGTTATTCTTTATATCCAAAATATGTTGTTTATCGCATTGTTTGGATTAGATTCAATGAGATAACATTTTAACTTAATGTAAAAAAAATTGTCATGTATAGTTGATCTGATTTTGAAAATTTGTTTTCTATTTGTAGTTATGTTCCTAATAGCATTTGTAATGTCGACTTGGAGAATGATGATAATTAGGAGTGGTTTTTAGTAAAATTGTTAGAAGTTCTACCGAAATCACATGTCTTCACATTCATTTCGAATAAAAATAATGGCATTGTCAAATTTGTTCCAATTGTTCTCCCGTATGGATAGCATGCCTAATGTTTGATTTAAAGTGTAATTTAAGGGACAAGGTGTCGGGGATGAATTTTATTTCCAAAGAGATGGTTATGACATTATTTTTGTTATGTGCGTATGAACCAACGGAGGCCATTTTTACTGGATATTATACGTCGTTGCTTGAGGAAGGTAGTAAAAGGGTTTTTAGCAACAATTCTGAAAGAAAATTACAGTAATTCCTTTATCAAAGGAATGAGGTATGAATAAATGTGTTCTAATATTACAAAGTCATTTAACTCGTGGATTAGTGATGCTAGAAAGCTTCATATTACAAATCATATCGATGCCATGTGATCACAAGTGATGAAAATTAGTGCAAAACGTGGGGACGGAGCTAAAGGATGGAAGGGTATAACAACCCCTATTTTCTCACGTAAAGGTTGGTCCGGCACAATACGCTGAAGATAAGGCTTGCTTGTCAATTAATACCCTCCTTAGCACAATGTAACTATAAATAATTATCTTTCTAAATTTTTTTCATTTGAAACATAAAGAACAATAATATAGAGATCAAATAGTCCAAACCACCACTAATTAAATCATAAAAAAATCCAACCAGAGTAATAAATCCCAACAGAGCATAAAGTAAGGGAGTTTCGGGCTTATGCCCTTACAAATGTTCCAAATAAATAAATAACTAAAGCTGGAAAGCACCTATGCAAGAATCCAACTGAACTGAAAACTGAAGGGCAACATGAGATGGTAAGACTGCAGTAGCACAATCCAGCTATCCCTATCTAGGAGCACCTGGAGGGGAGAAAACATTTAAATTTGGGTCGGAGACCGAGGTGTTCAAGAATTAACTTAGATAATTTATGAAACAATAATACAGTTGATGCACAATAATTAACACCCTTTTGTCACTCGCATGCGTATAACACCTCACTCCTCTTCTAAGCGTGATATTATTCTCACCCCATTAATTCCCAAATAATGAATGGTGACACTTTTCAATTTATATAATGTATACCAATAATTAATCATTTAAATGTAAATCCTAAATTTAATTTCCAACATTCATTTATTCCAGTCTCAGACTTCTCAATGTTAAGGCATAAACATCTGTTATGCATTACAGGGTCTCATACATAAATATTTCCTACCTTCTTAGACAATTAAAGTTATTTAATTCAAGTTCGGTCTGTAATAATATATGTCCTTTCATATATATGACACACAAGGGCATCTACCGTTGGTATCTATTCGTACCTTATCAGTAAGTCCAGAGGAAGTCTCTTATTCCTAAGTGGACATCACAAAACACATATATAGATTGGGGTGGTCCCTAATCAGGACACATGTATACGGCCCATACCCAGCGATGATACAAGAACGGTCAGCGCCAACACCTACCTCTCATGGACGGAGTCTCCGTGTTGTACCTATATGACCTACACACCGTTAGGCCCACCTGTGCCAACATGTGGTACGTGGCCCAAACACGCGAACCCCACAGCCGATAGGACAGTCCACGAATATCGTTATGTTCACATTATCACGTAATATCACATATTATTATTCCTACAATATGTATAGGTAATAACTCTATAATTACCTTAAAAGTCCAACTTAACATTCACAATATTTCACATTTTTTTAATAATTTATTAATCTAATAAATTACTAACTTAATCTCATAATAATTATTTAACTCTCTAGTTATTGATAATTATTAACTTGATGTGGGTGTAATTTTGTCCCATAATTTAATTAGTGCACAAACACACAGTTTCCTTTCATTAGCAATTCGTATGTATACTGTAGGAGAAGCAATATAGATACTGTTGATGCAAAAAACTGGACCGAATCCCATTTTTATGATCACAGATAAATAGATAAAAGCAATCCAATCAAGCACATGAGAGACAAAGATTTTTAAAGTGGTTCGGCTATAAGGAAAAGCCTACGTCCACTGTTATTTTATTCCCAGGGGTTTACAATAGCACAATGTGGTGTAGAGAGAGAAAAAGGTATGGATCTTGTGTATGGTGTCTCTCGGTTCTTGGATCTCTTGGATCTCTCCTCCCATTTGGCTAAGGGAATACATGTATTTATAGTGATGGGAGATAAAGAGATTCATTGTATGTAGACATTTATACATTATGTCTACATTCAACGAATCTAATTGCTTGGTATGCTATGTGTTGTCATCTACAATATAAATGTACATTAATGATCATTAAATGCGTAGTTATCCATTGATATTCCTGGTTGGTATGCCGACCAACACTCCTCGGGTGCCGACCAACTCTCCTCGGGTGCCGACTAATACTCCTCGGGTGCCGACCAACTCTCCTCGGGTGCCGACTAACATTCTTCGGGTGTCGAATATTGACACGTAGGATGACACGTGTCCTTTTCTGATTGGTCCTCGTAGATGGAGAATTTTTGTGTTAACAGAAGCCCCCAATGCTCCATGCTTGATGGTTTACTTGAAAGGATGGAGTATTTATTCTGCAGTGTTGCTCGGTGCTCGTGAAATTATTTATCTACCTTCTTGATTTGTTCAACACAAAGTGCATTATCTCCTGGACGACATATGATGCAGGCTGATCGATGGTTGCTAATCTTTCTTTTGAGGAACTCCGTGTGCTATGTATCACCCCTGGGAATTTGGATGCAGCCATGCCATAGTATGTAGCTTGTCATAATCTTCAAGTATGTTGATTGGTTTGCCAGCCGACCAACTGCTTCCTGTGTCGAGCAACTGAATGTTAACTTTACGTTCTTGATTTTTTTGATTTATGCTCCTCTGAATACTTTGTCGAGTAACATACTAGATTTTGAACCCAACTCTTCAATCTTGTTAGTACCAAGCTAGTGGTGGACTTCGAAACATTTTCATAAAACTTCTTCTTCATTATTGGTCGGGACAGTAGTAAAGATCCCAGTGTTGTAGATGCTGAATTTGACTTCTACCTCTGTTCGGGGACGAGCAAGAGGTTCTTGAGGACGAGCAAGAGCTGCTTGGACAAACCATCTGTGATGAACATCAGAATGCTGAAAGATCTTAACTTCATACACTCCCCTTATATTTTAGATGATCCTCTTGCTGACGAAGAACCTGTTTCAAAAGTAGAAGGAAAAGAAACCAATAGAATAGGAATCTCAATGTAATAGTTAGTATACATTTTCATTCTCAATGTATTTTGTTTTTTATTTTAATGAAAGACTTTCATTTTTGTTCGCAATCTTAATTGCTATTGTCTTGTAAAATACTTTACATTTGTGCATATGTATAAGTAAAAAAGATAACGATATTGTGTTGTTCATCGACCAACTTAGTAATAAAAAAGTTACAAGTATCAGTAATGTTGCTCGATCACTTAATAATAAAGTAATGAGTATAAAAATGTTTAAATTTTTTCCAACCAACCAAGGTTGTTAAATTGTGCTCATCGACCAATTATGGTTAGTGAGAGTTTATCCTCGACTAACCATACTTGGTAAATTTTTGTCTTTTTCATAAAATGTGTCCGATCAACCAAGGTCGATAAATTCTCCTCGTCGACCAACTACAATTAGTGGGTTTTTATCCCCGACCAACCATATTTGGTTCAGTTTGGAATATTTTGTTCTTCGAGGAACTTTTATATTTTCTGTAATAATCTTACTTTCCGACCAACATAAGTTGGCATATGAGAGCATATTTTGTTTTCAAACCAACCGAGATTGTCATTTTTAAGAATGTTGTTCTTTCCCTCAACCGTAGTTGATCATTGAACTATCAGGTTCTTTCGAACTATCTGTCCACTAGTTATCTTACCAACCGTAGTTGGTCACGCTAGTGTACGCCTCCTAACCAAAGGAGTATATTTTTTGGTTCTTTCGAACTATCTGGTTCTTTCGAACTATCTGTCCACTAGTTATCTTACCAACCGTAGTTGGTCACGCTAGTGTACGCCTCCTAACCAAAGGAGTATATTTTTTGGTTCTTTCGAACTATCTGGTTCTTTCGAACTATCTGTCCACTAGTTATCTTACCAACCGTAGTTGGTCACGCTAGTGTACGCCTCCTAACCAAAAGAGTATATTTTTTGGTTCTTTCGAACTATCTGGTTCTTTCGAACTATCTGGTTCTTTCGAACTATTTGTCCACTAGTTATCTTACCAACCGTAGTTGATCGTGGGTTTTAACTATCGGTGTTTACTTTTATTGCTGGGCAGCGTAGTGTTGCACACAATACTGACTGTAGCTCATTAATCCAATTAGCCTTACATAGCCTCTTTTTCAAACCATTTAGTAATGTTTTGCTCGTCACTTCAGTTTGTCCATTATTCTGAGGATGACCTGGTGCTGAATGAACCTTCAAAATGTTTGACTGATGACAATAAGCGGCAAACTCCTCGTTATCGAATTGTGTTCCGTAGTCTGTGATGATGGTAATGACGAGGTATTTGAATCTTCCTCGGGTCGTCGGCAGTGGTCCAGCCAAATCAATTCCCACATGGCAAATGGCCAAGGAGAAGTGATGGGTGTCAACAATGTTTGTGGAGTTCTTCGGATGAAGGAAAAGCGTTGGCACTTATCACATTTCTTGGCATAAGCTATACAATCAGCTCTCATCGTCGGCCAGTAGTATCCCTGCGTCATCACCTTTTGCAAAAGTGTCCGACCTACTATATGGGCTCCACAGGACCCTTCATGGATATCTTTAATCAATTATTTCACCTCGGAGGGATGTACACATCTTTGTAAACCTGCTATAATTCCTCGTCTATACAAAATACCATTAATTAGTACATACCGAGCAGCTTTAAACTTCCATTTCTTGGCAGCGAGCTTATCCTCCGGTAATTGTTCCTCCTCAATATATGCTCTGATGGGATCCATCCAAGATGGTCCTAAATCAAGGGTAATAATATTCATCGTCAGGTCTTCATCTATGCTCCGACTTTCTAATACTTCAATTGGTATCGTTCTTCGCAGCTCGGTGCGAGTAACTGATGCTAATCGGGCCAAGGCGTATGCTCTCACATTCTCCATTCTTGATATTCTTACCAGTTGAACAGCAACAAACTCTGATACTAACTCCATCACCTTTGCTTGATACTTGATCATCAATTCTCCTTTGGCTGCATATATTCCCAACATTTGGTTTACGATCAATTGAGAATCACTGAAGACAATAACCTGTTGTGCCTCCATAGTATTTGACAAATTAAGACCTGCAATCATGGCCTCATACTCAACCTCATTATTAGAAGCTTTGAATTAGAAACGTAGGGCGTATTCCATGTCGACCTCGTCTGGGCTGTTCAAAACGATCCCTGCCCCACAGCCTGTAGTGCAAGATGAGCCATCTACATATAGCTTCCATATAGGCAACTTGTCTTCTAATTTCTGCCCTGACAGAGTTCCTCGGTGGAATACTTGTCGCTTTCTTTCATCATGTCCTGATACTTCTGAATACACCTCTTGAATTTCAATATACCTCCTGAACTTCAATATTCCTCCTGAACTTCAATATACCTCCTGACCTTCAATATCAAAAGTAATTCCTGAGCAAGAAAAACAACTCCTGAATGATGATTAGTCGGGGCCCCGACCGTGTGAGTTTGTGGAGTTGAATTTGATGCTCGACTGCATGATGTTATAAGAATGTGCCACCAAATGAACAAATATATCTGTAATAGAAGCCCCCAACTGTGGAATGTGAACTTTGAATGAGATTTATCGACCAATACCAACCAGAGTTGGATTTTATCTACCAACCGGAGTTGGATTTTGTCTACCAACCGGAGTTGGATTTTATCTACCAATCGGAGTTGGTGGTAATTGATAATAAATGATGAAGACTTCCTCGGAGTTGACCAACGGATTGTTGGGAATAAGATAATATAAATTCTGGAGACCTCCTCGGCGCTGACCAAGAGATTTGTTGGGAATAAGATAATATAAATGCAGGATACCTCCTCGGCGATGACCAACAGATTGTTGGGAATAAGCTATAATAAATGCAGGATACCTCCTCGGCGATGACCAACAGATTGTTGGGAATAAGATATAATATAAATGCAGGATACCTCCTCGGCGATGACCAACAGATTGTTGGGAATAAGATATAATAAATGCTGGAGACATCCTTGGAGATGAATAAGATATAATAAATGCTGGAGACCTCCTCAACAGATTGTTGGGAATAAGATAATATAAATGTTGGAGATATCCTTGGAGCTGAATATATGATTATAAATATTTGTCGAGCTCCATGCTGAAATGAGAATAGAATATGCATCCAAATAGATATAAAGAATAATTAAAAATAATAAAGTGCCTCGCCGATCAGTCGAGGTAGAATCATATAATGCCGAACAAGAATAAGATCTTTCAGAACATAAGAATATGGCCGAGAACGTTGTCAGGCCTGAATATAAATAAGAATTACCCCGACCAACTATCCGTTAGGGGTGAAATATAATAAATGTTATAGTTCTCCTCAGAGCTGAATATGATAATAAGTATCTCGCCGTGCTCCATGTTGAGATGAATATAGAATATGAATCCCAATGGATATATAGAATCATTTGTGCTGGAGCAGATATCATAGCAATAATAAAATCAATAGTTCCTCGCTGAGGTGAAATTTCATACTGCCGAGCTATGATAATATTTTTCAGAAGAGTAAGATTATTTCCGAGCATTCGTCGGAGTTGAATCTTGTACCTGTAAAAATTAATATCTTGCTCTACCATTTGTGTAGGCTGAATTGATTAGTCATGAGAATAATTTACTCATCCAATCAATATATGATATGTATATGCTTGAGAAATAAAAATATTACTTTCCAAATATAAAATAATATGTTTTATGCCAAATGTGTGTGAGATGGACAAATTATTATCAAATATGCATCATAAATAAAACGTAAAGTTTTTTGTAAATTTATTTAATCTCCAACAACTAATCAGGTATAAGTTGCTGTTTGAAAATTATTTATCACTTGGTTTTAAAAATATTTTTGGGGTGATCATAAGTTAAAAAAGACTTAAGCCCCCTGCTTGTCCCCAAGCCGAACTCGTGTTTAAAGAAATATCAGGGGTGCTTAGCATTTTTTAATACCCCAAGATTCTACTGCTGCCGACAAACAACATGGATGTTGCCGACCAACATTTGAGGATTTCTCAAATTATAGAATATATGGTTGGATGACCAGAATATCTCGAATCTTTAGATCAAAAAATAACATTCAATGTAAAATTTAAGCCTTAAGAATGTTAATTAAATGAATAAATATATAACCCACTAGATCGTGTGATTTCGACAAAGAAACCTTGTGATGTGATGAACGAGGGGCCAACATATCAAATTTGTGCCCAGAGTCTTGATATGGTCATGATTATTTTACTGATCCTCTTTTACAAGAGGTGGGTAATGATTTTTCAGGTGAGAGAAAATCATTTTTTATATTGATCCCTTCCTATTCCCAATTTGGAGAGATAAAAATATGGTGAATGATTAAAGTTATTACCAAATTTATATAAAAAAATCAATCAATTTGACTTTATTGACATAGATGGAAGATGAACCAAATTAAGTATATAGTTCATAAAAGTGAATGCAAAGAGACTCAAACTTGAAGAGAGAGAAAATAGATCTGGGTCATGATTTCCATGAGAAGACTTTTTATTGTCTTTAACCTTTTCCCATTCTTTTATTAAAAATATGATGGGAATTTGAATAGACATCAAAGATCTTACAAAATTTATTTCAAAATCAACAATGAAAATGATTAAATCTTATCATCGTCGTATATATTGGTATATGTAATCAAAAATATTTATTCCATGATATAAAATTAAAACTTGAGAATCAAGCAAAGAGTTATGATTTATGAAATCTACTATTTTTCAGATTTCTAAATAAGAATTAATATAACAGTTATGATTTTAAAATCATGATATGCAATATTTTGCAAATAAAAATTGGACAATTAATTTATGTATATAAACATAAAAATCATGATTGAATCAACAGATGTATGTATAATATATAATTTATTATACATATAGAAAATAAAAACTTAGCTTTTGATGGAGAACAATGGTTGTAACACGTTCCCACAGACGGCGCCAATCTGTTGATGCAAAAAACTGGACCGAATCCCATTTTTATGATCACAGATAAATAGATAAAAGCAATCCAATCAAGCACATGAGAGACAAAGATTTTTAAAGTGGTTCGGCTATAAGGAAAAGCCTACGTCCACTGTTATTTTATTCCCAGGGGTTTACAATAGCACAATGTGGTGTAGAGAGAGAAAAAGGTATGGATCTTGTGTATGGTGTCTCTCGGTTCTTGGATCTCTTGGATCTCTCCTCCCATTTGGCTAAGGGAATACATGTATTTATAGTGATGGGAGATAAAGAGATTCATTGTATGTAGACATTTATACATTATGTCTACATTCAACGAATCTAATTGCTTGGTATGCTATGTGTTGTCATCTACAATATAAATGTACATTAATGATCATTAAATGCGTAGTTATCCTTTGATATTCCCAGTTGGTATGCCGACCAACACTCCTCGGGTGCCGACCAACTCTCCTCGGGTGCCGACTAATACTCCTCGGGTGCCGACCAACTCTCCTCGGGTGCCGACTAACATTCTTCGGGTGTCGAATATTGACATGTAGGATGACACGTGTCCTTTTCTGATTGGTTCTCGTAGATGGAGAATTTTTGTGTTAACAAATACAATGAAAATTTCTTAAGGAATCAGTGCTACAACAAAAAAGGATGAAGAGAGAGAAAATGGCACACATCGCTCGAACGACTATGGCCCTAGTTCGTGTGACATGGTGCGTGGCTCGAACGACCCACGACATCGTTTGAGCGACCCCTTATCTCCTTTCTTTCTTCGTTTCTCATTTACAATCCGCCCAGTTATGATAAATTTTAAAACCCAGAACAGCATACCACTCAGAATTTTACACCCTCAAGCCAACATAAATTCCCATTCATTAAATGTTCACGATTTAAATGTATGGATCTGTCTTCTAACATTCAATCAGGATAAATTCGTAATAAAGGGTACTAAATTTGGGAATTTATATCCAGATTTCAGTACACAAATTAACCATAATAATATCTCCATTGATTATTCAATTCTTCCCAAATAGTTATCAATAACTTAAGGAAATCTAACACCAATATCCAAATTTGTTGATACTTAATTTCTGGGACAGATTCTATATATAAACAGCCCTCTATATGAGTCATTCATCATCAAATCCAATGTAATCAAACCTAAATCCTAAAAATTTAAATAGATAATTATATGCATCAAGGAATAAATTGAAACCATAGATTATGCAAGAAAATTCTTGCCTTTAATTATGTAGAGGAGAAACCCTTTTGAAACCCTTGATTCATTCCTTGTTCTTGCCCTTTGTTCCTTATCTTCATATTTATCTCTTCTCTCTCCTGTGGCTACTAATATAGGTTTATCTTATTGCTAGTGGAGGAGTGGTTTACCCCCACTTAACCACTTAATTAGTGTTAATCCCGAGTTGAGTCTAAAGCCCAACTTTTGAACCCCCAAACGGACCCGAATTCATAACCCAATAAGCCCAAAAGTTACTCGACCTATGTACCATTGATCCGGGACCATTTTTAAAGGATTAAATCATCTAAATGAGTCCATATGAGTCCCGTAATATGTTTCGAATTATTTAAGTCAATAATATATATTTTTAATATGTGTCGCACATAAATTTGTATTTATTCTACATTTCATTTAAATGTCATATACATGCACATTAAATTAGTCACACACAAATATAATTAAATATCAATTTCGATTGTGCAACTATTAAATGACAATATTAAATTATTTATTTCAGAAGAATATACGGGGTATTACATTCTTCCCTCCTAATAATGGAATTTTATCCTCAGAATCAAGAAAAGTACGTACCTAGCTAAAAAAGTTTGGGATACTTTGTGAACATGTCATCCTCCCTCTCCCAAGTATACTCGTACTCCCGATGGTGTCCCCACTGCACTCGAACTAAGGGAGCAACTTTGGATCGAAGTCGGTGCTCCTATCGGTCTAGAATGGCTACCGGTCTCTACTCATAAGTAGCTTTTGGATGGAGCTCAATCTCGTTGATGTCAATGTGCTGGTACGCAACCACATCTCTAAGGAATCTACTAAGTGAATATATGTGAAAGATATCATGCATCCGTTGCAAGTGCTCCGGTAATCCCAACCGATATGCTACGGGCCCAATCCTCTCTAAAATATAGGATGGTCCCACGTATCTAGGATCCAACTTCCCTTTCTTCACAAATCTCATCACCCCTTCATAGGAGAGACTTTAATTAACACCTGGTCTCCAACATCGAATTCTAAGTGTCTTCGGCCCGCGTCTACATAGCTCTTCTGTCTATCCTGGGCAACCCGTATCCTAACCCGAATCATCTCTACCTTCTCTTAGGTGTCCTGAATAAAATATGGCCCAAGCAACTTGTTCTCCCCCACCTCTAACCAGCATGAAGGTGAATGGAAAGGTCTCCCATAGAGTGACTCAAATGGTGACATCCCTATCGTGAACTGGTAGCTATTATTATGGACAAACTCCAGCAAAGGTAAATACTGCTCCCAGCTTTCCTTAAAATCCAAAATACACGTACACAACATGTCCTCCAGCATCAGGTTCACCCTCTCAGTCTACCCATCGGTCTGAGGATGATATGATGTGCTCAATCTTAAATCTACTCCCAAGGCCTGATGGAAACTCTTCTAAAAGTGAGACACAAACTTCGTGTCCTTGTCTGACACTATGTTGAGCGGTACCCCATACAGCTTAACGATCTCTACAAGGAAGAGCCTGGCAAACTGCTCAGAACTGTAATATATCCTGACCGATAAGGAATGGGCCACCTTTGTCAATCTTTCGATAATCACCCAAATCAAATCATGTCCCCTCTGCGAAGTGGTTTGCCTAGTGATGAAGTCAATGGAGATGATTTCCCACTTCCATAGCAGAATCTCCAGAGGCTATAAGGTGCTTGTAGGATGCTGGTGATCTACCTTCACAAGATGGCATGTAGCACACCTAGAGACAAACTCAGCTATATCCCTTTTTATATCGGCCCACCAATAGTGACGATGCATGTCGTGATACATCTTGTCCCCTCCGGGATGTACCGTAAAAAAAGAATCGTGATCCTCAGACATGACGACTCGCCTCAAGTCCACATCATCTGAAATAACCAGTCTCCCCTGGAATCTAAAACCACCATCCGACCCGATAGAAAGTGCTCCACCCCCTTCGCTAGCAACTGTCTCACCCTATCCTGGCATAGCTGATTTCCCGCATGTGCTTTCAACCCCCTGATAATGATTTTGGGGGTGATGGTGAGAACTGACATAAATGCTCACGTCAGGTTATCGTCCCCACAAAGTGACTTCCACTTCGCCTTCCACACTACCTCTAATTCCAAAATTGGCTTACGGATCAAGGCATCTGCTATGACATTCGCCTACCCTGGGTGGTACTGAATGTCGAACTGATAGTCTCTCACAAAATCTATCCACCTCCTCTGTCTCATGTTCAGCTCCCGCTGTGTGAACAGATACTGTAGGCTTTGTGGTTCGTGAAAAGCTAAAACTTCTCCCCCAAGAGATAGTGTCTCCACACTCGCAAGGAAAAAACCACATTTTCTAACTCCAAGTCGTGGTTGGGGTAATGTCCCTTGTGAGGCTTAAGACTTCGGGAAGCATAAGCTATCGGCTTCTCCTCCTGCATCAAAACCCCTTAGGGACGCATAACCTGTACCAACATGTGGTACGCGGCCCGAATGCGTGAACCCCCGATCCGATAGGATAGTCCACGAATATCGGTATGTCCACATTATTACATAATACCACATATTATTATTTCTATAATATGTATAGCTAATAACTCTATAATTACATTAAAAGTCAAATTTAACATTCACAACATTTTGCACTTTATTAATAATTTATTCATCTAATAAATTATTAACTTTATCCCATAATAATATATAACTCTCTAGTTATTGATAATGATTAACTTGATGTAGGTGTAATATTGTCCCATAATTTAATTAGCCCACAAACCCACAGTTTCCTTTCATTAGCAATTCGAATGTCTACTGTAGGAGGAGCAATAAAGATGAAATGAAAATTTCTTAAGGAATCAGTGCTACAGCAAAAAGGGACGAGGAGAGAGAAAATACCACACGTCGCTCGAACGACTGTGGCTCTCATTCGCGCGACATGGTGCGTCGCTCGAACGACCCACGACGTCGTTTGAGCGACCCCTTGTCTCCTTTCTTTCTTAGTTTCTCATTTACAATCCGCACAGTTATGATAAATTTTAAAACCCATAACAACATACTACCCATAATTTTACACCCTCAAGCCAACATAAATTCCCATTCATTAACTGTTCACGATTTAAATGTTTGGATTTTTCTTCTAGCATTCAATCAGGATAAATTCGTAATAAAGGGTATTAAATTTGGGGATCTATATCCAGATTTCACTACACAAATTAACCATATTAATATCTCCATTTATTATTCAATTCTTCCCAAATAGCAATCAATAACTTAAGGAAATCTAACACCAATATCCAAATTTGTTGATACTTAATTTCTGGGACAGATTCTACATATAAACAGCCCTCTATATTAGTCATTCATCATCAAATCCAATGTAATCAAAGATAAATCCTAAAAATTTAAATAGATAATTATATGCATTAAGAAATAAATTGAAACCATAGATTATGCAAGAAAATTCTTTCCTTTAATTATGTAGAGGAGAAACCCTTTTGAAAGCCCTTGATTTAATCCTTGTTCTTGCCCTTTTTTCCTTCTCTTGGTATTTATCTCTTCTCTCTCATGTGTCTGCTAATATAGGTTTCTCTTATTGGTAGTGGGGAGTGGTTTACCCCCACTTAACCACTTAATTAGTGTTAATCCAGATTTGAGTTTAAAGCTCAACTTTTGGACCCCCAAACGGACCCGAATACATAACCCAATAAGCAAAAAAGTTATCCAACCTATATACCATTGAACTGGGACCATTTTTAAAGGCTTAAATCATCTAAACGACTCCATATGAGTCCCGAAATATGTTCCGAATTATTTAAGTCAATAATATATATTTTTAATCTGTGTCGCACATAAATTTATATTATTTTACATTTCTTTAAATATCATATACATGCACATTAAATTAGTCACACACAAATATAATTAAATAGCAATTTTGATTGTGCAATTATTAAATGGAAATATTAAATTATTTATTTCACAAGAAAATATGGGGTATTACAAAGGGTTATTTGTGCCCTAATATTGATCATCATCCACAGGAGTCTTTAAATACTAGAAGAACCTAGACTGTTAGGAAACCAGATGAGTACGTATTTAAGGTAATTGCAAAACGTTCATTTAGTGTTGACACATTGAATCAAAAATATTCTTGTAAAAAAATATGAGATTGATGGGTTCTCATATTACCATGTTGCCATAGCAATACAAAAAAATTGAAAATATTTTCATTTGCATGTGGAGATTGTAATTCAATTGATATGTTTTCTGCAAGCACACTCTTACGTAATATAACTTATAGCTACTTTTAGGAGGGAATATACAGTTAATGATGGTGTTAGCATTCAACCACCAATTTGGAAACAACCTTCGAGAAGACCAAAGAAAAAGATGATCCCCTTTTGGGGCGAAGAAGATGGGAGGTGTGTCAGATGCAGCCGTTGTGGTATATTAGGACAACATAATAGGCAGTCATGTATAATATTAATTCGTGATTAATTCATAAATAATTGCGTAGTTGAATTCTTTTGGTCATCTATTTTTTTTTGTAATGTTTTCATTTCAAGTTTCATCTCGAAGATATTATATAAATAAATGACAATTGAAATTGTTCATATCAAGTTCTACTGTTCAAATTTCCTGTTATGTGTTATTTTTTGCATAGTTATACAGATTTACTTACTATATTTCTTTCTATAACTATTTAATTTAGGTTATTTTAATATAATAGAGTCACAAAATAACTAAAAGTAAATATATATGTTGAAGGATTTTGTGTTGGTAGGAAAGAAGATCAAGTTAGAGTAAAGTTTTACTTTGAATTACTTGTAAATGCTCCGTCCAGGGAGAAAATCAAAGTAAATAAATATTTTATGTAAGTTTTCTTAATATCATGTACATAAATTTGTGTAACTTTTGAAATATGGAAGTGGTGAAGAGAGTGGCTGGGTTATGGTAGAACTTTATGTCTCCACAATGTTAGTTTGGCTAAATTAAACTTCCACACAGAAATTAGTTGGAGAGTTATTTAAAAATGATAGTTGTCTATTTGTATATTTGTAGGAACGGTTGTGTGAAGAAATATAAGCTAAGGCGAGAATTAAAGAAGTCGTGACGAGAGTAGATATGTGAAAATGTATTTTTTTTCAATTCAATGAATTTCAAGTTAGGCATTTTTGTAATAATAAGTTATGACAAAGACTCATCCATGTGAGGTTTGCCATAGATAAATTCAAACTATATATATTGAACTATTTTTTGTTTAACTGCAAACCATTTTAAGTTAAATTAAATATTTATTTTGAAATGTTTTTAATTGTATTCCAATAGAAAATCATGTCGGTGTAAATATATACATTAACCTTTTTTGGTTATTTGAGTTAGGTTTATATATATTCAAATCATAGATCTGTCTTTTAATGAAAATGTGTTATGGTTTTTGTGTTTGAAATAAAATAAATTACACTAATAACAATAAACATGAAATATAAGTTAAAATTTGCCACTTTGAAATCAAATAAGTTATATTATTATTACTATAATTTAAGATAACAAAGGTGGTTTTTATGGACACATTCACATGTGAAATTGTAATAGCCAAAGTAATTTTGAAGTTAGTAGAAAGATGTTTTTGACATATAGAAATACAAAAATCATTATTTTACGTTCAACTATGTGATAAAATGATCAAAATCCACAATTATAGCTCGAAATAGATGAAAAGTTGTATGATATAAATTAGAGAACATCCATTAAATATTATTTGCAATATTTTCAGAATGCACCGGTTTCTTCAAGTATCTTCTCAATGATCTTTGCATGATATCTTTTCAAATCTTCATTTGAAAAATTCAGGGGCGAAAGGTTGATGCTTTGACATGTGATCCATGTAATAGCAAACTGTTGCACTATAATTAACCTGGAAATTTTTTAGAAAATGTTAATGTTTTTTGTTACTTAAGAATAATTCAACGTAGATATTTACCATTAACTGTTTTCTAATTGTATATGAGTTTAATGAGGAAAATACTATTTAAGATTAGAAAAATTAATTTCCAGTTCATCTACTTTGAGTCTAAATAATAATTATTTGTGTTCAAAGTAACTATTTATATTGAATAAATATCTTTTTTACCACTACAGAAAATAATTCTGTGTGTGTGTGTGTGTGTGTGCTGAATACTTTAGTGTAAATACTTACTATGAATGCTTTTATATGCCCAAAACACTAACAAAAAAAGCAGACTTCTGTGTATTTATTTTAGCAGAACATAGACATACATATAGAGCTAAGACACAATATTAAGTAAATCTCACTAGTATGATATACTGTGAAATACTTACGAATGCATAGGTTGTTGAGGACAGTCTTCAACCTGAATTAAATCACATATGAAATCTTGTGTAGATAAAACGAGATCATCTTCTCTTATTTCCCGTCTCTACCTCTTCTTCTCATCATTTCAGTTACTTATCTTTGATGAGGTCTGATTCTATATAGTTTTTTTGAAAAGAAACTAGAAATTTATATTTGAACTAGTATATTTTAGTTAATATAAATATTTATTTATTTTATAACTTACCATTGACTTTGCATAGGACAAATATATGTCCTCACAACCTTTTAGCGGTATCATGGGGTTGTAATGCATCCACATCCCTTCCTACGTATTATAAACAAACAAATGGTAGTGATACGCATCCTTGTTCTGTTTATTTGTTGTTAAATTCATGGTGAAGAGCGGGATTTTATTTGCGCGTGCCACTTAAATGATGTCGTGAATGTAGAACTTTATGAATTTCTCCCAATTGTCACGCACCAATGATTGTGGTAGGAAGAACATTGATATTAATATAAAGTATGACAAAAAATGGTCACATGTGTTTGATTAATAATTCAGTTTGTTTTATTAATTTAATTTCATACCTAACAAATGCCTATGAAGAGTAATGAAGTTCCATTATCTTTTTATGGAGTCTTATCATTTCAATTTTATCCTCCTTCCACAATTGGGCATACACGTCGATCACCCGTTATTTGTGCATTTTCAAACATTGAAAGATAATATAGTGCAATTCAAGGTTTTTGAATTTCTAAGTAGCTAAAGAAAAAAATAGTTTCTTAACCCACATTTGTTCCAATCTAGTCTTTAGCAAGAATTTCAATGAAAACTTTGAATACTATCAAGTCTTCAGATTCTCCTTGGCAAATAATGTGCCTATACATTAGATATTTGCAAATGGATATTATGTCAGTTATTGGTATAGTAAATATTTATTCTATGCTTAATGTGAAAGGCAAGGAAAACACTATATTTAAAGTAAACATTTTCTACAAGTTGTGATTTACAAAAAAAATCATTTAAAAAATTACCAAAGTAAATATTTACTTTAACAAATTCACAGAGAATCGTATTACTTCCAAACAAAGAATCAGTTAAAGTATATATTTACCACTAGTTGTTATATTTAATTCAAAACAAAACAAAATAACTCAAAGTAATATTATATAAAGCTAATTTAATGAGATTTTGGAACATTTACCTCATGCCAAATGAGTCATTTGTTTCCTTTAGATAATTCAACATATTTTATGACATATATTTTGCAACTGGTCCTTTTTTTTAATCAAAACTCCAGACTTCAATTTCATCTTATTTACTCATTTTTTGCTTTCGTTTTTTTTTCGCAATTCGACATTCACAACTTCTTCCTTTTGTGTCGAATTTGTGTTAGCTCTGTTGCCATCCTAGGATGTACATTCCTAATGGGAGGGCACAAGTAATAAACCAAATTCATATCTTTCCTATTATTTTTTTTCTTTTTATCCTTAAGATCACTGATCTTTCCAGTTTTTCCATATGTGTTGGTATGTCTTCGTTCTCTTTTTTCGACAACAAATCATCCTTTGCTTTTTTGTTATGTGTTTTTTGGGGGTGACAAGATCGAATCCATGTCTTCCTTTGCTTTTATCTTATGTGTTAATGTTTATGGCCCTGCCTCTATGTGTGGTGAGGCAGCAGGTGCTAATACAACAGACCCATTAGAATTTCTAAATTCCTTATTTGAATTTTTTTTAGAATCAATAGCTAAGATAAATCCAATTGAGATAGCATGTTCAATCCCTTCAAAAGTGTCATTGATATGGAAGTCTATTCTCTCGAATAAGATATCATAAAGTTCATCCTATACTTTATTCTTATCAAATTCCTTTTTTTTTGTACTATTTTTCGAATTCCTTATTGTATTAGCTCTCAATTCCAATTCCTTGTGAAGAATTTAGTAGTTTCTTGAAAATTGTTTTTAAACTTTCTTTAAGAGTCGGAATCTCATCATCAGTGTCTTTATTATTGAATTTGTTTTTTATTTGTGCTATGGCAAATTGCAACTCATTTAATTCATCTTGTTTCGCAACCGACATTGCGATATTTTCCTTTCGAGCTTCATCTCGCTTAATTTGTAGTAAAAAGTTACCATCAAATGGAAGCATGTATTATTTGTCTTACTTAAGGAGATTATTTTCCATTTTTTTCTTCTTCTAGAGAAGGTATGCATTGTTCATTTCTGCCAGCTGCTTATACTAATAATGTAAATTGATGATCTATGATTTGATTTCAGCATCATTACTAGTAAAGTGGTGAGGCCCAACACTTTCACCAGTTGCATGTTTGCCATCTTCAGCAACATTTTCCCGAACATCCCTTAATTCATAACCGAATTGTTCATTTTCTTGTATTGTGAGGTGAAGTTGTTGTGTTTTTACCTAGAGAACATATATTTAATATCACGTGTAAAACATAATTTATAAATGTCAAAACAGGATTAGCAGACAATGAAGATGAAATATTTTATGTAGATATTTTCTTTGAAAATATCTCATCAAAGTAAATATTTACTTTTAATATTACAACTAAAATGTTTTGTTTTGAGGCCTGAAATGAAGATTTTCTTTGATAATATCTTATCAAAGTAAAGATTTACTTTTAATATCAAAAGCAAGTTCTTAGTTTCGATAGTTAAAGTAAAGATACAGTTTGATATCATTTTATCAAATTATTACAAGAGGTATGAGTTAGATTGAATGTTTTGAACATGTATAAAAAAAAATCATGTGTCAAAAACAAAATGTATTACGTCAAGGTTTAATTTGTTTGACATATTTTTTATCTGTGGTAGTTGATCATCGATGGTGTTAAAATTCAATTTCAAGTAACGAGGATACTAACAACCTTCACTTGGTTGAATTATGTTTGTGTTCTCACACAAACAATAATGTAAAGAAACAAATTAATATAGCTAAGTATAATAGGTATATACATGTAAAAAAATTGATGACAATGAAAACTTACTAACGTGGTAAGAACACAGCATGTAACCTTGTCAGATACTTTCTAAGAACTCTTGATTGAATCTATCAAAGATTTATGAATTGCAACAAGCCAGTTGAATTTCGACATTTCTTTGATATTTTCAACATACTTGAGTTGTAGTACTAATGTAGGGAAGAAAATAATTGCAAACTTGTACAAAAAAATTAATTTGCAAATTCCTTTATCTCCTTGCATTGTTCTCAACTTAGCAGCCTCAATTGCACTCTCTCTTATCTTTGTTGTTTTAACTATTTTTTATCAGAAAACCATCTATCAACAAATGATGTTGGTGTCTTGTGACTATATTTTCATATTTCAATTTTCTATTTTTCAATGGTATTCCAAAAATTAGTGAAATGTCCATTAGTGTCATCTTAATTAACTTTTCAGTAATTTGAAACTGCTATCAATGGTTGATATGACACTTTTCACATTTTTATCATATTTTGTGATATGTTTCACATCCAAGTTTTTTTTGTTAATGAATCAAATAAACACCAAAAAGGAATTTTTTCAACTGTTTCTTTATCCTTTTGAAAGCATGATTTCTTTTGTCAAGATTGAGTGCAATCCCACAATAGTGCATTTATACGTCACATTCATATCCTTCACTTAATTATAAACCCATGGTATTCAACTTGATCCTCAATAAACTTACTGGGACTTTTTATTCTTGGCATCTTTGACCTGTCAATTAACAATATAAATTGTTATAAAAATATAAATGTTTATAGTAAATCAAAGTAAATATATACATTAATGTAATTTAGTGAGTTTGAAAATTATATTAATTCAAAGTAAACAGTGGCTTTGACTTATTATAAAAAATTTAGCAATACACTAAGTAATGTAAACAGTTATTTCAACATAACAAATTTTTCTTCTAATTCTATTTTTGGGGTTTCATTACATGTACCTTAAGTGGAAATATTGAGTCACGTCAGATATATGCATTGAAAAACTTTTTTAATTAATTTGAAAATGAGAAGTTCAACCATTAAAAACCCATTTTCCAGAGCGAGAAGCTCCGATTTCTCTCTATAACATTTCTCATGTTTATCCTATATTATATACGTCTTCTCATCTATGTATATATATAACACTACACCAAAACTATAGACTTATCAGGTCATTGACCGTGGCAAGTCCAACTTGTCAAGTTCAACGATCGTGATAAGTCTGGGGGTGACAACTTCTATGTCACAGTCAAAGACCGTGACAAGTTCATTAGATTGTCACGGTCCTGTCACGGTATTTGACCTTGACAGATTTTTGTCACGGTCAAAGACGGTGACAAACTCGTGATGAAACTAAAAAAATTATCACGGTCAAAGGCTGTGACAGGTCCGTGACAAGTTATTTTATCACGAACTTGCGATCTTTGACCGTGATAATTCTGGACAGAATTAAAAAAAAATGTTGGGCAGTATGGCCACTGTCACTGCCCAGCAGTATATTTTTACCTAGTATAACAAAATTGTACATGTCCAAACAGCATATATCCAAATAAAATATAAATAATCTACGAAATCATGGCATATATAATCCATATCCAAATAAAATAGAAATGAAAACATTCATATCCAAACCAACATGTACCAAAATCAAAAAAATACAAATACAATACAATATCTAAATAAAAAAGATAGAAATAATGTTAATCTTAAGCAGGTCGGAGGAGGAAGAAAGGACACACGACATATGAATTGAGACACCCTGCATTGTGATGAACGTCGCATTGTTCGTGGAACCACAAAGGTGAGTTCTCATTTCCCCCCACCAGATGCGTGACGTGCACTCTTGCCTCAATGTCTTGGAGGGGACGTCCATGAAACGACATACCCGAGAGGAAACTAGGATCCCTCAGCCACCTCTCTATCTGCAATCCATAATATATTTCGAGTATATGCACGCTCGACCAACCGAGTGTTGACATAGGCCGCTCGACGGGAGTCACGATGGGAAATGGATCATCATATGGCATCGAGTCTGTGCGTATCGATGATGAAGTAGTGGCATCGATATCCTCATCCTCGTCCTCATCCCCATCCTCGTCTACCTCTACCACTTTCTCCTTCTCCTTCTCCTTGCCCTTGCCCTTGCCCTTGTCCTTGCCCAACTAACGCTTCATGAAGGCATACATATCTAGGACCGTCGCCTTCAACCTTGATAGATTATCGCCATGGGAGTCCACCTATTGTACCAACCCGTTGTTGCTCCATGCCGATGATCCTATACTTCCCCACCCACGATCTCACCCCCCTAATCCTCCCCTTGGGATTCTCCCCGAGCAACTGGCTGAGTGCGTCTGCAGCTAAAGATGCTTTGTCAGCATCAGACTGTAACTCATGAACTTCCTTAAGCTTTGTCTGAAAAAATAAAAAGTACACGATTAGTTAATTAAGTATATAAAAAATTATAACATAATTAAAAAAATTAAACATTTATAACTTACAGTGGTGGTTGCGATGCTCAGGGCCACCTCATTGTCCTTGTCCTTGCCCTTGCCCTTTTTCGTCTGAATTGTCACATAGGCATCGAGCCTATGTGGCCTACCCCCATGGCCACTCCCCGTGTCCTGAAATAAAATAATACAGAATTAGTAAGTAACACAAAGTAATGCTAAATTGGAATAACTAAAATTAAAGAAAAATAAAAACTTACCATCCTGTGCTCCAACTCGGCGTAAGACGTCCCCCCGGAGTAGTGCACGTCCAACCTTTTTGCCCGGTTGTCCCTCCCTGATTGGCAAGATGTTAATTGTCGTTCATTGTTGATAAACACTACACCAAAAAGTCTAAATTTCCACCTTTGAGTCGACCACCCTTGTCACGATCATTGACCATGACAAAAAAACACGTGTTTTTATCACGGTCAATGACCGTGATGAGTCCGTGACAAGTATTGTCACGATCATTAACCGTGATAATTCCATGATAAATGTACTTATCACGGTCATTGATCTTGACAAGTTGGACTTGTCACGTTCAATGACCGTGACAATCCGATAATTTTGGTGTAGTGAAACTTTTGTCACTGTGCCAATGAGATCGGCTCCTTAGGGGGAGGGGGGAGGGGGACAGTTTCACGGAGTCTCATAATGGACTCCCGGGTCTTCCCAAAGTATCGTGCTCGTAAATTCTTCTTCCACGTCTTATATTGATCCCTCAATTGCTCCAACGTGGAGTCACGGAGATATGCAGACAGGCCGAATTGTTCCTGTCAAGCAAATACAAACCAAAAATAAAGTAAGTGTTAGAGTTATAAATATAAATATTAAATACACAACCTGTAGTTCCCCCCAGATGTTCATCTTAAGATCAATAGGCATGGGCCTCCAATCAGTGTACCTCGGGACAACAATCGCCTTCAATAACTCTAGCGCTCTATCTAATAATATCGTTTTATTCTCGACGACGGACCCCAATTTGCTCCATTTGGGAGCCTACTGGCCAAGGAGCCCTCATCGCCTCCGCTACCGTGCCTTGATGAAGTCATTTTCTATAAAAATTGTTATTATTAGTACAAACATGTATGTGAACTTTGAATTAATGGTCAAATCAGATAATAACAATACACACCAATACCAATACCAATACCAATACCAATACCAATACCAATACCAATACCAATACCAATTTATACTAATTTTAATTTATACCAATACCAATACCAATTTATACCAATACCAAATTCAATTTACACACACTTCCCCCCACACCCACCCCACGGTCCAATATTTACATAAAAAAAGTTGTCCAATATTTACACAACAAAATGGTCCGATATTTACACAACAAAGGGATCTAATTTGATATTTACACAACAAAGGGGTCCAATTCAGATTTATGCCCAATTAATCACACACACACACATACCCCCCCCCCCCCACCCCCACCCCCACACACCTACACACACACACACACACCTACCCCCACCCTCACTCCCCCGCCCCCCCCCTCCCCCCCCCCCACACACACACAGCCACTGCCCCCCCACCCCACACATAGCATACACACACACACTCCCCCACCCCCCACTACCAACCACCCCCACACATGAAACAAACACACACACCACACACACACACATACACACATATTCATATACATAAAGGAAAGAAAAAAAGAGAGAGATAAAAAGACCTAAAAGTAAAGAGAGAGAGAGAGAAAGAGAGAGAGCACCGCCCCTTAGAGAGAAGAGAGAGAAATTAGGGAGAAACAAAACGGTGCGCTAGGGTATTTTGTTAAAAGAATTTTCACAGGCCTGTCAAGGTTTTTTACCATGAAAACTTTTTAAGTTGTCACAGTTGACCGTGATAAGTCCGTGACTTTTAAACTTGTTACGGTCAATGATCATGACAACTCCTTGTCACGATCATTGACCGTGATAAAAAAAAATGCGTATTTTTTTATCACGGTCAATGACCGTGACAAAGATGATCGGCTCAAAGGTGACAATTTATCCTTTTTGGTGTAGTGTAAAACTATAGCCTTAAATTCTTACTACAAACCTTAGAGTGACACGTGTCATCTACAATCGATACAATTAAGAGAAACCTCTCGCCCTTATAACCTTTAATCATGGCTCTCTAGAAAATGAAAGTTGGGTAAGTCGGGTGGTTTCTAGAATTATCTTTGTATCTTCGTCTACATTCTCTTAATCACTTCCATTTACTCAGTATTACCCTACATGCATCTCACATATTGAACGATGGTTATGGGTTTCTAACTTTTAATTTCCCTTTCATTCATGCCTTCTTGATTTTCCAACAAACTTAGGAAACGGAAAAAAATAGATAAAAATAAAAAAGGATAAAGAGAATACTAGATGAGATGGGTGGGAAGGTTTTTGATTATGAAGCAAGAGGCGGCATCTTCAGTAGGAGGCGCACAAGGTGAAGGTTCTACAAACAGGAGTAGAAGTGGTAAACCCTATTTTTGTATATCGAGAACTCCCCTAACTATGATTCACCATACAAGACACTTTTTCATACTTTATTTTGAGTCAAGTTTTAAATATATCTTATATCATTGATTGAAGTATTGATTTGTTAATTGTGGCAGTATGCATATGTGTTAATTAGATTTGTGCCTATGATGCTGTTAAATATAAGTGTCTATACAATGAAAACATATAAATCTGAGGCACAATATTTACTTTTCCATTTATTTATCATAATCAAAGTTATGTATCTGTAGTAGCATTGAAGCTAGTTAAGTGTTTAATATGTTTTTCTTTTAAAAACAATTTTGGCTGTGTAAGTGACGATAAACAGACAGGGACATCAGACCTTTGCAAGTGAATGATGATTTGTCTTTAGGAATCTCTCTGATCTACTATCTACTCAAGAACCTTATTGTTCAAAATTGTCAATACCCTGACAATTAAAAATTCCCAATTTTTATTGAACATTTCAGTGTAATTTTTTTTAAAAAAATATGTGAGTCATATGACTTTTAATATTAATTTTAATTATTATCTCATTTCATTCGTGAAATATATAATGTGATAAAAGACACAATAATAAAAATGTAAAGTTTTGCTAAATTCGGTCACGCATCGCGTGGTCTGCATGCTAGTTTAGTATAATTTATAAATTCTTCCACTTTTGCCCTAGTGCTTAAATATGGAACTAACAAAAATGATGCTTCTCATCAAATCCAAACTTCCATAAACATCATTACTTCATTCCTCTCAAATCTTCCTGTCCGAATATATATCTTGGGGAATCACCCATTATCAAAATATTTGATGTAGTTTATAAATCATCCCTTGATAAATAAAACACAGATTACTTAATAGGATTACTCTATCTAAAGGCAAGAAATTGATCTCTGTTGAATCTCTTCATAACTTGTTCATGACTCTTGGAAAACAACTCATCCATAGAGGCTTATGCCTAAAGATAAGGATTTTTACAACATGTATTTTAAATCTCTACAAGACATGAATATGGTGTCGATTCATGGATTTGTTAATCTTGATGTTAGTTTGTTCCTTAAATGGACCCCTGATTTCAAATCGTTAAATTGTGTTTCAAGTATGTCAAATGTTTGGGTTAAATTTTTGGATTTGTTGGATGAATATTGGCATCCAAGATTGCTTCTAGAGATTGCTCGTGGGGTTGGAAATCCTATCAGAATTGATCCCGAAACTCTAGTTTAAAAATATAGGTTGTTTGCACATTTTTTAATTTAGATTTATTTCTCTTATAATTTGTCAAAGTTTGTTACCATTGAGAGGGAAGATAGGGTGAGGTTTCTCGTTGAATTTGTGATGGAGCAGCTCCCGTTATTTTGTGATTATTATGGCTATGTAGGTCATGCAATTTCAATGTGTAAGAGTGTCAAAAAATAGTTTTTTTGACATTCTTACACATTGAAATTGCATGACCTAAATAGTTAATTTGAAAAGAAAAGCAGATGGAGATGGGAAGAAAGTTTTTTACCAGAAAGTCCATTTTTTAAGGAATAAGTATGATTCTCATTATGGGAATTCTAAATGTGTTAGTCCATCTCCAATCTTTGTTTCTATGTGTTGTTTTTTCTTACTTAGAAATAGGAAAAGGTAAAATACAACTCCAATGAGGATTTCTATATAAGGATGAATCTGATGTGGATAGTGAGTCACGTGAAAATTTCAATCAACATTTTTACATGTAGAAATACTAAAACAGTTATTCCATATGAGGTGGAACAAATATGAAAACCCACGTTGCTTATTTATAGGCACTTCATCTTTACAAAGCTAACACATCACCAAGAGGAAATTAATTGTTGGAGATAAACTTGTCTATAATTTCTATTACGTGTAACAAATTTTTCATGGATAGAAAAGCTACGAAGAAAAACTTCTCCAATGCTATCATATTCTATTTCTAGGTGGAACATATCCAGAAATTAACTGCTGGAACTACATTTGACTGACAAAGCAAATCTCTTAGAATTAATCCTGATAGTGCATCCACGTCATATAGAAAACGGGGAGTGAAATTTCTACACGTAGAAATTCTCTTTAGAAATTTCTATAACATAGTTGTCCACATCACATAAGGATGCCCAAAGATATTCCCTTGGAGGATAATTTTTTAATTCTGAATTTCTAAAATAGAAATTTGATAAGATGGAAACCCTTATTGGAGATGGCCTTACTGAACGGGTTAATTCTGGCCCTAATAACAGTGGTTTATATATTTTTAGGGCATAAAATAATATCAATTATGGATATAGGACAACAAACATTTGGCTTCCATTTTTAGTCCCTATTTTCAAACTATCGATTGGCGTGACATGTTGTGATAGGTTGACGTTTTGCGGATGTAGGTCCGCGCCAGCGACTTTATTAAAAAATAGGGACTAAAACTATAATGAAATGTTTGTTGTTCTATTTCCAAAATACATATTACAATTCATCCTAAATTAAATAGCGGTGAGATTCTATTGAATGGATATGGTAGTACTCCTCAAGATTAGGAGTTTTACTCGACTGCAAATTCAGTTAGACTCGTTGTTGTATCGGACTCAAACCTTCAACCTCGGGAGAATCCTAACAAATTCGCAACTATTTTTGGGGATAACCACACTGCTAAGGAGGATGGTCAAGTGGTTCCATCTCCAACCCACACGGTTACGAAATATCCTAATATCATCGTGGAGAAATATATGGCTAAGGTGTTGTTTGTTTTTGTAATACCCCGTAATTTTATTGATTTTTATTTAATGCATTAATTAAATTAAATGAGAATTAATTGGAAATTAATACGGATTTAAATACTAGCGAGACGCGAGTTGGTATTTGATTATGATGATAATATTGAATATTATTGAGTATATATGGTAATATATGAGTATTGAAAGTATTAAAACTGTCAAGAGTTATAAATACGACAATTTGGGAAATTAAGTTGGGACGTGCATGTTAGTCGCGTCAGAAAAGTAAATTATATGTTTATCAACCTTATGGTCATTTTGAGAGCGTCAACGTGTCCGGAAGGGTCGATATAGTCATAAAACACTAGCCGGGGATTTAGTTTGGGTCCCGGGGCATTTTTAGGCCAAACCGGCAACCCGGAAGGGTATTTTGATAATTTTAAAAATTAAGGAATTAAGACCCACGAATTTTAGAGTTTATTTACATATTATTAGAAAAGCCATTAAGGCCATTATCAGCCAAAAATAAGAGAGTGGGCTACGTGAGTTAGAGAGAAGTTGAAATAAGGTTTCCAAACCAAAACCACCACCCGCCACCACCATTTTGGACGGAATTGTGACCGGAAAGAAGAGAGAACCAGCCTTTGAACACCAGCAACAAATCAGAACATCAAATTTAAGGCAAGTAATTTGGTTTCATTAGTTCAATGAATATTTCCTCCATACTTAGTGTAGAAATTTATGATTGCCTTGAAAGATTTGATGAAAAACCCAATGAATTTGATGTAAAACTCTAAACTTTGGTTAGGAATTATATGTAGATCTGTTCTGGACGAATTCAGTACCCTAAATATAACTTTTGATGATTTAAAAACGAATTAAAGAGGAGATTTATCAATGTTCTTGAAGAAAATAGAATACTAGGGTTTTTATTGAAGTTTTGATCCATATAATGCCAATGATTGATGATTAAAAGGTTTTGGAACGCTAACAATGATGTATTTGTGTTGTATGATGAGCCTATAACGTTATATTAGATTTTCATACCCTGTAATGAAGTTTTGGGACAAGTTTTGGATTGAAAAACGAAGCAAGCCGTAGCCTATCCGGTGCGTTCAATCGATCGATACTCCCAGGTCGATCGATCGACCACCATCAATCGATCGATCAATACTCCCAGGTCGATCGATCGACCTTCCCAGAATCAGTTATATTTTTCCTTTGTTGGATTTTAACAATTTCGACCCTAGAGAAATTATTGGTGGGACTTCGTGAATACTATTAGATTAAAGGAAGACCAGTAGGCATATTTGTGAGACTCAATTCATAATTAAAAGTCAAATTGGGAATTATATTAAACTGTATAAGGCTCGACGAGTGTGATACTATTTAAGACTGAGAGTTGATGAATAAGTTTTAGATAGTTGGATAATATAAGGTTAGTGACAGAAATGAGGACTTTAAGAATGGTGGATTTAAATGTGGGGATAATAGGAGACTTGGTAACCTTTGTGGGTTAGGATTTAAGTACTTGAAACTACGACGTGAGATGTGTCGTCGGTCTATATTATATATTATTCGGAGACTTAAAGTTGTACAAATCGGGATAACGGTATAGGAATGTAGAATATACCTTATTTAATATTTTAAGATGTCTAAGTGGTGTGATTGCTTAGTATATGGACTTATGTGTATAACATACCTACCATACTTGCTATTACAGGAGGTCATCTTTCGAACTGGAACATCTAATCCTTGTGTGCCTACGGGGGGATTTAGATTGGTACCTTAAGGACATAGGGCTGTGAATGACTTATTTGTGAGTTAATAAGTCAGCTGTCCATGGGAGCGTAGGTATGTACGTGACCCATGGGTATGTGAACTATGTTCGCCTCCATTATGTGTGATTGTTTCTTATTGAAACGGTTCTTGAGAGATTCGGAATACGTTGTCCTTATGTACGTGATGTACCGAAATTCGATAGCAGAGTATGTGTGCACCGCAGCTTAGCCTAGGGGTGCCCTTATTGTATATTTAGGATGAGATTAATATACTGGTAATTGAAATAGACTTTTTATTAAAGTGTAAATATGAATACTTGGGACATTTTTAGTAGAGTTAAAAATGGGAAATTTATATAATAATTATATTAGGTAAATCTGAGAAATAAAAAGGAAGACTCACAGTTTATATTTAAATGTCTGGTATCGACCCTTATATTATATCGTAAAGTCAGGTGGTGAAATAGACTAGTAGTTACCGACATAACTAGGACGGGTTACTGATGCGTTAGGAGTGCACAATTAGTTAAGAGGTGAGGAACTCATGTGAGTGCAGGTAACTAACATGTATTTTATATTCACTGTTTAATGTTATTAAACACTTGCTATATTTTAAACTGTTTTCACTTCGGGCGCTGACCCGTTTGCTTTCAAATCTATTTTCTTGTAAAAACTTTTTAGGTGCCCAGCCACTGGGACGTCAAGCTTAGGAGTTCCATTCCAGTGACGTGCTGTAGCTGCTGTGGAAGTTACAGGACCTCGATAGTAGACGCCTCAACTTTATACATTGACTCCATTTCAGATTTCTTCAGTTGTTAGGGCATGTCGCCCCACTTATTTTAGAGACAGTTTTATCATACTCAGTTTATTTCAGTGTTGGAGTTAATTAATTAATTATTCAGACTTTGTATTTGGTTTTATTCAGTATTTGGATTATTCTGAGAAGTGTTCCTCCATACTCATTTTTATTCCATTATTATTCTATTGTGACTGTGATGTGATTGTGTTACCTTTAGCTAATAATTTAACTGGTTGCAAGTTAATCTAAGTAAATTAAAATTGACATCTCACTTTTTAAAATATTAGGTGGCTGTTAATTGTTTAAATAAATGTTTTCGACAGTGATGCTATGAACTGAACCAACTTGACATTTTGTATTAATTTGAATAAAGGAGTAACTACCTGGTATTTTATTAGTCGGGGTGTCACAGGTGGTATCGGAGCATCAGGTTCTGGTGTCCTTAGGATCTGTACGACTTGTTTTGTTTTCGCGTAACGTCCTTTGAGATAGAGCCCTATTATTAGGATTGTTGCACTCCTTGATTTCTTTTTGCAGACTACGTTCTTCTTCTAGAATGTTATGTATGGTCGATGGACTAATATAAATCTGTTAAATTTTAGATGTCGCTCTTGAGGGAAGTACAAACAAAAACTGACGAGGGAACAAATGCTGGACAAGAACAACAAGTACCCCAGGTACACCAAGAGAGAGCAAAAATCACTGAGATAGCAAATATCGTGGCACAGGCAGTGACTACCGCAATATTGCAGTACCAAAATAACAGCGTGCAGCTTATAGGGGGTAAAAGAATAAGAGAAGTCGATCAAAATGTTATTGTTAAGGTTAGCAACAAAAGGGAAATACCACATCAGCAGCGACAAGTGTCTCAGGGTCGTCGTCAGAGGGGCAGTAGAAATGGCGGAAAGGGCCAAACCAGCCAGATCCAACAAAGCCAGGAGAAGAGAACTACCACCAAGAGGTGTTTTAAATGTGGGATAAATGGCCATACGCATCGGTTCTGCCCAGATTTGGCTTGTAATAAACCTCGTCCTAATCAGTAAGGACAACAAGGCTTGAAAAGGGAAGGGTTTCAGGGTCAGTGTCATAAGTGTGAACAGCAGGGTCACCGGTGGAGAGATTGCTCGCAACCAGGTAAAGTGACAGGGCAGGATGCCCAACATAATGAAGCCTGAATAGTTACCCCAACATCACAAGTACCACAACAACATCAAGGAGTACAGAATGGATGTGTCTATAATGCTCGATATGCGGTTAAGCCATTGATACCCCAACTGCCACATGCGTTTGGAGGTACGATACTTCATTATTAATTATATCCTTTAAGATAACAGGGAAATCTCGAATAACTTAGATGTGTTATAGTTTATTCCTATGCATTGAAAAACGTGAGTGTAAAATGCATTATTATCCTGTTATATTTTGAATTAGCTACAACGGTTTGAGTGTTGATAAACCATTATAGTTATAGTATGACGTTCATTAGAAATTGTACTAAGTGTCACTTGAGTGGAGGCGAAGCTATTTTTATATTTATATATTTCTTATGGTGGCATATAAAGACTTCGTCAAGACATCGTCTGGTTATATTTAATTCAGGTGGGTAGGGATATCTATTAAGAAAAATTCAAGATTTGTTAAAATGTTTCTAAAAGTGGGGACTATTTCGTAGTATGCAATCAAGTCTAACGCCAATATAATAAGAGGATTGTGTCGAGTGTAGCCTCACGTATCATGAGAGGAGGTAAGTTAACTTCTTAACGAGAAGTAAGGAAAATAGGTACGAGTCAAATACCGATGGCCCCAAAGCTCATTGACCAACAACACTAGTTAGTAGTGTATCGGGAGGGTTCCCAGTTTGGATTTCGCTTTGCGAGACATCCCACGCATGACACCTAGTGAACGTCGGGAGATGACAAGGTTTGGATTTTAGTACAAGGATTAGTACCCTAATTTTCATTCGCAAATGAAATGATAACTTAAGTGTTATCAGATGTCTTATCTCGTGAGTGAGTCAAAGAGACAAGGAGGATTATGGCTACGATTATTAGGCTGATTTAGTCTAACCCTATCGAACCTTCGGAGATGCAAGTCTAAACTGGGCAGCTGTTGGAGCATCTCGCTGAGGGTGCTCACGTGTTACTTGTGAGGGTTAGATATTTACGGTTGCGTGTCGATTTCAGAGAATTGAATAAAGTCACGATTCGGAGTAAATATCCGTTGCCAAGAATCGATGACTTATTCAACCAGTGGAGAGGAGCCTCCTTCTCCTCACAGATTGACTTGAGATCAGGATACCATCAGTTGCGTATCAGGGAACAGGACGTCTCAAAGACTTCCTTCTTAACGAGATACAGTTCCTATGAGTTCCAAGTTATGCCTTTTGGTATAACCAATGCCCCAGCTGTGTTTATGAATTTGATGAATAGAGTATTCAGAGAGTTCCTAGACCAGTTCGTCATCATATTCATTGATGACATTCTGGTTTACTCCCAGATAGAGGAGGAACACACGAGCACTTGAGGCAGGTTTTGCAGACGCTACGTCAGAACGAGTTATATGCGAAGTATGAGAAGTGTGGGTTTTGGCTGAAGGAGGTTTAGTTTTTGGGGCATATCATTTCAGACAGGGGCATATCTGTTGATCTGAGGAAGGTATCAGTGGTGAGGGAGTGGGGACAGCTCACGACACCAACTGAGATACGTAGTTTCTTGGGACTAACAGGATACTACAGGAGGTTTATTCAGGGTTTCTCAAAGATAGCGGGTCCTTTGACACATCTGACTCTCAAAGGTGTGCCATTCATCTGGAGCAATGCCTGTCAGTTGGCATTCGATGAGTTGTAGGACAAGTTGACCTCAGCGCCAGTGTTAGCATTTCCCAGGATGGGAGTTGAGTATCTAGTCTACACCGATGCGTCCTTACAAGGACTTGGAGGTGTACTGCAACAGGAGAGTTAGGCCATAGCTTATGCTTCCCGTAAGATTAAGCCTCATGAGAAGAATTACCCCACCCACGACTTGGAGTTAGCGGCAGTAGTATTTGCTCTTCGTATTTGGAGACACTATCTCCTGGGGGAGAAATTCCGTTTATTCACAGACCACAAGTCCCTACAATACCTCTTCACGTAGAAGGAACTAAATATGCGTCAACGTAGGTGGCTTGAATTCGTGAAGGATTATCAGTTCAATATCCAATATCACCGAGAGAAGGCTAACGTGGTAGCAGACGCGATGAGCCGTAGGCCAGTAGGTGAGGTGGACGAAGTGTGGAGAGCAAAGTGGAAAGAGTTGGGACACCAGGATGCAGTGGCCCAATCATTCATGTCGGTAATGACCGTTACGCCCAAGATTGTTACGAGAGTGATACAAGCCCAAGCAAATAACTCATTTTGTTAAGAGCATATAGTTCGGCTACTAGCAGAGGGAGCCGAGTCCTATACCGTTGGTTCAGACGGGGGCTTACGCTTCAATAGGAGACTGGTTGTTCCTGAAGGGGAAGACTTGCGATACGAAGTTATGACAGAGTCGCACGGTTTGCGGTTTGCGGTACATCCGGGTGGGGATAAGATGTACTAGGATATGAGGCGACAGTACTGGTGGAGCGGGATGAAGAGAGATATTGTCGAGTTCGTTTCTAAATGTTCCACTTGTCAGCTGGTAAAGGTGGACCATCAGAGACCGGCAGGACTTCTACAGCCATTAGAGGTTCCCATGTGGAATTGGGAGAGCATTTCCATGGACTTTATCACGGGGTTACCTACTTCGCAGAGGGGTCACAACTCCATATGGGTAATCGTGGATAGATTGACCAAAGTTGCTCATTTTCTACCAGCCCGGACAGACTACACTACGGGACAGTATGCCCACATTTTCATAGCGGAGATAGTGAGACTCCACAGGGTGCCTCTCAATATCGTGTCTGACAGAGATAAGATTTTTGTTTCGCAATTTTGGGAGAGTTTTCAGGAATCCATGGGTACGGAGTTGCGGCTGAGTACGGCATATCACCCGCAGACAGATGGACAAACAGAGCAGACGAATCAAATGTTGGAGGACAAGTTGCGTATGTGCATCCTAGACTTTGGAGGTGGTTGGGAGCAGTACCTTCCACTGGTGGAGTTTGCCTATAATGACTCCTACCAGTTCACTATTGGCATGGCTCCATTCGAGGCGTTGTACGGTCGACCTTGTCGTTCCCAAGCATGTTGGTTAGAGGTGGGGGATAACAAGCATCTTGGGCCGGAGGTGATTCAGGATACCTCGGCGAGGATAGAGATGATACGGAGCCGTATTCGGGTGGCTCAAGACCGATAGAAAAGTTATGCCGATGCCAAAAGATTCTTTAGAGAGTTCAAGGTGGGAGACCAGGTACTACTCAGAGTATCTCCGATGAAGGGGATTATGCGTTTCGGGAAGAAAGGGAAATTGGCACCTAGATACGTGGGCCCATTTCCTATCATTGAGCGGATTGGGCCAGTAGCGTATAGAGTTGGGTTAACGGAACTCTTGCATAGAATTCATGACGTATTCCATATTTCCTCGTTAAGGAGATATCTTAGGGACGATTTGGCCCATACCCATATTGCTTTAGATGGCATCGATCTTCAGCCTGATAGTTCCTATGAGGAGGGGACGATTGCTATTTTGGACCACAGCGAGAGGAAACTGAGATCGAAGATAGTACCGTTAGTACGTGTTCAGCGGCGGCTTCATAATGCCGAGGAGTCCACATGGGAGCGCGAGGACGAGATGCGCGAGCGTTATCCAGAGTTATTTTTGCCGGGTATACTTTAGTTCTAAATTTCGGGACAAAATTCTATTATTAGGGGGGAAGTATGTAATACCCCGTAATTTTATTGATTTTTATTTAATGGATTAATTAAATTAAATGAGAATTAATTGGAAATTAATCCGAATTTAAATACTAGCGAGATGCGAGTTGGTATTTGATTATGATTATAATATTAAATATTAGTGAGTATATATGATAATATATGAGTATTGAAAGTATTAAAATTGTCAAGAGTTATAAATACGACAATTTGGGAAATTAAGTTGGGACGCGCATGTTAGTCGCGTCAGAAAAGTAAATTATATTTGTATCAATCTTATGGTCATTTTGAGTGTACCAACGTGTCCGGATGGGTCGAGATAGTCAGAAAACACTAGCCGGGAGTTTAGTTTGGGTCCCGGGGCATTTTTACGCCAAATCGGCAACCCCGAAGGGTATTTTGGTAATTTTAAAAATTAAGGAATTAAGACCCACGAATTTTAGAGTTTATTTATATATTATTATAAAAGCCATTAAGGCCATTATCAACCAAAAATAAGAGAGTGGGCTACGTGAGTTAGAGAGAAGTTGAAATAGGGTTTCCAAACCAAAACCACCACCCGCCACCACCATTTTGGATGGAATTGTGACCGGAAAGAAAAGAGAACCAGCCTTTGAACACCAGCAACGAATCAGAACATCAAACTTAAGGCAAGTGATTTGGTTTCATTAGTTCAATGAATATTTCCTCTATGCTTAGTGTAGAAATTTATGATTGCCTTGAAAGATTTGATGAAAAACCCAATGAATTTGATGTAAAACTCTAAACTTTGGTTAGGAATTATATGTAGATCTGTTCTGGACGAATTCAGTACCCCAAATATAACTTTTGATGATTTAAAAACGAATTAAAGAGGAGATTTATCAATGTTCTTGAAGAAAATAGAATACTAGGGTTTTTATTGAAGTTTTGATTCATATAATGCCAATGATTGATGATTAAAAGGTTTTGGAACGTTAAAAATGATGTATTTGTGTTATATGATGAGCCTATAACGTTATATTAGATTTTCATACCCTATAATGAAGTTTTGGGACAAGTTTTGGATTCAAAAACGAAGCAAGCCGTAGCATATCTGGTGCGTTCGATCGATCGATACTCCCAGGTCGATCGATCGACCACCATCGATCGATCGATACTCCCAGGTCGATCGATCGACCTTCCCAAAATCAGTTATATTTTTCCTTTGTTGGATTTTAACAATTTCGACCCTAGAGAAATTATTGGTGGGGACTTTGTGAATACTATTAGATTAAAGGAAGACCAGTAGGCATATTTGTGAGACTCAATTCATAATTAAAAGTCAAATTGGGAATTATATTAAACTGTATAAGGCTCGACGAGTGTGATACTATTTGAGACTGAGAGTTGATGAACAAGTTTTAGATAGTTGGATAATATAAGGTTAGTGACAAAAATGAGGACCTTAAGAATAGTGGATTTAAATGTGGGGATAATATGAGACTTGGTAACCTTTGTGGGTTAGGATTTAAGTACTTGAAACTACGACGTGAGATGTGTCGGCGATCTATATTATATATTATTCGGAGACTTAAAGTTGTACAAATCGGGATAACGGTATAGGAATGTAGAATATACCTTATTTAATATTTTAAGATGTCTAAGTGGTGTGATTGCTTAGTATATGGACTTATGTGTATAACATACCTACCATACTTGCTATCACAGGAGGTCGGCTTTCGAACTGCGCCATCTAATCCTTGTGTGCCTACGGGGGGATTTAGATTGGTACCTTAAGGACATAGGGCTGTGAATGACTTATTTGTGAGTTAATAAGTTAGCTGACCATGGGAGCGTAGGTATGTACGTGACCCATGGGTATGTGAACTATGTTCGCCTACATTATGTGTGATTGTTGCTTATTGAAACGGTTCTTGAGAGATTCGAAATACGTTGTCCTTATGTACGTGATGTATCGGGATTCGATAGCAGAGTATGTGTGCACCGCAGCTTAGCCTAGGGGTGCCCTTATTGTATATTTATGATGAGATTAATATACTGGTAATTGAAATAGACTTTTTATTAAAGTGTAAATGTGAATACTTGGGACATTTTTAGTAGAGTTAAAAATGGGAAATTTATATAATAATTATATTAGGTAAATCTGAGAAATAAAAAGGAAGACTCGCGGTTTATATTTAAATGCCTTGTATCGACGCTTATATTATATCGTAAAGTCAGGTGGTGAAATAAACTAGTAGTTAGTGACATAACTAGGACGGGTTACTGATAAGTTAGGAGTGCACAATTAGTTAAGAGGTGAGGAACTCATGTGAGTGCAGGTAACTAACATGTATTTTATATTCACTGTTTAATTAATGTTATTAAACACTTGCTATATTTTAAACTGTTTTCACCTCGATCTCTGACCCGTTTGCTTTCAAATCTATTTTCTTGTAAAAACCTTTTAGGTGCCCAGCCACTGGGACGTCAAGCTTAGGAGTTCCATTCCAGTGACGTGTTGTACTGCTGTGGAAGTTACAGGACCTCGATAGTAGACGCCTCCACTTTCTACATTGACTCCATTTCAAATTTCTTCAGTTGTTAGGGCGTGTAGCCCCACTTCTTTTAGAGGCAGTTTTATCATACTCAGTTTATTTCAGTGTTGGAGTTAATTAATTAATTATTCAAACTTTGTATTTGGTTTTATTCAGTATTTGGATTATTCTGAGGAGTGTTCCTCTAGACTCATTTTTATTCCATTATTATTCTATTGTGATTGTGATGTGATTGTGTTACCTTTAGTTCATTATTTAATTGGTTGCATGTTAATCTAAGTAAATTAAAATTGACATCTCACTTTTTAAAATATTAGGTGGCTAGTAATTGTTTAAATAAACGTTTTCGACAGTGATGCTATGAACTGAACCAAGTTGATATTTTGTATTAATTTGAATAAAGGAGTAGCTACCCGGTATTTAATTAGTCGGGGTGTCACAGTGTTTACCTCTTAAGTCTGAATCTGAACCATTCAGACTTAAGAGGTACCAAAAAGTGTTTATTTTTTTAAATGATTAAGAGGTTAACGACTATATTTGGCTCTTAATGATTAAGAGGTAAGGTTACCTCTGAAGTCTGAATTGAAGTCTGAATCAGTCTAAATACATTCATTCAGAGGTACATTCAGACATAAAAACAAACATATTTTTTCAGATTCAGATTTCAGACTTCAGATTCAGTCTTCAGATTTCAGATTCAGATGAAAAAACAAACGCAACCTAAGATTAATATGATTGGAATAAATGGGATTGAAGCTTTAAGTAACTCAACCAATATGAATGAGGCAATTAACGTTATTTGTAATGTCCAGAATGCTCAGATATCTTTTAGTTCTCCTAAAAAGGCTAACTAAGTTGATTATTTAAAAGAGGCCAACGATAATGACACTCGTTCTACTATTGAGGGAGAATCAGTTCCTCTATATGATCATGTCCCTAATAATAAAATCCTATATGTCACTCAACTCATAAAAAAATGAATTAATTCGTAGCGACGAATCAATTTCAGTTCAGCAAGCTATTGTCCCCCATGATCCTTGTATTGCCCAAAAAGATCAAATGTATTAAGAAGATATTCTTCTTGTCACGGAGATTTTCTTAGATCATCTAATGGAGAGAAGAAGAAGAAAAAGAAGAAAGCCAAACAACTTCAAATTAACCAAAAGGGCTTTCCCCTATGGTTATCTTCCACCCTTGCTTGCAAGTGATGAGCGGTTCAAGTTCCCTCCCCTTCCCACTCCCCTCCCCGGGACTTGAACTATGGGGAAAAAAAACTTCAAATTGAACAAGACCAAATCAAGACAAAATTAGGAGTGGAAATAATACAATATACTGAGCTAGATGTTAAAGAATAGATTGAAGAAGGTCTTTCCAAGTTAAGAAAAAATGCCAATACCCAAGTGGAAAATAAATTCCAATACATGATGTTGGTTCACAAAGTCCAAAAAGAAAAGGAATTCCAATACATGATGTTGGTTCACAAAGTCCAAAAAGAAAAGGAAGATAAGATCTTGAAGGTCGAACTTGATTACAATCTTCCTGAAGTTCGACGCAAAATAAGGAGAGGGAATAAATAGTTATTTTGTTTCCTTATTTTTTGCTGTTTATTTCGAATCGTGTTATAAGACTCATTTTTTGCTTTGGGTTTTCTTTCTTTCGTTGTTAGCCTTGGTAGTGGGTCTACTCATCCACCTCTTTTTTTTCTTTAGAGAATTAAGGTAAAGGTCATGTTCCTTCCTATATTTGGATTTTTAGGACAATGATTTTCAAGTTTATAAATCTAATCCTTGTGGTACAATAGCATTTATTTGTGTGGTCCCTTTAGAGTTAGGAGTTCATTTTTTTTGTTCGCGCCAGCGGCACCATTTTTCATGATGTTTTTAGTACAGAGACTAAATTTATATAATTATGTGGAGTGTCATATTTTTATACACTTTGATAATTATGAGGACCTTTCCCCAAAACCCCATTTTTTTTCTTTTATAAAATTTCTCCCTGTGAGCTTATTCAAAAAAAATTACTTTGGTCTCGAAGTAATCATTTTCTGTATTACAACAACATTTTTTTTCAAGTATATATAATTAGGAGTTAATATCTGCATGTTAATATTTACTTCAAAAGTTGATTTCCTTGTAACAAGAACAGATGAGCTTACAGCAAATGTGCATTTTGACTTGAAATTTTTCATCAAAACATGTAAAACAAAACTGATTTAAATTCAAGTAAACTACTAAATAACGACGTCAATATATCAGAAACAAAAATATACATTGAAAAACCTTACATGTATCATTTTGTCAAAGTACAAATTTACAATAATTTTTTTTTAATATCTGAACATTTTAAAGAGAGTCACAACATAGTTTAATTTAGTCTCAAAGTAATCATTCCCTTTATCACAACAATATTTTTTTCCGTAAGAATATATAACTAGGAGTTAATATTTACTTCAAAAGTTGATTTGCTTATAAGAAGAACAAATCAACTTCTGGTAAATCTACACTATGACTTGAGATTTTTCATCTTAAAATGTGAAACAAACTGATTTACATGCAAAATAAACTACTAAATACGTTGAAAAACCTTAAATGTACCATTATGTCATAGTAAAAATTTAAAATAATTTTTTTTTAAATATCTGAACATTTTAAGCAGAGTTACAATATAGTTTAATTTTGTCTCAAAGTAATCATTTTCTCTATTTCAACAATATTTTTTCATAAAAATATATATAACTAGGAATTAATACTTGCATGTAAATATTAACTTCAAAAGTTGATTTGTTTGTAACAAGAACAAAGGAACTTAAAGTAAATGTTCACTTTGACTTGAGATTTTTTATCAAAAAATGTGAAACAAAACTGATTTACATTGAAAGTAAATACTAAATAACGTTAATATATAAGGAATAAAAAATTTAATACGTTTAATATATAATGATACTTGATCAAAGTGAACAACTACATTAATTAATTAGTAAAAGAAGATGTTTCTACTGCATTTTATTAGTTTTTCACAAAATTATTCGAAAATCGTGGAATGAAGTTAGAAATAACTTCGAATTGTTACCTTTTAAGTTTAAACCCTAAATATAACATCATGAAAGAACATTCTTACTTGTTTAATGATTCGTAATTTCGTATTTCAATTCTCCAGCAATACGATTCAAAGCTTGGAAGCTACTAGCGATTACAATTATTCAAAGCTTGGAAGCTTTGAAAGTTCCGATTGATTCTCTGTTGAACCATTCGAATTCTGTCAGAAATGAGTCTGTGAAAGAGTAATGTGTGCGCAAAGGCGGGAGTTATTTGTGTAAATGAGAGGAATTTTATGGGCAATATGCTTTATATATGAAGATTAATTAGTGAGACTTATTTTTTTAGGACTTTAATAATTAAAAATTTTTAAATGAGACTAAAATATGAAACCCCTTAAAATATAGATTTTATTTGTAATAATTTAATTCAAAAATACTATTTAATTGTCCCTACTAACACTTTGTTTTTTGGTAAGATTAATAAAAAATAATATTCACATATTACTCTAAAATTTGCAGGATTGATTAATTGCAATATATTGACCAATCTATTCATAACTCAACTGTCCGAGATTTGTCGATGTGAGCTAAATTCCAGTCAACAGTTGTAGGCGAACAAATATCAGATTCAATGACCACCGTCCAAGTGTGTAAACTTTAGTAATATACAATTAGTTGCCAAAAATAAAATATCCAAATGCTTTCAAAACTTTTACCTCCAGATTCAGTCATGCCAACCAAATTTATTAATCATAAGTCATCATGGAAGACCAAATACCTAATTAAATCCGACCCAGTTCGATTAAGCCGATAATAACATATTTCACACTAACCCAAAGGGCTTTGCTAACATAAGAATAAATCCAATGAATGAAGTTTTTACAAGAACTGACACAACCAAACCTAGACAAAAAGAAGACGAAAAAACGATTTTTGTATTTCCTTTACTTTTTTTCTGCGTTTCTATATTCTATCGTTCATTAGGAAAAAAGAAAAGAAAAAAAAAGGCAACCGAAAAGCTCGTTCTCCACAATTGTCAGCCTATTTTTCTCACTTAAGTTTTGATAGCTATGCGGAATCAAGGTATATTGCATGGTATACTCGGGCACAACTCGCTGAAGCAGAGTAGAGAGTTGAAAACATATTATCGAGCCATTTAATTTGATCACTTAACGTCCAGTTTTTGCGCGCTTCATTCCACTAGTGTTGAAAGGCGATACGCTACCACTAGGTCCGGGGCTCTCTTCTCTGAAATTTGAATTTATCATAGCCAGTTCACGCAACTGCTGTCTCTTGATATAATCCTGCGACTCATCCTGCACATACAATGAGCATCCATACACTAAAAACAATCAACCTAATGGTCTGGGTATTTTTGTTTGGTGGTGGTGGTGGTTTTGTGGCAGATACCGCCGCTTCACACACATTTCACGTATTTAAATATAATGCTCTTCATTCCAGACATACGACTTCAACTTATTGGGCACTACCAAAATGTGAGTTAATATTCTTGGATATACACATATACGAGCATCACTTGAATGAATAATAATAATAATAATAATAATAATAATAATAATAATAATAATACACAATTATTGATTCATGTTTTTGGTTACCACTGTACGATTTCAAATTTATTTTTCATATAAAAACTCAGTTGTTCTTATACTTGATGTTTATACAATGAGACAGATGAGATAATATATAGGGTTACAAATTCGTATCTGATATGTTTCAGATATAAGTACGGATATGCGTCTGATACGTATCGGATGAGCAATTTTAAGTATCCTAATATTTTTAGTTTTTCCCTCCTTTTTAAGGGGGGGAATTGGTGCTCTATATTTTTTAATGCCCATCCTGTCGATGTGCCTTAGCATTTCATCAATACTTATTTTTTAATCAAAAGATAGGAATAGTGTCAGTTATACAACAAAATAAGAAAGTGCGTGCAATATTCCAACAAAAATCATGACAAAGAACTAGATTGGGATACATACCACAGGTTTGAGCAACTCTTCTATTATTTCCTGTGCCTGTCTCAGCCTGATATCAACAACATTGGCAGGTAAATCAGCCTCTATCAAGATGTGAAGCTGTTCATTCAGGTGCTCATAGCCAGGTCTTCCCCGTAGAGTTTCTTCCTTGAGATTGAAAACCACAAATACGAATGAGGCCATAGTAAGGGATAAATAAAATATTTTTTCAGTTGACTGCTGCAATACTTATGCTTTAATTATGCAGCTGGTTTTGGCTCGCCAATCATCAAGTCATTGTTAAATCAAAACTGCATTGAGAGAGAGAGAGAGAGAGAGAGAGAGAGAGAGAGAGAGAGAGAGAGAGAGAGATTCATATGAATTACCTTGTCGGGGTCCTTTATAGACCCTTTCCCTCTAATATATACACGGCATCCTGTAGTACCTTCCACCCGTTTAAGTGAATTGCCTCTGGGTCCAAGAAGTCGCCCGACAAAATTGAACTAACATCCACAAAGAAGTTAATACTTTAGGGACTGTTCTTTCAATAAATGGAGTTTTTGTTCTAACAAATTGACAAAAATACAATTGGTCATTATATTTTATAAATATACAGGCAATTTTATCAAAAGCTTACATTTGGATAAGTATCTACAGGAATATCTAAACGCAAAATCCTCTTCACGGTGTATGAACTTGGACTTGCCGGTGCCCCTTGCCAATCCATCGTCATTCCAAGGGGTCCACTTAATCTCTGTCATATCACAAAGAGTATCAGTTTTTTCCAAAATTTCATTAAACAAAGAATTTCCATGTTGGATGTGTGTGTGGAGGAAGGGGAAGGGAGGGAGAGGGTTGAGCTTTCATACACGACAAGCAATTTTCAGAAGCAAGTGGGATAGAAACTCCAAGAAAGTACAAAGAATGCAATATTAACCATTCAGAAAATCTTAAGAAACTTTTAGAATCAATGCAGCATGTAGACAGCTAGATACACACCAAACACAGCAAAGAGAAAACCAAATTGTAGCATTACATCAACAACCCTAATGAATACCCCCCCCCCCCCCCCCCATACATACAGTATATCAGGTGTTTCCCTACTTCACACATCAAATTTCTATACAGAATATATTTGCAGTCAAGCACCACAAATCTAAACCTAATCATTTTTAAATCTGATTTTAGATGATTAAATAGTTAATTTTCGTAATTAACCTAATCTAGATGTTAATTAGGTTAATTTTCCTCTTATATTGATTGATTTCTCATGAACATGAATTGGAATTGTTAGAAAATGATTACATCAGGTTTCCTATTGTAAATCGATTAAAAGCCCTTTGATTATATGCGAAAACGTTATTATTACACTACACAACAACAACAAAAACAACAACTAATAAATTAGGCTAGTGAAATGGGTTCTCTCTCTATTCTCAATTCTCAATATTCAATTTTAAGTACAAATGAGGACCAAAGGGCCTATTTATAGGAGTTAGCTTGCTAGCCAAGCTAATTCCCAAAATGACTAAAAAAGGCAACTAATAACCAAAAATGACATATAAGTCCCAAACATACTTGGAAACTAATTAAGCACTAAAAATAAAGAAAAAATGACAATAAACCCTAAACTAATCAAATATCCATCAGTATTAGACGAGTGTTAACCATTTCCCCGGGTACGTGTTTAGAACTAATCAAATTTCTCAACAACGTAAAATGAGATCAACTCCAGATGGCTGGAATATTCAATTCAAACAGTTATATATTATATATTTGTTTATTGATTTTATTTATTTTATCTGCAGAAAGGAGTTCCCTGAAATAAATTCAAAATAAATTTTTTCTTCTAAAAAGCAGCACGTTAAAGTGAAGATATGATGCGTTTGTTAGAGTATCATGAATTTATCATGCATCCTCTCGCGGGATAAACTCGTAATGAGCCAAGCATAAATTTATACCATCACTAAGTTTTATACTACAAGGGACAATTAGCCCTGTTATGGCCAAAAATGCAAATGAGATGGTCATGTGATGTGTAGTGGGACAAGCGCCAGTTGGTCATCCTAGATACAATCAACCGACTCTTGTTCATATGAGATTTTGCACACATTAAACAATAATGCTTTAAGAGTGAATATAATGCATATATGACAAAGATTCAGTAGCACGACTTCAAATAGACATGTTTCTAACATCCCAACATAACTCTTGTTTTCCTTAATGTGTGACAGACTTCTTGAAACTTCCACCATAGTGAACCTAAAGAATACGCAGAAGCGATGATATCAAACCGTAATATCATAAATCTAGAACGCTTATTAGGAACTCGATGAATTCAAGAGAGATACCGTCATAATTTATAGGCAAAGACTATAAGAATCCTAGGCTTACAAGATACCTAGAAGAAAAAGGAAATTCATATCAAAAAATGAATTAAAGATGGTACTAGCTAAATTATATTCTAACACCTATAATATCTCCCAAAAACTCTCTTACATAATTCTCATCCATCTACCTACTCATGTCTCAAGGACCCCCTCTCATGTGAATCTCTTGGCTTTTATAATGTTCACCTACCAATCTCTCCACATTGTGGATGATCTTAGGTTGTAAAACAGATTTTGGTTTATAGCCCAATATGGGCTTTAGTCTAGGGACTATTCCCCTTTTTTGGCTTTTTCTTTCCTTAAACTTACCATGGATGTAAGTTCTCTATTTACATATGCATACTATAATTGGGATCTCAGCTGAATAAGCCTATACCAAAATTTGGTATCATAGACTCTTACCACTGCCTCTCTCTCTCTCTCTCTCTCTCTCTCTCTCTGCGGTAAGGCAGCCCTTCTCAGATTCATGGCGAAGATTTGATGCCACTTTTGCTCTCGTGGCAAAGTTGACATATGTGCGGCTTCTTATCTCCCTTACACCATCTCATCAATCAGACATCAAGAATGCTTTCATCACTGCAATCTCACTAAGGATATCCATATGGACATGTTTCTGACAAAGTCTGTCACACGGCAATCACACAAAGATTCAATAACACCACTTCAAATGGACATGTTTCTAACGTCCCCCAACATAACTCTTGTTTTCCCCAATGTGTGGCAGACTTCTCGACACTTCCACCACTGTGAACCTAAAGAATATGCGAAAGCAATGATATCAAACCGAAATATCATAAATCTAGAATGCTTATTAGGAACTCGATGAATTTCAAGAGAGATACCACCTTAATTAGGCAAAGGCTAAAGAATCCTAGGCTTACAAGAAACCTAAAAGAAAAAAGAAATTTATATCAAAAAGTGAATTAAAGATGGTACTAGCTAAATAATATTCTAACACCTATAATATGTCCCAAACACTCTCTTGCAAAATTCTCCTCCCTCTACCTACTCACATGTCCCAAGGCGCCCCCCTCATGTGAACCTCTTGGCTTTTATAATGCTCCCCTACCAATCTCTCCACGTTGTGGATGATCTTAGGTTGTTAAACAGATTTTGGTTTATAAGCCCATTATGGGCTTTAGTCTAGTGGCTATTCCCCTTTTTTGATTTTTTCTTTCTTTAAACTTACCATGGATGTAAGTTCTCTATTATACATATACATACAACAATTGCGATCTCAACTGAGTAAACCTATACCGAAATTTGGTATCATAGACTATCACCACCTCACTCTCTTTTTTGCTCTCCCTTATCGCGGTCCTTCTCGGATTTTCATGGAGAAGATTTTGATGCCACTTTTGCTCTCGTGACAAAAAAGTTGACCTCTATGCGGCGTCTTATCTCCCTCATCTTAGCTTCTTCATTAATGAGACATCAAGAATGCTTTCATCACGGTGATCTCACTGAGACTATCTATATGGACCCTCCTCCAGGTTTTCGGGTTATATACGGAAGGTATTTCATCTGCGAAAATCTCTTTGTGGCCTCGATCAATCTCCCCAGACTTGGTCAATCATTAACCAGAAGTTAGTTGGTCGCCTTATCTACTTTACCAACACGAGACAAGATCTGAACTTTGTGGTTAGTTGGTCCATGCATGCCTCGCATGCAGCTCATATATCAAAATAATACCTCAAGTCGTGCCTAGATGGGCCACTCGTGTTTTAACAAAGGCTCCAAGACTAATAATTGTTCTAAATCTGGAAGAGTGTTGTTTCTCACTCTCCTGGAGGCTCAGTATCGAGTAATGGCTCAAGGGACTTCATCGATTCTGAGAGAAATGGGATTTGCGAAAAAAAGGACCTTCGGAACCATTTTGTGACAATTATATCTGCCATCATGTCGCTTCTGACTCGGTATGAGAGGACTAAACACATAGAGGTGGATATTCATTTTACTAGAGGGAAAGTAACGGGGAAAGAAAAGGGATTGGGTGAGAATTTATTTGATATTATTTATTTATTATCCTTAAGATATTAGGATATTTATTAGTATTTATCTCGTAGTAATTATCTTTAGTAATTATCCCTTAGCATCATTCAAGTCTTCCTTTAATAACAAGAGTTACAATAATTTATAGGCTAAGATTCCTACGAAGTACTAATGATAATTGCAGATTTTAGTTTCATAATTAGTTGCGTATTTTAATTTCTCTTTGATTTCTTATTCTTGGAGCATTTATATTTCTTTTCATCAATCTCGTGTAGGGAAAATTTCCTTAATAGTTAGTCCTGCACCATTTTTGCCTCCTGCTGTTTTTTTTCTCATATTGCTGGAAACCATTGCATCATAACCACCACAAGCAAACCCCAACCACCATCATCATCAACGATGTCTCCTCTTTCCTCCCTTACAGGAAACCCCCTCACAACATTGATCCCCACCTTCTGCCAAATCAAACCCACCCAACAATCTTCGCACCAGTCAGCATCCACAACCCACAATCTCCCAACAAACTCTAAACCTCACTGTCTCCCTCAACCCACCTTTCAGCCCCTACACCCACTTCCTTCATTACGGACCTCATACCCACTTCCCCATCAAAAACCTCGTACCTTCATTTCCCACCCAAATCTGCACGCCATCACCACCTCTGATTGCCTCCCTCACCACCATCACAAAACCACCCTTCCACCACCATCATCCATCGCTAGCCACAATCCGCATCATCACCGTCCATACCAACAGCCCGTCATCAAATACCCACCCACTCAGGTCATTGACTATAGCAGAAGATTGAAAAGAAAAAAAATAGAAAACAGAAGACTAAGAGAGAAGAGGAGGCAAAAGTTGGCCCAGCTCCCCCTGTCTTCACCGACGTCCAGCCGGGTGAACTCTCGTCACCATCACACTCTCAGGTGGTCGCCACTTGCTTAGGGTGTAAACACTTTTAAAATAGTGACCCACACCATCTATATACCTTTAAACCCAGTTTCCCAGCTCGCCATTCTATTCTAATTCTCACACCAGCTAAATTTCCGGCCATAACCTACCTTCTGCCCAATTTATTTGATACCCAACAGCCTGAACTCTTTCCAGCCAAAAACAATCCTAACCCAACCCAGATCAAAATACAAACCTGGAACCAACAATTTATCTCACCCATTCTTACCTTTCTTTGGCCAGTTCGCTGTCATTAAACCACAGCCTTCCAACATTTGTTTCTCTGGACCAGCTATTAAAACAACCATTACAGATATATTATTATTCCCAGCAACTTATTGGCATTCCGATCTCTTGCTGAAAAAAAAATACAGGGAAAAAAGTGGGAAAAAAAAAAAGAACAAAAAGGTCTCTTTCGCAGGTTATATATTTCGAGCAATACTGTTGGCTCACTATAATTGGAGTTTTTTTTTCGGAGCACTATTTCAGTTTGCACATATCCAGCTTCGTCTACTTTGGAGTGTTTGGCATCATTTCTTTTATCATTCGAGTTCATAGTCTTGTTAAGGTATGCATGCTCCTTTTAAATTAATTGTGACCATTATATTTTTCATTGATAACTTAGTAACATTTGCAAAAGGTCCATAATTTGATTGTTCTTTCGCTTTTCGCATTAAAAAAAAAAAAAAAAAAACTCTCCTCACTTCATTTTCCTTATGAATTGTTGAATTTGTTTTCACTTGTCTAGAGTCCACCATGAGTATATATGATCCTTATAATTACCCCACCCACTCGACACAACCAATACCATCCAGAGTCAAATATGAGTACGTATGATTATCCCACCACACCCACTCCACATGAGCATTTCATACATTTTCCCTATATCACCGCTATCAAAACTATCATAACTCTGCTTATCCCCCCACCCCCACCCCCTCCCCCTCAAAACCCCGATCATCATACATATGCTTCTCACGACTCAACACACATGACTAACCCAATTCGAGTACCTCCAACTTTTGATGGTGACCCTAATGTGTTTTTAGAATGGCTGGAGGAGATGGACGATTATTTTTCTTGGTTACTCGGAACTGATTGCGCTGGACAGAATCGAATGGAAAAATAGGATTCATGTAGCCGACCCCAAATAATTGGGAAAAGGCTCTGTTGAGTTGAGTTGAGTAGTACTCGAAACTGAATCAGAATTTGCTTATATTGCCAAAGAACAATTATTGGGGTCCGCTAAGCGTCATTGGCAATAATTTCGTCAAGGTAGAGTCATTTGGAACAAACCCTCTATTACCACATGGATAGAAATTAAACACCATTTAAAGATGAGATATTTACCCACTTTTTATCGAGATCCTTTATATGCCCAATGGGATGCACTTTTACAAAACTCTTGTAGTGTGTCTCATTATTTTGAACAATTTAAATATCTCACGAATATGTGACATAAGGGAGAACACAAAGGATACCAATGATAAATTTATTACGGAATTGGATTCTTATATAATAGTGACACTTGTGAAACTTAAACGGTTCAATTCTAAAACTTTGGAACCAGCCTATTTTGATGCTTTAGAGGTTGAAAACTCCAACAAGTAGTCTAATAGTAGGGAAATGTCTTCCCAAGTTAGTGAGATGTACCGTTATGAAACAATTCATACTAAGAGATCTAATAACGTTGCATCATCATTGTTAGGGATCAAAATATGCCTAGTTATGACCACATTTCCGGTCAATCAACGCATGTCGCTAGTTATGACGGAGAAAGTAACGCATCCTCGAAACAAGACATTCAGGACCTTCACCTTCAATAGTGTTTAACCAGATTATGTGACTTTCTCGATAATAGTTTGCAACTTTGACCTTGGACACTCCTCGGCTACCACCTGATTCTAGTAAAGACGAGATCGAACAACTTTGTACTAGGTCAGTCAATCTGGAGCTTGGTGAAAAGTCATGCAATCTTGAACAATAATAAGTACATCCTAGAGAAAGACGCTCTTTTTATCTAGTCAACAACTCAACACTACCACTTACAAGTATCATGACTACGTAAATAATATACATGTTGTGTCTACACACTTTTCTCACCCTAAACAAGCAAAAATGTCAAAGTTGATGGCTGAATTATCCCCCCTTGTGGCAATTGCCGAGCAATATGTTGACTTGCTACGCGCTGACAATGTCAATATAGACAACGATACTCGGTATACTCTGGAAGGATCTTTGCATAATATCACAACTTCAACATCTTCTCTAGCACTTACTAAGGATGTCCCTTTGCCTAGTGATAAAGATTTGATTGTTTCAGTTGTTAACCCGCCCTCTTTAGAGACCACTGAGTTTGTCCATTCACCTCGTTCTTTTCCTTTTAAGAAAAATTATATTGATGATGTTCTCAACTACCTTAATCATCAGGGTCTTATTGTTACTCCATTGTTACACGAGCCAAAAAATTCATCTCCATCCAAATATTTCAAATTAACATTTAATGGACTTATTATTGCTATTCTTAAGTATGGACCTAATGCATATTTTACTGATTCGTCATTGAATTTAAATACTGGTCCAATTATTTTTAAGGAGGACATGCTTACTTCACCGAGATATTTTGGAGTCTCCTATTGTGATGACAGGAGTTTGCATAGATGGATGTCCTACTTGTCTAGCACCGGTGCCAGTTGATCCACTTTCGTCTATGACATCCTTATGCGTGGACCGTATTGCACTTTTTGTGACCGTCGGATACATGACCTTGCCTTTTTTGGATTTTGAGTGTTATTTTGCACAGTTGATTCACCGGCATGTTCCAGCTCTATGTGAGTCTTCTTGCCATCTTCACTCATCGAAGTCGAATTCTTTTCAATGGAGGAGAAATGATGGGGAACGAAAAGGGATTGGATGAGGATTTATTTGATATCATTTATTTGTTACATTTAAGAAATTAGGATATTTATTAGTATTTGTCTCGTAGTAATTACCCTTTTTTATTTATCTTTAGTTATTATTCCTTAGTATTATCCTTAGTAGTTATCTCTTAGTAGGAATCTTAGCCTATAAATTATTGCAACTCTCATTATTGAGAGGAGACTTGAATGAATGAAAATTGAGTATTATAGATTTTAGTTTGATAATTAATTGTGTGGTTTAATTTCCCTCTTTGATTCATTCTTGGAGCATTTTTATTTCTTTTCATCAATCTCGTGTAGGGAAAATTTCCTTAATACTTTGACCTGCACCATAAAGTCCCATCCAGTATCATTCATCCTACCTTTGTTTCTTCCTCGGAGCATTTCTTCACCAAAACCGTCGGCCCTCTTCTACGGTCTTCCATTACCAATCTACATTTAATTAACATCTTCACTCATGGTCTCTCTTTTTATGGGATTTAGTCTAGTGGCTTTTTATTTCCTTAAACTTACCATAAATGTAATTTTTCTCTTGTACAATGATTGGGCACTTAATTGAGTAAGCTTATACCAAAATCCTTTTAAGAAATTCATTTCAACTACATAGATACACTTCTTGCATGAATCTTTCTCACTCTTTTTTTCTTTGGGAACCAAAAATGGGGAAAAACAAAGAAAGCCAATGTCAGCTACATAAGACAGTTGTATAAATCTCAACATACGTGATAACCAATTCTAAGTTCATTGCTTCCTTCGTCCAATATAGACCTCTTCAGCGAGCTGAATATAGACCATGCAAAAAAAAATATTAATAAAACTGTAATCACCATACTAAGGGACTACTTCAATTAACATTTAACGAATTCATACACATCCAGCCAAATACAGAATTATATTACAGAAGCCAGACACTTGCTGAGCTCTCACCCTCAATGACATTGTATTCTTATTAGCAAAAATGAATATAAAATAAGGAAAAAATAATTTATACGAATAAAAATTGGGAGTAAAAGAAGTTTGACAGTCCATAATACAAATTCCAGAACTATTGAAACAGTATTTGCTTTATATGTGGATGCATGTACACTCGCAGGAAATCTCAGCAACTAGAATTGAAGCTAAGGTTGCAATCTCTTGGGAGTTTAAGTTACAATCGTAAGGACGTTTCAGCAAATATCACTTTGAGACGAAGTTAAATGTCTGTGAACTTTAAACATGATTTTTTTCGGTGAACGTAACGTGATATCAGCTGGAGGCCCAAGCCTAACTTTTGTTTAGTAAGAAGCAGTAAAATAATCGTGTCATACTTATTCTGTTTTGACGTTGGGTGGTATTTTAATGTATGATGCCAAAGTCCACAATCTAATGAGAAGGACCCTTTGCGGTTCTCCACAATTTCCAATTATTAGTATATTAGTAACCTCACAACTTGTTCGAACTTAATGGTTGACCTACACATCCAAAAATCAATATCCTATTTCTTCATATATCATAACACTGTTCGAATAAGAAAAAGGATTACGAAACATAATTTGGAAAGGAATTAATTCAACAAAAATATCAAATAAGCGGTAAATGGCAGTGCTATAGTATAGTGTAGCAAGTTAAGATCATGACGTCTCAAAGATGAAGCAGCTACTTCAGTAATAATGATCCGGTTGTTGGGAAGGACAAGCAGTCCTCCCTGATGTTTATAGATGATAAAGCTATTAAAATAACTATGATCAATAATGTTGTTCTTTTCTTCTGTTTGAGAAAGGAAACACAGAATACACAGAGCAACAAGTAATGGTAAGGGAATATTTTGGGATTTCACAAGAACTGTTTAACAGGCTTACATAGATAGCAATTATGAAGTAGATTGTATTCAATTTAACAACAGCATTCATTTAATTAGTCAAATGTTTAATATTCATCAATAATTCCACTGTAGTTTGGCCTGAAAGCTCACTTCAGAAGTTGACTCAAGTCGCATACCAATTAGAGTAAGGAAGATGCATTATAAAACTAACAGGACGCCCATACTTGCATCTCTAAGTCAGCGTCCCCACATACGCACAAAAGAAGTGACAAGAAGAAGAACGAAATAAAGAAACCATCAGCCCTAAGGGCATATTAAATAAGTTCATATTCGATAATAAAAATTAGATTGATGGGCCACAAAGTGGCGAGTCAATAAGGTAGATTCAAGAATCATGATGAATAAACACCTCAAACCATTCAACACTAAGGGTGAGTTTTACTTGAGTTGGAAAAAGATTGAAAAATAGTTCATTTTTATGAAAAGTTGGAAAAAGATTGGAATAATAGATGACTGGCTTAATGAGACGCTCTCTGGCTTTTCCAGTTTCCAGTGGAAACCTATTCTTCACCAATGCTATTAAAAAGTTGGAGGAAAGGATTGAAAAACTATACGGTTTTATAAAAAGTTGAAAAATGAGTGGCTTGATGAGATACTGTCTTACTTCCAGTTTTCTACTGAGGATGGGTTTCCAAGGAAAACTAGAAAAGTGAGTGAACATCTCACCAGATCACTCATCTTTATTCCACCAGTTTTCCAAATTTTCATAACATTGAACTACTTGTCAACCTTTTTTCACTTTGTGCCCCCTAATACTAGTTCATCACCGTATTACCACTGCTGTCCAGTGCAAGGTAAGCATGACTCACAAATTTCTTTCTTCCAAATTGGTATATATAGTCCTTGTAAATAATAATATTTAGAAACTAGCAATGAAGACAAAGTTTAGTGTAAACTAAGAATTACAAAACTATTTACCTCCTGAGGAAGGCCATTCCAGCGACCCATTCCTGTCCCAGAAACATTTGACATAAGGTTTGAAGACGCCATGGGACTGGGGCTTCTATGACGCAGTCTTTCAAGTTCATTAAAACCTTGGTTAGGCAACAGCCTAGAAACCCGTAAAATTTCTGAACAATTAAAAAAAAAGAGCATTATACTGTGATCGTATACATTGTATAGCAATAATACAATCAGCTCAAAGATGACAATGGAATTAGTTTGCTACCATGATTCAAGTCAGTTCCTCAAAAAGGTTGTGACATGAAGGGCAATGCAGAAGGAGAACGGAAATTAACAAAACAATACAAGGAGAAGAGGGAATAATTAAGAACAAAAATTTAGTTTCAAGAGCACTTCAACTAAGAACCGTAGAGAAATCAAGAGTACTTTTAGTTGTAGTCCTATCCACCTGATGTAAGAAAGAATGCCTTAAATGCCAATTACCAATCAATGGAATATTAATTAGTCAGACAACATAAAATCCCAATATCAATGATCACAGGTCAGCAAATTATAGGGGCTCGATAAGGAGAGCAAGTTGGAGAAGTTTTCATTTTGACTTGATTTTTATTCAAGCATGCCACATTATTAGTTAAGCAACTCTTGAACCGATGAAAAAAAATAGAATCTATATTATACCTCTAATACGATAGTATTAGAGGTTAATATGAGACTTTAATACTAGACTCCCCCATCAATGAAATTGTATCTCGCCAATCCATTTAAAGAATGAGACTCTCAATTTTCTATCCTTATCTCTTCCTATCCGTTTTCTCTTTCTTCCATACAACCCCTCATCTTCCTCTTTATAATGTTATAACAACTAATGTCATGGGAGAGGAGATATCATGATCTCTGATGCAAATAATAGAGTGGCTGCTCCGATTCCAAAATGGGAAAATGAAAGGTGTCCAACCTTCAATTAGCAGTGTATCAACAATGACTTCAGAGCTCAATAGATTACATATATGGTGGAGGCCAAGCTCGACAGGTCAACAATAAATCGGGGCTTCTATGACAAGACGAGATTTTTACATGGCAGATAAGCAAGACAACAAGAAAAAGGCTTCTGTTACAGATATTTCAAATGGGTTCTTTGGTTTTCTCCTATGAAGCACGGACACTCTCCCGAAAACCAACGTGTCGTGTCCTACAACGTGTCGGACACCTATGAAGCACAAACACTCTCCCGGAAGTCACGAGCCAACTTTGACTCAAGTGATGGTGATTGTGCTTTATTTATGATTCTTAAGGTCAAAGTGCGTTTGAATTTTATTTTGTATGGTCCATTTTTTTATTTTCATGCTAAGAATGCTCTAATAATGTATTTTATGGAGAAAATCTGTTTTATTTCATTAATATATATTTAAATATGTGTTATATATTGTACGTATCATAGCGTGTCGAATCCTAGTTTTTGGATCAATCACGTGTCGCGTGTCGAAACACATGTTACGTGTCCGTGCTTCATAGGTTTTCTCTATCATCTCTCTTCTTCATCTCTTTTCTCATCAACCATGCCTCACAACAAATCCAAAATCCCACCTCTATTTCAAGAACAACCATTTCTCACTCTTAAAAAATCTTACCCTATCGTGCCCTTTTTGAATCACCAAGCCCATAAGCTCTCAAGATTATTTCAGCACATACACAAATCATATTTTCGGTAATGCTTGAGCATTTTCGATACCCTAAATACTTCTATTTCCATTAATGCTTGAGCATTTTCGGTACCTTAAATACTACCCTAAAATATGTACATAAATACTATAATTTTCGTTGTTGCCCTAAATACTATTGTTTCAGTATTTGATTGGGTTATTTGATTGCTAACAGGTATCATATTGTTGATAGTCAATTTTCGATGCTGCTACTGTTGCCCTAAATATTTGATTGGTAAAAGGAATATTATGATTTGTGTATGTGTTGTTGCAGTTGTTGAGATTTGTGTATGTGTTGTTGTGGAGATTTGTGTCAATTTTTCCTTTTATGATTTGTGTATGTGCTGTTGTTGTTGTTGAGATTTTATCAATTTTCCCTTCTATGATTTGTGTGTGCGCTGCTACATAGACTTCAAATAATCAACATAGTTTCATTTTCATGTTAAAAATATTACATGCGTTTCATTACATCCCAGGGGAAAATAAATGACCAGCAAATACTTTTTTAAGTTAAAATTTCATCTTACGCATGTTTGATTGTAATTGTGGAAAATGATGTGTTTATATAGATTAAAGCAAGTTCTTATTGCCTGGAATTTATTTTTCAAAGATGAAGGTGGGAAAATAAAATTTAGAATAAATAAATTAGATCATTACTAAGGTACATCCATGGATGGATGGAACATATTTTTCACTACAATTTGAGCTATTAAACACTGCCCAAAAATGGAAAATAGTAGATCTTGATCATTATCCATAATAACATGTGTGAAAATAAACACATGTAAGATTTTATAACAAAAGCATTGGCGCACCGTGGCACATAGAAAAGGAAGCTGGTGGTAAACCTTAATGGAATTATTTTCAAATGTGAGCTTTTAAGATTCCTCGGAAACCCTCTGTAGCTCCTCTCTGAGTGCACGATTGTCAATTGTTGTATGTACTTCTAAATTGGAGATTTTATCTAATTGATGAAATATCTCTAGAATATTTCTAAGATATCTACAATGATTTCTAATAAAAGTTATGGATAACTCCTATAAGAAAAGGAGCAAAATTGCATACAAGAGGGTTTGTTGAATTTTTTTCAAGTACTTTGCGAAACAGGGAAAATAGTACTCTGACTTAAAATTGTCCTTCACCGAACCCATAGGATTAATGAAGCTCATGAACAACATAGGTATGTTTGGTGCAGAATATTGTGAGAAACTAGATTCCAATTCCATGGCTTTTGGTTCCTTGTGCAATAACCCAATGAGTAACTTGGCTGATGAGGGTTTGGATATAAGTTTTATTTTAAGTTGTTACTTTATATCAATATATGTTAATAAGATTTTTGTGTTCAACTTTTTTTTATTAAACGGAGCACCTCATTCAGTTTTGCTAGCCATCGAAGAAATTCACGATTCAATTAGGAGAATAGATGTTTTACCTGACTCAGCTGCTACACATTGATTTTGTATCGTAGAAATATTATAACGCGCCTGCGCATCACGCGGGTTACATGCTAGTATTAGTAAAACTTTAAGTAACCAATGAATTTTTAATGGGTTTTTTTACTTAAATATGTCCATAACAACCCTTTTTTGAGTTTAGTACCTTTTACTAATTGATTTTGAGTTTGGTACCATTTCCGTTAGTGAACTGCTAGCGGTCATGTGACTCGTGTGCAAGGCACATGACCTATTAATGAATAATTTAATTAAAAAATTTATCTAACCAAAAAATGAAAAATAAATGCAAAAAAAAATTGTAGACAACTAAATGGAAATAAAAACTAAACGATACATGATGGAAAATATAAAATCATAACCAAAACCCCCACAACAACAACAGACGATTGTTTTTTGTTTTTTTTCTTTATGTTTCTTACTTTTTTCTTTTTAGGGTTTTTCTTTATTTTTTTCACCTTTCTATTTTTTTCTAATTTTTTTTACTGCATATGTTAAATCTAACTGACCCTTAACAAAAAAGGGTACAAAACTCAAAGTCAATTTGTAAAAGGTACTAAACTCAACACAAAGTAATTATTGTCGTATATATCAATTAGAATCTAATTATTATCGTATTTATCACTATTGCCTTATCCATTATTGTTATAATATATGGCTACTTTAGTTCTTTGAGCTTACATGGTTATTTTAGTCTTTTAGCAAGTCTTGTAAAAATAAAAAAAAATGTATGCTACAAGAGAGACCTAGGCTTTACAAGACTTGCTAAAAGGCTAAAATAACTCTATAAGCTCAAAGGACTAAAGTAGCCTTATATTACAATAATGATACACAATCCTTTTATAATCAAAGGATTATAAATTATAAGGAGAACAAATAGTCCATCTATACATCATTAAATCAAAATAAAAAGCCCGAAATGATAGGAAAGCTACCCAGCCCAGCCCCTTTTAAGACCAACATCATTTCCATGTCAATGCAATGTGTCCATAATAGACTCGAGGAAATCTTAAGAAAAATTATATATAAAAAAAATTGAACATAAAGCCCATAAGGAGGCTAAGAACTTTATTCTCTACTATACCACTTTCTTCCCCATCCCTTCTAATGTGACTCTTATTCTTTTCTATCCAAACCATTCATGCAATAGTAATGAATATAAGCCTGCAAGAACAATTCAACTTCCGACATCCATTATTCAAAAATTCAATTCCAGTCAAGTCAAACCTACTACTTGGTAAGAGTAACACCACCCCCACCCCACCCGATAAGTCAAACTCCTGAAAAATATTGGGATATATAAACAGAGAATGAGCAATGTAAAAACATGTGACCAATACTCTTCCAGTTTCTTTGCACACAACACACCAGTGAGGAGATAGACAAACATTAAGCCTTCTCTTTCTGGAATAAGTCACAATTATTTACTCCCTTGTGCCACCAACCATTCAAATACCTGCACTTTAAATGGTAAGCCTGCCTCTGAAATCCTCTTATAGGGTTAAAAGAAAGATCATAAGGAAACTCTCAACAATCAACAACAAAGTACAAAAACCCCACAGTCCCTATTATTTAGATATCATCTAAAAGACAAATTCCAAGAACAAAGTAGAAGAACTGGATGCAGCAAGAGAGGATAGAAACGTTATGATGTAATGGAGGACAATATAATTGAGAGCACAGTTACGAAAAAGGGGTTTGCTTGATCTACTATCCTCCCAAAAAGGAATTCTAGATACACTCCCCATCACAACTCTAGTAAATGGAACAAAAGAAGGCAAACACTTGGAGACAAATTAATTTCATTACGAAAGACTCCTGTGTAGAACTTGAAAATCGCACAGGTTACCTTGTAAATCATACTTGCTCTTTATAACATAGCACCACAGTGATTTTTGTACGAAAAGAAACCTCCATAATCATTTTCATAACAAAGCTATATTCTTCTTAACCAAATCATCAATAGTACTCCCTTATTATTCTTTGACACTATCACCCTCTTAACTAAATGCTCTCTTTTTCCCTCCCCATTACCATGTCACAAAAAGACATTCTCTAACTTTCTGAAATGCCAGCCATTTTCTTCGAAAGCTTAATGATAGGCATGAAATAAATCAGAATGCAAGACAATATAGTCCGATCCAAGGTTAATTGATCCCCTCATACAAATACCCCTTTCTCCACCCTAACATTTTCTTACTATTTGAGCAACTAAGTTCCGAAAATCAATGAACATAGATTACCTCCTAAGGTGCATTTAGATTGTCAAGAGTACCGCCTCCTACACCACACCCGCTAGATAATCTCATTTGAGCCGTTCCACATAAAAGCCTAGTAACATTATTCGCCATATCCGCCTTCAAGCCCGAAACAGTTTGGTGGTCCCATCTCTAACCCAAGACACATGAGAGGTCCATAAACTCTCCACAAGACCGTATCCGTCTACTTCACAAAAATATGGGTCCACGTCCATTATCACATCGTCTAAGTCCACAACCCAATTGCCAAGGCCGAGGACCTAGACCAGGTGGGTATCATCCTCATCCCACCTAGACCAGGTCGGGATCATCCTTGTCTCACTACCAACCAATCTACTGCAGACACCTGTCAAGGGCATTAACTCGGCGCTCCTCACACGTATTTATATCCAACGTGATCGACCAAGGTCAAACCCCATGATTTTGAATCTGTCTTAAACCATATCAATCTCCACTTAGCCATCTGGAAGGAGTTGCTCCCAGCATACTGAACTGAGAACTGCATTTAATTTAATGATTTTTTCCTGCTCATTAACAAGAAAGTTAGAGATCATCTTCATCATATATATATATATATATATATATATATATATATATATATATATATAGACACACACACAGAAAGTCTCATGCAAGGACTCCTTATGGTGCAGACCCCCAGTACATACCATTTTTTTTAAATAGTAAAAATATGAATTTTTTGATGAAACTTTTTGGATATATGATGTCCACAGTTAAAAGATCATCTTCAATTTTTTTCATCAAAAAATTCAATAAAAAAAACCGTTGAGATGCGGTGATATGTAGAAAAATGGTATAAATATTCATTTTCAACCGTTGAAATGTTGGGTCGGCGCCAGCCACTTTATTGATTGAATTTTTTGATGAAACTTCATGGATATAATCTTCTCACTGCCGATGATATCATATTCATGAAGTTTCATCAAAAAGTGGGCGAGATGATCGCCAACATTTCAACGGTCGAAAATGCATATTTATACCATTTTTTTACATATCACCTCATCTCAACAGTTTTTTTATTGATTTTTTTGATGAAAAAAAATGGAGATGATCTTCTCATCGTGGAGATCAAATCCATGAAGTTTTATCAAAAAATTCATTTTTTACTATTTTAAAAAAATGGTATGTACCGAAATTGGCACCATAAGGAACCCTTACAGGAGGAGGTCTCTCTCTCTCTCTCTCTCTCTCTCCTTATATATATATATATATATATATATATATATATATATATATATTTTCATTTGGTAAAGCCACTTGCAGTGCCCACCATTAATATAAGGAATAGAGATATCACCTTCACCATGGACGTAGGCATAAGTTTGGGTTGAACCACATAAATGTAGTCCAAATCACATACTTCACCCTTAGGTGAAGACTAAGGTCATCTAGATTTTGGCTTTATCAACATCCATTCCAAATTCCACATCAACTTTTATGTTGCCAACTGAATGATATTGACGTAAATGTCGTCAAATGGGAACAAGAAAAGAGGATTCTCGTCTCAACTCTCTCTAATAAATATCTCATAAAATGGAAGAATGCCTCAAATGAGGCTACATATGGGTATTTATAGGAAGGAGGTTGCTTGGCCTCTAAGCTAAGAATCTAATTACAATTATGTCCCTAGGAACCAATAATCTTCCTTCTTCTAAATACTAAACAAAAGGAAAATACAATGAAATACTAAAAATAAATGAAAAACTAAAAATGACAAAATTCACATCACTCTCCCCCTTGAAAGAGTTCGTCCTCGAACTCAGAGGGGAAGGCCTTCAGTGTCACCATCGAGGATAGTAATGAAAGCAAGCAGGGGTGGTACTCCGTCGTCTCCTCAAGATACTCACGATGGCCTGAAGCTAAGAGAGCGCGACGCCGTAAGAGAGAGCAGTCTGATGCCCTATGGCCAATCACCACACAATTGTAACATTTGAATGTTACCAGGTGAGTGGGTGCAGGAGGTGGAACTGTGGGCGTCGGAATAGCTGAGGTAGGCGGGGTCACATGAGCAGTAGAAGTCACGCGTGCTAGAGGAGCTGGAGTGGAGCGGCCACTGGGTGGAGGGGTTGTCTGATGGAATGACTCGACTTTAGTGGCATAGTCAATCGCCTTGGCCAAGGAGGTGACGTCACGTAAAGCGAGATCTCTCTGGATATAACTCTGAAGACCATGGATATACCGACTAATCCGTTGCTCCTCACTCTCACCGAGGCGAGCACGAGTACAAAGAAGCTGAAAGCGCTCTGTGTAGTCTAAGACTGTAGTGTCCTGCCGAATATACTAGACCCGCAAAAAGAGATCACGTTCGTAAGTAGCAGGAACAAAAGCGGTCATCAACTGTGCCCGAAGCTCTGCCCAAGACTGTACAAGACGTTGACCCTCAAGAACACGGGGCTGCTCCCAATCATTCCACCGTACACTCGCGTAGTCCTCAGAACTTGGTGGCCGTTAACAAGACACACCGGCGACCTTTCAATCGCTTGTACTCAAATATCATCTCCATGGCGGCAAGCCAGTCAACAACAGCATCGGGCTGTAGGTGTCCATCAAACATCGGGATATCCACCTGAATATCGCTCTGTATACTCCTCGATAGTAACTAAAGAGCTAAGTGTGTAATGGCGTCACAACCCTGTAGGGCCAAGGCATCCTCATCTAGGTCATCATCGCCTAACGGAGGTTCGGTAAGTAGTACTCTCTGTGGCTATCTCCGAAGTGGTGGATGAGGAGGATCAGGAGCCGGTGGGGTGGCGGTAAAGGGCTGGTGAAGGAGGGATATAAGGTAGAATGGCCTCTCGTGGTGGGGAAGGAGGTGGAGCGAGGAGCAACGGTTGGTGGTAGAGGCAGTGGTTCATCTGGTCCCCCTTCTGATAATACAAAAAATAATGTCACTCTGAGAGAGGTGCTTACGGAGTGACCTTCGGACCCAGAGAATCAAAAGAGAAAACAATGGTGCGCCACTCAGTGGGAGGGGGAGGCTCGAACTCTGGGGCGGAGTGAGGTCGGGGTGATGGTGGTCCATCATGTACAGGTAGGCTAATACAGTCTCGTACTCTCTCATGTGGATCAATGGGGGCGAAATGGGCGGAGCGTGCATTCCACGCAAAATGGGGGTGGTGTACATGTGTCGGGTGGCTGGGTGGTGGTGATGTGTGTAGAATGGATGGGGGCGGAAGCGTGGGGAAGGCATCATGGGGAGGGAGAGGGGGAATAGTAGTAGGTGGGTCCGAGGGCATAGAGGGAAGATGATGAGGTTCGAGGTGTTTTTGTGAGTGATGACGAGGATAAATGGAGATGTGATATAGGGGGTGGTCATGTTGAGGAGGTGTGGGGAAAGTAGGGTGGTTTTGTGGTAATGAATGGGGTGGGACAAGAATGCAAGGTGGAGGAAAGTGTGGTGAGGGAACATGGTGGTGTGAAAAGGATTTGGGTGGTGGCGGAGGGTATTTTAGGGATTCTTGTGAAATTTGGAGGGTGAACATATTTGGGATGTGTGTGGGTTGAAATTCTACGGTCTGTTGTTCAAGATTTGGGTCAAGATGCGTGGTGGATTCATCTAGCACCGAAATTGTTACCTTTGCATGAGAGTGAGTTGGATTTTACCCCTGTGTGCCGAATGTCACGAATCATCTCGGTTATTGTTGGAGAATACGTTCCGATCATGGGTGGTGCCATTTGAACACATAATGGAGAAGAAATTATCGAAAAAGCCTCGAAATGAACCAGAGGCGCTGGGAGACCCTCGGTAGGGCTGTCCGAGCGGCAAAAAACCTCGGCCCAAGCCTGCGGGCTACTCGGACGCAATCAGGGGCTGAATTGGGTTTGTTTGAACTTGATTTTGGACCGTTCGACTTCCTGGGGCTGATTTCCGGTGGGCTGAGGCAGATCCGGGTGCGGAACTGACTAGATTTGGGTCAGGTTTCGACAGGTTGGGGTTTCGAAGGATGGTGGGATTGTTTCGGGTTGGATTAGTTATTCGGGGTTTGTTTTAGGTATTCCGGGCAGCTGGTGGTGGTGCACCACCCTTTGTGATGACGTCTTCTTGAATGTATATGGGGTTGGGGTTTGTAGGATTAGGTTTTTTTGTGGTAGGGGTGTAGAATGGGTTGATTTGGGAGAATTTGAGTTAGGGTTTTGAGATGATACCGGGGTGGTGCGAGGGCAGTCAGAGGTGGTTGTTGGTGGAGGAAGTCGGGCGTCGATTTCATCCATCCGGGCAATCAATCGGTTGATGACCTCTATAAGACTCTCGTTGGGAGTTTCCACGGGGTTTGCACCTTTCTTGAACCCATCATGACGTTGTTTAAGAGTTTTTTATTTTTTTACAACAACGGGTAGAACCGACTAGGCTATGATACCAATTGACTTAAATGACGTCAAATGGGATCAAGAAAAGAGGACCCTCGTCTCAACTCTCTCTAATCAATATCTCATAAAATGGAAGAATGCCTCAAATGAGGCTACATATGAGTATTTATAGGAAGGAGGTTGTTTGGCCTCTAAGCTAAGAATCTAATTACAATTATGTCGCTACGAGCCAATAACCTTCCTTCTTCTAAATACTAAACAAAAGGGCAATGAAATACTAAAAATAAAAGAAAGACTAAAAATGAAAAAAATGCGCTTATTCACATCAGATAAAGGTCGTACCCAGTGCATAAGGCTCCCACTTAACTGCAGCATCTAGGAGAGGCGAATGTCGACTGGTAGGGGTGGCAAATCATGTTATTGGGTCATGTTTTCGCCAAACACGACACGACACGACAATGAATTAGTGAACACGAACACGACACGACAATAAGTCGTGTTTTTTTTAAGCACCACGTTCATGGTGATGGGAGGAGACCAAGTATTCTATCATATATTATGTTAACTGATATAGCAGTTGACAAAATGGGTATCAACTGTCCAAGTAGGTATTAAAAACAAGTATCCAAACAAGAAATTAAACAAAAAAAACAATCACGATTTGAACCAGATGCATATTATTAAACCAAAAATGCAGATCAGATGCAAATCCCTTCCTCCTCCATCGACAGTTTATTAAACCAAAAATTAAACAACAAAAAAACGATCACAATTTGAACCCGATATCTTCAACAGCACTAAAAATATTCAAAGTTTGAACCAGATATACTGAACCGCACCAAAAATTAAACCCGGATGAAAACAGAAGCCCGGATGGAAACAGAACTAGATATCTTCTTCTTTGCATGCATTATAGAGTGGAGATAGCGATAGTTTTTTTAAAGGAAAGAACGTCCGCGGGTTAGGGGCGGTGGGAAGATGATGTGTGTGGTGTGGCGGTGGGGCGATGAGTTAGAGAGAGAGAGAGAGAGAGAGAGAGAGAGAGAGAGAGATGTTAGATGTGTGTGGTGTGGTGTGGCCGTGACTTAGAGAGGGAGAGAGAGAGAGAGAGAGAGAGAGAGAGAGAGATGTTAGATGTGTGTGTGTGTGATGTGGTTAGATATTAGGGTTTTACAACTTAAAATGTGACATGTAGGGCTAGAATCCATTTAATTTTTAAATGGGTTCAATTGGGTTTAATTAGGTGTAATTGGATCATGTCAATTGGGTTCAAATCGTGTTAAATGGGTCATATCAATTGTGTCAATTGCGTGTTAAATTTTTAACACGAACACGACACGACTTCGTGTTAAAAAAAACGAACACGACAAGTCGTGTTTTTCGGGCCAATCGTTTCGTGCCGTGTTGTTGTGCCGTGTTAAAATTTGCCACCCCTATCGGCTGGCCTTACCCCATATATCAAGAGACTACTCCCATGTCTCGAACGCAAGACTAACAGTAGCTTGGGCGAGGGTCTTAAAATTGCTAAAAGCTAAAGATCAAACATATTCAAGCCCACGATAGTAACATTTTCTTTCATTAAGCTACCATACGCTTGACTTCAATTTTAAGTTATCATCAAATTCCATGGTGTAAACCGGTCAAGAATAAGCTACGATATAGTTGGAAATGCTCATGATACCACATGGCATGTTCCCAAATATGTTCGCAAACTTAACTAAGAGTTGCAACCATCAAACCCAAGAAATTGATAATATGACAAGAACCTCCTCTTAACTATTTATCACAGTAATTGTCATGTGTGTGTGTGACGAAGAATTGTACTCTTTTGGAAAATTATTTCGATCCTCAAGTTAGCCAACGAAATGAAGGGAAAAAGTTGCACTAGGAGGCAAGTCATCAATAGAATGCCAAAGAAAAATAAAGGAACGTTCAACTTTCCATAGATTTTGCCACGATCCAGTAGGAGTAAATGCTTTACAATAGAAGTCCATCTACCATTGTTCCACACTAGTTACAAAGTGATCTCAATTTTATATCCCAATTAAGATCACAGTTTACTTGACCTTAGTTGGTTGTGAAGAAGACTCCCATTGCGCAAAACCTAGAAATGTGCTTCAGATACGAGATATGAGTATAGATGCTAGTACGCCAGATGAAACACAAAGGGATCAATTGTTAAGGCCCATATCAACTAATTATAGAATTGATGATGGTTTAATGAGAAAAACGGCTTCCAAAAGCAAGTTCAAACAGATGATTTCATATCATTTGATATTTGGACAGTCTTCACTCCCCAAACTCGAGTCGCGACATATCACAATATGAACTGTCCTTTATGAACAAGGTACTCACTTGGATCTTGCCCAAAGGGGGGCTGCCTCAACCTCATGCCCTGTGACCAAATCATCCCGGGTGAACAATGGGAACCAAAACCCTGACATAAGAGAATCCATCTCTTTGAGAGATGTTACAGGTTCAGAAGAGTGGTGGACTGCTACCACCCCAACATCGACTAAGTACAGGATTAGTGATGGAGTGAAGGGTACATGAAATCTTGAGCAAACTTTCCTTGCAAGACGGATTGCAAGTCCATTAAAAATCGCCATGGGGGCGGAACCCGTATACAAAATGTATACACATATACAAAACCGGGGGAAACCTTAGGCACTAATGCCTCTGAAAAAACAAACCAAAAGGGACCACAGAAAAATTAGTTCCCCAACTGTACAGGAACTCTACATAAGACAAAAAAAAGGTCTAGGTATCTATCTCTACACCAAAAATAAAATACAGCAAAGATGAAAGTACATTTTCCATGGTGACTTAGAGGAGGAGAAATACCTATAGCAGATGACAGGAAGGAAAAATTAGTGTACATGTTGAGGAAGAGCTTCTATGGTTTGAAGCAAGACCGAAGTGGTACAAAAAAATTCATGGGCTTATTTAGAGAAAGGCTACTAAAAGTGCAATGCTATTCATTATTTCTACTTATACGAACTGAGTCAAGTCTATGCTGCCAGTTTATGTGATGAAATGCTAGTAGCGGGACATGGACCAAATCGGAAAGTTTAAGTACAACTATCAAGTTACTCTAACATGAAAGACCGTGGTGTAGTAGAGTCTAAGGATGAGTGTTGTTGGGGACGAGCAGATTGGCACTTGGCATTTGGCTCATACAAAGTACATTGTCCTTCAGTACCTAAAGATCAACTTGAGTGATACTAAGGCACTTGGCCACTCATTTTCAGCTAGCTAAGGATCAGACAGAAGATGAGAATTTAATTTATATAATGTGCACGATACCAGATACTGTTTATTAGCAAGTGCGTAACAAATTCTGGAAAGCAACACTGAATCTCTCAGTGAAGTTAATGATGATTAAGCTCCAAATGGAGGGAGTTGTGACTATAGGAATATGTAGATGTGGACTTAGTTTGTGAGGTATATCACGGGAGTAGTGATTACGTTTTCGCAATAGATACTTATTATTAATGCAGTTATGTAGGCTGTCAAGAAGATAGTTTTATTATCCACATATGCAGAGTATGTGGCTGGGTTGGGGTTGTGACTGAGGCCAGGCCAATAAGGAGTTGATTTTGTTAGCGAATGCTGGCAGAGTACCATTTCTAAGAATGTTTTCAACAATGACATTTAGAGTGTTATACATCTGCAAAGAATTGAACATTGACATTTCATTCGAGTGTTGCTAACCAAAAAAACTGGAATTGTGCTCAAACTCAAGTTGATCCTCTAGTGCAGGCCAAAAATGAGCGTACCGTTTATACACCAATTGTTTATGGACTTAGTTTACACACCAATTGTTTGTGGAGTTAGTTTACGCACCTACACAATTCAACTGTGAGTTCTTAGGCTCGAATCAACTTCAAGGACCAAGTGGAAACTTGAGCTCAGATTCCATTTGTATTTTAAGTGGCTTGTTATTTGATACCCTAAATTTGAGTTATAGAGAGAACCATATTTGTGAGGTTTTATGGGTGAGCTCTCCATTGTAATCCGTTGTTCAAGAATTCAGCGAGCTTGGTGGGTCATAGTTGTATTGAATCACATAAATCACAAGTTTCTTATGTGTTATTACTTGGTTGAGTTAATTCCCAGGAATTAAAGACTGCTTTTATAATTACCATACTCAACAACTGTCATGCATAGTCCATGCAGGTAAACCAGGTACAAGTAGGATCTCACTTGTACTTGTTACCCACCACCAAAAAGAATGCCTTTGAAACAAAAAAACCTAGATCCAAATTAAGACTAACCTTGATTGAGTAGTCTGCTACATATGGGCAACACTTGCATGAAGGGCCCAAGCTTCTGATGCTCAGCGAACAACTCCGACAAGTACTGACTACATATAACATTCGATGCAAAACAGAAACAAGTAAAAAACCATATCCAAACACCAAGAAGAAAGATAAAATAAATAATTGAAAGCTTACCTATCAGCATCTGGGGCACTTCTAATCTGTGGAGAAACAGCCCTTGCAGGTGAAAAATTGGAGTTATACATGCCTGACATGGTTGCGGACTAAAGAGAGAATCCAAAGGGCTTTTTGTGAATAAAAAGGATGGTCGAAAAGTCTCTCAATTTTTCATAAAAGAGGCAAATCTTTATTTACAAAACCCAACACCGCCGTCACTATTTGCGTAATAAAGAGAGTTGAAAAGTGACTCTGTTTATGACCAGAGACTATATATAGTAATAGACAAGAAAAAGAGAAGATCTTTTTTGTGAGCGGTAAAAATAAAAATAAATCTATGTTTGACAGATTGTCTGTTTGGGTGGGGGGTGTAGGTGTAGGCGTAGGCGTTGTGAGGGAGGTTTGGACACGTGTTAAGCATGCAGGGAGTGGGTTCCATGAAGGAACAGTGTTGTGGGGCCAATTTAGCATGCGGCCAATAGTAATTGATGTTGCCAACGAGGTGTTAGCTGGACTGACAGAGTGGCCGACAATTCCTCAAACGCCGCCGTTTGGTCTCCTCAATCCATCATAGAGCTACCTTGTTACGGCGTCGTTTCGTTCACTGTTTTGGCGCTTTGCTGTTTTCTCCTGGTTGGCCTCTTTACCTACCTACCATGTGGTTAGAGCATCTTTTGTGGCAGCATCCGTTTCACTAATTATAGGTTAATAATATTGTTTTAGAACGCTAGCATCCAACTCATCCGAGTACAAATTTAAAATTAAAACCAAATGAAATTAAGTGTAGACATGTCGCAAAATAACGAATAAATTAAGTTGAAAGGAATAAAAGGATGAAACACAGTATCATCTGGCACCATCTCAACTTGCGGTGAAAACATTTAAGGACGATGGTAAACACACATATCACACAATAGGCACGCCCAATAATAAAAATATGACCTACTATTTGAGTTTCCTAAAAATTACAAACTTATTTACAAATACGACATAACTTTTATTGTCTCAACAACTCATATAGTTGAAGATATTAAAAAAGGATAAATCTAGAGAGACCATCAAATTGTATTTATTTCGTAGATCTTCTACATTAAAAGTTTATATCTTATAATTTTATGTCTCGTCAGGGCATCAATTAATGCATTAAAAATTTATACTTATTTTTGTCTTGTTCAAATGTCTCAAAATTAGGTACAATTAGGGAGTCTCCCTAGTCTTACTCATTAAAAAATGATGCACAACTTTTATTGCCTCAACACATAACAGTAGAAGATATAAAAATAATGCTACAATATATATAGAACTCGGGCATAGGTTTCAATCAAACCTTGTTTAAACAAATTTACATTCCTTAAGGCCCAACAATTTGAATGTGAGTACTTGGGCAAAAAGTACCAAAATATAAACAAACCTAAAAGCATAAGAAAATGGAAATAATTGATGTTTTACTTATTTTGAGAATCAAACTCCAATTGTGGTAGTGTATAAACCTCCAAGTAAAGGAGAAGTATAAGTAATAGTTCCTTAATATAAAATAACATTGTAATAAATTTTAGATGTTAGAATCTTTAGAAATATTTTGCTAGATAAAAATAAATAAAATGTAAAAATCATCTTCATTTACAAATATTATCGAAAAAAAATAATTTTTAAGGTACTGAAGTTTTAAATTTTATGAATACAATTGATCATACATGGGGTGGGGTTGAATAAAATCATTTAACTTTTATTTCTTCAATTAGAGAAATCACATCAACACACTTCACACAACCCATGAGTTATTAGCTTGTTGATTATGCCAAAAAAATATTAATGTTCTGTAATTGCCCCATCCATTTTTGCAACATAGTATAACAATCCATTTCATCGAGCATTATAATGATGTCATGCATGTTCTATGAAGTGGGCAAAAATAATATGAAATCTCTTATTTATAATAATTATATAGATTTATTTTTAGGGCTTTAACCCATTTGGTCCCTTAAACAAACATTAATACATGATTAGATTAAACATATTATTTTGATCCAAAAAGTCGCTCACCATATAAAAACACTCAAAACAAGGACACATGCAAACTCATTTACCAACTGTGACAACCCGCCTATTCTAATATTAGGTTGTCAATCATCTACTAAAATAAAATAGGAATCTCAGTATGATTCACTCTCACTATCATTGTCGCAAACACAATATAATATAAATAATACAAATAAAATCATACAATTAAAAATGAATGAATAAGTTGTGACACCCCGCCTAATTAAATACCGGGTGATCAGTCCTTTATTAAATTAAAACCAAGGTGAACGGTTGGTTCATTCTTAGCATCACTGTCATAAAAAAATAAAATTTCCAAATTAAACACCCTAAATAATTAAGCTAAGTATCAAAACAATTTAAAGTCTTATTTCCATTTTTAAATTCCAACTTGAAAACCTTTTCAAATAATCAATAGTCTAAGAATCATATAAGTGCTACGAATAACAATCAACACAAAAGAATTAATCCATCTAGATTTACCAAACCAAGTCAAATAACCATACATGAAATCATCCTGACAAGGGTTAACTCCCAAGGAGTACTAAACACTTGAAAATATAAATAAACATAAATCTCTGACAGTTCCAAACGGAATAGGAAATCGGGCGACACGTGCCCTCACTATGAAGGACTAAAACAAGAACTGAATTAATGAAGAGGTCGTCTAAAACAAAGGCCTACAATTTCCACATAAGCTGCAGCACGTCCAATCCAAAGAACCTATGCATGACGCCCCTATGGGTGGGCACCTGTAATACATATACATATATATACAAGAGAGATAAAAAGACAGGAAACGGGTCAGAGCCCGAGTGCAAAATAGTTTTAAAAATAGTTTAACAAGTATTTAAAATGCTCACCGGCTAATGCAACAACCATGTTAGTATGCGACACTCTCTTGAGAATTCCCACCTCTCATCTAATGTGCGCCTACCGTACTAATAAGTCTTATAAGTCTCTCTAACGTATTCTACATAAATTTTTATCACGTGAAAAGTAAAGTCATGATATTTACTTTAGAAAATCAATCTCTTCAAGATTTCTTACGTTATTTAGAACAACTCAGTACTGTTATAAAGTTCCCGAATATTTATAATAAAGTTAAAACACTTATTCATTACTTAACTACTTATACGCACAGTAGAAAGTTCCCATATAGATATACGTATATAGATTAGTTACACATATAGTATATATACTAACGGCACCCCACATAAAATCTATGGTGCGGGCATACTCTGTTATTAAGTCCTCGTATCACTCGTACTAAGGGAAATATAAGTTCGGAATCACTCTCGAACCGTATTAACACAAAACAAATACAAATGGAGGCGAAGCATAGTTCCCAGTCACTAATAGGCCAGCACATACCCTCACGTCTCTTAGGACCATGTGACTATCACTCAGATAACATGTATCAAGGATACTATCTTCTAGGGTACGAGTCAATATCCCCCATAAAGTTCCAATCGAGATAAGACTGTCCCGACGCGAAAACCTCCGTGATAGCAAGTATCTCGGGTATGATTTTTACACAGATACATAACATATGCACAATCACATAGTCATATATATAAATATTCACATTTTCTAAATTAGGTGAGCCAACGACCCATAATTATAATTATCCGTTCTTAGCACATATTACTCGATTATCTCGCATAACGGATTCGTCTCTTTTATTCTCATTTATAATTTATTTCATACTTACTTCTCATCTCTCGAAGTATTCTATCTCACTAAGTATAATTTCAGTAGGTATACTCTCACTTACCTCTGGTCTAAATCCTTTACGAGTCTCAATCTTTTAGTAAACGTACACCCAATGTGACAATGTCCTATGAGTATAGCTCCCCGTTAACTCACAATTTCCTCCCACATTAAATTTCACTCAACGGAGTCTACCTATCCCCTACTGGTCCTCTTTATAACTCATTATACTCTATCAATAATAATCAAGGGTTCCTACGCATTTTAATCGAATTAAACAAAAAGGAGAAAAATATGCAGTTTTCTAGGAGGGATCGATCGATTGAGGAATGGGGTCCATCAATTTATTGTCGATCGATCGATGCTCTTGGTCGATCGATCGATCAAGCAGTTATGACGAATTCTGCCATTGTTAAGCTACGGGTTTACCTCTCCAACCTCAACCAAAACTCCATTAACGATCCCCAAACTCCCAAACAACATTACTACTGGTACTATATACCTATATACATGATTTCCTACGTGAAACATGTTCAAATTCATCAAAGGTGTAGAATTAATGGGGTAAATTAACACAATTAGCAAGAACCCTAATTTTTCATGAAACATCCATTCTTCTAATTCTTTTCCAGATTTCTTACTTCTAAATCCATACAAATTTGTGGTTAATCCTTTAGATATGATTTACATGTCTAGAATATATTTTGTTTCTCTGAAACATGCGATTTAAAGTCTCTAAATTATCAATTTCTTCCATAAAACTTGTTCTTAACAATCCTAAATTAACATGGGTGAAACATTAACTAAAAACAAAGAAAGATAGATACTTGCTTGGGATTCAAGGATATGATTTGTTGATGAAAAAGATATGGTTGCATTTCTCATCGTGCAATCTACGTTTTGGTGGTGGTAGGGGTGCAATCAGGTGAGTTCTTGGCCTTGGATTGCTTGAAAAACTCTCCACCTTCTTCTCTAATGTTGTTATTAGGTTTTGTGTTTGTTAACCCTAAGAGACAACTCTAAATGGCTGATATATCCTAAGAAAATTCGCGGGTTTAATTACCCAAAAATACAAAATGTCTATAATACCCTCCCGAAATGTCAATTAGGCCTAAAAACGCCCCGAGATCCAAAATAAACTCCCGGGTACATTTTTCTGACTATCTAGACCCTTCCGGACATGTTGGCGCACTCGAAATGACCATACGGGGGACTTATAATTTATCCACTTATAATAATAATAATTTAGTCCTGACACGATACAGGCGCGTCCCGACTTAAATTTTCATAATTGTCATCTTATTCACTCGTGATAATTTTAATAAAATTAATCTTATTTATTACTTTACTCATCTAGTCATATTTAACAAATTTTCAATAATTACTAACTCTCGTCACGCTAGTAAATATTTAAGACAAATTTCTGAATTAATATTAAATTAATTTATCTTATTTAAATTTAATAAATCCTTAAATTTAAAATCCATAAAAATACGGGGTATTACATAAGTCTCCATGCATACATAAATAATAAGAGTGAACTGAATAAACCTTCTATCACCAAATAGAACATCCACGGTATAGAACTTAATAGTAAAACTGAGTACAGAAATATAAATGTCTAGCAGCAATATAAAAGCATATCCATCTACAGGCAACAAGCCTAAAACTAAAACTGAAATTATTGATCCTATTTATATGAAATAAGTCAAGGCGTTTAAACAAAGATATAGCATCCATAACTACTGTTGCACGCCAAAAATGAATATCCCTGTGGTCCCGGGTGCTATTGTTGCAAACTTGGGGTATAAAAAGAAAGACAAGAAAAAAACCAAAAGCTTGCGGATTAAAGCTCGAAAAGTATAAAATATTTTGCAAGTAGATAATTGTTTTAAATTGATCAAAACGGTAGTGTATTACTTTCATAATTAACCGGTCCTACTCATTTGAGATAAAACTCGCCTCTCAACTATAGTGCCCACCTAATGTGTTCATTTTATTTATCCTAATTAAACTACCCGGTCTAACTAAGACATATAATCGTTATCTTATCCCAATGCCGCTAATACCCTCTATTAACTAAGTATAACTACCTTATTTAGGTATATGTTCATAAATAATATTATAGCGACACACTTACTATAAATAAATAATAAAGTTACGCTCGTATTATAAACAGATACATACATTATCACACACACACACACATATATATATATATATATCACTCGCTATATACGTATACTGTATCCCCAGAGCTGAGACCTCGAGGATGCATCCTTAGTGTGCTATCCGACTTTAGGCATCACGCTTCACACCGAGCCACCGGGTCGGAATCTCACTACAAATCCCAAACGAAAACACATATAATGGAGGCGGTCATAGACATACATCCAGGGTCACAACCATACCACATTGCGCCCAAATAGACTTGAAACCAACACATATCCTTACACACTGATAGCGGTCATGCAATAATCCTATGACATGAGGATTCAATCCAATACCTGCTGGTTAACGCCAGGATGGACCACCCACTACGCGCGACCTCCTACGATAACACTACCAAATAGGTATGTTTAAATAAAATAGGTAGCATACACGCATAAATATATATACATGTCACTCTAATATGTATATATAATAAGTACCAAACTCATAAGCATATCCCACGGCATACGATTCACAAATCCCGAATTTTAATCCCAACTTACCGATTAATATCTGAAATACACTCACTTGGATCCTCGGTTATCTTCACTAGAATCCATTTACTATTGGTCTATCACACGTACCAAAAGAAAGCCTAATCCAAAACCACCAATTTAAAATTTTGGTATCGCGCATCTTTTAGTAAAAAATTAAAAAAAATAAAAAAAAATCATAAATATACGAAACTAGTGTCCACGCCTTCATAATTCGATTCTGCACAACCTTATCTAACTTCTAAAAGTGAACCAGTTTGCTCTCCTAGCGAACCTGTTCGGCTCCAAATACAAAAATTAAATCTTACAACATTATCCTAACATTGTAGAGATATTTTAACACAAAACTAACCCCAAATCCCAAATTAAACCCTGGGGTTTAAAATTAAACTTTCAATTAATTCAACACATAATTTTTCCCAAATTAATTATCAAGATCCAGTCTCTATATACAAGTTCTACATGTTCATCTATTTATATCCCTGAATATATTTTGAATTTCAAGTATGATTGATCTTCATTAGTGATTCATTCACACCCCTCATCTCTTATCATTTAAATCTCTATATCAATTAAGAAAGTTTCAATCTTTAACATCTTAATTTTCAGATTTCAACCTCTAATCATGAAAATAAATAACTACTATCAAATTATGACATAAAGAAAGTATCTACGTGCCTTGGTGGATTATAATCTAAAGTCTCCTACGAATTTGATGACGGGTTAAGTCCTTTTTCTTCTCCTCTCCAAGTTTCCTCTTCTTTCTTTTTCTTCTTCTTCTTCTTCTTCTTCTTCTTCTTCTTCTTCTTCTTCTTCTTCTTCTTCTTCTTCTTCATCTTCTTCTTCTCAATACCTTGTGTAAAATATGAAAGGTGGTATGTTATCCACCTTTCTAACCTTTTAAATATCCCTTTAATTTACCTAATCTCATTTTTCTTCTTAGCCCTAAGTGTAAAATGACCCTCCTACCCTTAAATGGGCTCCACTATGTCTAAACAGTCCTCGAAACTAAACATAACACCCGGGGTCATATTCTGAACTATTTCGACCCTTCTTGGATCACCGGTTACTCGAAAGGTCATCTGAGTCACCCAACTCTAAATACGTTAACATTTTATTAACCGCACTTGACACGTGCTTACCCTACGCGTCGCCCATAAATTATACCGATCCACTAATATGACACTGTATCGACATAAAATAATAAGCTATCACTTTTACTTATACGTAATATATAATAAATTAGTTAACTATTTACTCATCATGCATATTAAAGATCGTAACAATGTGCATGAGCTGTTTAGTATATTACAGAAAAATGCGATCTCGAATAGGATAGGACCACTCACCCTTTAGAGGAAATGGAGGAAATAGAAATTTCTATTATAAATTGAATTTGAATTTAAAATTTAAAAATCAAATATAAATAAGACATAATTAAATGAAACATACTATAAATCTAAGCTTTGTTTATACTAATTTTTGAATATACGCTTCTTACCTTTAATAGGTGATTAGTTGTGGTAGCTGTAATGGGATATCCGAAATACCAAGAGTGGATGGGTGAGACAAATATAATGGGGGATGTGTTTCACAGGGGTGCTAATGAATTTGTGAAATACGCAAAGAGATGTCATAATGATGAAGAGTTTCCGTGTCCGTTTGTTAGCTGTAAGAATGGTAAGGTGTTTGAGTGGAAAATAGTTGAACTACATTTATTAAGATCGGGTATGTAAGATAGTTATCCATTTTGGAGTTTTCACGGTGAATTAAAAGTTCCTTTTGTCTCTGACCAACCTTCACAACAACCTTCAACAAGTATGATAGATGTAGAAGGGGACGACGTAAATCATAATATGTTAGAGGATTTAGTTTATGATGCGTAGGGGGTTTATGAAGAAAAGGAGAATGAGGTTACTGATGATGTAAACGGTTCAAGTGGTCATGAATATATCACGATAGACCTTGACGATGACTACCAAAGCTTAAAATTTAAGGCGACCTAACCGTTATACTCTGGCTTTGAGAAAGATTAAATAACTTTACATGCCATGGTTGGTTTGCACAGTTTGAAGACGCAGTACGATTTATCTGGAAATAGCGTGACAGGAATTCTGAAATGGGTGAAGGGCTTACTACCCAAGGAGAATACGCTTCCAAATATCTATCATGTTATGAAGAACAGTTTGAAAGTTTTGGGAATGAAGTATAAATCGATTCATGCTTGTGTGTATGATTGCATACTATATCAAAAGGAGTATGAAAATCTCGATCGTTGTTCGGTATGCGATGAACCTAGATATGTCCAATCTATTAGTAAGGAAGGCACAAGCTCAAGAGTGCCTCAAAAAGTATTGAAATATTTTTTCATTGGGGCTAGATTAAAGCAATTTTTTACAGTACCATGGATAGCGGAGACAATGACTTGGCATGCTAGGGCAGAAGTAGGGGGTAATATCATGCGTCATCCTATTAATTCTACAGCCTGGAGGAGGATGAATTATGAGTATCCCGATTTTGCTCGAGAGCCGCGCAATATTCTTTTGGCTATATCAATAGATGATTTCAATCCATTTGGAAATCTAAGCACCAATCAGAGTGTATGGCCAGTGATCCTAGCCCCACTCAGCCTCCCTCCTTCACAGTGTATGAGACCTGAATTTTTGATGATGGATTTGTTGATACCTAGGCTAAAGGCACCAAGTGATGACAGTGACGTCTACCTGGTTCCTTTGGTAGAAGAATTAAATGAGTTCTAGGAAGAGGGTGTGCAATCATTTGACTCTTTTGGAAAAGAAGAGTTTACGCTGAAAGCTATGTTAATGTGGGAAATTCATGATTTTCTAGCTTATGGGACATTATCCAGTTGTGTAGTACATGGTTATTTGGGGTGTCCTATTTATGGAGAGGAGACTAGATCTCTTCGTCTATCCTTTAGCTAAAAAATTATATACCATTGCCATAGGAGGTCTTTACCCCCAGCTCATAGTTTCAAATTTATGAAAGGTTACAATTTTTTATTGGGCGGGTTTGAACATAGGCTACCGCCGAGATAACTTTCAGGTTCAGAAATTAAAAATAAATCTTCTGAATGTGGACCTAATATGCCAGGTAAGAATCCCAAATTTAAGAATGTCAAGCATAAGAAGACCCCAACTGGGAATGAAACTGAGACAAGAAAGGCATGGTTTAAGAGGTCAATTTTATTTGACTTGCCTTATTGGAAGAATAACCCGATGTGCCATGTATTGGATGTGATGCATGCAGAGAAGAACTTCGCTGAACATATTGTGGGCACTTGCCTTGGGGGAGTCATTCGAAGGATGGAGAAAATGCATGAAAAGACCTTAAATCGTTGAAACTTAAGCCACAACTATGGTTGAAAGAAGATAGTAGGGGAAGGACAATAATTCCCCCTGGTGTGTTTACTTTGACGAGTGGAGAAATGAAGGTGCTTTTAGACACAATATATAATTTGAAGGGCCCATCTAATTTTCCGTCCAACTTACAAGGGATTGTGAATTATGCTACTCATGATTTACATAAGTGTAAGTCCCAGGATTGGCATGTGATCATCCGATTGGTTCCTCTATTGTTTAAGCACTATTTATCCAAGCACAAGGATTTGTGGAGGGCTATTATGCAAATTAGTATTACCTTCTCACTCTTGTGTGAGAAGGTAGTCAATCGAGAACACATAGTGGCCGCAAAATTGGCGATGACTGAAGCGATTTGTGTGTTGGAAAAGTACTTTCCCCCAGCATTCTTTGACATAAGTGTTCACTTATTGGTACACCTATGCGATGAGGCACTTCTTTGTGGTCCGGTTAGATATCGGTGGATGTATCCATTTGAAAGATTGATAAAAGTTAAAGATTATGTCAAGAATACGTGATACATTGCAGGATCAATTACAGAGGAATACATCATCGTGGAGTCATATACTCGGGAATATATGCCTGACTCGACCAACATTGATGACACTGATGACTTCGTCGATGATGGTGGTCATGTGATGGGAAAACGAGTGAAATTAACAGTAACAATTCATTTTTATTTGTAGTAATTCATTTTTATTTGTAGTAATTGTATATATTTGCATGTCTTCTTCTAGTTCATTTTGATTTATACTATTAACATTTTGTTAAAGCAAGTGTCTCCTTCAGGTATTAAGGCGAGGATGATGATGATGCTGGTTATGATGATGTCATTTGGGCTCGGTGGTAGCGGAGGCGACGACGGCTCCTCGACCCCTAGGCTCCCAAAATATGACAAATTGGGGATGGCCATCGAGAACAAATCGGGGCTATTAGCGAAATCCCTTGAGCTGGTAAAGACGATCATCGGCCCGGGTACATTAGTTGGAAGGAGGTGCCATATGAGCTCAAGTTAGCTATTTGGGTGGCACTACAGGTAAAGTATTTATATTTATATTTATATGAATATTTCGATTTCGATTTCGATTTCGATTTCAATTTCAATTTCAATTTCAATTTCAATTTCAATTTCAATTTCAATTTCAATTTCAATTTCAATTTCAATTTCAATTTCATTTTATATTTATGTTTGTATTTATTCGCAACTAACATTGTATTTGTTGGACAGGAATAATTCAGCCTGGATCCAAAGCTACGCGATTCCGTCTTGGAGCAGTTGAAAGAGCAACACAAGACGTGAAAGAAAAATATTCGGACCCAGTACTTTGGGAAGACACGAGAGTTCGTTATCCGAATGCGTGAATCTGTCCCGACGAAGGAGCCGATCTCATTGGCACAATGGCAAAGGTTCATTCACAATGAGACTGGGGAGAGACAATTGGCATCTCGCCAATCGGGGAGGAAAATTAGGCAAAAAAGACGGGCGTGCACTACTCCGACCGGACGTCTTACACCGAGGTGGAGCATAGGATGATGGTAAGATTTAATTTTTCTATAACTACAAAAATATATTATTCTGCATTATTTTACGTTGCGGGGTCGATACTAATTTTACTTTATTTTATTTCAGGGGACAGGGAGTGGCCCTGGGGGTAGGCCACATAGGCTCGATACTTATGTGGCTCTTCGGACGAAGAAGGGGAAGGATAAGGAGGTGTCCCCGAGCGTCGCGGCCACGATTGTAAGTAATCTGACAGTTTACTTTTTATTAATTGTGTTATAATTTTTTAATTTACTTATTTTACTAATCATGTGTTTTACTTATTTTACTTATTTTATCGTTTCAAGCAAAGATTAAGGAAGTGCATGAGTCGCAGTCTGATGCCGATAAGGAATCTTTGTCCACTGACGTACTCAACCAAGTGCTTGGAACTGATCGCAAAGGGAGGACAAGGGGTGAGCTCGTGGGTGGCCAAATCTAGGATCATCGGATTGGAGACGAGCGACATCGGGTTGGCTCGAACGGTGGACTCGCATGATGCGAAGCTGTCCCGTTTGGAGGCAACGATCCAAAATATGTTCTCATTTATGAAGTGTTCCCTGGAAAGAGATCATAAGGGGAAAGGGAAGGAGAAGGAGAAAGTGGTGGAGGAGGAGGTGCAGGAGGACGAGGATGTGGACCTCGCTGCTTCATTGCTGACACGTTTGAGCTCTTAATTTGATGATCCACTTCCCTATTTGGCTCCCTTCGACCAATCGATGTCGACACTTGGTTGGCCGAGCGTGTTTATACTGGACATATTTGATAGCTAGCGTATAGGGCGGGGGTTAAGGGACCCGAATATCATCCGGGGTGCACTAGTTCATGGACGTGAGCTTCAAGACATCGAGTCCAAGGTGCTCATCATGCATGTGATGCCCGGGAAGGAGAACTCCCCATTGTGGTTGTGCGAACAATGCGGCACGATGTATATTAGTGGGTGTGTCAATTCATCTATCGTGTGGACTACTCACCTCGTCAAAGCTAACCTTACCCAAGACATGTAGTGACATTATTTAAATTGAATTGTTTTTAAGTTGGTACATTTGGAATTATATTTGGATTATATCGTGATGCATATTGTCTCTATTTCGAATGTATATTTGCATTATCTTTATTTTATTTGGATATATGATACTTGAACAGGTACAAATATACTACTGGGTAATGGCAGTGGCCAAACTGCCCAACAGATTTTTTTTTAATTCTGCCTAGAATTATCACGGTCATTGAATGTGATAAGTCCTTGACAAAGAAAATTGTCACGGTCATTGACCGTGAAATTTTTTAACCGTTGTCAAGGGCTTGTCATGGTCCTTAATCATGACAAAATTGTCAAGGTCAAGGACCGTGACATGACCGTGACAATTCTAACGAACTTGTTATGATCATTGACCGTGACAAGTCCATGACAAAAAAAGTTGTCACCCCAGGAATTGTCACGGTCATTGACCTTGATAAGTTGAACTTGTCAAGGTCAATGACCATGACAATTCGAAAGATTTGGTGTAGTGAAAGCATGCAGGAAAAAACACAATTTCATGAAAAAACCTTTCGGGTAAAAACTTTTATTTCACTAATAGTTTTGCAAATCGTGGCTTAAAAATACAATTTGAGAAATCTGTAATGACTTTTCCATAGAAAATTCACATAAACCACAGCCTAGAACGAGCAAAGATTCCCTCGAGAACCTCAAGAACCACAGTTCCTCCTTCAGCAGTGAAGACCCTCGAGTATCCCCAATGACCGTAGTCGTCAGCAGTAGGTCCCGCAAAAACTACCAATCCAGCAGTCAAGAGATCTTCTTTATAAGAGAAACTTCGACAAAGAAGTGTTTTGGGTTCCAAAATGATTCACAAAAGTATATGGCAAGTTTTGTGTGAATCTAAAACATAAATTTGCAAGAAAAGTGAATACTAAAAGTCTATAGATATGCAGTTTGCGTGTAGCAAAAGTCTTAATGAAAAAGTCTCACAAAACAGGTATTTATAGCCAAATAAAATACTTGAGGTGACGGACATCGTTCGAACGATATTGATCTATCATTTGAACGACATCGTAATGTCGTTTGAACGACCCAAGAAACGACATTATAAAATGCAAAACATTACGTGGTCATTTTAAGCAAACAAGGAACGGCCTGAGTAACGACCTAAGAAACGACATGTGAAGTCGTTAGAATAGGCCGTTTGAATAACATGTGAATGTCGTTTGAACGACATTTCAGTGTCGTTTGAACGACTGAAGCGAAAAAATATAATTTTAAAATCTTGCCTACATGTCTTCCAAAAATTATTTTAACTTAGAAAAATGCCTCATTTTAATAAAAAAATGTTTAGAAAAATATCCCAATACTATCGTAAAACATTTTCGAAACATAACCGCATTCCTTACCAAAATCAATCTCGTAGATGTCTGTTGTTGAAGTCGTTTGATATTCGGATCCACCTTCTTGAACATATGAACGTGAACTTCCTTCGACAGTTGTAACAGTATACAGCATACACAAGATAAAATCGGACGATGGAAGTTATGTCCTTATAAATCTCCCTCTGTGTCTATGCCGATGCAAAATAAAAATATCTGAATTATCAATAAAATGTTCTATACAAATCTAATACCCTCCCATGAAACCAAAAGTAGAAAAATACTAAAAATGTAAGTCTTCAAAAAAATCTTCAACTTTAGAATCTTCAAAAATCTCTTTGCTTTCCTTGCGCTTCTTTTGTGTGCTTTCCAAATGATCATCAAAGTCCTATGCACAATAAACAAAACAAATACGTATCGAGTTTGAAATGAGATAAATCATAAATTAAATGTAAAATCTAATCAAGTCAAATCTCAAATCTCCCCAATAATTCATAATTCGTTCTCCCCCTTTTATTTGTTCAAAATAGACAAGGAAAAGAATAAACATAATAAATATGAAGTGTCACGACAAGCATATTAAATCATCACAAGTATATCAATTAACCTCATGTAAGGATATACTCGAAAGGTTTCCACAAACTAATTTTTATTTTTCAAGCAAACATAATTTTACAAAAATGACACACACCATAAATTTACACTAAGATAACCAAATCGTGGATATGTAATGAATGGGTGTGAACAAATTCGATAGGCAAATCAACTCAAACATTCATAACATATGTGCACAATGAATATGGATACTCCTAAGGAATGAACTCAAAATTGTCCTTAGGTGTAAAAATTGTTGAATTCAAATAACATCGATTCAAATTAATCAACAAATCAAAGTCTAAAATGATTTCCACACCAATAACGTCTAAAACTATGTAGTGTTTTTTCAAGACCTTGTCAGGACTTGCAAACCCGTTGAATTCCAACCAAACTCCCTCATAAATAATAATTCTTTTTATTTTTCTATTAAGGTTTTAAATTCTCTTTTTAAGAGATTCCTTATTGGCCCTTTTTTGGCATATGATTTTTTTTATTGCCTTAATTTTTTCTTGGGATCTTTTCAAACAGTGGCTTTCACGACTAGTTCACATGCCTCTCATAGCCCTTTTTCGTGTACACTCATTATTTTTTCATATTAAACAAATTCCTCACGGGCAACGGTTCTTATATGCACTACTTCCAGTGTCAAGTTTTATCGTATTTGGTTCATTTTGAAGACAGAATTGAGATGAAAACACTTTGACCAACATGTGATAGACAAGCACAATAGTAAAATTAATCCGTGCAAGTGTGCATTAAAGGAAATCACGAGTCAAACATGTTGGAAATAACAACTAATCACATCTCAATGACTCCAAACATTGTAAAGCACATAGATGAAATGATGTATCATCTCAAAACACTATCAAATAGTCATATGGATATGGAATGATGTTGTGACTTAGCCATCCTAAATGTCCATCCGTAAATGGTGTAAAACAAAATACTTTTTGTCTTTTTCCAAAAATTTTATCAAAATAAAATCTTTTTTAATTTTTTAATTTTTTTCTCAAAAAAATAGAAAATCTTTTTGTATTTTTCCAAAAATTTTCAAAAACATTTTTTTTTATTTTTTGAAAAATATATCAAATTGGAAAAAGCTAAATATAAATGATACACATCATAACACTAGCAAAAATATATATCATGAAGTAAGACTAATGTATGACAAAAATTTAACACGATCAATCGAAAATCTAACATGAGGAGAATCACGTGCAAGCAAATATGAGTCATGAAGGATAATTCATAAAGCCTCTAAGTCCTATTTTCTAACCCAAATTGATGTGTAATGATGCATGGAGTTTTGGGAACCGAAGTGACTCTATTATTAAACTTCCTAGGAACATTTTGAAGTTTGTAACAGAAACGCCTTAGGTTACCTTGCCTACCGCAATGTGTGCAAGTGTAGATATGGCCGTGACCATTACCTAAAAGTGTTCCTCTCTTAACCTTCTTGGGTGTCTCTCTCTTCAATTTCTTAGGTGGATCTGTCACACACATGGTTTGGGATTTGGGAATAGGTGCAACATGATCATCGAAGCTTATTCCAAACCTATCATCCTTGATTTGGATTGTGCCTAACATCTTATCTAGATTTTTTAACCTAGACTCCAAATCAAACTTCACCTTACTCGAATCTATCAATCTCTCCTCAAGCTAGACTCGAGCAAACACCTAGACTCCTCAAACTTTAAAAGCTCTTTTTTTATAGCCTCTATTAAAACTCGAAGACTATCTCTCTCACCATCAATGTATTATAGCTTCTCCTGAAGAGTCTTCTCATGTGACCTAAGATCCTCAATCAAAGCATCGGTATTATTATTATCTATGACGTGTTCTTCAACTTAGTTTCTAACTTCAAGTTTGCCTTCTTCACCTTCATAGTTTTCGCATACAATTTATCAGTGTTCTAAAAAACCCGCCTAGGCTTGAGGCTTGGGAGAAACGCCCCGCCTTAAGTTTTTTACGCCTTATTCTTGGTAAAACCCTTAAGGCGCACTTTTTTTTCTAAAAATAACAATGCTTTAGTGAAATGATATCACCTTTTAAAGAATTTTTTTACTAACCGGACCATTATCTCGTCCAAAATAATCAATTAGTATTTTAATTTGAAAATATTCAGACATATTTTTACGATATGTACAATTTTAGTATTTTAATAGCCTTGTTATTGTTAAAAAATATTAAAAATATTAAAAAGGCCTAAACGCTTTTTCACGCCTTTTATGTCTAAGGCCTGCCTAGGCTTCTAAGGCTTAAGGCTTAGCCTCCACGCGTCAATCACGCCTCGCTTTTTTTAGAACCTTACAATTTATTGAAGGAAACTTGCAAGTATCTCTTATCCATCTCTTCATCCTCACTCACAACACCCTCACTTTATTGGGCTTCACTACTTATGGTTGCGGAAGAATCGTGCAAGAAAATATCTTCATGGGAAGATTTATCATCATCACTCACATGATTATCCATAAAGGTGGTAAGGACTCGCTTACTGGCATTAAAATTTTCTTCTTCTGAATCACTGTCACTAAGGGTAAAAACATGATTTGTAGGTTTATTAACATTCTTCCTTAGATTAGTGGGACACTCATCTACCTTGTGACTCATAGCAAAGACACCTCTCAGAGTCATCCTTTTTAACTAAAGTCATAAGTGCAGACTTCATACGCGTTTTCCAATTAGCTCCTTCAGACAAATGTGCTCCCAAAGGAGTACCTAAAGACACAGAAAAACTTAAAAATAATCGGGATCACTCGATAGCTTTGAGCAACCTGCTCTGATACCAATCCGTAGACGCAAAAATCCCGAGCTAAAGCTATCAAATAGGGAACGACCTAAGATATGACATGTGAAGTCGTTAGAAGAGGTCGTTTGAATGATATGTGAATGTCGTTTGAATAACATTGCACTATCATTTGAACGACTGAAGTGGAAAAATATAATTTTTAAAGCTCGGCTATAGGTCTTCTAAAAATTATTTTAACTAAGAAAAACACCTCATTTTGACAAAAAAAACGTTAAGAAAAATATCCCAATACTATCATAAAATATTTTTAGAACTTAAATGCATTCCTTACTAAAATCAATCTCGTAGATGCCTATTGTTGAAGTCGTTTTATATTCGGATCCACCTTCTTAAACGTATGAATGCGAACTTCCTTCGACAGTTGTAATGGCATAAGACATACACAATGTAAACGTAGGACGATAAAAATTATGTCCTTACAAAATTAGTAATTTTAGTTACACAAAAATTAAATAACAATAAAAATATGGAGTATTACATTCTTCCCCCTTAACAACGGAATTTCGTCCTCAAAATTCAGACGTAATTGCCACAAGGCTCTGGATACTTTTATCGCATGTCATCTGAATGCTACCATATCGAATCGGTAATATTGTACCTTTCACACTATACACGCACTAACGGTACCACCTTTAATGAAGCTTCAACTCGCTACAGCCCAAAATGACAATAGGTTTTTCCTCGTAAGAAATATCTAGGTTCAAGTCAATATCTTCCAACGCTATGTGGCGATAAACCACATCATCCATGAGATACCTCATTGACGAAGACACATGAAATACATCATGAATTTGCTTCAAATTCTCTGGTAAGGTGAGCCTATACCCAACGACCCTGCCCTCTTGATAATTAGAAAGGCCCCACATATCTAAGATCCCACTTTCTTTCTTTCCAAATCGCATCGCTCCCTTCATGGGAGATACTCACAAAAACACTTGATCACTTACACCAAAATCCAGATGTCTCTAATTCACATCGGCGTAACTCTTTTGATGGTCCTAAGCAACATGAATATGGCTCATGATCACTAAGTTATTGTCAATGTCTCCTGAATCATGTCTAACTCGAGAAGTTTTTTATTCTCACCTCTAACTAACACCAGGGCGAACGACAATGTCTCCCGTACAAAGCCTTAAAAGACGCCATGCCAATAGTAAACTGGTACGAGTTATTATAAACAAACTCTACCAAAGGCAATTACTACTCCCCGCTACTTTTAAATCCTGAACACATATCCTCCGCATATCCTCTATATCTGATTCACCCTCTTTATTTTTCCATCGGTCTGAGGGTGATAAGCCTTACTCAAACATAATTCCATCCCCATCACCTTCTAAAAATTCTATCAGAAGTGGGACACAAAGGTCTAATCCTAATTCAAAATAATATTGAGTAGCACCTTATATAGGCTAACTATTTCTACAATAAAAAGTTTGGCACATTACCCGTTCTTGTAATTCACTCGAACTGGAAAGAAATGGGCTACCATAGCCAACCGATTCAAAATAACACAGATGAAAATCGTGACCCCTCTATAATGTCGGTAATCATGTAATGAAGTCCATCAAAATATACTCCCCTTCCCATACCAAAATCTCTAATGGCTGTAAATCCCTGATTGGTATCATATGATCAACCTTCACCATCTGACAAGTAGTGCACCAGAGAAAACCTATGTTATGTCTCGCTTCACACTGGCCCACAAATACTGTCTCCTCAACACCTGATACATCTTATCCCTTACGAGATGCACAAAAAATTGTGACCCATGTGTTTCTTACATAATTGTGCACTATAGGTCCTTATTATCGAGGACAATCAACCTCCTATTGAAGCGTAATCCATCCTCAGCACTGACTAAACTCCGCTCCATTTCTAATAAGTTCCCTATCCCCTTATGATAAGGGGAATCCCTTACCTGTGCTTTCACAACTCTCAAAATGATCTTGGGTGTTATGGTCCTCACTGCCTTACAGACTCGAACTATTTCCTCTCCCTGAAGGAGTTCATCCCACTGTGTCTTTCACATATCTTTTATCTATCCTAAAGGTATACGACTCAATGCACAAATACCACATATGCAACGCACAAGCATCAAAATCAACCATATATGCCCTGTATGATCATACAATAAAGGTATTATCAATTACCATACTAATCAGGACTCAATTATTCTTGAGATTTCCCCACTTATCAATTTGTTGTACAAACGTCCCTAGTGCCCTCTACATAGCACTACTTGGCTTCCCCGTCCTTAAATCATATAAAACATGTCTGCTTAAAGCATTATATCTACACAAGTGTAATGACTAATTTACTAAACCACTGCCCTAGAGTCCAAACGTCTCCCAAATCCCGACACCTACTAAGCTTCATGTGTGGGACGTCTCGCAAGTGAAATCCAAATAAGTAACCCTCCCAATAGACTATTATCTAGCTCTATCGGTTATCAAGATTTGTAGGCCCAAGACACAGTACTGGGGCACCTAAAAACCCTGCCCCAAAAGGTACAAAATAATATCTCTCAACTCCCACATTTTTAAAGGAGTTATATAATGCGACGCTCACACTATCTCTAAGTCCTCGTAACTAAGTCGATCACAACTCGATCTCTTGACTTGGATGTAACCCGATATCCCCTGAATCACATTAGTAAAGTCCCTAAATATAGGGATTAAATTTATTAGGATAACTACACTCTTCGAAGTCTCCTCCCCAAAATAATATAAACACGTGTTTGACCCTCACTCAGGATGAGGCATCATCACCAGAAACATATCCTGCCCTAGAGTAGCGATCACGATAGCCTTACTGTAACAGTTCATCATCACTCTACACATTTTTAACCAGTCCATACTCAGGATAACATCACAATCGTACAACACTTAAAAAAGCAGATCCACTACTAAGCATAACCTCTTAATGTCCACACCTACTCCCCTGCAGATGGAATGAATGAGATCCCCGCTACCCACAATAAATTAACGGTCATAATAATTATTGACACTATATCCACTAAAATTGTCTCACGCGTGAGCCTAGTGCTAAAAAACGAATGTGACACACCCGTGTCACATAAAACTCGCCCCATGTGCCCATGAATAAGAAAAAATACCCTCAATCGCTATCGGCTCCGGCTGTAAACTTGTTCCACGAATGTAATACACATGCCCAAACTAACCCTGCCCCTATGAAGGTAAAACTGCTGGAACTGCTGGTGGGGATGGAAGATGCGGTAGATGCTGCCCCTACTCGATACCCTACTGCTGACCCCTAGACCCATTCGGGCAAGCGTGACGCATATGGACATGCTCTCTACTTACGAAATTTTTTCCAGTGAAATTGATATGTATCTAGCCCTACTAGCTCTGATAACCCCGACCCTGTTAGACCTGTCTAGCGTGTTGTTGGCCTTGATGGCCCTACATGTAATTACCATTACTCTGCCTAATCCTCTTTGCCATTCCCTTTACTGAGAACCCCACTCCTGCTGCTTAGTCCACTGCTGCGGTGCCTCGCTGACACCATTGCTTTCAGTCTTGTCCTGTCGGCTCGACTCTCCTATCCTCCTTGTTCCCCTTTGATGAAAGCAATGATACTGGCAATAAAATAACATGACATTAATAACATCAGTATAAGTCCACAACGTCGGGTTGACCAATAAATGCTAGCAAATCCTCCAAGTCATCCCATCCATAAACTTGAGACTTCACCTCATATGGCATAAAATTTGCCAGGCGAGTGAACTCCTCCTCATACTCGACTACTGTCGGACCCTCCTACGAGAGATTCAAAAATCTCCTCCTTATCTCCATCTGAACTACCGATGAAAAGAACTTGCGGTTGAACCATACCCAAAACTCATGTATTATCATAGTATCTCTCTCTTTTGTTGTGGTGCCTGACTCCTACCACTGAAGTGCTTCCCCTAATAGCTTGCATGTCGATAATAACTGCTTTTAAGGGTCGTTGCACTCAATCATACGTAAATGCCTCTGGATGAATTTATTCAATTATCTAGATACAACCATATCTTCACTCCCCTAAAACTCTAGCGGATGGCCATTCTAAAAGGCCTCTCTGACTCGCTCCTATACCAACGACACTGGGTGAGCCTGAACTGGTGCCACTAGCTATTGTGGCTATGATTGGGGAAAATGATGTGCTAAGGCAGTTATCGCGACATTAACTGTGTGTGCAATAATAGCTGCGACCTCTTCTCCGATCACAGTCCCCTGAGTGGCTTGTGGCTCTATGTAAGGACATATTTTATAAGTCCTATTTTCATTAGTGTACATTGTATACCGCTATAAATCGTTGAAGAACATTCCAAGTTTGAATATACCTAAAGACGAATCCAAATATAAAAAGTTCTTCAACATTTAAAACCTCTGCGAGATTCATTTTGGTCAAGATGTGTTTAAGTATCGTCACGGTTCATTTAAAGTGTTGGGATATTTTTTCTAAAATATTTTCTGAGTGTTGAGGCGTTGTTTTTCGTCAAAATATTTTTCTAAGTTTTGAGGTGGATTTTTGAAATAAAAAATAAAATTTATTTTCTCGCCTGGTCGTTCGAGCGAATGGCTAATGTCGATTGAGTGACATAGCCTTATCGCGGGAAGCTCGTTCGAGCGACACGTGACGTCGTTCGAGCAACATGATGATCTCATTCGATCTAGTTGCCTACTTAACTTTTCTATATAAGGCTTGTTAAGTCACTCTATTTTTGTTAAGAATTCCTGACGAATTCTGATACCAGTAAACTGCATTCTGCATAACACTCTGTCTGCTTCATTTAGGGTTTAAATCCTTTTGTTTTCAATTAATAAAAATCCCAATATTTTAGTGAAATGTTTTGGAGCCCAAGATACATCTTTGTTGGAGTTTCTCTTGTAGGTAGGATAACCTATTACTGATCTAGGTGCCACTTATGGGAGGTACTGGAATGACGTTGACTGCATGTCATAGGGAGTACTCGTGAGTGTTTCTGGGCTAATTGGACTGCGTGTCATTATGGATCTTCTGAGGTTGATTCACTGTTGATTTAGGTTGCGGCCTATGAGAGTTTGCTGTGGTAAATTCTTTACAGATTTTGCTTGTAATCATTATGAGTATTATTCATGAAATAAAAGGTTTTTCACTTTTGGATTTTTTCTTGAAATCTGTGTGTCAGCAATTTTGTTTGTGATTGTTGGATTTCACTCATGTAGTTGCATGTTTTAAAGCTAAATTAAATTGGGTTAAAAATTAACTCTAATTAAATAAGTTTACAATTGGAATTTGCGAATTCAGTTTGGTTTAATCAATATAACACAACTTTCTCAAATTGGTAGCTTTATAAATTGGTATCAGAGCGAGTTTCTTTAATTTATCGAGTGATCCTATTTTTTGCAAAATTTTGTGATATTGATTTTTTTTTTTTAAATTTGATTTTGAAAAATTATTGCAATGTTTCCGAATGAAAACTTATATAATCGGTCGTCAATTTTTGACGGGTCTAATTATGCCTACTAAAAAGCCCGCATGAAATCACATTTAAAAGAAATCGCCCTTTCTTGGGGTGCTCAACCGTCATCGAAGTGGTGTAATGTGTAGAGATAAAGTATCCAGTCTTTTTTGCATAAAATAGGCCAAAGAAATGTTGCCACCTCAAGAGAAGGGTATCAAGGACAATATTGATGCTTACAAAATCAAGTAGTTCAAGGGTCCGAGTACGAGTACTAAGCTACATCGTCAAATAGGTCTCGGGAGCCCTCAGTGGCCTCTAGATCGGTATTCAAAGTATGACTGTGGGTTTTTGGTGAATGAGTGAATGTTAGGGACCTAAGGAGGTGCTTAGGGGGGGTCCTAGGATGGGGTGTATGCAATGAGGGTTGAAGTTCTCATGTTATTTAACAATATTTGGACCCGAAGCTCCAACAAAATATACTATAACACAAAACTTGAAGTTTTTAATATTCACGGGGTATAAATTTTGTCTAGGAGACAATGAACAACTCACACAATTCTTAAAAAACAGAAGTTTTTTCAGGCTTGGTATGTAACATAGTAAAACGTTTCAACACTAGTTGAACCTAAGGTTCTAGAAGAGCCTATGTGATGTTATTTTTTAGTCCCCTCCCATACATATGCGATGAGTTATATGAAAGCAATTTTTGAAGTAATTTGTTTAGTTTTATAGGCATCAGTATACATGGCTACCATATTAAAAATAAATAATGAAAAGTAATTTGTCATTACTTATAGTTTTGGAAGCCAGAATCTCACATTAGCAAACAATCATTTCATTATTTTTGGGGTTATACTATACAACATTTATTTTTGTAATAAATGCACTTTTTTATGAGCTTGAAACTCCATGGTTATTGAACTATTAACGAATATAAGAAATGCACTTTCTCTTGAGACATTCTTCCTACCATTAGGGGTTAGATAGAACGAACTTGAGGTACAAATTGTTCTTGAAGAATGCCTTGTTCTTGAAGAACAACGATAATTATCATGGAATACTTCCACTTTGTCTCATCTAATCCCTCGTATAGTTCAATGAAAAAATGAAGTAAAAAAGATATTGTAACAACGAGTGATTACAAAACTTATAACATCAGATGTAGTCACATGGACTAGTTAAAAATGTACTTGCCAAAATTATTATTCAATTAGGACAAAATAAATTCAGCAGAGAATAAGTTTATTGCACGCTATAAGCGTGGCAAACCTATAAGTGCCAACTACTTGACTCCGTAATAGTGGAGGTCAAATAAAATCATGCCAAAATAATGTTTTAGAAGAGGTTATACATAATGCTCCAGACGAGGTTATGAACAAAAGATTCACTTTCTCTAAAATTCCTGTAGATACCCCATATTAGACCCCCCAAGCACCTCCTTAGGTCCCTAACAGTCATTCATTCACCATAAACCCTACGTCATACTTCGCATACATATCTAGAAGCTATAGGGCGCTTTTGAGCCCCGTTTGACTCCGATCAACTTTCTTGCCTGAGCAAAAACTTAATGAATCTTGGAAGGGCTCTGAATACCCTTTCTAAAGGTCCACCCCGTGCGTGAATTGGACTAACAGTTGGGACGAACAGTCCGTTTCACTACTGAAAGCTGATTTAGAGGCCATTGGGCGCTCTCGGGCCCTATTTGACTCCGATCAACTTTCTTGCCTGAGAAAAATCTCAATGAATCTTTGAAGGAATATAAATACCATTTCAACTGTCCACCCCGTGCATGAATCAACCTTACGATTTGGACGAACGATCCATTTCACTATCGAAAGTTGACCTAGATGCCAATAGGCACTCTTGGGTCCCGTTTGACTCCGGTTAACTCTCTTACTTGAGAAAAAAACTCAATAAATATTTGAAATGATTTGAATACCTTTTCTAATGGTTCATCCCGTGTGCAAATCGGCCTTACGGTTCGGACGAACGATCTAATTTACTTCAAAAACTGATTTGGCGGCTACTGGGCACTCCTAAACCCCGTTTGACTCTAGTAAAATCTCCATCTTGAGCGAATCTCAATGAATCTTTGAAGATATCTAAATGCCCATTGTAACGGTTCCCCCCATGCGTGAATCAGCCTTACAGTATAGACGAATGACCCATTTTACTTCGAATGGTTAGTGGGAGCTTTCGAGCTCCGTTTGACCTTGGTCAACTCTCCGAACCGAATAAAGTTGAATGAAATATAAAAGGGCATTAAATACCCTTTTAAATGGTCTATCCCGTGAGTGAATGGCCTTACGATTAAGACGAATTCGAAAACTCCCTATCTAGTGACCAATGGGCATTTTCGAGCCCTGAATGACCTTTGTTCAACTCTCGAAACTAGGAGTGGCTCATGGATTCTTGAAAGTCTCTGAATAAACTTTTTAAAGGTTCATCCCGTGCGTGATTATGACTTACGGTTTGCATTTTATGACCATTGCTACGACCCTGCCTATCGACAGTGTGCCTAAGGTGCTATACCAATAGGCAGGTCCAGACCACTTCCGTTCAGCACCTCCCTTGCCCCTATAAATAGTGGCCATGATTTCAACTTGAGAGCAAGAGTCAGAATTCCCCAACACCCCTGAACACCCCTCTCAAAAAGTCAATGAACATTCTCTTGAATTAAGAGTTATTCTCTTTCCTAAAAACCCATTTTCCAACATCCCTTTCCATCACTTTCTTAACTTTCTTAGTAAATTCCACCCATCTCTCCATACCACTTTCATACCATTACAATATCAGAAAATCTAAATCTGAGATCAACATCAAGGACTTATAAGGAGGTCAAGTTCTCCATCCTTTTCTCTAATTCTTCCATGTTAATATTATTTTCTTTGCTTTTACTTTATTATTTTGTTTCATTAACTCAATACATTAATTTCAAACCTTTATTAGTAGTATTTGCTAATATATTTTCATAAAAAAACCAAAAAGACAAAAAGAGGGGTTATCAATAAATTCCAAAAGAGAGATGCCCATCACATACTCTTACTTTTAAAACACGTTCTTTCAACACAAATACATAAGAGAAACCCCCCATTTGGATTTATGGACTAAACCCCACCCTATGCTAACTTTGAACTATACGGGGACATTAATTCCCCTTGGTCTACAAAGGCAACTTGGGCCAATCCCGAGATTCAAGTCCTCCTTTATGCATATTTATATGTTTCCTTTATATCATATATATATGTACTAATATATGCCCGTGCCTGAAGGCACGGTGAAAATTTTCTAAGATACGTAATCGCACGACGGCAAAAAAATTCAAAGTATGTAATTGCAAAACGACAAAAAACTTTCAAAGTACGCAATTGCAAAACGATAAAAAATTTGTTCCCCGACAAAAAATAGTGCAGTCTAAAGTATTGAATATGTAAACAATTTACGTTAATTTTTTACAACACAAATGTGAAACGACGAAAATTTCGAAAGTACATAATCAGGAAACGACGAAAATTTTCAAAATACATAATTGTAAAATGACAAAAATATCGTTCCCCAACAAAATAAAGTGTAATTTTAAAAAACTTGGCCATAATCTCCCTTGTTTATAGGACTATCTACCCTGTTTAAGAATTAACAAATTGTCCAACACCATTCAAATAATCTAAATTCATCAAACAAACTCACATATAACATGAAATATATAATATTCATCAACTGAATTCACATTGCCTCTAATAAACGAAGTGTCCATTTAAAAAAAATTGGACTTAATCTCCTTTGTTTATTAGACTATCCACCCTCTTAAGGGATAACAACAAATCCAACAATACTAAATGATCTGAAATTCATCTAACAAATACTTTAACGAAACAAACTTCGTAACAAAAATAACATATATATCAACTTAGGTTCAAGGGCTTTAGACGGTTCTTTTTCTTCTTCGTAATCCTCGCTAAATGAGTATGCCACATCCTTCAAAGCTTTAGAGATTCTCGAGACGATGACTTGTGGAGAATTTTGACCGATAATAACTATATATGCAAGCAATATAGAAAAATTATGTCAAAATTCTAAAAAACGTGAGAAAAATAAAATAACCAATATCATATCTAAAGAATAGAAAAGACCATACATTTCATCCACATGAGTTTGTTTATCGAGACCCTGAAACATATGTCATTTTGGATCTTGGCCTTATAAGTCATTTGTCAACAAATACTGTGTACTTTAGCCCTACATTTGAACCAAAAGTCAAAAGCAAGCATTTAAAAAAATTCGATGCTTTGGAAAAAAGAAAAAACTAAAAGGATCCCCTTGATTCTACACTTTATGAATTCGATTAAGCGATGTGTGTTATATACATCACGAAAGCTAAACACATGTGATTGATATGTGTTGTGTATTATATGCAGAAAAATGGGAAAATTAAAAGCATACGATTAATATATGATTTTGTTAAAAATTAAAATGGACTTTTACCAAACGATAGATAAATGTGATTATTTCTTTTGATAAAAGTCCTACCCGGTGTGGATGAAAGAAAAAACAATAAAATCTGGACACGCCAAAAATTTCCAAACCTAAAGGCACGCCAAAAAAGTATGCCCGTGCGTGAAGGCACGCTAAAAATTTCCAAACTACGTAACTATAAAATGAAAAAAAAATTGTTCCCCAACTAAACAAATTGTAATTTAAAAAAAATGGTTTTTAAAAATTTGAACATAATTTTTATGTTTAAAGGATTATCCACTTTGTTTAAAAAATAAAAAATATGAGAATGTTTGCACTTATATTTGAATAAAATTGCAATTTTAACACTTGCAATTTTTAAAAAACAATCGAAATATGAGAATGTTAAAAAAATAATATTAATTTTTAATTAAAAAATGGGTTAAAATATATACATTTGTTTATATAGTTTTTAATTGATGTACACATTAAAAAAAATAGCTAAAACTTTATTTTTTGAACAATAGACATTCTAGACTTAACCCTTGTAATAAGAACGTATTTGACATAATCCTTAAAAAAATGTGGACATTTTTATCCAAATACAATAAGGGGTAAAATACCATTTAATTTTTATTATTAAATATATTTTGTAACTGTTTTTAAATATATAAAAACTTGTTTAAACTGTTTTTTATAAAAAAAATATTTTTCATACATATTTGTTTTAACAAAATGTATACATTTTTTTTATTTTTTTTTATTCTGCCTTGGTAGTGAGAATCTTTCTAACCATAACAGTTGCGTACGACGCTGAACGCCTTTTGTCATTTCCTCATCATATATATATATATATATATATATATATATATATACACATGATCTTTTACACATATCACACACCACTTGTAGTTGATTCATGCACAGGCTAACTACCACACACACTCACTTGTATATAGCCACATGCCACTCACTCACATGTATATAATCCGTGCTTATATACATGTGATCATGCTAGTATAGTCTCCATGCTTCATGCTAGATTTACTTTCCATGATACTTGTATATAATCCCTCATTAGTGTAGTACTCCCTTTACAAATCATGCAAAAATAATTTATCTCTCTCCCTAATATACTAATTAAGATTCATGCATTTTTGCACATTTCATCACCAAGAGCATGGCAATATTGATCGAAATTTTGTCTCATACTAGGGGGGCATTTTGTGATGGGTGTTGGTCCTGCAGGGCTTAGTTAACCTAAGCGATATGACTCTCATCTTCCTTTGGCTCGTACTTTTTACGTATATCAAACGGTTCCCCCTGCATCGTACCGCTTAACCGAAGTCACGAGACATATATAAAAGGGAACTCGTTTATATATGTTGAGTATATCGAATTCGCTTTCACACGTACTCTCCCCACGAGGTATATCGTGAGGTAATTCAAGTACACTCAGGTATAGCAAATGGATTGTCCACATATAACTATGAATGATTTCCCTTATAGGCAAGAGGTATATCGTGGAAGTTATGCCAAAAGGGATAACCCTTACACTAACCCGACAAGGGCATAAACCTCATATAGGCGTCAAACTTAGGGAACTCATATTTAGTTTGTTGGTTATCTCGAGAAATGCTGTTGAAATTTCGGATGGCATACCGTCTGAATTTTTATGCTATTTTGCGTTTTTTCAAAATTGGACCTGTTTGTGAGCCTAAAAACAAATCAAACCGTGTCCTACATTCTTAAACCCTATTTGCTCGGGCTCGGGTCCTGTCTGGCTATTTTTCGCAACTAGGAAAACCTAATGCAAGTGAAAACCTAAAATATTACTACTAATAATAATCTTATTGATATTCCTCCCATTTTTACCTAATCTTTTTAAAACCAAAATACCCAAAACATTTTTCCCTCCATTTTTGAAAAATTCCCAAAAAATTCTCCCTCGTTCCTTCAAAAATAAATTCGAAATGTTTTCCTTCGTAGTTTGACCGCATACCCAATTTTGGCCTGGCTCCTTATTGGCTTCGCTCTTCCGTCAAATCTCCCCGAAGCTCCATCGCTTCTTTTTCTACTTTGACTGAATTTAAGATCTAACTCCGCGAGATCTACATGGAGAACACCGACCAAGCACCGAATTTTTTGCTAGATCTGATGTTCGTCTTAGCCCAACTCAGCACCAAGATTGACAAACTTCCAATCGAGGTCTAAAAAATACAGAGACGCAGGGCCCAGATTCGTAAAGAACCCGAGGTCCTCTTTCCTCGTGCTATATATTAACCCGTTCCTGAGCCTGTCTGGGTCCCAGAAGAGTACCACCACATAATTCATGCCCCACCTGCTAATGGGCCACCACCAGATCAACTCTCGATTCTGAACCTTGCCCAATTAGGGGCTAATCTACCAATACCCGTAGATCCCAAAGAAAAGGAACTGAACAATGTCAAGGAAGACCTCAAACTGCTGTAAAAAAAGTTTGATCGAGTCAAAATATCCAGGAACTACATGGATTAAACCCATATGTATCTTTATCCCAAGCTAGACTACCATACAAGTTCAAGATGCTAGACATTGAGAAGTTAGAGGGAAGTGGACCCCCGATTATGCACCTTTGAATCTATCACCGAGCCATGACCCTCCTTAGTGCCTTCGAAGAGATAACAGTCTAAATATTTCAGGAAACCTTAAAAGAAGGAACCCTTCGGTGGTTCTTATCTCTTGAAGAATCTAGAATCTATAGTTAGAAATATGTGGTCCTATAATTCTTGTCTCAATATAAGTACAACAAATAGTTAGAGGTCACATGTCGAGACCTAAAGATGCTCAAACAGAATCATGGGGAATCAGTCAATAGATTTATCGGAAGGTGGAGAGAGAAGGCTGCCAACATAACTAACGACCCTCCGAGGTGGAACAAGTTAGTATTGTCAAGAAGAACTTCTTGCCTCATACCCAATCATCCATGGGAGGATAGTATTACCCGCACTTTCGAGCCATTTGAGAGAGTAGTGTGGAAATCAAGGAAGGTGTCACCAAAGTGGAATCTGAAGCAAATAAGGGGACCGAACAGTTCACCGCCCAAAAGTATGAGAAGCCTTTTAGTGCTATAATCTCAACCATCAACAACATATCCCAACCTGTATCTTCTTGCGCACCTGAAAGTTGCCCCAATCCTATCAGGAAAGAGTACACCGAGCTCCATGCTCACCTGTCCAAAGTTTACTAGTCCCTATTAAGCTAAAATCTCATCAAACGTTTAGACCCCCATCCATTACAAAATCCACTCCCTAAAAACTTCAAGCTCGATGCCCATTATGACTTCCACCAATTCGTATGTCATACCACTGACCAGTGCTTCCACCTCAAAAATGTGATCCTAGGCCTAATTAACTGAGGTATGATTGCTCCACCAGCTAATTCCAAACCCAATACCACTTACAACCCACTACCAGTACATACCAATACCATCTTCCTAGAAAACAACCCAGAGTTTTACCCTTTTACCTAAATCATGCCCATCAAAACACCCATTATCCCCACAGTCTCACCTAAACCTATCAAGTTTTGCCCATTTTTTCTCCTACACCCTCATGCTTCGCTAATCAAGTTATGTCACTACTTATAAAGGCCTACATTATCATCCGTACCCGATCCGAGGGGAAGGCATGGAGCTACCTACTATGTTAAACCAACTCTTAGATTCTGGGTTAAAATTGCCCACTGAGATATCCGTCGATTCTAAAAAATTCAGCGCCCTTTCATGAAAGCCGAAAAGTGGGATTGGGAAATGGACGAATGGGTAGTACCTGTTGTATAAGTTAGTCTCAATGATGTGGTACATATCATGGTCGATATCTTTCTCCAAATGAAAGAAATCTGCAGCATCTGTGAGTTGATCACTGCTTTGAAACTTCCGGGATGGTTGGTACCTTCACTCCTACATTTCCCCGATGAATAAGAAGACTTATACGATGAAGCCGTTGAGGTGGTTGAATGTATTAATTAATCTCGGCAAAAAGACATAGTCACCACTAGATGGGGGAATGACTTTGACAACTCAAATAATGAACTAAGTCATGAAGAAGCCAGTCTAGTCTTTAGCTTATATGAAATGATATTCGTTTTGGATTTATTGGTAAAAATTAACAAAGTATCTATTCATCCCGAGATAGATGAAGCCGTGTGATTCTTATTATTTCTTTCCTCGATGAACCACATATTAAGGTGGTACTATAAAGATTTGATTCTCATTCAGTCGAAACTGTGAAAGGAAAACGAGATAGAACTTCTAATGCTTAGAATGATCATTGAGGAAAGAAAAATCCTCGATTAGCTTAAGAAGACCCAAACCAATATCACCCTAAGGGGACTTTTCACGTGCTCTCAATTATATCGGAATTCCTTGATAAAATTCCTCACAGAACCCACAGTTTCTCTCTCTACTACTCCTGAAGAAGCCATAAATATACTTGGGTCCTGAACTCTTATATAATCCTCTACTGTTTTGAAGAAGAAATATTGAAGTTCGGCCCTGATTACAATTATGCTCTTGAAATCTCCGTCGAAGTCTCGGGAAAGACAAACCCATTATCACTCATTGACAATGGATCTTCTCTTAATGTCTTTTCACTCAGAACCTTCAACTATTTGGGACTGAAATTCAGGGATCTCACTCTTACCTCTATTGTCGTGTGCGCTTATGGCAATGCTCGCTGAGAAGTAATGGGTTCTATAAAACTCACACTAGGGGTTGGCCCTATCAATCATCTGATAGAATTCTAGGTTATTAACATACCTGCTTGCTTCAACCTACTCCTTGGTTGTCCATGGATCCACTATAGTCAAGGGGTATCATATTCTCTCCATCAAAAAATAAAGTTCTTTGCCAAAGGTTAGGTAATCACCATTTGGGGGGACGACGACAATATTGGCAGTGTCAACACTAACAATATAGTATTAGAGATTAAATATGGGACCAATAACATGCTCCTCTTCGATTTTAGAATTGATCCACTCCCCATCCCAGTAGGGGACAACTTTAAAGACTGAGTCTGTCCTGGGCACAACCCTCATGGAAATGTTAATGTGATTCAGATGTTCATGAACATGCACTTCATACCCATAACGGGGCTAGGACGATGCCAACAAGGAATTATTGAGCCCATAGTCCTAAAATAGTATTTTCCTTTATGTAGCCTAGGTTACTAACCTTCACCAGATGAACTCAAAGCACTCCATCGATCGAGATAAAAAAAGATTAGAGAATAAAAAGATTGTTTCAAGAGACTTTTTAAACGAAAGATTTATCAAGGAGGGTGAAAACTTCCCCTTCTGTGAATTCTTAGAACCGTGGTACGAACACATTGATAGAAATCAGTGCTAGAAATCTTCTTTCAAGACAATAACTCTTGGGTCAGAGACTGCAAATATGAAGTACAACTTCTTGTCGAGCAAACCATATAAATTACTAAAGACTCTGAAGAAAGTAACTTAAAATAATCCTTCGACTTAAATACACTTGGGATGAGCCTCTGCATGATCCGCTCAGATGTCGCATCGTCAGATTCGTCCACTCAGATCACAACTGCTGACATGCCTCTCCTCAATTGGAATGCCATACCAGTCCAACTTGCTCAAATTTAACCCAACCCTGTTATTTATCCTATTCAAGTCTCTTCACTTATTCCTATTTTTCCTTTTCCTAATATGAATTTAACTGAGACCTCTTTTGATGAGGTTCTCAAATGCTATTTTTTAAATAAAATAAATGAGGATTTTGAGTATCTTGTTGTGCCTTACATTAATTGTGGTTATTCTAACCAAACTATTGATGATGATGACTTAGTAAATGAATAATTCTGAACTAATATTAATAAGGAAAATAACAAATAACATAATCGAGTTTAAACTAAAGATGATGAGATCGTTGTTGTCAATCTCGGTTCTAGTAACCATCAGCGTGATATTAGGATAGGGTCCACCCTTAGCGAGTATGAGCATGAACAATTTGAAGAACTACTAAAAGAATTCATAGACGTCTTTGCATGATCCTATGATGACATGCCTAACATTGACCGAGAGATAGCTCAGCATGAGATCCCGACATTCCAGGAATGCAAATCGATCAAAATAAAGCTAAGAAAACTCTGTACCAAATGGTCATTAAAGTCAAAGAGGAGGTGGTCAAAAGTAGAACATGGGTAGCATTAGCATGGTTAAATACCTAATATGGCTTGCCCACATCATCCCCGTGCCGAAGTTGTAAAGAAAAGTCTGCGTGTGCGTCGACTATCAGGATTTGAATAAAACATCCCCAAAGGATAATTATCCATTACCCAACATCCATATGAGTGTGGAAAACAAGGATAGCCACACCCTCAAATTACTTATCGATGGATTCGCTGGATATAACCAAATCAAGATGCACCCTGATCATCAGGAGAAAACAACCTTCATCACGCCCTAAGGAACTTTTTACTATATTGTCGTGCCATTTTGACTAAAAAATGCGGGAATTACCTACCAAAGGGCTGCCAACCATCCTACATGACCTTATTCATAAAGAGGTCAAAGTTTATGTAGATGACTTGATTATTAAGTTTAAGACTAAAAAGGGTCATATTCCCACCTTCAAAAGTTCTTCGAGCGACTGGGATAGTATTAGATGTATCTAAATACACAAAAGCGCATTTTTTGACATTATGAAAGGAAAACTCTTGGGGTTCATGGTCAGTGAGAAGGTAAGTGAAGCGGACCCTGCCAAGCCATACTTAAGACGACACCACTCTGGAAGGAGAAGGAAGTCCGAGGATTCCTGAGTAAATTGTAATACATTAGTTGGTTCATCAGCCAACTGATCTCTATCTATGAATACATTTTCAAACTTCTCCAAAAGGATTTAAATAAATTCTAGAACGAGGCCTACCCGAAATCCTTTGACCAAATTAAGAGGTACACACCCGACCTACGATGATCATGCCTCTACAACTAGATTCCCCTCTCCTCTTATACCTAACCATCATTGATACTGCATCTGGGGCTCGATTGGCCTAATACATTGAAGAATCCGTAATTAAAAAACCATCTATTATTCCAATAAAAAATTAGCTGGGTACGAAGTCAACTATACTGCTTTGGAGAAAGCATGTGCCGTCTTAGTTTGGATCACGCAGAAGTTACGGCACTACATGATTGCCTTTCCCATCAGACTATTATACCCATTGGATCTCATCAAATACTTACTAGAAAAACCCGCTCTGTCCAGTTGAATGGATCATTGGTTAATGCTACTAGTTGAGTTTCACATTGTGTGCATCATGCATGAATATATGAAATGGAGAGACATCTACGACTACCTTGAAGTTTACCCCATGAAAGGAATTGATGTTTGGATCTGAGAATTTCCAGATGAAGACTTTATCTGCACCTCTCAGGAAGACCTTTGATGGAAAATGTTCTTTGATAAAGCTGCAAACATGAAAGGATACGACATTAGGATACTCCTGATTGCTCTTGCTGACTCTCACAACCCCATTATAACCAAATTAAATTTCCCTTGCACCATCAACATGATCGAATACGAGGCATAAACTGTAGGCCTCAAGATCACCCTAAAGAAAAGTATCAATCACCTAGACGTCTACGGGGAATCTTCCTTTATCGTCGACCAAATCCTTAGAAAATGTTAAGTCAAAGACAAGAAGATCCTATCCTTCTATGCCCACCTTGAAGAGCTAGCCTCCCAGTTCAAAGATGTCACCTTCCACTACCCACCTTGTACAAAGGACAGTCTAATTGACGCCCTTGCAACCCTGGCCTCCATGGTCGATATGTCTGAAGAAATAACAATTGCCCATTTCCTGATTTAGAAATAAGCTATACCCATTCACTACTACCACATCGAGCTCGTCACCGAGGAATATTACGATATGGTCAGGTTATAGTACTATGATATTTAGCACCTCCTCAAACATGGTAGATATCCCCAAGAAGTAGACATGAAAGACCATATGACGCTTTGCAAATTGATTGCTTAGTACATCATCTACGACAAAGTGATTTTCAAGAGAAATTTCGATGCAACGCATTTACATTGCATAGTAGGGTCTCATATTGATGGAATAATATAGAAAATCCATAGTGGGGAATGCGTGATTCACATGAACGATCATATGATTGCCAAGAAGATCATTCATCAAGGGTATTATTAGACCACCATGGTTCAAGATTGCACTGCCTATGTTCAAAGATACCTTCAATGCCAGCATCTTGACAATATCTAATAATTTCCTCCTCAAGAACTATATAACATGACCTTTCCCTAGCCCTTCTCCAATTGGGGCATTGACACCATAGGGAAGGTCACTCCAAAGCTTCTAACGATCACGAATTCATCATGGTCGCCTTTGACTACTTCACTAAATGGGTCAAAGCCAAGTCATACGCAGTGTTGAATGATAAAAAGGTTTCCAAGTTCATCAGAAAGAACATAATTTGCCAATACGAGTTTCCCCTTCAGTTAGTATCAGATAATGGACTCCACTTTGAAGTTGAGGTCACATAATTGGTTGACAAATACGAGATTTATATATACAAATATTCTCCCTACTGACCCTAAACCAATGGTGCTATCGAAGCCACCAACAAAAGCCTCAAAACCATTCACAACAAGATGATTGAGAGTTATAGAGATTGGGCCAACCAAATCCCATACGCCCTTTGGGGCTACTGCACTTTAATCAAAACACCTATAGGGGCTACACCTTATTCTCTAATATACAACATGGAAGCAGTCCTACCTATTGAGCTAAAAATAGCTTCCCTATACGTCATGCTCGAAAGCTGAGTCAACAAAGAAGATTGGAATCAAAGCTACTTTGATAAACATTTACTCTTCGATGAAAAGAGACTTAAGGCTCTATACTATATATAGAGGTATCATCGTCGGATAGCGTGATCATTCAATCAAAAAGTTAAAGGATCGCGGTATCCAGGAAGGTGAACTTGCCCTCAAGGAGATCGTAGAACCCGTCTAGACTCTAAAGGGAAATTCAAATCGAATTGGAGCAGCCCTTACATTATAAAGAAAATTATATCAGGTGGCGATGCTATTCTCACAGACCTTGACGGAGAAGAGATAGCGTTTCCAGGTAATCTGGACAGTCTCAAGAAATTTTACCCTTAAGTCTAAAATCTCGACGCGCTACGACTCTTCTCATCCCCCTTCTATTCTTAAAAATAAAATCTTCATTTTCCCGTACCCAAAACTACGTGGGACCTAATCCTCTAAAAAACATTTCTTTTTAAAACTCATGAAATTTTTCAAAACCCCCAGAGGTACGTAGGTATCCCATACGCTATACATGGGCATAGTCCCCTTCTTTTTCATAAAATGCTATTCTTTTCTAGCCTTTGAGAATAACGGTCCATCTCATCATTCACATAAATAAAAGGATTATGTATGCCGTAGCGATTATTATAGATAGTTTAAAGTGCAAAGCTCATCAAGAGGCACAATAAAATATGATAAAAATTATTTTTACTTCTATTGAAGGAATACAACTGTTACATAAAGTATCAGTGAAGGGAGTTAAACAGACCGTCCCTTTTTCACTAACAAAACCATCTTAAACGAACCTACTTGATATATACCAGCTTCACAAAGATTATACGTAACCCGACACGAAAACCCAAAAATCACCCAAAACACAAATTATTCCTGCTCTACAAAATTTTATTCCAGCTTCACACACACTGTCCTCAACTACCAGACGACCCTGTTTCGTCATCAATTATTGCCTCGGAGGTCCCTAAGTAGGGTTGTGTTTTTTTTTTTCCAAACTTTTTGATTTTTTCGATTTTCGATTCGATTTTTTTCGAATTTGGAATGAAATTGTAGTTTGTCGATTTTCGATTTTTCAGAAAAAAATCGGATCGGAAATCGAAAATAATTCTGAATTTTTGATTTTTCAATTTTTTCTGAAATTATGCCGATCCGATTTTTTCGATTTTTTTTATTTTTCCTGAATTATTTTCGAATTTCAATATTTTCGAATTTTTTTCTTATTTTTTGAAAGTTTCTCATATCACACATCGGCTGAGAGAGGGAGAGGGCTCCAAAATATGCTTTATAAAAGGAGAGTATCCTCTTAACTTCTACAGAAATGAAGAAATGGGCCAAATCCTCATGTATTTACATGTTTGGTTAAGCGATTTTCTCTATTTCTTTAAAATGAGAATTTCGAGTAATCAAAAATCCATTATTTATTTTTTGAAATTTTGGAATTTTTGAAATTTCTGGCTTTTCAATATATTTTGTGAATTTTCGATTTTTTTGAATTTGGAAAATTTTTAATTTTTTGAAAAAATCGGATCGAAAATTGAAATAGTAATTTTATTTTCGAAAAAATCGATTTTTTTTCGAAAAGGCATTTTTCGATCCGATCCGGCCGAAACAAAGCCCTATCCCCAAGTCTCCCACTCCCGGTTAACACTCCGTATGCGCTCCATGCAATGATACGGCCTAACAAGTTTGGTCGAAATCACAACACCCTCCTCTATGGTGTTGAAGGAAATAAACCACCTTAGACGTCTTATATTTCTTTAGCAGTCACACACACACACACACACACACACACACACACACACACACACACACACATATATATATATATATATATATATATATATATATGTGTGTGTGTGTGTGTGTGTGTGTTAACACTCCGTATGCGCTCCATGCAATGATACGGCCTAACAAGTTTGGTCGAAATCACAACACCCTCCTCTATGGTGTTGGAGGAAATAAACCACCTTAGACGTCTTATATTTCTTTAGCGGTCACACACACACACACACAAACACACACATACACACACACACACATTTATATATATATATGGAATACCTTTTCAGCTTTGAGTTCTTACTCTACAAATCTAAAGTCTTTCGAAAGATACTCATCTTAACAGGTTTGAAGAAAACCCAACAACCAATAATCCCAAAGATGCAAGCATACGGGAAAAGGTTTCAATAGAAAAAAAGGGTTGACAGGATTAAATGTCATTTAACACCCATCGCATCGAGAAGTTTTTCGAAGGAGCAGCATGTCTTTATTAGCCTTGGGGGCTCAAAATACATGTCAGCTTTCGAAGGCACAAGATGCTTCTATTATCCTCGGGGGCTCATAATACCCAATTTTAGCTTTGAGGGCTCCTAATACTCATTATTAGATATGGGTGGCTTGAAAATGTACCTAGCCTAAGGAGGCTTGATTATACCTATATATAGCTGTGGGTGGATTTATAATGAACCCATCGTAGGGAGGCTTGAAAATCCCCCAAAATAAGAAAAGAAGGCAACCTAATGAGATAAGTTACAGCCAGATAAGGAACACTACACCCAAAATAATAATTTGGCACCCTGATATTAGAAATATGGCACAGTTTTAAACTGTGGCAAATTCTGGCATGGTTTAATGATAATCTGGCACACATTAAAACAATGCCAAAATTTGTCATTGTTTTTAAGTGTGCCAAAATTACGTACACTTTACTAAAATATAAAATGCCCGAAAAAATTACACTTAGTCACTTTTTAACTCTCCCGCTCACTCATCCTTCTCATTTTATAACCTTCCCGTTCGGCTCTTTCCATCTCATGTTTTGGTCATAGCTGCTCTGTCGTTCGTTTCTCATTCTCCACCGCCAATAATGTGTACTGCTCTGCCGATAGGTTCTTTCTCTCTTTTTATTTTCCTATATAAGATATTTGGAATTAAATATAGATAAATCAATATTTGTGGTACTACTTTTTGAATGAGAATATATTGTGATAACTAATTATTTATATTTTGTCATTATTAAAGAGGAAGACGATTATTGAAGATGTTTTGCTGTGGGCAATGGAAACTTTGGGTTTTGAAGACTATCTTTATCCACTTAAGGTGTACTTGGCTGGATAGAGAGTGGTAATTTTTTTAAATATTTTGGTGCATTTCATATGTTATTATTGTTTAGGATTACTTTTAAAATAGTATATTATTGGTTAAATAATCTAAGATGGGTAATGGTATAAATTTTAATTGATTTTTTTTCTTTTTTTATGTACCCCACTGAATGGGTTGTGGTAGATGGAGGTAATTGAATGCTACTATGTAAATTGTCTAATTGTTAAATGTTGTGATGTTATTGTTGTAAAATTTTAATATTATAACTGTCACACCTAACATTTTGATAGGATGATACGAATGAATCTTGAAAGAGCGGAGAAGGTGCTGATAAAAGGGATGAACTACAACCTAACTCATAAGTAGAACTTTACATTTTTTTCTCCATAGGTTGCCTCTTTTAAGTATTGAAACTTAATATCTGCATTATCTTGTTTTTTCAGAATGAAATTCATATGCCACCATCTTTGACAGCTTTCTTCTAAGGTTCTCATTTACAAGGTCTGAATTATGGGAGCTCTCAGGTACTGTTTATGGTTTTGTGTGTGCTAGAGTTATATTATGTATTCATACTTGCTAACAATTCCATTGATTAATAGATTAGTTTTTAGTAAACCTTTACCCTTAGAATAAAGGCACAATATCAATTATATAATAGATTTGCAATTCGATTTTCTTTAATTTGTGCAAGGAATTTTAGATGATTAACTTTCAGTTGTTAGAAGCTAATCATAACACTTTAGATTCACATTATTTTTGTTGTCTCCTCACAAAAATCAATACTGGAGGAATATTTTATGGTTGGATGGTAGGTGTAGATGGATTGGTTGAGCGAGTTCATTGGGGCTTAATGTGGCTTTAGTTTTATTGAGGTACTTAGGTACTTGATTTATTGCAATGCTGCATGAGCTATGCCCCCTTGAAGTGTAAGAAAATCTTTAAGTCTATACTAAAGTTTAATGACGATCATTGAGTGTGATCTTATGTTAGGGATCCACATTTTCATCAATCGCCCAAGTTGAATCACCCTTTGTCCACAATTAATATGTAATTGTTTTGTATTTAAGGAATTGCGACGACAATGCCTTTGCGTCATTTAATATACTTTTCCATCACCGCATCTTTTTATCTACTTCATAGGTATCATTTACATGATACAGTCAACGATCAGGTCATGAACAACGTGGTACTACTTTTTGGATGAGAATATATTGTGATAACCAATAATTGAGGTTTTGCCATTGTTCAATGATTAAATGTCAAATAGGGTTTTACCTCCATTTTTTACTTTAAAGACAAGGCAAAATTTAATAACTTATTGTTTGTTTATGTATGTATGATATCAACTAACATGCCAAGTTCAAGCTATTGGAAGCTTAAGAGTTCTGCATCGATTAAGATAGTCAGGAAGATTATAAACTCAGAGAAAGTAATTGCAAGACATAAATTATTATATTCATTTCTAGCATAAAGTCTAGTTGCATCCATCTATACATATTGTCATGTCTTACACATTGTTATGGTTGGCGGATGATTTTTACTTTATGATTCTTATTATTTTCTTATTAAAAGTCTAAAAAAGGAAGTATTAGGTGCTTTCCTCTAAATATGATACCATTCAATCATTTTTTTACTAAGTAACATATTTATTATAGCTTTTCTATTTACTAAAAGATGTGTTCTAACAGTTTTATTAGTTATATAATGCTAATCCTTCCTTAACCAGGGGTTGTAGGTTACTAGCTAAGAAAATTTGTCAAAGGTTCCTTAAATTAGGCATATATAACCATTAAATTTGCTTCCACGTAAGGTTCATATTTATGACTTAGCACATTTATACCATCTAATAAGAAAGGTATATTTTTGTTATACTTTCAAGAGCTTAATTACTATATCTTGTGATTAGATTAAATAGTCCAAATGTAGTGAGACAACCAGCCTGTAGGCTTTCATATGTTGTGTTCCTATGAGCATGGTTTATAAATTATTATTTTAGTTCAATATGACCTCGTTCTTTGTTTTTAAACACATAATCACATTGCTGGAAACCCTTTACATCGTATTAGTAATCCTTAGAAAAAGTTAGAGTAGATATTTTTATCCTCATAAATCAATATTCTATGTTTACATGATTGTAGGAATTAGTGAAGAGATATTCAGAATTCATCAATTTCCCCATACACCTTTGGGCTAGCAAAAAGGTCGATGTAGAGGCACCTACTGATGATGACTTGAGCGACAATGAGGAGAAATGCATGATCAATTCTCTCGCTAAAACTTCTTGAAAGTCTATATGTAAAAATTATTACTTGTAAAATTTAAAAAATGTGTTCTTATTTCTATAATCTCATTTTTTCTCTCCAATAGTGCAAGTAGCTGAAACAACCTCTTCTGAAGATGAAGAGTAATAAGAAGTTTCAGAAATAAGCATACATTTTTTTTTCCTATCAGAAAAATCGATTGAGGTTTGAAGGACTGAGAAAATCAGAAATTATACACTTGACTGGCATTTGTTCAACATCTTGGGTTAATCACGTGATGACTATAAAGTAACTTGCAAATATTGAATTTAATCTAACGTATATCCGTCTACAACTTGTTGAGCATGTTGAAGATTAATAGAGGCTCTATCTTGACTGTCCTAAACCTAGTTTTGTTCATAGGAAACATCTCATCATGGAATGCCTAATTTATAAATTAAGAAATCCAGCACTGTTTTGGACGTTCTTAACACTTTTCTTCATATGATTATTTTAGTGGAGTTTTTTTTCAGATATTCAACTACTGATTTGATCTGTTTTTTATGGTTTCAATGTTTTTATATTTTCATATGGTCAGGCTGTATATTTTCCAATAACTGCTAAATGAATAATGCAAATATTGTTTTCATATTTTTGTATACAAACTGGACCTTTGAATCTTATAGAAGACACTCACGGAGTTAACTATAAGGCGTTGGACGATTTTTTCTCTTCTAGCAGAACAAAGAAATGACATTTTCAGATATGATGTTTCTGTTTAGATGATTGAGATTTACAACGAGTAAGTTCGGGACCTTTTAGTTACCATCGTTCTTAACAAAACATATCTTTATTCTATTTTTTTTTCTTTTTATCCCACATAATTATGTGAGGAATATAATTCAATTTGGTATTCAAATATATTCTTTTTTTTTATAAAAGAATGTGAGAAATGATATTTTTCAATACGTTCGATTCACATGAAAAGAGTTTCTATTATTCTTTAAAGTCTCAAAGGTTTCCTTAACTTGATAACATATTAGAAATTCGCAACTCTGCTCAAATGAGACTCAATTTATGAGATGCATGCCTCATCTGTGTGGTATCACCACCTGATGTTATGCAAATAATGAACCTAGGATATAGGAATTGTGCAGTTGGTTCAATAGCTATCAATAACCGTAGTAGTCATTCTTCTAAGTATTTATGATAATGATCGCAACTAACCTGGTATTGGCACTACATCATATGAAAAAGTCACATTTGTGGTTAGTCATTTTCAAGTAAACATGATTACCATTACTTTTTTTGTTAATTGGCAAACTGTGAGTCTATGAGTAACTTTTTTATTGACATCCACTAAATATCTTTCTACACGTCGTAAGTTTATTTTGATTGCTTGGATTTAATTGAGGTGGGTAGGTAGGTATAATCAATGGGTGACAATAGAAGCACCTAAACCCTAAGAATTTATGGTTGGTGGAGTTATGGCTGGGCAGAGATTCAATCAGAAACAAGTAGATTGTTTAAAATTGTGGAGATGGTAGAGCTATGGTTCTATGTTGTGCTCCTCTTCACTGGTTCATTTCAAAGGTATAACTAGAAATGTTTTGATATAATATTTTTTTACATTTCTTTATGAGTTCATCTTGTTATTTGGCAATATGTATGTTGATACATGTTCGGTTGATACATTTCTTTCTGAGTTCAGTTATGGTTGTAGATTGCCAACAACAGTCTTCCCTTTTTAAGGAAATATTTAGCTTTGACTGTGACTCATATAAGTCTCTAAAGCATTTTCTTTGATAAATAACTGGTCTTACAAATCCTTAACATTCTGGAAAATATTTTTAAAATAATTGATGTTCCAATCCTTAAGGTAGCCTTGGAGTCTTTTGAGTTTGTGAGCAAAAAAATTCATTGGGGAAGTAACAAATGGGACTGACCAATAGTCTTTCACAATAGTCAATGGTGTGCAACAATCATCAACAAAATTTTTGATTGAGAGCAAGAGTGGACCATGATCAGAGAAATTTTTATGAAAATGAGTGATGTATGCTTTGGGAAAGTCAACCAACCATTGAGAGTTTGCGAACCCCCTGTCCAATCGGCTGAAAATTGTGTCAATCACATTATTATTTACCCTAGTAAACCTTGAACCTGAGAATCCAAGATCTACTAAATCACTATAAGAGATCATGCCATTGAAATCTTGACTAGCCCTAAAATCTAGATCACTACCCCTAATTTTTTCCTTTCAAGTTGACACCACATTAAAGTCTCCAATCACCAACAATAATTGAGGATGAATTTGAGAAGCTAGGTCTTCAAGACTAGACCACAGAGGTCTCATATATTCACTAGTACACTTTGTATAAACAATAGCAATGAACACTGTTTTTTAATATACTGACAGTTTATTTGAATACACAGATAATGATCTTCATCTCTAACCACTAAAATAGCAATCTCACCGGTCCATAAGAACCATATCTTATTGAATCAAAAGGAATTTTCTTTGATTGCTTAGATGGCTTAGATTTCTTGAAGTTTTCTGTGGTGTGGAGATCATTGATTTGCACCTTATCTTTTTTGTTTGCTATGGATTTTTTAATTTGATAATTGACCCATATAACATCTAACTTTTTAGCAGAACTGTTGAGTTTTTTTTTTAAGTGGAGCTTTGAAATTTTCCTCTTCATAGTCTATTTGATACTCCTTGTCATAAGCTTGATGTTTCTCCTTGTCATTTTTTTTTATTTAGATGCGTGGGAAGTTTCTTGCCTAACATGTTTCACTCTTCTCCCCCCCCCCCCCCCCCCAATTATTTTTTCACAATATTAATTAGGTTTCCAGTGGATGAAAAAAATATAATGAAATTAGTTGTCAAGTACTTTTGAGAGACTTACGGGTTTGTGATCCGATATATAACAAACTTCTTATTTAATATTTTCTTTTTAATAGGGCAATAGAACAAAAAAATATTGGGATTGTTGATTCTGAGTATGTGGTTCATTATAGTCTACTTACACTTGGGCATTTGATAAAAACATGGTACGCCATACACACATAGATTTATCCGAGGAGCATATAACTTCTTGTATTCACGCTTATATTTCATCTTGAATTAATGCCTCATCTGTCATTATAACACATAACACACAAAATAATATTGGGAGAATATAATTGGTGTTCTATATCTACCAGAAAAATAGAATTGTATTTCAATTTTCATAGGAGGTGGTTTATAAACCCTATATCATTACTCAAAATTCCACTTCTTATATTACATAATCCTCTCGAGAATTCATCAGAGAATAAGAAGCCTTAGTGATCATCTATTTGGAAAAAAAGTAGATAAAAGATTCGTAAAATAAGAAATTTAAAGCCTTGAGTTCCAGGATAAGGTACATCAGATTGAAATATTATAGTTATCTTTCATGTACGACTTATCAGACTCCCGGCATAACGAAACAACAAGCATACGAAAGTTTTAGGTTAAAAAATATGGCAATGGGGGTGAAATATCAAAATAACCACCAATCGACCTAGAAAGAGGCACGAGTACCTCGATATGGACTATTGTAACGTTTGTGAATTGGTTTTGTCTTTATCAGACTCGCGGTTTAATAAAACCATAAGTATTAAGTGAGTTTTAGGTTAAAATGGGGCATTGGGGGTAAAATATCAAAACAATAACCTAATGGCCCAAAAACAGACATGATCACCTTGATGTGGACCATTGTAAGGAGTGTGAACTAGCCGTGTACTTGTGGAACTCTCGGCATAACAAACGGACAAGTATACGCAAATTTTAGACTGAAAAATATGGTGTTGGGGGGTGAAATATCAAAACAACGACCAAATGGCCAGGAAAGAGACAAAAATACCTTTCATAATACCAATCTAATTCGTAGGAACTGACCGTGTAGTCACAGAATTCACTATTTGAGAATATGGCGATAATTTGAAAATCTCAACACTTAGGTTTCAAAATATGCCGTTAAAGGGTGAAAATGCAAAACAACCACCAAGAGTCCCCGAAAGGGGCACGAACACCTCCCACGAGACAAATGTAACTCGTAAGAATTGACCGTGTTCTCCGAGGACTCCCGATTTGAGAATATGCCAATAATTTGTAAATATCTAGACTTAGGCTTAAAAACATGCCGTTAAGGGTGAAAACCCAAAAAAATTCCCAAACGGACCTGTAAGAGGCACTAACACCTCGCACGGGACCAATGTAACTCGTAGGAACTGACTGCATAGTCTCGGGACTCCCGATTTGAGAATATGATGATAATTTGAAAATATCTATACTTGGGCTTAAAAACAAGCCTTTAAAGGGTGAAAACCCAAACCAACTCCCAGACGGCACCATAAGAGGCAAGAATACCTCGTAGGAACTGATCGTGTAGTCACGAGATTCCAGATTTGAGAATATGACGATAATTTGAAAATATTTAGACTTTGACTTAAAAACTTGTCATTAGAGGGTGGAAACTCAAACCAGTCCTCAAACGGCCCCATAAGAGGCATCAACACATCGCATGGGACTAACGTAACTCGTTGGAGATGACCAAATAATCACAAGACTTTCGATTTGAGAATATAATAAAATTATAACTCGTATATGCAATTTTTCAGCTCGAATAAGATTTTTTTAAAAATTACTTAGTTACTAATATCCTCTCTTTTTTGTAGACTATTTTTTTACACGATAACATTTTATCGTTAGATTTTATCCACGTGGAACACATGAAGAAGTCAATGGTTTACAACAAGGGGACTATTTATTTAATGTCGTCAATATTTAAAATTTTATTTTTTTTGTTACGGTCGTGCTGAGTTTTGTAGTTTTATTGTTAACTTTTATGGCCGTGTGGACTTTTGTAATTTTATTGTTATATTTTATGGTCGTGCGGGCTTTACATTACGTAGGTTTTATAGTAACAGGTTTTAGAATGTCAAGAAATGAAGGAAACTTTGCCCAATTATATTGGTCTGTGAACTATTAGGACTTGTAATATTTTGAAGTTTATATGTACATTAGTTTATCAACAACGTACGAGATTCGCAATTTGTAAATTTTCTTGTTTTCAAATAATTAATTTTTTTCTTTGATCCAAAATTTTGGCACAGTTCAAAACCGTGCCAAAAGTGTATCAAATTTTGGCACGATTTTGAACTGTGTCAAAAGTGTACCAAAATGTACTCAGTCTAGCACAGTTATAAACTGTATCAAAAGTGTGCCAGAATCAAATTTTGGCACGATTTAAAAGAGTGCCAGAAGTGTTCATGTTTGGTCAAATCTGGCACACTTTTAAACCGTGCTTGAAAAAAGGCAATTTTGGAACACCTAATTTTGGCACAGTTCAAACCCATGCTAGATTTGATTTGGCACGATTTTAAACCATGCCAGATTTCTATTTTTGGTGTAGTGGAAGGTGGGTTGTGGGCATTGATGTCCACTGCAAGGGAAGTAGCTCCCAAACAACCATAGCAATCTAACACCACTGCAGCAAGAGTTCTACAAGTGCCTAAGCTTATTCTATAGTCCGCAGAAGGGAAATCTGATACCCAACTTAGTTTTAATAACTTCTGCGGCATCTAAGAAATTCTAGATGCAGAAGGCCTAGAATCAAAGTTTTATACAGATGACTGCGACCTTAAGGACAGAACCAGTCTTGCTTGTAAGTCCAACTTGTCGCAGGATGTCTTAAGTTGTATTACAACCTATACCTAAAGCTACAGTGCTAACATGCATTCAAGGCAATTAATATAGAGGGCGCGAGTTTAAAGCATTGCAAAGACATCCTAATATGAAATCGCAAAAACATTTAATTACATGGCAAAAAAGGATTACAAGTTAAAGGCAAAGGAGGGCTCAAGAAGTTCAACAAAAGCTACATGGAAGAACTATGGTAAACAAAAATACAAGTTCAAGATATTTAAGTCTACAGAAATAAAGTACAACTTGCGAAGTTTGAAAATATATTACATCTCAAGATGTCGCGTCCTCATCTTCATCACCCTCAGCATCATCAGCTGCAGTATTTATCTTTTCTTCCTCTGCAGACAGAGCCTCTTAACATTGCTTGAGGTCCAGTTCGTCTGCAAACTTCAGCTCTGTTACACAGTCAAGATACTTAGGGTCATTGAGCCTCTAGGCAAAAATCTTATCATTGGCCTCTGGAAAATTCTTTCCAACCCTTTGACTCGTTCCTTATAGCCGCGGAGGTAGGCCTTGTTATTTATGATATAAAATTCTTTCAAAGTATTGAATGAGGCAATAACATCTTCAATAACTTTATTTATGGCCGTAGAATGATCTTCATCCTTCTTCAAAGCAACTGTAACACATTAATCTTGAAGTGTGTTCAAGGATACGACATGATTGGCCAAAAGCTCCTGATTCCTTGCCTCTGTCACATCCAACCTTCTTTGAATTGCCTCAGCCTAACTTGCTACCTCCACTGATTTGGCCTCAGAATTTTTTAAGGCTTTCATATCTTGAGTAAAGTTCTGCTTTGCCTCATCTTGTGCCTTGACTGCGGCATCCACCTTAGAGTTCGCATGCATTTTATAAGCTTTGATAGTTGCCTTGGAAGATTTTTTGCCAACCTCTTTGTTTCATGTGTGTAAGTCTCTTCTACTTTGATAATGAATTCATGGACTACACAAGATAAAGACAAAGTGACCAAGGGAAGAAAAATTTCAGTTTAAAAATACAATTTTATATATGTCATTCCGTTTCTAAGGTTTAGGAGGGCATTAGAAATCATTGTCTTATAGGGATTTTTATTATGATTTGGTTTTCAGTTTTATTTTGTACTTGAATAGCTAAAGGGGGAGATTTGTAAGATCAAATATTTATAATTGCTCATAGCTTAGGCTTTATTTTATTTTTTGTGTATCCTTTTATAAACCAACTCATCAAATTAAACTCTGACATCTCCAAAATCGAAGAGATCCTTATAATATATTAAGGTATAAAATGCGGTGTTCATTGAATTTGATAAATCATGTGTTGGGATGTTACTTTTTAGAAAAATCAAGGCTTTGTGTAAAAAAGATTTTAAAAATAAATGTTGTTTTTGAGCCTTGTTCAAACGAGAAGAAGTCTCATTTGAATGAGAACCTGGATCTCGTTAGAACGCACTTTTAACACCTTTCAAACGAGGTTGGTTTTCTATGGTAGAGAATTGTCATTTGAAGTACGTGAAAAGGGTGTTCAAATTTAACAAATTGAGAGAGACTTTATTTTCTATTTAAAACTTGTATGTGTCACGGTGGTATCTCTTTGTTTCACGTGTGTAGGTCTATTTCGCTTTGATGATGAATTCAGGGACTACACAAGATGAAGACAAAGTGACTAAGGGAAGAACAAGTTCCATTTGAAGACAAAGTTTCATTTATATCATTCCATTTCTGGGTTTGGGAGGGCATTAGGAATCATTGCCTTAGAGGGATTTTTATTATAATTTGGTTTTCAGTTTTGTTTTGTACCAAAATAGCCAAAGGGAGAGATTTGTAAGAGCAAATATTTATAATTGCTCATAGTTTAGGCTTTATTTTGTTTTTGGCGTATCTCGTTACAAACTGACTCATCAAATTGAACTTCAAAATTTCTAAGATCAAAGACACCTGTACAAGATATGAAGGTATAAAACATGGGTGTTAATAGAATTTTATAAATCATATGTTATGATGTTACCTTTTAGATAGAGGCTTTTTATAAAAAGGATTTTAAAATGAAAATTATTTTTGAGCCTCATTTAAACGAGAAGAACTCTCATTCGAACGAGAACTTGGATCTCATTAGAACGTACTTCTACCGCCTTTCAAACGAGGTTGGTTTTCCTTGGCATAGAATTATTATTGAAGTACGTGAGAAGGGAATTGAACAAAACAAATTTTGGGGGAGTTTTATTTTCTATTTAAAACTCGTATGGGACATAGTTGTGTCTCTTTGTTTCACGTGTGTAGGTATCCTCTTCCTTGATAATGAACTCACGGATTACATAAGATGACGACAAAGTGATAAAAATAAGAACAAGTTCAGTTTGAAGATAAGTTTCATTTATGTCATTCTGTTTCTAGGGTTGGGAGGGCATTCGGAATCATTGTCTTAGAGGGATTTTTATTGTAATTAGGTTTTCAGTTTTGTTTTGAGCCGAATTAGACAAAGTGGGGAACTTGTAAGAGCAAATATTTGTAATTACTCATAATTTAGGCTTTATTTTATTTTTTGCGTATCCAGTTACAAACTGACTCATCAAATCGAACTCCGATGTCTCCAAGATCGAAGGCATCCCTACAAGATATGAAGGTATAAAACATAGGTGTTCATAGAATTTTATAAATCATATGTTGGGATATTACTTTTTAGAAAAATCGAGGCTTTTTATAAAAAGGATTTTAAAATTAAAATTACTTTTGAGCCTCATTCAAACGAGAATAAGTCTCTTTCGAACGGGAACCTGGATCTCATTAGTCTCACTTCTAACGCCTTTCAAACAAGGGTGGTTTTCCTTGGCAGAGAATTATCATTTGAAGTACGTGAGAAGGGCGTTCAAATGAAACAAACTTAGGGGGAGTTTTGTTTCATGTTTAAAACTCATAAGTGTCATGGTGGTATCTCTTTATTTCATGTGTACATGTATCTTCAACTTTGATGATGAATTCATGGACTACACAAGATGAAGACAAAGCGACCAAGGGAAGAACAAGTTTGGTTTGAAGACAAAGTTTCATTTATGTCCTCCGTTTCTAGGGTTTGGGAGGATATTAGGATCATTGTCTTGGAGGGATTTTTATTATAATTTGGTTTTCGATTTTATTTTGTACCCAAATAGCCAAAGGGAGAGATTTGTAAGAGAAAATATTTATAATTGATTATTGTTTAGGCTTTATTTTGTTTTTGGAGTATCCCATTAAAAACTAACTCATCAAACCAAACTTCGACGCCTCTAAGATTGAAGATACCCCTACAAGATATGAAGGTATAAAACATGGGTGTTCATAGAATTTTATAAATCATATGTTGGGATGTTACGTTTTAAAAAAATTGAGGCTTTTTTAAAAAGGTTTTTTAAATAAATAATATTTTTAAGTCTCGTTCAGACGAGAAGAAGTCTCGTTCGAACGATAACCTGGATCTCATTTGAATGAGAACCTGGATCTCATTCGAACGCACTTCTAACACCTTTCAAATGAGGTTCGTTTTTATTGGTAGATAATTGTTGTTTGAAGTACGTGAGAAGAGAGATCAAGCGAAAAAGCCATGTCGTTAAAATGAGGTTGAATCTCATTTTAACGAAATAGAGTTTTCGTTCGAATAAAGTCCATTTTCGCTCGAATGACCATGCCATCTCAAAATTCGTAATTTTTATATAAACACCCATTTGGGTAGTTTTTTAGAGGACTTTGGCAAAAATGATTTTCGCGTATCTGATTAAAAGTTTTTTCTTTTTTGAGTTTACAAAATCACTTTTAGATTCACAAATTCATCATCCCCTTATGTGATTTGTGCATTTTATAAAACCCTAGTTTCAAATACTTTACACGCACCTTGTGGAGTTCATTCTCTACGGCTGATTGTAAACCGAGGGTTCATTGCTAAAGAATATGAAGGTTAATCGGTGGATACCGAGGGTAGAGTGATATATGTGGATGGGTCTGGATTGGGTCGTATTCCATATAACGATTTGAAGACTCTGCGTGTCATACTTAGTTTGTCAAAGTCATTTGTAAGTCGATTCTCTGTTAAATTACTTTATAGTGCTGAATATAGGTTTTTACCTTTTAGGGATTTTTCCTCATCTCTCTGTGTTGATTGCATGCTTGGATTGTTAATTTAAAATTGGAATACATCTCGTATGAACACTTAATTTAATCAAAGATTAAATTTGGTAAAAATTGGATTTGCATGTGAGAACCTAAGATACAAATCAATCCATCAAATCACTAGCATTCTCAATGGGAGGTAAAAACTCCTTTATAAAGGATTTTTCAAAAATTGTATCGCGTAGTGCGCACGGGCTTATTTATTCGTGCGCACAAAACCATCCAGTATGGTTTCGAAGCCTCAACCATACACATTGGTAAAAAAGAATGTCGTGCGAACGCCTAGTGCATAAGGGCTCAGTGTGGAGCTGTGCGAATGGAAATGAAGAAACACTCCACTAAAAATTCCTTATTAAATATAAAAACTAGAAACACTTTAAAAAAAAATCTCCAAAACTTTTAGAAAGATTTAAAATGACTTTCTTACATAATTTTGAAGTCCTCACACATTTTGGAAAATAAGATTGTGCACATTTGATTATTCAAAAATAATTCACCGCATCTACCAAAAGGTTGTCGTCTTTAACTTGATGTTGATGAATGGCAAATGGAAGTCTTCAAAGTTAGGCATGCAAGGCCTTAAGTCTTCAAAGGTTCAATCTAGATACAAGATCGTGCCTCACTCAAAACGAATCTAGTTTATATGATTTGATAGACTCAAATGCTTTGACACATGAGTTAGACAAACTCTCTCTCTCTCTCTCCTTATACACACACACACGCACACACACACACACACTCACACATATTACAAATGTTTACACTTTCAATCTCCCGCTTTGGCTATTCTAGGGCAAAGACCAAAAATAGTTTTATTACCCCTATAAGACTGACACCTCACTAGACATATAGTTAGAGTAGTAAGAAGGTAACATCTAACCAGTCGATAATGCCATTATCATCAAAGGTCGAGTTCGAACAAATGGACTTGAGTAAAAATCCTAATAGTTATGCCTAAAATCACGTAATACAACAAAGAGAATCACACATGCAATAACACACACAACGATAAACTCCCCCTACTTGGGAATCCTCCAAAAAATACCAATGATATAAAGATGAGATAAATCATGAAAATATGGTTAATATAGCAACATCATCGAATATCATATGAATATTAAAACAACACGACAAACTCAAGATGCACACAATGAAATCATGAGATATATAAGATCATCTCCCCAAGGATGAATAATTAATGAGGTATATTAGATCATCTACAAAAATGAAATATCTAAACATCTCCATATGAAAATATCCCCTTTAACACAAAGCATCAAAATCAACATGAATACATATCCCCTTTCCCCCTAAATATCTTAAATAAGAAGCTTGATAAGCATCAAGATCATCTCCACATTTATGTCATGAAATAAGACAAAATAAAGGATATAACATATGGGTACAAGAAAGATGGCTACACATGTGTAAAATAAGAGTAAAATGAGAAATATAACCAAGTATAACCAATGAAAAAAAAATAGAAATCATTAGAGATTAAAAATCCAAACTCTGAAACGGGTACCGTGCATATGCACATTTTTTTTTGCCGCGCGAACGGAAGACGTACACACGGGAGCCGAATGTCATGTGCACAAAATCATCAAGTAGTCAAGCTTCCTCAAAACTATAACCAATCGTGCGAATGGACATTATTTGGTACCGTGCGAAGGGAAAGCCTAGAAAAATCCTTCTAAAATCCATAAAAATGATTCCTCAACTACAAAAATTGTGAAACAAGTTTTTTTCCAGCCGTGTCACTCCCTTAAATGAGTTACTCCCCCTAAATCTCATAACTACTTCAACATACCTCTATGAATCAAAGCATCAAAGTGATGGGATAAACCAAATATGCACCCAACAAAAATGCACCTAGACTAACAATTAAAGAAAGATCATTACTACAAACAAAAATATAGAGATATACTACAAAAAACTAAGGCAAATATAAAAGAACAAACATTTAGATAAAATGCACAACATCACATAAACGCACAAAATCACATACAATAGAATGGAAAACCACTTTAGATATATTGAATCAAAATTTTTTACAAATGTTAAGTTACTTACATCATTTTCAATTTACATTTGAAACACAACTAAAGTTAGATAAAAATCATTGGCTTATACGTGCATAGAGATGGAAATCGCAATACTAATGATCAAATTACACTACCTCACACATTTAAGCATTATGAGAAAATGCAATAGATCACGAGCTTAATATTCAAGTAAAACTCCCTTGGGAAGTGTTAATTTTGAATTTTTTTGAATGAAAAACTAATTAGCAAATTGATTTTTGAAATACTAGAGCCCTATCTTGTTTTTAATGCCCATTAATCTCTTGGCTTGTGTCTTTTTCCAACACGTTGGATTTTGCCATTGATTGTATTTTCACACGACTAGCTAACACCTACCTAATGATACTTAAATTTAAATTGGGATCTATCAAACTAATGGTAGCCGTTATCAACACTTTCAAAATGGTTCATATTCAACTCCAACGTATAAAACTCACCTTCCTCGCATATATACCATGGAACACTTTTTGAAACTCAAGCAAGATTGATTTTTATATAAATTTGCAAATTCTTGTAAGAATAACAATTTAATATCTCAATTGTGAATTCATGTGGTGTAAAGTGAAAACAAGAATTCAAGTCATCAAATACAAACTAGAGTCAATGCTTACATTATATTATTGAAAATTTTAAATTGACTAAACATAGTTAACAATTGAAATCATCAAAACATCTCATAAGCAGTTAAACACCGTGATATGGATTCTCATAAATAAGTTAATATAATTTTAAGAGATTTGACCAAAACTCTCAAAAATGTAAAATCTTTTTGTATTTTTTATAAATAAGTACAAAATCAAGTAAAATCAAATTGTGCAAATATGAAATTCTAGTTGTACCTTTCACTCTCATATTCGAATGGTGCAATGAATCTCAACCAACCCTAAATAACCCCTAAGGTATCAAAACCTAGTGATTTCTAAAGGTTTAGTAAAAATGTTTGCATACTGATTTTTCGAAGGAACATAGCTGATAGATATCACGTTTTGCTCAACTAAGTCCCTAATGAAATGATGATATAAATTGATGTGTTTGATTCTTGAGTGTTTTACGGGGTTATTTGAAACGTCAATGGCGCTCATATTATCATAATATAGTGTCATTATCCCTTTATATATCCCATCATTATTCAACATTTTCCATATCCATAAGATTTTTGTGCAATAACTCCCAGTTACGATATATTCGGTTTTAACCATAGACAATGAGAGATAATTTTCTTTTCGGATAACCACGAGACCTTCGATGTCACAAAGAGAAATCGTCTATCATAGGTACTCTTCTGATCAAGTATGTCTCCCACCCAATCGGAGTATGCATATAATGAGCCATAAGCATAAAAAAAATACCATAACCCAGCCTTTTGTGTTACACTCACGTACCTAATCACTCATTTTACCTCTTATAAATGTGTTTCTTTTGGTTTTGCTTGGTAGTGTGCGCACACCCCTACACTATTCAAAATATTAGGTCTAGTAGCTATCAAATACAATAAACTTCCAATCATGCTCCTATATAGCTTATCCTCTATATCCTTTCCCTTCATCCTTAGTCCACTTGGAATCTATCCCTGTTGGAGTATTCGCATGTTTTACCGATTCCATACTAAATTTCTTCACTAAATCCTTGGCATTTTTATTTCATATATGAATATTCCATTACTCATTTGCTTAATTTTCAAGTTAATAAATAAATTTATCTCACCAACCATATTCATTTCGAATTCAGTCTTCATCTCCTCGAAAACACTAAGCGCACCATTGTAATCTTTATCTTCTACAAAAAGCTAAGCGTATACTTACCTATGGTTGACTCAAAGATAATGTCACTAACATATATTTAAGCCACAAGGATTTGATCCTTCTTCCTTCTTATAAAAAGAGTCCTATCAACTCCACCGCGCTTAAAACTACTTTTCAATAAGTATGTCGTCAATCTCTCATACCAAGCTCTCGGGGGTTATTTGAGACCATACAAAGCTATAGGATGTTTAATGTCATGATTTGGGAATTTTATATCATCAAATCCCTTTTGTTTCTCAACATAAACTTCTTCATTTAATATACCATTTAGAAAAGCACTTTTATATACATTTGATAATGTTTTAACTTTATATAGAATGCAACAACAAGTAAGAGTCTCACGCTTTCTAGTCTAGTAACCGGTGCTAGTATTTCATCAAAATTAATGCCTCCGATTTGATAATAACCTTGAGCTAAAAGATGTGACTTTTTTCTTATAATTATCCCATTCTCATCTATATTGTTCGTATACACCATTTTTTTCTCACAATTTCATCTTGCATTTAACTTATCCAGTTCTCATCTAACAACACCTCTTTTATGTTCTTAGGATCAATTTTGGACGTGACACAATAATGATTGAGTTTATTTGAAAGTTGATTATATGTTTTTCTCTCGAGATTACTAAATATTTTAGACAGAGTGTGTACACTTTGAACCCGAGTAGGAACTTTCCTTTCTCTTTGACCTTCAATAATATGAGACATTTTGGAAAAAAGTTCCCTCATTGTATCTCCTAGGAGCACTAGACTGGAGTACATCAAGATTCCTAACTATAACTACATTAGGATCTAAAACTTCACCTTTAACTTCATCAAATGTCATAACATTTGATACATACACATCAACAACAACATTGAATATCTCCAAAACCTTCTTACTCTCCAAATTATATGCTCTAGAAGCTTGGATATCTTGGGAATAACCAAGGAAAATGCCATCCTCACTTCTTGAGTTAAATTTGGTCAAATACTCATGATCTATTAATATTTTACACTTGCTGGCAAATACTTTGAAGCATTTGATAGTGGGATTTTCACCTTTCCAAATCTCATACGCCGTTTTTTAGTGGAGGGTCTAAAAAACACCCTATTTGATGTATGACAAGTCTTTTTCTTTGCCTCCTCCCGAAAACACTTCGGAATGTTATTTCCCTCAAGTATAAATCTTTCTATTTCTTGTAAACTATCTTTATTCCTTTCAACAACTCGATTTTGTTACGGAGTTGCAACGACTAAAAAATAATAAGCAATACCAATTTTATTGTAATATTTCTACACTTTTGAGTCCTTAAACTCGGTGCCATGACCATTTCTCATCCTTAAAATGGAAATTGATTGTTCGTTTTGATTTTTTTTTTCAAAATGACATAACGATCTCAAATGGCTCACTCTTTTCTCTTATAAACCCAACAAAGGTGAACCTAGATTAATCATTAACCCTCACATAATAATACCTTTTCCCACCTATACTTTCAATTTTTCATGGTGCCATAAAATAAATGTGAACTAGCTCCAGAGGCCTAGAGTTAGTTATTTCATTCAATTTCTTGTAAAAATTGTTCATTTATTTCCCCTTTTGGCAAATGCCACAAATATTACTTTCCAATTTTCCTAACATAGGTAAACCTCTCACTTATCCAAATCCCTAAAATTAACATGCCCTAGATGTTGGTGCCATAAGTCTATAGAATCAATTATCGTATTTTGACATACCACAATAGGTTCACTCACTAAAACATAACAATTCTCCCTCGAACGAACACCTCTCATCAAGTCATCATTATATTCTTTTATAACCCATTACATTCCTTTAAAAAAACTCACAATAGGTCCATCATCACACATTTGACTTATACTGATTAGAGTAGCCACAAGTCCCTCCACATATAAGTTATTATGTAGTGTTGTGCTCTCAGTAAACTCCATTGTTCTTCTAACATTCACACATGAATTTTTTCCATTTCTAAAAGTCACCATACCACCATCATAGTCATTGAGTATAATAAATATTGATTTCACTCCAATCATGTGACTAGAGAACCCACTACCAAAGTACCAATTAATGTAGGTTGAGGCTTTGAAAGCTACAATGACAACATTGGAATTGTGATTCTCCTTTCTCTTCCATTTCGATTCACTTAAGCACTTTTCTTCAATTCACTAACTTATTTTTGGATATTTTTAAGTTCATTTTAATGCTTCATATTCTTTCCTTGAAAATTATTTTTTCTTGAAATCTTAGAATATGAGAATTGGTCATTTATTTAAATTATAAAACAAAATAGTCTCAAGTGTCCCCTCATGTAGCAATGGGAGGAATTTTATGTTTGGAATGATATTGGAGAAAAACTCACATTCTTTTTTTCAAAATATTGTACTCAATGATTTTCGAAAATTCTTTCCCTCTTTGAAAAACTTGAATGATGTCTAAAACTGGGAATTTTTTTCCAAACACTTTTCTTTCAAATGATTAATTTTGAGGCCTCGCAACAAATTTGGGTTGATTAAAATTTTGGTTCTTCTCAGCCTTAACAACATTCACATTTGTAACTTTGACACACAAGACTTTCTCGTTACGTACTTTTCCTTTTGAAATCACTAATTCTTTGTTAGCTTGTGTAGAAATCTCTTGAACATCATAATTTTATTCTTGTACAAAATCTATAGATGAATTAGTAGGAGGATCAAAATAGAACAATCGACTGCCTTAAGCACAATTCATAATCATAGATTTTTCAAAAAGAATAATATTGACCCTTATCGAACTAAAGCAAGCTTCACTTTTAAAGCATTAGACAAGTCATTCTTAAGATAAATAAGTTACTTTTGTTATTATTTTCCCATGAGTTAAAACATTTTTCATTCCTTTTTAAGACCACATTTCATTTTAAGGAAATCCCCTTTTATTTTCAAAAGATGAATTTTGTTCATTAACATGTTTCAACTGACGCTTTAAATGAAAAATCATTGTTAACGTCCAAAAATGGAGGTGACAAATAATAAGAGAAACAATTGATAAGAAATGATTATCCTGAAGAATGAGGATGAGAGACAGTGAGAACATAACGATTTTCACGTGGTTCGATCCTTAAATCGAAAGCCAACGTCCACGGTGTTATTATTGTATCGTGTTACTCTGCGTCGTATACTTTAGGGTTTTCTTGATACAACTCCGGGTTTGAGAAGGTATCAAAAAAGTAGTTCCCTTCACGTATTTGCCTCCTATTTATATGTGTATACTAGATATTTATAAAAAGATGGAGTGCCCTTATAATTCGGGTTGTTATATCTTTATACACATTTATTATAATGTACGCCTGCACACCTCGTGGTGCGGAACTATTTTGATAACGAGACCTTTGGATAATTATGAGGCAACCAATCTTGCCAGTTGTGATTCCACGTGGTTGATAAGGTATGTTTGGCATGTAAATGCTCACAGGGATGTATGTGTGTCCCATTTTAAGGTAAATAGGTGGGTCTAGCACTCCAATTAATGAGAGGATATCTTTAGGTGATGAGTCCAATCACATTTCGTAAGTCAACCTAGGTTAGTGGGATTTATTCGACATTGAGATTATGTAGGTATAATAGAAAGCCCCCAAGACCTTTGGCACAAATATCTCAACATGAGACCCAGTGAGTGGGAAAGGTGTTATGTGATGCTTATACTTCGCTGGTGGAGGTTGGATCACCTTGGTCGGCTCATCTTGGATAACACCTCATGGTCGGCTCATCTTAAATAGCACTTCGTGGTCAGCTCATATTGGATAACACCTTGTGGTCAGCTCATCTTGTATAGAACCTCGTGGTCGGCTCATCTTGGTCGACCAAACTTTGAGAAAATTTCCTATGAGTTTCTCAAGATGTGTCAAGGACATGTGACAGGAAACTGAAGATCTTTTTGCCTAATGATGGCGACTGGTCAGGTGCGCCAATACTCTGTACTGTTATTTCGAGTTTCTGTAGATTTACTGACGTTTTGTCTGTAGTGTTTATTCAATATTTTCATCAAAGTTTATAAATATACGCCACTTATTTCATTTGCTTCACTTAGAAGGTTTTTACAGAGTTGGAAGAAGAGAGTCTTTGAGCTTCGCTTCCATCGTTGTGAAAGCTTACTCATTTTTGGTTCAAAATTCTTCAGCGCCTCCTCCTTCATTCTCCGTAGCTTATTCCGCCATCATCCAATTTTACCAAATACGACTTTCTTTGCTTTAGCTAGGGTTTGATAGTTTCTAGTATTTTATTGGTGGATTCTTGCTGTTTACCTTGGTGATTGCTTCGTTTATATGGCCTTTGAGTTGGTTGGCCTAAGTTTAACTGATTTAGCACTTTAAGTAAACACATGAATTTCCCCCCTCACGTCTAGGGAGTTTATAAGTTTATCATAAGTCTAGAACCAGAGCGCCCTGGTATCATTGAAATGAGGTTTCCCCATCCTATACAGGTGATTAGACTAGAGGAAGATCCCGATCATCCCCATTTTACCCCTAACTCTCCTTCTAGTTGTGGTTCCTTCATTGACCCAGGTGTTCCCTATATTTATTCCCCTGTTTTAGAAAATCCTTGCTTTATCCCTTGTGTTAGTGAGGGTGAGTTTCCAAATACTATTTCTATTGATTCCGTGAACCCCAATTCCCTGTTTGAGGATCTTGTAATGGATAGGGTTGAGGATAATAGGCCAGAAAGTGTAGGCCCTAACCATTATATGACATGGTTTCATGCTGAGGCTTCTAGGGATGATGAAGAGGAAGAAAAAGATCCTGCTGGTTCTTCGAGTAATTATAATCTCGTTGAGATGGATGCCCATTGGTATCAATGCACGGTGATCGAGGAAGAACTTGAGGTCATAAGAGAGAGATACACCTTCCCTATGGCCATTCAAACCAAAATGCCAGACATTTCTAAGAGGTGTTACTCTATTCGAGACTCGAAGGAAATTTGCCTTCCCTTGTGGGCCTTCTAGGTTGGACTAAGGCTTCCTTTTCATCCCATCATTCATTCTATTTTGAGAGGTTACGAAGTGACCTTAACCTAACTTCCTCCCAAAGAATATAGGACTATTCTGGGGGCAATGATGTTCTGTAAATCTAAGACGAGGTTTAACTTAACGAGGGATCTTTTTAGGTACGTATACAACTTGAAAGACAATGCTAAAGCTCCCAGCTATTATTATTTTTCTGCACGAAAACCTCAGTATAGGATGGTCACAGTGGTCTAATCTAGTAATCACAGCAGGAAAGGTTTGTATGTGTTTATCAATGGAGATTGGGAATTTAAGTCCCATAAAGGGACATATCATGTAGGGTCCCTAGAGAATGGAACGGGCCCAATGACATAAGTAACACTCTCCTACTTTTGTCTTCATATTTTCTTATTTTGGCTTATTTTACTATTTTGAGATTGTTGCTATGCCTTTGAGTTTTTCAGTGAAGTGAGCCCCAAGATACCCAAGTCGTTAGTCAATCTGGTTGTCTCTTATTGTGAGAAGAAACCCCCGAATTTTGAGGATATATTTACTGTAGATAAGTTTATCGATATTGGGTATCATACTCCTCCAAGTGGAAAGATACCTTCAGAGTTTGAAGTTCCACTAGACTGTTGGGTGTCCAGAGAAATTCACTTTGAGATCGGTGACCAGGCTATTGGGGCAGGTAGCTCAGAAGCAGGTAAGTTATAACATTAAATTGTTTAACTTTTTCCTTAGTTGGTTGTTCATACTGATACATATTAATTCACTTATCTTGCTTGGTGGGGAAGAACATCCTTTCGAAGAAACCCTAGGTATGGCTCCTCATTTTATTAATCATAAAGCACTGACTGATACTCGTCAAAAGAGAGCCGATGTTAGCCAAAAGTAGGTAGAGGTTGATCAGACAGTCGTTTTTGGGGTAGTCGACCAGGCTACTCAGCATCTTGAAGCAACTACAGCTCTTAAAGGTAAGGGAAAAGCCCCGTTGGAGCCCTTAGTTAGAAATAAGAGGTCGAGAGTAGATGAAGAAGATAAGTAGCCTCTCTGCAAGTTTTTGAGGGGAATTGGTCATGCGCTCGAACCTAGGGTTAAATCAGGACCTGTACACACATCTCGCTATAGGAAGGTTTTGAAGTTTGGCTTCGACCCTAAGCACAAAGTCATATATGAGGATTTGAAATCTGAACCTGACTCTGTCTTCTATCATGCAAAAAATGCCTTGGACTTGCTCAGCTACTGGGGTAATATGAAGGACTTTGAGTTCTTACATTGTTCTAACCCTGATTCTCTATGGACCCTAGCATTGAACTGTTTGTGGTACGCATTTCTTATTAATTCTCAGTCACATATTTATAAGTGTCCCATTATTGTACTCTGATCATGCTTTATTACCCGTGGCCTAGGCGTCCATGGCCTGTACCATCATGCGAGAGAAATCCCTTATCAAGTATGTAGCTCACAACGAATTGGCCGAGGGAAACAAAATGCTAAAAGCCAGTCATGAGAAGGTTTCTGAGGACTTGAAGGAGAAGGATGGGCAACTGGTGTCTATAACTGAGGAGAATAGCAAAATAGAGAAATTAAATGTGGCTCTCAAGGAGAAGTCTAATACTAAGGATGCCAAGATCCAAATCCTGAATGATGCTCTTATAGTGGAGAAGGAGAAGTATGAAAAAGAGTTGTAGGTGGCTCACAACTCTTTGGCCAATGCTGGTGCTGCGTGTTAATGAATCCTTCAAGTCACCGACAAACTTTAATACTGAGTGCCTGGGCTATTTCTTGGACGGGTACGAGGAGCTAAAGAAGTGGGTGGCCACTCACTTCCCTGATATTACTGAAATCGTAAATGGCTAGCAAGGAGATGATGAGGAGGCTGCTAACCTTGCTGGGGAAGTGGGGGATGCCCCGCCTGCTGAGGGTTGAAGTGATATATTTCTCGTGTTTATTTTTGTGACTCGTATTTTTGCTTGTCATTGGCTTTGTAACTTTGAACATCTTATTTTGATATAATCTTTACTGTGTTTATTTCTTTTTAAAATGTTGTTTGGATTATTAATCATCTTATTGCTCGGCTAAAAATATTGGTTGGAATATCTTCTTGAACAACTTATAAGGTTAGTCATAGATTCTAGGTAAAAAAAACTATTCATTGACATAAGTATAACTGTTCGTGACTTATGAGGTCGTACAGGTATCATCCGACCACATTGTGTTGTGACGTGTGAGGTCACACATCATTCGTAATCAACTACCTCGTTCGTGATTAATGAAGTCATATAAGGGTTTGGTAAAAGTTGAGGGGTTAAGTTATTTAACTGTTCGCGACCCGTGAGGTCGTAAAGATTTTCTAGCCGACCACATTGTTCGCGACCTGTGAGATCGTACATGTAGCAGACCACCTCATTTGTGAATCGTGGGTTCATATAAGGGTTTTGTGGATTTGTGCTATCAACCTAGTACGATTATTTGACGTTGTTGGTTACTCTACTTTGTATACTTATCATATGCACGGAAAATAATGAAACAAGAGAACAAACTTAGTTTTATCAATTGAAAGGGCGCTTGCTACGTAAATTAAATAACTAACTAGCTACTGATAATACTTCCTAAGATGCTCTGAATTTTAAGGGTTTTTGAACCGATCACCCTCCAAAGTCTCAATTCGGTAGGTCCCCGGCTTGACAACGCTGGTTACTCTGTATGATCCGTGCCAGCTTGGCTCTAACTTATTGTTCTTTTTTATTACCTTCTTAAGAACTTAGTCCCCCTCTTTCAGGATGCTCACTATTACTCGACAGTTGTATTAGCGTGCCACCCTTTGCTGATAGGCGTCCACACGCAATGCTGCATTTTCTCTGACTTCATCTACCAGGTGAAGGTGTAACCTCCATGCCAAATCACTTATTGAAGAATTAAAATCAAGGATTCTATAACTAGGGAGTCCTATTTCAGTGGGAACGACTGCCTCCAGCCAAAGTCGAGCATGTACGGTATTTCCCCGGTGGCTATCCGTGGAATGGTTCGGTATGCCCAGAGCACACTGTGGAGCTTGTTAATCCAATTCCCCTTTGCCTCATCGATTTGTTTTTCGATTTCTTCTAAGATCGTCCTATTGGTGACTTCGATTTGGCCGTTGCACTGTGGATGCTCAGGTGCTGAGTATAGCTTTCGAATCATGGATTTGGAGTTATAATCTTCAAAGTCTTGGTTATCAAACTGTGTGCCGTGATTAGTGATAAATGCAAAGGGAATACCATAGTTACATATGATCATTTACAGATAAACTGAAATACCCTTTTATATGGATTCTCTACCAAGGGCTCTACTTTTACCCATTTAGTAAAGTAGTTTACTATCACCACGAGGTAGTTGTATCATCTTTTTATTCTCAATAACTGTCCGAGTAGGTCGATACCCCACATGGAGAACGACCAGGGTGACACAATCGGAGTTAATGGATCCCCTAGGGAATGGTGGATCCTTCCAAATCCCTGACACTTATCACATCTCCTCACGTAATCTGCATAATCTTCCTTCATGGTTGACCTGTAGTACCCTTGGGTTGTTATCCACTTAACCAACGATCTACCGGCCAAATGTGCCCCATAAAATCCTTTGTGTACCTCCTTGATGATCTTTTTAACTTCTTATGTATGAACACATTTCAAAATAAAGATGGGGTACCCTCTCCTATGTAATACTCCTGCTTCTAAACTGGGCTGCCTTATAACGTAGCTTTCTGGCTTTATGTGAGTCTGTCGAAAGCTTTCCCTTTTTAATATATGACCGTATGGGATTCATCCTGGAAGGTCCCAGGCCCATATCTAGTACGTGAAGTGGTGCCTTAATGCTCCTCTACGCAAGCAATTAGATTGATATGGTTCTTAGTGACGTTCTGGTTGCTGAAGCTAATCTGGCTAGGGCATCTGCTCGTACGTTTTCCAACCTCGGGATTCTCAACACTTTTGCTTTTTTGAATCCGCCTAACCTTTATCGACCTACTTCCAGGTATCTTTCCATGGATTCCTCCCTAGCTTCATAAACTTCCATATCTTGTTGACAACCAATTGGGAATCACCGTGTCCTGTAATATGCTCGGTGCCCATGGATGCTGCTAGGTCGAGCCCTATGATTAGGGCCTTATATTCCATATCTATATCATCTGGTGTGGCGAGTATGATGACAACACCACTCCCTATCGAACAGGACAATCCGTCGGCATATAACTTTTATATTGGGTAATCTGGTGTAAAGTTGCCTTCCTAAATTTTCTCGCACTTAAAGAGTCGGTGAGACTCATCGTGATGTCCCTTTTCTCCTTTGGTAGAGATCTCTCCTTGATGAGTCTGCTCTGATTTTTCCATGCTCGTGGTTTCTTCCAGGCATGGTGGTTCGTTACTAGGGGTACATCTCTCTCCCGGAGGAGTATACTCTGAAGATTTCTAGTCGTAAGTGAACTCTTCATTGAAGTATGCTAATACCTGCCCCTTTATTACTTTCCTCGGCTCGTAACAAATATCGTACGCGCCTTGTTCCACCGCCCATGCTATGAGTCGACCAGACTTTTTAGGTTTGTATAGGACTTGCCGCATTGATAAGTCGGTGTAGATGGCTATGATGTGGGCCTGTAAATAAGGCCTCATCCTTGGTGAGGCTTCCCTTAGTGCGAGGGTAAGCTTATCCATTTACGGATACTGGACCACGACCCCTTGGTAGGCTTTATTGGTATAATAGACAGGCTTCTAAACCCCTTTTTCTTACCTCACCAGCGCTAAGCTGATGGTTGATTCGGATATTGTAAGGTACAAGTAAAGCATTCGTCTAATAATAGGTCATGACAGGAGGGGCGGGGAGCCCATATAAAACTTTAGTTCTATGAATGCATGTTTGCACTCTTCATTCCATTTAAAAGACTTTCGTAAAACTTTGAAAAAAGGCAAGCACTTATCAATGGCTCTTGAGACGAACCTATTGAGCGCCGCAACATGCTCAGTTAGTCTTTGTACTTCCTTTTTTGTTATTAGAGACATCATGTTGAGAAAGGCCTGTATTTTATCGGGATTGGCTTCGATCCCTCATTGGTTTACAATAAAACCTAAGAACATCCCTTCCTTCACTCCGAGAATGCACTTAGCCGGATCCAGCTTCATCTGATATTTCTTTAATTTGTCGAAGGCCTGACTGAGGTCCCTGATGTGTTCAGCTGCCACCTTGCTCTTGGTGAGCATGTTGTCCACGTAAACTTCCATATTAACCCCTATCTGGTCCTCGAGGACCTTATTTACCAATCTCTGGTAGGTAGCACCCGTGTTCTTGAGGCTAAATGACTTGACATTATAAAAGTAGGTGCATCGATGGGTTATTAATGAAGTTTTTTCTCTGCCCGAGGGCTTCATTCGAATCTGGTTGTAACTAAAATATGCATCCATAAAACTGAGCAGCTGGTTGCCTGTCGTGGTGTCGATGAGCTGATCAATCCTCGGCAGTGGTAAAAATTCTTTCGAGCAGGCTTTGTTCTAGTTGGTGAAATTGATGAACATCCTCCACTTGTCGTTGTTCTTTCGAACCATAACGACCTTGGTAAGCCATTTTGGATACATGACTTCATCAATGAAGTTATTTTTCTATAGCTTGAGGACTTTGTCGTGAATAACCTGACTTTTGCTTGTATAAAAAACTCTTTATTTCTGCTTGATCGGTCTGGTCCCTTGCATCACATTTAATTCGTGACACAAAAAGTCAGGATCTATCCATGACTTGTCTTCGTGGATCCAAAAAAATATTATTTTGCATTATCGCAATAAACTGATAAGCTCTTTGCTCAAAAGAGGATCCAATGATAAGATGATATGTATTGTTCTGTTTGGGTGGCCATCATCAAGTGGGACTATTTCTATCTCTTTGGCGGGCGTCCCTTTAACAAATTTTTCCTCATCTCAAGATCTATGGTCTCGATATGGTAGGTGGTCATCAACTTTTTACATTCTTCATGATCTGCCAAAATGAAATAACATTCACGCGCCACCTTTTGATTGCCCTTAAAGAAGCCTACCCCAAAGTGGGTTGGAAACTTCAGACACTGGTGCACTATAGATGGGACAACTTCGAATTTCTTCAAGCTGACCCTTTTGAAGATAACATTGTAAGTTGAGAGCATATTCTTGTCCAGGATAAAGAATCGTATTTTCTCTATTCGGCTGATCACCCAGATGCCAATAATAACTTCTAGTTATATTTTCCCTAACGGGTACACGCTTTCTTCTAAAAATCCAATCAGAGGCTGATGATAGGGCGTTAGCTCCACATCTTCTAGTTTCAGCTTTTTGTAACAGCTGTAGAATATTATGTGTGCGGAGCTTTCGTTGTCCACCATGATCCTTATTACTCGTCCTTCTTAGATGACCATAGTGATTAACAGAGGGACGTCGTGAGGATATAACACCCCGAAGAGGTCATCCTTCAAGAAACCGATGATTAACTTGTCTTTATTCATCTTTCATGGCCTGTTGCTGGAGCTTGACGTCAGATGGACCTGCACTTGCTAGCAAGATTGGGCCTCGTTAAGGTAGGCCTTCATCTCTGCTGGGTCTTCTTCTCCTCTTCTCCACCTCCATAAATGAAGTGAAAATTAAAAGATATCATATCAAAGTCATGCATAAGTTCCTTGGGCTTTTTAGGGTGATCTGGATTGTCATCCGAGTCATCGTCCCTTGCCTTTTTCTTGTCGATCGCTCTTTGACAGGGAGACTTCGAACGTCTTTTGCTTTTACTTTCTTCTGGATTTAGTCAGCCAACGTATTTTGACAACTTTCCCCTCCTTATCAGCCAGTCAATATCGTTCTTTAAGGCTAAGTAGTGGTCGGTGTTGTGGCCATGGTCCTTATGAAATTCCTAATACTTTCTTCTATCTCTCTTGTTTATCGGTTACTTCAGCTTTACCGACCATCTGAGATCTTTACTTTCTCGGATTTCCTCAGGATGAGGTGCTCTCCCACTGTGATGGGCGTGTACTTATCATACTTTCTCGTCTTGTCTCCCTTATTATCCTTTTTCTCCTGCTTCATGGTGTTCTTTCCACCAGAGGGCTTTGAATCGTCGGACTCTTTAGATGCCATCGCCTCTTCGGCATTCATAATCTTTCCAGCTTTTACTAATATCTCGGTCATGGTCTTAGGAGGATCCTTAGATAATGCCCACTACATCTTGCCTGGTCTCAACCCGCTCATCCAAGATGTGATGGCAGTTGGCTCGTTGTAGTCAACTAGCTCCAAGTTTTCAGTATTGAACTGGGTGATGTAATCACGGGGGCTTTCATCTGCCCTCTGACGGACACCGAGCAGGTGGGAAACTTTTTTCCTGGCTTAGCGTCGATGCATAAATTTAAACGAACATGTCGGTTAGCTATTAAAAACTCTTGATTTGTCTCCTAGGCAGATTGTTGTATCATATTCAAGCCGAGCTGATTATGGTACTAAAGAATGCCCGACACCTCATTTTATTTGGGATGGAGTAAATGTCTGTAGCGGCCTGCTATTATTGAATATGTAGGATATGATCCATTTTGATATCGTACTTTGGAGTGATGACTGATGGTTTAAACTTTACCAGAGTAGGATATGCTACGATAGAGGGCACAAAGGGTGATCCTTTTATGAAGTCGCACATAAGGTGATTCCTTAACTTGGACATTTCACCGAGGCGGTCCTCCAGGCATTGGATGGAGCCTTTCCATGGTTGGTTTTCGGTTGGTTCTTATGCTCGTCCTCGACTTTAGGCCTAAATCTCTTCCTGGAAGGTCTTCTCGGCTTCTACCGATGCTCGGGCGAAATGACGGGAGATCCTGGTAGCGAACCTTCATGATATGCTTCTTTAGGACTGATCGCACAATGTTGTCGACATTTGCCAGTGGTTATAACATGGGCCCAATCGATCAAACACTGATACTCTATTTGATCGCTCGAACGCGCTAGGGCATTCCTCTGAATATGACTGATCGTCAAAGTGGTTGGGTGATTGGATGGAGGATCTAGCCTTAGGATGATACGTCTGGTCCTACTGCGAGCCGATTCGCCTGGTGGAGCTGGTGTTATCACCAGATCCCAAATTTAGTCTCCTAGAATTTTCTAGGGCTCTCCCATGGTATTCGTAATGCCTATCCTTGTGAGGCGCTGGAGGAAGTCACCCGTCACCGATCCTAGATGCCTCAAGTCTGGGAGTCACATTTTTCGAGTTGGGCACTGGTGGCCTAGTTTGGAGTGTGTGTGTCAATTTCCTGACACTTTCCTGCATCGTCTCTTCACCCTTAGGGATGCTTACTAATATGCTATGCAGGTCGTCGACCCCAGTAAGGGTAGGTGGTGTTTTCCCCTCCGCCATGCGATTGCTTTCAAGGTGATCCACCATACAAGCTGTCTCTGTTGTGAATTTGAGTGAGTATTTTTAGGTAGGAACTGCAATAGCTTGTTATAAAATTCCCAAAGACGACGCCAATTTGTTAATGTCCAAAAATGGAGGTAACAAATAATAAGAGAAATAATTGATAAGAAATGATTATCGTGAAGAATGATGATGAGAGATAGTGAGGACACGAGGAGTTTTACGTGGTTCGATCCTTGAATCGGAAGCCTATGTCCACGATGTTATTATTGCATTACTTTGCGTGGTTACAGTTTAGGGTTTCCTTGATACAACTCCAGGTTTGAGAAGGTATAAAAAAGTATTTCCATTCACGTATCTGCCTCCTATTTATATATGGATACCAGATATTTACAAAGAGATAGAGTACACTTATAATTCAGGCAGTTACAGCTTTGTACACGTTTATTATAATGTACACCTGCATGCCTCGTGGTGCAGAACTATTTTGATAACGAGACCTCCGGATAATCATGAGGTAACCAATATTGGTGACTCTGATTCCATATCGTTGATAAGGTATGTTTGTTGTGTAAATTCTCACAGGGATATATATGTATCCCATCTTAAGGTGAATAGGCGGGCCGAGCAATCCAATTACTGAGATGACCTCTTGAGGTGATGAGGCTGAGCACATTTCATAAGTCCTCCTACGTTAGTGGGATTTATTATACACTGAGATTATGTAGGTATAACAATCATTTCATCTTTCCTTTTTATAAAAGCACTTTACTCTTCGAACATTTTAATCATATTCCTCATTTTAATGTTCAATTCATTCAATTTGAGTGACTCATCAAATAATTTTTTATACATGTGATTTAGTTCACTCAACTCTTCATCATCACTCTCATCATTCTTATTGTGACCAACCTCAAAACTAGATTCATTATAGGTAAGTGAAGTGTTCCTTACAAGTAAAGTAGATGATGATCAATACAAATTATCAATACTCACACCAAAAGCATGCATATCTACAATATCCATGGAAACAAACAAAACAAGCACAAAAAAAAGAATATACACATTGAACAAGGATCAACCTAGGGTTGTAAAGCCTAAATTAATAACTTAGCTCAGTTATTGATTCAGAAAACTTGTGTGTAAACAACATACACCTAACCTAGAGGGGGTGGATAGGTTTAGAGGCTTCAAGTGTCTAACTTATTTCAAATTGAAATTTCTCAACAACAAATTTAATAAAATATAATCCAATTTCCTTTTAGAACCACACAATAAAGAATCAAATGGATTTAAGTGTGGAAACATAGTCTAGCAAGTCTAATCACATTTTAACCTATATTATTCAATCCAATTTCAGTTAGAGTGAGGTGTGTAATCAAATGTTTTCATGTGCACAATAAATGATCACAAACTTGCACAAGATATATTTATGAGGAAACACTCCCACCTAGGGGTAAAAAACATTGACACACTCTAATTCTCATTTCTACTTAGAAATCAATTTTACAGAAGTCAAGAAGGTAACTTTCACACAATCTCTATTGTGTAATTACCCTGGAACTTTTAACTTTCCCTCGTAGTCAATGAGAGTCTATTACAAGGTCTAAGCCATGAATGAAGAAGTTTATTCTCTTCCTTGGAAGTAACACCACACTTCAATCTCTCAAATTGAATGAAATGCCTCCAATTTTAGATCTCGGTGTGGTTTGTCACAATGGTTCAAAAGTAGATCTTAATATATAAAATGTCTAGTGATGATTTGATCTTAAACTCTCAAAATTCACTCATAAATATATAGATAAAGGTATTATATGTGTTTTTGACGATCTATATTGCTGAAAAATTCCATCCCCAGTATGCACCCATAAGTACAGTCTAGTAAGCTCTTAAAAGAATGTGATTTTAAAGCCTATGTATCCCAACCCTATACTTAGTCACTTTTTGATTTTTTTAAAAGTTATATGTACTGCGAATATCCTTAGAATACTTTACACATTTTGGATGGATGTCTACTTTTAAATATGCCATCCAATACCTAATTGATCAAAGAGAGATAACAACACCAACTAAATCTAAACCCAATGTCAACAATAATAATCTACCCAAGCATGACTCGGGAGTTAATGCCATCGTCAAAGAATGTGGAACTTAAGATGTATCCTTCCCGATGAATCCTATTGATCGGAATAAGAATGAGAACAACCTAGTTTGGTAATCGTAGTCAATCAACATTTAGATCATCTGGTACCCACACAGACACATATGGATCTTATAGACCAGATGCTAGTGTTCTTTAAGGTAACATGTTGAGATCCCCTAGAAGTCACTATATACTATATACTATCTAATGTATCTTGTGTTTAGATAGAACTTTGATCTCCTCTTATAAGCACGATATACCTACGTGGAAGCATCTTTGAACATTGGGAGGTAATGTATCATGGAGCACAATTGGCCTTTGGGAGCATAAGAGGACCAAAAAATGTGGATATTGTAGACAACCCATTCTAAAACCTCTCGTACACCTTTAGAGGGAATAAAAAAGTCCCTTTGAATGTTAGAACCCTAGTCCTCCTTCAAACCCTAACTGGATGCTTCTTGAGCTTCTTTTGAGTTTGATTAACTCTCTTACTTGATACTATCTCAACACACCTTCATAGGTATCTAAATTCCATTTCCAACGGTCCTGAACGTGTACAAATCAGACATATAATTCACATTTAACAATTTTACCCAGAAACCCTAATCGAATGACACCAAATAATTTTTTAGATCCATTTGACTTTGGTCAACTCTCATACCCAAGAGTATCTTAATACACTTTCATAGGGCTATGAATCCCCTTTCCAATAGTCTTGATCATGCGCAAATAAGATCTACGAGTCGCATTTAAAATGCCTTTCACCTAAAAATCCTAATCGAAGGTCGCCAAACACTTCTCGAGCGCTATTTGACTTTGGTCAACTATACGACCTGAGAGTATATAAATGTACTTTCATAGAGATCTAAATCCTCTTTTTAGTAGTTCTGACTGAGCCTGAAACGGACACGGTTTATATTTTACGACCATGTTTCAGGAAAATCCATTTTCAGCCTGCCTATAGGCACATTTCCCCCGGCCTCCAGGGAGGGAAGACTTTACTTGGCTGCCAAGTCTGGAAGGCTCGTCGTTAGGTAGGCTAAGGTCCATGCTGACTGGCACCCCCCAGGGACAACATGGTCTTTTTGGCTTTCTAGTATTTCTTATTAACGAAAACCCTAACCTTATTATCCAGGACCTTTAGCCTCAAAATAAGTGCAATAACTTTCATTACAAACTTTTAAAACATTCTCTTTACATTCCCTTACATCTCCCTCACCTCGACTTTTACCACCACTAGCTAGCACTCCACTACCACAAAAAAATTGCTTACACCTCTCCAAAAACTAAAATTCAAGTTATTTAAAAGGTCCAAATTCTATTCCAACTTTATCAATTTAGTGTCATTTTTTATATCTTATTACTCTTAGCATATTCCTCAACTAATTATTGTTCTCTCACCATTAATCACCTTATTATTATTTATACACTCCCAAACTTATTTTCATAAATTAAAAAAATCCAAAAAGAGGGCTTAACTCATAAATCCCAAATTAGAGTTTTCTTCCACTTATATATATATATATATATATATATATATATATTCACCACTTGGTTAAGTACCTTCGATGTATATCAATTGGTTCACCCCACATCGTACAACTTAATCGAACTCGTGATGGGATATATATCAAACGGTTCACCCCGCATCGTACCTTCGATGTATATCAAAGTCTCTCTCACACATACCATCATCATGAGGCATATTGTCAGATAATTCACGTAGACTCGGGTATATAATATGGATTTTCCTCATATATGGATAAATGATTTGCCTTACAGGTAAGATAAATATCGTGGAAGTCATGCCAAAGGATGGAACCCTTACACTAACATCCCATACATAAAGCTTATATAAGCATCAGCCTTAGGACACTCATACCTAGATTAACGATTTTAACCAAAACTTTATTAAAATTACAGGTCGTCTTACTACTCAATTTTCACACCATTTTACCCGTTTTTAAAAGAAGACTCCGTTCGTGAATCTGAAAACGAGTCAAACCTTGTCATGCATCGCATACCTTATTTTTTGCAGACTCAGTTCCTCTTCAGAATTTCAGTTGCACCCTAGGCAGAACATAATATAAGTGAAACCTAATAATAATAACTACAGTGAGGAATTTTCCTCTCTTTTTCTATCACATTTTAAAAAAATACTACAAATATTTTTTAAAATAAAAAATAAAAATATTATTTCCCTCTTAGATTCAATTGCACTCCTTGACCTGGCTCCGTATTGTTTGAGATCTGCCATCAAACTACCTAGGAGTTATCTATATTCATCAACCAATTTAGGGGAAATCGAACGGTCCTTTTGAAGATTTCTTATGTATATCCCTGATTAGAACACCAATTCTCATACAGATATGATTTTCGAACTTGCTTAACTAATTGTAAAAATTGATGTTTGTAAGCATATGTTCACAATATGGAGAGAAATAGGGTAAGATCCTAGGGATACCAGATCTAGACGGTGTCTTTAACCATGTTGTGGGACCATAAATCCTGAACTAATATTGGATGAAAAAGAGTATTAGCAAGCTCCATATCCTCCGCTTATTCTGACCATCAATTGTAACGACACAAATTTTAAATTGACTCCTTTATTGTTTTGACCATCCTTCAAGCTTATGACATTCTAAAGTTGAAGACGTAGCGACCAAGTTTATAAAGATTCATCAAATGCTGGTTTAGTGTGCATCGTTTCTACGTCATCAATAATGTTCCAATGCTAGTAAGGTATGAATGCAATTTATAAATTATATAGGAGCTTGGAAATTAATTGGGTGCAAATTTATAATTTTTATAAAATAATTTTAATGACAATGTTTTTCTCAGAAAAATATTTTTTAGAACTTTCCATAAAAGTTTTGGGCTTAAACTTAATATATCATTTTTCTGAGAAGTCGTTCTAACCACACTGGAATCTCGTTCGAACGAGATTGCCAGGTCATTCGAACGAACTGACATCTCGTTCGAACGAGATGCCATGTCGTTTGAACGAGATTTATGACGATTTCCTTTTTTCCCTTCTGGAACATCGTTAGTAAATCCGTTCGAACGAGTTTTGGCGAAAAAATTTTTTGGGCAGTTTTTTTACAGTGTTTACCCCACTACCTTTTTGACAGATTTAACTAGTGCGGAAACAACATTTTTGTTAAGACTTTTTCATAACCTTTTCTTCACCAAGAGTGTTTTGAGAGTTAATTCTTCCAAAGAAAAAGTCCTCGTGAATTTTTGTTAAAATGTTTTAATCCTTAAAACAAAATCAAGATTTGCACATCCATATTGTTTGTTTATCCAAGTTCATCCATTTATATATATACTTTTCTTGGAGTTTGGCACCAATTTTTTATCTCTACCATTTGAAGAGAAGTTTGGGTTTAATTCTAAATCCCACAAAGAAGAAGATTGTTTGCGTTGGCATACCCACTTAGAGAAATGCTATAAGTTCGGGTGACGGTGACCAGAAAAAGTTCGATCGGTGGATTTCGAGACCGCAGTGGAGCTCCGTGGTTATTCGCTAGGCTGAGGTTGATACAAGAAGACGCGTCGGGTCTTGAAGGAGTCGAGTCGAGTGGTGTAAGTTATCTTGCTTGTATTTGTAAATTCCGTACTTAGTGGATTTGAGGTCAGGGTCGTTCGAGGTTTTTTCTCGTTATGAGTTTTTCCTCGTATATCGCGGCATAGTGTGATTTATTTACTTTTATCTTGCAAAATAACTTAGAACGCATGCTTAGGCTAATTTAAGATAAATTTTGGTTTAATTGTCAAACTTAATTAATTTGGTGCTAATTTAATTTGGGTAATGTTTATGTTAATTTAATTCAAGTCGTCGCTTAATTTGTAAAAATTGGTTTCGCCTAATTTGATAATATTGAAAATATGACTTAGGCAAATTTCTAGGACTTGGGTTAAATTTGTTAAAGTGAAAAATTCATTTGTTAATTAATTTAATTTCACTTTAAGTTGTGTTTAATTTTAATTTGAGAAGAAGTTCAAGTTTTATTGTTTAATTGAACCATCTCTCGCTTCTGCACGTCTACTTTAAAAGGAATTTATCCTTTTCAAATTGGTATAAGAGCCGGAGCGCTAATTTATTGCGTCAAATATCCGTTTTTTGGCTTTTACAATTTTTGTACTTCTTGTATTTTTAGGTGGTTCACTTTTTACTCACTCTCATTTTTTTTGTTTTGTATCTCTCGATGGGATGTCTGAATGATAATGAAGTTTTTTATATTCGAGAGGAATTTAATGGGCTTAATAAGTGCAATAAAAAATTAAGAGAATTAAATTTGAGATTTGCAAAAAGAATCAAATTTCCTGAAAATTAAAATTCTTATTTTAAAGCTAAAGTTGAAATTTTGCTAACCTCACTATCTCAAAATGATATTTTTCGTGAAAAGGTCTTGGACATAAATCACAATTTTAATATTTTAGAAATGTCCAATAAGGAGAGTGATTGTCGACAAAAGACTCTTAGGGACAAGTTTGCTCACATTGAGGGGGAGCGTGATAACCTTTTAGGAGTTATAGAAAATTTAAAGAAGGTGTCCCATAAAATTGAGGAGTCTAATTTATTACTTGAGTCCAAAATTTTAAAAATGAAAAATAATTTACAAGACTCGAGTAGTAGTTGTAATGGTTCTAGCTCATCTAGTTCAAATACTTCCATTGCTAAAGCTAAAACCATTGTTTATTTAAAGAGGGTCTACTTTATCCAAAGACTTTAGAAAAGGTCATACCTTAGGTATCATTCCTCGTGTTTTCACATGCTTGCATTATGGTAGGAAAGGTCACCTTAGGTCATTTTGTTTTGATCTTAAAAGAAGTCCTAGGAAGTCTATGTCTAGCATTCCATTTGTTTCCAAATCCCATTATTTTAAATATACATCTATATGGGTTCGGAAATTATTTTTAGTCGCGCTATAAATTAGATTTGTTGATTCTCATTTTCTTTCACATGAAACCTCCCTTGCTAAATTTAAAGGTTGAATGTGTTAGTTATTTTTGCATACTCTAGCTTTTTGTGCTTCATATTATATATCATTGCTAGGTGTATGCATGTTTAGTCATTTTCTAGTCATTGCTTTATTTCATATCTCATGCTAGAAATCATGACTTGTTTATCTTTTGTATTATATTTCCTTTGATTTGCATTAAATATAAAATACAAAAAGATTTTTATTTATCATTTAGGTTTTATTTCTTTATAATTTAAGCTTAATAAAAAATTCAAATGATTTTTGTTTTTCATTTGAGTATATATTTTTATTTTTGGTTAAAAATTTCAAAAACTCAAAATGATTTTTTTTGTGTGTATTTTAGTTTGACACGCTTTATGTGGCATATACTTGTGTTAGAATCCCTTCTTTTACGCTTTCACGTGACTAGAACTTTTGGTTTAGATTGTCAATCCTTCTTATGTTCTTTACCATGCTTAAATGGAGTAGTTGGATTTTGTGTTGATTAAATGGATTCTCTTTTTATATGCCTCAATTCACACATGCACGAGCCCTTTTGAAATTTTAACTTCATATGTATATTTGAGCTTTGTGAGGTGTTCTCCTACCAATCTTGTCATCTACATATTATATGATCTAGGAGGACTAGTGTATGTTAAAATCCGCTGCACGTGAGATTTGTGAGAAATAAAAAATGTTATATATAATTGTGCACGGGGAAGGGCTCTGAAAGGATTTATTATCTTTTGCGAATTGTAAGCCCCCGATTGCTTGGACCTAAAAGAAATACGTGGTCCAAACTCTTAAAACCAGAATAATGGCATTAAAAGAAAATTTTTGCCAAGGCCTATGTTTAGTTGATTTATCATTCAAAAATAATATATGATTATTGAGGGAGATTGGGTGGTATATCAACAGTTTGCACAATGTCCATTTATCCTAGTTGCGTTTTCAATGTCATGACTCTATTGGTTTGTAGAATCATCAACATGCTAGGCTTATATGCATTGTGTATGTTTGTTCATTGAGTTCAATTTATATTGTCACATGAGGTTATATTCAAATGTGATAAAGTTTACAATCAATTGAGAACTCCGTGAACTTGTTGTAAGTGATTGGGCATAAATTTATTTGTAGCTAGTTCACACCCCAACACTTCCGTTTCCATATTGCATATTTTTGCCATACGAGTGTGAAATGCTTATCTTATTTTGTGTCATTTGTGTGTTTATATCTATGTATATGTGCATGTTCATCTTTGGTATATATAGAGTATGCATATACATGATGTTTTTTTTGGTCTTTGCCTTGCTTTCTAGTCTATATATACTTTAATTCATAATTTGTATCCATCTTGTTGCATTCTTCATTGATATCGCATGCTTAATACTTTATGTATCATACTGGTATCATTTTCTTGCATCTTAGTTGGTATTCATTATTATTTTTTGGATTAGTTATGATTTTGTTGCCCATGTACTTTAATGTTCTCATCGCTTTATGCATAATTGCATGTTTAGCTTGTTATCCCATTTTTTTTTATCCCGTGTTTAGTTTAAGGGGTATATATTCTTTAATTGGGGGAGATAAGTAAATTTTTGATTCTTTAGCCTTTGTCTATTCCTGAACAAAAAGGGGGAGAATGATAGGGGGAGAAATGGTATATAATCCTATTTTAATCGTATCTTAGTTCGGGAGATTTAACTTAGGGGGAGTATCTATTTTCTTAAGTTGATCATAGTTGATATATGGGAGAATTAATTTAGGGGGAGTAATTATTTTACTTGCATTTAATATTTTGATATTCCCTATGCATTTGATAGTTTGCTTAAGTGTGCAGAAATTCTTCTAAATGTCAACATTCATCATCGGGCAAAGATATTGATCCTTGGGTTATTTGAGTCAAGCTATTGTAATTTTATTTTGGGTGGGACATTTTTCTCACTCTAGTAGAGCTTGACGGACCTTAAGTATTTTTGTTGGTTTTTGTCCCGGAATAGCCAAAGGGGGAGATTTGTATGGACACAAATTTTCAATTGAGTTCTTTGTTGTTCTGACTCAATTCCGGCCAAAAACATTTGAGTCATAGGATAGAGTTATTGACCATCCTTCAAGTCTATGACATTCTAAAGTTGAAGACATAGAGGCCAAGTTTATAAAACTTCATCAAATGCGAGTTTAGTGTGCCTCATTTCTACGTCATCAACAATGTTCCAATGCTCCTAAGGTATGAATGCAATATATATATATATATATATATGAGTTTGGAAATTAATTGGGTGCAATTTACAATTTTTATAAATTAATTTTAGCCACAGTTTTACGAAGAAAAATATTTTTTAGAACTTTTCATAAAAGTTTTGGGCTTAAACTTAATATTTCAATTTTTTGAGAAGTCGTTCGAACCACACTGCAATCTCGTTCGAACGAGATTACCAGGTTGTTCGAACGAACTGACATCTCGTTCGAACGACATTTTTGACGATTTACTTATTTCCCTTCTGGAACATCATTAGTAAATCCGTTCGAACAAAAAAGACATTCGAACGAGTTTTGACGGAAAATTTTTTGGGTAGTTTTTGACAGTTTTTTCCACTTTTTCCACTACTTTACCCCACTACCTTTTTGACAGATTTAACTAGTGAGGGAACAACATTTTTGTTAAGATTTTTTCATTACCTTTTCTTCACCATGAGTGTTTTTGGAGTTAATTCTTCCAAAGAAAAAGTTGTAACCACCCGTCCTTTTGGAGACAATTAAATTCCATAATTAAGTATAAATTGATAATTTGGAGAATATCTCGAAATAGTGATTTTTGGGATTTTCGAGGATTTAATGATTTTCGATGGATGTTGTAACTATTTTTGGGATTAGATAGGTCGAAGTATTATAATTATATGTCGTCGTGGAGTAAAGCGACAAAAAGGTAAGATTTTGATTAGAAAACCCGGATTAAGTTATATAGGTTAGAATAGTGATTTGAGGTCAAGTACCTCGGATGGAAATTTTGATTGCGCCGTGAGTCTAGGAATGTCCCAGATAGTTGGCAAAGAGTGTCCGATTATCAAAATTGAGTTTCAGGGAATTTTGGAGTTACATGGGCTCGTAATTGAGTAAGCGAGTCGTTTTTGGGTTTTAAGGGTTAAAACCCTTTTTCTTTCTATATAAAGAGGGAGAGAGGGAGTAAAGATAAGAAAAGAGAAGGAAAAGAGAGAAGATAGAGAGGAAGGAAGAAAGAGAGGAGAAAAGGAAGATTTCGGGTCAAACTCCGCCGGACTCGACTCGGGATCGTCGGATTATATCCACGAGGCAAGTGTTTACTTGCTTTATTTATTTTGAGCATAAATCTCATATCATAGTTTGGTAACAATAAACCCTAAAGATTTTGGGTTGGGTTTTCGTGGATAAAACGGGTTTTCGGGAGTTAAAACGAAAGACCCCAATAATGGTTTAATTGGAGAAACTTAGAAATTAATTGAAATTAATTGGTGATTTTGGATTCTAGGATGTTTAGAACCCGTATTATATGTGTAGTTATTTTTGGTTGAAGTTCTAGGTCGTTAGAGACGGAGATAAAAGCTTGGGAGAAGCTTTAATGGCCGAAACAACTTCTCGGAGAAGAAGCTGCCCGCTATGACCGATCGATCGATCATGGGGGATCGATTGATCGAAGCCATCGATCGATCGATGGCCAAGGTTCGATCGATCGACCCCTTCTGAAAGTAGGCAATTTTTCCTAGGTGAGTTGGATGAGATGAATTCCAATTCTAATTGATTCGAGGTTAATTATGGGATCATATAAGGGATCCTTTAGGAGTATAAAGTCCTCTAATTAAGGGAATTTAGGAGGGCAAAGCGAGGGTTTTAAATGTATAACCCTTAAACTATATTTTCAAAGTAGAAAAATTGTAGAGGTTGAAGGTTTAGGGTTCCTAATGTATGGTGGGGACCTCTAAGTGATTATATGGACAAGATGTAGTCCCTGGGTTCATGGAAATGAAATCCATAACTCACTAAATTTCTAAATTTAAGGTTATTCGGGAAAGATAAATCCCTAGGATATTTTGGTGGGCAATTAGGCCTATATAATTATGCGTATAGGACGCATAATTATAATCGATGGTGGATTGAGTATATCCTACGAGATAGTTAGGATAAATTGGGAATATAGATAGATATTCATTTAATGTAAAATGGTATAATTGGAGATATCCAATAAATCCTTGGAAGGGATTAAGGTATGTGTTGTTTATTAAAGTAAGAAAATACTTTGGGTTTAGTATCATGCATATATGAATGCATGATTATGATTCTTGGAGAGAATCTTTGGGATTATTGGTCATCGCTAGATGTAATTGGCAAATATGGCCATTTATATATATTCGAGGAGGAATATATGGTATATGTATATACTATGTGAATAAAGTATATATATGATATGATGTAAATGACTTTTGAAAATATAAAAATGAATGTTTTCAAATGGAAAAAGAAATAATTTTTATAAATAATAATTTATGGATACACACCTCTCTAAATCGCTATCATAAGGGAAGTTGCGTGCGTATGGTGAAGCCCCATGGCTAATGAATGAAGGGTGGATATAGTCCTATTGGCCATATGATCGATTATTGTATGTTTTCTGTGCTGGTGAGGTAATTATGGGTGTGGTTATGACTCTCCCGCGGGCATATGGCCGCTTCCCGACATCTTGCATTGTAGGATCCCAGGTTGTCTTGATGATAGGCCCTGGAAGATGATAGCCATTTAGGGGCGCGCATAGTGGGGAAACCCAGATGGGGGATCTTAGAACGCGTTATATGATATGTTAAAGTAATTTATGATAATAAATTGGCTTTAAATACATTTCCTGGATGGAAGAAGGGAGATGGGATAAATGAATTGGCTTCGAATACGTTTCCCGGATGGAAGAAGGGAAATGGAAGCATATGATATGAAAAGCATTTTTATGATAATAAAATTGGCTTTTAAATACATTTCCTGTATGGAAGAAGGGAAATGGGATGTTATAAAACGGAAAATCATTTTTATGATAATAAAATTCGCTTTTAAATACATTTCCTGGATGGAAGAAGGGAAATGGGATGTTATAAAATGAAAAAGCATTTTTATGATAATAAAACTAGATTTAAAAAAAGTTATGTGGTATGTTAAAGCAATTCATGATAATGAGTTGACTTTTAAATGCATTTCCTGGATATAAGAAAGGAAATGGAAAGTTTTGAGATAAAAATGAAAATGAAGTAATTCTCATTCCGGGAGATAGATCCGGATGTTTATTGCAATGTGAATATATATGGATAAATCGAGTACCGAGGGTCTAATGTTTCCTGACGGCCGTCCTTGCTGTAGTAGTGTATCAGGGGGGGGGTTCCTTATTTGGATTTCGGTTTGTGAGACACGCCACGCATGAACATGGCATTGTGTTGAGACCGGGGAGAAGTTTAATCCTTAGTGCTCTAATATTAGTATTTCTTATATGGTGTATTTATATATATATACACGTTATATACTGAGGGTCTAATAGATCTCGACGATCGACCTTGGCGCGCAGTAGTGTATCGGGGGGGTTTCTTATTTGGATTTCGCTTTGCGAGACACCCCACGCACGAACTTGGCACAGTGTTGAGAATGGGGAGAAGTTTAACCCTTAGTACTTGAACTATCTAGGGTTGATAGCAGTTGGGTGATAGACTAGTTTAGCAGGGTAGCTTGACTAAGATGTTTGGATGGATACGCTAGGAGTTCACTATTAGAAGAGAGGTGAGGGGTATCTCATGGGAGTGCGATACCAAATTTAAATATGAGATAAAACCTTTTTCTAAAAATAAGTCATTTATGCACTTGCTAAATATTTTCAAAACTCGAGCTCTGACCCGTTTATCTACTTTTCCTTTCTTGCTATATATATATATATATATATATATATATATATATATATATTATATAGGTGTCCAGATACAGGAACGCCTGGAGGACACTTCTTTCGAGTCAGACGTCAGCTGCAGCAGCTGTGGATGCATGGAGGTTCTCGATAGACACTTCTATTATTGTGCTCTAGATAGGTTGTACTGCATAAACATCCTGGTTAATAACCCAATTGCATTTATTTATCCTTTTAGTACGGCATTCGATATGGTTATATATTTTGATCGAGCGTTCGATTATTTTATTACATTTCAGTTTCATTTACGCAAACTGTGTGGATGTTTTTATTGTAATTGTTTAAAAAAAGTAGTTAAGTAAAAAAATTTTGACGCTAGCCTAATAGGTTATTAGTAATTAAATGGATTTTCAACGGTGATGCTAAGAATGATCCATATGAGACTCCTGTTTTTAATTTGATATAGGAGTGATCTCCCGGTATTTTATTAGGCGGGTTGTCACAGATGGTATCAGAGCATCAGGTTCTAGTGTCCTTAGGAATCTATGCAAACGTACTACGCTTTCAGCGTTGCTCTCGAATTGTTATAGAGCCTCAGGATTAGGATTATTGATTTCTCTTGTGAGATTTCGTTCTCCTGCCATATTAGAAGATTATAGAAATCTTTTGCGCTCTCGTTCGAGATTCGTGTGCGGGGCTTGGATGGCAGCAGGAGGTGAGGCTTAGCTGGAGCAGCTGGTAGAAGTAGAGAATGAGGACCGTAGTTGAGGTCACTTCCTTTGTAGTGTTTGCTAAGGATTTTGGTGGAGACTACTAAAGAATAGTAGTTAGGAGAACCGCAGTACCGCTGTAGAAGAGAGTGGTACTAAAGTTGAATTTCTCAGTGAGGTAAGGATTTGAAAGGGATCTTCCGGATAGTTTTAACCGTGAGTCCACATGATTTAACAGGAATGAGAAGAGTGCTGTTTTGGATTATTCACATAAGGTTCGATCAGAGGCCGACAGTGGATAAAGAGTGATATGGAAAAGTGAATCTTGCACCTAAGTGAGTTAGGTGCAATGAATAATAAGTCCTTTCCAGGAAGGATAAGCTCACTAGGGAAGTGTTGCTAACACTTATGGAGAATGTGTATGTTCGAGGACCCCATTGGTGGACATCCACCCGGGGAATTTGTTAAAACAGAGATATTGTTATGAGTTTTACCTTAATGAAGGAGGTATATTTGGTGTGACTAGATAAAGTCACGGTGTTTGTTAGTCCTAGACTCGTGTGTGTAATTTGAGTTTTGTGACGGTATCGATAACATTATATCATGTATGCCTATGTGTTTTCCGCGGTAGTGGAGTTTTATTTTTCTTCATTCGCCATAGAGGCAGGTGTTGATATTTTATATATATATATATATATATATATATATATATATATATATATATATATATATATATATATATATATATATATCTGGCTTATGATACTCATTTATTAAGTGTAATACGATTATGTTAATATGGTGAGTATGAATGGTTATGGTGTAATCAACGCGATAGCAGACTAAGGATGGCAAGACTATTGTTTCCGCAGTTCCAGGGTGGAATGGGTTGTTGTAGCGATATCTCACCTGGATACAGGTTGAGTTCGCCTTTATTGTGTGCATAGATGGAACTTCGATGAGCAGAGGTTTCATCATCATGATTTGAGTATGTGGCGACCTTATATATATGATTTGAGGTGTGCTGGGTTAATTGCTGAGCTGTTAGTCTAAGCTCATTATTGATTGCGCAGAGACTAAGTGTAGTGCGATGCGCTTAGTGGCGTGACTCCTAGATAGAGTAGGGAGTTCAGACCACACTTTGTTGAGAGAGGGGATAGGGTATCCCGATTGCGTGTTTGAAGTTGACGTACCTCCACGATCGACAAAGTTAAGTAGTAGTGTAATTGGAGGGGTTCCTTGTTTGGATTTCTCTTTTGCGAGACGCTCCACGCATGAACCTTAACGACGTCGGGAGTGGAGAGATATTATAGGATGTGAGGATGTTGGTTTTCTGATAAGTCTTATAGTGTGGATGAAACACTATAGACTCTGAGCCATCTGATGATGGTATGTTTATGGAAATATTGTGCTATGGAAAAGCACTAAAGTGGTCCTCTCACCACAAGTGGGTGGGTGGATTAGGACTTAGAGAAATTGACGTGAGGCTTATATCCAGGCCTTAATGAAAAGGCAAATTTTGAGAAGATATGTGTTGGGTATGATGTACGTAGTGCTCTTACAAAGATTGGGCACTTCGATTAGTTAGATTTCCTTTTCGCTTATGCGGGAGAATAAAATAGTAGGAATGCGTTCGTAGGTTAGCGTGCTAGGATTTAGGACGTTCCGCTGGTGTGCCTTAGGTCGCTATATATCGATGACCGACAACACGAGGGAGTAGTGTAACGGGAGGGTTCCTTATTTGGATTTTGCTTTTGCGAGACGTCCCACACATGAAACCAAGCAAATATTGAAAGTTGAGAGAGGCCTTGAGCAGTAGGGATATATTTAGGATTATATTTGTTTCACGTAGGTAGGGTAACGCATAGACCGTAGCATTATTAGGATGTAAGTTCGATTGTGTTAGTGGCGCCGAGGTTAGGAGAGTGGAATTTCGCGGGTTGGGAGGACCCATATGTGAGTATTACACCGAGGAAAGGAGACCCTTACTTAGAAAGAGTGTTACGTGTCAGACGTTCACAATGCATGTGCATATGTACACGGGATAAGAAGGTGTATGGGCACCTTAGTGAGTTGGTTTATATACCGCCTGAAATAGTAGGGACGTACTATATAAAGTTAAAGATTATGCCGTGAGGCACTAGAAATGATGTGTGCGATGTGACGTTATTAGAGTCACTTTACGACCGTGGTAACCGTATAGTATATGGTTGGGAACCTTTGGGTTAGTATCATTCCTCTTGAGGTATTAGGATTTGGAGTGACTCTAGGTTTGGTGATGTAGGTTATATCTGAATTTCGAGGACAAAATTCCGTTGTAAGGGGGGGAGTATGTAACAACCCGTCCTTTTGGAGACAATTAAATTCCATAATTAAGTATAAATTGACAATTTGGAGAATTGCTCGAAATAGTGATTTTTGGAATTTTTGAGGATTTAATGATTTTTTATGGATGTAACTATTGTTGGGATTAGATAGGTCGAAGTATTATAATTATATGTCGCCGTGGAGTAAAGCGACAAAAAGGTAAGATTTTGATTAGAAAACCCGCATTAAATTATATGGGTTAGAATAGTGATTTGCGGTCAAGTACCTCGAATGGAAATTTTTACTGCTTCGTGAGTCTCGGAATGTCCGAGATAGTCAGAAAAGAGTGTCCGATTATCGAAATCGAGTTTCGAGGAATTTTGGAGTTAAACGGGCTCGTAATTGGGTAAACGAGTCGTTTTTGGGTTTTAAGAGTGAAAATCCTTTTTCTTTCTATATAAAGAGGGGGAGAGGGAGTAAAGAGATGAAAAGAGAATTAAAAGAGAGAAGAGAGAGATGAAGGAAGAAAGAGAGGAGAAAAGGAAGATTTCGGGCCAAACTCCTCCGGACTCGACTCGGGATCGTCGGATTATATCCACGAGGCAAGTGTTTACTTGCTTTATTTATTTTGAGCATAAATCTCATATCGTAGTTTGGTAACAATAAACCCTAAAGATTTTGGGTTGGGTTTTCGTGGATAAAATGGGTTTTCGAGAGTTAAAACGAATAAACCCCAATAATGGTTTAATTGGAGAAACTTAGAAATTAATTGAAATTAATTGGTGATTTCGGGTTGTAGGATGTTTAGAACCCGTATTATATATGTAGTTGTTGTTGGTTGAAGTTCTAGGTCGTTAGAGATGGAGATAAAAGCTTGGGAGATGCTTTAATGGCCGAAACAGCTTCTCGGAGAAGAAGCTACCCGCCATGATCGATCGATTGATCATGGGGGATCGATCAATCGAATCCATCGATCAATCGACGGCCAAAGGTCGGTTGATCGACCCTTTCTGAAAGTAGGCAATTTTTCCTAGGTGAGTTGGATGAGATGAATTCCAATTCTAATTGATTCGAGGTTAATTATGGGATCATATAAGGGATCCTTTAGGAGTGTATAGTCCTTTAATTAAAGGAATTTAGGAGGGCAAAGCGAGGGTTTTAAATGTATAACCCTTAAACTATATTTTCGAGAAAATAAAAAAATTGTAGAGGTTGAAGGTTTAGGGTTCCTAATATATGGTGGGGACCTCTAAGTGATTATATGGACAAGATGTAGTCCTTGGGTTCATGGAAATGAAATCCACAACCCACTTAATTTAAGGTTGTTCGGGAAAGATAAATCCCTAGGATATTTTAGTGGGCAATTAGGCCTATATAATTATGCGTATAGGACGCATAATTATAATCGATGGTGGATTGAGTATATCCTACGAGATAGTTAGGATAAATTGGGAATATAGATAGATATTCATTTAATTTAAAATGGAATAATTGGAGATATCCAATAAATCCTTGAAAGGGATTAAGGTATGTGTTGTTTATTAAAGTAAGAAAATACTTTGGGTTTAGTATCATTCATATATGATTGCATGATTATGATTCTTGGAGAGAATGTTTGAGATTATTGGTCATCGCTGGATGTAATTGGCAAATATGGACATTTATATATATTCGAGGAGGAATATATGGTATATGTATATACTATGTGAATAAAGTATATATATGATATGATGTAAATGACTTTTGAAAATATAAAAATGAATGTTTTCAAATGGAAAAAGAAATGATTTTTATAAATAATAATTTATGGATACACACCTCTCTAAATCGCTATCATAAGGGACGTTGCGTGCGTATGGTGAAGCCCCCTGTCTAATGAATGCAGAGTGGATATAGCCCTATAGGCCATATGAGCGATTATTGTATGTTTTCTGCGCTGGTGAGGTAATTCTGAGTGTGGTTATGACTCTCCCGCGGGCATATGGCCGCTTCCCGACATCTTGCGTTGTAGGATCTCAGGTTGTCTTGATGATAGGCCCTGGAAGATGATAGCCATTTAGGGACGGCACAGTGGGAAACCCGGACGGGCGGTCTTAGAATGCGTTATATGATATGTTAAAGTAATTTATGATAATAAATTGGCTTTAAAGACATTTTCTAGATGGAAGAAGGGAAATAGGATAAATGAATTGGCTTCGGATACGTTTCCCGGATGGAAGAAGGGAAATGGAAGCATATGATATGAAAAGCATTTTTATGATAATAAAATTGGCTTTTAAATACATTTCAAGGATGGAAGAAGGGAAATGGGATGTTGTAAAACGGAAAAGCATTTTTATGATAATAAAGTTTGCTTTTAAATACATTTCCTGGATGGAAGAAGGGAAATGGGATGTTATAAAACGGAAAAGCATTTTTATGATAATAAAACTAGCTTTAAAAAAAGTTATGTGGTCTGTTAAAGCAATCCATGATAATGAGTTAGCTTTTAAATGCATTTCCTGGATATAAGAAAGGAAATGGAAAGTTTTGAGATAAAAATGAAAATGAAGTAATTCTCATTCCGGGAGATAGATCCGGATTTATATTGTAATATGAATATATATGGATAAAACGAGTACCGCGGGTCTAATGGATCCCGACGATCGACCTTGCCGAGTAGTGTATCGGGGGGTTCCTTGTTTGGATTTCGCTTTGCGAGACACCCCACGCACGAACATGGCATTGTGTTGAGACTGGGGAGAAGTTTAATCCTTAGTGCTCGAATATTTTTTTTTCTTATTTGGTGTATGTATATGTATGTACGTTATGTACTAAGGGTCTAATGGATCTCGACAATCGACCTTGACGCGCAGTAGTGTATCGGGGGGGGGGGGTTCCTTGTTTGGATTTCGCTTTGCGAGACACTCCATGCACGAACTTGGCACAGTGTTGAGAATGAGGAGAAGTTTATCCCTTAGTACTTGGACTATCTAAGGTTGGTAGTAGTTGGGTGATAGACTAGTTTAGCAGGGTAGCTTGACTAGCATGTTTGGAGGGATGCGCTTGGAGTTCACTATTAGAAGATAGGTGAGGGGTATCTCATGGGAGTGCGATACCAAATTTAAATATGAGATAAAACCTTTTTCTAAAAATAAGGCATTTATGCACTTGCTAAATATTTTCAAAACACGAGCTCTGACCCGTTTATATACTTTTCCTCTCTTGCTATATATATATTACATCGGTGTCCAGACACAGGGACGTCTGGATGACACTTCTTTCGAGTCAGACGTCAGCCGCAGCTGCTGTGGATGCATGCAGGTTCTCAATAGACGCTTCTATCATTGTACTCTAGATAGGAGATATTGTATAAACATTCGGGTTAATAACCCAATTGCATTTATTTATCGTTTTAGTATGGCATTCAATATGGTTGTATATTTTGACCGAGTGTTCGGTTATTTTATTTCATTTCAGTTTCATTTACGCAAACTGTGTGGATGTTTAATTTGTAATTGCTTAAAAAGAGTAGTTAAGTAAAATATTTTGACGCCAGCGTAATAGGTTATTAATAATTGAATGGATTTTCGACAGTGATGCTAAGAATGATCTATATAAGGCTCCTGTTTTAATTTGATATAGGAGTGATATCGCATGCTTAATACTTTATGTATCATATTGGTATCATTTTCTTACATCTTAGTTGGTATCCATTATTATTTTGTTTCCAACGTGCTTTAAAGTTCTCATCGCTTTATGCACAATTGCATGTTGAACTTGTTATCCCATTTTCTTTATCCCTTGTTTAGTTTAAGGGGTGTATATTCTTTAATTGGGGGAGATAAGTTAATTTTTGATTCTTTTGTCTATGCCTGAACAAAAAGGGGGAGAATGATAGGTGTAGAAATGGTATCTAATCCTATTGTAATCGTATCTTAGTTTGGGATATTTAACTTAGGGGGAGTCGCTATATTCTTAGGTTGATCATAGTTGATAAAGGGGAGAATTAATTTAGGGGGAGTAATTATTTTACTTGCATTTAATATTTTGATATTCCCTATGCGTTTGATAGTTTGCTTATGTGTGCAGGAATTCTTCTAAATGGCAACGTTCATCATCGGGCAAAGATATTGATCCTTGGGTTGTTTGAGTCAAGCTATTGTAGATTTATTTTGGGTGGGACATTTTTGTCAGTCTAGTAGAGCTTGACTGCCCTGTAGGATTTTTGTTGGTTTTTGTCCCGAAATAGCCAAAGGGGGAGATTTGTAAGGACACAAATTTCCAATTGAGTCCTTTGTTGTTTTGGCTCAATTTCGGACAAAACGTTTGAGTTATAGGATAGATTTATTGACCTTCCTTCAAGCCTATGAAATTCTAAAGTTGAAGATGTAGCATCCAAGTTTATAAAGCTTCATCAAATGCCAATTTAGTGTGCCTCGTTTCTACGTCATCAACAATGTTCCAATGCTCCTAAGGTATGAATGCAATACACACACACACACACACACACACACACACACACATATATGTATATATATGTTGGATCTTGGAAATTAATTGGGTGCAATTTATAATTTTTATAAATTAATTTTAACGACTTTGTTTTTCTCAGAAAAATATTTTTTAGAACTTTCCATAAAAGTTTTGGGCTTAAACTTAATATTTCATTTTTCTGAGAAGTCGTTCGAACCACACTAGAATCTCGTTCGAACGAGATGCCAGGTCATTCGAACGAGATTTCGGACGATTTCCTTTTTTCCCTTCTGGAACATCGTTAGTAAATCCATTCGAACGAAAAGTCAATCTAACGAAAAGTCGTTCGAACGAGTTTTGGCGGGAAATTATTTTGGGCAGTTTTTAACAGTTTTTCCCACTTTTCCCACTACTTTACCCCCACTAGCTTTTTGACAGATTTAACTAGTGCGGGAACAACATTTTTTAAGACTTTTTTATAACCTTTTCTTCACCAAGAGTGTTTTGAGAGTTAATTCTTCCAAAGAAAAAGTCCCCTTGAATTTTTGTTAAATCGTTTTAATCCTTAGAACAAAATGAAGGTTTACAGACCCATATTATTTGTTTATCCAAGTTTATACATATATTTATATACTTCTCTTGGAGTTTGGCACCGGTTTTTTATCTCTACGATTTGAAGAGAAGTTTGGGTTTGCTTCTAATTCCCACAAAGAAGAAGATTGTTTGTGTTGGCATACCCACTTGGAGAAAGGATGCTAGACCGACTGACGGTGATCAGAAAAAGTTCGATTGGTGGATTTTGAGATCGCGGTGGAGCTCCGTGGTTATTCTCTAGGTAGAGGTTGATACAAGAAGATGCGTCGGGGCTTGAAGGAGTCGAGTCGAGTGTTCTAAGTCATCTTGCTTGTATTTGTAAATTCTGTACTTAGTGGATTTGAGGCTAGGGCCGTCCGAGTTTTTTCCCGTTATGGGTTTTTCCTCGTACATCGGGGCGTAGTGTGATGGATTTACTTTTATCTTGCAAAATAACTTAAAATGCATGCTTAGGCTAATTCAAGATAAAATTTGGTTTAATTGTCAAACTTAATTAATTTGGTGCTAATTTAATTTGGATAATGTTTATGTCAATTTATTCAAGTCCTCGCTTAATTTGTTAAAATTGGTGTGGCCTAATTTGATAATATTGAAAATATGACTTAGGCAAATTTGTAGGACTTCTGTTAAATTTGTTAAAGTGAAAAATTCATTTATTAATTAATTTAATTTCACTTTAAGTTGTGTTTAATTTTAATTTGAGAAGAAATTAAAATTTTGTTGTTTAATTGAACCATCTCTTGCTTCCGCACATCTACTTTAAAAGGAATTTATCCTTTTCAAATTGGTATCAGAGCCGAAGCGCTAATTTATCGCGTCAAAGATCCGTTTTTTGACTTTTACAATTTTTGTACTCGTATTTTTAGGTGGTTCACTTTTTACTCACTCTCATTTTTTTTGTTTTGTATCTTTCGATGGGACGTCTTAATGATAATGAAGTTTTTGATATTCGAGAGGAATTTAATGGGCTTAATTGTGTAACGAAAAATTAAGAGAATTAAATTTGAGATTTGCAAAAAGAATTAAATTTCTTGAAAATGAAAATTCTTGTTTTAAAGCTAAAGTTGAATTTTTGCAAACCTCGCTATCTCAAAAAGATATTTTTCGTGAAAAGCTCATGGACATAAATAAGAATTTTAATATTTTAGAAATGTCCAAGAAATAGAGTGATGGTCGACAAAAGACTCTTAGGGAAAAGTTTGCTCACATTGAGGGGGAGCGTGATAACCTGCTAGGGGTTATAGAAAATTTAAAGAAGGAGTCCCGTAAAATTGAGGAGTCTTATTTATTACTTGAGTCCAAAATTTTAAAAATGAAAAATGATTTACGAGACTCGAGTAGTAGTTGTAATGGTTCTATCTCATCTAGTTCAAATACTTCCGTTGCTAAAGCTAAAACCATTGTTTGTTTTAGAGGGTCTACTTTATCCAAAGACTTTAGAAAAGCTCATACCTTAGGCATCATTCCTCGTGTTTTCACATGCTTGCATTGTAGTAGGAAAGGTCACCTTAGGTCATTTTATTTTGATCTTAAAAGAAGTCCTAGGAAGTTTATGTCTCGCATTCCATTTGTTTCCAAGTCCCATCATTTTAAATATACATCTATATGGGTTCGAAAATCATTTTTAGACGCGCTAGATATTAGATTTCTTGATTCTCATTTGCTTTCACATGAAACCTCCCTCTCTAAATTTAAAGGTTGAATGTGTTAGTTGATTTCGCATACTCTAGATTTTTGTGCTTCATATTATATATCATTGCTAGGTGTATGCATGTTTAGTTATTTTCTAGTCATTTCTTTATTTCATATCTCATGCTAGAAATTATGACTTATTTATCTTTTGTATTATATTTCTTTTGATTTGCATTAAATATAAAATACAAAAAGATTTTTTTTTATAATTTGGGTTTTATTACTTGATAATTTAATCTTAATGGAAAATTCAAATGATTTTTGTTTATCTTTTGAGTATATATTTTTAATTTTGGTTAAAAATTTCAAAAACTCAAAAAGATTTTTTGTGTGCGTATTTTAGTTTGACACACTTTATGTGGCATATACTTGTGTTAGAACCCCTTCTTTTACGCTTTCATGTGGCTAGAACTTTTGGTTTAGATTGTCAATCCTTATTATGTTCTTTTCCATGCTTACATGGAGTAGTTGGATTTTGTGTTGATTAAATGGATTCTATTTTTATACGCCTCAATTCACACATGCATAAGCCCTTTTGATATTATAACTTCATATGTATATTTGAGCTTTGTGAGGTGTTCTCCTACCTATCTTTTCATCTACATATTATATGATCTAGGAGGACTAGTGCATGTTAAAATACGTTGCACGTGAGATTTTTGAGAAATAAAAAATGTTATATATAAATGTGCACGGGGAAGGGCTCCGAAAGGATTTATTATCCTTTGCGATTAGTAAGCCACCGTTTGCTTGGACCTAGAAGAAATACGTGGTCCAAAGGCCTAAAACAGAATAATGCCATTAAAAGAAAATATTTGCCAAGGCCTAGGTTTAGATGATTTTTCATTCAAAAATAATATATGCTTATTGAGGGAGATTGGACGGTATATCAACGGGTTGCACAATGTCCATTTATCCTAGTTGCTTTTTCAATGTCTTGACTCTATTGGTTTGTAGAATCACCAACATGATAGGCTTGTATGCATTGTGTATGTTTGTTCATTGAGTTCAATTTATATTGTCACATGAGGTTATATTCAAATGTGATGAAGTTTGCAATCAATTGAGAACTGCGTGAACATGTTTTAAGTGATTGGGTCTAAATTTAATTGTTGTTAGTTCACACCCCAACATTTCCGTTTCCATATGACACATTTTGGCCATACGAGTGTGAAAATATTATCTTATTTTGTGTCATTTGTGTATTTATATCTTTATATATGTGCGTGTGCATCTTTGGTATATCTACAGTATGTATATATGATATATTTATTTGGTCTTTGCCTTGCTTTCTAGTCCATATATGCTTTAATTCATAATTGGTATCCATCTTGTTGCATTCTTTGTTGATATCGCGTGCTTAATACTTTATGTATCATATTGGTATCATTTTCTTACATCCTAGTTGGTATCCATTATTATTTTGTTTCCAACGTGCTTTAAAGTTCTCATCTCTTTATGCACAATTGCATGTTGAACTTGTTATCCCATTTTCTTTATCCCTTGTTTAGTTTAAGGGGTGTATATGCTTTAATTGGGGGAGATAAGTTAATTTTTGATTCTTTTGTCTATTCCTGAACAAAAAGGGGGAGAATGATAGGTGTAGAAATGGTATCTAATCCTATTGTAATGGTATCTTAGTTTGGGAGATTAAACTTAGGGGGAGTCGCTATCTTCTTAGGTTGATCATAGTTGATAAAGGGGAGAATTAATTTAGGGGGAGTAATTATTTTACTTGCATTTAATATTTTGATATTCCCTATGCGTTTGATAGTTTGCTTATGTGTGCATGAATTCTTCTAAATGGCAACGTTCATCATCGGGCAAAGATATTGATCCTTGGGTTGTTTGAGTCAAGATACTGTAAATTTATTTTGGGTGGGACATTTTTGTCAGTCTAGTAGAGCTTGACGGCCCTGTAGGATTTTTGTTGGTTTTTGTCCCGGAATAGCCAAAGGGGGAGATTTGTAAGGACACAAATTTCCAATTGAGTCCTTTGTTGTTTTGCCTCAATTTCGGACAAAAACGTTTGAGTTATAGGATAGATTATTGACCATCCTTCAAGCCTATGACATTCTAAAGTTGAAGATGTAGCAGCCAAGTTTATAAAGCTTCATCAAATGCCAATTTAGTGTGCCTCGTTTCTACGTCATCAACAATGTTCCAATGCTCCTAAGGTATGAATGCAGTACAACACACACACACACACACACACACACACACACACACACACACACACACACATATGTTGGAGCTTGGAAATTAATTGGGTGCAATTTATAATTTTTATAAATTAATTTTAACGACTTTGTTTTTCTCAGAAAAATATTTTTTAGAACTTTCCATAAAAGTTTTGGGCTTAAACTTAATATTTCATTTTTCTGAGAAGTCGTTCGAACCACACTAGAATCTCGTTTGAACAAGATGCCAGGTTGTTCGAAAGAGATTTCTGACGATTTTATTTTTTCCCTTCTGGAACATCGTTAGTAAATCCATTCGAACGAAAAGTCAATCTAACGAAAAGTCGTTCGAACGAGTTTTGGCGGGAAATTATTTTGGGCAGTTTTTAACAGTTTTTCCCACTTTTCCCACTACTTTACCCCACTAGCTTTTTGACAGATTTAACTAGTGCGGGAACAACATTTTTTAAGACCTTTTTATAACCTTTTGTTCACCAAGAGTGTTTTGAGAGTTGATTCTTCCAAAGAAAAAGTCCCCTTGAATTTTTGTTAAATCGTTTTAATCCTTAGAACAAAATGAAGGTTTACAGACCCATATTATTTGTTTATCCAAGTTTATCCATATATTTATATACTTCTCTTGGAGTTTGGCACCGATTTTTTATCTCTACCGTTTGAAGATAAGTTTGGGTTTGCTTCTAAATCCCACAAAGAAGAAAATTGTTTGTGTTGGCATACCCACTTGGAGAAAGGATGCTAGATCGACTGACGGTGATCAGAAAAATTTCTATTGGTGGATTTTGAGATCGCGGTGGAGCTCCGTGTTTATTCGCTAGGCAGAGGTTGATACAAGAAGATGCGTCGGGGCTTGAAGGAGTCGAGTCGAGTGTTCTAAGTCATCTTGCTTGTATTTGTAAATTCTGTACTTAGTGGATTTGAGGCTAGGGCCGTCCGAGTTTTTTCCCGTTATGGGTTTTTCCTCGTACATCGCGGTGTAGTGTGATTGATTTACTTTTATCTTGTAAAATAACTTAAAACGCATGCTTAGGCTAATTCAAGATAAAATTTGGTTTAATTGTCACACTTAATTAATTTGGTGCTAATTTAATTTGGATAATGTTTATGTTAATTTATTCAAGTCGTCGCTTAATTTGTTAAAATTGGTGTGGCCTAATTTGATAATATTGAAAATATGACTTAGGCAAATTTGTAGGACTTCGGTTAAATTTGTTAAAGTGAAAAATTCATTTATTAATTAATTTAATTTCACTTTAAGTTGTGTTTAATTTTAATTTGAGAAGAAATTAAAATTTTGTTGTTTAATTGAACCATCTCTTGCTTCCGCACATCTACTTTAAAAGGAATTTTCCTTTTCAAATTGGTATAAGAGCCGAAGCGCTAATTTATCGCGTCAAAGATCCGTTTTTTGGCTTTTACAATTTTTGTACTCGTATTTTTAGGTGGTTCACTTTTTACTCACTCTCATTTTTTTTGTTTTGTATCTTTCGATGGGACGTCTTAATGATAATGAAGTTTTTGATATTCGAGAGGAATTTAATGGGCTTAATTGTGTAACGAAAAATTAAGAGAATTAAATTTGAGATTTGCAAAAAGAATTAAATTTCTTGAAAATGAAAATTCTTGTTTTAAAGCTAAAGTTGAATTTTTTCAAACCTCGCTATCTCAAAAAGATATTTTTCGTGAAAAGCTCATGGACATAAATAAGAATTTTAATATTTTAGAAATGTCCAAGAAATAGAGTGATAGTCGACAAAAAACTCTTAGGGACAAGTTTGCTCACATTGAGGGGGAGCGTGATAACCTTCTAGGGGTTATGGAAAATTTAAAGAAGGAATCCCGTAAAATTCAGGAGTTTTATTTATTACTTGAGCCCAAAATTTTACAAATGAAAAATGATTTACAGGATTCGAGTAGTAGTTGTAATGGTTCTAGCTCATCTAGTTCAAATACTTCCATTGCTAAAGCTAAAACCATTGTTTGTTTTAGAGGGTCTACTTTATCCAAAGACTTTAGAAAAGCTCATACCTTAGGTATCATTCCTCGTGTTTTTACATGCTTGCATTGTAGTAGGAAAGGTCACCTTAGGTCATTTTATTTTGATCTTAAAAGAAGTCCTAGGAAGTTTATGTCTCGCATTCCATTTGTTTCCAAATCCCATCATTTTAAATATACATCTATATGGGTTCGAAAATTATTTTTAGACGTGCTAGATATTAGATTTGTTGATTCTCATTTGCTTTCACATGAAACCTCCCTCGCTAAATTTAAAGGTTGAATGTGTTAGTTGATTTCGCATACTCTAGCTTTTTGTGCTTCATATTATATATCATTGCTAGGTGTATGCATGTTTAGTTATTTTCTAGTCATTTCTTTATTTCATATCTCATGTTAGAAATTATGACTTATTTATCTTTTGTATTATATTTATTTTGATTTGTATTAAATATAAAATACAAAAATATTTTTGTTTATAATTTGGGTTTTATTTCTTGATAATTTAAGCTTAATGGAAAATTCAAATGATTTTTGTTTATCTTTTGAGTATATATTTTTAATTTTGGTTAAAAATTTCAAAAACTCAAAAAGATTTTTTTGTGTGTATTTTAGTTTGACACACTTTATGTGGCATATACTTGTGTTAGACCCCCTTCTTTTACGCTTTCATGTGGCTAGAACTTTTGGTTTAGATTGTCAATCCTTATTATGTTCTTTACCATGCTTACATGGAGTGGTTGGATTTTGTGTTGATTAAATGGATTCTATTTTTGTATGCCTCAATTCACATATGCACGAGCCCTTTTGAAATTTTAACTTCATTTGTATATTTGAGCTTTGTGATGTGTTATCCTATCAATCTTGTCATCTACATATTATATGATCTAGGAGGACTAGTGCATGTTAAAATACGTTGCACGTGAGATTTGTGAGAAATAAAAAATGTTATGTATATCCCAAGAATACTCTCTCTCTCTCTCTCTCTCTCTCTCTCTCTCTCTCTCTCTTTCTCTCTTATGATAAAAGCTTGCATTACCTATCCAAAATCGTTCAGAAAGAAGAGGTGTGGAGTTGTTTGCTATCCTTGAACAACTCAAAGGTTTTGGGATGAAATTACCATATAAATTGACCCTCGAAGAAAGAACTTATGAGAAGATTAGTGACATATATATAGAAGTCTAAAAGTGGGCCCATTAATCCAATGATTGGTTTGTAACTTTAGAGTAATTCAACTTGGATGATATCTTTCAGGTTTTGATTGAAGAATGTATAAAAAAGAATAATGTGTGTACAACACCCGAGCTACTCTCAATATTGAAGCTCAAGGGATATATGGTCCCTTCCCCATAACTCTTGTCCTCAACACGGGAAGATCTAAATGATGAAGTTGTTGAAGTTGTTATAATGATTTTTCTTGTAATAACAACATTGTTGCAATTGGGTGGGGGATGACTCTTATTCCTTTGATAACTCAGGTGGTAAATCCAATGATGAAACCCGTAGTGCAATTTCCTCCTTATACGGGAAAATATCTTTTAAAGAATTATTACCAATGATAAATAAGGTTTCTCCTGATTCAAAAATAGATGAGGACTTCCCCGGTTGCGGTTTCCTTGAACCATGGTACGATGTTGACGTGAAGAAATTGAAGCTAGGATTTGAGATCTTCTTCGAGGATAAATTTACTTGAACTGTAGGCCCAAAGCATGAGGTGATACCTCTGACCATCAAGTCTGCTAACTCGAGCACCTCAAACAAAAAAGTAAAAAAAAGCGCTGAAAAGACTGACAATGATGAATCATTTGTCTTCAATATGATGAGGATGGACTCTACATGATCCATGTTGAGTTTGAATCGTCCGAAAATTCCTTAAAGACAACTCCTGCTAATAAGCCCCACCTCAACTGGAGAAATGTCCTGGTCAACCCAACGCTGCCTGTCTAAAAACCTACTATTTATCCTTTAGACTATGAATCTGTTTCCCCTTTTTCTATTTTTGATGAAAGTGTAAATAACCTTATTCAATAAGGTCCTCAATTTTGGGTTTCTTGAAAATATTGTCAATGAAATAAATTAAGATTTTGAGTATCTTGTTGTGCCTTATATTAATTGAATTGATTCTAATTAAACAATTAATGAAGATGATCTATGATTAGAAAATTCTTAACTGATATCAATAAGGAAAAAATCAAATGACATAATATCATTCAAGCTAATGATGATGAGACCACTATTATTAATTTTAGTTCTAGTGGCACTCTGCACAAGATTATGATATTTTCAACCTTTAACGAGCATGAGTGGTCACAATTCGAAGAGTTCATGAAAGAATTTGTGGACATTTTCATATGGTCATACAATGATAGGCCTAACATCAACCTAGAGATCGTCCAATATGAGATCCTGACTTATCCTGAATGCAAGTATGTTAAGCAAAAGCTAAGAAAACTTCAGCCTGAATGGTCCATCAAATTGAAAGATGAAGTGGTCAAATAATTGAACATAGGTTTCATCTATGTGGTCGAATATCCAATTTGTCTTGCCAACATTGTTCTTATGCTAAAATCAGAAGGGAAAGTTCGAATTTGCGTCGACTATAGAGATTTGAGCAAAGCTTCCTTGAAAGATGATCACCCATTTCTCAATATCGACATGATCATCGAAATATCCCTCCATTAACGCCCTCAAATAATTTATCGACGACTTTATGGGTTATAATCAGATCAAGATGCTTCCCGACCACCAATAAAAATATTCTTTTACCACTCTGTGGGTTACTTTTGATATACTATCATGACTTTTGGTATCGAAGAATACCGAGGCTACATATCAAAGAGCAACCACAACCATCCTACATCATCTTATCCATCAAGAGGTAAAAGTCTATGTTTACGATTAGATCATCGAGTCCAAGGCTCGAGAAGGTCGTGTTCCTGCCTAGAGGAAATTCTTTGAACGGTTACAAGAGTACTAGATGCGTCTCAATCCACAAAAATGGATTTTTGGTGTCACAATGGGTAAACTCCTGGGCTTCATGGTTGGAGAAAGCAGGATCGAAGAAGACCCTAAAAAACTCAAGGTAATCCTCAAAATTATACCACCCCGGATTGGAAAAGAAGTTTGTGGTTTCCTAGGCAAACTCCAATACATTAGTAGATTCATAAGCCAACTCACCTCCATTAACGATCCCATCTTCAAGCTCCTCCGAAAGGATTCAACCAAATTCTGGAATGAGGCATGTCAAGAAGCCTTCAATAAAATCAAATAATACTTCACCAGAACTTTGATGCTCATGCCAATGTAGCTTAGTCTCCTCTTGATCTTGTACTTAACTAGTAACATACATTATAGCTGCGGATGTGCTAGCCCAATAAATCAAAGAATCATGTAAGTAAAGAGAGATCTACTATGCCGATAGAAAACTAGTAGGGTACGAAGTAAACTATAGAATTTTGGAGATAGTGTGTGTCACACTGGTTTGGGTCACCCAGAAACTTTGACACTATATATTTTCATTCCTTATCAGGTTAGTGTCTTGAATGGATCCTATGAACTACCTTCTAGAAAAGTATTCCTTAACAAGAAACATAGCCCGTTGGTTGTAATTTTTAATCGCATTAAACATCAAATATGTCATGCAAAAGGCCATCAAATGAGGATCCATCTCTAATTACTTAGCCGAAAATCCCATGGGAGTAGCCAATGTATGATGTATGAATTCTTGAATGAGGATATGAAGAGCACTGGTGGCAAATGTTCTTTGACATAGCAACCAACAAGAAGGGATGTGTCATTAGGATACTCCTGATCATGCTTATCGATTCTCATACTCCCTTCACCTTCAAGTTAGACTTTCCTTGCACCAATAACATAACAAAATATGAAGCATGCACTATGGGTATTAAGTTTGACCTCGTGAGGAATTCGGTACCTCGATGTTTATGAAAACATGACTCTTATCACAGGATAAGTCTTCTGAAATGGAAAGTCAAGACAAGAAACTCCTACCTTTTCACACTCACCTTGAAGAGCTCGCTTCATAATTTAAGGATTTCACCTTTCACTACCTCTCTCGCTGGAAAATAGTTTTGCCAATGCATTGGAAACTTTGGCACCATGGTTGACTTGTCCGAGAGAATAATAATGCCCCCCTTTAAAGTTCAGACATTATCCAAAACCAATTCAATGCTAACACATCAAGCTCGCTACAAAAAAAGGTCAAAAAAAATTAGTTATGGTATTATGATATTTGGTGCCTCAAGAAGCATGGTCAATATCCTCAAGGGGATGATAAGAAAGGCCGCATGACGCTTTACAAGCTTGCAACTCATACATTATCTACGATAAAACACTATTTAAAAAAAATTTCGATGGCACTCATTTGTAATGCATAGCATAGGTTAACATTAAAAAGGTAATGTAAAAAATCCATAGTGGAGAATGTGTGCCTCAGATTAGCAGTCATATGCTTGCCAAGAAAATTGTCTGAATGGGATACTATTTAACCACTATAGTCCAAGTCTGTGCTGCTTATGTCAGAAGATCCTTCAAATGACAAAATTTGCCAATATTCAGCACTTACCACCTCAAAGATTTATATAACATGAACTCTACCCTTCCCTTACCAACTTAGAGGAATTGACATCATTGGTAAAGTCACTTCGAAAGAATCAAATGGGAATGAATTCATCCTGGTCACCATTGATTCTTTTACCAAATGGGTTGAAGCTAAATCATATGTGGTATTCAATGTGAATAAAGTAGCTTATATCACTACGGGGTCCCTCACGAGCTTATACCAGATAATGGCCTCCATTTCAAAGCAAAATTTACCGAAGTAGTCGATAAATATGGACTTTTAAGACACAAGTCTTCTCCTTATTGATCGCAAACTAATGGGGTTATTGAAGATGCTAATAAAAGCCTCAAATCCATAATCAATAAGATGACTGAGAGTTGCAGGGATCGTACAAATTAAATTCCTTATTCCCTCTGATGCTAGAGTGCTTCTGTTAGAGAACCAACTACGGCTATCCCTATTCCTTCGTATATGCCATGAAAGCACTCATGCCTGTTGAACTTAAAATACCATCCCTATGGCATGGAGAAGATTCTTTTCCCTATCGATGGTGATATCCTTGTATGTGATTATCAGAGAGATTTCGTCTGGATAAAAATAAACTGAAATCTTTATACCACGTACAAGGGTATCACCGTCGCATTGCAAGATTATTTAACAAAAAGATCAAAGACCACGGTGAGCGAGAAGGCGACCTTGTTCTCAAAAAAATTATAGAACTCATCAAAGACCCAAAAGGGAAATTAAGTCCCAATTGGAGTTTGTCGTACCTTATGAAGACCTTTATGGAGAATAAATTGCCAATCTAATCAACTTAGAACGACTCAAGAAATTTTACCCTTGATTAGATGCTCATTGCACTACGCAATTCTAACCTCCATTCCATTATAAAAAAAACTTTTATTTCCTCCCTTTGAAAGAACTACGTAGGACCTAATCCTCTCAAATGTCTTTTAAAACATACAAATAATTTTTATCCCCATAGAGATACGTAGGGAGCCCATAAAATAACTTTGGGAGCGATCATTTCTCATTAACAAAATGGTATTCTTTTCTTCCATCAAGAGACACTAGTCTCTCTCATCATTTAAAATTAACAAAAGGATTATGTATGCCTTAACTATCAGTATATATAAGTCAAACATAAAGAAATTCTTCTAAAGGGAAGAACAAAATACGTCAGCACCACCATTTATTTGAAACATCTTTCCAAATGTACGGATTACACGAAGCATCAGTAATTAGAAAGTACCAAATACTTACATAAACCTGTACCTACCACATATAAGCCTATATACGATGCCCATAGCATAGCCTACCAACCATTCCCAAACACAAAAGAAATACCTAAACGTATATCAACAAGCCTACCAAACCCATCAAATACCGACACCAAATCCTATGCCAATCATGTTCCTTAAAAGATTCACAAATAAACTCATCTCAATTGCCATAACCTTACCATCATTATCAATTCCACAATTATCGTTATCCCTCGGGATCCCCCAGGAATCCCAATTCAGGTTATATATCATCATGCGCTTAATATATACCTTGAATATTTTGGACGACATCACCACACCTCATTCCAAAACCTCAACTATCATAAGACACCTCTGCCCAACTTTGTGAGCACAAACCTTCATAACCAAGTCCTTACATAACCACCTCAGATAATCTCCTAACACTACCACGAAATCCCCCACAGATTGAGTGAGTCAGATCGGTAGATGGCCTGTAATGTAGGCACAAAGCCCCTAAAGACACCCTAGGTGATACAGTCAGGTCCTCCACTATATAAAATTTAGTTATATATGGAGGAAATTTTTTATCCCTGCCCACTTGACACAAAAGAATCCAGAGAAAATAGAAAGAAGTCAGGCAGAGACCAACAAGCTGAGAATAACATAAGTTATCCAATTATAGAATGGGCACCAATTCTCCCCACCAGGGTAAAGACTAACAAAGACATTGATCATGAGAAAATTGAGTGATCAAGTAAGGTCACTTGTTGTCATTATCGATCTCCCACCGTGGTATAAATAACCTAAACTTTAACTACACTTGTTTATAAGTATATCAACGAGTTTAGATGTCGAATCCAGAGGGAATTTTGTTTAGAATTTAACTGATTTATTACTTGTGAATAAAAGTGTAAAAGATATTTGTTGTAATTAAAAGTTTATATAGACAAATCTTGAAACTAGATTAATAACAAGAATTAAAACTATTGATTGAAAATAGTATTCCTCGCCTCAGACCAATTAGCATAAATGGTTACATGGGAAGAAAAGCTTTATCAATACTTATGTGGACAATTAATAAAACCTAGATATATCACCCCCTAAATTCTCATAAAATCCTACTTTGATTTTGGCATCAACAAATAATCCCCAGATTACGTGCGAAGTGTTGAAAATGTGGCGCATACATGATATACTCCATTATGTTTCCTAGGTTTAAAATAAGAACAACCTAACTAGTCAAAACTATCCTAATCCATCATATCATAGAAAATCAACCAAATAATCCAAAGTGAGTTCAACCATATCAACCTAATTTAATTAGCTAGAGAGCATTATAAATGACAATGAATTAAAGGAAAATAATAGATTAATAAATAAACCTAATTATCAAAGCTTGAAAACTAATTAACAAAGCAAGAAATAAATTAAGAAGGTTTAAATAAATGGAAGAATAAGATGAATAGTAATTACAAAATCCAAATGGACAAACCCTATGTGTATGTGTGGTGTGTGTATGTGAGAGAGAGAGAGAGAGAGAGAGAGAGAGAGAGAAGCTCCCAAAATTAACTCTAAATATTAATTATACTAAAAATTAGATAATGAAAAAAAATATCCACTTACTATTTATAGTAAGTGAACTAAACCAAAAAGATAAGCAACATAATTGGCAAATCTCAAAATATTTGAGACCATTGATCGATCGATCGATGAAAGAGAATTTTGTGCACTTTCAACTTCTGAATCGATTCGGGGTAGGGGCCGAATCGTTTCGACACATGTAGGATTGACACATTGGGTTGTCCTCTAATTTTACTTGGCTCATAATGTAAAAAAAGCCGCACTTTGTTTGTTATAAGTCAGAATGATGCACTGTCGGCGGCTACGCAAAGAAAAATCGGAGAGCTATGTATCCGTAAAGTGTTTGGGACATAAGACCAAATGTTGAAATAATTAAAATGCCTTTGAAGATGTGCATAAAAATGAAAATTTTCAAGAATGCAACCAAACTTCATGGTTAGCATCCATAACACCTACAAAAATTTAATCATACCTCACAAAGCATATATATAATGAAAATAAAGGTTGTCTGGTTAACGATTATAAATATAGAAATTAATGGATACAAATATTCTAGAATGCACAAGAATAAAGGGTACTAAATTGCAATATTTGAGATGAATCTTACCCCCCTAACTTGCACGTTTCTAGTCCCTAGAAATGAATTGAAAAAAACTAGATGTACGAAATATACCAATAATGGGAAATATGTACAAAATATAAATGCCATTTTCACTGGTTCACGGTTACATTTAGCAAATGCAAGAAGCTGTTAAATCCCTATGTAAACCTCATGGACGAGTGTTGTCTCGTGAGGATTTTCGGGGATAAAACTCATAAACATAAAGTTTGCTAAAAAATTTACCCAAACAACTAATGCAACAAGCTCAACAACAATGAAAAACATTTCAACAAGTTATTAGCATAGTGAATGAATTCACTCAAAAGTCCGTAATAACTAACATTAATAGATTAATTTCATTATAATTGAAGCCTTAAATGTGGGTAGAAGAGTGAGCACAAGTGAAAAATTATAAATTGGCGAAACTTTTATGATCTGGATAAAAATTAAAGTACACTTGAATCTCAAAACCTCTTTAGTGATTAAACTAAACAAATTAAAACATTCTGAATGGGGTGTAACATACACGAGACTTGGGGGAAAAGTGAGTAAATGTAAAGGGAGGCAAGGCCGCTCACATGTCATCAGTGAAGAACTCTATGTAAAAAGTGAAAATTTATAATCTCAATAAAAGGATACCATTCATTAAATGAGGTGAAATGCACTTTAATAAATTATCGTAACTATTATGACTTTCGAATCAAATTCACGCTCGGATCAAATACGACTTTTTAAGGGTTATAACATAGGTTGGGTGAGGTGTATGAAATGAAAGGGATATTTAGAAAATCAAAGTGTTTGAAGGCTACACTTAGGATAAATAGAACATGTGAAAATTTTCAAAATTGGATTATAAATTCTATACAAAGCAAAGGATATTACAGTGGAGTATATCTTAACTTATTTTTTCAAGTAACTATGGGATTCTTATTTTTTTAATCCATTTCTTTTGTTTCCTTTTCATTTCTTTTCTTTGTCTCACTCTCGAGAATAAAATCCAACCCATTTGCTTAATTGCAACCATGAAACAAAAATATTATTAAATTTTAAGTATCATTCCAAAAAAAGGTATGGAAGGTGCATATGTGGTTTAAAAACTCCATTGTGAAATTGGTTATGTGATTTTTGGTTTTGAAACAAAAGGTTAATATTTAAGCTCAAAGGGGTTTGATTAGGGAAACTATAAGAAATGTGAGGTCAAGGTCAATATGGGTGTATACAAAGAGGGACTATGACCTTATCCTAAGATTTACATGATTCTCACGTCAAAACAACATTGAAAATCTTGCCCAAGTAACACATTTCTTAATGAACTCAATCAATGAACAATAAAAAAAACACTGAGATTATCGACGAATTTAACGTTTTCAAGGAGGGAAGAGTAACGTATAGACACTCACAAATGAAGAAAAATAAAAATTCCCACTTGGTAAGTATATACAATGTAATAAAAGATCACCGAGTTATAAAAATCTTGAACAAAATCACTTAAACAAGAAAAGTGCACGTGCTCATATTTTCAAAGTTCAATTCCTGAAGTTTTTATAATATTAATTATTCGAGGACTAAAGTCTAATAACTTATGAAATCGAGAACATGCATCATTGAATTATCTATTGGATCGGGCAATTATTTGAATGATTATCGAAAAAAGGGAAAAATGATCAACAAAGGAGAAAAAGAAAGAATATATTTTTGAAAACAATTTTGATTTTTTTACAAGAAAGGCATGCTTGGGAAGAACATATCAACCAATGAAACAACTATACAATGGGAATCATATCCCACACTCCCTAACATAAATGTTGCATAGTCCTCAATGTGAGTTAATGACACAAGTTAAAGAAAAGAAGGTAACGATATTATCCAAAATAGAGCGATCTCTGGATAGCAAAAGTACATTGATTCTACAAAACTTGTTAGAACCAAGCATAATAAAAAGAATAACTAAAACTATAACTAATTATACTAGACAAAAATGAAAAACAAAATATAAAACTAACTACTTTGTATAATTAAAATTTTAACTTCTATTTAACTATAAACTATGAGTTGAAAATTTTAAAGGTCCACCCAAAAAGTGATTTTACTTTGAGGTATTAATGGCTTAACCTCATTTAAGTTCATGCCTTCAAAAGGAATTCCGTTTCGACAACAGAAGACATATTTGACAACAGAAGACATAGTTTCGGCAGGATAAAGAAACTATCACCAATGATAAGTTTTTAGCGGATGATGGGGGTTTGGATTGAACCAGAGACAAGTACAAGTGGGATCCAAAATAACTGAATTTCCTTCCAAAGATTTTTCAAATGGAATGGGAGGTTGCACACATGGAGGCATAATATCCTTCATAAGAAGCAAATCAAGCAAACATTCCTCTATAAGAATTAGGTCAAAGTCATCACGACATTTATTTGATTATTGTAGTACTTGTAATGGTTATCAGTATCGAGAGATTCATCATCCCTCAAAAGTTGAATTTCAAACGAGAAAGATTTACTTTTAATGAAATCATATTCTAAAAATATTAGAGGTGAAGATTAAGTTTCAACCTCCTCTTTGTTTTCCAAAAAATAAATTGTTTAATTGCAAAGTTATTCAATTTACATATCTTCACAATTTTCATTCTCCTATATGCCTTGTGTGAAAAAAAGAATAATTTGATCAAAAGTAGGCATCCTTAGCTCGAGATACTCAAATTCGTCATTTGGATAAAAATATTCTACATCTTCAATACTTTCGAAAGAAAAATCATCATTGGATTTGAATAATGCATCCAAATCTTATTCCCAACAATGATTTTCTTCCTGGTAACGGTTTTAAAGCTTTTCATTCTCAATATTGCGAATGGCCTCATGCAATGTCATAGGTGGAGGCGCGAATTCTTCAAAATGAAAAGTTTGAGAACTACTTTCAAAATTATTATTATTATAAGAATTACTCAAGTTATTTCTATAATAATTCGGAGAACTATTATTACGATAAGTTTAAACTTCCCTATTACAATAACTTTGTGCCATCCTATTAGAAAAATAATTCTCAAAACTGCCCACATCCATTACTTGACTTTGGTAATACTCACCCATAGGCTTTTGAGTAGCCTCGTTTTGCATGTAATCACCAAAAGTCATTGAATTGGGGGGGGGGGGGGGGGGGGTGAGAATTATAGTTGTGATACAAATGTGAATCATTACAATCACTAAAAACATTAGAATAAATCATTATTACTCCAAATAGCTCAAGATGGTAAATTCATAAAGTGGTGCACGACCTTGAATTCAAGCGTTTCTTGGCAATCAAATGTATAAGTCTAGAAAATAAATTAAAACAAAGAATAAAGATACAAAGAAAAAATTATGAAATATTAAATCAATAATAATCTAAAGCGAAATAGTCCTCGACAATGATGCAATTTTTATTGGGAGAAAAACGGGTGGCTATGTAAGGCCACTTGTCGCTTTTATCGGTCTCCCACTACGATACAAAAAACCTAAACTTTAACTACACATATTTTATAAGTATAGTAGTGAGTCTAGGTATCGAATCCATAGGGAATGTTGTTTAAACTTTGATTGTTTTATTACTTCTGAATAATAGTATAAAAGATAATTTTTATAATTAAAAGTTAAACTAGACAAATATTGAAACTATATTAGTAACAAGAATGAAAACTATAGATTGAGAATAATATCCCTCACCTCACATTAATTAGAATAAATGGTTACATGGGAAGAAAATATTTATCAATATTAAATCTCATTTGGACAATTAATAAAAACTAGAGCTGTCACCCCTAAATTCTCATAAAAGCCTACTTTAATTTTTAGCGTCAACAAATATTTTCGAGATTATAGGCGAAAGGTCACAAATATGGCGTATACATGATATAGTCCAATATGTTTCCTATTCGTAATATCAAGAACAACCTAACCCGTCAAAACTAGCCTCATCCATCACACCATAGGAAATCAACCAAATAATCCAAGGTGAGTTCAATCATCTCAAACTAATTTAATTACCTGTAGAGCATTGTAAATGGCATGGAAACAAAGAAACGTAATAAATTAAGCAATAAACCTAATTAATAAAGCTATAAAAATGATTTAAAAAACAAGAAATAAGTTAAGAAAGCTTGAAATAATGGAATAAGAAGATGAATAGTACTTACAAAGCCCAAAATGGGCAAACCCTAGGAGAGAGAGAGAAAGAAGCTCCCCAAATCAACTCTCAACCTAACTTTACTAAAAACTAGATAATGAATAAAAGCCTCCACTTATTATTTATGGTAAGTGAATTAAATCCAAAAGAAAATAAATAAAATTAGAAAACCTCAAAATATTTGAGACCATCAATCAATCGATGGATGATCGATCGATCGATAAAATAGATTTTTGAGCACTGGCAACTTTCGAATTGATTTGGGGTAGGGGACGAATCGATTCAACACCTATAAGACTGGCACTTTGGGTTGTCCTCCAATTTCACTTGGCTCATTATATGGAAACATATGTATCTTCTTCGTTATAAGTCGGAAGGATGCATGCTGGCGGCTACATGAAGATCGTCGAAGAGCTATGCATCTGTAAAGTGTTCGGGCTAGAAACCCAAACTCTGAATTGACCAAAATGACCTTGAAGATGTGCAATAAGACGAAACTTTCTTGAAATGCAATCAAAATTCCCGCTTAGCAATCATAACACCTATAAAATCTTAATTATACCAAACAAAGAATATATATATAATGAAAATATAGGTTTTCTGGTTAATGAGCATAAATATAAGAACTAACGGATACAATTATGCTAAAACACACAAGAATAAAGGGTACTAAAATATAATATTCAAGACGAAAAATAATTTAGTCAAACTTTTGAGAGCTAGTTAGTCCAGTTATCCACCACTAGACCAAATCCATGCGAGGTTGAAGAAAGAAATGGGTAATACCAATCAGAGGATACTCTTGTGACACAACCAGACGGACCCTCTATGATAACCACATATACAACATCACGGGGCTACCTCACATCAAGACTATGCAACATTTTTGCCAGCATAGTAGAAGCAGGGTTGCAGCGGTAATTCATCCACAGTATTATAAGAGCTACCTTGATATCCTCATTCAGATCGTATGCCACTAAGATAATTTTGGTAATCAAACCTAGGGAATCTAGTCTAGAAAACCATTGTCCCTAAGGGATATTACCTCCCGCCCACACCAATGTTCGAGCAGTAGAAGGGGAGAAATACAACAATTTATCCAGGACCACCCGTGAGGAATATGAAAAATCGTGCATAGTGATAGTGATAGGAACTCATGGATTGATATGCAATATGGTAGAGAACTCTTCATAAGTTGGGCACAGCTTGTCTAATTCGAAACGGAATACGTGGTCCTACAAGTACTAAAATTGCATAGCCGCCTGCCATATACTCCAATTGATTGAGTGGTTGTGCAACAAAGAGGCATGACAATTCTTATAATTGACATTGTACAGAACATCGCGTCCGGCCTTTCAAGGTGGGCAACAAAAATCTTTGTCACGGGAATAAACCTTTGGGAAAATAAGGACGCTATAAAAGGAAGAGAAAGAGCTGAGGTATGATTCAAACCCTCACCCCAAGCCCTCTTTTATACTCGAGTTCCTCCATAAAGTGTTAAAATTCATGAACCAATAACTGCAATAAAGGAATTCAAGCACCAAGAGTGCAACAAGAGTGTAATAAAAGTTGAAAAGAAAATGTACCCGTTCAGATGTGTAGGTAGGCAAGCCAGGAAGAATGACGATCGGCACACCCCCTCAAATTTTGTTACAAAAACCTTAAAAACTTCAAGAAAAAATTCCAAAATTTGCCAAGATTATGCATTTTCACGTAAACGTCCTCAAGTTAAATTCATGCATTTAAAAATCATCAAAAATTGTAAATGTCTCTTAGAAATCTAAAAATTTCTCACACAATCGCATATAATTTATGAAAATATTACTCATCTTTAGGTCCACATAATTGACTTTTTTCAATCATCAGAACCCTAAAATTGACTTTTTCACTCTTTAGGTCATTAAAATTGAAATAAGGCCTTAAAACTAGACTTTGATCCTCTTAATTGATCGCATGCACTCTTTAGGTCCTCAAAATGACCTTGGCCTGCAGTATTCAATCGTGATCCACATAATCAGCTGCATGTTCTTTTTTAATCCTTAGAATTGATTTATGCCCTCAGAATTCAATGGTGATCCTATTGATAGGACCCACACACTCTTTAGCTGCTTAAAAATGACCTTAGCCATCAGAATTCGACCACAATCCTCTAAATTGATCCATTCCCTCTTTAGGTCCTCATAAATGACCTTAACCTTCAAAATTTAGCCGTAATCCTCTAAATGGGTCCCATGCACTCTTTAAGCCCTTAAAATTGACCTAGGCCATTATAATTAGGCCATGGTTCTTTGAATTGATCACATGCACTCTTTATGTCCTCAAAATTGACCTTAACTCGCCAAATTAGGCTGCGATCTACTTAATCGGCTACATGGAGTCTTTAGGTCCTCATAATTGACCTTAGACCTCAGAATTCAATCGTAATCATCTATATTGGTTGCATTCACTCTTAGGTCCTCATAATTTGGTCGTAATCCTCTAAATCGGTCATAAACATTCTTTTGGTTCTCAAAATTGACTTTAGCCCTCAAAATTAGGCTGTGATCCTCTGAATCAATTGTATGAACTCTATAGATCCTCAAAATTTACCTAAGCCCTCAGAAGTAGGCCGTGATCCTATAAATCGGTGACATGCACTCTTTAGGTCCTCCGAACTGACTTAAGATAATGAAGTTGGGATCCTCTAAATTAGTCGCTTACACTCCTTAGGTCCTTAGAAATGACCTTGATCCTCAGAATTGGAAATGAACCCCTGAATCGATCTCTTACGCTCTCTAGATCCTTATAATTCGACCTTTATCCCTAGCGTGATCAAAATCTACTCTTCCCCACTAAAATCCCAATGCGCAGAAACTAAACTCTCATAATTTCCATCAGGGTGTCTATCTTTTAACAACCTTCACTGATCCTAAACTTATCCCTCGAGGGACTTTGTAGACACCCAATTCTAGTACCTCTCGTACACATTTACATGGTATAAATAAAGTCCCTTCGAATCTCGGACCCCTGGTCCTCTTTCAAACCTTAACTAGAGACAACCAGATGCTTCCCAATCTGTGTTTGACTTTTGTCAACTCTAGGACTCAGGAGTATTTCAATTCACTTTCATAGGTTTCTGAATCCCCTATTTAACGATCCTGACCATGCATGAATCAAACCTACGGTTCACATTTAACAACTATTTTACCCAAATGCCGTAATCAGAGGTCACCAGATGCTTCCCGAGTTCTGTTTGATTTTTTTCAATTCTCAACCCCAGAGAATCTCACATAATTTCTAACCAACCATGAATCAGACCTACATTTTGCATTTAACAACCTTTTTACCCAGAAACTCTAAACGAAAGTCACTAGACACTTCCCGAGGTCAATTTGACTTTGGTCGACTCTCAAAACCAAGAGTATCTCAATACACTTATATATATATATATATATATATATATATATATGAATCCTCTTTCCAACAGTCTTGGCCGTGCACAAAATAGACTTATGATTTGCATTTAATTACTATTTTTTCGAAACACCGCACACCCCCACTGCCCACAAGCAGGGAAGACTTTACTTGGCCTCCAAGTATAATAGGCCAGTCGATAGGCAAGCCAATGTCTTTGATGGCTATAACCCTTCTTGAGCAGATTGGTACTTTTAGCTTTTTAGGGTTTCCTATTTAAGGAAACCTTAACCTCATTATCTAAGACCTTCTACCTCAAAATCAGTGCGATAACTTTCATTACATCACTTTCAAAACATTATCTCTACATTTTCTTACCTCAACTTCTACCATCACTTGACACACTCCACCACCATAAAAAATTATCTTACACCTTTCTGAAAATCAGAATTCAAGTTATTTAGAAGGTCCAAATTCTATTCTTCCAACTTTATCAATTAATCTCATTTCTTATATCTTATTACTTTTAGCATATGCCTTAACTAATTATTCTTCTCTCACCACTAATTACCTTTTTATTATTTAAACACTCACAAACTTATTTTCATAAATTTCGAACATAAAAAATAGGGTTTAACTCATAACCCCAAATTAGAGTTTTCTTCCTTTTTTTACATTTTCACCACTTTTACATGTTGTTCACAAATTAAAATAGAAAACTCTAGTTTTGGATTTATGGATTACACCGCACTTTTATTCTCTTTTCAAACTATGTGGACTTTGATGCCGATTTTTGGCTATGTACACGTCCTGAGTTTATCTCGAGATTCAATTCCTCATTTTTCTAATTTTACTCTTCTAACTTTGTTTTCACTAGTATTTTACATATATATTAGTTTATCTATTTTTACTTTTTTGAGGTCCCATTGACATGCGCACTCACTAGATTATAATGACTTACGATCCGATGAATCGCTTATAGTCTATTTGTTATTATCTATTTCTATCTATTTATTTGCCTTTTTAGCGGTCTCATTGGCACATGTACTCACTTATACGTAGAGTCATGATTCAGCACATCGCTCATAGTCTATACACTTTTATTCATTTACTTACTTTTTAGCTGTCCCATTGACATGCGTATTCACTATTTCATAGAGAGTTACAATCTAGCTTATCGCTCATATTTTGGCAACTTTTATGTTATCTTTCATTCGTTTAATTGTACTCTTTAGAATGATTCATTCAGGTCTTCACCATGAAGTAGGCATGATGATTATGTTCCTTACGCACTGTTCACATATATATACATTTTTCACAACCACACACATTATACATATGACTACAAAATTTAGGAGAAGGAAAACATTTTTCACTATCATAAACACCTTTTTCCCCTTGCAGACTTTCAAAGAAATGCGCTTATATTTGTCCATCTTTTTGGAAGGAAACATGTCGAGCTCATAAGTTTGAAGGTCACCCATAAGCTCTTCGAGTTTCAGTGAGTCCACAGCTCCCAAAGAATTCAAAACAGTGACTTTGGAGTTAAATCTTTTAGGTAAGGTCCTTAAGATTTTCTTCATAACCTTAGTGTTCTGTATTCTCTCTCCCAAATTAAAAGATGAGTTAACAATATTAAAAAGTCTCGCATAAAACTCATCAAAAGTTTTACTATTATCCAACCTAAAAGTTTCAAACCGAATGGTAAGATCTTGGAGTTTGGAAGCCTTAACTGTGCTAGTTCCCTTATATGTGAGTTGGAATATGTCCTAAGCCTCTTTAGATGTTTCACGTGTTATAATACAACGAAACTCCTCCAGTAAGCACAATTTGATCCATCAAACAAAGGTGGCCTAGAAAATGACTAACTCTCCATATATAAAACTCCCAAAATCATGCCTAAACAACTTATACACATCCTTTGCGATACCAATATGACAGTGCTAGGTTTTTATATAGATTGCTCAACACATACTAATTTTTAATTTTTTCAAAGTTAACATAACTTAAACGATTAACCTATATTAAAATTGTACCAATTAAATTTATTATTATGTTAAATAGTTTACCAAATTTTATTTTGCCTAATCATGCATCTAAGTGAGTATAGCAAGAGAAAATTAAATAAATCACTCAATGCCCGATGTACAAGGAAATCCCAAATAAAAAATCTCGAATAACCTAGCCACACAAAATTCACCATGATCTAGAAATTATACAACGATGACAGATGACGTACACAACTAACTCAACTTATTCAAGCTTGAGGTGTCTTCATTCCTTCGACCTTGTTCACAATGACATGTAGGATCCCACCTATGCAATGCAACATCGTGTGCTCCTCATAAGCCTTGATATCCACCGATCTAGGCTCTACAACCATCACACCAAAACGAAGTCCACAGTGTTAAACAACAAGTATGTAGTTCACTGCATGAAATGATACTAAAAAATATGTAGAGTATATAAGCCTTAGAGCTCAAAACGAGCATCTCAAACAAGAATATATTGATAAAACTTGGATCTTAAATGGTTTTAGTGTAAACTAGGGTTTAGAGGCACAAGATATATTGTTTCAAAATAATTTTTCAAAGTTATCTTAAAAGAATAAGATTCCATCACTCTTATTTTTAGAAAACACAAAAATTGAGGCAGCATAAAAAAAGAGTCACCCCATTCGAACGAATACAATAGGGTCATTCTAACAAGTACTGTAATGTCATTCGAACAAAAATGGATCTCATTCGAACGACACTACTAAGCTCGTTTGAACATAACTAGAATGACCTTCAAATGAAATTTTTCCGTAAAGCAGAAAAGTATCGTTCGATCCCCGTTTCAACCTCATTCAAACGTAAACCCCAATCTCGTTTGAACCAATTACAGATCTCGTTCTAACGAAAAATGTTATTTCATTTGAACAAACTTAAAATCTTATTTGAACGAATTCTCACAAAAATATTTTTTTTTAAAGTTTTTAATGAAAAATAGCTTCAAACATTTTTAAAACCCAAATAAATATCCAAGGATAAAAAACAATATGTATTCATACCCTTGGAGATCCATGGACTTTGAAGATGAAACCTGGCATGAAATATGACACAAAGATGTAAACGCTTTAACTTGGTCGTTACAATCTTTAGTCACACACATCATAGACTTCAAGGATAAACAACTCAAGTCCTTACCTTTGACTCAAATGTTTTTTCCCAAACAGAATTATGCCAAAATACATACAAATTGAATATAATGGAAAATTTTCCTTACAAAACTCCCCTTTTGGCTAATTCGAGACAAAACACAGAAATAAAAACCTATGGTCCATCAAGCTCTTCAAAAGAATCAATGAGAAAGTAGGGGATTATATGGAATATTCGTATCTTAGGCCAACCACACAAAGTCACTTTTTACCATATTTTATCCTTATTTAATATAGTGAGCATGCAAGATTAATTATGAAGACAAATTCCAAACCAAACATCAAAAAGAAGAATTTGAGGAAAAAATTCCTTTCAGGCATGAGAGTGCGCCAACAATCAATGTCAAACTTATTTAATTAAATTCCAATTTTAGTCCCAACAAGTCTTAACTCTTTCAAACACACGTGATTGAATAAAGAAATAATCTAAGCATGCAAGACAATCACAATTCAGGAAAAATCCCCCACAGGGGCAAAACCATCTTATTTTCACTATAATTTGTAAAGTTCGATTTATACGAATTAAAATGAAAATACAAGCAGTGACAAACGAAATACCTGCAGGCGTCGGTTCGGCTAGAGTTCCCTCAAGAGCTCCAGAAGGTCAGCAATGGAAAAGCTTCGTTTTCTCTATAAGTGTACTCCAGATGAGTGGTAAAATCTTCCTAGGGATTTAGAGGATTCACATAAAGGATTGGGCATATTTGTGAAGCAAAAAGGTATGAAAACCTTAATATATGAAGTCCGGAAAGAGGTACTGTTTTGCAGAAAGGGAGGTATGTAGACTTGGGAAAACATGTAGAATCAGTACTACTTAAATACAAATTTTGAGGAGTTACGTCGTTCAAGCGACATACGATGTCGTTCGAACCACATCAGTGACGTGTCTCAAAATTCCTCCTTAAAAATATCATGCATGTTTATCATCTTTCAGGCTTCAAAATTTATTTACAAAATATTCCCAACTATTTATGTAAATAAATAAAAACTCCAATTAAAATAGTTTTACCATAAGTGCGTGGAGTAGTGGGAATGGTTGAAGTGTACATTGCTTGTTCCATGATTCGCGTACGAAGATGATGAATGCATGAATTCGAATCAAGGCCATCGTGGATGATCGTGGAGACGTTCCAAATGTAGCAGTATTAGACAGACTTAATTGTGATATAAGACACTTGGAAAATTCCAAGATTCTACCCCGGACATTTATAAAACATGTCCTTACAAGGCAAACCTATATTTCAACACTATAAAGAGTTTGACAAACTCGATAACTTACAAACTATTTAGAGTTCCACTAAGTTTAACATGAGGGTCTTAAAATCTTTAACAAATATGGCACAGTCCAGCACTATCTAAAGTAAGTAGCTTTTGCCTCGGTAACCACCGATTAGCCTCAAGAATCTTAATCCCTTTCTTCTTCAGTAGTAAGGCCTTTTACAAGGGTTCCTAAAGTTGGAATTTGTTCTTCTTGATTTGGAAAAGTGATCCTAAAAAATCCAATGGATGAAAACGGAAAATGTGTGGACTTTGATCACAAAATAACTCTAGAAAGGTTTTTTGAAAAGTCTAAATGGGTTCACTTCAAACTCTAATCCCGCATATCTATTTATAGGGAAAGTTATTGCAAAGATATAAGCATTAGAGATTTGCAAAGATATATTTAAAAATAAAAACTCGCGTACTTGTTCGAACGAATTGGTACCTCGTTCAAACATAATATTTCATCTCGTTCGAACGTTTTTCCAACGAATCTTTAAACGACATTCCATACCTTAGCCAAAAGGTTATGTTCCAAATCTCCTTCAAACGTGGGAACTTGTTTTAATGACATGCTTAAAGACATATCCATCTCGTTCTCATGAGTTAGTAAAATTTAAAAAAATATTTTTGCAATTATTTTAAAACATTTTGAAATCTTTTTTATTAAAAATCTTTTTACCATAACCCTTGGATGATTAAAGCCTTTACCAAACCTCCTCATAACTTTTCAGAATGTTGTTGAGGCGAACTATCTTCAATCTTCCAAATGTCAACTTCTTCTCTTCGAATGCTTAGAAGTAATCACGAAGTTACAGTGGGGTATAATGGGATAAGCCAAATTAAAATAACTATGAGTAATTGTAAAACTTGCTCAACAAATCTCCCCCTTTGGATATTCTGGTAGAAAATATAAACTGATGCCAAATTAACCACTAAGACCAATACAACTAATGCCCTCCTAAATTAAGAAACGAAAATCCATAAATGTATTTGTCTTCAACTGAAAAGTCTTCCTTTTATGTGGTCCATGAAATCATCATAAAGGAAGAATTCCCTACACATATGAGATAAAAAAAAATATCGTGATGCGTACGAGTTAAAAAAAAAACTTCCCCTCAATTTGTTCTCCCTCTTTTTTCCGTAATAGACAAAGAGTAAGAAACTTTTTCTTCAAAACTCAAAATCTTTTTAGATTTTTCAAGATATAACAGAAAAACATGTATAAACATAATAATATAATAGAAACACAATATAGAAATAAGGATAAGAGATATATGCGTGAAAATCACCCTATTCTAGAAACAATTCATAACTTCAATCATTAGGCCGCGAGGTGATCTAAAAAGGAATAGACATCCTTAAAAAGTCCTCCATAAACATTGCGAAGTTTTGACCAAAAACTCTATTTGCTATCGAAAACTCTCAAAATCACTACGACCATGTGTGGGAGCATGAGTAGAAACATGTGTGGGAGTGCGTGGACTCTTGTGGGTTCATACTGGGTAACACGCATGTGAAAACACGTGTGTGGACTCATGAGGGTGCATATAGAGTAACACGCATGTGATAAACTCTCCCTAACTTATAATAAAATCCCTAAGGTGACCTCTTTATTTGCAATGCGAACATATATAAATGGGCTTGGGTATACCTTGATCAAGATGCCTAGTACTCGCTCTCATGAGTGGGTTCGATGTCCTAGGTGGATTAGGATGAGGACCATAGGGATTCATCATAAACTCAATAACTCGCTCGGGTTCAGTAATCGAAGTGGATGTGGCATCATAACCGATTCATTGCCTCTCGTTAAAAGATAACGCGAGAGCGAGGATTATTGTTTTACTTTGTAGATATGTCCTCTAAAGTGACCTTGACTTTATGATCACGTTTGAGATCCTTCTCGGGTTAGGTTACATGAGTTTCAAGTTTTTCAAGAGTCTCAAATGAAGCTTTAATATCTCTCCCAAGTCTAGTCACAGTGTTGGTGAAATCGGTCTTCTCCTTACCAACCACTATCATTGCTCACACAAAGAAATTTTTAATTTTTTGAGTTGAGTTACGGAAGCCACACACTCCTTAAAAATATATACTTCCTTCTCCAAATCAAACACCTTAAAAGATAAATATCTATTATGCCTTTTCATTTTTAAAGTGTTGGTGTAAAGTTCACGAAAGGCGCGTTGAAGACAACCTTCTCCCTCACTCAAATTCTTTTCATCACTCTTACTCTTTCCAGAATGGTTTTAAACATCTTCGGGGATATCACATTTGGAAAGGTCTTCACCGGCATGGGATGAACTAGAATTTCTCATGTTTCTGGCTATAAATGCAAGACACTGTTCATGTAGTGATTCATCTCCAAAATTCACCGACTCTATGTTATTATCACCAAGAGTGGTGTTGTGTGAAACTTTGCCTTTGCATTGTCTCTTTAGCCTAGTACCACACTCGCGGGTTCTTTGACCCTTCCCCTGACACTTATAGCATCTCACATCATCTTTCTCACAAACATTCTTTCCCTCATTGACTTTTTTATTTTTCTCAAAACGCTTTTCTTTGGATAAGTTTTCTTTATTTTTTTCCCAAACTTAGCAAGATCATCAACTTCAAAGTCAAACTAAATGTCAAAGTCACAAACCTTTTCCCTTTTTTTGGATTGGGATTTCAAAGAAACTCTTATTTTTATTTTCTTTTTAGTTTTGGGGAACATATCGATTTCCTAAGTTCGAAGGTATCCTATGGGTTCTTCTAATCTAAACATATATAAAATTCCTAATGAATTAAGGGCAGTAAGCATAGGGATAAATCGGAATGGAAGGGATCTCAAAATCGTTTTCATGACTCTTGTCTAAGGAATTAAATTAAATCTCGAGTTAATGATATAAAAAAAATTATGCATAAAATTTATCGAATGACTCACTCTCTAGCATAGTAATAGTCTCAAATTTTGTGATGTTACTTTGTAGCTTAGAAGCTTACAAAACTTTGGTACCCTTGTGAGTGAGTTGGAGGATATCCCATGCTTCTTTAAATATGGTGAGCATCATGATGCGGTGGAACTCATCAGGGGTGATGGTTCTAGTAATATCACTTAAATTGCATGAGCTAAAATTACTCCATTCATCTTCTGTCCAAGAGGTGACAATTTTAGTACCTATGATATCACCATTAGTCATAGTGGGTGGTATCCACCTTTCTTTTACAAACAAGCCGGACAGACTCGTCAATTGCTTTCAAAGCCAACCTCATTCGAGCTTTCCAATATGCATAATTAGACCCATAAAAAACAGGTAGCCTATTATACAAATTATTTATAAAAACCTATTTTGAAGACCACACTAAAACTTAATGTAACTTTCTCTGATACTAATTTGAGAAATTGCTAATAAAAAAATTTCATAAAAATCAGGATTACATTATACTTTAACGCCACCCGCTCTGATACCAATTTGAGAAAGCAAGGGCTTGTGTGGAATATTCGCATCTTAAGCCAAATGCACAAATTCTCTTTTTACCTGATCTTATGTTGATTTAATTTAGTGAATATTCAAGATTAATTATGAAGCCAATTCCACACCAAACATCAAGAAGAAGAATTTGAGAAAAAAAAATCCATTTCGGGCAAAACCTATATTTCAACACTATAAAGTATTTTACTGACTCGAAAAATTATATAATATTTAGAAATCCACTAAGAATAACATACAAGTATTAAAATCTTCAATAAATATGGTACAGTCCAGCACCATCCACAGTAAGCATCTCTTGCCTCGGTATCCACCGATCTGCCTCTGGAATCTCAATTCCTTTCTTCTTTAGCAATAGAGCCTCGACTCTATAGTTCAGTAGTAGAAAAAAATATTTACAAGGGTATTGAACTTGGAATTTTTTCATTTTGATTTGGAAACGTGATCCTAAAAAATCCAATGGGTTTGGATGGAAAAAGTATATGCTTGTTTCAAAAAAATAATTCTAAAAAGACTTTTTAAAAGTGTAAAAGGATTCACTTAAAACTCTAATCACGCATCTCTATTTATGGGAAAAACTGTTGCAAAGATATAAGCATTAGAGATTTGCAAAGATATGTTTAAAAAAATAAAAACTCGCATAGTCGTTGGAACAAATTGGTACCTCTTTCAAACTTGGTACATCATCTCGTTGTAACGTATTTCCAACGAAACTTCGAATGATATTATATGCCATAGCCAAAAGATGATGTTCCAGATCTCATTCGAATGGGGGAACTCGTTCTAGTGACATGCCTAATGTCATTCTAACGACATATTATCATAGCCCGCCTAATTCTGGCGTCGACCACCACTAAAACTAAGCCAGACGTGAATGAAATAAAATATCATTCTTAGCATGTGACAGATATGAGACATTATAAAATCAATTCACGAGATAAATATTTTAATCAATCCCAAATGATAATAACCAACTAAGCAATAAAAGATCCATTACCATGCTAAACCCCAATGATAACCTAATCTTTAATAATTTAAAACTGAATAAAATCCAACTAAGAATATATGAATAAAAAATGTACAACCGTGGAACCGAATGGACCACCAAAACTATCAACTGAGTCTCAATACACATGCGAAGGAATGAAAAACTAATCTAACTACTCATCATAACCAAAATAACTCCAACTGCGCTACCAAGATAATCTCCAAAAATCTTGTGCAACTACTCCAGTGCTAATACCTGAAAAGTTAGTCAACGCACGAGGTCAGGGTCCCGAGCATGAATATAGACTACTCCCCTCAAATAGGGTCCGTGAAACCAGACAATAACATTATACGTCAGGTTCTAAAAAGTTCGGGGCATGACCGATGCGTGGAGGCCAAGCCTTAGAAGCCTAGGCGGACCTTAGGCGTAAAAAGGGCGTTTAGGCCTTTTTAAATATATTTTAATATTTTTTTTACTATGACAAGGCTATTAAAAATACTAAAATGGTACATACCGTAAAAATATGTCTAAATATTTGTAAGTTAAATTACTATTTTTTAAAATACTAAAAAACATAAAAAAAATGGCATTTTTTCACACCTTACTTCTAAAAAAACTCGCATTTTTTGTCTTACCCCCTAAAAACCAGTGATTTTTCACGCCTTACCCCAAAAAATGTTGACCATCGTTGACTACGCCTTAATTCACGCCTAGGGACAAAACTTGGCGTATCTAAAAAAGCCTCGTACCTAGGCGCGCCTTGGCGCCGCTTAGGCGCATTTTTTAGAACACTAATTATACGCAATAAATATCACAATGGAGTATTTTAATTACGAATATAATTAAACAGGGTAAAGATAAATACTAATCACCCCCAAAGATTCTGATAAAAACACACCAATATGATTTTATTTATCCAAAAACCCCTAAGCGTTAATTTAATTAAATAACCCAAATTTATTATTGTTCTCACTTTTTTATCATGGCAGTCCTCCCGCCCCGGGTGATAATCTATCAAAGTGTCACACTTCCCCTTATCAATAGACAACCGAATCCATTTAAACTGTCGATCCCCTGCAATATGACAAGGTTCCACATACGACACAATATTAATCGCCCAAGCTGACCCGTTTAAATTGTCGGTCCCTGAAACATTATGTCGCCACAAATTTTAATACCCGTTTTATCTTAGGCATTAATTCTCATCTTTCCAATTTATTAAGTTATCAAATTACCCCACCCTTTTTATCGATGTGAGTTCCTTAAAATACCCCTTAGTCCCATGTCTAAGGGTTCCCAAGTACACATACATCCTATCCTACATATATGATGAATTACCAATATAAAACACGTCCTAGTCTCATACCTAAGCTAGCGTGACGACAATAAACCATAAAAAACAACCCACCCTCAGAATATAAAATCCCCAAGCACTAACTAGTCCCATACCTAGTAAGCATCCTACAATAGAGGTGATAAAAAATACTACCCAAAAGCCCCTCCTCCCCACTATGAGAAAAGTGAATAATAATAAATCACATCACACCACAAACAGTTCATAAGAATAACATAGCACGTAATCGTAAAAATCCCAATTCAATTTAATTCAATGAATAACACTGTCATCGTTTTCAACATAATTAATTAAGTTTAAAAATGTTAAATTTTATTAACATGCAACAATATTCAATACGTCATAATCATTCTCTTTTATAAGTCATCTAATTTTTATAAGTGTGAGCGAGTCCCATTAACGATATAAATAATCCCATAAAAAGTCTACATGAGAACCTACACCCAAAATCATAAACACCCAAAAATCAAACCTATGCACCCAAGGGTTTCAAAGATTAATTCATATAATTTTTTTCCACAAAAACAGTCCCAAAATTTAGTGTTCCCTTTCTCTAATTAAGTTTTTAATTAATTTTTAATCAAAAACACATGATTAAGGGTTTAGGCGACACTTAAACGCATAATACTAAAGGAAAGGAATAGAGTATTCATGCTTGAAATTAGTTGGATAAAAATATGAGTAGATGGTTATATGGACATTTTGTCCATTATTTATGTGTATGTCATAAGTCGTTACAACGTTGAAGATATTCAAAGTTCATATCGTCATCAACTGATCCGAATATCAAAGAAATGAAGGAATCAAAATTCTGGGCAGCCGGACTGGTCTGCCCATTTTAAAAAGGAACCGGTCCGCCCCTCCGGATCGATCCGCCTCAATCTGAACGGATCCGCCTTGTTCACAATCCAGTATACCTCGGACCGAATACGAACCGAAGAGACCTCTTTCAAAAACGAACCGGTCTGACCTCGGACCGATCCGCCTCTGATCCGGACCGGTCCGCCTGGGATAAAATTGTGCAGATCACGCTGAGATTTTTTAGGGCCAAGTTTCTTTTATAAACCGACTTCGGGGAGTTGATTTCTAAGACTTTCACAGCCGATTTTCAGAGTCCTAAAACTCTAAGTCTTCATCTTTTTGAGTCCCAAGACTCTTGTTTGATTCACACCACACAACCAAACCCTTGTGAATCTGTTTGAAACCTAAGAACACTTTTGTGTGTCTGTTCATACCCTTGTGGAGAAGACAGTGCTTCTTCTTCATTGCTGCCCTCCTGGAAAGGGAAACTTCCAACCGTTGACTACAGATTCGACGCCTGTGGGTAATTCTGTGTCACTGTATTTTCATTGTAATCCGAGAAATTTTATGTTACAATATTATAGTGAAAATAAATGGTTTTGCCCGTTTGGGGGATTTTTCCTCAATTATGTGTGTTTGATCATACTAGCATGTTTTACATCTTATTCAATCACACTTAGTTGCATATTTAGGGTTTAATTGGGTTAAACTGAGTTTAATTATATAATTTCTTAATTTGAACGCACACACACTTCTTCAAATTGGTATCAGAGTGGGTTACGCTAATCTATCGCGTATTCCTAAGTTTTCGCAAATTTTTTCCAAGATATCAATTTTCTGAAAAATTAATTTTTGAAAAAGAGCGTGTTCAATGGAGAAATCATATAATAAAATGCCAGTTATTTACTGGACTAACTATGCATATTGGAAAGCCCGCATGAGGTATGCTTTAAAGTCCATAGATGAACGTGTTTGGATTCTAGTTGAAAGAGGGTGGACACCTCCCTCTGTCACTGTTGAAAACGTGACCAATTTAAAACCTGTCACTACATGGACTGAATATGAATTTAAATGGTCTTCTTTTAATTCTAAGGGTTTGAGTGCTATTTTCGGATCCATCACCCCTGATGATTTCCGACGTATTATGACGTGCTCCACGTCAAAAGAGGCATGGGATGTTTTGTAACTTACCCATGAAGGAACTAATGCTGTGAAAGAATCTAAATTGCAAAATTTAACAACTCAATTTGAGACCATCACCATGCTTGAAACTGAATGTTTTGATGATTTTTATGCTAGGCTATCTGATATTGTTAATACTAGCTTTAATCTTGGTGAACATATTCCTAATGCAAGAGTTGTGAAAAAGATTCTTAGATCATTGCCGAAGCGTTTTATCCCTAAAGTCACTGTACTAAATTCTATGGGTAATTTAAATACGCTAAAATTGGAGGAACTTGTGGGAGACTTGCAAACATATGAAATTGACATGTTTCCTAAATCTGTGAAGTTTAAAGATAAGGGAATTGCACTTAATGCCCAAGAGAGAAAAGTGAGGGGACGGCAAGAAAGAGAGTAGAGTCATCTAGAAAGAAAGATAGTGAAACTTTTGATTCTGAGTGTGATTTTGACTTAGATGATTTGGTTCTATTTGCTAAAAACTTTAAGAAAATTCTCAAATTTAAGAAAAGTGGAAATTTTAAAGATAAGAAGAATTTTCAGAAAAATAAGTTTGAAAAGAAAAATGAGAAAGATGTTAAAAACCCTCCTAAGAAAGACAGTGAGAGATTCTATGAGTGCGACGGTAGGGGACATAGAGCTTTTGAGTGTGCTACTCGTCTGAATAGAGAAAAGGGCAAAGCTGTCCTTAACGCTACCCTTAGTGACGACAGTGAGGTCGAGTCGGTGGACTCGGGAGATGAGTCACCGCATGAGTGTAACTTCACCGCATTCATGGCTAGTCATGTGAGTACTCCTAGTGCACCTCACAACGATGAGGATGCTACTTCACAGGGACACCTCGACAGTGAGAGAGATGCAAGTGAGGGGGAGGATAACGCAAGTGAGAGCGAGGGTAATCTTCAATGCGCCTACGCCGAGTTATATAATGAGTCATTTAAAACTAAAAAGCGTAACAAAGCATTAGTTCTTAGGATCACTGCATTAGAAGAAGAGTTAGAAGAGACGAGAGAGAAATTGTCCTCCACCTGCACCGCATTGAGAGAGAGAGAGTCTTCCTGTGGTAAGTTAGAAAGTTTTTTTAAAGAGAAAAATAGTTGTTTTGAGAAAGAGAGAGGGGACTTGACTAAAAAAGTGGCTAGTCTTACGAGTGAGCTCCATTACTCCGTGGAGACTCGGAAGAAACTTTAAGCACTTGTTGCTTAACTTACTCATGATCTTGAGAGAGCACGGGAAGTCAAGGTACAAATCGAGGACAGATCTGGGAAGATGGGAAAGATGCTCCTCGTCCCCTCTTTAGGTTTTGGTGATCGGCAATGAATTGGTTATGATGGTGATTCCACGTCTCAAATCGCACCTGGACCAGTCCCTGAGTTTACTACTACTCCTTATGGTCATCATCAAAAACCTTGAAGGAGAGTTCGACCAAGAAAATCAAACCAAGGTCCGCCTTTGACTGTGTTCTTTTGTACTTATTGCAAAAGAAAAGGCCACCTCAGGGAGTTTTTCAATAGTATGGGTCGAACACGACGTACTACTGCTCCACCTCAGCTTACTGATGATTTTACCAGTCTAAGAGAGCGAGTTGAGTTTTTAGCTGCCACATCTCAGAGTTTGATGGAGGAATTCCGACGGATATCTCTGCCGTCAGTGAAGGATTCTCACATTCTAGCTAAAACCAACAACAACAAAGGCAAACAAAAGGTCACCACTTCTTGGGTACCTAAGAAAGATAAAAAGGCCTTTGTTATTCATGTCGCTCTCAAAGTACATAATACCTCACAGTGGTATTTTGACAGTGGGTGGTCCAGATATATGACAAGTGATGCCTTATTTTTTACATCTCTTGAGGATTATCAGGATGGCAGAGACACCTTTGGAGATGGGAGCAAGTCTAGCATTATAGGATGTGGTACTGTCAAGTTACCTGGATTTACTGAGCTAGAAATTATTTTGTACGTCAAAGGTTTGAAAGCAAACCTTCTCTGCATTAGCCAGCTGTGCGACGCTGACTTTGCAGTAAAGTTTGACCGAGACGCTTGTAAGGTCTATAATCAAGTCGGTAAACTTTTAGTGCAAGGGGCGAGGACAAAGGATAATTGCTATGGGACTGAGCCCACATCCTCACTTGTCTGCAACAATGCCACGATCACTCCTATGGATTTGTGGCACCAATATCTAGGTCACGTAAATATTATAGATCTAACCCGCTTAGCTAAAAAGGACCTATTACGTGGCTTACCATCTCTTGGAAGGCCAACTTTGACAGTTTGTTGACCCTGTCAGTTGGAAAAATAAATTCTTAGTCCCCATAAGAAGTTGCATTCCATTACCAGCTCCCGAGTACTTGAGCTTATTCACATGGATCTTATGGGTCCTACTCGTACTGAGAGTTTTGGTGGTAAGAGTTATATCCTCGTGATGGTAGACAATTTCTCCAGATACTCTATTGTAGGCTTTCTAAGAGAGAAATCCGACGTTGTTGAGTGTTTAACGACCAAGTGCCGTGTCTTGCAAAATCAACACGGAATCACTATTAACAGGATACGTAGTGACAATGACACAAAATTTAAGGAAGCAAAACTAGATATCTACTGTGATAGCCACGGGATCAAACATGAGTTTTTTGCTGTGAAGACTCCTCAGCAAAACGGGATTGTTAAGAGAAAGAATAGGACAATCCAGGAAATGGCTAGATCTATGCTTCTAGGTCGTAATATTTCTAGGAGATTTTAGGCAGTGTTTACTGCATGCCACACGGTGAATAGGGTTTACCTGCGTCCACACACACTTCAGAAACCTTATGAGTTGTGGACTGGCAAGAAGACCAACCTTGCATATTTCCATATTTTGGGAGTAAATGCTACATCCTACGGGATAGAGAGCAATTAGGAAATTTTGACTCCCGAAGCGATGAGGGATTACTGTTGGGATATTCATCGAATAGTAGAGTATACCGGGTTTTTAACCTGAAGAGCTCCAAGGTTATGGAATCAATAAACGTCACCGTGCAAGATGACGAACCTTCGGCGTTTATTAATTCTAAACTTCAGTGTGAGGTTGAGGATATTTCTAGCAGTGATTTACTTGTACCTCACCCACACTCAGTGGACCCTACTCCTGTGTTAGGGGACACATCCGCTTAGATTTACAAGAGTCATGACCCTTCTACCATTATTGGTGATCCCACTCTAGGGGTCAAGACTCGTGCTCAGCTAGAGAACGTTGTCAGCCATTTTTTCTACACGTCTAAAGTCGAGCCCAAGAATCATAAAGAAGCTCTCAAGAATGAACACTGGATATCTTCTATGCAGGATGAGTTACTTCAGTTTAAAAAGAATAATGTCTGGGAACTTGTCCCCCGATCTAGTGATACTAATGTGATAGGTACCCGGTGGATTTTCAAGAATAAAATGGATGAAAATGGTACCATAATCAGAAATAAGGCTAGGTTAGTCGCTCAAGGCTACACATAGATAGAGGGTGTAAACGTTGGGGAGAAATGTTCTCCTGTTACGAGGCTTGAGTCCGTCCTCTTAGTACTCACCATTGCATGTCATATGCGCTTTAAGTTATATCAGATGGATGTCAAGAGTGCCTTCCTGAATGGCATTCTATAGGAGGAGGTTTACATGGAACAACTAAAAGGGTTTGAAGACCCTAAGCACCCTGAGCACGTTTATTATCTGAGGAAAGCCTTGTATGGTTTGAATAAAGCACCCCGTGCTTGGTACGAGAGGCTTACTTCCTATCTCTTAGTCCGTGGCTTCAAGAGAGGGGGAGTTGATGTGACGTTATTTGTTAGGAAAGATGACGGTGCTATTTTGGTTGCCCAGGTCTATGTGGACGACATAGTCTTTGGATCCACGTGCTCCCAGCATGCTCACCACTTTGAGAAAGAGATGAAAAGTGAGTTTGAGATGAGCATGGTAGGTGAGCTTACTTTCTTCCTTGGTCTCCAGGTTCGTCAGCTAGAGGATGGGATGTTCATCTCCCAATCCAAGTATGCTAGAGACCTAGTGAAGAAATTTGGTTTAGACTCCGCTAAGCATGCAAGTACACCTATGAGTACTTCTATTAAGCTCAGTAAGGACACTTCAGGCAAGGACGTAGAGCAAACCTTATATCGGAGTATGATAGGTAGTCTTCTCTACTTGATTGCCAGTCGTCCCGACATAGCCTTTAGTGTTGGAGTCTGTGCGCATTATCAGGCATCCCTGAAAGAGTCACACTTAATTTCTCTAAAATGTATTGTCAAATACGTAAGTGGGACTCTCTCATATGGTATTTGGTATTCCTTTGATACCAATGACCGTCTGTCTGCCTATTCGGATGACGATTGGGCCGGGGATGTAGATGGTTGTAGGATCACTTTTGGTGGGTGTTTCTATTTTGGTTCTGCTCTTGTCTCTTGGTTGAGCAAGAAGCTAAACTCCATCTCTTTGTCCACTGCGGAGGCTGAGTACATCACAATCGGGAGTTGTTGCATGCAACTCTTGTGGATGAAGCAGATGCTGGAGGATTATGGGATTTCACAGGACACCATGACCATTTTCTATGATAACACGAGCGCGATACATATATCCCGCAATCCAGTCCAACATTCATGCACAAAGCACATCAGGATACGCGAGCACTTTATACGTCAGTTAGTTGAAGAAAATGTCGTATCCCTGAGTTTCGTTCCTACCGACCATCAGTTAGAAGATATTTTCACGAAACCTTTAGATGCTCTTAGATTCGAGAGTCTTAGGAAGTCTTTGGGGATTTGCACAGTTGACTGAGGGGTTGGTCCATGTCTAGCATAGGATGCATTTTTTCTGATACCTATTGCTAGATTGTATCATATTTTTGTTTATTTTGTTTTTCTTTTTATTTGTTTTAAAAAATACAAAAAAAATTTCCTTTTATAAAAATTTTCGACAAGTTCAAAAAGATTTTATTTTAATAAAATTTTGAAAAATCCAAAAATATTTTTGTATTTTTTTTGTACCTTTTATGGATGAGCATTTAAGATAGCCGAGTCACAATTACTTTCCACTTATTCCTGTGACTGTTTGATAGAGATTTGAGATGCCACATCATTTCATCCATGTGCTTTACACTACTTGGAGTCTTTGAGATGTGATTCGTGATATCTTTTCTACATGTTTGACTCCTATCTCCTTTATTGCATACATGCACGATTTTATTTGATTATTGTACTTGCTATCACATGTTGGCTTGAGTGTTTCCATCTCAATTCTGTCTATACAACTAACAATATGCGATAAAACTTGACCCGATTGGCATGCATTTAAAAACCATTTTTTAGATTGAGTGTTTGTTTAAGAACGGGGAGGGGTTGCGAAAGGTAATTATCTATTCTTTGCGCAAAAGCCGCCGTTCAAAAGGACCTAAAAAATGAAGGAATTTTATTATCCGAGGTCCAAAGAGGTTAAAAGAGCCCCGAAAAAAAGAAGTAAAGGCAATAAAAATCAATTCATGCCAATTATGGGCCATTAAGTTTCACCATCAATTCTCTGAAGTTTGAGAATTTAGAAAGCCTCTATTCAAAATAAAAATTTGAGGGAGTTTGGTTGGAGACTACAAACGGGTTTGCACTTCCTTGAAAGTTCTGAAAAAGCATGAAAAAGTTTTGGACGTTTTTGGTGTGGAAATCACTTTGAGCTTTTATTTGTTGATTTGATTGAGTCAATGTCTAATATTACCATTTTTTTTACACCAAAGGAAGACTTTGAGTTCATTCGTTAGGAGTATCCGATTGTCATTGTGCACATATGTCATGTTTGTATGCATTGATTTTCCTATCGAATTTGATCACACCCATTCATTTACGCTCTCATCGACTTGGTTGTTTTGTGATCGTTCATGGTGTGGTTTTTGTTTGTTTTGTGAAAAAAATTTGAAAAATAAAAAATAATAGTCTATTCCTTGTGACGCCCCGACTTTGCTTGCTATTTTTCTTATTTGTCTATGTAGGGACATCATAAAAAGGGGGAGAAAGAATAGTTCATCATGTTTATCTCATTTCAAACTCGATACGTCATGTTGTATTTTGCTTTGTCTCATGTGTGTAGGTATTTGTTATGATTGCACACTCTGATGAGAAAAGCGTTGAGATTCCTGAAGATTTGAAGAGCAAAAGATGAAGTCTTATTCATTTGTATCCTTTCAGTTTTGGGTTCATGAAAGGGTAGATTTGTATAGGCAGTTCTTATGCTTTATAATTCGGATGTTTTTATGTTTGTACCGGCATAGACACAGGGGGAGATTTATAAGGACATTCTGTCCATTATTTATGTGTATGTCATAAGCCGTTACAACGTTGAAGATATTCAAAGTTCACATCATCATCAACTCATCCGAATATCAAAGAAATGAAGGAATCAAAATTCTGGGCAGCCGGACCGGCCCGCCCATTTTAAAAAGGAACCGGTCCGCCCCTCCAGACTGATCTGCCTCAATCCGAACTGTTCCTCCTTGTTCACAATCCAGTATACCCCGGACCGAATGTAAACCGAAGAGACATCTTTTAAAAACGAACCGGTCCGACCTCGGACCGATCCGCCTCTGATCCGGACCGGTCCGCCTGGGATAAAATCTTGCAGATCGTGCTGAGATTTTTTAGGGCCAAGTTTCTTTTATAAACCGACTTCGGGGAGTTGATTTCTAAGACTTTCACAGGCGATTTTCAGAGTCCTAAAACTCTAAGTATTCATCTTTTTGAGTCCCAAGACTCTTGTTTGATTCACACCACATAGCCAAACCCTTGTGAATCTGTTTGCAACCCAAGAACACTTTTGTGTGTCTGTTCATACCCTTGTGGAGAAGACCGTACTTCTTCTTCATTGCTGCCCTCCTGGAATGGAAAACTTTCAGCCGCCGACTACAGATCCGATGCCTGTGGGTAATTCTGTATCACTATATTTTCATTGTAATCCGAGAAATGTATGTTACAATATTATAGTGAAAATAAATGGTTTTTCCCCTTTGGGGGATTTTTCCTCAATTATGTGTGTTTGATCATACTAGCATGTTTTACATCTTATTCACTCACACCTAGTTGCATGTTTAGGGTTTAATTGGGTTAAAATGAGTTTAATTATATAATTTCTTAATTTGTACGCACGCGCATCTCTTCAACGGTTGGATTCCTCTTGAAAACACTAACTGAATATTCAATTCTTGAGTTAAAACTTCTTAAAAGTTGGGGATAGGGGTTGAATATGAGAGAAAATATGTTTGGAGAGCCTTATTGGAGAAAAGTGTTTTGAAAGTCCCAGCCTCGCATTAGTTTTGGTATTTAAAGGTTTTAGAGTTAGAATACAATTAGGACTCTAATTAACCCCCATCTCCTGTCACTCGAACGACTGACACCTGTCGTTCAAACGACGTGCTACGTCGTTCGAACGACATACGCTGTCGTTTGAACGACCCAAACACTCAATTAAAAACTAAAAAAAATCCACCCTTACACTTAGAAAAATATTCTTTTACTCAAAAAAAATGTACTTGCTTGTTAAAACATACTAAAAATCATTATAACATTTTATTATAACGCCGATTTAATTTCGGTTGAAAATTTACTACTCAAATATAAAAATCAGCATGTTTCAGTATTAAAGACCAATATATCCAAAATTTTATTTTTCTTGAATATTCCAATTAATTAATTAATAAAAACACGGGGTGTTACACATATCCTTCTCATTCTAATGAGTTAGTGAAATTTTAAAAAATCTTTTAGGAATTTTTTTAAAAATTTTGAAAACTTTTTAATGCAAACTCTTTTTAAAATAACCCCTGGATGATTAAAGTCTTTACCAAACCACCTCATAACTTTTCATAATGTTGTTAAGAAGAACGATCTCAATCCTCTAAATATCATCAACTTCTTCTCTTCGAATTCTTGGAAGTAGTCATGAAGGTGCAGTAGGTGTAATGAGATAAGCCGAATTAAAATAAAATGAGAAATTATAAAATTTGTTCTTACAAATCTCCCCCTTTGGCTATTTTGGTACAAATCACAAACTAATGCTAAATTCACCGCTAATAGTTATATAAGTAATTCCCTCCCAAATCAAGAAATGGAATGCATAAATGGATAAGTCTTCAGCTGAAAACTCTTCTTCTTACGTGGTCCATGAAATCATCATCAAGGCAGAATAACCTATACCCCTGAGACAAAAGAAATACCATCGCGTGTATGAGTTTAGAAAAATAAATAAACTCCCCCTCAATTTGTTCTCCCCCTCTTGTCCGTAATAGAAAAGAGTAAGAAACTAATAAGGAAAGAGTTATCATCACCCAAAGAAGCAAAGATATTATCACAAAGATAATCATTCAAGCACATGGGATGATATTTTGAAGAAGAAGACGAACTATATTTGAAAATTTTCAAATTTTCAAATTATAGAAAGTAGGTATAAAAGGTATAAATACAACACACCATGGAATAACACTAAAATATCCAAATCATGAAAGTGAAATATAATTGTGTGAACATTTTTCATTGGAAAATCAACTTAAGAATTCTTAACATAGATGCACAAAGGCAACGTGATTATTCTAATGAAAGAACTCAATATCAATCTAAAGTGTAGGAATGGAGAACATAAATTATTTTGACTCGACTTATGCAACATGCCATAAATTTAAATGATTCTCAAATAAATAACACCAAACTATTGAATGCTTTTTAAGAGAGTCCGTTATGCAAACCCATTGATCTTCTACTTTACGAAACTCTTAAAATCTCGCATATTTAATATTCCACTCTCAATATTGTTGAGGATATCACAATGTTCATTTGTAGAGACGCATTTATGTAAAACAAATGATGGCCTTCGCACTTCTATTTTTGTGTGTCGTTAATCTTTCAGTCTCTTTTTGAAAATAATGACTTTCAAAGAAAATAGTCTTTTTCTCTTTCGTAGCCCTTTCCATTGCTTAATACATAACAATTTTTTATGGGAAATGAAATCCGGATAATCATTCTTACATGCGCAACTTATCTCGATATACATTTGGTTTGTTACTAAGCACTATTGAGATGAGAACAACGTATTCTACATATGATAAGTAAGCATAATGTTCAAAAAGTTCATTCACATGTGTAATAAAGGTGATAAAAAATCTAGCATGAAGAAAGTAATCATCAATGATCAACAAAATGCTATCAACATATTATTAAGCATATTAATGAAACAAAGCCATGTCTCAAAACGCCATGAAAAAGTTGCATGAATGGATGGAATGAAGGGGTGATCCGAATATCTTAAATGTGTATCCATATATTTTGAAAAACGAAAATATAAAATCTTTTTGTCTTTTTTAAAAATAAACTCCCTAGATCGGCTTGGTTCCATCTTGATCAAAACACTAAGTACGCGCTCTCCTTATTGGGTTTGATCTCCTAGGTAAATTAGGATGAGGGCTATAAGGATCCATCATAAGCTCGGGAACTTTCTCGGTTGAAGCATTGGAACTGGATGAACCATCATAAACTATTCCTTGCCTCTCGATAAACCTAACACAGGAGCGAGCAGACTTTTTTACCTTCCTAGATATTTCCTCTAAAGTGACCTTACCTACCCCGACATGTTTGAGATCCTTCTTGAGTTGGGATGCATGAGTTTCAAGTTTCTCATGTATCTTCAATAAATCTTGAAAACATCTTGTATGACTAGCCATAATGTTAGTCAAATCGGTCTTTTCCTTACCAACCACTATCAATTGCTCATATAAAGAAACTTTTAATTTCTCGAGTTGACTCACCAACACCTCACACTCTCCTTCTCCAAATCAAACACACTAAGAGACAAATCTCCATTATTATATTTCATTTTTAAACTCTCGATGTAAAGTTCATGAATGAAGCATTGAAGTCTTGCTTATGCCTCACTTAAATTCTCCTTATCACTCTCACTCTCTCCAGAATGGTTCGAAACACTGTCGAGGCTCTCATGTTTAGAAAGTTACTAATCGATGTGGGATGAACTAGAATTACTCATGTGATTGGCCATGAATGCAAGACACGATTCATATAGAGATTCATCCCCAAAATACACCGACTCGACATAATTATTGCTAAGAGTGGCTTTATATGTAGCTTTGCTTTGCCTTGTACTTGTAGCCTAGTGAAATATTCATGGGCTTTGTGACCACCCATGACCTCACACTCATATCATCACACTTCATCTTTCTCACAAACATTCTTAAGCTCATTCACATTTTTATGTTTCTCAAATTTCTTTTCTTTAGAAGAATTTTCTTTAATTTTTTGATTTTTTTTGCAATCATGGCAAGATCATCAACTTTAAAGTCAAATTTAGAGTCAGAGTCACAAATCTTTTCCTTTTTCTTTTTGGATAGGGATTTCAAAGATACTCCTATTTCCTTTTTGTTTTTAGTATTGGGAAACATATATATTTCGTAAGTTTGAAGGTCTCCTATGAGTTCTTCTAGCCTAATCATATATAAAATTCCCAACAAATTAAGGACAGTAACCTTAGGTATTTATCGTGACATAAGGGGTGTCAAAATATTTTTCATGACTCTTATCTCAGGAATTCTCTATCCCAAATTAAAACTAGAGTTAAGATATCAGATAATCATGCATAAAAGTCATTGAATGACTCAGTCTCTAGCATAATAATAGTCAAATTGTGCGGTGAGATTTTATAGCTTAGAAGCTTTCACAACTGTTGTAAATTCGTGAATGATTTGGAGGATATACCATGCTTCCTTAGATGTGGTGCACGTCGTGATTCCATGGAACTCGTCAGGGGTGACGGTTTTAGAAATAGCCTTAAACCGCGTGAGTTAAAATTACACCACTTTTAATTCATTACCTGTCCAAGAGATGGCATGTTTTGAATCTATGACATCTCCATTCGCCACAGTGGGTGGCGTCCACCCTTTTTCTAAACAAGACAGACACGCTTGCCAATCGCTTTCGAAACCGACCTCATTCAAGCTTTCCAATAAGCATAATTAGACACATAAAAAATGGGTATCCTATTATACAAATTACCCATAAAACCCAATCTAAATATCACACAAAAACTTAGTGTAACAAACTTTGATACCAATTTGAGAAAATTTGTATTAAAAAAAATTCATAAAAATCTGTATCACATGATATTTTAGTGCAACTCGCTCTGATACCAATTCGGGAAAGTAGGGGCTTATATTAAATATTCGTATCTTTGGCCAAATACACAAATTCACTTTTTACCAGATTTTTTATTGAGTTAATTTAATGAACATGCAAGATTAATTATGAAGCCAAATTCCAAACCAAACATGAAGAAGAAGAATTAGAGGAAGAAATCACTTTCGGGCAAAACCTATATTTCAGAATTCTTAAGAGTTTGAAAAATTCACTGACTTACAGACTGCATAGAGCTTCATTAAGTATAATGGGCGGGTCTTCAAATCTTCAACAGATACAAAACAATCCAGCACCATCCACAACAATTAGCTCTTGCCTCGGTATCCATCAATCAGTATCAGTAATCTTAATTCATTTCGTCTTCTACATTAGAGTCTCGATTCTACTATTCAGTAGTAGAGAAAATCTCTACAAGGGTTCTTGAACATGAAATTTGTTCTTCTTGATTTGAAAAAGTGATCCTTAAAAATCTATGGGGTTTCGATGGAATAAATATAGAGTTTGATCACAAACAGAACTCTAAAAAGGATTTTTGAAAAGTCTATATGGTTTCACTTCAAACCCTAATCCCGTATCTTTATTTATAGGGAAATTTATTGCAAAGAGATATGCATAGGAGATTTGCAAGGATATGTTTAAAAAAAACTCGCGTACTCGTTCGAAGGAACTGGTAACTCATTTTAACGTAGTACCCAATCTCATTCAAGCGTGTTTCCAACGACATTCTAGAGCATAACCAAAAAGAGACGTTCCAGTTATCATTAGAACATGGAAGCTCGTTCTAACGATATGTCTAATCTCATCCAAACAACATATCCATGTCATTCTAATGAGTTAGCGCAATTTTAAAAAATCTTTTAGAAATTATTTTAAATTATTTTTAAAACTTTGTAATACAAACTCTTTATAAAATAATCCTTATATAATTAAGGTCTTTACCGAACAACCTCATAAATTTTCTGAATGTTGTTGAGATGAATGATCTTTAATATTCCAAATGTTATCAACTTATTCTCTTTGAATACTTGGAAGTAGTCATGAATGTGCAGTAGGGTGTAATGGGATAAACAAAATAAAAATAAAAATGAGCAATTATAAAACTTGCTCTTGCAACCAATCCTAACCCCAAAAGGAAAAAGTACAAACACTTAACAAATATAAACTTTGAGTATCTTTGGTCTTGTAAACTTTGTCGCATCGTTGTTAACCTACACACTTAAACACTCTTTCAAATGCAAAGAGAATATATAACAAATGTAAATTTGTATATAAAAAACCCTCTCCCTTTGTCTAACAATCTCCACCTAGGATAAGACGTCTCCCCCTAAGGTGGAAATTTCTCCCCTTGAGTTAAAGAGTTGGATACGAGTTCTCCCCCTTTTTTCAGGAATAGATAAAGAATAAGGTGCACAATATAAACAACTTCTCCCCCTAAATGTAACACAAGTAAACGTAAAGTAAAGCAAGTATATCATACAATGATGTTAAGTGAAACATGCAATGGCAAACAAACTCGATAACACAAGCATAAATAATCCAAAATATGAACAAATAATACTGATGCATAAAATGAAGCATAAAATATCAATGTAAGCAAGCAAGAAAAGAGACCAATATGATCATAAAGTAAGCTAACTTGAATTGAAGATGAAGCATACGATAAATATGGATTAAATGCAAATGCAAAGACTCAAAAACCAACGTACAATATATATAAATATGCAAATTTATCAATGAAACACAAGCATATATCAATATAAACACCACAAAAGACACACAACATATAAGTATTCCACACCCTTACAGTATCGACGTGTCTAAAGAAAAAATGGTACGGAGTGAAGGGGTGTGAACTAAAACCAGAAGAAATATGGCCCAATCACTCAAAATATGTCCAAGGAGTTCTATTTGACTGCATTAACTTATCAAACTTCGGTTTATCATCAAGTGAGAATTAAAGAACTCATAATGAACAAACACACACAATGTACAATATCCTAGAAATCTTGATGATTCTCGGATCAATAACATCAAAAGAATTATGTTTAACGAGGACTCACTACGCAAACCCATTGATCTTTAACCTTAACACCATTAAAATAATTATATATAATTTTTTGCTTTCTTTCTTTTTGAAGATATCAATTTTGAAGCATCAATAAAAATGTGTCCATGACAATTTTTCTTTTATTTTATCTCTTTTTTCTTTTAGGCTCTTTTCAATAATGGCCTTTGAAAATGAGATAGAGTGGTCCGATTATATGTATAAATTATAGAGTAGGTTACACATAAAATAAAATCTATTTATTCCAAATTATATCTTAATTAAATTAGATGAACCTAAACATGCAGTATATTAAAACTGAATCAAAGCTAAATAAATCAAAAACCATAAACAGAGGATAGGAGATGAGAAAAAATTCTTTTCAGAGAAAATATATAATTCATCACTGTTACAACTAGATATTAAAAAAGGACATCTACAGAATTACTAAACTTAGAGTTCCACTAAGAAGCAATAATGTCATCTCTCCTTATTGTTGACAGCAAGCGATGCAGATCCAACAACGCTCCATAAATTGCCCCACTTGACTTAGTGTCCACCGATCAAATCCATGAAACCATATTACTATCTTCACTAGTGAATAACTAACTTCACAAGGTTATAAACCTGGATTGTGTTCTTTATAGTTTGATAAAGTGATCTCAAGTCGTCGAAGGGGTTTGGATTGAAAAAATAAAAGAATGTGATCGCAAAAATATGTCTAAAAGGCTTAATTTAAAATAAAGATCACATCTCTATGTATAAGAAGAAAAATCTCCAAGATATAGACATAAAAGATTGCATTCAAAATCAAAATATTTTTTTGCGGCCTCGTTCGAATGAAGGTACATCTCGTTCGAACGAAGTATTCTATCTCATTCCAATATCCATCAAATGACTGATCCAACAAGATTTCAGATCTTACTAACATTTGTAAAAATTAATCCCATTCGAACGAAGTTTGAAGTTGTTCTAACGAGGTTAAAGCACTCATTCGAATGACATCCAATTTCATTCTAACCACTTTGCAAAATTTTAAAAAAAATTATGTTTTCAAATACTTTTAAAAGTACTACTGAGCGAAAAGATTACATCAAAATGACCTCACATACCTTTTCTGATCAATGGAGTGATGATCGATCTTTTATTATTTCTTTCCGTCATTAACTCGTCTTCACTTGAAGTCTTGAGAATGTACATGATGGTGAAGTGGCGTGTAACATGATAAGCCAAACTTATAAACATAATGAGCATTAAATCTTGATTTTATAAACATCCCCTTTGACTATTCTAGCACAAAACACAAACCAAAAACAAATAACCTATAATACAAGTTCAACTAATGCACCTCCCAAACCCGAAAATGAAAAGACACAAATGCCATTATCTTCAACTAGAAACTTTCATCGTGTAGTCCATGAAATCATGAAGGAAGAAAAGACCTACACACATTAAGAAAAGGAAACAATGTGACATGTGAAGTTTAAAGAAAACACAAAAACTCTGCCTCAATAAATTCTCCCTTTATTATCCGCAATAGACAAAGAATTAGAAGTTAATCCTAAAAAGTTAGCATCATGAAAATTCAAATATGAAATATCATCACAAATAATAAAACTTCAACAAATTATTTTTTAAATTTATTTTGAATTTTTGAGTATATAATTATACATACAAATATATACATTCACACCATAGTGTAGAACGAAATATTTGAATCATGGAAATGGAATGAAATTATGTGAACTCATTGCATGAAAAAATTAACAAATGCATATATAGAAGAGGTGCACGAAGTCAAAGAGACAATCCTAAAGAAAGAACTCAATTTAACCCTTGGAGTAAAATTATTGAACGAAATGAAATTGCCTCAACTCATACAAAATATCATGAGCCAAACGAATGAATGTTTTTGAAGGAATTTTATTGTGCAAAATCATTGATCAACTTATAACACCCTCAAAATCTCACATTTTAAGCATAAACTCTTAAAGTTTTAAAGGAATCATATCGCCAATGTTAATGAAGCATCAATGAAACAAAAAAATTGGCCATGACATATCTGTTTTTTGTGCCGAAATCATCTTTTAGGCTATTTCCAATGATGTTTTTGAACGTAATTAAGATTGCTTCTTTTGTATCGCCTTTCCATTGCATAAGTATACATTAAATTTTCCAAGAAAATAATTGGGCAATGGTTCTTGCATGCACAATTAGTTCTTAGTACATTTAAATCATGAATAAGCACGATTGAGATGAGAACGTAATATTGGACGTATGATAAGCAAGTGTAATGTTCAAAAGTTCGTGTGTATGTGCAATAAAGGTTATATAAAGAGTCTAGCATGAAAGGAGTGATCATTAAAGAACGACGCATTGCTAAACATGTATTTTTAAGCACACAAAAGAAACAAAGTCAAGTCTCATAACACCATGAGTAAGTCATATGAATAAATTGAATGTAATTATGATTCAAACATCTTAAATGCACATCCATATATGGTGTAAAACAAATTACAAAAATCTTTTTGAATTTTTCAAAATTTTTATTAAAGAATAAAATATTTTTGAAATTTTAAAATCTTTTTCTGAAAGAAAAGAAAAACTTTTTAGATTTTTCAAAATATAAAAATGAGAATACAATCTAGTAATAGGGAGAAAATATAGAAATATAAAAACACCCTTTACTAGTAATAAGTCTTGACCTCACTCATTAGTCTGTGAGTTGTTCTCAAAAGGCGTAGACCTCCTTTGAAATTCCTCCATCAAACATTGAGAAGTCTTGACTAAAAACTACACTTCTCTATAAGACTTAGAAAGTCTATATGGCGATGTGTGGAAGTATGTGTATGAGCATAAGTGTGATCATGTGTGTGAGAAACTCTTCCTAGTTTAAAACAAAACTCCCTAAGGTGACCTCTTTGTTTGCGATGGGTACAAACATAGATTGGTTTGGGTCAAACTTGTTTAAAATGCATAGGATGAGTTCTCCTTGGTGGGATAGGTCGAGGCCTATAATGATCCATCACAAACTTGGAAATTGGTACGGGTGAGAGAAATAAAGTGGGTGGACCATCATAATCTATCCCTTGACTCTCATGAAAACAAAACATGGGACCAAGGAAAATCTTTCCAACCTTCTTAGATGTGTTCTTTAAAGTTACTTTGACCTACGGGGCACATTTGAGATCTTTCTCAAGTTAGAAAACAAACTCTTTAAGTTTATGACGAGTCTTTAATGATTCTTAAAGACCTCTTGGAAGACTAGCCACTTTGTTGATCAAAACGGTATTTTTCCAAACTAACACAATAAGTTGCTCACACATAATCCAACACCCTAAGTGTCAGATTTTTATTTCTCTTTTTAGTTTTTAAAGACTCGCTGATTCAAAGTAGTGGGGATATTTATGAGGATGTTACAAGTAGAATATCAACTGGTTGGATGAAATGGAGACAAGCAAGTGAGGTGTTATGGGATAAGAGGATAATAAATAAACTAAAAGGAAAATTTTATAGAATAGTTATTAGGTCAGCGACCCTTTATGGAGCTGAATGTTAAGATTTAAAGAAAAAATATAAACAAATTCTCCATATTAGTGAGATGAGGATGCTCCGATGGATGATAGGAATTACTAGAAATGACAAGATTACAAACCATTATGTGAGATGAAAGTTAGGAGTAACTCCCATTAGAGATAAATAAAGAGAAAATAGACTTAGATGGTATGGACATGTTTTGCATAGACCAGTAAATACACCTATAGCAAGAGGAAAATTATTGAAAATTGAGGTTAAAAGAGGAAGGGGCCTCTCGAAGCTATAATGGGAGGAAATTATTGAGAAAGATCTTAAGGAGCTAAACATGAACAAAAATATTGCTTATAATAAATTGAAATGGAAAAGGAGAATCCATGTGGCCGACCCCATGTGATGGAATCAAGTCAAGGGTGATGATAATGATGATGATGATGAAATAATCAGTGTAAAGTTTAGTGTAAGCTTGTTGAAGTCCACGTTCTCCCTCATTCAAATTCTTTTCACCACCCTCATTCTCTCCATAATGGTTTGACATATTTTTGAGGCTATCATATTTAGAAATGTCCTTATCGGTATGGGATGTACTAGAAGTACAAACATGACTAGCCATGAACGCGGTGAAATTATGTTCATGTGGTGATTAATCCCCGAAATCAGTCGATTTGACATCACTATCGATTAGAGTGGGATTACAGGAAACTTTTCCTTTTCCCTGTCTCTTAAGCCTAGTGGGGCACTCGTGGTCTTTGTGCCCTTTCACCCCTCACTCATAACATCTCCCTGATTCAACTTTTCTAAGGTAGTCACATCTAGCTGCCAGTTGATCATTGTGAAAAACATTCTTTCCCGCTGTGAAATTTTTATCTTTCTCGAAACTTTTATTTTCTACTTTAGAAGAATTTTATTATTGAATTTGAGAATTTTTTTGATTTTTTTAAATAGGGAAACATCATCTAGATAAATTTTAAAATCAGAGTGGAAAATATTTTTTGTTGATTTAACTTTTAAATCTATTCGTTGCCTTTTCCTTTTGGTTTCGGGGAACATGTCCATTTCATAAGTCTGAAGATCACCTACGAGCCCTTCTAACCTAATCGTGTATAGAATTCCCAAAATTTTTAAGATGGTGACTTTAGCACTAAAATAAGGTGGGGGGGACTCAGAATTTTCTTAACCACTCTCACTTCCGAAATTTACTATTTCAAATTAAAATAAGAATTCACATTATCAGAAAAAACATGCATAGAATTCATCAAAAGTATCAGTTTTGTTCATGCGTATTGTGGTCATCCCGGGCTCTCCCTTTTTTGATTCCCTATGCTACACGTGTGGAGTTGTTCCCTTTCTAAGGGTGATCTACCGTCGCCAATGTGGGGGATAATGTGTAGAGATATAGTCGTTATCCTATTTTTCACAAAATAGGTAAAAGAAATATCGCCGCCTCAAGAGAACGTCATCAAGAACAATACTTATGCTCGTGAAACTAAGTAGTTCAAACGTACGGAGATTAAGTTAAGGAATAGGAAGGTATTAAGCACCCATCTCTCCCTTTCGGTCTCTCATGGGAAAGTGTTAATCTTCTATTATTAGACTCCGTGAAGCGTGTTCTCATGTGCATAATATAGGTAAAGAATGGAATCATTCAACTCGCGTCATGGAAAAGGACGGAGTGAATTTATCCTTAGGAGTGTTCTTAAAAATAATGATTTAAAATATAATATGAGTGTTTGTTGAATCACAAGTCCCTATGGAAGAGCTAATGTGTATATTAGACGAAACACAAGCATGTAAGAATATGAACTCATAAACAATATATATATATATATATGATAGGAGGGAAACATATAAATATGCATAAAGGAGGACTCAAATTTCGGGACCCAAGATGACTATGTAGACCATGGGGCATTAAAGTCTACGTAGTTCGAAGATAGGTTGGGGTTTCCATAAATCTAAACGGGGGATTTATCTTATGTATGTGTGTAGAGAAAATGTGTTTTAAGAGTAAGAATGCAAGATGAGAATCCCTCTTTTGAAATTTATCAATAAACCCTCTTTTTCTTGCTTTAAAAAAAAGAGTATGTGAAAATACTACTAATAAAGTTTTGAGATTAATATATGTGATGTAATGAAAAAATTCTAAAGTAGAAATACAGAAAATAATACTAAAATGAGAGAATTAGAGAAAAGGATGGAGAATTGGACCTCTTTATGAACGCTTAATGTTGATTTTGGATGAAGATATGCTGATATTACAATAACATGAAAGTGGTATGTAGAGGTGGGGGAATTTACCAAGTGAGGTAAGAAAGTGATGGAATGGAATGTGGAAAAAAGGATTTTTTAGGAAAGGGAGAAACTCTGAAATCAAGAGAATGTACTCCGAATTATTAAGAGCGGTATTCAAGGGTGTATTTCAAAGTGAGGCCATGAACTCTATTTATTGGGTCAAGGTGACTGTCGATCATCAAGGGTTTGGACTTGTCTATTGGCGTAGATCCTCAAGCACTCATACAGGGTCCCTGGATGCTAGTTGACGATCCAAAATAGTTTTTTCCAAAAAAGGTCATAAAATATAAATCACAAGTCACAATCGTACACGGGGTGGACCGTTGGAAAGAGTATTCAGAACCATTTAAGAATCCATGAGCCATTCCCAGGTCCGGGAGCTGACTAAGGTTAGACAGTGCCCAAAAGCGTCCGTTGGTCACTAGATAGAAAGTTTTTAGAGGAAAAAGGATTCTTCGTTCTAATCGTAAGGCGAATTCATGCATGTGATGGACTGCTGGAAAAGGGTATTCAGCGCCCTTCGATATTTCATTCAACTTTGTTCGATTCGAAGAGATGACCAAGGTCAAACGGGGACCATAAGCGTCCGGTGACCTTTTGGGGTAAAATGGGTTATTTATACGCACCGTAAGGCTGATTCACACATGGGTGGACTGTTCAAAAGGGAATTTAGAGCCCTTCAAAGATTCATTTATCTTCGCTCAAGATGGAGAGTTGACTGGAGCCAAATGGGTCCCGAGAGCACACAGTGGCCTCCAGATCAATTTTTGAATTAAAACGGATCGTTAGTCCAAATTATTAGTCCGATTCATGCATGGGAAGACATTGGAAAGGGAACTTAGGGCCCTTTAAATATTCATTGATCTTCCACTCAAGCGAAAGAGTTAACTGGAGTCAAAAGGGTCCCGAGAGTGCCCGGTGGACTCTAGATCAGTTTTTGGTATTGAAATAGATTGTTCATCCAAACCATAAGGCCGATTTATGCACGATAAAGATCATTAGAAAGGGTATTTAGAGCCATTCAAAGATTAATTAATATTTTGCTAAAGTAAGAGAGTTTACCAGAGTCAAATGGGTCCCTAGAGCACCCGATGACCTCTAAATCAATTTTTAAAAGTGAAATGGAGCATTTGTCTAAACTGTACGACTGATTCATGCATGGAGAGGACCGTTGGAAAAGGAATTCAGATACCTTTGAAGATTTATAAGCTTTCACTCAAGTGAGAGAGTTCACTAGAGTTAAACGGGGATTGGGGCACCCGATGTCCTCTGGATCAGTACTCGAAGTATGAACTAGGGTTTATGGTGAACAAGTGAGTGATAGGGACCTAAGGAGGTGTTTAAGTGGGTCCTAGAATAGGGTGTCTAGATATAGCCTCTCGACGTATGAGCTTTAAATAAGTGAAGGCTGACGAATGATAAACACTACATCGACATTGTGGAAGAGGTTTTTAGGTCAATTTTGCAGAGAGGATGCGGGTGGTTGATTTAAAAGGCCGAGGTTAGTTTTAGGAACCTAAGGAGACGGGGATGACCGATTCAGCGGGTCGAGGTAAATTCTGAAGACCTAATGGGATAAGGATAAACGATTCAACGGGTCGAGGAGGTGTTAAGATTGATTCCAAGGGGCAAGGGTGACCAATTCAGTAGGTTGAGGTCAATACTAAGGACCTAAGGATATGAAGATGACCAATTTAGCGGGCCGAGGTCAGTTATGAGGACCTAAAGAGATAATTTTGATCAATTCAGAGGGTCGAGGTCAATTATGAGGACTTAAAATTGTGCTGGGGATGATTAGTTCTACGAGTTGAGGTTATAACGACCAATTATGAGGACCTAAAGTTATGGAGACCAATTTTATGGATTGAGGTCAATTCTAGGGACCTAAAATTGTGACGACCAATTATGAGGGCCGAGGTAAATTTTAAGGACCTAAAGTTATGGGTGACTAATTCTGCGTGCCGAGCTCAATTCTGAGAACTTAAAGTTATAAAGAACAATTCTAAAGGTTGATGTCAATTATAAGAACCTAAAGAGGGGTGACCAATTCTGCGTGCGGAGGTCAATTCTAAGGACCTAAAGTACTAACGATCAATTCTTCGGATCGAGGTCAATTATGAGGACCGTGAGATTGGATAACCAATTCTGCGGGTCGAGGTCAATTTTGAGGACTTAAAGTTGTGACAATCGATTATGAGGGCCGAGGTCGATTTCGAGGACCTAAAGTTGTAGTAGTTTAGAGGGGGATAACTCTGCTGGGGAAAGCATGAAGGATTTTGATGCAGGCGCACCTTTGATTCCATTAGGGATGGTATTGTCTTCAAACTCCGTTGGGTAATTTTAGTCTGGAGGTTTCGACTGGGGAATTATATTAGACTTGGATACGGGCACATCATTGGTTCCATTGTGGAGTATGCTAGGGATAAAAGTGTAAGATTAATCCATTTGGGGATTTCAAGAGTTTATAAGGCGCTTAGTGATCCAAAAATGAATGTTTTAGGGAAAAAATGTTCCAAACTTTTCAAGGATTTTTGGGATTTTTCAGGTAATTTCTAGATTTTCTGAACGCAATTTGGAGGGGACTACTGATAGGTAGGTCTAGGAAGGTGGAAAGGTCATTGCTGATTTTCGTCTTTTCTGTGGCATTAGAGCTTTGTTTCTGGGTGGATTATTGATTCTTTGCTAGCGATATAGGTGAGATTCTACCCTTAGAGTCTTATTTAGAGTGTCACGGAGGCTACGAGTATGCATTCGCATATGAGGAGGCTACTAGCGCATGAGTTTGGGTATGTCTGGTACCTTAGAGGGAGTGGTGTGGCAAATGAGGTGACATCCATTTCTGGTTCTCTCCTTGTGGGATTTTCTTGCAAATCTGTCGTTATGCCTGGAGGAGCTTGGCATTAACCATGTTTTATGCTTGATTTAGTGTCTTCTTTGTACCTGAAAAGAGAGACTCAAGAGGGTAAAAATAATGCATTTTTTATTTAATTATCTTGATTTAGTGGCATACTCTATATGCATTTTAATTTGTTGCTGAGGTTTTCATAAAAAGGTAGGAGAATGTGTTTTTAGAGATTTTGAATATTTTTTTGGAATCTTTAAGTAGAGGAAGGCAATAGAGGCGCTGTTGAAGAGAACATCCCTTGATTGGACTTATTTTGAGAAAAAGTGGGGAAAATGTGTTTTTTTTTTGGAATTTTTGAATAGCGGAAAGCCATAAGGCTTGGTTGTGAAAAGCTTCCCTTTGAAGGGACTTATTATAAGAAAAATGTATTTTTGAATTTTTTTGGATAGTGGAAGGCCTTGGAGGCTTGGTTAGTATATGGATAAGGAGATAGAAAGATTGAGGTAAAGTGGAGCTTGTCGCCTTTGGTAGGTTGTGCTGAATTTGGTGTGTCGAAAGGAACCTGCTCATGCTGGTTTTACTAGAGCTATTAACTTTGGTTTGACTACGAGGTTTTTATGCTTGAAGAGGAACTTGATGGTTGATCCCCAAGTGGCAGCGATAGTGATGTGGATGTCTTATCGCCGTAGTCCTGCGACACTGGTGCTGGAAGAGACTCTGAATGTTCTCGATGCTAGGAAAGAAGGACGTTCTAATTTTTTTAGGGAACACAACTATGTTATTCATGTGGCTTGCAGAGAGGTTTCGTATGACGGCTCCACTTGATTATCCCTTGGCGGGTATGCCTAATTTTTTCATCTAGACTTTCTTTAGCTTTAGCCCATAGATAGAGAACTGGGTCAGCTGGTTCACGGAGCACGGAGCTCGGTGTTTTCATTAGTTGGTGGCATGGTGGGGAGTCTTATGGCCTATTTTGCAGCTAGGAGAGTAGCGGTATTTATGGTTGGTTGGTGTCCGTCAAATTTCATTTTATTTCCCTTAGTGGCTTCTGCGCCAAGCTGGGTGGGAACAAATAGTTCCCCCTTATATAACGAACTTATTCCTGATAGAGAACCCGAATGAATCATTATGGATGATACTGGGTTCCTTATAGTAGTGTCGTCGGCCGTCTATCCATCCGTCACAATCTGTAGGAGGGCCCTGACATGTGTATGGGGAATACCTGAAGTGGTTATGGAAGCAGGTAGTAAGAAAAATTATTGAGGAAGAAACTGAGAAAAATTAGCTTGTTGGCTTCGAAACTATGGAGGAGGATGCTGTGGTTTTTGCCAAACTCATTAGGGGGTATTGCTACATAGAGCACGTACAAAGTGTTAATCAGGAGTAGGAGATTTGAAGACCTCGGGGGGTAGGGAATGATGACTAAGCGGGGTTGTCTGGCTGTTGAGGATAATGTCTGTGAAGTTGGGGTAATATTTTTTTTGTGGGGTTAGGGATAATCTTTGTGAAGTTGGTATGGATTAAGCAGGCTTATTTTATATGGTTTTATCAGTGGAAAGGGGGCAGTTTATTTAAGTACCTTCACTGATACTTCATGTAATGGTTGTATTCCTTCATTAGAAATAAAAATGATTTTGATCATATTTTTTTGTGCCTCTCGATGAGTTTTTCATTTTGAACTATCTATACAATCGCTAAGGCATACAAAATCCTTTTGTTCGTGTGAATGATGAGATGGATCGTTGTTATCGAAGGTTAGAATAGAATAACATTTTATGAAAAAGGGTGTCCATGTATGGCGCATGGTGTGCCTACCAAACTTTAGGGTTTTTAAAATTATCATGAGTTTCATTTTGAAAAGAATTGTTTTGATAGGATCAAGTCCCACGTAGTTTTAGGTTACAGGAAATGAAGAATTTTTTTTATAATAGAATGGGGGAGAGAAGAGTCTTAGCGTGCTGAGATTTTGGACTAATGGTAAAATTTCTTGGGATGGTCCAAATTGACTGGACGCGTCATCTCTTCTCTGTTGAGGTATGTGATTATGGTAGCGCCACTTGATAAAATTTTCTTCAAAATGGAGAAGCCATTCCGATTTGGTCTGAATTTTCCTATGGGTTCCCAGACAGGTTCGACTATCTTCTTAAGGGCAAGGTCTCCTTTCTAGACACCACGGTTTTTGAATTTTTGGTTAAATAATTACGTTATCCGGCGATGATACCCTTGTATATGATATAGAGCCGTAAGTTAATTTTCATCCAAGAGTGAGAGTTCATCATAGTTGTTCTAATGCCAGTCTTTTTCGTTAACCTTGCTCTCTGGCATGACACGTAGAGAAGATATTTCTAACTCAATGGGTAGGACTGCTTCCATGCTATATAGTATGGAATAAGGGGTAGCACCGGTAAGTGTTATGATTGAAGTGCAGTAGCCCCAAAGGGCCTATAGGATTCAATCGGACCAATCTTTATAACTCTCGGTCATCTTGCTGATGATCATTTTGATTTTTTTATCGGTGGCTTCGACAACACCATTGGTTTGCGATCGGTAGGGAGAAGATTGTGTCTCTAAATCCCGTACTTGTCAACCAATTTTGTGACCTCGACATAAAAATTGAGTTCATTATTAAATATTACCTCATGGGGAACCCCGTATTAGTAAATGATGTTCTTTCTGATAAATTTGGCCTCTTTCTTTGCATTCAGCACTGTATATGACTCGACTTTAACCCATTTGGTGAAGTAATCATTGGCGGACCAAGATGAATTCGTGACCATTAGAAGCTTTGGGAGTGACCTTCCCTATGATTTTTGAATACCCCAGGTGGAGAATGTTCAGGGAGAGGTCATGTTTTATAGTTCTTGAGGATACAATTGTTGGATATTATCAAACCGATGGCATTTGAGGCATCTATGAACATAGGTAGTGCAATAGTGAACCAAGGTGGTCCACTAGTTACTTTAACGGATGATCTTCTTGGCAAGCATCTGACCGTTTATGTGAAGCTTGCATTCTCACTATGGATCTTTTGCATCATTCCTTTAATATTAGCCCCTGCTATGCAATTCAAATGGTTCTATCGAAGTTTTTTTGAAAAGAACTTTCACAGATGATGTCATGGGTAGCCAGTTTATGAAGGGTCGTACGGTCTTTCTTGTTTGCATCTTGGGTACACCTACTATGCTTGAGGAGGCACTAAATATTTTAGTATCATAACCTGACCATATCGGAATCTTCCTTAGTAACGATCTCAATGTGGTAGCAGTGGGTGGGCATAACCTGTTTCTAAATTAGGAAATGGGCTATTGTTATTCCCCCGGGCATATCGACCACATAGACCAGGGTCGAAAGGGCATTATCTACGCTATTCTTTATATGAGGTAAGTAGTGGAAGGTGATATCTTTAAATCGGGAGTCCAACTTTTCTAGGTGGGCGTGGAAGGCTAGGAGCTTCTCGTCTTTGACTTTCCATTTTTTGAGGATTTGGCCGACAATGAGGTTAGAGTCCCCATAAATGTCTAGGTGTTTAATACCTTTCTTGAGGGTGATTTTAAGGCCTAGAGTGCATGTCTTTTAGACTTAATGATTATGTCTTTTATAGAGACTTTGACCTCCTTATGAATAAGGTCATGCATGCAAGATGGTTATAGAAGTCCTTTAGTAGGTAGCCCCGACATTCTTGAGTTCGAATGGCATGATAATGTAGCAAAAGGTTACCCACAAGGTGCTGAAGGCAGTTTTATCTTGATAGTCAGTGAGTATCTTAATCTATCTATATCCGATGAATCCATTAACAAACGATTTGAAGGCGTGGTTGGTCATGTTTTCCACAATCATGTCGATCTTCGATATTGTGTAATCTTTCTTCAGTGATGCTTTGTTCAAATCTCAGTAGTTGATGCACATGCATACTTTTCCACCTGACTTCAACATGAGGACGATGTTGGCAAGACATATTGGGTATTCGACCATACGAACGAAGCCCATATTCAATTGCTTGACCACTTCCTCCTTGACTTTGAGTGACCACTCAGTACAAAGTTTTCTTAATTTCTGTTTGACTGGCTTGCATTATGGAAATATCGAGATCTAATGCTGAGCTATTTAGGTCTCAATATCGGTAATGTCATCGTAGGACCATGGGAAGAAGTCCATGACTTCTTTAAGTAGTTCTTCAAATTGTGCACACTCATGCTCGTTAAGGTGGGACCTATCCTAATCTCGCCCTGGTGGCTACCAGAATCGTGATTAATAGCAATAATTTGATCATCATTAATTTAAACGTGATTATGTTGTTTATTATTTTCCTTATTAAGATCAGTTAATAATTGTTCATTTGTAAAATTATCACATCAATAGTTTGATTAGAATCAATACAATTAATGTAAAGCATAGTAAGATACTCAAAATCCCTATTTATTTCATTTCTAGGAAAAACAACATTGGGAACCTCGTTAAAAGAGGTCTTGGTTACATTCATATTAGGAAAAGGAAAAAAAATAAGTGGAGAAACTTGAATAGGGTGAACAACAAAGTTGGGTTGAATTTGAGAAGGTTGGACTGGTAAGACATTCCAATTGAGGAGAGGCATGTCAACAACCGTGATAATAGCGGATGGGTCTAATGGCACGACATTTGAATGGATCAAGCAGAGACTCAGACCTAATGTCTTCAAGTCAAAGGATTCTTCAAAGCCACTTTCCTCAAAGTCTTTGGTAATTGCGATGGTTTTCTTGGTGAGAGGTCGCACTTCATGTTTGCAGTCTTCAGCCTAAAGATTATTATCTTAAAAGAAGATTTCTAGTTCCAGATTCATATTCTTATCAACATGGTCGTGCTACGATTGAATCCATGAAAGGGGAATTTTCACCCTCCTTAAAATCTTCCATTTCAAGAGTCTCTTGAAATAGTCTTTTCATATTCTTGGCATTTTTTGGGTCACGATTGACGGAGCGCTTTGAGTTCATCCAATGAAGCTTGTTAACCCAATCTACATAGGGTAAAGGCCTCTTTCAGTACTATAGGCTCAAGGATTCCTTACTGACATCGTCCTAGCCCCATCCGAGGCATGAAGTGCATGTTCTTGAATATCTGAATTACATTGAAATTGCCATGCCGACAGTGTTTTGGATAGACTCGGTCTTTGAAGTTGTCACTTGCTAGGATGGGGAGTGGATCAATTCTGAAACTGGTGAGGATCATTTCATTGGTCCCATGCTGAATTTCCAATACCAGGTTATTGGTGCTTGGATTGTCTACGTTATCATCTCCCCCCAAATGGTGAAACCTGTCTTTGGCAAAGAACTTCAGTTTTTGACAAAGAGAAGAAGATACCCTTCGGATGCTGCGAAGCTAAGGGAGTCCAAGGAGTAGGTTGAAGGAAAAAAGTATGTTGATGACTTGAAATTCTAAGATATGATTTATAGGGCCAGCTCCGAGCGTGAGTTTTATGGAACCAATTACTTCTCGATGAGTGTTATCATAAGCGGGTATGTAGGAAGAGGTAGGAGTGAGATCACTGACGTTCAGTCCCATTATTTAAAGGTTCTGAGCGGACAAACATTGAGAGAAGATCCGTTATCAACAAGTGATAGTGGGACTGTCTTTTCCAAGACTTTGATGGTGATGTTGAGAGCAAAATTATGATCAGGTCCAAACTTAGGCATTTCTTCTTTAGAAAATGAGAGGAGTCTAGAAGAGGTTAGAGATCCAACCATATTTACGGGCTTCTTTAGGAGTAGTAGAGGGAGAAACTGTGGGTCCGATGAGGAGTTTTATCAAGGCATTCCATGTAATTGAGAGGACATGAAAAGTCCTCATAGGGTGACATTGGTTTAGGTCTCCTTGAGTTGATTGAGGACTTTTCTCTCCTCAATGGTCATTTCTGGCATTTGAAGTTCTTTGATCATACCCTTTCCTTTGTCTGTTTTGATTTCATGAGAAATTGAATCATTGTATTATCTCCCTACTAGGGTAAAGTGGTTCACTAAGGAGAGGAATAATAAGAACTCCAGAGCTTCATCTATCTTGGGTTGAACGGACACTTGTTAATTTCTCTTAATAAATCTTCAAAGAAAATTATTCCGCACTAACTAATAACTGGACTAGCCTCTTCATGATTTGACTCATCGAATGAACTGTCAAAGTCATCCCGTATCTAGTGGTGACTATGTCTTCTTGCTAAGAGTAATAAATACACTCAATAATCTTAATGAATTCATCGTATAAGTCTTCTCACTCAGTAAAGAAGTGTTGGAGTGAAGGGACCAACAGTCACTGAAGTTTCAAAGCAGTGAGAAATTTAGAGATGCTACAGATTTCCTTCATATAGAGAAACATATCGCCCATAATCTTTACCATAAGCATCTTAACTAACTTTTTCAATAGGCACTACCCATTCATCTGATTCTCGAGCCCACTTTTGGGCTTCCATGAACAAGCCGCCGAATTTTTTATAATCGATGAACATCTCGATGGGAAATTGTATCCCAAACTCCAAGAGTTGGTTCAACACAACAAGTAGCTCCAAGCCCCCCTTGACTTGGTTATGTACAATAATACATTCCCTCGTAAGGAGTAACAAAACTTGATCAACAATATATGTAGGGTGTAAGAGGAATGATAAACGAACCTTTAGAGGTTTAGGTGAGACTGTGGGGATGATGAGTGTTTTGATGGGCCTGATTTGTGTAGAATGGTCAAACTCTGGGTCACGTTTTAAAAAGTTGGCATTTATATGTGATGGAAGTGTATTTTTAGTAGTATTGGGTTTAGGATTAGGTAGTGGAGTAATGATACCCCGGTCGATCAGGCCTTGGATCACATTTCTGAAGTGGAAGCATTGGTTAGTGGTATAACTTGCGGATTGGTGAAAGTCACAATGGGATTCGGTCTTGAAGTTTATAGGGAGTGGGTTTGGTAATGGTTGAGGTGCTAATGGTTTGATGAGATTTTGACTTAACAGGGGTTAATAAACTTTGAATAGGGGATCATGGAGCTCGATCTACTATTTCCAGTATTGGGGCAACTTTTGAGTGCCTAAGAGGTATTGGGTTAGGAAATGTTGTTTATGGTTGGTACTATAGCACTATCAGGCCTCTCATAGTTTCGTGGGGTGAACTATCCGGTTACCTTCTTCTCTTCAGCTTCCACTTTGGTGCTACCTTCCTTGATTTCCACACCAGCCTCTCGGAGGGCTCAAAAGGGATAATAATGTCCTCCCATAGATGCTCGGATATGGGGTAAGAAATTCTTCTTCATAATACTGACTTGTTCCTTATTCGAGGGCCTGTTTGTTATAGTGCCACTTTCTTTCTCCACCTTCCGATAAAGTTACTGACTAATTTTCCAAGGTTTTGCTTTAGCAGTTCTAGGCCACATTGTTATACTTGTATTGAGACCTGAATTCTTAGGCCACATCGTTCCCACCACGTATTCTGGATTCTTCAAGAGATAAGAACCATCGGAGGGAATTTTTTTTCAAGGTCTGCTGAAACATTTGGGCCATTATTTCTTCAAAGGCACGAATAAGGGTCATGACTCATTGATAGCTTCAAAGAAGCACAATTGGGGAAAACTTCTTAATCTCTGGCATATTGAACTTCTCTGACAGTCTAGAATTAGGATAAGGAGACATATGGGTATAGTCCATGTATTTCCCAAATATCTTGATTTGGTTAAACTGCTTCGACAGCAGTTTGAGTTCTTCCTTAACATTTTTCAGTTACTCCTCTTTGGGATCAACGGGTACTAGAAGATTAGCCCTTAGTTGAGTAAGGTTTAGAATCAAGAATTGAGCAGGTGGTATCCCATTGTCAGGTGGTGGCCCATTGGAGGAACATGCTGGTATTCTTATGGGACCTAGATAGGCTCGGGAGCGGGTGGACCCATAGCACGAGTAAAGAGAACTTAGAGTTCTTCGAGAATATTACCCCGGTGTCTCTGCATTTCTTAGACCTCGATTTGAAGCTTGTCAATCTTGGCACTTAGTTGGGCTAAGAAGGCCATCAGATCTGGCTAAACATTTGGTGCTTGGTCAGTGTTTTCCATGAAGAGGTCATGGAGTTGGATCCCGAACTCAAACGATGTAGTAGAAGAAGCGGTGGAGCTTTGGTGCGATTTGATGGAAGACCAAATCCAATACGGAGCCAGTCCGAAATCTGGTATGCAATCGAATTGAGAGGGAAAACAGTTCGAATTTACTTTTGAAGGAAATAGGGATAAAGTTTTTGGTATTTTTTGGATAAGGAGGGAAAATATTTTTGGAATTGTGGAAGGAGGAGAAAAGTGTTTTTGGTTTTTTTGGTTTATTTGAAAAAAGGAGAGGAATCTCAACATCATCATCATTATTATTATTATTATTATTATTATTATTATTATTATTATTATTATTATTATTATTATTATTATTATTATTATTATTATTATTATTATTATTATTATTATTATGTTTTCACTTGTATTTGGTTTGTCTAAATGCATGAAAAATGCCGGACATGACTCAAGCCCAGGAAAATAGGTTTGAAAATATGTAAGATACGGTTTGACTTGTTTTTAGGCTCACGAATAGGATCCTATTTTGAAAAAGGGCAGAATAGTGCGAAAATTCGGGTAGTACGCTGACCTAGAATTTTGGCAGAGTTTCTCATGGTAAACGACAAACTAAATACGAGTGCCCTAGGTTTTACGCATATATGAGGTTCATTCACTTGTTGGGCTAGTGGACAAGCCATTTGATATACCTGAGTGTACGTGAATTACCTCACGATATACCTCATGAGGATGGTACGTGTGAGGGTGAATTCGATATACTTGACGTAAGTGAACGAGTTCCCTTCTACATACTTCCCGTCGTGAGTTCAGTCAAGAAGCACGATACGGGGGGGAACTGTTCGATATACGTCGAAGGTACGAGGCCAATGGAAGGAGAGAGTCATATCGGTTAGGTTAACTGCGCCCCGCAAGACCAACACCCATCACAAAGTGACCCCCCAGTACAGGACAAAATTTTGTTCAATATTGCCATGCTTTGGTGATGTAGTGTGCAAAAATGCTTGAATCTTAATTAGTATATTATGGAGAGAGAGAGAGAGTTTTTTTTATTTACATGAAGAGTAAGATAGTACTATACTAATGAGGGAGCATATACAAATGTTGTGAGAAGTAAATCTAGCATGAAAAATGAAGACTATACTAAGAACGGTGATAGGAAAGCATGGGGATATATACATGTGAGTGAGTGTGTAACACCCCGTGCAATCTGGCGTCGGCCGCCGCCAAACTATGTCGAGCGTCACTAAATTAAATACCATTCTCAGAATGTGATAGAAATATGAGACAAGTAAAACTTTAATCCACAAGATATAATGCAATTAGATCCAACGAATATATATATAATCCAATCAAAAATATTCATCACCATGCTAATCTCCAAAATAAATCCAACTCCAATTTATTAAAACTAAAATGAAATAATCCAATAATAAATATGTGACTGAAAACTATAAACAACCGTGGAATTGATTGGTCCACCAAAACCATAAATAACTGTCTCAAAATACAACGATGGAATGGAAAATAACCCAAACTACTAGAATAATAAAATAAGACTCCAGCTGCACTCAAAAGATCTCTAATACATCCTATACAACTACTCCAACAATTATTCCTGAAATGTTAGTGAAGGCAATGGGTCAGAGCCTACCGCATGAATACTAGCTACTCCTCCCAATCAGGGTCCATAAACCCAGATAATAGCATTATGCATGATAAACATCACAATAGAGTGTTTTAAATTAAACGATATATATATATATGGAGAGGTTCACAAATGAACTTAAAAGATGAACTTTTTAATGAACCTTAACAGAATAACACCTAACAACTCATTATCTTAATTTGTATGTTTTAATTGATCCGCGCTAACGACAACTAACACGCATGTCGATCAATCCCCCCCACCCCCACCATCACCATGGCAACCCTTATGGCAGCAGGGCTGCCATGGGGGTGGGGGGAGGGGGGAGGGTGGGGATCGATCGACATACGTGTCCGTTGCCGCTGGCGCGGACCAATTACAACATATGAATTAAAATTAATTAATTGTTAAGTATTTTTTTGTTAAGGTTCATTAAAAAGTTCATCTTTTAGGTTCACTTATGAACCTCTCCCTATATATATATATATATATATATATATGTGTGTGTGTGTGTGTGTGTGTGTGTGTATTAACATGTGAGTAAAAATAAACTACTATCATATACCTACTTAACTAAGCCACCCTAAAAGTTAAGCCCAATTATTCCATTTCCACTATGATATAAACATTAGCTCTTATTCTTACTTAATTTAATTATCCAATTATTTTTATTCACGCGACACTACTATGGCCAGTCGATCCCTTATCGGTACTGTATACACTCTTGGAGCACTTTATGTTCTACACATCACACCTATTCCCTTCACTCTAGCCAGTCAGCCCAATTTCTATCATCTCTGTACATACTCGTGAGGTTCCACGCACGACACGTCACTATTTCCAGTGGGCCCGTATTCTATCAGCCCTGCACATACTTGTGACGCCAACACACACCCACACCACTATATCCAATCGGCCCGTATTATGTCAGCGCTGCACATACTCACGACGCAAATTCATTTTAATGCCCATTTAAAGTCTTAGGCATTAATTATTAATTTTCTTAAGTTCTCATTTTTTTTATTCGCCACACCCTTTCAGCAAGCATAAATTCCTCAAACTACCTCTAGTCCTATATCTAGAGGTCTCCAAAAAATAAGCATATCCTAACCCTTTACTTAGGAAGAATACCTACCAATAGCTATCACCTAACCTCGCACCTAACGATCCAACACAAAATGACGTAAAAATTCACCCCCACCCCAGAATCATATATCCGTAAAAACTCTCACTATCTAGCCTCATACCTAGAAAGAATTACCAACACTAAGGCCTTCCTACTAGTCCCATACCAATCAAGCAACCTAAAAATAAGGTGAGAGCAATAACTACCAAAACAATCCTGTCGCCCCTACCGTGTCAATTATTTATAAGATTTAATGAAATCACATATGGCATATTTTGAACTTATCACAAAAATTCGTTATATTAATCGCAAGATCACTAATTACCCCAATTATGTCCATTTGGTTATAACATTAATTAAAACAATTCATTTTCTCATCAATTTGTAGAATTTCTATTCACATGCATATTTTTGGGAGCATACAATAATAAATCTCTACTCTATAAGATGCACATAATTAACGTGGTTTTACATGTCGAAATAAATTTATAACATCCCTACGATTTATTCTACATGCGAACGTTATAAATTCTAACGAAATCCCAACCTTTAACCTAAGCATGCTAGGGTTTTGAGTCTTAATTCGTTGTAAGTATTAGAATAAAAACCGTTCCAAATTTAGATTCACTTGTCCTAATTAGTATCTGTAATTTATTTTAGAAAAATAGTGATTATTAGTGTCTAGGCAATATTTAAAATACATAATACCAAAGGAGAACAATAGAAGTATTAATGTCTGTAAAAAATAGTTTGAAGAATCTAATTGGATAGTTTCGTTCCTCTCGAGAAAACAATAAAAATACATTCTTGAACGATCTTGACAAAAACCGGTTTAGCTCTCCAATTCTTGGATTGAAAGTTGATTTAAACGGGGTTTAAATTTTGTAGACGAGAGAAGATGAAATTATGGGAGGCTGCTATTTTTAAGAAGGCTAAAATTTATTTTAAAAACCCTAAAATCGTCCCTTTATATTTTAAGAAAAGATAAGTGTTTGAATCCCACGTAAATACTACCAAAAATAGGTCAATTTTATCCCCTTGTCGGTGCGAACCGGTTCGCCCCCAAGGCCGAACCGGTTTCGGCCGGCTTGCTAAACATAGTTTCCCCATTTTTTTATTTGAAAACTTAAAATTTTCAGAATTTTCTCCCAATCTCAATTCTGATTAAAATCTCATTTTATATAAATCAAGACCACCATTTTTTTATATGTAAAACATAATTAAATCCACTAAAAATATTTTTTCGACTTTAATTTAAAACGAGTCATTTCTGATTCTAAAAATCACGGAGTGTTACATACTCCCCCACTAGTATAGAAATTTTGTCCTCAAAATTCGGTGAAGTGTAAACATCAAACGTAAATCGCATAAATAAAATAAGACTTACATATGCCTACTCATAGAATGCCATGACTCTACACCCATACACCAATCATACACGCACCTATCCCATGAACAAAATACAATATATATATATATATATATATATATATATATATATGAAAATAACGGCGTACCATGCTTTCCCACGAATCACCACTCGATTCTATCTCCAAAATCCATCGCAATGCTTAAATCTTCAAATCACATCACCATACAGATATCTATCATTTATACTAATGACGTTCAAAATAATTCTCATCTCTAAAATCAACTCATCCTCACATCAAGATTACTACTTCTAACCCTAATGCCTACAACGGCGTTAACACAAAACCCCCTCTCTCCAAGAAATACAACTAACATGTATGCTAGACTCAATACCTTAAGGAGTACGAATCAACAAGGGGAATCTAAGATAGGTAACGTGAAAGCTAACGAACTCATAACCTACGAGACATAAGTCCATGCTCTGATACTATCTGTAGCATCCCGTGCATTCTGGTGCCTGGCCCCGCCAGACTACGTCGGCGTCACTAAATTAAATAATATTCTTAGCATGTGATGGAAATATGAGACATTTAAAACTTTAATCCATAAGATATAATGCAATTAAATCCAACGAATATGTATAAAATCCAATAAATAATATCCATCACCATGATAATCTGCAAAATAAATCCAACTTCAATTTATTAAATCTCAAATGAAATGATCCAACAATAAATATCTGACTGAAAACCATAAACAACCGTGGAATTGATAGGCCCACCAAAATCATAAATAGCTATCTCATAATACAACGATGGAATGAAAAATAATCTAAACTACTAAAGTAATAAAATAAAACTCCAGCGGTAGTCCAAAGATCTTTAATCCATCCTATGTGGCTGCTCCAATAACTATACCTGAAATGTTTGTCAACGCAATGGGTAATAGACCACTTCATGAATACTAGTTCTCCTCCCAATTAGCGTTCGTTTAGGAAAACAATAGCATTGTACATGATAAACATCACAATATAATATTTTTAATTAAACGAGATATATAAATTAACACGCGAGTAAAAATAAACTACTACCATCTACCCATATAACTAAGACACCCCAATCATTTAAGTCCAATTATTCCATTTCCACTATAATTTAGACATTAGCTCTTATTCTTACTTAATTTAATTATCCAATTATTTTTATTCATGCGATACCATTATGGTCAGTCGACCCTTTATCGGTTCTGTACACACTATTGGCGTGCTTAAAGTTCTACACATCACACCCATCCCCCTCACTATAGCCAGTCAACTCGATTTATGTCAACTTTGTACATACTGTGAGGTTTAACGCACAAAACGTCACTATAATCAGTGGGGCCATATTTTGTCAACCCTGCACATACTTGTGATGCGAAAACATACCCACGTTGCTATAGTCAGTCGGCCCGTATTTTGTTAGCCCTACACATACTCACGACGTAAATTCATTTTAATACCCGTTTAAAGTGTTAGGCATTAATTATCAATTTTCTCTAGTTCTCATTATTTTCTATTGGCCTCAACCGTATATCGAGCATAAATTCCTCAAACTATCCCTAGTCCCATACCTAGAGGTCTCCAAAATACAAGTATATCCTAACCTATCACTTAAAAAGAATACCTACCAATATCTACCACCTAACCTCACACCTAGGCTAACGATCCAATGAAAACGATGTAAAAATTCATCCCACCCCGGAATCATCCATCCGTAAAAACCCACACTATTTAGTCCCATACCTAGAAAGCAATTGCAACAATTAAGGTCTACCTACTAGTCCCATACCTAGAAAATAAACTAAAAATAAGGTGAGAGAAATAACTACCCCAACAATCCCGTTATCTCCACGGTATCGGTTATTAATAACATATAACGAAATCACATATGTCTTATTTTCAACTTATCACAACAATTCTTTAAAATAATTTCAAGTTCACTAATTTTCCAAGTTATGTCCATTTAGTTATAACATTAATCAAAACAATTTGTTTTCTCATCAATTTGTAGAATTTATATTCACATGCATATTCTTTAGAGCATACAACAATAAATCTCTACTCTTCAAGCTGCACATAATTAATGTGGTTTTACATGTCGAAATCAATTATCCCTACGATATATTCTACACGCGAACATCATAAATTCTAATGGAATCCCAACCTCTAACCTAAGCATGCAAGGGTTTTGAGTCTTAATTTGTAGTAAGTCTTTGAATAAAAATAGTCCCAAATTTAGTTTCACTTGTCCGAATTAGTCTCTCTAATTTATTTTAGGAAAATAATGATTATTACTGTTTGGACTACATTTAAAATGAATAATACCGAAGGGAAACAATAGAAGTATTCATGCGTGTAAAAAAATCGTTTGAAGAATCTAATTGGATGTTGCATTCCTCTCGAGAAAATAATAAAAACACGTTCTTGAAAGATCTTGAGAAAATTCGATTTAGCTCTCCAATTCTTGGGTTGAAAGTTTATTTAAATGGGGTTTAGATTTTGTACAAGAGAGAAGATGAAATTATAGGAGGCTGCTCATTTTTTAGAAGGATAAAATGTGTTTGAAAAACTCTAAACCCTCCCCCTTTATATTTTAAGAAAAGAAAAGTGTTTGACTCCTACATAAATACTACCAAAAAGAGGTTAATTTGGCCCCCCTGCCGGTGCGAACTAGTTCTTCCCCAGTGCCGAACCAATTTCGGTCTGCCTGCCAAACCTAGTTTCCCCATTTTTTTTATATAAAAACTTATTATTTTCAAATTTCCCCCAATCTCAATTCCGATCAAAATCTCATTTTATATAAATCAAAACCTCCATTTTTTTAAATGGAAAAAATAATTAAATCCGCTGAAAATATATTTTCGACTTTAATTTAAAACGAGTCATTTTAGGCTCTAAAAATCACGGGGTGTAACAAAGTGACGTGAATATTTACAAGTGAGTGTGTGTGGTAGTGAGCCTATACATGGATCAACTACAAGTGGTGTGTGATATGTGTAAGTGAGCATGGAGATATATACAAGTGTCAGAAGTGTGGGTGTGTGCTAGTGAAGACTAAACTTGGATAATCTAAGTGGTGTATGGAGCATGTGAATAGAAGTGACACTACATACCAGTGTAAGTGTGTGAAGTGAACATGGAGAGTACATACAAGTGTGTGAAGTTTATAAGTGAGTGAAAAGTGATATTTACATGAGAATGGAGTATGATAGATATTGGCATTAGGTAGATATACAAAAAAAGTAAATAGAGGAGTAAAGGGAGCATACAGATAGGATCATATGTACACATGTACGAAAGAATAACACCTAAGTAGAATTAAAGTCTAGTCATCTTATAATACGTCCCCAGCGCAGTCATCACTGTGGTCATCCCAGGGCCTCCCATTTCGAAATCCCTCTGGCGCGCGCGGTGTTATTCCCTTTCCCCACGCGCTCAACCATTGCCAATGTGGGGGATAATGTGTAGGGTTAGAGTTGTCAGCCTATTTTGCGTAAAACTGGCAAAAAAATGTTGTCGCCTCGAGAGAATGACATCAAGGACAATACTAACGCTTGTGAAACCAAGTGGTTCAAAGGTTCGGGGACTAAATTATGGAATAGGAAGGTGTTAGGTACCCATCTCGCCCTTTTGGTCTCTTATGGGTATGTGTTAATTTTCTCATGTTAGATTCCATGAAGTGTGTGCTCATGTGCATAAAATAAGTAAAGAATGAAATCATTTAACTCGCGTCATGGAAAAGGATAGAGTGAATTCATCTTAGGAGTGTTCTCGAAATAATAATTCAAAAATATAATATGAGTATTTCTCAAATCACAAATCGCTATGGAAGATTGAATGTGTATATCAGACAAAACACAAACATATAAGAATATGAATTCAAAAAGAATATATATATATATATATATATATGCAGACACGCTGATGTGCACATTAAGTTTGCACATTATTTTTTTAAAATCGTAAAAAAAATATATTTTGGTTGATTCTTTTTTGTGAGATTTATAACATTTCAAGGGACTCGTGTAAAAAAATATCAGCTCAAAAAAGATTTTTTTGCTATTTTTAAAAAACAGGTCAAACATTCACTGTTTTTAAGCACTTTAAAAGCTGTGAAACTTTGATCGGTTTTTCAAAAATAGCAACTAAAGTTTTTTTGAGTTGATTTTTTTTATATGGGTACGTTGAAATGTTTAAATATCACATAAAAAATAAACTCAAAAATATTTTTTTAATATTTAAAAAAATTGGTGTGCACCAATACATGTACAAACTTAGTGTGCACATGAGCCCCCCCCCCCCCCCCCGCTCTCTCTCTCTCTCTCTCTATATATATATATATATATATATATATATATATGAGGGAAATATATACACATGCATAAAGGAGGACTCGAATCTCGGGATTAAACCAAGACGTCTATGTAGCTCGTGAGGCATCAAAGTCCACATAGTTCGAAGATAACTTAGGCTGGGGTTTAATTCATAAATCTAAACGGGGGATTTCTCTTATGTTTGTAGGGAAAACATGTTTTAAGAGTAAGAATGTGAGGTGAGAATTCCTCTTTTGGAATTTATAGATTAACCCTCCTTTTCTTGTCTTTTTTTTTTAATGAAAATAGAGTATATGCAAATGCTAATAATAAAGGTTTGAGATTAATATGTATGATGCAATGAAACAAAAATGCTAAAGTAGAAATAAAGTAAATACTACTAAAATGAGAGAAATAGAGAAAAGGATGGAGAATTGGACTTCTTTATGAACGCTTAATGTTGATCTTGGATGTAGATATTTTGATATTAAAATAGTATGAAAATGGTATGGATAGGTGGGTAAATTTACCAAGTGAGGTAAGAAAGTGATGGAAAGTAATGTGGTGAAATGTTTTTTTTTAGGAAAGGGAACAAGTCTGAATTCGAGAGAAAGTACTCTAAATTGCTGAGAGCGGTGTTAAGGGTTGTTTTTCAAAGTGAGGCCATGGCCTCTATGTATGGGTTCAAGGTGACTACCGATTGACAGGGGTTTGGACTTGCCTATCGGCGTAGCACTTCAAGCACACTGCTGACAGGCAAGAACCCTGGGTGCCATTTGGCAGTTTGGAACAGATTTTTCAAAAAGATGATCGTAAAATGAAAACTGTAAGTCAGAATCATGCATGGGGAAGATCGTTGGAAAGGGTCTTCAAAGACATTTAATAATATATTGAGTCACTCACGGGTCCGAGAGCTGACCAAGGTCAAATAGGACCCAAAAGCACTCGTTGGTCACTACATAAGAAGCTTTGGGAGGAAAACGAACAGTTCATCTGAATCATAAGGATGATTTGAGCACGGGATGGACCTTTGGAAATTCTATTCAGTTCCTTTTGAGATTTCATTTACCTTTGTTGAGTTCGGAGAGTTAACCAGGTCAAATGGTGTTCGAAAGTGCCTGTGGACCTTCGAGGTAATATGGGATGTTCGTCCGTACCACAAGGCTAATTCGTGCATGGGGCAGACTGTTGGAAAGGTTATTTTTAGCCCTTTGAAGACTCACTGAGCTTTGCTCAAGATGGAAAGTTTATCGGAGTCAAACAAGGACTGGGAGGACTCGGTGACCTCAAGATCAGTTTTCGGAGTAAAACGGGATGTTCATCTGAATTGTAAGGTCAATTCATGCATGAAGCAGACTATTGAAAAAGGGTATTTAGGGACATTTGAATATTCATTGAGATTCTGCTCAAGCAAGAGAGCTCACTAGTGTAAGGACACATTTTATAAGTCCTGTTTACATTAGTATTTGTCTTATACCTCTACAAACCGTCGAAGAAAAAGTTCAAGTTTGAAGATGTATGAAGACGGATCTAAATATCAACGTTATTCAATATTCAAAGCCTCTTCCAGACAAATTTCGATAAGGTTGTGTTTTGGTTACTTAACAGTTCATTTAAAAATGTTGGGATATTTTTCTAAAATATTTTCTTAGTGTTGAGGCGTTACTTTTCGTCAAAAGGAATTTTTTCTAAGTGTAGAGACGAAACATTTTTTATGCTAACATCATTCAAACAACATCAGTATGTCATTCAAACGGCATAAGGATTTCGCGCGAAGCTCGTTCGAGCGACACATGTTATCGTTCGGGCAACATTGACACTTCGTTCGAGAGATAGCACCGATGCAACTTTGCTATATAAATCGTATTAAATCACTTCATTTTCGTTAAGAAGACCTAACAAATTTCTTTCTGCATAAACTTCAAACATTATATTGACTTTGTCTTCTTCAAATTAGGGTTCAATCCTTTTGTTTTCAATTCACAAGAATCACAATAGTTTAATGAATTATTTTGAAACCCGAGATATATATTTGCTAGAGTTTATCTTGTAAGGAGGATAACTTAATACTGATCTAGGTGCCACTTGGGGAAGGTACTGAGCCGACATTGACTGCATGTTATAGGGAGTACTCGTGAATGTTTCTGGGCTTATTAGACTGCGTGTGTTTGTGGATCTTCTGAGGTTGATTCATTGTTAATTAAGAACTGCTTGTTCTTGTGGGCATCTGCGGATATTCATTGTAGATTTTGTTTGTAATCATTGTGAGTATTATTAAGTGAAATAAAAGGTTTTTCCTTTTTGGAATTTTCCTGAAATGTATGAGTCAACAATTCATATTTATTTGTGTTAACATGATCCACTACACCTAAATGCATGTGTTTGCATTGGTTTAAAAATTGGCAAGTAATTAAATAAGTTTACAATTGGAATTTGTGAATTCGGTTTAATCAATATAACACGACCTTCTCAAATTGGTATCAGAGCGGGTTTCTCTAATTTATCGAGTGATCCTATTTTTCGCAAAATTTTGTGATATTAATTTTTTTGAAAAATCGTAATGTTTCCGAATGAAAAATTATATATTCGGATGCTAATTTTTGACGAGATAATTATACCTGTTGGAAATCCCACATGAAATCTCATTTAAAAGCAATCGATGAGCGTGTTTGGGTAGTTTGTGAAAGAGGATAGACTCCTCCCACTGTCACCGTAAATAATGTTGCTAATTTAAAGCTCGTGGAAGAATCGACTGAGGATGAGTTTAGGTGGATCACTTTTAATGCACGTGGACTGAGTGCGATATCTGGTGTCATCGCTTTAGAGGAGTTCCGACGTATTATGATTTGAACCACGTAGAAAGAAACATGAGATTTTTTACAACTTACCCATGAAGGCACGAACGCAGTCAAGGATTCTAAACTTTAAAATTTAACTACTCATTTTGAAATGATTACCATACTTGAAACTGAGTGTTTTTATGAGTTTTATTCACGTTTATCTGATATTATAAACACTAGTTTAAATCTTGGTGAGCACATTCCTGATGCACGAGTGGTTAAAAATATTTTGAGATCGTTGCCTAAACGTTTTATTCCCAAAGTGACTACTTTGAACTCCTGAGGTAATTTGAGCAATTTAAAATTAGAAGAGTTGGTAGGAGACCTCCAGATATATGAAGTTGACATGTTTCCTGACACTATCAAGTCTAAGGATAGAGGGATAGCACTTAGAGCCCAGTCTAGGAAGGGAAAGTAAGTGTTCTAAAGTGAGAAGAAAAAAGTGAGAGTTTGTGAGTGTCAGGGTAGTGGGCATAGAGCATTTTAGTGTCCATCTAGGATAAAGAGAAAAGGGCAAAAATATTTTCATGCCCGCCAATCATAGAGATAATGAGGAAGAGGTGAACAATTTCGGGGAAGAGTCTTCACATAGGAAGTTTTTTTTATATAATCACATAAGCACACCTAGTTTGTCCCATGACGATGAGGATACTTGTGCATGTGACACCCCCGAGGATAATGAGAGTGAGTGCGCCAGTGAGGGTGATAGTGAGCTCCAGATTGCGTTTAGAGATTTGCACGCCGAGACCTTAAAGATGAAGAAATTGAATAAATAATTAGGTCTTATGGTGATTTATTTGGAGATAGAGATTAAGAGTTTTAGGGTATTTAAGGCATAAGAAAGTGAACTCGATAAGGTGAAGGTCTCTTTAAGTGAGCAGTTGAACGTCGTGAATCGGGAGAAGAGTGAACTTATATCCCGTTTGTCACAATTAGAGTTAAATCTTAAATGTGCTCAGGAGGTAAAGGTCACTTTATAGGATACATCTAAGAATGTAGGAAAGATACTCGTCGGTCCCGCTTTCGGTAGTATTGAGAGACTAAGAATAGGTCATGACGGTGCGTCCACTTCCTACGTTGCACTTGAGCCAGTTCTCGAATTTGTGATTAAGCCATATGGATCTCAACCTAACCAACCTAGGCATCCCGTACCTGATAGGAGAGTGTGTCGTAGACATTTTGAGAGAGGTGTTACTAGGCCCGTGGATGTTTTCACCCATTGTAAGAAAAGAGGACACCTTAGGGAATTTTGTTTTAAGTTGGGTATTGTGTCACGCTTTGATACTACATGTGTTACTACACACACACACAAACATGATGCTCCGAATGACTACATGAGAGAGTTTCACATATTAGGGAGCAGGTAAAGCTTTTGGTCAAGACTTCCCATGATTTGATGGATGTTTTTCATAGGATGTCATCACTTTTGGAAAACTCCACCGCACCTAACGTTTGAGGTTTACATTTGTTTGCTGGCATAGGATGATTTTCATGACGATATTTTAAGCCTATTTCTAGTGTGTATCATTCTTGTAGTTATATTTTCCATTCGTGATATATTTTTTGAAAAACCAAAAATGTTTTTGTATTTGAAAAATACAAAAAGATTTTCATTTTTTTGGAAAAAATTTGAAAAAGCCAAAAATATTTTATTTTGATAATTTTTTTGGAGAAATATAAAAAGAGTTTTGTATTTTGTTTACTCTCTTTATGGATGGACATTTAGGATGACCAAGTCATAATTTCATTCCGTATTCACGTGAGTTTTTTATTGTGTTTTGTTATGCGTCATCATTTCATTTTTGTGATGTATAATATTTGGAATCATTCAGATGTAATTTGATATTACTACTTACATGTTTGATTCTTAGTTTCCTTTAATGCACACTTGCATGGATTTTTTTTTATCATTGTACTTGTCAAATAATATGTTGGTCGAAGTGTTTCCAACTCAATCATGTCTTTAAATTGAACCAAATGCGATAAAACTTGACAATGAAAGTAGTGCATGTAATAATCGTTTCCCGTGAGGAATTAAATTTTACAAAAATGACAAGAGTTCACGGAAAAGGATTGCGAGAGTACAAAATTAACTCGTCGTGAAATCCACAGTTTAAAAGAGCCTAAGAAAAAATATGGCAATAAAAATTATCATATGCCAAATTGGGGCCAATCGGATTTCTCTAACGAAAGAAAAATAGATCACCACAAAGAAAAATAAATGCATTATTATTTATGAGGGTGTTCAGATGGAAAAAGTTAAAAATGGGTTTGCACGTTCTGACAAAGTCTTGAAAAATCATTACATAGTTTTATACGTTATTGGTGTTGAAATTATTTTAGACTTTGACGTGTCAATTAGATTGAGTCGATGCCATATAAATTCACATTTTTGACACCTAAGGACGATTTTGAGATCATTCGTTAGGAGTATTCGTATTCATCGTGTACATATGTTATGTTTGATTGCATTGATTTTCCTATCGAATTTGTTCACGCCCATTCATTCCTTTCCACGATTTTATTATCTTAGTGAAAATTCATGGTGTGTGATTTTCGTAAAATTATTTTTGCATTTTTTGTGTGTGTGAAAAATTGAAAAATAAAATATAGTTTGTGGAAGGCTTTTGAGTATCTCTTATGATCGTAGTTGTTTGCTTTGCTTGTTGTGACACTCCATGTGTATTTTGTTTATTCTTTTCGTTGTCTATTTTGGACAAATAAAAAGGGGAAGAACGAATTATGGGGGTGTTTTACATTATAGGGGAGATTTGAGATTTGATATATATTTTGTTGTTATGTTTATATCATTTAAAACTCAATATGTCACATAGGTATTTGCTTTGTCTCATGTGTGTAGGTATAAAGTTTGTTGATCAAGTTGCACATCCTGACGAGAAAAGCTTAGAGATTTGAAGATTTTCAAAGAAAAAGTTTTTATCTTGCATTTTAGTACCTTTTATATTTTAGGATCATGAGAGGGTATTAAATTTGTATAGGCATTTTGATTTGATAACTCAGATGTTTTTTTACGGCATAGACATAGGAGGAGATCTTTAAGGACATATTTTATAAGTCCTGTTTACATTAATATATGTCTTATACCGCTACAAATCGTCGAAGAAAAAGTTTAAGTTTGAAGCTGCATGAAGACGGATCTGAATACCAATGTTCTTCAACATTCAAAGCCTCTGCGAGATAATTTTTGGTAAGGTTGTGTTTTGGTTACTTAACGGTTCATTTAAAAGTGTTGGATATTTTTTAAAATATTTCATAAGTGTTGAGGCGTTAATTTTTGTCAAAAGGAATTTTTTCTAAGTGTAGAGGCGAAACATTTTTTACTTGAATTTATTCAAATGGCATCAGTATGTCATTCGAACGACATAAGGATGTCGAACGAAGCTCATTCGAGCGACACGTGTTCTCTTTCGAGCGATATTGACACTTCGTTCGAGTGACAACACCGACTCAACTTTGCTATATAAAGCGTATTAAATCACATCGTTTTCATTAAGAAGGACTAACAAATTTCTATTTGCATAAACTACAAACAACAGATTACATTTGTCTTATTCAAATTAGGGTTCAATACTTTTGTTTTCAATTTACAAAAATTCCAATAGTTTAGTGAATTGTTTTGGAACCCGAGATACCTTTTTGCTAGATTTCCTCTTGTAGGGAGGATAACCTACTGCTGATCTAGGTTCCACTTGAGGGAGGTACTTATCTGACGTTTAATGCGTGTCATAGGGAGTACTTATGAGTAATCCTGGGCTGATTGGACTGCGTGTCTTTATGTATCTTCTGAGGTTGATTCGTTGCTAATTCAGAACTGCATATTTTTGTGGGTATCTGCGGATATTCAATGCATATTTCGCTTGTATCATTGTGAGTATTATTTAGTGAAATATAAGGTTTTTCCTTTTTGGGGTTTTTCCTAAAATCTGTGAGTTAGCAATTCATATTTATTTGTGTTGGCATGATCCACTACCCCTAGATGCATGTGTTAGGGTTTAATTAAATTGGTTTAAAAATTAATAAGTAATTAAATAAGTTTATATTTGGAATTTGCGAATTCAGTTTAATCAATATCACACGACCTTCTCAACTAGAGTCAAATGGAGCCCGAGAGCGTTCGCTGGCCTTAAGATCAATTTTCGGTAGTGAAATGGATTGTTCGTCCGAACCATAAAGCCAATTAAGGCACAGGGTGGACTATTGGAAAGGGGATTCAGAGCCCTTATAAGATTCATTGAGCTTCTACTCAAGCGAGAGAGTTGTTTGGAGTCAAATGGGGGCCCAGGAGCACTCAGTGGCCTCTAGATCAGTTTTTGGTTGTGAAACGGACCGTTCGTCTGAATCGTAAGACTGATTAGTGCACGGAGCAGACCATTAGAAAGCAAATTCAGATACCTTTGAAGATTCATTGATCTTCCTCTCAAGTGAGAGAGTTGATCGGAGTCAAACGATGCTCGAGTGCACTCGATAACCTCCATATCGATACTCGGAGTGTGACATAGGGTTTATGGTGAACGTGTGATTTCTAGGAACCCAAAGAGGTTCTTAATGGGGGGTTCCTAAGATGGGGTGTCTACATGTACGGTCTCAAATTATGTGGTGAGATTTTAAATCTTGGAAGCTTTCACAGAGTTGTTACTCCCGTGTGTGATTCAGAGGATGTACCAAGCTTCTTTAGACGTGGTACACGTCATGGTGCGATGAAATTCCTCTAGTGTGATATAACTAAAATTTTTATTTAAACCTCAAGATTAAAATTGCAAAGTTTAAATTCATCCTCAATCCAATTAACGACTAGCTTGAGACTAATGACATGTTCATTAGTTACAATGGGAGGAGTCCATACCCTTTGAAGAGAAAGTAAGATGCGCTTGTCAGTCAATTTTAAAGATGATCTCATTCGATCTTTCCAATAGTCATAATTAGATCCGTCAAACAAAGATGACCTATTATACGAGTTATCCATATAACCATCCGAAGTCATTTAATTAACTTGTAGAAACAAGGTCTGATACTAATTTGAAAACGCGATAGAGTGGTTTGGTTATGTATATAAATCGTAGAATAAGTCACACACAACACAATCTACTTAGTCCAAATTTTATCTTGATTAAATTAGGTGAACCTAAACATGTATGATATTGAAACTAAATTGAAGACAAAAAACCACAAAAGCACAAATATAAGATAGGAGATGAGAAAAAAAATCCCTTTCAGGAAAAACTTATATTTTAGCACTATTACAACTAGGTATTACAGAACGACATATATAGACTTACAAAATTTAGAGCTCCATTGAGTGAAGCAGAAATGTCTTCTTTTCTTATTGTTGACACTCCCCATAACAAAATCCACTTTCCTCGGTGTTCACCGATCAACCTCTGGAAATCATATTCCTATCTTCAACAGTGAATAATTAAATTCACAAGGTTATTAACATGGATTATGTTCTTCTTGATTGGATATAGTGATCTCAAATCATTTAAGAATTAAAAAAATAAAAGAGTTTGATCGCAAAATATGTCTAAACAACTTAGTTTAAAATGCAAGTCCACATATCTATATATAGAAATAAAAATATCCAAGAGATAGACATAAAATATTGCATTTGGAATCATGTAAAAAAAAAAAATTTCGCGTCCTTGTTCAATGAAAGTACATCTTGTTTGAACGAAGTATCCTATCTCATTTGAACATCCATTAAACGACTAATCCTAAGAGATTCCAAAGCCTGCCAAAATTTATAAAAATTGATTTCGTTTTAACAAAGTTCGAAGCAATTCTAAGGAGGTTAAGCACTATTCGAACAACATCTAATGTTGTTCTAACGACTTTGCAAAAAATTTCAAAAAAATAATTTACAAGAATATTTTATATTTTTAAACACTTTAAAAACCCTAAACTAAAAGATTACATAAAAAACCTCGTATAGCTTTTTCGAAAAATGTAGTGATGATCAATCTTCGATTGTTGCTTTTGGTCACTAACTCGTCTTCACTTGAAGTCTTGAGAACGTACATGATGGTGAAGTGGTGTATAAGGGATTAAGACTAACTTAAAACTTAATGAGCATTATAAATCTTTCTCTTATATCCTTTCACGTAAGGAAGATTTCTTCTTTCGTAGCCCTTTTCCATTGCATAATCATATTTTTCAAATAAAACAAATTCTCGGGCAATGGTTCTTATATGCACAAATCCCCCATGGTTAAAAATGCATGTATATGACAATATTTATAGGAGAATACCTCACTTATCTCACGTCACATAAGATGTTAAATCCAAAAGAGCTCGTGCAAATGTGTGCGGAGGTATATACAAAGTGAATCCATTAAGCAAATAAAAGTATAATAGCTCCATGCAAGCATTATTAAGAATAATCATAAGCATTGAAAATCATAATCAAATGTCCTAGACACAAGGAAACCTGAATGAAAGGGATTCAAATACACCGATATGCCGCACAAAATGTGTAAAATTAATCTACGCAAACAAACAAAAATCTTTTTGAGTTTTAAAAACATTTTTCCAAAAAAAATGACATCAATTTAAAAACAACTCAAAAGGCAAATAATGTTTTTGTATTTTTCTCAATTAGACCGAATAAAAGGAAAATAAATATTCAAAAGACTCAAACATCATACACATAGCAATAACATATAACATGAAGGACAAAATCTAGTGTATGAAAACATGTAAACACAATCAACTATTTGATTTAGCATGAAAATTATCATGTGTATGAGAATCATCAAGTGTAACATTAAGCGCCTCCAAATTGGATTTCCTAACCCACGTAGGTGTAACTTGATGATCAAGGGTTTTGGAAACCTTGGTGACACTAGACTTAGACTTCTTCGGAACCTTTCGAAGATGGAAACAAAACATCCTAAGGTGAACCTTACTACCACAATGTGCGCAAGTGTAGAAACGATGAGGAAAATTACCCTTGGGTTGACCTTTTCGGACATCCTTGACTATGGTTGACCCTCTTAAAATATTGGTATTAACTTTAGCAGCAGAAACATTGGGATCATCTAAGCCAATTCTAATTTTTTTCATTTTTGATTTGGATGGTGACTAACATCTTATCCAAATATTTAACCTAGATTCCAAATCAATTTTTACATAACTCGAGTATGTTAATATCCCTTCTAAATTCTCAATCATAAACTCAAGAAAATAAAGAGGCTCATAAAAAATAAGAGACTCCTTCTTTAAACTCTCTACGAAACCACGAAGGTTATCCCTCTCCCACTCAACAAGTATGAGCTTCTCGCTAAGAGTATTCTCATATCCATTAAGATTTTTAATCAATTTGAATCACCATTCCTTATGGAAAGTTCCTTCAGATTATCTTCCAATATCAATTTCTTATTTTCTAATTACAAAGACTTGGCATATGACTCCCTAAAGGAAACGTGATGCTCACTTTCCTCTTAATCTTCTTCATTTTCTTCTTCTTCCTCATCATCGATCACTTGGGATTCACAGACTTAGCCTTGAAATCATCATGCATATGATTATCTTCAACAAAAGACTTTTCATTAAGTCTCACATAACTTGTTGTAACCATGGTGAAATTATACTCAACAGGGGAATCAGGTTCCTCTTCCAGTTCACTATCACTAAGGGTAGCATTGTATGCCTTTGACTTATTTCCTTCCATTCATAGCTTAGTGGGGCACTCAGTTTCTCTATGTCCATAACCCTCAGACCTAAAGAATCTATCTTATTCATCCCTTTAAATATTTTCGTTACGATTCATAGGGAATTTTCAGTCTTGTTAAACTTATTCTTCTAAAATATTTTTAGCAAATTTAGCATTATGTTTATTAAACTTCAAAAATTTTCAAAACTTCTTAGCAAACATGGCCAGATTATCGGATTGAATGTGAGACTCATCATCATAAACATGGCCAGATTTTCTTCGTCTTTTTGGAAGAAAGTATCTCGAGCTCATAAGTTTGAAGGGCACCCACAAGCTCTTAGAATTTCATTGAGCCCACAGTTCTAGAGTATTCAAAACAGTGAGTTTGGGGTGAAATCTTTCTGTTAAAGACCTTAAGATTTTCTTCATAACCTTGGTGTTAGGTGTTCTTTCTCCTAATTTAAAGATGAGTTAGTAATATCAGAAAGTATCACATTAGAATCATCAAAGGTTTCACTATTATCTATCCTAATAGTTTCAAACTCAGGGGTAAGGTTTTAGATTTGGAAGCCTTAACTGAACTAGTTCCCTCATGGGTGAGTCTGAGTATGTCTCAAGCCTGTTTAGAAGTTTCATATGTCATAATACAACGGGACTCCTCTGGTGTAACTACACAAAACAAACCATTCAAATCAAGGGGAGCGTATTTACACAACTTATGTTTATCCTCACTCTAACTCTCTATGGGTTTAGGCATATAAAGTTCAAATACTAGAGTTGTGGGTGGGGTCCACACCTTTACTACGACTGGCCATACCCACTCGTTTATGGACTTTTGTGTAGATTTCATACGAACTTTACAATAAGCATAATCCTACCCATCAAACAAAGGTGGTCTAGAAAACGACAGACCCTCAATATATAAACCTCCCGAATTCATGCCTAAACGACTTATACACACCCGCTTTGATGACAATATGAAAGTGATAGGGTTTTATATGGATAGGCAAACACACCAATTTTTAATTTTTTTAAAATTCATATAACTTAAACGATTAACCCAAATTAAACTTGCACTGACTAAATGAATTATTGTGTTTAACAATTTACCAAATTTTATCTTGATTAAGCGTGCATCTTGGTGAGTATAACAAGAGAAAATTAAAGCAATCACGTGACGCCCGATGTACGACGAAAACCTAAATGGAAAAACCTCAAATGACCCCACCACAAAAATTTCACTATGATATAGGAATTACACAAAGACGGCATATGACTTACACAACTAACTTTGTAAGGACATAAATTTCCAATTGAATTCATGTATTGTTGTGACTTAATTCCGTGAACAAAACTGTGTTTGTAATATGTCATAGGGAGATTTTATTTTGTCACGATCCCACCTGGTCTATGACATATTGAAGAGAATTGAAGGCATTACGGCAAAGCTTCAAAGAATTAATCATGTCGAAGTTTAATTGGTGCAAGTTTATTCGTCTTCAGAGTTAATTGCATTCCAAGATCACTCAGGTATGAATGCGTATAATTAATGGTGCTCGAAATTGTTTTTATAAAAGATAAGGATGTAATTTTTATAAAGAAAAATGTTTCAAAATGTTTTTAAAAGTGTTTTAAATGTTTACACTACGTTTTTATTCTGATAAGCTCGAAAAGGAGTTTGACTTATTTGGATCTCTTTTGGAAGAGAGGTTTTGAACAAAAAGTCAAAAAGTCAGACTGATACGCGGGCTCGTTCAAACGGCAAGCAATCTCGTTCAAACGAGATGCTTATGTCGCGCAAACGACGTCGCTCTGTCATTCAAATGACACTATTTTCGAGGAGGCATTTAAATCTTATTTAAAACATATTTTTGACAGAATTAAAGGTGTGTGCATTCTGGAAAAATAGTTTACATTCCAGTGCGAGTTTTGCACATGTTTTCTAAGGTTTAAAAAGCTTAAACACGTCCTTAGAGTTTGCAAAGATCCGAGTTATCATTAGTATATGTTTACGTGATCTTGCTTCACCAAGAAAATTTGTTCTACCATTGAACATCAGGGTTTTGCGGTGAAGAAAAGAGAAGGACTTCTTGTTCGACATCGTAGACAAATCGAAGCCAATTGGTGGACATTGAGACATACATGGACACGTTTGTTGTGGACAGGTATCGTGGAGGACGAAATTTCTACGTGGGCACTAATGAAGAACGGTAGAAGATCAGAAGGAGAATCAAGACCCGCGGGGATCGCGTCATTGAGTAAGGCTAATCTGTCTTTGTAAAACCTTTGTTCATAGTGATTGTCTGGATTGGGTCGTCCGAGGTTGTTTTCCCATTTTGGGTTTTTTCCTCGTGCATCCGGTGTTGTGAGTATTCTTTACTTTACTTTACTTGATTTAATCACTAGATGCATGTTTAGGATTAATCCATATAAAATTGGTTTAACGTAAGAATTGTTTTTTCACAACTTGGTTTGGTGCTAATTAAAAGTTGGATAAGTTTTTAGTAAAAATTAGTTCGATTTGAAACACACGCATTGGGACCCCTAGGTTTTTTCAAAATTGACTCCTTCAAGCTTAGATTGGACTTTTTTCCTTCAACCTTCTTCACAATGACACATAGGAGTCCACGTATGCACTGTCAAAATATGTGGTCCTCACACACCTCGGTATCAACCAATCCAGGCTCATGGACCATCACACCAATACGAAGTCCACCGTGTTAAATAACAACATCTACGGATTCCATCACAAGAAATGATACTAAAAAATATGAGGAGTATATAAGCCTTTTACTACCCCAAAACTGGCAAATTGTTACGGTAAAAAACCTTGACAAGGCAGAGTTATCACGGTAAAAAATTGTGACAAGTATTGAGGTGACAACTTACTTATCATGGAATTATCATAGTTAAAGTCCATGACATGATTTGTACTTGTCATGGACTTTGACTGTGATAAGTCTGTGACAAAGAAAAGCTTATCACGGTCAAAGTCCTTAACAAGTTTGTCTTTGTCATGGACTTGTCACTGTCACAGTCCGTGATAATTCTAGGAAGATTTTAAAAAATAACTGTTGGGAAGTATGGCCACTACTATTGCCCAGTAGTATGTTTTAACCCGTTACAACATGTTTTAACCTATTAAAGCACTATATATCTCAAGAAACATTCATCCATTCATAAAAACTAAATCCAAACACACTAATTTAATCATATTATCAAACAACAATGAAAAAAATAATATTTAACATTCAATATTCATAACCAACAAATACAAATAAAATTATTATAAATAATTGTCACAGGGTAGGGTTTTCAACATGTCTAAGGGGGAAGGTAGGCCACACTACAAATAATTTGAGACTAGCTTTAACAAGGTTTTTATCTTTCGCACTCGCTCGAAAATAAGTAAGAGCCTTGTATGAAATGACCAAGTTTTATATATTTATATTTTCCTCATACACCATTGCGCCGAATACGTAATCATTCAATTAATACTTTTCGTACTCGTCTGCCATAAACAAGGGTCTAGTGGCTGGATGAGAAAGCCTTGTTGTTGCATCGCCCGTCGTTAAGAGATGAGATTATAGATAAATTAATTAGGTTAGTTTTAAAGCTTTCTTATAATGTGACATTTAATAAGAGACATTCGCATTGTAATTACCTCGCGTGACACCCACATCCAAAATTCATTGTCTAATTGTGCCATCATTCTTTATCTTTTATTGTTCCCACACGCATCATATTTCCTGCAATGATCGTGACGAGTGTATTATGAAACTGATCATGTATAAAAATTAATATAATATAAAAGTTATATTAATATAAACTTACCTTTCTTATTTATTGAAATTTTCATGTGTGTCAAATTGATAATGATTTGCCAATATGAGACATCGTTTCGGCTCTAGCCAAGCTCAGTTAAAGCCGACCCTACAAAATGTGCTCTCCTGAACTATCTTGCACAACTGTCTCATCCTCATTTAGAGTCGAGATGAGACCATATGCCACCTTGGTGGGCCTAACACCTTGCCTCATCAATCTCACAACGACGAGACCATATAAGCTTGCTTCCATCCCTAGTTTTGGCCTGATGCAAGTGAGCCGACACTACACTTGGCAATTATCAATGTGAAATCCAGTGGAATATCAGTGGTCTGATACTTGGTTAGAACGACACCTTATCCCAGAAAAACATGTTCAACATCAGAAAAGGCATGTGGAATGGAGCACATATAGGAGATTACACGTGGGCTGCGAGCCCATGTGAGCAAAAACCGTTACAACATCATCCCCACATGTGGAGAATATCTCTTAATCATTACTTACATGCACATAAGACGAATGTCGTCGTATTATTGGACACTTTGTGATGTGCATGTCGCATATTGTAAAGGATCGCAAATTGTTAACCCTACTGAAACTCTCTCAAATGCATTACTCGAGAGAGATATCTTGAGTGCTTGTATCCCAAGGCCATTAGAGCCCATATTTAGTGGATTTCACATACTCACATAGTGGACATAGGCCCTTCAAAGGCTAAACCACTTAAATTTGGTATTATCTTCCTCTTTGCCTCATCTTTTTCTTTATTACATATAATTGATATACTCCATTGTTGTTTAGTTTTGAGCTTATTCAACACTTTAACTTGGTGATACCATTTTTAGTATCATCAATCTGGTGCCATCCGTGGAAATGAAATAGTCATCTTATTCCTTTTCTTTGTAGCTACTCCGTCGAATTCTCTGGTGGTGGTTCAACCTCACACTTAGTTGATCTTGAACCACCATTGAAAGAGCTCTAGTTTGAGTTCAAGCTCATTTTCAGTTCATCCAAATTACTTCTAGTACATCACTTGTTTTTTTTATCACCAGAACTCTTCAATGGCATCAGATCCTCCTCCTACTATGGGTGGACGTAGTACCAGCTAAGCCCCACCTTAGTCAGAAATAGTTAAAGTGGAGGTGGGCTTGCGCTCCTTAGTGGACAGTCAGGGATAAATGCAGGTGAATCTTGCTGTATTTAGCCAGAACATGGTGGCTAGACCTGCCGCAACCAGAGATGAGATCGTAACTCTGGACACTAGGGAAGGCTTTCCAAACCCAGTGGCTAGGGGACCACCGCAGGCCCCACTCAAAGATCTTCCTCCTCAGCATAGGCGTAGAGATGTGTCTGACCTTAGGCATTTATGCATGGGGAGGCCGGGTCGGGAATGCCCTGATGATGACGATGAACAATATGATAATGAGGATAAAAAAAAATGTTGGGAACCTTATTAAATTTCTAGAGGCAATGTGCAACCAATTTAGCCCAATCGAGGATGCAACGATAGGCCCAACCGAGAATGTAGGTCAAAGGTATCAACTTTAAACATACTAAGTAGAGGGTTGGCCTTTGATAAGCCTGACACGACAACTAATAATTTAAGAAACCGCCTCTCTAGATCTCGAAGCATCATTGGTTTTAGAAAAAATGATAGATGTGATGATCGTCGACCTCCTAGAGTCCGAGATGAGGAACAACGAGAGCTGAATAGTCGATAGAGGACAGTTGCCAAAGAGCCCTCAGTTCGTCCAGCCGACAGAGAAGGGGCTGGAGAGAATATGGCCCAGGCCGAGGTTATATATGTGGCCGATATGCCTTAGAATGATTCCACTTAGAGACTAGAGGAAAAGATTAGAGACATACTGAAGATTAGAGACCCCTTGTAGAGGGGCTACACTGAAGTCTCCCCCTTTATGGAAAAGATCGTGAGTTACCCAATCCCGGCTAAGTTCAAACCCCCGTGGTCATGCCTAAGTAAGATAGGAGTACTAATCCAATCCACCATGTGGAGATGTACCAATCAATTGCTGATATCTACTCTATCTCGGATGAGATGAGGTGTCGGGCCTTCTCATACACACTAATTAGGGCATCTCATGTATAGTTCACCTCTCTCCCTAATAACTCAATACAGAATTTCAAACAGCTTGTAGAGAGGTTTATATATAATTTATGATTTGGGGTGAGACCTCAAAAGAAGACGACACACCTGTTGTACGTGAAGTAAGGAAAGAGTGAAATCCTCAGAGATTACATAGAAAGGTTCAACAAGGAGAAATTAGAGGTTGAATATTAATTAGAGAGCATTGTTATGACCGCCCTGATGGGAGGGTTACAAAAAGGAAAGATCCTTTGGAAGCTTGCCAAAAATCCTCCAAAGTCTATGGTCGAACTACTGGCTATGGCCGAGAAGGTCATGAATGTAGAGAAGGACAATGGGAAGACAGAGGTAACGAACAGAACAATTCTTGAAAGAATAAAAAAAATTGGAAGACAGCAAGGGAAGATGGACTGAAGATGTCCATGCCATCCTAGGTCCTATAGGACTATGGAGAGGAATCCAACGGGGGAAACACCATCCATGCGAGACTATGGCTCAGAGGAGGTGGAGCCAATAGAGATCGGTCTCCCAACCCACAAAATCTAGACATATGACCTGGAGGAAAATGTTACATAATGCAAATAGGATCTAGACCTGGCAAAATAGATAAGGGAGGATGGTGAGGTTAGGCAAGCCACCTTTCAGCAAAGGACAATGAAGTTAATAAAAGGGTGAAAGCCCGACCATTGGAAGTAGGAGACCTAGTTCTAAAGAAAGTTTAGTAGAAACCCAATAAGCTTCATCATAACTAGTGTGGTCCCTATCGAGTGATTGACGAGGTGGTTTCAGGAACTTATCGATTGGAAAATTTAGATAGAGAACCATTCTCCAATCCATGGAATGATGACCGTCTAAAAAATACTACTAGTAAGAAATTTATATTAGTTTCATTTGTCTATGGATATGAGAAGTAGATTATGAATGAAAAATTTCAAAATGTTCTCTCCTATTCAGTTGTTTGAATAATTTTAGATTGTATGTATCAACTCATCTTAAGCTATCGAACATCATTCGTGGTGAAATAGCTTTAACTTACTCTCGGTGACATAACAATCTAGACGGGGTTGACCTCATCCATGGAATCTTGATAACACCGAGAGAGGGAAAAAATCACTTTATTGTGGTTCATAATTAAGATCATTAACTTGGGGAAAAACTCTCTCAGCCGAGACGATAGTGCATGGACGAGATGACTCTCGTCCATACACTTTCAAAATGACGAGAGAGGACTTGTGACGCGAACACCATAATTTGGTGAATTCAAATTTAAAAATCACGTTACTGTGGTTCATAATTAACATCATTAATTTGGTGAAAAAACTCTCTCGACCAAGACGACGGTGTATAGACGATACTGTTCTCGTCTATACACTCTCAAAACGATGAGAGGGAACTTATGATGAAAACTCCATAATTTGATGAATTCAAATTTAACAAATCACTTTATTTTGGTTCATAATTAACATCATTAATTTGGTAAAAAAAACTCTCTCAGCCGAGATAAAAGTGCATAAAGGAGATTGTTCTCATCCATAGACTCTCAAAACAATGAGAGGGAACTTGTGTAATTTGGTAATGAATTCAAATTCATATTAAAAACCATTATATCCCGTCTTATAATGATACGATGTTCATATTGAGAAAGTTGTCACTTATACTCATCTCATCTAAAGATGGGACGATGTTTGCATTATTTAGTTAGTTACTGATATCAAGGTTATAAACCATTTTAATCGTGGTTACTTGATTAAACATTATAAGGAGGCACACATATAAGTGAATAAGGTCAAATAATAAATATAAGAAGGAATACTGTTCATCTATTCAAATTGTGGTAACAAATGACCACAGCATTTTTCATTCAAAATATGAGATGATAAGTGTTCAAGAAGAGCTACGGTATTGCTAACAAAACATAAAAATTATCAAGTGTTTAGAAGAGTTACAACCAGAAGGGGCACTAAGCCACAGGCGGCAGTTAAGAAATGAAAAGACTAAAAGAGCTAATCTTAGAGGTTTGTCTCTTTAGCATTCGGGTTCTTAGTTTCATCAAGAGCCAACACATATCCAACTATAGTATTGTCGACCTCGACATCACCAACGGGCTCTATCTCATTAGTACAGTTCATAGTCTGGGTTGTAGGCTTTTTCTCCGTTGATCCCTCAACCTGATTTAGGGCTACCTGGAAAGCGAGTCGTCCAAACTTAAGGTCTTCAGCTGCTCAGATAGTTAGTTGATCTCAAGGAACTTCATAGTTTCCCAGTGGCAACCAGTGTGAGCACTTATTTCAAGGTACTATACACTATATCCCAGGAACTCCTCAAAAGATTTGAAGACCCCCATAACCTGTTTCTGGGCCTCATAGATCTTATTGTCGACAACCTCTTTTACCTTCCCAGTGATATCGATTATATATTAGTTGTTCAGAGACTTGATAGCTTCATCATGACTTTTGTTCATATTGGTGATAGCCTTAGAGTGTTGCTTCTTCAGTATTTTAACCTCAGTCTTCAGCTCTTTGGTGAAGCTCATCTGAGTCTTGTCGTTTATGATAGCCCTTATGAGCCTATTAAATCTCAGGGACCTTCTTCCTAATTCACTGGTGGAGCTTCTAAAGGAAGATAGATGTCTGCATAAGATAAAATATGTCAGTACGATACGACCTTATTAGACGACCTTACAGTTACGATAAAATATGAAAAGAACAATGACTTACTTATACGGCCCTATGAAGGACAAAGTCATTCATTAGGGAGATCTTGGTTGCCTTTAGAAATTGACTGTCAAACTCAGAGGTGTTGGAGAATAGGAACTCAATAGCCTTATCCTTACTTCCCAAGGCAGAGTCTAGGTTGATTGTCAGATTTTCCAATCGTGCAGCAAGTGCATCCTCAGAAGAGATGGGAATGGATTGGCTCGGCTCGATCTTGGATGGGACCTACTTGCTTTTCTTGCTCTGAATGGAAGTGGGGAGATTCTTCTGGCCTTACTTTATTTTTCTAGACCTCTCGGTCTGGCTGGGGTTAGTAGTAGTGGATTTTTTTGTCTGAGGTGCATGGGGTGACTTCTTTCCATCTTGTTTGAGCAAATTGGCTATGCTTAGAGCTGTTATTTTCCACACAGATGTTGGGGTATTTAGTAGTTGGTTTGGAATGAAGAGGGTAAGATTATAAGCTCATATAAAAGAGATAGGACATAGTAGTTAGAAGAAATAATGCTAATACTTACATGACTCAGATAGGGGGTTCACCCTCATACTCGTCTACTCTGAAAAAGATGTTACTTAGGCCATTTAATACAAGATTAAACTATTGAAGTAACTCTAAAATGTTTTTTGAAGAAACTCTTTTTTTTAAAATCAAAACAGATTAACACAAGATATGTTTGATGAAAATGTACGAGATATGATGAAGATTATGTAACTAGTTTTGAAAACCAAAACTAAGAAAGTTTACGTCAGCACACTATCAAGAATGAGATGAGGAGATGTAGGAAGATTAAGTGCACACAGTTTTTAATGTGGTAAAATCTCACCCAATTGAGGAAACATCCACGGTGACTTCTAAGTCACAAACCAAAAATCCACTGAAACAAAATATAAAAGTTACAAACTATTTAACACACATGCAAACTAAACATACCTATACAAGTTTAGAAATGTACCCATTGGTTTAAATCTAACTTTTTTGCAGTTTTGAAGTTGATGTTGCTTTCTCAGCTTACTAACTTCTCCACTTTGTTCCATTCTTTACGTCAACTCTTGTTGTTTCAATATCTCATGTCCAACACTTTTGTGTTGTACTGTGATAAGTGTTTGTGATGGTGATCTAACACATGCATGCACAAACGCACACTTATACAAACAGTCCTATCAAATTACATAACAGATCTATATGCTGTGATTTTCAGTTTCTCTCTTCTTTTAGAAACAAAAGACTTTCTTTGATCTTTCAAATAAACCCAGAATCCAAGGTTACCTTGATTGAAAGACGGTTCAAGCTCTTAATCAATTTCAAAGGGTTTTGATAATATTTTTGAAATTGAAAACCACCGATTGCGATTCCAACTAGATCAGAAGTCCTATTTCATAAGAACTAGAAACAAAAAATGATTTTGTTGATTCTAAAGTTGTGAAAAACATTTACGAAAAAAATAATCAACAAAGTGATTTATCAAGATGAGAAACTAAATATGCAGATCTAAGTGTAATATGACATGCAATAATTAGATCTACTTTTTCTATGAAAGAGAAATGGAGATTTAACTTGAAATGTCTAAGTCAGTTACGAGATCTGAAACACAAAGGATATAAACCACGAACAGGCTTTCAAACCAACTCAAAATAACTCTCAAACACTCAGGTTTGGTTTTGGTTTAAACTGATTTTAGAAATATGAGTTTTGGGCTTGAAACGGGGTTAGGGTTCTGAAATACCCCGTAATTTTAATGACTTTTAAAATGGGTTATATTTTAAATTAATGGATTAATTGGATTTTATTATAAATTAATTCATTTGGGTCTTATCCGAATTGTGGATATTAAAATGGATGATTCTGAATATTACATAAAGATATTTAGGTAATATATGAATGTGATTTTATTGATATTACTGTGAGTTATTAATTCGGTAATTTTAATTTTTAATCGGACGCGGTATGGGACGTATTGGGACTAATTTGTTAAATTAATAAGAAAATTATTTTAACATCGACCTTATAGTCATTTCGACTGCGTCGTTGCGTCCGGAAGAGTTGAAATAGTCAGAAAAGTCTATTTGGATGTTGGTTTTGGGTCTCGGGTCATTTGGAAATGAAAAGACAACCCAAAAGGGCATTTTAGTCATTTTTATAGGGGTGAATAGTGATTTCAGATTTTGTCCTATTATAAATATTTGGAGATTAGTTGTACGTGGGTTTATTCACCTCCTCTACACAAAATTGAGAAGTCACCTTGTGAGAGTGAGTGAAAGGTTGCCTGGGAGAAGATAAGCTTACTTGGAAAGGAGGAGAACCAAAGGGCCAAAGGTCACCACCACCAACCACCACCGAAAGTAACTGGAGAAGGGGAGAACCACCTGTGTTATACATCCCCAAAGGATCAGACCTTCATTAGAGGCAAGTATTTGATGATTGAAATCTAAGTTTGTATATTGTCCATGTTAGGATAGTTATAAAAGATGAGATTTTTTATGTTTGGAAGATAATGGAGTTGTTAATGGATTTCTGGAAAATGGAAATATATAGGAATCAAACTCATGTTGTAGGTAGTAGTAATCCACGAAATAATCATAAATCTGTTGAAGAAATTCTTAGAATCAATGGTGTGTTCTTGAAGATATCATATATATAATTTTCTGGAAAAAGAGGATAAACATATGCTTTTAATTCAAACTCTTGATGATTCTAGGATGTTTAGAGCATTAGAAATCATTCAAATATGTTGTTATATCATGTAGTAAGGGTTATATGGAATTTTGGTTGTTAATATGAATTCTTTAATGATCAAAAGTGATGAAACCAGTAGTTGAATAAATGCATAAAACTGGGCTGATATCTGGGCGATCGATCGATCGACCCCCTGCCTTCGATCGATTGACCTCCCAAGAATTCATGATGTTATTCCTTTTTAATGCTTGTTCATATAACAAACCTTTTGTAAATCTTTGGTGATTATTAATTGGAAATAATGAAACTTAGAGAAGATCAGTAAGCCCTATATAAGAATCGAATTAATGTTATTGGGATTTAATTGATTAGAATAATGATAATTAAATTGAATGAAATTTCGATTGCTAGATTCATGTATTGGATTCTAATTTGTATGTATGAGGATTAATGATAGGTCCAGTAGGGGAAATTTAATAAATCACCTGGGCATCCTTAAGTTTACAACAGGGTTCAATCCTAGGTGAAAGAAGATGTGTTTGCAAGAGGTTAGAAACTATCGGTTATAACCCTAATTAAAGGAGAGTTTAATTCGCAGTAATTCGGGAGATAAGTTGTTATGGACCAGTAGGATATTAGAGATTTTTTACTGAATAAATATATTGAGGAAAAATCCTATTTAAACCGTGAGTAATGAGTGAGACTCTGGAGTCAGTAAAGTAAGGAAGTAAAGTAATAATATTTTAAACGTAGGATTTAAAGAGATGTAATGCTACGTATGGGAATTAGCTTAGGGTAGTGGGATTACCTTGTTGTTATTATATTATAGGTAGATGATAATTCCTATTTGATTGATTGATGATTTATGTGTAAGACATACGTAGCTTACTTGCTATCGACGGGAGGTTTGCGCGTGAGGGTTGTCATATCCTGATGAATCCATGGGATTTTTAATTTGTCGCTCGAGAACATAGGTCTATGAAAGACTTATCGGGGAGTTGATAAGTCCGCTGATTATGGGTACGTAGGTATGTGCGTGACCCGTGGGTATGAGAACTATGTTCGCCTCCAATTTATGTGTTGATATTTGTGGCTCGAGGAATCCTTACCGAACCTTTTTTCCCCTATTCGGCGACCAGCGATATTGGGACGTGATAGTAGAGTAATGCATGCACCGCAGCTGTGTCTCGGGGTATCGTATTTTATATGTATATATATATATAATTAATTAATTAATTAAATATATGTGTATATAGTGGTTAAATCATCTACTCCGTGATAATTGTAGATAACGGTGAATAGAGAAAAAGAATTGAAATAAGTTAATGAATATTCATTGAAGAGCTTAATTCATATTAATGAGAAACGATTCATGTTAATGAGAAATGTATATGAATGATTATATTAGGTATGTTATGGGACATACCGGGTTATGATATGGGATGGAAATCATATTATGGAAACTAGTGAGGAGGAACCATTAACTAGGAGGTTAATAGGAAACGTTAAGTGTGCACTCTAGCTGAGAGGTGAGAATAGAAAGTGAGAGTTGGATACTAACATGTACATAATAAATGCTTTATTGCACTTGTTAAATACTTGTTTTTTTCAAAATCTTTTACATCGGGCTCCGACCCGTTTCCTTGCATATTCCTTTTTCTATTGTACCTTCTATATCAGGTGTCCAGCAACAGGGACGCCAACCTTAGAGGATTATGACGAGCTATGGAGCTATGGAGTATTACTTAGACCCCTATCTTCATTTGATTCACATTATGTAGGGTTCTTTGATTTAGGGCATGTCGCCCAAAGGAATTCAGTCATCTCTTTTCTATCTGAGTCAAATAATCTTGTATTCGTGTCATTTTAATACATTTACTATTGTTGGGATTACTGTATTGGATAATTATTTAGGAATGTTTATTCCAATTTTATTTAAATTCTTTTGTGTTATCTGTTCGGTTATTAGTGATGTAGAATAATATGTGTAGTGTTATTTGTAAACTAAAAATGGTTTTTGTTGAAATTAAAATTTGGAAAGTTTTTAACACCAGCTTAATTGGGTATTGGTTGAGTGTAAATGTTTTCGACAATGATGCTAAGAATGAGCCAACTGTATATTCTGTTTTAATTTGGTATGGGACTGGCCACCCGGTATTTAATTAGGCGAGGTGTTACAGGTGGTATCAGAGCATCAGGTTCAAGTGTCCTTTAGGGTCTGTTCGACTTATTGTGCTCTCAGCTTAGCGTTCTTTGATGTAGAGCCCTATGTTTAGGATTGTTGATTTCTTTGGTAAGATTCAGTTCTCCTGCTATAACGTATATATTTGTGAATCTTATTCGCGCTGGACGGTTTCGTACAAGAAGTATGGCAGATGAGGTCCATTGGACAGATAGCGGAGGTCGTACTTAGGAGGTTATGAAGTATGTTCGAGTATGATGATCGTAGTCGAGGTCACCCCTATAATGGAAGATTGAGGAGAGTCATCGGTAGAAGTTCTAGAAATGTGGGAATTGGGTGTGTTACCCAACGAAGGCAATATATGCAAAGGCTTGGACATATAGTGGAGTGTTATTAACTAGAACTAAAAATTTGGAGTAAAATTTTTCTTGACTCATCGGAACAAAGTTATAATTGTGGGAATAAACAACCACCACCCGCGAATTAGGGTATCTTTTCAATCTAATGAGTTATGAGGCGCAAACTGATTTTTGTAGCGATTAATATTGTATGGGAAAAATGGTTACTAGACTTAGCCTATTGCACCATTATTTACGTAGACTCACCGAGGGGTGTGGGATACCTATATTTTTACATGTCATCACGTGGGTCTGATTTTTATTACGAAATTACTTACTTTAGGCATATCCGAACAAGATGTGACTAGCGGCATGGATTGACTTGTGGTATATGAGAGCGTATGTACTACTATAGTCAGCGTCTTGTCTTTAATAAGAGAATAGATGAGTAGATTTTGATTTACACTCGATAAAACCTGTAGAGAGGTTATATACTATTGACTAAGGACCTGAGGAGTTTCGATGACCGACTACTTTAGGTAGTAGTGTTTCGGGGGGTTCCTTGTTTGGATTTCGCTTACGAGACACCCCACGCATGAAACTAATAACCGTTGGGAGTCGAAATAAGTTAGGTCTTTAGGATATGAGTTTATAACCTTTGCGATAAATATTATAATGAAAGTTGTACAATAGGGTGTATGGGCGCCCTGGATGGTTGGATTGTAGTAGTTTTCATAATTGTGAACAGTAAGTAGTTGTGACTTCAGGATTTATTTGTTTAATAAGTGAGGATTACTTTTTTTTCCAAACTTTGTCACGAGGATGGTATATGGAAGATTGCGTAAAGTTTAAATCCGATTTAGTTAACACTATATGGTGAGGCTTGGCGTATAACATCAATGGGGATTTCGTTAATGTACTGTATAGGCGGTACGACATAGATTACTTACGATGTGAGATTTATACTCAGAGTTGACCTTACCAATATGATTTATCGTTCCGAATTTCAGGACGAAATTATGTTATAATGGGGGGAGTATGTAATACCCTGTAATTTTAATGACTTTTAAAATGGGTTATATTTTAAATTAATGGATTAATAATATTTTATTATAAATTAATTCATTTGGGTTTTATTTGAATAGTGGATATTAAAATGGATGATTCTAAATATTACTTAAAGATATTTAGGTAATATATGAATGCGATGTTATTGATATTGCTGTGAGTTATTAATTCGATAATTTTAAATTTTTAGTCGGACGCGGTATGGGACGTGTCGGGACTAATTTATTAAATTAGTAAGAAACTTATTTTTACATCGACTTTATAGTCATTTCGACTGCGTCGTTGCGTCCGTAAGGGTTGAAATAGTCAGAAAAGTCTATTTGGATGTTGGTTTTGTGTCTCGGGTCATTTGGAAATGAAAAGACAACCCAAAAGGGCATTTTAGTCAATTTTATAGGGGGTGAATAGTGATTTTAGATTTTGTCCGATTATAAATATTTGGAGATTAATTGTACGTGGGTTCATTCATCTCTTCTACACAAAATTGAGAAGTCACCTTGTGAGAGAGAGTGAAAGGTTGCTTGGGAGAAGAGAAGATTACTTGGAAAGGAGGAGAACCAAAGGACCAAAGGTCACCACCACCAACCACCACCGAAAGTAACCGGAGAAGGGAAGAACCACCTGTGTTAAACAACCCCAAAGAATCAGACCTTCATTAGAGGCAAGTATTTGATGACTGCAATCTAAGTTTGTATATTGTCCATGTTAGGATAGTTATATAAAGATGAGATTTTTCATGTTTTAAAGATAATCATGGAGTTGTTAATGGATTTCTGGAAAATGGAAATATATAGGAATCAAACTCATGTTGTGGGTAGATAGTAATCGACCAAATAATTATAAATCTGTAGAAGAAATTCTGAAAATCAATGGTGTGTTCTTGAAGATATCATATATATAATTTTCTGGAAAAAGAGGATAACCATATGCTTTTAATTCAAACTCTTGATGATTCTAAGATGTTTAGAGCATTAGAAATCATTCACATATGTTGCTATATCATGTAATAAGGGTTATATGGAATTTTGGTTGTTAATATGAAGGTTTTAATGATCAAAAGTGATGAAACCCGTAGTAGAAGAAATGCAGAAAACTGGGCTGATATCTGGGTGATTGATCGATCGACCCCCTGCCTTCGATCGATCGACCTCCCCAGAATTCATGATGTTGTTTCTTTTTAATGCTTGTTCATATCCCAAACCTTTTGTAAATCTTTGCTGATTATTAATTGGATATAATGGGACTTAGAGAAGATTAGTAAGCCCTAGATAAGAATCGAATTAATGTGATTGGGATTTAATTGATTATAATAATGATAATTAAATTGAATGAAATTTCGGTTGCTAGATTCATGTGTTGAATTCTAATTTGTATTCATGAGGATTAAGGATAGGTCCAGTAGGGGAAATTTAATAAATCACCTAGGCATCCTTAAGTTTAGAAGAGGGTTCAATCCTAGGTGAAAGAAGATGTGTTTATAAGAGGTTAGAAACTACAGGTTATAACCCTAATTAAAGGAGAGTTTAATTCATAGTAATTTGGGAGATAAGTTGTTATGGACCAGTAGGATATTAGTGATTTTTTACTGAATAAATATATTGAGGAAAAAACCTATTGAAACCGTGAGTAATGAGTGAGACTCTGGAATCAGGAAATTAAGGAAGTAAAGTAATAATATTTTAATACGTAGGATTTGAAGAGATGTAATGCTACGTATGGGAATTATCTTAGGGTAGTGGGATTACCTTGTTGATATTATATTATAGGTAGATGATAATGCCTATTTGATTGCTCGATGATTTATGTGTATGACATACCTAGCTTACTTGCTATCGACGAGAGGTTTGCGCGTGAGGGCTGTCATATCCTGATGAATCCATGGGATTTTTAATTTGTCGCTCGAGAACATAGGTCTATGACAGACTTATCGGGGAGTTGATAAGTCCGCTGACTATGGGTACGTAGGTATGTGCGTGACCCATGGGTATGAGAACTGTGTTCGCCTCCAATTTATGTGTTGATATTTGTGGCTCGAGGAATCCTTACCGAACCTTTTTCCCGCATTCGATGACCAGCGATATTGGGACGTGATAGTAGAGTAATGCATGCACCACAGCTGTGTCTTGGGGTACCATATTATATATGTGTATATATATATATATAGTGAATTAAATGTATGTGTATATAGTGGTTAAATTATCTAATGTGTGATAATTGTATATAACAGTGAATAGAGAAAAAGAATTGAAATAAGTTAATGAATATTCATAGAAAAGATTAATTAATATGAATGAGAAACGATTCATGTTAATGAGAAACGCATATGAATGATTATATTACGCATGTTATGGTACATACGGGGTTATAATATGGGATGGAAATCATATTATGGAAACTAGTGAGGCGGAACCATTAACTAGGAGGTTAATAGGAAACGTTAAGTGTGCACTCTAGCTGAGAGGTGAGAATAGAAAGTGAGAGTTGGATACTAACATGTACATAATAAATGCTTTATTGCACTTGTTAAATACTTGTTGTTTTCAAAATCATTTTACATCGGGATCTGACCCGTTTCCTTGGATATTCTTTTTTCTATTGTACCTTCTATATCAGGTGTCCAGCAACAGGGACGCCAACCTTAGAGGATTATGACGAGCTATGGAGCTATGGAGTATTTCTTAGACTCCTACCTTCATTTGATTCAAATTATGTAGGGTTCTTTTGTTTAGGGCATGTCGCCCAAAGGAATTCAGTTATCTCTTTTCTATCTGAGTCAAATACTCTTGTATTCGTGTCATTTTAATACATTTACTATTGTTGGGATTACTGTATTGGATAATTATTTGCGAATGTTTATTCCAATTGAATTTAAATTCTTTTGTGTTATCCGTTCGGTTATTAGTATTGTAGAATAGTATGTGTTGTGTTATTTGTAAACTAAAAATGGTTTTTGTTGAAATTAAAATTTGAAAAGTTTTTAACACTAGCTTAATTGGGTATTGGGTGTGTTATAAATGTTTTTGACAGTGATGCTAAGAATGAGCCAACTGTATATTCTATTTTAATTTGGTATGGGACTGGCCACCCGGTATTTAATTAGGCGGGGTGTTATAGGTTCGAACGAATTAGGGTTTGCTATCTGGTTTCTCTCTCTTCTCTCTCTTATCTTTTTCTCTCAGTTTGGATGAACTGGCAAAAGTCTCTAAATGCTGAGACTAAGACTCCTTCTATAGTAGGCTAAGAAGGATCGATAAGGTTGATGCAGATGTAAAGGCTGAGATTTAGTCTTGGCCTTTTGACTTTGATCCGAACATCAGCGGTGATTTAAACAAGTGTTGATTGGTCTAGAGAGGTTCACAGGGATTTGAGAAAAATACATGCTGGTCGTTGATTGAATTGATCTAAAGGCTGAGATCGATTACAAGATATGAGTTTACCAACAAACACAGATCAGGCTAATATAATGCTGACAGGTGTAAGGCACGGATGAACTCATACACGCGTGTTTTAAAAATAATTACACACGCACCCTGAAGTCTTAAGCGCATTAGGATCCTACCCAACCAAACATTTAGGCAAAATGTGATAGAATCAGTATTTACACAATGACCCCAGAAGTTTATAAAACCAATTTTAATTTCTTAAAACATTTGAAAAATGTTTCAAAATTCCCAAAAAATTCTTAAAAACAAAGTTAAAGGGGAATTAACTCACACAAACATTTTATGCAATATGTATGTTATGAATGCAATCCTAATGTGTGTGGGTGATTAAGAATATACCTTTAAACAACAATCAAGAGGAATAAAGTGGAAGGTTCTGAGGTTCTTTGGTATCTAGGGAAGGGACTCAATTTTGTCACTATTTCCAAACTAGATGAGCACTTATACAATGTAGACTCAAGTGAGTCAAGAGTATAAGGTGCTTCAATCTCCCCCTTTAGAAATATGAGACAAAATCTCCTTTGAGTTATCTAGGACTCGTCGGGAAATAAAATAATAAGAAAAACTATTCCTATACAAAGTTCTATCTAGAAAAAGAAAATTACACAACTCAACTAATTATACATCAATACCCTAATAACACCTGTTGAAGACAACGGTACAGATTCCTGCAAATAACGCTAAGATCAAGCCTATTAAAAATATGTACAAGGAAAAAATGAACTCATAAGACTCAAATTTCTCCCCCATTTTGTCTCAAATGGACAAAGGGAAAAAATACATAAGCCATAGGAGTTTATTCAGCGCAAACCATTCCTATCGATTTTCGCAAAGAACGAAATCTATTGTAATCCAAAGGTTTTGTAAACATATCTGCGAGCTGCAAATCAGTAGGAAGATAATTAATTTCTAATTCCTTTGTCTCAACTAATTCGCGTATAAAATGAAGTCTAATTTTTATATGCTTTGTTCGCGAGTGTTGAACAGGATTTTTAGAGATATTGATTGCACTTTGATTATCACAATAGAGATTCAGTTGGTCTTCTTGAATGCCATAATCATTTAGCATTTGCTTAAGCCAAATTAATTGGGCACAGCAACTACCAGCAGCTATGTATTCAGATTCAGTTGTAGATAAAGAAGTGCAGTTATGTTTCTTACTACTCCATCCTACCAAATTGTTACCGATACAGTAACACGCTCCTGATGTGCTCTTACTATCATCAGTACACCCTGCCCAATCGGCATCAATGTATCCTATTATAGTACTAGGAGTATCATTGTTGTACCAAAGTCCTAAATTTAGAGTGCATTTTATGTATTTAATGATTCTTTTTACACAAACTAAGCTCTCTTTAGGATTGTTTTGATAATGGGCACACATGGAAACTGCGTACATAATATCAGGAGGCGAGGTAATAAGGTATAGGAAGGGTCCTATCATACTAAGATATAGAGTTGGATCTATGGATTTATCACTCTCATATTTAGATAATTTAGTCATAGTAATCATGGGAGTTTTAGCTTCTTTAGCACTTTCAAGATCAAATTTATTAACAATCTCTAAAGCATATTTCGATTGCGACGCAGATAAACCATCTGAATTCTGTTTGACTTGAAGACCCAGGAAAAATTCTAACTCCCCCATAAGAGACATTTGAAATTCTTTATGCACAATTTCAAAAACATATTTAACTTCTGAGGGGGATGTTGATCCAAAAATGATATCGTCAACATAAACTTGAGCTATAATAATATGTTTGTCAAAATGTTTGAAAAAAAGGGTTTGATAATTTCCACCGCTCTTAAAACCTTTGTCTAAGAGAAATTTGGAAAGACGCTCATACCAGGCTCTTCGCGCTTGTTTTAGACCATACAAAGCCTTTTTAAGACGATAAACATGGTTTGGATACTGAGGGTCAATAAACCCTTTGGGTTGTTCAATATAGGTCTGTTCAGTCAGGATTCCATTTAAAAAGGCTGATTTGACGTCCATTTGGTAAAGCGTAAAATGCAAGTAACAAGCTATTGCAAAGAGAAGACAAACAGATTCTAATCGAGTAACAGGGGAAAAAGTCTCGTTAAAATTTATTCCTTCAATTTGAGAGTAACCTTGAACCACTAATCTGTCCTTATTTCTAATGATTATCCCACTTTCATCAGATTTGTTCTTATATATCGAACGTGTGCCAATAACCTTTTTATGATCAGTACTATGTACAAGATACCAAACATCATGAATGACAAATTGAATAAGTTCTTCATGCATGGTAGAAATCCAACGAGGGTCCTTCAGTGACTCATTTACATTCTTTGGTTCCATAAGGGAAACAAAACATGCATAATGAGCATAGTTTCTTAATACGTATAGGCTCATAAGGGTTACCAATAATGTTATCTATGGGATGATCTTTAGAAACCCAATTAGGTACTTCAGGTGTCTCAATTGGTAAGGAATCATCTATTTCTGGAGAGTCATTTTCTAAAACATTTTCTGACTCTTCCATAATAGTTGGTTCTCCATAATTACTCTCAACGGTAGTGTCACTCACAATAACATTTATGGATTCCATTAAGGTCTTTGTGCGAAGATTATAGACACGGTATGCTCTACTGTCAGGAGAATATCCTAGGAAAATAGCTTTATCTTCACGAGTCTCAAATTTGGATAAGTGTTCTCTGTCTTTGTAGACATAATAAGTACTACCAAATGTTCTAAGGTATTTAAGATTGGGCTTCTTCCCATACCATAATTCGTAAGGAGTTTGTTTAGAATTATTCCAAAGATAGACCCTATTGATAATGTGACAAGCAGTACGAATAGATTCTACCCAAAAATATTTAGGTAAACACTTGGCATGTATGCCATCTCTTGAAGGGTACAATTCTTTCGCTCAGTAATTCCATTTTGTTGAGGAGTCTTAGGAGCACTAAACTCATGTTTGTAACCATTATAGTCACAATACTCTATAATACCAATATCTATGAATTCTCCACCTCTATCACTACGAATCCAATTTACTTGAGTGTCCTTCTCATTTTCAATACGAAGTAAAATTTTCAAAAAAGTTTTAAAATTGTCTGAATTTTGTTTTAAGAAGGCTACCCAAGTAAACCTGGTGAAGTCATCGACCATAACTAGAATATAACTGTGTCCACATAGACTAACAGTTCGAGAAGGACCCATTAGGCCCATATGGATGAGCTCCGAGGGTTTAAAGGTAAGGATATCTTTAACTTTCTTATGAGGTGCCTTAACAATTTTTCCTTCCTGACATGATCCATAGACAATATTAGAGATAGGTTTGATCTTTGGAATTCCTCTAACTATTTCTTGTTAAGACAATCTACTGAGGGTATCATAAATTATGTGACCCATCCTAGTATGCCATATTTCATTGTCATCCATTCTGGCAATGTTACAGACTTCAGGACTATTATGAGAGTATAACAATTATTGGGAGTCCTGATTCCTATAAATATGCACTCACCTTTTTCATTTAAAATTTTTCAATTATTCTTTGAAAAGGTGACAGTATGATTTGAGTCACAAAATTGCGAGATACTAAGTAGATTAGCCTCAAGACCTTTTACTAGAAGAACATTTTCAAGCACAAGCATTCCTTCTTCTTTGAGTGTTCCTTTGCAAATGATTTGAGATGATACACCATCACCGAAAATAACTTTTCCTCTAGCAAAACTGGTTTTGTCTAAAAGTTTTATATCATCCCTAGTCATATGTTTTGAACACCTAGAGTCTAAATACCAACCAGAAGAGGTGTGTTCAGCTTTTAAAGTAGTAATCATAATAGTACACTTCATATGGGGCAATAGTTCATCTTTTCTAACCCAAATAGCTCTGTTTTTTATTTTGCGCATATTTGATCTTATTTGATAAAACTTGCGAGCATTAGATTTTTGTTGAAAAATATTTTGCGCCTGCATTTGAGTTTTATGGAGGATATGAGCATTTGGTTTAGAAAAGTGCCTAGGAATCATTCTTATAAATGATATTTTAGGTTTGGTCTTTCTCTTTCTATACTTAGAGTTTTTGTCTGGTTGTCTAGGCGTAACATAATTATTACGGTTTCTCCCAGAGTAGTTAAAGTTTTGGTATACAGGAGTATTACAGACATGATTAGCTAAACGTCTAGAGTAGCAACTTTAGAAAGAATGACCGTATATATCACAGTAAGAGCAATATATATTGATTGAAGAGGGTATCTCCTTAGGAAAGTCTCTAAACATAGGTTTTATGGAATTTAGATTTTGAGCCTTGTTCCTAGGGAGTACAGTTTGAAACTCAGAATCACTATTCCTAATAGGAGGGCAGACATATTTAGCCTTAGGTGGAGTTTCACACTTAGAGTTACTTGATTCCCCAATATCAAACTTTTGTTGTTTTTCATCAAACTCATCTTTTAGGAAATGAAAACCTGGGCAAGTTTCTATGGGTCTTTTCCCTCCTGACACAAAATTGATTGATTCAAAGTTTTTAGTCTGTGTCTTTAACTTTGGGCAAAATCCTATTCCAGTTCGATCATCAGAATTGGTTTTTGAATCAGCAATAAAATCAGTAAAATAATTGTAATTATTTTTAAACTTACAAATTTTTTTAATACAGTTGCTGACTTTTCTTTGGCTTGTTCCAATTCTAATAATGTCCCTTTATATTTTTTCTCCAGACTTTCATTTGTTTCAATCAAATCTTTTAAATTTTGATAAAAAATTTTGACTTCATTTTGATGAGTTAGACATTGGGTAGTGTACTCTTCAGTGTTAAGTTTAACCATTAGACATAGGTCTTCTAGTTTCTTAGTGAGATCTTTCACTACCTTCTCTAGTCTAGAGATTTTCATGAGAGTTTTGGCATGAAGTGTGTGAACATCAGGTAGGTCTTCCGTGTCCGAGTCACTAAGTGTACTGTGTGAAGTGACCCCTAAGGATTCAATTCTTGAACTCACACACACATTGACATCGTCATTATCGCTTTCCCTTTGACTCACACACCCCGCTATAGAACTAGTAATGTTCTCAAACATTAAAGCATCTAAACTAGTAGCAGCATGATTCATAACGACAGAAGTAGAGCTACTAGCATCATTCTCATACTTAGGCACATGCATATCATCATTATAGATTATCTTAGCAAAGAAAGACATGCAAGGATAAAAAACTTCAGATGACTCAGGTTCCTCATTATCAGAGTCACTTGAATCATCCCAAGTCTTACAAATGTTGGCCCTAATATGTTTATTAGTCGTGTTCAAGTTAAATCTACAGTCTTCTGCTATGTGACCTAATTTTCCACATCTATAACATTCAATATTCTTAAAGTCTTTGTTAGGTCTCATATAAATTTCCTTGTAATGTTTGTCTTGACCTTTCTCATGAGGTTTGTGATTAGACTGAGTTGGATAATTTAGCTTGCCTTGTTTGGTTGCCATTTTATTTCTAAATTCACAATTTTCTTAAACTGCTTTGACATCAAGGCAATCTGATTATCCAAACTATCTATAACACATTCTTCATTAGAATCATTATTAGGAATACTAAGCTCAGGTCTTATCAATTTAGAGGAAAAACTCAAATTAGAGCTAGTCTATTTCCTATGGGATTGAGTTCATTGTTTCTTGAATTCTAGTTCCATCTCCACAATTCTCAATTTACTACTGAGTAATTCAGGAGTGAGATTTTGATCACTCATTTCCTCAATAGCATATCTTTTGTTATCAAATTTCTGTGGTAATGACTTTAGAATTATTTAGACAATTTCATTTCTGTCATAAGTTATCCCATTAGAGTGTAATTTGGTCACAATGTCAGTTAATTTCATGTAGAAGTCGTCAAAAGATTCAGAGTCTGACATGATTAAAGAGTTATAATGTTGGATAAGCATCTATGTTTTAGCAGCCTTAACTCTAGTGTCACCTTCATTAGCTGTAACTAGAGTATCCCAACCTTCCTTTGAAGTGGTATAAGATGAGATCCTTTTGAACTCATGTTCATTTATAGAAATTAAGATAGCATTCTTGCCTTTGTTATTGTTTCGAGAAACTTGCTTCTCTTCTTGAGAGAATTCACTTAATATTTTCTTAATCCTCTCATTACTTCCTTCAGTGGCTGGTTTTGTAGGATAAGTATATCCATTTTCAATAATATCCCAGACATCATCTCCCAAGGTTCCTTGTATGAAAGAAACCATCCTTACTTTCCAGTAACAAAAGTTGTTTCCATCAAAGAGATGAGGTCTACTCAAGTTACTAAATCTTTCATTTTTCTCATCTATTGTTTGATTTTAAGGAAACAATTTCAGAAACACAAGATCTTTTGAAAAGAAATTTCCAAGATCTGATACCAATTGAAAAAGCTGTTACTTAGGCCATTTAATACAAGATTAAACTATTGAAGTAACTCCGAATTGTTTTTTGAAGAAACCCTTTTCTTTAAATCAAAACAGATTAACACAAGATGTGTTTAATGAAAATGTACGAGATATGATCAAGATTATGTAACTAGTTTTGAAAACCAAAACTAAGAAAGTTTGTGTAAGCACACTATCAAGAATGAGATGAGGAGATGTAGGAAGATTAAGTGCACACGATTTTTAACGTGGTAAAACCTCACCCAACTGAGGAAACATCCACGATGACTTCTAAGTCACAAACCAAAAATCTACTAAGACAAAATATACAAGTTACAAACTATTTAACACACATGCAAACTAAACAAACCTTTAAAAGTTTAGAAATGTCCCCACTGGTTTAATTCTAACTTTTCTGCAATTCTGAAGTTGATGTTGCTTTTTCAGCTTGCTAACTTCTCCACTTTATCCCAGTCTTTACGTCGACTCTTGTTATTTCAAGATCTTATGCCCAACACTTTTGTGTTGTAGTGTGAGAAGTGTTTGTGATGGTGATCTAACACATGCATGCACACACACACACTTACATTATACAAGCAGTCCTATCAAATTACAGAACAAATTTATATGCGGTGATTTTCAGTTTCTCTCTTCTTTTAGAAGCAAAAAACTTTCTTTGATCTTTCAAATAAACCCATAATCCAAGGTTACCTTGCTTGAAAGACGGTTCAATGTCTTAATCAATTTCAAAGGGTTTTGAAAATATTTTAGAAATTGGAAACCACCGATTGCGATTCCAGCTAGAACAGAAGTCTTGTTTTATAAAAACTAGAAACAAAAATTGATTTTGTTGATTCTAAAGTTGTGAAAAACATTTACGAAAAAAATAATCAATGTTGATACCAAATTTAGTCTGCTGACATGGCTCAATTGAGTGAAGACACGTGGCAATCTACGTGGCAACGACAAACACTTACGAACAACACCTCCGAGGAACCATACTGCAACGAGGAACTATGCTTCCCCAATCAACTCAGACGCTCCGACCTACAAGAACTCTTCGAGGAACTTTTGAGTACCGAGGAACTTAGGCGGTCCGAGCAGCTTAGGCGGTCCGAGCTGCACCTCGAACAAAGCATTAATAGCAGGATAACCAACAGTTTGACTGCACATTAAATGCTTATTATCATACATATGCATACGCTTAAGGGGCATTGAATGTATTACCCTTTCACATTACAGCCTTAGGGCTATAAATACATTGTATTATCCTCATTGTTAGGGGACCGGAATTTCTTGAGAAAACTTGTAATCGAGAATTCCTAAACAGTCAGTAATAACAGAAACAGTGGACGTAGGCCATTCTTATAAGGCTGAACCACTTTAAAAGTTCTTTGTCTCATTTTATTTATCTGTGATTAAATAATTAGATATAATCTAATTTTTTACATCAACAGATTGACGCCATCTGTGGGAAACGACTAGTAATATTTTTTTTCATCAAAAATAATTCATCACAAATGGCTGATATTCCACAACCTAGCAATCGAAACGCTGGAAGCCCTCCAAATCCATCTACTCCGCCCAATATTCCAGATCTGGTTTGAATAATGACAAATCTGGCCCAGGGCCAGACAGTCATGCAAGAAACTATGCGACAACTCATACGAACCCTCCATGGCGGTGCACCAACCCATTCAGAATCGTGAAGTATTCAAAGAAATACCCGTTTACCTTCTTCGTGCACTAGGCGTACAGATTCATATCGTATTGAGGAGTCTGAAGATTTTTCTTATCAACCTGGACTAACTTCGTCGGTACGAGCCACAGATACTGAACAACGTATCACTCTCTTTCCAGAAAGGACCAGTGCGCTAGAAAGATTAAGCAGAGTATCTCCTTTTGATTGATTAGGTCCTAGGAGGAGCAAAAGTCCTCCTAGAGCCGCATCGAGGAGTTTTCGACGACCATCAGACTTAAGGTACGGATCTGCCCAGTCGCGACCAGCTGCTCGTCAAGATAGATCCCAGGAAGCCACATCAACGCGATCAGTTGCTCAAACCAACAGGCCCGAGGAAGGAAATGATGCGTGGAATGGCTCTATTAAAAGGTTGGAGGATAGATTAGGGAAAATGGCTAAGGCCAAGAACCCTTTACAACGAACTTTTGTTCAAAGAGCACCTTTTGTCCCGGCCATTGTAGATTTTCCAACACCATCAAAATTCAAAGCACCTGTTGTGACCCCCAAATATGATGGAAAGACCGACCCCGTCCTTCATATAGAACAATACCAAGCTGCAGCCGACATCAATGCTGTTTTAGATGAGATGAGATGCAGAGCATTCTCGGGAACTCTTACCGGATCTGCTCAAATATGGTATAATAATCTTCCTCGGGGTAAGATCTTAACTTTTTTCCAATTTGCCGAGTTATTCATTGGGAATTTCTGTTTTGGGGCAAAGCCGGTTAAACGAGTAGTGCATTTGTTAAGTGTTAGACAAAAAGCTGGTGAAAGTACCAGAGATTATATCACTCGTTTTAATAACGAGAAACTCGAAGTCATTGATTATGAGGAAAAGACAGCGATTACCGATTTGATGAGTGGACTATTGCCCAACAAGTTGTACTACACTTTGGCCAAAGATCCACCTAAAACCATGTCAGATCTGATGGGAAAGGCAGCCAAGATTATGAATGCCAAGGAGGCTATGGCTGCGAAGAAGAATATGGATGCCAAAGAAACCAAGGTGAAAGGTGATAAAGCTAAGAAGAAGGAGCATAAGAACAATGGTAATGACAAACACTCAAAAACAAGGTCGTCATGGGAAGTATTGAAGAAATTTGATAATTATACTCCTTTGAAGAAAGATATCAACCATGTTCTAGAAGAAATCAAGAACAACGAGGAATTAAACTGGCCAGAGAAAATGAAGGCAGACCCAGATAGGAGAAACAAAGCAAAATATTACGAGTTTCACAAAGATCATGGCCATATGACCAAAAATTGCATAGCTCTTCAGAATGAGATTGAAACACTCATCAGACGAGGAAGACTGGCAAAGTATGTTGATCGGAGGAATGATAGAAGAAACAACGACCGAACAAGAGAGAGGTCTAGATCTCCTCGTCGAGCAAATGAGAACAAGAAAGAAGACCATGAAGTTGATCTATAAGACGACCCCGATCTTCCTAAGAGACCAAGGCAGCCAGAATATGAGGTATTTTCAATACGCTTTGGGTCATTTGACTGTAATGTTATTACAGGTGGAGATGCAGGAGGAGGAGGCCTTACTGCCGAGCGAAAAGCTTACCTCTGTGAGGCTCAAGGTTGCTCATACATTCAACGAATAAATCTAGATGAGGAGGATTGCCCGAGAAAGGTGAACAAAGAGAAATTGGTCATTGGTTTCTCAAAGAACGACCTCGCAGGTGTTCTATATCCTCATGATGACCCATTGGTGATCAAAATGAGGATGAAGGAGGTAATGATTTCAAGAGTACTGGTAGATGATGGTAGCTCGGCAGACATCATATTCTACTCATGCTTCGACAGTTTAAATCTAAAGCTATCTCAACTGGAGCCTTATCATAGATCCCTCCTCGATTTTGCTGGCGAGAAAGTATTTCCACTTGGGACGATCAAATTGGATAAATTCATTGGTACGTGGCCTGCTTGTCGAACAGAAAGAATACGCTTCTTCGTGATGGATAAGAATGTTCAATCATCATATAATATCATCATGGGAAGAGTAGGATTGAAGAAGTTCGAAGCTGTACCATCCACGGTACATCAATGCCTAAAATTTCCAATAAATTTTGGAGTAGGAGTTGTGAAAGGTGATCAGAAAGTAGCTCAGGAATGCTATTATTCATCCACCGAGCAAGAGGAAATGGAGGAATCAAGGAAAAAGACCACCACCTATCAAGTGGATGGAGGTGCAGAAATTGAAACATTGGATCCTAGAGATGAGTCGCAACTCGTGAAGGGTCAAGTGGTGGAAGCTACTGAAAACATCATCCTGGACGACGAGCCCACCCTGAACAAACTACTCAAGTAGGTTCGTCGTTGGAAACCTCACTAAAACATGAATTGATAACTTTCCTAAGAAGTAGAAATCAAACTTTTGCGTGGAGTCATGAGGATATGCCTGGGATAGACCCAAATTTCTTATGTCACGAACTCAATGTGAATAAGGAGATCAAGCCTGTGAAGAAGAGTATTCAGTCCCGAGAAGAATCAAGCTATACAGGAGGAAGTCGAGAAGCTCTAGAAAGCTTGTTTTATAGAAGATGTTAAATATCCAGACTGGTTAGCAAATGTGGTAATGGTGAAAAAAAAGAACAACAAATGGAGGATGTGTGTAGACTTCACCGACCTCAACAAAGCATGCCCAAAGGATCACTTTTCGCTGCCCCAAATTGATCAACTAGTGGATGCTACCTCGGGACACGAGCTGCTGAGTTTCATGGATGCTTATTCTGGTTACAATCAGATTAAAATGAAACCTGAAGACAGGGAGAGTACTTCTTTCACTACCCCTAGGGGAACTTATTGTTATAATGTTATGCCTTTTGGTTTGAAAAATGCAGGTGCAACATATCAGCGGCTGATGAACAAAGTGTTTGCAGAAAAAATCAGTTGCAATATGGAAGTCTATGTTGACGATATGCTGACAAAGAGCAAGAAAGATGTTGATCATCTAGTTGACTTAGGCCAGACCTTTGATCAACTAGATAAATATCAAATGAAGTTGAACCCAACGAAGTGCACATTTGGAGTACGAGAAGGCATGTTTCTCGGATACATTGTCAATCAGCGAGGCATTGAAGCTAACCCTGAAAAGATCAAAGCTCTGTTAGGGCTGTGATCCCCAACAACGAAGAAAGAGGTGCAAAGTCTTACAGGACGAGTAGCAGCACTCAACAGATTTGTATCGCGAGCAACTAATCGATGTCTTCCATTCTTCAAGACGCTCCGAAAAACTTTTGAGTGGAATGATGAATGTGAGAAGGCTTTCCAAGACTTGAAGAAATATTTGGGAACACCTCCACTGTTATCCAGGCCAGTGATGGGAGAAAAAGTATACTTGTATCTGGCAGTGTCCGAGAATGCAGTTAGTTCGGCATTGATAAGAATGGAGAATGGAGTACAAAAATCAATCTACTACACAAGTAAGGCCTTCCGAGGAGCAGAGATCAGATATCCAAGGTTGGAAAAATTGGCACTAGCATTGATCGAGGCAAGTAGAAGAATGAAGCCATACTTCCAAGCTCATACCATAGTAGTATATACTGATATGCCATTGAGGCAAGCCCTTCATAAACAAGAGAAATCAGGAAGATTGATGTGTTGGGCAATAGAACTTGGTGAATATGATATAGTTTATGAACCCAGATCATCACTAAAAGGGTAAGAGGTAGCAGATTTTATAGCAGAGTTCACCTATCCTGATACCCCCGAGGAGAAAAAGTTTCTCGCTGATCAACCTGTGGATGTTACAGGATCATCAAATGCAAGCCCAAACCAACTTATCTTGGTAAAAGGGCAACTAGATGTTACAAGATCATCAAATTCAAGCGCAGACCAGCTTAGATTGGTAAAAGGGCAAGAAAAGATGATCGACGAACAACAAGAAATATCAGGAGATGGTGATAGGAAGCAACAAATTTTCCACCGAGGAACTCTGTCAGATCAGAAATTTGAAGACGAGTTACCTATATGGAGTCTGTATGTGGATGGTTCATCCTGCACTACAGGATGTGGCGCAGGGATAGTTTTGAACAGTCCGGACGAGGTCGACATGAAATACGCCCTACGCTTCCAATAATGAGGCTGAATATGAAGCCATGATTGCAGGTCTTAGTTTGGCAAAAACCATGGGAGCAGAACAAGTTATTATTTTCAGTGACTCGCAATTGGTCATAAACCAAATGATGGGAGTATATGCAGCTAAAGGAGAATTAATGATCAGATATCATGCAAAGGCAAAGGAATTGGTGATGGAATTTGCTGCTATTCAGCTAGTCAGAATACTAAGAATGGAGAATGCAAGAGCAGACGCCTTAGCTCGATTAGCATCAGATACTCGTACCGAGCTGCGAAGAACAATCCCAATTGAAGTTTTAGCTAGTCGGAGTATAGATAAAGATATGACGATAAACTTTAATACCCTCGATTTAGGGTCATCATGGATGGATCCCATCAGGGCATATATTGAGAAAGGGGAATTACCAACTGACAAACTTGCAGCCAAGAAACTGAAGTTTATGGCTGCTCGTTATGTACTGACTAATGGTATTCTATACAGATGAGGAATTATAGCAGGTTTGCAAAGATGTGTGCATCCAACCGAGGTGAAAGATTTGATTGAAGAGGTCCATGAAGGGTCATGTGGAGCCCATGTAGCAGGTCGGACACTTTTGTAAAGAATGATGACTCAAGGATACTACTGGCCGACGATGAGGGCTGATTACATAGCCTATGCTAAGAAATGTGATAAGTGTCAGCGCTTCTCCTCCATCTGAAGAACTCCCCAAGCGTTGTTGACACCCATTACTTCCCCTTGGCCATTTGCCATATGGGGAATAGATTTGGTTGGGCCACTGCCGACGACCAGGGGAAGATTTAAGTATCTCGTGGTCGCTGTGGATTATTTTACTAAATGGGTTGAGGCTGAGCCTCTCATTGATATGACATACGACAAGGTGTACCAATTTATTTATCGATATGGTCTTCCTCATGCCTTCATCACAGACCATGGAACACAATTTGACAACGAGGAGTTCGATGCCTATTGTCATCAGTCAAATATCTTGAAGATCCACTCAGCACCAAGTCATCCTCAAAGCAATGGACAAACTGAAGTGACAAATAGAACGCTGCTGAATGGTTTGAAAAAAAGACTGAATGACACGAAAGCAAACTGGATCAAAGAGCTACAATCAGTGTTATGGGCTTATCGAACTACTCCCCGAGCAGCAACAGAGGAATCTCCATATATGTTGGCATTTGGAAGTGAAGCTGTTATACCCGCCGAATTGGTCTTCCAACACACAGAATACTAAATTTCAATTCCCCTGTCAGCGATTTAATGAGAAGGTTAGACTTGGACATGCTCGAGGAGGTTAGAGAAGAAGCAGCCATTAGAAATGCTGCTTACCAGCAACGAACAGCTTTGTTCTACAACAAGACAGTGAAGAAGTGCGACTTGAAAGAAGGAGACTATGTGCTAAAGAAGGTGATTCAAAAACACAACAAACTGGAGGCCAACTGGCATGGACCCTACCAAGTTAAGGAAGTTGTTCGACCAGGGACATACAAAATAGAAACTTTAGAGGGGGAGGAGCTTAAGCATGCATGGAATGCAGATCACCTGTGCAAATATTATCAGTAATGTAAACTCTCATGTAATGCAGTTTCATCAGTATGAATAAAGTGACAATGTTCTACCCAGTTCTTTCATTTTATTGGAAATTTTTTGCGGAATACTAGTGCTACACACTACTCAGCAAATCTCGGACTACTACTCAGCAAAACTCGGACTACTTAAATCTATTCCCGAAAATGCCAACTAAGGTTGGTCGGGAAGTAAATCTATTCCTAAAAATGCCAACTCGGTTGGTTAGGAAGTAAAACTATTCCTAAAAATGCCAACTCGGTTGGTTAGGAAGTAAATCTATTCCTAAAAATGCCAACTCGGTTGCTTAGGAAGTAAAAGTATTCCTAAAAATGTCAACTCGGTTGCTTAGGAAGTAAAAGTATTCCTAAAAATGCCAACTCGATTGGTTAGGAAGTAAAACTATTCCTAAAAATGCCAACTTGGTTGGTTAGGAAGTAAATCTATTCCTAAAAATGCCAACTCGGTTGGTTAGGAAGTAAATCTATTCCTAAAAATGCCAACTCGGTTGGTTAGGAAGTAAATCTATTCCTAAAAATGCCAACTCGGTTGGTTAGGAAGTAAATCTATTCCCGAAAAAGCCAATTAAGGTTGGTCGGGAAGTAAAACTATTCCAAAAAAGTGCCAAAGATTGGTCGGTAAGAAAAATTCACTAACTATGGTTGATCGGGTATAAAAACCCACTAACTGTAGTTGGTTGAGAAGAAAAATTTATCGACCTTGGTTGGTCGAAAACATTTTATGAGTACGAGAAAGTGATCGAGCAAAATTTTGATACTCGGGACTTTTTAAATTACTACCAAGTTGGTTAAGAAACAAAATATCATCAATTTTGGTTAGTCATTAAATTATTACCACAAATTCAAGATAAATCGACAATAAGTTTTAACAAACTCCAGTTAATCGACAAATAACACAATGTTGTTATCTTTTTAACAGATATACATGCACAGATGTTAAGTGTTTTATAATTACAAGACAATGGCAGTCAAGATTTGTAAATAAAATTATTTCATTAAATTTAGAACAAAATACATCAAGAATGAAATACAAATTTATTACATTAAGATTCCTATTCTATTGATTTCTTCCCCTCTGCTTTTGAAACAAGTTCCTCGCCAGCAGGTGGATCATTTAAAGCATGAGGGGAATTTATGAAGTTAAGATCTTCAAGCATCCTGATATTCATCACAGATGGTCGATCTAGTAGGTGCTCGGGATGAGATATCTCGACATTGGAATGGAGATTGTAATCGCTAAGGTATTTGGAAATCAGACATCGAGGAATGGCCCGAGCAGGGATCCAACTCATATCAAGCTTGAATGGTGGCACTGGTAGGTCGAGCGGCCCAGGATTATGGTAATCCCACAGGTAATGACCCTGTTCCAGTTGCAGCACACCTAAGGCATTCAACCATCCCTGTTTGTAACCCTCATTGTTTGCATTTTGGATACGATCATCCAAATGGTAGAGAGCCTCGTTGTAGCCAGCCATCCAGAATTCTCTGGGTTATTTGTGGAATTGATATGTCAATCTTTCCAGTTGCTCGTGGAGATTTTTGATAAAGAGTTCTTTATTCTCTAAGATAGACTTCTGCGCGGAAAGCTGCTCTTCCAGACCCCTGATCTTCTTAGACATCTCATCCAATGCCTGGTTCTTTGCCATCAGTTGGAAGGCCTGGTTCTCTAGAGCAGATTGAGTCCTCTGTTCCTCTTCAAGGTTTCCAACTCATCCCTCAGGTTGGCGTTTTCGACCTCCAAGAAAGAGAATCCCTCGTCGGTCACTGGGATCAAAGCATTTGAGGTGGAAGATGTAGACTTCAACTGAGACACCTCTCTTTGCAGGTTATTATTTTCTTGCTCTAATAACTCAGCTATCTGTCTGTGCTGTTCGACCTCAGCCTTCAACGTTCTCTCTCACACATCGTAAGCAGCAAACCATTTATCGTATCCCTTATTGGCACAGATTTGCTGATATTTCTTCTCGTACCCCTCGTGCAAAAGAGCAGTAGATTCCTTATATTGTTGCTGAAGTTCTTCAAGAGTGCCTTGGAGATCCTCAATCATATCATAGTATGCTACGTTGTTAGCCATTGCATGGTCGAGTAGGCACTTCAAATACTGATAGGCTTCAATTGCTTTCTCTGAAGCGCCATGACCGAGGATGTCACTAATTTGAGCTGCAATGGCTTTGAAATACTCATTGCATTGCCTTAATAGCTTTGTATCATGAGCAGACAATAATTCCATCCTGGCCAGAAACTAGTAAAGAAAAAAAGAAGAAGCAATAATCAATAAGAGTACAAACAGATCATGAAGAAGAGAATCAACAGTATGCATAAGCAAAAGTTCAAATTTTATTACATCACAAAGTTCAGAAGTACAAAGTTCAGAGTTACATGTTCAGAAGTTATATTTGACAAAAAAAATAAAATAAAGAGAAATCCGAACAACTCTACACCTTTTCCTTGTCTCCCAAAACTTTCTCGGGAGGCTGGGACGAGAAGGTAGGTTTCTCGGATGGAGCAGAGGGTTGCTCGGGAAGTGCTGGAGGTTGCTCGAAGGAAGTAGCAGGTAGTTGAAGTTCCTCACCAGTCGGCTGGATAGCTGGGGGATGAGAAATTTGATCTCCCATCACTATGGAAGATTCCTCAGAGGCAGCTTCGTCCTCTTCTTCTTCTTCAGGAGTTTGAGGGGGACCAGGGATGTGTCGCTGAAAGAGTTCAGAATTTTCATCAACCTTCATCTCCTGCAGAGCAGCGACCCACCCATCTTTAAAGTATTTGAGGCTGCCATATTCCACTTATGACATCATGGCAGCCAAACCTTTATTCGACCCTTTATTCCACTCAGCGCTGAAATATTTCTTCACAGCCAATTTCCTCTTTGTCTTCTCCGAGGAAAGCTTCTTGGAAAAAGATTGTCAGAAGCCTTCAGTTTATTCTCAACTTCCTCCTTCTGACGGCTTACTTTTTGAAGTTGACCCAACTCCTCCTCAGCAGCCTTGAGCTTATTTTCAAGCTCCCCAATATTTTTGAACTTCCCTTCGAGCTCTTTATTCTTTTTCTCCAAGTCATTCATTTTTTTCTCCAACCCCTTGGAAACCTCAATAACCTGAGCCTTCTCCTGCTCAGTCGAAGTAAGTTTTTTCTCCCAAATTGCCTTATTATCATCATATTTCTGACGAGAATCTTTCAGAGACTGCGCCAGGCCTACCAAAGCTTCCTCTACACCAGATGAGGAGCTTGAAGCTTTAATAGCTTCATCTTTCTTCAAAATTGTATTAAAATAGCTCACCAACTCTGAAAAGAAAACGAAAGCAAGTTAGTGCACAGATACAAAAAGGAAAGAATGAAAATTTAAGACTATAGGACTTACAGAAGCAATGTGACGAGCTGCTAATGTGGTAACCGTGTCCCGAGAAAGGTTTTCTTTAATACCTTGGATCTCGAGAATGATCCAAGTCTTCACCGAGCTCATAGCAGAGCTCGGGGGAATAAAAGTGGGAACACCACTAGTCGGGGGCTGAGAGATGGATTTAGCCATATTTATAGAGGATCTTTTCTTCAGCCTCCTCAGAGGAGCATCAACTTTCTCGACTAACGTTGTAGTCTTAGTCGGAGAAATAACAATCACCTCGCCTGGAGCAGCAGCCTTGCTCGGGGCTACTGGGGGCTTCTCGACCACCTTCATAGGAGCAGCCGAGGTAGGTGCATCAATTTTATTTGTCCTTTCTCCTGGGACATCAAGCTTACTTCTTTTGGCCTCTCCAGCACCAGAGGCAGGTTTCTCAAAAAGGGTAGGAGGTCTTCTTTTCTTCATCCTTTCACTCAAAGGAATATGTGACTCAGGTGAAGAACTTGTAGAGGCTGGTATTGGTTTTGCATCGCTTATCACCGGACGAGTAGTAAAAGAGGAGGTATAACTCTTGTACTGAAGCAAATATGAAGCTGACCTAATATGATCGTCGGTAACAGTCTGATGCAAACTCCAGATAAGTTTTAAATGCCTTATATTAACGTCTGCCTCTTTTGGAGATTTTCTTTTGCTGTCAACTGCAAATAAATCAAAATTAAAATATCAGTGGCACATTTTATCAAACACAAAGGAAACATAAATTTTGAAAATAAAATAAAAATAACCTATCCCATTGCCATAGGGAGGACATCTGGGACCTTGGTAAACATCATCTCCAGTTAATGGAGGGTGTTGCCAATTTTTCATAACAACCCCATGCTCAAAGTAGTCCCTATTGGCATCTGGGAGATTGACCACTAAAGCTCTATTTAAAAACCTAGTTTTTAAATAAAAAGTATTATCGCCCACATCCCATCTATAACAAAACATAATTTCAGGAATTCCTATACGAGTTCCATGAATTTGATTTAATCTATAAACACCGTTAACTATTCTTCATGTATTGGGGGGGCATTCTTGCAGGAACCACGTCAAAGTATTGACAAAATTCCATACATAGAGGGTTTGGAGGAAAAGAAAAGCCACACTCAGCAACAAAGAGACTGGGGAACCAATGTTCCTCAGCCAAACGAAAATAGTCTGAAGGCTCAGAAAGCTCTTCCAAAATAACCCATGAGGGAATAGAGAAATCAGAGCGAAACTTATCAATCGATTCTACAGGATAAACCATGATGAAAGAAGGAAATCAAAGAGAAAGAAGAAAATATTACAGGAAAGGGATAAGTCTGTTGACAACAAATAATGGAAGAGATGAACGCACAGGAGAGAGAGACGATGAAAAACTCAAAGAGACAAATTTGAAAAAGTAGAAGACGATTGGGATTTTCTGCAACGTTTAAATACTTTGCCTTGGGAAAGGGTAAAAGTAATGATTACAAAAAGAGTCGGTTACGTTATCGGCGGCTAAACAGACAAAAGGGGCGCGGAAATCGAAGCGGTTAGAAAAATTCAAAAAAGACCAATTTTACGAATTTGGAAGAAGAAATAAATACAAAAGAAAATACTCCTAAATTTCAGGATGACCATTTAAAACCGCCATATTTCGAGAAAGAATGTTCCACACTCCTCAAATTTTGAACTATGAAACATTAGGGGCTTCTGTTGATACCAAATTTAGTCTGCTGACATGGCTCAATTGAGTGAAGACACGTGGCAATCTACGTGGCAACGACATACACTTACGAATAACACCTTGACTCCGAGGAACCATACTGCAACGAGGAACTCTGCTTCCTCGATCAACTCAGACGCTCCGACCTACAAGAACTCTCCGAGGAAATTTTGAGTACCGAGGAACTTTTGAGTTCCGAGGAACTTAGGCGGTCCGAGCAGCTTAGGCGGTCTGAGCTGCACCTCGAACAAAGCATTAATAGCAGGATAACCAACAGTTTGACTGCGCATTAAATGCTTATTATCATACAGATGTATACGCTTAAGGGGCATTGAATGTATTACCCTTTCACATTACAGCCTTAGGGCTATAAATACATTGTATTATCCTCATTGTTAGGGGACTGTAATTTTTTGAGAAAACTTGTAATCGAGAATTCCCAAACAGTCAGCAATAGCAGAAACAGTGGACGTAGGCCATTCTTATAAGGCTGGACCACTTTAAAAGTTCTTTGTCTCATTTTATATATCTGTAATTAAATAATTAGATATAATCTAATTTTTTACATCAACAATCAACAAAGTGATTTCTCATGATGAGAAACTAAATTTGCAAATCTAAGTGTAATATGACATGCAATAATTAGATCTACTATTTCTATGAAAGAGAAATAGAGATCTAACTTGAAATTTCTAAGTTAGTTACAAGATATGAAACATAGAGCATATAAACCACGAACAGGCTTTCAAACCAACTCAAAAACAACTCTCAAACACTCAGGTTTGGTTTTGGTTTAAAATGATTTTGGAAATATGAGTTTTGGGCTTGAAACGGGGTTATGGTTCGAACTAATTAAGGTTTTCTCTCTGGTTTCTCTTCTCTCTTATTTTTTTCTCTCAGTTTGTACGAACTGGCAAAAGTCTCTAAATGCTGAGACTAAGACTCCTTATATAGTAGGCTAGGAAGGATTGAGAAGGTTGATGCAGATCTAAAGGCTGAGATTTAGTCTTGGCCTTTTGACTTTGATCCAACGTTTTAACATCAGCGATGATTTAAACAAGTGCTGATTGGTCTAGAGAGGTTCACAGGGATTGGAGAAAAATGCATGCAGGTCGTTGATTGAATTGATCCAAAGGCTGAGATCGATTACAAGATATGAGTCTACCAACAAACACAGATCAGGTCGATATAATGCTGACATGTGTAAGGCCCGGATGAACTCACACACGCGTGTTTTCAAAATAATTACACATGCATCCTGAAGTCTCAAGCACATTCAAATCCTACCCAACCAAACATTTAGGCAAAATGTTATAGAATCAGTATTTACACAATGACCCCAGAAGTTTATAAAACCAATTTTATGTTCTTAAAACATGAAAAATGTTTAAAATTTTCCAAAAAATTATTAAAAACAAAGTTAAAGGGGAATTAACTCATACAAGCATTTTATGCAATATGCATGTTATGAATTCAATCCTAATGCGTGTGGGTAATTAATAATATACCTTTAAACAACAATCAAGAGGAATAAAGTAGAAGGTTCTGAGGTTCTTTCGTATCTAGGGAAGGGACTCAATTTTGTCAGTATTTCCAAACTAGATGAGCACTTATACAATGTAGACTCAAGTGAGTCAAAAGTATAAGGTGATTCATGCTCTAAGAAATATGAGGTCATCAACTGTTCAAATTGGACAAGACTCCCATTATCTCCATATTTCCTAACCTTTTAAGGTTTTGGGTTGCTTCAACACTCAAGCTCGGATCAACTTTTACCGACATTATGGCCTTATCTCATCATTGAGGAACACGAGGATCAGAGGCAGTGCAAGGGACATCAGGGTTGAATTCCCAAGCTCCCAAGACAAAGAAATAGTGAGGTTTCCAGTTTTGATTGGAAGTTTGAGTAACAACTAAGGCTTTATTTTCAGACTTCTTGCCTATGAGATGATAGTAGCTAGGTTATGTTTTAGGGGAGGAGACAGTGTATCATCCTGTGAAGACGCTAACTGGAAGGTTTTTGTGGTGGACTAACTTCCATAGGGCTATAAGTTCGAGGATAGCTCTCCATGCATTCGGTGGCAACTGCGTAGGGCCGAGACCAGGACTATCTAAATGGCTCGTATATCCAAATGTACAGGTAGCCTAAAGATGACCTTAAACATATGTTCATATACACAAATTTCACCCTCTCACCCTTGAAATGCTCTCTCATCGGCCGAGGGTGCTCTCATATTGATGAAATGTCCAATGCCATAGATATGTCTCCATAGCAAGAGGTCGACTTCAGTAACTGTACTAACATAGGATCTAGCATAAGAAGTGTTAAGTGTGCCCTCGATCGCATCCTCATCGTCATCTTGGTCTACAGTCGGGACGACACCGGGGGGACAACACCTTGGGCATGAGAAGTTCCTGCAAAGTGTTACCCCGGAACAACAGTGAGAGTGATAACATCTATAGGGGTGTCATAGAAACTCTCGTCTCTTCGTGAGACGAAAGGATTTGTATAGAAGAATCTGACCCCTGGGAAGACTCGGATTGGTTTAATGATGATTTGGCCTAGCCCGATTAGATGGCCCATCTTGGTTTAAGGACGAGGCTCTTGAAGAACCTTCATCCCCCTCAGACCCATCACGAGAGAACTCCATAGCCACATTGAAAGAATCGACACTCTCGGCAGTCGACTCAGACATGGAGTCACTGAGCTCTATGACAGGAGGAAGAATGGTTGCGAGGGGGATGGGATAAATAGGATGAAGTGGAAAGGCTTCGTCCCTATACTTGGCATCTTCTATGGCCTCTTACTTTCTGATCTCCTTGAAGCACCTCTCTCTGAGAGTAGGTAAATCATCATCTAGCTCATACAACTTCCTCAACATTGAAGGAATGACCTTCAACTTGGTGGAAACAATGGAAAAGGGAAAACAGTTAAAGGTTTGAGTAAAAGATCAAAAGAAGGGAATGTGAAGAGTTAAGTCCAAGAACACTCAAGAACAAATTGAGTGGTTCACCAGAAAAAATGACCGATGATTCATTGGAGTGATCAAATGGGGGTAAAACAAGGTGGGTAACCCCTAAAACTACCAACAAACCCTATGGCAGCCTCACTCAACCCTTAAACTAACCTTTTCATCCCTAAAACCAAAAAACCCACCGAAAACACCAAACAAGCATAAAATAGCTAAAAAGCGATGAAAATCTAGCAAAGAAGGAAGAAGAGGAGTACCTGGAAGGTTTGACTAGGCTGAAGTTAATAAGTTATTTCTTAAGGTCCTGTGAATCGATGACAAAGGATACAAGACCTCAGACTCTTTTAGCCAAAGCTCAAAAGTCTCTTAGATTATAATAAATCATTTATAATCTAATAAATAAGTGCAACACCTTTGACAGTGGATGCAGGACCACTTCTTAAGGTGTAAACCACTTTAAAGATTTATCTTACACTTTGATACTTTTCTTCTATTACTTGTTTAATGTCCAAAAGGTAGCATGTGTAGGTTTGAAGTCACTTGTAATTTCTATACCCATTGATAGGCATCGACAGTTGGAAAGAAAAGTTCCATTCCTTTTAAGCACACGCCTTAATACCTTCAAAATGGTGACTAATGACGCCTTATCGCATTAATTTAAGAAATGTATGACCAATAAAAATTCCTCCAAGAGTAATTGGATACCATCCTCAGTAGGCCCCTTTACCCCTAGTGGTGGAGGAACCAGCAATATCAAGGAAAATAGATAATGGGGAAAACCATGAGCTCTAATTAAAAGAACAAAATAATTTATAGGGTGTGCCTAAGGCCCCCCAACGATCAGTGACCCGTATTCCTATCAAGGACAGGTTAACCCTCCCTAGAGATCAATAATAAGGAGGTTCCAAGGCGGCTAAACCTTAGGATGGAGATATAAAAAAAGATACAAGACTAGTTAGGGAATTTCCTCAACCATTACAAGACTAAAACTCCTAACACCATTGACTTGGCCCTATAAAAAAATTGTCTCCTTTATTTAATAATGTTCTTCATTACACTCTTACCCTAAAGAATAATATGCCCAATATTAATTCGTTTAAAAGGTCCAAGGACCCCCTCGATCATCTAGAAACTTACAGGTCATTATTCTCCTTCAGGACAATCCGAATGACGTCCTAGGTAAACATTTTCCTGCTAATTTGAGACGAACATCTAGGAATTATTTTTATAAGCACAAATTAGGAACCATCGGGAGCTTCACTAATTTAGCAAGATCCTTCGTCAGCCACTTCATTATAGCCCAGAAGATGAGGAAGCATGTAACTTTCCTCATCCACTTCAGGAAGAACACCGAAAAGGTCCTTAGAGAATATGCCAAGAGGTTGAATTAAGATGCTCTAAAATTTAACAACCTAAACAACACCATCTTTATAGCCGACTTCATCTCAAGATTCACCTCAGAAGACTTGTTAAGGTCTTTTATCAAGAAGCCTCCAAAATTTGTGATTGAGTTTTTCAAAAGAGCTCATAAGTATACTAATGTTGAGGATGGTACCTCAGGAAGGCATGCCATAGCTTCCCCCATCATGTAAAGATAAAATATGTTTTCTCCAGTCTTGAGGAGACCTTAAAGGCGATTGAGGTCAAGAACAAGAAAGACGGGGATAAAAAGAGTGGGCCTCCATAGGCAAAACATTTTTCTCCACTTACAACCACCCTTGAGGAGTTCTTTAATGCAGGTAATGCCCTAGATTTTCTACCTCCACCCAAGCCTATGAGAAACACTGACGATAAAAGGGAAAAGTCCAATTACTAAAGGTTCCATAGGGACCATATACATAACATAAATAACTTCTTCAGACCGAAAGAATCCACTGAAAAGGGTAATAAAGAGGGGCTACCTCAAAGATTATATGGCCAAAGATGTAGGCAAATCACGCTAATAAAATAAAAATAAAGACGATGCCCCTCTAATAGATGCCAATCGTATCTCTGGAGGCTTTGACAAATGTGGACTATCAGCCACAACGTCAGTCTCTAAAGGAAGACCCTATGAGAGTCTTTCTGAAATAATACCTCAAAAGGTTTTAGTTGGCTCATGATAACCTATTCACCATCACAGTGATCGTGGGGAATGCCAATATGAAACGGGTCTTAGTTGATATAGGGAGATCTATAGATATCCTATTCTTAGACGCCTTTGAGACTGTGGGACTTGGCATAAAGCACATGCAACCTATCATCACTCCTCTAATTCGATTCAATAAAGAATGGACATATTCCTTCGGGTGTGTCACTCTTTTCTTCACCATTTAATTCGATGAATACTGTAAAACTATACGAAAAATGTTAATAGTAGTAAATCTACCCTCTATTTACAACGTGATAATGGGAAAACCATCGATCAATGACATATATATTTTTATCTCAACACAAAGGCTAATGATAAGGTTCCCAACCCCAAAGGGGTAAGTGAGGCCTTCAAAGATCCAAAAAAGGATTGGGAGTGTACATTACCTCTATAAAGGACAAAAAGAGTCCCTTAATGCACCTCAGGGCTTGTAAAAGGTTCTAGTGAAGCTTCAAAATCTCCCTAAGGTTTTAACAAAACTTACCTCCACCTACACATATATATGAGCTCCTCGAGAAGGTCTGGGCATATAAATTATGATTTTAGACACCACAGCTCCACAAGATGAGGGTAGTCACCCTCTCAACTAGAGTCCCAGATGGAAGAAAAAAAAGGTTACAGAAGTCTCAAGGGACATATGGCATCCCACAAAATGACTATAAACAATGTGTTCTACTACTTGAAAGAAACGAAGAAGAAACATTTTTATTACCCATGATGTATTCAATATAAGTATTCTTTCAGAGTTGCAAGGACTTTAGCCTTGGCTCAAAACTTAAACCAAGGTATAAAGACCCAAAGTAAATAATTACAAGGACTCCAACCTTAGTTCTAGGTTTAAGCAAAGGTCTACGGACCCAAACCTCAAGTTGTACGAACTATAGGCTTAGATTAGACAAACAACCAAAGGTTTAAATGGCCAAAAACAGACTATAGTCATATGTCTAGATGAACCAAAAACCACAGTCAAAGGTCTAAGGACCCACTAAAGGAGTTACTAAGATATTCATCCTTAGTTCCATTAAAACTGACAAAGGTCTAAGGACCTATGACAGTAAAAAATAAAAAGGACCCTTTTTTCACCCGAAAAACAGTTTCTGTAGTACATAATTATACAAATTAAAAAAAACCTAGCAAACTGCTTTCCTCAACCCAATCTTTTGAAAAAGATTAACTTCGAAATATCAAAAGTCGTCTTTATGCCCACGGTAAAAAGTCGAACGGTTAGAAAAACTTCCAATTTTAATTTTTTTTTCCTCGGGGGATAAGTGTTTAAATACAAATTCAAATTTCAATTTCAAGTGCCATAATTTATAAAAACCTCAGCTCAGAAGTCATAGTACCCATTAGGGGTCTTAAGGTTGTAAGTTTTCTAAAATTCGGAGATCTTATGACCCTTAGAAGGATTCCAGATTTCAATATATTCCAAGTTCAGAGGTCATATAACCATTTGTGGGACTTCAGATTCAAACTTTACCTAGTTTAAAGATCTTCTAACGCAAATTTTATCAAGTCTAGAGTTTTATAACCCATTTATTAGAACCCAAAATTTATGAATGCTAAGTTCAAAGGCCTTAGGGCCCTTTGTGGGACTGCAACATTCCAAACACCAAAGTTGAGAGGTCTCAGGGCCCGTTAGGGGGCTTAAGATGGAATATATTTATAAGTTCTAAGGTCCCAGACCCTCGATAGAGCTATAAATTTTTATCTAAGCTCTTTTCTTATAATTAAAAAAACGTTTCAGAGGCCTTAGGACCCGTTGTGGAACAAATTTCAAGTCCAAACTTCAAATTTGAGGTCTTATGACCTTTCATATGTTTACTTTTTAGCTTTCAGGCCTGAATTTTTTAGGGGGATAAGAGTTGGTACAAAAAATTTAGGCTTCCAATCCTATAAATGCCATATATTCTAGGGTTCTAAGGTCGAATGTCCCACAACAAAACCTCATTCTTGACTTCAACAGCTACACAAGTATAATGGACAGGTCTCACTACCCTCAAATCTACTCCAGCAAATTCTCTACTCAAGTTACTTAGATTTTCTAAGAAATATTAGGTCTAAAGAAATAATACCTATCGGCATACCTCATAAAGTGCAAAATCCTCTTTAAAAAAGCAAAAAGGTAAATTAAGTATGAAGAAAAGATTGGAGAAAATAGAGTCGAAGAGAAAAGGCAAAGTTCCATGATCCCAAAAATTAATTTTCATCAAAGGTAGAACATAGAGATTATAATAATGGAAATACTTTGTGTCCCAAACAACTCCCCCAAATAACATTAAGTGTTATACTTTATGGTATGGATCCCGTCAGGGCACAACCCATTAATATTATTTGGGAAAGATTTGAGAAATTTATTTGATACCATAGCAAAACTCTTATAATAAATGTCCCATGGCTAATAAATCATTTAGAAAAATAAAAAATTACATAAGAAAGCCACTCGGGGCTTAGGGTTGTTGGGATCCACATAAGCTTCACTTTTTGGAGGTACATGATGATGACAGAGAGGCAAAAACTTTTTACTTGGGTTCCTCTTAAGTGGCCTTGGGAATAAGGGCTTCGATAGAGTCATCGTCATCACTACCTTGTTCATTTGAGATTTCTTCATCCGACTCAGAGGCCTCAATAAACAAAATTGATATGTCCACCTTAGGAAACATTTTTTCGACCTTAGCTTTGCATGTTTCAAAACCGGAGCTAAAATTCTGAAAGAGATACTTCTTAAAGGCCTAAAACTCTATATAGACATCTAACTCATTTTGAATTACAGTATTGATCTTCCCCCGAAGCTTTTTTATGCTTCTCCAAGACTACAATAGTCTACTTCAACTCTTAGACTTGGAGGTCAGTTGTTCCTTCTCAGTAATTAGGTCTTTGACTTATTGCATCAAAATCTCCACCTCACTGTCAACTCGAAGAAGTCTCCATTTAAAGCTTTGAAGCTCAAACTTCTGGCATTGGAGAGTCTCTGTTGTCACCTTGAGCTCCAGACTGGTAGCCAATAAAGACTCACTTTCCCTGAGAGTCTTTTCTTTCTAGAGCTTCTCGTGTTCCAATGAGAGGATCTGCTCCTTCAAGACATCCCTGTCTTCTTTAAGAGCCTCCACCTGTAACCTTTAGTTGTTAATCATTCGATTTAAGTGCATCTACGTAAGGTCACAGTGGCCATCAATCTCAATAGCCTTCTTTCATGCTCTGTTAACGTCAAAATTATCAGCCAATAAGGCCTTCGTCAAATGTTGAGCCTATAAGAAAAAAGATATATGGAAATATATAATAAAAAATAAAGATTTAAAGAAATAATTAGAGGATCATGGTGATACTATGCCCATCAGATGAACTAACTCCTTAGTATTAGCAGGGGTACTCCTCAGCGTTGCCACCGTATCATAGTTGTTTATTTTAGCTAATGAGTAAATGGCGTCCACGGCTGAGGAATAAGACTCGATCTCCTCATCTGTAGAGGGACTATTATAGCTCTCTAAAAATAGGGATAAAAAGTTATTCCCCTCAGCAATATTTTGCCCTTTTAACGTACTAGGCACCTCAGCCGCCATCTTTAAAAAACCATCCTCTTAAAGGGGTGCCACTTTCTCCAAAGCTTTATTATGATACCAAGGGTTGCAAGCCCTTTGGATTAAAAGGATCATTCTTGGATGCCCCAAAGGTCCCACTAACCCCCGATTTTTCTTTATATCAAAGACAGGGTTTTTATAGGCTCCAATATTGAGACCTCACTAAGGCTAGACCCCAAGACAGCCTCCTCAACTAGTCAGGCCCTAAGAACTAAAAACTTCACTGAAGTACTGAGCTTCACGAGTTTGGTGGTCTTAGTCCTGTTTTTCCTAATAACTAAAGCCTCAACAGGAATCTCTTGGCCAATCATCTGGGCTATCCTTCGCTCTTCCTATTCATATATAGGACCAATAAAAAGCCAGATGTTAGTTTTCAAAGGGTTGGAAACAAGGACAATAGTAGGATATAGAAAAGATAGATCCATTTAGAGGGAATATAGTCAGACTCAAGAAAGATAGGCACATTATCTTAGGTAAATAATCCTTGAGTCCTTAGGGGCTCAGCATGACCTGTAAACAAGTCATCTTCACCCTCGAAGGTCTTAAAAACCTTAGTGGTGACTTTACTTTTCCTATGCACTAGGATATAGGGATTAGACCCAAGAGTGTTTAACCTCATAATTCTAGGGACTTCAGGTCTCCCCTAGACACTAGAGGCTTGGCCTCAATCCCCGTCCCACAGTTGCAGAGACGCCTGGTTATAACTAAGATCTCAAAGGGGCTAAAAGCCTACTTCTGGGCCTCAATACTCGTGTTCAATTCTAACATGGTAGTTTAACAACTACTACAAAATAAAAAGAAAGTTTTAGGTCCCAAAATAGAGTTCAACCCAAGTACTAAAGGAAAGTGAAACTTCAACTTACCTACTGTCGGAGGGGTACACAAGCGGGTATGGCATCCAATGGGTTCAGTACAGTCTAGTGTGGCCCACGAATCCCCCCAAAAGAATAATCTTGAATAATCTTTCCTTTCAGTTCAAAGGGGTGTTGTTTATGTCCTTAGCAAAGGCCACCACATTGGGCCTAGGGGATAAATACTTCACACCCTTCTCATATGCCTTCTTCTTCTCCTGAACCCTACAAAATTTGAAGAATGGGGATGGGGGAACATCACACTTGCCTCCTCTAGACTCCTTAAAAGCCAAAAATAGGGCCATCATATGTCTCCATGAGTTGCCCACCAATTAGGAAGGTACTATACTAATTGCTTTCAGAACCCTCACCACTGGCAAGGGCAAGGGCAAGGGCAAGGGCAAGGGGAATATATCAGTCATTTAAACACACGTGTTGGGACACTATTGAAAAGGCCCTTTGTGGACCACCCAATTTACAATTGGGGTGTGGATTATTTTATCCCACCCAATAAAAGACCCTAAACTAGGCCTCACCAAAATCCTGGTGGTAAACTACCCCAAAGGGAAACCGAGGGGACTAACTCCCCACCAACAAAAAATTTCCATCATCAATTCATACATAACTACAAAAAGTAAAAAGGCCCAAAGGCTCTCACTAGGACCTTCTATCGATCGACTAAAGTCTCCAGGGACCTTCGACCATTCGTTAAATAAAACCTTTTTATCATTTGTCCATCACCCTTCTCGATAATGATTACAAAATCCAGTGTATCTCCCCTAGCTATCCACATGTCACCTTATCCAAGATCTGTAGCCCAAGATCCTTTGTCATTCGGTCAAAGGCCTAGACTAGACCCCTACAAATAAAGGTCCCAAAAAACCTTCAAAAGGGAACCAAAACCCAACTTCGATTTGAATTTTTCGCTTTTTTCTCCCATGAGCATCCAAGATACTCGATCTCACTATGAAAAGTCCCAAAGAAGTTTGAACTTTGGAGAAGTCGCTTTCCCTCCTAGAAATTTCATACTTTTGGAAAGTTGCTTTAGTCACGAACGAGGTTCGTACATCAAAAAGGTCTACTCCAAAAGAAAAACAGAGGAAAACCTTTGTGCGCATTTTGAAAAAGTCGACACTTCTAAACAAAGCTCTTCCTAACTAAACGGAGCTTTGACCACCTCGAGCACCTCAAGTGGGGACACTCCCCTGAGAAAAATACGGTTCACGCCATAAGGGTAAAGAAACTCGACCCAAATTGTGGGTCATACCCCATATATATTGTGATAAATTTTCTTTATTTGTTTATCGCTTTTAACGTGACCCCTATTTAGGGTACTGGCTATGCATGCTACAATGTTTATATTTTAAAGCTTGGTTTTTAACCCAACACCTATATTAATTAACTTGACATGCTTATATGTTAAAATAATGCTAATCAAATTCCATAATGACCAAATACAAATATGAAAAGAAACTTTTCAAAACCATTCTGAGGAAAGTGCCAGTAAGTCGAGTCGACGGCACCATAAATATCTGTTTTTATATCAGCATGTGTGAAACGTCGGCCTTTTATTAGACATAATTTTTTAATATATGCATACATACATATATGTGTGTGTGTGTGTGTGTGTGTGTGTGTGTGTGTAGAGAGAGGGGGAGATGAAGGTTCTCCTACATCACACTTTATATATCACACCTAGTTCTTGACCCTAAAAACGTATTTTTCCAAATTTTTTTATCTTTTTATTGAAATTAACATTTCAATCAACATGTTCAAAATATTAGGTTAAAATACATTTTCTAGCTATTTTTAAAAAATTCACAAAATTTTGCTGGAACAAACCCTTATAAATAAGTTATTTTCAATAGTTTTTTGTTGGATTTTTAAAATAGCTAGAAATTATATGTTGACCTATTTTTTTGAATATATGTTAACTGGAAGGTTAAATCCATGGGTAAAATAAAAATAAATAAAAAGTTGTAAGGACCTAAAACTAGGTGTGATGTAGGAAGCATGATGTGTAGGAGCCTTGCTCTCTCTCAATCTCTCTCTCTCTCTCTCTCTCCATATATATATATATATATATATATATATATGGAGAGAGAGAGAGAGATCGGCTCTCTTGTGGACCTAGTTTCCGGACCAGCTACCGTCCAAAATTTAACTAGGGACCATTTCATCCTTTATATACTATTGTCTTTTTCTAAGGTTTCTGGAAATATAAATTTCTACCCCAATAGATTATAAAGTCTATTAAGCTTATTATAAAATCTATTTTTTTTAAATCTATTCATAATCCGAAAGCCTAAGTCTAGAAGTTTTCGAGCTACTTGTCAGGCTTCTACCGTCACTATCGTACTAGAATTCAGAATAGTGAGGATTATCTATATAAATATTTTCCTTTCGGTATTTAGAAATTTCAAGAGGTTTTTGAGAAAAATATTCTAGTCTTAAATACCTTGTGCAGTACTGAGGTTTTATCAATCTAGTTTCTTTATATATTTGATTATTAATATAAATTAGATTATCTTCTATAAATTCGTTTAATTCGTCGTCACCATAGGATGACAAAAAGCTTCGATACGTTCTATGGGCAGTTGTCTCTACATTTTTAAGAAGATGGAGGATTCCTCCTAATTTAATTAAAGTAATTTTTATTTCAGCTAACCTTTTGCGTCTAATGTATTTTATTACGTCTATAGTATCTTCAAGTATTCTAGTATATTCTTGGTATTTTTCAAGTCTTGAAAGTTCTTTTGCAAACTCTTCAATTCTTAATTCTTTTTTGAAGAGATCACGGATCCTTGTTCTAATTATTTCCATTCTAGCTACTTCACGTAATAACCACTAAATAATTTGGTTTATTTATTTATAAGTACCACCTGCGTATGTTTAAGAAGTTTCTATAAGTACTTTATCTAAGGGGTCTGTAAGATTCCACTCTTGGATTTCTCTTGCTAAGTCTAAATTTGTTAAATTAACAAAAGCTAAAGAGTATATATTGATTTTTAGGCTCATGCAAGTTTCTTTAAATTATAACAATAAAATGTAAAATAGCTAGGGGTTTGGTTCGAGTTTATACCATCCTTCTGGTGTGTAATATCTTTATCTTCTTTCCTTCGTCTCTTCAGCTTTGTTACTATTCTTCTCCGGTCTGGTCCTCCTGCAAGTCTCTGTTTATGTTTCGCACCTCAATCCACTAGTTTATCATTTGACCCATTTTCTGCCTTTATGCCACCACGCCTAATGCCTACCTGGCTAACGACTCTTGGCAAGTCGACATCTGACGGAGATTCAACAGTATAACACCTAAGTGCTACACCAGAGGTTCCACACAATAGTCCTCTTTGAATACAAAGTTGGAGACGTTTGGAGAATAATAACAACTTAGCATAAGATATTTCTAGAAAAGGAAAATACTTTTATTGAATAGTATAAGTAAATATAACTCTCCACTCTCCCCTAACTATGAGAGGTTTACTCACACGTGTACATATTACTCTCTCAGCTCTCTCTGCTCTCTCTCTCTTTCTGATTTCCTCTCTCTCCACACTAATCTCCCCCTGTACACACTGGATGCTCCCTTTTATAATCACAAGGGCACATACATTTGACTGGAAACCGGAGGCAAAAATCCAACCGGTTAAAGAAATATAATAATTAAAGTTTGTATTTTACAGAAAGCAAATTTGTCTTCTTATGAATAATTCTGGCAGGTCTTGAGTCTATTTCTCCTTTATGAAAAGAAGTTGTCTGGTGGACCATGTGGGGAAGATAAATAACTTCGTCTTCTTCTAATAATGAGGAGGAATCTTTTGCTTTTTCAAAGAGGTCTAAATAATTGAGAGTCTAAATAATAGCATCTTATGTCTAAAGTAATTCATTATATATGGTGGGGCCCTTATATGTCTCGCTCGTGTCTTCTTCTGCCTTGTCTTTATCGAAAAGAGAATTATTATTGAAGAATTTATCAATGAGGCCTACCACTCTAAGGCTAACTGGAATATATATATCTACCATGCCCTTTGATTCTTTCATGAGACTTCTGTTGAATGGCTCATCAACTTGGATAATGAGGTCTTCTTTATGGTATGCATTGTACCATCTATCTTCACTTGTTAACATATCCAAGATTTCTATCATTTCCATAGCTTGGGCAATCTGGAGTTTGGACTTATCAACAGTTTGGTCTTTTGTCTCGTCTTCGAATAGAATCTCAGCGTCTTCAAATGAATAATTAGAAAATCTAATGAGTCTAAATCCTTCAACTCTCATTCCTTTACAGGAACTTGGATGGATTTGGTAGATCCTGGCAAACATGGGAAAAATTCTTCTACCTTCTTGATGTACTCATGGGCTATTTTCCCAAGAGCAATAGAGTCTTTTATAGTCTTTATCTAGACGAGTCCAATGAACATGTGGTCTTCTAAAGTTATCTGAGCCATATTTACTTTTCCAAAAAGATAAATTTCTGGAACGTCTTTGAAGAAACCCTTAGTGATTAAGGCATCTCCATTAATCTCGGATAATAACATAATTAAATGTTCAATAATGCTATTAGCTTCTTTTTTACAGTATTCTGAAATTAGAAGATTATTATGATCAAACAGTATAGCAATCTTATTCTTAAATGTCTTTTTCTAATAAGAATAATTAGCAGCTAGTCTAATTTTAGAGGATTCTCCAAGAGTCTGAGCATACGTTTGTGTTTGAGGTCTAGGAGTAGCAGTACTACTAAATTGAGTAACTGCAAGTCGTTGAGTTCTTATGAATTTGGCAATAGCTACAAAATTCTGTTTGAGTTCTATCCATAGTCTATTCTTTAGATTCCACTATAGGGCATTTATAAGAGTATTCCCATCATCTGAAAATTCTTGTCTAAATTTTATCAAGTCTAGGTATTTGTGGTCTGGTCTATATTGGGGAAAATACATCTTCACAATTATAAGGACATTTTTGTTCATTATCAATTTTTATGTCGTACGCCGTTACACCGTTGAAGAAATCCAAGATTCATACGCTCATCAACGGATCCGAATATCAAAAAAAAAAGAGGAATCAAGTCTGACAATCGGACCGGTCCACCTGAATAAAAGAACCGATCCGGTCAACCGGATCGATCCGATCACAAACGGACTGATCCGTTATGCTGAAGGTCAGTATACCCCGGACCGATGGCAAACCGATGAAGCTGAAAATGGAACCGATCCGATGTCATCCGGACCGATCCGCCTTCAATAAAAACCGATCCGATGTCAACCGAACCGATCCGCCTCAGACCCGGACCGGTCCGCCTAGGATAACCTCAAACAGATCGTGTTCAGATCGTGTTCCGAATTTCATGGCTCAAGTCTTCTTATTTAATCCCACTACGGGAAGTGGTTTTCTAAGACTTATTCACACGATTTCCAGAGTAAAAAAAGCCCTAAGTCTTCACCTATTGAGTACCAATACTTTAGGTTTATTTGATTCACACAAATTCCATACATTTGTGAATCACTTTGCAACCCAGGAACGCACTTTTGCTTGTTCAACCCTTGTGGAGAAGCCGTTTCTCTTCTCCATTGCAGCCCTACTGGAAAGGGATAGTTCCAGCCGCGACTACAGAATCCGATACCTGAGGGTAATTCTTAGTCACTTGTATTTTCATTGTTATCCGATTGTAAGCCGTTTTCTTACAAATTATAGTGAAAATAAATGGTTTTGCCCCTTTGGGAGATTTTTCCTCAATTATGTGTGTTTGAATGTTCTTGCTTTGTTCAATATCTTATTCAATCACATATTTCTGCATGATTAGGGTTTGTTTGGGTTAAAAGGTGTTTAATATATAATGTGATCATTTGAACGCGAGCACATACGTTCTCAAATTGGTATCAGAGCAGGTTACGCTAATCTATCGCGTATTCCTATTTTCTGCAAAATTCTTTCTAAGATATCAATTTTCTAAAAAATTGATTTTTGAAAAAGTGCGTGTTCAAATGGAGAAGTTATATAATAAAATGCCTGTTTTTGACAGGACAAATTATGCTTATTGGAAAGCTCGAATGAAGTCGGCTTTAAAAGCCATTGATGAACGTGTCTGGATTTTAGTAGAAAGAGGGTGGACTCCTCCCTCCGTGACTGTTGATAATGTGATCAATTTGAAACCTGACACTTCTTGGACTGATGAAGAATTTAAATGGGCATCTTTTAATTCTAAGGGTCTAAGTACTATTTCTGGGTCTGTCACACCTGATGAGTTCAAACGTATAATGACGTGCACCACGTCAAAAGAGGCATGGGATGTTTTACAACTCACCCATGAAGGAACTAATGTTGTGAAAGAATTTAAGTTGCAAAATTTGATAACTCAATTTGAAACCATCACCATGCATGAATCTGAATGCTTTGATGAATTTTATGCTAGACTTTCTGACATTGTGAATACTAGCTTTAATCTTGGTGAACATATTCCTAATGCTAGAGTTGTTAAAAAGATTCTTCGTTCTTTGCCTAAGCGTGTTATCCCTAAATTCACTGTGCTAAATTCTATGGGTAATTTAAATACACTAAAATTGGAAGAACTTGTAGGAGATTTGCAAACTTGTGAAATTGATATGTTCCCTAAAACTGCTAAATCTAAAGATAAGGGAATTGCACTTAAAGCCCAAGAGAGAAAGAGTGAGGGGTCGGCTAGAAAAAGGGTAGAGTCGTCTAGAAAGAGAGAGACTGACACGTCACATTCTGAGTGTGATTTTGACCTAGATGATTTAGCTCTTTTTGCAAAAAAATTCAAGAGAATTCTCAAATTTAAGAAAAATGGCAATTTTAAAGATAAAAAGAAATTTGAGAAAAATAAGTTTGAAAAGAAAAATGAAAAAGACTCCAAAAATCATCCTAAGAAAGAAAGTGAGAGATGTTTTGAGTGCGATGGTAGGGGTCATAGAGCCTTTGAGTGTGCCAATCGTCTGAATAGAGAGAAAGGGAATGTTGTCCTTAATGCTACCCTTAGTGACGACAGTGAGGTCGAGACGGTGGATTCAAGAGATGAGTCACCGCATGGGTCTAACTTCACCGCATTCATGGCTAGTCAAGTAAGAACTCCTAGTTTTCTTCACGACGATGAAGATGATGCTTCACAGGGACACCTCGACAGTGAGATCGATGAGAGTGAGGGGGAGGATGACTCAAGTGAGAGAGAGAGAGTGATATTCAACGCGCCTACGCTGAGTTATATTCTGAGTCATTTAAAACTAAAAAATGTAACAAAGCGCTAGTTCTTAAGATCACCGGCTTAGAGGAAGATTTACGAAAGGCGAGAGAAAGAGAGTCCTCCACCGTCACTGCCCTGAGAGAGAGAGAATCTGCCTGTGTCGAGAAAGAGATTTTGTTCAGAGAGAGAGAGAGTGTTTTAGAGAAAGAGAGAGGGGACTTGACTAAACAAGTGGCTAGTCTTACGAGTCAGCTCCATTCCTCCGTGGAGACTCGAAAGAAACTTGAAGCCCTTGTTGCCCAGCTGACTCATGATCTTGAGAAAGCACAGGAAGTCAAGGTACAAATCGAGGACAGATCTGGGAAGATGGGAAAGATGCTCCTCGGCCCCGCTTTAGGTTTTGGTGATCGGCAAGGAATTGGATATGATGGTGCCTCCACGTCCCAAATTTCACCTGGACCAGTTCCTGAGTTTACTACCACTCCTTATGGTCACCGACAAAAACCTCGAAGGAGAGTTCGATCAAGAAAGGCAAACCAAGGTCCGCCTTTGACTGTACTCTTTTGTACTTATTGCAAAAGAAAAGGCCACCTTAGGGAGTCTTGCTATAGCATGGGTAGGACACGACGTACTATTGCTCCACCACTACATACTGATGAGTTTTCTAGTCTGAGAGAGCGAGTTGAGTTCTTAGCTGCCATAACTCAGAGTTTAATGGAAGAATTCCGACGGATGTCTTTGCCGTTAGTGAACGCTTCTCACATTCCATCTAAAACCAACAACAACAAAGGCAAGCAAAAGTTCATACCTGTTTGGGTACCTAAGAAAGATAAAAAGGGCTTCGTTGTTCATGTTGCTCTCAAAGCACATAATACCTCACAGTGGTATTTTGATAGTGGGTGCTCCAGGCACATGACAGGTGATGCCTCATTTTTTACGACTCTTGAGGACTATCAGGATGGAAGAGTCACCTTTGGAGATGGAATCAAGTCTAGCATTGTAGGACGAGGTACTGTCGAGTTACCTGGATTTCCTAAGCTAGAAGAGGTTTTGTACGTCAAAGGTTTGAAAGCAAACCTTCTCAGCATTAGCCAGCTGTGCGACGCTGACTTTGCAGTAAAGTTTGACCGGGATACTTGTAAAGTCTATAATCAAGCCGGTAAACTATTAGTGCAAGGGGTGAGGACCGAGGATAATTGCTATGGGACTGAGCCCACATCCTCACTTGTCTGCAACAGCGCCACGATCACTCCTATGAATCTGTGGCACCAACGTCTAGGTCATGTGAACATTATAGATCTTAATCGTTTAGCTAAAAAGGACCTAGTACGTGGCTTACCATCTCTTGGAAAGTCAACTTTGACCGTTTGTGGACCCTGTCAGTTGGGAAAACAAATTCGTAGTCCTCATAGGAAGTTACATTCCATTACCACCTCTCGTGTTCTTGAATTGATTCACATGGATCTTATGGGTCCTACTCGTACTGAGAGTTTAGGTGGTAAGAGGTACATCCTCGTGATGGTAGATGATTTCTCCAGGTACTCCATTGTAGGTTTTCTGAGAGAGAAATACGATGCTGTAGAATTTTTAACGACCAAGTGCCGTGTCGTGCAATATCAACACGGTGTCACTATTAACAGGATGCGTAGTGACAATGGCACTGAATTCACAAAAGCAAAGGTAGACCTTTACTGTGATAGCCTTGGGATCAAACATGAGTTTTCTGCTGTGAGAACTCCTCAGCAAAATGGGATTGTTGAGAGAAAGAATAGAACGATCCAAGAGATGGCTAGATCTATGCTTCTAGGTCGTAAAATTTTTAGGAGATTTTGGGCAGAGGCAGTGTCTACTGCATGCCGCACGGTGAATAGGGTGTATTTGCGTCCACACACACTTCAGACTCCTTATGAGTTGTAGACTGGCAAGAAGCCCAACCTGGCATATTTCCGTGTTTTTGGGAGTAAATGCTACATCCTACGGGATAGAGAGCAATTAGGAAAGTTCGACTCCCGGAGCGACGAGGGAATATTTTTAGGATATTCATCGACTAGCAGAGCGTACCGGGTTTTTAACCTGAAGATCTCTAAGGTTATGGAATCAATAAACGTCACCGTGCAAGATGACGAACCTTCGACGGTTATTGATCCTAACCTTCAGTGTGAGGATGAGGATTGTTCTGACAGTGATTTACCTGTTCCTCTCTCACACTCTGTGGACCCTACTCCTGTGTTAGGGGACACACCTGCTTGGGTTCTCAAGAGTCATGACCCGTCTGCCATTATTGGCGATCCCACTCTAGGGGTCAAGACTCGTGCTTAGCTAGAGAACGTTGTTAGCCATCTTTGCTACACGTCCATAGTCGAGCCCAAGAACCATAATGAAGCACTCAAGGATGAACACTGGATATCTGCTATGCAGGATGAGTTGCTTCAATTTAAAAAGAATAATGTCTTGGAATTAATCCCCCGACCTAGCGAGACAAATGTCATAGGTACCCGGTGGATTTTCAAAAACAAATAGGATGAAAATGGTACCATAATCAGAAATAAGACTAGGTTGGTCGCTCAAGGCTACACACAGATAGAGGGTGTAGACTTTGGGGAGACATTTGCTCCTGTTGCGAGGCTTGAGTCCGTCCGTCTTCTGCTCACCATCGCATGTCATATGCGCTTCAAGTTATACCAGATGGATGTCAAGAGTGCCTTTCTGAATGGCATTCTACAAGAGAAGGTTTATGTGGAACAACCAAAAGGGTTTGAAGACCCTCAGCACCCAGAGCACGTCTACTATCTTAGAAAAGCTTTGTATGGTTTAAAGCAAGCACCCCGTTCTTGGTACAAGAGGCTTACTTCCTATCTCTTAGCTCGTGGCTTCAAGAGAGGGGGAGTAGATATGACGTTGTTCGTCAGGAGAGATGACGGTGCTATTTTGGTTGCCCAGGTCTATGTGGACGACATAGTCTTTGGATCCACATGCTCCCAGCATGCTCACCACTTTGAGGAGGAGACGAAAAGTGAGTTTGAGATGAGCATGGTTGGTGAGCTTACATTCTTCCTTGGTCTCCAGGTTCGTCAGCTGGAGGATGGGATGTTCATCTCCCAATCCAAGTATGCTAGAGACCTAGTGAAGAAATTTGGTTTAGACTCCGCTAAGCATGCACGTACACCTATGAGTACCACTACCAAGCTTAGTAAGGACACTTCAGGCAAGGACGTAGAGCAAACCTTATATCGGAGTATGATAGGTAGTCTTCTCTATTTGACTGCGAGTCGTCCCAACATCGCCTTTAGTGTTGGAGTCTGTGCGCGATATCAGGCGTCCCCGAAAGAGTCACATTTACTTGATCTAAAACGTATTATTAAATACGTTAGTGGGACTCTATCATACGGTATTTGGTATTCCTTTGATACCGATGACCGTTTGTCCGCCTATTCGGATGCCGATTGGGCTGGGGATGTAGATGGTTGTAGGAGCACTTCTGGTGGGTGATTCTATTTTGGTTCTACTCTTGTCTCCTGGCTAAGCAAGAAACAAAATTCCATCTCTTTGTCCACTGCGGAGGCTGAGTACATAGCCGCAGGGAGTTGTTGCACACAATTCTTGTGGATAAAGCAAATGTTGGAGGATTATGGGATATCACAGGACACCATGATCATTTCCTATGATAACACGAGCGCGATACACATATCCCGCAATCCAGTTCAACATTCGCGCACCAAGCACATCAGGATACGTGAGCACTTTATACGTCAGCTTGTTGAGGAGAAAGTCGTATCCCTGAGTTTTGTTCCTACCGACCGTTAGTTAGCCGATATTTTCATGAAACCTTTAGATGCCCTTAGATTTGAGAGTCTTAGGAAGTTTTTGGAGATTTGCACAGTTGACTGAGGGGTTGGTCTATGTCTAGAATAGGATGCTTCTTCATGTTCTTATCATATGCTTCCTATTGCTAGTCTGTTTTATATGTACCATTGCTTAGTTGTACAGCTTTTATTTATTATTTTTGCTTTTTATATTTATTTTGAAAAAAAATACAAAAAGATTTTCCTTTAAGAATTTTTTTTTGAAAAAGACCAAAAAGATTTTTCTGTTTTTGCTCCTTTTTGTGGATGAGCATTTAAGATAGCCAAGTCACAACTCCATTCCACATCTCCATGTGACTGTTCGATAGAGATTTGAGAGGCTACATTATTTCATCCATGTGCTTTACATTGTATGGAGTCTTTGAGATGTAATTCGTGATATCTTCCTACATTTTTTACTCCAATATCCTTTATTGCACTCATGCACGACTATATTTGATTATTGCACTTGTCTATCTCATATTGGCTTGAGTGTTTCCATCTCAATTCTGTCTCTACAATGTACAATATGTGATAAAACTTGACTAGATTGGAATGCATGTAAAAACCGTTTTGGTGAGACTGTGTGTTTTTGTATAACGGGGAGGGGCTGCGAAAGGTAATCATCTATCCTTTGCGCAAAAGCCGCCGTTAAAAAGGACCTAAAAAATGGAGGAATTTTAATATCCGAGGTTCAAAGAGGTTAAAAGAGCCCGAAAAAACATTTAAAGGCAATAAAAAGCAATTCATGCTAAATATGGGCCACTTAGGTTTCACCATCAATTCTCCAAAGTTTGAGAATTTAGAATGCCTCTATTCAAAATAATATCTGAGGGTGTTTGGTTGGAGAATATAAACGGGTTTATACTTCCTTGAAAGTCCTGAAAAAGCATAAAATCATTTTGGACGTTATTGGTGTGAAAATCATTTTGAGCTTTGATTTGTTGATTTGATTGAGTCAATATCTTATATTGTCATTCTTTTACACCAAAGGAAGCATTTGAGTTCATTCGCTAGGAATATCCAATATTCATCGTGCACATATGTCCTGTTTGTATGCTTTGATTTTCCTATCGAATTCGATCACACCACTTCATTTACACTATCATCGACTTGGTTGCTTTGTGTTCATTCATGGTGTGATTTTATACTTGTGACACCCCGCATTTGCTTATTTGATTTATTTCTCTCATTTGTCTATTTTGGGACATCATAAAAAGGGAGAGATTAAATGAATTATCTTATTATGGGGGAGATTTGAAAGTTTGAGTTTGTTCATAAATTGGTATATATGTTTATCTCATTTCAAACTCGATATGTCACTTGGTATTTTTCTTTGTCTCATGTGTGTAGGTACTACATGGATTATCATTGGATTGCACACCCTGGTGAGAAAAGCGTTGAGATTCCTGCATAATTGAAGAGCAAACGATGTAGTCTTATTCAATTGTATCTTTCCAGTTTTGGGTTCATGGAAGGGTAGATTTGTATAGGCATTTTTATTTCTTTGATAATTCGGATGTTTATTTTTATGTATGTACCAGCATAGACATAGGGGGAGATTTGTAAGGACATTTTTGTCCATTATCAATTTTTATGTCGTACGCCGTTACACCGTTAAAGAAATTCAAGATTCATACGCTCATCAACGGATCCGAATATCAAAAAAAAGAAGAGGAATCAAGTCTGACAACCAGACCGGTCTGCCTGAATAAAAGAACCGATCCGGTCACAAACGGACTGATCCGTTATGTTGAAGGCCAGTATACCCCGGACCGATGGCAAATCGATGAAGCTGAAAACCGAACCGATCCGATGTCATCCAGACCGATCCGCCTCAGACCCGGACCGGTCCACCTAAGATAACCTCAAACAGATCGTGTTCAGATCGTGTTCCGAATTTCATGGCTCAAGTCTTCTTATTTAATCCCACTACGGGAAGTGGTTTTCTAAGACTTATTCACACGATTTCCAGAGTAAAGAAAGACCTAAGTCTTCACCTATTGAGTACCAATACTCTAGGTTTATTTGATTCACACAAATTCCATACATTTGTGAATCACTTTGCAACCCAGGAACGCACTTTTGCTTGTTCAACCCTTGTGGAGAAGCCGTTTCTCTTCTCCATTGCAGCCCTACTGGAAAGGGATAGTTCCAGCCGCGACTACAGAATTCGATACCTGAGGGTAATTCTTAGTCACTTGTATTTTCATTGTAATCGATTGTAAACCGTTTTCTTACAAATTATAGTGAAAATAAATGGTTTTGCCCCTTTGGGGGATTTTTCCTCAATTATGTGTGTTTGAATGTTCTTGCTTTGTTCAATATCTTATTCAATCACATATTGCTACATGATTAGGGTTTGTTTGGGTTAAAAGGTGTTTAATATATAATGTGATCATTTGAACGCGAGCACATACGTTCTCAACAATGAGTCTATTCTGGGAAAAAATTTCATGTCTAGATTTTTCATGAGGAACTAAAATATCATCAAAGTTCTCCAAGATTGGTCTTTATTGAGAATCTTGCATATGAATCTGCTTTTCATTACATCAGTATCTAGTCGTACGCATCTAAGATAGTCTGCAATGTCTTCTTTGTTTAGTCTATTTGTTCCAGAGGAACTCATTGTCTCTGAGTCTTCTGTTTGCAACATAAAACATGAAATCGTATTAGCGTTAGAAAATATTAGTTCTCTTGATATGGTGTCTGGAATGGTATTTATACTTCCCTTAATATGTATAATAGAGAAGTCATAACCATTAAGCAATTGTTACCATCTAATAAGTCTATAAGTCCTTGATTTGGACAAATCTAAGTCACTGAAGTTTACTGCATAAGAAGAGTCAGTATAAATAATAAAATGTTTAGGTCTAAGAAAAATCAAATATTTTTCTATAGCCCTTACCATTGCTAGTACTTCTTTTTCATGGGTTGTATATCTTGTTTTTGGATCTGTAAAGGTTACAGAACTATATCTACAAAGTTTCTTCTTTTTAGTCTGATGATCAATGGAAAAGTATACTGCTCCCCATTGTTTATCAGAGACATCTGTTTCTACTTTGAATTGATCTTCAACATTAGGTAGTTTAAGTAAAGGGATGTTCTTGACTGCTTCTTTAATCTATCTTATAACTTTAAAATCATCTTTAGTCCAATTAAAAGGGTTAGTCTTATCTGTTCCTTTTAATTTGGAAGTTAGGCTTTTGTCTTTTTAAAGCAAGGTCTTTAATAAAGTCTGCAGCATAATTAAGCGATCCAATAAATGATTGTATTTTTTTTCTATCTTTAAGTTAGTCTGAAAACTCAAGAATCTTTTTAGTTATGTGTTCTGCTAAGGATATTTTCCCCTTAATAATATACATTCCTACAAAATCTATTTCAGTTTGAAATAATTGCATTTTCTTTTTATAAATAACAATACCACGTTTATCTAATTCTAAAATAATCTTCTTAAGATGGTCTACATGTTCTATCTCAGTCTTGCTAGCTACAAGAATGCGATCTATGTAAACAAGAAAAAATTCTTAATATGGTTTAAATATATTATCCATTATTCTTTGGAATAGTTGAGGGGCATTTAAGTATCCAAATGGCATTACTAGTCATTCATATTTTCCTTGGGACACACTAAAGGTTGTCTAAGTAATACTATCTGGATGTATCTTTATTTGTCAGAAGCCTGATTTACAATCAAACTTACTAAATATAATTTTATCTTCAATTATATTAATTAGGTTATTCTTATTTGGTATCTTATAAGAATCAAACTCACAATTTTTATTTAGGTGTCTATATTCTATGACCATTCATGTTTTTTCTCTCTTTCGTTCAGACTCATTCTGAACATAGAAGGCAAGACTATTGTGTCTACTTTTACTTTATCTAACAATTCCTAGCTTAAGAATTTCATCTATGTCTTTTTTGAATTCTTCTCTATCTTTTTATGAATATTCTATCTTATAGGTTCCACCACCAATAGTGGCATCTGGGTTAATGGGGATGATTTCACAATAACTTTTGTCTTTATCCCACTTAGCAATGGAATTATCTCCTAAAGTAGTCTTTGTTGATTGCCTAATCTTTTCTTTTTCTACTTCTGTATCCATCTTCTTCTTTTGGATATAGCTTGGACCTTTAATAAGGTTTGCTGGGCTTGATCTAAAATATCTTGTTGTGTAAGCGCTATTTGTTTATAACACTTTTGGTCTGGACACTTACATTCTTTTTGTAAAGGTTTAGTTATTTCTAGGACTTTTTGTTGGTTTGTAGGTCTAGGTCCACCATGCTCAGCTGAAGAACTCTGATGTTTTATTGGTCTATAAATGGGTTTGACCTGCATAAGGTCAAAGGCAATCTTTTGATCTATTAGAGGGGCTTTAATATTAAATTCCTCTTTATGACTAATTAACATCTTATCATTATACTGAGCATAAGGATGATATTTACTAATAAAGTGTTGTCCTAACATAGTGTTTCCTATGAAATGAGGACGAGGATCCATTATCCAAAACCGATGATTAACTGTTTTGTTAGTCGAAATTCCTAATTTGAAATAAATAGGAATAGTCTGAAAATATAAGGTTCATGGTTCTCCATTAGCTACCTTACCATGGATTTTCTTGATTACTGTCTAGAAAATAATCTTTAGGAAAGGCATTATCCTTACAAATACTTTGTGAGCATCCTGTGTTTATAAAGGCTGAAAGTCTTATAGGATAATCTTTATTTTGTATAAATAATTCAACAAAATAAGCATGTAGTTTAGTAGATATTTCTAAATTATTCTTTTCTAGAATAGATGTTCCTTTGTTAGGTTTATTTATGAATTCTAATGGTGTTAGGTCATCTGAACTACTATCAGAGCATTATCTTCTAAATCATACAAAATTCCATTTCCTTTTTAAGTCTTCAATTTCTCTTAATCTCTTGGCTACATTTCTAGCGATGTCTTGATAATATGTTTTAATATCTTGGTCTATTTGAGCATCATACTCAGTAGTATAAATTGTTCTAAATCTAATTCTCCAACAGTTTTCATGGTAGTTTAATTGACAAGTAACACAAACCATAAATAATTTTGTGTGTATAGTCTCAAAGCATTCTACACGTCTTAAGTCTTTCTTGATACATTTCATTTCAAATGTGCAATAATATTTTTCATCAAAGTAACATCTAGGTATATATGTTAGTAACTCAAGATTACTAACTGTCCATCTTTTCTTTAAAAAGGGGCTTAATATACATTTATACCAAGATTCTTCAAAGTTTATATATTCATCATCTTGATTAATTTTCATCATATATAAATCTAGATTATCTTGGGAGTTTTCATACTCATCAGTGTCACTATTATAATCTTCTGAATCACTGTCTATGTATGCATTATAGATACTAGTATTATCGTCATTTTCTATGTCTGATATTTCTATAGCATATAGAATATCTAATTCTTCTTCATCAACAAAGTCTAGTATTGTATTAATAACCTTAATACTTTCTTTATCTTTCTTGCTAGGGCAATCTTTAGCAAAGTGTCCTTCTTTGCCACAAGTCCAAAATTCTTTGGTGACAATCTTAGACTGAGCTATATCTTTTTCTTTCCTATAATTAGGAACCTTCTTATGTTTATTGGTATTTTTCTTAAAATACCATCTCTGGTTAAATTTATTTTTCTTAGTTTTCACATTCTTTCCTCTAAAGGTAATAGATGGTCTGAATTTATAATTATTTGGAAATCCTAAAAGTCTAGCCTTAAACTTATTTTGTTTCCACTCTAGCTTCTTTTTGAATTTCTTAGATTCACTACCACATCCCCATTGGATTGAAGAAATGTCTCTTTCATCTTTAATTGGAGGAATCTATTTCAAAGTCTCTTCTATTAAATTTCCTTGCTTTATATCTCGCCTTTTAGATATGATATAGTCTTTGGAAAAATTAATTCTTTCACCAAGGGATTTATTCTAAACGCCATCGATTCCTGGCCAATTCCTATATTTATTAATTAGGGTTTGTCCTATGACTGGTATCTTTCTAAAATATTCATCTTTTAAGGTTTCTCCAAATTCTTTAATTTAGTAATATAGTTGTTCATAATTATTGCTATATTTATTGATCTTATCTAATTTGAAAATACGAAGAAAAGATAACTTATTTTTTGCTAAGTCTTGTTCATTTATTTGGGCTAAATGTCCAGCTCCAATAAATTCTGAAGTAAATAACTGGATATATTCTTTAATTGATCTTCCTTCTAGGTTTTCTTTCATTTTCTCAAGCTTAGCTAAGGATTCTTCATCTGTAGCTTTTCTTAAACTATCTAAATAATCTTTTATAATACATCTAATGGATTGCTCAGTGTATTGTTTACATGAAATTGCATCCCATTGTTCATTAGATGCAAAACACAGATTCATTTGATTACACTATTCATCGAAGGCTTTCTTCCTATCTTGGATATTTTCTAGAGTAAGATATATCCCAACTGGGTTTTTGGATTGACTTTCCATAGTTTTAACAGGAGTAAAACTCTTGTCATTAGATGGAAAGTCTTTTCTATAATCAAGTTTGGTCTTTACTTAAATGTTTGAGTATATAGGAATATTTATTCCTATTGGTTTACTAAAAATTCAAGGATCATCATCTAACCTACTACTGGTTCATATATCTTATTTATTGGGACCTACTTGTGTAGTTGGTATTAATATTTCTTCTCCTTCTTCCATTAGTCTTAGGTTTCTAAGAAGTTCTTTAGTATTCTTAGATTCTTTTAAGTTTAATATATTGTCTTGGGCTATCATGGTGAATCTGTGTCTATCTTGGATCCTAACAGAATGACTTATATTAAGATGTTCTTTAGATTTCTTCATATCTAATTTTGAGGGTTCATGTCCAAAGTTTTTTATTCTAAATTTTTTTAACTAAGTCTTTTTGTTCAAATGATCTTCTAGGTCTAATTACTGGGGCTTATCTTAATAAGAAAGAACTAGCTTTACTACTACATTCCCCTTCTGAAGGATCATTGATAATGGCTTCTCCCATATTTCTAAATCCAATTTCTTCAGCGTGTATATTCTTATTGATAATCTTAGGAGGACCAAACTGAATAGTAACATTTTCAGTGATATCGTCTTGATTAATAAACAAAGGTTTATTCTGTATAGTCTTAATTTCTTAAAATTCTGGCAATTGTCAAAGGGTCTTAGCTTTTTCTTTCATAGGCCCAGTATTCCTAATACTGTAAGTATGATTGTAGTCTGAATTATTGGTTCTAACTAATATTTCTTCATTAAGTCTACCGCTAGAAACTCCCGGTTGCATTCCTTCATAGGGGAATTGGGAAAATTTCACGTAGCTTTGGATTTCAATGTTTATATTAGCATCTCGGATAATATAGTCTTCATAGCCATAGCATATAAGATTAACTTAAAATGTTTGGATATGTCTACGGTTACTGTAAATGCCAAGATAGTTTTAAAGTATCCTATATTGTCTGACATTTCTAATTGGGCTATCCCAATAAGGCTTTTCTCAAAATCTTTCCATCTTTTACTTATTAAACAACATAATATGTTGATATCTATGTAATCCTTAGATTCTTGCTTGCAATAGTCCAAAGGTTAGGAACTGGAACTTCCTATCAGTTTCTCCTGATCTTAGCCATTTTGAGTCAAAAACTTGAAGCTCGGTATATAATTTGTCTAAACATGATTTCTACAATGATAAGTCATGTTGTAATTAGGAGTCTTGGGAATGGATTCTTCTTTGAATAAGTCTACATATCTAACTATTGGAAGTCATCCATTATGTATGGAGTTTTCTATAATTTTCCAGTCAACTTCACCCCATTATTTCCATTGGATAGGATTGGTGAAATTTCGTTCCTTCCACCGTATTCTAACATTTGAGGATGAATCTTTAAGTCTTTAAAGCATAAAATTACTATGTCCAATATTTGGGATAGTGCTAAATATCTTACTAGTCTTATCTAATCCATCATTTATGATTCTTCTAGTTATGGTCTTTCCTTCCTTAGTTTCTGTATAAGGAGATTCTCTAAATTTATAGGTGGTTACCTGTTTTTATTCAAGTCTTTTCTTAATTCTTTCTAAAGAGTCTGAGTAATCCTTTTGTCTGCTTATCTGACTAAGGATTTATTCTTGAAAGGTCTTTTTCTCATTTCTAGCATTATTGGTAATATCTTCATTATGTTTAGCAAGAGTGTTAACAAGAGGATTAACAATTTTTGTAATGTAGTCTTGTACTTCATCTTGTTATTGCACAGATTCTTGTGTTGTTCTAGCTTCTATGATTTCTAGAGGTTTTTCTATTTTATCTAAACGTGTTAAAATAAATAGAGACTTTAATTCTACTTGGGAAGGTTTATTATATATAACCTTAATTCCCTGAATAATTTTTTCATACTTTTTGTTTGCTTGAGCTATGTTAAGTATAAGTTCATTAGCAATACTATCCATTATAGATAGATTATGGCTAAGATAATTTGCTAAATTTTGTTGGAATTTAACAAAGTTTGTATATAAGGTGGTTAATCCTTCTATCTTAGCCTTTAAATTTAATTGTAAGTCTTTAGAAAAGCTATTATTATAGTCTTTAGTAGTTGTTATTGATGTTGAGATTAAATTTAATCTCTCAAGTATAAGTCTTGATGCTTTAGCAGCATTAGCAATCTCATTTTCATTTATCTTATAATAAAATCTATCATCATTTATCTTTTCTACAATTCTTTAGTAAGAATCTGCTAGGGTCTGAACAGAGAGGTTTCTAGGTACCTCATTCTAGTCTAATCTAAGTATTTCCATTAGGAAGATAATTATATAATCTAGGAATAAGTTTATCTTATTCTTTGGTGAGTTTAGTTAACTCACTTTCTTGATTTATTCTCAAAGTTTTAATTTCTAAAATGTCTTTGTTAAGGACTTCGATATGATTAGTCTTAATATTTATTTCTTATAGTACTTGTACAAGGTCTATTGGGATTTGGCTATCTATTTCTTATATTCTTTTAGAGATAGTTTTTCCCTTTATTTCTAGGTCTTGAGTGTCTTTAGTTAATTTTATTAAAATAAGGAGTATACGCTTATTTTGGTCTATTATGTTATTGGTAGCACTGGCAATAACTTGTCTACTATCTGCGTGTTTGGTTGGGATGTGTGAAGTGTGTGAACAACCGTCTATGTGTGAGGTTAAGCAACTTTCTGGGTCTAAATCAGTAATGGGTATAGGTTGGTAATCTGAATTGGTTCCAAAAATATCTTTGTAAATGCGTGGGATAAATTTCAAGGGCATTAAAGTCTTTTTACTATAGGTAAAAAAAGGAGCACCTTGGCTCTGATACTAGAATTGGGATTGGTTCGGAATTTGGCAGGTTTCTCTTTCCAAAGTTTTACATCTCTGATACGCTAAAATGGTTTCTAAAAGTATTGTGGTCTTAAAATATAATTTTACTAAAGGTATTAGTTTTGTCTTATTATGAACCTTATTTAAGGACCTTATGTGTGTGTGTGTGTGTGTGTGTGTGTGTGTATATATATATATATATAAAATAATCCAACACAACAAAAATGCTATATTAAGGAATAGGCTCCATAAATACCATAATGTTGTATATTCTATACCCGGTACCCCATCCCTACACTCCTAAATATGTCTCGTTTGTTGGAACTATGTTGAATTTTATCCCAAGTATCCTTGGGTACATAGGCGTTATACCGAACTAAACTCCTAAATCCCAAGCATGATAATATGTCTCTCGGTGTATTATTTCGTCAGTATGCATCCATCCCCAGTACAAACTCCCTAGACTTCTACCTATATCTCCATAACCAAGGATGTCTAAAATATGACACCCTTAATGATACACCTCCAAACTAGCTCGAAGTTTCAACAAGACTTTCGAGTTAGTGATCCCCCAACCCCACCGCACCCTAAAGGTGATGGATGTCTTTGTCGGTGACTTCAATTCTACTCCTATTTTGAACCTCCATAGAATATACGCTCTTCCCCCACATATAAATTCTCAAACTACCAAGCCAAGTCCTATACTTTCACACACCTCACATTGGAACACATGACCACGCGAACTATGTAGACTTTGATTTCGTGGCTACACGAGTACGTAGGCGCAATATCGAGTCCTTCTCGTGAGCACAAGCATCAATAATATGTCATTTGATGTATTGTCTCCCACCGATATGAACCCATCTCTCATGCCCCACCTATTAGCACTTACACATTACAAACGACATATCAAACTATCTCAACAACACGATCTCTCATGCAACCTATACAAAGAATGCAAACATGTATAAATTAAATCGAACTATGTACGCTTTGGTCCTAAGTCTTCTCAGGTACATAGGCGCAATATCGAGTACTTCTTGTGAGCACAAGCCTCAATAACATATTTCTCAATATGCTATCATAATAGAGATACACCTATATCCTATATTAACTTTATATCTCTTCCTAAACCTCGAAAGATCTATCAAACTATCTCAAAGTCGAGCTACCTCGCACACTTACACACTTATTAACGGCCACCCATTTTGCAAGCACTGATTCATGCACAAATTCCCTTGTGTACCTGCATAGGTTGAAGTGGCGTTCCTCTACCTCTCACTGATACCATTTTCCTACCCAAGCACCTATCAACATTCAAGGCATTCTCCACCTAAAGCCTCTAAACCAGTTTTAAAAATAATTAAAAAGTAATCGATTAATGTAAAAGATATATTAAACAGAGAATTAAGGAAGAAGAAAGAATGAGTGGGGTGCCTGATACCTTCCCCACATGTAACATGTTCCTGATTCTGCATAAAAAAATCCCTAGACCAACTGCAAACTTAAACTTGCCTTTGGATTAGCACGAAAGGGCTAACTCGAATCTTTTATTTATTTTTTATAAAAATAGGCGACTCATAACAAACCAATCAAATACCTTATCACATGAAAACTACACATACGCCTAGGCTTAAGAAACAAGGGTGTGCGACTCAAACTGGACATGGAGTTAAACATCTTCAAGGGGCAAGTCATCGACCCATGTCGAACTGATAACCCGGCCTCAGGGGAAGCTGCAGACTGAGATACAAGCACTCTGGTCATCAATCGTTGAACACTCACATGAGTAGTTCATCTCCCTTTGGGCGGAGTGCACCTCGCCGTTTAGGGCCCGTAACTACACAATAGTGACTCTTCTTGGGATAAATCAAGAGAACCAAACTATTTTTATGCTTCCTCCATAATATGATTAATATATCTCCCTTAGATGACTAATTTATGCAATTTTTAGAACTGTTTAGTGGCCTTAGTTTTAAAGTCCCTCATAAGGTAGATACGTACTTAGGTCCACACGTACAATATTGTACATTTTCCTAAACATATGGGTATGTGTGAAGGACCTCGCAATAAGATAAACACCAAAGCATGTAAAAATAAAGATTACATATTTTGAATCACACAATGCATAGTCTTGATTTTCATATTATTTGAACGCTATACCTCAAGACATAAAAGCGGTTAGCCTAGAGGAAGTTAGTGCGTTAGAAAAATCTCTTCACCCAAAAAGAGTCTCGTATTTTAGAAAAGTCACCTCCTCTCGGGGGGAAGTTCGTACTTTAGAGAAATCACTTCCTCTAGTAAAGTTCATACTTTTGAAACGTCACATCCCCGAAAGAATAGTTATCGATGGATTATCACTCTTTTCGGCCACTCGTATGGTATATTAATCAACTTCTCTCTTAATCCAAAATTATCAGTGGCAGGGAAAGTTTGAAGTTAGTTTAGTACTGGGTTATATTGAATAGGCTTTCACAGCTATTCAGTACTAGTGTAAAGTAGTTTCACACATACCTTAAAGGTTGTTCAATCCAACCAGCTCGATATATTATGATCCATGGTAATGGAAAGCGATTCACCGATCACCAAGTCGTACTAAAACATGAAAGCTCACTCCTATTTACCCAAATCTAAGGTGATCTTCAGTTCTTCTCCTTGGAAGATACTACCAAAAAGCAAATAATGCCACATACGGTTAAATATGGATAAAATAGTTACATCAGAAAAATCATACACATGTGAGTCATTTTTCCCCATGTATTGTCCTTTTATTAGTCCTCTTGTTCATGGAAACCTGAATGAAAGTGCCCCAACTTTTGCTGTAGTTGTTATTATTGGTAGGGAGATCACACCAAGTTCTTATCCTAGAAGCCTGAATTTATGCTCCGTGTGGTCGATAAGTTTTCATCAAAGATATCCCCACCCAAAATTGTCAAATCTGCTTCGTAGTACACTCCATGTCTACCGAAGAAGATCAGACTCCATCCATAATGGATCAAATTTTGAGATAGCTTAAAAACATAACCGCCTCACGGACTACTATGCAGTCTAAAATTTGGTAACTTATCCTAGCACAAGTATGCATGCAAGAGTTTAGCACAAGTCCGCATGAAAGAGGCCACTGTAATACCCCGTAATTTTTATGACTTTTAAAATGGGTTATATTTTAACTTAATGGATTAATTGGATTTTATTATTAATTAATTCATTTGGGTTTTATCCGAATTGAGGATATTAAAATGGATGATTCTGAATATTACTTAAAGATATTTAGGTAATATATGAATGTGATGTCATTGTTATGACGGTGTGATATAATTTCGGTAATTTGGATTTTTAGTCAGACGCGGTATGGGACGTGTCGGGACTGATTTATTAAATTAAAAAGGAAATTTATTTTCTATTGACCTTATAGTCAATTCGACTGCGCCGTTGCGTCCGGAAGGTTCGAAATAGTCAGAAAAGTCTATTTGGATGTTAATTTTGAGTCTCGGGTCATTTGGAAATGAATAGACAACCCGAAAGGGCATTTTGATCATTTTTCTAGGGGGTGAATAGTGATTTCGGATTTTGTCCTATTATAAATATTGGTAGATTAAGTGTATGGGGGTTATTCATCTCCTCTACACAAAGTAGAGAAGTCATCTTCCTAGAGAGAGAAAAAGGGTGCTTGGGAAGGGAAAAGCCTACTTGGGAAGGAGAAGAACAAGAACCAAGGTTCACCACCACCGGAGTTTGACCGGAGAAGGGACAACCAACTGAGATATACTACACCAAAGGATCAGACCTTCGGTAAAGGCAAGTGTTTGATAATTGCAACTTAAGTTCGTATATTGTCCATGTTAGAATAATTATGAAAAGAGATGATTTTCTTGTTTGGAAGATATAATGGAGTTGTTATATGGATTTATAGAAACTGAAATCATATAGGAAGTAAACTTATATTGTAGGATGATAATAATCCACGAAATGATCATGAATATGTTGCAGAAAAATCTGAAAACCCATTGAAGTGTTCTTTAAGTTAATATGTTCATGAGTTTCTGGAAATAAGGAGAGAAACATGCTTTTAATCCAATCCCTTGATGATTCTAGGATGTTTAGAGTATTGGAAATCGTTCATATATGTTGATATATCATGTAGTAATAATTATAACTCATTTTGGAGGTTAATATGAAGGTTTGAATGAGTAAAAATTGTGAAACCCGTAGTTGCCGAAAATGTAAAAAATCAGGCTTGGACCTGAGGTATCGATCGATCGACCCCTGCCTTCGATCGATCGACCTCCCCAGAATATCTAAAGTTGTTTCTTTTTAAATGTTGATTCTTATTCCAAACCTTTTGTGGATCTTTGGTGATTATTAATTGAATATTATGGTACTTAGAAAATATCAGTAAACCCTTGATAAGATTTGAATTACATTGATTTGGATTCAAGTGATTAAAATGATGAAAATTATATTGAATGGAATTTTGGTTTCTAGATTCATTTGTTAAATTCCAAATGGGGATGTATGAGGATTAAAGATAGGACCAGTAGGGATGATTTAATATAACACCTGGGTATCCTTAAGTTTACAAGAGGGTTTAATCCTAAGTGAAAGAATATGTGTTTATAATAGATTTGAAACTATCGGTTTTAACCTTAATTAAAAGGAGAACTAAATTCGTAGTAGTTCGGGAGAAATAATGTTATGGACCAGTAGGATATTAGTGACTTCTTACTGAATATATGTTGAGGAAAAACCTATTTGAATCTTGTGTATTGATTGAGGGTAGTCTAAGGGATAAAATTTGAACATCAAGGACTAAGTTTAAGCTCATTATTGATTTTGCAAGAACGGAGTGTAATACAAGAGCGTAGTGGTATGTCTCATGGATAGAGATGGGAGTTTAGAACACATTTGGTTGAAAGAAGGTATGAGGTTATCCCGATTGCATAGTTGAAGTTGTCGGACCTCCTCGATCGACAAAGTTAAGTAGTAGTGTATTGGAGGGGTTCCTTGTTTGGATTTCGCTTTGCGAGACGCTCCGCGCATGAACCTTAACGACGTCGGGAGTGGAGAGATGTTATAGGATGCGAGGATAATTAAATTATGAAGTAAAGATATGACATTTTAATACGTGGGATTTAAAAGAGATATAATGCTACGTATGGGAATTATCTAAGGGTAATGATATTACCTTATTGATATTATATTATAGGTATGATAATACCTATTTGATTGATTGATGATTTATGTGTATGACATACCTAGCTTACTTGCTATCGGTGGGAGGTTTGAGCGTGAGGGCAGTCATATCCTGATGAATCCATGGGATCTTTGATTTGTCGCTCGAGAACATAGGTCTATGAAAGACTTATCGGGGAGTTGATAAGTCCGCTGACTATGGGTACGTAGGTATGTGCGTGACCCATGGGTATGAGAAGTATGTTCGCCTCCAATGATTGTGTTATTGTTTGTGGTTCGAGGAATCCTTACCGAACCTTTTGTCCACTATTCGGCGACCAGCGATGATGGGACATGATAGCAGAGTAATGCATTGCACCGCAGCTGTGACTCGGGGTGCCGTATTATATATGAATATATATATATAATGGATGAAATGAACGAATGGATATTTATTATGGTTAAATCTATCTACGGTGATAATTGTAGATAACGGTGAATAGAGAAAGATAATGGAATTAAGTTAATGAATGTTTATTCTTAAAGAATTGAAAAGCTTAATTCATATTAATGAGAAATGATTCATATTAATGAGAAACTAATCATATAAAGGAGAAATGTAAACGAATAATAATGTGACGTATGGTATGGGACATACGGGGATTATGATATGGGAATGGAATTATATTATGGAATTGGTAGTGGAACCATTAACTAGGAAGTTAATAGGAAACATTAAGTGTGCACTCTAGTTGAGAGGTGAGAATAACAAGTGAGAGTTGGATCTAACATGTACATAATAAATGCTTTATTGCACTTGTTAAATACTTGCTGTTTTAAAAATCAATTTCACATTCGGGCTCTGACCCGTTTCCTTGCATATTTTCTTTTTTATTGTATCTCCTATATCAGGTGTCCAGCAGCAGGGACGCCAACCTTAGTTGATTGTGACGAGCTATGGAGCTATGGAGTTTTGCTTAGACGCCTACCATCTTTTTTATTCACAGTATTCTTAGTTAGGGCATGTCGCCCAAAGGATTCAGTTATCTTTTCTATTGGGGTTAAATACTATTGTATTCGTGGCTTTTTAATACATTTGACATTGTTGGGATTATTGTAATGGATTTATATTATTTGGGAATGTTTATTCCAATTTCATTTAAATTCTTTTGTGTTATTTATTGGGTTATCAGTGTTGTAGAATAAAATGTGTTGTGTTATTCTTAAACTGGAAATGGATTTTGTTAAATTAAAATTTGGAAAGTTTTTAACACCAGCTTAATTGAGTATTGGGTGAGTTGTAAATGTTTTCGACAGTGATGCTAAGAATGAGCCAACTGTATATTTTGTTTTAATTTGGTATGGGACTGGCCACCCGGTATTTAATTAGGCGGGGTGTTACAGGTGGTATCAGAGCATCAGGTTCTAGTGTCCTTTAGGATCTGTATGGCTTACTGTGTTTTCAGCTTAGCGTTCTTTGATGTAGAGCCCTATGTTTAGGATTGTTGATTTCTTTGGTAAGATTCCGTATATATTACTGAATCTTATTTGCGTTCGGGCGAGTTTGTACAAGAAGTATGGCAGATGAGGGCCATTGGATGGATAGCGGTGATCGTACTTAGGAGGTTATGAAGTATGTTCGAGTATGATGACCATAGTCGAGGTCACCCCTATTATGGAAAAATTGAGGAGAGTCATTAGTATAAGTTCTTGAAATGCGGGAATTATGTGTGTTACCTAACGAAGGCAATATATTCAAAGGCTTGGGCATATAGTGGAGTGTGGTGAACTAGATATGAAAATTTGGGGTAAAATTTTTCTTGACTCATCGGAGCAAAGTTATAATAGAGGGATTCAATAACCACCACCCGCGAATGAGGGTATGTTTTCTATCTAAGGAATTATGAGGCGTCTATTGACTTTTGTTACGATTAATATTGTGTGGGCTAAAGGGTTGCTAAACTTATCCTATAGCACTGTTATTTACGTAGACTCACTGAGGGATGTGGGACACCTTTATATTACATGTTATCACGTGGGTTTGATTTTTATCATGGGATTACTTACCTTAGGCATGTCCGAGCTTGATTTGACTATCGACGTGCATTAACTTGTGGTATATGAGAGCGTACGTACTACTACTATCTTGCATCTTGTCTTCTATAAGAGAGTAGATGCGTAGACTCTATTTAAAATCGATAAAACCTAATTTTTGTTTTAAATCGATAAACCTGATATTTTTTTTATAAACCAAATTTTTATATATTATTGACTAAGGACCTTAGGAGTTTCGATGACCGACTACTTTAGGAAGTAGTGTATCGGGGTGGTTCCTTGTTTGGATTTCTCTTGCGAGACACCCCACGCATGAAACTAATAACCGTTGGGAGTCGAAATAAGTTATGTCTTTGGGAAACGAGTTTATAACCTTTGCAAAAATTTTAATATTGAAAGCGGTACGAGAGGGTGTATGGGCGCCCTGGATGATTGGATTGTAGTATTTTTCATAATTGTGAAAAAGGTAAGTAGTTGAGGCTTCAGGATTTATTTGTTCACTACGAGAGGATCATTTATTTTTCCCAAAGTTTGTCACGAGGACGGTATAGGGAAGATTGGGTAAAGTTTAAATTCGATTCAGTTGAAACTATATGGTGAGGCTTGGTGTATAACATCGATAAGGATTTTTGTTAATGTACTGTATGCGCGGTACGTCTTAGATTTCTTGCGATGAGAGATTTATACTCGGAGTTGACCTTACCGGTATGATTTATATTCCTGAATTTCGGGATGAAATTCTATTATAAGGGGGGAAGTATGTAATACCCCGTAATTTTTATGACTTTTAAAATGGGTTATATTTTAACTTAATGGATTAATTGGATTTTATTATTAATTAATTCATTTGGGTTTTATCCGAATTGAGGATATTAAAATGGATGATTCTGAATATTACTTAAAGATATTTAGGTAATATATGAATGTGATGTCATTGTTATGACGGTGTGATATAATTTCGGTAATTTGGATTTTTAGTCAGACGCGGTATGGGACATGTCGGGAATAATTTATTAAATTAAAAAGGAAATTTATTTTCTATCGACCTTATAGTCATTTCGACTGCGTCGTTGCGTCCGGAAGTTTCGAAATAGTCAGAAAAGTCTATTTGGATGTTAATTTTGAGTCTCGGGTCATTTGGAAATGAATAGACAACCCGAAAGGGCATTTTGATCATTTTTCTAGGGGGGATGAATAGTGATTTCGGATTTTGTCCTATTATAAGTATTGGTAGATTAAGTGTATAGGGGTTATTCATCTCCTCTACAAAAAGTAGAGAAGTCATCTTCCTAGAGAGAGAAAAAGGGTGCTTGGGAATGGAAAAGCCTACTTGGGAAGGAGAAGAACAAGAACCAAGGTTCACCACCACCAACCACCACCGGAGTTTGACCGGAGAAGGGACAACCAACTGAGATATACTACACCAAAGGATTAGACCTTCAGTAAAGGCAAGTGTTTAATAATTGCAACTTAATTTCGTATATTTTCCATGTTAGAATAATTATGAAAAGAGATGGTTTTCTTGTTTGGAAGACATAATGGAGTTGTTATATGGATTTATAGAAACTGAAATCATATAGGAAGTAAACTTATATTGTAGGATGATAATAATCCACGAAATGATCATGACTATGTTGAAAAAAATCTGAAAAACCATTGAAGTGTTCTTGAAGTTAATATGTTGATGCTTTTCTGGAAATAAGGAGAGAAACATGCTTTTAATCCAATCCCTTGATGATTCTAGGATGTTTAGAGTATTGGAAATCGTTCATATATGTTGATATATCATGTAGTAATAATTATAACTCATTTTGGAGGTTAATATGAAGGTTTGAATGAGTAAAAATGGTGAAACCCGTAGTTGCAGAAAATGTAGAAAACCAGGCTTGGACCTGAGGGATCGATCGATCGACCTCCCCAGAATATGTAAAGTTGTTTCTTTTTAAATGTTGATTCTTATCCCAAACCTTTTGTGGATCTTTGGTGATTATTAATTGAATAATATGGGACTTAGAAAATATCAGTAACCCCTTGATAAGATTTGAATTACATTGATTTGGATTCAAGTGATTAAAATGATGAAAATTATATTGAATGGAATTTTGGTTGCTAGATTCAATTGTTAAATTCCAAATGGAGATGTATGAGGATTAAAGATAGGACCAGTAAGGATGATTTAATATAACACCTGGGTATCCTTAAGATTACAAGAGGGTTTAATCCTAAGTGAAAGAATATGTGTTTATAATAGATTTGAAACTATCGGTTTTAACCTTAATTAAAAGGAGAACGAAATTCGTAGAGGTTCGGGAGAAATAATGTTATGGACCAGTAGGATATTAGTGACTTCTTACTGAATATATGTTGAGGAAAAACCTATTTGAATCTTGTGTGTTGAGTGACGGTAGTTTTAGGGATACAATTTGAACATCAAGGACTGAGTTTAAGCTCATTATTGATTTTGCAAGAACGGAGTGTAATACAAGAGCGTAGTGGTATGTCTCATGGATAGAGATGGGAGTTTAGATCACATTTGGTTGAAAGAAGGCATGAGGTTATCCCGATCGCATAGTTGAAGTTGTCGGACCTCCTCGATCGACAAAGTTAAGTAGTAGTGTATTGGAGGGGTTCCTTGTTTGGATTTCTCTTTGCGAGACGCTCCGCGCATGAACCTTAACGACGTCGAGAGTGGAGAGATGTTATAGGATGCGAGGATAATTAAATTATGAAGTAAAGATATGACATTTTAATACGTGGGATTTAAAAGAGATATAATGCTACGTATGGGAATTATCTAAGGGTAATGATATTACCTTATTGATATTATATTATAGGTATGATAATACCTATTTGATTGATTGATGATTTATGTGTATGACATACCTAGCTTACTTGCTATCGGTGGGAGGTTTGCGCATGAGGGCAGTCATATCCTGACGAATCCGTGGGATCTTTGATTTGTCGCTCGAGAACATAGGTCTATGAAAGACTTATCGGGGAGTTGATAAGTCCACTGACTATGGGTACGTTGGTATGTGCGTGACCCATGGGTATGAGAAGTATATTCGCCTCCAATGATTGTGTTGTTGTTTGTGGTTCGAGAAATCCTTACCGAACCTTTTGTCCACTATTTGACGACCAGCGATGATGGTACATGATAGCAGAGTAATGCATTGCACCGCAGCTGTAACTCGGGGTGCCGTATTATATATGAATATATATATATAATGGATGAAATGAACGAATGGATATTTATTATGATTAAATCAATCTAGGATGATAATTGTAGATAACGGTGAATAGAGAAAGATAATGGAATTAAGTTAATGAATGTTTATTCTTAAAGAATTGAAAAGCTTAATTCATATTAATGAGAAATGATTCATGTTAATGAGAAACTAATCATATAAAAGGAGAAATGTAAATGAATAATAATGTGACGTATGGTATGGGACATACGGGGATTATGATATGGGAATGGAATTACATTATGGAATTGGTAGTGGAACCATTAACTAGGAAGTTAATAGGAAACGTTAAGTGTGCACTCTAGTTGAGAGGTGAGAATAACAAGTGAGAGTTGGATCTAGCATGTACATAATAAATGCTTTATTGCACGTGTTAAATACTTGTTGTTTTAAAAATCATTTTCACATTCGGGCTCTGACCCGTTTCCTTGCATACTTTCTTTTCTATTGTATCTCCTATATCAGGTGTCCAGCAGCAGGGACGCCAACCTTAGTTGATTGTGACGAGCTATGGAGCTATGGAGTTTTGCTTAGACGCCTACCATCTTTTTGATTCACAGTATTCTTAGTTAGGGCATGTCGCCCAAAGGATTCAGTTATCTTTTCTATTGGGGTTAAATACTATTGTATTCATGGATTTTTAATACATTTGACATTGTTGGGATTATTGTAATGGATTTATATTATTTGGGAATGTTTATTCCAATTGCATTTAAATTCTTTTGTGTTATTTATTGGGTTATCAGTGTTGTAGAATAAAATGTGTTGTGTTATTCTTAAAATGGAAATGTATTTTGTTAAATTAAAATTTGGAAAGTTTTTAACACCAGCTTAATTGAGTATTGGGTGAGTTGTAAATGTTTTCGACAGTGATGCTAAGAATGAGCCAACTGTATATTCTGTTTTAATTTGGTATGGGACTGGCCACCCGGTATTTAATTAGGCGGGGTGTTACAGCCACCTCTATGATTGGATAAAGAGATAATTTAATTTCCCCTATCCTAAACACTAGAACACCGTCTGTAGTGGTTGTCGGGGTAGTACTAGTTAATCCCCAAGATCCGTTTGCACCAGTCCTAGCACATGTTCCCATATTAACATCGGCACCCCTCATATACAAGTACCATTTGCACTGCAGGGTGTAGACACCCCATCCTAGGAACCCTAAGCACCTCTTTAGGTCCCTATCACTCACTCGTACACCACAAACCCTAGGTCATACTCCGAGTACCGATTTAGAGGCCATTGGGCACTCCCGATCTTTGTTTGACTCAGGTTAGCTTTCTCACCTGAGCAAAAGCTCAATGAATATTCTAAGGGCTATGAATCCCCTTTTTAACAGTCCTCCCCGTGCATAAATCGGCCTTACAGTTCGAACAAACGGTCCATTTCATTATCAAAAGCATATTTATGGGCCACCGGGTGCCCTCGGGACCCGTTTGATTCTAATCAACTCTCTTACTTGAGCAAAAGCTTAATGAATATTTGAAGGGCTCTGAATACTGTTTCTAAAGATCCATCCCGTGTGTAAATCGGCCTTACAGTTCGGATGAATGGTGTATTTTACTCCGTAAACTAATTTGAAGGCCACAAGGGGCTCTCAGACCCCCCCTTGACTCGGATAAACTCTTCAGTTTGATTTAATATTAATTAATCTTCGAAGGTATATGAATATTCTTTCCAACATTACATACCGTGCATGAATCAGCCTTACGGTACGAACGAACGACCCAATTTAATCCAAAGGGTCATTAGGTACTTTCGACCCCCCTTAACCTCAGTGAACTATCTAAACCAAATGAAGATGAATGAAATCTCAAAGATCACTTAATATATTTTTCAACTATTCATTCCGTGTGTGAATTGACCTTACGGTTCGAAAGAATGACCCATTTTCCTCTGAAAACTTCATGTCCAGTGACCAACGGGTATTTTCTGACGTCGTTTGACCTTAGTTAACTCTCGAACCTGGGAGTGGATCAATGGATTCTTGAAGGTATCTAAATACCACTGTTCTAAAAAACCCGCCTAGGCTCTGCCTAGGCACGCCTAGGCTTGAGGCTTGGGAGAAACTCCTCGCCTTAAGATTTTGACGCCTTATGCTTGGTAAAACCCTTAAGGCGTACTTTTTCTCTAAAAACAACAATGCTTTAGTGAAACGAAATCGCCTTTTAAAGATTTTTTTTACAAACCGGACCATTTTCTCACCCAAAATAATCAAATAGTATTTTTATTTGCAAATATTCAGACATATATTTATGATATGTACAATTTTAGTATTTTAATAGCCTTGTTATTGCTAAAAAATATTAAAATATATTAAAAAGGCCTAAACGCCTTTTCACGCCTTTTTACGCCTAGGCCCGCTTAGGCTTCTAAGGCTTAAGGCTTGGCCTCCACGCCTCGATCACGCCCCGCGTTTTTTAGAACCTTGCTAAATACCCTTTCTAATCTTCTGCACCATGCATGATTCTGACTTACGGTTTGCTTTTTACGATCATTTTTTCAAAAAAAATGTACCATACTACCAAATGGCACCCCAGAGACCCTGCCTATTGACAGTGGCCTATGGTGCTATGCTGATAGTCAGGTCCAGAACCCTTTCGATCGGCACCCCCTTGAACCTGTAAATAGAGGCCATGACCTCACTTTAAAAGCCACCCCAAAACACCCCTCTCGGTAAGTTAGTGAACATTCTCTCGAATTCAGAGTTGTTCCCTTTTCTTATAAAACTATTTTCCAACATTCCTTTCCATCACTTTCTTACCTCACTTAGTAAATTTAGCCCGCCTCTCCATACCACTTTCATACCATTGCAATATCAACACATCTACATCCAATATCAATACTATGGACTTATAAGGAGGTCAAATTCTCCATCATTTTCTCTGATTCTTCCGTTTTAATATTATTTGCTTTGTTTCTAATTTAGCATTTTGTTTCACTACCTCACATATATTAATCTCAAACCTTTATTGTAGTATTTTCACATAATTTATTTTCATACAAAACTCAAAGATAAGAAAAGGAGGGGTTATCTATAAATTCCAAAAAAGGGATTCTCATCTCACACTCCCACTCTTAAAACACATTTTCTTTGCACACATACATAAGAGAAATCCCTTATTTGGATTTATGGATTAATCCCCACTCTATATTATCTTCGAACTATGTGGACTTTGATGCCCCTTGGTCTACATAAGCATATTGGGCCAATCATGAGATTCGTGTCTTCCTTTATGCATGTTTATATGTTTTCCTCATATTATATATATGTATTCTTTATGAATCTCCTACTCTTACATGCTTGTGTTTCGTCTGACATATACATTCGCCCTTATATAGTGACTTGTGATTCGGCAAACACTCATAGTTTATTTTGAATTCTTATTTTCAAGAACACTCCTAAGGATGAATTCACTATGTCCTTTTCTATGATGCGGGTTAAGTGATTCCATTCTTCACCTATATTATGTACATGAGCACACACTTCATGGATTCTAATAGGAGAAGATTAACACATGCCCATGAGAGACCTAAAGGGAAGGATGGGTGCCTAACACCTTCCCATTCCGTAAATTAGTCCCTGAACCTTAGAACTACTTGGTTTCACAATCATTATTATTGTCCATGATTCTGTTCTCTCGAGGCGGCGACATTTCTTTTGCCTGTTTTATGCAAATAAGGTTGGCGACTCTATCCCTACACATTATCCCCCATATTGACGACGACCAAGTGCTCCGAAAAAAGGCGCAACCCCACACACGCCGATGGGAATCTGAAAAGGGAAGCCCCGGGATAGCCACACATGGATACTCTTAACCCTACCGGTAATATCGCGAGTGACCACACACCGCCTTCCAAGTCCCCCTATGATTTGAATCTATATCTCCCTCATCAGTTGATAGCTCACAAATCTCTAGGCTACCCTCATCCTAGTGTATGCCGCCATGAAAATGGATCATCACTTGATACCTCTCAACACTAGGCCACCCCCATGCATTTCCAGATAAGAACGGATGGGATGACTCCCATTACGAGTTCCACCAAGGACCCCATAACATTATTGATAATTATTGGGCACTAACGTTTGCCATCCAAATCTTATTAATGTCGGGCGTCTCATCCCACAAAAGCCAAGTATCACTAATAACCCTCTAAAATATCATCCCAACTAACGCCCTATCAAACTTTCCTGCCCCAAACACGGACCTATCCACCTAGTTTGTCCTCATTCATCACAAATGAAGGATGAGAACACATTACAAATTCCAAGCATCCACCCCTATGGGCGCACCATCACCCGCCCTAAAAATATCATAAAAACTAATCCCGCCATTGACCATATGACATTCCTTATCATGGTCATACACTTCCTGACTAAGTGTACTACACCCATCTGCCCTAGTAGGGTATTACGGACTACTACGATCACCTCATGGTCACCGATGGAAACATATCCCAAAGGTTTGGAGATAAGTATGTCCTAAACCCCCAAATCTATAAAATGATGACTCAATGGGACTACTCCTCGAGGAAATGACTCAGACTCCACAAGTAAGGGCCCATATCATTTGAATATCCTAGGATTCGAGATTACAAGTTTGGGATAGGGTACAGAGATATCATGAAAGAACTTGACCTACTTGAGCAGCTCGATCACTAGACCTGCGGTATGAAAAAGGAAGACTACACTGCAAACAGTTGACAGTCGAGCCTCCGTACGAAGGGTTGATATTCCAATTCTTCAACGATAAGGGGAAATTTGAGTACTCCAGTATCGGCTTATATCATAGCATCCAACCTACCAAATGTGGATAATTAACCATATAATAGATAATATCATGCGTGGGTCCATAGAGTTAGATTTTATCCCTCCCGAAGTTAGTATGCCTATATATTATCCCGTTGATCCCTATAGTGAACTCGACCTGCCTGTTCTACACTAGAATTTGAATTATCCTTACTTAGAGTGCCACCCTAGACCCACCACTACAATAATATATGATGAAAATATAGGAACACTGGACAAGATTCCGCACACATAATGATCATAATCAAAATCTAAGATAATATGACTCAATAAGGCCATCCCCAACCAAAAGGCCCCCTTCCGACGGTACTCATACATGCCAAAATAGAATCAGTTAACCCTATTCTCCATGAACATGCACAGTAAAACTGAGACAACCTTTAATATGTTGTGTTCTCACTGGTCCATGAAAGATTTATTAAGGGAGTCTCGCCCTGGGGGAAGAATATGCAGAATACTGATACTATAACATGGATATATTTTGTGAGGCCACTAGCATCATAAAAGAGATAAGACCAAAGGAACCTGAAACCTCCACCTATAAGGAAGAGCATCGGGACACCACCTCCAATAAAGACATCTGATCAGGATCATCCATTTTCGCATAATCATCCCTTAATGCACCTAACCCAATAGAAGATCAAATCTTAGAAATAATGGCAGAAATCGCTAGCCCCGCCCAAAAATCAGACTTGGCCATACGGTGGAAAAATTACTCCCTTAGATACCTCTAAAACTCAAAACAAGGATCCTAAAAGCCCAAAAATATCCCTTGTCCTAGACTAGATCGAAGTGATGGCCCTAAAGCCAACACTACCAGCTACTAGCCCTGCATCCTTTGTTAATTATCTACATTGTCTAGAGAAAGATGAACATGAAGCTCAGATAGAACTTGTACTATCCCCAACCAAAGAGGTCGACTTCCTTATGAGGTGAGGTCAGCACTCCATTCCTCCAAACCTATCACCAAAGATAAAGTTCCCCATAAAAAGTTATAACACCGTCTCCTCAGGAAAATAATAAGATCTAGAAATTACTCTGGTGGACATCAGCTAACATCACCATATGGGAGTTGTTATCTACATCTCGAGAGCACCGAGCCACACTTGACCGTCTATTGTCACAAACTTCTTTGGTTATGGACCTAAATCCAGCTAAGATTTTATCCACCATCAGCTCCATCACAATGAAGTAACACACCAGCTTCTCTAATTAAGACCTCTCTATGCAAAGATGTTATCACCGATTTGCACGTCACAACTGACACCTGCGGATAAATTTTTCCCGTGGTACTAATAAATAATGGTTCTACCATCAATGTATTCCCCCTCAGTACGACCACTGGTATAGGAGAACTGCCTTGGAATTTACAACATCCTCTATGGCCATTAGGGCCTATGATAACACTCATCGAGAAGTCCTTGGGGTCATTATCCTCATCCTCAGAATATGACCTATCATATGTGATGTAGTGTTTCAGGTTCTCTATGTACCATATAACTTCAACCTCTTACTAAGGAGAGGCTGGATACACCCCATGGGGTACTAGCCTCATCACTGCACATGAAAGTTAAGTTCTCATTCGATACGGAGATCACCACAGTCTAGGGGGTGATGATTGGGCCATAGTCACCAGCACTAGCACCACTCCTCTCCTGGATACTAACCAAGACAATAGAAACATTTGCCTGAGAGGATTTTGAGTTGCCCCACTTGCTCATATGATAGAAGAAGAGTTGGTTATTCATAATGTAGCCGACTGAATCATCCACAAAATAATATGCATAGTAAGATTTGGCCTTGAAAAGAATTATTATGGAATCCTCAAAGTCATCACTGCTACAGAATATAAGGCAAAGCCCAATCTCTGGTATATCCCTAACAACAGAGATCCATCTTCTAGTCCCAAAGACCCCCAATAGGGGTGGAATGATTATTTCCATCTCTAAAGAGAAGAATTTTCATATCACGGATTACCCAAACCACGGTGGGACGAAACAAAGAAATCCTTCGAAACAGGGATGGATATCCTCTATGAGTAAGGACTATAAGTAGATTATAGGAAGATCTACAAGGTCAGTCAGGTCGAACTCAATGTATCGTGGGTCACTAGGGAAGACGGGAAGATCCCCGAACCAGAACCTGAATGGGAGTTACTTATGTTATTTCCTGATGAAGTTGTCATAGTATCCATATCGGGTCCTTAAATTTAAGCCATGTGGAGCACTTCCATAGTTGGTATACAATTTCAACCACCTTGGGTATCACTAATAAAAAGTAATTATTAGTCAACATCACTGATCTATACCTCTGAGTACCTGACTCCATAGCCCCACCCACTGAAATAATGCCTTTGGTCGAACCTCAGAATACGAATTACCAGCCCTCGTGGGACTATCAGTGGAATGAAGAAAGACACCATCTCTTGTTGTAAGCCCTCGCTAAGTCCCTCCCCTACATGGATCATGTGATAGTACCAACAAAGTATCCTGTTGCAAAATTTGAGGGGAAAATAGTCCAACTCAAGAAACATTGTCAACCCAGCCTCAGTCTGTGTCAAGGTCCCAGAGGCCCCAAAGGTCCCACTAAATAATCTAACCCACCTGGTTACCAACATCACGGAGCTGCGGTACTTAACAACTAGAATTTTGTCAAACGCATCTCGACGCTTGTCATTCAAAGTCCCTTTGAGTTTGTCATGTTAGCAGAAGAGTCCCCCTATCCCTGCCCCCTAATGTATCCCTCTATAAAGTATTAATGTTGTCCTTCCTCCCTTTGATGACAAAATAAATAATAATTTCCAGCATTTTCTTGTGTGTGTTACATGTTATGATCATGAATCCAATAATAAATTGGAACTCGCGCTTAATAATGATAATTATAAGGATTTAAAATACTTAAAACACTTACAAAACCTTGACCAAAGTCAAAATAGACGTACGTTTCTCGACGAGGATAACACAATAATTATAAACTTGGACACTCCACAAAACCCTAAACTATTACAAATAGGGTCCTCCCTAGACAAGAATAAATAAAGGGAGCTCACACATATCCTCTCCAACTTCACATATGTATTCTCTCTATCTTATGCTGACATGTTTGCGTCCACCCGACTATCGTCAAGCATGACATACCCAGTCTCCCTGGTGCAAGACCTATAAAGTAAAAAATCAATAAGATGATATCTAAATAGTCATTAAAATTTAAAGAAGAAATAGAGAAACGTCTCAGTGTCGTCTTAATCCGAGTTATCGAATATCCCACTTGTTTATATAACATTGTACCAGCACCCAAAGCTAGCGACACAGTTCGAATGCATGTAGACTCCATGAAACTCGATCAGGCTTACCTCAAAGATGATTTTCCTTTATCACACATCGGATTATTAGTAGATAGTACATCCATTAATGCACTTAAATCCTTCATCGATGGATTCACATAATACAACTAAATACAAATGCACCCTGGTCAATAAGGGAAGATCGAGTTCATTACCCACTAGAGGACATACTGTTATATAGTTATGCCCTTCAGTCTCAATAATGGAGGTTCAACTTACCAAGGAGAGGCCTTATCCATCTTACACGACCTCACACATAATAAAGTTGAGGTCTAGGTAGATGATATGATCATCAAACCTAAGGATCGAAAAGGAACCAAACGGTACTTTGAAAATTCATCAAAAGTTATGCCTCTTTAAAATGAGGTTAAATACACAAAAATATATCTTTCGAGTCAATAAAGGAAAAGTTCTTGGTTTCACTGTCAGCAAGGATGGAATCAAGGTAGACCTTGCTAAGGTCAATTCCATATGGTAAATTCCACCACCCAAAATAGAAAAAGAGGTTAGAGGGTTCCTAGCCAAATACAGTTCATAAGTCGATTCATCAACTATCTTACCACCATCTGTGAACTTATCTTCCAAATATTAAAGGACACGCCCAAAGAACGTAATGCTTAATGCTAAGGAGCATTAGAAATGATACAAGAGTATCTCACTCACCTACCAGCATTAGTAACTCCCCAACTAGGACAACCTCTCATGCTCTACATGACCATAATCGATAAGATTTTTGGAGATATATTGGACCAATACAAAGAGACTTACTAAAAGGAACATTCTATCTACTATGTTTGAAAAAATTTGGTCTCCTATGAGCTTATATACACCTCCTTGGAAAAGGATTGTGTATCCCTTGCATGGATCATTCGCAAACTACGACACAACATGATGTCCTTCAGCATACGATTTATTTTTAGGATGGATCCCTTGAAATAGATCTTTGAGAAACCCACTCTCTCTAGTCGAATGTAAAAATGGATACTCACGTTATCCGAGTTCAAAATCACGCATGTCACAAAGAAATCAACCACAGGATGAGCCATCTCTCACTAGCTCTTAGGGTACCCCTAATAAATGAAGAAGACTAAAATGAGGTAAAATTTCCCAGCGAGGATCTCCTCACCCCAAATGATAAAAGAACTTGGAAAGTCTACTTCAATGGGGCCTCTAAAAAAAGAGGATTTGGGATTAGAATGCTCCTCATATCTCCCAACTCACGACGAATCCCCACTGGCATTAAAATTGCTTATGAATGTACCGACAATATGTCCAAGTGTGAGGCTTTCATCGCGGGTCTCAAAATGGCCTTGGAAATGGGAATTATTGATTTAAAACCCTATGGAGATTCTAACTTAGTCATCAGTCAGTTATTGGGAAAACAAAAGATTCGAGATATCAAACTGCAACCATTCGATTCCAACTTATAAGAGGTAGATTCACGATTTGAGCATCTCGACTTCAATTTCCAACCCATGGCTACAAATAATTTTGCAAATGAAATTTCCACTCTAGCTTCCATAATAGACATGCCGAAAAGATCCAAAGAAATCAGGTTCACTGTTACTAGCTGGAACACCCATTCTTACTGCTTTAAGATCGATGAACAACAATGGGACTATAAGGGAAAATTTTGAATAGAGTCATTTGTATATATTTTTGATTAATTCTGTGTTTGGACAAAACTCTTTGAGTCATAGGTTAGGACTTGAGTATGTTGACTTTTTAATTCTGTGTTTGGACAAAACTCTTTGAGTCATAGGTTAGGACTTGAGTATGTTGACTTTTTAAGACTATAACTTTGTTTCTTGAAGACATGGCGGCCAAGTTGAAAATTTTGCATCATCATGTTGTATTTCGTGCTTATTTTCGTTTTCATATTTCAAGGATCTCTCACATTTGAATGCGTACATATTTTGATTCTTGAATTTTTTATGTTTGGGGGTTTGGATTTTATAAAATTATTTTAAAATATTTCTGAATTGATTTTATCATTTCTATATTTTTTAGAAGAAAAATATTTTTTTTCGAAAGGTCATTAAAACGGCACTGGGTATGTCGTTCAAACGAGACATGGTACCTCGTTAGAATAGGTTCCAACCAACTTCAAACGAACCAACTTCAGCACTGGTTGGAATCTCATTAAATAGATCATTGGGTACATGTTCAACAAGATGTTATACTTCGTTCAAACGAGGTTCAAAGTCGTTCGAATGTGCGTGCGATTTTTTTTAAGAATTCAAGATGTTTTAAATTAATTTTCAACTTTATCTAGATTTTGGAAAAAACTCCTATAAATAGGAATGCAGAGAAGAATTTTTAGGAGAGACTTTTCGTTGCCTTTAAGTTCCTAAACTCTCCCAAAAAGCTCTTTGTGTTTGCCCAAACCCTAGTTTAGATCCAAAGAACTTTAGATCAAGGATTCATCTTATTATATTTGATATCTAGTTTGTGGGAACCTTTGGTTTATTCTCCACAACATTGTAAGCATTTTTTAGTTGAGGTGGACTCCATATATGTTAATTTCTTTACATGTGATGGACTTCGAATGTGACGATTGTTGAGTTGTTCGATAAATATCAAGGCATGTGTGGACTCACACATTATGGTAATTACATGGGTGGACTCCCATATTGTCCTGTGGATGAGAGATTGAAGACCGAAGACGCATTAAGGCATTCAAAGGCATCGAGTAGTTGTGTAAGTTATTTGTCAACTTCTATAATTCCTTATCATAGTGAATTTGCACGGCTGGGTTGTCCGAGATTTTTTCCATTTGGGTTTTCCTCATTCATCAGGCGTTGTGGTTGATTCACTTATTTTATCATGCAGTCACCTGGATACATGCTTAGGTTAAGATAAAATTAATTGATTTGTTTAATCATAACTTGTTTAAAAAATGGTGATTAGTTTTATTTGGGTAAACGTGTTTAATTAAAATTAAAATTTGAAATTTTCAACAATAGTTGGTTTGCCTGTTTTGCACCCATTGTCATTTTTAAAACCCTTCGTGAATTTTAGCACCTTCAAGGACCCGCAATATGGTACTCCGACATATGGAGCATACTTCACAAGAATCTCCACCCACTAGATGTGTTAGAGAATGTTTTATAATTACTCAATGTAATCTTATTTGGGCTTATCCCATTACACATTCACTGCACCTGCATGACTACGTCAGGTATTTGAAGACAAAGTTAAATATTTTTGGACGATTGAAGAATCATTCATCTCAGCAACATTCAGAAGAGTTATGGTTGTTTTTTTAAAGACTTTATTTTTCCATGGGTTTTTTATATTTTTGAGAGTTTGCATTTCAAAATACTTTAAAATGTTTTTGAATGAAAAATTTGAAAATATCGTTAGAACGAGTTTGTATTATCGTTCGAAAGAGTTACAGAGGTTGTTAAAATAAGGTTCCCATGATTGAATGAGACGATTTTTTGTCATTCACTAAAATGTCTTTTGATGTATCGTTGGAATCTAGTTTGAACCAACATGGGTACGTCATTTGAACGAGGTGCCAAGTCGTTCTAACGAGTCTGCAAGTTTTTATTTTTTAATTAAATCTGATCCAAATCTCTTATGTTTAACCTTTTATAACAAACTTCCTTATAAAAAGAGATGCGGGATTAGAGTCTTCCAAAACTTTTTTACAAGCTTTTTCTCACCCTTTTAGAGTCCCATTTGTAATTAAACTCTTCCAGTTATCATCTAAACCTCTAGAAAAAATAAAGATCACTTTATCAAATCAAGAAGAACATAATATCTATTCAAAGACCTTATAGAGTTTATCTCTACTACTGATTTATTGAGCCTAGGATTACTGCTGAAAAAGAAGGATGGTCGGTGGATACCTAGGTAAGACTTCTTCCCATGGGTAATGCTGGACTGTGCCGTTGCTGAAGAAGATTTGAATAATTGCGCATCATACTTAGTGAGCTAAGTAGTTTGTAAGTCATATCGTGTCTGTCAAATATTTTATAGTTCTAATATAGAGGTTTTGCCCAAAAGGTATTTTTTTCTACTTCTTCGCATATTATCCTGCACTGTCCATTATATTTATTTTGGATTATATCTCTGCATGCACACTAAATTAATTCAAGATAAAATTTGCTAAATTTGGAATTGGCGTGTTTGGCCTGGAATACTAATCATTCCATAGATTCTTGACTTTCTCAAATTGGTATTAAAGTCAATTACACTAAGTTTTTGTGTGATCCGTTAAAAAATTAGATTTTATGGATAATTTGTATAATAGGATGCATGTGTTTGATGGGTCACATTATGCATATTGGAAAGCTAGAATGAGGTATGCTTTAAAATCAATAGATGAAAGAGTTTAGTTTGTTTGTGAAAGAAGTTGGACTCTACACACAGTAACCAATGGAGATGGCATGGGTCCAAACCCAATTTTTGCATAGACAGAAGATGATTTTAAATAGAATAATTTTAACTCACCCGGACGTAAATGCCATTTCAGGAGCTTTAGCCCCTAACGGGTTTCGCCGCATTATGACGTGCACCTCATTTAAAAAATCTTGGGATATCCTTCAACTCACTCACGAGGTAACCAACACTATGAAATCTTAGAAGCTTCAAAACCTCACCACATAGTTTGAGACTATCACTATGTTAGATTATGAGTCTTTCGATGAATTTTATGCACACTAATATCGTAAACCCTAGTTTTAATTTGGGTGAGAAAATTTCTAAGACGCGTGTACTTAAAAAAAAATTGGATCACTTCCAGACCGTTTTATTCCTAAGGTTATCGTGCTTAATTCATTGGGGATATTATATATGCTTATGTTAGAAGAACTCATAGGAGACCGTCAAACAAGTGAGATCGACATGTTTCCCAAAACTGTTAAACCGAAGGAAAAGGGAATTGTATTAAAAGAAAGTTTCATCTGACTCTGAGTATGATTTTGATTTGGATGATTTAGCCCTTTTAAAAAAAATCAAACATAGAAAATAAAATACTTCCAAAGAAAATAAGAGTTTTGAGAAATATAAAAAATATAAATCGGGCAAGAAAAATTTGAAAAAAATAAAAAGAAAAGAATACCCTAAAAAGATGAAGAGAGATGTTATGAGTGAAATGGTAAGGGTCACAAAGCCCAAGACTGTGCGATGTGGTTAAAGAGACAAGGAGAAGTTAAATTTGCCTTCAATTCCACGCTTAGTGAGAGCGATATCGAGTCGGTGGATTCTGGGGATGAATCAACTCACGAATGTAACTTCATCGCGTTCATGGCTAGTCATGTTAGTTCATCTAGTGCACCTCACGCCAATGAGGAAGCTATTAAATATGATTACCTCGATAGTAAGTCTAGTCATTCCGAAAAGAGTGAGGGAGATGATGTTTTAAGTGAGAGAAAGAGTGACATTCAACATGCTTACACGAAACTTTACGATGAGTCCTTTAAAATGAAGAAATAAAATAAAGGTTTAGTGCTTAGAGTTTTATTTTTAGAGAAGGAGTTGAAAGTGAGAGAGAGAGAGATTAAGTCCTCTGTGAGAGATTTTTAGGGAGAAAGAGTCACCTTAGTTGAGAGGGAAAATGGTGACTTGACTAACAAAGTGTCTAGTCTTACAAGAGATCTTCAAGCATCCATGAAGACTTATGATAAATTTAAAGCCCTTGTATCCCAACTCAAGAAATATCTCGATGTGCTGGGGAGGTCAAGGTCATTATAGAGGATACATCGAAGAAAGTTGGAAAGATTATCCTCGTTCCCTCTTTAGGTTTTGGTAAGAGGTGAGAAATAGGTTATGGTGGTGCATCGACTTCCCATACCGCACCGGAACCGGTTCCTCAATTTGTGGTAGATCCTTATGGGCCTCGACCTAAACCATAAAATAGAGTTCAACCTAAGAAAGCGAACCAAGGTATCGACCTAAACCATAAAAGAATGTTCGACCTAAGAAAGCAAACTAAGGTAAACCCAAACAAGTCTATGTGTGTATTTTTTGCAAAAAAAGATGTCACCTCATAGAGTTTTGCTACAATTAGGAAGATCTCAATGTATATATACTCTCGCACACTGCTATAACAACTTTGCTAGTCTTAAAGAGCAAGTTGAGTTCCTAGTTGTGACTTCCTAGAGATTAATAGAAGAATTTCAACCGATGTTTATGCCATGACCAGAGAACACTTCTAATACCATGACTAGGGCCAACAAAGGTAAGGATAAACAAAAGGTTACCTCCACTTGGGTAACTAAACAAGATGACAAAGACCTTGTTGTTCACGTTGCTCTCAAGGTTCAAAATAATTTCCAATGGTATTTTGATAGTTGTGCTCTAGGCACATAATTGGTGACATAACATTTTTTACCAACCTTGAGGATCGCAAAGAAGAGAAAGTCACTTTTGAAGATAGGAGTAGTCTAATATTTTAGGATGTCGATGTGTAGAGATACCTGAATTTAATAAACTAGACAATGTGTTTTACGTAAAAGGGTTGAAAACGAACTTAATTAGCATAATCAAACTGTGCGACACAAACTTTAAGGTAAAGTTTGACCGGTCTGAAAGTAACGTATATGATCAATTAGGTGAACTTTTACTATTAGGAGCGAGGACCGAATATAATTGTTATGGGATTGTGCCCAAGTTCTCCTTTGTGTGAAGTAGTGACACAGTCTCCTCTATGGACCTTTGGCATCAATGACTAGGTCATGTGAACTTTAGAGATCTTGAGAGAATGATGAAAAAGGACCTAGTTTGTGTCTTACCTTCACTTGGGAAATCAACTTCCTTGGTTTATAGACCTTGCCAACAAGGAAAATAAATTTGAAGTCCCCATCAAAAGTTGAATACCATTACTACCACTCATGTTTTGGAGTTAATTAGCATGGATCTTACGGGACCTAATCTCTAAAATAGCCTAGGTGGTAAGAGATACATTCTCATGATGGTTGATGATTTTTCTAGATACTTTATCATGGGATTCCTTAGAGAAAACTCCGATGAGGTTAAGTTTCTAACAACCAAGTGTCGTGTCCTACAAAACCAACACAGTGTCACTATTAATCAAATATGGAACGATAATGACACTGAATTTAAATAAGCCAAAGCGGATAGCTATTGTGATGGAGTGGGAATCAAACACGAGTTTTTGGCCGTTCGTACTTCTCAATAAAATGGGGTTGTTAAGAGGAAGAACCGAATGATATAAGAGATGGTTAGATCCACGTTTCTTGGTAGAAACGTGCCTACACATTTTTGGGCACAAGTAGTGAGCACCTCATGCCATACGGTGAATAGTATATATCTTCGTACACACATGCCATATGATTCATGGATAGGGAAGAAGCCCAACTTATCATATTTTTGTGTCTTTAGGAGTACTTTTTACGTATAGAGAGCACTTAGTAAATTTTGACTCCTAGAGTGACGAAGTGATATTTTTAGGTTATTCGTCATCAATTATGGCTTACGGGGTGTTTAACCTTGCAATCTATAAGGTTATGGAGTCAATAAACATCACGATTATATATAACGATCCTCCGATGTCTATTGATCGTAGCTCCTAGTGTGAGGATGATGCAGCCCTCGTAACGATCCCATCATTTGGCATACTACCTTGATGGACCCCACTCTTGATTTAGAGCATCCACCCGCTTAGGTTTTAAGGATTCATGACCCTTCTGGTATACTTGGTTATCCCACACTAGGTGTCAAGACTCGTGCTAAATTTGAGAATGTTGTTATCTACCTTTACTGCACCTCCTTAGTCGACCCAAGAATGTGAAAGAAGCACTCAAGGACGAGTATTAAATATCCACTATAAAAAATGAGTTTTTTCAGTTTTGTAAGAACGATGTCTGGGAATTAATCCCCTGACCTAGTGAGACTAATGCGAGAGGTACCAAGTGGATTTACAAGAATAATGTGGATTAAAATGGTACCGTAGTTCGTAATAAGGCTAGGTTGGTCGCTTAAGGCTACACACAGATTGAGGGTGTAGACTTTGACGAGACATTCGCTCATGTTGCTAGGCTTGAGTCCATCAACTAACTACTCGCCATAGCATGTAATCTTCACTTTAAGTTATATTAGATGGATGTCGGACTTCTTTTCTAAGTGGAATTCTATAGGAGGAAGTTTAGATGGAACAACCAAATGGGTTTGAAGACCATAATCACTTGGGATACGTCTTAAGAAAGGTTTGAATCAATCTCCACATGATTAGTACGAGTGGCTCCCTTCCTATCTCTTAGCTCATGGCTTTAAGAGAGGGAGAGTGGATAATACATTGTTTGTGAAAAGAGAGAGTGGTGCTATTTTGGTTGCCTAAGTCAATGTGGATGACATAGTATTTGAATCCACGTGCTCTAAACTTGCTCATACTTTTGAGGAGGAGCGAAGAGTGAATTTTAGATGAGAAAGGTTGGTAAGCTTACGTTCTTCTTAGGTCTCCAAGTGCAACAGTTAAAGAATGGGATATTTATATCTCAATCCAAATTTTCTAGGGACCTAGTATATAAGTTTAGTTTAGACTCCGACAAGCACTCAAGCACCCCTATAAATATATCGACTAAGCTTAGCAAAGACACATTTTGCAAAGATGTTAATCAAACTCTTTATAGGAGCATGATAGGTAGCCTTCTCTACTTGACCGCTAGTCGTCTCGATATTATCTTTAGCGTTGGTGTCCCCAGAAGAATCGTATTTGCTCGTTCTTAAACGAATCATCAAATAAGAGGGTGGAATGCTTTCCTTCTATATTTGGTGTTCCTTTGATATCGATAACCATTTGTTCGCCTATTTGGATGCCAATTGGGACGAGGATGTTAATGGTTATAGGAGCATCTAGGATGGGTGTTTTTACTTTGGGATGCTCATGTCTCTTGGTTGATTAAAAAGAAAAACTCCATATCTTTATCCACAACGGAGGTTGAGTATATTTCCTCCGAGAGTTATTGCACACAACTCTTATGGATGAAGCAAATGTTGGAAGATTATGGGATTTCACAAGGCACAATGACTATTTCTTGTGATAATATGAGTGCGGTCCATATTTCCCTTAATTCGGTCCAACATTGTTGAATAAAGCACATTAGGATACGTGAGCATTTTATACGTGATCTCATTGAGAAGAAGGTAGTGTCCTTGAGCTTTCTGAGTATCGAACATCAATTAGTCGATATTTTTACGAAACCTTTAAATGCACCTAGATTTGAGATCTAAGGAAGTTTTTGGGTATTTGCTCTATTGATTGAGTTCGGGTACTTTATATAGTATAGGATATTTATCATGTTCATATCTTGGATCCCTATTTCTAGACTCTATTACCATTGTATTTACATGGTTTTCTTTTTGATATATTTTGAACCAAAAAGAGTTTTATTTTTTCAAAAAATTTATAAAAAGATTTTTGTTTTGTTTTTTACGAAAAATGAAAAAACTTTATTTAGATAAAATTTTTGAAAAAGACAAAGAGAGTTTTGTATTTTCACTTTTCACCGTATATGGATGAATAATTAAGATATTCGTATCACCCCTATATTCCATCCATTCACACGACTTTTTCATAGTGTTTTGAGACATGACTTTGTTTCGTTAGTGTGCTAAATAATGTGTGGATAATATTTCGTTGATCATTGATGATTACTCTCTACATGTTAGACTTCATGTCACCTTTATTTCACACGTCCATGTACGTTTTGAGCATTGTGTTTGCTTATCATTTGTCAAATATAGTGTTTTTATCTTAATTCTGCTTAATAAAAAAACCAAATATAAATAGTGGTAAGTTTTACATGTACGAACCATTGCTCGAATTTCTTTTTTTAGAAAATGTTAAGAAATGAAAAGGGGCTACGAAAGAACAAAATATCCTTTGTGTTAAAATCCACCATTTGCAAAAAGAGACTAAAAAGATTAACGACACATAAAAACAGAAGTGCCAAGGTCATTTAGTTTCTATTCATTGATTCTTCGCTACATATGAGCAGTATGATTTCTTCAAAATAATTTAGAGTGAATTATTTTATATGTGAGATTTTGAGGGAGCTATAAAGTAGAAGATCAATGGGTTTGCATAACAGACTTTCTTGAAAAACAATGAATAGTTTGATATTATTGTTTTGAGAATCATTAAAATTCATGGCATATTGATTAAGTTGAATCAGTTTCATTTACGTTCAATATTTTACACCTAAGGTTGACTTTGAGTTCTTTATTTAAATTTATCTCATGACTTTATACACCTATGGTATGAATGTTTACATTGATTTGCCTATGAAAAAAATTCACACAATTACATTCCATTTTCATGATTCGAATATTTTATTGTTAGTCCATGCTATATTGTATTTGTACATTTTATACTTTATACTTGAAAAAAATTAAATAAAATTAAAAAAAAGACATAGTGTGTTATCGATTACCTTTTGAGATTATCATTACAAGTACTTTACTTGATTATCTTTGTGATGGTAGCTCGCTTCTTTATGTGATGCTTATTATTCATGTTTAGATTCTACTCCTTTGTTTATTACGGACAAAAAAGGGGAGACCAAATTGAGGGGAGTTTTATTTATCTTTTAAAATTCTAAATTACCGTGTGCGCTACTTCTTCAAACCGATTCGCAAATTTTCAAATCAAACTTATTTAATAGGATGTCTAAATTTGCTCAAACCAAATACCAATTTTATTCATCCCCTAAACACGCATCTACGTGCCAAATCAAATCAATAAATTAAAACATGCGGTGATTAGGCTGACAAACACAAATTTCAGGAAAAAATCTCTGAAGGGAAAAAATCTTTTTATTTTCACAATAATTTTTAAAGGTCGGTTTACATGAATTATAATGAAAATACAATTGACATACGAAATAACCGCAGGTGTTGGTTCGTAGTCATCAGCCCAGGTACACCACAGCACTCCCTATGACATGCAGTCAATCAGCCCAGTACCTCCCGCAAGTGGTACCTAATGTCAGCCCAGTACCTTCTAAGGCACCTAGTGTAGCAGCATAAACTCCCAACAAATATGTCTTGGGTTCCACAAAACAACTGACACAAAAGTAATTGGGATTTGTGAATTGTAAAACAAAAGCTTTGAACCCTATAAATTGTTGGAGAAGAAAACAAACACTCAAAGATCTATTCGGTTAAAAACAATGTTTCTCCACGCTATAAACAAGTAGTCTGACACCAAATATATAGCAGAATTGAGGCGGTGACGTGTCAAACAAAATGAACTGTCGTTCGAACGACAGACGTCACCGGTTGAGCGAGACATCATCTTGTTTGAACATAATACACTTAGTGATTCCGATGATGATCTTCCAGATCTGCATAAGCTATACACGAAAATACATAAGAAAAGTACCCGTCTTGATAAAACGGTTAAGCTACTGAATGAGCGTATTGATTTACTTAACCAGACTATTAGGAAGAACGCTAAGAATCTACAGCACAATGTGTAGCTCATGAGACTGAAATTGAAGAATTTTTCGTAAAAATAGAAGATCTTTCTGAGAAAAATAATATTTTAGCACAAAAATACAAGTCTACCTTGGTAGAACTTGAATAATCCAAGCAAAAAGCTTCAAACGTTTTTAAAAAATGCTTACACTTTGAAACTCAAGCTAAGTCCTATGAAGAAATTATTGTAGGAAGCAAGTTTGATTTTGACGATAAATCTGGTTTTGGAATTGGAGAAAATGTTTATACTAGCAAAAATGTTTCTCCTAAAAATGTTATTTTTGTAAAACAAGGCCAGAATCCTCAGAACACTCAGAAAGAAAATTGTTTTAAAGATGTCTCTAAGGCAAAACAAAGTGATTGTACTCAACAGCCCAAATCTAATGGTCCAGCTAAGTACGCCCGTTCACCTATTAGAAATCATTATCATAAACCCAAAGCCAATGACACTTGGACGACCATTCCGATTAGGGATAAAGCAATTTTCAAAGACTTTAGTAATAAAGTCACATCCTCCACACACTAGTACTTTTCATACTGTGATGTCTATGGACACTCCATTACCAAATGTTTTCAAAAGAGAGTGTATACACCTACTTACTCAAACTTTAACTATTCTAAAAAGAGTAGGAATACTTATGTTCTCCCAAGATAGACCACTCATAACTCTAACTATAAAAAGAAGGGAGGACCTAAAACAAAGAAGAAATCATTTAGAAAGACCCATCAAAACTTTTCTAAATCAAAGGCCAATCAAACTGTTAAAACTAGACCTATTTGGATTAGAAAATATGACTTGTCACCCCAGCTCAAGTGCAACATTGTCATATCTGCTATTAAGGCACCAATCTCTTCGTCTGGATGGTATCTTCACTCCGGATATTTTAAACATATGACCGGAGATGAAACTAAATTAACAAACAAAACAAACTTCCTTGGAGGTAGTGTTGTGTTTGGAGATGGAGTTTCATCTAGGATCATAGATAAGGGAACATTGTGTGAGGAAGGTCTCTACGAGATAAATGATGTCCTCCTAGTTAAAGGTCTCCAGGCTAACTTTCTTAGTATATCTCAATTTTGTGATTCCAATCATACTGTCTCCTTTTCTAAAACTGATTGTAAAAATTTTTATGAAAAGGGAAATTGTATTTTAACAGGAAACAAAAATAAGGATAACTGGTACACGGTCCTTCCTAAGTCTGAATCTTATAGTAGATTAGGATATACAAATTTTGGTAATCTTCATAAGAAAAGTTCCCCAGAAATTTTTAGAGGATGCCTAAAATCAAAAATTCTTTTAAACCTGTATGTGGTCCTTGTCAAAAAGGGAAAATAAGTAAACCCTTTCATAATAAAGTTAAAAAAAAATTAGCTACAAAACCTTTGGAATTAATCCACATGTACCTTATGGGCACCTCTCGAACTGTCAGACTATGTGGTAACAGTTACATACTTGTTATTGTGGATAACTACACACGATATACTTGGGTTCCATTCATGAAAAATAGATCCCATACCTTCGATGAGTTCTTAAAAAAACCTTTACCAATAGAGAACGAGAAGGATACCCAAGTATTTTGCATTAGAAGTGACAGAGGTGGAGAATTCAAAGATTTGGGTGTTGCAAAATATTGTGTAGGCAATGGCTATAAATATGAATTTAGTGCGCCTAAGACAACTCAGCAGAACGACATTAATGAAAATAAAGATAGAACTTTATAACAAATGGATAGGGTTATGCTACATGTGAAAATTCTACTTAAGTATTTTTTTACCAAAGTTGTTCAAACGGCTTATCGTATCATTGATTAGGTATACCTTAGGAAGAATTTCAAATCTGTTGATGATATTCGATATGAGTATCTTCGTAATGCCATTGGTATGATAGTTCTTACTTATTTCAACACATCATTCATATCCTCGGTAGTTGCATGCTAATAATTGGTTTCTGAGGATTTAGGGCATTGTCGTTTCTCAAATGACAAAAGATACCTCCTAATATATGTTTTAGGTAGGAGACCCTTGTATCTGCCCTTGCATATGTTATTGCTTGTGTTGTCATTTTATATCATATTCTCCTGATTTATACTTTTTACCCCATTGTATATTTGAGCAAAATTGGGGGAGAAGAACTTGAGTACCTGTGCTACGATTTATATCTTTTGGTACTAACTCAACTAATATGTCATTGAGTGTTGAATCTTTTTCAGACCCGGTCGTATAGCTTATCCTACTTATTAGGGTATTAGTCGGTATTATAGTTGAGTAACGTATTTTCTTCCCTTATTTCGGTTCTAGGATGGGAATGGGTAGACAAAGATTTTTGTATAGGAAAACTAAGATTTTTCATTTTTACCCATGAGTAAAGGATACTTAAGGGAATTTTGTCTCCAATATCCATAGGGGAAGATTGAGAACACACTATATGGTTGACTTACTAGAGTCTGTGCCATATAGGAGTTCCAACTAGTTTGGATATCGAGACAAAATAGGATTAGATTTTTCCGAGTTACTCTATCTCAAAAAGGCTTCAAGCTTCATAAAAAAAGCATCCCAGTCCAAGCACCTCGAACAGCGTCAAAGGGAAGTATTTCGTTCGTGAACCACATTAGGACACACTCACATCATTTAGCATTTATGTGTTATTACGTGTGCATATTTTTTTTGTGGTTTAGCCTATTCAAACATATTTTTAAATTCATTTAAAACAATTTTATATCATTTAAATATTTTTTTAATTGATTAAAATTTTCTTTTAAAATGTTTGAAGCTAGAATCTATATAATTTTTTATAGTGAAAACCTTTGTTGTTAATTTTGAATTTCCAAAACTTAAACATAGACCTTGTGCGTATTGTTTGGTTTCCAGCTGTTTGCGTTCATCCCATATCTGAGAATAGATCCTGACACTTAACTCTATCACCGGCCCATATGTGTTAAGCCTCAATCTGCGTCACTCCCTCTTCAGCCAATCACCTCATCCTGTCAAACTGAGATGCGATCGTGGTCTTTGGTTCTATCTACGGACCATATTCCTTCTTCTTTCCATCCAAATCGAGAATAGATAAAAATCTGTTAAAAATCTTAAACCCCCAGATTTCCTACCCTTACAGTTCGTTCGAAAAAATTGAATCTCAAACCTTAGATGTACAATAACAGATCTCGTTCCTTATTTTTTTATCGACCTTATGAATATGAGTATAAAACATTTTATAGGGTTTACGATTTCGTGAGCATAAGGATATACAATAGGTCGGCGCCATAAAGAGAGGATGGAAAAAATAGAGAGGATGGAGAGAGTAGTGGCGGCAACCAAAAAACCATAAGGGGGAGAGAGAGAGAGAGAGAGAGAGAGAGAGAGAGAGAGAGAGAGAGAGAGAGCATACCTCGCTACCACGTTACTCACTCAACGCCGGAAGAAGAGATAGAGAGAGAAGCAGCGAGATATTTTTCAACCATAGAGAAAGCCGAGAGCTATTAAGAGAAAACGAGGAAGAGCAGGTCGATTTTTTTATATTGAGAACCCGAGAGAGAGAGAAACATTCTTTCAAATCCAAACACCTCCTTATATTTTTTCAAATCCAAATACCCTCAACCTTCTTATTGTCCAAATACAAACAGTAGACCCACTTTAGAGTAAAATATATTGGGGGTTTGTTTGATGTTGGGGTATTTCTAGTGTGCTTGTGTTGAAGATATCTTCAACTCTATATCTCCCTAAGAACTTATTTGACTCATATAGAAGTTTTTTTAGGGTTCTTTATTTTTCTTGGATCATTTTATTTTGTGGTTGTTGTTGCTAATTGATCCAAGATAGTAATCTCAAATTTATTTTGAGATATTTGACTTCTGATATTTTTGTGTATATTCTCAGATCTGAAATTTGTTTCAAAATATTGTTTCACATTTTGTGAAATCGGGTTGAGTATAAATAAATTTTATTCGAAACAAAAACTTGAGATAATTTTTTTTGAAAGATCTGAAAAATTCTTGAAGTCATATTGTTCAGAGCACATTTGAAATTACTTGCATATCATATAAAAATGGCTTGTAATTTGTAGGTATTTGCTTGTATTGTTGATTGAGAGGGTGATAGGCATTTTGCATATTTAGTTTAAAACACAAACACAATCATTCTCACACGAGCACTTAGGAGTTGTGATTCTTGGTGAGATATTTTGTTTGTGGGGCTGCTGGAATCCGGGATTCAAGGACAAAACAAGGAAGCTGTGTGGAGAAGAACAAATCAAGATATAATGCCTTTAAGAGTGGAGTAACTCGGGTAGGTACGTTTTCTGATCTTGTATTTTGGTTCTTAGTTGCATGCTTTAGTGTTGTAACTTGGTTGTGATTCTAGTGAATTTTTCATTTTGCTCCATAGAGGGGGGCCGTGGATGTTTTCCTTATTTTAGGTTTCTACCACGTTAAAAATCACGTGCTAATTTGCTTGAATGTTCTTAATTACTTTAGCAAACAATATCATACTCGAGACTTAATTGTAGGTTTTGAATTTTCAAAACGTAAGGTAATCAAACTAACAAGTCTAGAGAACATATTTAGAAATATCGTTTTAACACATCTAATGTTCATTTTGAAAAGAGTTTTGTTCAACGAGTTTATTTTGGAGTTTACTCAAATTATAACTTTTTGTTATTAACCTTGTAAACAAATTTTTCAAGTGGTATCAGAGCGAGTTTATCAAAAGATATTTTTGGTCCTGAAACTCCAGAAATTGTGTTCAAACTCTATTTTTGAATATGGATGAAAGATTTGAGAAGTTAGGTAACCTTTACCGACCACCACTCTTTGATGGAAACAACTTTTCCTATTGGGAAGTACGAATGGTTGCTTTCATTCAAGGAACTCTTGGTGATGATGTTCGGGATATGATTGAAAATGGTTATGAACATCCAACTAAGTCTTTGTCAGATATTGATCCCACAAGGGTTAAGAAACTTCATAGAAAATTTACTATTGTAGAGAAAAAGAAGTCTCTCGATAATAATAATAATAATAATAATAATAATAATAATAATAATAATAATAATAATAATAATAATAATAATAATAATAATAATAATAATAATAATAATAATAATAATAATAATAATAATAATAATAATAAGGGCAAGAATGCTATATTTATGTCCATTAATGAGCATGAATTTAAAAGAATATCTATTTGCTCTACTTCTAAGGAGGCGTGGTACACTCTAGTCATCGCACATAAGGGTGATGAACGAGTTACGGCCGAAAAAACATAATTTTTTTCCAACAGTACAATACACTGATTATGGATGACAATGAATCCTTTGATGATTTCTAAATTAGGTTAACCGACATTTTTACACAATTACATGCAAATGGTATAACCTATAATAGAAAAGAAATTGTTCAAAAGATTCTTATGTCATTACCTACTAAGTTTGACAATAAGAGATATGCCATAGAAGAAATGGATGACCCAAACCTGACTCCTGAATTGCTAAGTAGCAAATTAAGAACTGTTGAGATGGAGTTAGAGTTCAAAAAACAATTGACTGCCCGAAATAAGAGACTCACTGGATCTAATGTTGTGTTTTCATCACAATTGACTTCACCTAAAGTCAATCCCTTAGACTTTGACCTTGACTTGAATGATGATTGTGACTTGGATCACCTTGACAACCAAATAGCTCTTATGAGCAAGCATTTCAAAAAGATTATCAAATTCAAAAATGCTTTAGCTTATAAACAAGGCAGACAAAATTATCAAGGTAATCAAAATCATAGATCTCGTGAAAGACATGACAACAAGAGGACCTATGACAATAGTAGACCTAACATAGACATGAAAGATGTCAAATGTTATGGATGTGGCAAAATGGGACATATTGCTAATAAATGCCCAAATAATCCTACCAACAATACTAGGGCTAATTTGTGTAAGACATGGGATGACTCTAGTGATTCTGATGAAGATGAAATTAAGTCCACCCATAATTATGAGTCCTGTATGTCATTCTATGATAGGATCTATACCATGATAAGGATGAATGCGTGCCTACTCATGATTTTATCGTTCTTATTATTGCATATGTTAATGTTGTGACTGAAAACAACACCGTTAGTGATAGTTTAAGGGCGTGTCAAACTGAAAGCATTGTCGTTAAACCTGAAATGTGTGTGAGTTCCACATATTAAATGAGCGATAGAGGATACACTTCACACGATACACTTAGTGTTTCCAATGATGATCTTCCAGATCTGCATAAGCTATACACGAAAATGATTAAGAAAAGTACTCGTCTTGATAAAACGGTTAAGCTACTGAATGAGCCTATTGATTTACTTAACCAGACTATTAGGAACAACGCTGAAAAATTTACCCCACAATGTGTAGCCCATTAAACTGAAATTGAAGAATTTTCTGCAAAAATAGAAGATCTTTCTGAGAAAAATAATATTTTAGAACAAAAATACAAGTCTACCTTAGTAGAACTTAAAGAATCTAAGAAAAAAGTTCCAAACGTGTTTAAAAAATGCTTACACTTTGAAACTCAAGCTAAGTCCTACTAAGAAATTATTGTAGGACGAAAGTTTGATTCTGACGATAAATTTGGATTTAGATTTGGAGAAAAAGTTTATACTAGCAAAAATGTTTCTCCTGAAAATGTTGTTTTTGTAAAACGAGGCCAGAATCCTCAAAACACTCAGAAAGAAAATTGTTTTAAAGATGTCTCTACGGCAAAACAAAGTGATTGTACTCAACAGCCCAAATCTAATGGTCCAGCTAAGTACATCTGTCCACCTATTAGAAATCATTATCATAAACCCAAAGCCAATGACACTTGGACGACCATTCCTATTAGGATAAAGCAATTTTCAAAGACTTTAGTAATAAAGTCATGTCCTCCACACTATAGTACTATTCATACTGTGATGTCTACATCCACTCCATTGCCGAATGTTTTCAAAACAGAGTATACACATACTTACTCAAACTTTAACTATTCTAAAAAGAGTAGGAATATTTATGTTCTCCCAAGACAGGCCACTCATAACTCTAACTATAGAAAGACGGGAGGACCTAAAACTAAGAAGAAATCATTTAGAAAGACCCATCAAAACTTTTCTAAATCAAAGGCCAATCAAACTGTTAAAACTAGGCCTATTTGGATTAGAAAAGATGACTTGTTACCCCAGCTCAAGTGCAACATTATCATATCTGCTATTAAGGAACCAAGCACTTCGTATGGATGGTATCTTGACTCTGGATGTTCTAAACATATGACTGGAGATGAAACTAAATTAATAAATAAAATAAACTTCCTTTGAGGTAGTGTTGTGTTTGGAGATGGAGTTTCATCTAAGATCATAGGTAAGGGAACATTGTGTGAGGAAGGTCTCCCCGAGATAAATGATGTCCTCCCAGTTAAAGGTCTCAAGGCTAACTTGCTTAGTATATCTCAATTTTATGATTCCAATTATACTATCTCCTTTTCTAAAACTGATTGCAAATTTTTTTATGAAAAGGGAAATTGTATTTTAACAGGAAACAGAAATAAGGATAACTGCTACAGATTCCTTCCTAAGTCTGAATCTTGTAGTAGATTAGGACATACAAATTTTGATAATCTTCGTAAGAAAAGTTCCCCAAAAATTGTTAGAGGATGCGTAAAATTGAAAATTCTTTTAAACCTGTATGTGGTCCTTGTCAAAAAGGGAAAATAAGTAAACACTTTCATAAGAAAGTTAAAAATGCTTTAGCTAAAAAACCTTTGGAATTAATCCACATGGACCTTTTGGATCCCTCTCGAACTGTCAGATTATGTGGTAACAGCTACATACTTGTTATTGTGGATAACTACACACGATATACTTGGGTTGCATTCATGAAAAATAAATCCCATACTTTCGATGAGTTCTTAAAAAAACCTTTAAAAATAGAGAACGAGAAGGATACCCAAGTATGTCGCATCAGAAGTGACAGAGGTAGATAATTCAAAGATTTGGGTGTTGCAAAATATTGTGTAGGCAATGGCTATAAATATGAATTTAGTGCGCCTAAGACAACTCATCAGACCGACATTTCTGAAAATAAAGATAGAACTTTACAAGAAATATCTAGGGTTATGCTACATGTGAAAATTCTACCTAAGTATTTTTGGACCAAAGTTGTGCAAATGGCTTGTCGTATCATTGATCAGGTATACCTTAGCAAGAATTTCAAATCTGTTGATGATATTCAATATGAGTATCTTCGTAATGCCATTGGTATGATAGTTGATGATGCTTAGATCTAGCACCACCAGATAAGTGATGATGAGCTCAAACAATAGTAACCATGGCAGCCATAGAGATATATATGTATAAGTGTGTAAGTGTATAGAAGGGGATGAGTATAAGAGGAATAAGACAATGATGTATAGTGGTTCAGCCAATTAGGCCTACATCCACTGTGAGTGTGTGATCCACTAAGTATGGGCACTAATGGCCTTGGATACAATGCACATAAGCTCACTTTCTCTCTCTACTGTGTGTACCAGCAGAGTTCAGCTAGGGTTACAATTATTCAATCCATCCATCCATCCATCCCCCTGTAGGGTTGTAGGTGACAAGTATATATAGGTCTTGGGGGGTGTAGTGTACCCCCCAAGTATGCATGGTGCATGTGAATGATCATTTAGCCAGTCTCCTGTTGACACCTGTAGATGCCAAATGATGACATAATATTCCCTCACGTGAGGGGGTGATATTGTTATAACAGTCTTCCACGTGCCATGTGAGCCTCACGCGCACTGTTCCACGCGTCTCCCAAGCCACGCGCTGTGATGTTGTCACCTTCGGCCTATGATATGAGGCCGAGGGCAAAGTTCCTTCCGACAGTGAGTCTGACCCAATTTGGGCCTCGTACTGTCGTACCCTCGGAGGGTTGTTTGAGCCTGATGGAGGGTCGTACCCTTGGAGGGTCGTCTGAGCCTGATGGGGGGTCGGCCCCTTGGAGGGTCGTCTGGGCCTGATGGAGGGTCGGCCCCTTGAAGGGTCATCTGGGCCTGATGGAGGGTCGGCCCCTTGAAGAGTCGTCTGGGCCTGATGGAGGGTCGTACCCTCGGAGGGTCGTCTGAGCCTGATGGAGGGTCGTCTGAGCCTGATGGAGGGTCGTCCCCTTGGAGGGTCGTCTGGGCCTGATGGAGGGTCATGAGACCATCTTGGGCTCGTCTTGTTGGAGGGTGCCCTCGGCCTGGCCGAGGGGATATATGGGCATATCAATAATTCTTACTTATTTCAACACACCATTCATATTCTTGGTAGTTACATGCTAATAATTAGTTTCTGAGGAATGGTTGTTTCTCAAATGACAAAAGACACCTCTTAATATATGTTTTATGTAGGAGACCTTTGTATCTGCCCTTGCATATGTTATTGCTTGTGCTGTCATTTTATATCATATTCTCCTTATTTATACTTCGTTGTATATTTGAGCAAAATTGGGGGAGAAGAACTTGAGTACCTGTGCTACGATTTATATCTTTGGGTACTAACTCAACTAATATGCCATTGAGTGTTGAATCTTTTTCAGGGATTTTTCAGACCCGGTCGTATAGCTTGTCCTACTAATTAAGGTATTGGTCTGTATTATAGTTGAGTAATGTATTTTCTTCTCTTATTTTCGATTCTAGGATGGGAATTGGTAGATAGAGATTTTTGTATAGGAAATTTAGGATTTTTCATTTTACCCACGAGTACAGGATACTCAAGGGAATTTTGTCTCCAATATCCAAAGGGGGAAATTAATATCACACAATACGATTGACTTACTTGAGTCTGTGCCATATAGGAGTTCCAACTAGTTTGGATATCGAGACAAAATAGGATTAGATTTTTCTGAGTTACTCCATCTCAAAAAGGCTCCAAGCTTCATCAAAAAGGCATCCCAGTCCAAGCACCTCGATAAGCGTCAAAGGGAAGTATTTTATTCGTGAACCACATTAGGACACACTCACATCATTTAACGTTTATGTGTTATTACGTGTGCATATTTTTTGTGGTTTAGCCTATTCAAACATATTTTTAAATTCATTTAAAATAATTTTTTTAATCATCTAAATATTTTTTTGATTAATTAAAATTTGCTTTTAAAATGTTTGAAGTTATAATCTATATAATTTTTTATAGGGAAAACCTTTGTGGTTAATTTTGAATTTGCAAAACTTAAACATAGACCATGTGCGTATTGTTTGGTTTCCAGCTGTTTGCGTCCATCCCATATCTGAGAATAGATCCTAACCCTTAACTCTATCAATGGCCCATGTCTGTTAAGCCTCAATCCGCGTCACTCCCTCTTCAGCCAATTGCCTCATCCTGTCAAACTGGGATGCGATCGTGGCCTTCGGTTCTATCTGCGGCCCATATTCTTCTTCTTTCCATCCAATCCAAGAATAGATAAAAATCTGTTAGAAAACTTAAACCTGCTGATTTCCTACCCTTATAGTTCGTTCGAAGAAACGGAATCTCATCCCTTAGATGTGCCATAACAGATCTCGTCCCTTATTTTTTTGACCGAGCTTATGAATCTGAGTATAAGCATTTTATAGGGTTTGCGATTTCGTGAGCGTGAGGATATATAGCAGGTCGACGCCATAGAGAGAGGATAGATTGAGGAGCGACGGCAATCAAGAAACTATAAGGGGAGAGATAGAGAGAGCAGATTTCGCTGCCACGTTACTCACTCGACGCTGGAACATGAGATAAAGAGAGACCAGCGGCGAGATCTTTTTCAACCATAGAGAAAGACGAGAGTTGTTAAGATAAAAAGAGGGAGAGCAAGTCGTTTTTTTCAAATTGAGAACCCCAGAGAGAGAGAAACCTTGTTTCAAATCCAAACACCTCCTTATCTTTTTTCAAACCCAAATATCCTCAACCTTCTTATTGTCCAAATACAAACAGTAGACCCACTTAAGAATTAAATATATTGGGGGTTTGTTTGATGTTAGGGTATTACTAGTGTGCTTGTGTTGAAGACCTCTTTAACTCTATATCTCCCTAAGAACCTACTTGACTCACATATAAGTTCTTTTTAGGGTTCTTTATTTTTCTTGGATCATTTTATTTTGTGGTTATTGTTGTTGATTGATCCAAGATAATAATCTCAAATTTATTTTGAGAAATTTGACTTCTGATATTTTTGTGTATATTCTCATATTTGAAATAATTTTTTTATTTAAAAATATTATTTCACATTGTGTGAAATCAGGTTGAACATAAATAAATTTTGTTTGAAACAAAAACTTTAGATAATTTTTTTGGATAGATCTGAAAAATACTTGAAGTCATATTGTTCAAAGCACATTTGAAATTACTTGCATATCATATAGAAATGGCTTGTAATTTGTAGGTATTTGCTTGTATTATTAATTGAGAGGGTGAGAAGCATTTTTCATATTTAGTTTAAGACACAAACACTATCATTCTCACACGAACACTTAGGAGTTGGGGTTCTTGGTGAGATATTTTATTTGTGGGGCTACTGGAATCCGAGATTCAAGGACAAAACAAGGAAGTTGTGTGGAGAAGAACAAATAAAGATAGAATGCCTTTAAGAGTGGAGTAATTCGGGTAGGTACGTTTTCTGATCTTGTATTGTGGTTCTTAGTTGCATGCTTTAGTGTTGTAACTTGGTTGTGATTCTAGTGGATTTTTCACTTTACTCCGTAGAGGGGGGCGTGGATGTTTTCTTTATTTTAGGGTTTTACCACGTTAAAAATCACGTGTTAATTTACTTGAATGTTCTTAATTATTTTGGCAAACAATATCGTACTCGAGACTTAATTGTAGGTTTTAAATTTTAAAAACCTAAGGTAATCAAACTAACAAGTCTAGAGAACGTATTCAGAAAAATCGTTTTAACACATCTAGTGTTCATTTTGAAAAGAGTTTTGTTCAATGAGTTTATTTCGGAGTTTACTTAAATTATAACTTTTTGTTATTAACCTTGTAAACAAATTTTTTCAGACTCAGTCATCCTAAGTGTCCATTCATATACGATGTAAACAAAATACAAAATTCTTTTTGGATTTTTTTAGAAAATTTTATCAAAAAAATTAAAATATTTTTGTATTTTTCAAACACTGTTTATAATCAACCCAGTAGTACTAAATATAATAGCAATATGAACCGGGGGACTCCAAACAGAAGAGATACGATTCTCCAGGGGTCTCTCGAACTAAGCTCTATGTCTCCCTAACGACAAGGGTCCTCGTGAGAAGCTACTTCGCGCGACATCATGAGTCACTCGAACGAACACACATCTCGCTCGAACGAAAAAAAAATCACAAATTTCCCAGAATGTTATGCAGTTTTGTCCACAAAAAAAAATCATGAAAAAAGTTACTGAAATGGGCAAACAGATCCAAAATAGTGACAGTAACAAAAATAAGAAAACAATGTAAACTACAAAATGATACATACTAGCAATAGGCAAAAAATGTCATCATGTAAATCATCCTATGCTAGCAAAAAATCTAAGCCTCATCAATTAGGTGTGGAGGAGTTTTCCAAAGATGGTGACATCTTTTGAAACAACTCCATTAAATCATGTAAAGTTTTGACCAAAAACTTTACTTACTCTCAAATATGTGAAAACTCTCTTTCACTATGAGCAAGCAAAGTATCATTAGTGGGTGCATGTGTGCGAACATGTGTAGAAGCAAAGCGTGAGACATTACCTAACATAAAACAAAACTCCCTAAGGTGCCCTTTTTTCTTGCAATGTGTGCAAACATAAACTGATGTAGGGACACCTCTATCAAAATATCTCCTACGCACTCTCCTAACAGGTACGGGACGCCTAGGTGGTTCGTGTCGAGAGTCATGTGAATCTAACACTAAGGTAGGAATCGACTCGGGTGCAACAAAGGAGGTGGATGCATCGTCATGACTTATTCCTATACTCTTACCAGTACCCAAAATAGGATTGAACCATCTTTTCAACCTTCTTATATGCATTCTCTAAGGGGACTTTGATTTCTCGAGCACGTTCGAGATTATTCTCCAGTTGGGATACACATGTCGTCAGACTAGACACCGTGTCGGTCAAGTCACACTTTTCCCTCCTTAAAACTTCTCTCTCTCTCTCTCTAAATTTAAAACCCAACGACCTAAATCCCTATTTTACTTCTTTATTTTCAAGTTCTCGGTGTACAAATGCCTAAAAGCTTTTTGGAGCTCACTTTCATCTCCACTCTCAAACTCGCTGTCATCCCCATTAAAAACACTCGACTCGTCATCGTCGCTATCCTGAACACAATCATTGTGGGACAAAGTGGGTGTGCTCACACGACTCAAAAAAAGCTACACACTTCCCATGTGCTAAACCTTTACCGGACCCATCTCCCTCACTATCACTAAGAGTAGAAGTCATGGCTACACTCTTCCCTATTCTCCTTAGCCTAGTAGGACACTCAAATGCTCTATGTCCTTTGCCTTTACACTCAAAACAAGTCATATCATTTTAATCTTACCCAATATCTTCTTCTTTATCACCCTCTCTCTCTTTTTCACTACCCTCTTTGGCCTTTTCTTTCTATTTATTTTTCTCAAAAGAATTTTTATTGGAAAAAAAAATCATTTTGAGAAATCTTTTAAAAAATTTCACAAATAAGGCTACATCGTCAATGCTAAACTCTCCCTCACAATCAAACTCGTAAACTCTCTCTTTCTTTTTCTTCCTAACTTGAGTCTTTAAATCAACACCTTTATCCTTGGCCTTAATAATTTGGGGAAACATGTCAATCTCATAAGTTTGTAGGTCTCCTATGAGCTCTTCTAACTTAAGACAATTTAACTTTCCCAACGAATTCAAAATAGTGACTTTTGAAATAAAACATTTCGAGAGAGATCTCTTTTTAATGACACGCGTGTGGTCAATTAGCTCACCTAAATTAAAATTTGAGTTAACAATGTCCGATAAATGTGCATAAAAATCATCAAAATATTTAGACTCAGACATGGTGATAGTCGCAAACAGGGTTGTAACTTTGAATCTTAACCACGTTCGTACCCTCATGTGTTAATTAGAGGACATCCCATGCCTCTTTAGACGTGATGCACGTCATAATTGGCAGAACTCGTCTGGGGTGACGGCTCCACAAATAGCACTCAAGCCATGGGAAATAAAATTAGACATTTTAAAATCATCTTCATTCCAATTCGACAGAGGTTTTAAAGAGGTGATATTATTAGGAGTGACAGTGTGAGGAGTTCACCCTCTTTCACAAGCAACCAAACACGTTCATCAATGGCTTTTAAATTTGATTAAATACAGGCTTTCCAATAGGCATAATTGGACCCGTCAAAAATAGAAATTCAATTATATAAGTGATCCATCAAAAAGTTACGAATTTTCAAAAACAAATTTTTCAAAAATAAATCAATATCACACAATTTATGCAAAAAATAGGAATACGTGATAAATTAGCGCAACCTGCTCTGATACCAATTTGTAAATTACCGTGTGCGATATTAATTCAAACTGATTCGTAAATTTCCAAATCAAACTTATTTAATTGAATATCTAAATTTGCTCAAACTAAATACCAATTTTATTTAGCCCCTAAACATGCATCTACATGTCAAATCAAGTCAATAAATTAAACCATGTGATGGTTAAGCTGACAAACAAGAATTTTAGGGGGAAAAATCAAAGGGAAAAAACCTTTGAATTTCCACTATAATTTGTAAAAGTTTGTTTACACGGATTATAATGAAAATACAATTGACATACGAAATACCCACAGGTGTCGGTTCGTAGTCATCAACCCAGGAACACCGCAACACTCCCTATGACACGCAATCGATCAGCCCAGTACCTCCCGTAAGTGGCACCAATTGTTAGCCCAGTACCTTCCAAGGCACCTAGTGTAGCAGCATAAACTCTTAGTAAATATGTCTTGAGTTCCACAAAACAACTCACACAATATTAATTAGGATTTGTGAATTGTAAAATAAAATCTTTGAATCCTTTAAATTGTTAGAGAAGAAAACAAACACTGAAAGATGTATTATGTTAAAAGCAGTGTTTCTCCATGCCAAAAACCAATAGTCTGACACCCAATATATAGCAAAATTGAGGCGGTGACATGTCAAACTAAATGACTTGTCTTTCAAACGACAGACGTCGTCGTTTAAGCGAGACAACATCTCGATTGAATGAGATGCGTCGTCATTTCAATGACAGTGGAACTGATCCCGAAAATACTTTAGGCTTTGATAAAAGTTGGAAACCTCAAAAAGTAAAACTGTATAAGGGATCAGAAAACTTTTTAAAAAAAAACTTTCATAAGAAAATATTTTTATGAAAACCATTTATAAAAAAATTCATAAAATATCCCAACACTTTTAACATGAAATGTAAATGGAACTTAAACATAATTTTACTAAAATCATCTTATTGGGCATAAATGTTGAAGTCTTCTTGAAATTCGGATCATCTTTTGTAAATGTTAGCTTCCTCAATTTTTCGACGACTTGTAGCGGTATACGACATAATTAATTGTGACGGATAATGTCCTTACAGTTGGTTTACGATATTTCTTTTGTCTCATGTCTGTGGGTCATTTTCGCCTTGATGATGATTTCATGGACCCCATATGATGAAGACTTTCCAGTTGAAGATTTATACAAGATTAAATTTTTGGTTCTTGATTTGGGAGGGCATTTTTTTGTATTAATTCTTTAGGTTCCATTTGGCTTCGGTTTGTATTTTTGTATCATAATAGCCAAAGGGGGATCTTTGTAGATCAAGTTTTATAATTGCTCAATGTAATTTTATTTTGGCTTATCATGTTACACATACATTTCACCTTCATTACTGATTTTACGCATTTGAATACAAGGTTGAAGACATTTGGAAGATTGAATAATCGTTCGTCTCAATAACATTTAGAAGAGTTATGGCTGTTTTTTTAAAGACTTTATTTTTTAAGGGCTTTCTAAATTTTTAAGAGTTTACATTTCAAAATGTTTTTAAAAGAAAATTTTGAAAATCTCGCTAGGTCATTAGAACGAGTTTGTAATTTCGTTCGAACGAGTTACACAAGGTCATAAAGCGAGGTTCCCACGATCGAATGATATTATTTTTCATCATTCACTGGAATGTCGTTCGATATATCGTTGGAAGCTAGTTCGAACAAAAACGGGTGCGTCGTTCGAACGAGGTACCAAGTCATTCGAACGAGCGCGCAAGATTTTATTTTGTAATTAAATCTGATCCAATTCTCTTACGTTTATCCTTCTATAATAAACTTCATTATAGAAAGAGATGTGGGAAGAACTCTTTTGCAAGCCTTTCCACACCCTTTTAGATTTCCATTTGTGGTCAAACTCTTTCAATTATCATCCAAACCCCTTGGAAAATTAGAGACCACTCTATCTAATCAAGAAGAACATAATCCTTGTTCAAAGACCTGGTATATTTCACCTCTTCTGCTAATTTGTGGAGCTAAGGTTCTACAGTTGAAGAAGAAGGTTGATCGATGGATATCGAGGGAAGACTGCTTCTTGTGGGCAGTGCTAGGCTGTGTCATTGTTGTAGAAGATTTGAAGAACTGCACGTCATAATTAGTGAGATAAGTATTTTGTAAGTCTTATCATGTTTATCAAATCTTATATAGTTTTGAGATAGAGGTTTTTCCTGAAAGGGATTAGTCTAACTTCTTCACATATTTGCTTGGTTGGTTTGCTATATTTAATTTGGACTACATCTCTGCATGCACACTAAATTAATTCATGATAAAATCTGCTAAAATTTAAATTGGTGTGTTTAGCCTGAAATACAAATCATTTCATTGAATTCTGCTTTCTCATAATGCCTCTCCGAAGGACCATTTCACCCTAAGACAATTGACAGCCCAATTCATCATCTGTGGGGGACAACTATAGATAAAAGTGTTAGATGGAGTATACTACGATGCATAGTCGAATATGAGACCCTTAAAATCGTAGACAAAATCCATAGTGCGAAATGTGGCCTGCACATGATTGGGTACACCTTATGTCCATGAAAATACTTTGACAGGCATTTTACTAGACTACCTTGAAAAAGGATTGCATGGGTTCTGTCAAGAGATGCCTTAAATGTCAATTGTGACTGCAAAATTAGAGATGAAGAATCTAGTCAGTTCGCTCATTAAAAGTTTTAATAGCCAGTTGCTACTATCAATAACATATCGCCACCTCATGGGCATCAAAAGCCCGTCCTATTACCATTAGATGAGACTACATTGACCTTCACGCCCCCTCCAAAGTTTATCAATCCCTTCTCCGATATTTCTAGTCGGATGCTCACTGTGATTTTTCTATCAACCTACTGGAAACACTAGTGACCAGTGTTATCCCCTCAATAATGTTATGTAATGATTTATGAATAAGGTCATCATCACCCATCAAGTTGTATCGAATCCAAACAACACATATAATCTTTACATCCATATTAAACTAATGTGAATTCCATATTGGTTGGTGAAGATTTAAACTTTGATCCTTTGATTAAAATCAAGCCCATAAATAACCCCACTTAATCCATTCCCTCAGAAAATTCCCTAACTCCCCTGCAAACATGCCCAACTAATCTACTTCATCCTGAAACCCCTTATGATTGAGCTCTTAGTCTAATGACGAGACCTTACATAGTGATCCACACTAAATTTGATACACAAAGCCTTAACTTACTAGTCGTCCTAGAGCAACTGAAAGAATTTAGAATGAAATTTTTATCAATCTTAACTCTTGAATAAAATAAATGTGAAAAGATAAGGGTGCTCTATATAGATGTACGTAAGTGGAACTATAAGTCTCACAACTGGTTTGTATAATACCCCGTATTTTTATGTCTTCTAAATTTGGGGATTTATTAAATTTAATATGAGTTATTAATTTAATACAAATCCGGAAATTAATTGTTTTTAATTACTAACGTGACGAGAGTTAGTAATTATTAGAAACTTGTTGAATATTACTAATGAGTAAAGTAATATAATATTGGTACTATTAAATGTCACGAGTGAATAAAATGACAATTTTGGAAATTTGAGTCGGGACGCGCCCGTGTCGCGTCGGGACTAAATATTGATTAATAAAAGTGAATAAATTATAAGTCGCTCGTATGGTCGTTTTGAGCGCGCCAAAGTGTCCGAAAGGGTCAAGATGGTCAGAAAAGTGTACCCGGGAGTTTAGTTTGGGTCTCGGAGCGTTTTTAGGCCTATTTAGCACCCCGGGAGGGAATTTTGGACATTTTGCATTTTTGGGTAATTAAACCTACGAAATTTATTAGGTTATATCAGCCATTTGGAATGGTCCCTTAGGGTTAGTAGGCTCAAAACCTTAGAACGACCATTAGAGAGGAAGGTAGAAAGCTTTTCAAGCAATCCAAGGCCAAAAACTCATCCGATTTCACCACCACCAACAACAACATGTAGATCGCGCGACGGGGAACACAAACACACCAAATTCGTCCACAAATCAGAACTCTGAAATTCCCAGGTAAGTATTTATCTTGCTTAATTTCATTAATGCATCACTAATGTTAGTCTAGGGATGATTAGGATGAGTTTCATAGAAGAAAACCCATGTTGGAGATAAGAAAATTGGATGTAGTAATGATATGAATGATAATCTGGAAATCCCCTTCATATGTAGAGGCTTAACCAAGGATTTATGATGGATTAGAAGTAGAAATTCTGGAAAAAGACTGATTAGAACAAAGTTAAAGAAATTTCTAGGGTTCTTGAGATTGATATAAGTTTTGGCCTATTAATCCATGGATATTGATGAAAATTCACATGCTTTATGTAGAAGATGTTTAATTTGGGTTTATAATGTTTGTAGTACGAATTTTTGGGATTTTAGGAGTGAAAAATCTGGATTTGGTTGATGTTGGATTATAGAACTCGTAACTGTTAATCTGCAGAATTCGTCATACCTGTTTGATCGATCGATCGAACCAGGAGTGTCGATCGATCTACGCATCGATCGATCGAGCCCCTGCCATCGATCGATCGACCCCTCCTGGTAGACTCTTATTTTCCCCTCTAAATAGTTGAATTCAATTTAAATGAGAAATAATCTTTGGACATCCTTATTAAAATATTTTGGGGAGGTGTAGAAGACCAGTAGGACTTAATAAAAATATGAAACCTTTAATGTAGAATGAGATTCACATTTTTGGAGATGTTTACGTATAAGGGACGATTGAACTATGTATAAAAAGGGGGAGACGAGTAAAGTAGTTACGTTGGAAAATAAATGAGTACCTACTGAAATTACACTTGGGAGGATAGGAATCCACGAGTGTCACTTAATAAGTTGGGATAATTCCACAAATTAAAGTAAGAAGCGAACCGATATACGTGATAACTAAATAACGAGAAATAAGGATATATATCATAATTATGGGTTATGAGATGCACCAAAATTTGATGTGGTAATAGTAGTATATTTATATGTCTGTGTTTATGCATATACTATATACGTGTGAAAATCATGCCCGCGCTACTTGCTATCCCTGAGGCTACCACGCTGGGACAGTCTTATCTCGTTGGGACCTTTATGGGGGATATTGACTCGTACCCTAGAAGATAGAGATCCTTTGGTACAGGCTAATCGGATCGATAGCCAGACGGCCTAAGAGACGTGGGGGCATGTGCTGACCTCTTAGAGACCGGGACTCTATGCTTCGCCTCAATATTGTTGTGTTTGTGTTAATACAGTTCGAGAGAGATTCCGAACTTGTATTTCCCTTAGTACGAGTGATACGGGGACTGGATAGCAGAGTATGCCCGCACCATAATTTTTATGTGGGGTGCTGTTAGAATATATATATTATATGAGTATTTAATATATATATTAAATTCTGAAATTTGGGAATTTCCTACTGTGTTTATGGTAAGAAAGAAATGAATAATGATTTCAATTGAGAAATACGTGTTTTGAAAGTATAGTATATTACTGGGAAACTTTATTCACAAATAAAGTTAAAATGAGAGATTTATTATTAAATGAAATTTACTTCTTAAACAGTTGAATTGTTCAGTTTAAATCTTACGAGCGACCTAAGATAAGATAAACCGTTGGGAAGATTAGTACGATAGGCGTGCACATTAGAAGAGAGGTGAGAATTTCTCAAGAGAGTGCCGGACTAATATGTTGTTGCATTGGCCTGTAAACATTTTAAATACTTGCTAAACAAATTTTAAATCATTTTTACAATCGGGCTCTGACCCATTTCCATTTTCTCTTCTCTTATATATATATATATGTATATATTACAGGTGCCCAGCCACTGGGGCGTCTTGCATAGGATCCTTTGGAAGGAACGCGCTGCAGCTTAGGTGGGAGTTGCAGGCCTCTTGCTTAGACGACCTCATTTCTTGATTCCACTTCTAGCACTATTTATTTAGTTGGGCATGTGTCGCCCTTTCCATTATTCAGTTGTTTAGCGGACATTGTGATTCATTTATTCCCAGTATTTTACTCTTTGGGATTTATTATTGTCAGAATGTTTTCATTTAAGTATTAAATGTTGGATTCAATTAGTTGAATGTTTGATTATTTGGATTGTATGTTCCAGGATAGTTGTGGTGTGACTATTTAATTGTGAATTATGCAAGTTTTAAATCTTGGTTTATAAAATAAAATTTGGAAAGTAATGTCTAAAAATGGTTTTGACACTTAGCTTAATTATTTAGGGTGTTTAAATTGGAAAAGTTATTTTTCGACAGTGATGCTAAGAATGAACCAACTGTTCACCTTAATTTTAATTTAATAAAGGAGTGATCGCTCGGTATCTAATTTGGCGGGATGTCACAGTTTGTATCCTCAAAAAAATTCAATCTAGATAGCATAGACCAAGTTTTGACAGAAAAAAGCCTCGGGAATGGGAGGATTTATGAAGTTTCTGATCTCCTTATCACCATGAAACTCAGGGATATACGGTCCCATATCATAATCACTTTTTCTCATCATGGGAAGACTTACACTTTAAATTCCTCGAGGTTATTGAATATATAGATTTATCAGGGAACATTTAGATAACACCCACAGAGTGGGGTGATCACTCCGAAACCTCAAACGAAACACACGATTATCCCAACAATGAAGTAGTCGATATTCCTACCTCCTTCCGTGGAGTTATATCCTTCAAAGTTGTTTAAAACCAATCAAGTCTCGGGTGACTCAAGGTAGACAACGAGATAAGACTCATCTTTTATCCATTATCATTTAATGATATGACTCGTTCAGGAAAATACTGCAAGGATCAAGTTCCTGCCATTATAAGTGTGCCAGTCGACAAAAGGGAAACGAGTTGTTGAACAAATTTTAGTGCTAAAGATAATAATAGAGGAAATAAGGATCCTCGAAGAATTGAAGATAGCCCAAAGAAATATCGAATTATGGGAGATATTCATGTCCTCATAACTCTATAGAAATTCTCTCCTAAAACTGCTAACATAAGCCCAAGTTCCTCCCATTACATCTCCCGAGGAGGCTATCCCTATAATCGGTACCTTTATCGATAAGACGGTCATTAGCTTTGTTGATGAAGGTATTTCCAAATTTGACCCTAACGATAACTAGGCCATCAATATCATGGTTGATGTCTTCCAGTAGACTGTTCCTTTGGTTTTCGTTGACGATGATTTCGCCTTGAATGTCTATCCACTATGAGTTATACAATGCTTACGGGTGCGAATGAGTGACCTTACTCCTACATTTTCTTTTGTGCATGCTTATGGAAATTATCTTTGGGAAATCATGGGATCAATTATTCTTACATTAGGGCTGGCCCAATTTCCCCTAAAATTGACTTTCAAGTGATTGACATTCAGGCTTGTTTCAACTTGTTAGTTGGTTACCCGTGGATACACAATATCTACGGTGTCACTTCCTCCCTGCATTAAAATATCAAGTTCTTTGAAGAAAACCAAATCATCATGACCATTAGAGATGATGATAACTCTTATGTACCGACAATCCATTATTAAAGATCCATCATAATACTAAAGACATGTTACTCCACGTGAGAGTGTGAGTTCTCGATGGTAGCTACCCAATTAAAATTAATATATCGGTTGAGTGATTAAAATTAACTTAACGGTTTAAAACATTCAAAGGTCTATGTGAAAAAATCAGTTTGTTAATATTAGAATTTTAATCAAATCTTATCTTTTTTTTTAGGAAAAAGAAAATTTATTAATAGAAAAGAGAGAAAAGTCCTCTCTTGGTGGCGCACAGCAAAAAAACTTGAAAGAGAATGACATCAAAAAAACTTAAACATGAGACAGAGACATAGAAGGAAATTTTGATTGGTTCAATAAATGGAGCCTTTAATATTTCGAGGCAACTCTTTAAAGATATTAAAAATGTCTACCTTCTTTTGCTGATAACCTCTTCTTGAAGTAAATTAGCTACTGAGTTCACTTCCTTAAGGCAATGGATAAATTTGGTATCATTATTTAGGCACAAGACTTGAATATCATTAATTACATATCTGATCTTCCAATGAATTATCTTCATGTGGTTAGATAAGCAGTTAATGATAATTGTTGAACTAGATTCTACATCAATCATAACTTTTCCCCTATGAAAACAAAACTGCAGACCTTTTTTAATTGTTATAGCTTCAGTCAAAAGACATAAACCATTGGACTCATAGCTCAAATAGGCCCAAAAAATTTACCTTGTCTATTTCTTATAATAGAACCTTGCCTCATTTGACCATTTGCATCTGACATACCACTGGAATAGATTTTATAACTGCCCAATCTGGGGATCTTCCAGTAAGTCCTTTGAATAGATCTACTTCTTTTATGGATTTTGCATAGCTTAAAAATTTGATAACTTTCTTGATTGACATCTTGAAAATCACTACTGAACACTGTGTTCTTTTCTACATAAGCAATTCTATTAATAATATTTTTAATGATTACACCATGATTCATCTTTTGAGCTTCAAAAACAGCCTTATTCCTACTAATCCATATTTCCCATAAGATTGTTAGAGCAATAACTTCGAAAATCCACTTAGACAAATCAAATTTCTGAGAATGAAGCCACTAATGAATAAAAGATCCATGAAAAGAAAACGATTTCCTTACCACCCCCATCATGTTACAGAAATGATTCCACGCTTTAATTGCAATAGGACCTATCAAAAATAAATAAGAGGAGGATTCTTCTGATAAGTGACAGCATACACATCTGGAAGCAAGTTTAATACCAACTTGTTTGATATTATCATCTAGGGGAGCACAATTTGATAATAATTTCCAAGAGAAAATTGATATATTGGGAGGAATATTAGGATCCCAGATATACTTATGGGATAAAGAAACAATATTACAGTCTCTCAACTTATCATAGGCAGAAGCAAAGTTAAAAATACCATTGTTAGAAGGTTTCTAGACCAGATCACCAGCAGCTATATCAACATATTCTTCCAATTTACCCTAAACTGATTTAATTCTTCTATAAGCAAGAGATCCATACCTGTTGTTAGCACTAGAATATTTTACATTCATAAACTCAGCCCGAAGCCCTTTTTTATTTAAATTTCCAAGATAGCTTCATATTTGCTGCACAAACTTGAGTTTCTAAATTTTGATGCCAATGCCACCCTAATTTGTAGGGTAGCATAAAGACTTTCAATCAATCCAATGGTGTATTTCCCATACTCCTTGCTAACACCCACAAATAAAGAACTAATCAATTTATTGATTAACTGAAGAGTCTTTTTTGGGGGGTTTAAAGAGAGTGAGGTAAACATAGGCATTAAGGACGATATAGATTGGATAAGAGTAATTCTACCACTTAAAGATAAGAACTTGGATTACCAGCTATTAATCTTAAAAGACACTGCTTGAACAAGAGGATCAAAGAAGATAGCTTTTTTCCTTCCTCTGAAAAGAGGACATCCAAGATACCTTATTGGCTCTTTCTCAAACTTAAATCTAGTTAAATTAATCACTCTAAATTTGAGAGACACGGGCATTTTAGAGCCTATTACAAAACTACTCTTCTCTTTACTGATTAGTTGACCTGGTTTTAACTCATACTCTTTGAGGAAAGCCATAAATCTCATAAGACTTCTCTTATTACCATTTAAAAAACTATAATGTCAACTGCAAAGCTCAAATGGATAACTAATGGGAATCCCCTTAGACGAGAGAAATGAGAAATTAAACCTTCTTCCATTAATTTATGCAGGCCTCTACTTAGGGATTCAACCATAATTATAAATAGACTGGGGGAAATAGGATCCCCTTGCCTAATTCCTCTAAAAGTCTTGAAAAAACCTTTAGGCTGCCCATTTTTAATTACTGAAAACCAAGGTGAACTCCAAATGAGGCCTATGAAAACTTTTGAGAAACCAAAATATCTCAATGAATTAATCAAGAAAACCTATGAGACTCTATCATAAGCTTTAGCCATGTCTAACTTAATGACCACATTTCCTCCAGATGATTTCCTATCAATCAAATCCATCATTTCTTGAGCCAATATTATCTTGGATACTTCGACCTTGCACAAAACTGTGACACTCCACCCAATTTAATAAAGGGTGATCAGTCATGTACCAATTTACAACAGAATGTTCAGTTTGTTCATTCTTAGCAACACTGTCGAAAAACTTTTTAACATATTAATAACCAAATATAAAATTAAGCTAGGTGTCAAAACATTTCCAATTTTAGTAAAACCAAGTAAATCCATTTTCATTCAATCTTAAAATATAAACCATTCACCACACATAGGAATATAATAAATATTGAAAATGAATCAAGTATTGAAATAAATAAGATTGGGTAAAACTCCTAGTTCGAAACTCCAAACCACAAAGTAAATCGAATACAATTTATCTGATGAAGGACTAGAAGCGGGCGATACATGCCCTAGATAAGAAGTCTAGATGAAACTGAACGGAAAAGATAGATGCATCTACTGTAAGGACCTACAACTTCCACAACAGCTGCAGCACGTCAAGCAACCCAAATCTCTAAATCTGGTACCCCTATGGATGAGCACCTGATATATATATATATATATATAGAAAAAGAGAAAAGAGACAGAAGAAACGGGTCAGAGCCCGAGGTTTAAAAATGATTTAGCAAATATTTAAAACTGGTTCTTAAAACAAGTCTTATACGCATGTTAGTTATCGAACTCTCACATGAGTCTCTCACCTCTCATCTATTGTGCACGACTAACGTACATCTAATCTCCCCCTAGTTATACCACCCAGTTTAACTAGTCAGAAACCATACTAATACTAACTATGCTCACTAGTAGTATTCCCGTATCGCCCATACAATACGCTATTCAGATAGTTTATCTCACATGCTAAGTTTCATTATTCACCGTTTAAATGGTTAATCTTTTATCCACTAAGATTATTTTATTTCTCATTTCCATTTTATCTACTAGTCTCACAAAGTAGAAAGTTTTCCAAGTACACTCATATATATATATAGTGTGTCATCATCCTATATATATACACTAATCCTGCACCCTTAGGTTAAGACCATTTGACGCAATGTAATGATTATTATTATTATCAAGTCTATTAATTTCACATAGTAGAAATATTCACAAGTTCATATATATATATATATATATATATAGTCACACCATCCCTATACGTATACATATACTAATCCTACATCCCCGAGTTAGCACCCATTAATGCACCTATCAATAATAATCCAGCACCTCCGGGTTATCACCCAATAGTGCACCTATCAAGAGAATCCTGCATCCCCGGGTTAGCACCCATTAATGCACCTATCAATAAAATGCTGCATCCCTGGGTTAGCACCCATTAATGCACCTATCAATAATAATCCAGCACCCCCGGGTTATCACCCATTAGTGCGCCTAACAATAATCATCCTTGTATCCCCGGGTTATCACCCATTAGTACACTTAACCATAGAGTTTCTGCACCCTCGATTTATCACTCATTAGTGCGCTTAACTATAAGATTCTTGCACCCTCGGGTTATCACCCATTAGTGCTCTTAGCAATAATATCACATAATAGGCATACACACATCCTATTAAAATTTATAGGCATTTCCCCAACCTAGATATATACTTCTCATACGTATTTTAATCTCAACACTACGTATAGTATAAATATTTAGATTACTATCTCTCTCGTAATCAACAAGGTATACTCTCTCTATACCAAAATAATTAAAGTATTAATTCTCACATACCTTCCCAAAATTCTGTCTTATTTAAGTTTACTATAGGGCAGTTTCTCTCACTCCAATAAACCAACAAATTCAAAATTGGATTCTAAGAAAATTCCCAAAAATTCACCATGTCGCTCGAACCAGAATGACATGTCGTTCGAATGACTTCCATGTGTCATTCGAACGACTTCACGCGAGATCCCCATCTCGTTTGAACCACTTCGCGCGAGACCCACTGTTTCGTCTTCTTCACCAAATTCAGCGTTTTCTACCATTTTGGACCTAAAAAACTCTAAGATTCAACACCCAATGCATCATCATCAATACCCATCAACATCTAACATATTATAAATCATTCCTAACGTCCTAGGATCATTAATTCGTCATTAAACATCATAATTATTTAAAATCCCCAAATTAATTCATATGAACCCTAGTTTCCAAATTTTCATTTAGAGAACCTAATCAACCCAGATTCGTTCATCAATATATAATCCAATTCCGTGATTAATCCTCTACATACATGAAGGACTTTAAACTAGTAATTAAACCAATCCTTAATCATAATTTAAATCTCCAATTTTCACCCAATTCATCTGTAAATCATGATTAATTTCACCTACACTAATATGAGCATGATTATTGCTAAAAGAAAGCAAATAATAAACACTTGATTTGAATATGACGGTTTGATCCGTTGGTGATGTTGGTATATACGTGCTCCTCTCTTCTCGATCTATGTGTTGGTGGTGGTGGTTGTGCAAGGTGGTGATAATTTGGCCTTCCCTCTTGGAAATTTGTTCTCCCTCACACCCTCTATGGTCGTTCTTTACTTTCTGTGTTTCAAAACCCTAAAAGACTTTTCTTAGCTGATAAAATAACTCCCAATTTTCGTCCATTAATTAAACCCAAAGATACAGTTTACCATAATGCCCTCTCGGGACGCTGGTTAGGCCTAAAATTGCCCCGGGACCCAAACTATACACCCAAGTATACTATTTTGACTATCTCGACCCTCCCGGACTCAACGGTGCACTCGAAATGACCATACGAGTTAATGAAAATAAATTCTCTTTTTATTCCATTCAATTAGTCTCGACACGACTCACATGCGTTGATAGAAAGACTTTTGCGTGTATTTTTCTTGTCGTTGCTTGAAAAGTCCTTCTAATCAAAACCTTATGTACCTACAAATAATGACAATCTAAAGTGTAGAGGTAAGTAAGGGTATCAATCCACTTTCTAGGGAGTAAGCTAGAGACAAATTCAATTGTAATTCACTATTTATTTTCTTTTTGTGCTTTTTCACTTTTTCTAATTTTTTAGCTTTTTCAATATTAAAACAAATGGGTGAGGTGAGATTTTAAACTAAACTAAGATGAAAATAACTAACTAGAAAATGACTAAAATGAAAAATTAAAGTCTAAACTAAAAATAAGAGATAAAGTGAGGTAAATAATTGTGAGAACAATCAAGGAGTGGGATTACACCACAAATTTTAGTTATTCTAATTAATTAATTTAATTATTTGAATTCTCCCAAATTAATATTAAAATTACAAATCAACTCTCGTTGCAAGTGTAATTAGAATAGTAATCTTTTAGAAAGTTAAAATTAACACCCCACAACTCTAGAAAATTAGATCAACACTCCTTTTAATTAATCACCCGCTAGGATCGATCAATTAGAATTTATGTCAATCTTAGAAATTAAATTTAGAGTTGAAATTCAAATGATAATACCCCACTTAAGAAACCCCTATCTCTAGTTCGAATCTAAAATGGGTATTATCACTAGAATTTCGATTTTCTCTCGAAAATCATTTTCCCTCTCTCGAGGCGTAAATCTAAGGGTGAGGGATCAAAATTAACATTCAAAGGGATAATTCAAGTAAACAAACTAATTAAACTAAAATAATATCAAATAAGGGTTTTACCCCACCCCTTGAAAGGGGTTTTAGCCTAACATGGTATAAAATATGACAAATTAATATTCAAAGGCATAAAATAATAAAAGAAGGGAAGAGAACAATCAAACCAAATCTCTTTGATTATGTTGAACTCCAATCCTTGAAATTGAAGCATACACCTCTTAATTGATCATCCAAATGAAATTGAAATATCCACTCAATTAATTCTCTAACAATATTTAATCTCACAAATATCTAAAAATAAAAAATGAAAAACTATTTACAAAAATTTATTTTCTAAACTAAACTATCTCTCTCTAGAATTTTCTCTCTACAAAGCTCTCTAATCTAGCATTCTCTACAAATGAATCTTCCTCTTCATTTTATATGCAATGGAGCAAAGGGGTATAATGGTAAAAAGGTAGGGAGTGCATGTGGAAATGGTGTGAGGTAATGTAAAGTGAGGTGAGGGGATAAAATCAGATTGGGTGAGGGGGTAATTTTGGAAATTGGCTTAAAGTGGTTAGTTTGGGGGTAAAATGGGAAAAATTGGGAGAAAGGTAATTAGGCACATGTGTGGAAATGAGTTGGCATTTAGTTTTGGTTTGGTTTGTCTTATGCAGGTCGTGGCTTTTGTTTGGGAGAAAACATGGAAATGGGTTTGGTAGGCTTTTGGATGAAATGGGTATGGATTTAAAGGGGTTTGGAGATGGGTATGAGATTGGATGGGAAATGGGTTTGGGTTTGGTTTTGAAGTGGGTATGGGTTAAAGGGGTAGCAGGGGAGAAGAGAGGATCGGAGTTTGGGGACGCCGCCGCCGGCAGGAGGCTGCGCTAGGGTTCAGGTGACCGCGGTTGTGGGTAGAGAACAGCTCCGACCGGAGCTGGTGGTTGGAGCTCCGGCGGTGTGAGGTCGGCAGGTGGTTCCGGGTATCGCAGAGGGAGAGAGAGAGAGGCTAGACGAGGTGGATCGTCGGCGGTGAGGGCAGCGGCGGCAGCATTTTGGGTCGGTTTGGATCTGTCGCCGGCGGCTGGTAGTGGCAGTCGGTTGGGATCGTGGTTTGGGAAGGAGAGGCGGGTTCCGATGGTACGGGCCGGCGGGTTAGAGGGCTGCCCGGCCATGGAGGGAAGTAGCGCCGCCGGAGTAGGTGGTGGGGATATGGAGGTTTGAGAAGAGAGAGAGAGAGTGGGTTTGGGGAAGATGATGATAGAGGTGATAAGGTATGTGAGTGTGTATGGGAGTTATGGTGAGGGGTAGGGTGTAGGATAGGTTAGTGGGTGTAGGATAGGTAGTGTGTGTATTAGTTTGGACCCTAAAAAAAATAAAATTAAAATCTAAGTAATAAAATAAAACTTATAAAAACTAAAAACTAAAAATTAAATTCCTATACTAAAAATTAAAATCAAATTAAAATCAAGACTCAATAAAAATAAAACTAAAAAGAAATAACAATGTAAATCTATTAAACTTAAAAACTAAAGTCCTAAAAAAATAAAATGTAATAAAACTAAATTCCTAAAAACTAATCCTAAAAAAATAAAATAAAATAAGATATAAAATAAAATTATATTATATTAATAAAAATTAGAAATAAAAAATATAAAAATAGGAAATAAAACCTAAAAAATTCTAAAATAATCCTAAAATTAAAATGACTCAAACTAAAAATCTAAAAAATTAAAATAAAATAAAAAGGGAACAAACCAACACACACGGGTCTTGGGTGACGGTTTAGGGATAAGTTTAGGCTAGGATGGGTTAGGTTAGGGTAAGGGAATTTGGTATTTAGCTCTGTAAAATGCACAATTGCCTTGAAATACGCATTTGAACACCGCAACGTACATTAAGCCTGCATATTAAACATTTAAGCGCATAAGACCCGTATTGTCGAGAAATAGCAACTAAAATACATTTATTTGGGGCATAAATTGTACAGTTTTGGGTGCTTATCATGCGTGTCAGACTTAAATTACCAAACTGCCATATTTCTCACTTCTGACAATTTATCAAATATTATAATTCCATATTACATATTACATATCACACAGTAATATTCAATAATTCTCAAAAATAAGTATTAACCCTTGGCACGCTAGTTAATAATTATTTTAATCCGGATTAATTAACAATTAAATTCTCACATTTTAGTTCAATTAATCCAACCAAAATAATTAATCACATAATTATTTAAATCATTAAAAATACGGGGTGGATTAATTAACAATTAAATTCTCACATTTTAGTTCAATTAATCCAACCAAAATAAATAATCACATAATTATTTAAATCATTAAAAATACGTGGTGTTACATACTTCCCCCTTACAATGGAAGGAAAAAGTATACTAGGTACAAACAACGAGGTATATAAATTGCGCATCTGTAAGGACATAAATTTCCAATTGAGTCCATTTAGTGTTTTGACTTAATTCCGTGAACAAAACTGTGTTTGTAATATGTCATAGGGAGAATTTTATTTTGTCACGATCCCACTTGGTCTATGACGTATTGAAGAAATTGAAGACGTTGCGGCAAATCTTCAAAGAATTAAATCATGACAAAGTTTAATTGGTGCAAGTTTAATCGTCTTCAAAGTTAATTTCATTCCGAGATCACTCAAGTATGAATGCGTATAATTTATGGTGCTCGGAATTATTTTATAAAAGAAAAGGATGTAATTTTTATAAAAAAAATATTTTTAAATGTTTTAAAAGTATTTTAATGGTTTAAATTACGTTTTATGATGATAAGCTCGTAAAAGAGTTTGACATTTTTGGATCTCTCATTGGAAGAGACGTTTAAACAAAAAGTCAAACTTTGCGCGCTATCGCTCAAACGACATCCAATCTCGTTCGAACGAGATGGGATGTCGCTCGAACGAGTTCCTTAAGTCGTTCGAATGACACATTTTTCAAAGCGGTGTTTAAATCCTATTTAAACAGTGTTTTCATCATAATTTTGCAGGTGTGCATTCTGGAAAATAGTTTTACGAACCAGAACCTTATTTTCACATGTTTTCTAAGGTTTACAAAGCATAAACCAATCCTTAGAGTTTGCAAAGATCCGAGTTATCATTCTTATATGTTTATGTGATCTTGCTGCACCAAAGTTTTTTGTTCTACACATTGGACATCAAAGGGTTTTGCGGTGAAGAAGCGACGAACATCATGTTCGACATCGTAGACGTATCAAAGCCATATCGGTGGACACCGAGACATACCTGAACGCGTGTGTTGTGGACAGAGATCGTGGAAGACGGAATTTCTGCGTGGGCACTATTGAAGAACGGTTAAAAATCAGAAGGAGCGTCAAGACCCGTGGGGATCGAGTCTTAGTGTAAGGCTAATCTGTCTTTGTAAAACCATTATTCATAGTGATTGTCTGGCTTGGGCCGTCCGAGGTTATTTTCCCGTTTTTGGGTTTTTCCTCGTACATCCGGCGTTGTGAGTATTCTTTACTTTACTTTACTTGTTTAATCACTAGATGCATGTTTAGGATTAATCAAGATAAAACTGGTTTAAAGTAAGAATTGGGTTTTCACAACTTAGTTTGGTGCATAATTAAAAATTGGATCTTTTTCTGAGAAAAATTGGTTTTGTTTGAAACACACATATCGGGCCACTCACACTTCTCAAATTGGTATCAGAGCTAGAAAACATTTTTATTTATTTTTGATCCCATGTGTTTTTCAAAGATGAATTCTGGATATAATGAATTTTCTCGAGCTCCTATTTTTTATGGCACTAATTTGCTTTAAAATCTATTGATGAGTGTTCTTGGCTTGCAGTTGAGAAAGGTTGGACACCCCCTATCACTATTGTAGGTGAGGTCACTAGTTTAAAGCCTGTTGAGTCATGGACCGAAACTGAACAAAGACTTGCACAATATAATTCTAAGGGTCTGCACGTTATTTCTTCACATGTCACACAGGAAGAGTATAATAGAATTATGACTTGTGAAACTTCAAAAGAGGCTTGAGATATTTTGGCACTCACTCACGAGGGCACTAGCACGGTTAGGGCGTCAAAACTTCAAAATCTCACTACACAGTTTGAGACCATTAGGATGTTAGAGAGTGAGACCTTTGATGAGTTTTATGCTAGGTTGTCCAATATTATCAACTCGTCGTTTAACCTAGGTGAGAAAATTCTCGACAACCGTGTCATTAAGAAAATCCTTAGGTCGTTGCCTAGTAGGTTTGATGCGAAAGTGACCATTTTAAACTCCTTGGGTAGGTTAGAGTCAACGAAACTATAAGAGATTGTAGATGACTTACAAACCTATGAAATCGACATGATTACCTCTAAGCAAGTGCCTAAGAAAGAAAAGGGTATTGCTTTGAAAACCCGGAAGGAGGAAATTAAATTTTCAGATTCCAATTTCTATTCTGATTTTGAGGATGTTGCTTTGTTGGCAAAGAAATTTAAAAAATTTATTAAGTTTCAAAAGCAATCGAAAGATGCCAAGAAATTTGAAAAATTCAAGAACAATAAAGTAAATCTCGCCTCTAAGGATAAGTTTGAGAAGCCTAAGAGATATGAGTCGGATAAGTGTTTTGGGTGTGAGGGGTACGGTCACAATGTTAAGAAGTGTCCCACTAGACTTAATAAAGAGGGCAAGCAACCCATTGTCTATAGTGCCACCTTAAGTGATAGTGAACCGGAAGAGGGAGAGAGCTCCTCCATTGATCGTAACTTTATTGCGTTCATGGCATGTCATGTGAGTGACAACGATTCTCATGTGCATGACACTTCCAAGGAGGTTTTGGGTGAATCCCATATTAGTGAGGGTGAAGAGAGTGACGAGGAGGAGGTTGATGTGAAAGAATTACAAAATACGTTTAATGAGTTGTATGCCGAAACGGTGAAGGTGAAAAAGGCTAACTCAAAATTGCATTTGAAGTTGAATGAGCGTGTCATAAAAAATAATGATAGTTTGATTGAGGATCTTAGGGCACGAGATAAGATGTTTAGGGAGAAATTAGAGTTTGTGGAGAAAGAGAGAGATAATCTTCATGGTTTGATGGAGTCCTTGAAAAATGAGATTTTAGAGTTTGAGGAGTCTAGACGTTTGCTCGAGTATAGGATTCACGAGTTGGAGGAGAGATTTATAGACTCGTCTAGAGTCAAGTTTGATTTGGAGGATAGGTAGGAGAAATTAGATAAGATCCTAGGCACCATCCAAATTAAGGGAGATATGGGAGGTATAGGTTTTGATGAGAGGGTTGTTCCCATTCCCCTCGCACGTGTGAGAAACACTAGGATGGTTAGAAAAGGTCCACATAAAGGTAATCATTCCCACCACCGCTACACTTGCACGTTTTGTGGTAGGAAAGGTCACCTTAGGCGCTATTGTTACGACCTTAGACAAGCTCCTAGGAAGTTTAAGAATAAATTTGCCCCGGTTACCCAAACCCCATGCATCGTTTTACGCCTACTTAGGTTAGGAAATCGGATTTAGTGGCTTTAGGAATTAAACTTCGTGATTCTCGTTTGGGTGCACTTGATTCTTCCCATGCTAAATCTAAAGGATGATAGTGTTGTCATGTTTGCCATATGCTAGTTTGCTTCATGATATATTCATTGCTAGTATTATGGCATGTGTATCATTTTGGTATTATAGTTTTCATTTGTTTGAGTCTTATTTGAAAAATACAAAAAGATTTTTTTAGAAAACTTTTGAAAATCCAAAAAGATTTTGCTTTGCTTTGAGTCAAATAAGTTTGAAAAGCCAAAAAGATTTTCAGTTTTTGTTTTTGAGTTTACATGTTTGATGTGGCATATTGGTGTGCTTGTATCCCCCCCCCCCCATCGTTTCATTATCTATGTGGCTAGGGCATTTGGTCATTATTATCGATACTTAGAATGATCTTAACCATTATTTATATGGGGTTGTTTCGAAGTTTATATGCATTTTTATTCGACTTTGTATATATGCCAACATCGCACACATGCTTGAGTTTATATGGATGTTTGACTTCTCTTGCATATTTGAATTTGGTGAGGCGTTCTTATCTCAATCTTGTCATATATGCGTAAATAGACTTAAGGAGAAGTGTGCATGTAATAACCGTTTACCATGAGGATTTAAAATTGGTAAAAATGATGAGTGATTCACGGGAAAGGGCTGCGAGAGTTCAAAATTAACTCGTCGTGAAAGCCATCGTTTAAAAGAGCCCAAAAGAAAAGGCAAAATACTAAGAAAAGGGCCAATAAGATTTTTCTCTAAGTTTAGAATGCTAGAAACCTCAAAAGGAACTTGAAATAGTATATATGTACGAGGGTGTTTTGGTTGGAGAAAAATTAAACGGGTTTGCACAACTAATCTTGATGTTGAAAAATTGCAATTTGACGCTATTGTTTGTAGAATCGTCAAAATTTTGGATTTGTGTGCATGTAGTATGTTTAGTTCATTAAGCTCACTCCTTAATTGTCATATGGCTATGATAAAGTTTGATGATTTATCGCTATTAATTAGAGCTTCTTGATCATTTCGATGTGTTGAAATTGTGACTCATTTTTTGTAGTTTCACGCCCATTCATTCCATGTCCATGTTTGAGCACATCGGTACTATGTTTGCATGAAACTCGCATTTTTAGTTTTTATGAGTTTTTGCGTTTTGTGCGAAAAGCCTACTGTTTTGCATCTGTCAGACCCTTCCTGGAATTTTTTTTGTGGAAATTTTTTCACTGGGCAATACTTTATAATATTTCTGGGAAACCGGGAAATTTTGGCAGGTCGCACGAAGTCGTTCAAACGATAACTCATCTCGCGCGAACGACTTATGTACTTTGTTCGAGCGATTTCCTCATCTCGTTTGAGCGAAGTCCCTGGCTCGTTCGAACGACAGGCGGAAAAATGGCTTCTGATTGGTTTGCAGTCCACTAATTTAATTTGATATATTTTTGGTACTGCGGGAAGCATTTCTGGACTGTTTGGTTTATATGCAGGTTCTTTTATGTTCCAAATTGATATTTTGCATATGAGTATGTTGATCACACTTGATTTGATTGGTATACTCTATGTGTGATTCCTTAGTTTACTAGCTACTGATTTATCATTGCTATGATCTTATTTAGCTGGTTGTTTCATGATTATATAGCGTTTTTCATTTCTCAAATTGGTATCAACTTAATTCAATTTGGTCTCATATTCTCATGCTAGATATTTCAAATTGGTTTATCTTTTCACCGGATTGTCTATTCGATACAAAAAGGGGAGGAGATGTATGTGATGTAGGGGGAGATTTGTTGAGCGCTATTATTGATATCTGGATTTGCATATTGTTTGATTATATTTGTTTCAAATTGGTATCACATAATTGCTCACATGTTTCAAATGATTTGTTCTTATTAGAAATATAAACTTGTATCATTTGAAAATTGGTATCATTTGTTCCTCCATACTTCACTCGGTATCTGTTTGTCTATTTCATGTGTGTAAGTATGCTTTCAGCGATTCGAGATTTCAATTCTACATCACATTCAGACATTTCATACTTGTCAATGCTACATATTCTAGTCCGTGTCCTTTATTTTTGTTTTGGGGTTTATGGGATGGGATTTAGGTGTCATGCGGCTTGACGGCCCGGTTAGGCATCTCACTGGTTTAGTTTTGTCCCGGAATAGTCAAAGGGAGAGATTTGTAAGAACATAAATTTCCAATTGAGTCCATGTAGTGTTTTGACTTAATTCCGTGAACAAAACTGTGTTTTTAATATGTCATAGGAAGAATTTCATTTTGTCACGATCCCACTTAGTCTATGACGTATTGAAGAAATTGAAGACGTTACGGCAAAGCTTCAAAGAATTAAATCATGCCAAAGTTTAATTGGTGTAAGTTTAATCATCTTCAAAGTTAATTTCATTTCGAGATCACTCAGGTATGAATGCGTATAATTTATGGTGCTCGGAATTATTTTATAAAAGATAAGGATGTAATTTTTATAAAAAAATATTTGTAAATGTTTTAAAAGTATTTTAATGGTTTAAATTACATTTTATGATGATAAGCTCGTAAAAGAGTTTGACATTTTTGGATCTCTCATTGGAAGAGACATTTTAAACAAAAATTCAAACTTTGCGCGCTATCGCTCAAACGACATCCAATATCGTTCGAACGAGATGGCATGTCGCTCGAACGAGTTCCTCAAGTCGTTTGAATGACACGTTTTTCGTGGCGGCATTTGAATCCTATTTAAACAGTGTTTTCATCATAATTTTGTAGGTGTGCATTTTTGGAAATAGTTTTACGAACCAGAACCTTGTTTGAACATGTTTTCTAAGGTTTACAAAGCATAAACACATCCTTAGAGTTTGCAAAGATCCGAGTCATCATTCTTATATGTTTACGTGATCTTGCTGCACCAAAGTTGTTTGTTCTACACATTGAACATCAAAGGGTTTTGTGGTGAAGAAGCGACAGACATCGTGTTCGACATCGTAGACGTATCAAAGCCATATCGATGGACATCGAGACATACGTGGGCGTGTGTGTTGTGGACAGAGATCGTGGAAGACAAAATTTATGCATGGTCACTATTGAAGAACGGTTGAAGATTAGAAGGAGCGTCAAGACCCATGGGGATCGAGTCTTAGTGTAAAGCTAATCTGTCTTTATAAAACCATCATTCATAGTGATTGTCTGGCTTGGGCCGTCCGAGGTTATTTTCTCGTTTTTGGGTTTTTTCCTCGTACATCCGGCGTTGTGAGTATTCTTTACTTTACTTTACTTGTTTTAATCACTAGATGCATGTTTAGGATTAATCAAGATAAAACTGGTTTAAAGTAAGAATTGGGTTTTCACAACTTAGTTTGGTGCATAATTAAAAATTGGATCTTTTTCTGAGAAAAATTGGTTTTGTTTGAAACACACATATCGGGCCACTCACACTTTTCAGCATCGCAGTCCTGCGCTCCCAAGTAAACTAATCCGTACCACCCATATAGTACCCTATCGAATACCCTTAATGATGAACACTTCACATGTGTTTGTTCTAAACTCCAGGTTACCCTGTCATATATGCTCTTGCCTAAGCCTTTTCGCTTTAGTTTCACTACTTAAACTTTATTTTAGTTATTCACTATCTAGCCTTATACTATTTGCGCCTTAGTAGATTATCCTCTTTTCATATATATACGACTTCCTCTCATGTCGTTCATACAAGTAAATTGGTAGTGAAATATATTTCACACACAATATATACGATAATAGCAATTCTTCTCCGATATTCGTAATCATAACTGGTCCCCCACCTTTAACTATCAAGTAGGACAATAACAAAGTTTATCGTGCCATACTTCTACTGGCACTTTGCCAGAATGTGAACTTGTAGGAGTTATTTGGACACAAACTCCACTAGTGGAAGGTACTCCTCCCGTCCTCCTCTTAAGATCTCAGGGTCAACATAAAGTTTTCTCTCCCCCATCCGATTATACCACTTGTTCGGCCTATCCATCTGTGGGTATTAGGCCGTACTCAATCGCATTTTAGTACCTATAATCTCACCATCTCAGCTACATGAGAAGATCCTTGGGGATACTCTCCCATTCTCTAGTGGAAGAAGCCCCTACTGGTTTCGAATTGTCCACCCTTTTCTAACAGTCAGGTGACCCACTGCCAGACTAACCTTGTAACATTACCCTACATCATAACCCATCATCACTATTATTTGTATCCTGATACATTTTGTACTCTCGTGAATAAATTTTCGTTTAACTTGAAACGTAAGTCTCTGACAAAACTTAGTGAATAAGCTTCGGCTTTCCCGACTACATGTTATCGAATTCACATGCTAATCACAATCCTCTGCCTGATTCAATCACCTAGGGCGCCCATACACCCTATGCCTCGCACATTATTATACAAATGACATGAACTTTTCTTACTTCAATTCTTGCACACTCGGTATGTTGATGTGGTAGGGGTGCACTAACCCACCCCACTAGTTAAAACTTAATTAATCCTTTAATGGTATCATTGCTCTATTCAGAATGATACTAAGACTATGCGGCTTTCTTAGCCTTAAGTCATAAAAGAATTTTCAAATCTTAATTATATTCTATTATAGGTACAATAACCAACGTATAAAACTTATATATTATCGACCAAACTTCTTTCCGACTTCCGACGTTCGCTAGTTTCATGCGTGGGATGTCTCGCAAAGCGAAATCCAAACAAGGAACCCCCCTCCCCCCGCCCGATACACTACTATCTATCCTAGTTGGTTGTCGAGGTCCGTAAGGCCCTCAATCCATACTATGTACCTTCCCACAATCTATATTTTGACATAAAAATCTACTCGTTCACTCTCATGTCCCTAAAAATAACATGAAGCATGGCACTCTCACTATCCCAAGTATTTGGCGCTATAAATATATAACGAGCTATATTTCGCTGCTCGATAAGAACATAATGTATTCTAAGTCTTAACAGACAAATAAATTCCTATGCACGGAAATCACATATAATTAGACACTATACTCGCTGAGGTCTACAATACCATGAAAGTTTCATATATACCCATATCTGGGCCCAAACCTATTTCAGGTGGCGCCGCACAAAATTGAGATCACTCCTCCCGGAGTATCCGACGCGATAGTCATATCACTACATTTTTACTATTGTTTAACCATACAGTAATTAATCACTACACATTACCATAATAAACTCTACTAAAGATGACTCAATGCAGTAGTAAATTATAACAACAAAACATATTCTTAGGGCCCACCCGGTTCACTCACGGGCAATCATCAAAATGCCCTGCTAACAATAAGAAATACGTTTGTAACATGACTGTTAAGACTAAAGCTCCCACTAAACTCGAACCGCACGCCAAGTTTAGGGTTTCCAATTCACCTAAAAGTTGTGGCACACCCGTGTCACTAGAATTAATCCTTTACTCACAAGGAAGAATCAAAACTTCACCAGTCTCGTCAAATCATAGGGTCTCAACACGTGGCTGCCATCATGACCCATGAACATCTGCAATCGTTATACATCTTAGGATTTCATCCTATAGTTTTCCCCTCTCATCATGGAAAATTTATTCCATCATGTGGGTTTCACGCCCATTATTGAAACGTTGACCCAAACTCTCTAAGCCTCAATTATGGCTTTACTGAACTCCCGTTTACATCCCGAGCCCCGTAGACCCTGACATACTGTATGCTACTATTAACGAGGACTCTACTGGTTCAGCCTGAACCCATCACTCTCGGGTTATAAATTTCCTGGGCTAATTCCCTTGTTGGAAGTATTGCTCTCCCAGTTGTTATGCCTAATTGGCATGATTTACCATTTCTAATCTTTTCAATCTCACTTCTCAATTATGGACACATTCAACCCTTGTAGTTCTACTTTCTTCACATAGGGAAACTTCACGAGCCATTTCCCCATCACTGGTCCCACTGACCATTTTGAAAAGTCCTTCTCTCGGATCGAGTAGTCTTAACTTACTGGCTACGCTGGCCTTTCGGGACTATGGTTGGCCTTTACGACCCTGATTGACTTCATCGTCACTTTGTAGGAAGTTAATCAACTTAAAATCATCTAACCGAGTTCCCCATTGGGTATACTCTTATGTGGGGTTTCACTAACACCGTTAAGTTCAGTTTTGCTTTTTGTCCAGATTCTCTAACCTTTCTGGCATACTCCTTCTGGAAAGAATGCAATAACTAGTCACCGTATAACCTTGACAACATCAACATTAGTCATTCTAGCTGGATTTCTCATTTATACTTGTATTTAACTCACAGGTTCTTTATCAACTATAGACCCTTTAGATAATTTATGCCCCTCTGCCAGGTACGAAGTTCATTATGCAATTCGACCTTTCTCTCACGATCGGTTTCTATCTTACCCATTGTGCTAAACATCAACATTTCACTCACATTTTGTTACCACATCGAATGGAAGACCTCACGGTCAAATCGTACCAAAATTTCACTCTAAATTTCAAACACACTTCTTCATATGTGGTGATTACCTCTAATCACTACACGATTCTCCTAAGAGCTATAGCTTTTAACTCCCAAATTTAATTCTAAGTGTTGTCACACCCCACTCTACACAATTGCTTTCGAATTTTCTACCTCCGTTGGTCTGTTACAATTTCTCGTTTTCTTCTCCGCATCTTCACCGATGGGTTTCCAAAAGAATTCAATTTTCCCCCTTATCAACTATGCTAGGTGGTCCTGAAATCACTCCACCGTCTACGACAGTACCCTGGGAACCCATTGTTCCCGAGTGATGATTTCACTATGACTTGCTTAAGTAATTCTCATGGTGATTTTTGCCACGATCACTCTTTCCCGATTACTCTGTCTTCTGTTGGGCTTCTTATCCTGCAGTTCTTCTTACGGCCCTCGCTGGCCGTCCTAAAATGTTCGGTGTTCGAATCACACAGAATTTAGTATAATGAGTCACATCCATTATAATTCGTAGCAGGAGAAAATAAGTCTCATACGTAAGGCAACACAACAATCCTATCATAAGGCTCTACATCAAAGAACGTTACGCTGAAACGTAATAAGCCGAACAGATCCTAAGGACACTAGAACCTGATGCTCTGATACCACCTATGACACCCCCACCCAATTACATAAAGGGTGATTAGTTATGTACCAATTTAAAACAGAATGTTCGGCTGGTTCATTCTTAGCATCACTATCGAAATTTTTTTTAACATATTAATCACCTAATATAAAATTAAGCTAGATGTCAAAATATTTCCAATTTAAGTAAAACCAAGTAAATCCATTTTCATTCAATCTTAAAATATAAACCATTCACCACACATAGGAATATAATAAAAATTGAACATGAATTAAGTACTGAAATAAATAAGACTGGGTAAAACTCCCAGTTCAAAACTCCAAACCATAAAGTAAAGCAAATACAATTTCTCTGATGAAGGACTAGAAGCGGGCAACACATGTCCTAGATAAGAAGTCTAGATGAAATTGAATGGCAAAGATAGATGCGTCTACTGCAAGGACCTACAGCTTCCACAACATCTACAGCACGTCAAGCAAGCCAAATCTCTAAATCTGGTACCCCTGTGGCTGGGCACCTGATATAATATATATATATATAGCAAAAGAGAGAAGAGACATAAGAAATGGGTCAGAGCTCGAGGTTTAAAAATGATTAAGCAAGTATTTAAAATTGGTTCTTAAAACAAGTCTTATACGCATGTTAGTTATCGAACTCTCACATGAGTTTCTCACCTCTCATCTATTGTGCATGACTAATGTACATCTAATCTCCACCTATTTGTACCACCCAGTCTAACTAGTCAGAAACCATACTAATACTAACTATGATCACTAGTAGTATTCCCGTATCGCCCATACAATATGCTATTTAGTTAGTTTATATCGCATGTTAAGTTTCACTATTCACCGTTTGAATGGTTAATCTTTTATCCACTAAGATTATTTTATTTCTCATTTCCATTTTATCTACAAGTCTCACAAAGTAGAAAGTTCCCCAAGTACACTCATATATATATATATATATATATAGTCTCATCATCCTATATATATAATCCTGCACCCTTAGGTTAAGACCACATGGCGTAATAAAATGATTATTATTATTATTACCAAGTCTACTAATTTCACACAGTAGAAATATTCACAAGTTCATATATATATAGTCACACCATCCCTATACATATATATATATATATATACTAATCCTACATACCCGGGTTAGCACACATTAATGCACCTATCAATAATAATCCAGCACCCCCGGGTTATCACCCATTAGTTCGCCTAACAATAATCATCCTTGTACCCTCGGGTTATCACCCATTAGTGTACTTAACCATAGAGTTTCTGCACCCCCGAGTTATCACTCATTAGTGCGCTTAACTATAAGATTCTTGCATCCCGGGTTATCACCCATTAGTGCTCTTAGCAATAATATCACATAATAGGCATACACACATCCTATTAAAATTTATAGGTATTTCCCCAACCTACATATATACTTCATACGTATAGTATAAATATTTAGATTACTATCTCTCTCGTAATCTCCAAGGTATACTCTCTCTATACCGAAATAATTAAAGTATTAATTCTCACATACCTTCCCAAAATTCTGTCTTGTTTAAGTTTACTATCGGGCAGTTTCTCTCACTCCAATAAACCAGCAAACTCAAAATTGGATTCTAAGAAAATTCCCAAAAATTCACCCTGTCGCTCTAACCAGAATGACATGTCGCTCAAACCATAATGAAATGTCGTTCGAACGACTTCCACGTGTCATTCGAACGACTTCACGCGAGATCCCCATCTCGTTTGAACCACTTCGCGCGAGACCCACTATTTCGTCTTCTTCACCAAATTTCAGCGTTTTCTACCATTTTTGGACCTAAGAACCTCTAGGATTCAACACCCAACGCATCATCATCAATACCCATCAAAACCTAACATATTATAAATCATTCCTAACATCCTAGGATTATTAATTCGTCATTAAACATCATAATTATTTAAAATCACCAAATTAGTTCATATGAATCCTAGTTTCCAAATTTTCATTTAGAGAACCTAATCAACCCAGATTCGTTCATCAATATATAATCCAATTCCGTTATTAATCCTTTATATACATGAAGGACTTTAAACTACTAATTAAACCAATCCTTAATCATAATTTAAATCTCCAATTTTCACCCAATTCATATGTAAATCATGATTAATTTCACCTAAACTAAGATGAGCATGATTATTGCTAAAAGAAAGCAAGTAATAACCACTTGCCTCGAATATGATGATTTGATCCGTTGGTGATGTTGGTATATACGCATTCATCTCTTCTCGATCTATGCGTTGGTGGTGATAATTTGGCCTTCCCTCTTGGAAATTGGTTCTCCCTCACACCCTCTATGGCCGTTCTTTCCTTTTTGTGTTTCATAACCCTAAAAGACTTTTCTTGGCTGATAAAATAACTCCCAATTTTCGTCCATTAATTAAACCAAAAAATATAATTTACCATAATGCCCTCTCGAGACGCCGGTTAGGCCTAAAATTGCCCGGGACCCAAACTAAACACCCGGGTATACCATTTTGACTATCTCGACCCTTCCGGACTCAACGACGCACTCAAAATGACCATACGAGTTAATAAAATAAATTATCTTTTTATTCCATTCAATTAGTTCCGACACGACTCACACGCGTGTCGGACTTAAATTACTAAACTACCGTATTTCCCACTTCCGACAATTTATCAAATATTATAATTCCATATTAGATATCACACAGTAATATTCAATAATTCTCAACAATAAGATTTAACCCTTGGCACACTAGTTAATAATTATTTTAATCCGGATTAATTAACAATTAAATTCTCACATTTTAGTTCGATTAATCCAACAAAAAAATTAATCACATAATTATTTAAAGCATTAAAAATATGGGGTGGATTAATTAACAATTAAATTCTCACATTTTAGTTCAATTAATCCAACCAAAATAATTAAAAACATAATTATTTAAATCATTAAAAATACGGGGTGTTACAAAAACCAGATTGAAAGGGCAGATTATAAAAGGAAGAATTGGGCTTAATCTAGCATTGAGGATTTTAAAGATAACCTAGTATGCAAAATTATAGAGACTTATTGGCCTAAAGTCTTTACAAAAAAATGTTTATCCACTTTTGGAAAGAGGCAAATTAAGGTAGAACTCCAGGATTTTGGCAATTCTGCACCTAAAAAGAAGGCTTGGATTTCTTTTGTGAGGTCTGATCCAATAATATCCCAACATTACTTAAAAAAGAAACTATTAAATCCATACATACTAGCTGAACTATTTGAATTAAGATCTGAGATTGCCTTCCCCGCCTCTTTTGCATCTGGAACTGGTTTTAAGCTGCTATTTATTTGGTCAGTCACTAATTTTGGAATAGAATGTCCTTCAGTAGTACTTGCATTAAATAAATGAGATATAATAAAAGATAAAGATGTTAGAAATGTCTTTAAAATTCTCATTTCTATTTCCTGCTTCTTCCTTTATATAATGAATCCAGAGGTTCCTCCCTTGTTGATTGACTTGGGCATGATAGAATCTTGTATTTTTATCTCCATTCTTGATCAAATCTCCCTTAGATTTCTGGGGCCAATAAATATCCTCTTTAGCTAGAGAAGCATTAAGTTCGGCTCGGATTTTTGAGCATTTATCTCTTTGAAGCCCATTATTATTACTTTCCAGAGCTATTTCTTCTTGAAGGAGAGAGTCTTCTAATCGTCGAATCTCTTCAAAAATGTTTTTGAATACCTCCTTATTCTAATTTTTCAAAACTCATTTTAATCTTTTTAATTTGAAAGCAAATTACTCCATAGGCCCCCATGTAGCTACTTCTTCCTAAGAGTTGATAACAATCCTCTTAAAATCTCCATGACTAGTCCACATATTCTGGAACCTGAAAGGTTTAACTATAGAGTCTTGAGGATTAGGAATTTGTATAAGCAAAGGAGAATGGTCAGAACAATTTTTATTCAAATGTTTGAGATAAAAAGAAGGAAAATTTCTTAACCAAATGGAATTAATCAGAGCTTTATCTAATCTCTCCAGCATCACTTCTCCATTCATATCTTTAGTCTAAGTAAACTTTTATCCCATAAATCTCATTTTTTGAAGAGAAGAGCTTACTATACAATCATTAAAATTTGAACCCCCCCTTGGATCTATCTTATTTCCTCCAGCTATTTCCATGGAGTTTCTCACTATATTAAAATCTCCCACAACAATTAAAGTTTTGTTATGACAAAATGTAGCACTCTGATTAATAAAATCCCAAAGCTGAATCCTCTCCTGCCTCAAACATTTAGTATAAACCAAATTAAATCCTATGGGACTAGGGATTAATGGATGATCTAAGGACATAAATAAATTTTGAATACCATCTTGAATCACTAAACCTTTAATACCAAATATCCAGAAGCACCAAACTTTATTCAAACTATTAAAACAACTACTTTCAAATTGTAACATACGTCTTAAATCTTCAATTTTAGAACAATCAATCATAGGTTCTAAAATAGCTCAAAAGGAAACTTTATTGGACCTACATAGATTCTTTAAACACATTCTTGTTGACTTGTTTCCAACACCTCTAGCATTCCACACAATTGTGCTAATCATTTAAACGGAATTTGAGACACTTGTTTGGAAGCTTTCTTTGTTGATCTAGTAGTTCTCCCCAACACTATAACTTTTTTATCTGAATTCTTGTACTCCATAGCCATCTAATAGGCATTTCACCTTATTCTATCATAGTTTTTTTCTTCTGATTAACTTCCCTCCTTTTATGGTAGTCTTTTAATTTTTTTTATAGAAAACCAGAAAACTTTTTGAGATCCTCTAAATTTGGTTGTTTTCATTTTCTCTTATTCTCATTATCCGAATAGTAGTACTTAAGAATTGAACATTTTTCACCTAATATTTTAGTACTGGACTCAGAACCACAACCGATTTTGGACTCATCAAGTGCCTTCAAATCTCACGCCAACAAATCTTCTTTAAAGCAGAAGAATAACTTTGTTCTTATTCAACGGAACTAATGAGTAACCACCAATTATAACAAATATATCCGAGGGTATCTTATGGTTGAAAAGATGTAGTGAAAAGGTTTCTACTTAAAACCTCACAATTGTGTTTTTCAAGCTTGAAGCAAGGCCATAGCCAAGAACAAATTAGATTTGAAAAATAATTTACCAAAGATTTCTTGAGTACAAAAAGGATTTAAGAATGAATCAAAAAGATTAAAAAACACACAACAGAAGAACAGAGAATATGATGAAAATATTTTTCTTCTTAAAAGCTCTCTCTTATAAATCAACTTAAGATCTAAGAGCAAGTCTTGGAAAGAGTATGTATAGCACATGTGTATGATGACAAGTGGATACACACTATAGTGAACTATTCATATTGGCTATGAAAAAATCTTTGTTAGTTGTAAACAAAGATTGTGTCTATTCACAACTTCCCATGAGATATTAAATAAAATTTCTCAAAAAGTGAAAAGGGCAAGTACAACTCATGGCTATATTTGTTGCGGCGAAGCCAGGCTTCGCTGACATAAAAGATCAGTGACCAAGGTCGTGGATATAATCAGGAATTTTGACCTATAGTTACTTCCGGCCGCAACCAATGAGGTGGGACCTTCGCTGACGCAAAACCTATTTTGTTGATCGAACCACCAGTGAATGTAGGTCGCGAGTTGTGAAAGACTTTTACACCAACCTTTACAAAATCATAGTTTTTGTATAGAAGGAATGTAACATCTTTGGATCTGAAAATTTCAAGCCTAAAAGAACCACAAGGTTAATTTACAATGATTTTCTAATTAAAAAAATTAGTTTAAACAAGGGTGAATCTAGTCAGCTAAACACATGGCTTTATCCTAAGTGATTAACTTAAGACAAATGGCATTCATGATCCGGTATGAGTTTGATGAAGTTTTTCGGAGACCTCTTAGAATAGACTAAAAATGTATTTTTTTAGCACGAAATAAGACAATTCATAATTTCGCGAGGTACATGAGTACAATGTACTCTTACAATCTAGTCCTTTGTCTATTCCATGACAAAACTACATTAAAAAATTACAAACAATCGAATCATATATAATACGTAAGATATAAGTTACACAACCAAAGCAGTATGATAGATATAAGTAACCAAAGATGGGCTACTTCAAGAAGCTTCTTGTACCTATTTCATGTCACACGCTAGCAAACTCATCAAATACTAATGTGCACTATTAAGATAGAAAAATAAAAGAGTAATACAATGAAACATGTGGATATAATCCTATGTACATGTGAACATCAAATTATTAAAGTAATTTCCCCTAAACTATGTAATTACTCTCAATAATTATGAAATATCATACAAACAATCTCACTGATACAATGCTCAATTACTAAAAGAAAAAGGCTTTTTATGACTGTTAAAAACGGCCAAAAAAGCCTTTTATGATTATTTTTAAGGTAAAATAAGTCATAAGTTTAGATGTTATAATTGATACAGGTAAAACTGTCATAAAAAGCCTTTTATATATGACTGTTTTTTTAAAACCATCATTAAACTACCAAATAATCCAATAAAATTGTCATATGTGATCTAAAAACTATCATGACAACCTATTTTATACATTTCAAACTGTCATATATTATCTAAAAACTATCATGTATGATTTTAAGAAACGTCATGATAAATTATTATTATGTATTAAAAATTGTCATGTAAAATATTTCATATCGTGGTGGTTTAACATAAACTGTCATATATAAAATGTATAATGCAAAAAAAATAAGCAACAAATATTCAAATCATGGTTGACAAATAAACCAAAACACAAATCAAAAGAAGTAGAATCATTTATTCCACATTTAATGTTAAAAGTAGATGCATTATAAATTATATCATTTAGCCAAGAGATCAAACAACACGCCCACCAAAATATTTTTCGTCTTATATCAAAAAAATTACACTAAATCAGATTGAGCTAGCACATAAACCAAAATTAATTTTTCTATCAAAATTAAGTGTTCGTTCATAGTAATAATTGCTTTATAGTTTTAGGCAATAATGCGTCAATGTCCTCCTCACTTACGTTCATGATCTTGTTGTCTGACAATTATACACCTTTACATGCCTCTAAGAAGATGCTCCTGCATAAGTTCAAAGCGTTAAGTCATATATTCGACAATGATGATAACAATAAGAGTAAAGATTGAGGCAATAATCACAAATATGCAGTTGAAGAGGCCAAGAGACCACATATACTACTAGAAACAATTTCGAATGCATAAAGCCCCAAATAGTTTCAAATAACATATTAATAGGAACATACATTGATAAAAAAAATGGGGGAACACACACACACACACAGAGAAGAAGAAGAAGAAGAAGAAGAAGAAGAAGAAGAAGAAGAAGAAGAAGAAGAAGAAGAAGAAGAAGAAGAAGAAGAATACCTTGATAGAAGTGATCGTAGAAATAATATTAAAATATGCAAAAACATATTAAAAAAAGGTTCAGCTCAAAGTTCTCAATTATTCAACTAATATTTAATATAGAGAGAGGGCAGAATGTGTGTTGGGTTATTTTTGTGTGTGTGTGGTGTGTGTCGGGGGGCGGGGAGTGGTGTTGGCTGTTAATATAAGAATGAGATCAGTCCAAATTGAAAAACAATACAGAAGAAAACTCCCACGTTTGTAAGATTATTTTTGTGTGGTTGCGATTAATTTGCACTTTTTTAATGACTTTTTGTGTGGTTGCAATTAATTTCCACTTTTAAAGTTTTATATATCTTATAGTTTAATCATATCTATTATAACCATTAGCATTATAGTGGTTATATATGTTCTTGCAAGGAAGGTATTGGCAATATATAAAGAAGAGAAAATGCAATATATTTCAGGAAAATTGGGAGGAATGAGTCTAACATTTGAAGTTCATTTCCTATAATCTTGAGTATACACACCTTTTGATATCTAGAGATACACCATATTGGGTAGTCAATCCATGCATTTTATGTCCTCGACGACATACCTATATAAAGAAATAAAGAAAACAGAGCACAAGATTTTTAACACCAAATCACAAAGATAAACAAATAGATTATCTCGATTTAAACACGTGCCTTGAATAGAAAAGATGCACAAATATACTTAAGGCGGGGGATAAAACATTTACAAAACTGTTAAAAAAATTATGATTATCTAGGTTTTCGATGCACAAAGCACAAAATTACTGATATATATATATATATATATATATATATATATATATATATATATATATATATTGGAAATCTGATGCAGAATTTATTTACAAGGTGAACCATGTATAAATCGAAATCAATATTATATGCAAAACCATTTAAACCAAAGAATCACCGAACAAGACATCTTGCTAAATACCTTGGGTGTAATCCGGAAATATTTCAGAACTTCAAAAATAAAATGGAGAGGGGGAGATGTACACAACATAATGCATTTTTACATCTATCTTAGACGTCATAGTGGAGTTATCTTCCTATTCAGTTTCGAAAATACACAAAAGACGGGGTTGTTATCTTCTCGCTCATTTTAATTATCCATTTTACAAATATATACACATTGTACAAAGTATAATACCTAAACAGCCAAATAGAGAACCTAATTACATAATCAATTGTTGAGTTATCTCATTTAGGCCTATTTACTTGAGAAATAAGGAGAATACCTCAAATTTATTGAGCTATCTCGTACAGATACATATACACATTCTTCCAATGGCTATAGTTGTGGCAGCACTCAACATTTGTGGCTAATCATAGGAGAAAGTAAAAATTTGAGCCAACCAAAAAACACAACTCTCATATTTATCAAGATATAAAGTATTTAACTACATTTAGTGCTCAAGTTCCTGGAGTCCTACTGCTTGAAATAGAAACTGTGGTGGTTAAGGGATTTGGGATACTTCTTGGTATATATTTCATCCCAACCCTTATTAAAATCAGAACAACACCTTGCCCATTCCTCTTGTTTTTGCTTCAATTAGATTAATATAAGGGTATTTTTATATGGACCCATTTTTTCAGTTAACGCCCCCCGTCTTGTTTAAACCCACATAAATGGGTTTAAATTCAATTACCACACCCATGTAAAGGGTTTCCAGAATAAAATCAAACATTAGACATATGAAACATATGTCCTCACTACAAAATAGGTAAGCTATTATCTTCCCCGTTGAGACCTCAAAGTTAACCATAACTGCTCCTCTCCATTTGAATAAATAATTTTCAGACATGCTCCTATGTTGTTTATTTCTTATTAATTTTTTTATAAGAGACAAAACATAACAAAAGCACACATATAACCTGCAAATGAAAACCTAACAAAAGGAAACATCTTTTTAGTTCTTTTGAATTAAAGGTTTTATCTGCTGATTTAATTTCTTTTATATTTTTTTTATATGTGTTTATCCGGACAAAACAAAACAGATGCACACATATCCCTCGTTTAAGTCTGTGTCAAATAAGATGTTATGATTGGGAGGAGTCTTGTCAGTTGATTACATATGCATGGTTTTTTTTAAAGGAACCTATAAAAGTCCTTTCACTACTTTTCTAATTTGAAATTTAGAAAGAGTTGGCCGGGTTCTCTATACAATAATTATGGGTTTAAACAAAAATACCCTAATATAATTATCTAAATGGTGCTTGTCGTGATGTGTCAGACGAAAATATTTAACTCAAACATATGAATTGTCACCAATATATGAAAGGAGGCCTGAGAGATATAATATGGAGAACCCATGGTAAATAGATATTATAAACAATAGTGGTCAATCTTATATATATCTTTCACCTTACTATTAAAGTGATAACATTACTGTATAAAATCACCAAGAAATTTGAGGACAAAAATTTAACAAAGAACACTTACCATTCCATATCTCAAGAGTATAAATATAATGTAAATTTGAAATTTAAAGAATATGAGAAAAATACATCAGATCATCTACATAGGAGGTCAATTAAAATTAAAATTACGAAAGTATAATGTCACTATACTTTACATACGACAAACAACGTGCATTAAAAAAATCTTGCCACTTTTCTTATAGTGACCATTAATCATCAAAAAAATCATGTCCATATGGTTGGGCTTCTCTTTTGTTTGGCATAATGAATATCCTTAACAAAAGTAGGTCAGGTAAGAGAGGAAAAGATTAATCACCTAAGATAAAAAGATTTGAAGGCATGGGAGGATCTGGGGGTTCCAGGAGGGGCGGAGCTCCCCCCCCCCGAGATTTTCGAAAAAAAAATTAGGGGTGTAAAATGTGTAATTTTTAAGGGACGTCCCTCCTGAGATCTTGCCTACATTGTTTTTTGATCAAAAATTTGTATAAAACTTGAATTAAATAAAAAAAAATGCCTCGGGGATTCCCGCCCTTGAACCCCCAGAACCACTCGAGACTTTTGCCCCTCCTAATCAAAAATTCTTCCTCCGCCACTGTTTTAAGGGTAATTATAGATATATTAAAGTTTATGTGTGTGTGTGTGTGTGTGTGTGTGTGAGAGAGAGAGAGAGAGAGAGAAAGAGAGAGAGAGAGAGAGATGTACGTGAAATATACATAACGAGAGAGAGTGAAAGAAGGTTTTGAAGTTTGAAGAGAAATGGAGGATGGGGCAAAGTGCTAGCTTGCATATATGGTTCCTCTTGATGGCATTTGTTTTAGTGCAAGAGGGTAACGACATATGGTTGAATTTTTTGGAGTTGGGGATCAAGTGTGTGTTAGAGGAAATACATACAAACATTGTCGTTTCAGTGAATTATGTCGACATCTCCGATAATCCCACCCCCACTATCTCCACCAAAGTACTCCCAACCCCAATCCATCCAAACATGATTTATGTATAGTTATGTATCATTATATTTGTATGTGTTTCTTCATTAGACCATCTACAAGATTTTGACCCCTTTTGTAGCCCTAATAAACTCCACCCATATTAGACCCGCCACGTGCATTTTACATCAGGGATCTTTTTGTGGGGGGCAAAATTATGAAATATTATCATCCTAAACATGGACAGCCTTGGCCATGTGCCAAATGGACAATGGCACATGGCTCATTTTAGAGTATGCACCTATGTATGTATATTATAGGGGTTCAAAAATATTATATTTATATTAAAAATGTCAATTTTTAAAATAAGTTTAATTTTTTAGGGGTTCATTTTTTTAAATACTCAAAAACAGTCCATACAAAGGATGATTCAACTACCCAAAAATCTCACCCAACTAAAATGGGGCCCTAAAAAATAAGTTTAATTTTTTAGAGGCACATTTTAGGTATTTAATATCTTTGTACAATATTTTTTTAGAAGGGCCCTAAATTAATTTTTGCACAGGGCACTCTCAATCTTAGGACCGGTCTTGATCCTAAGCACTATGCCAAGTTCAAAATTGCAAAATATATTTTGAGTGTATCATCGTTGATCTTGTTTAATAACTCTTCTACTCATTTAGTCATCACATTCACAAATTCTGATAAGATGTCCAATTCAAACCTGACAACATAAAGACCAATAATATTAAGGTGAATTTGATTTCACCTTCATCTTTTAAAAATTCGAAACATATATCAACGGGCATCATTTAAGTCTAAATCACACAAGGTCATTAAAGACCCTCAAAATTGCGAGCTCTAGCGATGACTTTGGGGGCGTATCTTAAATTTTAAAAAGGTGGGAGTGTAACACAAAGATTGGAACAAAAGCATAAGTGAGTATCAAAATAACTTACAAGCAGTTTCCTACATGTCATCTTCACAACGAAACACGCTTTCCTAGTATTAATTTTTTTGCATGTGTTTAAAAGAGTAATCCTCACTTCCTGAAGTGACTAAAACCTAATGATCATTTAACACTTCAACAAAAATCTCTATTATCTGGCTTAGGGGTGGACAAAAAAAAGACCGAACCGATTGGACCGAACCGGATCTGACCCACATTTATAGGCTTTTTTATAAATCGGTCCTAATTCGGTCCTAAATTAAGAGACCCGAATATATTCAGTCCGGTCAAAAATAGTCATTTTAAATTTGGTCTTAGGACCGGACCGGACCATTTATTTTAATACTACATAATATATATTAATTTTATATAAATATATGATATATGTTTATTAGTAAATAACTAGACCCTAACTAAAAGTATCTCACATCAACATATACACGGCTGACCAACACATTAGGAGGTTTCCTCTCTCTCGTCTCTTTCATCTTTCCTCTCTCAACACAGTGGCAGCTGTCGGGTTTCGGTGGTTGGGCAGGTCTATGAGATTCCGGCATCGGGTTGATGTGGCTGGTTGGAGGGGGTTTTAGTGGGTACACGATTCAGGCTTTTGTCGGCGCGGGTTGGAGGTAGTCGTCGTCGGGTTCCCATTTTTGAGATGGTCGCCGATGGCCGGCCCGGGACATCAGATCCCACCTATCCTCAACTCTCCAGCAACTCTGCGCCAACGACAACAGTTCAGCATGCTACGGTATATTACTTAAACTATTTGTTCTGATTTCTTATTTTTTGTTGTTATTTGTTGGTATAAAACCCACAATGGGTCTTTGATATATGTTTAATTTGGTTTACTTTACTTGTAGCTTTCGATTTTGAACCCATTTTTCTGACAGAAAACCCATTTGTGAATCTGTTATATATGTTTATTCTGGTATAGAACCAAACTGTTGATTATTTTGTGGTTTGAACCCATTTTTTTGGTAACTTTGCTGGTAACTTTGAACCCAACTTTGCTGATATATGTTTCTGGTTTACTTGTAACTTTGGACCCATCTAATTTGGTTTACTTTACTGGTAGCTTTCAATTTTTTGGGGGTTACTTTTCTAGTTTACTTTGAAATAACTGTGATATGTGTTAATTTGTTGTGACTTGTTGGTTCTACTATAGTATAAAACCCACAATGGGTATGTTTGTGAATCTGTGATATATGTTTATTCTTCTATAAAACCCAACTGTTGATTGTTTTGTGGTTTGAAAAAAAAGTAAATGTAAATAAAAGTGGACCGATTATTAACTGAACCGGACCGAAAATAGCCTTGACCGAATAAACAAGCTAAATCGGTCCAAATTCGGTCTTCTCAAATATATGACCGAATGATTCGGTCCGGCACTTAAAAATGCCAAAACCCGGACCGGACCGTGCCCACCCCTAATCTGGCTTGCGGAATGAATTGGATATCGTGGTGACCAACATCAAAGGTGGCATGAACAGAAAATTTTAAGAAGACAAATATATTAACAGGAAAAATTTCAGACCACCCCTCCACTACCCACCCACCCCCAAAAAAAATCTATGAACTTTTTTTAAGAAACCTAAACTATGAACTTTGTTGCAAACAGCCAATTTGGTAGAGTTTTTTTAGCGATGTTTTTTTAGCAGCATTTGAGGGGGCTTCACAAAAAAATGCATAGTTCAGGTGGGTTCATTAAATTCAGGTGAACCCTTGCACAAACTGTGTAAATTAGAAAGTTTAAGGAAAAACATTCATATATCCTTTAGCAGTAGTCGATAACTGGGAGTCCAGCACTTGCAGTTGGAGAGATTGAGTTGTTGAATCGATTTTGCCATATACTTGTCCTTACTTGATAATAAAGACTTATGTCCTACAATCAGTGGCGGAGCCAGAAATAAAAGCTGGCCTAGGCACGGAAGGAAATTTACGAGGGTTCGGGAGCGATAGCCCTTGAAAAAAAAATTGGAGTAGTACTTATAAAAATCTTTCAACTGCATAAAAATTAACATATAAATATAATTATTTAAAAAATAAAACATCATTACAAAATGATACTAATGTAAATTCATACAAAACTAGATAGTTGTCATTACATTCTACAAAATTTCTCTACGATTTTTCATTTTTTGAAAACGATTCATGATTACATCATTGGGAATTACATCAAACACATCCTTTTCAATGTATGCTATGCAAGTATTACTCAACCAATCATCCCTCATGCGGTTTCGGAGATCAGTCTTGATGATATTCATAGCGTAGAAGGCCCTTTCAACTGAAGCAGTGGAAACCGAAAGAATTAATGACAATTTCAAAAGCCTGTAGACCAGTCCATATGCTATATGTTTTCCTTTCTCAACCATCTTCTTAGCCAATCCACTTATTCCCTCCACTTCATCAAAGTGACTATTTGACTTAACATCAAATTCAAAATTCATAAGTTCATCCCGAAGTTCAATACATTCTTCCTTCGTGAAATCTTCAGTATAAAACTCAGAGAGACGAACCAATAAATTTACATCAAAAGCAGCAAATTGAAATTTAGGATCAAATGCGGTCATACATATAAGCAATTGAGAATTCACCTCATCAAAATGGTGGTTAAGTTCAACAAGTTTCTTATCCACACATTGGTAAAATATGTCCACTTTATAATAATGTAAATTTGTTACCACTGGACCTCTACTTACCCTTCCTAAAAGACAAAAATTATCTTCCATGTTGGGACCACAATCTCATATTTAGTTCAAAAGGAAGATACTTCCAATAATAAATTACCCCACCCCTCATCCCTCATTGTTTGGAAACGACCCTTGGCAACTCTCACACAATCCATTGCATTTACAATATCTTGATCCTTCTTTTTCAATAACTTAGAAAGTATATTAGTTATTGAAAGTACATTATTCATCAAATGCATGTTGAAGACAAAATCAAAAGTTTGCATCTTCATTTGCAAGGCCACTGCTTCACCTCTTCTATCCGTACCATTATCTCCCAATTCATCCAAAACATCCATAACGGACCCAAACATGACCATCAAATTAATCAAAGTCCCATAATGTGAATTCCATCGTGTATCGCTGGGTCGTTTCATGGAAGTTTCTTGATTTAACCCTCTACCACTTGATGTCTCACTGAGTTCTAACTGATTGAAAATTCACTCAACCTCTTTCTCTCGTAAAATGTCTCATTGCTTACATGATGCACTAGACATATTCACTATCATATTCACACTAAAAAAGAACTCATCAATGTGCTTAAGATCTTTTGTGACTTTTAGTAGTGCTAATTGAAGTTGGTGTGCAAAACAGTGTACATAGTATGCCGACTTGTTGTCCCTCAAAATAAGTGATTTTAGCCCGTTATAGGTCCCTTGCATATTACTTTCCCCACCATATCCTTGACCCCACAGATTTTTTATACTTAAGTTGTGTTTGTTGAAAAATTGATCTAGTGAGGCCTTTAATGACAAAGACATAGTGTCAGGAACATGGACCATGCCCATAAATCTTTCAATCACAAAACCCCTCTTATCCACATAACGCACAACAATTACCATTTGTTCTTTAATCGACACGTCTCGTGCTTCATCAACTAATGTCATAAATAAATCCCCCCAAGATCATTTAATATTTCTTTAATGATCGCATTAGCAATTGCATTTACAACATCTTTTTGAATATCAGGAGATGTCAATTTTAAATTTTTAGGAGCATTGTTAAGTACAACATTATTAACAATTTTTAGGAGCATTGTTAAGTACAACATTATTAACAAATGCCTCCCTATGAGCAAGAAATTCCAAGAGTTCAAGAAAGTTACCTTTATTCCTCGAGTTTTCTGATTCATCATGAGAACGGAAAGATAACCCTTGCCTCAATAAAATTCGAACCACATCAATTGTGACAACTAACCTTCGGTGGTACTCAACTTGACACTCCTTCGATTGCTTACGAATTATTGTCTCAACAATTTAATCTTGATTCATCAAATTCTGACTCTTCATGTACGCCGTGTGATGACCAATACTACTAGCATGCTAATTTAGCCTCCGTTTGCACTTCCAATTACTAAATACACCCCTAACAAATACATCACTTTTATTTCTGTCGAGAAACTCATCAAAAAATAAGTAACAAACCAAACAAAAAGCGGAGTTCTCCTTCACACTATATTCCAACCAAGTAGGAAATTCAGCAAACCAATCAGTGTTGAAACGACGAACTTTATTTCCAATATTTGTTTTAGGAAATGCGAATATAGGCAAGGACCCAATTGCAAGTATGATCGTCTAATTTTATCTTGATCATTAACATCATAATCTGCAATGCGCGGCCATAAAATAGGATCAGAGGGAAGATTTGACAAGTCAATACTAATGCGGCTTCGAATGATTCTATTTGGGCTAGGGTTGTTTTGAACAACATTGGCATCAGATGGAGTGGATACTGGCGCTTCGACTGAGTCTTCACGAGCCCTTTTAAAAAATCTCTCAATTTCTGAATAAATAAAATTCAACAACATTTTCAGAATAACATATTTATACAAAAAAAATCCAACAACTTCATCAAAATGTTTATTAACAACTAAAAATTAACAACAAAAAACATACCTAAACATTTCTATTAAAAAACATACCCAAACATTTTCAGAATAAAATTCAACAACATTTTCAGAATAACATATTTATACAAAAAAAAATCCAACAACTTCATCAAAATGTTTATTAACAACTAAAAATTAACAACAAAAAACATACCCAAACATTTCTATTAAAAAACATACCCAAATATTTTCAGAATAAAATTCAACAACATTTTCAGAATAACATATTTATACAAAAAAAATCCAACAACTTCATCAAAATGTTTATTAACAACTAAAAATTAACAGCAAAAAACATACCCAAACATTTATATTAAAAAAACATACCCAAACATTTCTATTAAAAAAATACCCAATAATCAGCATCAACAGCAATAGCTGTCAACAAAGCCAACAATCAGCTGCCAAAATCAGCCAACAAAGCACACAGCAAGCAAGGAAGAATGGAGTCTCCAGGGAAGAGACGGAAGAGAGAGAAAGACTAAGGAGTGGGTTGGATTTGTTTGTTTTTAAGTTAAGATTCATCCGTGTTTTTTTGGTTTGACGGATTAGGTTATTTTTTAAATTGCCCCGATATCTTTAAAAAAATTTAAATCATACCTGTACATAAAAAAAATTAAAAAAAATACCTTTGTTAGTCTGGGCAAGTGCCGAGGTCATATACACTGCCCCTCCGCCACTACCTACAATGATTTACTGATGTGGGTAATATCCATCATTCCATAGATATTACGATGATTTAACATCCAGCTAAGGTTTGACAAACTACAACTTGAGTACATTAGAGAGGCAAGCATCCATAGGAAATCCCTTAATTCACCAATGAGAACTTAATTAACAATAATCCCAAAAAATAAATGATAATAATTAAAAATATTTACCTATCTTCTCTTTGCGGCTAAAACTTCATTGAGCCCTTGCATAAGGTATGGATGTAAGATAATTATATTATCCACCTTTCATATAAAAATAAAAAATTTACCCACCTGTAAATCAAAAGTTCCCTCAATTATTGATAAAACCATAAATATAGCAACGATTTTGGGTAGGATGGAACATTATGTGGCCTATAAATGACAATTTGTTAAAATAAATGGGACACGGAGAGAATAGAGAGAAGTATATAGAAAGAGGAAGTGTTCTCATTTATTAGTGTGTTTAATCCTTTACAAGAGGGTCCTATTTAGAGCTACTTGGCTTTCACCAGATCTATTGGATCAACAATGAGATGAATGGTAGAGATTAAATTCCATTAAATGCATCTCACCAACCACCTATAGTAGCTTAGGTCTTAGGTGATTGCACATTTAATGTATTCATATTCCAATACTAATAGGAGTGGACATTAACTTAAATATGATAAATATAATATTTATAACACTCCCCCTTGGATGTACACCATATCCACCATTCAATGATTGTTGCCTCATTAAAACCTTACTAAGGAAAAACCTAGTGGGAAAAAATCAAAGTGAAGGAAAAAAAGTACAACTTCTGTGATCATTGAATCGATGTTGGACGCGCTTATTGTTGCCTCGTTAAAACCTTTAACTGGAAAACCCAATGGGAAAAAACCTAGTTAAAGGAAAAAGAATACAACGTGCATATGTCCAAAACATCATGTTCTTAGATTCTTCCCCTGATCAAATGCTCCCCCTGATTATGATATGTGTTTGATGGTTGAGTCGATGTATATCAGTCGCATATACAATCTTCTGAAATATTGCTTTAACATCGTGAATAGATTTGATCCGCTGTTACTTCAATTTAATTTTTTTTCATAAGATCAACTTCCATAAGACATGGTTGAAGAGAGATGAACATGTCATTAATAGCATAACTCTTCCGGAGTTTGTGTGTTGCATAACACTTCTTCATAAGAAGTAGTAGGAACATTTGTTGTTCGAGGCAAGTCATAAGTTCTTTGACTATTCCTTGTGAGGATACCAGAGATAACTTGCATCTATATAATTAACTCGACGTAGATGGTTAGATAAAAATATCATATGATATGATTGATATTAGTCCCATGTTATGCAAGTCAATGATAATTATTTCTTTCCAAGATATTGACTGTAATTATAATATCCAATATCATGCATGGTTTTATATATATCAATATACTAATAATGTACAAGTATGGTACTTCTAGACCAAATATTATAATAAAATGCACATATAATACTTCGGGACCAAATTTATTTTTGTCATCCTCTTTAGGATGATATGAATAATATAATATCCAAATACCGGAGACCATGGGTATACTAAAATTGTATGCTTAAAGCATTTGCATGACTTTTCAATCCATTTGACTAATGGATATAAGTTTAACATAAAATGTGCTCGATCTGCAGGCCAAGACAAAGACTTGTTAACCCAAAGTCATTCATTTTGAATTTCTTATTTGGATATTTTGCATTTTAATTGAGCTCTTCAAGAGCATATCCATTTAAGGATTTCATTTCAATTGAGATCTTCAGGAGCACATCTATTAAGGATATTTTATAATGGCACATTTTTATATATGATTGTTTCCATAATCTTTCTTAGACAAATATTTACTAAGACGGTTGGACCTATATCCATTTGGATTACCTGATGTACAATGAACGTCTTATTGCATTTGAGTACGTACTCCTTATCTTTGCTTCAGGCAAAGAAAATCCTTCTAGGATTTTTATAAGTATTCTTTGTCTAAATCCCGTATATATAAGCAGTTATAATATTAACGTGTCTCACATAATATAAAAAAAACTTCTAAGCTAGTGAGATATTTGAAAGTACTTACGGCCGAAACGGGATGGTATGTTCTTATATAATCAATTTATTTCTTCAAGAAACCTTGTGCCATAAATTATGTACTTTTGGTAGGTTTTAACACTTCACATTCTTATAAACACCCATTCATACCCTTCAGGGTTAACATATTTTGGGGGTTCTACTATAAGTCCAAATTTACAACGTATATCATGAGACTCAAATTATGCCATCATGGTATTTTCACAAGTTGGCCAATAAATTATTTGTCGACATTCATTCATAGTACGTGAATTTTTAGTATCATTGCCCTTTGATTTTTGTGTAGATACAACATATTATATCATCGATGATCATCTTTGTTTATCCCACTTTTCTCTTATATATCTATAAAAGATAGAGATCTCTTTTAATATTAGGCACGTTTGCCAACTTCAAGGGATTTATAGTCACTTCAGGAACTTGTGACTTTTCATAGATAATAACCTCTTCTGGAGTTTTTGAGAAAGTGGATATTTTGTTTATAACCTCTTCTGGAGCGTTACGTATAACCTCTTCTAGAGCATTATTTGGGCATCTTTTTATTTAATCTCCACTTCCTTGGAGTCAAATAGTTGGGACCTATAAGTTTGCCACGCTTCTGGCCTGCAATAGATTCATTTGCTGCTGATGTCAATGTTTGTCCTACTGGTACATCTATTCTTGCAGGCACATTTGCAACGGGTACATGAGACTTGGTTACTTTTGCAGCATCATTGAATGCATCGGGTAATTTATTTGTAATTTCCTAAAAAGGCAATATCCTCTTCACTTCATGATCACATTGAGCAGTACGGGGGTCTAGATAAGACAAAGTGGAAGTGTTCCATGTTAATTCTCGTCGTTCTTCAGGAACGAACCATATTTCTAGTAAGTTCTTTCCTCCCCCTAACGGCGGGAAGAGTGTCTCATCAAAATGACAATCGGCAAATCTAGCAGTAAATATATCACCCGCCAATGGCTCAATATAACGAATAATTGATGGCGAATCATAATCAACATATATTCCCAAACGACGTTGGGGTGGAAGTGTTCCATGTTAATTCTCGTCGTTCTTCAGGAACGGACTGAACTTCTGGTACGTTCTTTCCTCCCCCTAACGGCAAAAAGAGTGTCTCATCAAAATGACAATTCGCAAATTTAGCGATAAATGTATCACCTCTCAATATAACGAATAATTAATGGCGAATCATAACCAACATATATTCCAATCCAAAAAAAATATTTTGTGAACTTCTGGTCACAATATTGAATATGAATCTTCATATCACAAATCAATGATAATTTGGGGAATCTTGATCTATAACCTTTCAATTTGACAATCAAAACTTCAGGTTTGATTGTGATATATTTTCTTTGTCACTTTAGGCCCTAATAATTTATGTACTCAATGTCCCAAAATTTGAACGGAGAAATTCAATTTCTATATTTCAATAATTATTAGAGAACTTCAGGCCCCAATTATAAATAATTACAACTTCATATCATAACATCAAATATTTAAAGACATTAAAAAACCGCCCAATTATACTCAAACTTCAAGTTTGATAAGGGGTAAAATTGTCTGGAACTTCAGGTCCAAAAATATAAATAATCCTTATGGAACATATAATATCCTTACCCTTATTATATAAGTAATCAAAACTCCATGTTTGATTACAAAATTATTGGATCTTCGGGTCCAAATTATAAATAATTGTGATTGGACTTTTAGTATTCTTTGCCCTGTTAGAAAAATAATCAAAACTTCGAATTTGATTTTTGGGTAATATATCATTGTCATGTTCGATAATTTGAATAACAATTAAGGACTTTTAGTCCCAATATAAAATAATTTGAAAACTTCGGGTCCCAAATGAAAAATTGACATGGGAACTTCAGGTCCCAAATTAAACAGCGATTCGGAGTTTCAGGTTCGAAATTTAAATGTAAATTAGGAACTTCGGCCCTAATTTTAAATTAATTGTTAGGAAGCATATTTTATCTGGAACTTCAGGTCCAAAAATTTAAATAATTTGAATTTCAAGTCATCGCTATTTATTTGTGAGAACTTCAGGTTCTACACATAAAATTATTAAACTTCGGTTTCAATTATATTAATATCTTGGGATTTGAAAATCCCCACCTCATTGTGTCAAAACTTTAAGTTTGATCACAGATATATATTTGGAGCTACATGTCCAAATTAAATCATTTGAGTACGTCTAATGTCCCAAAAATAATTTTAAAAAAACTTTAATTTATGATTTGGAACTTCATGCCCAAATTACAAAATATTTATGGACATTTAATGCCCCTCCCTAACTATAAAAATAATCAAAACTTCAACCATCAAAAGGAACCATTATAAATCTGCCCAAAAATCTCAAATTACACCATCAAAATCATCTCCAAAGAATCATCAAAACTCTTCCAAGATCCAATACCAAAACAGCCCCAAGAACTTCTCAAAAAATTATGGTTGAATACATAATTATAAGGGGCTAAGGTATATATAAAAGGAGAGGAATTAAAATATGTTGGCTGCCAAACATTGTGCCGAAAGATGCTTCAAAAATTATCAAAAAAGGGTTGTCCACCATCTCTTTAAATAAGGCAACAAAATTATTAAAGTTTAGAAAAAAAAGTGTGGTCGAACCGAAAAATGGCCTAAATCAGGTTTAAATTACGTTTTTTGGAAATATTGAAGCAGGGAAAGTTGCTCAAAATTAAATTTTGAGTCGGTATGGTGATTTTAGAATTTTCTAAGCACTTTATTTTTTGAATAAAATAATAATATTTTATTTATTCATTCATTTTTCGACTTTTGACCCAATGGCACTCTTAGGCGCATTTTTAGCATCCAATGAATATGGTCAAATTATTTTTAACCTCAATAAAACGTCTTACAAAAATGACGCAAGTTCGCGTCCTGTACGACATATGTTGACAAAAGTTTCAGGCCCCAAAATTATAGAAACTTCGGGGTCAAAATTGAATATCATGTAGGAACTTCAGGTCCTAATTAATGAGAACTTTCGGTCCCAAAAATCAAAACTTCAGGTTTAATTTTATGGTACATGTTATTATCATGTTCAAAAAAAATATCCAAAAGTTAAATCCAAGATTAGTCCAATATTTAAATGGAGTTGATCCGAGTTAACACATTAAGTTGAGTCCGAGTTAAGTTAGTGAGTTAAGTCTAAGATAAATCAGCGAGTTAAGGCCAATATAAATCAGTGAGTTAAGGCCAAGTGAATAACTTACACAAATAAAAAAAAATCAACCACTGATTAAACACTAAAACACACACTAAGTTAACACCAAATCTGTTTAGATTATCCAAATAAAAATAATTTTTAAAATCTTAAAGCAATAAACAGTGGCCAAACAAAACTTTAACCCCTTTTTTTGTTAAAAAAAATGTACCCCGAGAAAAAGATTACCTCCGAAAAAAAATTACCTCCGGAAAAACCACTGGAAGCCGTCAAAAAATCGTGCTGATAACGTGTTAAAATAAATGGGAGCCATAGAGAATAGAGAGAAGTATATAGAGAGAGTAAGTGTTCTCATTTATTGATGCATTTAATCCTTCACAAGAGGGTCTTATTTATTGCTACTTGGCTTTCACCACGTCCATTGGATCAATAATGAGATGGATGGTAGAGATTAAATTCCATTAAATGCATCTCGCCAACCACCTATAGTAGCTTAGGTCTTAGGTGGTTGCACATTTAATGTATTCATATTCCAACACTAATAGGAGTGGACATCCACTTAAATAGGATAAATACAAGATTTATAACACAATTCATATATATTGCAAAAACATGCTACAAAAGAAATAAATAACAATTCATGAAACCTGAACTGTTTTGGAAGGATGGTATATTGTGTGTGTGGCCTATAATTAACGATATTAGAGGCTTAGAATATTAAACAGCACACTTTCTTTACAAACATAGCCTAGTGAACTTTTAAATAGGTGGTCTCATGGAGATATGGATGGACTAAATACTGGTAACAGAAAAAGAAACATTTAAATAATCTGAGATTTGATATTGATAGAGGCACATAAAAGATACCATCAAACTATTTCATTATCATTAGTCACATCAGTGTCACCATAATTAAGGAGAGCCTAACATAAAATAAAAAATTACAAATCAATACCAAATCCAACTCCCAAATGATGAAATCGAAAAAACATGGGATTTTAAATGATGAAATCTGCGAAAGTTTTAATTTATGATTTTATAGGGTCATATATGATATACCTTGGATTTTAAATAATGAAATATTCAAAATATGAGAAAACTAATAAAATTTTCCTTGATTATTTCATGTTGTGATGTTGACACAATGACAAACATCTTCCCATTTACACAATGTAATTATGTCATAAAATGGGATTTAAACTATAATATGTTATATAATTGATTATTATAATTTTTCAATATGTGATACGTATCCCTATCTGACAAATACAGACTCACCTATGCTTATCAATACATAGTTAAACAACTATGACCACTATGCAATTTTAATATTTAAGGAAAATCTACCTATATCAATGGAATTAGGAAACAAATCTCTTGTAAATGTGCATGATGTGAATATAGGAGAGGGGTGGCAAGTAAAGAGGATATATCTAGGGGAAAATGAGCCATAACACATCCTGAAGGAGGACTTTTTATCAAACGGAGTAATGGGAAGTCCTTGAGAGTTAGGGAGTGAGGAACATAGTGATAAAGTAAGCACTCTAAGTAGGAATTAGAGTGAGACACGAGAAATACCAGTGCACAGATGAATATGGCCTATTTCTAACTGATCTGAATGATTGGTTGGGTGGTTATAGTGTCTTGAATACTTAAGGACTTGTAAATTTATTTCAAATAGGAGTTAATAGAAGAGTAATTGTGGTTTTTAAGGAAATAATTTGCCTAATATGAGTAGTTGTGATTTCAATTTAAAAATTATATCCTTATTTTTACAAGGTTTACGAAATTTGATGTTCCAGACTCATTATTGAGGAAGAGACCTTGAGAAGGGGACTAATTTGGTGATGGAGGCCCAAAAAGGTTGCTAGTGCTCTATCTTTAGGGTCTGAAATGATATCGTGTTAATAGGGGTTAGCTAGTCAAATTTCTTATAGGTTCAGTCCAAGGTATAACTCTTAAATAGTAATATGACGTGTATGATGTAAAAATTTAAAGAATGATTAAATGAACTCTTTTCTATTCCATAAAACTAATGGCCAGCAGACTTTAAATCTCACATGCACATGAAGCTACCTAGACAGTAGGAGTACGCTTACAACAAACTAACAGCTAAAGCCCTGAACAAACTCCTCATGTAGACCTATTCTTTAGGAAACAAACAAAATATAAATTGACTTGATCTTCTTTATTCTGCAGGATTCTCATTCTCAATACTCCCCCGCAAATGAAGGTCCGGTGCTGGACACACACCGAGCTTGGATAGAAGATACTGAAGTTGTAAATAAAACTCCTAAGAAAGCTGATATGCATACGGGATCCCATAAGATAAAGGAATATAGTTTAAAGATACTAAAGTTGCAAATAGATAACTGATGAAGATGTGCCAATATATGCGCTGAAACGATTCAAACTGGGCTACATATGCGCTGGACTTGTTCAAACTAGGCTGCATAAGATAATTGTTGGTGTATAACGAATTGGAGGCAGTAGATAGGCTTCCAGAAATTCAGGATAGAGTTGGTTGGGTGTGTGCTTAGGTGGTAGAGGGTCCATCATAGTCTTAATACTCCCCCTTAAGTAAAGGTACGATGCAATGCACACACCAAGCTTGTCACGTCGAAAATATAATTGCCAAGTTGACAAAGGTTTGGTTATGAGTGCGATCGAATCAACTGAGAAGATCTCCACTGTCCCCAAAAACCATGAAAATAAACAAAATCCATTGATTTTCGCCACGGTGGATGCAAGGGCGTGATACTCAGCTTCATAAAAATAATGAGGTTTCCTAGACCTTAATGAGCTTGATCAAAATTGATTCAGAGGCTTAATTATCGGTTTTGGCTGGACCGACACCTGTAAAGAGCCTTTTAGGACAAAATGAGCTTGATCACAATGGATTCAGAAGCTCTAATTTTTTATTTTTTTTAAAGGGGGGCTTGATCACGATGGATTCAGAGGCCTCTTGAATTCGTGGAACATGCGAACACAATAACCGATCAAGTTCCCAAAAATAAATATTTTTTTTAAATGAGAAAACAAAACTGTTTAGTGAATACCCAAATTAGTTTCTTCAAAAATCTTGACTAAGACAATCACGTATTAGGTAGATTAAAAAAAATGTATACTCTTATTGAAAAGAGTATCATTCAAAAACTTTGTTCCAATACTATGTCAGATCACTCAGCACAAATTGGCTGGATTTGAAAAATTAGAGTTTGGTCCAGCTGTTTTTAAACACGTTCTCTTAATTGGGTATCAAAAAGGTTTTCAAATAATTTTTTTATTTTTTTTATTTTTAAGAAACCGGCTTGCTTCCTTAGCCAGCCTTTTCAGTTTATCATCAAAAGCTTCTCCTCTCGTATTTTAAGAACATTCTCCAAAATCTCAATTTTCATCTCTGATTCTTAAAACAACTAGGCAGCCCCATTCTATTTTGAATAGTTGTGAACTATTCAAGATAGATGTTGGATATAAACAACTTTCTTTATGTGTTGTGTCAATGCAATGAATGTTTTGGGACTCAAGTTTATTTGTGGAATGGAGAAGTTGGTACATGAATCGGCTAAATTTTTGTACCCGATGGACGGTTGCAATAAATGGTGGCTACCGCCGCCGAAGAGACGGAATAACAGGATCGGGATTACTCGCTAGAGTTTAATCGCTCTGATACCATGAAGAAATTTAAAGAATAGTTAAATGAACTCTTTTCTATTCCATAATTAGAAAACGAATGACCAACAGTCTTTAAATAGGATTACATGCACATGAAGCTACCTAGATAGTGGGAGTACGCTTATAACAAACTAACAACTAAAGCTCTGAACAAACTCCTCATGTAGACCTATTCTTTAGGAAACAACCAAAATATAAACTGACTTAGTCTTCTTTATTCTATAGGATTCTCATTCTCAATATATGAAAGACTAGTTTATCCTCCATTATGTATATAATTAGAAAATTCCTTTGATGTGACCATGGGGTTACTCGGTGTTATTGAATGATGCTTCAACCTTTTACTTCCTTCATCTCAAATCATGAGGACCTGTGTAAAATTCATAAATCATAAGGAAGTAATTATTTAATCTTAGCATACCAACTTTTCTAATGTATCATATTAGCTTCACAAGCAATATCTAATGTTGAGTTTCTCCTCTTCGTGGGTATTCATGTGTGTGCACGCGGTTGGGTATGTGTGTGTGTGCACGTGTGATCTTGTTTCTTATTTACAATATCCTAAATTAAACGTAGCTGTTTTAGTGTAGAGATTTTACTTGTAAGGAGTTCAAAATCCAGTATTCCTACTATAAGAAAAAAGGCTTTTTATGACAGTTAACAAAGGTGCAAGATATCCACTTTGGTACTTCATCAATTGTGTCATTGCTTCCTGAAGTTGCCGATCTTTTCTTTTGACTTCCCCTTTTCTTGATGAAGCCTAGACTTTAATTCTTTAATATGTTGTTTTGATCCACGTCTAGGGAGATGTAAGTAGTTTATAAGAGTGACACCTTTTTCCCACTTACCTTACTCAATCCACAATTTTTAGCATTTCAGCGACTTTAAAAAATATTTAACCCCTCGTAAGTACTCATGTAATAATCTACGCATAGACATCCATGACTTCTCTGTTCCGATTTCTTAAATTGTGCCTAGTAATTAGTAGTGGAAATGTGATTACCATGCCAAATAACATAATTCACAATGCTCAAATAAAAAAATATATAACGATTAGTGCAATAAAATAATTTCGATGAATTTGATTAATGAAGGATGTTTTCAACCAAGATCACTAAAACTAACCTTTACTACTCAATTGCATATAATTTACCTATAATAATGTCCAACAAAGCAAGATGGCATAAGAAAATAAGTTCAATACAAATATTTAAAACAACAATTTGCGTTATTCATTTAACATGTGAATGTCTAAAATCAATGAATGCACTAATACAATCCAACTTAACTCACTTCAACTATTCCCACTTACTTTTACCAACTAATTTTTCTTTCCATTCATCACAAGTTAAGAGTTAAGTAATCAATCCAACTAATAAAATCAATTCCAAATAAATACCACAATAAATCACCAAAAAATGCAAATATCTTTAATTGTTCGTTTTTCTGCGTATAACATATCTCACAACAAAATTAATCCACCAACCACTAAAAATTAACTCTAACGTTCTCAACAAAATTAACATACCTAAATTTTTTACTGTAATATTCTTGCACAGTCACGTGAAACTTCACATCAACCAATAACAACAAACCTAAATTAACTCCACTGTCTCAACAAAATTAATCCAGCCAACCACTAAAAATTAAATACCAACATTTTGTTTATAGACTATGTAAAATGTCGTCTGCGATATTGATTCAAATGGATTCAAAAATTTCTAAATTTAACTTATTTAATTGGATGTCTAAAATTGCTTAAACCAAACTTCAATTTTATTCAGCCCCTACTCATGCATCTGCATGTCAAATCAAATCAATAAATTAAACCATGCGATGATTAAGCTGACAAACATAGATTTCAGGAAAAAAATCCCCGAAGGGTAAAAACCATTTTATTTCCACTATATTTGTAAAAGTCGGTTTACACGGATTATAATGAAAATAAAATTGACATACGAAATACCCACAGGTGTCGGTTCATGGTCGTCAGCCCAGGAACACCCCAGCACTTCCTATAACACGCAGTCAATCATCCCAGTACCTCCCTCAGGTGGCACCTATTGTCAGCCCAGTACCTTCCAAGGCACCTAGTGTAGCAACATAAACTCCCAGAAAATATGTCTAGGGTTCCACAAAACAACTCACACAAAAGTAATTGGAATTTTTGAATTGTAAAATAAAAGTTTCAAACCGTTTAAATTGTTAGAGAAGAAAAAAAATACTCAAAGATGTATTATGTTAAAAACAGTGTTTCTCCACACTAAAAACCAGTAGTCTGACACCCAATATATAGCAAAATTTAGGCGGTGACGTGTCAACCTAAAACTCCTGTCGTTCAAACGACATACGCTTGCATTTGAACGAAAGAGCATCTCATTCGAACGAGATATGTTGTCATTTGAACGGCTGATGTGATGATCCCAAAATACTTCAGACTTTGATAAAAGTTGGAAACCTCAAAAAGTAAAACTGTATACGGTATCAGAAAACTTTTTACAAAAAAAACTTTCTTAAGAAAATGTTTTTATAAAAACCATTTATAAAAAAATCATAAAATATCCCAACACTTTTAATATGAAATGTAAATGGAACTTAAACATAATTCTATCAAAATTTATCTTTGTTGGGCATGAATGTTGAAGGCCACTTGAAATTTGGATCGTCTTTTGTATATGTTAGCTCCCTCAATCCTTCAATGACATGTAGCAGTATACGACATAATTAATTGTGACGGACTATGTCCTTACAAATCTCCCCCTATGTCTATGCCGGTAAAAAATAAAAATATAAGAATTATCAACTTAAAATGACCTACACTAATCTACCCTCCCAAAAAGCAAAAGTGGAAAGATAAAATGATAAGTCTTCAAACTTTTCAAACGATGCTTCAACAATCAACTTTTCAAAACTCTAATGTACAATTCAAAAATCTTCCCCATACAATTCAAAACTCTAATGCTTCAACAATCAGGATGTACAATTCAAAAATCTTCAATTGTACCTACACACATGAGACAAACCAAAAACCTCATGACCTATCGAGTTTGAAATAATTTAAAGCATAAACATGAAAGCATAATCAATTCTCCCCCATACATAAACTACCCCATAAAGTCATAATCCGTTCTCCCCCTTTTCATTTGTTCAAAATAGACATGGAAAATAACAAATTGCATAAATCAAATCGGGGGGTCACGGTAAACCAAGGCAAATAATCTATTTTTATTTTTCATATTTTTCATACAAAAAATAAGAAATGATGTTACAAAAAAATCACACCATGAATTTTCACTAAGATAACCAAATCGTGGTAACGGAATTAATGAGTGTGAACAAATTCGATAGGAAAATCGACTTAGTCATGACATGTGTGGACGATGCATAAGTGCACTCCTAACGAATGAACATAAAAATAATCCTTAGGTGTAAAAATTGTTGAATTTAGATGGCATAGTCTTAATCATATCAACCAATCAAAGTATAAATGATTTCCACACCAATAACGTCCAAAACTATGCAATGCTTTTTCATGACTTTCAAGGACGTGCAAACGATTATAAATTCCATCCAAACTCCCTTATTAAAAGATAATGCATATTATTTTTCTTATTAGGTGATGAAACTAAAACCTATTGGCCCATTTTTAGCATGTATTTCTTTTTATTGCCTTTTAATATTTTCAGGCTCTTTTAAACCTCAATGGACTCCGAATAATTTTCAATTCCTCAGTTTTTTAGGTACATTTAAACGGTGGCTTTATCGCAAAAGAAAAAAGGAAATACCTTTCGCAACCCTTTTTCGTTTGTAGACAGAAATGAGATGGAAACACTCACATGTGATAGGCAAGCACAAAAGTCAAACAATTCCGTTCATGTGTGCAGTAAAGGACAAATGAGTCAAACATGTAGGTAGCAACATTATATATCATCTCAAAGACTCCAAACTTTGTAAAGCACATGAATGACACAACATATTGTCTCAAAATACTATCAAATAGTCACATGGATATAGAATGAAATTTTGACTCGGTCATCCTAAGTGCTCATTCATATATGGTGTAAACAAAATACAAAACTCTTTTTGGATTTTTCAAAAAAAATCTTTAAAAAAATACTTTTGTATTTTTTAACACTGTTCAGAATAGACCTAGCAGTACCAAATAATATAGCAATATGAACCAGAGGACTGCAAACAAAAAAGCTCTAGGGGTCGCTCGAACGAAGCGCCATGTCGCTCGAACGATAAGGGTTCTCGCGAGAAGCTGCTTCGCGCGACATCAGAAGTCGATCGAACGAAAACTCCTCTCGTTTGAACGAAAAAACAAATTTTCATAGATTTCCCAGAATGTCATGTAGTTTTGTCCAGTGAAAAATTTCGTGAAAACAGTTCTTGGAATGGGAAAATAGATCCAAAGCCTTGCTAAAACAGTAGCAAAAATAAGAAAACAGTGTAGACTACAAAATGATACATACTAGAAATAGGAAAAAAAGTGTCATCATGTAAATCATCCTATGCTAGAAAAAAGTCTAAACCTCGTCCATTAGGTGCGAAGAAGGTTTACAAAGATTGTGACATCCTACGAAAAAATTCTATTAAATCATGTGAGGCCTTGAACAAAAACTTTACTTGCTCTCGAATAAGTGCAAACTCTCTATCATTATGTGCAAGCAAAGTATCATGGGTGGGTGCATGTGTGCGAACATGTGTAGAAGAAAGCGTGACGCATTACCCAACTTAAAATAAAACTCCCTAAGGTGCCCTTTTTTCTTACAGTGTATGCAAACATAAACTAGCCTAGGTACACCTCTCTCAAAATATCTCCTATGCGCTCTCCTAACAGGTAAGGGACGCTTAGGTGGGTTGGGTCGAGAGTCATGTGACACTAAAGTAGGAATCGGCTCGGGTGCAACAAAATAATTGGATGCAACGTCATGGCATATTCCTATACTCTCACCTATACCCAAAATGGGATTGAGAACCATATTTCCAACCTTTTTAGATACGTTAGCCTCCAGGGCGCGCTTAATATTTTCCTCTAAATGTGACACGCGAGCTATATGTTCACTATTTTCCCTATTCAAGACGATCAATTGCTCACTCAAACTAATCTTCACCTTCTCAAGTTGACTCGTCGTAGCCCCAAAATCTCTCACCTTAAGACCTAACTTCATATTCAATTTTTTAGTCTTTGACGTCTCGGCGTACAATTATCTAAAAGGAATCTGGAGCTCACTTTCATCTTCACTTTCACAGTCTCTCTCAGACTCGCTACACACACTCAAAACCTCCTCGGGGGTCTCACGCGCACGAGTGTCCTCATTTTCGTGGGACAAAGCGAGTGTGCTCTCGTTACTGGCTAAAAAGGCAATACACTTTCCTTGTGAAGACTCATCCTCAGAATATTTCACATCTTCCTCACTATCACTCAGAGTCGCTGGCATAGCAACTTTCTTGCCCTCTCTCCTAAGTCTAGTGGGACACTCAAATGACTTATGCCCTCTTCCCTCACGCTCAAAACATTTCAATTTTCTAAATTTCTTCACCCTCTTTCTCTTTCTCGCCGTTTTCTTTGCCTTGTCTTTCTTTTTGTTTTTCTTCGAAAACTTTTTATTAGAAGAATTTTGTTTCAAAAATTGGAGAAACTTTTTTAAATTCTTTGCAAGCAGGGCCATGTCAAAATCAGACTCATCCTCAAACCCGGACTCATAACAACTCGCTTTCTTTTTCCTGTCACTCATTGATACTTCCTTTACCTTCCTAGTTTGGTCTTTAAGCGCTATCCCTCTATCCTTAGGTTTGATAGTGTCGGGGAACACGTCAATTTCGTATGTCTGGACGTCTCGTACCAACTCTTGTAGTTTCAGACGACTCAAATTTCCTAAGGTATTTAAAAGAGTTACTTTCGGGATAAAACGTTTATGAAACGATCTTAAAATCTTTTTAACCACTCAAGCATCAGGTATAGGCTCACTAAGATTACAACTAGTGTTGGCAATATCATACAAATGTACATAAAACTCGTCAAAACACTCAGTATCTAATATAGTGATTGTCTCAAATTAAGTGGTCAAATTTTGAATTTTAGACTCTTTGAACGCATTAATGACTTCGTAGGTGAGTTGCAAAACATCCAACGCTTCTTTAGACGTGGCACGTCATAATATGTTGAAACTCATCAAGGGTGACGTGTTCGAAAATTACAGTAAGCCCGCGTGAATTATAAGTGCTCCACCTAAACGCATCCTCGGTCCCGTCTAACACAAGTTTTAAATTCTTGACATTATTTACGGTGACGGTGGAAGGATTCCAACCTAAGTGACCTAAACTCTTTCATCGATTGCTTTTAAATGGGATTTAATTCGAGCTTTCCAGTAAGCATAATTAGACCCATCAAAAATCGGCAACCGATTAAATAAGTTTTCACTTGGAAACATTGCGACAATTTTAAAAATGTGATTTCTCAAAAATATCAATATCACACAATTATGCGAAAAATAGGAATACGCGATAAATTAGCTTAACCTGCTTTGATACCAATTTGTAAAATGTCGTGTGCGATACTGATTCAAATGGATTCAAAAATTTCCAAATCGAACTTATTTAATTGGATATCTAAATTTGCTCAAACCAATGTTCAATTTTATTCAGCCCCGAATCATTAATCTACATGTCAAATCAAATCAATAAATTAAACCATGCGATGATTAAGCTGACAAACATAGATTTCAGGAAAAAATCCTTGAAGTGTAAAAACATTTTTATTTCCACTATATTTGTAAAAGTTGATTTACACGAATTATAATGAAAATACAATTAACATACGAAATACCCATAGGTGTCGCTTCATGGTCGTCAGCCCAGGAACACCCCAGCACTCCCTATGGCACGCTATCAATCAGCCTAGTACCTCCCTCAGGTGGCACCTATTCTCAACCCAGTACCTTTCAAGGCACCTAGTGTAGCAGCATAAACTCTCAGCAAATATCTCTTAGGTTCCACAAAATAACTCACGCAAAAGTAATTGGGATTTTTGGATTGTAAAACAAAAGCTTTGAACTCTTTAAATTGTTGGATAAGAAAACGAATACTCAAAAATGTATTCTGTTAAAAGTAGTGTTTCCCCACGCCAAAAAGCAGTAGTCTGAGACCCAATATATAGCAAAATTAAGGTGGTGACTTGTCAGCCTAAAATTCCTGTCGTTCGAACGACATACGCAGTCGTTTGAACGAAACATCATCTCGTTCGAACGAGATACGCTGTCATTTGAACGACTAAGGCGGTGATCCCAAAATACTTCAGACTTTGATAAAAGTTGGAAACCTCAAAAAGTAAAATTGTATACGGGATCAGAAAACTTTTTAAAAAAAATCATAAGAAAATGTTTTTATAAAAACCATATATAAAAAATTGATAAAATATACCAGCAGTTTTAATATGAAATGTAAATGGAACTTAAACATAATTTTACCAAAATTTATCTTTATTGGGCATGAATGTTGAAGACCACTTGAAATTCAGTTCTCGTTTTATAGATGTTAGCTCCCTCAATCCTTCGACGACTTGTAGCGGTATACGATATAATTAATTGTGACAGACTATGTCCTTACAGAATAATATACTCTTAAAAGCCCTAAATTTAATATCATTCCAAATAAACACAACTGTCAAGCTTAAGCTAAAAATATAGTAAGTCGCAAAAATAATAATTGAAATGCTTTTGGAATATGCTTTAAAATCAGTGAGGGTTTCATTCAAGTACGAACCAGTTAAAGTTCCGTATGGGTGTGCGTGGGTGGGTGTGGGTGTGGGGGGAGAGAGAGAGAGAGTACCTGACAGCCGGAATCGAAGGACGATGATAGGATTGGATAATTAGGGGTTGATTTTGGGTATCATGGGGGTGTTGTGTGATTTTGGGTGAGGAGTATGTCTGCGATTTTGGGAGGGTTAGTTTACTTTGGACGAGAACAGGTTTTCGATTTGATATGGGGGAAAGTGTCGACCCTATATATTTCTCCTTCACCGTACGCGTCAAAATTTTTTTGAGGGAAAACGATTGGTCATAAATACAATACTTATTAGATATGTATCTATATTTTTTAATCAAAAATAATCATAGTAAAACAAATTATATACGATTGTTATATTTAAACTGTCATATAAATTAAAACTAGTAAACATATAATGATAGTTTATAAAACATATATGTCAGATAAGTAATAGTATTACACTTTTAATGACATTTTTTTAAATGTCTTAAAGCCATTTTAATTGTCATAAAAAGGTATTTGAAGAGTGCGACTGTGTGATAATTGATTAAATTTATTCGCAAGTTTCCAATTCGGCACACTTATTTAATTAGAGTATATTTTTAAACCAAATTAATTCAGCCCCTAAACATGCATCTAAAAGTGCATGTGTCAACCCATATATAAATAAAGCATGTGACATAAATATTCAGGAAAAATTCCCCAAAGGGGCAAAACCTTTTATTTCACTATAATTTTGTAAGAAAACGGCTTACACGGATTACAATGAAATAAGGTGACATACGAAATACCCGCAGGTGTCGGTTCCGATGTCTCGACTGGAACTTTCCATTTCCAGGGGGCAGCAGTGAAGAAGAAGACGGCTCCTCCACAAGTTAATGCTGGAATTTTCCCTTTTCAGGACTGCAGCAATGAAGAAGAAAAACGGTTTCTCCACAAGAGTGAACTTTATAAGGACTCCCTGCACAATAGCATGCAACTGTCGGTTGTAGAGCTCTCCCCACAAAGAATAAACCAAAGAAAAATATGTTCTTGGGTTCAACAAAAGAATTCATATAAAGTAATTGGGATTTTGTGAATTAAAACAAAAAAATTTGAACCCTTAAAATTATTGGAGAAAAACTTTATGCCATAAGGTATTGAATTAAATCTGGGCAGATACACAAAAGTTTCAAAAGAATAAGTCTCTTAAAAGTTGAAACTATTCTCCACGTTTTTCAAGGCTGCCAGGATCCCTTTTTATACAAAATCTGAGTCGGTCAAAGGATATGTATTGCAGCAGCGTGTCAGCCAAAAAGCAGGGCCATTTGAACGAGAACCCCATCTCGCTTGAACGAGATCGTGTGTCATTTGAACAACTACGCGCGACATCCCAATGTTATTTGAACGCGATTGAGATCTCGCTTGAACGACTTTGGCATCGAAACCGAGGTACGTTTACTGCTGTAGCAGTTTCTTCACAAAACTTTTTAAAACAAAACTTTCTCTTAATAACAGTTATAAAACCTCTTTAAAAAAACATTTTTATATAAAAGCTTTTCAAAACCTTTTTGAAAATATCCCAACACTCTTAATATGAAATGTAAATGAAACTTTAAAACAATATCTTACCAAAGTTCATATTGTTGGGCTTGAATGTTGAAGGCAACTGGTAATTCGGATCCGTCTTTCGTAGATGCAATCTTCACAATTCTTCGACGACTTGTAGCGGTATACGACATAATTAATTGTGACGGACTTATTAAAAATATGTCCTTATAAATATCCCCCTATGTCTATGCTGGTACATACATAAAAACATCTGAATTATCAAAAACCAAAGTGCCTATACAAATCTACCCTCCCAAGAATCCCAAAACTGAGAAGGTAAAATTTGTAAGTTCTCAATTTTATCTTCAACATCAAAAACTCTCAAAGCTTTTCTCATCAGGGTGTGCAATATCATGATCTTCAATCTTCGTACCTACACACATGAGAAAAAGCAAAATACCTTCGTGACGCATCGAATTTGAAATGATATAAGAATAAAGCATTAATAAATCAAATCTCCCCCGTAATGCAAAAACTCCCCCATAACATGATAATTCTTTCTCCCCCTTTTTATGATGTCCCCAAATAGACAGATAAGAAGAAATAATCAAAACATGGAGTGTCACGATACAAACATAGCAAACATGGATCAAACTACGCGCATGCAAAGGGATATATCAAAAATCTCACAAATTATTTTTTTTATTTTTCAATTTTTCATACAAAAATAAGATACCACTTTGAAAAATATGATACAAAAATCACACCATGGATTTAAACTCAAACAACCAAGTCATGGAAATGGAATGAACGGGTGTGAACACATTCGATAGGTAAATTAACTCAATCAAGCATATGTGCATGATGCATATGTGTACCCCTAACGAATGAACATCAAAAGTATCCTTAGGTGAAAATATTATTGAATTTAGATGACATTGTCTTATGCAAATCAACAAATCAAAGTCAAAATTATTTTCACACCAATAACGTCCAAAACTATTTAGCACTTTTTCAAGATTTTCAAGGACGTGAAAACCCATTTTTATTATCCAACCAAAGACCCTCATAGATATTTTCTTTTAGAGGTAATCTATATTCTCAAACTTTGGAGAATTGGTGCAAAAACCTAAATGGCCCATAATTGGCATGAATTTCTTTTTACTGCCTTCAAATTTTTTCGGGCTCTTTTAAACCTCTTTGGACCCCGGATAATAAAATTCCTTCATTTTTTAGGTCCAATTTAACGGTGGCTTAGTATTTGCAAAGGCAAAATGAACCTTTCACAACCCTTCCCCGTTTTCAAACAAAACACGCAAGCTCACAAAACGGTTTTTATATGCATAACCTTTTATCAAGTTTTATCGCGCTTGGTTCGTTTTAAGGACAGAATTGAAGTAAAAACACCCAACCAACATGTGATAAGCCAAGCACAATAATCAAACAAATTCGTGCAAGTGTGCAATAAAGGAAATCATGAGTCAAATATGTAGGAAGTAACACTTAATTACATCTCAATGATTCCAAACATTGTAAAGCACATGGATGAATTGACCTATTGTCTCAAAACACTATCAAATAGTCACATGAAGAATGGAATGATGTTGTGACTTGGTCATCCTAAGTGTTTATCCATAAAAGGTGCAAACAAGATACAAAAATCTTTTTTGATTTTCAAATTTGACCAAAAAAATATATGAATGGACACTCAAAACATAGAAAATCTTTTTGTATTTTTCAAAAAAAAATTTAAAATAAAAAATATATACAAAAAGTACATGTCATTACACTAGAAAATAAATATCATGAAACCACAACTAGTTTATGATAAACATGCAAACACAATCATCTATATGATATGGTGAGAGAAGAATCATATGCAAGCAAACGGGAGTCAACTTGTCTAAAATCTAGTGCTTCTAAAAGTGATTTCCTAACCCAAATAGATGTGAAATGTCGTGTGGGGGCTTTGAGAATCCTGGGAGCTTGAGAGTGTATGCGCTTGCATTCAAATGAGAAAATTATATATTAAACACCTTTTAACTCAAATAAACCCTAAACAACCAACTAGGTGTGATTTAATCAAGAAGTAGATCATGAAGATTAATCAAACACACACAATTGAGGAAAAATACCCCAAAGGGGCAAAACCATTTATTTTCATTATAATATTGTAACTGTACAATTTTGGATTACAATGAAAATACAAGTGACTAAGAATTACCCTCAGGTGTCGGATTCTGTAGTCGGCGGCTGGAGTTGTCCCTTTCCAGTAGGGCTGCAATGAAGAAGAAGAACGGTCTTCTCCACAATGGAATGAACAGCAAAAGTGCGTTCCTGGGTTGCAAAGTGATTCACAAGTGTTTGGAAATTTGTGTGAATAAAAAAACCTAGAATCTTGGTACTCAATAGGTGAAGACTTAGAGTTTTTTGTACTCTAAAAATCGTGTATGGAAGTCTTAAAAAACCACTTCCCGTAGTGGGTTTATAAAGGAAATGTTTAGCCTAGAAAATCTGACCACGATCTGCTGAAGATTATCCCAGGTGGACCGGTCCGGGTCTGAGGCGGATCGGTCCGAGGGGGGCGGATCGGTTTGTTTTTTATTTGGCATTTTCGATTCTCTATCGATCCGGGGTATACTGGCTTTCAACAAGAGGATCGGTCCGGGTCTGAGGCGGACCGGTTCGCAGGTGAATCGGTTCTTTTTCCAGGGCGGACCGGTCCGGGATTGTCAGACTTTGATTCCTCTTCTTCTTTTGATATTCGGATCCGTTGATGACTGTATAAATCTTGAATTTCTTCAACGGTGTAACGGCGTACGACATAACAAATTGATAATGGACAAAAATATCCTTACAGAACTCTAGACATAAACTTCCTAGGATATTTTCCAAGATCAAAACAAAAACGCCTAAGGTGACCTTTCCTACCACAATATGAACATGTGTAAACGGGAGGACCGACACCTATGAGTTGACCTTTTCCAACATCCTTGGAATTAGTAGACCCTCTAAAATAAATAATGGTTTTGGCCTTAGCATTAGCATTAGAAGCATGAGAACACAAAGAGCCATTACCGTCACTATCAAACCTACTTGAGTTTGTAAAATAATTTTTTAATTTCAAATTTTTTTACTCAAGCAAAGAATTAGACTCTTCCAAATTAAGGGACTCCTTTTTCAAGTTTTCAATAATTCCAAAAAGCGTATCTCCCTCTCCCTCAATTGAAGCAAACTTTTTCCTATAAGTCTTTTCACGTGCCACAAACTCATTGACTAAAATATTTTTATCGTCTTTGGCACAAACACAAACCATCGAATTTTTAAGGTCCTCCAATTCTTTCTCTAAAAATAGGTACCTATCATCACTCTCCTTCTTGGACAATTTTAAAGCAATAAAGTCATGGTCCAAGGAAACAAATTTTTCACGATAAAAATCTAGTTGATTTTGCACCGTTTACAAAAGATCCATCGCGGATTTAAAACGAGAATTTTCTTTTTCCAAAACTTTAATTCTTTTTGCAAACGTCAAATTCAAACGATTTATATCATCAAAACTCTGACTCGGGTCATCAAAGGAGGGCATCCGATTAGATAAGTGCTCCATCGAAAAAATTACGATTTTCAAAAAACTGATTTTAAAAAAAATCAATATCACACAAATTTTGCGGAAAATAGGAATACGTAATAAATTAGCGCAACCTGCTCGGATACCAATTTGAAGAGTGTGACTGTGTGATAATTGATTAAATTTATTCGCAAGTTTCCAATTCGGCACACTTATTTAATTAGAGTCTATTTTTAAACCAAATTAATCTGGCCCCTAAACATGCATCTAAAAGTGCGTGTGTCAACCCATAAATAACTAAAGCATGTGACACAAATATTCAGGAAAAATTCCCCAAAGGGGAAAAAACTTTTATTTCACTACAATTTTGTAAGAAAACGGCTTACACGGATTACAATTAAATAAGGTGACATACGAAATACCCGCAAGTGTCTGTTCCGTTGTCTCGGCTGGAACTTTCCCTTTCAGGGGGCAGCAATGAAGAAGAAGACGGCTCCTCCACAAGTTATGGAAGGAATTTTCCCTTTCCAGGAGGGCAACAATGAAGAAGAAAAATGGCTTCTCCACAAGAGTGAACTTTATAATGACTCCCTCCACAATAGCATGAAACTGTGAGTTGTAGAGCTCTCCCCACAAAGAACAAACCAAAGCAAAATATGTTCTTGGATTCCACAAAACAATTCACATAAAGTAATTGGGATTTTGTGAATTAAAACAAAAATATTTGAACCCTTAAAATTGTTGGAGAAAAACTTTCTGCCAAAAGGTATTGAATTAAATCTCTGCAGATACACAAAAGTTTCAAAAGAATAAGACTCTTAAAAGTTGAAACTGTTCTCCATGTTTTTCAAGGCTGCCGGATCCCTTTTTATACAAAATCTGAGTCGATCAAAGGATAAGTATTGCAGTAGCGTGTCAGCCAAAAAGCGGGGTCGTTTGAACGAGAACCCCATCTCGCTTGAACGAGATCATGTGTCGTTTGAACAACTACGCGTGACAGCCCAATGTCGTTCGAACGATATTGAGATTTCGCTTGAACGACATTGGCGTCGAAACCGAGGTACGTTTACTGCTGTAGCAGTTTTTTCACAAAACTTTTCAAAATAAAACTTTCTCTTAATAACAGTTATAAAACCTCTTTAAAAAAACATTTGCATATAAAAGATTTTTAAAACCTTTTTAAAAATATCTCAACACTCTTAATATGAAATGTAAATGAAACTTTAAAATAATATCTTACCAAATTTCATATTGTTGGGCTTGAATGTTGAAGGCAACTGGTAATTCGGATCCGTCTTTTGTATATGCAATCTTCACAATTCTTCGACCACTTGTAGCGGTATACGACATAATTAATTGTGACGGACTTATTAAAAATATGTCCTTACAGTATTTTTATTGTAGTGAATACTATGTACTCCCCCTATCTATAAACTTCTACCCTTTTGTCACACAATGAGACAAAAGAAAGAACTAAGTAAATACTGAGAAAAATAAAGTTGGGAAACTAACTAGAGTGAACGTGTTAATTAAGCCAACAAAATGAGAGACATCCATATAGCGAGTGAGCAATTGATACAAAAGTCTAGGCAAAATATGAAACGTGTGATACACATTCCTTAGATAAAATGTTTACAACTACACATAGAGATACACAATATATCAATGAAAAGATATACAATATAATCATGCTAAATCTTAATAAGAATTAGAAACCAAACAAGAGTTACATGATCAATATAAAATATAAGCATTTAAAGTTAAATCCTAACTCTCAAAATCTCAAATACCTAAAACAAAAGTTAACATCTCAAAATCCTTTCCTATTATCCACGAAGCACTTAAAATACTAAAAGTCCATCTCGACATCGTGTAAGACGTACCTAACTTGATCTAATTAAACATTGTATCACGTTGATATACTTCAAAATACTCAGAGGGTGAATGACAAAAATACGACAAAAGTCAAGATCGAAAAGAGGAAGCCAATTAATTAGTAATCACGTCTAAATATCCATCATATATAGTATGATCATTCATTCTTCTAGATATTCCATAAGGATGTGGAGAACGAATAAGAGGAGGCACGCACAACATGCGACGGAAATGGTAATCTATTGCGGTCTCCTAATTGAGTGATTGATCTATAATATGACTACATTGAGATCATTCCCTTAGGTTTTTGTGTCACTTCATCCGAATGAAACAAAAACCACAACTTTAAAATCAAGCCTCTGATCATATGACCGAAAGTCCATTCATGAGACTTAATCTCATCCTTTGAATAAGACATGATATGGTTAAACATCATGCTCATCAAATCCAAACTGTAAGAATCGTGTCGAATGATATACAACAAGTACCATGTTCCATCGAAACCTCATGTGGATGCATAGTCAGCAAAAGTTTTGAAGAAACAAACATGTTAATAATTTAGTAGTCAGTTGCCAAGAAAATTTTGGAAAAATTCTTAAAAGACCAACGAGGGAAATGGTCGTCACTCAAACGAAAAACAACTTTTGATTGGGAAGGAATATGACTATTCTTCAGGAATAGGTAGTTAGGAGACATGGCAACCTTAAGATTGTAATGATTTTTATCATATCGATGGGTATGTACACCTTCAAACCATTAACCATATCATATATCACTTCAAATCCCATTTCAACCTTATCCTTATTTATAGAAGCATAAAAATTCTGAACCAGTTTTGGATAACAACCCCTAGGTTAAGAAAACAATATCATGATGTCTCATAATTTGAGGCACACGAGTCTCGGAGGGAGAATCTAAATTAATCGAATGTTCCCAATGCACTGAGTATGTAGATGATATTTCATCGAATCTAGAAGGGGTTCTGGTAGAACTCGAGGCTCGTGAATGCAATTTTAGAGCTATTTCAATAGCTTAAAATCACGAACCAAGACAAAAACCACATAATTCCTATCGTGATGTAATACAATTCACCTTGTTAAAACTAAAACGTGAGTGATTTCACCATCTTCCTTTGGATAGACTAGTTTTCACTAGGTGAAAATTTTAACTTTTTCACTATTTATTGTTTGGATGGTCAGAGCAATATGGTTAAAAGACCAAATGACCATATTACTCCCATACTTCAAATGCACACAAAAAATGATTATATTTAACTATTTAATTCTCATCGCGCAAGTTTCACAACCACAAAAAATTAACAGATATCCACATACCTCATAAACTCAAATTTGACATATCCCCACCCACCACCACATATACCCACGCATTTTATCATTTTTGCACATCGAATTTCTATAAATTTATAACACTATAAAATCACATTGAACGCATATAAATAGTTGCTAATAAAATATAATATTGTCCGAATATAACGAAAAATAAATAAACTAACATTTAACAAAGTCAAACTTATGGAATATATCCACTATCCAGCTTCATAATCCCACCAAAGGGCCTACGAATCACCTCACAAAATGACATATTGTGGCTAAGAAATTTGCCTTCTCCTCGTCAATTACATTCATAAACAAGACCGCTCGATGTGGATTAGCCATGTGGGTGTCCACCACTATCTCGGCGTGAGTCAATCCCTCAATCTTTATAATCTCTTGCCCAATCTTTATTATATGTAGAAGGGTACATGAGTAAACCAAAAATTATATAACAGTTTTACGAGCAGATAAGTATTCGGGCAACCCAAGTCATCTCCAAAATTCATACGAGCAGTGCTAGAAAAAATGGGTGCTTGATCAACCCAACTTAGCTCCAAAAGTCATACAAGCAGTACCAACAAAAGAGGGTGCTCGAGCAACCCAAATCTCCATAAGGTATGCGAGCAGTACTAGTAAATCGAGTGTGTAGAGTAACCCAAAGCTCCAAAGTAATGAGAGCATTATCAACCAGAGAGGGATACTCGAGGAACGCGAAGACATCTCTAAGAATAAGATCAAGTTCATGAGCAGCCTTTGTTTGCCTAGTGAAGTAAAGTTAGGATTGGTTATTTAAGTAATATAGAAATATGTAAAATGAGACCCTCATAAACTAACACTTAGTCTTTTTATTTTAGACAGGTTAATTTAACAAGAGGCGTTAGCCGAGCAAGCAAAGGCTCGAGTATATAGCCAGTTAGGACCTATTAAGAGTTTTAGTTTAGAGACTGAGAGATAAGTCTTATTGAATAAGTTAAGGCTCAACTACTTCAATATCTTAGGAAAGAGAGAATACTAAGGCACGGGACACAAGAGGTAACTTGCACTCACTTGCATTACACAATCCACATTAGTTATTAACGTGCAATGAACGACTTACTCACAACACATTTTAACAAAGCCAATGACGAGTGACCATCAAGGCCACTTGTAAGTTTTCAAAATTGTTCACCAATTAATCGTTTATAAATAGACAAACTAATACTTTTGGTACCATGGCCTATAAGATCACCATTTTAGCACTATTACACCAGGTGTTACTCCACAACAGACATATCATGATAAATAGTGCCAAATAATAATAAGGACAAAAAGTATATTTAAATACTTATAACATAGGAATTCCCTTTGGCACGCATGTGCCCCGTAATATTTTTCTATAAATAGAGCATTTGAGGCATAGTCACTATCATTATCTCATTAACATTGTTACTCTACACTAACCAAGATATTGAGGTGATTGTCTCTTCACTCTTAGAGAATCATTAGTTTAAAGTGGTTAATTCCTTTACTTACTGTTGAAAAGTTTTATTCAATCATTATTTTCTTAATATTGTAACCACAAACATTAATATTATATCGAAAAGTTGGTTTTTGGTCTTTGCTCTTATTTTTAGAATATTATTACCTTGAAGATAGTTTTCATTGGAGTGGGTCATGCATCACCCATTTATAGTTATCCATAGACCTTAGTATAAATACCTTACTATATTTGGTGACTCTGTTAGGGATGTATCCTCATTACTATGGAAAAAGAAGGTTATAACATTTTCAAGCAGTTAGTCTTTGAAGACACTTCGATAGGTAATAGAGTTCAAAGAGACTAAACCACCAATGAAAAGGTTGTTGTTATAGAAGTGAGACATCCTGACCCCTTTTTAGGACATATGAGCAACTCAACTACTCAACAACTTAATGGAATGAATCTTGTGAGTTTTTTTTTATTTTCTGAGGCAGCACAATGTGGACATAGAAAGTTGAGGGAAAGTATGTGCTACGTTAATGGTGGTTCCTACTGGAGGAGCGGTTGCCGTAAAGGGGGCCGGTAAGGAAGGTGGTGGCTAACCAGACCCCAACCCCCATGAACTCACTAGCTGTAAAGAAAACAGAGGTGGAGGAATTGCCTTCTAAGGCGATTACAATAGAGGAGGTGAACAGTCTTCTCTCACTCAAGTGGGAATATCCTCCCATGTATGAGGAGTTAAAAAATCCTTATCCCACTATTGTCAATCAGAAGTCGTGCCTCGAGAGGTATGTTCCACTAAAGTTCATGAAGTACAACAAAAAAGGTACAAATCCTAGAGAGCATTTCAAAAGGTACGTGGAATAGCTCGGTGTGTGCCACAACGACAAGAATTTGAGATTGAGGGAATTCTTGAAGACTCTAATTGGCAAAGCTTACTCATGGTACTCCCACCCAATGCCAAATAGCATTCGCACATGTGAAGAGATGCGCAGACAGTTCTTATAAAAATTCTTTTTACCCAAATATGAGTTTACTTTGAGGCATTTGGATCAAAAAGTGCAAAAACCTAGTGGGCCATGAGGAGGCTATGGAAGTAAGGTTACTGTAGATCTGCGTGGAAGTTGAAAACCTTTCTAAGTTGTTTAACACAAACAGTTAAGTAAGCTCCAAATTACTCTTTGAGGAAACTCTTTTTTTTAAATCTCAACAAGAACACAAGATGTGTTAAATATTGAAAATATAAACAATTTATTTCAGATTCTTAAAAATAGGTTTTAAAAATTAAACCTAGATCTACTTTGCCACATTAGTAGTGAATAAGTAAAAATCACACACAAGAGACGGTATCTTTTATGTGATGAAATCCCAAATTAGGGAAACCATCCACGGAGGTCTCTACACCTCAAAATGAAAAATCCACTAAAATCAAACAACAATTGCAAGATTACAATCACTTAGCATGCATTCAAGATCCTAAGTCTAAGATAAGAAATATATCTACTCGAGCTCCCCTCTCAAAAGTAAATTTGATCTGACTTGACCTTCTGAGCAGCTTCCTTACCTTCCTCCTAGTTCATTGTTTGCAGTGGCTCAAATAACTCAATATCTCACAAAAGAACCACATTGACTAAGTTTTCGTGTGAGAGTGTTGTCATAATGATGTGATTATAACTACATGAAACATGCATCTCACACCTCTCAAGATTTATACAAATAAATCCTATCAAATTACATCAAATCTATATGAGATGTGTGAGTTTAAACTTCTTGAAAATTAGACTTCGTTTTAAACTCAATATTTCAGATCTGTGAAAAATATTTCTAAAAAATAGATTGAGTGTTTTAATACTCTTATTTACATACCAAAAGGTTTCACAAAGTGTGAAACTTATATTTTTTGAAACACAAATATCAAATCTGGAATAAACACAATATTTTGAAGTATCTTTTTCAAAATATTTGAAACATAGAGTGGATCTAAACAAATATAAACATATTGAATAAGATCCAAAAAATAAGAGATGACATAAACCCTAAAATATAACTTGAAATGTGTCTCTTAGTAATTCTCACGATCTCTAGAAAGAAATGCAAAACTCAAACTAAGATCGGGTTCCTAAGAGAGATACTGGTTGAAGAGGTTCTTCAAACTCAGCCAAATACCAAACCCTCAACAACATAAATCGTCCTAACTCTCAAGATATAGTTTTTTTATGTGTAAGAAACTTCAAGGACGTGTTTTGTTTTGGAAAGAAAAACTAGAGTTGTCTATGGTGACTGGTTTTCTCTTTTCTCTCTTCTCTCTTTTTTCTCTCAAATGAGAGGAATGATCGAAGTCTTTAAATGTTTGACCAAGGGTCTCCATTTATATTGGTCATAGAAGGATCCAGATGTTCGAAGGAAATAAAGGGTCGGGATTGCTTTGACGATTCAACTCTAAATCTAAGGGTTGAAATGGCACCGCTCAAACACTTGCTCTGATTGGCCCTAAACGATATCGCAGCGATCACTTCAAAACACAAATGGCTATGAAGAGTGTTAGAGATTGTGAGTGTAAGGAAACACATATGCAACCCGTAATGATATAACATATGGGTCAATATAACATGATGTAAAACGTGTGTTTTAAAAGAATTTAAAATCTCATTTTCTACCACAAAAGTCTTTGTCGAATTTAGATTCTTACCCTGGCATATTTTTTTTAAGGAATAACAATAATTCGATTTTAACCCCAACACTTTAAAAAAAGATATTAATTATTTAAAAATCATTTTAAATGATTTAAAAATGTTTAAAATAGTTTCAAAATGTTAGAAAAACTCCTAAAAATATATAAACACGTGTGCACACACATTTATACCTATATTCATGATTTGTGTCCTATAGTGTCTTCAAGAGATAAGAATACTTCCCTTTTTGGTAGATATGTGTTCCTTGGACTAAATGATATTTGTTGATGAAGTTTGTATACCTTAGAGGGGATGGTCGAGAAATCTAAACTTTTTTTGTCACCATATCCAAACTAGTTGGAACTCCTGTATAGTGCAGACTCAAGTGAGTCTACCATATAATGTGTTATCACAAGTCTTACTCGAGGAATACAAAGTCCACTTAATAAATGCAACTCACGAAAGAACCTGTAGGGAGGTCACTCAAGCATTAAGGAATATAAATATGATTATAAAGACAAAACCTCAGAGTTATAGGACTCAAGTGGTTCTTTAACTAGGAATATTTCAAGTTGCTCAACTACATATGGTTAGTTGTGGATAGCAACCCCAATGGGAAGAAAGGTGGTTAAGAACCCAACAATAGTGTTTCAGTAGAAAAAAAGTTTGGAAGTGATGTTCTACAGTCGCTACCATGCAGCGTTGCGAAGCTATTGATTATTACCAGACGTTATTGTGTGAGAAGGTATTATGCCCTCCTCACTCTAATGGTTAAGTACCCACAGATCTTGAAAAGATAGATATGAAGTTTTGCGAGTTTCGCTAGAGAGGCCAGCACACAACAAAATATTATTATTATTATTATATGCATAAGATAATAAATGAGAAAGTTTCAAATGTCAGTCATTGGATTCCTCCCATGGACGTCAACGAAAATCAATTGCCATCCGATTAATATGCATTCACAAATATGGTGATATCTCATGATTTCGATAAGATGATGAAGTACGAGGAATGGGCGGAAAATGAAAAAGCACGTGACAAGTGGTTGCTTGGGCTGGCCAACATAAATTTTAAGAGTGATTAGGATAAATAGTTGGAAATTAAAGAAGGCAATGGAAGTGTGGTCCTTACACTCGATGAAGGAGAAGTAACTGAGGTTGAATGTGTCTTTAATGCTCAAACTTATGATGTGAAAATTGATTCAGAATGCACGATGATCGCAAAATGTCCAAAGTTTAAGTGGTTTTTTGGTCAAATTGGAGTCAAATATGAAATTAGATTGGTAGTTACTAAGAAGATTCTCGAGGCAGTGCAAAATCGAGGGGATCCATCCATCAATTAGCATTGCCCCATTCGAAGACTTATCAAAAGGTACACCTAGGAGGTGGTGTTTTCTAAGGCAGATAGACAGGTACCCTTCTTCGATAGCATACCTCTATATATTACTAGTCTAGTAAACGGGATTAGTTTCCCAAGAGCACTATTGGATAGTGGGGCATCGATTAACATAATTCCCATAAACACTCTTTATGAGACAAGAATCTCACAAGAGACGATTGTGTCTGTTCCTCAAGTAATTTTAGGATTTGAGAGCGTGGAGATACAATTACTCGGACATGTGAACGCTGGAATAAAGTTGGAAAATTTTACTTCCCGCATCAAATTCCATGCCATTAATGCTAATAAAAGTTATCATATATGGTAGGCCGTGTGTGGATGCATACTCGCAAAATTATGCCTTTTACGTTACACCAGTGCACAAAAGCCACCATTTACAGGACATAAATAGTGATCAAAACCATAGAAAGACTCTTATTTGTAGAAGATCCCCATTTAGTTGATGCAATATTCCATATAAATCTTGATGAAGAAAGAATGAAGTTTCTAACCAAGGTAGTAGATGATCCCCGAGCAGTTAAGAAGGGAAAAAGAAAAAATTTCATGCACGACAAGTTAGGTCCTCAATTAGTACCTTTCGATAGAAAGGACGGGGGAAAAAAGAAAGATGGAAGAAAATACAAGAATTGCCCAGACTTCCAAGGTAGTTATTTCCCCAGTGGCAAAGTTGTGTATCATTTATAATGGTTTTCACGGGAAACATTTTGGGATGAGAACATCGACCAAGCACTCAAATGTTTTGTAATTGACGATTCCCATATAATGGAGCATGTCAAAGAACCATATGAGAAACCAGAGTGTATGCAAGATGGACCTAGAGAGATACTTCAAGAGCTCGAAGAATTGAACATAAAGGAAGAGGGTGGCAATGAAAGACCCATCTTTATCTCCAAGGGTTTGACTCCAAACAATGAGAAGAAATTTTTAACTTGCTCAAGGAATTCACGGACATGTTTGCATGGAAATACACCAAGATGCTGGGCATAGACCCTGAGGTGAGATCTAATAAATTAAATATTTAGCCTAATATCTTACCAATGAGACAAGCCAAGTGTACTTATAAGGCTGAGCTTGATCTAAAAATTAAAGTAGAAGTGGAGAAGTTACTCGTTGTATTCATCAAACCCTTCCAACATCTAATGTGGCTATCAAGTATTATTCCAATTGCTAAGAAAGACAAGAAGCAAATCTGAGTTTATGTGATTTTAGATATTTGAACTGGGCTTCTCAAAAAGATGAATTTTCATTGTCGAGCATTGATAGCGTGAAAGACGCGATAGCTAGCCACGACGTGTGTAGTTTTATGGATGGGTATGTTGTCTACAATCAGATCAAAACCAATCCTCAGTATGCGGAGAAAATAGATTTCAGGACACCTCTATTAAACTTTCACTATGCGGTTATGCTAATTGGCTTGAAGAATGTTGCACAATATACCAAGGAACTATGATGTTTCATGACTTATTTTATGACATATTGGAATTCTATGTAGATGACTTGGTGGTGAAATCTAAGAAGGAGAGCAAGAATATTCAAGATCTTAGAAGAGTTTTCGAATGCTGGCAGGAGTATAAGATGAAGATGAACCCCTGTAAGTGTGCTTTGGGGGTTACTGCAAATAAATTCCTCGGATTTTTCAGCAATAGGCATGGCATGCAAATTGATGTTGAACAGAAAAATGCCATTTTAATGATGCCGCCGCCAAAAAGTCGGAGATAACTCAAAAGCTTATTGGGTAAAGTTTCTTATTTTACAAGGTTTATACCAGTATTTACAGATGTCACTCACCCTTTCAGCCGCCTATGAAAGATAAGGTAAAATGGGTATAGAGGGATGAGGAGAAAAAAACATCCGAGAAAATTAAGGAGATTTTAACTTCTCCTTAAATTATGATTCCACGAGAAGCAGGTAAACCTTTTTTTTGTACCTCACTTGGGTATGGTTGGCAAGTGTATTTAAATTGGTAATAGAAATGCCTTTGATGTTACAGACTAGTTAGCTTGTAAAGGTTTCGGGATTAAGCTCGAAGATCAGATCCAAGACACCTCAGTCTTCCTGTCAAGACCTATAGACATAAGGACATTCCATATCTATAGAATTGAAGTCAGTATCCAAATTACTAACATCAGAATCAACAACATATTCCTCACTATCATGCTCATCCCCAGTCAAATCATAGTGAGTGGCTTTAGAGTCTTTATCTCTCTCATCATTAATCTTTTCTTCCTCATTTTCTTGATCCTTAAGAACAAATATATAAATATAAGCACGCAAAGTAAATAAATGAAAAGGCTGTAGAAGAATAAAGAGAGAAAAACTACTCACGTGCCGATGGGAGTTAATATGCTGCCTGAGATCCTGTATTTATCTCTTTATTCAACCTGGGGGTCCACAGATAAAGGGATGCTCGCACCTTTAATATGAAAATAGACAAACAGATTGAGAATATTCAAATATTTACAAAAGTATAAACAACTAAATAAAAGTTATGGAAGATTAATACCCGAGTCTCCGCAGGCAAAGGAGTACTCGTAGTACGCACCTATAAATAAGGAAATAGAAGGTGACTACTCAAGCTTTAGCATAGTAAAGCAAGTAAACAGTTAAGGTATGTTAGTCTAATTCCTGAGGCTCCTCAGTCCTAGAAGCACTTGCAGTGCACACTAGCAAACAAGGTAACATGATAAGTGAAATACTCGAACACTTCAGAAGTAGACAAAGTTAAGGTATTCCAGTTTAATAACTGGGGCCTCGCAGCTATAGGAGCATTCGTAGCGCTCGTTTGCAAACAAGAAAATAGTATAAGTGACTACCCAAACAGTAATGAAGTAAATAAAGTTAATGTATGTCAGTTTAATACTTGAGGCTTTATAGCTATAGGAGAACTCGTGGGGCTCACCTACAAATAAGGAAACAAGATGAGTAACTACTGGAACACTTGCAAAGAAAACAAAATTCGGTTTGCCAGTTTAGTACCTGAGGAGCTATAGAAACACTTGTAGTGCTCACCTATAAACAAGGAAATAGGATGAATAACTACTTGGAACACTTATAAAATATAAGTGAATAAGTAAAAATATGACAACTCAATACTTGCAACTACATAGATAAAGGAGTAGTCGTAATACTCATCTAAAATATGTCATAAGAGGAGTAATTATTAAAGCATCTGAATGAGTAGATAGATATGAAAGTATGAGTAAAATACTTACATATCCACGGATACAGAAATTCTCGAACCACGTGTGTGAATGACCTGGAAAAAAAGAAAAGTTATTCCCGATCAGCAATACTCATCAAAGAAAAATATGTTAGAAACTTTAGCACTCACAGAAGGAGAAATTCTCGAGATAATCATAGTACTTATGTGAGGCATAGTAGGTTGAATGGTAAGGAAAGATGGAGAACTTATGCCAATCACACAATAGATAGACCAATCTTATAGTATTTTGTGTATATGTCGTTGTAGAGTAAAGACGGCCAATCAAAAATCCCTTTTGTACCTATAAATACACTAAAACATGTATAATGGCAAGTAAGGAGTCAATACGCGCTACTTAAGTGGACAAGAGCAAATTGAAGGCTAAGAATGATTTTTAAAACAATTGTGAAGGGATATGTATTTAACTAATAAATTGTGAATATTAAACTACATTAATAAATAAATAAAATGATAGAGTGAGCTAACATGTGAAGAGTGAATAAATGTGAGATGATTCAAGGGATTAAAATTCACCGCTTCATCTATTTATTTTTATTACTTAGTTTATCTATTTTAAATACCCCAAAACATATATAAATCCACAAATCAACTCTCGTTGCAAATGTAAAGTTACATATAGTCATTTTAGAAAATTAATATTTAAATTCTACATAATTCCAAAAATTAGATTTTAAACATTTTCTAATAAATCACCCGCTAGGGAAAATTCATTAAAAATATTTTAAATCATTAAAAATTACATTTTTAGAGTAGAGAAATTCGAACAATAATATTATTTAAAAATTGTCTATCTCTAGTTTAATTAATAAATAAATATTATAATCTGAATTTGTGGTTTTCTCTTAAAATAATTCACCCTCTCTCGAGGCGTAAATATAATTTGTCAAATTTTAATATTAATATTCAAAGGGGCATAATAAATAAATAAACAAACTAAAAATAAAAATAAAAATAATTAAGTCAGGGGCTTCATCTCACCCCTTGAATGGAGTACTTAGCCTCTAATTTTGGTATTATTACATATAAAATGTAATAATGACACAATATGAGGCATACAAAATAAAATGGAATGAGAAAAAAGAATTTAACCAAGTCTCCTTGAACTCAATAATAATTTTCCAAACATGAACAATTAAGTGCACCCATAACTCTAGAATATTACAACACTAAAAGAAATGCCAAAACTCCAAAATTTGTGTCTTACAATATATTTTGGCTCACTCAAGTCACTAAAAAATATAAAAGAAGAAATAAAAATGGAATAGAACTCTACTCCTAAAACTACAACTAAAAATGAGCTCCAAAAAAATGGAACTCTAAAAAAACTACACTACTCTCCTACTATTCGAATTCCTTTCCCCTTTTGAAATGAAGAGGGGTCTTCTTTTATCAGAGGCATGAAGCTAGGGGTATTGTAGATGATGGGTTCGGTAGGGGTTTGGTGCCGTTTGTAGCTGGGTTTGGAAAAGGGGTGTCAGAGGTAGGTCTTGGGATGGGAGGTATAGAGTCGAAGTGGGTTAAATCAGTTCCTGATTTTAGAGAGATAACATGTGGGTTAGGATTCGTGGGTTGTGTTCGGATGTGGATGGAATCAAACTGGGTTGATGGTTCTCTGGTTTCATGTCATGGCGGGTCAGATAAGGGGGTTTGGGGTCATTGGGTTTGTGGTCGAAGATAGTTGGGTCTTAGGTGAATATTAGGTGTAAAGTAGGTGGGTCGCCGGAGTTAAATCACGGTCGGAGGTCTCGCTGGATAGCTCGTCAGCGATGGGTTTGGCTTCTGGTAGTGGATATGATGGTAGGAAATGGGGTGAGGTTTGGTGGAGATTGGTAAGTTCTTAGTTATGGAGGATTAGAGAAAGGTTTAGAGGTGGGAGGAAGAAGATGGTGGTGATGGGGGAGAGGAAAATAAGGCTAAAAGAAGTCTGATTTGTTCTTTGAATTTTGGGGTTCATTAGGTGTGTGTGAGTACCTAACAAAAATTAAAATAAAACAACTTAAAAGCATAAAATCAATAAAAATAAAAAATCTATTAAAATTAAATTCCTAATCTATTAATAAAATAATTTGATAAAGTAAATAAAAAATAATAATAAAACTAAACTAATAAAATAAAATAAAAAAACTAAAAATCTAATAAATACGCAAACCTATTATATTTACATAATAATATAAAAACATACGAACTTAGATTAAAAATAAATGAATCCTAATATTTACAACTATACGCACACAAATAAAACATAAAAATCCTAAAAATATATACACGACTCAATTAAAAATCTTAAAAAAATTATAAAAGTACAAACTAAACACACACAAGGCACAAGTGATGGTTTGGGCTTGGGTTTTGGGACAGGTTTAGCCATATTTAACTGCATCACTGCCACTTTTAATGTACTTGATCACTTCTTTATAGCAATTGGCTCGAATTAAGCTTGTTTGACACCACAAATGCTTATTTACCTACAAAATAAATAAATACCAACATAAGCCCGATTTTACCGAGAACTAGCAAGTAAAATGCATCTATTTGAGGTATAATTGTAACAATTTTGAGTGCTTAACCCCCCCCCCCCCCCCCCCCCACACACACACACACATAGTAAACAGAATATTGGAGTCCTCAAGCAAAAAAAAGAAAGAAAGAAAGAAAAAAGATAAGAAACCAAAAGTGTGCCACATTCGCAGGTACAAGTGATTGCATTTAGCATGTGCAACAAGCCGTTAAACCTCTAGGTTTCCTTAGAGGACGAGTGTTGTCTCGTGAGGGTTTGCAGTGAATATACCCACAAAATTATTTATTTGAAAAAGGAATTTAATCTCATCTTTAGACAGAGAAACATCATACAATCCATCATTTAAGGAATACGAGAAATGAACTATGAAGTATATTAAAGTAAACTCACTTAATACCCAAGGAAAATATTTTCTATAACTCAACGTGTATAGTGTGAATCACTTAAAACAATTTTAAGTATCATAAAAGTAATTTGTAGATCACCTTTTAAAATCAATGCTTCGACTTCCGAATCTCACCGAATATATCCCTCCAAAATGATCTCTCGAGATTTGGGTAGGTGTATCTCTCTTATGTATGACGATGTGAGTAAATTTAAACAAGTTTAAATGTCTTGCAAACAAATAAGAAAGAATTGATGCAATAATGAATTTGATCTCAAGGAAGAAATGCAAATCACTATATCGAGAGTGTCGAGTAATTCACCACGTAGACTTTTCATTTTCCTGAACACTACACCAAAGGTAAGAATGGGGTTTAATGTAATGAGGGGAAATGAGATGGGTAGTATGGATGATATGATTATTTTTTAGATTTACAGAAGAGTGGAAAACTTACACAATAATGTCTCCATTTCATAAAATTTTGATCGCATGCTTTTCTTTTTCTCTATATTATTTTTCTTCTTTTCTCTTTTCTCTTCTTTTCTTTTTTTTTATTTGTGATGATTTTTTATGCGATCCGAATCATCTTTTAGAGCACGAATGAAGATATTTTATATATATAATTTCAAATAGTCTTTTTCTCAAAAACCAAGGGTAATATGGATGGTATGAACGATGTGGTAATATGAAAAATGGATGGTGGGATATCGAAAATAGGGTAAATGATTAGTCTTCGGGACAAACTAGAAGACATGTGTTTCTTATAACTCGAAAGTGATGTCATCCTCGGTGACTATGATAAAATTTGAAGTACAATGAGATCATTCAATGACTTAAACTACAGTATCCAAAGGAAGTTGAGTCAATTTGTGATTCGAATATTGCATAAAAATTCTTAAAAACAATGAAAAACTCAAATCTCACGGGTTTTAAGTTTCCACAAATAATTTTTAAGGTTTTCATGAAATGTGATAAGTGCGTAAAAAATGTTGAGTCTAGGAATTCATGGTGCAATATGCTTTATGAAGTATTACTTAAGATTATAAATTTGAAAATCGACTTGAGGCTCAACATAGAGTATTATAGACTTTTAATGGTGGGTGATAGATAAATCGCGTCACAGATAAGAAAAATTTGTAAAAAGTGAAAAATGTTACTTGTTTCTGACAAAAACTTTCAAAATAGGTATCATCTTGAGAAATACCCCACCCCCAAACAAACAAGAACGTCGTCCTCAATGTTCTAAAACAAATTTTGAACTTTTTAAAGCATAGGGAATGAAAGAATATACCGAAATCAACTGATAATAAAGTTGCACTGCATGTATCCAACATGAAACCTGAATAAGTGATGAGACAAAATTGTGTACAAGTCTATAAACATGGTAAAGCATTGGGTGGTGAGAAGCACCACCCCTAAACAATATAAGACTCGTACTCAAAAACAAGAAAGGACGGGTTGCCTCCCAGTAGCGCTAAGTTTAACGTCTTCGAACAGACGTAAGCGTACTCACCCTTAAAGATATGAACTATGAAAACACAAGGTGGCAAAAGGCGTGGGTGGCAGTATTTACCCCTAAACAAGTCTGAAAAATCAGTTTTATTTGGACATAGGCTACCCGGGTTAATGCACTTGTATGGCAAAGTGCTTCACGTGATGCAAAGTATCAGTGGACCACGAGTGGGTGGGAAGGAAGCGATATGAAAGTATAGAAAGGAGGATAGTAAAGAGGGACCAATCACGGGCCTTATTGAGCTTAAAGGTGAGGTCAGCAAGGATCGTACAAGCAAGATGCTCAATTCGGTGAGGAAGGCGGAAAGGTGTAGAAATTTGGATGTGATGAGGCTGACAAAAAATAAGTGACTGTTCTATAAATGGAAGATGATAATGGTCGTGACACGTAGACGAGCCGACGATAGTAATAAGGACCACAATGGGAAAGTGGTGCACGTGAAGGAATAAGCTCGGTTTCACGTAAGTGGAGAGTAGGACCATAAATACTCCTCCAGATAGTGGGGTGGATGAAAAACTCACGAGATGGCTCGTGGAGATCAAATTTGGAAGGTGGGTACAAGTAAGTACCTAAAGAGATATTTGGCAATGGGAGAGGTACAGTGACTAGGTTTAAACATGGTGGAGGGTCGGATGGGACAATGGGTGGGTCGGGAGGGATAATAGGTGGAGGTAGATGATCTAACTCGAGAGTAGGGGATACACACTCATCTTGAGGGTCGGAATAGTCCTCAAGGTCCTCCTGAAGAGGGAGTGTGGTATCAAGTGATGGAGAGATCAACTTATCCACTATTGTGTCATCATCTGTAATGGTGAAATGGTCTAATGAGAATTAAGATCCGAGATATTAGAATCAACATCAATATTAGACTCAAAGTGAGACAAACATCTTTGGAGAGTATCCATAGCAAGGGATGTAGGAACCATCTCCGATTCAATCTCGGCACATTAGGGAGAACTCGTATTCGGAGCTAACCTATAAGGAATGGGTGTCTTGAGGACACACTCAATGGGTTCAACAGGTATAAATTTGGGCGTATTTTTGGATATAACGAGTGGGTAACCTCAAATGTGGATTCTTTTGGATATGGAAGGGAAGGAAGAACCTGGAAGTTAGGTTCTTTTGGATTATTAGGGTATGGATCAACCTCACATTCTACGGATAAGTCAACACAATTATCAACTTGGGGATCTGACCACGAGGTGGTCGCAACTTCAAAATTCTCAGGGTAATAGGGTTAGTCGTACTCAAGATCAGTGTCACAGGATGACTCATCATCGTTACACGTGGGTGCAACAATGGGTTGACTTGGGAGGTATTTGACTCACTCGCACACTCAAATTCAGTTAAGCATTGTTCAAGCCATTGAAGGGCTTGATTTGGATTTGAGTGGCTTGCTCTTGCTCGAGGATCAACTTTTGTAAGAGGTTTTCGAGAGAGGATGTGGATGATGGTGGTGAAGTGATGTGGGGTGGTGCAATGGTGTATGGTTGAGGTGGACATAACTCGCTATTAGCATTACCATGCGAAGAATACTCGTACGAAGTGTGTGGAGTGGTATCAAGTTCATTATATAGGATAGGATGGCCTTCGTGAGAGACAAAAGGAAGAGAATCATGGGTAGCATAGTGAGGGGACTGGTCAGGATGGGGTGCACTAGATTTCCTTGACGACTGGTTAAACGTGTGAGAATCCCTAACATGGGGTTGGGATTCGTATTGGGTGGGAGGGTGATCAATCCGCCATAAATAATTTGGTCGCTCACACCACTCGGTATTAGATAAACCATGATAATAAGTCGGAGTGGGTTCCGAAACAATGTCATATGGGTACACAGGTTCCATGGTGGGTTTGGATGGATAAGGAAAGTACGGGAACTCATGGGACATGTGATTCGCGTGGGAACAATAGGTGCACTGTGAATACAGGAAATGCATAACGTAGTCCCTTAAAGGGCGTTCGTCGACCATGACGAGAGAACTATTTTTTGGGATTTTTTATTTTTTTTTAAAAAGAAGGAAAATGTTTTTGGTATTTTTTTTAATAAAAGACAAAAAATGATTTTTAAAAATATGGAAAAAAATGTTTTTGGATTTTTAAGAAAAATGATGAAAAATATTTTTGAAATTTTCAAAAGGGATAAAAGTGGACTCGGTATGAAACACACACTAACGAAGCACACAAAAATCGACTACCAAAGGATGTGAATTAGAAACGTACAAGCAAAGGAAAATCTTAACTAGCACGTAGCTAATTTTTATCTTCAATTAAGTGATTGGGTAGTCAAATTTTTATTAATCCGCGGGTAAGAAAATCACGGAGTCGTATACGTCGCCTTTAGAAAATGCACTCCTACTTGGCTTGCTAGTTGGTTAATTTTGATTATGTGATGGCACGAGTTAACAAGAAAGTGGAATTAAGTGATTGAGTCGGGTGGTGAAATCTCTTCTCGTTTCAATGATCAGGTGTAGGTCTTAAGTCCAATTAATTCATCAAACCTTTTAAAGTAAGACTGTGCAAAAAATAAAGTCATATAAGAGCAATAAATGGACTCTCTAAAAGGAGGTGCATGACTGATAAAGAAATGTACCTTCTATGGATTTTACACACGTAGGGTGAAAATCGAGTTGAGTCGACTTGGGGAAAGGTCACCTAACTTCATTCATCCCCGGGAGTTCTATCGACCCAAAGTGTAGAGGCTCAAAATTACACTCCAAGGGCATTCACTCTCTACCTTATCCCATTTCCTTTTTAGTTTTTTTTTAAAATTTAATTATTATAAATAATTGGTGTTCAAAATCACCACAAATAAATGTACAGAGCCTCAATATCTTAATACAAATAATCTAAGAAAAATAAAGAATATATACAAATGAATAAATGTACAAGTCTTCAAAACGCTCCTCAACTCGAAAAGTCGGCAACGGCACTTCATGAAAAGTCAATCGCCAAAGTTTGAGCAAATGTCCAATGCTTAAAAGGCTGACAACGGCGCCATTTAATATTACATCTTTTGTGTATATGTCGTTGTATAGTAAAGAGGTCAATCAAAAATCCCTTTTGTACCTACAAATGCACTAAAACATGTATAATGGCAAGTAAGGGGTCAATTTGCGCTCCTTAATGTGGACAAGAGCAAATTGAAGACTAAGAATGATTTTTAAAACAATTATGAAGGGATATGTATATGACTAATAGAGTGCGAATATTAAACTGCACTAATAAATAAATAAAATGATAAAGTGAGCTAAAAATGTTACCTGCTCTAAAGAGGTAACAAGTATAGTGGGAACCACTCAAAGACATATTAAAAATTGGCGAAGAAGGAAGATTATGGAATTGAGGTATGTTGTCAATAGATAGATGTACTCGAGGGATATATATCCTACCCGAGATAGGCAACTCTGGGATAATTACCCTATGTCAAGAGAATACCATCAAATCAAGTGTAACCATTTAGTGATAGTCCTTATAAAGAGTAAGAAGTGGTAACATATCATTTTTTTCTTGTAAAAAGGAGAACAGAAAAGAAATATTTGAGGTATATCCCTATAGAGCTAGTTGAGGGGTGGCTTACCCCGAAATGATCTATTGCACCATGAGCAGATATTAAAGGAGCAATTGATATCTATTTCTAGAAACAAAGAGAATAAATATGCAAGCTGAAATCCTCATTGGGTACGAGCAATGTAAAATATTCTTCAAGTACTTGGGAGTGCTCGACGCAAGACCAGTCATACTTAAAGTCATTGATGAACTCTCAGCAGTAGTGGATAACACAATCAAGAGCTTTAAATAAAACCAAAAAGTTAATACACGAGTAGTCACACCATCTTCTCATTATTTAGTGCTTACAAATATAAGAGAGGCCAGAGAAACCAAACCTCTCATGCCAAGCTCAAAGAAGATACCAACATAGACCTCCTTGCATGTGAAAATGGATCAGGAGAGGAAGATAGCACATGAAATAAGTGGAAGGACAATAGTCATCATTAGTGCATCGATTGTTTTAAAAAATGTGACCTACTACAAAAGAGAGCAACAAATTAGTCACAGAATGAAAACTAATAACAAAATCCTAGAGGAAAATATTATGTAAAATACTTAGAGGCGTCCGGAATGGGGAACTTTCCCATGCGACAAATATCCAGTTGTGGTCCTAGTTAAGGAAGGGGAATATATCATCGAATCGTCTTGATAGTCAACAGACTATTCTTAGTCCAGTATAATATTTCCAGTGGCTGATAAAAAAGATAAAGCGTCAGATGAGTGACCTTCATTGATGCCAAGTAACTTAATATCATTTGAAGATGAAGTGTGGTAATGATAGGAAGGATAACTTCCATAATCAATAAGTTCCTCTTCAAATGACCATGGTGTAAAACAATCACTCACATCCCAACTACTTTTATTTTCATTAAATAAGAGAGGAATAACTAAATTACCTTCCACTGATTGAAAAGAAAGTGGAGTAGATGATTGAGTAAGGTTGCTTCAACGACTTCATAACCATGATCATGAATATTTTGGAGAGTTTCTTTAATACCATAATTATATGTATCAAAACCTTAATCAGCCAAGGAAGCAGAGTCCATGGCTTCGTTTACTCATGTTTCCCCTAGTTGCTCGAGTCTTAACTGGATAATGTGGCGAGGAAGTCCCACCCAATTCAGAAGGAACAAAGTTAAAAACATCTTCATTCAGATGCTTTCTTTTAGAAACTTTAACCTTGCTTTGCCTTTGACTTTTGATTGCTTCACTAATAGATGCTTTGAGTATACAATCTTTCGTAAATATGATTCACCGCATGGGAGTAACTTAATCCATAATAGTTTTAATAAATTGACTGTAGTGCCATATCTATTTATGTGTTTGCTTCATCATTAAAATTTATGAGTCGAGGGAATGCTCATAATATATAATTCGTAAGGCACCTCTAGAATACATGACTTGATAAGCCGAATTTGAAGTTTCCAGAGCATAAACCATGAGCGATTAATAGAAGGCAAGTAATCACGAGCCGATATGAGAAAATTATAAAATCGAGAAGTATAGTGAACTACCTTCATGAGTAAAGTTTGAATAAGACTCCACATATAACTCCTCATGGGAAATAATGGAAGGAATGACCCAATTCAATCAGAGAAGGGAGAGTGCAAGGGAAAATAAAAGACATTGTGAATATATGAGGACAATACCTCTCAGACCCATCATCAACGGGTGGATTAAAAACTTATGAAATAGATAAAAAGTACCACCGGGAAAATATACCTCCCAGTCTCTTCTAGTAAGAGCGGAAGGAGAATTCATCAATGTTGTCCAAAAAGGAACTAGTGAGTCCTTAAGAATCTTCTTATTACATCTCGCAATACGAGTAGTGCTACCTAGTAATGAGCGAGGTTCTAGAGCCCAGTTTGGGAATCGCTCGAATAAAAACCCCATAAAAATAAAGGAGTTGGCAAAATTAAAGATGTAATAATGTCCATGAGATCTCTTCATATCATCATGCATTTGATTCAGGCAAGTATACATAGATCGAAGTGTTAAGACAATAAGTGGCATAGATTTACCACGAACAAGTCTCACTGCCAAATGAAATTATAATTCTCGAGGAGAGTCATTGGGTCTTCTTTGGAATAGAAATCTTGATAGAAAAGTTATAAAAAATCATCCAGATGGCTTCATGACTTCAACTTGGGACCATCTTGACTTTTTAGGCCTTTGATTTTAGCCTCATCCTTGGACCAAGGCTCAAACTCTCTAATCCAATATATTTGCCATTTGTAAAATGAGTGCTTGCTCACACATGTATGAGTGAGTATCACCTAATGATCATATTATCCCAAATACTTGTGCAACTCCTCGCACATTTCCTCCTCCTCAAGGTCCTTGTAACCATCTGTAAAAGTATGATTACCCAAGACATGAATTCTTATAAGTTCATAGACATCCTCTGGAGTGATAGTCAACTCAGCTTATCCAATTATAAAAGAATGTGTACATATGCTTCAACGAGATGCCAAAACATTAGGAGCAATCGAATTGTTGTTAATAGTACAACTCTTTAGGGTGTTAAGAGTTATTTCCAAGCCAAGTCCATCAATGACTTTGTGATAATTTTCAATAGATAAGACATACTCAACCTCGACTCCCACTCCTCGGGGACACGAACACATACATCAAAGTTGTTATTTGAGAAAAGGAAAATCCCCTATATCCACTCGATTTCTCAGTATGCTATCAGGAAGAATGACTAAGGAATCTTAACATTTTAGAAACCCCATAAGTGGTCGTTCTACCATCATATCTATAAATCCAATCCCAAATCCCTCTAAGGCACTCAAAAAGTGATCATCTCTCCTAATGAATGGGTCACACCAATATATTGTGAAATCCCTTTTGCCACTCACTTCTAAAGTTCTTGTGTGTTGGATTAACGGAGGAAGAACTACTATCTTTTCCCTAGGAAGCACCCGTAATAGGGGTGGAGACAATAAAAGAAATGACAAGCATAGACATAGAAACGGTTAAGATTCTAAAAACTATAGAAATGGTGATTTGAATGGGTAAAGATCCCACCACCATCTCCATAACAATAATAGAAATGGATATTGACGTGATGTTAGACGAAGAGGCTATTGAAGCTTAGAAAATTTGGCGAAAAGAGGAAAAAAAGACGAAATAAAAATGGCGGACGACAAAAAGGGGTGCCCAAAACTCTTTTTCTATAAGCTTTTCAAATGCAAATAACGTTTTGAAAACTCTAAGGTATATGGTGTTTATGGGACATAGAAAGCATAAAGATATTCTTGAATAAAAAAGTAAGACTAATTATTACCTAAAAAATGGTAAACACTTCCCAAATGCCATGTGTATCCTTGGAGTACCAAAAGACTGTCCTACCAAACCAAATATGTCGGAGCATTTAATGCTAAGTAAAATTAAGGATGATAATTATCCTCTCGCAACCCTAAGAAAATATTTTTTTATGTACAACTCTTTCTTCTCAAACTAAAGAAAGACTCTATCTGAGGGGGCTAATATTGAAGGGTACACGACTAAACCCACAATTATAAAAGAGTTTTACGTGCAGTACTCAATTAAAGTTAATGCTCGAGCAACCCCCAAGACAAATAGAATAAGACAAAGGTACGCATTCGAGCAACCCAAATTAGCTCCAAAAGTCAAGCGAGCAGTACCAGCAAAAGAGGGTGCTTGAGTAACCCAAATCTCCATAAGTTATGAGAGTAGTATGAACAAAGGAGGGTGTTCGATCAACCCATAACTTCAAAAGTAATGGGAGTAGTATCAGCAAGAGGGTGCTGATCATAAACCCCAAAATAACTCTCAGAATAAGAGCAAGTATAGGAGCAGTCTTTGTATTCATAGTGGACTAAAGTTCTAAGCAAATATTTTAGCAACATAAAAATATGTGAAACGAGAACCTCATTAGCTAACACTTAGTCTCATTATTTTAACACAAGTTTATTTAACAAGAAGCCTTGGTCGAGAAAGCAGGGCTCAAGCAGATTGCTAGTTGTGACCTCTTGGGAGTTATGGTTTATAGGATGAGAGGTAAGTCTGGTTGATCAAGTTAAGGCCCAACAACTTTAATATATTAAGAAAGAACGAATACTAAGGAGAGGGACCCAATAGGTCACTCTCACTCGTTCACATAGCACAACCGATATTTATTTACTAGCGAACAGTCAGTGACTTGCTTACAAGATATTTTAACAAAACCAAAGATGAGTGACCCTCGGTATCACTCGCAAGTTTTCAAAATTGTTCACCAATCAACCGTTTATAAATAGAAAAAATTATGCTTTTAGCATGATGGCCGACATGATCACCTTTTTAGCACTATTACACTAGGTTTCACTCCATAATAGATAGAGTATGTAAACAGTGACAAATTGTAATAAGGACAAAAAGTATTTTCAGATATTTATCACATAGGAATATCCCTTTGGCATGAACGTGCCAAGTCAGCCCTATTATTTTATTGTATATAGAGCACTTAGGTAACAGTCACCATCGTCATTTCATTAGCAGCGTTACTCTACATAAACTCCCATATATATTACTCTAGGAGAATCACTGCTCTGAAGTTGTTTATCATTTTATTTACTCTTGAAAAGTTTTATTCAATCATTGTTTGCTCAATGTTGTACCAAAAACATTATTATTATTATATCGAAAAGTTAATTTTTGGTCTCTGCTCTTATTCTTGGAATATTATTATCTTGAAGATAGTTTCCATTGCACCTCATTAAAAAGAACTTTTGTGAGGGTAGACAAGTAAGGTACAGTCGCTTCACAAATTATAGAGAGATTTCCAAATAAGAGATCATTACTCGCACTATGATTAGAGGAAGTACTACCGCTTTCCCTTTTATCTTTCGGTTTTATCCTACAACCTCTACCAATACTACCTATAGTAGAAGATACCTCTATAGCCTCTATCTCTATGTCATCGTCCAAATTGGCACTCTCCGTTTCCGTTGCAACCTCCTCTTTATCAGCATGTTCCTCGACATCTGTTGCCTATATTGCACCATTTTCCATTGCTTTATTACCTTGAAAAATATCAATTAAAGCAATCAAGTGTCGAAATATCTTGTCAAATAGCCCTTTACATTTGGGTGCCTCTGCAAAATAAATAGATATAAAATTTTAATTGATTATTGAGAAAAAACCAACTAACAAAAACAGTTTGACAGTGCACATGAACTAATGGATTAAGTTATTTAATTTAATTCCCCATAATACAAATCCGAATTTTAATCAATTTTTAACCCTTAAGTAACTATATTTTGCATGCGAGTTATGTATAAATTATAATTTGCAATTTCAGTCCAAACATGCAAAACCACACCAGATGAGGACAAATCCCTTTACAGGGCAAAGCCTATATTCAACACTATTGGAATTTTATGAATACAAATGACTTATAAAATACTTAGCTAAACTAAGTTAGATGAGTAGAACTTTAAAAACTCCAACATATACGACCTAGCTCCCAGAGCCATCCACATGTAGCGGTCTACCCTCAGTATTCACCGATTCAGCCTTCTTCTTCAGCAATGAAACCTCATTTCACAAATTTAGCCAAGGTGTGTCACAAGAAACCTTCTTGTTGATGGTAAAAGTGATCTTGAATATATCCCGGGGTAAGAATATAATATGAGGTATTTTGATCACAAAAGAGAACTCAAAAATATGTTCTTGTCTTTCAAAAAGAGTTACAAGAATATCTGATCCCGTTCATTCTTTTTATAAGAAAGGGAGATAAAAAGTATAAACAAAAAAGTTATTGGGAAAATAATCTTTTAAAAAATAAAATTTTGCCCAGTCGTTTGAATGACTCCAGCATCTCATTCGAACGACATTTGAATGTAAGATTTTAACGAATGTCAGTATAATGCAAAAAGTGCCTCATTAAAAACTTCATTGGAACGATAATCGTACGACAGCCAAATCTCGTTCGAACGACACAAAACCTCATTCGAACGAGGCATTAAATTTTTGAAAAAAAAATTCTTAAAACGTTTCGAGTTCCTTTCTAAAAAATATCGCCTCATAAAAAATAATCAATCCCCAGAAAATACTCAGAATCTTTTTACCACATCAAACGCATACTTCTTCCATGATTATTGAGTTGACCAAATCTTACATTCTCTGACGGTCTTCAACATAGTCTTCAAGTATTGAGAAGTAGTGACGGTGACGTGTAATAGGATACGGCAAACCAAAATAAAATAAAATGTGAACAATCATAAAACTTGCTCTTACAAATCTTCCCCTTTGGCTATTCCAGTATAAAACACAAACCTAAGCCAAATTGAATCATATAACTTAATACAAAAACTAACCTCCCAAAATGCAAATGAAATGGAATGTAGAATATGTGAAAGTCTTCGGAATGAAACTGGATCTTTCCTTTGGCTCGCATTTTCTTCATCTTATGAGGGTACAAATGATCATCATCTAAGTGGAACGTCCTACATATATGAGACAAATAAAGATACCGTTACGCATTGAATCTTAAACCAGAAAAAAAAAAAAAAAAAGCTCTTCCCCTCAATTTGTTCTCCCATTTTTTGTCCGTAATAGACAAAGGAGTCAAAACTAACCATGAAATATATACATCACACGAAGAAGTAATATATCATAACAAGAATAAATAAGAAAGCACGGGTAAGGATAATCCCAAAGGCAACCAATTATTTTTTAATTTTTCAAAATTTCAAAAATAAAAAAGTGTACAAATACAACATACCATGGATTAACACTAAAACACCCGGATCATGAAAGCGTAATGTAGAGGTGTGAATATTTTCCATAGATAAATAAGCATATGTAGTCATAACATGCGTGCACAAAGTTTTGAGATACTCTGAAGAAAAGATCTCAAAGTCTAACTTAGGTGTAAAATTGGTGAACTCAAGTGAAATTGGAAAGGATAAAAAAATAGGGGAGTAAAAATTTCTCTCTAGACTCATACTGACAACGGCTCTCTAAGGCTGATAACGGCTATAAACAGCCAGGTTTCACCACCACCACACGACCATTTTTCATACCGTTCACCGTCAGTATACTGATCAGCTAAGGATCAATATATAACACCTTTGGCAGCCTCATTACTTTGGCGAACTATCATTTTCTCGATAATCCCTGCACAGAAATACTCTGTCGGAGCAAGACCAGAAGTGAATTCAACCGAAATCGACCCAAGACCCCATAAATCTTAGGAGCAAACGAAAACATCACTAAATTTTTGGTCGCTATAGTTGATTGAGTCAGAGGAACAAATTCGCAATGGTTCGTTTTGATTGTGTCAGAGAAATCTCAAAACACTACTTAGTCCTATGGTTTGATTTTACTACTGGTCCGATCCTGCTTCAACTGGATAGACCCAAATCAGGGCTTGGTATGGAACGCTCAAGGTCAAACACAAACATGAATCTAGAGCCTTCAGACCCCAAGTTGGTTTGGCATCTATCTTTTGCCCAAGCACTAATAGGTAACCAGCTACATCCCCAAGCAACTACTACGTGTGAATTGAAGAAGCCACAATTGTATAAAGATGAGGCTGCCATTTATTTCCCACAAAGTGAGATAAAATACCTCGTAAGGCCATACACTCAAACCATCATAGGCAAGTTCTCACATGGGAGACCCCCTGGATAAAATCAAAAAGGCTTTCAGTGCGTTAAAACTTAAATAAGTTTGCGACATTGAACTGATGGATCAAAAACACATCATGATCGAATTCAACCATGAAGACGACTTTTTTAGGCTATGTCTTAGAGACTCATGGAGCATTGGGGGCTTCCCTATGAGAGCTTTTAAATAGGATCCAAACTTCAGCCCAAGTAAAGAAAGCAATATAGCCCCTGTTTGGGTTAACTTCCTACAACTTTCGATTCACTTATTTGCAAGAAGCGCATTATTTTCCATTGCACAAGTGGTGCATAACCCTCTAAAGATGGACTCCACCACTATCGCAGTATCAAGATCCAGTGTAGCACGCATCTGCATTGAAATTGACTTGCTGAAAAAACTTCCCTCAAGGATGTGGATTAATAATGGCGACGTTGTCTTCTGGCAAACAATACAGTACGAAACATCCCCCATTTCTGTGCACATTGCCACAAAAGAGGGCATCTGATTTACAGGTGTTTAGCACTTAAAGCATATGCTTCGGGAGCTAACAATGTGAGAAGTAAGGAGGGGCATGAACATAACAAGGATATCGCGGATAAGAATAACTTAAAAGGAGATGCACTAGTCATCGCAAACTATTCTGATCTAAAAGAAAAACTTAACGAGCCAAGAAGAGACGCTAACATCCCCAAGTACCAGTATTAGTGCCAATACCCATTCTCCTTCCTCCCGGATGAGACAAGCAACAACAAAATACCAAGTCAAAATCCCACCACCCCTCCCCCCAAAAAAAATCCTAAAAATGAATTGTAGTCGAGTCACTAAAATTAAATCCAAGGTCCACATCCCAACCAACCAGCAACATGTGTAAAAGCATCAGCATAAAGTTCAGAGATATAGGTCCACAAAAAGGTGGCTCAAAAGAGTAGAAAGAAAATGAAACAAAAACTTTAAAGGAAAAATCAATCCAATTCGAGAATGAGGACGATGATCTCCTTCTGGATGAAAAGCTGGCTTTCATGGAAAAAAATGCTCACATATTTTCAATAGGTAAAATAAGTGGGAGGGCAATTGGATCTACATCCCCACAATCGCAAGGGAACTATTTAGGCATTGTAGACAAGGAAGACAGGGTTGCAAAATCTTTACAATGGGAAGCAGACGCGAGAGCTGGCAGGGTTGAAGATAATGTATTTGACCCCCACTGAAAGGATGACTATAAATCAGCTCCCGAGTATCAAAACTCCCCCACCAGAATACCAAAAACACATGATTCAGACGACGAGACATTGGCAAGGGAAAATACATCTCTTCAACACTTAGAAGAATTTACTAACTCCATGAAGAAAAGAATTCAAAGGAAGAAAGAGTCTATGGGGATCATAGAATCAAAAAGGGCAGGAAAAGGGGAATCAAAGGCTTAAAGATAACCGATCATAGGTCCACCAGAGCATCAATCAGGTATAAAAAGGACTCTTAAAATCGTTATCGCACATCTAGTTTTTTAAATGATTAATCTCATCACTTAGAGTAGGCACTAGGACTACTTCTAACAAAATTAAAAAAATTAACATCTTTGTTCAAAGTCCTTGTTTTAGCGATCTTAGAACCCATGATAAGTGAAAATAAAATTGATAAATGTAAACTCAAATGGGGTTTTGGCAGTGGTGCGAGCAACACAAATGGAAAAATATGGATTTTATGGCGCTACGAAGTGGAATGGGGTTTTTAAGAAATATGGACCAATGCATAACAATAAAAATATCCCATAATACTCTACATAACCAAGTCATTATTTCCATCGTATACGTTAAATGTACTATAATAGAACGTGAAAACCTATGGCGGGACATTAATACGTATAAGGGTTCCCCAATAGGTTGTGCAGGGGACTTTAATGTGGTGGCCAACGCAGATGAGAACGTAGGTGGTACCCCTACTTTTTAGGCATCGATGGAGATTTTCAAACTAATCATAGAATCTTATGGCCTATTAGATAGGAGTTTTGTAGGCTCTAGGTTTACATGGTGCAACAATAGAAAAGAGGAGAACCTTATAAAGCCTAGGTTAGATAGATGGTTGTGCAATGATCACTGGGAAGCCATGTTCCCACTTTCGACAGTCAAACATCTAGGTAGAACATGTTCAGACCATGCATATTTACTTCTCACTATAGAAAATATCTTAGACCTCATCCCTAAACCATTTAAGTTCCATGAATACTGGACCAATCACCCTTAATATAGCTAAACAATCCGGAGAACAAAGATGTGAAGGGAGTCCGATGATAAAATTCTTTATAAAACTCCAAAGACTTAAAAAAGACTTAAAACTATAGATTAAATCTACCTTCCCAAACATATTTAAAATTATGATAAATAAGGAGGATCAGCCAAAATAGAAAGAAATAGAATACGAAAGAGCCCCTAATCATGATAACAGAGAAAGCTCGAGGAGAGCTTAAGCAGAGCTTGTCCTAGCTTTGAGAAATGAAGAAACATACTGGAAACAAAAATTATCCATTAAATGGATCAAACTTGGAGACAACAACAATAAATTCTTTCATAATTTGATAAAAATCAAACATAAAAATTTTCACATTAGTAGATTGATGAAGGAAAACAATAGTTGGGTAGAAAAAGAAGAGGAAGTTCAAAACCCTATAGTCAACCATTTCAAAAACCTTCTTTCTTCTAAAGAATAGGCGCACAATGAACAAATGTTATAACTTATCCCCCCTCTAATCTCTAAAGAACAAAATAATACCCTCCATACCACCCCAAAAAATGAGGAAATAAAAGAGGCAATTACATCCTTAAATAATCGATCTGCCCCAGGCCCAGATAGTTTTGGGGGATTTTTCTATAAAAAATATTGACACGTAATTAAAAGCGATCTTTGTAATGCCATAAGGAGTTTTTTCCTTGGTGAAGAAATCCCCAGAGGATGGTCAAGTACCACCATAGTATTTTCTTAATAACTCTCGTCTTAAGTATTTTCTCACCCAAATTAAAACTAGTATTAACTATGTCCAATAAATGTGCGTAAAACTCATCGAATGACTCAGACTCTATCATGGTAATGGTCTCAAATTGGGTGGTAAAATTTTGAATCTTAGACGCTTTCATAGCATTGGTTCCCTCATGAGTGATCTGAAGTGCACGTCATGCTGCGGTGGAACTTGTCAGGGGTGATGGCTCCAGATATAGAACTTAAGTCGTGAGAGTTGTAGTTATTCCATTTATATTCATCCTCAGTCCATGAAGAAACAAGCTTAGGACTCTCGACATTATCTACGATCACAGTGGGTGATGTCCACCTTCTTTCACATACTAACCAGAAACGTTCATCAACTGCTTTTAAGGCTGACCTCGTCCTAGCTTTTCAGTAAGCATAATTTGAATAATAAAAAATGGGCATTCAATTATACAAATTATCCATTAAAATTCGGCTTTCTAAGAATCAGAAATTTTTCAACAAAAAAATTGACATCAAATTTTTTTTTTGGTGAAAAGAGGATCACACGATATTTTAGTGTAACCGGATCTAATACCAATTTGATAGTGCGCAAGAACTAATGGATTAATGTATTTAATTAAATGCCCCAACACACAAATAAAAAATTTAACCTTTAATTAATTATGGTTTGCGTGCAAGTTATGTCCAAATTCCAATTTGCAATTTTAGTTCAAACAAGCAAAAACACACGAGATGAGAAAAAAATCCCTTTACATGACAAAACCTATATTCCCCACTATTGGAAGTTTATTAATACATACGACTTACAAAACACTTAGTTCAACTAAGTTAGACGCGTAGAACTTCGGAAACTCCAACAAACATGGCCTAGCTCCAGAGCCGTCCACAGGTAGTGGTTTACCCTCACTATCCATGAATTCACCATTTTTCTTCAGCAGTGAAATCTCGTTTCACAAATTCAAAAGTAGAGGAAAGTCTCTACAAGGTGTGTCACAAGAAACCTTCCTGATGATGGTAAAAGTGATCTTGAATATATCCCGGGGTAAGAATATAATATGAGGTATTTTGATCACAAAAGTGAACTCAAAAATATGTTCTTGTCTTTCAAAAAGAGTTCCAAGAATATCTGATCATGTCGAGTCTTTTTTTTTAAGAAAGTTAGATAAAAAGATTAAACACAAAAGATATTGGGAAGATAATCTATAAAAAAAAATCGCCTGATCGTTTGAATGACATTCAAACGACATTCGAATGTAGGCTTCTAACGAAGGTCGGTATAACCCAAAAAGTGCCTCGTAAGAAACTTCATTAGAACGATAATGATACAGTAGTAAAATCTCTTTCGAATAGCACAAAACCTCATTTGAATGAGGTGTGGAATTTTTGGAAAAAAAATCGTAAAAATTTTTGAATTCCTTTTTAAAAGATATTGCCTTATAAAAAATAATCAATCCTCAGAAAATACTCAAAACCTTTTTACCGCATCAAACGCATACTTCCTCCACGATTATCAAGCTGACCAAATCTTACATTCTTTGACACTCTTCAGCATAGTCTTCAAGTATCAAGAAGTAGTGACGGTGACATGTTTGTGTAACAAGATATGCCAAACAAAAATAAATTAAAATGTGAGCAATCATAAATCTTGCTCTTACGCAGTTCCCAACTAATAAAATAATAATTTCGCAACAACAAAAAAAGACTTCCAATCTATAATAAATAGTTTAATTGGAAAAAAACTTTTACCAATTAAATAAAAATTGTTTCAATTTTAAAAAAATAATTCCCAATTATAAAGAATAATTCCCAACAAAAAATAAATTAGTTCCCAATTGGAAAAAAATATTTCCCAATGAAAAATAGTTTTAAATTAAAAAAAATAATTCCTAACAAACAAATAATAGTTACCAACTATTAAAAAATAGTTCCCAACTAAAAAAAATAAGTTCCGAGTGTAAAAAAAATCCCAATAAAAAACATTTTTTTAATTTAAAAACTTGTTCCTGACTAATTAAATAATAGTTTCCAATTGTTAAAAAGAGCCCCAATTCAAAAAATTTATTTAACCTATGATTTATAGTGTTATATTTGACATAACCACCAGTTCATAATCCTTTATATATACCCTCCCCCTACCCACGCCACCCAAAAAAAACTAATAGACTTCTAACTCCGTTTGAACCTCTCTAATTCAATATTTGATTTAACCCCCGATATTTTTCTAACTAAAATACCTTCAAATGTTATCACTTTGTAAACCAACTTAACCAATTTACAGTGTTATGTTTTCCATCTCCCAACCCATCTAAACTATATGATCTAACAGCTGAGATTGTATAGCCGTTATAAGCCCTAATTTCCTCATCTTCTTTCCCATTACAAAATACCCATGAAATAAATGCTTTTTAAGCACTGAAGGTACAAGATTTCAAATAATCTTAAAATTAAACATCACAAACTTAAGCCTAATAACTGCAGGAACAATTATGCCAAAATTTCCAAAACTTTCCGCTTGTTCTGACTAGATCCGTAATTGTATCAATGGGAGGTGGGGAATCATTCAAGTATGGGGAAAAGGAAAAATCATTATATAGAAACCATTTTCGATTAGATTTGTACCTTATCTTTTGTAAACGAGTAAGTTTTCAACTTTAAACGGGATTTGGACATTGGGGGGATATATATCAATATAACTGAGAGGTGTGATGTCAAATAAAATTAGGTGTTTGAAACATTGTTTACCTAATTTTATGAGATGATCAAGTTCCAATTGGGTGATATCATTGTCCACACTACTCCATAATTCCCTTAGGTGTACAACAATTGCAAGCGAATTCAATATGATGGAATTCTTATGTTTCTCACCTCACAGACAATAGAAAACCCTAATACGAAGTTTTTAAAATGTTCAATAAGGTCACGCACTACATGGCAGTGGTTTGATGAAGCCTTAAAACCATACAACGGTGAAGGCTCATAAAATGAAAGAAATTGATACAAATATGGCAAAGAAGGTCACTTCAAATCACAATGTCCGTGGATTAATTTCAAATGTATAGACCAAATTTGCAATGTAGTTATGGATTTGAAGACATCTAATGACCAAACAACATGGGTTTAAAATACATGAAATGTACAATGTGTGGGAACTTCAAATGATTGAAAGATATAATGAAAATCAACAAGAAAGGGAAAGTTAACAACGATCTAAATATATCACTTGATGGGTGGTGTAACGTGTTTGCAAGAAATGTAAATGTAACATAAAAGCAATGAATTAAAAAGGAATAATCTTTCATTTCATTCCAATATCCAAGTGCCTCATATTATATGTTATTAAGTAAAACAAAACTAAGAAGTGTAATTTACCACAACCTAGACAAAAAAGGGCTAGCCTAACAACCAAAATTACACATCATCAAATGCTACACAAATGATGACACACTATAATTGCATAAAAAGGGACCCAACTTGTATGTCGATCACTCCATCAACTCATAAACATGATTATCTCTTATTTTTAGAATCCAGTTGTTGAATTACTGAGAGAAATTATTTATTATATGTTGTGAAATAAAACCTTGATCTTAACAGTGCTTGAACATTCTTGCCAATCAACCATTTATATGCTTTTTCTGAATGTTTCTCCAGCCCCTTTAGGAACCTAAGATATTAAGACATGTTATATGATGTTCCCACCCCCAAGTAAGAGTTTTTAAATATTTACCACCATATCCACCCTTCTTGAACTTATTGTACAAGCATCTGAAGCAGAATCTATTGTTGCAGTATAGGAAAAGGTTTTGCACAACCTCTATAAATCCCTTTTTACATTGTAGATAAAAAAGTGATAGTTGCCTTGTGTTTCTCAATATGTGGCTTCATCAATCCAAAAAAACCATTCCATGAATTAGTACATTCAGATTGGCATTAATAAATTCCAATTGGTAACAATCCATTGTTCCCATTAAGTGCACACATTACTAGACAAACACCTCCAAACTTTTGTAGGGGTTTTATTCTTAAAACAAAGTAAAGACGTTTTATTTTTATTAATAAAGGAGTGCCATATTCATTTTGAAATGAAAATCGTGTGTATGAGAATGCTTTATATTTACTTTTAAATATATAGTTTCATACGAATATCTGCCAATGGACTATAGTAAGAATTCCATTAAGTTGGGTTCGACTTGATCATAGGAGATTAAAGTTTCGATTATAGAATAATTAAAAGGTTCACTGCCTAGATAAGGAGTTGATATCCTATCAGAACAGTTGCGATGCAATCCTAGTAGTTTATCTAAAACTACGGGAACCTTCACGATAGTTGGAGAACTTGTACGATAGTTCGGAAGAGTATTATAATTATTACATCTCAGGAATGTATTGAACAAGACCACACGTGAGATTTGAGTCAAATGGGTTGTTGTAATTAGACTCAGGAAATGTCACACCACTTAAAAAAGGTTCATAGATCTTAATCCAAATAATTATAAGGATTGAAATTCCTATATGATTGTTGCTTTGATTACTATGGGTACTATTTGATTTTATATTGAATCAAATTATCTCCGCACATTGGGTGATATTTATGTAAGTAGGTCTAATATACTAATTTAAAGGAATCCACGTCTGGGGATACCTTGGATTGCGACATCTCATTGATAGACTTATAAGATTTGTTTCCACCATTTAAACTTGATCAGTGCATTATTTCATAATTCGATGGATTAGCAAAATAAGTTAAGTCTAAGAATCAAATAATTGATTAGATATTGGTTAAAGTCAATTAGCCACAAATTTATTTGACCAAGCGGGTATCGAAAGCTTAACGCGAGGAATTACATTATGCACCATAATAAGCTTACCAATAAGACGTCTTTATATCCGAATGATTCATACGATAATTAAATTAGAGGTAGTCATAATAATTTGATGGAATTAATTATGATTAAATGAATGAAGGAAATAAATTACGAGGTTTGTAATTTGGTCTTTTTAAGTATTTATTTGAAAACTAGTTTAATTATTTATCTTGAATCCCAAGTATAGTCCACATACCCAAGTAGTTAGGCACAGATTCTTAGGAAATCCAGTTTAGCCCAAGCCCACCTCTTAAGCTAGTATATATTGATTTGAGTTAGGGTTATAAGCAACATAATTCATTATTAGCGTTTTCAAAGGTTCTGAGAAAACACTATTCACATTTCTGTGAAGGAGTCTAAAGGGAGATGACCATATCTCCCTAAAAGGCAAGAGTTTTCTTCTTCAAAGGTGCCATATACTAGAAGATCCAAGCATTTGGGAGTGATCTTGAAAGATTTTGGATGACCAAAAGAAGTCAGCCTGAATTATCGTCAAATATTATTCTCTTCAATGGATTGTAACCAAAACCGTAAAAGTATTGTATTCAAAACACCAGGTTCATTTTTTAATCTAGTTTTTCAGTTTTTTCTTTCTATTACATAATCATTAAAAGATTCTAGGGATGAAAATTTTCTTCCGCATAAATAGATCCCTAACAATTGGTACCAGAGCCCTCGTAATAGAATGTATCAGAGCACTCATTGTAGAATGATCTTGCTTTACATAGAATTCATGTTGTCCACCGAGTTTAATCCTAGGTTTTCATGTTAAAAATATGTCCATGGTTATATATGTTTGTGTATTAATATGGTTCTGCAGGATTTTAATGATATATATCCCTTCCATCATGGCTATATGAATGTTTGTTTATGTGCATGGATCCTACGATGGTTTATCCGTAGTTAGATTTCTCCTGTATTTGATTTGGTTATAATAATTTGGGTTTCTAATTATTGCAAGTAATTTATGTATTTGGGGGATTTTATGAGGAGGAGTAATCATTATATGTTTGGATTTTATATTCTGCATCGACTCATGATTTCAGTTGAAGATCCATGGTTTTTAGTTGATTTTTATGAAGAATGGAGGTTTTTAATGGAGTTTTTGAAGGTATTTGGAAGTCGAAAAAGGCAGTTTCTGGAAGATTATCAAGAAACCTCAAGATCAATAAGAAAAGGAAGATGAAAACATAGTAACACATGCATGGGGTGAGACCGCGGTTGTATTTGGCAAGGATTCTTCTTCAACTAATTCTTCCCCCATATGACCTCTTTTTCAAAAGGAATTTTAATTCTTCATAGAGTATTTTCAAGGAAGAATTGTGGCCTATGATGGAAGGGACATTTTTATCTCTTTACTATTGCTGTATTTATTTATTTAGTTGCAATGTTTGATTATTATATATTTGTTGCCAGATTTCGTGTGCTAATTAATTGGATAATCAAGGACACCTGATTTTGTAGACAAGATGGTTTATATTTTTTAGAACGAGCTAAATCGTCGATTTTCTTTGAAAATCCATGTTAAATTATTATTTTCTGAATCAAATCAAATCAGGTTAATTAATTTTAATATGTGAATTAAATTGATATCTTTGTGTTTTATTTTAAATTAAAATTTTAAATTCTTAATTTTTTTGGGGGGGGGGGAATAAAAATGTGAGATCAAGATATTTAATTTATAAAAGAAAATTGGAAAATTACCAAGGATTTGATTCAAACTATTGGAATTGGATATATTATTTTTCATAAACCGTCAAGTTTTTTTAAATAATTAAGTGGGAAAGGGGTTTTATCATAAACCCCATGGCCTGCAACGGTATTATAAAGTTGTGATGCGATTGTTCCCTGTGTCAGCTTGGTCCCCCTCCCCCAATCGAATTATTTTAATTGTAGTATCATAATTTTTTTAAAATTCTTAAATGATTGTTTATTGAAATTAAATGTGAGTGAGTTCGGTCCTTCTATCGAGAAAGTTATATACGACCATGTTTAATTTCATCAGACGAACCGATGGTATATATTTAGACATGACTATTGATATCCTCCCTCATCAGATTCATTGTCATTAGGTGTGGGACTAAAAGTCATCAACTATTTAATTATGTTGGTCAAAAGTCCTAAATTGTCCACGGCACATAACTGGAAGACAAAGTTTGTTTGTTTCGAAGTGAAGTAATTTAAGCTAATCGAAAAATCTCACTTCATAAGGGAACTAGGATGTTCAATGGGATTTTCTTTTAAATGATTGACAGGTGACACTTTAAAAATAAATTAAAGGCAAATTCTCAACTTTTTATTTTGAAATTAATTCACTTTTCAAAATTTATGATTCTCATATTTCAAAATGGTATGTTTATCGCTTCAATCTTTAAAGACAGCGAGTAACTGGAATGAACTATAGGATTCTATGTTTGTTCCAATTGAAACCTGCCCTACCAAGCATGAGGAAGGGCCCCTAAAGGGATGTCCAATCCTATTAGAGGTGGAAAAAGGTTGATCAAATAACTCGTTGTTACTTATTGGCCTATACGACTAATATGTCGCAACACCAACATCAACACTTGTCGACAGCTTATGGCATGATTCTGAACCTTAAGGAAATATTTGAGGATTAAAATCATGTCAAAAGGTTAGATTATATGGCAAGGTTGGTCAACACTGAGATCTTAGAGGGTACTCCCGTATGCGAGCATATTCTTAAGATGATGTCCATTGTGGGAGAACTGAAAGTCCTTGGATACGAAATTGATAGGGAAACCCAGGTCGACTTTTTGCTCCAATTACTACTGGAGTCCTTTAAATGGTTTCGCCTAAACTATTATATGAATTCTTTGGCACAACTTCTTAAGGAACTCCATGTTGCAGAGGATATCAACAGGCATAAGGGTGTAATTTAGTTTATTGAGAAAGTCCCATCTTCCTATATCCCGAAAGGTAAGAAGAAGAAGAAGAAGAAGAAGAAGAAGAAGAAGAAGAAGAAGAAGAAGAAGAAGAAGAAGAAGAAGAAGTTTCAATCACGACCTAAGGTGGTTAAGATGAACTTTAAGACTCAAGGGGTGGGTAAGATTCCGAAAGGCAACTATTATATTTGTAAACAGGAAAGGCATTAGAAGAAGAAGTATATGGTCTTCTTAGCAAGGAAGAATGGAAGTAAATTCTCTTCAATCATTGAGACATGTTTTGTGGTGCAATCTATCGGCGCCTAGTGTGTAAATTTGGGAGCCATTAATCATGTTTCTAATTATTTATATGAATTCCAGGTAACCAGAGAGACCAATGATGGATAAATATTTCTATTCATGTGTGATCATTACAAGGAAGAAGTATTAACAGTAGGAAATTTAGTTTTAAATTTTTGTGGAGACAATAAATTAATATTGGTATATTTTTTTGTATATTCCTAGCATTATAAGAAATTTGATTTTACTTTCTAAGCTTATAATGAATGGATGTTTGGTTTGTTTTAATAAAGGCATTTTATCAGACATAAAAACCTCTTATTAGTTATGATACATTAGAAAATGACCTCTGTATTACAAGACATGTATCACCACTATTTCTTAATACTAAAGTGAATAACTTAAATGGAAATAATTTAAAGAGAAAAAAAAAACTTCTAAGTTTAACCACGAGTATCTTTGGCACTTACACTTAGGTTATATTAATATAAAAAGGATACAAAGACTGGTCTCAAATGGACAATTGAGTTCATTAGAAGTGGAGGAACTTCCAATCTATGAATCATGCTTAGAGTGTAAGAGGATTAAGAGGTCGTTTATGGCCAAAGGCTATAAAGCCAAATATGTGTTAGAATTGGTTCATTCTGATTTGTGTGGCCTGTGAATATCCGGGAAAGAGGTGGTTACGAGTACTTCATCACCTTTGTCGATGATTACTAAAGGTTTGGATATGTTTACCTTATGAACCACAAGTCTGAAGCGCCTTTAATAAGTTTAAAGTGTATAAGGTTGGGGTGGAGCGTAGGCACGGTAAGCTAATACATGCTCTACGATCTAATAGGGGAGAGGAATACCTATTAAGAGGGTTTAGGGATAACTAATTGGAGTTGAGGAATACAACCCAATTATATACATTGGGCACTCCGTGATAAAAAGGTTAAATCCATGATAAGTTATTCGAATTCGTCGGATCCTTTTTGGGGTTATGCATTAGAGGCAGACACTTATATACTGAACTTAGTTACTTCTAAATCGATCTAGATAACTTCTATAGAACTTTAGACTAGGTGCAAACCTATTCGATGACATGTTTGGATTTGGGTTCGTTCGACACACGTGCTAAGGAAGGAGTCTGGTAAGTTGGGATCAAGATCAAGGACATAAGTGTCTCTTTGTAGGTTACTCAAAAAGAACCAAAGGTGTTTTTTATATTCCTAATGACCAGAGGGTATTGGTTAGCACCAACACTTAATACTTTGAGGAATATTATATGATGAACCATAAACCTAAGAAAAATATTGTCTTGTAGAGGAAAAGATAAAGTAACGTCTTTGGGAACACCCGTATAAGATGAAATAAAACCAGATATCAATAATACACTACATAACGATAGCATGAGTATTACAGATGATCAGGATACACGTGTCATTTATACTAGACTATAAGTGGAGCCACATTGTAGTGGGAAAATCAGGCATCATCCGGAGATGTTAGTGTATTTAGGAGAGCACTTGGGTGAATTCCCAATGGAACACAAACTTAATTTACAATAACTACGATCATACACTCCAAGACAAGGATTCTGAGCTTTGTCTAAAGGCTATGAAGACCAAGATGGATTTTTTGTATTCGAATAAGGTATGGGAACTTATAGACTTGTTGGATGGGATAAAACCTATCGTTTGAAAGTGGATCCATAAGAACAAAGTAGGAGTAGACGGAAAGGTAGAAACCTTCAAGGCACGACTTGTTGTGAAAGGATTCATTCAGAAAGAGGGGATCGATTATGGGGAAATCTTCTTATCGATGATCGTGATAAAGTATATCCGAATTCTCTTATTCATTGTGCCTCATCTCAGCTACGAGATTTGGAAAATAGTTGAACGGTGGTCTTGACGAGTTCATCTAGGCGATGCAGATCATAGGATTCATAGCTAAGGGCCAAGAAAATCAGGTATGCAGACTCAAGAGATCCATTTGTAGACTTAAGAAATCATCAAGGTAGTGGAACATCTAAGTTGATTAAGAAATCAAATCTTTTGGTTTTGATCAATGCTTGGATAGAACTTATGTGTATAAGAAGCATAATTAAAATGTAATGTATTTTAATACTTTACATGGATTATATTCTCCTAATCGGGAACTAAGTGGGTGTATTACCTAGTATAAGAGTGTGGTTGTCTAGCTAGTACTATATGAAGGACTTGGGAGAAGCCAATCACATCATTGGGATAAAGCTTTTATGTAATTGTAAAAATAGGATTTTAGGCTTATCCTAAGATATTTATCGACATTGTGCTCACAATATTTAATATGCAAGATTCTAATGAAAGGTTTCTCCCTTTCAGGAATAAATTTCTTTATTTAATGATTAGTGTCCTAAAACACTTGATCAGATATAGAGGATGGGTAAATACCTTATGCTTCGGTGGTGGGCAACCTCGTGAATTTTATGGTGTGTACTAAACCATATATTTGCTATGATATTGTCATGATTATTCTAGTCTAACCTAGGTGAGGAGCAATAGATTGCTATTAAGTACATTTTCATGTACTCGAATAGGGCTAAAGATTATGTATTGGTTTACTCAACGGACATTCTAGTATCCATTAGGCACATAGACTTAGACTTTTAGTCTGATAGGGATTCTAGGAGATCAACCTAGGATTATGTGTTTACCCTAAGAGATGGAGCCATAAGTTAGAGGAGTATCAATTAATATTTTATTACAAATTCGACCATAAAATTTGAGTATGTTTCCACTTCAGAGGAAGAAAAAGAAGTTGTTTGGCTCCAGAACTTCGTAAGTGACTTGGGTGTGATTCCTTTAGTGCAGTCGGCTATTACACTTTATTACTACACTAGCGATATGATTGCAAATTTTAAGAACCAAGTACTCGTAAGAGGGTATATTAAGCATAAGTATCACCTAATTCAGGAGATATTGCAAAGGGGCGATGACCTCATGACTAAGATTTCACCTCATGATAACCTTTCGGATCGTTTTACCAACAGTTTACCAACTAAGACTTTCGACACTCGTGTAAGAGGAATGAGATTCAAGTTCATAGCCACATAACTTTAAGACTAAGTGGGATATTGTCACACCCCAAAACCCAATATCCATACTAATCATTTGTTATTGGAATAATTAGATCATAATCTTGAGCCCATTGGAAATATGATTCATTCATCAATATTTTCCTACATAATGTGCATAATGAACCTAATATTATTCTTATATCATAAAATTCAATATCAGAGTCATAATTAAGAAAACATGCAATACCGTGATTAACTATGATCAACCCAATCCATACTAAATCAATATATACAATGTGTGAGTATATTAAAATCTTCAGTGTGACAACGATAAAATCCCATTTTTAAATCCCAGCTCTCTCCAACGGTGCAACTCTCAAAGCTACCGGTCATATGGTATCCTAGCTGGCAGCGTGTGAACCTAAAATTATTAAAATATAAACCGTAAACATTAAGCTTAGTGAGGTAGTCCTTCCCTGCAATAAAATAACAATTCTATATCGAATATGTAGATATAAAATCCGAACAATCCTGCCCATTGGCAATAACAAATCATGGATCATAAGATCCAAATAATTCTACCCATTGGCAATAACAAATTCTGGATCATAAGATCCAAATAATTCTGCCCGTTGGCAATAACAAATCCCGGATCATAAGATCCAAATAATTCTGCCCATTGGCAATAACAAATCCTGGATATTTGAATATCCAAACAAATCCTGAATACCGAAGTATTCAAACCAATCCTGGATCATGAGACCCAAACAAATCCTGGATATTTTAATATCCAAACGAATCCTGAATACCGAAGTATTCAAACAAATCCGCTCTTAGAGCTATATTCATATTTATATATGAAACAAATCATAAGTACACTCACCTTGGCAGTTTAACTGGCTTTGCCCTTGCCTTTATCCAGTACTTGTTCAATCAGATCTTCTTCCCTTCCTATCTTTCTTAAAATATTAGTATCATCTTAATAATATCAATAATCCAAAGAATGATTTAAACATAATTCAATCCATAAGCATCACATGATTCCATTCAAATCATTTATCACAAGTGAAGTTCCATCCAATCCATGCTAGCATATTCAACATATCCAAATCATAGACCAAATATAAATTCATTTATTCTTGGAAATTCAATCCTTTTCATATTAGTATTCCAATACAAAAGATGGTACATCATTTTAGGTCTCGTAGAGCAAGATATGCTCATTTCTTTACCACCTGGCAAATCTGCCCTATAGGCCCTCTTATCGTTCATTCAACTTCTACGAATTTCCATAATTTTTCTACATCATAAATTTATGTGATATTTCACCCAACATCATTAAACATATTGAAAAATACAAAATTAAAGTTTCATAATTTTTAAGGTTCGTTTGCTATGTCAAGTAAAACACCGAACACATGGCGGGCATATTTTCACCCTTAGGGCAGATTTCATACCCGAACTTCAAGCTCTCACCAAAGACTCATTTATTGGTATTTTATCATGATTTTCGGATATGTCATACCTATATGAGTCCAGGTTAATATCAAATTGGAATCAATCAATTCCAGTAAGTACACGAAAATATATGGAAGTTTGAATAAACAGAGTTTCTAAACAAAGCAATTTTAGGGTTTTGTACATTCAACTTAACTTAAACTTGCATATATCCATACATATGCACCCAAGCATGACAGTTCAATAAAAAATCAAGTATTTATATCATATAAATCGTAAATGAAAGAAAAATAGCAAGATTCATGGTTGGAATTACCTTAGGGGCTTTTTAGTAATTTTCTATGAATTTTCTTCAATTTTCTCCTCACTTTTTCTTCCTAACTTCCTACTTCTATTTCCTTAAGCTTAAAATCTCTCATATCTGCATTTTGGATGAATAAAGAGGTAATTCTAAGGGTTTAAGGTCGGCCAAAGCCACCACCCTTCCCAACCAATGAGAATAAAACATTTGTTGCCATATTAAGACAAAATACTACTTAACGGATGGACTACTTTGCCCTTGTTTCGTAATTTTGGGATAATTTCTCACTCGAACCTCCGTTTCACACACCGTTTGTTGTGTTACAACCATAACTCACTTGTATACAACTATCTAGTTTACACCTCAAGTCAATTGTTATGTCATAAAGGCCAAAACTAGTCTTAAACTTGAACATTCCTACCGAAAACTTCAAAATTTCACATTTGTAACTAGTTCGATTCTTCATGTTTTATGAAGGTAGGATTAGACTAAACATAATGAATTAACATTATATATACCAATAACATATTATAAATATCACACAAGCTAATCATGATTTAAATATAATTTATCATAATTATATTTGGGTTGTCAAAATTCTCCCCCTGTTAGGAAATTTCGTCCTCGAAATTGACATACCTTGGTTGTCCGAATCAAACAAATACGGATAACGCATTTTCATGCTATCCTCACTCTCCCATGTATCTTCTTCCATGGAATGCCTTCTCCACACAACTTTCACAAGTGGGATCACCTTTGATCTTAATATTTGTTCTTTCCTATCGACGATAGCAAGCGGTTCTTCCACGTAGCTCAAATCTTCCTTCAACTCAATAGGTTGTTCCACCAATACATGTGAAGGATCTCCTACATACTTTCTTAACATAGAAACATGGAAAAAATCATGTAACCGAGATAATTCTGGTGGTAACGCTAACTTGTAGGCAACCATCCCGACTTTCTCAAGGATTGCATAAGGTCCAATGTAGCGTGGACTTAATTTCCCTTTCTTTCCAAACCCCATAACTCCTTTCCATGGAGATATCCGAAGAAACACATAATCCCCTTTCTGGAATTCCAAATCTTTTCGTCGTTTATCCGCATAACTTTTCTGTCTGCTTTGAGCTATTCTCATTCTATCTTGAATAATCTTCACTTTTTCAGTGGTGACTTCAATTAATTATGGACCCTCTATCTTCCTTTCACCAATTTCACCCCAACATATCGGTGTACGACATCGTCTACCATACAAGGCTTCATATGGATCCATACCAATAGTAGACTGAAAACTGTTGTTATATGCAAATTCTATCAAAGGCAAATATTCATCCCAATTACCTTTGAAATCAAGCACACAAGCTCTAAGCATATCTTCCAAAATCTGTATTGTCCTTTCAGACTGCCCATCTGTCTGGGGATGAAAAGCCGTACTAAACTTCAAGTTAGTACCCATAGCATACTGCAAGCTATCCCAAAATCTCGATGTAAAAGTAGGGTCCCTATCTGAAACAATAGATACCGGTGCTCCATGCAATCGAATAATTTCATTAACATACAATCTAGCATACCTATCAACTGTATACGTAGTCTTGACTGCTAGAAAGTGAGCGGACTTCGTCAATCTATCCACCACTACCCAAATCGAATCTGACCCCTTCTGAGATCGAGGAAGCCCAACCACAAAATCCATCGTTACATGATCCCATTTCCATTCCGGTATTGGCAATGGCTGAAGCAGACCAGTAGGTTTCTGATGCTCCACTTTCACTTGCTGACATATAAGGCATCTAGCAACAAAATCAGCTATTTCCTTCTTCATATTATTCCACCAATAATGCTCCTTTAAATCCCTATACATTTTAGTACTACCAGGATGCATAGTATAAATGGAATTATGAGCCTCATCTAAAATTTCCTCTTTCAATCCACCCACATTAGGAATACACAACCGCTGCTTATACAATAAGGTGCCATCATTCACAATACAAAAATCTTCAGACTTACCATCTTGGACATCTTGTCGTTTCTTCTTAAGGAAAGGATCTTGACTTTGCAAATCATGAATACGGGTAGCTAGTAAAGGCCTCACGCTTACATGAGCAAAGAATCTATCCCCATCTACTAGTTGCAATTCTAATCCCATCAATCTCAACTCCATAATATGAGCAACTCTAGCACATCGAATACAAGATAACCTGCCTGAAGCCTTTCTACTCAAAGCATCTGCAACTACATTTGCCTTTCCTGGGTGGTAGTGAATTGTACAATCATAATCTTTAATTAACTCCATCCACCGCCTCTGCCTCAAATTCAACTCCTTCTGAGTAAATAAATACTTAAGGCTTTGATGGTCAGTAAAAATTTCACATACCTCACCATATAGATAATGACGCCATAATTTCAAAGCAAACACAATAGCAGCAAGTTCCAAATCATGTGTAGGATAATTACGTTCATGTGTACGCAACTGCCTAGAAGCATAAGCAATAACTTTACCATGCTGCATAAAAACACAACCCAACCCCTGATGTGAAGCATCGGTATAAACAACAAAACCATCTCCACCATGCGGAATAGTAAGAACAGGTGCAGTTACCAACCTCTTTTTCAATTCATCAAAACTATTTTCGCAATCAGAATTCCATTCAAACTTAACATCTTTCCGGGTTAGTTTAGTCATTGGTAAGGCAATCGAAGAAAATCCCTTAATAAACCTTCTATAATACCTAGCTAAACCCAGAAAACTCCTCACCTCAGTCACATTATTGGGCCTCTCCCATTTTACAATAGCCTCTAGCTTTTTAGGATCAACACATATACCATCTCCCGAAACAACATGGCTTAAAAATACAACTTGTGATAGCCAAAATTCACACTTGCTAAACTTGGCATACAACTTCTTATCTTTCAACAGATTCAAAATAGTTGTGAGATGCTTTTCATGTTCAACCATATCACGTGAATAAATCAGAATATCATCAATAAAAACTATCACAAATGAATCAACAAAAGGATGCAGTACCCGGTTCATAAGATCCATAAATACAGCTGGAGCATTAGTCACCCCAAAAGGCATCACCAAAAACTCAAAATGACCATACCGGGTGCGAAAAGCAGTTTTAGAAATATCACTCTCCTTCACCCTCAACTGATGATACCCTGATCGCAAGTCTAATTTTGAAAACACTTTAGCACCCTGTAACTGATCAAACAAATCATCTATACGAGGTAAAGGGTATTTGTTCTTAATTGTAGCTTTATTCAGTTGCATATAATCAATACACAAACGCATGGTACCATCTTTCTTCTTCACAAATAAAACTGGCGCGCCCCATGGAGATACACTAGGTTGTATGAACCCCCTATCAAGTAAATCTTGCAACTGAATCTTGAGTTCTTTCAACTCAGCAGGTGCCATTCTATACGGTGCCATAGAAATAGGGGTTGTCCCTGGTGCTAATTCAATACTAAATTCAACTTCTCTTTCTGGAGGTAACCCTGGCAACTCACTAGGAAACACTTCTGGAAAATCCCGTACAATAGGAACATCGACTAATTGTAAAGATCCCTTCCTAGTGTCAAGAACATATGCAATAAAACCCTCACAACCCTTACTCAATAATTTCCTCGTCTGAATAGCAGAATTGAGGCAACTGGGAACAATTTTCCTTTCCCCCACAAATTTAAATTCAGGCTCACCAGGCATATTAAAAACAACTTCCTTACAGAAACAATCCATAGATGCATGATATTTAGATAACCAATCCATTCCCAGAATTATGTCAAAATCAAAAATATCCAATGGAAGTAGATCTATAACTGTATCTCTAGCCCCCATAGTCAAAACACAATCACGAAAAACATATTCCACTACAATCATATCCCCCATAGGCATGGAAATACCCAACCCCACCTCTAAATGAGTGCATGATCTATTCAGGTATACAGCAAAAGCATAGGACACAAAAGAATGCATGGAACCAGGATCAATCAAAACATAAGCACTTCTATCAGTAACAGAAAGTGTACCTGTCACCACATCTGGAGTAATCTGAGCTTCTTTCATTGTAAAAACTCGTCCACCTGGCCTGGAATTACTAGCTTGTCCTCTGCCCATACTTTTCACTGCACTGCCCGGAGATAACATTCTGCTTGCTACTTCACTACGTGATGCTGGAGTCTCTGCCAATTGCGGAAAATTCTTCTTAATATGCCCCACTTGATGACAATGGTAGCATTCCAATCCCTTAAGCTTAGTACACTCAGATTTATAATGCCCTTCCTCTTTATAAAAGAAACATGTAACAACTCTTGTCGGTGCCTCACCATTTCCTGACCACCTAACCAGACTAGAAGATTCTCCACCCCTAGTATCTCTGCCAAATCTCCCCGGACCTCTACCACTATCTCCACCACCTCTCTGAAATTTATGAGGTTCCATCTTAACACTTCCACCCTCACCTCCCTTAAAGTGAGATGCATCGAATCTACTTTTCTTAAAACTCTCTCTACTTGCCAACCCTTGGTTCATTTGCCTTTCTGCTATCGTGGCTTTGTTTACCAGAGAAGCATAATCTTCTAACTCATAAGTGGCCACCCTATTTTGAATAGGCCAAATCAGTCCATCTTGAAATTTACTACATTTATCTTCTTCCTCCTGCACATACTTAGTAGAAAATCTAGACAAAGTAGTAAATTTAGCATCATACTCCCTCACAGACATGTTCCCTTGGGTTAAATTTATAAACTCCCTCAGCTTCTCCCTCATATAGACCTTAGGGAAATACTTAACATACAAAGCTTTAATAAATTCAGCCCAAGTAATGACATCAGTACCTTCCATCCTTGGCACCAAATGGCTGCTGGCTTCCCACCAATACTTCGCCTCTCCTTTGAGCTTAAACACAGCTAGATTCACTTTCTGGTTATCTGGAACCTTCATAACTGCAAAGATAGTTTCTAGATCCCTGACCCACATCTCGGCTTCTGTAGGTTCAACTGACCCTGTATATTCTGGGGGATTCAACTTCAAAAACTTCTCATGCATGGAATCTTTCATTTCCTTCCTTGCCTCTTTCTCAATCCTGGCCACGGTCTTTGATTCTAGATATCTAGCCTGTTGTTCTGCCATTTGCGCCATATTTCTTTCTTGTTGTTCTGCCATCCTCATCATTGCCTGTGCCATTATTTGCATCTCTGTAGGCTGCTCTTGATCTCTAGCCCTTCCAGCAACACTTTGCTCTACTTCAGTATTCTCTGCAAGAGAAGCCACTCCCTCTTCTCTATGTTGTCCATTCCCAGGTTCCATATGGAATTATTAGTAATACAACAAAGTTCTAACAACCAATATAAACAGTTTATACTACTAAACTATTGGTTAGTACATAAACAATTCATAAATATCAAATCAACTCAATACTGCCATCTAACCGTCACACACGTCCAGAATTAATAACCACGCTCTGATACCACTAATTGTCACACGCCAAAACCCAATATCCATACTAATCATTTGTTATTGGAATAATTAGATCATAATCTTGAGCCCATTGGAAATATGATTCATTCATCAATATTTTCCTACATAATGTGCATAATGAACCTAATATTATTCTTATATCATAAAATTCAATATCAGAGTCATAATTAAGCAAACATGCAATACCGTGAATAACTATGATCAACCCAATCCATACTAAATCAATATATACAATGTGTGAGTATATTAAAATCTTCACTGTGACAACGATAAAATCCCATTTTTAAATCCCAGCTCTCTCCAACGGTGCAACTCTCAAAGCTACCGGTCATATGGTATCCTAGCTGACAGCGTGTGAACCTAAAATTGTTAAAATATAAACCGTAATCATTAAGCTTAGTGAGGTACTCCTTCCCTGCAATAGAATAACAATTCTATATCGAATATGTAGATATAAAATCCGAACAAACCTGCCCATTGGCAATAACAAATCATGGATCATAAGATCCAAATAATTCTGCCCATTGGTAATAACAAATCCTGGATCATAAGATCCAAATAATTCTTCCCGTTGGCAATAACAAATCCTGGATATTTGAATATCCAAACAAATCCTGAATACCGAAGTATTCAAACCAATCCTGGATCATGAGACCCAAACAAATCCTGGATATTTTAATATCCAAACAAATCCTGAATACCGATGTATTCAAACAAATCCGCTCTTAGAGCTATATTCATATTTATATATGAAACAAATCATAAGTACACTCACCTTGGCAGTTTAACTGGCTTTGCCCTTGCCTTTATCCAGTACTTGTTCAATCAGATCTCCTTCCCTTCCTATCATTCTTAAAATATTAGTATCATCGTAATAATATCAATAATCCAAAGAACGATTTAAACATAATTCAATCCATAAGCATCACATGATTCCATTCAAATCATTTATCACAAGTGAAGTTCCATCCAATCCATGCTAGCATATTCAACATATCCAAATCATAGACCAAATATAAATTCATTTATTCTTGGAAATTCAATCCTTTTCATATTAGTATTCCAATACAAAAGACGGTACATCATTTTAGGTCTCGTAGAGCAAGATATGCTCATTTCTTTACCACATGGCAAATCTGCCCTATAGGCCCTCTTATCGTTCATTCAACTTCCACGAATTTCCATAATTTTTATACATCATAAATTTATGTGATATTTCACCCAACCTCATTAAACATATTTAAAAATACAAAATTAAAGTTTCATAATTTTTAAGGTTCGTTTGCTATGTCAAGTAAAACACCGAACACATGGCGGGCATATTTTCACCCTTAGGGCAGATTTCATACCCGAACTTCAAACTCTCACCAAAGACTCATTTCTTGGTATTTTATCATGATTTTCGGATATGTCATACCTATATGAGTCCAGGTTAATCTCCAATTGGAATCAATCAATTCCAGTAAGTACACGAAAATATATGGAAGTTTGAATAAACAGAGTTTCTAAACAAAGCAATTTTAGGGTTTTGTACATTCAACTTAACTTAAACTTGCATATATCCATACATATGCACCCAAGCATGAAAGTTCAATAAAAAATCAAGTATTTATATCATATAAATCGTAAATTAAAGAAAAATAGCAAGATTCATGGTTGGAATTACCTTAGGGGCTTTTTCGTAATTTTCTATGAATTTTCTTCAATTTTCTCCTCACTTTTTCTTCCTAACTTCCTACTTCTATTTCCTTAAGCTTAAAATCTCTCATATCTGCATTTTGGATGAATAAAGAGGTAATTCTAAGGGTTTAAGGTCGGCCAAAGCCACCACCCTTCCCAACCAATGAGAATAAAACATTTGTTGCCATATTAAGACAAAATACTACTTAACGGATGGACTACTTTGCCCTTGTTTCGTAATTTTGGGATAACTTCTCACTCGAACCTCCGTTTCACACACCGTTTGTTGTGTTACAACCATAACTCACTTGTCTACAACTATCTAGTTTACACCTCAAGTCAATTGTTATGTCATAAAGTCCAAAACTAGTCTTAAACTTGAACATTCCTACCGAAAACTTCAAAATTTCACATTTGTAACTAGTTCGATTCTTCATGTTTTATGAAGGTAGGATTAGACTAAACATAATGAATTAACATTATATATACCAATAACATATTATAAATATCACACAAGCTAATCATGATTTAAATATAATTTATCATAATTATATTTGGGTTGTCACAGATATTATTGGGATTTTATTCTTAAAACCATGTAAAGATATTTTAGTTTAATTTATAAAGGATTATCTTCCTCATTTTGAAATGATAATCATCCGTGTAAGAAGGCTTTATATTTATTTTGAAATCTATTATTTCATGTCAATGTCGTTTAATATAGCCTAGGTGGAATTTTTGTGAGTTGGGTTTGGCTAGATCGTAGGAGATTGGAATTTCAATTCTAACACTATTAAAAAGTTCACAATCTAGATAGAGAGTTAGCATCCTATCAGAAAGGTTTCGATGCAATCCTATTAGTTTGTTTCAAACTATGAGAACCTATATGATGAGATTGAACGATATTTTGACAGAAAATTATGATTGATACATCTTCGAAATGTATTGAACATGGCCACCCATGATATTTAGGTCTAAGGGTTATCTTAAATAGACTCGGGAAATCTCACAGTATTTGTAAAGGGTGCATAGATTATTAATTTCGAGAATTATGAGGTTTGAAATGCCTTCTTGATTGTATATTTGATTGTTATGGGTGAAATTTGATTTTATATTGAATAAAATGATCCCCGCACATTGGGTGACCATTATGTAAGTAGGTTTGAGATCATAATTCAGAGGAATCAGCGTCCGAGGATACCTTGAATTGCGATATCCCCTTGATAGACTTATAAGATTTGTTTTTATAACTTAAACCTTATTCGTGAATTATTTTGTAATCTGTTGGAATAGTAAAATAAGTTAAGTCTGAGAATCAAAGAATTCATTAGATGTTGGTTAAATTCAATTAATGGCAAATTGATTTAACTAAGCGTGTATCGGAAGCTTAACGCAGGGAATCACATTATGCACCATAATAAATTTTGAAAATAAGACCTTTTTATATCCGAGTGATTTATGAAATAATTAAATTGGAGTGTAGTCATAATTATTTAGTAGAATTAATTATGATTAAATAAAGAAACTAAATAAATTATGGCATTTGTAATTCGGGATTTTCGGGTATTTAATTTGAACCCAATTTAATTATTTGTCTTGGGTTCGTAGTATAGTCCACATACCCAAGTAGTTAGGCCCAAATTCTCAAGAAACCCGGTTTAGCTAAAGCCCACCTCTTAAGCTAGAATATATTGGTATAAATTGGGGTTATAAGAAAAATAATTAATTATTAGGTCTTGAGAAGGGTGAGAGAAAACACTACTCATGTTTTTTGTGAAGGATTCAAGAGGGAGAAGACCATATCTCACTTAAAAGTAAGAGTTTTCTTCTTCAAATGTGCCTATACACCTACCTAGATTTGGGTATATACTAGAAGATCCAAGCATTTGGTAGTGATATTGAAAGATTTTGAAGTATCGAAAGAAGGTAGCTCTGAATCATCATCAAATACTATTCTCCCAATCGGATTGTAATCGGATCGACAAAGATAATTATTTGAAGCCCTGGGTTTGTTTTATGGATCTAGTTTTTCAATTTTGTTTTTCCATTTCATAATCATTCGAAGATTCTAGGGCTGAAATTTTTCTTCCACGTATATCGTTCCCCAATAACTTTTCCTTTGAGAAAGAACCATTAAGACCCATCAATGTCCTACAACCATATATAAAATCATTCAATGAGGCACTAAAACCATGACACGAACATTTGAAGTTGTTGTCTTCATTTATTCAAAGATCAAGAACTGACCCCCACTCTGTAAACTTATTTGTTCAATGAGAGCAAAAGTCAAATAATAGCTTATTTCATAATTTCCATGCAATACTGCGATTATCCTCCACCTAGAATCCCATGCCACCCTGTAAGAGATATTCACCCTAAACCTCATCCAAGTTTCTAGCTTAATGTCTTTACACGTCTAGCTCTTGTGATGGATTCTAGCATCCTCCTCACCCAAGTGAATTGGCTAATGGATTTTTAAAAATTCCATCATGCCGATAAGTGTGGGGATCAATCAATCCATTAACCCTTATCGGTATTATTTGTTCTCCTACCTAGCCTGACACATCCAATTACGATTCTTATATATTCAACGTAACCTTGCTATATCACTATCATCACAACTAAGAACAAACACAAAATTATTAGAATCACCACTACACCAAATCATGCGAATGGTCACGCCCAGTTGGTCAAAGTCCAAGTCTGCGACGAGCTAGTCCCGGACTTGGGTCGTAACCATCTCAATTTTTTAGCGTGAACATATTCATTACCATACTGAGTCATGGATGCTTTGGAAATGGTCACGGACCAAATCCCTGACCATTATGGATCACGGACTTCGGCCGTGACCAGGGTGTGACCATGTTGGCGCCAAATTTGTGCCAAAATTCCCTCTAAGCTTCGTTTTGAATGGGTCACGGACTTGGGCCATAACAATAGGCAAGACGAAGCAACACGCACACATATGAGGGGTCGTGGTTGTGAGCTAAAACCATTTCCTGGCGTGGTTCACGACTTTGGGTCATGACCAGACCTCAGTTAGAGCAGTGGTTGTAAAGCATTGATTGGTCGCGCATGGTGGGTCACGGATCTAGGCTGTGACCAGGTTCAATCGAGCCACATATGATCTTCATTTATTTATCGCGCATTGTGGGTCATGGCTCTAGGCCGTGACCAAGTTCAGTCCATAAAAAATAAAACGTGTTGCTTCCCTTCATTTTTGTCTATCCATTTTGATGTCTAATACCCTAGGAGTTAAATAATTCCTGCGATTTGGGAGATTTCGGCTCAGAAAGGTATTAAACTTGCGATTTGGACCTCATTTCCATTTCCATTTCGTGATTCTAGCGTAGATTGAGACCTCATTTCGATTTTAACTGTGTGGGTGCATTTCTGATTTTGATTCTCATTGTGTGTGTGTGTGTGTGTGTGTGTGTGTGTGTTTATGTTTGTAACTATGAACAAGTTGTATTTTATGCCAATAAACCCTATACATTGTATTGGGGTTATTTTTTTGACAAAATATTATTCAAAACCCTAGACATTATATTTTTTTGACAAAATATAATTAAACGGATTTTTAATAAGTAAAAAAAATTACAACCACCTTTATATGCAACTTGATATGACTTAAATTTTGTATAGATGCGACCTTCTATCTATTCCACATTTATGAACTAGTTATGAATGAGCAATGTTAATTTTGGTTGTTAATTTAACTTTGGGCGTGTCTTGGACCGTATTCATCGTCTTGAAGACGATTTATTTTGTGATACTATCCAAATATCAATGTGTTTTTCACATGTGGGTAGTTGAACAACTGTATATATCCTCTGAAATATATGACTTTGAACTCTTGTGAGGAGAGCGAGTTCTATTAGTCACACAACTTTGGTTTCATAATATGATTACTGGAATTCGGTTAGTGTTTTTGTCCCATTTGCATCTTGATCCATATATGTTGTTTCTTGAATTTGTAAGCTTAATTTTCTTTGTTTTAGTTCTCTCCAGTACTTACTCTTTTAAATCTCATGTAGGTAACTAAGAGGAAATCTGAACTAGCAAAACTTGAAGCAACTGATTGTCGAAAACATTTGGAAGAAGCTGCATGGGATATAGTATGTCTTTGGCACCTACAAAAATCATTTTTCCTTCATGTTAATGCAGAATTCCCTAATATTCTTATTCATGTAATCCAGTATATTTTTAGGTGTTTTGAGTACAATGCAAATCTTATTGTCATCGGGTGCTTTGTCTTCGGCGCAAGGAAAATGTTGAGTTCAGTTCCACAAGGGTTACCCAAGAGCTGGTTGCCATGAAATATATTGAAATGGGTCACAAGGTTTGTCTATATATCTGCTTTTTTTTCATTCCATGTAAGTTGTGTTTATGTATGTTTCGTGCTTATATTATATATGTATATGCAAATTATTCATTAGGGGCTCAATTTTTTTAACATAATAGCACAACAGGTTTTAGCCACACGCATGGTGTCATGGTCACAAGATTTATTAAAAATACTTGATTTAGATTTATTAGATTGAAATTTCTAATTTTTACTTGATTTACAGTTGGTACTCACTCCAATGCATCTGGCTATTGTCATGGAGTATGTGGTCGGCGGGGAGCTTTTTGAAAGAATCTACAATGCATGAAGATTTAGTGAAGACGAGGTTCTCTTACTCGTTAAGAGCTCAATATTTCAAATTTAAGGGCATCATAAATTTGGTTTTGTAGTTTTAGTATTTTGAAATTTTCTATTGGTTGATATTTTTCCAACATATTTTCAGGTTAGATACTTCTTCCAACAACTTATATCAGGAGTCAACTACTGCCATTTCATGGTAAAAGAAACTTGGTATCTATATATATAAGTTGGGTGAAGGATTTTTGTAAAAATGTTGGTTTATCATGGTATCGCAACCATCGTGGCCGAAGAATAAATCTGAGGAGAGAGATTTCTAGTTGGAACGTAAATGCTTTGACTTTGTTCAATTTGGTTCATTTAACTGATTGATTGGTGTTTTTGGTAGATGATTTTGGTGTATGACTTTGTTGGCGGATTTGTGTTGCGATTTCGGCGACAAAACATGATTTGTGCTGTGATTTTTCATTTTTGTAGATTTTTTCCCGATAAAACAAAATAATTGGCTTCAGAAATTTGCAATGAGCTTCTTAAGGTTAGCTCTATAACACTTCACTAGCTGTATTGGGGTATCTCCCCTTTTAACAGTCTTCCATTTGAAATCCTAAAAAGTAACAAAGAAATAGAGAGTTGAAAATGATTTCAAGTTTAATGTTTAGGTTTGCATCATGTGTTTTTGCTCCCTACCTACCAGAGCCGCTTTGACCATGTTTATTTTTTGTAGTAGGTAAACATTAATGCAATGTCTGAAATCATTTTGAAACTCTTATTTCCATATTTTATTTGTTGAAACTATAATAGATTGTGGAAAAAAGTTGAGTGATTTTTAAGGTTACTAATAACTCTTCTTTCATGTGTATACAAATGAGCTAATGTTTAGACCATTCCAGTTGTCTTTGCATCATTTTCCGGTGGCCAAAAAAAGTGTATGTACAAGGCTCTTCCGGTAATTGTCTTGGATACCTTGTATGATAATGTGTTTAATGGTGAATTTAACGTTCCTTTCGCTTCTATTATGAGTTCAGATAGATCAGTTATAAAAAATTTCTCTCTTTTGGTAGTCGATAATTGAGGGAAAATGTGAAAAACATTTCAGTCTGGTACGCTTTATTCATCTTATATGTAGGTGTATTTTACTAGCATTTTCAGTTTTCACCATACCTACCCCATATACACAGTCTCCTAAAGCCTGTGTAGAAATTAATAATTGTGTTCCCAATTAACATACCAAAGTTCTGGGTGGGGAAGGGGGTGAATAACATACTAACGGTAAAAAAAGCTTGGCTTTAGAGTAGAAAAAACCAAAGCATCCCCCAAATCGCCCCATGAGAGGCACCAACACCTCTCACGGGATCAATGTAACTGGTAGGAACTAACCGTGTGGTCACGCGACTCCCGGTTTAAAAATACGGTGAAAATTTAAAATGTCTAGACGTAGGCTAAAAACTTAGCGTTAGAGAGCGAAAACCAAAAATAGCTCTCAAACGGCCCCGTGAGAGGCACCAACACCTCGCATGGAACTAATGTAACACGTAGGAGCCGACGGCCACGGGACTCCGATCTGAGAATACTACGATAATTTGGAAATATCTAGACTTAGGCTTAAAAAGTTGGCGTTAGAGGGCGAAAATCCAAAACAACCCCTAAACGACCCCGTGAGAGGCACCAACACATCGCACGAGACCAATGCATCTCGTTAGAACTGACCGCGGGGTCACGGGACTCCCGGTTTGAGAATACAATGAAAATTTGAAAATATCTTGACTTGGGCTTAAAAACTTGGCGTTAGGGAGAAAATTCCAAAACATCCCCCAAACGGCCCTATGAGAGGCATTAACACCTCCCACAATGTAACTCGTAAGAACTGATCGAGTGGTCACGGAACTCCCAATTTGATAATACGACGATAATTTGAAAATATCTCGATTTAGGCTTAAAAACATGGCGTCAGAGTGCGAAAACTCAAAATAGCCTCCAAACGGTCCCTTGAGAGCCAGTAACATCTCGCACGAGATCAATGTGACTCATAGGAACAGATTGCGTGATCACGGGACTCCCGTTTTGAGAGTACGATGATAATTTGAAAATATTTATGAAATAAGCTTAAAAACTTAGCGTTAGAGGGCGAAAACCCAAAATAGTCCCTAAACGACCCCGTGAGAGGCACCTACACCTCGTATGGGACCAATGTATCTCGTTAGAACTCATTGTGGGGTCACGGGACTCCAGGTTTGAAAATACGATAAAAATTTGAAAATATCTAGACTTAGGCTTAAAAACTTGGTGTCAGAGGGAGAAATCCCAAAACAGCCCCCAAATAATCCCGTGACAGGCACCAACACCTCGCACGGGATCAATGTAACTCGTAGGAACCGACCGGGTGGACACTGGACTCCTAGTTTGAGAATATGATGATAATTTCAAAATATCTAGATTTAGATTGAAAATTTTGGCGCATCAGAGTGCGAAAACCAGAAATAGACCCCAAACGATCCCATGAGAGGCACCAACTCCTCGCACGGGACCAATGCGACTCGTAGGAACTGACCGCGTGGTCACGGGACTCCCGATTTGAGAGTGCGACAATAATTTAAAAATATCTAGGCTTAGCCTCAAGCACTTCGCATTAAAGTGTGAAAACCTGAAACATCCCTTAAAGGACCCCGTGAGAGCCACCAACACCTCGCACGATACTAATGTAACTCGTAGGAACTGACCGCATGGTCACGAAACTCCCGTTTTGAGAATACGATGAAAATTTGAAAACATCTTGACTTAGGCTAAAAACTTGGCATCATAGTGAAAAAACCCAAAACAGCCCCCAAACGGCCCCGTGAGAGGCACCAACACCTCACACGGGATCAATGTAACTCGCAGGAACTGATCGCGTGGTCACATGACTCTCGATTTGAGAATACGACAATAATTTGAAAATATCTAGACTTAGCCTAAAAATTTGGGGTTAGAGTGCAAAAACACAAAATATCTCCCAAATGTCCCCGTGAGAGGCACCAACACGTCGTGCGAGACCAATGTAACTCGTAGGAACAGACCGCGTGGTCACGGGACTCTCGATTTGAGAATACAATGATAATTTGAAAATAACTTGACTTAGGCCTAAAAACTTGGCGTCAGAGTGTAAAAACCCAAAGCAGTCCCGGTTTGAGAGTACGATGATAATTTGAAATAACTATGACTTGGGCCTAAAAACTTGGCACTAGAGGGCAAAAATCCAAAATAACACCCAAACGGCCCCATGAGAAGTACTAAAACTTCGCACGGGACCAATGTAACTCATAGGAACTAACTGCATGGTCACGGTACTCCCGATCTGAAAATACGACGAAAATTGAAAAATATCTTAACTTAGGCTAAAAGCATGGTGTCAGAGGGCAAAAACTCAAAACAACCCCCAATTGGCCTCGTGAGAGGCTCCAACACCTCGCACGGGACAAGTGTAACTCGTAGAAATTGGTCGCGTTGTCACCGGACTCCTGGTCTGAGAATCCGACGAAAATTTGAAAATATCTAGACTTAGGCTCAAAACTTAGCGTTAGAGGGCGAAAATCCAAAATAACCCCCAAATGGCCCCGTGAGAGGTACCAACGCTCGCACGGGACCAATGTATCTCGTTAGAACTGACCGCGGTGTCACGAGACTCCCGATTTGAGAATACGATAAAAAATTGAAAATATCTAGACTTAGGCTTAAAAACTAGGCGTCAGAGGGAAAATCCCAAAACAGCCTCCAAACAATCCTGTGAGTCGCACAGGATCAATTTAACTCGTAGGAACTGACCGCGTGGTCACGGGACTTCCAATTTGAGAATACAACAAAAATTTAAAAATATCTACATTTAGGCTTAAAAACATGGCATCGGAGTGCGAAAACCCAAAATAGCCCCCAAATGGTCCCTTGAGAGGAATCGACACCTCGCATAGGACTAATGTGACTCTTAGGAACTAACCGCATGGTCACAGGACTCCTGGTTTTAGAGTACGATGATAATTTGAAAATTTTCTATGACATTGGCTTAAAAACTTGGCGTTAGTAGGTGAAATCCCAAAACAACCCCCAAAACGGCCCCATGAGAGACACCGACACCTTGCACGAGACCAATGTAACTCTTAAGAACTGATCGGGTGGTCACGAGACTCCCAATTTAAGAATACAATGATAATTTAAAAATATCTAGATTTAGGCTTAAAAACTTAGTATCGGAGTGCGAAAACCCAAAACAGCCCCCAAATGGTCCCTTGAGAGGCACCAACACCTCGCATTGGACCAATGTGACTCGTAGGAACTGACCGCGTGGTCACAGGACTCCCGATTTGAGAGTATGACCATAATTTCAAAATATCAAGACTTAGGCATAATAACTTGGCATTATAGTGTGAAAACTCGAAACAATGCTTAAAGGGCCCCGTGAGAGACAACAACACCTCGCACGGGACCAATGTAGCTCATAGGAACTAACCGCGTGGTCACGGGACTCCCAGTTTGTGAATACGATGATAATTTGAAAATATCCAGAGTAAAGCTTAAAAACTTTGCGTCAGAGGGCAAAAATCCAAAATAGTCCCCAAACGGCCCCTTGAAATGCACCAACACCTCACACGGACCAACGTAACTCTTAGGAACTGACCACATGGTCACAGGACTCCCTAGTGTAGAATATGACGATAATTTGAAAATATCTTAACTTAGGCTAAAAACTTGGCATCAGAATACAAAAACCCAAAACATTCCCAAACGGCCCCGTGAGAAGCAATAACAGCTCGCACGGGGCCAATCTAACTCATAGGAACTGATCGTATGGTCACGGGACTACTGGTATTAGAATACGATGTAAATTTGAAAATATCATGACTTAAGCCAAAAACTTGGCGTCAGAGTGCAAAAACCCAAAACAGGCCCCAAACCGCCCCGTGAGAGGCACCAACACCTCACACGGGACCAATGTAACTTGTAGGAACTGATCGCGTGGTCACGGGACTCCCGGTCTATGATTACAATGATAATTGGGAAATATCAAAACTTAGGCTTAAAAACTTAGCGTCAGAGTGAGAAGACCCAAAAAAGTCCCCAAACAGCCCCGTGAGAGGCTCCAACCCCTCGCACGAACCAATTTATCTCGTTAGAACTAGTCGCGGGGGTCACGGGACTCTCGATTTGAGAATACGACGAAAATTTAAAAATATCTAGACTCAGGCTTAAAAACTAGGTGTCGGAGTGCGAAAACCCAAAACAACCCCTAAACGATCCCGTGAGAGGCACCAACACCTCGCACGAGACCAATGCAACTCGTAGAAACTGACCGCGTGGTCCTGGGACTCTCGATCTGAGAATACGATAAAAAATTTAAAATATCTAGACTTAGACTTAAAACATGGCATTAGAGTGTGAAAACACAAAATAGCCCACAAGCGGCCCCGTGAGAGGCACCAGCACCTCGTACGGGACCAATGTAACTCGTAGGAACTGACCATGTGGTCACGGGACTTTCGGTCTGAGAATATGATGATAATTTAAAAATATCTTGACTTATACTGAAAACTTGGCGTCAGAGTGCAAAAACCCAAAACAGTCCCCAAACCACCCCGTGAGAGGCGCGAAGACCTCGAACGGGACCAATGTATCTCATTAGAACTGATCGCATGGTCACAGGGCTCTTGGTATGAGAATATGATGAAAATTTCAAAATATATAGACTTAGGCTAAAAACTTTGCGTTCGAGGGGGAAAACCCGAAAAAGCCCCCAAATGGCCCCATAAGAGGTACCAACACCTCGCATGGAATCAATGTAACTCCTAAGAACAGACCGGGTGGTTACGAGACTCCCGATCTGAGAATACAATGAAAATTTAAAAATATCTGGACTTAGGCTAAAAACTTGGCGTCAGAGTGCAAAAACCCAAAACAACCCCCAAACGGCCCCATGAGAGACACCAACACCTCACACGGGACCAATGTAACTCGTAGGAAAAGATCACGTGGTCTCAGGACTCTCGCTCTGAGAATATGATAAAATTTTAAAAATATCTAGACTTAGGCTTATGACATGGCGTTACAGTGCAAAAATATAAAATAGCCCCCAAACGGCCCCGTAAGAGGCACTTGCACCTCGTACGGGACCAATGTGCCTCATAGGAACTGGTCGCTTTGTAATGGGACTCTAGTTTAAGAATACGATGATAATTTGAAAATATCTTAACTTAGGCTAAAAATTTGGCTTCAGAGTGCAAAACCAAAAACATCCCCTAAACAGCCCCGTGAAAGGCACCAACACCTCGCACGGGATCAATATAACTCGTAGGAATTGACCGCAAGGTCACGGGACTTTCGATTTGAGAATACAATGTAAATTTGAAAATATTTATACTTAGGCTAAAAAACTCGGCGTCAGAGGGCAAAATCCCAAAACAGCCCCCAAACAGCCTCGTGAGAGGCACCAACACCTCGTACGAGAATAATGAAACTTGTAGAAACTTATCGGATAGTTACAAGACTCCCGATTTGGGAATACGACAATAATTTGAAAATATCTAGATTTAGGGTAAAAAAATTGGCGTTAGAGTGCGAAAATCTAAAATAGCCCTCAAACGGTCCCTTGAGAAGCACCAACACCTCGCACGGGACCAAGGTGACTTGTAGGAATTGACCGTATGGTCACAGAACTCTCGATTTGAGAATACGACAAAAATTTTAAAATATCTAAACTTAGGCTTTAAACTTGGCGTTAAAGTGCAAAAACACAAAATTACCCCACGAGAGGCACCAATACCTCGTACGGGACCAACGTAACTCGTAGGAACTGTCAGTGTGGCCACGGGACTCCCGGTTTGAGAATACGACGATAATTTTAAAATATTTTGACTTAGCCCTAAAAACTTGGCATGAGAGTGAGAAAACCCAAAGCAATCCCCAAACGGCCCTTGAGAGGCACCAACACCTCACACGGTATCAATGTAACTCGTAGAAATTGGTCAAGTGCTTCGAGAATATCGATTTGAGAATACGACGATAATTTGAAAATATCTAGACTTTGGCTCAAAACTTGGCGTTAGAGTGCGAAAACATAAAATAGCCCCCAAATGGTCCTGTGAGAGGCACCAACACCTCGTACGGGACAAATATAACTCGTAGGAACTGACCACGTTGTCATGGAACTCTCGATTTGAGAATACGACGATATTTTGAAAATATCTTGACTTATAACCAAGGTTCTAAAAAACGCGGGGCGTGATTGAGGCGTGGAGGCCAAGCCTTAAGCCTTAGAAGCCTAGGCGGGCCTAGGAGCAAAAAGGCGTGAAAAGGCGTTTAAGCCTTCTTAATATATTTTAACATTTTTTAACCATAACAAGGCTATTAAAATACAAAAATTGCACAGATCATAAAAATATGTCTGAATATATGCAAATTAAAATACTATTTGATTATTTTGGATGAGATAATGGTCCGGTTTGTAAACAAATTCTTTAAAAGGCGACATCGTTTCACTAAATCATTGTTGTTTTTAGAAAAAAATGCGCCTTAAGGGTTTTACCAAGAATAAGGCGTGAAAAGAGTAAGGCGAGGCGTTTCTCCCAAGCCTTAAGCCTAGGCGGGTTTTTTAGAACAGTGCTTATAACTAAAGGTGTTAGAGTGCGAAAACCCAAAGAAGTCCACAAACGTCCCTGTGAAAGGCACCTACACAAATCAAGGGACCAATGTAACTTGTAGGAAATGACCGCGTGGTCACGGAACTCCTGATTTGAGAGTAAAATGATAATTTGAAATATCTATGACTTAGGCTTAAAAACTTGGCGTTGGAGGATGAAAACCTAAAATAACTCCAAAATGGCTCCTTGAAAGGCACCAACATCTCGCATAGGACCATTGTATCTCGTTAGAACTAATCATGAGGTCACGGGACTCTCGATGTGAGAATAAAACAAAAATTTGAAAACAGTTAGACTTAGGCTAAAAACTTGGCATCAGAGGGAGAAATCCCAAAACAGCCTCCAAACGGTCCCGTGAGAGGCATCAACACCTCGCACGGGACCAATATAACTCGTAGGAACTGATTGCGTGGTAATGGAACTCTCGGTCTAATAATACGAAGAAAATTTGAATATATCTAGACTTAGGATTAAAAACTTGGTGTCAACCCAAAGCAGTCCCAAAACAGCCCTATGAGAGGCACCAACACCTCGCACGAGACCAATATAACTTGTAGGAACTGACCACGTGGTCACAGGACTCCCGATCTGAGAATACGATGGTAATTCAAAAATATCTAGACTTAGGCTCAAAACATGGCTTAGAGTGTGAAAATACAAAATAGCCTCCAAACGGCCCCAAGAAAGGCGCCAACACCTCGTACGGGACAAATGTAACTCGTAGGAACTGATCGCATGGTCACGGGACTCTTGGTTTGAGAATACGACGATAATTTGAAAGTATCGTTGACTTAGGCTAAAAACTTAGCGTCATAGTGTAAAAACCCAAAACAGCCCCCAAACCGCCCCATGAGAGGCACCACCACCTCGCACGAGACCAGTGTAATCCATAATAATTAACCGGGTGGTCACGGGACTCCTAGTCTGAGATTATGACAAAAAATTTAAAATATCTAGACTTAGGCTAAAAACTTGACGTTAGAGTGCGAAAACCTGAAACAACCCCCAAACGGCCCCGTGAGAAGTACCAACACCTCGCATAGAACCAGTGTGACTCGTCAGAATAGACTGTGTGGTCACAAAACTCTCGGTTTGAAAATATGACAAAAATTTGAAAATATCTTGACTAATGCAAAAAAACTTGGTGTTGGGCGAAAAGCCAAAATAGCCTCCAAACGGCCCCGTAAGACGCACCAACACCTCGCCCGGGACCAATATAACTCGTAGAAAAAAACCGCGTGGTCATGCGACTCCCGGTCTAAGAATCCAACGATAATTTGCAAATATTAAACTTATGCTTATAAACTTGGCATCAGAGTGCGGAAACCCAAAACAACCCCTAAATGGCCCCCTGAGAGGCACCAACACCTCGCATGAGACCAATGTAACTCGTTGGAACTGATCGCGTGGTCACGGGACTCCTAGTCTGAGAATACGACGGTTATTTAAAAATATATAGACTTAGGTTTAAAATATGGCTTAGAGTGTGAAAACACAAAATAGCCTCAAAACGGTCCCGTGAGAGGCACCAACACCTCGTACGGGACTAATGTAACTCGTAGGAACTGACCGCGTGATCACGGGACTTTCGATTTTAGTGTATGACAATAATTTTAAAATATCGTTGACTTAGGCTAAAACTTGGTGTTAGAGTGCAAAAACCAAAAATAGCCCCCAAATCGCCCTGTGAGAGGCACCAACACCTCGCACGGGATCAATGTAACTTGTAAAAACTGATCGCGTGGTCACGGGACTCCTGATCTGAGAATACAACGGTTATTTAAAAATATCTACACTTAGGCTTAAAAACTTGGTGTGAGAGTGCAAAAATCCAAAACATCCTTCAAATGGCCTCGTGAGAGGCACTAACACCTCAAACCGGACCAATGTATTTCGTAGGAACTGGCCGTGGGGTCACAGGACTCCAAATTTCATAATACGGCAAAAATTTAAAATATCTAGACTTGGACTTAAAAACTTTGCGTCTAAGGGCAAAATCCTAAAATAACCCCCAAATGGCCCCGTGAGAGGCACCAACACCTCGCACGGGACCAATATAACTTACAGGAACTGTCCGCATTGTCACAACACTTCCGGTCTAAGAGTAAGATGAAAATTTGAAAATATCTAGACTTAGGCTAAAAACTTGGCGCTAGAGGGTAAAAAGCCAAAAATAGCCTCCAAACGGCCCCGTGAGAGGCCCCAACACCTCGCATGGAACCAATGTGACTCGTTGGAACTGACCGCGTGGTCAAGTGACTCCCAATTTGAGAATACGAAGATAATTTGGAAATATCTAGACTTAGGCTTAAAAACATAGCACTAGAGGAGGAAACCCTGAAACAGCCCCCAAACAGCCCCGTGAGAGGCACCGACACCTCGCACTGACCAATATAACTGGTAGAAACTGATATGATGAAAATTATAACTCGTATATACAATTTTTCAGCGTGAATACAATTTTTTTAAAACTACTTGGTACTTGATATCATTTCTTTTTTGTAGCTTACTTTATGCAGGATAACATTTTATGCACGATAACATTGCTTATATAATGTTGTTAACATTCAGGATTATGTTTTTTATGTGTTACGGTCGTGCGGCCTTTTATATTTTTATGGTCGTGCTGGATTTTATAATTTGATTGTTAAATTTTATGATCGTGTGGGCTTTATAATAAGCAAGTTTTATATTAACAGGGTTTGGAATTTCCAGAAAAAATAGGAAGCTTTACCCAAAAAAAATTCGTTTGTGAATTATTAAGATTTATAATATTTTTAAGTTTGTATGTATATGTGTTTATTAACAACATTCCCAATTCGCAATTTGTGATTTTTTTATCATTTTGCCAATAATAAATATTTATAACACCTCCTGCGCGTCCAACGTTACACGTAGCAACGGGTCGTGCAGTCACAGGACCCCCGATTTTAGGATTCGACAAAAAAACATTTTTTTAATTATAGTTAAACCATTTTTATTTTTTTCGTTGCGCATAAAAATGGTCACAGCTAAAGTCCATGACTCCCAACCGTGACAAAAAATAATTGCGACTAAAGTCTGTGACCCATACCGCGAGAAAAAAAATGGTCACGGTATGGGTCACGGACTTTGGCCACGACCATTTTTCATCACGATTGGGGATCAGGACTTTGCCCACGGTTATTTTTTTCCGCCGCGGTATGGGTCATGGACCAAGTCCGCGACCATTTTTCGTGAGCCGTTGGGCCGTGACCCGCGAAATTGGTCGCGCCCGAAATGGTCACGGTTTAAGTCCACAACCCACAGTTTTGGTCAGGAATTTTGGCTGTGACCATTCGCCAGTTTTGGTGTAGTGTACATAAGCTCTTATGAAGTCTCTAAACTTCTCTATTGTGTCAAATTTCATCCTATTCTCAATTGTAGGAAACTACATAGATAGAACATTATTCTCCTCATTGTCCTCTTTCATGTACACATTGTTAGTTTATTGCACAAACTCATCATGATGTCCATATCCCTTTCATGTTCTTACTCACCCTGTGAGTCAGTTTTCACACTATAGTATGACTTGGTAGCATCTACTCCTTGAAACTGTGAAGCCCTATTCACATTATCCCCATCACTAGCATTCCCTAACCTATCAACTTGCATTACCCCTATCTCTGTTTGACTTATGCTACATGGTTGTTGTTCTCGGGCTATATTATCCAACTCTGCTTTAAACATTTCCCCTAAATTCACCTTAACACTTGAACTAATCACCCTCTTCTTTGCAAACATTTTATTTCTCTTGCCTGAACCCCAATCTTTGGTGTTCCTTTGTTTTTTTGGCATGTGTTATGGGATCTTAGCTAAAAGAGATCACAACATTGAAGATAATAAATAAATGAAGAGGTTTCCCTAGCACCTAGTCATAGGTGTTGTTCACTATGTAACTCACTTCTCAATGTTCGATACCATCAACAAATTCCATTAAAAGGTCTACATCTTTCTATATCTCCATCCTAATGTGACACCCCGCTTAAAATAATAACGGGTGGCCAGCCCTATACTAAAATAAATCAGGAATCTCAAGTGGATCATTCTCAGCATCTACTGTCGATACTAAATTGACATAGCTAACTACCCAATACTACAATAAGCGGATGCCAAAAAAAATTAAAATCATACAATGAATCAACATACTAATAACATAGTAACTACTAAAACTGATAATGTTTACACATGTACTACGATACAAGGATGTACTCCTATAAAACATAATAAGTACAATAAAAGAAATATACCCGAATATGTTGTCGGGTCACATACAATACAACATCCTGAGTAGAGAAATATAAAAGTGCTACATATATAACCCTTGAGTATGAACCCGATATACTAAATGCATCCTTAACTAGATTTACAAAAGATAGGACGCGGCTATAACAAAATCCCACAATACTCCGCATCTGCTATAGGTCCAAGGACACTGGATTAAAAATCATCATTGGTGTCCTTGCGGTGGGACACCTATGATATATTATAATATATGTAGAGCAAGAGAGAGATATAAACGAGTCAGAGCCCGAGGTTTGAAAACATTTTAGCAAGTGCATTAAAATGCATGATAAATATAAATGCACAATTTCATAATTAAGGTGGATTCGCACTCTCGTGGAACTCAAACTCCCCCCTTAACTAAAGCGCACACCTAATCGTATGCACATGAACCTCAATTGAGCTACCCGACACATTCTAGGGACAATTCAATCTTAATCTACGCATAATCTACACCCATGTAACCCACTATCCAAAATATAACCTTTAACTTCTTATTCTAACGTATCCTAAGTTTACGCCTGAGCTTATATATTAATATATTAATAGAATTCATCAGAATAGTCACACGTCATTCTATTCTTATAAAGCATTGTTTCGCTATAACACGTGAATCTGAGTACTAGGGACTAAACTTTGCCCCACTCCCAACTTTGTGCTACGTTTCGTGCGTGGGACGTCTCGCAAAGAGAAATCCAAATAAGGAACCCCTCCCGTTACACTGCTCCTTGACACTGTTGATCGTTGAGATCCATTATGCCCTCAGTACACAACACATATAACATTAGCCACTTATTAAGAATACTAACTCTAACTACATAAATAAGATATCACAGGGTACCATTAGGGTCTATATAACATTATTCTAGTTATAAAACACGATCATTCAACCCTAACCAACACGTACACATAAGACACATAACGTGCATTAAAATACACATAACACATTCACTTATAGGATTTATATAATCTCTGCAATGCTATCATATTCCAGGAATTACTCGCATTCTCCCGGGTTACGAGCCACCGGACTATTATCACACCGCCCTGGTAAACAATCAAATCACATCGTATGGGAAGCGATCATAGTTCCTCATCAGAAAATAAGACGAATCATACCAAAGACGTCCTACCCCTGAAACAATAGTTCATAACACAAATAATGGACGCCTATGACTTGGGGATTATACGCCCCTGCTTTCCAAGCTAGAAGCCTCACCCACATCGTGCAACTTCCCATGATAACATATGCTAGGTACGTCTACCTAATTATCAAATACACGATATATATATATATATATATAACAATCATCATCATACACATCGTTTATATTATATGCACATAATAATCATCCTGGCTATAAGTATAAACACAAACTATTCTAGTCGGTGATATACTAAAACATTCCCAATTAAGATTACAGTTCACTTGATCAAATGAACCATTAACATTATCGCATTTGTGATATAATTCTCAAGATTAATGTCACGAAGCGTACACTACCTCTCACTTATTGACCCATAATTTATCTCAAAATATAACTCCTAATGCTAGTAGGATTCCCCACTAAGTCGATACGATAACTCCTATGTATACTCTCTCAAATAACCCGATACAACCCCAATATTTCATCATATATGAAACTCCCTAAACATCTCCAAAATTTACTTCTCGTGTCATTTTAGAATGTTCCAAATCGATAAACCCAATCGGAACGAAGTGAAACTCATGCTTGAAAAACTTTACAAAACATTCGATCCTAAAAGCGAATCGATTTGCCAGTGTGCGAATCGATTCGGTCCAAAGGCGTTGTAAGTCTGCTACATTCCGAATTGAATCGGTCCTAAAAGACCTGTAGGTATGCAACATTCTGAATTGATTCGCTAAAAGAGGCGAATTGATTCGGTCTGTTCAGCAAGCTATGAAATGGCTTATTTTCTTCAAAACCCAAAATTTCAAAACCTAAATATATCATATTCCAACCATCAATCTTCAACCCAAACATGTTTCTAACATCAAAACTCATCCTACATCTCATCCCATCAAGTTATACACCATCAAACCCGTATAAAAACATCAAATGCAAGGTTGAATCCACAAAATCTAGGTTTTAACATATTAACCCAAAATCCATATTTTTATCCATAAATCATGAAATGAATTACGCACATAGATTATTTAGCAAGTTTAATCACTTGCCTCAAAGTTATAGAGGTTGAATATTCCTCGAAATCACGGATTGGCCGAAATCTCAAAGCTTATCTCATGTTTCTCTTCTTCCCTTCCTCTTCTCTATCTCTCCCTCTCTAGGGCTTTCTCATTCTCACAAATGATATTGTTATCTCACGTAAGCTTAATAAGCCTTATCTCCGAAATACCCAACTTTAAATGATAATACACACTTTAAATGACGCGTTTACTTCAATTCGAGTCAAACTAACTTAAAATATTTCAGAACCCAAATAAGACCCAAGGACAGTCATTTTGATTATCTCGACCTATCCTGGGTCAACTGTGCACTCAGAATCGTCATTCGAAATACTTTCTAATATCTTCCAATTTTGACTTCATTTGCCAAATTTAATATTCTCCAATTGAAATTAATATTATTTCTCCTAAAAATAATTAAATTCTAAGTTCTCAAAATTACGGGGTGTTACACCTAACTCCTAGAACGAGATATATGGGGGAATCCTCTAGTGTTACATTTTGGACATTAAAACATGGAAGTAGTGCACTGAGTATCATATTCTCTAACAATAAAATGCAAACCCTATCACCATAAATATTCTCCAATATAAATAATTCTCCAACCTCATATTCTAGACCTTTTTAGTTACCACCATAATGAATAACAATGTCTTGAACATGATAAGTTAGCGGGATCCATTCAGCACTAACAACACAAATTAAAACCCCACCCAAGAAACAAAGGAAAAAGGACATTATCAAAATCCATAAAAACTAGATGAAACCCTAAATAATGAACAAGAATGTAAAAAATGCAATAAACAAAAACATTAAAGGGGAAATACTCACAGCACTTCTTAAAACAAGTGAGGAGGAAGTCCAAATCCATCAAAATATTCTCCATACTCACTTGAGCTCTCAAACTTAGAGTGATAATATCCTAACATGACATCGGCTCCAAGAACAATGCAATAATGCTTGTAAAAAAGAAGAAAATGGAAGCTTACGATAAAGGAAGAGGAAAGGTTAGCTAAAACCTTTTTCTCGCCAGAGCTATGGAGTGAGAGAGTGAAGTGACGTTACGTGTAGTCATATGTTAATTGATGAGGGTATTTTAGTCAGAAAAGACATAAGGGTTATCTTTGATATTGAAATGGATAGGTTAAGACAAAGTTAGAGGTTTGTTAGTTTTTTTGGTGGGGTGGGGTGGGGTGAGGGTATGTTTAAGGGATTATGAAATCGAGTTTATGTCAAATATAGCATTATAAAGTGAGGGGTTAAGTAAAAAAACTTCAAAAAAATAAATAGTCCCAATTAAAAAAAAGACCTAATAAAAATAACAGTTTTCAACTATAAAAAATAACAATTCCCAACTATACAAAAAAAAGTTTCCAAATATTAAAAAAAAGGCCCTAATTGAAAATAAACATTTCCCGATTAAAAGAAACTAATTTTCTATTTAAAAATAATTCTTAACTAATTAAATAATAGTTTCTATACAAAATACTATTTAATCATCACATTATTTTGCACCAACCTTCACACAGCTTCTTGCCGCACACACGCTTTTGCTCCAGTCATGCCAATTGAATCTGATTACGTTGCACGTTAATATTTCATTAAGTGTCGCGGCTTTTGTTTTTAAGAACTTGACTCTATTGAGGATGCGCAGTTTTGCTTTCTTATCACAACTACGAAACTTAGCTAACATCATAATGTCTAGTTTCCAAAGGCACTCAGTTTTGAAACTTGTGTCTACTTTATAACCTGTCATGATCAACTTTGCAAAGACACCACTAAGTGCTTATCTTCAATGTGTAATACCCCGTATTTTTATGGCTTTTAAATTCAGGGATTTATTAAATTTAATTGAGATAAATTAATTTAATATTAATTCAAAAATTTATTTTAAATATTTACTAGCGTAACGAGAGTTAGTAATTATTGGGAAGTTGTCGAATATTACTAAATGAGTAAAGTAATATATAAGATTGATTTTACAAAAATTGTCACGAGTGAATAAAATGTCGATTATGGAAATTTAAGTCGGGACGCGCACGTGTCGTGTCAAGACTCAATTATTATTAGTAAAAGTGAATAAATTATAAGTTAGTCATATGATCATTTCGAGTACGCCAATGTGTCCGGAAGGGTCGAGAGATATTCAAAATAATGTACCCGGGAGTTTAGTTCGGGTCTCGAAGCGTTTTTAAGCCTAATTAGCATCCCGGGAGGGTATTATAGACATTTTACATTTTTGGGCAATTAAATCCACGAATTTCCTAAGGATAAATTAGCCTTTAGGAGTTATCTTCTAGGGTTAATCAACACAAAACCAAAGAACGGCCATTAGAGAAAAAGTTGGAGAGCTTTCCAAGCAACCCAAGGCCAAAGACTCATCCGTTTGTACCGCCACCGCCATCAAATCGTAGATCGCGTAACGGGGAACGTAACCATACCTTTTCATCCACGAAATCAGAACCTTGAATTCCAGGAAAGTATCTATCTTGCTTTATTTTTATTTAATGTCTCACCCATGTTAGTTTATGATTATCAAGAACATGTTTTATGAAAGAAAATAATAATTTAGAGACTTTAAATCGCATGTTTAGAGAAATTTAATATATTCTGGACATACTCATCACATGTAGAGGATTATCCACGAATTAGTACGAATTTAGAAACAAGAAATCTGGGAAATAATTACAAGAATGTATGTTTCCTCCAAAATTAGGGTTCTTGAGTATTATGTCAATTTTACCCCATTAATTCGATATCGTTGATGAATTTGAACATGTTTCATGTAGGAAATCATGTAGTTAGGTATATAGTTCCAGTAGTAATGTTATTTGGGAGTTTGGGCAAAATTAATAGAGGTTTTGAGGACTTTTGGTAATGAAACCCGTAGGATAGTATATGCAGAATCTGGGAAATATCTGGACGATCGATCGATCGACCTTGAATATCGATCGATCGAATGGATCGATCGATCGAATGGATCGATCGATCGACCCCCTTTCGATCGATCGATCTCTTCTGAATTTTGAAGCTTGTTCTTTATTCTTAATTATTAACCCTGTGTCACATTGTGGGAACCCTTATACATATTTTATTTACCATAATGGGACTTGGGAAATACCAGTAGGGTTGTAGGCAAGGTTCGGGTGATACGATTCATAGGTGATTTAACCGTGGGGTTTTGAGAATATAAATTAAGTGTAAATCATGCGTACATTATGGTATACCTTGTGAGGATTATCGAAGACTTAGACCAGTAGAGTAGTGAAGGTGCACCTACTGATTTTATATTATTTCGAGAGGATACACTTCGAGAGTCGAGAAGTACTTAAGGATTTGTTATACTTAATAGAATAAAAAAAGTGATTTACTTATACGTAAAACTCAAGCGTGATATGTTACGCATGGCTAGAATAATATTATGGGTCGTGGGCGCCCCTAATTTAGAAATGTGAATATATATATATATATATATATATATATATATATATATATATATATATGACCGTGTGATTGTGCATATTATATATCTGTGTAAAAATCATACCCGAGCTACTTGCTATCACGGGGGTTTCCGCACCGGGACAGTCTTATCTCGATTGGACATTTATGGGGGATATTGACTCATACCCTAAAAGATAGTATCCTTGATAGTCAGATGTTCTAAGAGACGTGAGGGTATGTGCTGACCTCTTAGGACCTGGAACTATGCTTCGCCTCCATTTGTTTGTGTATTGTGTTAATACAGTTCGAGAGTTATTCCGTACTAGTATTTTCCTTAGTTTGTGTGATACGGGGACTTGATAGCAGAGTATGCCATCACCATATATTTTATGTGGGTTGTCGTTAGTATATATATTATATGTGTGACTAATATATATACGTATAGCTAGATGGGAACTTTCTACTCTGCGTATAAGTAGATATGTAATGAATAAATGCTTCAATTGTATTATAAGTGTTCGGGAACTTTGTATGGAAATGAGTTGTTCTAAATAACGTAAGAAATCTTGAAGAGAATGATTTCCTAAAGTAAATATCATAACCTTGCTTTTCACCTGATAAAACCTTATGGAGAATAAGTTAGAGAAACTTATGAGATTTATTAGTACGGCAGGCGTGCACACTAGATGAGAGGTGAGAATTCTCGAGAGAGTGTCGCATACTAACATGGTTGTTGCATTATCCGGTAAGCACTATAAATACTTGCTAAACTATTTTTAAAAATTATTTTACACTCAGGCTTTGACCCGTCTCCTATCCTTTTCTCTCTCTTGTGTGTATATATGTATATATATATATATATGTATGTATGTATGTATGTATTACAGGCGCCCAGCTACAGGAACATCATGCTTAGATTCCTTGGAACGGACGCGCTGCAGCTTATGTGGGAGTTGCAGGCCATTGCTTAGACAATCTCGTTGTTCACTCTACTCTTAATTTAGTTCTGATTAGTCAGGGCATGTGTCGCCCGTTTCCCTATTCAGTTGGATTTGTCAGAGATTTATGTTCATTTATTTTTAGTATTTGGTACTCTTTGGGATGTAATTCGTGTCAGGATGATTTCATTTGTAATTTTTAAACTTGGTATTGGTTTATCTGAATGGTTGAATTCTTGGGTGTTTATTACCATTCTTCATATTTATGTGATTCTTAAACTATTAATTATTAAAAGGGTTTTTATATCTGAATTTAAATAAAATAGAAATAAGGTTTTAAATTGTTTTAACACTTATCTTAATTATTTAGGGTGTTTAAATTGGAAATTTATTTTGCGACAATGATGCTAAGAATGAACCAACCGTTTACCTTGATTTTAATTTAATAAATGACTGATCACCCGGTATTTAATTAGGCAGGGTGTCACAGGTGGTATCAGAGCATCAGGTTCTAGTGTCGTTTAGGATCTATACAGCTTATTTCGTTTCCATCTTAGCATCTTTGATTTAGAGCCCTAATATTTGGAATGTTATATTCATCTTTATGCGTTGGGAATTCGTGCTTCTACGATTTGTTTATGTGAATGATGAACTCATCCAGATTATTTAAATTTTCAGATGGATCCTCAAGAAGAACAAGCTAATGCCATTAGGGGAGTCAATGAGCAAGGTCAGCTCACACCTCAAGTGTCTCTAAAGATAGTATCAACTGCCGAGTTAGCAGGTATTGTGGCACAGGCAGTTACCACTGCAGTCTTACAGTGTCAAGAACGCAGCACACAGCTTATAGGGGGGAAAATCTAGTGAGTATAGTCAATATGTCATTACTAGAAATAACAAGTGTGCGAAGGCACTAAAATCGCAACAACAAGCTCCTCAAGACCGTAAAAGCCACGAAGGTAAAAAATTGTGTAGGGAAACCCAAAAGCGTCAAGGCCAACGAAGTCGGGGTCAAAGTGAAGTCACAAAGAGGTGTTTCAAATGTGGAATGGATGATCATGAACGTCGAACTTATCCGGATCAGACTGGAGTGGAACTCAAACCCGACCAGCGAGAACTTTCAGGACTCTACTATAAGTTTGTACAAATGGGTCATAAATGGAGGGATTGTCCTCAACCAGATGTCATTTTTCATTAAGATGATCAACAAGGCCAACGAAAAAGTGGAACTGTACAGCCGGACCAAAACCAACAGAGCTGTAAACGAAACAGTTTATAGGTAGGTGCTTCAAATGCGGCACGATGGGTCACCGGAGGCAGCTTTGCCTAGATAAGAGTAAGATACCCCGGTAGCAGGGGCAGAAATAGCATGAATGTGTGTACGACGTCCAATATACTAAAATTTAGCAGCCATCATCGGCCATTGATGGTACGTTCCTTCTTTCTAGTACTATGGGACCCATTTTATTCAATACTAGGGCGTCACACTATTTCATAGATGCTCACTTTGCACGGACCTTAGGATTTTTAGACACTACTGAGAGTACGGTGTCATGCGTAGACTCATTATTGCGAAAGGGTCTTTAATTTTCTTTATCTGTCGGGGTGTAGGTATATAGTTTGGTAGTTTGATTTTTCCTGCAGTCATATTAGTTTTAGTCATACGTGAGCACGACGTCATTATTGGCATGGATTGGCTCGCTACGTATACAACCATGATAAATTGTTTCGATAGGAGTATTATCTTTGCCATTGCGGGGCAGGAGATATTTTGGTGACGATGCCTAGCCCAGAGGGAGGATCTTCCACCCATTTGTATTACATAAAGGAGGATACCTCTAAGGAGATTGTGATTCTCCTGGATTCGATTCCAGTCGTTGTGAGTTTTCGAATGTATTTCAGGAGATAAGTGGGTTACGCGTTGAAGTATTTTGTGGAGAGTAAAACCACATGAGTTAAAAATTTTAGAAGCGGGAATAAGGGAAAGGGTATGGTGCTTACAAGGGAAATGCTTAATATAATTTCCGATTTGGTTCAGACAGTTGTGTTATGTCCGGAAGACTATTAAGTAGCCAAGGCGATTGGCAAAGTAGAAGTATGAGTTTTATCCTCGGAGGATGAAGAGTGTTTTATGTGATACGAGCAAGTCATTATGTTTTTGTTTATTGCTAGATTCGCATGCGAGAAGAATTTAGTACGTATATCTATAGCGTTATTATTATGTGTATGTTTTCCCTGGTAAAGTGGGATTATCTTTAGTGTTCTCCGTGAAGGACAAATGGGTGCACTTTTAGTGATTTATATTCTTTATTGAGAATTCTCGTATTAGTGATGTGGTATGCGAGTACGATATTATACTAATTATGGTTTTAAAAAAATGGTTAAAGTAATAGTGGGCAATGATTTCAAGGCTATCGGAGTGGTTGCATTCGTGCAGCATGTTTTGTTCTGGAGAGGCCTCACTTGCGAGAGGGACGGACTCGCACTTATATTATCTATTTTAGAGATTTCGGAGGGGATAGTGGTCTCGAGATATTCGATCTCGGTGTGTGTAGGGACTTTATTGTTATGATTCAGTATGTATTGGGTCTACTGTTGAGCGAAAAGATTTAACTCATTATTATGTTTAGCGCTCAGGACTTGGTGTTAGGCAGAGCGCATTGATATATCTATCCTTTAGAGATGTGAGAGTTAAGAGTTGTACTCATATGTTTGGGGACAGGATTTCGAGAACCCCAACTGTATGTATTCGAGGTTTATGGAATGTGATTACCACCAATATTGAACGATTGTACAATGGTCAAAATGTTATTTGTTAAGCGTAATTACGGGAGGAGATGTAACTTTTTCTGTTAAGAGACGGAATAAAGGGGTACATGTTATGGACGGAGGGCCTAACAGATTTCGATAACCAACAATGCTAGGTAGTAGTGTATCGGGGGGGTCCTTGTTTGGATTTCGCTTTGCGAGACATCCCACGCATGAAACTTAGCGTAAGGTTGGAAGTAGGAAGATGATTGGTCATTAGTCTATGAGTTTGGTACCACGGTCGAAATACGAACAAGTAATTATATCTGTAAGTTGGAAGTTGAATTACGATTTAAGGCCAGTGGAGCCGGTGGTGTGGTAAGAAGGCATTGAAAGTTTGTCTTATCACCACGAGTTAAGGGGTGGAACGATGATAAGGAGGATTTAAAATTTTGATTTCTAGGGTGATTGAGAGTACCCAAATGTTGTAATCACGTTGTGAGCACAAGGAAAATAAAGAATTAGGTGTTATGTGTGAAGCATAGGTGATGCTTACGTAACAGGATTGTTCAACTACTTTTTTTGCTTCTTAGTTTCTAACAACGAAAGTTTAGACAAAGTTTAAAAAAAACTCCACTTTGTCCTACTTAAACTATTAATGTGAATGACCCATAACAAAATTATGACAATAACATTACCTTTATTTCTTGTACTAGTAACCATCACTCAATGTCTTGGCTGACATTTCAATAAAAGAATCCATTCAATTCTAAAGCCAACAAAATAAACATATATAAAATTCACACCAACTATTATAATCTATATTAACTGACCCCGCTAACTATTATAATATATACAAACACTGTAAAATTGCATAAAATCCACACGATGTCATTTATCTATTTTCATTCACAAATTTTGGAGATCATCCTAACATTATCCACTCAAATTAATCAAATTCAACAATCCCTGTTTTGAAATAAAAATAGATAAATGAATCAAATTTAGCAACCCTTGTTTTGAAATAAAACTAGAGAAATGAATCAAATTAACCACCCCTGTTTTGAACTAAAAACTCACAAATAAAATTTTCTGAACTAAAAACCCTAACATATCAACCCCTAAAATCATTGATTTTTTAAAATCAAAATACTATTTAAAGTCACAATGTGTTTGCCATTACGTACCCAAATATGGTTGCCATTATGTACCAACTGTTATCAAACCCAACTTATCATATCAATGTTAATCTAAGAAGTGAGATACAAAATATTATAATCAAACAATTACTGATTTGGATTAGATAAATAACATGACTTCTAATATGAATCAAGTCTAAGTTCGCTAATAAAAAAAGTTAGTTCAGTACATAATCAAGTCTCAAATTGTCACATATGTGCCATACGTAACAGGATTATGAATCAAAACAGAACAATTTGTCACAAGTTGCAATAAAAATATTGAAAATATAAACGTTTCCACATATTAATCCACGTTGAACAACAAAATCAACACTAATAAATGTTATATAAGACCTTAAATGCATAACAAACTAATTGTTCTCAATCATCCACATTTTGGTTGCTAGATTTTCCCTCCGTTCACCCCACTCTTTTGACGTGTCTATGTCTGCATAAGGTTCTTTGTGTGGTTCTATAAAGTTTTGGGTTGCATTCATTTGAATTTTTCCATCAATATAAGTTGACATTTCATTTGTTATATGGATGTGAAGAAGCGCACAATCTATGATGATGCGATTTTGAAATTCAATAGGAAAGAATGCCACACTCCACAGAATACGCCATTTTTGCTTCAATGCACCCAAACGCCTCTCGATTACATTCCTTGACTTAGAATAATTTTGGTGGAAAAGGTACTCTTTTATATCCGCATCTTTCCCCTATTCCCAATCATTTAAATGATGTTGTTGTCCTCTATAAGGTGTGAGAACACCAATACCATTTAGGTAAAACCAGTATCGACAAGATAGTAATAACCTCTCATATTTAAAATTCTACGTTAGCATATTGCCAAGTTAAAATCTTACCATTATTACATTGAAAACATACCATGGGGATTTTCAAACCATTTCTCCTATAAGTAGCATTTTTAAGAACTCAAGAGTCTTGTGTCAAACCTCCCATCCATGAAAAACGTAAATAAATTTGAGATCTTGGGAGCATACAACAAGCACATTTGTAGCAATTTCACTCTTTACAGTTCGATATCTGTATCACCCTGTAAATTCAAGGACCTTTAATTAAATAATATTTTGGGAGAAAAGGAATTTATTTTATTTGGAGGAATTAAATTCATTAACTGAGAAAATTTTAAATTTGAGGAATTTATTAATTTGACGAATTGAGGTTTAATATTTTGGATTATTTTGTGTCGCATTTTGAGGTCAAGAATTTGGAGAATGTTATAAATTAATTTGGATGGTAATTCGAAGTGCACGGTTGAGTCTGGATGGGTCGAAATAGTTGGAAATGAGTGGCCATAAAAATATATTGGGCTTCAAGACATTTCTAGACATAATTGAGCTCAAAATTAAGAGTTTTTACCCTTTTTAGGAGGCCTATAGGCCCAAAAACGAATTTGAGTTTTTACCCTAATGGTGAAAGGGTAAGGCAACTTCAAGTCATTTTAGAAGACTAAAATTATGGAGAGCTTAAAAGGATAACCCTTAGAAGAGAATTTGGGGATTGTGGGAGATTGTTTCAAGAACAAGAGAAGATCCTTGATTTCAATCCAACATCTTCATCCAAAGGCTTTGATCCTACAAATTAAGGTAAATGGCTTAATTTTCAATTGTTAATTTGCATTTACCTATTCATATTAAAGGAGGTGGGAATCAATTAATATGTTAGGGCTTGTGTTCATGAGAAATTGAGAATTTCTTTAATTTGGAGTTATAAATCTGTAGAGGTGTTAAGATTTGACTAATTTGATGCCCTAATTTAGTGTAATTTATGGGATTAGGTTGGATATAATAAAAGGATGGAATTAGGATGAATCTTGGGAAGTTGTGATGAAGAAATCTATACAGAATGGAGGTTTTAAACATGTCAATAGCGGGCTGGGTTTTACTGGACATGGCTATTCGAACGACCTGGTATCTCGTTCAAGCGAGAGCCATTGTCATTCGAACGACATGGCTGGTCGTTTGAATGACCTGTTAAGCCTGTCAGATTTTCTCCTTCCCCTAATTCGGACATGTTATGTGTTTGGGATACACAGTTTCTGCATTATTTGATTCTATAATTTTGGTTACGATATAGGGATTTAATTTGTGAATGTTTACCCTTGAATTAATTAACTTGAAGAATTAAGGTACATGATTGAGTGATTTGAAACATTGTTAATTGAGTGGGTAAGCTTAATCGAATGAAATTGAACGATGGATTGAAAATATTAAATTTCGGGCCGAGAGAGAGAGTCTGCGTATAATTGATAGAGTGACACCAAGATAATAAAAATTAATTAGTGTATAATTAATTGAAATGAAGGCGGACCATAGACTTGCATGTTTTAGGCTTGTGTATTGATATAGTACACCGGTAGCCTGTATTTCTCTATATATACGGTGATGTGTAGTATGTATGTGTGTGTGTGTGTGTGTGTGTATATATATATATATATATATATATATATATATGATTTATAAATATTTGTGTGAATAATATTTATAGTAAAGCATACTAATATTAATGTTATCTTAGGAGGTTGCGCGATGTGGGTGAGTCCACTGGCTAGCGAATGCAGGGTGAGTATAATCCCCAGGTCATAACGTCTGTTTATAGGGGTGGGCCGTTATGTATGGAACGGACACTTTAGGGAGAAATTATGGTCACCTCCTATGCGTGGGTGATAACATTTATATCTGACATGCGTGTGAATGCTGAGATATATGATACACATATATAGTGCAGAATTATAGACAGGTATATACGGTGTGAAATGTATAAATGATATAACTTGTGAAACAGTTATATGGTATCAAATTGGAATTGATTTAAATAAGTTAGTATGAATGATAACTTATAACTCATATGCGTGAGAATGTTTTATGGCATTAAATGAGAAACGACTTAAATAAGTTAATGTGATTAATAACTTATAAAGTATATTAAATCCACTAGGGATAGAATAGTGGGAAATCATGGGATATATGTGACAAGACTAGTTATGGGGTGGTTAGCTAGGTGGATCATGTATAGAATATTAGGCGTGCACATTAGTGGAGGGGTGAGGTGTCCTCGAGAGAGTGTACAACACTAACTTAAATATGCAAAGCGTACTTGCATTTTAGTTTCTTGCATTTAAATTCACTTGCTAAATATTTTCAATATGTTTTGGGTTCTAACCCTTGCTATAAAAATTATTTTCAAAACCTTTTAGGTGTCCAGCCACAGGGACGCTATAACTGTTCTATTCCAGGTTTACGCAGCTACGGCACATGTGGATGTTGTAAGACTGTGACTTAGCCGCTTCAGTCATTTCATTACTAGAGTAGAATGCAGTTCGTATTCCATTTGAGCATGTTGCCCTAGTTGTTCCATTTTTGTTTCAGTTGGACGATGTATTCAGTTATTCCTCTTGTGATTTTTTTTTGTTATTTGACTTTTAGCCGGAGGATTACATCTATTCCATTTTAGTATTGCTTGATTCAGTGATTGCATAATAGTTAGTTATATATTCTTTCACATGTTGTTGTTGGGATGTTAGATAAAAAGATAAAAATTAACACCATATCTTTTAAATACTAGGTGGTTAGTAAGTTTTAAAAAAAAATCGACAGTGATGCTAAGAATGAACCAGATGAGATTTATGTTTAATTTGATCACCCGATATTTTATTAGGCGGGGTGTCACAATATCTCTATTGGCCCTCTAGTTTTACGTGTACCTCAATATATATTCCATCCAAGGATCCCAAGTAATTATAAAAATAAGTACAAATTAAAAATCAAGACTAACACATAAAAACCTATATTTTTATATTTAAAAGTGACACATAAATTCCCCTTTGTACCTTAAATAACTTTCATTTATCGTCTGTGAAATTTTTCGATAATGGTTTCTTAAGTAAGTGGCTTTGCAAGTTCATCATAATGTATAACATGGCCCAAGAATGTCTGCTAGTGATTTCACTTAGATGCATAAACTTGTTTTTAATACCCATGTTCTTAAAATTGTGTGCAAATGCGTACACAAATATCATTACTACCTCCTCAACACTAGTTTGCACAATAGTTTCGTTTTAAAGGCTTTCAAAATCAGTTTCCAAGAAATATCCAAGAGCCTTTAAACCTTAATTTACACCCAGTCGTTTTATATCCAAGTTTTATTATGATATACTAGTTTGAGATCTCGTGTTTGAGCACCAACATTTGATTACTCTCTATTTTTGCTGAGTATAGTTTGAAGAGGTGGACTTTGTGTTACAGTGATGATTTTGTGACACCGCGCCTGATTAAATATCGGGTGATCAGTCCTTCATTAAATTAAAAACAGAATGTTCGGTTGGTTCATTCTGAGCATCACTGTCGAAGAACATTTAACAAGTAAAGCCACTTAATACATAATTAAGCTAGTGCTAAAAATATTTTCCTTTTTAAACTATAACAAAATAATCCATTTTTCAATTCAAGTAATAAAATATAAACCATTCACCATACACATGCCTAACGTATATCTAATCCCACCTAGCTATGCCACCCAACCTAACTAGTTGGAAGTCACACTAACACTAACTATACCCACCAGTAGTATTTCTGTATCGCCCATACAATATGCTATTAAATTAGCCTATGCCGAATAGTTAATTAACATGTTTCTCCTTTGTATAATAAATCTATTATATGCTTAAGATTTATATTATGTATCAATATTCCCATATTTACTAACTACATGCAGTAGAATGATTTACAAGTTTCTGTATATATAAATATAGTCACAGCATCCCTATACGTGTATATACTAGTTATGCACCCCCGAGCTAAGACCCATTAGCGCACCTAACCATATTAATCCTGCACCACCGAGTTAGCACCCATTATCGCACTCCTTAATAGTATTATTGCACCCCCGATTTATCACCAATTAGCGCACTTAACAATAATATTCTTGCACCCCCGGGTTATCACCCATTAGTGCACTTAATAATAATATTTATGCACAAACGGGTTATCACCCATTAGTGAACTTAACAATAATATCCTTGCACCCCCGGGTTATCACCCATTAGTGCACTTAATAATAATATTCATTCACAGACGGGTTATCACCCATTAGTGCACTTAACAATAATATCCATCGATAGGCATACACACATCCTATTAAAATCCACAGGTTTACACTTAACCTAATTATGTATTTTCCACATGTTGAAGTCTTTTATTACTATAGAGAATATAATTATTTCAAGTATTCTCTCTCGAATTTCTAAGATTAATACATCCCACGTATGTCCAAGTCCTACGCCACACTTGTCTTCATATAACATCACTTAAAACCTCAGTGTACTACATTAGGATTCCCGCATTATAAGTCCCGAAAGATGTCCTAAGAGTCCACAAACCAATTCTGGAAAAATTAGCAGGGCGGTTGATTCGTATCAAATATTGCATATTTCCGCCCTATATCTTTATGCATTCTAACACTTTTACGGTCCTTAATACCTATATTTACGCTCATTAACCAGAAAACCTTGGATTTGGATATATACATGCTTTGTAGGGGTTAATTGTGCTTTTGTAGGTATTGGAACGCTAAAAGTGAGGATTCGTTGCATTTCAGAGAAGTTCCGTCATCGGGCGCTATTTCAAGGGCATTTTAGTCAATTCACATTTCATTTTAGGCTCATGGAATTTCCACGGATGCATAGTTCATCGAGCAAGCTTGGCGTGGCCATAAATAGTGCGCGATTCCGAGTCCGGACCATGAAGTTATGGTTGTTTCCGTTTATAACCTTTTCACCCTTTTCATGGACCAAAGAGCTGCCAAAAACAGAGTACCGGTCGACCGCGGTTCAAGGCCCGATCGACCGCGATTTTGCATTTTGCCGTGGAAAGGAGACAGTGTGCCTTTAATTGAAGGCACGATCGACCGCGCCCCTGCGACCAGTCGACCACGTATAGCAGATATTTTATGCTCTTTTCCTTTTATTTTTTTTCCTTTATTTCTTTTTCAACTTACTATATAATCCAAATTTGGTTTCTATTTTCATTATCTTACATTTTAAATTAGGTTTAGGGTTTGTAAGAAGAGTTTGCCCTACTCCATTTCCTTTGGGTGTTTTACCCACTTTGATGTATGTAAGCTTTCTAATTTAGTTGTCTTCCTTTAATTCTTGCTTTGTTTACTTTCTTCCATTAATTTTCTTCTCTAGTTAATATTTATTTCTTGCTATTTATTGCTTTGACTAATTAGGTTTACTTTCTTTCTTTTAATACATGTTATTTACCATGCTTTCTAGCTAAACTAGTTTAGGTCGTGTCGGATTGAACTCATTCCGGGTTGACATGTTGCTTGGCTTTGGTGATGGAGTTTACGGGTCTATTTTGGGTGCGTTGTCCTAGTTATTATGCCTAGGGGATTTGATGGGGCATATCATGTATGTTCCGTGCTTACGACCTTGCGTGCGTAATTTTTGGGGTATTTGTTGACGCCAAAATCATATTAAGCATTTAAGCAAATTTAGGGGTGTGACAAATTTGTAATAACTTGTTGACCCATGTAACCATTTTATACTAATTAACTCGGGTGAGGGATATTCGACGCAACCTATAGTTTTTAATCGCTTTGTTAATCTAGTTTAAATACACTCGCCTAGATTAATCATTTCCCTTTTTGCATATGTTCCTTTTTGTTCATATTCATCTTTTACACTTTTATTTAGGAATATTAAATCCTATAAATTCTAGCAACTCGTATTTGTGGATTTTCGATACCTGACTTACAGCTATACTCACCCGTTGAGTGTAGTCGTAATTTAGGTTTTTGTATTAAGGCAGTGAACAGAAAACAACGATTATCGTTTTGGCACGCGCTACTTTTCACCCTTGATCAGCGGTTCGGACCTATTAAGGAAAGCGATCCGAACCTTTTAATGAAAAATGGTCCGGACCTTTTAATAAAAAACACGATCCGAACCTATTTATGAAAAACGGTCCGGACCTATTAATAAGGAAGGCGATCCGGACCTATTAAAAGGCAGTCCAGACCTCTACATGTAACGAGGCAGCCCAACCCAAATACGTTCTCTTCACCATTTCAACACCTCTAACCTCTACGGATCATTCCCAGTCACCAATCATCCATTCCAAATCATCTTCTTAACATGTATGCATGATTTCCACTAATATAACATCATTAATTCATTACTAATCATCAATATAATCTGGAATCTCCAAATAATTTAATAAAACCCTAGTTCTTCTAATTATCATCAAAGAACATAAAATTTCCAGATTTGTTTATCACAGAAAGTCATTTATACGTGATTTCTAATCTACATATATAAATGGCTCAACCTAAATAAATTTCAGATTCAATTCTTGTATATCCAAACTCTAATTTTCATCACTTTTATTAACAATACATGGGTCATTCATTCCTATACTAACATGAACATGAGTATTGCTAAAGGAAAGAAAGTAATAAACACTTGCCTGATTATGAAGGTTTGATTCGTCGCTTGAAATTGGTATAGATGTGTTTTACTTTTTTCGATCTACGTGTTGATGATTTTTTGGTGAAAGATAACTGGTTTTGACCTTGCAACTCCTAGGAACCTCTTCTTATCCTTCCTCTGGGACTCTCTCTTTTCTTTTACAGATAAAACCCTAACTGTAACTACGTAAGGGATATAAAAGTACTATAATTTTCGTCCATTAATTAACCCCAAAAATGCAATTTACCAAAACGCCTTCCCGGGACGCCGGTTCCGACTAAGATTGCCCTGGGACCCAAACTAAACCTTCGGGTATACTATTTTGACTATCTCAACCCTTTCGAACTCAAAGGCGCACTCGAAATTATTATACGAGTTAATAAAAATAAATTCTCTTTTTATTCCCATCAATTAGTCCCGATACGACTCACACGCGCGTCGGGCTTAAATTACCAAACTGTTGCATTTCTCACACTTGATAATTTATCAAAGTGCATAATCCCATATTACATATTCACACAGTAATATTCAATCAAAAAGATATTACATATCACACAGTAATATTCAATCAATAAGTATTAACCTTTGGCGAACTAGTAAATATATTTAATCCGGATTAATTAACAATTTAAATCTCACATTTTAATTCAATTAATCCAACAATAATAATTACTCCCATAATTATTTAAATCATAAAAAAATACGGGGTGTTACAGATTTTCTAGCTATGATCGACGAATACACAGACATTTGTGGAGCACAAGTTGTGGCAGTTCGTGGGTGGATTCCCGCGTGTCGTTGTGAAGAAGGTTTAAGGAGCGAAGATAACATCAAGACTTGAAGGAGTCAATTTGGTTGTGTAAGTCATATGCCGTCCTTATGTTCTTCCTATATTATAATGAATTTATGTGGTTGGATCGTTCGAGAATTTTTTATTGTGATTTTTCCACGTATATCGGTATGTTGTGATTTGTTGCATTATTTTAATCTTACTTATATTACCTAGATGCATGTTTTTAAAATTAGGTTAAGTGTTTACACAACATTCAGTTCAATTAGTGCTTGATTAATTGGGTTAATCATTTAATTAATTTGATAAATTAAAATTAGTGTTTGTTTGGCAATCCATATAACCCTTGCGTAATAGTAACACTTTCAAACTGTTATCAGAGCGGGTCTCTATAAGTTATTTAGGTATTAATCCAAGAGGTTTTTATATAGAGGGTCAATCGATATCCAGGTCACCATTGTTTGATAGGTCGAATTATGCGTGATAAAAATGCGTATGAAATTTTCACTAAAGTTCCTCGATGAGCGGGTATGGTTAGCCATAGTATGAGGTGGACCCCACCCATAACACTTATAGGTGATTTTCATGTCCTTAAACCTATTGAGAGATGGAATAAGGATAAACATAAGTTATGTAGCTACAATTCTCATGGTCTAAATGCTTTATTCCGTGCGGCTACACCGGAGGAGTTTCATTGTTTTGTGACATGTGATACATCCAAAGAGGCTTGGGATATACTGCAACTCACCAATGAGGGAACTAATTATGCTAAAGCTTCCAAAATCAAAAACCTCACCACTAAGTTTGAAACTATTAGGATGAATGAAAGCCAATCTTTCGATGAGTTTTTTGCAAGACTTTTTTATATTGGAAACTCATTATTAACCTCGGGAGAGAAAATCCCTGAAAATAAAGTTTTCAAGAAAATCTTAATGTCCTTACCTAAAATATTTAATCCCAAAGTCATTGTATTGAACTCATTAGGAACTGTTGACTCAACGAAACTCGGAGATCTCGTGGGCGACATTCAAATATATGAACTCGACATGTTTCCTCTTCATAAGAAGATGAATGACAAAGGCATTTCTTTGAAATCCCAGAATGAGTAAACATACATTTTTTATGAAGAGTCTGACATCGATTCCGATGATATGGCATTTTTAACCAAGAAATTCAAGAAATTTCTCAAGTTTAACAAATATAAATCTAAAGTTGATCGGAAGAAATTTGAAAAGAACAAATTTAATAAGACTGAAAAAATCCCTAACGATCGTGACTTTAAAAATAATTGAAATAATTTCTTTGAAAGGGGTGAATCTAACAGATGCTTTTGGTGCGAGGGTTGTGCATATAGGGCAACCAAGTGCCCCATTAAGCTTAAGAGAGATAGCAAGAACAAAGTTGCTTACAATGCTACTATTAATGATAGTGAATTGAAAGAAGAATCTAATTCCCTGTTGAGCATAATTACACCGCATTCACAGCTAGTCAAGTGAGCTTAAATGAAAATTCTTCTGCCGATGAAGATGATAATTTATATGACAGTTCCAAATTTCACTGTATTGATTCCTAAGTGGGTGGCGAGGACGAATAAGAAGAATAGGAGATTGAACTTTAAGTTACCTTTCGTAAGATGTATATAAAGAGGCTGGAATTAAAAAAATGCAAAATTGAAGTCATAAGCTAAGGTGAAAGAACGTGTCATGGGTAACATTAATGAGAAATTGATTGAGGATTTGAGGGTAAGCAAGAAGACTCTTAGGGAGAAGCTTAAGTACATTGAGGAATGGAGGGATAAGTTTCATGATTTGCTTGAGAATTTGAAGTAGGAGTCCATAATTCTTGGAGAGTTTAAGAGTTTGGTTGAGTCTAGGATTGAGGAGTTAGAATAAAAATTGAGTGACTCGAGTTATGTCAAATCTAATTTAGAATCTAGGTTGGAGAAGTTTGATAAAATTTTAGGTATCGTCCAAATAAAAAAGTACAATTTTGGAATTGGCTTTGATGATAACAATGCTTCCTCTACGAAATCCAAGACCAATCTTTTGAGAGGGTCAATAATAGTCGAGGGCATTAGAAAGGTCATACCAATAGTAACATTCCTCGTCGTGTCTACACTTGCACACATTGTGATAGGAATATCACTTAGGAAGTTTTGTTATGATATTTGAAAAGGTCATAAAAAGTCTAAGTCTAGTGTTACCAAGGTTTTTAAAACCTAATATCGTCATATTACACCTATATGGGTTAGGGAATCAGAATTGGAGGCGTTAATTGTTAAACTTGTTGACATCACATGTTTTCACATGATTCTTCTCATGCTATGTCCAATTGTTGATTATTTTTTCATATTTTCATACACTAACTTTTATGCTTCGTGTTATATATTATTGCTAGTTGTATGATGTTTGAGTCTTTGTATTTTAAAATAAAATAATATTTTGTTTGTCTTTTGAGTTGATTTATAAAATTGTTTAAAAAGTCAAAAATATTTTTATTTTGTTCATATAGTTTGATTTTGCACTTTTTGTGTGGCATATCGGTGTGTTTGAATCTCATTTGTTCCACGTTTTCCATGTGGCTATGACATTTTATTATGATTTACAATGCTTTAGATTGTTCTTAATAATGCTTGCATGTAGTTGTTCAAAATTGATTTAGTTACTGGATTCACTTTATATATGCCTCTACACACACTTGTACGAGCTCTTTTATATTATAAGTACTTATGTTGCATGAGCTAAGTGAGGCATTCTCCTGTCAATCTTGTCATATATATATATATATATATATATATTTGATTGGAAAATTTGTGCATGTAAGAATCATTATCCTAGAGATTGTTTTTGTTTGAAATATATGATGGTGCAGCGGAAAAGGGATATGGAGGGAGAAATCTCCGTTGCATGAAAGGCCACCATTGATAAGAGACTAAAAGAAAATAAAGACATTGACAATAAAATAATTGCGAAGGACATATTTAGAAATTGACGCTTCAAAATTGGCATCTTCAGAAAGAGAGTGGACAAATTTAATGTCTATATTTTTTATGGTTTTAAAAGTTAAAGATCAGTGGGTTTGGATAATAAATCCTAGTTAGTATAAAACATGTGATGCTATTGATTTGAGAATCATCAAGATTTCTAGGCTAGTGTGCATTATGTATACTTGTCTATTATCAGTTCATTATTCATCACTCGACGCTAAATCAAAGTTTAATAAATTAGTGCAGTAAAATAGAACTCATTGGGCATATATTAAGTGATTAAAACATAAGTCTTTTATTTCGAGTTCATGTCCCTTCATTCCGTACCACATTTTTGTTTAGAGACATTGAAGTCATACGACCGTGGAAAGCATAAGTGTTTTGTATCTACTGTGGTGTATATATATATATATATATATATATATATATATATATATATATATATATATATATATATATATATATGCGTTATTGTTATATGTGCATATATATATGTGTGGTATGTTTGTATAATCCATGTTTATCATATGCTTAATTATTATATCATATGGGCATGTCATAATGATCATACTGGTATTTTTTGTTACATGTTTACATTGGTATTATTTTTTCATTATTTGGATTACTTGTGCTTGTGTTATCGAGTTTGTTTATCGTTCCATGTTTCACTTCGCATCATCACTTGGTATTGCTTGTTTTCCTTTATGCTCACATGTGTTACATTTTGAGAGAGAAGTTGTTTAAATGTGCACTTTATCTTTTTCCATTCCTAAACGAAAAAAGGGAGAAGTCAAACCTAAGGGGGATGCATACTCTAAGGGGAAGATGTCTAGCCAAGGGGGAGTTTTGGATTTTTATAAGCAGTTTATATGTTATATTCTCTTTTCATTTGATGGTGTATTAAGTGTGCAGGTTTAGTAACAAACAGGCGGAATTTCACAAGATCAAAGTTATGCAAAGTTTGCATTTATTAAGTGTTTGTACTTTTTCCTTTTGGGGTTGAGACTGAGTCTTAGGAGAGCTTGAGGACATGGTTTTTTATTTTAGTGGTTTGTCCCGAAATAGCCAAAAAGGGAAATTTTTATGGAAAAATTTCCAGCCAAGTCGATTTGTATATATTTTGATTGTATTTCGTTTAGACAAAACCGTTTGATTCATAGGTTAGGACTTGAGTTTGCTTATCCTTTAAGCCTAAGATGCATGATTGGAGATCCTAATGGCCAAGTAAAATGACTTCATCACCGTGTCATGTTTTTGTACCAAGTTTTGTCTTCAATGTCTATGGGATCTGAAGTGATATGGATGTGTATTTAGTTTGATCCCTGGATAAATTGTTTAGGTATTAATTTTTAAACTCATGCATTTTTTTTGTGAAAATAATTATAAAAGAAAGATAGCTTTTAGTAAAGTCGTTTGAACGAGATTTCCTGTTTGTTCAAATGAGTTATCACTAGTCATTCGAACGAGTTTTTTAGTTGGTTCAAACGAGGTATATGTTTAATTCAAATGATCATTTAACGAGGTGAAAATGAATTCTCTTTGTTAACAGAAGAATGTCGTTCAAAGCTCGTTCGAACGAGTTTAGATATTTCGTTTGAAGGATACTTTTTTGGTTTGAATGAGATTTCCCACTTCATTCGAACGACCTTTATGATTTCGTTTGAACAAGTTTCTTAGGATGTGCACTAACTTAATTTTTATGGAAATCTATTTAAACCTAATTTTCACAACAATTTCGTTTTAAAGGCTTTTAAAATCAGTTTTCCACGAAATATCTAAGAGCCTCCAAATCATAGTTCACACACAATCGTTTGAGATACAAATTCCATTATATTATGCTAGTTTGAGATCTTATATTTTATCACCAACGTATGATTACTCTTTATCTTTGCTGAATACGATTTGACACGGTGGACTCCATGTTGCGGTGACGGTTTGCTTTCCAAAATCGGTGGATACCGAGACGTGTGCGGATCACGCGTTGTGATAGTTCATAAGTGAATTCCTTCTTGTTGCTGTACATAAGGTTCAAGGAGCGAAGATAGCATCAAGGCTTGAAGAAGCCGATCCAGTTGTGTAATTCATTAATCCTCCTTGTGTATTCCTATATCATAATGCGTGGATGTGCCATCCGAGGTTTTTCCTATTGTGAAATTTTTTCATACATCGTTGTTATGATTTGTTGCTTTATTTTACTCTTGCTTATATCAACTAGATGCATGTTTTAGGGCAAAATAAATTTGGTTTAAGTGTTTACATAACATTCGATTATATTGGTGCATGATTAATTGGGTTAATCATTGAATTAAATTTGGTATTTATTTGGCAATCCGTACAACTCTTGCGCAATATTAACACTTTCACGGGGAATTCGGGGGAGAAAATATAGAAGTGGATTATAATATTTAATATAGTCCTTTTATGTAATAATAAAACCCTCCTCCTAGCAGATAAGTTAAGTCGGGTCATTTTTGTATATCAAAGCAACCATACAAAAGTTTAACTAATAATTCACACATTGTATGTATGAACAAAAATAAAATTAGATTCCAATTTTTTATATAATAAGTTGGCAACTTAAACCAATTTATTACCATCTAATGAAAATCACGAAAACATACCATATACCTAATTTTAATAAGTAATCATCAAATTATGAAACACATAACACTAACTAATAAATACAATGTATTTGAGCACTCACAATGTCACATCATTTTCACTAAATTAATATGAAAAACGCATACAAATGAAACTATGTAATTACAAACATATAGAAATTCCATTGTGTACAAAACCATATTTGTGTCTGTAGATATTGATATAACAAATTGAAGCTAAATCGAATAAAAAACTATACATAAGACTTTACATATTCATAATTAGACTTGTACTATGACTAAAATCAGATCAACATGTTGTTAAAAAAAATCAGATATATAAACAAATTAGGGCAAAAATCAACATGTATAGATTGAGATTGATCAACATGTCTTTATTGTTCAACAAAATCAGTATTGGAATCAAATTATGGCAGCCAACAAATTAAATTAACATGTTTTCATTGTTCAACAAGACCAGATCTACAACTAAAGTAGGGCATCAATTGTTTCAAATTCGAAATCCTTTCCTTCAGATGCATATTAACACAATCACGAATAAAAATGAAGATTTCATCAATCACGAGAGTTCGAACCTGACAATCTTCATCGATCGGGGTAGGTGGAGAGTTCGGGTCTATGATTTTGCAATGTCGAGAGAGAAATTAAGAAATGAATATGTTTGGAGTTTCCGTGTGTTAAGAACCGCAATTTAATAGTTGTAATTGGAAATATGAAAGTTCATTTTGATAATAAGATAAATTTAATTATCTTCACCACCCATAGTTTAAAATGGATAAAGTTTCACCTCACTTTTTACCATATTCATTTTATTTCATCATGTTAAACACATATTTTCTTTAGATAACTTATTTTTTAACAAAGTGATAAATATTTCACTACGAACTAAGTGAAACATTCAATATTGAGAGATTTGAAAAAAATATACGATCACTTAATGTATTTGAATTAACTTAGGTGTTGTTTGTTTTTACCTTTTAAGTCTGAATCTGAATCATTCAGATTTAAGAGGTACTAAATAATGTTTATTTTTTAAAAATGACTAAGAGGCTAATGACTATTTTTGTCTCTGAATAATTAAGAGGTTTATTTACCTCTAAAGTCTGAATTAATCTAAGGGCCCGTTTGATCAAAAGTGGACAAAAGTGGAGATGGCAAAAAATTTCATGCATAAAATTTTCCATGACAAATTTTACCTAGTTTTTTCACATGAATCTATCAAACAACAATTAGGCGAAATTAAACTCAATCCAATTAGTTTATTCAAATATTTTATTTTTTTTAATTTTGATAAAACAGTTTTTAAAAATATTTTTTACAATATTCGAAACAATTTTAAAATTATTCAAAACAATTTATAACCTTTTAAAATAGTGTTTATAATAGTTTTAAAACAAGTTTTTAATAAAACATTTTCATAAAAAAAAAATTAAAACCGTTTTATTTTTTAAAAAAACATTTTAAAATTTTTTTTGTAACATTTTTAATAAAACAATATTTTTATTTATTTATAACAGTTTTTAAAACATTTTTTATAAAACAACATTAAAACAGTTTTTAAAATAATTTTTAAAGCGATTTTTTACAACATTTTTATAAAACAATTTTTACAATATTCGAAACAGTTTTCTTAATTTTTCAAAACAGAGTTTAAACCTTTTAAAATAGTGTTTTAAACAGTTTTAAAATATATTTTATAATAAAACACTTTTAAAAACATTTTTTTAAATAGTTTTTAAATAGTTCTTCAAACAGTTTTTTAACAGTTTTAAAATATTTTTTAAACATTTTTTAAAACAATTTAAAAATATTTTTTATAAAACAGTTTTTTATTCATACAGTTTTATAAAACATTTTGTAAACTAGTTTTTAAAATATTTTTGCATAAAAATATAAAAAAGGCACTTATAAGAAGTGGCAAATTGTTTGGCAACTAATTCTTCTCCAGATAGCAAAGCAAAATTTGCTCACTTTTCATGCATTAGAGGTGTTGTACATAGGCAAATTTTGTTATCAAACATACCAAAAAGTGAGCAAATTCCATATTTGCCCACTAATTTGACATTTGCCATGGTAAATTTGTGAATCAAACGGACCCTAAATACATTCAACAAATTTCAGACTTCAGATTTAAACATTAAATTTGAGATTATGGCAAAAAAACAAGGGCATTCGCATTTAAATCCTATTAGACTTTTTTGTAGACATTATAGTCCCACTATGTTTTTCCCTTACATATAAGTCATACTCTTAATTTTTTGAAACTTTTTTTTCACAATTTTACCCTTTTAAAACTAACCATCCGTAACTTCCTTGAGGAAGTTACATAAGTGGTTGAACTTTTTTTTTAATCTTCAAATGATTATAACTTTTAATTAAAATATTCGTTTTTCGCAAAATTACTATTTTTGAAATTTGCTCCGCGAAATCTATCAAACAAGATCCATGAAGCCTGTATAATTTCAACGAAAAAAAATTACACAGTTAGTAAACTTTATTGTATGCACCAGAAAGAGAAATAGGTTTATATCTGTAACATTTTGCTCAAACGGTAACATTAACTGTGTTAATATTACATAGTATACACACACACACACACACACACACACACACACACACACACACACACACACATAGTAGATCCAAACCCTTTTTTTCGAAATTATCTTATTTTTAAAGGTCCACGCTATCCAACAACCTTCATCAGAGCTTAGATTTTGGGTGGGTAGGGTTGGGTTAGGTTTACATCTGTAACATTTTCACAGACAGTAACATTTATTGTGTTAACATAGTATATATATATACACACGGTAAATCAAAACCTCTTTTTTTCGAAATTACCATATTTTTAAAGATTTGCGCTAGTGGCATTCAATCCCCATCACTACCCACCCCCATTGTCGGAGCTACAACAACATTCATCGGAGCTCTGATATGGGGTGACATGGGGTGCCGCTGGCGCGGACCTTAGAAAATAAGAGAATATTGGATAAATGGGGTTTGAATCCACCGGAGCTCCAATTTGGAGTGAGTAGGGTTGACATTGAGTTAGGTTTATATCTGTAACATTTTCACAAATAATAACATTTACTACGTTATAACACAATATATATATATGGTGGATCCAAACCTTTTTTTTATATATTGACTTATTTTTAACGGTCCACGCTAGCGGCATCTAATCCCCACAACCACCCACCCCCATTGTCGGAGCTCCAACAACCTTCATCAGAGTTCTGATTTGGGGTGACATGGGGTGCCGCCGGCGTGGACCTTATGAAATAAGAGATATTGGAGAAATGGGGTTTGGATCCACCGGAGCGCCGATTTGGGGTGAGTAGGGGTAGCATTGGGTTAGATTTATATCTGTAATATTTTCACAAATAATAAATGTTACTGTTTGCGAAAATGTTACATCGGCATCCCATGCCACCTCAAATCAGAGCTCTGATGAAGGTTGTTGAAGCTCCGACAATGGGGGTGGGTGGTGGTGGGTATTGGGTGCCGCTAGCGCGGATCGTTAAAAATAAGATAATATCAGAAAAAAGAGGTTTGGATCCACCGTATATATATATATATATATATATATATATATATATATATATACACACACACACACACACACACACACTGTGTTTTACGAATACAGTAAATGTTAATGTTTGTGACAGATATAAACCTAATCCAATGCTACCCATAGTCATCCCAAACCGGAGTTCCGGTGGATCCAAACCCCATTTATCTAATATTCTCTTAATTTCAGAGGTCCGCGCCAGCGGCACCCTATGCCACTACTACCCACCCCAAATCGTAGCTCTGATGAAGGTCGTTGAAGCTCCGACAATGGGGGTGGGTAGTGATGGGGATTGAATATCGCTAGCGCAAACCTTAAAAAATATGATAATTTCGAAAAAAAATGAGGTTTGGATCTACCATGTGTGTGTGTGTGTGTGTGTATATATATATATATACTGTGTAATATTAAATCAGTAAATGTTACTGTTTCTGAAAATATTATATATATAAAACTATTTCATAAATATATTAACACAGTAAGTGTTATTGTAGTGTTATTGTTTGTGAAAATGTCACAGATAAATACAGTAAAGTAAAGTTTAATATCTGTGACATTTCCACAGACACTAACATTTAGTGTGTTATCACATTACACAGTATATATATATCCAATATGCTCCTATTTTTAAAGGTAATGCCATCCCTACTCACCCCAGACCAGCGCTCCAGAGGATCCAAATCTCATTTATTCAATAGTCTCTTATTTTCAAAGGTCCGCGTCAGAGGCATCCCATGCTACTCCGGTGGATCCAAAACTCATTTATTCAAAAGTCTCTTATTTTCAGAGGTCCGCGCCAGCTGCACCACATGCCCACCCAACAAAGAAAGGATCAATATGCGGAAAATAGAACTGGAAATATTATTACAAACTTATATTACAGACTAAGATTAAAATAAAATAAAACTTACAGTAAAGGAAGAGTCCACCGGAATATTCAAGCTTACTACAATGAGAGAGAGAGAGAGAGAGAGAGAGAGAGAGAGAGAGGTAAATCTATGTGTATCTGAAAAGGAGAGGGGAAGCCCTCTATTTATACAAAGAAAAAGGAATCAATAATTCCTAAAAGGGGCCTGCCAAGTTGAAAGGCTGATAAAGTCTTTTGTCTTCTAACGTCGGCTACTAGGCCAAGTGGATCCGCAGAAGTCACGAGCAGCTGCAAGTGGGTCTGTGAGTCACCAGAGGGTTCTACCACTTCAACCGAAAGTAGTGAGCCTTGTCCATATGCGTCGGTGAGAATCATTCTGGGGCCGACAGGGGCCAGGTGGGCCAGTTACCTCAAATCATCTAGGCCATCCGCGTCAGGTCTAGAAATAGAGTCATCCAATCGTCGTGTTGGGAAAGCTGAACTCAGTGAGTTGAAGAAAGCCTCCATCGTTGGCTCAGTGGGAATATTGGTGTCAAACATATCACCAATGTAAGGATCATCTTCTGGGTTCTGTGATTCTCCGGCCAGACAAAAGAAAGGATTTTCTTTTGAGACAGAAGTCAAAGATGTATCATCATCATCATCTGAGGGAAGAGGAATGGGGTTCCTGTTGAGTGTATCGGAGCTAAAACTGGGTTTAGCTGGAGCACTAGGAGTGATTCTTTCACCAAAATCAGATTTGAATTGGTTATGGGTATAGTCCGTAACTTTCTGCAGAAGCTCCTGCTCTGTTGCGCTGGGAAACTGCTTTATCACGGCAGCTTTTAACCTCTCAATGGGGTTAACTGCAGGCGACATCTTATCTGCAGGAGGGGGAGAGTCTTCCACCAAATCCATGTAGTTTCTCAGACTACCTTTTATCTGATTGATGGTAGAAACCAGATCAACGCCACTCCACCATCGATAAAAGAAGATGCGTTCAAGTAGAGGAACATTGAGATTATTGACTCTACAACGCAGATCCCATCTGGAGATCCAAGGAATGCTCATTTCGGAGAAAAAGAGTAGGGTGTTTAATCCTACCGGAGTTTTATTTTTCCCTTTCAAAAGAGGATGAAATTGAGTCCAAGGATGGAAAAGTTTGGCCTTGGTAATTTCATCAGGGAAAAAATCAATTCCTGGGCCAAATTTGTCCCACCAATGATAACCCATCCTGGGTAAGATTTTTTCAAAGAATTTGGGCATAAGACAAAAAACCAGGTATGCTTATGCTCAGCATTTTGATAATAAAAAGCTTTTGCCCAAGCCTGGACATAATCCCAATAATTATAGGATCCATTGTGCGAACTTAATTTTCGCGCCTTCAAAGGATGGATTCCCCATTCTCGGGGAGATATGAATTTTTTCAAAACAGCCTTGCTAAGCAATGGGGGAATGAGAATTTCCCTCGTGTTTATTAGTATGATTAAACACCACTGATTCAGTTTCCACGAGAATCGCCACGTATACCGTCCGGTATTTGCCTTCTGGTACCTCATAATTATGAGTATCAAGATACAGGGACTTAATTTCCCAAGGAGAAGTCATCTGCTTCTCATCCTCATCATTGAGGATTAGTACTAATTTCGATGTCCTTTGATTAGGAATGAAATCATACTTAATTGTTTCCAATACCTCTTTAGCAGATTTCTTCTTGCTGAAAGGGTTAAGAGGGGGAGCATTCTTCTCCCTGTTCTTCGCGCTCTGGCGAATGAACTCCATATAATCCTGTATCGGAGGATATTGATCTTCATTGATCACAATCTTTTCTTTACCAGGTCGGTGAGAATACCCATGACATCTGCCACGCCCACGAGAGGGGCCACTCATCGGTCCTGTAAAAACTCTCTAGTTAGAAAATCGGGAAGAGAGTTATTTTCCCCTTTGATATGTTCTATATCAAAATCAAAAGCCGATAAATTTGCTTGCCATCTGGCAAAAATCTGTTTTTAAACAATATTTTCAATATCTTTTTGCAAAACCTGTTTTACAGCACTACAATCAATTCGTAGCAAAAATTTCTGATTTAACAAATCATCCTGAAATTTTGAAATGCATTTAACGACAGAAAAGATTTCTTTCTTAATGGTGGAGTAATTTTTTGAGGCATCTTTCCAAGATCCTGACGTAAAACGAACAAGTTCTTTCTTTTTGGTTAAAGAATTTATTTGTTTTAAAATACCACCAAATCCTAGGTCAAAGGCGTCAGTCTCGACGATTTTGAAAAACGAAGGATTGGCTAAAGCTAGACAAGGAAGTTGCTTGACTTTTAGTTTGATTGTCTGAACAACTTTAGTATGCTCACCAGTCCAAGGAGCAGGGTTCTTTTTCAATCTAGAATAAAGAATGGCACTATCTTGTGCAAGATTCTTGTAATAGTCACCAATATAATTGAGACTACCCAGAAATCTTTGAAGCTGAGTTTTCTCTCTAATTTCATCTGGGAATTTAGAGGCAAACTCAATACTTCTGTCAATGGGGAGTATTTTCCCTTCGCCAATGGTATGCCCTAAAAATCGAACATTAGTTTGAAAAATTTTCATTTTAGGGGCGGAGATAACTAGACCATTAGTTTTAACAACATCTTTAAAAATCTTTAAATGTTTAAAGTGTTGGTCAATTGAATTAGAGAATATAAGGATATCATCAATATAAACAATTGAGAAATCAGAAAAAGGATTAAAAATATCGTTCATGATATTTTGGAATTCAGAAGGGGCGTTCTTAAGCCCAAAAGGCAAAATATTCCATTGATAATGGCCAAAAGGAACCACAAAAGCAGTTTTATATCGATCCTGTGGTGCAATTTGGATCTGCCAATATCCAGATTTTAAATCAAATTTTGAGAAAATCTTGGCCAAATGTAACCTATCTAACAAATCCTTTTTGTTAAGAATTGGATATCTTATCCATTGCAAAACATTGTTAAGAGGCTTATAATTAATTATAAGCCTATGAACACCTCGTTCCTGCTCCGCAGCCTTGTTAACATAAAAAGCTGTACAACTCCAAGGAGAATAACTCTTATTTATAAGCTTTTTATTTAAAAGACTCTGGATTTCATTCTTACAAAGGTCAAGAAATTCAGTCTTCATTTGACTGGGCCTGGCCTTAGTAGGAATAGATTTTTCATGAAAATCATTTTCATAAGGAAGAGTAACGATATGTTTCTTCCTATCCCAAAAAGCATTAGGAGTATCACTGCAAATTTCTGATGTTAACTGATTTTTAACAACCTGAATTTTGCTCATGATATGAGGGGACATTAAATTCTTTTTAATGTTAAGATAAGAGATTTCTTTTTGAAGAAAATTAAGATGATTTTCTTTGAAAATAATGTTATTAGTCAAAGAGTTAATTTTCTTAATCTCAGGACGAGTAATAAATTCAAAAACAATTCTTTGATTTTGAATAGTGGTGTATATACCACTGGAATCAATTTTATCAATAGGCACAAGCATAGATAAAAAGGGAGTACCTAGAATTATTTGTTGGGATAAATCGCCAATAAGTAAGAAGGTACTATCTAAACAAATTCCATTGTTACAGATGGCAACATTAGTTAATTTAAATTTGATGCCCATGCTATCTCCGCTAGCATTAAACAAGGATTGAGTGGTTTTCTCAAAGTATTCAGTAGGAACAATTCCTTCCTGAATACAATTCATATCAGCACCGCTATCAACAAGGGCAATGATGTTACAAAGAGAAAACTCTTTGTCAATCACTAGGTTGATAGTAGTGTACCACTTTTGGCTTGGTACACGGCTGATAACACCCAAATAATCCACAGAATCTTCAGTACTAGGAGTAGTGTTTGAAGTTCCTGGATTAGAATGCTTCTGTGCATTCTTGAGATTATCAATCTCATCACGCATATTATTATGCTGAATCCTAAGTTGTCTTAACTCATTTTTTGAAGTGTTAACTTCATGTCTTAGATCATTAAGACTCGCGGGCTTGTTAAATTCTCCAACCTGTTCTAAACGATTAAGTACCTCTTTAAGACTGTACTCATTAGAACAAAATTTTGAAGAATTAGGAATAACTTCTTCCTGGTCATAACAAGACTTAATCAGTTTTAGCTTAATGTCAGGATCAGTAACCTGGTTGATAACATCAATCATATTTTGTTGCTGACTGGTAAGGACATTAAGACTTAATCCATTCAATTGGATTATGGATTGGAGATGGTCGCATCTCTTGGTCAATGCATTACACTGACAGTCTCCTCTCTTGGAGACTTCTGAGTCACTAGAGCTTTGAATGTGGTAAAGCTCATCATCGTTCTCAGAGGAGGAGTCCTTTTCTTCCTCGAAAGAACTGGAATTAAGCAAGAGTTTGCTTAATTGGGACTTCAGATGTTCATCAATTTGAAGATTGCTAATCTTGGCTTCCATTTTACATTTATTAGCATAGTGGCCATATTTACCACATTTAAAGCATTTAGGGCCAGCTTTGTTAACTTTCTTTTTAACAATTTTCTTTTTATGTTTATATTCTTTTTCTTTAGGAATATAAGCCCCTTTCTTCTTACGTTTATAGGTGGGTTTTTTAGAGACTGTTTTAGTCTTTTTAGAGACTTTCTGAGTGGAAGTCCCCTGAGTGTCGAAAGCGAATTGCTCACAAAACTCACCAAGCTCTTTCTTTCCTGAAAGATTCTGTTTTTTAAGTTGCCTCTGCAACTTAAGGTCATTACAAAGAGAGAGACCCTCTTGAATGACTACACTTATGAGCTGGCCATAAGTGTAACTTGAGTAAGGGATAGAGATGTCGTCGTTGGCTTCTCTCATCTTCTTACGAACTTTCTCAGCGAAGAAAGTAGGAAGGCCATCAATGAACTTGGCTTTCCAGTGCTCAGAGTTGGCGTCGCTTCTTTGAGTAACCCTAACAAGGAACACGTCCTTATACCACCTAAACTGACTAAGAGTAGGACACCTAAGGTTTTGTAATAACTCTCTATTACGTTATTTTTGGTAATCTCCACTGCCAACAAAATGATGAATAATGGCTAACATAAGGGTGTAAACAGCATCCTGTACTCCCCGGTCTTGCATTTGTTCATCCTTGACAATTTTTACAGCAGTAAGAATTTCATTTCTTTGATGAGCAGTCAAAATATTTTCCCACCATCCTCTGATGGTACCAGTAAATCCAGCAGTGATCATTTGTGCAATACTATGATCAGGAGCATGTTTATGCTTACATATGGTGGAATACATAGACATTTGATGGAGCATTTCATAAATCTGAGATTCTGATTTTCCATCCAGATTCCAATCATATATAGATTTACCATGAAAAGTATTCTGCATCACGGTGCTCTCTTCGAAGAGCAAATCTTGAGGTGTTGGCCTATGGTAGTAATTTCTAGCCGGGCCAATATTATTACTATAAGTAATTTTATTAACCTCTGGAGGACGACCAAAAGACTGTTCAAAGCCTTGAACATCTTTAAAAGAGACATCTGAATCAGATTCAGAGTCATCATGGGATAAAGTATTAAGCTTTAACCCTTTGAGATCCTTCTCGATCTCTTTGAGTTGGGATATAAACTCAGTTTTGGTACCCATTTTAAAACCTTTAACTTCAATTGGAGGTTGAATTATAGGTTTGATAAGACTCTTAGCAAAGTCTGGTGGGGACTTAACGGGTTGTGTGCCTGTGCATGCTCAATTCTATTGAGTTGTTTTCCTATCGTATTAAGGATAAAGTTGATATAATTACCTTGTTTGGACAAGGGATTCAGATCCTTCTTGTTCGCAAGAAGTCTGTCATCAGTTTCTATCCTAAGAAAAGCACTAGCTTCTATGATATATGCTCCTATTTTTAAAGGTAATGCCATCCCTACTCACCCCAGACCAGCGCTCCAGAGGATCCAAATCTCATTTATTCAATAGTCTCTTATTTTCAAAGGTCCGCGCCAGCGGCATCCCATGCTACTCCGGTGGATCCAAAACTCATTTATTCAAAAGTCTCTTATTTTCAGAGGTCCGCGCCAGCTGCACCACATGCCCACCCCTACACACCCCAAATCGGAGATCTGATGAAGGTCGTTGAAGCTTCAACAATGGGAGTAATGATTGGATGACGCTATCGCGGACCTTTAAATATAAGGTAATTTTGAAAAAAGAGGGTTTGGATCCATCGTATATATATATATATATATATATATATATATATATATATATATATATTACGTAATATTACCACAATAAATGTTACTATCTGTTTGTAAAAATGCCACATATATAAAACTATTTCATATTCTAGTGCATACAATAAAGTTTACTGTTTATGTAATTTTTTTCCTTTGAAATTTTATAGGTTTCATGGATCTTGTTTGATAGATCTCGTCGAGCATATTTCAAAAATAGTAATTTTGCGAAAAACGGATTTGTGAATAAAAAATTATGATCATTTTAAGATTAAAAAAAAAGTTCAGCCACTTATGTAACTTCTAAGTTACGGATGATTGGTTTTAAAAAGTGTAAAATTGTGAAAAAAATTCACTAAAAAGTTAAAATAAGACCTATATAATTGTGAAAAAGTCAATAAAATTTATATGTATGTAGACTCGACAAATGAGAGTTAAATATAATTATCTAAAAAAAAAAAACAAACGCATCCTTAATAAATAAGGACAAATAAGCCGTGGTGATAACATTTTAGTCAGCATCATCGTGACCATAGTTAATCCAGGTGAGGGTGAAGTTAAAAGGGCACACACATTTAGCAGGAGAGAAGAAAGAGGGCGAAAAAGCGAAGAGAGTTGATTGAAGATGTCATTGGTGTGGATGGAAGCAATGCTCCCTTTGGGGATCATAGCAGGGATGCTTTGTATTATGGGCAACTCCCAGTATCAAATCCACAAAGCCGCTCATGGCCGGGTAATGCTTTGATTTTGTTTTTTCATACTCCAGTCCAGATCCAATCCATATACTAGTTCTAATTCTATTTAGTCAACAGCCCAAGCACATCGGCAGTGATATGTGGGACGTTGCCATGGAAAGGAGGGACAAAAAGATTGTCGAGAAGTTCGCTCCTGCATCTAATTAGCCCCTTTCTTTCTGGTACAACTTCCTCTCCTATTTATGAATTCGATTCCTCAATTTAGGGTTTTGCTTCATTCATACGCTCCAAATCTATATCCCTGCTTCTTCATGCCAGCCCCTCATACACCGAATAAATACGTAGTATTAACAAGGGTTAGTGTACTACGAAAGTCACATGTGAAATGGGTGCCCGGATTTGGCCCACTGCTTCTAAAGTTTTGGCTCTAATTTGATTCATAGTTTTCGAAAATGGGTCCCATATTTTAATTTTTGGCTAAAATGGCGCAACTCTAAGGTATTGTTTGTTTTTACCTCTTAAGTATGAATTTGAACCATTCAGACTTGAAAAGTATTATAGAGTGTTTGTTTTTTTAAATGATTAAGAGGCTAACGATTATTTTTGTCTCTGAATGAATAAGAGGTATATGAACTTTTGAAATTTGATTAGCTTCCTTGTGCCTTACGGGTTTAATCACCCGTTGACTCGCACATGTCAGACTCCTTGGTCCGTGTTTCAAGACGGGCCGAATGGGGTGCCCGGATGCCGATGCCAGGAACGCGCAGATGCCCGAAGCATGCCATTACGGCACGCGCTGTCCACCACGATCAAGGCGACGACGTCTCCACGCGCATATCAAGAACACGGGCTTTGGCCGCCACCCTAATCCGCACATGTCCACGCTCCGAGTCCTTCATCGATGCGAGAGCCGAGATATCCGTTGCCGAGAGTTGTTTGTGTTTCAAAGGCGCAGGGCTACCGTGCACACCGCGAACGGGGCAACGATAGACATGCTCTTTAGTAAAAATTCCTTGGCGCAGATCGCGCCGGGGTTCGTTGTTTGGTCATTACACCGATGGTGCCTTGACTGAAGACCGTCGGCCAAGTGTTTGCGCACCTAGTCTGACGAGTCCCAACACTTTCGGGTGATGTTGTGTGTGCATTGATTCTCCCCATTGTCCTGACGAAAAAGAAGCGAAACATGCATGGGCGTCAGTGTGCGTGAGCTTCCTCTTTTCCCCGTTGCTTGAAAAGGAAAGAAATGTCGCGCCCACCGTCCCGTTCAGGTATTAACTTGTGCAATCGAATATTCTAGATGAAAAAACAAATGCAACCTAATTCTATGGTCCTTTCTTCGTATGTAAAGAAAGGAAATATAAGTTAAACTTTCCCGCACACTTTCTTTCATCGACTCCTTGCGGTTAGCAACAATTACTCTCAACATAATTGTTGAATTCGATCTTTGGAGTTTCTGTTTTGGACAAAATGGTAGCTTCTTTTTTAGGTGGACAATCACTCTCGTAATTCTCTTCCAATGCAACTCGCTTCAAGCTCTCTCCTCTCTTTCTTCTCTCAGCCTTCCATCTTCATCACATTTTTCTCTTCCTATGCAACAAAGACAGTAATCTTAGGGTTCTCTTTGGTCGGTCTCTCACCGATTCATGGTAAACTATTGTTACCTCAATGTTGATACTAAAGAGTTGATATTCTCTAGCTTGGATTTTTGATAACATTGTGCCTTATTCGATATCCATAATGTTGCCACAACCTCAATGCTGATACTAAAAAAGTGATATTTTCTAATTTTAATCTTTCCCAAGATCGTTTATTTTTAGATTTTTACCTTAGCATCAAATTTTAGTTGCCAAGTTAACATTACGAAACCTTGAAGATATAGTATTTACGTGTATATTTTTTTGCCAAGTATCTTTTTATGTATTCGCATGTAGCTAAGGCCTTGCTCTGCATATTAGTGAAATTTCATTATCCAATATGCTATTTGATGAAATAAGAAAAAATGTACTGTGAAGTAACGGTTGGTGGTGGTTAAAGAAGAAAAAAGTTGTGGTACTTTGATGAAGTTCCAAAGATGTCAAGAATTAACTGCCAAATTTGGCTCTATAAAGTGAGTGATAATGCGTTTAAGATAATTTTTCCCCTTTGAAGCCGATAAGGCACATCTTACATTTGACGACTCTGCTGGGGAGGTATTCGTAATTTCGGTTGCGTAACGCCTCATGCGCACACACGGAGAACTCGGTGGCGGTAGAATACTTTTCTTCAACAAAGGTAAGTATTATTACTTTTATTCCATCGGTTGCTTTGTTGAGATATCCTGTATATCTTTCTTTATGATGAATATCACAAATCGTGTTTGTTGGAATACAGATAAAATCTGTTAGCATTTATCTTCAACTAGAATATTTGAAATATTTAGATGAATAAAACATACACATGATGATGCTGTTGAAAAAAAATTATTATTGTTGATTTTCAGCATTAGTTTGGCTAAAAGTTTTATTAGCCATAATTTTGGCCACATGAATAAAGATATTAGTTGTCTGTGTGTAGTCCATGAATAAATTTGGGAAGATTTTAATGGTTTGCGTGTGTCAGTCACACTAACTTGACTTTTCTCTAGCAGTAGTCGAAAGTAAAAGGAATCTTTTATGCAAATTGATTTTGAGCCGCACACCATACTGCCACAAGCATGCTTTTAAAGCTGTACAAATGTACTTTATAATATTTTAAATACAATAGATATCTTACTAAAAATCTCCTCAGAATTTATGATCAAAATATTGATGTAGGCCCACGCGCTTTACATAATTTTCAAGTACAAAATATTGTTTGCTGATAGCCAGCTTTCCAGTGGGATCTCTCCGCCTACACGGTGGGAACAACTCTTCCCATCCCAAAGGGGTACCAATTAAACGATGTACGAAGAGTCAACCCACGCCAAACAATCTCACTGTAAAGTAAGAACTTTTCAATTGAAGCCTGGCTCCCTCTGTAAACCAAAAAAAAAAACCGTTTACCAAACTTAAAGGCTTGAGAGAAGATTCGTTCGCACAAAAAAAATACTGTTGTTGTTTTTCTTGGTATAAAGAAGCACTGAACCATTACATTGTATAGCCATTAAAACGGTTGAACCAGCTCGGCTGAGATTTCCAACCCACACCAAACGGATTCAACTTTGATTTGAAAAATCAACCTGCGTGTGTATTTGGATTTAAAAATCAACCAACCAACAATGGCTTTAAAGCGAGGTTCACAAACAAACCAAATCCCAACAGCTATATGCGAGCCCCTTGGTAAACTCGAACAAACCCTTACCTTCGAACTACTTTGGGAAACTTGAACGACCTGAAACAACTTGTTTTAACCTCCGAACAGCTAGCTAGAATAAATCGGTTTGAAATAGACTCAACTCCCATCCAAAAGGGTATTCGACGCCCATCACACCGACCCACTTCCGTTTACGCCCGAACCGAGGCACCATTGGCCTTCGATCAGCCTGGACCGCCAAACAACCTCCAATCTCCGAGAGGATTGACCTCCGAGGCAGCTTGAACTCCGAACAAGTACATTCAAATTGATCGCCGAACAGTTGCATCCGAACAACCTTTTTTGAATACCCTCGACCTCCGGCCTAAAGCTTTAACATACTAGCTGCTTCGTTCATTAGGGAAAAGCTGAAACCAAATGGGGGTTTCACATGAATTCGTGAATAATTGATTTTTGTGGGCTGTGATGTTAGAACATAAAGACCATTTAGACTTTAAAGTCCCCAAATAATGGGTTGTGTTTTTTTATAAAGCACCGAGATATGAGGGTCCTCGAGGAGCTTTTTATAAAAAATGCATATAGTGGCAGAACACCACATCCGAATCACTTTCAAATTTAGGCATGTCATTCGAGCAGTTTGACAATAAACGGTTGGCAGTGACTATTATTTCATTAAATTTGCACGATTATGGTATTTAAATTGCGCGTGTTTTAATTACACAGCCTGAAAATTATTCTTCAAAGACTTGAAAATATTTGTAGCCTCGCACGAATTTAAGTTGCTTGAGTAGAGAAACATTTATTTCTAAAAAAGTCATATCCCTTACGAGCGTGTACTCGAGCAATATTGTCAAAATGATATTTTTGGGCAACCATGTCAAAAATAACATTCTTCAAACAACCATATCAAAATGATATTTTTCGAGTAACCTTGACAAAATAATATTTTTGCGAAAAATTTGCTCAAGTAAATAGTACCTCCTCGAGTAGCCTCTTTGAGCAGCCTCAGAGGGACCTCTTCGAGTAGCCTCAGCCGGGGTACCTCCCTCGAGCAGCCTCGGAAGTACCTCCTCGAACAGCCTCGTCCTAGTGCCTCGAGCAGCCTCGTCCTAGTGCCTCGAACAACTTGTCACAAATAAAATATTTTTTGAAACTTAGCATTTTTCTCGCGTCATGGTACCTCGAGCAGGTACCTCGAGTGACCTCACCTGCGGTGCCTCGAGCAACCTTCTCCTAATGGCTCGAGCGGCCTCGTCCTAGTGGCTCGAGCTGCCTCATTCACGGTTGCTCGGAGCAACCTCCTGAGCAACCGCATCCATGGTCGCTCGGAACAACTTTTTGTGCTATCTTCTATTCGATTTATGCTAACCTATAATTTATTCACATGATGATAGCTACATGAAATTTCAAATTGATATTTATTATTCACCTCGAGGTGTCTTAGCATGCTTATTGAATAAATGATTCTGCATATGATTTAAATAGATTTAAAACTTCCGAGTTTTTGGAGTTTCGATAAAATAGTGGGGGCCTGAGATACGTAGCTCACCACATGATATATCTACACTCTATCAACTGAATATTGTAGCATATCAAATTCGCATCATAAAGATTGCACAGAACAATATGTCTATGATTTCACAAAGCATGTTTTCGAGTTTATTTTATTTTATTGACATAAAATAAAATAAAGGGGGAAGATATACCCCGCATGATTATATATGGCACTTTAATATGCCGTATGAGTTACTAATGATTTTTGTGCCAGAATTCGAGTCGATTTCTTATCCTTGCAGATATTGAACGCACATGATCAAATCGAGCTCGAGCAATTACATCAGGTCTTACAGATGTCAAGGCCAAACGCTCAATAGATTTATTTTTAATTGGGGGCAAATACCCGTGAAATGTATTTAAATGCTTTCAACTCTTAGATAATTGTTTATTTTTCTTTACTTTACTTTATCTTGCGATAAAAGACAAAGCAACGTAAAGAGGGGGAAAAGTACTGTGCCACTTGTAATCAGGCATAAACACAAGTGATAAGCATGCCCAGATTCGGTCCTAAAATGACCATCATTGATGAAGCATCCCCAAAAGAAAATATCAGAGTTGTTCAGCACAGCCACCGGATGGCTCATATATAGCACTGACTATATGACGTTATTTCTAGCAAAGCGACAGGGGCAAAGCAAAATTGCCCGCAAAATCTGGGGCATAGATACAGAGTTTGCATACAAACCTTACCAGTTTCGAGCCAAGTCAGAGGTGCATTATATTTCTCACAAAACCTTACCAGAATTGTGGTAAGTCGCCCACAGAGGTGCATTATAGTTTTCACAAAACCTTATCAATTTTGTGGTAAATCGCCCACAGAGGTGCATTATAGTTTTCACAAACTTTACCAGTTTCGAGGTAAGTTGCCCGCAGAGGTGCATTATAGTTCTCCCAAAACCTTACCAATTTTGTGGTAAGGCGCCCACAGAGGTGCATTATAGTTCTCATAATGTAGGACTTTATGAGAACTTTAATGCACCGCTTTGGGCGCATTACAGTTCTCATAAAGTCCTACATTACTAGGCCCGCCTGACCCTCGATTATGGGAGATTTTATGCCAACTCCACCCTCGGTTATCGGAGATTTAAGTCCAATAAGACTTAGCCCCCCTCCACTCTCGGTTATAGGAGATTCAAGCCCAATATTACTTGGCACGCATGTCCCTCTTAAGGGAGATTTAAAAGCCCTACATTACTAGGCGTAAGTCTGATTTACGGGAGACTAAAGTCCTACATTACTAGGCACGCTTAAAGACCCCGACTTTTGGGCACACTTACAAAATATGTTGGTTTAAAAACCCCAGTTCACTCGAAGCACTAATGGTTGCTCAACCGAGTATGCTCAAACACGTTTTTAATCTTATGATCGCAAAAGATCCACCATACTTATATAAGCACTAATTGGTTGTTCGGGCCCGTACATCTGGCAAGTTTGTTGTTCAAAATGTTTGAAGCTACAATAAAATTGTGGAGCTCATCCGAGAGGAATGGGGGCAACCCCTCGAAATACTCCTCCAAAATGAAAAGTAGAGGAAACAAAGATAGCCCTCAAAACTACATACAGATGATATATGCATATGCGTGCATGATAAGCAAACCAAACATGGTTATGTGATGATTTTCTAGTCGAACAGGCTAAATGATTTATTTCGTACACATAGTTGATATGTCTCAGCCGAGGCATCAACAGACCAACTATGTCTACGAGGGGGCAAATGTAGAGTGGGGTTAAATGGATTAAACACCAACACCATAATAAATTAACCCGCATATTTGATTAAATATTGATTTATGATTTATCAAGTTTTACTACAATCCAGGTCCTACATAGACTGAAATATTATTATGCGCAATTTAATATGTTCCGTATACTCCACGTTTGATGAAATACACTAGACAATACTCTAGTATTGATTTAATTTATTCATTTAATATGCCACCACATATATTGTGACAAGTGGCACCATAAATATTGGACACTTGGTTCCATAGAGAACATGACACGTGTCAAGCCCATTTGAGGCACTTTTGCTATAAAAATAGGGTTTCTCCTCATTTAGTTGGATGATGGTCTTGGGGGCAAAGTAAGGAGAGGAAATATAGCTCTCCTCCCCCACGCACCTTTGGAGCTCCGTCACGGGTTTAATAGTGATGAACGAATTTCTATAGTTTCATTATACGATATATGGGCGTTTGAGAGGCGGATAGCCGAATTTGGCACCCCCCACGCACAAAACTACCAAACTGGGCGTTCGAGAGGCGACCCGCCGAATTAGGCACCCCCTACGCACCAAAACCACCAAAAATCGAGCTCTCTTCGGCGTATCGTACAGACCACGAACTACGCATACTTTGATTTCGCAAAGACGGATACGTAGGCGCATCCGTGTTGCTCAAGTCTAAAACACGCACGACGCGGTGCCTCCTCAAATCTGCACTCACATCTTATAGGATGATTAAATGATAGTTTTTGAGTGTAAGAGGTTGTAGGTCCCCAAAATATAACTTTTGCGTTTGCGGAATTAAGTTAAGGATGAATGCAAACCAACTATCACTTTATGAAAACTCTTTTTCAATTTATCAAACCAAGTTGTGAAAAAAATTAACTTAACCAAATTTTATCTATATTAATCCTAAACATGCATCTAGTGATTAAAGCAAGTAAAATTAGGTAAAGATACAACGCCGGATGTACGAGGAAAAACCCAAAACGGAAAAAAACCTCGGACGGCCCAAGCCAGACAATCACTATGAACAAATGATTTACAAAGACAAATTATCCTTACACACAGACTTGATCCTCATGGGTCTTGACGCTCCTTCTGATCTTCTACCGTTCTTTAATAGTGCCCACGCAGAAATTTCGTCTTCCACGATGCTCGTCCACAACACTCGACTCCACGAATGTCTCAGTGGCCACCGATACGGCTTGATACGTCTACGATGTTGAACACGATGCTCGTCGCTTCTCCACCGCAAAACAAGCAATCACAAGTGTTCAAAGATGAACAGAACTCAACTTGGTGTAGCAACGATCACATAAACATTTGATAATGAAAGCTCGGATCTTTGCAAACTCTAAGGATGTGTTTAAGCCTTTAAAACCTTAGAAAACATGTGCAAACAACTTTTTGGATCGTAAAACTATTTTTCCAAAATGCACACTTTGAGAAAACTGGACACCTCTATTTATAATAAAATTGAGTCGGTGTCAAAATCTCGTTCAAACGAGATGCCACGTCGTTCGAACGACATCAAATGTCGTTTGAACGACGTTGTCAGATAGAATCCTTAATTTAAAACGGAGTTTTGATTAAAAGCAACTCTTATCCAATTCTCATCTGTCCTTATCCGACATAAACGAAGTGTAAACAATTAAACCTCTTTTAAAAAAAACATTTTCTTTAAAGAAAATAACATCCTTATTTTATAAATTGAATTCCGAGTTTCATTAACGTTATGCATTCATACCTGTGTGATCTCGGAATGCAATAAAACCTTGAAGACGAGATATTGCACCAATTAAACTTCGGCATGATTAATTTTATGTACCTTTGCCGCAACGTCTTCAATTAATCTTCGATACGCCATAAACTCGTGGGATCAGACAATAAAAGACTATTTATGACTCAAACATGTTTTGTTCTAAGAATAAGTCAAAACAACATTAAGACTCAATTGGAAATTTGGTCCTTACAAATCTCCTCCTTTGACTATTTCGGGACAAAACCAACAGTGAAATGTCTAAGCCGGACTATCAAGTCGTATGACGCCTAAAATCCATCCCATAAAACCCAAAATGAAAAATACATCATCAGTACAGGATAAGATTCTTTAAAAATGGACCGACAAGCATGAAACTGTCTCGAATGTCTGAATGTGATGTAGACTTGAAATCTTGAATATCTTTAAGCAAACCTACACACATGAAACAGACAAATACCCAGTGAAGTATGGAGGAACAAATCTATAAATATGAATACAAATATGTAAACATGACATAAAACTTCCCTTACAACACAGACATCTCTCTCCCCCTTTTTGTCTCGAATAGACAATCCGGTGAAAAGATAAGCAAATCTAGTATGCTATACCAATGTGATACCAATTTGAATGAATTAAAAGTGGAGCACATCTAGATAAATAAGAAACAACTAGCTAAATATGATCAGTTAAGGTCAAATCAGTAGCTAGCAACCAATGAATCACACAAAGAATATACTAATGTAAGCAGGTGTGATTAAACGAATCAATGCAGAAAAATATCAAATCAATCAAAGTAAACTGCATAAACATAAACCCAGTACCTAAATATGAATCAATATGCAGCAGGGTACTGAAACAAACATCAACCAGAAAAAATCAAAATCAGGTCAATGAGGGCTGTCGTTCGAACGAGCCAGGGATGTCGTTCGAACGAGAAGCGACATCGCTCGAACGAAACAGTAAGTTGTTTGAACGACATACTCAAAACTTCACAGTACCCCCAGAAAATTTAAGCAGAATTGCCCAGTAGAAAAAATATCAGAAAATTAAAAATGGAAGGGGCTCAAAACTGTGAAACAGTAGCAAAACTAGAAAAACTCAAAAACAAGCAAATATGAGTAACATGCTAACATAGTATCGATGTGCCTAAACATGAACATAGAATGTATTTGTGAGAACTAAAACAAATGAATCATGATTCCAACACATCGAAACGATCAAATAAGCTCTCATTAATAGCAATCTATCATCAAACTTTATCATAGCCATAGGTGACAATTGAAGTGTGAGCTTAATGAACTAAACAAACATCATGCACATAAATCCGGAATTTTGACGATACTACAAACAATAGCGTCATGAAATGAATTTTTCAACATTAGGATTCTTTGTGCAAACCCATTTAAAATTTTTAATCCATCCAAACTCCCTAAAAAATATATTAAATTTTTTCTTTGGAATGAACTAAACTAATTTGGCCCATCTTTGACATATGATTCTTTTTATTGCCTTAAGAATTTTTCCGGCTCTTTTAAACGGTGGCTTTCACGACGAGTCAATTTTACACTCTCGCAGCCCTTTCCCGTACACATCATATTTTCAATTAATCCTCACGGTAAACGATTATTACATGCACACCTCTCCTTAAGTCTATATACGCATAGATGACAAAATTGAGATAAGAACGTCACCAAAACTCAAATATGCAAGAGTAGTCAAACATTCATATAAACTCCTGCATGTGTGCAAAAATGGCATATATACAAAGTCGAATCAAAACGCATATCAACTTCGAAACAACCCCATAATACAATGATTAAGATCATTCTAAGCATCGATAATAATGACCAAGTGTCCTAGCCACATGGATAATGGAAGGAAGGGTGGTCCAAGCACGCCAATATGCCACATCAAACATGTTAACTCATGACACAAAAAGTGAATCTTTTTGGCTTTTTCAAAATATTTGGACTCGAATAAAAACAAAATCTTTTTGTGTTTTTTTCAAAAATTTTCAAAACTATAAATCTTTTTGTATTTTTCAAATAAGATGCAATAAATGAAAAATATAATACAAAATGATAAACATGGTAACACACTCGACCTGTAGATTTAGCATGGGAAGAATCAAGTGCAACCAAATGAGAACCATGAAGTTTTATTCCTAAAGCTACCAAATCCGACTTCCTAACCCAAGTAGGTGTGTAACGACGCATGGGGGTGGGGGGAATCGGGGCAACTTTATTCCTAAACTTTCGAGGAGCATTCCTAAGGTCATAGCAAAACTTTCTAAGGTGGTCTTTCCTACCATAAAACGTGCAAGTGTAGCGATGGTATGGAAAGTGACCCACATGTGGACCTTTTCAAACGTTCCTATGTGGCTTTCTCACACGTGCAGGGGGAATGGGAACAACACGATCATAAAAGCCAATACCTCCCCTATCTCTCTTAATTTGGACGGTGCCTAACATCCTATCCAACTTTTCACTTCTAGCCCCCAAGTCAAATTTAACTCTAGACGAGTCGCTCAAATTCTCCTCCAACTCCTTAATCCTAGACTCAAGTAGACGCCTAGACTCCTCAAACTCTAGCACCTCCTTTTTCAAAGCCTCCATCAAACCTCTAAGGGTGCCTCTCTCTTTCTCGACGTACTCTAGCTTCTCCTTAAGCTTCTTCTCTTGTGCCTAAGATCCTCAATTAACGCATCATTATTTTCTACGGCACGCTCTTTCAACTTAGCTTGCAATTTCGAGTTATCCTTTTTCGTCTTCACCGTCTCCTCAAACAACTCTCGAAATACAACTTGCAACTCTCCTACGTTGATCTCCTCATCCTTACTCTCATTACCCTCACCCTCTCGGGAAGCACTCTTAACAGCCTTGAAGTGTTATGCACATGAGTATCCTCGTGGGAAGATATATCGTCGTCGTTCACATGACAATGCTTAAACGCAACAAGGTGGCGTTTTATGCTATCGGTTTCTTGCCGTATTTCTTAAGTCTAGTGGGACATTCCTTAACTTTGTGACCATACCCCTCACACCCGAAACACCTATCAGACTCATCTCTCTTAGGCTGCTAACTATTATCCTTTGGGGTGGAGTCTCCCTTGTTCTTGAATTTTTCAAACTTTTTAGCATCTTTCGATTGCTTATGAATTTGAAGAAATTTCTTGAAATTTCTTGCCAACAAGACGACATCCTCAAGGTTGGAATCGGAGTCGTCATTCGAAACTATAGCTTCCTCCTTCAGGGCTTTCAAAGCAATACCCTTTTCTTTCTTAGGCACTTGCTTGGAGGTAAACATATCAAGTTCATAGGTTTGTAAGTCACCTACGATCTCTTCTTGTTTCGACGAGTCAAGAATACCAAGGGAATTCATAACGGTCACTTTAGCATCAAACCTACTTGGCAACGATCGCAAGATTTTCTTAATCACTCGGTTATTGGGAATCTTACCTAGATTAAATGTTGAATGAACATTAGTGGACAACCTAGTGTAAAACTCATCAAATGTTTCACTCTTTAACATCTTAATCGTCTCAAACTGTGTAGTGAGATTTTGCAGCTTAGACGCCCTAACCGTGCTCGTGCCCTCGTGAGTGAGTGCCAGTGTATCCCAAGCCTCTTTCGAAGTTTCACAAGTCATGATACGATTATACTCTTCAGGTGTGACATGTGAGGAAATAACGTGCAGACCTTTAGAGTCATACTGTGCAAGCCTATGTTCAGTCTTAGTCCATGACTCAACGGGTTTCAAACTAGTGACCTCACCCTCTCGTGTGACAGGTGGTGTCCAATCCTTTTCAACAGCTAACTAGACACGCTCATCAATGGATTTTAAAGCATTTTTCATTCGCATTTTCCAATAAGCATAGTTAGTACCATAAAAAACAGGAGTCCGAAAGCTATCATAATTTCCAAAATTCATCCTTACAAGCAACAGGGATCAAACACAATAAAAATGTATTTCTAGCTCTAATACCAATTTGTAGGTCCCCAAAATATAACTTTTGCTTTTGCGGAATTAAGTTAAGGATGAATGCAAACCAACTTTCACTTTATGAAAACTCTTTTTCAATTTTATCAAACCAAGTTGTGAAACAAATTAACTTAACCAAATTTTATCTATATTAATCCTAAACATGCATCTAGTTATTAAAGCAAGTAAAGTTAGGTAAAGATACAACGCCGGATGTACGAGGAAAAACCCAAAACGGAACTTGATCCCCACGCCAGACAATCACTATGAACAAATGATTTACAAAGACAGATTAGCCTTACACACAGACTTGATCCCCACGGGTCTTGACGCTCCTTCTGATCTTCTACCGTTCTTTAATAGTGCCCACGCAGAAATTCCGTCTTCCACGATGCTCGTCCACAACACTCGACTCCACGAATGTCTCGGTGGCCATCGATACGGCTTGATACGTCTACGATGTTGAACACGATGTCCGTCGCTTCTCCACCGCAAAACCAGCAATCACATGTGTTCACTCAACTTGGTGCAGCAAGGATCACATAAACATTTGATAATGAAAGCTCGGATATTTGCAAACTCTAAGGATGTGTTTAAGCCTTTAAAACCTTAGAAAACATATGCAAACAGTTTCTGGATCGTAAAACTATTTTTTCAAAATGCACACACTTCGAGAAAACTGGACACCTCTATTTATAATAAAATTGAGTCGGTGTCAGAATCTCGTTCGAACGAGATGCCACGTCGTTCGAACGACAGTGGATCTCGTTTGAACGACATCAAATGTCGTTTGAACGATGTCATCGGATAGAGTCCTTAATTTAAAACGGAGTTTTGATTAAAACCAACTCTTATCCAATTCTCATCCGTCCTTATCTGACATAAACGAAGTGTAAACAATTATACCTCTTTTAAAAAAATATTTTCTTTAAAGAAAATAACATCCTTATTTTATAAACTGAATTACGAGTTTAATTAACATTATGCATTCATACTTGTGTGATCTCAGAATGCAATAAAACCTTGAAGACGAGAAATTGCACCAATTAAACTTCGACATGATTAATTCTATGTAGCTTTGCCGCAACGTCTTCAATTAATCTTCGATACGTCATAGACTCGAGGGATCATACAATAAAAGACCACCTATGACTCGAACATGTTTTGTTCCGAGAATAAGTCAAAACAACATTAAGACTCAATTGGAAATTTGGTCCTTACAGAGGTTAGTATTTTGAATGAATGTCAATCCGCTAATTATTACAAATATGAATATGCTTATGGTATCAAGACACGTATGTGCTTTTATATATATATATATATATATATATATATATATATATATATATAAAGAGAGAGAGAGAGAGAGAGTTGGGGCAAGGAGATGTAACTTGTTCAATGGTTACAACAATGGCTTTGAAAGGATAAACAATAACTATATCAAGAAGGACCACTTTAATGGTGTAATGGGGTGATGGTTAGAGAACATGCACTCTTGGAGCGAAATTTAGTTACAAACATGGCAAACACCTTAAATGGGATATCAATTGCTCAAAGAAGATTAAAATGCAACTTAGGGCGACGTACTCACGTCAATGGCACCAAAAGAACAACAAACAACTAGGTATAGACTCTCACAAAATGTATTAATGATTATCTTTGGAATGATTACGTTTATAGAGTTTGTGAGAGGGAATAGTGGTCCTAAAATATTCTAACTAATTGGGGAAGGTTTCAGTAATAGTTAGTTCATCGGTGATGTCGCCATATATGTGACATTGGCCATGATATCACTAATAGGAAGTATGGATTCCCCAATGCTAACTAACATACCCATGGTTCAAAGTCAAGGCCAATACCGCGACGATACGGCCGAGCTGACTAGGTATCGGTGCCCACCGATCCGATTCCGAGTTACGAGTTGAGTTTAAAATTATTGCTGTGAATCGACCCTATATCGGTAATTTCTCAGTAGTATCGGGGATATAGCGGTATAATCGGCCCATATCAACGATATCACAGTAGAATCGGTCCATATCGGCGATATCGCGATGAAATCGGTCCATATCGGCGATATCACAATAGTATCGACCCATATCGGTGATATATCGGCAGAGATGGTATAAGTTACTAAGCATCAATCTCTCTCTCTCTCCAGTGTTATATTGGTAAGCGTGGTTTTTTGGGGGGGTTACGAAATGCTAATTATTTTTTTAATTTAGTGTGTTGTGTGTGTGGGTTATTTGGTCATCGCGTGGGTTTAATTTAGTGCGCTGTATATGTGCCATTTTTTTTTAAGAATGCAAATGATCCAAATGTTATTTATTATTTTTTATAACAATGTTCCCAATGTTATTTTATAATATGTTATTATTTATAAAAAAACGTAAATGTTATTCTTTTACAAACAAATATACAACTATAATTATTGTAATATTTGTATCCTCTAAACATTTATAAAAATAATATTTGCATCCTTTATGTAAAACTAACATTTGCAACACAAGTAAAAAAAATATTTGCATCCTCTTTGTAAAGAAATAACATTTCCATCAATTTAAAAAAAAAACATTTGCAACCCAACGACAACAAAAAAACATTTACATTCCTTTTATAAAAAAATAACATTTGCATAATTTTTTGTAAGAAAATAACATTTGCATCCTTTTTGTAAAAAACGATTGTAAAAAAAATGTAGTGCTTTGTCAAAATCACTATTTGTATCATCTTTGTAAAAAAATAACAATACAAAAAAAGAAACATTTCTATCCTTTTTAGAAAAATATAACATACTTAAACAATGTATCCTTACTAAAAATAATACTAAGAATATAATAGTTGTATCCTCTTTGTAAAAAAAAAAAAATTGTCATCTTACTAATAAAGTAACATTTGTTTTTCTTTGTAAAAACATAATATTTGTGTCCTCCGTGAAATAAAACATTGATTTATTAGGAAACATTGAATCCTGCAAGTTCGCAGCACGTCAATATAATCAATTGTACAATGTTATGCATATTAAAGTATAGTTTTAAACTTATCCGATTGGTCCACATTGTTAATCGTATTTTTTTAAAATTTTCTAGATTTTTTTCGGAATTTTTTGCGCTCTCTAAATAGTGTATCTTTGCGTATCGCCCGATACCGTGACCGAGTTGAAAATCGAGTGGCCGATACCGGGACCGATACCGAGATTTTGAAACATGAACATACCTGTACAATAAATGAGGAAAAGTGTGGCAAAAGTAAGAGAGAAAGTACAACAAATATGCTCCCTATTAGGAAATACTTCGTCCACGAACTCAAAGTGGCTCCCATGGGTGCAAGATATCAGTGATCAAGTGATCATGTAGGGTTGATGGGTCCATGGTCTTCTCGAACTATGGCCCTCCCCAATAGATACCAAGACTACCTTCTTCATTAGTTTCAGGCGCTCTATTACTCCTTGTCCAATTTGCCCACAGTTATAACACTTGAATGTCATTAGAGTGTGAGGCCTCAACGGGCTTAGCCGGCCATGCGGCAGTTTACTTATACTGAGGTGCTCGCTCATGTCGTAGGTAATTCTTTATTTTGACAACATATTCGATGATCTTTTGGAGAGTGAAGATATCCCGAAGGCCTAGTTCTTGATGTAACCAAGTCTGCAACTCCATGCCAAATGCACTACTACTCGCTTGCTCGCAATGTCGCACCCCCACGAGTGCTTAAAATGTAGAACTGCTCTGTATATTCCAAAACTGAAGACGAGGACTGACAAAATTCCTAAACCTGAGTGAGTATTGTGCTCGTACTGTGCGGGTTGCTGGGGGGCAGCAAGCTGTTTCTCGGCTTAAATGGAGGTTTGTGGGTCACTCGGTCATTAGGCGATCCCCTTGGCGAAATAAATGAAGCATGTTCGTGGCTTCATTGGTACAAGGGGATTCGTAAGGCGTATCATCTGAAAAAAACTCATCGAGATTAGGTCGCCAACCGGGACAAGGCTTTGAAACTCGTCGGACTTCATTGGAGAGTTCTTTTGGAAATTCATAGTCATATTTTGACCCTGTGAAGTTGTCGAATGCCATAGACGATCTCGATGAAGGAGGCAATCTTTGGATATAGTCCCTCAGACGCCTCCCCTCATCTCGGGTGACTGGATGGTGATTAACAAGAGCGGAGGCAGTGGATGAGCCTTAGCTTGACTGGGGCTCGACCTTCAACTAAGACCACAGGCTTGCTCTGGGTCCTTTGGTGGTTGACACTATTGCGGTGGGTATGACGAACGGGACGTAGGAGCATGGCGGGAGGCTTTATGATTGGATAGCTGGTGGGCCCTAACCCTCTCCTAGGGTTTGTAAAGGTTTGGGGTGAAAAGACTTTTGTTTTCAGGGTCGGTGGGCCTTGATTTTAAGTGGCGATTCCTAGAGTGGTGTCACGGCAGCTGGGATGTGCAACCTAGTCACTTCTTGGGGTTCTGACAACGGCTGGCATAGTGGTGGTTGGATTGGTGGAGTTCTTGGTGGAGTCAGGTGGTAGCAGCAGAGCCTTGGTCAGTGTGCTCATTTGCTGGAGCAAGGCTTCCACATTAGTCTTTAGCTTGGTGGTGTATCGTTCCTGGACTGATAACCTTTCCTTAGTACCAACCAACATATCTATATAGCAAATGAGGACGAGTGTGGCAAAAGCAAAAGGAAAAGTATTCCCCCTTATTTATTATTACATGGAAGTGAAAGCTAGAATAGAAGAATGTTTTTCTGAGTTAGGACATTCTTGGTAGTTATGTGCGATGTGTGCTTGCGATCTTGTTTGTATGGTGGTTTGTAATAAATGAGGGAAATGGTATTTAAAGGCCAATGATGCTTACAAATATCTTGTAATGGAGGTGATGAGAACTAATTGAGAAGAGATCTTAGCATTTAATAAACGAGCGGCCTACTTATCGGAGAGTGGTGACTGAGATTGGCTGAAAAGGCAGTCATGTGCGAATGTGTGCTTGATTGGTACTTTCTGCAACTTTATAAATGGCGTGATAATGTCTAAGCCTTAGTTAATTGCTTATAGGGTTGTGCGGTGTTAGCTACCCTTTAGAATAATATGGTTGGCAAAGAGAGTAGTCTTTTTTAGTGGCACATCAGGAGGAGTTTTTATAGGAATGAATTAAGTTTACAGCTTCTCATTTCTTCTAGTTCCTTCCATTAGTTGCAGCTAGGTTTGATTCTTTTGAGTTGGGGGCTATTATGTATTGAGTTGAGTTTTAGATATGTGTTTTTGATGAGAATCAGGATCATTATTGTCTTTTATCATTTTTTAGTCATTTTTAGTATTTCTTTTATTTTTAGTATTCATTGTATTTTTCCTTTTGTTTTGTATTTAGAGGAAGGAAGGTTAATTGACACTTAAGGGCATAATTGTAATTAGATACTTAGCTTAGAGGCCAAACAACCTCCGTCCTATAAATATCCTTTTGTAGCCTCATTTGAGGCATTTTTCCATTTTATGAGATCTGATTAGAGAGAGTTTGAGAGAGAATTATCTTTTCTTGCTCCCATTTGACGTCATTTACGCCAATTGATATCAGAGCCTAGTCGCTCCATCGATTGTTGTTGTAAAACAAAAATTCGTCAACAACGTCTAGGTGGGTCCAAGAAAGATGAACACCTCCGCGCCAAACCCTCTCGAGCAAATCATGGAAACCCTCAATCAATTGAAGGTTCAAATGGATGAGAGCGCGAATTCCATCACCGACAACCACCACGGACAGCCCTCACACCGCCCCGGTAATATCTCAAAATCCTAACCCAAATTCTCCAAAATCAATCCATTCTGCACCTTTACCCCCCAAAAGCGCTAGTTTCACAAACCCTAACCCCAATCACAACCAAGAAAAATTCATCACTGAAGATGACAACACCTCCAGCACCAGTGACTTCTGCTCCTACTGTGACTCCCTCAACTGCAGCTACTCCTACTCCCACGGTTCCTCCTCCTGCACCCGCTCATCCGGCCACCTTCAAATGCTACAACTGTGGGGTGATGGGTCATCGAGCCTCAGATTGTACCCTTCCCTACCGTCGCGCTCTCCTAGTTTCAGGGACCTGATTATCTTGAGGAGGCACCAAAGGTCCCAACCCAGCCAGCTCTCATTACGATCCTTGATGATGACACTGAAGCCCATCCCCCCTGAGTTCAAAGACGAACTCTTTCGGGGGGGAGGGGAGGATGAGAATCAGGGTTATAATTGTCTTTTATCATTTTTTAGTATTTCTTTTATTTTTAGTATTCATTGTATTTTTCCTTTTGTTTTGTATTTAGAGGAAGGTATGTTGATTGGCACTTAAGGGTATAATTGTAATTAGATACTTAGCTTAGAGGCCAAGAAACCTCCTTCCTATAAATACCCTTTTGTAGCCTCATTTGAGGCATTCTTCTATTTTATGAGATTTGATTAGAGAGAGTTTGAGAGAGAATTATCTTTTCTTGCTCTCATTTGACGTCATTTATGTCAGTTTTGTTCTTTGTTCTATTTGTTGTATTCGGGGGACTTGTTACTTGTACCTTTTTGTTTCAAGTCTTATTAATATATCATTATTTCTTATTAAAGAAAGATATCAATATATACATGCACACACACAACAACCAACTTTTAAGGCCCAATTAAGATAAAAAATTTAACTGAACCATATTTAATCTCAAGTCTAGTACAATTAGTTTTCAGAATATAACCAAGACTGTAGAGCACTTAACTAATCTAGCTCCTTAGGTTCTTTTTCCTTGGAAATTAGCTGAAATTTCCAAGTTTCACTTGCTGTTTCTTCTTTCTTATTTAGACCATTTATGGTGTGCATTGATAGATTAAATGTAGCCTACTCAACATTAGGTTTAGCAGTGTGCATGGATTTTGAGCTCTGTTTGTTTCGGTATGATTCTAGTCAAGGTGTTAAGACTGGCTCACTCTTAATTCTCAGGACACAACAATATGACTCTTCTATTAAAGAAAGACATCAATATGTACATGCATACACATAACAACCAACTTTTAAGACCCAATGAAGAAGACCCAAACAACCCTAAGATTAAAAATTTTACCCGAACCATATTCTATCTCAAGTCTAGTACAATTAGTTTTTAGAATATAACCAAGACTTTAGAGCACTTAATCCAGCTCCTTGGGTTCTTTTTCCTTGGAAGTGAGCTGAAATTTCCAAGTTTTACTTACTTCCTGTTTCTTCTTTCTTAGTTAGACGATTTATGGCATGTATTGCTAGATTATATATAGTCTACTTAACATTAGGTTTAGCAGTGTGCATGAATTTTGAGCTCTGTTTGTTTCGGTATGATTCTAGTCAAGGTGTTAAGATTGGCACACTCTTAATTCTCAGGACACAACAATATGACTTTTTGGTTGAAGGATTCAAATGTTCTTTCATCAAATATTTGAAGGGAAACAAATAATTAAAGAAGAAGAAATTTGTAGGCAACATAGCATGGTTGACTTGGGCTTGTCAAGGACTATGGGGCACGGACACTCTCCCGGAAGTCGTCGGACATGTGACGCTCCGACACGTTGGGACACGCGAGTCATTTTCTTAGGTTGGACACGCTGGGACACGTCCAGGACATGTACAAGGACACGCTTGGACACGTACCAGGACACATTAAATTATAAATTTTTTTTCCCCTTCTAATGTGATGGTGATTCCGCTTTATTTAGGATTTTTAATGTTAAAGTGTTTGAATTTTGTTTTGTATGGTCCATTTTCTTAATTTCATGTTAAGAATGCTCTAATAATGGATTTTGAGCTTTGTTTGCTTCGGTATGATTCTAGTCAAGGTGTTAAAGACCGGTCATTCTTAATTCTCAGGACGCAACAATATGACTTTTTGGTTGAAGGATTCAAATGTTCTTTCATCAATATTTAAAGGGAAACAGATAATTAAAGAAGAAGAAATTTGTAGGCAACATAGCATGGTTGACTTGCGCTTGTCAAGGACTATGAAACAAGGACACTTTCTTGGAAGTCACGTGTCAACTTTGACTCGAGTCGGACATGCGACGCTCCGACACGCGAGTCATCTTTTTTGGTTGGACATGCTGGGATAAGTACAAGGACACGTGAAATTAATTTTTTTTAGTTTTTATAATTTTTTTTTCTTCTAATGTGATGGTGATTCTGCTTTATTTATGATTTTTAATTTTAAAGTGCGTTTGATTTTTATTTTGTATGGTCCATTTTCTTAATTTCATTTTAAGAATGCTCTAATAACGTATTTTATGAAAAAAATCTGTTTTATTTCATTAATATATATATATATATATATTTATTTATTTATTTAAATGTATATTATATATTATACGTATCCTAGTGTGTCATATCCGAGTTTTTGAAAAAATCACGTGTCGCATGTCATGTCGAAACACGTGTTACGTGTCGAGTCCGTGCTTCATAGGTCAAGGGGGATACACATGTTTTGATGTCTTGAAGCCTTCATGCAACATAAATTTTTACCATTTTATTTTGAACTAATGCCCCCTTATGCATAAAAGCAATAAGTAGCTAGTTGTTAACTTCATATAGGCTGTGTGCTACACCTTCAGAAAGTCATGTATTGTCTCGTAGGGAGTCATGGCACGAAACGAATCGGGTTCGAACTGGATTAGGGGTGATCCTAATCCGATTTGTTAAGCTGTTAACGGATTTGGATCCGATCCGATAATCCAACGGATCATTCTGTTGTATTGAATTCGAATTTGTTAAGGATTCGAAAATCTGATCCGATTATCCGATTTCTGATTATTTTTATATGTACATATATTTAAATAAAAATTTAAGGCAAATTATAAATAATAATAGATATGCATATATAATAACTTTGTATATTATAATTAAATATATAGTATATATGTATGTATATATTCATATATATATATATATATACATATTTATTTATTTACTGGGGAGAGGATCACAAGTAAACCTAAAAATCGAACTTTTTAATGAACCTTAACAAAAATCGAACCCATTAATTTTAATTTCTATGTTGTAATTGGTCCTCGCTAGCGGCAACGGACACACGTGTCGATCGAATATTTTTTTATACCCCCCAGATGGCAGCTCTTACTCATGAGTAAACATTCCAGCAACTTATTTTTTTTAACTAGTGGTCTGCCCTGGCGGGGGTAGGGGTGTGGGGAGGGGAGGGGGGTAAGGGGGTCTCGGGTCACACGTGTCTGTTGTTGGCGCGGACCAATTACACCATATGAATTAAAATGAATGAGTTAGGTGTTTTTTCTGTTAAGGTTCATTAAAAAGTTAGGTTTTTAGGTTTACTTGTGATCCTCTCCCTATATATATATTATATTTGAGGACCGTTGGCTCGGATAAATTTTGATAGAATAGTAAAAAAAATATTTTTGGGCTAATTTTTTTTTTTAATGGTTTCTAAACATTTCAGTAGGGCCATAAAAAAAATCAACTCAAAATGATTTTTTTTGCTATTTTAAAAAAATCGGTCAAACTTTGTCAGTTTTTAACAACTTAAAAACAACTTAAAAAAAACGGATAAAGTTTGACTGATTTTTTTTAAATAGCGAAAAAAATTCATTTTGAGTTGTTTTTTTTATGTTCCTACTGAAATGTTTAAAAACCATAAAAAAAATCAACGCCAAAATATTTTTTTTACTTTTTTAAAAAAATGGTCCGCATTCAGGGACTTCAAACCGGGACCTCATGAGATTCTCTCTCTCTCTCTCTCTCTCTCTCTCTCTTTATATATATATAGTAGTGCTCTTGTGCGGACTGTCCCGCATTTTAACAATGCGGACTGGACAAGTGTCATCTGGAGGCGAGCCCATAAATTATCGGCTAAATTATAGGGGCACTCGCTCTCTTTTCTTGGCTCACCGCCAGGTGACACATGTCCAGTCCGCACTGTTAAAATGCGGGACAGTCCGCACAAAAGCAGTACTCTCTCTCTCTCTCTCTCTATATATATATATATATATATATATATGTATATATATACACACACACACACACACACACACACACACACACACACACATAATGAATCGGATCTGATCATTAACGAATCGGATTGGTATCAATGCATATTTGATCCATTTAATAAACGGATAAACAGGTTATCTGATTGTCGAATTTCAAAATAATCCGGATCCGATTAAACGGATCGGATTTGGATTAAAATCCGATCCGTTGACAACCCTAAGTAGGAGTGCGTTATGTGTTGTTACATTTCCTCTGAACAATGGAAAGTTGCCTCTTTTACTTCATTTGTATTATACATATAGGGATGCTATTTTTAGCGAAATATATTGCATAGAAGCCTAGAAGGACGGACAAATGGAGATGTGACCATCACGAGAAGGAAAAAAAAGTTGAAGCAATGGGCATGACCATTATGTTTTTTTTTTTTTTTGGGTTTGATAAAAATAAAGAAACAATCAAGGATAAGTTCTACATTTCCCTCCAAAAGACTATTAAGTTTCATCAAGTTTAGAGTTTTGATTAGAAAGTGATCAAAAGGTTTTGAAAGGCTGGTTTGAACTTTGAGGGGGAAAATCTGGATAATTTCGCTTTGACTGTATATATGCCCAGTACCACATTCTCCTGATTAGAATGTCCACCACGTCCATGACTTCTCGAGTGAAACTTATTGTTTATTTATAGGGTAAATTACACCAAATCCTTTAAATTGTAGCGGTTTTGCAGATAACCCCCTAATTAAAAAACTCGACAAAGAGCCCCCTAATCTATTGAATTTTGACACCTAGAAAACATGCACAAAAATTTAACAATTTTTATACATAAAGTCATGTTTTTATCAACTCATTTAATGAAAATGTGCTAGGTGTCAAAATTCAATAGTTTAGGGGGCTCTTTGTCGGGTTTTTTAAATTAGGTGGCCATTTGCAAAAGCGCTAGTTCGGTGGGGCTTAGTGTAATTTACCCTTATTTATATTTCACAAAAGCATTAGCACTTATAAATCTTCTTAAATTCTTGTTTCAAGGCATGCATTAGTTTTATTTTTGTTTTTTATTTTTAAGTCGACATCTAACAATGTGCTTCCCTTGACTTATGGATAAAATTGCAAAGTATTAAGCTTTATTATTTTTAAATTAGAACCACACTGAAATTAAACGAAATTTAATCATTTTATCAAAAGGTTAATGTAAAGGTACTTTACAATGTTGGGACAAATAAGGTTTTTCAATAGTCCACTGGATAAAGGCTTGAAATTGAGAAATCAAAATTGTTAACATTGAAATAAAATGGCTCATCTATTTTGGGTTATAATCAGGGGCGTCCCTATTCATTCCCGAGGAGGTGAGGCCGCATCCGGTATTTTTTTGGATTTTTTTTTGTATTTATAGTATTTTTTCCAAAATATATAGACCTTTGTGTAATTTTTTAAAGTTAAAACTGTCTTATCTCAAGGCTTTCTTATACTCAAGGGGCTGATTTCGTAATTACTTAAAAAAACACACGCTTCCACTTATTCAAAAACACATGTTTCTTCAAATCTTTCCTAAATACCCAACTCCGAACCCTAAAAGCTTATAAACCTTAAACCAAAATCAACATTTCAAAACGGCTTGCTTCCAAACGGGTGACCCCGATTTAACCTCCTGGAATGGACACAAGTTGACAACATCTCTTCTTCTTTCTCATTTGGCTCTCTCATCTCTGCTCAGCGGAAGGAGATGGCTGTTCCCATTACATGTAAGTTTTTTTTTTCTTATTTATTTCAGCTTTAGTATTTTTGCTAGAAATTAGTTGGTATGTGTATGTTGTTTGGGTATTTATTGCTAGAAATTAGTTGGTATTTATTGCTAGAAATTAGACGGCTGTTGCTGTTTGGGTATTTATTTCAGCTTTAGTATTTTTTTTCTTATTTAATTAGTTGTTGAAATTGATAGAAAATGTTGAAATAATTGGTATGTGTATGCTGTTTGGGTAAATTTTTTTTCACAGAATGTTTGGGTAATTTTATTTGGGTTTGAAGTTGATAGTAATGAGTTGTAATTAATGTAATATTCTGTTTTTTTTTTAAATTATATCAGAGGTGATCAATATGTTGAAGTATTTAAAAAGAGCGAAAGAATCAAGTTCCAATGCTCCTCTACCTGCTCCCCCGCCTTTGCCCCCGATTGTAGAGCCCAATTTAGACGAATATCCATCTGATCCTGGGTTAAGGAAAAGTATTCATGGATATAATGCTAACGAGAAAAAAAATATCCGGATGTATTACTTGCAAAAAGGCCCTTGTCAACCTAAGAATCATAAATTCCCTTGGCATTTATGCGGAAGCGAGAGACCTAGATTTATTCCATCATAGTTTAACGATCACCCTAGTTGGTTAGAGTATAGCATAAAAAAAGATGCTGCATTTTGTATGTGTTGCTATCTTTTCAAATGTGATAATGGTGACTAAGGTGGTCGTGATGCTTTTGTTGTTGAGGGGTTTAGAAATTGGAGAAAAAAGATAGGTTTAATGTGCACGTTGGAGAATCTACTAGTGTTCACAATCAATGTTTGAGGGCATGCCAAAATCTCATGAACCAAAAACAACACATAGACATTGCTTTGTCAAACCAATCTACTCAAACTCGAGTGTACTATCGTGTTCGTTTAACTGCATCGATTGATTGTATTAGATTCCTTTTGTGCCAAGGGATGGCTTTGCGTAGTGATGATGAATCTAAAGAATCATTTAATCAAGGAAATTTTCTCGAACTTTTACAATTTCTTGCTAGCCAGAATGAGGAGGTCAAAGAGAGTTTCACTGCAAAATGCTCCCGACAATCATATGCTAACATAACATCACCAAGAATTCAACAAGACATTATTAGTGCCATTGCGAATGTGACTACAAAGTTTATCGTTAGCGAACTTGGTGATGATTTATTTTCTATCTTATTTGATGAGGCTCGTGATGTATCCGTGAAAGAACAAATGGCCGTTGCTTTACGTTTTGTGGATTCAAGAGGATATGTTGTTGAGCGCTTTCTTGGTATTGTACATGTTAGAGATACGACTGCCTTGTCACTAAGGGTAACCAATGAATCTCTTTTTTCTCGGCATGGGTTAAGCATTTCAAGTTTACTGGGCAAGGCTATGATGGAGCTAGCAATATGAGAGGATAATTTAATGGCCTAAAAAGTTTAATAATGATGGAGAACGAATAAGCTTTTTATGTCCATTGTTTTGCTCATCAACTTCAATTAACACTTGTAGCTGTTGTGGAGAATCATGGAACGATTTCTACATTCTTTGATATCATTGCTCTCTTATCAAATATTGTTAGAGCTTCATGTAAGCGGAGATACATTCTTCAAGAGAAACAGTTTGAAGAAGTTATTGAAGGAATTTGCAATGGTGATATATTGACTTGCGGGGCATATATTAAGAGACGTCAATGAGACGAGCATCAAACACACGTTGGGGCTCTCATTACGGTACACTTTGAAGTTTAATTTATTTGTTCCTGTCAGTGATTGATGCCGTTTTAGTTGTTGAAGAGGAGGGGAAAGATCCTAAGCAAAGAGGTCACGCAGAAGCACTTTTGAAAAATGTGCAATGTTTTGACTTTGCATTTCAATTACATTTGATGAAAAATATTTTGGGAATTACAAATGACTTGTCACAAGCTTTACAAAGAAAAGATCTAAGAGATTGTAAATGCCATGACTCTTGTGCGACTTACCAAGCTACAATTGCAAGACATGCGGGATAATGGGTGGGAAACATTGTTAAATGAAGTTTCTTTATTTTGTGTTGAGATTAAAATGGATATCCCACAAATGGATGTCCCACAAATGGATGATTTGTATATATTTCATGGAAGGTCACGTCGTAATGTTGAAGGAAAAACAAATCTCCATCATTATCGTGTTGAAACGTACTACGAAGTGATAGATTTACAACTTAAAGAGTTGAATAATCGCTTTAATGAGGTGAACACGGAGTTGTTGTGTATGGCTTGTCTTGATCCAGTTGATTCATTTGTTGCATATGGTGTGGGGAAATTGCTTCGATTTGCTGAATTTTACCCCTCCGAGTTTTCTAGTATTGACTTAATGCATCTTGATCGTCAACTTGGTACCTACATTATGGATGTGTGCTCCGACGACCGATTTGATGAAGTTGTGGGGATTAGTGGGCTTGCTAGATTACTTGTTCAGTCAAAGAAGCACATTCTCCATCCATTGGTATATTCACTCTTGAAGTTATATTCACTCGTGAAGTTGGCATTACTTTTGCCCGTTGCAACCGCGACGGTTGAAAGAGTATTTTCTGCGATGAAAGATCATTAAGACTTCACTCCGAAATCCATTGGGGAATTTGATGATGAATGACTGTTTGGTGGCATTTATTGAAAGAGATGTATTGGATTCCATTGACACCGAAGATATCATTCAATTTTTTCAGAATATGAAGTCTAGGAGAGTTATATTGTAATAAATATCATGTTATTTTGACGATTGTGGTGTTAAGATCGAATATTAATGCAATGTATTTTTTCTACAAATATCTTTACTACTAGCTTAAATTTTTTTTTGTTCGTCATTTGTGTCGCACCCACTAGTTGAAATTCCTTGGTATGCCACTGGTTATAATCAAGCATATATAGGCAAAGCAAGTTGCAAAGCTTATACTGCAGGGTTATTTATTGGCCACTTCAGTTGAGAACTTTTGTTTCCTCATATGTGTATTGATTTTGATCATTACTTGGATTAGGGGCCTAATGCTCCTGTTGCCAATGGTGTGAGCATGGATTTGACTCTTGGAGCAACCATTTCATGTAAAAGGTACCAGAGTATCTAGTCTTATAAGCATCTTTGGTAAGGAGGACGAACACCGAGTATTTGTCCTGCATATTCACACACATACACATACACATACATGTACATATGTAGGACAGTAGGAGGGTAGTGAGTCGGGGGATGCTGGTGTATGGCCTTTGAGAGATATGAGTCGTAACTTTGACCATGGAATAACAGTGGGGAAGCTAAGAATGGCATCAAAGAGAATGAGTAGAGAAATTATGCTGGGTTAAGGAACCACTGAACTGAGGCTAAGTAGAGTTCTTTGAGTTGGGAAATGGCTGTTGCTAGGGTGCATATATATATATATATATATATATAGAGAGAGAGAGAGAGAGAGAGAGAGAGAGAGAGAGAGAGATGTCACGATTTGACTTAAATCTGCCCCTGTGATTTGACTTAGAATCCTTTATCCAAAATAATCTGCATTGTAACGAGAGACTGTGACAAATTTTAGGGCGACCATTTTGGGGATCACGGTCTAAAATAATGACTGAATCAAAGAGTTAAGGTCGTATTTGTAATCTAAAGTTGCAGATATGGTCATGGCCAATAACCGTGACCACTGGTCATGGCCCATGACCATGAGCCGATCCGTGATCTACATATGTAGTGTTTGATCAAATGTAAAAAATAAGAAAGAAGATAATTAATGGGGGTTAAAAAGTAAGCTTTTATTACGGGAAGATAGAGAAGTGCCACAAAAAATACAGAAAGGAGAATAGATCTTATCTTAGTTGTCTTTGCAGCTAGGACCAAGAATCAGGAACTAGAATCCTGTGAGTTTTTGTGACACCCCACCTAATTAAATACCGGTTGATCAGTCCTTTATTAAATTATAACCAAGGTGAACGGTTGGTTCATTCTTAGCATCACTGCCGCAAAAATAACTTTTCCAATTAAACACCCTAAATAATTAAGCCAAGTGACAAAACTATTTTTAGACTTCAATTTCCAAATTTAATTTAAAACCAATATTTAAAACCTTACATAATCCATAGTTTAAGAATTACACAACAACTATATTGGAACATATAATCCAAACAATTAAGCATCCAACTAGTTAATTCCAACTTTAAAACTTTAAGGAAAACATCCTGACAGTAATAATCCCAAAGTATAAATACTGGAAATAAACGAATCACAATCTCTGATAAAAACAACTGAATAATGGAAAAGGGCGACACATGCCCAACTGGATAAAATAGAGCTAGAAGTAGAATCAATAATGAGGTCGTCTAAGCAAAATGCCTGCAACTCCCACCTAAGCTGCAGCACGCTCCTTCCAAAGGATCCTATGCAAAACGCCCCTGTGTCTGGGCACCTGTAATATATACATATATATACAAGAGAGAAGAGAAAATAGGAAACGGGTCAGAGCCCGATTGTAAAACAGTTTAAAATTAGTTTAGCAAGTATTTAAAATGCTTACCGGCTAATGCAACAATCATATTAGTGCGGCACTCTCTTGAGAAATTCTCACCTCTCTTCTAATGTGCACACCTATCGCACTAATACTCCCCATAGATTAGCTTATCTTAAGTTACTCACAAGATTCCATGCCGACATTCTCAAATGTTAAGGAAGTTAATTTTATTAAAAAGCAAGGTTCTCACATAAGCCTCATTTGATTATTAAGTTTCTCAGTATCGCCTTAAACCTTTCAAACACTTATACCAAAGTTGAATTAATTATTCATTTCTTACCTAGCTTTAATCACAGTAGATAGTTCCCAAATTTCCTGTTTAAATATATATATATATATATATATATATATATATATATATATATATATATATATATATACTAACGGCACCCCACATAAAATTTATGGTGCTGACATACTCTGCTATCCAGTCCCCGTATCACTTGCACTAAGGGAAATACTAGTTCGGAATCACTCTCGAACTGTATTAACACAAAACACATACAAATTGAGGCGAAGCATAGTTCCAAGTCACTAAGAGGTCAGCACATACCCTCACGTCTCTTAGAACCGTCTGATTATCGATCCGATAGCCTGTACCAAGGATTCCTATGTTCTAGGGTAAGAGTCAATATCCTCCATGAAGGTCCCATCGAGATAAGACTGTCCCAGCGCGGTAACTTCAGGGATAGCAAGTAGCGCGGGCATGATTTTCACACGTATATAGTATATGCATAAACACAGTCATATATGTATACTACCATTCCCATATCAAATTTAGGTACACTCACGACCCATACTTATGATATTTATTCTTATTGCACATTATATGATTATCCCGTAACGGTTTTCTCTTTTATTCTTATTTATGGGATTATTCCGATTTATTTCGTAACACTCGTGAAACCCCATCTTCATAAGTGAAATTTCAGTAGGTACTCTTTTACTTTACGACGTAACTCCCTTATGAGTCTCACCCTTTAACAAATGTCCCCATTGTCCCTTATGTATAAAACACCTCCATTAAATGTTAATGTCGTCTTACGTTAAAGGTTCCATTTTTATAAAGTCCTGCTGGTCTTCTTTACATCCCAAAATGTTCTAACATTGATGTCTAAGAATTGTAATCATTTAAGTTGGAATAACCTATTAAAAAGGGGAATGTGAGTTTTCCAGGAGGGGTCGATCGATCTATGACAGATGTTCGATCGATCGATGATCTTAGGTTGATCGATCAATCAAGCAGGTATGACGAACCTGCGGAATTTCCGGTTACGGGTTTCTTCTTCCAAAATCATCCAAACCAGTATTTTTGATTCCCAAACTCCCAACCATTTATACTACAAGTGTTATATTCACAAATAAGTGGTATTCTACGTAAGGCATGCGAATTTTCGTCATGTATAACGAATTAAATGGGGCACAATCCATAAAAATATTAAGAACCCTAATATTTCCTTTGTTCGGTTTCTTCCCATTCTTTTCCCAGATTTCATACTCCTAATTTACTGAAATTTCGTGGTTCAATCTCTACACGTGAATTTGATTTCCAAAATACATCTATTTCCTATACATCGTGCGAATTCAATTCTCCAAAATAGGTTTTTTTTTCACAAGAACTAGTCCTAATCAATCCTAGGCTAATATTATTGAAGCATCAACTGAAATAGAGCAAGATAAATACTTGCCTAGATAAATACTTGCCTGGGAATTCTTGGTTTAGATTTGTGGAGAGATTGGTGTGGTTGTGATCCTCGTTGCGTGATCTAAAGTTTGGCGGCGACGGCGGTGCAAACGGTGGAGTTCTTGGCCTAGAACTCCTTGGAAAGCTTCTCCTCTTCCTCTCCAATGGCCGTCTTTAGTTTATGGATGTTCTAACCCTAGAAGATGACTCCTACCATCTGATATACTCTTAGAAATTTCGTGGGTTTTCATGCTCAAAAATGTAAAATGTCCAAAACGCCCTCCCGGGATGTTAATTAGGCCTAAAAACGCCCCGAGACCCAAACTAAACCCCTGGGTACATTATTTTGACTATCTCGACCCTTCCGGACACATTGACGCACTCAAATTGACCATACGGGTGACTTATAATTTATTCACTTTTAATAGTCCGAATTTAATCCCGACACTACACAAGCGCGCCCCGATAAATTTTCAAAATTATCAAATTAGATTCTCGGGATAATTTTACTAAATTTAGTTACACCACTTACTTTACCCATAAAGTAACTTATTACAAAATAATTACTAACTCTCATCACGCTAGTAAGTATCTAAATGATTTTCCGGATTAATATTAAATTAATATCTCTAATTAAATTTAATAAATCCTCAAAATTAAAAGTCATAAAAATACGGGGTATTACAGTTTTGTGAGTTTAGTGCTTCTGAACTTCTAAAATGGCATATTAGAGATTGTCTTACTGAAGGTGAGCATCACCGTTCGGCGACTTATCTCCTTGAGTATAAGAATACTACATCCAGCTTCCCCGCGAACCTTCCAATCAACGCATATGCAAAGCATTAGGTCAAAATACATTTTGTAGCTATTTTTAAAAAATTCACAAAAAACGGCTAAAAATACCTTATTTATAAGGGTCTGCGGGAGCAGTTTTTTTTGGATTTTTAAAAAATATCTACAAAATGTATTTTGACCTAATTATTTGCATATAGGTTGATTGGAAGGTTAATTTCAAGGGTTCGTAGTTAAAAATAAGAACGTTGTTATATCTAATAGTTTTCCAGATGTGTTGGAGCTCCCAAAACTGTCAAAAAGCACGCCTAACGTTCTATCCTTAGCCCACCTAGTTATGCTGTCCAAGCTAACTAGACTATAGTATTATCTGAACTTATCTATTCGCCTAAGCTCCCCGTACCACCCATACATTACATTATTTTCATTAACATAATAACATCCCATATATAAAAGGCAGCAAGGTGATTATTCTTGAGAGAGTAGGGTTTTCTGATGCAGAAGAAGGTAGTGCGTTCTGCAAGGAACGTGTTTTCCAAGTTCTTCGTAAGCCTACAAGATTGCACACATGCTATCATATATAGACAGTGGGAAAAACTGCATATTGGTCAGGCAACCGACAGGTCGCACAAGGAGTGTGAGGCAAATCTGGGTGTACTATTTATAGTGGTGCTTCTTTTTGTTTTGTAGAGTGATTAAGCTACAAGATGGCCATCAAAGCCTTCCGTTCCAGCCTCCAGCGATTTCTCGCTGAACAAAAAAACTTGCTCGGGACAATCACCATTTGCGGCGCTAAAGCTAGCATCTCTCGTGAATCGTGGATGCCCCCCATAGACTCGCATGATGACATGTCAAGACTGCTAGGGCCCCATCCTACAACATACAAATACACATGAAAAGTAAAAGTTAATTGAAAGTAAAAACTGCAAGTCAGAATGGTATGTTATCAAGGACGGAAACTTCACTTTTGACTTGAGTGGATATGCTCCTTAGTTTTGAACTTGTTTGGCCATTTTATGAAGATGCGAACTTTTTGGTCTTTCAAACTTGTAAAACCCAATGGTCGGTTCAAAGAAAAAAAGACAAGTTAATGTACTTTACCTTAAGCTATATATTCTTGAACTTACGATGATCATATGGGTGGAAATCTCCAAATATGCTCATGGCTGTTAATTGCAAGCGCGAAACTACATACTGGTGACCCGGCAAATGGGCGGATGTGGGCGGGTTAGAAACGGTTTTGGGTTGGTTTGGGCGGGTCACAAGTGGGTTGATTGATCCAAGGTTGCGGGTCGGATATGGGCGGGTCTGGATTGGGTCGGATACGGTTTACCCGTCTTTTTTTCTAGATGCTGTCAAAGAAAGACAGTCGGATTGGAAAAAGAGAGCGAGTGAAATCGTTTAAGAGAGAGAGAGGTATGAGAGAAGAGGGAGAGAGAGAAAGGCTTAGAACCCTTATGTAGGTGGCTTTTGGATTTCTTCTACATGACCCGCAAGTGACTCGAAAACCGCAATCAAACCGAGCTAACAGAATGCCAAACACATATCTGACCTGTCGGAAAACTTTGATAAACCAACACCTTTTTTCCTGGGCGGGCTGTGGTCGGTTTTGGCCATGGAAACCCATATTGCCACCCCTAATACTGGAATACTGTTGTAAGCTTCGTCTAGTTAATGATTTTCAGTTCTCACTGTTTTTTGGATATATAGGCTGGTCTCGTCTTTCATTTTCTGCCAGGGTAAACAAGTTAGATTATCTGCTATTATGGGAATGCAACTTGTTTCTAAAATTTAATATTTTGAAGAAACGTAAATATATTAGTGTTAAAATTCAAGTTGTTTTAATTCTCAATCACTCAACCCAGTAGTTTGAACATGTTTCTACCCCCATGTAGCTAAGAGGTATATAAATAAAGACATTTTTAACCTGCACAGGATTCAATATATCTAATTTCACCGTTACTGCAGTGCTCTTTTTAGTTATAAATTTTGGTTGGTTGTGGTAAATACTAGTTACTTATGGTTGGTTTGAGTAATAACTCCCGGCTGCTACATGTAAAATGTCTCAACTTTATAGAGACATGTTCTGCTGGAAATTATGCTATGTTGATAAATGCTAACAATCCTGCTGATTAGTAGGTGGAGTGCTTAAACAAGGTGAGGACCATAGGCCGGCTTTTAGAGGCTTCTCTTTTAGTGTTCCTCAATTACAAGCTTCTTGAAGTGACTTTCATTAAACTCTTTTCGTCACATATAAACTATACTAGCAATTGCAAGTGCATATGTCACTACTTGCCGCATAAATATCTGTTCACAATTTTTTACTGAGACCCATGGCAAGTTTACTCAAGCCTATGTTATTTTTATTTGAGTCTATATCTACAATGCCTGTGTTTACACCAGATTACCCATGCCCATGGCGAATTCCATGTACTTGTGGGTCCGTCTACCAAGCTAGAGATTTTAAAGTTAACCAAATAGTGTTTTTTTTGTATATAAAGGATTAGTCGCATTTAATAGTATAGAGAATTAAGGTCAAGGTCACGTTCCATCTAATGTTTGAATTTTTAGGACAGTGGTTTTCAGATTTATAAATTTAGTTCTTGTGGTACAATAACATTTATTTGTATGGGTCCTTTAGAGTTAGGTGTACACAAAATAGGTAATTTAATTTGTTTTAGTTAAAGAGGTATTTATATTTATACCCTTAGTCATACTCATTTAAAACTCATTCTAAAAATAAACACATGACCCCACTTCCACCCCGCCCCACTGGAATTCTCGTAGGAACGTCGAAATCTTTGCTGGAAACTCTCGGAATTCTCGCCGGATTGTTTATTTCTCCTCGTTTCACTCTCCCTTCGTCAATTTCTTTCATTTTTTTGGTCCGCGCCAGCGGCACCATTGCCAGTGTCGAAGAAGAAGGTTTTTCGCCGGAAAAAATGGAGGTTTTAGTAAAATAGTAAATTTATTGGTTTCGATTTTTTTGTCAAAAAATATCAAATATGGGTGGTGCTGGATAGATCTCGATGAGTAGATTTCAAATATATAAATTTTGTGAAATTTTGATTTGTAGATTTGAAGTTATGGACTTTTAAAAATTTGATGTTTTTTTTTTTTTGTATGAGTTGTCAAATGGCATATTGGTCATTTTTCGTTGTGTGTTTACTACAGGGACTAAATTTATAAAATTACGTGGAGTGTCCTATTTTTATACACTTTGAGCTAGATTGGACCTTTCTCCCAAACCCCCTTAATAGTATTATCTTTTGATGATTAAAAACAGTTTTAAAAGTTGAACAGTCATTCAGAAATACAGTGAACCAAACAGCTGTTTAGATATTTTGGAATAAAATCAGTCATTACCTCAACTACCGACTTAAAAAGCTCTATACAAGTGTATGCCTACGACTTGCAAATATATTTAAATTACATAGTTGCACGCAGTCAATGTAATCAACAAGCAATTGTTTTTATTCTTGTCTTCATTAAATGCCATCCTATCTCTCATCTTTCTTGATTTCTTGGCATTTTGAACTTTGAATTGAAGTTCAAACTTCTTGTTATGTAAGTTATGACAAAATAATATTAAGACGCAGATTTGAGAGAAGTTGCTTCACAAATTGAAATGGCAATTGTTTGATTTGAATAGATGCAACTGATTGCTGGCATGACAGACTAGTAACTATTTGTGCATTCTTTCCTGTCTACCATTGTCAATATAAATCACATGATCTAAAGAACCTACTGCTTAAATATCAATTTAATCTGGACGGTTAATTCAGAAGATAAATAAAGAATCTTGATTTATACTATTTCTTTAATTGTATGCTCTGTTGCAGGAAGCTTTGCGAGTGGATTCGCGAGGAATAAAGTTAATAAAGTGCTAAACGGTTGTTTCAGCTTGCTGAATGGCGTCCCTTGTGGCCTCCTTTCTATTTTCTTTCTTGCATAGATTTGCAAAACTACCGAACATTGCAAGCGAAAATCGATGTTTATGATTGTGAATTTGTTCAATGTAAACTGATTAGATTTTTGTGTCCCTGTAACCTTTTGCCTTTTTTCATTGCCTGGCAATCATCATGGATTGTTTTTCAATTATGCGCTATAAAATCTGGACTGGAGAATTTCATACTCTATTGACTATTTATACATGTGACAGATCATTAAAATGACTAATTATGAATGATTCATTGACACCATAATCATGCTAGATATTTGGCACTTGTGTTTTCGTTTACAAGATTGTGTAGACATTGTTTGACTGCACATTGTAACCATCATGCGTTATTCCTGATATTTATAGGAGTCCGACGCCGACTCATGATTTTCACGTGTTGGCTGCGACGCGCTGACATGGCGTGTAGCGATTGATTAGTGTCGCTGGTGCAAACCTACATTCATGGCGTATAGGAACCGACACATGAAAATCATGAGTCGGCTTGGACTTATTGTATTTATAGTTTGGGGGTCTCAAAAGATGTAATGATGGTAGTTTTTGGTTATTGATTATAGATTGTCTGAGACAGTTTTTGACTTGTTATAAAATTGATTGATTATTGGGTCACTCGTATACATGAAGTGTAAAAAGTATCTAGATGCATGGTTGAAACTTGATTTATAATTCCTCAGATACACTTATGTCATCTTAGTAAAAACCAAATGTCACATCCCTCTTTTCACGTTTCGACACGCTCAAAAAACAGCGAGAAAATTCACAGACCACAAAGTTGTGATCCAAAGCTAAGAGCAGTTACCTAATTCTTGGGAAAACTAAAAGCGAACGGCTTTGTGGTTTGTCATGTCGTTCTTTGCCCAACTCCTCTACGATTGATCATGGGCTTAGAGGAACATATATCAAACAATTCACTTCACTTCCCTCGTGTTTATAATGGGCACACGGGTTTCATTATAAGCTTATAGAAACACAGTCAGATTCGTGTAAATGGGTGTCTCCTCTCATTATAGTCCTCAGATACCAGATTGACTTTTGACAGGAACTTAAATTTGAGGCTTGCTGACAACATTGGTAATGACACTGGGGGCTGAAATTTGGAGCTTGCTGACATTGGTAACGTTGCTGATACTATTCTCACACGTTTCTCTATATAGTGATAAAATTTTGCACTCGTTATACAATACTATTTCGAGAATGGGTCTTGATGGTTTTTTTTTTTTTTTTTTTTTTTTTGTAGCATATCATGAGATGTCCGATCAGTTTACTGTCTTCTAAATTCTAATGTGGCACGCTAAGAACTTGGAAATAATAATGACATAATTTTGGCATATAATTAATATGGTATGTATAATCATTTAAAATTCTCATATACTCACGTGACTAACAGCACATTTTATCATTTTCTTTCAATATTTGGAGTAGAATTACTCTTTGAAAGACTTCAAAGAGCGTCGGGAAAGACAACCTGAGTTGACTGTGGGGCTGAGAGGTAATGGGAAACAGTAAATACAAGTGGTTTAGGTCGGTCAATTGCACAAAGAAAGGGTTTTAAAAAGAAGTGGAAGAAGGTTGTTGGATAGCTTTAATGTGATCGTTGACGACTTACCCGATTTAATGCCATCATTGTCATAATTAAGTGATACCACTTTCAAAGGAGTAACTTTTGTATTTGCCACCCAAAGTACTTCACATGTCTGATTTAACTTATGAGACTAGCAGATGGCAATTATTGGTTAAAACACTTTTTAGGGAACTCGTATGCTTTTGTCTCAACATTGACTGCTGCTTCAAAATTTTAAATTTAGGCAGCATCCATGCATCTTTCGCTCTGATTTTAAAAGAATTCAAATTTGTTGATTTTTAATTAGTAACGTTTATAACCTAGAAAACTCTTTTTCATTAGATTTTAATTTTTTCAAAAACAAGAAGATTCTTTTTTAAGTGCAAACATATTATTAAGAGTAAATTACTTTTTTAGTCCCTAAACTATATTTTCAATTTTTAAATAATTCCCAATCTTTTGTTTGACTCAAGTTGGTCTCTAAATTATATCACTTATTTCAAAATGGGGACTCCATCAACCATTGCATTAAACATTGACAAAAAAGAGTAATGTGCTCGTTACATGCGATTATTGGAGGAGTAAAAGAGACTTGTACCATAATACAATGATTTTCAACTGATCGTCTTTATCAAGATCATGCAAAAACTTTTAACTCTATTTGTCATCATAAATCGATCCTAATACGATTTATGGTATGTGAAATTTTTATGTATAGTGCTTAGGATATGTTGTTATTGTAACACCCCGCCTAATTAAATACCGGGTGATCAGTCCTTTATTAAATTACAATCAAGGTGAACGGTAAGTTCATTCTTAGCATCACTGTCGCAAAATAAAGTTTCCAATTTACACCCTAATTAATTAAGCTAAGTGTCAAAACCATTTTTTTTTAAAAACTTCAATAAGTCCAATAATAAAACCTTTAACAAGATACAGATCAGGAATCACACAATTAATAGAATGGAAATAAACACCATGAATTTAATTGTTCACATAACTAATACCAACTTTAAAATCATAAAGGAAAACATCCAGATAGTAATGACAACCCAAAGAGTAATGTACTAAAGATAAATGAACATAGTCTCTGATAAATCCAACTGAATAAAGATAAAGGGCGACACATGCCCAACTAGATAAACTAAACTAGAAGTGGAATCAATAACGAAGTCGTCTAAGCAAGAGGCCTGCAACTCCCACTTAAGCTGCAACACGTCCTGTTCAAAGTACCTAAGCTTGACGCCCCTATGGATGGGCACTTGTAATATATACATATATATATATATATATATACACAAGAGAGAAGAGATGACAAGAAACGGGTCAGAGCCAGATTGTAAAACAGTTTAAATTTAATTTAACAAGTATTTAAAATGCATACTGGCCAATGCAACAATCATGTTAGTATGCGACACTCTCTTGAGAAATTTTCACCTCTCAACTAGTGTGCACACCTACCGCACTATTAACTCCAAAAGTTTATTTGAACTCAATCTCTCATAAGGTTTCATGTCGACAATTTCTATGGCTAAGGTAATAAATTACCGAAGATAAAATTCTCACATTTATCTCATTTTATTCTTAAGATATTTTAGTGTTGTTACAAAATTCTCAAACACTTATAATAAAGTCGGAGTAATTAAATCGTTATTTAACTACTTATTTACACAATAGAAATTTCCAAAATCTCATGTCTATATATATTAACCACTCATATAATATATACTATTAGCACCCCACATAAATTTATGGTGCTGACATACTCTGCTATCAAGTCCTCGTATCACTCGTACTAAGGAAAATACTAGTTCGGAATCTTTCTCGAACTGTATTAACACAAAACATAAACAAATGGAGGCGAAGCATAGTTCCAAGTCGCTAAGAGGTCAGCACATACCCTCACGTCTCTTAGGACCGTCTGACTATCGATCTGATAGCCTGTACCAAGGAATCCTATGTTCTAGGGTACAAGTCATTATCCCCCGTAAAGGTCCAATCGAGATAAGACTGTCCCGGCGCAGAAACCCCCCGTGATATCAAGTAGCTCGGGTACGATTTTTACACATTTATAATATATGCACAATCATATAGTCATATATATATACAACACTTATTCACATTTCTCAATTTGGTGTACCCACAACCCATACTTATAATTCCTTGTTCTGAAGACATTTTACTCGTTTATCCCGTATAACGGACTCATATCGTTTATTACGGTTATCTCACTCACGTAATCTTCAAAGTAACCTCACCGTCCCAAATACTTAAATCATTACATCTAAACAACCCCAATAATTTTGTTCTAATCTAAATTCCTCGAATACTGGTTTTCCTCACAAAAAAATAACCGATATCTAAAATAGGGGTAAAAAGGGAATTTCCCTAAAAATTAAAAATCTCGCCCGAACCAGAATGGTTCTCGCTCGAACGACTTCCACGTGTCACTCGAACGTCTTCGCTCGACTGGTCCTTCTCGCTCGAACGACTTCGCGCGACATTGACATCTCGCTCGAACGACTTTGCGCGACATCGGGCAAACTGCACTGTTTCATCTTCAACCTTTGGCAGATTCGTTTTTCACCATTTTTAAGCCTAAAAACCTCTATAGTTTAATCCCAAACGTCTCCTCTTCAATCCCAATAAATAATATCATGATTATATAACATTAATAACTTCCTAGAATCATTAATTCATCAAGAATCATTTAGATTACATGAAATCCCCAAATTAATTCGTAAGAACCCTAATTCCCAAATTTTCAATTAAAGAACCTAATCAACATCAATTCCTTCATCCATATTAATTCCAAATTTCATGATACAACCTCTACATATGATCAAAGTTCAGGCTACACAGATTCTCCTTACAACACATGCGATTTCTTCTTCCAAAACATATAATTTTTCGATCAAAATACGAAATTTTTATTCCTAGACTAACATGAGAGGAACATTAAATAGAATTCAGCAAGATAGATACTTGCCTGGAAATTTAGTTCCTGATTTGTGGAAGAAGGTGGTGTGGTTGTGTTCCTCGTCGCGTGATCTACGGTTTGGCGGTGACGGCGGTGTGAACGGCAAAGTTTTTGGCCAAGAACTCCTTGAAGAACTTCTCCACTTCTTCTCCAATGGCCGTATTTTGTTTTTGGTTGTGTTAACCCTAGATGACAACCCTTAACATCTGATTTATCCTTTGTAAATTCGTGGGTTTAATTACCCAAAAATATGAAATGTCCGAAATGCCGTCCCGGGATGCTTATTTGGCCTAAAAACGCCCCGAGACCCAAACTAAACCCCCGGGTACATTATTTTGACTATCTCGACCCTTATGGACGCATTGACGCCCTCAAAACGATTATACGGGTGACCTATAATTTATTCACTTTTAGTAATACGAATTTAATCCCGACACGACACATGCGCGTCCCGATAAATTTCTAAGGTCATCAATTTAGATCCTTGCGGTAATTGTTAACTAAATTCAATTACACGACTTACTTTACCCATGAAGTAACTTACAACACAATTCCAATAATTACTAACTCTCATCACGCTAGTAAATATTTAAATAATTTTTCGGATTAATATTAAATGAATATCTCAATTTAAATTTAATAAATCCCAAAATTCAAAAGTCATAAAAATACGGGGTATTACATAATTCTCCCCTAATAACGGAATTTCGTCCCGAAATTCGAAAAGTAAAGTATACCTGGTAGGAATAACTCTGGGTATTTTTTCACGCATGTCGGCCTCACGCTCCCAAGTGGATTCCTCCACATTATGATGCTCCCACTGGACCCGGACGAGTGGGACTACTTTCGACCTCAATCTCCTTTCGCTATGGTCTAGGATAGTCACTGGCCTCTCCTCGTAAGAGCTGTCGGGCTATAAGTCAATCTCCTCTATCGCGATGTGGGTGTGGGCCATATCATCCCGAAGGTATCGTCTCAACGACGAAATGTGGAATACATCGTGAATGCGGTGTAAGTGCTCTGGAAGCCCCAATCTGTATGCTACCGATCCAATCCTCTCGATAATGGGAAATGGTCCCACGTACCTCGGGGTCAGTTTCCCCCTTTTCCCAAACCTCATTACTCCTTTCATAGGAGATACACGTAGTAATACTTGGTTCCCCATGTTAAACTCTCGAAAGAACCGTTTTGCATCGGCGTAGCTTTTCTACCTATCCTAGGCTACCCGAATGAGACTCCTGATAATCTCAATCCTTGCGGAGGTTTCCTGAATCACCTCTGGTCCGAGCAACTTGTTATCCCCCACCTCTAGCCAACACGTTGGGGAACGACAAGGCCTGCCATACAAAGCCTCGAATGGAGCCATGCCAATCGTGAACTGATAAGAGTTATTATAAACGAACTCTACCAGTGGAAGATGTGGCTCCCAACCTCCTCCAAAATCAAGGACACACATGCGTAGCATATCCTCCAACATCTGATTAGTACGCTCTTTTTGTCCATTTGTCTGTGGGTGATAAGCTGAACTCAACCTCAACTCCGTACCCATGGCCTCCTGAAAGCTCTCCCAGAAACGTGACACGAAGATCTTATCTCAATCTGATACAATATTCAGGGGCACCCCATGTAATCTCACAATCTCAGCAATGAACAAGTGATCATACTGACCCGTGGTATAGTCTGTCCGCACCGGCAGAAAATGAGCCACCTTGGTCAAACGGTCCACAATTACTCAGATGGAGTCGTGGCCCCATTGTGATGTAGGAAACCCAGTAATAAAATCCATAGAAATACTCTCCCACTTCCACGCGAGTATTTCCAATGGCTGAAGCAACCCTAACGGTTTCTGGTGGTCCACCTTTACCAGCTGGTAGGTAGAACACTTGGACACGAACTCAACAATGTCCTTTTTCATCCCACTCCACCAGTATTGTCGCCTCATATCCTGGTACATTTTATCTCCCCCAGGATTCACCGCAAATCGGGACCCGTGAGACTGGGTCATCACTGCATGACGTAAGTCTGCTCCTTCTGGGACCACCAATCTCCCATTTAACCTCAAACCTCCATCAGAACTAACAGAATAGGACTCAGCACTCTAAGCTAAAAGTTGTACAATCTGCTATTGGCAAAATGGGTCTGCGGTCTGTGCCTGTATTACCTCGTAACAATCTCGGGTGTCACTGTCATGACAGATATGAAGGAATGGTCTACCGCGTCCAGGTGACCCAACTCTTTCCACTTTGCTCTCCAAACGTCCGCTACGTCGTCTACCGGTCTATGGCTCAACGAATCAGCAACTACGTTGTCCTTCCCCGGATGGTACTGTATGTCAAACTGATAGTCTTTCATAAACTCTAACCACCTGCGCTGACGCATATTCAGCTCTCGCTGAGTGAACAGGTACTGCAGTGACTTATGGTCTGTAAATAAACGAAACTTCTCTCCTAATAAATAATGTCTCCATATCCTCAATGCAAAGACAATCGCTGCTAACTCTAGGTTGTGAGTGGGGTAATTTCGCTCGTGTGGCTTAAGCTTGCGGGAGACAAAAGCTATAGCCTTCTCCTCCTGCTGAAGTAGTCCCCCGAGTCCCCGTAAAGATGCGTCGGTGTAAATCAGGTACTCCACGCCCGACTTAGGTAAAGCAAGAACCGGTGCTGAAGTAAGCTTGTCTTTCAGCTCGTCGAAAGCCAATTGACAAGCATCGTCCCAAACATATGGTACCCCCTTGCGAGTCAGGTTCGTCAATGGACTCGCTATTTTGGAAAACCCCCGAATGAATATTCTGTAGTATCCGGCTAATCCCAAGAAACTACGCACTTCCGTCGGTGTCGTGGGCTGTCCCCACTCCCTCACCGATGACACTTTACTCGGGTCAACTGCTATCCCCTATTCGGAAACAACATGCCCCAAGAACTGCACTTCCCGTAACCAGAACCCGCACTTCTCGTACTTAAAATACAACTAATGCTCTCGTAGGGTCTGAAGAACCTGCCTCAACTGCTCGGCATGCTCTTCCTCGGTGTGTGAATATATCAAGATGTCATCTATGCAGACGATGACAAACTGATCTAAGAACTCTCTGAACACTCTATTCATCAAGTCCATGAATACGGCTGGAGAATTTGTGAGTCCAAATGGCACCACTCTGAACTCATAGGACCCATATCTCGTCAAGAAGGCAGTCTTTGAAACATCATGCTCCCTAATACGTAGCTGATGGTATCCTGACCTCAAATCTATCTTCGAAAAGAAAGTTGCTCCCCTAAGCTGGTCGAACAGATCATCGATTCGAGGCAACGGATATTTGTTCTGTATCGTGACCTTGTTCAGCTCCCGGTAGTCCACACATAGCCTCAGTGAACCATCTCTCTTTTTCACAAACAGAACTGGAGCGCCCCAAGGTGAGGTATTCCTGCGAATGAAGCCCTGACCTAACAGCTGCTCAATCTGATCTCGTAGCTCTCGCATCTCCGTCGGAGCCATATGGTATGGAGCGCGTGCTAATGGTCGAGTATCCGGTAATAAATCTATGACAAAATCTATCTCTCGACTAGGGGGTAGGCCTGGTATTTCCTGAAATACATCAGGATACTCACGAACAACTGGGATCGAGTATAAGGGAATCACGACCTCCTTAGAGGTATCCTCCTCTATGTAATACAAATGAGCGGTAGAACCTCCCTCTGGGTGAGGCGTCGCCACCCCAAACATCTCCTGCCCCGGAATGGCAAAGATAATACTCCCACCGAAACAATCTATCATGGCTCTGTATGCTGCGAGCCAATCCATGCCAATGATAACATTGTGCTCATGCATATCTAAGACTAACATGTCTGCTGGTAATACCAAGCTACCAATCTCTACTCCCACACCTCGGCATATAAAGAAAATTAACGATCTATTTGCCAGTAGTGAGTCTACACACGTTACAGTGCTCTCTGTTGTGGCTAATAACCCTAAGGCCTTTACAAAATGAGTAGCTATAAAACAGTGTGTCGCCCCAGTATCAACTAAAACTCCACCCATAGCACCAGGTATAGAGAACGTACCTTTTATCTCGGTTGGGGCCTGAGGTGCTGCTATTTGGTGGACGTTATAGACACGTCCATACTGTAATTGCCTCTCCTGCACTGAGGCTACTGGAATGGCTGGTGGAGCTGGCTTCTGTGGTTTATTACTGGCGCCCTGCTGCCGTGGGGCTCTATTCCTCTCTGGGAAATCCTGACACCTATGGCCATTCCTGCCACATTGGAAGCACCTCCCTCGAAACTGTCTCACTTCACTACGTTGTTGACTAGTCTCGCTTTTTCCTTGGTCTTGCTGGCCTTGCTTAAAAATTTGCGCAAAAATGATGTCAGGTTGAGGACAATCCCTCCACTTGTGACCCGATTGCACACATTTATAACAGAGTCCTGAAATTTCTCGTTGGTCGGGTTGTGGTTTCTCTCCAGTCTGATTTGGACAAGATTGATGTTTACGACCGTCCATTCCACATTTGAAACACCTCTTTGTGTCTTTATTCTGACCCCAACTTTGTTGGCCCTGACGCTTTTGTCCCTCTACGTAAATTCGGTTACCTATGGAGCCGTCTTGATCTTGAGGGGTTTGTTGCCGCAATTTCGGTGTCTTCGCACAATTGTCAACTCTAGTCACATGAAATTGACTAATCTCTCTAGGTCTTTTGCCTCCTCTGAGCTGCATGCTGCGTTCGTGGTACTGTAAGACTGCAGTGGTAACTGCTTGTGCCACAATGCCTGCAAATTCGGCGATTTGTACCCTTTTTGAAGACGCCTGAGGTGTGACCTGTTCTTGATCACTAACTTCCCTAACGGCATTAGCTTGTTCATTTTGACGGTCCATCTAAAAGTTTAAAATAATTTGAATAAGTTCAACATTCGCATCGACAAATTGCAGAAGCACGAATTTCAAACGCATAAAGGTGAATACAACATTCCTAATATTAGGGCTCTAAATCAAAGACGCTAAGCTGAAAACGAGACAAGCTGTACAAATCCTAAAGGACACTAGAACCTGATGCTCTGATACCACCTGTAACACCCTACCTAATTAAATACCGGGTGATCAGTCCTTTATTAAATTATAATCAAGGTGAACGATAAGTTCATTCTTAGCATCACTGTCGCAAAATAAAGTTTCCAATTTACACCCTAATTAATTAAGCTAAGTGTCAAAACCATTTTTTTTTAAAACTTAGTTTTAATTCAATAAGTCCAATAATAAAATCTTTAACAAGATACAGATCAGGAATCACACAATTAATAGAATGGAAATAAACAACATGAATTTAATTGTTCACATAACTAATACCAACTTTAAAACGATAAAGGAAAACATCCAGATAGTAATGACAACCCAAAGAGTAATGTACTAAAGATAAATGAACATAGTCTCTGATAAATCCAACTGAATAAAGATAAAGGGCGACACATGCCCAACTAGATAAAGCAAACTAGAAGTGGAATCAATAACGAAGTCGTCTAAGCAAGATGCCTGCAACTCCCACCTAAGCTGCAGCACGTCCTGTCCAAAGAACCTAAGCTTGACGCCATTGTGGATGGTCACCTGTAATATATACATATATATACACAAGAGAGAAGAGATGACAAGAAACGGGTCAGAGCCCGATTGTAAAACAGTTTAAATTTAATTTAGCTAGTATTTAAAATGCATACTGGCCAATGCAACAATCATGTTAGTATGCGACACTCTCTTGAGAAACTTTCACCTCTCAACTAGTGTGCACACCTACCGCACGATTAACTCCAAAAGTTTATTTTAACTCAATCTCTCATAAGGTTTCATGCCGACAATTTCTATGGCTAAGGTAATAAATTACTGAAAATAAAATTCTCACATTTATCTCATTTTATCCTTAAGATATTTTAGTGTTGTTACAAAATTCTCAAACACTTATAATAAAGTCGGAGTAATTAAATCGTTATTTAACTATTTATCTTCACAATAGAAATTTCCAAAATCTCATGTCTATATATATTAATCACTCATATAATATATACTATTAGCACCCCACATAAATTTATGGTGCTGGCATACTCTGCTATCAAGTCCCCGTATCACTCGTACCAAGGGAAATACTAGTTCGGAATCACTCTCGAACTTTATTAACACTAAACATAAACAAATGGAGGCGAAGCATAGTTCCAAGTCGCGAAGAGGTCAGCACATACCCTCAAGTCTCTTAGGACCGTCTGACTATCAATCTGATAGTCTGTACCAAGGAGTTCTATGTTCTAGGGTACAAGTCATTATCCCCCGTAAAGGTCCAATCGAGATAAGACCGTCCCGGCGCAGAAACCCCCCGTGATAGCAAGTAGCTCGGGTACGATTTTTACACATTTATAATATATGCACAATCACATAGTCATATATATATACAACACTTATTCACATTTCTCAATTTGGTGTACCCACAACCCATACTTATAATTCCTTGTTCTGAAGACATTTTACTCGCTTATCCCGTATAACAGACTCATATCGTTTATTACGGTTATCTCACTCGCGTAATCTTCAAAGTAACCTCACCGTCCCAAATACTTAAATCATTACATCTAAATAACCCCAATAATTTTGTTCTAATCTAAATTCCTCGAATACTGGTTTTCCTCACAAAAAAATAATCGATATCTAAAATAGGGGTAAAAAGGGAATTTCCCTAAAAATTAAAAATCTCGCTCGAACCAGAATGGTTCTCGCTCGAACGACTTCCACGTGTCGCTCGAACGTCTTCGCACGACTAGTCCCTCTCGCTCGAACGACTTCGCGCGACATCGCGCGAACTGCACTGTTTTGTCTTCAACCTTTAGCAGGTTCGTTTTTTACCATTTTTAAGCCTAAAAACCTCTATAGTTTAATACCAAACGTCTCCTCTTCAATCCCAATCAATAATATCATGATTATATAACATTAATAGCTTCCTTGAATCATTAATTCATCAAGAATCATTTAGATTACATGAAATCTCCAAATTAATTCGTAAGAACCCTAATTCCCATATTTTCAATTAAAGAACCTAATCAACATCAATTCGTTCATCGATATTAATTCCAAATTTCATGATACAACCTCTACATATGATCAAAGTTCAGGCTACACAGATTCTCCTTACAACACATACGATTTCTTCTTCCAAAACATATAATTTTTCGATCAAAATACGAAATTTTTATTCCTAGACTAACATGAGAGGAACATTAAATAGAATTCAGCAAGATAGATACTTGCCTGGAAATTTAGTTCCTGATTTGTGGAAGAAGGTGGTGTGGTTGTGTTCCTCGTCGCGTGATCTACGGTTTGGCGGTGACGGCGGTGCGAACGACAAAGTTTTTGGCCTAGAACTCCTTGAAGAGCTTCTCCACTTCTTCTCCAATGGCCGTATTTTGTTTTTGGTTGTGTTAACCCTAGATGACAACCCTTAACATCTGATTTATCCTTTGTAAATTCGTGGGTTTAATTACCCAAAAATATGAAATGTTCGAAATGCCCTCCCAGGATGCTTATTTGGCCTAAAAACGCCCCGAGACCCAAACTAAATCCCCGGGTACATTATTTTGACTATCTCGACCCTTTTGGACGCATTGACGCCCTCAAAATGACCATACGGGTGACTTATAATTTATTCACTTTTAATAATACGAATTTAATCCCGACACGACACAGGCGCGTCCCGATAAATTTCTAAGGTCATCAATTTAGATCCTTGCGGTAATTGTTAACTAAATTCAATTACACGACTTACTTTACCCATGAAGTAACTTACAACACAATTCCAATAATTACTAACTCTCATCACGCTAGTAAATATTTAAATAATTTTTCGGATTAATATTAAATGATTATCTCTAATTAAATTTTATAAATCCCAAAATTCAAAAGTCATAAAAATACGGGGTATTACATAATTCTCCCCTAATAACGGAATTTCGTCCCGAAATTCGAAAAGTAAAGTATACCTGGTAGGAATAACTCTGGGTATTTTTTCACGCATGTCGGCCTCACGCTCCCAAGTGGATTCCTCCACATTATGATGCTCCCACTGGACCCGGACGAGTGGGACTACTTTCGAACTCAATCTCCTTTCGCTATGGTCTAGGATAGTCACTGACCTCTCCTCGTAAGAGCTGTCGGGCTATAAGTCAATCTCCTCTATCGCGATGTGGGTGTGGGCCATATCATCCCGAAGGTATCGTCTCAACGACGAAATGTGGAATACATCGTGAATGCGGTGTAAGTGCTCTGGAAGCCCCAATCTGTATGCTACCGATCCAATCCTCTCGATAATGGGAAATGGTCCCACGTACCTCGGGGTCAGTTTCCCCCTTTTCCCAAACCTCATTACTCCTTTCATAGGAGATACACGTAGTAATACTTGGTTCCCCACGTTAAACTCTCGGAAGAACCGTTTTGCATCGGCGTAGCTTTTCTGCCTATCCTGGGCTACCCGAATGAGACTCCTGATAATCTCAATCCTCGCGGAGGTTTCCTGAATCACCTCTGGTCTAAGCAACTTGTTATTCCCCACCTCTAGCCAACACGTTGGGGAACGACAAGGCCTGCCATACAAAGCCTCGAATGGAGCCATGCCAATCGTGAACTGATAAGAGTTATTATAAACGAACTCTACCAGTGGAAGATGTGGCTCCCAACCTCCTCAAAAATCAAGGACACACATGCGTAGCATATCCTCCAACATCTGATTAGTACGCTTTGTTTGTCCATTTGTCTGTGGGTGATAAGCTGAACTCAACCTCAACTCCGTACCCATGGCCTCCTGAAAGCTCTCCCAACAACGTGATACGAAAGATCTTATCTCTATCTGATACAATATTCAGGGGCACCCCATGTAATCTCACAATCTCAGCAATGAACAACTGAGCATACTGACCCGTGTTATAGTCTGTCTGCACCGGCAGAAAATGAGCCACCTTGGTCAAACGGTCCACAATCACCCAGATGGAGTCGTGGCCCCGGTGTGATGTAGGCAACCCAGTAATAAAATCCGTAGAAATACTCTCCCACTTCCACGTGGGTATTTCCAAGGGCTGAAGCAACCCTGACGATTTCTAGTGGTCCACCTTTACCAGCTGGTAGGTAGAAAACTTGGACACGAACTCAACAATGTCCTTTTTCATCCCACTCTACCAGTATTGCTGCCTCGTATCCTGGTACATTTTATCTCCCCCAGGATGCACCGCAAATCGGGACCCGTGAGACTGGGTCATCACTGCATGACGTAAGTCTGCTCCTTCTGGGACCACCAATCTCCCATTTAACCTCAAACCTCCATCAGAACTAACAGAATAGGACTCAGCACCCTCAGCTAAAAGTCGTACAATCTGCTCTTGGAAAAATGGGTCTGTGGTCTATTCCTGTATTACCCTCGTAACAATCTCGGGTGTCACTGTCATGATAGATATGAAAGAACGGGCTACCGCGTCCAGGTAACCCAACTCTTTCCACTTTGCTCTCCAAACGTCCGCTACGTCGTCTACCGGTCTATGGCTCAACGCATCAGCAACTACGTTGGCCTTCCCCGGATGGCACTGTATGTCGAACTGATAGTCTTTCACAAACTCTAACCACCTGCGCTGACGCATATTCAGCTCTCACTGAGTGAACAGGTACTGCAATGACTTATGGTCTGTGAACAAACGGAACTTCTCTCCCAATAAATAATGTCTCCATATCCTCAATGCAAAGACAACCGCTGCTAACTCTAGGTCGTGAGTGGGGTAATTTCTCTCGTGTGGCTTAAGCTTGCGGGAGACAAAAGCTATAGCCTTCTCCTCCTGCTGAAGTACTCCCCCGAGTCCCCGTAAAGATGCGTCGGTGTAAACCAGGTACTCCACGCCCGACTTAGGTAAAGCAAGGACCGGTGCTGAAGTAAGCTTGTCTTTCAGCTCGTCGAAAGCCAATTGACAAGCATCGTGCCAAACATATGGTACCCCCTCGCGAGTGAGGTTCTTCAATGGACCCGCTACCCCCGAATGAATATTCTGTAGTATCCGGCTAATCCTAAGAAACTACGCACTTCTGTCGGTGTCGTGGGCTATCCCCACTCCCTCACCGCTGACACTTTACTCGGGTCAACTGCTATCCCCTGTTCAGAAACAACATGCCCCAAGAAATGCACTTCCCGTAACCAGAACCCGCACTTCTCGTACTTAGCATACAACTAATGCTCTCGTAGGGTCTGAAGAACCTGCCTCAACTGCTCGGCATGCTCTTCCTCAGTGTGTGAATATATCAAGATGTCATCTATGCAGACGATGACAAACTGATCCAAGAACTCTCTGAACACTCTGTTCATCAAGTCCATGAATACGGCTGGAGCATTTGTGAGTCCAAATGGCATCACTCTGAACTCATAGGACCCATATCTCGTCAAGAAGGAAGTCTTTGAAACATCCTGCTCCCTAATACGTAGCTGATGGTATCCTGACCTCAAATCTATCTTCGAAAAGAAAGTTGCTCCCCTAAGCTGGTCGAACAAATCATCGATTCGAGGCAACGGATATTTGTTCCGTATCGTGACCTTGTTCAGCTCCCGATAGTCCACACATAGCCTCAGTGAACCATCTCTCTTTTTCACAAACAGAACTGGAGCGCCCCAATGTGATGTATTCCTGCGAATGAAGCCCTGACCTAACAACTGCTCAATTTGATCTCGTAGCTCTCGCATCTCCGCCGGAGCCATATGGTATGGAGCGCGTGCTATCGTTCGAGTATCCGGTAATAAATCTATGAAAAAATCTATCTCTCGACTGGGGGGTAGGCCTGGTATTTCCTGAAATACATCAAGATACTCATGAACAACTGGGATCGAGTATAAGGGAATCACGACCTCTTTAGAGGTATCCTCCTCTATGTAATACAAATGAGCGGTATAACCTCCCTCTGGGTGAGGCGTCGCCACCCCAAACATCTCCTGCCCTGGAATGGCAAAGACAATACTCCCACCGAAACAATCTATCATGGCTCTGTATGCTGCGAGCCAATCCATGCCAATGATAACATCGTGCTCATGCATATCTAAGACTAACATGTCTGCTGGTAATACCAAGCTACCAATATCTACTCCCACACCTCGGCATATAAAGAAAATTAACGATCTATTTCCCAGTGGTGAGTCTACACACGTTACAGTGCTCTCTGCTGTGGCTAATAACCCTAAGGCCTTTGCAAAATGAGTAGCTATAAAACAGTGTGTCGCCCCAGTATCAACTAAAACTCAACCCATAACACCAGGTATAGAGAACGTACCTTTTATCTCGGTTGGGGCCTGAGGTGCTGCTATTTGGTGGACGTTATAGACACGTCCATACTGTAATTGCCTCTTCTGCACTGAGGCTGCTGGAATGGCTGGTGGAGCTGGCTTCTGTGGTTTATTACTAGCGCCCTGCTGCCCTGGGTCTCTATTCCTCTCTGGGAAATCCTGACACCTATGGCCATTCCTGCCACATTGGAAGCACCTCCCTCGAAACTGTCTCACTTCACTACGTTGTTGACTAGTCTCGCTTTTTCCTTGGTCTTGCTGGCCTTGCTTAGAAATTTGCTCAAAAATGATGTCAGGTTGAGGACAATACCTCCACTTGTGACCCGGTTGCACACATTTATAACAGAGTCCTGAAATTTCTCGTTGGTCGGGTTGTGGTTTCTCTCCAGTCTGATTTGGACAAGATTGACGTTTACGACCGTCCATTCCACATTTGAAACACCTCTTTGTGTCTTTATTCTGACCCCAACTTTGTTGGCCCTGACGCTTTTGTCCCTCTACGTAAATTCGGTTACCTATGGATCCGTCTTGATCTTGAGGGGTTTGTTGCCGCAATTTCGCTGTCTTCTCACAATTGTCAACTCTAGTCACATGAAATTGACTAATCTCTCTAGGTCTTTTGCCTCCTCTGAGCTGTATGCTGCGTTCGTGGTACTGTAAGACTGCAGTGGTAACTGCTTGTGCCACAATGCCTGCAAATTCGGCAATTTGTACCCTTTTTGAAGACGCCTGAGGTGTGAGCTGTTCTTGATCACTAACTTCCCTAACGGTATTAGCTTGTTCATTTTGACGGTCCATTTGAAAGTTTAAAATAATTTGAATAAGTTCAACATTCGCATCGACAAATTGCAGAAGCACGAATTTCAAACGCATAAAGGTGAATACAACATTCCTAATATTAGGGCTCTAAATCAAACACGCTAAGCTGAAAACGAGACAAGCCGTACAGATCCTAAAGGACACTAGAACATGATGCTCTGATACCACCTGTAACACCCTACCTAATTAAATACCGGATGATCAGTCCTTTATTAAATTATAATCAAGGTGAAGGGTAAGTTCATTCTTAGCATCAGTGTCGCAAAATAAAGTTTCCAATTTACACCCTAATTAATTAAGCTAAGTGTCAAAACCATTTTTTTTTAAAACTTAGTTTTAATTCAATAAGTCCAATAATAAAATCTTTAACAAGATACAGATCAGGAATCACACAATTTATAGAATGGAAATAAAAACCATGAATTTAATTGTTCACATAACTAATACCAACTTTAAAACGATAAAGGAAAACATCCTGATAGTAATGACAACCCAAAGAGTAATGTACTAAAGATAAATGAACATAGTCTCTGATAAATCCAACTGAATAAAGATAAAGGGCGACACATGCCCAACTAGATAAAGTAAACTAGAAGTGGAATCAATAACGAAGTCGTCTAAGCAAGAGGCTTGCAACTCCCACCTAAGCTGCAGCACGTCCTGTCCAAAGAACCTAATCTTGACGGCCCTGTGGATGGGCGCCTGTAATATATACATATATATACACAAGAGAGAAGAGATGACAAGAAACGGGTCAGAGCCCGATTGTAAAACAGTTTAAATTTAATTTAGCAAGTATTTAAAATGCATATTGGCCAATGCAACAATCATGTTTGTATGCGACACTCTCTTGAGAAATTTTCACCTCTCAACTAGTGTGCACACCTACCGCACTATTAACTCCAAAAGTTTATTTTAACTCAATCTCTCATAAGGTTTCATGCCGACAATTTCTATGGCTAAGGTAATAAATTACTGAAGATGAAATTCTCACATTTTTCTCATTTTATCCTTAAGATATTTTAGTGTTGTTACAAAATTCTCAAACACTTACAATAAAGTCGGAGTAATTAAATCGTTATTTAACTACGTATCTACACAATAGAAATTTCCAAAATCTCATGTCTATGTATATTAATCACTCATATAATATATACTATTAGCACCCCACATAAATTTATGGTGCTGGCATACTCTGCTATCAAGTCCCCGTATCACTCGTACTAAGGGAAATACTAGTTCGGAATCACTCTCGAACTGTATTAACACAAAACATAAACAAATGGAGGCGAAGCATAGTTCCAAGTCACTAAGAGGTCAGCACATACCCTCACGTCTCTTAGGACCGTCTGACTATCGATCTGATAGCCTGTACCAAGGAATCCTATGTTCTAGGGTACAAGTCATTATCCCCCGTAAAGGTCCATTCGAGATAAGACTGTCCCGGCGCAGAAACCCCCCGTGATAGGAAGTAGCTCGGGTACGATTTTTACACATTTATAATATATGCACAATCACATAGTCATATATATATATACAACACTTATTCACATTTCTCAATTTGGTGTACCGACAACCCATACTTATAATTCCTTGTTCTGAAGAAATTTTACTCGCTTATCTCGTATAACGGACTCATATCGTTTATTACGGTTATCTCACTCACGTAATCTTCAAAGTAACGTCACCGTCCCAAATACTTAAATCATTACATCTAAACAACCCCAATAATTTTGTTCTAATCTAAATTCCTCGAATACTGGTTTTCCTCACAAAAAATAACCGATATCTAAAATAGGGGTAAAAAGGGAATTTCCCTAAAAATTAAAAATCTCGCTCGAACCAGAATGGTTCTCGCTCGAACGACTTCCACGTGTCGCTCGAACGTCTTCGCACGACTAGTCCCTCTCGCTCGAACGACTTCGCGCGACATCGCGCGAACTGCACTGTTTTGTCTTCAACCTTTAGCAGGTTCGTTTTTTACCATTTTTAAGCCTAAAAACCTCTATAGTTTAATACCAAACGTCTCCTCTTCAATCCCAATCAATAATATCATGATTATATAACATTAATAGCTTCCTTGAATCATTAATTCATCAAGAATCATTTAGATTACATGAAATCTCCAAATTAATTCGTAAGAACCCTAATTCCCATATTTTCAATTAAAGAACCTAATCAACATCAATTCGTTCATCGATATTAATTCCAAATTTCATGATACAACCTCTACATATGATCAAAGTTCAGGCTACACAGATTCTCCTTACAACACATACGATTTCTTCTTCCAAAACATATAATTTTTCGATCAAAATACGAAATTTTTATTCCTAGACTAACATGAGAGGAACATTAAATAGAATTCAGCAAGATAGATACTTGCCTGGAAATTTAGTTCCTGATTTGTGGAAGAAGGTGGTGTGGTTGTGTTCCTCGTCGCGTGATCTACGGTTTGGCGGTGACGGCGGTGCGAACGACAAAGTTTTTGGCCTAGAACTCCTTGAAGAGCTTCTCCACTTCTTCTCCAATGGCCGTATTTTGTTTTTGGTTGTGTTAACCCTAGATGACAACCCTTAACATCTGATTTATCCTTTGTAAATTCGTGGGTTTAATTACCCAAAAATATGAAATGTCCGAAATGCCCTCCCAGGATGCTTATTTGGCCTAAAAACGCCCCGAGACCCAAACTAAATCCCCGGGTACATTATTTTGACTATCTCGACCCTTCTGGACGCATTGACGCCCTCAAAATGACCATACGGGTGACTTATAATTTATTCACTTTTAATAATACGAATTTAATCCCGACACGACACAGGCGCGTCCCGATAAATTTCTAAGGTCATCAATTTAGATCCTTGCGGTAATTGTTAACTAAATTCAATTACACGACTTACTTTACCCATGAAGTAACTTACAACACAATTCCAATAATTACTAACTCTCATCACGCTAGTAAATATTTAAATAATTTTTCGGATTAATATTAAATGATTATCTCTAATTAAATTTTATAAATCCCAAAATTCAAAAGTCATAAAAATACGGGATATTACAGTTATATTCATTTTCATGTATTATTTTGTGATGATCTCTAAGTTTTCTTTAATATTTGGACTTACAAAATGTATTATATGTACACTGATGTTGTTCATGAGGTTATTCAACAAAAACATAATTTTTTCTCATGTTAAATCTGATGCATGTGTAGTAATAATGCATTTTGACCCCCTTTTTTTTACTATGCATTTATTGTTATAGCAGAAAGTGAACCTTATTTCACTTCTGAATTGCACCATAGTGGCTGTTTTGAAGAGAATCCAACGAAAGCTTATGCAACTGGGATTGTAAACTAGTTTGACTTTTATGATCCCGATAGAATGTCTCCCCAAGGCATATTTGAAATGCTTAGAGAATTAGGATTTCATAATCCCAACCAATTGTGATAAAAAGGTCCCAGATTTAGGTTTAAGATTTGGCTTGAATAAAATAGATAGTGATAGGGATGTTATTGAAATGTGTAAATGGGTTCCCACATATTGAAAAGTTAACGTGTATATGAAAATCCCACAAGATGAATTGTGCTTTGATCCTAGTGATTTGGGATTTGATTTTGATGAAATAGAAATAAAAGAAGATGCGAGCAATGATGAAACTCCTATAGATGAGGTCAATGAGGTAAACGAAGCTGAAGATAAAGGAGAAGAGAAAACATAAGGTAAAATGAAGGGAAAACAAAAGATAATTGTGGATGACGAGGAAGAAGTTGATGAAAAAGAAGATAACCTATGATTTGTATCTGATATGAATGAATCTGACGAACTTATTACCTTAGATTAATCTGAAGATGAGGGAGATAATGCATGTAAAACTAATATTATCTTTTCTGAGTTTGATACAGAAAATGATATGTCCAATCCTCAGTTTGAACTTGGGTTGAAGTTTACAAGTCCAGAGGTATTTAGACAAGCACTTAAGGAGTATGCAATTCAAAACAAAAGGGACATGAAGTTTCAGAAGAGCGATAAAAGGAAGGATTATAGCTTAATGTAGTGCACCTTGTGAATGGAGTATTTATGCTTCAAAAATAGGAAGTGAAGAATTTTTTCAAGTGAAAATCCTACAAAATGTACACAAGAATTATACACAAGATGACTGATTTCTAAATTATCTCTACTGTGGGCAACTTCCATCAACTGTTGGTATAGATGTAAATAATAGAATTTGGTCATTTGCTTATGTTGTGGTGGAAAAAGAGTGCAAAAGTGCTTAGGTATGGTTTTTGGAGTTGGTGTGTGAGGATATTGGCATGAATAACCAATTCAAATTTACTTTCATGTGTGATTAAGAGAAGGTATTATTTCCATTTTCATTAAAATGTGATCAATACTAGAATTTTCTGTAGTTTAATTTACTTAAAATTGTGATCAATATCAAAACTTCCCATGTATGTAGGGTTTGGTGCCAACTTTTCAACTTGTTGTGCCCCAATGTGAGCATAGATTCTGTGTTAGACAACACCACGAAAATTTTAAGAAGGAGTTTAGGGGGAAATAATTAAAAGATTTATTTTGGAGATGTGCCAAAGCAAGTACTCCAGAGTATTTAATCAAATGCATGGAATAAGTGAAGAAAGTTTATGAAAATACCTACAAATGGATGAATACAATGCTACCACCTAAGAATTGGAGTAGGTCACACTTCTCTACAATGCCCAAGGGTGATATTCTCATAAATAACCACTGTGAAGTGTTCAAACTGATGCAAGAGATAAGCCTGTTTTGTCATTGATGGAAATAATTAGAGATTTGATAATGGAAATAATTCAAGTAAACAGTGATAAGATGATTAAATACCCTGGAGTTGTTTGTTCTAGAATTGAGGAAAAGATTAACTCCTTACTTAAAGAGACTATAATGTTTATATGTGAATGGAATGGGGGATCCAAGTTCCAAGTTAGTGGACCATTTGTCCAATTTGTTGTTGATTTGAGGAAGGTGAGTTGTTCTTGTAGGATTTGGCAGCTGAGTGGAATGTCGCGTGTTCATGAACTAGGACCAATACTATACACAGGGGAGAAGCCTTAAAGCTATGTGGATGAGTGTTATAACAAGTAAAAATATCTCAAATATTATGAAAACATCTTCCACCCATTGAACGACAAAGATTTGTGGTCTAACTCTGCAAGGAAACCGCTCTGCTAGGAAAATAATTAAAAAAAGAGAAACAAAGAACAAAGTGAAGCTAATAGTAGTGGAACAAAGCTAAGTAAATATGGGGTTAAGCTGAAATATAGCAAATGTGGTTATTTTGGCCACTATATAAGGAGTTGCCCAAAAAAGAGTGAAATAAGTGCAGGTGGTAGAGGTGGAATATAGGGTGGAAGTGAAAGTGGAGGTGGCTCAAAAATAGGGGGTCAATGGTGTAATACCCCGTATTTCTACGTATTTACGATTTAATTAAATCGGAAAATTTATTGCATAAATACGTTTTAGTTAAATTACATGTGGTGCGTAATTTAATGTGGTTAAATAATAAAAGTGACTATTAAATATTAATCAAGAGATAGAGACTTATTAATATTTAGTTATGAGATTTACTATATGCATGAATAGTAAATAATGGTGGATTTTTGATATACGACATAGCAAGTCATATGTGCATATTTTATTTTATCTCACCGGGAGTGGCGTGTAGACCATTTTGAGGTGAAAAATGAGAAATATATTTTAAGTGACTCGAAATATAATTTAGAGGTCACGAAGGATTTCGGATGGGTCGAAATAGTCGGAATAGTGTACTCGGGGGTATAGTTTGGGTCTTGGGTCAATTTTAGACCAAACCGACACCTTTTGAGGGTAGTTTGGTCATTTTAAAAATAAAGGTTAAGACCTACGAAAATTATCACCCTATATCTGATAATTAGAATTGGTGGTTAGGGTTAATAACTCACAAAACTTAGAGAGGCCATTAGGGAGAAGGGGGAAGCCAATTCCAAAGCTTAAGAAGGGATTCTTGAAGAATTGGACTTGAATCTTGCACCCAAATCATCCAAGGAAGAGGGATGGAGGTAGAAGAACATCAATCCACCATCAACAACATAAAACCAGACCCTACAAACTATGAGGCAAGTGTTTATTGCAAATCAAATTCAAGTTATAATATCCATGTGTAGGGAGTTTTAAGAATTGGTTAATTCTAATGAAAAACCTTGAATTCAATGTATGAATTGGTCACATGTTCGGGGAGGATTGCATGTAGAATGAATCCCTAAGTAAAGATAAAATGAAATTTGAATATATTTTATGATTAACATAGAATATTTATGAGTTCTTGGTTGAAGAACATGAATCTTGAATGACTTAGGGTTTAATTGATGAACACAAGATGTCAATTTGCCAGAATTTTTGACGTAACTTTAAACGTATGCCATTTGAATTTTAGTTCGAATTAGAGTGTGAACCCTACATGCCTATAAAGTTCTATCTCTTAGCTATCCAATTGTAATACCCCGTATTTTTATGCTATATTAATTTGGGGATTTATTAAATTTAATGTGACTGATTATTTAATAAAAATCCGGAAATTTATTATGTTATAATTATTAACGTGATGAGAGTTAGTAATTATGGGAAACTTGTTGAATATTACTAATGAGCATAGTAATATATTATATTGGTTATATTGAATGTCATAAGTGAATTAAATGACTATTTCGGAAATTTAAGTCGGGACGTGCCCGTGTCACGTCGAGACTAATTTTGTTATATAAAAAGTGAATATTTTATAAGTTGTTCGTATGGTCGTTTTGAGTGCGCCAACGCGTCCGGAAGGGTCAAGATAGTCAGAAAAGTATACCCGGGGGGCTTAGTTTGGGTCTCGGGGCGTTGTTAGGCCTAATTAGTACCCCGGGAGGGCATTTTAGTCATTTTACAAAATTGGGTAATTAAACCCACGAATTTCAGCCAACCTATATCAGCCATTAGGTTAGCCTCTTAGGGTTAGAACATTCACAAATCAAATGACGGCCATTGGAGAAGAGAGGAGAGAGCTCCAAGGCAATCCAAGGCCAAAAAGCCACCGGTTTGCACTGCCACCACCACCACCGCGTAGATCACGAGACGAGGAACGCATCCATACCAAAATCAGCCATGAACCTGCATACCAAAATCCCAGGCAAGTGTTTAAACTTGCTATTTTCGTTGATGCAATCTTCATGTTAGCTTAGGATTGAATTGTGATGAAAATTATGGAAGAAAACCCAATCTTTGATAGGAAAACCATGTAGTATTGATGCATATGTTAAATTCTGGAAACCCTTGCCATGTAGAGGTAATAAACCACGAAATTGGGTGATCCTAATAATGAAATATTGGAGAAAGATTCATTAGAAATCTGTTTAAGGAAATTCTAGGGTTCTTGATATTGGACATGATTTTAGGTTGAAAATTCATGTTTAATGATAGTTATACACATGCTTTACGTTATAAACACCTGTATAATGTTATAATGATGATAGTAGGATTTTTGGGACGATTAGAATGGAAAAACATAGTTTTGGATGAAAAAGTTTGAGAAATCCCGTAACTGCAATTCTGCAGAATTTTGCCCAGACCTGCTTGATCGATCGATCGAGCCTAGAGCTTCGATCGATCGAAGGTTCGATTGATCGAGCCCCAAGCTTCGATCGATCGACCCCTCCTGGCAGACTCCTATTTCCCTTGTTTAATTAGTTAAATTAAGTTTATCGTGAAATAATTTTTGGGCATTCTAAATAAAATGATTTGGGAGACATTGAGGACCAGTAGGGTATATGAAATAATGTTGGAACCTTTAATATTCAATGAGAATGATATTTATGGGATATTTACTTTAGGTTGTTAGATTTATGAATTTAAAGGGTGAGGTGCGTAAGAGAGTTACGTTGAAATCTAATAAAGTCACTTACTGAATTTCAGATGTGTGGGGATGTAATCCACGAGGGTTAGGTAATAAGTGAGAAAACCCCTTCGAGTTAAGGTTAAGAATAAAACCTTATACGTAATTCTATAACTGTGAAATTACGGATAAATAGTATAATAATGGGTGACGAGAAGAACCTATATTAATATGATAAAGTGGTATATTTATATGATTGTGTGTACATATATTATATACTTGTGAAAATTCATGCCCACGCTACTTGCTATCCCTGAGGTTACCGCGCTGGGGCAAGTCTTATCTCGATGGGACCTTTATGGGGGATATTGACTTGTACCCTAGGAGATAGATATCCTTGGTACAGGCTATCGATGTGATAGTTCAGACGGTCCTAAGAGACGCAGGTATGTGCCATCCTCTTAGAGACTTGGAATCTATGCTTTGCCTCAATATTGTTTGTGTATTCATGTTAATACAATTCGAGAGTGATTCCGATTGTATTCCCCTTAATATGAGTGATATGGGGTTCTGGATAGTAGAGTATGCACGCACCATAGTTTTATGAGGGGTGCTGTTAATTTATATATATTATACGAGTAGTTAATATATATATGAGATTTTGAAATTTGAAACTGCCTACTGTGATTTGATAAGTAGGACATGGTTAATGACTCTTATAGTAAATACTTGTTTGTGAAAAACAATATGTCACCGAGGAACTTTGTATATTAATAAAAAGCTAAAACGAGAGTTGTGCTTCTAATTGGAAGTATTCTTTGTAAACAAAAATATAGTTTCGTTTTGAAATCTTATGAGTAAGTAGATACGCTAAATTATTGGGAAGGTTAGTATAATAAAATGCTAAGATAAACCGTTGGGAAGGTTAGTGCGATAGGTGTGCACATTAGAAGAGAGGTGAGTATTTCTCAAGAGAGTGACGCACTAATATGTTGTTGCATTGGCCTGTATCAATTTAAATACTTGCTAAACGTATTTTAAAATCAAACACACTTTCGGGCTCTGACCCGTTTTCTCTCTCTCTCTCTCTCTCTCTCTCTCTCTTGTATATATATATGTATGTATTACAGGTGCCCAGCCACAGGGGCATCTTGATTAGGATCTCTTGGAAGGAACGCGCTGCAGCTTAGGTGGGAGTTGCAGGTCTCTGGATTAGACGACTTCATTCATTCGGATCTACTCTTAGTACTTTCACCAGTTGAGCATGTGTAGCTCTCTCCATTATCCCGTTGTTATTGGGACATTTGTAAATCAGTTGTTTTCAGTATTGTTACTATGGGTTTTATTCAGTTTGTATTGGTAACTTTAGTTTTTTTATGTTGACATTCGATTGACGAATGTATTATATTATTTGGTTTACTGTGATGTGATTCTAAGTTGTAGAAATGTTGTTTTTAAATAAATAAATCTTTTTCTTTAATTAAAATTTGGAAAGCATGTATGAAAATGGTTTTGACACTTAGCTTAATTATTTAGGGTGTTAAATTGGAAAATGTATTTCTATCGACAGTGTTGCTGAGAATGAACCAACTGTTTACCTTGATTTAATTTAATAAAGGAGTGATCGCCCGGTATTTAATTAGGCGGGGTGTCACACCAATGAATTTCGAATTAGGTCAATCGGAGTTCAGTAGAGGGAGTAATCGACATGTTACTACAGGGTGTTTGATCTGTCAGCATAGTAATCTGCCAGAATTTTGACGTGACTTTAAACGTGTACGAATTGAGTTGTACTTCGAATTAGAGTGTGAATCATAGATTTATGGAAAGGTATATCTCTTATATTTCCAATGAACTTGTAATCAGGTCAATCGGAGTTCTGTATAGGTAGAAATCAAAATTTTACTAGAGGGTGTTTAATCTGTCAGAAGATTTATGATTCGTTTCGGCTGCGAGAAAATGTAAGATCTTTCTTCTAAAGCCTCAAATGCCTAAAATTTTATCGGGGAAGTGTTTGGGACCTTGATGAAATACATTTATGGAATAATGATATGGAAGTAGGTCTGTGATTGAATGTTGGACTTTAATTTTGTGAGATAATTCAAGTGGAGATTCATAGGTTTGATTGTGACATATTCTAATTCGAGATGATAGGAATATAATTACGAAAAAGCGTGAGCGAGCTTAAATTTTTTGGGTTAGTATGTTAACAAGGGTAACTACTGAATTGATATAACAAGGGGTAACTAGGACGCTTAGAGTTGTGTGAATACTCGAATTAATACGAAAGTGAAATAAATTTGTAAAGCAAATAAGTATGGTAAATATTAGAGAGAAATATATTACGTACAAGCATGCATAATTTGGTTGTGTGAATATCTATTATATTGATTATTAGGTTGGGTGAATACCTAAAGTATGCTTACTCCTGTATTGGGGTCGATGATTTTCTGGACCATTACATGAAAGATCGATTTGGGGTCAATGATTATCCGGACCAAATCGAAGATGAATAATATTGGGGTCGGTGATATTGCCAGACCAATATACATACGTATGACCTTTATATTGGGTTCGAGGTATTTTTGGACTAATGTAAATGGTAGGGATATTGGGGTCGATAATGCCGAACCAATATACATACGTATGACCTTTACATTGGGGTCAAGGGATTTTCGGACCAATGTAAATGGTAGAATTATTGGAGTCGATGATTTGCCGGACTAATAAATCCTTTTAGTATATATTGTGTGTGAAATATATACCTTACGATTTTATACTTATGTGCGATAGTAGACTTGTAGAAGATATATATAGTGATGTACATCTAAATGGTAAATTAAGTAGAGAGAAACTTAATCACGAAATTTAAAATAGACTGGGAATAGACTATATTAAATTAAGTAGTGAAACTTAATTATGGAGGTTAAACGATGATAGGATAATTTGGGTCGGTGATTATCTGGACCAATTATCCTTATAGTATATGTTGTGAGTGAAATATATATCGTATAAATAATCTTCTTGTGTAGGATAGTGGATAGTTAGATGACGTGTAGACATCTAAAAGTAAGTTGAGTAGAGAAACTTAATTTTAATGTTTTAATGTAGATAGTGGATATCTAAAGGATAAAATTAAGTGGTAAGACTTAATCATAGTTATGGAAAGATAGCATGTGAAGAATGTTACTATTGTGTTAATTAACAAATGAGGGATGTTAACAAATTTATGTACTGTATGGGTGGTACGGGAACTTAGACGTGTAGATAAGTTCAGTTGAATACTCTAGTCTATTTAGCTTGGGTAGCTACGTATAGAACGTTAACCGTGCACTATATATGAGGGGTGAGGAGAACTCAAGAGAGAGTGTACACGAACATGTGTTATCAATAACTGAATTTTATTGTGATAAATGCTTGCTAAATATTTTCAAAATGTTTTGAGTACTAACTCTTGCTCTAAAATATTTTCAAAACCTTTTAGGTGTGCAGCCACAGGGACGCCAAACTTGAGGATTTCATTCCAGGGACTCGGAGCTGTAGCACTGTGAATGCTGATAGGATCTTGATTAGATGATTCCACCTTTCTGATCTAGTGTTCGATCTTATTTTGTATTCCTTGTATGAACATGTTGTCCTTTGACGGTTTATAGTTATTGAGTTCTTTTGAGCATTGTGGGTTGTGGTTTTAAACTTTAGTCGATGGTTTATCGGCAAGTCTTTCATTTATATATATTGTGTTGGATTGTGAATATTTTATTTAGCTTTTCGCATGGTACATTTTATTGTGTTAACGAAAGATAAAATTTGGCACCAGTCTAATTTCACTTAGGTGGTTAGTAATCAAAAAGTTTTCGACAGTGATACTAAGAATGAACCATTTGAGAAACCTAATTTAATTTAATAATTGACTGATCACCCGTTATTTAATTAGGCGGGGTGTCACAGGTGGTATCAGAGCATCAGTTTCTAGTGTCCATAGGATCTGTACGACTTACTGCGTGTAAAGCGTACCGTTCGATTGTTATAGAGCCCTATGCTAAGGATTGTTGATTCCTATTGTGAGATTTCATCCTCCTACTATTGTGTATAATTGTAGTACATTTTATACACGTTCTTGTGTGATTCGTATGCTGAACAACGAAGGACGATTGGTGAGGGCCGTTGGGAGAACAGTAGGAGGCGGGGCTCAGTTGGTGTTGTAAAATATATTTCAGGGACGATGACCGTAGTCGAGGTCACCTCTATTGTGTTTGATCAATTGATGCTTCTATGTGAAGGGAGTTAGAAGAATCTAAGAAATTAGTCACGGTGTAAGACTAGAAGTAAAGGTGCTAGTGAAACACCACGGGGATAGACCCATGTGGGGGACCCATTTAAATGATGCAGATAATTGAATTCTGACCAAGTGACGGTGAATTCAGTCAGGGATGGTAAGGCCAGTAGTGTGTTCCCTGGGCCAGCGGAGCTAAAGGAACAACGGTTGTCCAGCGTGGCCACAATTATAGGGGATTTTATCGAGAGATATTTTTATGTGGAGAGTGAGACCACACGTGTTGATTTTACCCAAAGCGAGTAAAGGGACATGAGTATAGTGCCTATCAGGGCAATGATTAAGATAGTTTTGGGATTCGATTCGGACAAGCGTGTTATATTCGAGAATCGTTTGAGCAATCAGGGAGATTAGCAAGGTAGAAATATGAGTTATATCCTCGGGCGAATGAGGTATATTTTGTGTGATCGAGCGAGTCATGATATTTTGATTAACGCTAGATTCACATGTGAGACGAGTTTAGTGGATATATCGATACATTATTATGTGTACTTATTATACCGTTGAGTAGCGAAGTTATCATTGAATTCATCCATAGGGGAGAGGGTATGGACTTAGTGGGGAATATATTGGAACTACTCGTTTTAGTTATATGTTATACGAGTATGATATTCTCCTGGATATAGACTGGTCAGTAATGGTTAGAGCGGTAGTGGGCCGTTAGTACAAGGCTATCGTGTCCGCTATTCTAGGGCAGGTTGTGCCATTTGGCAATTCCTCACTTGAAAGAGGGTTGAGCTCGCACTTATGATACATTTTATTGGGGACTTTGGAGAGCATAGAGGTCTCATTACAGTTAATCTTGGTGTGTAGGGACTAGATTGATATGATTCAGGGTATACTGGGTTTCAGCTGAGCGGAGAAATTGAGCTCGTTATTTTGTTTAGCGCTCAGTACTTAGTGATAGAAAGAGCGCATTGTTATATCACTCCTTTAGAGACACGGGAGTTGAGAGATGTGTTGGATGCTAGGGTAAGGGCTAACACTATAGTTGTTACTCATTTTACGTGTGGAGAGAACACGTCGAACTAAGAGATATTATGCGAATAAGTCATGTGAAGCCTATAGTGCCTTGAAAAAGCACTGAAAATTTTCCTTTCACCACAGGTTGAAGGGTAAGACGATGTCGAGGAAAATTATATTATGATTAGTGGGGTGATTGAGAATACCCATGTTTTTATGGGCTCAGGTGATATGCACGGATTATATTATGGTTGTGCAGATATGCACAAATGATAGGGTGTATGGGCACCCTAGTTAGTTAGTTCCAAATATGTCCGAGATAGAAGGACGTGAAAATGAATGTGTAGAATATATGCCTGAGGGGCAGCTATAAACAAGGTTAAAATGGTATGACGGATTGAATGTTATGTGACAAAGACGATAATTCAAGCATATATGTGCAACAAGAGCTAGCACACCCGAGATGGGTTGAAAGGCTGTGGAAAGCCATTTAAAAGATACCTCTTGATAAAAAGGATACCAAATTATTGTGAGAAAGTAGAGCGGAATCTTACTTGAACGAGTGTTGAAGAGTGGCTTGCGCATGACTATAATGTTAGCATACTCCAAGGAAAGTGTAACACCCCGTAATTTTGAGGATTTAATATTTAATTATCTTGGGTGATATAAAAATATTTAAATTGGAGAAACTTAAATTTATAATTTGGAGAATTTATTTGAGTGGGAATAATTATTTATATTTGGCGACTTTAAGTTTAATTGTTCGATATTTCGTGTGTCGCATTTTGAGGTCAAAATTGGATAATGTTATAAAGTATTTAGGATGAAAATTCTGAGTGCACGGTTGAGTCCGAATAGGTCGAGATAGTTAGAAAAGCGTACCCGGGGGTAGTGATCGGGTCTCGGGGAATTTTTGGGCATAGTCGGGCCCACTCGGTGTGATTCGAGCCATTTTAATTAGGCCCATGTGGCCAAAAATGGGATTAAGGGGTTTTAACCTAATTGAGGGACTTATTGAACGACAATTAACAATTCTAAACCTAGGGCTTGAGAGGGACACAAAGGAAACAAATCTATAAGCAAATTGGGAACCTTTGTGGAGACAAATTGGGTGTTCGTTATCAAACCATTATCTACACTAACGGATCAGACTCTACGAACAATCAGAGGCAAGTGGTTACCTGTTGTGATTTTTAAATTGTGATAATCAATTCATATCATAGTATGTGTATCAAAAATCTGTTTTGGTTATGGGTTAAATAGCTAAAAAGAGGTTTTTCGAATTTGATTAATATATGTAGATTTGAGACTAAATAAATGGTGAATATGGATATGGGATTGCTGGAATCAAATGTAGGATTCTAATTAGTAAGTATTGGTGACAAATTTCGAATTAGTGGGACGAATTCATATCTCCGTAAGATAAACCCGGGTGAATCCCAATTCGGGAAAAGTTGGGATTTTAATGAATCGATGAATAATTTGGGCCTTTTAGGAAGATTAGAACATACCTCCATGTTAATGAAATGTTGGTTGTGATTGGGTAAGGGTTTGGGAAGAAACTAAAAGCTTGAGGGTCCGTTAATGGCTGAAACAGCAAGTCGGAGAAGAAGGGTACCCGTTCGATCGATGGCTTGGATCTATCGATCGATGGTCCCAGAATTTTGGCAGGTTTGCCAATTTTATATATATAAGGAAAAATTAATTTAGATTTTTCTCCTACTTCTTATTTAGTGATAAATGCATATGTATCATATATTCCTTAACAAATATAAGGGTATATAATTGGGTTTAGGAGGGTGATAATTGTATGCCATGAGATGAATAAATTTCGAGAAATAATTCTTAAGTATTGATTTTGGACCGAGGGAAAATATTCGGGTATTGTAGTTGAGTGGCACTACATCATTAAAGGAATTGAAGTGTAATTAATTAGTTATGGGGCGAAATATAGAATCGGGTATTAAAGATGGTACGAGCCAAGTGAACGAGTCCGGGCATAATGGTTGGGCGACACCAAGTATTAAATTGATTAATGTGTAAATTAATTAAATTAGAGTCGAATCATAGACTCGGGAAAATATTATAATGATTGATGTGTAAAGTATTTATATTAGAGTCGGACCATAGACTCGAAAAAAATATTATATTAATTGATGTGTGAATTAAATAAATTAGAGTCGGACCATAGACTCGAGAAGATGATAAATTAATAAGTGAGAAAATTAATTAAGTTGAGTCGGGACAGAGACTTGGGAAATTTCGGGCTAGTGTTATTGTTTTTTTTAGTACACGGTAAAGCCAGGTTTTACATTATATATATACAGTGTGGTGATAGTATATATATATGTGTATATATTGTGTGTGCTATTAAATATCAGTGACTAGATATTTAATTATTTTATATACTCTAGTGCTATCAAGGGAGGTTGCGCGATGTGGGTGAATCCCCTAGCTTGAGGAGTAGGGTGAGTATATCCCCAGGTCATAGCGTCTGGTATATGGGTGATGGGTTTATCTCACTTTCAGGGAAGGAATATGACCGCCTCCACTACGTTTATATTTTGAGCCAGGTTGGTAAGCGATTCCAACTTGGGGAACTAGTTTATGTGAGCACACCTAGTGAGATAGCACTTTAGAGGGAATCATCCGGTGAGGGTATACTCGGAGGGGTGGATATACATATGAATTATGTGTGGATGTTTTAGTAAAGGTACGTATATAATGAGTTGTAATATTATATGCGGGTCATAATACAGTGTGTAATGTACTTACTTTATATAACTTGTGTCACAATTATATGATATTATTTAAAAGGAATTAATTAAGTTAATTGGTGAAATAACTTATAACCCATTATAATAATACTCGGTTTAGAGTAGAATGGCAAGGGGAGAGTATACCAGGACTAGTTGGATGGGGTAGTACAACTAGGTAGGGTTAAAGTAACCGTTAGGTGTGCACATTAGTGGAGGGGTGAGTATATCCTCAAGAGAGTACGACACTAACTTAAATATGAAGCGCATTCATATATTTTTAATTACTGCAGTTAATTCACTTGCTAAATATTTTCAAAATATTTTGGGTTCTAACCCTTGCTATAAATTTATTTTCAAAACCTTTTAGGTGTCCAGCCACAAGGACGCCAAACTTGATATTCTATTCCAGGGACACGGAGCTGTGGCACATGTGGATGCTAGTAGGAGTTTGGATTAGACGCATCGTTCATTCATTCCTAGAGTAAAAATCATTTATCAGTTTCAGTTTTACTTCGGGCTTGTCGCCCAGAATTTTCAATACAGTTTTTAGATTTATTTATTCAGGTGTTGGATGTTTGTATTGGACTATTTACTTTGGTGACCGATGGTTTATTCGGCATGTAGTTTATTATTTATTCAGTTGATTTATTTCAGTCGTGGTGTATGACTCATATTATATTTCCGCATGTTATTGGTTGTTTAATTAGAAAATAAAATTTGGCACCATCTTTTTTGGAATATTAGGTGGTTAGTAAGTTTTAAAAAGGTTTTCGACAGTGATGCTAAGGATGAACCAATTGGGATTCCTGTTTTAATTTAGTATAGGACAGATCATCCGGTATTTTATTAGGCGGGGTTTCACAGAAAGAAGGTGTGTATGTAGTATTGAATTCCGGAAGAGTATATGAGAATTAATACTTTAATTATTCGGTATGGAGAATGTACTTTGGAGATTACGAGAGAGATAGTAATCTGAATATTTATACTATACGTAGCAATGAGAATAAAATATGTATGCGAAGTGTATTATTAGGTTGGGAATATGCCGATTAGGTGATATTATTATTAAGAGCTCTAATGGGTGATAACTCGGGGGTGTAAGAATCTTATTGTTAAGCGCACTAATGAGTGATAACTTGGGGGTGCAGAAACTCTATTGTTAAGTGTACTAATGGGTGATAACTTGGGGGTACAAGGATATTATTGTTAAGTGTACTAATGGGTGATAACCTGGGGGTACAAGGATATTATTGTTAAGTGTACTAATGGGTGTTAAGTGTACTAATGGGTGATAACCCGGGGGTACAAGGATATTATTGTTAAGTGTACTAATGGGTGATAACCCGGGGATATAAGGATATTATTGTTAAGTGTACTAATGGGTGATAACTCGGGGTACAAGGATATTATTGTTAATAAGTATGTTATTGTTAAGTGCACCAATGGGTGATAACTCGGGGGTGCAAGAACATTATCGATTAAGTGCGATAATGGGTCTTAGCCCGGGGGTGCAGGATTAGTTTATATATGTATAGGGATGATGTGACTATATATATATATATATATATATATATATATATATATATATGGATTTGTGAATATTTCTACTATGCGAAACTAGTAGATATGGTATTAATAATAAATGCTTTGCGCCAAGTAGTCTTAACATAAGGGTGCAGGATTAGTGTAAATATATAGGAATGATGAGACTATATATATATGAGCATACTTGGGGAACTTTCTACTTTGTGATTTTAAAAATCCTAAGTTTTAGTACCGGCATTGTCCTAATTTCGGGGACAAAATTTCTTTGTAAGGGGGAAGTATGTAATACCCCGTATTTCTATGTATTTATAATTTAATTAATTCGAAAAATTTATTGGATAAATATGTTTGAGTTAAATTATATGTATGACGTAATTTAATGTGGTTAAATAATAAAAGTGACTATTAAATATTAATCGAGAGATAGAGACTGATTAATATTTAGTTATGAGATTTACTATATGCGTGAATAGTAAATAATGGTGGATTTTTGATATACGACATAGCGAGTGATATGTGCGTATTTTATTTTATCTCACCGGGAGTCGCGTGTAGACCATTTTGAGGTGAAAAATGAGAAATATATTTTAAGTGACTCGAAATATAATTTAGAGGTCACGAATGATTTTGGATGGGACGAAATAGTCGAAATAGTGTAACCGGGGGTATAGTTTGGGTCCCGGGGCAATTTTAGACCAAACCGACACCTTTTAAGGATAATTTGGTCATTTTAAAAATAAGGGTTAAAAGACCTACGAAAATTATAACCCTATATCTGGTAATTAGAATTGAGAGTTAGGGTTAATGACTCACAAAACTTAGAGAGGCCATTAGGGAGTAGGGGGAAACCAATTCCAAAGCTTAAGAAGGGATTCTTGAAGAATTGGACTTGAATCTTGCACCCAAATCATCAAAGGTGTAGAGGGGGCTTGAAGGTAATTTTGAGATTAGAAGTAATTCCACATTAGCAACGGTGTTTTGGGGATTAAGGCACCATTGCAGCTCAACGTGGCAGCTCAAGCGAGGCAGCTCAGCGTGACAACTTGTATTTTAGCTTGCTGTATTAGTCATAATATATCTTTGTTTATATTGACTACAAGATATAACGGTTTTAATTATGTAACGAGAATAATAAAGAGTTTTAGTATGAGGTCAAACGGTACTCGCAAGAGACTAGGCTTGGCAGGGCCTGGGAGAGCTTTCATGCTCTATCGAATGACCTCACCGCGGGAACTTTAGAGGGACTTGGTTTGGATGATTGAGAAGTGAGCACCATTGGGGATCGTCCCCAACATCTTAGATACACCTGGTAAAACACCAAAGAACCCTGACCGTAGAACCTCGAGCGGAGCAGCTTGGAGTTCCGTCGGGCGTTGAGTTGTGAACCAAACAACCCTCTACTTAATGTCACATCTGCTGTAGGTGATGTCACTGGCCAAGTCAACAATGTCAGACCTGCACTTGAGTGAACCACTCAGGTATTTGAGGCTGTCAGGCAGTTGGTGAGCCACCTCTGCGACAACAGCCTCCTCACACACAATGATTAGGCAAAAGGCATGTCTTGGCATTTAATGTTTATAACATGGAGACAACTAGTGCATTAGGCATTTAATGTTGTGACATAAAGTATGAGGGATGTCTTTCATAGTCTTTAATGACTGAGTTGCCTCGGGGATGGTGTGGGGGCTATTTAAGGACCCCAACCACCCCTGAGGAGAGGATGATCTTTTTGAGAGTTGAGAAGAGATCTTTTTGAGGGTTCAGAAGTTATTACTAGAGAGTTATTGCAAACCAGAGAGTTGGCTCATCCACCATTATCATTTATTAGGAAGCTTTTAATACTTGATAGAGACTCTTGAGGGTGGTTAGTGTGTTTGGTTGCCTGCCAAGGCGTATGAGGGTGCTTACTCCTCTCTCCCTCTAGATAAGTTACTTCTAAGTTCATTACTATCTTCTTAGTTATACACGAGAGATTTGCAAGTTCAAACTAAGTTTCATATTCATTGAGTTTGTGTTTGCATGTTTTATCACTAATCCAAGGTTTTAGCTAATTAACTTATCATTACCATACTCAAAAGGGGTTACGCCTCCATCTTATCTAAACTACCCTCTTACATTGGGAGACTCTGCTGGGGAGGCATTCTTCTAAGGAAGGAGTATGGCGCAAGATAATGTTAATCGACGACTCAAATTTGATGACATCCAACACAATAAAGAGAAAACTGCGAGAGAGCTGGAGGCTTTAAGGGATGGAGCCCCTCGAATAGAGGTACCTCCAGTTCAGGCGATGACAGGTACTCTAGGAGTGACACAAGCTTCTATGAGTGCAGGGTTGGGACCTACTCAGGTGGCGCTCCTCATGAGTAAGTTTTATGAGTTTTTGCAAACTCCGATAGCTTCAACGATGCTGGGAGGATTGGAAGCCAATGCCTTCGTAACACTAGGGGCAACCCCAACGGCCCCACCAAGTGCAGGTGTAGCGGGAACGGTCCCAGAAATCATGCCCTCTATTGTGAATCCAATAGTGGGAACCTCAGGAGTACCAACGGCCCCAACTGTGATGATTGCTCCAGTTGCGATGGACACTCAGCCTATTGTCTCGTTGGTTGTTGCCCCAGTAGCATCACCCATGGAGGAAATGAGGAAGGAAATGCAAAACTAGATGTTGAAGTTTATGCAAGCTTCCTCGCAATCTGCTGGCGAGGTAGCTTTGATTTATGATGCATTTAGAACACCTTATTCGCAGGAATACAATGATGAGCCCTATCCAAAGGACTACATTCCTCCTATTTTTGAAAAATACACAGGAAAAGGTGGGAACTCGAAGGAGCACATTAAGCGCTTCATTGAACACTTAGGAGCACATTACAATAATAAGAAGCTCAGGTTGAGGGAGTTTTCTAAATCATTAACCGATAAAGCATATACCTGGTATTCCCATTTGGCTGCCAAGAGTGTTTTTACATGGGAGGAGATGCACGCATTGTTTGTCCAGAAGTTCTTTCTGACAGAAGATAAGTTTACTTTGACCTAACTGGGTAGGGAGAAGCAACGACCTGGGGAAAAAGTGGTGGCCTATGTTCGAAGGTTCATGGAAAGATCCCTCGACGTGAGGGAGGAGGCAAAAGAGTCCAAGTTATTACAGATCTGCGCTGATGGGCTACTTCCTAAGTACATTTGCCATCTTATCAATGAGACGCGCGAGGGGACTTTTTTGGCGTTCTTAAAAGCGACAAGAAATATCTCCTTGGTGGTGCGGCCCAATTCAATGAGGGTACCCATGATGTTTAGGCAGCTGATGCAACCCGTCAGGGGGAGGTCTCAGCCCCCACACCGAGGGAGGAGATGGGGATAAGGCACCGAAGAAGGACAATAAGAGAAAGTTCGAAAGAAATAGGGAGGACCCACCACCATTACCTTGTACAGTAGAGGAGTCTGTTACTTGTTACAACGCGATGGCCCAATGAGGAATGGTCTACAAACCAAAAGACATTCCCGCTGAGGAACTCGATGCGGCAACGAAGGAGGATCTTAAGTATCGCCAGGTTCATCGGAGGATCCAGCATCCAACGGAGAGATATTTTACACTGAGAAGAATCATCGACATGTACGTGAAGGCAGGGACGTTGAAAATCCCTCCAAAGAACGTCAACAACAATCCAATGCCAACACATGGGGCCTATATCATGGTGGCCTATGATGAAGAGGCAAAGAGAGGAGAAAGAGAGTCAACGACGAAGCAAGAAGAGTACGAAGAAACTCTGGAAGATTGTACGAGGGGAATGGGTAATGTAGTGTTGGCTTATGACGAAGCAAGCGCCAAGGATGTGGAGGATGTATGCGGTGTTGAAGGTGAGGAAGTAGACCCAGTTCTAGAATACTATGTAGTTTCAAAATCCCCAAAGTTCACCTGGTTCTTTGATGAAGTGGGGATACCGAAGGAGAGCAGGTTGGAGATAATCAAGAAAATACTCGATATTGCGAGGAAGAACGCAGTCCCTTCGCTGAGATGTAAGGGACCCATGGACAGGTTGGTGAGAAGGTTTCTGTCAGAAGTAACCTTCAGCGATGAAGATAGGGTTGCAAGGTTCCCTCATAACAGGCCATTATATATGACCGCTAGCGTCAACGGAGTTAGCTTTGCAAGGACTCTTGTGGATGGGGAGTGATTAGGCACACATTCTTCATATTTATCCCTTTAATTTCGGTATTTTTATGATCCCGTGCAGTGTAAATATCTTGGATTTGACTCGTATTTATGCTACCAACCTCTTTTGGCAGTTATTTCGTGTTTTGGGTATTTCTCATGTGTTTTACAGGTATTTCATGCAAATTAGTGCGAAGGAGAACTCAAAACAGTGAAAGAAACCAAGAAATGGAGAGTTGAAGGGAATTTTCGTAATTTTTCAGCCTGAGTACGGAGGTGGGGCCAACTGGAAAGTTTAAGAGCTCTAAATTACAAGAACATTGGAAAAAACGTCACCCCAATCCGAGCTACGGTGAAGAAGTTATGCCCATTTAAAGTTGGAGACAGAAAGTCAAAAGTTGAAATTAATTCTGGAAGCTGAAGAGACAACTCTTGAAATTTCTTGTTTAATTCGTTTTTATTAGTTGTAAAATGTGGAGAGGCATGGTAAGAGTCTCATTTAGGTATATTAAAAGGGAAAAACGTGGAGAGGCATGGGAAGAGTCATTTTTAGGTGTATAAAAGGCCAAGCCCTACCTCATTTCAAGGTGAGTCGAATTCTAGAGAGTAGAATTAGAGGTTGAATTTTAGGGTTAGATTTTGAGAGGAAATTTTCCATTCCTTCAAGAGTTTTCATGAACCCTAGTTTGTAAGAAATTCTGAATTCCAATTACTTTCTTGTTGCTGAATTCAAGTAAACTCATTTCATTCTATTGTTTGATTCTTTGCAAATTATTTCCAATATCTTGTAGATCCATAATTTTGTGTATGAATTTGTTCTTTAATCAAATCATGAGTAGCTAAATTCCCAAGGGTTGGGGTACATGAACTCAATCCAAGGCAAATTATTTATGTAGAAAATAGAGGTTAAATTAAAATATTGATTGAATCGTGAAAGAAATTCATACAAACATTGTCAATCGTTTAATCTCTCTTGCCCTAGGTACTTGAGATGTTTAATAACGCTATGCGAGTATGATTTATCATTCACCACTTTATATCTATCTTTGATTTCATATGATGCGGGCTAGATCCCTCATATATGTAATGCTTAGAATTTATAAAGACCGGATCTAGTCAATAATTTTAATTTACAATTCTAGTATTCTATAAGGTAATTTGTTAAGGATGGAGGGATTGTACCCTACCCTATTTTCTCCCATTTGTCAGATCTAAATTTTTTTGCAATTTTCAGTTTGTTTTTTCTTAAGTAAATTTTTATTTCACTATAAATTTTCCCAGTCATTAATCATCTTTTTGTTTCTTTTAAGAAATCATTTCAAGATTTAATAATTTTTCTTATTACTATTTGGCAATCTCGATCCCTGTGGATACGATCCCGACTTACCGGGTTATTACTTGAGCGATAGGCTTGCACTTGAGCCTAGAGGAAAACGCACTTTTGAGACAAAATCTTAGTCGCGTCAAGTTTTTGGCGCCGTTGCCGGGGAATGTTTTGTTATAGATTATAATTGATTTACTATTTCGAAAGATTTTTTCTTTGGATTTTTTTTAACCTTTTTTGTAGCCTTGCACAATTGAGCGCCAAGAAACGTAGAATCCTCAACCGCACACCTTTGTACTCGAATTTCCAGGTACATACTATTCGGTAATCATGTCTTTTCATGGTGAGTTCGGTAATTATAATGGTTCATATGGTAATCGTTTTCAAACTTTTTATTCTCAAGACTCCGCGGCTCGACCTATTACCATTGGTGAGGCCGTTCTAACTCTGGAGTATGAAAGGCTTGCAAATGAATATCGGAGAGAAATTTATATTAAATATTCTTAAGAATCTGTGTCTAGACCTATTACCATGGGTGAGGCCTTTCTAAATCTTGCGTATGAAAAGCTTGAAAACGAATATCGAAAAAAAAATCATTTTGGGGAATCCAATGAAGATTTTTCTTCCGATATTTGTGAAACTATAGAAGGTTTTCAACCAAATGAGGAATCCGAGGTTTTAGAGCCAAGGGATCCTACTTTGGAAGAATACACGCTTTTTCTAACCAAAAGAGTACAGGATTTTCTTTCCACCCAAAGCACAAAGAATATCGATTATGGTCTTGTGAAGGAAATGGTCACACTTTGCGATGATGTGCGTTCTATTTTGGAAAACAAAGAGGAGGTTGAGACTTGTGTGTCACCTCAAATTTTTGAAGAACATCTCATTGAAAGTGAGTCTTGCTCCCTTGAAATTCAATCTCCAAGTGACGATGAATCACTTGAGATTGAGTTTATTTCATCACCATTTTCGTTCACGGTTATTGAACCATTAGAAGTACCGCTAGATTCCTATGAGTCGGTTGAAAATTCTGAAACGTTTACACCTTTTACCGACAAAGACACTTTGCTAGAATTGTTTTCTAATATGGACTGTTCCTTTTTGTGTGCCCCTCTCCCCATACTACTTGAAAAATCTTTGGGAGGTTATTATATTTTTCTTGGATCTCAATTGTACTTGTCCCACCTAGCACCCAAACCCCCCATCATCCCGTTAAATTTTTTAATTGGTGATGGTTCATTTTCTCCATCTCACACATGCCTTACGTTTTTCAAACGGAATTCTTACTTTTCGGGAGGCATGCATCTTAATGAGGGTACACCATTAATCCCTCAAAGTCATATTGTATTTTGGGTGGACCCTCAAATTTTTCGACTTCTACTATATGAGTTATTAGAAGTTAAAATCGTAGGTTGTACATAATTAGTTTTTTTTCTTTTTCTTTTTCTTTCCGTTTTTAATAGTGTAGTGTCATTAGTTAAAGTTTTTGTTATTCTTTTTGTTATGCTTGGTTCTAACATGTTTTGTAGATTCAATGGACTAGCACTCATCGGGGATCACTACATTTGGGTAATATCTTTCTTTTCCTCTCTTTATGTTGTGTTCTTGATTCGCATTGAGGACAATGCAACATTTAAGTTAGGGGGTGTGAAATATTCTTCCCATTTATTGTTTAGATTCATTGATTCGATCACATGTTCTTTCCAAGTGTGTTTTTTTAGAAAAAAAAAATGAAATGAAAAATTTAGAAAAAGCCAAAAATATTTTTTCAAAATAAATAAAAATTGGAATTTAAAATTTTCAAAAATATCACCTTTATTCTATTTAAAGTCTCAAATTGTTAAATCTCAATTGCACTAAGCCAAAATTGACCAAAGATGGAAATTGAAAGAAAATTGACGACTTAACGAATAAGTGTGGAGATTGATCAAACCTGGTGAGATTTTGAGCCTTTCAATTTTTTTTTGAGTTTTTAAATCAATCCGAGTTTATGATTAACTCAAAGTTCTTTTCAGCGTGTTAATAAGTCGTTGATGATCTCAATCCTTTATTTTGATCGGTTATGGGAAATGTGTGAATTATTGTCTCCAAATTCGTGCTAAATATATCTCTAAACTTAATTAATCTCGAGATGCATATGGTAAGGTGATTAGCAATTTGGACAATGAAGTAGGCCCTCTTTTGTTTAACCCAAAAATATTAGCCAAAAAAAAAAAAGTTGTGAAAAACAAAATTATCCCTTTGCAACCCAAGTTGAGCCTAATAAAATATCTTCCTTTCGTTTCATAACCCGAAAAACCCAAATAGCCCGGGATTGTGAAAATTGAGAAAATTCATCAAGTAAGTCCAAATTGTGCAATAAAAAGGGGCAAGAGAAAAACAAAAAAAATGCTAAAAAAAAAAAAAACAGCAAGAAAAAAAAAATGAAACTAGAAAAAAAATGAAAAAAACAAAAAAATGAAAAAAAAAAGAAAGAGAAAAATGAGCAAATGCCCGAAAAAGCACTAATGGACATCATAAGGACATTTTCCAATTCCAACATTCCCTATCCATTCCCATTTTTATCCTTTACACATTTTAACCCCAAAAAAGTCCTAACTGAGTCCGAATGGCGAAATTAATTACTGCGTGGAGAGCTAAGATACGAAAAAATAATATGAGAGATTAAATGGTGTGAACTGGAGGTGATGTTCCCATTTCCTAATAACTGTACTCCGATGATGAGATCTTTTCACCATATATTTCATTCTTTTCAATTTTGTATGCATGAATTTGTGTCCATTATATTTACTCTTTATATCATGCATACCGAGAGAAAATAACCACAATCCGAGTGATTCGTTTGTGAGTGCATCCGTAAGAATTTGAATCAAAATGAATTTTCGGAAAGTAACGTAATGCTCAATCGGTGAAAATTTGAGGTTTAATTTTTGGCTTTGCACACACACACTATGGTTTGAGACATTTGAATATGAATTTATGGTGATTATTTTTCGAAAAGTTTAAATTGTACAATTTTTAAGTATTTTGATCTTTATTTGAGTCAATAAAGAATTTTGTGGGTGTATTCACTGCAAACCCTCACGAGACAAAACTCGTCCTACTAGGGTAACCTAGGGGTTTAAAGGCTTGTTGCATACGCTAAATGCAATCGCTTGCCCGCGAAAAAGGTATTCTATCCCAATAAAAGAATTTTCAACAGTTGAACTTTAAACTAATTTCATTTACATTGCTCGGGACGCGCAAAGTTATAAGTTAGGGGGTGTGATTAGGCACACATTCTTCATATTTATCCCTTTAATTTCGGTATTTTTATGATCCCGTGCAGTGTAAATATCTTGGATTTGTCTCGTATTTATGCTACTAACCTCTTTTGGCAAGTATTTCGTGTTTTGGGTATTTCTCATGTGTTTTACAGGTATTTCATGCAAATTAGTGCGAAGGAGAACTCAAAACAGTGAAAGAAACCAAGAAATGGAGAGTTGAAGGGCATTTTCGTAATCTTTCAGCCTCAGTACGGAGGTGGGGCCAACTGGAAAGTTGAAGAGCTCTAAATTACAAGAACATTGGAAAAAACGTCACCCCAATCCGAGCTACGGTGAAGAAGTTATGCCCATTTAAAGTTGGAGACAGAAAGTCAAAAGTTGAAATTAATTCTGGAAGCTGAAGAGACAACTCTTGAAATTTCTTGTTTAATTCGTTTTTATTAGTTGTAAAATGTGGAGAGGCATGGTAAGAGTCTCATTTAGGTATATTAAAAGGGAAAAACGTGGGGAGGCATGGGAAGAGTCATTTTTAGGTGTATAAAAGGCCAAGCCCTACCTCATTTCAAGGTGAGTCGAATTCTAGAGAGTAGAATTAGAGGTTGAATTTTAGGGTTAGATTTCGAGAGGAAATTTTCTATTCCTTCAAGAGTTTTCATGAACCCTAGTTTGTAAGAAATTCTGAATTCCAATTACTTTCTTGTTGCTGAATTCAAGTAAACTCATTTCATTCTATTGTTTGATTCTTTGCAAATTATTTCCAATATCTTGTAGATCCATAATTTTGTGTATGAATTTGTTCTTTAATCAAATCATGAGTAGCTAAATTCCCAAGGGTTGGGGTACATGAACTCAATCCAAGGCAAATTATTTATGTAGAAAATAGAGGTTAAATTAAAATATTGATTGAATCGTGAAAGAAATTCATACAAACATTGTCAATCGTTTAATCTCTCTTGCCCTAGGTACTTGAGATGTTTAATAACGCTATGCGAGTATGATTTATCATTCACCACTTTATATCTATCTTTGATTTCATATGATGCGGGCTAGATCCCTCATATATGTAATGCTTAGAATTTATAAAGACCGGATCTAGTCAATAATTTTAATTTACAATTCTAGTATTCTATAAGGTAATTTGTTAAGGATGGAGGGATTGTACCCTACCCTATTTTCTCCCATTCGTCAGATCTAAATTTTTTTGCAATTTTCAGTTTGTTTTTTCTTAAGTAAATTTTTATTTCACTATAAATTTTCCCAATCATTAATCATCTTTTTGTTTCTTTTAAGAAATCATTTCAAGATTTAATAATTTTTCTTATTACTATTTGGCAATCTCGATCCCTGTGGATACGATCCCGACTTACCGAGTTATTACTTGAGCGATAGGCTTGCACTTGAGCCTAGAGGAAAACGCACTTTTGAGACAAAATCTTAGTCGCGTCAAGTTTTTGATTTATTTTGAAGAAAAATATTTTTGTTTTTTTTGAAATTTGTGAAATTTTCTAAAAAACACACACTTGGGAAAGAACATGTGATCGAATCAATGAATCTAAACAATAAATGGGAAGAATATCCCACACCCCCTAACTTAAATGTTGCATTGTCCTCAATGCGAATCAAGAACACAACATAAAGAGAGGAAAAGAAAGATATTACCCAAATGGAGCGATCCCCGATGCGTGCGAGTCCATTGAATCTACAAAACATGTTAGAACCAAGCATAACAAAAATAATAACAAAAACTTTAACTAATTACTCTAAACTATAAAAGAAAGAAAAGGAAAAAAAACTAATTATGTACAAACTACGATTTGAACTTCTAATAAGTTGTACACTAGAAGTCGAAAAATTAGAGGGTCCACCCAAAATACAATCTGACTTTGAGGGATTAATAGTGTACCCTCACTATAAAGCATGCCTCCCGAAAAATAAGAATTCCGTTTGAAAAACGGAAGGCATGTGCAGAGTTTAAAAAATGAACCATCCCAAGAATATCCTAAGATTTTGTCTCAAAAGTGCGTTTTCCTCTAGGCTCAAGTGCAAGCCTATCGCTCAAGTAATAACCCGGTAAGTCGGGATCGTATCCACAGGGATCGAGATTGCCAAATAGTAATAAGAAAAATTATTAAATCTTGAAATGATTTCTTAAAAGAAACAAAAAGATGATTAATGATTGGGAAAATTTATAGTGAAATAAAAATTTACTTAAGAAAAAACAAACTGAAAATTGCAAAAAAATTTAGATCTGACAAATGGGAGAAAATAGGGTAGGGTACAATCCCTCCATCCTTAACAAATTACCTTATAGAATACTAGAATTGTAAATTAAAATTATTGACTAGATCCGGTCTTTATAAATTCTAAGCATTACATATATGAGGGATCTAGCCCGCATCATATGAAATCAAAGATAGATATAAAGTGGTGAATGATAAATCATACTCGCATAGCGTTATTAAACATCTCAAGTACCTATGGCAAGAGAGATTAAACGATTGACAATGTTTGTATGAATTTCTTTCACGATTCAATCAATATTTTAATTTAACCTCTATTTTCTACATAAATAATTTGCCTTGGATTGAGTTCATGTACCCCAACCCTTGGGAATTTAGCTACTCATGATTTGATTAAAGAACAAATTCATACACAAAATTATGGATCTACAAGATATTGGAAATAATTTGCAAAGAATCAAACAATAGAATGAAATGAGTTTACTTGAATTCAGCAACAAGAAAGTAATTGGAATTCAGAATTTCTTACAAACTAGGGTTCATGAAAACTCTTGAAGGAATAGAAAATTTCCTCTCAAAATCTAACCCTAAAATTCAACATCTAATTCTACTCTCTAGAATTCGACTCACCTTGAAATGAGGTAGGGCTTGGCCTTTTATACACCTAAAAATGACTCTTCCCATGCCTCTCCACGTTTTTCCCTTTTAATATACCTAAATGAGACTCTTACCATGCCTCTCCACATTTTACAACTAATAAAAACGAATTAAACAAGAAATTTCAAGAGTTGTCTCTTCAGCTTCCAGAATTAATTTCAACTTTTGACTTTCTGTCTCCAACTTTAAATGGGCATAACTTCTTCACCGTAGCTCGGATTGGGGTGACGTTTTTTCCAATGTTCTTGTAATTTAGAGCTCTTCAACTTTCCAGTTGGCCCCACCTCCGTACTGAGGCTGAAAAATTACGAAAATGCCCTTCAACTCTCCATTTCTTGGTTTCTTTCACTGTTTTGAGTTCTCCTTCGCACTAATTTGCATGAAATACCTGTAAAACACATGAGAAATACCCAAAACACGAAATACTTGCCAAAAGAGGTTAGTAGCATAAATACGAGACAAATCCAAGATATTTACACTGCACGAGATCATAAAAATACCGAAATTAAAGGGATAAATATGAAGAATGTGTGCCTAATCACACCCCCTAACTTAGAACTTTGCGCGTCCCGAGCAATGTAAATGAAATTAGTTTAATGTTCAACTGTTGAAAATTCTTTTATTGGGATAGAATACCTTTTTCGCGGGCAAGCGATTGGATTTAGCGTATGCAACAAGCCTTTAAACCCCTAGGTTACCCTAGTAGGACGAGTTTTGTCTCGTGAGGGTTTGCAGTGAATACACCCACAAAATTCTTTATTGACTCAAATAAAGATCAAAATACTTAAAAATTGTACAATTTAAACTTTTAGAAAAATAATCACTATAAATTCATATTCAAATGTCTCAAACCATAGTGTGTGTGTGCAAAGCCAAAAATTAAACCTCAAATTTCCACCGATTGAGCATTACGTTACTTTCCGAAAATTCGTTTTGATTCAAATTCTTACGGATGCACTCACAAACGAATCACTCGGATTGTGGTTATTTTCTCTCGGTATGCATGATATAAAGAGTAAATATAATGGACACAAATTCATGCATACAAAATTGAAAAGAAGGAAATATATGGTGAAAAGATCTCATCATCGGAGTACAGTTATTAGGAAATGGGAACATCACCTCCAGTTCACACCATTTAATCTCTCATATTATCTTTTTGTATCTTAGCTCTCCACGCAGTAATTAATTTCGCCATTCGGACTCAGTTAGGACTTTTTTGGGGTTAAAATGTGTAAAGGGTAAAAATGGGAATGTATAGGGAATGTTGGAATTGGAAAATGTCCTTATGATGTCCATTAGTGCTTTTTCGGGCATTTGCTCATTTTTCTCTTTCTTTTTTTTTTCATTTTTTTGTTTTTTTCATTTTTTTCTATTTTCATTTTCTTTTCATTTTTTTTTCTTTCTATTTTTTTTTAAACATTTTTTTTGTTTTTCTCTTGCCCCTTTTTATTACACAATTTGGACTTACTTGATGAATTTTCTCAATTTTCACAATCCCGGGCTATTTGGGTTTTTCGGGTTGTCAAACGAAAGGAAAATATTTTATTAGGCTCAACTTGGGTTGCAAAGGGATAATTTTGTTTTTCACAACTTTTTTTTTTTGGCTAATATTTTTGGGTTAAACAAAAGAGGGCCTACTTCATTGTCCAAATTGCTAATCACCTTACCATATGCATCTCGAGATTAATTAAGTTTAGAGATATATTTAGCACGAATTTGGAGACAATAATTCACACATTACCATAATCGATCAAAATAAAGGATTGAGATCATTAACGACTTATTAACACGCTGAAAAGAACTTTGAGTTAATCATAAACTCGGATTGATTTAAAAACTCAAAAAAAAATTGAAAGGCTCAAAATCTCACCGGGTTTGATCAATCTCCACACTTATTCGTTAAGTCGTCAATTTTCTTTCAATTTCCATCTTTGGTCAATTTTGGCTTAGTGCAATTGAGATTTAACAATTTGAGACTTTAAATAGAATAAAGGTGATATTTTTGAAAATTTTAAATTCCAATTTTTATTTATTTTGAAAAAATATTTTTGGCTTTTTCTAAATTTTTCATTTCATTTTTTTTTTTCTAAAAAAACACACTTGGAAAGAACATGTGATCGAATCAATGAATCTAAACAATAAATGGGAAGAATATCCCACAGGACTCTTGTGGATGGGGAGCCTCCATCAATATCATGACAATCAACTCTTTCTATGCATCCAATATTTCAGAAGAAAGGTTGGTCCCCATGCCTTTAGTAATTTCGGGGTATGATAACCAATCTTCCAAATCTATTGGGTACGTTAATGTTGGGATTGTAATGGGAAATCTGAGTTCCCATGTTAAGTTGCACGTAATAGAGAGTGCAACTTCCTATCATCTGCTAATAGGAAGGGTATGGTTAAACAACTAAAGGCTAGTTCCTTTAACGTACCACCAATGTGCTAAAGCAAATATCAAGGGAACAAATGTGACCATTAGAGCTACGAAGAGTCCCTTCGCTGTTGAGGAAGCTCACTTGGTGGATGCAATATTTTACACAGAGTTGGAGGAGTATGTTCGGGTCCTAATAAGAAGAATTGAGGGGGCATGTGTTCCCTTGATCAGAGAAAGGATGGGACCCATGAATGAGCAAGGTAAATGGGTTACAAGCAGCACATAAGTGATGACCGAAGAAGCTCACCAGGTGGTCCCTCGGCCCCAAAACATCTCGAAGCGGCTCAAAGACAGGATGAGGCCCAGAGTGGATCCGATGGAGCATGAGGTCCAACGATAAAGCATGTTGAGCTGGTTCTCAGGAGAAAGAGTGGCCGAGGCTTCTAGAGAGAAGAAGAGAAAGGCAGTCACCACTACCAGAAGATAATGTAAGAAGGTCGTTACCGATGAAGGAAAATGGTATATCGGTTCTAATGGTGAGAGTGGGCGGTCGAAGAAACTGATAATAAGGTTGACCCGATATATGAGTGCTTTATGGTGGATCAACGGGGACAATTTATGGTGATAGACAACTCCAACATGAAGGAGTTCATAGAGGACGTCGCCGAAGAACCAGACTACATGACAGATCAGCCAAAGCCACAGGCACAAGGGTTGGAACAGTTGAACCTGGCGAAAGAAGGGAAAGATACAAGGCCTATCTTCATCTAGAAGGATCTCGATGAAGAGAGACGAGAGGCCTTGGTTAAATTACTTCGTGAATTCATAGACATTTTTGCCTGGAAATATACAAAGATGGAAGGGCTGGATGAGGAAATGAGTTGCCACAAGTTGACGTAATACCATAAGCCATTCCAGTGAAATAAGCGGCGAGAATATACAAGCTTGAGCTAGATTTGAAGATTAAGAAAGAGGTTCAACGCTTACTAACAACGGGGTTCATCACACTGATACAACACCCACTCTGGCTATCTAGCATTGTCCCAGTGGGAAAGAAAGAAAAAAACCAAATAAAGATTTTAGAGATTTGAATAGAGCTTGTCCCAAAGACGAGTTCCCTCTACCCTCCATCGATAGCCTGATAGATGCAACGATTGGTCATAAGATGTATAGCTTCATGGATGGGTATATAGGGTATAACCAGATTAAGATGGACCCCTTAGATGCAGAGAAAACAACATTCAGAACCCCGTTGGGTAACTTCATGTATAGGGTGATGCCATTTGGACTCAGGAATGATGGGGCGACTTACCAAAGAACGATGATGGCCATTTTTTGTGACTTCTTCCATAAATTTGTGGAATTCTATGTGGATGACTTGGTCATCAAATCGAGGAAGGAGGAGTCCCATCTAGGCAATTTGAGGAAGGTGTTCACCCGTTGCTTGAAGTTTAAATTGAAGATGAACCCACTGAAGTGTGTTTTTGGAGTGACAAGTGGGAAATTCCTATGCTTCGTGGTGGATCGACATGGGGTGCAGATGGACCAGGATAAGCAACGAGAGATCTTAAAGATGCCAAGCCCTAGAACGACGAAGGAGCTGAAGAGTTTCCTTGGCAAAGTCTCCTACCTTAGGAGATTTGTGCCGGGATTAGTCGAAATAACACATTTGTTGATGCAGCTGTTGAGAAGGGACACGAAGTTCAAGTGGGAGGAGATTCACCAGGAGTCTCTCGACGGGCTGAAGAAACTGCTCGTTTCACCACAGACCATGGTACCCCCAAAGGAAGGAATACCGTTACAGCTGTACCTCATATCCACCATGAGGTTTGGGGGAGCTTTGATGGCATAAGAGATTAACGGGCAAGAACGGTAAGTCTACTACCTCAGCAGGATCATCCATGGGACAGAAGTTAGATATAACAGCTTAGAAAGGCATTTTTTAGCCTTAGTGTTTGTAGTGAAGAAACTTAGACATTAAATGCTGTATTTTACAATTCATATTGTGACTAGATGTGATCCAATTAAGTATTTTCTAGCAAGAACGATTTTAATTGGTAGAGCAACTAGGTGGTTCCTCATCTTATTCCAGTATGACTTGAAGTACGTGGTTCCTTACGCAATCAAAAGCCAAGCGTACGCTGATCTGTTGGCTATTTTCCCCTCAGGAACATTTGAGACACCAAAGGAAAGTATCCCAGGAGATGATTTGCAGGCCAACCACCTAGACGCAATGGAGGAGGAATGGATAATGCAGTTCAATGGTTCTTCAACGGAAAAGATAGGAGGATCAAGGGTTATTCTTTCAAAAGGAATGGAGGAGATTTGTCTTTTATACAAATTAGATTTCCCTTGTTCCAACAACGAGGCAGAATATGAAGCATTGGTGCTAGGGTTGCTAGAGGCTCTTCAAAGGGGGATTCGTTCACTTTGCATCAAAGGGGATTCAAACTTGGTGGTTCAACAAGTGAATGGAGAGTACGCATTAAAACACATGAGCCTGGCGCCATTCATAACGATCATCCAAAGACTTCTTTACCAGTCCCATCGGACCAAGATCAAGAGGTAGCCCAGAAGGATGAACCGGCACCCAGACGCCTATGACACCATTGCCCAGAAAATGGTCATGAGGAGCGATAAAACTACGATCGTGATCTAACGAAGAACAATTCCTTCGATGATACAGTCAATTATACCAATGGAAGAGGACGCAAAATGGAGGGGAGAGATCAAAAGGCAATTAGAATATGGGGAAGGAGAAATGGGGCTAAGAGAATTAGTCTGATACTTCACGAACCAATGAAACCTTTACTTCAGGAACGCCGAAGGATGGCTGTCAAGGTACATCGGCCCATAAGAAGCAGAGTGAAGATTGAAAAGAACACACGAAGAGCACTGCAAAACAACCGAGGTACCCTTTTACAAGAGAATTCAAAGGAAGGGATATTTCTGACCTAGTATGAAGCAGGATGCAGTCGAGCTACAACAGAAGTGAGACAAATGCCAGTTATTCTTTGAGGCAGTTGAATGTCACTTCGTGGAGGCTCAACCTGACTGGAGGCAACCCTATATTGATTTTATTAAAGATGGAGTTGTCCTAATAGAGAAAATTAATGCGATGGGACTCCGGTGAAGGTCTCTGAGATTCTATGTTCAGGAGGGGCAACTTTATCGAAGGGGATACTTAAACTGGCCATTGCATTATATCACGAAGGATGAAGCAGCCGAGGTTATCAAATAGGCACACGATCTAGCTCACATTAGGGGGGCCAAGTTATATGACCAGTTGATGACTCTGGGATACTACTGGCCAATAATAGAGAAAGATTCAGCTGAGTTCGTTCGAAGGTGCAAGGCTTGCCAACTTCATGGAAATATGATCCATGCCCAATCAGTGTACTTACACTCCGTGGCAATGCCTTATCCTTTTCACACTTAGGCGTTCGACCTGGTGGGGGCAATACATCCTTTTTCGAGGGGGAAGATATGGATAGTAGTAGCAACAGAGTGTTTCACAAAATGGGCCGAAGCGATACCACTGAGAAGGGTAACAACATGGGTGGTGAGAAACTTCATTAGAGAATATATCATTTGCCGTTTTGGGATCCCGAAGGTTATCCTTTCAGACAATGGAACCGATTTCGTCAATTCAGAAGTAACGATGCTCACAGATAAGTACTCCATTATCCATCATACTTCGACGGTGGCATATCCAAAGGGGAACGATTAGGCCGAAGTAACTAATAAAAATTTGGTTAATATCTTGGCTAAAATAATGGAGGATTTCCCAGGATAGTGGGATGACAAGATGACAGCCGTATTATGGGCCTATCGAACGACTAAGAGGAACCCCACTGGATACACACCGTTCTCTCTTGTTTATGGGGTCGAGGCAATCCTCCCAGTGGAGTTAGAGGTTCCCTCTACGCGATATGCTTTGTGAAGAAGTATGCTCCCTCAGAACAGACACGTGAAGTTGGAGGCGTTGGATGAACACAGAGATAATGCGATGCAACACTTTCAAATGTATACGAAATAGCTCTCCAGGGCATACGATAACTTAGTGAGACCAAGGAATTTTGTGGAGGGAGATCTCGTATTGAAGGCAGCAGTGAAACACATCAGGGGGCTTCCTCTACCTAAGTTTGCAGCGAATTGGAAGGGACCTTTCATCGTAAAAGAGGCTAATGACTCAGGTTATTGCTTAATTTCAAAATGGAAGAAGGTAAACCATTCAAGATTAATAATAAATGTTTGAAAGTCTATCATGTGTATGCAGTTATGTTTGACCACTGATGTATTTGGCTGTTCTTATGAATACACAAGTTCTTATTATGATGAGTATGCAAGTTCTTTTTGTTATAACTCAAGTAGAGATAAAATAATTACACAACTTCACACTTCACAATCTATGTAAATAATTGTAACACAAAGAAATGGCATAAGAAAATAAATATCTTTTTCCATTCATAAAACTTTGGGGCATTACAAAATTGGGAGCTATTGCCCAAGAATTACATGAGAAGAAAAGAAAAAATATATACACAAGTTCATTCGCCTAAAAGAAACCATAGATCTGGAGAAGAGAAAAAATCTCCAGGGAAGCCCGAAGAAGCTGTTTGGCAAGACCGTTGGGCGTTGATAGAGACCGCCAACTTTGTTTGTGCCTATATATGCTCGATCAAGAGTTTCTCTTATTTCAGCTTCGCCAGATGCAGAGCTTCTTCGATGTCCTCCACCTCCTTGTCAATGGCTCCAAGAAGAGGTGCTAACTCAGCCAACTTAGCTTCCTCTGCCTGTTGATCCTCCTGATGTTTTCGCAAGAGTTCCCTTTAGCTGTCCACTCATTGGCTCTTCAAGGTCTTCAAATGCGTGATAAGCCAGTCAAAACGAAGCCCATCACGACCTAACTCCCTTAGATAACCCAGAAACTGGTTAAGGAGGGGTCTGGTAACGTTTGAGGTCAGAGTGTTGACAATCTCAGCAACAACGGTAGCCATGCCTTGAAGCCTATAACCCATAACGAAGATGTTGGAACGCAGGCACTCTACCGTGAACGTCTCAGGATGATGATTTACAAGTTGTTCAATAACCAGACGATGGTTGGCAGGCATCTGAAGAGAACGCTGAAGTACCATCAGGCAAAAGGCATGAGGAGCTAGGTCGGGCAGAGGAACCTCACAGCCAGATTCGCTCTCCGCAGTAGCACCAGTTATGGAACCTTGATCGTTATGGCTAGATTCTTTTGAAGCGACAGGTTCCCGATGGGGCGAGGCAATGGGCGAAGGAACAGGTGGAGAATCCTCCCGAGCAACCTAAAAAACAATTAGAGGAAACATGGAGTTTATGAAAAAAAATCTTAACAAGCGTTTTCATTGTTAAGTCACCGATATAGGTGAAGTTTATGAAAAAAATCTTAACAAGTGTTTTCATTGTTAAGTCACCGATATAGGTGGAGTTTATGAAAAAAATTTTAACAAGTGTTTTCGTTGTTAAGTCACCGATATAGGTGGAGTTTATAGATAAATCTTAACAAGCGTTTTCGTTGTTAAGTCACCGATATAGGTGGAGTTTATGAAAAAATCTTAACAAGCCCGGTGGAGTTTATGAAAAAATCTTAACAAGCGTTTTCGTTGTTAAGTCACCGATATAGGTGGAGTTTATGAAAAAATCTTAACAAGTGTTTTCGTTGTTAAGTCACCGATATAGGTAGAGTTTTTGGAAAATCATAACAAGTGTTTTCGTTGTTAAGTCACCAATATAGGTGGAGTTTTTGAGAAAATCTTAACAAGCGTTTTCGTTGTTAAGTCACCGATATAGGTGGAGTTTATAAAAAAATAACCTTAACAAGTGTTTTCATTGTTAAGTCACCTACATAGGTGAAGCTAGAGAAACTGAGAAATGTAGAGAGAAATTTGCGAAGTACCTCGGCAGTAGTAAAAGCGAGAACGGGGGTCACCACGACGGCCACAATGGTAGAAATCATTGGGGGCGGGTCATTGCCTCAGTAGCCTCAACGGGGCCCTTGACTGAAGAAGCCTCAATGGTAGGCAAAACCTCCCTCGCCAATATAAGGTACTAAGGCCAACACGGGCGTATCATCAATAGAAGACGTTGGACCTTTAAGACGCGCCGCAACGCTCGTGGGTACAGTAGAACTAACATAAGGAGCAACAACATCAACCTGGGCCTTGGAAAGGAAAAGTCCACTGAGAGGAAAGGGTGGAGAGACTTAGAGAAAGCTGCAACAACAAAGCTAAGTGTTAGAAATGATAAATTACTACTCAAAAAAGCAAGAAATACTTAAAAACGTTACTTACCCCAGTTATGGCACCAAAGAGGGGAATTACAGCTAGAGGTCTCATCATTGCAGTGGGAAGGAGAAGGTTAGCTATAAGAGACGCCACTTCCACCTAAAATAGCCCAACATATCAGAATGATAAAAAAAGTAATGGGACAAATAAAAGACGTGAGACTTGATAAAAAATTTACCTCAGGGGCACTCTCCTCGACCAAAACGAGGGGCAGAGGGACCTCTTGCTCAGAGGGTAATTCAGAGGAGGTTGGAGTAGTTGCCTCTGGTTGGATAGACATTTCATCAGACCCAATGGTGGCATCCCCCGTAGTAGCTTCTTTGGCCCGTTGGGAGACCAAACGACGAGAGTAGGTCAGGCCTATCATGGGGGAACGGGGAGGAGTGGTATTGACTTGAGAGATACCGTAACGCGCCCCCACGAAACGGCTTACAGGGGGATTGGGAGGACTAGAGGGTCTGGGCCTTTCTTATTCAACTCCCTGTACCAAAGTCATCAAATAAATAAGTGAATGCAGCTTGCCTAAGGAAAAGGGGAACAAAAACAAAACATACACACATACCTGAGATCCGGAGGGAGAACGATAGGGTATAACAACTGGTGAGGGTGGTGAGGAGGCAACAACAGAAAGGGTTGGGGATGGAGGTACCTCGGTATCCCGTCTCCTCTGGGACTTGGTACCGAGAATTTTCTTCCTTGAGCTCGTTACATCATCACCTTTAGGTACCCTCAACCTTTTTCTCCTCTTCGATGATGGCTCAGTCGGATCAACCACGATCGTAAGAAAAGCAGCCGAAGGAGGAACGATGACAGCGCACCATTGTAACTCTGCATTTATTCTCTCGACCTCAGCTTGCACCTGCCTCCTCAGCTCTTCAGCTACCTTTGGCGACATAGGAAGGGGAACGAAGGGAATGGGAAACTCCTCCAAGGGAGTTTGTGCTTGAACTTGGGGCTTAGACTTGGAGGACTTGGACTTCTTGGACTTCTTAGAAGGTGGCTGAGAAGGCCCTTCTTCCGTTCCAGCTTCGGTCGATGGGGCAGCTTATTTGGGAGCTGCAACAACCTTGGGTTTCGTGGCGGCAGTTGGGATCATTGGAACATGGGAGGGTAGCTCTTAGGGAGATTCTTTAATGGTTTTTACTTAAGGGAAACTCAACCCCAAGCACGGAGTGAAGCCCTTATACTTTTGACTCATTTGAGTCTATATTGTATAAGTGCTCATCTAGTTTGGAAATTGTGACAAAATTGTGTCTACCTAGAAACCAAAGAGCCTCAGAAGTTGGATTGACTATTCATCTCTCTTTCTTGCTTTGATCAAGAACCTATTGCCAACACTCACACACAGTAGAATTCATTTTTTGCATATCATATTGCATAATTATTTGTGTACATGTGTTGAGTGTGTTTAAATCCCTAAGTTTGATTTTTAATAATTTTTTTTTGGGATTTTTTAAACTATTTTTAAACCATGTTTTATTAATTAAAACTTGTTTTATAAGTTTTGGGGTCAATCTCTTAATATTATTTGTTGTTTATTATGGCCTAATGTTACCTTGGGTAGAATCCAAAAGCGACAGAGACTTCAGGGTATTCTTTGTAATTAGTTTGGACGCGCGTTTTATATCCCTTAACTGGCCAACACCCGTGGCCCTCTGATTGGTTAGAAGTGTGTTTCTTTACTGAGACAATAAACGCGTGTGTTATCAGCCCTTGGATCATTTCTTATCAATGGTATGCATGTTGCCTTGATGGATTCCCGTGTAAATTTTTAAGCCGATCAGCGTTCGTTTAAGCACCGCCTTGTGTGAGCCCTTAGATTCAAGTCAATTTAAATTGACTCGATCTTAGCCCTTAATTTTGATCAGATATCTCGAACCTTCTCCTCCTTCGATAAAAAGGACCCTTCCCTCAGACTTCGAGGACTTTTGCCATTTTGCATTCTTCTGAGAGAAGAGAGAGAGAAGAGAGAAGAGAGAAGAGAGAAGAGAGAAGAGAGAAGAGAGAAGATAGAAGAGAGAGAAGAGAGAAACCAGAGAGAGAAGAAAGTTAGAAACCCTAACTTCGTCCAAGTCCTCTTCAAACCTAACCCAAACACTTCTTTAAAACACCATAACCAAAAACACCATCCTGTGTGTTCTTGAGTGTTTGAGAGATTGAGTTGCGTTATTTTTGTTGCTGTAACCTTGTGTTCGTGAGATCTTGTTTCCAACTTAGACTTGTACTTAGATCTAGTTTCTGATTTCATAGAAATCTCAGATCTGAGTTATTCATGTTACATCACACTTAGTTTCTTTTTTATTTCTCATCTTGAGAAATATATTGTTGATCATTTTCTCTAAAACGTTTTCTTACTTTGAAATCAGCAATAAATGCTTTCTGTTTCTTGTTCTTGTAAAACTAAACCTTTGACCTAGTTTGGAATCTCACTTGGAGGTTTTCAATCTCAAAAAGTTTTTGTTTTAAATTCTGAGATTGATTAAGACCTTGTCTGTCTTCCTAGCAAGGTATCCGTGGATTCTGGGAATGATTTAAAGGTCAAATAAGGTTCAAAGTTTTCTAAGAAGAAAGAAAAACAAAAGATCACAGTATATAGTGTTATTGCAATTTGTTAGGACTGTTTGTACTTAATAAGTGTGTGTGTGTGCATGCGTGTGTTAGAAAGAACCTCCACAAACACTTTCACCCTACAACACGAAAAGTGTTGGTAATAAGATCTTGTGAACAAAAGTCGACGTAAAGTGTTGGAACAAATCAGAAGTTGACAAACTGAGAGAACTACATCTACAATCAGAACTGCAGAGAAGTTTAAGGACACCAGAGGGTACATTCCTAAACTTATATAGGTCTGAGTTGTTTGCATGTTAGTTATATAGTTTGTAACTCATATATTTATTTTAGTGGTTTTTTTCATTTTACTCCGTAGAGGGAGTCGTGGATGTTTCCTCAATTGGTGAGGTTTTACCACGTAAAAAATTGTGAACAGAAGCCTTCTACATTTTCTCATCTCATTCTTGGTTGTGCTGTGTTTAAAAATTGTTTAAACTATCTTTTAAACTTGTTGCCCAAATCTTGAATAAGATATCGTACATACTGTTTTATTAAACACTTCTTGTGATTAATCCTTTTTGATTTAAGAAAAGAGTTTCTTCAAAAAATAACTCGGAGTTACTTAAATAGTTTATTTTCAATAAACGGCTTTAGTAACGCATTTTTCACGGAGTTCCCCTTAAGACCCAGTTCAGAAGAAGAGAAAGAAAGGACTGGGGGATATTGAGCGGGGGACTGAATGTACTCACGGATCATTTTCAACTGGCCCAAATGGAACTTGGTGTCAAAAAAGGTGGATACGTTTTCCTTCCTAGTAGCACTAGGAAGGGTGACACGACCATCGATAGTGGACGTCACACCAAGCACCGCGGCTGCAGTATAGAAGGTACAGGCTTCAGTGAAAGTGGCTTTTGTATGGCTATGTTGAAACACAGGTCGAGAGGCCCCCTGATCAAACCCGAACTGTCTGCTACATCTGTCTGGGTTGTAGGGTTCGAAGGTATATCCCCATTCAGTGTAGAAAGGAAGAAACCCAAGGACAAATAGAAGCACCACAGCTTACGAAGGATCTTCTACAGCTGGGATGAACTTGACCGTTGTGGTTGCAGAAGGAAAGAAATTCCAACTATGGGCAAATGTAGACTCACTATATGGCCTCATCACAAAGGAGTCTAAAAGATCAAAAACTTCAATTATCTCATTTCGACTTTATTTTTTGTGAAAACATAGGAGGCGTGGGGGCTTGATACCTCCCATAGACAGAGGAATAGACTTGGCGGCGATGGTAGGAAAATGGGTGTAAAGAAAGCACGTCAAAATGATGGTGTTGGCAAAATTGGCCAAGTTATAACGGCCCAGTGATTGTGCCATATCGATGTGGGTTCGATCCAACCAGGTATAGAGGGACCCCAAGGCGATGGCGGCCAGAGGAAGGTTGAAACCTCTGGCTAAACGAATTGAAATGTTTATAAGATCCCTCCTGGGCTAGTCGTTGGGTTTCCCAATCAGGATGAAGCGTGAAAGAACACAAGTATGTAGGCTAGTAGTTCCAGGGATGTACCTCTACCTCGGTCTGTTACAGCATTGACATCCTTCGGTGTCGGAGCTTCGAAAAAATAGCTGATCAGGGGAGTAAATGTGGCTTTGTTCGAGGAACCAGTGCAACTGCGAAAGATTCGATCTAGCTCAGCTCGATCAGCAGCCTCTTCAGCATCCAGGGCCTTATCGTGATATGTGAACTCACCCATTGGCTTAAATCCCAAGAGCTTGCAGACGTCCTCCAAGGTAACAGTGAACTCTCCCAACACAGCAAAGAGCGTGTGAGTTGTGATGTTCCATCTGGAAACTAGCACTTGGAGCGCCACGTTTTGCTTAGAGAGGGTAAACTCCCCAAACCAGTAGACTCAATGAAGCCCAACCTTTGCAAGAGTAGTAGCGTGAGAGCTCTACATATGTGTGTGCTAAGCAGTGAAATGGACTGGCGACCCCCCAGGTGCTTCGAAGTCAATCTGGGAATAGGGGAAGTCACCATGGTCCAAACGAAAACGCAGAGTCCCCTCGGGTTGAAGATAGCCCCACTTTGATGAATCCATTTCCTCATCACCCAACAGTAAGGGGTTGAACTTGGATGAGAAATGAAAAACCTTGCATGTATTAGAAAATTTATCACCTTCGCCAAAGATAGGAGCTCGACGATAGAAGTGTAGTTGCTCTTGATGAGCAGTATCCGGGGCAGCGGCACTTGGGACGATGGTGGCGCCAGAGATGGCAGGTGGCGCACTGGTGGCAGGTGTGGTAGTGTTGCTGGAGGAGGCCATTACAGATAACATAGAGGTAAGGAAAAAAGTTTGGTAAAAGAATCTTGGTAAAAGAAGGGTTGGGAATGAAGGTGGAGCAGTACAACCACAGGCGGTGGCGTAGAAGATGAGAGGAGGAAGGAAGCTTGGTAAAAGCTTGGGCAAAAATGGAGTTCAAACAGAGCTCGCATAAAGTTTCTCTCTCTAAAGAAGTGCGGGAGCTTAAAGAAGAAAAAGGAAAGAGAAGGGTTTGAAAAAAGAGACGTTTGCAGCCTTTTAAACCTTACCTTTTGAGTTTCCCACCATCGCACGTGCAAGGACGCCTATAATAATTTCAAATGAACACGTGACACTTTGGAAAGTGTTTTGACAGTTGAAAAGATAGCGCTACATCATTTACGAAGTGACGCCCGGGGAATAGAAAGGGTTACCTTCCTAAGCAAGTTTGAGTTTTGGCGCCAGAATTTTTTGTCAAACATATCCAGTAACTCTTAACGGAAAAGATGTCCCAACGGCTCCAAAAAGCTACGATGTCCCCTCTCCACAAGTCCAAACGTTGTTTAAATGGTGACTCAATTACATCGGGGAGAATTTCTGCTTTTTCAAACATAGTGAAGCATTACGAGGGAGAATTTCATTTACCAAGAATCAGAACGAGTATTTGAGAAGGTTAGCAGGTCTTTCGGGAGAAGTTTAAATAATAAAGCTAGAACGGTTGAAGCGCAGTATAAGAAAAAAATGGTGATGTCCCTTCATCAAAGCCCCAGCGAGTCATAGTGCTCCGGCTCAGGTACATCGAGGAGAATTTTACTTTTTCCTAGAAATTATAATGCTCTGGTTCTAACGAAGGAAAGGAGGCCATAATTTTTTCACACAGAGAAGGTTCATCGGGTTGAGAAGTTTCGTACAGACATTTCTTGCTCCAATAAATCTCTTCACGAAGGGGAAAATATAGAGGGGGCTTGAAGGTAATTTTGAGATTAGAAGTAATTCCACATTAGCAACGATGTTTTTGAGTATTAAGGCACCGTGGCAGCTTAGCGTGGCAGCTCAGCGTGACAACTTGTATTTTAGCTTGTTGTATTATTCATATTGTATCTTTGTTTATATTGAATGTAAGCTATAACGGTTGTAATTATGTAACGAGAATAATAAAGAGTTTTAGTATGAGGTCAAATGGTACTCGCGAGAGACCAGGCTTGGTAGGGCCTTCATGCTTAATCGAATGACCTCACCGCGGTAACTTTAGAGGGACTTGGTTTGGAGGATTGAGAAGTGAGGCACCGTTGGGGCTCGTCCCAACCATCTTAGATACACCTGGTAAAACACCGAAGAACCCTAACCGTGGAACCTTGGGCGGAACAGCTGGGAGTTCCATCGGGCGTTGAGTTGTGAACCAAACAACCCTCTACTTAATGTCACATCTACTGTAGGTGATATCACTAGCCAGGTAAACAATGTCAGACCTTCACTTGAGTAAACCACTGTGGTATTTGGGGCTATCAGGCAGTTGGTGAGCCACCTCTACGACAACAGTCCCCTGACACATAGTGAATATGCAAAAGGCATGTCTTGGCATTTAATGTTTATGACGTGGAGACAACTAGTGCATCAGGAATTTAATGTTGTGACATAAAGTATGAGGGATGTCTTTCATAGTCTTTAATGACTGAGTTTCTCCGGGGATGGTGTGGGGGAATATTTAAGGACCCCAACCACCCCTGAGGAGAGGATGATATTTTTGAGAGTTGAGAAGAGATCGATAGAGATTCTTAAGGGTGGTTGGTGTGTTTAGCTACCTACCAAGGCGTATCTAGGGTGCTTAATTCTCTCTCCCTCTAGCTAAGTTACTTCTAAGTTCATTACTATCTTCTGAGTTATACACGAGAGATTTGCAAGTTCAAACTAAGTTTCATCTTCCTTGAGTTTGTGTTTGCGTGTTCTATCACTAATCTAAGGTTTTAGCTAATTAATTTATCATTACCGTACTCAAAAGGGATTACGCCTCCATCTTATCTAAACTACCCTCTTACAAAAGGAAGAAGGATGGAGGGAGAAGAACATCAATCCACCATCAACAATATAAAATCAGACCCTACAAACTATGAGGTAAGTGATTATTATAAATCAAATTCAAGTTATAATACCCATGTGTAGGGAGTTTTAAGAATTAGTTAATTTTATTAAAAAACCTTGAATTAAATATATGAATTGATCGAATATTTTGGGGAGGATTGCATGTAAAATGAATCCCTAAGTAAAGATAAAATGAAATTTGAATATATTTTATGATTAGCATAGAATCTTTATGAGTTCTTGGTTGAAGAACATGAATCTTGAATGACTTAGGGTTTAATTGATGAACACAAGATGTCAATCTGTCAGAATTTTTGACTAACTTTAAACGTATGTCATTTGAATTATACTTCGAATTATAGTGTGAACCATTCATGTCTGGAAAGGTCTATCTCTTAGCTATCCAATGAACTTCTAATCAGGTCAATCGGAGTTCTGTAGAGGGAGTAATCCACATGTTACTACAGGGTGTTTGATCTGCTAGCATAGTAATCAGCCAGAATTTTGACATGACTTTGAAAGTGTACGATTTGAGTTGTACTTCGAGTTAGAGTGTGAATCATAGATTTATGGAAATGTCTATCTCTTAGCTTTCCAATGAACTTGGAATCAGGTCAATCAGAGTTCTATAGAGGGAGAAATCTAAATTTTACTAGAGGGTGTTTAATCCACCACAAGATTTTTGGCTTCGAGAAAATGTAAGATCTTTCGTTTAAAGCCTCAAATGCCTAAAATTTTATTGGGTAAGTGTTTGGGACCTTGATGAAATATATTTCTGTAATAATGATATGGAAGTAGGTCTGTGATTGAACGTTGGACTTTAATTTTGTGAGAGAATTAAAGTGGAGATTCATTGGCTTGATTGTGACGTATTCTAATTCGATATGATATAACAAGGGGTAACTAGGACCCTTAGAGTTGTGTGAATACTCGAATTAATACGAAAGTGAAATAAATTTGTAAAGCAAATAAGTATGGTAAATATTAGAGAGAAATATATTACGTACAAGCATGCATAATTTGGTTGTGTGAATACCTGTTATATTGATTATTAGGTTGGGTAAATACCTAAAGTATGCTTACTCCTGTATTGGGGTCAATGATTTTTTGTACCATTACATGAAAGCTCAATTTGGGGTTGATGATTATCCGGACCAAATCGAGGATGAATAATATTGGGGTTGATGATAATGCCGGACCAATATACATACGTATGAACTTTACATTGGGGTCGAGGGATTTCTGGACCAGTGTAAATGGTAGAGATATTGGGGCCATGATAATGCCGAACCAATATACATACGTATGACCTTTACATTAGGGTCGAGGGATTTTCGAACCAATGTAAATGGTAGGATTATTGGAGTCGATGATTTACCGAACCAATAAATCCTTTTAGTATATATTTTGTGTGAAATATATACCTTATGATTTTATAATTATGTGCGATAGTAGGCTTGCAGATGATATATATAGAAATGTACATCTAAATGGTAAACTAAGTAGAGAGAAACTTAATCACGAAATTTAAAATAGACTGGGAATAGGCTATAGTAGATTAAGTAGTGAAACTTAATTATGGAGGTTAAACGGTGATAGAATAATTGGGGTCGATGATTATCCGGACCAATGATCCTTATAGTATATGTTGTGAGTGAAATATATATCGTATAAATAATCTGCTTGTGTGGGATAGTAGATAGTTAGATGACGTGTAGACATCTAAAAGTAAGTTGAGTAGAGAAACTTAATTTTAATGATTTAATGTAGATAGTGGATATCTAAAGGATAAAATTAAGTGGTGAGACTTAATCATAGTTATGGAAAGATAGCATGTGAAGAATGTTACTATTGTGTTAATTAACAAATGAAGGATGTTAATAAATTTATGTACTTTATGGGTGGTACGGAAACTTTGACGTGTAGATAAGTTCAGTTGAAAACTCTAGTCTAATTAGCTTAGGTAGTATGGCTAGGTGGGCTAAGTATACAACGTTAAGCGTGCACTATAGATGAGGGGTGGTGAGAACTCAAGAGAGAGTGTACGTGAACATGTGTAATCAATAACTGAATTTTATTATGATAAATGCTTGCCAAATATTTTCAAAATATTTTGAGTACTAACTCTTGCTATAAAATATTTTCAAAACCTTTTAGGTGTGCAGCCACAGGGATGCCAGACTTGAGGATTTCATTCCAGGGACTCGGAGCTGTAGCACTGTGGATGCTGACAGAATCTTGATTAGATGATTCTCCCTTTCTGATCTAGTGTAGGATCTTATTTTGTATTCCTTGTATGAACATGTTGTCCGTTGACGATTTGTAGTTATTGAGTTCTTTTGAGCATTGAGGATTGTGGTTTTAAACTTTAGTCGATGGTTTATTGGCAAGTCTTTCATTTATATATATTGTGTTGGATTGTGAATGTTTTATTTAGCTTTTCGCATGGTACATTTTATTGTGTTAACGAAAGATAAAATTTGGCACCGGTCTAATTTCACTTAGGTGGTTAGTAATTAAAAAGTTTTCGACAGTGATGCTAAGAATGAACCATTTGAGAAACCCGATTTAATTTAATAATGGACTGATCACCCGGTATTTAATTAGGCGGGGAGTCTCAAATGGTTCAATTTAGGGCTGTGTATTGGTCGGTTTGGTCGGTAAATCGCCCATACCAATACGAAACCAAATTTTCATATACTAAAACAAAAATTACCGTTTTTATCCCATGGTACAACCTAATGTAAACCATTACCAAACCATGCAGTTTTCGGTAAAACTGTGGTAAAATCATTTTTTTCGGTAAATTCCGAAATAAATATAACGTGTTCAATTTAAAAAAAAAATCAAACCAAGAAAAAAAATGTTGGGATTTCATCATTTTATTTAGTCAAATTAATTGACCAAAAACAATAATGATCATCAAATTTTTACACTAAAACAATTGTCTTTCTTATTAGATATGGCCTACTTAATTGGGAACTTGGTAAATGGAGGGTGTGTGTATTTATAATCAATGATAGGAGCAATATCTCATTCGTAAATCGATATGGGACTTTTGACATTTCACTAAATGCTTTACCTTAAGGCAAGAGCATGAGCTAGCTGTGCACTTCATCGAAATGCCTTTAATTTTTTTTACTTTTCTTTGTTTCAATAACTAATGCCCCCACACATCTATTTAAAGGAATTGAAATCGATTAAAATCATTTACCACTTTTGTTTGTTTACCAAATTATTTACCACATTGAAATCAATAACTAGTCGAGCCTTTAAATTTCTTTCTTTGTTTACCACGTTTGTTTAGAACACAAAATTATAACAGTATTTTCGGTATACTCAAAGCATTAATTTATATAATTTTATATTCAGTCAAAGTTGTTTATTTTTTTTATTTCTTTTGATATTTGTTATGATTTTGATTATCATAAATTCAAAGAAAAATTACATGACTATTAAGTTAGGTATATTACATCACAATATATTTGGTATATTATCATGGTATTTTTGATATTTCATGTTTTGTTATTATTAAAGCGGTAATTTCAGTAAATCGGTTTTTAAAATGTTTAAACCAAAACCAATAAAAAAAATCGATAATTTCGATTTTGATAGTTTCGGTTTTCGGTATGTAAAAAATGTAAATCATTACAACTTTTTTTCGGTATGAAACGGTACGATACGGGTTTTTACCGTACCACGAACATCCCTAGTTCAATGCAACCACCATTGCAAGGAAAGAAAATCAAAGTAAGTCCTATCAATCTTAATTTCAGTTATGTAGCCAGACTCTTAGTATTTATTTTTAAAACTATCTTCTCATATTAGGAGTATTAAAAATGCAAGTGAGTAAGCAGAAAAATCAAGAAACAAGTCAACCAAAGAGCCAACAATCTCATATGTCAATTTGAAAGTAAACATAAATGGATGGCTGTTTTCGGATGTAATATCTATAGTTGGATGTAATGACTTAGGCTGTCACAGTATTGATGTAATGACTTAGGCTATGTATGACTGTTGTAATGACTGATGTAATGGCTTTAGCTGATTATGTATTTAATGCAATGACTTTGGATATTTTGGGAATGTGATTCTCATTTGCTAAAATTATAGCTTTCATTCATTGACAAAAATATATCAAAGGCAAATAAAATCTAGATTTCATTCATGAACTCATACTTGTCATACATATCATACTAAACTTCACACTTGCATCCACCAACCTCAGATCCAGATAATAAAACCCAAATTACAATATCACATAACACCAACACAACCGATAATAACTTCTCCCTCTTTCAAACTCTTGAGAACCCTGTTAAGTTTGTCCTCCCAGATGAAAAATCCACAACCACCATGTTTAGCATGACTTGAACATGATAGAAAGCTTCTATCGAAATTTTGTTGCGTCCATAAGGTACGTCTTTCTGCCAAACGACCACAATAACAAAGAACCACCTTTTCTTCTTTCTACTATTTTTTATCCAAAAAAGAAAGTTTTGGAGATATTATATTTATCGAGTTTGACACCAAAAATGAAGTGAAAATGGAGGGAACGCAGGTATTTGGCTTAATATGTGTTAAATAAGGGTAAAATGAATATTTGCTATTTTTTTATTCATGTTTAACGGACTGGTTGACAAGGTCCCCATTTTATAATAAGGGACATAGTTTAGGGACCAATTTGAGTCAAACAAAAGATTATGAACCATTTAAAAAATAGAGAAATAGTTTAGGGACTAAAAGGGTAATTTACTCTATTGTTAAAGTATTTAAACATTTAAAACTTCTAGAGATGAATCAGATTTTAGTTAAGCTTAAATCAAATTTTTGTAAAGAATAATTCACAAAAGTTGAAGAAAATTACTAGTGAAAAAAAAGGAACAAATTAAATTAATTAAGAAAAATGTTGTGTTACAAATAGATATATCAAATTAATGTCACACCAATTAATAAGGGATAAAAAAGATAGAACATTAAAAGTATGATCTCCCATTTAATTGATTGGTGACACCAGTTTGTAGAATTTGTTATAAATCTAGTACGAGTGTTAATAATATTCCAGTCACGCTGATATATAAATAGGCCTATGTACCACATTAAAACTCCTTACTCATTTGATTTAGTAGTGGAATATTTCTATTATAAAAACGAAAAAACTCAGAAAAAGGTTAGTAGGTTGCTTTCAGTGATTAAATTAATGTCCAAGGTCCCTGTACCAACATTTATGTGTGTTTACTTTTTGTGGAAGGGGTAGGAGACGACAAGCACAGCACCTCTCCAATATTTATGAAAACAAATGATATTTTTGGAGGGTCGGCATCGAAGGTCATAGGGAGAAAAGGATTCCTTTCCTTTGCCATTAGCGGTCTAAACGTATTAATTGATTTATCTATCTATCTCTATATATGTCATTAAGCGTAAAGAACATTTGCCACCGCCTGACAAATACAGTTGGGTTAAAGAACATTTGCCACCGCCTGACAAATGAGTTCTCACTTCAGCCCCTGTTTTTTGACTTTCGATGATGCCTTGCTGGTGCTTCCCATTCGGCCGCCAGAGGCCAAATGAATAGAAGCCAACCTTACATATGGCCTTGCTACAAATGCTGGTTTACTCAAAATGTCCCTTGAATCCGTGTCACGGGAAGACAATATGATTTATACCTCAACTTATTGGTTGGTGCTTAGAGCATTCAATGTATAATGTTAAAAAAATTTATAATTTTACAGAAGTTTAACTCTTTAATGGTGGGTAGTTTACAATAAATTATCTAACTCGTTTTCTAGTCATTCTCTAAAGTTACAAATTGTAAGCGGAATTTGCAAACACTTCCTACGAGCTTCAGAAATTCGTAAAAATTTCAACGAAGAACAGAAGTTCGTTCGTAGAAAGTATAAATAATTTTTTCAATCAAAATTTCGGGTTCTTACGAACAAAAGTTGTCCGTAAGAGTTCCTACGAACTTCTGTTGTTCGTAAAAAATATTAGATTTGTTTCTTATGAACAACAAAAGTTCGTAGAAATTATTTTGCAAATTCTTACCCTTCCACCACTGTAAGAGCTGCTACTGAGAAAAGGCAAGATCCACTTTTGCATTTGTATATTTGCCTTTCGTGAGGCTCCGTCACTACAGATGCTCTTAGTTGGGATGTAACCAAATTAGAAGATTTGTGTTTACACGGGGCATTTTTTTCCCAGCCCACTAATTATTTCTCGAGAAAAAGTAGAAGTAAGGAGGAAGATGAAGCATTACATGATAACTAAATAGAGATTTAATTAGTGATCTATCTATCTATCTATCTAACTAATAATATTTATTAAACACCTCATTGTTTTCCCCTCCTACTTTCCCACATTCTTGCTAAAGAAAAAGGAGGGAAAGAGTTTCATTTCTTCCGTTGAAACTCTACATATCTTCTCATCCCCCCCCCCCCCCCCCCCACACACACATATAGTCACCCACCCTTTGGTAGGACGGAACAAGAAATGAGGGTTAATACGACTCTTCAATGTAATTTGTTGAAAGCTGAATAATTCATCAATATTCAAAATTTTTAATGAGTTGTCATATTTAAACCAGTCACGTTGGAGGCCATATTAACCCTCCTTAAAAGTGTTAACAAATTTGGACTCGAAAAATTAGTGAAAGAAATGAAACATTTCTCTTAATATAATATACAAAGGAAAAGCGAAAAGATTCATTTTTTTAGTCCACTAAATTAGAATTTGTTTTATTCCCAAAACTTACTAATAACAATACTTCTTCTACAACCAAATGGGCTTGCCCCGATGGTTACCGAGGACCCTTGACTAGCAAGGGTCATGCGTTCGAGTCTCTCTCCCCCCTCCCCCGGGCTTGAACTTGTGGAAAAAAAAAACAATACTTCTTCTACAACTCTCATTACTCCAACAATATTACACAATTGTATTTATATACAAATAGAGATTCAATTAGAGCCATTGATCTCAGAGATGCAATCTCAGCCATACAAGATTAACTAACACCTAACAAACTATTAGTTACAAACTAACTCCTAACTACCTTACTGTTGCAAGAGCGTGGAGAGAGAGCTGTAAAAGAAGTATTGTTTCAGCCCCCTTCAAGCTCAGAGCAGGTGAAATCACTGTGAGCTTGAGAGTAAGAAACTGATGCTGAGAAATAGGAAAAACTTTTGTTAAAATATCCGCTACTTGAGCTTGAGTAGGAACATAGGCAATTTGGATAGCTTTAGCAGTGACCTTCTCCTTGAAATAGTGGTAATCAACCTCTATATGTTTAGTTCTGTGACACCCCGCCTATTTAAATATCGAGTGATCAATCCTTTATAAAAATAAAATAAGAATTTCATCTGTTCATTCTTAGCATCACTTTCGAAAACGTTTTAAAGTTTACTAAACACATAGTATTCAATAAGCCGGTGCGAAATTTTTATCTTTCATTAAACAACAACATGCGAAAATAAATGTAACAACCAAACCATACACACAGTAATAATTTGAATCCATTACAAGATAATTAGCTGAAATAAATAATATCGAATAAAATATCGGTTCCCAAGTCTAATAAAAATTCAACACAAATAATAAACCCGAATACACAGTCTGAACCGATATAAAAGAAATAGCTAAAGGGCAACACACCCAAATGAATAACTGAAACTGAATCCTACTCTAGGAATGAAGTAACTGAAGCGTCTAATCCAAATTCTGTAAGCCTCCACAAGTGCTGCAGCTACACATCCCTGGAATGAATCATCAAGCTTGACATTCTTGAGGCTGAACACCTAAAATATTTTGAAAAAGTAGACAAAATAGATTTGACACGGGTTAGATCCGAGAAAATATTTTAAAAGTATTTAGCAAGCATTTAAATCACAGTTTAAAGCAGTTATTGATTACATATATCAGTTTGTGCACACTCCCTTGAGTTCCTCACCTCTCATCTAATGTGCAAACCTAACGTCCCCTACTTATCCCACCTAGTTATTCTACCTAGCCTAACTAGATCCCATAAGTATCTAACTAATTGCTATCAGGTTTAGCCCACCCGTACCGTCTATACAGTACGCTATAATATACCCTTAATTATCATTAAGTCCTTTGTTAAGTTTCTCTTTAACTCCACTCGTACCGCCCATACAACACGCTATCCACTAACTAATAATTAACATTTTCCCTATGTTATTATTAATCCATTTAGTTAACATTTCACATATGTTATCACTAAATTATTTCATTAAGTTTTTTTAGTTATTTTATACTTTAGATATGCTCCATATCTTTTTATTATTACACATATTTAGAATGAACGTCACATTAGATATACACTATCTATCTCCCCTACTATTACACATAAGTATGACAATTCACACAAGTATATATATATATATATATATATATATATATATATATATATATATATATATATATATATATATATTCTCACCTACATTATGCTTTATACATCATTCATACATCACACCTACTTGTAGGCCCTAAAAAATTATTTTTCCAAATTTTTTATTTTTCTCTTGAAATTAACCTTCCAATAAACCTAGGTTCAAAAAATTAGGTCAAAATACATTTTGTGGCTATTTTTAAAAAATTCACAAAAAACTGCTCAAAATACCTTATTTATAAGGGTATGAGATAAGAGCTTCTTGTGAATTTTTTAAAAATAGCTACAAAATGTACGTTGACCTAATTTTTTGAATATGGATTTATTGAAAGGTTAATTTCAAGACAAAAATAAGAAATTGGGAAAAAAGATTTCATAGGGCCTAGAACTAGGTGTGATGTATACATCATGATGTAGGTGAGCCTTCCTCTCTCTTCCTCTCTCTCTCTCTCTCTCTATATATATATATATATATAGCATCTCCCGTATAGGCCACCGTCATGGACACTTGCATACTCTGCTATCAAGTCCAAATATCTCTCGTACTAAATTAAGGACTACCGATTCAGAATGTCTCAAATCAAACAACACACAATGGAAGCGAACATAGTACCAAGCCTATAGGTCACATACATACCAAACATACCCAATTGACCATCAATTCTATCGTACACCCAAATAGTCATCGTACCGAGGTTCTATATTCTGGGGCACAAATTCAAACCTCACTGAAATCGTCAAGGTGGGATCTCCTTCTGCGTGGAACCTCCCGTGACAGCAGGCAGCGAAGGTATGTTCACATACACAAAGAAAGCGTATAATAGATATAGATACAACCTATCCATATGTCGCATATATACATACGCATAACCTATAAATATAATCCGTACAGGTATGCATCCAACCTATAATATATTCCATATTGGTATACAGACAATCCATAAATATAATCCGTACGTAATATATCTCTCTCGAATACTCAACGTACTATCGATTCACAATTATAACATCTTATCGTATTTTTCGAGTATTATTCTCTACCCAAAGGGCCCTAGTTACCCCTTAAGTTATTTCAGTAGTTAATTCACTCATACACCACTGATCTACATCATAGGTTCACTCATACGATCCGTGATCCATTCTCATTCCCTCAAATTCATTATTTTACAATTCACATCCAATAGGTATTTGCTTTAATTCTCTTGTTATGGCTAAGCCTAAACCCCATATTAGGCCTACTGTAATTAAATATATACCTCATTATAGTTTAGAGATGTCCCAAAAGTTCCCCCGTTAATTATTCACAAAATCAGGGCTCAAACAAGGAAAATTGGGTAATTCTGGGTCACCAAATCGAGTCGTAAATTTTTTAGTAGATTAAACTCCCCACAGTAAAATTTTAATTTATTTCTTTACAGAACTCAAATTGACCTCATTCAAAGCTCATTGGAAATATAAGACATAAATATTTCCATAAATCTATGGCTCGCCCTCTAATTCTAAGTACAATTAAAATGGTACACATTTAAAGTCACATACAAAATTCTGGCTGATTATTATCGTGGAAGATTAAACACCCTGTTGTAAAATTGTGATTTCTCCCTCTACAGAACCCCAAATGACCTTATTCAAAGCTCATTGGAAATATAAGACATAGACCTTTTAAAAAATCTATGGATCGCACTCTAATTTTAAGTTCAATTGAAATAGCATACATTTGAAGTCATGTAATTTTTTTTGGTAGATTGACATATTATGTTCATCAATTAAATCCTAAGTCATTCAAGATTCAACCAAGAACCCATCAAGATTCCATCTTAATCATCACATATATTCTTTAATTTTATCTTCACATAGAGATTCATTTTATATTCAATCCTACACCGAATCATGAGTTCTATTCATCTAAAACCCAAGAACATAATTGAAATCATGAAATTGAAAATCCAACACTACTTGGGTATTATAACTTCTTCAAAAACATGCAAGATAAACACTTGCCTTGTATTTGTAGGCCTGAATTCATTTTAGGATGATGAGGTTGCTCTCTCCTTATTTCGATTTCGATTTCGACACGTCGGTGGTGAGAATTTACGTAGAAATCCTAGGTTTTCTTCTCTTCTTCCTCTCATATGGCCTCTCCCCTCTCAAATTTATGTTAACCCTAGCCTCTAACTCAAAGGGGCAGATATAAATTTATAATTTTCGGAGTTTTTCCTACCCTAATCTTCCAACTGATCGAAATGCCCTTAAACGGTGTCGGGTTGGTCTAGAATTGCTCCGGGGCCCAAAAAATACACCAGGGTATACCATTCTAACTATTTCGACCCATTCAGAAATAACCATGACCTCTAAATCATCATTCGAGTCACTCTATACTAATATCCCATATTGAACTAAAATTATTCCACACACAACTCTCGATTGAGGTTTAATCTAATTACATCAATATCACTCGCTACGACGTCTATTAATTTCCACATTTTATTTACTACATCCTAAGTAAATTTATCTCATAATATTAATCTTATTCTCTTCCGATTAGTATTTAATAATCACATAATTATTCCATCAACAATAATCATTATCTCTCAAAAATATTATATTTCATCAAATCACGGCACATGTGTAATTTAAAATTTACCGAATTAATTAATTTCAAATTACTCAGAAATACGCGGTGTTACAGGTTCTAGAGTGGAAAATAAGATTAGTGGCTAAAGAGATTGCAGAATTGTTATCACACCATAAGAGAGGAACAAAATATGATGTGACTTTGAGATCTTTAAGTAGATAAGTGACCCAAGAAATTTTTGCTGCTGTATGAGCCAAAGACCTATATTCAGATTCTGTAGAGCTTCTGGCCACAATATGTTATTTTTTTGAACTCCAACTAATCAAATTTATGCCCGAGTACACTCAAAAACCTGATGTGAATCTTCTATTAGAGTTGTCCCCTGCCTAATCAGCGTTAGAAAAAGCTGTGGTATGAGTGGAAGTTGGCTTGAATTGAAGTTCATAATTGAGAGTGCGCTTAATATATCGTAAAACTCTTTCAACAACCCCGAAATGAGAGGATTTGGGATTGTGCATATGCTGGCACAGAGAACTGACAGAAAGGGATAAATCAGGCCTTGTGACTGTGAGATATTGTAATGCCCTAACAATGTATCTGTATAAGGATGGATTAGAATATAGGACGTCAGGTTTGAAAATTCTTTGTTTATATTTAAAAGAACAAGGTGTTGGAGATGGCTTGTAATCTGTCATGTTTGTCTTTTTGAGAAGATCAATTGCATACTTGGATTGATGAATAAGGCAGCCTTGAGAATTAAGAGTCACTTCAATAACAAGAAAATAAGAGAGATTACCTAGAGATTTCATAGATAAAGTGGTGCTCATAGATTGAACCAAGTCAGCAATAACTAAGGAGCTTGAGCCAGTTAACAAACTATCATCAACATAGACCAGAAAAATTATGATATGATGGGCAGATGATTGCATAAAAATAGAGGGATCAACTATACTTGAATGAAATCCTTGGTTAAGTAAAAATGAGGAAAACATTGAGAACCATGCCCTGGGAGCCTGTTTTAGGCCATATAGAGATTTATGAAGTTTGCAAACAAACGTTGAATGCGAGGGATCTTTGAAACGTGAAGGTTGGCACATATAAACCTCTTTGTTAAGATTACCATGGAGAGACGCATTAAAAACATCCACATATTGAATAGGCCAGTTATTAGAAAGAGCTAGGGATATAATGACTTTGAAGGTAGGCTGTTTATCCACTGGACTAAAAGTTTCAAAATAGTCAAGACCAGCTTCTTGATGAAACCCTTTAGCAACCAAGCTAGCTTTGTGCCTAAATAAAGTACCATATGCATTTGTCTTCAATTTGAACACACATTTGTAACCAATGGGAGTTTTGTGAGGAGGTGGAGGAACTAAGGACCAAGTATTCAGTGATTGTAAAGCTGTAAACTCTTCTTATATTGCTTGTATCCACTCAGGAACTTTAGATACTTAAGTAAAATGCTTTGGTTATATAGTAGAAGAAGGTGCTGATTTGGTTACATGACTTTGATATTTGGGATTAGGTTTGATAATACATGCCATTGATCTGGTAGTCATAGGATGAATATGTGGAGGATGGGAGATGATATGAGAAGGGAATTAGGTAAAGAGGAAGATTCTCTAGAATTATTTTAAAAAGTTGAGTAAAGAGTAGGAGGTTGGGATGGTGTGGTAGAGAGTAGCTGTTGAGTTTGAAGTTATTGTAAAATTGGTGTTGAAGATAAGGTAGATTAAGGTATTGAACCATAAGGTGGTGGTGATATGGATGGAATGAGGTTTGATGTGGATGGGATAGAGGAGTGAATTAAATGAGGATCAAGAAAAGGATTTTACAAGTAAGAGTCGATTTGAGATTGGGATTTGTAGGGAAAAACTTGTTAAAAAAATACATGTCTAGAAACAAAATTCTATATGTTTTAATATCAAGACATCTATATCCTCTCGTATTTGGACAATAACCAAGAAAAATACACTTAGTAGCTCTAGTTGAAGTTTATGATCAGAGTAAGGTATTGTCCAAGGAAAACACAAAGCACCAAATGATTTAAATTCCAGATAATTGGGAGATTAATGGTGAAGGCATTAAAAATGAGATTTGAAAGACAACTATTTCTTTGGTACTCTATTAATAAAAAAATTAGATTTGAGAAAAGCTTCTAACCAAAACTTTATTGATAAACTTGACTGCTGAAGTAAAGCAAGAGCAGTTTCAGTTATATGTCTATGTTTTCTTTCCACTACTCCATTCTGTTCAGGAGTATGTGGAAAACTTCTTTATTGTGCGGTACCTTAAAACTGAAGATAAGAAGCAAATTGTGTGTTGATATATTTTGTGCCATTGTCTGTCCTAAATGTTTTGATTATAGTTTGATATTGTGTGGACACTAAAGTAGTAAAGACAAGATATTTAGAATAGGCTTCAGATTTATTTTTTATAGGATGAAATCAATAAAATTTACTATAATCATCAATGAAAGTGATATAATATCAAAAGTCTTTGAAGGAATTAATAAGAGCAGGTCCCCACACATCTGAATGTACTAACAAAAAAGGACTATTAGATTTAGTTACAGATAAAGGAAAAGAAAGTTTATGAGAATGTTCACAAAGTTCACATACTACTTCAGAAGGCATAGTTGCAGTTTGTAGCTGGTTTGCCAGTTTATTGAACAACTCTTTGGATGGATGGCCCAATCTGTTATGCCATAACAGAGAAGATGTGCGTGTTTGACAGATGAAAAGAGTGCTAACAGGATTGAGACAAGAAGACTGGTGCAATGTATAGAGTCCTTTATTACATAGGCCCTTGTGAATTATGCTCTTGGTTACATTATCCTGGATATAATTTGCCTTGAAATATAAAATCACAGAACAATTGTTATCAGAAGTAAGTTTATGAATAAGTATAAGATTTGAAGTGATGTTAGTATATAAAGAATATTATGTAGTATGAGAGAGGTTGAGGGAGTAGAAAATTTACCATATCCTGTATTTTGGATAAGTAATTTTTTACCATCCCTTATAATTACACCATCTGAGCCATAGTATGGAAAACTTAGATCAATATCAGCTAAATTATTGGTGATGTGATCATTAACACCTGAATCCAAAAGCCATTGTGAGTTGGTTGGTGTTGCTGAAGGAGCAATAATAGTTTGTCTTTTAAATATTTGGCTTTGATAGTTATTATCCATTATATACCAATAATCAAGAGGCCTATTGTTGATACCAAAATTAATATGCTGATGTGGACGAATAATAAGAAGACACGTGTCAATCTACGCGGCACAATAGCAACGAGGAAGATTGTTTCCCCGACCAACATACTCACTACGAGCAACAAGTATACTCCGAGGAACGCCAGTCTTTCGAGGAACACCAACCCTCCGAGGAACTCTTATCTTTCGAGGAACTCCAATGCTTCGAGGAACTCTTGGACGACGAGCAACTAAGGCGGTTCGAGCTGCATCTCGACCACGGCATTAATTGCCAGATAATCAACAGTTCAACTATTCATTGAATGCTTATCATCTTGACGCGCACGTTTGAAGAACATTAAATGAATTACCCTTTCATATGTGTATCATTTAATGTAACACCCTTTCATGTACAGCCTAAGGGCTATAAATACCTTGTATCACCCTCATTCAAATGGACCGGAATTTCTTGATAGCACTTGTAATCGAGAATTCCCAAACACTCAGCAATAACATAACAGTGGACGTAGGCCATTCATATAAGGCTGAACCACATTAAAATCTTTTGTCTTATTTATTTATCTGTGATTAAATAATTAGAGTAATCTAGTTTTTTACATCAACAGATTGGCGCCGTCTGTGGGAAGCGATTGTTATTATCGTTTTTCACCAAAAATCATTCATCATCAATGGCGGATAATCCAGAATCTAGCAATCAAAACGCTGGAAATGCTGGAAATCCTCCAAATCCCTCTGCACCTCCAGATTTGGCCGGGATTATGACGAATCTGGCTCAAGGACAAACCGCCATGTAAGAAACAATGAGGCAACTCATACAAACCCTTCACGGCGGTGCACCTGCACGTTCAGGACAGCGAAGTGGTCAGAGGCAAACTTATTTACTTTCTTCACGATCCAGGCGTACTGAGTCATATCGTAATGAGGAGTCTGATGATTTCTCTTATCATCCTGGGCGAACTTCGTCAATAAGGGTTACAGATACTGATCAACGTATAACTCTCTCTCCAGAAAGACCCAGTGCCTTAGAAAGACTGAGTAGGGTGTCTCCTTTCAGTCGATTAGGCCCTAGGAGTAATAGGAGTCCACCTAATACCATGTCGAGGAGTTTTCGACAACCATCAGATCTAAGAGAAGGATCAGCACAATCACGACCAGTTGCTCGTCAAGAGAGATCTCAAGAGGCTACTTCAGAACGATCTATTGCTCGAACCAATAGGCCCGAGGAAGGAAATGAAGCGTGGAAAGGATCCCTTCAGCGGTTGGAGGATACATTGGGAGAAATGGCTAAGACGAAGAATCCCCTACAACGAACTTTTGTTCAAGGGACACCTTTTGTCTAGGCCATTGTGAATTTTTCTACACCGTCAAAGTTTAAAGCACCAGTAGTGACCCCCAAATATGATGGAAAGACAGATCCTGTTCTTCATATAGAGCAATATCAAGCTGCCGCCGATATCTATGCTGCCCCCGACGAGATGAGATGCAGAGCGTTCTCAGGAACTCTTACTGGAGCTGCCCAGATATGGTACAACAATCTTCCTCGGGGTAAGATTTCAACTTTCTTTCAGTTGGCCGAGTTGTTCATCGACAATTTCTATTTTGGAGCAAAGTCAGTAAAATGAGTAGCACACTTGTTAAGTGTTAGACAAAAATCTGGTGAGAGTACTAGAGATTACATAACTCGTTTCAATAACGAGAAGCTGGAAGTCATAGATTACGAGGAGAAGACAGCAATCACCGCCTTGATGAGTGGGTTGTTGCCTAATAAGTTGTATTACACCTTGGCGAAAGATCCACCTAAAACTATGTCAGAGTTGATGGCAAAAGCGGCCAAAATCATGAATGCCGAGGAAGCTATGGCTGCAAAGAAGAATATGGATAAAGACACCAAGGTGGACGTCGACAAGTCTAAAAATAAATAGCATAAGTGCAATGGCGGTGATAAGCGTTCTAGAAATAATAAGTCATCATGGGAAGTCCTGAAGAAATTCGATAATTATACTCCCTTGAAAATGGGTATTAATCATGTCTTGGAAGAAATCAAGAATAGCGAGGAAGTAAAGTGGCCGAAGAAACTGAGGTCAGATCCTGATGCGAGGAATAAGGATAAATATTGCGAGTTCCACAAAGATCATGGCCATATGACTAAAAATTGCATAGCTCTTCAGAACGAGATTGAAACACTCATCCGAAGAGAAAAGCTAGCAAAGTATGTTGATCGGGGAGGTGAAAGAAGAAATAATGATCGAACTAGAGAGAGATCTAGATCTCCTCGTCGAGCAGAGGAGAAAAAGAAGAGAGGTCATGAAGATGATGCCGAGGATGACCCCGATCTTCCCAAGAAACCAAGGCAGCCGGAACGAGAGGTATTTTCCATACGTTTTGGGTCATTTGATTGTAATGTTATTACAGGAGGAGATGGAGGAGGAGGAGATCTTACTGCAGAAAGAAAAGCTTACCTCGGAGAGGCACAAGCTTGCTCGTACATTCAGCGAATAAATTTGGCCGAGGAGGATCGTCCGAGGAAGGTAAACAAAGATAAGCTGGTTATTGGCTTTTCAAAAAATGACCTGGCAGGTGTTCTTTACCCTCACGACGACCCTTTGGTGATCAAAATGAGGATGAAAGAAGTAGTGATTTCAAGGGTACTGGTAAACAATGGCAGTTCGGCAGACATCATGTACTATTCATGCTTTGACAGTTTAAATTTGAAATTATCTCAATTGGAGCCTTGTCACAGACCTCTTCTGGGTTTCGCTGGCGAGAAAGTTTTTCCACTTGGGACGATCAAGTTGGATATATTCATTGGAACTTGGCCTGCTTGTCGAATAGAGAGAATACGCTTCTTTGTGATGGATAAGAATGTGCAGTCAGCCTACAACACCATCATGGGAAGAGTTGGTTTGAAGAAGTTCGAAGCAGTCCCATCTACAGTACATCAATGTTTAAAATTCCCAATAAATTTCGGAGTGGGAGTGGTGAAAGGTGATCAAAAAGTAGCTCGAGAATGCTATTATTCATCTGCCGAGCAAGAGGAGCTTGAAGAGTCAAGTAAAGAGACTACTACTTACCAGGTGGATGAAAGTACGGAAATTGAAACACTTGATCCGAGAGATGAATCCCAACTTGTAAAAGGACAGGTGGTAGAATCTACAGAAAATGTTATTCTGGACGACGAACACCCTGAACGAGTAACCCAGATAGGTTCATCGTTGGATGCTTCAATAAAACAGGAGTTGATAACTTTCTCGAGAAACAGAAAGAAAACTTTTGTGTGGAGTCATGAAGACATGCCAGGAATAGATCCAAACTTCTTATGTCATGAGCTCAATGTGAATAAGGAGATCAAGCCTGTAAAGCAGAGAAGAAGGGTATTTAGCCCCGAGAAGAATCAAGCTATTCAAGAGGAGGTCGACAAACTCCAGAAAGCCCAATTCATTGAAGATGTGAAGTATCCGGACTGGTTGGTAAATGTGGTGATGGTAAAGAAGAAAAATAATAAATGGAGAATGTGTGTTGATTTCACTGATCTCAACAAGGCCTGCCCAAAGGATCACTTCCCATTGCCCAGAATTGACCAACTAGTGGATGCTACCTCGGGGCACGAGATGCTCAGCTTCATGGATGCTTACTCTGGTTACAACCAGATCAAAATGAAACCTGAAGATAGGGAAAGCACTTCTTTTATTACCCCTAGGGGAACTTATTGTTATAATGTTATGCCTTTTGGTTTGAAAAATGCAGGAGCGACATATCAACGGCTGATGAATAAGGTTTTTACCGAACAAATCAGTTGCAACATGGAAGTCTATGTCGACGATATGCTGACAAAGAGCAAGAAAGCTGCTGAGCATCTAGTTGATTTAGGTCAGACCTTTGATCAACTGGATAAATACCAGATGAAGCTCAACCCGACGAAGTGCACCTTTGGAGTACGAGAAGGAATGTTCCTCGGGTACATCGTCAACTAGCGAGGCATTGAGGCAAATCCAGCAAAGATCAAAGCTCTTTTAGGGTTGCGATCTCCAACGACGAAGAAAGAAGTGCAGAGTCTTACAGGACGAGTTGCAGCGCTCAATAGATTTATATCTCGAGCAACTGATAGGTGTCTTCCATTATTCAAAACACTCCAAAAAACTTTCGAGTGGAATGATGAATGTGAAAAAGCCTTTCAAGACTTGAAGAAATATCTGGGAACACCTCCATTGCTGTCCAGACCAGTGATGGGTGAAAAGTTGTACTTATACCTGGCAGTATCAGAGAATGCAGTCAGCTCGGCATTGATCAGATTGCAGAATGGAGTCCAGAAGCCAATTTATTACACAAGTAAGGCTTTCCGAGGTGCAGAGATCAGGTACCCAAAGTTGGAAAAATTGGCATTGGCATTAATTGAAGCAAGTAGAAGAATGAGGCCATATTTTCAGGCCCATACCATCATCGTGTATACCGACATGCCATTAAGACAAGCTCTTCATAAGCCAAAAAAGTCAGGGAGACTGATGTACTGGGCAATAGAGCTCGGTGAATATGATATTGTGTATGAACCCAGATCATCCTTAAAAGGGCAAGCTGTAGCAGACTTTATAGCAGAGTTTACATATCCTGATACCCCCAAGGAACAAAAGTTGCTCGCTGACCAACCTGTGGATGTTACAGGATCAACAGACATAAGTATAGACCAACTCCGGTTGGTAAAAGGGCTTGTGGATGTAGAAAAATCATCAAATTCAAACCCAGACCAACTCCGGTTGATAAAAGGGCGAGAAGAGATGGTTGACGAGGAGCAAAAAATACCAGGGGAGGATGAAACAAAACAGCAAATATTTCATCGAGGAACGCTGTCAGATAAGAATTTTGAAAACGAGTTACCTACGTGGAGATTGTATGTAGATGGGTCATCTTGTACAACAGGTTGTGGAGAAGGGATTGTTTTGAACACCCCAGACGAGATTGACATGGAATATGCCTTACGATTCCAATTCAAAGCTTCCAATAATGAGGCTGAGTATGAAGCCTTGATATCAGGTCTTAATTTAGCAAAGATTATGGAAGCGCAACAAGTGATGGTATTCAGTGATTCTCAATTAATTGTGAATCAGATGATGGGAACGTATGCAGTTAAAGGAGAAATAATGGTCAAGTATCATGCAAAGGCGATGGAGTTGTTGGCAGAATTTGATGACATTCAGTTGATCAGAATACCAAGAATGGAGAATGCACAAGCAGACGCACTGGCTCGATTAGCATCAGCTACTCATACCGAGTTGCGAAGAACGATACCAATTGAGGTGTTAGAAAGTCGAAGCATAGATGAAGGCCTGACGATGAATGTTATTTCCTTTGATTTAGGACCATCTTGGATGGATCCCATCAGGGCATATGTCGAGGAAGGAGAATTACCGGAGGATAAGATCGCTGCCAAGAAATTGAAGTTTAAAGCTGCTCGGTATGTACTAACTAATGGTGTTTTGTATAGACGAGGAATTATGGCAGGTTTGCAAAGATGTGTACATCCCTCCGAGGTGAAAGAATTGATTGAAGAGATCCATGAAGGGTCCTGTGGAGCCCATGTAGCAGGTCGAACACTTTTGCAAAGGGTGATGACGCAAGGATACTACTGGCCAACGATGAGGGCTGATTGTATAGCCTATGCTAAGAAATGTGATAAATACCAACGTTTTTCTTCCATCCGACGTACTCCACAAGCATTGTTGACACCCATAACTTCCCCTTGGCCATTTGCCATATGGGGAATTGATCTGGTTGGACCACTGCCAACGACCCGAGGAAGATTCAAGTACCTCGTCGTCGCAGTGGATTATTTTACTAAGTGGGTAGAAGCTGAGCCTCTGATTGATATGACATACGAGAAGGTATACCAATTCGTTTGGAAGAATATCATCTGCTGATATGGTCTCCCTCATGCCTTCATCACAGACCATGGAACACAGTTTGATAACGAGGAGTTTGCCGCCTATTGTCATCAGTCAAATATTTTGAAGGTTCATTCAGCACCAGGCCATCCTCAAAGCAATGGACAGACTGAAGTGACGAACAGAACATTATTAAATGGTTTGAAGAAGAGGTTAAGTGAGGCTAAAGCTAATTGGATTAATGAGCTACAATCAGTATTGTGGGCTTACCGAACAACTCCCCGAGCAGCAACTGGAGAATCACCATATATGCTGGCGTTTGGAAGTGAGGATGTAATACCTGTTGAGTTGGGTCTCCCAACACACAGAGTGCTGAATTTCAATTCCCTAGTCAGTGACTTGATGAGAAGATTAGATTTGGACATGCTCGAGGAGGTTAGAGAAGAAGCAGCCATTAGGAATGCTGCATATCAACAACGAACAACTTTGTTCTATAACAAGAGGGTGAAGAAATGCGATTTAAAGGAAGGAGATTACGTGCTAAAGAAGGTCATTCAGAAGAACAATAAATTGGAAGAAAATTGGCATGGACCTTATCGAGTTACAGAAGTTGTTCGACTAGGAACTTACCGAATAGCAACTCTAGAAGGAGAGGAATTCAAGAATGCATGGAATGCTGAACACCTACGCAAGTATTATCAGTAATGTAAAATGTAAAGCAGTTCTATCAATATGAATAAAACGATGATGTTTCACCATCTTCTCTCCTTTTATTGAAAGTTTTTCGGGGAATACTAGTGTACAACACCACGCTGCTCGACAGCAAAAAGAAGACGATAGTTCAGACCCACGACCAACTCCGATTGGTAAAAGGGTGAGAACATACTATACTCCTTTGGTTAGGAGGCATACACTAGCGTGACCAACTCCGATTGGTAAAATAACTAGTGGACACTGATAGTTCGAGCGTGATCAACTTCGGTTGGTAAAATAGCGAGAACAAACTATACTCCTTTGGTCAGGAGGCATACACTAGCGTGACCAACTCCGGTTGGTAAAATAACTAGTGGACACTGATAGTTCGAGCGTGATCAACTTCGGTTGGTAAAATAGCGAGAACAAACTATACTCCTTTGGTTAGGAGGCATACACTAGCGTGACCAACTCCGGTTGGTAAAATAACTAGTGGACACTGATAGTTCGAGCGTGATCAACTTCGGTTGGTAAAATAGCGAGAACAAACTATACTCCTTTGGATAGGATGCGTACACTAATGTGATCAACTTCAGTTGGTAAAAGAGTTAGTGGACATGATAGTTCAAACCCATGACCAACTCCGGTTGGTAAAAGGGCAAGAACAACATTCTTAAAAATGCCAATTTCGGCTGGTTAAGAAACAAAATATGCCAACTTATGTTGGTCGGAAGATTTTGAAATAGGTTCCTCGCCAGCAGGAGGATCATTTAAGGTCTGAGGAGAATTGATAAAATTCAAGTCCTTCAACATTCTGACATTCATTACTGAAGGAGTGTCCAATAGATGCTCTGGACGAGATACCTCGATCTGAGAATGAAGATTGTAATCACCGAGGTATTGTGCAATTAAGCTCCGAGGAATGGCACGAGCTGGGATCCATTCCTTGTCCAAATTGAACGGTGTCACAGGCAGGTCAAGCACCCCGGGGTCATAATAGTCCCACAAGTAGTGTCCCTGTTCAAGTTTCAACACGCATAAGGCATTCAACCAGCCTTGTTTATAGCCCTCATTAGTGGCATTCTGGATACGAGCATCTAAATGGAATAATGCCTCGTTGTACCCAGCCATCCAAAATTCCCTGGGCTACTTATGGAATTGGAAGGTCAGTCTCTCCAACTGCTCGTGAAGGCTTTTTGCAAAAATGTCCTTATTCTCTAAAGCAGACTTCATCGCAGTAAGTTGATCCTCCAAATTTAGGATTTTCTTGGACATTTCAGACAAAGCCCGATCTTTGGCATTCAGTTGGTACGCTTGGGTTTCCAATGTTGACAGAGTACGAGCTTCTTCAATACTACGAGGAGTTCTTGATCGACCCCGAGCAGCTGGAGTACTTCGTTCCTCGACAACATCCTGGGCAACTCTTCCTCGCCCACGAGAACCTCTTCCTCGTCCCCGAGTAGAAGTAGAAGTACCAGATCTTCACAGGACATCCAACTCTTGCCTTAATTTGGCATTCTCAACCTCTAAGAAGGAAAATCCCTCATCGGTCACTGGGATTACCGCTGTTGAAGAAGAGGCTGCAGACTTATATTGTGCTAGTTCTTTCTGCAAATTATTATTTTCTTGCTCCAGCAGTTCAGCAATTTGTCTACAAGCTTCAACTTCTCCCTTTAGGGTCCTCTCCCTGACATCATACCCAGCAAGGAGTTTGTCATATCCCTTCTCGGCAGAAAGCTGTTGATATTTCTTTTCATACCCCTCATGTAACAAGGCATTTGACTCCTTGTACTGAGTCTGAAGATCTTCTAGAGTATATTGGAGCTCCTCGATCATATCATAGTAGGCCACGTTATTAGCCACAACTCGATCAAGTAAGCCCTTCAGATATTGATAAGCTTCTACTGCCTGCTCTGAAGCACCATGGCCAAGGATGTCGGCAACTTCTGATGCACTGAGGTCTGTGTGACCAGCTTTATAATACTCATGGCATTGCTGCATCAACTTTGTGTCATTAGCAGACAAAAGATCCATCCTGGCCAGAAACTAACAGAGAAAGAAAAAGAAGATCAAGACAGAGTGCAGATAAAAAAGAGACAATCATATGGAAGAGAAGAACTCAAATTTTATTAGATCATAAGGCAAAGTTACAAAGATCTGAGATACAAAGTACAAGTAAAAGAAAAACAGAAAGAAAATACCGAACAACTTCACACCTTTTCCTTGTCTCCCAAGACTTTCTCGGGAGGCTGGGACGAGGAGCTTGGTTGCTCGGTGGAGATAATGAGTTGGTCGGCGGGAGCTGGAACTTGTTCTGGAGGAGCTGGCAAAGATGAAAGCTCCTCGTCAGCAGGCTGGGTAAGGATGATATCACCCACTACCAATGAAGATTCTTCTGAGGCAGCTTCGTCCTCTTCTTCATCCTCGATGGCTGGGGGAGGACCAGGGAGATGCTGTTGAAATAGCTCGGAGTCCTCGCTCACTTTTAATTCTTGCAAAGCTGCAACCCAGCCATCTCGGAAGCACTTCAAACTTCCATATTGCACTTGAGTCATCATAGCAGCTACTCCCTTGTTCCACCCTTTGTCCCAACCTGTGCTGAAAGACTTCTTTATTGCCTTCTTTCTTTTTGTTTTCTCCGAGGAGAGCTTCTCGGATAGAAGGTCCTCGGAGGCTTTCAGCTTCACCTCCAACTCCTCCTTCTGACGATTTGCTTCGCGCAGAAGGGTCAGCTTTTCCTCAGCTGATTTCAGCTTATTTTCAAGCTCCCCGAAGGTGGTGAGCTTCTCGGAGTATTTCTTATTTTCCCTCTCCAAGTCCTTCACTTTATTTCCCAACTGCACCTTCTCTGCTTCAGATGCAGCCAGTTTTTTCTCCCATTCACCTTTATCCTCGTCGTACTTCTGACGGGATTCCTTCAGAGATTGGGCCAAACCCTGGAATGCATCCTCTACTCCATACGAGGAGCTTGAAGCCTTGAGTGCTTCATCTTTCTTCACAATGGTGTTGAAGCAACTCACCAGCTGAAAAAAGAAGGTATTGATGAGTTAGTGCCGAGATACATATATTGATAGAAGGAAATAAAGAATTCAAGATAAGAAGAAACTTACTGAAGCGATGTGACGAGTAGCTAGGGATGTCAGCATATCCCTAGGCATGTTTTCCTCGATGCCTTGGACTTCAGGAATAATCCAAGTCTTTACCGAGCTCATTGCAGAGCTCGGGGGAATAATGGTTGGAACACCAGCTCCACTAGTTTGGAGCTGGGGAATGACTTCAGAAAAACTAACCGAGGAAGACTTCTTCAATCTCCTCGGTGTCTTCTCAACAACCTCAACCAAAGAAGAATTTTTGGTTGGAGAGATAGTGATTACTTCCACAGGCGCATTCTTCTGTACAGGAGCCACTGGGGGCTTCTCGACGACCTTCTGAGGAGCAGCAGAAGGGGCAGCATCAACTTTCTTTGTCCCCTTTGGGACATCGGCTTTGCTTCTCTTTCCATCTCCAGCAGATGAGGTCTCTTCAAAGAGAGCAGGAACTCTTCTCTTGCCCATCTTCTGGCTCAAAGGAATGTGAGAGTCTGGTGAAGAGTCTTCAGAAGCTGGCAATGGTTCGCTAATGCTAGCCACAGGACGAGCAGTATAAGAGGATGTATAGCTTCTATACTGCAACAAGTATGAAGCAGACCTAATGTGTTTGTCTGCAACCTTCTGATGCAAACTCCAGATATGTTTTAAATGCTTGATATTAACTTCTGTTTCTTTTGGAGTTTTTCTCTTGCTGTCAACTGCAAATAAAAACATAGTGAAATATCAGTCATACATTTTGTCAAACACAATGAAATCATAATTTCAAAAAACAAAATAAGATGAAAATAACCTATCCCATTGCCATATGGAGGGCATTTGGGACCCTCATATACTTCGTCTCCAACCAGAGGGGCATGTTGCCAATTTTTTATAAATACTCCATGTTCAAAATAATCCCTGTTGGCATCAGGGAGGTTGACTACTAGAGCCCTATTCAAAAATCTAGTTTTTAAATAATAAACATTGTCTAAAACAGCCCATCTATAACAGTACATAATCTCAGGAATTCCTATACGAGTTCCATGAGTTTGATTTAACCTATACACCCCATTAACTATTCTCCAAGTGTTGGGGGCTATTTTTGCAGGGACAACATCGAAATACTGACAGAACTCTAAGAATAAAGGGTTTGGTGGAAAAGAAAATCCACATTCAGCAATAAAGAGGCTAGGGAACCAATGTCCCTCAGCCAAATCAAAATAACTTGAAGGCTCAGAAAGAACCTCCAAAATTACCCAAGATGGAATAGAGAAATCAGAACGGAATTTCTCAAGAGACTCAATAATGTAAACCATGATGAATAAAAGAAGAAGGAAGAAGAGCTTACAGGGAAAAAAGAGATCTGTTGACAAACAAACGAAGAAAATGATGGACGCACAGGAGAGAGAAAAGCTATAGAAAACTCGAAAGCAGAAATTGAAAAGGTAGAAGACGATGGGATTGCCTCTGAAGCTTAAATACTTTGCCTAGGGAAATGGCAAAACAAATGATTACAAAAAGGAAACTATTACGCTACCGGCGGCTAAAAGGACAAAAAGGGCACGAAGATCGAAGCGCCTATAAAAATGCAAAAAGGTGGATTCTGCGAATTTGGAAGGAAATTCAAATATGAAGAAAAGGCTCCTAAAACCCAGGAAGGTCATTTAATATCGCCATATACCGAGAAAGAATGTTCTATACTCCTCAAAGTTCAAAATATGAAACATTGGGGGCTTCTGTTGATACCAAAATTAATATGCTGATGTGGACGAATAATAAGAAGACACGTGTCAATCTACGTGGCACAATAGCAACGAGGACGATTGTTTCCCTGAGCAACATACTCACTACGAGCAACAAGTATACTCCGAGGAACGCCAGTCTTCCGAGGAACACCAACCCTCCGAGGAACTCTTATCTTCCGAGGAACTCCAATGCTCCGAGGAACTCTTGGACGACGAGCAACTAAGGAGGTTCGAGCTACATCTCGACCACAGCATTAATTGCCAGATAATCAACAGTTCAACTATTCATTGAATGCTTATCATCTTGACGCGCACGTTTGAAGAACATTAAATGAATTACCCTTTCATATGTGTATCATTTAATGTAACACCCTTTCATGTACAGCCTAAGGGCTATAAATACCTTGTGTCACCCTCATTCAAAGGGACCGGAATTTCTTGATAGCACTTGTAATCGAGAATTCCCAAACACTCAGCAATAACATAACAGTGGACGTAGGCCATTCATATAAGGCTGAACCACTTTAAAATCTTTTGTCTTATTTCTTTATCTGTGATTAAATAATTAGAGTAATCTAGTTTTTTTACATCAACACCTATGGTTGTTTTTTAAACAGATTTGACATACCAAATTTGTGTCTGATTGGGAGAAATTTTTCAGATTAAAATTCCCTGAAGTATGAGCTCGAGTTCCTCCTTGAAAATTATTTTGAAAATTTCCTTTAATGTTTCTTCCATTAAATCTTCCTCCTCTTTGATTTATTCCTTTGCCTCTGTTATTTAGATTATAGTTGTTTCTATAGGCTGGAAATGCAGTAAAATTATCTACTGATAGATTTTCTTCATTAGTAACATGAAGTTCTTCGAAAATCAAGAGAACATGAAGCTGATCCATAGTTAGTGGTTCAGTTTTTGCTCGAAGATATGTTTTTAAAGAATTAAACTCTCTTGGAATACCTTTCAAAGTGCTTAGGACCAAATCTTCTTCTTCAACAGGTGTAGAAATCATAACAATCTTTGCAACAACATTCTTGATTTTTGATACATATTCCTCCATTGTCATTGATCCTTTTGTCAAAGTAAGAAGTTGTAGCTTCAGTTGATGAACATGAGACCTTGAAAGAGAGGTGAATTTTTCTCTAAAGCATCCCAAATTCGAAAGGAAAATTCAAAACCAAGGACTAAAGGTTGAATGACAGGTGTGAGAGTTGCAATTATACAACTCTTGTTATGTTTGTTGATGTAATTCCATTTTGTGAATTGGGAATTCTCAATTGACTTACCACTATTATCAAGAACGAATTGTACTCACTTTGATTCAGATTTGATATAGTCAAGAAGCTTGTTTACATCTAACACATTTATCATTTTTGCTTTCCAAATGATGAAATTGGTGTTGTCCTATTTGACACTGATTAAGGAATGAATATTTGAAAGTAGAAATATCAAACCATGAGGTAGGTCTGATTCAGAATTTGAACTTAAACTCATGATTATAAGAAATTTATTGAATGCAAACAGATTTGATGATCGGTGAGGTTTTTGATGAAACCCTAACTAAATTGATATAGCTAAGAAAAATGAATTTTGGAAGAATGAGTGATGGTTTTGGATCAGACTGTAATACCCCGTAATTTTATTGGTTTTATTTAATGGGATTAATTAAATTAAATGAGAATTAATTAGAAATTACTCCGAATTTAAATACTAGCGAGATGTGAGTTGGTATTTGATTATGATGATAATGTTGAATATTACTGGATATATGTGGTAACACATGATTATTTAATTTATCAAAATTGTCGCGAGTCATAAATACGACAATTCGAGAAATTTAGTTGGGACGCACGTGTCAATCACGTTTGGATTCAATTTAATTGAATTGAAAAGTAAATTATTATTTTATCATTCGTATGGCCATTTTGAGCGTGCCAATGTGTCCAAAGGGGTCGAAATAGTCAGAAAACACTAGCCGGAGGTTTAGTTTGGGTCCCGGGGCATTTTTAGGTCGAACCGGCAACCCGAGAGGGTATTTTAGTCATTTGAAATTTTACGGGATTTGGACCCACAAATTTTAGGGTTTATTTAGCAGATATTATGAGGTCCATTATCAGCCAAAAAGAAAGAAGTGGGCAACGTGAGAAAGAGGAGAGGTTACAGGAGGGTTACAAGCCATAACCACCACCCACCACCACTTTTTGACGAAAATTATGATCGGAGAAAGGGAGAGAACCAGCCTTTAACATCACCAGCAGATCAAAACACCAATTATAAGGCAATTGATTTGATTTCATTAAGTTTCAGCAAATATATTATCCTTGTAGGTTAGAATTGAAGGCTAGACTTCAAAGATTGATAATTTCATGAATTGGGAGAAGTAAATCTTGAATATGGGTAGGATCTGCATGTAGTTAAATTATGGAACTAATAAAGATTGAAATCAGAACCTTAGTAATAGAAATCCCGAATTAAAATTTAGTTTTGGGTTGTCTTGAATTGGAAGAAACTAAATAAGGGTTGAACATAAAAAGTTTGATGAATATATCGATATATATGTTGTTCTTGAGATGATTTGACTGTTCTGAAACATTATAAAGGTAGTAATTAGGATGATATAACATGTAGTACGTTTAATTTGGAGAATGGATTCATGTAATGGAGATTGGAGAGAAAACTAGGGCTAAAAAAGCAAAAAAACGTGGGTTGTAACTGTTCGATCGATCGACCTCCCCAAAAATCGTGATATTTTCCCCCTTTTTGAATTTAAGCAATTCGGACCCTTGAAAGTTATGGGTGGGGACCTTGTGAATACATTTAGATTTAAAGAAGACCAATAGGGGTGTATATGGGCCCCGGATTATATCATAATTGAGTTGGGACTTAACGTTAGACTTACAAGGGTTCGACGAGTGAGGTGCTATTAGAGATTGTGAGTAAATGAATTAAATCTATATAGTTGATAATCTAAGGTTAGAGACAGAAATATGGACCTTAAGAGTATTGAATTAATATGTGGGAATAATAGGAGACTTAGTAACCTTTTTGGTTAAGATTTAGGTACTTGAAACTATACGACGTGAGACGTATCGGCGAAATATATTATATATCATCCGGAAGTATGATAGTGTACAAATTGGATTAATGGTATAGGGTTGAGAACATACCTTTAATAATATTATAAGTTATCTAAGTTGTGTGAATGCTTAGTATATGAATTATTATGTGTATGACATACCTACCATACTTGCTATCACGGGAGGTCGGCTTTCGGAACAGTGCCATCTAATCTTTGTGTGCCTACTGGGGGATTTAGATTAATACCTCAAGGACATAGGGTTGAGAATGACTTATTTGTGAGTTAATAAGTCAGCTGACCATGGGAGCGTAGTTATGTGCGTGACCCATGGGTATGTAAACTATGTTCGTCTCCAATATGTGTGATTTTACTTATTGAAACGGTTCCTGAGAGATTCGGAATACGTAGTCCTTATGTACGTGATGTGCAGGGATTCGATAGCAGAGTATGTGTGCACCACAGCTTAGCCTAGGGGTTCCCTATTTGTATATTTGTTATGAGAAGAATATATTAGTGATTATAATGGACTCTTTGTTAAAGTGTGAATATAAATTATTGAGGCATTTTGAATGGGATTTAAAATGAGAAGTTTCTATCGTAATTGTTATAAATTAATCTTATTAGTGGAAAGGTGAGTTACACGTAGAATATGTTAGAACGATGTGAGTAAACCCCTATATTATTAATATGAGGACAGGAAGTGGTACGGACTAGATAGTGAACGACATAACTAGGACGGGTTAAGGATACACGTTAGACGTGCACATTAGTTGATGGGTGAGGAACTCATGTGAGAGCACGTAATTAACATGTATATAATATTCACTGTTTAATGCAATTAAACACTTACTATTTTTAAACTGGTTTCACCTCGGGCTCTGACCCGTTTGCTTTCAAATCTATTTTCTTGTAAAACCTATTGGTGCCCAACCACAGGGACGCCAAGCATAGGAGTTCCATTCCATTGACGTGCTGTAGCTGCTGTGGAAGTTACATGATCTCGATAGTAGACGCCTCCACATTCGACATTGATTCTATTTCGGAGTCATTCATATATTATAGGGCATGTTGTCCCTTTCCATTTAGAGACAGCTTTTCATACTTTCAGTTTCATTTCAGTTTTGGAGTTATTTACCTATTCAGACTTTGTATTTGGTTTTTATTCAGTATTTGGATTATTCAGAGGAGTGTTTCTCCACACTCATTTATTATTCCATTATTATTCTGTTGCGACTGTGATGTGATTGTGGTATCGTTAGCTAATAATATAATTGGTTGCATGTTAATTTAACTTAGTAAAATTTCACAACTCAATTTTTAAATATTAGGTGGCTAGTAATTATTTAAAAAAAAATGTTTTCGACAGTGGTGCTATGAACTGAACCAACTTGAGATTTTATATTAAATTGAATAAAGGAGTAGCTACCCGGTATTTAATTAGTCGGGGTGTCACATGTGGTATCAGAGCATCAGGTTCTAGTGTCCTTAGGATCTGTACGGCTTGTTATGTTTTCGCATAGCGTCCTTTGATATAAAACCCTATATTTAGGATTGTTTTACTCTTTTGTGTAACTTACGCTCTTCAGCTATTTTAATATATCAAGTGTGGATTTATAAAACTTCTCTCTTATTTTAGATGCCTCCTCGACGCGCACAGTGAGTTACCAGGGGTGCCCAACCAGAGCCACAGACTGCACCAGTTCAGGGTTTCATGAACGCTGCGGAAGTTTCTGCAATTGTAGCCTAGGCAGTAAATGTTGCGTTAGCTGTTGTGAAGCAGGCACCACCTCAGGCACTGATGGTATCCCCAGTTCAGGCTCCTGTATTCCCGTCTGCTTGGGAACCTGTCCGTGATGCCTTTCAGAAGGCGCACCCTCCGGAGTTTGCAGGTAGCTTCGACGTCGTTGTGTCTAGTTAGTGGAAGAAGGACATCCAAATGCACTTGAGGATGTACGAGTGTACGGATTTGCAGAGGCAGATACTGGTTACTTTTAAGATGGTAGGAGAAGCGTTGCAGTGGTAGGAGACTATAACCACCGCAGATGAGAGAGATGTTCTTTCCATTTAGGAGTTCTGGGTGCGGTTTGATTGCAAGTATTTTCCCTCCACAGTTCATACCGAGATGATAAAAAACTGTTACTAAAGCCGGTTAATACAAGATTTAACTATTTAAGTAACTCCAAACTGTTTTTTGAGGAAACTCTTTTATTTTAATCAAATCAGGTTAATAGATGTGTTTTAAAAAAATGCACGAGATCAGTTCAAAATTTGTTAACAAGTTTTGAAAAACAAAACTGAGACGGTTTAAATCAGCATACTATTATGAATGAGATGAGGAGATCTAGAAAGATTAATGAGAAGATATTTTTAACGTGGTAAAACCTCGCCCAGATTAGGAAACATCCACGACTCCCTCTACGGAGTAAAAGAAGAAAAATCCACTAAAACAAAATATAACAAGTTACAAACTATTTAACACACATGAACACAAATCAACCCTATACAAGTTTAGGAATGTACCCACTGGTTTCCTTCTAACTTCTCTGTAGTTATGATTATTGATGTGACTTTCCAAGTTTGCTAACTTTCACTTTGTTCCAGTCTTTACTTCGACTCTTATTTCAAGATCTTATTATCAACATTTTCAGTGTTGTAGTGTGTAAGTGTTTGTGATGGTGCTCTAACACATGCATGCACACACTCACACTTATTTATACAAATAGTCCTAGAAAATTACAAATCAGATTTATATGCTGTGGTTTTCAATTTTATCTTCTTAGAAAACTAAAACCTTATTTGACCTTTAAAATGATCTCGGAATCCACAGCTATCTTGCTCGGAAGACGATTCAAGATCTTAATCAATTTCAGGGTTTTGAAAATATTTTTGAAATTGAAAACCGCCAAGGGTGATTCCAACTAGGTCAAAGGTCTTGTTTCAAAAGAACTAGAAACAGAAAATGATTTTGTTGATTTTGAAGATGAAAACATTTACAGAAAATAATCAACAAAAGATTTCTCAAGACGAGAAACTAAGAATGCAGATCTAAGTGTAATATAACATAAAATGACCAGATCTATGATTTCTATGAAACAGAAATACAAATCTAACCTAATGTTTAAGTTGGACATAAGATCTTAAAATCAAGAGGTTAAACCACAAAAAAACTTTCAAACCAACACAAGAATAACTCTCAAACACTCAGGGTTGGTGTTTGGTGTAAAAGGATTTAGAAAAATGGATTAAGGTTTGAAACTGTGTATGGACGAATTAGTTTCTAACTCTCTCTCTCTCTCTCTCTCTCTCTCTCTCTCTTCTCAATCGAATTAAACTAAGTGGCAAAAGTCTCTCAAAGGCTGAGGGTAAGCCTCCTTATATAGGGGGATGAGAAGGACCGAGAAGATAGTTCAAAATCAAGGGCTGGGATTTGGTCTTCCCATATTGACTTTGATCCAACGGTGAGATAAAAGCGGTTGGTTAAAATGCTTCTGATTGGATGATAAGGGTTTCACAGGGATTGTAATTAGACGCATGCAGAACGTTGATAAAATCAATCCAAGGGCTAAGATCGAACAACGGTTTTGTGTCTTTAAAGAAACAAAAAATGAATCGATATCAGCATGACAGGTGTAAGGCAGTAATTGGCTTTCACACGCGCGTCTAAAATTAATTACACAGCTTCCCTTATAGACTCAAGCGCTTTCGGATCCTACCCATCTTAACTTCCAGACATAAAACCATTAAACCAGAAATTACAGAATGACCCCAAAAGCTTTTTAATCCAATTTTAATTATGAAAAAATCATTTTAAAAATCATTAAAAATTCCCAAAAGTTAATAGAAAAAGTTTTAAGGGAATTAACACACACAACACATATACACACAAATTAATGGAATATATGACCAAAGTATGTAATCTTAATGTGTGTGAGTGTTTGTGAATATACTTTCAACCAATTTTAAACAAGAGGAATGAAGAGTTGAGTCTGAGGCTTTTTGGATTTTAGGGAATGGACTCAATTTTGTCACTATTTTCAAACTGGATGAGCACTTATACAATGTAGACTCAAGTGAGTCAAGAGTATAAGGTGCTTCAATCTCCCCCTTCGGAAATATGAGATAAAATCTCCTTTGAGTCATCTTGGACTCGTAGGGCAACAACGAGGTAAGAAAAAACCTATTCCTATATAAAAATTCTATCTACCCATTTCCTAGAAAAGAAAATTACATAACTCAACTAATTAAAAATCAATACCCTATTACATCCGTTGAGAATAACTGTACAGAATCCTGTAAATAATCACTAAGATCAAGTTTTTAGAATTTGTACGAAAAAAATGAACTCATGAGACTCAAATTTCTCCCCCATTTTGTCTCAAATGGACAAACGGAAAAACTATGCAAGACAAAGAGTTTATTCAGCACAAATCATACCTATCGATTTACGCAAATAAAAAAATCTATTATAATCCAAAGGTTTGGTAAACATATCTGCGCGTTGCAAATCAGTAGGAAGATAATTGATTTCTAATTCCTTAGTCTCAACTAATTCGCGTATAAAGTGATGTATAATTTTTATGTGTTTTGTTCGCGAGTGTTGAACATGATTTTTAGAGATATTGATCGCGCTTTGATTATCACAATAGAGATGTAGATATTCCTCTTTAATACCATAATCACTTAGCATTTTCTTAAGCCAAAGTAATTGAGCAAAGCAACTTCCAGCGGCTATGTATTCAGATTCAGCTGTTGATAAAGAAGTGCAGTTTTGTTTCTTACTACTCCAACCTACCAAATTATTACCAATATAGTAACATGCTCCAGATGTGCTCTTACTATCATCAGTACACCCTACCCAATCGGCATCAGTGTATCCTATCATAGTGCTAGGAGTATCATTGGTGTATCAAAGTCCTAAATTTAGAGTGCCTTTTATGTATTTAATGATTCTTTTAACACAAACTAAATGGCTCTCTTTAGGATTGTTTTGATAACGTGCACAAACACAAACAGTGTACATAATATCAAGATGCGGGGCAGTAAGGTATATCAAGGTTCCTATCATACTACGATATAAAGTAGGATCTACGGATTCACCACTCTCATCCTTAGATAGTTTGACCGTAGTACTCATGGGAGTTTTAACATCTTTTGCACTCTCAAGGCCAAATTTTTTAACGATCTTTAAAGCATATTTGGATTGCGATACAAATAATCCTTCTGAATTCTGTTTGACTTGAAGACCCAAGAAAAATTATAACTCCCCCATAAGAGACATTTGAAATTCTTTATGCATAATTTCAGAAAAATATTTAACTTCTGAGGGGGAAGTTGATCGAAAGATAATGTCGTCAGCATAAACTTGAGCTATAATAATATGTTTGTCAAAATGTTTGACAAAAAGGGTTTGATCATTTCCACCTATCTTAAAACCTTTGTCTAAGAGAAAATTGGAAAGGCGCTCATACCAGGCGTTTGGCGCTTGTTTTAGGCCATACAAAGTCTTTTTAAGATAAAAGACATGATTTGGATATTTAGGGTCAATGAACCCTTTTGGTTGTTCTACATAGGTATCCTCAGTCAATATTCCATTAAGTAAGGCAGATTTGACATCCATTTGATAAAGCGTAAAATATAAGTAGCAAGCTATGGCAAAGAGAAGACGAACAAATTCTAAGCGAGTAACAGGAGCAAAAGTCTCGTTAAAATGTATTCCTTCAATTTGAGAGTATCCTTGAGCAACTAATCTGGCTTTGTTTCTAATGATTATTCCACTTTCATCAGATTTATTTTTAAATATCCAACATGTGCCAATAACCTTTTTGTGATCAGGCTTAGGTACAAGATACCAAATATCATGAATGAAAAATTGAAGAAGTTCTTCCTGCATTGCAGAAATCCAATGAGGATCATTCAATGCATCATTTATATTCTTTGGTTCCACAAGGGAAACAAAACATGCATAATGTGCAAAGTTTCTTAATTGAGATATTGTACATACAGGCTCATTAGGGTTACCAATAAAGTTATCTATGGGATGTTCTTTAGAAACCCAATTAGGTACTTCAGGTGTCTCAATTAGTAAATAATCATCTATTTCTGGAGATTCATTTTCTAAAACATTTTCAGATACTTTCACAATAGTTGGTTCTTCAGTCTTACTCTCTACAATAGTGTCACTTACAATAATGTTTATGGATTTCATCAAGGTCTTAGTACGAAGGTTATAGACACGGTATGCTCTACTATTAGGAGAATATCCTAGAAAAATAGCTTTATATCCACGAGTCTTAAATTTGGATAAGTGTTCTTTGTCTTTGCAGACATAACACGTACTACTAAAGTTCTAAGGTACTTAAGATTGGGCTTCTTCCTATACCATAGTTCGTAAGGAGTTTTTTAGAATTCTTTCTAAGATAGATTCTATTAATAATGTGACACGCAGTACGAATTGATTTTACCCAAAAATACTTAGGTAAATACTTGGCATGAATCATAACACGTGCCATCTCTTGAAGGGTACGATTCTTTCTCTCAGCAATACCATTTTGTTGAGGAGTCTTAGGAGCACTAAATTCATGTTTGTAACCATTATAGTTACAATACTTTATAATACCGGTATCTATGAATTCTCCACCTCTATCACTACGAATTTTATTTACTTGAGTGTCTTTCTCATTTTCAATTTGAAGTAAAATCTTCAAAAAGGTTTGAAAAGTGTCAGACTTTTGTTTTAAGAAAGCTACCCAAGTAAATCTAGTGAAGTCATTAACCATAACAATAATGTAACTGTGTTTATAGAGACTAACAGTTCGAGAAGGACCCATTAGGTCCATATGGATGAGCTCCAAGGGTTTAGAGGTAAGGATATCTCTAACTTTCTTATGAGGTGCCTTAATAATTTTTCCTTCCTGACATGATCCACAAACAATATTAGAAATAGGTTTGATCTTAGGAATACCTCTAACTATTTCTTGTGAAGACAATCTACTAAGATTTTCATAATTTATGTGACCCATTCGGTTATGACAGAAATATGGACCTTAAGAGTATTGAATTAAAATGTGGGAATAATAGGAGACTTAGTAACCTTTTTGGTCAAGATTTAGGTACTTGAAACTATACGACGTGAGACGTATCGGCAAAATATATTATATATCATCCGAAAGTATGATAGTGTACAAATTGGATTAATGGTATAGGGTTGAGAACATACCTTTAATAATATTATAAGTTATCTAAGTTGTATGGATGCTTAGTATATGAATTATTATGTGTATGACATACCTACCATACTTGCTATCACGGGAGGTCGGCTTTCGGAACAGGGCCATCTAATCTGTGTGTGCCTACGGGGGGATTTAGATTAATACCTTAAGGACATAGGGCTGTGAATGACTTATTTGTGAGTTAATAAGTCAGCTGACCATGGGAGCGTAGTTATGTGCGTGACCCATGGGTATGTAAACTATGTTCGCCTCCAATATGTGTGATTTTACTTATTGAAACGGTTCTTGAGAGATTCGGAATACGTAGTCCTTATGTACGTGATGTGCAGGGATTCGATAGTAGAGTATATGTGCACCGCAGCTTAGCCTAGGGGTGCCCTATTTGTATATTTGTTATGAGAAGAATATATTAGTGATTATAATGGAATCTTTATTAAAGTGTGAACGTAAATTATTGAGGCATTTTGAATGGGATTTAAAATGAGAAGTTTCTATCGTAATTGTTATAAATTAATCTTATTAGTGGAAAGGTGAGTTACACATAGGATATGTTAGAACGATGTGAATAAACCCCTATATTATTAATATGAGGACAGGAAGTGGTACTGACTAGATAGTGAACGGCATAACTAGGACGGGTTAAGGATACACGTTAGATGTGCACATTAGTTGAGGGGTGAGGAACTCATGTGAGAGAACGTAATTAACATGTATATAATATTCACTGTTTAATGCAATTAAACACTTACTATTTTTAAACTGTTTTCACCTCGGGCTCTGACCCGTTTGCTTTCAAATCTATTTTCTTGTAAAACCTTTTGGTGCCCAACCACAGGGACGCCAAGCATAGGAGTTCCATTCCATTGACGTGCTGTAGCTGCTGTGGAAGTTACATGATCTCGATAGTAGACGCCTCCACATTCTACATTGATTCTATTTCGGAGTCATTCATATATTATAGGGCATGTCATCCCTTTCCATTTAGAGACAACTTTTCATACTTTCAGTTTCATTTTAGTTTTGGAGTTATTTACCTATTCAGACTTTGTATTTGGTTTTTATTCAGTATTTGGATTATTCAGAGGAGTGTTTCTCCAGACTCATTTATTATTCCATTATTATTCTATTGTGACTGTGATGTGATTGTGGTATCTTTAGCTAATAATATAATTGGTTGCATGTTAATTTAATTTAGTAAAATTTCACAACTCAACTTTTAAATATTAGGTGGCTAGTAATTATTTAAAAAAAAATGTTTTCGACAGTGGTGCTATGAACTGAACCAACTTGACATTTTATATTAAATTGAATAAAGGAGTAGCTACCCGGTATTTAATTAGTCGGGGTGTCACACAGACGTGAGTAAGAAACTTTGATACCATAATGACATAATACAAACTTAATAAAAATATTTCTTCTATAACTCTCTCTCCACGCTCTTGTAATAGTAAGATAGTTCGGAGTTAGTTTGTAACTAATAATTTATTAGGTGTTAGTTAATCTTGTATGACTAAGATTGCATCTCTGAGATCAAAGGCTCTAATTGAATCTCTATTTGTATATAAATACAACTGTGTAATATTATTAGAGTAATGAGAAAAATATTTTGTTTCCGCCTCAGAATATAATATAACTCTTTATTGTCACATCATTTAGAGTAGAATTTGGGGGGATAATTTTAGATTCATGGCATTACTCCCACCAAATTATTGTAATACCCCGTATTTTTACGTATTTGGAATTTAATTAATTCGGTAGTTAATTTATTTCGTTTTAAATTACACGACTGACGTAATTTAATTGAATTAAATAATAATGTGGTTATTAAATATTAACCAAGAGAGAAATGATGATTAATATTAGGTATTAAATTTACTAAGTGGATAGTAGATTATTTATGAAGATTATTACGCATCATAACGAGTGATATTGGCGTAATTGGATTTATCTCAATCGGGAGTTACGTGTAGACTAAATTGAGGCCGAGATAGGATATTTTTTAGAGTGACTCGGATGATGATTTCGAGGTCACAGATGCTTCCGAAAGGATCGGAATAGTCAAAATAGTATACCCGGGGGGTATTGATTGGATCTTGGGGCAATTTAGACTAAATCGACACCGTATGAGGGTAATTTTGTCTTTCGGTAGCCTAGGGTGGAGAGAGCTACAAATTTTCTAACCTTGTATCAGATGGTAGACGATAAAGGCTAGGGTGAAAAGATTTGAAAACAAAGGGAGACCATTAGAGAGGAAGGAGGAGCCATTCTTGAAGCTTAAAGGAGAGTTCTCAAGAAATTCAAGTTATTTCTTGCACGACAATCGTCATTGAAGAGTGGATTCGGACGGAGGAAAAACAAACCCAACTTCAAATCACGAAATCAGATCATACCATAAAAGGCAAGTGTTTATTTATGATTTCTTTCGAAGTTATAATGCCCATGTGCTTAGGGTTTCAAAATATATTGAATAAATTGATGTTCTTGTAAGAAAAGAATTATTAGAACTTATGTTTTTGGTAGGAATTGTATGTAGTATGATTCAACATCTGTAGAGGATAAGAAATCAGAGGGTATGTGATAATCACCACGAATTAAATCTGGGTTTTATGTTGAGTATGAAGGAAGAACATGGAAATCTAGGGTTTTGATGAATAGGTAATTAGATCCGTTCTTGAATAGGAATCATTATGTTTTTTATGTTAAAATTACATTATAAATCTTCCTAATTCATGTATATAACGTTGGAGACTATTGTTTTGAGTTTGGTAAAGAATAATGAGAGTTGTGTAAAAAAGAAAATGGTGAAAAATTCATAAACCAAACGAAGAAGATGACCTGCTATAAAATGAATCGATTCGGCCCAAGGGTGAATCGATTCGTCTCTAGGGTGAATCGATTCAGTTTGCCCAGATTTGCCTATTCTCCCCTTTTAAGCTTAGAACTCCATTAATTTTGTCGAATTTTTTTTTGGAACTTTATTAAAATATAATGAGGGATTTTTTATATTACAAAAGGCCTATGATGGGATTAAGATTTAGTCTTATTGCGAGAATCAAGGCGTGGATTAAAAGGGCTTAAATTATGATGTAATTAATTCGAGAGAATGAGAATGATTTACGAGAATTGCTTGTGAACTTGCTTTATAGACTAGTAGTGTATGATTGAGTTAACTACTGAATTTATATAAGGGGTAACTAGGACCCTTAGATATGAGAATAATACTCGAATTTGTACGATAGTGAGTAAAATTGTCAAACAATAAGTACGACGAGTATTCGAGTGATATATAGTACGTACGAAGTATAATGATTAGGTTGTGTGTATACCTACTAAATAAATGTATATTTTGGTTGTATGTATACCTACTGAATAAATGTATATATAGGTTGTGTGAATACCTATTATATGATTTGTGTTAAATATTAACATACCTACTCTTCTTAATATCACAGAGATTACTACGTAGTGGACGATCCCACCTTGACAATTTCAGTGAGGTCTGTATTTGTGCGCCAAAACATTGAACTTATGGAAACTCACTATGTGTCATATATTAGTGGGACTTGCAGGTCATTTGGGTACGTTAGGTATGTGCATAGTCTAAAGGCTTAAAACTATGTTCGCCTCCATTACTTGTTATTTGATTTTGGGTTCGAGGAGACATGCGTAACCAATAGTCCTTATTTTAGTACGAGAGCTACCTATTTTCACGGTGATCATTTTGAAAAATGACGTAATTATGTATTAGTGATATATATATATATATATATATATATATATATATATATATATATATATATATATATATATATATCCTACTTATGTGTGACAATAGACAGTTAGATAGTATATATCTAAAGAAATGAATAAAGTAGTGAAACTTAATTAACGGGTTAATTGAGAACATTGGATAAATGCCTATATCAACACTAATAACATACGAGAAACATTAAATATTGTGTAGGGTGCTGTATGGGAAGAACGTGGATTTAAATGTGTCACAAGTGAGTTACATAATTAGGTATAGTTAGCATGGGTAGTACAGGTAGGTGGGCTAAGTAAAAAGCGTTAGGCGTACCGACCAGAGGACCAGGGTTTCAGGTAGTGCCAGCAGGATCCTAATCAGCAGCAGCAGGTTCCTTAGAGCCGTCAGGGCCAAGGGAACAACGGTGGGGGCCAGCTGGGCCGAGGGCACCAGGGACAGTGTCAAGGCCAACCTCGATAGGGCCAAAGGCAAAGAGAGAGTAATCGGGGCGGTGCTTTATATATGGCCAATAGGGTCATAAAAGGAGAGATTGCCCACAACAGGGCAGGGCACAACAGTAAGGTGCCTAACAGGGGTAGCAGACTCCGTTACCTCCAGCACCGGCACCAACACCACCAGCCCCACAACAGCAACATAGACAGATGCATTTTAGGCGTATGTATAACATTCGGTTGCCACTAGATTCGCACGAGCAACGGGTCTTTTAGAGAGAACCAACTCTCGCCTTATGTGTGTAGAGTCACAGTTGGGTAGTGGATCACTTATACACTCGGTATGTAGAGGTGTAGACATCATTATTAGGATATTGAGCCTATAAGCAAACCTTCTTATGTTAGATTTGAAGAGATATGGTGTTATTCTAGGCATGGATTGGCTAGCGGGTTATAGGGCGACAGTAAACTGTTATGAGAGGGCCATAGTGTTCTTTATTCCGGGGCAAGAGATGTTCTTAGTGGCGATGCCTCTTCCCCGGGGAAGGTCACACACACTTGTACTACTTTGAGGAAACCTCACAGGAGGTAGTTATCCCATTAGAATCGATTCTAATTGTGAGAGATTTCGAGGAAGTATTCCAGGAAATACTCGAGTTGTCGCCCAACCGAAAAATCAAGTTTGTTATTGACTTAGCACCGGGTACGAGATCGATTGCCCGAGCACCTTATCGCATGGCCATTTCAGATATGCTGGAGTTGAGAGAGCAAATTCAACAGCTCTCGAGTCAAGGTTTCATTCAGGAGAGTACATCGCCATAAGGTGCGCCGATGTTATTTGTGAAGAAAAAGGATGGTTTGCTTCGCTTGTGTGTAGACTACAGAGAGATGAACAAGGCCACGATACGGTATAAGTATCCGTCGCCGAGGATTGATGACATGTTTGACCAGTTGAGAGGAGCCGCATATTTCTCTAAGATTGATTTGAGATCGAAACATCACCAATTGGGTGATTCGTATCGAATATTGCATATTTTCGCCCTATATCTTTATGCATTCTAGCACTTCTACTGTTCTAAATGCCTATATTTATGCTCATTAACCAGAAAACCTTGGATTTGGATATATACATGCTTTATAGAGGTTAATTGTGCTTTTGTAGGTATTGGAACGCTAAAAGTGAGGATCGGTTGCATTTCACAGAAGTTTCATCGCTGGACGCTACTTCAAGGGCATTTTAGTCAATTCACATTTCATCTACGGCTCATGGAAATTCCACGGATGCATAGTTCATTGAGTTAACATCGTGTGGCCACAAACGACGCGTAGTTTGGAGTCCGGATAGTGGAGTTATGGCCATTTCCGTTTGCACACCTTCTTACACTCTTCATGGACCAAGAAGGCCAAGAAACAGAGTGCCGGTCGAACGCGGTTTGAGTTTTTTCCTTGCGAAGGAGATAGTGGGTTTGGCCCTGCTCGATCGATCGATCGACGTTTTGGGTCGATCGATCGATCCTGCCAGATTTTTGGCAAATCATTCCTTTTCTTTTTTTTTTTTCCTTTTTTCTTTTAATGATTATTCCAACTTACTATACAAACCAATTTTGGCTTCTATTTTCATATCTACATTTTTTGTCTTAGATTTTAGGGTTTGTAGAGAGCTTTTTCCTACTCTTCATTTTGGGTGTTTTGCCCACTGTTTGTAAGTTAATATACTATTCATTCATCTTCTTTGTTGTAGTTGACTTGTTTTTACTTTATTTCCATTATTGCCATTAATTTTTCTTGCCTAGATTAACTTGTATTTCTTGCTATTTATTTCTTTCATAATTAGGTTTACTTGCTTTCATTTAAATAATGTCATTCACCATACTTTCTAGCTAATTTAGTCTAAGTTGTGTCGGATTGAACTCACCTCGGGTTAACATGTTGCTTTATTTTAGTGATGGAGTTTACGGGTCTACTTTGAGTGTGTTGTACTAGTTATTACACCTAGGAGATTTGATGGGGTATATCATGTATGTATCGTGCTTACAACCTTGCGTGCGTAATTTTCGGGGTATTTATTGACGCCAAATTCTTATTAGACTTTTATGTGAATTTAGGGGTGTGACAACTCTTGATTTAATTAACTGTCGAAATGAGATGCAATCTTAATGACTCATCAACTCATGTAATCATTTTATACTAATTAACTCGGGGCGAGGGATATTCGACGCAACCTATAGTTTTTATTCGCTTTATTAATCTAGTTTAATTTTCACTCGCCTCGATTAATCTTTCCCTTCTTTGCATCTTTTCCTTTCTGTTATAATTCTCTTTTACACTTTTATTTTAGGAGTATTAAACCAATTAAATTCTAGCAACTCGTCTCTGTGGATTTTCGATACTCGGCCTAGGCCGCTATACTCACCTGTTGAGTGTAGTCATAAGTTTGTGTTTTTGTATTGAGGCGGTGAACAAAAACCAACGATCGGCGTTTGATGCGCACCGCTTTTCACCTCGATCATTGCGCATTGGAGAGGAAGACGTTCCTAAGACCGTTTTTCTGTCATGGTACGGGTCGTACGAGTTCAAGGTGATGCCGTTTGGGCTCACCAATGCGCCAATAATGTTCTTAGATATCATGAACAGGGTATTCGGGTAGTTTCTTGACCAGTTCCTGATCGTATTCATAGATGACATTTTGATCTACTCTCGCAGTGAGTAGGAGCACGTAGAGCATCTGCGTATGGTTCTGCAGACACTACGGGACCACCAGTTGTATGCCAAGTTCGGGAAGTGTGGATTTTGACTACGGAAGGTGCAGTTTCTTGGTCACATTGTGTCCGACAGGGGCATTGTTGTTGATTCGAGTAAGGTATCGGCGGTGAGGGAGTGGGGACAACCCACGACACCGACAGAGATGCACAGCTTTCTGTGATTGGCTGGGTATTATCGCCACTTTATTAAGGGTTTTTGAAGATTGCGGATCCATTGGCGAACCTGATTCGCAAGGGGTATCGTTTGTGTGGAGTGATCACTGTCAGTTAGTCTTCGATGAGCATAAAAATAAATTGACATCAACACCCGTACTTGCTTTGCCTAGGGGAGGATTGGAGTACCGGGTCTATACCGATGCATCCTTGCAGGGACTTGACGGTGTATTATAGCATGAGGAGAGGGCTATAGCTTATCCGTCTCGAAATCTTAAGACCCATGAGAAGAATTATCCCACGCATTACCTTGAGTTGGCAGCATTTATGTTTGCTTTGAGGATATGGATACACTATCTTTTGGGGGAGAAATTTACCTTATTCACGGATCATAAGTTACTTTAGTATCTCTTCACACAGAAGGATCTGAACACGACGCAGAGGCGGTGGCTAGAATTTGTGAAAGGCTACCAATTTGATATACAATATCACCTTGGAAAGGTTAACGTTGTAGCATACACGTTGCGCCGGAGACCCACTGGGGAGTTGGAAAAGATCTGAAAGGCGAAGTGGAGTGAGGTTCGACACGATGATGAGATTGCCAAAGCGTGCATATCAGTTCTAGCTATCACTCCCGAGATTATATCGCGGGTAGTAAAAGCACAGGCGGAGGATCAGTTCTGCCAGGACAGAGTACGATAATTATTAGTTGAGGGTACAGAGTCTTACTCGATCAGCTCAGAGGGAGGTCTACGTTTTAATGGGAGACTTGTAGTGCCAAAGGATGAGGACTTGCGGCAGGCAATGATGACCGAGGCTCACGGTTTGAGGTTTACTGTACATCCCGTAGGGAATAAGATGTACCAGGAGACAGTATTGGTGGGTAGGGATAAAGAGAGACATAACAGAGTTTGTCTCGAAGTGTGTACCCATTAGTTAGTTAAGTTAGATGACCAGAGGCCTTCAGGAATGCTACAACCACTAGAGATTCTAGTGTGGAAGTGGGAGAGCATCTCGATGGATTTCATTACATGACTGCCGTTGTCACAAAAGGGTCGCCATTCCATCTGGGTGATAGTGAATCGACTGACTAAGGTGGCCCATTTCTTGCCAGTTCGCACCAATTTTGAGACTATACAGTATGCGCAACTGTTCATTTCGGAGATAATTAAGTTGCCCAGGGTACCGATTAATATCGTGTCTGATAGAGACAAGATCTTCGTGTCTCACTTCTGACAGAGCTTTCAGGAGGCCATGGGCACAAATTTGCGATTGAGAACCGCATAGCATCCACAGACAGACCGATAGACTGAGAGGGTAAATCAGATGGTAGAGGACATGTTGAGGATGTGCATTCTGGATTTTGGGGGAGGATGAGAGTGATATCTTCCATTGGTAGAGTTTGCGTATAACAACTCTTACCAATTTACAATCGACATGGCACCGTTTAAGGCACTTTATGGGAGGCCTTGTCGATCGTACGCCTGCTTGCTAGAGGTGGGGGACAACAAGTTATTAGGGATAGAGATGATAGAGGAGATGACTGCCAAGATTGAGCTGATTAGGGGACGTATTCGAATAGCTTTGGATAAGCAAAAGAGTTATGCGGATGCAGATCGGAGACACGTTGAATTAGAGGTTGGCGACCAGGTGTTGGGACGAGTGTCTCCGATGAAGGGGGTCATGAGGTTCGACAAGAAGGGGAAGCTAGCGCCGAGGTATGTGGGACCCTTCCATATTATTGAGAGAGCGGGACTGATAGCTTATAGACTGTGTCTACGGGAGCATCTACAACGAATACACGACGTGTTCCACGTGGCACCGCTTAAGAAGTACATGCGGAGCGAGAGAGATTTCTGACACGTTCCACTTGAGGAGATTGATTGGCAGCCACACGTTTCGCATGAGGAGAGACCCGTGACTATTTTAGATCATAGTGAGCGAAAGCTACGGTCTAAGGTGGTACCATTAGTCAGAGTTCAGTGAGGACACCACAGTGTTGACGAGTCTACATGGGCAGTATCCAGAGTTATTCGCCGCAGGTATGACCTAATTTCGGGGACGAAATTCTGTTGTAAAGGGAAAATTATGTAATACCTCGTATTTTCGTGTATTTGGAATTTAATTAATTCGGTAATTAATTAATTTCATTTTAAATTACACGAGTGATATAATTTAATTGAATTAAAAAATAATGTGGTTATTAAATATTAATCAAGAGAGAAATGATGATTAATATTAGGTATTGAATTTACTATGTGGATAGTAAGTTATTTATGAAAATTATTACGTGCCATAGCAAGTGATATTGGCATAATCAGATTTATCTCAACCGGGAGTCGCGTGTAGACTAAATTGAGGTCGAGATAAGATATTATTTTATAGTGACTCGAATGATGATTTTGAGGTCACGAATGATTCCGAAAGCGTCAAAATAGTCAAAATAGTATATCCGAGGGTATTGATTGGGTCCCGGAGCAATTTTAGACTAAACCGGCTCCGTATGAGGGTATTTTAGTCTTTCGGTAGCCTAAGGTGGAGAGAGATAAAAATTTCCTAACCTTATATGAAATGGTAGATGGGAGAGGCTAGGGTTAAGACATTTGAAAACAAAGGGACCATTAGAGAGGAAGGAGTCATTCTTGAAGCTTAAGGGAGAGTTCTCAAGAAATTCAAGCTATTTCTTGCACCACAATCGTCATTAGAAAGTGGATTGGGACGGAGGACAAACAAACCCAACTTCAAATCATGAAATCAGATCATACCATAAGAGGCAAGTATTTATTTATGATTTCTTTTGAAGTTATAATGCCCATATGGTTAGGGTTTCAAAATATATTGAATAAATTGATATTCTTGGATGAAAAGAATGATTAAAACTCATGTTTTGGGTATAAATTGCATGTAGTATGATTCAACATCTGTAGAGGATAAGAAATCAGAGGGCATGTGATAATTACCACGAATTAAATTTGGGGTTTATGTTGAATATGAATGAAGAACATAGAAATCTAGGGTTTTGATGAATAGGTGATTTGTGTTGTCCTTGAATAGGAATCGTAATGTTTAGATGTTAAAATTATGTTAGAAATCATCCTAATGCATGTATATAACGTTTGGGACAATTGGTTTTGAGTTTGGTAAAGAATCATGAGAGTTGTGTAAATAAGAAAATAGTGAAAAACGCATAAACCAAACGAAGAAGATGACCTGCTACAAAGCGAATCGATTCGACCTTAGGGCAAATCGATTCGGTCCTATGGCGAATCGATTCGGTTTGTCCAGATTTGCCTATTCTACGCTTTAAGCCTAAAACTTTCATGATTTTGTCGGGGAAATTTTTGGGACTTTAATAAAATATAATGAGGGACTTATTATATTACAATAGGCTTGTGATGGGATTAAGATTTAGTCTTATTGCGAAAATCAAGACGAGGATTAAACGGGCTTAAATTATGATGTAATTAATTCGAGAGAATGAGAGTGATTTACGAGAATTCCGAGTGAACTTGCTTTGTAGACTAATAGTGTATGATTGAGTCAACGACTGAATTTATATAAGGGGTAACTAGGACCCTTAGATTTGAGAATAATACTCGAATTTGTATGACAGTGAGTAAAATTATCAAACAATAAGTACGATGAGTATTTGAGTGATATACAGTACGTACGAAGTGTAATGATTAGGTTGTGTGTACACTTACTGAATAAATGTATGTTTAGGTTGTGTGTATACCTACTGAATAAATGTATAAATAGGTTGTGTGAATACCTATTATATGATTTGTGTTAAATGTTAATATACCTACGCTTCTTACTATCACGGAGGTTGACGATTCCAGTGAGGTTTGTATTTGTGCGCTAGAACATAGAACTTATGGCAACTCACTATGTGTCGTATATTAATGGGACTGGCAGGTCATTTGGGTACGTTAGGTATGTGCATGGCCTAAAGGCTTAGAACTATGTTCGCCTCGATTGTTTGTTATTTGATTTTGGGTTCGAGGAGACATGCGTAACCAATAGTCCTAATCTTAGTACGAGAAGTACATGGACTGATAGCAGAGTATGCCCATTTTCACGGTGATCATTTTGAGAAACGACGTAATTATTTATTAGTGAGATTAATATATATACTTGTATGAATATTCTAATAACGTGTGACAATAGACAGATAGATTGTATATATCTACAGAAATGAATAAAGTAGTGAAACTTAATTAACGGGCTAATTGAGAACATTGGAGAAATGCTAATATCAACACTAATGACGTACGAGAAACGTTAACTATTGGGTAGGGTGCTGTATGGGCGGCACGTGGATTTAAATGTGTCGCAAGTGAGTTACGTAATTAGGTCTAATTAGCATGAGTAGTACAACTAGGTGGGCTAAGTAAAAAGCGTTAGGCGCGCACTATAGTTGAGAGGTGAATAAACTGAAGAGAGTGTACGTGAAACTAACATCTGTATCTAATAACTGATTTTAAATTGTGATAAATACTTGCTAAATGTTTTCAAAATATTTTGGGTTCTAACCCTTGCTATAAATATTTTTTAAAACCTTTTAGGTGTTCAGCCACAGGGACGCCAGACTTGACAATCCATTCCAGTGACGATTAGCTGCAGCACTGTGGAGGCTTGCAGGACTTGATTTGACGCTACCATCTTTCATTTCTAGTGTAGGATTTCATTTTAGTATCTCAGTTGGGCATGTTGCCCTATTTAGACTTTATTTATTCTGTTATTCAGTTATAGTTATAGCGAGATTCATTTATTTACTGTTGTTTTTATTTTGGGATTTGAAATTGTAGGCGACGGTTTATTCGGCAAGACTTTTATCTATTTACTTCTTGTGATGGTTTAGACTCTATTAATTTTTTGAATGCTTTAAATTAGTTTTCGCTTATTATTATTATCTGTTTAATAAAGGATAAAATTTGACACCGACTTACTTAACTAATATGTGATTAGTAATCTTTATCTTTATATACTATAAAATGCTATACAAGAGAGTTAAGACTCCCTGTTATCTAAGGTGTCCATGTGGCACCACCAATTTTTTTAAGAGACTCTCTCTCTCTCTCTGGGATATTTAAGAGCCTCTCTCTCTCTTTGGATAGCCTCTCGATCTCCCTTTTCATAAAATGCTTAAGAAGACTTAATTGCATTATTTGTTGAGATTGTCCACGCGTATCATCTATCTTAAAATCCATATTTTCCCAATACATCTCCCAACCCCGCTCTTTGCCTCTTCCTCTCCCCACTCTCACACCCGTCTCTTCTCCTCCTTTCTCTCACCCAACACCCATGATATATTAACCTCATTTTCTAGGTTTTTATGGGTTCACAACGAAGTTTTCATTGTGTTCAAAATATTTATTTTTCATTCGATTTGATTTTTTTCTTCTAACTTATATCATTTTGCAGGTACAGTTTGTGTTTTCTCTTGATTCTATCACCCTCGCCATAGATCTTGTTTTTTTTTTATCTTTGTGTTTACGTATATATTTTGCATTCAATTTTCCTCTAATTAGTTTTAATTTACATGTGTTCTCTACCTTCTATCTCTGACCACACGATATCCTCCTATCTCTCATAATCAGATTTCTTAGCTCATAATTGGGTTTATAAAGTGGAACCGTAATATGGGTTTCTCTATGTTTAAGAGGTTTTATTTTTTTAGTTTCACAATTCGAATAACTACCCATTATTTGATTTTGCAGTTTTTTTGTTACATTCTCTCTCTGTTTAGGTTCAAAACTTTGTCATTAGAATCTAATTGATTTGTGTTTTATGTATCGGCTTAAGGTCTAAAATCAAAACAATGGTCGGTATATGGTCAGTTGGCCACCAAATTAGTGGATTAACACAGAAATCTACAACCAAATTGTAGAGCAGAACGAGAAGATATTCATGAAAAATAGGGAAGAAATTTTGTAGAAGAGAGAGATAAAACAACAATTTCTACCTGCTGCTAAATTCTTAAGGTTATAAGTTTGTTTGAGGATATCTTTCATCATTGTTATATATATACAATATTGATGATAATTTGATGTTTTATGCCCTAGGTTTTGACGATTTCTATAAGTTTCTCTTTTTGAGGATGCAGTCCCTGGAACAAAACCTCATAACATTTCCTATCTCATCAAGGCATCACTCGCACCTCATTGCTGGTATGGACCCTCTATAATATTATTGAATTTTTGGAAAAAAAATGTTGATGATAAGTAAATGGTGACCATTTTTTAATTTCTATAGGAAGTTACAATAGATAGCCATGCATAAAAATGTAATTTTCTTTATATTATTTGCCTTGAGCAATCATCTTTTTCATTGGATTGTTTTATTGTTTGAGAACTTTGATCTGCTTAATATGATGACAAGTAATTGGTGAGCATTTTTTTTTCTACAAGGAAGATAACCCTGCATTGGAAGGTAATATTATTTATATGATGTTATGACAAGTAATTGGTGAGCATTTTTTTTTCTACAAGGAAGATAGCCCTGCATTGGAAGGTAATATTATTTATATGATGTTATGCTACTGATAAACTCATGTAAAGTCTCACTCTCAATATACTTATATGTGTATTTGTTCTACTTCCTTATGTATCTAATTGTACTAGGTTTGTTGAGTTGAGTATAAGTTAATTAAAAAAAAAGTATAAGTTTATTAAAGTAGGGTTTTTTCTTGGTTGAATGTTTATTCCATGAACTTTTATTCTACCCATCTTTTTTATTAATTTTTTTCTTCAAATTTCTTTTCACATACATGATGTTTGCTTCATTTTTAAGTTGCAAGAATTATTATTCTAAAATAAACAATTTCCTTATATGATAATTTATTATTCCTGTAATATAATTATTTTATTTTACTGGTATTACCTCTTTGATATATTTTTAATTTTCTTGTACATATTTTAAGCTACTTAAAAATTCACGGATTTGGACCTATTATTTTAAAATAGCAAGATTGTTAAAATTTTTGTCACTCTACTTAACATCTTATACTCTTATAAGGTTGCAACAAAATTATTAACATCAAAAGAAAGAAAATCATTTGCTTTGATCTTAGCATGTGCTTCAATCATGTTTGAATAAATTCAATATGTTTTCCATGTTAAAATAAAATTTATGCGACATTTAAATACATGGAAATTTTCGGTTTGCGTATATTGTTGTCATTATTTTTAATTGCGATATATTTTTTCTAGAAATTTACAATATTTTATAACGCTACAAGTCATTCGTTCTTATTATTCATTATTAAATATGCAAGAATGTCAAAGACAAAAAATATACACTTTAGGTGTGTATTAGCTATTAAAAGCACATACTCCGCGCATCGCGCGGGTTTACACCTAATTAATATAATTTTCGACAGTAATGCTAAGAATGAACCAAAAGGGAAACCTATTTAATTTAATAAATGACTGATCATCCAGTATTTAATTGGGTGAGGTGTCACAATTATATCCCTAAAAAAGAGGGAAAATGAACCATTAATTATACCCAAGGACCACGGGTACAACACTCTATTACTATGCCACATTAGTTGAGTTAAAATTGATAAATGAATTTAGATTTATTAGCATTACTCCCACCAATTTATATCCCTCCAAAGGTGAACGAGTGAAGCATTGATTATTAAGCATATACAGAGGCTTTGATCTAATAATATAATTGGTCAAATATATACATTATGCTTTTCCTAATTTCTTAATTCCAACTAAACTCCAAGGAGGAAGGACACTTTTTTTCCCTTTTACTTTCCTCTCTCTACCAAACATGCACGAGGGATATGTGATTTCTTTCTATCGTGAATAGAATTATATAACTCTTCATTTTCCCTCTTCCACTTATCATCCTTCCTGCCAATCGGACCATTAACAATGGGTTGTGAGACATTAATATGGTAGAATTAGGAGCAAGTAATAAGATCAATGGTAGCCATCACTTGTTTGTGTTCACATGGTGTGCACAGACTCAATAAACAGACTTCCCTTGGATATGTTTGCAGCGAAAAGCCTAAAATCCGTTGTACTATGATTTTCAAACAATCCTCCACCTAGAAGCAACTTAGAATAATTGAAGAAAAAGAGAGAAATAAGTGATCCATATTTGATTGTATGTGCTTTTATATATTTAACCGAAGTAGACAAAAGATGGTCCCAAAAATTGACGTGAAACCTTTTTTACAAATTTTAGGAAGCGCAACATTATAGCCTTTTCCCCTTCACATGCAGAAAAAAAGAGGTACCTAAATAAACACATTATTTCCTACTGACCAAGCCGGGTCCAATTCCACCTGGATCATACAGAAAAGCAAGATCGTGTGCACAACAAATAATATCACATGGGAGCCCTTGACCACCTTCAAAATCTTTCACAAGACCAAATCAAGAATGTTCCGTTTGGCATAAATTATTTTTGAAGGATTAAGAATTATTGAGTGTAGTGTAATAAGCTTATATCTTGTTGTCTACTATCCCAACAGTGAACATCAAAAATCATATAGTATCTTTGACAACAATCCAGAAAGAAGAATACAATGAAATTTATTTATTCCTTGTCAATGGGACAGCAAAACTCATCACAAATAGAATCACTCTGGACTAGATGCACACAACTAATCACCAAAGTATGAATGTTTTTTGTGAGAGGCAACAGATTATTATTTACACAATAACCCTCTATTACCCACACCACAGCCAGAATCCTACCAAGAGAACAAATGGAATGGACACCAACAAAAACAGGTGCGGTCGGAAGAATACCTAATCGCATCAATTGAGCATGAATATGCAGCTTGTGTACATTTTTAAGGCACGTATTCGGTCTCAAGCGTCGGTTGCGTCCGTGTCACCATCGCTGACGGGGCTTTCGTGGTCCCCACCGATGTCATGCGCAATGCTTCCCCAGCCTCTGAAGCCCTTTCCATCTGCTGCATTTTCTTCCTCTTTTTGTATCTTTGCACCCATGGAATCAATAATCCCAACAAAACTAACAGCAATAATCCACCAACCACCGACCCAACAATTATCCAAACCGTAGTACTGTTACTCCTTCCACCACGTCTCGGCACTGGAATTTCATTTGGAGTTCCCCCGGGTGGTGCCGGAGAAGGGACATTGGCATTGGACTCTGCCACAATAGAGAAATGACCCTGTTCGGACGTCGAACATAAATTGCCTGACACCACATCGCTGAAATTAACGCGACCGTTCAAATCAAACCAAACACATCTCACAACAGTTCCACCGGGAACCGAATTCACATCCGCAAACTGTATTGATATAGGACTACGTGACGCAGTGATATCCAACTCGGGTAAATTTCTGGCCGACAGGTTTGAAGCATCATAAGCAAGAAGACCCAACACAGGAGCTAGATACACATAATCGGGTAAAGGGTAATACACCATAGACCAATTGCCCAAATTTTGATAAACCAGTACAAGCCTCTCTACATACGGTTGCTCAATAACACCAACAGGAATACGGAACTCTCTGTACATAGGAACACCTCTAGTCCTTAAGCTACCACTCCTGAGCCTCATCGCTGAAACCCTAATCCCGGTCAAATTTGATGGAACAACACCATTATAAGCAATGCCGGTGCGAGGGCGAACGAATGCACGATAAGCATAATCTTGCAGAAGTACATCCAGAGACCTCGCAGGGGTTCTCGAAGAATTACGCGACTGAGCGCTAAATCTCGGTAACCACAAGAACCATATCAAAAGGAGAAGCATCGCGAGACTCCGATGAAGCCCCATCGATGCTTCGAAATGTTAAGAAGCACAATAACACTCAAGTTTGCACGAAGTAGACACGCACAATATACTCAGATCCAGAATAAGAATGCAACGGAAACTTGGAACTAGCTTTGTAGTTGAAAAAAATGAAAAGAAGCTTCACAATCACTTGTCTAAAACCTCGAAATCCGTATCTCCGGCTGAGAATCAGATTCTGTTATCCAAATCTAACGGATAGCTGAGGCGGAAAGATACATTTCATCGGAAAATAAAGACGATTTAAGCCGTTGCAAAGTTGTGGCTCTCAGAGCAACTTTATCCTTTGGAATCCTTGTTCTAAAAAGAGACATTCCAAAACAACATTTCATCTCTCCAGACGCTTCAACTTCTGAATTTTTCTTTACAAATCGCAGCTACAGATGGTTGTTTCACTTTTACTGGAAAACAAGCTTATGATTACGAACTAAATTTTTGCAAAAATTTAGCAATGTAGATTCAGAGCTAAAATCAAAACGGAAACAAAAGCAAAAGTATCAGCGAGACCTTTTCAGTTGAAAACAAAGTACCTGACACCAATTTCACTTCAAAGCCCTAAATCCAAGCAGAAAACTCCAGCTAATTGAATAGCTATGGAGAACTGTTCTTAAGCTATGAAATGATGCACCGACAATTCTTCATAGGCAGAAGATTATATGAGACATTTAGATTGATCTGCATTTCCAAAACTTCAATTGAATATTCAGGCGGAATCAACGGACAGGATCGTAGCTCAGAGAGCTCGTGAGTTCGAGCTCTTCTTTCTTCTTACACATATGCGGAAATTTACTTAACCGAAAACATCGCCTACAAAACGAACCATTACGCTGCTATGTGTATGTACAGAGAGAGAAACAAACTTTAGAGAAGATAAGCTTCAAGTAAAAATAGAGAGGGAGGAAGGAGGAAGGGAGGGTAGTGTATGACAGACAGATGGAAAATCTGAATATATTATTATATATATGTATGTATGTTTAGAAATAGAATTAAGCTATAGAATATGAATACAGGTGTAAATGAAAAAACACTGACAGTTGCCCCACCTTTGTGTATTTTGTTTTCTAACCAAATAAAAGGAGTATCTTTTGTGATCGACACATGGTTGTTCACACTCTCTTTCAAGTTATCTCTTTTACGATTATTCAGCTTCACATTTTAATTTTTAAATTCAGAAACTACTTCCCCAAATAAAAAGCATACATACATAACAGGTTAAACTATAACTTAACCTACATCAATCACTTTCGTTTAAGAAAACTTTTCATCAATATTTTTACGAAATGAAAGAGAGTTGGAAGAGAAAAATAATTTTTCAAAGTTTTGAAGCGTTAAGTAACCCATTAAGAGTTACGTTTTCTCTTATCCTATAAACTATGATTAAATATTAAAAAAATAAATAAATATTTTTAATACATATTTAGTTCAAATCTTTTATTTTGTATAAAAAAAATCTCTTATTTTCTTATCTTTAAAGGCCGTATCAGCGTCATGGTAAAATCTTGGTAAAATCTTTTTGACATGATGAAGAACTTTTTGGTGCAAAATAAAAAGATTTGAATTAAATGTGTATTAAAAAAAATAGAGGGACTATTTGATATATACCCCTATAAACTATTGATTTTGGGGGGTGGTTAATTGTCTTTATCAATAAAATCTTTTTTATTGATTTATATCTCCTTAAAGATGTAATGAATTGGGCATAAAGCCCCAATATATTTATGTACACTATTTTTAAAAACGCCCCTAGACATGAGGCGTAGAAGAAATGTCTCGCCTATGTCTTATGCGCAGTAAAAGCCGGTCAACGCCCCAAGGCACGTCTAAGCGATATATATATATTTTATTTTAGCAAAACGATATCATTTTTTAAAGAATTTTTATTTACAAATTAGACCAATATATCGTTCAAAACGATCAAAACATAAACGTAAATCCAAATCTTTCTGCCTCTCGTCCAAAAACAAACCTTACATTGTTAACCAACTTCCGACCAAGCCCCTTTCTATCTCCGACCAAAACCTCCTAGCCTCCGACACATTTTCGACATCAACTCACTCATTTTGGACTCCAACCTTTAGATTTCCTGGTATATCTCTCTATTTTCTCATTTTTTTGGCTAATCACTTCAGTTTTTATTGGTATCCCTATTTTCAGCGCCAAGTCTCAACTTCGAACTAAAAATAAAAATACTTTCCTATAAAAACTTTTAGTGTATTTTTTTTGTTTCCTATTAAGTTTTGACAATATAAATACATTCAGTGTTTTTTTCTTCTATTTGATTCATTTGAAAGCTAAAAAATACATTTCTTATATTGAATCAATTTGTATTGATTACTGAATGATTATTGATATTGATAATTGAATGATGACTACCAAACATACACATATATTTTCAAATTTCAAGGTGTGTATTATTTTATTAGCCTTAATATAATATAAAAAAGTAAAACGCCTTTTTACGTCTAGGCTCCTAAGGCTTGAAGTTTGACCTCTACCCCTCTCGCGCCTTTTAGAACATTCATGTCTATTGTAATACTATTGCACGACATATTTTATTTTAATTTATAAATATAATCCCTATATTATTTTCTTATTTTAATTAGAGTTTTGTTTTATTTTTAAACACACACTTGACTTGTATATATATGTCTGTGTGTGTGTGTGTGTGTGTGTGTGTGTGTGTGTGTGTGTGTATAATAGATTTAGTCTTTAGATTAATTAATTTTTTTTTGTGGTTTGTTCCTAATGTTGACTATGATGCTTGGTTGCTTTCAGTTACATACACAACTCAGATAAGGGATATAAAGATGATCTTTAGGATAAGTTCAGTCAGGTTACGAGAAGCTCCAACTCTTCGTGGGTGGCGGTGGAGGACTTTAATGGCTATGCGAGTTCTATGTAAATGGAGTAATAATGCAAGAGAAGCAATCAATAACCATAATAGGAGAGTAATCAAATTCTTAAACAATATGAGTGAATGTGGGCTTGAGGATATAAAAATCTACAAATATCAACTGACATGGACCAATAGAAGAAGAGGGCTTGCTAACAATCCCATATTTCTAGATAGAGAGATAATGATTTTTCAATAGATAATAGTCTCCTTAATAGATCTTTTCGTATGCAAGATATGCGTTTATCCCATTCCAATTTTGAAGATACTTTTACTCAAATGTTGGAAAATAATAATAACATAATTAGTCATGTGAGACAGAAACTCCCAAGCCTAGAGCTTGGGATTTAGAATTTTGTTTTATCATTTTTAAAACTAAAACAAGAAGTCCAGCAAGACTCTAGGGAGTTCCGATAGCTTTGGCGGTAAGATACTGCCTCTACTTCATTGAAAATAAAATTCAAAGAGACCGTATTAATGTTTAGACAAATAAAAAATATTTTATTTGGGGGGGGGGGGGGGGGTAACAATAATGACATGGATGTAAAATAAATTGAGAAAAAAACAAAGATTTATGTGATTTTTTCATCTTTCCCTACGTCCATAGAGCTTTAATGACATTTCACTATATTCTTGAAAGAATTTACATGAGAGTGCTTCTCTAGTCTTTAAGTTAATTTTACGCAATGGAAGTCTCCTTTGATATAAAATTAGGAGTTATAATTAGATAAGTCTTATCCTTCTAGAGTTTGAATTATAATAAAATGTTGGTTCTTCACGTAACCAGTCTTATACTTTATCTTAGACTCTTGTTGTATTTATCTTACGAAATCGAGAATGGGGTGGCATCTTGATCAATCCGCCTGCCATACGTTACACTATTATTAGAGCAAGATGAATATTTTAACCCTACAATATAAAGTATAAACGTTATTAAAAATATTATCATACCCAAACATTTTTAGATTAACTGATTATAGCTTTCATACGAGATATTTTGACGTAGATCTCTCATTAAGTCTTTATTTCTCTTATCCCCAAAGTTGACCAACCAAATACTATGGTCAAATTTAAAATAATTAGTTTGTCTAATGTCTCATATCACATCCTTACAAAACTTCTCATTAATAGAATTCAACCCATGTTGAATAAAATGTTTGATCCACATCAAGGTAGTTTTCTTGTAACACCCCGTGATTTTTGAGCTGTAAAAATATTTATTAAATTAAAAATTTTGAAAAAATAATTTTTGGAATCTATTTAATTTTGGTATATAAAAATGTTGGTTTTATATTTAAAAATAAGGTTTTAAATGGAATTTAAGTCGGGATTAAAATTTGAAAATTATAACTTTTTATATAAAAATTAAGAGAGGATCCGACATAAGGAGGATCAGAAATTTGACTGTACGATCTCCAAAATGTGATGCAAATGATCTTTATGATTTTTGATATCGAGTTGATTTTTCTTACACGACTTTTTATCGCCTTCATCTAGAACATATCGAAAATGCAAGGAAATCTGACGGTCCGATCTCTAAAATGTGATGCAGACTATCTTAACGCCGTCTGATTGAGCTGATTTTTAGACAACGACTTCGGTTGCCTTCAGCTACAATATATCAAAATTTCAGCGAATTCCGACAATCTGATCCCCCAAAATGTATTTTTGCGTGTTTGTATTTGATTAGGACTCTTTCTTAAAATGCTTTATATAATGGATGGGTTTATAATTTTTAAAACACTTTTAACCCTTCTAAAAAAGAAGTAGTTTCCTAAATTATTATCTCCTCTCATCTACAAAACCTAAAACCCATTAAATATAACTTTTAACCCAAGTTTTGAAGATCTAAATCAAGTTTTCTCAAGAACAACAAAAAATGTGTCTTTATTATTTTCTTGAGAAGAATGCAACCGTGTAATCAAATTTTCAAGACGACTTCTTTACAAGCATGATTACTTCTATTATTTTCCTTTAGTATTATGCGTTTCAAATGTTGCCTGAACGCTAATGATCATTATTTTCTTAAAAAAAATAGAGATGCTAATTAGGGAAAGTGAAACTAAAATTGGGACTATTTTTATTCAAATCTTTAACAAGAATTAAAACTCAAAACTCTTGTATGTTTAGGTTAGAGGCTGGGATTCCGTTAAAATATATGGACATTCGCATGTTATAATAGCTTGTATGAATTTTATAATTGGAATTCGACTCATAAAATCATGTTATTTATGTATATCTTGTAGAAGAGAAACTTAATGTTGTATGCCCTCGAAATATGCATGTAAATGAAAATTATGTAAGTTGTTGAAAAATGAATATTTAATTAATGTTATAATTAATCGGACATAATTTGGAAAAATAATAATCTTGCGATTTACTGAAAGAATTGTTGTTATAGGTTAATAAAATGCCTTAGGTGACGATAATTGTGCTAATATTCGACATCGCGGGGGCGACGAGAATTTTTGGGATAGTTATACTTTTACCATTTTTAAGTTGCTTGCCAGGTATGAGACTAGTAAGTAGGTTTTTGTGGTTGTTAATACTTTCGAGGTATGAGACTAGTCAGTATAGATTTTTATGAATGGGTAAATCCGTGGTGGGGCTGGGTTATACGTTGTTCCGTTGGTTCATTAGCCTAGGTGCGGAACTAGGTAGTAGCTATTGGTAGGTATTCTTCTTAGATGATATGTTAGGATATACTTGTATTTTGGAGACCTCTAAGTATGGAACTAAGGGTGGTTTAAGAATTTATGCCCGATTAAAGGGTGAGGCTAATAGAAAATAATGAGAACTTGATAAAATGAAAAAAATAATGCCTAAGATAATAAACGGGTATTAAAATGAATTTACGTCGCCAATATATACAAGGTTAACAATAAGGGGCGAACTGGCTATATCAATGTGGGTGTGTGTGTTGGCATCACCAATATGTGCAGGGCTAACGAAATTGGGCAAACTGGCTATAGTAATATGTCATGCGTGGAACCTCACCAATATGTGCAGGGCTAATGAAATGGGGCGAACTGGCTAGAGTGAGGGGTTTCTGTGTGGTGTAAAGCTTTGGGCATGTCAAAAATATGTGCAGAACTTGTAATGGGGTGAACTGACTATACTAGTGCCTCATAAATAATTTGGGCGTGTCAGGATTATGTGCATAACTCGTAATAGGGTGAACTGACTGTACAGGTATCGTATAAATAAAATTGGATACATTAATTTAATTAATAATCATGAGTTGATAATTTAATGTTGTGATAACAGAATTGGATTAGATAGTGGGATGGCTTAGTTAGGTGTGTAGATAGTGGTATTTGATTTTACTCGCATGTTAATATATACATTGTTTAATTTAAAATGCTATATTATGATTTTTATCATGTAAACTGCTTCTGTCTAGGTTTACGGAACCTAATTAGGAGGAGTAACTTGTATTCATATGGTGGAATCTGACCCATTGTGTTGACTAACATTTTAGGCATAGTCGCTGGAGTAGCTGCATAGGATGGATTGGTGGTTTTCAGAGTGCGGTTGGATATTTATTTTTATTTCTTTAGTAATAGTTTGATTTATTTGCAATTCGTCGTTTATTATGATACTTTCATTCATGGATTTGGTGGGACAATTGGTTCCACAGTTGTTTATGGTTTCAGTTGGATATTTATAGTTGGATTATTTCATTTAAATTTTAATAATTATGAGTTGGATTTATTTGCAGATAGCATGGTGATGGATTTTAATTTGCATGTATATTTATATTGGATGGATAACTTTGAATATTATCTTGTGGGATTAAAATTTTAAATGTATTATATTTCTATCACATGTTGAGATTGATCTTTTATTTAGTGATACCCAACGTAGTTTGGCGATGGACGACGCCAGAGTGCGCGAGGTGTTATATGTTTTTGTTCGGATGTTATCCATATTTCATGGAGAACTACATGTAAGAAATGAGGCTTAATCATGAAAATTGATTTCAAAGAAACCTATGATAAAGTTGGTTGGAGATTGTATGAGAGAAAGTTATGGGATTTTAACTTCCCCAAGAAGTGGATTGACCTTATCATTAATTGTGTCAACAGTACCTCTTTGCATGTGTGTTAGTTAAAAAGGAGGCGATGAAGATATTTAAATATGGTTGGTAAGTGCGACGGGGAGATCCCATATCTCCTTAATTGTTCATTATTTGTATGGATATTTTGGATAAATTCTCAGGTGAGTGAATGGAGCTGGAAAAGATTAAAATCTTTGAATAGTGGCCCAACCATTACCCATTTTTTTCACAAATGATGTCATGCTTTGATAAATCCACATATGTCAACTATAAAGTCATAATATCATTGAGGAATTCTGCAAGAAGTACAATTAAGTCATTAATTTCCTAAAGTAAAAGCACTTTATGTCTAAAAATATTCATATTAATATAGTTTATGCTCTCTATTTTATGGGTCACTTGCCAATCACGAAGGAAATGGGCACCATTGGGGTTTCTTTCTTATACGAAAGAGTTACTATAAGAATCGATCGTAAGATTCTTCATAAAAATTACTCAATTAAGTAGGAAGAGCAACCTTGGTAAACCATGTCACATAGTCCCTCCTGATGCACAATATAAAACTAGTGTCCTCGTGGAGAAATGAATACAAATTTTGGGAGATAATGATAACACCAATAAAGTGCATATTATTAGTTGGTCAACATATACTGTTAAGAGAGTGAAGTCATGGTATTAGGAAAGTGAGAGACAAATATCTTGTTATGATAGTGATACTGTGATGAAAGCTCATCAAACGGAAAATTAACTTATGGTATCTTAGAAGAAAGGACTTTAATTCTTTTAAGTGTACAAAACTCATGGGTGTAAAAATATTAATCATACGAGCCAAATAAATTACTATGAGAAAACTAAAAAAACCGGAGGAACACAAATTTGTAACAACCCGCGTAATTTTGGGGGTATTTTCAAAATATAGAGGAAAAATAAAGTTTTTGGAAAAATTATTTTTATTGCTCAAATATGTTGGTTATTATTTTTAAAGATGAGAATTTCAAACGGTTTCGAAATTGGAATTAAAATGGAGTTTTAATTGAATTTTTATTATATAGAAGTGCCCTCAAAACATAAAACTCTCTAGCAAAAAGAAAATATTTAAAAATATTGAACGGTCCGATCGTGCTAAAATTTTTTTTATAGCTTCCTCTCGTCTTCAGATAATTCTATGTAAAATTTTATCTAATTCCAAAGGTCTGATCGTCCGGAATAAAATTTTTAGTGTTTATATCTAATTAGAACTCTTTTCTTAATCAAGCTCTTAATCCTTTATATATCAACAAATTCGTGGATGGACTTTTCAAATCACTTTTTCTTAAACTTTTCAACCAGAAAACCTCTCCAAAATTACTCCCTTTCATATACAAACCATATCCCCAAACTTATTCAATATTTCAACCTTAGATTATAAGGCCTATTTGGTGTTTTCTCGAGTTTGGGCTAGAACGAGATTTGATTATTTTCAGGAGAAGAACGTGATGGTGTGATTAGATTTTGAGGTTGATTTATGTGATGATTCATGTTGGTTCTTTTTGGTGGTTTAAGGTATGGGGTTTTACACAATATGCTCCTAAATCTCGCGAGTGTTTATTCCGTTGATTTCATGTTTAATTGAACTCATATTTGAATTGTTAATTTCTTTGAAATCTGGAAAAATAATTGTTGGAATTATTTTTATTCATGTGTTATCACTACACCAAATCTGCCCATTTGTCAAGGTCATTGACCTTGACAAATTCACCTTGTCAAGGTCAATGACCGTGACATTTCGAGGCGAGACAACTTTTTTTGTCACGGTCGTGTCACGGTCATTGACCTTGACAAAAAACTCGCGTTTTGTGTCACGGTCGTGTCAAGGTCAATGATCGCGACACGTTTGTCACGGTTATAAACCATGACATAATCGTGACCCCAATTGTCACGGTCATTGACCGTGACACGTCCGTGACAACTTTTGTCGCGAACTTGTCACGGTCAATGACCGTGACAATTCTGGACATAATTTTAAAAAAATCTGCTGGGCAGTATGGCCACCGCCACTGCCCAGCAGTATATTTGTACCTGTTATAGCAACGTTGTACATGTTCCAAACATCATATATCCAACACAAACTAAAGATAATGCAAATATATATTCATGACGATATAATCCAAATATTCAAAGTAAAAACAATATACATGACGATATAATCCAAATTTAATTAAAATGGACAAACTTAAAAATAATGGTACTACATGTCTTGGGTAAAACTGAGGAGGTGAGTAGGCCACACGACATACGAATTGACGCACCCACTAATATACGTCGTGCCGCATTGTTCGCGCAACCACAATAGGGAGTTCTCCTTCCCGGGTATGACATGCGTAACGAGCACCCTGGACTCCATCTGTTGAAGCGCACGTCCATGAACTATTCCACCCTCGACGATATTCGGGTCCCTCAACCCCCGCCCTATCCGCTGGCCATCAAATACGTCCAATATGAACACGCTTGGCCAACCAATTGTCGACAATGGTCTGTTGGAGGGCGTCAAATAGGGAAGTGGATCGTCGAAGTACGAACGTGTCGGTGATGAAGCAGCGAGGTCCACATCCTCGTCATCCTGCGCCTCGTCCTCCCGCACCTCCTCCTCCACCGCCTTCTCCTTCCCTTTCCCTTTCCCTTTACGGTCTCCACCCAACGTACGCTTCATGAATGCGTACATATCTTGGACCGTCGCCTCCAAATGGGACAGCTTCGCGTCTTGTGAATCCACCGTTCGAGACAACCCGGTGTCGCTCGTCTCCAATCCGATGATCCTAGATTTGGCCACCCGCGAGCTCACTCCCCTTGTCCTCCCTTTGCGATCAGAGCCAAGAACTTGGCTGAGTGCGTCTGTGGACAAAGATGCCTTGTCGGCATCAGACTGCGACTCATGCACTTCCTTAAGCTTTGCCTGAAACGACAAAAAGCACATGATTAGTAAAATAAGTAAACTAAAAAATTATAACGTAATTAACAAAAAATAAACTGTCGGATTACTTACAATCGTGGCCGCGACGCTCGGGGACACCTCCTTGTCCTTCCCCTTCTTCGTCCGAAGAGCCACATAAGTATCGAGCCTATGTGGCTTACCCCCTGGCCCACTCCCTACCCCCTGAAATAAAATAGAGTAAAGTAAAATTAGTATCGGCCCCGTAAAGTAAAATAATATCCAATAATATATTTTTGTAGTTATAGATAAATTAAATCTTACCTGCATCCTATGCTCCACCTCAGCGTAAGAGGTCTGGCCGGAGTAGTGCACGTCCGTCTTTTTAGCCCGATTTTCCCTCCCCGATTGGCGAGATGCCAATTGTCGATCCTCGATCTCATTGTCAATGAACTTTTGCCATTGTGCCAATGAGATCGGCTCCTTGGGCGGGACGGATCCGCGCCATTGTAAAATGGACTCTCGTGTTTTTCCAAAGTACCATGTCCGCATATTTTTCTTTCACGTCTTGTGTTGCTCCCTCAACTGCTCCAAGACGGGATCGCGTAGCTTTGGATCCAAGTTGAATTGTTCCTGTCCAACAAATACAATGTTAGTTGCGAATAAATATAAATATAAATTGAAATTGAAATATTCATATAAATATTACCTGTAGTGCCGCCCAAACAGCTAACTTGAGCTCATACGGCACCTCCTTCCAACTCATAAACCCCGGGCCGATGATCGTCTTTAGCAGCTCGAGGGATCTCGCTAAAAGCTCCGACTTGTTTTCGACGGTAATCCCAAATTTTCCATATTTGGGGAGCCTAGCGACGGAGGAGCCCTCGTCGCCTCCGCTACCACCGAACCCAGACGACATCATCATAAACAGCATCATCATCTTCGCCTTAACATATGAAGGAGACATTTTTGCTGTAAAAAAAATGTTATTAGTACAGATAAAAAAAAATGTTAATAGTACACATTTTATTTTACCTAATTGAATTAATAGTACAGATAAAAAAATGTTCCATCTATATTATAACATATGTGTAAGTTCCGTCAATACCATTTCATTTCAATTTTGTAATATTATGTTTTTCCAAATATTTAAAGAGTTATTAAATGGGTGCCCCACCCCCACCCCCACCCACCGCCACATACACACGCACACCTACGCACCTACGCACACACACACACACACACACACACACACCCCACCCCACCCCACCCCCTGTCCCCCTCCACCACCCCCTTACTAAAAATCCTGGGTCGGCCACTGCACCCCACCCCACCCCCTGCCCCCCTCCACCACCCCCTCCCCCACCACACACCACCACACACACACACACACACACCCCACCCCACCTCACCCCCTGCCCCCCTCCACCACCCCCTCCCCCATCATTGTGTGAATAGGTATGAGATCATAATTTGGAGGAATTCACGTCCAAGAAATAATTTGGATTGTGATACCCCTTGATAGACTTATATGTTTTGTTTACCCGACCGATTAACTATTTTATAATCCTATAGAATTAAGTTTTAGAATCAAGGAATTGATCAGATATTCATTAAAATCGGTTAGTAGAAAATTTATTTAACCAAGAGGGTATCGAAAACATAACGTGGGGAATCATAATATACCGTAATCAACTTTAATAATAAGAACACATTCTTTTGAGTGATTTATAAATAATTAAATTTGAGTGCAATCATGATTATACCTAGTATTTACTTTGAATAAAGGATATAAATTAGTAGTAGTAAGCGAGGATACCTATGTGTAAACTCTAGGATCGGAAGGTGTATCTATTTGTTAGTGTTTTAAAGCTAAGGGGCAGAGTATGTAATTTATTATACTTAAATAGAAAAACACGGAAGAAACATTTTACCAAAACCCTAAACAGAAGAGTAGAAGTACCAGGAATAGAATGTTTTTCAGGTAAGTTATTTGTTAAGTATATAAAACTTTTTTATTCAAATGTTTAATTTTTTTAAATTAAATGTTAAAAAGTATTTTTGTATTCCTTCAAAGGTTTAAATCATTCAATGTTAGGAGTATTTTTGTGTTCATTTGTAAATATTTAGGAAACTAACACTATTCAATGTTAGGAGTATTTTTTTCTCAAATCTTTAAATGTTAGAAATATTTAGTGGTATGTTAGAAATTAGGGGTATTGTATTTTTGTGTTCAATATTTAGGGGTATCGTATTTAGGGGCAATGTTAGAAATATTTAGGAGAATTTTCAAATTTCAGTGTTATTTTTTCAGTTAATTTTCAATATTGAAGTATAATTTTCTTATAATTTCAATGTTAATCCTAAAAAAATTGCCTTTGGGGCTACCGCCCCTGAACCCCTACATTGCTCGAAAAATTTCGCACCCCCTTACTAAAAATCCTGGGTCCGCCACTGCACCCCACCCCACCCCCTGCCCCCCTCCACCACCCCCTCCCCCACCACACACCACACACACACACACACACACCCCACCCCACCCCACTCCCTACCCCCCTCCACCACCCCCTCCCCCACCACACACTACCACACACACACACACACCCCACCCTACCCCACCCCCTGCCCCCCTCCACCACCCCCTCCCCCCCTCCCCCAAAACACACCACCACACACACACACACACCGCACCGCACCCCACCCCACCCTACCCCCTGCCCCCTCCACCACCCCCTGCCCCCACCCTGTCCCACCCCGCCCCACCCCCTGCCCCCCTCCACCACCCTGCCCCATCCTCCACACCCCCCGCACACGCACACACATACACACATATATATATACACATACACACATAAATATACAGACAAATATATATATATATATATATATAAATGGAAGAGAGAGAGAGAGAGAGAAATTGGACCTGAGAGAGAGAGAGGGAGGGAACGGTGGGAGGGAAAAAAAAGGGGGAAAGGGTTTTTGCTGGAAAAGTTGTCACGATCGTGTCAAGGTCATTGACCGTGACAAGCCCGTGACAAATTGAATTGTCACGGGCTTGTCACGGTCAATGACCGTGACAATTCGTTGTCACGGTCGTGTCAAGGTCAATGACCGTGACATAAAACGCGTGTTTTTTTGTCACGGTCAATGACCTTGACAAGGCTGGCCGGCTGAAAGGTGACAATTTGCCCATTTTGGTGTAGTGTATTATTCATGTTGTCGTTGAGCACGTTGTCATGAGATTTTAATATGGCACGAATGTTGGGTTCTCCCTTCTTGGGAATAACCCGACGGGTGATAGGAATGACGTGCTAAACTCTAAAGCCCGATGTTTGTTGCTAGGAAAAATGAATGTGAAAGTCGGTGGACTAGAAAAATGGAGCCTTATTGATCAAGTCGTCAAAGATGACATATATGATCAACTCTGCAAGCATTTCTCATTTCTCCATCACGCCAAGAGTAGGGTTCTATCTCGGGTTATTGAAGCATTGAGGACCTACAGGATAAACCTTCGAAAGAAATATTTCCCGAAGGAGGCAGCGAGCTCCGATATTTTGGCTTTGAAAGAGAAAGTCCCTCCCAATGTTGAAGTGCCGGTGGAGCAGTGGAATAATTTTTTGGAGAATGAGGCGAAGGAGAAAAAGTTGGTGCAAGGGGAGAAAAATAAAAAAAATAGGGCATAAAAAACTGATATCCACGTGACGGGATCCAAATCTTATGAGGATTTATATGCAATGATTGGTTTGCATAATTTGAAGAGTCAATTTGGTTTGTCTGGGAACAACTTAACCGGAATTAAACAGTGGGTTAAAGAAATTTTCCTAAAAGTGAACACGTTACTAGACAATTATCCAATTATGAAGAAGTGCTTGAAGGATTTGTGTTTGAAATATAAATCTATTCATGCATGCAAGTATGATTGCATATTATATCACAACGAACACGAAGAGAAGGATGAATGTCCTGTGTGCAATTAGCCTAGATATATAGTTTGTGAGAATGGAAAGGACAAACCTCCAAAACATCACAAGTGCTCACAAGTCCCATAAAAGGTTTTGAAGTATTTTTCACTTGGGCCACAGTTAAAATGGTATTTTATTATACCATGGATATCGGAGGCCATTACATGGCACGGTCGATGCGAGGTGGGTGAGAATCTAATGTGTCATCCTGTTGATTCACCCATCTATATAATTTCAAACACACAAAACCATGAATTTGCAAAGGAACCGTGCAACTTTCATCTTATAATCTCAACCAATGGGTTTAACCCTTTCGATAATTTAGGTACTAGTCAAAGTTATTGGGCAGTTTTCATGGCGCTTTTAAGTCTCCCTCTGACACTATGCATGAGAAAGGAGTTCACATTGTTATCTTTATTGATAACTGAGCCAAAGGCTCCCATCGATGATATTAATATATTCATAGAACAATTAATCAAAGAACTTAAAGAGTTATGGGATAAATTCGTGATGGCGTTCGACTCTCATAAGGTTGAAAAGTTCACACTTAAAGCAATGGTGATGTGGTCGATCCACGACCTTTCTTCTTAATGGACCTTATCCGATTATAATATTCATAGTTATGATAGATGTCCCTTATGTGGGGAGGAAATTGAAGCCTGTTGGATACAACATAGTAGTAAGATGAGTTACACGGGGCATCATAAATTTCTGTCGACCAATCACCCTTTTTAAAATGATAAGTCTAAATTTTTTCCTGTCAATCACGAGGGTAGAAAGCCACCTGCTCAAATTTTTGGTCAGCAGAACGAGGAGAAGGAGGCGGCTGTGGTTACAGGGAATAGGTACGTAGGTAAACATCCCCAGTTTGTAAACCTGAAGCGTAAAACTAGGGGGATTCGAATGATCCTATTAAAGCGAAGCCGTGGTCCAGGCGATCAATATTTTTTTATTTGTCATATTGGAAAAATCAGCTTGTAAGGCATATAATTGATGTGATGCACACAGAGAAGAATATTGTTGAATATCTAATAGGAACATGTCTAGGTGAATCTCATTCTACAGATGGAGAACGGGCCCGCCAAGATCTATAATATATGAAAATAAAGAAGAATCTGTGGCTAAAAAATGATACTAGAATAGGAAAAATTTATACCCCCGGACTGCTTTCACTTTGAATACTATTGAGAAGAAGATTCTTTTAGACACATTATTCAAATTGAAGACTCCAATCGGTTAATCTGGTAATTTACTTAGGGTAGTAATATACCAAGCTAATGAATTGAAACATTGCAAGTCTCACGATTGGCACGTAATCATCCAATTAATCCCTCTGTTATTTTAGCATTGCTTTTCTGAACACAAAGATCTCCGTCGGGTAAATATATAAAACTCCCCCCAAACGGTACCTTGAGAGGCGTGAATACCTCGCACGGGACTAATGTAACTCGCAGGAAATGACCGTGTGGTCACGTAACTCCTGTTTTAGAACATGATGATAATTATAACTCGTATATGCAATTTTTCAGCTTGAATACGATTTTTTTCAGATTACTTGATTACTGATATCATCTCTCTTTTGTATCTTATTTTTTGTAGGATAACATTTTATTATTTTCTTTTATTCACATGGAACACACGAAAAAGGTGATGTTTTACAACAGGAATATTTTTTATATAATGTTGTTGAAATTTTGGATTTTTTTTATTATGTGTTACGTCTGTGCGAGCTTTTGTAATTTATTAGTCAATTTTATGGTCGTGCGGGCTTTTATAATTTTATTGTTTATTTTTATGGCCGTATGGGCGTTTTGTAATTTTATTATTAAATTTTATAGCCGTGCGGGCTTTACATTACATAGGTTATATATTAACAGGTTTTAGAATGTCCAGAAAACAGAGAAAATTACGCTCATTTTTTTTATTATAGTTAAAAATGGTCGTGGACAAAGTCCATGTCGACTTTTTTTTTCACGCACAAAGTGGGTCATGGCCTAAATCCGTGACCATATTTATTATTATTTTGTCTTATATAACAAGGGTCAGGACTAAAGCCGTGACCATTTTTATTTTTTTGGTCACATATAACTACGGTCATGGTCTAAAGCAGGCCGTGACCATTTGTATTTTTTATTGTCACATATAACTAGGGTTACGGCCAAAAGCCGTAACCATTTGTATATTTTTTGTCACGCCACAAAGGGTCACGACTCAAATTCGTGGCCATTTTTTAGATGCCTTGTATTGGGTCAAGATCCCAAGTCGTGACCAGAAGTGTGTAGGGGTTAGGACAAAGTCTGTGACCAACAACCATGGCCCTCATATCTGTGACCCCTTATAGGTCAGGGATTTTTGGCCGTGACCCACGAAAATGGTCAGGCCCTAAATGGTCACAGACTTTGTCGTGACTCATAGTCCTAGTCAGGGACAAAGTCAGCGACCAATTACCAAATTTGGTGTAATGAAGTTTTATTTTGTGGGGTTTTGGTCCATTTGGTTCCCTTTGGGTAGTTTTACCTCTGAGACTTCAGTGAGACTGGGTTTATATTATTTTATCGAGTGGGATAAAACGAACCACACCCCGATTGTAAATTAAGGTGCCCATGAAGGCGATCGACTAAGAGTGTGCATGGACGGACACTCTTCGTCGAAATTGAAAGGTATAAAATGGTTTTCCCCATTAACGGGGTCCTAAAATATGATGTGTAGGAAACCCTGGGTGTAAAAGTGAGATTTTTAGAAAAAAAGGGTAGGGGCGTTGACCAAACGACAGAAGGTTTGATTGGTCCAGCCTGGAGGTTTTATCGAACAAAACAACAATTAGGAATGTTTAACCAAACGGTTAAAGGACTAAGTGTTCGAAACCTATTTAATGTAGGTTTGAGTTTCTATTTTTGGAAAGATTAGCGATGATCATTCCCGAATTGACACAACCACTTTCTTTTGACATACATTATGTACGTCTTTCTCATGGACTCGTCTTCTTCGTATCTATAATGTACATAGGAAGCGATTCGAGTTTTGATATGCCAGACATACCATTCTTGCTGTTGTTATTAGGTGGTATCATGGGGAACAAGAGCATATTCTTCGGTGCCAATTGTCCCGATAGTGGTGCAGGATGCCACCTTTCTCTCTTTGGGTCCCGTTACTCAATATTTATTGGCGTCTTGGGATTATCATTTCACACTTTCGGTGTTACCATCCTTTTTCACAGTAGATCTTAATAAGGAGGACCAAGGAATACACATTCATCAACACGACTTTACTTTTGGCATGCCGGTGCCATCTTTGGACCTCGCCCTTTTTTGTGAATGGCGTGAATTTTTTGTGGTTACTGCTTTCGTAGCCTTTGTTTGTTTTTCTTCTTGAACATTTCGTCGAGTTTATGTTTTTACAAACTTTGAGCAGGTAATTGTTGGCACCTCCCAACTAAGGGAGATGTTGACGCACTGGTCGTTGTCATATTTGGCTTTTACACCAATTGACTGCAGTGGTTGTGAGAGATACTGATACTGACTTTCTACATCTGTCAACAGGTCTGGTCCTGAGTTTAAGTGGTTTAACATATTCAGTTGGAGTGTCCGCATTGGGTGTGAGGTCTATGAAACTGAGTTTGGGGATTGTGGACGAGAGTTGTGCTGCTGGACGTCCTTGAAAGAGGACTCGTGCTTGATAGTATGGAGGGGTAATATTTTTAGGTGACCTTTTGGGTGGGATTTTATGTAACCTCCCAAAAAGGTGTTTTTTGTGGTTTCTTGGTCAGGGCAGGGTCCCCCGTTTGTACTTATGTATCATGTTCCCCTTAGGGAGGACACAAAAAATCTACATTTATTGACGTATATGGGTATTTTTGTCACGCATCATGTTCATAAATAATGGTGCTTTATTTGTTGGACAAAAATGATTTGTACTTCGTGATTTGTTTAATTTTCAGTTTTCTATGCTTTAAAGTAATGAATAGTGTGCGACATGTCCTCTAATTATATCTTTCAAATCGTCTACACTAATAATTTATCCTCCCCCTCCAAAGGGTAATTTTAGTAAATAAACGAATATAATACTTGGGCTAAGGGTCAAGTAGGAAAATTTTCTAATGTCTCCCCCTCCCAGTGCCCAAATATCATATATGCCCCCAAAACAAAAAGCCTTGAATACTAGAAGAAAAGTTCTTATACCTAACAAGATTATGGACAACGTGAGCGTAAGTTCTTTTTAAAGTGGTGGAAATAAACATGTACATAGGCGAGAAACATAAGAGGCTACAAGGGGTATATAAATATATGGGAACAAAAGTAAGTTCAATATTTTTTTTAATTTAAATTGGGGGAGACACATTAAAATTAAAAGGCGCATATATATATATATATATATATATATATATATATATACACATGAAAAAGTGCGTTGTCATTTTGAGACTTTTGTTTGGAGAAAAACGACTTTTATCTACTCAGTGGTGAACTCCTTGTCTATACTGAGGTGTGAGTGATGAGGGAAGGAAGTTCCCCTTTCCATTGATTCTGAGCGAGTGTGGGCCTTTTGACATTGCTTTGGAATCGGAGTGTCGTCCCTTGTCCTAGATAAGGTATCTTTTTGTGGGGAGCCTTTAGTGAGTCTGTCTGTTGATGAATTATCCCGAGATGCGAGGTAATTTGAGGGTATGGTATTTTGGTGTTGGTTTTTGTGACACGCTGCCTAATTAAATTCCGGGTGATCAGCCCTTTATTAAATTAAGTCTAGGTGAACAGTTGGTTCATTATTAGTATCACTGTCGCAAAATAAAATTTTCCAATTTAAACACTCTAAAATAATTAAGCTAAGTGTCAAAACAATTTATAATTTTATTTTATTTATTAAATTCCATAATAGAACCTTTTAAAATTAAGATCCAATATGAATAATTCGAGAGATAATTTAAAACATCCATGCATATGAAAATGTCAACTAGATTATTCAAACCAAATAAATGTCCACAACGTAGTCAACATGACCAAAGAAATAAATCCCACATAAGTACTGAATACAGAAATCATAAGTGAAAACAGAATCTCTAATGTGTCTAAACTAGAAAATAAGAAATGGGTGACACATGCCCTGTCTACTAATGAACTAAAACTTGAATGGAATCAAAGGTGAGGTCCTCTACTGCAACACGTCCGGCCCAAGTAACTTATGCCTGGCGCCTCTGTGGCTGGATACCTGTAATATATATACATATATATACAAGAGAGAGAAAACGACAGGAAACGGGTCAGAGCCCGAGTGTAAATATAGATTTTAAAAATGTTTTAGCAAGTAATTAAATGCTCACTAATTGATAAGACATCCATGTTAGTATACGACACTCTTGTGAATTCTCACCTCTCATCTAGTGTGCACGCATAACGTTCTACAGAAATATCTTAAGACTACCCCATTTCTCCCCTCTTATGCCTAATTCACGAGGCTAAGTGGTTTCACTTTATAAAAATTGATACTTTATTAGAAATTTATAAATCAATTATACTTATCTTGATATTGTAAACGGATATCAAACACTATTTGGGATTTGGAGCTTCTATTCACTATTACTACTTACACGCATAATAGAACAAATTTCAGGTATAGGAATGCATATATTAATCCCTCATATAATATATATATTAATTAACACCCCACATAAAACCTATGGTGCTGGCATACTCTGCTATCATGTCCCCATATCTCTCATACAGAGGGAAATACTAGTTCAGAATCTCTCTCGAACAGTATTAATACAAAACATAAAAAATGGTGGTGAGGCATAGCTCTAAGTTACTAAGAGGTCAGCACATACCCCTCACGTCTATTAGGACGGTCTGACTATCATTCTCAGATAGCCTGTACTAAGGAATCCTATGTTCTAGGGTACAATCAATATCCCCCATAAAGTTCCCATCGAGATAAGACTATCCAAGCGAAGCAACCCCTAGGATAGCAAGTAGCACGGGATTTATTATACATCAGCAACCACATTAGCTTTCCCTGGATGGTAATGTATCTCGAACTGGTAGTTCTTCACAAACTCTAGCCACCTGCACTGCCAAATGTTCAATGTCTTCTGTGTGAACAAGTAATGCAGTGACTTGTGGTCTGTGAACAGGCGTAACTTCTACCCAACTAATAGTGTCTCCAGATCCTCAAAGCATACACGACCGCTGCGAGCTCTAAGTCGTGAGTGGGGTAATTCCTCTCGTGAGGCTTAATCTTACGGGAGGCATAAGCTATAGCCTGCTCCTCCTGCTGAAGTAATCCATTGAGTCCCTATAAAGAGGCATTCGTATAGACCATGTACTCCACCCTTGGTCTGGGTAAGGCAAGAACCAGTACTGAAGTCAACTTGTCTTTTAGCTCGTCGAAAGCTAATTGAAAAGTGTCATCCCAAATGAATGGTACCCCCATGGCCCAACTATCTTTGAACCCTTGGATAAACCGCCTGTAATATCCGGCCAACCCTAAGAAGCTGCGCACCTCAGTCAGTGTCTTGAGCTGCCCCCACTCCCTCATCGCTGATACTTTACTCGAATCCACTAATATCCCCGATTATGACACAACGTGCCCCAGAAATTGCACCTCCTGTGAACAGAACTCGTATTTATCATATTTAGCATACAACAAATGCTCCCGTAGGGTCTGCAGAATCCTTCTCAAGTGCTCGACATGCTCCTCCTCAATCTGTGAATAAATCAGGATGTCATCTATGAAGACGATGATAAACTGATCCAAGAAATCTCTGAACACTCAGTTTATTAAGTCCATTAATATGGATGGAGCATTTTTCAGTCCAAATGGCATGACTCTGAACTCATAGGACCCATATCTCGTCAAGAAAGCAGTCTTCGACACAACCTGCTCCCTAATTCGCAGCTGATGGTATCCAGACCTCAAATCAATGTTCGAAAAGAAAGCAACTCCCCTCAGCTAGTCGAACAGGTCATCAATTCAAGGAAACAAATACTTATTCCGTATCGTGACCTTGTTCAACTCTCGATAGTCTACACATAATCTCAGTGACCCATCTCTCTTTTTTACAAATAACACCGGAGCGCACCAAGGTGAGGTGCTCCTACGAATGAAGCCCTGACCTAACAGCTGCTCTATCTAATCTCGTAGCCCTCTCATCTTTGATGGAGCCATACGATACGATGTACGTGCTATTGGTCGAGTGCCCTACATAAAGTCTATGACAAAATCGATCTCTTGATTAGGAGATAGGCCCGGTATCTCCTGGAATACATCTGAAAACTCATGAACAACTGGAATTAATTCTAGGGGAATCACAATATCCTTAGAGGTCTCCTCCTCTATGTAATACAAATGGGAGGAAGATCCTCCCCCTGGGCAAGGAATTGCCACCAAAAACACATCCTGATAAGGGATGGCAAAGATGATACTCCTACTGAAATAGTCTATCATTGCTCTATACGTAGTGAGCCAATCCATGCCAATAATGGCGTCATAATCATGCATATCTAAAACTAGCATGTCATCAGGTAAGAGTGAGCTACCAATCTCTATGCCTACCCCCGACATCTAAAGAGGATTAAGGACCCGTTCCCCAGCGGTGAATCTACGCATATCGCTGTACCATTTGTCGTGTCTAATAACCCCACGGCCCCTGCAAAGCTAGTAGCTATAAAATAATGTGACGCCTCAGTATCAAATAAAAGACGTCCTATAGTGCCATGAATAGGAAACGTACCCTCTATCGCGGGTGGCGCCTGAGGTGCTGTCGGCTCATGGACGTTACAGACTCGTCTGTACTGCATTTTCCCCTGTTGGACATGGACGACTGGGATGGCTGGTAAAGCTGGCATCTGAGGTGGTGCTGGGAGAGCAGTAAGGAAAAGTGGTCTCTATGGCTCCTATCGGGAACCCTATTGCTGTGGGGCCCTATCTCCCTCCGGGCAATCCTGGTGCCTGTGGCCATTCTTGCCACACCCAAAATATTGGTACCTAAAGTTCCCTCCCCTCTGTCCCAGCTGACTATGACCCTGTTGTCCATTTCCACCCTGCCATTGGCCCTGCTGAAAACACTGTTGGCCCTGATGGCCCTGATTGTGACAGCGTGGGCCCTGCTGACTAGACTGTCCCTTCTGACCCTGTTTAAATCCCCCAAATCCCTGCCTGGTATCATCGGATCAAAATTTCTTGGCACGGTCCCCCTGATGGGAACTCTGCTCACTGTGACGGGTCTGCCCCTGAGCTGATGGTACTCCACCGGCACCACTACCTCCAGTTCGTCCCTACTAGCTGGACTCCCCTACTTGTTTTCTCCCCTGCAGATGGAAGTGATGATCCTCGCAGTGCAATAAGGCGATGTTGAGTACATTCGTGTACGTACCCAACGACATATTTCTTATGAGGTGCTGACGAATCCTCCAGGCTAATCCGTCCAAAAATAATAAGATCTTCTTCTCATCGGTGGGTGCCTCATCTGGCACGATAGTGAGAAGTCTCGTGAACTCCTCCTCATACTCTGCGACTGATATGCTCTCCTACTTAAGATTTAGTAGTCTACACCTCATCTCAATCTGCACAACGGATGGGAAGTACTTGCGGTCGAACCACATCCAAAATGACGGAATAGACATGATGTCTCTCTCCTCCAAGGTGATGGTGGACTCCCACCACTGCAAAGAGACCCCCACTAACTTGAAGGACGCTAATAACTGCCTCTGCACGTCAGTGCACACGTACATACGCATATGCCTCTGTATGTCCTTCTTCTAATTACTGGTGATGACGATATCAGAACCACCAAAGAACTCTAGGGGATGGGCCTTCTGAAAGGCATCCCTGACTCTTTCCCATGCCGTGGAAAACTGGTCTGGCACTGGCGCCACAGCCTGAACCTAAGGTGGGGCCTGCTGTACCACCGCTAATGCTGCATTCATCACCTGAGAAACTATAGCGGCGACCTCAGTAGTGTTGATCATCCCATGAGCCTGAGATGCTGGCGGCTCTGGCTGGGCATTCCTTTCACGGGGTGCTCATCTTGGAGGCATCTGAAATGCGAAGGAAGTTTATTAGTCTACAATTATTATTAAATCTCAAATAGCTAAAGACGTAATCGTAAATGAAAGAATACAACAGTCTTAAAAGTAGGGCTTTATAACAAAGATGCTTAGCGGAAAATGCAATAAGCCGTACAGATCCTAAAGGACACTAGAACATGATGCTCTGATGCCACCTATGACACCCCGCCTAGTTAAATTTCGGATGATCAGTCACTTATTAAATTAAATCTAGGTGAACAGTTGGTTCATTCTTAGCATCACTGTCGCAAAATAAAAAATTTCAATTTAAATAAACTAAAATAATTAAGCTAAGTGTCAAAAGTTTTTATAATTTTATTTTATTTATTAAATTCCATAATAAAACCAGTTTAAATTAAAATCCATTATGAATAATACGAGAGATAATTTAAAACAACCATACATATGAAAATGTCAACTAGATTATTCAAACCAAATAAATGTCCACAGCGTAGTCAACACGACCAAAGAAATAAATCCCACATAAGTACTGAATACAGAAGTCATAAGTAGAAACATAATCTCTAATGATTCTAAACAGGAAAATAGGAAATGGGCGACAGACGCCCTGTCTACTAATGAACTAAAACATGAATGGAATAAAAGGTGAGGTCGTCTACTGCAAGGACCTGCAACTCCCACATAAGCTGCAGCACGTCCAGTCTAAGTAACCTATGCCTGTCACCTCTGTCGTTGGGCACCTGTAATATATATATATATATATATATATATATATACAAGAGAGAGAAAATGACAGGAAACGGGTCAAATCCCAAGTGTAAAAATATCTTTTAAAAATATTTTAGCAAGTAATTAAATGCTCACTAATTGATAAGACATCCATGTTAGTATACGACACTCTTGAGAATTCTCACCTCTCATATAGTGTGCACGCCTAATGTTCTACAGAAATATCTTATGACTAACCCATTTCTCACCCTTAAGTCTAATTCACGAGGCTAGGTGATTTCACTTTATAAAAATTGATACTTTATTAGAAATTTATAAATCAATTATACTTATCTCGATATTGTAAACGGATATCAAACACTATTTAGTATCTGGAGCTTCTATTCACTATTACTACTTACACGCATAATAGAACAAATTTCAGGTATAGGAATTCATATATTAATCGCTCATTGACACCCCCCACAAAATCTATGGTGCTGCATACTCTGCTATCATGTCCCCGTATCTCTCATACAAAGGAAAATACTAGTTCAGAATCTCTCCCGAATAGTATTAACACAAAACACAAAAAATGGAGGTGAAGCATAGATCCAAGTCACTAAGAGGTCAGCACATACCCCTCACGTCTCTTAGGACCGTCCGACTATCATTTTCAGATAGCCTGTACCAAGGAATCGTATGTTTTAGGGTAAAATATATATCCCCCATAAAGGTCCCATCGAGATAAGACTGTCCCAGCGCAGCAACCCCCAGGATAGCAAGTAGCGCGGGATTGATTATACACGAAATTATCATATATATATATATATATATATATATATATATATATATATATATATATATATATATATATATATACACACACACACATGCACACTGTTATATATATGTATACCCCACAATTATAACTAAGGTTTACCCAACCCCCATTATCAATATTCTTATCTACATGGTACGTATCACTCCTATACTACGTACTTAACCCCTTTATTTTAGGTTCGTATAACACCCTTTTTATAATTTCTTCTCGTCCCTAGAAGTGATTAACTCGTCCTATATGTGAATTCAGTAGGCGTACCCTCTCTACCATTCTGGTTTAAGTCCTTCTCGGGTCTTCAAATACGTCTTTTAATATATACGTGACCTCTATTTACATTTTACACTCCATTATCCCACGGACATAACTCGTTATAAAAATCCCAAACATAAAAAATTATCTAGACCCTACTAGTTCTCCCTATGAATCGTTATCATTTATAATCAATCCCCAAAGACCCTACGTATCCCTCTCGAATTAAATCAAAAGAGGGAAAATAATGTAAATTTCAGGAGGGATCGATCGATCGATCGACATTCTTGAGTCGATCAATCGATTGAACAGGTATTCCGAATTCTGCCATTGTTAACTACAGGTTTCCTTCCTCAACCTCAACCAAAACTCCATAATTGAGTCCCAAACTCCCAACCAATTTAACTAATAGTTATATTAACCTAATTACATGATTTTCTATGTAAAACATGTACGAATTTCATCACAAGCATATGATTAAAGGCCCAAATTCATATTATCTATCAAGAACCCAAGTTTCATTATATTTTTCAAAGTTCTAATTCTTTTTTCAGATTTTTCTCTTCTAAACCATTACAATTTCGTGGGTAATCCTCTACATATGGTCAGATTTCCAGAATACATTTATTTCTTCTAAAGCATGTGATTTAAATTTTCCAAATCATCAATTTCTTCAATAAAACATATATTATTCAATCCTAATCTAGCATGGCTAAATTATCAACTAAGAATCAGCAAGAAAATTAGTTTCCTTAAGATTGTAGGTCTGATTCCACGAGTTTAACAGGTATAGTCTTGATCCCCTCGCTCCGATCTACGTTTTGGAGGTGGTGGTGGTGCAATTTGGGTTGGTTCTTAGCCTAGAATCTTTGGAAGCCTTTTCTCCTTTCTTCCTCTCACCGCCGTTCTAATCTTTTGAGAATGGTAACCCTAGAAGACTCTCCTAACATCTGATATTAATTCCTAATTTTCGTCATTAACCAAAGGTTAAAAATGGGAATTGATCAAAATGCCCTCCCGGGATGTTGGCTAGGCCTAAAATCGCCCCGGGACCCAAACTAAAACCCCGGGTACACTTTTCTGACTATCTCGACCCTTTCGGATACGTTGGCGCATTCAAAATAACCATACGGGTAACTTATAACTTATTCACTTTTTATTCTAACAATTCAGTCCCGGCACGACACTCGCGCGTTCCGACTTAATTTCCAAAATTGTCATGATATTCACTCGTGACAATATTTAATAAGTTCAATTTATTATATTACTTTACTCAATTAGTAATATTCGATAAATCCTCAATAATTACTAACTCTTGTCACGCTAGTAAATATTTAAAATAAATTTTGGATTAATATTAAATTAATTTATCTCAATTAAATTTAATAAATCCCCCATTTTAAAAGTTATAAAAATATGGGGTATTATAGTTTTCTAGGGAAAATGTGTATGTGGACAGTGTATTCTCCCCTTTTGGCTTCTTTTGACTATGGATTTCATATCATTAGCATTTATGTGTTGTTTAAATAAGTATGACTCTGTGGAGTCTTAAAATGCCTTGAAGCACTGTTTTATTACTTGACACTTACTTTAGTTAGAACGTTCCATCTCCTTTTAAGTGAGGGCACAATGACCATAATTCGAGTTTTCCCATAAAATAGTTTTTTGGTGTTTATTTAGACCGGGGCGGAAGTAATATTTTGGGTTGCCTTTGTATCTCCAGTTGAAAGACAACTGGGTGTCTGTATTGAATGTTTATGATAAAAATGTAGCAGAGAATCAAGTCTACATAGTTCTCTTTGGGTGATATGGTGGGGGGATTAAAGTGTTTTTGGCTGACTTCAAGCGAAAGGTTGGTGGCACAAGTGGGCTTTTTGATGTGGGGTTTATAATGGGTTTAGGCTTGCATAATCTTCACTAATCACTACGACTGATTATTTTTAGTGTTTTAACGGGTCTTTTCCTTTTTGCCACTGATGTGATTAAGGCAATAATTTCTTTTGTCGATCGAGATTGAAAGGTTAGGAAAATATGACTCTATGGAGATCAATCCAGGTAGCCGCTCCACCGGAGTTTATGTCGGTGATGAGGTAGGGTCCTCCCCAATTCGATGAAAATTTACCTCTGAGACTCTGGGTAGGTTTGAGATTTTGTTTTAGGACTGGGTCACCCTCTTGGATTTCTAGCTTCTTGACCCTATTGTTGAATGACTAGGCGATACATTATTGGTAGACCTAGTTATGATAAGCGTCCTTCAGTCTCCTCTCATTTAGGAGAGCTAGTTCTTCATAACGGGCTTGGACCCAGTTAGTTTTGGCCACTTAGATTTTGAGCATGGACAATAACAATGGTATCTCAAGTTCTATGGTTAGGATTACCTCCTTGCCATAATCTAAAGAATTAGGGTGTCCCTTATTGAGTTTCTCTCTATAGTGCGGTAGCCCTTATCTTGTTAGCGACTTATACATACCCATTAGTTTATGGTATGTATAAAGATGACTTACTTTGAGTAATCCCATATTCTTGTAGTAAGTTTGAGACCTTTTTCTCGAAGTGGGATCCATTGTCTAATACCAGTTCATGGGGTATGCCATAGGGCAAATGATGTTTTGATGTATGAATTTGGCTACATTCTTAGCGTTAACACCGCGTAAAGTTCGATTTTGACCCATTTTGTGAAATAATCGATGGTAACTAGGATAAATTCATGCCTGTGGGAAGACCTTAGAGTTGCTTTCCATATGTTGTATATCCTCCATTTAGAAAAAGACCAGGGTGAGGTCATGTAGTAGAGCTCTAGGGGAGGTAGATGCCATTGTGAGGGTATATTTGACACTTGAGGGACCTCTAGACGTAATTCATAAAATCCTTTTAAATGGTTGTCCAATAGTATAATCGTCTGAGGAGTTTTTGGGAGAGGGTATGCCCACTCATCTGCGATCCACATTCGTCTCTATAGATTTTATTCAGAATCTCCAGGGTCTCGTCTTCAATAATGCATCCTAACTGTATTTCATCGAACCCTCATATATAGAGTTGCCCCCACAGATAATGAATTGGGCTTCCAATCATCTTAGAGTCAAATGATCACTTAAGGAAGCGTTTAGTGGGTAATAGTTCTTGTTTAGAAAATTATAGATGTCGTAATACCATATTATGGTCCTACGACTGTCTCATCGATTGTATCGACTTCAAAGTAATAGGATGGGGTGCTTTGGCTGGTCACAATAAACGTAATTTCCATACTTCTATCTAGCACGTCTATCATTGAGGATAGGGTGGGATGTGCTTTGTAAAATTATATTTAGTCCTCTGGAGGAAGTCAAATTCGAGATATTCGAATAGCGAAGCTACCTTTTCTAAGTAGGCATAGTATGGTTACAGTTTTTCGTCCTAGATTTTCTATTTTCTTAATACCTGACTTATGACTAAGTTGGAATCTCCATAGGATTTTAGATTGGTGATTCCAATTTCTAAGGAGATTTAGAGAACCGTAATACAAGCCTCGTACTCGATAAAGTTGTTGGTGCATTTGTAGGTAAGTTTTATGGTTGTGGGAAGTCTCTGTGAGTGAGGAGAGATGAGGAGAATTACAATGCTGAATCTCCTTTTTTTGGAGGCCCTGTCGAAATAAAGTTCCTAATTTTCTCTCCCATTTAGGTTGAAGAGATACTCATCAGGGAATTCTACCTTGTTTTATTCTTCTTCATCTATTAGGTCTTGTCCTACGAGAAGGTCATAGGTGGATCACCCTTTGGTGGGTTTCTGCATGACATACATGATCTCAAACTCGAATAACATTAGTAGCCATTCGACTAGAGAGAGAAGATTTCTCAAAGAGGTACTTTAGGGGATCCATCCTTGAGATGAGTTTTTATTGAAGGGAATCATGTAGTGTCGTAGTTTGGGAGTGATCCATATGAGAGATACACTAGTGTTTTCTAAGATTTTTTGCTTACATAATAAATGGTGCATTCCTTTCTAGAACTCTTTATGCATTGGGCCAACATGAATCCGGCAGCCGTATTGGCTATTGGGGAAAAACCCATTTAAAATAAACGGGGAGGGTGTGGGTTTGATAAAAAAACTCATTAGTTCAACGGGGAGTGTTCGGGTTTACTGTATATAAGCGTAACCCGCATTGCCTCGCTCTGCCCCCGTTTATTTCTTATACTTACTTAAATACCCTTTTTTTTATATATTATTTACACTAAAACCTTATATATATATATAACTTGTGTATGACGTATGAGGGTTTAACATGGGGTTTTTAACCCTCCCCGAGCTGGTTTTAGACGTGTTTAAATCATAACAGGGGGGGGGGGGGATTTAGGTGGTTTACACTTAATCGGATTCAGGGTGGGTTAAACAAAATCTGTCATGTGTCACGGGGCGGGCGGGTTTAAATTTTTTTTACGAGTAGTGTTTGGGTTTTGAAAAATACGTTCCAAACCCGACTCGTTGTCATACCTATCGGATATGGTCATGTACAGTAGCAAAGGTTGTCTCGGTTGGTGAGGTATCGACACCGGTGAGTGAGTGAGGTACTCTTGTATTTTATTGAATGTATATTGGCACTGAGTGTTCCATTATTTGGGTAAGTCCTTCTTGAGTATTTTGAAGATGGGTTCACAGATGGTCGTAAGCCCTCTCGAATGTATATGATAGTGAGTTATTTCTCTACTTACTCCTTTACTTTTAATGACCATTCGAGTACCAATTTACTAAGCCTTTTCTTTATGGGGTTCGCATCAGGGATAATGGGTATCTCATGCTTGATAATAGTCGGGTCAATGTTAGACATGTTAGCGTAGGACCAAAGAAATACATCTACGAATCTGGCTAAGAGATCTATGATCTCCTTTTATTCATTCTCATCTAGGGAGGACGTATTTGTAACTGCTTAGGGTTTAGGGGAGTGCTTAAATTTATGGTTATTGTGTCATCCTCATTAGGAAACATATGCTTATTTTGACTTTAGTCAATTTTTTAAGTGTTTTAAATATTTTAAGTCCGTAGAGTTATGATAGGTGTGAGTTCTAGTCCATCGATGGATTCGTAATCATCACATGCAACACATGCATACAAATACTAGAAATTACTTTTTATTATGCCATCAAATGGAGTCAGGATAATATTGATAATAACATAAATGCCTGATTTATAGAGGGAGATTTAAGGAGAGGGGATAAGGGGTGATTCTTTTGATAACAAGATAGAATCAAAGATCTACAATCACAGGTATCGAGATGCGTTTGATAGAAATCTAGTTGTCGATTACTGTAGCTCTTGTGATGCTGGTGATGAGGTGGATTGGATTCTTTCGGGGGACTTTTGGATTGGTCTTCGGGGGATCTTGGACCTTAGCACAGTTTAGGGCAGGCGATGTTCCTTGAGTCAAACTGTTTCTTCCCCAAAGTTTGCAGCAGGATGCTTTGTTGGGCTGAACACGAGGTCAGTGTTGGGGAGTACCTTTGAGAGGGCTTACGACAAGAGCTGGTTCATTTTTTCGTTCCACTAATAGTCCTAAGAGGGCTGACATGTCTTATCCTGAGGCTCGATCGAAGGCGGTGTTTTTATGGGTGGGGCGTGTAAGTACATTCTTGTCCATTATCAATTTGTATGTCGTATTCCGCTATACCGTCATAGAAGTTCAAGATCACATTCACATCAAGACGGATCCGAATAATCAAGGTTCTTCAACGAATAGCCTTCGCGGGATTAAATTTGGGAAGGTTTTGTTTTAGAGAACCTTAATAATACAGTTAGAGTATTGGGATATTTTTCATTAAATATTTTCTAAGTGTTGAAATGGATCTTTAAATATTTTTCTTCAAGAAATATAATTTTTGAAGTTTTTGAGGCGGCGCATTTATCGAGAAAAAGAGTAAAAAATAATTAAAAGACCTGATGTCATTCCAACGACATCGTTTGTCACTCAAACGAGAACTAATATCGTGCGACACTTCAAACGACATCGTCTCTCATTGGAACGATAACACCGCCTCAAAGTCTTCTATAAATTGGACTTTCCAACTCCGTTTTTCACAAGAAGCCTTTCACGTTTTTCATTCTGCAAACACTGCATATCGGCAGAATACTTTGGCTTCTTCATTTAAGGATTAAAACCCTTTTTGTTTTTCAATTCACAAAATCCCGATATCTTTATGTGAATTGTTTTGGAACCCGAAGAACAACCGTGCTATTGTTCAACCTATGTGGAGAAGGCATCTCCATACTGTGTGATTTCTGGAGGGAAGTCACTATTGATCGGTGGATACCTTGTGTAGATCTTTGCGTGTGGACGACTTGGACTGTGGGCTGGGGCGTAGTTTTAAAGGTTTGACGAAGACACCATGTGTTATACTTGTGGGCGATTATCAGGTTGTATGTAAGTCAATGGTCTTGTAAACTTTTCAAAGTGTTAAAAAGGTTTTTCCCCGAAAGGTTTTTTTTCCTGAATCCGTCGTCTTTATGTTACATGTATGATTTGATTGATTTGATTGAACACTTAGATGCATTCATAGGGGCTGAATAAAATTGAATTTGTTTTGCTCAAATTTAGACGCCTAATTAAATAAGTGTGTTTGAATCCATTAGTGAATTGTGAACTTGATTGATATTGCACAAATCATTTTACAAATTGGGATCAGAGTAGTTTAGGATAATTTATCGCGCATTCCTATTTTCGTAAACTTGTGTGATGTTGATTTTGTTTGAAAATTTTGATTTTTCTTAAAATCGGAAGTTTTTCAATGGATCACTCATATAATCGGGTTCTCATCTTTGACGACGATAAATATGCCTATTGGAAAGCACGTATGATATCTGTTTTAAAAGCCATCGATGAGAGAGTTTGATTGTTGGTTGAAAAGGGTTGGACTCCTCCCACCTTGACTGTTGATAATGTCACCTTTTTAAAACTTGTATCAAACTGGACTGAGGAAGATTATAAATTGTCTAACTTTAATTCCCGTGGTTTGAGTGCCATTTCTGAAACTGTCATTCCCGATGAATTCCACCGTATTATGACGTGCACCACATCTAAAGAGGCATGAGATGTTTTAAAATTGACACACGAAGGTACAACCGCTGTTAACGAGTCAAAATTATAAAATTTAGCCACCCAATTTGATACCATTACTATGTTAGATTCCGAGACTTTTGATGAGTTTTATGCACATTTATCGGACATTGTCAACACTAGTTTTAATTTGGGTGAGATAATTGATAACACGCGGGTTGTGAAAGAGATTTTGAGATCCCTTCCAAAATATTTTATTCCGAAAGTTACTATTTTAAACTCGATAGGTAATACGAGCACACTTAAATTAGAAGAATTGGTAGGTGATCTTCAGACTTACGAGTTAGATATGTCTCCCCAAACTGTCAAACTTAAAGATAAAGGGATTGCACTTAGGTCACAGTCGAGATCGAGTGAGGATGTTTCAAGAAAGAGGGATAAGATAAAGAAATTGAGTTTTTGTGAGTCCGAGTCTGAGGATAAGTCTGATTGTGACATAGCCTTTCTTGCGAATTTTTTAAAAAAGTTTCTCAAAATGTCTAAAGAGAATTGTTCAAATAAAAAGAGATCTTTTGAGATAAATAAAAAGAAAGAGGAGGCCAAAGAAAGTGATAAGGAGGATGAGATCATGTGGTTTGAGTGTAAGAGTAAAGGGCACATAGCTAAAGAGTGTCCTACTAGGATAAAGAGAAAGGGCAAAGAAACTGCCATGCCCGCCACACTTAGTGATTGTGAGGGAGATGAGGAAGATGAGGGAGATGAGTCCAGTAAAGGTTTAGCATATGGGATATGTGTAGCTTTTTCTATTCGTGTGAGCACACCCACTTTGTCTCACGATGATAGTGTTCACGAGAGCGACGGTGATGACTCAAGTGTTTCTAGTGGAAGTGAGAGCGAGTTTAAGAGTGGAGATGAAAGTGATCTCCAGAAAGCATTTAGGGATTTGTACAATAAGACCTTGAAAACAAATAAGTATGATAGAGATTTAGGTCGTCGGGTTTTAAATTTGGAGAGAGAGAGAAGTTTTTAGGAGGGAAAAGTGTGACTTGTCCGACACGGTGTCTAATCTGATGACACGTGTATCCTAACTCGAGAGTGATATCGAACGTGCCCGGGAGGTCAAAGTCCCTTTAGAGAACGCATCTAAAAAAATTGAAAAGATGATTCTCAATCCCATTTTAGGTGTTTGTGAGTGTTTAGAAAAAGGTCATGACAGTTTATCCACTTCTATTGTTGCACCCGAGCCGATTTCCACTTTAGTGACTCGACTCAACCCACCTAGGCGTCTCGTACCTGTTAGGAGAGCACGTCCTAGATTTGTTGATATAGGTGTACCTAGGACGGTTTATGTTTGCTCCCATTACAAAAAGAGAGGACACTTAAGGGAGTTTTGCTTTAAATTGGGTTATGTGCCACGCTTTACTCCTACACATGTTCGCACATATGCACCCACCCATGATTCTTTGATTTCACATAATGATATAGAGTTTGTACATATTCGAGAGCAAGTAAAGTTTTTGGTCAAGACTTCTCATGATTGGATGGAGTTATTTAAAAAGATGTCACCATCTTTGAAAAATTCCACCGCACCTACCGGTTGAGGTCTAGACATGTTTGCTAGCATAAGTTGATTTGCATGATGTTATCTTATTCCTATTGCTAGTATGTACCATTTTTTTTATACTTGGTTTGCATTTTTGTTTGGTTTTCTTATTTTTGGTACTGTTTTGGATCTATTTGCCCATTCCAGGATCTATTTTTACGAAATTTTCTCATAAACTGCATGATATTCTGAATAACATGTGAAATTTTGTTTTTCTCGTTCTAACGAGAACAAATCTCGCGCGAAGCCTTCTCGCGAGATCCTCTATCGTTCAAACGATAAGAACTCTCGTTCGAACGACCCCCCGGAGTTAATTTTCTATTTACAGTCCTCTGTTTCATATTACTATACTTTTTGGTATTGCTGGGTTGATTCTGAATAGTGATTGAAAAATACAAAAAGATTTTTATTTGTTTTGATAAATTTTTTGAAAAATCCAAAAAGAATTTTGTATTTTGTTTTACAGCGTTTATGGATAAACACTTAGGATTACCGAGTCACAATTTTATTCCATTTATCTATGTGACTATTTGATAGTGTTTTGAGACAATATGTTGTGTCATTCATGTGGTTTTCAATGTTTGGAGTCTTTGAGATGATATATAGTGTTGTTACCTACGTGTTTGACTCATTTGTCCTTTATTGCACACATGCAAGGATTTGTTTGAGTTTTATGTTTGTCTATCACATGTTGGTTGATGTTTTCCTCTCAATTATGTCTATACAACGAACCAAATGCGATAAAACTTGACATGAAAGTAATGCATGTCACAACCGTTTGAGAGTTTGTGTGTTTTATTTTGGAAAAAACCCAAAAAGGGTTGCAAAATTTCTTTTATTTTTCCTTGGCCATAAAGCCACCGTTCAAAAGGACCTATAACAGTGAGGAATTGAAAATTATCCGGGGTCTAATGAGGTTTAAAAGAGCCAAAAACATTGTACGGAAATAAAAAGAAATATGTGCCAAAGTGGGCCAATAGGTTTTTAGTTTCATCACCTCATAAGAAAAATAAAAGCATTATCTTTTAATGAGGGAGTTTGGATGGAATTTAAATCGGTTTGCACATCCTTGAAAGTCATGAAAAAGCACTACATAGTTTTGGACGTTATTGGTGTGAAAATCATTTATACTTTGATTTGTTGATATGATTAAGACGATGTCATCTAAATTCAACAATTTTGCACCAAAGGACTATTTTGATGTTCATTCGTTAGGAATACACTTATGCATCTTGCACATATGACATGATTGAGTTGATTTTCCTATCGAATTTGTTCACACCCATTCATTATGTATCCATGATTTGGTTATCTTAGTGTAAATTCATGGTTTGTGATTTTTGTAACATCTTTTTTGCGTTTTTTATATGAAAAATAAAAAATAGTTTGTTTGCCTTGGTTTACCGTGACACCCCGATTTGTTTTATGTGATTTATTCTTTTCCTTGTCTATTTTGAACAAATAAAAAGGGGGAGAATGAATTATGATTTTATGGGGGAGTTTAAATATGGGGGATAATTGATTATGCTTTTCATGTCTATGCTTTATATCATTTCAAACTCGATACATCACGAGGTATTTTCTTTGTCTCATGTGTGTAGGTACATTTGAAGATCATTTTTGCACACCCTGTTGACGACAAAGAATGTTGGCAGTTTGTTGAATTTTGAAGACTTGTCATTTTCCTTTTCAGTTTTGGGTTCATGGGAGGGTAGTATTGTATAGGTCATTTGATATTGATAATTAGGATATATTTTTATTTTGTACCGGCATAGACATAGGGGAGATTTGTAAGGACATACTTGTCCGTTATCAATTTGTATGCCGTATATCGCTACACCGTCGAAGAAGCTCAAGATCACATTCACATCAAGACGGATCCGAATAATCAAGGTTCTTCAACAAATAGCCTCTGCGGGATTAACTTCGGTAACGTTTTGGTTTAAAGTACCTGAATAATAAACTTAGAGTATTGGGATATTTTTCATAAAATATTTTCTAAGTGTTGGAGCGGAGCTATAAGTATTTTGCTTCAAGAAATATAATTTTCGGAGTTTTTGTGGCGGTGCATTTATCGTGAAAAAGAGAAGAAAATAATTTAAAAAGCAGATATCGTTCAACATCATTTGTCACTCAAATTAGACCTGATGTCGCACGATACTTTAAACGATATCATCTCTCATTCAAACGACACCATCGCCTCAAAGTCTTCTATAAATTGGGCTTTCCAACTCCACTTTTCACAAGAAGTCTTTCACTCTGCAAACACTGCATAGTGGTAGACTACTTTGTCTTCTTCATTTAAGGTTTAAAACCTTTTTTGTTTTTCAATTCACAAAATCCTGATATCTTTTTGTGAATTGTTTTGGAACTCGAAGAACAATCGTGCTATTGTTCCACCTCTGTGGAGAAGACATCTCCATATCGTGTGATTTCTGGAGAGAAGTCACTGCTGATCGGTGGATACCGAGCGTAGATCTCTGCGTGTGGAAGACTTGGAGTACGGGCTGAGGCGTAGCTTTGAAAGTTTGATGAAGACACCGTGCGTTACACCTGTGGGTGATTATCAGGTTGTAAATAAGTCAATGGTCTTGTAAACTTTTCAAAGTGTTAAAAATGGTTTTAGCCAAAAGTTTTTTTTTTTGAATCTGTTGTCTTTATTTTACATGCATGATTTGATTGAAAACTTAGATGCATGCATAGGGGCTGAATCAAATTGAATTTGTTTTGTTCAAATTTAGATGCCTAATTAAATAAGTGTGTTTGAATCCATTAGTTAATTGCTAACTCGATTGATATTTCTCACATCATTTTATAGGGTTATTGAATCTAGCAATCAAATGTAAAGATTGAGTTAAGGTATGCTGACTAATCGTCCCTTTTCATTAATAACACCTTGGGTGGTCGAAGCGGTGTACCAATCGTGTATGTATTCTTCGAGAGTTAACTCCAATGTTCCTAATATGGATATCATGGGAAATTTATTAGGAAATAATACAGGAAGTCCCTACTCTGATTGGATCTCGGAGTTCTTTATTTCTTCTTCACTGACCCATGAGATGAAAATGATCATTCCACCCTTGATTGGGGTATCTCTTATTGAGGGTGGGAGTTTTGATATTAGTGATATACCCGAGGATAAACTATCCCTTATGTTTTGTAGCAGTGACGGCTTTTGGGGTACCTCATTGGTTTCTTCTGAGGCTAAACCCTGGCATGTAACCCATTTTGTGGATGATTCAGGTGGCTACACTGTGAATAACTGACTCCTCTTCTATCATATGAGAAAGTGGGATTAATTAGAATCCAATGAGGCAGATGTTTCTATAGTCGTAGTGGGAATCTAGAAGAAGAATGGTACTGCTGGTGACAGTGGCCTAACCATCGTCCCCTTGAACTATGATGACCTCCATATCAAATGGGAACCTGACCTTCATGTGCAGTGATAAGGGTACTGCCCCCATGGGGTGTATCCAGGTCGTCCTGATCAATATGTTGAAGCTGGGTAGGACATTGAGTACTTGAAAATCAATGTCACATTTGATAGGGCCTATTATGAGGGTGGGAAAAATGTCCCTTAGGACCTCTCGATGAGTGTTATTATAGGAATCGATGGTCATAGAGGATGGTGTGAATTTTGATGTGGTGTATCCTAGACCAGTAGAAGTACAGAGGAGGAACACATTGATGGTGGACCCATTGTCTATTAGTACTCGAGGTACTATCTGTCTATAGTGGTGATGTGCAGTGAGAATTAGTAATGGTAGCCCTGCATGGTGATAGATCTAATGGTAACTGACATCTCAACCAAAGTCAGGTCCATATTCACATAAGCTTTGGACAACAAATGGATAACTAAGGATCTATGTTCTCGAGATATTGCTCACAGTTCCTAGATGGTGATGTTAGTCGATGTCTGCCGGAGTCGATTGTGGATCTTATTATTTTTCTAACGAGGTGGCGTGATAACTTTTTTCACAAGGGCTTTCTCCGTACTAGCGGAGGACTGGAGTGTCGTCCGGTCCTGTTGAGAAAGTTAACCTATTTATTTTAATAAGGCACATGTTTTGACTAGTCTTTATGTTCATTTTTTTCTAGATAAAGGAGAATATCAACTAAGGATACGGAGCTTCCATTAAGTGGTGTTGGTTTTGGGGCCATTACTTCGATCCAATCCAGGAAATGGGCTAGTTTTGGGTTATTAGAGGCCTTGTTTTGAGTTTTATTAGTAATTCGATATATGAAGTCATCTATCCACCGTATGTCAATGTCTGAGCCCTGGGCAAATGTGAGGATTTCTTCCACTTTAGCTAGGACTTGGCCATCTGTTGAGTCCGGTGCATCAGCATATAGTTTTGTAGACATGGATGAATTTGATCATATGTTATTATCAGGTGTTCCCTCTTAGTTCTCATCTAGTTTGGAAATTGTGACAAAATTATGTCCTCCCTAGAAACCAAAGAACCTCAGAAATTAGTTTGCTTCTTCATCTCTCTATCTTGTAATGATCAAGAACAAATTGCCAACACTCACACACAGTAGAATTTATTTAATGCATATCATACTGCATAATAATGTGTGTACATATGTTGAGTGTGTTTAAATCCCTAAGTTTGAATTTTAATAATTTTTTTTGGGATTTTATAAACATTTTTTAAATAAGGTTTTCTTAATTAAAACTTGATTTATAAGTTTTTGTGGTCAATCTGTAAATATACTTTGTTGGGAATATTGGCCTAATGTTACCTTGGGTAGAATCCGAAAGCGGAGTAAACCTTAGGGTGGGATTTTAATTACTTTAGGACGCGCGTTTCATATCCTGTTATTGTCCAACACCTGTCTTCATCTGATTGGCTGAGATTGTGTTTCTTTACTGAGTTATAAACGCGTATGTTTTTAGCCCTTGGATCATTGGTTATCGACGATCTGCATGTTGTCTTGGTGAATCCCAGTACAACATTTTAAACCAATCAGGTATCGTTTAAGCACCGCGTTCTTAGAACCCTTCGATCTAAGTCAATTTAACTTGACTTAATCCTGGCCCTTGGTTTTGATCCAGTCTCTCAAACCTTCTATTCACCCTATAAAAGGAACCCTATTCTCAGACTTCGAAGACTTTTGCCATTTTCATTTTTCTGAGAGAAATAGAGAGAGTAGAGAGAGAAGAGAGAGAAGAGAAACACCAGAGAGAGAGAGAGAGAGTTAGAAACCCTAACCTTGTTCGTCAAAGCCTCTTCCATCCAAACTCAAACACTTCTTCAAAAATCCTTCATATCCAAAACACTACCCTGAGTGTTCTTGAGTGTTTGAGAGTTTGAGTTGAGTTTGTAATTGTTGCTGTAACCTCTTGTTCGTTAGATCTTGTTTTCAACTTAAACTTTTACTCAGATCTACTTTCAGATTTCATAGAAATTTCAGATCTGAGTTATTCATGTTACATTACACTTAGTTTCATTCTTTATTTCTCATCTTGAGAAATATATTGTTTATTATTTTCTACAAAACGTTTGCTTACTTTGAAATCAACAATAAATGCTTTCTGTTTCTAGTTCTTGTAAAACAAAACCTTTGACCTAGTTTGGAATCTCACTTGGAGGTTTTCAATCAAGAAAAGCTTTTCTAAATTCTGAGATTGATTAAGACCTTGTATGTCTTCTTAGCAAGGTATCCGTGGATTCTGGGATTGATTTAAAGGTCAAATACGGTTCTAAGTTTTGTAAGAAAAAAGAAAAAGAAAAGATTACAGCATATAGTGTTACTGTAATTTGTTAGGACTGTTTGTACTTAATAAGTGTGTGTGTGTGCATGCATGTGTTAGAGAGAACCTTCACAAACACTTTCACCCTACAACACGAAAAGTGTTGGTAATAAGATCTTGTGAACAAAGAGTCGACGTAAAGTGTTGGAACAAATCAGAAGTTAACAAGCTGGGAGAACTACATCTACAATCAGAACTGCAAGGAAGTTATAAGGACACCAGAGGGTACATTCCTAAACTTATATAGGTCTGAGTTTTTTGCATGTTAGTTATATAGTTTGTAACTCATAAATTTGTTTTATTGGATTTTTCTTTTTACTCCGTAGAGGGAGTCGTGGATGTTTCCTCAATTGGTGAGGTTTTACCACGTAAAAAACATCGTGAACTTAATCTTTCTACATCTCCTCATCTCATTCTTGGTCGTGCCGAGTTTAAGTTTTTTAAACTACTTTATAAACCTGTTATTCAAATCTTGAATAGCTCTCATACATACTGATTTGCTAAACACATCTTGTGTTCAAATAGTTTGGTTTTTACGAAAAGAGTTTCTTAAAAAAACAGATCGGAGTTACTTAAATAGTTTATTTTTAATAAACGGCTTTAGTAACATATTTTTCAATTGGTATCAGAACTTGGTAAACTTCTTTCAAAAGAGATCCTGTGTTTTTGAAATTATTTTCTGAAAAATCAAATATGGACGAGAAAAATGAAAGATTTGGTAACTTGACCAGACCTCCAATCTTTGATGGAACCAATTTTTCTTACTGGAAAGTAAGGATGATAACTTTCATTCAAGGAACTCTGGGAGATGATGTCTGGGACATTGTTGAAAATGGTTACACTTTTCCTACAAAACCAGCCACCGAAGGAAGTAATGAGAGGGTTAAGAAAGCATTAAGTGAGTTCACTCAAGAAGATAAACAAGTTTCTCGAAATAATAACAAAGGAAAGAATGCCATATTTATGTCCATAAATGAACATGAGTTCAAAAGAATCTCATCATGTACCACTTCTAAGGAAGCTTGGGACACCTTGGTTACTGCTCATGAAGGAGACACTAGAGTTAAGGCTGCTAAAACTCAAATGCTCATTCAGCAGTATAACTCCTTAATTATGTCTGAGACTGAGTCATTTGATGACTTCTATATGAACCTGACTGATATTGTGACCAAACTGCATTCTAATGGGGTGACTTATGACAGACATGAAATTGTATCTAAAATTCTAAGATCATTACCACAGAAATTTGATAACTAAAGATATGCTATTGAGGAAATGTGTGATAAAAATCTCACTCCTGAATTACTCAGTAGTAAACTAAGAACTGTGGAAATGGCACTAGAATTTAAGAAACAATTGACCCAAACCCATAGGAAACAGATTAGTTCCAATCTGAGCTTCTCTTCTAAGTTAACTAAGCCTGAGATTAAATTCCCCACTTATGACTATGATGATGAATGCAATATAGAGAGTTTGGACAATCAGATTGCCTTAATTACAAAACAGTTTAAGAAAATCATTAATTTTAGAAACAAAGTGGCAAATAAACAAGGCAATTCAAATTATCCAACTTCCTCTATTCACAGACCTCATGAGAAAAACCATGACAAAAATCACAAGGACTCTCATATTAGACCTAATAGAGACCTTAAGAAGACTGAATGCTATAGATGTGGTAAACTGGGGCACATTGCACAAGACTGTAGAGTTAACTTGAACACTCAAAACAAACACACTAGAGCTAACATTTGCAAAACATGGGATGATTCAAGTGATTCTGAAAAGGAGGAACCTGAGTCATCTGATGCTTTTAACCCTTGCATGTCTTTCTTTGCCAAGATCATATATAATGATGATGTGCCTATGCCTGTGTATGAAAATGTTTCTAGTAACTCTACTCCTGCTATTGAGAATCATGTTTATACTGGTTTAGATGCTTTGATTACTGAGAATGTTGCATGTTCTACCTCGGGGTGTGTGAGTCAAAGGGATAGCGATAATGACGATGCCAATGGGTGTGTGAGTTTAACAAATGAATCTTTAGGGGTCACTCCACGCACCACACTTAGTGACTCGGACAATGAAGACCTCTCAGACATTCACACACTTTATGCTAAAACTCTCAAGAAAAGAGCTAGACTAGAAAAAATTGTGAAAGAAATTACCAAAAAGTTAGAAGATCTAAGCCTAATGGTCAAACTAAATGCTGAAGAGTATACTACCCAATGTTTGACTCATAAAAGTGAAATCAAAACGTTTGATGAAAAACTCAAAAATTTAAAAGAAACAAATGAAACTCTGGAGAAAAAATACAAAGGGACATTGTTAGAATTGGAGCAAACTAAAGAAAAGACAGCAACTGTTTTCAAAGAATTTACAAAATTTGAAAATAATTCAAAATGTTTTGATGAATTTGTTGCTGAATAAAAAACCAATTCTGATGATCGAACTGGAATAGGGTTTTGCTCAAATTTGAAAACACAAACAAAATCTTTTGAACCTATCAAGTTTGTGTCAGGAGGCAAAAGACCTATTGAAACATGCCCAGACTTTCATTCTCGAAAAACTGAGTTTGATTCAAAACATCAAAATTTTAACATTGGGGAATCAAGTTGCTCTAAACATGAAAGTTCACTTAAGGCTAAATACGTCTTCCCTTCTATTAGGAAGAGTGAGTTTGCATACAAGACTGTCACACCTAGGAATAGAGTTCAGCCTCAAAAATCTTCAAAACCTTTGTTTAGAGACTTTCCTAAGGAGACCCCAATTCTGAGCAATCTTTATTGCTCCTACTGCGACATATATGGTCACTCTTTTGATAGTTGCTATGCTAGGAGACTAGTTAAACCTGTCTATAATCCTCATATCTATCAGAACTTTAACTATTCTAGTAGGAACCGCAATAATTATATACTTCCTAGAAAGCCAGATAGAAACTCTAATTATAGAAAGAGAAAGACAAAACCTAAAAGAACATTTCCTAGAAGGAATCCTAAGAACTTTCCTAAACCAAATGCTCAAGTCTTTCACGAAATTCAAAATCATGCGCAAAATATTTTTCAGCAAAAATCCAAAGCTCGCAAATTTTATCAATTGAGAGCTAATAAGCGCAAGACGAAAACTAAGGCAATTTGGGTTAGAAAAGATGATCTATTACCTAAGATGAAGTGTAATGTTGTTGTTACTACTTTAAAAGTTGAACACACATCATCTGGTTGGTATTTAGACTCTAGATGTTCTAAGCATATGACTGGTGATGAAACTAAACTTTTAAACAAAACCAGCTTTGCTGGTAGTAAAGTCATTTTTGGTGATGGAGTTTCATCTGAAATCATAGGCAAAAGAACTCTCCAAGAAGATGGGCTTCCTATTCTTCAAGATGTTCTTCTAGTCAAAGGTCTTAAGGCAAATCTACTTAGCATATCGCAATTTTGTGACTCTGATCATACTGTTACCTTTCAAAGAACAATTGCAAAATTTTAAATGAAAAAGGTGAATGCATAATTACTGGATTCAGAACTCCTGACAATTGCTACACTGTCATGAACAATTCTGAAATCTGTAATGTTGCCAGAATGGATGACAATGAGATATGGCATAGCAGAATGGGTCATATAAATTACGATAATCTTAGTAGACTGACTTCTCAGGAAATAGTTAGAGGAGTTCCTAAAATAAAAATCACACCCAATCTTATTTGTGGTTCCTTTCAGGAAGGTAAAATTGTTAAGGCACCTCATAAGAAAGTCAAAGATATTCTTACCTCTAATCCCTTAGAACTCATCCATATGGACCTAATGGGTCCCTCCCAAACTGTTAGTCTCTGTGGACACAGTTACATCCTTATTTTGGTTGATGACTTCACTAGATTTACTTGGGTAGCCTTCTTAAAACAAAAGTCTGAAACATTTCAAACCTTCCTAAAAATTCTTCTTAGGATTGAAAATGAGAAGGATACTCAAGTGAGTAGAATTCGTAGTGATAGAGGTGGTGAATTCAAAGACACTGGTATTATAGAATACTGTGACTATAATGGTTATAAACACGAGTTCAGTGCTCCTAAGACCCCTCAACAAAATGGTGTTGCGGAGAGAAAGAATCGTACCCTTCAAGAGATGGCACGTGTTATGTTACATGCCAAGAATTTACCTAAATATTTTTGGATAGAATTTATTCGTACTGCGTGTCACATTATAAATAGGGTCTATGTTAGAAAGAATTCCAAACAAACCCCTTACGAACTTTGGTACAATAAAAAGCCTAATCTCAAATATCTTAGAACCTTTGGCAGTACTTGTTATGTATGCAAAGAGAGGGAACACTTATCCAAATTTGAGAGACGGGGAGATAAAGCCATATTTCTAGGATATTCGCCTAACAGTAGAGCTTATCGAGTGTATAATCTTCACACTAAAACCTTGATGGAATCCATAAATGTAATTTTTAGTGACACTACTGTAGAAAGCAAGACTGGCGAATCTACTATTGAGGAAGAGTCTAAAAATATTTTAGAAAATGACTCCTCTGAAATGGATAATTCATTACCTATTGAGACACCCGAAGTACCTATCTGGGTTTCTAAAGATCATCCCATAAATAACGTAGTTGGTAACCCTAGTGAGCCAGTGCATACAAGATCCCAACTAAGAAATTATGCACATTATGCATGTTTTGTTTCCCTTGTGGAACTAAAGAATGTAAATGAGGCATTGAATGACTCTCACTGGATTTCTACTATGCAGGAAGAACTTTTACAATTTGTCATTCATGATGTTTGGTATCTTGTTCCACGTCCTGATCACAAAAAGGTTGTTGGCACACGTTGGATTTTCAAAAATAAGACTGATGAAAATGGGATAATAATTAGAAATAAAGCTAGATTAGTTGCTCACGGATACTCTCAAATAGAAGGAATAGATTTTAACGAGACCTTTGTACCTGTTACTCGTTTAAAATCTGTTCGTCTGCTTTTTGCTATAGCTTGCCACATGCATTTTACACTGTACCAAATGGATGTCAAATCTGCGTTCCTTAATGGAATACTGGCTGAAGAAACCTATGTAGAACAACCTAAAGGGTTCATTGACCCTAAATATCCAAATCACGTATTTCATCTGAAAAAGGCTTTGTATCGCCTTAACAAGCTCCTAGAGCTTGGTATGAGCGTCTTTCCAGTTTTCTTTTAGATAAAGGTTTCAAAAGAGGCGAAAATGACCAAACTCTTTTTGTCAAACATTTTGACAAACACATCACTACTCCTCAAGTTTATGTTGACGAAATTATATTTGGATCAACTTCTCCCTCGGAAGTAAAATCCTTCTCTGCAACTATGTATAAGGAATTTCAATTGTCCCTTGTGGGGGAGCTACAATTCTTCTTAGGCCTCCAAGTCAAACAAAATTCAGAAAGATTATTTGTATCACAATCCAAGTACGCTATAGAGATAGTAAAGAAATTTGGCCTCGAGAGTGCTAAAGATGCTAAAACGCCCATGAGTACTATGCTAAAACTTTTTAAAGTTGAAAATGGAAAATTCGTAGATCCTACTCTGTATCGTAGTATGATAAGCACCTTACTATATCTTACTGCCGTACATACTGATATTATGTATGCTGTGTGTGTATGTGCTCGATATCAAAGTAACCCTAAAGAGAGCCACTTGAATGCTGTTAAACGTATCATTAAATATGTAAAAGGCACTCTAAATCTAGGACTTTGGTACACTAATGACACACCAAGCACTATAATTGGGTACACTGATGCTGACTGGGCTGGGTGTACTGATGATAGTAAAAACACATCAGGAGCATGCTATTATATAGGTGATAACTTGGTAGGATGGAGTAGTAAAAAACAAAACTGCACATCACTCTCAACAGCTGAATCTGAATACATAGCCGCTGGCAGCTGTTGTGCTCAATTAATGTGGCTTAAACAAATGCTAAGTGATTATGGTATTCAAGAAAACCAATTGCATCTCTATAGTGATAATCAAAGTGCGATTAATATTTCTAAAAACCCTGTTCAACACTCGCGAACAAAGCATATAAAAATAAGACATCATTTTATACGCGAATTGGTTGAATCTAAGGAATTAGAAATCAATTATCTTCCTACTGATCTACAACTCGCAGATATGTTTACCAAACCTCTAGATTATAATAGATTCATTTCATTACGTAAATCTATTGGTATGGTTTATGCTGAGTAATAACTTTGTTGTTTATCCAAGTTTTTCCCTTTGTCCATTTGAGACAAAATGGGGAAGAAATTTGAGTCTATTAGTTTCTTACATATGCTAAACAGCTTGATCTTAGTGATGTATTGCAGGTTCTTTTTGTACAGTTACGCTCAACAGTTGTAATAGGGTATTAAAATGTACTTAGTGGAGTTATGTACTTTTTGATTACTAGGTATTGGGTAGATAGAATTTTGATAGGAATAAGTTTTTCTTATTTTTTGTTGCCCTACGAGTTCTAGATGACTCAAAGGAGATTTTGCCTCATATTTCCAAAGGGGGAGATTGAAGCCCTTATACTTTTGACTCACTTGAGTCTATATTGTATAAGTGCTCATCTAGTTTGGAAATTGTGACAAAATTATGTCCTCCCTAGAAACCAAAGAACCTCAGAAATTAGTTTGCTTCTTCATCTCTCTATCTTGTAATGATCAAGAACAAATTTCCAACACTCACACACAGTAGAATTTATTTAATGCATATCATACTGCATAATAATGTGTGTACATATGTTGAGTGTGTTTAAATCCCTAAGTTTGAGTTTTAATAATTTTTTTGGGATTTTATAAACATTTTTTAAATAAGGTTTTCTAAATTAAAACTTGATTTATAAGTTTTTGTGGTCAATCTGTAAATATACTTTGTTGGGAATATTGGCCTAATGTTACCTTGGGTAGAATCCGAAAGCGGAGTAAACCTTAGGGTGGGATTTTAATTACTTTAGGACGCGCGTTTCATATCCTGTTATTGGCCAACACCTGTCTTCATCTGATTGGCTGAGATTGTGTTTCTTTACTGAGTTATAAACGCGTATGTTTTTAGCCCTTGGATCATTGGTTATCGACGATCTGCATGTTGTCTTGGTGAATCCCAGTACAACATTTTAAACCAATAAGGTATCGTTTAAGCACCGCGTTCTTTGAACCCTTCGATCTAAGTCAATTTAACTTGACTTAATCCTGACCCTTGGTTTTGATCCAGTCTCTCAAACCTTCTATTCACCCTATAAAAGGAACCCTATTCTCAGACTTCGAAGACTTTTGCCATTTTCATTTTTCTGAAAGAAATAGAGAGAGTAGAGAGAGAAGAGAGAGAAGAGAAAAACCAGAGAGAGAGAGAGAGTTAGAAACCCTAACCTTGTTCGTCAAAGCCTCTTCCATCCAAACTCAAACACTTCTTCAATACTCCTTCATATCCAAAACACTACCCCGAGTGTTCTTGAGTGTTTGAGAGTTTGAGTTGAGTTTGTAATTATTGCTGTAACCTCTTGTTCGTTAGATCTTGTTTTCAACTTAAACTTTTACTCAGATCTACTTTCTGATTTCATAGAAATTTTAGATATGAATTATTCATGTTACATTACACTTAGTTTCTTTCTTTATTTCTCATCTTGAGAAATATATTGTTGATTATTTTCTATAAAACGTTTGCTTACATTGAAATCAACAATAAATGTTTTCTGTTTCTAGTTCTTGTAAAACAAAACCTTTGACCTAGTTTGGAATCTCACTTGGAGGTTTTCAATATCGAAAAGCTTTTCTAAATTCTGAGATTGATTAAGACCTTGTCTGTCTTCTTAGCAAGGTATCCGTGGATTCTGGGATTGATTTAAAGGTCAAATAAGGTTCTAAGTTTTGTAAGAAAAAAGAAAAAAAAAAAGATCACAGCATATAGTGTTACTGTAATTTGTTAGGACTGTTTGTACTTAATAAGTGTGTGTGTGTGTGTGCATGCATGTGTTAGAGAGAACCTTCACAAACACTTTCACCCTACAACATGAAAAGTGTTGGTAATAAGATCTTGTGAACAAAGAGTCGACGTAAAGTGCTGGAACAAATCAGAAGTTAACAAGCTGGGAGAACTACATCTACAATCAGAACTGCATAGAAGTTATAAGGTCACCAGAGGGTACATTCCTAAACTTATATAGGTCTGAGTTGTTTACATGTTAGTTATATAGTTTGTAACTCATAAATTTGTTTTAGTGGATTTTTCATTTTACTCCGTAGAGGGAGTCGTGGATGTTTCCTCAATTGGTGAGGTTTTACCACGTAAAAAACATCGTGAACTTAATCTTTCTACATCTCCTCATCTCATTCTTGGTTGTGCTAAGTTTAAGTTTTTTAAACTACTTTATAAACCTGTTATTCAAATCTTGAATAGATCTCGTACATACTGATTTGCTAAACACATCTTGTGTTCAAATAGTTTGGTTTTTACGAAAAGAGTTTCTTAAAAAAACAGATCGGAGTTACTTAAAAAGTTTATTTTTAATAAACGGCTTTAGTAACATATTTTTCATTTATCTACAATGAGTTAACCTTGAAATAATATATATTATCTCATAGAATCATCAAAACACGATATTAAGAGAATTACAATGGTACCTTCACTTACCCCCCTCCCCACCCCCACCTTCATAGGTTATTTCCAACATATAAACATCATATACACCTAACAAACATACACAAACATATATTCACGAGTTAGTTTCAACAAAAGTGCAAAAAATTCAAGAACCCATATATATACAAATACAAAAATAAATAACTCGTGAATTTGTCAATTTGTTTGACAAATTCGTGGGTTAATTCAAATACAAAAATAAATTCATGGGTTAATTCAAATACAAAAATACAAATTCATGGGTTAATTCAAATACACACACCCACCCACACCCACACCCACACCCACCCACACCTCCCTCCACACCCCCCACTCACCACATACACACTCACCCCCACCCCCACCCACCACATACACACACACACACACATACACACACACAATAGCCCCCCACCCTGCCCCACCTCCCTCCACACCCCCACCCACCACACATACACACACATACACACAACAACCCCCTTCCCCACCCCCTACCCCCACCCTGCCCCACCCCCCACACACGCACATATATACACACACACACGCACATATATATACACACAAACATATATATAAATGGAAGAGAGAGAGAGAGAGAAATAAACCTGAAAGTAGAGAGAGAGGGAGGGAACGGCGGGAGGGAAAAAAAGAAGGGGAAAGGATTTTTTCTGTAGAAGTTGTCACAGTCGTGTCAAGGTCATTGACCGTGACAATGTCAATGACCGTGAAACAAAACGCGTGTTTTTTGTCACGGTCAATGACCTTGACAAGGGTGGCCGGCTGAAAGGTGACAATTTTGCCATTTTGGTGTAGTGATATTCGATATACCCCAACCCTAAAAAAACTTTAAACATTCTGTGTCACCGAGACTTTGGGATCAAGAGAGAAGTTGCTCGATATACCACACAGGTGGGCAAAAAGAGTTATAATTCATCAGCGATTAGCCTTCTGGGGAAGAGAATTTTTATAGTACAAAATTCATTCGAGGAAGAGATTTCTCTAAAGTACGAACTTCCTTTTAGGGCAAAGTGACTTTGGGAAGTATGAGCCTCTTTCCGTGTGAAGAGTTTTTCTAAAGTTCAAACTTCCTCTTTGTTAACCACTTTTTGTCTCGAGGATATAAGGTTTAAACAATAGGAAAGTCAAAATTATGCACCGCGTGATGAGAAATATGTAATCTTTACTTTTGCATACTTTGATGTTTATTTTATCGTGAGGTCCTTTTCATGTACCTATATGTTTGGAAAAATGTACAATGCTATATATGGGTACCTAAGCACATATCTACGTTTTTAGGGACTCTAAAATTAAGGCCGCTAAATAGTTCTAAAAATTACGAAAATTAGCCATAAAAGGGAGCGATATTAGGTCTATTAGGAATGAGGCATACAAATAGTTTGGTTCTCTTGATTTATTCCAGCAGAGTTGGCACTGTGGCATTGCGATCCCCGAGTGATGCCCGGGGGGAGAGAGGGAACTTCTCTTACGCGAGAGTATTCACCTGAAGGTGGATGTACGAAGTTCTTGGCTCTTGGTCTGCCACCCTCTTCCCCCCAAGGTCAGGTTATCGGCTCGACGTGGGTAGAAGTGATGACTTCTAGAAGATGTTTAAATTCATTTATAGTTTGAGTCACACACCAGTAGTTTTATCCCGGGCCTACGTTTATTCCGTGCGACAAGGGGTTTGTTTGGTTCGTTCAGAGTTTCCAGTTTGTTTTATATAAAAACAAAAAAAAGGTTCAGTTTATCCTTTTTCAGGATAATCCTAAGGCAAGTTTATGTCTACAGTTGACTTAGAGATTCTTATTGTGCGGGTTTGGGAATTGGGATATGAGTGGAGAAGGTATTAAGAAGCCCACTTATTTCTTTATGCTTCCTTAATTATATGCGTATTATCTCTCTTAACATTAATTGATTACATTTTAGATATTTTAGAACATATTTATATACCTTAGGTTTAGAATCCATTAAATGTAGATTGGTGCTTAGGTATGAAAATGGTATCAGTGAGAGGAGTAAAACTGTCACCTCTATCGATGCAGATACACAAGGGTTCGTGTGTATGTCTCTGTGCTTACGTAACCGTTGTCGTTACTATGCTTGTAAGTATGCGAGAGATCTTGGTTTTGAGATAGTATGATATCTCTTTCTAGGTTGAGGAGAGATAGAAAGGTAATAGGAGATATGAGTGATTAGCGCGTGAAAAGCGACGCGTGTAAGGACGCCGATCATTTTTTTTGTCTCGCCGCGATAATACAAAAGAAACCTAAATTACGACTACACTCAACTGGTGAGTACAGCGGTAAGTCGGGTATCGAATCCACAGAGAAGGTTTGATAGATTGTAACTGATTAGTAATCCAGGAATAAAAGTGTAAAAAGGTGATGTGTGAATGGAAATAATAGGAAAAGAATAAGTTAAGTCTAAATAAAAGTAAAGCGAGGATCGGGATATCGTCAAACCATACGGCTCGAAACCACTACTAATCAAGATTCCAGTTCGAAAGGCATTTAATCGAGCATTATCAATTAATTATAAACATCCCATAATTAGGAATTTAAGCCAAAGTTGCTAGATTAAACATTTAATCGAAAATTGGTCATACGCAGATTAAACTCGGATTATCGCTTTAAACACTAACGTTGCATGACAAAGAAAGTTAAACGCACAATAATCCGACTTTAATACGCGCGGGTTCAATTAAACGTAATTTTGCACAAAACCTAATTTTCGGAGCTTGAGGCCCGTTAATGGCGGAACGACATCCCGACCCTATTTATCTAAGGGCACATAATGAATTCAACTAAATTATGTTAATTAAACTAGGAAAGCAAGAATTAAAGCAATTAAATTAACTACAAAGCATGGAAACTAAATTACAAAGAAAGGAGAAATGAAGAACAAAGCTATATTAATGGAGATGGAAGTGAATAGTTCAATCTTACAAAACCAAATGGTTGTCAACCCAAGAAGAGAATCAGATGAGCTCTCAAAACCAAAGCCTAACCTAAAATTGTCTTCTAAAACTAAGTATCTCAGTATCTCAGAATTTTACACAAAATTGGGTTATATAGTAAGTTGGAATAAAAGAAAAGAAGAAATAAAGAAAAGAAAATATCTGCAGAAAAACAGGGGATCAATCGATCGACAGTTGAAATCGTGGCAAAATTCTGAAGGGGCAGACTGCAATTTCCCCTGTTTTCTCTTCTCCTCCTCTTTTGCTTTCCTTATTTTTCCTTCCGCTAGAAACACCGTAACTTCTTCATTTAGGATCGAAATCGTGCACCGTTCACGGCCACGCGAAGCTTGCGAGGAGATCTACAACTTCCGTGTAGATGTCAAGCTAGGTGCCCAATTATAAAATGACCGGATTGCCCTTGAACGTGCGATTGCGTACGAAACTGCACCGGAATGCGTCCGAACTCCATACTTGGTACCTAAATACCTACAAAATCCAAATTATACCTCATATAGCATGTTAACAATATAAACCGAGGTTGCCTGGTTAACGGGCTTAAATATAGAGATTAAGGCGCCCGAGGGGGCTAAAATGTGTAGGTTCGACGGATGAAATACGCAATATTGGCGTATTATCACACCCCCTAACTTGCAAATTGCTAGTCCCTAGCAATGAAATAGGATGAAACAAGAAGAACAAGTCAATCAAAAGCAGGATAAGTACAAAAGTATGGTATAAAAACAATAAAAAAATAAGGACACTTTTGCGAGTGAACGATTGCATTTAGCGTATGTAATAAGCCGTTAAACCTCTAGGTTACCCTAGTGGACGAGTGTCATCTCGTGAGGGTTTTCAGTGATGATACCCACAAACATCATAAAGTTTCCTCAAAATATGCCCAATAAAGCATGGGACAAACTCAACAATACGAACAAGATTTCAACATGTTATTAGCATAGCAAACGAATTCGCGTGAAAAGTCCGTAGTTATTAACATTATGGAATGCACCTCAATGAATTGAAACTTTAACATGTGGGAGGGTAGTGAGCATATGCAAAGAATGATTTGGCAAAAACTTAAATAACTCGGATACTAAATATCAAAACATGCATAAAAGTCAATCCTCACGGCCATTACACTCATCAAAAGAATTCACTTGAAACATGGAGATAACACACGGGACATGCGGGCATAAGGAGTAAATGTAAATGGAAACTACGCCGCACACATGTCGCAAATGAAGAACGCTATATAGAAAATAAAAACTGTAATCTCAGTGAAAGATACCGCACATTAAAGGAGGCGAAATGCATTTTCACAGATTATCAAAACTATTTAAACCTTTAAATTACATCTACTTAAGATCACATAGGACTTTATAGGGTTGTAATGTAGGTATGGATAGGGTATGAAATGAAAGGAATGTATATACGGATTCAAAGGTGTTTGGGATGAAACTCGGGATAATGGGAAAAAGTGGGCAATTTCAAAAGTGGACAAATGATTTACAAACAAGCATTAGATATAACAATCGAGAGAGTAACAAGGATTACTGAATTACTACAAACAATATATACAAATTTCTCTTTCTTCTTTTTCTTCTTTTTCTTTTTCTTTCTTTTGTTTTCAACTTTCTCTTTTTCTTCTCTTTTTTCACTACACTTTCTTGTTTTCTCACTCTTTTCACGCTCAAATCGCAATTACAATACACAACAATATCATTAAATCCCAAAAAACAATCCAAACAAGGGTTTGTAAAGTAATATGTATGGTATAAATCTCCAATTTGGAGTTGGTTATGGGATTTTGGGTGATGAAATGAAAGGCTAGTATTTAGGCTCAAGTGGGTTGACTAGGGAACATATAAAATGTGAGGTCAAGGTCATATGGGTGATATATAAAGATGGCCTATGATCATTTCAAAAAGTTTACGCAATTATCGAGTCAAAACAATATATGAAGATCATACTCAAGTAATACATTTCAAGTATTAACTCAATTAATGAACGATCAAATGAAAGAATAGTGAGATTACCAATGACTGTAACATTTTCAAAGAGGAAAGAAAAGTGTATACACTCACAAATGAAGATAAGTCTCCAATCTCACTCGATGTAAGTATATACAATGCAACGAAAGATTATCGAGTTATAAAAATCTTAAACCAAATCAATATAACAAGAAACATGCATGTGCTCAAGGGATAAACTTTAATTCATGAAGTTATTCATAATATTAATGATTTAAGGACTAAAGCCTAATAACTTCTAAAATGGATAACATGCATCGTTGAATTGTCTAATTGATCGGGCAATTATTAAAATTAATCATCGAAAACAGAGGCAAAATGCCCAATAAAGGAGAATAAATAAAGAAAATATTTTTGAAAATTTTTAAATTTTTAACAAAAACATGCTTTGTAACTAAATTATTGTCAAATTCAATTACTAAACATGAAATGGATAGAATATCCCACACCCCCTAACTTAAATGTTGCATTATCCCCAATGCGTCCATTAAAGAACGCAACACAAAGATAGGAAAATAATGATATTAGCCACATTTGGAGCGATCTCCATAAGTACAAGTCCAAATGAATCTGCAAAACAAGTTAGTACAAAGCAAAGAAAGAATATGTACCGATGTATTAAGTTAAAAGAATCTACGTCACAAGTCACAATAATATAGAGGGGCTGAAGTGCAAATACTAGATAAATTGATGGTGAACTTTTTGATTTTATAAAGTGGAAGGTCACACACATCAAAATCTAATAAACAACCACAAACAACATTTTCATTTCCCATTTCATAAGTTCAATACAAAATCACTTAATACATTACAACTAAAATAAAAAGAAATAAAAATAAAAAGAAATAAAAATAAAAAGTAAAAAGTACAACATAATATCCGACCCATAAATGCCAAAAACGACCCAATACAACAGTAGCCTAGTGGACGGAACCACTAGGATCAGATGGATCCTGAAAATGAGGAGGTAGAGCGGCATCTGAATCATGACGCTGCAAATATAAATCTCGCAACATCGCGTGCGTCATCCGGAACTCTCATCTCTGAAGTGCTCTCGCCTGCCTCTGCTCGGCCCACTCTTATCGCTGATCGGCCTGCTGCTATCACAGCTCTAACTACTGCTGGTCCAGGTGGGACTCCCATGTAGCCCACCTGAGTTGGGTCTCCTCCCAGCGGTGGTCCTGCAGTGCCCTGTATGCCTCAAAGCGGGCATCAAAATTTGTGGGTGGCACCTGCGAACTCTGCCCCTGCTGTGCCATCCTAATCTTAGCCTCCTCATCGTCGGGCTCATCAGCTACCTCTACCCTCTGCCTCTTGTTCGTCGGTTGCCCCCACTATTGTTTCAGCATCTTCTAAATATTGCTCTTTATGAGAAGCTCGAGTGGGTCTTGCTTGCGGACGACGTCGAATTCTAGGCAATCGTGTGATAAACAGATCCTCGTGATGAGGGCAGGAAAAGGAAGGGAAAATATCCTGGCTCTCTCCTTATCTGTCGCACACATCATATCCAGAAATATATTGGGTAAGCTAATATCGCCCAAATTATTTATCAGCGCGTAGATAAATGCAGTGTGCTTGTGACGCACCTCTGATCGGTTGCTCGTCACCATGAAGGAGTGTACATTGTTATAGTGAAGTAGTCTCGGTAAATCCTCCATTGCATCCGAAAGGATGGCCATTGTTTTCCATTCTTCCCCCGGTGCAATGGTCTCAATCAATGTCGTGAGTCCAAAAACATCCCCATCGGTAAAACTTACTAACTCCTAGGGGTTCGGTACATTTATAAAGACAGCCAAATCAGAACGGCGGAATGGTACCCTCACTCCTCGGACCATGGCCTCGTATGTAGTCAGCCTGTTCCCTTTCACCACCACTAGCGTCGCATAAACAATCATGACCAGTTCTTCATTGATGCGCCCATTAATGGCGAGAAAAGATTCCCATCCCTGGCTGACCAAAAGAACACGCACCTCCTCCGGCAAATCAGCAAGCATCCAGGCCAAATTATAGGCCAAAGGCCTCTGAGCAGTCTTAAAATATGCCTGGAACCACTCCCATTCTTTCTTACAATGGAACCTCTCGAAACCTTGGGTGGGCATGCACAGAGTGGAATCATATTTCTTCAATTGTGCCATTTCAACCTACAAAATAAGAATTAAGCAATACAAAAAAAATTGTAAGCGTAATTAATGGTTAGTTAGTGTAAAAGTTGAAATGGGGGTGCTAGTGCGCAAAATCGAGGGAAAAAAATCAACATTGCGATAAAATATGTCGGAATGCGATAAGGAGTAAAAATTACCCAAATGTGCGCCAAAAATCGAATGGAAAACTGTTTGGGGAATTTAAGCGAACACTTGGCGTGCGCAATGTGAAATGAGGGTGCGAAATACCATTTTGAACCAACCAAAGACCCCCAGTCATGAACAAAACAACAATGCAACAATATATAAGTGTTCATGAGTCGATATACATCAATAATGACAAGAAAATCGGTTGGAACAACACAAATCAGGGAGAAATCCAGACACATTCAAAATATGTCAACAATGGATAAAACAGTGAAATTATGACAAAAATCAACCTAAATCTACACATATATAATAAAGTAGAAAGAATTGTACCTTGGAAGTGTAGAAAAAGGGTTGAAATTAAGGAAATATAGTGTGGGAAATAGAAGGGCACGAATTAGGTTAAGAGGAGAGAAGAGTGAAAAGAAGAAGAAAGGGAAAAATAAGAAGCAAATTCGACTATACTGGTCGATCGATCGATCGACCCCTGGGAGTCGATCGATCGATCAAACAACAAAATGCCCACTGCTTCCTATTTTTAAATGTGGGGGGGGGGGGGGGGGGGGGATTGCAATTATGGGGCATATGGGGGGGGGGGGATAAGTAAGATACATATATATAAGTATATATATATAGTATATATAAGTATAAGTATATAAAAATATGAAATAAAAAAATAAAAATAAAAAAATAAAAATAAAATAAAATAACATAGACTTAGGCTACAATATGCACATACATAGGTCTATGCAACCAAAAATAGAGAAATATGTACACGATCGACACACACGCATGTTCACGACAAAATGAATAATATAATAAAAGAAAAAGAAAAACAAATTCAAATGCGTGAGAATGAGTGTGTCTAAATAAAGAAAAAAAATGTTTTGTGACTTTTTTTATTGTTTTCTTAACAAATGTGTGTCGGGGCGCCTAGTCTCCGTAAATTCAAGTCCGTTGAACCTACAAAAGGGTTAGAACCAAGCATACATGAAAAATATAAAAAGAGATTAACTAATTACACTAGACTATATTAAGAAAAGATGAAAATTAAAAAGTTAACTATATACAACTACATTTAGAACTCTAATTAGCTATATACTAAAAGTTAAAACTTTTGAGGGTTCATCCAAAACACAATTTGAATTTGGCGGATCAACGGTGGACCCTCCCGAACATGCATGCCTCCCGAAAAATAGGAATTCCGTTCGAAAGGCATGTGTACGGCGATAAAAGTGAACCATCCCCAATTGAAACTTTGGGAGGGAGGATGGGGGATTTGGATAGGAGGGGAGACAAATACAAGTGCGGGCCAATAAAAATTGAATCATCTCCCAAGTATTTTAAAGTTGAATGGGAGGCGGCGCACATAAGGGAAAAGATGTCGTTATATAAAGTGGCTCGAGCGAGTACTCCTCAACGGTGAAAAGGTTGAACGTTTTAAAGTTCGGTGTCGATTCATCGGGTACTTGAATTGGTATGACAGTATAGAATAAAGATGGGGATGAAAGAAATAGGATCGTTTACAACGAAACTTTCTTCTTTGAAAATCAAAGAAGAAACGAATTCATTGCAAATGGATACTATGCCATTTTCATCCTCATTTTTATTCTCTACTACACCATGGGTCAAGACAAGGATGATTTGTTCCAAAGTAGGAACGAATTCCTCATTTGGTTCAAAACAGTCCTCGACTTCGTAAGTCTCTGAAGAAAAGTCGTCGTCGGATTCAAATAGTAAATCCAACTCATGTTCCCAACAACGATTTTCTTCCCGATAGTGATTTTCAACCCTTTCATTTTCAAGCATGCGCAATCCCACACCGAAAGTCATAGGGCGAGGAGAGGATTCTTGGAATTGAGAGGTTTGGAAATTGTTCTCTGTACCATAATCAAAATCATTAATATAAGAATTTTGAAAATGATTACAATTGGTTTCAAAATTCTTATCGTAAGGATCTTGCGACCCATAATCAAAATGATCGCGCCCAAAATTGATGTAATCCATACTTTGACTTTCATAATACTCACCCAATGTCATTTTAGATGTTACAACCTTTTGGGATTGCAAGTATTGACCAAAAGTCATAAGTTTACCGAATTTTGAGAGTTATCATTTGGATTCCCAGAAAAGTTAGAATAAGACATGCTTACCCCAACTAAGGCTCGAGAGGAAAAATTCCACAAAGCAATGTGCGACGGGATAATTCAAGCGTTTCTAGGCGCTCAAATGTAGAAGTCTTGTAAAAGAGGGTTAAAAGAAAGAAATCAAATACAAAAGAAAGAATACTATTAACAAATAAGGCAATTACAATCTAAATCAAAACAATCCCCAACAACGACGCCATTTTGATTAGCGCGTGAAATGCGGCGTGTGTAAGGACGCCGATCATTGTTTTCTGTGTCGCCGCAATAATACAAAAGAAACCTAAATTACGACTACACTCAACTAGTGAGTACAGTGGTAAGTCAGGTATCGAATCCACAGAGAAGGTTTGATAGATTGTAACTGATTATTAATCCAGGAATAAAAGTGTAAAAAGGTGACGTATAAATGGAAATAAAAGGAAAATAAGAAGTTAAGTCTAAATAAAAGTAAAGCGATATCGTCAAACCATACGGCTCGAAACCACTACTAATCAAGATTCTGGTTCGAAAGCCATTTAATCGAGCATTATCAATTAATCATAAGCATCCCACAATAAGGAATTTAAGCAAAAGTTGCGAGATTAAACATTTAATCGAAAATTGGTCGTACGCGGATTAAACTCGGATTATCGCTTTAAACACTAACGTTGCATGACAAAGAAAGTTAAACGCATAATAATCCGAATTTAATACGCGCGGGTTCGATTAAACGCAATTTTGCACAAAACCTAATTTTTGAAGCTCGGGGCCCGTCAATGGAGGAACGACATCCCGACCCTATTTATCTAAGGGCACATAATGAATTCAACTAAATTATGTTAATTAAACTAGGAAAGCAAGAATTAAAGCAATTAAATTAACTACAAAGCATGGAAACTAAATTACAAAGCAAGGCGAAATGAAGAACAAAGCTATATTAATGGAGATGGAAGTGAATAGTTCAATCTTACAAAACCAAATGGTTGTCAACCCAAGAAGAGAATAAGATGAGCTCTCAAAACCAAACCCTAACCTAAAATTGTCTTCTAAAACTAAGTATCTCAGTATCTCAGAATTTTACACAAAATTGGGTTATATAGTAAGTTGGAATAAAAGAAAAGAAGAAAGAAAAGAAAAGAAAATATCTGCAAAAAAATAGGGGATCGATCGATCGACCCCTTTGGTCGATCGATCGACAATTGAAATCGTGGAAAAATTCTGAAGCGTCGATCGATCGACCCTTTTGGTTGATCGATCAATCAAGCAGGTCAGACTGCAATTTCCCCTATTTTCTCTTATCCTCCTCTTTTGCTTTCATTGTTTTTGCTTCCTCTAGAAATGCCGTAACTTCTTCATTCGGGATCGTAATCACGCACCGTTTGCTGCCATGCGAAGCTTGAGAGGAGGGATACAACTTCCGTGTAGATGTCGGGCCAGGTGCCTAACTATGAAATGACCGGATTGCCCTTGAACGTGCGATTGCGTACAGAACTTCACCAGAATGCGTCTGAACTCCATACTTGGTACCTAAATACCTACAAAAGCCCAATTATACATATAGCATGTTAACAATTTAACCCTGGTTGTCTGATTAACCGGCTTAAATATAGAGATTAAGGCACTCGAGGGGCTAAAATGCGTAGGTTCGACGAATAAAATACGCAATATTTACGTATTATCAATGGGTTCATCATGCTTGTCACAACATATTAGGAGATATATATTATCAAGGCTTATGCTCACAAGAAGGACTCGATGTTGCGCCTACATACCCATGAAGACTTTAGATCAAAGCCTACGTAGTTCAGTTTTGTATATGCATTTGAGATTTTGTGTGGGTTTGTGTGGGAGGTCGCAGCTTAAGATAGCTTAATATCTCACTTATTTTATATAAAGGATATGAGGGGTGAGGTAAGGTGGTTTTTCATCCTTTGAAATATATACGCTTGAGTTTAGGAAGATCACAGTTGTTTCAATAGTTACACTCGCACTTCAGGTAAGTCATAATCATGCAAGGTATGAGCCTTACATAAATAGTGAACCTCTTAATCATGAGAGTGTTAACACTATAAATATACTTAATGGATAATACTATTTTTGAGTGAGTGGATGGATAATCCATGGCTCGTAGTTCAAATTTATATAGTATGTATGATTTGGAGAGTTTGTAAGGGGGTGCACGAGAGATCACATCTTTGAGATAATTTGATATCTCATTTGTAGTATGCACGGAAGAGGGTATAAGGGAAATATGGGTGAATATCCATAGGTATTGCGCCTACGTACTCATGTAGACTGGAGATCAAAGTCTACATAGTTCGTGTGGTTCACGTGTTTGAACATGATATGTGTGCAAGTGTAAGGTTTGTCATGGGAGGCATAAAACTTATATGCGGGATAGTGGTTAGATTCGATGGAGGTTCAGAATAAGAATCATCCTAAAGTCACCAGAAGAAGACATCCATCATATGGGGGGGGGGGGGGGGGTCATTAACTCGAAGGTGTTATTAAATCTCTAGGATAGTTTGGAGGTGTAGTGTTAAGGATGTAATGTTTTAAAAATCCTAATCCACGGAGGTAGAGGTAGAAGTTGGGGGAGTTTGGACTGGGGAAGAATGCATCCCTAAGAAATAATAGAGCGAGAGATGTATTATGAGGCTTGGGATTCACGTGTTTAGTTCGTACAACGCTTACGTACCCAAGGAGACATGGGATCAAAGCCAGTGTAGTTCTAACAAACAGGAAATATTTATAGTGTAGGTGACGGGATATCGGGGATACAATAAACAACATTTATGTATATATGGATCCTAGTCCAAATATAGAATTTTCATTGTGTTAGATTGATATATTTATATGTTAAAAGTATGTCTAATCAAAGGAAGACATTTGATAAGTATTTGATATGAAAAGACAAATTTAGGATGCCTCCATGGGGACAGACTTTGCTTGTTTAGAGAAGAGGCGGGAGTAATCGAATTATAGATTTTGGCTTGTACAAAGTTTCAAACTGACTCAGCTCACTGGCACTTTCCTTAAAATGATTTTGAAAAGTATGTTTTCATTTTTTGTAATGGCCTTTTATTAACATTGTATTAACATATTAGTATGCTAAGTCAATTAAGAGAGGTGTTGGATTAAAAACCATACTTTAAGTATAAACGTTGTAAAGTGCATACCCGGTCCCCTAAATGAGGTTCGGGCTAAAAGAGAAAAATAGGCATGGATAATAAATCATAATATAGATATGGGTATTTAACCCAAAATGTGGATAGAGTGTAACACCCCGTGTTTTAATTAACTGACTTTAATTAATTTGGAGTAAAATAAAATCTTAGAATTAATGTCCTTTAAGAATTTAACTGGGTTTTTAGTAAAATTTTCAATTGGGAATTAATTCGGGTCTTTTATAAAAAGTTTATAAGGTTTTTATTTAAACATTTAACTAGCAGGTGAGTATTTTGTTCAGCTAATGAATTTTTATTAGATAATTAATTTGGATTTTTAAAAGATTTATTTTTGGGATTTTTGGGGCTCGTTCCAACGACAGGGCATGTCGTTCGACCGACAGTAAGTCGGTGGCTTGGTTCGACTCCTATTTGTTTCCAACTTGGAAACCCTTTATACATTAAACTGATAGGGGGCTGGGACTTCAAAAATAACTCTTCTCTCAAACTTTCTCTAAAAAGATTTTCCAAAATATATTTCTCTCATCTTCAACCCCTAGCCCCTAATTTTCACTAGTTTTGAAGATTCAATTGGTGTTTGCTCAAGAGGAGTTCAACTTTCTACTCATATCGTTCATCAAACTAATATCAGGCATGAATACTCTATTCTTTTCCTTTAGTATTATGAGTTCTAAGTGTTGCCTAAACCTTAATTACATGCTTTCTTAAAATCAATTAGCAATCTAATTAGAGAAAGTGGACACATAAAATTTGGGGCTGTTTTTATAAAATCTTTTAATATGAATAATATCCATAACCTTTGGGTACGTTGGTTTCATGAGTGGATTTTGGGTTCTATTGGTGTAGGTTGCATGTAGAAAAATCTTAGTTTTGAATTAAATGAATTTGGGGGCGTATAACTCTCGTAAATTGTGTACAGATAATGAAAATTTGGATTTTTATGTATTAATGATGAAATCTCGGTATATTTAATTTAAAATAATTAAATGAGATTAATTGGGTATTTTGAAGATGTGATAATTAACTTAAGATTTAATTGAATTGGACTATCATGCGAAGTTTTGTACATTGATGATTTTCGGAGATAGGATCGAGTGGGGGATTTATGAGAGCGTGTGGTACGCCGTTATTTTCATAGCTATGCATACGTATGCAGGCAATATATATATTATTTTTTGTTCGTGGGGTAGGTGCTCGTAGTATTGGGTGTATGGGAACCCAATTATGACATTCTATGGGTGGGCATATGTGAGCCTTATTTTCTTTCGCGAGATTTATGCGTTGATGTGTATGCTTCGTGTAATTTTGAGGACACAATTATTTGCTAGTGGGGAAGTATGTAATACTCCGTGTTTTAATTAATTTGGAGTAAAATAAAATATTGGAATTAATGGCCTTTAAGAATTTAATAGGGTTTTTTTGTAAATTTTTCAATTGAGAATTAATTCGGGTCTTTTATAAAAAGGTTATAACGTTTTTATTTAAACATTTAACTCGCAGGTGAGTATTTTGTTCAGCTAGTGAATTTTATCAGATAATTAAGTTGGATTTTAAAAAAAATATAATTTTGGGATTTTTGGGGCTCGTTCAAATGAAGGGGTATGTCGTTCGAAAGATGTTGCATGTCGTTCGAACGACAGTGGTCCTCATTCGAACGATAATAAGTCGGTGGCTTGGTTAGACTCCTATTTGTTTCCAACTCTGAAACCCTTTATATGCTAAACTGATAAGGGGATGGGACTTCGAAAATCACTTTTCCCTCAAAATTTCTCCAGAAATGTTTTCCACAACATATTTCTCTGATCTTCAACCCCTAGCCCCTACCTTTCACAAGTTTTGAAGATTTAATTGGTTTTTTCTCAAGAGGAGTTCAACCTTCTATTCAAATCTTTCATCAAACTAATATTAGACATGAATACTCTATTCCTTTCCTTTAGTATTATGCGTTGTAAGTGTTGCCTAAACCTTAATTACATATTTTCTTAAAATCAATTAGAAATCTAATTAGAGAAGGTGGACACATAAACCTGGGGCTGTTTTTATAAAATCTTTTAATATGAATAATATTCATAACCTTTGGGTACGTAGGTTTCATGACTGGATTTTGGGTTTTATTGGTGTAGGTTGCATGTAGAAAAACCTTAGTTTTGAATTAAATGAATTTGGGGGCGTATAACTTTCGTAAATTGTGTAGAGATAATGAAAATTTGGATTTTGATGTATTAATGATGAAATCTCGGTATATTTAATTTAAAATAATTAAATGAGATTAATTGGGTATTTTGACAATGTGATAATTAAAATAAGATTTAATTGAATTGGATTATCATGCGAAGTTTTGTACGTTGATTTATTATGTATAATTGTGTGACTTGTTGGTATTATTAACTTGCAATTGTGACGAAGGGTTTTAGGGTATTTTTACTCTCCCTATATTTTAGGATGCCTTCTAAGTATGGGACTAGTGGGTAGGCCTTTTTGGATGATTTACACCTTCTAGGTATGGGACTAGTGAGGGTAGATTATTACGACTTTATTTTATTGGGGGTGGGATGATTTTGTTACTTTATAGGGTAGATTATTACGACTTTATTTTGTCGGGCGTGGGCTGATTTTGTTACTTTATCGGCGTTACGCTAGTTTAGGCATGAGACTGGGTTGAGGTTTAAGTTAGAAATTCTTCCTGTACATAGGGTATGATGTATTGATAATTTGGGGACCTTTAGGTATGGGACTAAGGGTTATTTTAAGGATCTCACATCGATAAAAGGGGTGGGGTAATTTATAAATTGTGAAATTGAGAATTAGTGAATTAATGACTAAGATAAAAATGGGTATTAAAATTTGTGGAGACATAATGTGTCGGTGTCGACAGTTTAAACGGGTCAGAGGGTGATTTATGTCGTGTCATGTGTGGAACCTTTTCATGTGTCGGGGCTGACAGTTTAAACAGGTCAGAGGACAATTGACAAGGGGAAGTGTGACACTTTGGTGGAAATTACCACCCAGGAAGGGAGGACCGTCATAATAAAAAGTGAGAACAAAAATAAAATTTGGTTAATTTAATTAAATTAACATCATGGGACTTTGGAATTTAAAAATCATATTAGTGTGCCTTTTAAATGGGGATTTCTTCGGGTAGTTAGTGATTTATATTTATCGCGTTTAATTATCTCGTTTAATTTAAAATACTCTTAAGTGATATTTATTGCGTATAATGCTATTGTCTGAATTCAAGGATCCTATTTCAGGAGAGTAGTGTCTATTCTTGCTCGGGGCTCTGACCTCTTGTGTTGACTAACTTTTTCAGGATAAGTACTTAGAGAAGCTGCATAGAATTATTTGGAGTTTTGCGTGGAGGTGCAGTTGGAGTTGCTCTACCTTATGCGTCGATTTAGTTTAGTTTTATTTTCCTTCGCACTTGTATTGAGACTTAGTTTATGATTGTGATTGGGCCATTCAGTTCTAAAGTTGTATAGGTTTTATTCAGTTATTTCATTGGATTCAGTTACAGATTATTCAGTTTCATATTATTAGATATTGGATTTACTTTGAGTTTAGCATGGAGATTGATCTTTTATCGCTTAGTTGGATGGTTTATGTTTTGGGATTGATTATCATTTATCTTGTGGATTAATTTTATATGTCTCTTGTCTATATCATGCTAAGAATCGTATCTTATTTACTCACGCACGACTTAGTTTTGGCGGCGGCTGATGCCAGAATTAGACGGGGTGTGACATAAAGATTTTTTAATATATATATATATATATATATATATATATATATATATATATATATGGGTGTTTGACCTGGAATTCGGGAAGAGTTTCCTTACCCTTTTTGCTTCAAACGAATTTTTCTTGGGTTAATGTCCCCATTTGAGCTGCCCAGGGTGGAAAGAGCTCTGTTTAAGTTGGACAAAGCTTTGTTTAAAAGTGTCGACATTCACGAAATGCGTGCATAGGTTTGCCTCTGCTATTTTTATGGAGGCAGCTTTTTAGAAGTATAAACCTCTTTTGAGACCGACGCGACTTTCTAAAAGTACCAAATTTTTTCAGTGAACTCGACTTCTACGAAATTCAAACTTCTTTGGGAATTTTTTGTATGAGCTTGAGTATCACGAATGCTCAGGGATAAAAAGCGAGAAAACTCGAGCGAAGTCGGGTTTTGGTGCTTATTTCGTGGTTGGTGGGAACCTCCTTTTACATAGTCTGAGTTAGGTCTTTCATCAAATGACATAAGGTGACGGGCCGTAGATTTTGGATTGGGGCACATGGATGACTGGGGGAGAAACACTGGATTTGGTAATGAATACTGTTGAAGGGGGATTACCGATCGATACAAGGACCTTGGGGCCTTTAGACGATCGACATAAATACATAGAGGTCATTTTTGGGGGGCTTTTTTCCAATTTGTTACTTTTGTAAATTGCCCCAATAAGTTTTATTTTGCAGGGTTTTTATCCCTTTGGGTAGTTTTAGCTCCTAGACTATGGTGAGGTCAGGTTTATGTTATTTTATTAGGTGAGATAAAATGAGTCATTCCCCGATTATAAATCGGGGTGTACATATAATTACATACCATAGATGGTGCTCTTTATAACAGAATGTCAAATAAGATTGATCATCTAAACCAAGCCTTCATTTTACTACGATCTTTCAGATCCTCCCGATACTTACACTTCTAGCCTACAAACCGAGGTTATTTGCCTATAAACTTATTCCCCGTAGTCCCAGCTTTTTCCATCTCCTCGATTAGATTACCTAAAAGACGAGCAGGTTCCGTCCTATGCTCGTGACCCATAGGTAAAAAGTTAGACTTGTTATTCCTAAAATGGTGACTGTTTGACATAAATCTACGATGAACAACATAACTCATATTTCCACTGTGATGTAGCCAAGTAGATTCAATTTCCTCCCCACATATGAGACATCCATAATAACTATGAACAATGCAACCGAACAAGGTCCCATAGGCAAAAAAGTCTCGGATCGCCCACAACACCATTACTTTAAATGTGAACTCTTCACCCCTATGATAATCAAAAGCCCTCACACCTTTATCCCACAACTATTAAGTTCTTTGATTAACGGGGCTAAAACAATATTGATATCATCATCGAGAGCCTTTGGCATGGGTATCAATAACGACTATAATATGAAATCTTCTCTCATGCATAGTGCAGGAGGGAGACTTAAAGGCGCCATGAGAACTGACCAATAACTCTGATTAGTGATAAAATTACCAAAAGGGTTAAACTCTTCAGTTGATAATGCAAGACGGACATTACATGATTCCTTTACAAATTTAAAGTGTCAAGCATTTGAAAGTTTTCAGATGAGTTAATAAACCAGGTAATGCATGGGATTCCTACCCACCTCGGCTCGAGTGTGCCAGGTCACAACCTCTACTATCCATGGTACATTATAAAATCTTTTTAACTACGTTCCGAGCAAAAAAAACTTCATTACCTTATGTGGAAATTATGAGCACTTGCGAAAATTTACAGGTTTGCTTTTTCCACTCTCAAAATACGTAATTGTTGGATCATTGCATACAATATTATTTAGTTTGTATTCGTTGTGTTACAATATAGAATCATACTTACATGCATGAATATATTTGTACTTCAAGCCCAAACCCTTCAAGATCTTGTTCATTGTCAGATAATTATTCGATATTATGTTCTCATCCAGGAGAATCTCTTTAGCCCACTTAAGAATTTCGATTGAACTGTTACCCAAGAAATAGTATTAACTCTTTAAATTATGAAAACGGATTATGGAAAATAATACCAAGTAATCTTTGTCGAATCTATCCCATTTGATTTCAAACGTATGTATTCCCGATCTCTAAGTAATTCAACATTACCTTGTTCATTAACTTGGTCATAATAAATGTTATCTGAATCCATAAGCCAATGGTTTTGATAGTGTTGGACTCCATAAGAATCATCAGTTAGGCCATTGAAAGTGTAAAGTGCCGACGAATCATTTACCACTTCCACTCGATCGAGTTCTAGTAATTCTTTTAGAACATATGGTACATTCCCCCTGGAATGTCCACATTTTATAGTCTGACGACATACCCCACCTTAGCAAATGAAACTTAAAGTCTTCTAAACACTTAAAATTACCACTCATATAATGGGTGCACGAACACAAGATCGTGTCATTCTTAAACTTTTTTATATATTCATACTTAACAAATTATCGAAATGCCTTTACATGTTCATGAGGGACCCATTACTCTCTCCACTCCACTCTTTATGTTGTGGGAAATTTATTAAAGAGTTATTCAAAATTTAATTCTTTGATATGTGTGTGTGTGTGTATATATATATATATATATATATATTTGTTAAAATGAAGATCATATTGCATACAAGAGTTCTCAGTTGATAATTCAAGAAAATTCATTCATTTCAAATTTCTCCTTTAATATTATAATCAAACATTATTCGTTACCCCATCTTTGTCATCAGATAAATTGGCCAGACCATAAATGTGTTCTTACTAAAAAATGGAGTCTAGTCACCCATGTGGTCAACAAACACCCTCCTTTTCGTAACTCAAGTAGATTTCATCCCCCAATATCTTAGCCTCACCTTTTTGCAAAGAGTGACCATGCACACTTATTCTGGAATAGTAGAAATGATCGTGCACTCCCCAATGAACTTGGTATTGATCAAGTTCCTTGTATAATACTCCTTAGCATAGATGATGAATCTCAGAAAGAGGGTGCAGGTGCATGTGAGGGGAATGTTGGAGGAGGAATTTAGGAGGGCGAATGTTATAGGAGGCATTTTGGAGGGGAAAACTTGAGGCATAGGAAAGGAGAAACCTTGAGCCATAAATTAAAATTTTCTTTGTGTGTGACAAAAAATTTGGCAGAATCTTTTAATTTCATTCACGATTTATCCCAAGGTATATTAACTAAGTTCATGTCCATGTTAAGACTCGAAAAATTTCTCTTTTACACTCCCTATATCTGCTACCTAGTTGGACATGTGACTCTTAAATAAAATTAGATCTTATAATATAGGGGCGGTGTTAAGGAATTTGGTCCTCGACATGTTGGAGCTCACACATCCTACCTTCCGCTTTTAATCCTTCCCAGGTACCTTTGATATGGCATATGATTCAATGTCATGGAGGATAAACTCCAATGTACTACTCCTCATGCCATCGATCATTTTTTGTTATATAATAATTTATTTAGGACAATGGTTTCAACAATATTTTATTATAGCGTGTATACGATCATTAAATTCCAACTCAATAGAGATAGAGCCAATTTTTCTATGAACTTTTTGGTATTTTTATCCCATCGGGAATGCAAGTACTTGTTTACCCAATTAGGTTGTTCCTCTTGTTCTGTAGTCCCCTTGTTCCTCTCTACCCATTCATATTTCAATCGATCATATGATTTCGACCCAAAATTGCGAACATCAACTTTTTTTTCCCTGTTATATCTATTTTTCGACCTCTATATAATTTTTTCCTCCCTGGCCTCTCTATCCAAGAATTTGTTTCATTGGGTGACAGGTAGTTCAACATTTGGCAGAACTTTGTCTTTCAGTGCCAATATGTTAGAGCTTGATGATTTTGCTGGGAAGTAATGCTTTCGAAGGTTCTTCTTATAAGTTTCTAATTGATTATATGTTTGGGAATGAACAATTGTCTTCAAACCTGTAGGGAATGTAAATTATTTGCAGAGTTGACCCCACAGGTCATACTTTATGGCATGATCAATAGTCTTCCAGTTATTTCCCCTCGATTCCCATAGTAATCTTTCCAAGCTTCAAAAAAGTTCTTTAAAAGTTTTTCACTTTACTTTATTTTCGATTGGATTCCTGTTAAGGGGGACCTGGTGTGCTTTTTGTCTTGTGTTTGGGATTCATCGGTAACGGGATTTGGGGGATTTGGATTAACATGGATTTATAGAGTTTGATAAAACTATGGTTAAGTAGAATGTTGAGAACCCGTAGGTGTCTTGAATTTATGTGTTGGGTTTGGAGAGAATAGAGATGGAGTAAGAGTGTCTTTATTTGGTTGATTATCTTTCTTCCTCTTCCACATTTTATACAAAAAATTACAAAAAAATTAGCGAAGAATTGGCGACGATCACATTTAATATATATATATATATATATATATATATATATATATATATTGGTGAAAAGCTTTACGTGACAAACTGGGTATAAACATATATATGATTGTGATATAAATGTCCATGACAGGAACTTGAAATTCTTTCTTCATTAATTTTTTGTTAAGTTAGAGTGCGCACGAACTAATAGATCAATTTATTTAATTAAATTCCCTAACACGTAAATCCAAATTTTATTCAAATTTTAACCTTTCATAAATTATGGTTTGCATGCGAGTTATGACCAAATTCCAATTTACAATTTTCAATCCAAACATGCAAAAAATAACATGAAATGAGGAAAAATCCCTTTACAAGGCAAAACCTTTATTCAACAATATTTTAAGATTTGACAGAAACACGACTTACAAAACTTAACTAAACTAAGTGCGACGGGTCGAGTCTTCAAAACTTCCAATAGAATACGATCAGTGTAGATTCGTCCATAGGTAGAGGTTTGCCCCTGGTATCCACCGACCAGACTTCTTTCTTCTTTAGTATTTAATCCTCCATTTACAAGTCATTCGTATAAATTGCTCTCCACAAAGTATATGTAAGGTATTGAAGATATAGGGTTTCATAAAGATTAACAAAGCATATGGGGATGAACAGATTGCGAATCAAAAGGTGTTTTGTGATATAAAATATGAAAAACTTTGGCACATATATGTTGTTTGCATTTTTTCTAAAGTCCCATAAAAAAGAGATCAAAATAGGTATTCTTAGGTCTGGCACAAAATTCGAGGTGATGTAGTTCGTTCAAATGAGAATTAAGGTCGTTCGAATGAAAATAAGCTTTCGTTCGAACAAGGAAGTATTTCATTATATCGAAAAGGCAATGTCGTTCGAACCATACATCAAACGAGCTTCTAACGAGAAAATTCTGCCAGGCAGAGCCAACCTCGTTCGAAGTTCGTTAGAAGGGACTTGTAATGATATCACATTTTTTTTTCGAACAAAATAGAATCTCGTTTAAACGAGGCTCAAAAATAATTTTTTATTTTTAAATCCTTTTCAAACGGCAACCTCAGTTTTACAAAAATAACATCCTAAATATGATTAGGAAAATTTATGAACACACATAGTTTTATACCTTCTTGAGATGTAGGAGTATCTTACATTTTAGAGATATTAGAGTTTCGGTTTGACGATCGGTTTGTAGAGGGATATGCAAAAATATAAATTAAAGCCTACGCTAGAATATTTGTTCTTACAAATCTCCCACTTTGGTTATTTTGGTACAAATTAAAATCGAAACCCAAATTACAATAAAACCCCTCTAAGACAATGATTCTTAATGCCCTCCCAAACCCTAAAAATAGAACGACATAAGTGAAACTTTGTCTTCAATCTCAGCTTGTTCTTTCCTTTGGCAACTTTTCCTTCATCCGGTGTAGTCCATGAATTCATCATCAATGCTTACACACATGAAATAAAGAGATACTATGACGTATAGAGTTTTGAACATAAAATTAAAAACTCCCCCTTAATTTATTCTTCCCATTTTTTTTCGTAATAGATAAAGGAGTAGATATGAAATACGAAGTATAAAGCATCACATTTAAGAAGTAAGATATCATCACAAGTATAAGTAATAAAACACGGGTAATGATAATATCAAAGGCAACCAACTATTTTTGAATTTTTATTTATTTTTTCAGAAAGAAGTATAAATATAAAATATACAAATACAAAACACCAGGGACTAACACTAAAATACCTAAATCGTGAAAGCGTAATGTAGGGGTGTGGACATTATCCATAGGTTAATCAAAATAGATGGTCATAACACATGTGCACGAAGGTTTAAGATACTACAAATGAAAGATCTTAAAGTCTACCTTAAATATAAGTATTGTGAACGCATGTGAAATTGACTTAACCTAATCAGCATAAAGTGATTCTCACACCAATGATGCCAAAACTATTTAATATTTTTTGAGAATTTTATAGTATGTGCAAAACCATTGATCTTCAATTCAACTCCATCAAAATCTCAATTGTTTTCCATAACTAAGAATACTCTCAATTGTTTTTGAAGAAACTAATGCTCATATGTAGCGAAGCAGCAATGATTCAAAAATTTCCCTGGAACTTCTATTTTTATGTGCTCTAATCTTCTTAGGCTCTTATATTGAAAATGGTTGCCTTTAACACAAAAATATTTTATCTTTCTTAGCCCTTCTCCACTGCTTAACATTTAACAAAATTTCTGGAAAAATGATTTAAATCCGGACAATGATTCTTACATGATAAATTTTTATCTCATTTTTACATTTGGTTTGTTTAAAAGAAAAATTAAGATGAAAACACGGTGTTTGACAAGTGACTAGTAAGTGCAATGTTCAAATAAGTTCATGCATGTGTGCATTAAAGGTGACTAGGAGTCAAACATGTAGTAAGTAATCGTCAAAGGTCAATCGTAATGACTCCACACATTATTAAACACATGTACTAAGTAATCGTCAAAGTAATCGTACGTCCTTGCCCAAAGCGTCTTTGCTAAGCTTAGTGAGTGTACTTATAGGGGTGCAGGAGTGTTTATCAGTGTCTAGACCAAACTTCTTCACAAGATCTCTTGCATATTTCGATTGAGATATGAATAACCCATCCTCAAGCTGAAGAACCTGGAGACCTAGGAAGAACGTAAGACCAACTACCATGCTCATATCAAACTCACTCTTCATCTCCTCCTCAACAGTGTGAGCATGGTGGGAGCAGGTGGATCCAAAGACTATGTCATCCACATAGACTTGGTGAACTAAAATCGCGCCACTCTCTCTCCTCATAAATAAAGCCTTATTTAGTCCCCCTATCTTGAAGCCACGAGCTAAGAGATAGAAAGTAAGCCTATCGTACCAAGAACCAGGTACTTATTTTAAACCATACAAGGCTTTCCTAAGATACTAGATATGTCCTCGGTGTTTAGGGTCTTCAAATCTATTTGTATATTGCACATAAACCTCCGCTTAAAGAATGCCATTCAGAAAGGCACTTTTGACATCGATCTGATATAACTTGAAGCGCAGATGACATTCTATGGTGAGTATTAAGCGAATGGACTCAAGCATAGAAAAATGAGTGAATGTCTCCCCAAAGTCTATACCCTCGATTTTTGTTTAGCCTTGAGTGACCAACCTGGCCTTATTGCGAACTATGGTACCATTTTCATCCACTTTATTCTTAAAAATCCACTTGGTACCTATCATATTAGTCTCACTAGGTCCGGGGACTAACTCCCAAACATCGTTCTCATGAAATTGAAGCAACTCATCTCGCATGCCAGGGACCTAATGCTCATCCTTGAGTGATTCTATCACATTCTTGGGCTTGACTAGGGAGGTGTAGCATAGACAGCTAACAAAATTTTTGAGTTGATCACGAGTCATGACACCTAGTTTAGTATCACCAAGTATAGCAGAAGGGTCATGAATCTTTCGAATCTAAGATGATGTCTCCCCTAAAGTAGGAATGGGGTCCACCGTGGTAGCATAAGGAAGGATGGGATTGTTCCCAGAGGGTGCATCATCCTCACACTAGGGGCTAGGATCAATAAATGTCGGTGGATCGTAATCTTTAATCATAATATTTATTGACTCCATAACCTTAGATCTAGCCAGGTTAAAAATTTGATAAGCCCTACTCATCGATAAATATCTTAAAAATATCCCCTCGTCGCTCTGGGAGTCAAACTTTTCTAAGTTCTCTTTATCTCTCAAGATGTAGCAAGTACTCCCAAAGACACAAAAACATGATCGGTTGGGCTTCTTCCCTGTCCACAACTTATAAGGCATGTGAAATGTATGTAGAAGAAGATATACCCCATTCACCGTATGGCATGTAGTGCTCATCGCCTCTGCCTAAAAATGCCTAGGCACGTTTTCCCCAAGAAGCATGGATTTATCCATATCTTGTATCTTTCGACTGTTCCCCTCAACAATACCATTTTGATGAGGAGTAAGAATTAAAAAAAATCATGTTTGATGCCCACTCCATCAAAATAACGATCCATTTTAGCTTCTTTAAATTCAGTTTTGTTCTCATAACGCATCTGATTAATAGTGAAACCGTGTTGGTTTTATAAGACACGATAATTAGTTGTAAGGAACTCAACTACATCGGACTTTTTTCTAAGGATTCCTACGATAGAATATCTAGAAAAGTCATCGACCATTATGTGAATATATCTCTTACCACCTAAGCTATCCGAGCGAGTAGGATCCATAAAATCTATGTGAATCAACTCCAAAACATGGGAGGTGGTAATAGTATTCACCTTTCTACGGGGACTTCAAATTTTTTTTCCTTGTTGGCAAGGTACACAAACAAAGGAAATTGGTTTCCCAAGTGATGGAAAGACATGAACTAGGTCCTTTTTCACTAATCTCTCAAGATCTCTAAAGTTCTCGTGACCTAGTCATTGATGCCAAGGTCCATAGTGGAGAACGTGATATTGTTACACATAAAGAAGGACTTAGTCACAATCCCATAGCAATTATTTTCGATCCTCACACCTCGTATTAAAATTTCATTGGATTGGTCATAAACATTACATTCGAAACGGTCAAACTTTACCATAAAGTTTTTATCGCACAATTGGCTTACACTAATTAAGTTCGCTTTCAACCCTTTCATATACAACACATTGTATAGTTTAGGGAATCTACGTATTTGAACACATCCACGCTATAAAATATAAGACCTAATCCCATCTCCAAAAGTGACTCTACCTTCCTTACGATCCTCTAGGTGGGTAAAAAATAAAATATCACTAGTCATGTGCCTTGAGCACCCACTATCAAAATACCATTGGGAACTATTTTGAACCTTGAGAGAAGCATGCACAATAACGGCTTTGATGTCTTGCTTAGGCACCCAAGTGGAAGTGACCTTTTGTTTGCCCTTGTCGTTGTTGGCTCTAGTCGGAGCGTTGGAAGAGTTCTTAAATGGCAAAGACATCCGTTAAAATTCTTCCATTAAGCTTTGAGAAGTCATGACTAAGAACTTAATTTGCTCTCTGAGACAAGCAAAGTCATTAGGGTGTTGCGTGGGAGTATGTGTACGCCTAGTTCTACCAAATTTATAACAAAAATCTCTAAGGTGACCTCTCCTTTTTATAAAAAGTTCAAACATAAACAGGTTTGGGTCTACCTTGGTTCTCTTTTATGGGTTGAACTCTCTTTTGTGGCTTAGTTTGAGGGCCATAAGGATTCACCACAAATTAGGAACCGATTTTGATGCAGTATGGGAAGTGGATGCAGCGTCATAACCTATTCCATGCTTCTCACCTAAATCTAAAGCAGGGATGATGAGCATCTTAACTAACTTCTTCAATGCATCCTCAATAGTTACCTAGACCTCCATGGCACGTTTGAGATCTTTCTCAACTTGGGATACAAGGGCATTAAGTTTTTCACGAGTCTCTACAAATTCTTGGAGATCTCTTGTAAGACTAGCCATCTTGTTGGTCAGGTCCCCGTTATCCCTCTCAACTAAACAAACTCTCTCTCCAAAAGATTCTCTCACCGAGGACTCACTCTTTCTCGCCTCTCTCAACTCCTTCTCTAAGGATAAAAGTCTTATAGCTAAACCTTTATTTTAATTCTTAGTTTTAAAGGACTCGACATAAAGATCAGCATAGGCGCGTTGTAGGTCACTCTCGCTCTCACTTAAAACATTTTTTCCACTCACTCTCGTCAGAATGACTAGACTTACTGTCCATGTTTAGTAGCTTTCTCATCAGCGTGAGGTGCACTCGATGTACTAAGATGACTATCCATGAATTCGGTGAAGTTACATCCATGTGGTAATTCATCACCCGAACTCACCGACTTGACGTCGCTATTGCTAAGCGTGACATTTAAGGGAACTTTTCCTTTCCCTTGTCTCTTAACCTGGTAGGACACTCATGAGCTTTATGACCCTTTCCCTCACACTCATAAATTTTTCTTACTCGATTTATATTTTATCTTTCTCAAAACTTTTCTTTTCTTTGGAAGTATTTTTCTTTTTAAGTTTGAGAAACTTTTTGATTTTTTTTTTGCAAAAAGGGCTAAGTCATGTAAATCAAAGTCGTACTCATAATCCGACGACTCTTATTTTTTATTTTTAGATTAGGCTTTAAGTGTGATTCCATTTTCCTTAGACTTAACAGTTTTAGGAAACATATCTATTTCATAAGTTTAAAGATCTCCCTCAAGTTCTTCTAACCTAACAATATCTAGGATTCCTAACAAATTTATCATGGTAACTTTAGGAACAAAACGGGTAGGGAGCAATCTCAAAATTTTCTTAACGACAAGCGTCTCTCACCTAAATTGAAACTCCAGTTTACAATGTCGGACAATCCTGATAAAAATCGTCAATTGACTCAGATTCAAGCATAGTTATTGTTAATTGTGTGGTGAGATTTTGCATCTTAGAAGTTCTAACAAAATTATTTTCCTCATGAGTGAGATGGAGGGTATCCCAAGATTCTTTAGACATGGTGCACATAAAAATGTGGCGTAACTCTTCAGGGATGACGGCTCTCGAGATGGCACTCAAATCACGCGAGTTAAAATTGCTCCAATTAAAGTCGTCCACTATCCATAGAGAGACAGGTTTAGATCCAATGATATTTTCAACAGTTACAGTGGGTGGTGTATGTAAGCACAAATATTTTAAGTTACGATTTTTATTTGTATTTATTTGCACTTTGGCATTGTTGGCGTATCCCGTTAGATACCGTCACGCGCTGACACGTCGAACTGAACTCCAACATCTCCAAGTTCAAGAATCCTCTACATCTCATGAAGGTATAAAACTTTTAGGAGTTGTTAATTATTCTTAATTTTATTTGGGACGATGTTTTTATATAAAATCGATGCTGGATTTTTTAGTTTTAAAAATAATTTTTTTTGACTTCGTTCAAACGAGATCAAATTCTCGTTCGAACGAAATGATCTTTTCATTTGATATGTTACTTTGAATGAACTACTAATGAGGGCATACTGTTTTAATTCGTTGGAAGCTAGTTCTAACGTGATTTATGTCTTATTCGAATGATCTTTGGATTTCGTTCAAACGAGATGACATTCTCGTTCAAATATTGGTGTGTTTGAATCCAATTCACTCTGTACTTTTCATGTGGATAGGACATTTAGTTATGATTATAGATACTTAGATTGTTCTTAACCATATTTTTGTGGAGTTATTTCGAGCTTGATTTGATTTTATGAACTCGACTTCGTATATGCCTCCACGCACACATGCACGAACTTTTTGAACGTTAATTTCACATGTATATTTGAGCTTTGTGAGATTTTCTCCCATTAATTTTGTCATCTACATGTTTATGCGACTATGGGAGATTTGTGCATGTAAGAATCGTTTTCTATGATCTTTATTTGATTAGTTTAAAAAATATGACGACTCACGATAAAGGCTACGAAAGGAAAAATCTACTTTGCGGGATTGCCACCGTTGGCAAGAGCCTAATGAAAATATTATGGGTAATAAAAACATAAAAAGGGACAACATAGTTTAGTTTGTGTGATCTTTCAAGATAAATAGCTTCAAAATAATTTAGAAAAGAAAAGAAAATATGATATATATCTATCTTTTGAGGGTGTTTAGTCGAAGATCAACGTATCTGCACAATCAATGCTAGTTATATTTATTTTTTCATGATGCTATTGATTTGTAGAATCATCAATATTTTAGGCTTGTGTGCATTGTGCTTGTTTATTCATTAAGTTCATTTTATCTTATCACCTGATGCTAAAGCTTAATTTGATAAAGTTTTGCAATCAATTAGAACTTCTTGAACATATTTGAGTGTTTGGGTTCTAATTCATTTGTATCTAGTTCACACCCATTCATTCCACCTCATATATTTAGACACAAGGATACTATGCTACTGTGTAAAGCTTATGTGTTTTGTGTCGAGTTTGTGGTAATTTATACCTATATATGTGTGTCGGATTTTCTTTGAAACATTTTGCATATAATATATATGGTATCGTGTATTGACTCTTTGCGATTTATAGTTAGTCCATGGTTGTCACATACTTGATCATAGTTTGGATTATTTGTGCTTGAGTTGGTGTCTTGTCTTTATAACATTTATACTTGAGAAAAATTTGAAAATTTTCAACAATAGTTGGTTGAGATTTGCCTTTGAGATTATCATTACATATGTGTTATTTACATATCTTTGTTATTATGTCTTACTTCTTATTTGTGATGCTCTATTCTTCATGTTTAGATTCTACTCTTATGTCTTTTTTGAACAAAAAGAGGGAGGATAAATTAAGGGGGATATTTAATTTGATGATGAGTTTGATTCATGGGGGAGATAAATTTGATTTTTGTTTTTATTTTCTATTTCAAACTCTATGCATCATGGGTGTTTTTTGGCTTCATGCGAGTACGTATCTCAAAGTATGAACATACTGCACTAGATGAACATACTGCACTAGATGAAAACAAAGTTGCCCGAGGGAAGAATAAGATGAGGTTGGAGATAAATTTTCTCTATGTCCTTTAATTTTCTAGGTTTGGGAAGGGTATATAGATTTTTGTCATAGAGGGGTATTTATTGTAATTTTGGTTTTGGTTAGCTTTGTACCAGAATAGCCAAAAAGGAGAAGATTTATAAGCGCAAATACTTTTGCTTAGGCTTTTTATTTGTATTTATTTGCACTTTGGCATTTTTGGCGTATCATGGTACAAACCGTCACGCATCGACACGTCGAACCGAACTTCAACATCTCCAAGTTAAAGACTCCTCTACATCTCATGAAGGTATAAAACTTATAGGAGTTCTTAATTATTCATAATTTTTTGGGATGTTGTTTTAAAAAAAACGAGGCTAGATTTTTTAGTTTTTAAAATATTTTTTTAACTTCGTCCAAACGAGATCAGAATCTTGTTCGAACGAAATCAACTTTTAATTTGATATGTCATTTGATCTTTAGTTTGAACTAAATACAAAGTAGCGCATACTTTTTTAATTAGTTAGAAGCTCGTTAGAAGCTGGTTCTTATAAGATTGATGTCTCGTTCGAACGATCCTTAGATTTTTTTCAAACAAGATGACATTCTCATTCGAAGGAATTCTATTTTCGTTCGAATGAATTCGTTGGCTTGAATTTTGTGTCATATCTATAAATACTTGTTTTGACTCCAAATTTTGAAAGACTTTTAACAAAATATTTCCTGTATATTTGTTGCAAACGTTTTCAAGTTTTGTGTTTCCAAAACACTTTTGAATCACAACTTTACATCTCCAAATATAGTTTTTGGATCGTTATGAAACTCTAGAAGTTTTGTATCTTAAATACACTTGTGGAGAGTATTATCTACGGCTAATTTTGTGACCCGAGTGATCACGGTTGAAGATGGCTAAAGGTTGATCGGTGGATACCGAGGGTGGACTGCCACCTGTGGACTGCTCTAGATCTGAGTAGTATGCTTTAGAAGTTCTGTGAAGACTGCGTGTTATACTTGTGGGTTAGATCAAGTAGTCTGTAAGTCGACTGTCTTGTACAACGTTCTAAAGTGTTGAATTAAAGGTTTTTTCTTGTAAAGAGATTTTTTCTTATTTGTTTTGTGTGTTTTCATGTCTAAAGTCGACTATCTTGTTTTGTGATTGGATCATTATCATATGCAAACCTAATTTAATCACAAAATAAAACTCGATTTAAAATTTATATTTAAATTGAGAAAATACAAAAATGTAATTTTTTATTGTAAGCCTCCCTTCTGGGCGTGTTCATACGCGCTAACAAAGTGGTATCAGAGCATCCATTCTTACAAGTGGTATCAGAGCTTATTTTCAACCTTTACAGTGTCCACCCTCTTTCACAAAGAAACCAGACTTGTTCATTAGCATATATTAATGTAGACCTCATTCTAGTTTTCCAATGACCATAATTAGAACCACTAAAGATGGACATTCGATTATAAAAATTATCCATTGAATTTTGGCTTTTTAAAGATCACCTATTTTTCAATAAGAAATTGATATAAAAAAATTTTGCTGAAAAAAATGACACAATACCAATTTGAGAGTACGCACGAACTAATGGATTAATTTATTTAATTAAATCCCCCAATACACAAGTCCAAATTTTAATCAAATTTTAACCTTTAATAAATTATTGTTTACATGTAAGTTATCACCAAATTCTAATTTGCAATTTTCAATCCAAACAAGTAATAAAAAAACAGGAGATGAGGAAAAATTCCTTTACTAGGCAAAATTTTTACTCAACAGATTTGTAAGATTTGACAGAATAACAACTTACAAAAACTTAGGTAAACTAAGTGAGACGGGCAGAGAATTTTAAACTTTCAACAAAATTCGACTCAGTCCAGAGCTATCCACAGGTAGCGGTCTACTCTCGCTATCTCGTTCGAAGCATACATCAAATAAGCTTCTAACGAGAAATTTCTTCCATGCAGAGCCAACCTCATTCGAAGTTCGTTAGAAGGGACTTCTAACATTATCATATTTTCGTTCAAACGAGATAGAATCTCATTTGAACGAGGCTCAAAAATAAATTTTTATATTTAAATCCTTTTAAAATGGTAGCCTCGGTTTTAAAAAAATAACTTCCCAAATACGATTAGGAAAATATATGAACACCCATAGTTTTATACCTTCTTGATATGTTGGGGTGGGTGTCTTCGATCTTGGATATGGCTGAGTTCAATTCGACGATCGATTTGTAGTGGGATATGCCAAATTACAAATTAAAACCTAAGCTAAAATATTTGTTCTTACATCAAGATCACATTTATTGGGCATATGTTGTGACACGTTGCAATCTCTGTGAATTATTTATTTATGAAATTATATTCATAATGGAAAAATATTTTTTTCTTCCTTTTATAATAATGTCACTAACAACTATGCAAAATCGGGGTTTTGAATGTGATATATATTCTCTATTACCGCATCCCAGCATCCTGACAAGGAAAATACTATATGATCGAACATAAGGTTGTGAAATATAAACACAATAATTTATAAGATAATTATAATACACCAAAGTAGCAGGCTTGTCACGGTTCTTTACCCAGATAATTGTAGATGGGACAACAATCCTTGTCACCATCCTTGACCATAAAAAGTCTTTATTCTCACAGACTTTTTAACTTTGGGTTTTTGGTCGAACTAAAGGGTTAACAAATTCTTATCATGATCCAGGATTGGGGAAACTGTGGAATTTTCACAATTAAGGACCGTAACAATAATCAAGACCCTTTCACGGTCCTTAACCATGATAAGTCTTAAAAAAATCATTAAGGACTTGTCACGTTTAAGGATTGTGAGAAAATTGGATTCAAAAAAATAATTGTTGGGAAGTAACTACTGCCCAACGAAAAACCTTCTTCAAAATAACAAAAAAACCCGCTTTTGGTCCTTCAAAACAACAACATCCACAATAAAATAACCAATCAAACAAATTGAGCAATTAATCCAATCACACCAAAGCAACAATTAAACTAATCAAACCAAATACAATAACTCAAAATTAGTCAAACGAATTAAATTATATCTAAACATAAGTTTAATTACAACATCACATAAGTCATAAGTATCAAATACAAGAGTTCAAAATGAATCGAGAAGAAAACTATGTCAAATGACAAATGACCCCACCATGCCATCGATATGTCTAACATTGAACCACAAAACCTCATCCTATTTACCCGACAACACCTTAATCACTCACAGAGGATTCATAAGGCTGCAGCGGATGACCGTGCACCAAGGTACTTAGAGTGGCACTCAGATCCTTTTCTCCCTTGGCAATTTGTGATCCTCCAAAAGTGTCACGGATATAGACTTTCTTCCCAATTGGATCAAATGTCATTAGAATAGAAGGGTTGGGCGTCGAGTATACCTCATAAGGTAATGATGAGTTATCCGCCATCAATGAGGGGAATGGAGTAGCGGTCTCCTAACCAACCTTCACCTTACCCTTTCCTTTACCATTCGCATTCTCCTTCTCCTTATTTTTTCTCCCACATCTGAGCTCCCTTTTGAAACATTCGCACATATGATTCAAGTTTTGGTGGATATTATCCAACTTTTAATCCATCTCCGACATATACTTGTCAACCTTAGAAAATATGACACTTTGGATACAATCAAGGACCATAAAATTTGACTTTCTTATTCACGAGCTGACACCCTCAGTTCGACCTTTTTCTATCTTAATACAACACTTGTTTCAATATATCCTTACTTAGAGGTTCCTTGTCAGTCACTCTAGTTGTTGTGTACCCCCTTCAGCCTCTCCTGAAATACTATAAAATAGATATTTAACATTATAAATGAAAATTAATTATTACCTAAAATTATATATAATTTAAACTCTAACTTATTAGAGTCTTAACGTCAAGTGGATTAACAACCACACCCATCTTCAGTCGAACTTGTACAAATTAAGTTAATAATTAAGTTTTGATTTGAACATTAAACAAAATGTGACCAATTTAAACTAATTTTCTTAAAACGTTATGCCCCATCTCTGCGTAAGATGTCCACCCAGAGTAGTGCATGCCCACTTCCTTTGGCCGATCAGTCTTTATCGACTCTCGGGTGGCCAAATGGAAATCATATACCTCAAAGTCTATAAGCTTCTGCAAGTTAGATAATTCCACTTTCTCCTTATTCGGGACTTTGTCTCTCCATTTTAGCACGGACTATTAGTTCTTCTCGAGATAATAGCTGGATAGATTCTTCTTCCACGTCTTCCAATGATTTCATATAATGACCAAGACATTGTCCCGTTGTTCAAGGGGCAAGTCTAATTGTTTATGTCCAACAAATATATAATATAAGAAAGTTAGTGAATTAACAGTTAATAAATATATATATGAAAGTAATATATTTAACATAAATATTTTGATATAATACCTCTAATATCCCCCTAATGGCTATATTTAGCACCTCGGGCACGTTTCTCTGGTTCTTGTACCCGGGTCCAATCATTGCTTTCATTAATTTCGATGACCTCATTATAAACTTCATTTTATTTTATATGAAGCATCCGGTCTTGCTCAAAGTACCATAGTTTTTATTTGATGAACATTTGTCCCCCCCCCCCCCCCCGCTTTGACCTAGAGTACAATGTCCACCTATACGAGATGTAGACATGAGTCATACGACTGGACGAGTTGTTTCTACAAGTTAGTTTATTCCCAGTCACATGATCATGCCTCTTTTTAGGTAGTTTTGTTGTTAAATTATATCTTCACCCCATAACTCCCTATTTTCAAGCTTAAGCCTTAGATTTTTGAAATTTTTACCCAATTTTAACCTCACGAGTCACACGATTGCATGAGTTGTTTCAAAAAGATAGTTTAGTCCGTGTGATGTGATTGTGCCTCTTTTCAGGAACTTTTATTGTTAAATTATGTTTTCACCACTTAACGCCCTATTTTCAAGTGTCAGACTACGATTTTTTAAATTTATACCTAATTCTCACCCCGTGAGTCACACGATGGCACGATTTATTTTACTAGTTAGTTTAATCCCGAGTGATGTGATCGTGCCTCTTTTTAGGTCGTTTTGTTATTAAATTATGTTTTCACCCCTAACGCCTTAATTTTTTTAAACTTCTACCCGGTTCTCATCCTTAATGTCACATGATTGCACGAGTTATTTCTCCAAGTTAGTTTAGTCCGATATGATGTGATCGTGTCTTTTTTTGGGTAATTTTGTTATTAAATTATGTTTTTACCCCTTAACGTCCTATTTTCAAGCTTAAGCCTTATATTTTTGGAATTAATATCCCATTCTCATTCCGTGAGTCATATGACTACATGAGTTGTATCTAATCCCGCGTGACATGATTGTGCCTCTTTTCTAGCCATTTTGTTGATTTATAGTTCATTTGCAACCAAAACTTTCAAGTTGTTCTTCAAGTCCGGATAGTTATTTGGTTGCTAGTTCTATTTAGGGAGCAAAAACTTCACCCAATTTTAAATTCTAGTCACGTTATAGACAGATAAATCAAAATAACTCTTTATCGATGTTAGGGTATAATTGTTGGGTCGATTTGACTTTCAAACTTAGGTAGTCATAGTCAAGATTTATCCTAAAATTGCCATGCGCACGAGAGCCCCCACTACAAGATTTATTATCTTATATATCAGAATCCTTACCGCTTCCACCACATGAACTCCGAAAGCATCGTCGATTAGATTATATAACATATTATGATCTACAGCATCCTCCTATAATTCCACCACTATACTACTTAATGGATGTATGAGAGGTTGTTCGGGGAGAAAGGGACAATGTATTTTTCCATAAAAAACCCACATCCGGTAATCGTCTTGCATAACCCATTTAAGCAAATACAAAATAAATAATTTTCCAATCAAAGATTTTACATTTCTATAACGTGTAACAACCCCCATTTTCTCACATAAAGGTTTACCAGACACTGTACGTCGTAGATGGGGCTTGTTATGCAATATATATCATTCTCAGCATCAAGACCATAAAAATATTTTTATTTGCAAAGACATTAGAATTTAAAAATGGATTTAAATTAATAATCAAGCCAATGATAAATCCAACATCCACATAATATAAATGAAAACCCAACATAAACATAAATGTCTCAACCAGCTGAAATAAATAGACTTCAGGCTTACGCCCATACAATAATCCCAAAAATAATAAAAGTAATATAGAGAAGTAACCTAGTCTATAATCAATGATATGAAGTCCGATGCGCTAGGTGAGTCTGCAAGGCTGATCTCTTGATATTCCTCCTATCCCTGTCTAGGAGAACGTGGGGAGGGATATTTATAATTTTAGGTTAGTGCCCTAGAGTGTGGAAGAACTTACTAAATTTATGTACAAAAGTAAAGTTAATTCAAAGTGAACATCTCTCATTGTCACTCACATATATTAAATATTTGAGCCCCCAGCTAAGAGCAATGCTAAACATACAACTATCCAAGTCCGAAAGTAGACAGTGGGTAAATGTGCCAACTTAAATATAAGGATGCATCTAGCATAATTAACTTACTGAAAAGGAATCATCAACCTAAAAGTTACTATTTCTCAAGTTACCTTAGACATACTACCCATAAAATGACATAATCAATCATCATCATACTACATAGTATTGGGTATGTGTTTTATAGTCTACATCATTAAACTAGGAACTTATCTTATTCAATTCCATCACTTTATATATATATATATATATATATATATATATATATATATATATATATATATATATGACGATAAGGTATGTAACAATAGCGTCTTGTTCATGCTCTATAGGTACGTTCGGAGGAATCTCCTATCCATAACGGACATCACAATACACATACAAGTGGGGCGATACCTATGCAACATACCATTTCACGACCCTTACCTAGCAGTGACACATGGATCCAAGCATCAACATTTATCTCCCATAAGTGGCACTATTACGTAATACCTAAAATGTGACCTACACTACGCCTAGACCACCTGTGCTGACGTGTGCTACGGTCCCGAACGCACATAACCCCAACCAATAGGATATTCCACGAACATAAGTATGTTCAGAAAAAATATAAATACATATTACTATATGTAAGGGTTATTACTCTACAATTACCCCCTAGTTGCCCCGTAAGGATTATCCGTAATTATCCTTAGTTAATAATTAACCATCACGTAATTTATTAACTTTCTTTTCTTTATAAAATACAATTAACCATTTAGTTAATTATTTAAGCCCCCTTCTTTCAAATAATACTTTAAACGATCTAGTTAAATCCTTTCGGTAATTACCCCACAAATTACCCCTCAGTCGCCCTGTAAAGATTTCCTGCAAACGTTCTACATTAGCGATTTACCATCTTGTAAATTATTAAAGTGCTTTCCTTTATAAATTATGATCAACCATGAAGTAAATTTAATTTTTACACCTATTAATAACCACACTAATCCATTTTTAATAAATTCTATGGGTATCCATACACGATCCCACCAACTCGTATGGTTATCTAAAAATTTTTGGATACAACCCTAGGTCCCACCTCCAAATTTCCCAGAGGCCGAACCGGTTCGCCCCCTGTACCGAATCGGTTCTCCCCTGGCGTCTGCACAAGTTTGCCTGCCCAAAAAAACAAGGATAAAAATCTCAATCTTCCACTCAACCTTGATTCCAATGGTATAAACCTTAAGATAATTATTAAATAGGTCCCCATGACTTAATTCACCCTCCTAGGATAATTTATGTTGTGTTTTAATGTTGTATTCAAGTCCCAAATCCCGAGATTCCAAGATATTGATGTATTCATACCAAATCAGGTGTATATCTATAAACTCCCTAAGTTCCAAAATATGCAAGGGTTGTAATTAACACGAATCTCAAATCTTTAACATGGATGAAAGTCCTCTTTATGTGAATCAACATAACAATTACAAAAAGGGTCCCGAGACATGATTTTTCTATCGTTTAAGCCGTTACTAATTACCATCCTAAATTCTAGATTTCTTAATCTATTATTATATTCAAATCCTCTATAAACATGATCATAATATCACCGTAAATTTCTGCCTGTTCCAGAATTTCTACATGGGAGCTAAAACACAATGAATTAAGAAATAGTTTGGACTAATAAAGTTAGAAAGAAAATTCTTGCCTGATTTTCTTGAGGATTTCTTGGTGAGTTCTTTAGCCTTCTTTCTTGATTTCTACCTCTCTTTAGCCTTTTGCCTCCTCTCTCTTCCCAAGGAGTCTGCTAAGGTTCTTGGTTAATGATGGGGAGTTTTCTTAATCTCCTAATTAATATAACTTAAACACAAATCCCGAGTTGAACCTGAAGCCTTAATTTTGGACCCCCAAATGGGCCCAAATACATAACTCAACTAACCCAATTACCTCCTAAATCATATACATATACGCCGGAATTATTTCTAAACGTCTAAAATACCTAAATGAGCTCATAAAGCCTTCCAAAATACGTCTCAATTATTTTTATTCAAATAAATATTTTTTATGTGTTTAAACGACATGTAACCATAAGTTTATTACCGTATGATTTATTTCCTACGAGTGAACATATCCTATCCAGTTGAGTCTAATAGTCATGTGATCCAGAATAAGTAGTGATTCTCATTTTAAATTTTCCTCATTTAAATTTAAATCCCTTCGATTTAATTTATTTTCAAATTTAATTCGAAATTATATAATCAATTTCCGTTATAATAATTTATTTCAAAAACACGGGGTTTTACACAACATGCGCAAGGATATATGCGAGCTCTTCACTATTGAGACATTTCTTTTCGAATTTTGTAATCTGGTTATCACTACTATGGTATACATCCCCAAGTATGCTTGTCTCACCCATATACTCTTTGTATAAATGATAACACATAACAACTTGTAGGAATCGTTACCTACTGTGTTTAAATAAATGAGGTAGTTAAATTAGGCGCCAACTCACCCAACAAGCACAAACCAACAACAACCCAACAATAACCAAATTAACAAATTAATTAACAACCTAATTAGCAACGTAAGTAACAACTTAATTAACAAGGTTAATATGAATAAAGAGGTTCAGTCCTAACAAGCATGGGTTCATAATAATATGTTTCATCAGGCCTATGACACTATAATATTCAAATTCTAAGTTGCATATACAGACCAAATTGATTTTAATTATACTTTATAACCTAATCTAATCCAACTTTTAAAACCGATGTACATTTGAAGAACAGTAAAAAAAATTCAAAAAATGTTCATTGTGTTCTTTTGCCAAGTTCACTTAAAATCCCCAAATACTTCACATTTTTATATAAACCCATAAGTTATTTCTTTTAACCAAAGTGTTTACACTTACAATAAATAAACATATTATAATAAAGCTCAAACAAATATTTAAGTAAAATATGCACATTCTAATGAAGAATGGTTTGAATGTTCAAACCTAGTTTTTGCACAAATTATTTTCAACTATTATCAAAGCCATGCATGTATTACAACTAGTTTATAACAAACAAATACATTATAATAAAGCCCTAAAAAATATAAAAGTCATATATTTATATTCTAATGAAAAATGGGTTGAGTATTTAAACTTAATTACAACACATATTGAAGAACTACACATACATACATATGTAGGAGAAGGTTCACCTACATCATGCTCTATACATCATCCATACATCACACCTACTTGTAGCCCCTTAAAAACAATTTTTTTCCAATTTTTTTATTTTTTCATAAACCCATATTCAAAAAATTAGGTCAAAATACATTTTGTAGCTATTTTTAAAAAATTCACAAAAAAACTGCTCAAAATACCTTATTTATAAGGGTCTGCGCCAGCAATTTTTGTGAATTTTTTAAAAATAACTATAAAATGTATTTTGACCTCATTTTTTGAATATAGGTTGATTAGGAGGTTAATTTCAAGGAAAAAATAATTTTTTTTGGAAAAAACGTTCCTTAGGGCCTAGAACTAGATATGATGTATGGTGTAATGTATACATCATGATGTAAGTGAGCCTCTCTCTCTCTCTCTCTCTCTCTCTCTATATATATATATATATATATATATATATATATATATATATATATATAGGAGAAGGATCACAAGTGGACCAAAAGAATGGACTTTTTAATGGACTTAACAAAAAAGACTAATAACCTCCTAATTTTAATTCCTTGGTGTAATGGGTCCGCCCCAGCGGCACCCAATAACCGAGACTTATTAGTCTTTTTTGTTAAGTCCATTAAAAAGTCCATTCTTTTGGTCCACTTGTGAACCTCTCCCTATATATATATATATATATATATATATATATATATATATATATATATATATATATATATATATATATATAAGTGAAGGAAAACGAAGATTTTTTATATAGGAGAGAGATTAACAGTCATGTTAAAGAGAGTTAATAGGGAAAAGAGAGGTTTTTTTTTACTCGTCACCCTCCGTTTTATATCGATATTTGTGTTTGCCCCCTACATTTTAAACCCTTTGTGTTTGCACCCTACTATTAGTGAAATCCGTTAGATGCTGTCAAAATTTTCAAAAAGGACCGTACCACCCCTGTTTTAATCCAAAATAATATAAAAGTTTAAAAAAATAAAAATCATATAATCAGTCTTTAAAAAATATTTAGAAATCCAAAAATATAGAAAATGGTTGAAATTTTAGGAAATTAGAGAAATTTTTTTAAAATTTGAAAATAATGAAAATAAATATAAACTATAAAAAACATTTAAAATTAATTTAAAATTAAAAAAAAAATCATTTTAAATAATAAAAAACAAATAAAAATTGGGGGAAAACTTATAAATATAATTTTAAATTTTAAAAATCATGTAAATAAATGTAGATTACAAAAAAACATTAAAGAATATTTTAAAATATGATAATAATAGAAAAATCATTTTAAATAAGAAAAAACCAATAAAAATCGGGGGAAAACTTATAAATATATTTTAAAATTTTGAAAATTATGAAAATAAATGTAAATTACAAAAAAATGTTTAATACATATTTAACATCTGTAAAGAATAGAAAAATATTTTAAATTACAAAAAACCAATAAAATAAGGGAAAAACTAATAAATAAATATTTTTAAATCTGAAAATCAATAGATCAATATAAATTATTTTTATTTCTACAAATTTGAGGTATAACTAACTACAAATCAATGTTTACCACTTTGTATATATTTTGATGCTTTTTTATTCTTTATGTTTAATTATCCCATCTGCATTTTGTTCTGTTTTTTTTCTGTTCAAATATTTTTGCACGACCTTGACTTTATTTGTATGGTCTTCATGACAGTACTTGGTGAAAAAACCATTCATGTTTCATCTTATTGCATAAGAAAATACAATAAGGTGTGCATGCATAACTGTCAAAGGCGTGCACAAGGTGATTTTTTTGGCATCATTGAGTGAAGTTGATCACGATGCTTTAATAAGTTTTTACTTGATCAAGGGAATTCTAATACTATCTTTGTGTACTTGAATTCTAGCAGGGGCGAAGCTAGGAAATTATTTTGGGGGGGACCATAATATACCGGGGGTTTGGGGGCGGGAGTCCCCGAGGCGATTTTTTTAGGGTTATTTACATTTTCGGCAATATTTTAGCACTAAAAATATATTAACCATAAGAATTTTTTTCCCAACAATATCATATACATTCACCATCAAAATATAATAATTGCATCAAAATAAACAATTATTACCAAAATAGAGGTACGTCATTATAAAGTTCGGTGTTCAAGTGTTTCACTTACCGAATTTTGAACATTAGTCTCAAGAAAAACTGTTTTCACTTTCGGTAAGTTTTCTCTTGAAAAATGAAGCAAGGATCTTTGATTTTCTCATATTTCTACAACACAAAAATAAAACAATTGGAATTTATCATTTTTCCTAAAAAAAAGTTAATTATCATATATTAAGCATAACATTGAACACTCCAATAACATATAAAAAATTACAATATGGGTAAAATTAATACTAACTAGTAGATAAAATTAATACTAACTATTTTTTTTAATACTAACTAGCTAATACTAATATTATACTAATAAAATCAGTCCCTAATAATAGTAAATATAATTTGTCCCAATAATAACAGTAGATTAAATGTTAATGGAGAGAAAGATACCTTGAAACCTTGAATTGAATTAATGGATCAGGGCTTGAATGATGATTTTGAGAAGAAGGGAAATATTTTGGCTGCTGAAGTGATGAAGTAGAGTATAGATGTAAGTTAAAAGGTTAGTTAGGTTAAAATGGGTAATATAGATCTGTGGGTATAATCTTGTGGGCTTGTGGTTGTGGGCTTTATAAATAGAAAATGGGTATTTTTTTTGTTGGTTTTTTGAAGTTTGGAGGGGACCCTGGCCCCCCTCTGCCCACCTGTGGCTTCGCCCCTGAATTCTAGTAAAGAAGTTTCTCGAACCTCAAAATCATTGCTTTGGAATAGGAATTGTAATATTTTTATTGCAGTTTTTAACTTTTTGAATTTGGAATTATTCTTATTTTAATTTCAAGGTAAGTAACTTTAAGTTTTCCCTTTTTTATGAGTTTTTTGTAATTCAAATTTTTTTCTACTATTTTCGAATTTTTAAATAATTTTTCATAATTTATATTTATTTTCATGATTTCCAAAATTTGAAAAAATTTTTAAAAAAATTTCCCTATTTTTTATAAGTTTTTTGTAATTTAAAATATTTTTCTTTTCTTTATATATTTTTTTTATAAATTTAATTTTTTTTTGTATATTTTCATGATTTTCAGAATTTCAAAATATATTAATAAGTTTCTCCCCGATTTTTATTAGTTTTTTGTTATATAAAATGGATTTTCTAATATTTTGAATTTTAAAATATTTTTAAATGTTTTTTAATAATTTATATTCATTTTTAGGATTTTTATTTTAAAAATATTTCTCTAATTTCCCAAAATTTTAATTATTTTTCTATAAGTTTTGGAATTCTAAATATTTTTTAATGATTTATCACATAATTTTTTTTTTTAAAACTTCTATATTGTTTTGGATTAAAACACGGGTAGGATGATCTTTTTTGAAAATTTTGGTAGCACCTAATGGATTTTACTAACTGTGGGGTGCAAGCACAAAGGATTTGAAATGTGGGGTGCAAACACAAATTTCGATATAAAACGCGAGGTGGCAAGTCAAAAACACCGAAAAGAGAAAAGAGGGGGATAAAAGGATTTTATTTTTGGGTTTCGGTACCATAATTGTCACAAACTTATCACGATCCTTGACCGTGACAAGGTTCGTGAAAAAAATCTTTTTCACGGCCTTATCGTGGTCAAAGACCGTAATAAAAAATGTGTCATAGACTTCACGGTCAAGGATCGTGACAAAAAATTGCGTATTTTTTTTTTAATCATGGTCCTTGACCGTGATAAGCCCTTGCCAAAAAAGTGAGAAAATAGTTATGATTTGGTGTAGTGTTAAATTGTTCCATTTTTTTATTCCCATTTTGGTTAATAGGAGTCGCTTCTATGTAACGAACACTAGTAAAAGCATTTTTTGTGCAGGCTAACGTCTCAGTTTTCTATTGAAAGTAATTATTACCATGAATGATTTTTTCGAAGAGGATATATAAAAGGAGGGGTGTGAACATGACTAATGTTTTATAATGTGAATGAGAAGACTAAAAATATATTAAAGGTTTTTCTCATGTAAGAAAACATATAAATACTAGGAGTATAAGTTCAATTAATCCTAAAATTACTATGAGTCCACAAAGTAATTAATATTTTCCAATTAATCAATCAAATACAAAAAGTCAAATTTTAGTTCAATTTATCCTCGAATTACTTTGTGTCCACCAATGACAAAGCCCTTTTACTAATTTGTGCTCACCCAAACATTAACCACTTAAGAAGGGGTGGATACGACCACAACAGATAACCAAGAAAATATATGCACTAATAAGAAATATAACAATACATGAACTCTGAATGAAATGAATGAACATCCTTCAAGTGAAGATATTCTTCACCCGCACAATATCAATATCAATTCATTAATGTTTTCGATTAATCAATCAAACACAACAAGCCCAATTTTAGTTCAATTTTAATTTAATTAATCTTATAATTACTATGTGTCCTTCATTGATAAAGTTCTTCCACCAATTTGTGTTCACCCAAACACTAACCAGTTAAGGAAGGGGACATTAACCAAGAAGTTATAAATATATATATAATACCCATCATCATCATCATCCTTGCCTTAATCCCATCATATGAGGTCGGCCACATAGATTCTCCTTTTCCATTCTAATCTATTATATGCACTATTATCATTCAAGTTTAATTCCTTAAGGTCTCTTATAATAATTTCTTCCCGCAATATCTTCAGATGACCTATTTTTCTTTTTATTCTCTATTTCCAACAATCTTTATCTTGTTATAGGGGCATCTACTGGCCTACGCAACACTTGTCCGTACCACCTAAGTCTACTTTCTCTTAATTCATCATTAATGGGAGCTATTCCTAACTTTTCTCTCACGTATTTGTTTTTAATTTTGCCCTTTCTAGTAATTCCTATCATCCACCCGAGCATCATCATCTCACTAACATAGAGACTTTGTTCATGTTTCTTCTTTAACGCTTAACACTCCGCTTCATACAAGGTTGTTGGTGATTAGGCACATATTCTTCACATTTATCCCCTTAATTTCGGTATTTTTATGATCATGTGCAGTGTAAATAGCTTGGATTTGTCTCGTATTTATGCTACTAACCTCTTTTGGCAAGTATTTCGTGTTTTGTGTATTTCTCATGTGTTTTACAGGTATTTCATGCAAATTAGTGCGAAAGAGAATGCAAAACAGTGAAAGAAACCAAGAAATGGGAAGTTCAAGGGCATTTTCGTAATTTTCAGCCTTAGTCCGGAGGTGGGTCCAATTGGAAAGTTTAAAATCTTAAAATTACAAGAATATTGGAAAAAACGGCACCCCAATCCGAGCTACGGTGAAGAAGTTATGCCCATTTAAAGTTGGAGACAGAAAGTCAAAAGTTGAAATTAATTATGGAAGCTGAAGAGACAACTCTTGAAATTTCTTGTTTAATTCATTTTTATTAGTTGTATTACTGGAGAGGCATGGGAAAAGTCATTTTTGAGATTTATAAAAGTCCAAGCCCTACATCCTTCCAAGAGAGTCGAATTCTAGAGAGTAGAATAGAATTTTAGAGAGAGAAAGTCAGATTTTAGAGAGTTTCTTAGTTTTTCTTTACATAGAAATTTTCATAAACCCTAGTTTGTAAGGTTGATTAAGAAGAAGTTTTCTGGATTCAAGTTCATTTGCTTTTCCTGTTGCTGAATACAAGTATAAAATTTCCATTCTCTTATTTTATCTCAAGTCTATTTTCAATTCAATTATCACTTGTTTTGTAATTTTGGTTTTTACAATGTTTCTTAGATCCACAATTACATGCATTGTTATGAATTTACTTTCATTTAATAAAATCATGCCTAGCCAAGTTTTTAAAGGTTGGGACGCATGAACCCATCCCAATGTAAATTACTTATGTAGAAAATAGAATTTAAATTAAAAATTTGATAGAGTCGTGCAAGACAATTTTACAACCATTGTAGATCTTTTAATCTCTCTTGCCCTAGGTACTTGGGATGTTTAATTACGATGTGCGTATAATTATTCAGCACCGCTTTATATTTATCTTTGATTTCGTATGGTGCGGTCTTGAACCTCATATACGTAATGCTTAGGATCTATAAAGACTGGATTCATTCAAATTTGTAATTTACAATTCTAGTATTCTACACGGTAAATTACTAGGGTTAGGGGATTGTATTCCAACCTACTTTCTCATTCATCTTAATTAGTTTGCTCATGCATGCATAGTTAACTTTTTTTTTCCCTCTTCAACCATCATCATCTTTTTCACTTTTATTTTAGAAGTAATAAATCAGTTAAATTCTATCAAACATTCCCTGTGGATTCGATACACAGACTCGCCACTATACTCCGTAAGAGTGTAGTTACAAGTTTAGGTTTTTTGTATTGAGGTTGGAAGCCGATACCAACGACTAGCGTATTACACGGGCGCTCGATTTTTCCACTCGATCAAAATGGCGCCGTTTCCGGGGAATGTTTTGTTATAGATTATAATTGATTTACTATTTCGAAAGATTTTTTCTTTGGTATTTTTTTGTTTTAACCTTTTTTGTAGCTGATTACGCACACATTCTTCATATTTATCCCCTTGATTTCGGTATTTTTATGATCCCGTGTTGTGTATATAGCTTGGATTTGTCTCGTATTTATGCTACTAACCCCTTTTGGCAAGTATTTCTTGTTTTGTGTATTTCTCATGTGTTTTACAGGTATTTCATGCAAGTTAGTGCGAAAGAGAATGCAAAACAGTGAAAGAAACCAAGAAATGGAGAGTTGAAGGGCATTTTCATAATTTTTCAGCCTTAGTCCGGAGGTAGGGCCAACTAGAAAGTTGAAGAGCTCTAAATTACAAGAACACTGGAAAAAACGGCACCTCAATCCGAGCTACGGTGAAGAAGTTACGATGTTTTGAAGTTGCGCGATAAAGAAGAGAAATGGACCGGTCCGGTCATGCGAAATCCTGACATTTATTATGAAGATTAAGAGGTGCATAGCTAGTAAAAACTTGCGCAACAAGCAATTCTAGCTTTCAAATTTGTGCTACTTGGTGCTATAAAATACCAAGCCCTACCTCATTTAAAGGAGAGTCGAATTCTAGAGAGTAGAATAGAATTTTAGAGAGATAAAGTCAGATTTTAGAGAGTCTTCTTAGTTTTCTATGGTAGAAATTTTCATAAACCCTAGTTTTTGAAGTTTGTCTGCTATTCAAGATTCAAAGTTCTATTCAAGATTCATCATTCATCCATTGCAAGTAATTTTAATTTATTGTTTTTACTGCTTTCCTAGTTAGTTTAATTAATTGTTGATTTCTAGTTTTCCATTCCCAATTCTGGTCATGTTCTCAATTTGTTAGTTATGAATTCCTACACTTTCATTTGTAAGTTTTATTTTGATTTCACCATGTTAAGCTAAGTTTTTAAGGGTTGGGATGCATGAACCCATCCCGATGTAAATTACTTATGTAGAAAATAGAATTTAAATTAAAAATTTGAAAGAGTCGTGCGAGACAATTTTACAACCATTGTAGATCTTTTAATCTCTCTTGCCCTAGGTACTTGGAATGTTTAAGAATATGATGTGCGTAAAATTATGTATCACCGCTTTATATTTAACTTTGATTTCATATGGTGCGGGCTTGATCCTCATATATGTAATACTTAGGATCTATAAAGACTGGATTCATTCAAATTTATAATTTACAATTCTAGGTTTCAATACGGTAAATTACTAGGGTTAGGGGGATTGTATTCCAACCTACTTTCTCATTCATCTTAATTAATTTAACTTCTTTATTTACTTAATTTTTTCCCTTTTCAACCATCATCATCTTTTTCATTTTTTCTTTAGAGGTAATAAATCAATTAAATTCTATCAACCATTCCCTGTGGATTCGATACCCAGACTCGCCACTATACTCCTTAAGAAGTGTAGTTACAAGTTTAAGTTTTTTTTGTATTGAGGTTGGAAGCCGATAACAACGACTAGCGTATTACACGGACGCTCGATTTTTTCACTTGATCAAAATGGCGCCGTTGACGGGGAGTGTTTGTTATAGATTATAATTGACTTACTACTTCGTAAAAAAAAAAAAAAAATCTCATCTCATCTTTCATAAGTTGTTCATGCAAACTCCTCTGTTGTCTCCAACCTAATTTCACAAAAATCCCCTTGCTAAAGCTAACTCTGACAATTCTCATACTACCGACGTTCCACACTTTTGAGTCAAACACTGAGTGAGGGTTCTGAATCATTGGGTAGCACTATGTCTGTGCACGGTAGTGTTGGTATTGGTGCTGGAGAGGAATAGATACCATATCTTCCCATGAAAGACCTTTTATTTTCAGAGAGAACTGTTACCCCTGGTTGCATTTTACTCCCGTATAATGCCGGTCAGTTCCACTTTCGTAATGGGATGATTTAAATTCTTCCTACATTTCATGGTATGGATTCTGAAAAGCCATATCTCCATATTCGAGAATTCGAAGATACATGTGAGACGTTTGGTGATCAAGCCTGCCCACAAGATGTTATCCGATTAAAGCTTTTCCCTTTTTCCTTAAAGGATAAAGCTAAGACCTGGCTATGGTCTCTACCCCCGAATTATGTTCTGTCCTGGAGAGATATGCACACTAAGTTTCTCTCAAAGTTCTTTCCGCAACACAAAACCAATTCTGTCAAGGATCAAATCCAAGGTTTTTGCCAAAATGACAATGAAGCCTTTGATAAGTGTTGGGAACGTTTTCAGGAGTTAGTTAGCGCTTGCCCACATCATGGGTTTGAGAAACATCATCTCATTTCGTTCTTTCATCAAGGTCTTACTTTAGCATCTAAACAACTTGTTCAAACTATGTGCGAAAGACCATTTTGGGAATTAGACTCGAGCGATGCTGAGGCTCATTTGAAATACGTAGCAGAGACTACGCAATCATGGGATGTTTCTGACCCCAACAGCCAAAACATACATCGACAAGTGTCCAACACTCCTGCTGCTTCCGGTATTTATCAATTGGACAAAGGAAACTTTGTTAGACCGTCGTCTTGATCAGTTTGAAAAAAGGATAAGAGACATCCTTGAGGTTCGGTTTAGAGAAGCTACTGGACATATCTCAGCTGAAAAAGAAGAGGTGTGTGCCATTTGTGCGGCGGGTCATTCTACCAAAGGATGTCCGGCAATACCCGCTTACAAGGCAATGTACACTAAACAAGTTGAGGCAATAGGGGGGTTTCGCGGAAATTATAATATACTACCTCAAGGGGGGATGGCTCCTAACCCACATGTGACTTCACCTCCCCCACGCAATGCATCTAAAGATAAAGAGGTTTCGCCCGGCACAAGAGAGGCCGAAGATGCCACTTTAATTGAGAGTGAGGAGGAGGAAAATACTAGTGGACCCAAGGCCATAACCCCCACCGCTGCCCCACACCCTCAACGGTTGGTCTCTCACTCCAAAACGACCTCCCGTGATGAAGTTCTGGAAGTCCTTAAGCAAGTAAAAATTAATTTACCTTTTCTCGAGACTATACAGAGAATTCCCGCGTATGCTAAGTTTATTAAGGACTTACTCACGGTGAAACGCGAGCTAAAGGTAAACCAGAACGTCTCTTTGGCCCAAAATGTCAGCGCAGTCTTGTCGAGTGACTTTCCATTAAAATATAAAGATCCGGGTGCACCCACTATTTCGTGTATCATGGGGAAGAACCGAATCGAGAGAGTTCTAATAGATCTAGGGGCTAGTGTTAACATTATGCCCTATTCCATCTATAGGCAACTAGAACTGGGGCCCCTTAAGCCCACAAATATGACTCTCCAACTCGCGGATCGTTCTCTGAAGCTTCCTCGGGGAATTGTTGAGGATGTGATTGTGCAAATAGACACTTTCTACTTCCCGGTGGATTTTGTCATTTGGGACGAAGAACCCTCCGCTCTCCCAAGTAATCATGTTCCCGTTATCCTTGGCCGCCCATTTTTAGCTACAGCTAATGCTCTTATCAATACCCGAAGTGGGCGTATGCAATTAACTTTCGGGAACATGACCCTCGAATCAAATATTTTTAATAATTCCAAGAGAGAGGGTGATGAAGGGGAATCGCGAGGGTTGGATCTTTTGGGGGAAGCACACGAGCAAGAAAGAGCTTACAAGGAAGAGCCATTAGGGGAAGGTTGTGTTGCGCACAGTGAGAGGAGTGGTTGCAACATCGAGAGCAAGGTAGGGGACGTATGTTTAGTTAATGCATTCGAGAGCATGAGTGAGCCCATGAACAAGAGTGAAAGCGGAGATTTAGAGTGTGTTAGGAGAGGCTCGTCGAAATACTTAGAGGAAAGCGAATGGCAGGACACTATCGATACATTCTCCTCGATTACCACCCACCCACACCACCCTATAATTCGGTGAGTGAGAACGCAAGGCATGTTGAGGACACCAAGCAAGAAAGAGATCTAGAGGAGTTGAGCCTAGCACAGTTTAAAAGCGAGTTCGGACAGGTGGATGCAAGCCTCAATGATGAAGTCCAATCTTTCTGGGCCTCATTTCGTCATTTAGACGAAAGCGAGTGGAAAAATAGAATTGATGAATTTCTCCTTCCCAAACCTCCACCCATACCATTTGAGTCTTCGGAAGTACTTGAAGATACGACTCCAATATCGTCCGACTTAGAGACCAACTCATGTGCTACGCAACAAGAGGATCCTTTTCCAGTTTATCATAATGCATCTCCCGGTCTTTCCTTTATCTATGGGCACGGGCCCAATTTGTTTCGGCTATTCACTTATGATGGTAAGACGGGAGAGACGAGGAGCGCATCGTACCCAAAGAAAGGGGTCGGGTGATTTGTGGAGAGAGATGAGAGGTCGTCGCACCCCCGTCGCGTATGGGGTGATTTTTGTTGTATTTTTGAGTCATGTACAAGTGTTATATAGTGTCTTGTTGCATTTAGAGTAATTAGTTAAAGTTTTTGTTATTCTTTTTTGTTATGCTTGGTTCTAACATGTTTTGTAGGTTCAATGGACTGGCACTCATCGGGATCGCTCCATTTGGGTAATATCTTTATTTTCCTCTCTTTATGTTGTGTTCTTGATTTGCTTTGAGGACAATGCAACATTTAAGTTAGGGGGTATGGGATATTCTTCCCATTTATTGTTTAGATTCATTGATTCGATCACATGTTCTTTCCAAGTGTGTTTTTTTAGAAAAATTTCAAAAAAATTGAAAAATTTTAAAAAAAATCAAAAATATTTTTCTTCAAAATAAATAAGAATTGGAATCCAAATTTTTCAAAAACATCACCTTTATTCTATTTAAAGTCTCAAATTGTTAAATCTCAATTGCACTAAGCCAAAATTGACTGAAGATGGAAATTGAAAGAATATTGACGACTTAACGAATAAGTGTGGAGATTAGTCCAACCCGGTGAGATTTCGAGCCTTTCAATTTTTCATGAGTTTTTAAATCAATCCGAGTTTATGATTAACTCAAAGTTCTTTTTAGCGTTTTAATAAGTCGTTGATGATCTCAATCCTTTGTTTTGATCGGTTATGAGAAATGTGTGAAATGTTGTCTCAAAATTTGTGCTAAATATATCTCTAAACTTACTTAATCTCGAGATGCATATGGTATTGTGATTAGCAATTTGGACAATGAAGTAGGCCCTCGTTTATTACCCAAAAATATTAGCCATAAAAAGTTGAGAAAAATAAATTATCCCTTTGCAACCCACTTTGAGCCTAATAAAATATCTTCCTTTCGTTTGATAACCCGAAAAACCCAAATAACCCGGAATTGCGAAAATGAAATATTCATTAAGTCCGAAAAGTGCAACAAAAAGGGGCAAGAAAAAAAAAAGAAAAAAAAATGAAAAGAGAAAAAAAGAAAGAGAAAAATGAGCAAATTCCCGAAAAAGCACTAATGGACATCATAAGGACATTTTCCAATTCCGAACATTCCGTCCATTCCCAATTTTACCCTTTACACTTTTTAACCCGAAAAGTCCTAACCGAGTCCGAATGGCGAAATTGATTACCGCGTGGAGAGCTAAGATACAAAAAGATAATATGAGAGATTAAATGGTGTGAACTAGAGGTGATGTTCCCGTTTCCTAATAACTGTATTCCGATGATGAGATCTTTTCACCATATATTTCCTTCTTTTCAATTTTGTATGCGTGAATTTGTGTCCATTATATTTACTCTTTATATCTTGCATACCGAGAGAAAATAACCACAATCCGAGTGATTCGTTTGTGAGTGCATCCGTAAGAATTTGAATCAAACAGAATTTTCGGAAAGTAACGTAATGCTCAATCGGTGGAAATTTGAGGTTGAATTTTTGGCTTTGCACACACACACTATGGTTTGAGACATTTGAATATGAATTTATGGTGATTATTTTTCGAAAAGTTTAAATTGAACAATTTTTAAGTATTTTGATATTTATTTGAGTCAATAAAGAATTTTGTGGGTGTATTCATTGCAAACCCTCACGAGACAAAACTCGTCCTACTGGGGTAACCTAGGGGTTTACAGGCTTGTTGCATATGCTCAATGCAATCGCTTGCCTGCGAAAAATGTATTCTATCCCAATAAAAGAATCTTCAAGAGTGGAATTTTGGTTAGATTCATTTACATTGCTCGGGACGCGCAAAGTTCTAAGTTAGGGGGTGTGATTAGGCACACATTCTTCATATTTATCCCCTTAATTTCGGTATTTTTATGATCCCGTGTTGTGTATATAGCTTGGATTTGTCTCGTATTTATGCTACTAACCCGTTTTGGTAAGTATTTCTTATTTTGTGTATTTCTCATGTGTTTTACAGGTATTTCATGCAAGTTAGTGCGAAAGAGAACGCAAAACAGTGAAAGAAACCAAGAAATGGAGAGTTGAAGGGAATTTTCGTAATTTTTCAGCCTTATTATGGAGGTGGGGCCAACTAGAAAGTTGAAGAGCTCTAAATTACAAGAACACTGGAAAAAACGGCACCTCAATCCGAGCTACGATGAAGAAGTTACGATATTTTGAAGTTACGCGATAATGAAGAGAAATGGACCAGTCTGGTCATGCGAAATCCTGGCATTTATTATGAAGATTAAGAGGTGCATAGATAGTAAAAACTTGCGCAACAAGCAACTCTAGCTGTCAAATTTGTGCTACTTGGTGCTATAAAAGACCAAGCCCTACCTCATTTCAAGGAGAGTCGAATTCTAGAGAGTAGAATAGAATTTTAGAGAGATAAAGTCAGATTTTAGAGAGTCTTCTTAGTTTTCTATGGTAGAAATTTTCATAAACCCTAGTTTTTGAAGTTTGTCTGCTATTCAAGATTCAAAGTTCTATTCAAGATTCATCATTCATCCATTGCAAGTAATTTTAATTTATTGTTTTTACTGCTTTCCTAGTTAGTTTAATTAATTGTTGATTTCTAGTTTTCCATTCCCAATTCAAGTCATGTTCTCAATTTTCCAGAGTTAGTTATGAATTCATACACTTTCATTTGTAAGTTTTATTTTGATTTCACCATGTTAAGCTAAGTTTTTAAGGGTTGGGATGCATGAACCCATCCCGATGTAAATTACTTATGTAGAAAATAGAATTTAAATTAAAAATTTGAAAGAGTCGTGCGAGACAATTTTACAACCATTGTAGATCTTTTAATCTCTCTTGCCCTAGGTACTTGGGATGTTTAAGAATATGATGTGCTTAAAATTATGTATCACCGCTTTATATTTACCTTTGATTTCATATGGTGCGGGCTTGAACCTCATATATGTAATGCTTAGGATCTATAAAAACTGGATTCATTAAAATTTATAATTTACAATTCTAGGTTTCTATACGGTAAATTACTACGGTTAGGGGGATTGTATTCCAACCTACTTTCTCATTCATCTTAGTTAATTTAACTTCTTTATTTACTTAATTTTTTCCCTTTTCAACCATCATCATCTTTTTCATTTTTTCTTTAGAGGTAATAAATCAATTAAATTCTATCAACCATTCCGTGTGGATTCGATACCTAGACTCGCCACTATACTCCTTAAGAAGTGTAGTTACAAGTTTAGGTTTTTTTTGTATTGAGGTTGGAAGCCAATAACAACGACTAGCGTATTACACGGACGCTCGGTTTTTCCACTCGATCAGTAGCCTTGCACAATTGAGCACCAAGAAACGTTGAATCCTCAATCTCACACCTCTCTACTCGAATTTCCATTTACATACTATTCGGTAATCATGTCTTTTCATGGTGAGTTCGGTAATTATAATGGTTCATATGGTAATCGTTTTCAAACTTTTTATTCTCAAGAGTCCGCGGCCCGAACTATTACCATTGGTGAGGCCATTCTAACTCTGGAGTATGAAAGGCTTGAAAATGAATATCGGAGAGAAATTTATATTAAATATTCTCAATAATCTGTGCCTCGACCTACTACCATGGGTGAGGCCTTTCTAAATCTTGCGTATGAAAAGCTTGAAAACGAATATCGAAAAAAAAATCATTTTGGGGAATTCAATGAAGATTTTTCTTCCGATATTTGTGAAACTATAGAAGGTTTTCAACCAAATGAGGAATCCAAGGTTTTAGAGCCAAGGGATCCTACTTTGGAAGAAAACACGCTTTTTCTAACCAAAAGAGTACTGGATTTTCTTTCCACCCAAAGCAAAAAGAATATCGATTATGGTCTTGTGAAGGAAATGGTCGCACTTTGCGATGATGTGCGTTCTATTTTGGAAAACAAAGAGGAGGTTGAGACTTGTGTGTCACCTCAAATTTTTGAAGAACATCTCATTGAAAGTGAGTCTTGCTCCCTTGAAATTCAATCTCTAAGTGATGATGAATCACTTGAGATTGAGTTTATTTCATCACCATTTTCGTTCACGGTTATTGAACCATTAGAAGTACCGCTAGATTCCTATGAGTCGGTTGAAAATTCTGAAACGTTTACACCTTTTACCGACAAAGACACTTTGCTAGAATTGTTTTCTAATATGGACTATTCCTTTTTGTGTTCCCCTCTCCCCATACTACTTGAAAAATCTTTGGGAGGTGATTATATTTTTCTTGGATCTCAATTGTACTTGTCCCACCTAGCACCCAAACCCCCCATCATCCCATTAAATTTTTAAATTGGTGATGGTTCATTTTCTCCATCTCACACATGCCTTCCGTTTTTCAAACGGAATACTGATTTTTCGGGAGGTATGCTTTATAGTGAGGGTACACTATTAATCCCTCAAAATCAGATTGTATTTTGGGTGGACCCTCAACTTTTTCGACTTCTAGTGTATAACTTATTAGAAGTTCAAATCGTAGGTTGTACATAATTAGCTTTTTATTTTTTTATTTTTTTTATAATTTATAGTAATTAGTTAGAGTTTTTGTTATTCTTTTTTTTATGCTTGGTTCTAACATGTTTTGTAGATTCAATGGATTCGCACTCATCGGGGATCGCTCCATTTGGGTAATATCTTTCTTTTCTTCTCTTTATGTTGTGTTCTTGATTTGCATTGAGGACAATGCAACATTTAAGTTAGGGGGTGTGGGATATTCTTCCCGTTTATTGTTTAGATTCATTGATTCAATCACATGTTATTTCCAAGTGTGTTTTTTAGAAAATTGAAAAAAAAACAAAAAAAATTGAAAAAAAGCCAAAAATATTTTTCTTCAAAATAAATAAATATTGGAAATTAAAATTTTCAAAAATATCACCTTTATTCTATTTAAAGTCTCAAATTGTTAACAATCATAATGCACAAAGCCAAAATTGACCGAAGATGGAAATTGAAAGAAAATTGACGACTTAACGAATAAGTTTGGAGATTGATCAAACCCGGTGAGATTTTGAGCCTTTCAATTTTTTTATGAGTTTTTAAATCAATCCGAGTTTATGATTAACTCAAAGTCCTTTTCAGCATTTTAATAAGTCGTTGATGATCTCAATCCTTTGTTTTGATCGGTTATGGGAAATGTGTGAAATGTTGTCTCAAAATTCGTGCTAAATATATCTCTAAACTTAATTAATCTCGAGATGCATATGGTAAGGTGATTAGCAATTTGAACAATGAAGTAGGCCTTCATTTGTTTAACCCAAAAATATTATCCATAAAAAACGTTGTGAAAAAAAAAATCAACCCTTTGCAACCCAATTTGAGCCTAATAAAATATTTCCGTTTCTTTTGATAACCCGAAAAACCCAAATAACCCTGAATTGTGAAAATTGAGAAAATTCATCAAGTAAGTCCAAATTGTGCAAAAAAAAGGGGCAAGAGAAAAACAGGGAAAAAAATGCTCAACAAAAAAATAGTGAAAAAAAATGAAAAAAAAGAAAAAATGAAAAGAGAAAAATGAGCAAATGACTGAAAAAGCACAAATGGACGTCATCAGGACATTTTCCAATTCTGAACAATCCGTCTATTTCCAATTTTACCCTTTACACTTTTTAACCCCAAAAGTCCTAACCGAGTCCAAATTGCGAATTTTGGTTACCGCGTGGAGAGCTAAGATACAAAAAGATAATAAAAGAGATTAAAATGGTGTGATTAAGAGATGATGTTTCACGTTTCCTAATAACCGTACTCCGATGATGAGATCTTTTCACCATAAATTTCCCTCTTTTCAATTTTGTATGCGTGAATTTGTGTCCATTATATTTACTCTTTATATCATGCATACTGAGAGAAAATAGCCGCAATCCCAGTGATTCGTTTGTGAGTGTATCCATAAGAATTGGAATCAAAACGAATTTTCGAAAAGTAACGTAATGCTCAATCGGTAGGAATTTGAGGTTTAATTTCTGGCTTTGCACACACACACACACACACTATGGTTTGAGACATTTGAATATGAATTTATAGTGATTATTTTTTCGAAAAGTTTAAATTGTACAATTTTTAAGTATTTTGATATTTATTTGAGTCAATAAAGAATTTTGTGGGTATATTCACTGCAAACCTTCACGAGACAAAACTAGTCCTACTAGGGTAACCTAGGGGTTTAAAGGCTTGTTGCATAGGCTAAATGCAATCGCTTACTCGCGAAAAAGGTATTCTATCCCAGTAAAATGATTTTCAAGAGTTGAGCCTCGATAGGATTCATTTACATTACTCGGGACGCGCAAAGTTCTAAGTTAGGGGGTGTGATTATGCACATATTCTTCACATTTATCCCCTTAATTTCGGTATTTTTATGATCATGTGCAGTGTAAATAGATTGGATTTGTCTCGTATTTATGCTACTGACCTCTTTTGGCAAGTATTTCGTGTTTTGTGTATTTCTCATGTGTTTTACAGGTATTTCATGCAAATTAGTGCGAAAGAGAATGCAAAACAGTGAAAGAAACCAAGAAATGGGGAGTTCAAGGGCATTTTCGTAATTTTTCAGCCTTATTCCGGAGGTGGGTCCAATTGGAAAGTTGAAAATATTAAAATTACAAGAATATTGGAAAAAACGGCACCCCAATCCGAGATACGGTGAAGAAGTTATGCCCATTTAAAGTTGGAGACAGAAAGTCAAAAGTTGAAATTAATTATGGAAGGTGAAGAGACAACTCTTGAAATTTCTTGTTTAATTCATTTTTATTAGTTGTATTACTGGAGAGGCATGGGAAAAGTCATTTTTGAGATCTATAAAAGGCCAAGACCTACATCCTTCCAAGAGAGTCGAATTCTAGAGAGTAGAATAGAATTTTAGAGAGAGAAAGTCAGATTTTAGAGAGTTTCTTAGTTTTTCTTTACATAAAAATTTTCATAAACCCTAGTTTTTAAGGTTGATTAAGAAGAAGTTTTTTGGATTCAAGTTCATTTTCTTTTCCTGTTGCTGAATACAAGTATAAAATTTCCATTCTCTTATTTTATCTCAATTCTATTTTCAATTCAATTATCACTTGTTTTGTAATTTTGGTTTTTTACAATGTTTCTTAGATCCACAATTACATGCATTATTATGAATTTATTTTCATTTAATAAAATCATGCCTAGCTAAGTTTTTAAAGGTTGGGATGCATGAACCCATCCCAATGTAAATTACTTATGTAGAAAATAGAATTTAAATTAAAAATTTGATAGAGTCGTGCGAGACAATTTTACAACCATTGTAGATCTTTTAATCTCTCTTGCCCTAGGTACTTGGGATGTTTAAGAATACGATGTGCGTATAATTATTTAGCACCGCTTTATATTTACCTTTGATTTCGTATGATGCGGGCTTGAACCTCATATACGTAATGCTTAGGATCTATAAAGACTCGATTCATTCAAATTTGTAATTTACAATTCTAGTATTCTAGACGGTAAATTACTAGGGTTAGGGGATTGTATTCCAACCTACTTTCTCATTCATCTTAATTAGTTTGCCCATGCATGCATAGTTAACTTTTTTTCCCCTCTTCAACCATCATCATCTTTTTCACTTTTATTTTAGAAGTAATAAATCAGTTAAATTCTATCAAACATTCCCTGTGGATTCGATACCCAGACTCGCCACTATACTCCTTAAGAGTGTAGTTACAAGTTTAGGTTTTTTTGTATTGAGGTTGGAAGCCTATAACAACGACTAGCGTATTACACGGACGCTCGATTTTTCCACTCGATCAGCTGGCCTAACAACTATTCTATAAAATTTTCCTTTTAATTTATTAGTTATCCTCTTATCACACAATACTCCACTCGCTTGTCTCCATTTCATCCAACTAGTTGATATTCTACTCGCAACATCTTCATCAATATCCCCACTACTTTGTAACATTGAACCTAGATAACGAAGTTTATTAGTTTGGTTTATCACTTTTTCTTCATTCTTTAACATTATGTTACTTGACGCCTCATTATTAAATTTATATTCCATAAATTCTGTTTTATTTCTAATTATTTTTAGTCCCTTAGCTTCTAAGGCTTTTCTCCACGTATCAACTCTCATTGCTAAGCTTTCCTTTGAGGTGTCTATTAAAACTATATCATCCGCAAACAACATACACTATGGGACATCTTCTTGTATGTCCTTAGTAGTCTCATCCAAACCTACGGCAAATAAATAAGAACTTAAGGCCGATCCTTGATGTAAGCCCACTTTAATTGCAAGGTCATTAGTTTCTCCACATACAGTCCTTACTCTAGTATTTGTTTTATCTTACATATCTTCGGTAACTTTAATATAACTTACAGGGATTCTCTTCCTTCTTAAAGCCCACCAAATTATATCCCTAGGTACTCTATCATACGCCTTTTCTAAACCGATAAAGACCATATAGAGGTTTTTATTCTTACTTCTACATTTTCCCATTAACTGTCTTAATAAGTAAATAGCTTCCATAGTGGATCTTCCTAGCATAAACCCAAATTGATTTTTCGAGATAGTTGACTCATTTCTTAATCTTTATTCTATAACCTTTTACCATAATTTCATGGTGTGACTCATCAGTTTGATTCCTCTATAATTACCACAGTTTTGTATATCCCCTTTATTTTTATACAACGGTTTTATGATGTTTTTCCTCCACTCATCTGGCATGTTTCCTTCTCTTAAAATTTTATTAAATAAGTCTGTTAACCATTATACCCCTATACTACTCCAAGGGTTCTCCACACCTCTATGGGTATTTTATTCGGACCAACCGCTTTATTCTTACCCATTTTCCTTATTAATATATCTACTTCTTTTTCAGTAATTGGACATACCATTCCTATATTTTGTTCAATGTTCTCGTCATCTTTGTTCGAATATTGTTCATTCAATAATCCTTGAAAATACTCTTCCCATCTATCTAGAATTTTTTTATCGTTAATTAGTATATTTTGATTTACGTCTTTAATACACTTAACTGGACCAATATCCCTTGTCAATCTATCTCTATTCTTAGCCAATTTATATATTCCTTTTTGCCTTCCTTGGTACCTAATTTATTATAAAGATTATGTAGTGCATTTTGTTTCACGTTTCTAATAATATTTTTTACTTCACTTTTTACCTTCTTATACTTTTCTAAATCTTCTTGATTTTTACTCTTTTGCCACTCTTTAAAACTTACTCGTTTCTTTTGTATTATCTTTTACACTTGAATAAAGAAAGCATCTAGATTAGATGAGCTTCAATATTTGTTCTCCAATTACATGCGTACATGTAATGAGAAGAAAAAATCTCAACTAAAGTATACTTGCAATAAGAAAATAATGTTAACAAATCCCACTTTAGCATTTTCATGGAAAAAGAGTAAATCAACCTTTAATAATTAACTAAATCATTATTACTCACATGATGTAAAATTAGGGCTAAGTAACTTCATCTAACTTACAATTAAAGCTAAGTAACATATTATTCAACAATGAATCCAACTACACACTATTATAAGAACATATAAGTTTGTAGTAAAATTAAAAATACATTTAAGATTTTGATTTTTTTTCAATTCATACTTTAAATTTCCAAATCATAAGGGTTTTCATTAATTAAATAAAAACATATGAATCCATAATTATTTAATTATCATATCTCATTCACCAATGAGAGTTATCATTAATTTATCCTAATTAAACTATTAATCAAATAAATTAAAGACTAATTTATATCAATCATGTGTATCTCTACATGTCATATTCATAAACCACATTAGTGCTATTTTTTCCATCAAAGGCTAGAACTATTTTTTCCATCACTCACTTTCTCAAAATCAAAATCAATGTAACTTGGCAACAAAATATTGTGTTCAAACTATGTATATGTATATTTTTGTATATACATATACATACACAAACATATACTGGTGTTCATATACGTACACATACATACACGAGTATCTATATATACATACACAAACATGCATATACATATGAATACATATACATATATAACGCAAATAGAGAGAGAAATAGATAGATATATAATGAGAGGGTTTGTGTGACTCGAGTGAATGAGGGAAGCCCAAACGGTGGTTGTGGAGAAGCCTGAACAGTTTATGCATTTCACATATATATAAATAGAGAGAGTGAATGAGGGAAATAAACCTTAGTGGGTTTATTTATACTTAAAAGGACCATGACCATTTTGAATCAGAATAACCTTTCACAGCCAATGAAAATGGTCATGGTCCATGGCCGTGACCCCTTGTTAAGTCCTGGAAAGTGGTTATGGTCCAGAACCGTGACCTAATTAGTATGACCTTTTGCATTTTAGTGTTGTCATGGATAGGGACCATGAACGAGGACCATAATCATATTGCACCCACTATTTTCACGGTCCTTAAATGATGGTCATAGATTTGGATAATGATAAAAAATGTGACCACATTAGTGCCATTTTTCTCGCAAAAAGAGTCACGATTTTGGATCGTGACCAGTGTTTGGTATAGATCACCCCTGAATGGGATCACACATCAAGTCACGATCAGTATGACGTTGTCATGATTTTGAATCGTGACCACCATGTTGTGATCATTTTTGTTTTTTAGTGTAGTGTGTGTTTAAAAGAAAATACATTTCTTAGTGGGTCTCTGCTGAGTTTCCAACTACATGTATCAAATATTGCCACATTAGTGGGGGACATCGGATGCTTTCCCAAATGGTGGTGGAGTCGGATATAACTTTTCTCCCAAGTCCCTTCTTTCTATGGTTTTGAGAGTACTTTATTTTTATCCCAACCAATGCATACCAATGTATGGTGACTCATTACTAGATTTCACCATTTCAATTAATTATATTATATCGATTTAGGAATTATAGAGATAAGACCTTGCTACCAATTTGTGTTAATGGTTATTGGTTTGCACTATCTTAAAGCGAGTAAAATAAGCTCTTTGTGGTTTTGAACCTTAATTATTCATAAAATTATAATTAGGATATTGGGTTCTTGTTAAAAATTTAATAGAACTTTCCCATTCTAGAGGGTCAAACTCCGTATGATGGCCTATATGCCCTAAGCAAAGGAGGATAATATGTCAAATAAGCTTTGGGCAAAATTCACTCCCACTTCCTTTGTTTTTTTGTAATTTTTGGAGATTATCCCTGAATATTTATTTATTTAGTCTCTTTTGAAACTAGTTCCAAGAAGAATGAACCACGTCTTGTCGGGGTTAACTTTTTTTTAATCTATGAAAAGTCTAGGCGATTATGCAGAGACTAAGGAGGTTGATCACTCAAGGACTGATGTTGTTAGTCTCGCACATACCTCTACCACTACCTTATTGGTCTCCAGGCCAATGGAAAGGGGATCGGAGTTAATTGAGAGATGTGCTGACCACATCCCTACTGGCGTTGCTCTACCAAGACCTTCTTTTGTGAGAAAATATGAGGTTTCTTTTTACCAAACTTCCAGCTATTTGGAGTTCATGTATGCCAACTAAGTCATTTATCGACAAAATCTCTTTGTAAATACAATTTCCCCTAAAAGGGTGATACGTAATATGTTGAGGAAATGCTGATTAACCACCCCCCACCCCACCCCACCCCAAGGGATAAAGAGGAAGGAGATAAAGGGTCATTCCAACCTATTCATATGGAGGATTCTTTATAAAAAAAATATGAGATACAAACTCAAATAATAATAAGCCTGATGAGGTCACTAAACAACGTATTATTCGTAAAAAAGAGAGGAGATTTCTCTAAAAAAGGTAAGGGCTGAGAACCCTTGTGTTGTCTATTTGACCGATTTGGCCATAGACTTGCTCAACTGCACCATTTTATCGCGTGATTGGGAGACAATCACTTTCCTGCACGATAATGATATTTCTCGCCATGCGAACCAAAATCTATCCTTCATATGTGTTTCTGGTGATATTTGATTGTTAATTCTCTAAATTATGTTTTTTCATTTGTAATTTCTAACAGATGTTCGGAGTTCATAGTTTATCATGGACTTTGTTGCTATGGTAGGAAAAAATGTTGAGCAAGAAAAGCAGGACTTTGATTTTATAAGGTCATGTGGGCCTTGATAAAATCCATCGACACAGTTCAACTGTTGTTGGTCGAGGAGAAAAACGAGCATACTAAGGCTTTAGCTAAAGCTGCCAAGGAGAGAAAGGTGGCGGATGATGATAATAAAAGTTCAAGGATGAAGTTACGACCTCGACAAAAACACTAAAGGAGGACTTGGAGGCTAATGATGAGGATGAAACCAAGGGTTAAGACTCCTCTTTCAATCATGCTAAGCAGCAATTGAGGAACGCCCAAAAACATTATTTAAGTAAGGGTGGGATACTACCCTTGCAAAGTCTGACATGACCATTTCTTTCGGACTCTATGTAAAGCACTACCCCGAGTGTCCTTTAGTAACTTACTAGGGATATGCTTGAGTTGTTGAGGAGGAAGGAGAAGTTAATTCCACCCCAAGAACTCCTAATTAATTAAAACTTGAAGCCCCCTTTTTTATTTTTTTTTATCATCTTTACGTTGATGAACTTGTAAGGACTATCCCCTTTCCAAATAAGATATTGTAGAAAATCTTTTCTCCCATCTTTTGTTGTTTGAATTTTATTTTTTCATATATCTCTTCAAGATTAAAATCCTCAACTTTCCCTTTTAAATCATCTTTTAATTTTTACCCCCATATTCAGGAAAGTTACTCATTGCCCGCCCTGGTCGAGCAAAGGGATTCTGACTTGGACTTTAATTTGAGCATTTAATCGGGAAAAGTTGGCTTACCATAATATTTTTTAGGCCTTTCGATGCTTTTTCCTGGTCACTACTAACCATGCCAAGACCATTGTTGAGTTCCACTCTGAACTTTATAAGGATATTGGCGTGGGGCCTTTACTAAAGGCGAATAATGTTACTCACTAGGAATACGTGGAGAAACTCTATGCCAATTTGTTCAACTACCAACACATTGATAGGGTTTTAGATGAAAAGTTCTAAAGTTGAAGTGGAAATTCCATAAGGATCCTTATAAGGTGTTGCGGGATGGGTGTGACAAAGGGGTTCCCAATGTCCATATTGAGGATACTTTGGCACAATCTTATAAACATGGATTTCTTAACGACCTGTATGTCTTAAAATTCACCAAGCTATGTCACTGGTACAACGTCGAAGATCCTTACTACTAGTTTCCCTCCTTTGGTCACAAAGATTATTGGGTTATAGTAGATTCAATCCTCAAATAGTTGATCGATGAGGAGTATGGTAGTGAGGATGATGATATTCCCCACTATTCCATGCACCTACGAGATTGCCCCTTCATGAAGCCGACCATATGCCATTTATCCTCCACAACCTCCACCTCTTATTAGGGGGTTTATTTGTTTTGTGTTAAATTATTACTATTTCGTAAAGAAACCTATGTTACTTATTCAAATTTTAAATTAAAGTGATCTATTTCCTTTACTTATTTGTATAATATGAATAGCTCAATATCCTTGTGTGGTTGAATCCAATGTTTATCCTTAGGTGGTGTCACCACATGCATTCTTAGGCCTAGCATTATTCAGTGAGGATGTGCCTGTTCGGGGGGCTTTCCCTATCAACGATTTTAATCGACCAACTTGGTTCGGTTTGATTTTGCTCAGGTATCCCTCGTAAGTATTTTTCTTACTGCCTAGACAACCATGCCATTTTCTAGTTAATCTAAAAAAACTAGTAGTATTATGATAACTAAGTTTTCTTTTTCCTGGGATGTCTATAGTTTTTTCCACTACATTGGCAACTCGAGAGTTAACATATTACAAATTGATAATTAATTTGATCAAAATAAGACTTGTATTATAATAACAGTTGGGTATAGTTGTAAAACAAGAATAATGAAATGTGAACATATATGGTTTCCAATTTAACGGACTGGATGAAACCACACTAAATATATTAGATAAACATCTAAATTAAAAGTAAAACTTCTTCAGATTATTCGCATTCCAAGCTCGGGGTATCTCAGTGCCTCTATCATTTCTAGGTGATAGACTCCATTTAGGTCATCCTTGGTTACTTTGTATGTGTCCTCCTATCTAGAGTCCAACTTTCCTCTGTAAGTGTTCGTCACACAACCATCTTTTTGAGCACTTTGTCCCCAAATTTGAAATTGTTTAGTCCCATGTGGTGATTTTAATACTTAGATAGATGTTGTTGGTATATCTCTAACTTGATGAGTGTTTTCTTTTTTATTCAATAAGATCTAGCTCCAATTCGATGCCAGCATTGTTTAACCCCTATTCTACAAGTGTCATCCTCACAGTAGGAATTCTGCTTCCAGAGAGACTACTACTTCCATTCCATAAGCTGGGGTGAATGGCGTTTTCCCGATTGACCTCCTTGCGGTCGTCCGATCATCCCAAAGACATATGGGAGGTCATCCTCCCAAGTGCCCATGGCCCTTTCTAACCTCTTATTTATTCCATCTAGAACTATCTTATTGGATGCCTCAACTTGTCTATTTATTTAAGGATATTCCACTAAGATGTAATAATGTCTTATACAATTATGATGATAAAAATCTTAGAAAGGTCTGATCTCAAACCGGGTGCCCTCATTGGTTATTATAATCCCAGGATCGTAAACCAAGTTATAATGTTCCAACAAATTAACCTTCACATGTTGGCATCCCTGATATTTGCACAACGCTTGGATTTAATCTACTTGGTAAAGTAATATGTGTTAACCAATATCGACTTCATGTCTCGAGTCATTGTTAGTAGTGGATTTACAATATCTAACCCTCACTGAGTAAATATCCACGAGATAGTCATGGGGTTGAGGCCGCCTGTTGGCTAGTGCAATAATGGGGAGAACTTTTGACACTAAAAAAATTGTTTTTCTTGAACGACCACCAATACCCATCAAAGTTCGATTGTGGAGCTTAAATAAAACTTCTTTCACTTGGTTTGGCTGCACATAGGGATTCGTGAAAGATAGTTGATACAACTTCCCTTAAAGGAAATGTGAAAATGGTATGCCTTAATCATGACCTTATGATATTCCTTTGTATCACATTAACGTTTCATCTTTCAAATACCTGAAGATATAATTAATCCAGTTGGTTACTTTGTCTATCGACATCGCATGTGTAACCTCATCCTGTAGTGTAATGCTTGGTCGATCAAGGTACTCAACCTAAATGGTTTTCCTGATATTAGAATAAACTACTAAAGCCAAACTTGGAGACGCGTCAACATGGTTATCTTTTCATTGAGGAAACTGCTAGATATGTACACTTGAAATCTACGCGATCAGTTTTTGCGCCTTTTCTAAATAAGCCAATATTTGTTCATCCCTTGCACTATATCTCGTTGGAGACCAAATTTGAGTTAGAAACAACTTCGAGGTGAGTTTAATCCACTTGGGAGTGTGTGTGTGTGTTCGTAACAAATAAGGATGTAGGATACCCAATTAAAATCACTTCTCAATAATGGGACAAGGTTTTCCTATAATTCCTTATTAAAGGTAAAGCTGAAAACACCTAAGGTCCATGTTATAAATTATTTATGAAGTAGTTTATAAAAAAAAAATTATCTTCAATATTAGGTGACTTAATCTAAATGCATAAAAGGTAAATAATATAGCACAATATCAAGGCACACGAGAAAAAACTCACAACTAGAAAAAACTCGAACCGACATAATGAAAAGTGAGCTATGGAAAGACTTACAGAGGGGAACTTTCTATTACAGCCCTAAAGCATAACTTCCTCCTAATGCGCTTTCACACCCTATCTTCCACCATGGGAAGGCACTAACAACAACATCACGCTTCACAACATCCATCGATTTTGGTCTGCAACTAATATCATCTTCAATGCCAAATTAACAATCCTCCTTTTGAAGTAAAAAATACTAAGCGTTCCAAATCTTGGAATAAGGTTGAGAAGACTCTAAATGAGTGTAGTACCACTTTCTAAGTGCATGAAAAAACTAAAGTGATTTTTTTTTAAAATATGGCTAAGTCATAAATCTCATAATATATTTTTGAGATGATTAAAATATAAAAATAACTTGAAGAACAAATATAAAGATGTTTGTTCAAGGTTTTAAAAAGAAGTAAATAAATTTACTCAAAAATATTTTTGGATTTTACAAGTATTAAAACTTAAAATATCTCAAGAATATAAAGTGGAGAAAAGTGAGATTAAAGCTTTGAGAAATCCTATATTCAACACACAAATAAGTCTTTTTCTTTGGAAAATTTTTCTTACGTATAAATGAATCTTATGGCATGCACGCAAAAGCATTGCCTCATAAAAGATTCACAAAAATTACAATTCACTCTTGACATTTATCTCATTAAAAGAAGTCTAAACCCACTTACATATGCACACAAGCTTGAAAGAGAAGCTTGGGCTACAAGTAAGTAAGGCGTGGCATTCATATGAACTGAAAAGATGCAAAAGTGAGAAGATATGACAAAAAAGTTAAAATCTTTTGGACTTCTTGCAATAAGGTGTGTGGATATATTGTTCACATGGATTCAATCTTATCGGGGTTGGTGATTGAGAAAAACCCGATCAGACGTTGAAAGACGGTAGTCATTCTTATCGATCCAACTCCTAATACAAAAAACCTAAACTTTTATGACACTTTTTTATCAGTATAGTGAGGAGTTCGACTATCGATTCCACAAAGAATATGCTTAGAATTCAATCAATATATTACTTGTTAAATAAAGTTTTAAAAGATAATTTTTAGTTTATAATATTTTATACTACCATTAAAACCAGGCAAGTATCGAAACTAAGTTAAAAAATAAAAATGAAACTATGGATTGATAATTATTTTCCCCACCATGGATTACTTATCATAAATGATTACATGAAAAGAGAACATTTTTATAGGTTGAAACTTATTTCGAAAATCAATCAAACACCTAGAATGTCACTCCCTAAATCTTCATAAAAGCCTAAATTTGAGTTTAGTATCAACAATATCATTGAAATTATCATAAATGGTTAAAATATAAATAATATATATTATCATCTATTAAGGTTCCAAGATGCAATTTTAACAATAAACAACCCATCAAAACTTCTTTAAACCATCATACCATGACAAAGAACTAAATAACCCATGGTGGGTCCAACAATCTCAACCTAGTGTAATGAGATACAAAATATATTAAAGTTAACTACAATAATATATGAGAGAAAACAAGAGAGAAATGAAAATAAACCAATTAATTCTATTGAAAATTAGTCTAGGTTACAAATATTTTAAACTAAGATACAAAGTACAACAATAGAGTAAATATGTAAATAAAAAATTAAGGAAGAGAGATATAGTGAAATTAACTTACAAACCCTTGGATAGATAGGGGAGTGAAGTTCCCAAACAAAGAGGCCAAAATCACTGAAAAATAATCGAAAATCAAGTCAAGCCCCCCCCCCCCCCCCCCCCCCACACACACACATAAAAAGAGCCACCCCCATAAATATCCTACAAAAATGTCTTGCAAAACCCCAAAAAATGTCATTCTGAAGTCATCGATCGATCGACACATTTGATCGATCAATTGACTATAGGACAATATGTTTTCACCTCAAGTCTAATTTCGTACGTCGGTACGAGACTCGCCATAACTTCCTCATACGTACTCGGAATGACACACAGTTTGAATTCTCACAAAGATAATTCAATTTAATAAATTTTGGTTATTTGAAACCCTACAAATCTTGGAGTATGAAATTAACAAATTATTCTTGAAGTTGAAGAATATGTCAAGTTTCTGGAAATCACCAAAACTTCTTCATTCGGGATTGGAGTACCACACAGTTGACTACCACACGAAGATAATTTGATGATATACATGGTGGTAATTTTTTACCATTCAAAATATAGAGTGTGAAATCACCAAATTGGCGTTGAATTTGCATTTTTCGATGAAACTTTACCGAAACGTATCCAACTTCACACGTTGCATCCCCAATACCTATAAAAGCTCAAATAAACCTTGTAAAAATATAAATATTAAGAACAAAGGTTATCTAATATAAGAGCTTAAATACAAGAATTAACGAACATGAGAGTGCTAGAATATGAAAGAATAAATGGTACTAAATACATTATTCATAAATAATCAATTGACTTTAATTTCACTATGGTTAGCCAGCTATCTAAGGAATTTTCTAAACCTAACCCTAAAACATCACTTGGCAAAGTTGACATTCATTCGGTTATGATAGGGTATTTTAAAGGTCTTTTCAAGGTCAAGAAAATGATCACCTTTTTTCTTACTTTTTACAAGAATGCCATCAATGTATAATTCCATGGTGTTGACTAATTGTTCGTTGAAAATATTGGTCATAAGACATAAACATTACTATTTAGCAGTACATGACGAGTGTGGTGATGAAGGACATCTTTTCTAAAATGCTTCCAATAAACTCATTCGTTCACAATTTGTTGTAGTGTTGACTAGTTTGTTAGTATCTAAGAGGGGGAAATTGTCCTTAGGGAAGGCTTAATTCAAGCTGGTGAATTCGATGCACACTCTCCAGTTCTCATTGCTCTTTTTGACCATAATTAGATTAAATGACCATTATGGGAATTGATCTTCTTTTTATGGACATTTACTTACCTCTTCCACAACCGACTTAGCCTTCTTGATCCTTATTTGTCGAGCCTTTTGCATAATCGGTGGATAAAATGGATCAACATGCAAGTTATGACACATAGCTTCTCAGCTGCATGTCATTGGGTTTACATGCAATATATCTTGATTATCTTTCAAAAATTACACTAACTCCTACCTCTCTTCAATGATGAGTAGACTTTGGATGAGGAATTTATATTTTATATGATCGGGGTTAAACATTACTTCCTCAAAGGTTTAATCACTCGATTAATAGGGGTGACCTAGCTATCCTCTACCCTGTGTTGTCCATGCTTTAGTTACTAGTTTGAGTAGATACTCCCCTCAGGGTGTCTTCCTCCACCATTTCTTTTTTCTTCTCCTCCATTGGCCTAATTGCCACAATAAAGCATTATCGAGCAGAGTCTTGATTTCCCTTTATCTCCGTTACCTCTTGGTTGACATTGCATTTAAGCTAATAGTTGTAGGTGTAAGATACAACCTATATTACATGCAAGAAACCTCTCCCAAAGATGGCATTGTACATCAAATCAATAATTATTACTAAAAACTCGATCAACTTCAAGATCCCCACCACCACCATCAGATGAGCATGAAGGCTTTCCCATGGTCATGGTTATCTTTCCACCGAATCCAACCAGGTCCAGTGGCCTCTTTAAGATCTTCCATGCAGAGTTTGAGGTACATGACTTTAGATGAGCTTACTTGGTTAACCAAAAGTTTTTCTATATCCTAGTTAGCTATATAGGGGGGTAGCTCCCAATAAGTCTTGCTTGGTAAAGATGATATTCTTTGTATGATACACCTCCTTTAGTCGGTTTCATTTTTTAATCTTGGGCTTACACGATTATAATTTGAAGGTCTCCACCACAACGAATAACCTTCGCCCTGGTTGCTTTGGCGATGACATATTCACTTTGGCATACTTTCTATACAAGGCATGATATTGTTAGTCATGATTGCCTCATTTTTTTCAAGGACTGGTACAATATGGATTCATTGGGTAGTGTTATTCTAAAAGAAGCTATGAGACCTTCTCAAAGCAATACTCTACCTCGTTTTACACCTCCCCATATCACTGGTAATATTCCCTTAGTTTTTTGTCATCTCTTATTGAGCATGAGCATGGCATCCGTCTTCTTGGGGTGGGAAACGTTGGTAATGAATCTAATAGTAACGACTTAAATCATTTATATGAAGATTATGATTGATCCTGTAGGCAACGTCTCAAATCAATTCTTAACGAAATGGCCTAAGATGGAAGGGAATTTTATACACATAAAAACCTCATTATTGATCCATAAGACCATAACTTGGTGATATTGACAGAGGTGTTCGGTGCAATTTGTCTTATCATTATAAATCTTAAATGTAAAGGTGACGTACTTATTTGGGGGTTCAACTTACCTTAAGGTCGTAAGAAAGGAGACTTCATCCGATTCGTAAGATCTCTTCATGCTAACTCTTTCGTGGTATGGGTCCAATCTCATGTTACTCGTTCATCTAATTATCTATGGATGTAAATACACACTTCATCCCATTATCTACTGTTCTCATGCCATAGGGACCTATCATAGATCTTACCATTTGAGGAATATTCACCATAAAGTTACGGTCTCCCTCCTCGATTATGAGTTTTTCTCGCCTAAGGGATATGGGTAGGAATGATATCCTGGTTTCTACAACTCTCCCACTAATGTTCTATCCTCATTACGTCCGCTCAACATTGGAGACTTTCATTCTACTCCTTGCTCCGCCATCTAATTCTCTCATACTCATAAAGTCAATCCTCAAAAGCATCAATTATCCTAGACACCTAACTGCGATGATCGCATTTATTTCCTTCGTCATACTAATCATCTTTAGGACAATAATGAGATTTATGGGTACCTTTTCTCCATCACGAGTAAACAATGCATCTGATCCATCGTGGAGGAATGAGGCTTACCCATTCTTCTGTACGTTAAGGGATCCACAGTGACTCTCTCCCGAGTGTTTCCCAAAAGGTGACATTTGTGATAAAATTTTGTTTAGTGAGATCGAAGGAAAGTTGGTTATCACAAACGGTGTTAATTTTAAGTGCACAAAACTCACGTGTGTAAACCAAGCAATCACACAAGCCAAACAAATAACTATGAGGAAACTAAAGCCACTAAAAAAATAAAAAGGTGGAACACAGATTTATATGGTTAAACAAATTGCCTATATCCATTGGGGGAAAGATATTTTATTGAAGTTTTGTTAAGCATAAATTGACTTAGGTTAAGTTTAGGGTTTGTAAGTTTAATTGTGGGAACTTTCTAGATAGAATTCATCGGTTATAAAATTTCCTAGGCCTACGATCGCAGACTTGACCACTGCTATCGTGTGGAGTAAATCTGTGATCGCGACCAAAATTAGGTTTGATTTTGGTTTAGTGAACCCATACGAATTTGAAAACTTGTTAATAACCTTCAACCCTTTATTTTCTCTAATTTTCTCTCTAAAAGAAACCTTAAATTCTCTTTAAACCCTTCCCCAAGCAACCCATTTTATAAACCAAATCAAAAACAATTCCAAGACGAGTTTAGTGGGAATTTAAGAGAAGATTAAGAGAATTTCATTCAAGTTAACAAAAGGTATATATAAGGTTTTCAAGATGTTTTCAAAGGGGTTCACCTACACCATTTAATAAAGGGTTTGATTATTTTCAAGGCAAGTTACTAAACTCATCCTCTCGTTTTATATATACAATTGTTAATTTCACCTAAACGTTAATTATAAAATTAAAATTGGTTAGGAACTCTTAGGGTTTTGGAATCCCTTATGACATTGCCCTATTTTGGTGAAATTGAATAATTTCACATGGATTAAATTAGAAATTAACCTTAGTTAATATTATTGTGAAATTAGGCCATTGATTAGTAGACTTGCATATTAGGATATGATATTGAATGATGGATGTTGATGTAAAAAACTAGACTTGATCTAATTAATTAATCACAGATAAATATGAATAAAGAAATAAGACAAATGATTTTTAAAGTGGTTCAGCCTTAATGAAAATGGCCTACGTCCACATCTTGTATTGCTGGGTGTTTTGCCTTGATCTTAATTATGATCACAAGTGATCGATTACCCCATTGTGGAGGGGGTTACAATGTATTTATAGCCCTTAGGCTGTCCATATGAATAGACAATATGTCGTTATTTAATAGACATATACATTTTTACATAATTAGAAAGTTCATTGAATCTATTTTTATCGCTTGATCTTCTTGGCTAGATGCTCTGTACCTTGAGTAGCTCGATACGCTGAGTTGTTTGGTGAATATATTTTATGCCATGGAGGATGACACGTGTCTTCATATAACTGATCCACGTCAGCTGACTAATTTTTGTATCAACAGAAGCCCCCAATGTTTCACAGTTTAGGTTAGATATAAAAGTGTGGAACATTATGCCTAGAGGTTGCTCGGACACATTTACCCAGTCTCATTATATAATTGGCCCACATTTAATGATTTTTGAGCACGAAATGGCAAGACTAGTAAATATTTTAAATCTTCACAGACGCTTGGGTATTTACGTCTTTTTCATCATTTAGCCGTCGGAAATGCAATCGTCGTCTCTAGTGATCATTACTTTTCTCGCTTCCCGAAGCAACACATTTAAAAGCGATAGAATCAAATCATCTTCTAAATTTTGCCTTTTAGACTTCCAAGCCTTTTTTATTCTCACTTTCTCTTCTTACGCTCGTTCCTTCTGCCATCCGCCTTTGCGTATTTCTCAATTTTTTGTAAGAACTTCTTATTTCTTCTTTCTTTGCGTTAACCATCATGGTTTATCTTATCGAATTGTTTAATAAGTTCTGAGATGATTTTGCAATTCCTTCTTTGGTTCTTCTGGAAGAACCTACTTGTCCTTCTGATTTATTTTCTTTAGCTGAGGGACACTGGTTTCCTTCCATTTTTGTAGCGAAATGTGGCTTTTCTTTCCCGCCTAATCCCCTGTGTTTGGAATTTTGCCAATATTTTGATATTGTTCTTGCAAGAGTAGTTTCAAATACATGAAAGGTAGTTAATGGCGTACATATGTTGAATCAAATTCATGGACCTCATTCAGGGAATCCTAAAATTATGTACTGTTATAAATGGGTTACTAGCGACACCACCTTTTATTTAAAAACTAGGTATTCGCATAGAGATTTAGTGGTCAATATCCTTGATGCTAATAGGGATTATTTTGATTATGGGGTTGTGATGAAAAATTGACAACACCCCCCGTTAAAAGGAAAAAATGTATACCAAGGTCCCAGATGTCCACTTTATGGCAACGTGATAGGTTGTTTTTAGTTTTTCAATTTAGCTCTATATTTGTTTGATGAAATGTGTCATTGACGCTTATTTTTTATTTATTGCAGTTGACAGTAAAAGGAAATCCCCAAAAGAGAGTGACATTAATTTAAAAGATTTGAAATTTATCTCGGGGTTGCATCGATCAATAGAATGGGAACATGTGACTGCTTCCTATTTGTTGCGATACAATAACACCACTCATTCTTTTATTGCTCGTCCTCTTGTTCCTCCCTTGGTGATTGATCTTGAGCAAGCTTCAACATCTTCTTCATTTGTTGAAGAAGCTTCTCCCGATTTGGGTATTTCTATTGCTGACCGGATGACGAAGAAGAGGAAAGTGCCTGAATTCTTTGCCAAATCTTCTCCTAGTACTGAAGGGGTGAAGAAGAACAAAGATGATGCTTCAACTAAGAAAAAGGATGTTGTTCCTCCTGCGAAAGATATCAGCAAGAAGCCCCCTATTGCCCCTAAAGAGGCAGCACCTTTGATTGAAGACGTTGTCTCAAAAGAGGGAGCACCTTTAATTAAAGCTGTTGTTAATCAAGAAGAGATAACACCTGTGATTGAAGGTGCTCCTTTAAGGAGGCTGAGGAGGTGTCTTGCTGAAAAGCCAGTGCATCCTGTTTTCTAACCTACTGGAATTGGCATTTCTTCTTTGAGGGCTAGTTCTCCATTCATCCTTACTCCTAGCTTGGCCAAGAAGCTGATCAAGTCTGGGACTCTCCCTGATTATCGAGTTACTAAAACTTCAAATTCTCGGGACAAGGTTACTGATTTGACAGCCCTACACCTTGTCTCAGTAAGTGGTCATTATACTTATCTTTTTAATTCTTCATTGCCATCTTCATACTCTGATTCGTGCCTTTCTTCTTCTTGCAGTTTTTGGTGTACTTCGATAATATCATGGAGAAGGATGAAGCTATTAAAGCTTCAACCTCATCTAGTGGAGTAGAGGAATCCATTGTTGGGTTATCAAAATCTTTGGGGGAGTTCCGATAGAAATACAAAGAGGACAAAACGGTCTGGGAGAATAAATTCCAATCTTTCGAGACAGCTCGTCAACAAGATGATACGGCTTGAGATCAGGCTGTAAATGCCTCCAAGGAATTGGAGGAAAAATTAAAAGTTGCTCTTTCCAGCCAAGTAGAGGCTGATGGCAAGCTTAAAGAGGCTGAATGGCGAAGAAAGAGCTTGAGGAAAAGGTAAAGTCTGTTAAAGATCTTCTAAGGGAGAAAACTTCTTCGGAGAGAGCGAATAGGAAAACTATTATGAAGAAATCCTTTAGCTCTGGCTGGAACAAAGGGTGGAATAAATCTTTGGTTGTAGTCTCTTCCCAGATAGACTACGAAAGTTTGAAATACTTTAGAGATGGATAGGTTGCAGCTCTGAAGCAGTTAAATGTTGCTGATGACTCTGAACTGTTTCAGAAACACACTCATGGCCCTCCTCCTACTATTAAAGAAGAAGAAGATGATGGATATGCATATGATGAATCTTCTATGGTGATAGTAGAACAAACACCTGCTGTTATCATTCCTTAATCCTCCGAGCAAGTTCAACAGGCAACGACTTCTACCGAGCAATGCCAACTACCCTTCGAGCAACCAACTCCTTCATCCAAATTGGCTAAAGATGTTGTAGGAAATAAGGAGAAGGTATAGAGTTGTTCGGCTCTTTAACTATGTTATTTTTCTATTTTTCCCTTTTTGTTGTAACTTTGGTTGTACTTTTTCCTCCTGTAATCAATAAAATGGACTTTTTTTTTTATCTATTATGAGTTTTCTCCTTTACTTGCTCGAATTGTATCGTTGTTGATCCATTTTTACTTTTCCTTGCTAGTTTATTGCCAAGATGGAACTCTTGTCAGCTTATGATACAGAGTTGATGAAGAAATGTAATGCTTACTTCAAAGTTGGTCGTGCAGATTTTACTAAAGCACAAATAGTTGATATTGAAATAGCGTTGCTAAAGCCGTTTATTGAAAATAAACTATTTAAGCAACTCCGAAAGTTTGTTGAAGAAACTCTTTACTTAAATCAAAATGATTTTGAACACAGGATGTGTTAACAAAAATTATGTACGAGATATGGACAAGATTTGATAACAAGTTTTAGTAAACAGTTTAAAATATTTTAAACTCAGCACACAACAGAATGGGATGAGAAGATGTAGAAATATTAATACTCAGGATTTTTAACGTGGTAAAACCTCAACCTTGAGGAAACATCCACGACTCCCTCTACGGAGTAAAACAAGAAAATATCACTAAAACAAATATGTGAGTTACAATCTATTTAGCTAACATGCACACAATAACAAGTCTATACAAGTTCAGGATTGTACCCTCTGGCGTCCTTAAACTTTTCTGCAGATCTTGATTGTTGATGTAGTCTTCTCAGTTTGTCAACTCTTCCTTTGTTTCAGCAGTATACGTCGACTTATGTTCACCAAATCTTATAGCCAACACTTTCAGTGTATGTAGTGTGAAGATGTTTGTGAAAAGTGTTCTATAACACATGCATGCACACACGCACTCTTATTAGTTACAAACAATCCTAACAAATTACATATAAAGTCTATATGAAGTGAGTTTGTTATTTTTCTTTCTTACAAAACCAAAAACCTTTTGACCTTTCAAAATAACCCAGATTCCACGGAGATCTTGCTTAAGAAATCGGTCAAGACCTTTTTCAATCTATTTTGAAAATATTTAGAAGATTGAAAACCCTCCAAGTGCGAATCCAACTAGGTCAGGTTAAGTTTTGTAAAAATAGAAACAGAAAAACATCTATTGTTGATTCTGAATAAAGAAAATGTTTTAACAGAAAACAATCAACAACGAACTTCTCAAGATGAGAAATAAAATGCAACTAAGTGTGTTGTGACATGAAAAACTTCAGATCTATGATTTCTATTGAATCAGAAACAAGATCTGAGTAAGTGTCTAAGTTGGAAATAAGATTTTATGAACACAAGGTTACAGCAACCCAAGATCACTCAACTCGAACTCTCATAAACTCAAGAAACACTAAGGATGGTGTTTATTTGGTTATGGTGTTTTTGAAGAGGTAAGTGGTTTAGGTTGGAGAAGGTTTTGACGAAGTTAGGGTTTCTAACTTGACTCTATGGTTTCTCTCTCTCTCTTCTCTCTCTTCTCTCTCTCTCTATATTCTCTGAGACTTTTCAAAATGACAAAAGCTTTCGAAGGCTGAGATGAGAGTCCTTTAAATAGGAAGAGAAGAAGATTCCAGACTATCGTTCAAAAACAACGTCTGAGATTGAGTCAAGCTCCTTTGACTTCAATCCAAGGGCTCACAACAGGCGGTGGATTAAACAGGCTGTGATTGGCTTAAAGGTATACACGGGGATTCACTCAGGCGACATGCATACCATTGATAAGGGTTGATCCAAGGGCTGTAAACATGCGAAGCTTTGTCTCTGTAAAGAAACACAACTTTGGCCAATTAGAGAGCAGCAAGTGTTGGCCATAGAACGAATGCAAACGCGCGTCCCAAACTAATTACAAAGCCAACCCTGGAGTCTCTGGCGCTTTCGGTTTCTACCCAGAGTAACTTAAGGCCAAAAATCACAACAATATATATTTAGATATTAACCCCAAAACTTTTTAAATCAAGTTTTAATTTAATAAAACCTTAATTAAAAGATGTTTAAAATTCCCAAAAAATTAATAAAAATTAAATTGAGGGATTTAAACACACTCACCACATTAATACACATAAAGGTGCAATATGATATGCAAAGATTAAGTTCTAAGTGTGTGAGTGATGGCTATAGTCTCAGGATCATTACAAGATGAATATGAGAAGAAGCAATACAATCTCTGAGGCTCTTTGGTTTCTAGGATGGACACAATTTTGTCACAATTTCCAAACTAGATGAGCTCTTATAGAGTCTAGACTCAAATGAGTCAAAAGTATAAGGGCTTCAGATATTCTCGAGCCTGATGCTTCTGAGCGAGCAATTGATGCTTATCAATATTTAAAATATTTTCTTGATCGAGTTATGGCGAATAATGTGGCTTATTATGAAATAATAGAAGATCGCCAAGGAGTAATCGAAGAACCTCAATTTCAGCACAAAGTAACCATTGCTCTTATGCATGAAGGTTATGAGAAAAAGTACCAACAGTTGAGTGTTGATCGGGGCTAGGACAAATTTATCTTAGCCCATAAGAAGAGAGAAAGTGTGCTAAAACTTGAAGCTGAGGATCATAGCAACATTGCCAAGATGTTGAAGGAGGAAAATATTGCCTTTCGAGAAGAAATGAGACAACTAAAGTCTGCCTCTTCTTTTGGACCTCTGGTACCGGTCAGTGATGAGGGCTTTTCATTTTTTGAAACTGAAAATGCTGAATTGAGAGGAGAACTGGAGGCTTTGAAATAAGTCCGACCTATATCCTCCTTGCGGGGTAGAGCTAGAGCTGCTCGGAGCAGCATTGAAGAGACTAAGACTCAACAAGCCTTAGCAAATCAGGTTGTTTAACTGAAAACCAAAGATCAAGCTCTAGTTGAGATGTCCCGGAAAATTCAAAGTCTTACCGAACAACTTTCCAATCAGAGTTTTACATTAGAAAGTAAAGAAAACTTAGTAAATAAACTTCATCGGCAAGTTGAGAGATTAACTTATCAATTTCACAAGAAGCGTAGAGAGTTTTGGATGGGGGGATACAATGAAGCTTTGTGTCATCTTGATGCTTAGTTGAAATAATCAAATAATGAAGGATACAACCAGGGATGGCCGAATGCCCTGACCGTGATGAAAATTGAGAAAGGAAATTCCTTATGGGATTGGTATGAGCCTGGATTACTTGATCTGTCTGTGCCTCCATTTAAACTACATGTCAGTTGGATTCCAGCCCGTGCCATTCCTCAATGTTTGATCTCCAAATACCTTAGTGATTATGAGGTATCTCGACCTCAACATCTGCTTGATCAGCCAAGTTCGAGCAACACCAGAATGTTATGGGATTTGAATTTTATCAACTCTCCTTATGACCTAGATGATCCTCTAGTTGGAATGGAGCCTGTACCTAAATCGGAAGGAAAAAAGAGAATAGAATAGGAAATTTGTATATTGTTAGTAATTATTAAATGACACATCATCTTTTGTAATTTTACTTTCCTTGGAAATGAATGCATTGTATGATATTTTTATTATCAATATATCTTTAAAGGGACAATTTGTCCTGTTTTATTTTAATTTCCTAGACAATGGAACTTTGCCCCATTTGTTGCCTATTTGTAGTGACTTGTCACCCTAAGTGCCTAAGCAATGGAATTATTTTCATCCAATGGCCCTGCTTAGTTATAGAAATCTTATCTAAATTACCTTGGTGCCTAAGTAGTGGATGACCCTTGAGGTCACCCATCTTCTTGCCTAGTTTTGGATGCCTCTTGAGGTCACCCATAATCAAACATGCCTTGCCTTATATGATTGTTGTGCCAATATTATTGGTTAAGTTCATTGATGCCGACCAACCTTGGTTGGTGGTTACTGATAACCGACCAACTGTAGTTGGTGGTTGCTAATATCCAACCAATCGTAGTTGGTGGTTGTTGATATGACGACCAACCTTAGTTGGTGGTTGTTGATGCCTTCTTGCAAAATTCAAGTTACACTACACCAAAAATAGCAATTTGTCACACCCTGATATAAAAATTCTGGCCAGTTTAAAACTGTGCCAGATTTTGGCACGATTTAATAGAAATTTGGCACACTTTAAAACAGTGCCAAAATTTGGCACTGTTTTAAAGTGTGCCAAAATTGAGTACACTTGACTAAAATATAAAATACCCTAAAAAAATTATTAGAGTAACTTTGTCTAACCCGTTTTTTTTTCCCGCTCACCCTCTCATGCTCTCCCGATTTCTCTCGGCTCAGCTCTCTCTCTAGTCCGTGTGGAGAGCTCTCTTCGGTCCGTTCAGCTCAGTCTCTCCTCTCATCTCCCTATCTTTATCTCCACTCAGGTCTCTCTCACTTCAATCCAGATGACTAAGTCTTTACCAAGAATTTATTTTACCCGATTTGGGCATTGGATGGCACGATCTAATGTTTTTTTAGATCTGATTAAAAGGGGTGAAACGCAACCCGTATTTGGTAAATGCTTGCTCGTTTCTGGTATAATATATTCCTATTTTTATATTGATATTCTTGGTTAAATTTGGTATATATCTGATACATCATGTTTGGTTTTGTTTATATATGTGCTGAGTTGTGGATTTCGTTTATATATGTGCTCGTTTCTGGTTTTGTTTATACATTGACTGTTGTGGATTTCGTAATATCCACCGGGGTTACGACTATGGGTACAAATAAGGAACTTTACAGATTTGAAACTGTCATGAACACACCTAAAATTGAGGTTTTGGTGAACCTTGATTCAGCATCACTGGTCACGGACATAAAAATCTGACAAGGAGACTTTAGTAATCCTATTAATATAACAGACCAAATGACTTTGTAGTCGTCTCCTGTTTAAATCTCTCAATTGCTACTCACATTAATAGAGTGGTGGTTCGGGGGCATACCTCAATCGAGGCCCTTGAATCTGGATTCACCTGGGATAAAAGAGGACACCGCAGTCTCTATAATGAAGGGGATCGTTTATGGTCCAAATGTTTCTCATTTGAAGGACTCTGATGCTGAGGATCTAGAGAATTATTAACTACACTCACAACAAGAAAATGCATTTATATAATTATTTTTAAAAATGACCTAATGTTGGTTTAAAATACAGTAATTAAAAGTATAATACTATTAGATATTTGACTTGTTGTAGCATAAATTATCATGAAAATACTAGTTCACATTATTTTACATAACAGTTTATTAAAAAAAAGTAGCACAAGATCTAGTTTTATGACTCTTTTTGTAATATTTATAAATAGATCTTACTTCTTTTTATTATTTTTATGACAGTTCCTTAGAATAAATACTCCTACTAGCGATAATATACCATATCTATAGCGCTCTTCATCGAAAGTATAGAACTTTTCCCCCTACCTCTTGAGGAGTGAAAGTAGCGTTTTAGGTTAATGTTGGAGATGATTTTAATAGTAATATAACAAATCTCTACTTATATGATCTATTTTCATACACTTTTATTTACGTTGTATTTATTTTTTCATCTGAATTTGCAGTCTCAAATTTGAAGGCTGAAATCATAATCTGAAAAATATGTTCATTTTTGTCTTTTTGTGCTTTGATTGTAATACTGTTTATTTGAACTGTTTCTTTATCTCGAGGAGTGAAAGTAACTTTTGAGGTTGAAGTTGGAGATGCTTTTAATAGTACTATAACAAATCTCTACCTATATGATCTATCTGTGTACACTTTTCTTTAAGATGTGTTTATTTTTTTGTGAGTAGGTAGGAGATCCCAAGTTTTTATTTGAAGGCAAAACCATACAAAGAATGACGCTTCTTATTATGAGCACCTTGAATTGAGATCACTTCATTTGTTTGACAAAGGTTCAACTCAGGCCAGTTCCATCCATTCTTAATCAAGTTACTACAGGTAACTACATGCAATGAATTATTTCTACTCAGCATTTATAGTTTGTCTTTTTCATTCTATATCTGATCATTCCTTTCAAAGTTTAAAAATCACTTCATGGCTTACTTTATGAGATTATTTAGTTAAATTGGTGGAAGGGATTTGCTGATGGTTTTGTTTTGGAATTTCCTACTGCTGTTGAGTTTATTTTAAATGTTAAAACATGTCGGATTTAACGAATAAACAAATGAAGTGACCGCGTAATTGCGAGTCTCCCCGTTTGACAATATGACGATAATTTCAAAATACGTATATTAGACTTAAAAATAAGTCGTTTGAGGGTGAAAATCCAAACCAGCCTCCAAACAGACCCGTAAGAGGCACGAACACCTCGCACGGGACCAATGTAGCTTGTAGGAACTGACTGCATATTCACGGGTCTCCCGGTTTGAGAATATGACGATAATATGCAAAAATAACACTAAGACGTAAAAGCAGGCCGTTAAAGGGTGAAAACCTCAACCAGCCCCAAACGGACCCGTAAGAGGCACGAACATCTCGAACGGGACCAATGTAACTTGTACAAACTAACCGCATAGTCCCACTGGGTCTGCCGGTTAGAGAATATGACGATAATTTGCAAAAATCAACACTTAAACTTAAAAACAGGCCATTAAAGTGTGAAAACCTCAACCAGCCCCTAAACGGGCTCGTAAGAGGCATGAACACCTCGCACGGGACCAATGTAACTTGCAGAAACTGACCGCGTAGTTCCGGGTCTCTCAGTTTGAGGATACGATGATAATTTGTAAAAATCAACACTTAGACATAAAAATAAGCCGTTAAAGGGTGAAAATCCAAACCAGCCCCCAAACCACCCCGTAGGAGGCACGAACACCTCGCACGGGACTAATATAACTTGTTGGAACTGACCGCGTAGTCACGGGTCTCCCGATTTGAGAATATGACGATAATTTGTAAAAATCACACTTAGACTTAAAAGCAAGCCATTAAAGGGTGAAAACCCAAATCAGCCCCCAAACGACCCTGTAAGAAGCACGAACACCTCGTACGGGACAAATATAACTTATAGGAACTGACCGCATAGTCCCGAGTCTCCCGATTTGAGAATATGATAATAATTTGCAAAAATCAACACTTAAACTTAAAAATAAGACATTAAAGGGTGACAACCCAAACTAGCCCCAAACGGACCCGTAGGAGGCACGACATCTCGCACGGGACCAATGTAACTTGTGGGAACTAACCGCGTAGTCCCGAGTATCCTGGTTTGAGAATATGACGATAATTTGTAAAAATCACACTTCTTAAAAACAAGCCGTTAAAGGGTGAAAACCCAAATCAGCACCCAAACGACCCCGCAAGAGTCACGAAGACCTCGTAGGGGACTAATGTAACTTGTAGGAACTAACCGCCTAGTCCCGACTCTCCCGGCTTGAGAATATGATGATAATTTGTAAAAATCAACACTTAAAATTAAAAACAAGCCGTTAAAGGGTGAAAATCCAAACCAACCCTCAAACGACCCCGTAAGAGGCACGAACACCTCGTACGGGACCAATATAACTTGTACGAACTGACCGCGTAGTCTCGGGTCTCCCGGTTTGAGAATATGACAATAATTTGCAAAAATCAAGACTACTTAAAAACTGGCCGATAAAGGGTGAAAACATAAACCAGTCACCAAACGACCCCATAGAAGGCACGAACACCTCGCACGGAACCAATGTAACTTGTAAGAACTGACCGCGTAGTCCCGGGTCTCCTGGTTTGTGAATATGACAGTAATTTGAAAAAATCACACTTAGACTTAAAAACAAGCCGTAAAAGGGTGAAAACCCAACCCCTCCCTGCCAAACGACCCCGTAGGAGGCACAAACACCTCGCACGGGACCAATGTAACTTGTAGGAACTAACCGCGTAGTCTCGAGTCTCCCAGTTTGAGAATATGACGATAATTTGCAACAATCAACACTTACTTTAAAATAAGCCGTTAATGGATGAAAATCCAAACCAACCCCCAAACGACCCCATAGGAGGCACGAACACCCCGCACAGGACCAATGTAACTTGTTGGAACTGACCGCATAGTCTCGGGTCTCCCGGTTTGAGAATATGACGACAATTTGCAAAAATCAACACTTAAAATTGAAAGCAAGCCGTTAAAGGTTGAAAACCCAAACCAGACCCCAAACGACGCCGTAGGAGGCACAAACACCTCGCACGGGACCAATGTAACTTGTTGGAACGGACCGCATAGTCCCGGGTCTCCCGGTTTGAGAATATAATGATAATTTGCAAAAATTAACACTTAAACTTAAAAACAAGCCATTAAACGGTGAAAACACAAACCAACCCCCAAACGACCCCGTAGGAGGCACGAACACCTCGTACGGGACTAATGTAACTTGTAGGAACTGACCGTGGAGTCCCGGGTCTCCCGGTTTGAGAATATTACAATAATTTACTAAAATCAACACTTAAACTTAAAAATAAGCCGTTGATGGATGACAATCCAAACCAGGCCCAAACGGACCCGTAGGAGGCACAAACATCTCGCACGGGACCAATGTAACTTGTTTGAACTGATCACGTAGTCCTGGGTCTCTCGGTTTGAGAATATGATGATAATTTGCAAAAATCAACACTTAAACATAAAAACAAGCCGTTAAAGGGTGAAAACCCAAACCAGCCCCCAAACGACCCCGTAGGAGGCACGAACACCTCGTACAAAACCAATGTAACATATTGGAACTGACCGCGTAGTCCCGAGTCTCCCGGTTTGAGAATATGATGATAATTTGAAAAAATCAACACTTAAACTTAAAAACAATCCGTTAAAGGGTGAAACCCTAAACTAGCCCCCAAACGACCCCGTAGGAGGCACGAACACCTCGCACGAGACCAATGTAACTTGTAGGAACTGACCTCGTAGTCCCGGGTCTCCCAGTTTGAGAATATGATGATAATTTACAAAAATCACACTTAGACTTAAAAACAAGCCATTAAAGGGTGAAAACCCAAACCAGCCCCCAAATGACCTCGTAAGAGGCATGAACACCTAACACGGGACCAATATAACTTGTAGAAACTGGTCGCATAGTCCCGGGTCTCCCGATTTGAGAATATGACGATAATTTGCAAAAATCAACACTTACTTAAAAACAAGTCGTTAATGGGTGAAAATCCAAACCAGCCCCCAAACGACCCCGTAGGAGGCACGAACACCCTACACGGGACCAATGTAAGTTATTGGAACTGACCGCGTAGTCCCGGGTCTTCCAGTTAGAGAATATGATGATAATTCATAAAAATCAACACTTAAACTTAAAAACAAGCCCTTAATGGGTGAATATCCAAACCAGCTCCCAAACGACCCCGTAGGAGGCACGAACACCTCGCACAGGGCCAATGTAACTTGTTGGAACTAACCGCGTAGTCCAGGTGTCCCGATTTGAGAATATGCTGATAATTTGTAAAAATCACACTTAGACTTAAAAATAAGCCGTTAAAGGGTGAAAACTCAAACCAACCCCCAAACGACCCCGTAAGAGGCACGAACACCTCGTACGGGACCAATGCAACTTGTAAGAACTGACCGCATAGCCCCGGGTCTGTCGGTTTGAGAATATGACAATAATATGCAAAATTCAACACTACTTAAAAACAGGTCGATAAAGGGTGAAAACATAAACCAGCCACCAAACGACCCCGTAAGAGGCACGAATACCTCGTTCGGGACCAATGTAACTTGTAGGAACTGACCGCATAGTCTCGGGTCTCCCGGTTTGAGAATACGATGTTAATTTGCAAAAATCAAATCTTAAACTTAAAAGCAAGTCGTTAAAGGGTGAAAATCCAAACCAGCCCCCAAACGACCCCGTAGGAGGCACGAACACCTCGCACGAGACCAATGTAACTTGTAGGAACTAACCGCGTAGTCTCGAGTCTCCCGATTTGAGAATATGACGATAATTCGCAAAAATAACACTTAGACTTAAAAGTAGGCCGTTAAAGGGTGAAAACCTAAACTAGTCACCAAACATTCCCGTAGGAGGCACGAACACCTCGCACGGGACCAATGTAACTTTTAGGAACTGACCGCATTATCCTGAGCCTTCCGGTTTGAGAATATGACGATAATTGGTAAAAATCAACACTTAGACTTAAAAACAAGTCGTTAAAGGGTGAAAACCCAGACCATCCCCCAAACGACCCCGTAGGAGGCGCGAACACCTCGCACGGGACCAATGTAACTTGTAGGAACTGACCGTGTAGTCCCGGGTCTCCCGATTTGAGAATATGATGATAATTTGCAAAAATCACACTTAGACTTAAAAACAAGCCGTTAAAGGGTGAAAAACCCAAACCAGTCCCCAAACGACCCCGTAGGAGGCACGAACACTACGCACGAAACAATATAACTTGTAGGAACTGACCGCGTAGTCTCGGGTCTCCAAATTTGAGAATATGACTATAATTTCAACTCCTATATGTAATTTTTTAGTTTGAGTAAAAAAAAAATTGTAAATTATTGGGTTACTAATATTGTATCTTTTTTTTATCCTATTTTTTTTACAGGATAACAGTTTATCGTTGGCATTTATTCACGTGGAATACACAGAGAACTCAATGGTTTACAACAAGGGGTTTATTCATGCTTCCATTTTTTTGTGTTATGGCCGTGCGGGCTTTTGTACCTTTATTGTTAACTTTTATGGTTGTACGGGCTTTTGTAAGTTAATTGTTATATTTTGTGGCCGTGCGGGCTTTATGTTAGACAGGTTTTGTTTTAGCAGGTTTTGGAATGTCCAGAAAATAGAGGAAACTCTGCCCAATTTTTTTTTGGCATGTGAACTATTACAGACTTGTATTATTTTGAAGTTTGTATGTACATTAGTTTATCAACAACGTGCAATATTTTTAATTTGTGAATTTTTGTGCTTTCAAATAATTAATTTTTTTTCTTTTTATAAAAAAATTTGGCACAGTTAAAAACTTTGGCAAAAGTGTATCATATTTTGGCACGGTGTTGAACTGTGCCAAATTTTTTTAAACTGTGCTGAATCTGGCACAGTTAAAAACTATGACAAAAGTGTGTCAGAAATATCAAATTCTGACACGATTTAAAAGTGTGCCAGAAGTGTTCCTGTTTGGCCAAATCTGGCACACTTTTGAGCCGTGCCAGAAAAAAATGACCATTTTGGAACACCTGATTGTAGTACAGTTCAAAATCATGCTAGATTTGATCTGGTACAGTTTTAAACCGTGCCAGATTCCTATTTTTGGTGTAGTGTTAGTGTGTAGCACAAGTACTCCAAAAAAATTGAACTAAAAAGAATATCGGAAAAATATCATTTTTATTCATATTGAAAGGACGGAATACATGTGAATCTACATTACTGATAATATTTATTCATATTGGAATGCTTTGCATTCCACGCATTTTTGAATTCTTCCCCCTCTAAAGTTTCTATTCTGTAGGTTCTAGGTCAAATAATCGCTGTTACACGATAAGGCCTATGCCAATTGTCCTCCAGCTTATTATGATTCTGAATGACTTTCTTGAGTATATAATCTCCCTCCTTGAGATCACATTTCTTGACCTGTTTATTGTAGAAGATGGTAGTCCGTTGCTGGTTACCTCTGTTTGCCCGTTTCTCTGAGGATGGCCTGGTGCAGAATGAATCTTTTAAACATTGGACGGTTGACAGTACACAGCGAACTCCTCATTATCAAATTGGATACCATGACCGGTGATGAAAGCATGTGGCAGACCATATCTGCAAATAATATTCTTCCAAATGAACTGATAGACCCTTTCATATTCCAGGTTAATGAGAGGATCAGCTTCCACCCATTTTATGAAGTAATCAATAACGACTACCAAGTATTTGAATCGTCCTTTGGTAGTTGGCAGAGGCCCGACCAAGTCTATTCCCCACATAGAAAATGGACAAGGTGAGGTAATGGGAGTTAATAATGCCTGGGGATGTCTTCATATCATGGAGACCTGTTAACACTTATCGCATTTCTTGGCATAAGTTGTGCAGTCAGCTCGCATCGTTGGCCAATAGTATCCCTGCGTCGTTATCCTTTGCAAAAGAGTTTGACCTGCTACATGGGCTCCACAAAAGCCTTCGTGAATTTCTTCTATCAAATCTTTAACTTCTGGCGGATGAACACGTCTCTGTAGACCTGCTATTATACCTCCTTTGTATAGAACTCCATTATTTAAGACATACCTAGCAGCTTTAAACTTGAGCCTCTTGGGCATAAGTTGGTCGGTTGGTAAAATGCCTTCTTCAATATACGCTCTGATGGGATCCATCTAGGAAGGTCCCATATCTAAAGTGATAAACTTCACATTAAATCGTCATCAATGCTCCGATCTACAAGTATCTCAATAGGAATCATTCTTCGTATCTTGGTGCGGGTAGCTGAGGCTAACCGGGCTAGTGCATCAGCCTTCGCATTCTCTAGTCTTGGTATTCTAATCACTTGGACTGCTGTGAAATTGGACACAATATCCATAGCTTTTGTGTGATACCTAGACATGAATTCTCCCTTTGCCGCGTACAACCCGAGAATCTGATTTACGACTAGCTGTGAATCACTAAACACCGCAACTTGCTCTACATTCAGTGTTTTGGCTAAACTAAGGCCCACAATTGCAGCTTCATACTCAGCTTCATTATTGGAAGCTTTGAATTAGAAACAAATAGCATATTCTATATCCAATCCATTCGGACTATTAAGAATTATTTTGGCTCCGCCGCCTGTGGCACACGAAGAGCCATCAATATACAAATTCCATACAGAGATACAGTTATCAAATCCTTGGTCTGGCAAAGTCCCGTGATGGAATATTTAGTGCTTTTTTTTTATCATCCCTCGCCTCTGGTCTTTTATCATAGGATTCTTTTTGATTTGTCACCATCCCCTCCGACAAGTTTGCTGATGGGAGTTGATCGAGGATGGTTTTTTATGATCCTCTAACATTCACAGGTTGTTGTACATTAGATCCCTGTTGGTCAGAGTTATCTGGATAAGTAAATTCAGCAATAAAATCATCCACTACCTGCCCTTTGAAAGAAGACCTTGGCTCATAGACGATGTCATATTCACCTAACTCCACCACCCAATACATAAATCTTCCAGATTTTTTCGGCTTGTGTAAAGCCTGTCTGAGTGGTATGTCGGTGTATACCACTATGGTATGGGCTTGGAAGTACGGTTTCATTCTCTTGCTCGCCTCGATCAATGCTAATGCCAGCATCTCCAATTTTGGGTACCTAATCTCTGCTCCTCGGAATGCCTTGCTTGTGTAATACACCGGCTTCCACACCCCATTGTCTAACCTTATCAACGCTGAATTGACTGCACTTTCTGAGACAACCGGGTACAAGTATAATTTCTCTCCCACTACCGGCCTGGATAGCAAAAGAGGTGTCCCTAAATATTTCTTCAACTCTTGGAACACCCTCTCACACTCATCATTCCACTCAAAAGTTTTTTCGAGTGTATTGAATAATGGAAGACATCTATCAGTTGCTCGTGATAGGAACCTGTTTAGAACTGCCACACGCCCCATGAGGCTTTGTACTTCCTTCTTCGTAGTTAGATATTATAATTCTAACAAGGCTTTGATCTTTTTCGGATTTGCCTCGATGCCCCATTGATTCATAATATACCCGAGGAACATGCCTTCTTGTATGCCAAAGATGCACTTGATCGGGTTCAGCTTCATCTGATATTTCTCCATTTGGTCAAATGTTTGGCCGAGGTCAGCTATGTGGTCAGCAACCTTTTTGCTCTTAGTTAGCTTGTCATCGATGTAAACCTCTATATTTCTGTTGATTTACTCTGCGAACACCTTGTTCATTAACCGCTAGTATATAGCACCTGCATTTTTAAGACTAAAAGGCATAACATTATAACAGTATGTTACTCTTGGGGTAATAAAAGAGGTACTTTCCCTTACTTTTGGTTTCATCTTAATTTGGTTGTGGCCGGAATAATCATCCATCAAGCTTAGCAATTCATGCCCCGAAGTAGCATCTACCAGTTGATCTATTCGGGGTAGAGGGAAATGATCTTTTGGGCAGGCTTTGTTCAGATCTGTGAAATCCATACATATTCTCCATTTATTGTTCTTCTTTTTTACTGTCACCACATTAGCTAACCAATCAGGATATTTGACATCCTTAATAAAAGAGGCCCTTTGCAGTTTCTCTACTTCCTCTTGAATAGATTGGTTCTTCTTTGGGCTAAAGACCCTTCTTCGTTGCTTCACCGATTTGATCTCCTTATTAACTTTGAGTTCGTAACACAAGAAGGCTGGGTCTATCCCCGGCATATCTTCATGACTCCACGCGAAAGTTTACTTTCTATCCCGTAAAAATGCCACCAACTCTTTCTTTATTGTCAGATCAAGTGAAGCACCAATTTGAGTTGTTCTTTCTAGTCATTCATCATCTAGAATAATTCTCTTTGTTGCTTCCATGACTTGACCCTTTACGAGCTCTGATTCGTTTTTGGGGTCTAGTGTTTCAATCTCCGACTCTTCATACTCATCCACTTGGTAAATGGTGTTCTTCTTCCTGGTTTCCTCTAATTCTTCTTATTTGGCAGATGAATAGTAGCATTCCCGAGATACTTTCTGATCGCCCTTCATAAGTCCCACACCAAAGTTAGTCGGGAACTTCAAGCATTGATGTACCGTAGATGGAATTGCTTCAAACGTTTTCAGACCTACTCTTCCCATGATTATATTGTAAGTTGATTGGACATTTTTATCCATTACGAAACAGCATACTTTTTCTGTTCTGCAAGCAGGCCAGGCACCAATAAGCATGTCCAACTTGATCATCCCAAGTGGAAAGACTTTTTTACCGAAGAAACTGATAAGGGGCCATTGGTACGGCTCCAACTGGGCGAATTTAAAGTTTAGACTGTCAAAGCAAGGGTAGAATATGATGTCTTCCAAGATACCATTATCTACCAATACTCTTGAGATGATTACATCATTTGTCCTCATCTTGATCACCAAAGGATCGTCGTGAGGATACAAGATACCTTCCAGATCACTTTTGGAAAAAACGATGACTAATTTATCCTTATTGACCTTCCTCGGACGATCTTTCTCTGCCAGATTTATCCATTGTATGTAGGAACAAGCTTGGGCCTCATTGAGGTAAGCTTTCCTTTCAGCGGTATGATCACCACCTCCTGCATCTCCACCTGTTATCATACTACAGTCAAACGAACCAAAGAGGATTGAAAATACCTCGCGTTCTGGTTGTCTAGACTTTTTAAGGAGATCGGGGTCATCTTTATGGTCCCTTTTCTTGTCATCTCTTGGTCGGCGAGGAGATTTAGACCTTTGTCGTGCTCTGCTATTGGTCTTCTCACCATTCTGGCGATCAACAAACTTGTTCAATGTCCCTCGTCTAATGAGTTCCTCGATCTCATTTTGGAGAGATACGCACCGATTGGTCGTGTGACCGTGGTCTTTATGGAACTCGTAATACTTGGACTTATCTCTCCTTTCGGGGGCTGTCCTCAATTTCTTCGGCCAATTTAGTTCGTCGTTGTTTTTTATCTCCTCCAGAACATGGTTTATTCCTACCTTTAAGGGGGTATAATTTGAATACTTTCTCAAATGCTTAATCATTTCTTTACCTTTCGATTTCAAAAATTGGCTCCATTATGCTTATGATCCTTCTTCTCCGACCTGCCTTCAGCTTTGGTTTCCGCTTTTGCCTCAACATTCTTCTTTGCAGCCATAGCTTCTTCGGCATTCATAATTTTGGCTGCTTTCTTCATCAACTCTGCCATGGATTTGGGGGTTCTTTGGCCAAAGTGTAATACACCTTTTTCGATAAAAGACCTCTCATCAGAGTTGTAATGGATATTCTTTCTTCGTAGTCGATTACCTCTAATTTCTCATTGTTAAAACGAGTGGTGTAGTCCCTGGTGCTTTCTCCTGCATTCTGCCTTATGCTCAACAAATGGTTCCTGAGAATGCCATGCACCTTATCTCATCGGTAACTGCATAAATATTTATAACAACTTGGTACTACTCTATGTGGAGAACAAGAACAGTCTTTTCATTGTACTTCGGCGTAACAACAGGAGCCTTAAACTTTGAGGGTGTGGGAAAGTCCACAATTACTTGTATAAATGGAGATGCTCTGATAAAGGTTCTTTAGAGAGGGTTTTTGGCCTTAGCCATTTCCCCTAACATGTCTTCCAACCTCTGAATGGAGACTTTTCATGCATCTTTCCAGCATATGATCTGTTTTCCTGAGAAACAGATCGCACTGAATTCTCCTCATGGGATCTCTCTGTATGAGCTACGGGGCGTGATTGGGCAGAACCTTCCCTTAGAGCATTTATTCGTTGAGAATTTCTCGATGCATTCCGAGGAGGATTTCTATTCCTCCTAAGGCCCAAACGTTCAAAGGGGAGACTCTACTCAACCTCTCCAAAGCGCTGGTTCGTTCTGGAGTTAGAGTAATATTTTCTTGAGAGCCCATAACTCTTATGGGAGATGTTCGGCCAGGATAATAGGAGGGATCACTAAACCTCTTAGTATGATGGACTTCGGTATGTCTGGACTGGGAAGCATGAGGGAATAAAGTACGTCTAGATCATGAAGACGATATATGCACGTTTCTATGAGCGCTTCGCTGGCCTGACCGAGCAAGCATTGCGTTTTAAATGGTTTGAATGAGTTGTCGCATAGTCTCCTACATAGCTATTGCCCTTTGGCTAAGTTTGCGACTATTCCTGTGAGATCCTGGACAGTTGGAGGAGCGGACTGGTTAGGAGGAACTCCATCATTGTTCTTATTGCTATATTCTGGGATCTCAGCCATGTATAATGAACTTTGTAGTGAAAAACACTACGTATAGTCATTTTTCACAGACGGCGCCAATCTGTTGATGTAAAAAACTTGACTTGATCTAATTAATTAATCACAGATAAATATGAATAAAGAAATAAGACAAAGGATTTTTAAAGTGGTTCAGCCTTAATGAAAATGGCTTGCGTCCACTGTCTTGTATTGCTGGGTGTTTTGCCTTGATCTCAATTATGATCGCAAGTGATCGATTACCCCATTATGGAGGGGGTTACAATGTATTTATATCCGTCAGGCTGTCCATATGAATAGACAATATGCCATTATTTAATAGACATATACATTTGTACATAATAAGAACGTTCATTGAATCTATTTTTGTCGCTTGATCTTCTTGGCTAGATGCTTTGTACGTTGAGTAGCTCGCTACGCTGATTTGTTCGGTGAATATATTTTATGCCACGTTGGATGACACGTGTCTTCATATAATTGATCCATGTCAGCTGACTAATTTTTGTATCAACAATGGCCTTATGTTGATTTGGACTTAATAATGGGTAATTAAAATTAAATTAGGAATTAATTACTTTTGAAAATGCAAGTGCTAAATGTAGTTTTACATTTAGCTTTATGGGTGTCACCTTTAGGTAGAAAATGCCTAATTAATGTAATTCAAACCATGGTATTTAACAATTAGAGTTTAATTCCGCATGTAAATGCATAAATATAGAATAACCCCATGTTTATAATCTTTAATTGCGATTAAAATCACTTTAATTGGTTTATGGCCTTGGAAATTGGAATTTGGACCTAATTATATTGGATTGAAATTAAGCACTTAATTTCTTTCTTTATGTTATAGGAATTGAAACACTTGTGTAGTTATATTGGAAGGAGTACGGGATAAATATTATTAGTTTATATTGTATTGTTGTTATTATCGGTTTATGGTGGGTGCTTCTGGTTGAAAATAGAATTTTATTTATCTGTTTCATTTTAGTCCTCAAATTAATTCACGCTAATAATTTCATAACTAATTATACTGTCTTAACGAGTACCTTATCTAGACAAAAGTGTATCAAGGGGGTTCCTTGTTTAGATTTCATTTATGAAATGTTCCATGCATGGAGTCTAGAGATGGGTAGGAGTGAGGACTTTTTGAATCCCTTAATTGACATATCTCTTTTATTAAAATGACTAAATTGTTTAGTAGTTCCGTATGAGTTACATTCCCATGAGTAGTTTGAGAATCCCTTTAGAATTTAAAAAAATAACATAATAAGTGATTTAGAGATAGTTTTAGAATAGTACGAAGGGTGGGGTAAATGGAATATAATGATGTTATGATAAGTCATAAGCTAAGTGAGGAATACGGTATTGTACTAAGATGGTGATGATATTGATTAAATGAGATGGATATATGTATGTGGTTATAGGTGTATGCTGAGAGAGAACATTCTTACTTTTTGTGTGTTGAGGGCGCACATTTTTATTGGTGCTTCACGCCATAGGTTGTTTGTCTCGGCCACACTATCACAAGGTTGTGGACAGTTGGCATGACAATATCTTATTTTATGCATCACATTAATTGTGTATGTTTATAGTTCCGACCACGTTAGAGATAGTTGAATTAAGGATGTGTGATGGTATTTATTTAAGCAGCACATGGTTTATTCATGTTTATAGTCCTATCCATGTGAAATAAATGTGGTGTATAGTGGTGTGACAATCTTTATTTTTGCATACCGCAGGTTCTTGAGATGGACGGGTAGAAAGAGCATATGTATGTTACAGTTGAATTAATTAAGAGATAAATTAATTATTGAAACTAATGAGATAATTAAAATAGGATGTGAGATTCCATGGCATATGGTTGGTTATCATAGTATGCTTAGTAATAGTGCACTTATCACTTGTATATACAATTATTTTTTATTTCCATAGCTTTGGTAACTAATTGGGTTTTGACCCGTTTATAATCTTGAAAAAAATTTAAGTGCTAGGACTGGACCTTGCGAGTATATTCTTATCCGTCTAGCACATATTATCATCTTCTCTCCCTTTTAGTAATCATAATTAGTAGTAGTTTGATGTAGGTTTATCTCCACGATGTATTATCTTTCATTTCAATTGCGTGAGTTGAGTACTTCAGATTTAGTTTGCATGTTTATCGACTAGATAGTTAGCATGTATATTTCATATTTTAGTTGAGTAAGGTTTATGTGATGAGAGTGAATAGTGGTTTATTTCAATTGAGAGTTGGGGATGTGGTTGTAAAGATACATCTTATATTATTATAGTTGATAATGGATTTACGAGTTGAGCATTTAAGGTTTATCATATTGTATTCATATCTTGTTATATTATTTCATTTGATTATGTACATGCTAAGAATTATATTTTAATTTGTTTTGTCAAATTTTATATTTTGATATTAGGAAGTGATCAACCCTAATGTTATAATATATGGGTTTTTACAATCTCCAGCCTAAATTAGAGGTACACTATACAGACCTCGATCTCTTCTAAAGCTTTAAACCCTAGGGAACTAAATACACATTATCCTCCATAGTCTCTTAGGGAATTGGTGGAACCTTCACTCACCTCAACCTTGTTCTCGTTTACTTCTCTGGTTATGCATAGTCCACAACCCTTACCCCTGCCCACTTTTAGGTTGAATCTTTTATATATGGCTCCTTGTCAGCTTTCATGTTTTCCCCAAAATCTACATAGGACGCAAGACCAAAATTATTTCATCATCCCATCCTAAACACAAAAAAGTTGATGAGATAAGATAACCATATAGTTGTCTTCCCCGACCTTACTTATGAAGTAGAAGGTCCGTGGTAATTTAAAAATATTACCAATTTATAAACCAAAAATTTTGTGATCATGACACCTTAATTGTACAAGAAAGATAATATATATTCGCATGTTCCCTCGACTTTTGTATTGTCTTATTCCGTTTTCAAAACTCACTTTGAGTCTTAGTCCAAGAGGTTTACAAGAAGCTTCACATTTCATGATTTCAAGTATCGATTTATTCATCTTCATCCGAGATCTACCTCATTCTAGGACCAATGAGAACTCCACTTTAGGATAAAGTTGAAAATGACCAAGGAATTAAATTTATACCATTGGTTAAATATTTTCTTAAATAAATAATGTTTTAAATTTAACCTTAAGGTTTTTTAGAATGCCAAATACATGATGCAATATTATTTTTTATACAAATATATTTTTAAAAAATTCATCTTTTGCATTTAGAATTTACCTGATTTACAAGTTGGATAAGAAAATTTTGAGTTTTGTGAAAATTGGTCAGAATCGGGCCAATTCTAGTTTTATGCGCAATCAAGTTCGTTGATGTGAAGCTGCTCCTTGCATCAGTGAAGTCCATCTTCGTGGGTAGGGGATATATTTTTCCCGTGCAATTATTCCTTGGACACATTCACTACCTTGTGTCTTACAAGCATTGCGTCAGCCAAGTTTCTATTCACATAAGTCAAGGACCCACAATTATTTTCAGGAAATGTTTTTGTGATCTTTTGGTGTGTTTTTCTATTTCTATAATATCTATTGGGTAGAGTAGTAAGCAACCTTATTTTATGTGGTTAATAATTGCTTAGATCCATGGGGACTTGTGACTATATGTTTGAAAGCACCCCACAAACCAAGCTAAGGTTTTTAAAGTTCGCAAATTGATTTTATCAAGCAAAAAGAAATTAAATTTGTTACGAGGGAAAATCCCTTTTTGAGTATTTTTTAGATATTCTTGTTTTAATTAATGTTTAAAGTTATTTTAAGTTTAATTACTTCTCCTCTAGACTTGAACATATATTTTCCAAACTTTATTCTTGAAAAACTTAATTTTTAATATCATCATCATCATCATCGTCATCATCATCATCATCATCATCATTATCATTCTTGCCTTAATCCCATCACACGGGGTCATCTACATGGATTCTCATTTTTCATTCTAATCAATTATAAGAAATATTATCATTCAAGTTTAATTTCTTAAGATCTCTCCTAATAATTTCCTCCCACGATAGTTTAGGGCGGCCCTTTTTTCTTTTACCCTCTATTTATAATAATCTTCCTCTTATTATAGGAGCATCTATCGATTTACGCAACAAATGTATGTACCATCTTAGTATGTTATCTCTTAATTTATCACTAATGGAAGCTACTCCTAACTTTTCTCTCACATAATAGTTTTCAATCATGTCCTTTCTAGTAATTCCTACCATCCACTAGAGCACTAACATGGAGACCTTATTCATATTTTTCTTTAAAGACCAAAACTCTTCTCCATAGAATAACGAAATTTATTAGTTTAGTTTATCACTTTTAATTCAATATTTAACATTATACTATTATACACCTCATTATTAAATTTACATTCCATAAACTCGGTTTTATTTCTACTGATTTTTACACCCTTAGACACTAAGATATTTCTCTAAGTATCTACTCTCATTGCTAAGGCATCCTTTGAAGTGTCTACTAAAACTATATCAACTGCTAACAACATACACCATGGGATATCTTCTTGTATGTCATTAGTAATTTCATCAAATACTACTATAAATAAGTACAGACTTAAAGTTGATCATTGATGTAGAGCCACTTTAATCGTAAACTCATTAGTTTCTCCACAAATAGTTCTTACTATAGTTTTTGTGTTATCATACATATTTTCAATAGCTTTAATATAATTCATAGGGATTCTTTTCCTCCTCAAAGCTCACCTTGTTATATCCCTAGGTACTCAATCATATGCCTTTTCTAATTTTTAATATATCAAAGATAATTGTGAGTTTATTTTGAGTTGCCAAACACCTTAAACACTTCCACCGACCTTTAGGAATATCAAATCCTAGGAAGTTAAAAATACATTTGCGGATTCTCTCTTATTCCATCGGAACATATAGGTTTGTAAAGATTATGAATTGATTTAAACGCGACTTTATAAACACAATTGAGTGGTTGGAGAGTGACCTATGATTATTTTTCTTATTAGAAGATGGAAAAAATGTATTATGAAGGTTGTGCAATATTCAGTTAATAATATGGCTCGAGTTTGTAAGTTATATCCCTGTTTGTGTAAATTTTTACATACATAGTGGAAGGTGTCGATTTGGCCTAAGGTTTTCTCTCGAAATGGTTTTTTGCGTGTAACACCACATGTCAAGTGTGTTATTTAATTTTCCATAGTTTGATTCACATGCTTAATGAACATATGCTAACTAAAGAATCAATTTTAAGCCATGTTTTATCTCTTAGACGTTAGGATTGATTTTTCCCGTATTCGGATTAAAGAAATATTACCTCAACTATGGTAATAATTTCAATTTGGGAAGCTTCTTATAGCCGTTGTTTTCTCTAAATATAATCTCCATAGTTAGAAAAGATTCCATAAGTTCAAATAGGGCTCTTATCATTTCAACAAGTCTATGGAAACTGGGGTTTAAATTAAGAAGGAAATAAATAAGGAACATGAATTCCTTATCGTAATTGGACTATGTTTGACATTGACCTCCCAACCCACCTTCCTCCACCTATGATCTCTTATAAGTCTATGACCTTTCTCTGATATAAACAACTCCCTTGCTCACTCTCACATTTTCTCTATTTAGAGAACTCTTGTAAATGTTTAGAAGCCTTTATCTTTAAATCCTCGTTTGTGAAGACTTCGACTCTGGTACTCTCTTTAAGGGGGTAATTCTTTTGCTGAATACTTTCTATATTTTTCTTGCTTTAAGGCTTGAAATATTTTAATATGAATTTTTTATTCTTATTCTCTCATTAAGGCTTGACTTATTCGATATGAAGACTTTTTCACTTGTTGTTAATTTAAGGTGTTATTGTATAACCTCTTGATTCCTATTTTATGTTCTCACATGGTGACCCCCTTCAAGTATTTATCTTCTTCTAATCCTTTGACTTGTTTGTTTATTTCTAGTCTTGGACATATGTGAATCTTGTTTTGCCTTAGACTCTAATATACGTAAGAGTAGGATAATAATGAGTTCAACACATTCATATTTGAATTTTAATCAATACAAATATTTAATTGTTCTTTTAAAATAACTGGTTTTACCACCCCAATTCCACGTGACCCATTAGCCTTACGTTAACTAAATGTGAAATGAATTATTCACCCCTTGAATTAAATTAATCCTAGTTAGAATCAATATCATCGTCGTCGTCATCATCATCATCAATTTCATTATCGTTATCATCATCAGCAGCATCATCATCCTTGATTTAATCCCTTTACTTAGGGTCGACCACATGGATTATCCTTTTCTATTCTTTTTAATTATACGGAATGTTGTCAATAATATAATTTTTTAATACCTCTCCTATTAATTTCCTCCCATGATAGTTTTTGACACCCCCTTTGTATTTCACCCTCTATTTCAAGTAGGCTTCCTCTTGTTATTGTTGCATCCAATGGTATACCCAATACATGTTCTTACCATCCTAGTCTAATTTCTCTCATATTACCACTAATGGGAGATATTCCTAACTTTTCTATAAAATATTAGTTTTTATAAGGACATTGTTCGTCACAATTTAGTATGTCATATACCGCTACAAGTCCTCGAAGGATTGAGAAGATTACATCTGCAAGAGACAAATCCGAATTACAAGAAGACTTCAACATTCAAGCCCAACAAGGATGAATTTGGTCAAATGTGTTTAAGTTTTATTTACATTTTACATAAAAATGTTGGGATATTTTTGCGAAAGTTAAACGGATACTTAAACGGATTATGTTGGGATATATAAAAATATTGGGATATTTAAACGGATATATAAAAATGTTGGGATATTTAAACGGATTATGTTAAATGGATTCGGATCCTATCCGATTATCTGTTAGGTTTCTGAATCTGAATACGTTAAGAATTCGTTAATCCAATCCGTTTATCCGATCCGATTCGATTATAATATTATAAATAACTATTATAAATTTCAAAACACAGTATATATTATAAATAACTATTATAATATATATTTGAAAAAATATAATTAAATAACTATTATAATATAAATTACTATTATAAATAAATACAATATATATTAATATAGGACTATTATAAATAACTATTAAAATATATATTTAAAATATTAATAAATTTCTAAATACAATATATATATATTAATTAAAAATATTATATATATAGATATCTATTAATCGGATTAGATTATTAATGGATCAGATCATATGAATCCAAATCCGCTCCATTTAATAAACGGGTAATCGAGTAATCGGATAATCGGGTAATTGAATTTCAGGCGTGATCCAAATTCGTGTAAACGGATCGGATTCGGATTCGGATAAAATTCGATCCATTGACAGCCTAGTACCTGGTTCAAACGAGATCGAATCTCGCTCAAACGACATCGTGTCGTTCAAACGAGAGGTGTTTTTATCTGACACATGGGCCTTGATTTTTAATATGACTACTGAATTTCGTGTGGAGAAAAACTGTTTTCACAGAATACGTTTTTATACTATTCTCCAACCATTTGAGGGTAAATAACTTTTGTTTTACAATTCACAATCCCAATAGCCTTTGTGTGAGTTGTTTTGTGGAACCCAAAACATAGTTTGGTGTTGTTCATTCTTTGTGGAGAGATCTCTACAACTGAGAGTTGCGTGTTACTGTGGAGGGAGTCTCTGCAGAGTTTTTAAGACTGCATGTCTGGACTACATGTCTGATAAGTGCATTTTTTGCATGAATTATGTCCAAATCTAGGACTTGTTAGGCCCGTTGTATCATAAATAATGAGCTTTTAGAATCTTTTTCGTAAATTAAAAGAAAATGCAAGTTTGAATAAAATTTGATTTAAAAATGTGATTTTAATAACTCTGGGGGGGGTGAAACTGTAATTTTAGAAACTTTATGAACTTGAAAATAATTTTTAAATGTTTATCTAGGCAAAATAAAGTTCTCTGTGAAATTTGGTTGAATTTTGAATTAAAATGAGTAATTAATGAATTTTGGGGGCTACAAATAGGAGTAATTTTGTAAATTTTAAATATTTGTGACCCTAAATTTGAATTAATTATTTTTGTTTTGAATTTTTACACCTGCCCCAAAAATTTGGACAACAAAGGAGTCGATGTGTAAAAATTGTCAGGATACGTCGCGACGCGACACGGTTGATACAGCTGTACTAAATATTTTTTTATAAAATCGCTCGAGTATCCGCTGAAGTCGTGCCATGGCTTTTTAGAAAGGTCTTGACAAGGCTCACAACTTTGGAGTTCGGATGAAAATAAAATTTTGAAGTTTTGGAGGTCAAAAATGTGATTAAAGCTGGTGTTATGAATAGTGACGTGAATAGTGCCAAAATTGAGGATAATTATCTCCAACTCTTCCCAAGACTCTATGAGATAATTATCAGCTCAAATATAACCAATTAGGCATAGTCCCACCCCATCCAAATACCCTATCCCTAAGCCTATAAATAGGACCCTTGGGTTCATTATTTTTTAAAGAGAATTGTAGAAAGCCACTTTAGAATAATTGTTGGTAGTTTTAATTTGAGTGTTTTATTTATATTTAAAGGACAATAATTATTTTGTGGGAGGAATTCTGTCAAGAATATTTGTGACACACCATTTGTAAGTTTTTTTATTTAAAGAAAATTAGCATTCATTCTTGTAAATTTATGATGTCTACAATTATGTTCGCTTAAATTTCTTACTAGGACTGGGTGAAATTTAACATGTGTGATTAATATTGTCTGTGATTTAAATTCGTTTTTATTCCCGATATGTGCTAAATACTTTTAAAAAAATCAGCATTCATTTAAAATGACACGAGAGTGCGTTTTAAACCCTCGGCATTGTTTGAAAAAAAATCAATTTTTTATTTTAAGTATCAGTACTTTTGGATAGGTTATACTTTTATTAAATTGATTGATACCCATGCTTAAAGACTATATTTTAAAATTTAAAAGTGAATATTCAAAGGGAATAGGGATTTTAGGCGTCTAAATTTAGAGACTTTCAATTTTATTTTGGACTTATAACGTGTTATTTTTCGAATTAAATACGCCGAGAGTCGGTTTAATCTGAGTTATAAAATTGGGAATGACGAATTTAGATTATTGAACAGTGTTAGTTAAAAGTGATAAATGGATCCAACGTCCTAGTTTCCACGCTCATTTGATTATATCTCTCGTAGTTATAGTTTTTTTGTGTGTTTGCTTAGTTTAATACTAAATATCATCTCCAAACCAATTTCGTCTAGTTGCACAGTCACAATTATTTTTAACGAAAAAAAATTGATAAATACTGTGGGTTCGACTCGTACTTACACTTTCTATTCTACAATAGCCCGTGCACTTGCGGTATTTCATAAAATTGACAAACAGTGTCCTTGTGGTATAGTTGTGTGTCAATCATTGCTAATTTTTACCCGTTCTTTTGAAGATTTGACGAAGACACCGTTCGTTACACTTGTGGGCGATTATCAGGTTGTATGTAAGTCAATGGTCTTGTAAACTTGTCAAAGTTCTAGAAAAAAAGTTTTTGCCCTTAGGGTATTTCTCCTGAACTTTGTGTCGCATACTTTATTTATGATGATTTGAGACTTGCACGCACATAGATACTTGTGTTTAAGGGCTGAATTGTTTTGATTCATAAATTGATTTTGATTAAACAAGTTTGTGATTGGAATTTGCGCATCTATTAAAATCTTTATCATACATAGGTTTTACAAATGGGTATCATAACAGGTTACAGTAATTTATCGTGTATTCCTATTTTTCGCACAAAAATTGTGTGATGTTGATTTTTTTGAAAAAATTGATTTTTGAAAGTTTGTCGCAATATTTCCAAACGAAAACTTATATAGTCGGTTGTTAATTTTTGACGCGTCTAATTATGCTTACTGGAAAGCCCGAATGAAATTCCATTTAAAAGCAATCGATGAAAAAGTTTCAGTCATTTGTGAAAGAGATTGGAATCCTCACACTGTCACCGGAAATAATGTCATTAATTTAAAACCTGTGACAGACTAGACTGAGGATGAGTTTAGGTGGAGCACTTACAATTCACGAGGCCTTAGTGAAATTTTCGGACACGTCACCCCTGACGAGTTTCGACGTATTATGATGTGCATCACGTCTAAAGAAGCGTGGGATATTTTGCAACTCACCCATGAGAGCACTAATATGGTCAAAGAGTCTAAAATTCAAAATTTGACCACTCAATTTGAGACAATCACTATGTTAGAAACTAAGTGTTTTGATGAGTTTTATGCAATTTTGTCTGATATTGTCAACACGAGTTTTAACCTAAGTGAGCCTATACCTGATGCACGAGTGGTTAAAAAAATTTTAAGATCATTGCCTAAACGTTTTACCCCTAAAGTGACTGTTTTGAATACCTCAGGAAATTTAAATCGTCTGAAATTAGAAGAGTTGGTAGGAGACCTACAGACGTACGAAATTAACATATTTCTCGACACTGTCAAACCTAAAGATAAAGGGATAGCGCTTAAAGTCAAATCTAAGAAATAGAAAGTGAGTTTTTGTGAGTCCGAGTCTGAGGACGAGTCTGAGTTTGGCATGGCCCTGCTTGCAAAGAATTTTAAAAAAATTCTCCAGTTTTTGAAATAAAATTCTTCTAATAAAAGATTTTCGGAGAAAACCAAAAAGAGAGTCAAGGCCAAAGAAAGCGGAGAGAAAGAGAAATAGTGTGAAGAAAATTTTGAAAATTTAAAATGTTTTGAGTGTGAGGGGAGAGGGCACAAGCTATTTGAGTGTCCCACTATACTTAGGAGAGAGGGAAAGAAAGTTACCATGCCAGCCACCCTTAGTGATAGTGAGGGAGAAGAGGGAAATGAGGACGATGAGTCCGGTAAAGGTTTAGGACATGGGATGTGTGTAGCTTTTTTTAGTCGTGTGAGCACACCCACTTTGTCCCACGACGATGAGGACACTTGTGCACGTGATACCCCCGATGAGGTTTTGAGTGTTTCTAACGAGTCTGAGAGCGAGTGCGCTAGTGATGATCAGAGTGAGCTCCAGATTGCATTTCGAGAGTTATATGCCGAGACCTTAAGGACTAAAATATTGAATAACAAGCTGGATCTCAAGGTTAAAGATTTGGAGAGAGAGATTGAGAGTTTGAAAGAGTTTGAGAAACAAAGCAAGTCAACTCAAAAAAGTGAAGGTTTCTTTGAGTGAGCAATTGATTGTTTTGAATAGGAAAAAGCTTGAGTTTATAGCCCACGTGTCACAATTAGAGACATATCTTAATCACACTCTGGAGGCTAAAGTAACTTTAGAGAACTCGTCTAATAAAGTGGGAAAGATGGTTCTCAATCCTGTTTTGGGGAGTGGTGAGAGTTTAGGAATAAGTCATGACGGTGCATCTACTTCTTTTGTTGCATCCAAGTCGGTCCCTACTTTAGAGTTAGATTCACATGACTCTTAACCCAACCCAACCCACCTAGGCATCCCGTACTATTAGGAGAGTGCGTAGGAGACATTTTGAAAGAGGTCTCCCATTGCAAAAAGAGAGGACACCTTTGGGAGTTTTGCTTTAAATTGGGTTATGTGTCACGCTTTACTCCTACACATGTTCTCACACATGCACCCACCCATGATACTTTGCTTGCATATAATGATAGAGAGTTTGCACATATTCGAGAGCAAGTAAAGTTTTTCGTCAAGACTTCTCATGATTTAATGGAGTTATTTCAAAAGATGCCACCATTTTTGAAAAACTCCACTGCACTTACCGGTTGAGGTATAGACATGTTTGCTAGCATAGTTTGATTTGCATCATGTTATCTTATACCTATTGCTAGTATGTACCATTTGTTTTGTATTTTGTTAGCATTTTTTTATTACTTTTATTCATTTTAGCAGTGTTTTAGATATGTTTGCCCATTCCAGGAACTGTTTTTACGAAATTTTCTCACTAGATAAAACTGCTTGACATTCTGAGTAAGCAGGGATATTTTGTTTTTCTCGTTCTAACGAGAACTCATCTCGCACGAAGATTTCTCGCGAGATCCTCTGTCATTCAAACTATAAGGAGTCTCGTTCAGCCCCCCTGGTTTATATTGATATATCATTAGGTACTGTTGGGTTACTTTTGAACAGTGTTGAAAAATACAAAAAGATTTTTTTTAGAGAAATTTAAAAAATTCAGAAACAGTTTTGTATTTTGTTTGCTCCTTACATGAATGGACATTTAGGATGACCAAGTCACAACTTCATGACATATCCATATGACTATTTGATAGTGTTTTGAGACAATATATTGTGTCATTCATGTGCTTTACAAATTTTGGAGTCTTTGAGATGATATAGTGTTGCTACCTACATGATTGACTCTATTTGTCCTTTATTACACACATGCACGGATTTGTTTGACTTTTTTGCTTGTCCATCACATATTGGTTGAGTGTTTCCATCTTAATTCTATCTATACAACGAATCAAATGTGATAAAACTTGACAAAAATTAGTGCATGATATAAACCGTTTGTTAGTTTGTGTGATTTTCTTTTGAAAAACGGAAAGGGGCTGCGAAAGGTCTTTCAATTTTTTCCTTTGCGATAAAGTCACCATTTAAATGGAACTAAAAAAGTGGGGAATTGAAAATTATCCGGGGTCCAATGAGGTTTAAAAAATCCTAAAAAAATTAAAACATAATAAAAATAAAATTATGCCAAAAATGGGTCAATAGTTTTTTTTTAGTTTCATCACCTCATAAGAAAAATAAAAAGCATTGTCTTTTCATGAGGGATTTTGGATGGAATTTTCAACGGTTTGCATGTCCTTAAAAGTCATGAAAAAGCATTACATAGTTTTGAACATTATTGGTGTGGAAATCATTTATACTTTGATTTGTTGATATGATTAAGACGATGTCATCTAAATTCAACAATTTTACACCTAAGGACTATTTTTTATATTCATTCGTTAGGAGTACAGGTATGCATCGTGCGCACATGCAATGATTGAGTCGATTTTCATATCAAATTTGTTCACACCCATTCATTCCATTTCCATGATTTGATTATCTTAGTATAAATTCATGGTGTGTGATTATTGTAACATCAGTTTTGCTTTTTTTGTATGAAAAATCTAAAAAATCAAAAATAGTTTGTTTGCCTTGGTTTACCGTGACACCCTAATTTGTTTTATGTGATTTATTCTTTTCCTTGTCTATTTCGAGCAAATAAAAAGGGGGAGAACGAATTATGATTTTATGGGGGAGAATTTATTATGCGTTCATGTTTATGCTTTATATCATTTCAAACTCGATACGTCACGAGATTTTTGCTTTGTCTCATATGTGTAGGTATAATTGAAGATTTTTGGATTGCACACCCTGATGATAAAATCTCGGAGTTTTAAAAAGTTGATTGTTAAAGCATTGTTTGAAAAGTTTGAAGACTTGGCAGTTTATCTTTTCACATTTGAGTTTATGGGAGGGTAGACTTGTATAAGCTATTTGAGATTGATAATTCGGATATTTTTATTTTGTATCGGCATAGACATAGGGGCAGATTTGTAAGGACATTGTCCGTCACAATTTACTATGTCGTATACTGCTATAAGTCGTCGAAGGATTGAGAAGATTACATCTACAAGAGACAAATTTGAATTACAAGAAGACTTAAACATTCAAGCCCAACAAGGATAAATTTGGTAAAATGTGTTTAAGTTTTATTTACATTTTACATTAAAAGTGCTGGGATATTTTTATGAAAGTTAAAATATTTTTCTATTTATGAAAAATAATTTTTGAAATGTTTTGAAATAGTTTTTATCTTCAAAAAATATTTTATCATAAAAGTTTTTTTGGATAAATGTTTTTGATCTCGTGAACAGTTTCAAGTTTTGAGGTTTCCAAGATATTTAAAAGACTAAAGCTTTCTGAGTTACGTGTATGATGTCGTTCTAACGACATCGTACCTGGTTCAAACGAGATCGAATCCCGCTCAAACGACATCGTGTCGTTCGAACGAGAGATTTTTTTATCTTACACATCACCCCCTTGATTTTAAATATAAATTAAATGTCAGACTATTCAATTTCATGTGGAGAAAAACTGGTTTTCACAGAATACGTTTTTATACTATTCTCCAACCATCTGAGGGTTCATAACTTTTGTTTAACAATTCACATTCCCAATGGATTTTGTGTGAGTTGTTTTGTGGAACCCAAAACTTAGTTTGTTATTGTTCATTCTTTATGGGGAGATCTCTACAATCGAGAGCTGCGTGCTATTGTGGAGGGAGTCTCTGCAGAGTTTTTAAGACTGCGTGTCCTTGTGGTACAACTGCGTGCGAACCATTGTTGATTCACTACACCAAAAATAGCAATTTGGCACACCTTGATATTAAAAATCTGGCACAGCTTAAAACCGTGCCAAATTCTGGCACGATTTGATGACAATCTGGCACACTTTAAAACCATGCCAAAATTTAGCACTGTTTAAAAGTGTGCCAAAATTAAGCACACTTTATTATAATATAAATACCCCAAAAAAATAATACTTTCTCCCAAAATTTTCTCTCTCCCGCTCACTCTCATCTCTCGCTCAGGTATCCTGTTCTCCCCTCTCTCGCGCGCGCGCTCTGTGTACAACCCAAGATCATCCATGGGTTTGGTCCTTGCTACCCTAGATCCGAAGCCGCTACTCCTCTTTCCTTAATTCGGACCCTATATCAGAAGCCGCTACTCCTCTTCCTCAATTCGGAGCCTAGATCCGAAGCCGCAACTCCTCTTTCCTCAATTCACTGCTCCTCTTTCCTCAATTCGGACCCTAATCCTTCACCGACTCACGTTGGCTTGCTGTCTGAAAAGAAATGGGAGCTCGAGAGAATCATGAAGACGGGAGATTCTTCCATAGCAAAAGCCAAAGCAATCCATGGTTATCTAAACCGTAAAGAAGGGCAATGTACCAACAAGGTTAACAAAAATACTGATTGATAGTTTTATATTTTCCTTTTATTGATTTTGGATTCGTGTGAAATCCCGACATAATCACTTGTTATTAAAGGTGCGTTATTTTGTCCCAAAGAAAATTATTTTATTTATGAACACAAACGCAAAATGAGATGAACGACTGTGCCGAGTCTGATGAGCCAACAATTTCTTATTATTGACTTTTGCTTAGAATTGCTTTAGTTATACTATTATTTTGCATTACATTCAGATCCATACTTGAATACAGATGCAGAAACCATATCCCCTTTTGAGCATGTAGAAGTGTTTGTCTTGGACGATGGTGGAGAGGTTGAAGAACCATCTTGTGTATTATTAACTATGAAGACTATTTTTGGTGATTTTTATTATATTTATTTTTTCGTGAACATTTCTTTTTAGTCACTCAAAATTTAATGGATCAGTTAAGTCATATTTAATTCTAGTATTAAGAAAATATTTTAGTATGTTTATCCAAGAATTAAATCAAAAATGAAAAATGATACCAAGAATTTTCAAGAGTCATAGTCCTAAGAGATGGAAATTTTGGTTAAAGAGGAGGGAAGGTGTCAGATATCAAAATATGTCAGGATTAAATAGTGCATTTCCATTTCCCGATTTCTATCTACTTTGACTTCCATTTGTTAGTAGGCTGACAATTGTAAATTTTCTCGTATTACAATGACTTGATTTTTTGTCTGAAGGTGGACTTGGACCTTGGGAACAATGAGTGGTTCCTAGATATCAAGTTGACACGTGATAATAATATCACAACCGAAAAGATTTACCAGGCAAGCGAGTTAAATCTTTTTTTCCTAATAAATCTTTTTTTCCTAATAATAAAGCAAGTGGGTTAAGTTGAAAGTCTTCTTACTCTTACCCTATAATCTATAATCTATGCTGATAGAAATTCTTAAGATCAATAGGCTTGATGTTTTTTGACTTATTGTATTGACTACTTTTCTTCTCTGTTAGTCTGTCATTGATAAAGAGAGAAAGGGGGATTATCTTGAAAAAACTGTTCTGATTCTTTCACAAAGGGTGAAATGTATCTATTATATTGTTCAATCACTTATATTCTTGTCCTCACATGTTACTTCCCTTGTTCAGGTTGCACCTCATATCACGAATGCCATTCAAGATTGGATTGAACGCGTAACAGCTATACTGGTGGACTGGGAAGAGCGTCCACCTGATGTTTGTGTCATAGAATTGGTACTATAGGTAAATTAATAACTATATGCAACATGTGGCACAATGAGGGGCTTCATACTTTGGTTGGGTTAAAATGGACTTTTACTTGAAGCAGGAGACATTGAGTCAATGCCATTTATTGATGCTCTTGGGAAATTCTCGTATTGCGTTGATAAGTTATACGCACGTGTAATAATGCGTACATAAATAAACATAGGGTGTGATTCTTCTATTTAAAATGAGAATTACAATGTCAGTGAAATAATTTTGTTTTCTTTGTTCAGAAAACAAAGCCGACACAGCACACTATGAGGGGACTAAGCAGCTTGGGATTGGCACCAAATATTTTATCTTGCCGAAGCACAATTTGTTATATAGTTATCAAATTGATTTTACCCTTGCTAAATTTGATTTCAATTTATATGTCACAATAATATTCTTGACATTGTGCATATTAGACAAGTTTTACCTGCATCATCAACTAGTATGGTTATATCTTTCATTCATTGATTTTGAATTCAGGAGCATGAAACTGATGTGAAACCTAGCATCGTGGAATTCTTCAAGACATCTCATTGGAGTAAGAGAAAGGGTGATTTGATGAATGATAAGTACAAGGATACACATGTATGTTTCAGTTCTTTCCCCCTTCTATCCTTTTTGTATTTTATAAGAAAAACCGTCTAATATGAGTCTTCTGACACTTCAACAGTCATAGCACAGTCTCGGTCTCATAATGAAGAGCTGAGAAACTTGAAAGATAAGATATCATCTCATGAACAACTAAATGCCGCTCAGAATATAAGATTTGAGAATTTGCAGACATTGTTGGACCAAAATGGGATACTTTCAAGAAGTCATGGCACGAAGAGTTCATCGGGTGGCAATCAAAATGCAAATGAAATCTGGTTAGTCTCAAAGTCTAAAATTCTCATAAAAGTTGTAGTAGCATTAAAAAAAATGGTTTGAAAGAGCGACAAGTAGCCAAACGTAAAATGGCTTACTTTATGAGCTTATTTAGTTAAATTAGTGGAAGGGATTTGCTGGTGGTTTGGTTTTGAAATTTGCTGCTGCTGTTGAGTTTATTTCATATGTTAAAACAAGTTGGATTAAATGAATAAACAAACAAAACTATGTCAAAATTTTCTGAAATCAATAAACGTAGTCCCGGGTAAGAGGCACAACACCTCGCACGGGACCATTATAACTTATCCGAACTGACCGCGTAGTCTCGTGTCTCCCGATTTGACAATATGACGATAATTTGTAAAAATCAACACTTAAACTTAAAAAGAAGCCGTTAAAGGGGGAAAACCCAAACCAACCCCCAAACGACCCCGTAGGAGGCACGAACACCTCGTACGGGACCAATGTAACTTGTTGGAACTGAGCGCGTAGTCTCAGGTCTCCCAGTTTGAGAATATGACGATAATGTGCAAAAATCACACTTAAACTTAAAAACAAGTCGTTAAAGGATGAAAACCCAAACCATCCCTCAAACGACCCCGTAAGTGGCACAGACACCTCGTACGGGACCAATGTAACTTGTAGGAACTGATCGCGTAGTCCCGGGTCTCCCGGTTTGAGAATATAACGATAATTTGTAAAAATCAACACTTAAACTTAAAAACAAGTCGTTAAAGGGTGAAAACCCAAACCAACTCACAAACGACCCTGTAGGAGGCACGAACACCTCGCACGGGACTAATGTAACTTGTTGGAACTGACCGCGTAGTCCCGGGTCTCCCGATTTGAGAATATGATGATAATTTAAAAAATCAACACTTAAACTTAAAAACAAGCCATTAAAGGGTGAAAACCCAACCCCCCACAAACGACCTCGTAGGAGGCACGAACACCTCGCACGGGACCAATTTAACTTGTTGAAACTGATTGTGTAGTCCCAGGTCTCCAGGTTTGAGAATATGACGATAATTTGTAAAAATCAAGACTTAAACTTAAAAATAACCGTTAAAGGGTGAAAACCCAAACCAGCCCCCAAACGGCCCCGTAAGAGGCACGAACACCTCGCACGGGACCAATGTAACTTATTGGAACTGACTGCATAATCTCGGGTCTCTCGGTTTGAGAATATGATGATAATTTGCAAAAATCAACACTTAAACTTAAAAATAAGCCGTTAAAGGGTGAAAACCCAAACGACCTCGTAGGAGGCACGAACACCTCGCACGGGACCAATGTAACTTGTTGGAACTGACCGCGTAGTCCCGGGTCTCTCGATTTGAGAATAGGATGTTAATTTGCAAAAATCAAATCTTAAACTTAAAAACAAGTCGTTAAAGGGTGAAAACCCAAACCAACCCCCAAACGACCCCGTAAGAGGCACGAACTCCTCGCACGGGACCAATGTAACTTGTAGGAACTGACCGCGTAGTCCCGGGTCTCCCGGTTTGACAATATGATGATAATTTGAAAAAATCAACACTTAAAGTTAAAAACAAGCAGTTAAAGGGTGAAAACCCAAAACAACCCCCAAACGATCCCGTAAGAGGCACGAACGCCTCGCACGGGACCAATGTAACTTGTAGGAACTGACCACGTAGTCCCGGGTCTTCCGATTTGAGAATATGACAATAATTTGCAAAATTCAACACTTAGACTAAAAAACAAGTCGTTAAAGGGTGAAAATCCAAACCAGTCCCAAAACAACCCCGTAGGAGGCACGAACACCTCGCACAAGACCAATGTAACTTGTAGGTACTTACCGTGTAGTCCCGGATCTCCCGGTTTGAGAATATGATGATAATTTGCAAAAATCAACACTTAAACTAAAAAATAAGTCCTTAAAGGGTAAAAACCCAAATCAGCCCCCAAACGACCCCGTAGGAGGCACGGACACATCGCACGGGACCAATGTAACTTGTTGGAACTGACTGCGTAGTCTCGGGTCTTCCGGTTTGAGAATATAATGATAATTTGCAAAAATCAACACTTGAAATTAAAAACAAGCCGTTAAAGGGTGAAAACCCAAACCAGCCCCCAAACGACCCCGTAGGAGGCACGAACACCTCGCACGGGACCAATGTAACTTGTAGGAACTGGCCGCGTAGTCGCGGGTCTCCCGGTTTGAAAATATATTAATAATTTGCAAGAAACACACTTAAACTTAAAAACAAGCCATTAAAGGGTGAAAACCCAAACCAACCCCCAAAACGACCCCGTAAGAGGCACGAACACCTCGCACGGGACCAATGTAAGTTGTAGGAACTGACAGCGTAGCCCCGGGTCTCCCGATTTGGGAATATGACAATAATTTTTAAAAATCAACACTTAGACTTAAAAACAAGCCGTTAAAGGGTGAAAACCCAAACCAGCCCCTAAACGACCCCGTAGGAGGCACGGACACCTCACACGGGGCAAATGTAACTTGTAGGAACTGACCGCGTAGTCTCGGGTCTCCTAATTTGTGAATATGATGGTAATTTGCAAAAATCACACTTAGACTTAAAAACAAGCCGTTAAAAGGTGAAAAGCCACCCACCCCCAAACGACCCCGTAGGAGGCACGAACACCTCGCACGGGACTAATGTATCTTGTTGAAATGACTGCTTTGTCCCGGATCTCCCGGTTTGAGAATATGAAGATAATTTACAGAAATCACACGTAGACTTAAAAATAAGTCGTTAAAGGGTGAAAACCCAAACCAGCCCCCAAACAACCCCATAAGAGGCACGAACACCTCGAACGGGACCAATGTAACTTATTGGAACTGATCGTATAGTCCCGGGTCTCCCGATTTGAATATATGACGATAATTTGCAAAAATCACACTTAGACTTAAAAACAATCTGTTAAAGGGTGAAAATCGAAACCAACCCGCAAACGACCCCGTAAGAGGCACGAACACCTCGCATGGGCCAATGTAACTTGTAGCAACTGACCGCGTAGTCCCGGGTCTCCCGGTTTGAGAATATGACAATAATTTACAAAAATCACACTTAAACTTAAAAACAAGACGTTAAAGCGTGAAAACCCAAACCAGCCCCCAAACGACCCCGTAAGAGCCACGAACACTCGCACGGGACCAATGTAACTTGTAAAATCTGACCGCGTAATCTCGGGTCTCCCGATTTCAGAATATGACGATAATTTGTAAAAATCAACACTTAGACTTAAAACACAAGCCGTTAAAGGGTGAAAACCCAAACGAGCCCCCAAACGACCCCGTAGGAGGTACGAACACCTCGAACGGGACCAATGTAACTTGTTGGAACTGACCGCGTAGTCCCGGGTCTCCTGGTTTGTGAATATGATGGTAATTTACAAAAATCACACTTAGACTTAAAAACAAGCCGTTAAAGGGTGAAAACCCAACCCCCCCACACACAAACGACCCCGTAGGAGGCACGAACACCTCGCACGGGACCAATGTAACTTGTTGGAACTGACCGCGTAGTCCCGGGTCTCCCGGTTTGACAATATGATGATAATTTGCAAAAATCAACACTTAAAGTGAAAAACAAGCCGTTAAAGGGTGAAAACCCAAACCAGCCCCCAAACGATCCCGTAAGAGGCACGAACGCCACGCACTGGACCAATGTAACTTGTAGGAACTGACCGCGTAGTCCCGGGTCTCCCGGTTTGAGAATATGACGATAATTTGCAAAAATCAACACTTAGACTAAAAAACAAGTCGTTAAAGGGTGAAAATCCAAACCAGCCCCCAAACGACCCGGTAGGAGGCACGAACACCTCGCACGAGACCAATGTAACTTGTAGGCACTTATCGCGTAGTCCCAGGTCTCCCGATTTGAGAATATGATGATAATTTACAAAAATCAACACTTAAACTTAAAAACAAGTCGTTAAAGGGTGAAAACTCAAACCAGCCCCCAAACGACCCCGTAGGAGGCACGGACACCTCGCACGAGACCAATGTAACTTGTTGGAACTGACTGCGTAGTCTCGGGTCTTCCGGTTTGAGAATATGATGATAATTTTCTGAAATCACACTTAGACTTAAAAACAAGCCGTTAAAGGGTTAAATCCCAAAGCAGTACCCAAACGACCCCTTCAGAGGCACGAACACCTCGTACGGGACCAATGTAACTTGTAGGAACTTACCGCGTAGTCCAGGGTCTCCCGATTGGAGAATATGATGATAATTTGTAAAAATCAACACTTAAACTTAAAAACAAGCCGTTAGAGGGTGAAAACCCAAACCAGCCCCCAAACTACCCCGTAGGAGGCTCGGACACCTCGCACGGGACCAATGTAACTTGTCGAAATTGATCGCATAGTCCCGAGTCTCCCGATTTGATAATATGACAATAATTTGCAAAAATCAACACTTAAACTTAAAAATAAGTCACTAAAGGGTGAAAACCCAACCCCCCCCCCCCCCACAGACACACGACCCAGTAGGAGGCACGAACACCGCGCACGGGACCAATGTAACTTATTGGAACTGACAAGTCTCGGGCCTCCCGATTTCAGAATATGATGATAATTTTATAAAAATCACGCTTAGACTTAAAAACAAGTTGTTAATGGGTGAAAACCCAAACCAGCCTCCAAACAACCCCGTAAGAGGCACGGACACCTCACACAGGACCAATGTAACTTGCAGGAACTGACCGCGTAATTCTGGGTCTCCCGGTTTGAGTATATGACGATAATCTTTAAAAATCAATAATTAAAATTATAAATAAGTCGTTAAAGGGTGAAAACCCAAACCAACACCCAAACGACCCCGTAGGAAGAACAAATACCTCGCACGGGACCAATGTAACTTGTTGGAACTGACCGCGTAGTCTCGGGTCTCCCGGTGTGAGAATATGACGATAATTTACAAAAATCAACACTTAAACTTAAAAACAAATCGTTAAAGGGTGAACCCCCCCCCCCCCCCACAAACGACCCGTAAGAGGCACGAACACCTCGCACGGGACCAATGTAACTTGTTGGAACTGACCGAGTAGTCCCGAGTCTCCCGTTTTGAGAATATGATGATAATTTTCAAAAATCACCCTTAGACTTAAAAACAAGCCATTAAAGGGTGAAAACTGAAACCAGCCCCCAAACAATCCCGTAAGAGGCACGGACACCTCGCACGGGACCAATGTAATTTGTAGGAACTGACCATGTAGTCCCGAGTCTCCCGATTTGAGAATATGACGATAATTTGCAGAAATCACAGTTAAACTTAAAAACAAGCCCTTAAAGGGTGAAAACCCAAACCAGCCCCCAAATAACCCTGTAAGAGGCCCGAACACCTCGTACGGGACCAATGTAACTTGTAGGCACTGACCACGTAGTCCCGGGTCTCCCGATTTGAGAATATGACGATAATTTGTAAAAATCAACACTTAAACTTAAAAAAAGTAGTTAAAGGGTGAAAACCCAAACCAGCCCTCAAACGACCCCGTAAGAGGCACGAACACCTCGCACGGGACTAATGTAACATGTAGGAACTGATCGCGTAGTCCCGAGTCTCCCGGTTTGAAAATATGACGATAATTTGTAAAAATCAACTCTTAAACATCAAAACAAGTCCTTAAAGGGTGAAACCCCAAACCAACCCCCGAACAACCCCGTAGGACGCACGAACACCTCGCACGGGATCAATGTAACTTATTAGAATTGACCGCGAAGTCCCGGGTCTCCTGGTTTGAGAACATTACGATAATTTGTAAAAATCAACACATAAACTTAAAAACAAGCCATTAAAGGGTGAAAACCCAACCCTTCCCCCAAATGACCCCGTAGGGGGCCTGAACACCTTGCACGGGACCAATGTAACTTGTTGGAACTGACCGCGTAGTCCCGGGTCTCCCGATTTGAGAAAATGACGATAATATGCAAAAATCACACTTAGACTTAAAAACAAGCTGTTAAAGGGTTAAAATCAAAACCAGCCCCCAAACGACCCCGTAAGAGGCGCGAACACCTCGTACGGGACCTATATAACTTATAGGAACTAACCGCGAAATTTCGGGTCTCCCGGTTCGAGAATAGGATGATAATTTGTAAAAATTAACACTTAAACTTAAAAATAAGTCGTTAAAGGGTGAAAAACCAAACCAACCCCCAAGCGACCCCGTAGGAGGCACGAACACCTCGCACGGGACCAATGTAACTTATTAGAACTGATCGCGTAGTCTCGGGTCTCTCGGTTTGAGATTGTGATGATAATTTGTAAAAATTAACACTTAAACTTAAAAACAAGTCGTTAAAGGGTGACCCCCCCCCCCCCCCTAAAACGACCCCGTAGGAGGCACGAGCACCTCGCGCGGGACAAATGTAACTTGTTGGAACTGACCGCGTAGTCCCGGGTCTCCCGATTTGAAAATATGATGATAATTTGCAAAAATCACACTTAGACTTAAAAAAAACCGTTAAAGGCTGAAAACCCAAACCAGACCCCAAACGACCCCATAAGAGGCACGAACACCTCGCACGGGATCAATGCAACTTGTAAGAACTGACCGTGTAGTCTCGGGTCTCCCGGTTTGAGAATATGACGATAATTTGTAAAAATCAACACTTAAACTTAAAAACAAGTCGTTAAAGGGTGAAAAAGCAAACCAACCCCCAAACGACACCGTAGGAGGTGCGAACACCTCGTACGGGACCAATGTAACTTGTTGGAACTGACCGCGTAGTCCCGGGTCTCCCGATTTGGGAATATGACGATAATTTGCAAAATTCAACACTTAAACTTAAAAACAAGCCATTAAAGGGTGAAAACCCACCCCCACCCCCAAAACGACCATGTAAGAGGCACGATCAACTCGCACGGGACCAATGTAACTTGTAGGAACTGGCCGTGTAGTCCCAGGTCTCCCGATTTGAGAATATGATGATAATTTGCAAAAATCACACTTAGACTTAAAAATAAGCTCTTAAAGGATGAAAACCCAAACCAGCCCCCAAACGACCCCGTAAGAGGCGCGAACACCTTGCACGGGACCAATGTAACTTATAGGAACTAATCGCGAAGTTTCGGGTTTCCCGATTTGAGAATATGACGATAATTTATAAAAATCCACACTCAAACTTAAAAACAAGTCGTTAAAGGGTTAAAACCCAAACCAACACCCAAATGACCCCGTAGAAGGCACGAACACCTCGTACGGGACCAATGTAACTTTTTAGAACTGACCGCGTAGTCCCGGGTCTCCTGGTTTGAGAATATGATGATAATTTTCAAAAATCAACACTTAAACTTAAAAATAAGCCGTTAAAGGGTGAAAACCCACCCACTCACCCCCCATAAACGACCCCGTAGGAGGCTTGAACACCTCGAACGGGACCAATGTAACTTGTTGGAATTGAGCGCGTAGTCCCGGGTCTCCTGGTTTGATAATATGACGATAATTTGTAAAAATCACACTTAGACTTAAAAAAAGCCGTTAAAGGGTGAAAACCCAAACCAGCCCCCAAACGACCTCGTAAGAGGCGCGAACACCTCGCACGTGACCAATGTAACCTGTAGGAACTGACCGCGTAGTTCCGGGTCTCCCGATTTGAGAATATGACGATAATTTGCAAAAACCATACTTAAAGTTAAAAACAAGCCGTTAAAGGGTGAAAACTCGAACCATCCCCCAAACAACCCCGTAAGAGGCATGAACACCTCACACGGGACCAATGTAACTTGTAGGAACTGACCGCGTAGTCCCGAGTCTCCCGATTTGAGAATATGACGATAATTTGTAAAAATCAACACTTAAACTTAAAAACAAGTCGTTAAATGGTGAAAACCCAAACCAACCCCCAAACGACACCGTAGGAGGCACGAACACCTCTCACGAGACCAATGTAACTTTTTAGAACTGATCGCGTAGTCCCGAGTCTCCGAGTTTGAGAATATGACGATAATTTGCAAAAATCAACACTTAAACTTAAAACCAAGCCGTTAAAGGCTGAAAACCCAAACCAGCCCCCAAACGACCCCATAAGAGGCACGAACATCTCGCACGGGACCAATGTAACTTGTAGGAAATGACCACGTAGTCCCGGGTCTCCCGGTTTGAGAATATGACGATGATTTATAAAAATCAACACTTAGACTTAAAAACAAGTCGTTAAAGGGTGAAAACCCAAAGCCGCCCCTAAACGACCACGCAGGAGGCACGAACACCTCGCACGGGACCAATGTAACTTGTAGGGATTGACCGCGTAGTCTCGGGTCTCTCGGTTTAAAATATGACTATAATTTGCAAAAATCAACGCTTAAACTTAAAAACAAGTCGTTTAAGGGTGAAAACCCAAACCAACCCCCAACCGACCCCGTAGGAGGCACGAACACCTCACACGGGAAAAATGTAACTTGTTTGAACTGACTGCGTAGTCCCGGGTCTCCCGATTTCAGAATATGACGATAATTTGTAAAAATCACACTTATACTTAAAACAAAGCCGTTAAAGGGTGAAATCCCAAACCAGCCCCCAAAAGACCCCGTAAGAGGCACAAACACCTCGCACGGGACCAATGTAACTTATAGGAACTGACTGCGTAGTCCCGGGTCTCCCGATTTGTGAATATGATGATAATTTCCAAAAATCATACTTAAACTTAAAAACAAGCCGTTAAAGGGTGAAAACCCAAACCAGCCTCCAAAAGACACCGTAAGAGGCACGAACACCTCGCACGGGACAATGTAAGTTGTAGGAACTGACCGCATAGTCTCCGGTCTCCCGGTTTGAGAATATGACGATAATTTACAAAAATCAACACTTACACTTAAAAACAAGCCGTTAGATGGTGAGCCCCCAAACGACCCCATAGGAGGCACGAACACCTCGCACGGGACAAATGTAACTTGTAGGAACTGATCGAGTAGTCCCGGGTCTCCTGGTTTGTGAATATGATCCTAATTTGCAAAAATCAAACTTAGACTCAAAAACAAGTCGTTAAAGGGTGAAAACCCAACCCCCCCCCCCCAAACGACCCCGTAGGAGGCACGAACACCTCGCACGGGACCAATGTAACTTGTTGGAACTGACCGCGTAGTCCCAGGTCTCCCAGTTTCAGAATATGATGATAATTTGCAGAAATCACACTTATACCTAAAAACAAGATGTTAAAGGGTGAAAACCCAAACCAGCCCCCAAGCGACCCCGTAAGAGGCACAAACACCTCGCACGTGACCAATGTAACTTGTAGGAACTGACCGCGTAATCTCGGGTGTCACGATATGAGAATATGATGATAATTTGCAAAAATCAACATTTAAACTTAAAAACAAGCCGTTAAAGGGTGAAAACCCACACCAGCCTCCAAACCACCCCGTAGGAGGCACGAACGCCTCGCACGAGACCAATGTAACTTGTTGGAACTGACCGCATAGTCCCGGGTCTCTCGGTTTGAGAATATGATGATAATTTGTAAAAATCAACACATAAACTTAAAAATAAGCCCGTTAAGGGTGACCCCCCCCCCCCAAACGACCCCGTAGGAGGCACGAATACCTCGCACGGGACCAATGTAACTTGTTGGAACTGATCGCGTAGTCCCGAGTCTCCCGATTTGAGAATATGACGATAATTTGCAAAAATCGCACTTAGACTTGAAAACAAGCTGTTAAAGGGTGAAAACCCAAACCAGCACCCAAATGACCCTGTAAGAGGCATGGACACCTCGCACGGGACCAATGTAACGTATAGGAACATACTGCGTAGTTTTCGGGTCTCCTAATTTGAGAATATAACGATAATTTATAACAATCAACATTTAAACTTAAAATCAAGTCGTTACATGGTGAAAACCTAAATCAACCCCCAAACGACCCCGTAGGAGACACGAACACCTCACACAGGACCAATGTAACTTGTAGGAACTGACCGCGTAGTCCTGGATCTCCCGGTTTGCGAATATGATGATAATTTACAAAAAATCATACTTAAACTTAAAAACAAGCCGTTAAAGGGTGAAAAGCCAAACCAGCTCCCAAAAGACCCCGTAAGAGGCATGAATACCTCGCACGGGACAATGTAACTTGTAGGAACTGACCGCGTAGTCCCGGGTCTCCCGGTTTGAGAATATGATGATAATTTGTAAAAATCAACACTTCAACTTAAAAACAAGTCGTTAGAGGGTGAAAACCCAAACCAGCCCCCAAAGGACCCCATGGGAGCCACGAACACCTCGCACGGAACAAATGTAACTTGTAGGAACTGACCGCGTAGTCCCAGGTATCCTGGTTTGTGAATATTACGATAATTTGCAAAAATCACACTTAGACTCAAAAACAAGTCGTTAAAGTGTGAAAACCCACCCCCCCCCCCAGCCAAACGACCCCGTAGGAGGCACGAACACCTCGCACGAGACCAATGTAACTTGTTGGAACTGAACGCGTAGTCTCAGGTCTCCCAGTTTCATAATATGACGATAATTTACAGAAATCACACTTAGACTTAATAACAAGTCGTTAAAGGGTGAAAACCCAAACCAGCCCACAAACGACCCCGTAAGAGGCACGAACACCTCGTACATGACCAATGTAACTTGTAGGAACTGACCGCATAGTCCCGGATCTCCCGATATGAGAATATGATGATAATTTGCAAAAATCAACACTTAAACTTAAAACACAAGCCGTTAAAGGGTGAAAACCCACACCAGCCCCCAAACCACCCTATAGGAGGCACAAACGCCTCGCACAAGACCAATGTAACTCGTTGGAACTGACCGCATAGTCCCGGGTCTATCGGTTCGAGAATATGACGATAATTTCCAAAAATCAACACATAAACTTAGAAATAAACCCGTTAAGGGTGAAAACCCAACCCCCCCCCCCCCCCAAACGACCCTGTAGGAGGCACTAACACCTCGTACGGAATCAATCTAACTTGTTGGAACTGATCACGTAGTCCTGGGTCTCCCGGTTTGAGATGATGACGATAATTTGTAAAAATCACACTTAGACTTAAAAACAAGCGGTTAAAGGGTGAAAACCCAAACCAGCCCCCAAACGACCCCGTAAGAGGCACGAACACGTCGCACGGGACCAATGTAACTTATAGGAACTGACCGCGCAGTTTCGGGTCTCCCGATTTGAGAATATAACGATAATTTATTACAATCAACATTAAACTTAAAATCAAGTCGTTAAATGGTGAAAACCCAAACAAACCCCCGATCCCGTAGGAGGAACGAACACCTCACGCAGGACCAGTGTCACTTGTTGGAATTGACCGCGTAGTCCCGGGTCTCCCGATTTGAGAATATGATGATAATTTATAGTAATCAACACTTAAACTTAAAAATAAGTCATTAAATGGTGAAAACCCAACCCCCCCCCCCCCCCCACACACACACACAAACGACCCCGTAGGAGGCACGAACACCTCGCACGGGACCAATGTAACTTATTGGAACTTACCGCGTAGTCCCGGGTCTCTCGGTTTGAGAATATGACGATAATTTACAAAAATCACACTTAGACTTAAGAACAAGCCGTTAAAGGGTGAAAACCCAAACCGTCCCCCAAACGATTCGGTAAGAGGCACGAAGACCTCGCTCGGGACCAATGTAACTTGTAGGAACTGACTGCATAGTCCCGGGTCTCCTAGTTTGATAATATCACAATAATTTACAAAAATCACACTTGAACTTAAAAACAAGCGGTTAAAGGGTGAAAACCCAAACCAACCCCAAACGACCCCGTAAAAGGCACGAACACCTCACGCGGGACCAATGTAACTTGTAGGAACTGACCGCGTAGTCCCGGGTCCCCCGGTTTGAGAATATGATGATAATTTGGAAAAATCAACACTTAAACTTAAAAACAAGCCGTTATAGGGTGACCCCCCCCCCCCATAAACGACCCCGTAGGAGGCATGAACACCTCGCACGGGACCAATGTAACCTGTTGGAACTGACCGCGTAGTCCCGGGTCTCCCGGTTTGAAAATATGACGATAATTTGCAAAAAACACAGTTAGACTTAAAAAAAGCCGTTAAAGGGTGAAAACCTAAACCAGCCCCCAAACAATCCCGTAAGTGGCACGAACACCTCACACGGGATCAATGTAACTTGTAGGAACTGTCTGCGTAGTCCCGGGTCTCCCGGTTTGAGAATATGACGATAATCTGTAGAAAACAACACTTAAACTTAAAAATAAGTCGTTAAAGGGTGAAAACCCAAACCAACCCCTAAACGACCCCGTAGAAGGCACGAACACCTAGCACGGGACCAATGTAACTTGTTGGAACTGACCGCGTAGTCCCGGGTCTCCCGGTTTGAGAATATGACCATAATTTGTAAATATCAACACTTAAACTTAAAAACAAGTCATTAAAGGGTGAAACCCCATCCACCCCTCCCCCCCCCCCAAACGCCCCGTTGGAGGCACGAACACCTCGCACGGTACCAATGCAACTTGTTGGAACTTACCGCGTAGTCCCGGGTCTCTCGGGTTGAGAATATGATGATAATTTGTAAAAATCACACTTAAATTTAAGAACAAGCCGTTAAAGGGGCGAAACCCAAACCATCCCCCAAACGACCCCGTAAGAGGCACGAACACCTTACGCGGGACCAATGTAACTTGAAGGAACTGATCGCGTAGTCCCGGGTCTCCCGGTTTGAGAAAATGACGATAATTTCCAAAAATCAACACTTAAACTTAAAAACAAGTTGTTAAAAGGTGAACTCCCCCCCTCCCCCCCCCCCCAATGACCCCGTAGGAGACACGAACTCCTCGCACGGGACCAATGTAAGTTATTGGAACTGACCGCGTAGTCCCGGGTCTCCCGGTTTGAGAAAATGATGATAATTTCCAAAAATTAACACTTAAACTTAAAAACAAGCCGTTAAAAGGTGACCCCCCCCCCCCCCATAAACGACCCCGTAGGAGGCACGAATACCTCACACGAGACCAATGTAATTTGTAGGAACTGACCGCATAGTCCCGGATCTCCCAGTTTGCGAATATGATGATAATTTACAAAAATCATACTTAAACTTAAAAACAAGCCGTTAAAGGGTGAAAACCCAAACCAGCCCCCAAAAGACCCCGTAAGAGACACGAACACCTCGCACGGGACAATGTAACTTGTAGAAACTGACCGTGTAGTCCCCGGCCTCCCGGTTTGAGAATATGACGATAATTTGCAAAAATCAATACCTAGACTTAAAAACAAGCCGTTAGAGGGTGAAAACCCAAACCAGCCCCCAAACGACCCCGTGGGAGCCACAAACACCTCGCACGGGACAAATGTAACTTGTAGGAATTGGCCGCGTAGTCCGGGGTCTCCTGGTTTGTGAATATGACGGTAATATGCAAAAATCACACTTAGACTTAAAAACAAGCCGTCAAAGGGTCAAAACCCAAACCAACCCCCAAACGACCCCGTAAGAGGCACGAACACCTCGCACGGGACCAATGTAACTTGTTGGAACTGACCACGTAGTCTCGGGTCTCCCAGTTTCAGAATATGATGATAATTTGCAGAAATCACACTTAGACTAACAATCAAGCCGTTAAAGGGTGAAAACCCAAACCAGCTCCCAAACGACCCCGTAAGAGGCACGAACACCTCGCAAGGGACCAATGTAACTTGTAGGAACTGACCACGTAGTCCTGGGTCTCCCGATGTGAGAATATGACGATAATTTTCAAAAATCAACACTTAAACCTAAAAACAAGCCTTTAATGGGTGAAAATCCAGCCCCCCCCCCCCCCCACCCCATAAACGATCCCGTAGGAGGCACGAACACCTCGCAAAGGACCAATGTAACTTGTTGGAACTGACCGCGTAGTCCCCGGTCTCCCAGTTTCAGAATATGACGATAATTTGCAGAAATCACTCTTAGACTTAAAAACAAACCATTAAAGGGTGAAAACCCAAACCAGCCCCCAAACGACCCCGTAAGAGGCACGAACACCTCGCACGTGACCAATGTAACTTGTAGGAACTGATCGCGTAGTCCCGGGTCTCCTGATATGAGAATATGATGATAATTTGCAAAAATCAACACTTAAACTTAAAAACAAGCCGTTAAATGGTGAAAACCCACACCAGCCCCCAAACCACCCCGTAGGAGGCACGAACGCCTCGCACGAGACCAATGTAACTTGTTGGAACTGACCGCATAGTCCCGGGTCTGTCGGTTTGAGAATATGATGATAATTTGTTAAAATCAACACATAAACTTAAAAATAAGCCCGTTAAGGGTGAAAACCCAACCCCCTCCAAAACGACCCCGTAGGAGGCACGAACACCTCGCACGGGACCAATCTAACTTGTTGGAACTGACCGCGTAGTCCCGGGTCTCCCGGTTTGAGAATATGACGATAATTTGCAAAAATCACACTTAGACTTAAAAACAAGTTGTTAAATGGTGAAAACCCAAACCAGCCCCCAAACGACCCCGTAAGAGGCACAAACACCTCGCACGGGACCAATGTAACTTATAGGAACTGACCGCGTAGTTTCGGGTCTCCCGGTTTGAGAATATGACGTTATTTTATAACAATCAACACTTAAACTTAAAATCAAGTCGTTAAAGTGTGAAAACCCAAACCAACCTCCAAACGACCCCGTAGGAGGACGAAGACCTCGCACAAGACCAATGTAACTTGTTGGAATTGACCGCGTAGTCCTGGGTCTCCCGATTTGAGAATGTGACGATAATTTATAAAAATCAACACTTAAACTTAAAAACAAGCCGTTAGAGCTTGAACCCCCCCCCCCCCACCCACCCCCCCACCCCACACACACACACAAACGATCCCGTAGTAGGCAGGAACACCTCGCACGGGACCAATGTAACTTGTTGGAACTTACCGCGTAGTCCCGCGTCTCTCGGATTGAGAATATGACGATAATTTGAAAAAATCACACTTAAATTTAAGAACAAGCTGTTAAAGGGGCGAAACCCAAACCATCCCCCAAACGATCCCGTAAGAGGCACGAACACCTCGCGCGGGACCAATGTAACTTGTAGGAACTGACCGCGTAGTCCCGGGTCTCTTGGTTTGATAATGTGATGATAATTTGCAAAAATCACACTTAAACTTAAATACAAGCGGTTAAAGGGTGAAAACCTACACCAGCCCACCAAACGACCCCGTAGGAGGCACGAACACCTCTCACGGTACCAATGTAACTTGTTAGAACTGACCGCGTAGTCCCAGGTCTCCCGATTTGAGAATATAACGATAATTTGCAAAAATCACACTTAGACTTAAAAACAAGCTATTAAATGGTGAAAACCCAAACCAGCCCCCAAACGACCCCGTAAGAGGCGCGAACACCTCGTACGGGACCAATGTAACTTATTGGAACTGACCGCGTAGTCCCGGGTCTCCCGGTTTGAGAAAATGATGATAATTTATAACAATCAACACTTAAACTTAAAAACAAGCCGTTAAAAGGTGACCCCCCCCCTATAAACGACCTTGTAGGAGGCACGAACACCTCGCATGGGACCAATGTAACTTGTTGAAACTGACAGTGTAGTTCCGGGTCTCCCGGTTTGAGAATATGACGATAATTTGCAGAAATCACACATAGACTTAAAAATAAGTCGTTAGAGGGTGAAAACCCAAACCAACCCACAAACGACCCCGTAAGAGGCACGAACACCTCGCACGGGACCAATGTAACTCGTAGGAACTGACCGCGTAGTCCGGGATCTTCCGGTATGAGAATATGACGATAATTTACAAAAATCAGCACTTAAACTTAAAAACAAGTCGTTAAAAGGTGAAAACAAACAAGCCCCCAAACGATCCCGTAGGGGCACGAACGCCTCACACGGGATCAATGCAACTTGTAGGAACTGACTGCACAGTCCCGGGTCTGCCGGTTTGGGAATATGACGATAATATGTAAAAATCAACACTTAAAGTTAAAAATAAGCCGTTAAAGGGTGAAAACCCAACCCCCCCCCCCCCCCCCAAAAAAAAAAAAAAACAACCCCGTAGGAGGCACAAACGCCTCGCACAAAACCAATGTAACTTGTTGGAACTGATCGCGTAATCCCGGGTCTGCCGATTTGAGAATATGACGATAACTTGCAATAATCAACACTTAGACTTAAAAACAAGCCGTTAAAGGGTGAAAACCCAAATCAGCCCCCAAACGACCCCGTAAGAGGTACGGACACATCGCACGGGACCAATGTAACTTGTTGGAACTGACTGCGTTGTCCCGAGTCTCCCGGTTTGAGAATATGACGATAATTTATAAAAATCAACACTTAAACTTAAAAACAAGTCGTTAAAAGGTGAAAATCCAAACCCACCCCCAAACGACCCCGTAGGAGGCACGAACACCTCGTACGGGACTAATGTAACTTATTGGAACTTACCGCGTAGTCCCAGGTGTCCCGGTTTGAGAATATGACGATAATTTATAAAAATCACACTTAGACTTAAAAACAAGCCGTTAAAGGGTGAAACCCAAACTAGCCCCCAAACGATCCCGTAAGAGGCACGAACACCTCGCACGAGACGAATGTAACTTGTAGGAACTGACAGCGTAGTCCCGGGTTTCCTGGTTTGAGAATATGACGATAATTTGCAAAAATGACCCTTAAACTTAAAAACAAGCCGTTAAAAGGGTGAAAACCCAAACCCGCCCCCAAACGACCCCATAAAAGGCACGAACACCTCGCACGGGACCAATGCAACTTGTAGGAACTGACCGCGTAGTCGCGGATCTCCCGGTTTGAAAATATGACGATAATTTGTAAAAATAAACACTTAAACTTAAAAACAAGTCGTTAAAAGGTGAAAACCCAACCCCCTCCTAAACGACCCCGTAGGAGGCACGAACACCTCGCACGGGACCAATGTAACTTGTTGGAACTGACGGCGTAGTCCTGGGTCTCCCGGTTTGAGAATATGACGATAAATTGCAAAAATCAACACTTAAACTTAAAAACATGCCGTTAAAGTGTGAAAACTCAACCCCCACCCCACAAACGACCCCGTAGAAGGCACGAACACATCGCACGAAACCAATGTAACTTGTTGGAATATGACGATAATTTGCAAAAATTACACTTAGACTTAAAAACAAGTCGTTAAAGGGTGATAACCCAAACCAGCCTCCAAACGACCCCGAAAGAGGCACGAACACCTCGTACGGGACCAATGTAACTTGTACGAACTAACCGCGTCGTCCCGGGTCTCCCGATTTGACAATATGACGATAATTTTCAAAAATTAACACTTAAAATTAAAAACAAGCCGTTAAAAGGTGACCCCCCCTATAAACGACCTTGTAGGAGGCACGAACACCTCGCATGAGACCAATGTAACTTTTTGGAAGTGACCGCGTAGTCCCGGGTCTCCCGGTTTGAGAATATGACGATAATTTACAAAAATCACACGTAGACTTAAAAACAAGCCGTTAAAGGGTGAAAACCCAAACCAGTCTCCAAACGACCACGTAAGAGGCACGAACACCTCGCACGGGACCAATGTAACTTGGAGGAACTAACCACATAGTCCCGGGTCTCCCGGTTTGAGAATATTACGATAATTTGCAAAAATCACACTTAAACTTAAAAACAAGTCATTAAAGGGTGAAAACCCAAACCACACCCCAAACGACCCCGTAAGAGGCGCGAACACCTCGTACGGGACCAATGTGACTTATTGGAACTGATCGCGTAGTCCCGGGTCTCCCGGTTTGAGAAAATGACGATAATTTCCAAAAATCAAAACTTAAACTTAAAAACAAGCCGTCAAAAGGTGATCCCCCCTCCCCCCATAAACGACCTCGTAGCAGGCACGAATAGCTCGCACGAGACCAATGTAACTTGTAGGAACTGACCGCATAGTCCCGGATCTCCCGGATTTCTCGATTTGAGAATATGATTATAATTTGCAGAAATCATACTTAAACTTAAAAACAAGCCGTTAAAGGGTGAAAACCTAAACCAGCCCCCAAAAGACCCCGTAAGAGACACGAACACCTCGCACGGGACAATGTAACTTGTAGGAACTGACCGCGTAGTCCCCGGTCTCCCGGTTTGAGAAAATGACGATATTTTGCAAAAATCAACACTTAGACTTAAAAAAAACCATTAGAGGGTTAAAACCCAAACCAGCCCCCAAACGACCCCATGGGAGCCACGAACACCTCGCACGGGACAAATGTAACTTGTAGGAACTGACCGCGTAGTCCGGGGTCTCCTGGTTTGTGAATATGACGGTAATATGCAAAAATCACATTTAGACTTAAAAACAAGTTGTTAAAGGGTGAAAACCCAAACCAACTCCCAAACGACCCCGTAGGAGGCACGAACACCTCGAACGGGACCAATGTAGCTTGTTGGAATTGACCGCGTAGTCTCGAGTCTCCCAGTTTTAGAATATGACGATAATTTGTATAAATTACACTTAGACTTAAAAACAAACCGTTAAAGGGTGAAAACTCAAACCAACCCCCAAACGACCCCGTAAGAGGCACGAACACCTCGCACGGGACTAATGTAACTTGTAGAAACTGACCGCGTAGTCCTGGGTCTCCCGATATGAGAATATGACGATAATTTGCAAAAATCAAAACTTAAACTTAAAAACAAGCCTTTAATGGAGGAAAACCCAACCCCCCCCCCCCCCCCATAAACGATCCCGTAGGAGGCACGAACACCTCGCACAGGACCAATGTAACTTGTTGGAACTGACCGCGTAGTCCCCGATCTCCCAGTTTCAGAATATAATGATAATTTGTAAAAATCACACTTAGACTTAAAAATAAACCATTAAAGGGTGAAAACCCAAACTAGCCCCCAAACGACCCCGTAAGAGGCACGAACACCTTGCACGTGACCAATGTAGCTTGTAGGAACTGACCGCGTAGTCCCGGGTCTCTCGATATGAGAATATGATGATAATTTGCAAAAATCAACACTTAAACTTAAAAACAAGCCGTTAAAGGGTGAAAACCCACACCAGCCCCCAAACCACCCCGTAGGAGGCACGAACGCCTCGCACGAGACCAATGTAACTTGTTGGAACTGACTGCATAGTCCCGGGTCTGTCGGTTTGATAATATGATGATAATTTGTAAAAATCAACACATAAACTTAAAAATAAACCCGTTAAAGGTGAAAATCCAACCCCCTCCCAAACGACCCCGTAGGAGGCACGAACACCTCGCACGGGACCAATCTAACTTGTTGGAACTGACCGCGTAGTTCCGGGTCTCCCGGTTCGAGAATATGACGATAATTTGCAAAAATAACACTTAGACTTAAAAATAAGCTGTTAAATGGTGAAAACCCAAACCAGCCCCCAAATGACCCCGTAAGAGGCACGAACACCTCGCACGGAACTAATATAACTTATAGGAACTGACCGCGTAGTTCCAGGTCTCCCGGTTTGAGAATATGATGATAATTTATAACAATCAACACCCCGTAGGAGGACGAACACCTCGTACAGGACCTATGTAACTTGTTGGAATTGACCGCGTAGTCCTGATTCTCCCGGTTTGAGAATATGACGGTAATTTATAAAAATCAACACTTAAACTTAAAAACAAGTCATTAAAGGGTGAAAACCCATCCACCCCCCCCCCCCCCAAACGCCCCGTTGGAGGCACGAACACCTCGCACGGGACCAATGTAACTTGTTGGAACTTACCGCGTAGTCCCGGGTCTCTCGGGTTGAGAATATGATGATAATTTGTAAAAATCACACTTAAATTTAAGAACAAGCCGTTAAAGGGGCGAAACCCAAACCATCCCCCAAACGACCCCGTAAGAGGCACGAACACCTTGCGCGGGACCAATGTAACTTGAAGGAACTGATCGCGTAGTCCCGGGTCTCCTGGTTTGATAATATGATGATAATTTGTAAAAATCACACTTAAACTTAAAAACAAGCGGTTAAAGGGTGAAAACCCAAACCAGCTCCCCAAATGCCCCGTAGGAGGCACGAACACCTCGCACGGTACCAATGTAACTTGTTGGAACTGACCGCGTAGTCCCGGGTCTCCCGATTTGAGAATATAACTATAATTTGCAAAAATCACACTTAGACTTAAAAACAAGCTGTAAAAGGGTGAAAACCCAAACCAGCCCCCAAACGACCCCGTAAGAGGCGTGAACACCTCGCACGGGACCAATGTAACTTATTAGAACTAACCGCGTAGTCCCGGGTCTCCCGGTTTGAGAAAATGACGATAATTTTCAAAAATCAACACTTAAACTTAAAAACAAGTCGTTAAAAGGTGTACTCCCCCACCCCCATAAACGACCTCGTAGGAGGCACGAACACCCCACATGGGACCAATGTAACTTTTTGAAACTGACCGTGTAGTCCTGGGTCTCCCAGTTTGAGAATATGACGATAATTGGCAGAAATCACACTTAGACTTAAAAACTAGTCGTTTGAGGGTGAAAACCCAAACGAGCCCACAAACAACCCCGTAAGAGGCACGAACACCTCGCACGGGACCAATGTAACTCGTAGGAACTGACCGCGTAGTCCGGGATCTCCCGGTATGATAATATGACGATAATTTGCAAAAATCAACACTTGAACTTAAAAACAAGCCGTTAAAGGGTGAAAACCCAAACCAGCCATCAAACGACCCCATAGGGGGCACGAACACCTCACACGGGACCAATGTAACTTGTAGGAACTGACTGCACAGTCCCAGGTCTCCCGATTTGGGAATATGACGATAATATGCAAAAATCAACACTTAAAGTTAAAATTAAGCCGTTAAAGGGTGAAAACCCAACCCCCTCCCCCCCAAACGACCCCGTAGGAGGCACAAACACCTCGCACGGAACAAATGTAACTTGTTGGAACTGATCGCGTAGGCCTGGGTCTCCCGGTTTGAGAATATGATGATAATTTGTAAAAATCAACACCTAAACTTAAAAATAAGCCGTTAAAGAGTGAAAATCCAAACCAACCCCCAAACGACCCCGTAGGAGGCACGAACACCTCGCACGGGACCAATGTAACTTGTTGGAACTGACCACGTTGCCCCGGGTCTCCCGCTTTGAGAATATGACGATAGTTTATAAAAATCAAACTTAAACTTAAAAAAAAGTCGTTAAAGGGTGAAAACCCACCGACCCCCACAAACGACCCCGTAGGAGGCACGAACACCTTGCACGGGACTAATGTAACTTGTTGGAACATACCGCATAGTCCCGGGTGTCCCGGTTTGAGAATATGACGATAATTTGTAAAAATCACACTTAGACTTGAAAACAAGCCGTTAAAGGGTGTAACCCAAACTAGCCCCCAAACGACCCCGTAAGAGGCACGAACACCTCGCACGGGACCGATGTAACTTGTAGGAATAGACCGCGTAGTCCCGAGTTTCCTGGTTTGAGAATATGACGATAATTTGCAAAAATCACCCGTGAACTTAAAAACAAGCCGTTAAAGGGTGAAAACCCAAACCCGCCCCCAAACGACCCCGTAAAAGGTATGAACACCTCGCACGGGATCAATGCAACTTGTAGGAACTGATCGCGTAGTCCCGGGTCTCCCGGTTTGAGAATATGACGATAATTTGTAAAAATCAACACTTAAACTTAAAAACAAGTCGTTAAAGGGTGAAAACCCAAACCCACCCCCAAACGACCCCGTAGTAGACACGAACACCTCGCACGGGACCAAATTGAACTTGTTGGAACTGACGGCGTAGTCCCGGGTCTCCCGGTTTGAGAATATGACGATAAATTGCAAAAATCAACACTTAAACTTAAAAACATGTCGTTAAAGGGTGAAAACTCAACCCCCCTCACAAACGACCCCGTAGGAGGCACGGACACCTCACACGGGACCAATGTAACTTGTTGGAACTGTCCGCGTAGTCCCGGGTCTCCCGGTTTGATAATATGACGATAATTTGTAAAATTAACATTAAACTTAAAAACAAGCCGTTAAAAGGTGAAAACCCAAACCAGCCTCCAAATAACCCCGTAAGAGGCACGAACACTTCGCACGGAACCAATGTAACTTGTACGAACTGACCGCGTCGTCTCGGGTCTCCCGGTTTGAGAATATGACGATAATTTACAAAAATCAACACTTAAACTTAAAAACAAGCCGTTAAAGGGTGAAAACCCAAACCAGCCCCCAAACGGCCCCGTAGGAGGGACGAACACCTCGCACGGGACCAATGTAACTTGTTGGAAGTGACCGCGTAGTCTCGGGTCTCCTGGTTTGAGAATATGCTGATAATTTGCAAAAATCACACTTAGACTTAAAAACAAGCCGTTAAAGGGTGAAAACCCAAACCAGCCTCCAAACGACCACGTAAGAGGCACGAACAACTCACACGGGACCAATGTTACTTGTAGGAACTGACCGCGTAGTCCCGGTTCTCCCGGTTTGAGAATATGATGATAATTTTCAAAAATCACACTTAAACTTAAAAACAAGTCGTTAAAGAGTGAAAACCCAAACCAGCCCCCAAACGATCCCGTAAGAGGTATGAACACCTCGCACGGGACCAATGTAACTTGTAAAAACTAACCGCGTAGTCCCGGGTCTCTCGGTATGAGAATATGACGATAATTTGTAAAAATCAACACTTAGACGTAAAAACAAGTCGTTAAAGGGTGAAAACCCAAACCAGCCCCCAAACGACCCCGTATGAGGCACGAACACCTTGCACGGGACCAATGTAACTTATTGGAACTGATCGCGTAGTCTCGGATCTCCCGGTTTGAGAATATGACGATAATTTTTTTTTAAAATCAACACTTAAACTTAAAAATAAGTCGTTAAAGGGGGAAAACCCAAAGCAACCCCCAAACGAACCCGTAGGAGGCACGACCACCTCGCACGAGACCAATGTAACTTGTAGGAACTGACCGCGTAGTCCCAGGTCTCCCGATTCTATAATATGACGATAATTTGTAAAAATCACACTTAGACTTAAAAACAAGCCGTTAAAGGGTGAAAACCCAAACCAGCCCCCAAACCACCCCGTAAGAGGCACAAACACCTCACACGGGACCAATATAACTTGTAGGAACTGGCCGTGTAGTCCCGGGTCTCCCGATTTGAGAATATGATGATAATTTGCAAAAATCACACTTAAACTTAAAAACAAGTCGTTAAAGGGTGAAAACCCAAACCAACCCCCAAACGACCCCGTAAGAGGCACGAACACCTCGCACGGGACCAATGTAACTTGTAGGAACTGACCGCGTAGTCCCGGGTCTCCCGGTTTGAGAATATGACGATAATTTACAAAAATCAACACTTAGACTTAAAAATAAGCCGTTAAAGGGTGAAAACCAAACCAGCCCCAAACGATCCCGTAAGAGGCACGAACATCTCACAGGGGAACAATGTAACTTGTAGGAACTGATCGCGTAGTCTCGTGTCTCCCGGTTTGAAAATATTACGATAATTTGTAAAAACCAACACTTAAACTTAAAAACAAGTCGTTAAAGGGTGAAAACCCAAACCAACCCCCAAACGACCCCGTAGGAGGCACGAACACCTCGCACGAGACCAATGTAACTTGTAGGAACTGACTGTGTAGTTTCGGATCTCCCGGTTTGATAAAATGCAATAATTTCCACTCTTATATCTTATTTTTTAGTTTGAGTATTTTTTTTTGTAAATTATTGGGTTACTATTATCGTATCTTTTTTCTATCCTATTTTTTTTGCAGGATAACAGTTTATCGTTGGCATTTATTCACGTGAAACACACAGAGAACTCAATGGTTTACAACAAGGGGTTTATTCATGATTCCATTTTTTTTGTTATGGTCGTGCGGGCTTTTATACTTTTATTGTTAACTTTTATGGCCGTGCAGACTTTTGTAAGTTAATTGTTATATTTTTTGGCCGTGCGGGCTTTATGTTAGGCAGGTTTTGTATTAGCAGGTTTTGGAATGTCCAAAAAATATAAGAAACTCTGCCAAATTTTTTTTTGGCCTGTGAACTATTACAGACTTGTATTATTTTGAAGCTTGTATGTACATTAGTTTATCAACAACGTGCAATATTTTTAATTTGTGAATTTTTGTGCTTTCAAATAATTAATTTTTTTTTCTTTTTATAAAAAAATTTGGCACAGTTCAAAATCGTGGCAAAAGTGTATCATATTTTGGCACGATTTTGAACTGTGCCAAATTTTTTTAAACTGTTTTGAATCTGGCACAGTTTAAAACTGTGCCAAAAGTGTGCCAGAAATATCAAATTCTAGCACGGTTTAAAAGTGTGCCATAAGTGTTCCTGTTTGGCCTAATCTTGCACACTTTTGAGCCGTAAAAGAAAAAAAATGGCCATTTTGGAACACCTGATTCTGGCACAGTTCAAAACCGTGCCAGATTTGATCTGGCGCAGTTTTAAACAGTGCCAGATTCCTGTTTTTGGTGTAGTGATTTCTAGTCGTTGCTTTGAAGGTTTGACGAAGACACCGTGTGTTACACTTGTGGGCGATTATCATGTTGTATGTAAGTCAATTGTCTTGTAAACTTTTCAAGGTTCTAGAAATAAAAAGGGTTTTCCCCAAGGGATTTTTTTCTGAACTTTATGTCGCATACTTTATTTATGATAGTTTGACACTTGCACGCACGTTGATATTTGTGCTTAAGAGATGAATTATTTTTATTCATAAATTGACTTTGATTAAAGAAGTTTGTGATTGGAATTTGCGCACCTATTTGAGTCTTTATCACACGTAGGTTTTACAGTTTTAAATCGTATCTCTTCGAGTAATCCCTATCAACTATTGAAGCGCCCTCATCTCACTAACATATGATACTTTGCACATGCTTTTTCTTTAATACCCAACAATATGCTCCATACAAGGTATCCATCCTAATGATTATTTATTATTTTTTAAATTTATTATTTATGATTTTATCACATAATATACCAATTGCTTGCCTCCACATCATGATGCAAGTTTACTCGTTACATCCTTTCATTTCTCCATCACTTTATATCAGGGAACCTAAATAACGAAACTTAGTATTTTAAGTTATTTTCTTTTATTTTTATTATTATTTTATCCTTTGAAGTATTATTTTATTTTTATTCTATATACTTAGTTTTAGATCTACTCATTTTTAGTACCTTAAATTCTAGGGCACTTCTCCAAGTTTCTATTTATATAGATAAAGCCTTTTTGAAGTGTCTACTAAGATTACATCATCCGTAAGCAACATACATCACAAGATATATTCTTGCACGTCCTTAGTAATCTTGTATAATATTACATGAAATAAGTAAGGCCTTAAAGTCGATCCCCAATGTAGACCTACTTTAATTGGATAATCATTAGTTTATCCACAAATTTTCTTACTCTAGTTTTTGTGTTAGTAATTATATTTTGGATGATTTTAAGATAATTAATAGGCATATTTTTCTTTATATGTCCCACCATATTATATCTTTCAGTACTCTATCGTGAGGATTTCATAAATTTATAAAAATTATGTGTAAATTTTTATTCTTATTTTTGCCCTTTTTTGTTACTTGTCTTAATAAGTAGCCCTCCCTAGCATATATCCAACCTGGTTGTTCAAGATTGTTGACTCGTTTCAATATTTGCTATGTAAATATTTCCCTTAATTTCATCGTGTAACTCATAAAATTATAAATATCATCGTTTTTGCGTATATCCTTTATTTTTGTATTGTATTGTAGTGTTTTTCCTCCACTAAGTTGACACTGTATCCTCTCTTAAATTTTATTAAATCACCTATCAACCACCCTACACCTACACTTCCCATAGTTCTTCACACCTCCGTATGTATTCTATTTGGCCCTAGTACCTTATTCACCCCTTTTTTTTTTATTAAGATACCCACTTATTTGTCTGTAATAGGACTACACATTCTTAATTTTTGGTTATATGTTCTCAATCTTTTTTTGGAACATTTTTTTATTTAATCATCCTTAAAAGTAGCCTTCCCATCTACCTACAATTTTCTTATCAATGCTTCATATGTTTTAATTTATGTATTTAATACACTTAATTAAACCTATATCCCTTGTTGACCAATATTTATCCATTGCTAATTTATAAATTTTCTTTTCCCTTCCTTTAGTACTTAACTTATTGTAAAGACTGTATATAGAATTTTTTTGCGGGCTTCTAATGTTTTAATTTTGTTAACATATCTCTATCCGCTCTTTAATTCCTTATATCTTTCAAGGTGTTCTTGATTTGTACTCTTTTGACATTCTTTAAAGTTTCATCTTTACTTTTTTATTATCCTCTCATACTTTCGCATTCCATCACCAAGCCTCTTTTTAAAGTTATCTCTCTAAGATTTATTTATCTATTTTTTCAATATTGCTAGTTATTCTTAACCACAAGTTATTTAAGTCATCTTTTTAGTTCCACTCCAAGTGTAGCAAATACCTTATTCCTAAATTTGATCTCTTTGCAACCTTCTATATCCTTCCATTTTATATTCTAATGTTTGTATGTGGGATATGATTAACAACCTATGAAAATATGATTTTTATAAAAGAAACATATTTCTATAATCTTTACAACCTCTAACATTAGTTATTCTTGGCCATAAGTTATTCACGTCACATTTTCAGTCCCACTACCGATTAATATTAATGATAATTCTTTTCAATTAATCCAAAATCATAAGTGGCATATATAAATATATTTTGATCTTATTGTAATGTAATGATGGCCCTGTGAATCTTTCCCCATCCGGTTGCTATACACTCGAATTCTTGATATCCCAAACCGCTATAAATGGAGTGGGTTGATACTGTAAATCTCACAACTTGATCATATGCATTTAGATTCAATTGTTTATTCTTATAAATAATATGAATTAAATTACCCAATTATAATTATCATTATGTCATGGCCAATGACTTCTCTTGAAGCAGTCATTATCAAAATGCTCTACCCTTATACAAGCGTATCGGTTATCAATATCAAGTTACTATCCTCAAGATTAGCATCATGTCTAGGGATGTTCATGGTACGATAAAAACTCATACAATACCGTTTTGTATAAAAAATTAGTGGTAGTGGTTTACATTTTTTATTTATCGAAATTGAAACTACCGAAATCAAAATTACCGAATTTTTTGTGGTTGATTTTGATTTTAACATTTTAAAAACCGATTTATCGACTATACCGTATCGAAATGAAATACCAAAATTAATGTACCGAAAATACCAAAATAATATTATCGAACTTACCAAATTAAAAATACCAAATTAAATCAAACAAGAATACCCAATGGCTAAAGTCAGAGACAACCACACTTATTTTATAGGTTCTTTATTTTTCTTTAAGTAGTCAACCTTTAATTAACCCTTGGATCAATACAAGATTTTGGAGCGCTTGGATCATTCACAATACAACTTATAACAAAACTAGGGTTAATGATTCATATTCTGACACCACAACTTACGAATCTCTTATCACATAAAATAACACTCTTTCCTCTCCTTCCTCTGTCAACTGATCGACCCGGCTTCATCCTCACCATTAGCTCACTTTTCCGATAATACACCTTGACCGTGTTTTTTATACTCTCATCATGATGGTTTGGCACCCCTTTTGGGTGGATTTTTTGATACCACAATTTTTATATTGGTTTATTATTTAATATGACGATTCGGGTTGATATTTATTCAAGTTATTTGGACAATAGTGTAACTTGAATTACAATTTGTGTTCTTTATTTTGGAGTTAAATGTTTATATATAGTTATAGAGACGACACAATTATGTAGGGTATTTTTTTATAAATATGCATATAAAAAGGTTTAGGTAAATGGTACAAAAAATTACCATTATGTACAGAATAATACCAAATTTACCATTATCAAGGTATCGCACGATTTAATTTTGATTTTGATTTTGATTTATGAACTAATGTACTAACTGATAAAACAAGTAATTTTAATCTGATAATTTCAAAATTAATATGATGTCAATATACTTCATTTATCGAACAAACGAATGCCAAACCGATCCCAATCATGTCTCTAATATAATATTACATGTATTATCAAATTTGCTTCTTCCAGTGGATGTTCTATTACTAATCACGGTTAATATACATGTTCTTTAACACCCACCCGTATACTTGACTTAATATCTCCGTACAATTAGCTTGTGGCGAACTATCCTAGTGGCAGCCATATCATATACTACCTCAACAAAAGATACATTGTCCAGACAGATGTACTTCTTGTAATAAATAATTTATAGAATAATGAGTAGAGTAGTGATGACCTCACAAAAGTAATCCAACCGTTACGTTACATCTTAATAATGTTTATTGAACTAAATGCATAATAAATAGTAACTTACCTAGAGTTATAATATTAGATTGCATAGAAAAAAAATTAATATTTATTACTAACACTACACAGAAGATTATAATTAATTAGTTGATTTGGGGGAATATGTCCAACACTGTCACCAATCATCGACCGGTGCATACTGAATTTTACATCGTATTAATTAGGAGATATAACCATTTTTTAAGAACCCATTTCAACAAGATAAACGTATCACAAACTTATATCACCAAACAAAAATAACTTACAAAATTTAATGTATTACAAATTTACTGCAAATAAAAATTTATAAGGCCAAATATTAACAAATACCTTCAACATAAACTAAACTTCAATGCCACCAAGCTAAATAGATTTGCATTTCTTTAGAACCAAAAACAAAATACAAGTCATTAATTTCATTTATAAAACTGATTTGTACAATAATTGAGGTCATAAAAGAATGAATTTAAAGCCCTTGAAATACATAACAAAACACCATCTCTCTCTTTGTAGTTAAAAAAATTCCCGTCGGTGAAAAAAAGTGAGACTAACTTTAGGGGTTCTCCTTTATGGAATTTCATCAGCAGTTTCTTCCCAAAATTGCCCGGAAATCACCCTTGCAGGTTCCATATGTTCATTCACAAGATAGTGACAGTCATCTTTGTCTTCATTGATTAAATCAAGAATTGATTGAATGTTTCAAAATGAGAGTTCACATTAAAATGTATAGCTCATGTATTTTAAAACTTAAAATAATATTGATTATAAATATAGGACAATAAATATTTCGTTTTCATTTTTAATCTTCATTTTCAAATTAAAGGGATACGTGGCAAGTTGTAATTGGTTGACGTTTTATGAATATGAGTCCGCGCCAGTGGCTATATTAAAAAATAGGGACTAAAATTATAAATAAATTATTTGTTGTCCTATTTTCAAAATACATATTACAATAGGTCCTAAATTTACAAAGCTCCTAAAATTTAATGAACTAAATTTCATTAAATTTAAGTAAATTTTAAATTTGGCCCTTGATTATGTTGCAAGTTGATTTTCTTAAAAATTTTAACTTCCAAATGTGAAGTCTTAAGTTGGCCCGGAGGGAGTGTAACGTTGAATCTAAGAACATTTTTTGAAAGATTTTTTACCACCTATTTCGATCAAACACACCCTAAAGAAAAAAAAAATATTAAATTTACAACTTGAAATGATTATCTTATTATAAGAGTCATCAAACACCAAATTACAATAGTTTCGAATGCAAGGAATTATATTTTACTTACAATTATTCCTAATTACATTTTTATCGTGTAGAAATATTTTTGAAGAGGAATATGTATTGTTGATTATCAAGATAAAAAAGAATGAGGTGAGATTAGGGTTGTACATTGTACCATGCTACTTAAACTTGTCCTTCGGATAAAAAATCATTCGGAATTGAGTTGGAAAATATATGAGACAGGTTTAAACATTTTTTAACTCATTATCTTATTGAGCAAGTATGTAATTCGGTTTGATTATCAATAATCATAATAAAATAGTATAATTTAACCAAGCTACTTGAGCTTCATTAGAAACTTGTTCGAACCGGACTCGTGAAATAAACATGTCAAGTTTGAAATATGTTTAAACTTGTATACATCATATGACCAAGATAATTTTTTATTTTGTTACCGTCAACATTCATTACAATTTAAAAACCTCAAAATTTTACTCTCCTGGTGGCTCTTAGAAAGCAGAAAATAATAAAATATAGTTTATTTTATGTAATGTAATTGAATCATCCAAAAAAAAAATAGAATGACTAACACATGCCGATGAGACTGGGTAACGGCACGCATCAGTATGGGATGACACTACATGTAAAGACGTGTAATTTGTTAAAACAATGTTTAATAAATCATATATATATTATACTTCTAAAACAATAGAAATAGAGTTTAATGAGAATCATTTATTGTCACCTTAAAATTCATTTCAATCAATTTCTTAGAAACCTCTCCCTTCTCCCAATCTTTTCGATTTCTCAAAAAAAAAAAGTGTCTCGAGATTGCATCTTTACGTTTCTTCTCCTATAATAATTTCTCTTATATTTGGGCAGTACGTGAATTTAGTTGGTTCATGTATTATGAAATTCATTTATAGTAGTTTATATGGAGGTTCATGTATTTAGTCAATATATGCATTTAGTCGGTTTATGTATTAGGATGTTCATGTATAGACGTCTAAATAGGGTATGTTTTAGTTAAAAAGTTAAATGATATTTGAGATAATAAAAAATGTAGGTTTTATTTATGTAAGTTATTATGAATATATTTTTGCCAATCAAAATTTATTGTTTGACTTAAATAATGGGTTTTGCTTCGTTCATGTATTGTATAAGATATTAATTTGGAATTATTTGTATAAATTAATATTAAATATAATAAGAACACGAAAACACAACATAAAAGCAATTATGATTTAAACATGAATATTATTGATCGAACTGAACTAAATGAAAATAACATGATTTATCATATTATGTTCGGATCACGCTTATATCGATTTAGTCATGTTCGTGTGAGTTTTAAAATTACCACCCCGATATAACTAAGTTCTTGACGACATATATGTATCAAAATATGATAGGAAAAAAAACTATATTCGCCTACGCATATAGTGAGTTACATGCTATTCTATATAAGAACTATACAAATAAGCATATTAAGTTCATTCACTATCAGTAGGCATCTATATAATTATATTTTTTAAAATCCTCGAACTTTTCATAAATAACAAAATGAGTATAACGTATACCTTAAGTATGAGTTGCGTCATAAAAATGAAATAATTTTATACACACATATATGGATTTTCAAGAGTAACATATTCATGGTTAGTGAGTGTGCTCAAAGTGACAAGGGGTAAGGTGGAAAGTGTGAACTGGAAGAACACTTTTCAACATTCAATTAAGAGTGATGCTATGGGTACTAAACAAATTCCCCAAACCTCTCCCAAATAGCATTAGTGAGTTGTGTCCTAGCGGGACCCATACCACAAGGTATAACACTTAATGATATTTGGGGGAAGATTTTGGGGAGTTGTTTGGGACACAAAGCATTTCCCTTCAATTAAACATGCCACCAACTCACAAAGGCCTGAATGTGATAAAATAAGCCGTGTGCATACGCATGCATGATTGTTTTTTCATGTTTGAAAAGGAACAATTTGGGAACTTCACTTGGCTTCGCATTTTTGTTCGGATCTTACGTACTTCCATCAACCACATTCCCTTTCGATATTACAACTGAATTATGAATTATATAATTGAAGTAGGTCGGTCCTTCAATTTTCAAGTTGGACCAAACGGAATTATATTCAATTTACATTGAAGTAATTCATACATTCTTGTACAAATTTTATTTAATTATTGGTTATAGCCATATTTAAGGGTTTTTGTACCTTGACCCCCCAAATTAATAGTTAAATTGATATTCACCCTATTTTTTTCGTATTCGAGGATCAATTTTAAATTTGACAAAACAATAAGACCTCCTTTAAAATCATTGTAAATGACAAAATCGAACGGGTAGGCTGATGTTTTGACACGAACACGAGCAGGGCCTGAACATGTGCTAGATGAGCGATTGTACAGGGCCTCCGTTGGTCAATTTGTTACAATTTATATATTTATGCCAAAAAAATTTATATCGATACACAGAAAGGGCACATTTTAAATTTTTTGCACAAGTTGACACTACACAACGCAGCTTCGTTTTTTATCCGATATGAAAACAACCCCGAGCCGTTTAAAACATGAAATGATACAATTGACACGATTATTAGTTTTTACTTCAATTAAACATAGGTAGACACAACAAAACAAGTAAAACACGATTAATACAACTTATAATTTTGATACAAACACGAGACAACTTCGTGCAAAAAAAAAAACGAAATGAACACTACATGTCATTATCAATTTTATTTCGTTTTGTATTATGTTTGCATGTCGTTTTTAAAATTATCATGACAATCACAAAAGTTACAAACATGCTTGAAATAGAAGCCACTGGAAGTAGGGGTACTAAAACACAAACAAGGTCACCATAATGAAATCATGCATTTATTTTTTGATGAAATGTGATATTAAATATCATGCATTTTGTGGGAATTGGAAGAATTTTCCATCAATATTTTTTCCATATTGTATGAATTTTTGTTTCAAGAAAAGTTGAATTTGTACAACTAGAGATTTAAGCTTGAGTGCCGTGATGCCTTCACCGTGACAGAGAAAGAGATATAGTGAGGGTGGGGTGGAGAAAATGATAATGGTATTTTTGAGCATTGATGAACACTATAAAGGGTTATTTGGCTTTTGTTCTCTATTTATTTTGTCACATTTGGTTAAACTCTTATAAATGTAAAATTTTGTACTTTTGCCACCCAAACTCGCCATAGATACTCATAAAGTATCATAAAAGGTTGTAACAATGTATCATAAAATAATGTAATTAATATGTTTTCGATAGCCAATGTCAATGGATCGGATATTATGAGGTCTAAAACGAATGTGGCAAAATAACCGGGGGGGGGGGGGGGGGGTGGAGGAGGAGACGGATTGGACAAACTGAGTTAATTCAATCACAATTTACTAAGTGGTCAAACTAGTCATTTGTGAGAATTTAAATTGGGATCAATCCATCAATATAAAAAAAAGCGGAGGTCAATGTTAGTTTGACCATAAGCTTTGAGGGCTAAAGTCCTAAAAACATCGTATTTAAATATATAAGGGTTATATTTGACTTCCATTTGTTATCAAATATCTAATCTATTAGTATCTATTAGTATATAATAATAATTGTAGACCCAAATCATCATAGACTGACATGTGTCAACTTAATAAATGATACTCAATAAATGATCAGTATTCTCTCTCCTCTAAAGCCACGCTTCAGAGTGCCTCTCCCCTACCAATTAAAAGCACCCGTTCAGCTTCTTTCATTGAACAACCAAAGCTTCTTTAATGTACCCGTTCAGCGTATCAGCTTCTTTTTCCAACGTTCACATTCCTACACACATTCACGGTGAGAGAGAGACAGAGAAATAGATAGATAGATAGATAGATAGATAGATAGATAGATAAATAGATAGAGGGACAGGACAAACTGAGTTAATTCAATCACAATTTACTAAGTGGTCAAACTAGTCATTTGTGAGAATTTAAATTGGGATCAATCCATAAATATAAAAAAAAAAGCGGAGGTCAATGTTGGTTTGACCATAAGCTTTGAGGGCTAAAGTCCTAAAAACATCATATTTAAATATATAAGGGTTATATTTGACTTCCATTTGTTATCAAATATCTAATCTATTAGTATATAATAATAATAGTAGACCCAAATCATCATAGACTAACATGTGTCAACTTAATAAATGATACTTAATAAATGATCAGTATTCTCTCTCCTCTAAAGCCACGCTTCAGAGTGCCTCTCCCCTGCCAATTAAAAGCACCCGTTCAGCTTCTTTCATTGAACAACCAAAGCTTCTTTAATGTACCCGTTCAGCGTATCAGCTTCTTTTTCCAACGTTCACATTCCTACACACATTCACGGTGAGAGAGAGAGAGAGAGAGAGAGGGGGGGGGGGGGGGAGGTCATCAGAAATGGTGAGTTACAAGGTACATAAATTTAGGTCATCCTGTTTTCGTTTTTTGAGTTTCTGAATATCTAAGTTTACTGTAAGTTCCATAATTTTTTCATTCAATATTTAAGTTTTTTACTGCTGTGGATGCTGAGAAAAACACAATCAAACTCAAATGTAATGGTTAGCAAGCCATGGACAGCTTTGGCTGCATCAGTTATCAATAGGGGATTAAGGTGCATATGATTTCGTTAAGGTATGTATCCTTTTAACATTTCTTTCATCCTTCCTTCTATTTGCTTGGATGATTACTTCTATATGTAGACTATAAAATATCAATGTATTAGTTTTTAATATAAACATTGGACTCATATATGAAGGCAGCGATTTATTTAACTAGAATATGTCATATCCAATAATGAAATCTCCATTAAAGTGTACTTACACATGTTATTATGAGTTAAATTATGGGTCAATTATTAAATAGTCCATACTATAAATATATATTTTTTTAAAAAGGACACATATTTTTAGTTTAACCCATTTAGTCCCTCAAGCACTCAATATCCTCTTATTTTTAGAGGTCCGCGCCAGCGGCACTCCCTCTCCAAAATATGTGGCAAAGGACTTTTTGAGGCAAAATAAAAAAGTTTGGACTAAATGGGTATTAAAAAATGTCCGAGGGACTATTTGATATATGTCCCTTAAATTATTATAATTACTTTTAATTTTAATAGAGTTAAAATTCAATCTTTTTTCGTTCATATAATATATTAGGTGAAACATACTAAAATAATAAAATAATACGATTTTAGTAAAATCGATCACGCATCGCGTGACATACATGTTAATTTAAATATAAATTTGATGTTTGCTTTTAGAAGATTTTTAGACTCCAAAATCTTTATTGTTTCGCTCCTTTTCCAGTATATCTCCTTTGTGAAACCCCGAACAGTCCCTGTTTGTTTCTCTATCTACATCACCTAGTCACCTTTCCAACACAACCAATCAACAATGAGCAATTCATCTTAGCGGACAGAAAAAATGTCGCTGATCCAAAATTTCTTTGGCGGCCAATCGAACGTATACTATCCATTATCTCAGGCGATGTTTGATCCATTCGAGGTATTTCCATTCAACACCAACTTCCGATCACTCTCTGAGACGTCGTCGTTTGCACATGCGAACTTCGATCGGAAAGAAATTCTTAACGTTCACGTTTTCACGGCGGACTTGGGTGGGTTGAAGAAAGAAGAAGTTGAAGATGATCGGATCCTTCAGATTAGCGGACAGAGAAACCGCGAGATGGTAGACAAGGGAGACACCGTGTGGAGCGGAGCTCCGGTCAACTCATGAGGAGTTTTACGTTGCCGGAGAATGCTAAACTTGAACAAGTTAGGCGGCCATGGAGAATGGGTGTTAACTGTGACTGTTCCCAAAGAGGATGTGAAGAAGCCAGGTGTCAAATTCATTCCACTCTCTTGTTAAAACCAATGGATTTATGTAATGTTATGTTCCTCTTATGATTTGATTTTGTGAAAATAAACTTAACTAGTGTTTTGTTAAAAAAAAGACTCAAGTACTTGGTTTTATGTTGAGTAAGTTTTAAAAAACTGATTTAATATTCAATTTTGGGTATATCTACATTCTTTGAAAATTTATGGCTTAACGTTAGTTGAGTTATTTTATTTGCTAATAGTGGCATAATTCCCTGTTTGGCGCCTTTTATGTAAATTTTGGTTGATTAAAACAAATAATTTCTTTATAGTTAATAAATTGCATTTTTTTTAATTTATATGAGATGCTCATGGAAATCGGTATTTAAAATTATAATCAAATACCAACATGTGAAATTTATTAATGCATATGTGGGTTCTATATTTCCACTTATTTTTATTCATTAGATTTTCACTTTAGCTATTGCTAATTTGTGAAGTCATATATGCACATAATAAATACTATTTTATAATTGATGATCATTACCAATCTTTACAGTATTAATTTAAGGGTAAAGCTAATCCCACTCTACCATTATACTAAGGCACTCCAAAATATTATAACATGATCAAAAAAACCCTTAAACACCTTTATAAACATTTTAACTTTTCAAGTAATAAAATTATATATACATAATAAGGGACTGATTAAAAATAAAAATAAAATATTAAAAGTAGCAGTTTAGTTGAAATACTAAGGGCTAATTAAAATAAAAATAATTATTTGATTAACAGTAATTAAAAAGTTGAAGTATGATAATAATTATAAAAAAAGAGTAATGCAAAAAAAAATACAAACTTGTATCGTGTCATGTCGCGTTTATGTCCAAAAAACTCTTGTAGACCCAAAAAAATTATTTTGGACACCAACGCAATACAACACAAGTTTGTATTTTTTTATCCGACACGAACACGAACCATTTAAAACTCGACATGAAATGACTAACATTTTGTTAAGTGTTTGAAATAAAGTTTTGTGAAGTTTCACGTGCTAGTTCATGTCGTGTTGTGTAAGGACGCAAATTTTCAATTGAGTGCTTTGTAGTTTTGACTCAATTTCGGACAAAAACGTTTGTGTCATAGGATAGAGTATATTGATCATCCTCCAAGCCTATGACATGTTTGTTGAAGACGTAGCGGCCAAGTGTATAAAGCTTCATCAAAATGCCGAGTTTAAGTGCTTCGTTTCTTCGTCATCAATAGTGGTTCCATGCGCCCAAGGTATGAATGCATTACATATATATATAGGAGCTTGGAATAAGTTTATATTGGGTGTTAGGTTTTGTTTTCAGAAGTTTTTCTATTAAAACTTATATATATATAAAGTATATAAAGTTTCTGGGCTTAAAAAGAATTTTTGAACATTCTGTGAGTTCGTTCGAAGTGTCATTCGAACGAGATTGCCAACGACTTCCCATTATGGCATACTGGAACTTCGTTCGAAATGTCGTTCGAACGAGATGGTCGTTCTAACGAGATTTCTAATGAGCTTCTAACGAGTTCATACTGGAACTTCGTCAAAAGACTCGTTCAAACGAGAATGTCATTCGAAGAGAATGTCATTCGAACGAAATGTCGTTCGAACAAGAATTGGCGGGAACAAGTTTTTTGGCAGTTTTGTCCACTTTTTCACTTGTTTTACCCCATTATCTTTTTGCTGAATATCTATGTGCGAGAATAACTTTTTCTAACTGATCTTTTTCATACCATACCAACTCTTAGAGAGTGTTTTGAGAGCAAAATCATAAAGAGAAAAAGATCAAGTTTTGAGTGACATTTTTTCAAAAACAAATTCATCTACCACTCTAGTTTTCACCCATTGTTTTATTCATCCAAGTTCATATATATACATCTTGCTTGGACTTTGGTACCGGGTTTATCTCTACACCGAATTGAAAAGATCGTTTGGGTTTTCTTCTAAATCCCTCAAAGAAGAAGAATTGTTTAGCTGCGGCTTTCTCACATGGTGAAAGGCACCATGTGTGGTTGACGGTGTGCCAATTGTCCAATCGATGGATTCCGAGATCGCGGTGGAGCTCCGTGGTTATCCGCTAGGAAGAGGTGGTTACAAGAAGACGCGTCAAGGCTTGAGAGGGTTCGAGTTGAGGAAGTAAGTCATCTGTCTTGTAAATGTAAATTTCGTACTTAGTGGATTTGAGGCTAGGGTCATCCGAGGTTGTTTCCCGTTGTAGGTTTTTCCTCGTACATCGCGGCGTAGTGTGATTGATTTATTTTATCTTGCATTATGACTTAGAACTCATGTTTAGGATAATTCAAGATAAAATTGGTTTTAATTGTCACACTTAATTTAATTTGGTGCATAATTCAATTTGGGTCAAGTTTATTTAATTCAAGTCTATTGTTAAAACTGGTTTGGCCTAATTTGGAAATATTGATAAATATGACTTAGGCAAATTCTAGGACTTTGATTAATTAATTGTGTTTAAGTGAAAATGTTTTAATGAATTAATTTAATTTCACTTGGTTTAATTTTAATTTGAAGAAGAAGTTAAAATTTGTATTTTTGATTTTTGTAAACCATCATACGCTTCCGCATCAATTTCACAAAAAGAAAATATAATTTTAAAAGCAATTTAAAATCGGGGGTTCCAAACTCTTACAAATTGGTATCAGAGCCAAAGCGATAAATTATTTCGCTAAAGATCTTTTAAATAATTTTTTGCTAAAATGAAATTTTCCCCGTTTTCTAAATTTCCTATTTTCGATGGTTCTAACTACGCGTATTGGAAAGCGCGAATGAAATCGGCACTAAAATCCATCGACGAGAGGGTTTGGTTATCGGTAGTTAACGAGTGCTCTCCACCAACTCACTTGGTTGAAAATGAACGTGTTCCCAAACCGACCGATAGATGGACTGAGAATGAGTTTAAACTTTCTAATTTTAATTTTCGAGGTTTAATGCCTTGTTTAGCGCGGTCACACCGGAAGAATTCAAACGTATTATGACATGTAAAACCGCTAAAGAAGCTTGGAATATTTTACAACTAACTTATGAAGAAACTAATATCGTTAAGGCTTCTAAACTCCAAAACCTCACCACTCAATTTGAAACCATCAAAATGAACTAAAATGAAACTTTTGATGAATTTTATGCTACACTTTCAGATATTGTTAATTCATCCTTTAACTTGGGAGAGAAAATACCCGACAACCGAGTTGTAAAGAAAATTTTAAGGTCCCTACCTGATAGATTCATTCCAAAAGTGACCGTTTTAAATTCTTTACCAATTTTAGCCTCTACGAAATTAGAAGCGCTGGTAGGTGATTTACAAACCTATGAACTAGACATGTTTTCCTCTAAAACTGAAAAGAAATTAGAAAAGGGTGTTGCTTTAAAAGCCCCAAAAGAGGTCAAACAAGTAGTAGAGAGCGAGAGTGATAGTGACTCGGAAGACATGGCTTTGTTTGCTCGAAAATTTAGAAAGTTTCTTAAATTTAACAAAGATAAATTTAAAAATGATTTTAAGAAATTTGAAACTTCTAAGTATGACAAAGTCGAGAAGATCCCTAAACCTATTAATGAACAACTAAACAGGGACGAGTCAAATAGGTGTTTTGGTTGTGAGGGTTATGGCCATAGGGCTTCTGAGTGTCCCACTAAACTAAGGAAAGAGGGTAAACCCTTAGTGATAGTGATAAGAAAGAGGGACCCGATTCCCCCACTAAGCCCAATTTTGTGGCTTTTATGGCTAGTCATGTGAGCACCGATAGTGAATCTTCTCATGAAGATATTCAAACACATGACACTTTCGAGGTCAAAGATTTTGATTCCCTTGTTTTTGATGATAGTGAGAGTGGAGAAGAAAGAGAGAGTGAAAATGAAGAAGAGGTTAATGTGGGTGAACTTCAAAATGTTTTTCATGAACTTTATAAAGAATCAATTAAATTAAAAAAGGCTAATTTGAAGTTAGAAGCTAGTTTAAAAGAACGTGTCAAGGTCGTTGATAATAGTTTGTTGGTTGAAGACCTTAGGACACGAGAGAAAACTCTTCTAGAGAAGCTTGAATATATAGAAGGCGAAAGAGATAGCCTTAGTGGTTTAATGGAATCTTTGAAAAAGGAGCTTCTTGCTTTTGAAGAGCGAAATATTTTATTAGAGTCTAACATTTTAGAATTGCAAAATAAATTAAAAGACTCTAGTAATTTCAAATTTGATTTGGAGTGTCATTCGAAAAAATTAGATAAAATCTTAGTAACGGTCCAAATTAAAAATGACATGTGTGGTTTAGGCTTCAATACTTGTAATGAATCTACTCATAAAGCCAAAACCAATGTTTTTGGAGAATCTACTAGGAAAGCATTTCGAGATCATTCCTTAGGTACCAAATTTCGACGTAATTTTACTTGTACTCATTGTGGTCGAAAAAGGCATCTTAAAATTTTTGTTTTGATCTTAAACGAATTCCAAGAAAATCCCAACGTAACGTAACCAAGGTAGTTAAAGTTTCTACACCCCAACATAGTCATTCTTCATTAATTTGGGTTAGAAAATCCGACTTGGTTGCCTTGCAAAATAGGACGTTTGATTATCATTTACTTTCACATGCTTCCTCCCTTACGAAATCTAAAGGATGAATGTGTCAGTGGTTACATACTTTAGCTTTTGTACTTCATGCTATATTCACATGCTAAATGTATGCTTGTTTAATCATTTTCTAGTCATTACTTTATATCATATCACATGTTAGAATAAATTTTTTTTATTTATCTTTTATATTTTATTTCTTCATTTTGTTTGCATTAAATGAAAAATATATAAAAAAAATTGTTTATCATTTGAAGTATTTGTCTCCTCATAATTTAAGCTTAATAAAAAGTTCAAATGATTTTTGTTTGTCTTTTGAGTATATATTTTTATTTTTGGTTAAAAATTTCAAAAACTCAAAAAGATTTTATTTTGTGTGTATTTTCGTTTGACACACTTTATGTGGCATATACTTGTGTTTTGAATCCTTCTTTAACGCTCCCATATGGCTAGAACTTTTGGTTTAGATTGTCAATCCTTAAAATGTTCTTTACCATATTTTTATGGAGTAGTTGGATTTTGTATTGATTAAATGGATTCTATTTTTATATGCCTCTATTCGCACATGCACGAGCTCTTTTGAAATTTTAACTTCATATGTATATTTGAGCTTTGTGAGATGTTCTCCTACCAATCTTGTCATCTACATATTTGTGACTTATGAGGACTAGTGCATGTCAAATCCATTGCACGTGAGATTTGTGTGAAAAATGAAAACATGATAAATATAAATGTGCACGGGAAAGGGCTCCGAAAGGACTTAGTGATCCTTTGCGATTGTAAGCCACCGTTTTGAATGGACCTAAAAGAAATACGTGGTCCAAAGGCCTAAAAACAGAAAATATGGCATTAAAAAGAAAAATAATTTGCCAAGGCCTATATTTGATTGATATATTCATTTAAAATTAATATATGCTTATTGAGGCAGATTGGATGGTATATCAACGATTTTCACAATGTCCGTTTATCCTACTTGCGTATTTCATGTCATGACTCTATTGGTTTGTGGAATCATTAATATGATAGGCTTGTATGCATTGTGTATGTTTGTTCATTAAGTTCAATCTATATTGTCACATGAGGTTATATTCAAATGTGATGAAGTTTGCAATCAAATGAGAACTCCGTGAACATGTTTTTAAGTGATTGGGTCTAACTTTAATCATTACTAGTTCACAACCCAACACTTCCGTTTTCATATGACACATTTTTGCCTTTCGAGTGTGAAAGACTCCTATTATATTTTGTGTGTGTCATGTGTGTGTGTATATCTATATATGTGTACTTACGTCTATTAGCTATATCTTATGTATACATATATTTGATATTTTTGTTTAGTCTTTGCCTTGTCTTCTTGTCCATATATGCTCTAATTCATAATTGGTATCTATCTTGTTGCATTCTTTGTTGATATCGCATGCTTAATTCTTTATGTATATTATTGGTATCATTTTCTTGCATCCTAATTGGTATCCGTTATTATTTGTTGGATTAGTCGTGCTTTTGTTGCTCATATGCTTTATTGGTATCACTTTATGCTCAATTACATGTTTTAGCCTTTATCCTTTGTCTATTCCTGAACAAAAAGGGGGAGAATGATAGGGGGAGAAATGGTATCTAATCCGAAATGGTATCTAATCCTATTATAATCGTATCCTAGTTTGGGGGAGATTTATCTTAGGGTAAGACGTCTTTCTAAGTTGATCACTGTTGATAAGGGGAGAGAATTAATTTAGGGGGAATACTTACTTACTTGCATTAAATATTTTGATATTCCCTATGCGTATAATGTGTTTGCTTAAGTGTGCAGGAATCATATTATAAGTGGCAACTTTCTTCCGGCAAAGATTATAATCCTTTGGGTTGTTTGAGTAAAGCATTGTAATTTTATTTTTGGGTGGGACTTTTATTAGTTTAGTAGAGCTTGACGGCCCTTTAGGATTTTTTTTATTTTTGTCACAGAATAGCCAAAGGGAGATATTTGTAAGGACGCAAATTTTCAATTGAGTCCTTTGTAGTTTTGGCTCAATTCCGGACAAAAACGTTTGTGTCACAGGATAGAGTATATTAATCATCCTCCAAGCCTATGACATGTTTGTTGAAGACGTAGCGGCCAAGTGTATAAAGCTTCATCAAAATTTCGAGTTTAAGTGCCTCGTTTCTACGTCATCAATAGTGGTTCCATGCTCCCAAGGTATGAATGCATTACGTATATATATAGAAGATTGGAATAAGTTTATATTGGATGTTAGGTTTTGTTTTCAGAAGTTTTTCTATTAAAACTTATATATATAAAGTATATAAAGTTTCTGGGCTTAAAAAGAATTTTGAACATTCTGTGAGTTCGTTCGAAGTGTCGTTCGAACGAGATTGTCGTTCGAACCACAAGTCGTTCGAACGAGATTGCCAACGACTTCACATTATGGCATATTGGAACTTCATTCGAAATGTCGTTCGAACGAGATAGTCGTTCTAACGAGATTTCTAACGAGCTTCTAACGAGTTCATACTGGAACTTTGTTAAAAGATTCGTTCGAACGAGAATGTCGTTCGAACGAGATTTGGCGGGAACATGTTTTTTGACAGTTTTGAGCAGTTTTTTCCACTTTTCCACTTGTTTAACCCCACTATCTTTTTGTTGAATATCTATGTGCGGGAATAACTTTTTCTAACTGATCTTTTTCATACCATACCAACTCTTAGAGAGTGTTTTGAGAGCAAAATCATAAAGAGAAAAAGATCAAGTTTTGAGTGACATTTTTTCAAAAACAAATTCATCTACAACTCTAGTTTTCACCCATTGTTTTATTTATCCAAGTTCATATATATACATCTTGCTTAGAGTTTGACACCGGGTTTATCTCTACACTGAATTGAAGAGATCGCTTGGGTTTTCTTCTAAATCCCTCAAAGAAGAAGAATTTTTTAGCTGCGGCTTTCTCACATGGTGAAAGGCACCATGTGTGGTTGACGGTGTGCCTATTGTCCGATCGGTGGATTCCGAGATCGCGGTGGAGCTCCGTGGTTATCCGCTAGAAAGAGACGGTTACAAGAAAACGCGTTAAGACTTGGGAGGGTTCGAGTTGAGGAAGTAAGTCATCTGTTTTGTAAATGTAAATTCCGTACTTAGTGGATTTGAGTCTAGGGTCGTCCGAGGTTGTTTCCCGTTGTGGATTTTTCCTCGTACATCTCGGCGTAGCGTGATTGATTTATGTTACCTTGCATTATGACTTAGAACTCATGCTTAGGATAATTCAAGATAAAATTGGTTTTAATTGTCACACTTAATTTAATTTGGTGCATAATTAAATTTGGGTAAAGTTTATTTAATTCAAGTCTATTGTTAAAATTAGTTTGGCCTAATTTGGAAATATTGATAAATATGACTTAGACAAATTCTAGGACTTGGATTAATTAATTGCGTTTAAGTGAAAATGTTTTAATGAATTAATTTAATTTCACTTGGTTTAATTTTAATTTGAAGAAGTTAAAATTTGTATTTTTGATTTTTGTAAACCATCATACGCTTCCGCATCAATTTCACAAAAAGGAAATATAATTTTAAAAGCAATTTAAAATCGGGGGCTCCAAACTCTTACATGTTGCTTTTTTTTAGGTCATGTTGGTGTTAGGTAAAAAAAATATGAGATTTCGCATCGTGTCGTGTCATGTTGCGTTTTTTAGAACATCTGATAATACAAGGGTTTTTTGGATACAAACGCGACACAACACGACACAAATTTGTATTATTTTTTTTGCATTACTCTTTTTTCGAATTATTGCCATACATGCACTTTTTAATTAGTTTTAATCAAATAATTATTTTTATTTTTAATGAGTCCCTTAGAACTGTAAACTGCTACTTTTAATATTTTATTTTTATTTTTAATCATTCCCTTATTACGTATAAAATGTTAACATAATTTATTTTTTCATCATAATTTGGAAAAAAAGTTATTTATGTTTTATATATATATATATATATATAATTCATAATTATTAAATATATGTAAATTAATTTTTGGCCTTTTTTGTTCTAAACTTCAAGAACCATCTATTTAATTTTCTGTCGTGTCGTATCGTGAATTAATTGGATCATGTCATATCATATTTTATTTCAGTCGTTTTTGTGTTAGGTAAAGAATGAGATTTCATGGCATATAACATTTTAATTAGGTTGTGTTCGTATCTTATTTTTTTTAAATATTCTGTGTAATGTCATATTGTGTCTTGTCCCATATGTCTTGTATCTTTTTAATTGAGTTGTGATCGCATTTGGTTAAAAAAATTGGTTTCGTATTGTTTCGCTTGTATTTGGGTGATTCGTCCGTGTTAGATATAAAAAATAGGATTTTGTGTCGTGTGTTAATAAAGATGTGTTTGTGTTAAGTAAAAATAATAAAAAACTCGTGTCGTATCGTATCATATCTCTTCTATTTGGATGACGTTCATAGTAGATAAAAAAAATTAAGATTTTGTATTGTGTGATATTGTGTCACGATTTATTAAGTCATTTTTGTATTCATATGTAGGAAATATTTATTAATATAAAATGAATATATATGTAAAGTCCTTGCTTTTTTTTAATAGTTCATTTTTTAAAATTATGTGTATAATTTTTGGGGTAAAGAATAAAGTTTATTTCTCTTTTTGAGTGAGAGAAATAATGGAAGGGATTAATCATAAGGGTATAAGGGTCTTTAACTTTTATTTGAAAAGAAAGAGGAGTGTTAGAGTATTTTTGTGGAGTGGAAATAACATCACCCTAATTTATTGTTCGTTAGTATATATTTTTATTTTGCTTATATTTGATGGAAGATAATGTATTAGTTATTGTTAGGAACAAATCTGAGAACTTTTGGGGAAAGATGGTGATTTTGCTTAGGATTTTAACAAAGATTCAATGACTACCTTTGAGATTTGGTTGACAACATTTATTGTGTACTTTAGGTACAAATTGTAAAAGAAGGATTATGCATAGTAAAATATATTCTTTCAATTTGGTAGTTTTTAAGTGGGCTTTATAATTTTTATGTTATTAAGTCAACTGTATTTCTCTTTCTCACACACCCACAACCAAAGTTTAGTTTTATCATTGAATTTTTTAAAAATTATGTAATGAAGACGTGCTGTTCAAGTTTAGACAAAACTTTACAAAAAAAAAAAAAATCCAAATCAATTACTTGATGGAAGGTAAATGGTAGTTGTTGATAGAAAATGTTATTATCTTTTTTGGGATATTTTGAGTTTCGCGCTTGCGTTTATAACCTTGTAATATCCTCCCGCTTTTTTAAAATTTACAATACACTTCCATTCTGTTAACTATTCATCCAAACCGTTAGTACTATTTACATTTTGTGTTTTCCCTCCACTTTTATGATCAGTTTTGCGGAAAACTCCCATTAAAAAAAATCATTTAAGCCCCAAATTATTAACACTCCAATTTTTTTATTTTTATATAAAGAAACTTCATCGGCATATAGTTAAAAAAATTCAAATTTAAAAAAAAAATCAAAAAAAGTCCAAAAAATAAAAAATTTGGAATAAATAAAAAAAGGAAAAATTTCTATTCAACGTCTATTAAAAAATCGAAATATTATAAACTCAAATAAGTAAAATATTTCAAAATACATTCGAAATATTTTTAGAAAAATTCTTATTGGGCATATTTTAAAAAGAACAAAATAATATAATTTTGAAAATAAAGCCCCAAAATATAGAAAACGTTGAAATTACTTCCAATTCCAAAAATATTTCGAATTTTTCAAAGTTAAAAAATTATACTATTATGATTACTTAAATATATAGAAAGTAGTATTTTTCTAAATTTCCTGACATAAACTCAACTCAACTCAACAAAGCCTTTTTTCAATTATTTGGGGTCGGCTCATGAATCCTATTTTTTCATTCCATTCTGTCCAGTGCAATATCATCGGTTAAACCACATGATATCATGTCATTTTTATAATATTTCACCAAGTTAATTTAGGTCTACCTCTACCCTTTGGGTTACCATCAATACTAATTAAATCACTATTCCTTACAGGAGCATCCATTGGTCTACGCTTGACGTGTCCAAACCATCTAAGTCAATTTTCTCTCAATATATCTTCTATAGGAGCTACTTTTACCGTTTCACGAATTTGTTCATTTTTAATTTTTTCCTTTCGAGTTTTACCACAAATCCATCTTAGCATTCGCATCTCCGCCATACTCATTTTCTGCACATTTTGTTTCTTGATTGCCCAACACTCTGTCCCATATAACATGGCGGGTCTAATGGCCGTCCTATAAAATTTTCCTTTTAACTTCAAAGGTATACCCCTATCACACAGAACACCGGTAGCACTTCTCCACTTAACCCAGCCTGCTCTAATCCTATGCGTAACATCATCACTAATATCTCCATCTTTTTGTATAATCGATCCTAAATAATGAAAATGGTCATTTCTAGCCATTTCTTGACCCTCCAATTTCACCACATCTCCATTTGTCCTCCTATTACTACTAAAATTACACTCCACATATTATGTTTTAGTTCTGCTTATTTTAAATCATCTTGTTTCTAAAGTTTCTCTCCACAATTCCAAATTAGCATTTATCCCCATCTTAGTTTCATCCACTAAAATAATATCATCTGCAAATAGCATACACCATGGCACCTCATCTTGTATTTGTCCAGTCAACTCATCCATAACAAGAGCAAAGAGATAAGGACTTAATGCTGAACCTTGGTGTAGCCCTACCGTAATTGAAAATTCACTACTTTCTCCGGCTGATGTTCTTACTGTAGTCATCGCACCATTATACATATCCTTGATCATATCAATATATCTGCGAGTCACTCCTCTTTTATGTAGAACCCACCATATTATATCTTTGGGTATCCTATCATACGCCTTCTCCAAATCTATTAAAATCATATGAAATCCTTATTTTTCTCTCTATACCTCTCCATTAATCTCCTCAATAAATAGATTGCTTCCATTGTTCACCTCCCATGCATAAACTCAAATTAATTCTCAGATACTGTTGTCTTCAATCTCAATCTATATTCAATCACTCTCTCCCAAAGTTTCATTGTATAACTCATTAACTTAATACTACGATAATTTGAACAAATTTGTATGTCCCCTTTATTTTCATAAATAGGTACTAAAATACTTTTTCTCCATTCATCGAACATCCTATTAGTCATTAAAATTCTATTAAATAATTTTATAATCCATAATACTCCATCCTCCCCTAAGCACTTCCAAACCTCAATAGGGATACCATCTTATCCTAAAGCCTTCCCTATTTTCATCTTTTTTAGAGCAATCCTGACCTCTGTTGTCCTAATTCTACGAAAAAATATATCTTCTCGAGTCTCCCTAAGTTCCTCTATATCTAATCTACTCCCATTATCTTCATTTAATAACCTCTTGAAGTAGTTTTTTCATCTTTCCATAATTTCATCATCTTTGACTAGGACTCTCGAATCATCACTTTTGATGCACTTAACGTTATTAAAATCTTTTGTTTTCCTATCCCTAAGTTTAGCAAGCTTATAAATACTTTTTTTCACTTCTTGTGTTCCTAATTTTGTATAAAGATCATCATACGCTTTTAACTTAACATCTCTTACCACTTTCTTAACTTCTTTTTTAGCCCATTTATATTTCTCAAAATTCTCTTCATTTCTATTTGTTTGTCATGTTTTAAAGCACTCCCTTTTAATTTTTACTATATTCTGTACTTCTTCATTCCACCACCAAGTTTCTTTAGACTGTGGCCCTTTGCCTTTTGATTCTCCAAGAATTTCTTTTGATATTCTCCTAATGCATGTGGCCATCTTATTCCACATTATGTTAGTTTCTTCTTCACTATTCCATGCTGCTTCATTTAATACTTTATCTTTAAATAGTTCTAATTTCTCCCCTTTTAAATTCCACCACCTAGTTCGTGGGTTAATCTTCACTTTTCGCACTCGTGATTGATTTTTAATATTTATATCCACCCCACCATTATCCTATGTTGCGAGGTTAAGCTCTCTCCCGGGATAACCTTACAATCTTTACACGTTAATCGGTCTCCTTTCCTAGTAATGAAAAAATCTATTTGGCTCTTATGTGTTCCACTTTTATAAGTTATTAAGTGTTCAAGCCTCTTTTTAAAATATGTATTACTAGTACAAAATCATAAGCCATCGCAAAATCTAAAATAGACTCTCCCCCGTCGTTCCTATCTCCAAAACCATGTCCTCCATGCACTATCTCATATCCTACACGATCTTCTCCTACATGGCCATTAAAATCTTCACCTATATAAATTTTCTCACCTAGGGGTATTTCTTGAATTAGTTCATCCATTTGTTCCCAAAATTATACTTTAGTGTGCTCATCTAATCCTACTTGAGGTGCATAAGCACTAACAATATTAATTATGTTTTCACTTAATACCAATTTTACAAGTATAAGCCTATCAACATTCCTAATAACGGTTACGATATCGTCCTTAAAGTTTTTATCTACTATTATTTCAACTCCGTTCTTATTTCTATGTTTTCTTATATAATATAATATAAATCTTGTATTTTCTATTTCTCTAGCTTTCTCACCGACCCATTTAGTTTCTTGTAAACAAGTTATGTTAACTTTTCTTCTTATCATGGTATCTACTAACTCCATCCCTTTTCCTGTCATAGTCCCTATGTTTCAAGTCTCTAACCTAAGTCTAGTATCCTGGACTAACTTCTTTGCCCGCACACGTCCAGCTTGTTGTAGAAATCCTTGCGTATTTATCGTCGCATCCGGGCGCCGATGAGACGCCCCTTGCCTATTTTTTGAGACACCCGGTGGCATGCGCAACGCCCCTTGCCTATTTTTCGAGACACCCGGTGGCAGGCGCAACGCATCGCTTAAGGGGAATGCCCTAGCATTAGCACGTATATTCATAGGATTCATCTTCATAAGGATCTGACAAAGTTTTACGCTGACTGTCAGCTACCTAACTCAACCCTCCTCCTTTTTTCGAGCTTGGGACCGGTAGTGTCAAAAAAATAAGAAGTTAAGCACGACACAGGCGAAGTTTCCTGACATAATATAATATTATTTTTTAACTTCGAAAAATTCCAAACATTTTTGGAATTGGAATTAATTTCAACTTTTTCGATATTTTCTGAGATGTTTTTTGTAACTTGGTAATGCAAATATTTATTTTGGTTTGCAGGTGAGGTCTGCAAGTAAAAGTTTTTTGGGCTATAATATGACATTTCAAAATTTTCACATTTCAAGGTGAAGTATTCAACTATCCAGATCCATAATTCATGCATTTAGTTCTTGCTTATTTCACATTTTATATATTATATCATGTCCCCATTTAATTGCTTTGTGGCTTTTTCATGTGCGGAGGATGGATTCCTAAAAGCAAGCAAAATTCAACTATAATAATTGGTGAATATTTAGTATATGCGTTTTTTAACAGAGGAGTGAGTTTTTATATTTATTTGGTTCAAATTTATACGTTCATGTCAATTTATTTAATTTTTTAAGATGTTTCATGTACACTATGTACATTTTAGTAATTTTTTGGTGTCCCAAAGTCTTAATGCAAGAAAGATTGCCTAAGGACAACCCTTTGTTTTTTCCCTGCTTGAAATATAATTTTATGTCTTTATTTTAGCAGTGAGATGGATCTTATGATAGAACCATAAACCTTTGATACTGAAAATGTTATTGGTTTCGTGCTGTGGAAATGTTGATTACTTCATTATTAAGATCCCTACCCCCTATAAAAATTTCAATTTTCTTATCATATGAAAAGTTGTCGAGCCCTACAAAGTTCCCGCACATCGCACGGGACTAAAACCTAGTTATTGAGTTTAACAGCCACTATTTTTATTTTTAAAGTCATAAATACCCATAAAGCATCACAAAAGTCTCTGGCTGCTAGAGGGTCAAAATCTAAGAAGTGGAAATATTGAGGGACAAACTCGATATAACACAATAAGTGAGGGTCAGATGTCTTTGGATAATTTAGAAAAAATCAATCACATCTTAACTTATGTGTAAAATGGTATAACTATCACAAAAGTGCACAAATATTACAAAAGTTTTTACGAAATGTCATTTTCAAGTACTAGAGTATTAAATTAAATTACTAATAGTTATACCCTATATATTATAATTAGGGCTGTAAATGGATATTCGAAAATCCGCATCCGTCCGATATCCGAATCCGAATTTGCGGATATTTATCCGAAAATATGGAAACAGATATGAATATGGATACTCTATAAAAATATCCGAGAAAACGGATACGGATACGGATAGTACTAGTATCCGACACGGATAATCCGTATCCGATGCGGAGTATCCATTTTATCGGATATCCGTTTTACCGGATATCCGTATCCGTCAAACATATGTTTAAAATATTACTAATAATATTTGTATTAGTATTATTAATAAATTAATATTAAAAAAAAACTTAATTGTTTATTCTCTAAAACAAAATAAACACATACTCCACTCAAAACAAAAACACCCTAAAGTTATTATTTTATTGGGTATATTATAAAATGTCATGTATTATTATTTCATTGGATATATTATCATGGAGTTACACTAAATTTACAATACACCCTATCACACACAACATACACCCATTAAAGAACATATACTCCACTAAAAAAGAAACTAACTTTATTTCATTTATCTTTCGTACAAAACAAGAGAAAAGAAACTGTCATGTGGTTGTTAGTTAGTTTCCTCAATTATAAATAAATGTAAGAGAGAAACACAAAAAAATGTAAGAGAGAAACAAAAAAGTAAAGAAATGATTTTGATTGTGATGAGAACTGAAGTTAACAACAGGTATATTATATACAAAATAAAAATGTATACTTATTAAAATAAAAATATAAGTATGTTTTAAGACAAAAGGTCCATGAGGTTATCATTCTTAATAAAATTGATTTAATCTAAAAGGTACATATTTATTTCTACTGTCATGGAATGTGACTGTTATTTTTTTGGATGGCTTTAGCTTATATGGTTGTAAAGTATGGATGACTTTAAGCCATATTATCATTATGGAGTGATACTATTATTATGGAATTTATAATTGTTGATGTTAGGAGACAATAATTTTGTTATATATTTATTTGGATTGGATTGGATATTTTAATAGTAATTTTTTGCGATGGCGAATGTAAATGGATACGGATATTATCCGAATTCGAGGTATCCGAGTGGATACGGATATGGATAGTTGATTTAAATATCCGGCGGATACGGATACGGATACGGATAGTGATAGTGCATTCAGATAGCGGATACGGATATGAAAAACATGGTATCCAATCCGTATCCGTCCGTTTACCACCCCTAATTATAATGATTGAAGGAAATTTGTCAATCGAAGCTTAAATATCATTAAACTCGACCCAACCTCGTTATAAGTTTCAAGATTGAACAATCTATATTCAAACCCGCTTCATAATCAATCATGGTTGCGGTTTTTTTTTAGGCATATCCAAATAGAAAAATCAAGCATTCTCCATTACATGAGATATTGTAGTTTAAAGGATAAACAATAAATTAATATGTATTGCATAGACCTATCAATGGGTCGTGTCAAATCGTGTTCGTGTCGATTTTAATGATGTTCGGGTCTTATTAGATTCGTGTCTAAACAGATGACGTTTTTATCCTGTGAAAAAACATATTCAAACCCGATCCTTTATCTTAATGTGTCGTGTCGTGTTGTGTTCAGTCATTAATACCCATTAAGATAATGAAATATTTTGAATTGTATACAGGTTGACATATTATCTCAATTTTAAACCCAAGTTGATTCATTAATTCATTGACATTACTATATCTCTCATTTGGTAAAATTCGTTATGATTAAATTAACATTATGTTACATAAATTATTTATAAGTTCCAATAGTATATCTTATTTATTTAAATTAATGGATCATAACGGGTTTATCGAGTATTAATGGGTGAAGGGGATTGACACTAATATGACTCGTTAACTATCGTGTCTTATCGGATTGACACTAATATGACCCGAAACTATTAAAGATCCACCCATTAACTTATAACCACGTATTATTTTATCGTGTCGTGCTTCATTTTGTCATGTCTAATATTGCATGAGAGAAGTAAGAAAAAAATAAAAGAGAACTAGCAAATATAAGCATAACTGCAAAGGGAGCCGCACAACAAACAATCAATTCCATGGTGTGGTTCTCCACCTCTTCATAAGATCCACCATTTATGCACTAAACATTTATATAATTATATTGTTAGAGCATCTGTATTGGTGTCCTCCAACGATACAAACTCAAAAGTGAGTTTTGCCTTTTTCCAATTTTAACGCCCACAAGGGTGAAGGGTAGTATGACATTTGCTACGAACTTCAAAAGTTCGTAGGAACACAAAATGTATTTATTACGAACTTTATTTGTTCGTAAGAATTGCTACGAACAAATAAAGTTCGTAGGAACTTTTACTGAATTTGTATCCGTTCAGTAAACTTAGCAATTCCTTACCTTTTCCTCTACAAATTTTGCAAGGTTTCGTCCACCACTGCGAAGAATTCGATTTGCAAATTTACCTCTTTTCTTGTCAACTTCCTCCACCACTACAGATGCTCTTATAAACAAGTTTATTATGAGAACTATATATAACTATTAAAATTATAGAGGAGCTCTGTATTAATATAATTATCAATATTGCAAAACAATACTCATTCTACATGTTTTTGTGTTTCACCGGTTTTTGAAATTTTACATAGAAGGTTAAAAGATACTAGTAGAGTATAGAGCAAGGTTCTAAAAAACGCGGGGCGTGATCTAGGCGTGGAGGTCAAGCCTTAAGCCTTTGAAGCCTAGGCGGGCCTTGGCGTAAAAAGGCGTCAAAAGGTGTTTAGGCGTTCTTAATATATTTTAATATTTTTTAACCATAACAAGGCTATTAAAAAACTAAAATTGTACATATCATAAAAATATGTCTGAATATTTACAAATTAAAGTACTATTTGATTATTTTGGATGAGATAATGGTCTGGTTTGTAAAAGAATTCTTTAAAAGACGATATTATTTCACTAAAGCATTGTTCTTTTTAGAAAAAAAAATGCGCCTTAAGGGTTTTACTAAGAATAAGGCGTGAAAAACTTAAGACGAGGCGTTTCTCCCAAGCCTCAACCCTAGGCGTGCCTAGGCGGAGCCTAGGCGAGTTTTTTAGAACAGTGGTATAGAGTGAAGAAGTGAATAATTTTAATGTAAAATCTATTTTACCCATAAAATTGAAATTAAAATTCACTTGACTCATTTTACGTATGTAAATAAATGGGTGAAGTGACAATTCCAATCCTATAAAGATATTGTGAATAATTTGGCCAAACAAAAATTATATTTTTTTCTCTATTTTTTACCACCTTTCTTTTAGGCCGTTTAAAATAATTGTATGCTTAATTAAAAAATAAAATGTACAAGTATACTAAAACAATATATTTTTTTCGAACTACGTCAAAACACAAGCATTCTGAAGGAATAAAAAATGAGAAGTGCTAGGCTGTCGTAGCACATGTTAACCACTCACTTTTTTTGTGTTCCCACCCACGTAATGCAATCCAACTGAGTGAATCAGCCCCGTCGCCTTCAGGTTTTATTCATTTTCACATTATTTATTGATTTTGGTGCGTTTGGTTTGGTGGAATTGCAAATCTTTGGTGTGCGAGAGCCAAACGACACTTTGTTCTTTGTTGTCTACCTTGGGCCACACCCAGCACTGACCTCATCAATTTATATAACAAATATCTCCTAACTTACCTGCTTTTTCAGTCGATCATAGGTCCAGATCAATCATCAAGTCTGTGATCGTGGGATGACCCTGTTGCAGTTTCTATTATTATTGCATTTTCTCAACAAAAGAATTTGGGTGTGTTTGATTGACATGAATTTTTTTTCATGAAAAATATTTATTTGGACTTGTGTTTTGTGCTTGTAGTACTATTATTGCAAACACTTTATATACGAACAATATTCATTCACGTAATAAATGTTTTATCTCAAACTTCATTTTTATTGAAAAATATTTCTTATTTACCACCAAAGAATTAGTTTTCATGGAAAATAGAAAATAAGACCAAAAATTGATACCCGTATCTTTTTCCGTTTATTTTTCAACTTCTCATTTCACGTTTGCAATCAAACAAACCCTTAGGGTGTGCTTGATAACACTAATTTTCCATGAAAAATACAATATATAAAGTCATTTTCGTTATTTTGAATGTTTGATAAACAAAATTTTCCATGGAATTAGTTTCCTTAAATCAAGTCATGTAACCACTTTTTCCACAAAAATGTGGAATTAAAAAACCTTCTTTCACCATGTTACTCATTTTCTAGGGAAAAAGAATTGTCACACCAAAAAAATTGATAAAAAAATCCAGAAAAACAATAAAAACCCAAAAATAATGAAAAAAATTCAGAAAGTGAATAAAAACCTAAAAATAATGAAAAATTTACAGAAAGTGAATAAACCCCCCAAAAATGAAAAAAATCTAGAAAATGAATAAAAACTCAAAAATAATGAAAAAAATACAGAAAGTGAATAAAACTCCAAAAAAAATGAAAAACACACATAAAGTGAATAAAAGCACAAAAATAACGGGAAAAAAATTCAGAAAATTAATAAAAACCCAAAAATAATGAAAAAAAATCCAGAAAGTGAATAAAAACCAAAACTAATGAAAAAATTCAGAAAGTGAATAAAACCCCCAAAATAATGAAAAAAATCCAGATAATGAATAAAAATGAAAAAAAATCCAGAAAATGAATAAAAAACCCAAAAATAATGAAAAAAAATCCAGAAAGTGAAACAAAGCCCCAAAAAATGAAAAAAAATCCAAAAATAATGAAAAAAAATTCAGAAAGTGAATAAAAACCCAAAAATAATGAAAAAAATTCCATAAAGTGAATAAAAACCCGAAACTAATTTAAAAAATACAGAAAGTGAATAACCCCCCCCCCCCCCCTCCCAAAAAAAAAAAAAAAGGAAAAAATCCAGAAAATGAATAAAACTCCAAATATAATGAAAAAAAATCCAGAAAGTGAAAAAAGACCAAAAAATAATGAAAAAAAATACATGAAGGGAATAAAAACCCCAAAATAATGAAAACAAAATTAGAAAATGAATAAAAACCCAAAAAAATGGGAAAAAAATCCAAAAAGTGAATAAAAACCCAAAAATAATGAAAAAAAAAGTGAATAAAACCCCCCAAAATAATGAAAAAAAACCCAAAAAATGAAGAAAACCCCCAAAATAATGAAAAAAATTCAGAAAGTGAATAAAACCCGCCAAAAAATTAAAAAAATATACAAAAAGTGAATAAAACCCAAAAATAATGAAAAAAATACAGAAAGTGAATAAAACCAAAAAAATAATGAAAAAAATTCCAAAAAATGATTGTAACCCCAAAAATAATGAAAAAAATACAGAAAATGGATAAAAAAAGAAAATAAACATTGACCCCAAAATTAATTTTAAAAAACAACCAAAAGTTTATTAAAAAGTCATAAACTTATTAATTAAGAAAACAAATAATAGAAAATTAAAAAACGCTAAATTTAAAAAAAAAAAACAGAAAATGAAAAGAAATACTTAAAATAAATATTAGTCCCACAATTAATTTTAAAAAACACCAGAAAGTAGAAAGAAAAAGGTCAGAAAAAAATAAATAAAAAAATAAAGAAAAATAATACAGAAAATGAGTAAAAAATAGAAAATAAATATTAACCCCTGAATTAATTTTAAAAAAACCCGAAAATTTATTTAAAAGTCAAAAATTTATTAATTAATGAAAAAATAAAAGGATATATAAAAGCGCTCAAAAAATAAAAAAATGGAAATGTATAAATACCCTAAAAAATTTATAAAAATGCAAATATTTGGAAAAAAACAAGAGAATGAAAAAAAGGAACAGACCTGGCAACAGGGGGGACGAAACAGTTGGGGGTTGGGGGGGGAGGGGGGGGGGGGGCACGGTGGATTTGGTTTTCATTCATTTTTTTTCTTAATAGTCCTAATACATTTTTTCTAATTGTTTTTTTAAAATTCATTCCGGGGGTTATATTTTTTTTAGTTTTTTTATTCATTTTCTGTATTTTTTTATTTTTTGGAATTTTATTAATTTTCTGGATTTTTTATTATTTTTCTTTTTTATATATATTATCTACTTTTTTTTCCATTGAAATATTGGAAATCAAACACGTAAAAGATGAAAAATTGAACATTTTCCACCTGAAAAATAATTGCAATCAAACAACACCAGCAAAATTTTTTCATGAAAATTATTTTCAAGTTTTCAATTCTTGGGAAGTTGACTCCTAACGTTTATTTTCCATCTTATTTATTAAACACACCCTTAGTATGCATAATTAAATCATTAGTGCATGGAGTAAATTTTCACAAGACTACATCCATAACATTTCGAAACAATTTGAAAATCCATGGTTTATTGAGAGATGTGCTTTTTAAAATTAAAAATGCTTTAATTAAGAATTGGAGTTTTAGCTTTTTCTTTCTTATAGCTGGATTGTTGAAGTTCCTTTCTAGATGAAAATAATTAGTTAACTTGTTGACTCTTACCTCATTATATAAATAGCACTAGGTTTCAACCCCGCGCGATGCGCGAGCACTTTATAGGTGCGGTTAAACTGTGTATGATAAGTAAATTGCCAAAGTTTCTAGTATATGCTACTTAATTTAACAATGGCCTCACTTAGGTTATTGCAAATCAAAAGCGAAGAGCATAAAATAAGCTATTGTCATTAAACTACAACTACCAAAAGTATTAATGTCATATCATTGCAAGCTAAGAAAAGGTAAAGGGCTTATATATAGCAGGATAGAAGCCAACCAACAAACAAATCTAGTATGATAGCTAGAATATCACTCTTTTTTTCATTAGAAAATAAATTAATTTGAGATTTAGATCGAGCAATCTTGAATGACAATAAAATGGGGTGAGAAATACCTTTCTTTCAATGAAGAGTTACAATGCGGCAAATAAATGCTCAAAACAGAGAGAGATAGGTGACTTCCAAAAACCATACTCATATAAAGACTTAACCGAGGGAATATGGGTTAGAGTTGGAAAATATGAACAATTGTAATGTTTTAATTTTCCAAATATTAAAATTAACCAAACGTTTAGAAAGAAAAGCAAAAATGAAAAGAAAAGAAAAGGAATACTTCTCCGCATTGAGATATTCAACTCCGAGATCTTCGTCCCAAATGAAAATGTAATCATAAGCTGCTACAACGTCAGGATGCAAAAACCTCTTTGCGTACCACCTAAATCGAAGAAAAGAAGAAATATATGTAATAAAATTGGAAAACTATCATAGTGAAAAAGAAAAATCTGAAAGTCATCGAAAAACTACAACAAAATATAAGATTAAACCTCAGTATACTTATAATTACTTGGAAAGAAAAACTAATGAAAGCCCCGCTTGTGTACCCTTTTGAGTGTTGCATTAATATTATACCTCTGATCAAACCCAACTGTAAAAGTTACCAAGTATTTTGTTTTCCTTTTCAAGTCCTGAAAGTTTCAAAACATTCTTTGTAAGACAATTGAAATTGTCCAGAGAGCTAAGACGCATGCGGCATGACATATCATTGAAAATCCCGTAAAAGGAAAGAAAATCCCATTGGGGCTGAAATTTTTATTAAGTTCTATCCAGACATGCATCCAACAAAGACAACAAATTTTTATTAAGTTCTATCCAGGCATGCACCCATACGAACAGTTGGAAAATAAAACAAAAGGACATTAGAGAGAGAGAGAGGATATGGGAAGTCCGCTTAATTCTTTTGTTCTCCAACTGATCTCCTTTATTGTTGAGTTGTGATGGAATTTGAAGATCCTAAAAAAATATAACAGTGAATGTCATTTTGTTCTTCAATTATAGCTTTAGGAAGATAGAGCGACAAAAAAGGGCATTCAATTTAAAATGACTAATGCGGTTAAAATGACTAATACGGAGAAGGGAGAGTGAAATGTTAGATGAATAGAATGGTGAAGAGTCACAAATAAGCAAACTTGGTTTGATTTTAATATATTTAATTGTTATAGCCACGTGGCAACCCTCTAAGAGGAGACATCAAAATTATATTTAGATATTAGATTTCTAACTATTAAATAAGAATATACTTGTGAATCCCGTGAGAATATGAGATACCCTAATTTTAGTTAATACCATCCGTCTTCTTTGTTTATCTAATTTAAAATATTTATAAAATACATATATATATATACACTACTGAAATTAAATAGTAATTAAAAAATATTAATCAATATAAAATACTTTATCCATCAATTACCCTTGTTCTCTTATTTAAATAATTTACTTACAAAAATACATATACATTAAATTATATATAAAATGTATTACTAAAATTAAACAATAGTCATAAACTATTAATTAATAATGAAAGACTAGAAATTATATGTATAAAGTTAATTTTAGTGGTAATTCTATTTATTGTATAGAGTAAGACATCCCAAAAAGTTCCTTCATAAATGTGGGATACACGTAGACATTCACTAACATATATTTTAAAACGACTCCCCTTGATCCTACACTATTTCCACCATAAAATGATTATTGACTAATTAAAATTTTATTAAAGAAAAACCCAATGGGAGAGAAAAAAAAGTGAAGAAAAATGAGTACAACTTTTGTGATAATTAAATTGGTGTTGGATGTGCTTGATGTTACCTCATCAAAACCTATAGTAGAAAATTCTAGTGGGATAAACATTGTTAAAAGAAAAAAAGTACAATGAACATATGTAAAAAATATCATGTTCTTCATGTTAGGAAAAACAACTTGGGATTGACATTTAAACGCAGAAAAGTTTCAGCCCTAAAGATATTTGATTAATCATGCATTGAAAAGAAAAATAAGAAGAATTCATACCATATTGAATCTTGTTTTGATTCGTATGAGGAGAAATAGTTTGATGATGATGATGATGATGAAGTTGATACCCATTATAGGTCTCTAAAAACCTTGCTTATCCTTTTGTAAAGCTTGGATATTCTAGTGTGTGATCCACCTCAAAGCTAGGTAGGTATGTGAGCACCTTTTGAGATGAAAATCCTTCCTTACGAATGAGATATGGTGGTTTATCTCTAGGCATCTCACAAAAATGTGAACAGTATTTTCTCTCACCCCCCTCAAATCCTAATGATGCATAATTATGATTAAACCCCTTCGCACACCTTTATATACAAGTATAAGAGGTGGGTTTGGGCCAAACTGGGTTTCTTGAGAGTTTGGACTTGACGACTTGGGTATGTGGACTAAACTAGGGACCTAAGACAAACAATTACTAGCTTCTAGATAAATAATCGGAAAGTCCAATTATCATTAATGAAATTTATTTCTTTTCAATCCTTAATCATAATTAATTTTACTAAATAATTATGACTGAACTCCAATTTAATTATCTCAGAAATCACTCTGATATAATGATGTCTTATTTGCAAAGTTGATTATGGTATATGATATAGTCCACAACGTTAAGTTTTTGATGCAAGCTTGGTAAAATCAATTCCTTAATAATAAACTTTAACTAACATATAATCAATTTTCTTTATCCCCAAACCTAACTTAATTACTATTCCACCAAGATGGTAAAATAATCCACCAGACGAATTTTATTTGGTGGAAACCGAACATATAAGTCTATCAATGGGGCATCACAATCCACGATATCCCATAGACGTGTATTCCTCTGAATTATGATCTCATACCTATTCACACAATTTTCACCCAATATGCAGAGATGATTTTATATGATATAAAATCAAATAACACCTATAGCAATCAAAGTGATATTTGCGCAAGCATTCCAATTCTCATAATTCTCAAAATTAAGAATTTATGCACAATTTACAAATGGTATGAGATTTTCTAAGTCTAATCAAGACATCGGTTGGACTCAAATATCACAAGTGGCTATGTTCAATACATTATTGGGATGTAGCTATCACAATTCTCCACTGAACTATCATACAAGTTCTTGAACCATCATACAGGTTACCGTAGTTTGAGATAAACTATTAGGATTGCATCGCTACTATTTCGATAGGGTGTCAACTCCCTATCTAGGTTATGAGTGTTTCAATTGTGCTAGAACCAAATTTGATCTTCAACTGATCAACCCGAATCCAATTCACCAGAATTCCTAATATTCTTTATTGACTGGTATGTCTTCAATATATTTAAACTAAATATAAGACATTCTTTAACTATGATTCCTATGTTAAAATGAGCTGACACACCTTTATTGAAGGATAACCACCATACGTGGTTTTAATAATAAAACCCCAACACTTTCACTCACCTTCATAATATGCTCCCCTGATTAGTTAATCCTCCTGATTATAACGTTTCTCAAATGATTGTGTAAATGGATTACTATTTTATTAAAAAAGCTTCTAATCTACTACTCAATGACATGGTGAAAATATCATACATATGGTCACTTTAATCAACTTTTTTTTAAGCTTGACTTTGGTGAAGAAGGTAAACATTTTACTTTATTAGATCTATATGACTTCAATTGCATGACCTTTCTAGAGTTCATGTATGTAAAAAAAATAAAAAAAATATTAGTTATATATCCCTTAATGTAATATCTTTAAATGTGAGTTATACATTTATCATTACCTTCATAAGTAGTGGTAGCGACATATGTTGCTCAGGCAAGTCTTAAGTATGTTAATTATCAATTATGAAGATAACCAACAAATGCAGGTGGGGTGTTCTTCTTAAAAAAAACATCTCACCTTCTCTTATGAAGTCATCTGAACTAACGATTGCTCTACCACATTTGGGGCCCTCTATTGGTGGCCCATTGTTAAACTTGTTACCATGGACTGGCAAATAAGTTTGGCTAACTCGTGAGGGTCAAAGTGATACTGCTCCTAGGCATTTGGCATCGCTACTATCAGTGCTTGGTATGGTGGGACGGCGAGGTCAACCTGTCTCGCGCATGCTCTACCCAATTATGCTCACCTCTTTAGTGCATTTGAAATTTAAGGTAAAGTCCTATCGGTAACTAGACATAAATAAGAGTATAGAGAAAGACATGTATCAAAGAACACCATGCATAATTCTAAGAGAACTTATAACCCTCGACGCTTAAGACCATGCTCTGATACTAGCTATAAGAACTAGTATATTTTAAAAATAGGATTGAGAACTTCCTAACAATAAAACATAAAACTTGTAAAAAAATATTAAGCACCTTTCTCAACAAGTATAGAAACAAAAGAAATAAGCGATAATGATGAACCTCAATTACATCAACTAATAAATGCATCATCGAATAAGATAGTGTAAGATATATCTTTGCATCTACATCCAATATTTTAAGATACAAAAATACTAAGTATACTACCAAACCCATCTCAAATCACTACACCAAAATGGCCAAATTGTCACCTTTCAGCCGGCCACCCTTGTCAAGGTCATTGACCGTGACAAAAAATATGCGTTTTATGTCACGGTCATTGACCTTGATACGACCATGACAAAGAATTGTCACGGTCAATGATCGTGATAATGTCGTGACAAATTTACTTATCACGGACTTGTCACGGTCATTGACCGTGACAATTCTTTAAATAATTATCACGGTCAATAACCTTGACACGATCGTGACAATGTTTTCAGCAAAAACCCTTTCTCCCTTCTTTTTCCCTCCCGTCGTTCCCTCCCTCCCTCTCTCTCTCGACACTGCTCTCTCTCTCTCTCTCTCTCTCTCTCTCTCTCTCTCTCTCTCTCTCTCTCTCTCTCTCTCTCTCTACTTTCAGGTTTAATTCTCTCTCTCTCTCTTCGATTTATATATATGTTTGTGTGTATATATATGTGTGTATGTGTGTATATATGTGCGTGTGTGTATGCGTGTGTGGGGGGTGGGGCAGGGTGGGGGTAGGGTGGGGGGTGGGGCAGGGTGGGGGTAGGGGGTTAAAAATGTAAATAAATAAGTAATTTTCTATAAATTTCCAAAAATAATATCCAAAAATGTAAATGTAAATAATATCCAAAAATAATATCCAAAAATGTAAATGTAAATAATATCCAAAAATATTGGATAACAATTTATTTTCATTCAAAATAAATAAGTAATTTTCTACAAATTTCATAAAAAAATGAAGGCCGGCTTAATATGTGATTTAAGTGTGAAATAATCGCTATATACTTATACTAATGGAGAAAAAAACCATATATGGCGTTTTTTGTTGACTTTATATGGTGAAATAATCACATGACTTTATATCCATCAAATAAAAGCATGAAAACTAAAAAACTACAATAAGGGTTAAAATGGCATCCGAAGTTGCTAAAAGCATGAAAAATAAAATATTTTTTAAGATTTGTGGTGAATAACTAAAGTTAAAAAAAGTATTACTTTAGTCATTAAATTACTTTTTGAATTCGGGCGAGACGCATAAATTTGTAGTAATTGTCTTATAATAAAGATCAATTAGTCTATGTTGTTGAAAAAATTGATCAAATTGGTGAGCCCTTCATATTTTAAAAATGTTGTTTTTATTCCTATTTAACTTTTCTTTCTATACACCCCTAATTATATTTAAAGTTTAATAAAATAGGAGTTATAGACAGAAAAGTGGGGTTTCCATAATCTTACTTTGTCACAATTAATTTATATACCTCAAAGTTATTTTATCACTCTTAGTTTATATTTGTGATAATACTTTATTAAAGATTTTTATGGGAACTTGTTATACTAGAACTTGGATGAACACTAAGTGATGAAAATAGTCCTTAAAATTGAAAATTAAATAAAGTTTATAAAAGTAAAGATGCTGGTAATACATCAAAGATAAATTAATAAGGACTAAATAACAAAACGTGTTCAAGTGTATAACAAGAAAGAAAATGTGGTATTTAGATTGGGTAAAATTCTTAAAGTAATGTTAAGGGACTAAAAGACCTAAGACAACTGGCCAGTAAGTCACGGACCGAAAAATTTATGACAGGTGATGAAAGCCCGTAAACATGTTGGGGTGGGGGTGGGGGTGGGGTATGATTTATAAAAAGCACAAAACAATAGTAGAAATTCAATACCTGAAATTAACATTGAGATTATTTTAAATAGACAGTCACTACTGTGTGTGTGTTTAAATTGAAAGAAGATATGAGAATTTTATTAAAGATTTTTATGGGAACTTGTTATACTAGAACTTAGATGAACACTAAGTGATGAAAATAGTCCTTAAAATTGAAAATTAAATAAAGTTTATAAAAGTAAAGATGCTGGTAATACATCAAAGATAAATTAATAAGGACTAAATAACAAAACGTGTTCAAGTGTATAACAAGAAAGAAAATGTGGTATTTAGATTGGGTAAAATTCTTAAAGTAATGTTAAGGGACTAAAAGACCCAAGACAACTAGCCAGTAAGTCACGGACCGAAAAATTTATGACGGGTGATGAAAGCCTGTAAACATGTTGGGGTGGGGTGGGGGTGGGGTATGATTTATAAAAAGCACAAAACAATAGTATAAATTCAATACCTGAAATTAACATTGAGATTATTTTAAATAGACAGTCACTACTGTGTGTGTGTTTAAATTGAAAGAAGATATGAGAATTTTATTAAAGATTTTTATGGGAACTTGTTATACTAGAACTTAGATGAAACTAAGTGATGAAAATAGTCCTTAAAATTGAAAATTAAATAAAGTTTATAAAAGTAAAGATGCTGGTAATACATCAAAGATAAATTAATAAGGACTAAATAACAAAACGTGTTCAAGTGTATAACAAGAAAAAAAATGTGATATTTAGATTGGGTAAAATTCTTAAAGTAATGTTAAGGGACTAATTTATATGCCTCAAAGTTATTTTATCACTCTTAGTTTATATTTGTGATAATACTTTATGAACCACAACTTTAGGTTGATTATTTTAGAACTTAAACTTCAAGATACAAAAAATAATTCTATAGAATAGCTTAGATATCTTAACAAAACACATATCTAACATTGAATATGATTTATAAAAAGCACAAAACAATAGTAGAAATTCAATACATGAAATTAACATTGAGATTATTTTAAATAGACAGTCACTACTGTGTGTGTGTGGGGGGGGGGGTGGGGGGTGGGGGGGCTATTATGTGTGTGTGTATGTGTGTGTGTGTGTGTGTATGTGGTGAGTGGGGGGTGTGGAGGGAGGTGGGGGTGTGTGTGTATGTGGTGAGTGGGGGGTGTGGAGGGAGGTGTGTGTGTGTGTGTATATATTTGAATTAACCCATGAATTTGTATTTTTGTATTTGAATTAACCCATTATATGAAACATACTTGAAATTAAATATAGTGCGCATAGATACTAGCCTTCTAGTTCTTATGCGTACGCATTCAATAGCCCTTAGACCCATTCGAGAGTCATTACCCCTGTAATGAGATCTCTCGAATTGTCCCGTTTGGACAGTTTGAGACTGTATAATTTCTGTATAATATTCTTATTGGCTTAAAGTTGTTACTTTTGGAGGAAGTTCTGCAGTCGTATCTTAATGTTCTCTGGGTACATACTAGATTGACAAGTGTGACTGTTATTTCAATTGACCAATTGAAATAACAGCCACACCTGCCAATCTACGTCGTGTACTTGGAGAACTAAGGGGATATGCTGTCGAATTTTTTTCAAATCGTAACAATGTACATGAGTTGTTAAGTATATTACAGAAAAATGCAGTCTTGAATGGGATAGGACCACTTACCCTTTAATAGGATAATTAAATGATGGGATAATTAAATAAAACATACTATAAATCTAAGTTTTGTTTACCTTTAATAGGTGTTTAGTTGTGGTAGCTGTGATGGGATATCCGAAATACAAAGAGTGGATGGGTGAGACTAATAGAATGGGGGATGTGTTTCGCAGAGGTGCTAACGAATTTGTGAAATATGCAAAGAGATGTCGTAGTGATGAAGAGTTTCCGTGTCCGTGTGCTAGGTGTAAGAATGGTAAGGTGTTTGAGTGGAAAACAGTTGAACTACATTTGTTAAGATCGGGTATGCAAGATAGTTATCGATTTTGGAGTTTTCACGGTGAATTGAAAGTTCCTTTTGTCCCCGACCAACCTTCACAACAACCTTCAACAAGTAGAATAGATGTAGAAGGGGACGATGTAGATCATAATATGTTAGAGGATTTAGTTGATGATGCGTACGGAGTTTATGAAGCTAAGGAGAATGAGGTTACTGATGATGTAGAAGATTCAAGTGCTCGTGAAGATAACACGATAAAACTTAACGATGACTACCAAAGTTTAAAATTTAAGGCAACCCAACCGTTATACTCTGGCTGTGAGAAAGATCAAACAACTTTACATGCCATAGTTGGTTTGCACAGTTTGAAGACGCAGTACGATTTGTCTGGCAATAGCGTGACGGGAATTCTGAAATGGGTGAAGGGCTTATTACCCAAGGTGAATACACTTCCAATTAGCTATCCTGTTATGAAGAACAGTTTGAAAGGTTTGGGAATGAATTATAAATCGATTCATGCTTGTGTGTATGACTGCATACTATACCGAAAGGAGTATGAAAATCTCGATCGTTATCCGGTATGCGATGAACCTAGATATGCCCAATCTACTAGTAAGGAAGGCACAAGCTCAAAAGTACCTCAAAAATTATTGAAATATTTTCTCGTTGGGCCTAGATTAAAGCGATTTTTCACAGTACCATGGATTACAGAGGCAATGACTTGGCATGATAGGGCAGAAGTAGGGGGTAATATCATGCGTCATCCTATTGATTCTACTGCCTGGCGGAGGATGAATTTTGAGTATCCCGATTTTGCTCGAGAACAACGCAACATTCGTTTGGCTATATCAACAGATGGTTTCAATCCATTTGTAAATCTAAGCACCAATCAGAGTGTATGGCCAGTGATCCTAGCCCCACTCAACCTCCCTCCTTCACAGTGTATGAGACCTGAATTTTTGATGATGGCTTTATTGATACCTGGGCCAAAGGTGACATTGATATCTACCTGGCTCCTTTGGTAGAAGAATTAAATGACTTGTGGGAAGAGGGTGTGCAATCATTTGACTCTTTTAGAAAAGAAGAGTTTACGCTGAAAGCTATGTTGATGTGGGCAATTCATGATTTTCCAGCTTATGGGACATTATCCGGATGTGTAGTACATGGTTATTTGGGGTGTCCTATTTGTGGAGAGGAGACTGAATCTCTTCGTCTATCATCTAGCTTAAAAAATGTATACCATTGCCACATGAGGTTTTTACCCCCAGCTCATAGTATCAGATTTGAGAAAGGTTCCAATTTTTTATTGGGCGGAGTTGAACATAGGCTATCGCCGAGATAACTTTCGGGTCAGAAATTGAAAGTAAATCTTTTGAATGTGGCCCAAATATGCCAGGTAAGAATCCTAAATTTAATAATGTCAAGCATAAGAAGACCCCAACTGGGAATGAAACTGAAATAAGAAAGGCATGGTCTCGGAGGTCAATTTTATTTGACTTTCCTTATTGGAAGAAAAACCCAGTGCGCCATGTATTGGATGTGATGCATGCAGAGAAGAACTTCGTTGAACATATTGTGGGTACTTGCCTTGGGGGGAGTCATTCGAAGGATGGAGAAAATGCACGAAAAGACCTTAAAACGTTAAAACTTAAGCCACAACTATGGTTGAAAGAAGATAGTAGGGGAAGGACAATAATTCCCCCTGGTGCGTTTACTTTGACGAGTGGGGAAAGGAAGGTGCTTCTAGACACAATATATAATTTGAAGGGCCCATCTACTTTTTCGTCCAACTTGCAAAGGAATGTGAATTATTCTACTCATGATTTACATAAGTGTAAGTCCCACGATTGGCATGTGATCATGCAATTGGTTCCTCTATTATTTAAGCACTGTTTCTCCAAGCACAAGGATTTGCGTAGGGCTATTATGCAAATTAGTATTACCTTCTACCTCTTGTGTGAGAAGGTAGTGAATCGAGAACACATAGTGGCCGCAAAATTAGCTGTGAACGAAGCGATTTGTGTGTTGGAGAAGTACTTTCCCCCAGCATTCTTTGACATAAGTGTTCACTTGTTGGTACACCTATGCGACGAGGCACTTCTCTTGTGGTCCAGTTAGATATCGGTGGATGTATCCGTTTGAAAGATTGATGAAAGTTTTTAAAGATTATGTCAAGAATACGCGATATATTGCAGGATCAATTGCAGAGGAATACATCACCGTGGAGTCATCAATATATACTCGGGAATATATGCCTGACTCGACTAGCGTTGATGACACTGATGAATTCCTCGATGATGGTGGTAATGTGATGGGAAAACGAGTGAAATTAACGAGTTTGCAACATGAACAAGTAGCTCGTTATCTATTTGACACACATGAAGATGTCGAAGAATGGAAAAAATAAGTTTCGAATATTATAATGTTTAACATTATTTTAGATTATTTTATACATGATTAATTTTGTAATATGCAGTAAATATGAAGCATCTGAGAACAATAAAAGACGAAAAACAATGGTACAATCAGACAACGAATTTAGGCTATGGTTGACACAAGAGGTAATTATAATGAAAACAGTCGTTATATAACGTTACATTACACTCAAATTTTACCACTAATATAATTAATTTATCTATATTCTCAGCTCCTAAAGATGGGTGATGCGACATCAAGGCTCGCTCGTCTAGCCACTGGACCCTTGTTCGTGGCACAAGAGTACAAAAAGTATCGATTGAACAGTTATATTTTAGGCGCTAAAGTGTACGAGGAAAGTACAAATGTACAGAACTCGGGAATTTCATACAAGGCTCTTACTTTCTTTCGAGTGAGCGCAAAAGATAAAAACCTCGTTGAAGCTGAAATGACTTACTATGGTGTAATCCAAAATATATTTGAATTGGATTATATAAGCTTCAAAGAGGTTGTATTTTACTGTGAATGGGTAAGAGTTGAGGATAAAAATGTTTGTAAAGTTGATCCTGTCACCAATTTGATCATGGTTGACTTGTCCAAGTTGAAGAGCAACGACCACGTTAGCGATGAGCCCGTTTGTTTGTGCATTTCAAAAGGTTAAGCACGTGTTTTACTCGGAGTATATCAACAATGAGCCGTGGTCAATTGTCCAACACGCGCCAAGGCGTCTAAATAATAGTGTGGATGACTTGGTTGCTCCTACCGAATATCAGTCCATTTTTTATGATAACCCGAATTTGAAACAATTTTTCAATTTGTACTGAAACATCCATTTTTAATGCTTTTAATTGATCTGCACTTTATCATTATTACTCTTGTGTAGTGTGCGTGTGTGGAGAGGAGATTAATACATAAATATTCCAACTACATCTAAGTTTTGTTTATACTAATCCATGAATATACGCTTCTTACCTTTAATAGGTGATTAGTACATAGTTATTTGGGGTGTCCTATTTGTGGAGAGGAGACTGAATCTCTTCGTCTATCCGAACACTAAGAAATGCCATAATCCTATGGAGTGATGCTCTGCAAATTCCTCCCAACCGTTATGTAGTCAAACATCACCAGTTGAAGTTGTCAATTCCACTTTCCATACCCCACCACTTGGAACTTCTAGCAAAACATGGGAGACCATTGAAAGGTGGAATTGACAACTTCAACTGCTGATTTTTGGCTACACAACGGTTGGAAGGAAATTGCAACGCATAACTCCATAGGATTAGGGTATTTCTTAGTGTTTAGATATGAAGAGAATTATATTTGACACGATTGCCTGGGGTACATTAGTTGGAAGGAGGTGCCATATGAGCTCAAGTTAGCTGTTTGAGTGACACTACAGGTAATGTATTTATATTTATATGTCAATTTCGATTTCGATTTCGATTTCAATTACAATTTATATTTATCTATATTTGAGGGGCGGATACTAATTTTACTTTATTCCAATTCAGGGGACAGGGAGTGGCCCTAAGGGTAGGCCACATATGCTCTATACTTATGTGGCTATTCGGACGAGAAGGGAAGGATAAGGAGGTGTCCCCGAGCGTCGCGGTACAAAATCTCTTTTCCATTCAAATAGTTTGTAGATTAGAGATAATTGATGGTGATTTTGTTTCTTCTTAAATAGTTTCTATTTTGAATATATATTTGCATTATCTTTAGTTTGTTTGGATATATGATGTTTGGAACAGGTACAACGTTGCTATAACAGGTACAAATATACTGCTGGGCAGTGGCAGTGGCCATACTGCCCAGCAGATTTTTTTTAAATTCTGCCCAGAATTGTCACGGCTTTGTCACGGTTATAAACCGTGACAAACGTGTCACGGTCATTGACCGCGACACGACCGTGACAAAAAAAGTTGTCTCACCTCGAAATGTCACAGTCATTGACCTTGACAAGTTGGATTTGTCAAGGTCAATGACCTTGACAATTCGGCAGATTTGGCGTAGTGAATGAAAAATAAAACATACATGTAAAATTTATCTTGTTTGAATAATAAAAACCAAATGAATCTAAAATGCACAAATCAAATAAATGAAATAAAATAATATAACATCATGGAGATGAATCTACATTGATGCTCCTGATGATGATGATGTCTAGAGAGGAGAGAATGCAAGGTATGTGCTAGTTGGAGAAAGAGACTACAAGTGTGGACCAGTCCTAGAACCTGGAAGTTTATCACGAATAAACCGGGTCGAAACCCAACAAGTATCTTGTCAAGCACACTGTATCTATTATGGATGTTCCCATAGGAAAGTCTATGCTAGGGCGTGTGGTCTACATGTTTGGAGTACCTATTAATGGAAAAAGGGGATCTAAGCGATCATGAGTGAAGACGTATCGAAGTGAAACTCTTTGGGATTATTGAACATAAATATGTGTACGGGCCTATACAAACGGGGTTATAATCACAGTGCTATGCAACTCAAAAGCATTATATATATATAAGTGATAAATCCACAGTTATATAGCCTACTATGATACCCCACCATGTATCACAGAACCTCACAGTCTATTTTAATTAACTTGTTAGTTTTAGTAATTAATTACACCATAACCAACATGAAACCTTTCTCCCCGACCATCTTAAGAACATGTGGTACGTACATATAAAACACCACACATTCAGAAAACATCTATTATTTTCATGGCCAAAAATAACCACAAAACCACGTGGGTCTCACATAAATCCCATCACACATCTACACGCCACTTGTTATTCTAAGGGCTGGAAATATCCATAAGCCGTGTTATGCAAAACTCCTTGTACCATCCAATCCACATACCTTCATGCCGACCGGACACAACCTTGTGATATCGTGGTCAGGACAAGAAACATTTGACATGATGCCCACATAAAATTGTGATACCTTAGCACACCCACAGGCGAGTGTTCTCCCTCAACATACACCTATATCCTCATTCATTATTTTTCTATATTTTGAAAGTTCATAACATTATTACTTTATTTTTGTTTCTTGTTTCACATTTAACTTACCACTTATCATCACATTTAACTTACCACCCTTCAAGCCATTCTAATCAAATCCATAAACCAGACTTTACATCAGTTCATTAAAGACTAAATAGATGTTTGAATCACTTATGGTGATGTATCTAGCATTAGACTATTCATCGACATAATTATTATAATAAAAGAGATATGCTTATTAAGGATTGTAAAGTCATGACTCCTACTTGTTTCTAGATTCCATGCATGGAATGTCTCACAAATAAAATCCAAACAAGAAACCCCCTGAAAATTTCATTCTAGATAAGGTAGTCATTAAGATATTATAATTATTTAATAATCTATTAGTGTGAATTAAATTAAGGGTTCAGCAAATTAAATAACCAAGTTTGGTTTCCAACCGCATCCTTCCAACATAAATTACACTACGCCAAAAGAGAAAAAATATCACACTTTTTCAGCAGCCTTTGTCATAGCCAAGCACTGTGATAAAAACATACGCGCATCTTGTCACGGTCCTTTACCATGGAAATGTTGTGCTAATTTTTTTTCACGGTTAAGGACCATGATAATTCTTACAAAGACAACCCATTTAAAACCTTTTTCAGCCAATATTTTCAATTTCCCTCCCTTCTCTCATCAATCCATCTCTCTCTTTCTCCTAGGTTAAAATCTTCAATTTTTATTCACTTAAAAGAAATGATATATATATATATATATATATAGAGGCAGGCTCCTGTGCACACTAAGTTTGCACACTAAGTTTGCACATTACCTTTTAAAAGTAGTAAAAAAAATATTTTTGAGTTGATTTTTTTTGTGTGATATTTAAACATTTCAAGGAACCCATATAAAAAAAATCAGCTCAAAAAAACTTTTTTTGCTATTTTTAAAAAATCGGTCAAACTTTAGCAGTTTTTAAGCCCTTTAAAAACTGCGAAAGTTTGACCGATTTTTTAAAAATAGCAAAAAAAGTTTTTTTGAGCTGATTTTTTTTATATGGGTTCCTTGAAATGTTTAAATATCACATAAAAAAATTGGTGTGCGCCAGCACTAAGTTTGCCTACTTTTAAAAGATAATGTGCAAACTTAGTGTGCAAACTTAGTGTGCACAGGAGCCTGCCTCTATATATATATATATATATATATATATATATATATATATATATATATATATATATATATATATATATATGTATGTATGTATGTATGTGTAGTTCTTGAATATATGTGTTGTAAGATAGTTGTATATACATGCATTGCCTTCTTATTCTTTGAAATCATTTTGTGCAAAAGATAACCTTGAACATTCAAATCATTGTTCATTATAATGTGAACATTTGAATTTATTTATTTGTCCGGGCTTCATTATAATGTGTTTGTTTGTTGCAAACTAGTTGTATATACATGTATGGCTTTTATATTATTGAAAACAATTTGTACACAAACTAAGCTTGAACATTCAAACCATTCCCCATTAGAATGTGAATATTTGACTTGATATTTGTTTGATATTCATTATAATATGTTTGTTCGTTGTAAATATAATCATTTTGGTCAAAACATATAATTTTTGGGCTTATTAAAATTGTGAAGTATTTTGGGATTTTGGGTGAAAATGGCAAAGAACAAAATGAACGTTGTTTGATAATGTTTAATGTTATTCAAATGTACATAGGTTATGAAAGTTGGATTTGATTAGGTTATAGAGTATAATCAAAACCAATTCAATATGCATATGTGGATTAGGATTTCAACATGATAGTGTCACGGGCATCACAAAACACATTTTGATTAACACATAGTTGTTAGGACTCAACCTCTTTATTATTATTATTATTATTATTATTATTATTATTATTATTATTATTATTATTATTATTATTATTATTATTATTAATTTCATTAATTGAGTTGGTATTTAGGTTATTGATTCGATTGCGCTTGTGTCTGATTTAACTAATGATTTAACCACCACATTTATTTACACATGTCAGGTAAAGATTCCTATAAGATGTTATGGGGTATCCTCTCTACAAAGAGTGTATGGGTGAGACAAATAAATTCAGGGATGTGTGTTGTAGAGTTGATAACGATTTTGAAAAAATCATAAAAATTGTCTCAATGATGCAGAGTTATCATGTCCTCATGCACATTGGGTACGTTGTAAAGTGTTTTAGTGGAACACAATTAAATTACATTGACTTAAATGGGGTATACAAGACAGTTACCGGATGTGGGTTTTTCACAGGGAAATACATTGTCGCCGAACAACCTCCTGAACAACCATCAAGGAGGATATCAGTGGAAGGAAAATATGATACCCTAGAGAGTAATATGTTAGATGGTCTAATCTATAATGCTTACGGAGTTCATATGGTGGAAGGCAATAAGATTCTGATACATAAGATAAAGAATTTTAAGGTGAACATTTTAGTTCTCATATTGGTCTTGGGATAAACTTTGACAATGACTACTAATGTTTGAAAGTCAAATTGACCTAACCACTGTACCCTAAATATGACAAAACTTAGACAAGTTTGCATGCCATGGTTGGTTTGCATAGTTTGAAGATACATTTTGGTTTGTTTGTTAATAGCGTGAGTCGAATTTTGAATTGGGTGAAGGGTTTTCCTCTAAACGAAATATGCTTCCAAATAAAAATCTGAGTATGAATAAAAGTTTGAAATGTTTGTGAATAAAGTATAAATCAATTCATGCTTGCAGGTATGATTGCATACTGTACCAAAAGGAATATATATCATGATCATTGTCCGCTATTGGGGGAACTTAGATATGTGCCAGAGCATGGTTCGAATGGTAAGACATATGCACATTCCAAACTTCCTCAAAAGTATTAAAATATTTCTCCATTGTAACTAGGTTGGATACGTTTTATTTCACAATACCATGGATATAAGTGGTAGTGACTTGGCACTCTAGAGAAAAAGTAGGGGATTATCTCATGTGTCATCTTATTGAATCAATCGTTTGGAAATGTATAAACTTTAATTACCCAACTTTCACCAATGAACATCGTAATATTCGTTTGGAAATATCAAGAGATGGTTTCAATCCATTATGTAATCTAAACACCAATCAAAGTGTATGGACGGTGATCTTGGCACCCATAAATCTAAATCTTTCATTGTGCATGCGATCAAATTTTTTGATGTTGTCTTTGTTAATACACAGGGGCTAACGACACAAAGTGATGACATTGATGTCTACTTGAAACCATTGATAGAAGAATTTAATGAGTTATGGGCACATTGCTTGAAATTATTTGACTTTAGCAAACATAAATAGTTCATATTGAAAGTTATGTTGTTCTAAAAAAATTATGATTTCCTAACTTATGGGACTTTATCAGGAAGTAATGTCCAAGGATACTTTAGGCTCTAACGTTCAAAGTTAATAACGTAGGTTTATAATGTTTTAAGATAGGATAGAGGTAGTGCACAACAACAAGAGTGATGCTCATAAGGCATCTCTAAGTAGGGATGCATTGAGCCAAGTGTTGGGCCAAGAAAGAAAAAGGTCATAGTCAGGGTGTAATTACCCGGATAGGAAAGTTAAAACTATTGGGACTTGATTGTGGTAATAAACCTCTATGGTCAACACATACAATATTGACACCGACTTAAAATTAGAAAATATCTAAGAAACCATGAATAACATGTTCTAATGGGTTAAACGGGCAGTTACATATATGCGGAAGATGAAAAGGAAAGATAAATGAAAGGTTAATGATAAGGTTGGTAAGAGGACCACTACTTCATCCCCGTCACCGATTTTAGACTACATTATCCCCTTACAACATATATTATACCCCCAACCCCAGTATCCCATATCTATTTGAGAAAACTAAGGAGATAGTTTATATCGTAGATTGCCAAAGTATTGAAGGATTTGAATGTAACTATGGTCTCCATAGTGCACAAGCATCCAGTCCAGCCTTACGATTCCCGGGTCTGAGTCGATGAGGTGTTATTGGGGAAAGATAATGAGGTCTTATGGTTAGATAAGTAAAGTGGAGTTCGACATTTCAATGACATGATGGGATCGCTTGCCGTTTGGCCAACTTTTTACCTTGAAACATCAATGAGATTTTATATTTTTATACCTATAATTATACTTAGTTGTTGTAATTAAACTTATGTATTTGGTTTCGATGTAATTAACTTGAATTTTCTGTAATTTGGTTTGATGTATGTAATTACATATTTGGTTTGATTACTTTTAATTAGATATTATATGGTGGTTGGTTGTTACTATTTTGGTTGAATAAAAAAGGTTATTTTTTTAATGTTTAGTAGGTTTTCTACTTGGTAATAGCTACTTTCCAACAATTATTTTTTCTGGATTATAGCTTTGTCACTATCATTGACCGTGACAAGGAGTTTATTATCATGGTCGTGATAAGGATTGTGTTGTCATGGTCCTTGACCATGACACACACTACACCATATACCTAATATGGTCACAAACCTCGAGCACAACTTGGGCTACGAGTCATGGAGCTTGGTAGTGATAATTTTCCCCATGATTAAAAATAGTGGTCACGGACTTAATCTGTGACCCTAAATGGGGGTGACGGTCTCTCATGTGAAATAGTATTGCCCCTATTGTCAAGAACTTAGTTCGTGACTCCGTGGACATGGACCAAATCCTTGACTAGAGTGTGAAAATATTGACTCTATGGGTGGGGCAATGTTCAAATTGGGTCATGGTCTAAATCCGTGACCCCAAATCATTTTTAAAAAATAAATAAATAACTGGTCACGATTTTGAACCATGATAATTTATTTATTTAAAACAATGGGGGTCACGAATTTGGGTCTTGGTCATATCCATATAAAAAAATATATATTTTTAGGCAACCCTCCAAAAACTTGTATTCAATAACCAATTCACATATAATTAAGCAATATTGTAACCGTGAAGTTGATAGTTCAAAGTAAAGTACTGTGCCATACTAGTTAATTCATAAATCACACTAAACATTCATAATTTAAACTAAACATTCATAATTCAAACTAAACATTCATAAATAACACTAAACATTCATAAATAGAACCAAAGTGTTAATATCATAATAGAATACTATTTGAATACAAATAGGATTATCAAGGGCCAATATAATAATATGATACAAATAAGATTATCAAGAGTAAAATAATATTTTGATACTCAATCTTCATTTAAATTAACTAAAACATCCTTCAAATTAGGGTTGTCCTCAAGATCATACTAAGACTCCATAGGAGCATTAATTTGTCGGTTTGAGTAGTTATAACCCTTGGTGCATACACAACAATAGACACTGTGCAATCGTTTATGCACTTTGAGTACCTTCTTTATGTTTTAAAAGGTACAAGTAAAAGTCTTGTTGACTTTGCTATCTTTACTCTTAATTTGAGATAAATCTACCATGATGTGCTTTAAGTGAGGATCAACTTTACAAGCATTCTTAGTGTTCTCCGCCTTCACCCAGGTCACAATAGAATATGGTTTTTATGAAATCTAAATAATCGAATTCCAGGATTTATTCGACAATCCTATAATATGTTAGCACCATATTTTTTTGGATTTTTATTGCTTTTGCTAATGACATAGGCAATCAAGGCGAAAATTGAAATTTCATTGTTTTGCGTCAAAAGATTTTCCTCGCATGGTTATGAAACGAAATCAAAACTTTTGGTGTGGAATTTCTTAAAATCTTTTGCATGAAAAGTGGAACCTTTTGCTAAGCGTGCAAGCCTTGAAGAAACATCACCTCTTTTTAAAAGTTGCATTTATTAATAAATTTGTATTATGGAATATATTTACCACACATGGATAAACAACCACACACATAAGAGGTGGAAATTACATCTTTTGGTACACATGCCCAAAAATCATTCGTCGTGCAATTTCTCCTATGATTTTGGGCAATTTCATTCTCGTACTTCCTAAAGGTAAATTGTAAGTTTTATATCATAAGAGCATATATATAATCAAATAATAACAATTCAGTTGATTATATAGATACTTACTCTCTTCAATCTTCAACTTCATCTTGCGTTTAGAAGACACAACGAGCTATTTGCTCGTACTGTAGAGTAGTGAGTGTCACATATTTAGGGTTACCAAGAGTAAATTCATCCTCAAACTCATCAGGTTACTCAATCACTCATTCTCCACAAGGATTAAAACTTCTCAACTCTTGTTCTGGCATATGTTCCCGTGCGTATAACGATGATCCCACAGTTATGTATTCTTCAACAATTCAGCCTCCAATATATTGTTTTTACTTAACTCAATGCTTGAAGGTTTTCATTCAAATCTCAAAAGGATACATCGAACGATACTTAACAAAACCACATAACAAAGCCTTATCACATAAATGCACAAGTATGTGGATACCAAAATTGAAGAACACCGAAGGAAAATATTTCTCTAACACTAACATTGCTTCGACTAAAGTTGATTTCATAGTTTTAATGTCCTATCTATTTACCACTTTTACACAAAGTAGGGTAAATCACAAACTTATTTTCATAATTTCTCGATGGATATCTTTGTGTTCGGAGAATCAATGCCTAAACAATAGAGGAATTAATTAAATAACAAAGTGTCAATCGTAAGACTTACACTATTTTAAGTCATTTGTTTGGTAGCTTACTACCCTGCATAAATTAGTGGAATGGCAATCAGATGTTTCAAGTTGAATAACGTGTCTAGGGGATCTTTTTCTCACTAGTTGTAATATCCTGCCCCAGTAAATTATTTAAATCATATATTGATTATAATTGAGGAGTAAATTATAATTATGGAGGAATTATGGGTGAAAAATGGAGAAAAATAAAAAGAAAAAGAATTAAGGTCGTTCCAATGACGTGGGATTGTCGTTCAAACGACGACACACAAGTTGTGAGATGGGTCGTTAGAAGTAGGGCTTCTAATGACACGCTACTGAATTACTGTAGCAGGTCGCTCGAATCTGGGAAGGAACGACATATCATAAGTCATTTGAACGACATAGGGAAGTCATTCGAACGACATTGTTCGAGTTTTTAGATCTTATTGTCCTTGTGCGCTCATAATTTAGAGCATTGATTTTGTGTGCTGTTGAGCCCACAACATTCCCCAAAAGGGCAAAAAATGGTATTTTTGGTATTAAGTTTTTTTTATAAAGTGTTGTTTGGTTATTTGAGGGTTTATTATTGTTGGGAAAAAATGGAATAAAGAGAGAGAGTGTGAGAGAAAAGAGGGAGGTGGGTTGCTTTCCACCACCACCCACCATCAAACCACCACTCCTCCACCATTAACCACTATAAACCACCACTTTTATGATATATTTTTCCACATTTGAACCGAATATATGCATTTCCACCATTGATATAGTATAGCTATGAATTTTGGGAAGGATATTTGGGGGCTTTCTGGAGAAGAAGAAGGTGGGTTTTAATGGAGTTAAAGTGTGACTTGATTTGGAGCTTAAGAGGATGCATTTGGTAACCCCTTAAGGACACCTTTGGAGGTGGGGGTTGCTCCTCCTACACCAAAACCACCATTGAAGCCATTAGAGTTGGGTAAACCTTACTCTTAGTGTTAAAATATTATTTTGCATTTGTAGTCTTGTATTTAGACTATTTGAGTAGGGTGTAATTAGTTAAATGGTATAATTATCGTGTAGAAGACAATAAACATTTTTATGGAATAAAAATGTGGGAAGATGTTATTTTTGTTAAAAATGAGGAATGGATAATTATTTCAAGGTTTGAATTAGTAAAAGTGGGTGCTTTGAGAAAATAGTCTATTTTCTAGACATGCTAATGAAAAAAGATTATATGAAATAAAAGGTTTGCATTTGATGTAATTTGTTGGAAAATGATATCTTGTTGAAATTAGATAATAAGTAAATATTTCCAAGTTTTGGAATATTGAATGATGACATTTTGATGAAAACGGGCATTTATAGAAATATTGGTGTTAATTTTATGAAATAAAATGTTTGATGATAATGACATACGAGCATTCTCACTTCTGCAAATTCTAACCATTTTGACTGTAATGAATTTTGAGAGGGTACTTTTAACTTTAGCCAAATACCTTAACATTAACTCTTCTTTGACTCTATATATCCCTAAAAATTGATTAATAATTAATTGGGAGTCACTGTGAGCTATTACCTACTCGACACCTAATTAAAGGGCTAATTCGAAAACCAACAATCAACGTTTCATACTCTGCTTCATTGTTGGAGGCTTAGAATTGAAAATAAAACGCGTATTCTATATCTATATCAGGAGTGTTAATAATCAATCCAACATCACTACCAGTAACACATGAAGACCCATCTACATACATCTTCCATATAGGCAATCCTTTATTAAAGTTCCCTCCACTCATAGATCCTTGCTTGAATACTTTTTGGCTTTTCTCCAAGTGGCGATCAACTACTTCTCACGCAGTAGAGGTCTTTGGTTTGTCTAGTTTGAAGCTATCTTCTGGATAAGTCTGCTTCACTTGGTTTGATATTGAGCTCTCTTTCAAGGAAGTCTACTCGATTTGTTTTTCCTTAGTTAAATATTGGTCGGCGTCCTTTTCTTCATAAACGAACTCAGCTATGAAGTCTTCCACTCCCTCACTTTTAGCGCCGCCCTGGGTTCATAGTGATATATTATATTCTCCAAGCTACATATCTCGAGCTATCAATCTCCCTGACATTTTATGGTTTATGAATGGCTTGGCGTAATGGTAAGTTTGTATAGACCACAATAGTGTGTGCTTGGAAATATATTTTCATACTCCACGAAGCATTAATGAGGTCCAAGTCAAGCTTTTCCAAACTCGGGTATCGAATTTCTACTCCTCATAAGGCCTTGCTGGTGTAGTAAACTGGTTTTTGTACCCCATCTTCCTGTCGGATAAGTGCTGAGTTAGTCGTTGACTCGGATACAGCTAGATACAAATACAACCTTCTTTCCCAGGAGTGGTCGGGAGAGAAATAGTGGAGATCCCAAGTACCTCTTTAATTCCATGAAGTCATTTTCACATTCTTCAATCCACACAAAAGTTTTTCTTAGTACCTTGAAGAAGGGTAAGCATTTGTTAGTAGCCCAGGAGACTGTAGAGGGGTGTTTCCCCACAATAAAAAGTAATCCAGGGCGAGGGAGTCCCCTGTGAGGGATCCCTCTGCCAAGACCATAACCAAAGAATGATTTTTAGTGAGGGACCCCTCTACCAAGACCACGGTTAAAGACTGATTTGTAGTGAAGGAGTCCATTATGAGGGACCCCTCAGCTAATACCACAGTAAGGGTATAATTTGTGGCAAGGGAGTCCACCACGAGGGATCCCTCTCCTAAGATTACACTAAAGAGTTATTTTATGATGGGGGAGTCCACCATGAGGGACCCTTCAGCCATCCCAAGATAAATATTATTTTATGGCGAGGGGGTATAACTCAAGTGACTTATCTGTCAAGTGTTAAATATAAGAAACAAGATTTGTGGCGAGAGGGTCCACGACGCGAGTGACCCCTCAACAAGTGAAGTGGATACTGAGATAAAAGAATTCACCACTAGTGGTTCCTTCTTCATCTTATATACTATTAAGCAAGGTAATACATGGATTGGGCAAGGGGACTCACCTTGAATGATCCTTTTGCCCAAAGGTACGCCAGAAACATAACATGTTAGGGCGATGGGGTCTATGATAAGGGGACCCTTGACATGAATAGTTATTATTTTTACTAATAAAAGTACTAATGTATATATTACTTGTATAGGTAGTCTACTTGAGCAAGAAGAGCTTAAACTGGCCAATTGGAATCTTTTTGGAGTTTAGGTTTGGTGGATGCGAGACAAGGTTTATTGAGCAAGTTCAATCACTTGACACTTTAATATGAAGAGAATAATAGTAAAGAGACCCCTAGGTGTCACTCAAAAACTTACACAGCTAACACTTAGTCATAATTTTAGCGAGAAGCTAATTAGCTGCTCACAAGGAAAGCTCTTTTATAAAATGATTTTAGAGAGGGCGGTCCTCAAGGTCACTCTCAAGTTTTACAAAGCTTATATAGCAACTTATCATTTTAAATGATATTTATCAAATCACTTATTTTGTCAACATTAGGAGACATATTTGCTTTTTGACTTTGGTTTACACCAGGTGTCATCAATCAAAAGGGATTAGCGGTTGTAGACGGATAAGAATAAAAGGTACATTACAGATCTTGTCCCTCAAATTTCCTCTAATTTTTAGCGCCCTAAAAGTCCCAAACCAGTCCTCATATTACCTATAAGTTGGACCCTTGGTAAGGTCAAGTTAGATATCATAAACTCAAGTTTAAGCCGTTACTCTGTCAAAATCACAGCAGGCCTAGTATTCTCTCCCCGGTCTCTCTCTAACTGCTAAGTTCTTGTCTCTTCACTCCCATTATTACAACCATTATTCCCAGGAGATCCCTCTCTCCAAGTTACTACTATTATTTGTGGATTTCATCTTCTTATAGAAGAGGTCATAGTGTTTATTCCATTTATACCAGAAGAGGAAGGTTTTCTACCAGAAGCTACTCCTGAGACTTTGAGGACCTTGAAGACAGAATCCATTGGAGTGGGTCATGCCTCACCCATTCCAGTTCTTATCAGACCCCAGGCACAATACCCTTCTACATTTGGCGACTTCGCTAAGGAGATATCCTCATTACCATGGATAAAAAAGGTCATAATGTTTCTAACCAGAATATTTTTAAAGATATTTCGATCGGTAATGGAGTTCAGAGCGACCATACAACACAAGAAGAGGTGGTAGTGATTGGAACTAGAGTATTTTCCCTTCAAGCAGGACAGACTAGCGCGGTTGCAACAACGCCACTAGTAGGTATGAATTTGATGAGCATATTTTTTAAGTTTGTTAAGCAAAATAATATCAATCTGGCAAGCTTGAGCCGGTGATGCATGACAGTGGCGGTAGCTGTCATTAGAGGAGTAACCATTGTAATAGCAGTAACCAAATAAGTGGCTTTGTCATAGATAGTGGTAGTAGAGAAATTAGTGGAACTAGTAAGTTCATAAACAATTAAAAAGGTTGGTTTGGAGGAGTCTCACTCCAAATATATTACTACAGAGTAAGTAAATAAGTTTATTTCCTCTCGAAGGGAATCCTCTTACTTGTATAAGGAGCTACAAAATCCATACCCTGAAAGTATCAATGATAAGCCCTTCCCTGAGGGGTATGTCCCACCAAAGTTCATAAAATTCAATGGCAAAGGAGAAACCCCTCTAGAGCATATAAATAGGTTCGTGGAATATTTGGGCGTGCATGGAAATAATAGGGACTTGAAGCTAAGGGATTTGTCTAAGACTCTCACTGGAAGGGCATATACATGTTATTCCCACCATACATCCAATAGCATTCTTATATTGGAGGAGATGCACAGGCAGTTTCTCCAAAAGTTTTTCATGGCAGAGGATGAGTTTATATTGAGGCACCTCACCCAAGAAGTGCAGAAGGCTAGTGAAGAACTAATGCAATACATTAAGCATTTTCGTGATATGGCGTTGGATGTTCACGAAGACATGGCCAAAGAGACTTATGGAGGAATACAAGATCCATATAGTCAATGAGACTAGATATGGAACATTCAGAGAATTCACTAGAGCATCTAGCAATATTGCCATGATCATAAAGCCTAAATAGTTTAATTGGAGGACGCAAGTGCCTCGGACTTCATGGAGGTTCTATATCTTTAGGAGGTAAGCTGTTAACTATGTAGATGGGAACTCAAAGGGTAAGAAAGGAGGTTCAGGGTTCAAGGGAGCCCAAAAAGCAAGAGAAAGTTTGGAGATGACATCCCACCACCGCTACGCAAAGGCCATGAACTATTATCGCACTTTGGTGCGAGAGGAGGTAGATGGTCCACCCCACTCTAATAGGAAAATACCAACAACACCAGACAAAGAAGATGCCAAATATGATGAGTTTCACCAAAGAGTAATGCACGCCACCAAAGATTTTTTTTACCTATGAAGAGTCATTGGAGAGAAAATGGCCAATGATACTTTGTAAATATTGCCTGTAGATGTCAATGAGATCCCACTTCTAGCACATTATTATGCCACTGTCAATATGGTGGTAGCATATGATGAAGAAGAAGCTCAGGACCTGAAGGAATGGAGAGATAGCGAAAAGATATACGAAGAGATGGTCCTTGATAGAGAACAAATGGTTAAAAATGAGAGGATACGTGAATAATTGAAGGAGGAACATTTGAGGTAGCATATGTTTGCAATGCTCAAATTTATGAGGTAGACTTGGACTCTGATTGCGAATCCATAACAAGGAATCCCATTTCAAATGGTTTATTGACCAAATAGGGGTGAAGTATGACACTCGAATGGTTATTACAAGAAAGATTCTGAAATCGACGTAACAACAAGGGGATCCCTCGCTAAATTAGTAGGGACCCATTAGGTGACTAATTAAATGATACATTTCTAAGGTGGTGTTTTTCTGAGGCAGGTAGACAAGTACCATATTTCACAATTGCCCAGTCAATGTGATAGCCTATATCAATGGGATTTATTTCCCTAGGGCATTGATGGATGGAGGAGCGTCCATCAAATTCATGCTAATCGGCACGTTGTATGAGACAGTGAACTCTCAAGACAAGATAATGCCTGTACCACTGGTTATTTTAAGGTTTGACAATGCAGGAATGCAGTCATTTGGGTACGTGAATGTGGATGTCAAGATATGGAACTTTAATTCCCACATTAAATTTCATGTCATCAATGGCAACACAAGCTACCAGTTGCTCATAGGGCAAGTGTGGATGCACACTCATGGCATAGTGCCTTCCATATATCATCAATGCGACAAATTCAATGTTCGAGGTACCGAGATTATGATTAAAGCAGCTCAAAAGTCATTTTCTGTTGAGGAAACCCATATGGTAGATGCGGAATTCTATACTGAGATTGACGAGGAGAGAAGGATCACGGTGAGAAAATTAGAGGGTATGCAAATGGTTGGATGAGATAACCAACCAAGGAAATCTTTACATGATCGATTGGTACAAAGAGTTATCTCCTAAATGGCAAAAGAAAAAATAAAGGTAGAGGAGGTAACCAAGCCCCCTCGAATATGTAAGAAGGTTGTCCTTCCGGATGAAAAAGTTATTTTACTCTTTTAACGGTCTGCGTGGGTGGCGTTCTAGAATGAGAGCGTCAACTCGGTACCAGAGTGTTTTATGGTAGATAAGTCACATATTATAGAGCATGTAGAGGAACCTGAGGAGGTGCTTGAATGCTTGCAAGATGGTCCAAAAGAGCAGCTGCAGGAGCTAGATGAGATAAACTTGGGTTTAGAAATGGAGGAGAGTAGACCCATTCTAATTTCCAAATGGTTAGACCCAAAGCAAAGAAATGAGATCATTTCTTTACTCAAAGAATTTACTGATGTGTTTGCTTGGAAGTACACATCGATGTATGGAATAGATCAGGAGGTAATCTCCCATAAACTAAATGTTCTTCCCAATGTTCTACTAGTAAGGAAACATATACGCAAGTATAAAGTAGGGACAAACCTCAAAATCAAGGCAGAGGTGGAAAAGTTACTAGCAGTAGGATTCATCAAACCCATCCAGGGACCGATATGGCTTTTAACATTATAACGATGGAAAAGAAAGGCAAGATTCAAATACAAATTTACGTGGACTTTTTTTATTTGAACAGGGCCTACCCAAAGCATGAATTCCCATTTCCCAATATTGACAGTTTAGTAGATGCTACCGCATGTCATGAAATGTATAGTTTCATGGATGGGTATGGTAGCTATAATCATATCAGAATGGATCTAGCGGATGTGAAAAAGACTACTTTCTGCACACTATTGGAAAATTTTCACTACACGGTCATGCCATTTGGGCTAAAAATGTGGGCACCGCGTACCAAAACACTATGATGGCAATATTCCATGGTCTGTTTCATGACATATTGGAGTTATATGTGAATGACCTGGTGGTAAAATCAAAGGAAGAGAGTAAAAATATCTAAGACCCGAGGCGGGTGTTTGAAAGGTGCCACATGTATAAAATGAGAATGAACCCTTCAAAATGTGTTTTTGGAGTAACAGTTGGAAAGTTCCAAGGTTTTGTAGTGAATTGGCAGGGGGTGAAAGTAGATGAGGTAAACAATAGGCTGTCCTACTGATGCCACTGTCGAAGAGCCAGAGGCAACTTAAAATCTTCTTAGGGAAGGTGATTAGTCATAAATTCTTCATATTTATCTCCCTAATTTTGATTATTTTATGGTCTTGTGCTGTGTAAATAGACTGAATTTATCTCATATTTGTGCTACTAACCCTTTTTGGTGAGTATTTCTTGTTGTGTATTTCTCGTGTGTTTTACATGTATTTCATGCAAGTAAATGCGTGAGAGAAACAAAAATAGTGGAATAACTCCAAGAAATGTAGAGTTGAGGGGAATTTTCATAATTTTTCAATCTTATTCCGGAGGTGGGGCTGACTGGAAAGTTGAAGATCTTGAAGTTATAAGCATACTTGAAAAAACGACACCCCAATCCGAGCTACGGTGAAGAAGTTATGCAAGTTTCAAGATTGAGAAAAAAATCCCAAACAAAAAGGAAAAGAAGCAACTAAGGCAGCAAGAAACCCCGAACCGAACTTAGAAACGATTTGACTTTAGTCACGCTCCATATCCGTGATAAAATTAGTCATGTTTTAGAAACGTGACAAATTTCCAGAAGCGGGATTTTAATTTTGGCCTTATTTTTTAGCCTAGAGAGTTTTATGTTTTGGGGACTCTTCTAAACGACTTCTAACCTATATATTTAGTCATTAGGGTTCTCCTAAGATAAATTTTATTCTTTGTAATGCTCCTAATCAAGGAGGAATATCTAAGAGAACAATTTATAATTTTTGCACCTTTATTTCAAGAGCTTTTTTGGTTCTTCTTCAAGCTTTGATTTTTTCTTGCATGTTTGTGTTCTTCAACCTTGATAACCTTAAATTCCAGCATTATTATTATTGTTTCATTATTTTTTCGTGCTTGTTGATCGATTCTTGCGTTGTTAACACCATCATGTGTAGCAGCTAGTTCAAGGGTGGGATCGTGTTTCCGTCATTGAAGGGCATTGAGCTTTGAAACTTAGGTTTTGGGTAGAAATATAATTAATTAAAACCTCGCGTATTAAAGTTGAAATATTAGGCATTTAACTTTCTTTGTCATACAATGTTGGTCTTTATAACTATATTCCAAAATTAATCCACTTGTGACCATTTTCGATTGAAAGTTTTATCTCGCATTTTTTGGGTTAAGTCTCTTCATGCATGATGTTTATGATTGGTTAATTGTTTTCGAGGCAAAATCTTAATTACGCCTTGTTTAGCCCATGGAAGGGATGTGATCCTAACCCCATTTTTTATTCTTTGCTTAAGTTTTAATTAACTAATTTTCCCCTTTTTCCTTTATCACCCCGTCATCATCTTTTACACTTTAATTTTAGATGTAAGAAATCAATTAAAATCTATCAAACATTCCGTTTGGATTCAATAACCAGACTAGCCACTATACTCCATAAGAGTGTAGCTAAAGTTTAGGTTTTTTATATTGCGTTCGAAAGCCGATAACAATGATTAGCGTATTACACGAACTCTTGGTTTTTGCCTCGACCGCTCTTTACCTAAGAAGGTTTATATCAGCACTAGCAGAGGTGACCCACCAATTCACTCCGCTGATGAAGGAAAAAGATAAATGGGTTTGGGGGGATGCATAAAAGAAATCCTTTGAGAAAATTAAATAGATATTAGCATCACCTCAACTATGGTACCTCCATAGGTGGGTGCACCTTTGTTGCTCTACCTAACTTCAACGGAGAAGTCCATAGGGGCCTTACTTGCCTAAGAAAGAGCAGGGGGTAGAGAGACCCATTTATTACTTGTCGCGCATGATCTCAAATACTGAATCTTGATAATGTAGAGTGGCACTATCTGTCCTTGGTGTTTGTTTTCTAGAAGTTAAGGCATTACCTGCTGGAATTTATAGTCCATATTTTTACCAAGCGTGATCCTATCAAGTACTTGCTAGCACGAATGGTATTGATAGGAAGAGCAGCGAGGTGGTTCTTAATCTTGTCAAGGTATGATTTAAAATGCATAGTTCCAAAACTTTTTAAGAACCAGGGAGTAGCAGATTTACTAGCCCACTTCCTAGGCTAGAATTTTGAGCCTCCTAATTATGTGCTTCCATGGGAAAACTTCAAGCCTGCCTTGCAGAGGAAATAGAAGAATGAATGACGAAATTTGAAGGCTCTTGTGCCCAGAGGACGGGTATAGAAGGTATTATTCTCTCCAATAGTAAGGATAAGATCACCATCTCCTTCAAACTTAATTTTAAATGTTCAAACAACGAGGCTAAATATAAACCTCTCATTTTGGGATTGCTAGAAACAATGAGAAGAGGCATTATAGTGCTATGTATATGAGGGGACTCTAACCTAGTAGTGAAATAGGTTAATGGGTAGTTCTCCCTCAAGCATGTCAACTTAACACCATATAAGTCCATTATTCAGAGAATGTTGAGTCAGTTTTTGAAGATCACCATTGAGAGGCACGCCCAACTGGCACCCAGATGCACTAGCCATTATTGCCCAGAATTTGGAAATGGGCGAGTCAGAAGTGACCATAATGGTACGGTGAATAACGATACCTACGTATTCAAGTCTTTATTTCCAAATGAATAACTAGATGATTAGAGGTGCCTAGTAGTGAAGCAGTTGGAAACCAGGGAAGGAGAGATAAATATGTCTGAGTTGGAAAACTACCATTTACTCCAAGGCTCCCTCTATTTCAAGATCCCCGACGGATTTTTGTCCAGATATATAGGAGAAGAAGAGGCTAAGGAGAGGCTAAATGCAATGCATGAAAAGAATTACGGGGATACAGACATCCCCCTTTACTGTCGGTTGTAGCGGGGGGCTATTAGTGGCCCACCATAAGCACGGATGTTGCTCATATGCAGCAGGGTTGTTTGAAGTGTCAAACCAAATTTGATCAACCAGATAAGGCCAGTTTTGTAGAAATGTCTCAAGATTACATATCATATCTGAGGGATTGAGAGTTACCAATAAAAATAGCAAATGAGATATACCTCAAGAAAGGAGTGGTCTACTTTTACTTAGTAGAAGGGGGAACTGTACAGGAAAGGAAATAATGATAAGGCACTAAAGTATATGTCTAATGAAGACATAAAAAGGGTACTGAAGCATGAGCCCTCTCATATGGAGGTGCCAAGTTATATGATCAACAGATGTTGCTGGGGTACCATTGGCCCACAATGGAGATTGAGTCTATTAAATATGTCAAGAAGTGCAGGGCACGCCAAGTGCACGATAACATGGTGCATGCCCCCTCAGTAAGTCTACAAAGCCTAGAAGCTCCTTACCCCTTCCAAGCTTGGGCATTTGATCTAGTGAGAAATATCAGCCCAACCTCTTTTGACAAAACCTTCATCATTATTACCACAGAAATGTACACTAAGTGGGCAGAGGCAATCCCTCTAAGGAAAGTGACTGCCCAAGTGGTGACCCAATTCAAAATGGAATATATAATATGCTGGTTTGATATTTCTAAAGTGATCTTAATAGATAATGGGAAATAGTTTATATGCAAGGAGAAGGGGTTACTGACGGATAAGTATAATGCACACCAGTTCAAACATCTCATACTCGAAGGGGAATGGCCAGGCGGAGGCTACAAATAGGACATTGGTTAATATTTTGGAGAAGATGCTTGAGGACATTCCCGGAGCTTGGGATGAAAAGCTACCTATGGTGCTTTGGTATTACAGAACTTTAAAGAGGAAGCCGATGGTGTAAACTCCATTCTCGTTGGTGTATGGGACCGAATTTATTCTGTCGGTGGAGCTGGAAGTACCCTCGGCTAGGATTGATCTAAGCAATGGCCTTATACCATACCATCCACATGTGCAATTGGAGGCGTTGGACGAGATCAGAGACAAAGACAAATACAAAGAAATTTTGAAATTTTACACCCAACAGCTATTCAGGGCTTATGAGAACTTGGTCAAGCCTTGGGAATTTCAAGTATGGGGCTTAGTCCTACATGCATCCACTCACCATATTAATGTTTTCTCTTTCTTAAAAATAAAGAGTCATAATACTCTCTACTAGATTAGAAGAGGGTCCATGACAAAGGAAACTTTACACATTGTACTTGGGGGGTACATCCATCTCACAGGCAAATTATAATGAGAAACGTCCTTACAAACACAACAGTTTAACTATTTACACAAACTAATAGGAGGTGGTTCTCCAAGTAATAAAATAAAAAGTTGAGAATTTTTTTTTTACAAAAAGTATTTCCTATAGATTTATAATCAGAAGAACAATTTCTCACCTATGTTCTCAAGAAAGTAAATTTTACTTGCTAGTTTATATGAAAATTTGAAGAAGGGGGTCAACCCTATTCTCTAAGATGGATATTTTTAAAAAATTAACAAATTAAAAATTCTCACATAAAAGTTTGGAACAAGAAATCTGGAGACTAAGGTCAGTTTACTAAAAAAAGAAAGAAAGAATTATTCTTTTTTTTACTAACTTCTAGTTTTGTGATTGTTCTTTATGTATTTGATAAGGAAAAGGGGGTTACCCTCTGCCAAGTTATTGTAACACCCAGTGTTTTTATTAATTAATTTAATTAATTAATTAAAATATTCGAGAAAAATAAAATTTTGAATTTAATGATTTTTATTAAATAAATATGTTGGTTATGATTTTAGAAGAATAAAACTTGAAGCGGAATCGAAATCGGATTTAAAATGAAGTTTTTATGAGAGTTATAAGTTTAGCCTTTAAAAAAACGGGAAAACATTTGTCACGGATTTAGTCCGTGACTAATACAAAAATAATTTTTTAGTTAAATGGTATTAAACGAAGTCAGTCGATCGATCGACCTAGGGAGTCGATCGATTGACTCTGCCCAGATTTGAGGCGGTGGGTCGATTTCTTTATAGACTTTGAATGGGATTATGACTCCTAATTAGTATATAAGGCTTTTAATCCGTGGGGGGACTTCTCATAATCACTTTTTCCTAAATTTTTCTCCAGAGAACACTTCCAAATAATTTTCCTCTCAACCATAATCATCAACCTCCAACATAATCAAGTTTTTTGTCACAAGTTTTGGGAGGCTTAATTGGAGTTTAATCAAGTTTGTTCAAGAACACTTCTTTGCTAATTTTTCGAGAGGAATCCAACCGTCTATTCAGAATTTACAAATGATTTATACCCAGGCATGAATAAACTATTACTTTTCTTTAGTATTATGCGTTCTAAGTGTCGCCTAAACACTTAATCACATGTTTTCTTAAAAATAATTAGTAACTTAATTAGAGAAAGTGGACATTAACTATGGGGATGTTTTTATAAAATCTTTTAATCTGAATAATATTCATAACCTTTTGGGTACATAGGATTCATGACTGATTTTGAGTTTTATTGGTGTAGGGTACATATAGAAAAATCCTAGTTTTGAAATAAATAAAGTTGGGGGCGTATAACTCATGTAATACATGTAGAGATAATGAAATTTGGTTTTCGATGTAAGATGAAAACTTGGTATATTTAATTTAAAACAATTAAATGAGATTACTTAGGTATTTTTGACATTGTGATAATTAAATTGAGATTTAATGGATTTGACTATCATGCGTAGTTTGGAACATTGATTTATTATGCATATTTGTGTGACTTGTTGGTATTATTAAATATAATTGTGACGACGGGTTGTTGGGTATTATTGCACTCCCTATATTTTAGAATGCCTTCTAGGAATGGGACTAGTGAGGGTAAAATTATCACAGTTTATCATGTCGGGGGTGGGCTGATTTTTATTACTTTATCATCGTTACGCTAGTTTAGGTATAAGACTAAGTTGAGATTTATGTTAGAACTTCATCCTATACATACGATGGGACGTATTGATAACTTGGGGACCCTTAAGTATGGAACCAAGGGGTATTTTGAGGATCCCACATCGAGAAAAGCGTGGGGTAATTTGAAATTATGAATTGAGAAAATTGAGAATTAATACATAAGATAATAAGACGGGTGTTAAAATATATTGGCGACATAATCAGCGAGGGCCGAAAGTTTAAACGGGCCAGTAGGCATTTTATGTCGTGTCGTGTGTGGAACCTCGTCAATCAGCGAGGGCTGACAATTTAAACAGATCAGTCGGAGTTTTGACGAGGGGATGTGTATTTTGGTGGAGAAATCACCCGAGGCGGAATGACTGCCATAATAAATTGAGCATATAAGAAAAGTTGGTTAATTTAATTAAATTAACATCGTGGGACTTGAGAATTTAAAATCATATTGGTATACCTTTTTAAATGGAAATTCCTTCTGGTAGTTAGTGATTTATATTTATCACGTTTAATTATCTCGCTTAAATTAAAATATTCTATTGTCATATTTATTGCGTATAATGCTACTGTCTGGATTCAATGATCCTATTTGAGGGGAGTAATGTGTATTCTTGCTCGGGGATTTGGCTCATGCGTTGACTAATCTTTTTCAGGATTAGAATTGGAGGAGCTCCATAAGTTTATCAGAGTTATCGTTTGGAGGTGCAGCAGGAGCTGAATTACTTTATTGCTTTGTTTTAGTTTAGACTTTCCTTTCAGACGTATTTCATTATGAGACTCAGTTAAGAGAGTTATTGGACCATTTGGTTCCAAAGTTATTTATGGGTTTTATTTCGGTTATTCAGAGTTGGATCTTTATTCAGTTTTATAATTATTGGAAATTGGATTTATTTGGAGTTCTATCATGTGATGGATCTTTTATCGCGAAGTTGGTTGTCATCATTTGAGATTGATTCAATTATTTATCTTATGGACTAATTTGTTTAGGTCTCATATCTGTCTCATGCTAAGAATGGTATTTATTTAGTTCACGCCCGGCATAGTTCGGCGGCGGTGGCTGGCCACCCCGTTTATCGAATTTTGCGGGGTGTGACAGTTATCCCCTAAAAATTGTATATACACCAAGTACCCCGCAGTTAGAGGGGGAAATTTAAAAGTATAACTTGCCCAACTCACATACACGTACCCCACAGCTATAGGGGTCGCTCTAAAATGATAGCTTGCCCAGATCGTAAGAAAGTTCCCCACACAACACGGGGTAACTCTAATGGATAAAATGCTCATAGTAAATAAAGAAAGTCATAGTAAACAGATGTCCAAAGCATAACAGAGTCAAGGAATGAAAATAAACAAATAGTTTTCATTAGTTGTTGGAGCATAAGGCCCCCAATTTTAATATCTTATTACAAAAAAATAATTTCAATTTCCTTGTATATATGCGGAAGCGTGAGATGGTTCAATTAAACAAAACACAAATTTTAATTTCTTTTCAAATTAAAATTAAACCAAGTGAAATTAAATTAAAACACACACTTATGTTAATTTCACTTAAACCATTTTAACCCAAGTCCTATAAAATTTGCCCAAGTACTATTTTTCATTTAATCAAATTAGGTCAAACCAAATTTTAACACATTAAATTAATGACTTCAATTAGCTATATATTACTCAATATTTATTTAGCACCAAATTAAAGAAGTAGTGATTAAACCAAATTTTATCTTTTTACCTAAGCATGCGTTCTAGGTGAGTATTGTGAAAGATAAAATAAATAATGAATCATTATGCCGCAATGTGCGAGGAAAACCCCACAACGGGAAAAAATCTCGGACGACCCTAGCCTTAAGTCCACTAAGTATGGATTTACAATTACAAGACAGATGACTTACTTCCTCGACTCGACCCCTTTCAAGCCTTGACGCGTCTTCTTGTAAACACCTTCGCCTAGTCGACAACCCTGGAGCTCCACCGCAATCTTAGAATCACCAATGAGACATAGGTACACCGTCAATTACACATGGTGCCTTTCACCACATGAGAATGCCGTAGCAAAACAAACTTCTTCTTCTTTGAGGGATTTAGAAGGAAACCCAAACTTCTCTTCAAACGGTAGAGATAAAAATCGGTGCCAAACTCCAAGAAAAGTATATATATAAATGAACTTGGATAAACAAACTTTGGGTGTAAAACAAGTGTTTAAAAGATTTTTCATGAAAAACAACAACACTTAAACAATGAACTTTTTTCTTTTGGAATTATTCTCTCAAACTCTCTCTTGGATATGAGAAGATGTGAAAAAGTTAATTAGAAAAAGTTAGTTCCCGCACATATTAAGTTTGCCCAAAAAGTTAGTGGGAAAAGAAGTGGAAAAGAGGGAAAAAACTGCTCAAACTGCCAAATAAACTGTTCCCGCTAAAACTCATTCGAACAACATTTTCGTTCGAATAAATTCTCGTTCGAATGATCCTGCTAACGAAGTTCCAGTGTATTAAAAGTTGAACTCGTTAGAAATCTCGTTGGAATTCTCATTCGAACAACCATCTCGTTCGAATGACAATTCGAACAACATTCCAGTGGACAATATGGGAACTCATTGGCAAACTCGTTCGAACAACATTCTCGTTCGAACGACAAACTCATTCGAACAACAATTCGAACGAACTTCCAGAAAGCTAAAATTTCTATTTTTAGCCCAGAAACTTTATATACTTTATTTTAAAGTTTTAATAAAATCTTTCTGAAAATAAACAACGGTTTAAAAATGAAGTACACCCAATGAAAAATGTTCCAAGCTCCTACATATATATTTACAATGCATTCATACCTTAGGAGCAATGGAACCATGTTGATGACGTAGAAACGAGGCACTACAAACATGACAATTGATGAAGCTTTATGAACTTGGCCGCTACGTCTTCAACCTTAGAATGTCATAGGCTTGAAGGATGGTCAATAACTCTATCTTATGACACAAACGTTTTTGTACGGAATTGAGCCAAAACTACAAAGGACTCAATTAGAAATTTGTGTCCTTACAAATCTCCCCCTTTGTCTATTCCGGGACAAAAACCAACAAAAATCCTAAAGGGTCGTCAAGCTCTACTAGACTGACCAAAATGTCCCACCCAAAATAAAAATACAGTGCTTCACTCAAATAACCCAAAGGATCAATATCTTTGCCCGATGATGAACGTTGCCATTTAGAAGAATTCCTGCACACTTAAGCAAACTATCAAATGCATAGGGAATATCAAGAATATTAAATATGTAAAATAAATACCCCCCCTAAATTAATTCTCCCCTTTAACAACTATGATCAACCTAAGAAGATTGCGACTCCCGCTAAGTTAAATCTCCCCCAAACTAAGATATGAGTACAATAGGAATAGACACCATTTCTCCCCCTATCATTCTCCCCCTTTTTGTTCAGGAATAGACAAAGGCTAAAGAATCAAAACGTAACTTAGCTCCCCCAATAAAAGCATATACACCCTCTAAACTAAACAAGGGATAAATAGTATGGGACATCAAGATAAACAAGCAATTGTGCATAAAGTGATGAGAACATTAAAGCACATGGGCAACAAAAGCAAAACTAATCCATGCAAATAATAACGAATACTAACTAAGATGCAAGAAAATGATACCGATATGATACATCAAGTATTAAGCATGTGATATCAACAAGGAATGCAACTATAAAGATACTAATGATGAATTAAAGCATATATGGACTAGAAAGCAAGGCAAAGACCCAAAAAATATCATATATATACATACTCTAGATATACCAAAGATGCACACGCACATATATATATATATATATATATATATATATATATAGATAAACACACAAATGACACAAAATAATATAAGCTTTTCACACTCGTATGGCAAAAATGTGTCATATGGAAACGAAAGTGTTGAGGTGTGAACTAGCAACAATTAAATCTAAACCCAATCACTTAAAACATGTTCACGGAGTTCTCAATTGATTGAAAACTTCATCACATTTGAATATAACCTCATGTGACAATATAAATTGAACTCAATGAACAAACATACACAATGTATACAGCCTAGACTTTTGATGATTCTACAAACCAATAGAGTCATGACATTGAAAGTACAACTAGGATAAACGAACATTGTGAAAATCGTTGATATACCATCCAATCTTCCTCAATAAGCATATATATTTGAATGAATATATCAAACAAAATAAGCCTTGGAAATTAGTTTTCTTATTAATGCCATAATTCTATTTTTAGGCGTTTGGACCACGTATTTCTTTTAGGTCCAAACAAACGGTGGCTTACTATTCACAAAGGATAATAAATCCTTTCGGAGCCCTTCCCCGTGCACATTTATATATAATATTTTTATTTCTCACAAATCTCACATGCAACGGATTTTGACATGCACTAGTCCTCCTAGGTCACAAATATGTAGATAACAAAATTTGTAGGAGAACACCTCACAAAACTCAAATATACATATGAAGTTAAATTTCAAAAGAGTTTGTGCATGTGTGAATAGAGGCATATAAAAATAGAATCCATTTAAGGAACACAAAATCCACCTACTTCATGTAAGCATGGTAAAGAATATAATAAGTATTGACAATCTAAACCAAAAGTTCTAGCCACATGAGAGTGTAAAATATGGGATTTTAACACAAGTGTATGCCACATAGAGTGTGTCAAACTAAAATACACAAAAAATAAAAATCTTTTTGAGTTTTTGAAATTTTTAACCAAAAATAAAAATATATACTCAAAAGACACACAAAAATTATTTGTATTTTTCATTAAGCCTAAATTATTAAAACGTAAAACACAAATTATAAACAAAAATCTTTTTGTATTTTTCATTTAATGCAAACAAAAATGAAGGAAATATAATATAAAAGATAAACAAAAATCATTTTTCTAGCATGTGATTAAGCATGGAGCATAGACTAGAAAATGATTAAACGAGCATACAATTAGCATGATGATATAGCATGAGGCACAAAAGCTAAAGTATGCAAAAAAAACTAACACATTCAACCTTTAGATTTTGCAAGGGAGGGAAGCACGTGAAAGTAAATGAGAATCAAATACCCTATCTTGTAAAGCTACCAAGTCGGATCTCCTGACCCAAACTAATGATGAGTGACTGTCTCGAGGTGTAGGAATCTTGGCTACCTTGGTTGCCTTACGTTGGGATTGTCTAGAAAATCTTTTAAGATCAAAACAAAATTTCTTAAGATGACCTTTTCGACCATAATGTGCACAAGTAAAAACACGTCGAAAATTGGTACCAAAGGATTGATATCTAAAGGCTTTCCTAGGCGTTTCTCCTAAAACATGGGGTTTGGCTTTATGAGTAGATTCATTACAAGTATCAAAGCCTAAACCACAAGTGTCATTTTTTATTTGGACCGTGCCTAAGATTTTATCTAGTTTTTCAGACCTACACTCCAAATCAAATTTGACTTTTCTAGAGTCTTTTAATTTATTTTTTAAATCTAAAATATTAAACTCTAATAAAATATTTCTCTCTTCAAACTCAAGAAGCTCATTTTTTAAGGATTCCATTAAACCTCTAAGGCTATCTCTCTCGCCTTCTACATATTCAAGCTTCTCCCGAAGAGTTCTCTATCGTGTCCTAAGGTCTTCTACTAACGTACTATCATCAACGAACTTGAAACGTGCTTTTAAACAAGATTCTAACTTCAAATTAGCTCTTTTTAATTTAATAGATTCTTCATAAAGTTCTTGAAAACCATTTTGAACTTCACTCACATCAACCTCTTCTTCATTTTCACTCTATCTTTCTTCTTCACTCTCAATGCCATAAAAAAAAGGGAATCATAAACTTTGACCACGGAAGTGTCATGTGTTTGAATATCTTCATGGAAAGATTCATTATCGGTGCTCACATGACTAGCCATAAAAGCCACAAAGTTGGGCTTAGTGGGGGAATTGGGTCATTCTTCATAATCACTATCACTAAGGGGTGCATTAAAAGAAATTGGTTGCTTACCCTCTCTCCTTAGTTGAGTTGGACACTCTTTTGCCCAATGGCCATACCCTTCACAACCAAAACACCTATTTTACTCGTCCCTATTTAAGCTTTCATTAACAGTTTTAGGGATCTTCTCGGCTTTGTCATGCATAGATTTTTCAAATTTCTTAAAATCATTTTTAAATTTATCTTTGTTAAATTTAAGAAATTTTTGAAACTTTCTAGCAAACATAGCCATATTTTCCGACTCACTATCACTTTCACTCTCTACTACTTATTTTTCCTCGTTTTGGGCTTTTAAAGCAACACCCTTTTCTATTTTCTTTTTAGTTTTAGAGGCAAACATGTCCAGTTCATAGGTTTGTAACTCACCTACGAGCTCTTCTAATTTCGTAGAGGCTAAAGTTATTAAAGAATTTAAAACGGTCACTTTTGGAATAAATCTATTGGGTAGGGACCTTAAAATTTTTTTTACTACTCGGTTGTCGGGTATTTTCTCGCCCAAGTTAAAAGATGAATTAACAATATCAGAAAGTCTAGCATAAAATTCATCAAAAGTTTCTTTTTCGTTCATTTTGATGGTTTCAAATTGAGTGGTGAGGTTTTGGAGTTTCGAAGATTTTACGACACTTGTACCTTCATGAGTGAGCTGTAAAATATCCCAAGCTTCTTTAGCGGTCTCACACGTCATAATGCGTCAGAATTCATTCGGTGTGACAGCACTAAATAAGGCACTTAAACCACGGGAATTAAAATTTGAAAGTTTAAATTCATTCTCACTCCATCTATCGGCGGGTTTGGGAACACGCTCATTATCTACTAAATGTGTAGGTGGGGACCACCCATTAACAACGGATAACCACACTCTCTCGTCGATATATTTTAGTGCCGATTTCATTCGCGCTTTCCAATATGCATAATTAGAACCATAAAAAATATGAAATTTTGAAAATGGGGAAAATTCCATTATGGCCAAAAATATTTAAAGGACATTAATGAAGTAATTTATCGTTTTGGCTCAGATACCCCTTGTTGGAACACGAGGCCCCCAATTTTAAGATCTTATTACAAAAAATTAATTTCAATTTCCATGAATATATGAGGAAGCGTGAGATGGTTCAATTAAACAAAACACAAATTTTAATTTCTTTTCAAATTAAAATTAAACCAAGTGAAATTAGATTAAAACACACACTTATGTTAATTTCACTTAAACCATTTTAACCCAAGTCCTATAAAATTTGCCTAAGTCATATTTTTCATTTAATCAAATTAGGCCAAACCAAATTTTAACACATTAAATTAATGACTTGAATTAACTACACATTACCCAATATTTATTTAGCACCAAATTAAAGAAGTAGTGATTAAACCAAATTTTATATTTTTACCTAAGAATACGTTCTAGGTGAGTATTGCAAAAGATAAAATAAACAATGAACCACTACGACGCGATGTACGAGGAAAAACTCACAACGGGAAAAAACCTTGGACGACCCTAGCCTTAAGTCCACAAAGTATGGTTTTACAATTACAAGACGGATGACTTACTTCCTCGACTCTACCCCTTTCAAGCCTTGGCGCGCCTTCTTGTAAACAACTTCGCCTAGTCGATAACCCCGGAGCTCCACCGAAATCTTGAAATCACCAATGAGACATAGGTACACCGTCAACCACACATGGTGCCTTTCACCAATTAAGAATGCCGCAGCAAAACAAACTTCTTCTTCTTTAAGGGATTTATAAGGAAACCCAAACTTCTTTTCAAACGGTAGAGATAAAAATCGATACCAAACTCCAAGCAAAGTATATATATATATATATATATATAGATGAACTTGGATAAACAAACTTTGGGTGTAAAACAAGTGTTTAAAAGATTTTTCATGAAAAACAACAACACTTAAACAATGAACTTTTTTCTTTTGGAATTATTCTCTCAAACTCTCTCTTGGATATGAGAAGATGTGAAAAAGTTAATTAGAAAAAGTTAGTTCCCGCACATATTAAGTCTGCCCAAAAAGTTAGTGGGAAAAGAAGTGGGAAAGAGGAAAAAAACTGCTCAAACTGCCAAATAAACTGCTCCCACTAAAACTCGTTCAAACGAAGTCTCGTTCGAATGAGCCTGCTAACGAAGTTCCAGTGTATTAAAAGTTGAACTTATTAGAAATCTCGTTGGAATTCTCGTTTGAACATCCATCTCGTTCGAACAACAATTCGAATGACATTCCAGTGGCCAATATGGGAACTCATTGGCAAACTCGTTCGAACGATATTCTCGTTTGAACGACAAACTCATTCGAACGATAATTCGAACGAACTTCCAGAAAGCTAAAATTTCTATTTTTAGCCCAAAAACTTTATATACTTTATTTTAAAGTTTTAATAAAATCTTTCTGAAAATAAACAACAGTTTAAAAACGAAGTACACGCAATGAAAAATGTTCCAAGCTCCTATATATATATCTACAATGCATTCATACCTTAGGAGCAATGGAACCATGTTGATGACGTAGAAACGAGGCACTACTACGTCTTCAACTTTAGAATGTCATAGGCTTGAAGGATGGTCAATAACTCTATCCTATGACACAAACGTTTTTGTCCGGAATTGAGCCAAAACTATAAAGGGCTCAATTGAAAAATGTGTCCTTACATTAGTGTTAAGTAGATCTTTACATATATGGAAAGAAAGAGATATACAAAGCAAAGACTGCATGTCAAAATAATCTATGCGCTCGATAGAACAAAAAATAAATCCTGTAATGAGCGCAACATCTGCATAAGATGGACCTGCCTCCTTAATAAACTGTTACTCCAACTTGGCCATCCTGGCCTCATTCTTAGTATCACCATCCTCAAGCTTATCTAACTTGACCTGGAGAGACTATATCTACCCGTGATCTAAGTAGCCTTAGCTTGACGCTACTGAACCCTAGACTACCTAGATGTGTAAAGTCTCATCATCTTCCTAAATGGTACACTCAGAAAATAACGAGCCGTGGTGTCAAGCCAATCCAGCTGAAAATGATAGAATCTCCAGAGGCCATGAAGGTACTAGAGAAATAATGTAGTCCTGGTGCTAGTTAGGTCAGCAGGGAGAATGGATAAGAAATCATGAACATGACTAGAGAGAGCCCTCAGGTTGAAAATTGTAAGACTGTCGATATTGAGCACACTATGTGGCATAAATTTTTTAGGATGGTGCTCTTAGATCATCTCTAGCACCTCTCGCTCATGGTTTCAGAACCTCGAAGGAAGATTTGCGGGCAATGAATCCCTCATAAAGGCCCCAAAAGTCTCTATCTCAATATCCTCATAACCCGTATTTCAGGACTCGAGTTTCGAAAGAGGAAGATAAGAATCCTCATCGGATCGAGCAACACCATCCAAACGAGTGGCCTCAGACCTCTGCTCGGCCTCATCGGCTGCCTCAGTAGGCTCACTAACGCGATCCTTAAAATGAGAAATATAAAAATGATAAGTCATGAAAATAGAAGGATAGATAACAAAGTGTCTTTAACCAAAAGTAAAGAAAGGAATACAAAGCTTATCTCAAAGCTCAAAAGGTAAGTATGCTGCTGCCAAATCAAGAAGGCTTCGCGTGACTCTGAATGCCAACCTAATGGAGAATAGGTAAAGATAGCATCAATACATTTTTTTATTTAGATTAAAAATAAAAATTTCTAAGAAAACAGTTAAAAGTAAATCAGGTATGACAATTTAATTCCTGGGGAGTGCACAGTACAACAATCACTACATGTTTCGTAGAGCTAGGGACAACCGTCTCACTAACCTGAAAATAAGAAATAGGGCCGTAAGGGTGAGCATACTTGCATAGTAAAAGCAAGAAGAAAAATGGGAAGTAGAAAGGAGAGGAGGGTATGATAGTATAATACCTCTTTCATAGTGATTTCCTCAAGATGTTCTATATCTATCGGAATAGCCACATCACTAACCTGAATATAAGAAAGCACGTAAGTGTTAGCAAGCACTTACATAGTAAAAACAAGATTGAAAGGTATGATATACCAAGTGTTTACGTGGATAGTCTTATCCGAGACACTATTTAGAAGTCCCACAGTATCGGGGACAGCTGCAGCACTAATTTGAAAGTGATAATACTGGAAAGTTTTATCGAACGCTTGCACAGAAAAAAGAAAATTAAAAAGCGCAACGTATTAGTTAAATACCTAGAGAGTCACTTCCCCGGAACTTATAACAAGTTTCGCTGATGATGGAAACTCATCTATGCTGACATGATGGTAAGAAAAATTAGAGAAGTATTAGTAAAAGAATAGTATATAAAAAAAACCCCTCATGTAAGAAATGTAGTACTTGGAGGGTCATCTCTGTTGTGCTCATAGTAGAACCCACAGATGAAGGAGTCTCATCAACTCTGGCCTGAAAAAGAATAAAAAATATAAGTTTTAGCAAATCACTCATGTATTGAAGGAAAATGTGTATAATTGTTTTAAAGTGGAGATGAAGTAGGTATTAGGAGACATGCTATTATGGTGTCTCCATTAGAGCCCGTGGTAGAAGGAGCCTCAACGGATGTAGGGCAACTAGAGAAACAACCAAAAAAATGGCCAAAGATGTAGCAGTATGAGCTAGCTAAAAAATGAAGAGATATTGGCAGGTCGAGGGAGAAAAATTTCACCGATAAATAAAACTGTGTCAAGAATAGAAGATTCAAAAATACCTGAACTCTCTCAATGGAAGATTGAGGAAGGTAACTACAAAAATGGACAATGTGGTAGTAGTGGCTTGTTCATTACAAGATTATCAAAAATAAAGATAAATTAAGGAACGAGTTTATTCTAATAAGGATGAGTAGTATATGAGAAGACATGATGGCCTACAAAATAGGCTCACTAGAAGCAATAGTGAAGATCAACTAAGATGGAAGAGATGGATATGTGGCCTATTATACATAAGCACATAAACCTAGGGGATAGTCATCCTCTCAGAAGGTGACAGGCTTGGGATAGTGAATCCAGTGAGCATCACTGTACCCCCGTGGTGAAAGGGCTACGTGAAGGCGAGCCCTATGAGGAAGAAAGACAAAAGAAAAATAGAAAACATAAATTTCATCCACACATAGAAAAACTTAGACAGAAAAATATGCCAGAAGTAAAAAATTAAATACCTCTAGAAGCCCATCTGAAGAACTTCCCATCGCAAAAGAGGCAGGAAGTGGGGAACTATGGGTAGGAGGAATGGTCCTCTACAAGTACATGGAGAGGAATGCATCAATATATTCTTAAAAATTCAACAAGTTAGAATAATCAGAGGAGTTAATTCTTAAACAGATATAATGAGAAAACACATAAGAGGTCCTCATGGTGGTAGGAAACACAGAAAATTGCTGGAAAAGGCAAAAAGAAATAAGCCATGTAAGTAAAATATTAAAAAAAAGAAGTGAGGAATAGTTGAGTAGGGAGGGATTAATTGACCTCTCTATCTAGACCCAAAGAAGAGACAAGCATGGAATCCCTATCTCTGGGAAAGGGTGCTTGGACAAGAGGTGGAGACGGGGTATCACTCGCCTCAACAGAAGAAAATTGTAAAGCATCATGAGATGAAAAAAAATTAGACAAAAGTCATAAAAGTTGGCAAGATAAAAGGTTAGGCAAAGAAAGCCAATATAAAATACTTACAGTAATTAGGCGAGTGCCCTACCCATATGTAAGATGTCTGGTGGTAGCTCTACTAGAGGATGGAGAATATATCATAATGTCCTCACTGGAAGACTCCCTTGAAACTAGTAATAAAGTGGAAGCGTTGTGATGATGTTCACCATGAAGGTCAATTTTTCTCACATCATTTGAAGAAAAATTATCATCATCATAAGAAAGTGTGCTTCCATAATCAACTAGTTCCTCTTCAAACGAGGGAGAACGGGAACCAGAGGATGAAGCAAGATGAAAACCAACTTCATTAAGTAAAGAGGAGCCAGGAATAATACCTTCAGTAATAGGAATGGAAGTAATAGGAGACTCTTGAGAAGATAAACCCAAGGCTTTATAGGCTTGCTCACACACAGTGTAGGTATCCTCTACCCCAATGTTAACAGTGTCAGACTCCTTATTTGGTGCAGGAGAAGAAGCAACAATTTCAGCACTAAATTTTTTCTTATTTTTACTTCCCGTGGTCCTCACTAGTGAGGGAAGAGAAGCAGGGTTAGTAGCAACGGGATTAGCAACATTAGTAGGGATGAAATTTGACAAATTTGTGTCAGGTTGCTTCCTCTTGGAAGCAGTTGGGGCTTTTGCCTTGCCCTTTTCCTTGGACTTGGCATGCTAAGCCTCAGGGCATTTCATATAAGTAGACTCATCAAGCAATTACCTCACTAGGATTGGAGTAACTTGCTCGAGGGAGTCTTGGTAGTAGTACTCAGATGACATAACTCTTTTTGGGTCCTTTTGCATAGGAGGAACCTATCACTATGGAACCTTATAGGAATATTATCATGGGGAACTTCCACCACACAGTTTTATATAAGATGTACCTATCGCTTCCAAAGAGTAAACCATGAACAGCTAAAGGAATGTAAGTGATCACGAGAAGGCACATGTAACCCTCTAAAATTACTCACCATGTGGATCATGTCCTGAGAAGTAATTTTCATGTATGCCTCCAAATATAACTTCAAGGGATAAATTCTCGAAGGGTATGAACTCCCTGAACGTATCCAAACTGCCTCCTCACTCTCTCATAAATGTAAATCTAAACACCTTAACCTAGATCGACCAAGGAAGGAGGGAGGACTGGTAATAACATTGCCATCACATTGATATGTGGGAAAGAAGGGACAACTTCTGCATTGGCAGGGGAGTATAAGGTTCCCCCATCCCTCACAAAAGATCCCCAAGTGAAAGTACAACTAAGTCATTTTCAATATGTACGAAAGAAAAACTCATCAATGTTGTCCATCAAAGACCTCAAAGTATTCTTAGGGGAATTCTTGTGACACCTTATAATGTGAGCAACCTCACTATGACAAACCCTTGCTTCTAGGACAAAGTTAGGAAAATGCTCAAACTGAAAAGACAACGTGATGAAAGAGTTGGTGAAGTTAGTAAAATCATAGCGACTGCAAGACCTCTCAACATCAACGTTGGCACAGTCAAACCATGTGTAGATGGACTAAAGAGTCAAAGCTGCAAGGGGTACAACCCTACCTCGAGTAAGTCTCACTGCTAGCCTAAAAAGAAGCTAGTGAGGGGATTCCTCTAGTCTCCTCGGGAACAAAATCCACCTCAAGAAAGTAAAAAAGAAGGCCTCTAAGTATAAGGGGGAGTTGAACTTTGGACCCACTCGGCTTTTGGCCACCCTGCTCAAAGTCTCATATTTGGATCGTTGCTCGAAATCTTTAAACCAATACCTTTATCATTTGTAAAAGGAATGCTTGGTGACACCAATTTGGTTAATTTCTATATAATTGGGACATTCAAAAAGATCTGAATGAATCTCCTTAACTATTTTTTCCTCAAGGGTGTCCTCGTAACCATCAGTGAAGACATGTTACTGCAAGTAGGGGTGTTCAAGAAAGTCTCAAATATCTTCTAAAGTTATTGTAAATTCATCCCCACCCAGTTGTGAACGTGTGCGAGTGCCTGTGCCAGCGGAGGCTAAAATATTAAAGGAGGCAACATGCTTAGAAACTATGAAAGTTTTCAAACTATCAATTGTTTTAACAAGGCTAAGACCTTCGAGTACAGACTTATGCGATGAGGTGGAAGTGATATCCATAGGTTCCACTCATCACGGGCTGCTCTGCATTCTTTAATTTCAATACTGGAATGAGCAAAGTCACCACAATCCACTCAAAATCTAATAATAGAATTAGGAAGTACAATAGGGAATCCAGATGACTCACTTAAACCTACTTGGAATTGTTTGACAATCTTGGAAACAAACATCTCTTCAAAATTTACGACGGAGGCCATAAAGATATCCCTCGACCCAAAGTAGGGAGAATGGCTATAAAGGCCAAAATCCTTGTTGACGGCTGAGCAAATAGTCCTTGTGAGATCGCGAGAGGGAGGCGGTGGTCGAGGGACCCTTAGTAGCAGTAACCTTAGAAATAGAACCACCAAGGGTGGTGGAAATAAGGCTGGGGACGGTGGTGGATATAGTAGTTATGCCCGTGGCTACCACCTTTGAAATAGTAACAAAAATGGGAAGATAGACCACTAACAACTCGCTAGTGGTGGTAGCGACGACCAAAGAAGCGAATTGCGATGAAGAGGCTATTATAATATATTTTTTATGAGAAATTTAAAATTTGAAAAGCTATGGAAGGTTTTTGCAATTTCTTTTTTCTCTCTCTCAAGAACTCTGTGAATGTTGAAAAAGAATGTGAATAGGAAGTTCAAAAATAGGCTTTCATATGAGAATAAGTCTTCACGTGGGGATAACTAAAAGTTAGACACATTACAACCCAAATGATGGGACATTTCTTCTATTGTCGACACGTGGCTCCTCGAGACCCCAAACTTGGGATGAAGCGATAGAGAATTTAATGACCTAATGGGGGTAATAAATGAAGTAACCCTAGGGTCCCTTGATATTGAAGAAAGTAAAGATGGCATAATAATCCTTTTGGTCTGCCTAACCCAAAGACTTTATATGAGGAGATTATTATGGAGGGGTGTTTTCCCACAGCAAAACGTAATCCAGGGCAAGGGAGTCCACTGTGAGGGACCCCTCTGCCAAGACCACGGCCAAAGAATGATTTATATCAAGGGATCCCACTGTGAGGGACCCTTCTTCCAAGACCACAGTCAAAGACTAATTTATGGCGAGGGAGTCCATTGCGAGGGACCCCTCAGCCAATACCATAGTAAGGGTATAATTTGGGGCTAGGGAGTCCACCATAAGGGATACCTTTGTCAAGATTAGAAAACATTTTATTTTATACTGATGGAGTACCCCATGAGGGACCCTTCATCCATCCCAAAACAAACAGTATTTTATGGTGAGGGGGTGCAACTCAAGTGACCCCTCTGCCAGGTGTTGAATATAAGGAGCAAGATTTGTGGCAAGGGGGTCCAAGACGCGAGTGACCCCTCAACAAGTTAAATGGCTACTAAGATAAGTGATTTCATCACTAGTGGTTCCTTCTTCATCTCATAAATTGTGAAGCAAGGTAAAATAGGGATTGGGAGAGAAGACTCTCCTTGAGTGAACCCTTTGCCCAAAGGTATGCCAGAAATAGTTCATGTTAGGGAGAGGGGTTCCACCATGAGGGGTCCCTAGTCATGAAAATTATTCTTTTTACTAGAAAAATTAATAATGTCTATATTACTTATACAGGTAGCCTAATTGAGAAAGTAGGTCTCAAATGGTCCAGTTCGGATTTTTTAAGAGTTTTGGTTTGGTGGCTAAGAGACAAGGTTTGTTGAGAAAGATCAAACACTTGGCATTTTAAAATAAAGAGAATACTAGTAGAGAGACCCCTATTAGTCACTCATGCACTTACATAGCTAACACTTAATCATCAATGCTCATAAAGGAAACACTTTTACAAAATGCTTTTAGAGAGGGTGACCCTTAAGAATATGTCCCATGGTGTATATTTTTTGCGGATGATAATATTTTAGTAGACACTTTAAATGAAGTCTTAGCAATGAGAGTAGACACTTGGAGAAAAATCTTAGAGTTTAAAGGTTTAAAAATTAGTAGAAATAAAACCTTATTTATGGAATGTAAATTTAATAATGAGGAGATTGAAGAAATAGTGATAAAACAAACTAATAAATTTAGTTATCTAGGTTCAATGTTACAAAGTAATGGGGATATTGATGAGGATGTTGTGAGTAGAAGATCAACTAGTTGGATGAAATAGAGGCAAACGAGCGGGGTGTTATGCGATAAGAGGATAACCAATAAATTAAAAGAATTTTTTTATAAAACAATTGTTAGGCCAGCGATCCAGTATGGAGCGGATTATTGGGTGTTAAAAAAATATGAACAACATCTCCATGTTAGTGAAATGAGAATGCTCCGGTGGATGATAGGAATTACTAAAAAGGACAAAATTAAAAATCAATAAGTGAGAAAATAGTTAGGAGTAGCTTCCATTAGCGATAAATTAAGACAAAGTAGGCTTAGGTGGTGTGTACATATGTTGCATAGACCAGTAGATGCCCTTATAATTGGAGGAAGATTATTGGAAATAGAGGGTAAAAGAGAAAGAGATCGACCTAAGCTATCGTGGGAGGAAATTATTAGGAAAGATCCTAAGGAATTAAACATGAATTATAATATTGCATATAATAGATTAGAATGAAAAAGGATAATCCATGTGGCTGACCCCAAATGATAGGATTAAGGCAAGGATGATGATGATGACCCTCATGGTCACTCTCAAGTTTTACAAAGTTTGTACAACAAGTTATCATTTGAAATGATATTTACCAAATCATATATTTTGTCACCATTAGGAGACATATTTTCTTTTTGACTTTGGTTTTCACCAGATATCATCTGTCAGAGGGGACTGGCGATTGAAGACAGATAGGGATAAAAGGTACATTGCAAGCCTTGTCCCTCATATTTCCTCTCATTTTGCTCCTAAAAAGGCCAAGCCAGACCTAGTATTCCCTTATAAATAGGACCCTTGGTAAGGTCAAGTTAGATATCAAAAACTCAAGTTTAAGTCATTACTTGTCAAAATCACATCAAAGTAAGTAATCTATCCCTGCTCTCTCTAAGTGATAAGTGCTTATCTCTTCACTCCCATCATTACAACCATAATTATCAAGCTCTCTCTCTCTCTCTCTCTCTCTCTCTCTCTCTCTCTCTCTCTCTATCTCTCTCTCTCTCTCTAAGTTACTATTATTATTTATGAAGTTCATCTTCTTTCAAGAGGAAGGTTTTCTACCAAAAGAGGAAGGTTTTCACCAGAAGTTTCTCCTAAGACTTTGAGGACCTTGAGAGAGTACATTGGAGTGGGTCACGCTTCACCCGTTCTAGTTCTTCTCACACCCCAATCACACTCCCCACTTATAGAGATAACCATTTTAAGGGGAGTTAATCTTCTCGTTAGCTTCTGTACATCCTTCTTGCATGTGGGAGACTGCATATCAATCAATTCTTTAATCTTATTAGGATTAGCTTTAATTCCTCTCTGATTTATTATGAACCCCAAGAACATTCCTTGTAGGACGAACATATATTTGGTCGGATTAAATTTCATAAGATGCTTTTCTAACTGATCAAATATTTGTCCGATGTGCCTAATGTGGGAGGAAGATTTCTTTATCTTAGTAAGTGTGTCATCCACATATACTTCTATATTCTTGCCAATTTGTTTTTAAAAACTTTATTCACCAATCTTTCGTATGTTGCTTCAATATTTTTTATCCCAAAAGGCATGACGTTGTAGCAATAGGTACCTTAACTGGTGATGAATGAGGTTTTCTCATTGTATTATGGCTTTATTTTAATTTGGTTGTACCCTGTATAGGCATCCACAAATCTGAACAGTTCATACCTAGCCGTAGCATTAACTAACTGATCAATTCTAGGTATAGGGAAGTGATCTTTTGGACAAGAATTGTTAAGATTAATGAAATCAACACACACGAGCCACTTATCATTTTTATTTTTCACCATCACTACATTGGCGAACCAGTCGGGGTATTTGACATCCTCAATGAATTTTGCTTTCTGGAACTTACCCACCTCTTCTTGGATAGCCATTTTCTTCTCAGGACTAAACACATGTCGCTTCTATTTGATCAACTTAGCGTCTTTGATGATATTCAACTCATGGCACATGAATTTCGATTTGATCCCTGGAAGCTCTTCATGATTCCAAGAAAACAAACTCTATATCTCTTTAAGGAATTTTATTAACTCCTATTTGAGAGCTAGTTTAATATATGAAATAATTTTCTATTTATCTCGGGACGATCTTTATCCAAGATCGTCGTTTATGTCGCCTACACAACCCTCCCTTTAATAAAATCAGCCTCCTCATGAGGATCCAGGTTCTTAATCTGGTAGGTGGTGGTGAGTTTCTTTACTTTTTCTCGAGCGACTGATGTATAGTAGCATTATCTAGCTTCAATCTAATTTCTTATGATAAATCCGACTCCGTAATGAGTGGGGAACTTTAATCACTGCTGGACAGTATATGGAACTTCTTTGAAGTTTTTCAAACTGACCCTTCCATGGATCATATTATAAGCTGATTGTACATTCTTATCCAAGATGAAGAAATAAATCCTTTCAGTTTGTCTTGTACGCCAAGTGCCGATACGAACTTCCAATTTGATAGCTCCTAAAGGATATACCTTCTCTCTCGAGGATCCTATTAAGGGCCTTTGAAAAGGTTCCAACTTGCTATCGCATAACCCTAATCCTCTAAAGCAATTGTAGAATATGACGTTGGCCAAGCTATCATTATCTACTAGGATTCTGGCTCCCTTTCTTCATGTACTCTCACAGTGATGACCAGAGGATCATCTTGGGGATAAATCACTCCAGATAGGTCGTTCTTAAAGAAACATATTACTACTTTGTCTTTGTTCACTTTTCCTGGATAACCATCCACATCATTGGACAAATCGATTTGTCGAATACATAAACATAATTTGGCTTCATTGAAGTAGGCTTTTCATTCAATTATTTTGTCGTCAATACCAACATCTCCTCCGGCAATAAATTGATTACCAAAAGATATCATTTTTACCTCGTGGTCGAGCTCCCGAAGTTTCTTTGGTACGTCTGGGTCATCTTTTGAGTCATTATCTTTGCCTCTTTTCTTATAATCTTTTCCTTTGTAATGAGATTATATTCGCCTCCTAGAGTGTCATTATTTTGATCTATCGATGAACTTAGACATCTTGCCTATCAAATCTGATTTTTTGATTTCAATTTTCAAAGAAATACAGTTGCTAAAGTGTGCCCATGATCTTTATGAAATTCAAAATACTTGGCCTTATCCCTTATGTTAGGAGGGGACTTCTACTTTGCAAGCCATTTGACATCCTCACTTCATCTAATCTCTTCCCAAATATAATGTACGCCAACAATTAGGGGGGTATATTCATCATACTTTTTGTGCTTTTCGACCTTCTTATCCTTTTAGTCCCGCTTCTTGAAATTCTTTCATCCATTGGCCTTGGAACCAAGGGTCTGCTTAGCATTCATTGCCTCCTCATCATTCATGATGTTTCTAGCTTTAGCCATTACCTCAGTCATAGTCTTAGGGGGGTTTTGGCCAAAATAAAATGCAACTTCTTAGGGAATAAATCGTTCATCAATGCAGTGATAGATATCTTTTCTTCATATTCTACCACTTCCAACTTTTTATTATTGAAAGAATTGATATACCCACGAGTGGTTTCCCTTGATCACCGATAAACACTTAGTAAATGATCCACCCTTTTGATAGGTTTGGCTCCAAAGTAAAAATTACTTATGAGCAGCTTAGCAGGTTGCTTTAAAGTAAAGATTTACCCAAAAGGTAAATTGTTATTCCAAATCTGTGTCGACCCACTAATTGTGCTCAAAATGCTTGGCATCGCATTTCATCTAGGATTGAGTTAATGTCGACTACAGCCTGGTATTTCTCTACATGAAGGATCAGATTAATTTTCCATCATACTTAGGGGTAACCATAGGTGGTTTGAATTTAGTAGGTGTGGGAAGTCCACAATGGCTAGAACAAAGGGAGATCCCTTCATAAAACTCCTCTGTAAGGGATTTTTAAAATTGGTCATTTATCCCAAGCAGTCTTCGAACCACTGGACTGAACCCTTCTAGAGATGATCATTTGAACTAGTTTTATGGGAAGCCGTTTTAACCGATCGATCGCACGTTTATGTTGAGCCCTCTTCTTGGGAAGTCTACTCAGCATGCGCGTATCCTCTTACACTGGTTATGGACTTGACATAATCTTCAAAAAAATCTCGAGATATGGACAAATCTCGATGATAGTGTCCTCTATTTTCTCAGGACCTAGTCCATCTAAGGCAAAGCCCCAACTTAGTCTATCCAGGTCACTAGGCCATTTTTATGAGATGGAGAGACCATTATAGTTATTAGTGGATCTGATGGAGGAGGTCGCACCAGGGAGGTCGGACCTATCATTTAAGGATCATGAGTATCTAGATCTGCTTCTTTCGTTCCTGGTAAGTGGAGGTGGCATTTCTCTTCTGGAAGATGTGGTGGCAGGGAGAATTTGATTAAGCTACCTCACTCTTTAATTCATTACTTCTCGTCCCTCTATAATGTTTAGTAAGAGTTCTTGAAGATATCGTATGCTAGGAGGGGTAGGAGGATTGAATGAGTTACCTCGAATAATAATCCCTTATGTAATGTCTGTCATACCTCAACAGTGTGATTGAAAAGTATAATTTAAAAGAAATTAGTAGAAAACAACAATAACTAATCGTACCCATAGATGACGCCAATCTATTGATGTCTAAATTTGGGGTATTTAAGGAATAATCAGCTTCAGTTACCCAAACTTATAATCACAGATAAATAGGTAATGATATAGAAAATGTAAGGAGACACAATGATTTTGACGTGGTTTAACCAAGGAATGGTGACTACATCCATGGGATCATTTCATAATAGGTGTAAGGTTGTAGTACAAGTCTCTTAGTAAAAAAATGTAGGGTTTAGAATGAATTGGTTCCCCCCATTTACATCTTTACACGATAATGTGCAACTGGATATTTATTCATGTGCATGTGCAGTTCACATTACCGATGATTCATCTTCCTGAGTGTGGTCGGTTGGGCGTACAACCTAGTGAAACCTGAGTCGATCAGGTTTACCCACTATTTGAGGGTCCAATGGTAATGTTGACATGTGCCACTATTTTATTATTCCACTTGGCCAAATAATTTTAGGCTACAACACTATTATTAAAGATTTGTAATGATTTGGTGTTAAATCTCAAGAATCTGATCCTGTAATCTAATTTAATGATTAGAAATTAATTCATGTTAATAAATCAAGTAAGGGCACCCTTTTTAATTCAGAAATGGATCCAAATTTGTCTTATTTTAGATAGAATATGAACATGTGATTCTAACATGTATAATTAAGAAATTTAATCCTTTGATGTCGTTTGATTCACCTAAATTTGATTGATTTAGGTTAATATTGTTGTTATAGAACTTATACTTGAAGGAGGATGGGATTTAGTATACTTAGAGGCTTAAAACTTAGTTTTTTTGTTGTTAATGGTCATTTTGGGCACTTGGAGAAGATGAATTGTGTGTCAAACTCGCTAGGACGAGATTAAGATTTTACTAGAACTAGATTTGGTGTCTCATTCAAACAACTTTTAGTTTGGTTAGAACGAGACTAGGATTCTCGTTCGAATGACTTGGAGTGTAGTTCAAATGACTTAAGTGATCTCGTATCATTCAAATAAGTTCTAACGAATTATGAGTGTAATTACATTTTATGAATTTTGATTTGGAGACTTTAGTTAGAACCTTAGGTAGTCTTGATAGAACTTCTAAGTTGATAAATTCATAGAGAGTGATAATAGTTGGTTGAGTGAGAGTTCGACTAGAGGTTTGTAACATTAGTTAGACCCTGGAGATATAAACGAGAAGTTATATATGATGAGATTGTACTTAAATATCCTATTAAGTAGTTGACCGGGTGGAAAAAGTGTGTTCGTGTGAGGACACAATCGTTGTGTGTTTCGCCACCGCGATACAAAGAAAACCTAAGCTACTACTACACTTGACAAGCAAGCACAGCGGTAAGTCGGGTATCGTAAGAAATCCACAGGGAGTGATTAAATTTTAGATGTTAATTGTTTTAAAACTTCAAGAATAAAAAAGGTGTAAAATAAATAAATGAAAAGGTGATGGGTGGTTGTCGTGAATAAATAAAAAGAGAAGTTACGCTACACAAAAAGGAAAGCGAGGATCGGGATCGTATACACGCATTCACGGGCTAAACAACTACTAATTAGAATTACGGATTCAAAGCAATTTAATCGAGCATTTACAATTAAGCATAAACATCACACAATAAGGAATTTAACCCAAAGTTGCGAGATTAAACATTTAACGGAAAATGATCACACGCGGATTAAATTCGGATTATCGCTATAAACACTAACGTTGCGTGACAAAGAAAGTTAAACGCATAATAATCCGACTTTAATACGCGAGGTTTCAATTAAATGCAATTTTACACGAAACCCTAACTTTCGAGGTCCAAACCCGTAAATGGCGGAAACGCAATCCCGACCCTATTTATCTAAGGGCAATACATGGAAATAAACTAAATTAAACTAAGAAAGCAAGAATTAAAGCAAGAAAACCTAATTATGAAAGCATGAAAATTATCTAGAAAGCAAGAATTAATGGAAAACAAGCTATATTAATGGTAGAGGAGATGAATAGTCAACTTACAAACCAATTAGATTGTCAATCCAAAGAGAAATGAAGAAGAACCATCCAAAACCCACAAACCCTAACTAAAACTAACCTAAAATCTTTCCTAAACTGATATATGGTCTTATTACAACAAAATTGGCTTATATAGTAAGTTGGAATAAAAATAAAGAAGAAAGAAAAGAAGGAAAAATATCTGCAGAAAACAGAGCATCGATCAATCGACCTAGGCAAAAATTCGACAAATAAGAATGGTCGATCGATCGACCATAAGCGTCGATCGATCGATCAAGCAGGGCAGAATGCAGCAGCCTACTGCATTCCTCTTTTCTTCTTCTCCTTCTCCTCTTTTGCTTCCTTGTTTTTCCTCCGCTGAAATTGCCGTAAATTCTTCGTTATGCATCGGAATCGCGCACCGTTCGCGGCCACGCGATGCTAGCGAGGAGGGCTAGAACTTCCGTGAGATGTCGGGCCAGGTACCCAAGCTGTGAAAAGACTAAAATGCCCTTGCGCGTGCGATTGTGTACGGAACTTCACCGGAATGCGTCCGAACTTCATACTAAGCATCCAAATACCTACAAAAGCTCAATTAACACCTGAAAAACATGTTAACATAGAAATCCGAGGTTGTCTGGTTAACGAGCATAAATATAGGGATTAAGATACCCGAGGGGGCTAATAACGCGTAGGTTAACGGGTGAAATACGCAATATTTGCGTCGTATCAGTAGTAGCGACTATTTTTGTGTGAATTTAGGTGAAAGATGACACCTAGTTGTAAGTCTTAATTTAGGAATTTAAATTAGTGATATTTATGCCACCGGGAGATGCCTAAAAGGAGCATAGGACTCGTGATAGTCTAGAACCCATTTACAATACACTGCAAGGGTATAATTTGTTAAGAATGATTTTTTTGTATGATAGGTATGAGAATACACTTAGACTTCAGAGCCTTAGGAATGAGGCGCACAATTATTTTTTTTATTTGCAAATTAAATATACACACACCCCAATATCCTACACTCCACCTTACACCCATACACCTTACCATAACTAAGACAACCCCTCTTCATCTTCCACATCACTCTCTCTCCTGCCTCCATAACCAATAAACCCTAAACCACCCTACCACTTCCACCAACTCCATCCCAACCAGAAACCCAATTCCTACAATGGCCACTTTAACCCAGATCTCCAACCCATTTTAACTCAAAGCCATACCCTTCTACCTGAGAAACCTAACAGCCCTTTCAACCCTTCAACCCGAATACGGGACCACCATTCAGGGGGGCGACCCTTAACAGGTCCTAACCCGGACCTATGAACCCGACTCACAACCATCCCAAAACTCGAATTAACACCCTTAACCCCTATACACTAGCCAATAACAGACCTAATTTCAAATACCCACGAACTCACTTTGTAACACCTGTCTGGTAATCGGCTACCATACCTCTGGCCGAATCCCACGATCCTTTCAACTCCGAATCAACTAACCTCTGGTGTAAACCTCCATTACCCGAAACCCATCCATACCCAATTTCAAAACCCAAACCATCAAACCCAACCCGCTGCTTGAACTCAAGAACTCCGAACCCGGACCTTCATCCTGACTTCCACCATCCTCCCAAATACCCATATCCCTCGCATGACCAATTTTAACCGAAGTGCTATAAATTGTATATGCCAACTTTAAGTCCCTAAATTAGGGGTGGCAATGCGGGTTAGTCGTGTCATTTTCGGGTCGCGTTGATTTTGATTTGAGTATAAGTTTTGGGTACTCTTAAATCTATACAAGTTAATCGTGTCATGTTCGGGTCAAGTTCGAGTTATTACCATAAACGGGTTATCGTATCAAAAATTGTCACCCTACCCTAAATATAAAACAAACCAAGGAAAACCCATATGTCTTAAACCTTAGCCCCTTATTCCTAAAATACCCTCATCACCTTAATATCCCATTACCCTCACCCTATTTACCCCTTATGACCGTCTCACACCTCAGCATTACCATGCACACCTTAGCCTTCTTATTTCACCCCTTAGCTCCTTATGTCACATTGTAAAACCAAAGAAGGCCCTTTTAAGGAAGAGTTAAAGAGAAAGTAGAGAGAGATATTTTAGGTTGAAATAAATTTTAGTTTTAGGTAGTTATTTTTTCTTATTTTTTTGTTTTTAGATTTAAATTGAGGGCTTAAAATTAAATTTTAGTGAGATTAAATTTGAGCGTAAGGGCTTAAAATTAAATTTTGTTAGATAACTTAATTTGAGGATTGTATGCTTCTAATTCAAGGATTGGAGTTCAATTTCACTCAAAGAGATTTGGTTTGATTGGTCTCTTCTCCACTCTTATTTTATGGCCTTTGTTCATTTGATTCTAATGTTTCATATCATGTTAGGTTAAAAACCCGAATTTTTTGTTATTTTAATTAATTGGTTTGTTTATTTGAAATTCCCTTTGAATGTTAATTTTGATCCTTCACCCTTTAATTTACACCTCGAGAGAGGATAAATGATTTTCGAGATAAAATCAAAATTCGAGATATAATACCCATTTTAGAATGGAACTAGAGATAGGGATTTTCCAAGTGTGGTATTATTCCCTGAATTTCTACTCTAAATTTTATTTTCTATGATTTGTATGAATTTTGATGAATCGATCCTAATGGGTGGTTTATTAAAAGGAGTATAGATCAAATTTATAGAGTTGTGGGGATTTGAACTTAATTTTCTAAAAGGTTAGTCTTGAAATTGCATTTGTGAGGAGAGTTGACTTGTAATTTTAGTACTAACTTGGGAGATTACAAATGAATTAATTAATTTATTAGATTAACTAGAATATGTGGTGTAGTCTCATTCCTTGATTGTTCTCACCTTTATTTACCTCAATTTATCTCTTATTTTAGTGTTTGATTTTTCTCATCATTTTTTGTCATTTAGTTTAGTTATTTCACCCCTTATCACAAGTTGTTTCAATATTAGAAAAATAAAATAAGAATAGAAAACAAAGAAAAAGTAAAAAATCTAAAAAAAAATTAAATAAAAAATGAATTAGATTACTTCTCATTTGTTTCACTCCTAAGAGATGGATTGACATCTTTAATTACCACTATGCAAGTGTGTTATATTTTTGTAGGTATTCAAGGATTTTTATTTACTTGGCTTCAACAACGACACATCAACACAAGAATTTAAGTTATCAGACAACAAGTTTTTAAGACTATGCCTAGCTGTTTGCAAATTTTCGTTATGCACTCAAACTGACTGTCCCATGAGTACGTGATCATTTCCTACCGATTACATTGGTTTCGTGCGAGGTGTTCGTGACTCTTATGGAGCCGTTTTGTGGTCGTTTATGTTTTCACCCTTTAATGAATTTTGTAAGCCTAAGTATAATAGGTTATAAATTTTTATTGTGCTCTCTAACTAGGAGTTTGGCGAGTACATGGTGGGTTCCTGTGGGTTACATTGGTCCCGTGTGTGGTGTTCGTGACTCTTAATGAGCCGTTTTATGGCTGATTTATATTTTCACCCTTTGACAACATGTTTTTAGGCCAAAGTCTAATTGTTCGCAAATTTTCATCATGCTCTCATGCCGGAAGGCTCGTGTGTATGCGGTTATTTCCTGCGGATTACATTGGAACCGTACGAGGTGTTCATGCCTCTTAGGGGGTCGTTTTGTGGCTATTTTATATTTTCACCCTTTGACGGCATGTTGTTAAGCCTAAATCGAATAGTTTGTAAATTTTTGTTGTGCTCTCAAACTGAGAGTCCCGTGAGTATGTGATAAGTTCCTGGACATTACATTCATCCCATGCAAGGTGTTTTTGCCTTTTACGGGGCCGTTTTGTGGTTGTTTTACGTTTTCACCCTTAGAGAGCATTTTTTAAGACTAAGTCTAACAGTTTTCCAATTTTCTTCGTGCTCTCATACCGAAAGTCTCGTCTATACATAGTCATTTCCTGTGGGTAACATTGTTCCCGTGCGAGGTGTTTGTGCCTCTGCGAGGCCCTTTTTTGGAAATTTTACATTTTCAATCTTTAACGGCATATTTTTAAGCCTAAATCTAACAGTTTGGAAAAAAATTATCCTGCACTCAAACTGAAGTCTTGTGAGCACGCAGTCGGAACCCGAGGGATACATTGGTCCCGTACAAGGTGTTTGTGCCTCTTATGGTGCAATTTTATGTCTATTTTACATTTTCACCCTTTGACGAGTTATTTTTAAGTTAAATTCTAACAATTTGAAAATTTTCATCTTGTTATCAAATCGGCAGTCCCGTGAGTACGCAATCGGTTCCTATGGTTTACATTGGTCTGATGCAAGGTGTTCGTACATCTTACGGGCCCGTTTTGTGGTTGTTTTCTATTTTCACCCTTTATCTTCATGTTTTTAAGCCTAAGTCTAACAGTTTGTAAATTTTCGTCGTGCTCTCAATCCAAGAATCCCATGAGTATGCGATCGGTTCATGCGAGTTACATTTGTCCCGTTCGAGGTGTTCGTGCCTATTACGGGGCCGTTTCATGATTATTTTACATTTTCACCCTTAGATGGCTTATTTTTAAGCCTATGTCTAATAGTTTGCAATTTTTCATCGTGTTCTCAAACCGGGAGTCTATGAGTATGCGATCAGTTTCTGTGGGCATCATTGGTCCCGTGCGAGGTGTTCATCCTTTTTATGGGGCTATTTTGTTGCTATTATACGTTTTCACCCTTTGACGACATGTTTTTAAGCCTAAATCTAATAGTTTGTAAATTTTCAACATGCTCTCATGTCGGGAGTCTAGTGTGTACGTAGTCATTTCCTGCATGTTACATTGGTCCCGTGTGATATGTTCGGGCTACTTAGGGGGCCGTTTTGTTGCTATTTTACATTTTCACCATTTGATGGCATATTTTTAAGCCTAAATCTAACCATTTGTAAATTTTTATAGTGCTCTCAAATTGGGAGTCCCGTGAGTACGCGATCGATTTCTTCCGGTTACATTGATCTCGTTCGAGGTATTCATGCCTTTCATGAGGCCGTTTTACGACTATTTTATGTTTTCCCCTTCTGAAGACATAATTTTAAGCCTAAGTCTTACAGTTTGGAAAATTTTCTCCTTCTCTCAAATCGATAGTCCCGTGAGTACGCGATTGGTTCCAATGGGTTACAATGGTCCCGTGCGAGGTGTTCGTACCTCTTACGAGGCCATTTTGTGGTTGTTCCTTTGACGACATATTTTTAAGCATATGTTCAACAGTTTGCACATTTTTATCATTATCTCAAATCGGGAGTCCCATGAGTACATGTGAGGTGTTCGTGCCTCTTACGGGGCCGTTTGTGATTGTTTTATCTTTTCGCCATTTTGATGATTTGTTTTTATGCCAAAGCCTAAGAGTTTGCCAATTTTCCCCGTGCTCTCAAATAGGGAATTTCGTGAGTACATGATCGGTTCCTGTGGGTTACATTGGTCTCGTGGGAGGTGTTTGTGCCTCTTAAGGGGCCATTTCATGGTTGATTTACGTTTCACTCTTTGACAACTTGTTTTGAAGCCTAAGTCTAACAGTTTGTAAATTTTTATCGTGCTCTCATGCCGAGAGTCTCGTGTGTTCGTAGTCATTTCCTTCGAGTTACATTGGTCATGTACGAGGTGTTCGTGCCTCTTACGGGGACTTTTTGTGGCTATTTGACGTTTTCACCCTTTGACGGCATGTATTTAGACCTAAATCTAATAGTTTACAAATTTTTGTCATGCTCTCAAACCGGGAGTCCTGTGAGTACACGATCGGAATTCGGGGGGTACATTGGTCTTGTACGAGGTGTCCGTGCCTCTTACGGGGCCATTTTGTGCCTATTTTACGTTTTCACTCTTTGACGAAATGTTTTTAAGCCGAAGTCTAACTGTTGGAAATTTTTTATCCTGTTATTAAACCGGCAGTCCCGTGAGTACGCAATCGGTTCCTGCAGGTCACATAGGTCCAGTACAGGGTCCTCATACCTCTTACGGGGCTGTTTTGTGGTTGTTTTACATTTTCACCATTTGGTAGCATATTTTAATCCTAAGTCTAACAGTTTATAAATATTTTTGAATCCCGTGAGTATGCGGTCAGTTCCTTCGAGTTACAATGGTCCCGTGCGAGGTGTTCGTGCCTGTTACGGAGTCGTTTTGTGGTTGCTTTACGTTTTCATCCTTAGATGGCTTATTTTTAAGCATAAGTCTAAGAGTTTGTAATTTTTCATTGTGTTGTCAAATTAGGAGTTTGTGAGTACGCGATCGATCCCTGCGGGTAACATTGACCCCGTGTGAGGTGTCCGTGCCCTTTATGGGGTCGTTTTGTTGTTATTTTACATTTTCGCCCTGTGACGACCCATTTTTTAGCCTATGTCTAATAGTTTTTAAATTTCCGTCCACCTCTCATACTGACTGTCCCATGAGTACGCGATCGGTTCCTACCAATTATATTGGTCCCATTCGAGATGTTCGTGACTCTTACAGGGCCGTTTTGTGGTTGTTTTATTTTTTCACCCTTTGACGGATTTTTTAAGCCTAAGTATAATAGGTTGAAAATTTTCATTGTGCTCTAAAAGTGTTAGTTTCGCGAGTACGCGGTCGGTTCTTATGGGTTACATTGGTCCCGTGCGAGGTGTTTGGGCATCTTAACGGGCTGTTTTGTGGCTGATTTACGTTTTCACCCTTTGACAATATGTTTTGAAACCAAAGTATAACAGTGAATTTTCATCGTGTTCTCATGTTGGGAGTCTCGTGTGTACGCGATCATTTTCTGTAGGTTATATTGGAACTGTACGAGGTGTTCATACCTCTTAGGAGGTCGTTTTGTGGCTATATTGCATTTTCACCCTTCGATGGCATGTTTTTAAGCCTAAATATAACAGTTTGGAAATTTTTGTTGTGCTCTTAAATCGGTGGTCCCGTGAGTACGTGGTCGGTTCCTAGGGATTACATTGGTCCCATGCAAGGTGTTTGTGTTTCTTATGAGCCTATTTTGTGAATATTTATATTTTCACCCTTGGAGGGCATTTTTTAAGCCTAAGTCTAACAATTTGCAAATTTTTATCGTGCTTTCATGTCGGGAGTCTCGTCTGTACAGAGTCATTTCTTGAGGGTTACATTGGTCTCGTGAGACATGTTTGTGCCTCTTACGTGGTACTTTTTTGGCTATTTTACATTTTCAACCTTTGACGACATATTTTTGAGCCTAAATCTAACAATTTGCAAATTTTTGTCCTGCTTTCCAATCGGGAGTTCTATGAGTACGTAGTCAGAACCTAGGGGTACATTGGTCCCGTGTGATGTGTTTGTGACTCTTATGAAGAAATTTTGTGGCTATTTTATGCTTTCACCATTTGACGACATGTTTTTAAGGCAAAGTCTAACAGTTTAAAAATTTTCATCCTGTTATCAAACTGATAGTTTTTGTGCTCTCATGCCAGGAGTCTCGCGTGTACACGGTTATTTCCTATAGGTTACGTTAGTCCCGCGTGAGGTGTTTGGGTCTCTTAGGGGGCCGTTTTGTTACTATTTTACATTTTCATCATCTGATGGCATGTTTTTAAGTCTAAATCTAGCCCTTTGAAATTTTTATCATGCTCTCAAACCGAGAGCATCGTGAGTATGCGGTCGGTTCCTGTGAGTTACATTGGTCCCGTACGAGGTGTTCGTACCTCATAAGGGGCCATTTTGTGGCTGATTTATGTTTTCACCTTTGATGGCATTTTTTAAGCCTGAGTCTAATAGTATGTAAATTTTCATCGTACTCTTATGCTGGGAGTCATGTGCGTACGCAGTCATTTCCTACGGGTTATATTGGCCCCGTTCGAGCTGTTTATGCCCCTTACGGGACCATTTTGTGGCTATTTTTTATCTTCACCCTTTGTTAGCATGTTTTTAAGCCAAAGTCTAAAAAATTCAAAATTTTTATCCTGCTATCAAATAGGCAGTCCCGTGTTTTCATGATCCGTTCCTGCGGGTTACATTGGTCCGATGCAAGGTGTTCGTATCTCTTACGAGGCCATTTTGTGGATGTTTTGCTTTTTCACCCTTTGGCATCATATTTTAAGCCTAAGTCTATCACTGGAAATTTTGTTGTCGTGCTCCCATGCCGAGAGTCCCGTTAGTGCACGATTGGTTTTTGTGGGTTACATTGGTCTCGTGCGAGGTGTCCGTGCCTCTCAGAGGGTGATTTTGTGGCTGTTTTACGTTTTCACCCTTTAACGGCATGTTTTTAAGCCCAAGTCTAATCATTTGAAATTTTTTATTGCACTCTTAAACTGGGAGTTTGGTGAGTATGCAGTTAGTTCTTACGGCTTACCTTGGTCCCGTGCGAGGGGGTTCGTGCTTCTTATAGGGCCGTTTTGTTGCTGTTTTACATTTTCACTCTTTGACGACTTGGTTTTTATCCTAAGTCCAACAGTTTGCAAATTTTTGTCATTGTCTTAAACCGGGAGTCTCATGAGTATGGGATTGGTTCCTTCGGGTTACATTGAACCTGTGCGAGGTGTTCGTGCGTCTTACGGGGCCGTTTTGTGATTATTTTATGTTTTCACCCTTTGACGACATGTTTTTAAGCCTAAGTCTTACAGTTTGCAAATTTTTATCGTGCTTTCAAATCGAGAGTCCTGTGAGTACGCAGTCTGTTCCAGTGGGTTACATTGGTCCTGTGCAAGGTGCTCGTGTCCCTAACGAGGACATTTTTTGGTTGTTTTACATTTTTATCCTTTGTCGACATGTTTGAGAGCCTAAGTCTAACAATTTGCAAATTTTTGTCCTTATCTTAAACTAGGAGTCCCTTGAGTACACGATCGGTTCCTACGGGTTACCTTGGTCCGGTACGAGGTGTTCCTGCCTCTTACGGGATCGTTCTTTGGTAATTTTATGATTTCACTCTTTAATGACATGTTTTATATCCTAAGGCTAATTGCCAATTTTCATCGTGCTCTCAAATAGGGTGTCTCGTGAGTACACGATCGATTCCTGCGGGTTACATTTATCTCGTGCGAAGTTTTTGTGCCTCTTACTGGGCCTTTTCTAGTTGTTTAATTTTTTCACTCTTTGATGGCATATTTTTAAGCCTAAGTCTAATAGGTTGCAAATTTTTGTTGTGTTCTCAAACTAGGAGTCCCGTGAGTACACAATCAGTTCCTACAAGTTACATTGGTCTCGTGCTAGGTGTTCATGCCTCATATGTGGCCATTTTGTTGTCTTACTTTTTCACCCTTTGATGACTTGTTTTTAATTCTAAGCCTAAGAGTTTGCTAATTTTCTCCGTGCTTTAAAACTGGTGATTCTGTGAGTACGCGATCGATTCCTGTGGGTTACATTGGTCCTGTGGGATGTTTTTGTTCCTCTTATGAGGCCATATTATGGCGGATTTACGTTCTCACCCTTTGACGACATGCCTTTTAGCCTATTTCAAATAGTTTGCAAATTTCCATCATGCTTTGAAGCCGGGAGTCCCTTCTGTACACGATCATTTCTTGCGAGTTACATTATTCCCGTACGAGGTGTTTATACCTCTTACAGGTCCGTTTTGTGGCCATTTTATGTTTTCATCCATTGACGACATGTTTTTAAGCCTAAGTCTAACAGTTTGAAATTTTTTGTCTTATTTTCAAAGCGGCAGTCCCCAGAGTACGCGATCAGTTCCACTAGGAAACATTGGTCCAGTACGAGGTGTCCGTGCCTCTTGTGGGGCCGTTTTATATTTGTTTTACATTTTCACCCTTTGTCATCATGTTTTGAGCCTCGGTCTAATAGTTTGCCATTTTTTTCCATGCTCTCAAACCTGGAATCTCGTGAGTATGTGGTCGGTTCATGCGGGTAACATTGGTCCCATGCAATATGTGCGTTCCTCTTACGAGGCCCTTTTGTGAATGTTTTACATTTTCACCCTTTGATGGAAAGTTTTTAAGCCTAAGCCTAACAGTTTGCAAATTTTCGTCGTGCTCTCAAACCGGGAGTTTTGCTTAAAATCGAATAATCGAATTTTAAGCATGATCCATATTCGCTTAAAAGAATCGGATTTGGATTTGGATAAAATTCGATCCATTGACATGCCTAGTTCCGTGCGAGGTGTTCGTGCCTCTTACGGGGTAGTTTCGTGGTTGTTTTAGGTTTTTCACCTTTGATAGCATGTTTCTAAGCCTAAGTCCAACAATTTGCAAATATTTGTCATTGTCTCTCAAAGGATATATATTATTGGTCCTGATTTTCAATAGTGTATGTTATATGCCGCTTCAACCGTCGAAGATTTATTTATAATCAATCTTGCATCAAGACAGATCCTAATATCAACGTTCTTCAACTGCATAGCCTCTACAAGATTAATTTTGTTGAGGTTATGTTTAAATTCCTTTACGGCTCATTTAAAATATTGGGATAATTTTTCGAAGTGTTGGAAAAAAATTTAAAACTGTTTTTAATCAGTTGAAGCATTGTGTTTCGTCAAATGGAATTTTTTCTAAGGGTTGAGGCGAAGAAAATTTGACACTGACATCATTCAAACGACATCAGTACGTTTCTTAAACGACATAAGGATGTCATGCGAAGTCGTTTGAGGAACACGTCTCCTCGTTCGAACAACATTGGTACTTCGTTTGACTAATCTGCCGACTTAATTTGTTTTTCATAAAGCGTATTAAATGAGTCATTATTTCTTAAGAAGACCTGACTTTTTTCATTTTGCAAATAAAAAAGGAAAACATCAAAACACTTTGTCTTCTTCAAATTAGGGTTCAAACTTTTGTTTTTCAATTCAAAAAAAACCCCAATAGGTTAGTCAATTGTTTTGGAACCCAAGATATGATATTTCCTGTAGTTTCTCTTGTACGAAAGATTTCCTACTATTGATCAAGTACCGCTTGAGGGAGGCATTGGGCTGACTACAACTACGATCTTTAGGAGTTGTCATGGGTGATCGTTGCTATCTTGTGGAGTTGCCGAGGAATTCCACTGCTGATTCAGAACTCAATGTTCTTGTGGGTATCAATGGATATCATCGCAGATTTCGTTTATAATCTTATGAGTATCGTTAAGTGATAAAAAGGTTTTCTGTTTTGGGGTTTTTCATGAAAATTGTATGTCAGCAATTTATTTAAGATGGTTTGATTTCCTCCATATAGTTGCATGTTTAGGATTTAATTAATGTGGTTTAAAAATTGACAAGTGATTAAATAAGTATTTAATTGGAATTTGCGAACCAATATTAAATTAATATCACATAGATTTCACAAATTGGTATCAGATCAGGTCTCATTAATTTATTGTGAATTCCTCTTTTCGCAGAATTTTGTTATATTAATTTCTTTAAAAAATTGGATTTTGAAAAATCAGAACGTTTCTAATTGAAAACTTATATAATCGGTTGTCAATTTTTGATGGGTCTAATTATGCTTACGGGAAAGCCCATATGAAATCGTATTTAAAAGCAATCCATGAACGTGTTTGGGTTGTTTGTGAAATAGGCTGGAGTTCTCCCACTGTCACCATAAATAATGTTAATAATTTGAAATGCGTGGTAGACTGGAGTGGGGATGAGTTTAGATGGAGTAATTTTAATTCTCATGGGCTCAGTGTAATTTCTAGTGCACTCACTACTGAAGAGTCCCAACGAATCGTGGTGTGCACCGCGTCGAAAGAAGCATGGGATGTTTTACAACTTACACATGAAGGCACAAATTCTGTCAAAGAGTCTAAAATTGAACTAAATTAAGACTTGCAAAGTCTCTTTTGATGAAAAGTCTCTTTTATATGTGTCATTGTGGCTAAGAATTTATCAATAAAGTTACCTTGAATTTACCTATAGAAATTGACAATAACTTGTATAGGGATAAGTAGGGTTGTCAATAAAATTTCAAGAATGATAAAGAAATGGTAAAGACAAGTGTAAATAAATTTTCATGTGCTTAAAAATGAATTTCAAAGGAATTTTACTTAACTGACTATGCTGATTTTTAAAGTAAACTAACTATCAAGTAAATGATAGTGAGAAAAATATGAGGTAAATAAAATGAGAATAACCAAGGAATGATAATCCACCTCATCTTCCTTAAAATTATCCCCACTTAGAAATTTCTCATTTAATTACACTCCAAAATTTATAGGTAAATCACCAGTAGAAAAAAAATTCAAATTTTTAAAAACTCTTCTCAAAATAGATAAAAAAAATCAATTAAATGAATCACTCACTAGGAAAAATTCATAAAATGTAATTTAAATCCTCAACAAAAAAATTAGGGTTATAGAAAGTTAGAAAAAAAAATTAATCCTAACAAAAGCCTACCTGTAGTTTGATTCTTAAGAAAATATTGTAAATTACTCGCAATATTTTTTTAAAGAATGATTCATCATTTCTTAATGCATGAATTGGTGTAGAAACTTGAAATTAATAATCAAAGGAGTATAATTAAATAACATAAATTACTAAACTAATGATGTTTTATCCATGGCGATTTCATATCATCCCTTGAACGAGGGGCTATCCTTCCAAAAGAGTAAAATCTGACCATTAGTGAAAGATTAATTTTATTGACACACATGTAAAAGAGGGAGAGAAAAAAATACAAACCAATCTCTTAAATTGATATTAACAACTCTAAGCTTCTACACAAGCCTTCAACAATATAATTTGAAAGCTTTAAATTCACTATATTATTCTCTCAAATTGTTTGTCTCAATATCTCAATAATATGAAACTAAAAAAAATAACTACTATTTAAAAATGCACTAAAAAAATTAGGGACTCCTCTGTATATTCTCTTATCTGTTTCTGCCCAATGATCCCCGTTTCCAAATGCTTACAATAATCAATATATTGGTGAGGGAAATTCAAAATAACATGGGGGTATTTTAGAAAAGACAATTAGGTCATGTGGATATGGTGAGCTAGGGGTAAACATGTGGCTTTTGTGAGGGGCATGTGAGGTAGAAAAAAGTGGGGGTAAATGGAAGAAGTATATGTTAGGTGAAGGTATTTATAGTTGGGTACAAGATGGTTATGCATTGGAGTAATGGGTGGGTGATGGAATGGCGGGTAGGATAACTGGTGGTTGTTATGTTGGGACCATACTTGGATTTAGAAAGAGAATATGGTTGTTGGTTTTGGTGTAGTAGGAAAAAGGGATAAAGGAGAATGGGAGGAAGTGGTGGAACGGTAATAGGGCTATGATGGGTGACATAAGAAAGAAGAAATAGGGTGGGTTTTGGTTTCATTGGTATGAGTGTAACATGGTAACTAGGGGTTATCTCAGTTTGGAGAAAGGAAATAGGTGCGTGGGTTTTAGAGACAGAGATATATCGTGATAATGAGAGTTTTGTAGCTTTGTTTGAGTGTGCATGGGTTTTTTGAGATGATGGAGAGGTGATGACGTGGGTGAAGATGCTTGTGCATGGCACTTAGGTATAGGAATCATGGGGGACACGAAAGGGAGAGGTTGAAGTGTTTTGTGACTAAATGGGGTAGCAAGGGAATGTGTATAGAAGGAGGTAAGAGAGCGTGGGTTGATGGATGGATAAATTGAGGGGGCAAAGAGGTGATGGGTGTGAAGTTATGGAGAAAAATGCAGGAGACCACCTGTTGCCTTTCTGTACAAAATGAAAGGGATTTGAGGTAGAGGGAATGATGGGTTTATGGTTTAGGGGTGTGTATCTGGCATGTGTATGTGTTTGTGTGTGTACATAATATATAACACCAAAAAAGTAAAACTAATATACCTACAATCTATATATATATATATAAATATATATATATATATATATATATATATATATATATATATGTGTGTGTGTGTGTGTGTGTGTAGCACATGACATAATATTAATATTAATAAAACATATATAGGACACACAAAATACATACTAATAATTATAACAGGGATGGAAAAAATAAAAATACTCGTATGACACATATATACTAGTATATATAAAATAACATGCACATACCATATAGACACACTCCTTAAACCATAAACCCATCATTCCCTCTACCTAAAATCCCTCTCATTTTGTACAGATAGGCAACAAGTGATCTTCTACCTTTTTCTCCCTCAACACACACCATCAACCATATCCCATTTCCACACACACCCAAGTTGTACCATATACATTCATATATATCCTCAACCCCCTACACCTTACTCTCTCCCCAACCTCCTAATGCTATAAGCAATATATACAGTCAGCCAAAACCTAAACCCGCCTCTCTCTCAGCTCTCCAAACCATCTAGCCACTAACAAAGTAATTATAGATAATTCGAACAAAGGGATTAAAAAGAATCCAAGAGATAAACACAATTTGCCGCCAAAGCTTTTATGGGCTTGCAGGACTTCTAGAAGGTAAAGTACTGGAATAATCCCATATGGCTTAACTTATGGGCAAAATGTTATACTACCAATAGAAATCACTTTAAATTCATTGAGAATGGTATCCCCAAATAATCTAATAGTTTAACGCTATGATCAAGCAATGTACATGGAATTGAAAAAATAGATAAGGATATGGTGAGAGACTTGAACAAAATCATAATACCAATAAGAAAGTAGCTGATAGCTATAACAATAAAGTGAAAGAAAAGGCCTTTAAACTGTGTGACTTGGTTTGGAAGACTATACTACCTATAGGTTCGAAAGATCCCACTTATGGAAAATGGTCCCAAAAGTGGGAAGAGAAAATCCAAATTCATAGTGTAAAGGAAGATTATTTCATTTAAGAAACATTAATGGTTATGTTCACATGAGAAAAATAAAGGCCAGATTCTTAAAGACTTATTATCCAACTATTTGGGAAACAAAGCGGTAGGAACAAAATGCATAATTTCATTAAGATATTGGTAAAGTTACCTATGATGGAAATGTTCAAATGCAAAAGACCAAAAATTGATCCAAAATTTCCCATAAGAAAGCCTTTGGGATGTGATTTGAGCTTCTCTTTCTTCGAATTGAGCAACTTCGTTGGTAGAGACTTGTATTTCTCCTACTATTTAACCAATTTTCTACTAGATGTTTTCTTTTGCCATGAGGGTTTCATCTAATTGAGAATTCACCCTCGCCAGGTGTCTCTTTAACTCCTCATTCTCAGATAGAAGGGAAGACTTTTTGCTTTGAACGACTCCCAAGTCTTGCAAACCTTTGACAGCTTCAGTTTTTTTACTCGAAAAATGGGCTTTCTGTATAGATAAAATGTTCTTTTAGCCTCTACCTGAGACGTAGTTGAGAGGTGATATTTGAGTGAATGAATCCTAGTGAGTATATCATTCAAAATATGTCCCCCTAAGCCTTCCATCTGAGAAACACTTGAGCAGGCTCCCCTAAGACCACTAGCAAAAGTGAAGTCTCTTAGCTCTTTAAATTATAAATTAAAAAGCCTCAAAGAAACTCTAAGGCCTGTGAAGTTTCCAGCTACCAAGAAAGAAGAATGGACTGGGCTGGGATGAGACATTTCAATTGATATTCCACACAGCTATCTCCAATTTTCAAGGTGTGAACTAAAGCCTTAGACATAGTCTTCTCCAACTACCCTTGGAAAGAAAACACTTCATTTGGACTCATAAAGCTTAAAATTTCCTTAGTCATGGGATCTTCCTCTACTGTAGGGGTGAATTCCTCAATGGATAAGTGTTAAGACAATAACAACTTTATGAAAAGAAGATTCGATAGGAGTTATTGAATAAATAACAGCTTTTTGTGGACTACCCAACAAATCTGTATCTTTTGGACTTGAGGTTTCACTTGCCTCACCTTGAGCCAAAAACAAAGGCATGGATATATCCACTCAGAATTTATTTCTTCATCCATAATTGGATTTGATGAAAGCCCATGTAGAGAAGCAGAGATACCAATAGGCTAATCAATTGGGGATACTAATGGTGATTTAAGAGGATCCCTATGAGGATTTTCCTTATTTTTCTCTACTAAACCAATAATAGGGATTTTAAAGAAGAAAAGACAAATCAAAGTCAAGGTTAATAGTGAGGCCTGTTGGAAAATTGGAACTTAAATGGGTATTTAAAGCTGTCCAGATTTTTCTGGACAGATTTTTGAGCAACTTTGAGCTCAAATTTAGGTGGGTCCCACACTACGGAAATTGTGGGACCATATACGAACGCGTTCACCTCCGCAAGGAGATTAACGTAGTATATTCATATGTTCAGTTTCCATAAGTTATGAATGATAATTATGTCCCCAAAGTGACTCACAAAGCAATGAAAGTTAATGAATTGGGTGTGTTTTAACTCTTGTCCCACATTGGAAGAGTAGTGGAATTTTGATGAGTTAATAACACCCCAAGTATGGACTAAGGCTTGGATGCCTTGGGGGTATCCCAACTCTTTGAAGGGGAGATGACCTAAGCTATGCTCGGGTTGACTTTCGGTCAAAAGTCCACACGCGCGGGCGCGCGTCTGTCCGTCCGGCCGACTCGGCTCGGCTCGGCTCAGCTCGGTCCGGTTCGGGCTTGGGCTTGGGCTTAGGCTTAGGCTTATAAAAATTCTTAAATTTTTGGGCCGAATCTAATTAACTTTCTGGACTTTAATTAATTAATTACGGAATTAATTAATCTTTAATTAACTGATAATCAGTTAATTCCAAGAGTCAGCAGTTAACCAAATTAACTGCTTTGACAGTTAATTTCGGTTTTGACTGTTACCAACAGTCAAGACATTTACTATAAATAAAATGTTTCCCCCTCAGTTTTTTAACTACTGAAAAAATAAACTCTCCAAAATTCCGAAATTGCTACTGCATTATTTCCTCTGCCCAGAAAATTCTTTTCTTCATTTTCTGCATTGCATGTTCTTGGTTGTGTTGAGTACAAAACACATAAATTGTGTTCGCTGGGATTAGTCATTGCTGTGCTGCTTGATTAAATACGAAAATCCGTTCTATCTTGGGAGGCAATTATTCACTAAAATTAAGCACGTTGGAGGAATAATTTTGTCTTAAGGAGACTGTTCAACAGGGCTCGGATTTCTTTCTAATTATTATTATTTCTGCAAATTCTAGTAAGTATTTCATTTCTATAATTCTGTTTCTATTCTGTCATTGTTCATAATTCTGTACAATTGTTATTTATTGTAAGGACACAAATTTCCAATTGAGTCCATATATAGTTTTGGCTCAATTCCGGACAAAAACATTTATTCATAGGATAGTATTTATTGTAATATTCTCAAGCCTATGAAGTGTATGTTGAAGACGTAGCGGCAAAGAACTTAAAGCTTCATCAAAATGCCGGTTTGTGTGCCTCGTTTCTACGTCATCAACTAAGGTTCCATGCTCCCAAGGTATGAATGTAATTATATGTAATTATAGGAGCTTGGAACAATATGTATTGGGTGTTAGGTGAAATAAAAACTGCATTTTATTTTCAGAAAGAATCAATTAAGAACTTTAAAAATAAGTATATAAAAGTTTCTGGGCCAAAATCGAATTTTTCAATCTTTCTGTTTGTTCGTTTGAAATGTCGTTCGAACGAGTTTTTTCGTTCCAACCAGATTTCGTTCGAACGAGTTTTGTCGTTCGAAACAGGTTCGTTCGAACGAGTTTTGCCAACGACCCTAACTGGATAGTCGTTCGATATGTCGTTCGAACGAAGGTTCGTTCTAACGAGGTATCTAACGAACTTCTAACGAGCCCAGGCTGGTCACTCGTTAGAAGTCTCGTTCGAACGAGAATCACGTTCATTCGAACGAACTTCCAGCGGGAACAGTTATTTGGCAGTTTTTTGCAGTTTTTCCCCACTCCTCCACTTGGTTTTCAACCAACATTTTTCATACTTTATTATGTGCGGGAAACACATTTTCCAAGACAACTTTTCCATTCCATATCCATCTCTTAGAGAGAGTTTGAGAGAAAATGTTCAAGTTTAGGGAAAATGTTCAAGTTTATTTAGGGAAAATGTTCAAGTTTTGAGTGTTAATTGTTAATGGAAAATTCATACACACTTTAGTTTACACCCATTGTTGTTTATTCCAAGTTCTATATATACATATCCTTACTTGGAGTTTTTGGCACCGGTTTTCTCTACCGAATTCAAGAGACGTTTCGGGTTTGCTTCTACACCCCATCACAAAGAAGACCCTTGTTGAGATTCTACCCGTTTGGAGAAAGGCTCCATGTTCGGGTGATGGTGACCGTTTAAAGTCCTATCGGTGTATTCCGAGACCACGGTGGAGCTCCGTTGGTTATCCGCTAATTGGAGGTTGATACAAGAAGGAGCATCACGGCTTGAGAGGGTTCGAGTTTAGGAAGTAAGTCTTTTGTCTTGTATTTTGGAATACCGTTTTTAGTGGATTTGAGGCTAGGGCCGTCCCGAGGTTTTTTTCCGTTAGTGGGTTTTTCCTCGTATATCGTGGTGTAGTGTGACTGTTGATTTTATCTTGCTCTATATCACTTAGAACGCATGCTAGATTATTTTCAAGATAAAATTTGGTTTTACATTCACACTAATTTAAATTGGGACTTCAATTTAATATTGGGTAAAATTTGGTTTATTCAAGTCACTTGCATTAATATGGTTTCGCCTAACTTTGGATAATTGTCAATGATGACTTAGGCAAATTCTAGGACTTGAATTATGTTTTAATTTGTTTCTTAAGATATTAAAACTCGGCCTTGTTAATTTGTTGAACCATCACTTATTATACGCTTCCGCATTTATTCAAAAAGGAAATTAATATTTTTAATTGTGATAAATTAATCACCGGGGATCCAACTTTGGTCTTTCAAATTGGTTTCAGAGCCAAAAACGATAAATTATTTCGTTAAGATCATTTAATTTTTGGCTAAATATGGATTTTTCCCCATTTTTAAAATTTCCTATTTTTGACGGTTCTAACTACGCGTATTGGAAAGCGCGAATGAAATCGGAACTTAAATCTATTGATGAACGTGTTTGGATGTCTGTTGTTAACGGTTGGACCCCACCAACACATTTAATTGAAAATGTACATGTTCCCAAACCCGTTGATAGATGGACCGAAAATGAGTTTAAGCTAGCAAACTTTAATTCCCGAGGTCTAAATGCCCTGTTTAGCGCTGTCGCACCGGATGAATTCCGACGAATTATGACGTGTGAAACCGCTAAAGAAGCTTGGGATATTTTACAATTAACTCATGAAGGAACGAGTGTCGTTAAAGCTTCTAAACTCCAAAACCTCACCACTCAATTTGAAACTATCAAAATGGATGAAAAAGAAACTTTTGATAAATTTTATGCTAGACTTTCTGATATTGTCAATTCATTCTTTAACTTGGGAGAGAAAATACCTGACGACCATGTAGTAAAGAAAATTTTAAGGTCCCTACCCGATAGATTTATTCCTAAAGTGACCGTTTTAAATTCTTTACCCACTTTAGCCTCTACGAAATTAGAAGAGCTTGTAGGTGATTTACAAACCTATGAACTAAATATGTTTCCCTCTAAAACTGAAAAGAAAATTGAAAAGGGCGTTGCTTTAAAAGCCCGAAAAGAGGTCAAACAAGTAGTAGAGAGCGATAGTGATAGTGACTCGGAAGATATGGCTTTGTTTGCTCGTAAATTTAGAAAATTTCTTAAATTTAACAAAGATAAAGTTAAAAATGATTTTAAGAAATTTGAATCTTCTAAACATGATAAAAACGAGAAGATTTCTAAAGCCGATAAGATCCCTAAACCTAGTAATGAAAATATTGATAGGGACGAGTCTAATAAATGTTATGGTTGTGAAGGTTATGGCATAGGGCTTTTGAGTGCCCCACTAAACTAAGGAAAGAGGGTAAACGACCCATTTCATATAATGCGACCCTTAGCGATAGTGATAAGGAAGAGAATCCCGAATCCCCCACTAAGAAAAATTTTGTGGCTTTTATGGCTAGACATGTGAGTGATAATGAGAACTCATCGGATGATGAAATTATAGCACATGCCACTTCCAAGGTCATTGTACATGATTCTCTTATTTTTGATGATAGTGAGAGTGAAGAAGAAAGAGAGAGTGAAAATGAAGATGAGATTGATATGAGTGAACTTCAAAATGCTTTTCATGAATTATATAAAGAATCTATTAAATTGAAAAGAGCTAATTTGAAGTTAGAAGCGAGTTTAAGAGAGAGTGTCAAGGTCATTGATGAAAGTGCCTTAATAGAAGACCTTAGGACACATGTGAGGACTCTTCAAGAGAAGCTTGAATATGTAGAAGGCGAGAGAGATAGACTTAGGGGTTTAATGGAATCCTTGAAAAAGGAGCTTCTTGCTTTTGAAGAGCGTAATTCTTTACTAGAATCTAACATTGTTGAATTGGAAAATAAATTAAAAGATTCTAGTAATGTCAAATTTGATTTGGAGTGTCGTTCGGAAAAACTAGATAAAATGTTAGGAACGGTCCAAATTAAAAATGACACTTTTGGTTTAGGCTTCAATTCTTGTAATGATTTTAACCCTAAAGTCAAAACCAATGTTTTAGGAGAATCAACTAGGAATACCTTTAAAGATCACTCCTTAAGTAAATCTTTTCGACATGTTCTCACTTGTACACTTTGTGGTCGACAAGGTCATCTTAGGAAATTTTGTTTAGATCTTAAACGAATTCCTAGAAAATCCCATAGTAAAGTAACCACGATAGCTAACGTTCCTACACCCCAAGATAGTAATTCTTCATTAATTTGGGTTAGGAAATCCGACTTGGTTGCCTTACAAAATAGGGATTTTGATTCTCATTTACTTTCACATCCTTCCTCCCTTGCTAAATCTATTGGATAAATGTGTTAGTGTTCGCATACTTTAGCTTCTGTACTTCATGCTATATTCACATGCTAAATGTATGCTTGTTTAGTCATTTTCTAGTCATTGCCTAATTATATTTTGTGTTTCATTTAACTGAAAAATATAAAAAGATTTTTGTTTATCATTTGTGTTTTATTTATTTCATTTAAGCTTAATGAAAAATACAAATGATTTTTGTTTAGTCTTTTGAGTATATATCTTTATTTTTGATTAAAATGTTAAAAACTCAAAAAGATGTTGTTTGGTGTGTATTTTTGTTTGACACACTTTATGTGGCATATACTTGTGTTTGAATCCCATCATTTATGCTCCCACGTGGCTAGAACTTTTGGTTTAGATTTTCAATCCTTATTATGTTCTTTACCATATTTTATGGAGTAGTTGGATTTTGTATTGTTTAAATGGATTCTATTTCTATATGCCTCTATTCACACATGCACGAGCTCTTTTGAAATCTTAATATCACATGTTATATTTGAGCTTTTTGAGGTGTTCTCCTATCAATCTAGTCATCTACATATCTATGACCTAGGAGGACTAGTGCATGTCAAAATCCGTTGCATGTGAGATTTGTGCGAAAAATGAAAACATGATAAATAAATATATGCACGGGGAATGGCTCCGAAAGGATGAATTAAATCCTTTGCGATTGTAAGCCACCGTTGATTGGATCTAAAATAAATACGTGATCCAAAGGCCTAAAAACAGAATATTTGGCATTCAAAGAAAGCAATTGCCAAGGCCTATGTTTGTTTGATATATTCATTCAAAAACAAAAGAATATATATGCTTATTGAGGGAGAATTGGATGGTATATCAACAGTTTGCACAATGTCCGTTTATCCTAGTTGTCTCTAATGTCATGACTCTATTTGGTTTGTAGAATCATCATCATGCTAGGCTTGTATGCATTGTGTATGTTTGTTCATTGAGTTCAATCTATATTGTCACATGAGGTTATATTTCAATGTGATGAAGTTTGCAATCAAATGAGAACTCCGTGAACGTTTCTTAAGTGTTTGGGTCTAAATTTAATTGTTGCTAGTTCACACCCCTACACTTCCGTTTCCATATGACACATTTTTGCCATACGAGTGTGCAAACTTATTGTATTGTGTGTCATGTGTGTGTTTATATCTATCTATATATGCACGTACTTATTGGTATATTTATAGTATATATATATATGATATTTGTTTGTCTTTGCCTTGCTTTAATTGCCCATATGCTTTCATGTCTTATCACTTTAAGCTTTCACATGCTGTTTATTAGTTCTTTATTCTTTGCCTATTCCCGAACAAAAAGGGGGAGAATGATGATAGGGGGAGAAATGGTATCTAATCCTATTATTATCGTATCTTCGTTTGAGGGAGATTTATCTTAGGGGGAGACGTCTTTCTAAGTAGGTCATGTGTTTAAAAGGGAGAATTAATTTAGGGGGAGTAATTAATTAATTGCATTTAATATTTTGATATTCCCTATGAGTTTGATGAGTTTGCTTAAGTGTGCAGGAATTATTCTAAAGCGGCATCTTTTTATGGCAAAGCGTTTGATCCTTGGGTTGAGTCAAGATTGGGCGGGTTATGTTTTGAGTCTAGTAGAGCTTGACGGCCCTTTAGGATTTTTGTTTGGTTTTTGTCCCGGAATAGCCAAAGGGGGAGATTTATAAGGACACAAATTTCCAATTGAGTCCATATATAGTTTTGGCTCAATTCCGGACAAAAACATTTATTCATAGGATAGTATTTATTGTAATATTCTCAAGCCTATGAAGTGTATGTTGAAGACGTAGCGGCAAAGAACTTAAAGCTTCATCAAAATGCCGGTTTGTGTGCCTCGTTTCTACGTCATCAACTAAGGTTCCATGCTCCCAAGGTATGAATGTAATTATATGTAATTATAGGAGCTTGGAACAATATGTATTGGGTGTTAGGTGAAATAAAAATTGCATTTTATTTTCAGAAAGAATCAATTAAGAACTTTAAAAATAAGTATATAAAAGTTTCTGGGCCAAAATCGAATTTTTCAATCTTTCTGTTTGTTCGTTTGAAATGTCGTTCGAACGAGTTTTTTCGTTCGAACCAGATTTCGTTCGAACGAGTTTTGTCGTTCAAACCAGGTTCGTTCGAACGAGTTTTGCCAACGACCCTAACTGGACAGTCGTTCGATATGTCGTTCGAACGAAGGTTCGTTCTAACGAGGTATCTAACGAACTTCTAACGAGCCCAGGCTGGTCACTCGTTAGAAGTCTCGTTCGAACGAGAATCACGTTCGTTCGAACGAACTTCCGGCGGGAACAGTTATTTGGCAGTTTTTTGCAGTTTTTCCCCACTCCTCCACTTGGTTTTCAACCAACATTTTTCATACTTTATTATATGCGGGAAACACATTTTCCAAGACAACTTTTCCATTCCATATCCATCTCTTAGAGAGAGTTTGAGAGCAAATGTTCAAGTTTAGGGAAAATGTTCAAGTTTATTTAGGGAAAATGTTCAAGTTTTGAGTGTTAATTTTTAATGGAAAATTCATACACACTCTAGTTTACACCCATTGTTGTTTATTCCAAGTTCTATATATACATATCCTTACTTGGAGTTTTTGGCACCGATTTTCTCTACCGAATTCAAGAGACGTTTCGGGTTTGCTTCTACACCCCATCACAAAGAAGACCTTTGTTGAGATTCTACCCGTTTGGAGAAAGGCTCCATGTTCGGGTGACGGTGACCGTTTAAAGTCCTATCGGTGTATTCCGAGACCACGGTGGAGCTCCGTTGGTTATCCGCTAATTGGAGGTTGATACAAGAAGGAGCATCACGGCTTGAGAGGGTTCGAGTTTAGGAAGTAAGTCTTTTGTCTTGTATTTTGTAATACCGTTTTTAGTGGATTTGAGGCTAGGGCCGTCCCGAGGTTTTTTCCCGTTAGTGGGTTTTTCCTCGTATATCGCGGTGTAGTGTGACTGTTGATTTTATCTTGCTCTATATCACTTAGAACGCATGCTAGATTATTTTCAAGATAAAATTTGGTTTTACATTCACACTAATTTAAATTGGGACTTCAATTTAATATTGGGTAAAATTTGGTTTATTCAAGTCACTTGCGTTAATATGGTTTTGCCTAACTTTGGATAATTGTCAATGATGACTTAGGCAAATTCTAGGACTTGAATTATGTTTTAATTTGTTTCTTAAGATATTAAAACTCGGCCTTGTTAATTTGTTGAACCATCACTTATTATACGCTTCCGCATTTATTCAAAAAGGAAATTAATATTTTTAATTGTGATAAATAAATCACCGGGGATCCAACTTTGGTCTTTCATTTATAAATAGTAGACATAACAATCTTAAGACAAAATTAATTAGTTCTACTGTTTTTAGTGTACATAATTTTTTTTATTACAGAAATTTATTTGTTGGAAATAAATCTGTTTTGACAGAAAAAATTGAATTAATTTACTGCTTTATCGTAGAAATTAGTAAAACAGTTTTGATATAGAAATTAATTTCTATACTATTTTTATATTCTGTTTTAGAAAATTAAGTTTTATTTGTGTATTCTTGTTAAAAAACCTGTTTATCTAAATTTTTTTAATCTTAAATTATAATTCTGTTTTGTACGGGATTCTTTTTATTATTAAAAAATTAGTGTGACACAGATTTTATAATTTAATTATGTTTTGTACGGAATTCTTTTTATATTACACTTTTATTCTGAATTATTAATTGAATTCTTTTGGAATTCATTTATTGTGAATTATATTTGGAGGAAATTGGTGCACATAATTTTGTATTCTGTTTGGATTAATTCATTATATTTGAATTTTATCATTGATAAAAATTCTGTTTTTGTAACAGAAATGGAATCACAAAGTACGAACACTACTCCTACGAAACTGATTATCACCAACACAAATGTGACTACACCCGTATCTATGCCACACGGGGAGAAACCGGAAAAGTTCATTGGGACTGACTTCAAACGTTGGCAAGGACAAATGTACTTCTATCTCACTACCTGCCAACTGGGCAGGTTTGTATATGAAGATTGCCCCTCTATTCAAGAGGGAGATGATGCTGAAAAGGTTGCTGCTGTCGATGCTTGGAAGCATTCTGACTACCTATGCCGAAATTATATTTTGGCCTACTTGGACAAGACTTTGTACCATGTCTATTGCACTATCAAAACTTCCAAGGAATTATGGAATTCTTTGGAAAAGAAGTATAAAACTGAAGATGTTGGGATGAAGAAATTTATCGTTGGGCGTTTTCTGGACTTCAAAATGGTTGATTCTAAATCTGTAATCTCGCAAGTGCAAGAACTCCAAGTGATTCTCCACGACATTCATGCTAAAGGAATGTCAATTAGTGAAACTTTCCAAGTTGCTGCAATTGTTGAAAAGTTGCCACCTTCTTGGACTTTGTTCAAAAACTATCTCAAGCACAAGCGTAAGGAGATGAATGTGGAGGAGTTGGTGGTCCGGCTAAGAATCGAAGAAGACAATCGTGAGTCTCAAAAGAAAAGTGGGAAGAATCCGATGGAAACAAAGGTCCATGTCGTTGAAGGTCCTAAGAAGAATAAACGAAAGTATGATGGGGAAGGCACTTCCAAACATAACAAGAAAAAGTTCAAAGGCAAATGCTACAATTGTGGTAAACCGGGACACCGCTCAAGTGAGTGTCGTAAGCCTAAGAAGCAAAATAAAAATAACTCTCAAGCAAATGTGACTGAGGGTGAGAATATCACCAATGATTTGGCGGATATGAATCTTTCTGCCGTTGTCTCTGAATGTAACTTGGTTGGAAATACCAAGGAATGGTGTGTGGACACTGGAGCCACACGACACATTTGTGCAAACAAATGGATGTTCTCCACCTATAAGCCTTTGGAAAATGAGGAGAACCTTTTTATGGGAAATTCTTCCACTTCTAAGGTGGTGGGACAAGGAAAGATTGCTTTGAAAATGACTTCTGGAAAGGAACTTACTCTCAACAATGTTCTTCACGTGCCTGATATCCGAAAGAATCTGATTTCTGGATCTCTCCTTACTAAGAATGGTTTCAAGCTTGTGTTTGTGTCTGATCGCTTTGTGTTGTCTAAAAATGACATGTATGTAGGAAAGGGCTACCTAAATGAGGGGCTCTTTAAACTGAATGTTCTTACTGTAACCCCTAAAACATCTGTTTCAATGAATGAAGTTACTAGTTCTTCTTACTTGATTGAGTCATCTAATATTTGGCATGCTAGATTGGGACATGTTAATTTTGATACATTGCGTAGATTAATTAACTTGGAATTTTTGCCAAAATTCAATATTGATAAAAATCATAAATGTGAAATTTGTGTGGAATCTAAATTAGCTAGATTACCTTTTCATTCTATTGAAAGGACAACTGAACCTTTAGATTTAATTCACACCGATATTTGTGATTTGAAATTTGTTCAAACTAGAGGTGGGAAAAAGTATTTTATTACTTTTATTGACGATTGCACAAAATATTGCTATGTATATTTGTTACATCGTAAAGATGAGGCTATTAATGTATTTAAACAATATAAAAATGAAGTTGAGAATCAATTAAGCAAAACGATAAAGGCTATTAGAAGTGATAGAGGAGGTGAATATGAATATCCATTTGAGGAATTTTGTTCTGAAAATGGGATTATTCATCAAACAATCGCTCCTTATTCTCCTCAATCGAATGGTGTTGCTGAACGCAAAAACCGTACTTTGAAAGAAATGATGAACTCAATGTTATTAAGTTCAGGAGCTCCAAAAAATTTGTGGGGGGAAGCCTTACTTTCTGCTAATTACATTCTCAATAAAGTACCTCACAAAAAGACTCACAAGTCACCTTATGAATTATGGAAAGGTCGAAGACCTTCCTATAAATATTTACGAGTGTAGGGGTGCTTAGCCAAAGTGATGGTTCCTAAACCTAAAAAGGTAAGAATAGGGCCAAAAACCGTGGATTGTGTATTCATCGGTTATGCTACTAATAGCAGTGCATATCGATTTCTAGTTTGTAAATCTGAGATTTCGGACATTCATGTAAATACGGTTATTGAATCGAGGGATGCTTCATTTTTTGAAAATGAATTCCCGTATAACATGACCCGAGAATCTGGTCCTATTAAAAGGACAAATCAAGCTACTACAAGTGGTACTCATCAACCTATTGAATCAATAGAGGATGAACGAAGACGTAGTAAAAGAGCAAAAACCTCGACTTCTTTCGGTCCGGATTTTCTAACATATTTGTTAGAAAATGAACCTCAATCGTATAAAGAAGCTATATCCTTACCCGATGCTTCCAATTGGAAAGAAGCAATTAATAGTGAAATTGAATCCATATTACAAAATCATACATGGGAACTAGTGGATCTTCCACCAGGTTCAAAACCGTTAGGTTATAAATGGATCTTCAAAAAGAAATTGAAGGCCGATGGATCAATTGATAAATATAAAGCTAGACTTGTAGCTAAAGGCTATAGGCAAAAGGAAGGGTTGGATTACTTCGACACATATTCACCGGTAACAAGAATAACATCCATTCAGATGTTAATAGCAATAGCTGCTATTAATGGACTTGAAATACATCAAATGGATGTAAAAACTGCATTCTTAAACGGTGAACTAGACGAGGAAATTTATATGGAGCAACCTGAAGGGTTCAAAGCTCCCGGACAAGAAGGAAAAGTATGTAAGCTTGTTAAATCACTATATGGATTAAAACAAGCACCTAAGCAATGGCATGAAAAATTTGATAATGCAATGTTATCAAATGGTTTCAAAATTAATGAAAGTGATAAATCTGTTTATTTTAAATACATTCAAAATGGATATGTCATTGTATGCCTCTATGTTGATGATATGCTTATCATGGGTAGTAACTTGGAAATTGTCAAAACTACAAAACAAATGTTGAGTAGTAGATTTGACATGAAAGATATGGGAATCGTCGATGTTATATTAGGAATTAAAATTTCTAGAACATCGGATGGACTTATATTATCTCAATCTCATTACATTGAGAAAGTACTTGAAAAATTCAAGAAGTATGATATTAGTCCTACCAAGACATCTGTAGATGTAAATTTACATCTAGCAAGAAATAATGGTGAAAGCATATCTCAACTAGAATATTCTCGTATTATCGGCAGTTTAATGTATGTCATGAACTGTACGCGACCGGACATAGCATACTCAATAAGTAAGCTAAGTCGATTTACGAGTAATCCAGGAAGAGATCACTAGAAAGCAATATTGAGAGTTTTGAGCTATTTAAAATATACTCAAAACTATGGATTGCATTACTCAAAATATCCAGCTGTTCTTGAAGGACATTGCGATGCAAATTGGATATCTGATACAAAAGACTCTAAGTCTACGAGTGGGTATGTGTTTACCCTCGGAGGTGCAGCCGTATCTTGGAAATCCTCAAAACAAACGTGCATTGCTAGATCGACAATGGAATCTGAATTCATTGCACTAGACAAAGCTGGAGAAGAAGCTGAATGGCTTTGGAATTTCTTAGAGGATGTTCCAAATTGGTCTAAACCTGTGCCCGCAATATGTATACATTGCGATAGCCAATCAGCGATTGGAAGGGCACAAAATCACATGTATAACGGAAAGTCACGACATATTCGTCGTCGACACAATACCGTTAGACAACTTCTCTCAAACGGAATTATCTCAATTGACTATGTAAAGTCAAAAGATAATATATCGGATCCACTAACGAAAGGTTTAAACCGAGAGCAAGTTGAAATATCATCGAGAGGAATGGGTCTAAAGCCTATAAATAAATAAGAATCAATATAGTGGCAACCCAACCTAGCTGACTGGAGATCCCAAGATCTAGGTTCAATGGGCGAACCGAACTACGTTGTATTCAGTAAGCACTGGAGGATATTTAATCTTATCCATTCCAAAGATGAGACAGTGCATATCTGCCGCGAAATTAGGATAAGTTATGCTTTTAATGACATCTATATCTTAGTACGTCTAAGTGGGGTATTGCAGAATACTCTTTATGGAAGTCACCTACGTAAGTAAGAAGGGGCCCACTTCTATGAGAATAATGAAAGGCATATTCTCTAAAATACTTGCGGAACCAAGTGGTGTTCACGGCCAAAATGAACACAAACGTGAGAACCAACTGTGTTGAAGAATTGTCGTGTGAATACTGTTGTCTAGGTTTACAAAAATGGTTAACGGTTCAAGGACGTGAAGTCTACTGATTAACCAAGTAAATCCGATAGTATATCACTAAGGAAAGTTCAAGGCCACTAGGCTACTTCTCCCGATGCAATAAGTTTTCAGTTTTACTCAACCTGTGTCTGCATCTGCATCAGCATCTGTTTTGTTTTATTTATAGCGATATATCATTCATGTGGGGGATTGTTGGAAAATTGGAACTTAAATGGGTATTTAAAGCTGTCCAGATTTTTCTGGACAGATTTTTGAGCAACTTTGAGCTCAAATTTAGGTGGGACCCACACTACGGAAATTGTGGGACCATATACGAACGCGTTCACCTCCGCAAGGAGATTAACGTAGTATATTCATATGTCCAATTTCAATAAGTTATGAATGATAATTATGTTCCCAAAGTGACTCACAAAGCAATGAAAGTTAATGAATTGGGTGTGTTTTAACTCTTGTCCCACATTGGAAGAGTAGTGGAATTTTGATGAGTTAATAACACCCCAAGTATGGACTAAGGCTTGGATGCCTTGGGGGTATCCCAACTCTTTGAAGGGGAGATGACCTAAGCTATGCTCGGGTTGACTTTCGGTCAAAAGTCCACACGCGCGCGCGTCCGTCCGTCCGGCCGGCTCGGTTCGGTTAGGTTCGGTTCGGTTCGGGCTTGGGCTTATAAAAATTCTTAAATTTTTGGGCCGAATCTAATTAACTTTCTGGGCTTTAATTAATTAATTACGGAATTAATTAATCTTTAATTAACTGATAATCAGTTAATTCCAAGAGTCAGCAGTTAACCAAATTAACTGCTTTGACAGTTTATTTCGGTTTTGACTGTTCCCAACAGTCAAGACATTTACTATAAATAAAATGTTTCCCTCTCAGTTTTTAACTACTGAAAAAATAAACTCTCCAAAATTCCGAAATTGCTACTGCATTAATTCCTCTGCCCAGAAAATTCTTTTCTTCATTTTCTGCATTGCATGTTCTTGGTTGTGTTGAGTACAAAACACAAAAATTGTGTTCACTGGGATTAGTCATTGCTGTGCTGCTTGATTAAATCCGAAAATCCGTTCTATCTTGGGAGGCAATTATTCATTAAACTCAAGCACGTTGGAGGAATAATTTTGTCTTAAGGAGACTGTTCAACAGGACTCGGATTTCTTTCTAATTATTATTATTTCTGCAAATTCTAGTAAGTATTTCATTTCTATAATTTTGTTTCTATTCTGTCATTGTTCATAATTCTGTACAATTGTTATTTATATATAGTAGACATAACAAGGCCGACACCAAAGAACTTTGAAAATATTATATAATTAAAGATTAACTTACCTGCAAATAATGTTGCATGAATAGTCCTTCTGGATATACTCTTAATTCATTTTGTTGTTGGAATTACAAACATTACAGTAATAAGAGGCTCATCGATGCTTGAAGAGGTGCTAGTAAGATTATCATAAGAGGATTTTTCCTTCTTGATTCTCAAAAGAGGAACGTTCTCTTCTTCCTCCTCTTCCATAGTTTCTCTAAAAATCTCTTCCTCCAAAGCATAGCTGGCCTTCGCAAAAAAATCTACTTGGATGCCCATTTTATGATTTCTGCACAGTCCGCTTCATATAAATCCTTAATCTCCTGACAAAAGAGGGATAAATCTTAAGGAAAAAGAAAATTTAGGCTTTAGGGGTGGGGAGAACATCTTTAAAAAGTTTAATAGTCATAATAGCCCAACGAAAATTATCAAATGCATGACCCTTCAAGAAAATCGAAGGGGAGAATGAGAAAAAGACTGGAGCAGGTCTATGGCTCTGCCAACGTCACAAGAAAAATATAATTTTGGAAAAGATTTATATACAATATCCAAACCATTTTAGATAAGGATCCCCAAGTCCCTAAAGGGATCCCCTGACAGAGTGTAAGGGAAAATAACCATTTATGAAAAGGACAACATTGGATATCCGAGTCTCCACAATGCTCCTTTTGAACTCCAAAGTATTAATAAGATCCCCAATCAAAACATACGAAGAATAAAGCTCATTGCAGAAATGGTATTGAGTGACATAAATAATATAATATTGGGGTCAATGAGTCTTCCAGATGGGGGAGAATGGCACCCTAAAAGCCAAAAGGTTCAAGTAGGCGCTCCTCTCCTTATAAAAAAAAGTTGTAAGACTGAGCAGGTGTTACCATGCATAAACACTAAAATGACAAGTAGTGGGAGTGGGAAAAAACACTTGAGCACAACGATCAAGTGGAAAAAGAGGGTGACCAACAGACAGTTCGAAGTGACAACCTGTACCATCAAATTTGCACTTTATATGCACAATCAAAAGTCATACTTGAAGGAGAACTAGCACAAACTTTAGTAGGAATCTCACCACATGGATTGGATGCATGGGGAAGGATATAATTTAGCTCATACTCAAAGCTATCAACTGGGGCATCTAGGTTAAGATCCATTATATCCCTATGCATTTGACACTCTTCACAAGGTAGAGTAACTTGAGCACCATGTTGGATGATGCAGAGATCATAGCCACCACAGGCGAAGGGGACAATATATTCAAAATAATCCTATCTTGTCTTTCCCCGAAAGAAATAAAACTTTCATTACCGTAATGACTAAAGGCATATGGATCATCACTAAAAGATATAGAAGATGGTGAATGTGGATGCTTAAAGCTAATCTTATATTACTACTTTGAGGTTCTATTTTTTAGAATTAAGGAAGAAAATGAAAAATATGATAGAGTTCAGAGCTACACTACAACAAATCCTGTGATTGGTCATGGACTGGGGGTCACGGACAAAATTCGTAACTAGCTGTTCACGGCCCAAAGCCGTGACCATTTCCAACTTATAGTGATGATAGACTCTCAACCACAAGACATGTATTTATGAAAAAAGTAATGATGATGAACGTGTAATTATGTCTCCGAGAAAATCAATAATCCATTAATTAGTCTTCTATTAAAGTCAATTAGTGCGGGAAGCATGTTTATGCCATGTTAACACAAACTAATGGGATGTTGCCGCATAATAATTAAATTGGAAAAAGTGGCTGGATTATTATGTAAAAATATAAACAGCGGGCAACATATATGTGTGACATCTGGCATAAATTGGGACGTGTTACTTAAGGTGGGAATTGATTCTGATTTTAATTGCGGCATTAATGCACCAAAGAGGGAAAAACTCAAATGGGATATTAACCACCGAATAATTACAAGAGCAGTTTCATTGCGTGGGCAAGAAAAATGATATAAGCAACGAACCCAACGAGGAAGAAATAACCCCCTCACAAAAAAAAAGCATTTACATTAATTTTATCCTCTTTTCCATTTCTTTTCTTTTTTTTTCTTCTTTCTTTATTTATAGTATTTCATCCAATCCTGTAATTAGATTGTAAGCTAGTTGTAACCTTTTTATTTCAAAGTTTATTTAAGTTTCTTGCCCTCACATTTGTTGAAATTTTTTACTTTACTGGAAATTTGCAAATCTTTACTTTTATAGCATTTTCTTTTCTATTATTTACAAAGTTTTCTTGTATTTAAATTCATGCAATTTACTATTTGTGTCCTATTTAATAACTACAACTTAGCACTCACTTCAAAGGCTTCCCTAAGGGAAGCATAATTCGTCTTAATTGAGGCATCGAACGTAACACAATCGTCTGATAATTGTCACTAGGCTTAAACGTTTGGTTGTCAAGACCACAAATCTTACCTAGCATGATCAAAACCCTAATTAACTATCAAGCCAATGAAAATAATCCAAACATATTCCCTTTATTCATAACGGGGCAATTGAACGATTCAAACTAGTGGTTCATCATTTATTAGAGACTTTCCAATTTTGAGTCCGTGTCTGCTTTGTATGTGTCTAACTTGGAAGACAATCCACTTTTACCCCAAGCAACACCCATCATCTTCGACTTTCTTATCCAAGAGCTGACGCCCCGAGTACAGATTTTTCAATCTGGGCCCAGCACTTGGCGCAGTTCATCCATACTCAAATATGCTTTGTCAGTATCACTATGGGTGATGTGCACTACCTTTAGTGTATCTTGAAACCATATAAAGACAGGTTATTGGCATTGAAAAAGAATATTAATGAAAAATATGAAATTGACAATGTAATTTCAATTATAACTTACAATGGTCTCGATGAACTTGGGATTAGCAATCTTTCCCTTTTTGATCTGAATATTTATATAGGAGTCGATCCTATGTGTCTTTCCCCTAGGGCTACCCCTTTACTACTGCAAAATGCGACCAAATTATATAAAAAAGTGACCAAATTAAAATAATTTACTTACCACTAAACAAAATGTAATTTGAAATAATTTACTTAACATCCGATGCTCCACCTTGACTTAAGATGTCCTCTTGGAATATTGCACATCCACCTTCTTTGAACTGTTAGTCCTCATCGATCCACGAGAGAACAACTTTTTCTCTAATGCCTCATTATCCAGAAACCTCTCCTAGTTGGCCAATACGATATGATGCTTCTCTGAGATGGTGTCCCCACACCGTATCATGGACTCTCAATCATTCTCGAAATAGCAGGCCATCATATTCTTCTTTCATATCTTCCATGGCCCTCTACACCGACCAATACACTATCTCGCAATTTCGAGGGAAAGTTGAATAATTATTTTCCAGCAAGCATATAATATATTAAATCTAACCGTTTTATTGCTATTTTACATTTTCACCCTCTGATGGCATGTTTTTAAGTCTAAATCCAACCGTGTGAAATTTTTGTTGTGCTCTCAATGGAATGAAAGTCAAATATGAAAGTCATAAAACATAGTGATAAAATCTTTATATGAAAGTCAAATATTTAATATAAATATATAGGTTTTCATTCCTCTAAGGCCCCCCCGTCCATCTTTAGCTCCATTGGCATGGTCTTCCAATCATCGTACCCAAGGCCAATTACTTATTTCAACCACTCTAACACCCTAGATCAATCTTGTTTTCAACTATGCTCCCATACTTTCCAAACTTTAGTGCCTTATTCTTTTAAATGATCTATCATCAACCCTTTTTTTCTCGGGATCCGAGGGCCTGATGTAGATATATTATGCAACAAATAAGCTTTAGTATCATAATATATAGCATAAATCAAATGAAAATACTCAAGTTCGGGATATAAGAATTTAAATAACACAAAACTATTCCATCCATTTGTTTTCATCAGAGAATCAAATGGAAATTCTCATTTGGGATATAAGAATAAAATGGAATACTCACGTGACTGCATCGATTGTTTATATAAGCTAATATAGTGTCGTGTGATGTGATCTTGCCTGTTTTTGAGCAATTTTGTCATTTATTTACATTTTTGGGCAGTTTTAAGATAACAACCAACATTAGAGTTGACGAATAATAAATTAATGTTTGAGATTCGCATTAATTTTAACAAACTACATATTACAAATTTAAAATTGGAGTCCTCACTATATTTGACAACCTAAATAACTCTACTCGTGTAAAGTATCTAGAAATTGTTTTAAGCTCGGGTTGTCCAAAATGGATTGATATTCAGTAGGAGAAACCATGCCATCCACTTTTCCGGTTGGATGATTTGGTGTGTGTAAGATGACCGAATGCGGTTCATTTTTTATATACTCCAAGTAAAAAAAATTCTTGAGCTTTTCAAATGCACAAACAAATGTCTCATCATTCATATGCTCCTTGCACTTCATCATAGCTAAGTCTACCATTATCAAATTGGTATCCGAATGGAATTTACATGCATTATTGTTCTCAACTCTTACCCAATTATAATAAAATAAAACCTATTTTAAATATATATTCTAATTCAAAAATTATTTAATTACATCATAGTAAGTCACTTATGCTTTGATGAGGTTTTTATCTTTGACACCCACCCTGAAATACATAAAAGCCTTATATGAAATGACTTAATTTTGTAACAACGTATGTTTCTCGTATAATCTTGACGAGGATACGTAGACGCTTAACCGATACTTCTTATACTCGTGTGCTATAAAATTGGGTCTAGTGACGAGACGAGCAAGCCTTGACGTGGCATTACCCATCTTCAACAACTGAAATTATGGATTACATAAGTTAATTAGAAGATTTTTAGAACTTGAAATTATTTAACATTTTGATAAGGGACAATTAACGTAATGATTACCTCATGTGACACAAAGTCTAAATTCAATATCTAAATGTGAAATCGTCCATCATTTTTTGTCGTGCCCGGGCGCTTTATATTTTTTACATTGAATGATAAAATTCATCAAGTAGGTGATCAAGTATATAAAATAACAACATGAAGTAAAATTACAACACGAAGTTACTTTCTCCATTCTTTGACATCTTCATGGGTTTCAAACATATAATGGGTCACTTTATCATGTTGTAAACTTATCAGTTTAACTCATTCAATGTACCTCATATTCTTAACATACTTTTTAGAAACTTTCATTAACTGCATTGATATCTTATTGTTCGACAAAGGAGCGCCTCATTGCATAATTGCACAAACAAATGAATACTTATGTCAAAGAAGAGTTGATTTTAAAGCCACGGTGTGCTTCTGTTGACTACTTTTGTGCGCAAAAATGTGAAGTAAAGTCTAAAATACATAATGGCCCTTTGAAAATCTTTTTGGTTAGAGAAACATTGCTTAAACAATAAAGGTACTAGTTTCATGATCACATATCAATCGTGAGACTTGCACTTTTGTAGATCATGTATGGCATAACTCACAATCCTCTGCAAGTTTGACAAAAAAATAGAGGAAACTTTCAAATTATGCACGGTGCCTAAAAGATCCTTTCTTTCTTCGCTCGTCAAAGTATATGGCCCAGGGGGAATACTATTACTCTTGCTGTTGTCTTCTTTTAAACATAATTATAGCTTAATTTTCAACACTTTAAGATCACGTTATGCCTTTTCGCCGTCCTTTAAATGACTTCCACCTAGGCATGTGCTTATAAGATCTTTAATGATGTTCTTCTCAGAATTCATGATATCTAATACATGTCACACAAGGCTACCCTTCCAATACGATAATTTAAATAATATTGACCTCCTAGATCACGCCTTCCTTTTCTCGGCTTCATTCTCGGCAAGGGTCTTTTTATGCTTGACGTTCTTGAGTTTAGAATTCTTCTTCGGCACATTAGCTCCCCTTTTGGAAGACCTCTTTTCAATTTATAAACCTAAATTCTTTTTCGAAGGTATCCTATGTTCAACCCCACCCGACATAGATAATATAAAAAATTAGGGTCTAATGTAACTTATAGAAATAACCTGAGCAGTTATGGGCCTCACTAGTTCATAATTTGATCTAAATTTGAAAATTATAATCTTTTAGCTTGAAAATTAGGGGTTGGGGGTAAAAACGTAAAATAATAAGTAAAGTGCTTGAAAAGAGGCCTGAGCACTTCACACGATACAAATGTCACTTATAAAAACAACTTTTGCAATAATTGGACTCACGGGTTTAAACTTTGATCTAATTTTAAAAATTCTAAATGTTTAACTTGAAAATTGGGCCGGGGGTTGGGGGTGGGTTAAAACATAAAATAACAAGAAAACAACCCAGAAAGAGGTCCGAGCACATCACACGGGATTGATGTAACTTATAGAACAACTAGTGCAGTCATGAAACTCAAGTGTTGATATTGCGAAATGAATTTGATAATTCTAAGCTTTTAGCTTGAAAATTGGGTATTATTGTAGAAACACATGTGAAATTATATGAATTAAATTTTATTAATGATTTATTCTTTTTTTACATGTATTACTTTTGATTACTAATATATCTTCTTTATTTTACATGCATTATATTTGAATGTTTACATGTATATATTCATGGCTTATCCTGCATATGAATTATTCAAAGTTTTAAATCAAGATGTATATAATTTTTGGTATGCAACACATGGAAAAGTCAATGGATACGGAGGAGCCTTATATGTGGATACAAAGGTTACTTATTTAAATTTTTGTCATGATATTCAATTTTCAATTTGATGCCCAGGGTGGGCTTATTTGATGATATTGTAAACGCCCTATTATGTTTTTATACTTGTATGACGTTTATGGTCGGGCGGGCTTGTGTATATTATTATTAAATGTTAAATTTAAGTTTAAATAGGTTTTATAGTAGTATGTGTTTTCAGAATTTTACAAAAATAAAGGAAACTTTGTCGATTTTTTAAAGTATTAAGACTTCCAATATTGCAATATGTACATCATAACTTTAGTTTACATTTAATAATTTAGTTACGGTGGTGTGCGTATTAGGGGAGAGGACGTTTGGGGTTATGGTGATTCTCATGTGCTCCTACGATTGGAGTTAAATGGGGATGGCGTGAATATTTCATTTTACTTTTTTTATAATATAAATTATAACTTTGCACTGTTCAAAATCATGCCAAAAGTGCTCCAAATATTTGTTTTAAAATAACTAATAATGGACATGTGTCAAAATGATATTTGGACACGTGAAAACTTTAGAGATTAATACGTGGATGGAAAAGATTAAGACATGTGGCACAAATTGGCATGGTTTAACGATGTGCTATAACTGTGCCAAATTAGCTAAGAGGGAGGATTGGAGCTTCTCATTTAGCACGATTTGACTTCAATTTGGCACGGTTCTAAACTGTGTCAAATTTTTTAGTACGCACTAAATTGGCCTGATTTAGAACCGTGCCAAATCAGTTTTGGCATGATATAACCATGCTTGTTGATCTGTTTTGGCATAGTGATTGTAAAAGGGGTAAAGCACTGAGGGACTGACTAATATCAAATAACTCACCAAACATTATTATGTTATATATGTTTATAATTTTACCGAACTTGTTTCATTTCTTCTTCTACAACCACCTCTACATCTACAGCCACCTCTACATCACACGTCTATGATCTAGTGATAAAGTATTATGTAGTTCCCTTAAAAGTCTTAAAACTAATAAATATTATTGAGAATTGCGACAAGGAAGTAGTCTCTTTATTATCACATTTTTATGGCTAATTGAAATACGAAAAATATAAGGGAACTAGTTGAATCCACGTGTGAATCTATGAATCACCTCCTCACGACAACTTATGTTTAATGGCTAGAATCATTTCTTTTAAGATAAATGCTACTCGTATAGAATTTATCCCCCCAAATCTCTATCGAATGACGTAACCACTCATTCTCTCTCCAATCGTTAACTTTCCTGGACTATAAACTCTTAACCCAAACCAAATTTATTGGGAAAATGTATTCGTGATGTGGGTAACAACACCATATTTGACTTCATGTCAAAATATGTAACCTTTATGTTGTATGCAAAGTTGATTAATTTTATTGTTATTTAAGCTTGATGTTAGTGTATATTGGTTTACATATGCTAATTATTTTTTATGTATGTTTTGTTAGGATTCTTGTATTCAACAATCACAATATGTTAGAGGGAGTTATGAGTTGAAATGACAAACAACTAGATGGGATATAATTGTACTTGGGCAACCAAATATGCAAAAAGGGTTTGGAAATTTGAAGATTCTACCCAAGTATTTCACAGTGTGTTTGGAGTGACATTCCAACATGGGGTTTCACTGGTTATAACACACTATTTGGAGGGATTGGCTCATAACCTAAGGCCCAGTTTGGTTGCAAAACTGTTCGATTGTGTAAATTGGTTCATTGTAAACTAGTGAATTATAAATAAGTGAATTTGAAATGAGTTAAATCCAATTTTATACAATGTTTGGTAATTTGAAATTGATGCTACGGTTCTATGAAAAAAAAGATAAAAACAAATCAAGAGAAAAGGGGAGGGAAAGAGAGAGGGAGAGGGGGGAGAGGAAGTGGGAAATGGGACATACACTTTATGTGACTCCTATTTCAAATGGACTCATTTCACATTTTTTGTGAAATGATCAAATTTCAGATTTTGTACATGAGCTAAAATGGGACAATTAATGAATCATTTCATTAATGAAACCAAACACAATTAATTGATCAATTTATTAATGATCCAATTTACAATTTTGAGACAACCAAACGGCGCCTAAATATCTAAGTTTGTCTAAAAATAGCAAAGATTGTCTGATTATTGAATTTTTTTCTGCATGATGCATTGTATTATTTTCACGTTGGATATTGTTCGATGTAGTTGACTTCTTTATCATCATTTTACTATTTAATCAAACTGTATGTGGAAATGAGCTTTGAGTTTTGTTCCATTTGAAAATTTTAATTAAATGGGAGTGTGATATTTATAAAAAAAAAATTACAAACAAAGCTAATGGATTAGAAGTTTACATATATACAAAATTTAGAGTTATTAAGGAGAAGTTAAAAGATAAGTAACTTTAGCAAAAGTATTTTAACTAAGTATACTGACAAAAAACTATGTAGTTCTTTCTTAAGTTTTACCATTAATTTGAGTACAATAATTAAGAGATCGTTCAAGTAATAATTTATTACAAAACAAAGATTATTACTTGATTAGGGGAAAATGAAGAAATTCATTCCTAATACTAATGATAAAATTATTGGGTTATGCGAAGGAATAAGTAATTAGGGGTAAATATATTAAATGATATTATTTCCATATGGAAAGGTATCGGATCTTAAAAAAATGGATAAGTATAACGAATATTTAGATATGGAGTGGAATGGTATTTGAAGAATATCTTTACAGTTACAAATTAGAACCGACGTTAATTGTTTTATTTTTTTTATAAGTTGCAACCTCAACAAAAGGTTTTTCTTTGGTTTTGGTGAAGAGTTAAAAGTCGAAGGAAATTAACAGGAAAATAGAGAATGAGAGGTCACGTCATTTGGTAAAGGTTTTGTGGGATGAGTTCTGTACACATAACGTTTCTCTTCTCTTAAATGTTGAGAATTTCGGGAAGCGTAACTTCACTCGAAATGATTTTTCAAAGTGATTTTATAAATTTAGGACCTATTTTAATATATATTTTGAAAATATGACAATAAATATTTTATTTATGATTTTAGTCTTTATTTTTAAATAAAGTCGTTGGCGCGAATCTATATTCATAAAACATCAACTAATCACAGCATGTCATGTGTCCTTTTAATTTAAAAATAGAAATTAAAAATAAAAACAAAATATTTATTATCCTATATTCATAATCAATATTATTTTAACTCCTAAAATTAAGTAATTTATTTTCCCAAACTAATTAGAGATTGCATGAGACACTTTTCAAATACATGCACACTATACAAACCCATCTCTGTCTATTGAAAAAGAGATTTAAATTGATTAAACTAACAAAAAGTGTCGTTCACTCCTCCAAGACTCCACCACACTTATCCACCTCTCTCTCTCTCTCTCTCTCTCTCTCTCTCTCTCTCTCTATATATATATATATATACTTACCGACAAATACACACACACGCATGTATATATATGTATGTGTAAGTATATAAATAATCTCTAAAATAAATAAAAATCAATAGTTATAGTATTAAAATAAAAAAAATCTGTTAAATAAATCATGAGTAACCATATAGTATCGATATGTACTATGTTCTTTTCTAAAGAAATTGTTGTGTTGAAGTTTAGCGCATACAAATATGTGTGATTAGGATGTAATAACATTTTATTTTATGTTGTTTGAGGTTATCAATAATGGGACTTTTTGTTTTGTTTTTTTAATTGATATAATGGAATCTGAAAATTCTAATCAATATACCAATATTGATTTGGATGCCATTGTGTAAGAAGATAAAAACGATGATTTAGCCCCCTTTGATAATTGTAATGGCAATGATGAATGTGTAGTTAAAAAAATTAATGAGCCTGAATTAAGAATGGAATTCGATAGTGTTGAATGTTTATTTGAGTTCTATAAAAAATCATGGTAATGAGAAAGGCTTCCCTATGAAGAAAAGAACTTAAAAAAAAAGGTGTTGATGGTGGAACTTGCTATATGACTATTATGTGTGGTCGAGAGGGTAAACCAATAAGCACAACCAAAAATTCATTTAAATTGCATCCAACTCAAAAATTTAACGTCGGTTCTAATCTTAAGGCCGTTGTAGATAATAATGGAAAAGTTTCATCAATTTATGTTGATTACAATCTATATCAAGCCCTAGAAAACCTGGATTTTACAAGACCAATCGAAAATATCATCCGTTGCTAAAAGGAGACTAGAGATGAACGACATAACATGTATAAGAAAAAATAAAAGTTTTAATGCATGTGTGGTAGACGAAAGTGGTGGTGAAAATGTTCCATTTCTGTTAAAAGATTGTTATATCTATATTGAAAAAGTGAGACAATTGAGACCTGGGAATGGTGATGCTTCAGCGGTTCAAAATTATTTAATAAAATACAAGTTAATAATTTTAATCTCTTTTATTTGATTAATTTTGATGATGAAGGTGGACTGGTAAATCTATTTTGGGACGACACAAGAATTAGGGTAGCATATGAGGAGTTCGGTGATGTTATCACCTTTGACATGATGCACTTGATGAATAAGTACGGCATTCCATTTCCTCCTTTTGTTGGTGTGAATCGTCATGGCCAATAAATATTGTTGGGATGCATTTTGATATCATTTGAGGACACGAATACATTTACTTGGCCTTTTAAATCGTGCTCATATGCATGAACAATCACGTTCCTAAAGAAATTATCATTGTTCAAGATAGATTTATGAAATTTTATCCCTAAACACATGTCATAGGTGGTGTTTGTGGCACATTCTAAAAGAATTACTAGCAAAGTGAAGGGCATATAAGAACTCGTTATCAGTGAAAGTCCAATACATTGTGTTGTTTATGATTCCACAAGGCAATTTGAAACAAGTTGTAGTAAGTTGATTGAAAATTTTAATCTTTAAAAGAATGAGTGGTTAACTAGCCTATATAAGGATAGTTTTTGTTGGGTTCCCGCATTTTTTAATGATACATTACGGGTTGGGATGTCGAAAACTCAAATAAGTGAGAAGAATATATGCATTCTTTGATGGGTATGTTAATTCTAAGAGTACTTTGAAGAAACTTATTGAACAATTTGAAATTGCATTGCGTAGTAAGGTAGTGAAAGAGAATGCAGAAGATTATGATTCTTTTATGGGTTAAATTCCATGCATTACAAAATATTAGGTTGAATTACATTTTCAAGATTGTTACACAAAAATAAAGTTTAACGAGGTTCAAGATACAAGAAGCTTTATTGTAGTTGTTCTCTTATTAGTGATGGTGACATTGAGGTGTATGAGGTGTCAGAAGATTAGAATTGGGTGGAGTATTGTATCTTCATTCAACCTCATAAATTTTGATATCAAGTGTCAGTGCTATTTGTTTGAGTTTCGTGAAATTATCTGTAGACATTGTCTCGCAATCTTAATTGACAACAACATTCATATTATTCCTAAAAAATACATTTTGAGGCGATGGAGAAAATCACTTGCCCAGACAGGGCTATGAATCCCAAGAATAAACACAACGATAAATTGTGTAATGAATTTTTGAGGTTGTAGAATTGATGGAAGAAGCAAGGATAAGACCAAGATGGTGATGAATTGGATCAAATAATTAGTCAAAAAGGAGAAGGATATTAACATAATTTTTGTGAGTAGTCAAGCAAATCCATTGACAATTAACCAAAATAATAATTCAAAAAATAGGGGAGATATTAAAGTTAGTATTATAGGAACGACTACTAATACGCACCCAAAAGTGTTTAAACAAAGCCCCAAATAGACAATTTTTAATTGCAAATTCTCGTTAAAATGGGTCTTATGCGCGTTCATATTTATTTTGTAGGTCAAATTCCTCTTGCGGAGTTTAATGAATTAAATCAAGGGAAAATGCGGTTAAAAGGAGTTGAACCCGAATTTTTGTGCCTATTACCCTATCCCCAAACTCAAACCTACCCTAAACAGAGTCTAGACCTGTACCAAACCTTATATGAGTTTACTTTGCACCTTTTAGATTTTAATTTTTTAGAGTTTTTATTTGAGTATTTTTGAATTTTTAGAATTTATTTTATATTTTGTTTAGAGTCTTGTATATTTTTAGGATTTATTGTGTGTTGAGTGTTTTTTATTATAATACATTTCTTTATCACTTGCGAATCTCCCGCAAGCAAGTCCATTCATTGTGTGGTTAATTGCTCCTATGTGATTTTTATTATCGTATTGCATTTATTTTGGAGGGTTTGATGAATTAATGAACCTAAGACCTTGACTCGGTCATTAAAACGAGAAGGGATTTCATCATCCGACCCACTCTCTTATCCATTGTGTGCCACCCTAACTATCATTAGATTTAAAACCAATCAACTAGCTAGCCCAATAGGAACACATTTTTGCAAAGACGATAAAAAAGATAAATTCCATGATTTTTGTCGCCCGCGGACTTAATTAAAATTTGACTACCCTTTCACTAAATTTGAAGATAAAAATTGGCTACATGCTAGTTAGGATTTATCCTTGACTTGTGTGTATCTAATTCAATCTTTTAGTAGTCGGTTCTATTGAGTTCGTCCCATCGAAGTGTCCAAATGTTTTTCTCCCGCCTTTTCTTCCCCCCCAAAAAATTATTCCTTTATTTTTATAAAAATTCAAAAATATTTTCTTTCCTTTTGAAAAAAAATTCAAAACAAAAAAAATTCTCTCGTCATTGCCGACGAACGTCCTTTGCGGGACTACTTTGGCCATTTCCCACTCTCTCGAAGAATGTTTGAAGTTGAGCCCAAGTCCAACCTCTACACTTTACTTAGTGGCTTTAACTCTCAAACATACACCGTTGATACTCTTGCATCGTCCATGCACGCATCTCATATTCCATCGCCTCCGATGAGCATCTCATATTCCATCGCCCCCGATGATGAGTGTCAACGCATCTAATGCTTTATCGTGCATCTCTTGCTTTCTAGCCAATCACTTGCCCCATGAGTGATCATACTTTCCATATCCATCCGAACCCACCATGGCCTAAGTGTATCCAAATGATATTATTTCTAAACCCACCTCGGCCTATTGTCATGACATCCATTTTCGAGTAGTGTGAGTACCCAACCTATTCGTGGAGGCCTGATCACCCTCCCACACAATATGAGTCCTAACCCTCTGTTGTGGATCCTCTCGATTTTCGACAGTCATCATGGAAACTAAGTGAACCCCATCCCGATCAGTCCCCTCTCTACGCACCCAATGATTATCATCATTTTGTCTCTTACGAAGATGCTTCTCCCATGCATGAATAAATTTACCCCTCTCTCCACACTGCATATGAGTATTCTCCACTTCTTAATGTCCATAGTGAGTTATGTCAACTTCTACCACCGCCACCACTCAAAACTCCACCACCATCATCCACCTCTTCTCTCGAAAGCCTCTTTCAAAAGTTCATCATCGAGCAAGAGCAAGCCACTCAATATCAAAATCAAGCTCTCCAAAGGCTTGGACAATGCTTTAATGAAATTGGGTGTGTGAACCAGTCGAATTCCACCCCAAGTCAACCAATTGTTGTCCCCTCGTGGAGCGGCGATGAGTCATCTTGTGCCACTAATTTTGAATGTGACCAACCCTATCACCCCGAGAATATCGAAGTTGAGACCACCTCGTGGTCCGAGCATCAAGTTGACAATTATGTTGAATTATCCAAAGAGTGTGATACTGATCAAACGCAACCCACCATTGACGTTCACACGCTCCTTATCGACGAATCCAAAAATACGCTCGAGTCTACACCCATTGAGCCCACTGTGTGTGTTCCTAAGGAACAAATTCATTTTAGGTTAGCTCTGGCTACGAGTGCTCACCCCTGTCCTGAGATTAACTCCGAGATGGCTTCTACCTCTCCGGATATGGATTATGTTCCACCATGCTTGGCTCACTTTGAGTCATATATTAATGTTGATTCTTGTATCTCGAATTTGGATGCTCGTTAGATTTTCCCACCATCTCGGATGGTGACTTAAGGGTGTCTAAGTTGATCACTCAATCATTTATTTCCACACCTCCTCCTGACGAGTGTGAGCCCCCTAATATTAAATTAGATTATCTTCCTCCACCCTTTGTCCCACCAGATCCACCATTTATTCCACATGATCCACCATTTGTTCCACCTGCCCTTTATTTCACCCGATCCACCACCTGGTTTGAACCTTGCTATTGCACTTCACATGTTCCCATTTATATATTTAGATTATACCTAAACCCTCCCTCAACCCTAGTGCTTTACGATCCCACTCTTGAGTTTTTTCTCCATCCCTTCATTCATGAGAGTATATGTGGTGCCACACTCACTGGTGACATTGAGCTTGTTCTTTCATGCACACTACTTTCTTGTGGTGCTAACATTTCCCATTATCATCCCATCAACGTGTCACGGCACGACCATTATCATCATCCATTTATAGAACATTCGTGTGCTTTCTATGATCCCCGCCACATCCCAGATGCCAAACCATATTGCCATTCCATCTAGTTAGACCATCATGCTTATAGGGCCCTTATTGCCCTCACATTTATGCTCAATAAGGCCCGTGATTGGTGCCTCTTCACCCTCACCCTGACCTTTCTTCCATATACCTTTCTCCCCACCCACCCTTGGTCCATCGATGCTATGCATCATGTGAATAACTTTGCTATACAAGTGCATTGACCCTCTTTAGCCTTTTTTCCAACAAGACTGATGCTTCAGTCTTGTTTTGGGGTGATTATCATTACTCTATTTTTCTCTCACCCCGTGTTTTCTTAATTTTCATATTTAGGATCAGTTCCCTGAGGTCTGGCTGAAGACATTAAAGTTAGCACTATCGAGAGGTAACCCGTTATTTCTGAGTATGAGTCTTATCCTATTTGGGGGTGGTGTTTCACACCACCCAATGGTTTACCATGTTTATAGACTTGTACGCATTTTTATCTTAGGTTTCTTCTTGGATACATCTGATACAATTCATTAGTAATTGATTTGGTAATATCTTTCCTCTCTTCTGCCTTCAATTTTAAAAATCATTTTACTTCACATAGAAAAATTCAAGGCTTGATTTTTAAAATTTTCATGCAGTTTCTTTCATCTCACCCATTGACGTGAATTTTCTATCATCCATATTTTAAGTCTAGGAATTAATCTGGAGGATATTTTTTTCTAAATAGCTTATGTAATACGTACCAAGGCATTTTGCACCAAGAATTCCTAGACTCAACAAATAATTTGCGTACTTATCATGTCAATACGATTTAAAGTTAAAGAGTACCATAATTCCCAAGAAAACCTTATGGATAACCTGTGGAGACTTTAGCTTGTGAGAATCGTGCCTTTCACCTTTTAGAGAGTTTTACGCAATCTTCGAGTCACAAGTTTATTCAACTTCTTTTGGGTACGCACTAAATCGGTGTATGGTCTCATTATTCTTCATTTTTGGGTTGATCACTGAGAACGACATCACTTTCGAGTCATAAGAAACATTTATCTTGTAGTTTGTCCCGAGCAACAAACCATTCTTTACCATATCACATTACCATTCATTTCCTTTCCATATTTCCCATATCCACATATATTCCCACACCATCCATAAATCATTTCCAATCATTACCATCAATCATTTTTTGAGCAAAAGATAATTTGAAAGTAGAAATGTAAATTGTTTTCATTATTGGTTGGAAAAGAGAAATGCTTCGTAAAAAAAAGGAGAAAAGAAAAAAAATTGAAAATTAGAAAAGGAGAGCAAAAAAAAGGAGAGAAAAAAATAGTAAAAAATTGCGATCATAGTTTTATAAAATGAAGACATTGATTATTCAAATAGAGTTCCGCTCTTCTAAAAAATCCTACCGTCATGTGATCCATATTCCTCATTTCATTTTCCCATCATTTCATATATAGACCCTATTTTTCATCCTTGGTATGGTGTTAGAGTAAACGAGAAGTCTACTTGGTGAATGCCTTGAGGTTCTCCATATAGTGATTAACATTCTTTCATGGAATCGTTTTTCTTTCTAACTGCTCGTTCTTTCTTATATGTGTGTGAGATGTTTGACCTTGCTTATATTTACACACCTCCTCACATGCAAGAGCGATACACTTATCGAAATCTTGTGAGTTCATTTGAGAGAGATATATCCAGTGAGATTTGAAGTTAATGCATTGATTTGGAAAAAGCAATCTAGGAATTACTGTTATGATACTCAATCCATTTTGACTGATTCACACCACACAAATTGAGTTCTAGGAAGGATGTGCTTTGAGTATTCACTTAGCTAAACTTTTTATACACTTCTAGTTTGTATTCTTCAAAATATTTATCTTGTGATGGATTGCGTGATTATTCTACGTCTAATAAGAGATTTAATGTCGTTTCAAAATAATTTTTTTTTGAGTATATTCCCTACAAACCCTCACGAGAAAAAACTCATCCTATAGGTCAAACTATATGTTTAAAGGCTTGTTGCACATGCTATGTACAATCGCAAATACTTGCGAAAGTGGTACACTTTTGGTTTCTTATCTTCCTCTCTCAATTTTTGGTCGAGGACTAACAATGTTCTGTTTGGGGGGGGGGGGGGGGGGGGGGGGAGGGTGATAAGCACCCAAAAGTGTTTATATAAAGCCTTAAATAGACAGTTTTGTAATTGCTACTTCTCGATAAAATGGGTCTTATGCGCGTTTATGTTTATTTTGTAGGTCAAATGCCTCTTGTGGAGTTTAATAAATCAAATCAAGGCAAAATAAGATTAAAAGGAGCTAAACTTGGAATTTTGTGCCTATTACCCTATCCTCAAACCCAAACCTGGCCTAACCTGAGTCCAGGCCTGTCCCGAGCCTTGTGTGTGTTTAGTTTGCACCATTTAGATTTTAATTTTTTTGAGTTTTTATTTGAGACGTTTTTAATTTATAGAATTTATTTTATATTTTTTTTAGACTCTTGTATATTTTTAGGATTTATTGTGCGTTGAGTTTTTTTATATTATAATAGGTATGAGTTTTATTTTTATTTGAATTCTATTTTTAGTTTTTATTCTTAGTTTAGTTTTATATTTTCTTTTTATTAGTTTAGATTTATTCGTATTACTTTATTTTAGTTTTTAGATTGGGAATTTAATTTTCTAAGTTTAATAGATTTTTGTACTTTTCTTAGTTTTATTTTATTAACATTAGATTTTAATTTTTTTAGGTTTAGTGTTTTAATTTTTTAAGTTTAGTATTTTAATAGATATTTTTTTTAAAGTTTTAGTTTTATTTAGTTGAGTCTTAGAGAGTTTTATTTTAGGTGCATATTAACTACACACACATACCCACTCTTATACCATCCACCCTACCACACCTACCTCTCACCCTTATTCTTCCCCAGCAAATCATTCCCTATACTCTCATCTCCATTAACAAACTCTCTGTATCCTATAAACACCCACATCCTTAACCCAACCCGCTGCTACAATCGACCCATCTCCTCTCGCCGAACCCGGCCAAACCCTACCCAACATCGCACCCCAACTACCAGCTTATACCCGATCCTTTCCATCTGAAAACTAACCTTGTAACTCCATCTGATCAAACTCGGAACCATCTATTAACTCCCGACCCATCTCAAAACCCAGCAACAATCGATCCCCCATAATAAATCTCTACCCGAAACCCGATCACCGTACTTGTCAAACCTAAACCTTGAGCTAATCCCATGCCACCGGAGCCAACCCGCGACCCAAAATCTGACCATCAATACTCGAAGCCCAACACCACCTTACCCGCAATCCAAACTGTTCAATCACGTGACCTCCTGCCCCCATCTTAGTCCTCAACTCCGACCATAACCCGGATGCAGCCCACCCATGACCATTTCAACCCTTAATCGTATTCGCCAAATCCTAAGATAAAAGAAAAGTATCCCTTTATACCCCTTATTCCAAAAATTCCCCTAACACCCTCATCACGCCACTTCTCCATTGTCCTCACTCTATTTACCCCCTATGCCCATATCACACCTCACCATTACCATGCACACCTTTGCCTTTCTATTTTACCCTTTAACTCCTTATGTCACAATATAAAATCAAGGAAGGCCCATTTTGAAGATATAGAGAGAAACTCTAAAGTGAGACCTAGAAAAAAAGTCGATAAATAAAATAAAGAGAGAGAACCACCTTGTAAAAAAGTCTTTTTAATTTTTTTATTTTATTTAGAGAATTTGTGAGGATTAAATTGTGAGAGTTTGAATTGTATTGAAGAGTTTGGAGTTCAACTTGCAATTCAATGAGACTTGATTCTAAAATTTGTTCTCTTATCTCTATTCTTTTAACTTCATACTTAGTTTTTTGATAATATTATATTTGTTGTGTTTTATCACCATGTTAAGCTAGAAACCCCTTTCATGGGGTGGGGTGATCCCATTAGTTGATGTTAATCTCACTTTAATTAATTTATTTATATTAATTCTCCCTTTGATAATCAACTTTGCACTCATACATTTTGATTTACGCCACGAGAGAGGGTAAATGATTTTTGAGAGAAAATCAAAATTCGAGATATAATACCAATTTTACAATCAAGTTAGAGATAAGGGTTTCTCAAATGTGGTATTATACCTCAAATTTCTGCTCTAAATTTTATTTTTTATGATTTATATGAATTTTGATGAATCGATCCTTGCAGGTGATTCATTAAATGAAGTGTGGATCTATTTTTCAAGAGTTGTAGGAGTGTTAAATTTAATTTTCTAAATGGTTATTATTAAAATTATATTTGTGACGAGAGTTAATTTTTAATTTTGATATTAACTTGGGTCTATTAATTTTAATGAATGAATTAATAAGATAAACTAGAATATATGGTTTAATTTCATTACTTGTTAGCCTTCACTTTTATTTCCTCACTCATCTCATATTTTACATTTTTTAAGTTATATTTCACTCACTTTCATCTCACACTTTTTAGTAATTCATTTTACTTTACTCCTAGTTTAGTATATTTCTTCCATTAGTTTAATCATCACATCATTCCACGAAAATTATTTTAATATAAAACAGGCTAAAAAATAGAAAAAGTAAAATAAATCTAAAAATAAGTTAAATAAAAAAATGAATGACATTATTTCTCATTTGTTTCACTCCTTAGAGATGGATTGACATCTTTACTTACTGCTATGCAAGTTTTATCATGATTTTAGGTATTCAAGGATTTTGATTGGAAAGTCTTTCACATGACGACATCACCAAAAAAAATTTAATATCTTTTGTGTGCTTATCACACCACCCCAAATAGAATATTGCTAGCCCTCCAGCAAAAATAGAGAGAAAGAAAGATAAGAAACCATAAGTGTGCCACTTTCGCAGGCACATGCTAAGTGCAATCGCAAGTTCCTGCGAAAGTGGCACACTTTTGGTTTCTTATCTTTCTTTCTCTCTATTTTTGCTCGAGGACTAGCAATGTTCTGTTTGGGGGTGGTGTGATGAGCACCAAAAAGTGTATATTTTATACCACAAATTGACGATTTTTAATTGCTAATTCTTGATAAAAATTTGTCTTAAGCACGTATCTGTCTAGTTTATAGGTCAAATGGTACTTGCGATTTTAAAAGCCGTATTTTGAGGAAGATGCGCATTTTAATGATCCTAACCCCAATTTTCGTACCTATTACCATGTCCCCTAAACTAGCCCAATCCAGGCTTACCTTATCCTATACATGTTCAGTGTGTATGTGGTATTATTATTTTTGTTATTTTTAATATAGATATATAGTTTATTTAGGTTTTGTTATTTTTGTTATTTTTATTATAGGATCTTTATTTTTAGTATTTTATTATTTTCTGTAAATATCATATCCTGCGTGTCGTCATGTCTATGTCTTTATATATTTAGGTGTGTGTTTAATATTTTGTTTATAATATTTTTTTAGTATTCTTTGTTTATATTTGATATTTTTTTTTCTATTATGAGTCTTTTTTATATTTTATATGTGCCTCTTTGTATTTTTATACTTTTATTAAGAGTGTGTCGTAAATATTTGTATACGTATTTTCTATTTTATATAATAAAGTACCTACACACACACACACATACACACACTCTCTATTTTCATACACACCATAACACCTCCCTAAGCTATACCCACTTCTCATGTACCTCACCTACACTAAAACATCTCCCTCACCAACTACTATTAATGATCTCCCACATCACATCTTCTCTCTCCTCTCTCCATACCCCATAACCAAAAGCTTCTAACCAACCTTATCATTCCAACCTTAGAATCCAATACCCATATTCCGACCCACCTGCTACCGTAAACCCGTAACCCACCAACCCAAAACCCCCTGCTACATCCTACCCCAAACGCAACCCATGGCTACCTCCTAACCTTAAACCCAGTTGCGACCCACTTCTAAGACCACAACTGCTGACAACCTCAATTGGAAAAATGAACCAATTGCTCCCTGGTCCAAACCTTGAACCATACCCCTTCGGTTTCCTTACCCATGACCAAACCATTACCCATATACCTACTGGAGACCTGATCCTAACCCATCTCCCACGAACCTGGACCATCCACCTGCTCTAAACCCGATTTCCAAACTTAGACTTGTAAACCCATTTCAACTCAAACCTGACCCATTTCCCATATATGTAAAACATAAACCAAAAAAATATAACCCACATGTTCTAAACCCCTATTGTCATTCTTCCAAAAATACCCCCAACTTACCCCACACTCTCATCACCTCATCCACATGCACATGTGTTCATTACTCCTCTCACACCTCACACCCCTCATGCACACCATTACCCTTCCTACTATACCCCTAGCCTCAATCCACCTATAAATTGAATATTTGGTAGCATTTGAGACAATCTTCATTTTAGTTTTTAACTTTATGTAATAAATTCTCCTCCACCCCTCTATAGAGAGTATTTTCATTTTTAGCAAATATCTCAATATGGAGTTGTGTGGTAGACTTTATCTCTAGGATGAATTGCACTCCACCCCTCTATAGTGAGTTTTTGTATTTTTAGCAACTATCTCAATGTAGAGTGATGTGGCTGAATTCATCCCTTTCGGAAGCAACTTCTTCTCCATTCCTTTGTGATGAATATTTGCATTTTTAGTAAATATCCCAACATAAAGTGATGATGTAGAATTTATTTCTTTGGTTGAATTAATGTATAGTTTTATAATGAGAGGATTTATATTTTTAGCAAATCTCTTTCATTATTTAAGAGTCCATTATGAATTCATCCATTATATCGTAAATAGTTTTATTTTTTATTTTTAGTTTTTAGTTTTTATTAGAATAAAATATATTAGTGAGTGATTTTAATTGAGAGAAGTTCGGGTTGTAATTGAAGATTTCATTCCAATTCAAGGCTAAAATGGATTTGATCTATTCCTCTTATTACTTTTATTTAAATCCTCATATGCTTTCATTTTTTTATTCTATGTCTTGGACGGTGATTATAGAGGGCTAATCTCTCATTCAAGGGGTGAATTAATGCCCTCATGAGTCCAATTTAGTTAGTTGACTTGTTAGCACAATTTTATTTATCTCATTTTTCTCTAATTAACTTTTACACCTTAGTTAGTACTTTTAAAATCCATTAAAAATGCAAAAATAGAGAAATCTAAAAGGAAATTAAATAGAAAAATGAATTACATTACTTCTCACTTGTTTCACTCATTAAAGTGGATTGACATCTGTACTTACCGCAGTTCTAGTTTTATCATGTTTGCAGGTTTTCAAGGATTTTATTTAACTTGGCTTCCACAACGACACAACAACATACACAACAAGACAAGTTATCAACTACAATTCGTTCTCCATTGGCCACTTATGGTAAAAGTTGACCACCTTTTAAGAGGCAACAAAGCAAGATAAAAAAAATTGTTCAAAAGAAAATGAAAAAATAAAGGCAACTCTTGTATACTTTAAGTATATTATATTTAAGATGTTATTGCTAACAAATCCTGAAAGTGAAGGTATATGTGGAATGGTCTATACAAAAGATAATTTTATATTTTTTCAAATTAAATATTAAAATTAAATAATTTAACCCAAAATAAAATGTTGCACTAATTTTAAACGAAAGTTGTGTAAATCTGTTTTAGCTAATTTTATTTTATCCTAAAACATGCATCTAGGTGAGTGCAATAAACAATCACACAATTCCCAATGTATGAAGAAAATCCAAATGGAAAAAGTCTCTGACGGCTCAGCCACGCAAATTAATTATGTATAGAATTACAAAGGACTTATAACACGAAATCGTCTCCCTAGCAAGTCTTGATGCTCTTATTTTGTTCAACCTCCGCACAACGACATACAAGATTCCACTCGCACACTACTACAATGTGTGAGTCCACACACGCCTCGATATCCACTAAACAACTCAACAATTGTCACATCATATAGAGTCCACCATATGTAAAAAGATCAGGCACGAGATACATTGCACAAAATATTTCTCTATCAAGATGATGAGAGAATAAACCAAAGGTTCCCACAAACTAGATCTCGAAGCAAAATATGATAAAACTTGGATCTAAAATTAGTTGGACGTAAACCAGGGTTTGGATAAAACTGAAGAGCTTTTTAGTAGAGTTTGTGAACTCAAAACATAGGTTTTTATCTAATAAAGATTCTAATCCCCACTTCTATTTATAGTAGGTTTTCTAAAATCGATATTAGGATGAAGCGAAATTTAGAAAATCTCGAATTTTTCAAAAATTTGAAGGCTCATTCAAATGACTTTGAACCTCGTTCAAACGAAGTATAAGATCTCGTTCGAACACATATCCAACGAGCTATGAAATAATATTCCCGCGAAGACCAAAGTTAGTTCGTTCAAAGTTCATTGGAACCCGTTTTAACGAGGTACCACATACTATTTCTCATTCTAACGAAGTCGCAAGAAATTTTTTTTCTTCAAAAATATTTAAAAGGATAAAATAATTTTAAAACATTTTAAAGACACTTATATAAAAAAGCTAACACCCAAAATAAAATCTCTAAGGATCAAAATATTTATGCATCCATACATGAGATATCCTCGGAACGTGAAGACAAAAAGGAGCACGAAACTCGACACGATGATGTAGATCTTCTAACTCTGCCGCTACGTCTTCAAGAAACCTTGTCATTGGGTAAAAAGGTCAATATACTCACTTCCTAACCTATGACTCAAACAGTTTTATCCAAATACAGAATAAAGACAAAATATATTCAAATTGACTTTTTAAAAAATTTGTCCTTACAAATATCCCATTTGGCTATTCTTGGATAAAATCAAAAATAAAAAGTCCTATGGGAACTTAATCTCGTCTAATACTCAATCCCCAACTCCAAAAGGAAAAAATATAACTTGACCGACTCATAAACCTTTATTTTCATTGCTCGCTTGAAACTTTGCTGCATGTTGCAAACATGCACACTTAAATACACCTTTCAAATTCAAACAGAATACAACAATATATAAAATTTGCATAAGAATAAACTCATCCTATGTTTAATGATCACCGCCTAGGTAAAAATTCTCCCCCAAGATAAATTTATCCTCCTAAAACTAGAGTGAAATATACCATTTCTCTCCTTTTTTTTCGAGGAATAGACAAAGAAAGAATGCATAATAAATTGTTTCTCCCCCAAAAAACCAAATCACCTATCCCCCATAAAAAGTGAGAACATGTGATCTCAATTCGAAATATAGAGGAAAGAATAATACCATGTGGGAAACTCGGTTGTATGATATAGGTCAACTTCGCTAAATTTACCATAAATTGCTAACACTTAAAAGCAAGGAAATATTAATCTAGATAAGACGTCTCATTTCTTTACAATTTTAATCTTGTTAATCCTAATTACTAAGTGAGAATGCAAAATTCAATTGTAATGATAAATAGACAATCCACGATACATCGATGCACGAGGAAAATCCAAATGGGAAAACCCTCGGATAACCAGACGTAGAAAAATTCACTATAGATTTGGTTTTACAAGAAGACTCAATTGACATCCAAAACTTGACTCCACAATCCTCCGCAGATGAAATCTTCAAAACCTTCATACATATCTCCATGCAATCCAATACGCTTCACATAAACTCTTTACCACAGTATCCATTGACTACCATTACTGTCTCCAACAGTGAAAAATCCATCGCACAACCAAGAATATATGATGGGAGAGTATATATGGGTTTGGTTGATGAAAACTCGATCATAAATGATCAAAGATATTTGGATAGTCTTTTTCAAAGTGTATTAGGCATAAACATTCATGAGAAATGGATTTTGAAAACCACCACAACACGCTTTTATAAAAACAATATTTTCTAAAAATGTGGGTTAATGGAAAATACTGGATGAAAACTAATTTTCTTGAAATACACATCGAGTCGTTCAAAAAATATGGTACCTTATTCGAACGATGTAAGAATCACCCTATATATTTGACTTACTTAAGCCTATAATATTGTGACACACCGCCTAATAAAATACCGAGTGATCAATCCTATACCAAATTAAAACAGGAGTCTCATATGGTTCATTCTCAGCATCACTGTCAAAAACCAATTTAATTACTAATAACTTATTAAGCTGGTATTTTTAACCAAACGAACCAAGTTAAACATTCACACATTTTATACATACGAAACTGAAATGGAATAAAATAACCGAACACTCGGTTTGACATAATACAACCAAATCGAAAGCCGCACTAAAAAGGCGGCAAAACAATAAATGAATACATTTGGGCTATCGGCCCGAATGTTACTATAATACCTCATATCTATATCTCAAGGATAGAAGCGTCTACAAAAAACCTGCATGCATCCACAGCTGCTGCAACAATCGTCTGATTCGAAAGAATCATCTTCCAGGTGCCCCTGTGTCTGGACACCTAATATATATACATATAGCAAGAGAGGGGAAAATAGAGAAACGGGTCAGAGCTCGAGTTTTAAAAATATTTATCAAGTGCGTAAATGCCATATTTTAAAATATGAAGTCTCTCATATTTAAACTGGTATCGCACTTTCATGAGATACACCTCACCCCTCTTCTAATAGTCCACACCTATCGCATACCTTTTAAACAACCTAGTTAAGCTACCTGCCTAACTAATCTATTTCACTCATCTTCTTTAAATCCTTATAAATCCGATTACTAAGGACTAAACTTCTCCCCATTCCCAACATTGTGCTACGTTCTAATGCACTAGCTTAACCACAAACCTGACTACGTCTCTACATGGGAAAATACTACCCCCGTCGTAAGGTAAAATCTAATAGCGATAAATCGCACCTAGTACTTCTATAACCACATAAAAAGAAAATGAGCCTACAATCACAGCTCTAACATCTCGATCGCGTCGGAGAACCACGACTCTAAGCATCCACTCATCTACAACGAGACGTTGAATTCTCCTCAAAAAGGAAACTACACTAGCGCTTGACTATTCCCACTAGTCTTCTGGATTATCTTAGGTGTACTAACTCTTGTTGCACCTACACAATTGGGTTATCGCGTGCCTCCTACGACGTTCAATCTAAGCCATAACTTCTCCAAAGCATACTCTCCATCTTTATATACTACGTCGCTTCTATTTCAGACGATATATAAAACTAACTTACCAAGGAACCCATACACCTTTTAACCCATGCCTATCTGCACAACCATTGTAAACATCCCATACGTAACACTCTCTCTAGAAATGGGCCTCATTTCCTCGGACTGGTACTAACACCTGGGTCTTCCTAACTCTAATAATTCGAAATTCAATTCTTCCTATATCAGTGCCACTTACCCCACTGACTTTATCTAATTGTAGTCCTAAGATTGATGTGTTTTCCTACACACGTAAAATGAGTACTATTCTAACTATATCCCTAGTGCCCAAGACCTCTCTCAACTTCCGAAATTTTCTCGATTTCATGCGTGAGACGTCTCGCAGAGTGAAATTCAAACAAGGAACCATCCCATTAAACTACTTGCTCGCATCATCGGTCATTGATATATAACGGCCTAAGGCACTCCATCGGGACGTTTTAAATTATACCTCACTAACCTACTAACGTACTTCTACCACTATGTCCTTCCATCTTGGGGAAATGGAAAGTCTAACTAATCGGGGAGCCTACTCTCTGCAAAAGTGTTACGAACATCACACCCAAAGCATATTTCCTATGAATTTGCCTTCTATTCAAGGCTTCGCTATAAGCCTCAAACCAATTTCGTTTACCTTACCTCACCTATATACTTGCTGTAAGAGAAACATTTGCAGTGCTTTTCCACAACACATCTACTTTTATCAGCCTTTAATCGTCACATGACCCTCAGCTAATATATCATCAAAACCAACATCCTAGTATACAATAACATCTCTCTACTCCCAACGTCGTTAAGGTTCATACGTGGAGTGTCTCGCAAATAGAAATCCAAATAAGGCACCCCTCTGATACACTACTACTTAACTTTGTCGGTTGTGGAGGTATGTCAGCGTAAAACATATAAAATAATAAATCCTGCATACCTTAGGTCATATCTATAAGTTTATCATGCACTAAATTCATGATAGTGAAATATCTACTCACCGAAGTTCCATCTAAACATATAATAAAGGCGAGCTCAACCTGTATCCAGGTGTGATATCGCAACAAAAACCCATTCCATCCTGGAACCAAGGATACGATGGTCTTGCAATCATTAGCCTGTTATCGCTCCAATCATCCACAAATACATTACACTTACAATAGTACCATACTCGTATAACACACACAAAAAGTGCAGTGCAAACCAGACATAAATTCAAAATATCATCACCCACTTTCATAACAAATGATGAAAATAGAACCCCGCTACCACAAAAAAACATATAAATATACCTTTTATAATATTATCGATATCGCCACTAAGTTCGAATTTCACACACGAATCCAGGGTTAACAAAATACTGCGACTCTATCAAAACACATAAAATATACCTCCTTAACAGTAAGCTGCGACTCTATCTAAACACATCCGAGGTGAAACTCATAACAGTAACTTTGTCACTCTCCTTAACTGCTTTAATTGGTTCCCGAACATAGTACACTTATTGTTAGATGACCAACTGCCTTCTGTGCCGAGCTAGTAACAATCTTTACATATAAGTAGAACTTCTCCTTCGGTGAAGGTCGGGACAGTAGTAGTAAAGATCTCAGTGATGTAGATGCTCAATCCGACTCCTGAACTTCAATAGCATGTGCATAATAACTCCTGAATATGCCTCCTTAACTTCAACAGCACAACTAACTCCTGAATATGCCTCCTGAACTTCAACAGCACAACTAACTCCTGAGCAAAAACAACTCCTGAATGATGATTGGTTGGGGCCCCGACCATGTAAGTTTGTGGAGTTGAATTTGATGCTCGACTGCATGATGTTATAAGAATGTGCCACCTAATAAACAACTATATCTGTAATAGAAGCCCCCAAGTGTGGAATATGAACTTTGAATGCTTTCTTGGCCTTCAAGTATGTTGGTCATGCTAGAAAAATAAGGCCGAGGAAATATTCCCTGAAATGACTCCCTGAGATCTTTACATGTTTGCATTTTCATTTTATTGGAAATACTTCGTAAGATGCTTTCCTTGTTGTTTGCCGATGAATATATATATGTAAAAGGACAAATTGTCCTATTTTGCATAGACAATGAAACTTGCTCCTCCTGCTGTTTAATTATAGTGACTTGTCACTCTTTGGGCCTAAGCAATGGAATGATTTTCATCCCATATTCCTTCTTAGTTGTAGTAATCTTACCAGGATTACCTTGTTTACTAGACAGTGGATGTCCAAGGAGGTCACCCATCTTCTTGCCTTGTTGTAGTAATATTACCAGGATTACCTTGTTGCCTAGACAATGGATGCCCAGGGAGGTCACCCATTTTCTTGCCTAGTTTGGGGTGTCCCTTGAGATCACCCGTGATGCCAACATTGTTGGTTAAATTTATTGTTATCGACCAACCAGAGTTGGTGGTTATTGCCGACCAACCAGAGTTGGTGGTTGCTGTTATGCCGACCAACCTTAGTTGGTTTGCTGAATATATATAGAGAAAAGAATTTTCCTGACCAATAGTCCGTTAGGAATATAATAAATGTTGGAGACCTCCTTGGAGCTGAATATATGATTATAAATATTTTTCCGAGCTCCATGCTGAGATAAGTATAAATATGCATCCAAATGGATATAAAGAATGATTTAGAACAATAATAAAGTGTCTCGCTGATCTGTCGAGGCAAAATTGTATAATGCCGAACAAGAATAATATTTTCCAGAACATAAGAAAATGGCCGAGTACTTTTTCGGGCCTGAATATAAATAAGAATTACCCTGACCAACTATCCGTTGGGGGTGAAATATAATAAATGTTGTAGTTCTCCTCGGAGCTGAATAAGTATCTTGTCGAGGAAAATTTTTGCATAATGCCGAACAAGAATAATATTTTGCAGAATATAAGAATATGGCCGAGAACATTGTCAGGCCTGATTATAAATAAGAATTACCCCGACCAACTATCCGTTGGGGGTGAAATATAATAAATGTTGTAGTTCTCTTAGGAGATGAATATGATAATAAGTATCTCGTCGAGCTCCATGCTGAGATAAATATAGAATATGGATCCGAATGGATATATAGAATAATTCGTGCTTGAGCATAGATGAGAGAAATAACAAAATATATAGTGCCTTGTTGAGGTGAAATTTCATAATGCTGAGCAATGATAATAGTTTCCATAAGTTTAAGATTGTTTTCGAGCATTCATCGACACTGAATCTTGTACCTATAAAAATTAATAACTTGATCGAACATCTGTGGAGGCTAAATCAATTAATCATGAGAATAATTTAGTCATCCAATCAATATATGATATGTATTTGCTCGGGAAATAAAAATATCAATTTTAAAATATGAAATAATATATGTCTGGCTGATCTGTCCAGGCAAAATTGCCTGATAATGAGCAATAGCAGTTTCCAGAATTTAAGATTGTGGTCGAGCTTTCGTCGGGATTGAATCTTGTACCTATGGAATTTTAATAAGTTGCTCGAACTCCTGTTGAGACTAGATTAGATAGTTAGTCATGAGAGTAATTGTTCAACCAAACAATATATGATGTGTATCAGCATAAGGCAATAAAAATTTCAAAATATGAAATAATATGTTTTGTGCCGAATGTGTGTCATGTGAGAAGATTTTTTATTAAATATGCTAGACATTTTAATATTATGTAAGAGACCAAATATAAATTTGTTTGGAAAATTCATTCTAAAATAAAGCTTTGGAGCATATTTTATTTAGCTTTAAAAATTTATTTGATTAGAGAAATGTAAGTTAAGAAATAGTAAGAGGTGAATTTTTCTCTTGACAAAATGGTCAATCCTCCATTCCAGGTTGTTGTCGCCGACTAACTTTTTTAGACCTATCACCAACCAATATATAGTAACTTCTGACCAAGAATGGTTGTTGTCGATCTACTCCCTATCAACAATAGATCACTATTATACGATTTCCAACATATAATATTCTTGACAATCCGCCGATCTGTTTCAAAACACACTAATCAAATTTCTGCCGACCGACATATTGAAGACGCCGATCTGCAGTAGGATCTCAATCAACAATAATAAATGATCGTCGACCAATTTAACTGATTCCGATCAACAAGAGAGGTCCTGGAGCCTAAACCGACCAATAATAGATGGTCTGGATCTGCCATTGATCAACAATGGGTGTGCCGATCAACAACACGGTATCGAAGCCAAGTTTTCGACCAACAATCCCCAGTATCCATATGGCGCCGACCAACAATACCTATGTAATTCCTCATTTCAGACAACCCTAAGAACTGCCAAGAAACAAAAATATCAAAATCCATATTGTCGAAAAATATTCCCAATTAATCGAAATCTCTGTCTCCAACCATCTACACCATCTAGTATCAACGCCTGGTATCAAAATCATGCCACCAACTAGTAATAGATGGTCGTGAGGTTTTCGACCTTGTTACTGTAGTATAAATAGTAGGTTGGAACCCTTCGTTGTGGCATCATGACCATGTTGGTCGGTTAGGAAATTGGAGGAAACACTCAACTGCCAAATAAAAGTTGGAGGCGAATTTCTGAGCTTGCTTTGCCATAAATTCATATAAGTCACCGATCAAGATAAATAGTAAACACGAGCACTGTTTGTGGCTTGAGATGTGACCAGGTACTTTGTAATTCAATAGAATTATTTCCCAAACATTTTGTGAGGTTCTGAGCTCTGAATCGGACTGACAAAAAAATTGACCGACAAATCTTCATATCATACTCTAAACCATCTAGATTTGGTTATGAATATATCACGGGCAGTCAGCGTCCGTTCCCATGTAAAAGGTGTGAAATATCAAAATAGGTGAATCGTTATCCCCATGTAACCCAATGAGCAGATTTGTCTACAAAATGTCGATTCAAGATTTATCGATATCTTAAATTGAATACAACATACATTTTCTCAAATAAATCAAATTGATGAGAACACCATATCTGATAAAATTGAAGTGAACACTAGATCTGGGAAAGAATTGTGATTTCTTGGAGAGAGAAAATTATTTCCATCACTTTAACTTTTCTCATTCTCTGATTAAAAATTTGATGGGAATTTGAATAGTCATAAAAGATCTTTCAAAATTCGTTTCAGAATCAACAATGAAAATGATCAAATCTTATCATCATCGTATATACTGGTAGATGTAACCATTCTAAATGTTTATTCCATGATATAAAATTTAAACTTGAGAATCAAGAAAAAAAGTTATGATTTATGAAATCCATCATTTTAGAGATTTCTGAATAAGAATTAATCTAATAGTCATGATTTTAAAATCATGATATGTAATATTTTGCAAATAAAAATTGGACAATTAATTTATGTATATAAACATAAAATCATGACTGAATCAAAAGATGTATGCACAACATATAATTCATTATACATAGAGAAAATAAAAACTTATCTTTTGATGGAGAACAATGCTTGTAACACGTTCCCACAGACGATGCCAATCTGTTGATGACTAGAAATAACATCATATCTTATCGACATCAACAACAGATAAAATGAAGGTATGGAGATGATGATTGAAGATGAAATGGTGATCACATCAAACACATAAGAGTCAAAGGTTTTTAAAGTGGTTCGGCTATGAATAAAGCCTATGTCCACTATTATTTTATTCCTATGGGTTTACAATAGCACAATATGGTGTAGAAAGAGAGATGTGTGTATTTTGTGTATCGTGTCTCTTAGTTGTCCGTCCCTTTGGCTAAGGGAATACATGTATTTATAGTGATGGGAGTTAAAGAGATACAATGTCTTTATACATTCAAACATTTATATCTATATACAATGAATATAACTATTGGTCTTCTATGGTGGTTGGTCTTCCATGAGTTGCTTGGTATGCCATGTGTTGGTTGGTATGCCGATTAACTCTCCTCGGGTGCCGACCAACTCTCATCGGGGGCCGAAAAAGTATAAATATTACCACGTAGGATGACAGGTGTCCTTTTCTGAATGGTCCTCATAGATGGAGAATTTTTGCATCAACACTTGTCTTAACCGAACCAAAACTACTTTAATCGATGCCCCATCTCGGTGCCCTATTATTGTTCTTTAACTCCTACCAGGCAAGATCAAAGCGTGTGGTTCTATGTTCCACATTACAATAATTCTCGTAGTTCCCTTAGCTCCTTCTACTAAAGGAAACACGCTATTGGCCTCAATTACCCTATTTCAATGAATCCCCGGGTGGATGTCCACCAATAGGGTTTCACAAACACAAATTCTCCATAAGTGTTAGCAACACTTACTTGTGATACTATCATTTCTCTGAAGTACTCTCTCTTTATTGTACCTACCTTAATGTGGAACAAAGTTCACTTATCCATATAACTCTTTATTCACTGTTAGCCTCTGACCGATCATCATGTGAATATTTTAGGAACTGCATTTCTTCATTTCTGACAAACCAAAGGAACAAACGGTTAAAAACATCCGTAAGATCCCTCTATTAGCAAAACATCATGTTCCCTCAGGTGACTACCGTTCCCACCATTTCGACATTGCTCCAACGAGAGAATTTTTTTTCCCTCAAATTTTTCACATCTGGGCATTTTCATACATGTTTTAAGCCAAAGCTTCTGAGCCTCCTACTTCCATTGGATAACACTACACTTCCTCCGCAAAATTTGACTTCAACGTATGGTCCTTATCATAGACCCTTTTAAACTTTTTCCCAATTTACTTCACTGGGTAGGTCAAGTTTAGCACCACTCTCTATACTATAGCAGTACTTAAATAAATATAACTACTATATTCAAGTAGTCGTTGCATCAATCCTTGTCAATTCCATAAGGGGAGTGACCTCGACTGTGGCCCTCGTCCCGGACTTCAACTAACAGTTCCAACTAAGCCACGCCTCCTAATTCCCTCATAATGGCCTTCATTGGTCACCCTTCATCGATCAGCACACGAATCTCGAACGAGCGCACAAAAGATTTACTATAATATTACATAATGGCAGGAGAACGAAATCTTACAACAGGAACTAACAATCCTAATCATAAGGCTCTATATCGAATTGAAAGTAATGCTGAAAGCGTAGTACATTCGCACAGATTCCTAAGGACACTAAAACCTGATGCTCTGTTACCATCTGTGACACCCTGCCTAATAAAATACCTAGTGATCAATCCTATACCAAATTAAAATAGGAGTGTCATATGGTTCATTCTCAGCATCACTGTCGAAAACCAATTTAATTACTAGTAACTTATAAGGCTGGCGTCAAAATTTATTTAACTAATCTTTTTAACCAAACCAAACAAGTAAAACATTCACATAGTTTATATATACGAAACTGAAATAAAATAAAATAATCGAACACTAGGTTTAACATATTACAACCAAATTAAAAGTCGTACTAAAAAGGCGATAAAATAATAAATGAATATAGTTGGGCTATCGGCCCAAATGTACTACAATACCTCATATCTAGATCTCAAGGATATAAGCGTCTACAAAAAACTTGCATGTATCCACAGTTGCTGCAACAACCGTTTGACTCGAAAGAATCATCATCCAGGTGCCCCTTTGTTTGTACACCTAATACATATACATATTGCAAGGGAGGGGAAAATAGAGAAATGGGTAAGAGCTCGAGTTTTAAAAATATTTAGCAAGTGCGTAAGTGCCATATTTTAAAATATGAAGTCTCTCATATTTAAACTGGTATCGCACTCTCATGAGATACACCTCACCCCTCTTCTAATAGTGCACACCTATCGCATACCTTTTAAACAACCTAGTTAAGCTACCCTGCCTAACTAATCTTTTTCACCCATCTTCTAGAAATCCTCATAAACCCAAGTACAAAGGACTAAACTTCTCCCTATTCCCCACATTTCACTACATTTCATGCGTGGGATGTCTCGCAAAGAGAAATTCAAACAAGGAATCCCCCCGATACACTACTACATGACTGTGTTGATTGTCGAGATTCATTAGGCCCTCAGTACATAACACATATTATGAAGTCACACACACACACACACACACACACACACACACACACACACACACACACATATATATATATATATATATATATATATATATATATATATATATATATATATATATATATATAGTTCTCACTAGAACTTATGATTCACATTCGTATAAATTCGTATACAAATCTACCGAAAAGAGAACAACACCTTATTCATTTTACTCTCTACGCAAGTCAAGCCGATACGATATCTCGTCTTCATATACAAGTAAGATAATTTATGAAACAAGTATAATTATACCTATTACAAACATAAGTATAATAACCATCCCACCGAGCTATAACTCGAGGATGCATTCTCATAGTTCCTATCCACATCTGGGTTTGCTCAATCAACCACAGTACCAAGCCAGACTCACTCATGTCATGGTAAAAATACAGAACGGTGGAAGAGGACATATTCCCTCCTGAAAGTGGAATACAAATATCGCACTCGTATACGAGACGATATGACTTAGGGATATACTTTCCCTGCTCCTTAAGCCAGGGGATTCACCCATATTATGCAACCTCCCCAGATAGCACTAGAGAAAATGTATAATCTGGCTTTCCATCCGTATGCTCGGGGAAGCCTGGGGAACCAGCCTTTAAGATACAAATATACCAATCACATACCGATATATTTAATTTTGTATCATATATATATACAGTAACAACTCCCGTATATAATATATATCACTTCTTCGATATATATGACTATAATTTTCAATCTCTAATAGCGATAGCCAATAACCCCAAATGTTCCCATTCGTAATAGCATATAAGTATTCTCTTATTAATATATAACTCGCACCTTAATAACTTTTAACGATTTATATATATAATCCTGAATATACCAATTCGTAACAATCAAATAAGTATACTATCGACTTATTTTGGTCCCATCGATTTGTGAAGTTTCTTCCTCTACTGTCTTATATCTCTTTACCAACTTAATCACGTTGATTGAGTCTCTATTTCTTTTTATAGAAATTTGAGATTTGATTTCTGTGATACAGATCATTTAGTTATTTGCTAGATCTCATTTCTTATTTCGAGAAATCTATTTTTGTTGGTTGTTTTCAAAATAAATGTTATTTTCAAACCATAAACCAACAAAACTCTTTCTGATTTCATCTTACTCAAACTTTCTGAGTTAGATCTAGTTTGGGATCTTGATCGGGGATTTCACTTTCAATATTATTTCACATTTTGTGAAATAAGTTAATATTTTCAAATAAAGAAACTATATAGGATCTTGGCCAGTTTGTATAGCAAAATTCCCTCTTGATATGCGGTTATCTAAAAGATCCAAAGTCTGATTTATCTCACTAAGTTGATTTTTGAAACCCTTGCATCTTGAGGGATCTGTTTGTAATTTTATTACTCATATTTTCTGTAATTAAGTGTGATTGAGTTGCATACATGAGCTTAGAGTACTACACCATATACACCTCCACACTACTACACTGAAAAGTGTTGGTGTTGAGATAATGGACTATTAAAGTCGACGTAAAGCTAAAAGGAGTAAAGTTACGAAGCAGGGAGAACATCAGCAACATCAGAACCTTAGGAGAAGTTAGAGCACGCCAGAGGAGTTTGTACATTTCCGAACTTAGTTTAGGTTTGATTATGTGTCTTGATTGTTATATAGCTTATAATATGTTACTCGTTTTTAGTGGACTTTTTACTTTTATGGCGCAGAGGTCGTCGAGGATGTTTCCCTAATTGGGTGGGGTTTTACCACGTTAAAATTTCTTGTGTACACTTCCTCTTCATCTCATCCTTTTCTTAAGGATGTGTTGGTTTACTTTGTTTAAAGTTTTTTTTTCAAAACTGGTAAACCTATAACTGAAATTACTTGTTCATACAGTTTTACGCATCTTGTGCTTAAAAATTGCTTTAAGAAAAGAGTTTCTTCAACAAACTTTACGGAGATATTTAGATAGTTTAATCTTATATTAAACAACTTAAGTGGAACTTTTTCAATTGGTATCACAACTTTGGTTTCTCAAAAATTTTTAAATCTTGTGTTTATGGTTTTCTCAAAACAAATTATGGACGAGAAATTTGAGAGACTAGGTAACCTATCCAGACTCCTTCTCTTTGATGGAACCCACTTTCCTTACTGAAAGGTAAGGATGGTAGCATTCATCCAAGGGACTTTGGGAGATGATGCCTGGGAAGTTATTGAAAATGGTTACACCTTTCCTACTAAACCAGCCGCTGAAGGAAGTACTATGTGGATTTGAAAGTTACTAAGTGAATTCAGTTAGAAGAGAAATAAATTTCACTTAATAACAATAATGGCAAAAGTGCCATATTCATGTCTATCAATGAACACGAATTTTAGAGGATATCTTTATGCTCTACCTCTAAAGAAGCATGGGACACCCAAGTGGCTACACATGAGGGTGATACGAGAGTTAAAGCTGCTAAAACTCAAATGTTAATCCAATAGTATAACTCCTTCATCATGACTGAGACTGAGTCATTTGATGACTTCTATATTAAACTAACAGACATTGTGACCAAATTGCATGTTAATGGTATTGTTTATGATAGAGAGGAAATTGTATCTAAAATACTAAGATCACTTCCACAAAAATTTGATAATAAAAGATATGCAATTGAGGAGATGGATGATCAAAATCTTACACCTGAACTCCTCAATAGAAAATTGAGAACTGTGGAAATGCTATTAGAATTTAAGAAACAATTAACCCAGTTTCAAAAGAGACAGTCTACCTCCAATCTTATTTTTTCATCTAAGTTGACCACACCTAAATTTATCATAACTAACATTGACTTAGACTCTGATGAGGACTGTAATTTAGATACTTTGGATAATCATATTGCCTTTATGTCTAAACAGTTTCAGAAAATTGTGAACTTTCGAAATAAAATAGCAAAAAGACAAGGCAAACCTACTTATCCAAATCAATATAACAACATGCCTCATAAGAGAAGACAAGACAAATACAAGTCTGAGAATCACAAGAGACCTAAGAAAGACCTTTAAAATATTAAATGTTATTGATGTGGAAAGTTAGGAAACATGGCTAGTGACTGTAGAGTTTACTTAGACAAAATTCACCAAAATAATTGGGCTCTTTTAAGCAAGACTTGGGATGACTCAAGTGACTCTGAAAATGATGAACCACAGTCATCTAACACTTATAACCCTTGTATTTCATTATTTTTTAAGATAATCTACAATGATGATGATGAATCTGATCATACCATGACTGATATTGTGCCTACTGGTTTATCTGACTTATTGCTTGAGAATGTTGATAATGCTTCAAATACCATGTGTGTGAGTCAAAGGGAATTCTCTATTGTTGATGTCAATGGGTGTGTGAGTTCTAAAAATGAACCTCCAGGGGACACTGCACACTACACACTTAGCGACTCCGAAAATTACGACCTTCTTGACATTCTCACACTGTACACAAAAACTTTTTAAAAAAACACCAGGCTTGAAAAAACTATCAAGGGTCTTACCCAGAAGATAGAAACCTTAAGTCTGTAGATCAAATAAAATACTGAAGAGAATAATACCCAGTGTATAACTCATGAGAATGAAACCAAAAATTTTGAACAAAAACTAAAAGAGTTTTCTAACTCTAATGAAATTCTAGAAAAGAACAAAGGAATGTTGTTAGAATTGGAACAAACAAAATAAAAGACATCCATAGTCTTCAAAAAATTCGCAAAATTTTAAAAAAATTCTAAGTGTTTTGAAGATTGTGTAGCTGAAAGCAAAACTAATTCTGATGACAGAGCTGGAATAGGTTTTTGTCCCAACTTTCAGACACAAACTAAAAACCTTGAAACCATAAAGTTTGTGTCTGGTGGAAAAAGACCTATTGAAACTTGTTTAGATTTTCATGGATTAAAAAATGATTTTGATAAAAATCAACAGAAGTTAGACATTGGTGAATCAAGCAACTCTAAGACTAATGTTGAGCAAAAGACCAAGTATGTCTGGCCTCCAATTCGACAAATATATTCGACATTTCATCCTGTGCCTCCTAGGAATAAGACTATAGCTCAAAACCTATACAAACCTTTGAATAACAATTTTCCCAAGGTTATGAGTTCAGTGTGCCATCTTTGCTGCTCCTATGGTGATGTATATGGACATTCCTTAGATGGTTGTTATTCCAAACGTTTACGTAATCCAGTCTATACTTCTCCCGTTTACCATAACTTCAACTATTATAGGAGATGCCGAAATAACTATGTCCTTCCTAGAGAGACAGACAAGAACTTTAACTATCGTAATAGAAGGAAAAGGACTATTACTAAAAGTAAATCTACAAGAAGGAATACTAGATTCTATTATAGACTAATTTCTCCAACTGTTTATGACAATAATAAAATTGCGCAAAAATCTTTTAAAGAAAAGACTGAAGCTCGCAAGTTTTATCAAATACGAGCTAATAAGCACAAATTGAAAACTGGAACAATTTGGGTTATAAAAGATGATCTATTACCCTAGTTAAAATATAACAAAGTGATCAGTGCTTTTAGAGATGAACATACTATAACTGGATGGTATTTAGTCTTGGGATGTTCCAAACATATGACCGAGGATGATTCCAAACTTTTAAACAAAACCAACTTCTCTGGAGGAAAAGTCTTGTTTGGAGATGGTGTATGATCCCAGATCATTGGTAAAGGAACACTCTATGAAGAAGGATTACCCATTCTTGAGAATTTTCTCTTAGTAAAAGGACTTAAAGCCAATTTATTAAGTATATCACAGTTTTGTGACTCCAACCATACTGTCACTTTTTCAAAGAACACTTGTAAAATTTTAAATGAAAAAGGTGACTAAATTATTACAAGACTCCGTACTCCAGATAACTGTTACACAGTCAGTCTAAGTACAGAGGTCTGTAATATTGCTAGAATGGATGACAATGAGATATGGCATAATAGGTTTGGTCACATTAACTATTATAATCTTGGCAAATTATGCTCCCAAGAGATATTTAGAGGTCTTCCCAAAATTAAACCAATTTCAAACATTATTTGTAGTCCATGTCAAGAAGTAAAAATTATCAAGGCTGCCCATAAGAAAGTTAAAGAAGTTCTACCCAATAAACCTCTAGAACTCATCCATATGGACCTAATGGGTCCTTCTCGTACTATTAGTCTTTGTGGAAATAATTACATCCTTTTTATAGTTGATGATTTCACTCGATTTACCTGGGTTGCGTTCTTAAAACATAAATAAAAAACCTTTCAAAAGTTTTTGAAAATCTTAGTTCGTATAGAAAATGAAAAACACACCCAAGTAGATAAATTCGTAGTGATAGATGAGGAGAATTCGTAGATTCAGGTATCATAGAATATTGTGACTATAATGGTTACAAAAATGAATTTAGTGCTCCTAAGACACCTTAACAAAATAGGATTGATGAGCGTAAAAATCGCACTCTTCAAGAAATGGCCCGTGTGATGATTCATGTGAAAAACCTACCAAAGTATTTTTGGGTAGAATCCATTCGTACTACGTGTCATATAATCAATCGCGTCTACTTAAGGAAGAATACCAAAAAAACCATCCCATGAGCTTTGGTATGGAAAGAAACCAAACCTAAAATACTTTAGAACCTTTGGTAGTACCTGTTATGTCTGTAAGGACAAAGAACATTTGTCTAAATTCAAAACCAGAGGGGATAAAGCCATCTTTTTAGGATATTCTCCAAATAGTAGAGCTTATCATGTCTGCAATCTTCGTACCAAAACCATGATGGAGTCCATTAATGTGGTTGTAAGTGACACTAATGTAGAAAGTAATACCAAAGAATCAATTATTGTGGATGAGTTCGAAAACATTTTAAATTATGACTCTTCAGAAATTGTTGAATCTTTACCAACTGAGACCCCTGATGTACCTAACTGGGTTTCCAAAGATTATCCTTTAGATAATGTAGTTAGTAATCCTACCGAGCATGTTCGTACAAGATCTCAACTTCGTAACATTGCTCATTTTGCATGCTTTGTGTCTCTTATTGACCCCAAAACTGTAAATGAAGCCTTGAATGACACCTTATGGATAAGTGCTATGCTGGAGGAACTTCTTCAATTTGTCATTAATGATGTTTAGTATCTTGTATCCAGGCTTGAAAATAAAAGGGTTATTGGCACACCTAGGATTTTTAAAAATAAGACTAACGAATATGGGATGATTATTCAGAATAAAGCTAGATTAGTTGCCCTGGGAAACTCTCATATTAAAGGAATAGATTTCGAGGAAACCTTTACTCCTGTCACTCGCCTCGAATCTATTCGCTTAATTTTTGCCATAGCATGTCATTTGCATTTCACTTTATATCAAATGGATGTTAATTCATCTTTCCTTAACGGAATTTTATCTGAGGAGACCTATGTAGAACAACACAAAGGGTTTGTTGACCATCATCACCCAAATTATATATATCGTCTTAAAAAATATCTTTATGGGTTAAAATAAGCTCCTAGGGCTTGGTCTGAGCGTCTATCCACCTTTCTTTTAGATAATGGATTTAGGAGAGGAGGGAATGACCAAACCTTATTTGTCAAAAAATTGACAACAATATTACTATTGCTTAAGTTTATGTTGACGATATCAGTTTTGGTTCCACCTCCCCTTTAAAAGTTAAGACCTTCTCTGACATTATGCATAAAGAATTTCAGATGTCACTTATGTGGGAATTATAATTTTTCTTAGGACTCCAAGTTAAACAAAATTTAGAAGGATTATTTCTGCCGTAGTTTAAATATGCTTAAGAGATTGTTAAGAAGTTTGTCCTAGAAACAACTAAAGACGCTAGGACTCCGATGAGTACCACTGTCAAACTTTCTAAAGATGAGAATGGCAAATCTATTGATACCACCTTGTATCGCAGTATGATAGGAAGCTTACTCTATCTTACTGCCTCCCGTCCTGACATCATGTACACTGTCTGCGTGTGCCCGGTATCAAAATAATCATAAATAAAGTCACCTTTTGTGCGTTAAAAGAATTATCAATTACATCAAAGGCACTCTAAACTTAGGACTTTGGTACACTAAAGACACCACCAGTACTATAGTAGGTTACACCCATGTTGATTGGTCCGGTTGTATCGATGATAGTAAGAGTACTTCAGGAGCGTGTTGCTACATTGGTAATAACTTGGTAGGATGTAGTAGTAAGAAACAAAACTGCATTTCCTTGTCTACTGCCGAATCCGAATATATTACAGCAGGAAGCTGTTGCTCTCAATTAATTTGTCTAAAAAAATGCTAAAAGATTATGGTATCACCGAAGACAAGTTACATCTATATTATGACAATCAAAGCGCGATTAATATTTTTAAAAATCATGTTCAACACTCTCTGACTAAACATATTAAAATCAGATATCATTTCATACACAAGTTAGTTAAATCTAAGGAGTTAGAAATAAATTACCTTCCGACTTAATTGCAATTAGATATTGTATTTACTAAACCTTTAGACTTTTCTCGTTTTGAATCTTTAAGCAAGTCAATTGGTGTGATTTTTACAGAATGATGTTATACGATTTTTGACTATTTTTCTTTACCTTTTGTCCATTTGAGACAAAATGGGGGAGAAACTTGAGACTCATTTGAATACCTTAATTGTGTAAATTTCTAAAAAGCTTGATCTTAGTGTTTATCTACAGGAATCAATACCGTTTTTACATCAGATTTTGTCAGGGTATTGGTCTATAATTAGTTGAGTTATGTACTTTTCTTTTCTAAGATATTGGGTAGATAGAAAATTTTGTATAGGAATAAGTTTTTCTTATTTCTTTTTGTATCCCTACGATTCCTTATTGACTCAAAGAAGATTTTGTCTCATATTTCCAAAGGGGGAGATTAAAGCACTCTATATCTTTGACTTACTTAAGTCTATACTATATAAGTGCTCATCTAGTTTGGAAATTGTGAAAAAATTTGAGCCCCATCCCTAGTTTCCAAAGAAACCTTAGAATCTACATGATGCCTCTATAAGTTCTTAAAGATAGCTCACCAACACCACACACTAGGATTGCATACATACATTATATCATGGTATAATTAATTGTGTGTGAGTTAATTCCTTTAAAATGGATTTTATAATATTTTTAGGAATTTTCAAATAATTTCTAAGATTTTAAAATGATTTTTAGAAATTAAAAATAATGGTTTTAAAACCTTTGGGGCTAGATTATAATTTGTTTTTATAACATAAAATCTGGTTGGGTAGAAACCGAAAGCGCTTGAGAATATTGTGGTTACAATTTGTTTTTCTATCAATTCTAAAACACGCATTTTTCATTAAATCTCGGCCTTACACGTGTTGCCTTTATAACGTTCAGATATGTGTTTTCTCCCTCTCACATACTTAATCTTATCTTTGAACCATTGTATCTATTTTAATCTACGATTTGCATGTGGTTTCTTCCAATCCCCGTGTTTATTTTTGAACCAATTAAATCTGTTTTAAAACCGGTGGGTTTGAGAAAGCGTGTAATATCGATTTAAATTAAATTCGCAAGTTTTCAAGTAACCATTATTTAATTAGAGTATACTTTTTAATCAAATAAATACAGCCCCTAAACATGCATCTAAATTAACCCATAAAAAACACAGCATGCAACACAGTAAATATGCTGAGACACAGATTTCAGGAAAAAATCCCTTTCGGGTAAAACCTTTATTTCACTATGAATATATAAATCGCAACTTACAATTACATAGAGAAATCTGCAATGGATCAACGCACATCCAACCCACAAAGACACGCAGTCTTGAACTCAGCAAGAGAATACACGCAGCACCCTCCAAGGACTCGCAACCTAAATAACAAAGGAAGAACCACAACTCTCCTCGTTGACACGCTTCCATAACACTTTGTAGAGACTCACTCAGCAATGACACGCAGCCCTCGGTTGCAAATATCTCCCCACAAAGATTGAATAATAGCAAAGCTTGTGTTCTAGGGTTCCAAAAGATTCACAAAAGTAATTGGGATTTTTGTGTGTGAATCAAAAAGATGTTTAGCACATCAAAAATCGAAGTCTTGTTATGTTTAACTCTTAGAAACGTTTTCTCAAAGACTTAGAAAATTCACCACCGAAATAGGTGTATATATGAAAAATACGAGTCGGTGGTAAAAACACTCACGAAACTATTCAATTTGATCTCAGGCGGACCGATCCAGCTTGGAGGTGGATCGGTCCGACCTCTGATCGGTTCGTTTTTGAACAGGGCCTCTTCGGTTTGCAATCGATTCGGGGTTTACTGGTGCAAAGCGGATCGGTTCGGTATAGAGGCAGACCGGTTCAGAGGCGAATCAGTTCATTTTTAAAAGGAGCGGACCGGTCTGATTTACCAAAAAATAAAAAATCTTTTAAAAGTCTCATTTTGCTTGAAAAAACTTACTTCTTATTTTTATAAAAAACATTTCATAAAAATTTTCCAATACTAAGTATGAAACTTTAAGGGACTTAAAAATAAAACTTTACCAAGTTCATTCTCGCAGAGGTTATGATGTTGAAGACGCTTTGATATTCGGATCCGTTAACATAGATGCGATCTTGAGTTTCTTTGACGGTGTAACGGCGTATGACATACATATTGACAATGGACAAAAATGTCCTTACAGGGTTGATAGCCTTTAGATTAACTTCGAATTAATCTTGATCGTTCATTTTACCTTGATGTTCCAGATACTTATTCTCGCATTATATAAGGAGTCTTCATCTATTATTTTTCAAATTTTGTTACTCTAACCACTGAGAGAAAATAGAGAGAAGAGAGAGAAAGTGTTAGAGAAAGAGAGAGAGATAGTTCGAAGAGTTTTTGTAAACCGTAACTCAAACTTCAACCAAATCCAAACCAGAAAATCTTTTTCTAAGTGTTTATAGTTCGTGATTTGTGAACTTTCTTCCTCTTCTATCTTATATCTCTTTACCAACTTAATCACGTTGATTGAGTCTCTATTTCTTTATATTGAAATATGAGATTTGATTTATGTGATACAGATCACTTAGTTATTTGCTAGGTCTAATTTTTTATTTCGACAAATCTATTTTTATTGGTTATTTTCAATATAAATGTTGTTTTCAAATCCTAAACCAACAAAACCCTTTCTGATTTCATCTTACTCAAACTTTCAGATTTAGTTCTAGTTTAGGATCTTGATTGGGGATTTCACTTTTAATATTATTTCACGTTTTGTGAAATAAGTTAATATTTTCAAATAAAGAAAGTGCATAGGATCTTGGCTAGTTTGTATATCAAGATTCGCTCTTGATATGCGATTATTTGAAAGATCCAAAGTCTGATTTATTTGACTAGGTTGATTTTAGAAACCCCTGCATCTTGAGAGATCCGTTTGTAATTGGTTATTCATATTGTCTATAATTAAGTGTGTTTGAGTTGCATGAATGAGTTTAGAGCACTACACCACATACACCTTCACACCACCACACTAAAAAGTGTTGGTGTTGAGATATTGGACTATTAGAGTCGACATAAAGCTAAAAGGAGTAAAGTTACGAATCTGGGAGAACATCAGCGACATCAGAACCTTAAGAGAAGTCAGAGCACGCCAGAGGAGTTGGTACATTTCTGAACTTAGTTTAGGTTTTATTGTATGTTTTGATTGTTATATATCTTGAAATATGTTACTCGTTTTTAGAGGACTTTTTACTTTTATGGCGTAGAGGTCACCATGGATATTTCCCTAATTGGGTGGAGTTTCACCACGTTAAATTTTCTTGTGTACACTTACTCTTCATCTCATCCCTTTCTTAAGGCTGTGTTGGTTTATTTTGTTTAAAGTTTAGTTTTTCAAAACTGGTAAACCTATAACTGAAATTACTCGTTCATAGAGTTTTACACATCTAGTGTTTAAAATTTGTGTTAAGAAAAGAGTTTCTTCAACAAATTATTTGGATCCATTTAGATAGTTTAATCTTATATTAAATAACTTAAGTGGTACTTTTTCAATTGGTATCAGAGATTTGGTTTCTAAAATTTTCTTAGATCTTGTGTTTCTAAAATTGTTTTCTCAAAACAAATTATGGACAAGAAATTTGAGAGATGAGGTAACCTGTCCAGACCCCCTCTCTTTGATGGAACCATTTTTCCTTACTGGAAGGTAAGGATGGTGGCATCCATCCAAGGGACTTTGGGATATGATGTCTGGGAAGTTATTGAAAATGGTTAAACCTTTACTACTAAACCAGCCGCTGAAGGAAGTACTCTGAGGACTAGAAAGTTACTAAGTGAATTCACTAAAGAAAAGAAACATGTTTCCTTAATAATAATAAAGGCAAAAATGCCATGTTCATGTCTATCAATGAACACGAATTTAAGAGATTATCTTTCTTCACTACCTCTAAGTAAGCATGGGACACCCTAGTGACTGCACATGAGGGTGATACCAGAGTTAAAGCTGCTAAAACTCAAATTTTAATCCAGCAGTATACCTCCTTAATCATGACTGAGACAGAGTCATTTGATGACTTCTATATTAGACTGACAGACAGTGTGACCAAATTTCATTCTAATGGGATTGTTTATGATATAAAGGAAATTGTATCTAAAATACTAAGATCACTTCCACAAAAATTTGATAATAAGAGATATGCAATTGAGAAGATGGATGATCAAAATATTACACCTGAACTCCTCAGTAGCAAATTAAGAACTGTGGAAATAGAATTAGAATTTAAGAAACAATTAACCCAGTTCCAGAAGAGATAGTCTACCTCTAATATTATTTTTTCATCTAAGTTGACTACACCTAAATTTCGCATACCTAACATTGACTTAGAATCCTATGAGGACCATAATTTTAAAACTTTGGATAATCAGATTGCCTTAATGTCTAACAGTTTAAGAAAATTGTGAACTTTTGAAATAAAATAGCAAAAAGACAAGGCAAACCTACTTATCCAAATCAATCAAACAACAGGAGTCATGAGAGAAGACACGAAAAATACCAATCTGACAATCACAAGAGACCTGAGAAAGACCTTAACAATATTAAATGCTATAGATGTGGAAAATTAGGACACATGTCTAGTGACTCTAGATTTAACTTAGACAAAATTCACAAACGTAATAGGGATCATTTAAGTAAGACTTGGGATGACTCAATTGACTCTGAAAATGTTGAACCTGAGTCATCTAACACATTTGAACCTTATATGTTATTCTTTTCTACGATAATCTATAATGATGATGAGGAATCTGATTATACCATGACTAATATTGCGCCTACTGGGTTATCTGCTTTATTTCTTGAGAATGTTGGTAATGCTTCAAATGCCATGTTTGTGAGGCAAAGGGAATGCTCTATTGTTGACTTCAATGGGTGTGTGAGTTCTAAAATGAACCGCCAGGGGACACTGCGGACTGCACACTTAGTGACTCCAAAAATGCTTACATTCCTGACATTCACACACTATACACAAAAACTCTCAAGAAAGGTACTAGGCTTGAAAAAAGTATCAAGGATCTTACCCAGAAGATAGAAACCTTAAGTCTGATGATCAAATAAAATGCTGAAGAGTATACTACCCAATGTCTAACTCATAAGAATGAATCCAAAAATTTTGAACGAAACAATAGATTGAAATAAATCAATAAAATCAAAATCCCCACTAATGATGATTTCCCCCTTTTTTTCCTGAAAAAGACAAAGGGGTAGAACATGCACCTAAAAGTTTAATTTATCACATAAAAAGCAAATGACATCACAAGAGAAATGTAATGGAATATCACAACATGACATAGCAATAACAAAATGAGAGATAAAACCACTATAAACGGTATACACCAAATGGGAAGCACAACTCACAATATATATATATATATATAATGAAATTCAAGTGTAGAAGAGTACACAAGTGATCTATAATATAATGTATCAAATACATAACAAGTACAGTATGGGAGAAACTATAAAAGGTAAAACAATGAATACAACTCTCAAAAGTACATCAGAACATCAACTTCCATAAGACAATCACTGATCCACATCATCACCAACATCATCAGTCCTATCATCATGTTACAACGCTAAATGAGATTAACCATATCTTCTAATCTTATCTTAGCGATGCAAATCCTCAATATGCTGCATCATCATAGATTCTATGATGGCCTATCTCTCCCGAGCATGCTCCATCTTGTCCATAAGCACCTGAAACATCTAACGATCCTACTTTTGGTCAGCTACTATTTGTTGTACCTATGAAAAAAGTTCCCTAATCTCCTTAGACTCAATGGGTTAGGGGTGGGAGGTAATGGATGGAATGCACCCAGAAGGAGTAGAAAAAAAAGCAGGCTGAGAAGAAGTTGACTAAGATATGTGGGGATCAGGATACTGACTCTGGGAAGCATAAAGGAATAACGATAAAAAGTCTTATAGGTGGTCAATGGGACATTAGGGGGGGGTGGATGGTGCACTTAGCATAAAATCAATAGAGAGTTATGAGTATTGAAAAAGGAAGGGCTAGCCCCTAGTGCCAGAATTTCTAACAAAACTTGGGATCGAGTGTATGAAATTCAGGATGTCGATGATGGAACCTTGGCTGATAACATACATGAGGAGGAAATGGTTCCGTGTGATTTTTGTATGTTTTGCACGTGGAATATGACACACGCAAACGGTTAAATTAAGGATCCTCAAATCTGCATTAAGTTCAGAATGTAAAGGAATAGACATGTCCATTCAATGCCTGTTAAAAATAACATCCTTCGTGACATTAATCTCCGATGACTCATGATTAGGCCGTAGAAATGTAGCATTTGGGGCCATTGGGAGAGAAATATGGGAGCCAATAAAGTCCTCAATAATGGTGATGTAATACCCCGTATTTTTTATGGTATATTAATTTGGGGATTTATTAAATTTAATGAGAGTATATGATTTGATAAAAATCCGGAAATTAATTGTGTTATACTTATTAACGTGACGTGAGTTAGTAATTATATGAAATTGTTGAATATTACTTATGAGCATAGTAATATATGTTATTGGTTATATTAAATGTCACGAGTGAATGAAATGACAATTTTGGGTACTTTAGTTGGGACGCGCCCGTGTCGCGTCGGGACTAATTATTAATATATAAAAGTGAATATTTTATAAGTTATTCATATGGTCATTTTGAGTGAGCCAACGCGTCCGTAAGGGTCGAGATAGTCAGAAAAGTGTACCCGGGGGTTTAGTTTGGGTCTCGGGATGTTTTTAGGCCTAATTAGTGACCCGGGAGGGCATTTTGGTCATTTTACAAAATAGGGTAATTAAACCCACGAATTTCAGCCATCCTTAGCAGCTATTTAGGTCAGCCTTTTAGGGTTAGAACATTCATAACCCTAGTACGGCCATTGGAGAAGAGAGGAGAGAGCTCTCAAGGTGATTCAAGGCCAAATACACCACCGTTTGCACCGCCGTCACCACCAACACGTAGATCTCGAGGAGGAGAACGCAACCACACCAAAATCAACAGGAAACCAGACCTCTGAAATCCCAGGCAAGTGTTTAAATTGTGAATTTTTGTTGGTGCAATATTCATATTAGTCTAGGAATGATTAGGAGTATAATCTATGGAAGAAAACCCCAATTCTTGATAGGAATTTGCATGTAGAAGTCATTAAAACCATATTCTGGAAACCTTATGGGATGTAGATGATTAACCCACGGATTTTTGATGATTATGTAGAAGGAAATTCTGGAGAAAACTGATTAGAACAAAAGTTAAGAAAACTTTAGGGTTCTTGATGATTAGATGGATTTTGTGTTGTTTAACCATGATTAATTATGGAAACACGCATGCTTAACGTTAGAAACATCTGGAAATATATTAATATGATTGTAGTATAAGATTTGAGACGATTAGTGTTGGAAAATATGTATTTGGATGAAGAATTTTCATGAAACCCGTAACTGCACTTCTTCAGAAATCGAAATACCTGTTTGATCGATCGATCGACCCTTCCTGGCAGCCTCTTATTTCCGCATGTTTGATTAGTTGAAATTAATTTATCATGAAATAATTCTTGGGCATTATGAATAAAATATTTTGGGATATAGGAGTGACCAGTAGGACATATGATTAAGTGTTGAGAACTTTATTATGTGACGATAATTGGGTTTTAGGGACAATTACTTAAGGAATGATGAGACTACGTATTTCAAGTGAGAGATTACGTCGAATACTAACGATAGTGATTAGACGCCTACCTACTGAATTTGTTACTTGGATGGATAGAACCCATGAGTGTCCCATAACTAGTGAGAAAACCCTTCGAGTTAAGGTTAGAGTCGAAACCTTATACGTTGTACTAATTATGTGAAATTAAGGATAAATGTGGTAATTATGGGTAATGAGAGGAACCTATATTAATATAATGAAATTGGTATATTTATATGAATGTGTGTACATATATCATATACATGTGAAAAACATACCGCGCTACTTGCTATCCTTGAGGTTACCGCGCTGGGACAAGTCTTATCTCGATGGGACCTTTATGGGGGATATTGACTTGTACCCTAGAAGATAGATATCCTTGGTACAGGCTATTGAATTAATAGTTCAGACGGTCCTAAGAGACGCGAGTATGTGCCATCCTCTTAGTGACTTGGAATCTATGCTTCGCCTCACTATTGTTTGTGTATGTGTTAATACAATTCGAGAGTGATTCCGAATTTGTATTCCCCTTGATATGAGTGGTATGGGGTTTGGGATAGTGGAAGTATGCACGCACCATAGCTTTAGTTGGGGTGCTGTTATATATATATATATTATTCATGTAGTTAATATATATATGAGATTATGGAATTTAAACTGACTACTTTGATTTGATAAGTAGGATATGGTAGTTGACTCAAATAATAAATACTGTTTTGCGAGAATATAATATGTCACTGGGAACTTTATAAATTGATGAAGCTAAAACGAGAGTTGTGCTACAAGTTGAAAGTAACCTTTTTAAATAATGACATTGTCCGTTTTTGAAAACTTATGAGTAAGTTAAGTTAAATTAAATTATTGGGAAGGTTAGTATGATAAAAATTGTTAAGTTAAACCATTTGGGAAGGTTAGTACGATAGGCGTGCACATTAGAAGAGAGGTGAGAATTTCTCAAGAGAGTGTCGAACTAATATGTTGTTGCATTGGCCTGTATCAATTTAAATACTTGCTAAACAAATTTTAAATCATACACACTTTCGGGCTCTGACCCGTTTTCTCTCTCCCTCTCCCCCTTGTATATATATGTATGTATTTCAGGTGCCCAGCCACAGGGGCGTCTTGCTTAGGATCTCTTGGAAGGAACGCGCTGCAGCTTAGGTGGGAGTTGCAGGTCTTTTGATTAGACGACTTCGTTCATTCAGATCCACTCTTAGCACTTTCATTTAGATGGGCATGTGTAGCCCTTTCCATTATTTCTTTATGTTGGGACATTGTTATTTCAGTTGTTTCCTAGTTCGTTATTATGGGATTTTGTTCAGGATGGATGTATTACTTTATTTTCTCGCATGTTGACATTCGTTGATGGATGTTTTATATATTGGATTTTTGGTTCCAGTTTATTGTGGCGTGAATCTTATTCATTGATCTTTGTTAAATAAATAAATCTTTTCTTTAAATAAAATTTGGAAGTTAATGTTTAAAATTGGTTTTGACACTTAGCTTAATTTTAGGGTGTTAATTGGAAAGTTTCTTTTTACGACAGTGATGCTAAGAATGAACCAAACTGTTCACCTTGATTTAATTTAATAAAGGAGTGATCGCCCGGTATTTAATTAGGCGGGCTGTCATAGGTGGTATCAGAGCATCAGGTTCTAGTGTCCATAGGATCTGTACGGCTTATTTCGCTTTCAGCTTAACGTTTTTGCTATAGAGCCCTAGCATTAGGAATGTTGTATTCATTTTTAATCATTGGGAATTCGTACTTCTGCGATTTGACGATACGAATATTAAACTTATTCTGTTGAAATTGTAAAACTTTCAGTGGGCCCGCCAGGAAGAACAAGCTAAGGCCATTTGGGAAGATTACGAGCGAGGACAACTCACGTTTCAGGTGTCTCCAAAAAGGGTACCAATCACCGAAATTGCGGGCATTGTGGCACGAGCAGTTACCACTGCAGTTTTACAGTACCAAGAACGCAGCATACAACTTACAGGAGGCAAAAGACCTAGAGAGGTTAACCAAAGGCATGTGACTAAAGCTGACAGTCGTGCGAAGGCACCGAAATTGCAACAACAAACTACTCAAGACCGAGTTAGTTCCGCAAGTAACAAAATTTTTGTAAAGGGCCAAAAGCGTCAGGGCCAACGAAACCAGATTCAGAATAAAATCACAAAGAGGTGTTTAGGTTGTGGAATGGACGATCACAAACGTCAATTTTGTTCGAACCAAACTGGGGATAAACTATAATTCGACCAGCGAAGAATTTTGAAACTCTGCTATAAATGTTTACAGCCGGACCACAAGTGGAGGGATTGCCCTCACCCTGACAGGGTCTTTCCGCAAATTTCCCCTCAAGGTTAGCAAGACCAGGGAAAAGGTGAGACTAGTCAACGAAGTGATGAAGTGAAGAAGTTTCGAGAGAAGCGTTTTCAGTGTGGCAGGAAAGACCATAGTTGTCAAAATTGTCAAGAGAGAAATAAAGCCCCAAGTCGGCAAGGACAGCAAGGACGACACCGCCAGCAGCAGGGTCAGAAGGGGAGGAACTTCAGAGGCATATGTTTTGTATGTGACAAGCATGGCCATAAGCGCCAGGATTGCCCAGAGGATTATAGGGCCCCACAACAGCAGGGTGCCCGCAATGAGCCACGGAGGCCACTTTTTCCTGCTGTCCTACTAGCCATGCCAACAACTCCAGTGAAGCAATGGCAGTCACTATATGGACGTGTCTATAACAGTATGTTTCCTATCCATGGTACTATGGGTCGGGTTTTGTTTGATACGGGGGCAACGCATTGTTTTATAGCTACGCGTTTTGCGAAGGCCTTAGGGTTGTTAGCCACAGCAGAGAGCACAGTGACGTGTGTAGACTCACCATTGGGGAGTGGGTCAATTATTTTCTTTATATGCTGGGGAGTGGGGATAGAGATCGGTAGTCTGGTATTACCTGCAGACATGTTAGTTTTAGACATGCATGAGCACGACGTTATTATTGGTATGGATTGGCTCGCAGCTTATAGAGCCATGATTGATTGCTTCGGTGGGAGCATTATTTTTGCCATTCCGGGGCAAGAGATGTTTGTAGTGGCAATGCCTCACCCAGAGGGAGGCTCGACCGCTCATTTATATTACATAGAGGAGGATGCCTCTAAGGAGGTTGTGATCCCTTTGGATTCGATCCCAGTTGTTAGGGAGTATTCTGACGTGTTTCAGGAGATACCAGGCCTACCCCCAGTCGAGAGATAGACCTTGTTATAGACCTATTACAAGATATGAGACCTATTGCACGCGCACCGTACCGTATGGATCCAGTAGAGATGCGAGAGCTACGAGATCAGATAGAGCAGCTGTTAGGTCAGGGCTTCATTCGCAGGAGTACCTCACCTTGGGGCGCTCCAGTTTTGTTTGTGAATAAGAGAGATGGTTCACTGAGGTTGTGTGTGGACTACCGAGAGTTGAACAAGGTCACGATACGGAATAAGTATCCGTTGCCTCGAATCGATGATCTGTTCGACCAACTGAGGGGAGCAACTTTCTTTTCAAAGATAGATCTGAGGTCAGGGTACCATCAGCTACGTATTAGGGAGTAGGATGTTTCAAAAACTGCTTTCTTGACGAGATATGGGTTTTATGAGTTCAAAGTAATGCCATTCAGCCTCACTAATGCTCCAGCCGTATTTATGGACTTAATGAACTAAGTATTCAGAGAGTTCTTGGATCAGTTTGTCATTGTTTTCATAGATGACATCTTGATATATTCCCATTCTGAGGAGGAGCATGCCGAGCACTTGAGGCAGGTTCTTCAGACTTTACGAGAGCATCAGTTGTATGCTAAGTACGAGAAGTGTGGATTTTGGTTGCGAGAGGTACAGTTCTTGGGCCATGTTATTTCTGAGCAGGGGATAGCAGTTGATCCGAGTAAAGTGTCAGCGGTAAGGGAGTGGGGACAGCCCACGACACGGACAGAGGTGCGTAGTTTCTTGGGATTAGCCGGATACTACAGGAGATTCGTTCGGGGATTCTTCAAGATAGCGGGTCCATTAACGAATTTGACTCGCAAAGGGGTACCGTATGTTAGGGATGATGCTTGCCAGTTAGCTTTCGACGAGCTGAAGGACAAGCTTACTTCAGCACCAGTCCTTGCTTTACCGAAACCGGGTGTGGAGTACCTGGTTTACACCGATGCGTCTTTACGGGGACTTGGAGGAGTACTTCAGCAGGAGGAGAAGGCTATAGCTTTTGCTTCCCGCAAGCTTAAGCCACATGAGAAGAATTACCCCACCCACGACCTGGAGTTAGCAGCGGTCGTATTTGCATTGCGGATATGGAGACACTATCTATTGGGAGATAAATTCCGTTTGTTCACAGACCATAAATCACTGCAGTACCTGTTCACTCAGCGAGAGCTGAATATGCGTCAGTGCAGGTGGTTAGAGTTTGTGAAAGACTACCAGTTTGACATACAGAATTGCTGATGCGTTGAGCCGCAGACCGGTAGAGGATGTAGCGAACGTTTGGAAAGCAAAGTGGAAGGAGTTGGGTCACCAGGACGCAGTAGCCCGTTCTTTCATATCTATTATGACTGTCACACCCAAGATTGTTACGAGGGTAATACAGGCACAGACCACAGACCCGTTTTGCCAGGAGCAGATTGTACGACTTTTAGCCGAGGGTGCTGAGTCCTATTCTGTTAGTTCTGATGGAGGTTTGCGGTTTAATGGGAGATTGGTGGTTCCTGAAGGAGCAAAGTTACGTCATGAAGTGATGACTCATTCGCATGGGTCCCTATTTTCAGTACATCCGGGAGGCGATAAGATGTACCAGGACATGAGGCGGCAATACTAGTGGAGTGGGATAAAGAAGGACATTGCTGATTTTGTGTCCAAGTGTTCTACCTGCCAGCTGGTTAAGGTGGACCACCAGAAACAATCAGGATTGCTTCAGCCATTGGAAGTACCCGCGTGGAAGTGGGAGAGTCTTTCCATGGACTTCATTACAGGGTTGCCTACATCACAGAGGGGCCACGATTCTATCTGGGTGATTGTAGACCGTTTGACCAAAGCGGCTCATTTTCTGCCGGTGCGGACAGATTATACCACGGGTCAGTATGCTCAGTTATTCATCGCTGAGATTGTAACATTACACGGGGTGCCCCTGAATATTGTGTCGGATAGAGACAAGATTTTCGTGTCACGTTTTTTTTTTTTGGGAAAGCTTTCAGGAGGCTATGGGTACTGAGTTGAGGTTGAGTTCAGCTTACCACCCACAGACAGATGGACAGACAGAGCGTACTAATCAGATGTTAGAGGATGTGCTACGCATATGTGTTATTGATTTTGGAGGAGGTTGGGAGCCACATCTTCCACTGGTAGAGTTTGCTTATAATAACTCTTATCAGTTCACGATTGGCATGGTTCCATTTGAGGCGTTGTATGGCAGGCCTTGTCGTTCCCCAACTTGTTGGCTTGAAGTGGGGGATAACAAGTTGTTAGGACCAGAGGTGATTCAGGAGACCTCTACGAGGATTGAGATGATCAGGAGTCGCATTCGAGTAGCCCAAGACAGGCAGAAGAGCTACGCCGATGCGAAACGGTTCTTTAGGGAGTTTAAGTGGGGGACCAAGTGTTACCGCGTGTGTCTCCTATGAAAGGAGTGATGAGGTTCGGGAAGAAGGGAAAGTTGGCTCCGAGGTACGTGGGACCATTTCCCATCATTGAGAGGATTGGGCCAGTTGTATATAGATTGGGATTGCCGGAACATTTACATCGCATTCACGATGTATTTCACATCTCGTCGTTGAGACGATACCTTCGAGATGATATGGCCCATTCTCACATCGCGATAGATGAGATCGATTTACAGCCTGATAACTCTTACGAGGAGAGACCGGTGGCTATCCTAGACTATAGTGAGAGGAGATTGAGATCGAAGATAGTTCCACTTGTGCGGATCCAGTGGGAACATCATAATGTGGAGGAATCCACTTGGGAGCGCGAGGCAGATATACGCGAGAGATATCCAGATTTGTTCTTACCAGGTATGCCTTATTTTCCGAATTTCGGGACGAAATTCCCTTATTAGGGGGGGAGTATGTAATACCCCGTATTTTTTATGCTATATTAATTTGGGGATTTATTAAATTTAATGAGAGTATATGATTTGATAAAAATTCGGAAATTAATTGTGTTATACTTATTAACGTGACGTGAGTTAGTAATTATATGAAATTGTTGAATATTACTTATGAGCATAGTAATATATGTTATTGGTTATATTAAATGTCACGAGTGAATGAAATGACAATTTTGGGTACTTTAGTTGGGACGCGCCCGTGTCGCGTCGGGACTAATTATTAATATATAAAAATGAATATTTTATAAGTTATTTGTATGGTCATTTTGAGTGCGCCAACGTGTCCGGAATGGTCGAGATAGTCAGAAAAGTGTACCCGGGGGTTTAGTTTGGGTCTCGGGATGTTTTTAGGCCTAATTAGTGACTCGGGAGGGCATTTTGGTCATTTTACAAAATAGGGTAATTAAACCCACGAATTTCAGCCATCCTTAGCAGCTATTTAGGTCAGCCTTTTAGGGTTAGAACATTCATAACCCTAGTACGGCCATTGGAGAAGAGAGGAGAGAGCTCTCAAGGTGATTTAAGGCCAAATATACCACCGTTTGCACCGCCGTCACCACCAACACGTAGATCTCGAGGAGGAGAACGCAACCACACCAAAATCAACAGGAAACCAGACCTCTGAAATCCCAGGCAAGTGTTTATATTGCGAATTTTTGTTGGTGCAATATTCATATTAGTCTAGGAATGATTAGGAGTATAATCTATGGAAGAAAACCCCAATTCTTGATAGGAATTTGCATGTAGAAGTCATTAAAACCATATTCTGGAAACCTTATGGGATGTAGATGATTAACCCATGGATTTTTTATGATTATGTAGAAGGAAATTCTGGAGAAAACTGATTAGAACAAAAGTTAAGAAAACTTTAGGGTTCTTGATGATTAGATGGATTTTGGGTTGTTTAACCATGATTAATTATGGAAACACGCATGCTTAACGTTAGAAACATCCGGAAATATATTACTATGATTTTAGTATAAGATTTGGGATGATTAGTGTTGGAAAGTATGTATTTGGATGAAGAATTTTCATGAAACCCGTAACTGCACTTCTGCAGAAATCGAAATACCTGTTTGATCGATCGATCGACCCTAGAGCGTCGATCGATCGAAAATTCGATCGATCGAGCCCCAGCCGTCGATCGATCGACCCTTCCTGGCAGCCTCTTATTTCCGCATGATTGATTAATTGAAATTAATTTATCATGAAATAATTCTTGGGCATTATGAATAAAATATTTTGGGATATAGGAGTGACCAGTAGGACATATGGTTAAGTGTTGAGAACTTTATTATGTGACGATAATTGGGTTTTAGGGACAATTACTTAAGGAATGATGAGACTACGTATTTCAAGTGAGAGATTACGTCGAATACTAACGATAGTGATTAGACGCCTACCTACTGAATTTGTTACTTGGATGGATAGAACCCATGAGTGTCCCATAACTAGTGAGAAAACCCTTCGAGTTAAGGTTAGAGTCGAAACCTTATACGTTGTACTAATTATGTGAAATTAAGGATAAATGTGGTAATTATGGGTAATGAGAGGAACCTATATTAATATAATGAAATTGGTATATTTATATGAATGTGTGTACATATATCATATACATGTGAAAAACATACCGCGCTACTTGCTATCCTTGAGGTTACCGCGCTGGGACAAGTCTTATCTCGATGGGACCTTTATGGGGGGATATTGACTTGTACCCTAGAAGATAGATATCCTTGGTACAGGCTATTGAATTAATAGTTCAGACGGTCCTAAGAGACGCGAGTATGTGCCATCCTCTTAGTGACTTGGAATCTATGCTTCGCCTCACTATTGTTTGTGTATGTGTTAATACAATTCGAGAGTGATTCCGAATTTGTATTCCCTTTGATATGAGTGGTATGGGGTTTGGGATAGTGGAAGTATGCACGCACCATAGCTTTAGTTGGGGTGCTGTTATATATATATATATATTTTTCGTGTAGTTAATATATATATGAGATTATGGAATTTAAACTGCCTACTTTGATTTGATAAGTAGGATATAGTAGTTGACTCAAATAATAAATACTGTTTAGCGAGAATATAATATGTCACTGGGAACTTTATAAATTGATGAAGCTAAAACGAGAGTTGTGCTACAAGTTGAAAGTAACCTTTTTAAATAATGACATTGTCCGGTTTTGAAAACTTATGAGTAAGTTAAGTTAAATTAAATTATTGGGAAGGTTAGTATGATAAAAATTGTTAAGTTAAACCATTTGGGAAGGTTAGTACGATAGGCGTGCACATTAGAAGAGAGGTGATAATTTCTCAAGAGAGTGTCGAACTAATATGTTGTTGCATTGGCCTGTATCAATTTAAATACTTGCTAAACAAATTTTAAATCATACACACTTTCGGGCTCTGACCCGTTTTCTCTCTCCCTCTCCCCCTTGTATATATATGTATGTATTTCAGGTGCCCAGCCACAGGGGCGTCTTGCTTAGGATCTCTTGGAAGGAACGCGCTGCAGCTTAGGTGGGAGTTGCAGGTCTTTTGATTAGACGACTTCGTTCATTCAGATCCACTCTTAGCACTTTCATTTAGATGGGCATGTGTAGCCCTTTCAATTATTTCTTTATGTTGGGACATTGTTATTTCAGTTGTTTCCTAGTTCGTTATTATGGGATTTTGTTCAGGATGGATGTATTACTTTATTTTCTCGCATGTTGACATTCGTTGATGGATGTTTTATATATTGGATTTTTGGTTCCAGTTTATTGTGGCGTGAATCTTATTCATTGATCTTTGTTAAATAAATAAATCTTTTCTTTAAATAAAATTTGGAAGTTAATGTTTAAAATTGGTTTTGACACTTAGCTTAATTTTAGGGTGTTAATTGGAAAGTTTCTTTTTACGACAGTGATGCCAAGAATGAACCAAACTGTTCACCTTGATTTAATTTAATAAAGGAGTGATCGCCCGGTATTTAATTAGGCGGGGTGTCACAGGTGATCTCTCTTTCGCGAATCGTAGAGATGAGGTTACGCTTAAAGACAAATATATCGAAAAAGAATTCTCCTACGAGGTCAGGGTAAACATAATCCATAAGAGTGAAAATGGATTTTAACCTCGATTGGACACCTAGGTATACGTGGATTCCTAAAAAGGGATGATAGGTGGAAAAACTTTTCACATACGATGGCATGTACATGAAAACTAAGAGAGGAATAGTGCATCCATGCTTAGCGCATTTCCCACCTAGGACAGATATAAAGGAGATCCATGAAATCTCGAGAGGAGGAATCCTCCTCAGGCTCGTCAGTACCGAAACTACGACGGCGATACGTCATAGATAGACAAGGTGAAATGAAGTGAAATTGTCAAAAAAGGAAGGAAACCTAAGGGGTACTAAACACTTGCAGTAAGAATACTATACCTATCAATATTCCAACCAAACCGCCACAATCTAACAGATTAGCATAACCAACCTAAATCATCAAAAAGATATTTAGCAAAAAAAAAATACAGAAATATCAATGAAAAATCAAAATTAATTCAGTGTGGATTTTAGATAAAAGTGAAAAATAAATTATGAGCACTGAAAAAATAATAACATTCCATTTATGGGGGCAAAAAAATATTTTAAATTTTTTTAAGTAAAAAGTTAAAAAGCCTCCAAATTTTTTTGAAACCCGGCCTAATTAAAACTCGGGTGATCACTCCTTTATTAAATTAAATCAGAATATCCAATTGGTTCATTCTTAACATCACTATCAAAAAATAATTTCTTTATTAATTCACCTAATAAATAATTAAGCTAGTGTCAAAACTATTCCATTTTTAATTTAATTAAAATCATTCCATAATACGAAATAATAATCAACATCACATCACAATTGAACTACACATTACAAGAATAAATGTGACTGGAATAACTCTCTAATTGAAATATCTCATTACCAACAAACCACTACTGATATCGACAATACTGACATAAGTAACTACAATATCAAGAATCGAAATGAAATAACTAGAATCTTGGGCGACATGCTCTAAATGAAAATAGATACTACAGATGTTTGAATCAACAAAATGGAAGTGTCTAACAAATTCTGCATCTACATTAGCAACTATAACACGCTGAGACATCCATATTTTATACTAACATCCCTGATACTAAACACCTGATGTGCAAGATACAATAGAGAATATCCAAGAAAACGGGTCAAATCCCGATTGTAAAAGATTTTTTTAAAAATAACAAGTGCTTAACAAGTGCAATTAAGCAATTATTATGTACATGTTAGCTTCACGGGCTCTCGCTTGATAATTCTCACCTCTCATCTAGTGTGCACGTCTAACATACCATATCATCTCCCAAATTAAAGTTTTCAATTATGATTCTATCCCATATCATTTCCCCTAATTTTCCACATAATACGTATGATAATTAAACATATTCATTTCTCTTTAATATAAACTAGGTTTGAACATCTTTAAGATTAAGTATTCACTTGCTTAATTCGATCCGATCTCATTATTCATTTTTATCTACAATTTCACACACTAGATTTCATCACAGTATAAATTTTAATCAACAGTTCTCACATAGTATATTATATCACAATATATATACTCATCACATTATTATATATACTTTTATAGCACCTCCCAGACATAGCTGCGGTGCATGCATACTCTTCTCTCATTTCCTAATACATCTCTCACTGTATAAAGGACTATTGGTTCGGCATCTCTCCTAAACAATAAATAACATAACACACATATTGGAGGCGAGCATACTCCCCAGCCAAATGGGTCACGCACATACCTTCGTTCTCATTCAACCGTCGAAACTATCATTCACACCGATAGCACGTGTCCTAGGTCCTATGCTCAGAGTTCGAATCTAAAATCCCCCCAAATGGGCTCATCAGGATATGATCGTCCACAACGAGAAACCTCCACTCCGATAGCAAGCAGCATCGGTATGTCATACACATAATAAATAATAATATAGTTATTCACCCCACCTATATATAATAACAATAGGGCACACGCACAACCCATATAAATATTTCCATACGTAGTATATTTATCTCTAATATCCTACGTATTTATAGATTATGACTTTACTTCTCAAATTATATTCCCGAGCTTCTCTCATCAGTTGAAGGGTAATCATTTATTTCTCATATAAAGTCAATAGATAAACATCCACTCCATACTAGTCCATGTCATCACAACTCCCAAATTTTTATGAATTAAAATTATCTTCAATTAGGTTTTTTCTTGACAACCCCTAATTCAATCATAACCCTTCAATTCATCTCTTAGGGTTAATCCCATATTGTCATAAGGTTATTACGATAATTAATGACCCTCTTACTACTAGTGCTAACCTTAACTTATCCTCTATCCGATTTAAACCTCAATTTATATAACTCTCCATCGTAATTCATTCCATTTACACTCGTTAATTTCCCCATTCAATCTCACACATAATAACATTTTTTCGGGTCTTAAGTATGTCTTACTTCCCTTCCCCAAGTCCCATTATGTTCCATTAGTCAACATAAAAGATTTCTAAAGTTGGGATTTAATCACAATATAAAAGGAAACAAATCACATTTTCCAGGAAAGTTAATTGATCGACGAATTTGGTCGATTGATCGATCAGTCGATCGATCAACGTTTTTGGGTCATTCGATCGATCAAATGTTTGCCGAGATTTATGCATATGTTTACATATAGGTTTTACACTTTTTCATCATCAAAACCACTATCAAATAATGCCAAACTCCGTATAATTATCCCAAAATATATATCACGGTATATAAATGATTTCTAACCTCTAAACAATATGAAATCATCATGAAGTTTCAATTAAATCAAGTTATCCCCCTTAAAATTCAGAAACTTCTTAGTTTGTCATCCATACAAGAATAATTGTGAATCCCAAATTTTCTTCACCAAATTATTCCCAAATTTCATGGATTTAATTCTATATTCAGAAAGAGATCAATTCTACGTAATTCTCATTTCAAAGATTTATTTAAAATCATCACAATTCATCTTTGGTTCATGCCACTTTTCAGAATTTACTACCATTCTAACATGGACAGTATACATGACAAATTTGCAATAGTTAAATCACTTACCTCTAATTCGTAGGTCTGAACCATTGGGGAAGATAACTCTACTGGTATTCCTCCATTTTTCGGCCAACTTCCGACCGCGGTGGTGGTGTAAGATGACTTTTGGTTTTTGGTCTCCTAGAGATGCCTCTTCCTTTCACAGAGAGGTCTCTCACTCTCCCTTAAGTCTTTTCTTTTGATTTTTGATGATTGAACCGTAATCCCCTCCACCCATCCACTTATATAATATTACTACAAATTCATGGGTACTATTCACCCATATTGGAAAATGACGAGAATACCCTCTGGGGTGTCTGTTTGCTTCCAAATTGCCCGCAAACCCAAAGTAATTCCCCAGTTAAACTTTTATTCTAATATTTAAACCCTTACGGACACTTTGGAACAATCAAAATGACCATTAGAATGACATAAAAATAATTTACTTTTGATTCCATTTAAATATAGCCCCAAAATGACTCATACGTGCGTCTCGACTTAATTACCATAATTGTCGTATTCATCACTCACGCAATTTTATAAAATCATAATCATGTGTAAAGTCATAATTATATATATTAATTTTAATCACAAGTAATATTCATCATAAATCACATATTACTTTATTCTCGAGTAATATTTAAATCCAAGTAATATTTAATCCAAATTAATTTTCAATCATCCCACAATTAATTCTAATTAATGCCATTTTAAAATTCATTAAAAATACGGGGTGTTGCATACTTCCCCCCATACAATGGAATTTCGTCTCGAAATTCGAAAAAAGTATACCAAATAAGAACAACTCGGCTATATGTTGCACATCGCAGCCTTGCACTCACAAGTAAACTGCTCCGTACGGCCCATATAGTACGCTATCAAATAACCTTAATAATGAACACATCACATATGTTAATTTTAAACTCAAGTTTACCCTGTCACGTAGGTTCTTACCCAAGCCTTACCATTTAAGTTTCACTACTTAAAATTTATTTTATATACTCATTATGTAGCCTTCTAGTATTCGCATTGTAGTAGATTAATCATTCTGTAGATACATACGATATCGTCTCGCGATAATCGCACACAAGTAGGTTATTTGCGCAGTATATTTTTTCACACATTATATACTATAAGTATCAACTCATCTCTGCTCTTCAAAATAGTACCTGGTCCCCCACCTTTAACTAACAAGTAGGAGAACAATAAGGCTGACCGTGCCATACCTCAATTGGCACCATACCCAAAAGTGAACTTAGATGAGTTATTGTATAAAAACTCCACTAGTGAAAGGGACTGCTCTCGTCCTCCCCTCAGATCCAAGGGTACATATATAATGTTATTCTTGAGCATCTGATTAATCCGCTTGTTCTGCCCATTCATCCGCGAATGATAGGCCGCACTCAATTACAACTCAGTACCTATGGTCAAAAATCAAAAGACAAAGATCTTGTCCCAATCAGAAACAATATCAAGCGATACCCTATGTAACCTCACTATCTCGGCTGTAGAGATAAATGCATACTGTCCCTAGTACAATCAATCCAAATTGGCATAAAGTGAGCTACTTCGGTCAACCAATCCAATATCACCCATCTAGGATCATAACCCCTCAAAGAAGTAGTTACCTTCACGATAAAATCCTTGAAATGTTATAAAATCCTTGGAATGATGTCCCTGGTTGAGAAACCCCTACTTGTTTCAGATGGTCCACCCTTTACCAATAGACAGGTGACCCATTAAAAAATGAATTTAATAATATTTATCTTCATTAAATCCCATCACCACGGTCATTTATAACATGATACATCTTATATTCTCTCAAATATACCTCTAACTGTGATCCATGTGACTTTACATCACTACGTGTCACAAGTCCTTCCCCCTCTCTAAAAGTTTAGTTTCTCATGAAACGTAGGCCTCTGCCAAATCTTACGAGATAAGCTTTGACTTTCCTGACTAGATGTTGTCGAATTCACATGACAAGCATATTCCACAGCCTGATTCAATCACCTAGGGTGCCCATACACCCTATGTCTCACGCATTATTGCACCAATGACATATACCACTCTTAAATCAATTCTCAAGCACTTGGCATACTGATATGGTAGGAGTGCATTCAATCACCCCACTTGTTATAACTTAATCACTCTTTCAGTGGCATAATTGTTCTATTCATAATGATACCAGGAGTAGGTGACTCTATCGGCCTCAAGTCATAATGAAATTATCAACTCTCAGTTATATTTTATAATTGTACAATGACCAAAGTACGAAACCCATGTACTATCAACCAGACTTCTCTTCAGCTACTGACATTTATTAGTTTCATGCGTGGGATGTCTCGTAAAATGAAATCCAAACAAAGAACCCCCGATACACTACTACCTAACATAGTCGGTTGTTGAGATTAGTAAGGCACTCAGCCCATAATATATACCTTCCAACAATCTCAATATGTTGACATAAAAATCTACTTATGTCCCTTATAAATAAAATGAAACATGGCGCGCTCACTATCTCAAATTCTCGATGAGTTATATCTTTTTATTCGATAAATAACACAATGTATCCTGAGTCACATCAATAAACAAATCCCTACGCACCGGGATCACATATAACTGGACAATATACTCACTGAATTCTATGATACCATGAAATTTTCATATATATATATATATATAGGCCTAATCCTATTTCAGGTGGCGCCTTACAAAAGTAATTGTTACTCACTAGAAATATCCAGTACGATAGTCTTATCACTCAATCTGCTATTGTTCAAACATTCGGTAATTAATCACTACACATTACCATAATATGCTCTACTTCTTAACTCAAAGTAGTAGTAAATTATAATGATAAAATATGCTTGTAGTGCTCACCCGGCTCACTCACAAGCGACATCAAAAAGCCCCATTATCAACGATAAATACGTTTGTAACTCAACTGTTAAAACTACCGTACCTACTAAACTTGACTCGCACGCAAATCTTAATGTTAACAATTAATATATATTGTAACACACCCATGCCACATGAATTAATCCTTTACTCATAAGGATGGAACAAAACTTCTCCAGTCTCGCCTAATCGTAAGGTCCCAGCACGTAGCTGCCAACACGACCCATGAGTATCTGTAATGATTATACATCTAGGATTTAATCCAATAGTTTCCCCCTCCTCACAGTAATCAAATTATTATATTTTGTGTCTTACACTCCCATCACTAAAACATTGGCCCAAAATCCCTAGGCCTCACTTATGGCTTTACTGATCTCCCTTTTACTTCCTGGGCCTCTTTGACCCTGAAATACGGTATTCTACTATTATCGAGGACTCCATTAGTCCTGCCTAAACCCATCACTCTCAGGTTGTAAATTCTTGGGCCCAATTCTCTTGACCCAATTCCTTCGCCGGAAATCTCACTCCTCTAGTTGTTATGCCTAACTGGCATGGTTTACCATTTCCAATCTTATCGGTCTCACTTCTCAATATGGACACATTCAACATTGGTAGTCCCAATCTCTACACATAAGGAAATTTTTCGATCCATTTCTCTGTCACTAGTCCCACTAACCATGTTGGAATGTCCTTCTCTTGGGCCGTGCAGTCTTAGCTCCCAATTCATATTTTCATTGTTCCTTTGGCTCTACTAGTCCTATGAAACACGTGGTCGACCTCGCTGGTCTTGACTGAATTCATTACCGCTTAGTAAGGATTTAAATAGTTCCCTTACTGGATATACCTTCGATAATGTTTCACTATCACCATTGAATTCAATCTTGCCCTTCGACTAGGTTTTCCCAACCCTCCGGGCTCCCTTTCTTCTGGAAGCGGTTGCAAATTTCTTGGCAACATTGACCCTATTCATCTTCATCAAATTTCCATCTGTACTTGAGTATTTAACTCATGAGTCACTTCATAATAATGAACTCTTTTTATCTTCGATATACCACTTATTTGTTGGGTAAAGATTTCATTAAGCTAGTTTACTTCTATCTCGCATTGGGTTTTCTTTCTTGACCATATGGGATAAGTTTCGAGATTCTTTTGCATCCCTATTAAAATTGCAGATGGATGATTTCACGATCAAACCATACCTAAATTTCTCGCTTTAGCTTCACACGTGCTCCTTTATATGAGATGTCTAACTATCATCACTTTATATTGCTCCTATGAGCAAAAACAAATTTCTTCCAAAAACTTTAAGTCGTGGGTGTTACTACACTTCACCCTACATAATTTCCTTTAGATTTCTTCCTTCACAAAATTCCTTCTGACTCCCTCACCCTTCACTGACAGTGTTGGGTAAGTATATCTTTGGCTGAGTTCTCCACCTAATGTTCTTCTAAAGACCCTCGCTAGTCATTGATACCCGATCGAGCTTGTATAAGATTTACATCGCTTATATATCCTGGTAGGAGAATGTACATCATAATACGTAGAGAAATACAACATCCTAATAATAGGGATCTACATCAAAGAACGCTACGCTGAAACGTAGAAAGTCGTACAGATCATAAGGACACTAGAACCTGATGCTCTAATACCACCTGAGACACCCTGTCTAATTAAATCTCGGGTGGTCAGTCCTTTATTAAATTAAATTAAAATATCCAGTTGGTTCATTCTCAGCATCGAAAAACATTTTATTTATTAATTCACCTAATAAATAATTAAGCCTGTGTCAAAACTTTTCCATTTTTAATTTAATTAAAACCATTCCACAATACGGAATAATAATCAACATCACATCATAACTAAACTACACATAACAAGAATAAATGCGACTGGAATAACTCTCTGATTAAAATATATCATTACTAACAAACCAAAACTGATATCTATAATACTGACATAAATAATTACAATATCGGGAATAGAAATGAAATAACTAAAATCTTGAGCGACGTGCCCTAAATGAAATTATATACTACAAATGTGTGAATCAATAGAATGGAAGCTTCTAACAAAGTCTGCATCTCCATTAGCAACTATAACTCGTCGAGACATCCATATTTTATACCAGCATCCCTGATAATGGACACCTGATGTACAAGATGCAATAGAGAAGAGAATATGCAAGGAAACAGGTGAGAGCCCGATTGTAAAAGATTTTTTTTTAAAATAGCAAGTTCTTAATAAGTGCAATTAAGCAATTATTATGTACATGTTTGCTTCTTGGGCTCTCGCTTGAAAATTCTCACCTCTCATCTAGTGTGCACGTCTAACTTACCTTATCATATCCCAAAATAAGGTTTTCAATTATGATTATATCCCATATCATTTTCCCGTATTTCCCACATACTATGTATGATAATTAAACATGTTCATTTCTCTTTAAGATGAACTAGGTTTTCAGATGTTTAAGATTAAGTATTCACTTGCTTAATTCGATCAAATTTAATTATTCATTTTTATCTACATTTTCACACAGTAGATTTTATCACAGTATAAATTTTAATCTACAATTCTCACACTGTAGATCACATCACAATATATATATTCATCACATTTTTATATATACTATTACGGCACGCATACTCTGCTATCATGTCCTGATATATCTTTCGCTGCATAAAGGACTATTGGTTCGGCGTCTCTCACGAACCACAAATGACATAACACGCATATTAGAGGCGAGCATACTCCCTTGGCCAAATGGGTCACGCACATACCTACATTCTCATTAAATCGTCGAAACTATCATTCACATCGATAGCACGTGTCTAAGGTGGTTTGATTCTAAAATCCCCCCATACGGGCGCATCAGGATAAGATTGTCCACAATGCAAAAACTCCACCTGATAGCAAGCAACGTAGGTATATCATACACACAATAAATAATAATATATGTATTAACCCCACATATATATAATAACAACAAGGCACACACATAACCAATATAAATATTTCCATACGTAGTATACATATCTCTAATATCCAACGTATTTACAGATTATGACTTTTGCTTCTCAAATTATATTCATGAGCTTTTCTCATCACTAAAAGGGTAATCTTTTATTTCTCGTATAAATTCAGTAGGTAAACATGCACGCCATACTAGTCAATGTCATCACAACTCCCGAATTTCTATGAATTAAAATTATCTTCAGTTATGTTTATTTCTGGATAAACCCTAATTCAATCTTAACCCTTCATTTCATCTCTTAAGGTTAATCCCATATAATCCTAAAGTTATTTAGATAACTAATGACCCTTTTAATACTAGTACTTGAAAAATGCAACTGAAGACGTTTAATATAAGGTTAAACTATTAAAATGGACCCGAACTGTTTATTGAAGAAACTCTTTTAATCAAAACAAAACTTAATACAAGATGTGTTTAAAAACTTATCAAAATAGTTTAAATGAGTGTGAACGCATTTTTTCAGATCTTAGAGTAAACCAGTTTTGAAAAACAAAACTTAAACTATTAAATCAGCACAACTAAGAAGAAGGTGATGAGAAAATGAAGAAGAACAAAACTGATTTTCAACGTGGTAAAACCCCACTCAATTGGGGAAACATCCATGGTGACCTCTACGTCACAAAATGAAAAATCCACTAAAATCTAAGTAACAAATTAAAAGATATTTAACAATCATACCACACAAACACACCTAAACTAAGTTAAAAAATCCTTACAAACTCCTCTGGATTAGATCTGACGTCTCTGAAGGCTGTTGTTGTTGATGTTCTCTCGAGTTTCATAACTTTACTTGATTCCAGTCTTTATGCCGACTCAAACAAGTTCCAGATCATATAACCAACACTTTAAGTGTGGCAGAGTGAAAGTGTAGTGGTGATGTGCTCTCTAACATATGCATGCAACACACTTACACTTAATACAGACAGAATGACTTATCAAATTACAAAATCACTAGATATGCAAGAAATTCTAAAATCAATTTAATTAAAACTAAAACATACTTTTAGACCTTTCAAAATATTCGCAAATCAAGAGGGAATCTTGTTGTGAAATATCCAAGATCCTAACACTTTCAGGTTTTGAAAATATTATATAAATAGTGCAAATCCCAATCAAGATCTGAAAACTAGATCTTAGTCTGATAGTTTGAGTAAAAAGAAATCAGAATGAAGATTGTTTGTTTAGGGTTTGAAAACATAAAATCAGTTTAAAAAAAATAACCGACAAACAAGATTTCTCAAAAAGAGAAATCAAAAATTAATCTATCTATGTGATATGTATCACAGGGACGATATCTCAAGTTTCTATAAAGAGAAACTAAAAAAACTCAACGTGATTAAGTTGGAAAGATGATCAAGAACAAGAGAGGATAACTTCTCCAAACACGATCTAAGAACTCAGGTTTAACATCTCAGAAAAGTTTTTCTGGACTAGGGTTTGACAAAGTTAGGGTTATGGTTTCCTTTCTCTCTCTTATTTTTTCTCTCTCTTCTCTCTACTCTCTCTTTTTTCTCTCAAACGAGGAACTTTAAAAAGTCTTTAAATGCCTCACAGATGGCATCTATTTATGCTGGAGTTCGAACGATCTAGAAAAATGTGATAAACCAAGGGCTGAGATTAAGGGAATTTAAATCGATGCAAATCCAAGGGTTCACAAATAGCGGTGCAAAGCTCAACTCTGATTGGTTAAAACCATCACACCTGGATTAGTTCAAACACATGAAGAACGTAGATTAAAATGATCCAAGGGTTCAGAATAATGTAAATGTATGTGAGTGAATAAAATCACAAATTAAACCGTTGCCAATGCAACACGTGTAGGTTCAGGATCAAGGCTCAAACACGTGTTTTTGAATTTATAAAAATACTATTTTCACCCACATATGTTTCTGCCACTTTTGGATTCTACCCAATTAGTTTTAAGGCAAAAGAAATATTTGCAAATCAACCCAAAAACTTTATGAAGTTCCAATTTTAATTTCCAAAATTAATTAAAATTCTTAGAAAATATTAATTAAATCCTAGAAAAAAAAATTAAAAATCATATTAGGGGATTTAACTCATACAAGGTCATAATGAGAATGCAATACAATATGTATGCAGTCCTAGTGTGGTGTATGTGAAATACCATCAAGAACTTGTAGAGGAATATCAAAGTAGCTATGACAGTTTTGAGGCTTTTTAGTTCATGTAAGGATAGACACAATTTTATCACTATTTCCAAACTAGATAAGCTCATATATAATGAAGACTCACTTGAGTCAAAGATATAGGGTGCTTCAGTAGTAACCTTAAGTTGTCCTTTATCTGATTTAAACCTCGTTTTATCTACTCTCCACCGTAATTCATTCCATTAACACTCATTAATTTCTTCATTCAATCTCACACATAATAATATTTTTTCGGGTCATTAGTATGTCCTACTACCCTTCCCTAAGTCTCATTATGTTCCATTAGTCAACATTAAAGATTTTTAAAGTTGGGATTTAATCACAATTTAAAAGGAAACAAATCACATTTTCCGATAAAGTTGATCAATTGACGAATTTGGTCGATCGATCGGCGTTCTTGGATCGATCGATCGATTGATCAAATGTTTGCCCAAATTTCTGCATATGTTTAGATATGGGTTTTCACTTTTTTATCATCAAAACCACTATCAAATAATCCCAAACTCCTCATAATTTATCCCAAAAGATATATCACAATATACAAATGATTTCTAACCTCTAAACAATATGAAATCATCATGAAGTTTAAATTAAATCAAGTTATCCCCCTCAAAATTCAGAAACTTTTTAGTTTATCATCCATACAAGAATAATTGTAAATCCCAGATTTTCTTTACCAAATGATTCCCATATTTCGTGGATTTAATTTTATATTCAGAAAGAGATCAATTCTACATAATTCTTATTTCAAAATGCATTTAAAATCATCATAATTCATCTTTGGTTCATGCCACTTTTCAGAATTTTACAACTATTCTAACATGGACAGTATACATGCTAAATTTGCAATAGTTAAATCACTTGCCTCTAATTCGTAGGTCTGAACCGTTGGGGAAGATAACTCTACTGGTATTCCACCATTTTCTGGCCAACTTCCGACCGTGGTGGTGGTGTAAGATGACTCTTGACTTTTGGTCTCCTAGGGATGCCTCTTCCTTTCCCAGAGAAGTCTCTCACTCTCCCCTAAGCCTTTTCTTTTGATTTTTGGTGATTGAACCTTAATCCCCCCCACCTTTCCACTTATATAATATTACTACAAATTCGAGGATACTATTTAACCATTTTGGAAAATGTCCAAAATACCCCTTAGGGGTTTCTGTTTGGTTCCAAATTGCCCCAAAACCGAAAGTAATCTTCTAGTAGACTTTTTCGACTATTATAACCCTTACGGACACTTTGGCGCAGTCAAAATGACCATTTGAATGACATAAAAATAAGCTACTTTTCATTCCATTTAAATATAGTCTCGACACGACTCACACGCGCGCCTCGACTTAAATACCGTAATTGTCGTATTCATCACTTGCGATAATTTTGTAAAATCATAATCATATGTAAAGTCATAATCATATATATTAGTTTTAATCACAAGTAATATTAAGGATAAATCACGAATTACTTAATTCTCGAGTAATATTTAAATCCGAGTGATATTTAAATCCGGATTAATTTTCAATTATCCCATATTTAATTCTAATTAATCCCATTTTAAAAGTCATTAAAAATACGGGGTGTTATGAAATTGGATTTTACCTCTTTTACACTAAAAACACCCTTTTACTAGAAATTATACAAAAATATAATGCTTAATCAACAAAGTCTGAAAAGCAAAGTGTAAAAAGAGAAAAGATCCAACAATAAAAGAAAAAAATAGATAAAAGAGTAGAAATTACCTAAAAAGGAGACCAAAAATCCCAAAATATCCAAAGATTGATATGGGTATTCCAAAAGCTTCAAACCTTCAACAATGAAGGATAGAAGGAGGGGGTGGATAAGTGAAGGAAGATAGAGGGTTGAAAAAAGGGATACAAACTTGGATATGGAAGTTTAATGGAGATTTAGCTAAAGTGAGATAGAGAGAAAATCGTGGAACGAGGCAAGAACAAGGGTTAAATATGAAAATCAGGAAAAAAGGTGCTGGGAAGAAGAAAATATTAAAAAAAATTAATCTGGTTCGAACGAGGTAATGGTTTTCTTTGGAACAACCCAGTCAGGTTTGAATTTAACCCCTAGAAGAAAAATGTTTAAGAAATAAAAGTAAATAAAAATAAATATTGTTAAAAATTTTAACTTTTTAAAAAAATTAAAATACCAAGGACTTGTAATAAAATACCAAAAACGTGGGAGTGGAATGTAGTGGTGTGAATGTAATTCATGGGAGAATCAACATAATTGTATGCACAAGTGCACAATGCCAAGCAACACTCTTATCACTACACCAAATCTGCACTATTGTCAAGGTCATTGACCCTGACAAATCACCCTTGTCAAGGTCAATGACCGTGACATTTTGAGGCGAGACAACTTTTTTTGTCACGGTCGTGTCACGGTCATTGACCTTAACACAAAACTCGCGTTTTGTGTCACGGTCGTGTCGCGGTCAATGACCATGACACGTTTGTCACGGTTTATAACCGTGACAAAGCCGTGCCCCTTCTTAAAAAAATTGTCACGGCCATTGACCGTGACACGTCCATGACAACTTTGTGTCACGGACGTGTCACGGTCAATGACCGTGATAATTCTGGGCAGAATTTAAAAAAAATCTGATGGGCAGTATGTCCACTGCCACTGCCCAGCAGTATATTTATACCTGTTATAGCAATGTTGTACCTGTTCCAAACATCATATATCCAAACAAACTAAAGATAATGCAAATATATATTCAAAATAGAAACTATTTAAGAAGAAACAACATCACCATCAATTATCTCTAATCTACAAACTATTTGCATGGAAAAGAGATTTTGTACCGCGACGCTCGGGGACACCTCCTTATCCTTCCCTTCTCGTCCGAATAGACACATAAGTATAGAGCATATGTGGCCTACCCTTAGGGTCACTCCCTGTCCCCTGAATTGAAATAAAGTAAAATTAGTATCCGCCCCTCAAATATAGATAAATATAAATCGTAATTGAAATCGAAATCGAAATTGACATATAAATATAAATACATTACCTGTAGTGTCACTCAAACAACTAACTTGAGCTCATATGGCACCTCCTTCCAACTAATGTACCGCGGGCAATCGTGTCAAATATAATTCTCTTCATATCTAAACACTAAGAAATACCATAATCCTATGGAGTTATGCGTTGCAAATTCCTTCCAACCGTTGTGTAGCCAAAAATCAGCAGTTGAAGTTGTCAATTCCACCTTTCAATGGTCTCCCATGTTTTGCTAGAAGTTCCAAGTGGTGGGGTATGGAAAGTGGAATTGACAACTTCAACTGGTGATGTTTGGCTACATAATGGTTGGGAGGAATTTACAGAGCATCGCTCCATAGGATTATGGCATTTCTTAGTGTTCGGATAGATAAAGAGATTCGGTCTCCTCTCCACAAATAGGATACCCCAAATAACTATGTACTAATCACCTATTAAAGGTAAGAAGCGTATATTCATGGATTAGTATAAACAAAACTTAGATGTAGTTGGAATATTTATGTATTAATCTCCTCTCCACACACGCACACTACACAAGAGTGAAAATGATAAAGTGCAGATCAATTAAAAGCATTAAAAATGGATGTTTCAGTACAAATTGAAATATTTATTACAAATTGAAAAATTATTTCAAATTCGGGTTATCATAAAAAATGGATTGATATTCGGTAGGAGCAGTCAAGTCATCCACACTACTATTTAGACGCCTTGGCGCGTGTTGGACAATTGACCACGGCTCATTGTTGATATACTCCGAGTAAAACACTTGCTTAACCCTTTGAAATGCACAAACAAACGGCTCATCGCTCACGTGGTCGTTGCTCTTCAACTTGGACAAGTCAACCATGATCAAATTGGTGACAGGATCAACTTTACAAGCATTTTTATCCTCAACTCTTACCCATTCACAGTAAAATACAACCTCTTTGAAGCTTATATAATCCAATTCAAATATATTTTGGATTACACCATAGTAAGTCATTTCAGCTTCAACGAGGTTTTTATCTTTTGCGCTCACTCGAAAGAAAGTAAGAGCCTTGTATGAAAATCCCGAGTTTTGTACATTTGTACTTTCCTCGTACACTTTAGCGCCGAAAATGTAACCGTTCAATCAATACTTTTTGTACTCTTGTGCCACGAACAAGGGTCCAGTGGCTAGACGAGCAAGCCTTGATGTCGCATCACCCATCTTTAGGAGCTGAGAATATAGATAAATTAATTATATTAGTGGTAAAATTTGAGTGTAATGTAATGTTATATAACGACTGTTTTCATTATAATTACCTCTTGTGTCAACCATAGCCTAAATTCGCTATCTGATTGTACCGTTGTTTTTCGTCTTTTATTGTTCTCACAGGCTTCATATTTACTGCATATTACAAAATTAATCATGTATAAAATAGTCTAAAATAATGTTAAACATTATAATATTCGAAACTTACTTTTTCCATTCTTCGACATCTTCATGTGTGTCAAATAGATAACGAGCTACTTGTTCATGTTGCAAACTCATTAATTTCACTCGTTTTCCCATCACATTACCACCATCATCGAGGAATTGATCAGTATCATCAACGCTGGTCGAGTCAGGCATATATTCCCGAGTATATATTGATGACTCCACGGTGATGTATTCCTCTGCAATTGATCTTGCAATATATCGCGTATTCTTGACGTAATCTTTAAAAACTTTCATCAATCTTTCAAACGGATACATCCACCGATATCTAACTGGACCACAAAGAAGTGCCTCGTTGCATAGGTGTACCAACAAGTGAACACTTATGTCAAAGAATGCTGGGGGAAAGTACTTCTCCAACACACAAATCGCTTCGTTCACAGCCAATTTTGCGGCCACTATGTGTTCTCGATTCACTACCTTCTCACACAAGAGGGAGAAGGTAATACTAATTTGCATAATAGCCCTACGCAAATCCTTGTGCTTGGAGAAACAGTGCTTAAATAATAAAGGAATCAATTGCATGATCACATGCCAATCGTGGGACTTACACTTATGTAAATCATGAGTAGAATAATTCACATTCCTTTGCAAGTTGGACGAAAAAGTAGATGGGCCCTTCAAATTATATATTGTGTCTAGAAGCACCTTCCTTTCCCCACTCGTCAAAGTAAACGCACCAGGGGGAATTATTGTCCTTCCCCTACTATCTTCTTTCAACCATAGTTGTGGCTTAAGTTTTAACGTTTTAAGGTCTTTTCGTGTATTTTCTCCATCCTTCGAATGACTCCCCCCAAGGCAAGTACCCACAATATGTTCAACGAAGTTCTTCTCTGCATGCATCACATTCAATACATAGCGCACCGGGTTTTTCTTCCAATAAGGCAAGTCAAATAAAATTGACCTCCGAGACCATGCCTTTCTTATCTCAGTTTCATTCCCAGTTGGGGTCTTCCTATGCTTGGCATTATTAAATTTGGGATTCTTACCTGGCATATTTGGGCCACATTCAGAAGATTTACTTTCAATTTCTGAACCCGAAAGTTGTCTCGGCGGTAGCCTATGTTCAGCTCCGCCCAATAAAAAATTGGAACCTTTCTCAAATCTGAAACTATGAGCTGGGGGTAAAAACCTCCTGTGGAAATGGTATACATTTTTTAAGCTAGAGGATAGACGAAGAGATTCAGTCTCCTCTCCATAAATAGGACACCCCAAATAAGCATGTACTACACATCCGGATAATGTCCCGTAAGCTGGAAAATCATGAATTGCCCACATCAACATAGCTTTCAGCGTAAACTCTTCTTTTCTAAAAGAGTCAAATAATTGTACACACTCTTCCCACAACTCATTTAATTCTTCTACCAAAGGAGCCAGGTAGATATCAATGTCATCACTTGGTGCCTTTGGCCCAGGTATCAATAAATCCATCATCAAAAATTCAGGTCTCATACACTGTGAAGGAGGGAGGTTGAGTGGGGCTAGGATCACTGGCCATACACTCTGATTGGTGCTTAGATTTCCAAATGGATTGAAACCATCTGTTGATATAGCTAAACGAATGTTGCGTTGTTCTCGAGCAAAATCGGGATACTCAAAATTCATCCTCCTCCAGGCAGTAGAATCAATAGGATGACTCATGATATTACCCCCTACTTCTCCCCTAGCATGACAAGTCATTGCCTCTGCAATCCATGGTACTATGAAAAATCGCTTTACTCTAAGCCCAACGGGAAAATATTTCAATACCTTTTGAGGTACTTTTGAGCTTGTGCATTCCTTACTAGTAGATTGAACATATCTAGGTTCATCGCATACCGGACAACGATCGAGATTTTCATACTCCTTTCGGTATAGTATGCAGTCATACACACAACATGAATCGATTTATACTTCATTCCCAAACCTTTCAAACTGTTCTTCATAACAGGATAGCTATTTGGAAGTGTATTCACCTTGGGTAATAAGCCCTTCACCCATTTCAGAATTCCCGTCACGCTATTGCCAGACAAACCGTACTGCGTCTTCAAACTGTGCAAAGCAACCATGGCATGTAAAGTTGTTTGATCTTTCTCACAGCCAGAGTATAACGGTTGGGTCGCCTTGAATTTTAAACTTTGGTAGTCATCGTCAAGTTTTATCGTGTTATCTTCACGAGCACTTGAATCTTCTACATCATCAGTAATCTCATTCTCCTCAGCTTCATAAACTCAGTACGCATCATCAACTAAATCCTCTAACATATTATGATCTACGTCGTCCCCTTCTACATCTATTCTACTTGTTGAAGGTTGTTGTGAAGGTTGGTCGGGGACAAAAGGAACTTTCAATTCGCCATGAAAACTCCAAAATCGATAAATATCTTGCATACCCGATCTTAACAAATGTAGTTCAACTGTTTTCCACTCAAACACCTTACCACTCTTACACCTAGCACACGGACACGGAAACTCTTCATCATTACGACATCTCTTTGCATATTTCACAAATTCGTTATCACCTCTGCGAAACACATCCCCCATTCTATTAGTCTCACCCATCCACTCTTTGTATTTCGGATATCCCATCACAGCTACCACAACTAAACACCTATTAAAGGTAAACAACACTTAGATTTATAGTATGTTTTATTTAATTATCCCATCATGTAATTATCCTATTAAAGGGTAAGTGGTCCTATCCCATTCAAGACTGCATTTTTCTGTAATATACTTAACAGCTCATGAAAATTGTAACGATTTGAAAAAAATTTGACAGCATATCCCCTTAGTTCTCCAAGTACACGACGTAGATTGGCAGGTGTGAGTGTTATTTCAATTGGTCAATTGAAATAACAGTCACACTTATCAATCTAGTATGTACCCAGAGAACATTAAGATACGACTGCAGAACTTCCTCCAAAAGTAACAACTTTAAGCCAATAAGAATATTATACAGAAATTATACAGTCTCAAACTGTCCAAACGGGACAATTCGAGAGATCTCATTACAGGGGTAATGACTCTCGAACGGGTCTAAGGGCTATTGAATGCGTACGCATAAGAACTAGAAGGCTAGTATCTATGCGCACTATATTTAATTTCAAGTGTGTTTCATATAATGGGTTAATTCAAATACAAAAATAAATTCATGGGTTAATTCAAATACAAAAATACAAATTCATGGATTAATTCAAATATATACACACACACATACACACACACACACACACACACACACACAGAGTAGTGACTGTCTATTTAAAATAATCTCAATGTTAACTTCATGTATTGAATTTCTACTATTGTTTTGTGCTTTTTATAAATCATATTCAATCTTAGATATGTGTTTTGTTAAGATATCTAAGTTGTTCTATAGAATTATTTTTTGTATCTTGAAGTTTAAGTTGTAAAATAATCAACCTAAAGTTGTGGTTCATAAAGTATTATCACAAATATAAACTAAGAGTGATAAAATAACTTTGAGGCATATAAATTAATTGTGACAAAGTAAGATTATGCACCAGAACCTAAAATTTAAAAAAAAGTGTTTTTATTTAAACCCCACTTTTCTTCCTATAACTCCTATTTTATTAAACTTTAAATATAATTAAGGGTGTATAGAAAGAAAAGTTAAATAGGAATAAAAACAACATTTTTTAAAATATGAAGGGCTCACCAATTTGATCAAATTTTTCAACAACATAGACTAATTGATCTTTATTATTTTGAATGAAAATTACTTATTTATTTTGAATGAAAATAAATTGTTATCCAATATTTTTGGATACTACTTACATTTACATTTTTGGATATTATTTTTGGATATTATTTACATTTACATTTTTGGATATTATTTTTGGAAATTTATAGAAAATTACTTATTTATTTACATTTTTAACCCCTACCCCCACCCTGCCCCACCCCCTACCCCCCACCTTACCCCACCCCCTACCCCCACCCTGCCCCACCCCTCACACACGCACACACACACGCACATATATACACACATACACACATATATATATACATAAACAAATATATAAATGGAAGAGAGAGAGAGAGAGAGAGAGAGAGAGAGATAGAGAGAATTAAACCTGAAAGTAGAGAGAGAGAGAGAGAGGGAGGGAACGACGCGGGAGGGAAAAAAGAAGGGGGAAGGGGTTTTACTGCTGACATTGTCACGGTCGTGTCATGGTCATTGACCTTGACAATTATTTAAAGAATTGTCACGGTCAATGACCGTGACAAGTCTGTGATAAGTAAATTTGTCACGGCCTTGTCACGGTCATTGACCGTGACAAGTTATTGTCACGGTCGTGTCAAGGTCACGGTCGTCTCAAGGTCAATGACCGTGACAAAAAACGTGTGTTTTTTGTCACGGTCAATGACCTTGACAAGGGTGGCCGGCTGAAAGGTGACAATTTGGCCATTTTGGTGTAGTGTATTAGTTAAACACTTAAATCAACCTTAATGTAAAGATTGGGACTCATTAGAATTCGACTCACTTATACAAAAAATGTTTAGAATATTCGATGATTCTCTAGCCAATAGCGTCACTCATAAATACAATTTTAGGACCTATTGTGCAACCCATTGATATTCTACTTATAACACACTAAAAAATAATAATATTCCAATCTCGCTCACAATTTTGAATATATCATGATTTAAATTTAGCTTTTGAAGTGTTAAAGATAAAAATTTGGCCTTGGCAATTATATTTTAATTTGTCGAATACTCTTTTTGGATCTTTTTAATGGTGATTTTTAATGCAAATGATATTTCTCCTTTTGTATCCCCTATCCACTGCTCACTCAATTTTGATAAAATAATTAAAACATGAAAATTGGTTCTTACATGCACGATTTTGCCTATCACATATGAAATGAAGTGATAAGATTGATAAGACAACATCTTACTTCACGTTAGACATGCATATTGGTACAACATACTAAAGAAACCGTGTAAGGGGTATGGATATAAGGTGATGAGATGAGACCTACATGGAAGGAAATGTCATAAAAGGGCATCATTCTTTATAAAGACGCATAATTAAGCATAAGTAGCACATAACCTAGTCTATATCATCATGGAGAGTCGCGTGAACATGGAATGTAATGGTGTTCTAAGCATCTTAATTATGCATCCAAAATGGTGACAAAAAAATGAAAAAAATCTTTTTCAATGTTTATGCAATATATAAAAGAAACTCTTTTGGGATTTAAAAAAATATATATATTTATATACAAATGTACAATTTAGTTCATAGGAGATAAATAATGATAATGAAATCTCACCCTAAACTAGATATCTACCCCAAACTCAATCAATGGAACAAACCCCAATAGACCGACTAAGATTCTCAAACCTAAGGGTATCTAGAGGTTTTATGAAAATATAAGTCAATTGACGTTTGGTGACAACAAAGCTTATGGAAACTATCTTCTCCTCAACGAGATCATGAATAAAATGCTCACGAATCCTAATATGCTTTGTACGGGAATGTTGTATAGGATTACAAAAAATATGGATTGCACTCGTATTATCATAACAAATAGTCATTGCGCCTTGTAAAATACCATAATCCTACAACATTAGTTTTATCCAATTGAGATATGTACAACAACTCCCGGCGATAATGTATTCGACCTCTACTGTAGACAAATAGATGGAGTTTTACTCTTTCTCATCAAATAGACAAGAGAACTACCAAAGTAAAAATACCCACCGAGGTGCTTTTGCATCCATCAACATCTCTTGCCCAATCGACATCCGAATAAGACGATAAAAACCCATTAGTGTCAAAGGAATACAAAATTTTAGCATTTAATAGGGCGATAATACATTATGGCTGGTGTTTGGGACTTTTTTTTATAAAGTTTGAGGAACGGTGAGAAGGTACACCACGTGCTCAACCCTATTGTCTCTTTTAAAATAAGACTAATGTTAGGTAAATCCTTTGTAACACCCCGTAATTTTGAGGATTTACTATTTAATTATTTTTGGGAGTTATAAAAATATTTAGATTAAAGAAACTTAAATTCATGAGTTGGAGAATTTATTTGAGTGAGCCGAATTATTTATAATTGGCGACCTTTAAGTTTAATTGCTCGAATTAATGCGTGTCACATTTTGAGGTCGAAATTTGGAGATGTCAAAAAGTATTTCAGATGATAATTCCGAGTGAACGGTTACGTCCGGATGGGTTGAGATAGTCAGAAAAGAGTACTCGGGGTAGTAATTGAGTCTCGGGATATTTTTGGGCATAGCCGGGACCACATGGGGTGAGTTGGGCCATTTTAATTAGGCCCAGATGACCAAAAACGGGATTAAGGGTTTTTAACCAAATTGAGAGATTAGGGAACGACAGTCAACACAACTCTAAGCCTAGGGCTTGAAAGGAAAATTGGGGGAAAGAAAATCAAGAGCCAATTTGCGGATTTTGGAGCCAAATTAAGGGACTACACCAATGGATCATACTCTACGAACAATTCCAGGCAAGTGATTAACTGTTGTGATTTCTAAATTGATGATAATCAATTCATATCATAGTGATGTGTAAATCAAAATTCATTTTCGGTGTGTAAACAAAATTGAAATTGGGTTTTTGGAAATTGATATACCTTAATGGGATTAAGGGTGAGATTTATTGTGTTTATGATTCTAGAACGTAGAGGAATGAATCGTATGTTAAAACCAGTGAGAATAAATGGTTAATTGCTGATAATATGAATGAAATTCGTATTGGGGATTTGAAACCCGGATAATACCCAAATCGGGAAAACCTTGGAATTAATGGATATTGATGATTAATTAAGGTATGTGGGATGTTTAGGCCCTTTTCTTATATGGAGGATATGTTAATTGTATTTGGGTAAGGATTTAGATTGAGAATCAAAGCTTTAGGTTTCGTCCATGGCTGACAGAAGCTGGAGAAGACGAATACTGGAACGATCGATCGATCGACCCAGGGGGTTCGATCGATCGATGCTACAGAAATTCTGGCAGTGCCGCCAGTTTTTACTACATGGAAATAATTATTCAAAAAAAGATTTTTGGGCTGATTTTACATGTTGAAAATGGACTAAGTGAGCGAGTCCGGGTATGTTGATAATTATAGGTAAATATAATTGGGAAATTTATGGAGATGCATGTGTGACACATTATGGGCGAATATGTGGGAATGAAATTCTGAGATGTAAAAATGGACTAAGTGAGCGAGTCCGGGTATGTTTATAATTATAGGCAAATATAATTGGGAAATTTATGGAGATGAATGCGTGACACATTATGGGCGAATATGTGGAAATGAAATTATGAGATGCAATATGGACCACGTGAGCGAGTCCGGGTATATTGGTTAAGTGGCACCAAAGTATTAAATTAATTATTGGGAGAGAGTAATTAATTTGGAGTCGGAACATAGACTCGGGAAATATTAAGGTATGGGCCAAGTGAGCGAGTCCGGGGAGTATGGTTGGGTAACGCCAAGTTATTAAATTAATGGATGTGTTAATTAATGAAAGTAGACTGGAAAAAGTATTAAATTAATTGATGTTGTAATTAATTAATTTAGAGTCAGATTGTAGACTCGAGAAGGGTATTTATTAATTAAATGAGAGTCAGACCACATACTCGGATTGGTATAAATTAGTTTATGTGTAAATTAAGTAAATGAGAGTCGTATTACAGACTCAGTTTAGTATGAATTAGCTAATGTCTAAATTAATTAATTGGGAGTCAGACCACAGACTCGGATCGGTATTAAATTAATAAGTGTGTTAATTAATTTAATTAGAGTCGGACGATAGACTCGGGGAGTTATTAAATTAATAAGTTTGTTAATTAATTTAATTAGAGTCGAACGATAGACTCGGGGAGGTATTAAATTAACAAGTGTATTAATTAATTTAATTAGAGTCGGACGATAGACTCGGGGAGTTATTAAATTAATAAGTGTGTTAATTAATTTAATTAGAGTCGGACGATAGACTCGGGGAAAGTATTATATTAATTGAGGTGTGAATTAATTATATTAGAGTCGGACCATAGACTCGGGAAGATGATAAATTATTAAGTGAGAAAATTAATTATGTTGAGTCAGGCCACAGACTCAGGGAATTACAGGCTAGTGTACGGGATTTTGAGTACACGGTAAAGCTGGGGTTTATTTTATATATATATATATATATATGTGTGTGTGTGTGTGTGTGTGTGTGTGTGTGTGTGTATAGATTGTGTGTGCTATTAAATATCAGTGATTAGATATTTACTTAATTTATATACTCTAGTGCTATCAAGGGAGGTTGCGCGATGTGGGTGAATCCCCTAGCTTGAGGAGTAGGGCCAGTATATCCCCAGGTCATAGCGTCCGGTATATGGGTGAGGGATTTATCTCACTTTCAGGGAAGTAATATGAATGCGTCCACTACGTTTTTTGTTTGGGCCAGGTTGGTGAGCGATTCCAACTTGGGGAACTAGGTTTTGTGAGCACACCTATTGAGATAGCACTTTAGAGGGAATCATCCGGCGAGTGTATACTCGGAGGGACGGATATACGTATGTTGTATGTGTGGATGTTTTAGTAAAGGTAAGTATATAATGGAATTCAATATTATATGCGGGTAATAATACAGTGTGTGATGTATTTACTTTATATAACTTGTGACACGATTATATGCTACTATTTAAGAAGGAATTAATTAAGTTAATTGTGAGATAACTTATAATTCAAGAATCATTATACTCGGGTTAGAGTAGTATGGCAAGGGGGAGGTTATACCCGGACTAGTTGGACGGGGAGTGAAACTAGGTGGGGGTTAAGGTAACCGATAGGTGTGCACAATAATGGAGGGATGAGAATGTCTACAAGGAAGTGTTACACTAACTTAAATATGAAGCACATTTATGCATTTTAAATTACTGCAGTTAATTCACTTGCTAAATATTTTCAAAATGTTTTGGGTTCTAACCCTTGCTATAAAACTATTTTTAAAACCTTTTAGGTGTCCAGCCACGGGACGCCAGGATTAATATTCTATTCCAGAGACACGGAGCTGCAGCATATGTGGATGCTAGCAGGAATTTGTATTAGACGCATCATTCATTTATTCCTAGAGTAGGAATCATGTATGAGCTTCAGTTTTATTTAGGGCTTGTCACCCAGACTTCTCAGTACAGTTTTCAGATGTACTTATTCAGGTATTGGATGTTTGTATTGAATTTCATTTTTATGGCCGATGGTTTATTCGGCAAATTATTTAATTAATTATTGCAGTTGAGTTTTATTCAGTTGTGTGAATGGTTTATATTTATTTCCGCATGTACTGTTTTGTTAATTAAAAAGTTAAAATTTGGCACCAGCTTTTGGAATACTAGGTGGTTAGTAAGTTTTAAAAAGTTTTCGACAGTGATGCTAAGGATGAACCAATTGGGATTCCTGTTTTAATTTGGTATAGGACTGATTACCCGGTATTTTATTAGGCGGGGTGTCACAGATGGTATCAGAGCATCAGGTTCTAGTGTCCTTAGGATCTGTGCGGCCTTTCACGTTTCAGTTTAGCAATCTTTGATATAGATCCCTATCATAGTATTGTTGTATTCTCAATACGTATGCGCAATTACGTTCTTCTGACAAATTTATATTTGAGAGTGAACTCATACGATACGATTCTCATTCCAAATGTCGCCCAGGAGAGAGAGAGCAACTAGGGCAATAGGGGGAGATGAGACTAGGGAGGCTCGTCAGGAGCAAGAGTTACCGCAGTAACGGTCGGAGATGATTTTGGCAGTATAGATAACTGAACTAGTGGCACAGGCAGTTGAAGCGACGATGATCACAATAGCAAGGTACTTACCACGAGATCAACCACAAGTGTTAGTGGCACCAGATGTTCAGGCCCACCCGGGGGCTTCGGGGTGGCAGTAAATACGAGAGGTTTTTCAAAAGTGGCAACCATCAAAGTTTCGAGGAGGTTCAGATATAGTGATAGCATGTCAGTGGAAGTGAGATATCCAGCGTCACCTACGCATGGGAGATTGCGATGAGGTGCAGAAGAAAATGCTAGCCACTTTTAGTTTAGTGGTAGCAGCGCTACAATGGTGGGAGTCGATCACCACAGTTGAGGAAAGGGATATGCTTGCTATTGCAGAGTTTTGGGTGTGGTTCGACCGTAAGTATTTTCCTCCAGCGATTGAGATCGAAAGGAGGAGAAAATTTAGAGATGTGACTCAATGGACGTTTTGTGGCCGATTACAAGGAAGAATTTACTCGTTGGCAAATTTTGTACCGAATGAGGTAAGTGATGAAGAGGTAAAGAGAGTAAGGTTTATGAATTAGTTAGTCTGAAGAATCAGACAATATTGAATTGGTAATTTCTCATTAGTATATTATACTGATGTCGTTAACGCAGCACTCTGGCACGGTCAAGAATATCGCTTCCACGTGAAAGGAAGCAGGAGAGGAGTGGCAACTAGCTAGTCGGATAAGGCAGGAGGGAACAATACCAGTGGGGTATCCTAGCAGCAGACTGTGGGAGATCAGGAATAGGATTTCTAACAAGGGAAATCATGCCAAAGGATTTAGAACTGGAGGCTATCGGCAGGATGGCCAAGAATTCCAACAAGGTCGGCATGGAAGGGAACAGTGGCAGGGTGAATGTATTTGAAGGTGTTTCGTTTGTGGGGGAAGCGAGACACATGAAGAGAGATTATCTTAAGCGAGGCAGGGGTCAACTACAGGACGAGGTCTGGGATGTACAACCACTAAAGAAAGTCATGGGCGCATTCGGGCAGGGAGAAGATGCTCCGGAACCCGAGGATCAGCCGTTGCAGCTGGAGTATGGAGGTAATTATTTTTACCGTATGGGCGTGGGGAATATTTTTGAGTGACAAAGAGTATGTCACATTATAAGACTTATTTTTCACTAGAGTTCGCAGGTGAGTCAAATTTAGTGGGTGCGTTGGCTGTAGCAGCCATAGTATATGGATAAACTTTTCGTGGGGTAGCGGAGTTTCTTTGGTGTTCTTCACGGGAAAGTGGAGGTGTACACTGAGTGAAGGTTTGAATTATGCGGGGAGTTACTACTTTCGAGAATTATGGGAGTAGGGTTAATAATATTTTCCTAAATATCGGCTGGATAGCGATGGAATTTAACTATCGTGGATAGTAGTGTTAAGTTTTGGTGTTCGCGACACCAGGAGATGATTGGTACTAGGTATCATTTGAGAGGGCGTTTAGCCTATGTATATGTGTGTATATATGTTATATTGTGTGGTGCGATATATTCAAAGTGAGGTCTTGTATTCTCACATTTTATCCCGGTAAGTAGGGGTGTTTACTGAAGTGAATTAAGGCGGTTAGGTTTATGTTCGAGCAAAGAGAGATAGATCGGGGTTTATTTTGCGCAAGGACTAGTGATAGTAAGGGCGCGGTATTTTATATTGTCTTTGGCATCATGCGGGTAAGCGTATATACTTTTGTGTTGAGAGACAAATATTTTGTGGGGAGATGTTTGGACGTTAGTACATGGGTTGGGCACCCGGGTTAATTATGGCAAATTTCGTGCGGTTAAGCACGGGTATAGGGTGAATGGGCGCCCTGGTTAATTTAAATGCATACTTGTGTAACGTATGGTTAGAAGCGGATGGGATAGATATAGCAAGCTTAGAGGCACATGACTAGAGAGTAATATGCGAAGCCTGGAACATTACGCTCATCTTAATTTCGAGGACGAAATTCCTTTGTAAGGGGGGGTATGTAACACCCCGTAATTTTGAAGATTTAATATTTAATTATTTTTGGGAGTTATAAAAATATTTAAATTGAAGAAACTTAAATTCATGAGTTGGAGAATTTATTTGAGTGAGCCGAATTATTTATAATTGGCGACCTTTAAGTTTAATTATTCAAATTAATGCGTGTCACATTTTGAGGTCGAAATTTGGAGATGTTAAAAAGTATTTCGAATGACAATTCCGAGTGCGCGGTTGCGTCCGGATGGGTCGAGATAGTCAGAAAAGAGTACCCGGGGGTAGTAATTGGGTCTCGGGGTATTTTTGGGCATAGTCGGGCCCACACGGGGTGAGTTGAACCATTTTAATTAGGCCCGGATGACAAAAAACGGGATTAAGGGAGATTAGGGAACGACGGTCAACACAACTCTAAGCCTAGGGCTTGAGAGGGAAATTGGGGGAAAGCAAATCAAGAGCCAATTTGAGGATTTTGGAGACAAATTAAGGGACTACACCAACGGATCAGACTCTACGAACAATTCCAGGCAAGTGATTAACTGTTGTGATTTCTAAATTGATGATAATCAATTCATATCATAGTGATGTGTAAATCAAAATTCATTTTGGGTGTGTAAACAAAATTAAAATTGGGTTTCTGGAAATTGATATACCTTAATGGGATTAAGGGTGAGATTTATTGTGTTTATGATTCTAGAACGTAGAGGAATGAATCGTATGTTAAAATCAGTGAGAATAAATGGTTAATTACTGATAATATGAATGAAATTCGTATTGTGGATTTGAAACCCGGATAATACCCAAATCGGGAAAACCTTGGAATTAATGGATATTGATGATTAATTAAGGTCTGTGGGATGTTTAGGCCCTTTTCTTATATGGAGGATATGTTAATTGTATTTGGGTAAGGATTTAGATTGAGAATCAAAGCTTTAGGTTTCGTCCATGGCTGACAAAGGCTGAGAAGACGAATACTGGAACGATCGATCGATCGACCCAGGCGGTTCGATTGATCGAAGCTACAGAAATTCTGGCAGTGCCGCCAGTTTTTACTACATGGAAATTATTATTGAGAAAAAGATTTTTGGGCTGATTTTACATGTTGAAAATGGACTAAGTGAGGGAGTTCGGGTATGTTGATAATTATAGGTAAATATAATTTGGAAATTTATGGAGATGCATGTGTGACACATTGTGGGCGAATATGTGGGAATGAAATTCTGAGATGTAAAAATGGACTAAGTGAGCGAGTCCGGGTATGTTGATAATTATTGGTAAATATAATTGAGAAATTTAAGGAGATGAATGTATGACACATTGTGGGCGAATATGTGGAAATGAAATTATGAGATGTAATATGGAACAAGTGAGCGAGTCCGGGTATATTGGTTAAGTGGCACCAAAGTATTAAATTAATTATTGGGAGAGAGTAATTAATTTGGAGTCGGAACATAGACTCGGGAAATATTAAGGTATGGGCCAAGTGAGCGAGTCCGGGGAGGATGGTTGGGTGACGCCAAGTTATTAAATTAATGGATGTGTTAATTAATGAAAGTAGACTCGGAAAAGTATTCTATTAATTGATGTTGTAATTAATTAATTTAGAGTCGGATTGTAGACTCGGGAAGGGTATTTATTAATTAAATGAGAGTCGGACCACAAACTCGGATTGGTATAAATTAATTTATGTGTAAATTAATTGAATGATAGTCTTACCACAGACTCAATTTAGTATGAATTATCTAATGTGTAAATTAATTAATTGAGAGTCAGACCACAGACTCGGATCGGTATTAAATTAATAAGTGTGTTAATTAATTTAATTAGAGTCAGACGATAGACTCGGGGAGTTATTAATTTTATAACTGTGTTAATTAATTTAATTAGAGTCGGACGATAGACTCGGGGAGGTATTACATTAATAAGTGTGTTAATTAATTTAATTAGAGTCGGGCGATAGACTCGGAAAGTTATTAAATTAATAAGTGTGTTAATTAATTTAATTAAAGTCGGACGATAGACTTGGGGAAAATATTATATTAATTGAGGTGCGAATTAATTATATTAGAGTCGAACCATAGACTCGGGAAGATGATAAATTATTAAGTGAGAAAATTAATTATGTTGAGTCGGGCCACAGACTCAGGGAATTACAGGCTAGTGTACGGGATTTTGAGTACACGGTAAAGTCGGGGTTTATTGTATATACATATATACGGTGTGTGATAGTATATATGTATGTGTATAGATTGTGTGTGCTATTAAATATCGGTGATTAGATATTTACTTAATTTATATACTCTAGTGCTATCAAGGGAGGTTGCGCGATGTGGGTGAATCTCCTAGCTTGAGGAGTAGGGCGAGTATATCCCTAGGTCATAGCGTCCGGTATATGGGTGAGGGATTTATCTCACTTTCAGGGAAGGAATATGACCGCCTCCACTATGTTTATAGTTTGGTCCAGGTTGGTGAGCGATTCCAACTTAGGGAACTAGGTTTTGTGAGCACACCTAGTGAGATAGCACTTTAGAGGGAATCATCTGGCGAGTGTATACTCGGAGGGATGGATATACGTATGTTATATGTGTGGATGTTTTAGTAAAGGTACGTATACAATGGTATTCAATATTATATGCCGGTAATAATGTAGTGTGTGATGTATTTACTTTATATAACTTGTGACACGGTTATATGCTACTATTTAAGAAGGAATTAATTAAGTTAATTATGAGATAACTTATAATTCAAGAATCATTGTACTCGGGTTAGAGTAGTATAGCAAGGGGGAGGTTATACCAAGACTAGTTGGACAGGGTAGTTCAACTAGGTGGGGGTTAAGGTAACCGATTGGTGTGAAAAATTGTGGAGGGTTGAGAATGTCAACAAGGGAGTGCGACACTAACTTAAATATGAAGCGCGTTCATGCATTTTAAATTACTGCAGTTAATTCACTTGCTAAATATTTTCAAAATATTTTGGGTTCTAACCCTTGCTATAAAACTATTTTGAAAATCTTTTAGGTGTCCAGCCACGGGACACCAGGATTGATATTCTATTCCAGAGACACGGAGCTCCGACATATGTGGATGCTAACAGGAGTTTGGATTAGGCGCATCGTTCATTTATTCCTAGAGTAGGAATCATGTATCAGCTTTAGTTTTATTTAGGGCTTGTCGCCCAGACTTCTCAGTACAGTTTTCAGATGTACTTATTCAGGTGTCGGATGTTTGTTTTGAATTTCATTTTTGTGGCCGATGGTTTATTCGGCAAATTGTTTAATTAATTATTTCAGTTGAGTTTTATTCAGTTGTGTTAATGGTTTATATTTATTTCCGCATGTACTGTTTTGTTAAATTAAAAGTTAAAATTTGGCACCAGATTTTGGAATACTAGGTGGTTAGTAAGTTTTAAAAAGTTTTCGACGGTGATGCTAAGGATGAACCAACTAGGATTCCTGTTTTAATTTAGTATTGGACTGATCACCCGGTATTTTATTTGGTGGGGTGTCACATCCTTATATTAGACCCTTAAATCGTATATGATGAGTTGTTAGTAATACATTTGTTAGTGTGGAGGGATCATATGAGATCCACTTAAAACACCAACCAATGTGTTGCTGACATATCAGAGGGTCTGATTTGAGGGTCTTAAAATTATATATTTTATTATTTTAGAAAACTGGTCCTCATTGTGTCCGCAAGAACTAATCTGCACTTGACCCTTTCCCTCAGCATATATTATTATAGCGTGGTCAATCCTAAGCTTGGTTTCTAGCCTATATGTTGTTCCATACTTCGGGGAATGAGTATGTTTAATACTTATATCATTTATATATACAACTCTCTATATATTTTGGACCTTGACAAAATGTCACAGTTTTGTGATAATAGTAAACGTAATTATGACATTTTTATTGGTCTTTGTAAAGTTTTTAGTCTTGCCTCTATATATAGCACACCTATCAATGAGTTTTAATAAATGGAATAGGAAAGCTATATGAGATAACAAACATTTCTTTCACGCCTATGTACTTTTCTAGTGACATGCAATATATGATTCAGGATTAAGAGTTGTTTTGACCCTTTTATTTAATTTTATTCATCATAATACAAATAAAATTATAAATAACACATGAATAGTATGCTATGGCCCATCTAAGTTTAATAAGATCTACAATAATTTATAAGAGGATCTGCATATACAATAAACATAAAGTTATATATATACTAAATACATTCATATTACATAACATGATGAGTTTTACAACTTTTTGAGGAAAACCAACAAAAAGAAGACTTTAAACATATTGTACGTTTTAAAGATGAAAAAATTAATGTGGATAGAATCAATTAAATTAATTAATTATGGTTACTTCTCTGAGTGAGCTAATATAACAATGAGAGCTTATAAGTCCTTTACTTATCTATTTTGATGAGGAGCTAATGTTTGTTTTCATACATAGGTATAGTAACTTATGCATAGAGTTATATACATCTACCACCATATTTCATCTCAGGGATTATGATATGTAACCTAAAAGGTTTCTTTATCAACTCAAATAGCTCATATATATATATATATATATATATATATATATATATATATATATCGAATGATCAAAAAATACGAGTCAACTCTACTGAAAGAAAACTATTTAGTTAAATTAATTAGGTAAAATAGTTTTCTTCCCTGAATGAGTAAACCAACACAAGAGCTTCCTAGATACGGAGTGGAATAATTTTTAAGTTCTTCAGCATCCACTTTTTACAATAATGCCTCTCCAATAGAGTCACCATATGTAAGAGGGTAGTTGTACTAGGGCTTATGAATAATGATAAATGAAGGGGGTGACTTACCTTGAATGAACAATGAAGGACTAATCTGATGCAAATAGATTTTCTGGTGTAATATTTCAACAATAATAACAATAAAACTTCAATTACATGAAAGGATCCTTGAGATTTTTTGGAGAAGATGGTGAGATAATAAGCACACTCATAATAAAAGAGAGGCTGGGTGGGTCTAAATAGCACCAAGTGTGTCTGGATAAATGATATGTACTAAAACATGAATACTATAGACTTTTATGATGCTTCAAAGTTAGAGCATTGATCTTCAATGTCCATTGAGATTTTACAAATATTTCTGCATAGTGCTTTTGCAATTTTATATCATATTTTTATTAGTGAGGGTAAGACATGCTATTTATAGCGGGTGTTGATGCAAAAAATTAGACTTAGCCTAATTAATTAATCATGGATAAATTAAGTAAAACAAATAAGACACAAGAAAACTTTTTAAAGTGATTTGGCTCAACGGAATAGCATACATCCACTGTTATATATTGACTGCCTTGAGTTGTTTTTTGATCCCTTGCAATGAGGGTGGTACAATGTATTTATATCCCAGGGGGTCTTGATCATTGTCATGTGAAAGGATCAAATGCCTTTATTTGTTAGGCATTTACATCAGTACATAATGAGAATTAATTATATGAACGATGTCGCTTCACAGGTAATACAGGCGGTAAGACTGCTGACTCTTGGTTGGCTGTACATAATGAATTTTTGATCGTTTGTCGGGCTTCCCAGTTGGTCGGTCAACAACGTTGGTCGGGCTTTTCAGTTTGTCGGGTAACTATGTTGGTCGGGCGTCTTTGTTGGTTGGGCTTTTCTATCATGCTGACTTGGATTTATGCCACATAGGATGACACATGATGGCTTGTAATTGGTCCATATAGGATGGTGAATTTTGGTATCAACAGAAGCCCCCAATGTTTCATAATTGAAACTTATGAGAAAGTATGGAATATTATGCTTTGGCAGTAGTTCGGTCTATTTGGCTAGTTGCACAACTTCCAGACTTGTGAAATTTATTCACTTGACAGTTTTTTAGCACGAATTGTAATTTTGTAAATATTTTAAATTTTAGCGAATACTTTTGGGGTATCTTTGTCTTTTCATCCCACCGTAAATCCAACTGTCGTTCGCTTTAATCATTACTTGGTCCAGCTTTCGATGCGTCTTATAAAAAGGGCGAGTCAGAAGCACCGAGAGTTATATCAGATTGTTGGTCCGTAGAAATTTTGATCATTTTTTACCTCTTACTTCTGACTCTCCTGCTGTGTTCTTTGTTTTCGTGCTATCGTTTTCTTTTCTATCTTCAGTTCTTGCTGAATCCTTAAATCTTTGTAAGAATCTTTCTTCTCTTCTTCTTTGTTTTCTTTACCATGGTTTACTCTATCGAGTCACTTGATAAGTTCAGAACCAATTTTAATATTTCATCCCACTTTTCCTTCTAATTTCTTTTCTCTTGCCGAGGGTCATTGGTTTCCCTCCATCTTTGTTGCTGAATGTGGTTTCACATTTCCTCCCAATCCCTTGTGTTTAGAGTTTTGTCAATATTTTGACATTATACCTGCAAGAGTGGCTCCCAATATATGGAGAGTTGTAAATGGAGTTTATAGATTAAATCAAATTTATGGAGCTCATCTAGGGATTTCAGAAATCATGTTTTGTTATAAGTGGGTAACTAGTGATACCACGTTTTATTTCAAAACTAGGCTTGTTAGTAAAGCTTTGGTAGTTAATCTCCCTGATTCTAATAGGGATTAGTTTGATCACGGGGTACTTGTAAAAAATTGGCAACGTGCCCCTTTAGTTGGAGGCAAAAAATACCAAGGATCTAAATGTCCTCTCTTTGGCAAAGGAATAGGTTATTTTATGTTTAAGTAATTTTTTCTTATTTATATTTGATAAAATGTCATACTGACTATTGTTTTATAAATTGATTTGTAGTTGAGCAAAAAAGAAAGTGACCCAAAGAGAGCAAAGTAAATTTGAAAGAGTTGAACTTTATTTGGAGACTTCACAAATTAGTTGCCGAGGAGCACGTGAGGTCTGCTTCTTATCTGCTCCAGTACAAGAATAATGTTTCCTCTTTTATTGCCAAACTAGTTGCGTTTCCTGCTCTGGTAATTGATCTTGATGCAGAGACTGTTGTTGATTCTGACACTCCTCTGTCTAAGATTATGAAGAAGAGGAAGTTTACCGATCTCTACAGTGGTGCTACTTATGGATCTAAATCTTCTATTGAAGGAGCCATGAAGAAAATTGGGGATGTTATGAAGCCCCCAGCCCCTAAGGATGCTGTAAATCCCCCAGCTCCCAAGGAACCAACTCCCGAGGGTCAAATTCCTAAAAACCTAACTCCTAAGGATGGAGCTCCTATAGAGGTTGATACTCCTCTGATGAGGATTAGGAGGAGTTATAGAGAAACACATTAACCAGATGGCTGATCAACTATCATTGGTCGATTTTCCTTCTTCTGATGATGCTCCTCCATCAGCCGTTACTCCTGGTTTAGACAGGAAGTTCATCAAGTCTAGTACCTTCCAGACCATAGGGTTGTGGATACCAATCTCCCTAGAACAGGGGTTTCTGAATTGGGTACTTTAAATCTTGCATCAGTAAGCAATTTTCCTTTTCTTGGTTTGGTTGTCTTTCATATCTCTTACTTATACTAATTTTTTATCTTTATCTTTTTCAATTCTTGGAACACTTCAATAAAATTCTAGAGAAGGATGATGCAATTAAGGCCTCTTCTTCCTCAAATAAGGTTGAGGAAGCTTTGTCTGGTTTAAAGAAGTCTCTGATTGAATCTCAGCAGGCCTTGGAGACTGAGAGGAGCACTTGGGCTGGGAAATTGAAGACAACTAAAATTGCTCGTCTAATTTCTGATACAAATGCCCTTGAAGCTGAGCGTGGTGCCAAGGAAGCTGGGTCCCAAAAAGAGGAAGTTGTGTGCAAGAAAGAGGAAGGTGAGAGACAGAAAGAGGAAGCTGAGCATAAGGCAGAGGAAGCTGAGCGCAGGGCAAAGGCTTCTGAGGATCTTGTGTCCTCAACCAGAGCTAAAAGAAAATCTGCTGTGAAGGTCTCTTTCAGCGCTGGTTGGGATAAGGTTTGGAATAAAGCCATTTTAGCTACTTCTACTCAGATTGAGTATATGAAGAAAAAATTCTTCAAAGATGGTTGGGTTACTGCTCTTCAAGAGTTGAACACGAGTGAAGACTCTAAACTTTTTCAGAGGTATATTCATGGTCTTCCTCCAACTATAGAGGATAAGGTTGAAGATGAATTTTCTTCTGAAGAGTCTTCAGTTGTGGTTGAGTATTTTACCAAATAACCTGAAGTCCATGAGCATTCTATCCCTCCATCTAAACAAACCGAGCAACTCCAGCCTGCAGACTCTTCTTCTGAACAGAGCAAGAAGGTTGAAAGTGATAGGGAGAAGGTGTAATGTTGTTCCATATTTTTCTCTTTTACTTTTTTTTGTTTCTTTTTCCTTTGTTTTGATTGTACTTGAACTCTTTATTGCCAATAAAAGAACCTTTTGTTCCTTTTACTTATCTTTTGTTGATTGTATTTATTGTTCATACTTGTTGTTGATTGGTGGTTATTTCTTCTTGCTAGTTTATTACGAAGATGGAACAACTGTCTTATCATGATACCATGCTACTGAGGAAGTGCAATGCCTTTTTCAAAGCAGGTCATACGATCTTGCCCGAAGAAGAAATTACTCAGTTGCTCAGTGATGATGTTTCAGAGCAGGTTAAAGAAGCTTATCAATACTTAAAGTACTTACTTAATCAGGTTGTGGCAAATAATGTTACCTATTCTGATATGATAGAGGAACTTCAAGAATAATATAAAGAGTCTTTAGCATTGTTTTATTAGAGTTACGAGCATAAGTATCAACGCTTAAGTGTAGGTCGGGGCTTTGATAAGTTTATCTCTGATTATAATAATAAGGAAGCTTCACTTAAGCTTGAAATTTAAGAAACTAGGACCATCGCCAAACTCCTGGAAGAGGAGAATAGTAATTTGAGCAATGAATTGAATCTTCTGAAGTCTTCGTATGGAGTTGTTGTTACTACTATCGATGAAGGTCATTCGTTTTTAGAAGTTGATAACGCTAATTTAAGAGATAAATTGGAGGCCTTGAAGAATAGTAAATCCGCATTTTCTTCTCGAGCTAGAAATAGGGATGGCTGAGGAACTATAGAGGACCTTAGGACCCAACATGCCCTTGCCAACCAAGATGCACAGTTAAAACCAAAGGGCCGAGCTATTGCTAAAATATCTCAAAAGCTATAGACTTTATCTGAAAAATTCTCTACTCAATCTTCTCAATTGGAGACTAAGGATGGGGTACTGGAGAAACTGCAATCAGAAGTTGATTGGTTGACTTTTCAATTCCATAAGCAGCCGAGAGAATTTTGGAAGAGTGGGTATAATGAAGCTTTGGGACGTTATGATGATAGACTCCAACATGCCCAAAATGAGTTCTACAAGTGGGGTTGAATTAATGCTTTAACTGTACAGAAAATGGATAGGAATAATTCTTTGTGGGATTGGTATGATCCAGGATTGTTGCAACTTGACAATCCTCAATTTAAGTTGGATGTTAATTGGGCACCTGTTCACTGTGTTCCCCAATGTTTGATTTCCATGTAAGAACTTCATGACGAGCTTAAGATCGTTCGTCCTCCACATTTTCTTGACCGTCCTAGTAGTATAAATACCAGGATGCTTCGAGATCTTAACTTTATTAACTCTCCTTTTACTTTGGATGATCCTCCAGCTGGCATGGATCCTATTTCTAAACCTGAAGGAAAGCATCTTATAGAATAAATTTTTGTATTTTGTTTTTCCATATTTAAGCAACAATATGTAATCATTTAAATTTAATGAAAATCTTATTTTATAAATGGATCAACTTTTAGTTAATCTTTGAATGCATGTGAATGTTTTTCTAGTCTTTGACTATGAATGGATCAATTGTTTTAGTTAATCTCTATTTTTTCACTAGTTCTATTGATACTCTTAAGATTATCCTAAGTTTTATACTAATTACCGATGTTTCACCATTGTTTTACTAATGTACTAGAATTTTATGGTAATTGCACTAGTTACCTTAGTTCCCAAGCGTGAGTGGAACATTTGTCCATCTTTTAGCCCAGTTTAGATGAACATTTGTCATCCAAGTCTTCATTAACCAAAAAATTGGGACTTGCGATTTTACCTTGCATGGTTTTATAAGTTTGATACCGACCGACTTTGTTGGTGGTTTTATTGATGCCGACCAACTTTTTGGGTGGTTTTATACTTATCGACCAACTTTGTTGGTGGATTTATAATGTTACCGGCCAACTTTGTTGGTGGCCTTAGTGGATACTGACCAACTTTATTGGTGGTATATGTTAATTCTAACCAATCAACCAACTTTATTGGTATGCCGACCAACTTTTTTGGTGGCTTTATAATGCTACCAACCAACTTTGTTGGTGACCTTAGTGGATACCGACCAACTTTGTTAGTGGTTTTTGTTGATGTCGACCAACCGACCAACTTTGTTGGTGTCTTAATAATTAAAACTACTATTATAATATTACAAGTGCATAGCACCACTACTCCGAAAAAAAAAATAACAATTTTCTAGACAAACATTTTCTCACTAATATTGAAGTGAACTGAGTACAACACAACTACGTTTACTAATAGTACTTCTTCAAGTGCTCTGCATTCCATGGGTTCTTAAACTCTTCCCCTTCCAAAGTCTCAATCGCATATGTATCTGGTCGGATAATTGCAGTAATATGATAAGGCCCATGCCAATTGGCTTTTACCTTATTATTCTTCTGAATAACCTTTTTCAAAACATAATCTCCCTCCTTTAAGTTGCTCGGCATGACCCTTTTGTTGTAGAAACGTGCAGTCCTTTACTGATAAGCTGCATTTCTCAGAGCTGCATCTTCTCAAACTTCTTCTAGCATGTCTAAATCCAATCTTCTCATCAAATTGTTGGCCGAGGTATTGAAGTTAAGAACTCTATGAGTATATAAACCTAGATCAATAGGGATTACTGCTTCAGTTCCAAATGCCAATAGGTAGGGAGTTTCTCTAGGAGCTGTTCTGGAAGTTGTTCGGTAAGCCCACAGGACCGAATGTAGCTCATTGATCCAATTTCATTTTGCATTTTTCAACCTTTTCTTCAGCTCGTTCATCAAAGTTCTATTAGATACCTCTATTTGGACGTTGCTTTAAGGGTGGCCAGGAGCAGAGTGGATTTTTTGGACATTGGATTGGGTGCAATAAGTAGAGAACTAGTTATTATCGAACAGTGTGACATGATCTGTTGTAAAAGCATAAGGTAAGCCATACCTGCATATAATACTTTTCCAGATGAACTGATAAACTTTTTCATAAGACATATCAATTAACGGTTCAACCTCCACCCACTTTGTGAAATAATCAACAGCTACTACCAGGTACTTGAATCTTCCTCGGGTGGTTGGTAGGGGCCCGACCAAGTCAATTCCCCACATAGAGAAAGGCCAAGGAAAAGTAATTTGTGTTAAGAGAGCTTGTGGAGCCTTATGTATACTGGAAAACCTCTAGCACTTATCACATTTCTAGGCAAAATCTGCATAATCTTCCCGCATGGTTGGCGAGTAGTACCCTTGCGTATGTATTCTGCACAACAAAGTTCTTCCTGCTACATGGGTTTCACAGGATCCTTCATGGACTTCTTCAATCAAATCCTTTACCTCATCTGGGTGCACACACCGTTGTAGACCAGCAGTTAATACTCTCCTGTATAACACGCCACTATGTAGTACATATCTTGTAGCTTTGTATTTCATCCTCTTAGCCTCAAGCAAATCGGTTGAAAGAATTCCATCTTCAATATATGATTTTATGTGATCTATCCAGGATGGACCCTGATCAACTGTAATGAAGTTAACCATCAGATCTTCATCAATGCTCCTGTTAGCAAGTAGCTCAATAGGAATAGTTCTTCATATCTTTGTTCTGGTTGTTGAGGCTAACCGAGCAAGTGCATCTACTCGGGCCTTCTCTAATCTTGGAATCTGTCAACTCCTGCTTAAGAACTGGTTCCAATAATGCTCATATTTGAGTTGTTCGTACTGTTTTATCATCATCCAGAACAATGCTTTCTGTTACCTCCATCACTTGACCTTTTATAAGCTCACATTCATCTCGTGGATCTAAGGTTTCAACCTGAGACTCGATGTTTGGCTCAGTTATATCCACTTGATAAGTGATTGTTTTCCTTTTGGCCTCTAACATATCTTCTTCCTTGGCAGAGGAATAATATCACTCTCGAGCTATTTTCTAGCCTCCTTTCACTACTCCTACTCCAAAGTTGGTCGGGAATTTCAGGCATTGATGAACAGTTGAGGGTATATCTTCGAACTTTTTTTAGACCAACTCTTCCCATGATCATATTATAAGCAGAATGAAAATTTTGTCCATTACAAAGAATCTTACCTTATCTATCCTGCTCACTAACCAAGTCTCGAGCAACACATCCAGCTTGATAGTTCTCAGAGGAAACAACTTTTCTCCTGGGAATCCAATGAGTGGCCTGTGATATAGCTTCAGTTAACTGAGTTTCAAACTCAAACTATAAAAATAGGGATAGGACATGATGTCTATAGAACTACCATTATCCACCAATGTTCTTGCTACTAATACTTCTTTCATCCTGACTCTGATTACTAAAGTATCATCATGAGGATACCAAACTACTAATAAATCATTTTTGAAAAAGCCAATTACGAGCTTATCTTTGTTCACTTTTCTTGATCGGTCCTCCATGACGAGATTGACTCATTGAGGTAATCCTTCCTTTCAGCTGTGTGATCTTATTAGGAACATTATAGATATCAGCAGCTGCTTGGTACTGCTCTATATGAAGAACTAGATCAGTTTTCTCATCATAATTGGGAGTGACTACTGGATCTTTAAACTTGGTCGGCGTAGGGAAATCCACAATGGTTTACACAAACGGGGATCCCTTAATAAAACTTCTTTGAAGGGGATTCTTGTCTTTGGACATTTCACCTAATTTGTCTTCCAAACTTTGAATGGAACCTTTCCAAGCATCACTGCTAGCGCCATGGGTGGAAACTCTTTTATGTCGATCTTTTGATCTTTCTGAACTTGATTCCTATGAACCTTCTCTCTGACTATACCTTTCAGTCCGTCGGGTATTTAATATGAATTGGGTTGAACCTTCCCTTAGATAACTTGGTCGTCGAGTATTTATCGATGCAACCCATATGGAATTTCCCCGGGGTCCCAAACGATCGAAAGAAGAGGCCCTACTTAGCCTTTTAAGGCACTTAATCTTTCCGGGATGAGAGATCATCTATTAATGGAATTAGTGACCCTAATAGAAGAGGTTGCTCCAGGTAGATATGGAGGATCCTTAGAAGTTCTGGAACGACTGTGCCCAATATTCCTTGTATGCGGCGGTGGCATATTCCTATGATTAGATTACACCGGCATCCAACTTGCAGAGTTTGGGCCAATTGTCGTATATTATCCTGCATGGCCTCTTGACCCTTGGCCATGCTAGCCAAAATTCCTAGCAAATCATTATTTTTAGGAGGGGTAGAGGGATTAGCTGGGATTCCTTCATTTCTAGTGCTTGATTCTGGAATTTCGTCCATAGATGATGAATGATGAATGAGTGAAATTTTTTAGCAATACGTTCCCATAGACGGTGCGAATCTGTTGATGCAAAAAACTAGACTAAGCCTAATTAATTGATCATAGATAAATTAAGTTAAACAAGAAAGATAAAAGAATTTTTTTTAAAGTGGTGCGACTCAACGAAATAGCCTATGTCCACTATTATTATGTATTGGCTGCCTAGAGTTATTTTTTGATCCCTTGCAATGAGGGTGATCCAATATTTTTATAGCCCAAGGGGGATCTTGATCGTTATCATGTGGAAGTATGGAATGCCTTTATTTGTTAGGCATTTACATCAGTACATAATGGGAATTTATTATATGAACGCTGTCACTTTAAGGTAATACAGGTTGTAAGACTGCTGGCGATTGGTTGGCTGTGCAGAATGACTTTTCGACCGTTGGTCGATAAACAACATTAGTCGAGCTTTCCAGTTAGCCGAGTAGCTATGTTGGTCAGGCTTCTTTGTTGGTCGTGCTTTTCTATCATGCTGACTTGGATTTGTGCCACATAGGATGGCAGACACTGACTTGTAATTGGTCCATATAGGATGGTGAATTTTGGTATTAACAATGGGTATGAGTGAACTAGTTCTTACCACAATATGACATGTGTCCTTATTAAATGAGGTGGTTAGACTTTTCTATATCTACCAAATAATATTATGATTCATGGGGATACAAAAATAATGTGACTAGAGACAACCTCGATGATTAACCTAAAAAGATGCTTTCGAAATTATACGCGTATCAAATACCCTTTTTCACAGGACTAAATAATTATAAAACTATCATTAAAATGACATTTCTCTAGAGTGTGACACTTTATATGATTATAATGACTTATCGAGAGACCTTGAGCCTCCTTGACTAACTATTAATGTAATTATAACTTATCGAGGGACCCGAACCTCCATCGAGTGACTATATATGAAATTTTCTTCTTAAGAGGCGTGATGTTCCTCGGGTGACTATTTATGAAAATGACCCTTTGAGGGACCTTGATCCCCTTAGTGTTACTTTCTCAAGTAACTTTGAGTTTGTGACACTCCATAAAATATATACTAGATTGATTGAAAAACGCGAGATAAGCGCGGGGCATGCGATATCAAAATAAAAAAAATAATTATTCGCAAGATTCCAATTAAACCATTTTCAATTTGAGTCTATTTTGGAACAAAATTAATACAGCCCATAAAATAAAAATAGATATTTAATTGAACAACGGGAAGCAATGGAGAAGATACCGGCTTCTCCACAAAATACTCCTCACTGAGTAAAATGAATTTTTGAAGGTTTACAACATCTGCAGAAAATACCTCTTCAAGGTTCTATATGTGTGTATATTGTATATATGTTGTGTGTTCTAAATGGGAGAGGAAGTGTGCATTTTATAGGGAGGATAAAAGCTTACAAAACACCTTTCATAAAACATTGAGGAAACATGGCCGGATTATCCTCAAAGTGTTGGGAAAAGTTTTCGAGTGGAGACAACATGTTTGTGTAATAACCCTCGCTTATGATAACCTATTTTATATTTACTTACTATGTGAAGTAATTATATGTAAAATGTTGGAATATGGAGTAAGTATTAATTTAAGGAAGAAAAGTTAATATTTACTAACTTGTTGTATATTTACTGTATGTGTATGTAAATATCCTCATGTTGAGTTTTATAGTGTCATAAGATTTAAAAATGACATTTTGGTTTAAAATGGAACCGGAACTTAAAATGAATTATAAAATATCCAAATGATAATTTGGAGGCCGTAGTTGGTTTCGGAACGTACGAGATAGTCAAAATATGTGCCATATTGTATTTGGAGGTTTTGGGCACTTTTGACTGATTATACCTTAAATGTGCAGTTGCGTGTTATTTTATCGCGGTATTGATCATTTAAGTTGGAATTTTAGACCTATGCCACGGTTTAGCCTTGTTAAGTCTTCTATTTTCCCCTAATTGTATTACTAAACCTAGAGAGAAAGAGAGAGGAAGAGAAATAGTAGAGAAAGGAGAGAGAGATTGAAGATTGGAGGATTGATCCTGCTTTCATCTTACTAAAATATGAAATTTCAAGCTTAAGGCAAATTTTCTACTTTCTATATTGTGGTTTAAGATAAATGATTAGTTGTGATAATTGTGTATTAATCATGGTTTAACTATTTTAGGGTTTTTGTGGATTTGTGGGTTTGAATCATTAAAGAATGATTTGCATGATTATTGAGGTTTATGGTAGTAGTTAGTGGTATTTATGATGTATTGGTGACAATAAATGAGTTTGGTTTGAATGGATTTGAGTTGGGGGTAAATTTGGAGTCCAAGACTCCATAGCCAAAATTGGCAAAATTCGCAGGGGAGAATCGATTCGGCCAGGCCAAATCGATTCGCACAGGGACAATTTTCAGGACTAAGTGAACCGAATCGATTCGGCTAGTCCGAATCGATGCGGCATTTATGCAGAAACCCAATTTTCCTGACCAAATCGATTCGGATGGTCCGAATCGATTCGACATTTATCAAGAACCTCATATTTTCTGGCCGAATCGATTCGAAAATCCTGCATTTTTAAATTGTTTTTTTTTTCCAATTTCAAACCTTTTCCTCTAGACTTAGGACTTAGGAACCTTCTTGTATGAAGTCAACTTAGAGTCCTAGAGTTCTAGGTGAGTTAGTTTACTACCCTATATTAGCATTGGTATATTTGGGATTTATTTCTAGGGTGCGTGAAGTGATGTTCAAGCATTACTTTCCTTTTATCGATTAGTAGGAGTCTAGGATATTACGAAGTTGTGTTTGGAGACTTTAGAAGTTAATTTGAGGTATGATGGTCTATTATAAATCCCAAAAGGAAACTTGGGAAAATAACTTGGGAGTTTAAATATTCATCGAGGTTATTATGATGATGCGAAGCACGTATAGTTTCGGTTAACCATAATGCATTTGATAAAATGTAAATGAATAAAGTAAATGATTATTTACTAAATCATGTCATGGAAATTAATAAAATGGTTGGAACACACCCTCTCTAAATACCATCTTAAGGGAAGTTCGTGCGTAAGGTGAAGCCCACTGGCTAATGAATGGAGGGTGGATATAGTCTTAGGCCATATGAGCGCTTGTTGTATATTTTTTGCGATGGGTAGGTAATTTCAGGTGTGGTTATGACTACCCCACAGGCATATGGCCGCTTCGCGACGTTTCGGTAGGATCCCAGGTTGTCTTGATGATAGGCCCTGGAAGATGATGGTCATTTAGGGGGCGCACAGTGGGAAAACCCGGACGGGCGGTCCTAGAATCGTTATATATATATATATATATATATATATATATATTTATAACTATTCTTACATCAAGTGGGACTTGATGGATATATATGCCACAAAGAGCATAATGCAATGCCATAAAGAGCATAATACATGCCACAAAGAGCATATAAATGAAATAGTTGTCGTAAAGAGCATACAAATGAGATACATGCCATATAGTGCATACGATAGAATCTATATTCCTGATAAGGAATGGAAAGATAAAATAAAAAGGTGAATAATGATAAAGATTTTTAGATTAATGATGATTATGCGTATCCTCTTGCTTAATTGAATGTTACTTTAGAATCATTTAAGTGTCTTAGTTTATCTATGAGATCACCATGTTAGAATATCATCTTTATCATCCATGATTAACTGTTCATAATTGTCATACTATTTATTTATCTGGTGATCACATAAAACCGGGCCCTGACCCATTATTCTTTCTTGTTGTGCATAAATATTGTAACCATTCAGCTGCTCCCCCGCAAAGACGCCCATATTGACCTCCCCACTCCAGTGTCTTTTGAGGAGCCGTGACATTTTGCGGATATCACGGGATATTTTTTGTAGACGCCTTCATTATTGTTTTATAGTTATGATCGGGTCTTTATTCGGGCGTGTGGCCCAACTTTTATAATTGTATAATGAATGTAATATGTAATTTATGGAACTTGTTGTACATTGTATGAAATTCTGTTGAGTGACATTTCATTCGGTCCTCTTATTGTATACCTGTTGATAGTGTATATTGTTCTTGGGGTTTCCATTTTCTTTTTCAATTATGGGTTTCTTAAAATGCTTTCTTTAAATTATAAAAAAAAAAATTTGACAACCCGTTTTCTGAATTATTGAGTGGTTATCCCGTATACTCTTTATGTTGTCACGATGCTGAGAATGATTCCATCCATGATCCCTGTATTTTTGGAGTATCGGGCTGGCCACCCCTTATTTCAGATCTCGGGTTGTCACAAATGGTATTAGAGCATTAGGTTCTAGATTCTTTAGGATCTATGCGGACTTGTCACGTTTGACCATAGCGTTCTTTGATATAGAGCCCAATGTTAGGACTGATTTGTTGCTTATGTTTGCGATCTTCTGCATGATAGATTGTTTTATATAGTATCCTAACTCTATTATTTCTCCATCTCAGATGCCGCCTAAGAGAGGTCGCCCAGCGAGACGTAATAGAGTTGTGGAAGAGGAGGTTGGTCCTCCACCACCGCCACCGTGGAGTATAAATGTTGTCGATGTCGCAAACATAGTGGCCCAAGCAGTCAATGCAGCTATGATTGCAGTGGTACAACAAATGCCACAAGTTCAACCACGGGCGCAAGAGGCACAAGCTCCTACAGGACCTTCTCCGTGGGAAATATTTAGGGAGTCTTTTCTTAAGGGCCATCCCACGAAATTCGATGGAGGATCGGATGTTATAAGTGCAAATCAGTGGAAGAAAGACATGCAACGCCATATTCGAATGGTAGAATGTAGCGAGGAGAAAAAGCAAATCCTTGTTACTTTTAAGCTTGTCGGATCGACATTACATTGGTGGGAGTCGATGACTACACCAGATCAGAGGGATACAATGACAATCACTAATTTTTGGGCCTTATTTGACCGAAAGTACTTCCCTCCCACAGTTCAAAAGGAGATGCGAAGGAAGCTTCAGGATGTAGTACAGGGAGAGAGATCTGTTGCAGAGTATGAAGAGGAGTTCACCCGGTTGGCAAGTTTTGTACCGGATGAGGTGACTCCAGAAGAGAGGAGAATTTCCATGTTTGTGGGAGGTTTACATTGGCGGATAAAATAACATTTGTTGGGGAATCTGACTATACAAACCTTTGGGGATGTGATGAATGCGGCATTACTTCATTGCCAAGAGCATATATTGTTTGTGCAAAATAGTAAGAAGGCTACCGCGATGGGACAAGTGGGAAAAGCTGGAGGTAATGGGATTGGGGGAGGAGCATCTCCTTCATCCCAATCTTCGGGGAGTAAGCAAAGAGAGAGGGACCCCCAGCAAGGAGATTTGTCTAAACGCCAACGCTTTGGTGGATTTAATGCGGGTGGTAATAACAATAGGCAAGGTCAAGGTGGACCGCCACAACAGCAAGCAGGTAGAGGTGGGAATGGAGGGAGAGGCCAGCAGGGCCGAGTTTTTGGGCAGTTCCAAAATAATCAGGGGCGGAACCAAGATAACGTGATGAACAAATGTTTTCAGTGCGGAGAGCTGGGCCATTATAAGAGGTCGTGTCCTCAGTTGATTGGAGGACATCTTCCTAGGGCTCCACAGCAGCCATATGTTCAGTTTCCGCCATAGGCACCAAATCTGGTTGTTCCTCCACAGCAGGGACAGCTATAGTATGGACGGGTTTATCACATTCAAGAGGCTATGCTTCCTCTGGCCCCTCCGACATCGCCAGCAATTGAGGGTAAGTTTCTCATTTAAGGGCATATGGGTCGGTTATTATTTGATACGGGTGCGACACACTCTTTCATTTCTAGGAGTTTTGCTCAGACCACAGAGTTGATAAAATCTGCTGAGAGTACTTTCACTAGCGTAGAATCTTCTATGGATGATGGTTCATTGATTTTCTTTGTTTGTAAAAACATAGAAATTAATCTTTGTAATTTGTACTTTGAGGCCGATTTGCTCGTCCTTGACATGGTCGGGTATGACGTGATTTTGGGCATGGATTGGTTAATAAAATATCACGTGATGGTAAATTATTACGGGAAGAGTATTGACTTCGCCGTTCCGGGATAAGAAATGTTCTTGGTAGTTATGCCTAGTTTGGAAGGAGGTACGAGTACCTATTTATATTATATTACGGAGGAGACTTCTAGGGATGTAGTTGTTCCCCTTGATTTTATTCCGGTTATTAGAGATTTTAAAGATGTTTTCCGGGAAATACCAGGATTACCTTCGAGCCGGGAGATTGAGTTTTTGATTGATTTAGCGTCGGGAACTCGACCAATTGTTAGAGCTCCATATCACATGGCTCCTGTGTAAATGAGGGAGTTAAGAGATCAAATCCACCAGTTGTTGCAACAGGGATTTATTAGGCGTAGTACGTCACCCTGGGGTGCTCCGGTGTTGTTTGTAAAGAAAAGAGACGGTTCTCTCCGGTTATGTATGAACTATAGAGAGTTGAATAAAGTCACCATCCGAAATAAATACCCTTTGCCTCGTATTGATGATTTGTTTGAGCAACTTAGGGGAGCGTCGTACTTCTCTAAGATCGATTTGAGGATGGGGTATCATCAATTGAGGATACAAGAGCAGGATGTATCCAAGACTGCATTTCTGACAAGATATGGATCCTATGAATTCTTGGTTATGCCCTTTGGACTAACCAATGCCCCCGCTGTATTTATGGATCTCATGAATAGGGTGTTTTGGGATTTCCTTGACCAATTTGACATTGTATTAATCGATGACATCTTAGTCTATTCTCAGACCGAATCTGACCATGCTACTCATTTACGGTTGGTCCTGCAAAGATTGAGGGATAACCAATTGTATGCAAAGTTCAAGAAGTGTGGCTTTTGGTTGAAGGAAGTTCAGTTTTTGGGCCATGTTGTGTCATCCCAGGGTATATCGGTGGATCCGATCAAGGTGGTTGCGGTGAGGGAGTGGGGTCATCCCATGACACCTACAGAGATTCGTAGTTTTCTAGGTTTGGAGGGTCTCAAAAATCGCAAGCCCTTTGATAAATTTGACCCGAAAAGGGGTGATATTTGTTTGGGATAACTCTTGTTAGGCTGCTTTTGACGAGCTCAAAGAGAGGTTAACTTCGGCTCCAGTCCTCTCATTGCCAAAACCAGGATTGGAATATCTAGTCTTTACCGATGCATCTCTTCAAGGATTAGGAGGTGTGCTTCAATAAGAGAGACGGGATACTGCTTATACTTACCGCAAGCTAAAGCACCATGAAAGGAACTATCCGGTGCATAACTTAGAATTTGCTGCGGTTGTCTTTGCCTTGAAGATTTGGAGGCATTATCTCTTAGGTGAGAAATTCAGTCTTTTCACGGACCATAAATCGCTCCAATATTTATTTTCACAGAAAGATTTGAATACGTGTCAGCATCGATGGCTGGAGTTCGTGAAAGATTATCAATTTGATATCCATTGTCATTCGATCAAGGCGAACGTTGTGGCGGATGCCTTGATTAGGAGGCCCGAGGGAGAGTTAGATGATGTATGGAAAGCCAAGTGTAAAGAGCTCAGTCAGGAGGATGCGGTGGTGACAGCATTCATGTCAGTGATAAATGTTACTCCTACCATTGTGGCAAGGGTTGTAGAAGCCCAAGGAAGGGATAAGGGCTGTCAAGACCATATACACTTATTACTATCCGAGGGAGCGAAATCTTACTCGATAAGTTCAGAGGGTGGATTACGCTTCCATGGAAGACTTATTGTTCCGGAGGAGGGGGATTTGAGACGGGCGGTGATGGCAGAATATCACAGGTCAAAATTTATGATACATCCTGGTGGGGACAAAATGTATCAAGACATGCGCCGCCAGTATTGGTGGCCAAGCATGAAGCGAGATATTTCTGAATTTGTGTCCCAATGCACTACTTGTCAATTGGTTAAGATCGATCATCAGCGACCGATAGGGTTATTACAACCGTTGGAGATTTAGGTGTGGAAATGGGAGAGCATATCGATGGATTTTATTACGTGCTTGCCAAGGTCACAGAGTGGTTGTGATTCTATTTGGGTGATTTTCGACCGCTTAACTAAGTCAGCACACTTCCTACCCGTGCATACTGATTATGACACTACTCGCTATGCCCGATTGTTCATCGAGGAGGTCGTTAGACTTAATGGGGTACCTTTAAATATAGTTTTCGACTGAGATAAGATCTTTGTTTCCCTCTTTTGGCGAAGTTTCCAAGAGGCGATGGGGACCGAATTGAAGTTAAGCACTTCTTATCATCCTCAAACATATGGTCAGACTGAAAGAGTAAACCAAATGTTGGAGGGTATGCTCCATATGTGTATACTTGATTTCAAGGGTGGTTGGGAACAATACCTCCCCTTGGTTGAGTTTTCTTATAACAACTCATACCAATTTACTATTGGAATGGCGCCCTATGAAGCTCTTTATTGGCGGCCATGTAGGTCGCCCGCTTATTGGTTGGAAGTGGGTGATAATAAATTCCTTGGACCTGAAATGATCCAAGATACTTCTTCTAAAATTGAACTCATTCGGAATCGCATTCGGATAGCCCAAGATCGCCAAAAGAGATATGCCGATGCGGGTAGAAGACACATGGAGTTGGAGATGGGGGACCAAGTCTTGGTGCGAATGTCACCAATGAAGGGCATTAAGCGTTTCGGGAAGAAAGGAAAACTAGCGCCGCATTTTCTTGGACCTTTTCCAGTTACTGCGAAAGTCGGTCCAGTGGCGTATCAACTTGCCTTACCGGAACCTTTGCAACAAATTTACGATGTATTCCATGTTTTCTCTCTGAAGAAGTATAAGAGATGCGAAGGTGCCCTTTGGCATATCCCTTCCGAAGATATTGACTTGCAACCCGACATTTCATATGAAGAACAACCGGTTGCTATTCTAGAGCATAGGGAGTGTAGGTTGATGTCTCGCGTGGTGACGTTGGTGAGATTCCAATGGAGTCATCACAATGCTAAAGAATCGACGTGGGAATGTGAGGACGACATGCGAGAAAAGTATCCGCATCTCTTCTTACAAGGTACGCTTGAATTTTGGGGGGAAAATTCCCTCATAATGGGGGGAGTATGTAATAACCCTCGCTTATGAGAACCTATTTTATATTTACATACTATGTGAAGTAATTATATGTAAAATGTTGGAATATGGAGTAAGTATTAATTTAATGAAGAAAAGTTAATATTTACTAACTTGTTGTATATTTACTGTATGTGTATGTAAATATCCTCGTGTTGAGTTTTATAGTGTCATAAGATTTAAAAATGACATTTTGGTTCAAAATGGAATCGGAACTTAAAATGAATTATAAAATATCCAAATGATAATTTGGAGGCCGTAGTTGGTTCCGGAACGTGCGAGATAGTCAAAATATGTGCCATATTGTATTTGGAGGTTTTGGGCACTTTTGACTGATTATACCTTAAATGTGCAGTTGCGTGTTATTTTATCGCGGTATTGATCATTTAAGTTGGAATTTTAGACCTATGCCACGGTTTAGCCTTGTTAAGTATTCTATTTTCCCCTAATTGTATTCCTAAACCTAGAGAGAAAGAGAGAGGAAGAGAAATAGTAGAGAAAGGAGAGAGAGATTAAAGATTGGAGATTGATCTTGCTATCATCTTCCTCAAATCTGAAATTTCAAGCTTGAGGCAAGTTTTCTACTTGCTATATTGTGTTTTAAGATAAATGATTAGTTGTGATAATTGTGTATTAATCGTGGTTTAACTATTTTAGGGTTTTTGTGGATTTGTGGGTTTGAATCATTAAAGAATGATTTGGATGATTATTGAGGTTTATGGTAGTAGTTAGTGGTATTTATGATGTATTGGTGACAATAAATGAGTTTGGTTTGAATGGATTTGAGTTGGGGGTAAATTTGGAGTCCAAGACTCCATAACCAAAATTGGCAAAATTCGTAGGGGCGAATCGATTCGGCTAAGTCGAATCCATTCGCACAGGGAGCGTTTCCAGGTCTAAGTGAACCGAATTGATTCGGCTAGTCCGAATCGATTCGACATTTATGCAGAAACCCAATTTTCCTGACCGAATCTATTCGGATGGTCCGAATCGATTCGACATTTATCAAGAACCTCATATTTTCTGGCCGAATTGATTCGGCCATGCCGAATCTATTCGAAAATCCTGCATTTTTAAATTGTTTTTCTTTTCCAATTTCAACCCTTTTCCTCTAGACTTAGGACTTAGGAAACTTCTTGTATGAAGTCAACTTAGAGTCCTAGAGTTCTAGGTGAGTTAGTTTACTACCCTAGATTAGAATTGGTATATTTGGGATTTATTTCGAGGGTGCGTGAAGTGAAGTTCAGGCATTACTTTCCTTTTATCGATTAGTAGGAGTCTAGGAGATTACGAAGTTGTGTTTGGAGACTTTAGAAGTTAATTTGAGGTATGATGGTCTATTATAAAGCCCAAAAGGAAACTTGGATTCCAAATCTTCATTTCTTTGCCTTATTTAAAGGAGTCTTTTGGATTCCAACTCTTCATTTCTTTGCATTATAAAAGGAATTCGTGGACAACCTTTTTAACATACTTTTGGCAGCAAATATATTTTATATTCCTCTTCTTTTTATATACACATTGGCGCTTGAGATTTGTGAGTTCCAACCTTAGATTAGAGGTGTTCTTGGGGCTATTTTGTTGGAGGTTCTTGGAGAATATTTTCATCGAGGTTATTATGATGATGCGAAGCACGTATAGTTTCGGTTAACCATAATGCATTTGATAAAATGTAAATGAATAAAGTAAATGATAATTTACTAAATCATGTCATGGAAATTAATAAAATGGTTGGAACACACCCTCTCTAAATACCATCTTAAGGGAAGTTCGTGCGTAAGGTGAAGCCCCCTGGCTAATGAATGGAGGGTGGATATAGTCCTAGGCCATATGAGCGCTTGTTGTATATTTTTTGCGATGGGTAGGTAATTTCAGGTGTGGTTATGACTACCCCACAGGCATATGGCCGCTTCGCGACGTTTCGGTAGGATCCCAGGTTGTCTTGATGATAGGCCCTGGAAGATGATGGTCATTTAGGGGGGCGCACAGTGGGAAAACCCGGACGGGCGGTCCTAGAATCGTTATATATATATATATATATATATATTTATAACTATTCTTATATCAAGTGGGACTTGATGGATATATATGCCACAAAGAGCATAATGCAATGCCATAAAGAGCATAATACATGCCACAAAGAGCATATAAATGAAATAGTTGCCGTAAAGAGCATACAAATGAGATACATGCCATATAGTGCATACGATAGAATCTATATTCCTGATAAGGAATGGAAAGATAAAATAAAAAGGTGAATAATGATAAAGATCTTTAGATTAATGATGATTATGCGTATCCTCTTGCTTAATTGAATGTTACTTTAGAATCATTTAAGTGTCTTAGTTTATCTATGAGATCACTATGTTAGAATATCATCTTTATGATCCATGATTAACTGTTCATAATTGTCATACTATTTATTTATCTGGTGAACACATAAAATCGGGCCCTGATCCGTTCTTCTTTCTTGTTGTGCATAAATATTGTAACCGTTCAGGTACTCCACCGCAAGGACGCCCGTATTGACCTCCCCACTCCAGTGTCTTTTGAGGAGCCGTGACATTTTGCGGATATCACGGGATATTTTGTGTAGATGCCTTCATTATTGTTTTCTAGTTATGTTCGGGTCTTTATTCGGGCATGTGGCCCAACTTTTATAGTTGTATAATTAATGTAATATGTAATTTATTGAACTTGTTGCACATTGTATGAAATTCTGTTGACCGACATTTCATTCGGTCCTGTTATTGTATACCTGTTGATTGTGTATATTGTTCTTGGGGTTTCCATTTTCTTTTTCAATTATGGGTTGCTTAAAATGCTTTCTTTAAATTATAAAACAAAATTTTTTACAACTAGTTTTCTGAATTATTGAGTGGTTATCCCGTATACTCTTTATGTTGTCACGATGCTGAGAATGATTCCATCCATGATCCCTGTATTTTTGGAGTATCGGGCTGGCCACCCCTTATTTCGGATCTCGAGTTGTCACATTTTGGCATTTGGAATCTGCAGCCTACATGGACCCAAAATCGATTCGGGTCCCCTGCGAACCTGTTCGCCCCCCGAACCGGTTCGGGCTGGGTTCGGGGAAATTCGCTGGCCCAAAGGTTTAAACACTTAGAAAATATTCTGGATTTTTTGAAGTATTTTTCTCCAATTTCAAAAGGCCATAACTTCTTCACCGTAGCTCAGAATGAGGTGCCATTTCTTCCAGTATCTTCGTTACGGTAAGCTCTTCAACTTTCCAGTTGACCAGTTCTCCGGACGATGGCTGTACAATTACGAAAATGCCCTTGAACATCCTTATCAAGCCTTTTTACACAGTTTTGATTTCTCTTATGAACCACTTGCGTAAATCCCCTAAAATTGTGGAGCGTGAAATCGGTGAGGAATATGAGGGGCACTCGATAAATGCATGATTCCCGAAATTCGAATTGAGGCCGTCAAGTGAGATCATGAACAGACGTGCCTTTTGTAGCGTCATACGACATACACAAATTAAACATTTCAGACATGATAAAAATGTCCTTACAAATCTCCCCCTATGTCTATGCCGGTACATACTTAAAAAATCCGAATTATGCAAACTCCCCCAAAAAAATCTCCCCAAACAAATGACATATACAATAAAATCCCCATTAAACCCTCGAACTGAGAATACTAATTGACATGTCGTCAAACAAACATCAACAACTTCAAATTTTCAACTCATTCAGAAACTCCCAAAGCTTTTATCATCAGGGTGTGTAATCCAATAGATATCAACTTTGTACCTACACACATGTGAAAGAGCAAATACCTGTGACACGCAACAGTTTGATTTATAATGATATGCAAAATCAAATATCCATTAAGTTTCAGCAAATCATAGATAAATAAAAAAAACTTTCTCCCCCATAATTCATTCTCTCCCTTTTTATGATGTCTCCAAATAGACAGATATGAGAAGCATAAATATGGTAAATGCCACAAAAAAATGTACATTTTTTTTGGAATTTTCTATTTTTTTTTTCGAATTTTTCAAAGAATCAAAGAATGTTCTAGTTTTGAATTTTTCAAGAAATGTACAAAAAAATATACAAAAACGGAATCACACCATGAAAGAACACAAAAACAACCAAGTCGGTGATAGCGTAAATGTAAGGGTGTGAACACATTCGATAGGTAAATAAACTCAATCAATCATATGTGCATGATGAATATGTGTACTCCTAACGAATGAACATCAAAAATATCCTTAGGTGTAAAAATTATTGAATTTAGATGACATCGTCTGAATCAAATCAACAAATCAAAGTAAAATGATTTTCACACCAATAACGTCCAAAACTATTTAGCGCTTTTTCAAGCTCTTCAAGGACGTGCAAACCCATTTAAATTTTTCAATCAAACTCCCTCAGATATATATTCTTTTAGAGTTGATAAACTAAATTCTCAAACTTTGTAGAATTGATGGTTAAACCTAATGGCCCATATTTGGCATGTAATGCTTTTTACTGCCGTTAAATTTTTCGGGCTCCTTTAACCTCTTTCGACCCCATATAATAAAATTCCTCAATTTTTTAGGTACATTTTAACGGTGGCTTTTGCGCAAAGGATAGATATTTACCTTTCGCAGCCCCTCCCCGTTATAAAAAACACACAGTCTCACCAAAACGGTTCTTACATGCACACCAATCTTATCAAGTTTTATCACGCTTGCTTCGTTTTAAGGACAAAATTGAAGTGAAAACACCCAACCAATATGTGATAAGACAAGTATAATAATCAAACAAATCCGTGCTTGTGTGCAATAAAGGAAATCATGAGTCAAACATGTTGGAAGTAACACTTAATTACATCTTAATGACTCCAAACATTATAAAGCACAAAAATGACAAGATATATTATCTCAAAACACAATCAAATAGTCACATGAATAAATGAAATGAAATCGTGACTTGGCTATCTGAAATGCTCATTCGTAAATGGTGTAAAATAAAATACAAAAATCTTTTTGGATTTTCAAATAATTTTATCAAAATAAAATCTTTTTGTGTTTTAAAAAAAAAATTATACACGATGTACATGTCATAACGCTAGCAAATATATATATCATGAATCAAAAACTAGATTATGACAAAATGCGAACGCAATCATCTATATGATATAGAAAGATAAGAATCATCTGCAAGCAAACACGAGTCGTGAACAAAAAGACCATAAGCCTCTAAATCTGATTTCCTAACCCAAATCGATGTGTAACGAGGTGTGGGGGTACTAGGAAACGATGTGACTCTCTCTTTAAACTTCCTAGGTCCATTCAAAAGTTTGTAACAGAAATGCCTAAGATAACCTTGCTTATCGCAATGTGTGCAAGTGTAAACCGGGCGGTGAATGTTACCAAACGGTGGTCTTCTCCTCAAATTCCTAGGTGGTGCTTTCTGAATATGCCTAGGTGGCTCTCTCCTAATGTTTCTAGGAAAATCTCTCATGATGTTCCTAGGGGGATCTTTCACACATGTGGGAATGGGAGTAACATGTTTTTCGAAACCAATCCCACCCTTATCTTTTTTAATCTCGACAGTGCCTAAAATCTTATCAAGTTTTTCAGACCTAGACTCCAAATCAAATTTCACTTTACTCGAATCTCTCAAACTGTTCTCAAGTTCACCTATCCTAGATTCAAGCAACCGCTTAGAGTCTTCAGACACAAGAAACTCCTTTTTCATAGCTTCCATCACACCTCGAAGATCATCTCTCTCCCTCGACATATTCCAGTTTCTCTCAAAATTTTCTCTCGTTCCCTAAGTTCTTCAACTAAAACAGCATTATCATTTTTAGGGCACGCTTTTGAAACTGAGCTTTTAATTTTAAATTTTCCTTCTTTGTTTTCAAAGCAACAGCATAAAGATCATTGAAAGCAGTTTGCAAGTCACGCTCAGCTACGCTTTCACCCTCACTAACACCACTAATCATACGGGTTGGAAGCTCTCGCCTAGAAGCATAAAAGACTTCTTCGTCCGAATCACAATCACTAAGGGTAGACACACGAGAAATCGATTTATTCAAGGTATTCTTTAAATTTGTGGTACACTCATCCAACGTGTGACCAACACCCTCACAACAAGGACACCTCCCAGAGTCATTTTCAATAGAAGATATAAAACAAGAGTTCGTGTGAATATTCAAATTAAATTTTTCAAAAATTTGACATCGAAGATCATTAAAAAAATCAAAAACCTTTTTTGTGCAAAATCAGAATCAAAACACAAAACAAATTTTTTAAATCAATATCACACAAATATTGCGGAAAATAGGAATACGCGATAAAATAGCGCAACCTGCTCTGATACCAATTTGAAAACGTGAGTAGACAAATTGTATCAGAAAGTAAATCCTCAAAAAATCAGGATCACGCGATGAATTAGTGTAACCTGCTCTGATATCAATTTGAAATACGTGCGATAAGCGCGGGGCGTGCGATATCGAAATAAAAAAAATAATTATTCGCAAGATTCCAATTAAACCATTTTCAATTTGAGTCTATTTTGGAACAAAATTAATACTGCCCATAAAATAAAAATAGATATTTAATTGAACACGGTATTTCAATTAAATCCTAAAAACATGCATCAAGATGATATATCAAATAAATATAAATAACACATGTGACACAACATATCAGGAAAAATCCCCGCAGGGCAAAACCATATTATTTTCAGTATAATTTTTAAAGAACGGTTTACACGGATTATAATGAAAATAAAGGTGACATAAGAAAATACCCGCAGGTGTTAGTTCCGATGTCGTCGGCTGGAATCTCCGGCAAGAATTCCAGATGGGCAGCAATGGAGAAGATACAGGCTTCTCCACGAAATACTCCTCAATGAGTAAAATGAATTCTTGAAGGTTTACAACATCTGCAGAAAATACCTCTTCAAGGTTCTATATGTGTGTATGTTGTATATATGTTGCGTGTTCTAAATGTGAGAGGAAGTGTGCATTTTATAGGGAGGATAAAAGCTTACAAAACACCTCTCATAAAACATGGAGGAAACATGGCCGGATTATCCTCAAAGTGTTGGGAAAAGTTTTTGAGTGGAGACAACATTTTTGGCATTTGGAATCTGCAGCCTACAAGGACCCAGAACCGGTTCGGGTCCCTACAAACCGGTTCGCCCCCGGAACCGGTTCGGGCTGGATTCGGGGAAATTCGTTGGCCCAAAGGTTTAAACACTTAGAAAATATTATGGACTTTTTAAAGTATTTTTCTCCAATTTCAAAAGGCCATAACTTCTTCACTGTAGCTCAGAATGAGGTGTCGTTTTTTCCAGTATCTTCATTGCGTCAAGATATTCAACTTTCCAGTTGACTAGTTCTTCGGACGGTGGCTATAAAATTACCAAAATGCCCTTGAACATCCTTATTAAGCCTTTTTACACAGTTTTGATTTCTCTTACGAACCACTTGCTTAAATCCCCTAAAATTGTGCAACGTGAAATCGTTGAGGCATATGAGGGACACTTGATAAATGCATGATTCTCGGAATTCAGATTGAGGCCGTCAAGTGAGATCGTGAACAAACGTGTCTTTTGTAGCGGCGTACGACAGACACAAATTAAACATTTTGGACATGATAAAAATGTCCTTACATTAATCAAGTCTGAAATAAATAGAATAGGATTGTAGAACAATTGGGTATCCTTCTAAGCATGATTGAAAATAATATAAATGCATAAATGAAATAACAAAAATATAATATAGGTGAACCACATAATATCTGATATAAAACCAACTAAAAATAATAGTACCATCACATAACTACAACTGTGTCATAATGAATATCATAACATATGTAATAGTTTCAGATTATACTATGAACATAGAGATTAACATAATTTACTCAATTAAGTTAATTTCAAATTTAGTTGTTTGATTATCTAAATATGGTTATAATACAATTATGTTTAGATTCCAATGAAAAATCATATTATAACACAAAAACAATTATATACACTAAGTAAACATGCTTCAATTCAAAATGGTGAGTTTTAAGCTTAAACTCCTAATTTCCTTTCTTCTCCAAGTTGCCTCTCTAGCTATAGGATTTCTCTTCAAAAGTGTTAGAATGAATTAAATTTAAACTAATGACCTTTTTAATATGATAATTTTTAAATTAGGCTTAGTCTCTATATGGGCCTCAATATAATGAGGCCAATTATATCTCTAAATAGACCCAAACCTTGCCCAATTCATATACCAATCCATAGGGCTTAAAACCCATCATTTTAAGTCATAATCGAACATCCTACATGCCTCAGAAGTCAACCTGAACTACCATACCAAACAAACTAATATTCTAACCCGTATACGAGTCCAAAATCCATCATTAAATTATTTATTAATTTACTAAGGCAGGACATTATAAGAAATTATTTCATGATCAGTGGAACGCGATATCGAGGGAATAATACAAATAAGAAAATCCTCGATACTAAATCCCTTACCATTTTATAATCGCCCATAATACACAATAAATTCTAAATATTAATTTAATGGATTACTATATATTATATCCGATTTTGAACTTCTGATAATATACATACATAACATTTATAAAATATAAATAGTGACATCACCTGTCCCTGCAGGTGATAATAATAATTTCACAATTAAATTAATGCACTAAAATTACGGTGTATTACAGAGTTACTTGAGATTTTTTGTGTTTTCTCTCTTATATTGAACACTTTCCTTACTTAAAGAACCTTACTCTCCACCCTACAAAACAAACTCCCAAAAGTTCCCACTAGCTACTTTGGTGGGCCTATAATCCCCTCAAAATATAAATGAATTATAACCACCTTGGTTTGAAAATAGAACTCCAGAATACAAATGACTAATGGAATGCCAACTCAAATGAAGAGTGACCCCTAGACTAAGAATGATGAACTGAATCTCCAATTACAACAACTTTGACTATTCAGACATGTTGCACTTGTAATACAATAATAATACTTGGGGGTAAATGGTTTTATAGATTGGGATAAATGCCTTAAAGTTATAAGAAATATCTCATGGTATCAATGCAGTCATAATCAAGCCACGCATTTATGATAAGCATGTCAACCTGTCGACACTCACATACAAAATATTCATCACCCCTTATCATAAGTTAAATACTACATGAATATCCCAACCCAAGGCATTAACAATACTAATAAGTCCCTGTTACTACACTAATAAGTAATCATCACATATCAACACAATATACCGAGATGAAACTAATTACACATGTATAAAATACAACATAGTATCAATCCCCACTCATATCATTCACACGATCCTATAATATAATATATTAGTGTAATTTAATGACTTTTAATTAAATGTGTCTCTCATGGGACTATATTAAATATGTAATGAATATGAGCTGGTACCAACCCCCACTCGTGTCACCTGAACAATAAGATATACATAATCTCATATCATAACACAATAATGAGGCATAGGGCCTTTTTAAATAAACTATCTACCAATGGACTAATATCACACATTTATATAAGTCTCATAACAACCACAAAAAGTTATCTACCTTTAGGGAAACTTCTTGTGCCTATGTCGATAAAACCCTAGGAGTCCATCACCTAATGAATTTAAGAGCATACACATAAACACACAAAAGAATGGGGGACCACTACGCCATCACACTAATGACGAGTCCCATATCGAAACTCATCTGATGAATTGGTCCATCCTCATCTCACGTCACAAGACATACACCGACTTAACATATGATAAAACATATAACCACACATTGAACACCTTTAACTATACTAAAACTCCCCTGATGCCTCAAATTATCCGCGTCTCACATCGCGAGGTGGTAAATGATTGAACATGTGAACAAAACATATCAATATCCACAAAGTCCTTCATCATCTAAGAATGTGGTACACAGTCATAACCATTTAAATAAAACTCCACCCGATAGATTCCCCACTAGTACAATACAGTTGTCTACATAAACAAATTATATATATATATATATATATATATATATATATATATATATATATATATATATATATATATATACAAAAAAATAGTATACTACATACTCTCAAGTGTACCCAAATCAATCCCAATCCTCATCGTCGGATTGTCCAAATTAATTAAAGGTTCATTACTCTTAAACCTTAATTAAATCCCACCTTTATTTTTCCATAATCATATGTTCGTGTGTGTATATATATATATATATATATATATGTGTGTGTGTGTGTGTGTGTGTGTGTGTGTGTGTGTGTGTGTGTGTGTGTGTGTGTAAAATATAAGTGTACTGATGCTGCCAAAACTACATCATAGTTCAAAAATTTATTCTCAAAAAAATAAGTAAAGAATAAGAGAAAGAAGGAAGAAAAAGTAAAATTAATGTGCTCGTTGTTTCATTGTTTCATTGATTCTTCATATCTTTTTCGTTTGATGTCGAATTGATGTGCTCGTTAAATCGAGACGTTACTCACTTTGAGACCGACATTCTTCATGAAGAGTATGAGTTTGGCACTGTAGATACCTAATTTTAATACCCCATAATCTCCATGTAAGAAATTTTTTTCTAACATTGTTCATAGTATAGTTTTAGATTAGTTTGTCATATCCCGTTACAAATCGTCAATCACCATCAAAACGAACCGAACTCAAGCATCGCCAAGTTTGAAGACTTCCCGACATCCCATAAAAGTACAAAAAATAATTTATAGTTTAAATAATTTACAAAATTATGTTTGGGATGTTTATTTTTCATCAAAAACGATCCGGAGTTTTTTTATTTTATTTTTTAAAATAATTTTATTTTTAAATCTCGTTCAAACGAGATTGGCATATTGTGCAAATGAGATTGCATGTCGCTAGAAGGTCGTTTTATATGTTTTTAAAAATGAGGGCTTACTGTTCTGAAAATTTGGATATCATTAGAAAAGAAACATATCTCATTCGATCGAGATGCTTATCTCGTTAGAATGATGTTTTGATATCGATCGAACGACTGCGCCGACTCAAATTTTGTGAATGTCCTATAAAGGCCTATTTCGTGTTCAAATTGTTTAAGACTTTTTCCAGATTCTTTTTTGCATAAATTTTATGAATGTTCTTCAATTTTTGTGTTTAAAAATGCGGTTTAATTCACAAACAAACGTCATGAATATTTATTTTTTGTGAATTCGTTTAAACCCAAGAACGTTTTGTATATTTGTATGCACCTTTGTAGAGAAGTCATCTACATGGCTGACTTATGATACCTAAGGAAACTCACTGTTGAAGACAAATGATGAGGCTGAAGAGGGGAGGACTGTGGACTTTTGATTCTTGTGAGGATCATAATTGTTCAGTAGAGATTTACGAAGATTAGCGCAATATACTTGTGGCATTATCAAGTAATCTGTAAATGGATTGTCCTCTAGATTTCTAAAGTGAATAAAGGTTTTCCCCGAAAGGTGTTTTTTCCTAAAAATTTTCCTAGTTGAATATTTGGAACTTTATCTGTTTTATCACATAGTGGAATGTTTAGGATAAAAGGATAAAATTGGTTTAAAATTGATTGCACACTCTCAAATTAGAATCCTTTTTGAGCATATTTACTTCTTCATTTACAAGTGGTATCACAGCACTCATTATATCTTCCCTAGAATTGGTACTAGAGTAAGTTGCAGCAAGTTAATGTGTCATCCTGATTTTTCAAAGAGTTTTTCCCGCTGATACCAATTTTTCAACAATTGGTATCAGAGTCGATTGCAATAAGTTATTGTGTTAGATCCTTGTTTAGTGCTATTGGATGTTTATTTTTGTCTCGATGGATTCCCATAGTTTTGAAGACTTTAATCGTTTGAGTTTGAAGTTTATTAAAAGAATTAAAATTCCTGAAAAAGAAATTATCATTTTAAATCCGTTATGGATCTTTTGCAAATTGTTCAAAATCAAATAGATTTCTTTCGTGAGAAAGTTTTGGACATGGACCGAAATTTTAAAATATTATAATTGTCCAAGAAAGAGAGTGATAATAGAGTCCTAGTTTAAGAAAAAAATTGGAGGATTTTAAAAATTCCAAGGTTAATGTTTGTGCCGTAGATGATAGTGTTTTGATTAATGATTTTAAGGCACATGAGAAGACTCCTAGGGATAAGTTTTTATTTATTGAGGGGCAGCGAGATAACCTTCTAGGAATGATTGAAAATATGAAAAAGGAGTCCCTAAAATTGGAAGAGTCAAATTCCCTGCTTGAGTCTAAAATTTTGAAGTTAAAAAATGATTTGAAAGACTCAAGTAGTTTTAGTAGTGATGGTCTTGGCTTACATGTTTCTAATGCTTCGAGTGTTAAAGACAAGCCCATAGTTTGTTTTTGAGGGTCAACTGCATCCAAGGACGTTGGAAAAGGTTAACTCGTAGGTAGCATTCCTCATGTTTACACATGCTTACATTGTGGTAAGAAAGGTCACCTTAGGAATTTTTGTTATGATCTTGGAAGAGGTCCTACGAAGTTGAAATGTAATGTTCACGTGGATCCCAAATCCCATCACATTAAGTATACACATATTTGGGTTAAGAAATCCATTTTGGAAGAGCTAGATGTTAGACTAGTTAATTCTCACATGCTTGCACAAGATTCTTCTCTTGCTATACCTTATATATGATTGCTTTTGTTTGTCATACGCTAGTTGTACTTCATGATATATGTGTGCTAGTATTATGACATGGGTATCTTTTGTATTATAATTTTCTTTTATTGAGTCGTGTTGTAAAAATACAAAAAGAATTTATTTTGAAAAATGCAAAAAGATTTTTGGTTTTTGTGTATTTTAGTTTTACACATTTAGTTTGATATATTGGTGTGCTTGAATTCAATTCACTACGCAACTTTCGTGTGGCTAGGACATTTGATTATGACTTTAAATAATTAGATTTTTCTTAAACATGTTTGTGGAGTTGTGTCGAACTTGATTTTCTTTACAAATTTGACTTTGTATATGCCTACTCACACACATGCACGAGCTTATTGGATTTCGACTTCACTATGTATATTTGAGCTTGGTGAGATATTCTCCCATTAATTTTTTCATCTACATGTTTATGCGACTATGGAGGATTTGTGCATGTAAGAATCACTGCCTGTGAGATTTTGCTTATTATTGAAAAAAATTTAGTTTACACAAAAAAGGGACGCGAGAGACAGGTCGACTCATCGTGAAAGTCATTGTTTGAAAAGAGACCAAGAAAAATTTAGGCAATAAAAGAAAATTTAGATTGTTGGGGTATTGAATTCATTAGCCCTTTCCCTCCGTCATTTTGCTTACTATATATCCTCGTTGTAGTAGATTACGTGTCTAGATGGGTAGAGGCCATAGCTACCAAAATGAATGACAATAAAGTGGTGATTAAGTTCTTGCTAGAACACATACTTTTCTCACTTCGGTGCTCCGAAGGCAATAATTAGTGATAACGGTAAGCATTTTTGCAATAAGTCATTTTAAATGCTTATGAGAAAGTATGGAGTTGTTCACGAGGTTGGAACAACTAATAACCCTCAAACTAGTGGGCAAGCCGAGCTAGCGAATCGTGAAATAATTTTTTTTTTTTGAAAAAACTGTCAATCCTAATCAGAAAGATTGGTCCCTTAGATTGAACGATGCACTATGGGCTTATAGAACCGCATACAAGAACCCACTCGGGATGTTTTCAGTTTTCTTTGTCTATGGTAAGCCATGACATCTCCCCATGGAGCTAGAGCACAAAGTTTATTGGGCAATCAAGAGACTGAATTACAGTTTGGATAAAGCCAATGAAGCTCTCAAGCTTCAATTGAAAGAGTTGGAAGAGATGCACAATGATTCATACGAGAACTATAAGATTTCCAAAGAACGAATGAAACTTGCACATGATAAGACTATTCGACGCAAGGAGTTTCATTCGGGAGAAAAGGTGCTTCTCTATAACTCTAGGCTATATTATTTCCCGAGAAATTACGATTGAGATGGACTGGCCCATTCGTTGTGAGAAATTTATTACCCCGCGGAGCGGTGGAATTGGAAAATCCAAGGGACGGAGATATATTTAAAGCTAACAGACAACACCTAAAGCCATATCTAGAGGCATATGTGGAAGAAGCTGACACGATCTGGTTGTCCAACCCTGTTTAAGAAGTTAAGTGAGCTTTAATGGAGAGGTTGTCGCACCCTCGACATGTATGGGGTGACTCTTGCATGCACTATCTAGAGTTAGCATAGGGTCATTAGGAGTCCGTTAGTGTAAGTCATGAGAGGATAGGAGTTCAAACACACGTTTCATGAGGGAATGGACAGTTTCGAGGGACTTCATTCACTGGAATAATTGCGAAGTGTTTGAAAAATTAAGAGTGAAAGAATTCATGTTTAGAAAAGGAGAGGAGAGTTTGTGTACAAGGCGAACCGAACCGATACTCCTGCACCGGATCGGTTTGGTTTGGGAAAATACGAAATAAAAAAAGGGGGTAACTGGACCGGTTCGCCTCGGGAATCCAGACCAATTCGGCCTCTGCATAATTTTTCCCCTTCCTTAGGTGCTTCTCCCCTTCCCCTAATCTCTTCATTTCCCTCCTATTTTGATTTTTCCCTCCATTCTTCCCCCTTTGCCCCTCCAAATACTCCCCTCCACCCACTGCAATTCACACCCTCTCCCACCCCTTTATCCACACTCTAGACACTACCTCACAATGTGGTATGGGAAAAGGAGGTCCGCTCTTTCTATGGCTCTCTCGTCCGCATGGGCGAGTTCAAGGCCCAAGATTTTGTTGACGGCCATCCTATCCCCTTATCCCTGGACATTTTGCCCCGAAAGCTTGTAGCCAAGGGGGTTTCGATCTCAGAATGTTTTGAATACCCATCTAACATCTCACCCATTTCCAAAGGTACCTGCATAGCCCGACTATAACCCGATGAAAATTGGGTCCAAGAAACCTTTTCAGTGGTATGCTAAATGGTAAGGCCCGCATCACCTTCCACATTATCTACGCCCGCCTACTCCAAACTTCAAATGATTCGACGATACGTCCTTGCCAAGCTACACTCGTCTACCACCTTTTTTTATCAGAACACTACCATTCACCTTGGTTGCACATTCTACGTCGATATCCCTTATGAGGCCCTGGATAAAAAAGGTAAGACCCCTCTCCCATATCCACACCTCATCACCTCAATCCTCGCCGATGCTGGATTTGAGCCACCCCGGCTGTTTCTCCACCTCTCAAAGCCCATTGGGCAGGAATCATGCACTTGGAGTGCAAAACAACGGGAGGCTATAAGAGCAGCGAGGGTAGAGGCGGATGATGATGATGATGATGATGATGATGATTATTGATGCAAAAATTCACCAACTTCGTGGACCAATAAGAAATGGACACTCGTCATCCTAAATGGAAATATTTATACTTACTCAGCACCTGAGGAGAGTTGGTCAGCACTCGAGGAGAGTTGGTCGGCACCCGAAGAGAGTTGGTCGGCATACCAACCAAAGAAAGACCAACCACCCTTGAAGACCAAGAGTCATATTCATTGTACATAGATGTGAATGTCTGAATATATAAGGGCATTCTATCCCTTGGACTCCCATCACTATAAATACATGCCTTCCCTTAGCCAAAGGAACAAGCTGAACAATCCAAACTAAGAAATTCTCTACACACCTCTTTCTCTACACCATATTGTGCTATTATAAATCCCTGGGAATAAAATAACAGTGGATGTAGGCTTTCCTTATAGCCGAACCACTATAAAAATCGTTGTCTCTTATATGTTTGATGTGCTTGTTTATCTTCATTTCATCTTCAATATCATCCTCATATTTTTATCTGTTGTTGATGCCGATAAGATGGCTTGGGGCCATTTCTAGTCATCAACAGATTGGCTCCATCTGTGGGAGTCGACAAGAATTTTTTTTCCTCATATTAGAAGGAACGAAGATGAACGGGTCGTGATTATCCTAGTATTATTATTTTCGTGATACGATTCATCACCATGAAAAGATTTACAAAGATGATCTGCAATAAATGATAAGTACTTTCATTTTTATCTCTTATTTCATAATTGGTTAAACGATTATCCTTACAATACTATATGATTATCCTTGTAAACTATTTGCTCAATTCTTATTTACGAATCTGCATAAGAAATTTTTTTTAATCACGAATGTTTGAAAAAGTTTTATGCAGATATGTTATTATAAGAGTATACATGTTTATCACGATTTACGTGTAATATCTAAGAAAAAATAAATATCAGATAATTTCTCTTTAATTATAATCTTTTCCTGCACAAATTCATATTTAATCCTTACAAATCTTGATGTAAAACCCTCATCAAATTGATTCGTTATGACCTAAAGGGATCACATATCGAATCAGCAAAAAAAAATATATTTATGAATGGTGGATGTAAATCGACACAGGAAACCAAAACAACCTTATCTCTCAAAAACCATTTACCCACCTCAGTGAAAGAAGAGAAAATGAACAGTTGCTTATATATTCAAAGAAATTGCTACGGAGAAAATTTCATTTCACTAATTCTCGGGAAGTTGAAGGAGTTTTGGATTCATTTCAGTCCTTTCGAATGCAAGGGTCTATAACAACAAAAATAATGAAACTGGGTGACATCAGATAAACATGTGAAAGGGTTATTTATCACCAGAAATCGAACCTACAATTTGGGGACTATCATCCACCCCACAACTTGGTTCGGTTTCAAATCAACAAAAAATTTCAATCCTAGATTTTTACTCTCCGGTTCAAAATTTTCGATAAATGCCAGTGACACCCATAAAGAAAAGACAGTATATTCGCACGGGTGTAGAAACGATCCCAAGAAGCTCAGGGTGGTCGACGACCACTGTATGAAGAAGAAAACCTCAGCTAGTCGGCAGAGCACAACAGTTGGTCGTCGACGTGTTTGAGACATCTGGGTTTTCCACTCAACATTTGTACAGATCGGGTAATGCCCGACCATCTATCACTACCATATTATTGTTCGATGGTAACCCCGACCTCCTATTTCTTGATTGGAGACTATCAGATTTAATCCACATCATAATAGCCATAAATTTTATTTGGTCGGCACTAAGTTGACAGCTCCTTAGCAATAGGTCGACAATCATACCCGACTAATTTTTATTGGTTCGCCGGACCATTTTCATTGGCTGGAACATCTTAAACAACAATTACCTATCCTGGTCGGACCATCATATGTTAGTCGGCAGAAATTTATAGGTCGACAATTACTGGTCGACGTTCCATTAACGTAAGATTCAAGCACGTTTGTACAGGTTTTTGTTGATCGGAGGAGTTTTACTGCAATACCCCGACCATCTGTAGCTGGTCGGCGTTATATATATAATTGGTCAGGGGAAATTAATAAGTGGTTGGAGGCATGTATTTCACTAATGGAGGTCAAATATGGTCAGGCGACTTCTTATCAAATATAATGGGTTATGCCAAAGAAGTCAAAATCACAGCCAAGATGTTAAAAAATAAGTTCACCCCTTACCATTTCTTAATTCATACCTTTCTAAAATAAACTTTTTGAAGCTACATAAGTAATACTTCAAAACAATTTTCCAAACCTACTTATATTTGGTATTTTTATTTAAAATTAAAATGTCTAGCATTTTTTTATAAAAATTTGCTCACATTGGCACACGAAGTCGGCATAACATATTATTTTATGTTTTGATATTTTTATTACCCGAGAAAATGCATATCATATATTGAGTGGATGACTAAATTATTCTCAGGATTAATTGATTTAGCCTCCACAGATGTTATAGCAACTTATTAAATTCCACAGGTATAAGATTCAGTCCCGACAAAGTACTCGACCACAATCGTAAACTTCTGGAAAAAATTATCATTGCTCTGCATTATGAAATTTTGCCTCAGCAAGGCACTATTGATTTTATTAACTGCTCTAATATATGCTCAAGCATGCATCATTCTCTATATCCATTCGGATGCATATTCTATATTCATCTCACCATGGAGATTGACAAAATATTTATTATCATATATTCAGCTCTGAGGAGATCTGCAACATTTATTATATTTTATCTCCAATAGACTGTTGGTCGGGAAAATTCTTCTCTATATATATTCAGCAAAAGCCAACTAAGGTTGGTCGGCATCAGTAATCGCCAACTAATTGCTGGTCGGAATTAGCAACCGCCAACTAAGGTTGGTCGGCAATAGCAACCGCCAACTAATTATTGGTTGACAGCAACAATCGCCAACTAAGGTTGGTCGGCATCAGTAACCACCAACTAATTGTTGTTCGACAACAAGCGACCGCCAACTAAGGTTTGTCGGCATCAGTAACCCCCAACTAATTGTTGGTCAACACTCAACAACCGCTAACCAAGTGTTGGTCGGCATCAGCAACCACTAACTAATTATTGGTTGGCACTTAGCAACCACCAACTAAGTGTAAGTTGGCCCTCAGCAACCGTCAACTAAATGTTGGTAAACACCAAAAATTTCGGTTGTCAATAATCAAAAACCTTAAGGCACAATGTTTCCCAACCTAGTTCGAATCGCACCAAAAACTTAAGGCACAATGTTGCCCAACCTAGTGCGAATTGCACCAAAAACCTCAGGCACCAATATTGCCCAAATGACGATTTCCAGTATGACTTCATACAAATCACAAACAAGAAATCATTCAAACATCCAAGGATTTACAAGATAAGTTAATCAAATTTCATTCATTCATTTCACTAATTTCATATTATATCACGCTTGTTACTAACAATGCAGAAAAAAATACAAATACAATTTATTCTAGAAGACGTTTTATAAGCCCAACTGGGGGCTCCACCTATGCTAATCAATAGCACATAGCAGAATTCATACTCCATACTTGAGGGATTTTACTACAGAAGCTATTATTCGTTCAGTATCATTCAAGCATCAGATTCAACATTTACAGCATGAGGATTTTCACAAATGACCAATATTTGTCCTTATATGTAAATGTTTTAAAGACTAACTGCACTAATCAGATTGGAGAATTGGGTTCAAAAGATAACATGTTACATCAACAAAAAACTCAGAGGAGCAGAGATAAAAAAAATCAAACATGGATAATCAGCACTCAGTTGTTCGGCACAGAAGGAAGTTGGTTGGCTAACCAACCAACCAATACACTTGAACATTATTACAAGCCACAAGCTACAAACTATGAAATTACTGCATTCAGATACCCAGGGGTGATACATAACACAGGACGAACAGAGTTCCTTAAACGAAAGACTAGATCAAATGCAAATATCGATCAACCTGAATCATCCATTGACCAGAATATAGTGCACTTTATGTTGAAAAATCAAGAAAGAAGATCAAGAATTTCGTTATGCACGAGCACTGAGCAACACTGCAGAATAAATACCCCATCCTTTCAGTGAACCATTAAGTATGGAGCATTGGGGGCTTTTGTTGACGGAAAAATGCTCCAACTTCGCGGACCAATTAGAAATGGACACCTGTCATCCTACATGGAAATATTTATACTTTCTCAGCACCCGAGAAGAGTTGGTCGGCATACTAACCAACTCAAGGAAGACCAACACCCCTAGAAGACCAACAATCATATTCATTGTACATAGATGTGAATGCCTTAATATATAAAGACATTTCATCTCTTGGACTCCCATCACTATAAATACATGTCATCCCGTAGCCAAAGGAACAAGATGAACAATCCAAACTAAGAAATTCACTACACACCTCTTTCTCTACACCATATTGTGCTATTGTAAACCCATGGAAATAAAATAACAGTGGATGTAGGCTTTTCTTATAGTCACACCACTTTAAAACTCGTTGTCTCTTATATGTTTGATGTGCTTGTTTATCTTCATTTCATCATCAATAGCATCCTCATATTTTTATCTGTTTGATAATGACGAGGAGGAGGAAGAAGTCGAGGACATTGAAATGGCCAATGGCGTGGAGGAAGAACATGATGAAGCGGTCGATTCTGATTATGAGCCGGAGGGAGTGGAGCTTGATCGTCGCATCTTCGTGATAAAAGGATGCTTTGAGGGGCTCATTAATGAATACCGTACTGAACGCCAAGCGGAATGTCGAGCTTACCAGCGCGATAAAAGTGTGATGCATCGCCTCCAAGCTGAGCTTTATTGACTGCATATGGGAGTGCCACCATCGACCTATTTTTATGACCCAAATCCTCCCAGCTCTTCCAACCCACCCCCTCAGTAGCCCGTTGTTTGTTTGGTTGATTGTAATTTGTGGTTTTTCCAATTGCCTGTCCTTAACTGCTTGTACTTAATTTTTTTTTGTAATGAAGGACTATGAAACTCCTATCCTTTCATTTCGTGTACTTGCTTGTTATTATTATTGCATTTTGTCCTTTGTTCAGTTTTTATGCATTCTCTCTTTATTTTAGATTTTAGTCCTTTTGCATAGGAACTTTGCAAAAGTCTAAGTTAGGGTGGTACACATGCGCTTCAAAATTTCACAAAGTTCAAAATGCCCAAAAACATAACAAAAAATTCAAAAATTTCCAAACAAATTGAAAAAATCTTAAAAAGCCAAAAATATTTTCTTCAAAATAAATAAAAATTGGAATTTAATTTTTTTAAAAATATCATAATTTTTTACATCTCGAATTGAAAATTTTCAAATGCAAAAAGCCGAAATTGACCAAAGATGGAAATTGAAAGAAAGTTGACGACTTTACGAATAAATGTGGACATTAAAAACCCGACGGGATTTCGATCTTTTCACTTTTTTTGAGTTTTTAAATCAATTCGAGTTAATGGTTAACTCAAAGTTCATTTCAGTATTTTAATAAGTCGTTGAAGATCTCAATTCCTTTGTTTTGATCGGTTACGGGAAATGTGCGAGATGTTTCCTTGAATACGCGCTAAAATTATCTCTAAAGTAAATTAATCTCGAGACGCATATGGTAAAATAATTAGTAATTCGGACATATGAAGTTAGGTCCTCGTTTGTTTATCCAAAAATATTAGCCATAAAAAGAAATGAAAAATTATCCCTTTTTGCTATCCCACTTGAGCCTAATAAAATTTTCCTTTTCATTTGGTAATCCCAATAAACCCAATTGCTCGGAGTTGTGAAAAAAATACAAAAAATTAGAAATAAAGTCCAAGAAGTGCATAAAAAGGGGGCAAGAAAAATAAAAGAATAAAGCTCAACAAAAATAGCAAGAAAATAAAAGTGTGAAAAATGGAAAAAGAAGAGAAAAATGAGCAAAAGCCCGAAAAAGTACTAAAGGACGTCATAAGAAGATTTTGCCATTTCTGAATTATCCAACCATCTCATTTCACCCAATACACCTTAAAACCCAAAAAAGTCCTAAACGAGTCCGAATTTTAAAATTGATTATCGCGTGGAGAACTAAGACACGAAAAGATAATAAGAGAGATAACATGGGTATGAATAAGAGGCGATGTTTCCCATTTTCCAACGATCGTATTCCGATGAAGAGATCTTTTCACCCAAATGAATTTTGTGTTTCAATTTGTGTGCGTGAATTTGTGTTCCATTATATTTACTCTTTTATATCAGGTACACTGAGACAAATAACCACAATCCGAGTCATTCGTTCGTGAGAGCATCCCATGAGAATCGAATAAAAACGATTTTTTTGAAAAGTAACGTAATGATCAATCGGTGGAAATTAGCAGTTAAATTTCGGCTTCGCACATACACACACACACACTTCAAATTGAGACTTTCGAATATGAATTTACGGTGACTATTTTTAGGGAGTTTAAATTGTACAATTTTTAAGTATTTTTCTTTTTCTTTGAGTTGAAAACAAATTTTGTGGGTATATTCACTGCAAACCCTCCTGAGACACAACTCGTCCTAGTAGGGTAACCTAGGCTTATTGCATACGCTAAATGCAATCTCTTGTCCGCAAAAGAGGTATTATATCCCAATAAGATGTTTGATAAGAGTTTGACCCTTCTTTGATTCTTTTACATTGCTCGGGATGATCAAAGTTCTCAGTTAGGGGGGATATGATTATAAATTCTTTGTATTAATCCCCATAATTTAGAGTCTTTTAACATTCCGTGCGATGTAATTTGAGTTGATTTATCGCATATCATTGTTATTGACATTTTTTAATGAATACGCCGAGTTTTGTGTATTTCTCAATGATTTTGCAGGTATCTAGCGCATGTGAAGGAAGAAAGAAATCGAAAGAAAGATAGAAGAGAAAAAAAGAAAAGTAAAAGGGTAAAAGATTAAATTGCATCTGGAATTCGGATGAGAAAGACGAGTTCAAGACCTCGAGTCTGCAATCACATAGGAAGAAACGACATCCAAATTTGAGTCCCGGGTCACAAGTTATGAAGCCTCAAAGTTGAGAGAAATCACAAGGAGGAAAGATGTTCTGCATTAACCAAATAGAACCCATAGAGAACAAAAAGAACCGATCCATTGTTTGGTCAATCTTTTTATAAATAAAGAACTGAACCGATGAAGTGAAAAAAAATTGGTCCGATGTTAGGCAAACTTTCTGTAAATGTGGAACAAAACCGATGGAAATGAAAAACGAACCGGTTCGATAGTGGAAAAACTTTCTGTAAAAGGCAAATTGAACCGATGTATCTGACACCTATCAATTCGGCTATCGAAATTTCAAATTATTTTCTTCCAAAATTAGACTTGTTCATGGATCAAACTCTTGTAAAAATGTATTCTTTTTATTCCAACGCATTCCCAGACTTCAAGGAGTTCTTAGAGAGTTGCTTTAGCATAGTTTTAGAGAGAGGAAGTAGTTAAGAACCCTAGGAGCTTAAAGTTTAAAACTTATTGATTTTAAATTTATCTTTTTTCAGTAAAGTTTGTTTCTTCTTTTTCTTTATTGTTTGAATTCATTAATAAGTGCATAGTTTATTTATTTCCAATTGTTCTCAATTTCTCTTTCTCATCTAAGTTTAATTTCATGATGGTTTTTAATTTCCTGCACAGTAGAAAACATAATTATAGTTAATTTTACCATGTTAGGCTAGATTTTAAAGGGCTAGGATGCATGAACCAAACTCGATGTGGTTTGCAAGAATAAAAAAATTAGTTCTTTGAATTAAATATTTATTGAATCGTATTGTGTAATGATCACAACCATCGTAATTCTTTTAACCTCTTTTTCCCTAGGTAATCGGGGTGTTTAAAAATATGACGCGAATGATTGCTATTTCGACACCAATTTATTCTTGCTCTTGATTATGTAAGATGTGGGCTAGTACCCTCATATATGTAATGCTTGAGATTAATAAAGATCGGATTGAATGAATTATCTCATTCAGAAGCTAGTTTTATATCCGGTAAACATACTAATGTTCGGGGGAGTGTATTCCAACCTATCTTCATTATTTATAATTAATTAATTCCAGTAGTTTTAATTTTACTTATGTAGTTTAGTTAATAGTTTAAATTTAATTTGCATTTTAATATTCAAACTCAAGATCCAAATTAATCATCTTTTCAATTCTTTTTCTAGAGGCATTTTAGGGTTAGTCATCTTTCCTATGTCGTCATAAGAGATTATCCAATTTCCCTGAGGATTCGACCCCGTCTTACCTAGTTTATTACTTACGCGACCGGTTTGCATTTAACCAGTATAAAAATGCATTAGAGACACATTTTCAGTCACGTCAAGAATCGTTGCCTGTGAGACTTTTCTTATTATTGAAAAAATTTCAATGTACGGGGAAAAGGAATGCGAGAGACAGGTCGACTCATTGTGAAAGTCCCTGTTTAAAAAGAGACAAAGAAATAATTAAGGCAATAAAAGATTTATATATGCCCAAAAGGGGCCAACATACTTTAGTTTGATTGATCTTGCTAAAAAAATCACATCAAAAGAAAAGAAAAGAATAAAATGAAATGTGATATATGTTTATTTTTTGAGAGAGTTTAGTTGAAGTTCAACGGGTTTTCACAATGAATCTTAGCTATGCTTATTTTGTCATGATGCTATTGATTTGTATAATCATCAATATTCTAGGCTTGTATGCATTATACGGTTAATTAAAACTCTTGAATATATTTGAGTGTTTGGGTTATAATGTATTTGTATCTAGTTCATGCCCATTCATTCCATTCCACATGTTTAGACGCATAGATACTATGCTAGTGTGTAAAGATTTTTTGTTTGTGTCATGTGTTGTGGTGGATTATACCTATATATATGTGCCATATTTTCTTTGATATATTTTGCATATATTATATATGGTATTGTTTGTTGTATTTGTTGTGAGAACATATTTTACTTAGTCCGATTTACATTAGAGTATGTCGTATATCGTTATAATTATCGAAGAACAGGTTGAAGTTCAATCATGCATTACGAAGAAGGTGCGAGCACCTTCTCGAATGATTGTAACTTATGGAGAAGAGCGCGAACTAGGAGCGGTGTGGCCCCCCAGCCTATCAAGACAGCTTCGTGATCGGATGACCCCGCGAATTGACCCCATTAAGCACCAAGTTCAGACAGAGAATGTTCTTAGTAGGTGAACGGTGAAGGAGGTGGATGAGAATCATAAAAAGATACCATTCCAAAGAGACGCGACCCGACAGTGCAAGCGAGTGGTTTTGACTAACGACAGAATTATCTATAGATTATGATGGTGTAACGGGCTGCCGAGAAGCTAGACGATGAAGCTGACATGGTTAATGAATGCTTCCTGGTGGATAATGATATGCCCAAAGTGCACCCTCCTTCTCAAAGTAACCAACCTCGGCTAACCTCATAGACGAGGTGACTAGAAGCTTGTCAACCACCAGTAAGGTCGTCACTCAAAAGGTCAGCCCCATCCGACATTACAACTATAACCTCGGCTGGGCATCAACCGAGGACAGAAAGGACTCATGGGTTTAGACCCAGGACGACATTGCTAAACCATGGAATGACACCATCCAATGGCTAGAAGAGAAGATAGGGAACCTCATCAAAAGCTGAGACCCACTGCAAAAGGGGCTCTCAGAGGGCTCTGTATTTTTGGCAAGGATAGTGAACTTACCAACCCTTAACAAATTCAAACCACCTGTGGTGTCTCCCAAGTATGACAGAAGTACCAACCCGGTACATCATATTGATATGTATCAATATGCAATAGGCATTTATTCAATCCCTGATGAGATGAGGTGTCGAGCTTTTCCAGTACTTTGACGGGAGCTACGCTCATTTGGTTCACTTCCCTTCCTAAAAATTATATGGAGAACTTTAAAGGTTTGGTTGAGCGATTCATACCCAACTTCTATTTTAGGGTAAGACCTCAGAATAAGATGACCCATCTACTCTACGTAAAATAAGGCAAGAATGAGAGCCTCAGAGACTACATTGTAAGATTCAACAAGGAAAAGTTAGAGGTTGAAGACTACGAAGAGAATATTGTTATGTCAGCCCTTATAGGAGGATTGCAAAAAGGTAAGTTACTTTAGAAGCTTGATGAAGACCCTCCAAAATCCATGGACAAGCTGTTAGCAATAGCTGGTAGGGTTATGAACGCTGAAGAGGCAATGGCCGTAAAGTATGAGGATGAGAACGGAAGTAGCAGTGGAGAATTTCAAAGGAAGAAAGATGGAAAGAAAAGGGCAGCAGACGATAAATTTGCACACTACACTCCTCTAACTATGAGTTACAAACACATCATCAATGAAATAAAAAATGATTGGTCCCTAAGATGGACGGAGAAGCTTAAGGCTCCTCCGCATAAGAGGAATAAGAACCTATGGCGCGAGTTCCACCAAGACCAAGGTCATCTGACTAACAAGTGATTTGCCTTGAAGGATAAGATTGAGAAGATGTTGAATTATGGAAAGCTCGGGAAATATGTGGATGGTAGAGTTTCTAAGGGGGTAAGAGACGACCCTAAAAAGAAGAGAAATGACAAGTGTTGGGAAGATGCCCCAACCAGAAGAGATGATGACTCAGATGATGATGATGATGATGATGATGACCTTCCACCAAAAGACAACAATGTCCCAGTGAAGAGGGTTCATATGATCTCCTTTGGTGTTAGCACCATCTGTGGAGGACTAGTAGGGGGTGGCTCTTAGGTAGCCAATCGCAAGGCTCATATGGAAGAGGCTAAGTCAGTGACCAAAGTAGAGGTTATGAGTTTAGCGTCTTCAGAGTTTATATAGAAGAGAAAGAAGGTAGATATGGATACTCTCATAGTTGGATTCTCCCAACTTGATTTTAAAGGTATCCTAGCTCCACACGATGACCCTTTGGTAATCACTACAAGGGTGCATGGATGTGAGGTACAGAGAATCCTCATTAATGGGGGAAGTTTAGCAGACGTAATGTTATGTCCCTATTTCAAGAGCCTTGGGCTTAGCAGAGTCAGTCTCGTCCCTTATCATCACCCTTTGATCAGTTTTAGTGGAGAAATGGTTCATTCGTTGGACATGTATGAGATGGATGTAAGAATGGGAGATGAGTGGTCTAAGAGGTTGACCAGAAAAATTAATTTCTTCATGATGGATTAGAGCGTCTTCTCGACTTACAACCTTATCATAAGAAGAGTAACCCTCAAATCATTTGAGGCCATGCCTTCAATAGTTCACCAAATGCTAAAATTACCGACCCCCTATGGGGTAGGGGAAGTGCAAGGTGACCAAACATCGGCATGTGAAAGCTACTTCAAATCTGAAAAAGAGAGAGAAGCTCATAAGAAAGCAATAACCACTTACAACATCGACACCCTTGACCCTAGAGATGAGACAAAGCTCAAAAAGGGAGAGGCCGCAGAAGAGGTAGAATCCATCGTCTTCAATGAGGATGAGTCGAAAAAAATCATCCAAATTGGTAAAGACCTAAGACCTGAGATCAGGGAAGCGCTGGTGAAATTTTTAAGGAAGAGACAAATCATTTCTTCCTGGAGCCACGCAGACATGCCAGGTATTGATCTGAAGGTCATGTGCCCCAAACTCAATGTTATGGAAGATGCTAAGCCCATTAAACAAAGGAGGAGATTATATTAAAGAGAGAAATATTACGTTATCAGAGAAGAGGTAAGATATCTTAAAGAATCCGAGTTCAATTCTGTCTTTAAAATGAACTAAATGCGATAAAACTTGACAATGAAAGAGTGCACGTAAGAACCATTGACCATGAGGAATTCGTTTAATATGAAAAAATAATGAATGAACACGGGAAATGGTTGTGAGTGAATAATAATCACGTCTTGAAAGCCACTATTTTAAAGAGACCAAGAAAATATTAAGGCGACAAAAATAATCGTATGCCAAAAGGGGGCCAATGGGATTTCTCTAAGTTGAGAAAAAAATAGAAACCTCAAAAGAGCTTGAAAAATAAATATATATTTGAGGGAGTTTGTCTGGAAATAAATCTACGGTCTTGCACGTCCTGACAAAGTATTGAAAAAGCGTTACATAGTTTTAGACGATATTGGTGTGGAAATCATTTTAGACTTTGATTTGTTGATTTGATTAAGTCAATGTCATTTGAATTAAACATTTTTTTACACCTAAGAAAGATTGTGAAGTTCATTAATTAGGAATATCGATATTCATCGTTCACATTTGTTATATATGTTAGAGTTGATTTACCTATTGAATATGTTCACACCAATTCATTATGTATCTTGATTATCTCAGTGTAAATTCATGGTGCGTGATTTTTTTTATAAATTTGATTTTGTTGAAAAAATTAAAAATAAAAAATAGTCGGTGAATGCTTTCAAGTTTATCCTTGATAGTCGTAGTTGGATTTGCTTTGCTTTGCTTTTCGTGACACTCCATGCTTATTTTTGTTTATTCTTTTCCTTGTCTATTTCGAATAAATAAAATGGGGGAGAACGGATTATGATTTTATGGGAGAGTTTTTGAATTATGGGGGAGCTTTGAGATTATTTCATTTGTATTGATTTATGTTTATCTCATTTCAAACTTAATACGTCACGAAGGTATTTGTTTCTTGTCTCAAGTGTGTAGGTAAAAAAGTTGAATTAATATTTTTCACACCCTAATGATGATAAAGAAAAGTTGGAGATTTAAAAATTTCAAGTTGAAGATTTTTGAAGAAAGTTTAAGACTTGCATTTTTAGTACTTTTTCAGTTTTAGCTTAATGGGAGGGTATTAGATTTGTATAGGACATTTGATTTCATAATTCAGATGTTTTTAGTTTGTACTGGCATAGACATAGGGGGATATTTCTATGGATATATTTTACATAGTCCGGTTTACATAAGAGTACGTCCTATAGCGCTACAACAGTCGAAGAAAAAGTTCAAGTTTAATCATGCATCAAGATGGATTCGAATATCAACATTTTTCAATAGAAAAGCCTCTACGATATAGATTTTGGTAAGGTTGTGACTAAGTTACTTAACGGTTCATTTAAAGTGTTAGGACAATTTTTCTAAACTGTTTTTAAACACGTGAGGCGTCATTTTTCGTCATAAGAATTTTTTCTAAGTGTTGAGCTGGAGTTTTATAAAAAAACAAAAATTGATGTTTAGGTCATTCAAGCGAAATCTTATTGTTGTTCAAACGACATAGGCATGTCGCACGATGTCCTCATTCAAATGAAAACTCATCTCGTTCGAGTGATATCCTGTTTTCATTCAAATGACCCCACCGACTCAATTTTGTTATATATTCATGATTAAATGAGTTTTTTTTAAGAGGACCTGATGTTTTTCATTCTATGAAAATTGCAAACTGAAGAATTATTTTGTCTTCTTTATTTAGGGTTTAAAACCTGGTTTTTCAATTCACAAAAATTCCAATAGTTTAGTGAAATGTTTTGGTACCTAAGATACAATCTTGTTCAAGTTTCTCTTGTAGAGAAGGTAAATCTACAGTTGAAGACTGCGTGGCATTGAGAGTACTCATGGGTGTTCCTGGATGATTTTAGAGTTGCATATTCTTGTGGGTTTCTACGGTTGATCCATTGTTGACTCTAGGTTGCGTTTCTATGTGAGTGTCTGCAGATATTCATTGCATATTTCATTGTGTATGTAAGTTGTGATTTACTTTTTAGATGGTGAAATAAAAAGGTTTTTCTTTTTAGGTTTCTTCCTAAAATCTGTGTATCAATAGTTTATTTGTGATGGTTTGATTTTACCCACCGAGATGTATGTTTTAGGGTTTAAATAAAATTAATTTAAAAATTGACTCCAATTAAATAAGTCTAAATTGGAATTTGCGAATTGATTGAAATCGATATCACATAACGTTTTCATTTGTGAAAGTTTTTTTTTAGAAAAACTAAAAAAATTCAAAAATAGTTGGTTGTGTTTGCCTTTGAGATGATCATTACATATGCTTGATTTATATCTTTTTGTGATGATATATTATGTTCTACGTGATGCTTCGTATTTTAAGCCTATTGATTAGGCATAAATTCTTTGCATTTATCCTCATAATTTAGAATTTTTTAATATTTCATGCGATGTAACTCGGGTTCATTTATCTCATATTATTGCTATAGACATTATCTAACGAGTATGCCGAGTTTCGTACATTTCTCGTAAATTTTGCAGGTCCTTAGTGCACGAGAAGAAAGAAAGAAATCGGGCGAAAGAAAGACGAAAAAGGAAGAAAAGTCAAAAGGGCAAGGGAGTAATTTACAGCTGAAATTCAGACGAGAAGCCTAAAGAAGAGTTGAATATCTCAAGTCTACGAATGCATAGGAAGAAACAATACCCAAATTTGAGTCTCGGAGCAGAAATTACAAAGCTTCAAAGTTAGGAGAAAAATCACAAGGAAGGAGGAAGTTCTGATCAAGCCAAACCGAAACCATGGAGGCTAAAAGGAACCTACTTGGATGCTGGACATGTTGCTGTAAAGACCAAACCGAACCGGTCCGGTAGTGAAGAATGTTACAGTAAGGTTCGGTTGTGGAGAACTTCTCTGTAAATATCAAGCCGAACCGATGGATCTGACCGGATCGGTTCGGCTATCGAATTTCTTAATTATCCTCTTTTAAAATAAGAGTTTTACATGGTTGAAACTCTTGTAAAAACAAAGTGTATATACTCCAACATATTCCCAGAGTTTAGTAAGTCCTTTTAGAGATAGTTTAGAGTCCTTTTAACTTAGAAAGATAAATTAGAAACGAACCCTAGAATTTTTACAAATTTTGATCTGCATTTCAGAATTCTGCAAGTGAAGTTATTCTTTCTTCTTCTTTATTTGAATTCAATTAAATGTATGCTAAATTTTATTTAATTCAAAGTTTTCTTAGTTTCTCTTTCTCATCTAGTTTTTTTTTACATCATGATGATTTTGATTTCCTGCACTCTAGATAATATTTATTTAGTTAATTCCAGTATGCTAGGCTATATTACAAAGGGTTGGGGTGCATGAACCCAACCCGATGTTGTTTTCACATATAAAAAATTATTTTTTAATTAAATACTAATTGAATCATGTTGTGTAGTGAACACAACCGTCGTAGATCTTTTAACCTCGTTTGTCCTAGGTAACAGTGGTGTTTAATAATGAGATGCGTCTGTTAGCTATTACAACATCACTTTATTCTTGCTCTTGATTATGTATGATGTGGGATTGTACCCTCATATATGTAATGCTTGGTATTAATAAAGATCGGGTTTAATAAACTGTCTAATTCAGAAGCTAGTTTTCTATCCGGCAAACGTACTAGGGTTTGGGTGATTGTAATCCAACCTACTTTCCTCATTCGTATTTAATCATCTACAGTAGTTTTAATTTTTCACACGTAATTTAATTAGTAAGTTTGATTTAATTTTCAGTTAGTTTGTAGAAAGAAGTCTTCAAATTAATGACCTTTTCATTTCTTTTCTAGAGTGAGTTTAGGGTTAAGAATCTTTCCAACGTCATCACGATCAATTGTCCTATTTCCCTGGGGATTCGACCCCGTCTTACCGGGTTTATTACTTACACAACCGGTTTGCACATGAACCTATATAAGAATGCACTAGAGACACATTTTCAGTCGCATCACCTATGTTTCCACTTCTTTATCTATTTCGGATAAAAACAAGGGGGGGGGGAGAAAATTAAAACGAGTTTGACATATGGGGGGACTTGCTTTGATTTTTGAGTTTTAGCTTATTTTAAACTCCATGCATCACGAGGTATATGTTTTCATCTCATGTGTGTAGGTACTTAAAGCGGAATTCAAGACACACGGATGAAGACAAATTGTGTGAAATGGAAGAAGAAGAAGAAGAAGAAGTTTGAAGACGAAAAGACTTATGCCAATCCGTTTCGGGGTTAGGAAAGGTGTTAGGATTTTTGTCATAGGAGATTCTTTTTATTTTCATTTGGTATTGAGTTATGTTTGTTTGTTTTATACTAGAATAGCCAAAGGGGGAGATTTGTAAGAACAATATTTCTAACATTGTTCATACCATAGTTTTAGACTAGTTTGGCGTATCCCGCAACAAACTGTCACTCACCGTCAAGAAGAATCGAACTCAAGCATCTCCAAGTTTAAAGACTTCTCGAAATTCAGTAAAGGAATAAAATAATTTAGAGTTTAAATTAATTTACAGAATTATGTTTGGGATGTTTATTTTTTTATCAAAAACGAACAGGAGTTTTTTATTTTTAAAAGAAAATTAATTTTATTATTCAATCTCGTTCAAATGAGAATGGCATCTCATTCAAATGATATTCCATATCATTAGAAGGTAATTTTATATGTTTTTCAAACGAGGTCCAAACTATGCCTTACTATTTTGAAAATTTGGGTGTCGTTAGAAACGAGACATCTCTCATTTAAACGAGATGCTTATCTTATTAGAACAATGTTGTGATATCGTTGGAACGAGTGCGCTACGTTGAATTGTGTGAACGTCCTATAAATACCTGTTTCATGTTCAAATTGTTTAAAATTATTGCAGATTAGTTTCTTTATAACTTTTGCAAAAGTTCTTCACTTCTTGTGTTGAAAAGCATTATTTAATTCACAAACAAACATTCTGAATATTTAAGTTTTATGAATTCGTTTAAACCCTAGAAAGTTTTGTATACTTTCATACACTTTTGTGGAAAAGGCATCACTATGGCTGACTTGTTATACCTGAGGGAACTCAATGTTGAAGACAAAGTTTGAAGCTGAAGAGGGAAGGACTGTGGTCTTACGATTCTTGTGAGGATCATAGTTGTTCATTAGACATTAGCAAAGATTAGTTCATTACACTTATGGTGGTTATCAAGTAGTCTGTAAGTCAACTGTTTTATAAACTTCTAAAGTGAATAAAGGTTTTTCTCGAAAGTTTTTTTTTTCCTAAAACCCTACCTAGTTGAATTCTTGCTATACTTTATCTGTTTTATCACATAGTGTCATGTTAAGGATAAAAAGATAAAACTGGTTTAAAATTGATTTTGCACTCTCAAATTGAAATCAATACCGAGCATATTTACTTTCGCATTTACAATTGGTATAAAACACTCATTATTTCGTCCCAACACTCCATAGGGTCCAAATAAAGTCCTTTCAAGTCTAAACCCCCACTCCTCCTTTAACCCCTAATCGGAGAATAGTTGTGCACTTTCGGTGCCCCGTTTAACCTTGGACAACTCTCAAACTCGGGAGTCCCCCAACACATTTTTTTGTTCACATTTTATAGTCAAACAACTATTTCTACCTGGAAACCTGCTGACACCTCACATAACAACAGGAAGGTGGAGGCTTCCTTGGCCAGAAAGTCCGGCCACCTTGCTATCAGGAATGGTAAGGAATATGTCAGCTGACATGTTCCTAGGGACTACCTGGTCATTTTTTGAATTATGGTTCTCTTATTAAAGAACCTCTAATCTCATTTGAGATGAACTTCAATCTTAATTTTAGTGTGATAGCTTTCCTCCAATTTAGAGCATATCACTTTTACCACATTCTCTTCATATTCCGGTACATCATCATTTCTTCACCATTAACCACCACTCCACCACCACTACCTACAATCTAAAATTAGCCCACAAAAATCCTAAAAAATAAAATTCAAAGAGCTTGAAAGTGTAAACCTCTTTCCATTTCACTTTGCCTAATAATTCCATTTAATGTATATTAGTGTTTTTAATATTTTCTTAGATTTATCTACTAATTGACACACTAATCCGGCATTTTTTTATTATATATATGTCTTCATGTCTATTTTTATAAATCAAAAACCCCAAAAGGTAGTTTAAACCTTAATTCCCGATTTAGAGTTACCTCACTTTCACAACACTTTTCACACGACTTTATAAATAAAAAGAGATACTGTTAATTAGAATTATGGGTTAGACCCCAACCTTATTTTTTTTCTACGAATTACGTTAACTTTGAATGCCATTTTTGGGTTCGTAGGCATCCCGACGTCATTTTGGAACTCAAATCCTTCGTTATTTATCTAATATTATGCATGTTAATGTATTATCATTTCATTTGTGTAGTTAGCATGTTCTATCCATGTTAGCTAGTTGTCTTAACTTCTTTAATGGTCCTACATTATACGTATTCCCTTTCCATAGTGGTATCATGATTTCGGGACACCGTTCATACTTTAATTATTTTTATATGCTTTTTTCCCTAGAATGACTCGTCCCCATATTTTCCATTATGCGGATACGATGATTTCACTCATCTCTATCTCTCTCTCTCTTTCACTCTCTCTCTCTCTCTCTCTCACACACACACACACACACACATTTTCTCATTCATGCATGTTTTCACTTCGCACACATTACACATTTTAAACATGTTCAGACATTTTAAGAGAATGACAATATTTGTGCTTCCCATGAGAGATTGAAATGTCGGAGTGGGTGCATAACACCTACCCATTCCATTATAGAGTCTTTGATCCCACATATTATTTGGTTTTGCACATAATAGTTTTATTTTATGTTATTTTTTCAGAGATGTCTACTTCTTTTTTTCTATTTGAAGTAAAATAATCCAGCAACTCTCATATCTACACATTCACACATCTTTAATAGTTAACGATGGTTGCTTTCCTAATCCATTCTTTTTTTAGGGAATCCCGCAACCTTTCGTAGGAGAAAATCGATGAGGGGTCGGGATGAACACAGTTGCGAATCCGTTGGGGATTATTTTTTAGGAATAAACTCTATATACATGGGTTTTATTCTCTTGCTCCTACATCATTTTTCAGATTTGTATATGTCTTTCCACTTATATATTAATCTTTTTTCTCATGCTCAGATGATCCGTATGTCATGCTTATATTATAACATCCATTTATATTCCTTTCTATCTCATATACATACTTATTCTTTCGTCACATGTATATCCGGCGTTTTTTATCACCTATCACATGCAACATATCACTTCCATGTCACTTGTATAAATCACATGTTCTGTATCACTTTTATATATCACATGCTTCACATCATTTATTTATTTCTATAATTTACCCCACCTGTACGCACTTTCACGCTTTACTCCAATTATCCATTTTTCCATGTTACATTAAACTTGTATATATTCACATGCTTTATTTCACTTGTACATATCCCACATGTCTTACTTTGCTTATATAGCATCTCTTTTATCATATGCCACTTGTATATATTTCCCCCAATTTACTTGATGCTTAGTTATTGTACATATGTCTCTTAGCATACATAGGGATTTGCATAAAGATACTAACTAAGACTCAACATTTTCACACTACATAATACGAGCATTGTGTATTGACCATATATTTTTCATGTATTGTGGAGTCACTTTGTGATGGGTTGTCGGTTCTCCGGGATGCAGTTAACCTACAAAATTGGCCCCCACCTTCCATTGGCCAAATACCCTATGCGTATATTGAATGTTTTCCCCACATCGTACCGCTTTATCGAACTCACGATGAGAGGTATATAGCAAAAATTTATTCTTATACATCGAGTATATCAAATAACCACGAGGTATATAGTGAGGAAATTCACGTACAATTGGGTATATCAAATGGATTCTCCACACGTGTCGATAAATTATGGCACTGATAGGCAAGAGGTATATCGTGGAAGCCATACCAAAACGGGGAACCCTTACACTAACCTCCCATGCATAACCGTCATAAATATGTCTACCATAGGACTGTCGAAAGTTTGGGACATCCTAGCACCTAAATTTTTTGCTTTTTTTCCCGTTTTTAAAACATGACCCTGTCCGTGAGTTTGGAAACGAGTTAAGTCGTGCCTTGCATTACACACCCTATTTTTTCCTAGACTCAGATAATGTTTGTAATTTCACTTACACCCTAGGTGAAACATAATACAAGTGGAACCTACTACACCGAGGGGCGTTTTCTCCCATTTTTAAAAGTACAAAAAACATTCTCTTTTCAAAAATAAATAAAACACCTTTTTTCTAAAATAATCCACTTCCCTCTCAGGTGCGATTGTATTTTCCCAAGCTTGGCATGACTCCCTACTATTTACGATTCTCAGTCAACCATCTCAGAGTTTTACTTCATCCTCCTTCTCACCAGCATTAAAAAGAACATAACATTTTTACCACAACTACCTCATGAAGAACCCTAATCAGGATGCCAATGTTTAGCTAGATTTAATGACCATAATAGCTCAACTCACTACTACGATCGACATCTTGCAATCATATGTACATGAGTTATAAAGAAATAAGGCTCAGATTCTAGAAATGTCCTAACATAAATTCATGCCCAATCAGAATGTCGCCTTCCACCTGTTAAGGGTTAGGGAATGCCCGAGTCTATATGGGCCGCTGAATATTACTAGTATGTTCTTCACATCCTAATGCCTCTGCATGTCCCTCCTGCTCATCTGCCTAAGCTAAATCGTACTCAACTAGGGGCTAACTTACTCATGCTTGTTCCAACAGACCCTAAAGAAGAAGAACTCAATAGGGTGAAAGAAGACCTTAAAATGCTTTGTTGGAAGTTTGACCGGGTGAAGATCTCAGGAAATTATTTGGATTACACCCACATGTCTCCATATCCAAAGGCTCGACTTTCGAAAAAATTCAAAATTCTCGATATTGAGAGGTTCGAAAGAATGGGCCTCGTATTGTTCATCTCCATAACTACCACTAAACCACGAAAGTTCTAGAAGCTACAAATAAAATATGGCCCAGAGATGTTTTAAAAAAACCCTCAAATAGAGCTCCCTATGATGGTTTTTATCACTAGAAGTGTATCTAATCCAGAGTTGGGAAGATGTCACTAGAGAATTCATGACCTAATACAAGTATAAGAAAGAGCTGTAAGTAACGCGTCATAAAAATACAACAATATTACTACAATATTACTTCTCATGTAACACTTACTTTCACAATATTACTTACATTTTTGTGTTGGGTTTTAATGTAGAAAATACAACAATCGAGGATTTATTTAACGTCGTAAAAACCCTCCCCCTAGGAAAAAGATGGATCTTTCGAAGGATCAGACCTAACTACTTCCACAAAAATAAAACAATAGGAACGATTTACAAACAATCAACAAGACAATTAAACTAGATAGAAAGTGATTACCTATACCCCGACCAAGCCTCTCCCTAGTTGCTCTTCTGGTCTCATCATTAATCTATCCTTGTGATTTTTGTGTTCTTCATCTTAACTTCTCCCTCTTGATTTCCTCAGCGCAGGATCTGCTCAGTGCCTATGTGTCCTATTTCTAGTAAAGTGTTGTGTTATGTGTTATTCTACAATGACACGTACACACTTAATGTATACACTGAATGACATTCAACAATTTTGATATCCTAGATATCTTGTCTAGTCGAATGTTCTTATTCTACAAGTCAAACTATCTTGGCTTGTTATTTTGAAAACTTCTTGTTCTTTTTAACTCAAGAACAATCTGATTAGGCAAGATATGTACATAATACAATATATGCCTAAGTTAGTGATGTGTTCTACGTGAGTGAACATTAATTCGTGACTTTGTGTGTGATTTGTGTAATTAAACAAAAATATGCAACATGCAATAGGTATATAAGATTTATTTAAAAAAAAATAGATTCTGGAACATATGACATAAAATCAATCCTAAAAACTCAGAAACTGAACCGTGTGTCATATGTTATTGTTTTTCAAGATACAACAGAAATATCAAACAATATTCACACACAAAAATGATCTACAACAAAAATATCACATGCAAGATTGAACGATGGTCTTGACGGCAATACGTATTCAAGATTTATGTGAGTTAATGTGCCTTTTTATTCGTGTTCTAACTATAGCACGGATCAGTAAGATGTACACACAAAAATAGGATCTAAGAACAAATCAAAATAACACGATGAGAGGAACACTTACAAAAGATATTTAATCTTAAAAAACGGAAGTGAAGATTCCGAGAGTAAATTCGTGCTTATTGTGTTATCTTAATTTATAGAAGAAATCAAACCATTATCCAAAACAAGTGTTTAATCGTTTAGGTTCTCTCTCTCTCTCTCTCTCTCTTTTATTCTCTATGGCCCCGTTTGGTTGTCCCAAAATTGTAAATTGGATCATTAATAAATTGCCCCATTTACAAATTGACTCATTAATTGTGTTTGGTTTCATTAACGAAATGATTCATTAATTGCCCCATTTTAGCTCATGTGCAAAATCTGAAATTGGATCATTTCACAAAAAATGTGAAATGAATCCATTTGAAATAGGAGTCACATTAAGTGCATGTCCCCTCTCCCTCTCCCTCTCCCTCTCCCTCTCCCTCTCCCTCTCCCTCTCCCTTTCCCTTTCCCTCCCCCTCTCTCTTGATTTGTTTTTATCTTTTTTTCATAGAACCTTAACATCAATTTCAAATTACCAAACATTGTGTAAAATTGGATTTAACTCATTTCAAATTCACTCATTTATAATTCACTAATTCACAATGAATCAATTTACATAATCAAACAATTTGCGCAACCAAACTGGGCCTATCTAAATCGGCAGAGTTTCGGGGTATTTTTTTCTTAGCTGAAAAATGACAGACCCAACGTCTCATATTTATAGGCGTTTCAGGTGTGCTGTGATTGATGTAAAGATGGTGCACATAGATTGTAAAAGAGAGATACCAAGCGTAGATAATAGTTGATATAATGATCAGGAAAGAAACACAATGGAACAGATTATATGAATGACTCGCGGTTGCTATTTGTACTCCACTTAAACGAAAATTGTGTGCCAAAAAATATACGACCAATATTACTGTTGTAATAAATTAAGCGTCGTCGTTTAATATAATAATTTAGCTTCTTTTAGATTTTGAAGAAAATCGATTTTAGGTAGTCAAAACCAAGGTTCTAAAAAACGCCGGGCGTGATCGAGACGTGGAGGTCAAGCCTTAAGCCTTAGAAGCCTAAGCGGGTTTAAGCGTAAAAAGGCGTGAAAAGGCGTTTAGGCGTTCTTAATATATTTTAATATTTTTACACCATAACAAGGCTATTAAAATACTAAAATTGTGCATATCATAAAAATATGTCTGAATATACGAAAATTAAAATACAATTTGATTATTTTGGATGAGATAATGGTTCGGTTAGTTAAAAAATTCTTTAAAAGGCGATATCGTTTCACTAAAACATTGTTATTTTTAGAAAAAAGTGCGCCTTAAGGGTTTTACTAAGCAGAAGGCGTGAAAAACTTAAGGCGGGGCGTTTCGCCCAAGCTTTAAGCCTAGGCGTGCCTAGGCGGGACCTAGACGAGTTTTTTAGAACAGTGGTCAAAACCATGGGGTTGAAAGTTAAAAACATTTGACTGGTATAATGTTTAAACGACGACGTTTTGCTTAACACTGAAAATTTTGAGTGAAAGTTGTCGTTGGACACTTTATACAATAAAATAAAGAGTTATCCCAAAAACAAGGCAATAGTAAGATAATATTAAGTCGGTAAAAACAACTAAGGCTATAGCTATAGGATACTATATGACCTGCTAAGGTCCAATCGTTAATAATCCTAATAAAGGAAAGACCCCATACAAAAATGAAAAAATATATAGGGTACTATGTATCAGATTTAGTATTAACATACACATGGGCCACTATCACAATATGACATATAACAATAACAAGGATATAGAACATTTCTTATGAATGTAGTAAGATATATGTTAACAAATATATATACACAGGGGCGGTCCCGAGATGTTAGGGGCCCGAGGCAAACTCTTGAAATGGGGCCCCATATATAATAAGATATTTATTTTTCTAATTTATAAATTAAAAAAATATTTATTACTCAAAATAAAAATATTTTTTATTATTATCAAGCACAAATATCTACAAATCACACTCTTATACTCTCTTTTCCAAAAGAAAAATAAATTAAGGAACAATAAAAATATATTATTTGATGTGAGCTCTTCTTCATCAAATATCTCTTCAGCATCTTTGTTTGATCCTTCTTCATTATCATCATTATTCGAACTTTTTTCCACCAAAAACTTACAAAGGGCTCCTTTTTGAGATTGAGAAAAAATTTCAATTTCTTGTTTTTCTTTCTTTTAGCGACTTCGGACTCGTACTTTCTAGGATGCATGACTATACATTAATAATTAACACACAATTGATAATCGATAAATTTGAACAGTAGAACCTGATTGGCGAATTATACAATATTCCAAATAAGAAATATCTAAATTAATCAGCTCCTCCTTCCAAAAATTTAATTCATAAAAAATCTGTGTCAAATCAAATAGTAAAATATCAATTAATTGAAATAAAAAAATATATAATTTCTAAAAGATAAAATAAAAGCAAAATGTATTTATAAAATTACTAAAAGATATATATAAGTCAATTACGAAACAAAAGGAAGGTTGTTTTGTGTTCTGATTTCTTTTCTACTAATACCCATCGCCGCCCCTATTGATTGCAACCATCCACCATTTCTAAATTATAATATAGATGCATTATACTCTCAGCCATTACATATGGGGGAATGATAATAAATACAAAGGGTACCTTATTTTCATTCACCAAATGTCGAAGACACAGAGCCGGTTTGAACTCCCAGTCCTCCGAGGACAGTGCCAGTTTGAACTTTTTTGTCAATTTGTGTTTTTTTTTGTGTTGTGTGTTTGAGATATGATATGAGTTATGGCTTATGGGTTTATATAATAGACTATTTGTGTGGGATTTGAAGAGTTGCGATCTCTGGCTGTGTGGGATTTGAAGAGTTGCTCTGGGATTTGAATTGAAGAGTTGCTTGGGGATTTGAAGAGTTGCCTGGTTTGTGTCGATTGGTATATATATATATATATATAATTTTGGGGCCCCTAAAACTCGTAAAAAATCGGGGGTCCCGAGGCGGCCGCCTCCTCCACCTCCCTTCAAAACCGACTCTGTATATACAAGCATTTTTAAAAAATCATTTAAGCTTTCGCATTAATCTTAAAACTTGTTTGAAATAAAATTTAATTACATCAATAAATTGCAAAAATATTTTTATAATGATTTTTTTAAAATTCTTTTTAAACAAAACCAACACACAATTATAAGACATGATATAATGGGATGCAATGTAGTGTAGTGTCCTAAATGACTATTAAATTCCTATGAGCCAATTTCATAAGGGTGTGAGAGACTACCTTTACTCGAGCTAAATTTCTGAGTTGTGCAGTCCACTGAGAGGAGATCATGGAGTAGGAAATCTAAACTCAAACAAAAATACAAAAAATATCTTGTCAAAATTAAAATCCAACTAGCTAAAGGTCTATATATATAAACACCTAAACATAAAAGGTGTTCTATATAGGGACCTTCAATCTCCCCCATTGAACTAATTTTGACAAAACCCTTGAGTACATCAAATGACATACCAAGGTCAAATAATCCTATAGTTTCCATACATAAAATTTTCAATCTACCCACCCAATCCTAGAAAATAAAATACTCAACACTCAGCAAGACAAAAATCTTGCGAAATAAAAAATAACCTTTTTAAAAAAAATCAAGTTAGTAGTATGTGCTCTATTTGAATTCATGAAAGAAACATAATATATGTCTAGGATAGCATGAATATATAAATTATTATCAATATGAAAGACAGAAATATGTACTCATCTCTCCCCCATTTTGACTAAATTAGACAATGGTTGAGAGTTAAAATATGAACACGTTATATGATGCAAAATAAGCGTCTTCTACATACATCATGGTTCTGAGAGATACCGTTATTATTAGATACCTTTATCCTAAAACCTCAGAGATCATAAAATCAGGATGCAGAAATAAACAGGTTCTAGTTATGAAGCACAATCATTCCAATCATATGTTGGAACTTTTTCAGAACCATAATTATCAAAAGGCATAGCAAGTATATCACCAAGTTGTAAATCAGTATAAAAAAGATCAATTTTCCCCATTCTGTTGGAGGGTTTTTGGAGCACTAACACTACACCAAAATGGGCAAATTGTCACCTTTCAGCCGGCCAGCCTTGTCAAGGTCATTGACCGTGACAAAAAAACACGCGTTTTATGTCACGGTCATTAACCTTGACACGACCGTGACAACTAATTGTCACGGTCATTGAACGTGACAAGGCCGTGACAAATTTAATTATCACGGGCTTGTCACGGTCAATGACCTTGACACGACCGTGACAACTTTTCCAGCAAAAACCCTTTCCCCCTTCTTTTTTCCCTCCCACCGTTCCCTCCCTCTCTCTCTCTTTCTCTCTCAGGTCCAATTTCTCTCTCTCTCTCTCTCTCTCTCTCTCTCTCTTCCATTTATATATATATTTGTGTGTATATTTATGTGTGTATGTGTATATATATATGTGTGTATGTGTGTGCGTGTGGGGGGGGGGGGGGGAAGGGTGGGGGAGGGGGTGGTGGAGGGGGGCAGGGGGTGGGGCTGGGTGGGGGAGGGGGCAGGGGGTGGGGTGGGGTGGGGTGAGGTGTGTGTGTGTGTGTGTGTGTGGTGGTGTGTTTTGGGGGAGGGGGGGAGGGGGTGGTGCAGGGGGGCAGGGGGTGGGGCGGGGTGGGGCAGGGTGGGGGAGGGGGTGGTGGAAGGGGCAGGGGGTGGGTGCGGTGTGTGTGTGTGTGTGTGGTGGTGTGTTTTGGAGGAGGGGGGGAGGGGTGGGGGAGGGGGGAAGGGGGTGGGGTAGGGTGGTGTGTGTGTGTGTGTGTGGTGGTGTGTGGTGGTGGAGGGGGGCAGGGGGTGGGGTGGGGGTTCAGGGGCGGTAGCCCCAAAGGCAATTTTTTTAGGATTAACATTGAAATTATAAGAAAATTATACTTCAATATTGAAAATTAACTGAAAAAATAACACTGAAATTTGAAAATTCTCCTAAATATTTCTAACATTGCCCCTAAATACGATACCCCTAAATATTGAACACAAAAATACAATACCCCTAATTTCTAACATACCACTTAATATTTCTAACATTTAAAGATTTGAGAAAAAAATACTCCTAACATTGAATAGTGTTAGTTTCCTAAATATTTACAAATGAACACAAAAATACTCCTAACATTGAATGATTTAAACCTTTGAAGGAGTACAAAGATACTTTTTAACATTTAATTTAAAAAAATTAAACATTTGAATAAAAAAGTTTTATATACTTAACAAATAACTTACCTGAAAAACATTCTCTTCCTGGTACTTCTACCATTTAGATTAGTTCTCTAAAAACATCAAAGATCAAAATTTCATCATTCACAGATACCAAATTGAAGACTCATCTTGATTTCTATAAAACTGTTATATCAAACCTTCTCCTCTTCTGGGTTGCACAATTAATGGATGTTCCAGAACAATCCACGATGGTCCGCCCTTGTGGTAACGTTTGAACAATCAGTGATGACAACAAGTGAGAGGCGGGGAGATGAGAGAGAGCGTGTAAAATGTTTAGGGTTTTGGTAAAATGTTTCTTCCGTGTTTTTCTATTTAAGTATAATAAATTACATACTCTGCCCCTTAGCTTTAAAACACTAACAAACAGATACACCTTCCGATCCTAGAGTTTACACATACGCCCCAATATTATTTTTTTTGCGCATACCTGTACAAAAATTTCCGAAAACAAGGGGTGGGCGGCCGCCCACTCTCGGGACCACCTAGGTCCGCCCTTGCAGTGGATTCAAAGTAAATACTAGGAAATCCCAATTTATAACCGTCTAATTTATATCCTTTATTTATTTAATTATTTATAAATCACTCGAAAGAATGTGTTCTTATTATTAAAGTTGATTACGGTATATTATGATTCCCCACCTTATGTTTTCGATACCCTCTTGGTTAAATAAATTTTCTACTAACCGATTTTAATGAATATCTGATCAATTCCTTGATTCTAAAACTTAATTCTATAGGATTATAAAATAGTCCATCGGTCGGGTAAACAAAACATATAAGTCTATCAAGGGGTATCTTTTTTCCAAATTATTTCCTGCACGTGAATTCCTCCAAATTATGATCTCATACCTATTCACACAATCATTGTGAAAGAAATTTAATATCCATAACCCTAGGGATTAAGAATCTATGAACTTTTTGCAAACGGTATGAGATTTCCCATGTTTAATCAAGAACATCCTTAGACTTGTAGGGGGTGGGGTGGGGTGGGGTGGGGTGTGTGTGATGTTCAATTTAGTTGGTGCACAAACTAACGGTCAAAGTAATAGTATATAATTCCAACATTTCAAACTACTTGAACATCACAAATGGATACGAACTTAAAATATAAATTGAGATAACCTTAGAATCTAATTAGGGTAAAAATATAATGGCATCAACTAACATATATGTAGGGGTGGGGTGGATAGGGGTGGGGGTGGGTAGGGTGTGTGTGTGTGTGTGCGTGTGTGCGTAGGTGCGTAGGTGTGCGTGTGCGTGTGTGTGTGGATGTGGGTGGGGGTGGGGGTGGGGCACCCATTTAATAACTCTTTAAATATTTGGAAAAAACATAATATTACAAAATTGAAACGAAATGGTATTGACGGAACTTACACATACGTTATAATATAGATGGAACATTTTTTTATCTTACTATTAATTCAACTAATTCAATTAGGTAAAACAAAATGTGTACTATTAACATTTTTTTTTATCTGTACTAATAACATTTTTTTTACAGCAAAAATGTCTCCTTCAGATGTTAAGGCGAAGATGATGATGATGTTTATGATGATGTCGTCTGGGTTCGGTGGCAGCGGAGGCGACGAGGGCTCCTCCGCCGCTAGGCTCCCCAAATATGGAAAATTTGGGATTACCGTCGAAAACAAGTCGGAGCTTTTAGCGAGATTCCTCGAGCTGCTAAAGACGGTCATCGGCCCGGGTTTTATGAGTTGGAAGGAGGTGCCGTATGAGCTCAAGTTAGCTGTTTGGGCGGCACTACAGGTAATATTTATATGAATATTTCAATTTATATTTATATTTATATTTATTCGCAACTAAAATTGTATTTGTTGGACAGGAACAATTCAACTTGGATCCAAAGCTACGCGATTCCGTCTTGGAGCAGTTGAGGGAGCAACACAAGACGTGGAAGAAAAATATGCGGTCACGGTACTTTGGAAAAACACGAGAGTTCATTTTACAATGGCGCGGATCCGTCCCGCCCAAGGAGCCGATCTCATTGGCACAATGGCAAATGTTCATTGACAATGAGATCGAGGATCGACAATTGGCATCTCGCCAATCGGGGAGGGAAAATCGGGCTAAAAAGACGGACGTGCACTACTCCGGCCGGACCTCTTACGCTGAGGTGGAGCATAGGATGCAGGTAAGATTTAATTTATCTATAACTACAGAAATATATTATTGGATATTAATTTTACTAATTTTACTAATTTTACTTTACTCTATTTTATTTCAGGGGGTAGGGAGTGGGCCAGGGGGTAAGCCACATAGGCTCGATACTTATGTGGCTCTTCAGACGAAGAAGGGGAAGGACAAGGAGGTGTCCCCAAGCGTCGCGGCCATGATTGTAAGTAATCCGACAGTTTAATTATTGTTAATTACGTTATAATTTTTTAGTTTACTTATTTTACTAATCATGTGATTTTTGTCATTTCAGGCAAAGCTTAAAGAAGTGCATGAGTCGCAGTCTGATGCCGATAAGGCATCTTTGTCCACAGACGCACTCAGCCAAGTGCTTGGCTCTGATCGCAAAGGGAGGACAAGGGGAGTGAGCTCGCGGGTGGCCAAATCGAGGATCATCGGATTGGAGACGAGCGACACCGGGTTGGCTCGAACGGTGGATTCACACGACGCGAAGCTGTCCCGTTTGGAGGCGACGGTCCAAGATATGTACGCATTCATGAAGCGTACGTTGGGTGGAGACCGTAAAGGGAAAGGGAAAGGGAAGGAGAAGGCGGTGGAGGAGGAGGTGCGGGAGGACGAGGCGCGGGATGACGAGGATGTGGACCTCGCTGCTTCATCACCGACATGTTCGTACTTCGACGATCCACTTCGCTATTTGACGCCCTCCAACAGACCATTGTCGACAATTGGTTGGCCGAGCGTGTTCATATTGGACGTATTTGATGGCCAGCGGATAGGGCGGGGGTTGAGGGACCCGAATATCGTCGAGGGTGGAATAGTTCATGGACGTGCGCTTCAACAGATGGAGTCCAGGGTGCTCGTTACTCATGTCATACCCGGGAAGGAGAACTCCCTATTGTGGTTGCGCGAACAATGCGGCACGACGTATATTAGTGGGTACGTCAATTCGTATGTCATGTGGCCTACTCACCTCCTCAGTTTTATCCAAGACATGTAGTAACATTATTTTTAAGTTTGTCAATTTTAATTAAATTTGGATTATATCGTCATGTATATTGTTTTTACTTTGAATATTTGGATTATATCATCATGAATATATATTTGCATTATATTTAGTTTGTGTTGGATATATGATGTTTGGAACAGGTACAACGTTGGTATAACAGGTACAAATATACTGCTGGGCAGTGGCGGTGGCCATACTGCCCAGCAGATTTTTTTTAAATTCTTCCCAGAATTGTCACGGTCATTGACCGTGACAAGTCCTTGACAAATAAAGTTGTCACGGACGAGAGGGGTCACGGTTATGTCACGGTTTATAACCGTGACAAACGTGTCACGGTCATTGACCTTGACACGACCGTGACACAAAATGCGAGTTTTTTGTCAAGGTCAATGACCGTGACACGACCGTGACACGACCGTGACAAAAAAAGTTGTCTCGCCTCGAAATGTCACGGTCATTGACCTTGACAAGGTGAATTTGTCAAGGTCAATGACCATGAGAAATGGGCAGATTTGGTGTAGTGTAAACCGGTGTCGATGACTCCAGTTTCTTTAAACTCACCTCACCCGTCATTGAATCATTCTAAGGGTGCGGTGGTGATTTTGTCTCCAACCTTCTTGTGAGGTGACTTAGTAATTTCTTTAATTTCGCATGGGCCACATATATTAGTTGGACTTTCCTTTAATTTTAAAAATTTCATCTAGGGTCTCAGATTACAAGTCCTGGTCCAAATAGGCATGGGTTTCAAAGGTTTTTATGCCTTTTGAAATCTAGGATAGGATTTTTTGTTAGAAGATGTTTTCCATTTTATTTGAGGTCTAGTATTATTACAGAAATGATGCCAATTATTATTAGTGCGCTACCCGAGGAAATTTGTAAATCTCTTCACTTTTCGGTTAGAAACTCTAAAACGAGTATCTTTCTTACGATTACTAAGGCATTCCCAGTTTCGTGACCAAAAACATCACACATACTGTAATAATAGTTAACAGGAGACTGCTTAACATTGGGAACTGACTTCCTAGATTTATAGCCACCTAAGTCTTTTTTAGTAGTCAGGTTTGTCATTTTAGGGGGTAGAATATACATAGGAGAGTCAGTATATATTACAGGAGGATAATTAAGATCAAATCCAGTTTTAGAAATATTTTCTTACAAAATATATTTTCCTTTATCAGTAATGGAACTACTCAGATTTGGTTTTAGCTGGTATTATCCCTAACAAAAATAGTAGGTCAAATACAAGGCTTTTTTTGAAAAGTTTCTTCATAACACAGTCCATTTGTATTATAATCATATTTTTGAGAGTCCAAAAGTTTATCCAAATCAAATTCTTCTTTGTATTTTTAAAATTCTTTTTATCTTAACCTTTTAAAATCATCGACACACATTTCTTTAAAATTTTCAAGATTAACCAATGTGGCCTTATATTATTGTTCAAAAACAGTAACCTTTTCGTTAAGATCATAAATTTAATTTTCAAAATCAGATTTTTGTTTTTCAAAATAAATTCTTTCTTTTTCAAAATTTGATTTGATATCAGTTATCTCCAGTTTTGTTTGCATAACTATCCTATACTGATTTTCTAAGGTCTCACTAAGTGATTTTACCAAATTAAACAAGTTCTTCCAATTTCTTAGAGTTATAACATACATTTCAACATAATCATCATAACTTGCAAAGTCATCATCCCATGTAACTTTAGTTCTAATGTGTGAAGTGCAATTAGTTTCATGTGAAACAGAATCATCGTAGTGGGCATCACTTTCATCTTCAAAAGGAGCAATTAATTTATGCATGGATGGCTGAGTAGCTAATAATAATTTAGCACATTCAATTAAATCTAAAATCTCATCAAATTCTTCTTGATCAGAATCATCTAGGCCAGTAATATATTTACCACCACATTAATCATAAACACTGGTAACAAAAGCAAGGCATTACGACTCAGATCTATCCTCGTCATCTTTCGATTTAGAATCAGAAGATTCATTCCAAGTCTTTGTTAAATGGGCCTTGTGATTTTATTATATTTGGTTTGTGATTTAACTCGACAATCAGCAATGAAATGGTCTAATTTACCCCAATTTTGAAAAGTCATTTTAGATTTATTTGGTTGGTCATTACTAATTGTAACACCCCGCCCGCCCGGGGAGAGCGAACAGAGAGCTAATGCGATAAAATAAATCCAAATCCACAAGTGACAAGGTATAGAGCATCTAAGTCCCACAACAACAAAAGAGAAACTACAAATCTCAATCTCCTCAAATTAAATACCAAATCTCACGAATTACATACAACAACTAACTCGAAAATAAAATACAAATCTCCAAAGCTCTATACATCAAAATAATACAAATCTTCCAAAAATATTCTTCTCAAAATAATCCACGCTAAAATCATCCCAATTGGTCCATAGCGCTCAAATCCATGCTAACCTGCCAACTAAAGAAAATATGGGGAAGTACACAATACGACAAGAAAGATGCTCAACAAATATATGTTAGCGATGAATAAAGCGTAACAACACGAGTACGAATATTCAAATCAAAATGAAAATCTCAAAGCATTTATCAATATAATTTCTCAACAACACTTTAACTGGGTCACCAGGCCTCACCACATCCGTATATGCTTTATCAAGCCATAGCCTGGGAAACAGGAATTTTGGCGGGTGCCCAATATCCGTGCCATATTAAAATCTTATCACAACGTGCTCATCAACAATATAATGATACCACATGAATCAAAATAATTTCAACAATTATTTTCCAGATTTCAATGAATTTATCAATTCAAATATGAGTTCAATTAACAAGAATTCAAAGAGAATGACACTCGCGAGATTTAAGGAGCATATTATGTAAAACCCCATACCTCAAACCATGATGAAAAACCAATGATCACATCCTCAAGATCAACACAAAAGATCTACAAAAGCTTCTCCAAGAACCTCCAACAAAATAGCCCCAAGAACACCTCTAATCTAAGGTTGGAACTCACAAATCTCAAGGGCCAATGTGTATATAAAAAGAAGAGGAATATAAATATATTTGCTGCCAAAATTTGTGCCCAAAAGTAGGTTAAAAGGGGTTGCCCACGACTTACTTTTATAATGAAAAGAAATGAAGAGTTGGAATCCAAAAGGCTCCTTTAAATAAGGCAAAGAAATGAAGAGTTGGAAGTCAAAACAACTCCAAGAGTTAAAAATATTTTAAAATCATTTTAAAATTCGTTTTAACTCCGTTTTCGAAACCGTTTGAAATTCTCGCCTTTAAAAATAATAACCAACATATTTGAGCAATAAAAATAATTTTATCAAAAACTTTATTTTTCCTCTTTATTTTGAAAATACCCCAAAAATTACGCGGTTTATTACACTAATATTATAATAACCAGTCTTATTTGTATTCCTGTTGCGACGCCTTGATGGATGGCTGAATTCAAAGTCAGATTGCACACAACTTTTCACAAGATGGTTTCTCTTTTTCAAGAGACTTTTAAATTGACTTGATATGAGTGAAATCTCACTGTCAATCTTCTCTAACTAATTAGCCTCTCCATTAGACTCATTTTCAGACTCTGATTGTATGGAAACCAATTTATATTTTTTCTTTAACAGCATGAGAAGTTTTGAATTCAAGTTTAGAACTACTAACGAAATCATGTTTCGACAAGTTTGTTAAGGTCTTCCTAAATGCCGTCTCTAACTCCATGGTTCTTAACGTGGGATGAGAAGCTCGAGTGTGAGTGATGGGTCATTAATTTCTTCAATTATGTATCGCTAGTGATCAAATATAGGTGCTAGGGATTTAAGGATTTTAGAGAAGATTTTCTTACTAGTGTACACTATAACGTTTGCATGAAATTGGGTAATAATATCAGTTTTTCTCATATAGAAGTCATCAAATGCTTCATTATCTTTCACTACTAGCATGTTATATTGTTGAACTAAGATCTAAGTCTTATACTCCTTAACCCTCACATCACCATCGCGTGTAGTGACTAGTATGTCCCATGTCTCTTTGTTCGTGGTGCAGTGACATATACGCTTCAATTCGTTTTCACTCTTATAAAAATAACATTCTTACCCTTATTATTTAAGTTGCTGATGTTCTTTTATTCATTACTCATTTTAGTCGTCCTAAGTTTCCTAAGTGTGAAACTACATTCGTCAATAGGAACAGTAAGATGATTATAACCATTTTCTATTAAACCCCAAACATCATATCGTAATGTATCTTGTATAAATACTGTCATACAAACTTTCTAGTAGGGAAAGTTAGAACCATAAAAAATAGGGGATTTACTTAAATTACGAAGCCTAATGAATTGATTTGTATCCTCTATTAAAATAAAGAAAGGGGAGTTTAACAATAGTTTGAAAAGTATCTTTTAAAGTCTAGCTCTAATACCACTTGGGGGAACAGGGGATGATGCGCTAAACTATAGTGCGAAAGTAACTACTGTTGTGTAAACTCGTTAATCTTACAAGTTTATATAGACGATACAAGGGGGACCCAATTAAACTTTTATTAATTTGTTAACTACGTGAAAAACAATATTTGATTTGTGCTGTCAATTATAGTCCTAATTATTATCTAATTAATCTAGATAATTAAGAAATTAATAATAAAATTCAAATTATTCGGAGACTTTCTAATATTTAATCCTTCGTTTTCGTGTTGGGTTTTAATGCAGAAAATACAACACTCGATTATTCATTTAACGTCACAAAAATCCTTCCCCTGGGAAAAATGACAGATCCTTCTAAGGATCAAACCTAACTACTTATATTATAACAAAACAATAGGAACGATTTGCAAACAATCAACAAGACAATTAAACTACATAAAAAGCGATTACCTATACCCAGACCAAGCCTATCCCTCGTTGATCTTCTGATCCCAGCTTTAATCTATCCTTGTGATTTTTACGTTTTCACGTCTTAGCTTCTCCCTCTTGCTTTCCTCAGCGCAGAGCCTATGTGTCATATTTCTAGTGAAGTGGCTATAATGACAAACACACACACACACACACACACACTTAATGTACAAACCGAATGATATGCAATAATTTTGATATCTTAGATATCTTGTCTAGTAGAATGTTCTTAATCTACAAGTCAAATTGTCTTGACTTGTTATTTTGAAAACCTCTTGTTCTTTTTAACTCAAGAACAATCTAATTATCAAGATATGTACAAAATACAGTATATGCCTAAATGAGTGATGTGTTCTACGTGAATCAACACTAATTCATGATATGCAACAAATAATATGCCAGAAATATCAAATCACGATTGTGCAGTAGATATATTCTTATAAAGCATAAACACAAAAGAAATACAAAATGAGTATATGACTATGAACATATAATCAGTTTAGGCATAAGTCAATATACTCAAAATATCAAACTGTTTTAAGAATTATTTTTATATTTAAAATCTTTTTAATCAAAATAACTTATTAAGATCTTTCAACAATTTTAACAAGGTTCTTGTTCTATAGTATCAGTTCAAAATCATTCCCAAGTTGCTCTTTTCAGGTATAAGCTTCCAATGGGTATACAGTTCAATCAAGGGATATAGGGACAATCAACATATACTTTTTTACAAACAAGTCCTATAAAAGTCTTAGGTTTAAACTACTAAACCTTTTATCAAATCTGAATTATATTCTAACTAAAAATCCTTATTTATTAATTAAAATAGATGTTTTAAACATAAACAAAATCAAAAACAACAATTAAGAATATTTATGTAGCCGCGACTTTGTGTGTGATTTGTGTCGTTAAACAAAAATATACAACATGAAATAGGTATATACTATTTATTAAAAAAAATCAGATTCCAGAACATATGAAAAAAAATCAGTCCAAAAAATTCAGAAAGTGGACCGTGTGTGATATGTTATTGTTTTCAAGATACAACAGAAATATCAAACATTATACACACACAAAATTGATCTACAACAAAAATATCATGTGCAAAATATAACAGTAGTCTTGACAGCAACACATAATCAAGATTTATTTGAGTCAATGTGTGTTTTTATCCGTGTTCTAACTATAGCACAGATCAGCAAGATGTACACACAAAATAGGATCTAAGAACATATAAAAATAACACGATGAGAGGAACACTTACAAAAGATATTTAATCTTGAAAAATCGAAGTGAACATTTTGAGAGTATGTTCGTGCTTGTTGTGTGATCTTTATTTATAGAAGAAATAAAACCATTATCCAAACCAAGTGTTTAATTGTTTAGGTTTTCACTCTCTTTTTTATTCTCTCTAAACGGGCAGAATTTATGGGTAAAATTTTATTTTATTAGCTGAAACATGGGAGACCAACATCTCATATTTATAAGCATTTCAAGTATGTTGTGATTGGCATAAAGATGGTGCATAGAGATTGCAAAAGAGAGATGGCAGTCGTAGTTAATAGTTGATTTAATGCTCGAGAAAGAAACACAATGGAACACATTAAATGAATGACACGTGGTTGCTCGCTATACTATAGTAAACGAAAATCGTGTGCCGAAAAATGAGTCACCAATATTACTGTTACTAGGTGGAAACCCACACGATGCGCGGTGCATGCGGTATTGAATGCTAAAAAACGAAGCAAATTGAAAAATTTAGAGTAGAATAAATGAAAGTGTAATAGAGTAAGAATGTAGAGTATTAAACATGTGTAGAAATATTAACAAATCTTATAGAAGTGTTTACCAATCTCAACATCTACAAAAAAAATTAACAAAATCAAATAACTGTGAAAAGTGACCATAAATCCTTAATTACAAAGAAATTTTTTTATATATGTGCATCAATATTCTTACAAATCAACTATTTATATTTTGTATGAATAAAAGTTAGGTTTTATTTATTTTTTAACAACAACTGTAAAATTCCTTCATATATGTTGTTAAATAGATTAATCAATTTGAAATCTATAAAATAAAGTTATCATTTTTAGATACTAATAAGAAACCATTGTTTCAAAAACATCATATAATGGTACCTGAACGACATAAAAGCAAGCAAAAAATAAACTAATCATCCAATCAAAGAGACTATAATTCATCAACCATCAACACTCATTTGTAATGTCAGTACTACAACTACCTGTGGTATTACAACTCTTATATTTAAAAGATGAGTTAAAAAAATTAAAATATATTTAGTAACATAACTTTGAAAATAGATTGCACAACCATTTGCGCATAAAGGAAAAAAATAATAATACAGATCTACCAATGGGGGTGAGGAAAGAGAGAACTTTGAAGACATACCAAGTCTACATATCTCAGAATAAAGTAAATTTTGGTGCAACCTATTAGTTAATAAATTATTTTAGATCATAGTGGACTCGTAGATCATTGTTTGAGAATTTCAATATGTATTGTTGTTCTTCCGTTTAAATATCCGTACCTCAACTATGAGCAGTTGAACACTGAGGAAAGGGGAAAAACCATCAGAACTTCTCTAACAATGGACTTTGGGTGGACATCATGATTATAGCCTCACTTGAACCGCCAATGGTTTTGTAAACTCTCGTATCTAATTATCATAATTAAGAAAATCCCATTAAAATTAATCGTATATAAACATAATAAAAAAGGGTCATATACCAAATAGTCACTCGAACATTTTTTTAATACTCATTTAGTCCAAGAGTTTTTAATTTGCCTTAAAAAGTCCTTTGCCACATATTTTGGAGAGGGAGTGCCGCTGGTGCGGACCTCTAAAAATAAGAGAATGTTGATTTCTTGAGAGACTAAACGAATTAAATTAAAAATATGTGTCCTTTTAAAAAAAATATACATTTATAGTAGGGACTATTCAATAATTTACCCTAAAAAACACAAAGAAAACCCAACATACCTTATCTTTCTTTTTTCGAGAATTTTTTATCATCGGCAAGTGTAAATCGGCAATACCTTTTCAATACAGCCCAAAAAACCCTAAATAGGAGACATAAACAGGTTATTGAGAGTGATAGAAGGAATAACATATATCAATGCAAAAATAAAAGGAGGTGTTAAGTAGACACAACACAAATCTATAATCGACAACAGGGAAATAAAAGAATGCATGTTGTGATAATGAAGGTAAAAATGGATACTATAAAAGCGACATTTGATGGATTTAATGGATCTTAAGATTATAGAACGTTTTGTAAGATCCATTTTTCTATCATCCCAAAACCAAATTTTGTTGTGTTAAAGATCCATTTATCAACATTAGATCTTTAACTCCAAAATGGAGGTAAGTGTTTGAGAAATAAAATATTTTGTCTCTAACAATAAACCATATAGAGAATAGAGAAGATGAAGGCATGAAGAGAGTGAGAGAAAACATACGGAAGTAGAAAAAAAGGAGATGTATAAAGGTCTGAATTAATAATGAGAGGTATACAAAAGCCACCTAGGGAAGAGGACGGGATGAATTCATTTACTCCGGGAAGAGGAAAAATAAGCTATTAAATTAATAGAGAATAAATGATATACGAAAGAGGAGAGGAGACAATGGGATTATAGGCTAATAGTTATTAATCAATCCACGTGGATAGGCTCAAATAAGGTACCAATTCAATGCATGAGAGAGATAAGGGGAGAGAGAAAGATAATTACATAGTCTTACGTGGATGGTCTTATTGAAAAGGAGATATAAATGCCTTGTTTTGCATTTTATAGTAGTAATAGATAATAAATTAAGCATCGGTGTTTAATTATAACAATTTAACTTCATTTAGATTTTGAAGAAAACCTGTTTTATCTAGTCAAAACTGTTGGCTTGAAAGTAAAAAACATTGGGCTGGTATAATGTTTAAATAACAACGTTTAGCTTAATTATGAAAATTTTGAGTGAAAGTTAACCGTTGGACATTTTGTACAATAATAAAGAGTTATCCCCAAAACAAGGCAATAGTAAGATAATGTCAAGTCGTAACAGTAAGGGTAGGTGAACATAACTAAGGCTATAGCTATAGTCTACTATATGACCTGCTAAGGTCCCATCGTTAACAGGTTCTCAAGAAGGAAAGACCACATATAGAAATAAAAAAATATATAGGCTGCCATGTATCAAATTTAGTACTAACATACACATGGGCCACAATCATAATATGACGTATAATAATAACAAGGATATAGAACATTTTTTATAAACGTAAGATATATGTTAACAAATATGTATACAAGTATTTTTAAAAAAATCATTTAAGCTTTCGCATTAATCTTGAAACTTGCTTAAAATAAAATTTAATTACATCAATAAATTGTAAAAATATTTTTATAATGATTTTTTTAAAATTCTTTTTAAACAAAACCAACACAAAATCATAAGACATGATATAATGGGATGCAGTGTAGTGTAGTGTACTAAGTGACTATTAGATTCCTTTAAGCCAATTTCACAAGAGCGTGAGAGACTACCTTTACTCGTGCTGAATTTCTGAGTTGTGCAGTCCACTGAGAGGAGAGCATGGCATGGGTAATCTAGACTCAAACAAAAATACAAAAAATATCTTGTTATAATTGAAGTACAACTAGATGAAGGTCTATATAGATAAACATCATAAAATACCTAAACATAAGGGTGTTTTATATAGGGACCTTCACACAGGGCTACACTTCTCATGTATATCTATCTCTCTCTCTTGTATTCCTCTAATGGCACACCATTCTTGTATTAATGATTTCATATAATGAGAGTAAGGCACCAAAGTGGATGAAGGATCGTTTTACGGCCAAAATACTCTATATCTCGCGTTCAATTTCTCTTATTTGCTCAATTTATGCTTTTACACTTGATATGATGGTTCAGAATGACTTATATATGATTTCTCGCATCATCATTTTGGCGGCGGCTGTGGGAAATGAGGTGTTCTACCAAGTTTCCTCTTAAATCGGGTCCGTAGAACCTTATTTCATCCACGGGGACCTTCGTGTCATTATCCCATGGGTGAGGTTTCGATTATTAGACCTATACCTTACATATAAACTCCCTAAGAGGATTTTGCTTTCCTGATATGTTTTCCAAGCCTTTTTCTATGGCCTTGGATTTAGTTTCCTTACCCCAATGATGTTACCCTCCCTAGTTTGCACTGAAAATCTCAATTAAACATGGTTTCGTAAAGGAGGATAACTAGGGATGAACCCGTCTTCATCTATATCTATTTGGGGAATCTTATGCCATTTGATTGCCTATAATTTGGGATTGTTGCTACCAAACTTATGTTATTTTGCACATAAGGACTCCTATGTTTTTGGTTAGTTCCTTGATGACCTTTTTGTTCATGTCTTTGGGGGTAAACCCCAATATTTGGGGTTGTTGCTGGAAAAAAACCCTACCATGTATCTTGTTGGATGTGGCTTGACATGTTGACTTCTCATAGACTTCATCCCCTATGCAGCAGCCTTACCAACTTTATGTGTTTGTGGTATATTATTATCTTCAATTATTAAAATTAAAATGCTCGGGACCAAAGATATCATAATATTCTTGAAAAACTCCCACCACGGGCCTTATGGCTTATAAGGGGGAATAACCTATAAAAGGCTAGGTAAATCATTAAGAAACCGATTATTAGACGGACAAAGTCCAACTGGGCAGTTGCCTTAATGACCAATAGATTGCCCAAGATAGGCTACGATCCCCTTTTTACTAACTTTTTAGTTACTTCACCAACCGAAGAAAAGATCTCGACAAGTCATCCAATTCAATAAAACCATGCATTCTCAAATCACTTCTGATGAATAGTCCTTCCTAAAGGCCGCGGCCGCGGCCCTATTGGACCCAGAGGTCGTAGCCTCACCCTTCTTTCCTTAAGAGGGCTGGGGAGTTTGCTTCTGTTTGAATAGGCTGCAGCCAATGATTAAAAGGTTTCATCCCTATGTTCATTCTTTCTTTTCCTCTACATATCTTGGTTTTCTCACCATGTCTTAATTCATCTCAGATAATTTACTTTTAAAGACTAATATAGCAAATGCCATGGATGGAAGTTCTTCATAAGGTCCTCAGCCAAATGAAGATGTGTCCTAATTGTTAAGCTACTACAACTATATAAATGACAGTCAAGCCTCACTCCATGGCCAGATTAACATCTTGGTATAGGGGTTATGATGTTAGAGTCCACAGCCTTCACTTCCCTATAGAAGGCCACAGCACCAGAAGCTCAAGAAGATAAGGTCACGGCCAAAGCATTGAAGAATAAGAGAAAGCCAGAGAAATAAGAGGTGGAAAGGCCTATGAGAACTTTGTACCTCTGAATTCCAGTTTGGAAGATATCCTTGAGGACATTAAAGAGAAGAAACTATATAAGTGGCCAGACAAGCAGAAGTCTCCGTCTCATAAGAGGGACAAGAGCAGATGGTACGAGTTTTATCAAGACCATGGACACACCACAAATGGATATTTCTCTTTAAAGAATGAGGTTAAAAGTCTCGTCAGAGAGGGCATGCTCCAATAGTTCTTAAGGGATGCATCCCTAACTGAGACAGTTGCATGCATGTCCTTGCCTTAGAATATTTATATTAAATATTTGTAAATAAAGAAACTCTAAGTTTAAGCCTATATGTTTCGTATTTGTTTGACAATGATATATATATATATATATATATATATATATATATATATATATATATATATATATAGAGAGAGAGAGAGAGAGAGAGAGAGAGAGAGATACACATAGAAGACTTTTTCATCTTTGAGTTCTTACTCTACCCATCTAAATTCTTTCGAAAGATTCTCATCTTAGTATGTTTGAAGAGAAACTAACAACCGATTATCCCAAAGATCGAAGCAATAGGAAAAGTTATCTACAGAAGAAAAGAGAGTGACAACCTTTAAATGGCATTTAATACTCCTCGCATCGCGAAGGCTTTCTAAGGCACATAATACATCTATTAGCCTTGGGGGCTCATTATACCCGTTCTTAGCCCTGAGGGTTCCTAATAATCATTATTATCCTTGGGTGGTTTTAAAATTCACCTAGATAGGGATGGCTTGATAATACCCATTTATAGTTGTGGATGGCTTTATAATGAACCGAACCTAAGCATAATTAAAAATACCCATATATAGTTGTGGGTGGATTTATAATGAACCCAGTCTAAGGAGGCTCAAAAATGCCACCAAACAATAAGAGATCTCAACTCTAAATGAGAAGTTGCAACCTGATAAGGAAGGTGGGCAATGGACATGATGTTCGCAACAAGGGAAACAATTCTCAAAGAACCACCACAACCCAACAACACTGCAGTAGGAATTCTACAAGTGCTCAAGCCTGTTATAGGCTTTTCTAAAGGGTAGTTCAATAACCAACTTTAATTTTAATAACCATGGAGGTAGGCAACTCAATAAAGTGTAAAGGCAGAATACCTAGAGCCCAAGTTCGATACAGATGATTACGGCCTTAAGACAATAGCAAGTTTTGCTCCTATTCCTAGAGGCTATGGAGCTATTATCGAAGTTGCATTACAACCAAATGCTTAGAACTATAGTAAAAACAAGCATTCAAAACAAGCAACATAGAGGAGATACATACATTAAAATACAAATCCAGCAAGACTGAAGAAGTGTTTGAATATGGCAAAAATAATTACAAAGTTAAAGGCAACAAAAGGCCAATGCAGTTCCAATAAAAAAACATAACAGTGATGTGGTAATAAAAAAATACAAGTTCAAACATATAATTTTGTGGAGGGAAAGTAAAGGTTCATAAGTTTAAAATTTGAAAATACAAATTCATAGGTCGCATCCTCGTCTATCAACATCAACTTCATCAGTCGCGGTCTCTGTCTCTTCTTTCTCGACTTTCATAGCCTCCTCACGCTACTTAATTTCTAGTTCGTCCGTGTCCCTAAGCTCTATCATGCAATAAAGGTGCTTAGGGTCATTGAACCTCCACGCAAAAATTTTATCCTTAGCCTCTGGAAAATCTTTGCCACCTTGTGCCTCAGCTATTTGTAGCTACGGAGGTAGGCTTTGTTATTAATGAGGTAGAAGTTTTTAGAAGTTTTGAAGAAGGCAATAGAATCATCATCTTCTTTTTTATCATCGCGACGTGATTTTTATCCTTTTTTAAAATAGCTACAGCATATTGATCTTGAAGTGTCTTTAAGGTTGCAGCATGGTTGGCTAAAAGCTCTTGATTCTTTGCCTTTGTAGCATTCAAATTTTCTTGAATTGTCTTAGCCTACCTTGTTGCCTCCAGAGCTTTAGCCTCAAAAATTTTTAAGTCTTTCGCAGCCTGATTAAAGTTTTGCACAGCCTCACCTTGAGCCTTGACTACGGCATCCACTTTCTTGTCTGTCTCCATTTTATAGGCTTGGATGACTGCCACCGAAGAGTTTTTGCCAGCTTCGAAAGATAAGAATCGAGCATCCTCCAATTGAGATTGATGGTTGGACTCTGCAACCCTATGTAGCTTATAGAACCCTTCATACTTATCACTTTAGGTGACTGAAAGAATAAAATTAAAAGATTTCACCACAAAAATAAGTTATTATTTGCGAAAAAAGGTAAGAATTAAAAGTATAACTTAACCTCAGAAGGTTGTGCAAAGAATATTCCTCCAGATCCTCCTGATCCTCATACACGAGGCGTCCAAGATCACAAGATTCCGCAACCTTCTCATCCTTAGGACTGCAGTAGTAGTTATGTCCCATGGAAATTTGGGGTCTAGCATCCTAAGGTGCGGCCATGAACGACCATATGTGGCTCTTTATGACCTGATTTGTGGAGTGGGAAGGTTGGCATTGACTGCAACAACAATCTGCAGAGGGGACCCTGTGTTAGAAGCATGGATAGGGTTGTAACCTACAAAGAAGTATCCCCCCAAAGTCAAGCCAGCCGTGACAAGCTCTGGCCCAATATCATCACCAACATTTTGGGTGTCTGCGACAACACCCTTATTCTGTGGCACAGTAATTACAATATTATCAGTTAGAGTTGCCTCCTTCTCAGCTAGAGGAGCAACCTCCTTTTTATCCCGAGGGGCAGCCTCCATAGCTTCCCACTTCCTCTTTTTGATCTTTTTCTTTGGAACTTGATTTAGACCTTGGATAATCTCTTCCAACTCATTTAGTTGGGAAACTAAGAGATCCCTATCAATCTCTTTCACGACAACGCCTGAAAAAGGAAAAATCAGAATTAAAGGAAATTAAGGCAAAATTGATGCCGCAGAACTATTTAAAGTTATATATACCTTTTATAGCAGTTATTAGAGCCCTGTGTGCTGGGTAATATCCACTTTTATATAATGACCTTAGAGTCACTATATCAAGAAAAAAATTCTGATCGTCATCGATTGAAATCGCAACCTCAATTCTATCCCTCTGTCTCTTGGAGGGAATCAGACCTGCACAAATCGTATCACAAGGGATTAGAAAAAGGCGTAGATATTATCAAGAAATAATGCAAAGGTTGTAGAAGGTAAAATAATTGAAGAAAGAAACATAGGTAGCGACCATATTTATACCTTCTTTAGGTGGGCGGCGCCATGTTCGCGATACCCTAAACTCTTTCTCTCTCTCATTTCCTTCTGGGTGGATATCCCAATTGTCCCTATAAATGTAGAAGAATTTGACTTTCTAGTTTTTAACATTGGAAGGCCGCCCTATCATTAAGTATATGTTCTCACTCCGCATACCCATGTAAAAATACCATGGATTATCCACAGAGTTCTCCTTTAGTCTTTAAAAATAAAAAACTTCCACGATCGTTATATCTCTCCTGAACTTTTTCTTCCAAATGACCAGTGCAACAAGGATGGCCCTCCAACCGCAGGGATCAACTCGTGATGAAGACAAGTTCATGGAACTTAGGATTTTTCTCACAAGTATTGGGACAGGTAGATACAGCCCTAAGAGAAAAGCGTGGAAGGGAAAGCAAACCCCATTATTTGGGATTGCGAAGCATGATCTCTGCTCCGTAGATGACAATGTATAAATTATTTCCTCGGGGAACTCATAGGATTCAACCAAGGAATTCACCCACTCCTTGTTTATAATACAAGGGTGGTGAAGTGTCGCGGGCTCTCTTTCAGACTCGTGGCCATGTTCAGAAGTCTCAGCTTCAGTGTTTCTTTGCTCTACAGCCACAAATATCATGGGGGTATCTGCCATGGCATCCATGGTTATAAGGGGATTAGTACTCGAGCAAGTATCCTCTATGTCAATATTCTCCACAACCACCTTAAAGTCCTTACAGTTTGAATAAGTCATAGAGTCAGAGTCTACATAGACACATTTTGGAGTGTCTTTAAACCTATAAGGTTCACTCGTCTTTAAGGGTGTTATATGAAGCACCGCGAGAGGAGGAACACCAAAGTGTCTCTTCTATAATTCCTCTAGAGACTCCCAAGCACTCCAAAACATAAAGCCATGATAAGAACCTATAAAACCATAAGGACTCTGCAGTTAGGTGTCACATCCATCATGATCAGAACACAAGGTTTAGGCCATTATAAAGGTCGCGATAATATATGAAGAAAATAGAAAATAGAATGAAATATTTATAAGTTCAATACAAGGAAAAGGTAGAACAGTTTAATTCAAAGTTTCCTACCAAGTTGCAGTCATGAAACAAAGAATTAAGATTCTAGTGGTGTGAAGATTAAAGCCCATGTCGTCGCCCGTTAGTCCAAAAACTCCTAACAAGCCACAATTAGGGAGATAAACAGATAAAAAAATTCTAAGTTATAGTTTCCAAAGATCAAAATCCTAACGCCCTAGGGTTTTGGACAAGAACGCCAAGAACATCCTATTGGTATTCTTAGATAAAAAAATCAATCAAAAATAGGGGTTGGGCCAAAAATCTAAACCTTGAAAATTCCTTACATGAAAAATCCATCTAATTTTTAATCACCATAACCTAGAATTATGTGCCAAGCATAAAAGTTCTCAATAAAGTGAAAACATATCCAAAAAAAGCCAAACAGTTACCCTGCCAAAATTATCAGAATCCTAGCATAAATTATTCTTAGAAGCAAGTAGATCTTAGTAGGCATGAATTTCATTAAGAAAGTAAGATGTTACTCCAAGACCTATTACTTATAGAAGTTTACGAAATAGAAATGGCAAAACATGATTAAGGAGACGATTAAAGAAGAAGCCTAGATTGAAAATGCAGTAATAGAGTAAACATAGATTAAAAGAAGTTAAAAACCAACCTTGAAATTGATAAGTTAATTGAACAAGAAGAGCTACCACCACAGTCTAGCGTGGAAAGTCATCAAAAATTGTCAAAACGCTAAAGCTCTCAAAGATGTGTAAAAGGAAATAAGGCCACGGCTTGGCTCCATTTATATAAGAGGGCGTTGAAAGTTGGAGCATGATAAATTATAGGCCGCAAAAACTCGCTACGTCCTAAAGAAAGTAGTAATAAAGACTATATGCATTAACACCACGATATAAGGGCATAGAACATAGCCGCAACACCAAATCACAACCTCTTGGCACTAAGGCTTAGGGGCTTATTGATGTGCCCAATACAGGTATATAGGGCATGGAAGGATTAAATACAGCTGCTACCTGGGGCTCAAATAGGTAGTGGTAGTCCCTATAACCAGCACATGATAAGGCCATGGAGGCATTCTCAGCAAGCCGTGGCTACATACACCTTCACCAGTACATTCTCTATCGCAAACTTAGCCACGTTAGCATCCACTTACCAATTGTTCAAATTCTAGAAGGATTCCTCACTTTCATTACTTATCCACATGTCATGCTTCTATAAATAAAATTCATCACTCTTCATTTATCAAGATAAGATTTGGCAGTAAAGCCCTCCCCAAATCTCTACTCACTATCTCTAGAAGCTCCCAGGTCACATGGACTATTACAGTCCGCAACCCTCACAAACTATCTTTATTGGTTGCATCATGCACTACATATGGCTACATTTCTCGTGTATTCAACTCTCTCTATATTTCTCTTGTATGACTCTAATGGAAGATCAATCTTGTACTAATGATTGCATATAATAATGAGAGTAAGACACCAAAGTCGACGTAGGCTCATTTTACAGCCGAACATTTATATTTCTTGCATTCTATTACTCTTATTTACTCTACTGATGGATTCGTATCCGTATGCGTTCAACAAGACAATACATCTTAAAAAGCTTAGTCGATATCACCGAGCCCTATTCCATAACCTAAACCACCATCAGCCATCTATGACCAAAATTTTCCGCACATACCTTAAAAACCAAATCTTTCCATAACCATTTAAGGTAATCACCTGAAACCAATGAACCCCTTCCTATGGAAAGGGTCGAATAACGAGCTAGCCTATGACACTGTCATAGAATCTCCGGTGACATCCTCAAATACTTTGTCAAATCCTGTATGGGGAAGAAACTACTAATGCGCTAAAGGTCAATATGCTTCAGCCTACCTGACACAAAAGCCTTTAGGAAAGATATAAACAAGTCCTACTGATACCTATGAGTCAGACATAGAGATAATCATCTAACTATAACACGAGTTTTAACTTACCTTATTAGGGAATGAACCAACAAAGAGAACTTATCCCGTTTGCTAACAACCAGACTTATTAATCATCTATAGATGCACCAAACTCAATGCAAGGATGAAGAAAGAAGTCATGGGTTCTGGTTTAGGGAAATGGAGGAGGCACGTCTAAACGAAACCTCTCCACTAACCACATGTACAACATCACAGGGCTTCACTTCCAAAAAGTATAGGGATCTTCCTTCCACTCATGAAGATCATTTAGTGTCTTTGTTATAATAGTGGCAGTCGAATTACAGCTACAACGTATCCACATAACTATAGCAATGACTTTAGTGTCCATACCCATACTACCTGTCATTAGGAGCAATATGGCGGTCATGCCTAATAACACAACTCCTTCATATCCAACCAACTGAGCACTCTGATTCCATACTGACATTATAACCATAAGAAGACAAATCCCTCCCCCCATAAACCAACAGTTAGGCCATAGATGTATAAATATGCATTAGCTTACACAATACTTCCCTTGGAAAATAGGAAAAACCAGGCTTAGTGGGCAGAACCTAAAGGTAAATACCTTGTATAACAGAGAACTTCTTGTTGGCTGAACACACCTCATCTAATTCGAAACAGAACATGTGGTCCTCGGGATACTAAAATTGAAGGGTTGCCTTTAGAAAACTTTAGTTAATTGAATGGTTGTACCATAAAGTGACTGGGCTTGAGTTCAATGCATCATAGTCAACATTATATATGCACATAGTGTAACACCCCATATTTTTATGATATTAAATAATAATGAGATTAATTATTATTGTTGGTGAGATTTATTATTATTATTGGATTAATTAAACTAAAAGGTGATTAATTAATTAGTTAATTAATTAATTCAAATTAAAATAAATATTAACTAGCATGCCAAGGATTAATACTTACTGTTGAGAATTATGGAATATTACTGCGTGAATACATAATATTGAATTGTGAAATTTTAAAAATTGTCAAAGGGTGAAATATGACAGTTTTGTATTTTAAGGCAGGACGTGCGTGTGAGTCGTGTCGAGACTAATTGAATGGAATAAAAAGATAATTTATTTTGAACTAACTCGTATGGTCATTTCGAGTGTGCCATTGAGCCCGAAAGGGTCAAGATAGCCATAAAAATCTACTCGGGTATTTTATTTGGACTCTGGGATGTTCATAGGGGTACTTTTGTCCTTTCAATTTTTGGAGAAATATTATGGACGAAAATTATGAAATTAAATATAGAGGAACGTGGGTTAGAGGGGAGTTATCAGCTTTAAACCTACGAGAAGGAAAAGAGAAAGGCACGGAGGAAGGAAGAAGAAGTTATAGGAGTTCTTGGTGAATAACTCAAAAACGCACACCAAAAATCCCACCAAAGTGTAGATCGTGAGACGAGGAACACACTTATACCAACATTATCAGGAGATCGGACTTTTGAAATTGAGGCAAGTGTTTAATTCTTGCAACATTGTAGCAACAATCATGTTCCTGTTGGTATAGATATGTAATACTCAATTATGGTTAATAAATTTTGATGAAATTAGAGAACTAAGGACATTGATTGAAATCTGATATCTAATTAGGATGAATCCTTCATGTAGATAGGTTGAAAATCACAAATTGATGATTTATTTATGGTGGACGAATCTGATTTTTAGTTCTGATATAGAAATTTGAAGAACTAGGGTTTGTTTGAATAATCTTGGGGATTTTCAGAATTTATTAAGGTTTATGCATGATTAAATGATTCTAGTTAGTTAGATATTATCCCAACATATTTAATTATTGGTTGGAAGTAATCGTTGGGAGTTTGGGAAAAATTCGTAGAGGTTTTAAGTTGAGAAAGATTAGAAAAATGCAGCAGGTAGCAAATTGGAGACGACGACGTCTCGTTCGAACGAGATGCATAGTCATTAGAACGACATGCTAATTCGTTTGAACGAAACCAGTAGTCGTTCGAACAAAACCCAGAAAAATTCCATAAATCCCTATTTTCCCTCCAAATCGTGTTACACAGTTAGTTGAGTGAGGAAAACTGCCATTTATTGAAATTCTCTTAGTACAGAATTATTTAGGAAGCGTTCTTAGGATGGTACCTTAAGGCTTGCATAGGTGAATTAATTTTGGAAGTCTCGAGAGAGTTGATAATCGAATTAATTACATTATAAATAGTAATGAGAAGTATACTGCGTGCATAAATGTATGCATGGGTTGGGTGAATACCTGGACTTTAATAGGACAGAGGAGTACCTATTATTTTTATTATTATTATTGTGTATATAGCATACCTACGCTGCTTGCGATCGGGAGGAGGTTATCGCGCATTTTACGATCTTATCCTAGGTGACCCAGTGGGGGGATATTTGACTTGTACCCAGAGCATATGAACTTGGATACATGCTATCTGTTATGTAGGATAGTTTTGACGGTTGAATGTGAGCGTAGGTATGTGCGTGACCCATTTGGCTGGTGAGTATGCTCGCCTCCAATATTTGTGTTTTGAGATTTATGGTTCGTGAGAGACGCCGAACCAATTGTCCTTCACGCAGCGAGCGATGCATCGGGACACGATAGAAGATTGCATTGCGCCAAGTGGTCCTAACCAAGGGGCGCAAGATTTATATATATATATATATATATATATATATATACTTGTGAATGGTCCTAATGGGATAAATTAGCAAATTTATAAATGTTGGTAAGTAAAGTAATTTCGATGGATAAAGGATTTTCTATCAGAAGAGTGAATGTAAAATATGGTTAATTGGCATAAAAGAATATTATTAGCGTATTGTATGGGCGACACGGGTTACTCCTTCCAGATTTATTTAGAAGTATAAGTTTATGATCTAGTTTGGAACATTATGGATAACTAGGTTAGGATAGACGTACGTTAGGCGTGCACAATAGTAGAGAGGTGAGAATATCTTGTGAGAGTTCAAAACTAACATGCACTTAATAATTGTATCATTGCAGTTTTAAATACTTGCTAAACAAATATTTTAACAAATCGGGCTCTGACCCCTTTCTTGCTATTTCTCTTCTCTTTTGCTATATATATATATATATATATATTATACCAGGTGTCCAGCCACAGGGTCACCACCAGACTTAGACACGTGGATCATTCGAGGAGCTACAGTTGTTGTGAAAGCTGTAGGTTACTGATATTAGACACTTCTATCTTTTCATTTAGTTCCTAGTTCGGGCATTTTAGTTAGGGCACGTGTCGCCCGTTTTCTGCTGAATTATTTCAGAGGTTGTATTTTCTTAATAGCATTTCTTTTCCTGTTGGATTGAGTATTATGATCCTATTGGTTTTAGACTTTGAACTGTAATGTTTTATCCAGTCTCATTTATTTCAGTATTTGATTCATGTTCAGTATTTATTCTAATGGAATGTGAATAGCTTATATCTTAAAGCATGTAACTTATTAATGGATTAATTGGGTATAAGTAATAAAGGACTGATCAACCAGTATTTAATTAGGCGGGGTGTCACAGGTGGTATCAGAGCATCAGGTCCTAGTGTCCTTAGGATCTGTGAGGGTTATTATGCTTTCTGCTTAACATTTTTTTTATTTAGAGCTCTAATATTAGGAATGTTTTATTCATCCTTAAAGTGTTGGAAATTCGTACTTCTATGATTTAATTGTATAAATGTTAAACTCATACGGTCCATTGTAATTTTCATATGGCACGACAAGAAGAAAAAGCTAACACTGTTGGAGGAGTAAATGAACAAAGTCAGCTGATACCTCAGGTATCCCTGGAGAGTGTATCAATTGCCGAAATAGCAGGTATTATGGCACAGGTAGTTACCACTGCAAGATCACAATATGCAGCTTATAGGAGGCAAAAGAACAAGAGAAGATAGACAATATGGCATGACTAAGGTTAGAAATTTCGGGAAGGCCCCAATACCGCAGCAACAAGTTCCTTAGGGCCGTAAAGACCACAAAGGTAATAAAAATCCCATGAAGATTCAAAAACATCAGGGCCAACATAGACAGGAACATAATGATGTCATAAGAACGTGTTTCAAATCCAAAAAAGACGGCCATAAATGTCAAATTTTTCCGGATCAGGCTGAAGAGAAATCCCGACCTGACTAATAAGGACAGCAAGGCCGAAGAAAGCAAGGACTTTCAGTACTCTTCTATAAGTGTGTACAACCCGGTCACAAGTGGATGTAACAACCCTCGCTTATGAGAACCTGTTTTATATCTACTTACTATGTGAAGTAATTACATATAAAATGTTGGAATACGGAGTAAGTATTAATTTAATGAAGAAAAGTTAATATTTACTAACTTGTTGTATATTTACTGTATGAGTATGTAAATATCCTCATGTTGAGTTTTATAGTGTCATAAGATTTAAAATGACCCTATGATTTAAAATGGAACCGAAACTTAAAATGAGTTACAAAATATCCAAATGATAATTTGGAGGTCGTAGTTGATTCCAGAACGTGCGAGATAGTCAAATTATGTGCCATATTGTATTTTGAGGTTTTGGGCACTTTTGAATGATTATACCTTAAATATGCAGTTGCCGTGTTATTTTATCACGGTATTGATCATTTAAGTTGGAATTTTTACTAAAGGCACGATTTAGTCTTGTTAAGTCTTATATTTTCCCTAATTGCCTTCCTAAACCTAGAGAGGAAGAGAAAGAGTACAAAAAGGAGAAGAGATTGAAGATTGGTGTTGGATTCTTGCTATTACACAAGGAAAATCTGCATTTGCAAGATTGAGGCAAGTTTTCTACTTGCTATATGTGGTTTAAGATAAATGATTAGTTATGATAATGGTATTTTGATCATAGTTTAACTATTTTAGGGTTTTGGGGGTATTTATGGGTCTTGAACTAATAAAGAATGATTTGGATGATTATTAATGTTTATGGTAGTAGTTAGTGGTATTTATGATGTATTGGTGATAATAAATGAGTTTGGTTTGAAAGGATTTGAGTTGGGGTAAATTTGGAGTTCAAGACTCCATAGCCAAAATTGGCAAAATTCGTAGGACCGAATCGATTCGCTTTTAGGGCGAATCGATTCGTTTTCCTGCTGTTTTGAGTTATTTTTTAAATTCAATTCTAACTCATTTTCTTTAGGGTCTGGGCCTAGGAACCTTCTTGTATGAAGTCAACTTAGAGTCCTAGAGTTCTAGGTGAGTTATATTACTACCCTAGGTTAGAATTAGTATATATGGGACTTAGTTCAAGGGTGCGTGAAGTGACGTTTAGGCATTACTTTCATTTTTCAATTAGTAGGAGTATAGGACATTTCTAAGTTGTGTTTGGAGACTTTAGAAGTTAATTTGAGGTATGTTGTTCTATTATAGAGCCCAAAAGGAGACTTGAGAAATAACTTGGGAGTTTAAATATTCCTCGAGGTTATTATGATGATGTGAAGCACGTATAGTTCCGGATAACCATAATGAATTTGATAAAATGTAAATGGATAAAGTAAATGATAATTTACTAAATCATGTCATGATAATTAATAAAATGGTTGGAACACACCCTCTCTATATACCATCTTAAGGGAAGTCCGTGCGTAAGGTGAAGCCCCCTGGCTAATGAACGCAGGGTGGATATAGTCCTAGGCTATATGAGCGCTTGTGTTATATTTTTTGCAATGGGTAGGTAATTTCGGGTGTGGTTATGACTACCCCGCAGGCATATGGCCGCTTCCCGACGTTGCGATAGGATCCCAGGTTGTCTTGATAATAGGCCATGGAAGATGATGGTTATAAATATAATGGACACGAATTCATGCATACATAATTGAAAAGAAGGAAATATATGGTGAAAAGATCTCATCATCGGAATACAGTTATTAGGAAATGGGAAACATCATCTCTTAATCACACCATTTAATCTCTCATATTATCTTTTCATGTCTTAGCTCTCCATGCGGTAATTAATTTGGACTCGGTTAGGACTTTTCTTGGGGTTAAGGTGTAAAGGGTAAAATTGGGAATAGACGAATTGTTCGGAATTGGAAAATATCCTTATGACGTCCATTAGTACTTTTTCGGGCATTTGCTCATTTTTCTCTTTCTTTTTCAATTTTCATTTTTTTTCTCACTATTTTTTTTTAGCATTTTTTTTTCTATTTTTCTCTTGCCCCTTTTTATTGCATAATTTGGACTTACTTGATGAATTTTCTCAATTTTCATAATTCTGGGCTATTTGGGTTTTTCAGGTTATCAAACGAAAGGAAAATATTTTATTAGGCTCAACTTGGGTTGCAAAGGGATAATTTTGTTTTTCACAACTTTTTATGGCTAATATTTTTGGGTAACAAACGAGGGCCTACTTCATTGTCCAAATTGCTAATCACATTACCATATGCATCTCGAGATTAATTAAGTTTAGAGATATATTTAGCACGAATTTCGAGACAACATTTCACACATTTCCCATAACCGATCAAAATAAAGGATTGAGATCATCAACGACTTATTAAAACGCTGAAAAGGACTTTGAGTTAATCATAAACTCGGATTGATTTAAAAACTCATAAAAAATTGAAAGGTTCGAAATCTCACCGGGTTTGATCAATCTCCACACTTATTCGTTAAGTCGTCAATTTTCTTTCAATTTCCATCTTCGGTCAATTTTGGCTTAGCGCAATTGAGATTTAACAATTTGAGACTTCAAACAGAATAAAGGTGATATGTTTGAAAATTTTAAATTCTAATTTTTATTTATTTTGAACAAAAATATTTTTGGCTTTTCAACATTTTTCAATTTTTTTTTTTGGAAATTTTTCTAAAAAAAACACACTTGGAAAGAACATGTGATCAAATCAATGAATCTAAACAATAAATGGGAAGAATATCCCACACCCCCTAACTTAAATGTTGCATTGTCCTCAATGCGAATCAAGAACACAACATAAAGAGAGGAAAATAAAGATATTACCCAAATGAAGCGATCCCCGATGAGTACGAGTCCATTGAATCTACAAAATACGTTAGAACCAAGCATAGCAAAAATAATAACAAAAACTCTAACTATCAAAACTAGACTATAATAAAAGAGAAAAAGAAAAAAAATAACTATTTACAACCTAAAATTGGAACGGCTAATAAATCATACACTAAAAGTCGAAAATTTGAGGGTCCACCCAAAATACAATCTGACTTTGAGGGATTAATAGTGTACCCTCACTATAAAGCATGCCTCCCGAAAAATAAGAATTCCGTTTGAAAAACGGAAGGCATGTGCAAAGTTTAAAAAATGAACCATCACCAATTAAAAAATTTAGGGGGATAATGAGGGATTTGAGTGCACAGGGAGACAAGTACAATTGAGATCCAAGAAAAATATAATCACCTCCCAAATATTTTTCAAGTAGTATGGGGAGAGGGCCACACAAAAAGGAACAATCCATATTAGAAAACAATTCTAGCAAAGTGTCTTTGTCGGTAAAAGGTGCAAACGTTTCAGAATTTTCAACCGACTCATAGGAATCTAGCGGTACTTCTAATGGTTCAATAACCGTGAACGAAAACGGTGAGGAAATATACTCAATCTCAAGGGATTCATCATCACTTAGATATTGAATTTCAAGGGAGCAAGACTCACTTTCAATGAAATGTTCTTCAAAAAATTTAGGTGACACACAAGTCTCAACCTCCTCTTTGTTTTCCAAAATAGAACGCAGATCATCGCAAAGTGTGACCATTTCCTTCACAAGACCATAATCGATATTCTTTTTGCTTTGGGTGGAAAGAAAATCCAGTACTCTTTTGGTTAGAAAAAGCGTGTTTTCTTCCAAAGTAGGATCCCTTGGCTCTAGAACCTCGGATTCCTCATTTGGTTGAAAACCTTCTATAGTTTCACAAATATCGGAAGAAAAATCTTCATTGGATTCCCCAAAATGATTTTTTTTTCGATATTCGTTTTCAAGCTTTTCATACTCCAGAGTTAGAATGGCCTCACGAATGGTAATAGGTCGAGCCGCGGACTCTTGAGTATAAAATATTTGAAAACGATTACCATATGAACCATTATAATTACCGAACTCACCATGAAAAGACATGATTACCGAATAGTATGTAAATGGAAATTCGAGTACAAAGGTGTGCGGTTGAGGATTCAACGTTTCTTTGCGCTCAATTGTGCAAGGCTACAAAAAAGGTTAAAACAAAAAAAAATCCAAAGAAAAAAAATCTTTCGAAATAGTAAATCAATTATAATCTATAACAAAACGTTCCCCGGCAACGGCGCCATTTTGATCGAGTGGAAAAACCGAGCGTCCGTGTAATACGCTAGTCGTTGTTATCAGCTTCCAACCTCAATACAAAAAAAACCTATACTTGTAACTACACTTCTTAAGGAGTATAGTCGCAAGTCTGGGTATCGAATCCACAGGGAATTAGAATGTGTGAATGTGACGACAAAGGTAAGGTAGTTTAATCATAAAGTTGATGTTAAAATAAAAGAAAAGAAAAAGATGATTGATGGGTTTAAATTTCCAATTGGTGATGAAATAAAATGTGCACAAAAATACTAAGAACTGTAAAGAAATTAGATTTGAAAATGAGAAAAAATAGGGCGGGGTACAATCCCTAAAACCTTAACAAATTACCGTATAGAATACTAGAATTGTAAATTGAATTTTTTTACTAAATCCAGTCTTTATATATCCTAAGCATTACATATATGAAGGATCTTGCCCGCATCATATGAAATCAAAGGCAAATACAAAGCGGTGAATGGAAAATTACACTTGCATAGCATTCTTAAACATCCCAAGTACCTAGGGCAAGAGAGATTAAAAGGTCGGCTATGTTCGTAGAATTTCCATACACGATTTGGTCAATATTTAATTTACCCTCTATTTTCTACACAGGTAATTTATACCGGAATGTGTTCATGTACCCCAACCCTTGAAAATTTAGCTAGACATGATTTTATGGGAAAACAATTTCATAACAATGCATATAATTGTGGATCTAAGAAACATGGTAAAAACAAAAATTACAAAACAAGAAAAGATGATTAAATTGAAAATAAAAATTGTGATTAAATAAGAGAATGGAATTTGATACTTGAAATCTGCACTAGGGAAGAGAGATGATTAAATCCAGAAATATTCTTCTTCTTCAACCTTACAAACTAGGGTTTATGAAAATTTCTATGTAAAGAAAAACTAAGAAAACTCTCTAAAATCTGACTTTCTCTCTCTAAAATTCAATTCTACTCTCTAGAATTCGTCTCCCCTTGAAATGAGGTAGGGCTTGGTCTTTTATAGCACCAAGTAGCACGAATTTGACAGCTAGAATCGCTTGTTGCGCAAGTTTTCACCAGCTAATCACCTCAAAATCTGCATAATTAATGCCAGCAATTCGCACCGTCGGACCGGTCCGGACCCGGATCAGTTTGGTACCGGATCGGTTCTTTTTTTCCTGACCGGATCGGTCCTGTTCCATCCGGATCGGTTTGGTTTCTGGTCCATTTCTCTTCATTATCGCGCAACTTCAAAACATCGTAACTTCTTCACTGTAGCTCGGATTGAGGTGCCGTTTTTTCCAGTGTTCTTGTAATTTAGATATATTCAACTTTCTAGTTGGCCCCACCTCCGGACTAAGGCTGAAAAATTATGAAAATACCCTTCAACTCTCCATTTCTTGGTTTCTTTCACTGTTTTGAGTTCTCCTTCGCACTAACTTGCATGAAATACCTATAAAGCACAAGAGAAATACACAAAATGCGAAATACTTACCAAAATAGGTAAGTAGCATAAATACTACACAAATCCAAGCTATTTACACTGCACGGGATCATAAAAGTACCGAAATTAAGGGGATAAATATGAAGAATATGTGCCTAATCAACTTTATTACGGGCTTACCAAGGTCACAGAGGGGTAACGATTCTATTTGGGTGATTGTCGACCGCTCGACTAAGTCGACACACTTCCTACCCGTGCGTACTGATTATGACAGTACTCGCTATGCCCGATTGTTCATCAAGGAGGTCGTTAGACTTCATGAGGTACCTTTAAATATAGTTTCCGATCGGGACAAGGTCTTTGTCTCCCACTTTTGGCAAAGTTTCCAAGAGGCCATAGGGACCGAATTGAGGTTAAGCACTTCTTATCATCCTCAAACAGATGGTCAGACTGAAAGAGTAAACCAAATGTTGGAGGATATGCTCCGTATGTGTATGCTTGATTTCAAAGGTGGTTGGGAACAATACCTCTCATTGGTTGAGTTTGCTTATAACAACTCATACCAATTTACTATTGGAATGGCGCCCTCTGAGGCTCTTTATGGCCGGCCATTTAGATCGCCCGCTTGTTGGTTGGAAGTGGGTGATAATAAATTCCTTGGACCTGAAATGATCCTAGATACTTCTTCTAAAATTGAACTCATTCGGAATAGTATTCGGATAGCTCAAGACCGCCAAAAGAGCTATGCCGATGTGGGTAGAAGACACATGGAGTTGGAGATTGGGGACCAAGTCTTGGTGCGAGTGTCACTAATGAAGGGCATTAAGCGTTTTGGGAAGAAAGGAAAGCTTGCGCCGCATTATGTTGGACCTTTTCCAATTATTGCTAAAGTCGGTCCCGTGGCGTATCAACTTGCCTTACCGGAACCTTTGCAACAAATTCACGGTGTATTCCATGTTTCCTCTCTGAAGAAGTATAAGAGATGCGAAGGTGCCCTTTGGCATATCCCTTTTGAGGATATTGACCTGCAACCCGACATTTCATATGATGAACAACCGGTTGCTATTCTAGAGCATGGGGAGCGTAGGTTGAGGTCTCATTTGGTGCCCTTGGTGAGAGTCCAATGGAGTCATCACAATGATAAGGAATCGACGTGGGAACGTGAGGACGATATGCGGGAAAAATATCCACATCTCTTTTTACAAGGTACGCTTGAATTTTGGGGACAAAATTCCCTCATAAGGGGGAAGTATGTAACAACCCTCGCTTATGAGAACCTGTTTTATATCTACTTACTATGTGAAGTAATTACATATAAAATGTTGGAATACGGAGTAAGTATTAATTTACACTACACCAAAAACAGGAAACTGGCACGGTTTAAAACCGTGCCAGACGCAATCTGGCACGGTTCAAAACCGTGCCAGAATCAGGCGTGCCATATTTTCTGGCGCGGTTTAAAACCATGCCAGATTTTCCAATCTGGCACGCTTTTGGCACGCTTTTAAACTGTGCCAGTTTTTTAATCTGGCACGCTTTTAAACAGTGTAAGATGTTAAATCTGGCACGCTTTTGGCACACGCCAAAACCGTGCCAAATTATCGATTTTTTGGAACGCTTTTGGCACGGTTATAAAGTGTGCCAGATTTTTTTATAAGCATTCTTATTTTTATGCATTGGCACGGTTTTGGCACGGTTTAAAACCGTGCCAGATTTTTCAGTTGATTAAAAAAATAATAATAGGAACCAAATCTGGAAAATTTGCAAATTCCAAATTCGGTAGGAAAAATATTTATTATTTGTAAAAACAAAATCAAGAAAATTCACAAATTATGAATATCGCAGGTTGTTGATGAACTAATGTGCATACAAACTTCAAAAAATTACAAGAGATAATACCAATATAAACCAACACATGACCATAAAAGTCGACAATAACTTCAAAAAATTATAAGAGTTAATAGTTCTCATATAAAAAAAAATTGGGCAGAGTTTCCTCTATTTTTTTAGCATTCCAAAACCTGCTAACATAAAATCTGCCCATATAAAGCCCGCACGGCCATAAAAGTCAACAATAAAACTACTATAGCCAGCACGACCATAAAAATAAACCATAAAACTACGGAAGCCTGCTCGGCCATAACACAAAAAATAGAATCCTGAATATTAACGACACTAAATACACAATCCCCCTGTTGTAAAGCATTGACTTCCTCGTGCGTTCCAAGTGGATAAAAGCTAACGATTGAATGTCATCCTACAAAAAAAATAAGACACAAAAAAGATACAATATTAGTAACCAAGTCATTTTTAAAAAAATATTCAAGCAAAAAAATTGCATATACAAGAAGAAAAATTGCATATACGACTACGCGGTCAGTTCCTACAAGTTACATTGATCCCGTGCGAGGTGTTTGTGCCTCTTACGGGGTCGTTTGGGGGCAGGTTCGGGTTTTCACCCCTTAACGGCCTGTTTTAAAGTCTAAGCGTGATTTTTGCAAATTATCGTCATACTCTCAAACCGGAAGTCCCGGGACTACCCGGTTAGTTCCTACGAGTTACATTGGTCCCGTGCGAGGAGTTCGTGCCTCCTACGGGGTCGTTTGGGGGCTGGTTTAGGTTTTCACCCCTTAACGGCCTGTTTTCAAGTCTAAGTGTGATTTTTGCAAATTATCATCATACTCTCAAACCGGGAGTCCCGGGACTACGCGGTCAGTCCCTACAAGTTACATTGGTCCCGTGCGAGGTGTTCGTGCCTCCTACGGGGTCGTTTGGGGGCTGGTTCGGGTTTTCACCCCTTAACGGCCTGTTTTCAACTCTAAGTGTGATTTTTGCAAATTCGGGTCATACTCTCAAATCGAGATTCCCAGGACTACGTGGTCAGTTGCTACAAGTTACATTGGTCCCGTGCGAGGTGTTCGTGCCTCCTACGGGGTCGTTTGGGGGTTGGTTTGGATTTTCACCCCTTGACGGCCTGTTTTCAAGTCTAAGTGTGATTTTTGCAAATTATCGTCATACTCTCAAACAAGGAGACCCGAGACTACGCGGTCAGTTCCTACGAGTTACATTGGTCCCGTGCAAGGTGTTCGTGCCTCTTACGGGGTCATTTGGGGGCTGGTTCGGGTTTTCACCCCTTAACGGCCCATTTTTAAGTCTAAGTGTGATTTTTGCAAATTATCGTCATACTCTCAAACTGGGAGTCCTGGGACTACGCGGTCAGTTCCTACAAGTTACATTAGTCCCGTGCGAGGTGTTCGTGCCTCCTACGGGGTCGTTTGGGGGCTGGTTCGGGTTTTTACCCCTTAACGGCCTGTTTTCAACTCTAAGTGTGATTTTTGCAAATTCGGGTCATACTCTCAAATCGAGAGTCCCGGGACTACGCGGTTAGTTGCTACAAGTTACATTGGTCCCGTGCGAGGTGTTCGTGCCTCCTACGGGGTCGTTTGGGGGCATGTTTGGGTTTTCACCCTCTAACGGCTTGTTTTTAAGTTTAAGTGTGAATTTTGCAAATTATTGTCATATTCTCAAACCGGGAGACCCGAGACTACGCGCTCAGTTCCTACACGTTACATTGTTGCCGTGCGAGGTGTTCGTGCCTCCTACGAGGTCGTTTGGGGCCTGGTTTGGGTTTTCACCCTTTAACGACTTATTTTTAAGTCTAAGACTTGATTTTTATTCTCAAATGGGTAGACCCGGGACTATGCGGTCAGTTCCTACAAGTTACATTGGTCCCGTGCGAGGTGTTCTTACCTCCTACGGGATCGTTTGGGGGTTGGTTTGGGTTTTCACCCTCAAACGGCTTGTTTTTAAGTTTAGGTGTGATTTTTGCAAATTATCGTCATATTCTCAAACCGGGAGACCCAAGACTACGCGGTCAGTTCCTACAAGTTACATTGGTCCCGTACGAGGTGTTCCTGCCTCCTATGGGGTCGTTTGGGGGCTGGTTTGGGTTTTCACCCTTTAACGGCTTTTTGTTAAGTCTAAGCATGATTTTTGCAAATTATCGACATATTCTCAAATAGTAAGACCCGAGACTACGCGATCAGTTCCTACAAGTTACATTGGTCCCGTACGAGGTGTTCGTGCCTCCTACGGGGTCGTTTGGGGGTTGGTTTGGGTTTTCACCCTCTAACTGCTTGTTTTTAAGTTTAAGTGTTGATTTTTATTCTCAAACCGGAAGGCCTATGACTATGCGATCAGTTTCTACAAGTTACATTGATCCCATGCGAGATGCTTTTGAGCCTAATCTAGATATTTTCAAGTTTGCATTACAATTATTAGCATTTTCATTTGTCTAAAAAAGGAAATGATTTTTTTTATTAAACATGTATGTTCTCTAATCTTTCTAGCTCTTTTAATCAGATAACTATAACCACAAAATGAATCAACCGAACATAAAAATTAAGAAATTTACAAACCTGTAGAATCGGTGTGTCGATTTCAATAAAGCCTAGAGACTCTAACGGCACGTCAACAACTTCAAATTCTTCCTCTTTGTAGCTCAGGTCGCAACATACATACATCCCCCTGTAAGTAAGGCGAAACAAATTATTCGTATTGATAAGGCTACTTGTAACACAAATCATTCCATATGAAATTCTTAAACTCACGAGTAATAACCTGTCTTAAACTCTGGAAATTCTTAAATCATTTTGATCATATCTACATGTTATATACACAATCAATAACGATCAATGTCTACACAATCAATGGCTATGATAAAAATGAATGTGTATATTATACGAAACAAATAGATTTTGATGTTGCTATCACCTCTAGGCCTATTTGTGGCTTGAGTTTAACATTGTTAGGCTCGTTGTTGGGCATGTGATCCATGTGCCACGAATCAATGGGGCCTGCCTTGATAGATTTTCGATTCCCGGGGTGAGAGGATATTAGTTCGAGTGGAATAATGTCCCGCTCTCCGCGAGGGCTGCCTTGCTCGGTGCTGGTCTTCGCTATATCCAATTGAGGTAGCGCAAGGTGAGTAACATCTATAGAAAAGGAAAAATTTTATCAGGGAAACTTGGTTAGCCATAGACATGTGATAAAAGAGAACACTAGTTTACGTTCACGTTCTTATCAACCACGTGGAAAAAAGAAGATAGGTGATAAAAGATGTCGGGATGACTAAATGCTGCTTCAAAACTATCAGGAAATAGATTCACATTATGTATTCATATAATTATGCATTTAGTCATCCCGATAAATCCAAAAAGGCATTATGTATTCATACCTAGTACTCATTTTTAACAATATGTATTGATATAATTATTATCATGATTTAAAAAATGTAGACATATGTTGATACCTCCATTGAGGAGTTTATGTTCTTTATCATTTTTGTTGTTGTCTCGATATCAAAGGCTGGCATCCTCACCTTTCCCATCGCATAAGTGTTGTGAATTGAGTTTTGAAGATTTTGCCCCCCCCCCCCCCCCCGAGGTTGTTGTGTATTGCTACAATATATACTGAGCAGATGAAGGTTCCTATAATAATAAACCTTAATTATGATTCCTCCTTCACAAAAAATTAAAATTGAGTGCAGTAAGATGTCCTCAATATGTGATAAACTCATTCTCAATATTGTAGATGTCATTATATGCTTAAATTTGATAAGAATGAATATAATTAAACATGAACAACCCATAAAGGATCCACACAACCACATTTGTTTTTCTTTAATGTTCTTCCTTTCAAATTGTATATCAAGAAAACAACAGTCCACGTGAGAGCATGTGCTCACAATCTGCTAGTCTTATTTTCAATAATGCACAGATTATGATACTCATAAATTGAACAAAATTGACATCTCATCCGATTAGAATAAAGAAACAAATCTAGTTCACACACACACATGGCTCTTTCCCCAATTCCCAGCACACACACCAAGGTAGAGCTCCTTGAATTTCATATAACGCAAGGGGTGATACGAAGAGAGAAAACTAAACATGAAGAAGCTCTTATTTTCATAAATATTACAATTCACAATACAAATACTGTTTTTATATGAAAAAACAAATTTCTAAATTAACTAAAATGGGCACAAATCACAACAAGACCAATTTTATCTACACCAAAATTACCACAATTTTCAATGATGACCACAACACCTAAGCTAAAACAAAAATAGGTAACCATTTGCTCTCCGTGAGGGAGAAAGAACAAATTGGTGACGAGGTAGGAGCATTGATAAGTTATAAAATTATTATCAAGTGTCCCCCGCAATGATTAATTGCAAATAGTATTGTTATAAAATAGGTACGTACCCCTTGGATTCTCTTGCCGGTAACAGGACATTTAGGTCCGCTAGCCCTCTTGTTGGTGCCCTGATACACTAGCTTTCCACCTAATAATATTCCATTCCAAATCATCAAATGTATGCTAAGAAAAAGTTAACTGATGACTACATATATAAATAAATTAAAAAAAATACCTTCCTCCGTCGGAACGAACGAACCCGATTTCGGTGGCGTAGCTGTGGCATAGTTGTGCTGGTTTTAACGACCCTGTGCTGGTTTGATTTGGTGGCGTAGTTGTGGCATTTAATTCAATCAACGATTCATCCTAGGACACGTGGTGACCGTGACCCTTCCTCCGTCGGAACGAACCCGATTTCGGTGACCCATTCTGCCTGCGCCACGGTGATGGAGGCGTAACTTATGCTCTGATTTTCCACTGTTTTGCTCAGCGTTGCCATCGCCTTGTTCGAAGTAAAGGCACAAATAGAGCCACATTGAGGTTTAACTCAGTTAACTATCTCCCTCATCTACAAAAGGCCCTCAAACCATTTACACGGTTTCAAACTGTAAAATACCCAACAACCAAATCAAAACCTATCAGTAATTCCTGTGACCTCCGAGGAGCCATAACCTGAGGAACAATCTTGACATCCGAATAATTAGATTTCTGAAAGGCCATCTCCGACTAATTTACACTCCGGCCAACCTTGTGAACAACTTCCAATCTCTGAATAGTTACCTCTAAGGAGGCTTGACCTCCGAACAATCTCCGATCGTCGAACAGCTACCGATAAGCACTCTGATCCGTGGTTTTATGGATGGAGGCGTGGAGATTGATGGATCGGGGTGTGGAGGATGACGGATCGGGGAGAGAGAGAGAGACGCTTAGGTTAGATTGAGGTTGAGGAGAGAGAGAGAGTTAGGTGAGAATGAGTTTGGTCCCGCCTAAAAATTGGGGGTTTATTTTTTTAATTAAGCGTACCCATATTTAGCACGGTTTAAAACCATGCTATATTTTGGCACTGTTTTAAACCGTGTCAGTTTATGCTAAAACCGTGCCAAATTCTGGCACGGTTTAAAACCGTGCCAGAATCTCCTTGCCACAGCGTGCCAAATTAGCATTTTTGGTGTATTGTTAATGAAGAAAAGTTAATATTTACTAACTTGTTGTATATTTACTGTATGAGTATGTAAATATCCTCATGTTGAGTTTTATAGTGTCATAAGATTTAAAATGACCCTATGATTTAAAATGGAATCGGAACTTAAAATGAGTTACAAAATATCCAAATGATAATTTGGATGCCGTAGTTGATTCCGGAATGTGCGAGATAGTCAAATTATGTTCCATATTATATTTTGAGGTTTTGGGCACTTTTGACTGATTATACCTTAAATATGCAGTTGCGTGTTATTTTATCGCGGTATTGATCATTTAAGTTGGATTTTTTACTAAAGGAACGATTTAGTCTTGTTAATTTTTCTATTTTCCCTAATTGCCTTCCTAAACCTAGAGAGAAAGAGAGAGGAAGATAAAGAGTAGAGAAAGGAGAAGAGATTGAAGATTGGGGTTGGATTCTTGCTATTACACATGGAAAATCTGCATTTGCAAGATTAAGGCAAGTTTTCTACTTGCTATATGTGGTTTAAGATAAATAATTAGTTATAATAATGGTGTTTTGATCATGGTTTAACTATTTTAGGGTTTTTGGGGTATTTGTGGGTCTTGAACTATTAAAGAATGATTTGGATGATTATTAATGTTTATGGTAGTAGTTAGTGGTATTTATGATGTATTGGTGATAATAAATGAGTTTGGTTTGAAAGTATTTGAGTTGGGGTAAATTTGGAGTTCAAGACTCCATAGCCAAAATTGGCAAAATTCATAGGACCGAATCGATTCGCTTTTAGGGCGAATCGATTCGTTTTCCTGCTGTTTTGAGTTATTTTTTAAATTCAATTCTAACTCATTTTCTTTAGGGTCTGGGCCTAGGAACCTTCTTGTATGAAGTCAACTTAGAGTCCTAGAGTTCTAGGTGAGTTATATTACTACCCTAGGTTAGAATTAGTATATATGGGACTTAGTTCAAGGGTGCGTGAAGTGACGTTTAGGCATTACTTTCATTTTTCAATTAGTAGGAGTATAGGACATTTCTAAGTTGTGTTTGGAGACTTTAGAAGTTAATTTGAGGTATGTTGTTCTATTATAGAGCCCAAAAGGAGACTTGAGAAATAACTTGGGAGTTTAAATATTCCTCGAGGTTATTATGATGATGTGAAGCACGTATAGTTCCGGATAACCATAATGCATTTGATAAAATGTAAATGGATAAAGTAAATGATAATTTACTAAATCATGTCATGATAATTAATAAAATGGTTGGAACACACCCTCTCTATATACCATCTTAAGGGAAGTCCGTGCGTAAGGTGAATCCCCCTGGCTAATGAACGCAGGGTGGATATAGTCCTAGGCCATATGAGCGCTTGTGTTATATTTTCTGCGATGGGTAGGTAATTTCGGGTGTGGTTATGACTACCCCACAGGCATATGGCCGCTTCCCGACGTTGCGATAGGATCCCAGGTTGTCTTGATAATAGGCCCTGGAAGATGATGGTTATTTAGGGGCGCGCACAGTGGGAAAACCCGGACGGACGGTCTTAGAATCGTTATATATGTATAATTATAACTATTCTAACATCAAGTGGGACTTGATGGATATTAATGCCGTAAAGAGCATAACGCAATGCCATAAAGAGCATAGTACATGCCACTAAGAGCATACAATTGAGATACGTGCCACAAAGAGCACATGATAAAACTTATATTCCTGATGAGGAATGGAAAGATAAAATGAAAAGTATGAAATATGAAAAAGGCTTATGATTATTCATATTCTCTTGTATAATTGACTTTGATTTATAATCATTTAATTGTAATAGTTTATTTCATGATGTCATCATATTAGATTATCATCCTTATCATCCATGATTAACTGTTTATTCTTGGCATACTATTAATTTATCTGGTGATCACATAAAACCGGGCCCTGGCCCGTTCTTCTTTCTTATTGTGCATATATCTATTGTAACCTCTCAGGTGCTCCACCGCAAGGACGCCTGTAATAACCTCCCTATTCCAGTGTCTTTTGAGGAGCCGTGACATTTTGCGGATATCACGGGATATTTTGTGTAGACGCCTTCATTGTTGTTTTCTAGTTATGTTCGGGTCTTTATTCGGGCGTGTGGCCCAAACGGTTGTAAATGTATAATGGATGTATTATATAATTAGTTTAACTTGTTATACATTGTATGAATCCTGTTGACCGACATTTCATTTGGTCCTTTTATTGTTGTTGTTATCGTTGTTACATATATACTTTCGGGGTTTCCACTTGTTTTCAATTATGGGTTGTTGACAATGCTTTATTTAAATTACAAAACGAAATATTTGACAACCCGTTTTCTGAAATATTGAGTGGTTATCCTGTATACTCTTTATGTTGTCTCGATGCTGAGAATGATTTCCATCCATGATTCCTGTATTATTGGAGTATCGGGCTAGCCACCCCTTATTTCGAATACCGGGTTGTCACAGTGGAGAGACTGTCCTCAAACTGATATTATTTTTCTTCAAGATGCTCAGCTGGGCCAGCAGGGCCAAGGAAGAAGTGGAACTGAGCAACAAGGCTGAAATTAACAGAGTCGTAATGTAGCGCAATTTGTTGGCGAATGCTTCAATTGTGGCAGGATGGGTCATATGAGACAACTTGTCCAGATGAGGGCAAGATACCCCAGAAACATGGGAAGATACAGTATGTATGTGTGTACAATGTCCAGTAGGTAGTCGTTCAACATCCATCACTGCCATTGAGGGTATGTTCTCTATTTCTGGGGTTATGGTATATATTTTATTAGATATGGGGGCTTCATATTCATTCATAGCTGCTAGAATTACACGGGCCATGGGATATTTTTTTATTCACGGCTAACAAGATGATTACATGTGTAGACTCATCGCAAGGAAATTGGTCATTGACTTTATTTTACAACGGGGAATGGGGATAAAGAGTGGGAGACTTATTTTACTTGCCGACATGGTTGTATTATATATGTTAGAGTGTTAGGCGATTATTGGTATGGATTGACTTGTTACGTATAGAGCCATGATAAATAGTTTTAGTAGGTGTATTATTCTGCTATACCGGATCGGGAGATGTTTCAGGTGGTGATACCTCGTCCGGGGGAAGTACGGCTCACCCATTTATATTATATATTGGAGAAAACCATAAAGGAGACAGTGATCACCATTTATTCGATTCCCATAATTCGCGAATTTTCCGATGTGTTCCAAAAGAAGAGAGCTAGGAGGGTTGGAGAAAATGGACGAAGAGCAAAACTAAACTTAACGGTGTTAGAGAAACACCACATGGGAGTATACCCAATAGGAAAATCATTTGGATAATTTTTATTAATTACTTCCTACAAAATCACGATGAAGTCAATCAGGGATGAAGAGGCCAATAATAGTTCTGAAAGGCCCGCGTGGCCAAAGGGACAATGGGGGAACAATTGGGAGCTAAGACTGCCAGTACAAGGGAAGGACATTCCAAAATGGTCAGTGGGACCAGTGATGGGAAATGGCTCGGGAAGTTTCCCTATGTGTAGAGAGTGGGACCACCAGTGTTGAAAGTGTCCACGTTGATAAGTACAACCGATAAGATCTGAAAATACTAAACCATGATAGTTAGGCATAACAACTGGAGGAGTGAGATTTTCAGAGTAGGAAATTAGGGCTAGAGGATTAAACACAATAAGGTACAACTCGAGAGTGGTGGGTTTAGGCAGGACCAGTGGAGTCCTCAGTAATAATATCATATAAAAATCCTTAGGTTATTGGGGCCCAGGATGAAATAGGGTGCCCAGTAAGGCCACAATTGAGGTCTCAATATATAGGCCAATGTTTCAATGATGGGTGTGTAAGCCGCAGAACGAAATAAAATACTAGATGTATTATGATTGCAGATACTCATGGGTCATGTTGGCAACTATGTGTTGGGACCCTACGATCAGGCAAGCCTGATAAAGTTTTGTTTCATCCTTGTGGAGAAAAGGATTAGGTCAAGTGACATGTGTGTATCACAATACATATATAAATTGTTAACACTAAAGTTCACGTGTGAGTCGAGTTTAGTGGGCACATTAATTTTGGACAATATGGTTATACGTGTATTGATCATGGGTAACAGGATTTTAGATATCACCCGTGAACAAGTCGGGTGGCCACTAAAGGCATATGTTATTGTCAAAACATTTACTACTGCCTTGAGTTAATAAAGCAGAGCTTATTATGGTAATGTGTAGTGATAATTACCGAATGTTTGAACGGTAGTAGATTGAGTGATAGATTATCGCGCTGGGTACTCGGGGGGAGTAATATTATTTTGGTAAGGCTTATATATGAAAACTTCATGACATCGTAAACTTTAGTGAGTTTGTTGTCTCGTTAGATATAATCTGTTTTGTAGGTAATTAATTATTGATATGACTCGGGATACATCATGTTCTTTATAAGGCAACATATATAGCTCATCATATATATAGCGCTGAAAATTTGGGATAGTGAGAGCGCCATGTTTCATGTTATTATTAAGGACATACGTAATATAGTATGTCAATATACGGAGATTGTGGGAAGGTACATATATGGACTAAGGACCTTACGGACCTCGACCACCTACAATGTTAGGTAGTAGTGTATCGGGGGGGTCCTTATCTGGAATTCGCTTTGCGAGACACCCCACGCATGAAACTAACGAATGTCAGGAGTTGGAGAGAAATTTGGATGATAGTACATGGGATTCGTACCATTGTAATTGTACATATGTGAGTATAATTGAGGGTTGAGAATTCCACTATAATGTGAGAATATATTTTATTTATGCAAAAATGCACAAGGCATAGGGTGTATGGAGCCCTAGGTAATTGAATCTTGATCTTGTTTCCATTCGGAACGTATGGGGTAAGGTAAATGAAGATAGACGTAGAGATATCAGGACTTGGTTGTACGCTCACAAGAATGGTATTGTATTAGGCAGTAGATTTTAATTATCAGGTGAATTCGATAACATTTAGCCAGGGGAGTTGAAGTTTATTCTGTAAGAATTGTTAGAGGCTTACGTTTCATGAGAAACTGATTATTAGAGCGGAGGAAGGACCTATGACACGCAGTGAGGCAAAGTCACATGGATCACGATTATAGGTACATTTGAGAGAATATAAGATGTATCATGTTATAAATGATAGTGGTGATAGGATTTAATGAAATAACTATTGATAAATTCATTTTGCAACGGGTCACATGTCTGTTGGAAAAGGGTGGACCATCCGAAACCAGTAGGGGTTTCTTCAACCGTTAGGGATTCCTAAGCAGTAAGGGGAAAGTATTCCTCGGGATTTTATCGTGAAAAAGGGTCACGATCCTATATTAGTGATATAAATAGGTTGACCGAAGTGTATCACGTTATATCAGTTAACACTGGTCATACTACGGGACAATATGCGTAGACCTTTATAATTGAGACAGTGAGGTTATATAGTGTACCGCTTGATATCGTGTCCGAATGGGACAAGGTTGTGAATGAGGACAAACTACCATCCTCAAACAAATAGGTAGAATAAGAGGACTAATCAGATGTTGGAGAATAAATGATACGCGTACCCTTGAATCTCAGGGAGAACGAGAGCAATCCCTGCCACTAGTGGAGTTTGTGTACAATAACTCATATAAACCTACTTTTGAGCATTGTGCAAGTTGAGGTAGGGCACAATATGTATTGTTGTTCTCCTGCCTATTTGTTAAAGGTGAGGGACCAGGTGTTATTGCAAGATCGAAGATGAGTTAATACTTATAGTATATTATGTGTGCAAAAAACATATACTACGCAAATAACCTACTTGTGTGAGATCATTGCGAGACGAGATCGAATGTACCTAAAGAGTGATTAATCTACTAAGGTGCAAATAGTAGAAGGATAGATAGTGAATATCTAAACTTAAACAGTAAGACTTGGGCAAGCACCTACGTGACAGAGTAACCTGGAGTTTTAAAGGAACATATGTGGAGTTTTCATTATTAACGATGTTCAATAGCGTACTATCTGGATGGTACGAAGCAGTTTTCTTGGGAGCGCAATGAACATGCTTTGGACATGGGAACAACCGGACACTTTGATTTAATTTAATAAAGGACTGATCCCCCAGTATTTAATTAGGAGGGGTGTCACATATAGCTTCTAAGCCATTAAGGTAGGAAGAACATGCTTTGGACATGGAAACAACCATTGGAGGAAATGAAGTTGAATACAAGGAAGAATGGAATAAGGGATTGGTTCTTCGAAGGCGGTCCTTAATCCCCTTTTTATAGACAAATTCTCCCCCCCCCCCCCCCCCCCCATAAAATGTTCAAGAAACTGAATCATCAGCATTTATGTGGGAATCAGAGAACCAAAGAAGCAACAAGAGGGTACCAAAGGCTCAAAAGGCAAGAACCTGCACGAAAAAGCCAATTGGCACCCCCATTTAAGGAAACTTTCATTTTTCCCTTTTTGTCCCTCTTTTATCCGAACAAGGCCTTTAATAACTTTTCACAATAAAACCTCCTGGGCATTTCTTAATTTAAGAATATTAAAAAATACACCACATACTTTTTTTTAAATCTCATAAAACCCTCAGTGGAAAATTAAAAGGCGCCTGTAGAATAAGACATTAATTCCAGATAATTAAATGAAAATGCATCATTTTATATATGTTTGTTTCTCAAAGTTTTCCAGGTACATGGTGGAAAAATAAAGAAAAATAGATTAACAAAAAGAAATAAAATTATCAGGTTGCAGCACAAACTTTCTTCTTAATCCTAACAAAGCTACCGGAGGCATCAATGACCATAGTGAAGATGCTTATCGCGATGGAAAGATATAGAGACCCCACTGTTGAATCTCAGATAAGGGATATAATCATCATAATTCACCAAAGGAGCATCATATGAACAAGATGTAAAGGCCATCCAGTCTCATATGTCCCATACCCAATAATTCCATATGAATATAGTCTTCAAAGAGAGAACGAAGAAGTACTATCAAAATAATCAAATTCTAAGAAAGCATAAATCAACTAGGAAGATAAGACCACAGTGGCACCCCGCCTAATAAAATATCGGGTGATCAGTCCTATATCAAATTAAACAGGAATCTCAAATGGTTTCATTCTCAGCATCACTGTCGAAAACCAAATTAATTACTAATAACCTATTAGGTATGGTGTTAAATTTTAAACTTTTTACTCTTTTTAACATAAACGCACAAGTAAATCCAATCATACAAAGATATAAACAACAACTGAAATGATTGAATAAATAAATAACCGATAACTCTCGATAAAACATTTATACAACCATATCGAATGTGTATGAACTAAAATTCCGAAAATAAAATATAATAACAACAGGGGGCAACATGCCCAAATATATCTCACAGTACCTCCTATCTACATCACAAGGAGAGAAGCGTCTATACAATTTTCATCCATCATCCACAGTTGCAGAAGCAACGTCTGACTCAAAAGAATAGTCATCCAGGCGTCCTTGTGTAAGGACACCCAAGAAGTATACAAAGGAAAAGAAGACGAAAAATAGATATGGGTCAGATCCCGGGTTTTGAAAAATATTTTAGCAAGTGCTTAACATACTCTAATATTCAATATATGGTATTCTCCATATTTAAAATGGTGTCACACTCACATGAGATACCCCCCCACCTCTCATCTAACAGTGCACACCTAACGCTTTTATTTTAAAAACACCCTAGATAGCTACCCAGCCTAACTAGCACCTCGTAAAACTTTCAAGTCACCATACGCTAAAACAAACCCCGCGTAATATAAAATATTCTAAGTTATCGCTCGAGCTTATACATTATATTCTCTCACTTATAATTCATCCTTGCATCTTGAATAACTTTCACTAGTTATTTACACAATTCACACTTTAGTGTTAATTATCTCGTATATAATATTCTTATCATTATATACGTATATCACATATTTTATTCCGGATTTTCTACTCCCGGATGATCCAGAAATTATTCCACATTCATTATTTATTCCATCCGTATATATATATATATATATATATATATATATATATATGTTTCACATCTCATATATATACAATATATTATACACGTTAAGTATATCCATACTTATATATCACACACTATATAAGTTTAATAACCATACCTCAGAGCTATAAATCAATGGATGCAGTCTCTACAATGTTATCATCCTCGAGGGAGAACACACATCGACCTGGGAAACCGGGATGGAATCTAACACCAATCCAAATCCAAACCACAACATATATGAAGCGGTCATAGTTTCTCACCGAAAATTAGAACGAAACATACCCACCACACCTCACCCCTAATAAAAATCACACAATATAAAATGGACATTATGACCTGGGGACTATACGCTCCTTGCTCCTCAAACCAGGGGCCTCACATCGTACAGCTTCCCATGATAGCACTAGAGGGGTATGCTTCACATAAATATATCAATCACACACAGATATATTTATAATCATATATATATATATATATATATATATATATATATCGCATCAAATCCGGCAATTATGCCTATCTCTCGTGGCATTAGCCTATAATCTCGAATATATGAATTCGCAATAATTTATAAGTATACACTCAACTTATTTTAATCCCATAAGTATTCACTCGCTTATGATAGAATATCACCAATATTTCTTCTGAATATTAGCTTTTCGCGTCTAGCTAGTATTCTTAAATCATCATATTCGCACCTTAGGATGTACTCATATATATATATATATATATATATATATATATATATATAATCAACATATATATTTTACACGCATAAATATATATGTATGAACCCGCCAAATAATTTCTCGAATGTCGTTCCTCCCAAACTTTCCTAAAATTTATACCCCATATTTCATTCCCATAAACCCCAAGGGTCACATATCCTTAATTTAATCATCAAGAGGTCCTCACACTCTATTTAGGATCCCCTAATTTTTCTCCAAAAATAATTATCCTTTAATCCCTTTAAAACCAAAGAAAAAATTTCCATAATTGTCAGGTCCAAATCGATTCGTAGGTGACCGAATCAATTTGTATTTATCGAATTGATTTGCTCCTGTGCAAATCTATTCAAAATGGTTCAGAAACCTACTGTTGCGAAATCTACTTCTTCTCCGACTCCTCAACCAACATACATACAACCACATATCCATGGTTTCTAACCATCCCCAACCATATATACAACATCTACACACCTAATTGCACCTAATACATCAACTAATTCATGGGGGTTATCAAACTTTTAATAATTTAAGCCCTTTGTCTTAATTGAATCAGAATTTCCATTTCTTCAAATTCTCACCATAATTTACACCATTAACATGGATTTAAGCCTAGATTTCATATAGTCTTATTATCACATCAATTTCTTATGAAATCATCTTCCAAAAACCCATTTTTGGGCAAGAATCACAACCTAAAAATCCTCATAGTTTTCACACCAACTATAATATGAAAAAAAAGCACACTTAAATCATTAAAGCAAGTTAAACACTTGCCTCGTTGGATAAATCTGACGACCTTGTGCCGAAATCCGTCGAAGCTTAGCTGGAGTTCTCCTCTTTCTACTTATTTTCACTTCCTTTCTCTTCTTCTTCCTTTCTTTCTTTCTTTCCTCTTTTCTCTTTCTCTCGTGCCTCATACGAGAGAAAATAAGGGTTATCCACTTATTAAACCCAAAATTGACTCGTATATACAAATGTGAGTCCCTACTGGTTCAAAAAGTTCACGAAACCCAAACACTACCCCCCGGGTACTCTATTCTGACTATCTCGGCCCTTTTGAGACCAACCGTGCACTCGAAATTCCCATCCGAGTCACTTATCAAAAATTCACGTCTTAAACCCAACACATTTCCACACGTGTTTTTCGCATAAAATAACATCACTTATCGCTTTTATTCACCCGCAACATGAAATATAATTAGTCCATCTTATTTACTTCAAATTCTCAAATTATTAAATTACACCCACCCATGTAAAAAAATATCCATAAAAATACGGGGTATTAAAACCACTTGCCCCTAACCGAAAGTCCTTCAATGTCTTGGGATGAAGACTCTCTAACAACGCGTGGGGTGGTAGGAATATCTATCATGTCTCCATCTCCAATCGTGAATATCGGGAAGGAAACTCATACTCTCTAAGAAGAGGAATCTCTGCGGCTCTAGTATCCTTCCCTAAAGCTTGAGTTGACGACCGTAGCACCCAACTGCCTTCTATCCTCACCGGTGGATTCAGAGCTCTCTCCATGCCATAAATAGATGATTGAATCAACCAACTCATCATAAAGTTCAACTAAGCATAGATCTTCATCATATCTATACAGGTGGAGTAGTGATCCTCTATCATCGCCACCATCCTCGCCATTAGTACAATGCTTTCCATATAGTTCATATAGAAAGGGGTATTGAAATAATAGGCCCCCGATTTTAATCTTTTAAAATCCTTTTTACTTCACCAAGTAATAATTTCCTTTTTAGAGATGCAGAAGCGTTATAGGTGATGGTTAAATACAATAAACAAATTTTAATATAATCTCAAATTAAAATTAAACACAAAGTGAAATTGGATGAACACACACACACACACTTTGAATTTCACTTAAACCAATTTAAATCAACCCAAGTCCTAGAAATTTTCCGAAGTCATATTTTCAATATTTCCAAATTAGGCCAAACCAAATTCTACCAAAATAAATTAAATGACTTGAATTAAATTAACATTACCCAATATTTAAATTAGCACCAAATTAAACATGTAGTGATTAAAACCAAATTTTATCTTGAATTACCTAAGCATGCGTTCTAGGTGAGTTTAGCAAGATAAAAGTAAATCAGTCACTATGTCGCGATGTACGAGGAAAAACCCACAATGGGAAATGACCTCGGACGGCCTTAGCCTCAAATCCACTAAGTACAGAATTTACATTTACAAGACAGATGACTTACTTCCTCAACTCGAACCCTCTCAAGCCTTGATGCGTCTTCTTGTAACCACCTCCTCCTAGCAGATAACCACGGAGCTCCACCGCGATCTCGGAACCCACCAATCGGACAATAGGTACACCGTCAACCACACATGGTGCCTTTCACCATGTGAGAAAGCCGCAGTTAAACAACCTTCTTCTTTCTATGAGGGATGTAGAAGGAAACCCAAACAATCTCTTCAAACGGTAGAGATAAACCGGTGCCAAACTCCAAGCAAAGATATATAAATAGAAACTTGGATTAAACTAAACTATGGGTGAAAACGAGAGTGGTAAATTAATTTTTCTTTGAAAATTAACACTCAAAAATTGATCTTTTTCTTCTAAACAATTTTGCTCTCAAACTCTCTCTTAGAGATGGAAGGATATGAAAAAGATCATTTAGAAAATGTTGTTCCCACACATTATAAGTTTTGAAAAAATTTAGTGGAGAAACAAGTAGGGAAAGTGGAAAAAACTGCCAAATAACGTTCCCGCTGGAAACTCGTTCGAACGAAGTTTCATTCGAATGACAATCTAACGACCTTCGAACGAAGTTCCAGTGTACTAAAAACTAAACTCATTAGAAATCTCGTTCGAATGATATTTCGAACGAAGTTACAGTACTCAATCTGGGAACTCATTGGCAAACTCGTTCGAACGACTTGTGGTTCTAACGACAATCTCGTTCGAACGACACTTCGAACGAACTTACAAAAAGTTCCAAAAGTATCATTTTTAGCCCAGAAACTTTATATACTTTATATATAAGTTTTTGCTACAAAACTTTCTGAAAACAAAACACAGTTTTAAATCCTAACACCCAATAGACATGTTCCAAGCTCCTATATATATATAAAATGCATTCATACTGGGAGTATGGAACCACTGTTGATGACGTTGAAACTAGGCACATAAACTCGTCATTTGATGAAGCTTCATATTTTTTGCAGCTACGTCTTCAACTAACACATCATAGGCTTGAAAAGGTACACTTGAACACTATCTTATGACATAAACGTTTTTATCTGGAATTGAGCCAAAACTATATTCAGACTCAATTGGAGAATTTTGTCCTTACAAATCTCCCCCTTTAGCTATTATGGGACAAAAACCGAACAAAAATCCTAAAGGCCATCAAGCTCACTAGACTCAAAAACATCCCACCCAAAATAAAGAGTACAATGCTTGACTCGAATACCACTTTAGAATTAAATGCTTTGCCACTTGAAGGTTGCCGCTTTAGTAGAATTCCTGCACACTTAAGCAAACTATCAAACGCATAGGGAATATCAAAGTGTTTAATGCAATGAAAATAAATAAAATACTCCCCCTAAATTAATTCTTCCCCTTTATGAAAACAAATCTACCTAAGAAGGTCATGACTCCCCCTAAGTTAAATTTCCAAACTTAGATACGATTACACCTAAGAAGGTCATAACTCCCCCTAAGTTAAATTTCCCAAACTTAGATACGATTACAATAGGATTAGATACCATTTCTCCCCCTTTTTGTTCCGGAATAGACAATGGATAAAAATAATTAACACGTTGAAGCTTAGAATGATAAGACATTAAAGCATATAAGCAACAAACGCATAACTAATCCAAGATAGATACCAATGAATGAAGTAGAAGCATAGATGGACTAGAAAGAAAGGAAAAGACAAAAAAATATCATATATATATATATACTCTAAAAGTATCAATAACGCACACGCATATATATGTAGATATAAACACACAAATGACACAAAAATACAATAAGTTTAGCACACTCGTATGGCAAAAATGTGTCATATGGAAACGGTAGTGTAGGGGTGTGAACTAGTAACAATTAAATTTAGACCCAAACACTTAAAATACGTTCACAGAGTTCTCATTTGATTGCAAACTTTATCACATTTGAATATAACCTCATGTGACAATAAAGATTGAACTCAATGAACAAACATACACAATGCATACAAGCCTAGAGTTTTGATGATTCTACAAACCAAATAGAGTCATAACAATAAAGACCACTAAGATAAACGGACATTGTGCAAACCATTGATAGGTCATCCAATCTCCCTCAATAAGCATATATGTTCTTTTTATATTGAATGAATATATCAATTAAACATAGGCTATGGCAATTATTTTTCTTTTAGTGTCATTTTTCTGTTTTTAGGCCTTTGGACCACGTATTTATTTTAGGTCCATTCCAAACGGTGGCTTACAATCGCAAAGGATTATTATTCCTTTCGGAGCCCTTCCCCGTGCACATTTATATATCATTTTTTTATATATCACAAACTCACGTGCAATGGATTTTGACATGCACTAGTCCTCCTAGCTCACAAATATGTAGATGACTAAATTGATAGGAGAACACCTCACAAAGCTCAAATATAACATGTGACATTAAAATTTCAATTGAGCTCGTGCATGTGTGAATAGAGGCATATAAAAATAGAATCCATTTAAACAATACAAAATCCAACTACTCCATATAAACATGGTAAAGAACATTCTAAGGATTGAAAATCTAAACCAAAAGTTCTATCCACATGGGAGGGTTAAAGAAAGGATTCAAACACAAATATATGCCATATAAAGTGTGTCAAACTAAAATACACACAAAATAAAAATCTTTTTGAGTTTTTCAAATTTGTAACCAAAAATAAAAGTATATACTCAAAAGACAAACAAAAATCATTTGAATTTTCATTAAGCTGAAATTACCAAGAGATAAAAATCCAAATGATAAACAAAAATCTTTTTGTATTTTTTCATTTAATGCAAACAAAATGAAGAAATAAAATACAAAAGATAAACAAAAATCATAATTCTAGCATGTGATTTAAGTATAGAGCATAGACTAGAAAATGATTAAATAAGCATACATTTAGCATGTGAATATAGCTTGAAGTACAAAAGCTAAAGTATGCAAACACTAACACATTCATCCTTTAGATTTAGCAAGGGAGGAAGCATGTGAAAGTAAATGAGAATCAAATACCCTATCTTGTAGAGCTACCAAGTCGGATCTTCTAACCCAAATTAATGAAGAATAACTATCTTGGGTTGTAGGAATTTTAACTACCTTGGTTGCTTTACGTTGGGATTTTCTAGGAATTCGTTTAAGATCAAAACAAAATTTTCTAAGATGACCTTTTCGACCACAGTGAGTACAAGTAAAATTACGTCGAAATTTGATACCTAAGGAATGATCTTTAAATGCTTTCCTAGTAGATTCTCCTAAAAATTGGTTTTGGCTTTATGAGTAGATTCATTACAAGTATTAAAGCCTAAACCACACATGTCATTTTTAATTTGGACCATTCCTAAGATTTTATCTAATTTTTCCAAACGACACTCCAAATCAAATTTGACATTACTAGAGTCTTTTAATTTATTTTGCAATTCTGAAATGTTAGACTCTAATAAAACATTTCGCTCTTCAAAAGCAAGAAGCTCCTTTTCAAGGATTCCATTAAACCCCTAAGGCTATCTCTCTTGCCTTTTATATATTCAAGCTTCTCTAGAAGAGCTTTCTCTCGTGTCCTAAGGTCTTCAACCAACATACTATCATCAACGACCTTGACACGCTCTCTTAAACTAGCATCTAACTTCAAATTAACTCCTTTTAATTTAATAGATTCTTCAAATAATTCTTGAAAAGAATTTTAAAGTTCACTCACATTAACCTCTTCATTTTCACTCTCTCTTTCTTCTTCACTTTCACTACCACCAAAAATAGGGGATTCATAAACTTTGACCAAGGAAGTGTCATGTGTTTGAATATCTTCATGGGAAGATTCATTATCGAAATTCACACAATAAGCCATAAAAGCCACAAAGTTAGGCTTAGTGGGGGAATCAGGTCCCTCTTCCTTATCACTATCACTAAGGGTCACATTATATGAAATGGGTCGCTTACCCTCTCTCCTTAGTTTAGTGGGGCACTCAGAATCCCTATGGTCATACCCTTCACAACCAAAACACCTATTTGACTCGTCCCTATTTAAATTTTCGTTAAAAGATTTAGGGATCCTTTAGGATTTTTCATACTTAGAAGTTTCAAATTTCTTAAAATCATTTTTAAATTTATCTTTGTTAAATTTAAGAAATTTTCTAAATTTTCGAGCAAACAAGGTCATGTCTTCCGAGTCACTATCACTCTCGCTCTCTACTACTTATTTGACCTCTTTTCTGGCTTTTAAAGCAACGCTCTTTTCTATTTTCCTTTCAGTTTTAGAGGGAAACATATCCAGTTCATAGGTTTGTAAATCACCTATAAGATCTTCAAATTTCGTAGAGGCTAAAGTTGGTAAAGAGTTTAAAACGGTCACTTTTGGAATAAATCTATCGGGTAGGGACCTTAAAATTTTCTTTACAACTCGGTGGTCGGGTATTTTCTCTCCCAAGTTAAAAGATGAATTGACAATATCGGAAAGTCTAGTATAAAATTCATCAAAAGTTTCATTACCATTCATTTTGATGGTTTCAAATTGAGTGGTGAGGTTTTGGAGTTTCAAAGCTTTAACGACACTTGTACCTTCATGAGTGATTTGCAAAATATCCCACGCTTCTTTAGCGGTCTCACACGTCATAATACATCGGAATTCATCCGGTGTGATAGAGCTAAACAAGGCATTTAAACCACGAGAATTAAAATTTGAAAGTTTAAACTCATTCTCAGTCCATCTATCGGCCGGTTTGGTAACACATTCATTTTCAACTAAATGAGTTGGTGGAGACCACCCGTTAACTACCGATAACCAAACCCTCTCGTTGATAGGCTTAAGTGACGATTTCATTTGCGCTTTCCAGTACGCGTAATTAGAACCATCGAAAATAGAAAATTTTGAAAATGGGGAAAAGTCCATTTTGGCCAAAAATTATTTAAAGGATCTTTTACGAAATAATTTATCGCTTTGGCTCTGATACCAATTGTTGAAATAATAGGCCCCCGATTTTTATCTTTTAAAATCATTTTTACTTCACTAAGAAATAATTTCCTTTTTAGAGATGCGGAAGCATTAGAGGTGATGGTTCAATACAATAAACAAATTTTAATATAATCTCAAATTAAAATTAAACACAAAGTGAAATTGGATGAACACACACACACACACACACACACACTTTTAAATTAACACCAAATTAAACATGTAGTGATTAAAACCAAATTTTATCTTGAATTACTTAAGCATGTGTTCTCGGTGATTTTATCAAGATAAAAGTAAATCAATCACTACGCCGCGATGTACGAGGAAAAACCCACAAAGGAAAACAACCTCGGACGGCCCTAGCCTCAAATCCACTAAGTACGGAATTTACATTTACAAGACAAATGACTTACTTCCTCAACTCGAACCCTCTCAAGCCTTGATGCATCTTCTTGTAACCACCTCTTATTAGCGGATAACCATGGAGCTCCACCGCGATCTCGGAACCCACCAATCGAACAATAGGTACACCGTCAACCACACATGGTGCCTTTCACCATGTGAGAAGGCCGTAGCTAAACAACCTTCTTCTTTCTTTGAGGGATGTAGAAGGAAACCCAAACAATCTCTTCAAATGGTAGAGATAAACCAGTGCCAAACTCCAAGCAAAGATATATTGATAGAAACTTGAATTAAACTAAACTATGGGTGAAAACTAGAGTGGTAAATTAATTTTTCTTTGAAAATTAACACTCAAAACTTGATCTTTTTCTTCTAAACAATTTTGCTCTCAAACTCTCTCTTAGAAATGGAAGGATATGAAAAAGATAATTTAGAAAATGTTGTTCCCGCACATTATAATTTCTGAAAAAAGTTAGTGGAGAAACAAGTGGGGAAAGTGGGAAAAACTGCTCAAAAACTGCCAAATAACTGTTCCCGTTGGAAACTCGTTCGAGCGAGATTTCGTGCGAACGAAGTTTCGTTTGAACAAAAATTTAATGACCTTTAAACGAAGTTCCAGTGTACTGAAAACTGAACTCGTTAGAAATCTCGTTCGAACGACTTGTTGTTCGAACGACAATCTCATTCGAACGACACTTCGAATGAACTTACAGAAAGTTCCAAAAATATCATTTTTAGCCCAGAAACTTTATATACTTTATATATAAGTTTTTACTACAAAACTTTCTAAAAAAAAAACACAGTTTTAAATCCTAACACCAAATAAACATGTTCCAAGCTCTTATATATATATAAAATGCATTCATACCTTGGGAGTATTGAACCACTGTTGATGACGTTGAAACTAGGCACGTAAACTCGGCATTTGATGAAGCTTTATATTCTTTGCCACTACGTCTTCAACTAACACATCATAGGCTTGAAAAGGTACACTTGAAAACTATCCTATGACATAAACATTTTTGTCCGAAATTGAGCCAAAACTATATTCAGACTCAATTGGAGAATTGTGTCCTTACAAGGGGGATTCATTGGAGGAATTTTCGCCTCTCTCTGCATGATTTGCCTTACTATAGGTTCCCCTAGGTACCAACCGTACCCAAACTTGCGCAACAACAGCCAACGCTTCGGAGCATGGAAGGAAATAACCCCCAGAACATTCGTCAATTGACTCCAAGGGAAGGGCATCACATGTTCCAAGAATCCAACTATCATAATACAATAAAAAAATGAAAAAGAATAAAAAAGAACATACAAAACAATGAAAGCTAACATAGTCGCTGGTTAGGGCACTCAGAACGACCTTCACATCCTTGAAGGACGGTAGGGTCTTTTAGACCCTCTTCTTCTTTATCCACCTGCTCATCCTAGGCCATGCATCGACCTCCACCTGGTTCAAAGGCATAAATTGGGTGTTGTACCCAATCACCTCATAAAACCATACCTGGAAAATAAAACTATAAAGAACTCAAAAAAATATATCCCAAAATTAAAAAAATAAATGCAAAAATTAAAAATTAAAAAAATAACATTACCTACAACAAGTATTGTGCTCCAATAAAAGTTGGATGACAATAATAGATGAAGGCATACATTACTACCGATGTCAAGATCCCCCAATCATAGTAGCAAATCTATATGAAATCCCATAAAAATGAAGGAACCAGAGAGACATTGTTACTGCTCTTTGTCAGCAATTTACTCCCTAATAGAAATAATATAAATAGAAATGTCGCCTTCCCCACCTACCGATCATCACCCATTTTTAACACCCACCTCATCAACGTGTCCTTAAAAAGAGCCAGAGTCACTGACTCCCCCGATCCAACCCTGTTTATTAACCCCGGCATCACCTAAATTTCTGCATTCGTTAAACGAAAGGCTCGATCCACCACTATTTGTGTCTCCTCACGGGATAGCCTAATAATTTGACTGAAGTTCATAGGCATCACTATTATATGCCCTACAACAAAGTGAAAAGTGTGGATGATGTCCTACTATCTCTCCACTAAGGAACATAACACCGTCAAAGATTGATATGTGTAGTCTAAAACCCTCACTAATAGCATCCACAATGGGGATATAAAATGCCAAGAGAATTTATATGTTTGCAAACTGGGACGCTTACAGTGGTGGGTGTAATTGAACACATTTTGTATCTCGATTTGTAGTGGTTCCGCAAAGATACAATTTGGCTGCTGAATTTGTAAAGGGTTCCTACGAACTTCTGATGTTCGTAGGAATTCCTACGAACAAATAAAGTTCGTAGGAAGGGTAAATAATTTTTTTTATCATATATTTGGGTTTTGACGAACAAAAGTAGTGCGTATAAACTTCCTACGAACTAATGTTGTTCGTAAGAAATATTTTTATATTTACTACGAACAACATTAGTTCGTAGGAAGTTATTTTGTCAATTCTTACTTCTCACCGTTGCAAACTATAAGCATAAGAAAAGGTAAAACTCCTTTTTTCATTGTGTAAAGTTACCTTTCATTCCCCTCCCCCAGTACGGATGCTCTAAGTCCCCAAAAATTGCACCATGTACTAGGCTCTTCACCTCACTAGGAATGAAGTTCCAAATAACCTTCACTCCAATCGATCCCTAAGTGTGGATTGACACTGTAGACACCCCTTCCTTAAAAAACGAATTCCCCAAATAAGTTCAAGAATACATCCAAAATTTCAAAAAATTATGATAATTAACAAAAATAAATGATTAGCTCAATCCAAAACAAAAAGAAAAAATCAAAAACTAGAAATCACATAAAGACTTAATAACCGCTAGGGATCTTCATAGTAGCAGAATGATGTGCCTAAGGCTCCCTAAAAAAAACTTCTCATCCACCACCGTCTTAGAACCATGATACACATTCTCTGCCCCAATTGACATCACCCCGTGGTCCAGTCATCAGCATGTTCATCATTCTCGAGGGCCATTTCTTTAAAAAAATTCACAAACATCTCACAAGAGATCTTATATATATATATATATATATATATATATATATATATATATATAAAATAAAGGAGAAGGGCTTTTTTGGTCTCCCCCAACTAACAACTGAGATCGAAAGATAGTGAGTTTGGTGTTTATCAACTCACGGTTGAGATTTCATCTTACGTTTGCCTCTCATGAACGACTGAGATTCCTCCAAAATCATTTATCCACAAGGTTATCTCCTTACCAGTACAGCTACATTGAATACAGTGTGTCATAAACTTACACCACCTCGAGCCTCTAAATTTGTACCCACAGCTTAAGTTGTTCCATCTCTCACTCTTACACAACCACTCCTACAAACCCACCTAAGGCTGTATTTCGACCGGATCGGATCGAAAAAATATGTTTCGAAAAAATTTCTGAAAAAATCGGCGTGCCGAATCCGATTTATTTCGAAAATATTTTTTTTTTCGAATTCGCAATTTTCGGAAAAATTCAGAAATTCAAAAATTTCCGAGAAAAATACTTCGAAAATTATTTCGGAAAATAGTTCAGAAAATATTTCGTGGCAAAATTGGAAAATAGTTAGGAATATATTTTGGAAAAACAATTGGAAAATAGTTCGAAAAAACAATCGAAAAATAGTTCAGATAATATTTTGAAAAATAATTCGGTAATTCGGATCGGAACAAATTTCGGAAATTCGGAATATAAAAAAACTCCGATTTCCCATTCGATTTTTTTCGAAAAAATCGGAAATCGAAAAATCGAAAATCGGTAATAAAAAAATCTTTCCAAAATCGGAAAAAAATCGGATCGAAATTCGAAAAAATCGAAAAAAAAAACACGCAACCCTACCCACCAAGTGAAAGTCTCTCTACCTACTACAATCACTCCGTATGAAATCCCCATTACTGACAACCATCGGTTTGAAGTTTTCACATTTCCACTCCATACTTCCGAAATAGACTCCATGGATTCCACCTACACATTTCCACTCTTTTCACCTATTTTACTGTTATCACCTATTTAGTCATTAAGAGAGACTCCATCAAGAGAGAGTATTATCTTCATCAAGAGAGACTCCATGGTTAGTTTCGATCTGTTTATAATCTGTAATTTTTCGTGCTATGTTAATCATGTTTGCGTGTTTTTTGAAACCTTTCAGAAAATCATTTTTTGCGTTTTTTCTTTAAAAATAACTATTCTCTCAAAGCCAAAACCAGAGTGAGAGATTGAGAAATGAGAGATTGAGTTTGGATTTTTATCATCCCTGTTAAGCAGAGTGAGAAATGATCCACATTGAAAATGTTCTAATTTTTTATCATCCGTGTTAATGCCACATTAAGAGATCTGATTTTTGGAGTTTTTTTAAATTTCTTATTTTTTTACCATCCCTGTTTATTGTTGTACAAATATATGAAAGTCTTGGTACTATTTAGACACATTGATGGGACTTTTCAAAGATGAGAAACTGGTGAACTTTTGTAAGCAGGGGAAGTGTGTGTGCAACCATTATCTTCTGGTATTGCAAAGTTTTGTGTTTAATCTAAACCCATTTCTTCTCTTTCAAATTGTTAATCATCTCTCTGTGTTGATTGTTATTACATGGTTCCTGCTGTGAAATTGTTGTATAGTTGGGTTTGTATGTGCGTTTTATATTTGTTCTTCGTAGCTATTTTTTTGTTTCTCATTATTACTCACTCACATATCTGGGTTTGGAGTTTTTTTTTAATTTCTTATGATGTAACTTATTTAAAGGTTAAAAATTTAAGTCATTTTTATTTATTTGCCTTTTTGCTTATGAGTTAAAGGTAAATGGTAGCTACACAATAAGAAATTTAAAGGCATGGAGTTTGTAAATGTGATATGGGTTTAGAGACCGAGGTTTGGAGATCTGGATTTAGATCCCGAGTTTTTAAATTTTAAAATCGGGTATAGCATTCATTGAGTTTAAAAGATTATTCTAATTATTTTTCTTTATATTGATTTCTCTTTATATTGATTTCTCTACATCTACTTGATTCTGAAAATCCTCAATAAGTTGGAAGATCAACTGAGCTCTTCGAAATTCTATTGGAGGTATTGGGTGTTAGGTGTATTTGCATTTAGGGGCGTAAGTTTATTACGTTTTAAATCTTTTGTACTCATTTTTGAAAAGTTCCAAGCACCAAATAAATTTACAAAGTGTAATAAATGATATGTCGAAAGAACTAATGTTCTCTCTTAGATTGTATAACAGTTATGGACACTGTTATATAACAGTTATGGTGATGTTTAACAGTTATGGACACTGTTATAAAAATTGTTTATATACATTCTCTCTTAGATTACATAGGAATGATACTGGTAAATCGTGTATATACCGCATGATGAATTATTCAATAGGATGGAGCTTTCTATCAGTTTGAATTTCAAACTTTGGTTGCTAATGGTAGTTCCAGAGATGTGGGAGATTCTGTTGATTGTATCTTAACCTACGTTGACTTGGTTGATGAAGTGAATAGTTTGTAATGAAAGTTAACAGGTTATATCTTACGGCTTTAAACGCTTGGGTGGTGAAAAGGTCTAATGGTCACAATGGTAATTTATGAATAGTGAGTGCACAAGCCTCTTTGTTTATTGTCCCATCAACTACAAAAAGCTACAAGTCTCTCCCAACACTGTTGACGAAAGGTAAAAGGTGTGTCATTGTTAATGCGGGTCTGAGCTTCAAAAATACAAGTAAAAGGCGTGCAACAAGTGGAAGCTGTTAGTTCCCAATTTTTTATGCAAGGCTTTTATATGCTTTTATAAAGGATCTCATTTTCTCTGTCCTTTTTGTGCTTCTCCCACTCTAAACTCATATTTGTCCCGGATCCGATATGAGAAATGGTTTTTATTTTGAAATTTTAGTTTTCTCGCCTTTTGGCATTTGTTTATTATCTTCAGTTTCATTTTTTGCAGTGGCTGACCAGCATGACATATTTATTTATCCACTTTCTACATGTTTTTTTTCTCTCCTAAATTTTCATAATGATATTACTTGATGTTTGGGGAAAAGTTGAAATATAATTGTATTCACTTTATAATTTTTGTCCATAAATTGTTTTATTTATAAAAAGTATGTTGTAATTCATGATGCCCAGTAAAAAATGAAAATTCATGATGTCCAAGAAAAAAATGCTCTTTTAATCATATTTTTGTCGAGTGTTAAACTTACATTCCATTCCATACACTAAATGCAATAGCATTTTTGTACCGGACAAAAAAATTATTAAAAAAAGAGTAGAAAAATTGCTACTGCATTTTTTTACTGAACATCGTGAATTTGTATTTTTCCAATGACATAGTTCATAGTTTATTTTATTACAAAATTAAAATTTTCTTTAGCAGATGTTGATTTATGAAGTGATGATGTCAAGGGGCATTTGGCGAAGATGAGTGACAATGGTTATTGTGTTTCCAGTTGATGTTGGTGGGTGCTGTTGATATTTGTTTAAAGAAGGTGATTTCTGGATATCTTTTCACTAAGTTATTCTGTCGACGATGTATGTTTTGTTATTTTTATTATGAAAGTTTTGTGTGGATATTGGTTGTAAATTTGTATGAAGATATTACAAAAAGACATAATTAAAGTCATTTTTACTATTGAAGGCCTATTTGAATGTATTAAAAACATAGTTACTACAAATAATTTTAATAATTAATTTTTAATTTAAAATTAATTTGATCCAAATTATAATCTATGAAAGACTTAAAAATACTAACTAAATTTGATCAAAGTTCAAATCTTTATGTTCATATGTAGTGTTAAAAAGGTGTCAAATGAATAATACCATACAATAAATGGAAGTGTGAGTATTCTATAATCACAAATACTTAGGAGCAAATTTATTCCCGTGTCATCGACACGGGTATGAAAGTGCTATAACCACAAATATTCGGGAGCAAATTTATCACCCTGCCATCGGCACGGGTACACCCTAGTATATATATATATATATATATATATATATATATATATAGAGAGAGAGAGAGAGAGAGAGAGAGAGAGTTAAAGTTTGAAAGGTAAGGAATGAGGCTGCACTACCCCTCTTTATATAGGAGTATGGGGCTGCTAGTTGGCATCCCCTAGGTCTCCCCGACAAATACCCCTTGGAAACCTACAAGACCCTTAGATTTCGTGCCCTTGTTGACAGGCATATGTTGGGCCTTGTATGTAGTCACCTACTCCAATTTTGTTACAAAAATTCCAAAAGCCATAAGTCTTAAAAATTACATAGAAATGCACTTTAAAAATCCTCAAAATTTAATATTACATATACATTCAAAATTAAGAATAATAATAAAAGCTCTTGGAAAATTCCAAAAACTATACATATCATCAATTATCCTTCCCAAAAATATCACACAACTCTTTAGGTCTATAGAATTGATCTTGTCTCTCAGAATTAGGTTACAATCCCCGTATTTGTCTCACACATCCTTAGGTCCTCAGAATTGACCATGGCCCTCAAAATTGGGTCGTAACTCCCGTATTGGTTGCACACATCCTTTAGGTCCTCAAAATCATACATTGGCCCTCATTAATAGGCAACGATCCCTGTATTGGTCACATATACTCTTTAGGTCCTCAGAACCAGACCTATACCTAAAAATTTAGCCTCAATCCTCGTATTGGTCATATACTACTCTTTAGGTCCTCATAATCAAAGTCAGGACCTCAAAATTATATTGTGATGTCCATATTGGTCGCACACTCCTAAGGTCTTCAAAATCACACCTAGTCCCTCATAATTAAGACGCGGTCACCCTATTAACTGCACACACTCCTTTAGGTCCTTAAATTAACCTTATCCCTCAAAATCAAGCTTGATTTTCCAACAACTTCTAAGCCCTTTAAATAATACTTCATTCTTATACCTTTCAATCGAAAAATAAGGCTTCCTTCCTCATATTATTTCAGAGCCCTCAGATCAAGGTTGCAACCCATACCAAGGTCCACATAATCAGGCCTCTGACCTCAGCATAGTCATAAATCTCTTAAGGATCTATACAAATACCTAACATCTAATGCCTTCAGAGTTTTAAGGCATAAAGACTCAACCCTCTCAATCTTCATTTCAAGTATCCATATTTTGATAGCCTTTCGCTTACCCCAAGCTCTCCCATTAAGGGGATCTATATACACCCTATTCTAATACCACACACTCCTATGAAGGTTCCAAATAAATTCCTTTAAAGTCTCGGACCCCCCGTCCTCTTTTAAACCTTAACTTGAGAATAATCGTGAAGTTTTTTAGCCTCTTTTCAACTGGATCAACTCTTAAACCCAGGAGTCCCCCGATACGCTTCTATAGATCATTGAATCCTCTTTCCAACGATGCTTGTCGTGCACGAATGGAAATTACAGTTCACATCTTATAGCCAAAAAATCATTTATGTTTGCCTATGGACAGGGCACCTCACATGTTTATTGGTAGGTGGAAGTTCCTTGAGCAATAAGTCTGACCACCCTACTAGTAGGTAGGTAAGGGAGTATGTTATCCGTCATATCCTTGGGGAAAACTTGATCTTTTTGCCTAATTAGGGTTCTCCTATTAAAGGAAATTTTGGCCTCATTTTAGAGGGACCTTGATGATTCTAGATATGATCTCTCCACAATAGCATGAAGATTTTACCCCTCGACCTAAGAGGGTCGACCACATAGGGTCGGCTCCACAGAGTCAGCCTAACAGGCCGGCCAAAATCAGACAGATAACTATGAACATGATGAATCCACCTAAAAGGTTATTTTTATTATTCCAAGCCTATGCAAATTGATGCACGTGATGGACATACACATGGATGGAATAATAATACCTACAATACATCCTCTAGAAGGACGAGTGTTTCCTATACAATGGTCCAAATCAACAAACATTCTCCATGTGACTTGGGGTGCACATTACAACCCAATCCAGTTGTAAATAGCATAGTATAATTTAACTTATAAGCTAAGTAATCTCACTGAAAATGTAAATAAACTATGCAGAAATACCTCTAGAGAGAAAGTACACCTGTAAGTTGTACTAATGTTCATATAGTGAGAAATGAGTTACTTTATAGTGGATGTAGTCGTAATTGGGCTGAAGCACTCTAAATTTATGTGTTGGTCTTATTTGTTGCATCTAAATTTACATTTACTTTTTTCCCTCTCAAAAGCCGCGAACCAATGCAGCGTGTGATATCGAATAAAATTATTCGTAAGTTTCCAAATAAACCTTATTTAATAAGAGTCTATTTTAAAAAAAAATAAATTCAGCCCCTAACATGTACCTACATGTGTGCTTGTGTCAAACAATAAATAAATAAAGCATGTGACACAAAATATCAGGAAAAATCCCCGCAAGGCAAAACCATATTATTTACACTATAATTTGTAAAGAACGGTTACATGGATTATAATGAAAATATGTATGACATACGAAATACCCGCACGTGTCGGTTCTGATGTCGTCATATGCAATCTCCCGCAAGAATTCCAGATGGGCAATAATGAAGAAGAGACCAACTTCTCCACAAAATACTCCGAAATGAGTAAAATGACCTCTTGAAGGTTTAAACTCTGCATGTTCATAGATGGGAAGCATTTTCTTTTATAAAGAAGGCATAAAGTCTTAAAATGATAAAAAGGTGAAGTCTAATAAATGTGTCATTTCTGTGCCGGTTTTGCAGAAAAGGTGTTGAAAACAGTTTCTTAAAAAACGTGTAAAAAGTGACAGAAAATGATACCAAAATCGATGCGGCTGCATTGTTCGAACGAGATAGGCATCTCGCGCGCACGACAGACACGTGTCGTTCGAACGACATCGCACGAGATGCTATCTTGTTCGAACGACAGCTCATCTCGTTTGAACGAGCATGCTGTCCAAAAAAGTCCTCTTCTACTCATAGAAAAATTTCTGCTTTTGATAAAAAAATAATTCAAACTTCAAAAAATATTTTGTAAAAAATTTCCAAATATTTATGCAAATATAAACAACTCCAATAAATCATTTTAGTGATACTGCATCGTGGAGTAGTGGGAAGCACGTCGCATGAAACATGATGCACGTGTGAAGATGATGGATGCATGGATTCGGGTAAAGGCCGTCGCGGATGATCGTGATGATGTGCCGAATGTAGCGGTATCAGACATACAAATTGTGATCTAGGGAAGACAGAAAAATCCTCGATTCTACCCCGGATATTTATAAAATTATGTCCTTACAAATCTCACCCTATGTCTATGTCGGTACATACATAAAAAAATCCGAATTATGCAATCTCCCAAAAAAAGAGACATATAAGATAATATCCCCATTAAACCCTCAAATTGAGAATACTAAATGACATGTCTTCAATCAAACTTCAACATCTTCAAATCTTCAACACTTCAGAAACTCCCAAAGCTTTTCTCATCAGGGTGTGCAATCCAATAGATATCAACTTTGTACCTACACACATGAGAAAAAACAAATACATGTGACGCACAAAAGATTGAAATAATCTCTCCCCCATAATTCATTCTCCCCATTTTTATGATGACCCCAAATAGACAGATATGAGAAGCATAAAAATAGAAAATGTCACCAAAAACAATCTTTCAAAATTTGATTTTTTTTTTTAAATGTGTTTTTTACTCAAAATATATAACAAAGAATATGGGAAATCAATTTGAATTTTTCAAAATTTTTACACAAAAATAAGATACAAAAAATCACACCATGGATATAAACTCAAATAACCAAGTCATTGAAATGGAATGTATGGGTGTGAACACGTTCGATAGGTAAATAAACTCAATCAATCATATGTGCACGATGAATACGTGTACTCCTAACGAATGAACATCAAAAGTATCCTTAGGTGTAAAAATTGTTGAATTAAGATGACATCGTCTTATATAAATCAACAAATCAAAGTCAAAGTGATTTCCACACCAATAACGTCCAAAACTATTTAGCGTTTTTTCAAGATTTTCAAGGACGTGCAAACCTGTTAAAAAATCTCCAACCAAACTCCCTCATTTATATTTTCTTTTATAGCTGTTAAATTGAATTCTCAAACTTCGGAGAATTGGAGGAAAAACCTAATTTGCACATAAATGGCATGAGTTTCTTTTTATTGCCTTTAAATTTTTTCGGGCTCTTTTAAACCTCTTTGGCCCCGGATAATAAAATTCCTGAATTTTTTAGGTTCGATATAACGGTAGCTTAATCGCAAAGGATAGATAATTACCTTCCGTAGCCCTTCACCATTTTTAAAACAAATTATACGAACTCACAAACGGATCTTACATGCACACCTTTCTTATCAAGTTTTATCACGCTTGGTTCGTTTTAAGGACAAGATTGGAGTGAAAACGCCCAGCCAACATATGATAAGACAAGCACAATAATCAAACAAATCCGTGCATGTGTGCAATAAACGAAATCATGAGTCAAACATGTAGGAAGTAACACTTAATTACATCTTAATGACTCCAAACATTATAAAGCACAAAGATGACATGATAAATTGTTTCAAAATAATATCAAATAGTCACACGAAAAATATGGAATGATGATGTGACTTGGTCATTCTAAGTGTCTATCCATAAACGGTGCAAACAAAATACAAAAAACTTTTTATTTTTTTATGTTTGTTTTTTTTAAAATTTTATCAAAATAAAATCATTTTGTATTTTTCAAAAACAAAAATTTATACAACAATGCTACATACTAGCAATAGGCAAAAAATGCATCATGAAAATCATCCTATGCTAGTAAACAAGTCAAACCTCAATGGTTAGGTGTGGAGGGGTTTTCAAAAGGTGGTGCCAACTTATGAAAAACCTCCATCTCTCTCTCCAAATCTATAACCCGATGACCTAAATATCTATTATACTTCTTGATTTTCAAGGTCTCGGTGTAAAAATCTCTAAACTCTTTTTGGAGCTCACTTTAATCTCCACTTTCACGCTCGCTTTCTCCCTCACTTGAAGCACTCAAATCATCACTATCGCATTCGTGCACTATTGTGGGACAAAGAGGGTGTGCTCACACGACTCGAAAAAGCAACAAACTTCTCATCACTAGTCTTATCATCCTCACCTTCACTATTATCACTAAGTGTGGCGGGCATGGATACATTATTTCCTTTCTTTATAAGCCATGTAGGACACTCAAATGACTTATGCCCCTTACCCCCACATTCAAAACAAGTCACGTTTTCAAACTCCTCTTCACACTCCTCATCTGAGTCACTCTCTTTTTCCCTCTCACCTTTTTCTTTGGCCTTTCCTTTCTTTTTATTTTTATCAAAAAATATCTTTTTATTGGAAAATTTTTCTTTAGAAATTTTGAGAAACTTTATGAAATTTTTCGCAAATAAGGCCAAATCATCGAAGTCTCCCTCAGAATCGGACTCATAAACTTTTTCTTTCTTTTTCTTAAAACAAGTCTTTAAAGCAACGCCTCTATCCTTAGCCTTAATAGTTTGGAGAAACATGTCAATCTCATAGGTTTGAAGATCTCCTACAAGTTCTTCCAACTTAAGCGATTTCAAATTTCCCAAAGAGTTCAAAACGATGACTCTAGGAATAAAGCGTTTTGGAAGAGATCTCAAAATCTTTTTAACGACACGTGTGTTATCAATCACCTCACCCAAATTAAAACAAGTGTTAACAAATTCTGACAAGCATGCACAAAAATCATCAAAGCATTCAGACTCAGACATGGTTATAGTCTCAAATTGGGTGGCAAAATTTTATAACTTTGATTCTTTAACAGCGTTCGTACCCTCATGCGTCAGTTTCAAAACATCCCATGCCTCTTTAGACGTGGTGCACGTTATAATTCGGCAGAACTCATCAGGAGTGACAGATGCAGAAATAGCACTCAGACCACGGGAATTAAAATTAGAAATTTTAAAATCATCTTCATTCCAGGCTGCCACGGGTTTTAAAGAGGTGATATTATCAACGCTGACCGTGGGAGGTGTCCACCCATTTTCACAAAGTAACCAAACATACTCATCAATGGATTTTAAACAAGATTTCATACGAGCTTTCCAGTAGGCATAATTAGACCCGTCAAAAATAGGCATCATATTAAATGATTGTTCCATTGGAAAAAATGCGAATAAACACAAAACTGATTTTTCAAAAAATTAATATCACACAATGTAATCGCCCGAAGGGCCCCCGATTTTAAAAATAAACTAATTCTTTAAAATCAATTTCCTTTGAAATATGTGCGAAAGCGTAAAAGGTGATGGTTCAATAAAACGAATTACAAATTTTAATTTCTTTTACAAATTAAAATTAAACCAAGTGAAATGTGATGGAATTACACAAACAATTTGATTTCACTTAAACGCCATTAATTCAAGTCCTAGAATTTGCCTAAGTCATATTTATCAATATTTCCAAATTTGGCCAAGCCAGTTTTAACAATATACTTGAATTAAATAAACTTTATCCAAATTTAATTATGCACCAAATTAAATTAAGTGTGACAATTAAAACCAATTTTATCTTGAATTATCCTAAGCATGCGTTCTAAGTTATTATGCAAGATAAAGGTAAATCAATTACACTACGCCGCGATGTGCGAGGAAAAATCCACAACGGGAAACAACCTCGGACGGCCCTAGCCTCAAATCCACTAAGTACAGAATTTTACATTTACAAGACAGATGACTTACTTCCTCAACTCGAACCCTCTCAAGCCTTGACGCGTCTTCTTGTAATCACCTCTTCCTAGCGGATAACCACGGAGGTCCACCGCGATCTCGGACTCACCAATCGGACAATAGGTACACCGTCAACCACACGTGGTGTCTTTTACCACATGAGAATGCCGCAGCAAAACGAACTCTTCTTCTTCTTTATGGGATGTATAAGAAAACCCAAACTTCTCTTCAAACTAATGTAGAGATAAACCGGTGCCAAACGCTCCTAGAAAAGTATACATATATGGAAGCTTGGAGAACATAAACTATGGGTGAAAACTAGAGTGGTAGATGAATTTTACTTTGAAAATTATCACTCAAAACTTGAACTTTTTCTCTTTATAATTTTGCTCTCAAAACACTCTCTAGGAGTTAGTATGGTATGAAAAAGATGTTCTTTCACAAATAATTCCCGCACATAGTTATGCTGTGAAAAGATAGTGGGGAAAGAAGTGAAGAACATGGGTATAAACTGTCAAAAAACTGCCAAAAATTGTTCCCGCCTAACATCTCATTCGAACGACATTTTCGTTCGAACGAAATCTCGTTCGAACGAGACTTCTAATGAAGTTCCAGAGTGAACTCGTTAGAAATCTCGTTGAAAATCTCATTCGAACATAAGGTTTGTTCGAACGACATATCGAACGATATTTCAATGGCCTATACTAGGAACTCATTGGCAAACTCGTTCGAACGACATCTAGTTCGAACGAAAAACTCGTTCGAACGACATATCGAACGAACTTCCAGAAAGTTCATACATTTCGATTTTAGCCCAGAAAATTTATATACTTTATTTTAAAGTTAGATGAAATCTTTCTGAAATTAAAACAACAGTTTTAAATAAACCTTAAACCCAAATAAACTTGTTCCAAGCTCCTATATATATATAAAATGCATTCATACCTTGGGGGCATGGAACCACTGTTGATGACGTTGAAAGGAGGCACATAAACTCGGCATTTGATGAAGATTTATACTCTTTGTCGCTACGTCTTCAACTAAACACATCATAGGCTTGAGTAGGTACACTAGAACACTATCCTATGACATAAACATTTTTGTCCATAATTGAGTCAAAACAACAAAGGACTCAATTGGAAATTTGTGTCCTTACACACAATTATGTGAAAAATAGGAATACGCGATAAAGTAGCGCAACCCGCTCTGATACCAATTTGAAAACCCACGAACCAATGCCGTGTGTGATATCGAATAAAAATTATTCGCAAGTTTCCAAGTAAACCTTATTTAATAAGAGTCTATTTTTAAACAAAATAAATTTAGCCCCTAAACATGTACCTACGTGTGTGCATGTGTCAAATAATAAATAAATAAAGCATGTGACACAAAATATCAGGAAAAATTCCCGCAGAGCAAAACCATATAATATTCACCATAATTTGTAAAGAACGGTTACAAGGATTATAATGAAAATAAGTGTGACATACGAAATACCCGCAGGTGTCGGTTCCGATATCGTCTGCTGGAATCTCCCGTAAGAATTCCAGATGAACAGCAATGAAGAAGAGACCGTCTTCTCCACAAAATACTCCAAAATGAGTAAAAATGACTTCTTGAAGGTTTAAACTTTGCAAGTTCATAGATGGGAAGCATTTTCGTTTATAAAGAAGGCATAAAGCCGTAAAAGGAGAAAAAGGTGAAGTCTAATAAATGTGCCTTTTATGTGCCGATTTTGCAGAAAAAATGTTGAAAAAAGTTTCTTAAAAAAGGTGTAGAAAGTGACAGAAAATGATACAAAAATTGAGGTGGTTGCGTCATTTGAAGGAGATAGGCATCTCGCGCAAACGACAGACATGTGTCGTTCGAACGACATCACGCGAGATGCTATCTCGTTCAAACGACATCTCATCTCATTTTAACGAGCACGTTGTCCAAAAAATTCCGCTTCTACACATCGAAAAATTTGTGCTTTGATAAAAAATAATTCAGACTTCAAAAAATAATTTCTAAAAAATTCTCAAATATTTATGCAAATATAAACAACTCCAATAAATCATTTAACTGATAATGCGTCGTGGAGTTGTGGGAAGAACGTCGCATGAAGCATGATGCACGTGTGAAGATGATGGATGTATGGATTCGGATACAGGCCATCGTGGATGATCATGAAGATGTGCCAAATGTAGCGACATCAGACATACAAACTGTGATCTAGGGAAGAAAGAAAAATCCTCGATTCTACCCCGGACATTTATAAAATTATATCCTTACACACTCACACCTAAAATGTGTTCATTATATGACTCATTGAGTTCCATTGAATCATCTGAGTTACCCTATTTCTATGCAACATCAGTTTAATGCCATCTGTGGGAATCGACTGATTAACTCAGCTGGTTTTCACGGGTGAACTCACTCACAACCTTATCATACGCACAAATCTACCTCAGATAAGATATAGATTTATTATTTGAAGGTTTGAGTTAAGGGTTTATCCCTCTTCATCTTCAACTCGATTTTTGAGTATTCTATGAGTTTATCACAAATTAATTACAATTCTGGGTGACAAATACTATTCACCTTCTTAGTTTTTAGGGATTTGATCAGAAAAATTTAATCAACTCATCTTCATTGTTTTTTATTCATCAGATTTGGGAATTACTGGGTATAACTGCAACCCAGAAAATTATATCCAAAATTTCACCATTTTCCCTCCAACCTAGTGTTTTTGAGGTAAATTCATTTTGTTAAATTGTCATTCTTCCTAATCATAAATGTCATTATAATTGACTCTGCCACCACTTCTAGGTGAAATGAATGCCTATGTAAGCGCATCGCCTTCAGATATAGCCGAACTCACTAGATCTCTAAAGATGATCATTGCAAATTAAGAAAAAATACAATCACAAATAAACCCAACTGGGGAATTATTATATGCACCAAGGACATCTGGACCATCGAGGTTCATATGAAAGAAAATAGTAGAGTCTCGTTGATTCGAAATGGGATACGAAGGAGAAAAGCCCTATGTTGAAGAAGAGGCTGAGGCTGGATTATAACCAAGAATCAAGATTATCCCTATTAACCTGATAAAACATATTTTATCCCAAAAATTGTATTTTAACTTGGACGAAGCATCCATCGTAATAGAGGGTTAGTGCATTCACTGGGATTATGAAATAACCAACCTTTGAGAATCTAGGACCCATTTGTATTGCCCCACGAGCTACTTAAATCCAAAGTGACGTGAAATAATTATCTTATGGGAATAGGGTAACATTAACCTTGAGGGGGATAACCTATGTTGGACATAGATATTTATCTCATACATTAAATAATAGGAGATGAGGAGAAATGAATAGAGAATACCAGGGGATAACCACCTTGAAAGGGAATCGAAGAGAGGCTTGAAAATAATTTGGGTGACCTAATAAAGAGTAAGAATCCCTTTGAGAGGCTTGAAAATAATTTGGGTGACCTAATAAAGAGTAAAGATCTCCCTTCATCCCAAAAATTGAAAATTATCGTACTTGCGCAAAGTTTAAACCTCCACAGGTAACACCAATATATGATGGGAGCACAAACCCCATTTATCATGTAAAAGTGTACCCATCAAATGCTAATATATACTCAGTGCCAACTGAAATGAGATGCAGGGAATTCTCAGATACCCTTATAGGGGCAACGCATATCTAGTATATAAATTTGCCTAAGGGTTATATTAAAAACTAGTTCATTCACAACTTTTGCCTCATCTTAAAACCATATAGGAGGCTGACCCACCTCCTTAACGTCCGATAGAAGAAAGCGGAGACTCTGAGAGACTTCATCTTCAGGTTCAATAAAGAAAAATTTCAAGTGGGGAATATAATGAAAAAAATTGCAATGACAACACTCATTAATGGGATACTACCAATATAACTGTATTGGGCACTTTCTAAAGTCCCTCCTACCACAATGAATGAAATTATCACATAATCTGAGAAGGTTATGGCCACCGAAGAAGCGATGGAAGATAAAAAGAGAGATTTAAAAAAAGATGGGTCAGTAAAAAAATCTCAGGAGAAGTTCACTAGTTATACACACCTCACTATAGAGGTTTATCAAAATCTAAATGCTATTAAGGATGAGGAAGAGCTCAAGTGTCCATGAAAGCTTAAGTCCCCACTAACTAAGAGAAATAACAACAAATGGTGTGACTTTCACAAAGACCATGGCCATGATATCGATGAATGTTATGCTCTTAAGGATAAATCGAGAAAATCATCATGAAGGGTAGGCTTAACTAGTTCGTGGAACAAAATAGTCATCCTCAAGAGAAAAAGAAACATAAATAAATCCAATAGGAATGAAGATAAAATGCCAAAGAATGGAGAATCAGACGATGGCTCTAGGGATGATGAAAAATTAAATGACAATCAGGAAAAAGGATTATGTAAATAAAATCTTCCAACACGATGTAAAATTGACCCGTGTGAATGAATATAAACACAGTTTTCACTCCTACTCTTCTTGTTTAATTTGATACATCATCTCCTTCTTATGATCAAAAGCTCGTCTATGACGAAATAAGGGAAATTCTTTGAGATCTGAAATCATTGGCATTTCACGAATTAGGACATAGTTCGGGGTCGACTCATATTTGGGACAAAACTATGCGGGTAAAAAATCTACTCTAAAAAGATCAAGGCCGATACCCATAAGGACTATATATAACCTGATAAATCTTAGTCAATGTCGTTAATGCTAAAAAAATTACAATAAAAAGTTCGGCCTAAATGCTCCTAGAAAAATTAGAAACATAACTCAAAAAGTGATGAGCCAGGGCTCATGAAAAATTATTTTTCAAAAAACAATATATTTCTTAATCAATCTCATTGATGGTAAAAAAACTTTTACAATACAAAGGTTGGCATAAATTCCCCCAGTGAAAGTTAGAAATCATAACATAAAAATTGATGAGCCAAGGCTCAAGAAGAATGCTTTTTCAAAAAAAATCACCCTCGTCATAATGTAAAATTTGGAGACATGTCGTAGAAATGTAAGAGAGAAACATTAGCCAATTCAACCAATTTAAAACAAATTAGTTCGATGGAAATTCTTAGTTAAATGTAATCTACTTGCTCGACTGATTTAAGACAAATTGGTTTGAGGTCTAAATAATTATTGCATTGATATCCATATCATCCTCATCATAATGTAAAAATATAAATACGACCTAGAAAAGGCATAAGAGGAATACCCACATCCTTAACGTCCGATAGAAGAAATGGGAGACTCTTAGAGACTTCATCTCCAGGTTCAATAAAGAATAATTTTAAGTCGGGGCTATAATGAAAAAAATTGCAATGACAACCCTCATTAATGGGATCCTATTTAGACAACTGTATTGGGCACTTTCAAAAGTCTCTCCTACCACAATGAATGAAATTATCACATAAGTCGAGAAGGTCATGGCCGTCGAAGAAGCGATGGAAGCCAAAAGGTGAGATCTCAAAAAAGATGGGTCAGTAAAGAAGTCTCGAGAGAATTTCACTAGTTATACACGCCTCAATATAGAGGTTTATCACAATTTAAATGCTATTAAAGATGAGGAAAAGATCAAGTGTCCAGGAAAGCTTAAGTCCCCATTAACTGAGAGAAACAACAACAAACATTGTGACTTTCACAAAGACCATGGCCATGATACCGATGCTCTTAAGGATAAATTAAAAAACTCATCAAGAAGGGTAGGCTTAACAGGTTCGTGGAACAAAATAGTCATCTTCAAGAGAAAATTAAACATCAAGTGTCTCTAAAAAAGGATAAATACAATAGGAAGGAAGATAAAATGCCCAAGGATGGAGAATCAGACAATGGCTCTGGCGATAATGGAAAATTACATGACAATTACGAAAAAGGATTATGTAAATAAAATATTCCAACATGATGTAAAATTGACCCATTTGTATGAATATAAACACAACTTTCACTCCTACTCTTTTTGTTTAATTTGATACATTATCTCCTTCTTATAATCAAAAGCTCGTCTATGACAAAAAAAGGGAGATTCTTTGATATCTGAAATCATAGGCATTTTGCAGATTATGACATCGTTCGGGGTCCGCTCCTCAAAATATGAACCTAACTAAGGTTCGGCTCATCTTTGGGACAAAACTATGAGGGTAAATAACCTACTCTAAAAAGATCAAGGTCGAGGCCCACAATGGCTATATATAACCTGAAAAGTCTTATTCAATCTCATTAATGCTAAAAGAATTACAATAAAAAGGTAATAATAAATACTCCTAGAAAATTTAAAAATCATAACTCAAAAAGTGCTAAGCCAGGGCTCATGAAAAGTTCTTTTTCAAAAGACTGTGTAACCTGATAAGTCTTAATCAATCTCGTTGATGGTAAAAAACTTTTGCAATAGAAAGGTTGGTATATATTCCCCTAGTGAAAGTTAGAAATCATAACATAAAAAATGATGATCCAAGGCTCAAGAAGAATGATTTTTCAAAAAAAATCACCCTCATCATAATGTCAAATTTTGAGACAATCCAGAGAAATGTAAGAGAGAAACATTAGCCAGTTCAACCAATTTAAAATAAATTAGATCGAGCGAAAGTCTTGGTTAAATGTAAACTACTTGCTCGATCGATTTAAGACAAATTAGTCTAAGTTCTAAATATTATTGCATTGATATCCATATCATCCTTATCATAATATAAAAATCTAAATAGGACCTAGAACAAGCATAAGAGAAATACCAAGCTTCGAGTTTTTCTTGGAAAATTAAAAAGTTATTTGGCCAGTCTTAGTAAAAGTTAGTTTTAGAACAAATTAATATTTCATTAATTTCTTCATCCCATTTAAGAATAATTGGTTAGAAAATAAAATTTGAGGCAATAAATACACAATCACTTAATAAGGTTTAGCTTTAACATTTATAGGCCTCATTTAATAGTCGATCAATAAGGTACGACCTTAATTATTTATAAGCCTCATCTAACATTATACCAACTAGGGGTCGGCTCCTATATTTATAAGACCCTTATGACCTTTGGCCTCCAAAGGTTCGGCCTAAAAATCCTAGGGACCTTCATATTTCTCAACCTTAGTACCTTCGGCTCCCTCATACCTTTACAGGGTCGGTATAACACTTTATGGACCCGCGTGACCTTCGGACTCCAAAGGGTCATCCATCAGATCCTTGGGACTTTAATGACCTTAGCCCTTCATAGCTCCCTCATACCTTCACAGGGTCAGCTATAACTTGTGCCTCAGTCAAAAAGGGGTCGACCTCAATAATTTAAGGGTCTTATTTGACCATCGTCTAACTAAGGTTTGACCTCAAACCTATCAATGAGCTTGAATAAAAATGGCCAAGCATATGGGGGATATTAAATAGCATAACGTGGAAATATGACTTGCTTAACCCAAAATATTGAAGGTACCAATACAGTCATGAAAACCATAAATATGGGAAGCCCGAACAACACAAAGAAGAAGTCTAATGGGGCATAAAGCTTAAATCTAAACTAAATGTCATCCTCATCCTAAATAGTATCACCTACATCAATTTAACCCCCTCCAATGAACCTCAGCCTCAATAGGCTTAGCGTTAACAATCGGGGGATCCAACTTAAGCCTCGAATAAAATGTCTAAGCCCCAACCTTCAATAAATATTAACGAGCCTCAACCTAAGTAGGATCGACTTCAATAATCCAATAACTTCCAATAAGGTTTGACTTATCAGGGGTCAGAAATAACAATGGGGGATACTATCTTGAGAATTGGCCTTTATTTTTTTAAGGATAAGTAAACCCCTAGATAGGTCTTACCAAGTGTCCAAGTTGAACCTCAACCGAAGCATACTCAACTAATAATCCAACCCTCCAAAGACCAACATAAAAACGGCAGCAAACCCTAGCCACCGTCGACCCTCTTACACAGCCTCTGACCACGCTAACCCAAATCAATCCTCCCCATTACACCTTACAATGACCCATCAAACCACTGACCCCTCCATCTCTCTCCCCTTGATTTTCCCACCACCAAAACTGCTAAATCCAATCACCACGATGCCTATTACACCTTCAGCTATACCGGTAGGGGACTCCACCCATCATCCACAAGCTCCCAAATCCAGACCCATTTTGATGACAACCTATAAGGATAAATTTATTAATTTATCTCCTCCTAATTCAATTGCCACCGTGTCTGAATTACTGAAAACCACGTTCAAGAACAACCCCAGGCAGTACAACTATTATTCCCTACTTGGGACAAAAATCCCTCCGTTGACGACTATGATTCGGAGGATGAAGCCTTAGACGATGAAATAAATTTGGATAGTATTCCAATAGTGCCCATTCTGAAGCAGGAACTTCAAATCCTCAGACAAAAATAGTGCTCGTCCCTCATCATAAAATTATTGGGTAAGTTTTTATCCTTCCAAAGGCTTTGCACTTGGCCTATCACGCTTGTGGAAATTACAAAATGGATTTTTTATCACAGACTTGGAAAATAATTTTTTTCTTGTTAAATTTTCTTCCCCAAAAGATTACACGTTCAATTTCAGGAATTCCATGGTTTTTGGAGGACCATTATCTATCAGTGCAAAGATGGTAAAAGAATTTTTGCCCGACTATGACAACTATTAAACATATGAGCTTATGGTTTCAAATTCAAGAGTTGCTAGTGGAATACTATAATATGACTATTTTACATCATATAACAGCATCCTTGGGAAAACCACTCAATATTGACATACATAATCAGTCGGTGGGACGGGCTAGATATGTTCAAATCTGTGTGGAATGTAACACTGAAAAATCGCTTTCGAAAAAAATCAAGATTGGTCATATCCTCCGATCTTTGGTTTAGGAATTAAAAACTGAGATTTATTTCTCTTGTGGAATTGTCAGCCATAATCTTCACAATTGTCCTCGTTCAAAATCTACCTTGGTCCCTACTTCTGAACAAACTCATCTAGAGCAATAATGGTTTATTGTTACACGGCAGCCTCCCCATCGTCGATCTCGTGCCTCGAAGCCTGACACCATAAATAATTCTAGTCATCATCCTACTCGTTTCGACCTAAATATTCTTGTACATAAAAGTATTCTGTCTGAGACACATACCACCGACCGACGTATTTGGAAACCAAAATATGATGTGTTGCTACATTCTCAGTGCCAAAATTATGAGTGCAGTACACATCATAACGAGAGAAACCCATTAACTCCTCTAGTTCACTTTTACTCCAACAGTACAGGCATATCAGATCGTATCATAAACCCCATGGTTTCCTCCCCAATCACTACATCCCAAGCGATTGAAGTCTCCACCATGTATAGTCCACTGTGCCCTATTAAGGATAAATTCTTAACCATGTGTGAAGAACTTGAGTTCCCTAATTCGTGAGCTTCTACTCATGCTTCTGTATTACTCCCTACCATAGTACCTACTTCTCCTCAATCTATAATACTACCTTATTCCTCTCCTTCGGCCAACAATAAAGTCGCAGATCCAACTTCTTACTAACTGACCCTCCCTCCAACATCACACCACTCCAAAGTGCTTACCCACCGTGAGCAAGAAATATAACACACCCCTCCTCATGAACCTGCCCCCTCACCTCCTGTACCATCCCTACCACCAGGATTCAAATTTTTGGCCCCACGGTCTATCACTTCACCTGCTCAACAACTTTCGAGGTTCCCTATCCGGTAGGGGTCAAACTCCACAACAAAATTAGTAGTTCCCACCCGAAAGAGACAGTCTTATTCAACGAGGGCCAGGAGACTGGATCTTACTTCCTTTCTTCACGGCACTAAAGGGATCCAACATTCATCTCCTAACACCCCGCGTACTTTTCGCAGTCGATTAGGTCAGGGTTCGGTTGACCACACACACAACATTGATTTACATGCTTCACAATCATCCCACCCCAAAAGAAGAGTTTTTTCCACTCAACCCTAGCCCCCTAAACTAATTTGTATACAGCGATCGGGGGAATAACTTGAGGTGATCTCACCCATTTCTACACCTCATGAATATTCTACTTTGGAATCTTAGAGGGGCTGGTAGGCCAAATTTTTCTACAGAACTCATGACATTTGTTCGTTCATATCAGGCTCACATATTAGTTATCCTGGACACTTGAATGGATGCTCAAAGATCAACGTGCAAGATTCGTCGATTACCTTACCTCAATCATGTCGTCTCTCCGACTCTCGGTCAATCAGGTGGGATCTGGATTCTCTGGGATGAAAGTCTGGTAGTTGTTCATGACATCATTTCCAGTCGATTCATTCATATGCTCATTCAGCATGACCCTGTAGAGGCTCCTACAGAGTTTACTGTTGTCTACATGCCACCCCACACTGCTGAACAAACCCATGTATGGAACTCCCTTCACCACATCCATACTTTTGTCCATCATCCTTGGCTTCTTTAGGGAGATTTTAATACTATTTTAGGCCAACATAAAAATAGGAGGTGTCCGTTTCAAGATACCCGTGCACATCATCTTAAGAATTTTATGCATGCATGTAATATCCAAGATCTAGGGTTTAGTGGACCTACTTTCACCTGGAAAGACAATAGTGTTCTCGGGCACCATATTAGAGAGAGACTTGATTGGAGACTTGGTAATGAGCGTTGGATGTCCTTGTACACAACTACCTGAATTTCTCATCTTCCAAATGTTGGGTCTGACCACTATCCATTATTGTTAGACACCCACCCTTCCCTCTTCTAAACCCCAATGTGGTTTATTTACTGCCCTGAGTGGGAATCATATCTGTATTTTACTAATCTCTTACACTACCACTGGAATCTTTTGATTCAGCGCTCACACGCTTTTTCCTTTTCGCGTAAGGCGCAGTCTTTTGGTGGGGCTGCTCGACATTAGAAAAAAGTTGTTTTGGGGAGTTCATTTAATATTTACCTTAAAAAAGGAGCTACATAACCTCAAAATGTGTATTAACACTAATTTGGATCCCTTGTTAGTCTCCCAGGGGAACCACTTACAATCTCATCTTATGCTCTGTATCACTTTAGAAGGCCATTACTGGCGCAATAAGAATAAAAATAAGTGGCTTCTAGACGGGAACCATAATACTAAGTTTTCCCATACTTCTGTCATGCAACACCGGCATAATAATTCGATGCCTGCTATTTTCAATCCGGACACTGGATGGCATACTACTATCCAGGATATTCAGGGTCAATTCCAACACTTGTATGAAACCCTTTTTACTACCACCAACCCCCCTCATCTGCCGTCTGCAGATAATTTTGTCCAAGTTAGATGCAGAAATTTAGAAAACTTGTATACTATGGGGAAGAATAATAGTTCGGGTCCATATGGGTTGACTTGCGAGTTTTTCAAAAATCATTGGGATATTGTGGGACCCTCAGTCCTTAATTTTGCTAAATCTTTTTTCACCTCTAGTCGACTACTTCGTGCCCTTAATAAAACCCTCCTCGTCTTTATAGCCAAAATTCCACACCCTACTCAAGTTAAGCACTTTCGTCCCATCAATTTATTTATTATCTTTTATAAACTTATCTCTACGATCCTGGTAGCTCGCATGAGACCCATCCTTCAATATCTTGTGTCCCCTTATCAAAATGCCTTTATTGCCTCTCGTCATATTCAGGATCATATCCTGATCGCCCACGAGATTTTACATTCAATGCGTAAATATAAATCTATGAAAATTAGTTGTGCCATTAAAATTGATCTACCTAAAGCCTATGACCAAATAGAATGGCCTTTTATCCAATGGGTTCTCCAAAACCATGGGTTTCCAGAGGTTTGGATTAGATACCTTATGGAATGTATTTCTTCTATGTCTCTTACCACGCTCACTAATAGACATATAGGGTCCACTTTTTATCCCACTCGAGGACTCTTCTAAGGGGATCCCCTCTCACCTTACTTATTTATCTTGGAGTTAGACGTCCTTCTAAGACATGTGGAGGCAGACTGTCTTTAAAACATATAACGCCTCTTCGACCCTCTCGCAAAGGACCTCCTATTCCTGGGCTTGCTTTTACTGACGATTTTATTTTTTTCCTCGAACCTACGCCATCTTCAGTGGATCATTTCCATCATAATTTAACTACTTTTGGTTGTTTTTCGGGTCAGACCATTAATAAGGACAAATCTATAGTTACTTTCGGCCCTTCTACACCACATGCCGTTAAACAAGCTACTTTGCGCCAACTGGGAATTCATGGGTCTCATGGGCAGGATAAATACCTTGGATTACCTCTTATTACAGGTCGGGTTATGCGCCAAATGTTCTCTGAACTTACTAAAACTCTCGAGCGGCACTTACATGTGTGGTATAATAATTTCTTATGTCGAACCACTTTAATTAATGCGGTGTGTACTTCCCTTCCTTCTTATTACATGTTTGTCGATCCGATTCCTCCTCATATTCTTACTACTTTATCCAAGAAAATTAAATCATTTTTCTGCAATGCTTCCAAACCTTCTCATAAAACAGCTATAGTCCCTTGGGATACGATTACTCTTACCAAATAATAGGGTGGTTTGGGCATCCAAAACTTATACTCTTTAAATAAATCATACATGATTAAACTACTTTGGAAACTTTTTACTGAGCCACACAACCTTTGTACTCAAACTATGAAACATAAATATTTTTTCACACCAATCTATTGGCGTCTCATAGTAAGGCTCCAGACTCGTGATTTGGGAAAAACGTTTATGCTTTAATCCCTTCCTTCGCCACTGGAATCAAATGGAGAATTGGTTCCGTCTCTATTTCATTTGGTAATCATATTTCGCTCTGGCAGGATTCTTTCAATCATCTTTACCCGCATATTTCTCCTCATATTTTAGTTTCCGCCCTACACACGTTTATTTCTAATGGCCAATGGGACATACCGACTATAGCTCAGTGGTTGTCGTTGGATGCTATTCACCGGATTCGTGCCTTGTATGTTCCCTCTTAAGATTCATTGGATGTTTCGTATTAATGGCCTAGTTCTACTGGTAATTTTACTCTTAAATCGGGTTATCCTTGGATTCATATTCACCTATATGCCCTGCACATTCCTGCACTTCCTTGGAAGTTTTTATAGAAAAGTAACTTACCCCCTAAGCTTCAGTTCTTCCCGTGATTTCTCATTCATAGGGAATTACCAACTGCAGACTTACTTTTTCATTACTATAAATTATCGACTCATTTGTGCTCTCTTTGTGAGTTATGTGACTATAATACACATATTTACTATGACTGCCCTATGTTGTTCCAACTCCGACACTCGTTGCCTCTGTTGGACCTTAGTCCTACATCTATCTTTACTGTTATTCCTACATCCATCTTTAGTGCCCTCTCCCACATCCAGTCTACAGCTCGGGTTGCAGTTAATCAACCTCAACCATTTTTCCTTTTTTGGTCATTTTGGGTCACGTGCAATGAAGCAATCTTTCAATAGATACCCATAACTTTGTCATCATTCAAGTCCAACTTATCTCAACGCCTTCGTATCTACTACCAGACTTGTCAATTAATACGGCCCAATATACCTCCCCCTCTTTTTCTTTTCCTATTACTTGGTCCAAACCTGCGCCTACATTTTTTAAATGTAATACGGATGGAGCAAAATCAAATCTTACGGGCCATACCACAGGGGTGGAATTATTCGCGATGCTCAAGGAGAGTTTGTGTGTGATTTTACCCACCATATAAGCTTTGCATCTTCAGTTCTAGCAAAGATTTGGTCCATTAAAATTGGTTTGGATCTTACTTCTGCTCAGGGTATTACTTGCATTGAAGTGGAAACCGATTGTCAAATTGTCTTTAATACGATCCAAAGGAACCAATCCCAGAATCCAGACCACGTGAATTTGATTCACGCCATATGTGACGACTTCCAGAGATTTCAACATGCTACCTTATGTTTACATTTCAGGGAAGCTAATGCTTATGCTGATAGTCTTATTGCCCACTCGGTTTCAAAGTTGTTTCTCTCTACAGTATATGTTCAGCTTCTATTTTTTTACTTCCATCTTTTTACCGCGATTTGTGTAATATCGCGGTGGTACATTGTGTAGTTTATAACATTACTTGTAAGATTTCCATAGTTTAATTTACGCTTCTTGGTTTTGTAAAAAAAAACTCCAAAGACCAATTTGAAATGAGTGCACCTGAATTTAATAGTTGATCCCAGCACAAATAACTTTATACATAGGTGATTTGAAAGGATCAAAAGCTATCATGAAAATTATTGGGATAAATGTTAAACTAAAATACCCAAGGATCACCTTCTGAAGGGGGCCTTGATTGGATTTTCATCGCCGAGGCTCAAAAACTCAGAATTTTTTTCCTGAGAGAGAAACTAGAAGAAGGAAAGAGAGAAAATAAATTGATCAAGAAGAGATTGGCTTTTAATGGGTCATTATTAATTCCTGATAATCTTCACTTATTCAATTTCAGCCTGAATCATTTCATTACAACTCTTCAAGTGGCAACTCTCAATCAAGGTGGGCTTGAAATACTTAGATAAGGTAAATACAGGTGGATAATGGAGTCTTGGCAACCATTCTTGAAGCAAACAATGCAATCCTTGGAGATTGATTACAAATTGGAGTCACCAATCTTAGACTCGGTAGTTTGATTTTTAGATCCTCTCATTGCCCTCGACCAAATCAAACCCTCAGTGAGAAAAGTTCGGCCAATTAAATGGGCTTTGGTAGACCTGGAAAAATGAGGCACGGCACGATAACACTTCATGACATGACATGAAATTATAAGTTATTGGGTTTAGTCTTATCGGGTTTGGATCATTAACGGGTCAATACGGTAGATCCGTTATCATAACGGGTCGGGTTTGGATTTGTACTCTTGCACGATTAAACCCGTTTATACCCATTATTACCCGTTATCGTTACCGGATTTATTGGGTCGTGTGACCCAAACTAATATTACACCCGTTATAACCCGGTAGTAGGTAAACAATATATATATATATATATATATATATATATATATATAATTACTAAGTTAGTCTATACCGTTGGATTAAAAAATTAGAGATCATACATAATGTTAAAAACCTACTCTTTTTATCTTGACACTCACACAACACATTTCATTTCTTATTCCCCACCAGTCGCACATCTAGAGAGAAGAGAACCTAGGAGAGAAAACACTAACTGCAGGTGGCAGCGGTGCCGGTGGTATCACTGGTATGTATTTATCCATGTTTTTCTTCTAATCTCTTTACATTTTCAAGATCCAAACGATTTTCCATCTTCTCTTCCATCTAATCCTTTACATTTTTCTTAGATCCAACAATTTGTCTGCTCCGTGTTCATTTTTTTCTAATCTCTTTACATTTTGTCTACTCCGTGTTCAAACAATTTGTCGACTCCGTGTCCAAACAATCTAATCTCTTTACATTTTGTCTGCTCTGTGTTCATTTTTTTCCTAATAAAATAGTTTATTTTATTTTGATAAAGCTCCGTGTTTTTTCATTTTTTTTCTGCTCCGTGTTTTATGATTTTTCTAATAAAATATTTCTCCCTTTTTGACAAACGATTTATTTGACAAACGATTCTTTTTTTTGGTATGTTATTTCATTTTTTTTAAAGAAATATTTCTAATTTATTTTATATATATATATATCTTTATATTTTTCAGGTTCTATGGAAATGGATAATGAAAATTCTTTGGATATGGATCTCTCTGAAGATGATGTTGGTGAAGCTGTTGAATTGGAGATAAATGAACAAGAGTCTACTGAACAACAACAAGAGTCTACTCAACAAGTTGCTAGAAAGGTGAAGAAAAAATCACGTATTCCCTCAACTCGTAAAAAAAGATCCCGTTACAGGACTTTATTTTAAGAATTATCAGAAGGTGAGGATAACAAAAGGAGTGCTAAATGCCGTAAATGTGGCATAATTAATTTGTGTGACAGTCAGTATGGCACTGGTAATATGTTGGCTCATATGAATAATTGTATTAAAAATGAAGCTACTGACATTGGCCAACTTATTCTGTTCCAAACTTAAGGTTCTATGTTAATAAAATCTTTCACATTTGACATAGAGGTGTTTTATAACTTATTAATTGAGGCAATTATTAACCATAACCTACCTTTTAATTTCGTCGAGTATGAGGGTCTTAGGGTTATTTTTAAATACATTTATGAGGATATCAAGCTTCCCTCTAGAAATACAGCTAAGGCAGGAGTGTTGAAAATGTTTAAAAGAGAGAAAATTAAACTTCAAGCTCAACTAAATTTAGTTTCTGGGAGAATTTGTTTTACTTTTGATCTATGGACATCCGTAGCCACGGACATGTACCTAACCCTTACAGCTCCCTTTGCTGATAACAATTGATAGTTGAACAAATGAATACTGAATTTTTGTCTTATGCCTCCTCCACACATGGGTGTTGCTTTGTTTGAAAAATTTATATACTGTTAAGTGAGTGGGAAATTGAAAAGAAACTGTTCTCCGTCACGTTAGATAATGCTTCAAGTAACACTGCTTTTATCGATATTTTAAGAAGTCAGTTAAATCTAAAGGGTGCCCTTGTAATGAATGGTGAGTTCTTTCACATTTGTTACTGTGCACACATTTTGAACCTTATAATACAAGACGGACTGAAAGAAATTGATGAGGCTGGGATTAAAGTTAGGGAGAGTGTGAAATACATTAAAGGTTCACCCCAAAGAAAATATAAATTCTATGATTGTTCAAATATGGTTTACACAAGGACACGTGCTCCTTAATTTTGATAATCTTGTAATATTTAATATCCAAAGTCTGTTGTATCTATTTTATCTTGGATATTGGGTTATGATTATGTAAGAAACCTTAAGCTGCTACGGCTTTTACATTGTATTGAAGTTCAACAGTTTTGAAGTTCAAAACTGAAATCGTAATTTGAAGTTCAACAATTGAACTTTTATGTTGTTTTGAAGTTCAACAGTTGAACTTTAATGTTTAATGAATGTACATACTAATATACTATTGTAATTTGAAGTTGTTGTTACTTTTGAAGTTGTTACTTTTGAAGTTCAAAAGTGGAACTTTAGTGTTGAATGAGTGGACATACTATAGAATCTTTTATGGTAATAGATTTCTACTAATGCTATGCTACTATTAATTTGAAGGTTCTTGTTGCTACTAATGATAGAATTTAGAAGTTCAAAAGTTCAAAAGTTGAACTATAACTTATTGACAATTAAATAATAGGCGTTAACTAGGGGTGCAACTAGTATAGATTTTTACCATACCATACCGTTTTGGTCCGACAAAAAATGGTTTTGGTTTCATATTATGAAATACTAAAAATCGATTTTACCGAAATCGAAAATACCATAAAAAATTTGGTTTGTTTTGATTTTTAGATATAAAAAACGATTTACCGAATTTACCGTACCGACTTATCGTACCAAATTTACTGGACCAAAATTACCGAATTACCGCACCGGAATACCAAATTACCGTACAATATTACACAAAAGAAATGCCCCTCATATAAAAGGAAAACGCACATACACAGGGATCTTTTAAACCTAAACCTAATTCAGCGCCTCACTCTCTCGCTCCCTCTTCTTCTCCTCAATCTTTCACCCCCGTCACCTCTCACTACCTCAATCCCTCCTCTCCGGTGACACAGTCCCTCCTCTCCCCCTCTCTCACCCGGCGACGCAACCCAAACAGGTATGTAACTTCCTTTTCTTTCTGTACAAAGATGAATCACAGATTGTTTATACAAATTTCATCTTTGTTAAATTACAGATTTGTTATACATCTCTGTTAAATTACATATTGGTTTTTTTACATATGGGATATACTGTAAATGTTATATGGATTGGTCATTTACTATTTTGTTTAGTAGGTATGTGCAAAACTAAATTAGATTTTTGTGGTTGTAAAAAATTAGCAATGTTAGTTTTTTAGTTCAATGTGATTTAGTAATCTTAGTTTTTTTCGATTGATGTTCTAAAATAAATGTTAGTTTTACAGTTCTTAGTTTTTCAGATTCAGTCTCAAATAAATACAACATCCTTGCTTTACGAAAAATACCGATTTACCGAATGGATAAATCGTTTTGAAATTCTTGTATTTACCGGGAAAAAATCGAATTGAAATCGAAATTACCGAAACCAAAAAAAAATACTGAAAAAATTGAAAAATTGGTCGTTTTGGTTTTGGTTTGGGTTTTTGTTTTGATGTACCGGACGGTAAATTTGTACGGTATGATTTTACCATTTAGATTGTGATTTTGGTATTAGTAAGGGGTCATTACCGACCATACCGTACCGGTTGCACCCCTAATGTTAAATGTAATGGCTATTAACGGTAATGGTTGTTAACGGGTAATGGATATTGACAACTAAATGGTTTAAATAATGGGTGTGACGGGTTAAGTAAGACACGACCCAAATTCACCCATTAACTAACGGGTGTTAACGGTTTGAGTTGTGTCACCCCTTAAAATTATCGGGTTATTTTTTATTTTAAATTTATGTAACCATTACGCTAACGGGTCATGTTTGGATTAAGATGATTTTATACAAAAACGTTAAAATACGACCCAACACGACACGTTGTCAGGTCTAGGTTTTGGGATAAAATTAGACAAATTTATTTTTCCCTTGCTTGGGCCTCTGGTAAAAATTAAAATCAACTCTAGCCTCGGCAGTATTCAAGGGCCATCAAGCTCACCATTGACTAGAAGAAAAAGATGAACTTTCAAAGTATGTTCTAAAGTAATACGGACTGAGAATAGTAAGATCACTTTTGAATCAGGATACAGACCTCTTAAACTACTACAACCATCTCAGCAACCATATATGGGAAGTCACTCCGACTCTCATTAGAGATAGCTCAGACTAAGAGATCAAAGTGGGCATCAAACTCGTACTTTACGTCAGCCGTGTGATTCTCGGCTTCTACCTAAGAGGGTCAGCAAAGCATAAAGAGGTGGCCACCCTATGGGTCGGTGGTGTGATTCTCGACTTCGACTATAGAAGAGGTGACTTAAAATTCCCTCTATTATCTTGGGCTTTTCAATTTCTATGCTATTTATAATGACTCTTCTAATCCATCAACCACATCACAACCTTGTTTGAAGACTCATGAGTGTGAGGATAACCGAATCGCAGTAGAAGCCATGTGTCACAGGTCTGATTTTTTTTTCCAGAATTCCCACACCTGTGATGCGTCTACAATCAAGTAAACCAACAACAATATGAACAGCAATACATAAAATCACAATAAGTAAGGCAACACAATATTTACAGGGAAAAACTCCCCAACCCAATATTTATTACTCATAAAATATAGGGAATCCTTACAAAAACGTCTAGGTATCTCTCAATACCAGATAATCAGGTTACAATGCTTTAAATACAAGGCAACATGCAGTTGACAACTCTAATTGCTGGGTACAGGTGTCTAGAAATAAAGCTGCCAGCAATTTCCATAGGAACTGCTCAAGTAACTGTTGCCTTGTCTTCTGAACAGGTGTCTTTGGGAAGTTACGAGGTAGTTATCATCATTTCCCCATTTAAACTTGAGCAAACTCGTGTAGCCACCTGTTCACCCATGTAACTGCTCCCAAAACTGCATTAAGACAAGTCCAACTCATACCTGAACGTAACCAACAACTATTCCCACATTTCTGGACGCCCTCACCTTGATTCCAACAAGATTTACCCACTAAATATCAACCTGATCAAACACGGGTATGATTCGGGATGATTACCCCGATCACGACCCAAAAACCATGCACTACCAATCTCACATTGGTCTTAGGACAATCCCACATATCCCACGAGTAAGCCATAAGCCTAGGATCACCTATGGACGAAATGCCAGTTCTGCCTCGGAGGACCCCCCTCCTTATATATGTTCTTAACAAAAAATCCACAGTAGTAGCAGTGGACGTTAACTGCCAAAAGATCGTAATCCCACATAGACAACCAGCCTGACTTCGTTTTTCTCCATCACTTCTTTCCAGCTCACTTACCTTATCAAAGTGCAACTAAGGCAAGTGTGTTTCCGTATCTAAGAACTCAAGTAAGTTTGGGGTGTGACAAACCCTCCCCCACTCGAATTGACGACGTCCTCGTCGAAACAGAATCCAAGTAACGGTGAATCACATTCTCAAGCTGTCACAACATCGTGTCCTTCTCCCAAGTAGCTTCCTCAACTGTCTTTCCTTTCCACTTCACAATGTAGAAATTTCTTCTATTCTTTCTACTTGCTCCTTCCGTGTGGTGGTCCAGAATTCTCTCGAAAACCTCAGAGTATTGCTTACTTATCGTCGGTGGCGCCCTAACCTGACCTGCCCGGTTAGGATCTGAGCCATTTTCATAAATTCTCTTTAAGAAACTAACATGAAAAATAGGGTGTAATTTCAACCGGGAAGGTAGATCCAACTGATAAGCTAACCTTCCAGTTCTCCTTATGATCTTAAACGGTCCATCATACCGCTGAATAAGACTCACTTTCTTCCAAACTTGCGAAATGAGATTCAGCATTACCACGTCACCAACATCAAATTCCACGTCGCGCTTGCTTTCGTCAGCCCATTTCTTCATCCTTCTAACTAATTTTGCCAAAACATCCCTTGCTTCCTCAGTTCGTTCCTGCCTTCCTCTTGCATATCTGTATGCTGCTGGACAATGCCCTGGGGATTTCTGTTTTGCAATCTCATGAGGAGTAAGAGGCTGCTGTGCAGTTGCAAGTTCAAACGGACCCTGCCCTGTCGCCGAACTTTGATGCAGATTGTAACAAAACTGAGCAACATCAAGTAACTCAACCCAATTTTTGTGGTTGGCAGTTACATAATGTCACAAATATTCCTCCAATAGTGCATTCACCCTTTCTGTTTGCCCATCCATTTGAGGGTGATTTTCTATAGACAACTTCAATTGTGACCCCAATAACTCAAACAAAGCGGTCTAAAACCGCCTGATAAATCTTGCATCTTGATCGCTGATGATGTCAAGTGGTGATCCCCACCACTTTACCACGTACCGAAAGAACAAATCTTCTGCAATTTTCGCCGAACAAATCTTCGGGGATGGAATAAATGTTGCATATTTGGAAAACCGATCGACTACCACCATTATTAAAGTGAAATCTTTCACTTTTGGCAATCCGTTGATGAAGTCCATAGAGACACTTTCCCAAGGCCTTGTAGGGACTGGGAGTGGCTCTAAGGTTCCCGCTGCTTTCTTCCTTTTCATTTTATCCTGCCGAAAAACCACACAAGTTCTCACGTATAACTCCACATCAGAATCCATTCAAGGCCAATAAAAGCTTTCAGATAATAAGGCAAACGTCTTGTCTTTCCCCAGATGCCTGTTCCCTTTTGCATAGATAACACCTTCATCTACCCAAAATCTGCGAGTAACACCTTCATCAATCTGTTGAAATAAGACCTTTGTAATAGGGTCTTCCGTAATCTTTTCCCGAATTTGAGGCAGCAAGTCACTAACAGCTTTGGAAATGGAAGCAAGTATACACACACCTGCTGCACTGGAATCTCTTTCTTCCTACAAATTAGGCTTTCTACTCAACGCATCTGCTACCTGATTTGCACTTCCCGACCTGTAAAGCAACTTATAATCAAACATAGACATAAAATCTTGACATCTAGCATGCTTTGGGGTCAACTTCTTCATCGAATTAAAGTAGCTTGTGGCAACATTGTCAGTGTAAATCATAAAGTGACGCCCCAAAATATAGTGTCTCCATGCATAAACACAATGAACAAATGTTGTCATTTCCTTCTCATGAACTGAATACCTCCATTCGGTGTCATTCAGCTTCCTGCTTTCACACGCTACTGGATGCCCTTCCTGAACTAAGACACCCCTCAATGCAAAATCAGGCATCGGTGTGAACTTCAAAAGCTTTATCAAATTTTGGAAGCTTCAAAATAGGGCGACTCGTCATTGCCGCCTTCAATTTATTGAATGCCTCCTGGCATTTATGGGTCCAATTCCAAACTTGGTCCTTCTTCAAAAGATCCGTGAGACACGCCACCTTCTTAAAGAAACCCTTCACAAATATTCTGTAGTAATTTGCCAAACCCAAAAAACTACGTAATTCCTTCACCGTTGTTGGAGCTGGCCAATCAGTAATAGCATCAATCTTCTTTGGGTCCATTTTCACCTTCCCATCAGAAATTAAGTGACCAAGGAACATGATTTCCTTCTGGCCAAATTCACATTTTTCCAGCTTCAAAAATAAGGTCGCTTCACATAACTTTTTAAGGGAAACCTGTAAGTGCTCAACATGTTCCTCCAAACTGTTACTATAAACGACTATATCGTCCAAATAGATCACCTTAAATTTGTCCAAATACTCCCGAAAAATATTATTCATAAGTGTACAAAAGGTAGCAGGAGCATTAGTCAAGCCAAAAGACATGACTAAAAACTCAAATGAACCATACCTTGTAACACAAGCCGTTTTTGGTTCATCTTCTTCTGCAATCCGCACTTAGTAGTATCCAAAATGCAAGTCCATCTTGGTGAAGTACTTCGCCTTGCCCAATCTGTCAAATAATTCATCCTCAATGGGTACCGGATAATTATTCTTTATCGTCACCTTATTCAGTGCACGATAATCCATATACATTCGTATTGAACCATCCTTCTTCTTTTTGAACAAAACAGGAGCACCATAAGGCGCCTTTGAAGGCTGAATCTGTCCCGCCTTCAACATCTCTGTCAACTACCTTCTCAATTCCGCCAACTCTGTTGGAGCCATCCGATAGGGAGCCATTGCTGAAGGTTTCACTCCAGGCAATAACTCAATAGTGTGGTCGATTTCCCATCGCGGTGGCAACTCAGCAGGTAATTCATCAGGCATAACATACTTAAATTCCTCCAAGACTGCCCTGACTGAATCGGGAACACCAGCAAGCAATTGTTCCTTCTCTTCAAACAGCATCGCCAAATAGGTTTCTTCCCCTTTTCTAAGACCATCCTTCACTTGCAATGCATAACACATTTCAACTCCGTTTTAGGACTTCAATAAAGGGATGAAATAGGGATGGGCCATGTTCGAAATGAACAAGCCCTGTAAATAAGGTATTACCAAAACCTTTGCCTTTGTGAAGAATTTTAAGCCCAGAATGACTTGAAAATTATCTAGAGGCACAGCCATAAAACTACATGTACCACACCATTCACCAACTTTAAGCGAAACTTCCTTAGCAACGCCACCAACATGTTTTGCTTCTGAATTGACTGCTTTGATTCTATTATTATCGTTCGTCAATGCCAATTTCAACCGCTGCACTTCTCGATCAGAAATAAAATTTTGGGTAACACCCGTATCCACCATTGCCATGACAGAAACATCGTTCATCTGAATCTTAATGTACATCAACCCTTTTACCCCAGAGGGTGCCTCTTCTCGACGAATAACATTGAGAAGTTGAATAGCTTTAACCCGAGTAGGCTCCCCCCCCCCCCACCATTTACATCACCATTCTCAGCAACCAAAGCATTTAACTTCTCCTTTTGGGGATAATTCTTCGCATAATGGGGACCTTCACAAATGAAACAGTGCACGTTCTTGGAAGAAACCTTATCTTTTGACTGGGAAGGAGCATTAGAATTGGTAGAACTGGCATTATCGTTGCCCTTCTTCTTGTTCTTCCATTTTCGCTTCTTATGCTCCTTCCCTTTATTATGATTAGCCCCTTCCTTATCTGAGTAACCCATCTGAGTTTTGTAGTAGACTAATGCATAAGCAGCAGCCATCGTCGTGGGCAAGTCCTTAACACCTTACCGATGCAGTTCTGGTTGTGCCCAATTTTGAAGGCCCTTCATGAAGTTAAACAACTTATCTTCCTCTGACATATTCTTAATATCCAGTAGCAAGGATGAAAATTACTTGACATACTCACGAACAGAACCAGTTTGCTTCAAACGGTGCAGGTTATCACGAGCCTTCCAAACAGTGTTTGTAGGGAGAAATTTCTCCCTAATTTCTGAAACCAACGACTCCCAAGTTATGATTTGAGGACGTGAATTATCCTCCATGCGTGTTCGCCACCATAATTTTGCATCGCCAGCCAAGAACATACTAGTAAGATCCACATTCTCAGCATCCGGTGTTCGGAGTGCTTTGAAGTAATGCAATATATCCCAAAGAAAGTTTTTAACTTCCTTGGAATTCCAACCGCTAGAAAACGGTATGGGTTCAGGAACCTTAGTCTTAAGCAACACTTTCGTCTTCCCACTACTAGCATTGTTGAACACATCCTTCAATAACATGATTTCCCCATCAATTCGGTTCAATTGATACTTAGAACCATTCGAAACATCACCAAGTTCAGTATTGATCGCTGAGTGCCAATCAACACTTTGTTGAATGTGCTCCTCCAAAATTCACCTCAAATTTTCAAATTCAACCTGTAATAACTCGTAACGGGCATGAAGAGGGACGACTTCAACACGTTCAGCAGGAGTGCCAACGAGTTCCTCTAACCTGGAAACACGTTCCCTTATTTCAGTTAAACTTCCACCGGCCATTGCAACCCAAAAATGCTAAAAATTAGGCTCTGATACCAAATTGTCACAGGTCTGAATTTTTTTTCTGAATTCCCACACTTGTGATGCGTCTACAATCAAGTAAACCAGCAACAATACGAACAGTAATACACAAAATCACAACAAGTAAGGCAACACAATATTTACAGGGAAAAACTCCGCAACCCAATATTTATTACTCACAAAATATAGGGAATCCTTACAAAAATGTCTAGGTATCTCTCAATACCAGATAATCAGGTTATAATGCTTTAAATACAAGGCAACATGCAGTTGACAACCCCAACTTCTGGGTACAGGTGTCTAGAAATAAAGGTGCCAGTAATTTCCATAGGAACTGCTCAATTAACTGTTGCGTTGTCTTTTGAACTGGTGTCTTTGGGAAGTTATGAGGTAGGTATCATCATTTCCCCATTCAAACTTGAGCAAACCCATGTAGCCACTTGTTCACCCATGTAACTGCTCCCAAGACTACCGAAAACTGCATTAAGACAAGCCCAACTCATACCTGAACGTAACCAGCAACTATTTCCACATTTCTGGACACCCTCACCTTGATTCCAACAAGCTTTACCCATGTAAATAACAACCTGATCCAACACGAGTATGATTCGGGATGATTACCCTGATCACGACCCAAAAACCATGCACTACCAATCCCACGTTGCTCTTAGGACAATCCCACATATCCCACGAGTAAGCCATAAGCCTAGGAGCACCTATGGACGAAATGCCAGTTCTGCCTTGGAGGACCCCCCTCCTTATATATGTTCTTAACAAAAAATCCACAGTGGTAGCAGTGGACGTTAACTGCCAAAAGATCGTAAGCCCACATAGACAACCAACCCGACTTTGTTTTGCTCCATCACTCCTTTTTAGCTCACTTACCTTAGCAAAGTGCGACTAAGGCAAGTGTGTTTCCGTATCTAAGAACTCAAGTAAGTTTGGGGTGTGACACCAAGTATGATGAAGAAGATATATCACAATAGTATTCTTTAAGTTTAGAGGGTCCAGCCAAGTCTAATGAAAAAGCTGAACATCATACTATATGGAAGATCAGAACATCTTAATCACCACTAGACCCACATGAGTTCAATTTGACCGATGTTTATCATCCCAATAACGATTCTCGGCGTCTTCCTCTCTCATTGATGAAAGCATCAAGCCAACAAAACAACACATATCAAGCAGTTTACAGACTTTTCTTCCGACGTCGACTCAATAAAATGTCATATTTTTTTTGTAGATTATGTATCCAGTCTAGTTGGGACTTTCATGATGCGCAAATGTGGTACAAAAACGGTTCATCAATTGGGTATATATTTGGGCTCGACTGGAAATGTTCGGCAGGAACATTTTGGGGGGCTAAGTTTCCTCTCGACAAATTCCTTATTTTCCCACACTTGATGATTTCCAAAAATTTGGTTAAGAGTAAGGATAGGGAGACCCGGTTCGTGGACACATTTCGTAGACCCTTAAATAAGACAAAAATATGTACAAGTTTTTAATGCATTGGTGGATGCTTTGGCGGGACTCAAAACAATAAGGTATAAGCTTTTAATGCAGTGTGTCTACGAAATGTGTCCACAAACCGGGGCTCCCTAACATTTTTCTTCGGTTAAATCTTGGGTGCTATGATGAGTAATTGACTACCAGCTGAATATATTCGGCCATAAATATTTGAGTAATGCTGACTTTTTAGTAAAAAGTACTATAAAACGCGATGCGTGATCGATGCGTGGACATCAAGTCTTAAGCCTTAAAAGTTTAAGTGGCCCTTAAACGTAAAAATGCGTGAAAAGGCGTTTAGGCCTTTTTTAAATATATTTTATTATTTTTTAACTATGACAAGGATATTAGAAATACTAAAATGGTACATACCTTAAAAATATGTCAAAATGTCTTAATATTATAAAATAAAATATTATTTTTTTATAAAATTAAAAAAAAATCGCATTTTTATTGCCTTAAAAAACTCGCGTTTTTTTACACCTTACTCCTAAAAAATGTGCAATTTTTCACGCCTTAGCGCAAAAAACGTTGACCATCGTTGACCACACCTTGATCTACGCCTGGGAGCAAAACTTGGCGTATCTAAAAAGTCCCATGCCTAGGCGCGCCTTAGCGCCGCCTAGGCGCGTTTTTTAGAACACTTCTTTTTACTATCAATTCAGTACCAACTTGCTTTAGATACATTGAATTATAACGAGCTTCACACTTTGGGCGTTAATTAAAACATATTGGGTACTAAATTAGTACTAAGAGAAAGAATATGTATTTATATTCTAAATTAGCATGCAATTCGCACAATACGAGAGTGTAACTTAAAAAATATAAAAAATAATTTATAATAATAAAATAAAGTAGATAAAATTTTGCACATTAATACTTTTCGAAGGAATGTCAGTGTTCAAAACTCAAGTAAAATTCAAGAGCATATATAATCCATCACATGAAAACGATATGTACCCTAAATATATTTCCCAAACATATCTTAAAGTGAATTAAGTATTTGTACCTTATGTGTGCCTCATTTCAATGTGCAAACACGCAATGTACTTTGGATACATATATTTTTCCAATGTACAGATATGATAAAAAAAAATCAATCACTTTTAATATGAAGGTCAGAATAATTGTACGCTAAAATACTTGTATAAACACACAATGAAACAACACCCAAACATTCTACTTTTATACAATAAATACTAATTTATTGTATACCGATTCAAATAATTCTAACAACAACTAACAATTCAACAAAGTCACACAATAATTCATGGATCAATTATATGACATATTGATTCCAACACTTGACGAACATATTGATTCCAACAACTAACAATTCAAATATCGAATGTGCTTTCTATTTAATATGAAAAAGAATTCATAGATCAATTATATGACATAAAAAATCCACACAATAATTCCAACAACAACTAACAATTCAAATATCAATTATATCGCATAAGAAATTTATTTTTTATATATAGATTAATCATTGTGCAAACTGTTAAAATTGATCGAAATTGAAATTAAATTTAAAATTGGAAACTGATGCAAATAATTGAGGCCATTGTATTTTTTCAAACGTGTTAAAAGTTTACGTAATAAGCCTAAAATAAAAGAGAGGTTACCATAATTATAAAAAAGAAAAAGAAAAAGAAAAAGAAAAAAACAGACAGGTTCTGTTTAAAATTAGAAGATAGTGAATAACCTAAATTTTGATATTATGCAGTCGATCTCGGTTTAAGTTTGGCAAGCTTCTTCAAAAGCTAAGGTATAGCACAAAGAGTTACCTGGTTTGTTACGGTAGTGGTGATTCCAATGGGAGGGAAGGGTGAAAAAGAAGGCAAGGCCACATGCTAGCAAGACGCTCCACGATGGTAATTGGAGTTGATCTCTATAATAGTGACATATAAATATGGTTGCTACAATGTTTATTAGGATAATGCATGTGAACCACCATTCAGGGACTTGGTTGTATTTTCTCATGAGCCTTGCGTGCACATCCATCTTCTTCTCTTGGAAAGATGACTTGGATAAATGCCATAATTCTTTAAACCCTTATAAAAGTGAGTTAAACTGAATATATTCAAGTATGAGTGTAAAGACGACTATAGTAGCCACTAATTGATAACTGACATAATCTTGATATACCAACTCGAGGATAGTCTGTTGGGAAATCTCTTGAGGGCAAGGAACATTCATTGCAATACCCATTTTGGATAGTGTTAGTGGGCTCTCTAACGTATCCTGCAATGGTCGAGGGTGACTCTTGAACTAAAATATGAAGTGAGAGAGAGAGCCATATATATAGGTTACGTACAGAAGAGATTATATTAAAGAGAATAGGTTAAGGTAGAATATGTAGAGATCTTCGAAATAGGGATATTTAATGTCTGAGGGAAGGAATAGGATAATTAAGAGAGAGAAAGAGACAGGTGAGAAGTAGAGACGCTTGTGAGGCTGTTGCATATATAGATACATACATAATTAAGAAAAAGGTGGACATGGGAGTAGGTAATCAAAAGGTTCGGTAAGAGTGGATATAGAATCTGAATAGGTGGGGGATAGAAGTTATCTCAATCACTCGATGGAGATACCTAATTATACTACTCTTCCATTTTATATTTTTACATAGATAAATAATAAATACATTAAATGCATTTAACCCCACTTGTTTATCATTTTATAAGTATTATATAGATATCTCTCGGTCCAAGACTAAGGGTCTCTAAGGCTGCCACTCCTATAAATTTCAAAAGGGTTCGGCTATTTGAAAATAGAGGGCTATTTGATGGTTCAGCAATTAATGCTTTGGTTGTTTGAAAATGGGGTTATTTGATGGTTTAAAAATTAATTCTTTGGATATTTGATATTTCAACAATTAATGATTCGATTGTTTGAAAATAGTAGGGGGCTATTTGGTGGGAAGAAGTTTGATATCTCTAAGACATTAAACTTTTGATGTCTTAGATATGTGATTGCTCAATCCCGCTAGCGTGGACTCATTTTCATTAAAAATATGGCTCCGCGTCATCAAAATTGACCAATTACATTTCTAAGACATTGTCTTAGAGACATCAAAACTTTTTTCCCTATATGATGTTCACCAATTAATGCTTTGACTATTTGATGGTTTAGCAATTAATGCTATGACTATTGGGGGGCTACTTGATGGTTCAAGCATTAATGCTTCGGTTGTTTGAAAATAGTAAGTTGTAGCCTCGCACGATGAGTTGGCAATATATAATTCTTGCGTAAACTATATGCGAGTAACAAATATGTGTATTTAAAATATGGTTATACTGATGATTCCATTCTATGTGCACACGTCATACTTATGGCACAATTTTTGGTTTTCTAGTGTTGTGGGTGTAACACATCTATTCATCATTGTAGATATAAATAGTTGTAATGAAAAACATAGTATGTAATAGAAAGGAAATTAAATTTGGAATGTTAAAATGACAATGAGGATTGTTTAATTGCATTGTAAAGTCGAATTTAAGTACAATCGACTTAAGTCTCATTATCTTTAAGGCAAGAAGATTGGTTATCTCAATTAGTAGATTCCCTATGTTGGTGTTGATGTAAAAAATTAGATTATCTCTAATTATTTAATCACAGATAAAAAAATAAATAAGACAAAGGATTTTTAAAGTGGTTCAGCCCCGAAAGAATTGCCTATATCCACTATTTGTGTTATTGCTAACTGTTTGCAGAATTCTCGATAATGGGTTTACCAAGAAATTTCGAGTCTCCTGCTAATGAGAAGGTTACAATGTATTTATAGCCTTGAGGCGGTACAAATGAAAGAATAATAAACAGTTGTCCAATAAGCGTATGCGCCTGTGTGATAATAATGAGCATTAAATGCGCAGTCATCCTCTTGATTATCCGGATATGAATGCTCTGTACGAGATGCAGTTCGGACCACCTAAGCTACTCGGACCGCCTAAGTAGCTCGGTATACATGAGTTGCTCGGTACAGTAGAGTTCCTCTGAGAACACTTGTTTCTCGGAGCGTTCTGAGTTGGTCGGGGAGGTTTCAAAAATGTTTACGAGTGCCATGTAAATTGACACGTGTCTTCACATAATCGGTCCACGTTAGCAGAATAAATTTGGTATCAATAGAAGCCCCCAATGTTTCGTAATTTGATGTTGAAGAAAAGTATGGAACATTACGGTGCCTAAACTTTATGGATTTTAGACAAACGTTCGTTGTTTATAGCCCCTTTTTGAGTGCATAGTATCAGGCTTTTTAAAGTATTTCGAATTTTAATAACCGCTTCGTGTTTTATGCCTTTTCATCTTTTTAGCCGCCGGATACGCAATCGTCCATCTTGGTAATCATTGTTTTTCTCCATTCTCGAGGTAAAGTATTTAAACGCTTCAGAAAATTCGATCATCTTTTACTTTTTCAAATCTGCATCTTTAGAACTTCTTCACTTCTTCTCTGTCTTGTGCGTTCGTTTCTTCCATTGTTCGTTGTTAACTGATCCACCCTTTTCCTATAAGATCTTCTTCCTTCTTTTTTATTTCCTCTGTTCATCATGGTTTACCTTGTTGAGTCTCTTGATAAGTTTCGCTCTGATTTTTCTATTCCTTCCTGGGTCATATTGGAAGAGCTTTCTGAACCTTCTAACTATTTACGTTTGGCTGAGGGACATTGGTTCCCCAGTCTCTTTGTAGCTGAATGTGTCTTTTCTTTTCCTCCAAATCCCTTATGTTTGGAGTTTCGTCAATTTTTTGATGTTGTTCCTACGAAAATAGCACCAAACACTTGGAGAATAGTTAATGGAGTTCATAGGTTAAACCAAATTCATGGAACTCATTTAGGAATTCCAGAAATTATGTTTTTCTATAGATGGGTTGTTAGTGATAGCACATTTTATTTAAAAACTAGGTTTTTAAATAGGGCTTTAGTTGTCAATCTCCCAGATGCCAACAGGGATTACTTCGAGCATGGAGTTGTTATGAAAAATTGGCAACATGCTCCATTAAATGGAAATGATGTGTATCAGGGTCTTAGATGTCCTCCCTATGGCAATGGGATAGGTTGTTTTTATTTTATTTTATTTTTGAGATTGTGTTTGATAAATGCGTCATTGACATTTTAATTTTTATTTATTTGCAGTTGATAGCAAAAGAAAATCCCCCAAAGAGACTGACGTCAATTTGAAGCACTTGAAACTTATCTGGAGTTTGCACCAAACCGTCGCTGACGAACATATCAGATCAGTCTCGTACTTGCTGCAGTACAAGAGCTACACTTTGTCTTTTACTGCTCATCCAGTAGTAGGTGACATCGACCCATTACCAGACTCTGAAGGTTCCTCTCCTGAATCAAATCTTCCCCTCAGTATCAGAATGAAGAGACGAAAAGCACCCTCATATTTTGACAAATTAGATTCTGCCTCTGTAGAGGCAAAGAGAAGTAAGCAAGATGTCCCAGAAGAAGGGACAAGAAAAATTGATACACCCCCTCCAGTAGTTGTTAAAAAGGTTTCCGAGAAGCCCCAAGTGGCTCCGAGCAAGGCTGTTGCTATCTCTCCTCCCAGTGAGGTTATAGTTATATCACCGACCAAGGCATCATCCTTGGCTGAGAATGTTCCTGCTCCTACAAGGAGGTTGAAGAAAAGTTCCTCGGATAAATTGGCTGAATCTATCTCTCAACCTCTAACTGCGGGAAGTGGTGTTCCCACTTTTGTTGCTCCGAGCTCTGCCATAGGCTCGGTGAAGTCTTGGATTATCCCCGAGATCTAAGGTATTGAAGACAGTATTTCTCGGGATAGGGTTACCACCTTGGCAGCTCAACACATTGCTTCAATAAGTATTACTAGTCTAAACCTTCATTTTTTAATGTTATGTCCCTGCACTGACTTACAATTATTTTCTTTTTCCATCTGGTAACCTGTTTCAACACTATTCTGAAAAAGGATGAAGCTATTAAAGCTTCGAGCTCCTCGGGAGGTGTGGAGGAAGCATTTGTAGGTCTGACTTAGTCCTTAAAGGACTCTCGTCAGAAATATTAAGAAGATAAAGAGGCCTGGGAAACACGACTCAAGTCCATCGAGAAAAAAAAAGACCATACTGTGGAGGCCTCCCAGGATTTGGAGAGGAAATGAAAGAATTTGAGAAGAAAAATAATGAGCTTGAGGAGAAGCTCAAGAGCACTGAAGAGCTTGAGAACAAGCTTAAGAAATCTGAAGAGGAAGTTGTTAAACTTCGTGACGTTGATCGTCAAATGTAGGAGATAGAAGGGAAGATGAAGGCTGCCGAGAAAATTCATACTGAGAGGATTTCCTCAGAGAAGGCAAAGAGAAAACTGGCTGTTAAGAAGTCCTTCAGTTCTGGCTGGGACAAGGGTTGGAACAAAGGCCTAGCTGCCATGTCCTCTCAGATGGATTTTGCTAGCCTCAAATTCTTCAGGGACGGATGGATTGCTGCTCTGCAGGAGTTAAAGGTCTCAGAGAGTTCTGAACTTTTTCAGTGCCATGTTCATGGTCCTCCTCCCTCTCCTGGAGAAGAAGAAGAGGACGAAGTTGCCTCAGAAGAGTCTTTGATGATGGTTGGGGATAAGGTTCCTACTGTTGAACTTCGCTACGAGCAGCCCCAACCAACCAACATCTCGATCGATCATCTTTCTCTACCCTTCGAGCAACCTACCTCTTCGTCCAAGCCTCCTGAGGAAGTCTTAGGAAGCAAGGAGAAGGTGTAGAGTTGTTCGTACCTCTCTCTTTGCTTTTTATTTCGTTGTTGAATGTAATTCTGAACCATATACCTCTTTTTGTGATGTAATAAAATTTGAAGTTTTGGTTGTGCATCTTAAATCCCTTTTTCTTTCTCTGTTATTTATTATTGATCCATTTTATTCTTCTTGCTCTGTTTGCTTTCTTATTGATTCTTTCTATCTCCTCTTTTTGCTAGTTTATGGCTAGAATGGAGCTCTTGTCAGCCCACGATATTGAAGTGATGAAAAAATGTAATGAGTACTTCAAGGTTGGTCATGCTGACTTGACTGAAGCTCAAATCATCGACATCCTTGGTCCAGGCACTTCGGAACGAGCAGTCGAAGCCTATCAATATTTGAAATGCTTGTTCGACCGTGCAGTTGCCAATAATGTGGCATACTATGAGATGATTGAAGATCTCCGGGGTATCATCGAGGAACTTTAGCAACAATACAAGGAATCTTCTACCCCTTTGCATCAGGGGTATGAGAAAAAGTATCAGCAACTAAATGCTGACAAAGGATACGATAAGTTAGTCGCTGCTTATGATATTAAGGAGAGGACTTTGAAGACCAAGGTTGAAGAGCATAGGCAGATCGCGAAATTGCTGGAGCAAGAAAATAATAACTTGCGAGGAGAGATATCCCAACTAAAATCTGCAGCATCTACCTCGGGAGCCTTGATCCCTGTCAATGACGAAGGTTTCTCATTTTTGGAGGTTGAAAATGCTAATTTGAGAGACGAATTGGAAACTTTAAAGATAATTGGACCCTCTACATCTGCTCGCGGACGAGCAAGAGTTCCTCGGGGATGAGCAAGAGCTGCTAGGGTTACTATTGAAGAGGCGAGAACTCAAGCATCTTTGGAAAATCAAGCAGTTCAGTTGGTTACGAAGAATAAAGCTCTGGCAGAGATGTCCAAGAAGATTCTGGACCTTAACGAGCAACTTTCCACACAAGGATCCACCTTGGAGAATAAAGAAATTTTTGTGAAGAATCTCCACGAGCAGCTGGAAAGGTTGACTTACCAATTCCACAAACAGCCTAGAGAGTTTTGGATGGCTGGCTATAATGAAGCCCTCTACCATCTTGATGATCGAATCCAGCAAGCGAATAATGAAGGTTATAAACAAGGATGGTTGAATCCACTGGGTGTATTAAAATTGGAGCATGGCCATTATCTATGGGATTATCATAACCCTGGATTGCTCGAGTTGCCCGTGCCACCTTTTAAACTTGATATGAGCTGGATTCCTGCTCGGAAAATCCCTCAGTGCTTAATCTCCAAATATCTCGACGACTACAGTCTTCATTCCAACGTTGATATTTCTCGCCCTGAGCATCTGCTTGATCGGCCATCAGTGATGAATGTTCGAATGCTTCGAGATCTGAATTTCATAAATTCCCCTTATGCCTTAGACGATCCTCCTGCTGGAGTAGAACCTGTTTCAAAGGCAGAAGGGAAGAAACCAATAGAATAGGATTTTATGTAATAATTTCTACTTTCCATAGCATATGTAATCCTTCTTGTTTTGAATGAAAAATTTTGGTAATACATTTCTCACGTCATTTGTAATTTTACTTAGTATGAATGAAAATTTGTGTTTTGTCATTTCATTTTCTTCTAAATAATTTATAGATGTTTTTGCTTGTTGGTCAGTAAATATATATATATATGCTTGTGACAAACTGATCTCATTGCAGTAATTTATCAATATTTAATTCTAAATAATAGAACAACTTACACTTAATGGTATTGCCTAATTTAAACAACCGGAGCTGATTGAAATTGGCTTACTGACCAACTAGAGGGTTGAGATTTTTGTTTTCGACCAACCGGAGTTGGTGAACTTTTATTCCCCGACCAACTGCAATAGGTGGATTTTATTTTACCGACCAACCGTAGTTGGAGGGATTTATTTTGCCGACCAACCGTAGTTAATGGACCGACCAACCGTATTTGGAGGGATTTTATTTTACCGACCAACCGTAGTTGGAGGGATTTATTTATCGACCAACCGTAGTTGATGGACCGACCAACCGTAGTTGATGGACCGACCAACCGTAGTTGATGGACCGACCAACCGTAGTTGGAGGTATTTATTTTACCGACCAACCGTAGTTGATGGACTGACCAACCGTAGTTGGAGGGATTTATTTTACCGACCAACCGTAGTTGATGGACTGACCAATCGTAGTTGGAGGGATTTATTTTACCGACCAACCGTAGTTGATGAACCGACCAACCGTAGTTGGAGGGATTTATTTTACCAACCAACCGTAGTTGGTGGACCGACCAATCATAGTTGGGAGGGTTTGTTTTACCGACCAACCGTAGTTAGTGGACCGACCAACCGTGATTGGTAGGATTTTTGTTCTGAACTTGATGCGTAGTGTGTAGCACTAATACTCCGAAAAAATTTCATCAAAATGAGAGAATTGGATAAAACTTCAACACTTTATTCATACTGAAGAAAACTTCATTTACATAGGAATCCTTACTACTGATAATACTTGCGTAGATGTTCTGCATTCCATGCATTCTTAAATTCTTCCCCCTCCAAGGTTTCAATCCTGTAAGTTCCTGGGCGAACAACTTATGTTACTCTGTAGGGTCCATGCCAGTTAGCTTCCAATTTATTGTGCTTTTGAATTACTTTCTTTAGCACGTAGTCTCCTTCCTTCAAATCACACTTCTTTACTCTCTTGTTGTAGAACAGAGCTGTTCGTTGCTGGTATGCAGTATTCCTGATTGTTGCTTCTTCTCTAACTTCTTTGAGAAAATCTAGATCCAATCGCCTCATCAAGTCACTGACAGGAGAATTGAAATTCAGCACTCTGTGTGTGGGGAGGCCCAGCTCAGTAGGTATAACATCTTCACTTCCGAATTCCAGCATGTATGGAGATTCTCATGTTGCTGCTCGTGGTGTAGTACGATAAGCCCACAACACAGAATGTAGCTCGATAATCCAGTTTGCCTTCGCATCGTCCAGTCATTTTTTCAAACCATTCACTAGCGTTATGTTCGTCACCTCAGTTTGTCCATTGCTTAGGGGATGGCCTGGGGCAGAGTGGGTTTTCAGTATGTTTAACTGATGACAATATGCAGCGAATTCCTCGTTATCAAATTGAGTTCCTTGGTCTGTGATGAATACATGAGGAAGACCATATCTACAAATGATGTTCTTCCATATAAATTGATACACCTTGTCATATGTCATATCAATAAGGGGTTCAGCTTCTACCCATTTAGTAAAATAATCCACAGCGACTACGAGGTACTTGAACCTTCCTTTGGTCGTTGGGAGTGGCCCGACCAAGTCTATTACCCACATGGAAAATGGCCAAGGGGAATTAATGGGTGTTAGCAATGCTTGGGGAGCTCTTCGGATAGAGGATAAGCGTTGACATTTGTCACATTTTTTGGCATAGGTTATACAATCAGCCCTCATCGTCGGCCAATAATACCCCTGGGTCATTATTCTTTGCAAAAGCGTCCGACCCGCTACATGAGCTCCACAGGACCCTTCATGGACCTCTTTGTGACACCCTGACTAATTAAATACCGGGTGACCAGTCCTTTATTAAATTAAAATCAAGGTGACGGTTGGTTCATTCTTAGCATCACTGTCGTAAAAATATCTTTACCAATTTAACACCCTAAATAATTAAGCTAAGTGCCAAAACCATTTTAGACATTACTTTCCAAATTTTATTTATATAAACCAACATTTAAACTGGACATCATTCATAGATAAAGAATCACACAACAACTATCCTGGAATATATAAATCCAAATAACCAAACATTCAATTAATTGAATCCAACATTTAATACTTAAATGAAAAACATCCTGACAATACTAATCCCAAAGTGCAAATACTGAAAATAAATGGATTACAATATCTAATAAAACAACTGAATAATGGAAAGGGCGACACATGCCCAACTGAAATAATAGTTCTAGAAGAGGAATCAAGAAGTGGGGTCGTCTAAGCAAGAGGCCTGCAACTCCCACCTAAGCTGCAACGCGTTCCTTCCAAAGGATCCTATGCAAGACGCCCATGTGGCTGGGCACCTGTAATATATATATATATATATATATATATATATATATATATATATATATATATATATATATATATATATATATATATAAGAGGGAAAAGAAAATGGAAACGGGTCAGAGCCCGATTGTAAAAATGATTTAAAATTTGTTTAGCAAGCATTTAAAATGTTTACCGGCCAATGCAACAACATATGAGTGCGACACTCCTTTGAGAAATTCTCACCTCTCTTCTAATGTGCACACCTATCGCACTAACCTTCCCAACGGTTAAACTTGTCTTATCTTAGGTTACTCGTAAGATTTAAACTGGCAATTCAACTGTTTAAGAAGTAAATTTCATTTAATAACAAAGCTCTCAATTTAACGTTATTTTCTAATAAAGTTTTCCAATATCACATTATATTTTTCAAACAAGTATTTCCAAATTGAAATCATTTATCATCTCTTACTTACTATAAACACAGGAGGTAGTTCTCAAATTTCAGAATTTAAATATATATATTAAATACTCATATAATATATATATTCTAACAGCACCCCACATAAAAATTATGGTGCGGGCATACTCTTCTATCCAGTCCCCGTATCACTCGTATTAAGCGAAATACAAGTTCAGAAGTACTCTCGAACTGTATTAACATAAACACAAACAACATTGAGGCAAAGCATAGAGTTCTGGTCTCTAAGAGGTCAGCACATGCCCCCACGTCTCTTAGGCCGTGTGACTATCGATCCGATTAGCTTGTACCAAAGGATCTCTATCTTCTAAGGTACAAATCAATATCCCCCATAAAGATCCTATCGAGATAAGACTGTCCCAGCGCGGTAACCTCAGGGATAGCAAGTAGCACGGGCATGGTTTTTACACATTTATAATATATGCACATCACATAGTCATATATATACAACACTTATTCACATTTCTCAATTTGGTGTACCCACAACCTATAATTATAACTTCTTGTTCTGAAGACATTTTACTCACGTATCCCGTATAACGGACTCATATCATTTATTACGGTTATCTCCCTCTCGTGATCTTTAAAGTAACCTCGTCGTCCCAAATACTTAAATCATCGCTCCTACACAACCCCAAAAATTTTGTACTAATCTGAATTCCTCGAATACTGGTTTTCCTCACTCAAATTAAACGATTTCTAAAATAGGGGTAAAAATAGGAATTTCCCTAAAAATTGAAAATCTCGCTCGAACCATAATGGTTCTCGCTCGAACGACTTCCACGTGTCGCTCGAACTACTTCGAGCGACTTGTCCATCTCGCTCGAATGACTTCGCACGACATCGCGCGAACTGCACTGTTTCGTCTTCAACCTTTGGTAGATTCGTTTTTCACCATTTTTAAGCCTAAAAATCTCTTTAGTTTAATCCCAAACGTCTCCTCTTCAATCCCAATCAATAGTATCATGATTAGATAACATTAATAACTTCCTAGAATCATTAATTCATCAAAAATCATTTAGATTACATGAAATCCCAAAATTAATTCGTAAGAACCCTAATTCCCAAATTTTCAATTAAAGAACCTAATCAACATCAATTCGTTTATCCATATTAATTCCAAATTTCGTAATACAACCTCTACATATGATCAAGGTTCAAGCTACACAGATTCTCCTTACTACACATGCGATTTCTTCCTCCAAAACATATAATTTTTCAATCAAAATACGAAATTTTTATTCCTAGACTAACATGAGAGGAACATTAACTAAAATTTAGCAAGATAAATACTTGCCTGTAGATTTCAGGGTTCTGATTTGTGGACGAATTTGGTGTGTTTACGTTCCCCGTCGCGCGATCTACGCGTTGGTGGTGGTGGCGGTGCAACCGGATGAATTTTCGGCCTTGGATTGCTTGGAAAGCTTTCTACCTTCCTCTCTAATGGCCGTTCTAAGGTTGTGAGTCTGCTAACCCTAAAAGATCATTCCAAATGGCTGATATAAGCTAATAAATTTCGTGGGTTTAACTACCCAAAAATGCAAAATGTCCAAAATTCCCTCCCGGGGTGCTAAATAGGCCTAAAAATGCCCCGAGACCCAAACTAAACTCTCGGGTACACTTTTCTAACTATCTCGGCCCTTACGGACACTTTGGCGCACTCAAAACGACCATATGAGCGACTTATAATTTATTCATTTTTATTAATCAATATTTAAACCCGACGCGACACGAGCGCGTCCCGACTTAAATTTTCAAAATTGTCATTTTATTCACTCGTGACATTTAATAGTACCAATATTATATTACTTTACTCATTAGTAATATTCAACAAGTTTCCAATGATTACTAGCTCTCGTCACGTTAGTAATTAAAAATATTTAATTTTTGGATGTATTTTTAAATTAATAACTCACATTAAATTTAATAAGTCCCCAAATTTAGAAAGTATAAAAATACGGGGTATTACACTCTTCAATCAAATCTTTCACTTCGAAGGGATACACACATCTTTGCAGACCTGCTATTATTCCTCGTCTATATAAAATGCCATTAGTTATTACATAACGAGAAGCTTTAAACTTCAATTTCTTGGCCGCGAGCTTATCAGTTGGTAAAACCCCTTCTTCAATATATGCCCTGATGGGATCCATCCAAGATGGTCCTAAATCAAGGGTAATAAAGTTTATCATCAGATCTTCGTCGATGCTCCTGCTAGCCAAATTTTCTATTTGGATTGTTCTTCGTAGCTCGGTGTATGTGGCTGAGGCTAACCGAGTTAAAGCATCTGCTCTTGTATTCTTCAATCTTGGTGTTCTAATTAACTGTACTGCGTTAAAGCTCAATACAATCTACATTGCTTTCGTATAATACTTAATCATCAATTCTCCCTTTATTGCGTACACTCCCAGCATTTGATTTACGATCAACTGTGAGTCACTGAATACGATGACCTGCTCTGCCCCCATGGTTTTTGCTAAACTAAGACCTGCAATCATAGCTTCATATTCAGCCTCATTATTAGAGGCTTTGAATTAAAAGCGCAGAGCATACTCCACATCGATTTCATCCGGGCTGTTTAAAATAATCCCGACCCCACAGCATGTACTGCAAGATGAGCCATCCACATATAGGTTCCATATAGGTACCTCATCCTCAAATTTTTGATCGGACAGAGTTCCTCGGTGGAATATTTGTTGCTTCCTTTTATCCTCCCCTAGCACTTCCTACTGCTCGTCGACCATCTCCTCCTGATCGTCAACTGACTTAAGTTGATCGGGGTTAAAATTTGATGATCCTGTAACATCCACATGTTGGTCGGTATTCATCTTTTGCTCCTCGGAGGTGTCAGGATAAGTGAATTCTGCAATAAAATCTGCTACTGCTTGCCCTTTAAGTGACGACATAGGCTCATAAATTATATCATATTCACCAAGTTCTACTGCCCAGTACATCAATCTCCCTGATTTTTCGGGTTTATGAAGAGCTTGCCTCAGTGGCATATCGGTATACACAACTATGGTATGATCTTGGAAGTACGGTCTCATTCTTCTACTTGCTTCGATCAACGCTAGTGCCAACTTTTCTAGTCTTGGATATCTGATCTCTGCTCCTTGGAAGTCCTTGATAGTGTAATAAATTGGTTTTTGCACTCCATCCTCTATTGTTATCAATGCCGAGATAATCGCATTCTTCAAAACTACCAGATACAAGTACAATCTTTCTCCCATCACTGTCCTGGACAACAGTGGAGGTGCTCCCACGTATTTCTTCAACTCTTAAAAGGATTTTTCGCATTCATCATTCCACTCGAAAGTCTTTCGGAGTGTTTTGAAGAATGGTAAGCATCTGTCAGCTGCTCGTGATACGAATCTATTAAGTGCTGCAACTCGCCCTGTGAGACTTTGCACTTCCTTCTTCGTCGTTGGAGATCGTAGCCCCAATAGAGCCTTGATCTTTTATGGATTTGCTTCAATACCTCGTTGGTTGATAATATACCCGAGGAATATGCCTTCTCGTACTCCGAATATGCACTTGGTAGGGTTCAACTTCATTTGATATTTATCTAATTGATCAAAGGTTTGACCTAGATCAATTAGATGGTCAGCAGCTTTCTTGCTCTTCGTCAGCATATCATCAACATAAACCTCCATATTGTGACTGATTTGCTCTGCAAACACCTTCTTCATCAGCCGCTGATATGTTGCACCTGCATTTTTCAAACCAAAAGGCATAACATTATAACAGTAAGTTCCCCTAGGGGTAATAAAAGAGGTACTCTCCCTGTCTTCAGGTTTCATTTTAATCTGGTTGTAACCAGAATAAGCATCCATGAAGCTCAACAGCTCGTTTCCAGAGGTAGCATCCACTAATTGATCAATTCGGGGCAACGGAAAATGATCCTTTGGGCATGCCTTGTTGAGGTCGGTGAGGTCTACACACATCCTCCACTTGTTGTTCTTCTTCTTTACCATCACCACATTAGCTAACCAGTCTGGATATTTGACATCTTCAATAAAGCAAGCTTTTTGGAGCTTCTCGACCTCCTCTTGTATAACTTGGTTCTTCTCGGGGCTGAACACTCTTCTTCGCTGCTTCACAGGTTTGATTTCCTTGTTCACATTAAGTTCGTAACACAAGAAATTTGGGTCTATTCCTGGCATATCTTCATGGCTCCATGCGAAAGTTTGTTTTCTGCTTTTTAGGAAGGCTATCAATTCCTGTTTTAGTGGGGTGTCCAACGATGAACCGATTTGAGTTGTTCGTTCCGGGTGTTCGTCGTCCAGAATGACATTTTCAGTAGCTTCCACCACCTGACCTTTTACGAGCTGCGACTCATCCCTAGGATCTAACGTTTCAATTTCTGCACCTTCATCCACTTGATAGGTGGTAGTCTTTTTCCTAGATTCTTCTAGTTTTTCTTGCTCGACAGATTAATAGTAGCATTCCCGAGCTACTTTTTGGTCACCCTTCACAATTCCTACTCCAAAGTTAGTTGGAAATTTTAGGCATTGATGTATAGTAGATGGTACTACTTCGAACTTCTTCAATCCTACCCTTCCCATGATGATATTTTAAGCTGATTGGACATTTTTATCCATCACGAAAAAGCGCACTCTTTCTGTTCGATAAGCAGGCCATGTACCGATGAACATATCCAATTTGATCGTCCCAAGTGGAAAAACTTTCTCGCCAGTAAAACCGAGGAGGGGCCTATGATATGGATCCAACTGAGATAGCTTTAGGTTCAAACTATCAAAACATGGGTAGAACATAATATCTGCCGAGCTGCCATTATCCACCAAGACTCGCGAAATCACTACTTCCTTCATCCTCATTTTGATCACCAATGGGTCATCATGAGGATATAGGACACCTGCGAGGTCATTCTTGGAGAAACCAATGACCAGTTTATCTTTGTTTACCTTCCTCGGGCGATCATCTTCAACTAGATTTATCCGTTGAATATACGAATAAGTTTGAGCCTCGTTGAGGTAAGCTTTCCTTTCTGCAGTAAGGTCTCCACCTCCTGCATCTCCACCAGTAATAACATTGCAATCAAATGATCCAAAACGGATAGAAAATACCTCACGTTCTGGCTATTTTGGTCTTTTAGGGAGATCGGGGTCGTCTTGATCTTTATCCAGGTCTTCTTCATGATTTCTCTTCTTATCTTCTTTTGTTCGCCGAGGAGATCTAGACCTCTGCCTTTCTCGGTCGTTGCATTTTCCACCATTTCGGCGATCCACATACTTGTTCAATTTTCCTCCCTGATGAGCTCTTCAATTTCATTCTGGAGAGTTATACAGTTTTTGGTCATATGACCCTGATCCTTATGGAACTCGCAATATTTGGACTTATCCCTCTTGTCAGGATCTGTCTTCATTTTTTCAGGCCATTTTAACTCCTCGATGTTCTTTATCTCTTCCAGAACATGGTTTATGTCTACTTTCAAAGGAGTATAGTTTCCAAATTTCATTATCTGTTCCAATGCTTGCTTATCTCTTGACTGCTTGTTACCACCATTATTCTTCTGATCCTTCTTCTCAATCTTCTCGGACTCAACTTTGGTCTCCTTAGTGTCCATGCTCTTCTTTGCAGCCATAGCTTCCTCGGCATTCATGATTTTGGCTGCTTTTGCCATTAATTCTGACATGGTCCTAAGTGGATCTTTGGCCAGAGTATAGTACAATTTATTTGGAGACAATCCACTCATCAGAGCAGTGATTGCTGTCTTTTCCTCGTAATCAATAACTTTGAGCTTCTCGTTATTGAAACGAGTACTATAATCCCTGGTGCTCTCACCTGCTTTTTGTCTAACACTTAACAAGTGTGCTACTCGCTTAACTGGTTTTGCTCCAAAACAGAAGTTTCCAATAAAGAGCTCGACCAGTTGAAAGAAATTTGCAATCTTCCCCCGAGGAAGATTGTTGTACCATATTTGAGCAGATCCAGTGAGAGTTCCTGAAAACGCCCTACATCGCATCTCGTCTGGAACATCATAGATATCAGCAGTTGCCTGATATTGTTTTATATGGAGAACAGGATCAATTTTTCCATCATATTTTGGTGTTACCACTGGGGCTTTGAACTTTGATGGTGTGGGAAAATTCACAATTGCTTGGATAAAAGGTGTCCCTTGGACAAAAGTTATTTGTAGAGGATTTTTAGCCTTAGCCATTTCCCCTAGTCTATCCTCCAACCTCTGAATAGAGCCTTTCCATGCGTTATTTGCCTCCTCGAGCCTGTTGGTCCGAGCAACTGATCGTGTTGAATTTGCCTCTTGGGATCTTTCACGACGAGCAGCTGGTCGGGATTGGGCAGAACCTTCCTTTAAATCAGAGAATCGTTGAGAGTTCCTCGACACCATCCTAGGGGGACTTTTATTCCTCCTAGGACCCAAACAATCAAAGGGAGAGACTCTACTCAATCTTTCAAGAGCACTGGTCCTTTCTGGAGATAGAGTGACGTTTTGTTCAGTATCTGTGGTTCGTACTGATGAAGTTCGGCCAGGTTGATAACAAAAATCATTAGATCTATCAGTGCGATATGAATCGACATGTCTAGATCGAGATTCCTCTGGGAGTAATGTTCGTCTAGTTCGCGAGGAAGGTAATTGGGTATTTCTCTGAATGCTTCGTTGTCCTGACTGGGCAGGTGCTCCACCCTGGATAGTTTGCATGAGTTGTCGCATGGTTTCTTGCATGGCGGTCTGGCCCTGAGCTAAATTAACCATTATTCCAGCCAGATCTTGGACACTTGGAGGAGTGGATGGATTTTGGGGGTTTCCAGCGTTTTGATTACTGGATTCAGGATTATCAGCCATTAGAGATGAATTGTTTTGGTGAAAAACAATAGTTTCAGTCGCTTCCCACAGACGGCGCCAATCTATTGATGTAAAAAATTAGATTATCTCTAATTATTTAATCACAGATAAAAAATAAATAAGACAAAGGATTTTTAAAGTGGTTCAGCCCTGAAAGAATGGCCTACATCCATTGTTTATGTTATTGCTGACTGTTTGCAGAATTCTCGATAATGGGTTTACCAATAAATTCTGAGTTCCCTGCTAATGAGGAGGTTACAATGTATTTATAGCCTTGAGGCGGTAAAAATGAAAGAATAATACACAGCTGTCCAATAAGCGTATGTATCTGTGTGATAATAATGAGCATTAAATGCGCAGTTGTAAGGACACAAATTTCCAATTGAGTCCTTTGTAGTTTTTGGCTCAATTCCGGACAAAAACATTTGAGTCATAGGATAGAGTTCAAGTTTATCCATTCAAGCCTATGACGTGTTTGTTGAAGACGTAGCGGCCAAGATATTAAAGCTTCATCTAATGCCGTGTGTGTTTGTGCCTCGTTTCTACGTCATCAACATGGTTCCATTGCTCCTAAGGTATGAATGCATTTTTAATATATATATAAATAGGAGCTTGGAACATTATTTATTGGGTGTATGTTAGAAATTTATTTTGGGTGTTAGAACTTTTTTGTAAACTTTTTTGAATTCATAATTCTAAATATTTTGTTCTCGGACACCTTTCAGTAAAAAAATCATATCAAATCCAAAAAAAATCAGAATGACACGAAACTGGCGGCCACGCGTTCGTATCGAAATTATCTAGAACCATGGTCTGAGATCTCGTTAGATAGGTCGTTCGAACGACCTCGTTCGAACGACTTCTCGTTCGAACGAGTTTTCAAACGAGAATTTTTTTTTCTTTCTGTCTCTTCGTTAGAAGTCTCGTTCGAACGAGATTTCTAACGAAAAAACAGCGGGAACAGTTTTAAGCCAGTTTTTTCCACTTTTCCACTACTTTGCCCCACTTCCTTTTTGACATACTTCTTAAGTGCGGGAACTAACTTTTTGAAGACAACTTTTTCACATTCTAAGAGTCTTTTGAGAGCAAAACTTTTAAGAAAAAGTTCCATGTTTTGTGTTTGATTTTTATGGATTAAACTCATCAAAAATTACATACACACCCACTTATTTAGTTTATTCCAAGTACCTATTGATATATCATTGCTTGGAGACTTTTGGCACCTGGTTTTCTCTACACCAACAAGAAGAGAGTTTGGGTTCTTCTCTACCCCAAAAAGGGAGAAAAGTTTATTGCGGTGTTCTCACTCGAAGAAAGGCTTCGCGTGTGGATTGACGGTGACCATAGCCCCATCGATGGAGTTTGAGACTGTGAAGGAGTCCACGGTTATACACTAGGCGGAGGTTGAAGACCGAAGGAGCGCGTCAAGGCTTGGACGGACTCAAGTCAGTTTGTGTAAGTCCTCTTGTGTCGAGTCTTTGTAAAAACTACCATACTTAGTGAATTCGTGGCTAGGGCCGTCCGAGGTTTTTCCCATTTGGGTTTTCCTCGTACATCCGGCGTAGTGCGATTGATATTTATTTTATCTTGCTATATCACCTAGATGCATGCTTAGGACTAAAAGATAAAATTAGTTCAAAATCAAAATCTATTTAATTTGGTGAAAATTTAATGTTTGGGTATGTTCAATTTAATTCAAGTGCAAAATTACTTTATCTTGATAGCATGCAAGTTTAACTTGAATTGGATTAATGTGTGTTTAAGTCTAAATGAAAATTGTGTGTGTAGTTTAATTTCACTTTTCGTTTAGTTTTAATTTTTTTTCATAAGTTGGTTTGTTCTCTTTAAGAAAAGAAAATTTTAAATAACTTTTGAAAAAATAAAATTTGAACCATTTCATTATATTTGAATTTAAAAATTGGGGGCTTCCCGCACTTTCAAATTGGTATCAGAGCCAAAGCGATAAATTATTTCGTTAAAGATCTTTTAAATAATTATTGGCTAAAATGGAATTTTCTCCATTTTCAAAATTTCCTATTTTCGATGGTTCAAACTACGCGTATTGGAAAGCGCGAATGAAATCGGCACTAAAATCTATCGATGAGAGAGTTTGGATGTCTGTTGTTAACGGGTGGTCCCCACCTACTCATTTAGTAGATAATGAGCGTGTTCCCAAACCCACCGATAGATGGAGTGAGGGTGAATTTAAACTTTCTAACTTTAATTCCCGAGGTTTAAATGCCTTATTTAGCGCTGTCACGCCAGATGAATTCCGACGCATTATGACGTGTGAGACCGCTAAAGAAGCGTGGGATATTTTGCAACTCACTCATGAAGGTACTAGTGTCGTTAAAGCTTCGAAACTTCAAAACCTCACCACTCAATTTGAAACTATCAAAATGAATGAAAAAGAAACTTTTGATGAATTTTATGCTAGACTTTCTGATATTGTTAATTCATCTTTTAACTTGGGAGAGAAAATACCCGACAACCGAGTTGTAAAGAAAATTTTAAGGTCCCTTCCCGATAGATTTATTCCAAAAGTGACCGTTTTAAATTCTTTACCAACTTTAGCCTCTACGAAATTAGAAGAGCTTGTAGGTGATTTACAAACCTATGAACTAGACATGCTCCCCTCTAAAACTGAAAAGAAAATTGAAAAGGGCGTTGCTTTAAAAGCCCGAAAAGAGGTCAAACAAGCAGTAGAGAGCGAGAGTGATAGTGATTCGGAAGACATGGCTTTGTTTGCTCGTAAATTTAGAAAATTTCTTAAATTTAACAAAGATAAATTTAAAAATGATTTTAAGAAATTTGAAACTTCTAAGTATGACAAAATCGAGAAGATCCCTAAACCCAATAATGAAAATTTAAATAGGGACGAGTCAAATAGGTGTTTTGGTTGTGAGGGTTATGGCCATAGGGCTTTTGAGTGCCCCACTAAACTAAGGAAAGAGGGTAAGCGACCCATTTCATATAATGCGACCCTTAGTGATAGTGATACGGAAGAGAAGCCCGATTCCCCCACTAAGAAAAATTTTGTGGCGTTTATGGCTAGTCATGTGAGTGATAGTGAGAACTCATCGATTGATGAAACCTTAACACATGACACTTCCAAGGTCAAAGTTTTTGATTCCCTTGTTTTTGATGATAGTGAGAGTGGAGAAGAAAGAGAGAGTGAAAATGAAGAAGAGGTTAATGTGAGTGAACTTCAAAATGCTTTTCAAGAACTTTATAAAGAATCTATTAAATTGAAAAGAGCTAATTTGAAGTTAGAAGCGAGTTTAAGAGAGAGTGTCAAGGTCGTTGATGATAGTGCTTTAATAGAAGACCTTAGGACACGTGAGAGGACTCTTCGAGAGAAGCTTGAATTTGTAGAAGGCGAGAGAGATAGCCTTATGGGTTTAATGGAATCCTTGAAAAAGGAGCTTCTTGCTTTTGAAGAGCGAAATGTTTTACTAGAATCTAACATTTTAGAATTGAATAATAAATTAAAAGATTCTAGTAATGTCAAATTTGATTTGGAATGTCGTTCGGAAAAACTAGATAAAATGTTAGGAACGGTCCAAATTAAAAATGACACTTGTGGTTTAGGCTTCAATTCTTGTAATGAATCTACTCATAAAGCCAAGACCAATGTTTTAGGAGAATCTACTAGGAATGAATTTAAAGATCACTCCTTGGGTAAATCTTTTCGACATGTTTTTACTTGTACCCATTGTGGTCGAAAAGGTCATCTTCGGAAATTTTGTTTTGATCTTAAACGAATTCCTAGAAAATCCCATAGTAAAGTAACCATGGTAGTTAAAGTTCCTACACCCCAAGATAGTCATTCTTCATTAATTTGGGTTAGGAAATCCGACTTGGTTGCCTTGCAAAATAGGATTTTTGATTCTCATTTACTTTCACATACTTCCTCCCTTGCTAAATTTAAAGGTTGAATGTGTTAGTGCTTTATGCATACTCTAGATTTTTGTGCTTCATATTATATATCATTGCTAGATGTATGCATGTTTAGTCATTTTCTAGTCATTTCCTCATTTCATATCATATGCTAGAAATTATGACTTGTTTATCTTTTTGTATTATATTTTGTATTTGCATTTATTGAAAAATATAAAAAGATTTTTGTTTATCATTTGTGTTTTATCTATTTCATTTAAGCTTAATGAAAAATACAAATGATTTTTGTTTATTCTTTTGAGCATATATCTTTATTTTTGGTTAAAAATGTCAAAAACTCAAAAAGATTTTATTTTGTGTGTATTTTAGTTTGACACACTTTATGTGGCATATATTTGTGTTTGAATCCCATCTTTTACGCTCCCAAGTGGCTAGAACTTTTGGTTTAGATTTTCAATCCTTAAAATGTTCTTTACCATGTTTTATATGGAGTAGTTGGATTTTGTATTGTTTAAATGGATTCTATTTTTATATGCCTCTTTTCACACATGCACGAGCTCTTTTGAAATTTTAACTTCATATGTATATTTGAGCTATGTGAGGTGTTCTCCTACCAATCTTGCCATCTACATATTTGTGACTTAGGAGGACTAGTGCATGTCAAAATCTGTTGCATGTGAGATTTGTGTGAAAAATGAAAACATGATAAATAAAAATGTGCACGGGGAAGGGCTCCGAAAGGACTAAGTGATCCTTTGCGATAGTAAGCCACCGTTTGAATGGACCTAAAAGAAATACGTGGTCCAAAGGCCTAAAAACAGAAAATATGGCATTAAAAAGAAAAATAATTGCCAAGGCCTATGTTTGTTTGATAAATTCATTCTAAAGCAAAAGAATATATATGCTTATTGAGGGAGAATTGGATGGTATATCAACGGTTTGCACAATGTCCGTTTATCCTAGTTGCGTATTTCATGTCATGACTCTATTGGTTTGTAGAATCATCAATATGCTAGGCTTGTATGCATTGTGTATGTTTGTTCATTGAGTTCATTATATATTGTCACATGAGGTTATATTCAAATGTGATGAAGTTTGCAATCAAATGAGAACTCCGTGAACGTTTATTAAGTGTTTGGGTCTAAATTTAATTGTTGCTAGTTCACACCCCTACACTTCCGTTTCCATATGACACATTTTTGCCATACGAGTGTGAAAGACTCCTATTATATTTTGTGTGTGTCATGTGTGTGTTTATATCTATATATTTGTGCTTATGCATTCTTGATAAATTTCTAGTACATATATATGATATTTTGTTTGTCCTTGCCTTACTTTATAGTCCATCCATGCTTATACTTCATGATTGGTATCCATCTTGGATTAGTTATGCTTTTGGTGCTCATGTGCTTTAATGTCTTAACACTTTAAGCTTCACAGTGTTTATTAGTTCTTTATCCTTTGCCTATTCCTGAACAAAAAGGGGGAGAAATGATAGGGGGAGAAATGGTATCTAATCCTATTATTATCGTATCTTAGTTTGGGGGAGATTTATCTTAGGGGGAGACGTCTTTCTAAGTAAGTCATGTGTTTGATAAAGGGGAGAATTAACTTAGGGGGAGTAATTTAATTAATTGCATTTAATATTCTGATATTCCCTATGCGTTTGATAGTTTGCTTAAGTGTGCAGGTATTCTACTAAAGCGGCATATTTAAAAGGCAAAGTGCTTAATCCTTGGGTTGAGTCAAGTTTGGGTGGGTTATGTTATGTTTTGAGTCTAGTGAGCTTGACGGCCCTTTAGGATTTTTGTTTAGTTTTTGTCCCGGAATAGCCAAAGGGGGAGATTTGTAAGGACACAAATTTCCAATTGAGTCCTTTGTAGTTTTTGGCTCAATTCCGGACAAAAACATTTGAGTCATAGGATAGAGTTCAAGTTTATCCATTCAAGCCTATGACGTGTTTGTTGAAGACGTAGCGACCAAGATATTAAAGCTTCATCTAATGCCGTGTGTGTTTGTGCCTCGTTTCTACGTCATCAACATGGTTCCATTGCTCCTAAGGTATGAATGCATTTTTAATATATATATATAAATAGGAGCTTGGAACATTATTTATTGGGTGTATGTTAGAAATTTATTTTGGGTGTTAGAACTTTTTTGTAAACTTTTTTGAATTCATAATTCTAAATATTTTGTTCTCGGACACCTTTCAGTAAAAAAATCATATCAAATCCAAAAAAAATCAGAATGACACGAAACTGGCGGCCACGCGTTCGTATCGAAATTATCTAGAACCATGGTCTGAGATCTCGTTAGATAGGTCGTTCGAACGACCTCGTTCGAACGACTTCTCGTTCGAACGAGTTTTCAAACGAGAATTTTTTTTTCTTTCTGTCTCTTCGTTAGAAGTCTCGTTCGAACGAGATTTCTAACGAAAAAACAGCGGGAACAGTTTTAAGCCAGTTTTTTCCACTTTTCCACTACTTTGCCCCACTTCCTTTTTGACATACTTCTTAAGTGCGGGAACTAACTTTTTGAAGACAACTTTTTCACATTCTAAGAGTCTTTTGAGAGCACAACTTTTAAGAAAAAGTTCCATGTTTTGTGTTTGATTTTTATGGATTAAACTCATCAAAAATTACATACACACCCACTTATTTAGTTTATTCCAAGTACCTATTGATATATCATTGCTTGGAGACTTTTGGCACCTGGTTTTCTCTACACCAACAAGAAGAGAGTTTGGGTTCTTCTCTACCCCAAAAAAGGAGAAAAGTTTATTGCGGTGTTCTCACTCGAAGAAAGGCTTCGCGTGTGGGTTGACGGTGACCATAGCCCCATCGATGGAGTTTGAGACTGTGAAGGAGTCCACGGTTATACACTAGGCGGAGGTTGAAGACCGAAGGAACGCGTCAAGGCTTGGACGGACTCAAGTCAGTTTGTGTAAGTACTCTTGTGTCGAGTCTTTGTAAAAACTACCATACTTAGTGAATTCGTGGCTAGGGCCGTCCGAGATTTTTCCCATTTGGGTTTTCCTCGTACATCCGGCGTAGTGCGATTGATATTTATTTTATCTTGCTATATCACCTAGATGCATGCTTAGGACTAAAAGATAAAATTAGTTCAAAATCAAAATCTATTTAATTTGGTGAAAATTTAATGTTTGGGTATGTTCAATTTAATTCAAGTGCAAAATTACTTTATCTTGATAGCATGCAAGTTTAACTTGAATTGGATTAATGTGTGTTTAAGTCTAAATGAAAATTGTGTGTGTAGTTTAATTTCACTTTTCGTTTAGTTTTAATTTTTTTCATAAGTTGGTTTGTTCTCTTTAAGAAAAGAAAATTTTAAATAACTTTTGAAAAAATAAAATTTGAACCATTTCATTATATTTGAATTTAAAAATTGGGGGCTTCCGCACTTTCAGCAGTCATCCTCTTGATTATCAGAATATGAATGCTCTGTACGAGATGCAACTCGGACCGCCTAAGTAGCTCGGTATACATGAGTTTCTCGGTACAGTAGAGTTCCTCGGAGAACACCTGTTGCTCGGAGCGTTCTGAGTTGGTCGGGGAGGTTGAGTTCCTCGGAGTCAAGGTGTTGTTCAAAAATGTTTGCGAGTGTCATGTAAATTGACACGTGTCTCCACATAATCGGTCCACGTCAGCAGAATAAATTTGGTATCAACAATTGGTTTCTCTCAATTGAAGAAACCGGCTGAGATAGAGTTTTTAGCAGTAGAGAGAAGAGTCTGAAATTATATTGAGAAAAAAGAGGTGAAAGCATGGGTCATAAATTTGGATTCTTAATGTAAAGCAACAAAACAAATGCGATAACTTTATTATAAGACCACAAACATCTAAATAGAAATTCAACAAATTATAATATAAATATTAAGTACCTTGCAAAATATGAAATATTTGGAGAGGCCATTAAGACAATAAATAAAAGGTAAAGAAACATATCATTAAGACATGCACAATTATACATACAAAAGTTACCAGTGCATTGGAACTACTAATTAGCATGACTATAAAATAACTTACTTTGAAAAGATAAACTATTATTTATTACACATATGGGTGAAAATAAACTCCACTGTATGCATGAAAAAAACTATATGTGTGAGTAAGAACCCAAGAAAAATCAAATGCATATCTAACTAAGGATATGTGGAGAAATATTAAACATTGAATAATACACAATTTATAATGATTAATGAATAGTAAAATTACAATTTAGATAAACTTATAGATAGACAGGAGAATGAGAACTCGCCTAGTTTATGCAATTAAGAGGCTTAATAAATTTGGCAACTAATCTCCTATAAAATAGTCGAGGTATAAGCAAGAATCATTGCTTAAAATTGTGCATATATAAAATTTAACTAGCAATGATCATCAAACCAACCACATGTAAATTTTTATCTCTGAAAAATAAAAATAAAAACACATTATGTATAAATAAAAAACCCCAAACCACTAAGAATCCCACAAAAATAACATAAAGAAAAATCCACAAACACTCATTTTAAAACCTCAAACAGGTCTAAGGTTTATTAATTCAGCTCACCCATTTAGTAGCACCTTTCTGCGGGTTATCCTTTTTTGAGATATTCTAACTACGAGGCTAGCTGCCCACTTAAAATGCATCAACTGATCCTATTTATTCTTAGCCCGAGCTATAGATAATTTTGCAATAGTTGTACCATAATTTGGTTTTGTAGTGATAAAAAATTATATCACTACAAAACCAAAACTACTGTGCAAATGCAGTCCAAATACTTACAAAACCAAAAATATATTGCCAAAATTACCAAACATTATATGAAATCTAAATACTTTATGAAACTCATAAAGATAACATTAAAATTCATAAATACTTTATCAATGTCCACTGTCACTTTGTCCAAATAAATACGGTAAAACAAATTAAGGTTTTTAAATTGGAATTGTTCTAGAGGGGCCTGATTCCTGAACTCCCTAGAAAAATAGTCAACAATGCTTGCTGAAAAACTATTGGGCCTTAAATAAACTCGCAAAGGTATATACTTACCTTCTAAAAGAGCTTCACGTTCTTCATCAGTGGTCACATTAAGTGCTCTCAAGAATATTGCAATATTCTGAGAATTCTTAGGATCAGGCACTCGATTCTCTTGATTCATTGACAAATGAGCTGATCATGGGGTTATCAAATTTGAAGAGTTCATCACTAAAAATTTCTCAATTAATTCCTCGTTCAACCTATAACAAAATCCACGTACTATAAACTTAAAAACAGAGTCCATCCAAATTAATAGTCCAAATTTCACTGACCCCTGCCATCCTAATCTTAGTCTGGCGTTAACTTTGTTTAAAACCTCCGAAGCCATTTTAGTCGAGTCTCAAAATAGATCCATCATTAAAATCTTAGGTCCCGTTTGTTTTTACCTCTTAAGTCTGAAACTGAACCATTCAGATTTAAGAAGTATTAAAAAGTGTTTGTTTTTTTAAATGATTAAGAGGTTAACGGTTATATTTCGCTCTTAATGATTAAGAGGTAAAGTTACGTCTGAAGTCTGAATCAGTCTAAATACATTCATTCAGAGTTATATTCAGACATAAAAACAAACATATTTTTCAGATTCAGACTTCAGATTTAATGTTCAGATTTCAGATTCAGATGAAAAAACAAACGCAACCTTAAAATCTCCCTTTTATTATGTATTTTCTAAGTTCTATCTCTACACCAAAATAGTTTTCTTCGAGTGGGAGGAGAGAGAGAGAGAGAAAGAGGGTTTGGATTTGATAAATTGGAATATCTAACCATCTTGAGTTTACTAATGTTGAACCAAGGGTTGAATCAGGTAGTCCAAGTTGAATAATTCAAGATCTTGACTGCAAAACCATCGATTGGTCCCTTAAAGAACTATTGATGATCCTTAGGTACGTGGTCTACTCTGCCAAGGCCACTCAATAAAAAATTCTGTAGACCGTCATCTTGACATATCATAAAATTCGTTTGAGATTTTGCGTCGTGTCTAAAATCGTCGTTCCTCAACATCATATCCAGGACGATAATGGCTACCAACCCGTGTTTTCTGACTACTCAGATTTTGAATTAAATAAAATCCCAGTTGGAATATACATGGGCAAACAATTAATGACACCGAAGAGAAAGATGTTAGAGTAAAATTTAGAATCTCACTATTCCCACTCCAAATTTACATTTCTCCACTCCATCTTTTTGCTAAAAGACTTCACTACCCTTAATAATTACTTTTCACATATTTATCTTCATCTCACTCCAACTTTTATTACTAACAACTCAATTGAGAGTACATATTGAAGGAGGAGATATCTTCTAATATTTACAAAAAAAAATGCAAATAAATAGCCACATAAAGAATAAATTTCCAAAAAAAATTATTAATACATTTACTTATAAAAAAAATTAGTTTGAACAAATATAATATTTTGTCAAAAATCTATTATTTATTTTAAAATACATAATATTCTGAAAATAAAAAAAAATATTTTGGATATAAACAAATCTAATATTCTGGAAAATAATTTTTAAATATTCTGAGAATAAATAATATTCTGGGAAAAAATTATTATTATTTATTATAGAAATGGAAGTTAATCAAAAAACTATCTTTAAATACGTAATATTTTAGAACTAAAAAACATAATGTTTTGAATATAAACATCCTGGTATTCCAAAAAATAATTTTTTTAACATTCTAAAAATATAAAAAAAAAATCTGTTTTTATTTAAAAAAACATTCGGTTATTTATAAAAAAAAATGTATTATTATTTTTTATTGAAAAGAGAGTTAATAAAAAACTGTTTTATTATTTATATGAAAAAATAAATTCTTTTTATAAAAAAAAATGTTGACGATAATTATATCAAATAAAAAATGGACATCATTTTTATGAAGAAAAACTGGACGAAACTTTTATTATAAAACATAACTTTTTCATAAAACTGTATTTTTTTTTTGTAAAAAACTAAGTTGTGATTTTTATAAATTACTATTTTTCGCATTTTATACTTTAATGCACCACACGACACGAATAGCGTAATTATAATTTTCAATCAAAAATGAATACAATATGACACGAATAATTTGTTGTGAGTGACACAATATTAAATTAATAAGTTTACTCGTGCTATTCAAGTCATGTTGCATTTAATGTGCCGTGAAAATTTTAAACCACGCTATTTGTGTCATGTCGTGTATTAAAGTATAAAATACAAAATTAGTAATGTGTCAAAGTCACAACTTAATTTTTTTACAAAAAAATACAATTTTATAAAAATAGTTGTGTTTTATAATAAAAGTTTCGTCCAGTTTTTCTTAATAAAATTGATGTCCATTTTTTATTTGATATAATTATCGTCAACATTTTTTTTATAAAAAAAATGTCCATTTTTTATATAAATAACAAAACAGTTTTTTATTAACGCTCGTTTCAATAAAAAAAATAATACGTTTTTTTTATAAATAACTGAATGTTTTTTTTAAATAAAAACAGACTTTTGTGATTTTTTATATTTTTAGAATATTAAAAAAATTATTTTCCGGAATACTAGGATGTTTATATTCAAAACATTATGTTTTGTATTTCTAAAATATTACGTATTTAAAAACAATTTTTTGATTAACTTCAATTTCTCTAATAAATAATAATAATTTTTCCCCAGAATATTATGTATTTTCAGAATATTTAAAAATTATTTTCCAGAATATTAGATTTGTTTATATTCAAAATATTATGTTTTTTTATTTTCAGAATATTATGTATTTTAAAATAAATAATAGATTTTTGACAAAATATTATATTTGTTGAAAATTGAAACTAATTTTTTTTTATAATAATTTTTTTTGGAAATTTATTCTTTATGTGGCTATTTATTTGCATATTTTTTTTGTAAATATTAGAAGATCTCTCCTTCAATTTGTACTCTCAATTGAGTTGTTAGCAATAAAAGTTGTGAGATGAAGACAAATATGTGAAAAGTAATTATTAAGGGTAGTAGAGTCTTTTAGCAAAAAGATGGAGTGGGGGAATGCAAAAAGTAATATGAATCTTCAAGTATATTTTTATACATCAAAAAACCCAAAAGGGGGATTCACACCATAATTCCCAATTTAGAGTTACCTCATTTTTTCTTAGACATTCTACACACTTTGCACACTTAATTATAAATAAAAAGAGATACTCTATATTTGTATTATAAGTTAGACCCCAGCCTTATTTTTCCTTTGAACTGCATGGATTTTGATGTCATTTTACGCTATGCGGCATCACGAAGTCATTTGTAAATTCGAGTCCTTCTTTAATTTTATGTTTTGGTCATGTTTTTATATTAGCATTTCATCCATGTAGTTAGCATGTTCTATCCATGTTAGTTAGTTTTCTTACCTTTATCACTTCCTTAGTTGTCCTATATATGCGTATTCACTCTCCATAGTGGTATTATAATTTTGGGACTCCGCTCATACTTTAATTAATTTTACATGCTTCTTAGGTTCCTTACCTCTTTAAAATGTGTAAGGAAAAAATTTTGATTGAGTCAATTTGTATCTATTGGATTAATTCCGAACAAAAAAATTTGAGTCATAAGGTAGGCTTTGAGTTATTGACCTTTCAAGCTTATGACGTATTTAATAAAGACGTAGTGGCAAAGCTTCAAAGATTACATATTATGTCGTATTTCGTTCCACGTTTCATCGTCATATTTTTTAGGATCTCTCAGGTATAAATGCATATTATTTTCATCCTTTGAAATTTAGTTTTAGATGTTATGTTTTTAATTAAATCTTTAGAGATATTTTTAATATATTTTCCAAAAGAAAAATATTTATGTTTTGCTTCATTCGAATGAGTTTAAGCGTTCATTCGACGAGATGTGGAGTTCGTTAGAACGACCTTCCAATGAACATCAAATGGGGTACTTCTATTTATCAGAGGTATATACGTTCGAATCTCGTTCGAAGTTAGTTCTAACGAGATCACGTGTTCGTTCGAATAAGGTCTAAGTTTGTTAGAACAAGATAAGGTTTATGTTCGAAACGAACCTTATGTTTTAATTCGAACGATATCTCTCAAAAACTATGCCGCCTTAAAAAACATGTTTTCTAAATAAAGGGGATCATGCGTCAATTTTTAGATAGAGTTTTGGTGAAATTTGTTTTCCAATATCAATCCAAAAGCTCCCAAACCCTAGTTTCACCCAGCAACTTTAAAAATCTAAATTACAATCTTTGTAGGGTTTGAGATCTTGTTTTGTGGGTAACAAGAAGGTTTTACTCATCTTTTTTTAGTACATTTCATACGTTGGATTTCACGTTTACTATTTACACAGGGTGAACTCACTGCTTGTAGTATTGCTTGAAAAAATGGTGCATCCATGTTTCGTATCCATGGACTTTTTCTGAGCGTGTTCGGTGGATACTAAGGCATGTGTGGACTCACATGTTGTGGCAGCTTGGATGGGTGGATTTCTGTGTTGCATTGTGGAGGAGAGGTTAAAGATCAAAGACTCATCCTGGTTTGCGAGAGCGTCAAGCCTATGTAGTAAGTCATTGATAGACTTTTGTAATGCCTTATCGTAATGATTTGTATAGCTGGGTCGTCCAAAAAAATTTCGTTATGAGTTTTCCTCATACATCAACGTGTTGTGCAATTGATTTTTTTTATTTAATCTACTATCACCTTGACGCATATTTTAGGTTAAAAAGATATAATTTGGTAAATCCTTTTATCACAATAATTTGGTTTAAAACAAGTGCAAAGATTTTAGTTGGGTTATTTTGTTTGAAGTTTTATAATTAATCTAAAAAAACTAACTTTTAATTGTTCTGACCCGACCTTTAGTGAGAGTTATTCTAAAGAAGGACCCGATTCCACCATTAAGAGCAACTACACTACGTTCATGTCTAGTTATGAGAACCCAAAATGAAAAATCTTCCTATGAAGATAATTCTGATAATGACACTTTTGATGCCATGGTTTTTTATTCTTAAGTGAGTGATGGTGATGTGAGTAGAGAAGAAGATATGGATGAAAAGGAGGAGGAGAGTGAACTCCAAGTTACCTTTTGTGAGTTGTATTAGGAAACTTTGAGAGTGAAAAAGGCAAACTTAAACTTGGAAGATAAGTTGAAAGAACGTTCCATAGGTGATAATAATGATAAATTGATTGAGGACCTTAGGACACGTGAGAGGACTCTTAAAGTGAAGATAGAGTATGTTGAGGCCGAGAAAGATAGCCTTCGTGGTTTGGTGGAGGTTTTGAAGAAAGAGATTCTTAAGTTTGAAGAGTCTAGGCGTTTACTCGAGTCTAGGATGGTGCATCTAGAAGAGAGATTGAGAGAGTCGAGTCGTGTCTTGTCGTGTCAAATTTGATTTAGAATCTAGGTTAGAAAAATTGGATAAAATGTTAGGCACTATCCAAATCAAAGATGATAAGTGTGAGATTGGATGTGATACTCCAAATTCTTTCACTACTAAAACCAAGACCATGCCTTTAAGAGAGTCAATAGTTACTAAGAACGTTAGAAAAGGTCAATCCTTAGAAAATATCCCTCGATGTGTCTATACGTGCACACATTGCAGTAGGAAAGGTCACCTTAGGTGGTTTTTCTTTGATCTTAAGAACGGTCCTCGAAAGTCTAAGTATAAAGTTACCAAGGTTTTCAAAACCCTTAAGTGTCATGGTACACCTATATGGACTAAGAAATCCAATTTTTAGGCTTTACACATTAGATTTATTGTTTCTCGTTTGCTTGCAAATGATACTTCTCATGCTATATCTAATGGTTGATTATGTTTGCATGTTTGCATACACTAGCTTTTGTACTTCATGATATATATGTTTATTAGTTATATGTGGGTTGAGTCTTTTGTATTTTTATTTTTTATTTATTGGGTGTTGATGTAAAAAATTGGATCATTCTAATTATTCAATCACAGATAAATAAATGAGACAAAAGATTTTTAAAGTGGTTCAGCCTTATACGAATGGCCTACGTCCACTGTTGTTTTATTGCTGAGTGTTCGAGAATTCTCGATTACAAGAAATTGCGTTCTGGATCCCAAAGTTTGGATTCAGAATCAGTTCCCCCTACAATGGGGATTGTACAACGTATTTATAGCCTCGAAGCTATCATATGAAAGGGTGATACATTAAATGATATACATATGAAAGGGTAACACATTTAATGCCCTTTAAGCGTGTGCGTCTAAATGATAAGCATTTAATGAACCAGTTGAACTGTTGGTTATTCAGCTATTAATGATCTGTTAGAGATGCAGCTCGGGTCGCCTGAGTAGCTCGGACCGCCTAAGCTTTCTGGTATTTAAGAGTTCCTCGGAGAGGTCTGTTCCTCGGAGTGTATGAGTTCCTCGGAGAGATCTATTCCTCGGAGCATATGAGTTCCTCGGAGAGTATGCATTGTTGCCATGTAGATAGCCACGTGTCTTCATATTATTGAGCCAAGTCAGCAGATTAAATTTGGTATCAACAGAAGCCCCCAATGTTTCATAGTTCGAAATTTGAGGAGTATGGAACATTCTTTCTCGGAATTCGGTAGCTTTAAATAGTTCTTCCTGATTTTTCGGATCATATCCCTTGTATTTATTTCTCTATCCCAATTCGTAGAATCATGCTTTTTTGGACTTTTCTGCTCGCTTCGGTTTCCGCATCGCTTTTCGCCTTTTTAGCCGCTGTTGTTTGCTTTGATTCCTGCGCCAATATTTAATGCCCTTTTAGCCGTCGGTAACGTAATCATTACTTCGTCAGTTCCCAAAGCAAGGTATTTAAACTTCATAGAGACTCCCATTGTCTTCTATCTTTTCAGATTTTCATCTTTGAGTTTTTCATTGTCTTCTACTCTTTAGTGCGTTCATCTCTTCCGTCGTTCATTGTCAACAGCTTCAGTCTTTTTTCTGTAAGATCCTCTTTCTTCTTCTTCATTTCTTTTAATTCATCATCATGGTTTACCCAATTGAGTCTCTTAACAAATTTCGATCTGATTTTTCCATTCCTTCTTGGGTTGTATTGGAAGAGCTTTCTGAGCCTTCTAATTATTTCAATTTGGCTGAGGGACATTGGTTCCCCAGTCTCTTTTTTGCTGAGTGTGGATTTTCTTTTCCACCAAATCCTCTGTGTCTGGAATTTTGTCAGTACTTTGATGTTGTTCCTGCACGAATAGCTCCCAACACATGGAGAATAGTTAATGGGATGTATAAATTAAATCAAGTGCATGGAACTCGCATAGGAATTCCAGAAATCATGTAATGCTATAGATGGGCAGTTAATGATAATATTTATTATTTAAAAACTAGGTTTATAAATAGAGCTTTAGTAGTCAATCTCCCTAATGCCAACAGGGATTATTTTGAACATGGGGTTGTTGTAAAAAATTGGCAACACCCTCCTTTACCCGAAGATGAGGTTTATCAGGGTCCCAGATGCCCTCCTTGTGGCAATGGGATAGGTTATTTTTATTTATTTTATTTAACTTGAAATCATGTTTGTTTTGTGTTTCATAAAATGTGTTACTGATAACAATATCTGTTTATTTGCAGTTGATAGCAAGAGAAAGTGCCCCAAAGAAGCAGATGTCAATATAAGGCATTTGGGACTTATCTGGGGTCTGCATCAAAGGGTTGCTGACGAGCACATTCGATCAGCCTCCTATCTGCTCCAATATAAGAGCTATACAACTTCTTTCACTGCTCGTCCAGTGATTAGTGAAGCAGAGCCAGTACCACCCTCTGCAAGTTTTTCGCCAGAATCTCACGTTCCGTTGAGCGAAAGGATGAAGAAGAGAAGGACTCCTGCTCTGTTTGAGAAAAATGCCTCCGGTTCTGGAGAAATAAAAAGGATTAAGATTGATGTCCCAAAGGAGGGGACAAAGAAGACTAGTGTAGTTCCTTCAACTGCTCCTGCTAAAGTCTCCGAGAAGGTTGCTGACAAGCCCGCAATGGCTCCGAGCAGCTCTGCTGCTCCTGGAAAGGTGATTGTGATATCACCGACCAAGGATTCTTCCTTGGTTGTACCTGTTCCCCCGAGGAGGCTGAAGAAAAGCTCCTCGGTCAATTTGGTTGACACCACCATTCAGCCCCCTGCTTCTAGGACTAGGGTTCCCACATCTGTTCCCCCGAGATCTGACATGAGCTCGGTAAAGTCTTTGACCATTCCCGAGGTGCAAGGTAATGAAGATAACCTTACACGGGATATGGTTACTTCTTTGGCTGCTCGTCATCTTGCTTCAGTAAGTACCTTTACTTTAAACTTTTCATAGTTTCCTTTGTTATTTCTTATATTTGTTTCTGATTTTGCGTTCTTTTTCTGTTTACAGTTGACGAGATGCTTCAACATAATCCTTAAGAAGGATGAAGCAATCAAAGCTTCTTACTCCTCGTCCAGTGTGGAGGGAGCTCTGGAAGAAGCTACCAAGTCCTTAGAGGAATCTCGCCAGAGGTACGATACTGATAAGGCAGTCTGGGAGAATAAACTTGCTTCCTCCAAATAGGAGAAAACTCGGGTTGCTGAGGCCTCCAGGGATTTGGAGAGGAAAGTGAATGCCTTGGAGAAGACCAATAAAGAGCTCGATGTGAAGCTCAAGACTCATGAGGAATTTGAAAATAAACTCAAGGCTACTGAGGAGAGGTTGGTCCAACTCCAGGAAGTAACTCGGCAGAAGGAGGAAGCTGAACAAAAACTGAAGGCTGCTAATGTTTTGCTGTCCGAGAAGCTTGCCTTGGAGAAGGCCAAAAGGAAAGCTGCCGTGAAAAAGTCCTTCAGCTCTGGCTGGGACAAATGTTGGGATAAGGGATGTGCTTCCATGGTCTCTCAAGTGGATTATGGCAGTGTAAAGTATTTCAGGGACGGATGGGTTGCTGCCCTTCAGGAATTGAAGGTCGACGAGTCATCCGAGCTCTTCCAGAGACACATCCCTGGTCCTCCTCCTACTCCAGAAGAATTAGAAGAGGACGAAGCTACCTTTGAAGAATCTTCAATGGTAGTGGGAGATAATGCCCTAACCAGTCAGCATGCTGTCGAGCAAGGAGTTTCTTCTTTCGAGCAACAGTTGGTGCTCTCCGAGCAAGTCGCAATTCCCTCCGAGCAACCTGCCTCCTCTTCCCAACCTCCCGAGAAGGTTTTGGGAGATAAGGAAAAGGTGTAGTGTTGTTCGGTTTTCTCTTTTTATTTTTCTTCTTTGTCAAATGTAACCAAGATCTTTGTAACTCTGCACTATGATCTAATATAAATTGAGTTTTCTTCCATACGATTGTCTCTTTTCTATTTGTACTCTGTCTTGATCTTATTTTTTATGATTGTCTTTTCTTTCTCTGCTAGTTTCTGGCCAGGATGGATATGTTATCTACCAATGATATAAAGCTGATGCAGCAATGCAATGAATTTTATAAGGCTGGTCACACAGACCTGAGTGCATCAGAAATTGCCGACATCCTTGGTCATGATGCTTCAGAACAGGCAGTCAAAGCTTATCAGTACCTGAAGTGCTTACTTGACCGAGCTGTGGCCAATAATGTGGCTTACTATGAAATGATCGAGGATCTTCAATATACCCTAGAAGACCTTCAGAATCAGTACAAGGAATCAACTGCCCTGTTGCATGAAGGGTATGAGAAAAGGTATCAGCATCTTTCTTCCGAGAAGGGTTACGAGAAGCTCTTTGCTGGGTACGATGTCAGGGAGAGAACCTTATAGATTGAAGTTGAAGCATGTAGACAGATTGCTGAGCTGCTGGAGCAAGAGAATAACAATTTGCAGAAAGAGCTAGCACAGTTGAAGTCTGCAGCCTCTTCTTCAACAGCTATAATCCCAGTGACTGACGAGGGATTTTCATTTTTAGAAGTTGAGAATGCCAAATTGAGGCAAGATTTGGACACATTAAGGAGGTCGGGCACTTCCACATCTCCTCGGGGATGAGCAAGAGCTTCTCGGGGACGAGGAAGAGCAGCTCGTGTTCTTGTGGAGGAACAGAGGACAGCATCTGCCTTAGAGAACCAAGCCTTCCAATTAATGGCTAAGAACCAAGCTTTGTCTGACATGTCGAAGAAAATTAGAGACCTGGAAAAACAACTCTCTGCAAAGAAATCAGTATTGGAGACTAATGAGCTTTTCATCCAGAATCTTCACGAGAAGCTTGAAAGGTTAACATTTCAATTTCACAAACAGCCCAGGGAGTTCTGGATGGCTGGATACAACGAAGCACTATTCTATTTGGATGATCGTATCCAGAATACCAATAATGAGGGCTACAAACAAGGCTGGCTGAATGCCTTAGGCGTCCTGAAGCTCGAACAAGGACACTATCTGTGGGACTATTATGATCCCGAGTTGCTCGACTTGCCTGTGCCACCATACAATCTGGAGATGGAATGGATCCCAGCTCGTGCCATTCCTCGGAGCTTAATTGCAAAATACCTCGGTGACTACAATTTACATTCTCAATTTGAGGTATCTCGTCCCGAGCATCTTCTGGATCGACCTTCTGTGATGAACATCAGGATGCTGAAGGATTTGAACTTCATCAATTCTCCTCAGTCTTTAAATGATCTGCCTGCTGGCGAGGAACCTGTATCGAAAGCTGAGGGGAAAAGACCAATAGAATAGGAATTTGTAACAGTTAGTATACATATCAATGTAACTTTCCTTTCATCATCAATGTAATTTATTTCGAATTTAATGAAAAACTTTCATTTCTATTTGCAAATCTTAATTGCTATTATCTTGTAAATATTAACACTTTACATTTATGCATATATGTTAAAAAGATAAAAATATTGTGTTGTTCATCGACCAACTTAGTAATAAAAAGTTACAAGTAGTAATGTTGCTCGATCATGAAGTAATGAGTATAAAAATGCTTAAAATTTTTCTAACCAATCAAGGTTGTGAAATTGTGCTCGTCGACCAATTATAGTTAGTGAGAGTTTATCCCCAACTAACCATACTTGGTAAATTTTGAAATATTTCATTTCCTAGCCAACAGGTTGGCATTTTTAGGAATATTTCTCCTCGTTGACCAACTATGTTGGTACAGTTTGGAATATTTTCTCCTCATCGACCAACCATGTTGGTACAGTTTCGAATATTTTCTCCTCGTCGACCAACTAAGTTGATACAGTTTGGAATATTTTCTCCTCATCGACCAACTAAGTTGGTACAGTTTGGAATATTTTCTCCTCGTCGACCAACTATGTTGGTACAGTTTGGAATTTTTATCCTCGTCGACCAACTAAGTTGGTACAGTTTGGAATATTTTCTCCTCGTCGACCAACTAAGTTGGTACAGTTTGGAATATTTTCTCCTCGTCGACCAACTAAGTTAGTACAGTTTGGAATATTTTCTCCTCGTTGACCAACTATGTTGGTACAGTTTGGAATTTTTATCCTCGTCGACCAACTAAGTTGGTACGGTTTGGAATTTTTTATCCTCGTCGACCAACTAAGTTGGTACAGTTTGGAATATTTTGTTGAGTAGTCTGCCGAGCTTTGCCGAGTAGTGCATAGCATTAGTATTCCCCGAAAAAATTTCAATAAACAGAGAAACTTGCAGAATATTTTCATTTTATTCATACTGATGGAAACTGTGTTATATATACATCACTAATAATACTTGCGCAGATGCTCTGCATTCCATGCATTCTTAAACTCTTCGCCTTCTAAAGTTGCTATTCGATAGGTTCCTGGTCGAGCAACTTCTGTAACTCGGTATGGTCCATGCCAGTTTGCTTCCAGTTTGTTATGCTTTTGGATTACTTTCTTCAACACATAGTCTCCTTCTTTCAGGTCGCACTTCTTCACCCTCTTGTTGTAGAAAAAAGCTGTTCGCTGCTGGTAAGCAGCATTTCTAATGGCTGCTTCTTCTCTAACTTCCTCGAGCATGTTTAAATCCAGTCTTCTCATTAAGTCGCTGACAGGGGAATTGAAATTCATTACCCTGTGTGTTGGGAGGCCCAACTCGGCAGGTATGACAGCTTCACTTCCAAACGCCAGCATGTATGGTGATTCTCCAGTTGCTATTCGGGGAGTAGTTCGGTAAGCCCAAAGTACTGATTGTAGCTCGTTGATCCAACTTGCTTTCGCATCATCCAATCTTTTCTTCAAACCGTTCAGCAGCGTCTTGTTTGTCACTTCAGTTTGACCATTGCTTTGAGGATGGCCTGGTGCTGAGTGGACCTTCAAAATATTTGACTGATGACAATAGGCGGCAAACTCCTCGTTATCAAATTGTATCCCATGGTCTGTGATGAAGGCATGAGGGAGACCATATCGGCAAATGATGTTCTTCCAAATAAATTGGCACACCTTCTCGTATGTCATATCAATGAGTGGCTCATCTTCTACCCACTTAGTAAAATAATCCACTGCGACGACGAGGTACTTGAACCTTCCTCGGGTCGTTGGCAATGGTCCAACCAAATCAATTCCCCACATGGAAAATGGCCAAGGGGAAGTTATGGGTGACAACAATGCTTGTGGAGTTCTTCGTATGGAGGAAAAGCGTTGGCACTTGTCACATTTCTTTGCATAGGCTATACAATCTACCCTCATCGTCGACCAGTAGTATCCCTGCGTCATCACCCTTTGTAAAAGTGTCCGACCTGCTACATGTGCTCCACAAGACCCTTCATGGATCTCTTCAATCAAATCTTTTACCTCGGTGGGATGTACACATCTTTGCAAACCTGTCATAATTCCTCGTCTATATAAAACACCATTAGTTAGTACATACCGAGCAGCTTTAAACTTCAATTTCTTGGTTGCAAGCTTGTCAATTGGAAATTCTCCCTCCTCGATATATACCCTGATGGGATCCATCCAAGATGGTCCTAAATCAAGGGTGATAAAATTCATCTTCAGATCTTCATCTATACTCCGACTAGCTAACGCTTCAATTGGGATTGTTCGTCGTAGCTCGATGCGAGTAGCTGATGCTAGTCGAGCTAGGGTGTCTGCTCTCGCATTCTCCATTCTTGGTACTCTGACCAGCTGAATAGCGGTAAATTCTGACAACAACTCCTTTGCCTTTGCATGATATTTGATCATTAATTCTCCTCTAACTGCATATACTCCCATCATTTGGTTTACAATCAATTGAGAGTCACTGAAGATCACAACCTGTTGAGCCTCCATAATTTTTGCCAAATTAAGCCCTGCAATCATGGACTCATATTCTGCTTCATTGTTGGATGCTTTGAATTGGAAACACAAGGCGTATTCCATGTCGACCTCGTCTGGAGTGCTCAGAACTATTCCCGCGCCACATCCTGCAGTGCAAGATGAGCCATCTACATATAACCTCCATATAGGTAACTCGCCTTCAAATTTTTGATCAGTCAGAGTTCCTCAATGAAATATTTGTTGTTTCCTTTCATCCTCCCCGGATTTTTCTCGTTCCTCATCGATCATCTTTTCTTGCCCTTTTACCAACTGAGGTGGGTCTGAGTTCGAATTTAATGACCTTGTAACATCCACTTGCCCTCTTAGCAACCGGAGTTGGTCTGAGCCAGTGTTTGTCGATCCTGTAACATCCAGAGGTTGATTAGCGAGCAACTATTGTTTCTCATCCGGAGTCCTCCCAACTATCTCTTCATCACATCCTGTAATATCCACACGTCCTTTTACCAATCGAAATTGGTTTGGGCTTGTGTTTATTGATCCTATAACATCCACAGGTTGATCAGCGAGCAACTTTTGCTCCTCGGGGGTATCAGGATAGGTGAACTCCGCTATGAAATCTGCTATAGCCTGCTCTTTTAGTGATGATCTGGGTTCATAAATTATATCATATTCTCCGAGCTCTATTGCCCAGTACATCAATCTCCCTGATTTCGCTGGCTTATGAAGGGCTTGTCTCAATGTCACATCGGTGTATACTACTATAGTATGAGTCTGGAAGTACGGCCTCATTATCCTACTCGCCTCAATCAGTGCCAGTGCCAATTTATCCAGTCTTGGATATCTGATCTCTGATCCTCGGAAGGCCTTACTTGTGTAGTCAATTGGCTTTTGTACTCCATTCTCCATTCTGATCAACGCCGAGCTAATTGCATTCTCGGATATTGCAAGGTATAAATACAATTTTTCTCCCATCACCGGCCTGGACAACAGTGGAGGTGCTCCCAAGTATTTCTTCAAGTCTTGAAAGGCCTTCTCACATTCATCATTCCACTCAAAAGTTTTTCAGAGTGTCTTGAAGAATGGGAGACATCTATCAGTTGCTCGTGACACAAATCTGTTGAGTGCTGCTACTCGTCCTGTGAGACTCCGTACTTCCTTCTTCGTTGTTGGAGATCGCAACCCTAATAGAGCTTTGATCTTTTCAGGATTTGCTTCAATGCCTCTTTGATTGACAATGTACCCGAGGAACATGCCTTCTCGTACTCCGAATATACACTTCGTTGGTTTCATCTTCATTTAATATTTATCTAGTTGATCAAAAGTTTGACTTAAGTCAACTAGATGATCTGTAGCTTTCTTGCTTTTTGTCAGCATGTCGTCAACATAGACTTCCATATTGTCATTGATTTGTTCAGCAAAGACCTTGTTCATCAGCCTCTGATATGTCGCACCTGCATTTTTCAAACCAAAAGGCATAATATTATAACAATAAGTTCCCCTAGGGGTAATGAAAGAGGTACTCTCCCTATCTTCAGGTTTCATTTTGATCTGATTATAACCAGAATAAGCATCCATGAAGCTCAGCAACTCGTGTCCCGAGGTAGCATCCACTAGTTGATCAATTCGGGGCAGTGGAAAATGAACTTTTGGGCATGCTTTGTTGAGGTCGGTGAAGTCTACACACATCCTCCACTTGTTGTTTTTCTTCTTTACCATCACCACATTGGCTAACCAATCTGGATATTTTATATCTTCAATGAAACAAGCTTTCTGGAGCTTCTCGACTTCCTCCTGTATAGCTTGATTCTTCTCGGGACTGAATACTCTTCTTCTCTGCTTCACAGGCTTGATCTCCTTATTGGCATTGAGCTCATGACGTAAGAAGTTTGGGTCAATCCCAGGCATATCTTCATGACTCCAAGCAAAAGTTTGTTTTCTGCTTCTAAGGAAAGTTGTCAATTCCTGTTTTAGTGAGGCTTCTAATGACGAACCTATTTGAGTAGTTCGTTCAGGGTGTTCGTCGTCCAGAATGATATTTTCAGTAGCTTCCACCACTTGACCCTTCACGAGTTGCGACTCATCCCGAGGATCCAAGGTTTCAATTTCTGCATCTTCATCCACTTGATAAGTAGTAGTCTTTTTCTTTGATTCTTCCAATTCATCTTGCTCGGTGGATGAATAATAGCACTCCCTAGCTACTTTCTGATCACCTTTCATAACTCCTACTCCAAAGTTTGTTGGAAATTTTAGGCATTGATGCACTGTAGATGGTACAGCCTCGAACTTCTTCAACCCTACTCTTCCCATGTTGATATTGTACGATGACTGGACATTCTTATCCATCACGAAAAAGCGTATTTTTTCTGTCCGATAAGCAGGCCACGTACCAATGAATATATCCAACTTGATCGTCCCAAGTGGAAATACTTTTTCGCCAGCAAAACCGATGAGGGGCCTGTGGTAAGGCTCCAGTTGAGATAGCTTCAAATTTAAACTATCGAAACACGAGTAGAACATGATGTCTGCCGAGCTACCGTTGTCGACTAACACTCTTGAGATCATTACCTCCTTCATTCTCATTTTGATCACTAGTGGGTCGTCATGAGGATATAGAACTCCTACAAGATCATTCTTTGAAAACCCAATGACCAATTTTTCTTTATTCACCTTTCTCGGGTGATCTTCCTCAGCTAAATTTATTCGCTGAATGTACGAGCAAGCTTGAGCCTCTCCGAGGTAAGCTTTTCTTTCTGCAGTAAGGTCTCATCCTCCTGCATCTCCTCATGTAATAACATTACAATCAAATGACCCAAAGCGTATTGAAAATACCTCTCGTTCTGGTTGCCTTGGTTTCTTGGGAAGATCGGGGTCATCATCTGGATCATCTTCATAGTTTCTCTTCTTTTTCTCCTCTGCCCGACGAGGAGATCTAGACCTCTCTCTAGTTCGGTTAGTATTTTTTCTTTCACCTCCCCGATCAAAATACTTTGCTAGCTTTCCTCTTCGGATGAGTGTTTCAATCTCGTTCTGAAGAGATATGCAATTTTTGGTCATATGGCCATGATCCTTATGGAACTCGCAATATTTCTCCCTATTCCTTGTGTCAGGGTCTGACCTCATTTTCGTGGGTCAGTTTAACTCCTCGATGTTCTTAATTTCTTCCAGGACGTGGTTGATATTTGCCTTCAAAGGCGTGTAGTTATTAAATTTCTTCAAAACCTCCCATGACAACCTACTTTGGGAATGTTTGTCACCACCATTGTTATTATGCTCTTTCTTCTTAGCTTTATCACCTTCACCCTTGGTTTCTTTGGAGTCCATATTCTTCTTCGCAGACATAGCCTCCTCGGCGTTCATAATCTTGGACGCTTTTCCCATCAGGTCCGACATGGTTCGAGGTGGGTCTTTGGCCAAAGTGTAGTACAACTTGTTTGGCAGTAGTCCACTCATCAAAGCAGTAATCGTTGTCTTCTCCTCATAATCAATGACTTCGAGCTTCTCGTTATTAAAACGAGTTATATAGTCTCTAATACTCTCACCAGCTTTTTGTCTAACACTTAACAGATGTGCTACTCGTTTAACTGGCTTTGCTCCAAAGCAGAAATTCCCAATGAATAACTCGTCCAGTTGAAGAAAAGTTGAAATCTTACCCCGAGGAAGATTATTATACCATATCTGAGCAGATCCAGTAAGAGTTCCCGAGAATGCCCTGCATCTCATCTCGTCTGGGATAGCATAGATGTCGGCAGCAGCTTGATATTGTTCTATATGAAGGACAGGGTCAGTCTTCCCATCATACTTGGGAGTCACAACAGGTGCTTTGAACTTTGATGGTGTTTGAAAATCAACAATGTCCTGGACAAAAGGTGTTCCTCGAACAAAGGTTCGTTGTAGGGGGTTCTTAGCCTTAGCCATTTCCCCTAATCTATCCTCCAGCCTTTGAATAGATCCTTTCCAAGCATCATTTCCTTCCTCGGGCCTATTGGTTCGAGCAACTGATCGCGTTGAAGTGGCTTCCTGGGATTTATCATAGCGAGCAGCTGATCGGTCAGCAGATACATCTCGACGAGTAACTGGTTGTGACTGGGCAGATCCTTCCCTTAAATCTGATGGTTGTCGAAAGCTCCTCGACGCTGCATTAAGAGGACTTTTGTTCCTCCTAGGGCCTAATCGATCAAAAGGAGAGGCCCTGCTTAATCTTTCCAATGCGCTGGCCCTTTCTGGGGAGAGGGTGACATGTTGTTCAGTATCTGTGACTCGCATTGACGAAGTTTATCCTGGTTGATAAGAAAAATCTTCAGATTCCTCATTGCGATATGAATTAACACGCCTAGTACGCGTAGAAGGCGCACGGGTATTTCTTTGGATGTTTCGTGATCCGGAATGGGCTGGTGCACCGCCATGGAGGGTTTGGATGAGTTATCGCATTGTTTCTTGCATGGCGGTTTGGCCCTGAGCCAAATTTGCCATTATTCCAGTCAGATCTGGAATGATTGGTGGTGCAGATGGATTTGGAGGGGTTCCAGCGTTTCGATTGCTGGATTCCGACACATCAGCCAATGGTATTGGATTATTATTGGTGATAAAACGATATTACCAGTCGTTTCCCACAGACGGCGCCAATCTGTTGATATAAAAAATTGGATCACTCTAATTATTCAATCACAGATAAATAAATGAGACAAAAGATTTTAAAGTGGTTCAGCCTTATACGAATGGCCTACGTCCACTGTTGTTTTATTGCTGAGTGTTTGAGAATTCTCGATTACAAGAAATTGCGTTCTGGATCCCAAAGTGCGGATTCAGAATCAGTTTCCCCTACAATGGGGATTGTACAACGTATTTATAGCCTCGAAGCTATCATATAAAAGTGTGATACATTAAATGATATACATATGAAAGGGTAACACATTTAATGCCCTTTAAGCGTGTGCGTCTAAATGATAAGCATTTAATGAACCAGTTGAACTGTTGGTTATTCAGCTATTAATGATCTGTTCGATATGCAGCTCGGGCCGCCTGAGTAGCTCGGACCGCCTAAGCTTTCTGGTATTCAAGAGTTCCTCGGAGAGGTCTGTGCCTCGGAGCGTATGCGTTCCTCGGAGTGTATGAGTTCCTCAGAGAGATCTATTCCTCGAAGCGTATGAGTTCCTCGGAGAGTATGCGTTGTTGCCATGTAGATAGCCACGTGTCTTCATATGATTGAGCCAAGTCAGCAGATTAAATTTGGTATCAACATTGGGTCTTATTAAAAAATATGAAAATATTGTATTTGTCTTTTTTTTTTAATTTGGTATCATTTTGAAAAAGTCTAAAAACTAAAAAAAATACTTTATATGTAGTTTAGTTTTACACATTTTGTTTGTCATATTGATGTGATTGAGACCACTTCATTCCATATTTTCATGTGTCTAGGATATTTCATTAAGACTTTAAATGCTCAGTTTGTTCTTAAGCATGCTTGCATAGAGTTGTTTGACTTTAATTTAATTGATGGATTAACTTTGTATATGACTATACACACACATGCATGAGCTTTTTTGAATTTTACCTTCACTTGTTATATTTGAGCTCGGTTAGATGTTCACCCATTAATGTTGTCATCTACATAGTTGTTGACTATGAGGGATATGTGCATGTGAGAACCATTGTCGTGAGTTTGCTGATTTTTATTAAAAATATGAGGATGTACGGGAAAGGGCTACAAAAAGAGGAACTTCTTTGCATAAAATACACCGTTGGAAATAGCCTAAAAAATGAGAGGCAAAAATTGAAAAGATTAAAGGCCAACTAGTTTGTTTGTTTGGTTTTCAAAATGGTATCTGAAGGAGTGGAAATTGACCCAAATTAAAATAATAATTTCCTTTTAATTGTTATATAAAAACTCAATAGAGATGATGCGGAAGCGTTATAAAAGGGGTGATGGTTCAACAAATAAACAAGGCCGAGTTGTAATATCTTCAACACAAATTAAAAACATAATTCAAGTCCTAGAATTTTCCTAAGTCATCATTAACAATTATCCAAAGTTAGGCGAAACCAATTTTAGCAAATGACTTGAATAAACTAATTTTACCCAATATTTAATTTAAGTCCAATTTTAATATAGTATGAGAATTAAACCGAATTTTATCTTGAAATAAACCTAAAGCATGAGTTCTAAATTTTGTGCAAGATAAAAATAAACAATGTCACACTACACCGCGATGTACGAGCAAAAACCCACTAACGGGAAAAAACCTCGGGACGGCCCTAGCCTCAAATCCACTAAAAACGGTATTACAAAATATAAGACAAAAGACTTACTTCCTAAACTCGAACCCTCTCAAGCCGTGATGCTCCTTCTTGTATCAACCTCCAATTAGCGGATAACCAACGGAGCTCCACCGTGGTCTCGGAATACACCGATGGGACTTTATATGGTCACCATCACCCAAGCATGGAGCCTTTCTCCTTTTGGGTAGAATCTCAAAAAAAGTCTTCTTTGTGATGGGGTGTAGAAGCAAACCCGAAACGTCGCTTGAATTCGGTAGAGAAAACCGGTGCCAAAAACTCCAAGCAATTGATATAAATATAGAAACTTGGATAAACAATTATTGGGTGTAAACTAGAGTGTGTATGAATTTTTCATTAAAAATTGACACTCAAAATTTGAACATTTTCCTAAAGTAATTTTGCTCTAAAACTCTCTTTTGGAGATAAACAAATGTTGGAAAAGTTATCTTGGAAAATGTGTTTCCCGCACATAATAAAGTATGAAAAAGGTTGGTTGAAAACCAAGTGGAGGAGTGGGGAAAAACTGCAAAAAACTGCCAAATAACTGTTCCCGCTGGAAGTTCGTTCGAACGAACGTGATTCTCGTTCGAACGAGACTTCTAACGAGTGACCAGCCTGGGCTCGTTAGAAGTTCGTTAGATACCTCGTTAGAACGAACATTCGTTCGAACGACATATCGAACGACATATCGAACGACTGTCCAGTTAGGGTCGTTGGCAAAACTCGTTCGAACGACAAAACTCGTTCAAACGAAACTGGTTCGAACGACAAAACTCGTTCGAACGAAATCTGGTTCGAACGAAAAAACTCGTTCGAACGACATTTCTAACGAACGACCAGAAAGATTGAAAAATTCAATTTTGGCCCAGAAACTTTTATATACTTATTTTAAAGTTCTTAATTGATTCTTTCTGAAAATAAAATGCAGTTTTTATTACACCTAACACCCAATACTTATTGTTCCAAGCTCCTATATACATATAATTACATTCATACCTTGGGAGCATGGAACCTTAATTGATGACGTAGAAACGAGGCACACAAACCGGCATTTTGATGAAGCTTTAAGTTCTTTGCCGCTACGTCTTCAACTTACACTACATAGGTTTGAGAATATTACAATAAATACTATCCTATGAATAAATGTTTTTGTCCGGAATTGAGCCAAAACTATATATGGACTCAATTGGAAATTTGTGTCCTTACAGTATCTTCAAAGACTTAAGTGAAAAACATTATACATATTTATATTTTAAGGGTGTTATAGTTTAAGATCAACGAGTTTGCATAATCAATCCTAGTTATGCTTGTCTTGTCACGACAATATTGATTTGTAGAATCATCAATATTCAAGGCTTGTGTGAATTGTGCTTGTTTGTTCATAGAGTTCACTTTATCTTTTCACTTCCGGCTATATCTTAGTTTAATTAAGTTTTGTGATTAAATAGAACTCCTTGAATAATTTTGAGTCATTGGGTCATTTTTCATTTGTATCGAGCTCAAGCCCATTCATTCCATCCCATATGTTTAGACACATCGATACTATGCTAGTGTGTAAAGCGTATGTGTTTTATGTCATCTTGGTGGTTGTTTATACTTATATATATGTGCATGTGTGTCATTGGTACATTTTTACATATTTATATATATGGCATCGTTTTGTTTTGAGTATTTGTATTTGTACTTAATCCATGTTTTCCATATGTGTGTCTTCAAATAAAATTGGCATGCTATATGATCATATCGGTATCTCTTGTTGGTTGTTTGCTATTATATCTCATGCTTCATTGTGTATTCAAGTAGGTATCATATTTGCATCGATATTAGTAATAATTGATCATTGTGTGGATTATTTATGCTTGTGATGCCATGTTATTTTTTGTTGCAGTTTACATTGTTGCAAGATTTTATCCCTTCCTCTTTATTTCATCTTGGTATCACATATTCTCACATTCAGGGGGAGAAATGGTTTATGGGGGAGAAATATTTTAATGCATCCTATCGTTGTTTATTCCTAAATAAAAAGGGGAAAATTGTATTTTCACTTTAGTGTCAGGAGGAGATCTTTATCTTAGGGGAAGACATCTTACCTAGGTTGGGATTTTTAGATATGGGGGGAGTTTATTATTATGCAGTTTATATTATTATATTGTCAAACGAGCAAATCTACTCAGTGTATGTGTCTGTCGAGCGTCTATATTTTTTCATTTTGGTGTTGGGGATTGAGTCTTTATAGAGATTGAGAGCCAATAGGTGTTTTCTCTTTTGGATTTGTCTTGAAATAGCCAAAGAAGGATTTTTGTAAGGACAAATTTCTGATTAAGTAAATTTGTATGTATTGTCTTAATTTCGAACAATATATTTTGAGTCATAGGTTGGGCTTTGAGTTGCTGACCTTTAAAGCTTGTGGTTTCATTTTGGTGTTGGGGATTAAGTCTTTATAGAGATTGAGAGCCAATAGGTGTTTTCTCTTTTGGATTTGTCTTGAAATAGCCAAAGAAGGATTTTTGTAAAGGCAAATTTTTGATTGAGTAAATTTGTATGTATTGTCTTAATTTCGAACAATACATTTTGAGTCATAGGTTGGGCTTTGAGTTGTTGACCTTTAAAGCCTATGATGTGTTTGATGAAGATGTAGCAACAAAGCTTCGTAGATTACATATCATATCGTATTTCGTATCACGTTTCGTCTTTATATTTTCGAGGATCTCTCATGTATGAATGCATATGATTTTAGGGGTGGCAAAACGGGTCAACGGGTCATATTTTCACACGACCCTACACGACACGATAAGAATCCAGCGGACCCTAACATGACACGACACGATAGTGTGTTTTTTCCTCATCTCGAACATGACACGTTAAAAATAAGACACGACACGATAACATGATAATACATGCCACGATTAGACACAATTAAACCAGTTAGTGAGGAATTAAAAAAAATAGTGGGTATAAATAGTGGGTTGATAATGGGTCTAAATGGGGTCAATAGTGGATCTACATAGGATATATATATATATATATATATATATATATATATATATATATATATATATATATATATATATATATATCGTGTTCTTAATTGGATCACTATCATGTCCTTAGCGAGTCAATTTCGTGGCAAAAATTGGACAAGGACACAACACGACGGCGGGTCCAAAAACCTGGAACCAAACATAAAAGACCGTGTCAATTTCATTTTATTTCGTGTCATGTTATCATTTCGTTCACAAAATTATCACCCCTATATGATTTTTATCCTTGGAACTTTAGTTTTGTATGTTGTGTTTTTACAAAATGTTTGGATCTTATTTTAAGTTGTTATTTAAAAGAAAAATATTTTTGTTTTGGTTCGTTCGAACGAGTTTAAGCGTTTGTTAGAACGAGATACAGAGTTTGTTAGAACGACATTCCAACGAACATCAAACGGAGTAATTCTGTTTATCAAAGGTACATATATTCAAAGCTCGCTCAAAGTGGTTTAAACGAGATCATATGTTCGTTCGAATTCGTACGAGGTTTAGGTTCGTTCGAATGGGATAAGGTTTTCCTTCGAATGAACCTTATGTTTTCATTTGAATGAGATGTCTCAAAAATTAAACCGCCTCAAAAAATGTGTTTTCAATATAAAGGGGATCAAACATCTATTTTTAGAGAGACTTTTGGCAAAATTTATTTTTTAATATCTATCCAAAAGCTCCCAAACCTTAGTTTCACCCAAACACTTTAAAGATCCAAGTTTCAATCCTTGTATGGTTTGAGATCTTATTTTGTGGTAACAAAGAAGGTTTTACTCATCCTTGTTAAGTATGTTTCGTATGTTAGATTCAGTGTTTGCTGTTTAGACGCGATGGACTCCAAACATGTGGTGTTGCATGGAAGAAATTGTGCGTCTTTGTTTTGTATTCGTAGATGGTTACTAAGCTTGTTCGGTGGATATCAAGGCGTGTATAGACTCACACATTGTGGAAGCTTGCGTGAGTGGATTTCTGCACTGCACCGTGGAGGAGAGATTGAAGATCGAAAACACATCAAGGCTTGCGAAGGCATCGAGTCTGTGTAGTAAGTCATCTGTCGATTTTATAATACCTCATCATAGTGTTTTTTGTGGATGGGTAGTCCGAAGTTTTTTTCATTGTGGGTTTTCCTTGTACATTGGTGTGTTATAAGATTACTTTATTTATTTTATCAGATATCACCTAGATTTATGTTTTAAGTTAAGAAGATAAAATTTGTTCAATCTTTTTTGTCACAACAACTTGGTTTAAAATTGGTGCAAAGCTTTTAGTTGGGTTATTATGTTTAAAGTTTTATAATTAATTTTTAAGAAATGACTTTTAGTTTTTCAGGCCCTACCCTTCTTCTTACAGGAATTTTGAAATTACTCATTTCCCAAATTTTCCATGATGTGGATACGATGATTTCTCTTATCTCTCTCGCACACACACACACTTGAACATTCATGCATATTTTCACTTTGCATGTTTTGCATACAAGATACATTTTAAACATTATACACAAGTTCACACACTTTAGGAGAAGGATAATTCTGAGTTACCCATAAAATATCGAAAGGGAAGAGTGGATGCCTAAAACCTTCCCACTCTGTAACATAGTCTCTGAGCTCATATCTTAGTTGGTTCCTTACGTATTAGTTGTCCTTTATGTTGTCTTTTCGAATATGGCTACTTATTTTGTATGTTTTGAGTAAAATAGACTAACGACTATGATCTCTACACAATTACAAAACTCACATCATCCATGAAGGCCACTTTTATAATCCTCCATTTTCTTTAGGGAAACCCGTGACCTTCCGTGTGAGCGGATCAGTGAGGAACCAGGATGGGTAAAGTGGAGAGTCTGTTGGGGTTTGTTTTTAAGGACTAGACTCGATTTACATGGGTTTTATTTTCTTTCTCCTACATAAATTTTCTGATATGTATATTTTTCTCACTTATATATTCATCTTCTTTCTTATGCTAACATGATCCATATGCCATGCTCATACTATACCATCCATATAAATTCCTCTCCTCCTCATATACATATTTATTTCTCCGTCACGTGTATATCCCATTTTTTCTATCACTTATCACATGTTCCATGTCACTTGTATATATCACATACTCCATGTGACTTGTATATATCACATGATCCGTATCACTTGTATATATTTCACCCTTTTATTTCATGCATAGTAGTCGTACATATCCCTCTTATCATGCATAATACTATCGAACACGAGTTGCTACGTGGGTAAATTATAAAAGTTATGATCCAATTTGTAAAAATCAAGCGCGCTAGTTCAAATCTCACTAGAGACCACTCTAAAAATATTAAGACACTTTGAAGTGTTAGGTGTGGGTTACCCAAGACATATGGTCATAAGGAGTAATAGTAATAGAAATAAAAGACATGCACATGCCAGTGATAAAACGCGCTTGTTTTAAAATGGTAAAAAAATGTAATCTCAGGAAATTATATTGTCTGCTAAAGGATGTAAGAGAAAATACTAATCGTTGAACTTAAATCAAACCTGTCCTTTGATTTTTTATTTTAATGGAATCATGATTGTTGATGTCTAAAATGGGTAATGATTTGCATGGAGCCAATTTTATAATCATGGATAAAATAATGAGAGAAAAATAAATGAGACACAAGAACTTTTTAAGTGGTTCATCTATAAGCAATGCCTACATCCACTGTGATTGTATTGTTGTTGATGATTACAGAAAAATAGGTATTCTTGTTAGAAGAATTACCTTGTACTCTCGCCTTTTGTGAAAGGAATACATTGTATTTATAGTGACCTAAAAATTAAGGGTTGAAATGCCTTTATATATTTAAGCATTTACATTCGTACATAATGAATGTGACTATTGATAGTATTGGTCACGTGTAGAATGACTCTTGGCCTATTTCCATATGATGATTGTTTATCTACAATTATGGTTTGTATTCTTCAGGTTGGTCGGCATGCTAGTTGATCAACTATCTTCTAAGCCAACTAAGTAATTGATGACCAGGGTTGGTGCCACGTCAGGGGACAGGTGCCCATTTCTAAATGGTCCATGTAGATGAATAATTTTTGGCATCAACAGAATCCCCCAATGATTTATTCTTGATATTTTGTTGAAAGTATAAACTATGACTCAAACAAAATTACTCAGCAACCGTTTGTGGTCTTGGTCGGCTGTCGACTTATAGGACTTGTAAAAATTTTCATCATTTGATCATGTAATGGAAATTTCGGGAATAGTTTGAATTTTAGCGTACCACCAAAGGGTATATCAGTAATTTCCTATCTTTGGAGTTGTGCAGCCGTCATAATGTCAATCGTCTATATAGTTAATCATTATTTTCATTATTTTTTATGCAAGCTATAAGAGACGAGATTTTTGTTGATTTTTGTACCACAAATTTAAACTCTCTTTCATCCTCAAGCTTTTCATCTTCAAGCTTTCTTTTTGGTTTCATTCCTACTCTTGTGTCTGCCAGCACTTTCTCTGTAAGCTTTCTTTTTCCCTTTCCTTTGATTTCTTTCTTTACTATAATCATGGTGTACTTCATTCATGGGACTCTTTAGATGAATTTAGGTGGGAAAGAAATATCCTTGAACGTGTAGAATTAGAATTGCATGTTCCTCCAGTTGATGTTTTATCATTACCAGAGGGTCACTGGATCACTTCATTGTTTACAGCTGAGTGTGGTATTACGTTTCCCCTTAATCGCTTCTTCCTAGAGTTTTGTTAATATTTTGATGTTGTCCATGCTAGGGTAACCCAAATACGTGGAGAATAGTAAATGGGATTCATAGGCTCAATCAGATATATAGGACCCATATTAATATTCCTAAGTTGATATCATTCTACAAGTGGTTATTAGTGAAAACACTTATTACTTGAAAACTAGGTTTGCCAATAGAGCCTTAGTAGTCAACTTACTAGATTAAAGTAAGGACTACTTCGATTATGGGGTAATAGCGAAGAACTGGCAACATGTTGCTCATCAAGGAGGAGAAGCATATAATGGGCCCAGGTGTCCTAGGGAGGAATATGGCATAGGTTACAAAACTTGATATTATATATGTTTCTTTCATGTTGACCATTTGTTTGATAATATGTCAACTAACATTCTCGTCTTCTTTTTATACATTTGACAGTAAGAAAAAATGTTCGAAGGAAGGGAACATCAACCTTCAAGAGCTTAAATTTTTGTGAAGAATTCATCAAAGAATTAGGGAGAGCATACCAGAGTAGCCTCCTATTTGTTACAATATAAAAGCTTCATTAATTCTTTTGTGGCTAGGCTAACTACTGCAGCACCTTCAACTATTAATTTAGAAGAGGAACCTATTCCTACTTCTTCGACTGAGGAGTCTACTGGAGTTAAGAAGGACTTTGGAACATCTTCTTCGATTGAATCCATTGATATTTCTGCAACACCTAATTACCCAATAGGTGTTATGGGTAAGAAAAATCTCCCTAATTTGATCGAGGGACCTTTGTCTCCTACTTCCAAGACTATCAAAGCCTTTAATACCCAAAAGTCCAAAGTGACTGAAAAATGGTCTAAAATTATTGAAAAGGTCCCTCGGGTTAGAAATAGTGAGGAGAGTGAGGGTGGAAGGGGTCACTTGATGAGAATAGAGAGAGGACTCCTGAAGAAATTGATAAAGACTACTTCTGTTGACCTACAAGAGTTAGTAAAAAAGATTCAATCTGACTTAATAGTTATCGGGTCATCCTCTGTGGCTGTTAATCCTGGTTTGGCCAGGAAGCTAATCAAGTCTGGAACTCTTCCTGCTGATAGGCCAGTTGCAGTTCCTATATCTCGTTCCAGACTCATAGAGATAGCTTTACAAACTTTGTCAATGGTAACCATCTTTCATCTCTTGCTCACAGTATACTGCCTTATTCCTTTTTCACTGACCTGGTACCTTTTAATTTTGGTAATTTTTAGTGACTTTAATTAGATGATGGAAAAGGACGATCAACTGTGTTCTTCTTCAGGAAAGATTGAATAGGCCTTTGATGGTTTGATTAAGTATTTGGAAGCTAGCCGATAATGTTTAGAGATAAAGAAAAAAATCTTAGGAAGAAGAGCTGAAGAAGGCCAATGATGAGGACACTGCTGCTGAAGGAAAATTGACGACTGCTGAGGCCAGTCTAACTGTTGTTGAGAATAGGACCAAGGTGATCGAGGACAAGTTGTTAAAAAATTATACTCTTCTTTCCTCTACTGAGGAGAAGGTCAAAGGTCTAACTGTTGATTGTGTGGATAAAAAGGCAAAGAATAAAATCATTAAGGACATTGCTTTTGATAAAGGTTGGTGTGACACCCCGCCCAATTAAATACCGGGTGATCAGTCATTTATTAAATTATAATCAAGGTGAACGGTTGGTTCATTCTTAGTATCACTGTCGTAAAAATAACTTTTCCAATTTAACACCCTACATAATTAAGTTAAGTGTCAAAACCATTTTAGACATTAGTTTCCAAATTTTATTTATATAAACCAACATTTAAACTTTACGGAATTCATAATTAAAGAATCACACAACAACTATACCGGAACAAATCCAATAATTAAACATCCAACTAGGTAATTCCAATATTAAATTTAAAGGAAAAACATCCTGACAGTAATAAATCCCAAAGTGTGAATACTGGAAATAAATGAATCACAATGTCCTATGAAACAACTGAATAAGGGAAAGGGTGACGCATGCCCAACTGTAATAAATAATGCTAGGAGTAGAATCAAATAAATGAGGTCGTCTAAGCAAGAGGCCTGCCTAAGCTGCAGCGCGTTCCTTCCAAAGGATCCTATGCAAGACGCCCCTGTGGATGGGAACCTGTAATACATACATATATATATATATACAATAGGGAAAGAAAATAGAAACAGGTCAGAGCCCGATTGTAAAAATGATTTAAAATTTGTTTAGCAAGTATTTAAAGTGTTTACTGGCCAATGCAACAACATATTAGTGCGGCACTCCCTTGAGAAATTCTCACATCTCTTCTAATGTGCACACCTATCGCACTAACCTTCCCAACGGTTTAACTTATCTTATCTTAGGTTCCTCGTAAGATTTAAACTGACGAATTCAACTGTTTAAGAGGTAGATTTCATTTAATAACAAAGTCCCATTTAACCTTTATTTACTAATAAAGTTTCCCGGTAATATACTATACTTTCAAAACACGTATTTCTCAATTGAAATCATTATTCATATCTCACTTACCATAAACACAGGAGGTAATTCACATATTTTAGAATTTAATATATATATTCAATACCCATGTAATATATATATTCTAACAGCACCCCACATAAAAATTATGGTGCGGGTATACTCTGCTATCCAGTCCCCGTATCACTCGTACTAAGGGAAATACAAGTTCGGAATCACTCTCGAACTCTATTAACACAAACATAAACAATATTGAGGCGAAGCATAGAGTCCCGGTCTCTAAGAGGTCAGCACATGCCCCCACGTCTCTTAGGCCGTCTGACTATCGATCCGATTAGCCTGTACCAAAGGATCTGTATCTTCTAGGGTACGAGACAATATCCCCCATAAAGGTCCCATCGAGATAAGACTGTCCTAGCGCGGTAACCTCGGGGATAGCAAGTAGCGCGGGCATGATTTTTACACATTTATAATATATGCACAATCACATAGTCATATATATACAACACTTATTCACATTTCTCAATTTGGTGTACCCACAACCTATAATTATAACTTCTTGTTCTGAAGACATTTTACTCACTTATCCCATATAACGGACTCATATCGTTTATTACGCTTATCTCCCTCTCGTGATCTTTAAAGGAACCTCACCGTCCCAAATACTTAAATCAACTCACCTACACAACCCCAAAAATTTTGTACTAATCTGAATTCCTCGAATACTAGTTTTCCTCACTCAATTTGACCGATTTCTAAAATAGGGGTAAAAATAGGAATTTCCCAAAAAAAAATGAAAATCTCGCTCAAACCAGAATGGTTCTCGCTCGAACGACTTTCACGTGTCGCTCAACTACTTCGAGCGACTTGTCCATCTCGCTCGAACGACTTCGCGCAACATTGGCATCTCGCTCGAACTACTTCGTGCGACATCGCGCTAACTGCACTGTTTCGTCTTCAACCTTTGGCAGATTCGTTCTTCACCATTTTTAAGCCTAAAAACCTCTATAGTTTAATCCCAAACGTCTCCTCTTCAATCCCAATCAATAATATCATGATTATATAACATTAATAACTTCCTAGAATCATTAATTCATCAAAAATCATTTAGATTACATGAAATCCCCAAATTAATTCGTAAGAACCCTAATTCCCAAATTTTCAATTAAAGAACCTAATCAACATAAATTCTTTCATCCATATTAATTCCAAATTTCGTAATACAACCTCTACATATGATCAAGGTTTAAGCTACACAGATTCTCCTTACAACACATGCGATTTCTTCTTCCAAAACATATAATTTTTCAATCAAAATACGAAATTTTTATTCCTAGACTAACATGCGAGGAACATTAACTATAATTCAGCAAGATAAATACTTGCTTGTAGATTTTAGGGTTCTAATTTGTGGACGAATTTGGTGTGATTGCGTTCCTCGTCGCGCGATCTACGCGTTGGTGGTGGTGGCGGTGCAACCGGATGAATTTTTTGCCTTGAATTGCTTGGAAAGCTTTCTACCTTCCTCTCTAATGGCCGTTCTAAGGTTGTGAGTCTTCTGACCCTAAAAGACCATTCCAAATGGATGATATAACCTAATAAATTTCGTGGGTTTAATTACCCAAAAATGCAAAATGTCAAAAATGCCCTCCCGAGGTGCTAAATAGGCCTAAAAACGCCCCGAGACCCAAACTAAACCCCCGGGTACACTTTTCTGAATATCTCAACCCTTCCGGACACTTTGGCGCTCTCAAAACGACCATACGAGCGAATTATAATTTATTCACTTTTATTAATCAATATTTAGTCCCAACGCGACACGGGTGCGTCCCGACTTAAATTTCCAAAATTGTCATTTTATTCACTCGTGACATTTAATAGTACTAATATTATATTACTTTACTCATTAGTAATATTCAACAATCTTCCAATGATTACTAACTCTCATCACGTTAGTAATTAAAAATATCAAATTTTCGGATTTATATTAAATTAGTAACTCACATTAAATTTAATAAATTCCCAAATTTAGAAAGCATAAAAATACGGGGTATTACATACTCCCTTAATTTAATATAAATCCCCAAATTTAGAAAGCATAAAAATACGGGGTATTACAGTTGGGAGAGGGCACTGCTAGCTGCTTCATCCCAGATTGAGTATACCAAGAATAAATACTTTAAGGATGGTTGGTCGAAGGCACTCAAAGAAGTTCGCACTGCTGATAACTCTGAGTTATTCCAGAGATAAGACCCGGACACTCCTTCAAATTTGGAGGAAGATTTTGATGATGAAAAAGGGTCAGGGGAGTCTTCCCTTCAACCTGTTGAGTCAACTTTGGAACCAGCTGGTGGAGCTATCCCTCCTGTCGAGATTCCTTCAGAAGTAAATGCTCAGAATAAGGAGAACGTCTAGCTCCTTATTGTCTATTTTCTTTATATGCTAGTGTCTTTTTTTATTCTTATACTATGATCATTATTTTATAACACCCCTTTTCTTATTAATGAAAAATGATATTTTAATCCAACTTGTGTATTTTCATTTTCATCTTGCTTGGTTGTTTTGAAGTTATATTCCTTGAAAGATTTTACTTGATCATCATCTTTGTAGTCTTTGTATTCTTACCCTTGAGAATTACAATTTGATGCGAGGAAGAAAGTAATAGTTTCTACTGAATTCGGTCTACTTGGGCACAGTAGAGTCTTTCTATAAGTTGGTCATGTTCCTCTGTCCGAAGAAGATTTAATTAAATTGCTAGGCCATGATGTATCCGAGCAAGTCAAAGAGTCCTATACTCATCTTCATTATTTATGGAATAAGGTTGTAGCCAATAATGTTGCCTATTACGCAGTGATAAATAAACTTTAGGAGGATTATAATCAGTCCAAAGCTTTGTTGTGCTGATTATAAAGCTAAGTATAAAGCTTTAAGTGAAGGATGGGGCTTTGATAAAAAGCTACAGGATGTTACTTCTACTTTAAATAAGAAAGAATTATCTTTGAAGTAAGATATGGAGAACCCTTAATGAATTGTTGCAATGCTAGAGAGGTAGAATAATGCTTTAAGTAATGAGCTTGATGTTTTGAAGAAATCATCTGCCACAGGTCCTGATGAGGGTTCTTCATTCCTGGAAACTGAGAATGCTAGATTGGTTGAAGAACTTGAAGACTAACTAGAAAAACAGACCCGAGAAAACTTCCAGACAAAGGGTGGTTGCTCGACCAATAGTTGAAGAATAACGAACGAGGAAAACTCTGGCCGACTAAGCTGCTCAATTAAAAGTAAAGAATAAGGCCATTGTCAACCTATATGTCCAGCTGAAAGCCAAGGATAAAGCTATTGTCGACCAAGCTGCCCAGTTGAAAGTCAAGAATGATGTCCTAAGGAAACTCCAACATCAGGTGGCGAAATTGACCTTTCACTTCACAAGCAGCCCAGGGATATTTTGATAGAAGGTTACAATAAGTCCCTAAGCCATGTGGATGACCATCTTGCGCAAAGTCATCAAGAGGGTTATAGGTCGGGGTGGACCAACTTTCTTACCTTACTGAAACACGGCCAAAACAGTGAGTCGTGGTATTAGAATGACCCTGGTTTGTTGGATTACGACAAGCCTTCATTAAAGTTGGACATAACATGGATCCCTCTAATGCCATTCCCCAATGTTTAATCACCAAATATTTAGGAGATTATGACCTTCATGATGTGCATGAAATAATTCGACCTCCTAATTTGATCAACAAACCGAGAAGCAATAATAAGTAGTTATTGAGGGATTTTAATTACATAAATTCCCCTATACCCTGGATGATCCTCCAACAAGGATGGAGAGGGTGAAATAGACATCTTCTGAAATGACCAAAGCATAAGGAAAACGTCCAGTTGGATAATTCTTCTATTTTTTGTACTTGCTTGATCTTGAATGTAATACCTATAATCGAATAAAAATATATTTACTTATTGCCAAATTATGATTAGTGAATCAATTAGTTGACTAATTTATTTTCTTGATGATGAGTTATTAAACTGTGATTGTAGGGCCTTAGATTATACTAATGCACTTAGAGAACACTGTAAATAGTTTTGATAAAAGTTGTAGCATTAGTTATCAGTGGAGCCTAAGTGTATGAGGAAAATATGTATGTATTCATGTATTTAGGAATGCATACATGTCTTCCTATATTTAACTGAGTTGGATAAAACCTCTTGTATGTCTAAGAGAAATTTTACAAGCTTCTTATTCTTGACTTAGTCATGCATGAATTAATTATCATTGGCGACCCAGTGTGTTAGGAATATATGTATGTATTTATGTGTTCAACTTGATCGGGTAAAGCATATTGTGTTTATAATTGAAGATTTGCCAACTTCTTGTTCGTGACTTGTTAATACGAAGTCATACATGAAGTAACGATGGCTTTTTAAGATATTGGTACATCTCGAACTACTTATTAAGTTGTTGGTGCATCTCGAACTGTTTATTAAGTTGTTGGTGCATCTCAAATTGCTTATTAAGCTATTATTGCATCTCAAATTTGATAAGTTCAACCTGATTAAGTAGTTGATTTATGTAGTTGTTATCGTTTGTTGATCGGCAAGGGCTGAAGACCAAGAGACATTATTTGAATATTGTGTCTGGGGATGTATATTGCCGTACTCCGAAAAAAATATCAAAAAAATTGGAAACTAAAATTAAGATATTTTATTGAACTTAAAATGAAGTTTTGTTGAACATAAAGCAAAAGAAATACAAGATGACTTTATTCACTGATAGTATTTTCGAAGGTGCTTGGCATTTTAAGGGTTCTTAAATTCTTCCCCATCAAGTGTCTCTAGTCAAAAATTTCCTAGTCGGATGACTTTTGAAATGCGATATGGACCATGCCAGTTTGCCTCAAGTTTATTTCCTTTCTGAACTACCTTCTTGAGGACATAGTCGCCTTTTTTTAAGTTGGTCGGCTTAACCCTTTTATTGTAAAAGTGAGAAGTCCTCTATTAATATGCAGCATTTCTAAGGGTGACATCTTCTCTGACTTCTTCCACTATGTCCATGTCCAATCATCTCATTAGATCATTTTTGGGAGAATCAAAGTTCAACACTCTGTGAGTTGGTAGACTTATCTTAGTAGGTACCATGGTCTCTGTCCCAAATGCAAGCATATAAGGTGTTTCTCCAGTTGTTATTCTTAGTGTGGTTCTATAGGCCCAAAAAACAGAGTGTAATTCATTAATCCAGTTACCTTTGGCAACATCAAGTCTTTTCTTCAGTCTATTAAGCAATGTTCTATTTGTCACTTATGTATGGCCATTGATTTGTGGATGTCCTGGGGCGGAGTGAAGTTTAGGATCTTGGATTGAATATAGTATTATTCAAATTCATCATTATTGAACTACGTGCCATGGTCAGTAATGAAAGCACAAGGCATGCCATACCTTCATATGATGTTCTTCTATATAAACTGATATACCTTCTCATAGGTCATATCTATTAATGGCTATGCTTATACCCACTTCATGAAGTAATTAACGGCTACCGCTAGGTATTTGAACCTACCTTTAGTGGTAGGCAATGGGTCGACCAAGTCAATTCCCCAAATGGAAAATAGCCATGGAGAAATAATTGGCATTAAAGCAGCATCTGGTGCTTTGTGAACTGCAGCAAACCTCTGACACTTTTCACATTTTCTTACGAATGACCTATAATTCATTTTCATAGTTGACCAGTAATACCCTTGGCTGTAATTCTCTGGGCTAATGATCGACTAGATGAGTGAGCTCAACAAGAACCTTCATGCACTTCCTTGAGTAAATCAGCCGCTTCCAATGGATGGACACAATGTAGTAAGGAGATAATTTATCCCCTTTTGTATAGGACTCCTTTATCCAACACATATCTATCTACCTTGTGTCGGAGCCTTCTTGCATCTTTTGGATCAGTTAGCAAGATTCCTTTTATGATGTAAGCTTTAATTGGATCCATCTAAGATGGTACTAAATCTAAAGCAATGAAATTGATCATTGGATCTTAATCGATGCTCCTAGTTGCCAAGATTTCTACTGGAATTCTCCTCCTAAGTTCTATTCTTGTTGCTGAAGCCAGCCGAGCAAGTGCATCCTCTCAAGCATTTTCTATCCTTGAGGTTCTAATTATCTGTACAACGAGAAATTTAAAAATGACTTCCATTACTTTAGCCAAATATCTTACCATTAAATACCCTTTGACTCCATATATATGAAGTACTTGGTTAATAATTAATTGGGAATCACTATGTGCCACTACTTGCTCAGCACCTAATGATTGGACTAACCCAAGTCCGGCGATTAAAGCCTCATACTCGACTTCATTATTTGAATCTTGAAATTAAAACCTGAGGGAATATTTCACATCAATATTAACAGGAGTGTTAAGTATGATACCAGCTCCACTACCAGTTGCACATGAAGATCCATCTACATATAAATTCTATAATATAATTTCACTATTAAAACTTTTCGTAGATAGATTTCCACGGCGGAAGAACTTCTTACATTCTTTCGCATATTTTTGGGATATTTCTTGAGAAATGAATATTTCGGTTGATCGACTACGACTTTGTCTTGCTTCTGAGTTGAGATCTCTTCCATAGAAGTCTGCTCGGCGGGCAAGTTGGGTTGGTTGATAACCTTTGGATATGTAAATTATATAATAAAAGGTGCCAAAGCTTTCCCTTTCAATGATGATCTTAGCTCGTAGATGATGTCGTATTATCCCAGCTCTACTACCTAATACATCAACCTGCCTGAATGTTCAAGTTTGTGGAGTGCTTGCCGAAGAGGTAGATCGACGTACACTACTATGGTGTGCGCTTGAAAATAAGGCTTCATATGCCTGAAGGCTTTAATAAACCCAATTTCAGCTCCCTTGAATATTTTGTTGATGTAGTAGACTAGTTTCTGGATTCCATTCTCCAGTCGAACTAATGTCGAGCTAATTGCAGATTCAGAAACAACTAAATACAAATATAATTTTTCTCCCAATGTTGGTCGGGACAATAATGGTGGGGTTCCCAGATACTTCTTTAACTTCTAAAATGCTTCTTCACACTCCTGATTCCACTCGAAGGTCTTTCTGAGCACCTTAAATAAGGGTAAGCACCTATATGTTGCTCGAAAAAGAAATCGGTTTAGGGCAGCCACCTTACCAGTAAGTTTTTTAACATCTTTTTTGCAGGTTAGTAATTGCATTTCAATCAGATCTTTCATTTTAGCAGGTTTTGCTTCTATTCCTCTCTGATTTACTATAAAATTGAGGAATATTCCTTCTTGCACACCGAATACGCACTTGGTCGGATTTAGTTTCATATAATGATTTTCTAGTTGATCAAAAGTTTGACTAAGGTCCTTGATATGATCTGAGGATTTCCTGCTATTAGTACGCATATAATCTATGTACACCTCCATATTCCTCCCAATCTGTTCTTTAAACACCTTATTGACCAATCTTTGGTACATTGCTCCAGCATTTTTAAGCTCAAAGGCATCATGTTGTAACAATAAGTACCTCGGTTGGTAATGAAAGAAGTGCTTTCTCTGCCCTCTGGATTCATTTTTATCTGGTTATATCCAGAATAAGTATCCATAAAACTCAACAACTCATGTCTTGCTGTGTCATCTACTAACTGATCAATTCGGGAAAAAGGAAAATGGTCATTTGGACGAGCTTTATTAAGATCAGTGTTCTAAAAAATCCGCCTAGGCTTGAGGCTTGGGAGAAACACCCCGCATTAAGCTTTTTACGCCTTATTGTTGGTAAAACCCTTAAGGTGCACTTTTTTCTAAAAATAACAATGCTTTAGTGAAACGATATCGGCTTTTGAAGAATGTTTTTACTAATCGAACCATTATCTCATCCAAAATAATCAAATAATATTTTAATTTGCAAATATTCAGACATATTTTTATGATAAGTACAATTTTAGTATTTTAATAGTCTTGTTATGGTTTAAAAAATATTAAAATATATTAAAAAGGCCTAAACACTTTTTTACGCCTAAGGCTCGCCTACGCTTCTAAGGCTTAAGGCTTGGCCTCCACGTCACGATCACGCCCCGTATTTTTTAGAACCTTGATTAAGACACCACAACAAAACAGATAATTAGTGACAAAAAAATTCGTCACTAATTAAAAAAAATTCGTCACCAAAGATATTTGGTGGTGAAATATTTTTCTTCAATCGTCCGACACGAAAGCCCCATTGCTAAAGGTTTTGGTGACGAAATACAAATTTCGTCACCAAATAGTACACCACTTGGTGACAAAATATGCTTTGTCATGTAATAACAGGCTTTATGTGACAAAATTATTTATAGCCAAAGATCTTGTTTTTTGTCACCAAAAGACCAATTTTGTCACCTACTGTACATGATAATATGCAAAATGATTACCATTTGGTGACTAAATTAATGTACTTAGGGGAAAAAATTATTTTGTCATGAAATGAATTTTATTGTCAAAAATTTATAAATTTAGAACTCATATTTTTTTGCATTTCTCATATAGTTATTCAATCAAATAAATATTAATTATAGAATCAACTAATTTTTTTTAAATATAAAAATCAACTTAATTTCATCAACATTATATAAGTAATCAACTACCATCACATACATACTCAAAATTAAGGTTCAAAAGATTGTATAATTAATACGAAAGCATTCGTACAAATATCTCAAAATCATTGGTGAATTACAAAGTAGCCTACATCGTTTGTTACAACACATCAACTACAAAGTAGCCTCCAAAAAACAATTCTTAAGGTATTAGTTTCTAACTTTATATTTCCTAATGCTATTTCTAATCAATTACAAAGTATCCTCCCAAAAATAATTCCCGACAAGTTTGCTAAATTCTCCTTGCATCGTCATCATCCCAAAAATAATTTCCAAAAAAACGTCCTCACAACGTCACAATCTACAATTCAAAAAGTTCCAAGGCATTAGTTTCTAACTTTACAAGTCTATTAACAATTTATAAATAGAATAGCATCAACTAAAAAATAACACATTGCGCTAAACACCAAAAAAATTATGAAATTCAATTTTATTTTTAATATTTTCAAAAAATTTGACGGAGTTACCTTTGTTTATAGACTAAAACCACCTTGTTAAATTAAAAAAAATTAAAAAATAAAGAAGCCCAACGACAATCCACCAAAATACCCCTTCCGTCGATTCAAAAGATAAAGTAATAGCGTTGCAACATTTTAAAAAAATTCGGCAAAGTTTCCTTTGTTTATAGACTAAAACCACCCTGTTAAATTAAAAAATTAAAAAATAAATACGTCCAACGACAATCCACCAAAATACCCCTTCCGTCGATTCAAAAGATAAGGTAATAGCGTCACCAACATTTTAAAAAAATTCGGCGGAGTTTACTTTGTTTATAGATTAAAACCACCCTATTGAATTAAAAAATTAAAAAGTCAAGAAATCCAATGGTAATCCACCAAAATATCCCTTCCACCGATTCAGTAAATAAGGTAATAGCATCACCAATAAATATATTAAATAACTCAAAGGATGTGAATCCAATAATGTAATTTCGATAAGTTTAACATTGAAATTATTAAAACTTACCATATTGTAAATGTGGGAGGAAGGGAACCTGATGCTTTTAAAGCATCACACAACTTGTCAAATCCAAATTGACGAGTCTCTAAGCATTCCAGATGCTCATCACGAGCATGTAGTTGTTGCTTTAACTCACGATTCGCTCTCTGAGCTTCCCTAAGGGCCTCCTCCAACTCTGCGTCTCATCGTGATGTTTTTTATTTGGTAACTATTGGACCATGCCCAAGACCTATGATATATCCCAATTTAGTGCCAAGTACTCGATCAACTATCTCATCGGGAGTCAAAGGTTCACTACCCTCGGAAGTAGGCTCAACTTGCAACTGTTTCATCTTAATCTGTAAAACAAATTACTATATATCATTTCATAAAATCGAAGTTATGGTATTTGTTTAATATATGTTAATACTCTTACATATAGTTCCTCAGCTTCGGGAGAAGATCATTTTTCATTAGTGCAGTGAGTTTTCTTGTATAACTCAATTCGATCTAGCTCCTCATTAGCCGCATCATTCTTTATAATCATGAAAGACAATCAGTATTATCAATATTTGTTAAAGGATCAATTTTAGAAAAAACAAATATATAAAAATATATACCAAGTGATAACGAGTTGCTACAAATGCCCTTGACCCTTGATTGTGTTTGATATTTTTCATTGCTCGATTATTCTTATTGACGTCACATTGATGCTTCAATAATAGTTGATGGATAATGAGTATGTTATGTGTCAATTAAACGAAAGGAATTGTTATATTTTATAAATTTATTATACCTGATGCTCAGAGTTAGAGAACAAATCACAAAGAGCATTCTAATTTTCTTGACTCATATTTTTTGGCTTATCACGTCGTGCCTCTTCAATTGATTTGTGGTTTTTGAAACTTAGTCGATGTATATCTTACACCCCTGCTTCGACCCATCAATAATTTTTCGACAATGTTTCTAACATACGCATCCTCTATTTTAATGTCAAATTTGGACTGAAATTTCATAATTTATGAAAATTAGTATATAAAATAAATCAATTACTCAAGCATGTTTAATAACATAGTAGTTTTTACTTACATCGAGTCGTTTAAAGGATTCTTATTTGTCATTTTTAGACATGTCCTTCCATTTCGCAGGAACCGGGATGAGATTTCGTGCAATAATTCCCAGCTCACTTGATAGTTTAGAATATTGCACCACATTTGTTAGCCTTACCTTGTCCCTTGCAATTTCAATAGTCAACTTTTTCCATCCGACCTAGTCAACTTCTCAAGTCCCTTTCCTTTAGTTGGACCACGTATCCTTTTTTTCATGGTGGAAGCTGCCATTAAAGGATATATTAGTTCACCGAATACAACATATAAGGATATATTAGTTCATTAACATATCTATTTAATTAAATAGTTGATTCATTAAACAGTTTATTCATTAGCAGTTTAAACAGTTAATTTATTCACATTAACATATTTGTATTAGTTTAATATTCTTCTATTTTCATGGTTTTATAATCACGTGATGTTGGGTTTAGAAAATGAAGGATGAAAAAAAAAACTGATTTTGTGTACAATCAGATGACAAAGCTGCATACTTCTCTTTCAGTTTCTTCGGTTGACGGAAGAGAGAGAAAGATGACAAAGTTGTCGAATTTTTCAAATCAACCATTTCCAACAAAGCATCCTTAATTGCACCTTCACGGGCACCCATCATATCCTTCCACCAAATTAAGTATCTCTCCGAAACACCTGGAACAAAGGATCTTGGTGGAACAAAGAAGCTATCATGTTCATTGGTCAAATTGACACTAGAAAAATCAGCAGACAGATCTTGATCCATCCCAAACTGCATACCCACCCTATATAGCATATACTTATGTGTACAATCTATCCCAACCAAATCCAAAGGCTGCAAGAATTTAAGGAATGATCGTAGTTCCTCATCGAAGCTTGAACTATTGGATACCAACTATTCAGTTTCTTTGTAATACGACTGGTGGTGGCGCCAGTTTTTCAAATTAGCAACATAAGGACGCCATTGTTACTATTCTTCTAACCCAAGAGTTGAGCTCAAGTGGGATACGTTGATGTCTAAATTCAACTTGTGCCAATGAGCAACTCTAGGCTCACCGGGCCAAAGTGAATTAGGTGATTTGGGTTCGAGAACTGGAAACCGTTCGAATGCCCTAAGCTGAACTATATGAAATGGCAATGACATTATATTTGATTTATTTGATTTAATAGAATCCATTACCGTTTCTCTCAAATTTTTCAAGCTTTGATAAATACTCATAAGAACTGCAGGTGCAAGTGCCACTTGTATTCCTTGGGACAATCTCGCTACAATTGGGAAAACACGGTTCTTGATTTTTTCTTCAGTGGAACGAAAGACATACCTTGAAAACTAGAGTAATAGAAATGCCACATGCTCGTATTCTTTCTCCTCCGACGTGAAATGCTTGAGCCAACCACAATGTCCAACCTTTATTGAATTTCTTCTCGTAATTTCAGTTGTATAACTGATCATCTTTTCTTAAATCTTAGCCAGTTCAGATTCAAGAGGACCACTCACAGTAATTGTATCTTCTCCCCATGGAAACACGAAAGTATTTGTTTCTGAACACCAAAATTCTGATAAACCCAAAACCAAATGTTAGTTACAGCGCACTTCGTATATGGAACTGGTGATGGCATCGCATATTGGGAACAGTAGTTGATTCATTAACTGTTGATTCATTAATTTATCCTTTAACAGTAGTTGTTACTGTAAATTGTGACACGCAAGGATTTTTCCTTAACAGTTTATTCATTAACAGTTGATTCATTAAAAACTGGGAACCAATCAAAAATGGATTCATGAACAGATGATTCATTCGAGCAGTCTCATTCGCTGAATCAGAAGAAAAGAATGAGGCTAAGAAAATTGAGCCTCTTGTTAGTGAAGAGGTAAAAAAACTGACTTCCAAAGTTTAATTCAAATTCAATCAATGCTAAAGATGATGCTCTATTAAGAGAGTTTGAATTGAAGGCATCACATACCAGTGCTATTAGCAGGGGTATCCATTGGCAACGGGTTTGAAGGTAAAGCTATTATCTGAGTTGAAGCCATTGATGGAGAGGGATTTGAAGCCATTGATGAAGTGGGATTTGAAGCAATTTGCGGAGTTTGATCAAAAGTCACTGGTGGTGCTGTATTGTGACTCTCTTGTTGAACCAGTCTACCATCAACTCTCATCCGCTTACGTCCAGGAGCCATACTGCCAAAAAATATAAATTTTGTGTTAACATACGTAAAAATATGCCATAATCTTGCTACAATACTAATACAGAAATACACATAAATAAATATATTAAATGCATTTAACTTACAAATGGTACAAAATTACTCGATATCACAACATAACTTAAATAACATAAAAGTCTAGGAACAAAAGCACAAAAATTCAACTCCATTTCACCACATTACGAAATTCAATAACATGAAAGTCTAGTAACAAAAGTAAAAAATTCAATATATGTCACTATAATCATCATCATCCACGAGATCTCCATCATCACAATATTCAACCAATGTTGGGTCTTCCTCGTCGCTATCATCGTGAATGAAATTGATTTCATCAGAAGCTACGTTATTTACATTAACAACATCAACATCATTCTTACGCAATGGCCCAATATCAACTTGAACAACATCAGATGGCTCAGTCTCCTGGTAGACGGTGTCATTGGGGACATCATTTGTATCTACACCAACTTTTTCCACATCAGGATCATACACATGTCGATGTTGAAAATCTTGACGACTTTCCAGTTATTACCCAACTTTGGGTCGTTAAGATAGAAAACTTGCTTTGCTTGCACCGCTAGAACATAGGGATCATTTTTATACCACCTACCATTCACATTAACTCTAGTGAAGTGGTCATCAATTTTTATTCCCGCTTTCTTCCTTATGTCTTCCTCGAACCAATCACACTCAAACAGAATAACCTTTTTACCTTTGATATATTCCAACTCAACAATATTATCTAACACTCCATTAAAGTCGATTTCAATATCATCATGATCCCTCTTGACAACCAATTCGCTATTTTGAGTTTTACGACGACTCTCACGATCCTTAGTGTGAAACCTAACTCCATTAACAATGCAACTTGTATACTTTCTTGCTCGAACATCAGGACCGCATGCTAATGTATAAAGGTGCTCTGTAGATTCAAGAGAGTTTTGATGGTATAACTTTTTCATCTGTCAAGAAATACGAGTGAATTACATTATTAGGGTGATTTGATTACTTAATATCATATTAAACTCTTTGTAATGTCTTACATATTCTTCAAATCATTGAGGTAATTGATTTCTTTGTCGTTGTTCTAAGTTGAAAAGGCCATAATTTCCTCTCTAAATTCACTACATAAAAATATGAACTATAAATTCCACACCCAAATAATTAAGAAAATATATATAATCATAAAGAGAATACGAAGAACAAATAATGACTTACATCAGGTATGGTTCCACCTTCTCGCAGTTAGTTAAAACATACCAGTGAGCCATTTCTTGCTCTTTCTCGGAGAGGAAGTCATACATAAATGCTCCAAAAGGTCGTACCTTTTATGAGAACACATCAAATCCATCATCCTCTGTCTCACGGTCATAATTTCATTCAACACGATTAAACTTAGTTTTAATCCCTTCAAGGTACATGGAATAAAATGACAAACACTCATTGACAATGTATGCCTCCGCTATTGAGCCTTCGGGGTGGGCTTTGTTACGTATATAGCCCTTAAGAATGCCCAAGTACCTATTTAAAGCAGACACAAAGCCCGAATTAGATGTTAAAGAAATATGTAAACAACATAAGGCAAAAGGAAAAATGAGAAAAAAAGAACAAACTATCACCTTTCAATTGGATACATCCACATATACTGCACCGAGCTTCCAAGTATTGCCTCTTTCGGTAAATGAACCACTAGATGGATCATTATATCAAAGAATACCGGTGGGTAAATCATTTCAAGCTTACACAAAATCAAGACAATGTCAGTTTCTAATCTTTTCCGTTCTTCAACTTTTAAAGTTTTAGAACACAAGTCTTTGAAAAACTTGCCAAGCTCAACCAATGTAGTATATACATCCTTCGATAAATACCCACAAATACCAACAGGAAGCAATCATTGTAAAAGAACATGATAATCATGACTTTTTAACCTCGACACTTTGACATAACTTGTGTTAACACACCGGGAGATATTAAAAGTGTATCCATCAGGTAACTTCACTGATTTTATAAACTCACAAAATTCTATTTTTTTTTTACTTAGGCAATGTGTAACATGCTTGTGGCATCTTATACACATCACCATTCGGCTTCAAATGTAGTTCCTTCCGTATTTTCATATCCTTCAAATCTTGTCTTTCTTTATAAGTGTCCTTTGTCTTCCCTTCAATATCTAGTAATGTTCCCAAGACACTTTCGCATATATACTTCTCAATGTGCATGACATCTAAGTTGTGACGCAACTTAAGCGTTCGCCAATATAACAATTCAAAAAATATGCTCTTCTTAGTCCAATTCAACTCTTCCGACGTACGCTTTCTCTGTGATTATCTCCATGCTTCCCTGGTTTACAATCTTTAACATGATCCAACTGTCTCAACACATCATCCCCATTTAATTCCATGGGTTTCAATCGATGCTCAGGTAACCCATCAAACTTCTTACTCCTCCGCCATTTGTGATCAATTGGTAAATATCGTCGATGGCCCATGTAACAGATCTTATTTCGTAACTTATGTGAAGAAATATGTTCATTACAAGTTGGACATGCCATGTATCCTTTTGTGATCCACCCAAACAAATTAGATTATGCAGGAAAATTGTTTATAGTCCATAAAACTGCTGCATACATTCAAAAGTTATTTCATGTAGATGCATCACGTGTCTCCACACCCACTTCCCACAACTCTTTCAGTTCATCAACTAGAGGCTTTAGATACACATCTATATCTTTACCCGGTACAGTAGGACCTGGAATAAGTAATGCCATCATAAAAAATGGTTCCTTCATACATAACCAATGAGGCAAATTGTAAGGCATAAGTATAACCAGCCACATGTTATATGAGTTGTGCATGTTACCAAAAGGATTAAACCCATCACTTGACAGTCCAAGCCTTACATTTCGAGAATCTTGTGAAAACCATGCATGCTCCTTGTCAAATTCCTTCCAAACTTTAGAATTAGCCGGATGTCTCAACTCGTTGTCATTATCTTCACACTTCTCTTTGTGCCACCTCATATCATCAGCCATTTTCTTTGATATATATAATCTTTGGAGTCTTGGTGTTAATGGAAAATAATGCAATACATTGTAAGGAATTTTTTTGCCTTTGTTATCATTAATTTTCCATCTAGACTCCCCACATATTGGACATTCTTCTCTATCTTTGAAATCCTTCCAAAATAGCTCACAATCATTTTTACAAGCATGAATCGATACATATCCCAAACCCAAATCACGCAATATATTTTTTGCTTCGTAGTGAGACTTAGGGAGCATCTCACCCTCAGGCAAAGCTTTTTTGAACAAATCAAGCACCATGTTAAAGGATTTGTTGCTCTATCGGTTCATAACTTTACAGTGAAGTAACTTCACAAGAAATGATAGTGTCGAAAACTTCATACAATTAGGATACAATTCACGTTCAGCCTCTTGCAATAACGTGTCAAATGTTTTTATTTCCCCTGTAATAGATATCATTAGATTCCACATGAATGGATTCATAGAAGGTGCTCCTTTGAATTTCGTCCAACATATCATATATTCCATCACATCCTTCTTCATGACATGACATTTCATCGTCATCAACATCATTATCATCATCGTCATCATCAGATGCACAAGATCCCCTAAATGAGTGCATTCTCCATGATGAATCCATTGAGTATAGCTCGTAGAAATCCCCTTAAAAAATAAATGGTCCTCAACTTCATCAATAGATCTAATATCAATATTCAAACAATCGATGCACGGACATCTAACATCACTTGTTGGGCCCATGTGTTTCTTAACATACTGAATGAAAGATCTAACCCCGGTCACATATTTGTCGCAAAATCTATTAGTTCTTGGATCCAACTCCGATCCATCTCCATTTTAGAATCATATGAAATAATTTAGCAAACATGTTATACATAAATATAACATATTAACGTGGCATTAACCTTACCTATTAGCAACCATATGATACAATAACCTTTGTGGAAGCCGATTCTTACAGATATAAAGACAAACAATTAGGTACAACATCGCAAACCCAAAGGTACAAAATGTGTTGTCACCTAAACGAATAACTAAAAGGTATTAAGCTTACAAAAATGTGTGTGCGTCTCCCATTGTAAATTTCAATCTTATATTAATATTTTAGTGTATATACTATTTTATAGTTTTTTTAATTAATATTTTCATTTCGTCCTTGACAACTTTTGTTTGGTTTTAATTCCATTTTTTATTTTTTCCCATTTTTTCTATTCCCACTCAATTTTCCCATTACAAAATACAGTAGGCTTAAAACATAACACAAGCAGGTCTTGTCAAAAAAATAAGGGGAACGGGACTTTAATAAAAACAAGTAAAAATTGGCTTAAAAATTACAAGTCTATTTTTTTAAGAAAAGAAGCATAGACATTGCCCACAATAAGAAAAGAACCATATACTTTGCCCACAATTAGATGCAGGACCTGAGAGCAAACAATCAGACAAACTCAACACTTGCAAATTAGGCAGAGAAGATGAAATATCCCGAAACCAACCATGGGATTTAATTTAAAATACAAATCAAAACTAAACTAAAATCAAGAAGTCATCAGAACAACTTTTAGAAAATACCGGATGATGACCTGTGATTGTCGACAATGGCGTTACTCAAACGCTTTACTTCCGAGGGCTAGGTTACTCAATCGCTTATGCGAGGTTACTCAATCGCCTTAAAGAAGGCATATGAATTCCTAGATTTTTTTCTACACAAATATGCTTCAAGAGACATGTGTATGGTTGAGGAACGATTTGGGGTTTGGGGAACGATATAGTGGAGAGACTATTTTCCGGTGTGATATGTTTGGAGAACGATTTGGGGTTTAGAAACAAGATATATTTTGTTAATTTTTTTAAGTAATAAGTGAGGAAATGTTTTGTCACCAATTATTTTGATTTTTTGTGATAAACTAATTTGTTAAAAAATGTATAATAATTTTGTCACTAATAGATGGATGGAACATTTTGCAACGCGGGAAGGTGCGCGCCAAAATTTTAATGAGTATTTGGTGACAAATTTTATTATTTCATCACCAATTAAACATCAGCACACTCAATTCGTGACGAAATTAACTTTCCTCACAGAAAGGTTACTTTTTGCGACAAAATTAATTTTGTCCTAATTTTTTTTATCACTGATAAGACATTTTGTTGTAGTGAGATCAGTAAAATCTACACGCATTCGCTACTTATCATTTTTCTTCTTGTCCATCACAACATTTTCCAACCATGCTGGATATTTGACATCTTCAATGAATTGGGATTTTTATAGCTTTTATACCTCCTCCTGAATGGCCTGGTTCTTCTCAGGACTGAACACCTTGCACTTTTTCTTGATAGGCTTGGAGTCCTTGTTAATGTTGAGCTCATGACAGAGGAAGTTTGTGTCAATCCCAGGCATATCTTCATGACTCCACGCGAATACATTCTTTCGCTCCCTTAGGAACGTGCCCAATTCTTATTTGTGGAGTGGTGCTATTGTGGAGCCAATTTGTGTGGTTCTTTCTAGATTTTCAGCATATAAGATTATGCTTTCATTGGATTCTACTATCTACCTTTGAATAGCTTCGTTTCATCTCGGGGATCCAAAGTATCAACTTCTGACTCGCTATTCGGCTCCAGAGTGTCAACTTGGTAAGTAATGGTCTTTTTCTTCAAATCGATCAAATCTTCTTGCTCGGTTGAAGAGTAATAGCATTCTCTATACACCTTTTGATCACCTTTTATAATGTCGACCCCTAATTGAGTAGAGAACTTTAAATATTAGTGGACAGTCGATGGTATTGCTTCGAATTTCCTTAATCCTACCCTGTCGAGGATCACATTGTAAGTTGACTCAACATTTTTATCCATAACAAACAAATGTATCTTCTCAGTATGGCTAGATGGCCAATTGTCGAATAATATTTCCAATTTGACTATTCCTAGGGGGTAATATTTTTCTCCTGAAAAGCCAATCAAGTGTCTGTGGTAAGGTTCCCTTGAATAAGCTTCAATCCTAAGATCTGTAAATAGGGATAAAAAATGGTATCAGCCGAACTTCCATTATCTATCAATACCCTGGCAATAATGGTTTCCTGGATTCTTAACTTGATGACCAGTGGGTCGTCATGAGGATACAACACTCAAGAGAGATCATTTTTGGAAAAGTCGATGACCAGTTTATTTTTATTGACTTTTCTGTATCGATGATCGTCATTCAAATTGATACGTTATATGTAACAGTAAGATTGTGCTTCATTCAGATAAGCTTTCCCAGTGGTCCGATATCCTCCCCTTGTATCTCCACCTATGATGACATGGCAATTAAATGAACCAAAACTTATCATAGCTACCTCAATTTCTGGTTTCTTGGGCTTCTTTGGTAAGTTTGGATCATTTTCATAACCCTCTTTATGGCTCGCTTCTTGTCATCTCTGGGTTTGCAGGGAGAATTTGGCCTCCTCCTGTTTCTCAGCTTTTTGTCGATCAATAAATTTGTTCAGCTTTCCTCGGCAAATGAGGGATGTTAATGTCCAAATGTGGAGGTAACAAATAATACAAGAAATAATTGGTAAAAAATTAGAATTATGAATAATGGGGATGAGAGACAGTGACAACACAATGATTTTTACGTGGTTCGGCCCTTAAAGAGGAAACCTACGTCCACGGTGGTACTAGTTTGGTATTGCACTTATTAACGTGGTTACAGTTTAGGTTTTTTTTGGTACAACTTAAGGCTTGAGAAGGTATCAAAAGGTGTCCCGGTTGTGTACCTTTGTATCCTATATATATGTGGATATCAAATATTTACAAAGAGATGGATTGTAGTTATAAATCGGGCAGTTACATCTTCATATACTTTTATTATAATATATATGAATGCCTTGAGGTATGGAACAATTTTGATAATGAACATCAGGTTAATCATGAGGTAACAGGTTTGGCAGCTGTAATCCCATCTGACGGAGATATACGTGTATCCAATCTTATAGTAAATAGGTGGGCCGAGCAGTCCAATTATTGAGACAACCTAGTTATATGATGAGGTCAAGCACTTATGTTAATCCCTTGGATTATTTAGAATTTATTTTATGCTGAGATTACCTAGGTATAACGGAAAGCTCCCCAAACCTCTTGCAGGAATTTCTCAATTTGAGGCAAAGTGAGTGGGAGAGGTGTTATGTGATGCTCGTACTGGCCCATTGGTGGTCGGATCACCCTGGTCAGCTCGTCTTGGTCGAACTGAGTTCGATCATATTTACTTCAAGTTTCCCATGATATATCAAGGACACGCGTCGAGTAACGAAAGGGTTTGCTGTGTAATGATGGCGATCGATCATGCGCGCTAATACTCTGTACCGCCTTTTCAATTATCAGAGTTTTGTTGACATTTTTTCTACTGCTTCTGTTCAATCTTTCATCAAAGAGTATAAATACACACCACTTCCCTCATTTGCTTCAATTTGAAGATTTACACAGAGTTAATTAGAGAGAAAGTCTTAAGCGTCATTTCCATTATTTGTGAAAGCTTAATTGTTTCTGGTCAAAATACTTCAGCGCTTCCTCCTTCATTCTTCCTAGCTTATTCCGCCATTGTCTTACTTTTCCAGGTATGCCTTTGTTTCTTTAGTTAGGGTTTCATCATTTTGGTACTTTGTTGGTTGATTCTTGTTGTTTATCTAGTGATTTCTTTGTTTAGACAACATTAATTTGGTTATCCTAGGTTTAACTGATTTAGTACTTAAGAAAATGCATGAATTTCCCCCTCACATCCAGAGAGTTTATGAGTTTGTTAGAATCTTAGAGCCAAAGCATACTTATATCATAGAGAGGATATTTCCCCATTTTATATAGGTGATTAAACTATAGGAGGATCCATGTCATCCTCATTTTACCCCTAACTCTCATTCTAGCTGTGGTTCCTCCATTGACTCGCGTGTTCCCTACATTTTTCCCTCATTTTAGAAACTCCTTGCTTCTAAACACAGTCTCTATAGATCCCCTGAATCTTGACTCTTTTTTGGGATCGTGCTATGGACAGGGCTGAAGACTATAGGCCAGAAAGTGTGGGTCCCCACCTTTCTATTGTGGGGTCTCATGCTAAGACTTTTAAGGAAAATGAGGAGGAAAAAGATGATATTATTGGATCTTTCACTAACAATAACCCTACTAAGACAGATCCCCATTAGTTCAATGTACCGTAACTGAGGAAGATATTGATGCAATAAGAGAGAGACGTGCCCTCCCCATAGCTATTCAGACTAGAATGGTCGATGTTTCTTAGAGGTGTTATTCTGTTCGAGACTCATAGGAAATTTATCTTCCCTTGTGGGCACTCCACGTAAGATTAAGGCTTCCTTTGCATCCCACCATCTGCTCCATTCTGAAAGGTTAAGGCGTGACCTTAACTCAATTGCCTCCAAATGTATATAGAACTATTCTGGGTGCAATGATGCTCTGGAAACTTAGGACTAGGTTTGACTTAACGGGGGACGTTTTTAGGTATGTGTATAGCTTGAAAGATAGTGCCAAATCCCCGAGTTATTATTATTTTCCTACATGAAAACCTCAGTATAGAATGGTTACAGTGGTTCAGTCTAGTAATCACAGTTGGAAGGGCTCGTATGTGTTTCTAAAGGGAGATCGGGAGTTTAGGGACCATGGAAGGGACAGGTCGTGTAGGGTCCCTAGAGAATGGAATGGGCCCAATGACATAGGTAACACTTTTTTTAATTTCATCTTCTTATTTTCTTATTTTGGCTACTTTATTGTGCTAAGGTTGTTGTTGTTCTTTTGAGTATTTCAATGAAGCGAGCTCCCAAGCTGCCCAGGTCGTTGGTTGACCTGGTTGTCTCTTATTATGAAAAGAAACCTCCCACTTTTGAGTATTTATTTACTGTGGAGAAATTTATTGCTGTTAGGTATCACACTCCTCCTGGAGAAAGGTTCTCGTTGGAATTTGAGATGCTCCAAGACGGTTGGGTGGGAAGATAAAATAGCTTTGAGATTGGTGATGAGTTTATTGATAGGGCAGGTAGCTTAGAAACGGGTATATTGTGATGTCAAATTATTTGACCTTTTCCTTAGTTGGTTGTTCACACTGGTGTATGAGTTCACATATCTTGTCAGGTGGGGAAGAACATCCTTTTGAAGAAATTCTAGGCATATTTCCTCGCTTCATCAACCATAAATCATTAGCTGAGGCTCGATAAAAGAGGGTTGGGGTCATCCCAAAATAGGTAGAGGCCAAGCATGCTACCATTTTTGGGGCGGTCGACCAGACCACTCAGTGTCAAGAAGCTGCTGCAACTACTAAGGGTAAGGGGAAAGCCCCCATGGAGCCTTCGGTAGGAGAAAAAAGGTTAAGGGAAGACGAGGAAGATAGGCAACCCCTTCATAAGCTTTTGAGGGGAATTAGTCGCTCGTTCGACCTTAGAGTCGAGTCAGGTCTTGGTCACACATCTCACTACGGGAAGGTTTCGGAGTTTGACTTTGACCCTGAGCACAAGATCACATATGAAGACTTGAAGTCTTACTCGAACTCTGTCTTTTACCATGCTAAGAATGTTTTGGAACTGCTAGGCTACTGGGTCATGTAAAGGACTTTGAGTTTCTCAGATCCTGATTCTCGGTGGACTCTGGCCCAGCATCGGTTATCTGTAGTACGTATTTCTTGTTGATTCTTAGTCAGTGATTTATAAGTGTCCCATCATTGTACTCTAACCATGCCTTATTATTTGTGGCCTAGGAATCCATGATTTGGACCGTCTTATGAGAGAAATCCCTCGTAAATCATGTAGCCTACAACAAGCTTGTTGAGGAGAACAAGACACTGAAAGCAAGTTATGAGAAGGTTTCTGAAGAGTTAAAGGAAAAGGATGGGCAGCTGGTGTCCAGAACTGAGGAGCTGAGCAAAATGGAGGAAGAAAATATGTCTCTCAAGGAGAAGTCCAACATCGACGATGCCAAAATCCAGAACTTAAATGATACGCTTACAGTGAAAAGGGAGAAGTTTGAAAAAGAACTGCAGGTTGCTCGGGACACTCTGGCCAGTGTTGGTACCGCTGTTGTTGAAGCCTTTAAGTCGTCGGGTGACTTTAATACTGAATGCCTGGGCTATTTCTTGGATGGGTACGAAGAGCTGAAAAATAGGGTGGCTACTCACTTTTCCAACATTGTTGTAACTATTAATGTCTGGAAAGGAGATGAGGAGGAGGAGGCCAACCTTGTTGAAGAAGAAGTTGACACACCACCTGCTGAGGCTTGACTTGATTGATTTCTTATTATTTTTATGAATCATATTTTTTCTTGACATGGGTTCTGTAACTTTGAGCATCTTCTTATGATATAATCATTAGCGTGTTTCTACCTTTTTAAAATGCGGCTTTTTTTATTTGTATCTTATTGCTTTGTTGAAAATAATACTTGGTGCTTCTGTTTGCAACCTATAAGGTCGTAGAGAGCTTTTAGGTAGTGTACCTGTGAATTGATATAAGTTAATTATTCGTGACTTATGAGGTCGTCCAGGTATTAACCGACCACATTGTGTTGTGACCTATAAGGTCACACATCAAACGTAACTAACTACCTCATTCGTAACTAATGACGACATACAAGGGTTTAGTCAAACTCGAGGAGTTAAGTTATTTAACTATTCGCGACCTGTGAGGTCGTACATCTTTTCTAGCCGACCACATTATTCGCGATCTGTGAGATCGTACATGTAGCTGACCACCTATTTTGTGACCCATGGGGTCATACAAAGGTTTAGTGGACTTGTGGGAACATGTTTGCTCCATCTTGACTATTTACAGTCTTTGAGGTCATGCTATCGACGTGATATCATTATTTTAACGCTGTTGATAGTGCCACTTTTATACTTATCATATGTATAAAAAAATCAATGAAACAAGAGAATAAAAGTTGTTTTGTTAATTAAAATAGTGCTTGCTACATGAATAGAATAACTAATAGGCCACTAATAATACTTCCTAATATGCTCCAAATTCCAGGGGTTTTCGAACGCACCTTCCAAAGTCTCAATCTGATAAGTCCCCGCCCTGATGACACTGGTTACTCTATACAATCCGTGCCAATTCGGTTCCAGATTGTTGTTCTTTTATATCACTTTCTTGAGAACGTAGTCCCCCTCTTTTAAAACGCTCATATTTACTCGACGGTTGTAGCAGCGTTCCACTCTTTGATGATAGGCGGCCACGCCCAGTGCTGCGTTCTCTCTGATTTCCTCTATCAGGTCGAGGTTTATCCTTCTTGCCAAATCACTTATTGGGGAATCTAAATTGAGGATTCTGTGACTAGGGAGCCCTATCTCAGTGGGGACGAACACTTCTGTGCCAAAGGCGAGCATGTACAGTATTTCTCCGATGGCTCTCCATGGAGTGGTTCAGTATACCCAGAGCACGCTGTGGAGCTCGTTGATCCAGCACCCCTTTACATCACCGAGTCTCTTTTTGATCCCATCTAAGATCGTCCTATTGGTGACTTTGGTTTGGTTGTTGCACTATGGGTTCCTGAGTGCCAAGTGTAGCTTTCGAATCTTAGATCTGGTGCAGTTATATTCGAAGTCCTGGTTGTCAAACTGCGAGTTGTGTTCGGTGATAAATGTGAAGGGCATGCCATAGCGACATATCATCATTTTTCAGATAAACTGAAATACCCTTTCATAAATCATCTCTACTAAGGGCTCAACTTTAACCCACTTAATAAAGTAGTCTAGCGCCACCATGACGAACTTATATCATCCTTTTGTTCTGGTCAACGGCCCGACTAAGTATATACCCTACGTGGTGAATGGCGAGGGTGACATATTTAAAGTTGGTGGAGCCCCTGAGAACGGTGGATCTTTGCAAATCATCAACACTTATCACATTTTCTCACGTAATCTGCACAATTTACCTACATAGTCAGCCATTAATACCCTTGGGTTACTATTCGCTTAACCAACTATATTTCGATCGAATGTTCCCTATAGCACCCCTCGTATACCTCCTTAATGAGCTTGTTGACTTCTTGTGGATGAACACATTTCAGAAGTCATACAGTGTACCGTCTCTTGTATAATACTCCCGCTTCCAAAACATTTTGGGTTGCCTTATAGCATAACTTTCTGGCTTCATGTGAGTTTGCTGGAAGCTTTCCTTTTTCAATGTATGCCCGTATGGGGTCCATCCAGAAAGGTCCCGAATTTATCTCTTCTACGTGAAGTGGTGCCTCAATGTTCCTCTGCGTAAGCACTTTAAGTAGTATGGTTCTTCTCAATGACGTTTTGTTTACTGAAGCTAACTTGGCTAGGGCATCTGCTCGTATGATCTCTAACCTAGGGATTCTTAACACTTTTGCTTCTATGAATTCGCCTAACGTCTATCGAACTATGGTCAGGTAACTTGCCATGGATTCCTCTCGATTTTCATAAACTCCCCATGTCTAGTTGATGACCAGTTGGGAGTTACTGTGTGTTACGATATGCTCGACGCACATTGATGCCACTAAGCCTAGCCCAATGATAAGGGCCTCGTATTTTGCCTTATTATTAGATGCTTCGAATTAGAAGCGTAGGGCATATTCCATATTCATATCATCTGGTGTGGCGAGTATGATGCTAGCACCACTTCCTGCCGAATAGGATAACCTATTAACGTATAACATCCAAATTAGATAATCTCACGTGAAGTCACATTCTTTCATTTTTCTGAACTTAAAGAGCCGGTGGGACTCGTTGTGCTGTCCCTTTTCTCCTTTGCTGGAGATCCCTTCTCGAGGACTCTACTCTATGTTTCCTAGGCTCGTGGTTTATACCTGGCGTGGTGGTTTGGCACTAGGGGTAAATCTCTCTCCCGAAGGAGGCTGCTTGGATAGTTTCTAGTCATAAGTGAATTTTGTAATTAAGTCTGCCAACTCCTGCCCCTGTATTACAGTCCTTAGCTCGTACCGAATATCATACGCACCCATTTTTAATGCCCATGCCGTGAACAGACCAATTTTTTTAAGTTTGTGCAGGATTTACCGTAGTGGTAAGTCGGTGTATATCACTATGGTGTGAGCCTAGAAATATGGCCTTATCCTTCGCTAAGCTTCCCTTAATGCTAGCATTAGCTTTTCCATTTGTGGATATCGAACCTCTGCCCCTTGGTAGGCTTTGCTGGTATAATAAACAGGTTTCTGCACCCTTTTTTCTTGCCTTACTAGCGCTGATCTGATGGCTAATTCGAATATGACGAGATATAAGTAAAATGTCTCTCCTATAACAGGTCGCGAAAAGAGGGGCGAGGAGCCCATATAGCGCTTTAGTTCTACAACTTGTTTTCGCATTCCTCATTCCATTCGAAGGACTATTGCAGCATCATCAAAAAGGCAAACACTTATCTATGACTCTGAAGGCGAACATATTCAGCACTGCTACACATCGGATTATTTTTTATACCTCCTTCTTCGTGGTTGTAGACGTAATGTTAAGAAGAGACTCGATCTTATCAGGATTGGCTTTGATCCCTCTCTGGTTCACAATAAAACCCAAGAATATCCCTTCCGTCACTCTGAAGACGCACTTGGCAGGATTCAGCTTCATCGGATACTTTTCTAATTTATCGAAGGTCGAATTGAGGTCCCTAATATGGTTTCTGACCACCTTGCTTTTAGTGAGCGTGTCGTCCACGTAAACTTCCATGTTAACCCCTATCTAGTCTTCAAATATTTTATTTACCAATGTATGGTAGGTGGCGCCTACATTTTTTAGGCCGAACGGGATGACATTATAACAGTAGGTACCTCAATGGGTTATAAAGGAGGCTTTCTCTCTGTCCAAAGGCTTCATTCGGATCTGGTTGTAATCAAAATATGCATCCATAAAACTGAGTAGTTGATGGCTTGATGCGGCGTCGACAAGTTGATCGATCATTTGTAGCGGGAATCTTTCGAGCAGGCTTTATTTAGGTCGATGAAATCGACACACATCCTCTACTTATCATTTTTTGTTCGTCCCATGACCACGTTGCCCATCCATTTTGGGTACATAACTTCGCCAATGAACTTAACTTTTTGTAGTTTGAGGACTTCGTCGTGAACAGTGAGATATTTATTGGAGTCAAAAACCCTTCATTTCTACTTGGCCGATTTAGAGCCCTGCGTTATATTCAATTCATGGAAATTTAAGTCGGGGTCTATCCCTGGCATGTCCTCGTGGCTCCAAGTAAACATTGTTCTGTATTAGTACAGAAAGCTGATAAGCTCTTTCCTTAGAAGAGGATCTAATGATGACCCGATATGTACCGTTCTTTCAGGGTGGCTATCATAAAGTGGGGTTGTCTCAATTTCTTCATCAGGTTGTCATTTGACTAGTTTTGCCTCGTCTCGGGAATCGATAGTCTCTATATGGTAAGTGGTGGTTAGCTTCTTTCGTTCTTCCTGATCTGTCGAAATAAAATAACATTCGCACGCCACCTTTTGATTGCCCTTGACGATGCCTACTCCAGAGTGAGTTGGAAACTTTAAACATTGGTGCACGATAAATGAGACAACTTTGAATTTCTTCAGGATAATCCTTCCTAAAATAATGTTATAGGCTGAGAGTATGTTTTTATAAAGGATAAAGAACCGTATTTTCTTTATTTGACTGATCAACCAGATGCCGACCATAACTTCTAGTTCTACCGTTCCTAGCGGGTACACACTTTCTCCTGGAAATTTGATCAGAGGGTAATAATTGGGTGTAAGTTACATGTCCTCTAGTTGCAGCTTATTGTAATAGTTGTAGAACATTACGTGTGCAGAGCTTCCATTAACTACCAGTATCCTTACGACTCGTCCTTCTTGGATGACCATAGTGACGACCCGAAGGTCTTCATGCGGGTACAACACCCTCGACAAGTCGTCCATTAAGAAGTTGATGATTAACTTATCTTTGTTAACCTTTCGTGTCCTATTGCCTGACCTTCGAGGTCAGGTTAACATGTGCTTATTCACAAGATGGGGCCTCATTGAGATAGGCTTTCCTTTCTACGAGGTCATCTCCACCTCTGGCGATGAAGTGAAAATTGAAAGTTATTGTGTCGACATCATGTATGGGTTCCTTAGGATTTTTAGGAAGATCTTGATCGTCATCATCCCTCGCCCTTTTCTTATTGGTCGCCCTCAGGGAGGGCGACTCTAACCGTCTCCTACCTTTACCTTCTTCTGGGTGTGATCGGCCACCATTATTAACATACTTAGACATCTTGTCTCTCCTTAGTATAGCTTAAATTTCATTCTTTAAAGATACACAATGGTCTATATTATGGTCGTGGTCCTTGTGAAATTCACAATACTTGTTTAGGTCTCTCTTGTTTACCAACAACTTCAGCTTTCCCGACCATTTGAGATCTTTTATTTCCCGAATTTCCTCCAGGATATGGTGGACTCTAACCATGAGGGGCGTGTACTCATATTACTTTCTCAACATTTACCCTAACCGATCTTTTAATCGTTTAATCTACCCCTTCCATAATGGATTTTTAGCTTTAGACCTATCAGAAGTAGCTCTACTATCCTTTCCATCCATCTACGTTGAAGAGAAGTCTGCTCGGCACGCACGGATCTACTAGCACTTATTCTAGATATATCTGATCTTATATGGCGCTCTTTATGTCATTTTCTTAATTGAGATGGGTCTTATTGATGCCTTTTATTTACTCGAGGTCCTAGTCTACCAAAGACCGATGCCGTGCTTTATTGCTCCGGTGCACTTGGACGTTCAGGGTAAGAGAGAAACCCCCATAATAATTCGTTAATGTGATTGAAGAACTGGACCCTAGGCGATAGGACCTATTGCGTGAGGACCTGGAATAACTATTATGATTCCTCCTAAGAGGAGGGGGAGGGGGAATTTCCCTTCTAAAAGACGAATCATTAGTATGGAAAGATGGAGCTGCTGGCCTAGCTAGCTTCCTGCATCGCTTCTTACCCTTTGGTAAGATTGAGAAGAACTCCATTGAGATCAGTCGTGGTAAGAGGAATGTTGCCTCCTGCGGCATTACTAATTTCAGGAATGTCGTTCATCTTGTGGAATCTTTTAAGAAAATCAAACGAATGGTTTTTGGTAGTGAACGATAATAGACAATATGTTCCCATAGACGGCGCCAATCTCTTGATGTCTAAAATTGGTAATGATTTATATGAAGCCAATTTTATAATCATAGATTAAATAATGAGAGAAAAATAAATGAGACACGATAATTTTTAAGTGGTTTAGCTATAAGGAAATATTACATCAACTGAGATTGTAATGATATTGATGATTACAAAAAGTTATATATTCTTGTTAGAAGAATAACCTTGTACTTTTTTCTCCCGCCTTTTATGAAAGGAATACATTGTATTTATAGTGATTCGGATATCAAGGGTTGAAATGCCTTTATATATTTAAGCATTTACACCTGTACATAATGAATATGACTATTGAGTATTGGGAACGTGTAGAATTACTCTTGGCCTCTTTCCACATGATGATTATTTATCTACAATGATGGTTTGTATTCTTCGGGCTGCTTGGCATACTAGCCGATCAACTATCTTCTAAGTCGACCAATTAATTGATTACCAGGGATGGTTCCACGTTAGGGGATAGGTGTCCAATCCTAATTAATCCACGTAGATGGATAATTTTTGGCATCAATAATGATCATAGACACTTGATTATGTACGAGCCTTGCCAACGTGACTTTAGCTTTTCAAGAAAGAGATGTGTACATAAATCATAAAGTAATATTTTATTCCAGGCCTTGAACTATTTTTGCACTATTCTTTTACAGTGGAACGCTTCCATCTTGGCTTTGTAAATATGAGAGTTCTCATATAACTTATATTACTCATTTCTTATATAACTCAAGTCGTCAAGATTTTTATGGCCCAATATGTCTGATGCTTGAGTTTTACAGGTAAATGACATGTCTTTTCATACACTACTCGGTAGTTGGACATTTCAAGGTTGGTTTTATAGCTCGTCTGATATGCCCATGGATCATCAGCCAGTCTATACGATCAATCTTTGGTCAAGGGATCGATAATTTTCTCATGAAAGCCCCTAATATCCCTATTTTCTAATTCGACTTGTCCGTTGGTTTAAGGCTGGTACGTTGTGGAGAATTTATGGGTGACTCTATATTACATCGTTATAGAGGAAAAAGGTCGTTACAAAATTGTACACCCTAATCACTTATGATGGCTTTAGGAGTTCCAAAATACATAAGAATATTCTCTTTCAATAATTTTATCACTACTTTTGCATTGTTCTTACGGGTTGGTACGACATTAACACACTTCCAGACGTAGTAAAAAATAACTAGAATGTATTCTAATTGATTGGACTTTGGGAAAGGTCCCATGAAGTCTATCCCCTAATAATCAAAAACCTCAATGACAATGATCACGGATAGTGGCATCATGTTCCTTCTTGTTATTTTTATAGTGATTGGCACAAATGGCACATCCTTCAGAATGCTTATGCATATTTAAATGGAGTTGGCTAATAGAAGGCACAGTTTAGAACTTTGAATGAGATCTTCTGAGGAGAAAAGTGACAACCATAAGATTTCTTATGGCGGAACAACAAGATGCTCGGTATCTCGTCATTTTGGGACACATTTTGGATTATTTACTCTGACCAATGTTTGAACATAGTGGCGCGTCATAATAAAATGCACAGGCTATGATCGTAAACTTATCATTGTACTTGAGCAAAAGTTACATGGAAATTCCCATGTCACTAAAAAGTTAGCGATGTCACCAAACCAGGGTAACATATAAATGAACATAAGTTTCTCATTCGAAAAAGATGCTCGAATTGGAAATGGGTTGATGTGGTAATGGTCAAACGTTAATTGGACCATATGATCAGTAATGGCATTCTCGACTCCATTTTTTTCTTTAATCCAGATGTTAAATACGTTGATGAGTAAAATCTACCGAAATAATAAAATCTTAGCATCTTTATTCGAGAGAAAGTATTTAAGAGATGAGTGGTCAGTGAGGTTGGGGTTTTATTCTTAAAACCATGTATGAGATTTACTTTTTAGTAAAGGTGTATCAATTCATTTTTTAAAAATAATCAAAATTATGATAATAACTTATATTTATTCTTCAAATATTTTGTATACATGTTGTTCAAATGTACTTAGTAAGAATTTTGATGAGTTGGGTTCGGCTTAATCACGGGAGATAAAAATTTTAATTCTAGTATAATTGAATAGTTCACCACCTAGATAGGAAATTAACATCCTATCGGAACAATTGTGGTACAATCTTATTGGTTTATCTTAAACTTCGGGAACCTGCTTAATGGTTCGAGAACTTATGTGATAGTTCGACGAAGGACTGTAATCGTTACATCCATGAATACATTCAACGGGACCACCCATGAGATTTTAAGTCTAAGGGTTGTCTTGATTAGACTTAGGTAATCTCACACCGAGAATTATGAGGTTGGAATGCTTGCAAAATTATTTTTTTGAGTGCTATGGGACAATTCGATTTTATATTGAGTCATCCCTGCAAGTTGGGGGTTCGTTGTGTAGGTAGGTCTGAGATCATAATCCAGAGGAATCCGTATCCTGGATTGTGATACACCTTTAATAGATGTATATTTTCTGTTGCCAACTGTAAAACCCGACCGGTAGATTATTTTATAATCCTGGTGGAGTAGAAAATAAGTTAAGCCTAAAAATTAAGGAAAAAATTAGAGATTTTTTAAATCGATTAACAACATATTGAGTTGATAAACAAGTACCAAAAAATTAACGTGGGGAATTATATTATGTGATAGTACAAATATGGCACCCTGCCTCGGAGGATACTACATGTACAGAAGCTTACAAGCCGTGGCCCCCACTAGGCAAAGGGTGCAATCCTATCAAGTAAAGGGAGAGGCATATGACATTTGACCTTATATACAGGCCACAACCCTACCTCGTACAGAATGCGGCACCTTTGGCTCTAGCCTCATGCAAGATGAAGCACTCAATATGTTTGCCTTACAGGCCGCATCCCTCTCTATTACAGCAACTCCAGACTTGATATATGTCACGTGCTCAGGGCACGTGACACAACTCACATACCTCCTATAAATAGAAGACCATGCCTCGAAATAAGGGTTCGATATCTAATCCTCGGGTCAGATTCTATAACACCTGGCGAATCCTTGCCAAATTCTCTCTACACAACCTCAACATACAGCTGGGGGGCTACTCACCTACATCGTAGTCATATCTCTGGCACTCCCGGAACCGCTACAGTTATGTATTCTCCTCTCTCATTTATCTTATATGCCCATTGTATCATTATAAACTTGTACATCAACGATATGAATATAATGAAAGGGAGACACCAAAGTGGACGTAGGCTCATTTATAGCCGAACCACTCTATGACTTGTCTTTTGTCTCTCTTACTTGCCCTATTTACTTACTATGCACTATACATTTGATTTGTTGATATGAGAACGACTTATGAGCGATTTCTCGTATCAACAATCTGGCACCGCCTGTAGGAAATGAGATATTCCAATCTTGTTTCTCTATGTTTTGAGTTCTTAAACACCTTATTTTCTTCATGGGGATCCTTTGGATCATCATCTCATGAGTGGATTTTAGTTATTGAGCTCTGTTTTATACTCACACCCTTAAATCGGTATTTCTTATATTCAGATTTGTTCTTGGGTCTTCATTTTATGAACTTAGATCTATTTTACATACCTCTATGACATTATTCCATCTAGATGGTGCTGAAAAGCATGATGGGCTTTAGCCCCAAAAAGGTGACTGATTAAGGAAGGATTGTATTTACTCCCATTTTTGTTGTTCTCGACCTATGATCTAGGGTTTATCATTGAAACTGTGTCATTTTGTGCACCGTGAGGCTGTCCTCTCATTAACAGACCCTAGTAGGTATGCTCTCCATGTGTTGGGAGAGAAAAACTCAGTCTGAGCTTAAAATTTTGGGATTACTCCCTTTGTTGCTTAGGAGGGGATACGGCCAGCCAGTTCAAATGCCTTTATGGCCGTGGCCTCCACTAGCGCGGCTGCATTACAGAAGCTTCAAAACATCAGGGAACGGACTCAATTTGTCTCCAGCTCAACCTTGGTGAATATCATACAAAGGCCACGGCAGTGCACCTGTGTGCCGTAATGGCCGCGACCTTAGCAGTAATACCATGCATCAGTGAAAATTCTCCATCCCAACTTCCTACTTGATTAATTCAATATTTCTGTGATTACTCACTTCTGCTAATTTTGTCTCAGATTATATATTTTGTAAAGACTAACAAAGCAGAAAATGGAAGGAGAATCTATCCAGAGCATAGAAGTCAGATATGAGATTGGACAGCTGTACAATAAGCTCAACCATCTCTACGACAGTCATGCCTCACTCCAAACCCAAGTCAACTATTTGACTCAAAGGGTCCTCATGCTAGAGGCCACGGCCTCTCCCAATCTAGGTGCGCATCCAGGAACTTTGCTACCGCAGCTCCAGAAGTTCCATTCGAGGAAGTGTCCCAGCTAAAATCACTGGTCGTAGAAGGAAAGGTCGCGGTCAGGTCCCTAAAGAGGAGAATGGAGAAGTCAGAGTTGAGATCTGAGGCCTACACTTCATTAGCCTTCCCAATTGAATACATCTTTGATTTCATTAAATAGGACAAGCTGCTGAGGTGGCTAGAAAAGCTGAGAGCTCCACCCCACAAGTGGAACAAAGATACTTAGTGCAGATTCCATCAGGACCATGGCCATTACACTGAATAATGCTATGCTCTGAAGGATGAAATTGAAAGGCTGATTGGGCAAGGAATGCTGCAGAGGTTCCTCAGAGATGCTTAGGGGATGCAGCCTGGCCTGATGGGCCATACTTCCCTTAACTTTATAATTTAGTTTATATCTCCTTCTATTTATGTTCATAGTGAACATTATCTTTTATTTCATTCTGACTTTTTATATCCATGCTTATGAGAATTACTGAATATAACACTTTAATTTCTCGATTCCATTAAATGATATCTTATGAAAGACTCCTTGTCTTAAACAAATTCTATATGGAGACATCGAATTATATTGGGAATGATTATATCTAAATGGGTCATCAACGCCCGTCGTTATGACTAACCATATAAAGGCAAATGATAACTTGAAATAGCAAAAGCAACTATTGAGAGCGGCAGAGGAATTAACTTATAATTCCACATATGGAGATTATATCTCAGTGTACGATGATTACATTCTTGAAAACATCTGTCAGGATGCATCATTTAGCAGCAAGGTCTTACAATGCCCGTTCTTAGCTTTTGGGATGCGTCATTAGCTTGGGGAGGTTACTCCCCTGGCAAACATCATTAACTTAGTGATCTCATATTAGCTTGAGGAATCTTCATAATACTTAGCCCGAGAAGGCCTGAAAATAACCCACATGGGCCAAAGACTTAATTATTTGCGGATAATCATATTATAGCCTGGGAAGGCTTTATATATATCCACATGAGCTTGGGGAAGCTTTATAATACCTAGCCTAGGAAGGCCTGAAAATAACCCACAGGGGCCAAAGACTTAATTATCTGCGGATAATCCTATTATGGCCTGGGAAGGCTTTATATAAATCCACATGAGCTTGGGGAAGCTTCATAATACCTAGCCCAGGAAGTCCTGAAAATAACCCACAGGGGCCAAAGACTTAATTATCTACGGATAATCCTATTATAGCCTGATGAGGCTTTATATATATCCACATGAGATTGGGGAAGTTTCATAATACCTCGCCCAGGAGGGACTGCTAATAACCCAATCAAAGCGACTAAAGGAAAGCCATGAAAGATAATCAAAGCGACTAAAGGAGGCAGTGTTGTTGTGATTACGAAGCGTTCCAAAGATATAGAAGGATGGCCTCAATTTCATAAAGGGCTAAAAAGATACCGCAACCTTATCAGTATGGCTATAGCCATTAAGTGGATTCATTTAGAAGACGCGACAGAAATGGCAGGAAGGATTGTTAACCTATCGCAACCCTATTCATGAAAATCAACATTTAGATAAGGATCCAGTTATAAAGTAAGAGGCAAAGGGCTCTTAAAAGGTGCCGTGACCCAGTTCAAAAAGAGAGGCCTTGATAGTAAAGTTTGAAGCAAAGAGTTGGCAAATAATAATAAAATAATAAAAAAACATGTGGAGAAAGCATTCATTCAAGTATTGAAGCAAGAAAAGCAGATGAATAAAAAAGCTACTAGAAAAAGGAGGCAAAAATAGTCAACATTAAAGGTGGCCGCAGCCTTGGTAATAAAGTTGGGAGCCAGAAATATTAACAAATATTAGTGTTAAGATTACAAAAAAATGGTCGCGTCCATTTTAAAGAGTTACAAAAAGATAGTGGGACGCAACCCTAAGATTCAGCATCGTCAGCTTCATCTCCATCTTCTCCCTCTGTAGTCATCATTGTCTCTTCATCAGCTGCCGCTGCCTCAGCCTGGATCTCTCCTCTGTCGCGGCCTTGATTTTGACCACGCATTCTTAGTGCTCAGCATCACCAAGACCCTAGGCAAGAATCGTCTCTTTAGTCTCAGAAAAGTTTTTATGACCCTATGCCTGAGCTCTTGGTAGCCGTGGAGGTAGGCCCTATTGTTTATAAGATAAAAGTCTTTGGATCCCTTGAATGACTCCACAGTGGTGTCGATGGCCAATTAGAGGGCTTCGGTATGGTCCCCTCCATTTTCTTAATTACTGTTGTATGGGCTTCGACATCTTGGGCAGCCTTGGTCTCCAACTCCTCGTACTTCTTTTGAAGAAGTCTGAGCTTGTTATTGGAAATTTTAACAGTTTTTGCAGCTTTTGTGGTCTGTGACTAGGATACCTTGAGGGATTATGCGGCCTGCTTAAAATTTTCCTCCGCTTCCTCCTTGGCTTTGATGGAAGCTTCGAGGTCCATCTGAGCAGCCTGGAGCGCTGCGACAACAGACTATTTGCCGACTTCAAATGAGGCATTCTTCGCGCTTTCTAAGTCAGCAGCATGTACCCTTTTCACAGCCTCTTTCAGCTTTTATAAGGCCTTGTACTTCCTCTTCAGACTAATCATGACGTCCGCAGCCTAAAAAGAAAATGAGTTAGGAGCAAGGTATGGAATGCAGAAATAGAGCTGAAAGTATTTATACTTACCCTCAAAATATTATGGAGACCATAGTCCTCCAGGTCATCGTGATCTTCATCCACGAGCCTATCAAGGTTCGCGATGTCTGGGACCATCTTTATCCTACGAGCAGCCCTCGCAGTCGTATCCCAAGAGGATTCAGGGTTAGGCCGCCTCAGTTGTGGCCGCGGACGGTCGTCAAGACCAACGCTGGCGCAGTATTGAGGAGGAACAAGGTTACCATTTATTGCGATAATTAGTCGGGAGAGAGTTTGAATGTATTGGACCATCGAAGGTCTACATCAGCCCTACCGCGGCCAAGTTGGACCCAAAATCATCGTCGAAAGTCCCCTCAGGCCTCTTGCGAGGATCCAACTCCTCAACTTGTAGTTGGAGAGCTGGAGGGGTAGCTTGTTCCACGGTAAGTGGATTTGGGTCGCTGGATGGAACTATGGCTAGATCCATGGTCTTGGGTCTCTTTCTCTTTCTATGCCTAGCAGTGTTACTAAGGACAGTTACGTTCTCATCCATCTTTGCCAGTTGGGCAGCCAAAAGCTCCCTATCAACCTCCTCACCTGAAAGAAGAGATGCAATAGTAAATATCTTAAGTTTAGAAACTAATTGCGATAGAACAAAAGTGTTGATAGAATTATTACCTCTCGTGGCCATCTCTTTTGGTATGGATTTGCTTGGGAAGTAGCCTGCTTCAAATACAGTAGCAGAAGTCACAAGTATGCTGAATTTCTTCTCCTCAATAGGAACGGTCGCGGCCTTGGCAACCCTTTTCTCTTGACGCTTGCTCAATTGCAAATTATCAAGAACTGCAGAAAGAATTTCAAAGGTTAGTACATAAGCAAGGTGGAGAATAAGGCAATTATAAAGAGGGGACGCGGCTATAATTGAAATACCTAGCTTGGTCTTTCCCTCTCGTTCTCTTAAGGGTGAATCTCCCACCCTTCTCCAGAGATGTAGAAATATTTACCCTTCTAGTTCTATACACTGGTAGGCCTCCCAGAGTAAAGGGTCTCATCCCTGCCGCGAATGGAGAAGTAGTAATACCCAATAAATTTTATAGAGATTTCCTACGGGCGGTAGAAGTGGAAAAACTCCACGGGAGTAATATCTTTCTTGAATTGATTCTCCCATAGCACGACGACTGCAATAATGGCCCTTCAGCCATTGGGATCTAATTGGGCTGGGGCTAATCTCATTATTTGAAAAATTCTTTTGATGGGAACTGGGACGGGTAGCCGTAGACCATAAATGAAAGCGTGTAAAAGGAAGTAGACCCCGTCGTCAGCAAGGGTCATGCATGGCCTTTGATCCGTGGCAGGCGTTGAGCACATCAAGCCCTCAGGAAACTCGAAGGCCTCAGTTACCAGATCAACCCATTTTTGGGTCATAATGTTGTGGATGTCAAGTGCAGCAGGAGGCCTCTTAGCCCTCCTAAATGAGCCAGCTAGTTCATCCCTAACATTAGTTATACCCCCTATCGCGGAGTTATCTTCTACGTCTATTGGTTGGTTACTAGATTTGGCTACCTCTTCCATTGGCGTGGTCTCAAAATCCTTCTTACAGGAAGAATTCGGGGAGTCTGAGTCTAGTACTACGCAGTCGGGGCAATTCTTCAGTTAGCAAGACCCTATTGACTTCAAAGGAGGCACGAAAGGAAGTTCAGGAGGAGAGGTTCCAAAATTCTTCGCTCAAAAGCCTCTTAAAAATTCGTCTGGGTGAAAGTTCATATGGCTGCAGCAGTACCTAAAAAGCACAATCTGTAGTTAGACGCCGCAGCCAGTATGGTATTATAACACCCCTCCTAATTAAATATTGGGTGGCCAGTCCCATACCAAATTAAAATAGAATATACAGTTGGCTCATTCTTAGCAACACTGTCGAAAACATTTACAACTCACCCAATACTCAATTAAGTTGGTGTTAAAAACTTTCCAAATTTTAATTTACAAAAATCCATTTCTAGTTTAAGAATAACGCAATACATTTTATTTTACAACACTTATAACGGATCAGGTAACACACAAGAATTTAAACGCAATTGGAATAAACATTCCCAAATAATATTAATCCATTATAGTAATCCCAACAATAACAAATGTATTAAAATGACACGAACACAATAGTATATGACTCCGATAGAAAGTGATAACTGAAATCCTTTGGGCGACATGCCCTAACTATAATAATACTGTGTATCAAATGAAGATAGGCGTCTAAGCAAAACTCCATAGCTCCATAGCTTGTCATAATCCGCTAAGGTTGGCGTCCCTACTGCTGGACACCTGATATAGAAGATACAATAGAAGAGAAAATATGCAAGGAAACGGGTCAGTGCCCGATTGTGAAAATGATTTTGAAAACAACAAGTAGTTAACAAGTGCAATAACGCATTTATTATGTACATGTTAGTATCCAACTCTCACTTGCTATTCTCACCTCTCATCTAGAGTGCACACTTAACGTTTCCTATTAACCTCCTAGTTAATGGTTCATCTTTAATAATTCCATAACATGATTCCATTCACATATTATAACCCCGTATGCCCCATACCATACGTTATCATTCATATACATTTCTCAATTATATGAATCATTTCTCATTAACATGAATTAAGCTCTTCAATAAATATTCATTAACTTACTTCAATTCTTTTCTCAATTCACCGATATATACAATTATTACACAGTAGATGATTTAACCACAATATAACCATTCATTCATTTAATTTATTATATATATAATCATATATAATACGGCACCCCGAGTCATAGCTACGGTGCAATGCATTACTCTGCTACATGTCCCATCATTACTGGTCGCCGAATAGGAGACAAAAGGTTCGGTAAGAATTTCTCGAACCACAAACAACAACATACAAATTGGAGGCGAACATAGTTCTCATACCCACGGGCCATGCACATACCTACATTCCCACAGTCATCGGACTTATCAACTCCCCGATAAGTCTTTCATAGACCTATGTTCTTGAGCGACAAATCAAAGATCCCATGGATTCATCAGGATATGAATGCCCTCACGCGCAAACCTCCTGTCGATAGCAAGTAAGCTAGGTATGTCATACACATAATCATCAATCAATTAAATAGGCATCATCATACCTATAATATAATATCAACAAGGTAATCATATTACCCTTAGATTATTCCTATAAGTAGCATTATATCTCTTTAAATCCCACGTATTAAAATATCATAACTTTACTTCTTAAATTTAGTTACCCCCGAGCCTCACTCATTACTCAAGGTTCAAATAGGTTTTTCCTCAACATATATTTAGTAAGAAATCACTAATATTCTACTGGTCCATATCGTCATCTTTCCCGAAGTACTATGAATTAAACTCTCCCTTTAATTAGGGTTAAAACCGATAGTTTCAAATCTCTTACGAACACATCTTCTTTCCCTTAGGATTAAACCCTCTTGTAAACTTAAGGATACGCATGTGTTATGTTCAATTACCCCTACTGGTCCTATCTTTAATCCTCAAACATACAAATTAGAATCCAATAATTTAATCTAGCAACCGAAATTCCTTTAATTTAATTATCATTATTCTAATCAATTAAATTCCAATCAAATTAATTCAAATCTTATCTAGGGCTTACTGATCTAATATAAGTCCTATAATATCCAATTAATAATCACCAAAGATCTACCAAAGTTTTGGGATAAGAATCAACATTAAAAAGGAACAACTTTAACAATTCTGGGGAGGTCGATCGATCGAAGGCAGGGGGTCGATCGATCGATCACTCAGGTAACAGCCTAGTTTTTTTGCATTTCTGCAACTACGGGTTTCACCATTTTTGTTCATTCAAACCTTCATATTAACATCCCAAATGACTTATAATCCTTACTACATGATATATCAACATATATGAATGATTTATAATACTTTAAACATCCTAGAATCATCAAGAGATTGGATTAAAAAGCATGTTTATCTCCTCTTTTTCTAGAAAATTATCAACCTAATATCCTCAAGAACACAACAATGGTTTTCAAAATTTCCTCAATAGATATATGATTATTTCATGGATTATTATCAACCTACAACATGAGTTTAATTCCTATATCATTTCAGTTTCCAGAAATCCATTTAACAACTCCATTATGTCTTCCAAACATGAAAAATCATCTCTTTTAATAACTATTCTAACATGGATAATATGCAAACTTAGATTCCCATTATCAAACACTTGCCTCTAATGAAGGTTTGATACTTTGGTGTAGTATATCTCAGGTGGTTCACCCTTCTCCAATCTACCTCCGGTGGTGGTTGGTGGTGGTGACCCTTGGTTCTTGTTTTTCTCCTTCCCAATTAAGCTCTTCTCTTCCCAAGCAACCTTTTACTCTCTCTAGGAAGATGACTTCTCTAATTTGTGTAGAGGAGATGAATAACTCACGTACACTTAATCTTCAAATACTTATAATAGGACAAAATCCGAAATCACTATTCACCCCCTAGAAAAATGACCAAAATACCCTTTTGGGTTGTCTATTCATTTTCACTTGACCCGAGACCCAAATCCAACATCGAAATAGACTTTTTTTACTATTTCGAACCTTTCGGACGCAACGACGCAGTCGAAATGACTATAAGGTTGATAGAAATTAAGTTTCCTTTTTAATTTAACAAATTAGTCCCGACACATCCCATACTGCGTTTAACTAAAAAATCCAAATTACCGAATTAATAACACACCGCCATATCAATACCATCCCATTCATATATTACCTAAATATCTTTAAGTAATATTCAGAATCATACATTTTAATATCCTCAATTCGGATAAAATGCCAAAGAATTAATTAATAATAAAATCCAATTAATCCATTAATCCATTAATTTATAATATAACTCATTATAAAAGTCATTAAAAATTACGGGGTATTACATACTTCCCCTCTTATAACAGAATTTTGTCCCGAAATTCAGGAATATAAATCATACCGGTTAGGTCAACTCCGAATATAAATCTCACATCACATGAAACCTAAGACGTACCGCCCATACAGTACATTATCAAAAATCCCTATTGATGTTATACGTCCAACCTCACCATATAGTTTCAAACTTTCAAGTAAATCGAATTTAATCTTTACTCAATCTTCCCTATACCATCAACGTAACCAAGTTCGAAAAAATGATCCTTATACTTCACAATTTGAAAACTACTACCATTCAACCATCCAGGGTGCCCATACACCCTATCGTACCACTTTCATTATAAAAAAAAATTTCAAAGGTTATAAACTCATATCTTAAAGACCTAACTTATTTCGACTCCCAACGATTATTAGTTTCATGCGTGGGGTGTCTCGCAAGAGAAATCCAAACAAGGAACCCCCCGATACACTACTACCTAAAGTAGCCGGTCATCGAAACTCCTCAGGTCCTTAGTCAATAGTATATAAAAATTAGGTTTATCGATTTTTAAAAGAAATCAAGTTTATCGAAAAAAAATTCATTTTTATCAATTTCAAATTGAGTCCACTCATCTACTCTCTTATAGAAGACAAGATGCTGGATAGTAGTAGTACATACGCTCTCGTATAACACAAGTCAATGCACGCCGATAGTCACATCATGCTCGGACATGCCTACAGTAAGTAACTCCATTATAAAATCAGACCCACGTGATTACATGAAAGATATAGGTGTCCCCAACCCTCGGTGAGTCTACATAAATAACAATGCTATAGGCTAAGTTTAGCAACCCATTAGCGCACACAATATTAATCGCTATAAAAATCAATATACGCCTCATAATTTCTTAGATAGAAAACATACCCTCATTCGCGGGTGCTGGTTGTTGATTCGCTGCCTGATGGACGTTATATACACGGTCGTACTGACCCTGCTGTGCGGGTGCTGCTGGAATGGAAGGTAGTGCTAGCACCGGAGCTGGAGCTGGAAGAGCAGCTGGTGGAAACACTGGTACCTGTGGCTCCTATCGATCATTTTGTTGCTGAGGGAATTTGTCTTTATCAGGATAATCTTGTCATTTATGGCCATACTTTCCACACACGAAACATTTTCCCGCAAACTTTCCACCACTTTCCCCCTGTTGACCCCGACCCTGCTGGCCATTACCTCCTTTCCCTTGACCTTGATGAGCCTGTCTCTGGACCTGATGGTCCTGCTACCCTTGCCCGATAACTCTATCCTCAAATCGAGAATCTCCCGATCGCAAACGCTTAGCATAATCCCCCGTCTGGGACTCTGCTCACCCTGACGCTGATGACTCTGCCCTGGCTGAGTCCCACTGGAACTGCCCCCAGTCGTCTTGCCTTGCAGGTTTGATCCAAACCCCCTCTTAACACCCTGAGCATGAAAGCGGTTATCCTGGCCGTGAAGCATTGCAACATTAAGAACATCTGCATACGTACGTAGTGAAATATTTCCCAATAAATGCTGGCGAATCTTATAGTTCAACCCATCAGTGAACATTAGAATTCTCTTTTCTTCAGTGGGTACCTCTGCTGGTACCAAATTAGTTAATCTCATAAATTCTTCCTCGTATTCCACCACTGTCTTCTCTCCCTTCTTCAAATCAAGTAGTTTTTGCCTCATCTCTGTCTGGATGGCGAAAGGAAAGTACTTCCCATCAAACCTTATCCAAAAGTCTTGGATAGTCATTGTGTCTCTCTCCTCTATAGTGGTTGTAGCTTCCCACCATTGCAAATCTGCCTCTACTATCTTGAAAATAGCTAGTATTTGACGTTAAACCTCAGTGCATTCAAGCATTCTCAAGTGTCATTGGATATCTTTCTTCCATTGGCTAGCAGTCACAACATCTGATCCTCCCTGAAACTCAGGTGGGTGCGCCTTCTGAAAGGCATCCCTCGCTCGTTCCCACGCAGTAGGAAACACTTGCCCTTGCACGGGTGGCACAACTGGTGCCTGTGCGGGAGCCTGCTGAACAGCAGCATTGACTGCCTGAGCAACAATTGCAGCAACTTCGGTCGCAGTCATCGTACCCTGAGCTGAGGCGGGCTGAGGTGCACGTCGAGGAGGCATCTGAAACGAGAGTACACTATCAGTATTTGATATATCAAAATAGCTGAAGAACGTAGGCGTAAATAGAAAAATAATAATCCTACTCATAGGGATCTACATCAAAGAACGCTACGCTGAAAACACAATAAGTCGTACAGACCCTAAAGGACACTAGAACCTGATGCTATGATACCACCTGTAACACCCCGCCTAATTAAATACCGGGTGGCCAGTCCCATACCAAATTAAAATAGAATATACAGTTGGCTCATTCTTAGCATCACTGTCGAAAACATTTACAACTCACCCAATACTCAATTAAGCTGGAGTTAAAAATTTCCAAATTTTAATTTCAACAAAATTCATTTCTAGTTTAAGAATAACGCAGCACATTTTATTTTACAACACTTATAACTGAACAGGTTACACACAAGAATTTAAATACAATTGGAATAAACATTCCCAAATAATATTAATCCATTACAGTAATCCCAACAATAACAAATGTATTAAAATGACACGAACACAATAGTATATGACTCCGATAGAAAGTGATAATTGAAATCCTTTGGGCGACATGCCCTAACTATAAGAATACTGTGAATCAAATGAAGATAGGCGTCTAAGCAAAACTCCATAGCTCCATATCTTGTCATAATCCGCTAAGGTTAGCGTCCCTACTGCTGGACACCTGATAAAGAAGATACAATAGAAGAGAAAATATGCAAGGAAACGGGTCAGAGCCCGATTGTGAAAATGATTTTGAAAACAGTAAGTATTTAATAAGTGCAATAAATCATTTATTATGTACATGTTATTATCCAACTCTCACTTGCTATTCTCACCTCTCATCTAGAGTGCACATTTAACGTTTCCTATTAACCTCCTAGTTAATGGTTCATCTTCAACAATTCCATAACATGATTCCATTCCCATATCATAACCCTGTATGTCCCATACCATACGTTATCATTCTTATACATTTCTCAATTATATGAATCGTTTCTCATTAACATGAATTAAGCTCTTCAATAAATATTCATTAACTTACTTCAGTTCTTTTCTCAATTCTCCATTATCTACAATTATTACACAGTAGATGATTTAACCACAATATAACCATTCATTCATTTAATTCATTATATATATAATCATATATAATACGACACCCCGAGTCATAGCTACGGTGTAATGCATTACTCTGCTATCATGTCCCATCATTGTTGGTCGCCGAATAGGAGACAAAAGGTTCGGTAAGAATTTCTCGAACCACAAACAACAACATACAAATTGGAGGCGAACATAGTTCTCATACCCACGGGCCATGCACATACCTACATTCCCACAGTCAGTGGACTTATCAACTCCCCGATAAGTCTTTCATAGACCTATGTTCTTGAGCGACAAATTAAAGATCCCATGGATTCATCAGGATATGACTGCCCTCACGCGCAAACCTCCCGTCGATAGCAAGTCAGCTAGGTATGTCATACACATAATCATCAATCAATTAAATAGGCATTATCATACCTATAATATAATATCAACAAGTTACTCATATTACCCTTAGATTATTCCTATAAGTAGCATTATATCTCTTTAAATCCCACGTATTAAAATATCATAACTTTACTTCTTAAATTTAGTTACCCCCGAGCCTCACTCATTACTCAAGGTTCAAATAAGTTTTTCCTCAACATATATTCAGTAAGAAATCAGTAATATTCTATTGGTCCATATCGTCATCTTTCCCGAAGTACTATGAATTAAACTCTCCCTTTAATTAGGGTTAAAACCGATAGTTTCAAATCTCTTATGAACACATCTTCTTTCCCTTAGGATTAAACCCTCTTGTAAACTTAAGGATACGGATGTGTTATGTTCAATCACCCCTACTGGTCCTATCTTTAATCCTCAAACATACTAATTAGATTCCAACAATTGAATCTAGCAGCCGAAATTCCTTTAATTTAATTATCATTATTCTAATCAATTAAATCCCAATCAAATTAATTCAAATCTTATCTAGGGCTTACTGATCTAATATAAGTCCTATAATATCCAATTAATAATCACCAAAGATCTACCAAAGTTTTGGGATAAGAATCAACATTAAAAAGGAACAACTTTAACAATCCTGGGGAGGTCGATCGATCGAAGGCAGAGGGTCGATCGAACGATCACTCAGGTAATAGCCTGGTTTTTCTGCATTTCTGCAACTACGGGTTTCACCATTTTTGTTCATTCAAACCTTCATATTAACATCCCAAATGACTTATAATCCTTACTACATGATATATCAACATATATGAATGATTTATAATACTTTAAACATCCTAGAATCATCAAGAGATTGGATTAAAAATCATGTTTATCTCCTCTTTTTCCAGAAAGTTATCAACCTAATATCCTCAAGAACACAACAATGGTTTTCAGAATTTCCTCAATAGATATATGATTATTTCATGGATTATTATCAACCTACAACATGAGTTTAATTCCTATATCATTTCAGTTTCCAAAAATCCATTTAACAACTCCATTATGTCTTCCAAACATGAAAAATCATCTCTTTTAATAACTATTCTAACATGGACAATATACAAACTTAGATTCCCATTATCAAACACTTGCCTGTAATGAAGGTATGATCCTTTGGTGTAGTGTATCTCAGGTGGTTCTCCCTTCTTCGATCGACCTCCGGTGGTGGTTGGTGGTGGTGACCCTTGGTTCTTGTTCTTCTCCTTCCCAAGTAAGCTCTTCTCTTCCCAAGCAACCTTTTACTCTCTCTAGAAACATGACGTATCGAATTTGTGTAGAAGAGATGAATAACCCACGTACACTTAATCTTCAAATACTTATAATAAGACAAAATCCTAAGTCACTATTCATCCCCCCTAGAAAAATGACCAAAATGCCCTTTTGGGTTGTCTATTCATTTTCAAATGACCCGAGGCCCAAATCCAACATCCAAATAGACTTTTCTTACTATTTCGAACCTTTCGGACGCAACGACGCAGTTGAAATGACTATAAGGTTGATAGAAATTAAGTTTCCTTTTTAATTTAACAAATTAGTCCCGACATGTCCCATACCTCGTCTGACTAAAAAATCCAAATTATCGAATTAATAACACATCGCCATATCAATAGCATCTCATTCATATATTATATAAATATATTTAAGTAATATTCAGAATCATACATTTTAATATCCTCAATTCGGATAAAACGCCAAAGAATTAATTAATAATAAAATCCAATTAATCCATTAATTTAAAATATAACTCATTTTAAAAGTCATTAAAAATTACGGGGTATTACAGGTATATGGCAACATGTCGTGGAGGGTCTTGTATGTACAGAAGCTTATAGGTCGCGGCCCCCACTAGGCAAAGGGTACGGCCCTACTCAACAAAGGGTACGGCCCTATCAATTACAGGGTGCTGCATATGCCACTTGACCTTATATACAAGCCGCAACCCTACCTACAGGGTACGGAACCTTTGGCTTTAGCCTCATACAGGATGCAGCACTCAATATGTTTGCCTTACATGCCGCAGCCCTCTCTATTATAGCAACTCCAGAGTTGATATATGACACATGCTCAGGGCATTTGACACAACTCACATACCTCCTATAAATAGAAGACCCACCTCGAAATAAGGGTTTGATTCCTGATCCTTGGGTCAAATTCTACAACACCTGGCGAAGCCTTGTCAAATTCTCTCTACACAACCTCAACATACAGCTGGGGGGGTACTCACCTACATCGTAGTCATATCTTCGGCTCTCCCGGAACTGCTAAGTCATGTATTCTCCGTTCTCATCTATCTTGTACGCCCATTGTAGCATTATAAACTTGTACATCAACGATATGAATATAATGAGAGTGAGACACCAAAGTGGACGTAGGCTCTTTTATAGCCAAACCAATCTATATCTTGTCTTTTGTCTCTCTTAGTTGCCCTATTTACTTACTATGCATTGTACACTTGATTTACTAATATGAGAACGAGTTGTGAGCGATTTCTCGTATCAACATTATACACCATAATAAACTTTATAAAGAGGATCTATTTATATCTGAGTGATTTTAATGATAATTAAATTGGAGACCAGTTATGATTATTTAGTGGAATTAATTACGATTGAATAAAAAAAAGAAAATAATTACAGTAATTGTAATTGAGATTTTTAAGTATTTATTTCAAAGAAAATTTAATTATATGTCTTGGATCCCCAGTATATTCCAATACCCAAGTAGTAGGTTCGAAACTCTCTTGAAGCCTAGTTTAACTAAATGCCATAGCCCATACTTACTTATATGTGTGTTAATTAGGGTTTTAACGGAGTGGTCCATTACATGTGGTTAGAGAGGGAGAGAAAAAATACTATTCACATTTTTGTGAAGGGGTGAGGGGAAAGAAGGTTAATTCTATCACATTAATACATGGTGTCATCTCCAAAATTTCCCACACACAAGGTTTACTTTTGGTGAATCATATGCTAGAAGATTTGATATGTTTAGAGCTTTCCAATAATGTTTTTAGAAACCTTCAAGGGAATAAAGATCTAAACCATCATTAATATATTTCTCATCATCCGACTCACAATATGATTCGTTGTGGTGTTGCATTCTTGAAACCCTGGGTTTAATCTTTAAACCTTGCTCTTGATTTATTTATAATGTATGATTAATTAAAGATCTTGAAATTTTTCCGCATTTTAAATGACAGTCCTAATTTTTTTACAACAATTGGTATTATATCCCTCTGTTGTAGATTGATCATATTTTGGAAAGGTCCATGTTGTCCAACCTTTTAAACCCTAGTTTTGCATGTTGTATGATTATATATCTTTAGTATGGTGTTATAAGAACATAGTTTTATAGATATTTTATGCTTATATCCCTTCTAACAAGGTCACATATGTTTGTTTTATATGAACAGATCCAATGGTGGTTTATCCGTAGTTATTTTTCACTTTTTTATTCAATATGGTAGTAGTAATTAGGTGTTTGTAATCATTGATTTATAGATGTATTTGGAGGCATTTTTTAGGGTATTTAACGTTTATTTACTATTAGAATCATGTATTTAGGTGGGTTTTGATGCTGAATGAAGTTTAATGAAGATTCAAGGAAGTTATGTCTGTTTTTTCATGCAAATTACAAAGTTGAGACAAAGCCATCAAGATACAGGGCCGAACAGTTCCTAGGGCCAATCGGATCGGTTCGGAGCAAGGTCGAATCGATCCGACGGTGGTAGATTACGGCAGGATGGTTTGGTTTGTACTGATTTCGATTGATTTTTACGATGGTTCTTCTTCTAAACTTGTTCCATCAATAATAGGATTGTTTCCAGAGGCAAAGTGCATGGAGAACTTCGAGATATTTAAGTTTTAATCGAAAAGGAGTTTTATTCGGAAAGAAGTCTACTTCAAGCTGGTTTCTTGCTCTTGAGGACTTCTACATTAAGAAGGAGTCTAGCCATTATGGTAGCAGTAATTTTGTCCTTATTATTTTGTTTTCTTTTTGAAATTATTACTTAATTTTCATGTTATCTATTTATTATTATGTTGCATAATTTTGTGTGTTAATTAATTGATTAATTAGGAACACCCATTTATGGACAATATGAATTTTTATTTTGAGACCGATCTAGATCACCGGGTTTTTTTTAAATTCATTTTATTTATACTTTTCTAAATTAAAATTTAATATGGTAATTGAGTTAAAGGTATAAATGAAATTTTAATCTTCGGGTTTTATTTTAATTTAAAAATTGTTTATTTTTGGAAAATTAAAATAATGAGATCAGGTAATTTAATTTGTACAAGTAAATTGGCAATCATCAAGGATTTAATTCGAGCATTTAGAATTGAAGGAATTTCTTTTCAAAATACCTGAAATTTTAAAATATTAAGTGAGAGAGGGATTTCAACATAAACTCCATGATCTGTGTTGGTGTTTTAAGAATAGTGATGTGATTATTTCCTCGTATCAGCTTTAGCCTGGCCCCCTAACAGGATTTAATCAAGGCATCCAGTTTTCTTAAGACTCTTAAGTGATAGTTCTATTATGAGTGAGTTCCCCCCCCCCCCCCCCCCCCGCGGGAAAGTTTTTCACGAGCGAATTAAGATTTGAGGAATGAACCAATGGTAGAAACTTAAATGGAATTAATGACATCCTCATTCATGGAGTCACTATCATTAATTGTAAGATCAAAAGATATCGTTTATTTCTTATATTTGACAGAAATTTCCTCGATTGTTCGGTAATATAATGAAGAATAAAATTTTGTCTAGTTCAAGGTGGGGTGATTTAAGCTCCCAATGAGAAATCTCACCTCATAAGGGAACTAGGATATCCAACGATATTAGTTTTTAATTGGAGGTAGATGGAGGCCGCTTTAAAATTTAATCGAACTAATTCTTGATTTTAATTGAAAATTAATATTTTCAATGATGATTCTAAGATTTCAAAAATGAATTCATTTTTTTCTCATTGTTTAAGTCTTAATGTTTTAATTAGAATAAGTTTCAAGGAATCATAATGTAATTAGACATTTTGCTAATTTAAGGGGATAATAAACTTATTTACCCCATAATATCCATCAATGTTTTAAAATTTTGATTAACTACTCACGTTAGCATGTCTAGTCCCCCATCCGATGGTTTTAATAATGGAATTCCGGTATTTTAAAACATGTGATAACTTTTTAAACTAAGTGTTACATGTGTTTGATCACCCCCAATGGAGAATTTCTATATGTACATGTTTAATTTTAAACAATTGACAGATTAGAAGTTGTTAATGCCAATACTGGTTGATGATGCTTAAATAAGAATCATGTTCTTGAACTGATCTCCATCATTAATTGAACAAGTAATTATTTGGATTAGATATGGTGGGAAAATCCAGATCCATTTCCTAATCCAGGAGTGATCATCATTAGTAGCCAAACAAATTGTGTTACTTCTAGAGAAGAGCTTAATTTTTTTCCCGAAAGGGAAGTAGGAGGTCAAGTCTAAGTCTTAAGTTTAACACTTTGGGTAAATAAAGTTAATATTCCTTGGTAGTAGTGAAAATAGCCGAAAGGAATGTATTCTCACTATAAGTAGTTAGAACTTTTATAGCAACGCATCCAGTATTTCCTTGTTATATATAGAAAAGGACATGATAATGGTTTTTCTCTTAAAAGTAAATGCATGATTTATGGTCCGATCTACAAGAACTTGGTGTATAAACTCAGGAATCACAAATCAGGACTATAACTCGTTGTAACATTACGGGCAATTAAAATAAGGCAGCAGTTTAAGAAGTAGGAAATATTTTTGGATTATAGTGGAGACATAAACTTAATATAGTTAAATTATTTAATGTACCTGGTTTTAGAAAAGTTGGTTTCAGTTTTCTAAATTGGTTCTCAACAGATATTTAATTTTTTTTTATATAAAATTGTTTTCTTTTTATCAAAATTTGACATCTTTTATCTATTCTGGTGTTGATGCAAAAAACTGGACCGAATCCCATTTTTATGATCACAGATAAATAGATAAAAGCAATCCAATCAAGCACATGAGAGAGAAAGATTTTTAAAGTGGTTCGGTTATAAGGAAAAGCCTACGTCCACTGTTATTTTATTCCTAGGGGTTTACAATAGCACAATATGGTGTAGAGAGAGAAAAAGGTATGGATCTTGTGTATTGTGTCTCGAGGTTCTTGGATCTCTTGGATCTCTCCTCTTTTGGCTAAAGGAATACATGTATTTATAGTGGTGGGGGATAAAGAGATTCATTGTATGTAGACATTTATACATTATGTCTACATTCAACGAATCTAATTGCTTGGTATGCTATCTGTTGTCATCTACAATATAAATGTACATTAATGATCATTAAATACGTAGTTATCCTTTGATATTCCTGGTTGGTATGCCGACCAACACTCTTCGGGTGCCGACCAACTCTCCTCGGGTGCTGACTAATACTCCTCGGGTGCCGACCAACTCTCCTCGGGTGTCGACTAACTCTCCTCGGGTACCGACCAACTCTCCTCGGGTGCCGACTAACACTCCTCGGGTGTCGAATATTGCCACGTAGGATGACACGTGTTCTTTTCTGATTGGTCCTTGCAGATGGAGAATTTTTGCGTTAACAGAAGCCCCCAATGCTCCATGCTTGATGGTTTACTTGAAAGGATGGAGTATTTATTCTGCAGTGTTGCTCGGTGCTCGTGAAATTCTTGATCTACCTTCTTAATTTGTTCAACACAAAGTGCATTATCTCCTGGACGACAGATGATGCAGGCTGATCGATGGTTGCTAATCTTTCTTTTGAAGAACTCCGTGTGCTATGTATCACCCCTGGGAATTTGGATGCAGCCATGCCATAGTATGCAACTTGTAGCTTGTCATAATCTTCAAGTATGTTGATTGGTTCGCCAGCCGACCAAATGCTTCCTTTGTCGAGTAACTGAATGATAACTTCACGTGCTTGATTCTTCTGATTTATGATCCTCTGAATACTTTGTCGAGTAACATACTAGCTTTTGAACCCAACTCTTCAATCTGATTAGTACCAAGCTAGTGGTGGACTTCGAAACATTTTCACACAATTTCTTCTTCATTATTGGTCGAGACAGTAGTAGCAAATATCTCAGTGCTGTAGATGCTGATTTTGACTTCTACCTCTGCTCGGGGATGAGCAAGAGGTTCTCGGGGACGAGCAAGTGATTCTCAGGGACGAGCAAGAGCTTCTCGGGAATGAGCTAGTGCTTCTCGGACAGATCATTTGTGATGAATATCAGAATGTTGAAAGATCTTAACTTCATAAACTCCCCTTATACTTTGGATGATCCTCCTGCTGGTGAGGAACCTGTTTTAAAAGAAGAGGGAAAAGAAACCAATAGAATAGGAATCTCAATGTAATAGTTAGTATACATTTTCATTCTCAATGTATTTTATTTTTTGAGTTTAATGAAAGACTTTCATTTTTGTTCGCAATCTTAATTGCTATTGTTTTGTAAATATCAAACACTTTACATTTATGCATATGTATCTGTTAAAAAGATAACAATATTGTGTTGTTCATCGACCAACTTAGTAATAAAAAGAATTACAAGTATTAAAAATGTTGCTCGATCACTTAATAATAAAGTAATGAGTATAAAAATGTTTAAATTTTTTCCAACCAACCAAGGTTGTTAAATTGTGCTCATCGACCAATTATAGTTAGTGAGAGTTTATCCCCGACTAACCATACTTGGTAAATTTTTGTCTTTATAAAATGTATCCGACCAACTAAGGTCAATAAATTCTTCTTGTCGACCAACTACAGTTAGTGGGTTTTTATTCCCGACCAACCATACTTGGTGTATTTTGTTTTTCAAAGAACTTTTTACTAGTTATCTTACCAACCGTAGTTGACCACGCTAGTGTACACCTCCTAACCAAAGGAGTATTTTTGGTTCTTTCGAACTATTTGGTTCTTTTGAACTATATGTCCACTAGATATCTTACCAACCGTACTTGATCACACTAGTGTACGCCTCCTAACCAAAGGAGTATTTTTTGGTTCTTTCGAACTGTCCACTAGTTATCTTACCAACCGTAGTTGATCACGCTAGTGTCACCTCCTAACCAAAGGAGTATTTTTTGGTTCTTTCGAACTGTCCACTAGTTATCTTACCAACCGTAGTTGATCACGCTAGTGTCACCTCCTAACCAAAGGAGTATTTTTTTTTTGTTCTTTCGAACTGTCCACTAGTTATCTTACCAACCGTAGTTGATCACGCTAGTGTCACCTCCTAACCAAAGGAGTATTTTTTGGTTCTTTCGAACTATCTGACCAACCGAAGTTAATCGTGGGTTTGAACTATCGGTGTTTGCTTTTATTGCTGGGCAGCGTAGTGTTGCACACAATACAGACTGTAGCTCATTAATCCAATTAGCCTTACATAGCCTCTTTTTCAAACCATTTAGTAATGTTCTGCTCGTCACTTCAGTTTGTCCATTATTCTGAGGATGACATGGTGCTGAATGAACCTTCAAAATGTTTGACTGATGACAATAAGCAGCAAACTCCTCGTTATCGAATTGTGTTCTGTAGTCTGTGATGATGGCAATGACGAGGTATTTGAATCTTCCTCGGGTCGTCGGCAGTGGTCCAACCAAATCAATTCCCACATGGAAAATGGCCAAGGAGAAGTGATGGGTGTCAACAATGTTTGTGGAGTTCTTCGGATGGAGGAAAAGCGTTGGCACTTGTCACATTTCTTGGCATAAGCTATACAATCAGCTCTCATCGTCGGCCAGTAGTATCCCTGCGTCATCACCTTTTGCAAAAGTGTCCGACCTGCTACATGGGCTCCACAGGACCCTTCATGGATCTCTTTAATCAATTCTTTCACCTCGGAGGGATGTACACATCTTTGCAAACCTGCCATAATTCCTCGTCTATACAAAATACCATTAATTAGTACATACCGAGCAACTTTAAACATCCATTTCTTGGCAGCGAGCTTATCGTCCGGTAATTGTTCCTCCTCAATATATGCTCTGATGGGATCCATCCAAGATGGTCCTAAATTAAGGGTAATAATATTCATCGTCAGGTCTTCATCTATGCTCCGACTTTCTAATACTTCAATTGGTATCGTTCTTCGCAGCTCGGTACGAGTAGCTGATGCTAATCGGGCCAAGGCGTATGCTCTCACATTCTCCATTCTTGATATTCTTACCAGTTGAACAGCAAAAAACTCTGATACTAACTCCATCACCTTTGCTTGATACTTGATCATCAATTCTCCTTTGGCTGCAAATATTCCCAACATTTGGTTTACGATCAATTGAGAATTACTGAAGACAATAACCTATTGTGCCTCCATAGTATTTGACAAATTAAGACCTGCAATCATGGCCTCATACTCAACCTCATTATTAGAAGCTTTGAATTAGAAACGTAGGGCGTATTCCATGTCGACCTCGTCTGGGCTGTTCAAAACGATCCCTGCCCCACAGCCTGTAGTGCAAGATGAGCCATCTACATATAGCCTCCATATAGGCAACTTGTCTTCTAATTTCTGGTCTGACAGAGTTCCTCGGTGGAATACTTATCGCTTTCTTTCATCATGTCCTGATACTTCTGAATACACCTCTTGAATTTCAATATACCTCCTGAACTTCAATATTCCTCCTGAACTTCAATATACCTCCTGAACTTCAATATCAAAAGTAATTCCTGAGCAAGAAAAACAACTCCTGAATGATGATTGGTCGGGGCCCCGATCGTTTGAGTTTGTGGAGTTGAATTTGATGATCGACTGCATGATGATATAAGAATGTGCCACCAAATGAACAAATATATCTGTAATAGAAGCCCCCAACTGTGGAATGTGAACTTTGAATGAGATTTATCGACCAATACCAACCGGAGTTGGATTTTATCTACCAACCGGAGTTGGATTTTGTCTACCAACCGGAGTTGGATTTTATCTACCAATCGGAGTTGGTGGTAATTGATAATAACTGATGAGGACTTCCTCGGAGCTGACCAACGGATTGTTGGGAATAAGATAATATAAATGCTGGAGACCTCCTCGGCGCTGACCAACAGATTTTTTGGGAATAAGATAATATAAATGCTAGAGACCTCCTCGGCGCTGACCAACAGATTTGTTGGGAATAAGATAATATAAATGTAGGATACCTCCTCGGCGATGACCAACAGATTGTTGGGAATAAGATATAATAAATGCTGGAGACATCCTTGGAGCTGAATAAGATATAATAAATGCTGGAGACATCCTTGGAGCTGAATAAGATATAATAAATGTTGGAGACCTCCTCAACAGATTGTTGGGAATAAGATAATATAAATGTTGGAGATAACCTTGAAGCTGAATATATGATTATAAATATTTGTCGATCTCCATGCTAAAATGAGAATAGAATATGCATCCAAATAGATATAAAGAATAATTAAAAATAATAAAGTGCCTCGCCGATCAGTCGAGGTAGAATCATATAATGCCGAACAAGAATAAGATCTTTCAGAACATAAGAATATGGCCGAGAACGTTGTCAGGCCTGAATATAAATAAGAATTATCCGAACGAATGCTGTAATTCTCCTTAAAGCTGAATAAGTATCTTGTCGAGGCACAATTGCATAATGCCGAATAAGAATAATATTTTCCATAACATATTAATATGGCCGAGAACTTTACTGGGCCTGCATATAAATAAGAATTACCCCGACCAACTATCCGTTGGGGGTGAAATATAATAAATGTTATAGTTCTCCTCAGAGCTGAATATGATAATAAGTATCTCGCCGTGCTCCATATTGAGATGAATATAGAATATGAATCCCAATGGATATATAGAATCATTTGTGCTGGAGCAGATATCATAGCAATAATAAAATCAATAGTTCCTCGCTGAGGTGAAATTTCATACTGCCGAGCTATGATAATATTTTTCAGAAGAGTAAGATTATTTCCGAGCATTCGTCGGAGTTGAATCTTGTACCTGTAAAAATTAATATCTTGCTCTACCATTTGTGTAGGCTGAATTGATTAGTCATGAGAATAATTTACTCATCCAATCAATATATGATATGTATATGCTTGAGAAATAAAAATATTAATAATATGCCAAATGTGTGTGAGATGGACAAATTATTATCAAATATGCATCATAAATAAGACGTAAAATTATTTAATCTCCAACAACTAATCAGGTATTAGTTGCTGTTTGAAAATTATTTATCACTTGGTTTTAAAAATATTTTTTGGATGATCATAAGTTAAAAAGACTTAAACCCCCTGCTTGTCCCCAAGCCGAACTCGTGCTTAAAGAAATATCGGGGGTGCTTAGTATTTTTTAATACCCCAAGATTCTACTGCTGCCGACAAACAACATGGATGTTGCCGACCAACATTTAAGGATATCTCAAATTATAGAATATATCGTTGGATGACCAGAATATCTCGAATCTTTAGATCAAAAAATAACATTCAATGTAAAATTTAAGCCTTAAGAATGTTAATTAAATGAATAAATATATAACCCACTAGATCGTGTGATTTCGACAAAGAAACCTTGTGATGTGATGAACGAGGGGCTAACATATCAAATTTGTGCCCAGAGTCTTGATATGGTCATGATTATTTTACTGATCCTCTTTTACAAGAGGTGGGTAATGATTTTTCAGGTGAGAGAAAATTATTTTTTATATTGATCCCTTCCTATTCCCAATTTGGAGAGATAAAAATATGGTGAATGATTAAAGTTATTACCAAATTTATATAAAAAATCAATCAATTTGACTTTATTGACATAGATGGAAGATGAACCAAATTAAGTATATAGTTCATAAAAGTGAATGCAAAGAGACTCAAACTTGAAGAGAGAGAAAATAGATCTGGGTCATGATTGCCATGAGAAGACTTTTTATTGTCTTTAACCTTTTCCCATTCTTTTATTAAAAATATGATGGGAATTTGAATAGACATCAAAGATCTTACAAAATTTATTTCTAAATCAACAATGAAAATTATCAAATCTTATCATCGTCGTATATATTGGTATATGTAATCATTTAAAATATTTATTCCATGATATAAAATTGAAACTTGAGAATCAAGCAAAAATTTATGATTTATGAAATCCATTATTTTTCAGATTTCTAAATAAGAATTAATCTAATAGTTATGATTTAAAAATCATGATATGCAACATTTTGCAGATTAAAATTGGACAATTAATTTATTTATATAAACATAAAAATCATGATTGAATCAAGAGATGTATGTATAATATATAATTGATTATACATATAGAAAATAAAAAACTTAGCTTTTGATGGAGAACAATGGTTGTAACACGTTCCCACAGACGACACCAATCTGTTGATGCAAAAAACTGGACCGAATCCCATTTTTATGATCACAGATAAATAGATAAAAGCAATCCAATCAAGCACATGAGAGAGAAAGATTTTTAAAGTGGTTCGGCTATAAGGAAAAGCCTACGTCCACTGTTATTTTATTCCCAGGGGTTTACAATAGCACAATGTGGTGTAGAGAGAGAAAAAGGTATGGATCTTGTGTATTGTGTCTCTCGGTTCTTGGATCTCTTGGATCTCTTGGATCTCTCCTCTTTTGGCTAAGGGAATACATGTATTTATAGTGGTGGGGGATAAAGAGATTCATTGTATGTAGACATTTATACATTATGTCTACATTCAACGAATCTAATTGCTTGGTATGCTATCTGTTGTCATCTACAATATAAATATACATTAATGATCATTAAATACGTAGTTATCCTTTGATATTCCTGGTTGGTATGCCGACCAACACTCTTCAGGTGCCGACCAACTCTCCTCGAGTGCTGACTAATACTCCTCGGGTGCCGACCAACTCTCCTCGGGTGTCGACTAACTCTCCTCGGGTACCGACCAACTCTCCTCGGGTGCCGACTAACACTCCTCGGGTGTCGAATATTTCCACGTAGGATGACACGTGTCCTTTTCTGATTGGTCCTCGCAGATGGAGAATTTTTGCGTTAACATCTGGTATATTGAAAAATAATTTATACGTTATAAGGTTTGTCTTACCAATACAATTAAATCATGATATGAATAATTTAATGGACAAATCATTAGAGATAGATTTTCCTTCTAAAATTAAGCATAATTTTGGCCCCTACGCTTAGGTTATTTTATTCTAAAAGAAATTCGAATATTGGTTTGAAAATGTACAATTGAGTTTATTAGAAGTGGAGGCACTTCTGGTATTGAATCCCATTTAGAAGGTAAAATGACCAAGGGGACCTTCACAAAAAAAAGTTAAATATCCAAAGATGTGTTGAAAATGTTTCATTTCAATTAGTGTGGTTCTATGACTATATAGTCAAGAGTTAGTGTTGGGTGGTTCATCGAAAACATTGGTGATTACTTTAAGTTAGGGATGTGTTTACCTAACGGACCACACGTCTCAAGCTTTTGACTAGTTCAAAGTGTATAATTTAAGTTTTGGTTTAGAAATGTTAATTAACTTAAAATAAAACTAAATTCTGAATTTCTGGGAACCAACATCCCATTACTCATTTCAAGTGGTATCAGAGCTTATAATTTAAAAAAAAAATCGCACTCTACACTACCTACACTTATCAATTTTTTCATGTCATTGGTATTGGTGTTACCTTGAATTTAGGTCAGTGATGGTCAAGATGATGGTTGAGTGCATCAACAACAATTGTAAGAATAATCATCCCGCTCTTTTTCATGGACATCTTATCAATGGCTTGCTTTTAGCGAGAAATGTCCATAATTTTTCGAGTACGAAAAATGGGCAGACGGGGAAAATGATCACTTCCCAAACATTTCATGATGAAAAAAATAATTTTAATAAGACACCCACCCCACCTAATGCAGTCGATGAAGTGTAAGAAGTGCTCGCCCAAGGTCTTGGTGGTGCACCTTCACAATCTCGTCATTGAACTACACTGCCCCTCCATTCCAGTGGCTCATGCATTCTCGAGGTGCAGGTCATGAAAATTTAGGAGTGCGCTTGAGGCCTTAATGGAATATTTATATAATAAATGTTCACCAAACACAAATTCAAATTATTACCAAATTTTAATCTGATTAATTGAGGTTTGCATGTGATGATTGAGACAAACACAGTGTTAATGCAAAAATTATCCATCTACGAGGACCAATCAGAAAAGGACACATGTCATCCTACGTGGCAATATTCGACACCCGAGGAGAGTTGGTCGGAATCCCAGGAAAGTTGGTCGGCACCCGATGAGTTTTAGTCGGCACCCGAGGAGTGTTAGTCGTCACCCGAGGAGAGTTGGTCAGTACCCGAGGATAATTAGTAGGCACCCGAGGAGAGTTAGTCGGCACCCGAGGAGAGTTGGCCGGCATACCAACCAGGAAGATCAAAGGATAACTATGCATTTAATGTGCATTAATGAAGATGACAGCGCATTTAATGAGCCTTAATGAACATTTATACTGTATTAATAGATGACAACACATAGCATACCAAGCAATTAAACAATTAGATTCGTTGAATGTAGACATAAATGTCTACATACAATGAATCTCTTTATCTTCCATCACTATAAATACATATATTCCCTTAGCCAAAAGGGAGGAGAACCTAGAAACACCATACCCAAGATACACATCATTTCTCTCTCTACACCATATGGTGCTATTGTAAACCCCTGGGAATAAAATAACAGTGGACGTAGGCTTTATTCATAGCCGAACTACTTTAAAAACCTTTGTCTCTTATATGTTTGATGTGAATGTTTATCTTCATCTTCAATCTCATCCTCATCATTTATCTGCTGTTGACGCCACTAAAATGACAGTGGCCATTTTCTGTCTTCAACAGATTGGCGCCGTCTGTGGGAAACGATTGGTAATATCGTTTTTTATCAAAAATAATTCATCACAAATGGCTGATATTCCAAAACCCAGCAATCAAAACGCTGGAAGCCCTCCAAATCCATCTGCTCCGCCAAATATTCCAGATCTGGCTGGAATAATGACAAATCTGGCCCAGGGCCAGACAGTCATGTAAGAAACTATGCGACAACTCATACAAACCCTCCATGGTGGTGCACCAACTCATTCAGAACCGCGAAGTATTCACAGAAATATCCGTTTACCCTCTTCACGTACTAGGCATACCGATTCATATCGTACTGAGGAGTCTGAAGATTTTTCTTATCAACCTGGACGAACTTCGTCGGTACGAGCCACAGATACTGAACAACGTATCACTCTCTCTCCAGAAAGGACTAGTGCGCTAGAAAGATTAAGCAGAGTATCTCCTTTTGATCGATTAGGTCCTAGGAGGTGCAAAAGTCCTCCTAGAGCCACATCGAGGAGTTTTCGACGACCATCAGACTTAAGGGAAGGATCTGCCCAGTCGCGACCAGCTGCTCGTCGAGATAGATCCCAGGAAGCCACATCAACGCGATCAGTTGCTCGAATCAACAGGCCCGAGGAAGGAAACGATGCGTGAAAAGGCTCTATTCAGAGGTTGGAGGATAGATTAGGGGAAATGGCTAAAGCCAAGAACCCTCTACAACGAACTTTTGTTCAAGGAACACCTTTTATCCAGGCCATTGTAGATTTTGCAACACCATCAAAGTTCAAAGCACCTGTTGTGACCCCTAAATATGATGGAAAGATCGACCCTATCCTTCATATAGAACAATACCAAGCTACAGCCGACATCTATGCTGTTCCAGATCAGATGAGATGCAGAGCATTCTCAGGAACTCTTACCAAATCTGCTCAAATATGGTATAATAATCTTCCTCGGGGAAAGATCTCAACTTTCTTTCAACTGGCCGAGTTATTCATTGGAAATTTCTATTTTGGGGCAAAGCCAGTTAAACGAGTAGCGCATTTGTTAAGTGTTAGACAAAAAGCTGGTGAAAGTACCAGAGATTATATAACTCATTTTAATAACGAGAAACTCAAAGTCATTGATTATGAGGAAAAGACAGCGATTACCACCTTGATGAGTGGACTACTGCCCAACAAGTTGTACTACACTTTGGCCAAAGATCCACCTAGAACCATGTCAGATTTGATGGGAAAAGCGGCCAAGATCATGAATGCCGAGGAGGCTATGGCTGCGAAGAAGAATATGGATGCCAAAGAAACCAAGGTGGAAGGTGATAAAGCTAAGAAGAAAGAGCATAAGAACAATGGTAGTGACAAACACTCAAAAATAAGGTCGTCCTGGGAAGTATTGAAGAAATTTGATAATTATACTCCTTTGAGAAAGACATCAACCATGTTCTAGAAGAAATCAAGAACAACGAGGAATTAAACTGGCCAGAGAAAATGAAGGCTGACCCTGACAGGAGGAATAAGGCAAAATATTACGAGTTTCACAAAGATCATGGCCACATGACCAAAAATTTCATAGCTCTTCAGAATGAGATTGAAACACTCATCAGACGAGGAAAATTGGAAAAGTATGTTGATCGAAGGAATGAAAGAATAAACAACGACCGAATAAGAGAGAGGTCTAGATCTCCTCGTCGAGCAGAGGAGAACAAGAAAAGAGACCATAAAGTTGATCCAGAAGACGAACCCGATTTTCCCAAGAGACCAAGGCAGCCAGAACGTGAGGTATTTTCAATACGCTTTGGGTCATTTGACTGTAATGTTATTACAGGTGGAGATGCAGGAGGAGGAGACCTTACTGCAGAGAGAAAAGCTTACCTCTATGAGGCTCAATCTTGCTCATACATTCAACAAATAAATCTAGCTGAGGAGGATCGCCCGAGAAAGGTAAACAAAGAGAAATTGGTCATTGGTTTCTCAAAGAACGACCTCGCAGGTGTTCTACATCCTCATGATGACCCATTGGTGATCAAAATGAGGATGAAGGAGGTAATGATTTCAAGAGTACTGCTAGACAATGGTAGCTCGGCAGACATCATGTTCTACTCGTGCTTCGATAGTTTAAATCTAAAGCTATCTCAACTGGAGCCTTATCATAGACCCCTCCTCGGTTTTTCTGTTGAGAAAGTTTTTCCACTTGGGACGATCAAGTTGGATATATTCATTGGTACATGGCCTGCTTTTTGAACAGAAAGAATACGCTTCTTCGTGATGGATAAGAATGTTCAATCAGCATACAATATCATCATGGGAAGAGTAGGATTGAAGAAGTTCGAGGCTGTACCATCTACGGTACATTAATGCCTAAAATTTCTAATAAATTTTGGAGTAGGAGTTGTGAAAGGTGATTAGAAAGTAGCTCGGGAATGCTATTATTCATCCGCCGAGCAAGAAGAACTGGAGGAATCAAGGAAAAAGACTACTACCTATCAAGTGGATGAAGGTGCAGAAATTGAAACATTGGATCCTAGAGATGAGTCGCAACTCGTGAAGGGTCAAGTGGTGGAAGCTACTGAAAACATCATTCTGGACGACGAGCACCCTGAACGAACTACTCAAGTAGGTTCGTCGTTGGAAGCCTCACTAAAGCAGAAATTGATAACTTTCTTAAGAAGCAGAAAGCAAACTTTTACGTGGAGTCATGAGGATATGCCCGGGATATACCCAAATTTCTTATGTCACGAGCTCAATGTGAATAAGGAGATCAAGCCTGTGAAGCAGAGAAGAAGAGTATTCAGTCCCGAGAAGAATCAAGCTATACAGGAGGAAGTCGAGAAGCTCCAGAAAGCTTTCTTTATTGAAGATGTTAAATATCCAGACTGGTTAGCAAATGTGGTGATGGTGAAAAAGAAAAACAACTTCTGAATGATAATTAGTCGGGGCCCCGACTATGTAAGTTTATGGAGTTAAATTTGATGCTCGACTGCATGATGTTATGAGAATGTGCCACCGAATGAACAACTGAATTTTTAATAGAAGCCCCCAAGTGTGGAATGTGAACTTTGAATGCTTTTTGCTTGATCGCTTTCACATACTCATAAAATGTTTCCGACCAAATGTAGTTGACAGCTTCTTATTTTCGACCAACCTGAGTTGGTGGATTTTTTCTTCCCAACCAACCTTAGTTGGCACTTTTGGGAAATATTTTTTCTTCCTAACCAACCTTAGTTGGCATTTTTGAGTATAGTTTTTCTTCCTAACCAACCTTAGTTGGCATTTTTAGGAATAGTTTTACTTCCCAACCAACCTTAGTTGGCATTTTTTAGAATAGTTTTTCTTCCTAACCAACCTTAGTTGGCATTTTTAGGAATAGTTTTACTTCCCAACCAACCTTAGTTGGCATTTTTTAGAATAGTTTTACTTCCTAACCAACCTTAGTTGGAATTTTTAGGAATAAATTTACTTCCTAACCAACCTTAGTTGGCATTTTTAGGAATAGATTTACTTCCTAACCAACCTTAGTTGGCATTTTTAGGAATAGATTTTCTTCCCAACCAACCTTAGTTGGCATTTTTGGGAATATATTTTTGATAATAAATGATGGAGACCTCCTCAGAGCTGACCAACGGATTGTTGGGAATAAGATATAATAAATGCTGGAGACATCCTTGGAGCTGACCAACAGATTGTTGGGAATAAGATAATATAAATGTTGGAGACCTCCTCGGTGCTGACCAACGAATTGTTGGGAATAAGATATAATACCTGCTGGAGACCTCCTCTGAGCTGACCAACAGATTGTTGGGAATAAGATAATATAAATGTTGGAGACCTCCTCGGAGCTGACCAACGGATTGTTGGGAATAAGATATAATAAATGCTGGAGACATCCTTGGAGCTGACCAACAGATTGTTAGGAATAAGATAATATATGCTGGAGATCTCCTCGGAGCTGAATATATATAGAGAGAGAAGAAATTTTTCGAGCTCCATGCTGAATATAAATAAGAATTACCCCGACCAACTATCCGTTGGGGGTGAAATATAATAACTGTTATAGTTCTTCCTTGGAGCTGAATATATAGAGAGAGAAGAAATTTTCTGAGCTCCATGCTGAATATAAATAAGAATTACCCCGACCAACTATCCGTTGGGGGTGAAATATAATAACTGTTATAGTTTTTCCTCGGAGCTGAATATGAATATATCGTCGAGTTCCGTGTTGAGATGAATATACAATATGAATCCCAAGGGATATAGAATAATTTGTTCTTGAGCCGATATCTCCGAGTAATAATAAAATATATAATGCCTCGCTGAGGTGAAATGATAATAGTTTCCAGATTGTTTTCGAGCATTCGTTGGCGTTGAGTCTTGTACCTGTAAAAATTAATAACCTGCCCTACCATATGTGTAGGCTGAATAATTTAGTAATCTAATCAATATATATGATATGTATATGCTCGGGAAATAAAATATCAATTTCAAAATATAAAATAATATATGTTGGCTGATATGTCAAGAAAAATTGCCCTACCATAAACTTACATAGTCGGGGCCCCGACTAATTATCATTCAGAAGTTGTTTTTCTTGCTGGAGAATTAGTTCAGGAGGCTATTGAAGTTCAGGAGGTATATTGAAGTTCAGGAGGAATATTGAAGTTTAGGAGGTATATTGAAGTTCAGGAGGCATATTCAGGAGTTATTATGCACACACTATTGAAGTTCAGAAGCCAAATTCAGCATCTACAGCACTGAGATCTTTACTACTATTGTCCCGACCAACATTAAAGAAGAAGTTGTATGAAAATGTTTCGAAGTCCACCACTAGATTGGTACTAATCAGATTGAAGAGTTGGGTTCAAAAGCTAGTATGTTACTCGACAAAGTATTCAGAGGATCATAAATCAGAAGAATCAAGCACGTGAAGTTAGCACTCAGTTGCTCGGCACAGGAGGCAGTTGGTCGGCTAGCAAACCAATCAACATACTTGAAGATTATGACAAGCTACAAGCTGTATACTATGGCATGGCTGCATCCAAATTCCCAGGGGTGATACATAGCACACGGAGTTCCTCAAAAGAAAGATTAGCAACCATCGATCAGCCTGCATCATATGTCGTCCAGGAGATAATGCACTTTATGTTGAACAAATCAAGAAGGTAGATCAAGAATTTCACGAGCACCGAGAAACACTGCAGAATAAATACTCCATCCTTTCAAGTAAACCATCAAGCATGGAGCATTGGGGGCTTCTGTTAACGCAAAAATTCTCCATCTACGAGGACCAATCAGAAAAGGACACATGTCATCCTACGTGGCAATATTCGACACCCGAGGAGAGTTGGTCGGAATTCGAGGAGAGTTGGTCGGCACCCGAGGAGTGTTAGTCGGCACCCGAGGAGAGTTGGTCAGTACCCGAGGATAATTAGTAGGCACCCGAGGAGAGTTAGTCGGCACCCGAGGAGAGTTGGTCGGCATACCAACCAGGAAGATCAAAGGATAACTATGCATTTAATGTGCATTAATGAAGATGACAGCGGATTTAATGAGCCTTAATGTACATTTATATTGTATTAATAGATGACAACACATAGCATACCAAGCAATTCAATAATTAGATTCGTTGAATGTAGACATAAATGTCTACATACAATGAATCTCTTTATCTCCCATCACTATAAATACAAGTATTCCCTTAGCCAAAAGGGAGGAGAACCTAGAAACACCATACCCAAGATACACATCCTTTCTCTCTCTACACCATATGGTGCTATTGTAAACCCCTGGGAATAAAATAACAGTGGACGTAGGCTTTATTCATAGCCGAACCACTTTAAAAAACTTTGTCTCTCATATGTTTGATGTGAATGTTTATCTTCATCTTCAATCTCATCCTCATCAATTTTAGTGGCGTCAACACACGGTAAATTAACTACGCGTGCAAGAGCAAACAAATATGAGGAAAAATCCATAAAAATGTCAAAACCCATTTCAGTACTTTAGAGTTTACAAGAATATTACTTTCAAAACCTCTAAATAATACAGCTCTATCTTGAGTCATCCACAGGTGGTGGTCCACCCTCAGTATCCACTGATCAGCCTTTGTCTTCCTTCAGCAATGATCCCTTCAAGAACCACAAGATCAACAGTGAAGAATGTCTTTCCACAAGAGTAACTTCACATATGATATACTTTAGGGTTTCAACTGGATTCACACATATATTTGGGATGAATTTTGTGAATCAAAAAGTGTTTTAAACCTAAACAAAGTGAGGATTTTTGTAGCAGGTATGCAGTTTTTTATTTGAAAAAAGTCCATATGAAAAACTGTACGAAGCAAGTATTTATAAGTCGACATAACATTCGAGATGGCGTCATTCTTTATAACTAAAATAAGCTTCGTTTGAACAAGAACAACATCTTGTTATAACGACAACAAGGTTGTTAGAATGAAAACCCTATCTCGTTTGAACAAGCTTCAAACGAACTTTAGACAAGGCCAAACAGTACGCCCTCGTTAGATGCACATTAGATAAAAAGTTAAAATGAGGCTTCTAACGAGTTTGACATATCGTTCAAACGAGAATGACTTCTCGTTAGAACAAAGTCAGCGAAATTTGAAAAAAAAATTAACATAAAAAATTGCTTCGATATTATTAAAAATATCTTCCATTATAATTGTAAATAAATCTGAACTCCTAAGTTATTTATACCTTCGTAATGTGGAGATCATCTTGAATTTGGAGATATTGAAGATTTGGCTTCAGGACGGCTCGATTCAAATGGTAATGAGATACGCCAAAATCTATTTAAGCCTTATAACATTTTGCTCAATTGGTAAAGGGATACCCCTAAGCTATGAGCAAATGAAAAAAATTATGCTCTTATAAAATTTATGACCCGATTGTGGATATTCAATGTTCTGACATTGATTCCACCGATATGTTTATGTCCCAACAGTTTACGTTGATCTAATAATCTCATAACGTGTTTAAGACCTTGGTCTTTACACAAATGGAAGCCATACGTAAGGATATGGTCGATCTTCATTCTGATGTACGCGTACTCCACTCCAATCATGAGGCCTCTGAAGGCGATGGTGATGATTATGATGACACTTATGTGGTGTTACTACTTTCTAGTGGAGGTGGTGATATCTTTTAATGGTTGTTGATATTTGGTAGTTATTTTTAGGCATCTTTTGTTGGATTATTTGTTTAATGATACATTTGGTGGTTATTATTTGTGGTTGTTGTTAGGATATATTTTTTCTTTTTCTTTTAGTGACTTTGTTTTGTCACTATGGATATTTTGGATGTGGTGATTGTATTCAGCATGTAGGAATACCATTTTTTTATGGAAGTTAATGTCAACTTTTTTGGATATATCCTATCATAGTTTTATGTCATTTTTATTTTATGGGCTTTTTAGATTTATTCTCTGTTGTTTATTCATTATGTGATATTTAGTTCATTATATGATGTGTATTTATTTCACACAACTTGGATTGTTTGGGCCATTTATTCACTCTCTTACATTTTTTCCTATTACTCCATGCTTTATACTTGTTGATTTGCACATGTGACTCACTTTATGCACTTGTGGTTCATTTTAATAGTATATGTCATACTCTAGCCTTGTTATGTTGTTCGGCTATGATTTTAATGGAAATTGGACTACATTTCTTAAATTGCATATACTATCTTATTTAATTCCGATTAAATAACTCATTACATGATCCTTGTTATCACACATTATTAATTTGATATTTCTTTACCTTTAGCAATTCCATAACAAAAAGGGGGAGAAAGATTAGATTAAGGGGAAGTTCTAATAGTGAACGTATAAGGATGTGTTTCCTGAGAAACTAAAAGAAGACACTATATATTCAAGAAATGAAGTACAATTTCAATATTGTCTATATCGCTAGGTTATTCCCATGTTAGAACTTGAATACACTCTCTTTGAATGATAAATCAAATTATATATCTTATCCATCTCGTGCTTTATGTTTGAACTATTCATTACATTAGTATTGTCATATCTATTGTTTAGAATGTATGACAGCCTAACAAGTGCAAGATCTCATCAAAATTCTTGCATTTGAAGATTTGTAGCATAGGATAGTCTCTTTTCCTTTGGTTGGACTTATGTCTTTATGTCATAGGTTGCTAGACTTTCTTACAAAACTTGTAATCTTATTTTTCGAGTATTTTGTCACGGAATACACAGAGGATGATATTGTAAGAGTATGCATTATACTCATGTGCCCCAATAGGACTGGATTGTCTTATTCGGTTGACTAAAATATACTTTGAGTCTTGTTCTTGATGTTGTTCCAACAAATCGTCATGCAAGTCATTCAAACGAACATCCCCATCATTAATGATTATGCTTTTATACAACTATTAAGAAGGTAAAAGGACATTTAAACCCACACACATTTTCTCACAGTAGTTCTTATTTTATAAAATCTTTTTAGTGTGTTTGTGTGAATGATATGGGGTTTTGACTTTATATGAAATGCAAATAAAATTCTTTTGAAAAATTTTGTGTTTTCATTTTATATGATTGATGTTTTTCTATCTCAGAACCTTCGCCACAACCAGGATTTCCTTCATTACAACGATGGCTTCTCGTTCATCGCGCGAAGTTCTATCAATTTCTCTTTAGTCTTTCTTTATATTATCGCTAACGGTTTTCCCTAGCAAGTAAGATCCTCGCTGCGGTGATGCTCCAGCGAGATATGTCAGTTTGGAAAAAAAAAGCTACTTTTTGCAATAGATTATGCACAACTTCCTCGATACTCATTCAATACTAAAGATAGGAACATATCTTTTCTACCGTTTGCAACCTATCACTTCATGTAAGTCTACAAATTACCTACATGTCCCTTCAATCTTCTCTTTTAAGCTTGTGTGTATATGTAAAAATGGGTTGGAACCTCATTTTACAAGTGTGTAAAAGAAGTGTGAGTTTGTGTTATCTTTATTATTAAAAGAGTTTTGCTCAATCTTTTTTGCAACAACAATCACTTTATGAGAGAATAATCTTGTAAGACACAAACTTCTTTTTGTGTTGAATATTATATTCTTCCAAGTTTTAAATATTGTTTTTATCTTCAATATATTCTTGATATATTTTAAGTTTAATTACTCGTGAAATCTAAAAATATTTTGAAGTAAACTTGTTTTCTTTAAAATCTCTTTATACCTTGAACATATCTCTTTATAATTTATTCTTGTGTTATTTTTAGATTTCATATATATATATATATATATATATATATATATATATGTTGTGATTTAAGCCATTATTTTCAAATACACTTCCACTTTAGGTTCTTCACACACCTAGAAAGTGGTACTACATTTATTGGAGGCTTCTCAACCTTGCTCCAAGAATTGGAACACAAAGTTTTCTTCAAACTTTAAAAGAAGAAATTTGTTGTCATATGATTTGACGACATTGGTCGTGGACCAAAACCGATGGCAATTGTGTAGCGTTGTCCAACTGTAGGTGCTCTATGCAGAGGATATGGTGTGAAAGAGTGTATAGTCCGTCATAGTATCTTGTAGTTGTAATTATTTATCTTTTAGTTGTAAAAATATATCATACTACATTTTTCGGCGTGAGGGTTTTTCCCGTTGTAGATTTTTCCTCACACGCCTTGGTATTGTTCAATAACCTTCCTCACTTAGATTAAATCACCTAATCTTTGAAGATAAAATTTGGTGTTATCTATTTGGTATATAATTTGTCACATATACCTTAGGCTTTATACTCATTACCCTAGCCTGAACTTGTGAAAAAACATAATCCGATAAGAGATTTTAATTGGATCCCTTTATTCCATCTTGGTTTCAAGCACACGCATTCTCACACCCGTCATCGAATGGTACGGATACCAAATTCTTTCTTTGTGATTTCATTATTATTTTTTAATAGGATGGTTGGACTATGAAAATTCGATAGAGTGCTCCGGCTATATGTACAAATCGTAAATTAGGTCACATACACACAAATGCCAAATTCTATTTAGTCCAAATTTTATTTTGTTAAATTAGGTGAACCTAAAAATGCGAGATATAGGAACTAAATAAAAATAAAAAAGCCAAAAACCACAAATCAGAACATAGGAGATGAGGAAAAAAATCCCTTTCGGGAAAAACCTTTATTTTAGAACTGTTATAAGCAGGTGTTACAGAACAACATCAACAAACTTACAAAAACATAGAATCCACTAAGTGACATAGTAATGTCTTCTTTCCTTGTTGTTGACAGCAAGTAATGAAGATTCAGCAATGCCCCATAGCAAGCTCCACTTACCATGATGTCCATTAATCATCCTCAGAAAACTATATTCTTATCTTTAACAGTGACGAATCAACTCCATAAGGATATAAACAAGGATTTTGTTCTTCATGATTTAATAAAGTGATCTCAAATCATCCAAGGGGTTTGGATTGAAAAAATAAAAGTGTTTGATCACAAAAAGATATCTAAAAGGGTTGGTTTAAAATGCAGGTTCGCATCTCTATATATAGAAAGAAAAATTACAAGAGATAGACATGGAAGATTGCATTTGAAATCAAAAAAAAAAAAAAAATTATGGCCTCGTTCGAATGAAGGTACATCTCATTGAAATGAAGTATCCTATCTCGTTCGAACATCCATAAAATACTGATCCAACGTGATTCCAAAGTCTGTCAAAAGTTGTAAAAATCTACATCATTCAAACTAAGTTCAAAACTATTCTAACGAGGTTCAATCATTCGTTCGAACGACATCCAATGTCGTAGTAATGAGTTTGCAAAATTTTTAAAAAATATTTTGCAAAATTTTTTTATGTCTTCAAGCACTTTTATAAATACCCCTAGACGAAAATATTACGCAAAACAACCTCATATACCTTCTCCGATAAATGTAGTGATGGTCGATCTTCGATTGTTGAGTTCAGTCACTAACTTATCTTCACTTGAAGTCTTGAGAATGTAAATGACGGTGAAGTGTGGTGTAACGGGATAAGCCAAACTAAAAAACACAATGAGCAGTATAAATCTTGATCTTACAAATGTCCCCTTTTGGCTATTCCGGTACAAAACACAAATAAAAAATAAAAAATTGCTAACACAAGTTCAATTAATGCCCCCCAAATCCGAAAAGGAAAAGACATTTGTGACTTTGTTTTCAACTGAAAATATTCATCGTGTAGTTCATGAAATCATCAAGACGAAAAAGCCCTAAACACATGAAGAAAAAGAAATATCGCGAAGCATGAACTTTAAAATAAACAAAAACTCATCTTCAATATGTTCTTCCCCTTTTTGTCCATAATAGACAAATGGTTAGAAGCTAAACTTGAAAAATTAGCATCACGAGAATCCAAATATGAAATATCATCACAAGGACTAATAAATTAAGCATATGCAATAAAACTTCAACAAATCAAAAAACTATTTCTGAAAATTTTCAAATTTTTTAGTATAAAAGTACACATATTAGTACAAATACAAACAATCACTCCATAGAGTAGGACAAAAATATCCGAATCATGGAAATGGAATTTAATTATGTGAACTCAATGCACGAAAAAATTAACATAGGCACATGGAAATGAAATTTGATTGTGTGAACTCAATGTACGAAAAAATTAACATAGGTATATGTAGAAAAGGTGCAAGAAGTCAAGGAGATGCTCCTCAAGAAAGAACTCGATTCAACCTTTGGTGTAAAACTATTGAACAAAGTAAAATTGATATAACTCATACAAAATCTCATGAATTTCAATGCTTCTCAAATAAACAACGCCAAACTATTTAATATTTTGGAAAGAATTTTATTATGCAAATCCATTGATCTTCAACTTATAACACCCTCAAAATCTCACATTTTAATCATAAACTCTTAAATTTTTTTAAGGAACCATATTGCTCATGTTAATGAAGCATCAATGATATAAAAAAGGGGGGGCTTGGAACTTCTATTTTTATAAATCAAAATCATATTTTAAGCTCTTGTCAATGGTGGCTTTTAACACAAAGAAGACTGATTCTTTCGTTGCCCATTTCCTTTGCATAAACATAAATTAAATTTTATGGAAAAAAAATCAGGGCAATGGTTCTAACATGCACAATTAGTTTCTAATACATTTAGTTCGCTATTAATCTAGATTGAAATGAGAACACCCAATTCGACACATGATAAGCAAGCACAATGTTCAAAGGGTTCATGCATGTGTGCTATATAGGCGATATAAAGAGTCAATCATTAAGGAAGTGAACAATAAAAGAACAATGCAATGCTAAATATGCATTTTTAAGCACATAAAAAAAACGAAGCCAAGTCTCATAACACCATGAGTAAGACACATGAATTGAAGTAATTTAATTGTGATCCGATCGTTTTAAATACGCATCCATATATGGTGTTAAAAAAAATATAAAAATCTTTTGGGATTTTGGAATTTTTGAAATTCTTTTGTAACTTTTTCTTAAAGAAACGAAAATCTTTGTGGATTTAAAAAAATATATAAACATAAGAATACAATCTAGTAGTAGGAACAAAAGATAGGAACATGAAAAGCACCTTATACAAGAAACAATACACAAACTCAATCAATGGCGCAAATATCCAAAGACTTGCTACTATCCTCAGATCTAAGTGCATCTAAAGGTTTAGTGAAAATAACGGCCAATTGACGTTCGGTACTCACGAAACATAAGGAAATGAGCTTCTCCTCAACAAGATCATGACTAAAGTGCTCATGAATCCTAATTTTCTTCGTACGGGAATGTTGGGCCGAATTACAGGAAATGTGGATTGCACTCGTATTATCGTAAGAAATAGTAATTGTGCCTTGAGTAATCCCATAATCTTCCAACATTTGCTTCATCCACAAGAGTTTGTTTCAACAACTCCTGACAGTGATGTACTCGGCCTCTGTCATGGATAAAGAAACGGAGTTTCTCTTCTTGCTTAACCAAGTGACAATAGTACTCCCAAAGTAAAGGCATCCACTCAATGGGCTTTTACAACCAGAAACATCCTCTATTTTTTTTAGGTTTGGGGGAGGGGGGAAAGAGGGAAAGTACCCCACAATTTTTATTTGATAATTTGGGAGAAAAAGCCTCTCCAGTGGTAGATAATATCAAAACTACACCTAAAATCAAACGAGTGTTGAGCCCAATGACTCTAATGAGGAAAGCTATAAATATGGGCTTTTATGCATTACAATAATAAATGACAGAAAAGGAAACAATGATTTTATAACACAATCCCTTTTTATATATAAAAGTCATTTATTTAACATAAGATGATAAAATCCCCATCTATCTATGTTTAAAGAGCCTTTAATAATGGAAGAAATATTTTGAAAAGATACAAAAATTTCTTGATCCTTCAGACTAATCCCATAGTTTGCAAGACCATATGCAACTGAATTAACTTCTCTATAACAGTGAAAGATAAAATAATCAAACATCTTTAGCATATGATCAATCTCTACTATGATATTCAGAATATGCCAAGGAGGTTTCCATAGGTGCTTAATGATAATAATCAAAATTTGAGAATCTGATTCAATTTCAATGCAAAAAAAACATGCTTCAAAGCGAAGATCTAATCTTTTTTAAGGCCTTCAGCTTCAGCAAAGAGATTGGAACCATAAACAAGAAAATGAGAAAATCCCACTTTGAAATGACCTCTATGATCTCTAAAAACCCCTCCACAATAGCTAATTCCAAGATTTCCTTTGCAAGCCCCATCAACGTCAAGTTTATACCTATGAAAAGCAGGCCTTGTCCACTGGATACATTTAAAGGAAAGCATAAGCTTAAAAGTATTTATTTGAAACACATAACAAATACGAGTATCCAAACTAGTAATACAATGTTCAAACTTGAGAAGAGAAACCAGACTTTTGATGGAATTAATAACACTATAAATCAAAGAAGAACCAGAGATATTCAAGCCCTTAAATAGATATTTCTTTCTAAGTTTCCAAATCTCCCAACACATGATAATGGGCACAGCGGCAATAAAGAACTTCAAGAAGTTGTGAGGCACTTTTTTTATAATACTAGAAACATGTTAAAAATATTGAAACCAAACATGTTAAAAAACACCTCCCAAACATTCCTAATAGTTGGACGTTGAAGGAACACATGATTAATAGATTCCACATCATTATAGCAGAACTGGCATCTAAAGGCCAAATGAATTCCCAAAGCTTGAATGTTAAGATCAAAAGGGATGAAAGAGTATAAAGCTCTCCAAAAGAAAAGTGAGATTTTATAAGGAATGAATGTGGACTATATAGATTTAAAAATCAAATAAGAAGGATGGTGCTCTTTAATTAAGGAGCAAAATGATTTGAAATTGAATTCACCTGAGCTTGTTGGCTGCCAGACAAATTGATCTCTGATTTCCAGAAAAATATGGTTAAAAAGATCTCTATTTTGAACCATAATCTTCCAAGTAGAAGAACCAGTTGAAGAATAATGGTTTTAATATTTGACTCTCATGTAAACTGACAGAAGAGCCTTATTTTCATACCATTTCCACCAAAACATTATAGCAGCTGCCTTAGACACATCAAACAGATTTTGAACACAAAACCTCCTTCCTTATCTCTGTAAATAACCTTCCAGTTGATCCATTGGTAATTACAACCTGATTTGTCATTCCACCCCATTGAAATTTGGATAAAAAACCAAGAATATGATTTATCATAGCTTTAGGGGGTTTAATGGCTACAAAAATATGAACGGGTATAGAGCATATAATATGTTTAATAAGGGTCAATTTCCCACCAGTTGAAACAAGATTTTTCTACCATCCATGAAGCTTGATCCTAATTTTTTGAATCAAAGGAGTAATGCATGAATTTTTCATTCTGCCATTATAGAGAGGACATCCCAAATATGAAATAGGATGTTATTTGACCTAAGCCTAAACATAGACGCAATCTCACCCCTTCTTCTTTTGGAGATTGATATAGGAATTGTGAAACATGATTTCTCAAAATTGATACTCTGTCCAGTACCATATTAATAATTCTTAAGAAAAATAATAAGATTTTTAGCAATTCTGTTGCATCCATTAGCAAATATGATTAAATCATCAGCATAGCTTGGACTTGATATTAAGGATCTACCACTAGGAAGAGAAAAATGTCTAATAAAGCCAATCATCATAGAATAATTAAGGCCTTTGGAAAGAGTTTTAGCAAAAAAAAATACAAACAAAGAGGGAGACAATGGATCTCCCTGCCTCAGACCTCTAGTAGCATTAAAATAGTTATCTGGTTGGCCATTAAGAAGAACAGCAAACTAATTATTAAAAAAACATCTCCAAATAAGTTCTATGAAGGTCTCATTAAATCCCAATTTCCTCATAACTTTGAAAAACACCATCTGTTTAACTCTGTCATAAGCTTTAGCCACATCAAGTTTAATAACAATATTATAACCATATATGTTTTTCCCCGGATTATGGAACATCTCTTTAGCCAACAAAATATTATCCAATATGCTCCTATTTCAATGAATCTACTCTGAGATGAAGAAATAATCTCATGAAGAATAGAGGATAGTCTAACAGTTGAAATTTTGGAGATGACTTTGTAGCAGAAATTACATAGACTAATACGTTCATAATCAAAGTAATTTGAAGGATTCAAACCTTTATGTAGAAGAGAAATTAAACTACTAGTCTATCTTTTAGGAATCTAAAAAATAAAGATGGACAACATTAACAAAATCAATTTTGATGATATCCCAATACTCAAAGTAAAATACTCCACCAAATCCATCGGGCCCAGGGGCACTATCCTCACTCATAGAGAAAATTGATTCCATATTTCATTTTCTTCAGGAATGGCAGACATTAACTGGATCGTATTATCTGAGATTTGCTCCTCAAGACACTCAATAAGATCAGTCTCAACTGAGTAAGGCTCAGCTGACAGAATATTTTTAAAATAATCAATAAAATAATCCCCTAAATTGATATGATCATCCACCATATGGCCATCAACATATAGGATACTCCTAATCACTAATTGAGCCCTTTTTTAATTCACATTTGAATGAAAATATATAGTGTTTGGGTATCCATGCCTCAGCCATTTCACATTAGCTTTCTGAGACCAATACACTAAAAAAAAATCTAGCTTTAATAAGCTTGGATCTAGCTTCAAATAGCTTGGATCTATTCAGGTCTGTAGGAGATTGTTCAAGCTTCAATTCTCTTTCAATAACCAAATCTTCCATGTCACTCACAGTTTGGAACGCGTTCTTAAAGGAATTAATATTCAATGTTTGCGAACCATTTTAAGTCTTTGTAATTTCAAGGAAAAAGCTCGTAATGGTTTGGCATTAACTGAGGCCTCCCAAGAAACTTTGATCGTATCCTTCATATATTTGTGGTTACACCACATTTTTTAAAACTTAAACATTTTAGGATGCTGATCTAAAATAATTTTTACAGACACCAAAAGAGGACTGTGATCTGAACATGTTTTACTCAAATGAGATATGGAAGTATGTTAATATGACTGCTTCCACAGGGAGTTGCACATCCCAGTGTCCAACCTTTCAAAAATGGCCGCAGATCTAGTTCTGTTGTTCCACCAAGTATATTAGGAACCAATATATCGCAAGTCTATAAGACAATTCCTAGATATGGTAGAATAAAATCTTTAACTGCTAGAAAATCCACCTCATTACCTCCACATTTTTCATCAGCATTAGAGACAATATTAAAATCACCAATCACAAGATGAGGATGAGTTAAAGACACTAAAAACACCTATTTAACATCATTAATAATGGTTAATTCCACTCCAAATCTACAAAAAAAAAATCCAAACCTTATTGGATATATTACTGAAGGCTTCCTCACAATTTAACTTGAATTTAAGCTTTTGAAACTACTTAATATTAGACATAGGTTGCATAATATCAACAAGAGGAATTATATGAAGTTTTAATAAACTCTTAAGTCTCCTAATAGTATATTTATTAGAGACACCTCTAGCATTCCAACAAAGAAAATTAATCATTGAGAAAGATCGAGATATTAATGGTTGATAACCTTTAAAAAAGATCTAGTAACATGCTTAAAGAGAGGATCATATATCTTCTGGGGCTTACAGAGTTTTTCCCTACATCGAAACCATTTAATTTGAGGAATTAATGAATATGGTTCTTAGCATTGAGTTTAAATTTGATTGCTTTATCTTTCTCAATTTTCTCTCCTACATTAACTGAAAACGTCTTCAACTATTTTATAAGAATATTAACAGGGTTTTGTTTTTCTGAATCAGATAATGAGTAAACACTATGAAGATTAAATTTTTCATAATCACGAAGTTCAGTACCTCTTGGAGAAAGCATAGAGTGATCCACTATCATCCATCCTTACTAGTCATGTCTCCTCTCTTGATTTTTTCAATCTGATTTACAATAATCTTAGCGGCCACAAAATTAGTCTTTAAAATAATGTTATCTAGAAGATGTTTATTAGACTTAGCAGCGTATACAATAGGATTCACCTATTCCACATTATCAACAGGTAACACTAGTGGTTCTTAAACTTCTTTAGGAACAAATGCTTGTTTCTTGACTTGTTTGACATTAGTCTTGGGAACTTTTGGATTTTCAATGATGCAACTTGAAATGTCATTACCTTTTTTAAAATAGTGAGAGAAATATAGAGGGATGTTTTCATAACAATTTCTTGCTAGTAGCCTTTAACACCAGATCCAATCTAAACTCTGTGAGGGGGAATGCGAGTAATATCCATCTCAACACAAATCCTTACCAAACTAGGCCTATTAAGAGAGACATTATAGCTATCGAGTTTAAGAGGCTTACTAATGACTTGAGCAATGGAGAAAAAAAGAAGATTTTGTGAAGAAACGAATAGGAAGGTTAGAATACTACTCTCAATATCAATTCTAAAATTTGGGGATCAATTGAAAGTTCTCATAAGCAAACCACCAATGCACCATTATTCCCTCATCCAGAGCCTCATAAAACATTCTTCATTATTTAGTCTAATAATGATATGTTTGTTATCTAACAAACCAATATTACAAGTTGCATGGAGAGAAAGGGATAGGAAATATTTACGAATAATTTCCAGAGAAGGTATGCCATGGGAAAACTTACCAATAATGAAGTATTTGAAAGGAGAATAAAGGTCTTTAATATCTTCACCCGAAAAGATAATGGCTAGTTCGCCTTTGTCTGAAGTAGGAGCTTTAAGAGAGAGATCTTCAGAATGGTTTTTCGCAACAACAAAAGTAAAGGATTTCGACCAAACATTAGGAGGATCGGGACCAGGTGATTTAGGAATTAGAATAGAAGGATACAATGGTTGCACAAGAGGTTTCATGTCCATACTAACCCTAATTAGGGTTAGATAGCCAATGGGAGAGAGAAAAGAGATAGTGATCCCCAACCATCAATATCCTCGGCCCAATCGGCATCCGAATAAGCCGATAAATGGTCATCAATATCAAAGAAATACCAAATGTCATAAGAAAGAGTGTCACTCACATATTTGATGATATCTTTAAGTACAACGAAGAAGTGTGACTCTTTTGGGGATGTTTAGTAAAACGCACAAACTCCAACACTAAGGGCGATATCGGGAAGACTAGCGGCCAAGTAAAGAAGACTACCTATCATACTCATATAAATTGTTTGCTCTATGTTCGTGCCCAAAGTGTCTTTACTAAGCTTAGTCTAGGAACTCATGGGCATGCATGAGTGATTAGAGGAGTCCAAACCAAAATTCTTCACTAGGACCCAAATTATTTTTAGATTGATATATAAATATATCATTCTCGAGTTGATGCACTTAGAGACCTAAGAATATAATGAGTTCACTAACCATGCTTATCTCAATCTCCTCCTCAAAAGTGTGAGCATATTGGGAACATGTGGATCCAAAGATTATGTCATCTACATAGACTTGGGTAACTAAGACAACACCACCCTCTCTCTTTAAAAATAACATCATATCAACTCCCCCTCTCTTGATGCCACGGGCTAAGAGATAAGAAGTTAGACTTTTTAACCAAGCATAGGGTGGTTGCTTTAAACCATACAAGTCCTTCTTTAGATAAAAGATGTGTCTCGAGTACTTTGGGTCTTCAAACCCCTTTGACTATTTCACGTAAACCTCCTCCTGAAGAATGCCATTAAGGAAGGAACTTTTAACATCCATTTGATATAACTTAAGCCGTATACGACATGACATGGTGAGTAATAAGCGGTAAAACTCAATCCTATCAATAGGAGAAAATGTATCCTCAAAGTCTACACTCTTAATATTTATGTAACGTTGAGCGACCAACCTAGACTTATTGTGAGCAATGGTACCATTCTCATCCACCTTGTTCTTGTACACTCACTTGGTACCAATCACATTGGTTTATTTAGGTCATGGGACTAATTCTCAGACATAGTTCTTTTAAAATTATAACAACTCATCATGCATAGAACATATCCAATGCTCATTATAAGTGCTTCTTTTACATTCTTGGGCTCTACTGTGGAACTGTAGAAAAAGTAGCTAATCATATTATCTAGTTGAGAGAGTCTTAACACCTAGTGTGGGATGACTAAGTATGTTAATAGGGTTGTGACTCTTTCGAACCCAAGAGACTGGATCCTTTATATTAAGAGTAAGGTCCATCGTGATGGGGTGGGGAATAATGGTATCGTCACCAGGGGGTGCATTATTCTCACACTAAAAACCATAATCAATAAACATAATCAGATCATCATCTCTAGATGTGATTCTTATCGATTCCACGACCTTATAGGCTCAATCAAGTACATGATGAATACCCTAAAAATATGATAGGATGGGTTTCTTCCCTATCCACAACTTATATGGAGTGTGAAGTGTGTGTCGACGAAGAAAGACCTTATTCACCATTTGGCATGCGGTGTTAATTGCCCTCGTCCAAAAATTTCAGGCACGTTCCTACCAAGAAGCATGGAAATATCTATCTCTTGAATTGTTCGATTCTTCCTCTCAAAAATCCCATTTTGTTGAGGAGTACGAACGGTTGAAAACTCATATTTGACGCCGACTTCATCACAAAAGCTATCGACTCAGGATTTTTTAAATTTAGTGCCATTATTAATATGAATATGATTTATAGTGACAACATATTTACTCTGAAGAACATGACACTTGGTTGTTAGGAACTTAACAACATCAGACTTTTCACAAAGAAATCTAATGATATAATATCTCGAAAAGTCATCAACCATCACTAGAATATACTTCTTACCACTAATGCACTGCATACGCATGGGACCCATAAGATCCATGTGTATTAACTCTAAAACACGAGAGGTGGTATTAGTATTCAATTTCCCATTGGGACTCTTAACATGTTTCCTTTGTTAGCAAGAACTATAAACCGAGGAAGTTGGTTTTCCAAGTGATGGTAAGCCACGAACTGGGTCTTTCTTGACTAATATCTCAAGATCTCTAAAATGGACGTGACCTAGTTATGGCCATCCGGGGTTAAATTCTTTCGGCATACGTGAATATAGGGTTAGTTGTTGTCAAATGGGGGTAACATGAAGAGATAGAGTTGCCAGCCTATTTTTCTCAAAACAGGTACAAAAATGTTGTTGGCTCAAGAGAATGGCATCAATGTCAAATTGATGCATGCGAAACCAAATAGTTTTAAGGTCCGTGGACTAAGTTATGGAATGAGAAGGTGTTAGTCACCCATTTATTCTTCTTCGTTTACACTATGTGACGTGTGTGTACAAGTGTATAATATAAGTAATGAAATAATGGAATCCTCCAACTCGCGTGATGGAAGGGACAAAGCGGACTCATCCGTAGGAGTGTATCAGAAAATAATGATAAAAATATGACATAAGTGTTCGTCGAATCACAACGAATGTGCACGTCGAACGAGACACAAGTGTGTACGAGTTTAAAACTCACAAAATAGATGTAATAAGATATATAAACTGAAAAGGGGATTAGGAGGACTCAACTCTCACGATTGTCCCAAGACACCTACATAGCCTAAGGGGCATCAAAGTCCACGTAGTTTAAAAATAACATAGGGGTGGGTTTCAACCCATAAATCCAAATTTAGAACTCCGTTTATGTGTATATGAGGAATGTGTGTTTTGAGGGTGAAGACATAAAAATGAAAGTCCCGCTTTTAGAGTTTACGAATAAACCATGTTTTTGTCTTTTTTGGGTTTTTTAGAAAAATAGATTATGTGCAATAATACTAATAAAGAGTAAAGGTTTGTGGATGTGACATAATGAAACAAAATCACAAAATAGAAATAAGATGAGTAACACTTAAAATGGATAAACTAGAAAAGAGGTGGAGAAATGGATCTCCTTATGGATGCTTGTTGATAACTTTCAAATGCAAGTGTGTTGATTTTGAAATGGTATGGAAGTAATGTAGAGAGGTGAGGTGAATTACCAAGTGAGGTAAGGACATAAGGTGAGAAGATATGGGAAAATGGACTTTTTGGGAAAGGTAAAGGCTCTAGTTACAAGGAAAATATTCTTTTATTTGTCTAGGTTTTATTATGCTTTGTAGGGTGAGGTCAAGGCCCTTTTTATACGGATAAAGGGGTACTAATTGGCATGTTCATTGGCCTGCCTATCGACATAGGTCTTGACTTTCTAGGCAAGGAAAAGGGACACCCTGCTGATAGGCAGGGTTTTTGAGGTGCTTATAGGCAGTCCGGAACGATTTTTTCGAAAAAATGGGCGTAAAATATAAACCGTAAGTTCGAATTGTGCATGGGGAAGACCATTAGAAAGGGAATTTTGATCCCCTTAAGAATCCATTGAGCTACTCCTGGGTCTAGGACTTGATCTAAGTCAAATGGGGATCGAAAGCACTCGATGGTCTCTAGACGAGAGGTTTTCGAAGGAAAATAGGTCGTTCGTCCGAACCGTAAGAACAATTCGCTCATGGAATGAACAATTATAAAGGATATTTAGTTCCCTGTGAGATTTCATTGAGATTCACTCAATTCAGATAATTAACTAAGGTCAAACAGGGTCCAAAAGCGCCCGATGACCCTTCGGAGTAAAACGGATCATTCGTCCAAACCGAAAGGCCGATTTACACATGGGACGGACCATTGAAAAGGGAATTTATAGACCTTAAAAGATTCATTAATCTTTGTTTAGGTTGGAGAGTAAATTAGAGTCAAATGGGGCCCTAGATTGCCCGGTGGCCTTTAGATCAGTACTCGGAGTGAAATGGATTGTTTGACCAAACTGTAAGGCCGATTCGTACAAGGATGGACTATTAAAAAGGGTATTCATTAAGCTTTGAGGATTTATTGAGATTCGCTCAGGTTATAAAGTTGATCGGAGCCAAACAGGCCCCGAAAGCACTCAGTGGCCTCCACATCGGTGCTCAAAGTATGTCCTAGGGTTTATGTGAAGGAATGCGCATTAGGGACCTAAGGAGGTGCTTTGGGGGTTCCTAGGATGGGGTATCTACAAAGCCCCTCGACGAACGAGGTTAAAACAAGTGAAGTCCATCAAAACTTAAACATCACATCGATGTTGGGGAAAAGAAATTTAAGTCAATTATGGAGAGCTAAAGGACGGGACTGAGCGATTCATAGGGTTAAGATCAAAATATGCGGACCTAAGGAGTATAGTGATCAATTCAGTGGGTCTAAGGGGTGAGGATGATCGATTTAGTGGGTTGAGGTTAATTCTGAGGACCTAAGGTTGTGACGATCAATTTTGCAGGCCGAGGTCAATTCTGAGGACCTTAGGTTATAATGACCAAATTCTGCAGGTCGAAGTCAATTCTGAGGATTTAAGTTTTGAGGATCAATTCTACGGGTCGAGTATAATTTTAAGGACCAAAAGTTATGATGACCAATTTTACGGGCCGAGGTTAATTATGAGGATCTAAAGTTGTGACGATTACTTCTGTGATCTGAGATCAATTCTACTGGCCGAGGTCAATTTTAAGGGCCTAAAGTTATGACGATCAATTCTACGAGTCGAGGTCAGTTCTAAGGACCTTAAAAAGGATGATCAATTCTGTGGATCAAGGTTAATTATGAGGACCTAAAGTTATGATGACCAATTTCGCGAGCCGAGGTTAATATTAATGACCTAAAGATGTGACGACTAATTTTATGGGTCGAGGTCAACTCTAAGGACCTAAAGTTATGAAAACCAATTATATGGGCTGAGATTAATTCTGAGGACCTAAAGTTGTGATGACTAATTCTGTAGGTTGAGGTCAATTTCGAGGACCTTAAGTTTATGATTCGTTGGTAAGTAGTTTCGCTAGGGAAGAGGTTGATTTTATGATTCCACTGGGGATTATGAAGACCGTAGTTTCTGGTGGAGAAGGTATAGTAGGTTTTAGGTGCGAGAGCACTTTTATCTTTCTCGGGGAGTATACAGATGATAAGAGTGTACTATTGATCCAACAAGAGATTTTGAGAGTTTTGTAAGGGTCTTAGTGCTCCAAAAAATATTTTCCGGGAAAAATAATGTTTTGTATTTTATAGGAATTTTTGGGATTTTTTCGAGAAATTTTTAGATTTTTTTTCGGCATTTCGGGACGAAATTTGTAGGGGAGTGTCGATAGGATGGTCTGGGAAGGTACCTATCAGCATAGGGCATGGACACTTAGGCTTCTTAGTAAGGAGAAAAAACACTATCGGTTGGCATGGGTCAGGGGGCTGCCGATCGGCATGCCCCTTAGCCTTATATTAAAAGAGGGAGGTCCTTGCTCATTTTTCACAATTTCAAGTGATTGAATTCCTTGATATCCCTCTCTAAGAATCGTTCCTAAGTCCTTTCTTTAATACTTTAAGTGGTAGGTACTTCTAGAGAAGTTAATAACAAGTGGTCGTCTGTCGACGATTGGGTAGGCTTGGAATGGTCGCTCGTGGCGCCGCTTACACTGGGCAATGAAAATGCCTACGACTCTTTCGAGTCAATTGCTGATGAGAGGATCTTAATTCACAAGACCACACACCACCTTCCGGTAAGGGTGAAGAACCCTGATGTCTATATGAGTATTTTGACCTTTGGTTTTCTAATTCTTTTTCTCTTTTTTCTTCTTTTTGTTCTTGGGTTAATGAAGTGTTTTCTTTTGTTTTTTATAGGCTGATATAGCTTCTTTGAGCATTAAGTCTCGGGGGATGACTAGGTTAAAGGATGTTTGGGACCATCTTCCTTAGGTAGTGCACTGGATGGTGTCATTTGCTGGGTTTGGTCCGTTGACGGGTGCCTTGATGAGGCGTCACGCTCTTCTATAATGTTATGCGCACTTGGTGAGAAGTGGTGGGACACGACCCAAACATTCCATATAGGGGTCGGGGAGATGACAACAAATCCTATGGACATCCAGCAGCTAAAGGGACTGGATTATGAGGGGCATCAGATTGCGATGGACCATACTCTATGGGTCACACAGGAGGCAGTGCAAGCTGCTTTGGGGGAAGTTAGTAGAATCGTGTCAGGGGAATATATTCGTATTTCTGTGCTGAGAGTGATGTTGCTGTAGAGGCAGATTGACGAGACTGATGGGCAGTGGGTGAGATAGACAACTTGTTTATTTATTTTGCTTTTGCTTGGAGGATTTATGGTGGCGACGTCGTTCATTTACCATTTTTACCATATTTACGAATTATTTTAGACGTACATATGTATGATTGGGGAGATTTACTTTGGCACCCCTTTATACTTCTTGGTATCCATTCAACCGGTGCTATCAGCAGACTTTTACAAGAGCATACCTTCTGGAGGTAACTTTAAGTTTATTTTCCTTTATTTTCTTGCAGTCCTTTTATTTATTTTGTCATCCTTTTTTGTTTCCTCTTTCTGATTTTTTCTCTTCTTGCATATATGGTTTTGGGCTCAACGCGGGGTTAGTGTCCCTTAAGGATAGTGGGTTGGGGGACTTCTGCAGGATGTACCGGTGGCGAAAGTCGAATAGGTAGTTGAACCAATCTTTGTCTTAGAAGGACATGTAAAAGGTGTTGAATCACCTAACGAGTGACCAAGTTAGATTTTGTCTTTTTTTTTTAGTTCTTTATCATCTTTACTTTGAGTGGATACTCAATCTTTGCTGGAGATATATGTGACCTTCTACCCTTAGAGTATTTCCTCATGGGCCTTGGGGGGTACAGGTATACACGTGCAGATGCGATGGTTGTTGGTGCAAGAGTTTGGGTATGTCTAGTACCTTGGGGAGAGAGTTGTGAGGCATGTTATATAGGAGGAGGTGCAGGTCCCACCGTTAGATCCCCCAGAGTGCATGAGGTGGGTGAGAGAGACGACGGACGAGGCCAGGGTGACGGCGATGATGGGCGAGCCCTGCACGCTCTACACTAATATGGAAGCGAGTTATTACCACCTGGATTTAGTTGAAGACTTCCTGTATATATGATGTGGAGAACATGCCTCCACCTGCCACTGCTTTAGGGAGGGGAACTAGCGCACCGATGGTGTCGGCCCACAGCATAGGAGGTGGTGCGATAGTAGCGATGGAGGAGGCTCTGCTTATTCAGGTCACTCCTCCTTCTTATCACTTCAGGTTGAGCATTGGGGAGACGTTGAAGGTGCCCCACTGTCCTCATGCGTCGGTATCTTAGTTCAAGGTCCTTACTAATGAGGCGCTTCAGCTTGTGGTATACTTCTCTTCTTTCTTTTTTATTTCTCGTTCCCCGCTTTATTTTCCTTTATTCTCCACTGACTTGCTTAACTTTTATTGTTTTCTTCCTCTTTGCAAATTGTATAGGGGTCGACTATTTGGCTGTGGGATATCAAGGACTGGATGGCCTCTATGTTTGCCTATGTGAAAAAGACAACCACTTCCTGTATGGTTTCGTCAACTACTTCTGATGAAGGTGTTAGCTTTGGAAGTGGAGGGTCCATCGGCCATCGTAGGGAGAAGCACATGCATCACGGAGGCTAGGGTTGGTTTAGATAAGGCTTTTGGATGGTTCGAGAAGTGTCCCGCAGTATTTCTTTTATTCATGCGAAAAATGTAATAATGCCAAAGAAGGATTATATATAAAAAAATGCATTTCTTTTGGTATTTTTCTTGATTTAGTGACTTATTCTACATGCACTTTGCTTTTTGGCTGAGATTTCTCATTTATTTGCAAAGATAAAGATAAGTATGAAAATGTTTTTAAAGAAAAAGATGTTTATTTTATAAAAAGGGGGGTAGTAAAAAAGTGATAACTCGAGGATTAATTTTTTCAAAGTAAGAACTTTTGAAAATAGATTTTTTGGTAAAAGAGGGAAATGGAATTTTTCTAAAAAAAGGGGTTGCCAATCGACATACCCTTTGTCCTGCCCATCGGCATAAGGATCAAGTTAAATCACTCATTTGGATTTGATTTCACTTTCTACATACTTTAAGTACTAGTAGGGAAGAAGGATAAAGTAGGTTTCAAGCAGTTTGTCTTTTGTGAGGACTTTTAGGCGTAAAAAGGGGATTTGTTGAGTGCATCCTAGGACTTCCTTTTTCATTCGGGTGGTGGCATCTCAAGTATGACCTCCAGTTTGGCAGGGTTCGCTTCAAATCCTTTCTCGCTGACCATGAATCCCAAGAACTTCTCCTTAGTGACGTCGAAAATGCACTTTGGTGGGTTAAGTCGCATCTGGTAATGTCGCAGTCCCTCGAAGAACTTTCGGAGGGTAAGAATGTGACCTTCCCGAGTCTTGCATTTGATAATCATGTCATCAGCATAAACCTCAATTTCTTTGTGAAGAAGGTTGTGCAAGATGGTTGTGGCAGCTCTTTGGTAGGTAGCCCCAACACTTTTGAATCTGAATGGCATGACTATGTAGCATAAATTTCCCCGGGGGTGATTAAGGAAGTTTTCTCTTGATGGCCAGGGTGTATCTTAATCTGGATGTAATCGACAAATCCGTCAACAAATGATTTGAGGGTGTTGTTGGATGTATTGTCCATGATCATATCGATGTTTGGTAATGGGTAATCACCTTTCATAGATGCTTTGTTCAAATCCTAATAGTCAATGCATATGAGGACTTTTCCTCCCACGTGCCAATTTAGAAAAGGCATATCAAGAGTCATGATTTGAGGGGACGGGTCTAAAGGCTCAACATGGGGACTCAGCCCCAATATCTGTAGGTCAAAGGATTCCTCACAGTCCTGACCCTAGGATTTCTTAGTAATTACCATGGTTTACTCAGGAAAAGGTTCCACTTCATGTTACCGGTCTTCGTCACAAGTGTTATTGTCTTGAAAGAAGATCTCTAGCCTTAATTTTATCTTCTTGTCAGCGCGATCATACCACGATTTGAAGAATACACAGAAAGGGAAGTCTTTACCCTTCTTGATAAATCTTTCATTCAGAGAGTCCCCTAAAATAGTGTTTTCATCCTCTAGGCTTCTCTTCGATCGCGATCGGCAGAGTGCTTTGAGTTCAACTAGTAAAGGTTGGTAGCCCAGGCCACGTGAGGGAAAGTGTTCTTTCAGGATTATGGGCTCAATTATTCTTATTAACGTCACCCTAGCCGCATTACATGCACGAAGTGTGAATTATATTGACATTACCATGAGGGATGTGCTCTGGACAAACCTGATCTTTGAAGTTATCCCTGCGAGATAGGGAACGGATCAATTCTGAAACCGAAGAGGAGCATGTCATTGTCCCATACTAAATATCCAATACTGGATTGTTGGTGCTGGCACTATTTGAATTGTCGTCATCCCCTAGGATGGTAATAACTTGGACTTTAGTGAAGAACTTTAGTTTTTGATGGAGAAAAGAGGACACCCCTCGGATGATTTGGAGCCATGGGCGGCCAAGGAGTATATTGAAACATGTGAGTATATCGATGACTTAGAACTCGATTAACGGGTTGATAGGGCCAACCCTTAGTGTGAGCTTTATGGAACCTATTACTTATCTACAAGTATTGTCATAGGCATGCACGACAGTGGATGTGGGGGTGATCACACTGACGTTCAATCCTAGGCAGTTAAAGGTTCTGAGAAAAAATGCATTGAGAGTGAATCTATTATCAACAACATAGCGGGACTATCTTTCCCCAAACTTTAACGAAGATATTAAGGTTATAATTATGATCAGGGCCAAATTTTAGGATTTTATTTTTAAAAAAAAGAGAGGAGTTGGGTAAAGGTCAAAGATTTAACCATATTCATGGCTTCTTTGGGAGTAGTAGAGGGGGAAACTAAGGGTCAAGTGAGAAGCTTTATCAGGGCATTTAGGTGCATCTGAGAAGACATGAAGAGTCATCATAAGGTTATGTTGGCTTGAGTTTTCTTGAGCTGATCGAGGACCTTGCTATCTTAAACGATCATTTCTGGCATTAGGAGCTCTTTGATAACTCCCTTTCCTTTATCTACTCCAGTTGAATGGGGAATTTAACCTTTAGAGTACCGCCCAAATTTGGTCATGTGGTTTATAGAGGGGGCGAAGAATAAGAACCCCATGGCTTTATATAATTCGGGCTAAATGGATACTTTGTTGATTTCTCCCAATAAATCTTCGAAAGAGACCATTCCACATAAATTGGCAACTGAATTGGCTTTTTCATGATTTGGTTCATCATCTGAGCTATTGAAGTCATCCCCCATTCGGTGGAAACGATGTCTTCCTGCCAAGAGTAATTAATGCATTCAATAACCTCTACGACTTCATCATACAGGTATTCCCACTCAGCAAGAAAATTCAAAAGTGAAGGGATCGGTCGCCCCTGAACTTTTAAAGTAGTGAGCAATTTAAAGATGCTACAGACTCCCCCCGTGTGGTGAAACATGTCATCCATGATTTGTATAACATAATGTAGATTGACTTCCTCAATGGGTACCACCCACTCATTTGATTCTCGAGCCCACTTTTAGGCCTCCATGAACAGGCCACTGAATCTCTAGTAGGCACTTGGCATTTTTGTGAGCAATTTTAGCCCAAAATTCTGGAGTTAGTCAAGAAAAGCAGGTAGTTCCATGCCTCCCCCTTTGATCGAGTGCGGAGGGCAATATAGTTTCTCCTAAGGAGTGATAAAGCTTGACTAGCAATTCTATAATGGAAGCTATTGGGCCCTAAAAAATCTGCAAGCTTTCTTGAGAAAATTTAAAAAAGCATCAGGGCAGTTAATCAATTGCTCGAAAAGTAGTTTCATTGCCCACTCTTTCATTCTTAGAAGAAGGGTCTCAATCATTGAAGCCGTCACTTTTTTTAAAGATAAGTCAATTCCTCTCAATTACTTGGGTTGTCCAATCTTCTATGGGGGGATCAAAAGCTTATATTTTTCAGATTTGATTCAGAGAATTAGATCAAAGATGGATGGATGGAAGTCAAAATTCTTATCTATGGCAGGAAGGAGAACTCTCATCAAATTTGTTCTCGAATCTATTCCTCTCCATTCTATAGCAGCTTTAAAGCCTCCCAAAAAAACTCTCTACACCATTCAACAAATTTTCAGTAACTTTCTTCAGGGATCTTTCAAAGAATTTGGATCAAAGCTTCATTGGGTGAAATGGGATTCTCTATGTTTTCCAGTTCAAGAAGGTGGCTTGGGATTCAAATCTATGGAAGATATTTTCAATGTCTTTAGTTTGAAAATTTGGTGGTCCCTTAGATACTCTAATTCTCTGGGGTCTGAATTCTTTTTTGCCAAATATAAAGATTGTACTTCTAATAGTGGTTCACATATCTTTAAGAGGATTCAAGCGGTCAAAGATGATACTGACACTCATATTACTGTTATTCAAGATTTTATTTACTGGAATCTTAAAACAAATGACAAATTCTCCGCCAAATCATCATGGGATATCTCAAGATCTGTCAAGCCTTCCTCCTTTATCTACAAAAAAATATAGAATAACTCATTTCCTTCTAAGATCTCTTTATTCTTATGGAAATGTTTTCACAAAATTGTCCCAGTTTGCGTTGTTATTCAAAAGAAAGGTATCCATTTAGCCTTTATATGCTCTTGTTGTCGTGCTCACCTAGAATCTATGGATCATTTATTTGTTAATGGTCCCATAGTTGCCACTGTTTGGAAACACTTCGCAGATTCTCTTGGCCTTAAAGTGTCATTCTCATCTTTGAATCAAATATTGATGTCTTGGTGGTTAATATCTCATTCCACAGACTTCATTCAATTCCTCTTATCCATTCTTCTGGGCTCATTTTATGGGTAATTTGGTTGAGTAGTAACTCAAGTACTTCTGAAAATATTTCGATGGATAGTAAGCGGGTCATCTCGAATGTTTATCGCATAATATCAGACATATCGTAAAACAAATGCTTCTATTCCAAGAAATCTATCCATGAGGATATCATCAAGCCCTTCAACCTAAAAGTTTTCTCTAAGGTTCGAGCTATGAAGGGGATTGAATGGTTAAAGCCAAATGAAGGAATCTATAAACGTAACACTGTTGGGGATGCTAGAAATAATCCAGGGGCGTCAGGGTTAGAAGGCATCATTAGAGATCATCAAGGAAATCTCATTCATGCCTTTTCTGCTTTTGAAGGTCGAATCTCCATTAATAAAGCTGAATGTCTGGCCATTCTTAGAGGTTTAAATTTCTGTATGGACTTGAATATCAATAATATAATTTTAGAATCGGATTCTAAATTTGTTATTGATATTTTATCTGGTAAGATTATTAAACCTCCTCGGAACCTTATTGAAACTATCATGGAGATTCAAAGACTTCCTATTCAAGTATCTTTCAATCAGTTCTTTAGAGAAGCAAATTCTACTGCTGAAAGTCTGGCCAATCTTGGAATTTCCTCGCAATCCTCCTTAATTTTCAGCCTTGTTAAGGATCTGCCATAGAGTGTTAGAGGCTGCTTTAATTTGGATAAACAAGGTTTTCCAAATTTTAGAGTCTACTAGTCTTGAGATTCTTGAATTTGTGTTAGCAAGAGACATCTCCCACTCATTGTAAAGGCCACCTTTGTAGGGCTTTCTACCATCTATTTTATTTTAGTATATCTCTTAAAAAAAGCTTGACCAGCAAGGCATGTAAGGTGCAGAAAAAAGGACGGGCAAACCTTGAGAGGTTTGGGTGAGTCTGTGGGGATGATGGGTGCATTGACAAGCATTATTTGAGTAGAAGGGTGAAACTCAGGGTTGTTTTCCAAAAGGATGGCATTAGTTACGATTTTATGTGCTGGAAGAGGGTTGTGAGTTGTGTTGCTCTTGGGACCAACTAGCGGGGTGATGATACCCCGGTTTATCAAGCCTTGGATCACATATTTGAGATGAAAGAATTGGTCAGTGTTGTGGCATGTGACTTGGTGAAAGTCACAGCGGGCATCATGCTTGAAGTTTTTAGGGTGTGAGTTTGGTAATGGTCGGCATTCCAATGGTTTGATACGATTTTGGGCTAGCAGATCCTAGTATACCTTCGACATAGGAGCATGGAGCTTAGTTCACTATTATCTCATAGGGTGGGGGTGACTTTCTAGTGCCCAAGAAGTTGTAGGTTATGATGTGTTGTTAATGGTTGAAAATGAGGCATTAGCGGACTTTTCATATTTTTGGGGTGTAAATTGTTCGGTTAGCTTCTTTACTTCAGACTCCATGTGACACCCCGCCTATTTATATACCAGGTGATCAGTCCTTTAAAAAAATAAAATAGGATTCTCATGTGGTTCATTCTTAGCATCACTGTCAAAAAATTTAAAATTACGAACCACCTATATATTATAATAACTGGCGCCAAATTTTATCTTTCATTAAATAACAACATGCGAAAATAAATACAGTCACCAAATCATCCACGCAGAAGAAATATAAATCCATCACAAGACAAATACTAAATAAAATAATACTGAATAAACCATCGGTTGCTAATACAAAATTCCAACTAAAAATCTATTAAAATAAACTGAGTCCACAAATACAAAGTCTAATAAACTGAATAAAAGAAATAACCGAAGGGGAGACATGCCCAAATGGAATAATTGAACAACATCATATTCCAGGAATGAAGTGACTGAAGCATCTAATCCAAATCCTGCAAGGATCCATAAATATTGTGACGCGACCACAAATGCATCTAAAGTGTGTGCTTTTTAGGCTCAAGTGTAAGCCTATCGCGTTAGTATTAATCCGATAAGTCAAGATCGTATCCATAGGGAGTAGGACTTACAAATCTTAATGAAGAAGAAGTAATAAATTTTAACCTTAACTTGATTATTAAAAAGAAAAGAAAAGATGAATATTTGTGGTTTTTGAAACTCTTTTATGACTAAATTGCAATGAAATTAAATTCTAAATTAACTATGCTAACAGGAATAGTTACACAAATGTAAATATGCTTGTTATGAATAGAAGATAAATTAGGTTAGAAGACAATCCCCCAATCCTTAGTAATTACTTAGCAAAATACTAAAATTATAAATTAGAAGTTTGAATGAATCCAGTCTTTATAGATCCTAAGCATTACATATATGAGGTTAAATCCCGCATCATATGAAATCAAAGGGAAATATAAAGAGGAGCTAAATAATTTTACGCACATTATATTCTTAAACATCCCAAGTACCTAGGGCAAGAGAGATTAAAAGACATATAATGATTGCAGAATTATCTTGCACGACTCTTTCAAAATTTTAATTTAAATTCTATTTTCTACATATGTAATTTACATTTGGATGGGTTCATGCATCCCAACCCTAAAAAAAATTAGCTAAATATAATTTTATTAAATGAAAACAAAATTCTAAATGTGCAAGAAATCATAGGTCTATTATGCACTGAAAAGAAACTTGAATTGAGATTCAAAATTAAACTACAAGAGCAATTTAAACTTACAATATGAAAGAAATGGAAAGTAGAAATTAGAAATACTTGAATAGAAGAAGAAAATCTGAACTTGAAACTTAAATCTTGAATAGCTCTTGTTCAACTTACAAACTAGGGTTTCTAAATCCTAAGAAAATATGAAATTATATGCCAAAAGGAACTCTCTCTCTTCCTTTATTCATTACTCTAGGGCTTGGCTTTTTACAATACCCAAATATGACTTTTCCAATGCCTCTCCACATTTTACAATTAATAAAAGGAAATTATATAAGAAATTTCAAGAGTTGAAACTCTTCAGCTTCCAGAATTAATTTCAACTTTGACTTTCTTTCTCCAACTTTGACTTGCCATATCTTTTGATCGAGAGCTCCGATTTGACTGTCGTTTCTTCCTACACTCTTGTGATTTGATTATCTTCAACTTTCATTAGGCTTCAAATTCGAACTTCGGGTGTAGAGTTGCGCTTTTTCCCTTTGACTTGTCTTCCTTTGTTCTCTTCCTTTCTTCCAGTTTCTTTCTCTCTTTTCTTTGCACTAAATATCTGTAAAAACAACAAGAAATAGACGAAACTCGGGGTACTTGTTAGAAGAAGTCATTAGCAATGATATAGGATAAAAACAAATCAATTACATTGTTCGAGTTACTAAAACTACCAACTTAGGAGGATAAATTCAGAAGAATTTATGCTTAGTCAAATCCCCCTAACTTAGAACTTTGCGCGTCCCGAGCAATGTAAGAGAAATGAGTTGACTTTTGAAATTCCTTTTATTAAAATAAAATTCCACTTTTGCAGGCAAGCAATTGCATTAAGCATATGCAGTAAGCCTTTAAACCCCTAGGATACCCTATTAGGATGAGTTTTGTCTCTTGAGGGTTTGTAGTGAATACACTCACAAAATTCTTTATTGACTCAAATAAATATCAAAATACTTGAAAATTGTACAATTTACAATTTTCGAAAAATAATCACCATAAATTAATATTCAAATGTCTCAAACTATAGTGTGTGTGTGTAAAGCCAGAAATTAAACCTCAAATTTCCACCGATTAAGCATTACGTTACTTTTCGAAAATTTGTTTTGATTCAAATTCTTACGGATGCACTTACAAACGAATCACTCGGATTGTGGTTGTTTTCTCTCGGTATGCATGATTTATAAAAGTAAATAATAATGGACACAAGGTCATGCACAAAAATTGAAAGGCGGAAATATTTTAGGTGAAAAGATCTCATCATCGGATTACGATTATTGAGAAACAGGAAACATTATCTCTTAATCACACCATTTTAATCTCTTTTATTATCTTTTCATGTCTTATCTCTCCATGCAGTAATTAATTTCGCTATTCGGACTTGGTTAGGTCTTTTCGGTTTAAAAAGTGTAAAGGGTAAAAATGGAAATGGACGTAATGTTCGGAATTGGAAAATGTCCTTATAACGTTCATTAGTGCTTTTTCGGGTATTTGCTCATTTTTCTCTTTCTATTTCTATTTTCTTTTTTTTGCTATTTTTCTTTTCTTTCCCTTTTTTTATTACACACTTTGGACTTACTTGATGAATTTTCAATTTTTCACAATTTCGGGCTATTTGGGTTTTTCGGGTTATCAAACGAAAGGGAAATATTTTATTAGGCTCAAAGTGGGTTGCAAAGGGATAATTTTTTCACAACTTTATTATGGCTAATATTTTTAGGTTAAACAAAAGAGGGGCTACTTCATTGTCCAAATTGCTAATCACATTACCATATGCATCTCGAGTTTAATTAAGTTTAGAGATATATTTAGCACGAATTTCGAGATAACATTTCACACATTTCCCATAATCGATCAAAATAAAGGATTAAGGTCATCAACGACTTATTAAAACGCTGAAAGAACTTTGAGTTAATCCTAAACTCGGATTGATTTAAAAACTCATAAAAAATGGAAAGGCTCGAAATCTCACCGGGTTTGATCAATCTCCACATTTATTCGTTAAGTCGTCAATTTTCTTTCAATTTCCATATTCGGTCAATTTTGGATTAGTGCATTTTGATTGTTAACAATTTGAGACTTTAAATAGAATAAATGTGATATTTTTGAAAATTTTAAATTCTAATTTTTATTCATTTTGAACAAAAATATTTTTGGTTTTTCAAAATTTTTCTATTTTTTTTTTGGCATTTTAAAGATTTGTGAAGTTTTAGAAAGACGTACATATCACCCCCCCCCCTAACTTAGACTTTTGGATGGTCCTCAATCAAAAGGACTAAAATCTAAAGAAGCAAAAGAATAAGTTCGACAATTAAAACAAACAATTTGTCAAAATGCACCAAGACACTATATGACACTCATACATGGCTCAAAAATACAATAAAAATCACCCCCATACGCGTCGGGGGTGAGACGACCTATCATTTCTCTTCATAAATCACCCAACCCCTTGCACGGGATCCGTTGCTCTCCTAGTCTATGAAAAACTGTTACTAAAGTCGTTTAATACAAGATTAAACTTTTTAAGTAACTCCGAACTGTTTTTTGAAGAAACACTTTTCTTTAAATCAAATCAGGTTACACACAAGATGTGTTTGAAAATATGCGCGAGATCAGTTCAAGATTTGTTAACATTTTTTTAAAAACAACACTAAAATAGTTTTAAATCAGCACACCAGCAAGAATGAGATGAGAAGATGCAGAAAGATTATTGACAAGAGATTTTTAACGTGGTAAAACCTCACCCAACTGAGGAAACATCCACGACTCCCTCTACGGAGTAAAAAGAAAATTCCACTAAAATAAAATATAACAGTTACAAATTATATAACACACATGCACACAAATCAGTCATATACAAGTCTAGGAATGTACCCACTGGTGTCCTTATAACTTTTCTGCAGTTCTGATTGTTGATGTGGTTCTCCCAGTTTGATAACTTCCTCTTTCTTCCAGTCTTTATGTCTACTCTTGTTTCAAGATCTTATTACCAACATTTTCAGTGGTGTAGTGTGTAAGTGTTTGTGATGGTGCTCTAACACATGCATGCACACACACACGCATATTTTTACAAACAGTCGTAACAAATTACAAATCAGATCTATATGTTGTGATATTCAATATCTCTCTTCTTAGGAAACTTGAACCTTATTTGACCTTTAAAATAAACCCAGAATCCACGGATATCTTGCTCAGAAAACGTTTCAAGATCTTAATGAATTTCAGAGTTTTGAAAATATTTTTGAAATTAAAAACCGCCAAGTGTGATTTCAACTAGGTCAAAGGTTTTATTTCAAAAGAACTAGAAATAGAAAATGATTTTATTGATTTTGAAGATGAAAACATTTACAGAAAATAATCAATAAAGGATTTCTCAAGGCGAGAAACAATAAATGCAGATCTGGGTGTAATACAACATAAAATGATAAGATCTATGATTTCTATTAAACAGAAACACAGATCTAACCTAATGTTTAAGTTGGACACAAGATCTTAAAACGAAGAAAATGAAGAGGTTACAGTACAAAAAAACTTTCAAACCAACACTCAAAAACTCTCAAACACTCAGGGTTGGTGTTTGGTATAAACTGGTTTTTGTTAAAAGGATTAGGGTTTAAAAAAGTGTTTGGAACGATTTAGGGTTAGGGTTTCTAACTCTATGATTTCTCTCTCTTCTATTTTCTCCCTCTTCTATCTTTTCTCTCTAAAAGACGAAATGGAAAAAGCTTATGAAAGGCTGAGGGTTAGCCTCCTTTTATACAGGGCTGAGAAGGATCGATAAGGGGGGTCGAAATCAAGGGCTAAGATGAAGTCTTGCCACATTGACTTCCATTCAACGGTTAAAGGTAAGCGGTTGGTTAAGAGGTTTCTGATTGGAGGATAGAGGTTCACAAGGATTGTAACAAGGACGCATGCAAAGCGTTGATAACCTTAATCCAAGGGCTGATAATAAATGCTAGTTTTCTCTCTTAAAAGAAACACATATTCAGCCAATAGTAGGATGACAGGTGTAGGGCAAAAAACGGATAACAAACACGCGTCCCAAACTTAATTACACAAGCACCCTGTTATCTCTAGCTCTTTCGGATTCTACCCAAGTGAACATTTCAGGGATAAAGCCAATAACCAGTATTTATATAAAGACCCCAAAACTTTTTAATTCCATTTTTAATTAAGAAAAAAATTATTTTAAAATCATTAAAAATTCCCAAAAATTATTAAAAAAAGTTTTAAGGGAAACTAACACACACAACACACACACACAAACAATTATGAAATACATGAACAATCTATGCAATCCTAATGTGTGTGAGTGTTTGTGAATATACCTTTGATCATTCAAACAAGAGGAAAGAATTGTATTAAAGTGTCTGAGGCTTTTTGGTATCTAGGGTGGGGACTCAAATTTATCTCTATTTCCAAACTAGATGAGCACTTATACAATGTAGACTTAAATGAGTCAAGAGTATAAGGTGCTTAAGTCTCTCCCCTTTGCCTGTCATACACCAATAACCGGAATAAGTCGGTCCCTTGCCCATAAATAAAGGAAAGACTGGGAGACACATCGTGATTAATTGGAAAAGGATCCTCGTGATGTGTACTACGTGGGTCGGGCTCTAAGTCAGACGAGACTTGAGTCTTATCTTTAATTACCTCTGAGGACTCAAGTTGCATGGGTGTATGGTCATTGCGAAGAAACTCATCAATTTTATCTTTGCACTCGCTCTCTCCTAAATGCTCCATGAGTCCAATAGAGATTGGACTTCGTCATTAAGGCTCTCATCCACCTGCCCGAATTCTCTCTCAAATTCTGTTAGGCTCAACTCGTCTAGCTCTTTTTCTTGCTTTGTTTCCACATCCTTCATTCCTCGCTCCATCTCAAAATTATTAGGTGGTGTGGGTGGGTAGCAATCGAGGAGATAAGTATCTATCGTGTCTCGTCATTCGCTCTCCTCTAAGCACTCATACAAACCTCTCCCGATGCCCTCTAAATTGTCGCTCTCTCTCACACTCAAGGGCTCACTCACACTCTTCATTTCAGTTACTATGTATACTTACCCTACCCTTCACTCTATGTTGCAACCGTCGCTCTCACTTGATGTAATAAGGCATACCCTCGATTCACGCGTGTGGGTCCTCCCATGCTCGTGTGTCGCCTCTAAACGATTCGTCTCTCTCGATTCTCCTTTGTTACCCTCGTTCTTGATATTATTAAAAATATTTATCTCAAGGGTCATATTCCCAAATGTTAATTTCATTCGCCCACTCTGAGTATTGATGAATGCATTAGCCATAGCTAAGAATGGGCGACCAAGGATAACGGTAACATGATTGCTCGGGAGAATAGAGGGCTCCTCGTTCCAAATGACAAAATCCATCGGGAATTAGAAAGTTTCTATTTGGGCAATCACATCCTCAATGATTCCCCGAGGCTTCTTCACATAATGATCTGCGAACTAGAGAGTCATATTTGTGGGCTTAAGGGCTCCCAAATCTAGTTTCTTATAGATAGAATAGGGTAGAATGTTAACACTCGCCCCTAAATCTATTAGCGTCCTTTCGATTCGATTCTTCCCCATGATGCACAAGATGGTGGGTGCAACTGGATCTTTATACTTTAACGGAAGGTCACTCGATAAAACCGAACTGATATATTGGGCCAAAAAGACGTTCTTATTTACCTTTAGCTTTCGTTTCACCATGAGTAAGTCCTTAATGAACTTAGCGTATGAGGGAATTTTCTGTATAGTCTCGAGAAAAGGTAAATTAATCTTTACTTGCTTGAGGACGTCCAAAACATCATCTCGATAAGTCTCTTTGGAGTGCGATACCAACCGTTGAGGGTATGGGGCAGCGTTGGGGGTTTCACCATGACCTTGGGTCTGCCAGTGTTATCTTTTTTATCACTCTCAATTAAAGGGGCATCTTCGGCCTCTTTCGTGCCGGGTGAAACCTCTTTATTTTTAGGTACGTATTATGGGGGAGGTGACAAGTCAACTACTCTCCCACAATGTAGAGTGGTAATTGCCCTACATTGCTCAGGATGGTCACGGGGTGTGGAGCTAACACTAGTTTGACCTTGGAGAGGTCTTTGACCTTGAGCCAGAAATTTACCCTTCTCTTAGATATTCAATGCAGCTTGCAACCTAGAGATACTAGTATAAATTTCAGTGAACATTCGATCATACCTAGAGTTGTTATCCTTTTGTGATTGGATGAATTAATTCAAGTTATCCTTAATAGATCGCCTAGGTGGGGTAACATATGGACCAGGAGATGGCTCTTGCCTTTGGGGATACATATGAGGCACTTGCTGAAATTGAGGAGGGGGTGAGGTAAAGCAACATGTGAAGTAGGATTTATCACACCTTGTAGTTGCTCATAGTTTAAACCAGGATGATTCCTCCAAGATGGATTATATGCGTTCCCTTGAGTAGTGTTAAAATTTCCTCGAAACCCTCCTATAGCGTCCACTTGTTCAGTGTACATTGCCTCGTAGGCGGGTAAAGAAGGACATCCTTTTATGGAATGAATCTCCGCACAAATAGCACACACCTTCTCTTGGATAGGTCCCGTAGCATAACTAAATTGAACCTCAAGTATATCTTTCAAATTCTTTTCCAAGTGGTCGAGTCGACGATCTAACAAAGTGTCCTTGTCCAGTTGATAAATATCGGATGCAGTAGACGAGTTGGACACTTGTCGATGTCTATTTTGGCTATTGGGGTCCGAAATGTTCCATGCCTGAGTGGTCTCGGCTACATATTTCAAATGAGCCTCAGCATCGCTCGAGTTGAGCTCCCAAAATGGTCTTTCACACATTATTTGCACGAGTTATTTAGACGCTCCAGTAACCCCTTGATGAAAGAATGAAATGAGATGGTGTTTTTTAAAACCCATGGTGTGGGCAAGCGCTAACTAACTCTTGAAAATGATCCCAATATTTATCAAAGGCTTCATTCTCATTTTGGCTAAAATCTTGGATCTGGGCCTTGACATAGTTGGTTTTATACTGTGGAAAGAATTTGGAGAGAAATTTCATCTGCATATCTCTTTATGACAGAACAGAGTTCGCGGGTAAAGACCATAGCCAGGTCTTAGCTTTATCCTTTAAGGAAAAAGGAAAAAGCTTCAAACGGATAACATCTTGCGAACATGCTTGTTCACCAAATGTTTCACACGCTTCTTCGAATTCCCTAAGATGGAGATATGGCTTTTCAGAATCCATTCCATGGAACGTAGGAAGAATTTGGATCATCCCATTATGAAAGTGGAGTTGTCCTGCATTGTACGAAAGTAGAATGCATCCAGGAATGACAGTCCGCTCAGGAAATAAGATATCTTTCATGGGGAGATAGGGTAATTCTCCCTCCCCAGTGCCAATACTACCTTGCACGGACATGTTGCTATCAAATGATTCTAAATTGCCACTCAGTGTTTGACTTAAAGTGTGACTCGTGAGTGAATTATGAGATGAAGAAGGTGGAACCCATAAGTGTGGAACGTTAGGGGTTTGGGAATTATCAGAGTTGGCTTCAGCAATGGGGTTTTCATGAACTTGGGTTGGAGACGACAAAGGAGTTTGCATGTACAGTTTATGGGAGATGAGAAAGAATAATTTTTTTTTAATCAAATTGGGTTTAACTTTTACTCTTGAAATGTAACCTAGATCCCCGGTAACGGCGCCAAAAACTTGACGCGACCACAAATGTATCTAAAGTGCATTCTTTATAGGCTCAAGTGCAAGCCTGTCACGTTAGTAATAATCCGATAAGTCGAGATCGTATCCACAGGGAGTAGAACTTGCAAATCTTAATGACGAAGGAGTAATGAATTTTAACCTTAACTTGATTATTAAAAAGAAAAGAAAAGATGAATATTTGTGATTTTTGAAACTCTTTTATGACTAAATTGCAATGAAATTAAATTCGAAATCAACTATGCTAACAGGAATAGTTACACAAATGGAAAGATGCTTGTTATGAATATAAGAGAAATTAGTTTGGAGTAAAATCCCCCAATCCTTAGTAATTACTTAGCAGAATACTAAAATTATAAATTAGAAGTTTGAATGAATCCAGTCTTTATAGATCCTAAGCATTACATATATGAGGTTCAATCCCGCATCATATGAAATCAAAGTGAAATATAAAGCGGAGCTAAACAATTTTATGCACATTATATTCTTAAACATCCCAAGTACCTAGGGTAAGAGAGATTAAAAGACATAATGATTGTAGAATTATCTTGCATGACTCTTTCAAAATTTTAATTTAAATTCTATTTTTTACATATGTAATTTACATTCGAATGGGTTCATGCATCCCAACCCTACAAAAACTTATCTAAACATAATTTTATTAAATGAAAACAAAATTCTAAATGTGCAAGAAAATAGGGGTGCACAACGAAACCGAAAATCCGATAAATCGAACCAAACCGACTGCATTGGTTCAGTTTGGATCATTTTTTTTGCTCAATGGTTGGGTTCCGGTTCCAAAAAAAAATGATACTTCGGTTCGATTCTCGGTTCCAGGGAAAAAAAACTAACCCGATCCGAAAACCGATCCGATCCGAACCAATCGTGTACCGAACCGATTTATAATTACATATATATTTGTTTTATATATTTAACACTTGTAATTTATATTTTTGTGATTACGTGAGTTATTAACTTATGTTATTGAGGATCAAAATTAATTTTGAACTTAAAAAAATTATTTATGAAATACATTAATCTTAAGATTTTACTAAGTTTGAAATAGGACTTTGGAACCGAAAACCATTCCGATTCGATCCGAGAACCGTTGGTTCGATTTGGTTCGGTTCTGCATAAATATCGGTTCGGTTCCGGTTCCAAAAATTCGAAACCGACCCAACTCGGTTCAGTTCTCAGATTAGTATCAAAACCGACCCGAACCAAACCGTGTGCACCCTTACAAGAAATCATAGGTCTATTATGCATTGAAAAGAAACTTGAATTGACAAACAAATTAAACTACAAGAGCAATTTAAACTTACAATATGAAAGAAATGGAATGTAGAAATTAGCAATACTTGAATAGAAAAAGGAAATCTCAACTTAAAAATTGAATCTTGAATAGCTCTTGTTCAACTTACAAACTAGGGTTTCTAAATCCTAAGAAAATATGAAATTATATGCCAAAAGGAACTCTCTCTCTTCCTTTCTTCATAACTCTAGGTCTTGGCTTTTTATAATACCCAAATATGAATTTTCCAATGCCTCTCCACGTTTTACAACTAATAAAAAGGTATTATACAAGAAATTTCAAGAGTTGAAACTCTTCAGCTTCCAGAATTAATTTCAACTTTGACTTTCTTTCTCCAACTTTGGCTTGCCATATCTTTTGATCCAGAGATCCGATTTGACTGTCGCTTCGTCCTACACTCTTGTGATTTGATTATCTTCAACTTTCATTAGGCTTCAAATCCAAACTCTGAGTGTAGAGTTACGCTTTTTCCCTTTGACTTGTCTTCCTTTGTTCTCTTCCTTTCTTTCGGTTTCTTTCTCTCTTTTCTTTGCACAAAATATCTGTAAAAACAGTAAGAAGTACACGAAACTCGGGGTACTTGTTAGAAGAAGTCATTAGCAATGATATGGGATAAAAATAAATCAATTACGTTGTTCGAGGTCCTAAAACTACCAACTTAGGAGGACAAATTCAGAAGAATTTGTGCTTAGTCATGCTGCAGCTACGCATTCTTGGAACAGGTCATCAAGATTGGCATCCTTGTAGCTGGACACCTAAAAGGTTTTAAAAATATTTTGCATACGGGTCAGAGTCCAAAGTATTTTGAAAACATTTAGCAAGTATTTATCTCAATTTAAAAGTAGTTATCGATTACAGTCCACATAAACTCTCTTGAGTTTTTCACCTCTCATTTATAGTACACACCTAACGTCTCTTGCCTAGCTATGCTAACCATCCCAACTAGGTATCAAGTCAATAACTAACTAACCATATCAGGTTTAGCTCACCCATATCTCCCATACATTACGCTACAATATACCCATTAATTCTCATTAAGTCCTTAATTAAATTTCTCTTTAACTTTCCGGTATCGCCCATATAATACGTTATCGTAATACTAATAATTAACATTACTAGTATGTTATTATTAAACCAAATCAGTAACATTTCACATATGTTATCATTAAACTATTTCATTAAGTTGCTCTACTTAATTCATCTTTAAATATACAGTATCTAAGTTTACTATTATATTACACTAAGTAGATAATCTCACCATTATATCACTTTTAGATATAAACTATCTAAGTTTACTACTATATCACACTAAGTAGATTGTCTCATAATTAAATCACTTTTTGATATGCATTATCCATCCTTCCTATATTACACACAAGTATAATAAATCACCCAAGCATATATATATATATATATATATATATATATACAGCATCTCCCGAACTAACCACCGTGAAGCACACTTGCGTACTTTGTTATCAAGTTCATGTACCTCTCGTACTAAATTAATGACTACCGGTTCAGATATCACTCTCGAACCATAAATCAAATTAACACATATTGGAGGAAAACAAAGTTCTAAGCCTTTGGGTTATGCACACACCTAATGCACCCAGGTGACCGGTCACACTATCATACACATAAGTAGTGATTAATCCATAAGTTCTATGTTCTGAGGAACAAGTCTAAAATCCCCCCAATGTCTCATCGGGCTAAGACTGTCCACGACGCAAAATCTCCTGAGATAACAGGCCACTTAGGCATGTACACACATATAAGAAAACACATAATAGGCATACATACAACCTATTCATATATCGCATATAGGCATACCCATAACCTCTGAATATGATTCATTTAGGTATACACTCAACCATAATATGATCCATATAGGTATACAGTAAACCTATAAATATAGTCCGTATAAGTATACACTCAACGTATAAATATAATTCGTAGAGGTACACACTCAATCTATAATATAATATGTATATGTATACACTCAACCTATAAACATAATGCGTGTGTAGTATTTATCTCTCGAATACTTATCGTATTATTAATTCACATTATTAACTCACTCTCATATATTCCCGAGCATTATTTTCAACCCGAAGGGCCCATAGTTACCCCTTAAGTTAATTCAGTAGTTATAACACTCATACCCTACTGGTTATAGCCTTAGGTCATTGTCTACTCTTCCCGAAGCCTAAATTCCAAATGTTCAATTTGTAACTCACTCGATTTACTCTCGTCAGATTAAAGTTCCAATCCTATCAGCATTAAGATCTAACCAAGTCTTAAACATATACCTACTAAATTCCTCTAAGTCTTTAAGTAATTATAAGATTAACCCCAAATTCCCCATAATTCATCCCAAGAGGAAATATCATCTAAAAGGCAAAATTGGCCAAATATGGGTAGCCGAATCAATTCGCCTACCGAATCGATTCGCATCTGGGCCGAATCGATTTGAAAAGTAACGAGTCTCTTCCTCCTTATATTTTTATAATTTTTCACCATTATATCTTTCTCAATTCTTCATGAAACTTCACCAAATTTCAAATTAACATAAATAATCATAATATAAGTGTATAGTAATGATTTCCAATGTAAATTTAATATTAGTTCATCACGAATTCAATTCAAGAACTGATTTTCTTCTAAAACTCATAAAACCCTAGTTCTTTTTTGTTCTTCATCTCTTACAATCAAAAACTCATATTTCTTCCATTATTAGCATCACTTATATAATAATTTTGTTTGCTATACGCATAAGGATCTAATCTACATGCAAATCCTACCCAAGATCATGTGTTTAACACATAAATTTCCCAAGAATTTCATTTAAACTCATTTAATATCAAACCCAACACTATATGGGTATTATAGCCTTTTAGAAACATGCAAGATAAACACTTTCCCAAAATTTTAGGTTTGATTCTCTGCAATAAGGTGTTGGAATCTCCTTCCTCTCCTCTCGATCTAAATTCCGGTGGTGGTGGAGATGCCAAGAATGGTGTAGGGAGCCTTGAAACTCCTTCTCTTCCTCCTCAAATGGCCTATCTGTATTTTGATAAATTCAAAACCTAACCCCCTTAACATAACTGATGATATAAACCTCTAAAATTTGTAGGTTCTTTTTCACCCAAAATCTAAAAGACCAATATAGCCCTTTATGGTGCCGGTTTGGCCTAAAAATGCCCCGAGACCCAATCCAAACTCCCCGAGTACACTTTTTTGACTATTTCGACCCTTCTGGATACACTGGGGTACTTGAAATGACCATTTGTATGACCCATAAATACATCTCATTTTATCTTTAATTTATGTCTTGACACGACTCACACGCGCGTCCCGGCTAAATTACCGTAACTATCGTATTTCTCACTCATGACAATCATAATGCATTCTTCCTAATTTATTATTTGTTCCCTAAGTAATACTCAATATAATTCATACAAATAAATATCAACCCTTATCATGCTAATTAATATTTATTTTAATTCGAATTAATTTCCCATTTTAATTTAATTAATCTCCATATAAAATCCTAAAAATTATGGGGTGTTACACTCCACTTAGGTGACACCTTCTTCGATTTTCACACCAACCTCTCGGAGGGATCGAAAGTGCGAGTAGTATTATCCTCCCGTAGATGCTCATATATGATAAAGAAATTCTTCTTCACAATGCTCACTTGTTCCTCCTTTCAGGGCATGTTGGTCATAGTGGTGGCTTTCTCTCTCCACCTTCCAATGAAGCTACTGACTGATTCTTTGGAGTTTTACTTTAACATCTCTAGATATATGCGCATGACCTCTAACTCTTCATTTTATTTGTACTTATACATGAATTCTTAGGCTACATCTTCCCATGTATGGATCCTATATTCTTCGAGAGATAAGAACCATCGAATAGCACTTTCTTTCAAGGTCTGCTGAAATATTTTAGCCATTATTTCTTCTAAGGAACCAAGAAGGGTCATGAGTCAGCGATAGCTGCGTAAGTGCACAATTGGGGGCCCTCTACCCCCGAACTTCTCGATGTTCGACAACATAATTTTTTTTGGCAACCTAGCCTTAGGGTAGGGAGACATGTGCATGTAGTCCATGTAGTTCTGGGAGATATTACTTAGTCGAACTTATTTGACATCAGTTTGAGGTTTTCCTTAACCTTGTTCAGTTCTTATTCTTTGGGATCCACAAGTTATGGTAGATTAACCCCTGGCTAGATCAGGTTCAAAATCGAGAATTGAGCAGGTGGCGGTCCATTTATAGGTAGGGCACATGTAATATGTTGGTATTCTTCTGGGACCCAAACAGGCTGGGGGCAAGTGGACCCATATCACAAGGAAAGAGGATCTCATGTTCATGAGCTTCTAGAGTCTGGGCTCGATGTCACTGTATCTCTTCGACATCAATTTGAACGTTGTCAATATTGGCATTGAGTTAAGCTAGGATAGCCATCAGATCTGGCTGAACATTCGGTGCTTTGTCAGTATTCTCCATGAATAGCTTATGAATGTAGATCCAAAATTCCATTGAAGTAAAAGAAGAAGAAACGGAGCTTCGGGGTGGTTTGACGAAATACCAAAGCCAATAGGGAGCCAGGCCAAAGTCAAATATGTGATCGACCTGATAAGGAGAAATGATTTGCGTTTATTTTAAAAGAAAAAAGGAGGAATTTTTGGTATTTTAAAAAAGGAGAAAAGTGTTTTTGATATTTTTGGTTTTTGAAAAGAGGAAAAATGGGAGAATCCTGATCATGATTATTATTATCATTAGGTTTTCACTTGTATTATATTTGTCGAAATGCAAGAAAAAATTCAGACAAGATGCGAGCCTGAGAAAGATAGGGTATAAAATATAATACACGATTTGACTTGTATCTGGGCTCACGGGGAGGGTCTGGTCTTAAAAAAAGGGTAAAATAGCATAAAAATTCTAGCGGTATGTTGACCCAAAATTTCGACAGAGTTTCGCAAGGCAATGGGAAAACTAATTATGAGTGCCCTAAGGTTGATGCATATATAAGGTTTATTCAATTGTTGGGTTAGTAGAAGGGTTCCCCCCATTGGCATGACTTTCAGGATATACCTCTTGCCTATAAGGGCAATCATTTATTGGTATATGTGGACAAGCCATTTGATATACCTGAGTGTATATGAATTGGATCATAATTTAACTCGTGGTGATGGTACATGTGAGAGAGAATTCAATATACTCGACATACTTGAACGAGTTCCCTGCTATATACCTCTCATCGTGAGTTTGGTCAAACGGTACGATGCGGGGGTAATCGATAAATATACGTTGAAGGTAGGAGCCTAATAAAACGTGAGAATCATATCACTTAGGTTAATTGTTCCCCAAAGAAGTAGGCACCCATCACAAAGTGACCCCCAGTACGGGATAAAATTTTGATTAATATTGCCATGCTCTGGTGATGTAGGGTGCAAAAATACATGAGTCTTAATTAGTATCATATGGAGAGAGATTTTTTATTTGCATGCTAAGTAAGGGAGTACTACTGCGATGAGGGAGAATATAAAGTAAATCTAATATGGAGCATGAAGACTATACTAAGCATATTCATAAGGAATCATGTGAATAAGTGAGTGAGATGTGTACAGTGAGAGAATGACATGGGAATAATGTGAGTGATCATGTGAATATACACAAGTCAATGTGTGTGCTAGTGAGACTAAATATGGATCATCTATAAGTGGTGTGTGAGATGTGAAAGTGAGCATGGAGATATAAACGAGTGAGAGAAGTGCGGGTCTTAGCTAGTAAAGGTAAGTATGAATAATCTACATGTGGTGTGTAGAGCATGTAAGTAGAGGTGAAACTATATGCAAGTGTAAATATGGTAAGTGAGCATGGATAATATGTACAAGTGTGTGAAGTGAGCTCATAGAATATATAAAAGTGTGTGAAATAAGCATGTACAAGTGAGTGAAAAGTGATATATACATGAGAAGAGAGCACGGTAGAGATAAGCATGAGATGGGCATACAAATGAAATAAGTAAAGAAGCAAAAGGAAAATACAAGTGGGAGCATATTCACACGTGTAGAAAAATAGGAGATAAAATAATAACATCCATATAAAAATATAGTTTATTCCTCTAATAAAAGTGATCTTGTTGAAAACCGAGCGTCCGTGTAAATACGCTAGTCGTTGTTGTCGGCTTCCAACCACAATACAAAAAAAACATAAACTTTAACTACACTCTTGCGGAGTATAGTGGCGAGTCTGGGTATCGAATCCACAGGGAATGTTTGATAGATTTTAATTGATTTATTATTTCAAAAAATAAAGTGTAAAAGATGATGATTGAGTGAGAAAGGAAAAAGGGAAAAATAAAGAAGTTAACTAAAACTAATTGGAAAAATTAAGGTAGAGACACAATCCCCCAACCCTAGTGTATTGATGGTATAAAACTAATCGTAAATTTAACTGATTAATCTGACCCAGAATTTAGTACTCCCAAGCATTACGTATACGAGGTTCAAGTCCGCGTCATACTTAATCTGAGGATGAGCAAATCAGTATTGCGATAGTAGCACTCGAATTGCACTCTAAATCATCACGAGTACCCAGAGGCAAACGAGATATAAAGATCTACAATTGTTGTGTAACTACGCAATACGGTCATAATCAATCACTAAATTCAGCGGATTAATTTTATACGCACGCACTAACACATCATCAGGCTGGGTTCATGCATCCCAACCTTTAAAAACCTAGCCTAACATGGTGAATAATAATAAAAGTGCTGGAAATTAAAGTTACCACGATTGAAGAATAAGAACATGTAAGAAGAAATCAAAGATTGAAGAAAAGATGGAAAAGCTCTTGAATTAATGGTGCAAAATATGTGAATCTTTCTCGTAGATGTTCCTACTTGTTATGGTGCTTTTACATGAATGAAATCTAAATAAAAAGAGTCCTAATGACTAAATATATAGGCTAGAGATCGTTTAGAAGAGTCCCCAAAACATAAAACTCTTTTGGCTAAAAGATAAGCACAAAATAAAAATCTCGTATCTGCCAATTTGTCACACTTAGAAAGCGTGACTAATTTCGTAACGGATCTGGTGAGTGGCAAGTGGCCGGGCCGGTTCTTTTTCCTCAGCTTCGGTTCGGTTCGGGTCTGACAGCTTTTTTTCTTGGATTTCTTCTCAACTTCAAATGGGCATAACTTCTTCACCGTAACTCGGATTGAGGTGCCGTTTTTTCCAATGTTCTTGTAATTGAAAGCTCTTCAACTTTCCAACTGTCCCCACCTTCGAATTAAGGTTGCAAAATTACAAAAATTCCCTTCAACTCCCCGATTCTTGGTTTCTTTCACTATTTTGAGTTCTCTTTTCCATCTTTCTTGCATGAAATATCTGTAAAACACATAAGAGATACACAAAATACGAAATACTTGCCAAAAAGGGTTAGTATCATATATATGAGATAAATCCAAGCTATTTACACCGCACGGGATCATAAAAATACCGAAATTAAGGGGATAAATGTGAAGAATTTATGCCTAATCAAAAAGTCCCCAACTTAGAACTTTGCGCGTCCCAAGCAATGTAAAAGAATGAGAGTATGAGTTAAAGACCCTTCAAAAACTTTATTGGGATAGAATACCTGTTTCGCGGGCAAGCGATTGCATTTAGCGCATGCAACAAGCCTTTAAACCTCTAGGTTACCCTAATAGGACGAGTGGTGTCTCGTGAGGGTTTGCAGTGAATATACCCACAAAATTCTTTGTTGACTCAAAGAAAATTCAAAATACTTAAAAATTATACAATTTAAACTCCCCAAAAATGGTCACCTTAAAATCTTATTTAGGAGTCTCAAGTCAGAGTGTGTGTGCGAAGCCAAAAATTGAACCGCTAGTTTCCACTGATTGATCATTACGTTACTTTTCGAAAATTCGTTTTGATTCAAATACTCACGGGATGCTCTCTTAAATGAATCTCTCGGATTGTGGTTATTCTCTCGGTATGCGTGACAAAAAGAGTAAATATAATGGACGCAAAGTCACGCACACAAATAGAAAGACGGAAATTTCATGGTGAAAGGATCTCATCAACGAATTACGGTTTTAAAAACGAGAACATTGCCTCTTTTTTCGTGCACTTAATCTCCCTTATTATCTTTTGGTGTATTAGCTCTTCACGCGATAACCAATTTCGCAATTTAGACTCAGTTAGGACTTTTTTCAGGTTTTAAGGTATATTGGGTAAAATGACAATTGTAGGGAGGTTGGAATTGGAAAAGTCCTTAATGATGTCCATTTGTGCTTTTTTTGGGCTATTGCTCATTTTTTCTTCTTTTTCTATTTTTTTCTGTTTTTCACATTTTTCTTTTCTTGCTATTTTTGTTGAGCATATATATTTTTTATTTCCCCTTTATATGCACTTTTTGGACTTAAATTCTGAATTTTCTCATTTTTCACAATTCCGGGCTATTTGGGTTTTTCGGGTTACCAAACGAAAAGGATAAATTTTATTCGGCTCAATTGGGTTATCAAAGGGATAATTTTTTTCACATCTTTTTATGGCTAATATTTTTGGGTGGCAAACGAGGGCCTACTTCATTGTCCAAAATGCCAATTGCGTTACCATATGCGTTCCGAGATGAATTTACGTTTAAAGATTAATTTGGCACGTTTTTTAAGGCAATATTGCACATATTTTTCAAAACCGATCAAAATGAAAGGATTGAGATCCTTGACAACTTTTTAGGCGCTGAAAAGAACTTTGAGTTAACAATTAGCTCGGATTGATTTAAAATTCGCAAAACGTGATAAGCTCGAATCTCACCGGGTTTGTTAATCTCCACACTTATTCGCTAAGTCGTCAATTTTCGCTCAATTTCCATCTTTGGTCAATTTCGGCTTTGTGTATGTTGAATGTTTACAACTTGAGACTTCAATTTGACTTTTAATGATATTTTTGAAAAAATTTGAATTCCAATTTTTATTTATTTTGAACAAAAATATTTTTGGGTTTTTCAAAATTTTATATATTTTTTTTTAATTTTCTAAAAAAAACACTCTTGGAAAGAACATGTGATCGAATCAATGAATCTAAACAATAGACGGGAAGAATATCCCACACCCCCTAACTTAAATGTTGTATTGTCCTCAATGAGAATCAAGAACACAACATAAAGAGAGGAAAAGAAAGATATTGCCCAAAATGGAGCGATCCCCAAAAAGTACGAGTCCATTGAATCTACAAATCATGTTAGAACCAAGCATAACAAAAAGAATAACAAAAACTCTAAACTAAAAAAAAATAAGTTAACTATTGTACAAGCTACGATTTTCAAATTCTAATAAGTTATACACTAGAAGTCGAAAAATTTGAGGGTCTACCCAAAATACAATATGACTTTGAGGGATTAATGGTGTACCCTCACTAGGATGCATGCCTCCCGAAAAATAAGGATTCCGTTTGAACAACGGAAGGCATGTGTGAGATGGAAAAAATGAACCATCACCAATTAAAAAAATTAACGGGATGATGGGGGGTTTGGGTGCTAGGTGGGACAAGTACAACTGAGATCCAAGAAAAATATAATCACCTCCCAAATCTTTTTCAAGTAGTATGGGGAGAGGGGCACACAAAAAGGAAGAGTCCATATTAGAAAACAATTCTAGCAAAGTGTCTTTCTCGGTAAAAGGTGTAAACGTTTCAGAATTTTCAACCGACTCATTGGAATCTAGCGGTACTTCTAATGGTTCAATAACGGTGAACGAAAATGGTAATGAAATAAACTCAATCTCAAGTGATTCATCATCACTTGGAGATTGAATTTCAAGGGAGCAAGACTCACTTTCAAAGAGATGTTCTTCAAAAATTTGAGGTGACACACAAGTCTCAACCTCCTCTTTATTTTCCAAATCAGAACGCATCTCATCGCAAAATGAGAGTATTTTCGTAACAAGACCAACATCCATTGCACTTTGGGTGGAAAGAAAATCGAGTACTTGTTTGATTAGAAAAAGCATTCTTTCTTCCAAAGTAGGATTCATTGGCTCTATAACCTCGGAAAAAAATCGTCATTGGATTCGAATAATGCATCCAACTCTTTCTCCCAAAAACGATTTTTTTCCCGATATTAGTTTTCAAGCCTTTCATATTCGTGAATTAAAAGCCACTCACCCGTTTTAATAGGTCGAGGCGGAGATTCTTGAAAATAAAAAGATTGAAAACTATTCCCATATGAACCATTATAATTACCGAACTCACTATAAAAAAACATGATTACCGAATAATTTGTAAATGGACAATCCACGTAAAGAGGTGTGCGGTTAAGGATTCAACGTTTCTTCGCGCTCAATTGTGCAACCCAAAAAGAAAAAGAAAAAGAAAAAGAAAAAAATATCTTGCGAAATAGTAAATCAATTATAATCTATAACAAAACACTCCCCGGCAACGGCGACATTTTTAATCGAGTCGAAAACCGAGCGTTCGTGTAAATACGCTAGTCGTTGTTGTCGGCTTCCAACCACAATACAAAAAAAAACTAAACTTTAACTGCACTCTTGCGGAGTATAGTGGCGAGTCTGGATATCGAATCCAAAGGGAATGTTTGATAGATTTTAATTGATTTATTATTTCAAAAAATAAAGTGTAAAAGATGATGATTGAGTGAGAAAGGAAAAAGGGAAAAATAAAGAAGTTAACTAAAACTAATTGGAAAAATTAAGTTAGAGACACAATTCCCCAACCCTAGTGTATTGATAGTATAAAACTAATCGTAAATTTAACTGATTAATTTGACCCGGAATTTAGTACTCCCAAGCATTACGTATACGAGGTTCAAGCCCGCGTCATACTTAATCTGAGGATGAGTAAATCAGTATCACGATAGTAGCACTCGAATTGCACTCTAAATCATCGCAAGTACCCAGAGGCAAACGAGATATAAAGATCTACAATTGTTGTGTAACTACGCAATACGGTCATAATCAATCACTAAATTCAGCGGATTAATTTTATACGCACGCACTAACACATCAGGCTGGGTTCATGCATCCCAACCTTTAAAAACCTAGCCTAACATGGTGAATAATAATAAAAGTGTTGGAAATTAAAGTTACCACGATTGAAGAATAAGAACATGTAAGAAGAAATCAAAGATTGAAGAAAAACTGGAAAAGCTCTTGAATTAATGGTGCAAAATATGTGAATCTTTCTCGTAGATGTTCCTACTTGTTATAGTGCTTTTACATGAATGAAATCTAAATAAAAAGAGTCCTAATGACTAAATATATAGGCTAGAGGTCGTTTAGAAGAGTCCCCAAAACATAAAACTCTTTTGGCTAAAAGATAAGCACAAAATAAAAATCTCGTATCTGCCAATTTGTCACACTTAGAAAGCGTGACTAATTTCGTAACGGATCTGATGAGTGACAAATGGCCAGGCCGGTTCTTTTTCCTCAGCTTCGGTTCGGTTCGGGTCTGACAGCTTTTTTTCTTGGATTTCTTCTCAACTTCAAATGGGCATAACTTCTTCACCGTAACTCGGATTGAGGTGCCGTTTTTTCCAATGTTCTTGTAATTAAAAGCTCTTAAACTTTCCAACTGTCCCCACCTCTGGATTAAGGCTGAAAAATTACGAAAATGCCCTTCAACTCCCCGATTCTTGGTTTCTTTCACTATTTTGAGTTCTCTTTTCCATCTTTCTTGCATGAAATATCTGTAAAACACATAAGAGATACACAAAATACGAAATACTTGCCAAAAAGGGTTAGTATCATATATATGAGATAAATCCAAGCTATTTACACCGCACGGGATCATAAAAATACCGAAATTAAGAGGATAAATGTGAAGAATTTATGCCTAATCAAAAAGTCCCCAACATAGTCTCACTGTGGCCATCCGGGGTTAGATTCCTTCGGCGTGAGCGAATACTAGCCATCGTCAAATGGGGGTAACACGAAGAGATATAGTCTCCAACCTCAAAACAGGCAAAAGACTGTCTCCACATCGAGATAATGACATCACAATCAAACTAATGCATGCGAAACCAAATAGTTCGAACGTCCGGGAACTAAGTTAAGGAATGGAAAGGTGTTAGGCACCCATTCCTCCCTTTTGATCTCTCATGGGCTAATATTAATCTTCTCCTTTTGAACTCCGTGACGTGTGTGCACATGTATATAATATAAATAATGTGATAATATAATCCTTCAACTCGCCACATGGAAGGGATGGAGCAGACTCATCCGTAGGAGTGTACCCTAAAATAATGCTAAAAATATGATGTAAGTGTTCAACGAATCACAAATCGCTATGAAAAAACAAATGTGCACGTCAAGCATGACACAAGTATGTAGAAGTCTAATTTAATTAGCATTGGTCAACTATGTGATAAAGGATATGCAGTTATATTTAAATTGAATCGTTTCCTAGTTAAGAAAACTAAAGATATTAGTGAATTACATTTTGCATATAGACTTGATAATGTGTCCACTCTTGATTTTGATGATTTAGTTTAACAAAATATTAAATGTTTAACCGCATTAAATGAAGCTAGTTGGTTATAGCTTAGAAGATTAGGACATGCTAATATGAAATTAATTCATACATTGTCTAAATATGATTTAGTAAGAGACTTGTCGAAGACTAATTCTATAAAGGATAAAATTTGTGATGCATGTCAACTTGATAAACAGAGTAAAATGCCATTTAAAAGGAAAAAGGATATCACTACATGTAGACCTTTGAAATTGTTACATATGGATTTATTTAACCTTAATAATGTAGCTAGTTGTTATTGTTGATGATTATTCTAGATGTACTTGGGTATTCTTTCTTGCGCATAAAAATGAAACGCATCTTGTTTTTACTAAGTTTTGTAGAAAAGCTAAAAATGAAAAAGGTCATACTATTACATTTGTTAGAATTGATAGAGGTAGAGAATTCCATAATAAGAATGTTGAAAGTTTTTTGATAAAAATGGTTTTGAACATAACTTTTCGGTGCCCGGAACACTCCAAAAAAATGGTATGGTTAAAAGTAAAAATAGATCACTTTAAGAAATGATAAGAACAATGCTTAATGAATATAAATTACGGGAAGATTTTTGGGATGAAGCCGTAAATACCATTTGTTATGTAATAAATCATGTTATCATTAGAAAAGGATTGAATAAAACACCTTTTGAACTTTAAAAAAATAAAAATCCAAGTATTAGTTACGCGCAAATATTTTATATTAAATAATTTAGATAAATTAGGTAAATTTGATACTAAATCAGATGAATGTATTTTTCTTGATTATGCATTGAATAGTAAGGCCTATAGAACTTTTAATAAAAGAAACTTAGTTATTCAAGAATCTATACATGTTACTTTTGATGAATCTAACCCCTTTGTATGTTATAAAAAAGTTCGCTTATTTCAAATGGATGTTAAAAGTGTCTTTTTAAATTGATATATCTCCGAAGAAATTTATGTTGAACAACTCCTAGTTTTGAAAATCATGAATATTGAAATCATTTATATGAATTAAGTAAGGCTTTATATGGATTTAAACAAGTACCTAGAGCATGGTATGAAAGATTAAGTGGATTTTTATTTCAAAATGACTTATTAGAGGAATAATGGATAACCCTTTATTCATTAAATTTCATAACAAATATATGATCATTATTCAAATTTATATGGATGATATTATTTTTGGCTCTCCTAATGAAAACTTGTGTAGATATTTTGCTAGCTTTATGCAAAAATAATTTGAAACGAGCATGATGGGTGAACTAAATTTATTTTTAAGATTACAAATTAAACAAAATAAAAATGGCATTTTCATAAACCAATTCAAATATATTAAAGACCTTATCTAAAAAATATGGATTGGATAATACTAAACCACTTGGAACCCCTATGAGTACATCTTTTAAACTTGACAAAGATGAAAATAGAAAATCGGTAGATATGACATTATATCATGGTATGATTGGTAGCTTATTTTATTTAACAGCTCGTGGTATAGTTGGTAACTTACTTTATTTAACGGCAGGTAGGCCTGACATCATGTTTAGTGTTTGTTTATGTGGACTTTTTCAAGTTAATCCTAAAGACTCTCATTTATATGACGTTAAATGTATTTTTAGATATCTTCTTGATACAATGAATTTAGGACTATGGTATCCACGATTTACCTCGTTTGATTTGATTAGTTACTCGGGTGCTAATTTTGTCAATGCATAATTGATAAAAAAACACTAGTTATACTTATCATTTTCTCGTGCACTCTCTAGTATCATGGTCTAGTAAGAAATAAAATTTTGTTGCATTGTCTACGGCCAAAGCCGGATATATTATCTTCGGTAGTTGTTGTGCTCAAACTTTATATATGAAACAATAATTGGAAGACTTCAAAAATTTAGTTAACAACATTTCAATCATGTGTGATATTACAAGTGTAATTTGTTTAATTAAAAATACTATTTAACACTCAAGAACAACGCATATTGAAATTATACACCATTTTTATAGAGACCGCGAAGGGGACGTCAAATTTAAATTTGTCAAAACGAAAAATCAACTAGCATGTATTTTCACAAAACCCCTTCAAGAAAAAAGATTTTGTAATTTTAGACGAAAATTGGGGATGGATAAAATATGTTATTTATAATACTTATCCTTTGATATATCTCGTGTCTTCTTGTGGATGGCATTTATTGCATACTTGTTATTACTCACTTATAGATATTTATCTTTATATGTTTATTTTTGTACGTACTCCCTTCTTACTCTAATTTCTCTCATGGAACAAATCAATTATTATGTTGTTTGGATTGGAAGACAACCTGATATTTACATTTTATGGCATGATTATGAAAATTAAACTAAAGGCGTGAGTAACACAAAATTTAAAAAATATCTTTTCGTTCATGAGGCACTCGATGCCATCTCAAAATCTCTGCCTCACGGTGCGTGGGTTAATCCCCCTATGTGGCCTTATTTTCTCTTGCTCGGTATAATTTCATGTTCAACCACATCTTTTTATTCTTTTAATGAAATTGAGTCTATCTCTTCAACGAACAATGATGATGGTGGTATTATCAAAGTCACTATGAAAAAAAGGAAAGAAAATCACTATTGAAGGCAATGCAAAGGTTGTGTACTCTATTGTCAACAAATTGAAACTTTAATCTCTTGTATTACTCTATGAATTTATGAGTCTCACCTTCTAATGACTTTTTATGATAGGTTGTTTCAAGTCCTTTTGATAGGGGGAGATTTTATTTTCTCTTATGCACCTTTTTGATAATGTCAAAAGGGGATAAAAATTCCCATGTACTAAAAATCTTATTCCATAGTCCAATTGTTTGTCATAATAAAAAAGAGGGAGATTGTTAAATAATATTTGAAATTAAATTATTTATTTATTTATTTATCCGTTTATGTAATTAATTATTTATTTTGATGATAACAAACTTTCTTATCATTAGTATTTTTCGTACATACATTATTTTGTTTATTATTTTCATATACACATTATTTTCATACATATATACACATAATGATGTGTTACGTATATAATTTTCATAGATATATAAATTTATTACATACAAATGTTCATTATCTTTTGTGTATAAACATTTGTACATATAATTACTATAGTTCTATTTTAAATAATTTATACATTATTTTATATATCTAGACATTTACTACAGTACTGAATTTTGCTACGTAAGTTTTTATTACCTTATTGTGTCCGAATTTCCTTTCTCTTTAGCAGGACTTCGCCGAAAGGTTTTGTCATCCCTTTCAAACTGCATTGTATCCAAAGTTTTTTTTATTATTCATTCCATGATAGTTACATATATCAAGGAAAGCTTCGTCCAAAGGGTTGCTTTTTTTTATATTGGTGTAACGTTTTCCATATAGCATTTTGTCTGGATTGTCCTATCTTTAAACAGGTCTATTAACTTCTTTATTTTATTAGATATCATCTTCTGACAGCTATTATTTTTTTAAAGAGTTGATGCTCTTAATAGCCTATCCATAGCTGGTTATTGCTTCTCAAAGACTCCTAAGTCTTTTCCTTTTGTTCTATTGTACACAATATCATAACAAAACTTTTTTTTAGGCCTCCACTCCTCACATCTTAGTTCATAATTTTTTTTTATTAAACCTATACCATTAACAGATTTATTTAGTCGAAGTTATCTGTCACCTCACCTATTTCTTATGTCAACATTTTTTTCCTTTCAATGACAACTCAATATATATATATATATATATATATATATATATATATATATATATATATAATAAAAATAAAGGAGAAGGGTGTTTTTTCCATGTTATAAATTTATATACAAAACTTATATAAACAAATTTTATACCTATCTATTCAACTTTTGATCTTTTCTATCTAACGGCTCTGAATGCTAGATAAAAGAGGGTATGTGTGGGTTTTAAATTAACGTGTAATTGGAGGAGGTGGAGTCAGAGTACAAGGTTCGAAACTTGCACTGACAGTACTCTTACCGGCTACTTCTCAACCTCTCTCACCCACGAAGGTTCCCATTCTCTCTCACCATTGTTTTCTTCATATTCACTTTTTTCTCCTTTTTGTTTGTATGATATTTGACGAAAAATCTGTTTGCCGAACTAAATAGTAACCACTCAAGTATTGTAACAGTGGAGACGAACCCATCTTTCTCTCCCTCATATTTATGTTGGTTTCACATTTTTATGGGGGTTATTATTTACTTAACATCTTCTCCCTAACAGATTCCATATCTCATCTCCGGCGAGTTTACTATTTACTTGAGAATTTTTTTTTTCCAGATATCATCTTCGGTGATGAGGTGGAGAAGATGTTCCTCGAATACATAACATATATCTCTGTCTCTCTCAGTACTCTATATCTTCAATGGCCTTATCCCCTTCATCGCCTTATCTCCTTTGCAACAATGTTTTAAGGGGCTAGAGGTTTTTCGCTGGTGTTAGTTGCGTGTCTAGGTTTGAAGGGTAATTTCAACCCAAATCTTTTTCTTTTTTTCTTTTTAAAACTGTTTGGAGGGTTATGGCGAGGACTCAAAATTTTGGGGTTTTCTTATGCATTTTATCTCCTCTATCTTCTTATGTTTTATTTTTTATTCCAGTGAGAACTGTGGTTGTATGTAGGTGCATATATAGTGTTGTTGTTTATGTTTAATGTAATTTGTTCTCTTATGTTTTATTTTCTTATATATTGTGTGAGTTTGCAGTTTGTTCACACAAGAAAGAGAGATAAAGACAGCGACTAACCCTGTAAAAGATTGGTATTGTCTAAATACTACGCAGATTCATGTCTCATTTTATTTCTTTTAATTTCTGGGTAGGTTCGGAAGGGTACAATAGCTGCCATTAAAGTAGGTGGATGTCTTAAAGGAAGTTTTGGGCCAAAGAATGGTAAGCCATAGCTAACTGGAATTTGTCTTAAAGGAAGCTTTGGGGTATTTTTCAGTTTGGCATAACGGTTCATAATTTTTTAGATCCAAAACGGTTCATTATTTTCGTTTTTGTTTGAATTAGTTTTCGTTTTCAGATCTTGAATTTTTAAGATTTTGGATTTTGAGATCTTGAATTTTTTGGGCCTGACTACGCTTCGTTCATGTTGGACAAACGAATGTATTTTCCCTTTTACATTGGTTTGGGTGTTGAACAAATAGCGGTTTTGGGTTTGAGATACTAGATTTTATCTAATGGTGTTTCGGTGGTTTGTGGTTTAAATTTCTTTTTTTTCCAGGTCATTTCAATGGTTCCGATGGTTTACTACTGGTTTGGGTGGTTCTCTATCCTCTCTTACTTTGAGTTTTGTTGTCAATATTCAACATTCAATAGCTCTCTTCCATTTTTTCTGAGTTTTTGGGTTTTGTTAGTTTTTAAGAACAGAATAATATTCTTTGTTTGGTTTATTTGTAGGGGATAAAAAGGAGATATTCTGTTTGGGGAACATGTATGGTTGAGCAAAATGGGGGTTGAGTTGGGTTTAAAGAGAATGTGGTTGGTGGTTGGTGGTTGGTGGTAGGTTCCGGTTTAAAAATTAGTCGAGTGCCAAGTGGGTCTTGGTCTGGTGTGTATGCATTTTGCAATTTTTATTTTGGGTGCTTTGGTAATGACTTGGTCCCTCAACTTTTGTTGGGTGTTTTTGTTTGTAGTTGGGGTTTTAAAATGAATGGACATGGATGTTCGGTGACAACAGTGGAGAGATTTGTGGTTGGATAAAAAAATTCTACGGTATATAGATTTCATTATTAACTATAATGAAATTATGCGTGCTTTGAAATTATGAGTGCTACTTCAATTCAGTTTGAAAAACGGGAGGGCCCACAATACTCTTCTAAAGAACGATAAAAAATATCAATGGAACTTGCATCTTTGTGGCGCAAAAAAATATATTTAATAATAAAAACTTGAATGGAAAAAAGAAAAAAAATATATTTTTTTCATTTTTATTTTTATTAAATAAAAACTTTGATGAAAAAAATAATAATTTTTTGTGTCGTATCGCTTTTACTGAGGTTGTATTGATTTTTAATCGAGTCATGTATATATTTGAGAATAAAAAAGATTTCGTATTGTTTCAAGTCGTGTCACTTTATTTGGGATGTATTAGTGTTAAATAAAAAAAATCATATCGTGTCGCATTTAATTGGATCGTGTTCGTATTTGGTAAAAAAAAGTGACATGACACAAAATCTTATCACCACTAATACGACTAATAAATATTTAGTATTTTTTTGGGGGGTTTACATATAATTACTTTTTGGGGTTTAACAAATATTTGATTTTTTTTTGTTTTACATAAATTTGCTTTTTTATTAATTTATTTAAAGAAACATCTTATGATATGAAAAACATATTAATTCCCCATCTAATGCAATACAAATCTAACTCTACAAATAACGTGATTTATCCAAAAGTTTTATTGTAGTGCATGTATAAAGTTCGTTAATACCATGACTTAGCCAATAAGGTAAATTTAAAATTAAATTTTAGTTTTACTTTAATATGAACCTAACTTCACGTTATTGTTGTACTTTTATTGAATTGGGATTGTCATATTGAAGAATATAAAAAAGGACCAAAGTAGAAGGATGGTTTGAGGGGGTGGAAGCAATTCATCATTTTCGAAGACATTTATGAGCATGTCATTCATCATTACATTGTAATCAATTTTAATAACATGTTGAAGGAAAATTGAATTAGGGCAGTGTGCGTGATTTATAACCACAAATGCTAGGAAAAAAATTTATCCTCGTGCTATCGGCATGGGTACGAGTGTACTATAACGACACATACTCGGGATAAAAAAATTCATCGTGCCATTGGCACGGGTATACCCGTATTAAAATCGTGCCATCAACACGGGTTACACCTAGCCATGACAAGTAAATGTACCATGAGATGACCAACAATATTTATATTTGCAATACAAAATATTACGGGAATAAATTTATCACCATGTCATTGGCAGGGGTACACCCTAGTATGTATATATATATATATATATATATATTATCTTTTTAAACCAAAAACTATTTTTTATGTCCTTCTCTAGTTAGCCAAAAGTTGGCATTGTCTTTTAAATCAAGGCAAAGCCTTGTCCCCTTTTGAAACATCCCTAGGTCCTTTTTTAAAATTAAAAGTAAGGTTGCCTCTTAATATCAGTTATCATTTCATCTGAGATCCTTTTTGTTTCTTCCATTGCCTTTGTTTTTAAATGATTTTTTTTCTCTTGTTAAACCACGTATGTAACTAAAGATTTTTTATATTAACATCTTGTTTCAATAAAGTTGTTTTCTCTTACAACGAATGTTTTTTTTAAAATATTTTTTCATTTAGTTTATTTTTTTTATAAATCTTGCCCTGATTATTGTTCATTCAAAATGTTGAAGTAACACAAGCACCATACATACACATATATGTTTTTCTTTTGTATTAATTCTCTTCTGCAAAATTAAGGTCATCTAGTTTACTCAGCCAAAACATTCCATTTTTGGGACTCAGTCTCCATCAATTTTTTTCTGAGATATGCACTCTATTTTTAGCATTGGTGCATTTAATGATATATCAGAATTAGGGGTGGACAAAAAAAAGACTGATCCGAATGGACCGATTGGATCGAATCGGACCGAACCAAAAATTAAGGCTATTTAGAAACCGGTCCAAAAATCTGTTCACAAAAACTAAAAACCGATTAAATCGGTCCGGTCCGCGGTTCACTATATTAAAAGACCGATTTTGACCGGACCAGACCGATTCCCATATATATATAATAAAAATAATGTTATTGTGTTTCTTATGTATAGTTTTTGAATTAATGTATTTAACTTATGAATTTAATTTGGAACATTTTATATATGTATATACATTTTTTTTATTTGGGTTAAAAAAAACCATGTAAATATCACTTGTAGTTTCGAGTATTATTTTTTTGTATATATATTTGTGAGAAAAATAGATTAAAACATTCATAAAATGTACATATATATAAAATAGGGCCAGGACCGAATTTTACCCCAGATCGGACAGAAAAAAGCTTGGACTGAATTAGTAGGTTAAGCAAATTAATTGGTCCGGTCTCGGTCCAAAAAAATTGAGTACCAAATATTCGGTCCGGTCCAAAAAAATAGGCAAAACTCGGACCGAACCGGACCGTGCCCACCCCTAATCAGAATACACTCAAGCAGAAGAAATCAACTCCCAAAAGTCATATTTTTGGGGAGATTGAGAGTGATTTTGCATTTAATGTTCAAACTTATTTAACTAAACTCACTTTTATCGCCAGTTTTAATTAAAACCCTAAAAACATGCATCTAATTGAGATTGAAAGCAATATGAATTATCTAGCATGCAATCCAAAATAATCACAAGACATATTTGAGGAAAAGTTCTCAGCAAGGGCAAAACCTTTTTATTTATCTCCTAACTGTAAGTCTCTAACTTACAAGTACATAGCAGAAATACACGTTTGTGAGGACGAATACCCTTATGTATCGGTTCAAAGTCTTCAGTAAGAGATCCCACAAGAGCTCCAAAGGTCAGCAATGGAGACACCTTCCTTTTTCACAAGTTTTACTCTATAATTAGTAATATGACTAAAAGGGTTCAAGAATGATTCACATAAAATATTTGGGATGTTTGAGTGAATCAAAAAGGGTTTTAAAGCCTAAAAGATGAAGTCTTAAAGTGCATCAGATATGCAGAGGCGGAGTTTTAAAAGACTTGCAAAATCTGATTTCGCAACAGGTATTTATGAGTTGAATAAAAAGTTAAGGCGTCGCATGTCGTTACTAACTACCATAAAAATGACCTAGAATATTGTAAAACAGTACGGGTTTGTTAGAAGCAGTAAAGAAATGATCCTTCAAACGACCCTTCAAACGACATTGCATGTCGTTAGAAGCTGTCGTTTGAACGATTTATTAATGTCGTTTGAACAACAGGAGCGAAAAATATTATTTTAAAAAGTCTTGCCTGTAGGTCTTAAAACAAATTTGACTTAGAAAAACTCCTCATTTTGATAAAAATAATTTATAAAAAATATCCCAAATAAATTTGTGAACATTAATAACTCTAATTAAACAGTATACATTTTAGACTAGTGGAGTTAGTGGGAATGTGGATACCGGTTGAAGATGCACAATGCACGATATCAATGATGGGTGCGTGTTGATGATGCATGATGCTAAGGATTCGGATGATGGACGTTAAGGTTGAAAGAGTGAAGACGTGTCAAAACGTAATGGTATACGACATACTAACTATGATCTAGGACAACACAAAAATTCCTAGATTCTAGACGGACATTTATAGAACATGCTCTTACAAATCCCCCCTATGTCTATGCAGGTACATTCATAAAAAATTCGAATTATGCATCCTAAAAAAAACTAAGACATACAATCTAATATCCACCACAACCCATAAATGAAAATATCAAAGAACATGTCTTCAAATTCTTCAATATCTTTAAATCCTCAATTCTTCAACGTTTCTTTGTCAGCATCCGGGTATGCAAAATAATGATCCTCAATTTGTACCTACATATATGTGATAAGAAAAATATACACGTAATGCGCAAATTTTTCAAATATAATAATAAGCATAGAATCAAGATCAAATAATCCATAAGCAAATCATTAAATCACATAAACAAATCTACTCCACCGTAATTCATCTCCCCATTTTTATGATGTCCCCAAAAAAACAAATAAGAAATATAGCAATGTATACGGAGAGTGTCACAATGTAATAAATTTATCTCTTTCAATTTTTCAAAATTTTTCTTACAAAAAAATATACGACAAAGGATCACACCATGAAAGAATCACTACGATAACCAAGTCGATGATAACGTAAAGGTAGTGGTGTGAACAAATTCGATAGGAAAATCAATGCAAACAGTCATAACATATGTGCACGATGAATTTTGGATACTCCTAACGATTGAACTTAAAATCGATATTAGGTGTAAAAATGTTGAATTTAAATGACACCGACTTAATCAAATTAACAAATAAAAGTCTAAAATGATTTTCACACCAATAACGTCTAAAATTGTGTAATGCTCTTTCACGACTTTATCAGGAGGTGCAAATCCGTTGATTTATTTCCAACCAAACTCGCTCAAATATAATAATCATCATATTTTTCTATTCAAATTTATAGTGAATGATCATATCAAACGAAACTAGTTTGGCCTTGGCTACTTTTTACAATGCCACGCTTTTTTAGATCTGATTTAAACGGTGGCTTTCTCGCAAAGGACATGTGTTCCTTTCTTAGCCATTTCCTGTGTTTACTCATCATTTATTCAATTTAAAGAAATTCCTCATGGGCAATAGTTCTTACATGCACTACTTTTGTTGTCAAGTTTGATTGCATTTGGTTCATTTTAAAGAAAGAATTGAGATAAAAATACTTCGACCAATATGTGATAGACAAGTACAATAATCAAATAAGTTTGTGCATGTATGCATTCAAGAAGACTAAAAGTCAAACATTTAGAAGGATATTACTAATCGTATCTCAATGACTTCATAACATTATAAAGCACATGGATGAAATGATGTAGCATCTCAAATCATTATCAAAAAGTCATGTGGAATATGAAAATGATGTTATGACTTTAGCCATCCTAAATGTTCATCCATAAAATGTGTAAATAAAAATACTAAGATCTTTTTGTGTTTTTCAAAAATTATATAAAAATAAAATCTTTTTGTCATTTTCCAAAAAAATTATCAAAAGTAAAATCTTTTTGGCTTTTTCAATATTTTTCTAAAAAAAATAAAAAACCTTTTTGTATTTTTTTTAAATATGAATAAATAAAAATAGAATACAAAAATATTACAAATGATATAGTCTAGAAATATGAATCATAGGATATGAACATGAAAAATGCAGCATGTCCTAGACATGGTAATCACCTCACAGTCAACTGTGAAAATTCCTAAAGACTTCCTATAACTCTAAAATCTAAGGGAATCTAAAGGCTTCGTGAAGATATTGACTAACTAAAGGTGAGTGGACACAAAATTCAAGGATATAACTTTCTCTTCTACTAACTCTCGGATAAAGTGCTTGCGTATCCTAATGTGTTTTGTGCGCGAATGCTAGACTGGATTGAGGGATATGTGTATCGCGCTCGTGTTATTATAAGAAATAGTCATGGTGTCCTATGATATCCCATAATCCTCCAGCATCTGCTTCATCCACAAGAGTTGCGTGTAACAACTCTCGTCGGCTAATAGTGGACAAAGAGATAGAGTTTTGTTTCTTTCTCAAACAAGAGACAAGAGCTGAACCAAAGAAGAAACACCGACCAGAAGTGCTCCTATATCCATCTATATCCCCGAGACAATCGGCATACGAATAGGTGGATAAATGATCATCGGTATCAAAGGAATACTAAATGTTGTATGAGAGAGTCCCACTCACGTATTTGATAATACGTTTAACAACAAGTGAGTGCGACTTTTTTGGTGACGCCTTATATTGCGCACAGACTCCAACACTAAAGGCGATGCTGAGATGACTGACAGTCAAGTAGAGAAGACTACCTGTTATACTCCGGTACAATGTTTTCTCTATGTCATTGCCTAAAGTGTCATTTTTAAGCTCAGTTGAGGTACTCATCGGGGTACGTGCATGCTTAGCAAAGTCTAAACCATATTTATTTAAAAGGTCTCTTGTATACTTAGATTGGGTGATGAGCATACCATCCTCTAACTGGCGAAACTGAAGACCAAGAAAGAGTATAAGCACACCAACCATGCTCATGAGCATGGCTAGAGCACGTAGATCCAAAGACTATATCGTCCACATAAACCTCGACAACCAAAATAGCACCATCTCCTCTTTTAATAAATAACATCTTATCTACTCCCCCTCTCTTGAAGCCACGGGCTAAGAGATAGGAAGTATACCTCTTGTACTAAGCACGACGTTCTTACTTCCAATCATACAGGACTTTTTGATCGAGTGGAAAAACCGAGCGTCCGTGTAATACGCTAGTCGTTTTTATCGGCTTCCAACCTCAATAAAAAAAAACTAAACTTTTAACTACACTTTTATGGGGTATAGTAGTAAGTCTGGGTATCGAATCCACAGGGAATGTTTTATAGAATTTAATTGATTTATTACTTCTAAAATAAAAGTGAAAAAGATGATGATGGTTGACAAGGGGAAATAAGTTGGAACAAATTTATAAAACTAATTAAAATGAATGAGGAAATAGGTTGGAATACAATCCCCCAATCCCTAGTAATTACCCATTAGAATACTAGAATTGTAAATTATAAATTTGAATGAATCCAGTCTTTATAGATCCTAAGCATTACATATATGAGGTTCAAGCCCGCATCATATGAAATCAAAGATAAATATAAAGCGGTGCTAAATAATTACACGCACATCATATTCTTAAATATCCCAAGTACCTAGGGCAAGAGAGATTAAAAGATCTAGGATGATTGTGAACTTCTCTTACACGATTCTTTCAAATTTAAATTTAAATTCTATTTCCTACGTAGATAAATTACATCGGGATGGGTTCATGCATCCAAACCCTTAAAAATTAGCTAAACATGATGAAAACAAAAGAAAACTCTAACAAACATTGTTAACAATTTGCAAAACAATTGAGAATTGAATGGAAAAATAAAATAGAGAATAGAAATTGATACTTGTATTTAGCAAGAGGAGAAAGAGATGAATTTGAATCCAGCAAAACTTCTTCTTCAAACTTACAACTAGGGTTTATGAAAACTTCTACCAAAGAAAACTACAATCTAACTTTCTATCTCTAATCCTACTCCTACCCTCTAGAATTTGACTCCCTCTCTCTAGAATTCAACTCCTTTTCAAAATGAGGTATGGCTTGGTCTTTTATAGCACCAAGTTGCACGAATTTGGCATCAAATTTCGCTTGTGGAACAAGTTTTTGCCAACCAATCACCATAAAATCTGCATAATTAATGACAGAAATCCGCACATCCAGACTCTTCATTATCGCGCAACTTCAAAATATCGTAACTTCTTCACCGTAGCTCGGATTGAGGTGCCGTTTTTTCCAGTATTCTTGTAATTTAGAGCTCTTCAACTTTCTAGTTGGCCCCACCTTCGGACTAAGGCTGAAAAATTACGAAAATGCCCTTCAACTCTCTATTTCTTGGTTTCTTTCACTGTTTTGATTTCTCCTTCGCACTAACTTGCATGAAATACCTGTAAAACACATGAGAAATACACAAAACATGAAATACTTGCCAAAAAAGGTTAGTAGCATAAATAAGAGACAAATCCAATCTAGATACACTGCACGGGATCATAAAAATACCGCAATTAAGGGGATAAATGTGAAGAATATATGCCTAATCACACCCCCTAACTTAGAACTTTGTGCGTCCCGAGCAATGTAAATGAAATTAGCCAAAATTATACTCTTGAAAATTCTTTTATTAAAATAAAATTCCACTTTCGCAGGCAAGCGATTGCATTTAGCGAGCCTTTAAACCCCTAGGTTACCCTAGTAGGACGAGTTTTGTCTCGTGAGGGTTTGCAGTGAATACACCCACAAAATTCTTTATTGACTCAAATAAAGATCAAAATACTTAAAAATTGTACAATTTAAACTTTTCGAAAAATAATCACCATAAATTCATATTCAAATGTCTCAAACCATAGTGTGTGTGGGCAAAGCCAAAAATTAAACCTCAAATTTCCACCGATTGAGCATTACGTTACTTTCCGAAAATTCGTTTTGATTCAAATTCTTACGGATGCACTCACAAACGAATCACTAGGATTGTGGTTATTTTCTCTCGGTATGCATGATATAAAGAGTTAATATAATGGACACAAATTCATGCATACAAAATTGAAAAGAAGGAAATTTATGGTGAAAAGATCCCATCATCGGAGTACGGTTATTAGAAAATGAGAACATCACCTCTAGTTCACACCATTTAATCTCTCATATTATCTTTTCATGTCTTAGCTCTCCATGCGGTAATTAATTTCACCATTCGGACTCGGTTAGGACTTTTTGGGTTAAAAGGTGTAAAAGGTAAAAATGGGAATGGACGGGCTGTTCGGAATTGGAAAATTTTCTTATGATGTCTATTTGTGCTTTTTTCGGGCATTTGCTCATTTTTCTCTTTCTTTTTTTTTCATTTTTTTTTCTTGCTATTTTTTTTTTTTTGAACATTTTTTTTCTATTCTTTTATTGCCCCTTTTTATTGCACAATTTGGACTTACTTGATGAATTTTCTCAATTTTCACAATTCTGGGCTATTTGGGTTTTTCGGGTTGTCAAACGAAAGAGAAATATTTTATTAGGCTCAAAGTGGGTTGCAAAGGGATAATTTTATATTTCACAACTTTATTATGGCTAATATTTTTGGGTTAAACAAAAGAGGGCCTACTTCATTGTCCAAATTGCTAATCACATTACCATATGCATCTCGAGATTACTTAAGTTTAAAGATATATTTAGCACAAATTTCGAGACAACATTTCACACATTTCCCATAATCGATCAAAACAAAGGATTGAGATCATCAACGACTTATCAAAACGCTGAAAAGAACTTTGAGTTAATCAAAAACTCGGATTGATTTAAAAACTCATAAAAAATTGAAAGGCTTGAAATCTCACCGGGTTCGATCAATCTCTACACTTATTCGTAAAGTCATCAATTTTCTTTCAATTTCCATCTTCGGTCAATTTTGGCTTAGTGCATTATGATTGTTAACAATTTGAGACTTCAAATAGAATAAAAGTGATATTTTTGAAAAATTTAAATTCCAATTTTTATTTATTTTGAAGAAAAATATTTTTTTGCTTTTTTTCAATTTTTTTTTTTTTAATTTTCTAAAAAAAACACACTTGGAAAGAACATATGATCGAATCAATGAATCTAAACAATAAATGGGAAGAATATCCCACACCCCCTAACTTAAATGTTGCATTGTCCTCAATGCGAATCAAGAACACAACATAAAGAGAGGAAAAGAAAGATATTACCCAAATGGAGCGATCTCCGATGAGTGCGAGTCCATTGAATCTACAAAACATGTTAGAACCAAGCATAGAAAAAATAATAACAAAAACTCTAACTATCACAACTAGACTATAATAAAAGAGAAAAAGAAAAAGAAAAAAAACTAACTATTTACAACCTAAAATTGGAACGGCTAATAAATCATACACTAAAAGTCGAAAAATTTGAGGGTCCACCCAAAATACAATTTGACTTTGAGGGAATAATGGTGTGCCCTCATTAGGATTCATGCCTTCCGGAAAATAAGAATTCCGTTTGAAAAACGGAAGGCATGTGCAAATTTTAAAAAATGCACCATCACCAATTAAAAAATTTAGGGGGATAATGAGGGATTTGAGTGTACAGGGGGACAAGTACCATTGGGATCCAAGAAAAATAGAATCACTTACCAAAGATTTTTCAAGTAGTATGGGAAGCGGAGAATACAAACTAAAAGAGTCCATCTTGGAAAACAATTCAAGTATAGAGTCCTTGTCCTCAAAATCTTCTCCCTCAAAATTTTCAATTGGATCTGGTGGAGTGACACGTCTAAGTGTATGGCCCATAATATGAAGAATCTCAAAATAACATTCCCATACAATAACCGGATCAACATCCTCAAGACATTCATCCAGTTCTTGCGATGGATTTAATGGTTCGATAATAGTGGGGACACAAGGAGACAAATGACCTCAACCTCAGTAGATTTTGCAATATTTATAATAGGTTGAGATTCAAAAGAACTTGGATCACTCTCAATGATTTCATTCTCAAAAGTATTAGGTGAAGCGCAAGTCTCGACCTTTTCTAAGTTGTCCAAATAATCATTCAACTCCTTGCAAGTTGCTATAATTTTCGACTCGAGAACAGCACGGTCATCAGATTGTTTTTTTATATCAAGCAAGAGTTCTTCCAAAGTAGGCTTCCTTGGTTCTAGCACCTCGAATTCCTCATTTGGTTGAAAACTTACTTCATCTTCAAAACTATCGGAAAAAAAATCCTCATTGGGTTTAAACAATGCATCTAACTCTTGCTTCCAATAACGATTTTTTTCGCGATATTCTTTTTCAAGTCTTTCTTCTTCAAGCAATTGATTTTGATAAATTTGGATTTTCTCAGCACTAGGCTTGTATTCAATATAATCATCTTTAGTGATATTGATCCAATGGTCATAAGTCTTGAGTGCCTCCTCCTCCTCACTATTAGCATAACAATTAAAGCCACCAAAAGAGTTAAAATAAGACATTTCAAAGTGGGCAATTCAAAAACGTGACACACATTTTTCTTTTGTTATTTATTTATTATTATTAATTTTTTTTTTTTTACAAAGCAGTAAGTCAATTATAATCTATAACAAACACTCCCCGGCAACGGCGCCATTTTTGATCGAGTGGAAAAACCGAGCGTCCGTGTAATACTCTAGTCGTTGTTATCGGCTTCCAAACTCAATAAAAAAAAACCTAAACTTTTAACTACACTTTTATGGGGTATAGTAGTAAGTCTGGGTATCGAATCCACAGGGAATGTTTTATAGAATTTAATTGATTTATTACTTCTAAAATAAAAGTGAAAAAGATGATGATGGTTGACAAGGGAAAATAAGTTGGAGCAAATTTATAAAACTAATTAAAATGAATGAGGAAATAGGTTGGAATACAATCCCCCAATCCCTAGTAATTACCCATTAGAATACTAGAATTGTAAATTATAAATTTGAATGAATCCAGTCTTTATAGATCCTAAGCATTACATATATGAGGTTCAAGCCCGCATCATATGAAATCAAAGATAAATATAAAGCGGTGCTAAATAATTACACGCACATCATATTCTTAAATATCCCAAGTACCTAGGGCAAGAGAGATTAAAAGATCTAGGATGATTGTGAACTTCTCTTACACGATTCTTTCAAATTTAAATTTAAATTCTATTTCCTACGTAGATAAATTACATCGGGATGGGTTCATGCATCCCAACCCTTAAAAATTAGCTAAACATGATGAAAACAAAAGAAAACTCTAACAAACATTGTTAACAATTTGCAAAACAATTGAGAATTGAATGGAAAAATAAAATAGAGAATAGAAATTGATACTTGTATTTAGCAAGAGGAGAAAGAGATGAATTTGAATCCAGCAAAACTTCTTCTTCAAACTTACAACTAGGGTTTATGAAAACTTCTATCAAAGGAAAACTACAATCTAACTTTCTCTCTCTAATCCTACTCCTACCCTCTAGAATTTGACTCCCTCTCTCTAGAATTCAACTCCTTTTCAAAATGAGGTATGGCTTGGTCTTTTATAGCACCAATTTGCACGAATTTGGCATCAAATTTCGCTTGTGGAACAAGTTTTTGCCAACCAATCACCATAAAATCTGCATAATTAATGACAGAAATCCGCACATCCACACTCTTCATTATCGCGCAACTTCAAAATATCGTAACTTCTTCACCGTAGCTCGGATTGAGGTGCCGTTTTTTCCAGTATTCTTGTAATTTAGAGCTCTTCAACTTTCTAGTTGGCCCCAACTTCGGACTAAAGCTGAAAAATTACGAAAATGCCCTTCAACTCTCCATTTCTTGGTTTCTTTCACTGTTTTGATTTCTCCTTCGCACTAACTTGCATGAAATACTTGTAAAACACATGAGAAATACACAAAACACGAAATAATTGACAAAAAAGGTTAGTAGCATAAATAATAGACAAATCCAAGCTAGATACACTGCACGGGATCATAAAAATACCGCAATTAAGGAGATAAATGTGAAGAATATATGCCTAATCACTTTTCTCAGATAATAGACGTATTCATGGTGCTTAGGGTTTCAAACCCTTTTAGTTATTCCACATAAACCTACTCCTACGATATACCATTCAGAAAGGCATTCTTGACATCTATCAGATATAACTTGAAGCGCAGATGACATGCGATGGTGAGTAGTAAACGGACGGACTCGAGCCTCGCAACAGGAGCAAATGTCTCCTCAAAGTCTGCACCCTCAATATGTGTCTAGCCCCGAGTGATCAACCTAACCTTATTACGTAGAATGGGATAATTCTCATCCATCTTATTTTTAAAGATCCACTTAATACTAATCAACTCGTTCCACTAGGTCGGGGGATAAGTTCCCAGACATCATTCTTTTTAAACCGAAGAAGCTCTTCCTGCATAGAAGATATCCAGTGTTCATCTTTTAGTGCTTCTTTGTGGTTCTTAGGCTCGATTTTGGACATGTAGCAAAAAAATCTATTAACGTTCTCTAGTTGAGTGCGAGTCTTGACCCCTAAAGTGGGATTGGAAGGGTCACGACTCTTGTGAACCCAAGCAGGTGTGTCTCCAAAATCAGGAGTAGGGTTCACCTTGGGTGTGTGAAGGACTAAAGGATAGTCACTAAAAAGAGCATCATCCTCACATAAAAGGCTAGGATAAAAAAATAATGGCAGCTCGTCATCTTGCATAGTGACATTTATTGACTCCATAACCTTAGAGCTACTCAGGTTAAAAACCCGATATGCTCTACTTGTTGATGAATAGCCTAACAATATTCCCTCATCGCTCCGGGAGTCGAACTTTCTTAATTCCTCTATATCCCGTAGGATGTGACATTTGCTCCCCAAAACATTAAAATATGAAAGGTTGGGCTTTTTTCCAGTCCACAACTCTGAAGTGTGTGTGGACGAAGATAAACCCTATTCATCGTCTGGCACGCGATAGACACCGCCTCTGCCTAAAAACTCTTAGCAACTCTATAACCTATAAGCATAGATCTATCCATCTCCTGAATCGTCTAGCTCTTCCTCTTAACAATCCCATTTTATTGAGGAGTCTTCACGATCGATAATTCATGTTTGATCCTGAGGCTATCATAGTAAAGATCCACCTTTTCTTCCTTGAATTCAGCGTCATTGTCACTATGCATTCTATTGATAGTGACACCAAATTAATTTTGCAAGACACTACACATGGTCATAAGAAACTCTACAGCGTCGAATTTCTCTCTCAGAATACCTACTATGGAATAACGTAAGAAATATCTACCATCATGAGGATATACCTCTTACCACCCAAACTTTCAGTACTAGTACGACCCATAAGATCTATGTGAATCAACTCAAGAACGAGTGAAGTGGTACTGGAATTCAACTTCCTATGGGGACTACAAACTTATTTTCCTAACTGACAGGGTCCACAAATCATGAAAGTTGGATTTCCAAGTGATGGCAATCCATGTATTAGGTCCTTTTTAGCTAAGTGCTCTAAATCTAAAAAATTCACGTGACCTAAACATTGATGCCATAGATCCATATCAGTGATCATGGCGCTGTTGAAGATAAATGAGGACTTGGGCACAATTCCATAACAATTGTGAAGCCAACTATCAAAATACCACTATGAGGTATAATGAGCTTTAAGAGAAACATGAACAAGGGCTTTTACGTAATGCTTAGGTACCCAAGAGGTAGTAACCTTGTGTTTGCCCTTGTCATTGTTGGTTCTAGATGGGATGTTGGAAGTATCCACTAACGGCAAAGGCATTCATTGGAATTCGTCCATAGAACTGTGAGAAGTGGCAACTGGAAACTCAACTTGCTCTTTAATACTAGTAAGATCACTAGTGTGGGGTGTTGGAAAATGTTTACATCGAGTCAGAAACCAAATAATAGAAAACTCTCTAAGGTGGCCTTTTCACTTATAATAAGTACAAAAGTACAAGATCTTAGGCCGACCTTGATTTTCTTTTCTTGGTCATACTCTTCTTTAGGGATTTGGTTGATGGCTATCTGGATTCGTTGTAAAATTAGGAATCGGTTCTGGTGCAATATGAGACGTGAAAGCACCGTCAAAACCTATTCCTACCTTTCACCAAACCTTAAGGCGGGGTCGAGGAGAATCTTTCCATATATGTCCTCAATCTTTACCTTAACCTCCTGGGATCTCTCAAGATCATGGGTGAGTTGGGTTATAAGGGCTTTAAGTTTCTTTTAAGCCTCCACGAATGTAAGGAGCTCACTCGTAAGACTAGACACTTATTTGGTCAAGTCCCCTTTATCTATCTTGACACTACTCTCTATCTCTCTATTTCAACACAAACTCTTGCTCTCTCTCTCTCTCTCTCTCTCTCTCAAGAATGATGTCTGGTTTTTTAATTTCTTGAAATTTTTTGCAAATATTGCCAAATCAACTAAATCAAAATCAAACTCAGAATCTGACGTTTCTTCGTCTCTCCTTTTAGATGACTCTACCATTTTCTAGCTGACTCCTCACATTTTCTAGCCTGGGCTTTAATTGCTATCCCTTTATCTTTAGATTTAACCGATTAAGGAAACATATCAATTTCATACGTGTAGATGTCTCCTACTAGTTCTTATAATTTAAGAGTGTTCAAATTTCCTAATGAATTTAACACGGTGAGTTTTAGGATAAAATTCTTAGGCAATGATCTCAAAATCTGTTTAACTACTCGTGCATTAGAAATATGTTCACCAAGATTGAAACTAGTATTGATAATATCAGATAAACGTGCATAAAACTCATCAAATCATTCAGATTCAAGCATATTTATTATATCAAATTGAGTAGTTAAATTTTGTAATTTAGATTCTTTATCTGCATTTGTGCCTTTATGGATGAGTTGAAGAACATCCCATTCTTCCTTTGACGCGGTACACGTCATGATGCGTCGGAACTCGTCAGGTGTGACGGCTCCAAAAATTGAACTTAGCCCATGAGAACTGTATGTGCTCCATTTAAATTCATCCTCAATCCAATCTTACACCGGTTTAAGATTTTTCACATTTTCTACGGTGACTGAGGGAGGAGTTCACCCTCTTTCACACACTAACCAGACACATTCATCAATGGCTTTTAAACAATATTTCACGCGGGCTTTCCAATATGCATAGTTTGTCCCATAAAACACTCGCATCCGATTATATAAGTTTTCCATTGAGCTTAAGTTTTTTTTCAAAATTATTTTTTTCAAGAAATTGGTATTCAGATATTTTTTGTGTAAAAATTACACTGTATAATTGTGTAATTGGCTCTGATACCAATTTGAGAGTGCGCTTGCATTCAACGTCCAAATTTATTTAACTACACTTAGTTTTATCGCCAATCTTAATTAAAACCTTAAAGCATGCATCTAATTGTGATTGAAAGCAATATGAATTATCTAGCATGCAAACCAAAATAATCACAAGATGGATTTGAGGAAAAATCCCCAGTAGGGGCAATACCTTTTTATTTCTCTATTAACTGTAAATCTCCAACTTAAAAGTACATAGCAGAAATACACGTTTGTGACGAAGAATATCCTCAGGTGTCGATTCGAAGTCTTCAGCAAGAGATCCCGTAAGAGCTCCAATGGTCAGTAATGGAGACAGCCTTCTTCTCCACAAGTTTTACTCCATAATGAGTAATGTGAATAAAAGGGTTTAAGAATGATTCACATAAATGATTGGGATGTTTGAGTGAATGAAACACAATTTTAAAGCCTAAAAGATGAAGTCTTAAAGTGTAGCAGATATGCAGAGGTGGAGTTTTAAAAGACTTGCAAAACCTAATTTCGTAATAGGTATTTATAGGCTGGATAAAAAGTTGAGGCGGTGCATTTCATTCGAACGACATCTGCATGTCGTTGGAATAACATTAGATCTCGTTACTAACGATAAAAAAAATGACCTATAAAATTACAAAACGGTATAGGTTCATTTGAAGCAGTAAAGAAATGACCCTTCGAGCGACCCTTAAAACGACATTGCATGTCGTTAGATACTGTCGTTTGATCATCTTATCAATGTCATTTGAACGACGTTGCCTTGTTATTTGAACGACAAGAGAGAAATATATTATTTTAAAAAGTCTCGCCTATAGGTCTTAAAAAATTATTTTTGACTTAGAAAAATGCCTCATTTTGATGAAAACATTTTATAAAAAATATCCACAACACCAAATCTGTCGAATTGTCACGGTCATTGACCTTGACAAGTTGGACTTATCAAGGTAAATAATCGTGGCAATTCTGGAGGTGACAACTTTTATTGTCACGAACTTGTCACGGTCATTGAACGCGATAAGTTCATTATAATTGTTACGATCATTTCATGATCTATGACCTTAACAAGTTTTGTCACGGTAATAAACCATGACACTCTTTAAAAAATTGTCACGATCATTGACCGTGATAATTTTGGGCAGAATTGAAAAAGAAATTGCTGGGCAGTAAAGCCACTGCCACTGCCCAGCAGTATATTTGTACCTGTTATAGCAACGTTGTACCTTTTCAAACATCATATATCCAAATACAATAGAGATAATGCAAATATACATTCAAAATAATATGCATCACGATATAATCCAAATATAATTCAAATGTAACAACTTAAAATAATTCAATTCAAATAATGTCACTACATGTCTGGGCTAAGGTTAGCTCTAAGGAGGTGAATAGACCACACGATATACGAATTGACACACCCTGCAATATATATCGTGTCACATTGTTTGCGCAAACACAAGGGGGAGTTCTCCTTATAGGGTATCACATGCATGATGAGCACTTTGGACTCGATATCTTGAAGCAAACGTCCATAAACTGGCATACCCTGGACGGTATTCGGGTCCCTCAACCCCCGCCCTATCCGCTGGCCATCAAATATGTTCATTAAAAACACGCTCGGCCAACCAAGTGTCATTATCGATCGGTTGAAGGGAGCCAAATAGGGGAGTGGATCATCAAAGGTCGCATGTGTCGGCGATGAAGCCGTGAGGTCCACATCCTCGTCATCCCGCACCTACTCCTTGTAATACCCCGTATTTTTGGCTATATTTATTTTTGGGATTAATTAATTAAATGAGAATTAATTGGGAATTAATCCGGGTAAAATACTAGCGAGATGTGAGTTGGTATTTGACTATATTGAGCATATATGATGTTATATGAATATTGAATTATAAAAATTGTCGTGAGATTGATATACGGCAATTTGGTCATTTTATTGGGACGCGTGTGACAGTTGCGTCAAGACATAATTATTTTAATTATAAAAGTGAATTTAAATTATATTAATCGTATGGTCGTTTTGAGTGCGCCAACGCGTCCGGAAGGGTCGAGATAGTCAGAAAACACTAGCCGGGGGTTTAGTTTGGGTCCCGAGGTATTTTTAGGCCATACCGGCAACATAAAGGGTATTTTGGTAATTTTGTATTTTTGGAGAATTAAAAGTGACGAAAATTAAGAGTTTTAATCTGATTGGGAATTGACCCACTAAGCCACTAACCAACCCATATTAACCCAATAAGCTACGGAAGTTATCAAAATTTGGTTTCCAACTTTCCCAAAGAAAAACCCTAGCCACCATAGCCACCTTGGGAGAAGAAGCTTGGAGAAAGAGAGGAGAAGGAATTCTGCAGAAATCTTTACAAAATCAACACCAAAATCAGAGATCGAATCAAGGCAAGTGATTTAAATTACATTCTTTATGCAGTAAATGTTTCTTCCATGTTAGAAATCTTAATAATCATTCTTGTTCGAGAGATAAAGGAAACCCCATGAAATTGGAAGTTATTAGTTTAATTTTGGGAATAGGTTTGCATGTAGAAACGTTATTGGAAGATTGAATTCAGAAATTACATATTATGTGATGTAAAAACGGATTAAATTCTGGGAATTGATGATGATAAGACTCTAGGGTTTATGTTCTTGAAAAATTGGGAAAAAAATGAAGAGACTTGTGATTTAATGATGTTTAGGACGAATTAATTCCTTAAAACATGTTAGGAGGTGACTTTAATATGTTTAGGATGAATTAGAAACCCTAAAACGTTGTTGGGATGAACTTTGGAAGAGGTATGAGGTGTTAAAATGGATGAAAAACGAGATTGGAGAAATTCTGGGCCGAAACTGGTCCCTCGTTAGAAGACCTTCCCAGGTCGTTCGAACGAGCTCGTTCGAACGAGCTTCTAATAAGTTGACCAGTTGCTTCTAACGAGGGGAGACTTCGTTCGATACCTTCGTTCGAACGAACTGTATTTCGTTTTCGATACATTCGTTCGAACGAGAAGTCGTTAAAAGGTACAGTTCGTTCAAACGAACTGGAATCTCGTTCGAACAGCCTCGTTCGAACGAGACTTCTAACGAGCTGGCAGTTTAAGCCTTTTTGGTCTGTTTTGATTTTGGGAGTCCCGTAACCTTGTTCGAGGATAGAGATGACATTCCTTTGATGTTGTATTAGTATACTTGGGACATTTGGGTTATAATGAGGTGTAAATTATATAAATGTGGATCAAATCAAATAGACTTTTGAGTCGAGACGTGAGTGTCTATTACGACGTGAGAATAAATTATGGCGCGTATGATTATAAACCGGAATCGTATAATGTGTGTAAATTATATATTAGTACTAGAATGAGAATAGTACTACAATATAACTACGGGATTACTAAGATGTGTGCTTACTTAGTATTGGTATATGAACTGTGTGTATGACATACCTACCATACTTGCTATCACGGGAGGTTTGCGTTCGCTTAGGGCCCTCTAATCCTTGTGTTGCCCGGATTTAGACTGGTTACCTCGATGAACATAGGTCAGAGAAAGACTTATTGGGATGTTAATAAGTCCGCTGATCGTGGGAGCGTAGGTATGTGTGTGACCCATGTAATGTGACTGTGTTCGCCTCCATTATTTGTGATGTTGTTATCTGTGAACTATTCCTGAGAGATTCGGAATATGTGATCCTTATGTACGTGATGTACCAGGATAGATAGCAGAGTATGTGTGCACCGCAGCTTAGTCTCGGGGTGCTTATATTGTATTTTCATGTTATGGGAAATATACGTTTAATAAACTGAGGACTTTCATATAGTATTGTGTGTATAACTATGGAATAACATAGAGGGATAATCTATGACGAGTTGTGTTACTTCTGTATGAGAACCTGAATTTATGTTAAGCCCTATTTAATTGAGATCGTTATATTGTTAATGGAACCGAGTAATAAGGGTAAGACCTATGACAGTCTAGCTAGATATGATGTCACTTAGCTAGTGGTTTGTGTCGTTTTAGATGGGTAGTTACGTTAGGAGTGCACAGTTAGACGAGAGGTGAGAATATCATGTGAGTGCACGTCCTAACATGTACTTTACATTTAATGTTTTAAATGTTTTTAAAGCACTTGCAGGTTTTTTTTAAAAAATATCTCCACATTCGGGCTCTGACCCGTTTGCTTTCAAATCTATTTTTGTAAAACCATTTTAGGTGCCCAGCCACAAGGACACCATGCATAGGATACTCATACGGGTGACGAGCTGTAGCTGTTTGTGGAAGCTACAGGGATTTGCTTTTAGAAGCTTCTATCATTTGGATTTCGTATTCAGTATTCTTCAGTTTTAGGGCATGTTGCCCAGTTCCATTAGAGTTACTTTTCCATTACAGTTTTCAGACTTTGGCATGTATTGATTCAGCATTTAATTACTTATTTCAGTTGTGGGATTTGTAGTGAGGAGTTTTCCTCCAGACTTTATTTACATTATGTGATGGTTATTCTCTTTACTTCAGTATGGTGAATGGTGTTATTATTCTTCATTACACTTGTTGCATGTTAATCAGACTTTATTTAAAATTTGACAACTTACTTTTTAAATACTAGGTGGTTAGTAATAATAAAATGTTTTCAACAGTGATGCTATTAACTGGACCAACTTGACATTTTGAATTAATTTAATAAAGGAGTAGCTACCCGGTATTTAATTAGTCGGGGTGTCACAGGTGGTATCAGAGCATCAGGTTCTAGTGTCCTTTAGGATCTGACAGCTTATTATGTTTCCGCTAAGTTTCTTTGATATAGAGCCCTATATTTTAGGACTGTTGTACTCTTTTTGTGTATGCTTCGTTCTTCAGCTATTTTAAGTTTATAACAGCGAACTTATAAACTTTGTTCTTATTTCAGATGCCTCCACGACGTGCACGACGAGTTCCCAGGGATGCAATGCCCGAACCCCAGCCTGCTCCAGTTCAGGGCATGATGAACGCCGCTGAGGTTGCAGCTATAGTAGCCCAAGCGATAAATGCCGCAATTGCCATTGTTCAGCAGGCACCACCTCAGGCGCCGGTGGCCGCGCCAGTACAGGCAAATGCATTCCCGTCTGCTTGGGAACGTGTACGTGACGCTTTTCAGAAAGCGCATCCGCCAGAGTTTGCAGGTAGCTCAGATGTGGTAGTCTCGAGCCAATGGAGGAAAGATATGCAGAGGCACTTAAGGATGTATGAGTGCACGGACGTTCAGAAGCAGGTGCTAGCTACTTTCAAGCTAGTTGGATCTGCACTGTAGTGGTGGGAGTCTATTACCACCGCGGAGGAGAGGTATACTCTCACTATTCAGGACTTCTGGGTGCGGTTTGACCGCAAGTACTTTCCATCGACTGTTCACACGGAAATGAGGAGGAAACTGATGAATCTGAGGCAAGAGGGTAAGACCGTGGCCGAGTATGAGGCCGAATTCACAAATCTGTTGAATATCGTTCCGGATGAGATACCAACAGAGAAGAAGAAGATTGAGAAATTCACCGACAGGTTGACATGGAGGATCCGTCAGCATCTGTTAGGGAACCTTTCGTTGGCCACGTATTCTGATGTGGTTAACGCTGCTTTGTTACACTGCCAGGACCACCGCTTTCATATGACTGAGGGCAAGAGGTCGGGAGAGTCTAGCCATCAGGGCAGGACAGGAGGGCATGGTGTCGTTGGGTCACAATCTGTTCAGGGGCAGAGACAGGGTGAGCAGGGTTATCAGCAGGGGGATCAGAAGAGGTTCCGATCAGGGAACTACAGACAGGAACATGGAGGTTTTCGTCAGGGCCATCAGGGTCCAAACGGCCATCAGGGCCAACAGGGACGGAATGGGCAGCAGTTTCAGCAGGGCCAAGGGAGGAACGGTAACGGCCATCAGGGCCGGGGACCGCAGGGGCAGAGAGGAGGGAACTTCCCAGGGAAGTGTTTTGTTTGTGGCAAGACTGGCCATAAACGACAGGATTGTCCTGATAGGGGCAGGGCCCCACAGCAGCAGCAGCAAGGTGCTCGCCAGGAGCCGCAGAGGCCTATGTTTCCCGTCGCTCTCCCCGCACCGCCATAGATGGTAGCATTGCCACCCATTCTAGCAGTCCCAGTTCAGCAGGGGCAGCTACAGTATGGACGTGTCTACAACGTCCACCAGGCAGCAGTTCCACAGGCACCGCCCACGATTGAGGGTACGTTTCCTATCCATGGCGCTATGGGTCGGGTATTGTTTGATACGGGGGCTACACACTGTTTTATAGCTACACATTTCGCGAAGGCTTTAGGGTTGTTAGCCACAGCGGAGCACAGTGACGTGTGTCGACTCACCATTAGGGAGTGGGTCACTTATTTTCTTTATATGTCGGGGAGTGGGGGTAGAGATTGGTGATTTGGTATTACCTGCAGACATGTTGGTATTAGATATGCATGTTCACGATGTGATTATCGGTATGGATTGGCTCGTAGCTTATAGGGCGATGATTGATTGCTTCAGTGGGAGCATTGTTTTTGCCATTCCGGGGCAAGAGATGTTCGTAGTGGCGATGCCTCGCCCAGAGGGAGGATCGACCGCTCATCTGTATTACATAGAGGAGGATACCTCCAAGGAGGTTGTGATTCCTTTAGATTCGATCCCGGTTGTCAGGGAGTATTCAAATGTGTTTCAGGAGATACCAGGCCTACCCCCCAGTCGAGAGATAGACTTTGTTATAGACCTATTGCCAGATACGAGGCCTATAGCACGCGCACCGTACCGTATGGCTCCGGCAGAGATGCGAGAGCTACGAGATCAGATAGAGCAGCTGTTAGGTCAGGGCTTTATTCACAGGAGTACCTCACCCTGGGGCGCTCCAGTTTTGTTTGTGAAGAAGAGGGACGGTTCACTGAGATTGTGTGTCGACTACCGAGAGTTGAATAAAGTCACGATACGGAATAAGTATCTGTTGCCTCGAATCGATGACTTATTCGACCAGTTGAGAGGAGCTTCTTTCTTCTCAAAGATTGATTTGAGATCAGGATACCATCAGTTGCGTATCAGGGAGGAGGATGTCTCGAAGACTGCGTTCTTGTCGAGATATGGTTCTTACGAGTTTCGGGTTATGCCTTTTGGTTTGACCAACGCTCCAGCAGTGTTTATGGACTTGATGAACAGAGTGTTCAGGGATTTCCTAGATCAGTTTGTCATTGTCTTCATTGATGACATTCTGGTTTACTCCCAGACAGAGGAGGAGCACGCCGAGCATTTGAGGCAGGTTTTGCAGACACTTCGTCAGAACGAGTTGTATGCAAAATATGAGAAATGCGGGTTTTGGCTGAAGGAGGTCCAGTTTTTGGGACACATTATTTCCGATCGGGGGATATCTGTTGATCCGGGGAAGGTATCCGTGGTGAGGGAGTGGGGACAGTCCACGACACCGACTGAGATTCGTAGTTTCTTGAGCCTAGCAGGATAATACAGGAGGTTGATTCGGGGATTTTCGAAGATAGCGGGTCCTTTGACACATCTGACTCGTAAGGGTGTGCCATTCATCTGGAATGATGCCTGTCAGTTGGCATTTGATGAATTAAAGGACAAATTGACCTCAGCACCTGTGTTAGCATTGCCGAGACCGGGAGTTGAGTATTTGGTTTACACCGACGCGTCTTTGCAAGAACTTGGAGGTGTATTGCAGCAGGAGAGACAGTCCATAGCTTATGCTTCCCGTAAGTTTAAGACTCATGAGAAGAATTACCCCACGCATGATTTGGAGTTGGCGACAGTGGTATTTGCCCTACGGATTTGGAGGCCCTATCTTTTGGGGGAGAAGTTCCAACTGTTCACGGACCACAAGTCCCTACAATACCTGTTCACGCAGAAAGAGTTGAATATGCGGCAGCGTAGGTGGCTTGAGTTTGTGAAAGACTACCAGTTCGATATCCAGTATCATCCAGGTAAGGCTAACGTGGTAGCAGACGCGTTGAGCCGTAGGCCAGCAGATGAGGTGGCAGAGGTGTGGAAGGCAAAGTGGAAGGAGTTGGGACACCAGGATGCAGTGGCCCGATCTTTCATATCTGTGATGACTGTTACACCGCAGATTGTCACGAAAGTAGTACGGGCACAGGCTAATGACTCGTTCTGTCAGGAGCAGATAGTTCGATTACTAGCAGAGGGAGCCGAGTCCTACACCGTTAGCTCAGACGGGGGATTACGCTTCAATGGGAGATTGGTAGTTTCGGAAGGGGAGGAATTGCGACATGATGTGATGGCAGAGTCGCACGGCTCACGGTTCGCGGTACATCCCGGAGGGGACAAAATGTACCAAGACATGAGATGCCGGTATTGGTGGACCGGTATGAAGAAAGATATTGCTGAGTTTGTTTCGAAATGAGCCACTTGTCAGCTTGGAAAAGTGGATCATCAGAGACCAACAGGACTGCTACAGCCGTTGGAGGTCTCGGTGTGGATGTGGGAGAGCATATCCATGGACTTTATCACGGGGTTACCTACGTCGTAGAGGAGTCACGACTCCGTTTGGGTAATTGTGGACAGGTTGTCCAAAGTCACTCACTTTTTACCCGTAAGGACTGACTACACTACGGGACAGTATGCCCAGCTCTTCATTTCAGAGGTTGTGAGACTTCACGGTGTGCCCCTAAATATCGTGTCTGACAGAGACAAGATATTTATTTCGAGGTTTTGGGAGAGTTTCCAGGAGGCCATGGGTACAGAATTGCGGTTGAGTACGACTTATCATCCGCAGACCGATGGGCAGACAGAGCGCACAAATCAGATGTTGGAGGACTTTGGAGGTGGATGGGAGCAATACCTTCCACTGGTAGAGTTTGCATATAATAACTCCTACTAGTCCACTATTGGCATGGCTCCATTTGAGGCATTGTACGGTAGGCCTTGTCGTTCCCCAGCATATTGGCTAGAAGTGGGGGACAACAAACTACTTGGGCCGGAAGTGATTCAGTATACTTCGACAAGGATTGAGTTGATTCGGAGTCGCATTCGGGTAGCTCAAGACAGGCAGAAGAGTTATGCTGATGCGAAGAGATTTTTCAGGGAGTTCCAAGTGGGGGACCAGGTTTTGCTCAGAGTATCTCCTATGAAGGGGATTATGCGTTTCGGGAAGAAGGGGAAGTTGGCACCAAGGTATGTGGGGCCGTTTCCTATTATTGAGCGGATCGGACCGGTTGCATATAGACTTGGGTTACCGGAACATTTGCATCGGATTCACGATGTGTTCCATATTTCCTCGCTAAGGAAATACCTTAGAGATAATTTGGCTCATTCTCACATTGTTGTGGAGGACATCGATCTCCAGCCGGATAGCTCCTACGAGGAGGGACCGATTGTTATTTTGGACCGAAGCCAGAGGAAGCTGCGGTCAAAGATAGTTCTGTTAGTGCGTGTTCAGTGGCGACATCACAATGTCGAGGAGTCCACATGGGAGCGCGAAGATCAGATGCGCGAACGTTATCCAGAGTTGTTTTTAGCAGGTACTTTCTAGTTTCGAATTTCGGGACGAAATTCAGTTATTAGGGGAGAAGTATGTAATACCCCGTATTTTTGGCTATATTTATTTTTGGGATTAATTAATTAAATGAGAATTAATTGGGAATTAATCCGGATAAAATACTAGCGAGATGTGAGTTGGTATTTGACTATATTGAGCAAATATGATGTTATGAATATTGAATTATGAAAATTGTCGTCAGATTGATATACGGTAATTTGGCCATTTTATTGGGACGCGTGTGACAGTTGCGTCAGGACATAATTATTTTAATTATAAAAGTGAATTTAAATTCTATTAACCGTATGGTCGTTTTGAGTGCGCCAACGCGTCCGGAAGGGTCGAGATAGTCAGAAAACACTAGCCGGGGGTTTAGTTTGGGTCCCGGGGTATTTTTAGGCCATACCGGCAACATAAAGGGTATTTTGGTAATTTTGTATTTTTGGAGAATTAAAAGTGACGAAAATTAAGAGTTTTAATTTGATTGGGAATTGACCCACTAAGCCACTAACCAACCCATATTAACCCAATAAGCTACGGAGGTTATCAAAATTTGGTTTCCAACTTTCCCAAAGAAAAACCCTAGCCACCATAGCCACCTTTGGAGAAGAAGCTTGGAGAAAGAGATGAGAAGGAATTCTGCAGAAATCTTTACAAAATCAACACCAAAATCAGAGACCGAATCAAGGCAAGTGATTTAAATTACATTCTTTATGCAGTAAATGTTTCTTCCATGTTAGAAATCTTAATAATCATTCTTGTTCGAGAGATAAAGGAAAACCCATGAAATTGGAAGTTATTAGTTTAATTTTGGGAATAGGTTTGCATGTAGAAACGTTATTGGAAGATTGAATTCAGAAATTACATATTATGTGATGTAAAAACGGATTAAATTCTGGGAATTGATGATGATAAGACTCTAGGGTTTATGTTCTTGAAAAATTGGGAAAAAAATGAAGAGACTTGTGATTTAATGATGTTTAGGACGAATTAATTCCTTAAAACATGTTAGGAGGTGACTTTAATATGTTTAGGATGAATTAGAAACCCTAAAACGTTGTTGGGATGAACTTTGGAAGAGGTATGAGGTGTTAAAATGGATGAAAAACGAGATTGGAGAAATTCTGGGCCGAAACTGGTCCCTCGTTAGAAGACCTTCCCAGGTCGTTCGAACGAGCTTCTAATAAGTTGACCAGTTGCTTCTAATGAGGGGAGACTTCGTTCGATACCTTCGTTCGAACGAACTGTATTTCGTTTTCGATACATTCGTTCGAACGAGAAGTCGTTAAAAGGTACAGTTCGTTCAAACGAACTGGAATCTCGTTCGAACAGCCTCGTTCGAACGAGACTTCTAACGAGCTGGCAGTTTAAGCCTTTTTGGTCTGTTTTGATTTTGGGAGTCCCGTAACCTTGTTCGAGGATAGAGATGGCATTCCTTTGATGGTGTATTAGTATACTTGGGACATTTGGGTTATAATGAGGTGTAAATTATATAAATGTGGATCAAATCAAATAGACTTTTAAGTCGAGATGTGAGTGTCTACTACGACGTGAGAATAAATTATGGCGCGTATGATTATAAACCGGAATCGTATAATGTGTGTAAATTATATATTAGTACTAGAATGAGAATAGTACTACAATATAACTACGGGATTACTAAGACGTGTGCTTACTTAGTATTGGTATATGAACTGTGTGTATGACATACCTACCATACTTGCTATCACGGGAGGTTTGCGTTCGCTTAGGGCCCTCTAATCCTTGTGTTGCCCGGATTTAGACTGGTTACCTCGATGAACATAGGTCAGAGAAAGACTTATTGGGATGTTAATAAGTCCGCTGATCGTGGGAGCGTAGGTATGTGCGTGACCCATGTGATGTGACTGTGTTCGCCTCCATTATTTGTGATGTTGTTATCTGTGAACTATTCCTGAGAAATTCGGAATATGTGATCCTTATGCACGTTATGTATCGGGATGGATAGCAGAGTATGTGTGCACCGCAGCTTAGTCTCGGGGTGCTTATATTGTATTTTCATGTTGTGGGAAATATACGTTTAATAAACTGAGGACTTTCATATAGTAATGTGTGTATAACTATGGAATAACATAGAGGGATAATCTATGACGAGTTGTGTTACTTCTGTATGAGAACCTGAATTTACGTTAAGCCCTATTTAATTGAGATCGTTATATTATTAATGGAACCGAGTAATAAGGGTAGGACCTATGACAGTCTAGCTAGATATGATGTCACTTAGCTAGTGGTTTTTGTCGTTTTAGATGGGTAGTTACGTTAGGAGTGCACAGTTAGACGAGAGGTGAGAATATCATGTGAGTGCACGTCCTAACATGTACTTTACATTTAATGTTTTAAATGTTTTTAAAGCACTTGCAGGTTTTTTTAAAAAAATATCTCCACATTCGGGCTCTGACCCGTTTGCTTTCAAATCTATTTTTGTAAAACCATTATAGGTGCCCAGCCACAAGGACACCTGGCATAGGATACTCATACGGGTGACGAGCTGTAGCTGTTTGTGAAAGCTATAGGGATTTGCTTTTAGACGCTTCTATCATTTGGATTCCGTATTCAGTATTCTTCAATTTTAGGGCATGTTGCCCAGTTCCATTAGAGTTACTTTTCCATTACAGTTTTCAGACTTTGGCATGTATTGATTCAGCATTTAATTACTTATTTCAGTTGTGGGATTTGTAGTGAGGAGTTTTCCTCCAGACTTTATTTACATTATGTGATGGTTATTCTCTTTACTTCAGTATGGTGAATGGTGTTATTATTCTTCATTACACTTGTTGCATGTTAATCAGACTTTAATTAAAATTTGGCAACTTAATTTTTAAATACTAGGTGGTTAGTAATAATAAAATGTTTTCGACAGTGATGCTATTAACTGGACCAACTTGACATTTTGAATTAATTTAATAAAGGAGTAGCTACCCGGTATTTAATTAGTCGGGGTGTCACACTCCTCCACCACCTTATCCTTTCATTTCCCCTTACGGTTTCTGCCCAACGAACGCTTCATGAATGAGAACATATCTTGGATCGTTGCCTCCAAATGGGACAGCTTCGCGTCACGCGAGTCCACCGTTCGAGCCAACCCGGTGTCGCTCATCTCCAATTCGATGATCCTAGATTTGGCCAACCGTGAGCTCACCCCCCTTGTCCTCCCCTTGCGATCAGCGCTAAGCACTTAGCTAAGTGCGTCTGTGGACAAAGATGCCTTGTTGGCATCAGAATGCAACTCATGCACTTCCTTAAGATTTGCCTGAAATGACCAAAAGCACATGATTAGTAAATAAGTAAATAAATAAATTATAACGTAATTAATAAAAAGTAAATTGTCGGATTACTTACAATCGTGGCCGCGACGCTCGGGGACACATCCTTATCGTTCCCCTTCTTCCTCCGAATAGCCACATAAGTATCTAGCCTATGTGGCCTACCAACAGGGCCACTCCCTATCCCCTGAAATAAAATAAAGTAAAATTAATATCGGCCCCGTAAAGTAAAATAATGCAGAATAATATATTTATGTAGTTATAGAAAAAATAAATCTTACCATCATCCTATGCTCCACCTCGGTGTAAGACGTCCGACCGGAGTAGTGCACGTATGTCTTTTTTGCCCGATTTTCCCTCCCCGATTGGCGAGATGCCAATTGTCGCTCCCCGATCTCATTGTCAATGAACTTTTGCCATTGTGCCAATGAGATCAGCTCCTTCGGTGGGACGAATTCACGCATTCGGATAACGGACCCTTGGGTCTTTCCAAAGTACAGGGTTCGCATATTTTTCTTTCACGTCTTGTGTTGCTCCCTCAACTGCTCCAAGATGGAATCACGTAGCTTTGGATCGATGTTGAATTGTTCCTACCCAACAAATACAATGTTAGTTGCGAATAAATATAAATATAAATATAAAATGAAATCGAAATCGAAATCGAAATTGAAATATTCATATAAATATAAATATAAATCCATTACCTGTAGTGCCACCCAAATAGCTAACTTGAGCTCATTTGGCACCTCCCTCCAACTAGTGCACCTTGGTTCGATGATCGTCTTTACCAGCTCGAGGGATCTTGCTAATAGCCCCGTCTTGTTCTCGATGGCCATCTCCAATTTTCCATATTTGGGGCCTACGGGCCGAGGAGCCCTCATCGCCTCCGCTACCACCGAGCCCAGACGACATCATTACAATCAGCATCATCATCCTCGCCTTAATACCTGAATGAGACATTTGTTGTAAAAAATGTTGTTATTAGTACAAATCAAAATGAATTAGAAGAAGACATGCAAATATGTACAATTACTACACATCCAAATAAATTGTTATTGTTTAACACCTCAATTCTGAATTCCAAAACAACATCATCTAACTCATAATATGTACAATTACTAAAAATTTGAAACATCCCCACCCCTCCCCTACTGCCAACACACACGCACACTACACAAGAGTGAAAATGATAAAGTGAAAATCAATTAAAAGCATTAAAAATGGATTGATAAAGTACAAATTGGAATATTTATTACAAATTGAAAAATTGTTTCAAATTCGGGTTATCATAAAAAATGGATTGATATTCGGTAGGAGCAGCCAAGTCATCCACACTACTATTTAAATGCTTTGGCGCGTGGAAGACAATTGAGCACGGCTCATTGTTGATATACTCCGAGTAAAACACTTGGTTAACCTTTTGAAATGCACAAACAAGCGGCTCATCGCTCACGTGGTCGTTGCTCTTCAACTAGGACAAGTCAACCATGATCAAATTGGTAACATGATCAACTTTACAAACATTTTTATCCTCAACTCTTACCCAGTCACAGTAAAATACAACATTTTTGAAGCTTATATAATCCAATTCAAATATATTTCGAATTACACCATAGTAAGTCATTTCAGCTTTAACGAGGTTTTTATCTTTTGCGCTCGCTCGAAAGAAAGTAAGAGCCTTGTATGAAATGCCCGAGTTCTGTACATTTGTACTTTCCTCGTACATTTTTGCGCCAAATACGTAACCATTCAATCGATACTTTTTGTACTCTTGTGCTACGAACAAGGGTCCAGTAACTAGACGAGCAAGCCTTGATGTCGCATCACCCGTCTTTAAGAGCTGAGAATATAGATAAATTAATTATATCAGTTGTAAAGTTTGAGTGTAATGTAACGTTATATAACAGCCATTTTCATTATAATTACCTCTTGTGACGACCACAACCTAAATTCGCTGTCTGATTGTACCATTGTTTTTCGTCTTTTATTGTTCTCACAGGCTTCATATTTTCTGTATATTACAAATTTAAACTTACTAAAATATTCTAAAATAATGTTAAACATTAAAATAATCTAAAATATTCTAAAATAATGTTAAACATTAAAATAATTTAAACTTACCTTTTCCATTCTTCGACGTCTTCATGTGTGTCAAATAGATAACGAGCTACTTGTTCATATTGTAAACTCGTTAATTTCACTCGTTTTCCCATCACATGACCACCATCATCAACGAACTCATCAGTGTCATCAACGCTGGTAGAGTCAAGCATATATTCCCGAGTATATATTGATGACTCCACGATGATGTATTCCTTTAAAATTGATCCTGCAATATATCATGTATTTTTTACTTAATCTTTAAAAACTTTCATCAATCTTTCAAACTGATACATCCATCGATATCTAACTGGACCAAAAGAAGTGCCTCATCGCATAAGTGTACCAACAAGTGAACACTTATGTCAAAGAATGATGGGGGAAAGTACTTCTCCAACACACAAATCGCTTCGATCACTGCCAATTTTGTGGCCACTATGTGTTCTCGATTGACTACCTTCTCACACAAGAGTGATAAGGTAATACTAATTTGCATAATAGCCCTCCGCAAATCCTTATGCTTGGAGAAACAATGCTTAAACAATAGAGGAACCAATTGCATGATCACATGCCAATCGTGGGACTTCCACTTATGTAAATCATGAGTAGCATAATTCATAATCCTTTGCAAGTTGGACGAAAAATTAGATGGGCCCTTTAAATTACATATTGTCTAAAAGCACCTTCCTTTCCCCACTCGTCAAAGTAAATGCACCAGGGGGAATTATTGTCCTTCCCCTACTATCTTCTTTCAACCATAGTTGTGGCTTAAGTTTCAATGATTTAAGGTCCTTCCCCTTCAAATTATATATTGTCTAAAAGAACCTTCATTTCCCCACTCGTCAAAGTAAACACATCAGGGGGAATTATTGTCCTTCCCCTACTATCTTCTTTCAACCATAGTTATGGCTTAAGTTTCAATGATTTAAGGTCATTTCGTGCATTTTCTCCATCCTTCGAATGACTCCCCCCAAGGCAAGTGCCCACAATATGTTCAGTGAAGTTCTTCTCATACATAGCGCACCGGGTTATTCTTCTAATAAGGCGAGTCAAATAAAATTGACCTCCTAGACCATGCCTTTCTTATCTCAGTTTCATTCCCAGTTGGGGTCTTATTATGCTTGGCATTCTTAAATTTGGGATTTTTACTTGGCATATTAGGGCCACATTTAGAAGATTTACTTTCAATTTTTGAACCTGAAAGTTGTCTCGGCGGTAGCCTATGTTCAATCCCGCCCAATAAAAAATTGGAACCTTTCTCAAATCTGAAACTATGAGCCGGGGATAAAAACCTCCTATAGCAATGGTATACATTTTTTGAGCTAAAGGATAGACGAAGAGATTCAGTCTCCTCTCCGTAAATAGGATACCCCAAATAACCATGTACTACACAACCGGATAATGTCCCATAAGCTGGAAAATCATGAATTTCCCACATCAACATAGCTTTCAGCGTAATCTAGGCCCAACGGGAAAATATTTCAACACTTTTTGAGGCACTTTTGAGCTTGTGCCTTCTTTACTAGTAGATTGGACATATTTAGGTTCATCGCAAACCAGACAACGATCGGGATTTTCATACTCCTTTAGGTATAGTATGCAATCATACACACATGCATGAATCGACTTATACTTCATTCCCAAATCTTTCAAACTGTTCTTCATAACAAAATAGCTATTTGGAAGCGTATTCTCCTTGGGTAGTGACCCCTTCACCCATTTCAGAATTCCTGTCACGCTATTGCCATACAAACCATACCGCGTCTTCAAATTGTGCAAACCAACCATGGCATGTAAAGTTATTTGATCTTTCTCACAGCCAGAGTATAATGGTTGGGTCGCCTTAAATTTTAAACTTTGGTAGTCATCGTCAAGGTTTATCGTGATATCTTCATGAGCACTTGAACCTTGTACATCATTAGTAACCTCATTCTCCTCTGCTTTATAAACTCCGTACGCATCATCCACTAAATCCTCTAACATATTATAATCTACGTCGTCCCCTTCTACATCTATCCTACTTATTGAAGGTTGTTATGAAGGTTGTTTGGGGGACAAAAGGAACTTTTAATTCACCGTGAAAACTCTAAAATCGATAACTATCTTGCATACCCGATCTTAACAAATGTAGTTCAACTATTTTCCACTCAAACACCTTAAAATTCCTACACATAGCACACGGACACGGAAACACTTCATCATTATGACATCTGTTTGCGTATTTCACAAATTCATTAGCACCTCTGCGAAACACAGCCACCATTCTATTTGTCTCACCCATCCACTCTTTGTATTTCAGATATCCCATCACAGCTACCACAACTAATCACCTATTAAAGGTAAGAAGTATATATTCATGGATTAGTATAAACAAAACTTAGATTTATAGTATGTTTCATTTAATTATGTCTTATTTATATTCAATTTTTAAATTTCAAATTCAAATTCAAATTCAATTTATAATAGAAATTTATATTTCCTCCATCTCCTCTAAAGGGTGATGGTCCTATCCCATTCAAGACCGCATTTTTCTGTAATATATTTAACAGCTCATGCAAATTGTTATGATTTGAGAAAGATTCGACAGCATATCCCCGTAGTTCTCCAAATACACGACGTAGATTGACAAGCGTGAGTGTTATTTCAATTGATCAATTGAAATAACAGTCACACTTGTCAATCTAGTATATACCCAGGGAACATTAGGATATGACTATAGAACTTCCTCCAAAAGTAACAACTTTAAGCCACTAAGAATATTATTATACATAAATTATGCAGTCCAAAACTATCCAAACGGGACAATTCGAGAGATCTCATTACAGGGGTAATGACTCTCGAATGGGTCTAAGAGCTATTGAATGCGTACGCAATAAGAACTAGAAGGCTAGTATCTATGCGCACTATATGTAATTTCAAGTATGTTTCATTTAATTATCATACTATATATATATATATATATATATATATTGTTCGTTATACAAATTAATTTTCAAAAAAAGTTGAAAAATCTCACCCCCCCATATGGACAATAATTCAGTGGTCATGCCACTTTTAAAATTAACCAACCCAACATCGATCCACTATAATCCAACCGCAATGGCAACAACAAATGTGTATCCCGTACTCTTTCTAATTCATCTATTCAATTAATTCTTTTCATCAATTAAACTAACAATTAAAGTATACCATTATTAATTTACTAATTTACAATAAGGAGCAATCCTACTTGCATATTAAAGGAGCACTAATTATTAATTTACAAAAAAAAATTAACAACCAATCAATATTAAATCAATCAATTCTTTTATAAGGAGCACTACAATATGAGGGGCAATATCTAATAAACAAATAAAAATTTAATTAAAAAAAATACAAACACACGCCCACATATACACCCCCTGCCCCCTCCCCCCCCCCCCCCCCCCGCTACCCCTGCCCACCACACGCACGCACACACACATATATACACCCGCACGCATACACACACACACAAGCACATACACCCCCTCCCCTCCCCCAGCCCTGCTGCCTCCCCCCCCCCCCCCCCCCCCCCGCATATATACACCACACACACACGCACATATACATAAATGGAGGATAAATGGAGAGAAAAAACATACCAAAGTTGTATATATATATAGAGAGAGAGCAGCCGCTAGAGAGAGAGAGAGAGAGAGAAATGGAGGAAACAGAATCGGTGGGAAAAAAAGAAGAGGGAGGGTTTTTTACTGACAGAATTGTCACGAACATGTCACGGTCAATGATCGTGACAACTTTATAGGATTGTCACGGTCATTGACCGTGACAAGCCTTTGTCACAGCCAATGACAGTGACAAGGCTAACCGCTAAAAGGGTGTCAATTTGACCATTTTAGTATAGTGATCCCAAATAAATACGTGAACATTAATAACTCCAATTAAACATTACACCTTTTAGCATAGTGGAGTTAGTGAGAATAGTGGAGACCGGTTGAAGATGCACAACACACGATGTCAATGATGGGTGTGTGTTGATGATGCGTCATGCTAAGGATTAAGATGATGGACGTTAAGGTTGAACGTGTGAAGACGAGCCGATATGTAACGGTATACGACATGCTAACTATGATATAGGACAACACAGAGAATCCTAGATTATACACGGACATTTATAAAACATGTCCTTACAGGGATAGAAATTGATTATAAAAATATATTTTTACAAGTGGAGAATACACAACAAGCAAGAGAAAAAAAAGAAATATTCTGCTACAACACTAGAGAGAAAATAATGCAAATATTCAGATTATATTCAAACCTTGTTGAGAGAGATAAACTCAGATCCAAAGTTGTATTTTTTTATTGAATTATCATCCTACAAAAATCTCTACATTCATCTAAAAATATTGAAGCTCGGTTATAAACTTCTGGTGTACTTTGTAGATCAGTTCAGCTATACGGTTTGTACTTGGTGATTTGATCCCACCCTCAACAAATCACTGTAGTGGAACTCAAGAAGACGTGGTCGACTTGAAGAGTGGACGTAAGCTCACAGTTTTTTAGTCGAACCATTATAAATCTTGTGCATTTATTTTTTTGTTATTTATTTATTGTATATATTGTGGTTATTTATATTCTTACACTCAATCAAATTTCTTATTCTGGAAATTATTTTTTATTAATTTCATAATTAAAAGGAGTAACTTTTTTAATATTATTTTTTTCTTAAAAAGTTTGCAAAACCCAATTCACCTCCTTCTTGGATATTTTTTTGGGCAACAACCATTTCTCCCCTTTTTGTTAAAAAATGAACAAAGAATAAGGTGCATAATAATAAAATATTTATCCCTAATAAAGCCGAATCTCCCCCTAAGAGAAGCATGGGTAATCATAAAGGAAAAATAAATATATTATGAAGTGGTGTGAAGTAAGTCATGCAACGACAAATATATCTGCAACACTAGTACAAAAATTTCAAACTAGAAACAAATAATATCAGCTTTGATACAAGATTTTAAGAATAAGATACCAAGATGATCATAACATATGCCAATTTGAATAAAAGATTAAGCACAAGGCAATCATGAATTAAATGAATACGCAAAGACTCAAAACACAAAACATAACACACACACACACACACACACACACATACATACATACATATATATATATATATATATATATATGTATGTATAACCGCACAAATATAAATGAAGCACAACTATATATAGGTATAAACGACCACAAAAGAGACAAACACATAAGCTTTACACAATTGCGTAGAATTAATGTGTTTAAACATAGTGGTACAAAATGAAGGGGTGTGAACTGAAAATAAGAGAAAATGACCCACTTACTCAAAAATGTCCAAGTACATCTATTTGACCTTAATATTTTATCAACATTCGATTTAGCCTTACATGTTAAATAAAGAACTCAAAAGGATAAACAAACAGAATGCACACTTACCTAGAAATTTGATGATTCTTGAATCAATAGTGGCTAAACACTTAAGCTCAACTAGGACTCATTGTGCAAACCCATTGATATTCAACTAAACACCCTAAAAATATATATTATTTTTTCTCTCTTATTTTCTTTTGAAGATATCTAATTTTTTTAAGCATCAATGTAAAAAATTTAGCCTTGGCAAATTTTTCTATTTTTATTGTCTCTCAATATTTTAGGCTCTTGCCAACGGTGGCCATTCATCTAAAGGAGATCTCTCCTTTCGTGGCCCTTTCCTGTGCATACTCGTATTTTTAAAAATATCAAATAAACTCGCAGAGTGATGGTTTTTATATACATAACTCCTCCATAGTCAAAAGTTTTTATGTATACGATAAGATTATTAAGAGAACACCTTATATAGCTCATATGATGTATGAAGTTAAAATCCAAAAGAGATTGTAAAAAGCGTGTGTGGAGGCATATACAAAGTGAATCTATCATGAAAATCAATTTCAAACTACTTCATGTAAACATGATTAAGAACAATCTAGGGATTGAAAATCAAATCAGATGTCCTAGTCACATGGATACATGGAAAGAATGGGATTCAAATACACTAATACACCACACAATATATGTAAAACTAAACTACACATAAACAAAAATATTTTTAAGTTTTTAAATATTTTTCAAAATTATATCATTTTAAAAAGAACAACTCAAAATACAAATAAAATCGTTTTGTATTTTTCTCATAAAAACTTATAAAATGAAAAATCAAAATACAAAAGATAAACACGTCATAATACTAGCAATAACATGTAGCATGGAACACAATACTAATGTATGACAAAGATATAAGCAACCACTCATAAGATATAGCATGTGATGAATCGTGTGAAAGTGTGTGAAAGTCAACAAGCCTAACATTTAGTGCCTTTAAATTGGATTTCCAAACCTATATAGGTGTAACATGATGAACTTGGGCTTGGAGAACCTTAGTGACACTAGTCTGAATCTTACCAGGACCTTTTCCAATATCATAATAAAAAATCCTAAGGCGACCTTTCCTATCACAACGTGTGCAAGTGTAGATGCAAGGAATGTTACCTCTGGATTGACCTATTCTAATACCCCTAGCTTTGGTTGTCTCTCTCAAAATCATGGTCTTGACTTTAGCAGTGGAAGTATTTATGTCATCGAAGTCAATCCCACACTTGTCATATTTGATTCAGATGGTTTCTAATATCTTATCCAACATCTTCGACCTAAAATCAAAATGAAATTTAACATTACTCGAGTCTCTTAACTTCTCTTCTAACTGAACAATCCTGGACTTGAGAAAAATGCCTAGACTCTTCAAACGCAAGAAGATCCTTCTTCAAACCCTCAATCAAACCATAAAGGCCATCTCTCGCACCCTTAATATACTCCAGCTTCTCCTTAAGAGTCCTCTCACGTGCCCTAAGATCCTCAATCAATTTAGTAGTATCATCACATATGGCACGTTCCTTCACCTTAGCTTCTAAACACAAGTTAACCTTTTTTAATTTCAACGACTCCTTGTATAAATCCCAAAAGGCCACTCGAAGTTCACTATCCTCCTCCTCCTCCTCTTCTTCTTATTCTTAATTTCTCCACTCCTTACTCTCTTAGGAACGTAAAGATCAGAACTCGAAGCCGTCATGCTCATGATTATCTTCGATGGGGGAAGACACTTCACTTAAGCTCGCATAACTAACCATGAATACGGTGTAGTTGCGATCAGTGGGGGTAATTAACGTTTGCTTCTGACTCACTATCACTAATGGTGGTATTATATACATTTGGTTTCTTACCCTCATTCCTTAGTATAGTGTGACACTCACGATAACAATACGCTAACCCTTGATATTCAAAACACTTGTCTCGATCATTTACCTTATTAAAACCATCCTTATTCTTTCTATCACGGCCATTAAAGTTCTCATGCTTCTTTTTTAAACTATTTTAAAATCTATTTTCATCTCTAAGCTTAAGAAATTTCTTGAACTTCCTATCAAATCTAGATATCACTTCAGCATCAAGTTCACCGTCACTATTAAAATCTGATACATCCTCTTTTCGGGCTTTCATGGCAACACTCTTATCTTTCTTTGGAGGACTCATGTTTATCTCATAGGTTTAAAGGCCACCTATAAGTTCTTGGACTCTTATAACATCGGCACCACCTAGGGAATATTGAACCACAACCTTGGAATTGAATCTTCAAGGCAACAACCTTAAGATTTTACGCATCACTCTCGACTCAGGGATCGTCTCACCTAAATTAAACGAGGAATTAACAACATCTGACAATTTGGCATAAAACTCATCAAAATACTCATTCTCTAACATCTTAAACGTCTCAACTTAGTTGTCAGATTTTGTAACTTGTAAACCCTAATAATATATGTTCCCTCGTGTGTGGATTATAAAATATCCCAAGCATCCTTAGTGCTCTCCCAAGTCATAATGCATTTAAACTCTTCAACGATCACAACATAAAAATAACGTTGACACCCCTGAAATTAAAAGTCGAGGCACTATTTTCAATCGTTGTCCAAGAGACATATGCTTCAGGAGCACCACCTTCAGTAGGAGGAGTCCATCTATACTCAAATGAGTTCCAAACATTCTCATCTATTGATTTTAGGAAAAATCGCATTTGAGCCTTTTAATAGGGATAGTTTGACCTATCAAATAATGGAAGCCGGCCAACGGGAATGCTATTTCGGTTAAAATCCATTTAAACCCTAAATAAGAAAACAAAAATAGGGATCTAACACAGTAAGCTAGTGTAACCCGATTTGATACCAATCTCAGAAAGCTAATGTGCCCTAGGGCTTACAGAGAAACACCACCAATTTTGAATTTTCATAGTTTTAATAAACTTTTCACCGAATAAAATCACAAGTGTTGTGTTAAATAATTTTACCAATTTTAGTCTTGACCTAAGCATGCATCTAGGTAAGTATAAGGAAGAATAAATTAAGCAAACTGCAACACGATGATGTATAAGGAAAACCCATAATGGGAAAAATCTTAAACCACCCAGCCATACAAGTCCACTACGATATATGTCTAGTTACAAGAAAAAATTAGACTTACTCAGAGACTCGATGCCTTCAAGCCTTAATGCACTTCTTCATCCCTTGTTACCTTCTTCGCATCCATTATTGGACGCTTTCCAACATCCACACAACGTAGAAGCATTCCCACTTCTTGGTATCCCACTGTTCTTACTTGTCTCGTGACCAGTACAATCACCACTCAACACAAACACGATCTCTACTGCTCGAAGCACTCATAGTATAAAGAGCGAACCAATATGATGCAATAATGAATAGATCTCCAATAGACATATATATGTAAGATTCATAAATCTCAAACTTGGGTGTAAACTATGGTTTTGGTTTGGAAATTTTTTTCGCAAATCAAACACATAAACTTTGAGAGATTTTTAAACAAGTTTGGGCACTTAAAAATCTTGGAAAAGTCTCACAAAAATATGTTGCTCCGCATTCCTATTTACATGAGGTTTATTGAAAATGAGATAAGTATTAAAAACGGTTTGAAAAAACTAAAATTCTTCAAAAATTTGCATACGCATTCAAACGACTTAAACATTGTTCGAATGAAGTATAGCATCTCATTCGAACACTATTCAAATGACATTTCCAACGAGATTCCAACGAAGGGTAAAAAAAATCTCGTTCGAAGTCTCGTTTGAACAGGATATAACGAGGTACTTATACTCGTTCGAACGACTTCCCAAGTTCGTTCTAATGATGTCCCGAAAAAGTATTTTTCTCCTAAAATGTACTAAAAGAAATAAAATTAGTCTAAAACACTTAAAAATTGAGATTCTTTAGATAAGGAAGATGAAACTCGACTCGAAACACGATGTATACTTTATCTTTGGATGCTACAATCTTCAATAACACATCACATGCTTGAAGGACAAATAACTCAAGTCCTAACCTATGACTCAAATAAATTTCATCCAAACACAGAATAAAGCCAATATATATAAATTGTGTTATCATTAGAGATATCAATATCAACATCAAAGCAAGCCTCCATGGATTTATAAGATGAACTTGAAGAGTCGTTGACATGTCAATCATATTGACATCATGAAAATGAGTCAGTTAACTAATAAATATCAAGGCAACATGAATAAAACAATGGTTAAGTCCATTATACCAACATGTAGGGGATTGAGGAGAAGTATATGCGAATGGAGGGAATGAAGAAAATAAAGGAGGAAGAGAAGGAGACTACTCAAATAGAGGAGAAAATAAAGAATTTATAGAATGGCGAGGAGTAAGAGACTTGTAGGAGGAAAGTGTGCATATTTGAAGGGTAGAAGAATATCTGTGGCAATAACTTCGACACGATCACTTACACATATCATATTCTAACGGCATGCACATTAGCGCTCATTCCTTTCAAATGATGAATCGATTGAATAATCTAAGAGGACGAAGACAACTCATTTGTCACAATCATTGTAAAATCGATGTTTCGATTTGTGACAACTTATAATTATTTCGCTCCAAAATAAAATAGGAGATAATGGTAATGATACTTTAAAGTCTATTTATTTACTTACAACCTCAATACTAAAACAATGTTGATTTACTCACCAAAGGCCAAGAGCCAAAAGGCATGATCCATGGTTCACTTACTTTGTCAAGGGGACAAGTATAATCAAAATTAATGTCATTGTTTATTACCACTATACACATTACTTACCATACATAACAGACTAGTCTAGTACATCTACCTCCATTTGTAATACGTGAAGAAATAAAATTAAAATTTATGAGAGAATTTAAACAACACACATAAATTAATTAAAGTACACTCATAAAAATCATTAAACTCATATAAACACACAACATACGCATATAACAACAATACATAAGTGAAAGAGTATACACATTCAAACTAAGATATATGTATAAATTAACTAGTCTATGAATCCACTCAAAAGTACACGTGTATAATCTTAAGTACACATATATGTGCAGTGGTATACACATTCAGTCTCAAGTACACATGACACATTTAAAGTAAACCTCATTATTAAAATGACATACGCCCAATTACAACACATTTTATAATGCATGTGAGCAAATTTGTGCGTAAAATAAAATGTCAAATCCTCAAAATTTAAAGTACATGAAAACTCATTCAACGAAAGTATAATATAAATCCAACACGGTTGACACGAACAAAATGCAAACAATATTTAGGGAACTTGAAGGCTAAAAAATGGTTCGAAGAACAAAATAACATTTTTTACTAGCTATCAAATCTAATCACTTATTATTTTATAACAAAATGTACATACGACCAAAGAAGAACAGACCAACAGCTAAATATATGCAAATTAATTTAGAAAGGGTCATTTGGACAAAACTCAAGTTTGGTAATACGATATTCGATTTAACCTCATTTTTATAAATAATTAGGCATCACACCAAAATCATGAAAATTGTCAATTATTTTACAAAATTGACACATATTTTATCCAAAGCATCACTTATTTTTATGTAAATAGGTATGTATTTCATGCAAATCGACATGTTTTTACATTATTTTGGCTTGATGCCTAATTATTTGAAAAAATGGGGCTTATTCAAATATCGTATTATCAAAACGACCTATTTAGAAATCAAATTGAGGTCGTGCAAGTCACTCTGTTATGCCTCCTAAAATGACCACATATCAAATAATTGACTTTTTTGACTTCACAAACAAAGCTTATCCTTTTGTTTTAGCCTGCCCGACTATATTTTTATTTTGGAGTTTTGACTTTTCCCTACGAGATAATGTTGTAATTAAACATAACCTTTATATTTAAAAAAAATAAACTTAACTCGTCGCATGGGCATCATCCCGCTTGTAACTTATGCATTGCTCGCTTATACCGTATGCATATGGGGGTAAGTTTAACTATTAAAATTTTAAGGGGGTATCTATAAATCCAACATTATCTTAGAGGATAAAGTAAAAAAAATGTTATTTTGGGAGCAAGAATAACTTCATATTCAATAACTTAAGTTGGTTTCTTAAATAAATTGGGTATTAGAGTACTTGTATTACAACAATTGAAAATAAGACCCAGGGTAACCATATATACTTTAATCAACCCTACTTATCACAACTACGACAATTAAACAAGGAAAAATCACAAATTTTCCATATATTGCACGAACACATTTGCATCTCTAGATCAATAGTAGCCTTCTCTTCACTGTAGCGACCTAATGTGGCAACCCTTTGACTATTAACATCTTTACCATATAGGATATAACTTTGTCGTCCATTATTCAGTAGCATCCCTCCCCTCAAAATTTATATTGATCAATTTTACCCTAGTAGAATTGATAAGATGCATAATTGGGACATACATCTATTTTGAAATCCATGAATTTAACAACTTGACAATATTAGAAGCCAAGTCACTGCAATGTTTTGTTTAATGAAATGTGCGTAAAACCAATATTTAAGGGATAGAGTATCCAAAAATTGTCTAATCGATTATCCCCATCGATTACTTAGTCCATTCGTGTGCTTATTATTCTCCTTAACTATTACATCATATACATATGAATAGTCCCACGATGTTATAAAAAAAATCTTGCCACAATCTTCATGATTTTTTATTTAATATTCACTTTCACACGATGTATACAATATGAGTGTGTGGATAATGGAAAATATCCTCATGTAGACATTTTTTTTCGATAAAGAATAAATGTGATGTTGCTATCTTGATAAACTATAACTACCAATAAATTATGTAGAAACCATTCTTTGATATCCTCTGATTTTAAGTCAACTAAAGCGATTGGCAATAATTGATCTTTGAAAAAAGAAAGAAATAATAGATATTTGAAGGAAAAATGAATATATCACAATACAAATATATCGACACACAACCCTCATAATGTACCCACCATTCCAGTAAATTAAACACGCATTTAAAATGGTACGAACTAATGAAAGTAAGTACACACAATTGGACACAAATTCCAACGATCTTTAATGAAATTCACACAATTCTCAATAAGGTACACAAATGGCATATGATGTTCCCCGCATTAATAACAAAACTACGGGGTAAATGTCATAAAACTAACTTGTAATAAACACCTCAACAACCAGCTGTAATTACATGCCATTCAATCACATTAACACACAAATAATAAAATTACACAAAAAAATTTATTAATTACATGTAAATATAAAAAACTTCTTACCTTTAACACCATATTGCCACATTTCACTAGTAATATGGCCTCTTTACTTTCTCTTTACGAATGCACCGTTAAGAAGTAACACAACATTAATTAAAACCAACAACAAACCCATTACAAATAACAAAAAACCTCTCAAATAATCGAGTTTGAGGATCGACCGTAAGGGATTGATATCATGGTTAATATGATATTCAAAGAGTTACAACCCACATTGTTTAGGTGAGTAACATATATGTAATGAATTTAAGTCATCTAACACCGAGGCCTTTTCAGCTCCAGTGGTAGGGCATGTGGTTGGTGATACCATATGTTAGAAAATTGAATTTCATTAGCACCAGTTTATGGAATAAAACCCCATACAACTGTGTATGATGGTTAAAGTGAGGACAATATCACTGGTGGTAGATTGTGGTATTACATCCACATTAAGAACACGATGTGATCCCAATTTATTTAACAATAAATAATCGTTATATACACTGAGAAAAACAAAAAACATATCCTCATCACCATGCAACACACCTTTTTCCATTTATATCCAACACCAAGCATTACGATAACCATTCTCAAGACCGCAATTCTTCTTCCCATATCTCATTACATCAACAAGCTTAATCAAAGGCTTCTCCCCCACTTAATCAACCTACAAAGTCGAAACAACCTTCGAGTTCATCAACACACTATCTGAATTGCGAATCACACCACTATATGTGTACATATTATTTGAGTCTGAATATAAAAGAATTCACTAGTAGCATAAATAGAAGTGTTACTTCTCCACTTAAAACCTTCAAACGCATTTTTAAAACACTTAGCAGTCACGCGCGTCTTATGGTTCTTCATATCCACGTACCAAAATCCAATCTTAATTGAATACTTCATCAACTTATTGTGAAACTCCTTCACACCTCCTTTAAAACGTTGCTCAATATGACTTATATAAATCTTCCAATCCCAACACCACCCATATACTCCAACTCATCTAGATTTCTACCTTTAATAACAATCTCTTTCAAAGAAAAACCACTATCTCTTACCACAACAAGTTCAACTATTAACTAGGACTGTAAATTAATCCGGGTAAGCTCGAAGCTCGCCCGTTCGGTCTTATTTTCACACCGAGCTTTATTTTAATTTGAGCCGAGCCGAGGTTGAGCTAAAATTTTAATCCCGCATGAATTTCGAACCGAGCTTGAGTCGAACCTTGCCAAGCCCGAATTGAGCCCAAAGCCCAAACTTTGAATATATAAATAAATAAATAATTTTATATAATATAACATATTTATGTTAAATTTGTTTAATTAGGTTTAACAATTTTATTTCATTTACTACTTTTTACAAAAAAATGTTTATCTGCCATAATTCATTAGATTACAAGTGGTTTTCAATTTTGTGGTTTTATTGTTAATCTCGTTGTGGGCATTTGATTTATTAATTGCTCAAGTCACAATATGCCTTTGTTAGTGATCAAATAATGCCATATGCATGAAATTTAATTGGCCTTTGTAAGTTTTCACTCTTATTTCTCTTCTTTTAATTGAATATATTTCATAATTATATATTTTATTTATAAAATATCAATTAGAGTTTAGTGTGTATTGTTTCGTTATGATGGAAATACACGAAAAAAACACTAATTCAAACTTTTATAACAAAAAACTTGAAATCGGGCCCGCTCCAAATCGAGCCCGAAACCTGCAATATTTATGAGCCGAGTTCGGGCTTAGGTAGCAAAAATTAGTTCGGACTGAGTTCGAGCTTGAGCATGGGTAAGATAGCTTGAGTCGAGCCTGAGCAACCCCAAGCCCGGCTCACCCAGCCCAATTTACAGCTCTACACTTAACGTTCCCAAATCAATCATAAATTGACATAAAACCAGCCTTCACGATCATCCGAGACCTTAGCAGAGAACAAACATCTTTTCCACATAATAAAAAACACTTAGTTTCACCACTAAAATAATAGCTGAACGCAAAATTCCCTACTTTTAAACATGTAAACCTATCACACAACTCACTACATACATAATCATTTATACTGTCCTAAGAATATTAATAAATACCAATTTAGACATACAACTATACCTAACAACCCTACCCCATCCATTTTCACGTGTATAAAAATATAATAACTACATTTCACCAACGAAACATAAAAAGGCACATAAAAGACAATAATTAACAATAGTATACGCAATGATACCATCTACATGTACTATAAAAAATAAACATAACCAAAATTAACATGAACCATGCAATATATATGTGAAAATCTAATTTGTATGTACTTTTCAAACATAGTAAATAATCAAACTCTGATTTCGAACAAAGTAAAAGGAGACATCCAAAAAAACTTCTCGTTATTGTGAGATCAAAGTTTATCTACAAAACATTTAGCAATTCATTCAAACTTATATGATTAAAAACAAATGCATAAACTAGTTTCATAAAACACTGTAAATATCAAACAAACAAACAAAACCAACACACAATTTAATCTATAAAATAACATGAAATTGACTAACACTTGGACCATATCCAGTGGGAGATGTAAATGTTTAGATTTACATTGTTTCCATCCACAATGGCTAGGAAACAATGTACATTTAGAAAAGAGAAAGTCTAATGGATGTATAGATTGCATCCCAACTATAATATGTGTAGTAGTGGGCCCCATAATTGGGCAGGCGTCATTTTGCTGCCCAGACTATGGGTGGTTGTCTTTTGTCTGCGCTGCCAATCGAACTTTTGGGTAGATAAAAGGCACCCGCCCAATGTGAGCTCACCCCTAAATCGTAAAATGTTAACCATCTATATTATACCTGTCAATGGGTCGTGTTGAGTCGTGTTCGTGTCGTTTTTTATCGTATTCGGGTTTTATTGGGTTTGTGTCTAAACGAGTGACTTTTTTATCGTGTGAAAAAATCATACCCAAACCCGACCCGTTATGTTAACGTGTCGTGTCGTGTTCACTCGTTAATACCCATTAAGATAATGAATTATTTTGAATTGTATACAACTTGACATATTATCTCATTTTTGAACCCAAATAGACCCATTAATTCATTGACATTACTAAATCTCTCATTTAGTAAAATTCAGTATGATTAAATTAACATTACGCTACATAAATTATTTATAAGTTCCAAGAGTATATCTTATTTACTTAAATTAATGGGTCATGACGGGTCTTATCGGGTATTAACGAGTGAAGGAGGTCAACATTAACCCGACCCATTAACTATCGTGTCTTATTGGGTCAGTACTGATATGATCCGAATCCATTAAGGGTCCACTCATTAATTTATAACTTCGTATCGATTCGTGTCATGTTATCGTGTCGTCCCTCATTTTGTCAGATTTAATCTATACTCCCTTATACACATTTTTACACACTCCCACTAAAACTTCTATTAGAATAACGTACCTGAAAATGTCTCACAAATAGTTCATATAGTAACAAGATCATTTGCAAAAAGGAAAATAAAAAAATTACCTCACCAACACAATTCAATCAAGCAACATAATGTAGAAATCAAGCTTCCATAATAAAACAGTGTCCCTTTCAAGTAATCATCATTCCAAATTAAAATTACTATCCATATATACCTCTAAATAGTAAGGAAAGTATTGAAAAAGAACAAATCTACAATGAATTTAAAAGTAAAATTGTAAAAAAAAAAAAAAAAAAAAAATCTGAAAAAGATAGTGTGTTCTGAAAGTGACTTCCGACACTCAAATCCAATTAACCTGTGTGTCGGAATATAGCAACGTGTTCACAAATCACGCCATCTAGTGTTAGCTCTAATTAATAATGAGGTATACCAACTATGAGATAATTGCTGCCCCGAACATATGGCACCAAGCTGTACTACAAATCAAAACAAAAGAAGAGGTGCCTGTGAACCCCAAATTCATATCATCGTATACGTTTGTCCTATATTCCTATAACTCTCTCTTCTCGCACACTAAACGAATAGCGAGAAAGAGAGAGAAAGAGAAAGGTCAAATAAAAAAAAAATACACTATCTTATAACATCTAACATTTTGTGTTATGTTACAAACACCAACTTCACATTCTCATATTGACCTTCTGTTCAGTTCTTCAATTGATGTTTAGGTAATCTCCATCTTTTTTGACTCATCCAAACGGTCTATTGACGGAGTTTCGATCGCGGAGGTAACATTTTCATCCATTTATATATATGCCATCATTAATTTATTTTTATCTTATGTGTAATTTTATAATGATCAATTTTGCTTACGCGTAGGGCTAGGGTTAGGGCCTCAATGCCAATGGAAGCGTCTGTTGATAATTCAGACGCCTACTTAGGATCTTCGCCAAGTAATAGTAATTCGAGAAGATATGGAAATGGAATGCAGTTATCCGCTTCGAATTTTTTCCACTCGCCTTTGTCGACGTTGTTGGAATATTCTGGAATTCTGTCAACGCGTTCGAGTCATCAGGAATCTGATAATTTGATAAACACTAGTGTATCTCCTGTTTTTCGGGATAATTCTCAAGCTGGACGTGATGATTCTGGGGTAGGAGGACATACAGGGGAGGTTTCGATTAGGATTGTTGGTGCTGGTGAACACGAGGTTGATAGGGAAGTGAGTACACAGAATGAAGTGTTTCCCCAGCCAATGTCTAGATCAGCTTCGGCTACATCGGTGGCATCAGCTTTAGATGATTCTAGGAGTGATCGCGGGACGGGAGAGGGTGCTTTGCAATCCACGAATGGAAGTGTTGATGCTGCCGCTGCAGATGGGGTTGGGGTTAATAACAGGGATTCTTCTTACCAGAGATATGATATTCAACAGGCTGCAAGGTGGATTGAGCAAGTCCTTCCATTCTCTCTGCTCCTGTTAGTGGTCTTCATTCGGCAGCACTTGCAAGGTAAGCTTCGTTTAATAGCTTTTGGCACATTGTTCATGGAGTAGTTGTTATGCATTTAATCTGCTTAAATATGCTGATGATTATCCCATTTAATATCCAAACGCACGCTTTTATGCATTAATGTGCATACCAATGTCATTTGGTACCTTTGTAAAAGTTGTCCGACATGGTTTTTAGAACCTGACCTTGATATTATTTCCCCACTTGCCATCAAGCGAATGTAGTTTGCATTACATTTTTGGGCAAATTATATCTGATTAGCTATGATTCATCAAGTTCTTTTAAAATTCCCGTTCAAGTGAAATTGAAACTTTGACTATATATATATATATATATAGTTTTTATTATGCATTAAATTGAATAATTTGTTGTATTGTAGTAATCTAGACGGTAAACATTACTTTTGCAAAAGTAATTTGATAACATATGGGAAGTCTTTATAAAATAATGCTCAAAATGGAAGTGAAGGGGCATTGGCTGTATGTAGCCAATTGTTGTCATATAGTCCTCTGCACCCATGGATTGCTTCTTCTTCAACTTCTATTATTTTTTAGAGTAAATTACACCAAACCAACCTGAAATTTGAAGCTCCGGTAGATTTCACCCCTAAATTATTCACCTGATGGTCCCCCTTTATACGTTTGATGTGTTTCACTTTGGCCACTTCTGTTAGGGTTACATCCATTTTCTGATTCGAACTTGTCATGTTCATGGCACACATTAATTTTATTTAAAGGACACTGAAATATTGAAGGGGTTTTATGTAATTTACCACATATTTTTTTCTATGCTCTCTCTCTTTCTCCACATGTCCTGGGAAATCATAGTTTCTGCGTGTAGCGTACTGTTATGCTTGCTCAGTATCACTAATAATATGTTAGATTTATTGAGGGTAGTGTGATTTGAGTTGATTATATGAAGAACGTGATGCGTATCTGAGTAGTCCATATTTATGAATGCAAATAATCATAATAAATATATAAACAAAATAATATAAGTACAAAAGTTAGATTCCTTGCTCAAACCAACTGAGGGTTGGATAAGAGGGAGAGAACTAACACTCCAAATACTTTGAGATAGAACAATATGGAATGAATGTTCAAACATTAACTCTCAGAGTGCAAGGAACTATTATTGCAAACTACAAAAAGAATTAACTTGTATTATGCATGTGTATCTTTTATGTTGCAAGAGAGGCCTAAGCCCCAAGCCTTAAGAGCCTAGGCGTAACAAGACGTTTTTCCTTTTTTTTATTATTTTAATTATTTTCAGGCTAGTAATATAATAAAATAATACATACCTTGAATTTTGAAAATATATCCATATGTTTGGTAGCCATCTTTCTCATATTCATGCTCCATAACCAATATTTGTCAACTAATACTTTGTTTTTAAAAAAAAAGTGTCGCTTAAGCCTTTTACCAAAAATAAGGCGTAGGCGATGCGTTTCTCTCAAGGCTCAAGCCTAAGCGGGCCTAGGCGGAGCCTAGGCGGGCCTTTTAGAACACGGCTAAAGTGACCTTAGAGACTAAGCTATTACAACTTTACCTTACAAGACTAAGTTATTACAACACTCTCCTTCAAGGTGGCGCGAAAATATCAATCAATCCATAAGAAGCGCTAAGAAGAGAATGACTAACAACCTTGTTAAGAACTTCACAATAATGCAAAACTGAAGAAGCCTTCTCACACCTCTTTCTATTTTCTCTCTAAAATGCCACACACAAAAGGTGAGAACAACATCCACCCCAAATTTGTGCCAAAAACGGTACCCACCTGACCCACCCAAATAAAGTTGATATTGAGACAAAATGGCCGATGTGGCCAACGCTCTGCCACCATAAACAGAGTAACATATAGGATCCCCAAAAAATAGCTCATCAAGGCCATCAATTGACCACCAACAAATATAACAAGGCAACCAATAATTATGGATGAAAGAACAACTCAATTCAGTCCACACAGTTTTAGTTGACCACCAACAAATATAACAAAGCAACAACAAAAAAATCTTTAGCTCATAAGAGATGAAAAGGAGTTAAAGAGTACCTTCAATTGCATATAATTGATGAAGAAACTACTTCACATACCAAATATTTACTAACAATCCACCAGATTATTTGAAGAATCCCTTTCATTAAGGGAAAAATTTGCCAAAAAAATTGCAGAATTAACTTCCAAAATGATCAACCCTAGGCCAATCTTTAGTAGAAGAACCCCTATGAGGAAGTAGAGAGGTTCACAACCTTAGAATTTAGGAAAATAGGAGTCTTCTTTTGTGTAAACCCTTAGTGGTGTAAACCCTTGGTGGAGGAGCTTCTCCGGACATAAAGCTTAGACAAAAACCTTCTGTTGTAATGAATACGAAGAATGAGGAGAGCTCCATTGCGAGGGCACCCCAACCAATAACCCAAGCATGCTTTAATATAACCGGTATTGTGATGTTGCTTACAGTTGAAGCTCCGGTAAAAAAATTAGTTGCAACTATCAAGTTATTTCTAGATTGGAAAAAATAGCAGAGGTAATCGGACCCCACAAAAAACAGGATAGACATGGAAAGAAGAACGTACATTAACACTATAAGCATTGGCCACCAGTTGTACAAAGCACAAGCCAATATTTGCAATACAGTTCCTCAAGAGACCAACATAGCCATGTAAGCAAGCTTCCCCATGTGTAAGCAAACTATTACTTAACCTGTAGCTCTTCCTTCATCAACTTGCTTCAAATCCTGGAGGGAATTCATAGAAAGGAGTGGATAACTCAATTGCTTGAAATGAGGTGTATAGAATCTGAGAGTATGTATCGGGTTGTTTTCTTTTTATATTCCCGAGGAAGAATCTATGTGTCTTTTGGACTATGGGACTATATGAAAAGGGTCCTAAAACCCAAAATATGGGCAATGAGAACGCCAACCACTCCTTGTTCATTTCAGACCACCGAATTTGGTTCTTGGAACATTGTGACGGAAGGGACACCACCCACCAACAAACCATCTTAGGTCGGTAACCGTTCAAGCCACAACTGCAAAGAAAAGGGTGAACCATTAGATCCACGTGGACATCAGGTGTAACATTAGATGCACTAGGACAACAACAAGTCCGACCTACTGGAACCCATCACCAACCACCAAACCCCTCCAGTGGTGGCCGACAACCGGTTGGCCTTTGACGAGCACAATGACGACTTTGATTGGTAGCTCCGGTGGTGTGTGGGCCTGCTGTGATCGGAAGAGGGAAGAAACCCTTTCATCGGACGGGTGGCTATGGCTGCCCGTCGTAGTAGGCAAATCAAGATGATGGATGCCTTAGCTCTAATACCAACTAGAAATGTATTATTAATGTGCATCTTTTATGTTACAAGATCTATATTTAGGGTGTACAATACTTAGTCGTTAAGTAAATTTATGACTTAAATGACCTTACAAGACTAAGCTATTACAATATTACGACACTACCCCTTAAAGTAACCTTCTAAGTTATTACAACGAAACTTTAAAGGTCAGAAGTTGTAGGTGTATGTTGTGTGTAGTAAATGCTGAAAATGAATGTTTAAATGGGGTTTGAGGTTTGAATAACCTCTAAGCAAGGGTTAACTTGACTAGTTGAGTGTTTAGACTCCAACTTCATCAAATGTCGTTGACCGACCATTATGCCGTCAATTAAAGTTGGCGAAAATTTACATTTTGGAGCATACCTTGTAACAGAGGTTGTGAGGTTGCGTGAACGCAACTTCATTCTGATCCAATGTTTTTTTGATGCTACTTTTTCTGAAAATGTCGAGAAGGCTATCTTTGAAAATATCAGTATATGTATAATAATGCATACACTACCCTCGAGGTCTCACTTTCTCGAGAGAGCCGCGAGTTGTCTCGAGTGACCATGTGAGGTCATTCGAGGAACCTTGATGTTCGTTCTTCATTTGTATATGAAGTGGTTAAGCCTTGACTTAATGATGCGTTGATCCCTACCCTTCTATCCAGCTCTCTCGTACATCCCTGATGAGCATCCTCAGTAGTCCTAGAACCATCTTCCCCAAATGCCACCTATGTTAAGGTACGGAGAAAACCTCCTTTACCTGCCAGCTCAAGAACCATTTTTTGCGTTCTTCCTTCACGTCATATATCTAGGTTAATCACAATGTATATAAAATTGATTCTAAGTGAGGGGCCTTTGTTTATACTAAAGTCTCTCTAAGAACCTCATCGATATAGATTTCTCGAGGACCTTGCAACCTCTACACAAACCGTAATTTCTTTATTTATTATTACTAAAATTGTAGAGTCCCTACTACCATAATATTTGATTATATTCTCACAGAAGTTAACTAAAACTTACTAGTTAATCAAAGCTTAGACATCACATTAGTTGCAGTTTGCCGGGTGATTTCTTTTGCTTTACTTAGTCTGCTGGGTATGGCCTCTCATGTGCTGAAATGCAGTTTTAGCTGCTTTTGCATTGTTTTTACTCTTGCCTCAACAGTCTTCATGTCAAGTCAAGTAGGGGTGTGCCAGATCCAAACCAAACCTATAAAACTGAGTTATCCAATCTAAATTGGATTGAATGTAGTTTTTGAAAAATCGACCTCAATTGAATTGACTTTGGTTCTATGTATTGAAAGACTGATGATACCAATCCAAACCGACTATATATAAAATACTTTCAAAAAGTAACACGTGTCATATTTTTATTTGTCAGAGTGTACTATTAGTTTGTAGTCATATACACTTTATCATTTATACACATGTCATATTGAGTTTATTGTATTGTATGTAATCTAAATCCAATCCAATTTTAATCCAAAAATGCTCGAATTAAAAGAATCGAGAACGATTACAATAACCGATCCGATCCAATTGGATTTCAACTTCAGTTCTTTTTGGATTGGGTTCTGAAATTAAACTATTGTCTTCAATTGGATTGGATGTGGTTTTCTTGAAATAGGTCGGCTTCAACCTATATGCATGATGTCAAGACTCAAGAAGAATTCACTAGCTTCGTTGTTTCCTTTAGTATTTCTTTTTTTAGGCATTAGTTATGCTGCTGGAACTCATGCTTACTGGATTTTATTTTGGTTATTTTGAGTTTGAGCGTTCTCTTTGGCCGTTATAATTTTCCATCTTTAGTTGAAGATTTATTTTTCAAGCGGCTGTTTGCTTCTAGCTATTGAGCTTTGACTCGTTGCGAGGAATTACAGGTTTTTTTGTTACAATTTGGATTGCTGCTGTTATGTTCAAGTCCAATGATATTCTACGGAAGCAGACCGCTCTGAAGGTGCTGTATATTGTCTTTCCATATTCTGAACTTCGTTTTCAAATTGATTTGCTGTGACAAATTCATAATCGTTTTGTCTTCTCCACTTTTCTAAATTTGACTGTTAAGCAAATAAATGGTTGTTGTATGCAGGGAGAGAGAAAAATATCTGTTCTCATTGGCATATCCCTTGTGTTCATTCTTCATGTGATTGGGTTTTACTGGTGGTATCGGAATGATGATCTTCTATATCCATTAGTCATGGTCCCTCCAAAAGCTATACCTCCTTTTTGGCATGCTATTTTCATAATCATGGTGAATGGTGTGTTCTTGTTACTATCTTTATTAAAATTGCTACTGTCTACAATTGTTGCAAATTATATTGTGGAGTAGTGTAGGAGTTCTTTTGTAGTTAAGAGTATTTGTTCTCATAAATCTAGCATGGAATGGCGTAGTTTTTAGGGAATCGTGAGAAAGTGTTGAAATCTCTACAATCCGTGTAGTTTGCATTACCTTCTTAGTAGCTTTATACACGCAAAATATTTTTGATTTCTTCTAAAGCAGGTTCTCTTATTAACTCGGTAGAAACTCTACGGTTTCTGCATTTCTCCATTTAGCTTGTCCACTTCTACTGAATTTTGGTATTCAATTATTTATTTATTGTGTTTCATAATTGAGTAAACATAGGAACTCATGCTCCTCTGTTCACCTCCATGGACACAAACCCTTCCTTACTCACCCCCACCCCCCCCCCCCCCCAAAAAAAAAAAAAAAAAGAAAAAAAATAAATTTACAAGTGAGACATCAGGCATCACCTGTTCATACGTTGCCATGTATTGTTTTTGACCTTGTCCGTCAACAAGGAAACTTATTGAGTGTGTAGTGAGAAATTACAGTTGGTTTATCGCAGATACGTTGGTTCGCCAAGCAGCAATGGTTCTCAAGTGTATTATATTGATGTATTTTAAAAACAGCAGGGGGAGAAACTACCGTAAGCAGGTGAGACAATACATATGCAATAAGTCAATTCAGATAATCCCTCCCCCCTACCCACACAAAAACACACAAAAGTTAGTTAGGGCCCGTTTGGTTATGTATTCAGAAAACTCGATTTAAATACAGTTTTAAAATTCAGTTTTCTATGTTTATAAAATTGGTGTGCGTTTGGTAACCTTGTTTTTAAATACAATTTTCTAAAAATTTGACAAAATTGGCAAATTTGAATATTTATATTATACATATATATGTGTGTGTATATATATAAACATACATAAAACTTCCATAGAGGCCTGATACATACATACATACATAAAATACATACATTATAAATGCATAAATATATCATGTGTTCTTTATGTAATATTTAATGAGGTATGTTGGGGAGTTTGACTATACATACATAATACAAATGCATACGTACATACATACATATGTACTATATATATATTTTATACTATTCCATACATTAATAATACATGTATAAAACTATATATAAGTATCATGTATGTATTGATAATATTATTTAACATATGGATCTTAGTCTATTATATAATTTAATAAAATATTAATATATGTAATTTTGTGAACATGTACATATATATTTTTTATTTATAAAAATTACCCGCATATCAATGTATTATATATTTTTATAATATATTAAGCGCTATAAATGCATAAAATATTAAGAATGAATAATTCTGAGTTGAAAAATAAGAAAAGAAAACACCCTTTTGCTATTTTCTGAAAAACTTGATTATAACACATAAATATTATAATCCAGTATTTAAAAATAGGTGTGCCAAACGTAAATTGCTGTCAGAATTGTATTTAAACATAGAAAACAGAATTATTATAGTTGCTGACCAAACAGGCCCTTAGGTTCTATCTATTTCTTTTTCTATCTATATATATTTTCCCAGGCCAATTTTCTTCATGTAATGCGGAATAGTAGTCCTCTGGAATGTCGTTAGCCTCTTACTATAGAATTTTATTTTATAGGGTCAAATGCTCACTTTGGTTGAGTATTTGCTGCTGCTATACCGTGCCTTGCTGCCAGCTCCAGTTTGGTACCGTTTCTTTCTAAATAAAGAGTATGGGGGCCTTTTTTCATCATTAATGACAGGGTTGTATTTGACTTTTAAGCTTACATCTGTTGTTGAGAAGGTATAATATTCTGTGGGTTGAGCTCTTTATTTTTTAGCCTTGTACCCTTTTCATATGTATAATTCTTGTGCATGGATCTTATACTGTATTTTTGGCACCTTTTGGGTTGGAATTCTTCAGGTGCAATCTTTCTTTGCTGCTTTGAAGGCATTGTCTCGTAAAGAGATTCATTATGGAGCTTATGCAACGTCCGAACAGGTAGCCTTTTCTCTTTCTATCCAGTCTTGCTATAATTTTTTTTTTCAGCTGAAGTTTTTGCTTTTGAGTTGTTGCAGATGAATAGCTACATTCATACAGCTTTCTTTCCTTATTCTTCCCCACGTGTCAGTGCATGTTTATAATGTATATGTTTTGTATGAAGCCCATTCCAGACCCTCATATTAAATAAAACAAGCGTTCGTAGACAGCATTAGGCGCATTTACCATCTAGGAAGAAAGTAATTATTGTTGATATTAAACCCCGCCTAATATATATGTAGTGATTAACATTTTAAACAGGAGTACAATAGGAGGCATACCTCTTTGCTGCCTTAGAAAAGTTGAAATCTTGCCAAAGTGGTTGATGCCTGTGTTGCTTTGAGCACATGGATCCTTTCCTTTGGTATTATAATAGGAGTTTGGGTTTTTAACTTCTGGTATTTTGTGCTCCGTGCATCTCATCAAAGTTTTGTCGTGAAAGTTATTTTGTTCCAAAGATACGTGCAAATCTATGTCGTGTAATATTTATGCTGGCATTCTTTTGGTTGCGCTAGCTCAATGTAGGGAAAGGGAATTGAGGATTTGCCTAGGTTTGGCTAAAAAATCTTGCACTTGATATTCACTTTTACTACCTCCACAAAGGAGATTAGTGTTTTAATCGATTCTCGTGTATTTCAAGCAATTAGATAATTACATTGGAGAGCAGTAGAGGATGTATATATATGGTTACCCTAATTGGATTTGAGTCCCAACTACCCCTTAAGCTATTCAGGAATAATCCTTGTGAACATGGTTCAAAGTCTCGGTATCGGACACCCGATTTTCAACTCGGTCGCGGTATCGGTCGCGGTATCGGGCGATACACAAAGTTATGCTATTTAGAGAGCGTAAAAAATTCCGAAAAAAATATAGAAAATTCTAAAAAAATAAGATTAACAATGTGTACCAATTAGATACTTTCAAAACCATCATTTAATATGCATTGCATAATACAATTGGTTATATTGAAGCATGCCGAACTTGTCAGATTCAATATTCCATAATAAATTAATATTAATATTGAAAAACAATCTAATGACATTTAGAACTTGATAAAAAATAACAAGCATTTGTTTCATAAATTTGCATTTGTTTAGGAGCCATTCTACAAATTAACAAGCATTTGTTTCATAAATTTATTAATATGCGTACTAAACATTATTACAACCATTCTACAAAATAACAATATTTTTTAGCATTCTAAACATTATTTGTATATAAGTTTTATGAATTTTGAACAAGACATTTATTTTTGGAAATTTACAGTTACTAGACATTATTTTAACACAAGTTTTAGTAATTTTGTACAAAATATTATTTTTTCGAATTTTTAGAATTACTAAAAATTAGTTTAAATATTATTTGAACAAAACATTATTTGTACATATGTTTTAGGAAATTTGTACAAAATATAATTTTTTGGAATTTTTAGAATTACTAAAAATTATTTTAACATTATTTGTACATAAATTCTCTTTAAACATTTTTTTGGTACAGAAAAAACTTTAAAACATAAGGGAGTTGTAAATATTTTGATTTTGTAGAGAAAATGAACTATTAAACAAAATTTAGATTTCTACCATTTTGATTTTGTAAATATTTTTCTAATTATTTTTACCAAATTGACATTTTTTAAGAATTAATACAACTTTATTTGTTAATTATTTTTAACAAACCAGAACCATTTTTTTTAAATAGTACCAATTTATTGATAATTTTTTCCCTAAATAATTATCAATTCTCCTAAAAATTAATGATCTAAAAAATGTACAAAGAAAATAAGTAACTAATATTAAGTTTTTTTAACGAAAATAATAGTAAGCTCATTTAAAGCATGTAAATGCAAATGTCTCTTATTTTGTATACCATGCTACTGAAGCTTTTAAGGGAAACAATAGGATAAAGCAAGACAGCTGGACTCCAAAACAGCTGGACTCTAGTATCACCCATTTAATAGTAGCTGACTTCATTTTTGAAAAAACCAAAGGCAGGTGTAGTTCATTTAAAAAGAACCTCACCTGATGCCTTACCCATTTACATATTTCCAACCAAAAAACCTTAGCTTTTGCATTTTAGCTTTGTAACTATCCGTTTCAGCTATTCACCACAACACTATTCAATCAGCAATGGCGGAAAGCTTTTTGGGTAAAATTCTTCCATTTTTTTCTTCTTTATTTCAACACGCCCCTTCTTTGCTGTTTTTTTTTTTTTGAAAAGCAAATCTCGCCCGATATCTCATTTGTTTCTCAGTTTCGGCCGATATTTTGGCTAATATATCGAAATCGCCAAGAAATCGCCGAGAACGAGCGATATTTTACTGATTCAATTTTTTTTTTGAATCGCGACTCGTAATCGGTGCGGTGCCCTACGATTCCGAGTCAACTCGGCCGATTCCGAGTTGACTCGGGCGCTACTTTGAACCATGCTTGTGAATATGTTTTATTCTTGCTAAATAAATCTAAATAATATTTGAATATCCCTTTTCTCTCGGCTCCTATTGCAAGTGCTCCACGTAGGGCTGTCAATGGATCGGATTTTATCCGAATCCGATCCATTTAAGCGGATATGGATCATGCCCAAAATCCGATTATTTGATTATCCGATAATCGGATTACCCGATTACCCGTTTATTAAATGGAGCGGATTTGGATTCATATGCTCTGATCCGTTAATAATCCGATCCGATTAATATATATATAGAGAGCGGTTCTCATGCATACCCCAGTTTGCATACCGCTGGCGCGGACCAATTTTGATAAAATAGTAAAAAAAATATTTTTGAGCTAATTTTTTTTATATAGTTTTTAAACATTTCAGTAGGGCCATATAAAAAAAATCAGCTCAAAATGAATTTTTTTACTATTTTAAAAAAATCAGTCAAACTTTGTCAGTTTTTAACAACTTAAAAACAACTTAAAAACAACTTAAAAACTGATAAAGTTTGACCGATTTTTTTAAAATAGCAAAAAAATTCATTTTGAGCTGATTATTTTTTTATGGTCCTATTGAAATGTTTATAAATCATAAAAAAAAATCAGCCCAAAAATATTTTTTTTACTATTTTAAAAAAATGGTCCTCATTCAGGGTCCTCAAACTGGGACCTCACTTGATCCTTTCCCTATATATATATATATATATGTATAAATTATAGCAATTATTGTATAGTCCCTACTATAAATATATATTTTTTAAAAAGGACACATATTATTAGTTTAACCCATTTAGTCCCTTAAACATTCAATATTCTCTTATTTTTAGAGGTCCGCGCCAGCGGCGCTCCCTCTCCAAAATAAGTGGCAAAGGACTTTTTTAAAGCAAAATAAAAAAGCTTGGACTAAATGAGTATTAAAAAATGTTCGAGGGACTATTTGTTATATGTCCCTAAATTATATATAATATATATTTTTTAATTAATATATATTGTATTTAATAATATTTTACATATTTATTATAATAGTTCTTATTTCATTATTTATTTTTTTGGAACATTTGCAAAATAAATTTATGAAATAAGAGTTGAAAATAAAAATGTTACAAATCAAGTTTAACATAAACGGATAATCGGATCCGATCCGAAGCCGTTTAACATAAACGGATATGGATTTGGATTTGCCCGATCCGATCCGAATCCGTTTAACATAAACGGATATGGATTTGGATTTGCATCATCCGGTCTGAATCCGATCCGTTTACAGGCCTAGCTCCACGCTCCATCGTCTACATCACTCTCCCATTCTTGACGAAAGCTAGAACGAGCTTTGGAAGAAAATTGTTTGTGTCCGTGTTGTACAAACAAATACCTCTAAAAATTTGGAGTTCTTTTTTTGAAATTGCTTTTCAACATTATTTCTTGGCCTAAGAATGAAATTACCTATAAATTGAAGATTTGGAATAAATACAATTTTTTTGAGAGAAATTCCACCAATCGATTCACATATTTACACAATCAGCTTAATCACAACGAAACCTCCATATGTGGCCCAACCCCATTCTCATTATTTAAGCGGTCAAGTGTATTAGGCTAAACTTTTTTGGCTGTTTAAAGGGCCCAAATCCATATTCCGATCTCAAATTGACCCAGAACCATTAGGCCGCAGTGTACCCCCGAGATCCTTTTGGGTCGTACATGGGATCTTCTCCCAACACATCTGAAGCCTTTCCCAACATTTAGATGCTCACCCTTGGTTTGACCATTTCCCGGTTGCGACAATGCTAAATTCCATGACGCCCGACCACACAACATGCCAACATGAGTTTATGTAACCCTCGCCCACCACAGGTTTTAGGTGTTGATTAAGGCTGCCTTTCCAACACCCGTCCCAATCATCTCCCTGCCAACATTAACACCTCCCGATGAAGAAGAAGGTGTTTCTGGATAATAACCCGCCCTACCTACTGAAACGCCAACACCATCCATCTTCCCCCCTTCAAACGTTCTTCAACCGCCCACAAACCGTTGCTCGCAAGCTCCTCCTTATTCGCCAAAACAATTGGCAAAGAACAGTCCACTCTCCCTCTTCTTTCTACTCTTGCATCTCCTTTAGTATTCTTCTTCATGTTTATAAATTTTCTGGAACAATTTTCTTCACTAGGCAAAAAAGGCCTTTTTATCAAAACATGTCATTGACTGATTGGAATGAAAGTCAAAATTGGCTCTTTTTTTCATTTTAACAAAAAAAAAAAAAACATTTTCCTGTGTCTAAAAATTTGTCTTCTTTACTGCGTCCTAGCAAGCGGGTTTGGGGGGCTTTTGAAAAACAAGCCTGATCTGCCACAGAATTAAAGGGCATTTCCTTACTCGGGTTGGGATTACTTGACCCAATAGAATTCGCAGCATTTAAACAAGTAGAAGAGCCCATAGGCTTGCCCACCACTAGCCCCAACTTGTCATGCACAGCCGTATAAATCTGCTTACAGCTGGAACCCCCCTTAGTATTCAAATCACACTCCTTTTTCTTCTCTCCCCTCATCCCCACTTGCCACTTAACCTACCCCTTATGGCTCTGAAAAGTTCCTCTCCCCAAATCTGTAAAGGTAGCCTAACAGCACTAATCAGCCACCTAACTTTTTTTTCTCCCCAGTAACCCCAGTGGGTGCCATCTGTCAAGAAAATCTGGAGCTCCCTTGAACTGCCACTGATTCGACTCTAAAATTCTTGAAGCCTCTTTCTCTGAAACAAACACAAGCAAGAGCAGGTGGCCATTCAACTTGCAGTTGTTAATTCCTCGCGGTGATTTGCATCTCTCCTTCATCCAAGCTTCTAAGCCTTCACATGATGGAGTTTCTGCCATGGCACCCCAAATACGCCCTACCAAAGCACTTTGCAAGAATGCCTGTCTGGAACGGCAAGAACCCACATAAATATTGATTTCTGCTGTAGAAGACACACCACCATGGACGATAATGCGGCCTGAAGGCCAGGGTTGAACCATGGCAGCCTTCAGATAGGAGCTCTGCCACCCATCTCGTTTCCCCAACTCTCTCATAGCATCCCCAGATAAGGACTCTCTCTAGGTGTTGAGGCCGACAGCAGACTCCACCTTCAGCACCGACGTAATCCCATTCCCCTCCTATACTCAGCTCAGGTATTTAAAACCTAGTCCGCAACCCTGCTTCCTTCACCACTATGACAAAAGAGCCTCATTACAATGATAATAGGAGCATGCAGTGACCTCTCGTACTCTATTCCATCTCCTTTTGTAAAATCTACCCCTTATTCTCGAGGCTTCACATAAGCCAGAACTTGACCAGTAGTCCTCCTCTTATCCAAAAAACCTGTTAGCGAATATCCCCTCCCCTTCTCATTGAATCTGCTTCCATGGAGTTCCTTGTTACATAATTATTTTATTCAATATATATTTTTCTTTAAATTGGTGAATGAGAAATTTTGTTAAATTCAATGAACTTTTAATCTTTAGTTGTTTAGAGTCAACAGATTTCAAGTCTTTTTTTTCTTTATTTTTTTAATTTATATAAATATTCAAAAGTTTACTTTAAATTACTAAATATTAAATTTTCAATTAAATATTAAATTATTAATTCAAATAAAATAAGAGTTATTAAAAATATTAGAACAAAAGAAAAAGGGTAAAAATGAATAAGAATTACTAAACATAATAAACAAATGGAAAAAAGCCAAATAACCATCGAGGAAAAAGGGAAAAAGCCAAACAGATCAGAAACCATCGGAAAAAATCAGAGCTGAAGCCGAACAACCGTGGAGAAAAAAAAAGAAACCAAACATATCGATGCTTCGAAAATCGCATCTGTTGAGAAATTGAAGGCTAGCGAACTCAAAAGAGCGGAGAGATTGAATAGAACTCCAGCAAGAGCTTACCTTTTTAGGGTTTCTTCAGCAGCTCCTTTCGTCAACTATCTATTGAGCTGTAAGTTCTTTCTTTGTCCTTTTTTTTAAGGTTCAAAATTCATTTAGTTTGACGCCTCTGCACCTCAGCTCAATACGCCTTGACGTTTACCGCTGTCGAGGCGTGAGCCTCTTTCATATCACGTGGGGCTTAAGACTCGGTGCATTTTTTCCACGCTTCGCTTCGAGTGCTTTTTTAAACATTGGTTCCTTGGTTCCCCTAATTGGATAGAAGTCCTAACCATTCCTAAAGTTATTCTGATTTAGTCCACACTACATGGTTTGCATCACATGTAATCCATGTTTACCTAAATTTGCGATGAACACTTCATCCCCGCCTATAAAGTTGAAAGTTTTCCTGATATGTTATATCAAACAATCCATGAGACAGTCATTAAGTTAATGGTTGGAGACAACATAATGGTAAAGTTATTGAGTTCTTGCTGGTGGTTTTGGATCATTTTGCTCTATTTCATTGGAGTTTACATTCACTGGCAGTTGTTAGGATCTTTTCTCATGTTCCTTCAGGGCCCTTCTATAGCAAAATTTGTTATCTTAAGTTGAATATGATATGATGCAGGTAACCGCAGCAGGAGATTTGTGTGCTATTTGTCAGGAAAAAATGCATGCTCCAATCTTACTTCGATGTAAACACATATTTTGTGAAGACTGTGTATCAGAGTGGTTAGTTTTTTGCTTTCATTTGGCTCTAAATTTTTAATTGTCAAATCAAAATATTTTTTTCTAGATTTTGTTAATTATTATTTTTACTTTAATGCTGTTTAAAGAGTTGCACTATCTAGACAACAATTGGAATGGAGGGAAAATCTGTTCAGTACTACGTCTAATATTCTAAAAGGCGCTATTCAGGAGTCCTTCTAGTGCATTGCCATTTTTTTTATATTTTCTTGTGGCTGGCATCTTTTTTGTAATATTTTAATATAATCTATAAAAAACACATTCTAGAAATGCACGAGGTTTTGAACCACAAATTTCACATAATTTTTTCTACAAAATGGTTTACAATAAAATAATTTTACTTCCTAAAAATGCTTGAGTTCTTGAATTAATCGTTTTCCATACATCAAACTCAAACATATGGACTTTTCTAACGAAAAAAACACAAGACAAAAATATAAACTTGTCAACTAAGCGTCAAGATCTTCTCCATTTCCTTTCGCGACTCTTGTCATCAGGCTTAAAAGCCTACTCATCTCCTACATTTCCCTTCTCATTCGATACAAAATTTTATACGTCAAGTTCTTGACCTTCCACATTTCTAGGACTTCTTCTAAGTTATAGGACACTATCAGCTTTGAATTGTTCTCCAATTATTTCCCAAGTCTCGAACCGGCACCAACTTCATCATCATCACCATCAATAATCCATTTTCTTTCCCTTAAACCTTTTGTTGTCAATGAGGCTTGCATCAAATTGGAGATAAACTAGATTATTCAACCTTGTTTTATGTACTTAATATTTTTTCCTTGTATGCATCTACAGAAAAGAAAAATATAAGTGGGAGGATCTTTGAAGCCATTCTTTGTAAATTGGGTGTTAGATTGGCATACTTAGTCACTAGATAAACAAAATTAGTAATAAATAATATTATGTAGTACTCACCTTTGTCCCAAATTAAGAGTCTATAGTTCCTTTTTGGTCTTTCCCAAGATAATAGTTTACTTTCTTTTTTACACAGCGAACCGAATTCCACGATTTTGACCTAGTGTTCTTCTTGGCCATTGATTGAGTATATCCTTAAACTATACAAAAAATATGATATGGACTCTTAATTAGGGACGGATGGAGCATTAGATAATAATGTTATAATATTCAATATTTTTATCGGAACATTGTCTTCATTCTTAGCACATTTTGCCATGGAAAATTGTATCCCAGACACACCCTTTAACTTTTCTTATACTTCAACAACTCCACATTTATAAGACGATTTCGCATATCAAAGTCATCGGGAAAGATATCTTAACATATGGATAAACCATAGATGTCAAAAAATTCCGCATAGGTGCAAGGCACACTCACCGTGCCCTGTATGGGCTTTGGCAAAGTGACTTCAAAGAGGTGTGCGCCTAGGGGCTTCCTCACTTGTCTAAACACGTCTGTTTGAAGTTATCCTTAAACCATTAAAAACTTGACTTTTTAATACATGGGCCCCACAAGTAAAAGTAAAAGGGCTCTTTTGTTTGTTGGCTAAAGTCATTAAAGAATTCCCCGCCTCCCGCACAAACACACCATGGAACACATTTGCCTTAGTTTCAACTGTTGAGCCGAAGCAATGAAGGGAGGGTTCGACCTTCGATGAAGCAAGCTTAGGAGCGACGCCAACATTCCTGCGAAGGTCGCGACTTGCCAACTTGAATCTTTGTCAAAGTAATAGGATCAAAAGGTAGGTTGTCAAATGTAATGGACTATCAAATTGACCTTGAGCTTTGGCTTGAATGATCTCCAAAAATGGATAGTTAACCTCAACATGTTTGGATGCCTCTTTGATTTCCTCATTTGCCTGTTTTATTTCTCCACCTATGAAATCAACAAGGCAAAGCACCCCCATCAAAGGATTAAACACTTCCAAACATAGTGTTATGTTATTTCAAAAGGCCAAAATCGACACGATGGCGTACGTGACTCTCCATGCATCACTCGTTAACATCATCATTAAATTTTCTTTCTTTTCTTCCAAATTTTGCAAAGACGGGAAAGAAGTTGTAAACCTAGTGACCCTCGATCTCACTATGTATTTTTTCTTTGTAAATCTTCTCATCATCACCTTTTTGTGATGTGCTTAAATGATAAAGTGAAAGCCATTACTTTTTCACTTGTTTTTAAACCCATATTACTCACCAATTGCTTCACGCATAAACTTCAAAATTGTTGCACATGAAGTTCCCAAAATGTTGGGCTTATTTTTTAACAAATCCACCGCGACCATGTTATTGAAAGCATTATTCATCACAACTTAAACAACATATTGTGGCCAAACGTTTTTAATGCACTTGTCAACATAGGTATCTTCTTTTGAAGAAAGGAAAGTTGTGTTTTCCTTGCGGTTCACATATATATTCGTTATATATATATTTGAAGAAAGGAAAGTTGTGTTTATTTCCTGGTCGGTCCAAGCACCGGTCATAATCCAATAATGATTCGATACCAACTCTTGTTCTTGCTTCTTAATTAAAATTTCAGTCTTTACACTCTTCTCAACCTCTTCTTTTAATAATAGCTTCCTCAACATTTGGAGTTGGAGTTGGTAACCTAGGCTAAATCGACTAACTGCGTTAACAAAGTAGTTGAAGCTATCATTATCAAAAGCATTTGTTATTGTGTGAAAAAATCTACAACCCTTCTTAAACAAACCAAACTGTATACAGTATCCTGGTTCGGTTGTTGGTCCATTTTTGTAAGAATTGAACACACTTGGTTCGGTCGACAGTTTGTATGAAAGGAAACTGAAACAAACCAAACCGAACCGCCATACACATCTTTCTTCTTTCACCCAAGTAACCAAATATTGCTAGCAGAAGCAAATTTATACAAAAGTTCAAGAGAGTGTGGCCTTTATCCCGTCCTCACAAATTCCATTTCGTCGTCTTCATCATTATCATTGGGTTCAGACTGGGCACTCCTTAAGATTTCCCCTTATATCAACAATGTGTTTGATTTTATAAATTCGCTCGGACACTACTTTTCACTCAAAATACATTTGAAAGGAATTTGTGAAGGCTTACCCAATTGGGAACCTAATATTTGTATATATACTAAAATGTTATTGATGGAGAAGTTTCGACAGAATACAAAACTCAAATGTAAAAATGCCACACAACTAAAGCGTAGGACACTGAGGCCTTATATTAAGGGAAAAATACAATAAATGCTAACATAAGACGAATCCAACACTCCCCCTTAAGCTGGAGTGAAAATATCAATCAAGTTCAGCTTGACATTGGGAGATAAAGAAGGCTTGATAGATTTGGTGAAGAAATATGTTGTCTGATCTGAGGACGAGATTAATTTTTCCCAGATTACGTGGATATCCACATCTACTTGCTTCGTCCTTTCATACGGAGCACAAAATCTTATGCAAATATAATGGTCGACTTATTATCATAAACGAACTGTGACGATTCTTCCTCCACAAAGGCTAACTCTCACAGAATCGATTGATCTCAAAAGCTTACACGTTCCCGAGCCATATCACGATACTCAATCTCGGTTGACCAACTCCCTGCTTTTTCTCGTCCATGAAATATGGTGAGAACCATAAAACGTATAAAAGCTTGAGGTGTTAGACCCAACATAGTCCGCATGAGTAATACATCAGAGTCCTTGATTCCATGAAGCATAAAACAACTCTTAGTCTTGGACATGACTTGAAGTATTTCAAATCGTAGTAGACAAAATCCAAATGAGCGGTGAGCGATTCTTGCATAATTTTACTACTCGCAACAAATGTCAAATCCGGCCTCGTGTGAGGCGACCTATGAAGCACGGACTCGACACGTAATACGTGTTTCGACACCACACGCGACACGCGATTTTTTCAAAAACTAGGATACGACACGCTACGATACGTATAATATATAATATATGTTTAAATATATAATATATATTTAAATATATATATATTAATGAAATAAAACAATTTTTTTTCCATAAAATACGTTATTAGAGCATTCTTAACATGAAATTAAGAAAATGGATCATATAAAACAAAATTCAAACACACTTTAACATTAAAAATCATAAATAAGGCAGAATCATAATCACATAAAAAAAATTAAAAAAAAGAAAAGAAAAAAGTGTCCTTTTTACGTGTCCCAGCGTGTCGGCCAACGTGTCGGCAACGTGGCCCAGCGTGTCGGAGTGTGTCGCGTGTCAGACTCGTGTCAAAGCTGACTCGTGTCAAAGCTGACTCGTGGCTTCCGGGAGAGTGTCAGTGCTTCATAGGAGGCGACCAACCAATCTTTGATAAATTGAGGAATATGGATCAAATCCCTTTCTCGGGTGAGTGTTTCGGGTTGGGCTACCCAAGAGTAGATGCCAAGTGAGAACGTAGTATCCATTATATTGATGAAAGATCCATTGTATACTTACTCATGGATAAAGAGATCCCGTGCTGAGATCGAGCCATTTCAATCCAAAGAAAGTAGCGAGGAGAAATCTTTCACATCAATCACCTTGCCAATATCCCTTTTTACTCTGGAAAGCCCAATAAAATCATCCTACGTAATAATGACATCATCCACATAGAAAACCAAAATGATGCCCGTACCATCGGGCTGACGACGGAGAAGGCACGTAATATTGGAATGACACCGAGTGAAACCCATAAATAAAACCATATAATTGAAATTTCTAAATCATGCACTAGGTGATTGCTTAAGGTCATAATGAGACTTTCAGAGGCGATAAACTTTCCACCTAGTATATTCTTCCTTAGCTCGAAGACCCGAAGGGGGTCCACGTAGAAACGTAGATTGTCTCAGAGAGATTGTGTAGAAAGTCATTCTTGACGTCTAACAACAAGAGAAATCAACATTCGTACCGAAGTGAGCTTGACCATTGGAGCAAATGTAGCACCAAAATCCTTCTCGCAAATAGAAAAATAAATAATATTGTTGGGAAATAGGATAACTAGTACTTCCACTAAAATCATATCAGGAAGGAGGCGCCAGATACGAAAGGTTTAATTAGAATTAAAATCATAAGTCGAAGGGGATAAAGGAGATGGAGAGCCACTTGACTTCCGAGAAGGACCTACTTGAGTTTTGGAGAAGGAGCTGGAGCAGGCGGCCAAGGGTGATGGGAATATAGTTACAAGGGAGGTCTTTTGGTATAGGAGGAGGGGCCTCATCAAATTGAGGGATAGGTTGGACAAGTGATGAAGTTTCGTTCAGGAGAGGTGGAGACAGGACCTGCAAAGTATATGTCCCCATAAAAGGGACATTCAATAATATTAAGAGAGCGATGCATGTGTTTGGATACATACTCCTTTGACAGTCATGATACCCAACAAAATGCATGAAATAGCTTTATCATCGAGTTTGGGCCAAGTGGGATTATGATCATGAACGAAACAAGTACACCTAAACACTTATGAAGAATGTGGAATAGAGTGCTATCAGATTGAAGACACCGAATGGGTGCCTTATCCCCTAAAAATCTCGACTAGGGTGTGATGTATGATAAAAGAACGGTGAGAGTACAAGATGACAGTGGGATTTAGGCATCTTCTTATCACTTAACAAACACCAAACCACCTCCATTAGATGACGATTTTTGCGTTCAATCACCCCATTTTATTCGGGGGTAGAAAAAGTGAATTGATGCATGGTCCCTTTTTGATTAAGTTGAGACCGAAATTAATAAGAGACATACTCACACTCATTATCGAATCGGATATTACGAATGACCCTCTTAAATTGAATGTTAACCATTTAAAGAAATTGGACAAATAATGGGAGGAATTCAGATTTCTTTCTAAGGAGATTCACCCAAGTAAACTGAGTATAATTATCAAGAAAAGTCACATAAACAATGGGGATGACCCCCAACCATCAAAATGAATTAAACCAAACATACTAGGAGCTTGACTGATATCATATATATACGTCGTTCTAGTATGTTTGGAAAGTTACACACTTCAATAAAAAAGTATCCTTAAAATCTTTGGAAAAAGACGTAAATAACAAGCATAGGAACTGAAAATTGATATTCCCTAAACGGGCATGCAACAAATGCAAGATTATAAGAGAAACATCATAAGAAATGAAACTAGGGAAGATAGTAACACTACGAATGGATGTGGGAAACTGCAGTGGAGGATACCCAAAACTGTGTAGCCATTGCGCTCATACTCTTTGCCAAAAATCCTCCTCGAACTCAAGTCTTTTAAGAGACAATGGGTAGGTAAGAACACAACATCACAATTTAGATATTTGGCAAGTTGACAAACGGATAGAAAATGAAAAGAAAAATTAGGATCATGCAAAACATCAATACACGTTATATCACTCCCCCTTACTACGGATACACCCAAGGGAGCCGTTTGCAAGACGAATGTACTGACAAATGGGAATGTTTATCCGGAGGTGGGGCCAACGAGAAAGTTGTAGAACTTTGAATTACAAGAACACTGGAAAAAACATCACCTCAATCCGAGCTACGGTGAAGTTATGGCCATTCGAAGTTGAGAGAAAATCCCAAGAAAAAAAAGGAGAACCGAACCGGTCCGGTCTGGAGCCTTGAAACTCACTATCTAAATTCGTGAAGAGGACCAATCCGGTAGGGAAATGGTCCGCCATAACGGTTCTGGAACGTGACAAAAGGCGGACCGGTCCTCGTCACGAATTTAGACAGTGAGTTTCAAGGCTCCGGACCGGACAGGTTCGGTTCTCCTTTTTTTTTTCTTGCGATTTTCTCTCAACTTCGAATGACCATAACTTCTTCATCGTAGCTCGAATTGAAGTGCCGTTTTTTTCAGTGTTCTTGTAATTGAAAGCTCTACAACTTTCTAGCTGGCCCGACCTCCGGACTAAGGTTGTAAAATTACGAAAATGCCCTTGAACTCTCCATTTCTTGCTTTCTTTCATTGTTTTGCGTTCTCTTTCGCACTAATTTGCATGAAATACCTGTAAAATACATACGAGATACAGAAAATACGAAATACTTGCTAAAAAGGGTTAGTAGCATAAATATGAGATAAATCCAAGCTATTACAATGCACGGGATCATAAAAATACCGAAATTAAGGGGATAAATTTGAAGAATTTATGCCTAATCAGCGGGTGAGGGAAAAAAAGGTCAACTTGTTCATCAAGTGATGAGGGGCTTTGGAATTTAGAATCCCGGTGTGCTTCGCAGCATGAAAAATAAAGGATATACTTGAAGTAACGGTGGCTGTGGGCGTAGTATACCCGACCCTAATGGTGAGAACTCAACTGGTCCTAGGCCATGTTGAGACTGCACCTAATTCAGATCAATTGGTTATGGAGATAGAGAAACAACAAACAGAGAAGGGGCTGGATGATGACAAGTGGTATTCGACAATTGTGGCCTTACGAGATGAAATGGATGGTCGGTTCCGAGCAAATTTCAACTCCGGATGTAGTTTGAAGCCTTAGCCCTCGTGATCATAATGATGACAGACAATCTTTTCGTTTTTATAATGGGATCCCGAGTTCGTAGCAAAGGGCACCGATGGGTGTCAGTAGGGGCATTACTAAATCGAAGGTGGTGCTCCATTAGTAAATGCCTCTCTCAAACACGAGATATGTTTAGGATAAGAATATTAAGAGAATCAAACTCAAATCGTAAACCCATGAGAAATTGATAGGTATGCTCTCGATCAAGTTGCTGCACCATGAGTGACACAGTTGCGAGAGGGGAGTCAGTGAGGGGATCATACCGAGCCAGCTCCTCTCATTCGGACTGAAGATAGCCAAAATAATCCCGAACCTATGGATATAGGGCCTCCATCACTGAACAGACGTTGTGCATATGCACATACATTTAGCTAAAGGCTTTCCAAAGATCAGAAGCCGGCTTAGATTATTTGAAGATGTATGGATCCGCTCCTCCATTAAGTTGAACATCCTCCATCGATCCATATCCCACTGATTAAACTTCGAATCATTTCCCGTCGGTTGCTTATCATTTCCCAGTCAACTACTCTTGCCTTTGCCACCAACGCAGAGATAGAGGAACGGGAGTCGGGACCATGAAGCAAAATTGCGCCCATTCAAGAGGACAGTCGTAACCCGTTGAGTTGAGGTATGTCTGTCAACAAAAAAACTTACTTTCCACGGCCCGAATCACTCATAATATCACAAGAGGTGGCCAAAATTGACTAAAACTGATATGGAAAATACTGAAACAACCTTTCAGCCCGAAGAGCTCGGATAAAAATATTACCCCAAAACTGCCCCAAAACCAGGCCAATCAACACCAAACTCCGCCGAACGAAGGACAGCCCTAAAGAACTTGAGATACCAGCAGTTAGTCAACACATTATTAATAAACCAAAACCCTGGAAGTATTCAAAAAAGGTTCAGAACCGTAGAACTCAATTTGCGACACTCACAGCAGCCATATCCGCGGTAAACCCCTAGAACTCCACTTCAGAACCTTGACCAGCAGTCGAACAGAGGTCGAGGTCCTAGGCTTTGGGTTCCCTACCTTTGTTAATGGTGAAGCAAGTTCGAATATTTGTCAAACAGTCCGAACCCTAGTCACACAGGTTCGTGACCTTATCAAGGCTTGAATTGAGTCGAAATAGGGTCGGATCCCTACTGAGCATAGTTGTACCTCCTTCAATGGCTGACCTAGGTCAAACCCTAGGGTTTGAGGCCGCAACCTCCCAAGGAAGAGGAAGAAGGTTGGAAATTCTCAGATCTGTTCAGGAAGAAACATCAGTAGGGTTTAATGAGCAGTAGTTCGTGATTCTGGGGTTAGGATTTCGAAAATGCGTAAGTAGGGTTTGAGGGGGAGAGGGAGGTATTTTGGCTCTGAAACCAAAAAGGAATTTGTGAAGGCTTACTCAATTGGGAGTCTGATAATTGTATTTATACTAAATGTTACCGATCTAGAAGGTTCATAAGAGTACACAACTCAAGTGTGAAAAAAAGATCACACAACATAGGCCAAAACACGGAGGGCCCACTATAAAGGGAAAAATACAAGAAATGCTAACATAACGTGAAATCCTACACATTTCAACTTGCCTAAATTGGTAGGATCCACCAACACCACGTAGTCACATCCAATGTCATTTGATGGATGTTTCAAAGGTTTGTTACATTCCTCCATGACTATGAATTAGATGTTGCAGAAGCAATAGTATCGGGCATTTCCCAAGCAAAGGTTTATACATAATGCAGTACAAACTCAGAATTCTTTTATAATAACTACATTCTAAATAAAATCAAAATGATTCAATTAATCAAGATGCTGATCAATTGATAAAAAAGAGCTACTGAAAAAATACAATAAAATAAAACACGAACTGATCAAATTTTACACTATGAAACACTAGCAACATTTGTATTAAAACAAAAGAAAAAACACCAAAGCCTTTTTCTGGGACTACAGAAAATTAGGAAAGTAATATGAGCAATGTTTCCCTAAAATTTCATGCCTCTTCTAAATGGAAACAAATAAAAAAAATTGAAGTACAAACATCATCGTCAAGAAGACAGGCATGTTCTCAAGGAAAACATTAAACATCCAAGACCTATTAGCAAAATATATTAATAATAGTGAAACAGAAGAAGTAATATTCAAAACGAAAAGTGGGAGGTGATGAAATATACCTGATTAGATTTTAGCGCGATGGAGACTGAAAAGGTCTTCGCCAGACGTCTGCTGGAGACATCAGAGGACAGCTCAGTGAGATGAAAGTCGTTAGAAAGGAGCAAAAAGTCATTAGAAAAGAGCAACTTTCCATCGCGGCTCACGAGAAGGCGATAGCTCATTCTTGTTGCCTCGCTGGAGATACCCGAACAGTGGATAACTTGCTGGTGAAGGGTCACCATTTAGGGCTAGGGTTTTTAGAGGTCAACTTTTGAAGAAGATAAGGTTGTAAGGGTCATGAAGTAGTTCTCTTCGATTTGGGGCATTAAAAAGAGCAGCCCACCCAGCCGTCTAGGCCCCACCTTGAACCGATTTTTGTAATCCCTGTTTAGTCACCTGGACCCGATTTTTTCCTCAACTGATATTTAAGTGATTAGATGCCTACACGAGTTGGCTAGGCACCTCCTAGTGCCTAAGCGGCCACCTAGGCTAATTTTTAAAACCCTAATTACATCATCATCATCATCATTGCCTTAATCCCATCATATGGGTTTGGACACATGGATTCTCCTTTTCCATTCTAATCTGTTATATGCAATATTATCATTCAAGTTTAATTCCATAAGATTTCTCTTAATAATTTCCTCCCACAATAGCTTAGGGCAACCCCTTTCTCTTTTACCTTCTATTTTCAATAATCTTCCTCTTGTTATAGATGCATCTGCGCAACACATGTCCGTACCGCCTAAGTCTACTTTCTCTTAATTACATCTCTACTTCAAAACTAGTCCTATTTTTCTGGATATCGCTTAATGTTGTCCACAAAATTCTTAACATGGAATATTATTGCTTCACCAAAAATTAGTTGGTGATCTGAACTCTTTTTGCCAATCATTGGAGGGTGAGATGAAGGGAGTGTTGTTAAATTAGTCAGTTAATTGGACTAATATCGGAAGCTAGGTAACACAAAATTTTCTAAGAAAATAGGGCATTTATGTTTGACACTTGTCGGACATCGGCACACAAAAATATCTAAGAAAATAGGCATCCATGTTTGACACTTGTTGCACACTGGCACTCCAGACACTCTTGGAGACATTCTTTTTTACTTCTTTGATGTGTCTATAATCTTGATATAAAATCTTGACTTAGAACATGTATCAAACCCCAAACTATAGATACTACCAGACACCACTTGTTTTGAATTATTTATTAATTTATTTATTTTTTAAATTTGAACGTTTGTCTGCTACTTGAGGTTAAATTCACAGGATAACCAATAAATTTAAATTTTAAGATGATTTTATATTCTTAAATTGAAGTATGATTCTTAGAAAAAAATTACTATAACAAGGAAGACTATTGAAGATTTCATTAGAGGGGAATGTGGACGTGAGAAGCCGGGAGATTGGAGTACTCATCATTATATAGTTACCTTACACCATTACTTATCCTATAACACCATTGCTTATCCTATACTTAAAACAAACTTGTGTGTGCGTATATATGTTAATAATATTTATGATTGATAACTGATAAGGTTCTAGTTTTACTTTACAGCAGCTTACCATAAAGAGCTTGTGTTATTTATGCTATTATTTTTTTAATTTTTAATTTATTTATTTATATAGAAAGTATATTTTCTATGACCGTGTGCTCCGTGTGTTCTTGTCCTACTTTTTAAAGATTTGCAGTGGTGGTGTGTCTGTCTTATCATATCCATCTCCATGCTTCATATCTGGGAAATATGGCCTATTGTTAATTTTCTTCTTTTGAGAGGTGAGGACTGGAGGCGTCTTGTTCCGTAGCTTTTCAATTGTATATTTTTTGTGGTCTTTAAAGGGTTCGCCCCCTCTGTTTTTGGGATCTTGTGAATAAGTGTTAAAAAAATAAAGGGAATAATGCAAATGTAACCTGAAGTTTGGGCCCAATTTCAATTTTAGACCCAGTGTTTATGAAGTTGCAATGTTAACTTGAATTTTAAAAATTGGTGCAATCGTGGAAAATGTTGACGGTGCCATCTATGTGGCAAATTTATTATTTTGTCCAATGAATAATTGACAGGTGGCTCGAAAAGTAAATTTTTGATACAAGTTTTATAACCTTAAAAATACACATAAAAACCGAAACACAACCATTAAACACATCATTAACCTCTTAAATAATTCAATAATCAATCTGAAACCATTAAGAAAATAGTTTACTTCTCAAAAGAAAAAAGCAAAATGGATTGAACAGACCAAATACTCCACCGCCAATCCGTGACACCGCCCAACGCCACTGCCTCCAGCATCGCGCTATCGCCACCGTCTCTCTCGCTCTCTCTTTCTCCACAATCGGGTTGAGTTACATGATCTCGTTTTAGAACTTGGTTTATGGTTTCCATATTGTGTTTGGGTTCGAGTTTGGATATATTCTCCCCAAGTTTGATTCAATTTGGGTTTTAGTGGTATGATTTTGATTTAGGTTTACAGTTTCGGTTTGAGTTTGATTTGGGATAGCAATTGAGATTGACTTCGATTTGGGTTTGTGGTTAGGGCTTTAATTTGAATGTTGATTTTTTTATGACAATGATGCAGGTTATTAGTCACTTTTAAATCTTTGAACCAATTCAATTATATAAAACACGAATAATAGTCAAAATTAGTGGATCAAAACAAAAAATACGAGAGCAATCATTTACACACTTCTTCAGACAATATCATAAGCAAAAGAAGAAAGAAAATCTCCCTTTACATATTTTGAGAAAGAATTTGTGTTTGCTTCTTTATCTACAAATTCATTTTTAATAAGATTCCCTTCTTCATTGGCATGATTAACTGACCTGGGCTGGGGAGAGCATGCCCTTGTTTGCTTGCTTCACTATGCTTCATTCTCTTGGGTTATGTGTTTTGTTGATTTTGATTTGGGTTTACCTTGCGTCACTATGCTTCATTCTCTTGGGTTATGTGCTCTGTTGATTTTGATTTGGTTTTACCACATTTAATTTTCATTTTGGGTTTTCAACATTTGGGATTACTGCATTTGATTTCATTTGGGTGCTGTCGGTGTTGGAGGCTGGCTGAAAATGGTGCTAGCGGTGTTGGAGATTTAGGGAATGGTGGTGGAATTTGTTGTTGTTGGTGGAGTTAATTGAGAAGTGGAAATAGTGGCCGGAGGTGGTGATAGAAAATAAAGAGCTTAATTAATTAAGTTTTTCTATTAATTTATTCTGTATTAAGTAATTTTTTATCCACATGTCACCTGTTTTGTTTAAACAATGACACATAGGATGCCATCTTAGTTGAACACATGTCAAGTATTTTAACGGGAGTGTGACGGTAGGTTTGATTGTACCAATTTTTAAAATTCAAGGTCAACATTGCAACTTCTGAAACATCGGGTCTAAAATTGAAATTGGCTCCAAAGTTCAGGGTTAATTTTGCATTTTTTCCAAAAATAAAATAGAAATCTAATATCTAAATATAAAAACGGAAGCTGTGATTGTGGTTGTTACACATGGCTACATTAATTTGGCTCTCGACTGATTTGCAATGTGGCTCTCAATAACTCATACCAGATTATGGAGTCTCTCTCTCTCCTTAATAAGTTAAAAATAATCCATCTTGGCTTTTCCGTTTTCCATTTCCCCTTATTTCACCCACTTCTTTATCTCCCTCCAAAGATCTTCCCTCCTATCCACATGTTCCTTGATTTCTCTCTCCCTCTTTCCATCAATGACCTTTAACCCGCCAGACACTTATGAAAAAATGTAAAGAGACGTCCTGAATAATGAATAAAATGACTCTTGAAAGATTCTTAGTTGGAGTCATGGTTCAAAGTATTGGCCGAGTTGACTCGGTATCGGCCGAGTTGACTCGGAATCGGAGGGTACCGATACGATACCGAGAGGCGTTTAAAAAAAGACACTGAATCGTGTTGTCTCGCCGAGATATCGTCCGAGACAACCGATTCCGAGATGCGTCGCCGTGATATCGGCCGAGACAGCCGCGATATCGGCCGAGACAACCGATTCAATTTTTTTTACAAACTGTTAAATGTTATAAAAATGTTACAAACTGTTAAATGTTATAAAAATGCTATTTTTTTTAGTTGTTATAAAAATGTTACAAAAAAATGTTATAAAACTATAAAAATGTTATTTTTTTAAATGTTACAAAAAAATGTTATAAACTATAAAAATGTTATAAAAAAGTTGCAAAAAATGCTATAAAACTGTTAAATGTTATAAAAATGTTACAAAAAAATGTTATAAAACTATAAAAATGTTCTTTTTTTTAAATGTTATAAAAATGTTACAAAAAATTGTTATAAAACTATAAAAATGTTATTTTTTTTAAATGTTATAAAAATGCTACAAAAAAATGTTATAAAACTATAAAAATGTTATAAAAATATTATTTTTTTGAAAAATATGGTGGGTCTTCAACTGATAGTTGAAGTTTTGGATATTATCATCACGATAGTCAATCGGAAGATCGCCAACCACAATTTCCAAATTATGGATCATCCAGTCAGTCATCCCAATCCTCTGAGCAACAATATGGTTCATATTTCCTTCCTTACCCTATTGAAAGAAATTACCCCTATCCAAATCCGTATGATCGATATCGCAACTAAATAGGGAGATGAAAATGACGAAACATTGTAATCATTTCTATTTATCTTCCATGTAAATTTTTTATCAAGTTCTATGTGCCATTTGATTGTTTTTCAATATTAGTATTGGTTTACTATGCAATATTGAATCTGATAACTCTGCCGCGCTTTAGTATAACCAATTATACAATGCAATGCATATTGAATGATGGGTTTGAATGTATCTCATTGGTCTTTGTTAATCTTATTTTTTTTTAAATTTTCTACATTTTTTCCGGAATTTTTTGCGCTCTCTAAATAGTGTATCTATGCGTATCTCCCGATACAGCGACCGAGTTGAAAATCGAGTGTCCGATACCGGGTCCGATACCGAGACTTTGAACCATGATTGGAGTAATCATCTCCTTTATATATATATATATAGGCAGGCTCCTGTGCACACTAAGTTTGCACATTACCTTTTAAAAGTGTGCAAACTTAGTGCTGGCGCACACCAATTTTTTTATGTGATATTTAAACATTTCAAGGAACCCATATAAAAAAAATCAGCTCAAAAAAACTTTTTTTGCTATTTTTAAAAAATCGGTCAAACTTTTGCAGTTTTTGAAGGGCTTAAAAACTGCGAAAGTTTGACCGATTTTTTAAAAATAGCAAAAAAAGTTTTTTTGAGCTGATTTTTTTTATATGGGTTTCTTGAAATGTTTAAATATCACACAAAAAAAATCAACTCAATTTTTTTTTTTTACTATATATAAAAGGTAATGTGCAAACTTAGTGTGCACAGGAGCCTGCCTATATATATATATATATATATATATATATATATATATATATATATATATATATATATATATATATATGGAGTAGATAACTTAAGGATATACCCATTCTTCATTCTCAAAACGCACATGGTAATTAGTAGGATGAATGGATGTCGGCTGTCTTGGAAAGATGGCTGCGGCTACTCCTGTTGATCGATAACAGATGAGTGGCGACGTTTGTGTGTTGCTTGATTACGATCTAGGTAACTGTTGCTTCCGATCTGTTTTTGCATGAAGACACGGCTTTGTATTGAGGTTGATGTTGGTTTGGGGAGGTACCTTAGTTAGGGTGGCGTGAAGGTGAGGTGGACATGGTGCTAATAATATGTGGGTTGAGGAATGATGTATTGAAGGTGAGAAAGTTTTTTTTTTTTTTTTTTACAGAGACGTTTGATGTTCGAGGACCTGAATATTTAGTGTCATAATATAATGTTTGAGTACATCCTTCTTATATATACCGATTGATACATTATATGAATTCATGTGATATGTTGGAATGTTGAAGCCCATGCCATGAGATGGTGGTTTTCTGTGTGGTGTGGATTTCCATGGGTTATCTTTGACTGTTATACTATGTAGTAATAGAATTATAGTTTAAATTGTTTTGGGTTTTATCATATATAATTTGGGAATGAGAAACCGTTATTTGTTAAATTCAACAATCTCGTCATCCTAGCTCCACTTTGAAAACTGTATTGTATCAATAACCTACTTTGATCTCCATTGAATATCTTCAAAAAATTTATTTGTGGCAAGAAGTGTTCTCTTTTAATTTCTTGCCTGTAATGAGGGAAACAAATTGTTCGACTTTTTAACTTTTTTACGTTTACACATCAAATACTACAGCCTATAAGACTCGAATTAAAGACACTCAATGTTTGGTGTCTAATATTTTGACTTTTTGTGATGTTTCGTAGAATTGAATTTATTGTTTATTTGTGGGTTAAACATTTTATTTCTGTGTATATTTCATATTAAGATGACGTTAGTATAAAAATGACTAATATATACATTGTTGTTATTTTTAACTAAGTCTGAGTAATTTTTTGCTGTTGAAACAAGAACTATAAAATGCCTGCGAATCTTTGAGCCCAATGGGTATCTATATACCTATTATTGTGTTGATAATGCGGCAGTTCATTATTATTAGTCAGTGTTTTAAAAGGCATGCCTAGGCGGCGCCAATGCGTGGGAGAAACGCTGTATAAGGCAGTCAATGCGCGCGTAAGGTATGGCCAACGCATCTAGGCGCGTTAAGGTGTGTTATGTCGCGTTAAGGCTTGTTATGTCGTGTAAAGTGTGGTCGACGTCGTTTTTTAAAGACTTTTTTTTACAAACCGGACCAATATTTCATCCAAAACAATCAAAACAAATAAACCCAAAATAAAAACAAACAGAAAACCAAACCTCTGCATATTTCTGCCTTGTAAAAAAAAACTCCTAACCTTGTCGACCTACGACCAAGCCCCTCAGCTTCGGACTGACGTTTGACCAAAATCTCCTAGCCTCTGACGCATTTCCGATTCCGACTCACTCATTTCCGACTCCAACATTAAGATTTTCTTGTATATCTCTCTTTCCTTATTTTTCCTGGCTAATCACTCCAGTTTTTTTGTTTCTTCCAATTTTCAGCACTGTGTCCGACTCTGAACTGAAAAATACAAGTACATTCAATGTTTTTTTATGTTTCCTATTAAGTTTTGACAATAAAAATGCATTCAGTATTTTTTTTTATGAGTGGAAAATATATTTCTTATATTGAATCATTTTGTATTGATTATTAAATAATTATTGATACTGAATGATGCAAAATATATATTGTATGTTGCTTATTAAATATTGAAAAATATATTTTGTATATTGATTATGGAGCATGCATATTAGAAAGATGGCTACCAAACATATGAATATATTTTTAAAATTTAATGTATGTATTATTTTATCTTTTTACTAGCCTCAGAATAATAAAAAGGGAAAATATCTTTTTACGCCTAGACTCATAAGCCTTGAGACTTGACCTCTATGTCTCAATCACGCCTCATGCCTTTTAGGGCCTTGATTACAACATTATATTCATAAATAAATATGAAAATGGACTGGTTATGTATCACAATTTGATCGGCTCAGAGTAGCGTTCCAATTATACAGGCTCTTTGACATCACTTTCTCCATTTCGTCTTTTGGTAAATTTTATAGTAATTGATTTTGTAAAGCGTATATCACAATTGTTTATGTTGATTTGCAGGTTTGAGAGGGAAAGGACATGCCCATTGTGCAGGGCTTTGGTGAAACCCGGAGATCTAAGATCATTTGGGGATGGATCAACCAGTCTGTTTTTTCAGTTCTTCTAAAACTGATTTGCTTGTTGTAGTAAAAACCAGGGAGTTTTCCTGCTTTGAAACCCACCTCCATTTCTCGAAGCAGCTGTCCCCTGATCATCTCATCCACGCCGGTAAATTAAAGTAAAGTGCAACTGCAGTGGCTGTATGTTAATATGTTGTAATGAAAAGCTTAAATGTAAGAATGTATGTATTGTATGTAAAAACGGGTCCCTTAAAGCACATGGCTTGCATGATATTCACCATTAACTTAAAACTTTTTGTAACTTGTAATTAATAAAGAGTGGTGTTATGGGTACCAAATAACTCCCCCAAATCTCCTCCAAATAGCATTGATGAGTTGTGCCCTGGCGGGACCCATATCATAAAGTATAACACTTAAAGCTATTTGGGGGATGATTTGGGGGAGTTGTTTGGGACACATAGCATTTTCCATTAATAAAATATAACTGTTTTGCCTTTTTGGCGCTATTGATATTTCCTTCCTCGTATGAAAGGATTTGGATGTTATTAAGCCCATGTTTTATAAAAAGAATGACGTGGCTTTGGTTCATTTGGGGTAAAATATTTTTCACATGATTTAAAACTAGTACTGTTAAAGTAATTTTACTTATTGGGAGCTAAACTTTATGTTCATATGAAATTGTAAATGTGTACCTTATATGACAAAGTAGCGAAAAAATTAACTCTGAATATGTAAAAAGATTTTCAATGTATCATATTTTTAAGGTTATTTATAGAAAGATACAATGTACTTCCTCCGATTTTACATATTAGCTAATGTACTCTTTAGTTTTTTTTTTTTACTTTAGTCCCATGTCAAAAGATTCATTACGCTCTCATTCCATATACTTTTAAAATTATAATTAGTGTCGTAATCATTCAAAATCATTCCTTTTTTTTTTCTGCAAAGAATGACACTTGTCACATATTTATTACATTATGATCAATTACTACAAAAAATATGAGAGTGGTTATAAGTAAAATTTTAAAAAATAGGACTTAAATACTTAATATCCCAAGCACTTTTGCAACAAATAAAAGTTAATGTTTTTTTTTTCCATTTTCATCTTGGGTAACAGTTGCTTGTCGCAGTTAAATTATATCTATCATATCTAAGACAATTAACATCATTAGAAACCATAACATTTACCTCTCCCACCCGTCAAACTTTCTAGGAGTCTAACGTTTACCCAAAATGATTTTTTAGGGTAAATTAAACTTTCATCTCATAAACTTTATTTCAATTTTCGCTCATCATCCAAACTTTTATTTTTTGGACTTAATTTCCTCAACTTATTAAAACACTCTATAATACAGCTTAGTTCTAAAAGTGTTAAATATTTTTAGGAAAAAGTAGTCATGTGCGGGTCATGTGTCATGCACAGTAGAATATTTTCGTCCATACCTAGATAAATGGGTAGTTTTGTGAATATGATACAACTACTCCCTCTCTCTCTCTCTCTCTCTCTCTCTCTCTCTCAAGAACATCAACACAAACGAATATAAACACACGAATTTTTTCATCTTTCCCCATCACACTAAAAAAAATACATATACCCACCGGACAAACACAAACACGAGCACACACAGATTTCTTCATTGTCCTCTTCATCTTCATCTCCATCTCCTCTCTTTTATTACGAGTTTTTGAAATTTTCAGTTCTAAATTGATTGGGCCGAAATTAATGTATTTTGTCTAGATTGATAGCGAAAGGAAAGATTTAGATAGATTGAGGCTGAAATTTATCTAAATTTTAGAATTGGCAAATTCGAGTTTTTTTTTTTTAGTTTTTCCATTTATTTATTTATTAATTCCATAACTTATATATATATATTAGTTTTATGTGATTTTTATAAATTTCAGTTTTTAAGTTTTTTCCAAATTTAAAAAAATAGTTTTTAGTATATTCCAAATTTTAATGTCTTTTTTTTGTAACATTTAGAATTTATATATATTTTTCTGTAATTTCCAAATTTCCAGTTGTTTTAATTATTTATTTGTAATTTTCATTTTTTAAGTTTTCCAGTTTTGAGAAAGTTTGTAGTACTTTCCAGAAATTTTCAATGTTTCTTTTGGAATTTTTTGAAATTCTAGATATATTTTCTGTAATTTCCAAACATTTTAAGTATTATATTGTCATTTTCAGTTTTTTAATTTTTTTTAGTGCTTTCAAGATGTTTTTAATATTTCTTCTGTAATTATTTGAATAATGATTACCCAAAATGATTTTTAGGGTTAATTACACTTTCCCCATGAACTTTATTCCATTTTTTTTACTTAAAACAACTGAATTTTTATTTTTTAGACTTAACCTCCTCAACTTATTGAACTGCTCCATAATACATTCTAATCGTAACGATTTTAAATATTTGAACAAAAAAGTGGTCACGTGCCATACACATGAGGGTATTTTTATTCCTTCCCATATAGAAAGGCAATTTAAAATTTTCATATTATATCGATGATTAAAAACATTAGAAAAAATTTGAAAAATACTGAAAACATTTGGAGATTTAATTTTTTTAAAAATATTTAAAGATTCAAAAAATTATAGAAGAAACATCGAAAAAATTAGAAAATACTATTTACTGAATCTCGGCCCCAATATATCCAGATCTTTTCATTCCCAGGCAATTTAGACAAAATAAAATATAAATTTCAACCCAGTCAATGTAGATAGAATTTCAAAAACTCTGAAAAAGAGAAGAGATGGAGACGAAGAAATTCATGTGTGTTCAATTTTGTTTGTGTGTTAGTGTTTTTGTTTGTGTTCATGGGTGTGTGAGAGAGAGATAGGAAGAAAAAGAAATTCTTATGTGTGTGTGTGTGTGTTTGCCCGTGTGTGTTTGTCTGTGTTTGTTGTGTGTGGGAGAGAGAGGAAAGTGAAGAGAAGAAAGAGAGAGGGTAATCTGCTGGGCATGAGTGTGTGTGTGCTTGTGTGTGTGTGTGAGAGAGAGAGATAGAGAGAGAGAGAGAGAGAGAAATTAAGTAGGTGCATCATATTCACAAAACTGCGTGAGTGCATTATATGCACAAAACTAACTTTCTATATAGGAATGGACAAAAATACCATAATGTGCATGACACATGACTTGCACATGACTACTATTTCGTCCAAATATTTAACATCGTTAGGGTTAGGGTTTACTATGGAGCGACAAAGCTTGATTAAAAATCCACACTCAAATGCGAGGAGAAAAATAGGCTAGTTATGGCCCTAACATGACTGATGAGGACTATTATGAATCACTTTTAAATGAGTTTGATTTGAAGATTGTGGAGCTAGTTATGAACAGGTTTTCGAATGTTGCTGCGGATGGCCACTGCGGATATAGGTGTTGTGTTGAATTATTACATTTGAGTCCAAATGATGGTTAAATGACTGTACGATGTTAGATGCTAGCCGAGCTACGAGACCATAAGGAATTGCACTTGTTGGGTGGTGACCAGACATACAATGATGTAAAGAAGGCATTAGATTTTTTCAATACAAATTTTGTCCATCGTCGATATTGGATGCAATTTCTAGCAATGGGTTATTTGTTTGCCACTGCATTCAACTGTGTTCTTTGTGTTTATTTTCCTCAACAAAATATCACTTATTTAACACTAAGGACGGAACCAATCGGTGAAGTTGTGCATATAGTGCCAATCGTATTGTATGATAATAATCATATCATGAAAGTTAGTCTTAAAGAAGGAGCTCCAATGCCACATATTTTTCCAGGGTGGGAATTTCATCGATACGTAGATGTTAAGCGGTGCGTGAATACGTTGAGTGATTTAATTATTAAGTGGAATATATTTATTAGTTATCTATCATCGGAGACATATACAATGCAAATGAGGATTGCCAAAGGTATGATCACTATGATGAAAATAATATTATATTGTCAAAGCATATTATTTTTTTATTGTTTTTAATTTCATCTAAAATTTGATAATTATTTGCAACAGCCAAATGGAGATTTGATCATATCTTGTGCGATTAACTTGAAATGTTTCCATATTTATAGAGGTATGGAAAATTTCTTAACCATTACTTTAATGTGTTTTAGAAATAATTTATTTGTTCTCATATATTTGTATTTCTTTTTACAGGGAAACAATTACAATAAAGTATGTCTGAACTTTCTTCGATAACAAGTTTTTTTAATCAAGATTAGTCGATATTTGAGTGTGGATTTTTTCTTCTTTTGATAATAAATTGTTTAGTCTTTATTCAAGAACATATTCATTTGACAACATTCACTGTAGTCTTTGTTTGGTTAAATACGCAGGCTTAAAAAAATCAACACAGATAAAATTATTGATTTTGATTATTAGGGGTGGGTGTATATATATATATATATCACACCTTTCATTGGGGCAGAAGTCAAGCAATGCAATGCAAGAATCCGAGTGAAGCCTCCTACTCTAGTGGGAGACCTCCATTTTTTTCAAAATCAACTACACATACATCCCCATCTCTGCTTCCCCTGTAATCAAGGAAAAATTAAATACGAGTCAGACAAAATCACAAAGGCTTTATTTGGTTTCATAAATTACATTATTTTACACAATGATTCATGTATATATATATAGTTTTAATCTTTGGAGTGGACGGATCCGTGCGCACAAGGTGCGGAATTTGTCTTTTTCCCAATGTGGTCCCCTTGTGGTCCCAAAGTCAAATTTGTTATTTTCCCTAGTGGTTCCCTTTTGTCTTATAGGAAAATCTTATTTCAAGACTATATTTATATTTTAGACCACAAAAATTTAAGAAAGTAGAAAGAACCGCAATCTGGTATCAAAGCAAATTAACGTTGTGTACCCTGGTGCAATTTGGTATCAGAGCCAAGACATTCCTTTAAGACATATATTAGTAAAATACTTTAATGCCCTTGGGATTTATCCCACGCATTTACAAATATAATTTTGGAACCCATCCAGACTACCAACCCATCCATATAACTGATTTAGACCCAGAAGGTTGCTTAACCACACACATAGACAATTGTTCACACATTGAACACATCCCAGCCAAACACGCAGACAACAGGTAAGTTACTGCTAGTGCTATCAGTAGCATATTAGACCAAAATAGGTGTATCCGAGTTATTTAAGATAATTATTTAAAAACATCCAAACCCTAGAAACAAAGATAAAAATATCTCTAAGAAAATACAAGACATAAACAACCAAATCCCTATAGACCTTGTATAATTATTACAAGATATAAATACCAAGACTAATCACATAGAAGTCCTTTACGGCGAAATTTTAGAACTTAAAACTCTGACAAAGAATCAAGAGAGTGAGTTAGAAGATTTTTACCAAAGAATTCTAGAAAAGATAAGCGATGAAAGATTTTATTACTATATAAATAAAAATGAGATTGCTAATGCTGCTAAAGCATCTAGGCTCATACTTTAGAGATTGAATTTAATCTCAAATTCAATAGCAGCCACCCAAAATTACAATAGTAGCTTTGTTAAAGACTTACAATTAGATTTAAAGGCTAAGCCAGAAGGGGTAACCACCTCCTATATAGACTTTGTTAAATTTCAACATAATTTAGCCAATTATCTTAACAATATGGAAAGCCATAACCTATCCAGAATGGATAGTATTGTTAATGAACTTAGACATAATATAGGCCATGCAGAAGAAAAATATTAAGAAATTATGAAGGGAAATAGGTTTATATATGATAAACCTTCCCAAGCAGAATTTGACTCCCCCTTTATTCTAACATGTTTAGATAAAACAGAAAAATCTGTAGAATCTATAGAAGCTAGAATGACACAGGAATCAATGCAACAACAAGAAAAAGATAATGAAGTAAAAGACTATATTAAAACGATTATCAATTCTCTTAACAAGCATAATGAAGATATTGATGAAAATGCAAGAAGAGAAAACAAGCTCTTTAAAGAAGAAATCCTTAGTCAGATAAAAGGACAAAAGGATTATTCAGACTCTTTAGAAAGAATTGAAAAAAAACTTGAACAAAAATAGGTAATCACCTGTAAATTTAGAGAACCTCCTTATATAGAAACTAAGGAAAAAGATACCATAACTATAAGAATCATAAATAATGGATTAGACAAGACTAATAAGATAGCTAACACTATCCTAAATATTAGACATAATAATTTTATGATCCAAAGACTTACAGACTCATTCTCCAATGTTAGAACATCGTGTAAATGAAGAAATTTCACTAACCCTCTTGAATGGAAAGAATGGGGTGAAGTTGATGGGAAAATTATATAAGATTCCGTACATAATGTACAACTCCCAACAATTAGATACATAGACTTGTTTAAAGAACGAGCCACTCCCAAGACTCCTAATTATAACATGACTTATCATTGTAGAAATCACGTGTTAGACGAGTCATATATTGAGATTCAAGTTTTTGACTCAGAATGACTAAGATCAAGAGGAACTAATAGAAAATTCCAGTTCCTAATCTTTGGACTCTTTCAAGCAAGAATCCAAGGATTACATAAACCTCAAAATAATATCAACATATTATGTTGTTTAATAAATAAACGATGGAAAGATTTTGAGAAAATCCTTATTGGGATAGCCCAACTAGAAATGTCAGATAATATTAGATACTTTAATGTCATTTCAGCATTTACAGTAACCGTAGACACGGCCAAACATTTTAAGTTAATCCTATATGCTAGCGGATATGAAGACTATATTATCCCAGATGCTAATATTAACTTAGAATTCCAAAGCTATGTGAAATTCTCCCGGTTCCCCTATGAAGGAATACAATCGGGAATTTCCTAGTGGTAGACTTAATGAAGAAATATTGGCTAGAACCAATAATTCAGACTACAATCATATATATAATATTAGAAATACTGGACCTATGAGAGAAATCTAAGACTATTTGGCACTCTCCAGAATTTCAAGAAACTAAGACTATAAAATAAACCCTTATTTATTAATCAAGATGATGTCACTAGAAATGTTACCATCCAGTTTGGTACTCCTAAGACTCTAAGAAAGGTCTCCATACTGAAGAAATTATATTTAGAAATATGGGAGAAGCCATAATTAGTGATCCTTTAAAAGGAGAATGAAGTAGTAAAGCTAGTTATAGCTTATTAAGACAAGCTCTAGTAATTATACTTAGAAGGTCATTTGAACAAAAAGTCTTAGTTAGAGAAAAGGATAGAATCAACAACTTTGGACATGAACCCTTAGAATTAGACATGAAGACATTTAAATAACATCTTAATAGAAGTCATTCTATTAGATTCCAAGACAATGATAGATTTAATATGATATCACAAGATCGTATATTAAAAATAAAAGAATCTAGGAGTACCAAAGAACTTCTTAGAAACATTAGATTAATATAATAAGGAGAGCAAAGATTAATGCCAGCTACGCAGGTAGGTCCTGTTAAGCAGGAAATTGGAACCAGTAGTGGGCTGAACGATGCTCCTAGACTCTTTAGTAAACCAATAGGAATAAATATTCCTATTTATCCAAATACTTTGGTAAAGACCAAACCTCATTATATAAAAGATTTTTCAACTAGTGACAAGAGCTTTACTCCTATTAAGACCATGGCAAGTCAAGCCATAAATCTAATTGTGATATACCTCAATTTAGATAATATTCAAGATGTAAAAAAGCCTTAGATGAATGGCTTAATCAAATGAATCCGTGTTTTGCATCTAATGAATAATGGGATGCAAGTTCATGTAAATCCATTAGAGGAATTGCTAAGAATTATTTAGACAGCCTTATACAAGCTACAAATGCAGAATCTCTAGCTAAGATTAAGAAAATAAAAGAAAACTTAAAATAAAGATCAATTGATGAATATATTCAATAATTTAAAACCGAATTCATTTTAGCTGGACATTTAGCTCAAGAAAATGAATAAGACTTAGCAAAAACTAAGCTAGCTCTTCTTAGTATTTGCAAACTAAATAAGATTAATGAACATAACAATAATTATGAACAACTATATTACCAAATTAAAGAATTTGGAGAGACCTTAAAAGATGAATATTTAAAAAAAATACCAACCATTAGACAAATCCTAATTACTGAATATAGGAATTGGCCAGGAGTTGTTGGAGTTAAGAATAACTCCCTGGTGAAAGAATTAATTTTTCCAAAGACTATATCATATCTAAAAGACGAGCCATAACTCAAGGAAAGTTAATTGAAGAAAAGTTCAAACATATTCCTTCAATTAAAGACGAAAGAAAACATAGCTCCAATCTAATGGGTACGTGTTAATGAATTTAAAGAAAGGAGATTCTAAAAGAACAAACTAGATTGGAAATAAAAAGCTAGGCCTTTAGGATTTTGAAAAAAATATAAATTTAGACCATCTACTCCCTTTAGAGGAAGACATTTTAGAGCTAAGAAAAACAAGTTTGACTAAAGACAGTATTTTAAGAAAAATACCAATAAACATAAAAAGGTTCCTAAATATATATAAAAAAAGAAGTAGCTCAATCTAAGTCTTCTATCAAAGAATGTTGGACTTGAGGCAAAAAATGATACTTCGCTAAAGATTGTCCTAATAAGAAAGATAAAGAAAGTATTAAGATTAGTAATACAATATTAGATTTTCCAGATCAAGAAGAATTAGATATCCTATATGCTATAGAAATATCAAACATAGAAAATGATGATAGTACCAGTATCTATAGTGCATACATAGATGGTGATTCAGAAGACTCTAATAGTGATACCGATGAGTATGAAGACTCCCAAGATATTCTAGATTTATATATGATGCAAATTGATTAAGAATATGATTGTATAGACTTTGAATAAGCTTGGTATAAATGTATTTTAATTCCATTGTTAAAGAAAAGATGGACAATTAGTCATCCTGAGTTACTAACATATATATCTAGATGTAACTACGACGAAGAACATTATTGCACATTTGAAATGAAATGTAGCAAGAAAGATTTTAGTTGTGTAGAATATTTTGAGACTATACAAACATAATTATTTATGGTTTGTGTTATTTGTCAATTACACTACCATGAAAGTTATTGGAGAAATAGATTTTGAGCAATTTATACTAATCAATATGATGCTCAAATAGATCAAGTTATTAATCTCTATTATCAAGATATAGATAAAAACATATCCAAGAGATTATAAGAAAATGAAGACTTAAAAGGAAAGGAAATTTTCTATGATTAAGAAGAAAGGTACTCAGAAAGTAGTACAAAAGACTTAAAATTATTAGCTTTTATAGATAAATCACATAAAGGAATATATATTCTAGAAAAGAATAATTTAGGAATTTCTACTAAACCTAATGCTTGTTTTGTAGAATTATTTATACAACATAAAGATTATACTAAAAGACTTTCAACTTTCATATATACAGGATGCTCTCAGAGTATTTGTAAGGATAATACCTTCACTGAAGAATATTTTCAAGACTCTAAGCAAGAAATCAATGGTAAAGTAGCCAATGAGAACCATTTACCTTATACTTCCAGACTATTCCTATTTTCTTCAAATTAGGAAATTTATAAAACTGTAAATCACCAGTTTTGGATTATGGATCCCCACCCTAGTTTCATAGAAAATATTATTTTAGGACAAGACTTTATTAGTAAATACTATCTGTATACTCAGTATAATGATAAGATTTTACTTAGTGATAAAGAGGAGTGTAATATTATTGACCCTCTAATTAATCACAAGACTGCTTTTGATCTTATGTAGGTCAAACCTAATTATAGACCAATAATCCATCAGAGTTCTTCAGCTGAGCATGGGGGACCTATACCTACAAGCCAATAAGAATCCCAAGAATTATCTAAACCATTACAAAAAGAATGTAAGTGTCCAGTCCAAAAGTATTATAAGCAAATAACACTTATACACCAAGAAATTCTAGATCAATCCCAATAAGCCTTATTAAAGGCCCAAGATATATCTAAACAAAAGAAAATGGATATAGAGGTAGAAAGAAACGATTAGGTAATTAGCAGAGCCTATTTTAGGAGAAAATCCCATTACCAAGTGGAACAAAGACCAAAGTTATTTTGGAATTATTCCTATTAATCCAGATGCCACTATTAATGGTGAAACCTATAAGAAAGGATATTCACAAGAAGATAATGAAGAATTCAAAAAATACATAGATGAGATGCTTAATTTAGGCATTGTTAGAGAAAGCAAAAGTAGACGTAATAGCCTTGCCTTCTACGTTCAAAATGAGTATGAACGAAAAAGAGGAAAAAGACGTATGATCATAGACTATAGACACCTTAATAAGAATTATGAATTCGATTCTTATAAGATACCAGACAAGAATAATTTAATTAATTTGATTGAGCACATAACTATATTCAGTAAGTTTGATTGTAAGTCAGGCTTCTGGAAAATTAAGATGCACCCAGACAGTATAACTTGGACAACCTTTAGCGTGCTCCAAGGAAAATATGAATGGTTCGTTATGCCATTTGGATACTTGAATGCCCCTCAAGTATTTCAAAGAATAATGGATGACATTTTTAGACCCCACTTAGAAGTTTGTCTTATTTTCATAGATGATATTCTTATAGCTAGCAAGACCGAAGTAGAACATGTAGACGATCTTAAAAAAATTATTTTAGACCAAACTGAAATAGACTTTATGGGAATGCATATTAGTAAAGAAAAATTATCCTTACCAGAACACATAGCCAAGAAGATTATTGAATTTCTAGACCAACTAAGAGATATACTACAATTACAGTCATTTTTAAGATTGCTTAATTGTGCTTCAAACTTTATTTAAGCACCTTGCTTAAAAACCAAATTAAAAGGAACATATAAGAATAATCCTTTAAAATGTACTAAAGATGATTTTGAAGTAATAAAATAAATCAAAGAAGCAGTCATGAATATTCCTCTACTTGAAATGCCTAATGCTAAAGACCAATTTATATTAGAAACATATGCCTATGATAAATAATGGGGAGTAGTGTACTTTGCCATTGATCATTAGACTAAAAAGAAAAAACTTTATGGATACAGTTCTGGAATTTTTATTGATCCAAGAAGTTTTATCTATAGTTCGGGTTATAGAAAAATATGTGTATTTTCTTAGACCCAAGCATTCTACTGTTTATACTTATTCATCTTAAGTAGTAAAATTTAGATAATTAGACTTATCAAAATCAAGAACCAATAGACTAATTAGATGACAACAATTTCTTGGTGGATATGACTTCTCTATTATTCATATAAAAGGAAGTGAAAACACCGTACTATACTCTATTTAGAGAACCCATGTCTGCTAACATTAATATTATTTTTTATTTTATTGATCCAAACATATTTAGACATCATGAGTTCCTCTTGAACCAATAGACTGAGCAGATGAAACGTTGCAAACTATCTTAGATGCATAAAACCAAATGTTGGTATAACGCAAAAACGGACTCATACTCATATCCAAGACACTCAAGAAAGACCAATTCTGGAAAACTAATGATATTATTGTTCCTTCGGGAAAATCAAGAAACGAAATTGTTGCCCATAATAGACTCATTGGGAAAATGTATCTTCCCCAATATAGACCCGACCAAAGATATACAAACTTAATAAAATATAGACTAAAATTTTCAGACGATGAAAATACTCTTATAGACGCTATATGGTGGAATGTAAATAATAGACTATGGATAGAATTTAAACAAAATTTGGTAGCCATTGTCAGATTCATGAGAACTCAAAGACTTATAGTTAGTCAACTTAGTAGTGCTGCTATTCCTAGACCTTAAACTTAATCCTATGCTCAGACTCTTAGAAGAACTTACAAAGCTAGACCTGTTGAAAATTTTTATTATTAGCAAAAGACTTTTAAGACTAAGATTGTTATACCATTTGCTAATAATAATCTTCCATTTTCAGAAGACTATCAGAAAGAGGGTGATAGCATTACTGATCATTTTATTATGTTATTTCATGAGATTAATGGAGATGCCTTGATAATTAGTGGCTTATTCAAAGATGTTCCAAAAATATATCTTTTTGGACAAGCACATATGGATCACAAAACTCTTGCAGATTATGGGTTCATTGGACTCATCCAAATTCAGAATGCAGAAGACTCCATTACTCTTGAAAAAACTATCTATGCGTATGCCAAGAAGATAAAAGAATTTTTTTCCCTTGTTTGCTAGAATTTACCAGATTCCTCCAAATTCTTGCAGGGGAAAAAGGGTTGAAGGATTTAGACTTATTAGATTTTTATCCTTTGCATTTGAAGACTTTATGATCCTTTCTGAAGACGATACCAAAGACTTATCTGTTGACAAGTCCAAATTTCAGATTGCCCAAGCCATGGAAACAATCGAGATTATGGAACTTTTAACAAGCCAAGAAAGATGGTATACTGTATCCCATAAGGCAAACTTAATTATTCAAGCTGATGAGCCATTGAGCGGAAGGCTCAAAAGAAAATCTACAGAAGTGGTAGAGGTAGCTTTGCGGGCTAGCTAGTGGTGGGGCTTATTAATGAATAGTACAATAATAATAATGATCCGCTAAATAAAGACAAATCAGATAAGACAAAATAAGACATAGACGACAGAGAAGGGCCCCTCTTTATTTGAAGAATTATTAAAGATGAAAGACATGTGACAAAAAATGCCAAGACTGCTTTTTGAAAAAGCAAAAACATGATAGACTCAGACAAAATTATTAAAAGACGACAAAGTTTCTTTTTGAAAAAGCAAAATTATATAGACTTTAATTATTGTATGTTATTTCCATCGGTATTCTTTTTATAGCCGATTACTTGTCATTTGTAGTGACCTTATGATTATAAAATGGGGCGTTTGGTAGAGGAAAGGAGGAGGCAAAAAAGAGCGTGAGCGAGGTAGGAGAAGAGAGAGTAATTTGTGTAAATTAGTATGAAAATTAATGAGTAGACCTCTTATATTTAGGTGAGAGGTGAGAGGTGAGAGTTGTATTTACTAATGTTATGCAATAAAAGTATTTTCTTTTTCACAAATCTTTTTTGTTAGGTTGTTATTATTCTTAAAACATCTCCAACTTTTTGTTCTTAGAGAACTATTGTGTGGAACCTCTTGTGTAACACGTAGGTGTTATACTATTAAACCGTCGTCAGGCGTCGATTTACCGTGAGCCGTTAGCCAGGTGGGCATTAGACATGGTAGCGTACAGGCAGGAAACGGGTCCAATGCCAACAGAAGATTGAGGTGCGACACATAAAAAGAAAGTTACATGAGGTACAAATCGGAGAAGGATAGTAAAAAATTGAAGAGACAAAGGGAAGAAGATAAAGAAATTACAGACCAAAAGGAAGGTATATACTCAAACCGAAACCCTAGATATTTCAAAATCATTGTTGAAAACTATTGTATGAGCCTTCAAATTACTACAGAATTTTTAGCATTTATTAATCAAATAAATCCAGACTTAACAAGAGAAATTCATGAGTGGACTCTCTCAGACTCCTAAGAAACACTACTAATATAATTTGCTCTTTAATATACGCAAGAGTTACTTAAAAATATATAGACCAGATTATTGAGTGGTTAATATGTGAAGTATTTAGAATATAAATAATTAGAACACAGATCCGTGATCTTTTTAAACAAGACTTAAGAATTAAAGATTTTGCAGAAGAACTTTCACGACCAGAAAAATATCAATAGTATACTATAATACATAGAGATACTATATACGTATTAAAATATGTTAGACACAAAAGGTTAGCTGAAACAAGAACTACCTTAATTAGATCAGGAGGAGTTCATCCTATTCTTAAAAACGTAGAGACAGGTGCTCCTATAACATATAAAATATTTTTGTCATCTTATGGTGACAGTGATTTAAATGAATTTATAGATGACTAACATAATTCATATTGTTAATAAAATATATAAAGAGACTAGATGGATAAAACCTCAATACCGCATAAGGCGTTTAAGATTAGACTATTATCCTTTAAAATCGCTTGAAATTTCTAGACACCCTGAGGAAAATAGTTGGATAGATAATCCTCACTAACCTGAAATACAGTACGATAATGAGAGAAAGGTTAAGAAGTAGCCCTGAACCTTTTACACTTAGGATTCTAGATTAATTAGATTTTAAAATAAGCTTAAATAGACTCTAGAAATTATTGAGGTAGAAATTTCTATTCTAAAAGACATTATAAAGAGAAGGTCGCCCATAAAAGACAAAGTGGTCCCAAGACCTTTTGGAAGGTAGCTAATTCACATTCTATCCGCATACTTAAATCCGCACAGGAGCCTGACCATATATATATACCCTCAGATCGGAAGCCTAAAAAAATTACCTTTGCTCTATGCTAAACGAAACTTCCATCTTGGTTGAACGCAATCGAAGACATAACCTCACCACGTTTCTTTATTGAATGCAACTTTCATTTCACGTGGTTTACATATATCACACCAAGAATGCAACTTCCTAAAGAAAATTACCTTTGAAATGATCACTAGAAACGAGTGGTAAAATCATTTCCATCTCTTGGACGAACCATATCTGTTTGAAGAAGATCTATCTAAAATGAGTTTAGATTTGTCTAAAATCCTATTTTGGTATTTTTTTTCAACACACTAGGAGACATGGTGTATTGAATATATTTTCACTCATATTGTGAAATTAATAAGGGTTCGGTCTCTATGAAAAAAAAGGTTCCAAATAAAAGTACATTTGATTAAATCTCTCATTAAGGGTTTACTGCCACGTAGGATTCAATTTTTCCACGTCATAAAGAGGAAAATTGAGAAAGTACGTTACTTTATAATGCCATAATTAGACTTATCGCTACTGTTCAAAAAATGATCATTAGACTTACCCTTGATATTAAAGATCAACACATGCCTCATCTTTTTTTTTCCTCTTTAACTTCTTATATAAAATCACAACCCTTACTCTAATTTTAAGATCCTTGACACCACAAGTAAGCCCAAATCAAATCTAATTTACACATATTTAAACAAACAAAGTGAAATGAGCAACACAAATCTAGTAATACATAGGAACTCGAGTAAATTTCAAAACCCAAATCTAAGAACCCAAATAAATTTTGAAATGAATCGAAGAAATCAAACCATATATGAAATTAAATCGTATGGACACCACATAGAAGCATGAATCGAAGAATTTGAACCAAAAAATTGAATTCAGTTTTAGTTGTTGAAGAGGTCTGCTTCGAAACTATATACTATGGGTAAGAGTTCACATGCTTCCTAAAGATAGATTTCATAAGGCCAGTGGTATGTTGATTATCCAGATGCTTGGCTTTAATGTGAATGTGGACATAAGACCAGGGCACAATTCATATATAAGGATTAAGGTAAGTTTTCCAATAGATGCTCCTTTATCAAAAGGTTTTATTCTTAAAAGAAAAAAGGAGGACAAATGGATCTTTTTTAATTATGAAAAAGTTAAGAGATTTTTGTTTCAAATGTGGTAGATTGAGTCATATTTTGATTGAATGTGAGAGAGAAATAGAAGATAAAGAAGAATGGAGAAATTTCATTGGCTTTAGCCGTTAGATGACAACCTTCCCATCATTCAAAGAAGCCTTGGAAGATTTTAAAGGGAATATCCCATGCAATTCTCCAAACCTAAACCCTATCCTATACCAAATTGATCAAAATGACTCCCTTGCAAACCTAACTAAACTAATCATCCAAGTCAGTTTAGTTACTATGGCCAAGTCCACCTTACAAAGTCCTTACACTAATAATCTTAAGCTAACATCATCTCTAGTTACTTTACAAACTAATCAGTCCTCACAAAATCCTAAACTTTGCATATCTATGAGTGAAGTGACACTTGACCAAACCCAATCACCTACACCATTTAATATATCTGATAAGGCATGGATTGAAACCCTCGAATGTCTCCTCACCATTAACCACTCCCTCAACCTCCCAAATAATGAACCCAGTCATCTAAATATCCTAAACACTATTCCCCTGCCCAACTGTGTTGAAGAAGTACACCCCATCATTATTTCAGACAGGTTTAGGATTGGTGAAGTAATAACTACCCATATCATGTCTCGGTCGTCAAAATCCCAGAGTAAAAATACAAAACCCAAGACCCAAAAATCTCCCCAGTCAAAAAAATCCTTAACCAAACACATTTCCCTTAACCACCCTAAATTCAAAACTAAAGCAAACCACAAATCCAAAAAGCTCAACAGTGAAATAAAGTCAAATCCCTTTAACCCAGAAGACCTCTACCCTATTCATCCCAACCAATACCCTCCCTTTACCCCAGAAGAGTTAATTCAAAAGTCACCAGAGGAAAAGGTAAAGAGAATATGTGGAATCTAGGTGAATATGATCAGTGGCCAGAGAGAAGGATTCTTGAGGGTCCTTATAAGAATAATCAACATTTAGTAGAGGGAAACCGAAAGTTACTTTCAAATTTGATTAAACTTCAAATCAATAAAAGGAAACCACTTACTTTTGGGATACTAACCCCTCAAAAACATTATGGTGGGAACTCTGTCAGAGGTTAAGTCCGTTAAGCTATATCTGAGTTAGAAAGGGGAGAAGAGTCAATCTAAGAACACAAGCAGATATCAACTGGGCAAGAATCAAATAAAAGCCTAAGGATGATAATTACCAGAGGAGCAAGAAAACAGTCATACATTAAAGAAGAAATGGAAGAATACAATGAATAAAATCGAGTGGAAGTTTCCATCCAGTCAAGCTCTGCCAAAGAGCTAGAAAAACCTGAGGGGTTCCCTTTGTGGACCCCTCCTCCCTAATAAGTATCTTGGTTTGGAGTTATTAAGGGCTGGGCAAAGACTTGATAATTCAAGACCTTCAGAACCTCCGTGTTTTGAAGGATATCGAGATAATTTGCATGCTGCAAACCAAAGATAAGTTACAAATGATTTTGTTTATTAATAATCTCATTAAATTTTATCACTGTGTTAAAGTTGACCCTGTGGGTTTGTCCCCGGGTTCTTATTTGTTCTGGAACGAATCAATCAATCTCTAAAATTTTAAAATTTGAAAATACTTTATTCATGTGATAGTAAAGGATTTGAAGGGACTGTTGGGTGATATGAGGGTGACTTTTATTTATGGAAACCCTACTTTTGAATTTAGAAGAGCTCAGTGGGGTAGATTAGCTAAATCTCAGCTTCATTATAATATTCATTGGATGTGTTTGAGGGATTTTAATGATATTTGGGGACAAGATGATAAAGAAGGGAAGTTGGAGAAGGCTAATAGGGCGATAAAATGTTTAAGAAGATGGTTAACAGTTGTAATTTGTTCAAACTCCCCTCCAAAAGGTGTAGGATCACTTGGAATAACAAGAAAAAGGGAGATGAAAATGTGAGGGAGAAACTTGATAGAGTGTTTATGAATGTTGGTTGGGCTTTGAAGTTTCCTGGGTGTAGGTCTGTTGCTTACCCTGCTTTGGGGTTTGATCATAGACCAATTTTAGTGAAGATTGTTCCTCCAAAGCCCCCCCACAAGAAGAAATTTAGATTTGAAGTTTTTTGGCGGGATGATATAGAGTGCCATGAAATTGTTAAAAGATTATAGAGGAGAGAGATTCCTAAGTTTGGTAATGTTTTAAACTTTTTTGATTAAGTCATCCATTTTTACTTGGAGCTAAAAAAAATTGGTAATTCAAAAATGGAGATTTTAAAGCTTCAAACGAAGCTATCTGATCTTCAATTTGTTTCAAGGTAGGGGTACAATAATGGAGCTGTTAGGTCAATTTTTAATAACATCAAATCCCTTTGGGTCAGGGAAGAAAAGTTTTGGGAAGTCAGATCTAGAGTAAATTAGCTGAACTGGGGGACAAGAACTCTAAGTTTTTCCATGCTTATACCATCCAGAGAAGGCAGAGGAACCAGATTTTGAGGCTAAAAAATCAGGAAGGACTATAGATGGAGACGAAGGCTCAGTTGGAAGATTTGGTTAACTGTTATTTCAAGTCTTTGTATACTTCAACAAGTTATGGGGACTCTATTAGGGTTTCCTCTCTTATCTCTAAGCTGGTGTAATCGGGTATGAATGATTCTTTAAATGCTTTAGTGTCTCTGGATGCATTAAAAAACATATGTTTAATTTGGGTCCCTCTAAGGAGCCTGGGTCTGATGGGATGCCATGGTTTTTTTATAAAAATTTTGGGAGGAGATAAAATGGGACTTACTCCGGACTGTCCATCATTTCTTTTCTTTTGGGCATCTTTTCAGGAAATTAAATTAGAGTAATATGGTCTTAATTACTAAAAACCTTAGCTGTGAAATTTGTCTATGTTTAGACCTATTAGTCTCATTAATTTCTTCACTAAAATCATTCAAAAATTTTGGTAACTAGACTCGAGTCCAATATTGGTAGTATTATAGAACCTCAGTAAAGTTCTTTCATTCCTTGGAGGTTGATTCAAGATATATAATTGTGGCCCAAGAGATGTTTTCTTTCCTTAGGAGGAAAATGAGAGGTGAGGACTTTGATTGTGCTCTTAAATTAGATATGAACAAAGCATATGATATAGTGGAGTGTGGGTTCTTGAGAGAGTCTCTTTTAGCTTTTGGGTTCAATTTCAAATGGCTGGGGTTAGTCATGGATGTTGTTACTTATGTCTCGTTTAGGATTCTTATCAATGGTGATAATAATTCTACTTTCAATCCTTCGAGGTGCCTAAGGCAAGGGGACCTCTTGTCCCTATATATTTTTATCATTGTTGCCAACAGAGTATCCCTTCTTATTTCTAAAGATTTGAGTGATAATATTCTTATGGGTATTACTGTTAGTCCCTCTAGTCCCCCCACTCTCACACATGATATTTGATGATAATTCTCTCTTTTTTTTAAAGGGAATGAGGCTAAAAGTTCAACTCTTTTGGAGTGTTTGAATTGTTATTATGAAGTCTCTGGTCAACTCATCAACATGTCTAAGTCTGGGGTTATTTACAATAACAACATGTCTTTATCCTCTAAGTTGGTTGTCTCCCATATGTTAAATATACCTATTTTAGATAACCCTGGGAAGTATTTAGGACTTCCATATGAGTGTGGTAAATCTAAGAAAGCAACCCTAAATTGGATTAAGGTGAGAATTTTACAAAATATGGAGGGTTGGAAATAACATTTCCTCAGTCAAGCTGGGAAATAAGTCCTCATTAAGGCTATCCTACAAGCATACCCTTCTTATGCCATGTTAATTTTTCAGTTTCCTAAGGGATTTTACTCAGTTTTGTCCTCTAATATTGCTAATTTTTGGTAGATTAGTAATAAAGATAGGAAGGGGTCCATTAAAAGTCTTTGTGTGTGTGTGTGGGTGGGGGGGGGGGGGGGGTTCTCAATGTCTAAGAAAGATGGGGGTTTATATTTTAGGGACTTTTATAGACAAAACCAAGACCTTTTAGCTAAACAAGCCTAGAGGCTCCTCTCCAACCCTGTGTCTGTGTGGTGTTTGACTCTTAAAAGCTTGTGTTTCAACCATTGTACTTTTTAAGAGGTCACAAGTTATAGAAATGGGTCTTGGATATGGAATAGTCTTATGTTTGGAAGGGATCTCTTAAAACAAAAATTGTTTTAAAAGGTTGGGAATAGGGAGGATATCTTTATCTGGGGTGATAAGTGGTTGAACAATATATTGCTTCCCCAATCCACTTTTTCAGCCCAAGTTTCTAAGGCGAGTGACCTAATTAATCCTAGGCTTTTCCCTTGGGATACTAACCTCATTTCTTCTCTTTCCCTTCTCACATTGTCTCATTTATCTTATCTATCCCCTTGATTTCACCCTAGGATAGGGATGCCCTGGTTTGGCATCATACAATTGATGGCACTTCCTCAGTCTCTATTGCTTGCCATGTCATATCCCCTAGGTTGACCCATAGAAAGGACCCTCAATATTTTTTCCCCTACCCTGATCTGTGGAGAATTCTATGGGCCATTAAAGCCCCCTTAAGGTTCTGAACTTCATATGGAGATGATGTAATGGGAGTTTGGCTGTTAACTATAACCTTTGGAGAAAGAATCTTAGAGAAGACCATATTTGCAATATTTGTGGTAAGGAAAATGAGACCATTGGACACTTACTTACTAAATGACCCTAGGTTAAGAAGGTTTGGAAGAGATCCCCTCTTCTTAATCTCTTTTTGTATGACCTGATTGAAGATTGGTTTTTAGGTCTTTGAGTAGGTTTGCTTCAGGTCCTAGCACTGGTTTGGATCTAAAATCCCTGGTTATGTGTACTTGTTGGGAGATTTGGAAGACTAGAAACGAGGCTGTTTTTAAGAAGAAGGATATTCACATTTCGATTATTTTATCTAAGGCTTGGTCCTTATCTGTTAACTACAACAAAAGTTATAAGGAGTTTAGTTCTTTTACTAGATTAAATCCTCCCTTACCCTCTGTGAGAGTGAGCAATTGGAGCCCCCTCCCCAAAATTGGTCTAAAATTAATTGTGATGGCTCTTTTTGGGAAAATCATTTATCTGATTCCTATGGTTTCATTGTTAGAATTTTTACAGAGGTCCTAATTGATGGTTTTGTTAGTAAGTGCCCTCATGCAACATCTGCCCTTGAAATGGAGGCTTTGGCTCTTACTTCAGTTGCATATTTATTAAAGAAAAAGGCATAGACCAGATTATTCTTGAATCTGACTCTAAAATCCTAACGCAATGCATGCAGAATGATGTTTAACCTAGATGGGAGTTGAAAAGAAGGAAGAAATAAATTAAAGCCCTTACGAGCCATTGTAGGGAGGTATTGGTCTTGCATGTCCCCAGAAAAGAAAATGAAGCTGTAGACTAGGTTGTGAAGTCTTGTTCAGCCTTGGTTGTGCCCAACGACTGGGTGTCTCACCCTTCTTTAGTTTTGATGTCCATTTTGAGATATGAGTTTCAACCGGAGGGAGTGAGATGAATTGATTATGTTAAATGTTCTTCTTATCCATATACTCAATATAGGCTCTTGATGGGAATTTTAGCTTTGGTAGATCTTGGTTATTTATTGATTTTATTTGGTTTTTGTTTCTCATCCTTCTCTCTCTCTCTTGGTAGACGATGAGTTTGATGGTTTTTGGCTTTAGGCGGTTTGTGATTTGCATCTGGTTTTGAGTGGGAGGTTTGGGGCACGTATAGGCTGTTTGTTTTAATGGCCTTACACGCTTCTCATCTTTTTTTCATTGTAATACATGTGGTTGTAGATATGGTGCACTAATAGAATCAGCCATGGCCGGCGATTAAAAAAATAATTTGAACCATCGAACCTCTGTCCTCTTATGTTCAAGTTGTAGAAACCATAGATTGAAATGTTCAAACCATAAAATCAGAGAAATGGAACCACATACGATTGATTTTGATTATGAGTTGGTTCGAATTGTTATGATTAATTTCTTCTTTGTTCAATATGGTATTTAGTGATTTGTTATTCATTTTATTTTTTGTTCTTATATTAATTGATTCACGATTTGTGGTTAATCAGTTCAAGATAATTTGAGTAGCTGTACGTCGATTTGTTATTAAATTTGATAAGAATATGAGAGGGGCTCAGGTGCGGGAGCCCTTTTAACTCAAAATGATATTTTTTGGTATTTAAAAAAAATGGATCAATATTTGACAATTTTTATGCAACTTAAAAAGCTGTCAAATAGTGACCCTTTTTTTTTAAAATACCCAAGAATATCATTTTAAGCTGTTTTTTTATAGGGGTGCCCCGAAATGTTTATAACCCATACAAAAAAAATATTTGTTTTTAAAGAAAATCCTGCACGGGAGTTCCGCATTTGGGCTACCGCACATGATTCGTTCCCCTATATATATGAATATATTTGTTCGATTTGTTGTTTGAGTTATTTTTAATTGTTTCAAGATTCTTTGATTTGCCGTTCTCTATATTTGTACATCAATTTCATTATCATTTAATTTTTTATTTTTTGAGTTTGAGTTTGATTTGTTCATCGATTTCATGTTCGTCTTGTGAATCTAGTGATATTTTTTTGATAATGAAAAATATATTTTAATAATCATTTTCTACACATATCCATGAATTGTCAAGAAGGACGGATCCTTGAGTACGGGAAGATAGCTTTTCAATTTTTCTAAATTATTAATTTATATATTCATAGCCAAATTTGGTTTCCAAATCATTTACATTATTAAAATAACAAAGTGTATAGGCATTTAAATCTCAAAGAAACTTATATGCATTCATTATTGCGTTATTAAAATACCAACTAGTACAAATGTATAAACAAAAGTGGTACAACCTTAAATTTAGATATATAGAGAGTGAGAATAGACAAGAGAATATTGATTTCATGCTTGTTCAAAACCATTCCAATAAACACCAAAATCGGTGCTGAAATTATAGCCCACCTACCTTTTTCTTTAATACCCGTGTCTAAAAGATAAGTGTATTGTCATGGGGTGGGATAAAGTGTGCTAAATTGGGTGCTGAGTAGGGAAAAAGAATGACTAGTAAGCAATTTCTTTTTTTGGAAGAATTACGATGATGGTGTGCCCACCCCTAAATCTGCCCTTGATTGTCACTATTAATTGCATATCTGACACACATTTAATTTCATTTACATTTAATAACTTACCACATTCATCATGGTGCATTTATTGTGTTCAACAATATTTAATATAAGGTGGTTTAGGTTTACAACTCAAGTGCTTTTGGTTTTGGTATACGTGTCTTATCAAGTTACTTTCTCTACATATAAACAACTCAACAAATAGCTAATCTATATAATCTACTCAAACAAAACACAGATTTTCTCTCTCTCATTAACTGAAAACCATCAACTCAAGGGTTAAATAAGTTACAGTGAACCAATCTTCATTATACATGCATGGAAACAAGTTTCAACAGATTGATATTCACAAAAAACTACACAGCGGATAAAATTTTGGGTAGCAACTGTGGTGTAAAAAAATTCAGCCAGGGGGGGGGGGATGCGCCAAACCATCACGATGAGAGTATACAAATAAATAAGAGAGAGACAAGGATTTACATGGTTCGACCATTAATGGCCTACGTCCACGGGGATTCAACTGCGTTTCACTGTAAACTTGAGATAATTTACATGAGAGTGTTTCTCTGGCCTTTGAGATCCTATTCACAATGGGGGGTGTCCCTTTTATATAGAGTTAGGGGTTACAATTGGATAAGTCCTATCCTCATAAAGTTTGAGTTATAATAAAATAATGCTTATCAGTCTTCTATTTTATCAAGGACTCTGATCGCCCATATCTTGCTAGAGTGGATACGGGTCACCATCTCGATCGGTCTGCTCGCCACACATCATGTTATTATTGGAGACGTATTCCCCCCAACAATAGCCCCACAAGTCGCAACTCAGCTAAGTTAAGTCCGAGATGAGCTGGGAGGTGGTCCGTAATCTCTTTTGACATGTGTAGTCGTCAATGTGAATTGTCCTGGCGTTCTTTAAATTGTCGTTCAACTTTTAAGTCTTATTTGGTTGATACGTTTGCTTTTGTAAGGTATTAGAGGAATGCTTTACTTGAGTGGAGAGACATTTATATGTAGTCGTCAATGTGAATTGGACTGACGTTCTTTGAATTGTCGTTCAACTTTTAAGTCTTATTTGGTTGATCAGCATGACTTTGTAAGGTTAATGAGTAATGATTTACTTGAGTTAAGAAATGTTCAATCAACATATGAATCGGACTTGAGCATGTAGAGATACCTACATACCCTCATGCGATCAGGTTGATCGTAGTTCATTCTTCTATTTTATTGTATGGTCTAATATGAGAGGCCGACCACAGGCCTATTAAGCACTCATGAGCTGAGAGTGTTTCTACAGCCTTTGATCCCCTCTTCATAATGGGGATCCCCCCTTTATATATAATTAAAGGTTACACTTGGATAAGTCCTATCCTCATAGAGTTTGAGTTACAATAAAATAGTGCTTATTAGTCTTCTACTTTATTAAGGAATCTGATCATCCATATCTTGCTAGAGTGGATACGGGTCACCATCTTGACCAGTCTTCTCACCACGCGTCATGCTATTATTGGAGGCATATTCCCCCCTCCACAATAGCCCCAAATGTCGCAGTTTAGCTAAGTTGAGTCCGAGATGAGTTGGGAGCTAATCCATAATCTCTTTAAACATGTGTAGTTATCAATGTGAGCTGGACTGGTGTCCTGTGAATTCTCGTTCAACTTTTAAGTCTTCTTTCGTTGATTCGCTTTCCTTTGTAAGGTCTCATAGGAATGCTTTACTTGAGTTGAGAGATGTCCAATCGACATGTGAACTGAACTCGAGCGTGTCGAGCTGCCTATGTACCCTCATGGGATCAGGTCGATCGTAGTTCATTCTTCTGTTTTATTGTATGGTCTAATTTGAGAGGACGACCACATGCCTATTAAGCACTTGTACGTTGGGGCTTGTTCGATCGTGCACCTAGTCTAGGGTATCGCCCTGTATTAGAATTTTTGTATGGTCCAATTGGAGAGGCCGACCACAAGCCTATTAGGCACTCTTACGCTGAGGCTTGCTCGTGCATGCACCTAGTTTAGAGTATTGCCCTGTATTAGGATTTTTGTATGGTCCAATTGGAGAGGCCGACCACAGGCCTATTATCAGTCAGGACTTCTTAAACTCACTCGTCATGGGGAAACCAATCTTATGATTTTTCAGAGTGATGTTTAATATTCTTTCTTGCTTGATTAATGTTGCGGTGAATTTGTTCACATGTTAACTTTACCACGGAGCCCCTAATCGGGGTTGTGCAAAGAAGACTGAATAATGATAATGCCCGACCATCGGGATTTTGTTGCGAGTCATGTTGACCATTCGTTGGGTGCTAAAATGAGAAGATCCAATGATCATCATGCCTAACCATCCATCGGGGCTAAGATAAGAGGATCAAATAATAATGCTGCCCGACCGTCCATCGGGACTTTGATTCAATATAATATTAATTATCTAGAATAACGGAGACAATAAGTAATCCCGAGTGTCTATTGGGACTTTGTTGTAATGAAAAATATCGTTCCAATCATCCGTCGAGCTAGATATAAATAAGAATAATCTTGCCCAACTACATGTTGGGGATTAATAAATGAGGTTAAATATCCGATACATATCAGAGCATATGAACTAAATTGCAATAATAAATCTAATGATAACTAATGAATGACCACACACCCATTAACTGAGGTTGAATTAAATAAAATTATATTTCCCAATCATCCGTTGGATCTAAATGGCAATGATCATACAGTATACACTGCGTCAACTATCCATCAAAGCTAATAAGAAATCTAGAGAACTAATATAAGTGTCGATCATCCTTCAAAGCATTAATAAGATTTCAAAGAAAATAAATGATGCCTGAGCATCCGTCAAGGCAAAATTTTAAAGGGTCGAGTAGATTTTATGAATGATCCTGCACTATTAGAGAAAAATAAATTTCCAGACCGTCCCTAAAGGTTGAATCACAACCATAAACATAATTTCGACTAATAATCGACCACGCCGACCATTTATCAGGACTGAATATAAATAAGAATAATCCTGGCCAACCATCCGTTGGGGATAAAATGCAACTTGCGTGGTAGATATCTACTAAAAATATATGTTGATAAAATTTTTGTCCATCATCTACCAGGATAAATCTTGAATAAGCCTGGCTATCCGTCATGCCAAGAATCATAGAGTCAGACAATAAATAATGAGGTTGAAAAAATATTAACTCCCGAGCATACATTGGTTATAGCAAATAATCTTGTCTAACCATTCTTTGGGTCTAACGTGTTGTGGCTAAATGACAATATTCAAATTGAAGTGGTCAAAGTTGTCAAATAATTGACAAATATGCCCGATCATTTATCCGAGCAAAATTTCAATAATATAATAAATCCGAATAATTAATACCGTGCTCGGCCATCTGTTGGAGCATTAATAAGATTTCGAAGAACTTAAGATTATGCACGAGCATCCGTCGGGGATGGATTTATGGACTTGAAGAAATTAATTAATTTCCCAACCATCCGGTGAGGCTAAATTAAATAGAAATTATCATGAGATTGAATTATTCGGCCAATTAATGTATGATATGCATCTGCTCAACCCTATGTCGAGGATTTTTTTTAATAACTCCATATGATAAATGATATGTAAAACATCTATCTGTGTTATTTAAATTTTTATATTATATATGGAGATTATTGCCAAATCTATAATTGATGTAAAAAATAGGGTCTAATTATAAAATTATGTAATGAGTCCACCCGATGGGTTCAAATTGCTCAAAATCCAAATCGGTTATATTGTTTTGGTATTTCCAACCTGTCTACAACATTGGAGAGTGTGTGTGTGTGTGGGGCGGGGGGGGGGGGGGGGGGGGGGGGGCATGCCTTTTAAAAAAATGCGAAGACCAAGAAAATGAGTCGATCTACTCATCAAATCCATCTTCTGAGATGATTGTTGCCGAAGACCAAGAAAATGAGATGATTGTTGCTAAAAAGTGTCAGAAATTAATAATTTAAAGTTAGAAATTAATTTTTAATTATAATTATAATATAATCCATTACGTATTTTCCCATTTATGTGGTTTTGATAAGCATCAGATATTTAATTAGGCATATGATAAATAAAAAAATTAAGAGATTGAGTTTGTTCCTATCTTTAAGCCACTTGATATATGGTGGAGCCTTGAAAAGAGGACTACTTGGACTAGGAATTAGGCCCTCTTTGCTTTATATATAGAGTGACCTTGCACCATCTAGGGTCATCTCATAACACACAAATATTTAAGGTGGAAGAGAAAATTCAAAATTTATTTTTTCATATTTTCTAAAAAATCTGGGCACACACGAGTGACAATTTTGAGCTATTTTCAAGAAGTTTCAAGGAGAAATATATTAGAGCATTCAAGGTAAAGGTTGGGTTTCGAATTAAAATTATGTAGCTCATAAATTCAGTAATTGCATGAAGAGTAAAAATCCAGGAATCATGTTAAAATTGTTTTTAAATCTTAATATAAGAGGTTGGTTTATGCCCCATTTATGATTACAAAACAGCCTTGTATAACATCAAGGTACCATATGATATGATGGTGCCGTCGTGATTCTGACAGTGCTTTCCACCCCCTCTCTAAAAATGGAGATGTTGTTGATTGTGATTATGCTTGAATGACGTTCTACCAAATCAGTTTCGTTGTCTTATTTTATAGTCAATTTGTAAGAAATCTTAGATGATCAGTATAAGGGACACAATCCAATGTTTTGATCGGAATCAATTTTGCTGTATTGGTACTGGTCGCTACAACCGGTGGTGATTTTTTATGAGAATTATTCAACAATGGACGGTGGTCCGATGACCAGAAATATGAATTTCAAAGTCTCCTCATCTTCAGAATGGGTGGTTTGGTGATCGACGACCCTCTTTTCTCCTGACCGGATTGGTGTGTCACTATTCTTATTGATGTTTCTTTTTGATACGCACAAATGCGTGGAGCCTTGACCTGCTTGTCCATCTGCGATGGTGATTGCCGATAGGAAGGTGATCGGTGCGACATAAATTTTTTTATTGGCCATAAAACCCCATTAGATTGTGTTCCTCTCATATGATAAGAATTTTCAGGTATTATGTCAAACATACCCAAATTCCTGAGTCATGGAGTACTAAAATCTCAAAAACATTTCGTTAGGGGAGTGAGTTTTCAGAGACTTGATGTGTAACTCCTCCTACTTTTCAGTCAGAGAGATAAAAGTGATTATGCTCCTCCTAAAAATAAGGATGGAGCATGAAATACAAGGATTCATCTGAGATCTCCATTCATCAAATTTATCAATAGTTTAACAATGCTATGTATATTCTCATGTTAGTAGTACCGAGAACAAGATTCATAAAATATTGTAAAGACACAAAATTAATTAATTCTATGGGAATGAACACAATAACGCACACACAGGCATGATTGATTCATTGCATAATCCAGTATGTATGCATAATACACATAAATGGAGTGAAAACTTAGCTTAATAGAAAAGCACCAACGATCAAATTTTGTGACCTTTGGTCATGATGTAACATGTTTTTTGACGATGCGATGCTGTTAAGGTCTTTAAAACCCCATTTTTGTCATTTTTTGTAATAATTTAAAGACTTATAACTTTTGACAGAAAATTGATTTCAACATTCTACAAAAAGTTTTGATTTTTTGGCATGATTTACTTTGATTCTATGGGGAAAACTTATATTTGCCATTTTTGGCAAAAAAAAAAAATTCTTGCATTTTGGGTTGCTGTTTTCATCATATGGGTTGTGTTATTCTGTAATAGTCATTTAATGTTAATGCATGATTATGTTTATTATTAACACAATATACAATTAACATTAATGTATATTAAGTACAACTTTTGAGACTTATAAGTAAATATTCAATTAAGTCAAGTCGAAAGTTAAACACATGCTAAGACTATATGTGAAAATATTACACTTATAGTCATTTATTTAATTCTAATGTTCGTTACAAAATTGGATTGATTCATTGCGTAATGCACATACATGATTGATTCATTGCATAATACAATATGCTTGTATATATATATATATATATATATATATATATGTGTGTGTGTGTGTGTGTGAAAACCTAACTTAATGGAATATGGACGTTGTTGCCATATAGACTATGATGATGCAGTCAGTTATCCAGTGTTGGCATCATTGGTTGGCGACGTTTGCAAACCCGGTTCAGTATAGTAAATTCTTGCCTCGTCTCATGCAGAGAAAAGACTTTTTGTGTCCATTCCCACAGACGACGACAATTGTAGTGTCAAAAAATTCACCCAAAGGGGGGGGGGGGGGGTGCCTAACCATCACGATGCGAGTATAAAAATAAATAAGAGAGAGACAAGGATTTACGTTGTTCGATCATTAATGCCTATGCCCACAGGGCTTCAACTGTGTTTCACTATAAACTTGAGAAAATTTACACGTTTCTCTGGCCTCTGAGCCCCCTTTCACAGGGGGGTTTCCTTTATATAGAGTTAGGGGTTACAATTAAATAAGCCCTATCCTCGTATAGTTTGAGTTATAATAAAACAATGCTTCTTAATCTTATACTTTATCAAGGACTCTGGTCGTCCTTATCTTGCTAGAGTGGATATGGGTCACCATCTTGACTGGTCTGCTCGCCACGCATCATGCTATTATTGGAGGTGTATTCCCCCTAACACCAAGCATATAATAAAATCTCATCTACATACATCCAAATATATAACAACCACTTAGACAATTGGGATTCCATATATACATTTTTTTCAATTTTTCCAAAGGATTTCAACAATTACAATGTATACAAACACATTTAATGATTAAATCAAACGACTTCCCTCTCCCTCCCCCCCTCTCTCTCTCTCTTTCGATGGGAACAATGATCTGTTTTCATCAAATAATAAAGCTGCATATAATATACCAACGGTTATTTAGTTTGAAGTGCATGGAAAAAGTTTCATAACAAGTGTGGGTAATCATCAGACTTGGTAGGAGAAGATGATACGTGTCCGACAATCTTGATAAGGAAACCATGGATTGGAGATAAGACTGAAGGAGCCGACCAGTGAAAGTCTCAGACTTGGATTTATCATATCAAATCTCAACAGCAATCCAAGGTTATGGATTACCATACGACTCAATCTCCTTCTATTCTATATAAATGTAACCCACACCAATGGAAACATGGCATGTAGTCTTTGTAATAAAAACAGGTTCAATAAAGAGATAGAGATAGAGAAGCACCCTGTGGATGCAGTCACATTGATGAACCATCTATATTACGTGTTGTGTGCCTGACTTAAATATGTTGAATTAATTATAGTTTGATTTTACCACCTACAATTGGTGCCGTCTGTGGGAAACGATTTCATTTTCTCAGCTAAAATAAGCCAATGAAAAGCTATGTCTCACTCACGCAAATCATGTTTTCCATAAAACATAAACCACCAAGATGATCAAAATGGATCGCCAACACCCAGAGTTAGGTCCGAGGCCCAGCCTAATAGGAGTCGTAACACTCCTAACTCACATTAATATCCTCAGAAAGAATAAATTATGGAAAGAAATGAACATTCGAGTTCTACCCAAATCTCACGGCTTGTAGATGCCTATGAATGAAAACTTCATTAACAAGAGCACGTTATTCACCTCTACAAGGAGGAGAATGCTCATTTCTAATGTCACCTAGAGATAATGGAGCAATAGCTCCATGGGAATAAATGCAAATGTTAACCAAACTCCTAGATTTTAGGCGAGTAAAACTTCCAGTCGAGGAAGGATCTCGCGGAGTGACCAAGAGCGCTCCAGGCATAGGCTCCCACTTGAAAGAAAAGAAAAACGAGGGAGTTCTCGCAAGTAGGATCTTCACGATCTCATTCGTTGAGAGATAGATGAGCATCCTTTTCAACAGGTGCCAAATCCACGAAAGAATTTCCAAGATAACCCTCATTAGTCAAATAAATTTTCCATTCTTAAGAGTCAATGTCATCGGAGAGATAAATCCCAGTCGAAGGATTATAATTGCATAAGCTAAGTGGATGCATAAAGCAAAGGCATATTGCTTCTGATTGTATTCCTCAAGTGGCTTACTTCCTAGCCCAGTGGGAGTAGTGACTAGAGTTATAGGTTAGTGGATGGACGAAAAGTTGCCACGAGTAAATCACTTTGGGGGACCAAAAGATATTCTTTGTGCATCGAACACGTAGCTGACCAAATCAATTGCGACATGGATGGGAGTGCATACTACGAAAGATAGGGTCGAGTCTGATACATCAACCATCTACTCAATATCCTTGTATGAGCTCCTGATAAATTCTTTACACCAAGATTCAAAATCTATGATGGGAAAAATAATCCCATTAATCATGTTTGCTAGTAATGATAAGCCATGAATCCATGGAGTAACGATGAAACCCTCATGTTTCTTAAATTCCCCTCTAGTCTGGTGGATATCACATAAAAGTGGTTCGAGAAGTCACCACACAGATTTATTACTAGTTTTGTAACTCGTTGAGGCCTTCACTTACACATTTGCCACTATTAATTATCAACTAAAGAGGATGGACTCACTCCTCACCATGAGGAACTACACCTAAAACCTTGTGAGAATACACTTAGTGGTACTGGGAAACTTAAAATGAAGTGGAGGATTGTTCCGAGCAGGTAGCGTTGGCCTTATTCAATATCGTCTTGCCAGTCAAATCTATGTTGCACTAGCCTCTCATGAAGAAATAGGATAATATGAATGATGATCTCATATCTAGGACTGAAAAGTATGCTAAAGTAAAAAATATGGTGGCTGGCACCCAACACGACAATGTTCGATCGAAGATAAGAAAAAAAGATAATAAGGAGAACAAACCTAAGAAGGGGAAAAAAGAAGAATGGAGGGTCTAAGGGCAATGGTAAGGCCGACCTGACTAAGGACCATCAGGAAATTAACACCGTCTTTAAATAGATGATCTAAAAATTTTTGACCAAGATCAAAGACCATCAATAATTCACATGGCCGAGGAAGATGTCAGAAGATCCATCGAAGAGAAACACTACCCTGAGGTGTTCCTGGCACAAGACTGAGAACTACAAAGCTCTTATTCCCACGTGGAGGAATTGTCCCAGACAGGCCATCTAGAAAGAGCATGAAGGCCACCATACAACACAACTAGGATCCCTATAATTTCCTCGATGATGATGAGGTAGGACACTCTGGTGTTATGGGTCCCGAGCGGTGATTCACTATGTGGGAAATTGTCACGGCAATGCGGGAGTGCTTGTTTCCTATTCCATCTCTTCCCCTTAAGGTTGAGTTATCGGTTGTGAGATGATTGCCCATGGAAGTTGTTCAACACCATATTCAGGTTTATTTTCATGACACCGTTTAGGCCCGAGCCTAAGCATAGTTCTTGCAGGGGGTTGTTGATTATTCAGAATAGTGAGTTTATTTTATATAAGAACAAATAAAAAAGGTTCGAGGTTTAGGCTTGCAATTGTTTAGAGATTCTTGTTGTAGGGTTCGAGAACCAGGTTACGAGTGGGGAAGCTGATAGGCACAACACTTATTCTTTATTCTTTCTTAATTTTATGCTTATCCTCTCTCTTAACACTACGTGATTGATTTTTAGTTTATTTTAGAACATGATTAGATACATTAGTTTGAGAATTCCTTATAACATATATAAGTGCATAGGCATGAAAACGATATTAGTGAAAGGTGTAGGAATGCCACTTAACCAAATTGGGTACAGAAGAGTGATTGTGTGCATTCAAGTAATGAGTGGCCGTTGATATATATATATATATATATATATATATATATACACAGTCCTGCTCTTGTGTGAACTAGTCCGCATTTTCAGTGTGCGGTCCGAACATGTGTCACCTGGCTGTGAGCCCAGAAAAGAGAGAGAGTGTGCCTATAATTTAGGCGATAATTTCTAGGCTCACCGTTAGGTGACACATGTCCGGTCCGCATTCTTAAAATGAGGACTAGTACGCACAAGAGCATCATTATATATATATATATATATATATATATATAACTGTTCAAAAAAGCTCGACTTGTATAACATGAGACCGTTAATGTGTGTGTGTGTGTATGCGTGAGAAATCATGGCTTTGGATACTTTGATATCCGGTTTGAGGTAAGGAAGGATATAAATTTAATATGAGAGATGGATGCATCTCTATTGTGACAATATATCGAGAGATATATTATTGAGGCTTGTGCTCACAAGAAGAACTAGGTACAACGCCTATGTACCCGTGTAGCCACGAGATTAAAGCCTACATAGTTCAGTTGTGATTAGTGTATACCTATATGAACATTTGTATGGATGTGCATGAGAAGTCACGGATTGAGATAGTTTGATATCTTGTTTGAGTTAAAAAGGATGAGAGATGAGGTATGGATTAATCTCTGTGGGGATAATATTTCAGGAGACATATTGTTAAGGCGAGTGCGCAGAAGATGGACTCAGTGTTGCGCCTACGTACTCTTGTGGCCAAGAGATCAAAGCATACATAGTTCGGTTGCACACGTCTTCTAATATGATGTGTGTGAAAGTGTGAGGACTTGGCTTAAGAGGGGGAAAAGATATTTGTGGTCTAGCACTACACCAAAATGGGTAAATTTGCACCCTTCCAACGGCTAGCTTTGTCACGATCAATGACTATGAAAAAAAAACATGCATTTTTTGTCACGATCATTGGCCGTGACAAGTCCGTGACAAGGCCGTGACAAACATAACTTGTCACGAACTTGTCATGGTCATTGACCATGACAATATTGTCACGGTCAATGACTGTGACAAGTTTGTGACAACTTTCGCAGCAAAAAACCCTTGCCCCTCCTTTTTTTCCCCACCGATTTCTTCCCTCCTTCTCTCTCTCTCTTCCATTTATATGTGTGTGTGTGTGTGTATATATATATATATGCGCGTGTGTGTGTGTGTGCGTGGTGGGTGGGGAGGAGAGGGGGGTGGGTCTGTGTGTGTGTGTGTGTGGTGCGGGAAGGGGGTGGGGCAGTGTGTGTGTGGTGGGGCAGGGTGTGTGTGCGTGTGTGTGGTGGGGTGTGTGGGGAGGGGGTGATGCTGTTTGTGTGTGTGTGTGGTGGGGGAAGGGGGTGGGGCAGTGTGGGGGGGAGGGGGCAGGGTGGGGGCTGTGTGTGTGTATGTGCGCATGTGTGTGTAGTGTGCGTGTTTGTGCGTAGTGTCCCTTGTAAACGAATTGATTGATTATTATTTTTTTTAGTAAATTAATATATGATTGCCCCTCATTGTAAATTAGTAAATTATTATATGATTAATTATGAAAGTAAGATTGCCCCTCATTGTAAATTAGTAAATTAATAATTGTATACTTTAATTAGTAGTTTAATTGATGAAAATGATTAATTGAGTAGATGAATTAGAAGGAGTACGGGATACACATTTGTTGTTGACATTGCTGTTGGATTATATTGGATCGATGTTGGGTTGGTTAATTTTAAAAGTGGCATGACTACTGGATTATTGTCCATATGGGGGTGGGATTTTTCAACTTTTTTTGAAAATTACTTTGTATATCGAGCAATATATATATAATATGATAATTAAATGAAATATACTTGAAATTACATATAGTGCGCATAGATACTAGCCTTCTAGTTCTTATGCGTACGCATTCAATAGCCCTTAGACCCGTTCGAGAGTCATTACCCCTGTAATGAGATCCCTCGAATTGTCCCGTTTGGACAATTTGGGACTGCATAATTTCTGTATAATATTCTTAGTGGCGTAAAGTTGTTACTTTTGGAGGAACTTTCTATTATAAATTGAATTTGAATTTGAAATTTAAGTTTTGTTTATACTAATCCATGAATTTACACTTCTTACCTTTAATAGGTGATTAGTACATAGTTATTTGGGGTGTCCTATTTGTGGAGAGGAGACTGAATCTCTTCGTCTATCCTTTATCTAAAAAAATGAAGTGAGAATTCCCTTCATATCCGAACACTTAGAAATGCCATAATCCTATGGAGTGATGCTCTGCAAATTCCTTCCAACCGTTGTGTAACCAAACATCACCAGTTGAAGTTGTCAATTCCACTTTCCATACCCCACCACTTGGAACCTCTTACAAAACATGGAAAAATATGGAAAGTGGAATTGACAACTTCAACTGGTGATGTTTAGCTACACAACGGTTGGAAGGAATTTGCAGAGCATAACTCCATAGGATTATGGCATTTCTTAGTGTTCAGATATGAAGGGAATTATATTTGACACGATTGCCCGAGGTACATTAGTTGGAAGAAGGTGCCATATGAGCTCAAGTTAGCTGTTTGGGTGGCACTACAGGTAATGTATTTATATTTATATTTATATGAATATTTCAATTTTAATTTTGATTTCAATTTCAATTTCAATTTCGATATCGATTTCGATTTATATTTACATTATATTGTTTTGATTTCAATTTCATTTATTAAATTTTATTTATGATTGTGTTTGGTTAGGGATTTATTAAATCGAATCGCAACTCAATGCGAAATGAATTTCTTGTCGAATTCTTGTCTCTCTTTCTTTAATGGTAACTTACTTTGACTATGGATTTAGATTCTGTAATCGATGGATATGAATCATTAAAAACTCGTCTGCATAATTTTGGTAGAATTTTTTTGCACTCGATGAATTTAAATTCTTTTAAGATTAGTCATGCACAATTTCGATACATTTTAATTTTCATTGTGAATGAATTATAATATTAAACTATGCCTTGTCATTTTTTTTCTTATTTTAGCTTAATTCTATTATTATGAATATTTGCTTGTTGTTAGCCCACCCCTTATGATAATCCTGGCTCCGCCCTTGGTTCTGCCACATGTTTATTTAAGCTTCTTCGAAGGATTTCCAACGTAAAGTCTCTTTCATTATCATGTTCTACCATGTTGGTAAGCTATAATATCTCTGCTATTGTTGCTTGCATAAATGACTATATTTGTTAGATTTATTACTTTTCAATTCATTTATAAAATCTCTCTTGTGCAGTGTCTTGTAGTGGCTGATTCTTATAGTGGAACTGGAATTGGAAATTGGAGCTGGATTTTCTCAAAAGTTGTCCTCTTCTAGAGGTTCTTATCTTTGAGGTACGTCAAGGGTTCATAACATCATTTCCAGCTAAATAGTTTGTAGATTTGAGATAATTGATGGTGATGTTGTTTCTTCTTATATTAGGATTTTTCATTTTGTTGTGAACAAATCGGGACATCGTGGTTGGAATGGTATGTACCTGATTGTTTAAGATCACACCTAAAGACAATCGAAATTACAGGATTCGGGTCGAACAATGGAGTTGAACAGTTGAGGTACTTTGTGGAGAATGCCAAAGTTTTGGAGAAGACTATAATAAAGATGAAGGATGGTGTTGAACAATTAAAGCTTCCAAAGTGTTCAAAGCATATGATTAGTAAAATAAGTAAATTAATAAGAACATTGAAACGACAAAAATATAGCATGACGCGAAGTTGTTCCGTTTGCATATTATTTCTATTTTGAATGTATATTTGCATTATCTCTAGTTTATTTGGATATATGATGTTTGAACAGGTACAACGTTGCTATAACAGGTACAAATATATTGCTGGGCAGTGGCCATACTACCCAACAGATTTTTTTTCAATTCTGCCCAGAATTATCACGGTCAATGACTGTGACAAGTCCGTGACAAAGGATCATTATCACGGACTTGTCATGGTCATTGACCGTGACAATTTTTTATAAACTATCATGGGCTTGTCACGGTCATAAACCGTGACAAAACTTATCAGAGTCAGGGATCGTGAGATGACCGTGACAATTCTAACGAGCTTGTCACGGTCCATGACCGTGATATGATTGTGACAAAAAAAGTTATCTCGCCCAGAATTATCACGGTCATTGACCTTAACAAGTTGAACTTGTCAAGGTCAATGACCGTGATAATTCGGCGGATTTGGTGTAGTGTAGAGGGTAGCTTTAGTGGAGGTTCATAATGGGAGTTGCCTGAAGATTGTTGACATAAACATATCATGTTATGATAGTTGGTCGATCATTAGTAGAAGGCATTTTCCTTCGGGCTAGTTTGGAGGTGTAAAAGGAGGGAGTATATGTATTAGGATTGGAGTGGACCAAAATCCACTGACAAAGATCTATATATCCCTAATATATATGACTAAAATCCCAGAGCCGTAGTAGGCCTCAAGCTGGTTACTCCATTTTTAGATACATATTATAAGGATTGGGAATCATGAGTTTAACTCGATTTAGTTCTTACGTACGCAAGAGGAATCGAGATCAAAGACAATGTAGTTCTCACGAAAGAAACATATTTACGAGTGTAGGTGACAAGATACTGAGTATACAGTATAGAGTATTATGGTATTTATGGAGCCTAGTCCTTAATGCTGCATTTTTGTTATGTTGGATTGATATATTTATACGTTAAAAATACGTTAATCAAAGATGGGTGTTTGATAAGTATTCGAAGAAAACAAATATTCAGGGTTCCTTCATTACGATAGGGATTGTTCACTCAGAGAAGTGGTGGGAGTAGTTCAATTTTAGACTTTTATTTTAGAAAAGTTTTAGAATGACTCGACTCATGGAAACATTATTGAGAACGGATTTAAAAAGTATATTTTTGTTGACACCAAAATTAGTATGCTGATGTGGACGAATAATAAGAGGACACGTGTCAATCTACGTGGTACAATAGGAACGAGGAAGATTGTTTCCCCGACCAACATACTCACTCCGAGGAACACTAACCCTCCGAGGAACTCTTATCCTCCGAGGAACTTTTGGACGACGAGCAACTAAGGCTGTTCGAGCTGCACCTCGACCACAGCATTAATTGCCAGATAATCAACAGTTCAACTATTCATTGAATGCTTATCATATTAATGCGCACGTTTGAATAATATTAAATGAATTACCCTTTTACATGTGTATCATTTAATGTAACACCCTTTCATGTACAGCCTAAGGGCTATAAATACCTTGTATCACCCTCATCCAAGGGGGAGAATTTCTTGATAGCACTTGTAATCGAGAATTCCCAAACATTCAGCAATAACATAACAGTGGACGTAGGCCATTCATATAAGGCTGAACCACTTTAAAATCTTTTGTCTTATTTATTATCTGTGATTAAATAATTAGAGTAATCTAGTTTTTTACATCAACAGATTGACGCCGTCTGTGGGAAACGATTGTTATTATCGTTTTTCACCAAAAATCATTCATCATCAATGGCGGATAATCCAGAATCTAGCAATCGAAATGCTGGAAATGCTGGAAATCCTCCAAATCCCTCTGCACCTCCAGATCTGGCCGGAATTATGATGAATCTGGCTCAAGGACAAACCGCCATACAAGACACAATGAGGCAACTTATACAAACCCTTCATGGCGATGCACCTGCACGTTCAGGACAGCGAAGTGGTCAGAGGCAAACTTATTTACTTTCTTCACGATCCAGACGTACTGAGTCATATCGTAATGAGGAATCTGATGATTTCTCTTATCAACCTGGGCGAACTTCGTCAATAAGGGCTACAGATACTGATCAACGTATCACTCTCTCTCCAGAAAGACCCAGTGCCTTAGAAAGACTGAGTAGAGTGTCTCCTTTCAGTCGATTAGGCCCTAGGAGGAATAGGAGTCCACCTAAGACCATGTCGAGGAGTTTTCGACAACCATCTGATCTCAGAGAAGGATCAGCACAATCACGACCAGTTGCTCGTCAAGATAAATCTCAAGAGGCTACTTCAGAGCGATCCATTGCTCGAACCAATAGGCCCGAGGACGGAAATGAAGCGTGGAAAGGGTCCCTTCAGCGATTGGAGGATAGATTGGGAGAAATGGCTAGGGCGAAGAATCCCCTACAACGAACTTTTGTTCAAGGGACACCTTTTGTCCAGGCCATTGTGAATTTTCCTACACCGTCAAAGTTTAAAGCACCAGTAGTGACCCCTAAATATGATGGAAAGACAGATCCTGTCCTTCATATAGAGCAATATCAAGCTGCCGCCGATATCTATGCTGTCCCAGACGAGATGAGATGCAGAGCGTTCTCAGGAACTCTTACTGGAGCTGCCCAGATATGGTACAACAATCTTCCTCGAGGAAAGATTTCAACTTTCTTTCAGTTGGCTGAGTTGTTCATTGGCAATTTCTGTTTTGGAGCAAAGCCAGTAAAACGAGTAGCACACTTGTTAAGTGTTAGGCAAAAATCTGGTGAGAGTACTAGAGATTACATAACCCGTTTCAATAACGAGAAGCTGGAAGTGAGAAGACAACAATCACCGCCTTGATGAGTGGGTTGTTGCCTAATAAGTTGTACTACACTTTGGCGAAAGATCCACCTAAAACTATGTCAGAGTTGATGGCAAAAGCGGCCAAAATCATGAATGCCGAGGAAGCTATGGCTGCAAAGAAGAATATAGATAAAGACACCAAGGTGGACGTCGACAAGTCTAAAAATAAAGAGCATAAGGGCAATGGTGGTGACAAGCGTTCCAGAAATAATAAGTCATCATGGGAAGTCCTTAAGAAATTCGATAATTACACTCCCTTGAAAATGGGTATTAATCATGTCTTAGAAGAAATCAAGAATAGCGAGGAAGTAAAGTGGCCAAAGAAACTGAGGTCAGATCCTGATGCGAGGAACAGGGACAAATATTGCGAGTTCCACAAAGATCATGGCCATATGACTAAAAATTGCATAGCTCTTCAGAACGAGATTGAAACACTCATCCGAAGAGGAAAGCTAGAAAAATATGTTGATCGGGGAGGTGAAAGAAAAAATAACGACCGAGCTAGAGAGAGGTTTAGATCTCCTCGTCGAGCAGAGGAGAAAAAGAAGAGAAACCATGAAGATGATCTAGATGATGACCCCGACCTTCCCAAGAAACCAAGGCAGCCAGAACGAGAGGTATTTTCTATACGTTTTGGGTCATTTGATTGTAATGTCATTACAGGAGGAGATGCAGGAGGAGGAGACCTTACTGCAGAAAGAAAGGCTTACCTTGGAGAGGCCCAAGCTTGCTCATACATTCAGCGAATAAATTTGGCAGAGGAAGATCGCCTGAGGAAAGTAAACAAAGATAAGCTCGTCATTGGCTTTTCGAAAAATGACCTGGCAAGTGTTCTTTATCCTCACGACGATCCTTTGATGATCAAAATAAGGATGAAAGAGGTAGTGATTTCAAGGGTTCTGGTAGATAATGGTAGTTCGGCAGACATCATGTACTACTCTTGCTTTGATAGCTTAAATTTGAAATTATCTCAATTGGAACCTTATCACAGACCCCTTCTGGGTTTTGCTGGCGAGAAAGTTTTTCCAATTGAAACGATCAAGTTGGATATATTCATTGGAACTTGGACTTCTTGTCGAACGGAGAGAATACGATTCTTTGTGATGGATAAGAATATGCTGTCAGCCTACAACATCATCATGGGAAGAGTTGGTTTAAAGAAGTTTGAAGCGGTTCCATCTACAGTACATCAATGCTTAAAATTCCCAACAAATTTTGGAGTTGGAGTTGTGAAAGGTGACCAAAAAGTAGCTCTAGAATGCTATTATTCATCTGCCGAACAAGAAGAGTTTGCAGAATCAAAGAAAAAGACTACTACTTACCAAGTAGAGCAAGGTACAAAAATTGAAACGCTTGATCCCAGAGATGAATCCCAACTTGTAAAAGGACAGGTGGTGGAATCTACAGAAAATGTTATTCTGGACGACGAGCACCCTGAACGAGTAACCCAGATAGGTTCGTCGTTGGATGCTTCGATAAAACAAGAGTTAATAACTTTCTTGAAAAATAGGAAGAAAACTTTCGCGTGGAGTCATGAAGACATGCCAGGAATAGATCCAAACTTCTTATGTCACGAGCTCAATGTGAATAAGGAAATCAAACCTGTAAAGCAAAGGAGAAGAGTATTCAGTCCCGAGAAGAATCAAGCTATACAAGAGGAGGTCGAGAAACTCCAAAAAGCCCAATTCATTGAAGATGTGAAGTATCCGGACTGGTTGGAAAATGTAGTGATGGTGAAGAAGAAAAATAATAAATGGAGAATGTGTGTTGATTTCACTGATCTCAACAAGGCATGCCCAAAGGATCACTTTCCATTACCCAAAATTGATCAACTAGTGGATGCTACCTCGGGACACGAGCTGCTCAGCTTCATGGATGCTTACTCTGGCTATAACCAGATCAAAATGAAACCTGAAGACAGGGAAAGTACTTCTTTTATCACCCCTAGGGGAACTTATTATTATAATGTTATGCCTTTTGGTTTGAAAAATGCAGGAGCGACATACCAGCGGCTGATGAACAAGGTTTTTACTGAACAAATCAGTTGTAATATGGAAGTCTATGTCGACGACATGCTGACAAAAAGCAAGAAAGCTGTTGATCATCTTGTTGATTTAAGCCAGACTTTTGATCAATTGGATAAATATCAAATGAAGCTCAATCCGAAGAAGTGCACGTTTGGAGTACGAGAAGGAATGTTCCTCGGATACATTGTCAACCAACGAGGCATTGAGGCGATTCCAGAAAAGATCAAAAATATTTTAGGGCTGCGATCTCCAACGACGAAGAAAGAAGTACATAGTCTTACAGGACGACTTGCAGCGCTCAACAGATTTGTATCCCGAGCAACTGATAGATGCTTACCATTCTTCAAAACACTTCGAAAAACTTTCGAGTGGAATGAAGAATGTGAAAAAGCCTTTCAAGATTTGAAGAAATACTTGGGAGCACCTCCACTGTTGTCCAGGCCAGTAATGGGAGAAAAGTTGTACTTATACCTGACAGTATCGGATAGTGCGGTCAGCTCGACATTGATCATATTGGAGAATGGAATCCAAAAGCCAATTTATTACACAAGTAAGGCTTTCCGAGGTGCAGAGATCAGGTACCCAAAGTTAGAAAAATTGGCATTGGCGTTAATTGAAGAAAGTAGAAGAATGAGGCCATATTTCCAGGCCCATACCATCATCGTGTATACCGACATGCCACTAAGACAAGCTCTTCATAAGCCAGAGAAATCGAGGAGACTGATGTACTGGGAAATAGAGCTTGGTGAATATGATATTGTGTATGAACCCAGATCGTCATTAAAAGGGCAAGATGTTGCAGATTTTATAGCAGAGTTTACGTACCCTGATACTCCCGAGGAACAAAAGATACTCGTAGACCAACCTATGGATGTTACAGGACCAACAGACATAAGTCCAGACCAACTCCGGTTGGTAAAAGGACTTATGGATCTAGAAAGATCATCGAATTCAAACCCAGATCAACTCCGGTTGGTAAAAGGGCGAGAAGAGATGGTCGACGAAGAGCAAAAAATATCAGAGGAAGTTGAAAGGAAACAACACATATTTCACCGAGGAACTTTGTCAGATAAGAAATTTGAAGACGAGATACCTACGTGGAGATTATATGTGGATGGGTCATCTTGCACAACAGGTTGTTGAGCAGGAATTGTTTTGAAAACCCCAGACGAGATTGACATGGAATATGCCCTGCGATTCCAATTCAAAGCCTCCAATAATGAGGCTGAGTATGAGGCCATGATAGCAGGTCTTAATTTAGCAAAGATTATGGAGGTACAACAACTAATGGTATTAAGTGATTCTCAGTTAATTATGAATCAGATGTTGGGAATATATGCAGTTAAAGGAGAGTTAATGGCCAAGTATTATACCAAGGTGATGGAGTTGCTGGCAGAATTTGATGCCATTCAGTTGATCAGAATACCAAGAATAGAAAATGCACAAGCAGACGCATTAGCCCGATTAGCATCAGCTACTCGTACCGATCTGTGAAGAACGATACCAATTGAAATATTAGAAAGTCGGAGCATAGATGAAGACCTGACGATGAATATTATTACCCTTGATTTAGGGCCATCTTGGATGGATCCCATCAGGGCATATATTGAGGATGGAGAATTACCAGATGACAAACTCGCTGCCAAGAAATTGAAGTATAAAGCTGGTCGGTATGTACTAACTAATGATGTTTTATATAGACGAGGAATTATGGCAGGACTACAAAGATGTGTACATCCTTCCGAGGTGAAAGAGTTAATTAAAGAGATACATGAAGGGTCCTGTGGAGCTCATGTAGCAGGTCGGACACTTTTGCAAAGAGTGATGACGCAAGGGTACTACTGGCCGACGATGAGGGATGATTGTATAGCCTATGCCAAGAAATGTGATAAGTGTCAACGCTTTTCCTCCATTCGACGAACTCCACAAGCATTGTTGACACCTATAACTTCCCCTTGGCCATTCGCCATGTGGGGAATTGATTTGGTTGGACCATTGCCAACGACCCGAGGAAGATTCAAGTACCTCGTTGTTGCAGTGGATTATTTTACCAAGTGGGTAGAAGCTGAGCCGCTTATTGATATGACATACGAGAAAGTATACCAATTTGTCTGGAAGAATATCATCTGTCGATATGGTCTCCCTCATGCCTTCATCACAGACCATGGAACACAATTCAACAACGAGGAGTTTGCTGCCTATTGTCAACAATCAAACATCCTGAAGACCCATTCAGCACCAGGTCATCCTCAAAGCAATGGGCAAACTGAGGTGACGGACAGAACACTACTAAATGGTTTGAAGAAGAGGCTAAGTGAAGCTAAAGCTAATTGGATTAACGAGCTACAGTCAGTCTTGTGGGCTTACAGAACAACTCCCCGAGCAGCAACGGGAGAATCCCCATATATGCTAGCATTTGGAAGTGAGGCAGTAATACCTGCCGAGTTGGGTCTTCCAACACACAGAGTGCTGAATTTCAATTCCCTAGTCAGCGACTTAATGAGAAGACTGGATTTGGATATGCTCGAGGAGGTTAGAGAAGAGGCAACCATTAGGAATGATGCTTACCAACAACGCACAACTCTGTTCTACAACAAGAGGGTGAAGAAATGCGACCTAAAAGAAGGGGATTATGTGCTAAAGAAGGTCATTCAGAAGCACAATAAGCTGGAAGCAAACTGGCATGGACCTTACCGAGTTACAGAAGTTGTTCAACCAGGAACTTACAGAATAGCAACTCTAGAAGGAGAGGAATTTAAGAATGCATGGAATGCTGAACACCTACGCAAGTATTATCAGTAATGTAAAATGTAAAGCAGTTCCTTCATTATGAATAAAACGATGATGTTTCACCATCTTCTTCCTTTTATTACAAGCTTTTCGGGGAATACTAGTGTGATACACTACACTGATAGTTCGAGCGTGATCAACTTTGGTTGGTAAAATAGCGAGAACAAATTATACTCCTTTGGTTAGGAGGCGTACACTTGCGTGATCTACTTCGGTTGGTAAAAGAGCTTGTGGACAAGATAGTTCGAAAGAACCTGATAGTTCGAGCGTGATCAACTTCGGTTGGTAAAATAGCGAGAACAAATTATACTCCTTTGGTTAGGAGGCGTACACTTGCGTGTTCAACTTCGGTTGGTAAAAGAGCTTGTGGACAAGATAGTTCGAAAGAACCTGATAGTTCGAGCGTGATCAACTTCGGTTGGTAAAATAACGAGAACAAATTATACTCCTTTGGTTAGGAGGCGTACACTTGCGTGATCAACTTCGGTTGGTAAAAGAGCTTGTGGACAAGATAGTTCGAGAGAACCTGATAGTTCGAGCATGATCAACTTCGGTTGGTAAAATAGCGAGAACAAATTATACTCCTTTGGTTAGGAGGCGTACACTTGCGTGATCAACTTCGATTGGTAAAAGAGCTTGTGAACAAGATAGTTCGAAAGAACCTAAACAGTTTGGACCCACGACCAACTTCGGTTGGTAATAGGGCGAGAACAAAATATACTCCTTTGGTTAGGAGGCAATAGTTCAAACCCACGACCAACTTTGGTTGGTAAAAGGGCAAGAACAACATTCTTAAAACACCATTCTAGTTTGATTAAGAAACGAATATGCTCTTAAAGGCCAATTTATGTTGGTCGGGAGGCAAGATTATTGCAGAAAAATACAATAAGTTATTTGAAGAACAAAATATTCCAAAATGAACCAAATATAATTGGTCGGGGATAAAAACCCAATAATTGTAGTTGGTCGACGAGGATAATTTATTAATCTTGGTTGGTCGAACACATTTTAAAGACAAAAAGTTACCAAGTATTGTTGGTCGGAGATAAAAACCCACTAATCATAATTGGTCAACAAGCATAATTTAACAACCTTGGTTGTTTAGAAAAATTTTAAAGCAGTTATTTTACTCATTACTTTATTATTAAGTGATCGAGCAACATTTCTGATATTTTATTTTGGTCGATGAACCATACAATATTGTTATGCAAGCACAAATATAAAGTGTTTAATAGGCACAAGATAATAGCAATACAGATTTGCAAACAGAAAATGAAAGTCTTTCATTAAAATTCGAAATAAATTACAAGTTACATATATGTGTTAACTATTACATTGAAAATCCTATTCTATTGGTTTTTTCCCTTCAGCCTTCGATACAAGTTCCTCGCCACCAGGAGGATCATTTAATGTCTGAGGAGAATTGATAAAATTCAAGTCCTTCAACATTCTGACATTCATTACTGAAGGAGTATCCAAGAGATGCTCGGGACGAGATACGTCAATTTGAGAATGAAGGTTATAGTCACCAAGATAATTCGCAATCAAGCTCCGAGGAATGGCGCGAGCTGGTATCCATTCCATGTCCAACTTGAAAGGTGGCACAGGCAAGTCAAGCACTCCAGGCTCATAGTAGTACCACAAAAAATGTCCTTGCTCGAGCTTTAATACACATAAGGCATTCAGCTAGCCTTGTTTATAACCCTCATTATTGGCATTCTGGATACGAGCATCTAAATGAAATAGAGCTTCGTTGTATCCAGCCATCCAAAATTCCCTGGGCTGTTTATGGAATTGGAAGGTTAATCTATCCAATTGTTCATGAAGGTTTTTAGTAAAAAGGTCCTTGGTATGTAAAGCAGACTTCGTCGCAGTAAGTTGATCTTCCAAAGTCAGGATTTTCTTGGACATTTCAGATAAAGCCCGATCTTTTGCGTTCAACTGGTACGCTTGAGTTTCCAATGTTGACAGAGTACGAGCTTCTTCAATACTACGAGGAGTCCTTGATCGACCCCGAGCAGCTGGAGTGCTTCGTTCCTCGTTAACATCCTGAGCAGCTCTTCCTTGCCCACGAGAACCTCTTCCTCGTCCCCGAGCAGTAGCAGAATTACCAGACCTTCTTAAAGTATCCAATTCTTGCCTTAATTTGGCATTCTCAACCTCTAAGAATGAGAACCCTTCGTCGGAGACTGGTACCAAGGCAGTGGAAGATGAATCTGCAGACTTATACTGTGCTAACTCTTTCTGTAAATTGTTGTTCTCTCGTTCCAGCAGCTCGGCGATCTGTCTGCAGGCCTCAACTTCACCTTTTAGGGCCCTCTCCCTGATATCGTACCCAGCAATGATCTTTTTGTGGCCTGTCTCGGAAGAAAGCGGTTGATACCTATCCTCATACCCCTCATGCAACAGGTCATTCGATTCATTGTGCTGATTCTGAAGATCCTCTAAAGTACAATGAAGCTCCTCGATCAAGTCATAGTAGGCCACGTTGTTGGCCACAGCTCGGTCAAGTAAATCCTTCAGGTACTGATAAGCCTCAATTGCTTGTTCTGAAGCATCATGGCCAAGGATGTCAACAATTTCTAATACGCTCAAATCTGTGTGACCAGCCTTATAATACTCACGGCATTGCTGCATCAGCTTTGTATCATGGGCAGATATCAGTTCCATTCTAGCCATAAACTAATAAAGAGGAGAAGCAAGAGTTAATAAATAAAAACAGACAGAGCATCGACAATGTAGAGGAACAAAAAGATGTGATTTTATTACATCATCAACAAGATTACATCATTTGGAATACAGAGGATAAGTAAAAGAAAAACAGAAAGAGAGTACTGAACAACTTCACACCTTTTCCTTGTCTCCCAAGACTTTCTCGGGAGGCTGGGACGAGGAGCTTGGTTGCTCGGTAGGAACGATGATTTGATTAGTAGAAGCTGGGACTTGTTCTGGAGGAGCAGGCAAGGATGAAATCTCCTCGGTGGCCGTCTGGTTGGGTTGTGGAATAAGGACTTGATCACCCACAGTCATTGAGGATTCCTCATATGCAGCTTCGTCTTCATCCTCATCTTGAATAACTGGAGGAGGATCAGGGAGATGTTGTTGAAATAGCTCGGACTCCTCGCTCACCTTCAGTTCCTCTAAGGTAGCAACCCAACCATCATGGAAGTATTTCAAACTTCCATACTTCACCTGGGTCATCATTGCTGCTACCCCCCTGTCCCATCCTTTGTCCCAACCAGTTCAGAAGGACTTCATCACGGCTGTTTTTCTCTTCATTTTTTCCAAGGAGAGCTTCTCGGACATAAGATTCTCGGTGGCCTTCAATCTGGTCTCCACCTCCTCCTTCTGACAATTTACTTCTCGCAGGAGGGTCAGCTCTTCTTCAGCAGATTTCAATTTATTCTCAAGCTCCCCAAAGCCTGAAAGTTTCTCAGCATAGTCTTTATTCTCTCTCTCCAAGTCCTTCACCTTATTACCCAGTTGTACATTCTCTGCATCAGACGCAGCTAATTTCTTCTCCCATTCAATTTTATCCTCGTCATACTTCTGACGGGATTCACTCACAGATTTGATAGCTTTCTCCAGTGCTCCTTCCACAGTGGATGAGGAGCAAGAAGCTTTGATCGCTTCATCCTTTTTAAGGATTATATTGAAACAACTCGTCAACTGTAATCAGAAAAGGGAAACGACATCAGAAATAAATATGGGAAATAACAAAGGAAAATATGAAAAACTCAGAGTAGAGATACTTACTGAAGAAAGATGACGAGCAGCCAGAGAAGTAACCATATCCCGAGTAAGGTATTCTTCAGTACCTTGCACCTCGGGAATGGGCGAAAACTTTGCCAAGCTCATCGTAGAGCTCGAAGGAACAGTGATTGGAACACCATCTCCACCAGCTGGGAGCTGGGGAATGGCTCCAGAAATACTGACCGAGGAGGATTTCCTCAATCTCCTCGGTGCCTTTTCAACAACCTCAACCAAAGAAGAACTTTTGGTTGGTGAGATAGTGATTACTTCAACAGGTGCATCCTTCTGCACAGGAGCCACTGGGGGCTTCTCGACAGCCTTCTGAGAAGGAACAGGAGGGGTAGCATCTTTATTCTTTATCCCTTTTTGGACATCAACCTTATTTTTCTTCCCATCTCCAGCAGAGGAATTCTCTTCGAAGAGAGCGGGAACTCTTCTCTTGCCCATTTTTTGGCTCAAAGGAATATGAGATTCTGGATCAGTGTCTTCAGGAATTTGCACTGGATCACTGATGCTGACCACAGGACGAGCAGTAAAGGACGACGTATAGCTCCTATACTGCAACAAGTATGAAGCAGACCTGATGTACTCGTCTGCAACTTTCTGATGCAAACTCCAGATATGTTTCAATTGCCTTATATTAACTTCTGATTCTTTGGGAGTTTTTCTCTTGCTGTCAACTGCAAACAAAAATAAATTGAAATGTCAATCATGCATTTATTCAAACATGATGAAATCATAATTTCAAAAATAAAATAAAATGAAAATAACCTATCCCATTGCCATATGGGGGGCATTTGGGACCTTCATACACGTCGTATCCGACTGAAGGAGCATGTTGCCAATTTTTGAAAACTAATCCATGTTCAAAATAATCCCTGTTAGCATCAGGGAGGTTGACTACTAAAGCCCTATTCAAAAACCTGGTTTTTAAATAATAAATATTATCTAAAACAACCCATCTATAGCAATACATAATCTCAGGAATTCCAATACGAGTTCCATGAGTTTGATTTAACTTATGCACCCCATTAACTATTCTCCATGTATTGGGGGATACTTTTGCAGGAACAACATCGAAATGTTGGCAGAATTCTAAGCATAAAGGGTTAGGTGGAAAAGAAAATCCACACTCAGAAATAAAGAGGCTGGGGAACCAATGTCCCTCAGCCAAACGAAAATAGTCAAAGGGCTCAGGAAGATTCTCCAAAGTTTCCCAAGACGGAATGGAATAATCAGAACGGAATTTTTCAATAGATTCAATAATATAAACCAGGGTGAATAAAAGGAGAAAGAAGAAGATCTTACAGGAAGAATGGAGATCTGTTGACAACGAACGAAAACAAGGATGAACACACAAGAGAAAGGAAAGCTATGGAGAATTCGAAAGCAAGAAAATTGGAAAAGGTAGAGGACGGTATGATTGCTTGGGAAGTTTAAATACCTTGCCTTGGGAAACGGCGAAAGAAATGATTACAAAAAAGAAATGATTACAAAAAAGAAATATTATGCTACCGGCGGCTAAAAGGACAAAAAGGGCACGAAGATCGAAGCGCCTATAAAAATGCAAAAAGGCGGATTCTGTGAATTTGGAAGGAAATTTAAATACGAAGAAAAGGCTCCTAAAACCCAGGAAAGTCATTTAATATCGCCATATACCGAGAAAGAATGTTCCATACTCCTCAAAGTTCGAAATATAAAACATTGGGGGCTTCTGTTGACACCAAAATTAGTATGCTGATGTGGACGAATAATAAGAGGACACGTGTCAATCTACGTGGTATAATAGCAACGAGGAAGATTGTTTCTCCGACCAACATACTCACTCCGAGGAACACCAACCCTCCGAGGAACTCTTATCCTCCGAGGAACTTTTGGACGACGAGCAACTAAGGCGGTTCGAGCTGCACCTCGACCACAGCATTAATTGCCAGATAATCAACAGTTCAACTATTCATTGAATGCTTATCATATTGACGCGCACGTTTGAAGAACATTAAATGAATTACCCTTGCATATGTGTATCATTTAATGTAACTGTAAACGTAAGAAATTTCCTTTGTATTTAAAACTCAATGGATGATGCGGAAGCATTGAATGATGGTTCACAAATAAACAAAGACAAATTTTAATTTCTTCAATACAAATTAAAATAAGTTAATCCAAGTCCTAGAATTTGCCTAAATCATATTTATCAAAATTAGCAAATTAGGCGAAACCAAATTTTAGCAAATGACTTGAATTAATTAAACATTACCCAACATTTAATATAAGTCCAAATTAAATTGAGTGTGATAAATTAAACCGAATTTTATCTTGAATTATTCTAAGCATACGTTCTACATTATGATGCAAGATAAAATAAACAATATCACACTACGCCGCGATGTACGAGGAAAAACCCAAGACGGGAAACAACCTCGGACGTCCCTAGCCACAAGTCCACAAGATACGGAATTACAATTACAAGACAGATAGACTTACAACGACTGACTCGATCCCTCTCAAGCCTCGACGCTTCTTCTCGTAGACACCTCTTCCTAGCGGACAACCTCGGAACACCACCGCGGTCTCAGAATCCACTGATGGGGCTTTCTATGGTCACCGTCACCCGAGCAAGGAGCCTTTCTCCAAGTGGGTAGAATCACAACAAAACGTCTTCTTCTTTGATGGATGTAGAAGCAAACCAAAACTTCTCTTGAAACAGAAGAGATAAACCGGTGCCAAACTCCAAGCAAATGATATGTATATAGATGAACTTGGATAAACAGTATGGGTGTAAAACTAGAGTGATAAGTAAATTCCTCTTTAAAAATCTCACTCAAAACATGATCTTTTTCTCCTTTTAGTTTTTCTCTCAAAACACTCTCTAAGAGTTTGTATGATATGAAAAAGATAATTTGGAAAATGTCATTCCCGCACATTATTAAGTCTGAAAAAGTTGGTTAAAAACCAAGTGGGGAAGTAGGCCAAAAACTGCCAAAAACTGTTCCCGCCTGACAGCTCGTTCGAACGACATTTCGTTCGAACGAAGTCTCGTTCGAACGAGACTTCTAACGAGGCTCCAGTATGGACTCGTTAGAAGCTCGTTGGAAATCTCGTTAGAACGAGAATATCGTTCGAACGACATTTCTAACGACAGACCAGTATGCCTTAGTGGGAACTCGTTGGCAGGTTCGTTCGAACGACATCTGGTTCGAACGAAAAAACTCGTTCGAACGACATATCTAACGAACAACCAGAAAGATAAAAAAAATCGATTTTGGCCCAGAAAACTTTATGAACTTAATTTAAAGTTTTATATAATTTCTTTCTTAAAACAAAACGCAGTTTTTATTAAACCTAACACCCAATAACCTTTGTTCCAAGCTCCTATATATATATATATATATATATATATATAATTGCATTCATACCTTGGGAGCATGGAACTATGATTGATGACGTAGAAACGAGGCACACAAACCGGCATTTTGATGAAGCTTTATACTCTTTGCCGCTACGTCTTCAACAAACACTTCATAGTCTTGAGAATATTACAATTTAAATATTATCCTATGAATAATTTCTTTCTTAAAACAAAACGCAGTTTTTATTAAACCTAACACCCAATAACCTTTGTTCCAAGCTCCTATATATATATATAATTGCATTCATACCTTGGGATCATGGAACTATGATTGATGACGTAGAAACGAGGCACACAAACCGGCATTTTGATGAAGCTTTATACTCTTTGCCGCTACGTCTTCAAAAAACACTTCATAGGCTTGAGAATATTACAATTTAAATATTATCCTATGAATAAATGTTTTTGAATTGAGCCAAAACTATATATGGACTCAATTGGAAATTTGTGTCCTTACAAATCTCCCCCTTTGGCTATTCCGGGACAAAAACCAAACAAAAATCCTAAAGGGCCGTCAAGCTCACTAGACTCAAAACATAACCCGCCCAAACTTGACTCAACCCGAGGATCAAACGCTTTGCCATTAAACAATTCCGCTTTAAAAGAAATCCTGCACACTTAAGCAAACTCATCAAATGCATAGGGAATATCAAAATATTAAATACAATTAAGTAATTACTCCCCTAAAATTAATTCTCCCATTTATCAAACAAATGAAATACTTAGAAAGACGTCTCCCCCTAAGATAAATCTCCCCAAACTAAGATACAATAATAATAGGATTAGATACCATTTCTCCCCCTATCATCATTCTCCCCCTTTTTGTTCAGGAATAGGCAAAGGATAAAGAACTAATAAACATAAAAGCATGTTGAAGCTTAAGGTGTTAAGACATGAAAGCATAGGCAAAGACAAAACAAATATCATATATATATAAACTAGAAATATATCAATGAAGCACTTGCATATATATATATAGATATAAACACACACATGACACAAAATACAGTAAGTTTGCACACTCGTATGGCAAAAATGTGTCATATGGAAACAAAAGTGTAGGGGTGTGAACTAGCAACAATTAAATTTAGACCCAAACACTTAAGAAACATTCACGGAGTTCTCATTTGATTGCAAACTTTATCACATTTAAATATAACCTCATGTGACAATATAAAGATTGAACTCAATGAACAAACATACACAATGCATACAAGCCTAGCATGATGGTGATTCTACAAACCAAATAGAGTCATGACATTAAAGACAACTAGGATAAACGGACATTGTGCAAATCGTTGATATACCATCCAATTCTCCCTCAATAAGCATATATATTCTGTTACTATTGAATGAATATATCAAACAAACATAGGCCTTGGCAATTGTTTTCTTTTTAATGCCAAATATTCTGTTTTTAGGCCTTTGGATCACGTATTTCTTTTAGATCCAATAAACGGTGGCTTACAATCGCAAAGGATTTAATTCATCCTTTCAGAGCCCTTCCCCGTGCACATTTGTATTTATCATGTTTTCATTTTCACACAAATCTCACATGCAACGGATTTTGACATGCACTAGTCCTCCTAGGTCAAAGATATGTAGATGACTAGATTGGTAGGAGAACACCTCAAAAAGCTCAAATATAACATGTGACATTTAAGATTTCAAAAGAGCTCGTGCATGTGTGAATAGAGGCATATAGAGATAGAATCCATTTAAACAATACAAAATCCAACTACTCCATATAAAACATGGTAAAGAACATTTTAAGGATTGAAAATCTAAACCAAAAGTTCTAGCTACATGGGAGCGTAAACGATGGGATTCAAATACAAATATATGCCACATAAAGTGTGTCAAACTAAAATACACACAAAATAAAATCTTTTTGAGTTTTTAACATTTTTAATCAAAAATAAATATTTACTCAAAAGGACAAACAAAAATCATTTGTATTTTTCATGAAGATTAAATGACATGAATAAAACACAAATGATAAACAAAAATCTTTTTATATTTTTCAATTAATTCAAACACAAAATATAATACAAAAAGATAAACAAGTCATAATTTCTAGCATGGGATATGAACTAAGGCAATGACTAGAAAATGACTAAAACAATTATACATTTAGCATGTGAATATAACATAAAGTACAAACGCTAAAGTATGCAAACACTAACACATTTATCCTTTAGATTTAGCAAGGGAGTAAGCATGTAAAAGTAAATGAGAATCAACAACCCTATTTTGTAAGGCAACCAAGTCGGATTTCCTAACCCAAATTAATGAGGAATGAATATCTTGGGGTGTAGGAACGTTAACTACCGTGGTTACTTTACTATGGGGTTTTCTAGGAATTCGTTTAAGATCTAAACAAAATTTCCTAAGATGACCTTGTCGACCACAATGTGTACAAGTGAGAAAATGTCGAAAAGATTTACTTAAGGAGTGATCTTTAAAAGTATTCCTAGTTGATTCTCCTAAAACATTGGTTTGGGCATTATGAGTAAATTCATTACAAGGATTGAAGCCTAAACCACAAGTGTCATTTTTAATTTGGACCGTTCCTAACATTTTATCTAGTTTTTCCGAACGACACTCCAAATCAAATTTGACATTACTAGAGTCTTTTAATTTATCTTGCAATTCCAAAATATTAGACTCTAATAAAACAGTTCGCTCTTCAAAAGCAAGAAGTTCCTTTTTCAAGGATCCCATTAAACCCCTAAGGCTATCTCTTTCGCCTTCTACATAATCAAGCTTCTCTTGAAGAGTCCTCACATGTGTCCTAAGGTCTTCTATTAAAACATTTTCATCAATGACCTTGACACTTTCTTTTAAACTAGCTTCTAACTTCAAATTAGCTCTTTTCAATTTAATAGATTCTTTATAAAGTTCTTGAAAAGCATTTTGAAGTTCACTCACATTAAACTCTTCTTCATTTTCACTCTCACTTTCTTCTTCACTCTCACTATCATAAAAAACAAGAGAATCACGTACAATGACCTTAGAAGTGGCATATTCTATCGTTTCATCAATCGATGAGTTGTCACAATCACTCACATGACTAGCCATAAAAGCCACAAAATTTTTCTTAGTGGGGGAATCGGGCTTTTCTTCCTTATCACTATCACTAAGGGTTGCATTATATGAAATGGGTCGCTTACCATCTTTCCTTAGTTTAGTGGGGCACTCATAAGCCCTATGGCCATAACCTTCACAACCAAAACATTTATCAGACTCGTCCCTATCTAAATTGTCATTGCTAGGTTTAGGGATTTTCTCGGCTTTAGAAATATTCTCGCTTTTATCATGTTTAGAAGTATCAAATTTCTTAAAAGCATTTTTAAATTTATCTTTGTTAAATTTATGAAATTTTCTAAATTTACGAGCAAACAAAGCCATGTCTTCCGAGTCACTTTCACTATCGCTTTCTACTACTTGTTTGACCTCTTTTCGGGCTTTTAAAGCAACACCCTTTTCAATTTTCTTTTCAGTTTTAGAGGGAAACATATCTAGTTCATAGGTTTGTAAATCACCTACAAGCTCTTCTAATTTCGTAGAGGCTAAAGTGGATAAAGAATTTAAAACGGTCACTTTAGGAATAAATCTATCGGGTAGGGACCTCAAAATTTTCTTTACAACACGGTCGTCAGGTATTTTCTCTACCAAGTTAAAGGATGAATTAACAATATCAGAAAGTCTAGCATAAAATTTATCAAAAGTTTATTTTTCATCCATTTTGATAGTTTCAAATTGAGTGGTGAGGTTTTGGAGTTTTGAAGCTTTAACGACACTAGTTCCTTCATGAGTTAATTGTAAAATATCCCAAGCTTATTTAGCGGTTTCACACGTCATAATACGTCGGAATTCATCCGGTGCGACAGCGCTAAATAAGGCATTTAAACCACGGGAATTAAAATTTGCAACCTTAAACTCATTTTCTGTCCATCTATCGACGGGTTTGGGAACACGTTCATTTTCAATTAGATGAGTTGGTGGGGACCACCCGTTAACAACCGACATCCAAACACATTCATCGATAGATTTAAGTGCCGATTTCATTCGCGCTTTCCAATACGCGTAGTTTGAACCATCAAAAATAGGAAATTTTGAAAATGGAGAAAATTCCATTTTAGCCAAAAATTATTTAAAAGATCGTTAACGAAATAATTTATCGCTTTGGCTCTGATACCAATTTGTAAACGTAAGAAATTTCCTTTGTATTTAAAACTCAATGGATGATGCGGAAGCGTTGAATGATGGTTCACAAATAAACAAAGCCAAATTTTAATTTCTTCAATACAAATTAAAATAAGTTAATCCAAGTCCTAGAATTTGCCTAAATCATATTTATCAAAATTAGCAAATTAGGCGAAACCAAATTTTAGCAAATGACTTGAATTAATTAAACATTACCCAACATTTAATATAAGTCCAAATTAAATTGAGTGTGATAAATTAAACCGAATTTTATCTTGAATTATTCTAAGCATACGTTCTACATTATGATGCAAGATAAAATAAACAATATCACACTACGCCGCGATGTACGAGGAAAAACCCAAGACGGGAAACAACCTCGGACGGCCCTAGCCACAAGTCCACTAGATACGGAATTACAATTACAAGACAGATAGACTTACAACGACTGACTCGATCCCTCTCAAGCCTCGAAGCTTCTTCTCGTAGACACCTCTTCCTAGCGGACAACCTCGGAACACCACCGCGGTCTCAGAATCCACCGATGGGGCTTTCTATGGTCACCATCACCCGAGCAAGGAGCCTTTCTCCAAGTGGGTAGAATCACAACAAAACGTCTTCTTCTTTGATGGATGTAGAAGCAAACCAAAACTTCTCTTGAAACGGAAGAGATAAACCGATGCCAAACTCCAAGCAAATGATATGTATATAGATGAACTTGGATAAACAGTATGGGTGTAAAACTAGAGTGATAAGTAAATTCCTCTTTGAAAATCTCACTCAAAACATGATCTTTTTCTCCTTTTAGTTTTTCTCTCAAAACACTCTCTAAGAGTTTGTATGATATGAAAAAGATAATTTGGAAAATGTCATTCCCGCACATTATTAAGTCTGAAAAAGTTGGTTAAAAACCAAGTGGGGAAGTAGGTCAAAAACTGCCAAAAATTGTTCCCGCCTGACAGCTCATTCGAATGACATTTCGTTCGAACAAAGTCTCGTTCGAACGAGACTTCTAACGAGGCTCCAGTATGGACTCGTTAGAAGCTCGTTGAAAATCTCGTTAGAACGAGAATATCGTTCGAACGACATTTCTAACGATAGACCAGTATGCCTTAGTGGGAACTCGTTGGCAGGTTCGTTCGAATGACATCTGGTTCGAACGAAAAAACTCGTTCGAACGATTTATCTAACGAACAACTAGAAAGATTGAAAAATTCGATTTTGGCCCAGAAAACTTTATGAACTTAATTTAAAGTTTTATATAATTTCTTTCTTAAAACAAAACACAGTTTTTATTAAACCTAACACCCAATAACCTTTGTTCCAAGCTCCTATATATATATATATATATATATATATATATATATATATATAATTGCATTCATACCTTGGGAGCATGGAACTATGATTGATGATGTAGAAACGAGGCACACAAACCGGCATTTTGATGAAGCTTTATACTTTTTGCCGCTACGTCTTCAACAAACACTTCATAGGCTTGAGAACATTACAATTTAAATATTATCCTATGAATAAATGTTTTTGTCCAGAATTGAGCCAAAACTATATATGGACTCAATTGGAAATTTGTGTCCTTACAGTAACACCCTTTCATGTACAGCCTAAGGGCTATAAATACCTTGTATCACCCTCATCCAAGGGGGAGAATTTCTTGATAGCACTTGTAATCGAGAATTCCCAAACATTCAGCAATAACATAAAAGTGGACGTAGGCCATTCATATAAGGATGAACCACTTTAAAATCTTTTGTCTTATTTATTTATCTGTGATTAAATAATTAGAGTAATCTAGTTTTTTACATCAATAATTTTCATGTTGTATTTAGTTGTACACATTGATTAACATATATTTAACATGTAAATATGAAATATGAACTCAACAGATAGAGTCGTCGGGTTGAATATAAGGTTTTTAAAATATAAATGCTCTAAAGTGCATACTCGGTCCTCTAAATGAGAACAGAGCTAAATGAGATAATCATATGTGGATAGTTTATCACAACATATATGGCATATTTACCCAAATTCTGTAGAGTTTCTTTACCCTTGTAGCATGAGATGAGTTTCTCCCGAGGGAGTGTCTCCTTGCGAGGTGCCCTGTTGGGCAAAGCTCCGTTTGTAAGAATCGATTTTAATGGGATGCGCCGAGGTTTGCCTCTATTTCTCAGAGGAAGAGACTTTTCAGAAGTATGAACTTAACTCAGAGGAAGAAATTTTTTGAAAGTATGAATTTTCCATAAGGGAAGTGACTTTTCTAAAGTACAAACTTCACTCGGGAATTTACAAAACGAGCTCGAGTATCTTGGGGGATCGAGATTAAAGAAATCTAAAAAACTGAATCAATGTTTGGTTTTTGTCTGCTTTTGAATGTTGGTGGGGACCTCCTTTTATAGGAGCCAATTGGGATCCTTTGACCGTTTGGTCAAAGGGTCCTTTAACCATTCGGTCAAAGGTTTTGCCACGGGTATAGTAAAGGATGGGGTGACACATGTATGGCTATGGGTATTATTGTATAGATTGTAAAATAATTACCTTGGACGGTTAACCGTTCGATTAATGGTTGGATGAGGGCCTTTAACCATTCGGTTATAGGACTCCCTACGATGGTTTTTAAAAGTTTTTGGGTTTTTCACTTTCCCCCCCAAAGTCTTATTCTTTTGGTCTTAACCCTCTTTCTTTTGGGTTGGTTTACCACTTTTACACTTAGGATTTTCTGCGGGTTTGGGTTGAGGATTGTCTACCAAATTGGACAAATGACCCACACCTCGATTATAAATTGAGGTGTCCTAAAAAATGAGTTTGCGATCATCCACGATGCATTAAAACCTAATTACATCTAAGGGAATGTTATTCGAATGGAATTGAAAAAGGTTATTGCGATAATGGAAACCTTTCAAATTGACCCTGCGAAAACCTCGGTGGACAAGTGCCACCGTTAGAAGATATTGACTATAACAAATATATAGTCGTCACCGAAGAAAACATAATCAGAGTCACAACTTTGGATCATGATGCACTAGTTATCACTCTTAGGATTGCCAACTTAGATGTGGACAAGCTACTAGTTAACTCAGGGAGATATTCAAAGGACAAGTACATAAAGATATTCAATAAGCTTAATCTCAATATTGAAGATTTGAAGGAAGCGACCATACCTTTGGTCAGCTTTGCTGGAAAGATGACTATTCCTTTGGGAAAGGTGGTACTGCCACTACGAACTAGAAATATCATGAAGATGATCGAGTGTTTAGTTGTGGACATTGAGTCCCCCTATAATGCTTTCTTTGAACGAGGATGGATCCATGCCATGAAGGGTGTACCCTCCACTTATCACCAAAATATCAAATGCATTACCAATCGGGGGATAATGGAGATAAGGGGCAATCACGGTGTTATGCGCCAATGCTTTTTCGCTGCCATTATGCCTAAATATGAGAAGAAGAAAGAGAAAGTGGTCGCTGATGAGGCGACCAAAGGCGGGGCTACTTCATCCAAGTAGAAACTAAAGCATGGAAGACGGGGGGTGAAAGAAATATGGGTGGCCCCCATAAATAGAGTTATGGAATCATTATAAGAAATCATGTTTGATGACTCACATATAGAGAAGAAGTTTCTGATTGGAAACTCACTTCCTAATCATGAAAAGGAAGAACTGATCTCTCTTCTTAAAGATAATTAAGATGTATTTTCTTAGCAGCCTTATTATATGTACGGGATTGACCTCGAAGTCATATGCTACCGAATTCATATGAACCCAACATTCCCATCGATCATGTAGATGGCGCATCAAATAGCCCCCCAGAAGGCGAAAGTTGTGAAAGATGAAGTGGAAAAACTTCTAGAAGCAACGTCCACTAAAGAAGTTAAATTCCCAAAGTGTCTCTCTAACCCAATTGTCATTAGGAATAACAATGGAAATTAAAGAGTCTGCATAGACTTGACCGACCTAAATTAAACGTGTTCCAAAGAAATTTTTTCGCTACAAAGATTGACCAATTGGTCGATGTCACAACCAACTATAAATGAATGTGTTTCTTGAATGCTTACTTATGGTATCATAAAATCCCTCTATTTGGGCTCGAGCAGGAGAATACTTCATTCATTACCAGCCTTGGCTTGTACTTCTAGACAGTCATGCCATTTGGGCTCAATAACGCATGAGAAACTTACTAATGGTTGGTCACCAAGATGTTCAAGCATCAGCTAGTTGACACCATGGAACTCTGCATAGATGATATGGTCGTCAAAATCAAGAATAAAGAAGATCATCTTAAGTAGCTGGTAAAGATGTTTGAGGTCCTAAAATACTATAAGATAAATCTCAAAGCAACTAAGTGTTATTTCGAAGTACCGTTTGGGAAGTTCTTGGGCTACCTGGTCAACCAAAGGGGGATCAAGGCAAACCTCGACCAGATTGAGGTGATTAAAAATGTTAAACCACCAAAAATAGTTGGAAATGTTCAAGAGTTGATTGGAATGTTAACATTAATCAATCACTTCATCTTTAAGTCCTTTGAAAAGTGCAGACCATTCCTTGAGCTCTTGAATAAAAAAAGGGCTTAACCTGGAATGAAGTATGCTCGAAGGAACTTGAGGAAATAAAGCTTTATTTAATCAGACCACCCCTGCTTGTGGTCCCAAATATGGAAGATCTTGTTTATCTATATCTCATGGTGTCCGACCACATAATTAGGTCAACCTTAATATGCAAAAAGTGGGACACCAAAACCAGATCTATTATGCTAGGAAGAGGCTACTGGATGCCGAGAGACGCTACCTTCCTTTGGATAATCTAACTTACTCTCTGGTAATTGCTTCATAAAAATTAAATCATAGCATATCAATAAGAGGGTATCCTGCCTAAAAGGGGCCATTAGGATTTAGATCATCTCAGTAAAATAAAAGATTTATTATTTATGAGGGTGTTTGTTTAAATATAAAACAACGGGTTTGCACGTCCTGACAAAGTCTTGAAAAAGAATTACATAGTTTTAGACGTTATTAGTGTAAAAATCGTTTTAGGCTTTGAGGTGTCGATAAGATTGAGTCAATTTCATTTAAATCCACATTTTGACACCTAAGGATGATTTTGAGTTCATTCGTTAGGAGTATCCCTATTCATCGTGCACATATGTTAAGTTTAATTGCATTGATCTTCCTATCGAATTTGTTCACACCCATTCATTCCGTATCCTTGTTTTGGCTATCTTAGTGTAAATTCATGGTGTGTGTTTTTTTTTGTAAATTTTCTTTGCTTAAAACATGTGAAAAAATAAAAAAGAGATTGTGGATCCTTTTGAGTTTATCCTTGCATGAGCGTAGTTGATTTATTCGTGACAATATGATATGCTTTTCATGACACTCCGTGTTTCTTTTGATTTGTTCTTTTCCCTATCTATTTCGGACAAATAAAAAGGGGGAGAACGAATTACGAATTATGAATTATGGGGGAGTGTAAGTTTGAATTATGGGGGAAATTTGAGATTTGATCTTTAATTGATTTGCTTGATTTGATTTATGCTTTATCTTATTTCAAACTCGATACGCTACAAAGGTATTTGTATGTTTATTGTGTCTAGGACTTTGATGATTATTTGGATACAACATAAAAGAAGACCAAGGAATGCGAAGAGATTTGAATAGATTTGAATTAGAAGATTTTCAAAGAATCTCATTTTTAGTATCTTTTCGACTTTTGGGTTGCATGGGAGGGTATTAGATTTGTATATGATTTTTTGTTTTGATAATTCAGATATTTTTATTTTGTACCGGCATCGACATAGGGGGAGATTTATAAGGACATTATTTCCATAGTCCGTAGTTTACATAGGATATGTCGTATACCACTACAACCATCGAAGAAGTTCACGTTCATTTGTTCAAAACGAAGGATTCGAATTTCAAGCATCTTCGATATATGTACATGAGGTATAATTTCACATAGAATGTGTTTATGTTTCGTAAATGTTTTAATTTAGTATTGGGATATTTTTTGAAACTATTTTCTAACAAACTGAGGCATTTTTTCTAAGTCAAAATAATTTTCAAGACATGTAGGTGAGCTTTTTAAAATTAAATTTTCTCGCTCTTGTCGTTCAAACGACATGCCAAAGTCATTCAAACGACTGCTTTTAACGACATCACATGTCGTTTGAAGGGTTGCTCAAAGGGTCATTTCTTTATTGCTTCAAACGAACCCGTACTGTTTTATATTTTTAAAGGTCGTTTCTTAGTTCGCTAGTAACGACATGCAATGTCATTCAAATGAAATTTAGAAGTCGTTCAAATGACCTGCGACGCCTCAACTTTTTTGTTTAGGTATAAATACCTGTTTTGGAGACCTATTTCGTTAAGACTTTTTGCAAAACGAAACTGCATCTTGGCAGAACTTTTAGTCTTAATCTTTTAGGGCATTTTATATGTTTGATTCACACCAAAACCTATCCCAATTCTTTTGTGAATCAGTTGTTTTGCCCAAATAACTTCCATTGAAGTTTGTTCTTGTGGAGTGCCATCTCTTATGTTATTTTGGTAGTTCTTGATGGAGTTGCTTGCTGACGATTACGGCCACTTGAGGAGACTCGAGGGTGTTCCTTGCTGGAGATAAAGATGTAGTTCTTGTGGGTTCTTGAGGGAGTCCATTGCTGATTCTAGGTTGGGCCTATGTGGATTTGCTGTGGTATATTTATTACATATTTCTGTAAGTGTATTGTAAGTTGGAATTTGCAAACATTTATTGAAATAAAGGTTTTACCCGAAAGGTTTTTTTCCCTAAAATTTAGTTGTCTGACAATTTGTGTTTAATTTGTGATTGTTTGATTTGAATGATTGAATCATATATATGCATGTTTGAGTATTAGTAAAATTTGGATCAAAGATCGACTCTAATGAAATAAGTTTAAAATTGGAAATTTACGAATTCCATAAACAATCGATATCACCGCATCCTCAAAATGGTATCATAGCTTTATCTCATATTTTATACTTATTTGTCAATAAAGCTAACCTTCTTAACCCTAGAATGGAATGGCATAAGTGTCTTTGTCTTCAAACTTCTTCTTTCTATTCCCTTCCACAAAAATATTTCTTCATCCGGTGTATCTTGAATTCCGCTTTAGGTACCTTCACATATGAGACAAAAATATATACCCCGTGACGTATTGAGTTTTAAACAAACATAGAAACTCCCTTGTAATTTGTTCTCCCCCTATTTTTTTGTAATAGACAAAGGAGTTAAACATAATCATAAAATACAAAGCATCACTTAGAAGAAAAGATATCATTAGGAAATGATATAAATCAAGCACGTGTAATGACAATCTCAAAGGCCATCAAAAGAAAATATTTTTATACTTTTTCAATTTTTCCAAAACAGATATAAAATGTACAAATTACATAGTACAACACAAAATATGGCCATGTAATCACAAATAATCCAATAGATTCATGCATTTTTCAAACATGGACTAAATGTTACAAATCAAAATACCATATATAATATATGCGAACTATATCAAAGAAAACCCGGCACACATATATAGGTATAAACGACCACAAAAACATGACACAAATACATAAGCTTTACACACTAGCATAATATCGATGTGTCTAAACATATGGGATGGAATGAATGGGCATGAATTAGATACAAATGAATTATGAACCAAACAATCAAATATGTTTAAGAAGTTCTAATTGACCGTAAAAGTCTATCAAACAAAGATTTAGCCTCTAGTGACAAATAAAGTGAACTTTATGGACAAAACAAGCACAATGCACACAAGCCTAGAATATTGATGATTCTACAAATTAACAACGTCATGACAAAATAAGCTTAACTAGGATTCTTAGTGTAAACTTGTTGATCTTTAACGAAACTCCCTCAAAAGATAAACATATCTCATAGTTTATATTATTTTCTTTTATTTTTTTGAAGTATTTATTTTTGAATTATCAAACAAACTAAACTATGTTGACCCCTTTATGGAAATTTTTTTTGGGCTCTTCTCGACGATTGCTTTCATGCAAAGTAAACCTGTCTTTCGCATTCAATTCCCGTGCACACTCATATTTTTTCAATACTAATTTTTTTTTCTCACGGGAAATGTTTCTTACTTGCATAAATCTCTCGTAGTCACATAAACATGTATATGACAAAATTGATGGGAGAACATCTCACAAATCTCAAATGTACATAGAGAAGTTAAAATCCAACAAGCTCGTGCATATGTGTGTGGAGGAATATACAAATTCGAATCCATAAAGCAAATCAAGTTGGAAACAACTCCATAAACATGGTTAAGAATAATCTAAGTATCTCCAATCATAACCAAATGTCCTAGACACATGGAAAGTACGAAGTGAATTGGATTCAAACATACCAATACGTCACACTAAATGTGCAAAACTAAAAATCAAAAAATATTTTTGTTTGTGTAAAACCAAATGTGTAAAACTAAAATAACTAATTTCACTTGAAGTAATCTCACCTAAGTTACTTAGGAAGTAATCGATCCATATATTCTTTTGTTGTCTCCAAAGTGAAAAAACTTTGGCCTCCCTAGTGGATTAAGTAATACATAATTGATTCACACTTCCCTAACTCATAGCTCAACCTCCTTTGGTAAACACATATTACGAGGTAGGAAACTTGGAATCCTTATCTGGTTGAAACCTAGTCTTTTTGCCTAAAAGGTACAAGACTATTGGACTAAATTTTTTTGACCATACTTAAGGCATAACATATTTTGATCTTTGCATACAAGACAATCCTATGTAATACAGTACTCCCACATTCTTCCCAATCAGGTAAATATTATCCATAAATTGTACTCGAAATACCACCACGTTTCCTCCATGCTTCTTATACAAACAAGTGCTTTTTTAGGTTTTGATCAAAATCATGACCTTGATTGTTTAATCAAGCCGAATGACTCAAGATCTTGATGTTAGCTTAAATCCAAAAAGGGATGTCATAAGCTTACATCACTTTGCTTTTCCCGACTTTATACTATGTACATGTCAAAATGATCATTCAATATTACAGTTTTGACATTAAAAGAATCCTGACAAACTTTACCATGGCTATCGCGAGAAGGTTTGATCGTAGTCGATCCCTATCATTCTAAGTGAACTCTTTCAAAATCCTTCCCTTAACGGTTCGCACCTTCCCATCTATCTATCTTTTGACTTCTTGTATGTCCACTTGTTCCCAATGTGTAAGGATATGGACAATTGAATGCTCTGATACCTATTTGAGAATGAAGAAATAAATGTGCTCGATAGGGATGGTCACAAACAAAGATTTATTCTTGCAATTTTATGATCCAAACATGTAACATCAATTTTAAACAAATTTTATCTTTGATTAAATTAGATGTGAAGGCAAATATGTGTTCCAAACAAGATAATAAAGATACGAATTCAAGTACACAAGATTGAGGAAAAATTCCTTTTGGGAAAACCTTTATTCATCACTTTAGAAATATTACAAGACAGTTGACTTACAATAATACTTGATACCAACCACAAGTATAATGCGCTAGTCTTCGCTAATATCTAAAGAATACCACTTGTCTCCAAGCAATTTACAAGCTATAGATTCTCTCTCGGTATCTACCGATCAACCTCAGCCTTCTTCTTCAGCTGTGATCCCTCTGGGTTCATAGATCAACCATGGGGTTCCTCTCCACAAGGTGTATTAAATGGTACTAAACTTTCTAAGGTCTAAACTAATTTACAAGAATATTTTTAGCATGTATGTTGTGAATTAAGAGTCTTTTAGAGCACTAAATAAAGAAGAACTTTCGTAAAAGATATTCAAAAAATGAATGATGATACCAAATTTGGTATCACCTAGTAAATGTATGTATTCTCAATCAAATAAGATCTTAAGTGTATAACAATGGTGAGAATTCAACAATAAAAAATGGAGAAGGAGGTGAGGCAAAGAGAACAAATGGCAGTATATAAGTGGTTCAACCTATCCAGGCCTACTCTAGTGTGTCCGTGTGAGTGAATTCCACTAAGAAATAACTCTAATGGACTTTAGATACAGGTCACTCAACTTTCTCTGTCTACCCTTCAATTTTAGCAGGGCTTCAGTAGGGTTTCGAATTCAGGTCCTTTACAAAGATGTAAAAGACAAGTATATATAGTACTTGGGGGTGTAATTTACCCCCAAGCATGAATAAGAATGTGTGGAATATTCTTAGCCAATAAGGTTGAGCCATTTGTCACTGTCACATGTAGGTCATGATGATCAAATATCTCCTCACGTGTGAGGGTGATATTATTATAATGGTTTAGTCCACGTGGGATTCGCAACCCACGCGCACTCTCCCACGTATTCCCCAATCCACGCGCTCTGCCAGATATCTAGTTGTCGACTGTTCAGGCCAGGCCGAGGCTGAATTGTAAAGCCGGGGTCCACTAATGGAATGACACCTGCCCTGTTGAGCTATCTCTTCCTTCCCTCATCATCCAGGTGAAGGCCTAGGACGATGATGCTGGGCATGATGATTAACCTTCTGAGACGAGTCTGAGGTACCATGTGAGAAGGCATTGGTCGAGGATGAGTTAGCTTAGGCTGGGGCCATGGCTGAGTCATAACTTCCTGTGATGGATGAGTTGGCGATGGTTGACCTTAGTTGAGAGGTCTAAGTCTTGGGGTGGGGTTATAATTGGTATATCAATCACCCATAGATCTTAGTCTTTAATGTGAATGGAAGAATGAGGGGTAAAGAATCTTTTAGGTAGAAGTTGAGATTTCCTTCCATATGTTAGGTGACACTTGGTAACCACTTTATGGAAAGCATGTTGTCCAAGAATGGAAAATGTAAGTGATGCTTAGGGTATTATGCCCTAATGATGATCGCCTTGGAAGTTGTGCAAAATGATTTGGATTATTTAAATGGTTTTAAAATCCATTTTATCTTTCCACTTCACAAGTTTGTTTTCTCTCGCCTAAGCTTTTCTACAAATTGCCATAGTTATTTTCCCAAGAACCTTTGATTCTCGCTGTTAGACCTATTTTTTGAGTAAATCTTTCATCTAAGGAGGTTCCTTTTGTCCAGGTAAATCATCATCACCACTACTTCTCTGATTTCAGTTAGGATTTGTGCTTTGTTCTTGTTTCTTCATTTTTTGGTGACTGTTATAAGTTTTCAGCCACCTTATTTGGTGGTTCTAGGGATACCTTTAGGTAGTGTTTTGGTGGTTTTAGGATTTGGACATTTGCATTTAGGTTTCCAAAATTTTTTTAGCCTCATTTTCCCAATAAATTAGACACCGGTGGAACTCTGATGCAACTCCGGTGCCACTGTTCTTTATTTATTCTTGAATAAAAATGATTGAGTTGCTCATTTTTATCTCTGAGTCAACGTAGGAAAACCTCTAGCTGTGTGTGCCTTTTTTTTCCTTTTCAACTGAGCCTCTTGGATGTTACAGACCCTCTATAAATTGGTAGAGTAATTTCCCATAATTAGGGAGAGGTATTTCCAAGAGATACGTAGGAAAGAGGAAAAGGACGAGGTAAGACGTAGAGCTGACCCAAATTTCATTCGTCCAATCTTTCCCATTCCTTTAAAGACCATTCAACCCTATTCCTGTAAGGTCGGTAGAGGCGAGATGCTTGACTCGTCCTCTGCTTCGACCGATATAAAAGATTCATTTGAAGAGGCTATGAGAGCACCACCCATACATCTTGTGGAGTCTAAGATAGCCGAGAGATTATTTCGGACTTCATCTTCTAGACAAGAAAAGTCCTCTGGTCGAGATGACTCTTCAATCCAAATTGTGGACGATGGTTCTTTTAGTAAGGATGATTCTTCGGTTCAAATCGTCTCAGACCCTGCTGAGCTGAGAGTCAACGTTTTTGTTCCTTCAACATCCATTCCTCTCAGAGCCATGACTGAGAGTGAGTTTCAAGAGAGATTTCCAGACTGGGCTTTAACTGCTGGAGCTCCTGGTGAGGATGAGGACTCTGAGGCCCAGGAATCAAATACCGAGGAAACAATAAATTATATTTATGCCAAGACCTTTCCATCCACTATCAAAGAGGTCTACCTGCTGCTTTGGGGACATTTGTACAACATTAAATCTGACAGATGCGCGTCCCTGACGAGGATAAGAGAGTATATGACGGTGTAATAACCCGCGTAATTTTGGGCTATTTTAATTAATTTTTGGAAAATGGAGGAAAATAAAGTTTTTGATAAAATTATTTTTATTGCTCAAATATGTTGAATATTATTTTTAAAGACGAGAATTTCAAACGATTTCAAAATCGGAGTTAAAACGGATTTTAAAATGATTTTTAAATGTTTTTAACTCTTGGAGTTGTTTTGACTTCCAACTCTTCATTTCTTTGCCTTATTTAAAGGAGTCTTTTGGATTCCAACTCTTCATTTCTTTGCATTATAAAAGGGAGTCGTGGTCAACCCTTTTAACATACTTTTGGCACAAATGTTGGCAGCAAATATATTTTATATTCCTCTTCTTTTTATATACACATTGGCCCTTGAGATTTGTGAGTTCCAACCTTAGATTATAGGTGTTCTTGGGGATATTTTTGTTGGAGGTTCTTGGAGGAGCTTATGTAGATCTTTTGTGTTGATCTTGAGGATGTGATCATTGGTTTCTCATCATGGTTTGAGGTATGGGGTTTTACACAATATGGTCCTTAAATCTCGCGAGTGTCATTCTCTTTGAATTCTTGTTTAATTGAACTCATATTTGAATTGTTAAATTCATTGAAATCTGGAAAATAATTGTTGAAATTATTTTGATTCATGTGGTATCATTATATTATTGATGATCATGTTGTCATGAGATTTTAATATGGCACGGATGTTGGGCACCCGCCAAAATTCCTGTTTCCCGGGCTATGGCTTGATAAAGCATATACGGATGTGGTGAGGCCTGGTGACCCATTGATGTGTTGTTGAGAAATTTATTGATAAATCCTATTGAGATTCGTATTTTGATTTGAATATTCGTACTCGTGTTGTTACGTTTTATTCATCGCTAACATATATTTGTTGAGCATCTTTCCTGTCGTATTGTGTACTTCCCCATATTTTCTTTTAGTGGCAGGTTATCGCGGATTTGGGCGCTATGGATTATTGGAGATTGATTTTAACTTGGATATTTTCGGAAGAATATTCGAGAATATATTTAAGAAGATTGTATTTATTTTGTTGTATAGAGCATTGGAGATTTGTATTTTATTTTTGAGTTAGTTGTAGTATGTAATTCGAGAGATTTGGTATTTAATTTGAAGAGATTGAGATTTGTAGTTTCTCTTTTGTTGTTGTGGGATTTAGGTGCTCTATACCTTGTTATATTGTGGATTTAGTTTAGTTTTATCCCATTAGCGCTCCGTTCGCTCTCTCCGGGCGGGCGGGGTGTTACAAATGGTATCAGAGCTTAGGTGTACGACAACCCTCGGGGCTTGGGTTTTGGGTTCATTGCGTGGTTAGCAATTTTAGGAGATAGAAAATTTTAGGTGATATTCGTGATAAGTTTCGAGATTAGAGGTGAAGAATTATTTTTGGAGACGAGATTATTTTCGGAGGTTGTTGGCCTGATTTTTGAGAGTTAGGCATTCGGAGAATTTCGAGGGCGAAATTCCATTATTAGTGGGGAAGTGTAATAACCCGCGTAATTTTGAGCTATTTTAATTAATTTTTGGAAAATGGAGGAAAATAAAGTTTTTGATAAAATTATTTTTATTGCTCAAATATGTTGAATATTATTTTTAAAGACGAGAATTTCAAACGATTTCAAAATCGGAGTTAAAACGGATTTTAAAATGATTTTAAAATGTTTTTAACTCTTGGAGTTGTTTTGACTTCCAACTCTTCATTTCTTTGCCTTATTTAAAGGAGTCTTTTGGATTCCAACTCTTTATTTCTTTGCATTATAAAAGGGAGTCGTAGGCAACCCTTTTAACATACTTTTGGCACAAATTTTGGCAGCAAATATATTTTATATTCTTCTTCTTTTTATATACACATTGGCCCTTGAGATTTGTGAGTTCCAACCTTAGATTATAGGTGTTCTTGGGGCTATTTTTGTTGGAGGTTCTTGGAGGAGCTTCTGTAGATCTTTTGTGTTGATCTTGAGGATGTGATCGTTGGTTTCTCATCATGGTTTGAGGTGTGGGGTTTTACACAATATGGTCCTTAAATCTCGCGAGTGTCATTCTCTTTGAATTCTTGTTTAATTGAACTCATATTTGAATTGTTAAATTCATTGAAATATGGAAAATAATTGTTGAAATTATTTTGATTCATGTGGTATCATTATATTATTGATGAGCATGTTGTTATGAGATTTTAATATGGCACGGATGTTGGGCACCCGCCAAAATTCCTGTTTCCCGGGCTATGGCTTGATAAAGCATATACGGATGTGGTGAGGCCTGGTGACCCATTGATGTGTTATTGAGAAATTTATTGATAAATTCTATTGAGATTCGTATTTTGATTTGAATATTCGTACTCGTGTTGTTACGTTTTATTCATCGCTAACATATATTTGTTGAGCATCTTTCCTGTCGTATTGTGTACTTCCCCATATTTTCTTTTAGTGGCAGGTTATCGCGGATTTGGGTGCTATGGATTATTGGAGATTGATTTTAACTTGGATATTTTCGGAAGAATATTCGAGAATATATTTAAGAAGATTGTATTTATTTTGTTGTATAGAGCATTGGAGATTTGTATTTTATTTTCGAGTTAGTTGTAGTATGTAATTCGAGAGATTTGGTATTTAATTTGAAGAGATTGAGATTTGTAGTTTCTCTTTTGTTGTTGTGGGATTTAGGTGCTCTATACCTTGTTATATTGTGGATTTAGTTTAGTTTTATCGCATTAGCGCTCCGTTCGCTCTCTCCGGGAGGGCGGGGTGTTACAGATGGCCAAAAAGGTGAAGTCATTATTTATGATCAGATGTTTAGGGTTGATGTCAAATTGCCTTTCCACCCTTTTATTCGGTCCATTCTATCTAGACTAGGATTTGCTCTTTCTCAATTAGCACCAAATTCTTAATGGATCATACTGGGCTACGTCTCCCTATGGATGAACAAGTACACGAATGACCGTTCAGTCGACATATTCAAATCTTGCTATAATGTCTCATCCTCAAGGACTCAACCCGGTTATTACTACCTGGGGGCAAGAAAACTTGATAAGAAAATTATTCTGGTCGCCCAAATAACCAATCATTCTTAGAAGTCGAGATTTTTCTTCATTTCGAGGACTGGGATTTTTTAGTCGATGCCGACCCACGTAAAGATGAGCCGAGAGTTCCCCGTGCCTGGGCTAACCCCTCGATATCAGCCAAGTTGGACCCCAAACTCAACGTTGCCGACCGGGAGAGGGTTGAGTATTTGAAGAGCCAAGGGAAGGAAGGTGACCTTCCTAAATTTGAGGATACTACATCTCATAACTTTTTGGAGGAGGCTGGTTTAGGGTTTAACCCCCCAGTCGATCTATGTGCATCATTGAACTTTTATGTTCTCAAGTTTTATCTCATTTTTATTATCTATGGCTGATAATTTATGTTTTTCTTTATAGATCATCCTACATACATCTCAGACTACTTGTGATATATGACGACCCCCAGACTAAAAAATGTTTTAAGAAGGGAGGCAAGAAACCTCTGACAAAGTCTGCTGCTAAAGGGTCGACCAACCTCGAGGTAAGCCAAAAGAGAAAGGCGCTAGCTGCACCTTCTGACGTTCATCGAGAGAACGAGATGAGGAAAAGGGTGAATCCACCTCCCCAGTCCGTACCGAGATTATCTGGGCCTAGTTCCTCCTCTGAAGATTCTTTCAAAAGCCTTTGGGCTGCCAACCTAGCTCAACTCCAGGCCTACACTGACTTGACTATCCCATCTGTACGGAGGTAAAAAAATTGGTCTGCTTCCCTTCCCTTCCAAGGGAGACTATGAATGCTTGGGGAAGATTCCTCCTTTGAAGAACTTGGACTTCGGCTTTCATCATCTAGAACAAGTATCAGTCTTGTCTTACATTTTAATCTCGTGTCATTTAATTTATTTTCTCGCCTTATTCTGACCTCTATGTATTCATAACTTTTATACTATGTGTGTGCCCTCGCCTCTGTCAATAAATGGGCTACTCATAATATACCAAAATTCCAATCGGGTGAGAAGGCCATCAAAGATTTGTCCACCTGAAGAAGAGGAACAATCAGTACTGAGAGGAGTACCAGAGGACCATGACTCTGCTCAATTTGGATCGTGCCAATGAGTTGAAAAGTAAAGACAGAGAGATGACTACTCAAAATTCTCAAGTTGGCAATCATGACACAGACATGCGTAAAAACTAAGTACGAGGCGCTTTCAGCCGAGGTTATTCATATGATCAAAGGTGAGGCCATCGAAGCTTATAAGGCATCTGATGAGTTTCGTATCTTTGGCATGGAATATTTTTAAACGGGTCTCAAGATATCCTGTCGGTGGGTGGTCACTAAATTTATCGAAGTCGTCTCATCGTACAGTGCCAAGCTAGAAGCTCCCGATATGAAATATCCCTTCATGGCCTCAGCTTTGGAATATGTTCAGTCCCTACCATCAGCCGAGGGAGATGAGATTATGGCCAAGGTCCCAAATGACGCCAACACAGATGTTGTAGCTGGGGATACAGAAGTCGAGGGAGATTTTATAGGGTCGGCTAGAAATACTGAGTTGACACAAGTCGAGGAAGGTGTTGGAGGATCGGTCACCATCGTTGAGCCAACCGTATAAGGTGGTCACCTGTGACCGATACACTTTCTCTTTGTAGGCAATTTTTTTTCTGAACAATTAATCTTTTGCCAATATTTTTATTGAACTTCATTTTTGTTTGAATGAATAAAGGATTGAATTGTTGCCTCGTACTTGATCTTTTATTTTTCTTTTTCTTGAATAAATGCTAACACTTAACTTTATTTCTCCCTCGTCGTTGGACGATGGTTCAATTAAGCATTCAAAATGATTAAACAAATTAGAGTCACCAAGTTAATGATGTTTATAAGTAACCATAATTAAATGATTTTAAATAGGATATCACCAAATCAATGATGTATTTCTCTCATCTCTTCTTGTCTTTAGCCGAGATAATGATTTTTCAAATTTTGAATCACCAAATTATGGTGTTTAATCGTAAGTCCCCTCTCGTCTTTTTGAGAGTGTATGGATGAGACAACTCGTCTTACATTGTCGTCTCGGCTGAGGGGGATCTTCACCAAATTAATGATGTTAAGGCAAACCATAATAAAATTATTTTTGAATTTGAATTCATCAAATTATGGTGTTTAATCATAAGTCCCCTCTCGTCCTTTTGAGAGTGTATGGATAAGACATCTTGTCCTATATTGTCGTCTCGGCGGAGGGAGTACTTCACCAAATTAATGATGTCAAGGTAAACCATAATAAAATGATTTTGAATTTTAATTCACCAAATTATGGTGTTTAATCATAAAAAAAACCTCTCGTCGTTTTGAGAGTGTATGGAGGAGACAACTCGTCCTACACTCTCGTTTACGCTGAGGGAATTCTTCACCAAATTAATGATGTTAAGGAAAACCATAATAAAATAATTTTTGAATTTGAATTCACAAAATTATGGTGTTTAATCGTAAGTCCCCTCTCATCATTTTGAGAGTTTATGGACGAGACAACTCGTCTTACACTATCGTCTCGGCTGAGAGAGTTTTTACCATCAAAGATGATATTATCACGCTGTTTCCCCCTCTCGGTGTTATTGAGAATCCATAGATGAGGTTAGCCCCATCCAGATTGTCATATCACCAAGAGGAAGCTAATTCTACCTCACCACATAAGTGATGTTCTATAGCCTAAGATGAATTGAAAACATACAATCTGAACCATACAACAAGAATATGAGAGAAAACTTGCAATTTTTCATTCATAACTTTTCTTCTCGTAGAATATACAATGATATAATGATAAAATAAAACTATTTACAATATACTACTGATAATACTTCTTTAGACGATCGACATTCCAAGGATTGAAGAATGGCGCGCTCCCTCTAAATTCTCGAGTCGATACGTGTTGGAAACTACCTCTTCTGTTACCCTGTAGGGAGCATGCCAATTAGGATGATGTTTATTCAACTTTTGCCAAGACTTCTTTAAAACCATGTCACCTACTGCTAATGGCCTAGTCTTCACTCTTTTGTTATAGAATCTGGTATTTCTTTGCTGGTAGGCTGCATGTCTAACCTCTGCGTATTCTCTCCTCTCTTCAATGAGGTCCAGATCCAACCTCTTCTCTTCATCATTTTCTTTAGGATCATAGTTCCTAACCCTATGTCTTCATGAACCAATATCTGTATCGATCACCATCTTTGATCCGTAGGCAAGCATGAAAGGGGTTTCTCTTTTCAGAGTTCTCTCTATTGTCCTGTAGGCCCACATGATAACATGCACTTCATCGGTCCAAAACCCTTCGTGTATTCCAACTTTTTCTTTATCCTATCCAAATTTTTTTTGTTAGTCACCTTTGTTTGACCATTTTCTTGGGGTCAACCTAAAACTGCTTGATGCTAACCCTTGTACAGTAGGCCTCCAAAGATGAGTTTTTGAAATTCTTTCTATTATCCGAGATGAGGGTATGAGGTAGACCATATCTATAAATGATGTTCCTCTAAATAAACTTGTAGGTATTCATATCATTGATGGTGATCACGGCCTCTGATTCAACCCATTTTGAGAAGTAATCAATTGCCACTATAAGGTATCTATAATTTCCAGTTACCCTCGGCAAGTCTTACCAAATCAATTCTCTAAATAGCTAATGACCAGGGAGAAATAATAGAGGATGGAGGCTAATGAGGCTGGTGAGGGATGCCGGCAAACCTCTGACACTTGTCACATCTCTTGACATAACTAGTCGCATCCCTAGCCAAGGTCGACCACTAATACCCCCGGGTGACCACCCTTTTCGCCAATGATCTCACTATTATATTACTGTAGTAAGAACCTTCATGTATATCTTTCAAAATGTATTCCACCTCTGTCAAATGGATACATCAGAGTAGAGGGAGGATAAATCCTTTATTGTATAAAACATTCCCAATGACTAAGAATTTAGCTGCTTTGTACCTAAGCTTCTTTATTTCTAACTTTTAGTCTAGTCGTTTATCATCTTTTATATATCGAATAAGAGGATCCATCCAAGATTCTCCTATCTCAAGTATTAAGTAGAACTCAACCGTGTTGTCTTCTTCTTCGATGGTCGGTCGATATAGAATCTCGACAGGCATCGACCTTTTAATATTGGTTTTAATTGCTGACGCTAATCTCGCTAAGGCATCGGCTCAGCCATTGTCCAGTCAAGGGATCCTTTTGAGTTTTATCTCATTGAAGTTTTTCAGCATTGGTTTTACCCAGGATAGATACTTGGCCATCCTTTCATCCTTAGCCTCGTACACTCCTAGGATTTGGTCTACTACCAGTCTGAAATCATTGTGAATTAACAACTGACTTACATTCAGTGATTTAGAGAGGGATAGATCGACAAGAAGGCCTCGTTCTCATATTCATTATTTAATGCCTTGAACTTGAATCTCAAATCATACTTTATATCAGTTCCGTCTGGAGCCGACACTATCAAACTAGTTCTACTCCCTGCCTCACAAGAGGAACTATGAACAAAGAGGCTCCACATAAGACCTTGTTCACAGAAGTTACCATCTTCCAACGCTCCATTCTTGAACACAAATATTTTTTATTCATTCTCGACCACCATTATCCTCACCAAACTCGTCTCAGCCTCAACGAAGGAGTGATATGATCTTTCTGGTTCATTTGTTGGATCAATAATCTCCTCTGAATTGGCCTCATCCCATGTGAACTCGACTATAAAATCAGTTAAAGCCTACTCCTTGATCGTCGTTCTTGGCTGATAGATTATGTTGAATTCTCCTAACCCTATCGACTAGGCCATTAGCCTACCTGATTTCTTGAGTTTATGGATGACCTACCTAAGAGGGGAGTCTGTTAGGATGACCATTATGTGTGCTTGAAAGTAGGGCTTCATCATCCTGGATGCGTGAATGAGAGCGTAAACTAATTTTTCCATTTTTGGATATCTCGGCTCTGCCCCTTAAAGAGCCTTGCTATTGAAATATACTGGCTTCTAGACACCCTCATCATCTCTCATAATCGCTGCGTTGATGGCCGATTCTGACATGGCCAGGTATAAATATAAATTTTCTCCCTAAACAGGTCTTGACAATAAGAGTGAGGAGCCGAGGTAGACTTTTAATTCCTGAAAGGCCTTCTCACACTCCTCGTTCCACTTAAAGGCTTTCCTCAGCAGCTTGAAGAAGGACATACACTTGTCTATTTCCCTAGATACAAACCTATTCAGTGCTACCACTCGTCCAATCAACCTCTAGACTTATTTTATGGTCTTAGGAGTCTTCATCTCCATCAAAGCTTTGATTTTGTTTGGATTAGCTTCTATCCCCCACTGATTGACACCCCCAAAACTTGCATGCTCCGACTTCGAAGACACACTTTGAAGGATTCAACTTCATACGATATTTTCCATCGTGTTGAAAGTGAGTTCCAAGTTGACCATATACATCTTGGCCTTAAAGCTCTTAGTAAGCATGTCATCAACATACACCTCCATGGTATCTCCTATTTGATCCTTGAATATTTTATATACTAGCCTCTGGTATGTAGCCCTGATATTTTTGAGGCCAAAGTCCATTACCTTGTAGCAGTATGTGCCTTTGTTCGTGATGAACAAGGTCTTCTCGACGTCGATCGGGTCCATAAATATTTGATTATAGCCTGAGTACGCATCCATAAAACTCACCAATTCATGCCAAACCATTACATCTACCATCTGATCTATTCTCGACAGGGGAAAACTATCTTTCGGGTATGCCTTGTTCAGATCTTTGAAATCAACACACATTCTCCAATTATCGTTGGGCTTCGACACGACGTCATCATTGGATAACTATTCTGGGTAGATGACCTCTCTAATGAAGTCATATTATTCTAACTTCTTCACCTCGTCTCTTATCACCTCATATTTCTCCCTAGAGTATACCCTCTGCCTTTTCCTAACTGGTTTAGACCCATCATCCACGTTCAATTTGTGGCAGAGGATCTCCTGATCAATTCCTGGCATATCCTTATGACTTCAAGCAAAAAAGCTCTGTCTCTTCCTCAGTAATTTAATCAACTCTTCTTTGATCTCTATCTTTAAGGCCTTACCGATTTGGATGATTTTTTTAGCTCATCCTCGTTGAGGATGATGGATTCTACCTCCTCGGCAGCTTCACCCTTTTCAGCTTTGTCTCATCTCTGGGGTCTAGAGTGTCTATGTTGTAAGTAGTGGTGGCCCATTTATGCGCCTCTGTCTCCTCGGCCGATTTGAAGTAGCATTCACTTGCCTCAACTTGGTCACCCTGACCTTTCCCTACTCCATAAGGAGTCAGGAATTTTATCATTTGGTGAACTATTGAGGGTACCACTTCAAACTCTTTGAGGGGTACTCGTCCCATAATTATGTTATAGGCTGATTAGATGTTCTCGTTCGTGATAAAGAAGTTGATCTTCCCTGTGAAACATTTCGGCTAAGTATTCCCCATTCTGATATCCGTTCCGTAGATTCCAAGAGGCTGTACTTTCTCTCCACTAAAACTAATCAAAGGTTGGTGATATGAGATAAGTCTCTTCTTGCTCAATCTTAGGCCCTTGTAACAGTCCTAAAAAATCATATCGACCGAACTGCCACCATCGACCAATATTTTAGGGACTTCATACGCATGCACTCTGGTGGTAAACACCATAGGGTCATTATGTGGGGCTAGGATCCCATTAAGTTCTAGCCTTGAAAAGCCAACTATTAGAGTGTTCATATCAACTTTTGTTCTCTTACCCGTCTTCAACCCAACAGCTACCGAGTGCACCACTTCTAGTTTTAGGAGAGCTTTGGCTTCTTCCACGTGAGCTTTCTTGTTATAAATATCCTTTCCACTGCCTGTAAGTCCTCCGCAGATCATTTTTACCCCCAGAGATATCATATTTGGTCGACCCTTAGAATCAGTGATAAGAGGAGGCAAATCTAGGCCGACCTCGTTATCATCATCTGAAGCATCATCATCTTTGTTTGTTGGGGTGTATGGTATAAACTTATCTTTACTTTGCTTTCTAGTGTCATCTCGACCGCCCTTCGAGCTATTACTGTCCTCATATTTTCTCAGCTTTCCTTGCTTCAACATCTTCTCAATCTCGTCTTTCAGAGTAAAGTATCGGTCAGTGGTATGACCATGGTCTTGGTGAAATTCACACCATTTTCTTTTATCCCTCTTGTGAGGAGGGGCTCTGAGATTTTCTATCCATCTCAGGGTCCTATTATTATTTATCTCGTTGAGGATCATTTCAGGGCTAACTATCAACGGAGTGTAGTCAACAAACTTATCGTTCGCCGACCTCTTCTTATCTCCTTTGCCCTTAGATTTTTGGGATTTTCTCCCACTGGCTCCCTTCTCATCTTTACCTGTGGCCTCCATGGCATCCTCAACATTCATGACTCTCTCGTCCATAGCCAGGAGTTTTTCCATGGACTTTAGAGTGTCCTAGGCCAATTTCCACAAAGGCTTTCCTTTTTACAGACCACCCATCAATGCAGTCATTGCAATATTCTTATCGTAGTCTTCCACTTCTAGTTTCCCCTTGTTGAAGTGGGCTATGTAGTTCTATAAAGACTCATTTTTCCCTTACTTTACATATAGAAAGTGGGTGGTCTTCTTTCTCGGCTTAACCCCAAAGCAGAATTTATGTATGAATCTTTCTATAAGCTTTTTAAAGTTCTCTATTGGGTTTCTAGGATAGGAAGTATACCATACATGTGCATCACCGGTCAGAGTGCTTGAGAGTGCTCTAAACTTTATCTCGTTTGAGAACGAGAAGATATCTACAGCAGATTAATACATCTTAACATGGTTGACTGTATTAGTACTCCCATTATATTTCGGTGTCACTATTAGTCGCTTGAACTTAGTCTGGGTTGGATAACTCATAATCCTAGAAAGAAATGGTAGCCCTTCATTATAACCCCTCTACTGAGGGTCTCGATTCTTCAACAAATATACAATCTTATCCTCTAATCTCCGAATGGAGCTATTCCAGGGTTTGTCAGTAGCGACCACTACAGCGTTATCTCCCTCGGCCTGAGCAACATTCTCACCATCACCTTCCCTCTCAGCTTGGCATTGGATGGTGTCTCGGTCGATCGTACTTTGGCAGCTATTAACTTTATGTTGCTCCTTATCTCGACTATGGGGGGGTCGTCTGCCAGTACACCCTCCATTTCTTCTGGATCCTGCCATGCTGCGAGACCTAGACAATCGATCTCGGAGATCACCTATAGGGCCGAGTCTATTAAATGCAGAATCACTGCTGAGCCTATAAAATGCTGATGAAACAGATCGTCCCTCTCAGTTTGGCCTTGCAGTGTTTCCTCTACTTACTTGGATTGGGCGCATAGTATCCTCAGAAATTTCATATGGTTCCTAACACTCGGCTTCGTCATCGTTATACTCATTACCTTCACATTCTTGACCCTGCTTCCCTAGGTGTAGACGTTTGGGGTCAGCAACGTATCTCCGCCTCTGTTGAGGCTGCACATTAGTCTGTGGGGCCGGGGGTGGTCCCCCTGTCACCTGATGTCTGACTTCTCTAGCGACCGGAGTTATCATCTCCGCCGTCGTGCCAGTGGGCCTGGGTATGAAATTTTGTCTAAAGGTAGTCAGTTGCTCCTATATTTTAGCCTGAATGGATGCCAATGAGCGCAACGCTGCTGGGACATCCGTCATCTCAAACTGCGGCAGTGCTTGACTATAACAAGGACCTCATCCTGGTGGAAATTCTGATACTATTGGATTCTGGTTACCGAAAATATTAAGAGATGTACTGGAAGACATGAAGATGAACTCTAAGAAAGATTGAACTCAAACCAGAGCTCTTTCAATGGTAGTTCAAGCCCATCCAAGTGTGGGGTTGATCCACTACCAGAGAATCTGGTGTGGAGTAGCTACAAGTGAGAGGAAGAAGATGATAACCTCGATTCCCACTAATGGTGCCAACTGATGATACCAAATCTGGTATCACCTAGTAAATAAATGTATGCTCAATCAAGTAAGATCTCAAGTGTATAACAATGGTGAGAATTCAACAATAAAAATGGAGAAGGTGGTGAGGCAAAGAGGGCAAAAGGCACTATATAAGTGGTGCAACCTATTTAGGCCTACTCCACTATGTTCGTGTGAGTGAATTCCACTAAGAAATAACTCTAATGGCCTTTGGATATATGTCACTCAGCTTTCTCTCTCTACCCTGCAGTTTCAGCAGGGATTCAATAGGGTTTCGAATTCAGGTTCTTTACAAAGATGTAAAATACAAGTATATATAGTGCTTGGGGGTGTAATCTACCCCCCAAGCGTGTAATAAGCATGTGTGGAATGTTCTTATCCAATGAGGTTGAGCCATCTGTCAGTGTCACATGTAGGTCATAATGATCAAATATCCCCTCACGTGTGAGGGTGATATTATTATAATGGTTTGGTCCACGTGGGATCCGCAACCCACGCGCATTCTCCCACGCATTTCTCAATCCTTGCGCTCTGCTAGATGTTTAGCTGTCGGTTTTCTAGGCTAGGCCGAGGCTGAGTTTTAAATCTAGGGTCCACTAATGGAATGACACCTGTCCTGTTGAGCTATCTCTTCTTGCCCTTATCGTTCAGGTGAAGGCCTAGGATGATGATGCTGGGAATGATGATTAACCTTTTGAGAGGAGGCCTAGGTACCATGTGAGGAGGCATTGGTCGAGTATGAATAAGCTTAGGCTGGGGCCATGGCTGAGTCATAACTCCCTGTACTGGATGAGTTGGCGACAGTTGGTCTTGGCCGAGAGGTCTAAGTCTTGGGACAGGGCTATACTTGGTATATCAATGACCTGGCAAAAGTCTTAAAAATTCTGAGCATAAAATATATATTAATGAGATGAATACAAATTTTGAGGGGGCAACTCGTTCGAATTAAAATGAGTCTTATTTGAACGAGAATAAGCGTTCATTAGAATGAAATAGAATCTCATTCAAACGAAATAATTATCTCATTTGAACCAGATTCAAACGATCGAAAATAGTACACCCTCATTCGATGTTCGATCGATGTAAGCTTTGAACGAGACTTCGAATGAAACTAAGATCTCGTTAGAACAAGAATCCCATTTCATTTGGACGAGACGCGTGAACTTTGGAATTTTTAAAGAAAGAAAAATGCCTCAATTTTTTGAATAACAACATCTATTTCAATCTTAATAAAAATAAATATCCCGAAAATAAAGTCTATGAATTAATTTAAACACTAAATTTCTTTACACTTTTATGGGATGCCAAGAAGTCTCGAGTGTTGATGTTGATTTGTTGTGACGATATGTGACAATTTTTAAAGGGATACGCCAAACTAGCCTAAAATAATACAAGGCATATATTATGAGAAATATCAGAAATTTTGCACCCATAAATCTCCCCCCTTTGGCTATTCCTATACAAAGATAAACAAACCTATCCAAAATCAAAATTATATCAACAAAACTCAATAAATGACAAAAGAAAGTTAACACCATTCGTAACCCTAGAATGGAATGACATAAGTGTCTTTGTCTTCAAACTTCTTCTTCTTCCCTTGCATAAAATTTGTCTTCATTCGGTGTGTCTTGAATTCTTCTTTAATTATCCGCACACATGAGACAAAAACATATACCCCATGAAGCATCAAGTTTTAAACAAACATAAAAACTCCATTGTAATTTGTTCTCCCCATTTTTGTCCGTAATAGACAAATGAGTAAAAGACAATCATGAAATATGAAGCATCACTTAGAAGATAAGATATCATTACGAAAATATATAAATCAAGCATGTGTAATGATAAACTCAAAGGCCATCAAAACCAACTATTTTTGTACTTTTTCAATTTTTTCAAAACAAATATAAAATGTATAAATTATGTAGTAAAACATAAAATATGGCCATGTAATCATATAAATAATCCAATAGATTCAAGCATTTTTTAAACAAGGACTAAATGTAACAAAAACTCAAAAACCATATATAATATATACGAAATATATCAAAGAAAATTCGACACACATATATAGGTATAAACGACCACAAAAATATGACACAAACACATAATCTTTACACACTAGCATAGTGTTGACGTGTTTAAACACGTTGGGTGGAATGAATGGCCGTGAACTAGACACACATGAATTATGATCCAAACACTCAAATATGTTCAAGAAGTGAAAATTGATTGCAAAACTTTATCAGACTAAGCTTTAGCCTCAAGTGACAAATAAAGTGAAATTTATAGACAAAACAAGCACAATGCACACAAGTCTAGAATATTGATACTTCTACAAATCAATAACGTCATGACAAAATAAGTTTAACTAGGATTCATTGTACAAATCCGCTGATATTCAACTAAACTCCCTAAAAATATAAACATATCTCATATCTCATATTTCTATTATATTCTCTTCTTTTCTTTTTTTCTTTTGAAGTTATTTCTTTATGAATGATCAAACAAATTAAACTATGTTGGCCCCTTTATGGAAATTTTTCCTTGGGCTCTTATCTAAGGTGGATTTCACTCAAAGTCAACCTATTTTTCGCAGCCCTTTCTTGTGCACACTCATATTTTTTCAATAATAAGTAAAATCTCTCACGGGCAACGGTTCTTACATACACAAATCCCCCATAGTGTAATAGGCATTTGTTAGAATGAAATAGATACTCGTTCGAACGAAATAGCTATCTCATTTGAACTAGCTTTAAACGACATTCAAACGACCTAAAATAGTACTCCCTCATTCATTGTTCGATCGATGTAAGCTTCAAACGTGAATTTGAACGAAATTGATATCTCTTTAGAAAGAGAATCCCATCTCATTTGAACGAGATGCATGAACTTTGAAATTTTTTAAATAAAGAAAAATGCCACGATTTTTTTGAATAAAAACAGCCGTTTTAGTTTTACTTAAAATAAATATTTCAAAAGTAAAGTCTGTGAAGTAATTTAAACACTAAATTGCTCCGTACATTTATGGGATGTCGAGAAGTCTTGAGTGTTGATGTCGGTTAGCCGTGATGGTACGTGACAGTTTATAAGGGGATACGACAAACTAGTCTAAAACAATACAAGGCCTTTACTATGAGAAATATCATAAATTTTGGTCTTATAGAATGGATTTTACCCCATTAAAAAGTCTACAAGCCCCAAAACACGATTCAAATACATTAAATCCTTTGAAGCACCCATAGTCATAAGTCAAAATAAAAGTCTTCATCTTGGAATGCCTTGTGGTAGTTCCCGGGACTCGATTGGTGTTTCCTGGTATCATATATAAATGATCACCCAAAACACTAGCCATTTACGATGACTCATGATGCTCCCAGTACGATGAGGCCCCACTTGTTATCTAGTATAAGTGACATGTATAACCTAATTATCGATAATGCTTAAACAAGGTAGTGTATTATCAAAATTAGGGCGTATTTCATCCTGTACGGATGGTCTAGCAACTTTAGTAATACGATGTTCGATTATATCTTGTAAGTTCAATTTACACTGGCACGTGGTTTCTTACATAAGTCTGTTACAAAAACCAGACATTAGTTATGGGTTCCATTTTATTTCTTATGTGGAAAGTGTTTTAAGGATGACAAAACAAATTACTCTTTTTGTGAAAACCTTTTTTCCAATTTTTAATACACACCAAGTTGTGAACCAATTTCAACTTAACCAAATTTTATCTTGATTAATCCTAAACATCCATCTAGTGATTAAAGAAAGTAAAATAAAGTACAGAATACTCACAACGCTGGATGTACGAGGAAACCACAACAGAAAAAAATCTCGGACGACCAAAGCCAGACAATCACTATAAATGTGGATTTACAACAAACAGACACAAGTCTTACTCAAAGACTCGATCCCCAAGAGACTTGACGCTCTTCTGATCTTTAATCACTCCTTTCACAGTGCCCACATAGAAAGTCCTTCTTCCACGATACCTGTCCATAACAGATGCATCCACGTATGTCTCGGTGTCCCCTGATATGGCTTGTAACATCTACGAAATCGGAACATGAACTCCTCTGCTTATTCTTTGCAAAACTAGCAATAATGTCAGAGAAAACCTTCTTCTTGGTGCTAACAAGATCAATATTACATATGATCATGAAAATTTGGATCTTATAAACTCTAAGGATATGTTTAGACTTAAAAACCTTAGAAAATAATGTGCAGAAACGTTTTCGTTCGTAAACAGTTTTTCCAGGATGCACAGTTATGAAATCTGATGAAAACATGACATTAAATTTTTTTCTTAAGGCGGCTTCTCATTCAAGCGGCTTTGGCCTGTCGCTCGAATGAGTTGTAAATGTCGCTCGAACGACACGTTATCTCGCTCGAACAACTGGTCAGGTCGTTTGAGCGACGCAATGAATTAGAGTTAAAATAAAACACTACTCTAATCCGTCTTTATCATATTCAAACGAAGTGTAAACTGTTTCAAACACTTTTAAAAAAAATTAAAACATTTTCTTAATAAAATAACATCCTTAAACATTTTAAAATAAATTCCGAGTCCCATTAAATTACTCATTCATACCTGAGTGATCTCGAAATGCAATTGAACTTGAAGACAAATAAACTCGCACGAACTAAACATTCGGCATAATTAATTTCTTGAAGCTTTGCTGCAATGTCTTCAATAAACTTTAACACGTCATAGTCTGTGTGGGATCGTGACAGTAAAAATATGACTTATGATTCAAACGTGTTTTGTTCCGGGAATAAGTCAAAACTATACAACATACTCAATTGGAAATTTTGTCCTTACAAATCGCCCTTTTTGACTATTCCGGGACAAAACCAACAGTGAAATACCTAAGTCGGGCCATTAATCCGTATGACGCCTAAATTCCATCTCATAAACCCAAAATAAAAAATTACAGGACAAGACTAGTAAATGATGGTTGGACAAGTATGACGTGTCTCTGAATGTCTGAATATGATGTAGTCTTGAAATCTCGAATCTCTTTAAGCAAACCTACACACATGAAACACATAAATACCAAGTGAAGTATAGAGGAACAAATGATATAAACCATAATGAAATATGTGAGAAAAATATTTTGATAACAATGTAGATACAAATATGTGCAACAAATAAACACAATGCTCGACAAATCTCCCCCTACATCACATACATCTCTCCCCTTTTTTGTCTCGAATAGACAATCCGGTGAAAAGATAACAAATTTGAAATATATAAGAATGAGATAAATCAATGAACTATGTCTAGATAATCATGAAACAACTAGCTAATAATGATTAACAATATCAAAACTGTAGCTAGCAAACGATAATCACACAATATGAATAATCAATACAACAAAAGATGTGATCAATATGAATCTACATATAACAAATTGTCCAGAAGAAACTCAACAATACCAAAAATATGACACATATGCAGCAAGGTACTGAAACAGGAGGAATTGCAAAAATCCAAACATCGCTCGAACGAAACTAATGCGCCGCTTGAACGATAAAGCCCTGTTGCTTGAACGACAGGCTTCGCACCATAAACAGATCTCGCTCGAATGAGAAGATGAAACAATCAACGTTTCAGTAGAAAATTATACAATTTTACCCAGTGATATTTTTTCTAGAAAAACCTAACTGAAAGGGGATCAAAACTGCAAAACAGTACTAAAACAGTTGCGAAACAAAGAAAAACTATATGATTTACATGCTAACATAGTACCGATATGCTCAAACATGAACATGGATTGTATGGACATGAACTACAACAAATGAATCACAATTCCAACACATCGAAATGATTAAGAAGCTCTAATTGATAGCTATAAATCCTCAAACTTTATTGTAGCCATGTGTGACAATTAAAGTGTGAGCTAAATGAACTAAACAATAAAATACGCACATAAATCTGAAATTTTGACGATTTTACAAATAATAGCGTCATGATATGATTTTTAGACGTTAGGATTCGTGGTGCAAACCCGTTTAAATTATCCATCCAAACTCCTTCAAATATATATCATATTTTTTTTTTAATGAACATAAACTAAATAGCCCATATTTTGGCATATGATTCTTTTTATTGCCTTTAATTTTTTTTTCGGTCTCTTTTAATGTTGGCTTTCACAGCGAGTTAATTTTACACTCTTGCATCCCTTTCCCATGAACACTCATCATTTTTTTAATTATTACCCTCATAGTAAACAGTTCTTATATACACACCTCCTCCTTATGTCTAATTACGCATAGATGATAAAATTGAGATAAGAACATCTCACCAAACTCAAATATGTAATAGATGTCAAACATCCATATAAACCCATGCATGTGTGGAAAAATAGCATATATACAAAGTCGAATCAAGATGCATATCAACTTCGAAACAACCCCATAATACAATGGTTAAGATCATTTTAAGCATAAAAAATTATGACCAAATTTCCTAGCCTCATGGATAATGAAAGGAAGGTGGTCTAAACACACCAATATGCCACATCAAATATGTAAACTCATGACACAAAAATAAATAGAAAATATTTTTGGTTTTTCAACATATTTTGACTCAAATAAATTCAAAATCTTTTTTATTTTTCTAAAAAATATAAGAAACTTTTCAAACATGACTCGATAAATAAAAAATATAATACAAAATGATACATATGTCATAACACTAGCAAGATATAAATCATGATGCAAAGACTAGTGTATGACAAACATGGTAACACAATTATCCTTTAGATCTAACATGGGAAGAATAAAGTGCAACTAAACGATAACCATGAAGTTTTAGTCCTAAAGCCACTAAATTCGATTTCCTAACCCAAGTACGTCTAACATAACGGGTGGGAGTTTTGGGAACCGACACGAATTTATTCCTAAACTTCCTAGGAGCATTCCTAAGGTCATAGCAAAAACGTCGAAGGTGACCTTTCCTATCGCAATATGTGCAAGTGTAAAGATGGAGGGAATGGTTACCAAAATACCGACATCTCCTCACGTTCCTAGCGGGATCTCTCACACGGTTGGTATTGTCTTTGGGAATGGGAACAACTCTATCATTGTAGCCTATACCACACCTACCCCTTTTGACTTAGATGGTGCCTAACATCCTATCCAACTTCTATGACCTAGATTCCAAGTCAAACTTAACCTTACTCGAATCTCTCAATCTCTCCTCTAACTCACAAATCCTAAACTCAAGCACACGCCTAGACTCCTCAAAATTTAGAATCTCCTTTTTCAATGCCACCATCAAACCACGAAGGCTATCTCTTTCTTTCTCCACATATTCTAGCTTCTCCCTAAACATATTTTCCCATGCCCTAAGATCCTCAATCAAAGCATCATTATTTTCGATGCCACACTCATTCCACCTAGCTTGTAATTTAGAGTTTTCCTTTTCACCTTCATCGCTTAGGCATATAACTCATTAAATGCAACTTTAAACTCTTTCACATCAACCTCCTCTTCATCAATAACTTCTCCCTAACTCACTTGGGATTTAACCTCAACTACCTCGAAAGTGTCATGCACATGAGGTCTTCATGGGAAGATTTATCGTCGTCGCTCACATGACATGCCAGGAAAGAAACAAACTTGCTCTCGTTTGGGGAACTCTCTCCATCTTTAGGATCACTATCACTTAAGGAGGCACTATAAGCTATCGATTTTCTCCCTCTTTCTTAAGTTTAGTGGGACACACGGCAACTTTGTCACCCCCTCACACCCAAAACTGTAAGGATACAAGTCTCTGATTGAGTCTTAATGTAGTGTTGGCTCAATACCGGACAAAAACACTTGAGTCATAGGATAGAGTTATTGAACATCCTTCAAGCCTATGACCTGTTACAGTTGAAGACGTTATGGCCTACTTACAAAAAGAACATCATTGTCGAGTTTCAGTGCCACGTTTCACGTCATCAACATCACATTTCAAGTCTCCAAAGGTATGAATGATTTTATGTATTTGTAGGAGACTTGGAGTAATTTTTTAATGGGTGTAATGTTTATTTAAAATAAATTTTTGGGGCTTAAAATTAAAAAATGAACTTTCTGGGATTTCGTTTGAAATTGACTTTCTAACGAGTTTGTCGTTCGAACGAGTTTGCCAATGAATTTTTCCATTTGGACACTGGAACATCGCTAGATGGTCATTCGAACGAGATTTCGTTCGAACAAAAATCTTGTTCGAACGAGATTTTTGGGCGGGAACAGTTTTGGCAGTTTTACACCATTTTTCCATCACTTTGTCCCACTCTCTTTTGACAGTTTTTAAACCAACTTCGGACAGACTTTTTCTAAGACTTTTGGAACATATTTGAGAGCTTTTAGAGAGAAATTTTTTCCAAACAAAAGTCCCTGTTTTCATGTGTCAAAGTTAACTACAAAACTCTTTCATACACATGTGTTTACATCCATAAAATTATTTTGTTTACAACTCCAAGTATTTCTTCATATATATAATATTAGCTTGGAGTTGATTGGCACAAATGGTTCATCTCTACAACAAGAAGGAGAAGTTTGGCTTTTCTTCTACATCCCTCAAAGAAGAAGAAGCTTTTGTTTTGCTGCGGCATTGTCACATGGTGAAAGGCACCATGTGTGGTTGATGGTTGCTTGGTCTCAATTGGTGGAATCCATGGTTCCAGTGGACTCCGGGATTATTCGCTAGGCGGAGGTTGAAGGAGCGCGTCATGGCTTGAAGAGATTGGAGTCGGTTCTGTAAGTCCTCTTATCGAGTCTTTGTAAAATTCATACTGTACTTAGTGAATTTGTTAGGCCAGGGCCGTCCAGGGTTTTTTCCCGATTTGAATTTTTCCTCATACATCGCCGTATTTTAGGATTGTAAATTTATTTTATCTTTTGAAAAAATCACCTAGAACTCATGCTTAGGGTAAAGAGATAAAATTGGGTTTAATTTGCATTATTGATTAAAATGATGCAAGTTTAATTATTTGGATAAATTTAGTTTAAGGTAATTTAATTCAAGTTGGCACTAAATTAATTGGATATTATTCTTGTCTAATTTGTTTAAACTTGACAATTAAATTAATTTGGTTTGAGTGAATTTAAAGTGTATGTGAGTTAACTTTAAATCACTTTGTTGTGTTTAATTTTAATTTGTTTTAAGAAATTAAAATTTGTCATTTGTGTGTGTTATGTTGAACCATCTTTATTCCGCTCTTTTAGGAAATTAAAGTGAAAGATTTTAAAATTGGTGGTACTTGTCCGTTTTCAGATTGGTATCAGAGCCGAAGTGCTAATTTATTGCATTAAGGTCCTTTTATATATTTTTAGTTAAAAATAGAATTTTTTCCATTTTCTAAATTTCCTATTTTCCATGGTTCTAATTACGCGTATAGGAAAGCGCGTATGAAATCAGTACTAAAATCTATCGACGAGAGGCTTTGGTTGTTAGTTGTTAACTGGTGGCCTAGACCTACATATTTTGTAGAAAATGAGCGTGTTCCCAAACTCGCAGATAGATGGAGTGAGAATGAATTTAAACTTGCAAATTTTAATTCCCGAGGTTTAAATTCCTTGTTTAGCGCGGTCACACCGAATGAGTTCCGACGCATTATGACGTGTGAAACCGCTAAAGAACCTCTAGATATTTTACAACTCACTCACGAGGGAACTAGTGTCGTAAAAGCTTCTAAACTCCAAAACCTCACCACTCAATTTGAAACCATCAAAATGAATGAAAAAGAAACATTTGATGAATATTATGCTAGACTTTCTGATATAGTTAATTCATCTTTTAATTTGGGAGAGAAAATACCCGACAACCGAGTAGTAAAGAAAATTTTAAGGTCCCTACCTGAGGGAGTTATCCCCAAAGTGACCGTTTTATTTTTTTTACCCAACTTGAACTCTACCAAACTTGAGGAACTAGTAGGATATTTACAAACTTATGAACTAGATATGTTCCCCTCCAAAAATGAAAAGAAAATTGATAAGGACATTGCTTTGAAATCCCGAAAGGAGGAAAAACAAGTTGTGGATAATGAGAGTGATAGTGACTCGAATGACATGGCCATGTTTACTAGGAAGTTTCACAAATTTCTTAAATTTAATAAAGATAAGTTTAAAAATGATTTTAAGAAATTTAAAAATTCTAAGCATAACAAAGCCGAAAAGATCCCAAAAACTTTTAATGAAAATTTAAATAGGAACGAGTTTAATAGGTGTTACGATTATGAGGGTTATGGCCATAGGGCTTTTGAATCCCCCACAAAACTAAGGAAAGAGGGTAAAAAACCAATTTCATATAATGTTACCCTTAGTGATAGTGATAAGGAAGAGGGACCCACTTCCCCCATTGAGCGCAACTTCGTCGCATTCATGGCAAGTCATGTGAGCACCGATAATGAATCTTCCCATGAAGATATACAAATACATGACACTTCCGAGGTCAAAGTTTATGATTCCCTTATTTTTTATGGTTGCGAGAGTGAATAAGAGAGTGAGTGAAAATGAAGAAGAGGTTGATGTGAGTGAACTTTAATTTGCATTTTAAGAACTATACGATGAATCTATTAAATTAAAATAAGAAAATTTGAAGTTAGAAGCTAGTTTAAAAGAGAGTGCCAAGGTCGTTGATGAAAGTGCATTAGTTGATGATCTTAGGACACGAGAGAGAGCTCTTCAAGAGAAGCATTGTGACACCCCGCCTAATTAAATACCGGGCGATCACTCCTTTATTAAATTAAATCAAGGTAAACAGTTGGTTCATTCTCAGCATCACTGTCGATAAAAATAAATTTTCCAATTTAACACCCTAAATAATTAAGCTAAGTGTCAAAACCATTTATATACCTACTTCCAAATTTATTTAAAGAAAACATTTATTTTATTAACAACATTCAATAAGTAATAATAACACCACATTAAATTCCAGCAACATAGTCCAAATAATAGAATACATTCGTCAATCGAATGTCAACATGCGAAATATAAAGTAACACAATCAACTGAATAAAACCCATAGTAACAATACTGGAAATAACTGAAATACAAATGTCCCAACAATAATGGAATAATGGAAAGAGCTACACATGCTCAACTAAATGAAAATACTAAGAGTGGATCCGAATGAACGAAGTCGTCTAATCAAGAGACCTGCAACTCCCACCTAAGCTGCAGCACGTTCCTTCCAAGAGATCCTAAGCAAGATGCCCCTGTGGCTGGGCACCTGTAATACATACATATATATACAAGAGAGAGAGAGAGAGAGAGAAACGGGTCAGAGCCCGAAAGTGTGTTTGATTTAAAATACGTTTAGCAAGTATTTAAATTGATAGAGGCCAATGCAACAACATATTAGATCGACACTCTCTTGAGAAATTCTCACCTCTCTTCTAATGTGGACGTCTATCGTACTAACCTTCCCAACGGTTTATCTTATCTTTTTATCATACTAGCCTTCCTCTGATTTTTCGCTTATCCTAACTTACTCATAAGATTTCAAAACCGAACAATATCATTGTTTAAAAAGAATACTTCCAATTGGTAGCACAACTCTCGTTTTAGCTTTATTAATTTATAAAGTTTTCCAGTGTCATATTATACTTTCACAAAACAAGTATTTACTATTTGAGTCATCAACCACGTCCTACTTATCAAATCACAGTAGGCAGTTTCAAATTTCCAAATCTCATATATATATTAACTACTCGTATAATATATATAAAATAACAGCACCCCACATAAAACTATGGTGCGTGCATACTTATACTATCCAAACCCCATACCACTCATATCAAGGGGAATACAAATTCGGAATCACTCTCGAATTATATTAACATATACACAAACAATATCGAGGCGAATCATAGATTCCAAGTCTCTAAGAGGATGGCACATACTCGCGTCTCTTAGGACCGTCTGAACTATCGATTCGATAGCCTGTACCAAGGATATCTATCTTCTAGGGTACAAGTCAATATCCCCCATAAAGGTCCCATTGAGATAAGACTGTCCCAACGCGGTAACCTCAAGGATAGCAAGTAGCGCGGTATGTTTTTCACATGTATATAATATATGTACACACAATCATATAAATATACCACTTTCATCATATTAAAATAGGTTCCTCTCGTCACCCATAATTACAACATTTATCCTTAATCTCACATTATTAGTATTACGTATAAGGTTTCATCTCTAACCTTACCTCAAAGGGTTTTCTCACTTATTTCGTGACACTCGTGGACTTTATTCTTCCAAATAGAAAATTCAGTAGGTGTCATTATTACGTTTCAACGTAACTCTCTTATGCGCCTCACCCTTTAATATATCAATTTACTAACCCTAAAGTAAATATCTCATAATTACCATTCTCGTCGAATATTAACGATCCCAATATTTATTCATACGCCCTACTGGTCCTCCATGTCTCCAAAATCATTATAATAAGAATGCCCAAGAATTATATCACGACAATTCGATTTTTAAAACATTTACAAAGGGAAATAAGAGTCTGCCAGGAGGGGTCGATCGATCGAGGTTTGGGGCTCGATCGATCGATCAAGCAGGTCTGCGAAAATCTGCAGAATTGCAGTTACGGGTTCTACCAATTTTCTTCATCCAAATACATGTTTTCCAACCCCAAACGTCCAAGAATTCTACTACTAACATTATAACAGTATACCAGATGTTTCTAACGTAAGGCATGTACATAATCATCATTTAAACATGGAATTTCCACCCAAAATTACATCTAATTATCAAGAACCCTAAAATTTTCTTAAACAGTTTTCTAACAAATCTTTCTCCAGAATTTCTTTCTTATAATCATCAAAATTTCGCGGTTAATTTCCTCTACATGGCAAGGGTTTCCAGAATCATCATATCAACCATTACTACATGGATTTTCCTATCACAAATTGGGTTTTCTTCTACATAATTCATCCCTAATCATTCCTAAACTAATATGAAGATTGCACCAACGAAAATAGCAAGTTAAACACTTGCCTAGGATTTCTGGTATTCTGATTTACGGCTGATTTTGGTATGGTTGTGTTCCTCTTCTCGCGATCTACGCGTTGGTGGTGGCGGCGGTGCAAACCGGTGACTTTTTGGCCTTGAATTGCCTTGAGGGCTCTCTCCTCCCTTCTCCAATAGCTGTTCTAGGGTTCTGAATATTCTAACCCTAAATGACTAACCTAAATGGATGATGTAGGTTGCTGAAATTCGTGGGTTTAATCACCCCAATATGTAAAATGACTAAAATGCCCTCCCGGGGTACTAATTAGGCCTAAAAATGCCCCGAGACCCAAACTATACCCCCGGGTACACTTTTCTGACTATCTCGACCCTTCCGGATGCGTTGTCGCACTCAAAATGACCATACGGGGAACTTATAAAACATTCACTTTTTATTTATCAAAATTTAGTCCCGACGTGATACGAGCACGTTCCGACTTAAATTTCCGAAATTGTCATTTAACTCACTCCTGACATTCAATATAACCAATATAATATATTACTTTGCTCATTAGTAATATTCAACAAATTTCCCATAATTACTAACTCTCGTCACGTTAATAATTATAACATAATTAATTTCCGAATTTTTATTAATTAATTAACTCACATTAAATTCAATAAATCCCCAAATTAATATAGCATAAAAATACGGGGTATTACATACTTCCCCCCTAATAACGGAATTTCGTCCCGAAATTCAGAAAATAAGGCATACCTGGTAAAAACAACTATGGATATCTTTCGCGCATATCTGCCTCGCGCTCCCAAGTGGATTCCTCCACATTATGATGCTCTCACTGGACCCGTACAAGTGGAACTATCTTCGACCTCAATCTCCTCTCACTATAGTCTAGGATAGCCACCGGTCTCTCCTCGTAAGAGCTATCAGGCTGTAAGTCGATCTCATCTATCGCAATATGAGTATGGGCTATATCATCCCGAAGATATCGTCTCAACGACAAGATGTGGAATACATCGTGGATGCGATGTAAATGCTCTGGCAGTCCCAACCTGTATGCAACCGACCCAATCCTCTCGATGATGGTAAATGGTCCCACGTACCTCGGAGCCAACTTCCCCTTCTTCCCGAACCTCATCACTCCCTTCATAGGAGATACACGCAATAACACTTGGTCCAACACAATAAACTCCCGAAAGAACCGTTTTGCATCGGTGTAGCTCTTCTTTCTGTCCTGGGCTACCCGAATACGACTCCTGATCATCTCAATCCTCGCGGAGGTCTCTTGAATCACCTCTGGTCCTAGCAACTTGTTATCCCCCACTTCGAGCCAACAAGCTGGGGAACGACAAGGTCTGCCATACAAAGCCTCAAATGGAGCCATTCCAATCGTGAACTGATAAGAGTTATTATAAGAAAACTCTACCAGTGGAAGATGTGGCTCCCAACCTCCTCCAAAATCGAGAACACACATGCGTAGAATATCCTCTAACATCTGATTAGTATGCTCTGTCTGTCCATCTGTCTGTGGGTGGTAAGCTGAACTCAGCCTCAACTCAGTACCCATAGCCTCCTGAAAGCTTTCCCAAAAACGTGATACGAAAATCTTGTCTCTATCTGACACAATATTCAGGGGCACCCCGTGTAGTCTGACAATCTCAGCGATGAACAACTGAGCATACTGACCCGTGGTGTAATCTGTCCGCACCGGCATAAAATGAGCCACCTTGGTTAAACGGTCTACAATCACCCAGATAGAATCGTGGCCCCGCTGTGATGTAGGCAACCCTGTAATAAAATCCATGGAAATACTCTCCCACTTCCACGCGGGTACTTCCAATGGCTGAAGCAATCCTGACGGTTTATGATGGTCCACCTTCACCAGCTGGCAGGTAGAACACTTGGACATGAACTCAGTAATGTCCTTCTTCATCCCACTCCACCAGTATTGCCTCCTCATATCCTGGTACATCTTATCGCCTCCCGGATGTACTGCAAATCGGGACCCATGAGAATGAGTCATCACTGCATGACGTAATTCTGCTCCTTTTGGAACCACCAATCTCCCATTAAATCGCAAACCTCCATCGAAACTAACAGAATAGGACTCAGCGCCCTCGGCTAGAAGTCGCACAATCTGCTCTTGGCAAAACGGGTCTGTGGTCTGTGCCTGTATCACCCTCGTAATAATCTCAGATGTGACTGACATCACGGACATGAAAGAACGTGCTACAGCTTCCTGATGACCCAACTCCTTCCACTTTGCTTTCCATAAAATTTGGGTGACAAGAGATTGAGGGTAATTTTACATTAAACTAAGGTTGTGTTTTTTTTTTCATTTGAATTTGAAGTCTGAAATTTAAATCTGAATTTTTTTTTTTTTTAAGTCTGAATGGATATATTTAGAAAGATTCATGTAACACCCCACATTTCTGAGTATTTCGATCATTTTAAATTACATGCGTGATATAATTTAATTGAATTAAATATTATGCATTTATTAAAATATTAATCAGGAGAGATAAAGATTATTTTTTATGAAATATAATTACTAAGCGAATAGTAAATAATTATTTTATGTTATAACGAGTGATAGTGACGTGACAATATTATATCTCCTCCGGGAGTCGAGTGTAGACTATATGAGGTTGAGATAGAAAATTTGTGTAGAGTGGCTCGTGTGGTGATTTAGAGATCACAATTGATTTCGTATGGATAAAAATAGTCACAACAGTGTACCCTAGAGTGTAGATAGGGTTCCAGAATGATTTTAGACCAACCCGACACCCTGTAATGGCGTTTTGATCAATTGGGAGACCAGGGTTGGAGGATCTATGAATTTCTAAGTGTTATATCAGCATATATTTTGAGAAGTCTAGGGTTATAACCAAAGAAAACCAATAGAGACCATAAACAAAAAGATAAGAGGATTCTTGGACCTTTTAACACCAGTCTCGTACCGCCATTAATGTTGGAGTGTGGATCGAAAAGGGACGAAGACACTTTCAACGTCTAAAAATAAAATCAGGCCACTTTCACAAGAGACCAGTGTTAATCTTTCATGTTCTTTAATAGTTATAATATGCATGGTAGAATTAGATGTAATATAGCATGAACATGAGTTTGAGATAAAATAATGGGCTTAATTCATGTAAATAATTGGGACTCATATTAGAGATTTGATTTTTGGGTTTAAAAATATGAAATCTGACTTTTGGGATGTTATGAGAAAATTTCGTTCTGGGCTTCATGGAGAACACGCATGAAAATATAGAACTAGGGTTGTGAAGATAAACCATTGATAAATTCTTGTTAATTATATATTTAATGATGTTTTAGTAATGAAAATTTGTTGGAAACTGTTTATATACTCACATTTGATGATGGGTTGAATTATATGGGAGGTTGGGTACGATTTATGGAGTTGTTGTTGGAAAAAAATGGAAGAAACTCCTAACAGTGCAACGAGGAAGATGACCTAATCATCGCGAATCAATTTAATTCCTTGGCTGAACGATTCGGCTGCATAGATTTTTGCCATTTCCTTTATTTATGCCCTATTTTAAAAAATAACTAAACAGGAGAGTTTTATATTATTCTTAAACTATAGGTAATGACTTAGTGAGATCCAGTAGACTTATGGTAAGGACTAGGGCTTAGGACAAAATGAGGGGATCAAGACTAGGTCCGATTGGGCATAATATGAAACTAAATAAATTACGAAAATTAAGAAGGGGTCACGAGGAGCATGAGTGAACCCAAAACTTAGACTAGTAGTATAGGGATGTACGAACTACTGAAATACCTTAAAGGATAGTTGGGACCCTTCGGGTAGGAAGTAGTACTCAGAAAATACGGATAAAACATTGTATGAGACTTATTAGTACGTGGAGTATTCGAGAGAGTTAAATACTACGTACGAATTTATATTATGGGTTGTGTGTATACCAACCGAACATATGTATATGTAGGTTGTGTGAATACCTATTATTTGATTGGTTATGTGTGTGAACATTCCTACGCTACCTGCTATCATGGGAGGTTCCGTGAAGAGAGCGATCCCACCTTGGTGATTCCAGCGAGGTATGGATTGGTGCCCCAAAATATGGAACTTAGGGAGGCTCACTTGATAGCAGAGTATCCATGCATCGCGGTGGCCATTCCAAGGATACCGTAGTAGTAGTAGTAGTAGTAGTAGTAGTAGTAGTAGTAGTGTATATATATATATATATATATACTTACTTATGTGACTTATCTACTTTTGTGTGACGGTAGAAAAATAGATAGTGTATATCTAAAGATACCTTAAGTATAAGGAACATAATGAAATGGTTTAGCGATAACATACGAGAAATGTTAATACAGTAGTGTACTGTATGGGAGGTACGGGGGAGACAAACTTAATGAGGTTAGATACATTGTTATGTCTAATTAGACTGGGTAACATAACTAAGAGGGTTATTAGGAGACATTAGGTGTGCAATTTAGTTAAGAGGTGAGGAACTCAAGGGAGAGTGCGTGAAACTAACATATATATTTAATAACTGCTCTTACTCTATTTTAACACTTGCTAAATATTTTTCAAATGGTTTTATGCTCTGAACCGTGTCAAAATATTTTTCCAAAATTATTTTGGTGTCCAGACAAAGGAACGCCAAGCTTGATGACTCATTCCATGGATGCGTAGCGGCAGCATTTATGGAGGCGTGAAGAATTTTTCTTAGATGCTTAAGCTATTCATTCCTAGATTAGGATTTACATTTCAGTATTTCATTTGGGCATGTTTCTCTTTCACTTGATACACTTTAGTTTTATTTGTCAGACTATGTTTTGTATTCAGTTTTATTTCTTTTAGATTTATTATTGGATTTGTGTTGGGAACCGATGGTTTATTTGAAAATTTTCATTTATCTATTTACAGTATGGTTGATTCAGACTATCATATTTGGGTGGATGGATTGTTTATTGTATTTATATTCCACATGTTATTATATTAATGAGAGATAAAATTTAGTACCGACTTAATTTAACAAAGATGATTGATAACTTAAAATAAAAAGTTTTCGACAGTGATGCTAAGAATGAACCAAATGATATTCCTATCTATTTTGATAAAGTACTGATCACCCATGATTAAAATAGGTGGGGTATCACAATTCATAGTTCAGATTCAGAGTTAATATTTAACGGTAATTTTACCTCTTAACTATTCAGTGGCAAATTTATCCATTAGCCTCTTAATCATTTAAAAAATAAACACTATATGGTACCTTTAAGTCTGAATGGTTCAGATTTAGAATTAAGGTAAAAAATCAAACAACATCTAAGATTAAATTAACCATAACTTGGTGAGGAGTTACCAACATTGCAGGTTTTACAAATCTTTTTTCTCTAAATCAAATTTACAATGCGCAACTTAGTTTTGTACAATGTTTATTGATACTCAACTCTAGTGATAATGTTTGAAAATATGGTTTTTATCATTGAGCACCATATCAACAAGGAATCCTAATTCTTTTTCATAACTTAGGGTTGTAGATTCAACAAAATGTAAGGATTCATCATTTACACATTGAAGAAGTCAAACACAATGATCAATATCGGATTAAAAAAAATTCAAGTGAAATATATGATTTATTTAGAGTTTGAAGGAAGTTGAATACTTTTTTGTGTGTCGTTGACTAGTGTGGTATATCTTGTGTGGTGTTGGGCGGAGATTTTAAACCTTGTGGTAATTTTATGAACAATGGGTGCCCTCAATTGCTCTTAGCAATCACCTTCTAAGGAAAATTTCTCCACAAATATGTCTTTGGGTTGGTGAAGAAATAACTTGAATAGTTTTATTTTTACCTAAAATTCAAGCCACATTCAAGCCACCTCGTTATGTGTCATTTAAACACAACACTTGATATTTGAAACTCCACCTTTTAAGGTAAAATAGGTGTTCACCCTCTGGCACCCACACATGCGATTTACATTTATTGGATTTAAAAAATATATAAGTGGGTTTTTATTCTGGGTCTTCTTGTAGAGAGATAACGTACAAAAATGGGTGTATTTTATAAAGTCCCATATAGAAACTTTACTCAAAATTAGAAGGTTATATAACTAAAAGACAAAATAAAACTATTTGTCTTATAGTTAAAGAGGCTATAAGACAAATAGTTATTGTTATTAACAACTATATGAAAGATTAAGTGTTGGATGTTAAAAGATGGGAAGAAAGATTAATAAACATTAAGATTGTATTAGATAAAAAAATATTGAATGTTATAAGTGCTTATGCACCACAAGAAGCATTAGATGAAAATGTAAAGAAACTAATTTGGGAATTATTGGATGAAATATTACAGAAAATTCCTACGCATGAAAACATATGTTTAGGAGGTGACTTAAATGAACATGTAAGAGCAGAACGGGACAGTTATCCAGGGATACACGAAGGTTGTGATTTTGGTAAGAGAAATGAAGTAGGGGAAAATATCTTAGAATTTGATAAGACATACGATCTAGCGTTAACAAACACATTTAAAAAAAAAAGGGAAGAACATTAAATAACATTTAAAAGCAAAGATAATAAAACTCAAATAGATTATTGCTTACTTAGAAGAAGAGACTTGAACACATGCAAAGACTGTAAAGTTATACCACGTCAAAGCTTAACAAATCAACATCACATATTAGTAATAGATTTAGCCATTAAAGGATTTAAGTACTGAAAACAGAAAATAGGTTATCAAAATATAAAATGGAAGGATTTAAAAGGATGTAAAAAGATAGAATTTAGGCAAGAGTTCCTACTAAACATGAAGTGGAATTAGGAAAACACAATGTTAACAACATTTGGCCAAGAACAAATAATTATATTGAGAAAACAGGAAAGAAAATTTTAGTTAGAGACTTGGTGGTGGAATGAGGAAGTGAAGAAGATAATACAAAAGAAACGAGTAAGTTTTAAAAAGTGGCAAAAGAGTAAAAATCAAGAAGATTTAGAAAGGTATAAGAAGATAAAAAGGAAAGTAAAAAAATATTATTAGAAATGCGCAAAAAAATACACCAGATAATCTTTATAGTAAATTAGGTACCAAGGAAGGTGAAAAGAAAATATATAAATTGACAAAGAATAGATATAAATTGACAAGGGATATGGGTCCAGATAAGTGTATTAACGACATAAATCAAAATATATTAATTAATGATAAAGAAATTCTAGATAAATGGGAAGATTATTCCCAAGGATTATTGAATGGAGAGTATCCCAAAAAAGATGTCGAGAATATAGAACCGAATATATGAATGGTATGTCCGATCACTGCAAAAGAAGTAGATATATTAATAAGAATAATGCGAAGGAATAAAGCGATTGGCCCGGATAAAATAGCCATAGAGGTATGGAGGACCCTTGAAGTATATGGGTAGAATGGTTAACCGGTTTATTTAATAAAATTTTAAAAGCAACAAACAGGCCATATGAGTGGAGGAAAAGCATCATAATACCTTTGTATAAAAATAAAGGGGATATACAAAACTGCAGTAATTACAGAGAAATCAAATTGATGAATCACACTATGTAATTATGGGAAAAGGTTATAGAACAAAGATTAAGAAATGAATCAACTATTTTGAATAATAAATTTGGAATTAAGCCAGGGCAATCCATCACGGAAGCTATTTGCTTATTAAGACTGTTAATGGAGAAATTTAGAAGTAAGAATAAAATTTACACGTGGTCTTTATTGACTTAGAAAAGGCATATGATAGAGTACTTAGGGATATAATATGGTGGGCGTTAAGGAAGAAAAGAATCTCTATGAGTTATAATAGACTAGAGTAAGAACTATTTGTGGAGAAACTAATGATTTTACGATTAAAGTGGGTCTAAATCAAGGATCGGCCCTAAGTCCCTATTTATTTTCTATAGTATTGGACGAGATTACTAAGAATATAAAAAAAGATGTCCCATGGTGTATGTTATTTGCGGATGATATAGTCTTAGTAGACACTCCAAAGGAGGCCTTAGCAATGAGAGTAGATACTTAGAGAAATGCCTTAGAGTCAAAGGGACTAAATATTAGTAGAAATAAAACTAAATTTATGGAATGAAAATTTAATAATGAAGCATCTCATAGCATAATGTTAAAGATTGAAGAAAAAGTGATAAAACAAGCTAATAAATTTCGTTATGTAGGTTCAGTATTACAAAGTAATGGGGATATTGATGCAAATGTTACGAGTAGAATATCAACTGGTTGGATGAAATGGAGACAAATAAGTGGGGTGCTATGCTATAAGAGGATAACTAATAAATTAAAAGGAAAATTTTATAGAAAAGTTATTAGTCCAGAGACTTTATATGGAGTGGAGTGTTTAGCTTTAAAGAAAAAAACATGAAAAAAGTCTCCATGGCAGTAAGATAAGGATACTCCAATGGATGATAGGAATTATTAATAAGGACAAGATTAAAAACTGTTATGTGAGAGAAAAGTTAGGAGTAGCTCCTATTAGTGATAAATTAAGAGAAAGTAGATTTACATGGTATGAACATGTATTGTGTAGACCAATAGATGAACCTATAACTAGAGGAAGATTATTGAAAATAGAAGGTAAAAGAGAAATGGGTCGCCCTAAGCTATCGTGGGACGAAATTATTAGGAGAGATCTAAAGGCATTAAACTTGAATTATAATATTGCTTATATAGATTAGAATGAAAAAGGAGAATCCATGTGGCCGACCCCATGTGATGGGATTAAGACAAGGATAATGATGATGATGATGATGATGATGAGGAGGAGGAGGATGATTAAAGAGGCTATGATATGGTGCTTTGCGGTGGTGCAAAGCATTCTCCCGATCACGTGACTTGTGAAATGGTGATTAGGAGACTTAGGGAACATTGGGTTATTTGAGGGCGCACTTGGACCTTAGCACGTGTGTATCGTCGCTTGGTGTATGAGCCTTTATTTTTGTCAAAGTCAACCAAATAGATAATTATGGTGAAGCGATCTGATCAAAGAATGTTATAACCCAAGTGGGTTGATCTAAACCGTTGGGTTGACTCGTGGAAATTTGCAGAGGGTGATCCCATTTACTTATAATGAGATGACAAATCTGGAGTGTGCGATCGAAAGAAATTCGACCACACACAATCCAATGGTTGTTGAGTTGGACTCTTGAAAAGATGTGATTGTTGGTGAACAATCACTAAAATGGTTGTAAAAAGAATTTCAAATTTTTGTTTTCGATATAAAAAATTATTATGTTCTCTCTTTATGTCCTCCATCTTTTAGAATTATCAAGTCAACATTTTAGACTGTTCTTAGTTTGATCAAACCATACATAATTTGCATCAAACAAGTGACACCACTGCACTGTATCCACAAGACAAATTGTATTACAAACTTTATTGTTTAATCATGGTCTTCAATCAGAAAGACATAAATATGATCTAAAAGACAGTGTTTTTGAAGTGTGCCTTGCAGTAACTTGGATTTAATTTTTCTTTATTTCTTTCATCAATTTCTAACAGTTTTAGGCAATATTCTTCTGAAAAATGGATGGAATGTTGGCACAATCTATTCAAGTTATGAGTCAAGATTTGGATGGACTCAATCATCTTTATGGAAAAAATTTACTCGTTGGCAAGAGAAAATCATGTTCTTTATAACATCTCTCAAAGTTTTATATATTATTGATGATGGACTTTAACATTTTCCCGAACTCACAACCAAAGATACCGAAGATATCAAGTAAAAATGTGCGAAGAGAAAATGAAAAAACCTGGGTGTTCCCTTTTATGCGTGTGTTTCAAATCAAACCAATTTATTACCAAAAATTATCCAACTTTTAATGTGCACCAAACCAAGTTTTGAAAACCCAATTCTTACTTTAAATCAAATTTATCTTCATTAATCCTAATTATGCATCTAGTGATTAAAGAAAGTAAAATAAAGTAAAGAATACTCACAACGCCGGATGTATGAGGAAAAAACCCAAAATGGGAAAATAACCTAGGACGGCCCAAGCCAGACAATCACTATGAACAAAGGTTTTACAAAGACAGATTATCCTTACTCAATGACTCGATACCCACGAGTCTTGATGATCCTTTTGATATTCTACCATTCTTCAATAGTGCCCACGAAGAAATTCCGTCTTCCACGATACCTGTCCACAACACTCGACTCCATGAATGTCCCGGTGTCCACCGATTGGCTTTGATTCGTCTACGATGTCGAACAAGAAGTCCTTATCTTTTCTTCATCGTAAAACCCTTAATGTTCAATGATAGAACAAACTTCTTGGTGCAGCAAGATCACGTAAACATAAACTAATGATAACTCGGATCTTTACAAACTCTAAGGATGTGTTTAAGCTTTTTAAACCTTAGAAAACATGTGCAAACACGTATTGGATGTAAACTATTTTTTCCTGTTGCACACTTTCGAAACTCTGATGAAAACACACTTTAAATAACAATTGAGCGCCGCCTAAAAAAATGTGTCGTTCGAACGACAATGCCACGTCGTTCGCGCGATATAGGGGTCTCGTTCGAACGAGAGCTTATGTCGTTTGAACGACAGCGGGATAGCTTGACTTTTTGACTTTCTGATTAAAACGTCTCTTTTAAAAGAGATCCAAATTAGTCAAACTCTATTTTGAGCTTATCAAAATAAAACGTAGTGTAAACCTTTAAAACACTTTTAAAAACATTTTAAAATATTTTTCTTTATAAAAATGCATCCTTATCTTTTATAAAAACAATTCCGAGCACCATTATGTATTCGCATTCATACCTGAGTGATCTCGGAAAGCAATTAACTTGAAGACAGGTAAACTTGCACCAATTAAACATCAGCATGATTATTTTTTTGAAGCTTTGTCGCAACGTCTTCAATTTTTCTTCAATATGTCATAGACCAAGTGGGATCGTGGAATTAAGTCAAAACAATACATGGACTCAATTGGAAATTTATGTCCTTAAAAATCTCCGCCTTTGACTATTCCGGGACAAAACTAAACCAGTGAAATGCCTAAGCCGGTCCGTCAATCCTTATGACGCCTAAATCCCATCCCATAAACCCAAAATAAAAAATATAGGACACGGACTAGTATATATAGCACCGGAAAGCATAAACTGTTTAAATGTGATGTAGACTTGAAATATCGAGTCGCTGAAGCATACCTACACACATGAAATAATCAAACAAATACCCAATGAAGTATGGAGGAACAAATGAAACCCATATATATATATCCAAATGATACCAAACGATAATAGAAACCAATATGAATAAACTGTGAACAATCATTTGTAAAATAATTTGAGCAACAAACTGATACCAATATGTACTACCAATTTGAGATACCAATTTTGTAAACATATGTAAATCAAAACATGCTCAAATATCCCCCTACATCACATACATCTCTCCCCCTTTTGTCTCGAATAGACAATCAGGTGAAAAGATAAACCAATGAAAGTATCTAGCAGGACAATATACCAGTTTGAACTCAATTTGACATCGCTAGATAATCATAAAACAACCAACTAAGTATGATCAAGTAATGACAAATCAGTAGCTAGTAAACCAAATGCATCACATAACGAATATAGAAATCTAATCAGGTGTGATAAATGGACTATATGCAAAAATCCAATTTAGAACCAATAAATCCTGTATATAAACCAGTCAGTCCAGAAACACTTCCAGTAGTTCCATAAATATCACCAAAATAAACCAGTGGACTGCAAACCAATCGAAAGCAAGAGACGAGCCTGTCGTTCGAACGAGCCAGGGACGTCACTCAAACGAGATGAGGACGTCTCTCGAATGAAGTACAACCGTCATTCGCGTGACATGGATATGTTGTTTGAACAACTTCTCGCGACCTGCCAAATTTTCACATTTTCCCAGAAATATCTCATATTTTTGCCCAGTGAAAAAATTTCCAGAAAAAAATCAGTGAAAGTCCCTGACAGCAGCAAAAGAGTGTTAAAACAATAGGCTTTTAACACAAAACGCAAAAACTCAAAAAAACTAATAATGTGAGTTACATGCAAACATAGTATCGATGTGCTCAAACATGGATATGGAATGAATGGGCGTGAAACTAAAACAAATGAGTCACAATTCCAACACATCGGAAAGATCAAGAAGCTCTAATTGATAGTGATAAATCATCAAACTTTATCATAGCCATATGGCAATAAAAGTGTGAGCTTAATGAACTAAACATACTACATGCACACAAATCCAGAATCTTGACGATTCTACAAACAATAGCGTCAAATTGCAATGTTTCAACATTAGGATTAGTTGTGCAAACTCGTTTAAATTTTTAATCAATCAAAACTCCCTCAATAATATCATATTTTCTTTGGAATGAACTAAACAAATTTGGCCCTTTTCTTAGCATATTGCATTTTCTTTTTGGGCTCTTTTAAATGGTGGCTTTCACGACGAGTTAATTTTGAACTCTCGCAGCCCTTTCCCGTGAATCACTCATTATTTTTACCAATTTAAATCCTCACGGTAAACGGTTCTTACATGCACACTTCTCCTTGAGTCTACTTATGCATAGATGACAAGATTGGGATAAGAACGCCTCACCAAATTCAAATGTGCAAGAGAAGTCAAACATCCATATAAACTCGTGCATGCGTGCCATGTTGGCATATATACAAAGTCGAATCAAAATGCATATCAACTTCGAAACAACCCCATACAAATAATGGTTAAGATCATTCTAATCATCGATAATAATGCCCAAATGTCCTAGCCACATGGATAATGAAAACGATGGGGGGGGGGGGGGGTCCAAGCACACTAATCTGCCATATCAAACATGTAAACCCAAAAACAAAAATCGAAAATCTTTTTGGCATTTCATATTTTGACTCAAATAAAAGCAAAATCTTTTTGGGTTTTCAAAAGTTTTCTCAAAAACAAAATCTTTTTAGATTTTCAAAAAAATTTCTAAAAAAAAAATCTTTTTGTATTTTTTCAATGAGAGTCAAACAAATTAAAACTATAATACAAAATGATACATATGTTATAATACTAGCAATGAATATATCATGAAGCAAACTAGCATATGAAAAACAAGGCAACACTATCATCCTTTATATTTAGCATGGGAAGATTCAAGTACACCCAAACGAGAATCATGAAGTTTAATTCCTAAAGCCACTAAATCTGATTTCCTAACCCATGTAGGTGTAAAATGACACATGGGGGTTCGGGCAACCGAGGCAACTTTATTCCTAAACTTCTTAGGAGCTTGTCTAAGGTCGTAACAATAACGCCTAAGGTGACCTTTCCTACCAAAAAACGTGTAAGTGTAGCGATGGTGGGAATGATTACCTATATGTGGACCTTTTCTAACCTTCCTAGTGTTTCTCACACGTGCAGGGAGAATGGGAACAACTCTCTCATTAAAACCTATACCACCCCTATCTCCCTTAATTTGGACGGTGCCTAGGATCTTATCTAACTTCTCCGACCTAGCCTCCAAATCAAACTTGACTCTAGACAATTCTCTCAATCTCTCCTCCAACTCACGAATCCTAGACTCGAGAAAACGCCTAGACTCCTCAAACTCTAAAATCTCCTTTTTCAAGGACTCCATCAAACCACGGATATTATCTCTCTCTTTCTCCACAAATTCTAGTTTCTCCCTAAACTTCTTCTCTCGTGCCCTAAGATCCTCAATCAAACTATCATTATTTTCTGTGGCACGCTCCTTCAACTTAGCTTGTAATTTTGAGTTAGCCTTTTACACCTTCACCGTTTGGGCATACAACTCATTAAACGCATTTTACAACTCTTTCACATCTATCTCCTCCTCGTCACTCTCTTCACCCTCACTAACATGGGATTCACTAAAAATCTCCTCAGAAGTGTCATGCATATGAGAATTGTCGTCGCTCACATGACATGCCATAAACGCAACAAAGTTACGATCAATGGGGGAACTCTCTCCCTCTTCCGGATCACTACCACTTAAGTTGGCAATATAGATAATGGGTTACTTGCCCTCTTTCTTAAGTCTAGTGGTACACTCCTTAACTTTGTGACCGTACCCCTCACACCCAAAACACTTATTTGACTCATCTCTCTTAGGCTTATCAAACTTATCCTTAGAGGTGGGATCTACTTTGTTGTTCTTGAATTTTTCAAATATCTTGGTATTTTTAGATTTCTTTTGAAACTTAATAAATTTTTTAAATTTCTTTGCCAACAAAGTAACATCCTCAAAATCGGAATCGAAATACAAAACTTTAATTTCCTCCTTCTGGCTTTTCAAAGCAATACCCTTTTCTTTCTTAGGCACTTGCTTGGAGGTAATCATGTCAATTTCATAGGTTTGTAAGTCACCTACAATCTCATCTAGTTTCGTCCACTCTAACTTATCCAAGGAGTTTAAAATTGTCACTTTCGCATCAAACCTACTAGGCAACGACCTAAGGATTTTCTTAATGACACGGTTGTCGAGAATTTTTTCACCTAGGTTAAATGACGAGTTGATAATATTGGACAACCTAGCATAAAATTCATCAAAAGTCTCACTCTCTAACATCCTAATGGTCTCAAATTTTGTAGTGAGATTTTGAAGTTTTGACGCCCTAACCGTGATAGTGCCCTCGTGAGTGAGTGCCAAAATATCCCAAGCCTCTTTTGATGTTTCACAAGTCATAATTCTATTATATTCTTTCGATGTGACATGCGAAGAAATAACGTGCAGACCAATAGAATTATATTGTGAAAGCCTATCTTCAGTTTCGGTCCATGACTCGACAGGCTTTAAACTAGTGACCTCACCTACAATAGTGATAGGGGATTTCCATCCTTTCTCAAATGCTAGCCACACACGCTCATCAATTGATTTTAATGCACTTCTCATTCTCACTTCCAATAAGTGTAATTAGTGCCATCAAAAATAGGAGTTCGAGAAAGTTCATTAAATCTAAAATTCATCTTTGAAAACACACGGTATCATAAAAACAAATAAAATCTGTTTTCAAGCTCTGATACCAATTTGAAAAAACCTGGGTGGTTCCTTTTGTGCATGTGTTTCAAATCAAACCAATTTATTACCAAAAATTATCCAACTTTTAATGTGCACCAAACCAAGTTGTGAAAGCCCAATTCTTACTTTAAACCAATTTTATCTTGATTAATCCTAAACATGTATCTAGTGATTAAAGCAAGTAAAATAAAGTAAAGAATACTCACAACGCCGGATGTACGAGGAAAAAACCCTAAATGGGAAAATAACCTCGGACGTCCCAAGCCAGACAATCACTATGAACAAAGGTTTTACTAAGACAGATTAGCCTTACTCAATGACTCGATCCTCACGAGTCTTGACATACCTTCTGATATTTTACCATTCTTCAATAGTTCCCACGCAGAAATTTCGTCTTCCACGATACCTGTCCACAACACTCGACTCCACGAATGTCTCGGTGTCCACCGATTGGCTTTGATTCGTCTACAACGTCAAACAAGAAGTACTTCTATTTTCTTCATCGGACAACCCTTAATGTTCAGTGATAGAACAAACTTCTTGGTGCATCAAGATCACGTAAACATAAACTAATGATAATTCGAATCTTTACAAACTTTAAGGATGTGTTTAAGCTTTTTAAACCTTAGAAAACATGTGCAAACACGTACTGGATGGTAAACTATTTTTTCTAGTTGCACACTTTCGAAACTCTGATGAAAACACGCTTTAAATAACAATTGAGCGCCACCTCAAAAAACGTGTCATTTGAACGACAATTTCACGTCGTTCGCACGACATAGGAATCTCGTTCGAATGAGAGCTTATGTCATTTGAACAACAGCGCGAAAGTTTGACTTTTTGAGTTTCGTCTCTTTTAAAAGAGATCCAAATTATTCAAACTCTATTTCGAGCTTATCAGAATAAAACGTAGTGTAAACCTTTAAAACACTTTTAAAAACATTTTGAAATATTTTTCTTTATAAAAATACATCCTTATCTTTTATAAAAACAATTTCGAGCACCATTAATTATACTCATTCATACCTGAGCGATCTCGGAATGCAATTAACTTTAAGAAGAGTAAATTTGCACCAATTAAACATCGGCATGATTATTTCTTTGAGGCTTTGCCGCAACGTCTTCATTTTTTTTCAATACGTCATAGACCAAATGGGATCGTGACAAAATAAAAATCTACCTATGACATATTACAAACACAGTTTTGTTCACGGAATTAAGTCAAAACAATACATGGACTCAATTGGAAATTTATGTCCTTACAGAAAAGAAGATGCATTTATGTGTCGAGGACATTTTCTAAATGTGTTATCTCAATTAGTCTATAGTTCACATCGGATGATTCCAGTAACAAAAGGAGTTGTGGAAGGCATTAAAAAATAAATATAAAAATGACAAAGAGTGTAACCATAACTTTCTTATTTATAACTATATGAATTATATCTAATGATAAATCTATCGTTGCACATGCCCTTGAACTCTAATAAATAGTTAGTGACCTTAAAGCTACTGGAATAAATCTTAACGATGAATTTCAAGTGGGTGATTGTTTACAAACTTCCTTCCACTTGGAATGAATTTAATAAGAAACTTATCTTGATGAAAATACATACACAATTGAATCCCTTCTTCGCCACCTTCACATTGAAGAAGATTCTCATATTCAGGAAAAGAATGAAGAACAAAGTGATAATCATTCCAAGTAAATATGTTTGAGGATAAATAATCCAAGGATACCAAAGATTACAAAGTTAAAGTAAAGAATGATTCAAATTTCAAGGACCAAAGTGAAAATTAAAAAAAGGGTAAATGCTACGTTTGTGAAAAACTAGGTCATTTTTCTCGAGAATATAGACTTAAAAAGAAGACATATAAGGAAATACAAGTAACTGGGGAAGCCAACAATGTTGGAGATCTTATTGTAATGGTGTGTGAAATGAATTGTGTGGATAATGAAAGTGAATAGTGGTTGGACACTAGTGCAACCATTCATATTTGTAAAATCATTTTCTCTTCAAAACATATCAAGAGATCGATGGAAAAGAAGTAAAAAGAGATAATAACCTCCACACCAAAGTAATTGGAAATGGAACAGTGGAATTAAAATCAACGTCAAGGGCGGTCCTTACTTTGATGGGTTATTTTGGGTTTCACCCCCATTTAGTTTTTAATATCCAGTCAAACTCCTGCATGTTGACTTTTTTGGAGTTTGGCTCCCATTTTTAACATTTTCGTTAGTCAACTTTGTTGACCATTAGTCTACTCAAATTTTAAGCCTTTCTACCCATTTTGCCTCCATTTCAACCCAACTACTACTAATTAAACTAATTAGCATCATATAAAAATGGTTCTTATTCTAATAAATGTTAATATTTATATATAGCTTTTCATAACAACATTAATATTTATACTGGTAGCCATTAATATTTATATAATTCTTTTCATTAAAATGTTTAGTTTTTATATTAATAATTCGTTACTTCCTTTTTATAACGCTTTAATATAAAACAAATTTTTTAACATTAATAAACCTAAACATATATGAAAAACATGTTTTTTGTAATAGATAAATATATAATGCATAACAATTGTTTTTATAAATATAAAACATTTTTAAATAAGATTATATTTATAAAAATATAAATATAATTTATTTTTTAAAACCATGGTTTGTCCACTTTTTATAAAAAATACTTTTTCCAAAACGTGATTTTGTAAAGATTAGTATAAAATCAACTTTATATATATAAAACTTTGGTTTTATAAATAAAAGAGACCTTCTCAATAAGAGACGTTTCAAACTAGTGTATTAGTCAGATAAGTTTTTCTTATTCAAGAATGATTAATTTATTGGCAAAGGGTACTCTTGTAACGATATGATTAAAATTAATATAATAAACAATATTATATAGGATTTTTTACTTTAATATGTTACTAATATTCGATTTAAGACTTAAATATAATTTTAAAAAAAGACTTTAATAAACGTTAAAAATTCCATCTGACTCAATTGGCACCTGATTTACACGTGGTTCACTTAACGGCCCATTTAACTCTGTAACAAGACCTCACCCTCCCGTTTGTAATTTGTCCCACTTTCCAAAATTTTCTTTCCATATAGTGACGAAATGAATTCCCAAAAAACCCTAGCTACTGTTGATGATGGTTCCATTGATTGAAGATAACGGTTGAGCGTAGCGATTGAAGACAACGATTGGAAGATGAGAGTAGTAGAATCAAACTTCTCAAATTTCAAGCAAATTGGATCAAACTTCTCAAGATGCATGCAAAGGTAAGTTAGGGTTTATTTTTTGTTCATTAGTTAATGTTCTTAATTATCATCATGTCTTCAAATGGGAAGGAAAAATGGCACACTCGTTAAGAAAATCCATGAGAATAATAGAGTTAATGTGGAAAAACTCAAAGAACAAGATACCACCTGAACATCTTGATTTAAGGAATGATCATCAGAACAAAACAAGTGATGATAAAATCTTTAGCTCGTGGAAGAATGTAGATGACACTTATGATCTACTTGTTTCTCAAGTTCCATAGTATGCTCATTATGATGTTTCTCATAGCCAAACATCCTCTGAAAGTGAAGATGAGTATACTGATGAGTATAAAAGTTATTATATTGATGAAGAACCTAGAAACCATTCATAATTTAGATGACTTGAGAAGGAGGTTGATAATTTAGTTAGTGTAGAAGAAAATTAAGAAAACTAAAGGCCTAATGTGCAAATAATGAATGAAACAACACAAGTTTATATTAGTAAGGAGTGTCCTACTGTTACTGAGTGTAGGAAATTTATGATTAGGTATGCTCAATGGAGAAGTTTTTTTGAAAGCAAGTAAGTAATGATGAAAAAATGATAACTCTTGAGTTTAGTGCTGAACATTATAAGTGGTATATTAAGATTGACCAAGTAGGTGATGGGCATACAATGAGGGTGAAAAATTAAAGGATGCCCACACATATAGGGGTGATCCAAGAGGTTTCAATGTTATTGAAAATGCTAGATGGGTTATTGATGAAATTATAGAAAGTATGAGAAATAATAGAGGTTACAAACCTAAAAATTTTAAAGCTAAAATTTGGGAAAGGTATGGGGTAAAAATAGCTTATAATACTGGTTGAAATGTTAAAAACATATATGGAGTTAATCAATGGTAATTATAATGATGGTTACAAATTTTCTACAAAATGTATAAGAAAATACACTTGTTAAATCCTAGATATATTTCATAGTGTCATAGAAACATGGATAACAAATCTAAAGATTGTATTATTACTTTTAAGGCATCATTATATGGTTTTATTGAGGGTTGTACACCTATTCTTGGCCTAGATGATTAATTTTTAAAAGGTAAGTATGAGGGGTTTATCTTATCTCTTATTTCCTACTGCAATCTTTATATATGAAGGGGAAATAAAGGAGGCATGGAGTGGTTTTCTAAAAATTGTAGAGCCCCATATTTGACCTTCATTTTTTATAAACAAAAAATCTCTTTCCAACTATTCAAAGCATATTCCCAAATAGTCATTATAGATAATATTTTAGACATATGCATAAGAACTTCAAGATAAAGTATAATGGTGGTTGTTTGAGGTATTTGTCTTGGGGAGCTTCAAATGCATATGAAGAAAAAAAATTTGGTCATTAGATGGAGCTATTGGCTAAAAAAATACAAAGGCAAAAGAATGGTTGGAGAAAGACCCAGTAGAGTGTTGGTCTAGAGCACTCTTTGATTAAACAGTGAAATGTGAACATAATTGTAAAAAAATTAGTGAGGCATTCAACAAGTGGATCTTAGAACTTAGGGACAAACCAGTTGTCCAAATGATTGAGAGTCTACACTGCATTTTGATGTATATTCTCAAATAAAGGAGGCTTAAGGGGGTGGGGATATACACATAATTGCATAATTATTTACTAATGGACGTTGTTGATCTTTCCAGTTAGTGCAGTCCTTATCTAATAATAAGGAATTATGTGGACACATAGGGAGAATTCATCCATTACCTGATTTTAGTCAGTTTGGAAATGTATTACAATTGTGATTCATTGCATTTCTTACTCATTACAGTTGTTAATACTCAATTATAATTGTATGAATATTGGTTACATAGCCTGCTTATGAAGCTAAATAACGTGAAATCAATAGATAATTAGGTAGACTAAAGAAGTAGAGAAGAAGAGATGCTGATGAAAATCCAAAGACTGGGTTAAGTAAGCACAAGAATTGTGGTAATTTTGGTCACTAGTCCAGAATTTGCAAGGAATAAGGGACAACACAACCATTAACAAAAGTTGTAAAAAAAGAGAGAGGCTTGCGTAAGATCGAAGGAGGGAGACCAACTACAACATAAGAAGTAACTACAACACAGCTAGATACAATACAACCACTTGCAACACATCCAAGTACAATACCATAACCAACTTCAACACATATAGAGTAAGTATAAAGTTCATCTAGAGGGATAGGTGGGGGCAAGAAGGGTGATTTTAGGGCATGTATTAGAGGTGGTGATAGATGAGGTGGTGAGAAAACTTCCCCGCCTTGAGGAGGTAGTGTAGTATGGGACTTTTTTATATCAACTAGTTATGGGTATAGGTAACTTATGGTATATATTAAAGAACAATATCTACTAATAACTAGAATTTCAAGAATTTTTGTTACATTTCATGCATTTTTGTTATTCATTCCTTCAAATCTATTACTTAGTTCATCTAAACTCACATCCACTTGTACTCTTATATCACATTTTACTTTTTCACTTATTGCATTGGACAACCACTCAAACCTATCATGTTTTAGACACTCGTAAACTTTTAACCTAAACTCTAAGTTTTTTTAGATGTCCAGAAACTCATTCCCTCTGGGCATCCATTAGGGCATATGGTAGACTTCCATGCATAATCCTTCACAAAATGACCATTTTCTTGGAACTATAAGAAGAGAGATGGTTTCTGCTTTGATGTTGATGATGAAAAACTCCATTGACCTCCTTTATAGCATCTTTTAGCCATTGAGACCCTTTGTATTTGCTAAATTGGCATTCTAAGTATGTTCAACTACTAGTTGTTGAGCCAATTTTTCTCAATCCAATGCATCCAGGCATTCTACACTGGATGTAAATCCAATTGCAATAGGTTGTATTATGGCTGCCTTCAGAAATTTGACAAGTTTCCTGCAAAAACTAGTAAATTTGATTATTTGATTTTGATAGTGTAATACCTATATTAGACTTTGGTACTTCTTCAATCTCCAAAAATGCCATAACAATGGTTTGTAAAGTATGTGATGTATGTATTAGCACTACACTAAAAATCGAAAATGGTCACGGAAATGGGGTCCCGGCCAAGATCCATGACTACAATCAAAATAAGCGTGACCAATTCGAAGACCCAGTGTGGTCATGGATCGACTTGTAGGTGGTCACGACCTTAAACTGTGACTTGCATGGGTCATGACTGACAACCGTGACACAACCGTGACCATTGTGGTGACAAGTTTCCTTCCAAGTGTGGTCATGGATGGGGTCACGGCTAATGGCCGTGACCAAGGGCCCAAATACACACCAATATAGTCACGGCTTAGGACCATGACCATTGTGAGGATAGAGTCACAGCTTTTGATTATGACCATGGTCTTGTTTCCACGCTGACGTGTTAAAAATAAAGGGGTCACGTCATGGAGTCACGACCCTAAGTCGTGTCCATGGTCTTTATACTTAAAAAAACCCAGAACAGGTTTTCATTTCACTCAAAAACACTTTTCCCTCCCTCTCTCTGTAGATTTCCCTCCCCCTCTCCGACGATTTCATTTCCCTCATTTTCTCAATCTCTAAAGGTAATCCAAACCCTAGTTGTTTCATTGTTATTTATTTCATTGTATTTATGTATTTCTATGTGTAATACTGTGTGTATTTATATGTGTGTGTATATATAAATGTGTGTGTGTGTTTTTGTGTGTCTATTTCTTTGTGTGTGAGTGTGTGTATACATGAGTATATAATCCCATACCCTTATTAATTATTTCATTGTGTGTATGTATTTCCAAACCCTTGTTATTTATTTCATTGTGTGTGTGTGTATTTCTCTGTGTGTGTGTGTATACGTGTGTGTGTGTGTATTGTGTACGTAGGTGTGTATTATCATTGTGTATTGTGCCTGTATTCTTGGAAAAAATACATATATATGATTAATGTTGGTTTAAGTTTCAAACTAGGGAAAATTTTAATTTAATGGATATTGTTGGTTTAATTTTCAAACTAAGGAAAATTTTAATTTTATGGATATTATTGGTTTAAGTTTGGGGATGAAATATAAAAAAATACCTCTCCATTAAAAATATACCGGACCATTAAAAAAATACCAAACATAAGGGTTAATTTTAGGGATTGTTGGGTTAAATGGCAAAAGTAGGTATTCAAAGCATAATAAATTAACGGTTGATGATTCATTAGAGCCATTATTTATAGGAATCATATCCACGCCCTCGTACACAATAACTAGTTAATGATTCATTAGAGCCATTGTTTATAGGAATCATATTCACGCCCTCGTTCATTATTCTCAGGAAAAATGAGCCATGGTGATAATCGATGACAACAAGAGTATGAAATTTTAAAATTGGTTCGCACTCATACCTTTTTCATTAATGATCCTCATAAAGTCGGTACTCCGATTTATTGGTATGGGAATAGGAAGATCAAACGATTTAACTACCTTGTAAATCGTGGAGTTCATTTCCAGCAAGAGTATCTGTTCGATCGTATTCTTTTTTTCCTACCACAATGTTTGGATGAAGCTGTACAATATATATATCTCGTACATAATCTCGATAGAGCAATGACCTTGCTTACTTTGTTAGAGAAGGCTGAAAAAAATTCACCCATTATGGAAAGAATTACGTACAAAGAGCATTGATGAAGACTCATTTGAGCTTGACAAACCTCATTTGAGCTCACAACCTTATCATTTGAGCTTGTCATTTCTGACATAACTAAAGTCTCAAATGAGGGTTGTCAAGCTTTTAATGTTCCTGTGAGGTCACCTTGTAATGTTGAGTTCCCTGCACCTTGAAATTAATCCCTTATAAACATTACCGATCACTCTACTCAACAAAATCGAACTCCACCATCTAAAATCATTAATGGGAACACTTGATATAGTTGTAAAAGTCCAGGGATTCACTCGTGGGAGACTACGTGGCTTCGCTGGTCCAAAGGCTGTCCAGACAAAACTCCAAAGACCATTCAGATCACGGTTCTAGTGTTCTCGTGCCATGACTGTTCAAATTTTCTTACCAAACATGACTTTTGAGGGAGAAAACCAAAAGCACCTCCCAAACGGCCTCGTGAGAGGTGCAAACACCTCTTAGAGGATGAATTTAACTTGCAGGAACTGACCGCGTGGTCACGGGACCCCTGGTTCCATAAAATGACGATAATTTGAGAATTAATATTTTATGCTTAAAAATGTGCCATTAGAGGGCGAAACCCCTTAGCATCCCCTAAGAGGCCCCTTTAGGGGAGCAATCACCGCGAATGGGACCACTCTAACTCGCAGGAACCGATCGCGTGGTCACGGGACCCACAATTTGAGAATATGGCGCTAATTTGAGAAAATCCACACTTAGGCTTCAAAACGTGCCGTTAGAGGGGAAACCCCTTAATGCCCCCCAAATGGCCCTTTTAGGGGAGTGATCACTGCGCAGGGTCCAATGTAGGTAGTAGGATCTGATCGCATGGTCACGGGACCCCCGGTTTGAGAGCACGACCCATATTTCAGAATGCCCACACTTAGGCTTAAAAATATGCCATCGGGGGGCGAAACCCCTTAGCGCCCCCCAAACGGCCCCATGAGCGGCGCCAATACCTCGCACAAGACCAACGTAGCCCGCACGAGACGACCGCGTGGCCACTGGACCCCAGGTTTGAGAGCACGACCCATATTTTAGAATGCCCACACTTAGGCATGAAAAGGTGTCGTCGGGGGTGAAACCCCTTAGCGCCCCCCAAACGGACCTGTGAGCTGCACCAACACCTCGCACGGGACCAACTTAGCCCGCACGAGCTGACCGCGTGGCCATGGAACCCCCAGTTTGGGAGCATGACCCATATTTCATAATGCGCACACTTAGGGTTGAAAAGGTTCTGTTGGGGGACGAAACCCCTTAGCTCCCCCCAAAACGGCCCCGTGAGCGGTTCCAACACCTCACATGAGACCAACGTAGCCCACACGAGCCAACTGCATAGCCACAGGACCCCTGGTTTGAGAGCACGACCTATATTTCAGAATGTCCACACTTAGACTTGAAAAGGTGCCGTCGGGGGGAGAAACCCCTTAGCGCCCCCCAAACGGCTCTGTGAGTGGCGTCAACACCTCGCACGGGACCAGCGTAGCCCGCACGAGCAGACCACATGGCCTTAGGACCCCCGTTTTAAGAGCACAACCCATATTTTAGAATGCCCACACTTAGGCTTGAAAAGGTGCCGTTGGGGGGCGAAACCCTTAGCGCCCCCCAAATGGCCCCGTGAGCAGTGCCAACACCTCGAACATTCGGGGTGCAAAACCCCTTAGCGCCCCCCAAATGGTGCCATGAGCGGCATCAAAACCTCACATGAGAACAACGTAGCCCACATGAGCCGACCGCATTAACACGGGACCCCCGATTTGAGAGAATGATACATATTTCAGAATACCCACACTTAGGCTTGAAAAGGTGTCGTCTGGGGGCGAAGCCCCTTAGTTCCCCCTAAATGGCCCCGTGAGCGGTGCCAACATGTCGTACGGGACCAACGTAGCCCGCACGAGTCGACCACGTGGCCACGGGACCCCCGATTTGAGAGCACAACCCATATTTTTGAATTCCTACACGGGTCCTGTGACCGCGTGGTCATGGGACACCTCGATTTGAGAGCACGAGACCCCCAATTTGAGATCATAGGACCTCCTCGAGGTCACCCAAGGATCACTTGCAGCAACTTACCGATTAGCCTCCCGATTCGAGGATTTTTTTATTATAATTATTAAAACTGGTCACGGCCTAAAGACGTGACAATGATTCATGCACAGTAATTATAGTCACGGCCCAAAGCTGTGAAAATATTTAATGCACATCAAGTATATTAACGGACCATACCCGTGACAATATTTAATGCACAACAAGTATAGTCACGACCCACAGCTGTTACAATATCACATGCACATTAAGTTTAGTCATGGTCTTAAGCTGTGACTAAGATGGATCGCACATATAACTGGTCACGGTGGAAGTCCGTGACCACATGTTCTTTAATCATGAAGTGGTCATGGATTTGGTCCGTGACCACACATACAATTAGGGTCAGGGATTTGGTCCGTAACCACGCATACAATTAGGGTCGGGGATTTGGGCCGTGACCACTGGAAATGGTCAATCCCAATTTGGTCACGTACCAAATCTGCGACCCACCCTTCATGGCTAGGGATAAAATCCGTGATCATTAGTCCAGTTTTGGTTTAGTGTAGCTCTTCATTATTTATTCGTACCATGTTTTAATTTCTAGTTTGCACGGTTAGTAGTTCTGTGGATATGGTTGATTATGGTAGCTTGTGAAGAAATAGAGCAGGTTATAAAGGAATGGAAACCAACAACTAGTTTTTATTTTGATAAAAATTAGTATCTTTTATAACTCTGCAACAACGGCTCTATTCTTCCACCAAACGGAGTTAAATGTCTCGTTAGTGGATGATGTGAAAATTAGGTGTCAGTTAGATCAAGCAGAATTTTTAATGTTTTGTATTAAAGTCTAATTTTTAAATAAATTGTTTGTAAGTCTGAAATCGAATATTAGTAACTTATTATAGTAAAAAAATCTTTTAATTATGATAATATTGTTTATCCTATTTCCTTATGGAATAATATATTAACTCGTGTTAATTATCAAATCTAGGTTAATTTTTGCTTGTAAAATTGACCATTATGACAAATGTGAAATTTTTGCTCAATCAAGGATAACTAGAAATTCATTTAAACATGTTAAGTGGACATTCGAAATGCTTGATCTTATACATAGTGATGTATGCGATTTGAATAGTAATGTTACCCAGGGAGAAAATGAATACTATTTAACTTGTATCGATGATTATCTAAATATGCACATACATATTAACTTAAAAGAAAAGATGAAGTATTCGAGAAATTTTTGATTTTTAAAGAAGAAGTTGAAACTCAACAAAATCAAAAATCAAATTTCTAAGATCCGATAGAGGTGATCAATATTACCCAAATGATTTTATACAATTTCGTAATACTCATAGAATAATCCATTAAATTACGTCACCGTACACACCGCAAAAAAATGGAGCTATAAAAAGCAAAAACAAGACTTTGATTGAAATGATAAATTCAATGTTAATCAGTTATGGGTTGCCTTTACCTATGTGGGGTGAAATAATTTTATCCGCATATTGTATTTTAAATAGAGTTTCATTAAAAAAACAAGGATATTCCACCATTTGAATTATGATTTAATCGTAAGCCTAATCATAAACGTTCCAAAGTTTGTGGATGTTTGCTTATGTAAGAGACCCAAGTTAGTAAAGAGGACTTATAAGTTTGTTTTTATTAGATATTCTAAAAATAGTACGACTGTATAAATTTCTGAATCTTAAAACTCAAGAAATTATTGAGTCGGTAGATATGCACTCGTTGCACATATCACTTCCAATAGGAATTTAATATCTCTTGCTTTTATTCACAATCTAATGATTCATCAATTGGATGTAAAAATGATTTTTTTAAATGGTGATTTAGAAGAAGCAATTTATATAGAATAGCCTGAAGCGTTTGTTATGCCTGGCCAAGAAAAGAAAATGTGCAAATTAGTAAAATCTCTTTATGGCCTAGAATAAGCTCATATGCAATGGCATGGAGATTTTGATAAGATAATAAGATCCCGTGGTTTTAAAGTAAACGATGTCGGTGAATGTATCATAATAGTTTTGAAAATGGTGTTAGTGTCATTATTTACTTATATGTAGATGACATGCTTATATTTGGGTCAAGTCTAAAATATGTGCAACCGACTAAAAAAGTTTTTATCATCAAAATTTAATAGGAAGGATCTGGGAGAAACTGATGTGATTCTAGGAATCAAAATAGTGAAAAAAGGATAACACGTTAGCATTATTTCAATCTCCCAATATTGAAAAGGTTCTTAAAATATACAATCACTTTGAACTTAAGTCAGCAGCCACACTAGTGGATCCTAGTACCAAATTAATGAAAATAGTGGGCGTACTATGGATCAAGCTACATATATGACAATGTTATTGAAAGTCTTGTATATGTTATGCATTTAACTAGACCAGACATTTCTTATGTTGTAGGGGTACTAAGTAAATTTACAAGTAATCCATGAAAAAAGCATTGTAAAGTAGTTTTTGAAGTGCTTAGATACCTTAAGAGGACTATGGATTATGGCTTATATTATGTAGGGTATCCATTTATATTAGAAGGATATAGCGATTCGAGTTGGAATAACCTTGAATCAAAATCAAAGTCCACTTTTGGTTACATATTTAAGCTAGGGGGATTGACTATTTATTGGGGATCCAAGACACAAACGTGTATATCTGATTCAATAATGTAATCAGAATTCATAACCCTGGCAGATGAATGTAACGAAGAGGAATGGCTTCGAAATTACTTTATGGAAAAACCCATCTCCGAATATTATGCTTAATTATGATAACCAGGGTAAAATATATAAGGTTTCAAGAAAAAAATATAATGGGAAATTTAGACACTTTATCTAAGACATCTAATTTTGAGGCAATTACTTATGGAATGAGTAATTACAGTCAATGATTTTGAACTGAAGAAGAATTTATCAAATCTTATAACTAAAGGTCTTGTTAAAGAGATGATATATATCACCTCAAAAGGACTAGGACTAAGGTCCATTAAGTAAATCAACTATTTTTAATGGGAACCCAACTTCTGTCATGAAAATATAAACAAAGTTCAATGTGGTACTAACAAGTTAACTGATAGTTATGGAACACTAGGAACTTATATGTAAAGTTCTATTCATGTGGTCCTATTGTTAGTTTTCAATATGATGGATGATGAAGGTTACTTCTTAATAAATCAAATAAATGTGGATCGCATAATCACCGAAGTTGATTTACATACATGAGTGTCGAAAGTGTGTCTGCTTTTTATGGAATTAAGACCGATATGAAATCAGGATAAGCACAAGGCCATAAATATGTGTGCTAATAGAACACTCTTTTAACACAGAGATCACTTTGTGTGAATCTTCTGTCTTATCTTAAAGGGTACTTGGTTCAAGATATGTTCACCACATCACCTTGATAAATCTTTGAATTATTTTCACTAAGTGAAAGTTCAAGTCTGAAAGTCATTTTTCATTTATATACTATATTTTAGCGATAATGCCAAACGAACTCTACTATTGTCCTTGTACTCATACGTCTTCAATTCTTTATAATAAAATATTGTGCCTTATTTATGTCTATTTTGAAAATGGTGGGGGATTGTTGGAATTTTTCAAAATATAAGTGGGTATTAATATTTTGTGAGTTTTTATTTTGGGTCTTATTGTAGAGGGGGAACTTAAGGAAATGGGCGTAGTTTCTAAAGTCACACGTAGAAACTTTACTCAAAAGTGGAAGGGTATATAACTAAAAGACAAAAGGTGACTATTTGTCTTATAGTGAAAATGGCTATGATATGGTGTTCTACGGTGGTGCAAAGCACCACTAATCGCAATACGCGCGGTGCATTCGTGCGATACGCGCGGTACGTTCGTGCGTTCGTGCTATGAAAGGTCGCATTGGGCGCTTTGATGACGGCACCTATCAAATTATTTTGTAACCCAATAATTCTTTAGTAGGAATAGTTACTTGGTTAGTTTAAAGTAAACTAATTTTTTGAAGTATTTGGGTTGCTCAGACATTTATGCTTTGTTTGTTTACAAGTATAATTAGCAATAATGTGCGAAAAATTTAGAGGCACTTATAAATGCCTCTCTCTCTCACACATACACATACATAAACATGCACATAACATGCGTGCACTTGTACACATCTCCACTGTTCTTGAAAATAAATACCCTCCCTCAAGAAACGGTATATTTATGTACTTCATCTAAAGAAAGGGGGCGTTAGGCTGTAGGTCCTACACACACGCCCCTACTAGCAACAAAACCTAAAGTACCATATGTTTAATAATAAGTACCACTATGATGTTTTAAAATTTGTTGGCTGTTAAATGATAATAATACCCTTAATACAATTGAAAATTACATCCAGCAAACTAACCAAACTCATCAAACGCTAAACCCTCGAACCTCACAAATTTTTCAATCATCAAATCCTCTCTCTCCTCGCAATAATTAAACTTCGCATCTATTGAATTTCCAAACCAGTGTGTCTATTGGACTTTGAAACTAGGGTATTAATTGAAGTTTGAATCTAGAGTTTCAACTGGAGTTTCAAGTACGGTTTGAAGCTAGGGTTTCGATTGGAGTTTGTTCAAATCAATGCAATATATGGTAAGTTTTCAGTTTTATTTTTACTCATGCGTAAATTGCGATTGTGTCATTATACATCATTATTAGCAATTACATTATTAAGTTTCTGATTTTAACTTTTATTTTGAACATCTTTAACAGTTGTTAAAGCTTTTAGTAAATTTATTTATGTTCTTACTTGAATGTGCAAAGCAATTATAATGTTTGAATGTATATATACATAGGCCAAAAAGTTGAATGAATATGATGTTATGCTTAACAAAGCAATATGTAGCTAATCGTGATATGCAGGGATACAATGAATACATATAATATTGTTAAAATTTGTTTTTATACATTAGTAAATATATCTATGTTCATCACTAAATGTGCATACAACTTTTATTTTGAACAGCTTTAACAGTGGTTAAAGTTTTTAGTAAATTTATCTATGTTATTCCTTGATAAATTTACTACAATATCAAAGTAAATTTACTAAAAACTTTAGCAACTATTATGAACATTCAAGGAAGAATATAGATAAATTTACAAAAAAACTTTAACAGTTGTTATGTGCAAAGCTTTTATAATGTTTGAATGTTAACAGTTGTTAAATAATGTTATGTGCAAAGCTTTTATAGATAAGTGTTAACAATTGTTAAATTCTTTAGTAATCTTTAATAAGTAAATTTACTTTGAATCAATATGATGTTATGCTTAACAAAGCAATATGTAGCTAATCGTGATATGAATGGATACAATGAATACATATAATATTGTTGAATTTTGTTTCATATATATTAGTAAATCTATGTTCATCATTAAATGGGCATACCACTTTTATTTTGAACATCATTAATACTTATTAAAGTTTTTAGTAGATTTATCTGTGTTCTTCCTTGATAAATTTACTATAATATCAAAATAAATTTACTAAAAACTTTAACAACTGTTATGCACATTCAAAGAAGAACATAAATAAATTTATTAAAACCTTTAGCAACTTTTATGTGCAAAGCTTTTATAACGTTTGAATGTGTATATATATATATATATATATATATATATATATATATATATATATATATATATACGTAGGCTAATAATTTGAATGCATATGATGATATGCTTAACAAAGAAATATGTAGTTAATCATTATATGTAGTAATACAATGAATACATATAATATTGTTGAAGTTTGTTGTTTATACATTAGTAAATCTATCTATGTTCATCACTGAATATGCATACCACTTTATTTTGAACATCTTTAACTATTGTTGAAGTTTTCAGTAAATTTATCTATATTCTTCCTTGAATGTATATATATATGTAGGCTAATAAGTTGAATGCATAAAATGTTATGGTTAACAAAGCGGTATGTATTTGACCGTGATATGTAGGAATACAAGGAATACATAGAATATTGATGAAGTTTGTTGCTTATACATTAGTAAATCTATCTATATTCATCACTGAATGGGCATACCATATTTATTTTTAACATCACTAACAGTTGTTAATTTTTTAATAGATTTTTCTATGTTCTTCAATGAATGTGCAGAGCATTTATAATGAGTGTACGTATGCATAGCCTAATTTGTTCAATGCATATAATGTTGTGCTTCACAAAGAAATACATAGCGGACTATAATATGTAGGAGTATAATGAATACGTATAATATTATTGAAGTTTGTTTCTTATGCTAATGAATTCTCGTATCGAATTTGATTCACAAAGAAAACAATAAATAAGATACTTGCATACATTGTCTGGCCCATTATGTAGGGCATGGGACATCCATTTCGAACTGCATGAACACTTGTTAAAGTTTTTAGTACACTTATCCTTGTTCTTCACCGAATGGGAAAATAGATTAATAGTGATATTTTTGCACTTTATTACATATACTAATGTACTATATTATTCGTTACATTTTGTGAAAATGGGATGCCGCTGGCACGGACCACAACAAATAAAAGTGTTGAATAGATTGTGTGAAACAATTATCTATGTTCACCATATATTTTATATTATAATAAATACATAGTACGTTGTTGAAATTTGTTTCTTATATTAATGTACTCTCTTATTGGTTTTTGTTGGTTGTGCTCTGTGCGAACGGGTTGCCGCAGGCGTGGGCCACAACAAATATAAGATTTAGTAGTTTAAATAGCTAAATGTTAAATGAATTTTAAAATTTAGATATATTTACGATTAATAAAATGGCTTCATATTATTTTGCAAGGCTCACAACAATGGTAAGCATGAGGAGTTCCGAGAAGTATGAGCATCAAAAGGAGAAAATGAACAACTTTGAATTTCCATTGGACGGTTCCAGTACAAGGTACAATTCTTCTGTTTATTAGTTAGCATTGTAACTTGTTGCTTATACTGAATATTCTATTATTTTTTGTGATTGGAGCCTGCGGTAAGTAGTTGACATGAACCACGATCATTATATAGTGTAATATAATTTTATTTGTTTATTATAAACAATTACTAATGTGTTGGCATCATAAATAAAAGATAACTTTATTTTGGTATTGCAATAGATTTTTTTTCCTACAGTCATGCACATTTTGCGTCTAACATAGTAAAAATTTGTTGGAACTCATTAGGAATTTATATTTTAACTTATTTATATTTACTACTGTTTTCTATTGTTGTGCACTGTCTAAAAAAGAGTGTACTCTGCTTCTGATTTTCTATTTGAAAAAAATTATTGGAACTCAATGAGTACTAATGTTTTGTTTTGCTATTGATATGAGTATTTATACAAATAACCTTTCTATAATACTTGTAAGGCATCACCTACGAGATAAACCTTGCTTTCATATTGCAGTAATTTTATTTGTTTCTCGTACACACTCATGTACATCCTGCATCTTACATAGTGAAAATCATTTGGAACTTAGATATATTTCTTACTTATATGAAGTTTTTAATTGTTGTGCAAGGTCAGTTGAAAATTCACTTGACAAATTAAGTTTCAAACTTATTAGTGAGTCTGACTTTGATTATAGCCAGACTCCAAAGGAAGCCTCAAAGAAACCAACAAACAAAGAGAAGAAGATAAACCAACTGGCAACAACTTCAAATCCCTGTCCAAAAAAAGCCATTCCATCCCGAAAAAATTTACTAGGTATTGCTCATTTGTTACAAGAGTTGAAACTCAAGCCTTGCCACACGAAGGAAATAAAAAAGACTTCATTTCGGGGTATTTTTAATTCTTTTAAGAGAAAAGCCATTACAAAATAATATTGTCGAAAATATGACCATAGTGTCATATCCTTGATAAAATCTTATGATGTGCAAAAGAAGTTCTTTAGAATGGGAAAGGAATTAGTTCGAATGAAAATCAATGATGTCCATCTCATATTTGGAATATCAATAAGAGAAGAAGAAGTAAATATGGGATACGCGTTCAAACCTGGTTCAAACCCAACTCCGTTTGTCCGAAGAAGGTTAAGAGATGCAACTATCATAATTGCCACAACTATCCAAAATGAGTTTAGGACTATAGTTAAAGGATCGAAAGTAGAAGGTTATAGAGATGTAGCAAACTTTCCATGTCTATATATGTTTGATATTGTTTTTTTCACGTCAACCGAGAATAAAGTAAAGTGGTCGACGATGAAGTACACCAAAAATCTTGAGGGGGTGAGAAAATTGAATTGGTCAACCCCGATACTAGCTAAATTGATGTCTTCTATCTATCACAATTTTGACAAAAAACCAGAGAAGCTTTCTAGTTATGTTCTCTTACTACTTGTAAGTAACTAAAAACACTACTATTTTAATATTTAAATAAAAATAAAAGAAAATTTTACTTTTTGTTTTATGTTTTATGGCTTAATAGTTAAAAGTATCAAAAGCATTTTCCATAAATATATAAATATACGTAGAAATATATATTATATATTTCATATCCTTGTTCATTACAAAATTTGTATATATTAAATGCATAAAATTTTTATGTTTTCAACTTTTGTAATACTGGTTTTGTGAGCGCACACAACAGTTTTGAAGTTCGAAAGTTCAGCTCAGTAACCTCTTTTTGTGAAATAGAACCTTGTTACATTTAACAGAGTAATGATAGTCACTTATTGAAACAGTTCTTGCATCGAAGCTAAGTATATTTTATTTATCTAGGTCATAAAAGGAGAGTTGATTCGAATTGAAGATAAAGTAAAGTTGATAGGGAATGGACCATCATCATCAATCCAAGATTCTATAGAAGAACTTTAGGCATCACCAGCTGATAAAAATGGAGAAAGTAATGAAGAGAAAGTTGACACTAATACCAAAAATGCGAGGCATTTAGATGATTTAACTGAAGACTTGGCAGTAGATTATATGTCTAGCCATTATCTCACTATCGCAGATATTCATTCTCTTGTTGAATTTCAAGAAGAAGAAGAACCAATGTTAGAAAGGATGAAACAAGCTGAGCAAGAAATTCTAACATTGAAACATAAGAAAAGGGAATTGAGAAAAAATTGAAAGAGAAAAGAAAGGAGCTGAAAATAAAATTCAAAGAGAAGGAAAGGATTTTGAAAATGAAATCGAAAGAGACTGAGAATGAACTTAAAGAGTGAAAATATAAAATTATTTTTTAAAAGAAAAAGTGTGTAAGTTTGATGGAATAGATAAATTCTCTGTTTGCAATGGAATGTGACACACATGATACTTCTGTCGTGGCTGAAAAAATAATATTAAATTACTCATTGAATGACATATTTTCTTATTGTAGGAATGACCGTGGTGTTTTTATTTATTACATTATGAAGAAAATATCGGAACAAAAGTCTATCCTATTCCAGTTCAAAACTAATCAGATGGCATTTTTCTAATCGATGATGATCAAGCACATTCTATCCCAGGATCGACAAATTGAAGAGTTGTAGTTATATGTTTGCTGTGTGATCCATAAAGACATGCTTATTGACTTCATTTCAATTGTTTTCTGTAGTAGCATAGCAAGATACTTTTAGTTTTATGTTCTTGGATAAATTCAAAAATAGATTGATGTCATGTGAAAATGAATGTTTAAAGTTTTTTGTGCAATGCAAAACTACATGGTTATTCATCAACAAGTTTGATGTTTTTGGCATAAGAGAAGACTACATGTTTATTGACCTTAACTAGTTACAATTTGAGGTTGTTGGTGTTATAATTTCATCAAGGGAATATTTTAAAGTCCCCATCTTATCATCTATAGCAAACGTGATATATTATTTCAACATGAACAGTGTTCAATGGATTTTGTTACAAAAGAGATAATTTCACTAATTTATTAGGAAAAAATGATGGATAATCTAACAGTTTTTCTTAATGGGTCAAAATATTTAGCCTTAAAAATAAATCCCAGGCATAAAAAGAACCTCATTCACCAAATTTATTGACTAAGTTTCATAACATGATATCATTCACTTAAAATGAGAATACCGATAAACTTATAGATTACAATATACTACATGTAACATAAACTACTATATTTACTATTGAACAAAAATAAAAATAAAAAGTTTGATGTTTTTTATGTAATTCAAAATAAACACTTATTGATCAACAATTGTGAAGTTTTTGCCTTAATTATAAAAAAAGTTTATTGACTTTAAAGATTTTAAAATTTTTAAACTTTTTGGTGTTTGAAGTCAGTTTAGTCTATTAAAGACTTAAAATGATTTGTTTTGAAAGAAAAAAATTTATTGATGAAAAAATGACAATCTTTGACCCGTGAATCATTTTTATGGGGGTCAATTACAATTTCAAAAATATATAATTCATTTTCAGTTGCAAATAAAATTTAATGTGATATAAAAAAGTCATGCAGTGATCTTTTTTTCATACCCAAAAAATGACCACCAAAATCTATTTTGGCAAAATAAATTTTGGTTCAACATGATATAATGTTACAACATAAATAATGCTCAATAGATTTTGTTATAAAAGAGATAAATTGACTGATTTACTGAGAAAAAAATGTGATGAATAACCTAATAGGTTTTCTTCATGGTTGAAAATATTCACTCTTAAAAATAAATCCCATACATGAAAAATACCTCATTCACCAAATTGACGAGTAAGTTTAATAACATGATATCATTTGCTTGATATCATGTTATAATATACTACATGTAACACAAGTAGCAACTCAAATTTACTAAGTTTCATAACATGTTGACTTAATGTCATGCTACAAGCAGCATCCCAAAACGTTCCAACAACATATACCCACATATACTTCCTTTCACTCTCAAATATCCATCTTCTATCATATTTCCCAAACATAAGTACACTAATACAATGCAGTAACTATGTCAATAAATTAACTATGTTTAACTCCCAAACAAATAATATATAGTAATTAGATTAATTGATCCAAAATTCAATAACTATAATATACTTGTTTAACATGCATTAAACAATGAAAATTCAGATAAATTCACAGTTTTAATAGAGAATGTGTAACACAAACTACTATCTTCACTATTGAATCTTCAAATATTCAAGTATATGTGTAAAATATATTAAAAAATAATGATTTTGAATTAATTTTTCTATACTCGATGAAGAACGTTGTACACCTACACAACCCCAGGACAACTTTTTGTGTTATGTCCAACATGTCGACATATGTTTAGAAGAGTGCCTCTTATTTTGACCCCGAAAATTTATCCTCTTCTTTTTCATCCTTCTAGCCATATGCTTAGAAGTTGGAGGACTATTAATAATTTCAGAATTAGGGTGCTCATCTCTACCAAATGTTAGATATTGATAAAGAACCTTACAATAAAAATTCACAACATATTCCTTCGTGAAGTACTTTTCAACATATTCATTCAAATCATCCCCGAACTTTTGAATTGCAACAGTTACATGAGCACAAACAAATCCATTTACTTTCTATTCACAAACAAACCCATTTCAGATTACAAAAATGCATATCACAAATCTCTATCAAATCACATATCCAATTGAATCTCCGGCATACACTTATAAAGAGAGTAGAAACTAAAAAATTGAAGGGAAAATGGTCTAAGAAATACACTTACAATCTTTGGCACCAAAAAAAAGGACCTTCTATTATTTTTTTTGAAAACCACCAGATTGTTTGCATAAGAAAATAAAAAAAATGTCTTAACGCAATAGAACTGTTTAAAAGGGGGCCCAGCTGTAATTAAGCCTAAAAAGAGTTTACAATTAATTATCAAAACTAATAATGTCATTTTTGTGCAATTGATACAATAATTTTACTCTTCAATTATTGCCACTGGTGTTAACTATTAAAAAGAATTGAAATAATACAAGTATATTGTTTAGAATGACATAACATTGCGTGTTTTATAGGATAATCCAGCACTGCAACACTAACACGCCACCCACGGAATTGCGCACTTAACAATGGTTTCAGCTTAGACCAAACATCCAAAAACATGCCCTAATGTTTATGGTCAAGATGAAAGACTCGGTTTACAATCCAAACATAACATTAATGGTCACGCACCAACTTCGTTTAATCGATTTCATCCACTGGGGTGTACTACACACCTACTCCACCTTAATTCTACAATTGCACAGCCCCAAATAATTTTATTTTGTTCAAAAAATTTAAATTTGATACCAACAAACAGAACCTAGAAACTAGAAGATAAAAAACAACTTAGTTATAAAAATAGATAAATTCACATTTTGTATAATAACAAAATAAATTACTGTAGTATACGTAATCATCTAATAAATCTACAATTTAAATGACAAAAAATTGATACAAGATATTTAAACAAACCAAGCAAGCATATAAAACCAATATAAAAAATCAGTAACATACTATTATTAACATTTTAAAATATGAGAGCATACATGATCCAAACAACTATACATAATTTTGTAAAACTAATATGAAACTCTTCCTATTTACATATTTTCTGGACAAATTTTTTCGTTATGTCCAGCTTTTCGACAAGTGCCACATTTAAATTCTCTCTTTTCTTCACCACGAGAAGTAATCCTCTTCTTTCTCGACCTCCCAGCCATCCTCTTCCCACTAGGCTAACTAATGATTATTTCCGTATCAGATTCGTCATCTCTTTCGAATGGAGGAACAAGATAAATGACTTCTGCATAAGATTTCACAAAATACTCCTTACTGAAAAAGTTATCAATGAACATATTCAAATCATTACCGAATTTTTGAATAGCAATAGCAGCATGAGCGCACAAAAAATCATTAACTCTATATTCACAACAGGAACAATTTCTTCAAGACAGATCAACCATAACACTATCCTTCGAATGAACCTCAAACACAAATTCAGATGCTTTACTAATTCTCCAACTCCTACTTTCTTTCAATAAGTTAGAAATTCGATTGTCAATTTTAGGACATAAACATCCATTCCATCTGTAAAAATAATTTTTCTAATATTGTTCATAATATAGTTTAGAATAGTTTGGCGTATCCCATTACAGATTATCACGCACCGTCAAAACGAACTGACCTCAAGCATCTCCAAGTTTGAAGACTACTCAATATCTCGTAAAGGTATAAATCAATTTAGATTTAATTTAATTTACAAAATTTATTTTTGGGATGTTCTATTTTTATCAAAAACGATTAGGAGTTTTTTATTTCGAAAAGAATATTTTTTTAATCACGTTCAAACGAGACGGACATCTCATTTAAACTAGATTGTCATTTCGTTAGAAGGGTCATTCAAAATATTTTCTAGTGGGCTTCGATCAAGGGCGTAATATTTTAGGTCGTTTGAAGTCTGTTCAGATGAGATTGCTTCTTCGTTCAAACAAGATTTTATTTCATTCAAACGAGATGCACTTGTCATTCGAACGAGCCTTAAAAGTCATTCAAACGAGTGCACCACCTCGAAATTTGTGAACGTCTTCAATTTTTCTAAGAATTTTGCCAGATACGCTTATGTATATCTTTTACGAAAGTTATCATTTATTTAGTGTTCTAAAACACTTTTGATTCATAAAATACATCCTGAAAATAGTTTTTGTGAATTGGTTTAAACCCTAGAAAGTTTTTTATCATTTCATACACCTTTGTGGAAAAGGCATCTCCACGTCTGGCTTGTGATACCTGAGGGAACTCACTGCTGAAGACAAAGGTTGAGGCTGAAGGAGGAGTGCGGTTTTGTAATTCTTATGGATTATAGTCATGGACGAAGGTCACCTGAGGGAGATTCGTTTACTACAGATTCCTTTATAAAATTTGAAAGTTGCAATTTGTAAATTTTATAAAGTGAATAAAAGATTTTTCCCTATGGGGATTTTTTCTGAAACTTTCCTTTGTTGAATGCTTTCTTTGATTTATCTATTTTATCATATAGATGCTTGTTAAGGATAAAAAGATAAAATTTATTGAGATTAAAATTTTGAATTTTTGACCATCCTTATCGAGCATATTTGTTTCTGCATTCTCATAGTGGTATCGGTTCCTTCCACTCTCTCTAAGTGGTCTTAGAGAATTCTTACTGCCTTTCTCACCATCCAATATCCATCTCCCTATGCTGAGCCATCATCTTCATAATCCGCCCTCTAATGTAATCAACTAACTCTATAATAGGCAAATGACGAGCTTCACAGATCCACAAATTAAAGGATTCTGTAATGTTTGAATATATCTCACCATATTTCTGACCTTGAAAATATGAACTTATCTAATGTTCCCTCCTCAAACTATGCAAGAACTTTCGAATGCAAAAAATAAAGTTTTTGATGAAATTTGAATTGACTCGATTCATATGCAGTATGAAATATATTCACAAGATTGTCCCTCACAGGCTTTGAAAATGAACCAAATAAGTGGTCTCTGAGTTTGTTCTTCAAATGTTGCAAATCATAAAAGTGGTAAGAATTAGGAAAACCTTTTGGAACCCTCTTTATAAGTATCTCATATAAAAGTAATATCACGTGAAGAAGTAACATGTGATAAATTCTCGAAAAACCATTCATAATTCTTTTTCATTTCAGAATCAACAATACCAAATGCCAACGAAAACATTCCTGAAGAAAACAAATTACAAAACTTATATTAAACAAGAAACATAAAATGAAACAAATAAATTTCATGTCAATAGAACAAAACAACGTTTACCTTGATTGCCATTCTTTCTTGTTGCCGCAAGAAGAATAACATTATATTGAGATTTCAGAAATGTCCCATCAAGAAACAATAAAGGACAACAAAATTTAAATCCTTTAATGTATTCATGGAATGACACAAATAAAATTTTAAATCGTCCTAAATTATTATCATAATCAATTTCAAATCTGCTACTCGGGTTAGAAGTCAATAAAGCTTCCTTATACCATCGAAGCCTATCAAATGACGAAGATTGATCCCCATATATTTTCAATTAGCTCTCTCAATAGCCCACCATGTAAGATGATAATTAATAATCAATCCGTAGTCGTTTTTCATATGGCAAATGATATCCATAGGGCATGTAAGGGGTCATTCTTTAATCTGCTCAACAATAAGAGATGCTACAAATTCTAAAATAATTCGCGTATGTTTCGTTATCTTATATGTAGACCCACAAATATGTTCATTTACAAGATCCCTTACATAAAAAAATGAATTACCCTGCTCTACACAACCATGAGCATACCACCCAATACTTCCATTGTAAAAACATACAGCCGTTATCCTAACATTTTCATTCTTTACATAAGAAAACTTAAATCCAATATCAATTAAAAACATATACAAAACTTTTCGAAACTCATTAACACCTCCTTCAAACTTTTGACCAACATGACACAACCCTTTCGACCAACCAGCAGACATCAAAACCTTCTCTCCATGTTTGGACAAGGAACGAACCCAACTAACTTCATAATCAGTCTTATTCTTAACTTATGATTGAACATCGCTACCACTACCACTAGACAAATGATCATGCCCTTAAACCATTATCTTAGTTGACACGGAAACATTAAGACTACAAATTGAATGACACTCGCAATAAAACATTAAATTCTCCAAATCCGACTCATCATCCAATGCATAAAATGAATGTCCGGGAAGATTATAACACAAACCAATAATCTCAGCGAATAGGTCCTTCCATTTTATGCATATATGATGAATCAAATTTCATCAAATCGTATTTTCCTCCCACACTTCATGAAACAATTTTCTCTCAAAATTTGAACATCAATACGAGATAATTCATAACATCTGCAAAACAATAAGAAAAGTATATCATCACATATGAATTGAAAAATGAATCTGATTAAATTTACATTTATTTATTTTAATGTGCAAACTATAAGAACTATTAATAAAAAGGAAACAAAAGCTTCTAATATGTGGAATTTCAATCAGATAAATTCACTATGTTATTTGATAATGATTTCATGTCGTTCCTAACTTAAATCAGCTAAATTCAATACATATATGCACAAAGCTTATTAACAAATAAATATGAATAGATGAAACAACTGAAATTTATACAAACTATTAATACAAAAAACTTAAATTTATCTATCGGCTATAATATGTTCATAGTAACAGATGAGAATGCTATCAAATTTCTTAGCACAATTAAAACCCAAAGGTTTAATAATCTCTTAAATATAAATGAATACAAAACACCATACATAATAACAATATCCATAAAAAATACATAATTCAAAACACACTCTCAAAACATAAATTCAATCAGAAAATAATATAGAAATTTACTGAAAAGTTTCAATATACAAATTACAAAAACAATATAATAAAAAATCAAAACAATTGCATCATACATGTATTTAATTAGTGCTTGTGAAGCTAAGTAGACGAGTTTAGGGCTTGCGAACAAATAGATTAAATAGACCACAAATTAAAAAATTAAAAAAAAATTATCGTTCCAATCAAAATAAATCAAATTACGTCTTAATAACTTAAATATACAAACAAAATGAATAAAATCATAAAAGTGACATAAAATTGCATTATCTTGAATCAATTAATACAAACAGCAGAGAATGTGGAATTGACTTCAATTTGGAAAAAAAAGGGCTTTGAATTACTTCAATTATTTTCAATTTCAAAGATAACAATTTTATCACTGAAAACTTGATCAGCGTTATTGAAATCTAGGTTAAAAGACAGAAATAACAACAATCAATCATTATCGCCTATATCGCACCAAGAATCGAAGGTTGAAGGGGTAAAACGATAAACAAATTTCAAATCGGAGCCACCGTTACAACCTATAGGACTTCCTGCAGCAATTAAAAAATGGCTTAGGGTTAGGCATACGCACGTGTCGGAGTTTAAGTCACTCGGACTTAATTAGGAACCACGTATAATTAAACCTAAAGAAAATTCGAATTAATTGTTGCCTTAATGAAGTTGTTAATACTTGAAACACAATTACCTTTATATTTTGGGATTTACAGACCAAATATACTACACTCTACACCCACAACGCCCCCTCCAGTAGTCTTTGCCAAGCTTTCTTCATTTGTTAGATGTTAGTTTAACTTGGAAACAAGAGAAAATCCTAACGATACATGGATTAAATTTCACACATTAAGTTGTGAATTAGTCATGGCGTCCAATGCCATATTTAGCTCTATACTTGAAAAAAAGTAGGGGGAAACATTGGCTTTCAAAGAATCTCCAAAGTTAATCATAACATGCCAATTAACTTTTATTTTCCATCAATCCACATCAGTCAATTATTAGATGTGTAAAAGCATTAATCATGCCACTTAGAATGTGTTGGCATATCTATTTATTTATTTACTTGTAAAAAAACTATAAAATATCGTTACCAATAGACAATGGACCAAGAGTCCAAAAAGGTAAAACAAAAAAAAACAAATGAGTACAATCAATCCCAAAAGACAAGTGGACTAAGTCGATCATATACCCACACGCATTTCACTTGAGAAGATGTAACACCCCGCCCGCGCCCGGGGAGATCGGGACTAAGCGCTACTATGATAAAACTAACTAAATCCATAAATAATAAGGTATAGAGCATCTAAATAAATCCCACAATATAAAAGAGAATCCACTAATCTCAATTCTTCAAATTGAATACAACCAAAAGTCTCTCGAAATAATACAACTATCTATCTCGAAATAAAATGCTCTATACAACAAAAATAAATACAAATCTTCCAAATTGTATTCTCGAATATTCTTCCCAAAATAATCCAAGCCAAATATCAATATTCATAGCTCCCCAAATCCGCGCTAACCTACCACTAAAAGAAAATATGGGGAAGTACACAATAAGACAAGAAACATGCTCAACAAATATTACCGACGAATAAAACGTAACAATACGAGTAGGAATATTCAAATCAGATGCGAAACTCAATAACATTTTATCAATATAATTTCTCAACAACATATTAATCCGAGTCACCGGGCCTCATCATACCGCGCCATAATTTATCAAGTAGCTGAAACAGGAATCTTGGCGGGTGCCCAACATTAGTGCCATATTAAAATCTCATGAGAACATGCCTAACACAATAATAATACCACATGAATCGAAATCAGATTCCAACAATAACTTTCCAAATTTCTAAAAGAATTTAGCAATTCAAATATGAGTTCAATAATCACATGAAATCAAAGGGAATAACACTCGCGAGATGAAGGAGCATATTGTGTAAAACCCCATACCTTAAACCACCAAAAGGATACTAACCAGAATCTGCCCAGGAAATTAGATCACACCATCAAAAACCAGCTCTCAAAGATCATCAAAACTCCTCCAACAACAAACACCAAAACAGCCCCAAGAACACCTCCAAAACTAAGGTTTGAATGCATAAATTAAAGGGCTTTAGTGTATATAAAAAGAAGAGGAATGAAATGTAATACCCCATAATTTTTAATGACTTTTAAAATGTGTTATATCTTAAATTAATGGATTAATTGGATTTTATTTATCAATTAATTCATTTGGGTTTTATCCGAATTATTGATATTAAAATGAATCATTTTGTATATTAATTAAAGATATTTAGGTAATATATAAATGTGATGTTATTGATATTACTGTGAGTTATTAATTCAGTAATTTGAATTTTTAGTCGGACGCGGTATGGGACGTGTCGGGACAAATTTGTTACATTAAAAAGGAAACTTATTTTTATATCAACCTTATAGTCATTTCGACTGCGTCGTTGCATCCGGAAGGGTTGAAATAGTCAGAAAAGTCTATTTGGATGTTGGTTTTGGGTTTCGGGTCATTTGAAAATGAAAAGACAACCAAAAAGGGCATTTTTGTCATTTTTGCAAGGGGGGTGAATAGTGATTTCGGATTTTATCTTATTATAAGTATTTGGATATTAGTTGTATGTGGGTTCATTCATCTCTTCTACACAAAATTGAGAGGTCATCTTTTTAGAGAGAGTGAAAGGTTGCTTGGGAGAAGAGAAGCTCTGCTTGGAAAGGAGGAGAATCAAGGGTCAAAGGTCACCACCACCAACCACCACCGAAAGTTAACTGGAGAAGGGGAGAACCACCTGTGTTATACAACCCCAAAGGATCAGACCTTCATTAGAGGCAAGTATTTGATGATTGCAATCTAAGTTTGTATATTGTCCATGTTAGGATAGTTATAAAAAGATGAGACTTTTCATGTTTGGAAGATAAAAGATAGAGTTGTTAATGGATTTCTGGAAAATGGAAATATATAGGAATCAAACTCATATTATAGGTAGCTAGTAATCCAGGAAATAAATATTAAGTTGTTGAAGAAATTTTGAGAATCATTGGTGTGTTCTTAAAGATATCATGTATATAATTTTCTGGAAAAACAAGATATATATATGCTTTTAATTCAAACTCTTGATGATCCTAGGAGGTTAGGAATGATTTATAACCTGTTAGGAGTTGATGGATACTGATGATGAGATGTAAGGTGTTGAATCCTAGAGATTTTAGGTTCAAAAATGGTGAAAAATGCTGAAATTTGGTGAAGAAGACGAAACAGTAGGTCTCGCGCGAAGTCGCGCGAAGTTGTTCAAACGAGATTGGGATCTCGCGCGAAGTCGTTCGAACAACATTGGAAGTGGTTCGAACGACATTGGAAGTGGTTCGAAGGACATGTCATTCTCGTTCGAACGACATGTCATTCTGGTTCAAACGACAGGGTGAATTTCTAGGAATTTTCTTAGAGTCCAATTCTGAGTTTGTCGATTTATTGGAGTGAGAGAGACTACCAAATAGTAAATTCTAATAGGAAAGCATTTTGGAAAAAGTATATGAGAATTCATACTTTAATTATTTCGGTATAGAGAGAATGTACCTTGGATATAATGGGACTTAGGGAAGATCAGTAAGCCCTAGATAAGAATCGAATTAATGTGATTGGGATTTAATTGATTAGAATTATGATAATTAAATTGAAAGAAATTTCAGTTGCTAGATTCATGTGTTGGATTCTAATTTGTATGCATGAGGATTAAGGATAGGTACAGTAAAGGAAAATGTTATATCATCGGGGCAGCCTTAGGCTTACAAGGAGGTTTAATCCTAGGTGATAGAAGATGTGTTTACAAGAGATTAGAGACTATCGGTTATAACCCTAAGTAAAGGAGAGTTTAACTCGTCGTAATTCGGGAGATAAGATGATATGGACCAGTAGGATATTAGTGATTTTCTTACTGAATAAATACATTGAGGAAAACCTATTTGAACCTTGAGTAATGAGTGAGACTCTGGAATAATTAAATTAAAAAAGTAAAGACATAATATTTTAATACGTAGGATTTGAGAGATATAATGCTACGTAAGGGAATTATCTTAGGGTAGTGTGAGTACCTGGTTGATATTATATCTATAGGTATATGACAATGCCTATTTGATTAATGGATGATTTATATGTATGACATACCTAGCTTACTTGCTATCGACGGGAGGTTTGCGCATGAGGGTAGTCATATCCTGATGAATCCATGGGATTTTTTATTTGTCGTTCGAGAACATAGGTTTATGAAAGACTTATCGGTGAGTTGATAAGTCCGATGACTATGGGAACGTAGGTATGTACGTGACCCGTGGGTATGAGGACTATGTTCGCCTCTAATATTTGTGTAGATGTTTGTGGTTCGAGGAATCCTTACCGAACCTTTGGTACCCTATTCGGCGACCAACGATATTGGGACATGATAGCAGAGTAATGCATGCACCGCAGATGTGACTCAGGGTGTCGTATTAAATATGTATATATATTATGAATTAAATGAATGTATATAGAGTGGTTTGATTAATCTACTGTGTGATAATTGTAAATGACGGTGAATAGAGAAGAAGAATGGAATTAAGTTAATTTATTCTTATAGATTTGAAAAGCTTAATTCATATGAATGGGAAACGTATATGAATGATTATACTACGTATGGTATGGGACATACGGGGTTATGATATGGGATAGAATCATATTACGGAAACTAGTTAGGAAGAACCATTAACTAGGAGGTTAATAGGAAACGTTAAGCGTGCACTCTAGATGAGAGGTGAGAATATCAAGTGAGAGTTTGGATACTAACATGTACATAATAAATGCTTTATTGCACTTGTTACATACTTGTTATTTTCAAAATCATTTTCACATCGGGCTCTCACCCGTTTCCTTGTATATTCTCTTTTCTATTGTATCTTCTATATCAGGTGTCCAGCAACAGGGATGCTAACCTTAGAGGATTATGACGAGCTATAGAGCTATGGAGTATTTCTTAGGCACCTATCTTCATTTGATTCACAGTATTCTTTTAGTTAGGGCATGTCGTCCAAAGGAATTCAGTTATTTCCTTTCTATCTGAGTCAAATAGTCTTGTACTCGTGTCAGTTTAATACTTTTATTATTGTTGGGATTAATGTATTGGATTATTTTGTGGGAATGTTTATTCTAATTGCATTTAGATTCTTTTGAGTTATCTGTTCAATTTTTATTGTGATAGAATAAAATGTGTAGTGTTATTCGTAAACTAAAAATGAATTTTGTTGAATTAAAATTTGGAAAGTTTTAAACACCAGCTTAATTGGGTATTGGGTGAGTTTTAAATGTTTTCGACAGTGATGCTGAGAATGAGCCAACTGTATATTCTGTTTTAATTTGGTATGGGACTGGCCACCCGATATTTAATTAGGAGGGGTGTTACAGGTGGTATCAGAGTATCAGGTTCTAGTATCCTTTAGGGTCTGTACGGCTTACTGTGTTTTCAGCTTAGCGTTCTTTGATGTAGAGCCCTATGTTTAGGATTGTTTATTTCTTGGTGAGATTTCATTCTCCTGCTATAACGTATATATTAGTGAATATTATTTGCGTTCGGACGTGTTCATATAAGAAGTAAGGAAGATGAGGGCCATTGGACGGATATCAGAGGTCGTACTTAGGAGGTTATGAAGTATGTTCGAGGATGATGATAGTAGTCGAGGTCACCTCTATTATGGCACGAGATGCCAGGACTGTAAAGACGGTTAGGACGCAGCCTACAAATTCCATGTGCTTCTATAGTCGAAGGTGAGGCCAAATTAGACTCACAAAACGTAGTATACTTGGGAGAGGGTCAAATGGAAATTGAGGAGAGTCATCAGTAGAAGTTCTAGAAATGAGAAAAATTGCGTGTGTTACCCAACAAAGGCAATATATTCAAAGGCTTGGACATATAGTGGAGTGTGGTTAACTAGAACTTAAAATTTGGGGTAAAATTTTTCTTGACTCATCGGAGCAAGTTATAATAGTGGGAGTCAACAACCACCACCCACGAATGAGGGTATGTTTTCTATCTATGGAGTTATGAGGCGCATAATGATTTACATGAGGACCTCATATCTATTGTAGCAATTAATATTGTGTGGGTAATAGGGTTACTAAACTTAGCCTTTAGCACTGTTATTTACGTAGACTCACCGAGGGGTCGTGGGACACCTATATTTGTACATGTCATCATTTGGGTCTCATTTTTATCACGGAATTACTTACTTTAGGCATGTCCGAACATGATGTGATGATCGGCGTGGATTGACTTGTGGTATATGAGAGCGTATGTACTTCTATAGCCAACATTTTTGTCTTTAACAAGAGGGAATATGAGTAGACTTTATTTGAAATCGATAAAACCTGTAGCGAGGTTATATACTATTGACTAAGGACCTTATGAGTTTCGATGACCGACTACTTTAGGTAGTAGTGTATCGGGGGGGTTCCTTGTTTGGATTTCGCTTGCGAGACGCCCCACGCATGAAACTAATAAACGTTGGGAGTCAAAATAAGTTAGGTCTTTAGGATATGAGTTTATAACCTTTGCGATAAATTCGAGTATTATGCGGGTAATCATATCCAGTTTATAATAGAAGTTGTACGATAGGGTGTATGGGCGCCCTGGATGGTTGGATTGTAGTAGTTTTCATAATTGTGAAACAATAAGTATTTTTAGATTACGGAACGTATAGGTTATGACTTCAGGATTTATTTGTTTAATAAGTGAGGATCATTTTCCCAAACTTTGTCACGAGGATGGTATAGGGAAGATTGGGTATAGTTTAAATTTGATTCAGTTGGAACTATATGGTGAGGCTTGGCATATAACATCAATGGGGGATTTTCGTTGATGTATTGTATGGGCGGTACGACATAGATTACTTGCGATGTGAGATTTATACTCAGAGTTGACCTTACCAGTATGATTTATCTTTCCGAATTTCGGGAAGAAATTCTGTTATAAGGGGGGAGTATGTAATACCCCGTAATTTTTAATGACTTTTAAAATGTGTTATATCTTAAATTAATGGATTAATTGGATTTTATTTATAAATTAATTTATTTGGATTTTATCCGAATTGTGGATATTAAAATGAATGATTATGTATATTACTTAAAGATATTTAGGTAATATATGAATGTGATGTTATTGATATTGCTGTGAGTTATTAATTCAGTAATTTGAATTTTTAGTCGGGCGCGATATGGGACGTGTCGGGACAAATTTTCTAAATTAAAAAGGAAACTTAGTTTTATATAAACCTTATAGTAGTTTCGACTGCGTCGTTGCATCCGGAAGGGTTGAAATAGTCAGAAAAGTCTATTTGGATGTTGGTTTTGGGTCTCAGGTCATTTGAAAATGAAAAGACAACCAAAAAGGGCATTTTTGTCATTTTGCAAGGGGGTGAATAGTGATTTCAGATTTTGTCTTATTATAAGTATTTGGAGATTAGTTGTACGTGGGTTCATTCATCTCTTCTACACAAAATTGAGAGGTTATCTTTTTAGAGAGAGTGAAAGGTTTCTTGGGAGAAGAGAAGCTTGCTTGGAAAGGAGGAGAACAGAGGGTCAAAGGTCACCACCACCAACCACCACCGGAAGTTAACTGGAGAAGGGGAGAACCACCTGTGTTATACAACCCCAAAGGATCAGACCTTCATTAGAGGCAAGTATTTGATGATTGCAATCTAAGTTTGTATATTGTCCATGTTAGGATAGTTATAAAAAGATGAGATTTTTCATGTTTGGAAGATAAAAGATAGAGTTGTTAATGGATTTCTGGAAAATGGAAATATATAGGAATCAAACTCATGTTATAGGTAGCTATTAATCCAGGAAATAAATATTAAGTTGTTGAAGAAATTTTGAGAATCATTGGTGTGTTCTTAAAGATATCATGTATATAATTTTCTGGAAAAAGAGGATAAATATATGCTTTTAATTCAAACTCGTGATGATCCTAGGAGGTTAGTAATGATTTATAACCTGTTAGGAGTTGATGGATATTGATGATGAGATGTAGGGTGTTGAATCCTAGAGGTTTTAGGTTTCAAAATTGTGAAAAACGCTGAAATTTGGTGAAGAAGACAAAACATAGGTCTCGCGCGAAGTTGTTCAAATGAGATTGGGATCTTGCGCGAAGTGGTTTGAACGACATGTCATTCTGGTTCAAACGACAGGGTGAATTTCTAGGAATTTTCTTAGAGTCCAATTCTGAGTTTGTCGGTTTATTGGAGTGAGAGAGACTACCAAATAGTAAATTCTAATAGGAAAGCATTTTGGGAAAAGTATATGAGAATTCATACTTTAATTATTTCGGTATAGAGAGAATGTACCTTGGATATAATGGGACTTAGGGAAGATCAGTAAGCCCTAGATAAGAATCGAATTAATGTGATTGGGATTTAATTGATTAAAATTATGATAATTAAATTGAAAGAAATTTAAGTTGCTAGATTCATGTGTTGGATTCTAATTTGTATCCATGAGGTTAAGGATAGGTCCAGTAAAGGAAAATGTTATATCATCGGGGCAGCCTTAGGCTTACAAGGAGGTTTAATCCTAGGTGATAGAAGATGTGTTTATAAGAGATTAGAAAGTATCGGTTATAACCCTAAGTAAAGGAGAGTTTAACTCGTCGTAATTTGGTAGATAAGATGATATGGACCAGTAGGATATTAGTGATTTTCTTACTGAATAAATACATTGAGGAAAACCTATTTGAACCTTGAGTAATGAGTGTGACTCTGGAATAATTAAATTAAAGAAGTAAAGACATAATATTTTAATACGTAGGATTTGAGAGATATAATGCTACGTAAGGGAATTATCTTAGGGTAGTGTGAGTACCTGGTTGATATTATATCTATAGGTAGATGATAATGCCTATTTGATTAATGGATTATTTATATGTATGACATACCTAGTTTACTTGCTATCGACGAGAGGTTTGCGCGTGAGGGCAGTCATATCCTAATGAATCCATGGGATTTTTGATTTGTCGCTCAAGAACATATGTCTATGAAAGACTTATCGGTGAGTTGATAAGTCCGCTGACTGTGGGAACGTAGGTATGTGCGTGACCCGTGGGTTTGAGGACTATATTCGCCTCTAATACTTGTGTAGATGTTTGTGGTTCGAGGAATCCTTACCGAACCTTTAGTCCCCTATTCGGCGACCAACGATATTGGGACATGATAGCAGAGTAATGCATGCACCGCAGATGTGACTCAGGGTGTCGTATTAAATATGTATATATATTATGAATTAAATGAATGTATATAGAGTGGTTTGATTAATCTACTGTGTGATAATTGTAAATGACGGTGAATAGAGAAGAAGAATGGAATTAAGTTAATTTATTCTTATAGATTTGAAAAGCTTAATTCATATGAATGGGAAACGTATATGAATGATTATACTACGTATGGTATGGGACATACGGGGTTATGATATGGGATAGAATCATATTACGGAAACTAGTTAGGAAGAACCATTAACTAGGAGGTTAATAGGAAACGTTAAGCGTGCACTCTAGATGAGAGGTGAGAATATCAAGTGAGAGTTTGGATACTAACATGTACATAATAAATGCTTTATTGCACTTGTTACATACTTGTTATTTTCAAAATCATTTTCACATCGGGCTCTCACCCGTTTCCTTGTATATTCTCTTTTCTATTGTATCTTCTATATCAGGTGTCCAGCAGCAGGGATGACAACCTTAGAGGATTATGACGAGCTATAGAGCTATGGAGTATTGCTTAGGCGCCTATCTTCATTTGATTCACAGTATTCTTTTAGTTAGGGCATGTCGTCCAAAGGAATTCAGTTATTTCCTTTCTATCTGAGTCAAATAGTCTTGTATTCGTGTCAGTTTAATACTTTTATTATTGTTGGAATTAATGTATTGGATTATTTTGTGGGAATGTTTATTCTAATTGCATTTATATTCTTTTGAGTTATCTGTTCAGTTTTTATTGTGATAGAATAAAATGTGTAGTGTTATTCGTAAACTAAAAATGAATTTTGTTGAATTAAAATTTGGAAAGTTTTAAACACCAGCTTAATTGGGTATTGGGTGAGTTTTAAATGTTTTCGACAGTGATGCTGAGAATGAGCCAACTGTATATTCTGTTTTAATTTGGTATGGGACTGGACACCCGGTATTTAATTAAGCGGGGTGTTACATAAAAATATGTTTGCTGCCAAAAAGTTGTACCTCAAAGGGTCACCCACAACCTTAATTTATAAGGCAAAAACAAAAGAGTTGGAACCAAACCAAAACACTTAACAAAACCTTGTCGTGCACGATCTTTGCCGAGGTCGATCGATCGCTCAGGAAATCTGCCAGTTCGGCCTAGAAAAATTTATAAGGGACAAATATTTAAAAATCAATATAAAATCCGTTTTAACTCCAATTTCGAAACCGTTTGAAATTCTCGGCTCTAAAAATAATACTCAATATAATTGAGCAATAAAAATAATTTTATCAAAAACTTTATTTTTCCTCTATATTTTAAAAATACCCCAAAAATTACGTGGGTTGTTACAGTTCCCCACTAACAATGAAATTTCGCCCTCGAAATTCGTCGAATGCCTAACTCTCAAAATTAGGCCACTACAACAATCTCCAAAAATAGTCTCGTCTCCGAAAAATTCCAATGCCTCACATCTAATCTAGATGCCTAACACGAAATGATCATTCAAAATTTCTATTTCCAAATACGCGCCAAAAAAATGTAACAGATCCGAAACCCAAGACCCGAGGGTGGTCGTATACCTAAGCTCTGATACCATTTTCTAACACCCGGCCCGCGCGCCCGGGGAGAGCGGGACTGAGTGCTACTGCGATAAAACTAACTAAATTCACAAATAACAAGGTATAGAGCATCTAAATAAAGCCCAAAATATAAAATAGAATCCACTAATCTCAATTCTTCAAATTGAATACAACCAAAAGTCTCTCGAAATAATACAACTATCTATCTCGAAATAAAATGCTCTATACAACAAAAATAAATACAAATCTTCCAAATTGTATTCTCGAATATTCTTCCCAAAATAATCCAAGCTAAATATCAATCTCCATAGCGCCCCAAATCCGCGCTAACCTGCCACTATAAGAAAATATGGGGAAATACACAATAAGACAGGAAACATGCTCAACAAATATTAGCAGTGAATAAAATGTAACAATATGAGTACGAATATTCAAATCAAATGTGAATCTCAATAGCATTTTATCAATATAATTTCTCAACAACACATTAATCCGAGTTACCAGGCCTCACCATACCGCGCCATACTTTATCAAGTAGCCGGAACAGGAATCTTGGCGGGTGCCCAACATCAGCGCCATATTAAAATCTCATGATAACATGCCTAACACAATAATAATACCACATGAATCGAAATCAGATTCCAACAATAATTTTCCAGATTTCCAAAAGTGAAAAATATGTTACTAAAGCCGTTTATTAAAAATAAACTATTTAAGTAACTCGGATCTGTTTTTTTAAGAAACTCTTTTCGTAAAAACTAAACTATTTGAACACAAGATGTGTTTAACAAATCAGTATGTACGAGATCTATTCAAAATTTGAATAACAGGTTTATAAAGTAGTTTAAAAAACTTAAACTCAGCACAACCAAGAATGATATGAGGAGATGTAGAAAGATTATGTTCACGATATTTTTACGTGGTAAAACCTCACCAATTGATGAAACATCCACGACTCCCTCTACGGAGTAAAATGAAAAAAATTCACTAAAACAAATTTATGAGTTACAAACTATATAACTAACATGCAAACAACTCAGACCTATATAAGTTTAGGAATGTACCCTCTGGTGTCCTTATAACTTCTCTGCAGTTTTGATTGTAGATGTAGTTCTCCCAGTTTGTTAACTCTCATTTGTTCCAGCACTTTACGTCGACTCTTATTCACAAGATCTTATTACCAACACTTTTCGTGTTGTAGAGTGAAAGTGTTTTTGGAGGTTCTCTCTAACACATGCATGCACACACACACACTTATTAAGTACAAACAGTCCTAACAAATTACAGTAACACTATATGCTGTGATCTTTTCTTTTTCTTTCTTCTTACAAAACTTTGAACCTTATTTGACCTTTAAATCAATCCCAGCATCCACGGATACCTTGCTAAGAAGACAGACAAGGTCTTAATCAATCTCAAAATTTAGAAAAGTTTTTCGAGATTGAAAACCTCCAAGTGTGATTCCAAACTAGGTCAAAGGTTTAGTTTTACAAGAACTAGAAACAGAAAGCATTTATTGTTGATTTCAAAGTAAGCAAACGTTTTATAGAAAATAATCAACAATATATTTCTCAAGATGAGAAATAAAGAATGAAACTAAGTGTAATGTAACATGAATAACACAGATCTGAAATTTCTATGAAATCAGAAAGTAGATCTAAGTAATAGTTTAAGTTGAAAACAAGATCTAACGAACAAGAGGTTACAACAACAATTACAAACTCAACTCAAACTCTCAAATACTCAAGAACACTCAGGGTAGTGTTTTGGATATGAACGAGTTTTGAAGAAGTGTTTGATTTTGAATTGAAGAGGTTTTGACGAACAAGGTTAGGATTTCTAACTCTCTCTCCCTCTGGTTTCTCTCTTCTCTCTCTTCTCTCTCTTCACTCTCTATTTCTCAGAAAAATGAAAATGGCAAAAGTCTTCGAAGTCTGAGATTAGGGTTCCTTTTATAGTGTGAAGAGAAGGTTCGAGAGACTGGATCAAAACCAAGGGCCAGGATTAAGTCAAGTTAAATTGACTTTGATCGAAGGGTTCTAAGAACGCGGTGCTTAAACGATACCTGATTGGTTTAAAATGTTGTACTGGGATTCACCAAGACAACATGCAGATCGTCGATAACCAATGATCCAAGGGTTAAAAACATACGCGTTTATAACTCAGTAAAGAAACACAATCTCAGCCAATCAGATGAAGACAGGCGTTGACCAAATAAAGGATATGAAACGCGCGTCTTAAAGTAATTAAAACCACACCCTCATGTTTACTCCGCTTTCGGATTCTACCCAAGGTAGCATTAGGCCAATATACCCAACAAAGTATATTTACAGATTAACCACAAAAACTTATAAATCAAGTTTTAATTAAGAAAACCTTATTTAAAAAGTGTTTATAAAATCCCAAAAAATTATTAAAATTCCAACTTAGGGATTTAAACACACTCAACATATGTACACACATTATTATGCAGTATGATATGTTATATTGTGTGTGAGTGTTGGCAATTTGTTCTTGATCACTACAAGATAGAGAGATGAAGTAGCAAACCAATTTCCGAGGTTCTTTGGTTTCTAGGGAGGACATAATTTTGTCATAATTTCCAAACTATATGAGCACTTATACAATATAGACTCAAGTGAGTCAAAAGTATAAGGGCTTCAATCTCCACCTTTGGAAGTATGAGACAAAATCTCCTTTGAGTCATCTAGGACTCGTAGGGAAACAAAAAATAAGAAAAACTTATTCCTATCAAAATTCTATCTACCCAATACCTAGAAATCAAGAAGTACATAACTCAACTAAGTACATTTGAATACCCTATTAAAATTGTTGAGAGTAACTGTACAATAAAAACCTGCAATAAATCACTAAGATCAAGCTGTTTAGCATATGTAAGAAATTAATAGACTCAAATTTCTCCCCCATTTTGTCTCAAATGGACAAAGGGAAAAAACTTGGATAAACAGCTAAGTTATTACTCAGCATAAACCATACCAATAGATTTACGTAACGAAATGAATCTATTATAATCTAGAGGTTTGGTAAACATATCTGCGAGTTGTAGATCAGTAGGAAGATAATTGATTTCTAATTCCTTAGATTCAACCAATTCGCGTATAAAATGATGTCTTATTTTTATATGCTTTGTTCGCGAGTGTTGAACAGGGTTTTTAGAAATATTAATCGTGTTTTGATTATCACAATAGAGATGCAATTGGTTTTCTTGAATACCATAATCACTTAGCATTTGTTTAAGCCACAATAATTGAGCACAACAGCTACCAGCGGCTATGTATTCAGATTCAGCGGTCGAGAGTGATGTGCAGTTTTGTTTTTTACTACTCCATCCTACCAAGTTATTACCTATATAATAACATGCTCCTGATGTGCTTTTACTATCATCAGTACACCCAGCCCAGTCAGCATTAGTGTACCCAATTATAGTGCTTGGTGTGTCATTAGTGTACCAAAGTCCTAGATTTAGAGTGCCTTTTACATACTTAATGATACGTTTAACAGGATTCAAGTGGCTCTCTTTAGGGTATTTTGATATCGAGCACATACACACACAGCATACATAATATCAGGACGCGAGGCAGTAAGATATAGTAAGGTTCCTACCATACTACGATACAGAGTAGGATCTACGGATTTTCCATTTTCATCTTTAAAAAGTTTTAGCGTAGTACTGATGGGCGTTTTAGCATCTTTAGCACTCTCGAGGCCAAATTTCTTTACTATCTCTAAAGCGTACTTGGATTACGATACAAATAATCCTTCTGAATTTTGTTTGACTTGGAGGCCTAAGAAGAATTGTTGCTCCCCCATAAGGGACATTTGAAATTCCTTATGCATAGTTTCAGAGAAGGATTTGACTTCTGAGGGAGAAGTTGATCCAAATATAATATCGTCAACATAAACTTGAACAATAGTGATGTGTTTGTCAAAATGTTTGACAAAAAGAGTTTGGTCATTTTCGCCTCTTTTGAAACCTTTATCTAAAAGAAAACTGGAAAGACGCTCATACCAAGCTCTAGGAGCTTGTTTAAGGCCATACAAAGCCTTTTTCAGACGAAATACATGATTTGGATATTTAGGGTCAATGAACCCTTTAGGTTGTTCTACATAGGTTTCTTCAGCCAGTATTCCATTAAGGAACGCAGATTTGACATCCATTTGGTACAGTGTAAAATGCATGTGGCAAGCTATAGCAAAAAGCAGACGAACAGATTCTAAACGAGTAACAGGAGCAAAGGTCTCGTTAAAATCTATTCCTTCTATTTGAGAGTATCCTTGAGCAACTAATCGAGCTTTATTTCTAATTATTATCCCATTTTCATCAGAATTATTTTTGAAAATCCAACGTGTGCCAACAACCTTTTTGTGATCAGGACGTGGAACAAGATACCAAACATCATGAATGACAAATTGTAAAAGTTCTTCCTGCATAGCAGAAATCCAGTGAGATTCATTCAATGCCTCATTTACATTCTTTGGTTCCACAAGGGAAACAAAACATGCATAATGTGCATAATTTGTTAGTTGGGATCTTGTACGCACTGGCGCACTAGGGTTACCAACTACGTTATTTATGGGATGATCTTTAGAAACCCAGTTAGGTACCTCAGGTGTCTCAATTGGTAATGAATTATCCATTTCAGAGGAGTCATTTTCTAAAATATTTGTAGAATCTTCCTCAATAGTAGATTCACCAGTCTTGCATTCTACAGTAGTGTCACTAACAATTACATTTATAGATTCCATCAAGGTTTTAGTGTGAATATTATACACTCGATAAGCTCTACTGTTAGACGAATATCCTATAAATATGGCTTTATCTCCCCGGCTCTCAAATTTGGATAAGTGTTCCCTATCTTTGCATACATAACAAGTACTGCCAAAGGTTCTAAGATAATTGAGATTAGGCTTTTTATTGTACCAAAGTTCGTAAGGGGTTTGTTTGGAATTCTTTCTAAGATAGACCCTATTTATAATGTGACAAGCAGTACGAATAGATTCTACGCAAAAATATTTAGGTAAATTCTTGGCACGTAACATAACACGTGCCATCTCTTGAAGGGTACGATTCTTTCTCTCCGCAATACCATTCTGTTGAGGGGTCTTAGGAGCACTGAACTCGTGTTTATAACCATTATAGTCACAATATTCTATAATACCAGTGTCTTTGAATTCACCACCTCTATCACTACGAATTCTATTCACTTGAGTATCCTTCTCATTTTCAATCCTAAGAAGAATTTTTAGGAAGGTTTGAAATGTTTCAGACTTTTGTTTTAAGAAGGCTACCCAAGTAAATCTAGTGAAGTCATCAACCATAACAAGGATGTAACTGTGTCCACAGAGACTAACAGTTTGGGAAGGACCCATTAGGTCCATATGGATGAGTTCTAAAGGATTAGAGGTAAGAATATCTTTGACTTTCTTATGAGGTGCCTTAACAATTTTACCTTCCTGACAGGAACCACAAATAAGATTGGGTATGAGTTTGATTTTAGGAACTCCTCTAACTATTTCCTAAGAAGTCACTCTACTAAGGTTATCGTAATTTATATGACCCATTCTGTTATGCCATATCTCATTGGCATCCATTCTGGCAACATTACAGATTTCAGAATTGTTCATGACAGTGTAGCAATTGTCAGGAGTTCTGAATCCAGTAATTATGCATTCACCTTTTTCATTTAAAATTTTACAATTGTTCTTTGAAAAGGTAACAGTATGATCTGAGTCACAAAATTGCGATATGCTAAGTAGATTTGCCTTAAGTCCTTTGACTAGAATAACATCTTGAAGAATAGGAAGCCCATCTTCTTGGAGAGTTCCTTTGCCTATGATTTGAGATGAAACTCCATCACCAAAAATAACTTTACCACCAGCAAAGCTGGTTTTGTTTAAAAGTTTAGTTTCATCACCAGTCATATGCTTAGAACATCCAGAGTCTAAATACCAACCGGATGATGTGTGTTCTTATTTTAAAGCAGTAACAACAACATTACACTTCATCTGAGGTAATAGATCATCTTTTCTAACCCAAATTGCCCTGGTTTTCATCTTGCGCTTATTAGCTCTCAATTGATAAAATTTGCGAGCTTTGGATTTTTGCTGAAAAATGTTTGGCGCATAATTTTGAATTTTGTGAAAGACTTGAGCATTTGGTTTAGGAAAGTGCTTAGGATTCCTTCTAGGAAATGTTCTTTTAGGTTTGGTCTTTCTCTTTCTATAATTAGAGTTTCTATCTGGCTGTCTAGGAAGTATATAATTGTTGCGGCTCCTCCTAGAATAGTTAAAGTTCTGATAGATATAAGGATTATAGACAGGTTTAACTAGTCTCCTAGCATAGCAACTATCAAAAGAGTGAACGTATATATCACAGTAAGAACAATAAAGATTGCTCAAGATTGGGGTCTCCTTAGGAAAGTCTCTAAACAAAGATTTTGAGAAGTTTTGAGGTTGAACTCTATTCCTAGGTGTGACAGTCTTGTATGCAGACTCACTCTTCCTAATATAGGGGTAGACGTATTTAGCCTTAGGTGAACTTTCATGTTTAGAGCAACTTGATTCCCCAATGTTAAAATTTTGATGTTTTGAATCAAACTCAATTTTTAGAGAATGAAAGTCTGGGCATGTTTCAATAGGTCTTTTGCCTCCTGACACAAACTTAATAGTTTCAAGAGATTTTGTTTGTGTTTTCAAATTGGCGACAAACCCTATTCCAGTTCGATCACCAGAATTGGTTTTTGATTCAGCAACAAATTCATCAAAACATTTTGAATTATTTTCAAATTTTGTAAATTTGTTGAAAATAGTTGCTGTCTTTTCTATAGTTTGTTCCAATTCTAATAATGTCCCTTTGTACTTTTTCTCCAGAATTTCATTTGTTTCAGTTAAATTTTTCAGTTTTTCATCAAACACTTTAATTTCACTTTCATGAGTTAAACATTGGGTAGTATACTCTTCAGCATTCAGTTTGACCATCAGGCTTAGATCTTCCAACTTTTTGGTAAGTTCTTTCACAATTTTTTCTAGTCTAGCGCTTTTCTTGAGAGTTTTAGCATAAAGTGTGTGAATGTCTGGGAGGTCTTCATTGTCCGAGTCACTAAGTGTGGTGTGTGGAGTGACCCCTAAAGATTCATTTTTTAAACTCACACACCCATTGACATCGTCATTATCGCTATTCCTTTGACTCACACACCCCGAGGTAGAACATGCAACATTCTCAGAAATCAAAGCATCTATACCAGTATAAACATGATTCTCAATAGCAGGAGTAGAGTTACTAGAAACATTTTCATACACAGGCATAGGCACATCATCATTATATATGATCTTAGCAAAGAAAGACATGCAAGGGTCAAAAACATCAGATGACTCAGGTTCCTCATTTTCAGAGTCACTTGAATCATCCCATGTTTTGCAAATGTTAGCTCTAATGTATTTGTTTTGAGTGTTCAAGTTAACTCTACAGTCTTGTGCAATGTGCCCCAGTTTACCACATCTATAGCATTCAGTCTTCTTAAGGTCTCTATTAGGTCTAATATGAGAGTCCTTGTGATTTTTGTCATGGTTTTTCTCATGAGGTCTGTGATTAGAGGGAGTTGGATAATTTGACTTGCCTTGTTTATTTGCCACTTTGTTTCTAAACTTAATGATTTTCTTAAACTGTTTTGTAATTAAGGCAATCTGATTGTCCAAACTCTCTATATTGCATTCCTCATCAGAGTCATAAGTGGGGAATTTAAGCTCAAGCTTAGTTAACTTAGAAGAGAAGCTCAGATTGGAACTAGTCTGTTTCATATGGGTTTGGGTCAATTGTTTCTTAAATTCTAGTTCCATTTCCACAGTTCTTAGCTTACTACTGAGTAATTCAGGAGTGAGATTTTGATCACACATTTCCTCAATAGCATATCTTTTGTTATCAAATTTCTGTGGTAATGATCTTAGAATTTTAGATACAATTTCATGTCTGTCATAAGTCACCCCATTAGCATGCAGTTTGGTCACAATATCAGTCAGGTTCATATAGAAGTCATCAAATGACTCAGTCTCAGACATAATTAAGGAGTTATACTGCTGAATGAGCATTTGAGTTTTAGCAGCCTTAACTCTAGTGTCTCCTTCATGAGCAGTAACCAAGGTGTCCCAAGCTTCTTTAGAAGTGGTACATGATGAGATTCTTTTGAACTCATGTTCATTTATGGACATAAATATGGCATTCTTTCCTTTGTTATTATTTCGAGAAACTTGTTTCTCTTCTTGAGTGAACTCACTTAATGCTTTCTTAACCCTCTCATTACTTCCTTCGGTGGCTGGTTTTGTAGGAAAAGTGTAACCATTTTCAACAATGTCCCAGACATCATCTCCCAGAGTTCCTTGAATGAAAGCAATCATCCTTACTTTCCAATAAGCAAAATTGGTTCCATCAAAGATTGGAGGTTTGGTCAAGTTACCAAATCTTTCATTTTTCTCGTCCATATTTGATTTTCAGAAAACAATTTCAGAAACACAGGATCTCTTTTGAAAGCAGTTTACCAAGCTCTGATACCAATTGACAAATATGTTACTAAAGCCGTTTATTAAAAATAAACTATTTAAGTAACTCGGATCTGTTTTTTTAAGAAACTCTTTTCGTAAAAACTAAACTATTTGAACACAAGATGTGTTTAACAAATCAGTATGTACGAGATCTATTCAAAATTTGAATAACAGGTTTATAAAGTAGTTTAAAAACCTTAAACTCAGCACAACCAAGAATGATATGAGGAGATGTAGAAAGATTATGTTCACGATATTTTTACGTGGTAAAACCTCACCAATTGATGAAACATCCACGACTCCCTCTACGGAGTAAAATGAAAAAAATTCACTAAAACAAATTTATGAGTTACAAACTATATAACTAACATGCAAACAACTCAGACCTATATAAGTTTAGGAATGTACCCTCTGGTGTCCTTATAACTTCTCTGCAGTTTTGATTGTAGATGTAGTTCTCCCAGTTTGTTAACTCTCATTTGTTCCAGCACTTTACGTCGACTCTTATTCACAAGATCTTATTACCAACACTTTTCGTGTTGTAGAGTGAAAGTGTTTTTGGAGGTTCTCTCTAACACATGCATGCACACACACACACTTATTAAGTACAAACAGTCCTAACAAATTACAGTAACACTATATGCTGTGATCTTTTCTTTTTCTTTCTTCTTACAAAACTTTGAACCTTATTTGACCTTTAAATCAATCCCAGCATCCACGGATACCTTGCTAAGAAGACAGACAAGGTCTTAATCAATCTCAAAATTTAGAAAAGTTTTTCGAGATTGAAAACCTCCAAGTGTGATTCCAAACTAGGTCAAAGGTTTAGTTTTACAAGAACTAGAAACAGAAAGCATTTATTGTTGATTTCAAAGTAAGCAAACGTTTTATAGAAAATAATCAACAATATATTTCTCAAAATGAGAAATAAAGAATGAAACTAAGTGTAATGTAACATGAATAACTTAGATCTGAAATTTCTATGAAATCAGAAAGTAGATCTAAGTAATAGTTTAAGTTGAAAACAAGATCTAACGAACAAGAGGTTACAGCAACAATTACAAACTCAACTCAAACTCTCAAACACTCAAGAACACTCAGGGTAGTGTTTTGGATATGAAGGAGTTTTGAAGAAGTGTTTGATTTTGGATTGAAGAGGTTTTGACGAACAAGGTTAGGGTTTCTAACTCTCTCTCTCTCTGGTTTCTCTCTTCTCTCTCTTCTCTCTCTTCACTCTCTATTTCTCAGAAAAATGAAAATGGAAAAAGTCTTCGAAGTCTGAGATTAGGGTTCCTTTTATAGTGTGAAGAGAAGGTTCAAGAGACTGGATCAAAACCAAGGGCCAGGATTAAGTCAAGTTAAATTGACTTTGATCGAAGGGTTCTAAGAACGCGGTGCTTAAACGATACCTGATTGGTTTAAAATTTTGTACAGGGATTCACCAAGACAACATGCAGATCGTCGATAACCAATGATCCAAGGATTAAAAACATACGCATTTATAACTCAGTAAAGAAACACAATCTCAGCCAATCAGATGAAGACAGGTGTTGGCCAAATAAAGGATATGAAACACGCGTCTTAAAGTAATTAAAACCACACCCTAAGGTTTACTCCGCTTTCGGATTCTACCCAAGGTAACATTAGGCCAATATACCCAACAAAGTATATTTACAGATTGACCACAAAAACTTATAAATCAAGTTTTAATTAAGAAAACCTTATTTAAAAAGTGTTTATAAAATCCCAAAAAATTATTAAAATTCCAACTTAGGGATTTAAACACACTCAACATATGTACACACATTATTATGCAGTATGATATGCATTAAATAAATTCTACTGTGTGTGAGTGTTGGTAATTTGTTCTTGATCACTACAAGATAGAGAGATGAAGTAGCAAACCAATTTCTGAGGTTCTTTGGTTTCTAGGGAGGACATAATTTTGTAACAATTTCCAAACTAGATGAGCACTTATACAATATAGACTCAAGTGAGTCAAAAGTATAAGGGCTTCAAAAAGAATTTAGCAATTCAAATATGAGTTCAATAATCACATGAAATCAAAGGGAAGAACACTCGTGATATTAAGGAGCATATTGTGTAAAACCCCATACCTTAAACCACCAAAAGGATACCAACAAGAATCTGCCCAGAAAATCAGATCACACCATCAAAAACCATCTCTCAAAGATCATCAAAACTCCTCCAAGAACAAACACCCAAATAGCCCCAAGAACACCTCAAAAACTAAGGGTTATATGCATAAATTAAAGGGGCTAAGTGTATATAAAAAGAAGAGGATTGAAAATATGTTTCCTGCCAAAAAGTTGTACCTCAAAGGGTCACCCACGACCTTAATTTACAAGGCAAAAACAAAAGAGTTGGAACCAAACCAAAACACTTAACAAAACCTTGTTGCGCACGATTTCTGCTGGGGTCGATCGATCGATCGACCCCCTGGCATCGATCGATCGATTGCCCAGGAAATCTGCCAGTTCAGCCTAGAAAAATTTATAAGGGACAAATATTTAAAAATCAATATAAAATCCATTTTAACTCCGATTTCGAAACCATTTGAAATTCTCGGCTTTAAAAATAATACATAACATAATTGAGCAATCACTACACCAAAACTGGCGATTGTTCACGGCCAAAATCCCAGACCAAAACTGTGGGTCGCGGACTTGGGCCGTGACCATTTCGGGGGTGACCATTTTCGTGGGTCGCGGCCCAAGTCCCTGACCAAAAAATGGTCACGGCCAAGAGGGGTCACGACAGATGGTCGCGGACTTTGGACGTGACCCATGCCGTGACGGGTCACGGCCCTCATCTGTGACCCACAGCCGTGACAAATTGGTCGCGGCCAAAGTCCGCGACCCACGTCCGTGACAAAAATAAAAATAAAAAAATTGGTCGCGGCCCTCATCCGTGACCCAGAACCGTGACAAATTGGTCGCGGTCAAAGTCCGCGACCCACATCCGTGAAAAAAAAAAAAAAAAAAATTGGCCACGGCCCTCATCCGTGACCCACAACCGTGACAAATTGGTCGCGGCCAAAGTCCGCGACCCACGTCCGTGACAAAAAAAATTAAAAAAAATTGGTCGCGGACATTGGCCGCCACCATTTTTAAGCGCGACAAAAAAATAAAAATGGTCATGGACAAAGTCCATGACCATATTTATCTATAATTAAAAAAAAATGTATTTTTTTTGTCCAATCCTAAAATTGAGGTCCTGTGAGTGCACCGTCGGTTGCTATGAGGTGTTACAAATATTTATTATAGGCAAAACAATAAAAAAAAACACAAATTGCGAATTGAGAATGTTGTTAATAAACAAATATATATACAAACTTAAAAATATTACACGTCTTAATAATTCACAGACCAAAAAAAAAATTTGGGCAGAGTTTCCTCTATTTTCTTAACATTCCAAACCCTGTAAATGAAAAACCTGCTTATTATAAAGCCCGCACGGCTATAAAATTCAACAATCAAATTATAAAAGCCCGCACGGCCAAAAAACTAAACAATAAAAGCCTGCACGGCTATAACACATAAAAAACATTATCCTGAATGTCCACAACATAGAAACAATCTTCATGTTGTAAACCATTGCTTCCTTCATTTGTTCCACGTGCAAAAATCCTACAAATAATAGGATACAAAAAACAAAAATATCAGTAACCAAGTAGTAATACAAAAAATTTAATCAACCAGAAAAATTGCATATATGAGTTCAAATTATCAACATATCAATGTTTTTAAGCGAAAGTCTAGAAATATGCAAATTACCGTCGTATTCTCAAACCGAAAGTCCCGCGGCTGCGTGGTCAGTTCCTACGAGTTACATTGGTCCCGTGGGAGGTGTTGGTGCCACCCACGAGGCAGTTCGGGGGTTGTTTCGAATTTTCACCCTCTAACGCCATATTTTTAAGCCTAAGTCTAAAAATAAGTAAATTACCGTCGTAGTCTCAAATCGGGACTCCCGCGGCTGCGCGATCAGTTCCTACGAGTTACATTGGTCCCGTGGGAGGTGTTGGTGCCACCCACGGGACCGTTCGGGGGCTATTTCGAGTTTTCACCCTCTAACAGTATGTTTTAAAGCCTAAGTCTAGAAATATGCAAATTACAGTCGTATTCTCAAACCGGGAGACCCGCGGCTGCGGGGTCAGTTCCTACGAGTTACATTGGTCCCGTGGGAGGTGTTGGTGCCACCCACGGAGACGTTCGGGGCTGTTTCGCGTTCTCACCCTCTAACGCCATGTTTTTAAGACTAAGTCTAGAAATATGCAAATTACAATCGTATTCTCAAACCGGGAGTCCCGCGGCTGCGGGGTCAGTTCCTACGAGTTACATTGGTCCCGTGGGAGGTGTTGGTGCCACCCACGGGGACGTTCGGTGGCTGTTTCGAGTTCTCACCCTCTAACGCCATGTTTTTAAGCCTAAGTCTAGAAATATGCAAATTATCATCGTATTCTCAAACCTAGAGTCCCGCGACTGCGGGGTCAGTTCCTATGAGTTATATTGGTCCCGTGGGAGGTGTTGGTGCCACCCACGGGGCCGTTCGGGGGCTGTTTCGAGTTTTCACCCTCTAACGCCAAGTTTTTAAGCCTAAGTCTAGAAATATACAAATTATCGTCGTATTCTCAAACCGGGAGTCCCGCGACTGCGGGGTCAGTTCCTACGAGTTACATTGGTCCCGTGGGAGGTGTTGGTGCCACCCACGGGGCCGTTCGGGGGCTGTTCCGAGTTCTCACCCTCTAACGCCATGTTTTGCCTAAGTCTAGAAATATGCAAATTACCTTCGTATCCTCAAACCGGGAGTTTGGCGGCTGCGGGGACAGTTCCTACGAGTTATATTGGTCCCGTGGGAGGTGTTGGTGCCACCCACGGGGACGTTCGGGGGCTGTTTCGAGTTCTCACCCTCTAACGCCATGTTTTGCCTAAGTCTAGAAATATGCAAATTACATTCGTATTCTCAAACCGCAAGTCCCGCGGCAGCGGGGATAGTTCCTATGAGTTATATTGGTCCCGTGGGAGGTGTTGGTGCCACCCACGGGACTGTTCGGGGGCTGTTTCGAGTTTTCACCCTCTAACGCCATGTTTTTAAGCCTAAGTCTAGAAATATGCAAATTATCGTCGTATTCTCCAATCGGGAGACCCGCGACAGCGGGGTCAGTTCCTACGAGTTACATTGGTCCCGTGGGAGGTGTTGGTGCCACCCACGGGGACGTTCGGGGGCTGTTTCGAGTTCTCACCCTCTAACGCCATGTTTTTAAGCCTAAGTTTAGAAATATACAAATTACAATCGTATTTTCAAACCGGGAGTCCCGCGGCTGCGGGGACAGTTCCTACGAGTTACATTGGTCCCGTGGGAGGTGTTGATGCCACCACGGGGACGTTCGGGGGCTGTTTCGAGTTCTCACCCTCTAACGCCATGTTTTTAAGCCTAAGTCTAGAAATATGCAAATTACCATCGTATTCTCAAACCGGGAGTCCCGCGACTGCGGGGTCAGTTCCTACGAGTTATATTGGTCCCGTGGGAGGTGTTGGTGCCACCCACGGGACCGTTCGGGGACTGTTTCGAGTTTTCACCCTCTAACGCCTTATTTTTAAGCCTAAGTCTAGAAATATGCAAATTATCGTCGTATTCTCAAACCGGGAGTCCCGCAGCTGCGGGGTCAGATCCTACTAGTTACATTGGTCCCGTGGGAGGTGTTGGTGCCACCCACGGGGCCGTTCGAGGGCTGTTTCGAGTTCTCACTCTCTAACGCCATGTTTTGCCTAAGTCTAGAAATATGCAAATTACCTTCGTAATCTGAAATCGGAAGTCCCGCGGCTGAGGGGACAGTTCCTACGAGTTATATTTGTCCCGTGGGAGGTGTTGGTGCCACCCACGGGGACGTTCGGGGGCTGTTTCGAGTTTTCACCCTCTAACGCCATGTTTTTAAGCCTAAGTCTAGAAATATGCAAATTATCATCGTATTATCAAACCGGGAGTCCCGCGACTGTGGGGTCAGTTCCTACGAGTTACATTGGTCCCGTGGGAGGTGTTGGTGCCACCCACGGGGCCGTTCGAGGGCTGTTTCGAGTTCTCACTCTCTAACGCCATGTTTTGCCAAAGTCTAGAAATATGGAAATTACCTTCGTATTCTCAAATCGGAAGTCCCGCGGCTGCGGGGACAGTTCCTACGAGTTATATTTGTCCCGTGGGAGGTGTTGGTGCCACCCACGGGGACGTTCGGGGGCTGTTTCAAGTTTTCACCCTCTAACGCCATGTTTTTAAGCCTAAGTCTAGAAATATGCAAATTATCGTCGTATTATCAAATCGGGAGTCCCGCGACTGCGGGGTCAGTTCCTACGAGTTACATTGGTCCCGTGGGAGGTGTTGGTGCCACTCACACGGCCGTTCGGGGGCTGTTTCGAGTTCTCACCCTCTAACGCCATGTTTTGCCTAAGTCTAGAAATACGTAAATTACCTTCGTATTCTCAAACTGGGAGTCCCGCGGCTGCGGGGACAGTTCCTACGAGTTATATTTGTCCCGTGGGAGGTGTTGGTGCCACCCAGGTGGACGTTCGGGGGATGTTTCGAGTTTTCACCCTCTAACGGCAAGTTTTTAAGCCTAAGTGTAGAAATATGAAATTACCGTCGTATTCTCCAACCGGGAGTACCGCGCCTGCGGGGTCAGTTCCTACGAGTTACATTGGTCTCGTGGGAGGTGTTGGTGCCACCCACAGGGCCGTTCGGGGGCTGTTTCATGTTTTCACCCTCTAACGCCATGTTTTGCCTAAGTCTAGAAATATGCAAATTACCGTCGTATTCTCAAACCGGGAGTCCCGCGACTCCGGGGTCAGTTCCTACGATTTATATTGGTCCCGTGCGAGGTGGTGGTGCCACCGACGGGGACGTTCGGGGGCGGTTTCGAGTTTTCACCCGCTAACGCCATGTTTCTAAGCCTAAGTCTTGAAATATGCAAATTATCGTCGTATTCTCAAATCGGGAGTCCCGCGATTGCGGGGTCAGTTCCTATGAGTTACATTGGTCCCTTGGGAGGTGTTAGTGCCACCCACTGGGCCGTTCGGGGGCTGTTTCGAGTTCTCACCCTCTTACGCCATGTTTTGCCTAAGTCTAGAAATATGCAAATTACCTTCGTATTCTCAAACTGGGAGTCCCGCGGCTGCGGGGACAGTTCCTTCGAGTTATATTGGTCCCGTGGGAGGTGTTGGTGCCACCCACAGGGACGTTCGGGGGCTGTTTCGAGTTCTCACCCTCTAACGTCATGTTTTTAAGCCTAAGTCTAGAAATATGCAAATTATCATCGTATTCTCAAACCGGGAGTCCCGCGACTGCGGGGTTAATTCCTACGAGTTATATTGGTCCCGTGGGAGGTGTTGGTGCCACCCACGGGGCCGTTTGGGGGCTGTTTCGAGTTCTCACCCTCTAACGCCATGTCTTGCCTAAGTCTAGAAATATGCAAATTACCTTCGTATTCTCAAACTGGGAGTCCGGCGACTGCGGGGACAGTTCCTACGAGTTATATTGGTCCCGTGGGAGGTGTTGGTGCCACCCACGGGACCGTTCGGGGGCTGTTTCGAGTTTTCACCCTCTAACGCCTTATTTTTAAGCCTAAGTCTAGAAATATGCAAATTATCGTCGTATTCTCAAACCGGGAGTCCCGCAGCTGCGGGGTCAGATCCTACGAGTTACATTGGTCCCGTGGGAGGTGTTGGTGCCACCCACGGGGCCGTTCGAGGGCTGTTTCGAGTTCTCACTCTCTAACGCCATGTTTTGCCTAAGTCTAGAAATATGCAAACTACCTTCGTATTCTCAAATCGGAAGTCCCGCGGCTGCGGGGACAGTTCCTACGAGTTATATTTGTCCCGTGGGAGGTGTTGGTGCCACCCACGGGGACGTTCGGGGGCTGTTTCGAGTTTTCACCCTCTAACGCCATGTTTTTAAGCCTATGTCTAGAAATATGCAAATTATCGTCGTATTATCAAACCGGGAGTCCCGCGACTGCGGGGTCAGTTCCTACGAGTTACATTGGTCGCGTGGGAGGTGTTGGTGCCACCCACGGGGCCGTTCGAGGGCTGTTTCGAGTTCTCACTCTCTAACGCCATGTTTTGCCTAAGTCTAGAAATATGCAAATTACCTTCGTATTCTCAAATCGGAAGTCCCGCGGCTGCGGGGACAGTTCCTACGAGTTATATTGGTCCCGTGCGAGGTGGTGGTGCCACCGACGGGGACGTTCGGGGGCGGTTTCGAGTTTTCACCCGCTAACGCCATGTTTCTAAGCCTAAGTCTTGAAATATGCAAATTATCGTCGTATTCTCAAATCGGGAGTCCCGCGATTGCGGGGTCAGTTCCTATGAGTTACATTGGTCCCTTGGGAGGTGTTAGTGCCACCCACTGGGCCGTTCGGGGGCTGTTTCGAGTTCTCACCCTCTAACGCCATGTTTTGCCTAAGTCTAGAAATATGCAAATTACCTTCGTATTCTCAAACTGGGAGTCCCGCGGCTGCGGGGACAGTTCCTTCGAGTTATATTGGTCCCGTGGGAGGTGTTGGTGCCACCCACAGGGACGTTCGGGGGCTGTTTCGAGTTCTCACCCTCTAACGCCATGTTTTTAAGCCTAAGTCTAGAAATATGCAAATTATCATCGTATTCTCAAACCGGGAGTCCCGCGACTGCGGGGTCAATTCCTACGAGTTATATTGGTCCCGTGGGAGGTGTTGGTGCCACCCACGGGGCCGTTTGGGGGCTGTTTCGAGTTCTCACCCTCTAACGCCATGTCTTGCCTAAGTCTAGAAATATGCAAATTACCTTCGTATTCTCAAACTGGGAGTCCGGCGACTGCGGGGACAGTTCCTACGAGTTATATTGGTCCCGTGGGAGGTGTTGGTGCCACCCACGGGACCGTTCGGGGGCTGTTTCGAGTTTTCACCCTCTAACGCCTTATTTTTAAGCCTAAGTCTAGAAATATGCAAATTATCGTCGTATTTTCAAACCGGGAGTCCCGCAGCTGCGGGGTCAGATCCTACGAGTTACATTGGTCCCGTGGGAGGTGTTGGTGCCACCCACGGGGTCGTTCGAGGGCTGTTTCGAGTTCTCACTCTCTAACGCCATGTTTTGCCTAAGTCTAGAAATATGCAAACTACCTTCGTATTCTCAAATCGGAAGTCCCGCGGCTGCGGGGACAGTTCCTACGAGTTATATTTGTCCCGTGGGAGGTGTTGGTGCCACCCACGGGGACGTTCGGGGGCTGTTTCGAGTTTTCACCCTCTAACGCCATGTTTTTAAGCCTATGTCTAGAAATATGCAAATTATCGTCGTATTATCAAACCGGGAGTCCCGCGACTGCGGGGTCAGTTCCTACGAGTTACATTGGTCCCGTGGGAGGTGTTGGTGCCACCCACGGGGCCGTTCGAGGGCTGTTTCGAGTTCTCACTCTCTAACGCCATGTTTTGCCTAAGTCTAGAAATATGCAAATTACCTTCGTATTCTCAAATCGGAAGTCCCGCGGCTGCGGGGACAGTTCCTACGAGTTATATTTGTCCCGTGGGAGGTGTTGGTGCCACCCACGGGGACGTTCGGGGGCTGTTTCGAGTTTTCACCCTCTAACGCCATGTTTTTAAGCCTAAGTCTAGAAATATGCAAATTATCGTCGTATTATGAAACCGGGAGTCCCGCGACTGCGGGGTCAGTTCCTACGAGTTACATTGGTCCCGTGGGAGGTGTTGGTGCCACCCACGGGGCCGTTCGGGGGCTGTTTCGAGTTCTCACTCTCTAACGCCATGTTTTGCCTAAGTCTAGAAATATGCAAATTACCTTCGTATTCTCAAATCGGAAGTCCCGCGGCTGCGGGGACAGTTCCTACGAGTTATATTTGTCCCGTGGGAGGTGTTGGTGCCACCCACGAGGACGTTCGGGGGCTGTTTCGAGTTTTCACCCTCTAACGCCATGTTTTTAAGCCTAAGTCTAGAAATATGCAAATTATCGTCGTATTATCAAACCGGGAGTCCCGAGACTGCGGGGTCAGTTCCTACGAGTTACATTGGTCCCGTGGGAGGTGTTGGTGCCACCCACGGGGCCGTTCGAGGGCTGTTTCGAGTTCTCACTCTCTAACGCCATGTTTTGCCTAAGTCTAGAAATATGCAAATTACCTTCGTATTCTCAAATCGAAAGTCCCGCGGCTGCGGGGACAGTTCCTACGAGTTATATTTGTCCCGTGGGAGGTGTTGGTGCCACCCACGGGGACGTTCGGGGGCTGTTTCGAGTTTTCACCCTCTAACGCCATGTTTTTAAGCCTAAGTCTAGAAATATGCAAATTATCGTCGTATTATCAAACCGGGAGTCCCGCGACTGCGGGGTCAGTTCCTACGGGTTACATTGGTCCCGTGGGAGGTGTTGGTTCCACCCACGGGGCCGTTCGAGGGCTGTTTCGAGTTCTCACCCTCTAACGCCATGTTTTACCTAAGTCTAGAAATACACAAATTACCTTCGTATTCTCAAACTGGGAGTCCCGCGGCTGCGGGGACAGTTCCTTGGAGTTATATTGGTCCCGTGGGAGGTGTTGGTGCCACCCACGGGGACGTTCGGGGGATGTTTCGAGTTTTCACCCTCTAACGCCATGTTTTTAAGCCTAAGTCGAGAAATATGCAAATTGCCGTCGTATTCTCCAACCGGGAGTACCGCGCCTGCGGGGTCAGTTCCTACGAGTTAAATTGGTCCCGTGGAAGGTGTTGGTGCCACCCACGGGGCCGTTCGGGGGCTGTTTTGAGTTCTCACCCTCTAACGCCATGTTTTGCCTAAGTCTAGAAATATGCAAATTACCTTCGTATTCTCAAACCGGGAGTCCGGCGGCTGCGGGGACAGTTCCTACGAGTTATATTGGTCCCGTGGGAGGTGTTGGTGCCACCCACGGGACCGTTCGGGGGCTGTTTCGAGTTTTCACCCTCCAATGCCTTATTTTTAAACCTAAGTCTAGAAATATGCAAATTATCGTCATATTCTCAAACCGGGAGTCCCGCAGCTGCGGGGTCAGTTCCTACGAGTTACATTGGTCCCGTGGGAGGTGTTGGTGCCACCCACGAGGCCGTTCGAGGGCTGTTTCGAGTTCTCACTCTCTAACGCCATGTTTTGCCTAAGTCTAGAAATATGCAAATTACCTTCGTATTCTCAAACCGGAAGTCCCGCGGCTGCGGGGTTTCTAGTTCTCACCCTCTAACGCCATGTTTTGCCAAAGTCTAGAAATGTGCAAATTACCTTCGTATTCTCAAACTGGGAGTCCCGCGGCTGCGGGGACAGTTCCTTCGAGTTATATTGGTCCTGTGGGAGGTGTTGGTGCCACCCACGGGGACGTTCGGGGGCTGTTTCGAGTTCTCACCCTCTAACGCCATGTTTTTAAGCCTAAGTCTAGAAATATGCAAATTATCGTCGTATTCTCAAACCGGGAGTCCCGCGACTGCGGGGTCAATTCCTACGAGTTATATTGGTCCCGTGGGAGGTGTTGGTGCCACCCACGGGGCCGTTTGGGGGCTGTTTCGAGTTCTCACCCTCTAACGCCATGTCTTGCCTAAGTCTAGAAATATGCAAATTACCTTCGTATTCTCAAACTGGGAGTCCGGCGACTGCGGGGACAGTTCCTACGAGTTATATTGGTCACGTGGGAGGTGTTGGTGCCACCCACGGGACCGTTCGGGGGCTGTTTCGAGTTTTCACCCTCTAACGCCTTATTTTTAAGCCTAAGTCTAGAAATATGCAAATTATCGTCGTATTCTCAAACCGGAAGTCCCGCAGCTGCGGGGTCAGTTCCTACGAGTTACATTGGTCCCGTGGGAGGTGTTGGTGCCACCCACGGGGCCGTTCGAGGGCTGTTTCGAGTTCTCACCCTCTAACGCCATGTTTTGCCAAAGTCTAGAAATATGCAAATTACCTTCGTATTCTCAAATCAGAAGTCCCGCGGCTGCGGGGACAGTTCCTACGAGTTGTATTTGTCCCGTGGGAGGTGTTGGTGCCACCCACGGGGACGTTCGGGGGCTGTTTCGAGTTTTCACCCTCTAACGCCATGTTTTTAAGCCTAAGTCTAGAAATATGCAAATTATCGTCGTATTATCAAACCGGGAGTCCCGCGACTGCGGGGTCAGTTCCTACGAGTTACATTGGTCCCGTGGGAGGTGTTAGTGCCACCCACGGGGCCGTTGAGGGCTGTTTCGAGTTCTCACTCTCTAACGCCATGTTTTGCCTAAGTCTAGAAATATGCAAATTACCTTCGTATTCTCAAATCGGAAGTCCCGCGGCTGCGGGGACAGTTCCTATGAGTTATATTTGTCCCGTGGGAGGTGTTGGTGCCACCCACGGGGATGTTCGGGGGCTGTTTCGAGTTTTCACCCTCTAACGCCATGTTTTTAAGCCTAAGTCTAGAAATATGCAAATTATCGTCGTATTATCAAACCGGGAGTCCCGCGACTGCGGGGTCAGTTCCTACGGGTTACATTGGTCCCGTGGGAGCTGTTGGTGCCACCCACGGGGCCGTTCGGGGGCTGTTTCGAGTTCTCACCCTCTAACGCCATGTTTTGCCTAAGTCTAGAAATACGCAAATTCCCTTCGTATTCTCAAACTAGGAGTCCCGCGGCTGCGGGGACAGTTCCTTGGAGTTATATTGGTCCCGTGGGAGGTGTTGGTGCCACCCACGGGGACGTTCGAGGGATGTTTCGAGTTTTCACCCTCTAACGCCATGTTTTTAAGCCTAAGTCTAGAAATATGCAAATTACCGTCGTATTCTCCAACCGGGAGTACCGCGCCTACGGGGTCAGTTCCTACGAGTTACATTGTTCCCGTGGGAGGTGTTGGTGCCACCCACGGGGCCGTTCGGGGGCTGTTTCGAGTTCTCACGCTCTAACGCCATGTTTTGCCTAAGTCTAGAAATATGCAAATTACCTTCGTATTCTCAAACCGGGAGTCCGGCGGCTGCGGGGACAGTTCCTACGACTTATATTGGTCCCGTGGGAGGTGTTGGTGCCACCCACGGGACCGTTCGGGGGCTGTTTCGAGTTTTCACCCTCCAATGCCTTAGTTTTAAACCTAAGTCTAGAAATATGAAAATTATCGTCATATTCTCAAACCGGGAGTCCCGTAGCTGCGGGGTCAGTTCCTACGAGTTACATTGGTCCCGTGGGAGGTGTTGGTGCCACCCACGGGGCCGTTCGAGGGCTGTTTCGAGTTCTCACTCTCTAACGCCATGTTTTGCCTAAGTCTAGAAATATGCAAATTACCTTCGTATTCTCAAACCGGAAGTCCCGCGGCTGCGGGGTTTCGAGTTCTCACCCTCTAACGCCATGTTTTGCCTAAGTCTAGAAATGTGCAAATTACCTTCGTATTCTCAAACTTGGAGTCCCGCGGCTGCGGGGAAAGTTCCTTCGAGTTATATTGGTCCCGTGGGAGGTGTTGGTGCCACCCACGGGGACGTTCGGGGGCTGTTTTGAGTTCTCACCCTCTAACGCCATGTTTTTAGCCTAAGTCTAGAAATATGCAAATTATCATCGTATTCTCAAACCGGGAGTCCCGCGACTGCGGGGTCAATTCCTACGAGTTATATTGGTCCCGTGGGAGGTGTTGGTGCCACCCACGGGGCCGTTCGGGGGCTGTTTCGAGTTTTCACCCTCTAACGCCATGTTTTTAAGCCTAAGTCTAGAAATATGCAAATTATCGTCGTATTCTCAAATCGGGAGTCCCGCGACTGCGGGGTCAGTTCCTACGAGTTGCATTGGTCCCGTGGGAGGTGTTGCTGCCACCCACGGGGCCGTTCGGGGGCTGTTCCGAGTTCTCACCCTCTAACGCCATGTTTTGCCTAAGTCTAGAAATATGCAAATTACCTTCGTATCCTCAAATCGGGAGTCCGGCGGCTGCGGGGACAGTTCCTATGAGTTATATTGGTCCCGTGGGAGGTGTTGGTGCCACCCACGGGGACGTTCGGGGGCTGTTTCGAGTTCTCACCCTCTAACGAAATTTTTGCCTAAGTCTAGAAATATGCAAATTCCATTCGTATTCTCAAACCGCAAGTCCCGCGGCTGCGGGGACAGTTCCTACGAGCTATATTGGTCCCGTGGGAGGTGTTGGTGCCACCAACGGGACCGTTCGGGGCTTGTTTCGAGTTTTCACCCTCTAACGCCATGTTTTTATGCCTAAGTCTAGAAATATGCAAATTATCGTCGTATTCTCCAACCAGGAGACCCGTGACTGCGGGGTCAGTTCCTACGAGTTACATTGGTCCCGTGGGAGGTGTTGGTGCCACCCACAGGGACGTTCTGGGGCTGTTTCGAGTTCTCACCCTCTAACGCCATGTTTTTAAGCCTAAGTCCAGAAATATGAAAATTACAACCGTATTCTCAAACCGGGAGTCCCGCGGCTGCGGGGTCAGTTCCTACGAGTTACATTGGTCCCGTGGGAGGTGTTGATGCCACCACGGGGACGTTCGGGGGCTGTTTCGAGTTCTCACCCTCTAACGCCATGTTTTTAAGCCTAAGTCTAGAAATATGCAAATTACCGTCGTATTCTCAAATCGGGAGTCCCGTGACTGCGGGGTCAGTTCCTACGAGTTATATTTTTTCCCGTGGGAGGTGTTGGTGCCACCCACCGGACCGTTCGGGGGCTGTTTCGAGTTTTCACCCTCTAACGCCTTATTTTTAAGCCTAAGTCTAGAAATATGCAAATTATCGTCGTATTCTCAAACCGGGAGTCCCGCAGCTGCGGGGTCAGTTCCTACGAGTTACATTGGTCCCGTGGGAGGTGTTGGTGCCACCCACGGGGCCGTTCGATGGCTGTTTCGAGTTCTCACTCTCTAACGCCATGTTTTTCCTAAGTCTAGAAATATAAAAATTACCTTCGTATTCTCAAATCAGAAGTCCCGCGGCTGCGGTGACAGTTCCTACGAGTTATATTGGTCCCGTGGGAGGTGTTGGTGCCACCCACGGGGACGTTCGGGGGCTGTTTCGAGTTTTCACCCTCTAACGCCATGTTTTTAAGCCTAAGTCTAGAAATATGCAAATTATCGTCGTATTCTGAAACCGGAAGTCCCGCGACTGCGGGGTTAGTTCCTACGAGTTACATTGGTCCCGTGGGAGGTGTTGGTGCCACCCACGGGGCCGTTCGGAGGCGGTTTCGAGTTCTCACCCTCTAACCCCATGTTTTTCCTAAGTCTAGAAATTCGCAAATTACCTTCGTATTCTCAAACTGGAAGTCCCGCGGCTGCGGGGACATTTCCTTCGAGTTATATTGGTCCCGTGGGAGGTGTTGGTGCCACCCACGGGGACGTTCGGGGGATGTTTCGAGTTTTCACCCTCTAACGCCATGTTTTTAAGCCTAAGTCTAGAAATATACAAATTACCGTCGTATTCTCAAACCGGGAGTCCCGCGACTATGGGGTCAGTTCCTACGAGTTATATTGGTCCCGTGGGAGGTGTTGGTGCCACCCACGGGACCGTTCGGGGGCAGTTTCGAGTTTTCACCCTCTATCGCCATGTTTTTAAGCCTAAGTCTAGAAATATGCAAATTACCGTCGTATTCTCCAACCGGGAGTACCGCGCCTGCGGGGTCAGTTCCTACGAGTTACATTGGTCCCGTGGGAGGTGTTGGTGCCACCCACAGGGCCGTTCGGGTGTTGTTTCGAGTTTTCACCCTCTAACGTCATGTTTTGCTTAAGTCTAGAAATATGAAAATTACCGTCGTATTCTCAAACCGGGAGTTCCGCGACTGCGGGGTCAGTTCCTACGAGTTATATTGGTCCCGTGCGAGGTGGTGGTGCCACCCACGGGGACGTTCGGAGGCTGTTTCGAGTTTTCAACCTCTAACGCCATGTTTCTAAGCCTAAGTCTTGAAATATGCAAATTATCGTCATATTCTCAAACCGGGAGTCCCGCGACTGCGGGGTCAATTCCTACGAGTTATATTGGTCCCGTGGGAGGTATTAGTGCCACCCACGGGGCCGTTCGGTGGCTGTTTCGAGTTTCCACCCTCTAATGCCAAGTTTTTAAGCCTAAGTCTAGAAATATGTAAATTATCGTCGTATTCCCAAACCGGGAGTCCAACGACTGCGGGGTCAGTTCCTACGAGTTACATTGGTCCCGTGGGAGGTGTTGGTGCCACCCACGGGGCCGTTCAGGGGCTGTTTCGAGTTCTCACCCTCTAACGCCATGTTTTGCCTAAGTCTAGAAATATGCAAATTACATTCGTATTCTCAAACCGTAAGTCCCGTGGCTGCGGGGACAGTTCCTACGAGTTATATTGGTCCCGTGGGAGGTGTTGGTGCCACCCACGGGACTGTTCGGGGGCTGTTTCGAGTTTTCACCCTCTAACGCCATGTTTTTAAGCCTAAGTCTAGAAATATGCAAATTATCGTCGTATTCTCCAACCGGGAGACCCGCGACTGCGGGGTCAGTTCCTACGAGTTACATTCGTCCCGTGGGAGGTGTTGTGCCACCCACGGGGACGTTCGGGGGCTGTTTCGAGTTCTCACCCTCTAATGCCATGTTTTTAAGCCTAAGTCAAGAAATATGCAAATTACAATCGTATTCTCAAATCGGGAGTCCCGCTGCTGCGGGGTCAGTTCCTACGAGTTACATTGGTCCCGTGGGAGGTGTTGATGCCACCGCGGGGACGTTCGGGGGCTGTTTCGAGTTCTCACCCTCTAACGCCATATTTTTAAGCCTAAGTCTAGAAATATGCAAATTATCGTCGTATTCTCAAACCGGGAGTCCCGCGACTGTGGGGTTAGGTCCTACGAGTTATATTGGTCCCGTGGGAGGTGTTGGTGCCACCCACGGGACCGTTCGGGGGCTGTTTCGAGTTTTCACCCTCTAACGCCATGTTTTTAAGCCTAAGTCTAGAAATATGCAAATTACCGTCGTATTCTCCAACCGGGAGTACCGTACCTGCGGGGTCAGTTCCTACGAGTTACATTGGTCCCGTGGGAGGTGTTGGTGCCACCCACAGGGCCGTTCGGGGGCTGTTTCGAGTTTTCACCCTCTAACGCCATGTTTTGCTTAAGTCTAGAAATATGCAAATTATCGTCGTATTCTCAAACCGGGAGTCCCGCGACTGCGGGGTCAGTTTCTACGAGTTATATTGGTCCCGTGCGAGGTGGTGGTGCCACCCACGGGGACGTTTGGAGGCTGTTTTGAGTTTTCACCCTCTAACGCCATGTTTCTAAGCCTAAGTCTTGAAATATGCAAATTATCGTCGTATTCTCAAACCGGGAGTCCCGCGATTGCGGGGTCAGTTCCTACGAGTTACATTGGTCCCGTGGGAGGTGTTGGTGCCACCCACGGGGCCGTTCGGGGGCTGTTTCGAGTTCTCACCCTCTAACGCCATGTTTTTAAGCCTAAGTCTAGAAATATGCAAATTACCTTCGTATTCTCAAACCGGAGTCTGGCGGTTGCGGGGACAGTTCCTCCGAGTTATATTGGTCCCGTGGGAGGTGTTGGTGCCACCCACGGGACCGTTCGGGGGCTGTTTCGAGTTTTCACCCTCTAACGCCTTATTTTTAAGCCTAAGTCTAGAAATATGCAAATTATCGTCGTATTCTCAAACCGGGAGTCCCGCAGCTGCGGGGTCAGTTCCTATGAGTTACATTGGTCCCGTGGGAGGTGTTGGCGCCACCCACGAGGCCGTTCGAGGGTTGTTTCGAGTTCTCACTCTCTAACGCCATGTTTTGCCTAAGTGTAGAAATATGCAAATTACCTTCGTATTCTCAAACCGGAAGTCCCGCGGCTGCGGGGACAGTTCCTACCAGTTATATTGGTCCCGTGGGAGGTGTTGGTGCCACCCACGGGGACGTTCGGGGGCTGTTTCGAGTTCTCACCCTCTAACGCCATGTTTTTAAGCCTAAGTCTAGAAATATGCAAATTATCGTCGTATTCTGAAACCGGGAGTCCCGCGACTGCGGGGTCAGTTCCTACGAGTTACATTGGTCCCGTGGTGGGTGTTGGTGCCACTCACGGAGCCGTTCGGGGGCTGTTTCGAGTTCTCACCCTCTAACGCCATGTTTTTCCTAAGTCTAGAAATTCGCAAATTACCTTCGTATTCTCAAAATGGGAGTCCCGCGCCTGCGGGGACATTTCCTTCGAGTTATATTGGTCCCGTGGGAGGTGTTGGTGCCACCCACGGGGACGTTCGGGGGATGTTTCGAGTTTTCACCCTCTAACGCCATGTTTTTAAGCCTAAGTCTAGAAATATACAAATTACCGTCGTATTCTCAAACCGGGAGTCCCGCGACTGTGGGGTCAGTTCCTACGAGTTATATTGGTCCCGTGGGAGGTGTTGGTGCCACCCACGGGACCGTTCGTGGGCTGTTTCGAGTTTTCACCCTCTAACGTCATGTTTTTAAGCCTAAGTCTAGAAATATGCAAATTACCGTCATATTCTCCAACCGGGAGTACCGCGCCTGCGGGGTCAGTTCCTACGAGTTACATTGGTCCCGTGGGAGGTGTTGGTGCCACCCACAGGGCCGTTCGGGTGCTGTTTCGAGTTTTCACCCTCTAACGCCATGTTTTGCTTAAGTCTAGAAATATGAAAATTACCGTCGTATTCTCAAACCGGGAGTCCCGCGACTGCGGGGTCAGTTCCTACGAGTTATATTGGTCCCGTGCGAGGTGGTGGTGCCACCCACGGGGACGTTCGGAGGCTGTTTCGAGTTTTCAACCTCTAACGCCATGTTTCTAAGCCTATGTCTTGAAATATGCAAATTATCGTCGTATTCTCAAACCGGGAGTCCCGCGACTGCGGGGTCAATTCCTACGAGTTATATTGGTCCCGTGGGAGGTATTGGTGCCACCCACGGGGCCGTTCGGTGGCTGTTTCGAGTTTCCACCCTCTAATGCCAAGTTTTTAAGCCTAAGTCTAGAAATATGTAAATTATCGTCGTATTCCCAAATCGGGAGTCCAACGACTGTGGGGTCAGTTCCTACGAGTTACATTGGTCCCGTGGGAGGTGTTGGTGCCACCCACGGGGCCGTTCAGGGGCTGTTTCGAGTTCTCACCCTCTAACGCCATGTTTTGCCTAAATCTAGAAATATGCAAATTACATTCGTATTCTCAAACCGTAAGTCCCGTGGCTGCGGGGACAGTTCCTACGAGTTATATTGGTCCCGTGGGAGGTGTTGGTGCCACCCACGGGACTGTTCGGGGGCTGTTTCGAGTTTTCACCCTCTAACGCCATGTTTTTAAGCCTAAGTCTAGAAATATGCAAATTATCGTCGTATTCTCCAACCGGGAGACCCGCGACTTCGGGGTCAGTTCCTACGAGTTACATTGGTCCCGTGGGAGGTGTTGTGCCACCCACGGGGACGTTCGGGGGCTGTTTCGAGTTCTCACCCTCTAATGCCATGTTTTTAAGCCTAAGTCTATAAATATGCAAATTACAATCGTATTCTCAAATCGGGAGTCTCGCTGCTGCGGGGGCAGTTCCTACGAGTTACATTGGTCCCGTGGGAGGTGTTGATGCCACCGCGGGGACGTTCGGGGGCTGTTTCGAGTTCTCACCCTCTAACGCCATGTTTTTAATCCTAAGTCTAGAAATATGCAAATTATCGTCGTATTCTCAAACCGGGAGTCCCGCGACTGTGGGGTTAGGTCCTACGAGTTATATTGGTCCCGTGGGAGGTGTTGGTGCCACCCACGGGACCGTTCGGGGGCTGTTTCGAGTTTTCACCCTCTAACGCCATGTTTTTAAGCCTAAGTCTAGAAATATGCAAATTACCGTCGTATTCTCCAACCGGGAGTACCGCGCCTGCGGGGTCAGTTCCTACGAGTTACATTGGTCCCGTGGGAGGTGTTGGTGCCACCCACAGGGCCGTTCGGGGGCTGTTTCGTGTTTTCACCCTCTAACGCCATGTTTTGCTTAAGTCTAGAAATATGCAAATTACCGTCGTATTCTCAAACCGGGAGTCCCGCGACTACGGGGTCAGTTCCTACGAGTTATATTGGTCCCGTGCGAGGTGGTGGTGCCATCCACGGGGACGTTCGGAGGCTGGTTTGAGTTTTCACCCTCTAACGCCATGTTTCTAAGCCTAAGTCTTGAAATATGCAAATTATCGTCGTATTCTCAAACCGGGAGTCCCGCGATTGCGGGGTCTGTTCCTACGAGTTACATTGGTCCCGTGGGAGGTGTTGGTGCCACCCACGGGGCCGTTCGGGGGCTGTTTCGAGTTCTCACCCTCTAACGCCATGTTTTTAAGCCTAAGTCTAGAAATATGCAAATAACCTTCGTATTTTCAAACCGGAGTCTAGCGGCTGCGGGGACAGTTCCTACGAGTTATATTAGTCCCGTGGGAGGTGTTGGTGCCACCCACGGGACCGTTCGGGGGCTGTTTCGAGTTTTCACCCTCTAACGCCTTATTTTTAAGCCTAAGTCTAGAAATATGCAAATTATCGTCGTATTCTCAAACCGGGAGTCCCGCAGCTGCGGGGTCAGTTCCTACGAGTTACATTGGTCCCGTGGGAGGTGTTGGTGCCACCCACAGGGCCGTTCGGGGGCTGTTTCGAGTTTTCACCCTCTAACGCCATGTTTTGCTTAAGTCTAGAAATATGCAAATTATCGTCGTATTCTCAAACCGGGAGTCCCGCGACTGCGGGGTCAGTTTCTACGAGTTATATTGGTCCCGTGCGAGGTGGTGGTGCCACCCACGGGGACGTTTGGAGGCTGTTTTGAGTTTTCACCCTCTAACGCCATGTTTCTAAGCCTAAGTCTTGAAATATGCAAATTATCGTCGTATTCTCAAACCGGGAGTCCCGCGATTGCGGGGTCAGTTCCTACGAGTTACATTGGTCCCGTGGGAGGTGTTGGTGCCACCCACGGGGCCGTTCGTGGGCTGTTTCGAGTTCTCACCCTCTAACGCCATGTTTTTAAGCCTAAGTCTAGAAATATGCAAATTACCTTCGTATTCTCAAACCGGAGTCTGGCGGTTGCGGGGACAGTTCCTACGAGTTATATTGGTCCCGTGGGAGGTGTTGGTGCCACCCACGGGACCGTTCGGGGGCTGTTTCGAGTTTTCACCCTCTAACGCCTTATTTTTAAGCCTAAGTCTAGAAATATGCAAATTATCGTCGTATTCTCAAAACGGGAGTCCCGCAGCTGCGGGGTCAGTTCCTATGAGTTACATTGGTCCTGTGGGAGGTGTTGGCGCCACCCACGAGGCCGTTCGAGGGTTGTTTCGAGTTCTCACTCTCTAACTCCATGTTTTGCCTAAGTCTAGAAATATGCAAATTACCTTCGTATTCTCAAACCGGAAGTCCCGCGACTGCGGGGACAGTTCCTACGAGTTATATTGGTCCCGTGGGAGGTGTTGGTGCCACCCACGAGGACGTTCGGGGGCTGTTTCGAGTTCTCACCCTCTAACGCCATGTTTTTAAGCCTAAGTCTAGAAATATGCAAATTATCGTCGTATTCTGAAACCGGGAGTCCCGCGACTGCGGGGTCAGTTCCTACGAGTTACATTGGTCCCGTGGGAGGTGTTGGTGCCACCCACGGGGCCGTTCGGGGGCTGTTTCGAGTTCTCACCCTCTAACGCCATGTTTTTCCTAAGTCTAGAAATTCGCAAATTACCTTCGTATTCTCAAACTGGGAGTCCCGCGGCTGCGGGGACATTTCCTTCGAGTTATATTGGTCCCATGGGAGGTGTTGGTGCCACCCACGGAGACGTTCGGGGGATGTTTCGAGTTTTCACCCTCTAACGCCATGTTTTTAAACTTAAGTCTAGAAATATGCAAATTACCGTCGTATTCTCAAACCGGGAGTCCCGCGACTGTGGGGTCAGTTCCTACGAGTTATATTGGTCCCGTGGGAGGTGTTGGTGCTACCCACGGGACCGTAAGGGGGCTGTTTCGAGTTTTCACCCTCTAACGCCATGTTTTTAAGCCTAAGTCTAGAAATATGCAAATTACCGTCGTATTCTCCAACTGGGAGTACCGCGCCTGCGGGGTCAGTTCCTACGAGTTACATTGGTCCCGTGGGAGGTGTTGGTGCCACCCACAGGTCCGTTCGGGTGCTGTTTCGAGTTTTCACCCTCTAACGCCATGTTTTGCTTAAGTCTAGAAATATGAAAATTACCGTCGTATTCTCAAACCGGGAGTCCCGCGACTGCGGGGTCAGTTCCTACGAGTTATATTGGTCCCGTGCGAGGTGGTGGTGCCACCCACGGGGACGTTCGGTGGCTGTTTCGAGTTTTCACCCTCTAACGCCATGTTTCTAAGCCTAAGTCTTGAAATATGCAAATTATCATCGTATTCTCAAACCGGGAGTCCCGCGACTGCGGGGTCAATTCCTACGAGTTATATTGGTCCCGTGGGAGGTATTGGTGCCACCCACGGGGCCGTTCGGTGGCTGTTTCGAGTTTCCACCCTCTAATGCCAAGTTTTTAATCCTAAGTCTAGAAATATGTAAATTATCGTCGTATTCCCAAACCGGGAGTCCAACGACTGCGGGGTCAGTTCCTACGAGTTACATTGGTCCCGTGGGAGGTGTTGGTGCCACCCACGGGGCCGTTCAGGGGCTGTTTCGAGTTCTCACCCTCTAACGCCATGTTTTGCCTAAGTCTAGAAATATGCAAATTACATTCGTATTCTCAAACCGTAAGTCCCGTGGTTGCGGGGACAGTTCCTACGAGTTATATTGGTCCCGTGGGAGGTGTTGGTGCCACCCACGGGACTGTTCGGGGGCTGTTTCGAGTTTTCATCCTCTAACGCCATGTTTTTAAGCCTAAGTCTAGAAATATGCAAATTATCGTCGTATTCTCCAACCGGGAGACCCGCGACTGTGGTGTCAGTTCCTACGAGTTACATTGGTCCCGTGGGAGGTGTTGTGCCACCCACGGGGACGTTCGGGGGCTGTTTGGAGTTCTCACCCTCTAATGCCATGTTTTTAAGCCTAAGTCTAGAAATATGCAAATTACAATCGTATTCTCAAATCGGGAGTCCCGCTGCTGCGGGGTCAGTTCCTACGAGTTACATTGGTCCCGTGGGAGGTGTTGATGCCACCACGGGGTCGTTCGGGGGCTGTTTCGAGTTCTCACCCTCTAACGCCATGTTTTTAAGCCTAAGTCTAGAAATATGCAAATTATCGTCGTATTCTCAAACCGGGAGTCCCGCGACTGTGGGGTTAGTTCCTACGAGTTATATTGGTCCCGTGGGAGGTGTTGGTGCCACCCACGGGACCGTTCGGGGGCTGTTTCGAGTTTTCACCCTCTAACGCCATGTTTTTAAGCCTAAGTCTAGAAATATGCAAATTACCGTCGTATTCTCCAACCGGGAGTACCGCGCCTGCGGGGTCAGTTCCTACGAGTTACATTGGTCCCGTGGGAGGTGTTGGTGCCACCCACAGGGCCGTTCGGGGGCTGTTTCGAGTTTTCACCCTCTAACGCCTTATTTTTAAGCCTAAGTCTAGAAATATGCAAATTATCGTCGTATTCTCAAACCGGGAGTCCCGCAGCTGCGGGGTCAGTTCCTACGAGTTACATTGGTCCCGTGGGAGGTGGTTGCGCCACCCACGAGGCCGTTCGAGGGCTGTTTCGAGTTCTCACTCTCTAACGCCATGTTTCTAAGCCTAAGTCTAGAAATATGCAAATTACCATCGTATTCTCAAACCGGAAGTCCCGCGGCTGCGGGGACAGTTCCTACGAGTTATATTGGTCCCGTGGGAGGTGTTGGTGCCACCCACGGGGACGTTCGGGGGCTGTTTCGACTTCTCACCCTCTAACGCCATGTTTTTAAACCTAAGTCAAGAAATATGCAAATTATCGTCGTATTCTCAAACCGGGAGTCCCGCGACTGCGGGGTCAGTTCCTACGAGTTACATTGGTCCCGTGGGAGGTGTTGGTGCCACCCACGGGGCCGTTCGGGGGCTGTTTCGAGTTCTCACCCTCTAACGCCAAGTTTTGCCTAAGTCTAGAAATATGCAAATTACCTTCGTATTCTCAAACTGGGAGTCCCGCGGCTGCGGGGACAGTTCCTTCGAGTTATATTGGTCCCGTGGGCGGTGTTGGTGCCACCCACGGGGACGTTCGGGGGCTGTTTCGAGTTCTCACCCTCTAACGCCATGTTTTTAAGCCTAAGTCTAGAAATATGCAAATTATCGTCGTATTCTCAAACCGGGAGTCCCGCGACTGCGGGGTCAATTCCTACGAGTTATATTGGTCCCGTGGGAGGTGTTGGTGCCACCCACGGGACCGTTCGGGGGCTGTTTCGAGTTTTCACCCTCTAACGCCAAGCTTTTAAGCCTAAGTCTAGAAATATGCAAATTATCGTCGTATTCTCAAACCGAGAGTCCCGCGACTGCGGGGTCAGTTCCTACGAGTTACATTGGTCCCGTGGGAGGTGTTGGTGCCACCCACGGGGCCGTTCGGGGGTTGTTCCGAGTTCTCACCCTCTAACGCCATGTTTTGCCTAAGTCTAGAAATATGCAAATTACCTTCGTATCCTCAAACCGAGAGTCCGGCGGCTGCGGGGACTGTTCCTACGAGTTATATTGGTCCCGTGGGAAGTGTTGGTACCACCCACGGGGACGTTCGGGGGCTGTTTCGAGTTCACACCCTCTAACGCCATGTTTTGCCTAAGTCTAGAAATATGCAAATTACATTCGTATTCTCAAACCGTATTTCCCGCGGCTGCGGGGATAGTTCCTACGAGTTATATTGGTCACGTGGGAGGTGTTGATGCCACCCACGGGACCGTTCGGGGGCTGTTTCGAGTTTTCACCCTCTAACGCCATGTTTTTAAGCCAAAGTCTAGAAATATGCAAATTATCGTCGTATTCTCCAACCGGGAGACCCGCGACTGCGGGGTCAGTTCCTATGAGTTAACTTGGTCCAATGGGAGGTGTTGGTGCCACCCACGGGGACGTTCGGGGGCTGTTTCGAGTTCTCACCCTCTAAGGCCATGTTTTTAAGCCTAAGTTTAGAAATACGCAAATTACAATCGTATTCTCAAACTGGGAGTCCCGCTGCTGCGGGGTCAGTTCCTACGAGTTACATTGGTCCCGTGGGAGGTGTTGATGCCACCACGGGGACGTTCGGGGGCTGTTTCGAGTTTTCACCCTCTAACGCCATGTTTTTAAGCCTAAGTCTAGAAATATGCAAATTACCGTCGTATTCTCCAACCGGGAGTACCGCGCCTGCGGGGTCAGTTCGTACGAGTTACATTGGTCCCGTGGGAGGTGTTGGAGCCACCCACAGGGCCGTTCGGGGGCTGTTTCGAGTTTTCACCCTCTAACGCCATGTTTTGCTTAAGTCTAGAAATATGCAAATTACCGTCGTATTCGCAAACCGGGAGTCCCGCGACTGCGGGGTCAGTTCCTACGAGTTATAGTGGTCCCGTACGAGGTGGTGGGGCCACCCACGGGGACGTTCGGAGGCTGTTTCGAGTTTTCACCCTCTAACGCCATGTTTCTAAGCTTAAGTCTAGAAATATGAAAATTACCGTCGTATTCTCAAACCGGGAGTCCCGCGACTGCGGGGTCAGTTCCTACGAGTTATATTGGTCCCGTGCGAGGTGGTGGTGCCACCCACGGGGACGTTCGGTGGCTGTTTCGAGTTTTCACCCTCTAACGCCATGTTTCTAAGCCTAAGTCTTGAAATATGCAAATTATCATCGTATTCTCAAACCGGGAGTCCCGCGACTGCGGGGTCAATTCCTACGAGTTATATTGGTCCCGTGGGAGGTATTGGTGCCACCCACGGGGCCGTTCGGTGGCTGTTTCGAGTTTCCACCCTCTAATGCCAAGTTTTTAATCCTAAGTCTAGAAATATGTAAATTATCGTCGTATTCCCAAACCGGGAGTCCAACGACTGCGGGGTCAGTTCCTACGAGTTACATTGGTCCCGTGGGAGGTGTTGGTGCCACCCACGGGGCCGTTCAGGGGCTGTTTCGAGTTCTCACCCTCTAACGCCATGTTTTGCCTAAGTCTAGAAATATGCAAATTACATTCGTATTCTCAAACCGTAAGTCCCGTGGTTGCGGGGACAGTTCCTACGAGTTATATTGGTCCCGTGGGAGGTGTTGGTGCCACCCACGGGACTGTTCGGGGGCTGTTTCGAGTTTTCATCCTCTAACGCCATGTTTTTAAGCCTAAGTCTAGAAATATGCAAATTATCGTCGTATTCTCCAACCGGGAGACCCGCGACTGTGGTGTCAGTTCCTACGAGTTACATTGGTCCCGTGGGAGGTGTTGTGCCACCCACGGGGACGTTCGGGGGCTGTTTGGAGTTCTCACCCTCTAATGCCATGTTTTTAAGCCTAAGTCTAGAAATATGCAAATTACAATCGTATTCTCAAATCGGGAGTCCCGCTGCTGTGGGGTCAGTTCCTACGAGTTACATTGGTCCCGTGGGAGGTGTTGATGCCACCACGGGGTCGTTCGGGGGCTGTTTCGAGTTCTCAACCTCTAACGCCATGTTTTCAAGCCTAAGTCTAGAAATATGCAAATTATCGTCGTATTCTCAAACCGGGAGTCCCGCGACTGTGGGGTTAGTTCCTACGAGTTATATTGGTCCCGTGGGAGGTGTTGGTGCCACCCACGGGACCGTTCGGGGGCTGTTTCGAGTTTTCACCCTCTAACGCCATGTTTTTAAGCCTAAGTCTAGAAATATGCAAATTACCGTCGTATTCTCCAACCGGGAGTACCGCGCCTGCGGGGTCAGTTCCTACGAGTTACATTGCTCCCGTGGGAGGTGTTGGTGCCACCCACAGGGCCGTTCGGGGGCTGTTTCGAGTTTTCACCCTCTAACGCCTTATTTTTAAGCCTAAGTCTAGAAATATGCAAATTATCGTCGTATTCTCAAACCGGGAGTCCCGCAGCTGCGGGGTCAGTTCCTACGAGTTACATTGGTCCCGTGGGAGGTGTTGGCGCCACCCACGAGGCCGTTCGAGGGCTGTTTCGAGTTCTCACTCTCTAACGCCATGTTTCTAAGCCTAAGTCTAGAAATATACAAATTACCATCGTATTCTCAAACCGGAAGTCCCGCGGCTGCGGGGACAGTTCCTACGAGTTATATTGGTCCCGTGGGAGGTGTTGGTGCCACCCACGGGGACGTTCGGGGACTGTTTCGACTTCTCACCCTCTAACGCCATGTTTTTAAGCCTAAGTCTAGAAATATGCAAATTATCGTCGTATTCTCAAACCGGGAGTCCCGCGACTGCGGGGTCAGTTCCTACCAGTTACATTGGTCCCGTGGGAGGTGTTGGTGCCACCCACGGGGCTGTTCGGGGGCTGTTTCGAGTTCTCACCCTCTAACGCCAAGTTTTGCCTAAGTCTAGAAATATGCAAATTACCTTCGTATACTCAAACTGGGAGTCCCGCGGCTGCGGGGACAGTTCCTTCGAGTTATATTGGTCCCGTGGGCGGTGTGGGTGCCACCCACGGGGACGTTCGGGGGCTGTTTCGAGTTCTCACCCTCTAACGCCATGTTTTTAAGCCTAAGTCTAGAAATATGCAAATTATCGTCGTATTCTCAAACCGGGAGTCCCGCGACTGCGGGGTCAATTCCTACGAGTTATATTGGTCCCGTGGGAGGTGTTGGTGCCACCCACGGGACCGTTCGGGGGCTGTTTCGTGTTTTCACCCTCTAACGCCAAGTTTTTAAGCCTAAGTCTAGAAATATGCAAATTATCGTCGTATTCTCAAACCGAGAGTCCCGCGACTGCGGGGTCAGTTCCTACGAGTTACATTGGTCCCGTGGGAGGTGTTGGTGCCACCCACGGGGCCGTTCGGGGGTTGTTCCGAGTTCTCACCCTCTAACGCCATGTTTTGCCTAAGTCTAGAAATATGCAAATTATCTTCGTATCCTCAAACCGAGAGTCCGGCGGCTGCGGGGACTGTTCCTACGAGTTATATTGGTCCCGTGGGAAGTGTTGGTGCCACCCACGGGGACGTTCGGGGGCTGTTTCGAGTTCACACCCTCTAACGCCATGTTTTGCCTAAGTCTAGAAATATGCAAATTACATTCGTATTCTCAAACCGTATTTCCCGCGGCTGCGGGGATAGTTCCTACGAGCTATATTGGTCACGTGGGAGGTGTTGGTGCCACCCACGGGACCGTTCGGGGGCTGTTTCGAGTTTTCACCCTCTAACGCCATGTTTTTAAGCCAAAGTCTAGAAATATGCAAATTATCGTCGTATTCTCCAACCGGGAGACCCGCGACTGCGGGGTCAGTTCCTATGAGTTAACTTGGTCCAATGGGAGGTGTTGGTGCCACCCACGGGGACGTTCGGGGGCTGTTTCGAGTTCTCACCCTCTGAGGCCATGTTTTTAAGCCTAAGTTTAGAAATACGCAAATTACAATCGTATTCTCAAACTGGGAGTCCCGCTGCTGCGGGGTCAGTTCCTACGAGTTACATTGGTCCCGTGGGAGGTGTTGATGCCACCACGGGGACGTTCGGGGGCTGTTTCGAGTTTTCACCCTCTAACGCCATGTTTTTAAGCCTAAGTCTAGAAATATGCAAATTACCGTCGTATTCTCCAACCGGGAGTACCGCGCCTGCGGGGTCAGTTCCTACGAGTTACCTTGGTCCCGTGGGAGGTGTTGGTGCCACCCACAGGGCTGTTCGGGGGCTGTTTCGAGTTTTCACCCTCTAACGCCATGTTTTTAAGCCTAAGTCTAGAAATATGGAAATTATCGTCGTATTCTCAAACCGGGAGTCCCGCGACTGTGGGGTTAGTTCCTACGAGTTATATTGGTCCCGTGGGAGGTGTTGGTGCCACCCACGGGACCGTTCGGGGGCTGTTTCGAGTTTTCACCCTCTAACGCCATGTTTTTAAGCCTAAGTCTAGAAATATGCAAATTACCGTCGTATTCTCCAACCGGGAGTACCGCGCCTGCGGGGTCAGTTCCTACGAGTTACATTGGTCCCGTGGGAGGTGTTGGTGCCACCCACAGGGCCGTTCGGGGGCTGTTTCGAGTTTTCACCCTCTAACGCCTTATTTTTAAGCCTAAGTCTAGAAATATGCAAATTATCGTCGTATTCTCAAACCGGGAGTCCCGCAGCTGCGGGGTCAGTTCCTACGAGTTACATTGGTCCCGTGGGAGGTGGTTGCGCCACCCACGAGGCCGTTCGAGGGCTGTTTCGAGTTCTCACTCTCTAACGCCATGTTTCTAAGCCTAAGTCTAGAAATATGCAAATTACCATCGTATTCTCAAACCGGAAGTCCCGCGGCTGCGGGGACAGTTCCTACGAGTTATATTGGTCCCGTGGGAGGTGTTGGTGCCACCCACGGGGACGTTCGGGGGCTGTTTCGACTTCTCACCCTCTAACGCCATGTTTTTAAACCTAAGTCAAGAAATATGCAAATTATCGTCGTATTCTCAAACCGGGAGTCCCGCGACTGCGGGGTCAGTTCCTACGAGTTACATTGGTCCCGTGGGAGGTGTTGGTGCCACCCACGGGGCCGTTCGGGGGCTGTTTCGAGTTCTCACCCTCTAACGCCAAGTTTTGCCTAAGTCTAGAAATATGCAAATTACCTTCGTATTCTCAAACTGGGAGTCCCGCGGCTGCGGGGACAGTTCCTTCGAGTTATATTGGTCCCGTGGGCGGTGTTGGTGCCACCCACGGGGACGTTCGGGGGCTGTTTCGAGTTCTCACCCTCTAACGCCATGTTTTTAAGCCTAAGTCTAGAAATATGCAAATTATCGTCGTATTCTCAAACCGGGAGTCCCGCGACTGCGGGGTCAATTCCTACGAGTTATATTGGTCCCGTGGGAGGTGTTGGTGCCACCCACGGGACCGTTCGGGGGCTGTTTCGAGTTTTCACCCTCTAACGCCAAGCTTTTAAGCCTAAGTCTAGAAATATGCAAATTATCGTCGTATTCTCAAACCGAGAGTCCCGCGACTGCGGGGTCAGTTCCTACGAGTTACATTGGTCCCGTGGGAGGTGTTGGTGCCACCCACGGGGCCGTTCGGGGGTTGTTCCGAGTTCTCACCCTCTAACGCCATGTTTTGCCTAAGTCTAGAAATATGCAAATTACCTTCGTATCCTCAAACCGAGAGTCCGGCGGCTGCGGGGACTGTTCCTACGAGTTATATTGGTCCCGTGGGAAGTGTTGGTACCACCCACGGGGACGTTCGGGGGCTGTTTCGAGTTCACACCCTCTAACGCCATGTTTTGCCTAAGTCTAGAAATATGCAAATTACATTCGTATTCTCAAACCGTATTTCCCGCGGCTGCGGGGATAGTTCCTACGAGTTATATTGGTCACGTGGGAGGTGTTGATGCCACCCACGGGACCGTTCGGGGGCTGTTTCGAGTTTTCACCCTCTAACGCCATGTTTTTAAGCCAAAGTCTAGAAATATGCAAATTATCGTCGTATTCTCCAACCGGGAGACCCGCGACTGCGGGGTCAGTTCCTATGAGTTAACTTGGTCCAATGGGAGGTGTTGGTGCCACCCACGGGGACGTTCGGGGGCTGTTTCGAGTTCTCACCCTCTAAGGCCATGTTTTTAAGCCTAAGTTTAGAAATACGCAAATTACAATCGTATTCTCAAACTGGGAGTCCCGCTGCTGCGGGGTCAGTTCCTACGAGTTACATTGGTCCCGTGGGAGGTGTTGATGCCACCACGGGGACGTTCGGGGGCTGTTTCGAGTTTTCACCCTCTAACGCCATGTTTTTAAGCCTAAGTCTAGAAATATGCAAATTACCGTCGTATTCTCCAACCGGGAGTACCGCGCCTGCGGGGTCAGTTCGTACGAGTTACATTGGTCCCGTGGGAGGTGTTGGAGCCACCCACAGGGCCGTTCGGGGGCTGTTTCGAGTTTTCACCCTCTAACGCCATGTTTTGCTTAAGTCTAGAAATATGCAAATTACCGTCGTATTCGCAAACCGGGAGTCCCGCGACTGCGGGGTCAGTTCCTACGAGTTATAGTGGTCCCGTACGAGGTGGTGGGGCCACCCACGGGGACGTTCGGAGGCTGTTTCGAGTTTTCACCCTCTAACGCCATGTTTCTAAGCTTAAGTCTAGAAATATGAAAATTACCGTCGTATTCTCAAACCGGGAGTCCCGCGACTGCGGGGTCAGTTCCTACGAGTTATATTGGTCCCGTGCGAGGTGGTGGTGCCACCCACGGGGACGTTCGGTGGCTGTTTCGAGTTTTCACCCTCTAACGCCATGTTTCTAAGCCTAAGTCTTGAAATATGCAAATTATCATCGTATTCTCAAACCGGGAGTCCCGCGACTGCGGGGTCAATTCCTACGAGTTATATTGGTCCCGTGGGAGGTATTGGTGCCACCCACGGGGCCGTTCGGTGGCTGTTTCGAGTTTCCACCCTCTAATGCCAAGTTTTTAATCCTAAGTCTAGAAATATGTAAATTATCGTCGTATTCCCAAACCGGGAGTCCAACGACTGCGGGGTCAGTTCCTACGAGTTACATTGGTCCCGTGGGAGGTGTTGGTGCCACCCACGGGGCCGTTCAGGGGCTGTTTCGAGTTCTCACCCTCTAACGCCATGTTTTGCCTAAGTCTAGAAATATGCAAATTACATTCGTATTCTCAAACCGTAAGTCCCGTGGTTGCGGGGACAGTTCCTACGAGTTATATTGGTCCCGTGGGAGGTGTTGGTGCCACCCACGGGACTGTTCGGGGGCTGTTTCGAGTTTTCATCCTCTAACGCCATGTTTTTAAGCCTAAGTCTAGAAATATGCAAATTATCGTCGTATTCTCCAACCGGGAGACCCGCGACTGTGGTGTCAGTTCCTACGAGTTACATTGGTCCCGTGGGAGGTGTTGTGCCACCCACGGGGACGTTCGGGGGCTGTTTGGAGTTCTCACCCTCTAATGCCATGTTTTTAAGCCTAAGTCTAGAAATATGCAAATTACAATCGTATTCTCAAATCGGGAGTCCCGCTGCTGTGGGGTCAGTTCCTACGAGTTACATTGGTCCCGTGGGAGGTGTTGATGCCACCACGGGGTCGTTCGGGGGCTGTTTCGAGTTCTCAACCTCTAACGCCATGTTTTCAAGCCTAAGTCTAGAAATATGCAAATTATCGTCGTATTCTCAAACCGGGAGTCCCGCGACTGTGGGGTTAGTTCCTACGAGTTATATTGGTCCCGTGGGAGGTGTTGGTGCCACCCACGGGACCGTTCGGGGGCTGTTTCGAGTTTTCACCCTCTAACGCCATGTTTTTAAGCCTAAGTCTAGAAATATGCAAATTACCGTCGTATTCTCCAACCGGGAGTACCGCGCCTGCGGGGTCAGTTCCTACGAGTTACATTGCTCCCGTGGGAGGTGTTGGTGCCACCCACAGGGCCGTTCGGGGGCTGTTTCGAGTTTTCACCCTCTAACGCCTTATTTTTAAGCCTAAGTCTAGAAATATGCAAATTATCGTCGTATTCTCAAACCGGGAGTCCCGCAGCTGCGGGGTCAGTTCCTACGAGTTACATTGGTCCCGTGGGAGGTGTTGGCGCCACCCACGAGGCCGTTCGAGGGCTGTTTCGAGTTCTCACTCTCTAACGCCATGTTTCTAAGCCTAAGTCTAGAAATATACAAATTACCATCGTATTCTCAAACCGGAAGTCCCGCGGCTGCGGGGACAGTTCCTACGAGTTATATTGGTCCCGTGGGAGGTGTTGGTGCCACCCACGGGGACGTTCGGGGACTGTTTCGACTTCTCACCCTCTAACGCCATGTTTTTAAGCCTAAGTCTAGAAATATGCAAATTATCGTCGTATTCTCAAACCGGGAGTCCCGCGACTGCGGGGTCAGTTCCTACCAGTTACATTGGTCCCGTGGGAGGTGTTGGTGCCACCCACGGGGCTGTTCGGGGGCTGTTTCGAGTTCTCACCCTCTAACGCCAAGTTTTGCCTAAGTCTAGAAATATGCAAATTACCTTCGTATACTCAAACTGGGAGTCCCGCGGCTGCGGGGACAGTTCCTTCGAGTTATATTGGTCCCGTGGGCGGTGTGGGTGCCACCCACGGGGACGTTCGGGGGCTGTTTCGAGTTCTCACCCTCTAACGCCATGTTTTTAAGCCTAAGTCTAGAAATATGCAAATTATCGTCGTATTCTCAAACCGGGAGTCCCGCGACTGCGGGGTCAATTCCTACGAGTTATATTGGTCCCGTGGGAGGTGTTGGTGCCACCCACGGGACCGTTCGGGGGCTGTTTCGTGTTTTCACCCTCTAACGCCAAGTTTTTAAGCCTAAGTCTAGAAATATGCAAATTATCGTCGTATTCTCAAACCGAGAGTCCCGCGACTGCGGGGTCAGTTCCTACGAGTTACATTGGTCCCGTGGGAGGTGTTGGTGCCACCCACGGGGCCGTTCGGGGGTTGTTCCGAGTTCTCACCCTCTAACGCCATGTTTTGCCTAAGTCTAGAAATATGCAAATTATCTTCGTATCCTCAAACCGAGAGTCCGGCGGCTGCGGGGACTGTTCCTACGAGTTATATTGGTCCCGTGGGAAGTGTTGGTGCCACCCACGGGGACGTTCGGGGGCTGTTTCGAGTTCACACCCTCTAACGCCATGTTTTGCCTAAGTCTAGAAATATGCAAATTACATTCGTATTCTCAAACCGTATTTCCCGCGGCTGCGGGGATAGTTCCTACGAGCTATATTGGTCACGTGGGAGGTGTTGGTGCCACCCACGGGACCGTTCGGGGGCTGTTTCGAGTTTTCACCCTCTAACGCCATGTTTTTAAGCCAAAGTCTAGAAATATGCAAATTATCGTCGTATTCTCCAACCGGGAGACCCGCGACTGCGGGGTCAGTTCCTATGAGTTAACTTGGTCCAATGGGAGGTGTTGGTGCCACCCACGGGGACGTTCGGGGGCTGTTTCGAGTTCTCACCCTCTGAGGCCATGTTTTTAAGCCTAAGTTTAGAAATACGCAAATTACAATCGTATTCTCAAACTGGGAGTCCCGCTGCTGCGGGGTCAGTTCCTACGAGTTACATTGGTCCCGTGGGAGGTGTTGATGCCACCACGGGGACGTTCGGGGGCTGTTTCGAGTTTTCACCCTCTAACGCCATGTTTTTAAGCCTAAGTCTAGAAATATGCAAATTACCGTCGTATTCTCCAACCGGGAGTACCGCGCCTGCGGGGTCAGTTCCTACGAGTTACCTTGGTCCCGTGGGAGGTGTTGGTGCCACCCACAGGGCTGTTCGGGGGCTGTTTCGAGTTTTCACCCTCTAACGCCATGTTTTTAAGCCTAAGTCTAGAAATATGGAAATTATCGTCGTATTCTCAAACCGGGAGTCCCGCGACTGTGGGGTCAGTTCCTACGAGTTACATCGGTTCCGTGGGAGGTGTTGGTACCACCCACGGGGCCGTTCGAGGGCTGTTTCGAGTTCTCACCCTCTAACGCCATGTTTTGCCTAAGTCTAGAAATATGCAAATTACCTTCGTATTCTCAAACTGGGAGTCCCGCGGCTGCGGGGACAGTTCCTTCGAGTTATATTGGTCCCGTGGGAGGTGTTGGTACCACCCACGGGGATGTTCGGGGGCTGTTTCGAGTTCTCACCCTCTAACGCCATGTTATTAAGCCTAAGTCTAGAAATATGCAAATTATCGTCGTATTCTCATACCGGGAGTCCCGCGACTGCGGGGTTAATTCCTACGAGTTATATTGGTCCCGTGGGAGGTGTTGGTGCCACCCACGGGGCCGTTCGGGGGCTGTTTTGAGTTTTCACCCTCTAACGCCAAGTTTTTAAGCCTATGTCTAGAAATATGCAAATTATCGTCGTATTCTCAAACCGAGAGTCCCGCGACTGCGGGGTCAGTTCCTACGAGTTACATTGGTCCCGTGGGAGGTGTTGGTGCCACCCACGGGGCCGTTCGGGGGCTGTTCCGAGTTCTCACCCTCTAACGCCATGTTTTGCCTAAGTCTAGAAATATGCAAATTACCTTCGTATCCTCAAACCGGGAGTCCGGCGGCTGCGGGGACAGTTCCTACGAGTTATCTTGGTCCCGTGGGAGGTGTTGGTGCCACCCACGGGGACGTTCGGGGGCTGTTTCGAGTTCTCACCCTCTAACTACATGTTTTGCCTAAGTCTAGAAATATACAAATTACATTCGTATTCTCAAACCGCAAGTCACGCGGCTGCGGGGACAGTTCCTACGAGTTATATTGGTCACGTGGGAGGTGTTGGTGCCACCCACGGGACCGTTCGGGGTTTGTTTCGAGTTTTGACCCTCTAACGCCATGTTTTTAAGCCTAAGTCTAGAAATATGCAAATTATCGTCGTATTCTCCAACCGGGAGACCCGCGACTGCGGGGTCAGTTCCTACGAGTTACATTGGTCCCGTGGGAGGTGTTGGTTCCACCCACGGGGACGTTCGGGGGCTGTTTCGAGTTCTCACCCTCTAATGCCATGTTTTTAAGCCTAAGTCTAGAAATATGCAAATTACAATCGTATTCTCAAACCGGGAGTCCCGCTGCTGCGGGGTCAGTTCCTACGAGTTACATTGGTCCCAAAGGAGGTGTTGATGCCACCACGGGGTCGTTCGGGGGTTGATTCGAGTTCTCACCCTCTATCGCCATGTTTTTAAGCCTAAGTCTAGAAATATCCAAGTTACCGTCGTATTCTCAAACCGGGAGTCCCGCGACTGTGGGGTCAGTTCCTACGAGTTATATTGGTCCCGTGGGAGGTGTTGTTGCCACCCACGGGACCGTTCGGGGGCTGTTTCGAGTTTTTACCCTCTAACGCCTTATTTTTAAGCCTAAGTCTAAAAATATGCAAATTATCGTCGTATTCTCAAACCGAGAGTCCCGCAGCTGCGGGGTCAGTTCCTACGAGTTACATTGGTCCCGTGGGAGGTGTTAGTGCCACCCACGGGGCCGTTCGAGGGCTGTTTCGAGTACTCACTCTCTAACGCCATGTTTTGCCTAAGTCTAGAAATATGCAAATTACCTTCGTATTCTCAAATTGGATGTCCCACGGCTGCGGGGACAGTTCCTACGAGTTATATTGGTCCCGTGGGAGGTGTTGGTCCCACCCACGGGGACGTTCGGGCGCTGTTTCGAGGTTTCACCCTCTAACGCCATGTTTTTAAGCCTAAGTCTAGAAATATGCAAATTATCGTCGTATTCTCAAACCGGGAGTCCCGCGACTGCTGGGTCAGTTCCTACGAGTTGCATTGTTCCCGTGGGAGGTGTTGGTGCCACCCACGGGGCCGTTCGGGGGCCGTTTCGAGTTCTCACCCTCTAACGCCATGTTTTTAAGCCTAAGCCTAGAAATATGCAAATTACAATCGTATTCTCAAACCGGGAGTCCGGCGGCTGCGGGGACAGTTCCTACGAGCTATATTGGTCCCGTGGGAGGTGTTGGTGCCACCCACGGGGACGTTCGGGGGATGTTTCGAGTTTTCACCCTCTAACACCATGTTTTTATGCCTAAGTCTAGAAATATGCAAATTTCCGTCGTATTCTCCAACCGGGAGTACCGCGCCTGCGGGGTCAGTTCCTACGAGTTACATTGGTCCCTTGGGAGGTGTCGGTGCCACCCACAGGGCCGTTCGGGGGTTGTTTCGAGTTTTCACCCTCTAACGCCATGTTTTTCCAAAGTCTAGAAATATGCAAATTACCGTCGTATTCTCAAACCGGGAGTCCCGCGACTGCGGGGTCAGTTCCTACGAGTTATATTGCTCCCGTGCGAGGTGGTGGTGCCACCCACGGGGACGTTCGGGGGATCTTTCGAGTTTTCACCCTCGAACGCCATGTTTTTAAGCCTAAGTCTAGAAATATGCAAATTACCGTCGTATTCTCCAACCGGGAGTACCGCGCCTGCGGGGTCAGTTCCTACGAGTTACATTGGTCCCGTGGGAGGTGTTGGTGCCACCCACGGGACCGTTTGGGGGCTGTTTCGAGTTTTCACCCTCTAACGCCTTATTTTTAAGCCTAACTCTAGAAATATGCAAATTATCGTCGTATTCTCAAACCGGGAGTCCCGCAGCTGCGGGGTCAGTTCCTACGAGCTACATTGGTTCCGTGGGAGGTGTTGGTGCCACCCACGGGGCCGTTCGAGGGCTGTTTCGAGTTCTCACTCACTAACGCCATGTTTTGCCTAAGTGTAGAAATATGCAAATTACCTTCGTTTTCTCAAACTGGAAGTCCCGCGGCTGCGGGGACTGTTCCTACGAGTTATATTGGTCCCGTGGGAGGTGTTGGTGCCGCCCACGGGAACGTTCAGGGGCTGTTTCGAGTTTTCACCCTCTAACGCCATGTTTTTAAGCCTAAGTCTATAAATATGCAAATTATCTTCGTACTCTCAAACCGGGAGTTCCGCGACTGCGGGGTCAGTTCCTACGAGTTACATTGGTCCCGTGGGAGGTGTTGGTGCCACCCACGGGGCCGTTCGGGGGCTGTTTCGAGTTCTCACCCTCTAACGCCATGTTTTGCCTAAGTCTAGAAATATGAAAATTACCTTCGCATTCTCAAACTGGGAGTCCCACGGCTGCGAGGACAGTTCCTTCGAGTTATATTGGTCCCGTGGGAGGTGTTGGTGCCACCCACGGGGCCGTTCGGGGGCTGTTTCGAGTTCTCACCCTCTAACGCCATGTTTCTAAGCCTAAGTCTAGAAATATGCAAATTATCATCGTATTCTCAAACCGGGAGTCCCGCGACTGCGGGGTCAGTTCCTACGAGTTACATTGGTCCCGTGGGAGGTGTTGGTGCCACCCACGGGGCCGTTCGGGGGCTGTTCCGAGTTCTCACCCTCTAACGCCATGTTTTGCCTAAGTCTAGAAATACGCAAATTACCGTCGTATTCTCAAACCGGGAGTCCCGCGACTGCGGGGTCAGTTCCTACGAGTTATATTGGTCCCGTGCGAGGTGGTGGTGCCACCCACGGGGACGTTCGGGGAATGTTTCGAGTTTTCACCCTCGAACGCCATGTTTTTAAGCCTAAGTCTAGAAATATGCAAATTACCATCGTATTCTCCAACCGGGAGTACCGCGCCTGCGGGGTCAATTCCTACGAGTTACATTGGTCCCGTGGGAGGTGTTGGTGCCACCCACAGGGCCGTTCGGGGGATGTTTCGAGTTTTCACGCTCTAACGCCATGTTTTGCTTAAGTCTAGAAATAAGAAAATTACCGTCGTATTCTCAAACCGGGAGTCCCGCGACTGCGGGGTCAGTTCCTTCGAGTTATATTGGTCCCGTGCGAGATGGTGGTGCCACCCACGGGGACGTTCGGAGGCTGTTTCGAGTTTTCACCCTCTAACGCCATGTTTCTAAGCCTAAGTCTTGAAATATGCAAATTATCGTCGTATTCTCCAACCGGGAGTCCCGCTATTGCGGGGTCAGTTCCTACGAGTTACATTGGTCCCGTGGGAGGTGTTGGTGCCACCCACGGGGCCGTTTGGGGGCTGTTTCGAGTTCTCACCCTCTAACGCCATGTTTTGCCTAAGTCTAGAAATATGCAAATTACCTTCGTATTCTCAAACCGGGAGTCCCGCGACTGCGGGGACAGTTCCTACGAGTTATATTGGTCCCGTGGGAGGTGGTGGTGCCACCCACGGGACCGTTCGGGGGCTGTTTCTAGTTTTCACCCTCTAACGCCTTATTTTCAAGCCTAAGTCTAGAAATATGCAAATTATCGTCGTATTCTCAAACCGGGAGTCCCGCGACTGCGGGGTCAGTTCCTACGAGTTACATTGGTCCCGTGGGAGGTGTTGGTGCCACCCACTGGGCCGTTCAGGGGATGTTTCGAGTTCTCACCCTCTAACGCCATGTTTTGCCTAAGTCTAGAAATATGCAAATTACCTTCGTATTCTCAAATCGGGAGTCTGGTGGCTGCGGGGACAGTTCCTACGAGTTATATTGGTCCCATGGGAGGTGTTGGTGCCACCCACGGGACCGTTCGGGGGCTGTTTCGAGTTTTCACCCTCTAACGCCTTATTTTTAAGCCTAAGTCTAGAAATATGCAAATTATCGTCGTATTCTCTAACCGGGAGTCCCGCGACTGCGGGGTCAGTTCCTACGAACTAAATTGGTCCCGTGGGAGGTCTTGGTGCCACCCACGGGTCCGTTCGAGGGCTGTTTCGAGTTCTTACTCTCTAACGCCATGTTTTGCCTAAGTCTAGAAATATGCAAATTACCATCGTATTCTCAAACTGGAAGTTCGGAGGCTGCGGGGACAGTTCCTACGAGTTATATTGGTCCCGTGGGAGGTGTTGGTACCACCCACGGGGACGTTCGGGGGTTGTTTCGAGTTCTCACCCTCTAACGCCATGTTTTTAACCCTAAGTCTAGAAATATGCAAATTATCGTCGTATTCTCAAACCGGGAGTCCCGCAACTGCGGGGTCAGTTCCTACGAGTTACATTGGTCCCGTGGGAGGTGTTGGTGCCACCCACGGGGCCGTTCAGGGGCTGTTTCGAGTTCTCACCCTCTAACGCCATGTTTTGCCTAAGTCTAGAAATATGCAAATTACCTTGGTATTCTCAAACTGGGAGTCTCGGGACTGCGGGGACAGTTCCTTCGAGTTATATTGGTCCCGTGGGAGGTGTTGGTGCCACCCACGGGGACGTTCGGGGGCTGTTTCGAGTTCTCACCCTCTAACGCCATGTTTTTAAGCCTAAGTATAGAAATATGCAAATTATCGTCGTATTCTCAAATCGGGAGTCCCGCGACTGCGGGGTCAGTTCCTACGAGTTATATTGGTCCCGTGCGAGGTGGTGGTGCCACCCACGGGGACGTTCGGAGGCTGTTTCGAGTTTTCACCCTCTAACGCCATGTTTCTAAGCCTAAGTCTTGAAATATGCAAATTATCGTCGTATTCTCAAACCGGGAGTCCCGCGATTGCGGGGTCATTTCCTACGAGTGACATTGGTCCCGTGGGAGGTGTTGGTGCCACCCACGGGGCCGTTCGGGGGCTGTTTCGAGTTCTCACCCTCTAACGCCATATTTTGCCTAAGTCTAGAAATATGCAAATTACCGTCGTATTCTCAAACCGGGAGTCCCGCGCCTGCGGGGACAGTTCCTATGAGTTATATTGGTCCCGTGGGAGGTGTTGGTGCCACCCACGGGACCGTTCGGGGGCTGTTTCGAGTTTTTACCCTCTAACGCCTTTTTTTTAAGCCTAACTCTAGAAATATGCAAATTATCGTCGTATTCTCAAACCGGGAGTCCCGCAGCTGCGGGGTCATTTCCTACGAGCTACATTGGTTCCGTGGGAGGTGTTGGTGCCACCCACGGGGCCGTTCGAGGGCTGTTTCGAGTTCTCACTCTCTAACGCCATGTTTTGCCTAAGTCTAGAAATATGCAAATTACCTTCGTATTCTCAAACCGGAAGTCCCGCGGCTGCGGGGACAGTTCCTACAAGTTATATTGGTCCCGTGGGAGGTGTTGGTACCACCCACGGGGACGTTCGGGGGCTATTTCGAGTTCTCACCCTCTAACGCCATGTTTTTAAGCCTAAGTCTAGAAATATGAAAATTATCGTCGTATTCTCAAACCGGGAGTCCCGCGACTGCGGGGTCAGTTCCTACGAGTTACATTGGTCCCGTGGGAGGTGTTGGTGCCACCCACGGGGCCGTTCAGGGGCTGTTTCGAGTTCTCACCCTCTAACGCCATGTTTTGCCTAAGTCTAGAAATATGCAAATTACCTTCGTATTCTCAAACTGGGAGTCCCGCGACTGCGGGGACAGTTCCTTCGAGTTATATTGGTCCCGTGGGAGGTGTTGGTGCCACCCACGGGGACGTTCGGGGGCTGTTTCGAGTTCTCACCCTCTAACGCCATGTTTTTAAGCCTAAGTCTAGAAATATGCAAATTATCGTCGTATTCTCAAACAGGGAGTCCCGCGACTGCGGGGTCAATTCCTACGAGTTATATTGGTACCGTGGGAGGTGGTTGTGCCACCCACGGGGCCGTTCGGGGGCTGTTTCGAGTTTTCACCCTCTAACGCCAAGTTTTTAAGCCTAAGCTAGAAATATGCAAATTATCGTCGTATTCTCAAACCGGGAGTCCCGCGACATTGGGGTCAGTTCCTACGAGTTACATTGGTCCCGTGGGAGGTGTTGGTGCCACCCACGGGGCCGTTCAGGGGCTGTTCCGAGTTCTCACCCTCTAACGCCATGTTTTGCCTAAGTCTAAAAATATGCAAATTACCTTCGTATCCTCAAACCGGGAGTCCGGCGGCTGCGGGGACAGTTCCTACGAGTTATATTGGTCCCGTGGGAGGTGTTGGTGCCACCCACGGGGACGTTCGGGGGCTGTTTCGAGTTCTCACCCTCTAACGCCATGTTTTGCCTAAGTCTAGAAATATGCAAATTCCATTCGTATTCTCAAACCGCAAGTCCCGCGGCTGCGGGGACAGTTCCTACGAGTTATATTGGTCCCGTGGGAGGTGTCTGTTTCGAGTTTTCACCCTCTAACGCCATGTTTTTAAGCCTAAGTCTAGAAATATGCAAATTACCATCGTACTCTCAAACTGGGAGACCTGCGGCTACGGGGTCAGTTCCTACGAGTTACATTGGTCCCGTGGGAGGTGTTGGTGCCACCCACGGGTACGTTCGGGGGCTGTTTCGAGTTCTCACCCTCTAATGCCATGTTTTTAAGCCTAAGTCTTATATGCAAATTACAATCGTATTCTCAAACCGGGAGTCCCACTGCTGCGGGGTCAGTTCCAACGAGTTACATTGGTCCCGTGGGAGGTGTTGATGCCACCCACGGGGACGTTCGGGGGATGTTTCGAGTTTTCACCCTCTAACGCCATGTTTCTAAGCCTAAGTCTTGAAATATGCAAATTATCGTCGTATTCTCAAACCGGGAGTCCCGCGATTACGGGGTCAGTTCCTACGAGTTACATTGGTCCCGTGGGAGGTGTTGGTGCTACCCACGGGGCCGTTCGGGAGCTGTTTCGGGTTCTCACCCTCTAACGCCATGTCTTGCCTAAGTCTAGAAATATGCAAATTACCTTTGTATTCTCAAACCGGGAGTCCGGCGGCTGCGGGGACAGTTCCTACGAGTTATATTGGTCCCGTGGGAGGTGTTGGTGCCACCCACGGGACCGTTCGGGGGCTGTTTCGAGTTTTCACCTTCTAACGCCTTATTTTTAAGCCTAAGTCTAGAAATATGCAAATTATCGTCGTATTCTCAAACCGGGAGTCCCGCAGCTGCGGGGTCAGTTCCTACGAGTTACATTGGTCCCGTGGGAGGTGTTGGTGCCACCCACGGGGCCGTTCGAGGGCTGTTTCGAGTACTCACTCTCTAACGCCATGTTTTGCCAAAGTCTATAAATATGCAAATTACCTTCGTATTCTCTAATCGGAAGTCCCGCGGCTGCGGGGACAGTTCCTACGAGTTATATTGGTCCCGTGGGAGGTGTTGGTGCCACCCACGGGGACGTTCGGGGGCTGTTTCGAGTTCTCACCCTCTAACGCCATGTTTTAAAGCCTAAGTCTAGAAATATGCAAATTATAGTCGTATTCTCAAACCGGGAGTCCCGCGACTGCGGGGTCAGTTCCTACGAGTTACATTGGTCCCGTGGGAGGTGTCGGTGCCACCCACAGGGCCGTTCGGGGGTTGTTTCGAGTTTTCACCCTCTAACGCCATGTTTTGCCTAAGTCTAGAAATATGCAAATTATCGTTGTATTCTCAAATCGGGAGTCCCGCGACTGCGGGGTCAGTTCCTACGAGTTATATTTGCCCCGTGCGAGGTGGTGGTGCCACCCACGGGGACGTTCGGGGGCTGTTTCGAGTTTTCACCCTCTAACGCCATGTTTCTAAGCCTAAGTCTTGAAATATGCAAATTATCATCGTATTCTCAAACCGGGAGTCCCGCGATTGCGGGGTCAGTTCCTACGAGTTACATTGGTCCCATGGGAAGTGTTGGTGCCACCCACGGGGCCGTTCGGGGGCTGTTTCGAGTTCTCACCCTCTAACGCCATGTCTTGCCAAAGTCTAGAAATATGCAAATTACCTTCGTATTCTCAAACTGAGAGTCCGACGGCTGCGGGGACAGTTCCTACCAGTTATATTGGTCCCGTGGGAGGTGTTGGTGCCACCCACGGGACAGTTCGGGGGTTGTTTCGAGTTTTCACCCTCTAACGCCTTATTTTTAAGCTTAAGTCTAGAAATATGCAAATTATCGTCGTATTCTCAAACCGGGAGTTTCGCAGCTGCGGGGTCAGTTCCTACGAGTTACATTGGTCCCGTGGGAGGTGTTGGTGCCACCCACGGGGCTGTTCGAGGGCTGTTTCGAGTTCTCACTCTCTAACGCCATGTTTTGCCTAAGTCTAGAAATATGCAAATTACCTTCGTTTTCTCAAACTGGAAGTCCTGCGGCTGCGGGGACAGTTCCTACGAGTTATATTGGTCCCGTGGGAGGTGTTGGGGCCGCCCACGGGAACGTTCAGGGGCTGTTTCGAGTTCTCACCCTCTAACGCCATGTTTTGAAGCCTAAGTCTATAAATATGCAAATTATCGTCGTATTCTCAAACCGGGAGTTCCGCGACTGCGGGGTCAGTTCCTACGAGTTACATTGGTCCCGTGGGAGGTGTTGGTGCCACCCACGGGGCCGTTCGGGGGCTGTTTCGAGTCTCACCCTCTAACGCCATGTTTTGCCTAAGTCTAGAAATATGCAAATTACCTTCGTATTCTCAAAGTGGGAGTCCCGCGGCTGCGGGGACAGTTCCTTCGAGTTATATTGGTCCCGTGGGAGGTGTTGGTGCCACCCACGGGGCCGTTCGGGGGCTGTTTGGAGTTCTCACCCTCTAACGCCATGTTTCTAAGCCTAAGTCTAGAAATATGCAAATTACGGTCGTACTCTCTAACCGGGAGTCCCGCGACTGCGGGGTCAGTTCCTACGAGTTACATTGGTCCCGTGGGAGCTGTTGGTGCCACCCAAGGGGCCGTTCGGGGGCTGTTTCGAGTTCTCACCCTCTAACGCCATGTTTTGCCTAAGTCTAGAAATATGCAAATTACCTTCGTATTCTCAAACCGGGAGTCCGGCGGCTGCGGGGACAGTTCCTACGAGTTATATTGGTCTCGTGGGAGGTGTTCGTGCCACCCACGGGGCCGTTTGGGGGCTGTTTCGAGTTTTCACCCTCTAACGCCATGTTTTTAAGCCTAAGTCTAGAAATATGCAAATTACCATCGTACTCTCAAACGGGGAGACCCGCGGCTGCGGGGTCAGTTCCTACGAGTTACATTGGTCCCGTGGGAGGTGTTGGTGCCACCCACGGGGCCGTTCGGGGGCTGTTTCGAGTTCTCACCCTCTAACGCCATGTTTCTAAGCCTAAGTCTAGAAATATAAAAATTATCGTCGTATTCTCAAACCGGGAGTCCTGCGACTGCGGGGTCAATTCCTACGAGTTACATTGGTCCAGTGGGAGGTGTCGGTGCCACCCACGAGGACGTTCGGGGGCTGTTTCGAGTTCTCACCCTCTAAAGCCAAGTTTTTAAGCCTAAGTCTAGAAATATGCAAATTACCGTCGTACTCTCAAACCGGGAGACCCGCGGCTGCGGGTTCAGTTCCTACGAGTTACATTGGTCCCGTGGGAGGTGTTGGTGCCACCCACGGAGACGTTTGGGGGTTGTTTCGAGTTCTCACCTTCTAACGCCATGTTTTTAAGCCTAAGTCTAGAAATATGGAAATTACAATCGTATTCTCATATCGGGAGTCCCGCGGCTGCGGGGTCAGTTCCTACGATTTACATTGGTCCCGTGGGAGGTGTTGGTGCCACCCACAGGGACGTTCGGGGGATGTTTCGAGTTCTCACCCTCTAACGCCATATTTTTAAGCCAAAGTCTAGAAGTATGCAAATTATCGTCGTATTCTCATACCGGGAGTCCCACGGCTGCGGAGACAGTTCCTACGAGTTATATTGGTCCCGTGGGAGGTGTTCGTGCCACCCACGGGGCCCTTCGGGGGTTGTTTTGAGTTTTCACCCTCTAACGCCATGTTTTTAAGTCTAAGTCTAGAAATAGGCAAATTATCGTCATATTCTCAAACTGGGAGTCCCGCGACTGCGGGGTCAGTTCCTACGAGTTACATTGGTCACGTGGGAGGTGTTGGTGCCACCCACGGGGCCGTTCGGGGGCTGTTTCGACTTTTCAACCTCTAACGCCTTGTTTTTAAGCCTAAGTCTAGAAATATGCAAATTACCGTCGTATTCTCCAACCGGGAGTCCCGCGGCTGCGGGGTCAGTTCCTACGAGTTACATTGGTCCCGTGAGAGGTGTTGGTGCCACCCACGGGGCCGTTAGAGGGTTGTTTTGAGTTCTCACCCTCTAACGTCATGTTTTTAAGCCTAAGTTTAGTAATATTCAAATTACAATCGTATTCTCAAACCGGGAGTCCCGCGGCTGCGGGGTCAGTTCCTACGATTTACATTGGTCCCATGGGAGGTGTTGGTGCCACCCACAGGGACGTTCGGGGGATGTTTCGAGTTCTCACCCTCTAAGGCCATGTTTTTAAGCCTAAGTCTAGAAATATGCAAATTATCATCGTATTCTCAAACCGGGAGTCCCGCGGCTGCGGGGACAGTTCCTACGAGTTATATTGGTCCCGTGGGAGGCGTTCGTGCCACCCACGGGGCCGTTCGGGGGCTGTTTCGAGTTATCACCCTCTAATGCCATGTTTTTAAGCCTAAGTCTACAAATAGGCAAATTATCGCCGTATTCTAAAACCGGGAGTCCCGCGACTGCGGGGTCAGTTCCAACGAGTTACATTAGTCCCGTGGGAGGTGTCGGTGCCACCCACGGGGACGTTCGGGGGATGTTTCGAGTTCTCACCCTCTAAAGGCAAGTTTTTAAGCCTAAGTCTAGAAATATGCAAATTACCGTCGTACTCTAAAACCGGGAGACCCGCGGCTGCGGGGTCAGTTCCTACGAGTTACATTGGTCCCGTGGGAGGTGTTGGTGCCACCCACGAAGACGTTTGGGGGCTGTTTCGAGTTCTCACCCTCTAACGCCATGTTTTTAAGCCTAAGTCTAGAAATATGCAAATTACAATCGTATTCTCAAACCGGGAGTCCCGCGGCTGCGGGGTCAGTTCCTACGATTTACATTGGTCCCGTGGGAGGTGTTGGTGCCACCCACAGGGACGTTCGGGGGATGTTTCGAGTTCTCACCCTCTAACACCATGTTTTTAAGCCTCAGTCTAGAAATATGCAAATTATCGTCGTATTCTCAAACCGGGAGTCCCGCGGCTGCGGGGACAGTTCCTACGAGTTATATTGGTCCCGTGGGAGGTGTTCGTGCCACCCACGGGGCCGTTCGGGGGCTGTTTCGAGTTTTCACCCTCTAACGCCATGTTTTTAAGTCTAAGTCTATAAATAGGCAAATTATCGTTTTAAGCCTAAGTCTTGAAATATGCAAATTATCGTCGTACTCTCAAACCGGGAGTCCCACGACTGCGGGGTCAGTTCCTACGAGTTACATTGGTCCCGTGGGAGGTGTTGGTGCCAACCACGGGGCCGTTGGGGGGGTTGTTCCGAGTTCTCACCCTCTAACGCCATGTTTTGCCTAAGTCTAAAAATATTCAAATTACCTTCGTATTCTCAAACCGGGAGTCCGGCGGCTACGGGGACAGTTCCTACGAGTTATATTGGTCCCGTGGAAGGTGTTGGTGCCACCCACGGGGCCGTTCGGGGGCTGTTTCGAGTTTTCACCCTCTAACGCCATGTTTTTAAGCCTAAGTCTAGAAATATGCAAATTACCGTCGTACTCTCAAACCGGGAGACCCGCGGCTGCGGGGTCAGTTCCTACGAGTTACATTGGTCCCGTGGGAGGTGTTGGTGCCACCCAGGGGGCCGTTCGGGGGCTGTTTCGACTTCTCACCCTCTAACGCCATGTTTTTAAGCCTAAGTCTACAAATATGCAAATTACAATCGTATTCTCAAACCGAGAGTCCGCGGCTGCGGGGTCAGTTCCAACGAGTTAAATTGGTCCCGTGGTAGGTGTCGGTGCCACCCACGGGGACGTTCGGGGGATGTTTCGAGTTCTCACCCTCTAAAGCCAAGTTTTTAAGCCTAAGTCTAGAAATATAAAAATTACAGTCGTACTCTCAAACCGGGAGACCCGCGGCTGCGGGGTCAGTTCCTACGAGTTACATTGGTCCCGTGGGAGGTGTTGGTGCCACCCACGGAGACGTTTGGTGGCTTTTTCGAGTTCTCACCCTCTAACGCCATGTTTTTAAGCCTAAGTCTAGAAATATGCAAATTACAATCGTATTCTCAAACCGGGAGTCCCGCGGCTGCGGGGTCAGTTCCTACGATTTACATTGGTCCCGTGGGAGGTGTTGGTGCCACCCACAGGGACGTTCGGGGGATGTTTCGAGTTCTCACCCTCTAACGCCATGTTTTTTAGCCTAAGTCTAGAAATATGCAAATTACCTTCGTATTCTCAAACCGGGAGTCCCGCGGCTGCGGGGACAGTTCCTACGAGTTACATTGGTCCCGTGGGAGGTGTCGGTGCCACCCACGGGATCGTTCGGGGGCTGTTTCGGGTTTTCACCCTCTAACGCCATGTTTTTAAGCCTAAGTCTAGAAATATACAAATTACCGTCGTATTCTCAAACCGGGAGTCCCACGACTGCGGGGTCAGTTCCTACGAGTTACATTGGTCCCGTGGGAGGTGTCGGTGCCACCCACGGGGACGTTCGGGGGCTGTTTCGAGTTCTCACCCTCTAAAGCCAAGTTTTTAAGCCTAAGTCTAGAAATATGCAAATTACCGTCGTACTCTCAAACTGGGAGACCCGCGACTGCGGGGTCAGTTCCTACGAGTTACATTGGTCCCGTGGGAGGTGTTGGTGCCACCCACGGGGACGTTGGGGGGCTGTTTTGAGTTCTTACCCTCTACCGCCATGTTTTTAAGCCTAAGTCTAGAAATATGCAAATTACAATCGTATTCTCAAACCGGGAGTCCCGCGACTGTGGAGTCAGTTCATACGAGTTACATTGGTCCCGTGGGAGGTGTTGGTGCCACCCACGGGGACGTTCGGGGGCTGTTTCGAGTTCTCACCCTCTAACGCCATGTTTTTAAGCCTAGGTCTAGAAATATGCAAATTACCGTCGTACTCTCAAACCGGGAAACCCGCGGCTGCGGGGTCAGTTCCTACGAGTTACATTGGTCCCGTGGGAGGTTTTGGTGCCACCCACGGGGACGTTCCGGGGCTGTTTCTAGTTCTCACCCTCTAACGCCATGTTTTTAAGACTAAGTCTAGAAATATGCAAATTATCGTCAAACCGGGAGTCCCGCGATTGCGAGGTCAGTTCCTATCATTGTATTCTGAAACCGGGAGTTTAAAATATTTTCAACATATTATCCAACAGTGAAACCAATAATTATCCCGTACTCCTTCTAATTATCCCATACTCCTTCTAAAATACTATCCAACAACATTCCAACAACCAATAATTATCCAACAGCCAAACCAAACAAAACCAATAACTATCCCGTACTCCTTCTATCATCTAAAAGATTTAATAGATAATGCATATCAATTATATAACTACTTTAGTTAATGTACAGAGTACCTGGTGTGTAATGAAGAACTGGTATGTAATGAAGAATTGGTATCCAATTGGTTAGATCTGCAATACGTAAACAATGTGTTATGAAGAACGGGTATGTAAAATTAAATAAAGTACCTCACAAAACCACTGAATTGTTTTTTAAAATTAAAGAAAGTACGGTACCGTACAGGTACTGCTACAAAAAAATATAGGGGATGCTACAAAACTTCCTTCAAACAAAATAGGGGTTGGGGTTGGTTTTTGCGTAGGTAGAGGAATGTTTGAGTTGGATTCTTTGGTTTTCTTGGGACGCGGTACAATCCTTCTTTGCTGCCAATTCATTAACCCTTTCATAAACGTGTTTATTGTGATCCAAATTCTCAGATTGAAAACGTGGTAGAGACTACAATAGTAATACACAAGAAGAGATACAAATTTCATCAATCAAGCTCACGAGATGTTAATATTAGTATTCATTACAAAACCAAAAAACAAACCTTTTGCCAATCATCATTCGAAAGACTCTCCACCAACTTTGGGCCATCCGAAAAGAATCCTCGTGCTAGAGGACTATACGCGACAACGCCTATCCCAAGTTCTCTATATAATAACAATGATAGGAAACAATTTAGATTTTGAAAAAAAAAGCACGCATTACTTAAAAAAAAAGACAATATTGGATATGAAGAGAAATGACTAACCTACAAGTAGGAATTATGTCCTCTTCAACATCTCTTGTCCAAAGAGACCATTCCAACTGGACTGCTGTTATAGGATGAACTGCATGCGCTCTTCTGATGGTTGAAGCCGAGGCTTTGGAAAGACCGATGTATTTTATTTTACCTTCTTAAACTAATTTCTTGAGTTCTCCCATCTTGACAAAAGGCATCATTACACAGAATTAGACACAAACTTGAATAAATAAAAAAGAGGGGTTTCAGAAAAGGAGAAAGAAAAATATGAATGGATGATAAATATTTCAAGGGTCTTTATAAATTTAGGACCTATTGTAATATGTATTTTAGAAATAGAACAACAAACATTTTATTTATAGTTTTAGTCCCTATTTTTAAATAAAGTCGCTGGCGCGGACTCATATTCATAAAGCATCAATCAATCATAACATGCCACGTGTTCCTTTAATTTGAAAATAGGGACTAAAAATGGAAACGAAATGTTTATTGTCCTATATACAAAATCAATATTATTTTAAGTCCTAAAAGTACATAATCTAATATTTTTCAAGTGATTGTTGGATGGTAATATTGAAAAAAAACAAAAAATGGGCGCATTAGTTAGTTGTCACTCATGTTTCCCTTGCCTTAATTTTTCATAATTCGGAAACCAGCATGTATATAAGAAAAGCAGAGGAGAGCAAGCCAAAATTGAGAAAACATGGAAGGATAAAATAAAATGAAAATACCGTGAGTTCAATGGGTAGACGAGTGTCGATGCGATGCTGATAATAAAGATCGATACAATCGACGTCAAGTCTCTTTAAGCTGGCCTCGCAGGCTTGTCTTACATAGGCTGGAAAATTACAATTCCCGCAGTATTAAATATTATAACATAGGGATTGATTTCTCCCGTAAGTACTAATAATGGGTGCAGTGATTTGATGTGCGTAAACCCAGTCTCGAAATAAGCAACAAAATTGTAAATAAATAATGGAAATTCTTTGCAAGTTTGAAACTTCCAATCGGTTTAGAGAAATATTCATCCCAGGCACTTAGTTTAACTTACAATCATTGCACTGATAATAGAATTGTCTTAGACAATATCAAAGTATGTCATTTTATTAACATTCAAATTGATGAATTGAAATGAAAGAGTTATAAAATGTAATACTATGACAATATAAATGTGTCATGTTAGAAAAAAATTGTTGTATTAAAAATATTTACCCGAGCAGCAGGGGAGGAGGGAGTGGCAAAGAGGATAGCACAAACAGCTCCTAAGGGCGCAACTGACATCCAAACTCCTTTTGTTGCCAACTGCTGGTCCATTTTTCCATCCCACCATCCCCAAACTTGCAACCAAATTTGGTAGCCAGCTGAACTTTTTGTCTAATCCCTTCCTTTTTCAAAGCCTTTCCAATGAGGATCTCGTTAGTGTGTGGGCCATATACATCGGAGGTATCAAGAAAGGTAACTCCGGAGTTGACAGCGTGGTGGATAAGGGCAATCATGTCCTCATCCGGTTTGCGAGTCCCATAAAATGCGTACATACCCATAAAATGTGGACATACCCATACCCATCCTCCAAACCTTGAGAACCCAATTTCATCGTTTTTGCCATTCTATCTCTCTTAATCTGTGTTTCTTTCTTGCTAACTTTGAATGATTGTGTAAATGTTCCTTCCTCTACACAGAGAAGAGAACCTCCTTTTATACACAGCAGTGGACCGAAGCTGTGGGAATAATAACGAAAAAGGAAGGTTCAATACACGGCCATACCTTCTACCAGCGTTTGGGGAAGAAACGCCATACCTGCTACGAGCGTTTGGGAAAGAAATAAACCAGATGAGCGGGCAAATGAAAATTTTGAGGCGCTTTGTTTTGTTTTAGGTTTAACAGTGGTCACGGCCCAGAGCCATGACCCACCCACCGTGACCCATTAATGAAGCTAAGTGGGGTGTGTACTGCCTATTGGTCACGGCCCATAACCGTGACCCATACCAAGAAATGGTCACGGCCCATAGCTGTGACCCTCAATCTGTGATGCGCGACCCTTTCTATCAACACTATTGCTTGAATGAGTGATGGTCACGGCCCATAGCCGTGACCCATACCCAGAAATGGTCACGGCCCTAAACCGTGACCCTCAATGTGTGTAATTTCTTCTTTGTCATGCCACGGATCACGGACGTGGGCCGTGACCCATCCGCGACCAAGCTTGGAGGGAATTTTGGCGCGAGTTTGGCGCCAAGATGGTCACGACCTGGTCACGGCCCAAGTCCGCGACCACTGTGGTCGCGGACTTGGGCCGTGACCACTTCCAGAACATAGATAATTTAGTGTGATAATAAATATGGTCACGCCAAATATTGAGTGGGTCACGGCCCACTGGGCGTGACCATTCGCAGGATTTGGTGTAGTGAATAAAAATAATTTTATCAAAAACTTTATTTTTTCTCTATATTTTAAAATACCCCAAAAATTATGCGGGTTGTTACAGAAGATTCCACTACTCCTAATTGTCACACCAACATATCTACTACTTCATCCGGCAAAACTGTAAGCCAAACAAGACCTAAAGAGTCCATCTATACAACAAACCGTTTCAGTTTTCTGTTATTTTTAATATATTTTTGTTGTAAAGTTAGTTACATAAATTTCTTATAAGTCAATGTATAGACTCGTGTATCAGTCTGAATCAATAGAAGAGAATTATAAGTTTTCCTAATTCTGAATTTACACATGGTATCAGAGCTTAGGCTCGCCTAAAACTTGTCTTATTCTTCTTCCATCTTCTTTTTCTTCCCAAAGAATCTCCATTAAAACTTCATCTATTAGAAATCGAAACTCATAATCACCTCCAACAATGGTGATTTCTGCAATTTAACTCAATCTCCCTGCAAATCTTGTCTTTTTTTTTTTATCTCAAATTTAATTACTCTTGTGACAATCAAACTTGATTCACCAAATTACATGATCCAGCGTCTGTAAATTCAGAATGCACTACGAGAAAATATGCTTCTTGATTATGTGGATGGATCTAAAACTCCACTTGTTCGAGAAAATATTGATGAACCTAGAAATCGTACAATTAATCTTGAGTTTGATACTTGGATCAGGGCTAATCGCCAATTGGTAAGTTGTTTAAATGCAGTGATCTTGCCATCAATTCTTCCACAAATTATTGGATTCGAACATGCATTCCAAATTTGGGATCATCTTGCGAAGAGGTACATTTCTTATTATTGGTCTCATATACATTAACTCAAATTGAAACTAATGAATGCTAGCAAGAATCACAATACTATGGCTGCCTATCTTGATTTGATTAAAGATTGTTCTAATAAGCTGTCAGTTCTGGATGCACCAATTAGTGAAGATGATCTTGTGTTGTATACCATTAATGGATTAATCTCAGATCATACATCTTTAAAAACCACTCTTCGTTCTAGTTCACAGGCATTTTCATTTACAGATCTCAAAACACTCTTAAGATCTGAAGAGATGCATGTTAATAGAGATCTCAAACTCGTTAATTAAGGAGAATCTACCACTACCTTATAAGCTCACACCAACCAATTACAAAACACCTCTCTGAACAAATTTTTTCCTGCCTCTCAACCTGCCTCATATCATACCCACTCTTCATATCAAAAGCAAAACCAACCTAACTTTACCAATCAGAACCAAGCTCAATTTCAACTAAGACTTGGTCCATACCATGATTTTAGAAGAAATGATTGTCACAATAGATCATCCAGAGGGCGTGGAAATGGAAGAAATTCCAATTCCAGACCTCAATGCCAAATATGTGGTAAGTTCAACCGCATTGCATCTCAATGTTACCACAGATTCAATACTTCCTATCAGATATCTTAATCACCCTCCAATTCATCCAATTCAATTCACTCCTCCTCCCAAGCCTATTTTGCTCAATAAAATCCCATTGCATCCCCTACCATTTCTTCCTCTTACCTTGTCTTTACATCTCCTCAATCTTCCTCTATGCCCCCAATATTACCTTCCCCTCCCATTCCTTAAATTAATCAGGTATCAGCACTATCTAATCTTCCTTCTACTCCTACCTCTACCTGGTATACAAAAACTTCTTCCTCCCTTTTTGATCCATATTCTCCTGACCCCACATCTAACATTGAATCTCCTCATGCTTTTGTTGCTCATTTATCCTCCTATACTGATTTTCACTAGCTGTTTGACTCTTGGGCAACTATTCATCTCATAAATGGCCTTACAAATTTTGTATCCTTTGAACCTTATCTAGGACACCATGAAGTGATAGTTTGCAGTGGACACAAACTTACCATTTCTCATTCTGGTGAAGTTCTTCTCCCCACCTCATCCAAACCCCTCCTTATAAAAAATCTACTTCATGTCCATCATATACAACATAATCTTATTTCTATTCAGAAAATATCCTCTAATAATAACCAAATAGTCATATTTGATGGAAATGGTTTTGTTATACATGACAAGTTGTCTTTAAAAACTCTCCTAAGTGGACCATGTACTCAGAGTCTCTCTTACATATTTAGTTTCCTCTTCTACGTCCTCTCAATTTTCCATTGTGTGGCATTATAAACTAGGCCACACTTCTTGTAAGATTCTTTCTTTTCTTTATCACCACAAACTTCTTCCTAATGTTACCACCTTACCTTCCACCATTCCACCTTGTCATGCCCGTCTCTCCTCAAAGAGTCACAAATTACCATTCAAATCATCTACTTTTATAGCATCTGATCCACTATTACTCATCCATAGTGATGTTTAGGGTCCTACTTCCCACATATCATTCTATGGAATCAGATTTTATGTACTTTTCGTAGATGATTACTCAAGATTTACATGGGTTTATACTCTGTCCTCTAAATCTCAAGTTTATTATACTTTTGTTCAATTTATTCATATGGTTCAACCTCAGTTTTTTACTAAAATACTCAATCTCAGAACTGACAATGGGACTGAATTTGTCAATGGTCCCATGTCTTCCTTTCTCACCTCCAATGGAATTATCCATCAATTGTCTTGTCCCAATACTCCTGAACAGAATGGAGTTAGTGAGCGCAAACATCAACACCTAGTGGAAACCGCCTTAGCTCTTCTTACTCATTCATATGTTCCACCTCTTTACTGGACAAATGTGTTGCTTAATGTTGCTTATCTTATTAATAAACTCCCTTCTTCAGTTTTGGCTTTCAAATCTCCATATGAATTGTTGTTTAAAAGTAATCATGATTACTCTCACCTTCAAATTTTTGGATACTTCTGTTATCCATGGATTTATCCATATAGATCATCCAAATTTAGCCCCAAATCCTCTCCCTGTGTCTTTATTGGTTATGCTGATAGGTCCAAAGGATACAAATGTTTAAATCCCACCACGGGTCAAGTTTATATCTTTAGACAAGTGAGATTTCTTCCCTATCAATTTCCTTTCTCTCCCTCCTTCACTAACCATCTTCATCCCATTCAATCTTCTTCTACTTACGCTCTTACCTCTCCTACTATGCCCATTGACTTTTCCCCTTCCATGGATACTAATTTTGTACCTCTTACCACTCCTTCTTCCCTTAATTTTCATACTAAATCCATACCACCTCCCTCCCAGTTCCTCTTCGCTTCCTATTCCTATCACCATTTCTTCTGAGAACACTCATAATATGGTCATCAGATCCAAGGCTAGAATTTTTAAACCAAATTCCACAGCCAATCTTGCCACCACCACAGATCCCTACCTACTTAAAGAACCTACCACTTATCTCCAAGCCTCTAAGTCACCCCTTTGGAGAACTGCTATGAGTGATGAGTTTAATGCTCTATTACAATAACATACATACAGTCTTATCCCTCTCCCAACTGGTAAAACTCTGATTGGCTGCAGATGGGTGTTCAAACTCAAACTTTCAGCAATTGGGACTATCTTTAGGTATAAGGCAATGTTGGTAGCCAAGGAGTTTCACCAGGTTGAAGGCCTTGGCTGCTTTATTACATTTAGACCAGTTGTTAAACAAGCCACCATCAGGGTTGTGATTACTATGGCTCTGCATTTTGGGTGGGTTATTCAGCAATTAGATGTTTTAAATGAATTCTTGCATGGGTTGCTTGATGAAGAAGTTTATATGTCACAACCTCCTGGGTTTTAAGATCTTACTCATCCCACCTCTGTTTGCAAGTTGTAAAAGGCTCTTTATGGCCTAAAACAAGCTCCTAGGGCATGGTATGCCACATTTTCTAAGTTTTTGCTGCAACATGCACCACATCAAATCTGTCGGTGTTGATACCAAAATTAATATGCTGATATAGACGAATCATAAGAAGACACGTGTCGATCTACGTGGCACAATAGCAACGAGGAAGTTTATTTCCCCGAACAACTCCAGCGATCCGAGGAACTCCAACACTCCGAGGAACTCCTGAACAACGAGCAACTAAGGCGGTCCGAGCTGCATCTTGGCCACAGTATTGATTGCCAGATAATCAACAGTTCAACTATTCATTGAATGCTTATCATACAGACGTGTACTCTTAAAGGGCATTAATTGTTTACCCTTTCACATGTACAGCCTAAGGGCTATAAATACATTGTATCACCCTCATTCTAAGGGACGGGATTTTCTTGATAGAATTACATATCGAGAACTCCAAAACACTTGGCAATAACAGAAACAGTGGACGTAGGCCATTCTTATAAGGCTGAACCACTTTAAAATTCTTTGTCTCATTTATATTTATCTGTGATTAAATAATTAGAAGCAATCTAATTTTTTACATCAACAGATTGGCGCCGTCTGCGGGAATCGACTGTTGTTATCGTTTTTCACCAAAAAGCATTCATCATCAATGGCAGATAATCCAGAATCCAGCAATCGAAATGCTGGGAATGTTGGGAATCCTCCAAATCCCTCTACACCATCAACTGCTCCAGATTTGGCTGGAATTATGACTAATCTGGCTCAAGGACAAACCGCCATGCAAGAAACAATGCGGCAACTCATACAAACCCTTCATGGCGGAGTACCTGCACATTCAAGACAGAGAAGTGGTCAGAGACAAACTTATTTAATTTCTTCACGATCTAGGCGTACTGAGTCATATCGTAATGAGGAATCTGATGATTTCTCTTATCAACCTGGGCGAACTTCGTCAATACGGGCTACAGATACTGATCAACGTATCATTCTCTCTCCAGAGAGACCCAGTGCCTTGGAAAGATTGAGCAGGGTGTCTCCTTTCAGTCGATTAGGACCTAGGAAGAATATGAGTCCACCTAAGACCATGTCGAGGAGTTTTCGACAACCATCAGATCTAAGAGAAGGATCAGCACAATCACGACCAGTTGCTCGTCAAGATAGATCTCAGGAGGCCACTTCAGAACAATCAATTGCTCGAACTAATAGGCCCGAGGAAGGAAAGGATGCATGGAAAGGGTCCATTCAGCGGTTGGGGGATAGATTGGGAGAAATGGCTAAGGCGAAGAATCCCCTACAACGAACTTTTGTTCAAGGGACACCTTTTGTCCAAGCCATTGTGGATTTTCCTACACCGTCAAATTTTAAAGCCCCTGTGGTGACCCCCAAATACGATGGAAAGACAGATCATGTTCTTCACATAGAGCAATATCAAGCTGCTGCCGACATCTATGTTGTCCCCGACGAGATGAGATGCAGAGCATTCTCAGGAACTCTTACTGGATCTGCCCAGATATGGTACAACAATCTTCCTCGGGGTAAGATTTCAACTTTCTTTCAACTGGTCGAGTTGTTCATCGGCAATTTCTATTTTGGAGCAAAGCCAGTAAAACGAGTAGCACACTTGTTAAGTGTTAGACAAAAATCTGGTGAGAGTACTAGAGATTACATAACTCGTTTCAATAACGAGAAGCTGGAAGTCATAGATTATGAAGAAAAGACAGCAATCACCGCCTTGATGAGTGGGTTGTTGCCTAACAAATTGTATTATACTTTGTCCAAAGATCCACCTACAACTATGTCAGAGTTGATGGCAAAAGCGGCCAAAATCATGAATGCCGAGGAGGCTATGGCTGCGAAGAAGAATATGGATAAAGAAACCAAGGTGGAAGTCGACAAATCTAAGAAGAAGGAGCATAAGGGCAATGGCGGTGACAAGCATTCCAAAAATAATAAGTCGTCATGGGAAGTCCTGAAGAAATTCGATAATTATACTCCTTTGAAAATGGGTATTAATCATATCTTGGAAGAAATCAAGAATAAAGAGGAGATAAGGTGGCCAAAGAAACTGAGGTCGGACCCTGACAAAAGAAATAGAGATAAATATTGCGAGTTTCATAAGGATCATGGTCATATGACTAAAAATTGCATAGCCCTCCAGAACGAGATTGAAACGCTCATTAGACGAGGAAAGTTTTCAAAGTATGTTGATCGTAGAAATGAATGAGGAAAGGAAGACCGAGCAAGAGAGAGATCAAGATCTCCTCGTCGGGCAGAAGAAAATAGGAAAAGAGATCATGAAGATGATACAGAGGATGACCCCGATCTTCCCAAAAGGCCAAGGCAACCAGAACGCGAGGTATTTTCAATACGTTTTGGAACATTTGACTGTAATGTTATTACATGTGGAGATGCAGGAGGAGGAGATCTTACTGCAGAAAGAAAAGCTTACCTCGGTGAGGCTCAAGCTTGCTCATACATTCAACGGATAAATTTGGCAGAGGAGGATCGCCCGAGGAAGATAAACAAAGAGAAGATAGTCATTGGTTTTTCAAAAAATGACCTTGCAGGTGTTCTTTACGCTCACGGCGACCCTTTGGTGATCAAAATAAGGATGAAAGAAGTAGTGATTTCAAGGGTTCTGGTAGATAATGGTAGTTCGGCAGACATCATGTTCTACTCATGCTTTGACAGTTTAAATTTAAAATTATCTCAATTGGAGCCTTATCACAGACCTCTCCTGGGTTTTGCTGGCGAGAAGGTTTTTCCACTTGGGATGATCAAGTTGGATATATTCATTGGAACTTGGCATGCTTGTCGAACAGAAAGAATACGCTTCTTTGTGATGGATAAGAATGTGCAATCAGCTTACAACATCATCATGGGAAGAGTTGGTTTGAAGAAGTTCGAAGCAGTTCCATCTACAGTACATCAGTGCTTAAAATTCCCAACAAATTTTGGAGTAGGAGTTGTGAAAGATGATCAAAAAGTAGCTCGAGAATGCTATTATTCATCTGCCGAGAAAGAGGAGCTTGAAGAGTCAAGGAAAAAGACTACTACCTACCAGGTGGATGAAGGTACAGAAATTGAAACACTGGATCCTAGAGATGAATCCCAACTTGTAAAAGGACAGGTGGTGGAATCTACAGAAAATGTTATTCTGGACGATGAACACCCTGAACGAATAACTCAGATAGGTTCGTCATTGGATGCTTCAATAAAACAAGAGTTGATAACTTTCTTGAGAAACAGAAAGAAAACTTTTGCATGGAGTCATGAAGATATGCCTGGAATAGATCCAAACTTCTTATGTCATGAGCTCAATGTGAATAAGGAGATCAAGCTTGTAAAGCAGAGAAGAAGAGTATTTAGTCCCGAGAAGAATCAAGCTAAACAAGAAGTATACCGAGAAGCTCCAGAAAGCCCAATTCATTGAAGATGTGAAATATCCAAACTGGTTAGCAAATGTGGTGATGGTAAAGAAGAAAAACAATAAATGGAGAATGTGTGTTGATTTCACCGATCTCAACAAGGCATGCCCAAAGGATCACTTTCCATTGTCCAGAATTGATCAACTAGTGGATGCTACCTCGGGACACGAGTTGCTCAGCTTCATGGATGCTTACTCTGGCTACAATCAGATCAAAATGATACCTAAAGACAGGGAAAGTACTTCTTTTATTACCCCTAGGGGAACTTATTGTTATAATGTTATGCCTTTTAGTTTGAAAAATGCAGGAGCGACATACCAGCGGCTGATGAACAAGGTTTTTTCCGAACAAATTAGTTTCAATATGGAAGTCTATGTCGATGATATGCTGACAAAGAGTAAGAAAGTTGTTGATCATCTAGTTGACTTAGGTCAGACCTTTGATCAACTGGATAAATACCAAATGAAGCTCAACCCGACGAAGTGCACATTTGGAGTACGAGAAGGAATGTTCCTCGGGTACATCGTCAACCAGCAAGGCATTGAGGCGAATCCAGAAAAGATCAAAGCTCTTGTAGGGTTGCGATCTCCAACGACGAAGAGAGAGGTGCAGAGTCTTACAGGACGAGTTGCAGTGCTCAACAGATTTGTATCCCGAGCAACTGATAGATGCCTCCCATTCTTCAAAACACTTCGAAAAACTTTCGAGTGGAATTATGAATGTGAAAAAGCCTTTCAAGATTTGAAGAAATATTTGGGAGCACCTCCACTCTTGTCCAGACCAGTAATGGGAGAAAAGTTGTATTTGTACCTGGCAGTATCAGAGAATGCAGTCAGCTCGGCATTGATCAGAATGGAGAATGGAGTCCAGAAGCCAATTTATTACACAAGTAAGGCTTTCCGAGGTGTAGAGATCAGGTACCCAAAGCTGGAAAAATTGGCATTGGCATTAATTGAGGCAAGTAGAAGAATGAGGCCATATTTCCAGGCCCATACCATCGTCGTGTATACCGACATGCCATTGAGACAAGCCCTTCATAAGCCAGAAAAATTAGGGAGACTGATGTACTGGGCAATAGAGCTCGGTGAATATGATATTGTGTATGAACCCATATCATCATTAAAAGGGAAAGCTATAGCAGATTTTATAGCAGAGTTTACTTATCCTGATACCCCCGAGGAATAAAAGTTGTTCACTGATCAACCTGTGGATGTTACAGGATCAACAAACACAAGCTCAGACCAACTCCGGTTGGTAAAAGGGCGAGTGGATGTTAAAGAATCAACAGACATAAGCTCAGACCAACTCCGGTTGGTAAAAGGGCTTGTGGATGTAGAAGGATCATCAAATTCGAACTCAGACCAACTCCAGTTGGTAAAAGGGCGAGAAGAGATGGTCGACGAAGAGCTAGAAATACCAGGGGAGGATGAAAGGAAACAACAAATATTTCACCGAGGAACTCTGTCAGATAAGAAATTTGAAGACGAGTTACCTACATGGAGATTATATGTAGATGGGTCATCTTGCACAACAGATTGTGGAGCAGGGATTGTTTTGAACACCCCAAACGAGATTGACATGGAATATGCCTTGCAATTCCAATTCAAAGCCTCCAATAATGAGGCTGAGTATGAGGCCATGATAGCAGGTCTTAATTTAGCAAAGATTATGGAAGCACAACAAGTGATGCTATTCAGTGATTCTCAATTAATTGTGAATCAGATGATGGGAACATATGCAGTTAAAGGAGAATTAATGGTCAAGTATCATGCAAAGGTGATGGAGTTGTTGGCAGAATTTGATGCCATTCAGTTGATCAGAATACCAAGAATGGAGAATGCACGAGCAAACGCATTGGCCCGACTAGCATCAGCTACTCGTACCGAGCTACGAAAAATGATACCAATTGAAGTATTAGAAAGTCGGAGCATAGATGAAGACCTGGCGATGAATATTATTACCTTTGATTTAGGACCATCTTGGATGGATCCCATCAGGGCATATATTGAGGAGGGAGAATTACCGGAGGATAAGCTCGCTGCTAAGAAATTGAAGTTTAAAGCTGCCTGGTATGTATTAATTAATGGTGTTTTGTATAGACGGGGAATTATGGCAGGTTTGCAAAAATGTGTACATCCCTCCGAGGTGAAAGAATTGATTGAAGAGATCCATGAAGGGTCCTGTGGAGCCCATGTAGCAGGTCGGACACTTTTGCAAAGGGTGATAACGCAGGGATACTACTGGCCAATAATGAGGGCTGATTGTATAGCCTATGCTAAGAGATGTGATAAATGCCAACGTTTTTCCTCCATCCGACGAACTACACAAGCATTGTTGACACCCATAACTTCCCCTTGGCCATTTGCTATGTGGGGAATTGATTTGGTTGGACCACTGCCGACGACCCAAGGAAGATTCAAGTACCTCGTCGTTGCAGTGGATTATTTTACTAAGTGGGTAGAAGCTGAGCCACTTATTGATATGACATACGAGAAGGTGTACCAGTTCGTTTGGAAGAACATCATCTGCCGATATGGTCTCCCGCATGCCTTCATCATAGACCATGGAACACAATTTGATAACGAGGATTTTGCCGCCTATTATCATCAGTCAAACATTTTGAAGGTTTATTCAGCACCAGGCCATCCTCAAAGCAATGGACAGACTGAAGTGACGAACAGAACATTACTAAATGGTTTGAAGAAGAGGCTAAGTGAGGCTAAAGCTAATTGGATTAATGAGCTACCGTCAGTATTGTGGGCTTACCGAACAACTCCCCGAGCAGCAACTGGAGAATCACCATATATTCTGGCATTTGGAAGTGAGGCCGTAATACCTGCCGAGTTGGGTCTTCCAACACACAGAGTGCTGAACTTCAATTCCCCAGTCAGCGACTTAATGAGAAGATTATATTTGGACATGCTTGAGGAGGTTAGAGAAGAGGCAGCCATTAGGAATGCTGCTTACCAACAACGAACAGCTCTGTTCTACAACAAGAGGGTGAAGAAATATGACTTAAAAGAAGGAGATTACGTGCTAAAAAAGGTCATTCAGGAGCACAATAAGTTGGAAGCAAACTGGCATGGACCTTACCGAGTTACAGAAGTTGTTCGACCAGGAACTTACCGAATAGCGACTCTAGAAGGAGAGGAATTTAAGAATGCATGGAATGCTGAACACCTACGCAAGTATTATAAGTGATGTAGAATGTAAAGCAGTTCCATCAATATGAATAAAACGATGATATTTCGTCATCTTCTCTCCTTTTATTAAAAGTTTTTCGGGGAATACTAGTGTGCAACACTACGCTGCTCGGCAGTAAAAAACATGATAGTTCAAGCTCAGACCAACTCCGGTTGGTAAAAGGGCGAGAACAAACCATACTCCTTTGGTTAGGAGGCGTACACTAGCTCATACCAACTCCGGTTGGTAAAAGGGCGAGTGGACATGATAGTTCGAACTCAGACCAATTTCGGTTGGTAAAAGGGCGAGAACACGACATTCCTAAAAATACCAGCTCCGGTTGGTTAGGAAATCATACTCCTTTGGTTAGGAGGCTGACACTGGATCAGACCAATTTTGGTAAAAGGGCAAGTGGACATGATAGTTTGAACTCCGACCAACTCCGGTTGGTAAAAGGGCGAGAACAACATTCCTAAAAATGCCAACGTGTTTGGCTAGGAAGCAAAATACTCCTAAAAATGCCAATCTCGGTTGGTTAGGAAACAAGATATACTCTCAAATGCCAACTTATGTTGGTCGGGAGGTAAGATTATTCCAGAAAATACAAAATATTCCAAATTGTACCAAGTATGGCTGGTCGGGGATAAAAACCCACTAACTGTAGTTGGTCGACAAACACAATTTAACAAACTTGGTTGGTTGGAAAAAATTTCAACATTTTTATACTCACTACTTTATTATTAGGTGATTGAGCAACAAAACTGATACTTGTAACTTTTTTGGTCGATGAACCACACAATATTGTTATGCAAGCACAAATATAAAGTGTTTGACAAGTACAAGACAATAGCAATACAAATTTGCAAACAAAAATGAAAGTCTTTCATAAAATTCAAAATAAATTACAAGTTACATTGATAATTACATGGATATGTATACTAACTGTTACATCAAAAATTCCTATTCTATTAGTTTTTTCCCCTCAGCTTTTGAAATAGGCTCCTCGCCAGCAGGAGGATCTTCCAGGCAAAGGGGAGAATTAATGAAGTTAAGATCTCGAAGCATTCTGACGTTCATTATTGAAGGTGTATCCAGTAAATGCTCAGGACGAGATAATTCTGCCTGTGAATGAAGGGCATAGTGACCAAGATACTTGGAGATCAAACAACGAGGAATGGCCCGAGCAGGGATCTAGCTCATGTCAAGCTTGAAGGACGGAATTGGTAAATCGAGCAGCCCAGGAGCATGGTAATTTCATAAATAATGACCTTGCTCTAGTTTCAATACACCCAGGGCGTTCAACCATCCCTATTTGTAGCCTTCATTATTAGCATTTTCAATACGATCATTCAAGTGAAAAAGGGCCTCATTGTAGCCTGCCATCCAGAATTCACGAGGTTGTTTATGGAATTGGAAAATTAGTCTCTCTAACTACTCATGAAGGTTTCTGGAAAAAATATCCTTATGATCCAAAGCAGACTTCGTCACAGCAAGTTGATCCTCCAAAGTTTGGACTTTCTTGGACAGTTCAGACAAGGCTTGATTTTTTGCCATCAATTGGAATGCTTGGTTTTCCAACGCTGATTGAGTACGAGCTTCTTTAATAGTACGACGAAGAACTTTTGATCCTCCCCGAGCAGGTTGAGTACTTTGTTCCTCGACAACATTCTGAGCAACTATTCCTCGTCCACGAGAACCTCTTCCTCATCCCCGAATAGCAGTAGAAGGCCCAGCTCTTCTCAAAGCCTCTAACTCTTCTCGCAACTTGGCATTCTCAACCTCTAAAAATGAAAATCCCTCGTCAGTCACTGGGATTGTAGCTGTTGAAGAAGAGGCTACAGACTTCAACTGTGCCAGCTCTTTCTGCAAATTGTTATTCTCTTACTCCAGCAGCTTGGCAATCTGTCTACATGCTTCAACTTCACCCTTTAGGGTTCTCTCCCTAACATCATATCCAGCGATGAGCTTCTCGTAGCCCTTCTCGGCAGAAAGATGCTGATATCTCTTCTCATATCCTTCATGCAGCAGGGCGGTTGATTCCTTATACTGATTTTGAAGGTCCTCTAAGGTACATTGAAGATCCTCGATCATTTCATAGTAAGCCACATTATTGGCCACAGCTCGGTCAAGTAAGCCCTTCAGGTACTGATAAGCTTCTACTGCCAGTTCTGAAGCATCATGACCAAAGATGTCGGCAACTTCTGATGCACTCAGGTCTGTGTGACCAGCCTTATAATATTGATGACATTGTTGCATCAGCTTTGTATCATTAGCAGATAGCAGATCCATCCTGGACAGAAACTAGCAGAGAAAGAAAAAGTAATCATCAAAAAGAAGATCAAGACAGAGTACAGACAGAAAAGAGACAATCGTATGGAAGAAAAGAACTCAAATTTTATTAGATCATAGTGTAGAGTTACAAAGATCTTAGTTACACTTGACAAAGAAGAAAAATAAAAACAAATACCGAATAACTTCACACCTTTTTCTTGTCTCCCAAGACTTTCTCGGGAGGCTGGGACGAAGAGCTCGGTTGCTCAGTGGGAACAATGGGTTGGTCGGCTAGAGCTGGAACTTGTTCAGGAGGAGAAGGCAGAGATGAAAGCTCCTCGTCGGCGGGTTGAGTAAGGATTGGATCACCCACTACCATTGAAGATTCTTCGGAGGCAGCTTCGTCCTCTTCTTCATCTTCAATATTTGGGGGAGGACCAAGGAGATGCTGTTGAAACAGTTCTGAGTTCTCATTAATCTTCAATTCTTGCAGGGCAGCAACCCAACCATCTCGGAAGTATTTAAGACTCCCATATTGCACTTGGGTCATCATGGATGCTACCCCCCTGTTCCACCTATATCCCAACCAGTGCGGAAAGATTTTTTCACCGCCATTTTTCTTTTTATTTTCTCTGAGGAGAGCTTCTCGGATAGAAGATCCTCGGTGGCCTTCAACTTAGCTTCCACCTCCTCCTTCTGGCGATTCACTTCTCGCAGAAGGGACAATTCTTCTTCTGCCATTTTCATTTTGTTTTCAAGCTCCCCAAAGTTTGCGAGCTTCTCGACATACTTCTTGTTCTCTTTCTCCAAATCCTTCACTTTATTTTCCAGACCCTTAGAAACTTCAACAAGCTGCACCTTCTCTGCCTCAACTGCAGCCAACTTCTTCTCCCAATTAGCCTTATCCTCTTCATACTTTTGATGGGAATCCTTCAAAGACTTGGTCAAACCCAATAAAGCATCCTCCACTCCGGATAAGGAGCTAGAAGCCTTGATCGCTTCATCCTTCTTCACAATGGTGTTAAAGCAACTCACCAGCTGAAAAAAGGAGATAATGATAAGTCAGCACAGAGATACATGTATTGATGGAAAGAAAGAAAATTCATAATATGAGAAACTTACTGAGGCAATGTGACGAGTAGCCAGGTATGTAAGCACATCCCTAGACATATTTTCCTCAATTCCTTGGACTTCAGGAAAGGTCCAAGTCTTCACCGAGCTCATAGCTGAGCTTGGAGGAATAATAGTTGGAACACCAGCTCCACTAACTTGGAGCTGGGGAATGGTTTCAGCCAAATTGACTGAGGAGGATTTCTTCAGTCTCCTCGGTGGAATTTCAACAATCTCAACCAAAGAAGAGCTTTTGGTTGGGGAGATGGTGACCACTTCCACAGGTGCATCTTTATTGCTCGGATCCACTGGGGGCTTCTCGGCAGCCTTCTGAGGAGCAACAGAAGGGGCAATATCTATTTTCTTTGTCCCCTTTGGGACGTCAGTCTTGCGTCTTTTACCCTCTCCCGCAGAGGTAGCCTCTTCAAAAATAGTAGGAACTCTTCTTTTGCCCATTTTCTGACTCAGAGGAATACGAGATTCTGGAGAAGAGTCCTCAGGAACTGACACTGGAGCACTAGTGCTGACCATAGGACGAGCAGTAAAGGATGATGTATAGCTCCTGTACTGCAACAAGTATGAAGCAGGCCTAATATGTTCGTCTGCAACTTTCTGATGCAAATTCCAGATAAGTTTTAAATGCTTAATATTAACTTCTGATTCTTTTGGAATTTTTCTTTTGCTGTCAACTGCAAACAAATACATAGTGAAATGTCAATCACACATTTATTCGAACATAATGAAATCATAATTTCAGAAATAAAATAAAATGAAAATAACCTATTCCATTGCCATATGGAGGGCATCTGGGACCTTGATATACTTCATCTCCAATCAAAGGGGCATGTTGCCAATTTTTTATAACTACCCCATGTTCAAAATAATCCCTATTAGCATCAGGGAGGTTGACTACTAAAGCCCTATTCAAAAATCTAGTTTTTAAATAAAAAACATTGTCTAGAACAGCCCATCTATAACAATACATAATCTCAGGAATTCCTATACGGGTTCCGTGAGTTTGATTTAACCTATACACCCCATTAACTATTCTCCATGTGTTGGGGGCTATTTTTGCAGGAACAACATCGAAATAATGACAGAACTCTAAGCACAAAGGGTTTGGTGGAAAAGAAAATCCACATTCAGCAATAAAAAGGCTGGGGAACCAATGTCCCTCAGCCAAACGAAAATAATTTGAAGGCTCAGAAAGATCCTCCAAAGTTACCCAAGATGGAATAGAAAAATCAGAACGGAATTTCTCAAGAGATTCAATAACATAAACCATGGCGAATAAAAGAAATGAAGAAGAAGGAAGAAGATCTTACAGGAAAAAGGGAGATCTGTTGACAACGAACGAAGAAAATAATGAACGCACAAGAGAGAGAAAGACTATGGAAAACTCGAAAGCAGAAATTGGAAAAGGTAGAAGATGATGGGATTGCCTATGAAGCTTAAATACTTTGCCTTGGGAAACGGCGAAAGAAATGATTACAAAAAAGAAACTATTACGCTATCGGCGGCTAAAAGGACAAAAAGTGCGCGAAGATCGAAGCGCTTATAAAAATTCAAAAAGGTGGATTCTGCAAATTTGGAAGGACATTCGAATACGGAGAAAATGTTCCTAAAAACCAGGAAGGTCATTTAATATTGCCATATACCGAGAAAGAATGTTCCATATTCCTCAAAGTTCGAAATATGAAACATTGGGGGCTTCTGTTGATACCAAAATTAATATGCTGATATAGACGAATCATAAGAAGACACGTGTCGATCTACGTGGCACAATAGCAACGAGGAAGTTTATTTCCCCGAGGAACTCCTGAACGACGAGCAACTAAGGCGGTCCGAGCTGCATCTCGGCCACAACATTGATTGCCAGATAATCAACAGTTCAACTATTCATTGAATGCTTATCATACAGACGTATACTCTTAAAGGGCATTAATTGTTTACCCTTTCACATGTACAGCCTAAGGGTTATAAATACATTGTATCACCCTCATTCTAAGGGACGGGATTTTCTTGATAGAATTACATATCGAGAACTCCAAAACACTTGGCAATAACAGAAACAGTGGACATAGGTCATTCTTATAAGGCTGAACCACTTTAAAATTCTTTGTCTCATTTATATTTATCTGTGATTAAATAATTAGAATCAATCTAATTTTTTAGATCAACAGTCGGCTTGTCACGTTCATTGACCGTGACAAGTCCAACTTGTCAAGGTCAGTGACCGTAACAAGTCTGGGGGTGATAACTTTTATTATCACGATCATTGACTGTGACAAGTTCACTAGCCTTGTCATGATCATGTCACGGTCTTTGATCATGACAAGTTTTGTCACGATTGTGGACCGTGAAAAAACCCTTGGCAATCTTTAAAAAATTATCATTGTCATTGACCATGACAAGTCCGTGATAAGTTTCCTTTGTCACGGACTTGTCACGGTCAATGACAGTGATAATTCTGGGCAGAATTGAAAAAATATCTGCTGGGCAGTATGGCCACTGCCACTACCCAACAGTATTATTGTACCTATTATAGCAACATTATACCTGTTCAAACATCATATATCCAAATAAAATAGAGATGATGAAAATATACATTCAAAACAATATACATCACGATATAATTCAAATGTAACAACTTAAATCAATTCAATTCAAAAAATGTCACTACATGTCTGCGATAGATCTGAGGAGGTGGATAATCCACACGATATACGAATTAATACACCATTGTATATTCATCGTGCCTCATTATTAGCACAACCGTAATGGGGAGTTCTCCTTCCCGGGTATCATATGCATTACGAGCACCTTGTCCTCGATGTCTTGAAGCACACGTCCATGTACTGGCATACCCTGGACAGTATTTGGGTACCTCAACCCCCGTCCTATCCGCTGGCCATCAAATATGTCCTGTATAAACACGCTCAGCCAACCAAGTGTCGACATCGATCGATCGAAGGGAGCCAAATAGGGGACTGGATCATCAGAGTACGCATGTGTTGGTGATGAAGCAGTGAGGTCCACATCCTCGTCCTCCTACACCTCCTCCTCCACAACCCTCTCATTTCCTTTACCCTTACAATTTTCGCCCAACGAACGCTTCATGAATGAGACCATATCTTGGATCGTCGCCTCCGAAGGGGACAGCTTCGCGTCATGCAAGTCCACCGTTCGAGCCAACCCGGTGTCGCTCGTCTCCAATCCGATGATCCTAGATTTGGCCACCCGCAAGCTATCCCCCTTGTCCTCCCCTTGCGATTAGTGCCAAGCACTTGGCTGAGTGCGTCTGTGGACAAAGATGCCTTGTCAGCATCAAATTGCGACTCATGCACTTCCTTAAGCTTTGACTGAAACGAAAAAAAGCACATGATTAGTTAAATAAGTAAAAAAATTATAACGTAATTAACAAAAAGTAAATTGTCGAATTACTTACAATCGTGGCCACGATGCTCGGGGACACCTCCTTATCCTTCCCCTTCTTCGTTCGAATAGCCACAGAAGTATCGAGTCTATGTGGCCTACCCCAAGGGCCACTCCCCGTCCCCTGAAATAAAATAATGCAAAATTAGTATTGGCCTCGCAAAGTAAAATAATGCAGAATGGTATATTTCTGTAATTATAGAAAAATTAAATCTTACCATCATCCTATGCTCCACCACGGCGTAAGACGTCCGGCCGGAGTAGTGCACGTCCGTCTTTTTCTCCCGATTTTCCCTCCTTGATTGGCGAGATGCCAATTGTCACTCTTCGATCTCATTGTCAATGAACTTTTGCCATTATGCCAATGAGATAGGCTCCTTCAGCGGGACGGAGTCACGCATTCGGATAATGGACTCTCGAGTCTTCTCAAAGTACCGGGTCCACATATTTTTCTTCCACGTCTTATATTTCTCCCTCAACTGCTCCAAGACGGAATCGCGTAGTTTTGGATCCAGGCTGAATTATTCCAGTCCAACAAATATAATGTTAGTTGCGAATAAATATAAATATAAAATGAAATTGAAATTGAAATTGAAATTGAAATCGAAATCGAAATCGAAATTGAAATTGAAATATTCATATAAATATAAATACATTACCTGTAGTGCCGCTCAAATAGCTAACTTGAGCTCATTTGGCACCTCCCTCCAACTAGTGTACCCCGAGCCGATGATCGTCTTTACCAACATGAGGGATCTCCCTAATAGCCATGTCTTGTTCTCGATGGCCATCCATAATTTTCCATATTTGGGGAGCCTAGGGGCTGAGGAGCCCTCGTCGCCTCCGCTACTACCGAGCCCAGACGACATCATCATAATCAGCATCATCATGTTAATACCTGAAGGAGACATTTTTTGTTGAAAAATGTTTTTATTAGTACAAATCAAAATGAATTAGAAGAAAACATGCAAATATGTACAATTACTACATATCCAAATGAATTATTATTGTTTAACATCTCAATTCTGAATTCCAAAACAACAGCATCTAACTCATAATATGTACAATTGCTAAAAATCCGAAACATCCCCACCCCCACCCCTACTGCCCACACACACGCACACTACACAAGCGTGAAAATAATAAAGTGCAAATCAATGAAAAGCATTAAAAATGGATTGATAAAGTACAAATTGGAATATTTATTACAAATTGAAAAATTGTTTCAAATTCGGGTTATCATAAAAAATGGACTGATATTCGGTAGGAGCAGCCAAGTCATCCACACTACCATTTAGACGCTTTGGCGTATGTAGAACAATTGACCACGGCTCGTTGTTGATATACTCCGAGTAAAATACTTGGTTGGCCTTTTAAAATGCACAAACAAATGGCTCATCGCTCACGTGGTCGTTGCTCTTCAACTTGGACAAGTCAACCATGATCAAATTGGTGCCAGGATCAACTTTACAAGCATTTTTATCCTCAACTCTTACCCAGTCACAACAAAATACAACATCTTTGAAGCTTATATAATCCAATTCAAATATATTTCGAATTACACCATAGTAAGTCATTTCAGCTTCAACGAGGTTTTTATCTTTTGCGCTCGCTCGAAAGAAAGTAAGAGTCTTGTATGAAATTCCCGAGTTCTGTACATTTATATTTTCCTCGTACACTTTTGCGACGAATACGTAACCGTTCAATCGATACTTTTTGTACTCTTGTGCCAGGAACAAGGGTCCAGTGGCTAGACGAGCAAGCCTTGATGTCGCATCACCCGTCTTTAAGAGCTGAGAATATAGATAAATTAATTAGATTAGTTGTAAAGTTTGAGCATAATGTAACGTTATATAACGACCATTTTCATTATAATTACCTCTTGTGACAACCACAACCTAAATTCGTTGTCTGATTGTACCATTGTTTTTCATCTTTTATTATTATCACAGGCTTCATATTTTCTGCATATTACAAAATTAATCATGTATAAAATAATCTAAAATAATGTAAAACTTAAAATAATTTAATCTAACTTTTTTCATTCTTCGACATCTTCATGTGTGTCAAATATATAACAAGCTACTTGTTCATGTTGCAAACTCATTAATTTCACTCGTTTTCCCATCACATGACCACCATCATCGAAGAACTCATCAGTGTCATAAATGTTGGTCGAGTCAGGCATATATTCTCGAGTAAATTGATGACTCCACGGTGATATATTCCTCTGCAATTGATCCTGCAATGTATCGCATATTCTTGACGTAATCTTTAAAAAAATTTATTAATCTTTCAAACAGATACATCCATCGATATCTAATGGGACCACAAAGAAGTGCCTCGTTGCATAGGTGTACCAACAAGTGAACACCTTACCATTCTTACACCTAGCACACGGACACAGAAACTCTTCATCATTATGACATCTCTTTGCGTATTTTACAAATTCATTAGCACATCTCCAAAACACATCCCCCATTCTATTTGTCTTACTCATCCACTCTTTGTATTTCGGATATCCCATCACAGCTACCACAACTAATCACCTATTAAAGGTAAGAAGCGTATATTCATGGATTAGTATAAACAAAACTTAGATTTATAATATGTTTCTTTTAATTATGTCTTATTTATATTCGATTTTTAAATTTCAAATTCAAATTCAATTTATAATAGAAATTCCTATTTCCTCCATTTCCTCTAAAGGGTGAGTGGTCATATCCCATTCAAGACCGCATATTTCTGTAATATACTTAACAGCTCATGCACATTGTTACGATTTGATAAAAATTCGACAGCATATCCCCATAGTTCTCCAAGTACACGACGTAGATTGGCAAGTGTGAGTGTTATTTCAATGGATCAATTGAAATAACAGTCACACTTATCAATCTAGTATGTACCCAGAGAACATTAGGATACGACTGCAGAACTTCCTCCAAAAGTAACAACTTTAAGCCACTAAGAATATTATTATACAGAAATTATACAGTCCCAAACGGGACAATTCGAGAGATCTCATTACAGGGGTAATGATTCTCGAATGGGTCTAAGGGCTATTGAATGCGTACGCATAAGAACTAGAAGGCTGGTATCTATACGCACTATGTATAATTTCAAGTATGTTTCATTTAATTATCATACTATATATATATATATATATATATATATATATATATATATATATATATATATATATATATTGTTCGTGATACAAAGTAATTTTCAAAAAAAGATGAAAAATTCCACCCCTATATGGACAATAATCCAGTGGTCATGCCACTTTTAAAATTAACCAACCGAACATCGATCCACTATAATCCAACCGCAATGGCAATAACAAATGTGTATTTCGTACTCCTAATTCATCTAATCAATTAATTCTTTTCATCAATTAAAGTATACAATTATTAATTTACTAATTTACAATGAGGGGCAATCCTACTTGCATATGAAAGGGGCACTAATTATTAATTTACTAAAAAATTAAGAGAGAATTATATTTAAGTCCCATTTGTCACGTCAACATACATATAAGTCCAATTGACTTTTCAACAACCATATAGGTCCTATTTAAACTTTTTAGGGATTTTTTTCACAATTTTACCCTTTTTAAAATCAATCATCCGTAACTTCCTCTAGGAAGTTACATAAGTGGTTGGACTTTTTTTTAATCTTAAAATGATCATAATTTTTTATTCACAAATCCGTTTTTCGCAAAATTACTATGTTTGAAATCTGCTCGACGAGATCTATCAAACAAGATCCAGGACGCCTATATAATTTCAAAGAAAAAAAATTACACAAACAGTAAACTTTACTGTATGCATTAGAATATGAAATAGTTTTATATATGTGACATTTTCACAAGCAGACAGTAACATTTACTGTGCTAATATATATATATATATATATATATATATATATATATATATATATATATATCCGGTGGATCCAAATCCTCTTTGTCCAAAATTACCTTATATTTGAAGATTCGCACTAGCGCCATCCAATCCTTACCCCCATTGTTGAAGATTCAACGACCTTCATCAAAGCTCCGATTTTGGGTGGGTAGTGGTGGCATGTGGTGCCATTGGCGCAGACCTTTGAAAATAAAAGACTTTTGAATAAATGGGTTCTGGATCCACTGGAGTGGCATGGGGTGTCGCTGGCACGGACCTTTGAAAATAAGAGACTATTGGATAAATGAGATTTGGATCCTTCGGAGTGCCAGTTTGAGGTGAGTAGGGGTGTCATTAGGTACCGATGGCGCAGACCTTTAAAACTAGGAGCATATTGTATATATATATATATACTATGTAATGTGATAACACAGAAAATGTTATTGTTTGTGAAAATGTCACAGATATTAAACTTTACTGTATACACCAGAAAATAAAATAGTTTTATATTTGTGACATTTTCACAAACAATAGCACTTATTCTGTTAATATATTTATGAAATAGTTTTATATATATAACATTTTCACAAACAGTAACATTTACTGAGTTAATATTACACAATATATATATATATATATATATATATATATATATACATGGTAGATCAAAACCTCTTTTTTTTCGAAATTACCATATTTTTAAAGGTTTGCGCTAGCGACATTCAATCCCCACCACTACCCACCCCCATTGTCGGAGCTTCAACGACCTTCACCAGAGCTACGATTTGGGGTGGGTAGTAGTGGCATAGACTGCCACTGGCGTGGACCTCTGAAATTAAGAGAATACTATATAAATGAGGTTTGGATCTACCGGAGCTCCGGTTTGGGGTGAGTAGGGGTGGCATTGGGTTAAAATTATATCTGTAACATTTTCACAAACATTAACATTTGGAAAATGATATTGGAACTGATTTTTTTATCGAAAGTGGAGATACCGAATTAGGTGGCGGGTTTCTATCGGTTAGTTTGTGGGGTCCACGCCAGTGGGATCAAAGAACCCACCAATAACACGCTGCCACGTGTGATTTCTGTCAAAAATTATGTTCTAATAGAAGTGTTCTTAACATTTACTGTGTTCATATAAAACAATATATATATATATATATATATATATATATATATATATATATATATATATATATACGGTGGATCCAAACCTCTTTTTTTTATATTATCTTATTTTTAACGGTCCACGCTAGCGGCATCCAATCCCCACCACCACCCACCCCCATTGTCGGAGCTCCAAAAACCTTCATCAGAGCTCTGATTTGAGGTGGCATGGGATGCCGATGTAACATTTTCACAAACAGTAACATTTATTATTTGTGAAAATATTACAAATATAACCCTAACCCAATGCTACCCATACTCACTCCAAATCGGAGTTTTCGGTGGATTCAAACCCCATTTATCCAATATTCTCTTATTTCATAAGGTCCGCGCCAGCGGCACCCCATGTCACCTCTGATGAAGGTTGTTGGAGCTCCAACAATGGGGGTGGGTGGTGATGGGGATTAGATGCCGCTAGCGCGGACCGTTAAAAATAAGACAATATCAGAAAAAAGAGGTTTGGATCCACCGTAGCATGGGATGCCGATGTAACATTTTCACAAACAGTAACATTTATTATTTGTGAAAATATTACAGATATAAACCTAACCCAATGCTACCCATACTCACCCCAAATCGGAGTTCCGGTGGATTCAATCCCCATTTATCCAATATCCTCTTATTTCATAAGGTTCAGGCCAGCGGCACCCCATGTCACTCCAAATCAGAGCTCTGATAAAGGTTGTTGGAGCTCCGACAATGGGGGTGGGTGGGGGTGGGGATTAGATGCCGCTAGCGCGGACCGTTAAAAATAATACAATATCAGAAAAAAGAGATATATATACTGTGTTATAACAAGGTAAATGTTACTATTTGTGAAAATGTTACATATATAAACCTAACCCAATGCCAACCCTACTCACCCCAAACCGGAGCTCCGGTGGATCCAAACCCTATTTATTCAATATTCTCTTATTTCCTAAGGTCCGCGCCAGCGGCACCCCATGTCACCCCAAATCAGAGCTCTGATGAAGGTTGTTGTAGCTCCGACAATGGGAGTGGATGGTGGTAGGGATTGGATGCTACTAGCGCGGACCGGTAAAACTAAGACAATATCAGAAAAAAGAGGTTTCGATACATATATATATATACACTGTGTTATAACACAGTAAATATTACAGATATAAACATAACCCAATACCAACCCTACTCACCCCAAACTGAAGCCTCGATGGATCCAAACCTCATTTATCAAATATTCTCTTATTTCCTAAAGTTCGCTCCAGCGGCACCCCATGTCACCCCAAATCAGAGCTCTGATGAACGTTGTTGTAGCTCCGACAATGGGGGTGGGTGGTGGTGAGGATTGGATGCCGCTAGCGCGTACCGTTCAGAATAAGATAATATCGAAAAAAAAGAGGCTTGGATCCACCGTATATATATATATATACTATGTTAAGACATTAAATGTTACTATTTGTGAAAATGTTACAAATATAAACCTATTTCTCTTTCTGGTGCATAGAGTAAAGTTTACTGTCTGTGTAATTTTTTTTTTTTGAAATTATATAGGCTTCATAGATCTTGTTTGATAGATCTCGTCGAGCAGATTTCAAAAATAGTAATGTTGCGAAAAACGGATATGTCGATTAAAAGTTATGATCATTTGAAGATTAAAAAAAAAAAGTTCAACTACTTATGTAACTTCCTACGAATAGTTTTAAAAGGGTAAAATTGTGAAAAAAAGTTCCAAAAAATTAGGAGTAGGATTTTTACATAAGAGGAAAACATGATGGGGCTAAAATGTCTAAAAAAAATCTATTAGGATCTAAATGAGAATGCCTCAAAAATTAACAAGCAATCAATATTTAATCAATCAATTCTTTTACAAGGGGCACTACAATATGAGGGGCAATATTTAATAAACCAATAAAAATTTAATTAAAAAAACTACACACACGCACGCATATATACACACACACACAGACGCACATATACACCCCCCACCCCCTCCCCCAGCCTTGCCCCCCCCCCCCCCCCACACACACACACGCATATATACACCACACACACACACGCACATTTACACACGCCTATATACACACACATATACATAAATGGAAGAGAAATAGAGAGAGAAAACGTACTAAAATCGTAGAGAGAGAGAGAGAGAGATGGAGGGAATAGAAATCGGTGAGAAAAAAGAAGAGGGAAGGTTTTTTTACTGACAGAATTGTCACAGACATGTCACGATCTTTGATCGTGACAACTTTATAAGTTTATCACGGTCATTGACCGTGATAAGTCCGTGACAAATACAGTTGTCACGTGCTTGTCACGGTCAATGACCGTGATAAGCCTTTGTTGCGGCCTTGTCACGGTCATTGACCGTGACAAAAAATGCATGTTTTTTTTTTGTCACGGTCAATAACCGTGACAGCGCTGACCAGTTGAAGGATGTCAATTTGAGCATTTTGGTGTAGTAATGGCTTTGTCAGTAGCTCGGCTGATGCTTCTATGTTCATTAGACACCAGTCAACACAAGTTACTATCATCTTGGTGCATGTTGATGATATTTTACTAACTGGTAGCCATCCTTCTTCCCTACTAATCTCTATGAAAGAGTTGGGGTCTCTACACTACCTCTTAGGAATTGAGGTTCAATCCACCTCCAAGGGGCTCATTCTGTCTCAATCTAAATATGCTCTTGATATTATCACCAAGGCTGGTATGATTAATTTCAAACCTAATTATTCTCCTACAGCTTCTAAGATTCCTGTTGTTCCAGATACTAGGCTTCAATACCTGACTACTACCAGACCAGATATCACTTATGTTGTACACTGGGTCTGCCGGTTCATGCATCAACCACTAAACATGCATTTCTCAGCTCCCAAGAATACTCAAGTACCTCAAAGGCACACTCAATCATGGCCCTCTACCCCTTGTTGGCTATACTGATTCAGACTGGGATGGGGGCTCTCACGATAGAAGATCAACCTCCAGCTTTTGTATTCTCTTAGGTTATAATCCCATCAACTGGTCCTCTAAGAAACAACTGGTCCTCCACTCCCCTTATTTGGTGTGACAACATTGGAGCTCTATCTATCGCTGCTAACCCTGTATTTCATGCTCACACAAAATACATTGAAGTAGACTATCATTTCAGAAGAGAAAAGGTTGTATCCAAATAATTAAAAGTTGCTCACATTGCTTCAATTGATCAGTTAGCTGACATATTTACCAAAGCTCTCCCAATTGCAAGGTTCAAGTATCAAGCTACAGTTGCTACCTCACTGTCAAGTTGAGAATGCCTCGTCAGTTGCCTCCTCTCCTCAACTTGCGGGGGACTGTAAGCCAAACAAGACCTTAAGAGTCCCGCTGTACAACAAACTGTTTCAGTTTTCTGTTATTTCTAGTATATTTCTGTTGTGAAGTCAGTTACATACACTTCTTGTAAGTCGATATAGACTCCTGTATCATTATGAATCAATATTACAAGTTTTCCTAATTCTGAATTTACACAAAACCCATAAGAAATAAGATGGTTCAAATTTTGGTAATTACTTATCATCATCGCATTGACATCAAAACATGCACATGCAATGTAAACTGTTTTCAGTCATTATCCAACACGCATGCAACGTAAACTGTTTTCAATCATTATCCAAAAAGAAAAAGAAAATTCATTACAATCACCATTTGATGGTATCATGCACACATTTCAAGATTTGACATAGAAGTCTACACCAGATCATCCTCCACTCCAGGTCCCATTTCACAAGAGAAATTTGGATAGCCAGAAGAAAAAGAATCAATATCAATCTTTAAAAAACGAAAACAGGCTTTCCGCTTTTATTGAATAAAAAACCCAAAAGCCTAACTTACACTGTTACATACAAAAAATATGATAGATATAGCCCGTAAGAAAAAAATATCCCAACCCACACGCTATCCTCCTCCCCCACCGACCCCCCCCCCCCCCCAAAAAAAAAAAAAAGAATAAATAATGTTACACCAACCTCAGATGACAATATATAACTACGAAAAAACTCGATTAGGTTGAAGTGCTTCAATGTCTCGTTGATGCCCCTGGATTGGAAACTGGACTATTGGAACTTGGTGGGGCTTCACTCTGTGGAACATCTGTTATTGATTGTGGTTGGATGGAGGTAGGAGATATCTCCTTCATTTCTCTAGGACTTATTGGTGGAGAGACCTGATGAGGAGATGGTGGGGATGTAGGTGAGGTGGGTGGAGAAACAGAGAGCATCCTGGAGACTGCAGAAATTGGGTATACTTCCGTAACCTCTTCAATGCCTTCGTCTAAATACACAACATCCTGCATTGTTAGTTGGTGATATTCAACAATTTCCCTTAAGAAGCGGTTCTCGCGGGTATATATGGAATTCTCGTGTGCCAAACGAGCCTTCTCAGCCAAAAGTGTCTCGAGTTGAAGACGTATCTGACATTGCAAGGATGTACAGTAAAAATGTCTCGTCAATACATGAATAATTCATTACACAAATTGAAAAAATGAAAAAAAAAGATACACAGGTAGCGCCTGCTCAGTGATATTTTGGATGCAGTTTTTAAGAAACCATTCAATAATTTCAAAATTTATTGAATGGTTCATTTATAAAAGGTGACATGAAATAAAAACTGCATACCTAAAATACCCTTTAGCAATCTTGTTATTATACGTATTATAAATTTATTTATTTTTCACATGTACTACCATTAAGTAATGTCCGTAGCCAAATCTGTCTTGAAAAAAAAAAGAATATATATATACACACACACACAGCAAGCTTCCTATGCGAACCTAAAAATAAGTCCGCACCATGCAGATCTTTTTTTTAAATACAAAAAAAAAAAAAAAATTGTTGTTGTGTGTGGGTTTTAAACATTTCAAGGTACCCCTAAAAGAAAGCTTCAAATGATTTTTAAAAAATTGGTCAATATTTGGGAATTTTTGTAATTACTTCAAAAATTGTGAAACATTGACCAATTTTTTTAAAATAGTAAAAAAAATCATTTTGAGATGATTTTTTTAGGGGTACCCTTAAGGTTTTATGAGTAGTTATTAAAATTTAATATATTTTTAATGAACTTTTATGTCTTCACAAAAACTATTATTGAGGATTCCTATGGGAAAGTAGGAATTCCACTTATATTTGATGAATTTGATACCACCAACTCTCCCACCAAGGAGGCAATTCCATTGGACCAATTTCCCATGCAACTTAACATTATATCAAACGCATGAATGTTTCAAAGAAATCACATTCACTCTACCGCGTACCATACGGGGCCTTATAGTGTGTACACTGCGTGTGCATAGTGTGTTTGTATCAAAATTCATATAATAGAATGATCGCAAGGCCATCTCAATCGATCATTTCCACCAAGACACATTTCTATGTTAGATTTGCAAAAAAAAAAATAGAAAAGTTCTCCCTTCTTGGTTTCTATTATGCTTTTCGATATGATGTGGCAAATGAGTAATATAGATTCTTCTTTCTAAATTTAGAATTTGTAAAATAAATTTTCTATCTAATGTGAATTAAGATAGTAATTCCAATCACCATCTCCCTGTGAGAAAAAATCCACTAAATGGGACCCACTCTCTCTTTATAGAAAATACCAAAGTAAGATAGGAATAAACACCACTGGTGATACATTTTTTTAGTTTGTCTTTCAATGTTAAAAAAAATCACTGAAGACAGAAATTTTTTTATAAAAGACTTAACACATGAGAAAGAAGGTGATTATAAAAAAAACATTGGACAAAGTGTCAGGGTGAACAACTTGACTACATTAAGTGAGAGGAACCTAGAAAATTCTCTCAAGGGGCAGGATGCGTGGAGGAAGGAAGGGCAAAGAAGCCGTGCTTGCTGGGTGTAGCCTTAAAGGCCTTAATAGATAGAATTTGAGTACTCAAATCATATGAATGATAATTTACGACACCACAAAAAAGAACGCAAAGAAAGAAAAGGTTTTACTTTAAAAACGTTGCTGAACAAAAGGAAATAAATGTATACCATATCATCATCTTCAGGGTTGACCCCCTTTTCACGAGCCTCTCGAAGGACTCTATTTTCATCTTCTAGTTGAGAACATCGTTGCTTTGCAAAAGCCAAATCTGCTTTGATAGTTTTCAGCTCCCGTAGAAGAACTTTTGCCTTTGCAGCTGTTGCCATTGCCACCTGTGATACAAAGCAGAAGCCAGCAATGCATGTCACCAGCAAGGAGATACATGAAGTCATTCAAAAAAAAATTCAATTAACACGACTTGAATTATTGTATGATATTGAATGAGCTGTAAACCTATCATTTTACCAATTAACTTCGGCGTAGATTACTTTTTACGTCGATTAAATTTTGAGGCAGATTTTTTTTTATATAAATACTGCTCTATGAGGATCTTTTAATTCAAAACAAAAAGAGGGTTAAGCAATCATCTCCGAAGCTAACAATCGTCATACTTTCTATTTTTCTTCCTAACACATGGCAACTTTAATCATGTTGTATCTTTAGAAAATCCTCTTCCCTGGCCTTAGTTGTTTTAATCATGAAAATAGCATACTGGCCTTAGTTGCTCGAGTCATGAAAATAAGATACTGACATATCTATCAGTTTGACTATCATAGTCCTTATATATTCGACCCAGGGCCTCCTCTTTGAAGAAAAAATGAAATTAAAAATATTAGACACAGTTGCCACATTGAAACACAATTACACATTTGCCACCTTACGTCGCGAGATGCTTTGAGTTGAGTTTCTTGGGTCGTCTGTACACCAGAGACCTGATTCTGTTCCTCGGGATTGGTTCCTTTTCTCATGGTTTGCAGTTTGCGGGTTTCTTGAATGATGTCTGCGGTCTTATTCTCCACAATACTACGTCCTTCCTGAAAATCAAAAGAAAAAAAAAATATATATATATATATATATATATATATAATAAAGCAAGATCATTTCTGTTGGTACAAATTGGTAGGGAACTATAAGCTTGAAAAATTCATACGGTGGGATTTAACCCCATTCATTGCAAGCCGTGGTACACTTCTTAATGAACAATTCAACTAGTTAATTATGTGAACATTCACTGCCTCATCTTCTCCCTGTAAAATGTAAAGCATCGATCCACAACAAAATAAAATTAAAGAAATTCCAAGACTGGAGATTAAAGAGGGACTGGCCATTTGATAGGTTTGAATACTAGAAGGAAGCGACACAGTTATGGATGGCCAAGTTTGTCACAGCCCAAAAATAACCAGTTTTTATTTTTCAGAGTTTATGCTCCAGGATTAGAATTTGAACACCAATTACAACAGATAGATACCTGTATTCTCAGCAGTTATAAGTTGATAAAAGAAAAATATTGATACTTAAAATAAACATTATGTCAATACAGAGGAATAAAATCCGGCATCAGCATAACTGATTTGCACTGATGTGGGTCCTTCTAGGGGCATGATCAGAAAAACAAGGGGGATATTTTCAGATTCTGGATATGATTAATTCGGGATTTGAATCACTATTATCGTTTAATTTATTGTTTATCTTGAAATCCTTTATATATTTTACCATAATTAGGTCTCTGGAGTCTTCGTATAAATAAAAGCCTGGGCCTCCTCTTGTAATCATACTTTTTACGTTAAGATTATCATTTGAGAGAGGTGAAAATCTTATGATCTGGTGAATAAGATAATTTATTAGCCGTAGTGTCTAAATTCAGTGACACTCCCTTTTGGTGTAGTAGTCATGTCGTTTATTCTAGAGAGTACGGATCAGGTGGCACAAATCGCTATCGGAGTGACCTTGAAGGGGTTGAGTAAGAGAAGAATGCTCGATTCTTTATTTCCACAAGGGAGGTTTAAGTTTCTTCTCTTTAATAATATTATTTATTGCATTATCTATGCATTCCATCGCTTCCATGTAACCCAAAAAAAGGCTACTAGCTCTTGGTTATAGATACTGGTGGATCACACCCGCTTTTTATTAAAAATGTCATCAACAATTGATGCAGTCTGATAAAGTAATCAACTGAATAAGATTCCATGATTTCCTTTCATTATTAGCAAGAATGTTTGGACGAGATTTACCCCCCATCCGGCCAAATCTATAACCACACCAGCCCTCATTTCGGTTGTGTCAAAGATGTGTCACTGTTTGTGACTCCATGCTCTGCTGCAGATTCAGAAGCATCCCATGGTGCACCTGTTTCAGATGCTGTGTGGGTCTTTTTGGCTCTTAAACATGTTTCGCAACAAAAGACATTTGATGGGCCTTCATCAGATAATATATGTTGGATGCCTTCAACAGCATTGTTTTGCTGCCACTCATCATATGGGCATCTCCATCGGATGGGTTCGCTGCTGGGTTTAAGTTGGGGCATTTGGGGTGTTTTAGCCCTTTTTGACCTTGGGTATAAATAGAACAATGTGAGGGATTTTTCATCGGGTTTTACTGATATTTATTAAAAAAAAAGGCAAGAAAGTGAGAGAGGTTTAGGGTTTCTAAACTTTATTGCAATGGAGATTTGGGTGTATTTGGAATTGGGTTGCGAGTGAGAATACTCTTATAAGATATTAAGATCCCACCATTGTCACCAATTTTCTCAAGTATATTTGGGTGTATTTGGGATTTGGGTTGAGAGTGAGAATAACTGTAATAAGATCCTACCCTTGTAACCTCTTTTCTTAAGTTATGGAATTGTTTTCTCATAGGCAACCGAACCATGTTAAATTTCTTGTGTTCATCTTTGTCGTTGTTTGGCTTGCATTTCTATTATCTTGCACAACAGCACAGGATAATAGAAATGTCCAAGATATAGAAATGTAAACAAGCAAAACAAATACCAAGATAAACACATATATGTATATATCTCCTTGTATTGTTTGGGTTTTGCACAATTGGAGCATAACACGCGGCTATCGCCATGACCAACCCAACCCACGCCCCAGTGAGAAGTGCACCGCTTGTTCTGTTGGATATATTTAAGAACCCTATGCAAAATAAGTCAAATTAAGATCCCGACTATGATGATTGAGGAGAGGTAGAAGCAATAGTTTATATGGTCGAGGATCAATTGACAACCTCCATGTGCCATCCAACCTCTTGCTACCCACCCTTATGGGTACGTCACACACAACTCGAGTTGAAGAAGATACCTTGGCATTATCTATGGTTTTCTACGATGAACACGGCTATCGTCGTGACCTACCCAACCCACATCCCAGCAAGAAGTGCACCTCATGGTCCACCAGTTCTGGAGGATATGTTTGAGAACCCTTGAAAATTGAGTCAGATTCAGATCCGGACTTTGATGACTGAAGAGATAGAAGCAGCAGTTTAATATGGTCAAGAATCAACCGACAACCTCCATGTGCCATCCAATCTCTCGCTACCCACCCTTGTGGGTACATCGCACTCAATTCAAATTGAAGATACCTTGGCATTATATAATGTTTTACAACATGCAAGGAACGCAAATTACCAGTAAACAGGTTCAAAAGACCCCAACAAATAGATGTTTACCACTTGTACATTGCACACAAACTAATGACGTAACTTCAAAGAAACCCTCTCTTGTCCAAAAATTTGGAAAGAAAACAGCAATTCAAAAATCCTCCATGTTGTTAAACATAATATGTGCATCAAATTACTATCATCAACAAGGTCTCTTCAGAGACACAATCTGAGCCCAGATTCGACTCGCGTGGTAATTGTTAAATTGTATATTTCCTGGTGATTCCTTTGAAAGCTTTGATGATAATAATTGGGTACCCATATTATGTTTAACAACATGGAGGATTTTCGAATTGCGGTTTTCTTTCCAAATTTTTGGACAACAGAGGGTTTCTTCAAAGTTACTTCATTAGTTTGTGTGGATAATATTCCACATGTTTGGTAATTATGTTATCTGATGTTTTGTGATCCACTCCTCCTGACGGCATGTTCAGAGAACAAGTTTGAGTTTGTCTACAATTGTTTGCTTCAGTTGAGGCTCGTTTATTTGCAATTGTCAATAAGTCTTGCGTTATATGTCATGGAAGAATATCTTTTTAAGAGGGTGAGCCCGACCTAGTTAGTAATACTTACATAAAGATCAGCCTTTTGAAGTGGGGAAGAATGATGGACACATGCGATATCTTCTAAGGGTGTGATCAGCAAGGAAGAGGGGTGGGGGAGAGGGATATATTTTCAGGTTCCTTAATTTTAGGTATTATTTAATTATTATTATTATCTTTTAGTTTCCTTGTTTATCTTTCCTTACAATGAGATAGTTATTTATTATAAGTAGGACTCAAGAGTTTTTTTTTTTAAAGGCCTATGCCTCCTCTTGTTATTGAACTTTTTTTATGTGAATCGAGGGCATTATTGTCATTTTGGGGCATATTAATATTTTATCTTATTTTTGTTATTTTTCTTTTATCTTGTTATTGTATTTTCTTTTGTTTTGCTTTAGTATTTAAAGGTAAGGAGTAGTAATGTCATTTTTGTAATTAGGGTCTTAGCTTGAAGCCTAAATTACTCCTTCCCTTTAAATACCCCCATGTAAACCTCATTTGAGGTAGACTTGAATTTTGAAATAGAAAATAGTAAGAAAATAGTATTTCTCTCTCTAAGTGTGTGTTTAGATATTTATAGGAGCCTTTTATCGTATAGTTTACGTCAAATTGGTGTACCGGTGTTTATTTATTTATCAAATCGTTCATTACCCTTCAATGGCTCCCAAGAAATCGAAACAACAAAATTAAGAGATACAAAGAATTGAGGCACTTTGATGAAAAGCAAACCCTAATTTCCCAAGATCGCACTTTGTTGAAAAGCAAACCCTAATTTCCCAAGACCTCACCCAAAAATTCGAAACCCTACTCCAACTATTCTCCATAAACCCACCCTCCACCACCACCCAGCCCCAACCCCATTGCCTAATCCCCCCTACCCATGCCCCCTACTGCTGGCAGCCCCCTAAACCCTAGCCATACCCACCCCGCAACCCTAAACCTACCTTTCCCCAACCACCTAACCTCCGCCCCCCGTCTCACCGCCTGACTGCCCAGACCCAAAACCCCACCCCAAACCCAGTCGACATTAGCCCCGACCCAAGAAACCCTTCACTCCAACCCTATTCTGCCCCGGCTCAACCCACTTCATCCCCCCACTACCCCGCGACCCATCCCTTGCCTCTCCAGGCCCCCTCCGATCAACCCCCCAACAGCCCGCCCCACCTCGCCTCATTTTCCAACCCAATAGGCACGGGAAAACCTCCAAGCCCACCTGGTGGCCCATCAAACCCTCACCTGCACTATTCCAGCCCTCCAAAACCATCCTCCTACCCCGACCCGAATCCAAAATACCACCTACCCACCTATCGCATCCCTGTCCTAACCTGCCCCCATTTTTTGGGTCGTCCACTTCCTACCTACCCCCTCCGACCCCCACTGACCCATTGCCCCACCACCATGATGCCGGACCCCTTCTTGGATCATTCCCACACCCACCTGACCCAAATAATGACCCACACCCTTTGTCGAGCCTCGTACCTGCCTTATACCCCCATCCAACCACGTATTCGCACCCTTCGGCATTATACCCACCTGAGGCATTTACCCACGACCCGGCCTATATTCCAACCTCCATGGTGTATTCGATTACCACCCAGAGCCCTCAACCACCCAGGTGGGACTCCCGATCACCCCTAACCCCCGCTTCCACACCATACACCCTCCCACCACGCTCTCTCTCTACTCCATTCCAATTCCTCCTCATCCTCCTTTGAGTTTGGGGATAGCCACCATAGTATTTTAGAGTGGATACCTCTGCCCCCACCTGATGCCCACCGTTTTGCGCCACTATGGGACCGGCACTGTTTTTATTGCGGTGAGCGTGCCCACTTGATTGGCACGTGCCCTCACTATCCCCGCCAGTGTTTTAAATAGCTCACTATCGCGAATGCAATAGTGCGCTATTGCCTTTTGCGACGGGAAAAGGCAATGCAAATAGGTGTGCTAACTGGGATGTTGCTGTTGGGTGCGCTATTGGGCGCAATTTGACGCGATTTAGTGCAAAAGTGCGCAAACCTGCGCTATAGCCGCGCGATGCATGTTTTTTTTAAACCCTCTGGCTTACCAAAACTGCGTCGCGGCATCGTTTTGGTTAGTACAAAGGTTAAAAAAAAAAGGTAGACACTTCCTTATTCACTTTTGACAGCCTTGATCTAAAATAAAACCTTATCATAGTTTTGACAGTCCCAACATAACAAAACCCTTCCTCAATCACTTTTAACAACCACGATCTTGAAAACCAAAAAAATAAACCTCATTAACAGTGCTCTCCAGACTCTTCCTTCCACAATTCGGCAGCCCCGATCCAACTTTGGTAAGAATTTACACAAATCTTTTTATTTTTTATTTTTATGTTTGTCAATTTTTGAAAAAACTCATTTGGTGTTAATTTATTTTTGAAACTTCATGCCTTTGAGATTTTTGGAACTATATCGTCCTATTTTTGTGTTTTATTTGGAATGTTGTAGCACTTTATGACTATATTTGAAATGATTTGGAGTGGTTGTTTGAGCTTATTTAATTATTTATATTTGTTACATGTTTTTCAAATTAAAAATCTGGAATGCACGAATTGCTTGCGCGATACGCGACGCTATTTGCGCGATGCGATTTTGGAACTAAAACGCGACACCCTGCGTGACCGCGATTTAAAACATTGATCCCCGCATTCCCCCAGCACGTTCATCCTCTTCATCCACCACTTGCACAGATATCACCCCCTCCCGCTGATGTTGTTCCGCCTATGCCAGGTGATGCGATAGGTCTTAATGATCGTCAGGAGGAGGGCCCAGTATCTATCTATAGCTCTTCAACTGCTATCTCGGAGCCTCCATGGGGATATTCGCGTTGACGTTCCCATGTTTAACGAGCGATTCTCCCCGGATGCCATGATTGATTGGTTAGTATCGATGGAGACGACTTTTGACAACATGCGGGTTCAGTGTCGCTCTTGTGTTCTCCTCGTAGCCACCAAATTTTTGGGATTCGCCTGGGTTTAGTTGAACAACCTCTGCTACCGTCAGACAGCGGCATGATTGCCCCTTATTCAGACTTGATCTGAGCTGAAGGCTGACCTCCAGGCATCATTTATCCCTCCCACCTATGAGCGTGACTTGTTTGCTCACGTCCAGTTTCTCTGACAGGACACCTCATCAGTAGTGGAGTATACGGAGAAGTTTTAGCTTTTGTGCACCCAAGCCCGCCTCTCCGAGACGGAGGATCAGCAGATCAATCGCTATATATTGGGACTGCAGCCGTACATTCAGCACGGTCTCGACTTGAGGGAGATACCGACATTTCTGAAGGCGGTCGAGTATGTGGCCAAGGTTGAGGCCTACCACACAGCACCCGCAGCTCTTCCGGCTTCACGGACTCCACCTACACTAGTTTTTGCTCCGACTCCTCCAATGACAGCTTCAGTCCCTACATCCACTACTCCCGCTGCTCCACACCCAAGGCCTTCTACCTTTCGGTGCTACAACTGTGGCAATGTTGGTCACTGCGTTTTTTATTGCTCTCTCCCACGATGCCGCGCATTATTAGCGATGGATCATCCACTTGACTATTTGAAATTTGAATGCGTCCGAGGAGCTTCCCTAACATGCTTTTATTACAGTTTTGGAGGGTGATTCAGATGGCCTCCCCCTTTGAGTTAGAGGACGAACTCTTTTCAAGGAGGGGAGATTGATGTGAATCGAGAGCATTATTGTCATTTTTTGGCATATTAATATTTTATCTTATTTTTGTAATTTTTTTTTTATCTTGTTATTTTTTTTTTGTTTTGCTTTAGTATTTAAAGGTAAGGAGCAATGTTTAAAAAGGCGAAAGGCGAGGCGAGGCGTTTTAGTCACGGAGAGGCGAGGCGTAAGCTTCGAGGCGTTTGAGGTGTAAGCCTCACCGGAAAAAAAAAAAGAGCAAAATAATATTAAAAAAATACTAATAAAACCATAAAAATAAAATAACAAAGAAATATAAAATAAAACTACAAAAACAAACATCCTTGAGGACTTTCTCACATAGTTTGACAGTTTTTTGTTCCCCTTAGATAACTTAAAAAAAAAAAGCAATTTGATAAAATCAATTTTAACATATTGGTTATTTTACAATATGACAATAAATTAATCAATGCAAAATCATATTGGCAAAATCATTTTTTTAGCTTCATTCACATATTGGTTATTTGATAAAATGACAGTAAATTAATCAATGCAACTTAACAAGCAAATTTATTAAAAACATTGCTTTTCAAGCTAAGATTAAAAAAACAGCAATTTTATTAAAAAATTAATAAAACGACATCAACCTAAGTTTATTACAAAAAACAGCAACCTTTAAAACATATTAGTTTCTTAATATATATTCAGTTTAGTTAAAGATAACATATTAATCTAAGTTGAAAACCAAAAAACAAAAAACTTTTAAAAAAAAAGTCATATTGAAGTTAATTTAGTACATTTATTTCAAACAAAATCAAATTGATAAAATCCGTTTTTTAGGTTTCATTAACATATTGGTTATTTTTTAAAAATTTCTCTCAAGTTACAATAGTAAATAGTATAAGTTAAGTGCAGTTTTAAAACAAAAAAAATAAAAAGAGTTTTTTTTTTCGCGCCTCGGCAAAAGGGTGTAAGGGGCACCGAGGCGTAAGCCTCAAATTCAACCATGAGGCTTAAGCCTCGAGGAATTTTTTGCCCGCCTCGCCTCGAGGCAAGCCTCGAGGCGTAAGCCTCAAACGCCTTTTTAAACATTGGTAAGGAGTAGTAATGACATTTTTGTAATTAATGTCTTAGTTTGGAGCCTAAGCTACTCCTCTTTAAATATCTCCGTGTAAGCCTCATTTAAGGTAGACTTGAATTTTGAAATAGAAAAGAGTATTTCTCTCTCCAAAGTGTGTGTTGAGATATTTATTGGGGCCTTTTGACATGTAGTTTACGTCATTTTTACTTAGAGGTTTATGATTCCATAAAGATGAAAACCTTATGGGTCGGTGAATGATTATTTTTTCCCCATCTATATACATCAATGGCTAGAGGTTAGAGCATTCTACATATAAATGTGTACTATATCCCTCAAAATCTAGAACTTCGTTTTGGAATTTAGGCCCCCCAGCCCACATTGTTATTGGAAGCAGCCAGAAAACATGCAAAAGCTATTACCAAGGATAGACCTAAATGTGTCTTCATATAGTTGTCCAAGCAAGCAAATTTGAAATTTCTAAAGCTTAAATATTTTACAAATGCATGACTGAAAAATTCACCTCTAAAGCAGTTCCAATGGAGTCACCAATGTGATTCAGGGAAGATGTGAGTGCATCTAGACCCTTCCGAAATCTAGGGTTGTCCATTTTTCTAGATCTCTCCCTCTCAGATGATTGATATGGATGATAAAACTGAATTCCAAGAAGCAACAAAGGAAGGACATAATAAATTAAATATATGGCTATAGTATGACAATTGCATGAACAAGAAAAAATGATTGAAAAACTACCCAGCTTATTTTCTTTTAGCTTCTATCTTTACGTTTTAAGACTTGGAAGTTGATAGTCACCTGATCACCTGTTGAGGTATTGAGCATTTGCGACTTCGTTCCACTAGTTGTTTCAAATTGTTCAGAAATGTTATCATCATCGAGAATTGCTTTAGCTTTCCTTGCAAGAACACCCCAGAATCCTCCTGGTTCATTTGTACTTTTCATCGATGTATAATCATAGGTGGAAGAGGCCTGTGTATCCAGGCATCACAACAAAATCAACATTTACAAATACAAGTGAATGGTATTCAACTCTTCACAAATACAGATCCCATGAGGAAAGTACGAACTTCCAAATTTCTAGTAATTCTACGCTAATACCATTTTGCGATATAATTCGAGGGTTTTTAGGCTTTATTCGCATTTCGTAAGTAAGTTTCAGTGGGCATTAATCTCATGTGTTTTTCTTTAAATAGTAATAGTCCTATAACCGCCTTCAACTGCATATATTTTCAAATTCAAATTTTAATCAGCAATATTCATATGCCTTTCATTTCCTTAGAGAATGACACTGACACTATCATATGGTGAAAGTGCACTACCTACACACACTGTTCAGCTACACAGATCTCATACATCAGTGAATGTACTGTCACCTAACAATTTCACCAAACTGCGTCTCAAAAACTGTATTGGCCTGTAATTATTATATCTGCAGTTCAAAACTTTTATTGCCCTATAATTATGTTTTATACTTCGCATCCTAGTTAGCTTTCTAGCCTCCCACTACGTTGATTTTATATAACAGGATGAGCAAATGCTTTGAACTGCCCATAAAGGAAAATGGGAAAAGGAGGGAAAAAAAGCCCTCTTGAAAATCAATTCACAACAAAAGAAAATATAAAAAATGAAAGACCAGAATGCTACACAAAATATAATTGAATTATCACGTGTTGTATTTCATAATCTTTTTACATCAAATGGATAAGTGACACCGGTGTACTACACTATTGGGTGTTCCTAATGTGTTAAAAGAATACAGAGCCCTATCTCAGACAAGTCGCGTGTCCCTCACATACAAGGCTCGAGTCCCACACAGAAATTGTGTGTATGCTCGGATAGTCACGCTAAGTTGTATGCTGTGAAAACTTGGCCCCTTTCAGAGGTGTAGAGGTTCATATCCCATCCCTTTAGACCTGATTTTAGATTATTTGAGTTTAGTCCTATCTGAGTAGTTTTTCCACACCCCATTCAAGCGTTTTCCTTTTAGTCATTAGTCTTATAAGTGCTCGAAACGAGGTTATCACTAAGTGTGGTGATAGAGACAAATGTCCCATGAAATATTCAACCACCAATCAATAAGATCAATAATTAAAAATAAAATACATGGGATTGGATTCAACTAAAATCATCTCATGTGGGACTAACTACCTGTAATCCCTGATTTAGATCATCTCCAGAGCATTAGAGCATTAGTATTTTGCTCCACCAAAATACTCCAATGCTATTTTTCTCCCCCTAATATCATGAATTTCTCCGAGGCAATCAGCATAGTGAACGTTCCTGCGGCAACCCAATAAATGTGCGCTTTAGTCTCCCGCGGCAATTGGAATACCGCTAGACCAACAATTTACATTATGAGTTGTGATACACAAATACTCCGCTTACTGGGGAGTGCAATTCCCCCCACTTTTAGAGATTGAAACTCAACAAAGGCGGTCGCGTGGTCGGGGTTCTATAACTGGTCGAACGTCGGCCATAGGGATAGGGAGGGAGGGGGGGAGGGCATCGACGATTAATGAAAATTTTTTTTGATGAGGCTCCAACGTACGAACCCGATATCTTCTGGTGTCATTTCCACATGCGGTGCTTGTCATTACTCCATATTCTTGATGGTGTATCTTTGTATGATGACTATTTAGTACAGAAGCGAGACGCGCGTGAACAATGGAAAATTCTAGTCTCCAAAAATGACCGCGGCTTTCCGAATGCTCGGTCGATTCAATTGACGAGTATGTCCGAATTGCAAAGAGCACTTCGATTGAGGTGCTGAATGGATTTTGAGAGACAGTCTACGTCATGCATTCGACTCGACATGTGAAGACACCTACAACTCGGGATGTCCGACGATTGCTCATAAAAGGGAGCAACGTGGTTTCCCTAGCATGCTAGGTAGCATAGAATGAATGCACTCAGAGTGAAAAAACTGTCCGGTGGCTTGGTAGGGACACATCGAGGTCACCCAAAATAGTCCACCTTTGTCAACCACGAATCGAAAACAAAGATACTTCGCACATTGTCAAAAGGGCGCTCGGAAGGATGCGGAACAAGCTTTTGGAATTTTACAATCACAATTCGCCATTGTCAACGGCCCAACTCATCTTTGGGACCGTGATGATCTCATATAATTATGTACAACATGATTGTAGAAGATATAAGGGACGAATCTGACCTTTTGTTGTAGCATCCCGATGACGGGAAAGCTACGAAGCACGAACTAGACACGTAATACGAGATACAACACGACTTGGGACACGAGATTCGTTATTTTTTTTAAATGTAGGATACGGATAAACCGTAATACGTTTAATTTTATTAATATTATATATATATATATATATATATATATATATATATATAGGGAGAGGTTCACAAGTGAACCTAAAAGATGAACTTTTTAATGAACCTTAACAAAAAATACTTAACAATTAATTAATTTTAATTCCTATGTTGTAATTGGTCCGCTTCAGCGGCAACGGACACGTGTGTCGATTGATCCCCAACACCCCCACCCACCCACCCAGGCACCCCCAGGCCCCCCACTCCCATGGCAGCCCTGCTGCCATAAGGGCTGCCATGGTGATGGTGGTGGTTGGGGTAGGGGTGGGGATGAGGGAGTTGGGGATCGATCGACACGCGTATTCGTTACCGCTGGCGTAGACCAATTACAACATAGAAATTAAAAGTAATGAGTTGTTGGGTGTTATTTTGTTAAGATTCATTAAAAAATTCATCTTTTAGGTTCACTTGTGAACCTCTCCATATATATATATATATATATATTCATAACTATTATTTTTAAATATTCAGAATCTTTAATATTTATTTCAAAGTATTTATAATTTGAGTGGTGATAGGGACACCCACTTTTGGGACCCAATTTTGAAACCCACGCATAAGAAAAAAATAGGTACAAATTTTTAATACACATTTTGATGCTGGAATACACAACAATAAGGTATAATTTTTTAATACAATGAGTTTCAAAATTGGATACAAAAGTGGTCTCCCTATCTTTATTCTTATAATTTTAGTTAAAAAAAATAGTTCCTACTACAGGAAGGTTACCCAACTGCCTTCCACTATGGCAACCTTTGATTGTTTCCAGCCCAGCTGTCTTCCAATAAAGTCAAAACCTACTTCAGACAACTTTATTCATCTTGAGCTGCAAAAAGTGAAAAGCTAAAAATAAACATTCTCTCCTTCATACAAAGCCACCTCAGTGGTTAACCCACCCTCTCTCTCATCACTCAATGGAAGAATATAATAGGTGGACCCTTCTCCCTCCTTCAGACCAAATCACCTCCCCTTCGTTTTCAGACTAGCTAACCCCTGTTTCTGTCGTCACTCAATGGAAGAAATAGAAGTAGTGAGTTATCTGTGTTTATTTTTTCTTTTCTCCTTTTTTTTTTCGTTTTTCCGTCTCTCTTATGTTTTTTGTTATCTTTTTGTTGTTTTTAAGAGTATCCAATCAAGCCCAATTAAAAATTAAATAAAAAATGGGACACTCACGGACGCATGCATCATGTCGTGTCAGAACGTATCCCCTAAGAATCCGTGTCCGACTCGAGCCAAACAAAAATTCGATGCCTCGGGAGGGTATCCTTGCTCGATAGCCGGGAAGGCGGGCCAAAGTTCGTGGAGTTACTTAACCGCAAAGACATAAATGTGCATTCACGACTTGCACTACGACCGTGGTATAAAATATCGACGGATACCGAGTTGACACGGTTTCGTGGCCTACTGTTCCGATACCGTGACACGAGTTGTGCAATAAGCGTCTTTTGGCTTTAATCGAACCATATCAGGGAGATCTCAGTCGACTCGGACTGTATCGACACGATCTCGGTCGACTCGGACAATATCGATGGCATCTCGGTCGTCTCGGACAACTCATTAGAAATTTATTTTTATTATAAAACTCATTAAGTTGTACCATTTCTATCAAGTTTGTGATGTTATTTTACAATTGAATTAAATCCTTGCCATATGAGTGATAATGTATTTATATCCATTTATTAAAATGTGTTAAATATGTATCATGGTATTTAAAACACTTCTTTATTTATTTAAAATATATTTTTTAAATTGTATCATTATTAACTTAATATGTATTAATTTGTATCTATATTTACTTAATTAAATATATCATTAACCATCTCTCCTCAAAATGTACCTCTATTTAATCAAAATATTTTTAAATCTATTATGGAATATATTAATTAAGTATTATTATTTACTTAATTATTAATTCATATTTTATTACATTATTGAAAATGTTGTATTTAACTTCTATTTATGTTTTTTATAAAGTTTTGTCTAGTTAGAATGTTGCTTATTTATTATTTAACTATTATGGATATTGCAACTAATAAGTGCGAAACGAATCAGTATAAGCAATTACACAATGCTATGAATACTAGATGATGGTTTTATATTTATCTAACTAATCAATAATAATACTCTTATTTTTATGAAATTTCTATACTATTTTCAAAAGTTTTTGAGCTCTCTGAATTGCTTATCGTAACGTATCATCCGATATCGTGACTGATACCAGAACCGAGTTAAAAATTGGGGGACCAAGTCGTAAACCGATATTGCAACTTTGAATCATGACTATGATTTACAAGAACATTTGTGAAATTTGCGCGGTCATTTAGTGTTATGGTTAATTAATTTTTAAAAGTGTGAGTTTTTAATTAATTGTATGTTTTTCATTGTATGGGTTCATTAATGGATTTATTTTTTATTATGCATTAGTCGTACTTAAAAACGGGGTTAATTTAACATAAATAAAAACAAAACAATGTAATTAAAATAGAAACAAGAAATATTGGTGTGCTACCCCCATTGTCACATATGCTCCTCCACACAAGCAAAATGTGGAACATTTTGCACTTGATTTTGATTGTTTTGAACTACTTTATTACTTTAGTCCATGCTTGGAAGAGGCAGAATAATAAAGTCCAAGCATTTGATATATGCCAAAAAGTCCAAGCATGTGTATTAAACATTTTTTAATACATATTTAGTCCAAGCGTTTTATTTTGTACCAAAAAGTCCCTTATTCTCTTACCTTTAAAGGTTCGCGATGAAGGAATTTTTTATGCAAAATAAAAACGCTTGAAGTATACATGTATTAAAAAAAAATTAAAGGACTATTTGATATATGACCCGATAATAAAATGGTGGATCAAAAATAGCCTTGGAGATGGTCTTCATTAAGAGGTGTAGCCTTTGGAAATAGTAGCTCTAATTAAGAGTTATTTCTCAACTAGAGTCTCCAAGCAAAAACAAAAAATGAATGAAAACGAATGTGCCAGCTGGCCAGCCAAAGAGAATCCAATCAACATTTCAAGATTTCCAAACCAAAGAAAAAACATGTTTCCAGTAAAGAAGAAGATATTTTAACATGCAATAACCCGATGCAACTTTTCAAAACTCTGTTGGACAATCCTAAGAAAATAAATTGTATACACGTATGCTTAAATTTAAACCTTGAGCGAATACAAACAGATGGGTTAATTGGGAAACCAACAAAAATGAAATAACAGAGAAGAGAAAGGAAATAGAATGAAAAGAAAACCTTTGATCTGTCTTGAAAAGCAGAGTCGCCATAAGCGGAGGAGAGAGAAGAATCACGATGAGCGGCGGAGGCCCGGATAGCCTGAGCGGCCAGGGATGACGAGGAGTTGTTGTTGTTGTTGTCATATGTGTCTTCCTTAAACGTGGAAGCCCTTGTAATTCCCTGTCTTCTTCTATACGCCATTTTGTTCACGCCACCAGTTAGTCACCCACGACCATCTGGTCCACCACCACCGCAACAGCAAAACAACAGTTGGAGACAGAGAGATGTGTGTCTGGAAAAGAGATCAATTCACGTCACGTCTAACTAACCAACTTCCCTTTTTTTACGTTGGAGAAAAACAGGGCCAAATAAATCCAAGTTGAGAATGTGTGTGAATGCCGACAACTGTATTATTCTTTCGTGTGGGGACTCTATCTTAACCGTCAAACGCAACTTCAGTTGGGGCATATGGATGTTAATGCGGCCTATTCGAAATACTTTCCCAACATATATTTACATTTAGAGTCTATTAAACATTTTTTTTTTAGACATTTTAGTTTTATTATATTTATTTTTTTTATGTACAAGTCTTACTCCTAAATTTTTTTTTAAATTTTCATAATTTTACCCTTTTAAAATTTTCTTAAGGAAGTTACATAAGTGGTTGAACTTTTTTTTTAATCTTCAATTGGTCATAACTTTTAATTGACATATCTTTTTTTCGTAAAATTACTATTTTTGAAATCTGCTCGACAAGATCTATCAAACAAGATCCATGAAGCCTATATAATTTCAAAGAAAAAAAATTACACAAACAGTAAAATTTACTGTATGCACCAGAAAAAGAAATAGGTTTATTTCTATAACATTTTCACAAACAGTAACATTTACTATGCAAATACAATATATATATACACATACACAAAGTGGATCCAAACTTTTTTTTAAAATTATCTTATTTTTAAAGATCCACGCTATCTAACAATCTTTATTAGAGCTTCGATTTGGGGTGGGTAGGGTTAGCATTGGGTTAGTTTATATTTGTAACATTTTCACAAACAGTAACATTTACTGTGATATATATATATATATATATCAAGGTTCTAAAAAACGCGGGGCGTGATTGAGGCGTGGAGGCCAAGCCTTAAGCCTTAGAAGCCTAGGCGGGCCTAGGCGTAAAAAGGCGTGAAAAGGCGTTTAGGCCTTCTTAATGTATTTTAATATATTTTAACCATAACAAGGCTATTAAAATACAAAATTGCACATATCATAAAAATATGTCTGAATATATGCAAATTAAAATACTATCTGTTTATTTTGGATAAGATAATGGTCCGGTTTGTAAACAAATTCTTTAAAAGGCGACATCGTTTCACTAAAGCATTGTTGTTTTTAGAAAAAGTGCGCCGTAAGGGTTTTACAAAGAATAAGGCGTGAAAGGCGTAAGGGGAGGCGTTTCTCCCAAGCCTTAAGCCTAGGCGTGCCTAGGCGGAGCCTAGGCGGGTTTTTTAGAACAGTGATATATATATATATATATATATATATATATATATATATATATATATATATATATATATATATATATATATATATATATATATCCTCTTAAACGGAGTCCCTTAAAGAACGGATCAACAGACTTTTGTCCTTATTCGACTGTGGTCCCCTCGTGGTCCCTAAGACATTTTGTTATTTTTTTTAGATGGTCCCCCTCTTGCCTTATACTAAAACCCGATTTTAAGACTATATATTTAAAAGATTTGTAGTTTAGACCCAAATTGATATCAAGACCTTAAGAACTTTAGAAACTCACTAAATTCCGACTAAACCCCTAATTTTGGTATCAAAGACATAAGACGCTCCTCTTAGATTTATTGTAAAAAGACTTTAATACCCTTAAAATTTATCCCTCGCATTTACAAAGATATTTTTGGAATCAACCCAGACTACCATCCCATATCTATAATTGATTTAGACTCAGTAAAATGTTTAACCTCTCACATAAACGGTTGTTCATACACTGAACACATCCCAACCAAACATGCAGATAGTAAACAAGTTACTGCTAGTGCTATTAATAATATAATAGACCAAAATAAGTGTATACTCCTTAAATTAAGACAATTAATAAAAGACACTCAAACCCTAGAAACGGAGATAAAAAAATATCTCTAAATGACTACTAGAAATAGATAACCAAATCTCAATAGACCTAGTATAAGTTTTATAAGAAATAAATATTAAGACTAATTATATAGAAGTCCTTAACAAAGATATTTTAGAAATTAAAACTTTAACTAAAAATCAAGACAGTGAGTTAATTAAACTTACTCGAGAACAAACTAATCTTATCCCTTGATTAAATAGTTATCTTCCTAATGGAGATAGTTAGATCAGACTGGAATGAGGTACCAAGAGACCTCTCCATTCAGACCTTATCAGACTTTTACCAAAGAATTCTAAAAAAAGATAAATGATGATAGATTTTACTATAAGATAAATGAAAATGAGATTGCCAACGTTACTAAAGCAACTAGACACATATTAGAAAGATTAAATTTAATTTCTACATCCATAGCAGCTACCCAAGACTATAACAGTAGCTTTGTTAAAGACTTACATTTAGATTTAAAAGCTAAGACGGAAGGATTAACCACCTTCTACACAGACTTTGTTAAATTCCAACAAAATTTAGCAAATTATCTAAACAACATAGAAGGCCATAACCAATCTAGAATAGATGGTATTATTAATGAACTTCGACTAAACATGGCCCAAGCAAAAGACAAATATGAAGAAATTATTCAGGGAATTAAGGTTGTATATAATAAACCTTCCCAAGCCGAAATAGGCTCTCCGTTTATTCTAACTCATTTAGACAAAATAAAAATAAAAAACTGTAGAATCTATAAAAATTAGATCTATGCAACAACAAGAAAAAGATAATGAAGTAAAAGACTATATTACAAATGTTGCAAAATTCTTTGTTAATTCTCTAGCTAGACATAGTGAAGAAATTTCTGATAAGACAAGAAAAGAGAATAAGATTTTTAAAGAAGAAATTCTTAGTCAAATAAAACGACAAAAAGATTATTCAGACTTCTTAGAAAGAATTGAAAAATGACTTGAACGAAAACAGGTATCCACCTGTAAATTTAGAGAATCCCCCCTAAAGAAACTAGAGAAATGAAGACCATAGATACAAGAATCATAAATGACGGATTAGATAAGACTAATAAGATAGTTAGCTCTATGCCAAATATTGGACAGAGTAATTGTATGCTCCAAAGACTTAAGGATTCGTCCTCCAATGTTAAAACATGGTGGAAGGAGAGAAATTTCACCAATCCTCTCCAATAGAAAGAATTGGGTGAAGTTGACTAGAAGATTGTTAAAGATTCTATTCATAATGGACAACTTCCAGTTGTTAAATACATAGACTTGTTTAAAGAAAGTTCCACTCCTAAGACTCCTAATTATAACATGACTTATCATTGTAGAAATCACGTGTTAGACAAATCCTATACTGAGCTTCAAGTTTTTGACTCAGAATGGCTTAGATCTAGAGGAACGGATAGGAAGTTCCAATTCCTAATCTTTGGACTCTGATGAATTGTTTTTTGATGAATTTGTCGTTGTTGTAAAAAGAAAGCTCTTCAATCAAAACCTCAATTACCTACAAATATATAACAAACTTAAGTGTAGAATGGTAAGTAAGGATGTCAATCCTAATCTAAGGTGTGAACATGCTAAACATGAGAGGATTATGAATATAATTCACTTGATCCCTTTTTTTAGAATTTTACTTTTGGGTTTTTCTTATTTTTTTTATGTTTTTCAAATATTAAAACAAGTAGGTGAGGTGAGATGAGGTGAATTAACTCTAAACTAATATAAGAGATGAAATTTACAAACTAACTAGTGTGCCAAATAAGAACTAAGTAATAAGAATTGAGATGATCTTAAATTTGAGAAATATTCAAGGAATGAAACTTAACCTCCACTTTATCAATTAAATGTGTTAATTATTCTAGTTTACTAATTTTCCAAATATTAATTTATTTTATCAATTGATTCTCATCATTTGACAAAACAAACTAATATAAAATTAGTTAATCCAATTTTCATCCTCACAACTCAAATGAATAATTGATTTAGAAAAAATTATATAAATCACTCACTAGAGTAAATTCATATAATAAATCATAAATCTAACAAAATTTTAATGTATGAGTATAATAAAATGTAATATACTCTAATTAGTGGATCATTCTATCTCTAGTTTGAATCCAAAAATTAAGAGTATATTAGATTTTAATCCTTTCTCAAGGATAGTTTGCCATTTCTCAATGCATAAACTCATGTAGGAATGAAAAGAAAATTAACTAAATGAAGATTAATTAATACATTCAATTGAATATATGGGGCTTTATTTCACTCCTTGAATGGAGTGATTAGCCAACCATAGTCATAATCGAAGAATAATTGAAACCAAGTAATAACATAAAATGACTAGTAAGAGAAGAATTAATCAAACCCAATTTTGTCTTCAACTTGAAATAGAATCTTCAATTACAATCTCTCAATATTTTTTTTGGTAAAGAAAAAAATTAAAACAAAAAATTTCTCTCTCTTCTAGCTCTCTAAAACCTTAATTTTCTATTTTTATCATTTTCTCAAATGGAGTCTTTTATCTTCAATATATAATAGGCATGGAGCTAGAGGTAAAAATGGGTGGATAAAGGTGTAAGAGATTGTATATGGTGTGGATGAGGGTTAATTTAGGAATTAATGGAGGGTGCATATGGTTTGGGTGTGAGGTCATGATAGTGAGGAGAATGAGGGTAATTTTGGAATTGGGATAAAGCTGGTAGTTGGGGGGGCATTTTTGGGTAAAGGTTTAAGTGGGTTTTAATTGGGATATATGGCATGTGGTGTAATTGGGTTTTTGGTTATTATTTTGGTCTTGGTTTGTTAACAGGTGATAGAAATCGTGAGATGGGTCTAAAGACTTTTGGGTTTGCATGTTGGATACGGTTTTGGATCGGTCGCGAGTTAGATCGGGTTTGGTAGCGGTCGGGGCAGACCGAGTTTTGCCGCTGAGAACCGGTTTGCAGGGCAGACATGGGTGTGGCTGGGCATTTTCGGACATGGGTTGTATCCATGCTCAGGCGGGTTCGAAGTCGGCACAGGGGCTGCCGGGTTGAAGTCGCGAAAGATGGGTAATGGGGTTTAGAGAAGGGATGGTAGGGTATGGCAGGGTTGCCGAAATATGGGTTGCCGGGAATGGCAGGCCGGCGCCTGGGGTGAGGGCCGCCAGAGATGGGTCGACGAAGGGTGTTGTTGGGTCGCCGGCGGGCTCTGCAGGTCGGGAGGCCGCCGGTTGAGTTCACGGGTTTAAGGTGGGGTGAGAGAGTAGAGAGAGGTATATGGGTTATCAATGGGGGATAATGGAGGTGGGTGTGAAAAGAGAAAAAATGAGGTTGGGAAGAAGATGATGTGGGGTAGATTGTGTGTGGTGAGAGTGTATGGAATGGTGTGTGTGAGTGGGGGTTTAGATTTGGTGTAAATGGGGTGTAAGAGGGTTTTGTGTGTGTGTGTTTAATTTGGACACTTATAAAAAATTAATAAAGACTCAACTAAAATTAATAATAATAAATAAATAAAATCTAACTAAAAATAAAACAAACTAAAGAAAATAAAAATAAAAAATAAAATCCTAAGCTTATATAAAACTAAAATAAAACAAAAGAAATAAAAACTTAAAATCTAAATGAAAACTAAAGTCCTAAAAAAATATAAAATCTAATAAACTAAAAATAAACTCCTAAAAACTAATCCTAATAAAACTACAAACTAATAAAAATCAAAATAAAATAAAATTATACTAATAAGGATAAAATAGAAAAATAGAAAACAAAACCTAGAAAATATTAAATAAATAAAAAATAAAACCTAAAAATAAAACGACTCAACCTAAAAATCTAAAAAAGCTTAAAAAGGGACAAGCAAAGCACATACAAGGTTTGGGGTAGGTTTAGGCTTGGTTTAGGGTAGGCTAGGATACGGGACAAGGGTATTTAGCTCCATAAAAGGTGCATTTGCCTCGATATATAGCTTTTGACACTGCAAACGGACGTTTGACGTACAAGATAAACATTTAAGCACATAAGACCCATATTACCGAGAATTAGCAACTAAAGTACGTCTATTGGGGGTATAAAATGTACACTTTTGGGTGCTTATCAGACTCTTTCAAACAATAATCCAAGGATTACATAGACCTCAGAATAATATCAACATATTATGTTGTTTAGTAGATAAAAGATGGAAAGATTTTGAGAAAGGCCTTATTGGGATAGCCCAATTAGAAATGTCAGACAATATAGGATACTTTAATGTCATTCCAGCATTTACAGTAACCGTAGACACAACCAAACATTTTAAGTTAATTTTATATACTAGTGGCTATGAAGACTATATTATCCCAGACGCTAATATAAACATAGAATTCCAAAGCTATGTGAAGTTCTCCCGGTTTCCTTATGAAGAAATGCAATCGAAAATTCCTAGCGGTAGACTTAATGAAGAAATCTTAGTTTGAATTAGAACCAATGTTTCAGACTACAATCATACTTACTGTATTAGGAATACTGGACCTATGAAAGAAAAAGCTAAGACCCTTTGGCAATTGCCAGAATTCCAAGAAACTCGGACTATACAGAATAAACCTTTGTTTATTAATCAAGACGATTTCACTGGAAATGTTACCATCCAGTTTGGACCTCCTAAGATTATCAATAATAATATTCAGACAGAAGAAGTTAGATTTAGGAAAATGGGAGAAGACATAATCAATGATCCTTCAAAGGGAGAATGTAGTGAAAAACTGTTACTAAAGCCGTTTAATACAAGATTAAACTATTTAAGTAACTCCGAACTGTTTTTTGAAGAAACTCTTTTCTAGAAATCAAATCAGTTTAATCACGAGATGTGTTTTAAAATATGCACGAGATCTGTTCAAGATTTGTTAACAAGTTTTGAAAAGCAAAACTGAAATAGTTTCAAATCAGCACACTAAATAGAAAGGGATTAGGAGATGTAGAAAGATTAATGACAAGATATTTTTAACGTAGTAAAACCTCAACCAACTGAGGAAAGATCCACAACTCCCTATACGGAGTAAAAAGAAAAATACACTAAAATAAATATAACAGTTACAAACTATATAACATACATACACACAAATCAGACCTATACAAGTTTAGGAATGTACCCACTGGTGTCCTTATAAATTTTTTGCAATTCTGATTGTTGATGTTGTTCTCCTAGTTTGCTAACTTCACTTTGTTCCAGTCTTTACGTCGACTCTAGTATCAAGATCTTATTACCAACACTTTCAGTGTTATAGTGTGTAAGTGTTTGTGATGGTGAACTAACACATGCATGCACACACTCACGCTTATATTTACAAACAGTTCTAGCAAATTACAAATCATATGTATATGCTAAAAAATTTCAGTTTCTCTCTTCTTAGGAAACTTTGAACCTTATTTGACCTTTAATATTAACCCAGAATCCACGGCTATCTTGCTCAGAAGACGTATCAAGATCTTAATCAATCTCAGGGTTTTGAAAATATTTTTGAGATTGAAAATCACCAAGTGATTTTCCAACTAGGTCGAAGGTTTTGTTTCAAAAGAACTAGAAACAGAAAATATTATAGTTAATTTTGAGTATGAAAACATTTACAGGAAAAATCACACAATAGATTTCTCAAGATGAGAAACTATAAATGCAGATCTAGGTATAATGTAACATAAAATGCTCAGATTTAAAATTTCTATGAAACAGAAACGCAAATGTAGCTTAATGCTTAAGTTGGAAACAAGATCTTAACACAAATAGGTTACAGCTCGAAACAGCTTAACAAAACAACTCTCAAACACTCAAGGTTGTGTTTGGTATATAACTGGTTTTAAAAGAGATTAGGGTTTGAAAGGTGTTTTGGACGATTTAGGGTTAGGGTTTCTAACTCTCTCTCGCTGGTTTCTCTCTCTCTTCTCTCTTCTCTCCCTACTCTCTTCTCTCTGTAGAAATGACGAAATGACAAAAGCTTCTAAATGGCTGAGATTAAGGCTTCTTATATAGGGGGCTGAGAAGATTTGAGAATGGGGTTCAAAATCAAGGGCTACAATTCAGTCTTTAGTTATTGACTTTGATTCAACGGTATAAGAGAAACGGTGGATTAAAACGCATTTGATTGGTTCAAGAGGGATTTACAGGGTTTAAGCCAGAACGTATGCAGATCGTTGATTACAACAATCCAAGGGCAAGAAATGAGCTAGGCTTATGTCTCACAAAAGAAACACAAATCGGACTGATATCAGGCTGACAGGAGTAAGGCTGAGATTAAAGCTGAAACGCGTGTTTTGAAAATAATTACACAAACACCTTTAAGTTTTTAGCGCTTTCGGTTTCTACCCTAGTGAACTTCCAGAGATAAAATCATCAATACAAAATTGCAGATTGACCCCAAAACTTTTATTTCCATTTTTTAAATTAAAAAAATGGTTTTAAAAATTATTTAAAATTCCTAAAAAATTATTAAAATTCAATTTAAGGGAAATAAATATACACAACACACTTACAACCAATTATATGCAATATGCAATGTAGGAATGCAATACTAATGTGTGTGTGAGTGTTGGTAAATATACCTTAGATCAAGAGGAATAAAATGAAGAGAAGAATTGAGGCTCTTTGGTTTCTAGGATGGGACTCAATTTTGTTTCTATTTCCAAACTAGATGAGCACTTATACAATATAGACTCAAGTGAGTCAAGAGTATAAGGTGCTTTAATCTCATCCCTTTGGAAATATGAGACAAAATCTCCTTTGAGTCAACTTGGACTCGTAGGGAAACAAAAAAATAAGGAAAAACTTATTCCTATACAAAAGTTCTATCTACCCATTTCTTAGAATCGAAAATTACATAACTCAACTAAATACAATTCAATACCCTATTACAACTTTGAACATAACAGAGAATAGCTATGAAAAACTATACAGAATCCTGCAATTAATCACTAAGATCAAGCTCTGTAGTATATGTACAAAATAAATGAATTCTTATAAGACTCAAATTTCTCCCCCATTTTATCTCAAATGGACAAAGGGAAAAATTATGTAAATCCAAGAAATTATTCAGCACACACTACTCCAATTAATTTACGCAAGGCAATAAACCTATTATAATCCAACGGTTTGGTAAACATATCTGCGAGTTGCAAATCAGTAGGAAGATAATTGATTTCTAATATCTTAGTCTCAACTAATTCGCGGATAAAGTGATGCCTTATTTTTATGTGTTTTGTTCGCGAGTGTTGAACATGATTTTTAAAGATATTGATCGCACTTTGATTATTACAATAGAGATGTAATTGTTCTTCTTTAATACCATAATCACTTATCATTTGCTTAAGCCAAAGTAATTGAGTACAACAACTGCCAGCGGCTATGTATTCAAATTCAGCAGTGGATAATGAAGTGCAATTTTATTTCTTACTACACCAACCTACGAAATTATTACCAATATAATAACATGCGCCTCATGTGCTCTTACTATCGTCAGTACACCCTGCCCAATCAGCATCGGTGTATGCTATTATAGTGCTAGGAGTATCATTGGTGTACCAAAGTCCTAAATTTAGAGTTCCTTTAATGTACTTGATAATTCTTTTAACACAAGTTAAATGACTCTCTTTAGGATTGTTCTGGTAACGAGCATAAACGCAAACAGCGTACATAATATCAGGATGCGAGGCAGTAAGATATAGTAAGGTTCCAATCATACTATGATAAAGGGTGGGATCTACGGATTTCCCTGTTTCATCCTTAGACAGTTTAACAGTAGTACTCATGGGAGTTTTAGCATCTTTTGCACTTTCAAGGCCGAATTTTTTAATAATCTCTAATGCGTATTTAGATTGCGAGACAAATAATCCTTCTGAATTTTGTTTGACTTGAAGACCTGAGAAAAATTGCAACTCCCCCAAGAGATACATTTGAAATTCTTTATGCATAAGTGCAAAAAAACATTTAACTTATGAAGGGGAAGTTGATCCAAAGATGATATCATCTACGTAAACTTGAGCTATAATGATATGTTTGTCAAAGTGTTTGACAAAAAGTGTTTGATCATTTCCACCTCTCTTAAAACCTTTGTCTAAGAGAAAGTTGGAAAGACGCTCATACCGAGATCTTGGCGCTTATTTTAAGCCACACAAAGCCTTCTTAAGACGAAAGACATAATTTGGATATTTAGGGTCAATGAACCCTTTTGGTTATTCTACATAGGTCTCCTCAGTCAATATTCCATTAAGTAAGGCAAATTTGACATCCATTTGGTAAAGCGTAAAATGTAAGTAGCAAGCTATAGAAAAGAGAAGACGAACAGATTTTAATCGAGTAACGGGAGCAAAAGTCTCGTTAAAATCTATTCCCTCTATTTGAGAGTATCCTTGAGCAACTAACCTGGCTTTATTTCTAATGACTATCCCATTTTCATCAGATTTATTTTTAAATATTCAACGTGTGCCAATAACCTTTTTGTGATCAGGCCTAGGTACAAGATACCAAACATCATGCATGACAAATTGAAGAAGTTCATCCTGCATTACAGAAATCCAATGAGGATCATGCAATGCATCATTAACATTCTTTGGTTCCACAAGGGAAGCAAAACATGCATACTGAGCATAGTTTCTTAATTGTGATATTGTACGCACAGGTTCACTGGGATTACCAACAACGTTGTCTATGGGATGGTCTTTAGCAATCCAATTAGGTACTTCAGGTGTCTCAATTGGTAAAGAATCATCTATTTCTGGTGAATCATTTTCTAAAATATTTTCAAACTCTACCACAATAGTTGGTTCTCCAGTCTTACTTTCTACAGTAGTGTCACTGACAATTACGTTTATGGATTCCATTATGGTCTTAGTGCGAAGGTTATAAACACGATAAGCTCTACTATTGGGAGAATATCCTAGAAAGATGGCTTTATCTCCTTGAGACTCAAATTTGGATAAGTGTTCTCTGTCTTTGCAGACATAACACGTACAACAAAAGGTTCTAAGGTACTTAAGATTGGGTTTCTTCCCATACCAAAGTTCGTAAGGAGTTTATTTAGAATTCTTTCTAAGATAGACCCTATTAATAATGTGACACGCAGTACGAATGGCTTCTACCCAAAAATACTTAGGTAAAGTCTTTGCATGAATCATAACACGTGCCATCTCTTGAAGAGTACGATTCTTTCTCTCAGTTATACCGTTCTATTAAGGAGTCTTAGGACCACTAAATTCATGTTTGTAACCATTATAGTCATAATACTCTACAACACATGTATCTAAGAATTCTCCACCTCTATCACTATGAATCCTATTTACCTAAGAATATTTATTATATTCAATTCGAAGTAAAATCTTCAAAAAGGTTTGAAATGTGTCAGACTTTTGTTTTAAGAAAGCTACCCAAGTAAATCTGGTGAAGTCGTCAACCATAACAAGAATATAACTGTGTCCACGGAGACTAACAGTTCGAGAAGGACCCATAAGGTCCATATGGATGAGCTCCAAGGGTTTAGAGGTTAGAATATCTTTGACTTTCTTATGAGGGGCCTTAACAATTTTTCCTTCTTGACAAGAACCACAAAAAAATGTTAAAAATAGGTTTAATCTTAGGTATCCCTCTAACTATTTCTTGAGACGACAGTCTACTAAGATTTTCGTAAGTTATATGACCCATACGATTATGCCATATCTCATTGTCATCCATTCTGGCAATGTTACAGACCTCAGCACTGTTTTGAACCGCATAACAATTGTTCGGAGTTATGAGTCCTGTAATTATGCACTCACCTTTTTCATTTAAAATTTTATAATTATTCTTTGAAAAGGTGACAGTATGATTTGAGTCACAAAATTACGAGATACTGAGTAGGTTTGCTTTAAGACCTTTTACTAGAAGAACATTTTCAAGTAAAGGTAATCCTTCTTCTTGGAGTGTTCCTTTACCAATGATTTAAGATGATACACCATCACTAAAAATAACTTTTCCTCAAGCAAAGCTGGTTTTGTTTAAAAGTTTGGTATCATCCCCAGTCATGTGTTTTGAACATCCAGAGTCTAAATACCAACCAGATGGAGTGTGTTCAACTTTTAAAGCAGTAATAACAATATTATACTTCATCTGGGGTAATAGCTCATCTTTTATAACCCAAACAACTCTTATTTTTATTTTGCGCTTATTTGCTCTTAATTGATAAAATTTGCCAGCATTAGATTTTTATTGAAAAATCTTTTGCGCATGACGCTGAATTTTATGGAAAGTGAGAGCATTTGGTTTAGAAAAGTGTTTAGGAATTCTACATGGAAATGATCTTTTAGGTTTGGTCTTTTTCCTTCTATAGTTAGTGTTTTTGTCTGGTTGTCTAGGAAGAACATAATTGTTACGGCTTCTCCTAGAATAGTTAAAGTTTTGATACACAAGAGAATTAAAGACAGGGTTGACAATACGTCTAGAGTAGCATCCTTCAAAGGAATGACCATATAGATCACAGTAAGAGCAGTATAGATTGCTCGATGATGGTATCTCCTTAGGAAAGTCTCTAAACATAGGCTTGATGAGATTTTGATGTTGAACCTTATTCCTAGGAAGTACAGTTTGAAAGGCCGAATCACTCTTCCTAATAGGGGGCAGACATATTTAGTCTTAGATGGACTTTCACACTTAGAGTTACTTGATTCCCCAAAATCAAACTTAGATTGGTTTTTATCAAACTCATTTTTTAGAGAATGAAAGTCTGGACAAGTTTCTATAGGTCTTTTGCCTCCTGACAAAAACTTAATTGGTTCAAAAAATTTAGTTTCAGTCTTCAAATTGGGGAAAAATCCTATTCCAGTTCGATCATCAGAATTGTTTTTGGAATCAGCAACAAATCCATCAAAATATTTTGAATTATTTTCAAATTTTGCAAATTTTTTGAAAACAGTTGCTGTCTTTTCTTTAGATTGTTCCAATTCTAATAATGTCCCTTTATATTTTTTCTCGAGGGTTTCATTTTCTTCGATCAAATTATTCAATCTTTGATCAAAAGTTTTAACTTCATTTTCATGAGTTAGACATTTGGTAGTATACTCTTCAGCGTTAAGTTTAACCATCAGACTTAGGTCTTCTAATTTCTTAGTGAGATATTTCACTATCTTTTCTGGTCTAGTGCTTTTCTTAAGCGTTTTCGCATAAAGTGTGTGAATGTCAGGGAGGTCTTCAATGTATGAGTCACTAAGTGTAGTGTGTGAGGTGACCCCTAAGGATTCATTTCTTAAACTCACGCACCCATGGACATCTTCATTATCGCATTCCCTTTAACTCACACACCCAATGGTTGAACTAATAGTATTCTCATAGAGTAAAGCATCTAAACTAGTAGCAGTATGATTCACAATAGCAGAAGTAGAGTTACTATCATCATTCTCATCCATAGGCATATCATCATTGTATATTATCTTAGCAAAGAAAGGCATGCAAGGTTCAAAAATATCAGAAGATTCAGGTTCCTCATTATCAGAATCACTTGAATCATCCCATATTTTGCAAATGTTGGCCCTAGTATGTTTATTGGCAGTGTTCAGTTTCACTCTATAATCTTGTGCTATGTGTCCTAGTTTTCCACATCTAAAACACTCAATGTTCTTGAAGTATTTGTTGGGTCTCATGTCCTTGTGATTTTTGTCTTGACCTTTCTCATGAGGTTTGTAGTTAGACTGACTTGGATAATTTGGCATGCCTTGTCTGTTTGTTAATTTATTTCTAAATTTGTCAATTTTCTTAAATTGTTTTGACATCAAGGCAATTTGATTATCCAAACTATCTATATCACATTCCTCATCAGAATCGTCAGTGGGAATAGTAAACTCAGGTTTTATCAACTTAGAGGAAACACTCAAGTTGGAACTAGTATGTTTCCTATGGGACTGGGTCATTTGTTTCTTAAATTCTAATTCCATTTCCACAGTTCAAAGTTTACTACTAAGTAATTCAGGAGTGAGATTTTGATCACACATTTCCTCAATAGCATATCTTTTATTATTAAATTTCTATGATAATGACCTTAGAATTTTAGATATAATTTCATGTCTGTCATAAGTTATCCCATTAGCATGCAGTTTAGTCACAATGTTAGTTAATTTCTTGTGGAAATCATCGAAAGTTTCAGAATCAGACATAATTAGTGAGTTATACTGCTGAACAAGAATTTGAGTTTGAGCAGCCTTAACTCTAGTGTCACCCTCATGTGCAGTGATCAGTGTATCCCAAGCTTGCTTATAAGTGGCACAAGATGAGATCCTTTTGAATTTATGGACATAAAGATAGCATTCTTTTCTTTGTTATTATTTTGAGAAGTCTGTTTCTATTCTTGTGTGAACTCACTTAATACTTTCTTAACCCTCTTATTACTTCCTTCAGTGGTTGGTTTAGTAGGATAAGAGTATCAACTTTCAACAATATCCCAGACATCATCTCCCAAGGTTCATTGTATGAACGCAACCATTCTTACTTTCCAGTAAGTAAAGTTGTTTCCATCAAAGAGTGGGGGTCTGGTCAAGTTACCGAATCTTTCATTTTTCTCGTCTATTGTTGTGATTTTAAGAAAATAATTTCAGAAACACAAGATTTTTGAAAAAGATTTCCAAAGCTCTGATACCAATTGAAAAACTGTTACTAAAGTCGTTTAATACAAGATTAAACTATTTAAGTAACTCCGAACTCTTTTTTGAAGAAAAACTTTTATAGAAATCAAATCAGTTTAATCACAAGATGTGTTTAAAAATATGCACGAGATATGTTCAAGATTTGTTAACAAGTTTTGAAAAATAAAACTGAAATAGTTTCAAATCAGCACACTAAACAGAAAGGGATGAGGAGATATAAAAAGATTAATGATAAGATATTTTTAACGTGGTAAAACCTCAACCAACTGAGGAAAGATCCGCGACTACCTCTACGGAGTAAAAAGAAAAATCCACTAAAACAAATATAACAGTTACAAACTATATAACACACATGCACACAAATCAGACCTATACAGGTTTAGGAATGTACCCACTGGTGTCCTTATAACTTTTCTGCAGTTCTGATTGTTGATGTTGTTGTCCCAGTTTGCTAACTTCACTTTGTTCTAGTCTTTACGTCGACTCTAGTATCAAGATCTTATTACCAACACTTTTAGTGTTGTAGTGTGTAAGTGTTTGTGATGGTGAACTAACATATGCATGCACATACTCACGCTTATATTTACAAACAGTCCTAGCAAATTACAAATCAGATCTATATGCTGAAAATTTTCAGTTTCTCTCTTCTTAGGAAACTTTGAACCTTATTTGACCTTTAATATTAACCCAGAATCCACAGCTATCTTGCTCAGAAGACGTATCCAGATCTTAATCAATCTCAGGGTTTTGAAAATATTTTTGAGATTGAAAATCACCAAGTGCGATTCCAACTAGGTCGAAGGTTTTATTTCAAAAGAACTAGAACTAAAAAATATTATTGTTGATTTTGAGTATGAAAACATTTACAGGAAAGAATCAACAATAGATTTCTCAAGATGACAAACTATAAATGTAGATCTAGGTGTGATGTAACATAGAATGCTTAGATCTAAAATTTCTATGAAACAGAAACGCAGATCTATCTTAATGCTTAAGTTGAAAACAAGATCTTAACACAAATAGGTTACAACTTAAAACATCTTAACAAACCAACTTTCAAACTCTCAAACACTCAAGGTTGTGTTTGGTATATAACTGGTTTTAAAAGAGGTTAGGGTTTGAAAGGTGTTTTGGACGATTTAGGGTTAGGGTTTCTAACTCTCTCTCTCTCGCTGGTTTCTCTCTCTCTTCTCTCTCTACTCTCTTCTCTCTCTAGAAATGAAAAAATGACCAAAGCTTCTAAATGGCTGAGAGTAAGGCTTCTTATATAGGGGCTGAGAAGATTCGAGAATGGGGTTCAAAATCAAGGGCTACGATTTAGTCTTTAGCTGTTGACTTTGATCCAATGGTATAAGAGAAGCGGTGGATTAAAATGCATTTGATTGGTTCAAGAGGGATTCATAGGGATTAAGCCAGAACGCATGCAGATCGTTGATTACAACAATCCAAGGGCAGGAAATGATTAAGGCTTATGTCTCACAGAAGAAACACAAATCGGACCGATATCACGCTGACAGGTGTAAGGCTGAGATTAAAGCTGAAACGCGTGTTTTGAAAATAATTACACAAACACCTTTAAGTCTTTAGCGCTTTTGGTTTCTACCCTAGTGAACTTCCAGAGATAAAATCATCAATACGAAATTGCATATTGACCCCAAAACTTTTAATTCCATTTTTTAAATTAAAAAAATGGATTTAAAAATTATTTAAAATTCCACAAAAAATTATTAAAATTCAATTTAAGGGAAATAAATTTACACAACACACTTACAACCAATTATATGCAATATGCAATGTAGGAATGCAATACTAATGTGTGTGTGAGTGTTGGTAAATATACCTTAGATCAAGAGGAATAAAATGAAGAGAAGGATTGAGGTTCTTTGGTTTCTAGGATGGGACTTAATTTTGTTTCTATTTCCAAACTAGATTAGCACTTATGCAATATAGACTCAAGTGAGTCAAGAGTATAAGGTGCTTCATGTAGTAGTAAGACTAGTTCTAGTTTATTAAGACAAGCCCCGGTAATTAGACCTAGAAGATCATTTGAAAATAAAGACTTAGTTAAAGAAAAAGCTAGGATCCAAAACTTTGGACATGAACCCTCAGAATTGGACATGAAGACATTTAAAGATCACCTTAAGAAAAGTCATTCTGTTATATTTCAAGAAAGAGAAAGATTTAATATGATAGCTCAAGACCGCATATTAAAATTAAAAGAATCTAATAATACTAAGGAACTTTTTAGAAACTTAAGACTAATAGAAGAAGGAGAAGAAAGACTAATGCCAGTTACACAAGTAAATCCAAATAATTAAGAGATAGGAAATGTTATTAGGCTAAAAGATTCTCCTGGACTTTTTAGTAAACCAATAGGAATAAATATTCCTATATACTCTAGCACTTTAGTTAAGACTAAAACTGATTATATAAAAGATTTTCCAACTAGTGATAAGAGTTTTACTCCTGTTAAGACCACAACAAGTCAAGCCATAAATCCAGTTAAGATATACCTTAACTTAGACAATGTCCAAGATAGGAAGAAATTCTTAGATGAATGGCGTAATCAGATGAACATGTGTTTTGCATCTAATGAACAATGGGATGCAAGTTCATGTAAAAAATACGCTGAGTAATCCATTAGAGGTATTGCAAAAGATTATTTAGATAGTATAAAAAATGCTACGGATGAAGACTCCTTAGCTAAGATTGAGAAGATTAAAGAGAGTCTAGAAGGGAGATCAATTGAAGAATATATTCAATTATTCACATCAGAATTCCTTGGAGCTGGACATTTAGCCCATATCAAGGAACAAGACTTAGTAAAAACTAAGTTATCCTTCTTAACATTTGCAAACTAGATAAGATCAATGAATATAGCAATAACTATGAACAACTATATTACCAAATTAAAGAATTTTGAGAGACCTTAAAAGTTGAATACTTTAGGAAGATACCAGCCATAGGACAAATCCTAATTAATGAATATAGGAATTGGCCAGGAGTAGCTGGAGTTAATAATAACTCCCTTGGTGAAAGAATCAATTTCGTCAAAGACTATATCATATCCAAGAGACGTGATATAACCCATGGAAAGTTTATAGAAGAAAATTTCAAGCAGATCCCTCCAATCAAAGACGAAAGAGACATTGCTCCAATCCAATGGGGATGTGGAAGTGAATCTAAGAAATTTAAAAAGAAGTTAGAATGGAAACATAGGAAGTTTAAGAATAGACCTTTAGGATTTCCTAAGAAGTATAAATTTAGACCATCTACTACCTTTAGAGAAAAGAACACTAAGACTAAGAAAATTAGGTTTAACCAAAGAAGATAATGTAATAAGAATACTAGTAAATATAACAAGGTTCCTAATTATAGAAAGGAAAAATATGTAGCTCAAACTAAGACTTCCATCAAAGAATGTTGGACTTGCGACAAAGAAGGACACTTTGCTAAAGACTTACCTAATAAGAAAGATAAAGAAGGTATTAAGATTATTAATACAATGTTAGACTATGAAGATCAAGAAGAATTAGATATCCTATATGCTATAAAAATATCAGACATAGAAAATGATGATAATACTAGTATCCATAGTGCATACACAGACAGTGATTTCGAAGACTATAATAGTGATACTGATGAATATGAAGACTCTCAGGATACTCTAGACTTGTATATGATGCAAACTAATCAAGAAGATTTAGATAATGAATATATAGACTTTGAAGAAGCTTGGTATAAGTGTATATTAAGCCCCTTTTTAAAGAAAGGATTGACAGTTAGTAATCCTGAGTTACTAACCTATATACCTAGATGTTACTTTGATGAAAGAAATTATTGCACATTTGAAATGAAATGTGGCAAGAAAGACTTTAGATGCGTAGAATGCTTTGAGATTATACAAATAAAATTATTTATGGTTTGTGTTGTTTGTCAATTACACTACCATGAAAACTGTTGAAAAATTAGATTTAAAGCAATTTATACTAGCCAGTATGATGCTCAAATAAACTTAGATATTAAAACATATTATCAAGACATTGATAGACATATAACCAAAAGGATTACAAGAAAATGAAGACTTAAAAGGAAAAGGAATTTCTTATGATTTAGATGGATACTGCTCTGATAGTAGTTCAGAAGACCTAATACCCTTAGATTATATAGATAAACCTAAAAAATGAATATCCATTTTAGAAAAGAATAATTTAGGAATTTCTACTAAACCACATGCTTATTTTGTAGAATTATTCGTTCAACACAAAGACTATCCTAAAAGACTTTCAGCCTTTATAGATACAGGATGCTCTCAGAGTATTTTCAAGGCTAATGCCTTCCCTGGAGACTATTTTTTATTAAGTACTCAAGAAATATATGGTAAAGTGGCTAATGTAGACCCATTTACTTTATATTTTCAGACTATTCCTATTTATTTTAAATTAAGAAATCAGACCAACAAAACCGTTAATCATTGGTTTTGGATAATGGATCCTCATCCTAGTTTCACAGGAAACATTATTTTAGGACAAGAATTTATTAGTAAATATCATCCTTATACTCAATATAACGATAAAATTTTAATTAGTGATACAAAGGAATTTAATAGTAAAGCCCCTCTAATAGATCACATGACTGTCTTTGACCTTATACAGGTCAAACCCAACTATAGACCCATAAAACATCAAAGTTCTTCAGCTGAGCATGGTAGACCTAGACCTACACCCCAACAAGAAGCCCTAAACATTACTAAACCCTTACAAAAAGAATGTAAGTATCCAGACCAAAAGTATTATAAGCAAATAGCGCTTATACAACAAGACATTTTAAATCAAGCCCAACACACCTTATTACAGGTTCAAGCTATATTCAAACAAAGGAAAATGGATATAGAGGTGGAAAAAGAAAAGATTAGGCAATTAGCAAAACCTACTTTAGGAGAAAATCCCATTGCTAAGTGGGATAAAGACCAAAGTTATTGTAAAATTATCCCTATTAACCTAGACGCCACTATTAATGGTGGAACCTATAAGAAAAGATATTCACAAGAAGACAAAGAAGAATTCAAAAAAGACATAGATGAAATGCTTAAGTTGGGAATTATTAGAGAAAGTAAAAGTAGACATAATAGCCTCGCCTTCTACGTTCAAAATTAATCTGAAAGTAAAAGAGGAAAAAGACGAATGGTTATAGATTATAGACAATTAAATAAGAATTGTGAATTTAATTCTTATAAGATACCAGACAAGAATAATTTAATAAATTTGATTAAAGATAGAATTATATTCAGTAAGTTTGATTGCAAATCAGGCTTGTGAAAAATTAAGATGCATCCAGACAGTATTACTTGGACTGCCTTCAGTTTGCCCCAAGAAAAATACGAATGGCTAGTAATGCCATTTGGATACTTGAATGCTCCTTAAGTATTACAAAGAATAATGAATAATATATTTAGACCTTATTCATAATTTTTTCTTGTTTACATAGATGACATTCTTGTAGCCAGTAAGACTGAGATAGAGCATGTTGACCATCTTAAAAAGATTATTTTAAAATTAGACAAACATGGTGTTATTATTTTCGAAACGGAAATGTAATTATTTCAGACCGAAATAGATTTTGTGGGAATGCATATAAATAAAGGAAAAATATCCTTAACAGATCACATAACTAAAAAGATTCTTGAATTTTCAGACCAACTTAAAGATATAAAATAATTACAATCATTTTTAAGATTACTTAATTGTGCTGCAGACTTTATTAAAGACCTTGCTTCTAAAAGACCAAGCTTAATTTCCAAATTAAAAGGAACAAACAAAACTAATTCTTTTTATTGGACTAAAGATGATTTTGAAGTCATAAGACAGATTAAAGATGCAGTCAAGAATATTCCTTTACTTGAACAACCTAATGCATAAGACCAGTTTATAGTAGAGATAGATGCCTCTGATAAACAATGGGGAGCAATTTACTTTGCCATTGATCATCAGACAAAAAAGAAAAAAACTTTATAGATATAGTTCTGGAACCTTTATAGACCCAGAAATAAGATACACTGCCCATGAAAAAGAAGTTTTAGCCATAGTAAGGGCAATAGAAAAATATATACTTTTTCTTAGACCTAAATATTTTACTGTGTATACTAACTCTTCTTATGCAATAAAATTCAGAGATTTAGGCTTGTCCAAATCAAGGACTAATAGACTAATTAGATGGAAATAATTGCTTAATGGTTATGACTTCTCTATTATACATATTAAGGGAAGTAAAAATAACATTCCAGACATTATATCAAGAGAACCAATGTTTGATAACACTAATATGATTTCATGTTTTATGTTGCAAACAGAAGACCTGGACACCATGAATTCCTCTGGAACAAATAGACTGAACACAGAAGACGTTGCAGACTATCTTAGATGCGTAAGACCAAATGTTGGTATAAGACAAAGACAGACTCATATTGAAGACTCTCCAGAAAGACAAATCCTAGAGAACTTTGATGATATCTTAGTTCCTCCTGAAAAATCTCGACATGAGATTGTTTCTCAAAATAGACTCATTGAAAAAATGTATTTCCCCTATATAGACCTGATCAAAGATATCCAAACTCGATCAAATTTAGATGAGAATTTTCAGAAGATGAAAATACTCTCATAGAAGCCCTTTAGTGGAATGTCAAAAATAGACTTTGGATAGAATTCAAGTAGAATCTGGTAGCAGTTTCTAGATTCATAAGACTCCAAAGACTTGTAGTAACCCAGCTTAGTGGGACTGCTGCTCCTAGACCACAAACACAGACTTATGATCAGACCCTTGGAGAATCCTCCAAAACTAGACCAACTGATAATTTTTTATATAAAAAAAAAGACTTTTAAGACTAATATTGTTATACCATTTGTTCATAATAATCTCCCCTTAGCAGAAGACTTTCAAAAGGAAACTAATAACATTATTGATCCTTTTAACATGTTATTATCAGAAATAAATAGAGATGCTTTAATGATTAAAGGTTTCTTCAAAGATGTTCCAAAAATATATCTTGCTGAGTGTTGGAGCGAAACCAGTCAAACAAGTAGCACACTTGCTGAGTGTTAGACAAAAGGCAGGCGAAAACACGAGGGACTATATTACTCGTTTCAATAACGAGAAACTGGAGGTAATTGATTATGAGGAGAAAATAATAATTACTGCTCTGATGAGTGGACTGTTGCCAGATAAATTATACTACACTTTAGCCAAGGATCCGCCTAGGACCATGGCTGAATTAATGGCAAAAGCAGCAAAAATCATGAATGCCAAGGAAGCGATGGTTGCGAAGAAGAATGTAGACACCAAGGACGTCAAGGTTGAAGATAGTAAGACTGAAAAGAAGGATCAGAAGAATAATGGTGAAAACAAGCCGTCGAAAGCAAAGCAAACACTGGAACAATTAAAGAAGTTTGGAAATTATACTCCTTTGAAGGTAGATATAAATCATATTCTGGAAGAGATCAAGAACAGCGAGGAGCTAAATTGACCAAAAAAAATGAAGGCAGATCCTGACAAGAGGAATAAATCCAAATATTGCGAGTTCCACAAAGACCATAGTCACACGACCAAAAATTGCATAGCTCTCCAGAATGAAATTGAAGCACTCATCAGACGAGGAAAGCTGGCTAAATATGTTGATCGTCAAAATGGTGGAAACAGCAACGACCGAACAAGGCAGAGGTCTAGATCTCCTCATCGAGCAAAAGAAAACAAGAAGAGAAGTTATGAAAAATACCTAGAAGATGACCAAGATGACCCCGATCTCCCCAAAAGATCAAAGCAGCCAGAACGTGAGGTATTTTCAATCCATTTTGGATCATTTGAATGTAATGTTATTACAGGTGGAGATGCAAGAGGTGGAGATATAATTGCGGAAAGAAAAGATTACCTTAATGAGGCTCAAGCTTGCTCGTACATTCAGCGAATAAATCTGACTGTAGATGATCGCCCGAGGAAGGTGAATAAGGACAAACTGGTCATTGGTTTCTCTAAGAACGACCTAGCAGGTGTACTATATCCTCATGATGACCCATTGGTGATCAAGATGAGAATGAAGGAAGTGGTGATTTCATGAGTACTGGTGGATAATGGTAGCTCGATAGATATCATGTTCTATCCATGCTTTGACAGTTTGAATATAAAGCTAGCCCAGTTGGAGCCTTATCATAGACCCTTCCTCGGCTTTACTGGCGAGAAGGTTTTTCCACTTGGGACGATCAAGTTGGATATGCTTATCGTTACATGGCCTGCTTACCGAACGAAAAGAGTACGCTTTTTTATAATGGATAAAAATGTCCAATCAGCTTACAATATCATCATGGAAAGAGTAGGCCTGAAGAAGTTTGAAAAAGTACCATCTACTGTACATCAATGTTTAAAATTCCCAACAAATTTTGGAGTGGGAGTTGTGAAAGGCGACCAGAAAGTAGCTCGGGAATGCTACTATTCATCTGGCGAGCAGGAGGAGCGTGAAGAATCCAGGAAGAAGACTACTACTTATCAGGTGGATGAAATAAAAGATACGGAGATTGAAACTTTAGACCCTAGAGATGAGTCTTAGCTCGTTAAGGGCCAGGTCATGGAGGCTACCGAAAATATCATTCTGGACGACGAACATCCAGAACGAACAACTCAAATTGGTGCCTCATTGGATGTATCAATAAAACAAGAGCTGATAGCATTTTTAAGACGCAAAAAGAAGACTTTCGCATGGAGTCATGAAGACATGCCAGGGATAGACCCAAATTTCTTGTGCCACGAGCTCAACGTGAATAAGAAAGTCAAGCCAGTAAAGAAGGGAAGAAGAGTGTTTAGTCCTGAGAAGAACCAAGCTATACAGGAAAAAGTAGAGAAACTACAAAAAGCCTCTTTTATTGAAGATGTCAAATATCCTGATTGGCTAGCAAATGTGGTAATGGTGAAGAAGAAAAATAACAAGTGGAGGATGTGTGTAGACTTCACTGATCTTAATAAGGCATGCCCAAAGGATTATTTTCCTTTGCCCCGAATCGATCAACTGGTAGATGCTACCTCGGGGCATGAATGGTTGAGTTTCATGGATGCTTATTCTGGTTACAATCAGATTAAAATGAAGCCTGAAGACAGGGAGAGTACCTCTTTTATCACCCCAAGGGGAACTTATTGCTATAATATTATGCCTTTTGGACTTAAAAATGCAGGTGCAACATATCAGCGGCTGATGAATAGGTGTTTGCGGAGAAAATCAATCATAACATGGAAGTTTATATTGACGATATGCTGACGAAGAGCAAGAAAGCTGTTGATCATATAGTTGACCTAAGTCAGACCTTTGATCAACTAGAGAAATATCAAATGAAACTGAATCCCACCAAATGCATATTCGGAGTACGAGAAGGCATGTTTCTTGGATATATTATTAACCAACGAGGAATTGAGGCGAATCCTGAAAAGATCAAGGCTCTATTGGAGATACGATCTTCAACGAAGAAGACAGAAGTGCAAAGCCTCACGGGGTGAGTTGCAGCACTTAACAGATTTATGTCACAAGCAACAGACAGGTGTCTCCCATTCTTCAAAACACTCCGAAAAACTTTTGAGTGGGATGATGAATGCGAAGAGGCCTTTCAAGAGTTGAAGAAGTATCTGGGGACACCTCTTTAATTATGTAGTCCAGTGATGGGAGAAAAACTATACTTGTATCTGGCAATTTTAGAAAATGCAGTGAGCTCGACGTCGATAAGAGTGGAGGATGGAGTACAAAAACTAGTCTATTACACCAGCAAAGATTTCTGAGGAGTAGAAATTAGATATCCAAGGCTGGAAAAGTTGACACTAGTACTGATTAAAGCAAGCAGAAGGATGAGGCCATAGTTCCAAGCTCATACTATAGTTGTGTATACAGATATGCCATTAAGGCAAGCTCTGCACAAACCAGAGAAATTAAGAAGGTTGATGTACTGGGCAGTAGAACTTGGAGAATATGATATAATTTATGAGCCTGGATCGTCGCTCAAAGGACAGGCAGTAGCGGATTTTATCGCAGAATTCACTCAGGAGGATTCCACCGACGAGCAGGAGTTGAATACAGACCAGCCTGTGGATGTTACAGGATCATCAAATTTAAACCCTGACCAACTTACGTCGGGGGACGAGCAGCGAAGAGTACTAGAGGAGGACAAAAGGAAGTGTCAAATACTTCACCGAGGAACTTTGTCTGACCAAGAGTTTGATAATGGAGTACCTGTGTGGAATCTGTATGTAGATGGCTCTTCGTGCTCTACAGGCAGTGGAGCAGAGATTATTTTAAACAGTCTAGATGGGATTAATGTGGAATATGCTCTGCGTTTTCAATTTAAGGCTTCTAATAATGAGGCCGATTATGAAGCAATGATCGTGGGTCTAAGCCTGACCAAAACTATGATACTGAGCAAGTTGTTGTGTTCAGTGACTCCCAATTAATCGTAAATCAAATTCTAGGAGTGTATGCAGCAAAAGGAGAATTAATGATTAAGTATCATACAAAAGCAATGGAGGTTGTATCAAATTTTACTACAGTTCAGTTGATTAGAATACCAAGATTGGAGAACGCGAGAGCAGACGCACTAGCTCGATTGGCATCAGCCACACGCACCGAGCTACAAAGAATAATCCCAATAGAAATCCTAGTTGGTCGGAGCATAGACGAAGATCTGATGATTAATTTCATTGCCCTCGACTTGGGACCATCTTGGATGGATCCCATCAGGGCCTATATTGAAAAGGGGGCTTTACCAACTAATAAAATCGCAGCCAAGAAACTGAAGTTTAAAGTTGCTCGTTATGTATTGACCAATGGCATTTTGTACAGACGAGGAGTTATAATAGGGCTACAAAGATGTGTCCATCCCTCCGAAGTGAAAGATTTGATCGAGGAAGTTCATGAAGGATCTTGTGGAGCCCATATAGCAGGTCGGACTCTCTTGCAAAGAATAACCACGCAAGGGTACTACTGGCCGACGATGAGAGCTGATTGCACAACCTATGCTAAGATGTGAGACAAATGCCAACGCTTCTCGTTCATTCGAAGAACTCCCCAAGCATTGTTAACACCCATGACGTCCCCTTGGCCATTTGCCATGTGGGGGATAGACTTAGTCGGGCCACTCCCAACGACCAGGGGAAGATTCAAATACCTTGTGGTTGCTGTGGATTATTTTACAAAATGGGTGGAAGCTGGGCCACTCATTGATATGACATACAACAAAGTCTATCAATTCATTTGGAAAACCATTATTTGCAGATATGTTCTTCCACATGCGTTCATTACCAACTATGGAACCCAGTTTGACAACGAGGAGTTTGCTGCGTATTGTCATCAATCCAATATACTGAAAACCCACTCTGCACCAGGCCATCCCCAGAGCAACGGGCAAACTGAGGTGACAAACATAACGCTATTGAATGGTTTGAAGAAACGACTAGATGATGCAAAAGGAAATTAGATTAACGGGCTACATTCTATGATGTGGGCTTATCATACCACACCACGAGCAGCAACAGGCTCCATACATGCTGGCGTTTGGAAGTGAAGCTGTCATACTTACTGAATTGGGTCTACCCACACATAGGGTGCTTAATTTCAATTCTCCTATCAGTGATTTAATGAGAAGATTAGACCTGGATATGCTCGAAGAAGCCAGGGAAGAAGCAGCGATCAGAAATGCAGCATATCATCAACGAACAACTTTGTTCTATAACAAAAGAGTGAAGAAGTGTGAGTTGAAGGAAGGGGATTATGTGCTGAAGAAAGTAATACAAAAGAATAATAAATTGGAAGCCAACTGGCATGGACCTTACAGAGTAACAGAAGTTGTTCGTCCAGGAACATACAGGATTGAAACCTTGGAGGGAGAAGAATTCAAGAATGCATAGAATGCAGAGCATCTGCGCAAGTATTATCAGTAATTGAAATTCTTATGTAATGTAATTTCTTCAGTATGAATAAAATGTTGGATGTTTTACCCAGTTTCTCTCTTTTTGTTTAAATTTTTCGAAATATTAGTGCTACACACTACACATCAAATTCAGAACAATTACCACCAACTCCGGTTGGTCGGGAATCAATCACCACCAACTCCGATTGGTAGGGAACTAATTACCATCAAATCCGGTTGGTCGGGAACTAATTACCACCAACTCTGGTTGGTCGGGAACCAATTACCAAAAACTCCAGTTGGTCGGGAACTAATTACCACCAACTCCGGTTGGTCGGGAATCAATTACCACCAACTCTGATTGGTCGAGAACTAATTACCACCAATTTCGGTTGGTCGGAATCAATTACTACCAACTCCGGTTGGTCGGGAATTAATTACCACCAACTCCGGTTGGTCAGGAATCAATTACCACCAACTCCAGTTGGTCGGAATCAATTACCACCAACTTCGGTTGGTCGAGAACTAATTACCACCAACTCCGGTTGGTCGGGAATCAATTGCCACCAACTCCGATTGGTCGGCGAATCAATTACCACCAACTTCGATTGGTCAGAAAATTAAATACAATCAACTCCGGTTGGTTAAACTAAGAAGGAAAATGGGATGAAAATCATTTCATTGCTTAGGCCTAAAGAGTGACAAGTCGCTGTAATCAAATAATAGATAGGACAAGTTCTATTATCCAAAAACAAAACAGAATGTACATATCAAAATGTGCATATATTCACAAACAAAGACATTCTGTAAATTACTTAGAAGAAAATAAAATGGCAAAAGACTAAAAATTTCTTCATTCAAATCAAGTAGAATTACATATGCTGTGAAAAATACACTTCAAAAATCCTATTCTATTGGTTTTTTCCCTTCTTCCTTTGAAACATGTTCTATTCCACCAGGAGGGTCATCTAAGGCATAAGGAGAATTTATAAAATTTACATCTCTCAGCATTCTAACATTCATTATATAGATGGTCGATCAAGTAAATGTTTTGGGCGAGATATCTCGAAGTTGGCATAAAGACTGTAATCACCAAGATACTTGGAAATCAGACATCGAGAAATTGCACGAGCAGGAATCCAGCTAAAATCAAGTTTAAAAGGAGGTACGAGTAAATCGAGCACTCCAGGCTCATAATAATCCCATAAATAATGACCCTGCTCCAATTGTATCACACACATAGCATTTAACCATCCCTGCTTGTACCCCTTATTATTTGATTGCTGGATCCGAGCATCAAGATGGTAAAGGGCTTCATTATACCCAACCATTCAAAACTCTCTGTGTTGTTTATGAAATTGGTAAGTTAACCTCTCCAGTTGCTCGTGGAGATTCTTCACTAGAAGTTCTTTACTTTCCAAGGAAGAACTCTGGGTTGTTCGCTGAAGTTCAAATTCTTCTTAGACATTTCTGCTAAGGCTTGGTTCTTTGCCACCAACTGAAAGGCCTGATTTTCTAAAGCCGCCTGCGTTCTAGCTTCTTCAATAGAGACCCGAATAGCCCTAGCTCGTCCACGAGAAGAAGATCTTGCTCGTCCGCGAGTAGATGAGGAGGATCCAGCCCTTATTAAAGTTTCCAACTCATCTCGTAAGTTGGCATTTTCTACCTCCAAGAAAGAGAAACCTTCATCATTAATAGGAACTAAGGCTCCCGAGGAAGATAGAGCAGACTTAAGTTATTTTATCTCCTCTTGCAAGGTAATGTTCTCCTGCTCCAACAACTTGGCGATATGCCTATGCTCTTCAACTTCAAGCTTTAGAACACTTTCTTTCTTCTTATAAGCAGAGATAAACTTGTTATACCCTATGTCAGCACTCAGTTCTTGATATTTTTTCTCGTATCCTTGGTGCAAAAGGGTAAAAGATTCTTTATATTGCTGTTGGAGTTCCTCGATAGTTCCTTGGAGATCTTTAATCATCTCATAGTAGGCCATATTATTGGCGACTTCACGATCAAGTAAACACTTCAGGTACTGGTAAGCTTCAACTGCTCATTCAGAAGTATCTGAATCGAGGATATCAATGATTTGAGCTTTATTTAGATCTGCATGACCACCTTTGAAATAGTCATTGCATTTCTTCATTAATTCTGTGTCATGAGATGATAAGAGATCCATCCTAGCCATAAACTAACAAAGAGAAGAAATAAAAAGAATCAATAAGGATGCAGACAGAGCAAGTAAAAGAAAAAGGTCAAGACGAATAATCAAAAGTTTGAATTTTTATTTCATCATGAGGGAAAATACAAAATCTGAGGTTACATTCAATAGAACAACAAAATAAAAGCCCGAGCAACTTTACACCTTCTCCTTATTCCCTACAATTTCCTCAGAAGGTTTGGAGGAAGAGACTAGTTGCTCGGAAGACAAGATTAGCTGCTCGGTAGAGGTATCAGTTGGTTGGAGTTTCTCAGAGAAAGGTTGAATGACAGGAACAACAGGGACCTGATCAATAATCATCATGGAAGATTCATCTGAATCAGCTTTATCCTCTTCTTCTCCAGGAGAGGGAGGAAGGCCATGAGTGTGCTGCTGGAATAATTCAGAATTCTCAGCAACTTTCAGCTCCTACAAATCTGCGACCCATCCATCCCTAAAATATTTGAGGCTGGCATACTCCATTTGAGAAGACATGGCAGCCAGGTCCTTGTTCTAGCCTTTATCCAAACCAGCACTGAATGATTTTTTAACTGCCTTCTTCTTTTTTACCTTCTCCGAGGAGGTCCTTTCCCTAAGGATCTCCTCGGTAGCCTTCAACTTCTCCTCCACCTCCATTTTCTGACGACCAACATCTTGAAGTTTAACAATTTTCTCTACAGCAGACTTGAGCTTAACTTCTAGCTCCTTGCTGCTTTATTCGAAGACTTTGTTGCTCTGCTCAGACTCCGTCAATTTCTTCTCCAAATCCTTGGAGGTACTCACAGATTGATTTCTTTCTAGCTCAATGGACTTGAATTGCTTCTCCCAAGTAACTTTATCTTCCTCGTATTTTTGATGATAATCTTTCAGAGATTGGGTCAGCCCAATAAAATCTTCCTCTACTCCTCCCGGGGAGCTTAAAGCCTTTATAGCTTCATCATTCTTTAGAATGCTGTTAAAACACGTCACCAGCTGGAAAAAGAAATAACTTTAAGTCAATATATGAACATAATATTAGAAAGTGAAAGACTCAAGCTAACAATACTTACTGAGGCACTGTGTTGAGCAGCCATGGTATTGATTATCTCATGAGAAAGAGTGTCTTCAATGCCTTGGACTTCTGGGATAGTCCAGGATTTCACCAAGCTCACAGCAGAGCTCGGAGCAACAAAAGATAGAATACTACCTTCAATGTTTGAAGGTTGGGAGACAAGTTCAGCAAGTCTCTCAGAAGAGCTTTTCTTCAACCACCTCATAGGGGCAGGAGCATTTTCAACCAAAGACGTTGTCTTTATTGGTGATATGACAATAACCTCACTCAGAGGAGAGAGAGCAACAATCTTGCTCGGAGCCACAAGGGGCTTCTCGCCAATTTTCTTGGCAGCAATATGAGGGGGTACATCTACAGTCTTTATCCCTTCTTCTGGAACATCTTTTTTACTTTTCTTTGCCTCCACAGCAGTAGAGGTAGACTTGTCAAAAAAGGCAGGAGCTCTTCTCCTCTTCATTAGATCACTGATAGGAATACTTGACTCATAGGAAGAACCTTCCACACTAGTCTCAGAAGTTGGTACTTGATCAAGATTAACTACCACTGGACGAGTAGTGAAAGACGAAGTATAGCTCTTGTACTGCAATAAATAAGAGGCATATCTAATATGTTCCTCGGCAACAGATTGGTGAAAATCCCAGATAAGTTTCAAATGCTTTAAATTAATGTCATCTTCTTTTGGATGTTTTTTTACTGTTAACTGTAACAAAAAAAAATGTCAGTGATACATTTTATCAAACACAAAGAAAATAAGATTTCAAAAAATAAAAACAACCTATTCCATTGCCATAAGGGGGGCATCTGGGACCTTGATATACATTATCTCCATTTAATAGAGCGTGTTGCCAATTTTTCATAACAACCCCATGCTCAAAATAATCCCTATTGGCATCTGGAAGATTAACAACTAAAGCCCTATTCAAAAAACTAGTTTTTAAATAGAATGAATCACTGAAAACCCATCTATAGTAGTACATAATCTCTGGAATCCCTAAACGGGTTCCATGGAGTTGATTCAAGTTATGTACGCTGTTGATACCAAATTTAGTCTGCTGACATGGCTCAATTGAGTGAAGACACGTGGCAATCTGCGTGGCAACAACAAACACTTTCGAACAACACCTTGACTCCGAGGAACCATACTGCAACGAGAAACTCTGCTTCCCCGATCAACTCAGACGCTCCGACCAACAAGAATTTTACGAGGAACTTAGGCGGTCCGAGCTGCACCTCGAACAAAGCATTAATAGCAGGATAACCAACAGATTGACTGCGCATTAAATGCATATAATTATCATACAAAGGTATACGCTTAAGGGGCATTGAATGTATTACCCTTTCACATTACAGCCTTAGGGCTATAAATACATTGTATTATCCTCATTGTGGAGGGACCGGAATTTCTTGAGAAAACTTGTAATCGAGAATTCCCAAACAGTCAGCAATAACAGAAACAGTGGATGTAGGCCATTCTTATAAGACTGAACCACTTTAAAATTTCTTTATCTCATTTTATTTATCTGTGATTAAATAATTAGATATAATCTAATTTTTTACATCAATAGATTAGCGCCGTCTGTGAGAAACGACTGGTAATATCATTTTTCATCAAAAACAATTCATCACAAATGGCTGATATTCCAGAACCCAGTAATCAAAATGCTAAAAGCCCTCCAAATCCATCTGCTCCGCCCAATATTCCAGATCTGGCTGGAATAATGATAAATATGGCCCAAGGCCAGACAGTCATGCAAGAAACTATGCGACAACTCATACAAACCCTCCATGGTGGTCCACCAACCCATTCAGGACCGCAAAGTATTCAAAGAAATATCCGTTTACCTTCTTCGCGAACTAGTCGTACCGATTCATATCGTACTGAGGAGTCTGGAGATTTTTCTTATCAACCTGAACGAACTTCATCGGTACGAGCCACAGATACTGAACAACATATCACTCTCTCTCCAGAAAGGACTAGTGTGCTAGAAAGATTAAGCAGAGTATCTCCTTTTGATCGATTAGGTCCTAGGAGGAGAAAAATTCCTCCTAAAACCGCATCAAGGAGTTTTCGACGACCATCAGACTTAAGGGAAGGATCTGCCAAGTCGCCACCAGCTGCTCGTCAAGATAGATCCCAGGAAGCCACATCAACGCGATCAGTTGCTCGAACCAACAGGCCTGAGGAAGGAAACGATGCGTGGAAAGGTTCTATTCAGAGGCTGGAGGATAGATTAGGGGAAATGGCTAAAGCCAAGAACCCTCTACAACGAACTTTTATTTAAGGAACACCTTTTGTCCAGGCCATTGTAGATTTTCCAACACCATCAAAGTTCAAAGCACCTGTTGTGACCCCCAAATATGATGGAAAGACCGACCATGTCCTTCATATAGAATAATACCAAGCTGCAGCCGACATCTATGCTGTTCCAGATGAGATGAGATGCAGAGCATTCTCGGGAACTCTTACCGGATCTGCTCAAATATGGTATAATAATCTTCCTCGGGGTAAGATCTCAACTTTTTTTCAACTGGCCGAGTTATTCATTGGGAATTTCTATTTTGGGGCAAAGCCAGTTAAACGAGTAGCGCATTTGTTAAGTGTTAGACAAAAAGCTGGTGAAAGTACCAGAGATTATATAACACATTTTAATAACAAGAAACTCGAAGTCATTGATTATGAAGAAAAGACAACGATTACCGCCTTGATGAGTGGACTACTGCCCAACGAGTTGTACTACACTTTGGCCAAAGATCCACCTAGAACCATGTCATATCTGATGGGAAAATCGACCAAGATTATGAATGCCGAGGAGGCTATGACTGCGAAGAAGTATATGGATGCCAAAGAAACCAAGGTGGAAGGTGATAAAGCTAAGAAGAAAGAGCATAAGAGCAATGGTAGTGACAAACACTAAAAAACAGGGTCGTCATGGGAAGTATTGAAGAAATTTGATAATTATACTCCTTTGAAGAAAGACATCAACCATGTTCTAGAAGAAATTAAGAACAACGAGGAATTAAACTGGCCAGAGAAAATGAAGGCAGACCCTAACAGGAGAAATAAGGCAAAATATTACGAGTTTCACAAAGATCATGGCCATATGACCAAAAATTGCATAACTCTTCAGAATGAGATTGAAACACTCATCAGACGAGGAAAACTGGCAAAGTATGTTGATCGAAGGAATGAAAGAAGAAACAACGACCGAACAAGAGAGAAGTCTAGATCTCCTCGTCGAGCAGAGGAGAACAAGAAAAGAGACCATGAAGTTGATCCAGAAGACGACCCCAATCTTCCCAAGAGACCAAGGCAGCCAAAACGTGAGGTATTTTCGATACGCTTTGGGACATTTGATTGTAATGTTATTACAGGTGGAGATGTAGGAGGAGGAGACCTTACTACAGAGAGAAAAGCTTACCTCTGTGAGGCTCAAGCTTGCTCATACATTCAACGAATAAATTTAGTTGAGGAGGATCGCCCTAGAAAAGTAAACAAAGAGAAATTGGTCATTGGTTTCTCAAAGAACGACCTCGTAGGTGTCCTATATCCTCATGATGACCCATTGGTGATCAAAATGAGGATGAAGGAAGTGATGATTTCAAGAGTACTGGTAGATAATGGTAGCTCGGCAGACATCATGTTCTACTTGTGCTTCGACAGTTTAAATCTAAAACTATCTCAACTGGAGCCTTATCACAGACCCCTCCTGGGTTTTTCTGGTGAGAAAGTTTTTCCACTTGGGACGATCAAGTTGGATATATTCATTGGTACATGGCCTGCTTATCGAATAGAAAGAATACGCTTCTTTGTGATGGATAAGAATGTTCAATCAGCATACAATATCATCATGGGAAGAGTAGGATTGAAGAAGTTTGAGGTTGTACCATCTACGGTACATCAATGCCTAAAATTTCTAACAAATTTTGGAGTAGGAGTTATGAAAGGTGATCAGAAAGTAGCTCGGGAATGCTATTATTCATCCGCCGAGCAAGAGAAACTGGAGGAATCAAGGAAAAAGACTACTACCTATCAAGTGGATGAAGGTGCAGAAATTGAAACATTGGATCCTAGAGATGAGTCGCAACTCGTGAAGGGTCAAGTGGTGGAAGCTACTGAAAACATCATTCTGGACGACGAGTACCCTGAATGAACTACTCAAGTAGGTTCGTCGTTGGAAGCCTCACTAAAGCAGAAATTGATAACTTTCTTAAGAAGCAGAAAGCAAACTTTTGCGTGGAGTCATGAGGATATGCCCGGGATAGACCCAAATTTCTTATGTCACGAGTGAATAAGGAGATCAAGCCTATGAAGCAGAGAAGAAGAGTATTCAGTCCCGAGAAGAATCAAGCTACACAGGAGGAAGTCGAGAAGCTCCAGAAAGCTTACTTTATTGAAGATGTTAAATATCCAGACTGGTTAGCAAATGTGGTGATGGTGAAAAAGAAGAACAACAAATGGAGGATGTGTGTAGACTTCACCGACCTCAACAAAGCATGCCCAAAGGATCACTTTCCGCTGCCCCAAATTGATCAACTAGTGGATGCTACCTCGGGACACGAGCTCTGAGCTTCATGGATGCTTATTCTGGTTACAATCAGATTAAAATGAAACCTGAAGACAGGGAGAGTACTTCTTTCATTACCCCTAGGGGAACTTATTGTTATAATGTTAAGCCTTTTGGTTTAAAAAATGTAGGTGCAACATATCAGCGGCTGATGAACAAAGTGTTTGTAAAACAAATCAGTTGTAATTTGGAAGTCTATGTTGACGATATGCTGACAAAGAGAAAGAAAGTTGCTGATCATTTTGTTGACTTAAGCCAGACCTTTGATCAACTAGATAAATATCAAATAAAGTTGAACCCGACGAAGTGCATATTTGGAGTACGAAAAGGCATGTTTCTCGGATACATTGTCAATCAGCGAGGCATTGAAGCTAACCCTAAAAAGATCAAAGCTCTGTTAGGGCTGCGATCCCCAACGAGGAAGAAAGAGGTGCAAAGTCTTACAGGATGAGTAGCAGCACTTAACAGATTTGTATCGCGAGCAACTGATCGATGTCTCCCATTCTTCAAGACGCTCCGAAAGACTTTTGAGTGGAATGATAAATGTGAGAAGGCTTTCCAAGACTTGAAGAAATATTTGGGAGCACCTCCACTCTTATCCAGGCCAGTGATGGGAGAAAAATTATACTTGTATCTGGCAGTGTCCGGGAATGCAGTTAGTTCGGCATTGATAAGAATGGAGAATGGAGTACAAAAACCAATCTACTACACAAGTAAGGCCTTCCGAGGAGCAGAGATCAGATATCCAAGGCTGGAAAAATTGGCACTAGCATTGATCGAGGCAAGTAGAAGAATGAAGCCATACTTCCAGGCTCATACTATAGTAGTATATACTGATATGCCATTGAGGCAAGCCCTTCATAAACTAGAAAAATCAAGAAGATTGATGTGCTGGGAAATAGAACTTGGTGAATATGATATAGTTTATGAACCCAGATCATCGCTAAAATGACAAGCGGTAGCAGATTTTATAGCAGAGTTCACCTATCCTGATACCCCCGAGGAGCAAAATTTGCTCACTGATAGACCTGTGGATGTTACAAGATCATCAAATACAAGACCAGACCAACTTAGGTTGGTAAAAGGGCAAGCATATGTTACAGAATCATCAAATTCAAGCCCAGACCAGCTTAGGTTGGTAAAAGGGCAAGAAAAGATGATCGATGAACATCAAGAAATATCAGGAGATGATGAAAAGAAGCAAAAAATTTTCCACCGAGGAACTCTGTCAGATCAGAAATTTGAAGATGAGTTACCTATATGGAGTCTATATGTGGATGGTTCATCCTGCACTACAGGATGTGGCGCAGGGATAGTTTTGAACAGTCCGGATGAGGTCGACATGGAATACGCCCTACGTTTCCAATTCAAAGCTTCGAATAATGAGGCTGAATATGAAGCCATGATTGCAGGTCTTAGTTTGGCAAAAACCATGGGGGCAGAACAAGTTATTGTTTTCAGTGACTCGCAATTGGTCATAAATCAAATGATGGGAGTATATGCAGCCAAAGGAGAATTAATGATCAGATATCATGCAAAGGCAAAGGAACTGGTGTCGGAATTTGCTGCTATTCAGCTGGTCAGAATACCAAGAATGGAGAATGCGAGAGCAGACGCCTTAGCTCGATTAGCATCAGCTACTCGTACCGAGCTATGAAGAATAATCCCTATTGATGTTTTAGCTGGTCGAAGTATAGATGAAGATCTGAAGATAAACTTTAATACCCTCGATTTAGGGTCATCATGGATGGATCCCATCAGGGCATATATTGAAAAAGGGGAATTACCAACTGACAAACTTACAGCCAAGAAACTGAAGTTTAAGGCTGCTCGTTATGTACTTACTAATGGTATTTTATACAGACGAGGAATTATAGCAGGTTTGCAAAGATGTGTGCATCCCACCGAGGTGAAAGATTTGATTGAAGAGGTCCATAAAGGGTCCTGTGGAGCCCATATAGCAGGTCGGACTCTTTTACAAAGGTTAATGACGCAAGGATACTACTGGCCAACGATGAGGGCTGATTGCATAGCCTATGCTAAGAAATGTGACAAGTGTCAGCGCTTCTCCTCCATCCGAAGAACTCCCCAAGCATTATTGACACCCATTACTTCCCCTTGGCCATTTGCCATATGGGGAATAGATTTAGTCGGGCCACTGCCGACGACTAGGGGAAGATTTAAGTATCTCGTGGTCGCTGTGGATTATTTTACTAAATGGGTTGAGGCTGAGCCTCTCATTGATATAACGTACGACAAGGTGTACCAATTTATTTGGAAGCACATCATTTGTCGATATGGTCTTCCTCATGCCTTCATCACAGACCATGGAACATAATTTGACAACGAGGAGTTCGCTGCCTATTGTCATCAGTCAAATATCTTAAAGATCCACTCGGCACCAGGACATCCTCAAAGCAATGGACAAACTGAAGTGACAAACAGAACGCTGCTGAATGGTTTGAAAAAAAGACTGAATGACGCGAAAGCAAACTGGATCAACGAGCTATAATCCGTGTTATGGGCTTATCGAACTACTCCCCGAGCAGCAACAGGGGAATCTCCATATATGCTAGCATTTGGAAGTGAAGCTGTTATACCCGCCGAATTTGGTCTCCCAACACACAGAATACTAAATTTTAATTCCCCTGTCAGCGATTTAAGGAGAAGGTTAGACTTGGACATGCTCGAGGAGGTTAGGGAAGAAGCAGCTAGTAGAAATGCTACTTACCAGCAACGAACAGCTTTGTTCTTCAACAAGAGAGTCAAGAAGTGCAACTTGAAAGAAGGAGACTATGTGCTAATGAAGGTGATTCAAAAGAACAACAAACTGAAAGCAAACTGGCATGGACCCTATCGAGTTAAGGAAGTTGTTCGACCAGGGACATACAAAATAGAAACTTTAAAGGGGTAGGAGTTTAAGAATGCATGGAATGCAGAACACCTGCGCAAATATTATCAGTAATGTAAACTCTCATGTAATGCAGTTTCATCAGTATGAATAAAGTGACAATGTTTTGCCCAGTTCTTTCCTTTTATTGGAATTTTTTTGCGAAATACTAGTGCTACACACTACTCAGCAAAACTCGGACTACTCAAATCTATTCCCGAAAATGCCAACTAAGGTTGGTCGGGAAGTAAATCTATTCCCGAAAATGCCAACTAAGGTTGGTCGGGAAGTAAATCTATTCCTAAAAATGCCAACTAAGTTTGGTTAGGAAGTAAATCTATTCCCGAAAACGCCAACTAAGGTTGGTCGGGAAGTAAATCTATTCCTAAAAATGCCAACTTGGTTGGTTAGGAAGTAAATCTATTCCCGAAAATGCCAACTAAGGTTGGTCGGGAAGTAAATCTATTCCCGAAAATGCCAACTAAGGTTGGTCGGGAAGTAAATCTATTCCCGAAAACGCCAACTAAGGTTGGTCGGGAAGTAAATCTATTCCTAAAAATGCCAACTTGGTTGGTTAGGAAGTAAATCTATTCCCGAAAACGCCAACTAAGGTTGGTCGGGAAGTAAATCTATTCCTAAAAATGCCAACTTGGTTGGTTAGGAAGTAAATCTATTCCCAAAAACGCCAACTAAGGTTGGTCGGGAAGAAAAACTATTCCAAAAAGTGCCAAAGATTGGTCGATAAGAAAAATCCACTAACTATGGTTGATCGGGTATAAAAATCCACTATCTGTAGTTGGTCGAGAAGAAAAATTTACCGACCTTGGTTGGTTGGAAACATTTTATGAGTACGAGAAAGTGATCGAGCAAAATTTTTTATACTCGTGACTTTTTAAATTACTACCAAGTTGGTCGAGAAACAAAGTATCATCAATTTTGGTTAGTCATCAAATGATTACCACAAATTCAAGATAGTCGACAATAAGCTTTAACAAACTCCAGTTGATCAACAAATAACACAATGTTGTTATCTTTTTAACAGATATATATGCACAGATGTAAAGTGTTTTATAATTACAAGACAATGGCAGTCAAGATTTGTAAATAAAATTATTTCATTAAATGTAGAGCAAAATACATCAAGAATGATATACAAATTTATTACATCAAGATTCCTATTCTATTGGTTTCTTCCCCTCTGCTTTTGAAACAGGTTCCTCGCCAGCAGGTGGATCATTTAAAGCCTGATGGGAATTTATGAAGTTAAGATCTTTAAGCATCCTGATATTCATCACAGATGGTCGATCTAGTAGGTGCTCGGGATGAGATATCTCAACATTGGAATGGAGATTGTAATCGCCAAGGTATTTGGAAATCATACACCGAGGGATGGCCCGAGCAGGGATCCAACTCATATCAAGATTGAATGGTGGCATTGGTAGGTCGAGCAGCCCAGGATTATGGTAATACCACAGGTAATGACCCTGTTCCAGTTGTAGCACACCTAAGGCATTCAACCATCCATGTTTGTAGCCCTCATTATTTTCATTTTGGATACGATCATCCAAATGGTAGAGAGCCTCATTGTAGCCAGCCATCCAGAATTCTCTGGGCTGCTTATGGAATTGATATGTCAATCTTTCCAGTTGCTCATGGAGATTTTTTATAAAGAGTTCTTTATTCTCCAAGACAGATTTCTGCACAGAAAGCTGCTCGTCCAGACCCCTGATCTTCTTAGACATCTCAGCCAATGCCTGGTTCTTTGCCATCAGTTGGAAGGCCTGGTTCTCTAGAGCAGATTGAGTTCTCTATTCCTCGACAGTAACCCGAGAAGCTCTTGCTCATCCCCGAGTAGATGTAGAAGGACCAGCTCTCCTCAAGGTTTCTAATTCATCCCTCAGGTTGTCATTTTCGACCTCCAAGAAAGAGAATCCCTCGTCGGTCACTGGGATCAAAGCGTTTGAGGTGGAAGCTGTAGACTTCAACTGAGACACCTCTCTTTGCAGGTTATTATTTTCTTGCTCTAACAACTCAGCTATCTGTCTGTGCTCTTCGACCTCAGCCTTAAAAGTTCTCTCCCTCACATCGTAAGCAGCAAACCGTTTATCGTATCCCTTATCATCACTGATTTGTTGATACTTCTTCTCGTACCCCTCGTGAAAAAGGGCAGTAGATTCCTTATATTATTATTGAAGTTCTTCAAGAGTGCCTTGAAGATCCTCAATCATATCATATTATGCTACGTTGTTAGCCACTGCACGGTCGAGTAGACACTTCAAATACTGATAGGCTTTAATTGCTTGCTCTGAAGCACCTTGACCGAGGATGTCAGTGATTTGAGGTGCACTCATGTCTGTATGATCGGCTTTAAAATACTCATTGCATTTCCTTAACAGTTTTGTATCATGAGCAGATAATAATTCCATCCTGGCCAGAAACTAGTAAAGGAAGAAAAAGAAATAATCAATAAGAGTATAAACAGAGCATGAAGAAGAGAATCAACAGTATGCATAAGCAAAAGTTTAAATTTTATTACATCATAAAGGAGATGTACAAAGTTCAGAGTTACATTTGATAAAAAAAAAAAATAGAGAGAAATCCGAACAACTCTACACCTTTGCCTTGTCTCCCCAAACTTTCTCGGGAGGCTGGGACGAGGAGGTAGGTTGCTCGGATGGAACAGAGGGTGGCTCGGGAAGTGCTGGAGGTTGCTCGGATGAAGTAACGGGTAGCTGAAGTTCCTCGCCAGTGGGATGGATAGCTGGGGTATGAGAAATTTGATCTCCCATCACCATGGAAGATTTCTCAGAGGTAGCTTCGTCCTCTTCTTCATCTTTAGGAGTTGGAGGGGGGCCCGGGATGTGTCGCGGAAATAGTTCAGAATTTTCATCAACTTTCATTTCTTGCAGAGCAGCGACCCATCCATCTCTAAAGTATTTGAGGCTGCCATATTCCACTTGCGACATCATGGGAGCCAAACTTTTATTCCACCCTTTATCCCAGCCGGCGCTGAAGGATTTTTTGACAGCCAACTTCCTTTTTGTCTTCTCCGAGGAAAGATTATCGGAAAGAAGATTGTCAGCAGCCTTCAGTTTATTCTCAACTTCCTCCTTCTGACGACTTACTTCCCGAAGTTGACTCAACTCCTCCTCAGCAGTCTTGAGCTTATTTTCAAGCTCCCCGGCATTTTTGAGCTTCCCTTTGAGCTCTTTATTCTTCTTCTCTAAATCATTTATTTTTTTCTCCAACCCCTTGGAGACCTCAATAACCTGAGCCTTCTCCTGCTCAATCGAAGTAAGCATTTTCTCCCACATTGCCTTATCATCATCATATTTCTGACGAGAATCTTTCAGAGACTGCGCCAGGCCCACCAAAGCTTTATCTACACCAGACAAGGAGCTTGAAGCTTTAATAGCTTCATCTTTCTTCAGAATTGTATTAAAACAGCTCACCAACTGTGAAAAGAAAACAAAAGCAAGTCAGTGCACAGATACAAAAAGGAAAGAATGAAAATTTAAGACTATAGGACTTACAGAAGCAATATGATGAGCTGCTAATGTGGTAACCGTGTCCCGAGAAAGGTTTTCTTCAATACCTTGGATCTCGGGAATGATCCAAGTCTTCACCGAGTTCATAGCAGAGCTCAGGGGAACAAAAGTGGGAACACCACTAGTCGGGGGCTGAGAGATGGATTCAACCAAATTAATAGAGGAACTTTTCTTCAGCCTCCTCAGAGGAGCATTAACTTTCTCAACTAACGATGTAGTCTTAGTCGGAGAAATGACAATCACCTCGCTTGGAGAAGCAGCCTTGCTCGGGGCCACTGGGAGTTCTTGACAACCTTCACAGGAGCAGCCGAAGGAGGTGCATCAATTTTCTTTGTCCCCTCTCCTAGGACATCAAGCTTACTTATCTTTGCCTCTCCAGAACCAGAGGCAGATTTCTCAAAAAGGGTAGGAGGTCTTCTTTTCTTCATCCTTTCACTCAAAGGAATATGTGACTCGTGTGAAGAACTTGTAGAGGCTGGTATTGGTTCTGCGTCACTTATCACCGGACGAGAAGTAAAAGAGGAGGTGTAACTCTTGTACTGCAGCAAATATGAAGCTGACCAAATATGCTCGTCGGCAACAGTCTGATGCAAACTCCAGATAAGTTTTAAATGCCTTATGTTAACGTCTGCCTCTTTTAGAGATTTTCTTTTGCTGTCAACTGCAAATAAATCAAAATTAAAATATCAGTGGCACATTTTATCAAACACAAAGGAAGCATAATTTTGAAAATAAAATAAAAACAACCTATCCCATTGCCATAGGGAGGAAATCTGGGACCCTGGTAAACATCATCTCCAGTTAATGGAGGGTGTTGCCAATTTTTCATAACAACCCCGTGCTCAAAGTAGTCCCTATTGGCATCTGGGATATTGACCACTAAAGCTCTATTTAAAAACCTAGTTTTTAAATAAAAAGTATTATCGCCCACAACCCATCTATAACAAAACATAATTTCAGGAATTCCTATACGAGTTCCATGAATTTGATTTAATCTATAAACACCGTTAACTATTCTCCACGTATTGGGGGCTATTCTTGCAGGAACCACGTCAAAGTATTGACAGAATTCCAGACATAGAGGGTTTGGGGGAAAAGAAAAGCGACACTCAGCGACAAAGAGACTGGGGAACCAATGTCCCTCAGCCAAACGAAAATAGTCTGAAGGCTCAGAAGCTCTTCCAAAATAACCCATGAGGGAATAGAGAAATCAGAGCGAAACTTATCAATCGATTCTACAGGATAAATCATGATGAAATAAGGAAATCAAAGAGAAAGAAGAAAATCTTACAGGAAAGGGATGAGTCTGTTGACAACAAATGATGGAAGAGATGAACGCACAGGAGAGAGAGACGATGGAAAACTCAAAGAGATAAATTTGAAAAAGTAGAAGACGATGGGATTTTCTGCAACGTTTAAATACTTTGCCTTGGGAAAGGGTAAAAGTAATGATTACAAAAAGATACGGTTACGTTACCGGCGGCTAAAAAGACAAAAAGGGCGCGGGAATCGAAGCAGTTAGAAAAATTCAAAAAAGATTGATTCTACGAATTTGGAAGGAGAAATAAATACAAAAGAAAATACTCCTAAATTTCAGGATAACCATTTAAAACCGCCATATTTCAAGAAAGAATGTTCCACACTCCTCAAATTTCGAACTATGAAACATTGGGGGCTTCTGTTGATACCAAATTTAGTCTGCTGACATGGCTCAATTGAGTGAAGACACGTGGAAATCTGTGTGGCAACAACAAATACTTCTGAATAACACCTTGACTCCGAGGAACCATACTGCAACGAGGAACTCTGCTTCCCCGATCAACTCAGACGCTCCGACCAACAAGAATTTTACGAGGAACTTTTGAGTACTGAGGAGCTTAGGCGGTCCGAGCAGCTTAGGCGGTCCGAGCTGCACCTCGAATAAAGCATTAATAGTAGGATAACCAACAGATTGACTACGCATTAAATGCTTATTATTATTATCATACAGATGTATACGCTTAAGGGGCATTGAATGTATTACCCTTTCACATTACAGCCTTAGGGCTATAAATACATTGTATTATCCTCATTGTGGAGGGACCGAAATTTCTTGAGAAAACTTGTAATCGAGAATTCCCAAATAGTCAGCAATAATAGAAACAGTGGACGTAGGCCATTCTTATAAGGCTGAACCACTTTAAAATTTCTTTGTCTCATTTTATTTATCTGTGATTAAATAATTAGATATAATCTAATTTTTTACATCAATAGCCATTAACTATCCTCCAGGTATTTGGAGCTATTTTTGTAGGTACAACGTCAAAATATTGACAGAACTCCAAACATAGGGGATTTGGAGGAAAAGAAAAGCCACATTCGGCCACAAGGAGACTTGGGAACCAATGTCCCTCAGCTAAAGAAAAATAATCAGAAGGTTCAGAAAGTTCTTCCAAAATAACCCACGAAGGGATTGAAAATTTAGACCGAAATTTGTCCAATGACTCAACAAGATAAACCATGATGAACAAAGTAAATAAAAGAAAGGGAAGAAAATCTTACAGAGAGAAATAGATCAGGTGACAATGAACGACGGAAAAAAATGAAGGCATAAATAGAGAGAAAATGAATAGTTCAAAGATACAAATTTGAAAAGTGAAAGACGATAGGATTTCTGCCGCGCTTAAATACTTTACCTCGGGAATAGAGAAAAGCAATGATTACAAGGGAGGACGTTTGTGTATCCGGCGACTAAAAAAAGAAAAGGGTCACAAAAATCGAAACGGTCATGAAAATTCAAAATATTTATGAGGCCTGATACTATGCACTCAAAAAGGAGTTATATACAACGAATGTTTTCCTAAAAACCCTACAAACCAATAATCTATGCAGTTTTCAAGCAGAATGTTCCATACTTTTTTTCAACATCAAACTATGAAACATTGGGGGCTTCTCTTGATACCATATTTAATCTGCTGACGTGGACCCATCATTTGAAGACACGTGTCAACCAACGCGGCAATTACAAATACTTCTACCGACCAACTCACTACCACCGAGCTATTCAAGCGCCACGAGAAACTCATACATTTCGAATAGCTCAAGCGTAACGATCAACTTAGGCTCCCCGAGTAACTCATAGACCTCGAGATACTTAGGCGGCCCGAGCAACTCATGGGTCCCGAGCTACTTAGGCGGTTCGAACAGCTTAGGAGGTTTGAGCTACTTAGCGTACAGAGCATCCAAATCAAGAGAATCAAAGAGACGACTGCGCATTAAATGCTCATTATTATCGTATATATATATGTCTATTAGATAACAACACATTATCCTTTCACATGTACAACGTCATGGCTATAAATACATTGTAACCTCCTCATTAGGAGGGGACTCTGGATTTCTGGATAAACCACATATCGAGAATTCCAGACAAACAGTCAGCAATACAAAAACAGTGGACGTAGGCCATTCTTATAAGGCTGAACCACTTTAAAAATCTTGTCTTATTTATTTTACATGTGATTGATTAATTAGAGATAATCTAATTCTTTACATCAACACAGCCTAACTTATAAGGCTAAGCACGTAGCTAAAAAGTTCCAAGATTGTCCCTTAAGTATGTCGGTGGTTTACCAAGGCCAATCACGACCAACCTTATTCATATCACATCAAACACCCCCAATTTAAGAAGATTCCCATGTATAACCATTGTAGAAACTTTGATCTTTACGTAACCCAATTACATAAGCAATATAGACTTTAAAATAGTGGATCATACATAAATAAAAGAGAATTGTATAGGGTACTTCTAACTATCAAGGACTCTAATTGTGCTTAAATAAGACCCCGTCCCCTTATGAGGAGGGAAAATATGAGATACTTACATTCTCAAGGCTCTTCTCTTTAGAACTAGCATCTTACATTAGTAACATTACTATCTCCCTATTTTTTCTTATGGTCATAGGCAAGAAATACTTGTTGAACCACATATAACTTTCTTGAAATTTTATTAGTTTTTTTTATACTTATATGCGTCCATAATTATTCTATTTTGAATTTGGTACCTTTTCTTAATTGACTTTATGTTTGGTACCTATTTTGTTAAAAGTCTATTACATTTAACTATCATATGCCTTTCACATGAAAAGAAAAAAAAATCCAAAACAATTACAATACACATTATTTCCCCACCCAGCACCCCAACCTCACCCCAAATTCACCCTCCCTCACTCACACACACTAGCACCCCTACCACTGTCACACCACCTCCCTCAAGCCACCCCCGCCATCCCACCTCCCTAATACCACCATTGTCACTAATTTAAAACCTTAAACAATAAATTTAAACTCAAAAACCATTCTTTGTAACACCCCGCCCGCCCGGGAAGAGCGAACGGAGCGCTAATGCGATAAAATAAATCCAAATCCACAAGTGACAACGTATAGAGCATCTAAATAAACCCACAATCAACAAAAGAGAAACTACAAATCTCAATTTCTTCAAATAAATACCAAGTCTCTCGAATTAAATACAACATCTAACTCGAAATAAAATAAATCCCAAAGCTCTATACATCAAAATAAATAAATACAAGTCTTCTCAAATGTATTAAAAATTCTTCCCAAAATATCTAAGATAAAATCAATCTCCAATAATCCATAGCGCCCAAATCCACGCTAACCTGTCACTAAAAGAAAATATGGGGAAGTACACAATACGACAGGAAAGATGCTTAACAAATATATATTAGCAATGAATAAAGCGTAACAACAAGAGTACGAATATTCAAATCGAAATGCAAATCTCAAAGCATTTATCAATATAATTTCTCAACAACACTTTAACCGGCTCACCAGGCCTCACCACATCCGTATATGCTTTATCAAGCCATAGCCCGGAAAACGGGAATTTTGGCGGGTGCCCAACATCCGTGTCATATTAAAATCTCATGACAACGTGCTCATCAACAATATAATGATACCACATGAATCGAAATAATTCCAACAATTATTTTTCCATATTTCAACGAATTTAACAATTCAAATAGGAGTTCAATAATCATATGAATTCAAAGAGAATGACACTCGCGAGATTTAAGGAGCATATTGTGTAAAACCCCATACCTCAAACCGTGATGAGAAACCAACGATCACATCCTCAAGATAAACTCAAAAGATCTACAAAAGCTCCTCCAAGAAAATAGCCCCAAGAACACCTATAATCTAAGGTTGGAACTCACAAATCTCAAGGGACAAAGTATAATTAAAAAGAAGAGGAATATAAAATATATTTGCTGCCAAAATTTGTGCCAAAAGTAGGTTAAAAGGCTTGCCCACGACTTCCTTTTATAATGCAAAGAAATGAAGAGTTGGAATCCAAAAGACTACTTTAAATAAGGCAAAGAAATGAAGAGTTGGAAGTCAAAACAACTCCAAGAGTTAAAAACATTTAAAAATCATTTTAAAATACGTTTTAACTCCGTTTTCGAAACCGTTTGAAATTCTCGCCTTTAAAAATAATAACCAACATATTTGAGCAATAAAAATAATTTTATCAAAAACTTTATTTTCCTCCATTTTCCAGAAATTAATTAAAATAGCCCAAAATTACGCGGGTTGTTACATTCTTGAATATTATCCAAAACCCTAAACCTTAGATTGAAACCTAAAAATAATATTTAAAATCCGTTCTTCAAATTTCATTTGAATCCCTAAATCTTGTTTTGAAACCCAAATCCCAGATTTAAGCTCAATATTAAAAATTAAGATAGCCGATTTGGGATGGGGTAGGAGTGTCGGTGGGGGGTCAGTGTGTTACTTCCATGGGAGATGGGGATGGGGTTATTTGCATGTGGTGGGGAAGATTGGGGAATAGGGGATGTCGGAGGTGGGGGAGGGACACAATGGTTAGGAGATTACAATTTTACTTTCTTTTTTTTTTAAATTTTATTTTTGGTTTTGTAAAATATTTTTTCCTTTTTTAATTCATTTTCCCATTAAGAGGTCATGTGCAAGGCACATGATCATTAAAATGTAACAGGCCTTTAACAGAATATGAACTAAATGAAAAATGGGGTAAGTATGGACATATTTAAGTAAAATAATAGTTTTATTTTATCACATAAAGCTCACGGAATATTTGATACATAATTATAAATTTAATCCCCCACAATTTAACACCGTTTGTGAAAAATTCTTTGGCCCCGCCATTAGTAAAAGACATATCTGCAACCATGAGTGCACAACAATCATTTTGTTCAAGAAACGATGGAATTAGAGGATTATATTCGAGATTATAATTAAGAGGGACGACAAATGCCTTTCCATCTCCATCATCCCCCACTGACACTTAGTTTAGTGACGTTAAGCTCATCGAGCCAATCACAGCTACCACAACTATCGTCTCCATGAATCTCCTTTGAGGTAACCGTTTTTCAGAAACCACACTTATCCCCTATCAATATGCATGAACAACTCATGCAATAATGAGACATGAAATCCAACTTGTGCTAACAAAAATGCTCGCCTAAAGGGTAAACTAATTGGGAGAAATAAAGGTTATGGATTCGGCACCCATGGGCCAACCAACCATTGCATGCCACCTCGCAATTATCGTTATATCCAATTCCATGATAAACATCCACCCCTAATCATGTTGTATCTTTAGTCAACCAACCATGAGCACACTCATAAGGAAGTCGACATAACACACTCTCCGATCATCATCATTAAGAGATACCAACCCCAGACAGAGAAGACCTTTGGGATTTTATAAGACTACACAAAATCCAGCGAATGGTCTCGTGACCACACCAAATTTGGCATGACCATATCCACGACCAGGACCCAATATGGCCATAGATGCTCTTAAAAGTGGTCACGGACCAAATCCCTGACCAGTATGGGTCACGGACTTCGATCATGACCAGGTTGTGACTATCATGATGCCAAATTCGCGCCAAAGTTTCCTCCAAGTTTGGTCACGGGAGGGTCACAGACAAGGTCCGTGAACAAGGACACAATGCACACCCATAGAGTCACGGATTTGGGTCGTGACCATCTCAGTTTGCTCACGCACATGGGTCATGGCTCAGGGTCGTGACCACATTGTTGCCTACATGCTTATGTGGAAAACATTTATGGGTTATGGTATTGGGTCATGACTTTAGGCCATGACCAGGGTCCTTATACTAAAACCATTTGATTCAATTTCATGTCTTCCCTCGTTAATCTCTTTATCTCTTTCGACGATTTGCATTTCGACGTTAAACCTTAATTTTGGACCTAATCTCTCAATCTCAAAGGTAAACCCTAATTTTTGTATGTTTTTGTTAAACTCTAATGTATATGTGAGTGAATGTGTGTGTATTTTTGTGTATTTGTGTGTACCTGTGTATATGTGTGTGTATGTATGTGTATATGTGTGTATATATGTATGTATGTGTGTATACTTGTTTTTCAAGAAAAAAGGGATGTTTTATAGTTTCATATTTTCATTAGGTATGTTATATTTAGGGATTGAAATTTATTGGGTATTGTTAACATTGATTGGGAATTGTTATTTAGAGTTTGAAATTAATTGAGTATTATTCGTATTGACTAAATGTGGTTACTTAAGGATTAAATTAAATTAAATTGCATTATTTAAGGGTATTGTCATTTAGGGCTTGAAATTATTTACAGTTTTAAATTAATTCAGTATTATTAGTATTAACTGAATGTGGTTACTTAAGGATTAAAATAAATTGCATTATTTAAGGGTATTGTAATTTAGGGCTTGAAATTTATTTATAGTTTGAAATTAATTGAGTATTATTAGTATTTACTGAATGTGGATACTTAGGGATCAAAATAAATTGCATTGTTTAAGGGTATTATCATTTAGGGCTTGAAATTTATTTAGAGTTTGAAATTAATTGAGTATTTTAGGTTCCGCACCCACTAACTCAAAATCCTTTCCATTCTCAAAACCTTAATCAAACTAATATACCCTAATATGTTTGATTGTATCAAAATCTTAATCAAACTAATATATTCTTATACCTCATATTTTTGAATTAATAGTTATTAATTAATTAGAGCCCTTAATTGTAGGACTCATATTCACGCCCTCGTATATTTTTCTTGAGAAAAATGAGGGACAGTGATAATCACTGGCAATAAGAGTGGGAGAGGTTGTAATTGTACCGCACACGTAACTCTTTTATTAGTGAGTCCCATATAAAGGGTAATCCTATTTATAGGTATGGAAACAAAAAAATCGAACAATTTAACTACCTTGTAAATTGTGAAGTTAATCTCCAACAAGATTAACTGTTCGACCGTATTCTATTTTCCCTACCAGAAAATTGGGATGGAATTATACAAAATATATTTCACACACATAATTTCGACGTAGCTCTGACCTTGGTCACGTTGTTGGAGAAGGCAAAAAAAATCCACCCGTTATGGATACAACTGCGTACATAGAGCATTGACGTAGACTGTGATGTCTCGCGCCATATGCACGTTAAATTGAATATTACCAACAATTTGAAAAGGATGGAATTCCGAGTTCATGTCACGGATATCTACACATCAGTCATATATACCCTTCCTCCTAGTTTGCCACATGCGAAAATTCATAGGTTCTTAAAAACTAATATCGAATGGATGGAGCTCAGACACATTGAACATATTCTAAAGTCTTACTCTAAAAGGGTATATATATATATATATATATGATTAATTAATTATAAATTCATATTATTATAATTATTTAGTCACTTATGGTTTTTCATTTTTGTAGATAATGTCAGGAGGAAACAACCTAAGGGTACCAGGTGACGAGGTGACATCGCAACGAGGCTCACCATCTCGTGCATAACCCAAATTATAAAAACTAATGGATGATCAATTCACAACTCCACCAATGGTTCCCTCCTCACCAAGTATAACTTCTAATGCTGTGACGCCCTCATCCAGTAATCTTGTTGCTCCACCCCCCTCATCAAATGCTCTCAACGCCTCCCACTCAATCCAAAAGACACCCATTGGGTTCTCCTTTCTCTGGAATAACCCGATAGGTGATAGGAATGACGTGATGAACTTTAAAGCCCGGAGTTGGTCGCTGGGAAAATGAACATGGGAGTCGGTGGACCAAACAACTGGAACCTTATTGATTAAGCCGTCAAAGATGACATATATGATCAACTCTACAAGTATTTCTCATTTCCCGATTGTTCCTCGAATAAGGTTCTATCTTGGGTTGCTGAATCATTAAGGACATACAGGAGAAACCTTCGAAAGAAACATTTCCCAAAGGAGGCAGCAATCTCTGATATTTTATTTTTGAAAGGGAGAGTGCCTCCTAATGTTGAAATGCCGATGGAGCTGCGGAATAATTTTTTAGAGAATGAGGCGAAAGAGAAAAAATTGGTCCAACAAAAAAAAAATAGGGCACAAAAAATTAATATCCACAGGGTGGGATCCAAATTATGTGAGGATTTGAAGTATTAGTGGGTAAGTAGGATAAAGGATGGCCCAGATGCAGGTAAAAAACCAAATCGGTCCAACTTATTCATTCATGTTCTATGGGATAAAGATAATAATTTCCCACCGCACTCGGCTAAGACATTGGAATCAACAGAGGTCATTAGCAGTCAGTCCAATTCGAACCCTAATGATGACGTTGACCTTGAAAATGATGCCCTGACCCAGACCTTTGGAAAGGAAAAAAGGGGGGGACGAGAGGTGTTGGCTCATATATGTCAAAAATAAATTTTTAACACGCCGCCCCTCTCGTGGATGAGTTTTCTTCATTCAAGGATCATGTCTCGTCCAATGAGGAACGATAGCTCAAGACTGATGAGGATGTCTTGGTTATCAAAATTAACCTAGGAATGTTGACGAATAAAATTGGGCAACTCGTGTTCCTTTTTCAAAATTATGGGGTCCCAATTATGTAACACCTCGTAATTTCTGGGTTATTATTTTAGTTAATTAATTCGGTAATTAGTAATTAATAAATTGATGAGAATTAATTAATAGGAATATTTAAAAGTGAAAATATTTAAATAAGTTAATGGCTGAGAGTTAATTTTAGAAATTTATTCCGGATTGCGATTTTAAGCACGTGGTTGAGTCTGTTAGGGTTGAAATAGTCCAAAATGAGTGGTCACATGGTGTCGGGGACTAATTAGTCATATTTGAGCTTTATAAAGAGAGTATGAACCCTTTTTATACGGCCCATAGGCCCAAAAATGTGAATAGGGTTTTAACCAAAAATGTGCAAGGTTTAGGAATCATTAAATCACATTAGAAGACTAAAAAGGGGAAAAAGGTAAAGGGAGAGCCAAAGAGAAAAGAAACTTAGGAATCCTGGAGACATTATTTCAATTTCAATTCAACACCTTTATTCAAAGCCCTAGATCTTAATTTTGGGGAAAGTGGTTTACATTGTGATTATTAAATTGCATTTATCTTTTCATATTAAAAGAGGTGGAATCCAATTAAATTCTAGGGTTTTTTCTTGAGCAAATTGGGGATTTACTGTTAATGAGAGTTATAAATCTATAGGGGTCTTGATAGTTGATGAAATTGATGATTAAATTGGTGAAATTTTTAGGGATAGAATTGTTATAATAAAATAATGAACTTATGATGAATTTGGGGACGTTTTAATGCAGAAATCTGTTCAGAACAGAGGTTGAAACTTGTTAATGGCAGACTAGGTTATTAGTAGAAGAGAGAGAGGAGAAATACCAGGGTCGTTCGAACGACCTGGTATTTCGTTCGAATGAGATCCACTGTCGTTCGAATGACAGGGCTCTTCATTCGAATCATCTCTGATGTTTGCCAGATTTCTGCAATTCCCCTGATTCAGACCTGTTGTGTAGGAGACTTACAGTTCTTGCCCTAATTAAATTATGAAATTGAGTATATAATTAGGGTTAATTTGGGAATACCTAACCTTGAAATTAATTAGACTTAATTGCATGAAATTGGAGATGTAAGTTTATGATTTAGCATATTGTAATCTTGTTGTTTAAGCGATTAGACTCGATTGCATGAAATTGAAAGGCGAATTAAAAATATTGAATTTCGGGCCGATAGATAGAGTCCGGGTATACTTGAAAGGGATACGTCAAAATAATGGGAATTAATTAGTGTTTAATTAATTAAAATGAAGTCGGACCATAGACTTAAATGTTTTAGGCTTGGGTATGGGCATAATACTCTGATAGCCTGGATTTATATATATATGTCAATGTGTAGTACATATATATATATATATATATATAGTAAATCCATACCAATATTAATACTATTATAGGAGGTTGGGCGATTTGGGTGAGTCCCCTGACTAGCGAATGCAGGGTGAGTATATTTATGGGCCATAGCGTCCGTATTTAGGGGTGGGACTGTTACGGCATGGAGCGGACACTTTCGGGGGGAACTATGGTCGCCTCCTAAGCGTTTAGTGATAGCATTTATATCCGACATGTATGCGAATGTTGAGATATGATACGTATATATAGTACAGAATCATATACGAGAATATTTATATATACATGGTATGAAGTGTATAGATAATATAACTTGTGGGGATGTTATATGAATTAAAGTGAGAAATGATGCTTTGTGGAAGTTAATGTGTATAATAACTCATAAAAAATGTACTATATTCACTTGGGGTTTTATAGTGGGGCGATTAGTATAATATTTTGGTACAAGGCTAGTTACGGGGAGAGGGGCTAGGTGTATTATGTATAATTTATTAGGCGTGAACAATAGTTGAGGGGTGAGGTAAACTCAAGGGAGTGAGTGACACTAATTTAAATATGGAGAGCATTTCCATTTTTATTTCTTACATTTAAATACACTTGCTAAATATTTTTAAATGTTTTGGGTTTTAACCCTTGCTATAAAATATTTTCAAAAACATTTTAGGTGTCCTACCACAGGGATGCCAGGCCTGATTCCTTCCTACAGGGTGCGCGAATGCAGCTTATGTGGATTGTTGCGGGTTCTTTGTACAGACGCTTGTCTCATTATATCTCTAGATAGGGCCTTTTTCGGTTGTACTTTTATATTCAAACTTGGCATGTATCAGTATTCTTTTATACTTGCAATTTGTGGTTTGCTTGTAGTCGATGTTATTCGAGAAACTCTTATACTTACTTTGTGGTATGATTAGTTTCTTTCTTGTATTAGTTAATTTTCTTTCCTAGTATGTTGGTTAATGAAAGACTAAGTGGTTAGTAATTAATGACTTAACGACAGTGATGCTAAGAATGAACCAGATGAGATTCCTGTTTAATTTGATATAGGACTGATCACCCAGTATTTTATTAGGCGGGGTGTCACAAATTATGCCTTCTCAAGGTTACTCTTACCATTCTCCTTAAGGTTTACCCTATCTTTCCCCTTCAAGTTTCCCTTCCTAAATGTTGCCTCATCCAACATTCCCCTCCCAAATTCCACCTTATCCAATATTCCCCTCCTAAATGGTGACTCGCATTCCCCTTCCCCATGATCTGACCTGTCACGGAACTGGGATCGTCATCAATAATAACTCACGGTGACTGCGGAGAAAAGTACTATATCAAAGACATGAGAAATACGAGGATTGTTGAGGTGTGCACACTCATCTCTATAGTTGTCAGAATTCCAATACACGACTGACCTTTAAAGAGGGTTAAGGCTCAAGTAACTGTCGATGAAATATACAACGGTTGCGGAGATGTACCTGTGCACGTTTACAGCGGGAAAGGGGTGGAATTGAGGAATTATGCAAACTCTTTTATTGCGTGGCCAGTTTATCTGTTGGCTAAGTTCTCATAATATTTTCTTTCATTTAAGTTATAATAACATTTTTTTGTTTTAGTTGTAAGAATATTAGTTTTGTTTCAATTGTAAGAATATTGGTTTTGTTTCAGTTGTAATAATATTTTTTTGTTTCATTTGTAAGAATATTGTTTTTGTTTCATTTGTAATAGTATTTTTTAACCTATTACCACAGGACTGAAATTTGAACATTAGTATATGAATTTTCCATAATACAAAGATTGGATGGGAGAGACTAATCAGATAACAAACAATCATTTAAATGGTGTTCAAGAATTTGTTAAATACACTTCCAAAAGTCTTATTAGTGACAAGATTCCGTGTCCATGCACCCGTTATATGAACAAAAAATATAAGTCATTGGAAGACGTTTAGTTGGATTTAATAAAGTGGGGAATTTTTCAAGACCATCAAATATGAATATAGCATGGTGAAAAAATATATCTTATGTTTCGAAAGAATTATCGGTACCCGATCATGCAACGGAACCCCAACGAGTGGAAGTGGTACATGATTCACCAACACATCATCCATTGACCGACTTAATTGATGATGCTTGCGGAGCTTACTACCATCAAAGCCACCAACCTATGGATAAGGATAATGAGCATAATGACCAAGTAAATGAACATTTTGATTCTGAACTATTAAGAGATCGAGAATACATATGGTTGAAAGCCGATATAGTTGGACCATTGTATAAAGATTGAGATAAAGATCAATCCACTACACCAAAAATAGGATTCTGGCACAGTTCAAAACCGTGCTAGATCAAATCTTGCACGGTTTTGAACTGTGCAAGAATCAGGTGTTCCAAAATGAGAATTTTTTTCTGGCACGGTTTAAAAGTGTGCCAGAATCAGCCAAACAGGAACACTTCTGGCACACTTTTAAACCGTGACAGAATTTGATATTTCTGGCACACTTTTGGCACAGTTTTTAACTGTGCCAGATTCAGCAAAATAGGAACACTTCTGGCACACTTTTAAATCGTGCCAGAATTTGATATTTCTGGCACACTTTTGGCACAGTTTTTAACTGTGCCAGATTCAGCATAGTTTTAAAAAAAATTAGCACAGTTTAAAACCGTGCCAAAATATGATACACTTTTGCCACGATTTTGAACTGTGCTAATTTTTTAATTAAAAAAAAATATTTGAAAGCACAAAATTCACAAATTAATAATATTGCGCATTATTAATAAACTAATGTACATACAAACTTCAAAATATTACAAGTCTTTAATTGCTCACAGGCCCAAAAAAAATTGGGCAGAGTTTCCTCTATTTTCTGGACATTCCAAAACCTGTTAATACAAAACCTGCCTAACAGAAAGCCCGCACGGCCACAAAATATAACAATTAACTTACAAAAGCCCTCATGGCCATAAAAGTCAATAATAAAACAACAAAAGAGCGTACGGTCATGACAAAAAAGTGGATTCATTAATAAATCCCTTGTTGTAAACCATTGAGTTCTTTGTGTTCCACGCGAATAAAAGCCAACGATAAACTGTTATCCTGCAAAAAAAATAGAATACAAAAAAGATACGATATTAGTAACCCAATAATTTACAAAAAAAAATACTCAAAACAAAAAAATTACATATATGAATGGAAATTATCGTCATACTCTCAAACCGGGAGACCCGGGACAACGCGATCAGTTCCTACAAGTTACATTGGTCCCGTACGAGGTGTTCGTGCCACCAACGGGGTCGTTTGGGGGGTGGTTTGGATTTTCATCCTTTAACGGCTTATTTTTAAGTTTAAGTGATGATTTTTGCAAATTATCGTCATACTCTCAAACCGAGAGACCCGGGACTACGCGATCAGTTCCTACAAGTTACATTGGTCTCGTGCGAGGTGTTCGTCCCTCCTACGGGGTCATTTGGGGGTTGGTTTGGATTTTCACCCTTTGACGACATGTTTTTAACTAAGTGTGATTTTTACAAATTATTGTCATATTCACAAACCGGGAGACCCGGGACTACGCGGTCAGTTCCTATAAGTTACATTGGTCCCGTGCGAGGTGTTCGTGCCCCCTACGGGGTCGTTTGGGGGGTGGTTTGGGTTTCCCCCCTTTAACGGCTTGTTTTTAAGTTTAAGTGCTGATTTTTGCAAATTATTGTCATATTCACAAACCGGGAGACCCGAGACTACGCGGCCAGTTCCTACAAGTTACATTGTTCCCGTGCGAGGAGTTCGTGCCCCCTACGGGGTGGTTTGGGTTTTCACCCTTTAGCGGCTTGTTCTTAAGTTTAAGTGCCGATTTTTGCAAATTATCATCATACTATCAAACTGGGAAACCCGGGACTACGCAATCAGTTCCTACAAGTTACATTGGTCCCGTGCGAGGTGTTTGTGCCTCCTACGGGGTCCTTTGGGGGGTGGTTTGGGTTTTCACCCTTTGACGGCTTGTTTTTAACTAAGTGTGATTTTTGCAAATTATCATCATATTCACAAACCGGGAGACCCGGGACTACGCGATCAGTTCCTACAAGTTACATTGGTCCCGTGCGAGATGTTCGTGCCCCCTACGGGGTCGTTTGGGTGGTGGTTTGGGTTTTCACCCTTTAACGGCTTGTTTTTAAGTTTAAGTACTGATTTTTGCAAATTATCGTCATATTCACAAACCGGGAGATCCGGGACTACGCGGTCAGTTCCTACAAGTTACATTGGTCCCGTGCGAGGCGTTCGTGCCCCCTACGGGGTCGTTTGGGGGGTGGTTTGGGTTTTCACCCTTTAACGGCTTGTTTTTAAGTTTAAGTACTGATTTTTGCAAATTATCATCATATTCACAAACCGGGAGACTCGGGACTACGTGATCAGTTCCTAAAAGTTACATTGGTCCCGTGCGAGGTGTTCGTCCCTCCTACGGGGTCATTTGGGGGTTGGTTTGGATTTTCACCCTTTGACGGCATGTTTTTAACTAAGTGTGATTTTTGCAAATTATCGTCATATTCACAAATCGGGAGACCCGGGACTACGCGGTCAGTTCCTACAAGTTACATTGGTCCCGTGCGAGGTGTTCGTGCCCCCTACGGGGTCGTTTGGGGGGTGGTTTGGGTTTTCACCCTTTGACGGCTTATTTTTAAGTTTAAGTGCTGATTTTTGCAAATTATCGTCATACTCTCAAACCGGGAGACCCGGGACTACGCGGTCAGTTCCTACAAGTTACATTGGTCCCGTGCGAGGTGTTCGTGCCCCCTACGGGGTCGTTTGGGAGGTGGTTTGGGTTTTCACCATTTAACGGCTTGTTTTTAAGTTTAAGTGATGATTTTTGCAAATTATCGTCATACTCTCAAACCGAGAGACCCGGGACTACGTGATTAGTTCCTACAAGTTACATTGGTCCCGTGCGAGGTGTTCGTGCCTCCTACGGGGTCGTTTGGGGGTTGGTTTGGGTTTTCACCCTTTGACGGCATGTTTTTAACTAAGTGTGATTTTTGTAAATTATCGTCATATTGATAAACCGGGAGACCCGGGAATACGCGATCAGTTCCTACAAGTAATATTGGTCCCGTGCGAGGTGTTCGTGCCCCCTACGGGGTCGTTTGGGGGTTGGTTTGGGTTTTCACCCTTTAACGGCTTGTTTTTAAGTTTAAGTGATGATTTTTGCAAATTATCGTCATACTCTCAAACCGGGAGACCCGGGACTACGCGATCAGTTCCTACAAGTTACATTAGTCCCGTGCGAGGTGTTCGTGCCTCCTACGGGGTCGTTTGGGGGTTGGTTTGGGTTTTCACCCTTTGACAGCTTGTTTTTAACTAAGTGTGATTTTTGCAAATTATCGTCATATTCACAAACCGGGAGACCCGGGACTACGCAGTCAGTTCCTACAAGTTACATTGGTCCCTTGCGAGGCGTTCGTGCCCCCTACGGGGTCGTTTGGGGGGTGGTTTGGGTTTTCACCCTGTAACGGCTTGTTTTACGTTTTCACCCTTCGATTGCATGTTTTTATGCTTAAATCTAAATATTTTGCAAATTTATGTCGTACACTCAAACTGGAAGCCCCGTGACTACGCGGTCGGTTCCTATGAGTCGCATTGATCCCGTGCGAGGTGTTCGTGACTACGCGTGTCTCATTCTGGTATGTTTATTAGTTGTTTTACGTTTTCATTCACCAATGTTCAATTTTCAAATGTTGTATGCTAGCCTTAATCAATTTAGAACACTTACTTATTTCATAAAATTTCGACAGAGTTTCCTTTGTTTATTCATGAAATCCAACTTATTTTAATATTAACATAAGCCCAACAACAACAACAAGCACAAAAGCCGCAGCTAAACCACCAATAAATCCCTTCCACCGATTTAACATCTAAAAATAGTATATAAATCCATATATAGCCCCTTCCTCCATGTCAACCACTTATTAAGGCCTTAAGACACACATCTTACACAACACACACGCGCACACAACTAAATGAAGAATTTACTTTGGTAAAGGTGCACTACATTATAAAATCTTCTATCATCAATATAAAATACTTACCAAATTTATTCGCAACTTGAGATCCTCCGAATAAGCTCCCTCATTCTTGATCCTTGCGTATTTGTGCAAACAACTTGAGATCTTCCCTTTTCCAATCACTTCTTCGAGTTCCGCTTTGGCTTTCACCAGTGTGCTGATGTTGTATCAGTCCCGACACAAAGAGGTCCTGCAATACCAAAATTATATTTCAAAAAGATATACTAACCATTATGTAGGGAAAGTAGTCATTTTACAACATGTGACTTAATTTTCTGACTTGTGAAATGTTCTTGGTTTTTTGTTTTATTTTCCAGTTTTTCAATTTTGGCATACATGAAGAATTAGTGAAAATGAGTAAGTAATTGAGAAAGGCCACAAACCAAGCACATGTGTTCGCTGTATATTTATAATGTTTTATATTTATTAGGTTTTACTTTTGATTTAAGTTTGTGAATCTTCTCCGTGATCTAAGAGAAAAGCTAATTGTCAAATTCAACCCACCCCACTCCCAACCCATATATGCAATCATATATGCACCATATATGCAGATATATGCATACATGTGCATTTATGCAGATATATGCATATATGCAAGCATATATGCAGATATATGCTGCATATATGTTGCATATATGCAGAAATATGCATATATGCACGATATATGCTTGCATATATGCACCATATATGCAGATATATGCATATATGCTGCATATATGCAATCATATATGCATATATCTGCATATATGCACCATATATGCAGATATGCTTGCATATATATGCTGCATATATGCATATATAACCTGATGGACGCAGCGAGGGAGGGAGGCAGAGAGGGAGGGAGGGAGGGGCAGTAGAATTTTCAACCAACTGACCTGCTTCTTCTTAGAATTGTCAAATTCAACCCACCCCACTCCCCACCCATATATGTGTGACACCCCGACTAATTAAATACCGGGTAGCTACTCCTTTATTAATTAATTCAAAATGCCAAGTTGGCTCAGTTAATAGCATCACTGTCGAAAACATTTTTATTATTACTAACCACCTAGTATTTAAAAAGTAAGTTGCCAAATTTTAATTAGAAACTGATTAACATGCAACAAGAGACAAGAATAATAATAGCACCATTCACCATAATGAAGTAAATAGAATAATCGTCACATGATATAAATAAACTGGAGGAAAAACTCCTCATAACATAATCCCACAACTGAAGTAAATACTGAAATACTAAATACTGAAATGAATACATGCCAAAGTCTGAAAACTGAAATGGAAATGTATCTAATATAATTTGGGCAACATGCCCTACAACTGAGGAAAAATGAACAAGGAATCCAAATGATATAAGCGTCTAAAAGCAAGTCCCTGTAGCTTCCACAAGCAGCTACAGCTCGTCATCTGAGTAAGAATCCTATGCATGGTGTCCTTGTGGCTGGGCACCTAAAATGGTTTTACAAAAAGTAGATTTGAAGGCAAACGGGTCAGAGCCCGAATGTGTATATTTTAAAAACCTGCAAGTGCTTTAAAAACATTTAAAACAGTATATGCAAAGTACATGTTAGGACGTGCTCTCACATGATAAACTCGCCTCTCATCTTACTGTGCACTCCTAACGTTCCTGTACCCATTCGTATGTTATCTCATAACTATCTAAAGAGTTTCTAACACTGCTACTCGGTTCACGTTATAAGTTCCATCATTAACAATTAAATAGAGAGTTCTACTTTAATTCCCAAGTTCCCAATTATTAACCAAACCATTTATTTGATAAAAGATCTCTTTTTATCTTTCAAAACATTACCATAATTATACTCACAATTTATTATAATAAATTCCTTCTCGATTAACCGTATATTTTCACATCATAAATATACAATACAAGCACCCAAAGGCTAAGCTGCGGTGCACGCATACTCTGCTATCCATCCCGGTACATCACGTACATAAGGATTACAAATTCCGAATCTCTCAGGAATTGTTGGAATCAACACCACACACATAAATGGAGGCGAACATAATTCAATCATATCCATGGTCACGTACATACCTACGCTCCATAGTCAGCTGGCTTATTAACTCACAATTAAGTCATTCTCTTGAATTATATCCTCTAGGCACCATTCTAAATCCGGGCAACACAAGGATGAGAAGGTCCTAAGCGAACGTAACCTCCCGTGATAGCAAGTATGGTAGGTATGTCATACACATAAGATTATATACTAAGCATTCACACATCTTAGATATTTCAATATTAATAAGGGTATTCTCTACATCATTATACCATTATTCCCAATTCATATATTTCAAGTATCCCGACAATATATATAAATTAAGTAATCGACACGTCTCACGTCGTAATATCTTAAACTTAAAACTTGTCACGAATAGACTATTAAGTTCCCATAATTCCCTCATATGACATCGCTTATACCTAAGGTCCTTACTTCAGCCCCAAACCTTATTTCATCAAATTATTCAAATTTGTACTATTAACCCAAATATTATCTCACATAACGAATTTCATCAATTTAGAATAATTCCTCAAATTAAATTCCAATTAATGTCCAATCTCAAAATCATGCCTACTGGTCTTCCTTAAAATTCAGGGTAATCACAATGTCTCCAATACTATTAATCAGGGGTTATCATCATTAAAATTCAATTAAGGAAAACTTTATTCATTCTGGGAAGGTCGATCGATCGACCTTGACCTTCGATCGATCGATTGCGGTCGATCGATCGACTGATGAATGTCGATCGATCGATTACACAGGTCTGTTACGGACTGCTTTGTTTTGCAGTTACAGTTTCGTCCCAAATCACCATTTTTAAGCATGAAACTTCAAGATAAGGTTACTATAACGTTATACTAACATCCTACATCAGTAATAACATTCTAAATTCCATAATTCATCATTTAAAGGCTTACTTTGGATTAAAACTACATCAAACTAATTCCCAGATTTCTTCCATTCAAGAACATCATTAAGTTTCTTCTAATTCTGCCTTTTGATCATCAAGGTTCTGTTTTCAACATATAAATTCGTCCAGAATATACTACATGCAATTCCTACATAAATCATGTCCCTTAACTTTCAATTCATGGGTCTAATTTATCTCCAAAAATCAATTTCGAAAATTCCTAAGCATGGAAACATATCTTGAATTAAAAGAGTTTAAATCACTTGCCTTAATTATCTCAGAATTTGGTGTAGAATCTTTGTGACAAAGTTGTTCCTTCTCTCTCTTTTTTGCAGAATTCTTCCCTTCTCTCTTTCTCTCAAGTTCTTCTCAAGGTTCCCTTCTCTCTCTCTCTCTCAAGCTTTTCCCAAGGTTGAAGATAATGGAGAATGGAGGTGTGAAATGGTTTGTGGGAGTTGAATTGCTATATCAACTCCTCCCGTAGCCCATAATGACATATAGTGGGGTTAGTGGGTTAAGTGGGTTAAGGAAATAGTCAGCTTATTAATTCCATTTTCGTCACTTTTTAATTCCCAAAAATACAAATTACCAAATTACCCCTTAAGATGCCGGTATGGCCCACAAATATCCCGGGACCCAAACTAAACTTTCGGCTAGTGTTTTCTGACTATCTCGACCCTTCCGGACGCGTTGGCGCACTCAAAACGACCATACGGTTAATGAAACTAAAATTCACTTTTTAAATTAATAAGATACCATGACGTGGCGGTCACACGCGTCAAATAAAATTCCCAAATTGCCATATATCAAACACGTGACAATTTCAATATTACCGATATTCATATAATGCCAAGTATGCACATTATAATAAAATACTAACTCACATCTCGTTAATATTATTATCCGGATTAATTTCCAATTAATAAACATTTAATTCAATTAATCCCCAGAAATAAATAACGTAGAAAATACGGGGTATTACATACTTCCCCCCTAATAACTGAATTTCGTCCCGAAATTCGGAACTAGAAAGTACCTGGTAAGAATAACTCTGGATAACGTTCGCGCATCTCGTCCTCGCGCTCCCATGTGGACTCCTCGACATTATGATGTCGCCACTGAACACGCACTAACGGAACTATCTTTGACCGCAGTTTCCGCTCACTTTGGTCCAAAATAGCTATCGGCCCCTCCTCGTAGGAGCTGTCCGGCTGGAGATCAATGTCCTCTACGGAAATGAGAGAATGAGCCAAATCATCTCTAAGGTATTTCCTAAGCGAGGAAATATGAAACACATCGTGAATCCGATGTAAATGCTCCGGTAACCCAAGTCTATACGCAACTGGTCCGATCCGCTCAATAATAGGAAATGGTCCCACATATCTCGGTGCCAACTTCCCTTTCTTCCCGAAACGCATAATCCCCTTCATAGGAGATACTCTGAGCAAAACCTGATCCCCCACTTGGAACTCCCTGAAAAATCTCTTCGCATCAGCATAACTCTTCTGCCTGTCCTGAGCCACCCGGATGCGGCTCCGAATCAATTCTATCCTTGCCGAAGTATCCTGAATCACCTCCGGCCCAAGTAGTTTGTTGTCCCCCACCTCCAACCAACATGTTGGGGAACGACAAGGTCTACCGTACAATGCCTCAAATGGAGCCATGCCAATGGTGAACTGATAGGAGTTGTTGTAAGCAAACTCCACCAGTGGAAGATACTGCTCCCATCCACCCTCAAAGTCAATGGTGCACATACGTAGCATGTCCTCCAACATCTGATTTGTGCGCTCGGTCTGCCCATCGGTCTGCGGGTGATACGCCGTACTCAACCGCAATTCCGTGCCCATGGCTTGCTGAAAACTTTCCCAAAATCGTGAAACAAATACCTTGTCTCGGTCAGACACGATATTTAAGGGCACCCCGTGAAGTCTCACTATCTCTGAAATAAAGAGCTGGGCATACTGTCCCGCAGTGTAATCTGTCCTGACGGGTAGAAAATGAGCGACCTTCGACAACCTGTCCACAATCACCCAAATGGAGTCGTGCCCTCTCTGCGACGTAGGCAACCCCGTGATAAAGTCCATAGAGATGCTCTCCCACATCCACATCGGGACCTCTAATGGCTGTAGCAGTCCTGCCGGTCTCTGATGATCCACTTTTACGAGCTGACAAGTGGCGCATTTTGAGACAAACTCGGCAATATCTCTCTTCATCCCGCTCCACCAATACTGATGTCTCATGTCTTGGTACATTTTGTCCCCTCCGGGATGTACCGCGAACCGTGAGCCGTGCGACTCTGCCATCACCTCATGCCGCAATTCCTCCCCCTCCGGAACTACTAATCTCCCATTGAAGCGTAATCCCCCGTCTGAGCTAACGGTATAGGATTCGGCTCCCTCTGCTAATAATCGAACTATCTGCTCCTGACAGAACGAATCATTTGCCTGTGCCTTCACCACCTTCGTGACAATCTGCAGTGTAACATTCATCACAGACATGAATGATCGGGCCACTGCATCCTGGTGTCCCAATTCTTTCCACTTGGCCTTCCACACATCTGCCACCTCCTCTACCGGTCTACGGCTCAACGCGTCTGCCACCACGTTAGCCTTTCCCGGGTGGTATTGGATATCGAACTGATAATCCTTCACGAATTCAAGCCACCTCCGTTGCCGCATATTCAACTCCTTCTGCGTGAATAGGTACTGAAGTGACTTGTGGTCCGTGAACAATCGAAATTTCTCCCCCAACAGGTAATGTCTCCAAATACGAAGGGCAAATACCACTGCCGCTAACTCCAAGTCATGGGTAGGGTAATTCTTCTCGTGAGGCTTAAGCTTACGGGAAGCATAAGCTATGGCCTGACTCTCCTGCTGCAGTACACCTCCAAGTCCTTGTAAGGACGCATCGGTGTAAACAAGGTATTCAACTCCCGGTCTCGGCAAAGCTAACACAGGTGCTGAGGTTAACTTGTCCTTTAACTCATCAAATGCCAACTGACAGGCATCACTCCAAATGAACGGCACACCTTTTCGGGTAAGATGTGTCATGGGACCCGCTATCGTGGAGAAACCCCGAATAAACCTCCTGTAGTAACCTGCTAGGCCCAAGAAACTACGGATCTCTGTCGGTGTCGTGGGCTGTCCCCACTCCCTCACCGCGGATACCTTCCCCGGATCAACCGATATTCCCTGGTCGGAAATAATATGACCCAGAAACTGCACCTCCTTCAGCCAAAACCCGCACTTCTCATATTTTGCATACAACTCATTCTGGCGCAGTGTCTGCAAAACTAGTCTCAAGTGCTCGGCATGCTCCTCCTCTGTCTGGGAGTAAACCAAAATATCATCGATGAAGACAATGACAAACTGGTCGAGGTAATCCCTGAACACCCTATTCATCAAGTCCATAAATGCTGCTGGAGCGTTGGTCAAACCAAATGGCATAACCCAAAACTCGTAGGAACCATATCTCGATAAGAACGCAGTTTTCGAGACGTCCTCCTCCCTGATACGCAACTGATGGTATCCAGATCGCAAATCAATCTTTGAGAAGTAAGAAGCTCCTCTCAATTGGTCAAATAGGTCATCGATTCGAGGCAACGGATACTTGTTCCGTATCGTGACCTTGTTTAACTCCCGATAGTCCACACACAACCTCAGTGAACCATCTCTCTTCTTCACGAACAACACAGGGGCACCCCACGGTGAAGTACTCCTCCGAATAAACCCCTGACCCAACAACTGCTCAATCTGATCCCGTAACTCCCTCATCTCAGCTGGAGCCATACGGTACGGTGCTCGTGCTATAGGTCTCGTATCGGGTAACAAGTCTATAACGAAATCTATCTCTCGACTGGGGGGTAGGCCTGGTATCTCCTGAAACACATCAGAATACTCCCTGACAACGGGAATCGACTCTAAAGGAATCACAACCTCCTTAGAGGTATCCTCCTCAATGTAATATAAATGCGCGGTCGAGCCTCCCTCTGGGCGAGGCATCGCCACCACAAACATCTCTTGCCCCGGAATGGCAAAAACAATGCTCCCACCAAAGCAATCAATCATGGCTCTATGATCAGCGAGCCAGTCCATACCGATGATAACATCGTGAACATGCATGTCTAGTACCAACATGTCCGCAGGTAATACCAAACCACCAATCTCTACCCCCACTCCCCGACATATAAAGAATATAAGTGACCCATTCCCCAAAGGTGAGTCGACACACGTAACTGTGCTCTCCGCTGTGGCTAACAATCCTAACGCCTTTGCAAAGTGTGTAGCTATAAAACAATGTGTAGCACCCGTATCAAATAACACCCGACCCATAGTGCCATGGATAGGAAACGTACCCTCAATCGCGGGCGGTGCCTGTGGAACTGCAGCCTGGTGGACGTTGTAGACACGTCCATACTGTAGCTGCCCCTGCTGCACAGGAACTGCTGGAATAATCTGAGCTGGAGCTGGAAGGGCTGGTGGAAAGAGTGGCCTCTGTGGCTCCTGTCGAGCACCCTGCTGCTACTGCTGTGGGGCCCGACCCTTATCAGGACACTCCTGACGTTTGTGGCCAATCTTACCACAAATGAAACATTTACCCGGGAAGTTCCCTCCCCTCTACCCTTGCTGTCCCCGGCCCTGGTGGCCGTTACCATTCCTCCCTTGGCCCTGCTGGCCCTGCTGAAACTGCTGATGTTGGCCATTTTGACCCTGCTGGCCCTGATGACCGTTATGACCCTGCTGGCCATTTCGGAATCCTCCCTGACCGTTCCTGAAACCTCCTAAACGGAACCTCTTTTGATCCCCCTGCTGGGAACCCTGCTCAAGCTGTCTTTGTCCCTGAACAGATTGTGCCCCACCGGCACCGTGTCCTCCAGTCCTGCCCTGATGGCTAGACTCTCCCGACCTCTTGCCCTCGGCCATGTGAAAACGGTGGTCCTGGCAATGTAACAATGCAGCGTTAACCACATCAGAATATGTGGCCAACGAAAGGTTCCCTAACAGATGCTGACGGATCCTCCATGTCAACCCGTCGGTAAATTTCTCAATCTTCTTCTTCTCTGACGGTATCTCATCAGGAACGATATTCAAAAGATTAGTGAACTCGGCCTCATACTCGGCCACTGTCTTGCCCTCCTGCCTTAAACTCATCAATCTCCTCCTCATTTCCGTGTGAACTGCTGACGGAAAGTACTTGCGGTCGAACCGCACCCAGAACTCATGAATAGTGAGGGTATCCCTCTCCTCTATAGTGGTAATAGACTCCCACCACTGCAATGCAGATCCAACTAGCTTAAATGTAGCTAGCACCTGCTTCTGAACATCTGAGCACTCATACATCCTTAAGTGCCGCTGTATATCCTTCCTCCATTGGCTCGAGACTACTACATCTGAGCTGCCTGCAAACTCTGGCGGATGCGCTTTCTGAAAAGCGTCACGTACATGCTCCCAAGCAGACGGGAATGAAGTTGCCTGAACTGGCGCGGCAACCGGCGCCTGAGGCGGTGCCTGCTGAACAACGGCAATGGCGGCATTTACCGCTTGGGCTACAATAGCTGCAACCTCAGCGGCGTTCATCATGCCCTGAACCGGTGCGGGTTGTGGTTCTGGCGCTGCATTCCTGGGAACTCGTGGTGCACGTCGTGGAGGCATTCTGAAATAAGAATAAAGTCTATAAGTTCGCAGTTATAAACTTTAAAATAGCTGAAGAGCGTAGCATAAACAAAGAATACAACAGTCCGAAAAATATAGGGCTCTATATCAAAGAAAGCTCAGCGGAAAGCATAATAAGCCGTTCAGATCCTAAAGGACACTAGAACCTGATGCTCTGATACCACCTGTGACACCCCGACTAATTAAATACCGGGTAGCTACTCCTTTATTAATTAATTCAAAATGCCAAGTTGGCTCAGTTAATAGCATCACTGTCGAAAACATTTTTATTATTACTAACCACCTAGTATTTAAAAAGTAAGTTGCCAAATTTTAATTAGAAACTGATTAACATGCAACAAGAGACAAGAATAATAATAGCACCATTCACCATAATGAAGTAAATAGAATAATCGTCACATGATATAAATAAACTGGAGGAAAAACTCCTCATAACATAATCCCACAACTGAAGTAAATACTGAAATACTAAATACTGAAATGAATACATGCCAAAGTCTGAAAACTGAAATGGAAATGTATCTAATATAATTTGGGCAACATGACCTACAACTGAGGAAAAATGAACAAGGAATCCAAATGATATAAGCGTCTAAAAGCAAGTCCCTGTAGCTTCCACAAGCAGCTACAGCTCGTCATCTGAGTAAGAATCCTATGCATGGTGTCCTTGTGGCTGGGCACCTAAAATGGTTTTACAAAAAGTAGATTTGAAGGCAAACGGGTCAGAGCCCGAATGTGTATATTTTAAAAACCTGCAAGTGCTTTAAAAACATTTAAAACAGTATATGCAAAGTACATGTTAGGACGTGCTCTCACATGATAAACTCGCCTCTCATCTTACTGTGCACTCCTAACGTTCCTGTACCCATTCGTATGTTATCTCATAACTATCTAAAGAGTTTCTAACACTGCTACTCGGTTCACGTTATAAGTTCCATCATTAACAATTAAATAGAGAGTTCTACTTTAATTCCCAAGTTCCCAATTATTAACCAAACCATTTATTTGATAAAAGATCTCTTTTTATCTTTCAAAACATTACCATAATTATACTCACAATTTATTATAATAAATTCCTTCTCGATTAACCGTATATTTTCACATCATAAATATACAATACAAGCACCCAAAGGCTAAGCTGCGGTGCACGCATACTCTGCTATCCATCCCGGTACATCACGTACATAAGGATTACAAATTCCGAATCTCTCAGGAATTGTTGGAATCAACACCACACACATAAATGGAGGCGAACATAATTCAATCATATCCATGGTCACGTACATACCTACGCTCCATAGTCAGCTGGCTTATTAACTCACAATTAAGTCATTCTCTTGAATTATATCCTCTAGGCACCATTCTAAATCCGGGCAACACAAGGATGAGAAGGTCCTAAGCGAACGTAACCTCCCGTGATAGCAAGTATGGTAGGTATGTCATACACATAAGATTATATACTAAGCATTCACACATCTTAGATATTTCAATATTAATAAGGGTATTCTCTACATCATTATACCATTATTCCCAATTCATATATTTCAAGTATCCTGACAATATATATAAATTAAGTAATCGACACGTCTCACGTCGTAATATCTTAAACTTAAAACTTGTCACGAATAGACTATTAAGTTCCCATAATTCCCTCATATGACATCGCTTATACCTAAGGTCCTTACTTCTGCCCCAAACCTTATTTCATCAAATTATTCAAATTTGTACTATTAACCCAAATATTATCTCACATAACGAATTTCATCAATTTAGAATAATTCCTCAAATTAAATTCCAATTAATGTCCAATCTCAAAATCATGCCTACTGGTCTTCCTTAAAATTCAGGGTAATCACAATGTCTCCAATACTATTAATCAGGGGTTATCATCATTAAAATTCAATTAAGGAAAACTTTATTCATTCTGGGAAGGTCAATCGATCGACCTTGACCTTCGATCGATCGATTGCGGTCGATCGATCGACTGATGAATGTCGATCGATCGATTACACAGGTCTGTTACGGACTGCTTTGTTTTGCAGTTACAGTTTCGTCCCAAATCACCATTTTTAAGCATGAAACTTCAAGATAAGGTTACTATAACGTTATACTAACATCCTACATCAGTAATAACATTCTAAATTCCATAATTCATCATTTAAAGGCTTACTTTGGATTAAAACTACATCAAACTAATTCCCAGATTTCTTCCATTCAAGAACATCATTAAGTTTCTTCTAATTCTGCCTTTTGATCATCAAGGTTCTGTTTTCAACATATAAATTCGTCCAGAATATACTACATGCAATTCCTACATAAATCATGTCCCTTAACTTTCAATTCATGGGTCTAATTTATCTCCAAAAATCAATTTCGAAAATTCCTAAGCATGGAAACATATCTTGAATTAAAAGAGTTTAAATCACTTGCCTTAATTATCTCAGAATTTGGTGTAGAATCTTTGTGACAAAGTTGTTCCTTCTCTCTCTTTTCTGCAGAATTCTTCCCTTCTCTCTTTCTCTCAAGTTCTTCTCAAGGTTCCCTTCTCTCTCTCTCTCTCTCAAGCTTTTCCCAAGGTTGAAGATAATGGAGAATGGAGGTGTGAAATGGTTTGTGGGAGTTGAATTGCTATATCAACTCTTCCCGTAGCCCATAATGACATATAGTGGGGTTAGTGGGTTAAGTGGGTTAAGGAAATAGTCAGCTTATTAATTCCATTTTCGTCACTTTTTAATTCCCAAAAATACAAATTACCAAATTACCCCTTAAGATGCCGGTATGGCCCACAAATATCCCGGGACCCAAACTAAACTTCCGGCTAGTGTTTTCTGACTATCTCGACCCTTCCGGACGCGTTGGCGCACTCAAAATGACCATACGGTTAATGAAACTAAAATTCACTTTTTAAATTAATAAGATACCATGACGTGGCGGTCACACGCGTCAAATAAAATTCCCAAATTGCCATATATCAAACACGTGACAATTTCAATATTACCGATATTCATCTAATGCCAAGTATGCACATTATAATAAAATACTAACTCACATCTCGTTAATATTATTATCCGGATTAATTTCCAATTAATAAACATTTAATTCAATTAATCCCCAGAAATAAATAACGTAGAAAATACGGGGTATTACAATATGCAATCATACATGCACCATATATGCAGATATATGCATATATGTGCATATATGCAAGCATATATGCAGATATATGCATATATGCATATATGACCTGATGGAGGCAGCGAGGGAGGGAGGAAGAGAGGGAAGCAGCGAGGGAAGGAGGGAGGGAGGTAGAGAGGGAGGGGCAGTAGAATTTTCAACCAACTGACCTACTTCTTCTTAGAATTTTCTCTCTTCAGATATTCAGAGAAGAACTACTCCATCATTGGACACCACACTTCAGCTCTGCTTGCAATATCAAGAAAAAAAATAACTAAGAATAGATAAGCATCAATACTCCTAAGAATTAGAAAATAGCATGATAAATTACATGAATAATAAATTTTCGCACTTTTGTGTGCCTTCATGAGTTGGTACACAGTATGGCCAAAATGAAAGCAACAGAATAATTTAAAAGCATATGTATGTGAATAATGTATATCTAGTGCAATAAAGGTAGAAAATGCCTCGAGCAATTAACAGTGCCCAACAATCCAGTGCATAAATCTTTGTTCCAATTACTTGAGGTCAGCGATATGTATTGTGCTTTGTCATTCAGTTATACTTGGGATTCATACATCACAAACTAGTATGTCTTTCTCTAAGGTATACATCCAAGTAAAATTTGAGACCTCCAAGCATTATTGTCTATGTTAATTGTAACATTCTTCCTTACTAGTGCACTTACCGGTTTAGTTATGTCCAAACAATCTAAAGTGTTTATGTAGAAGAGGCTTAAGTCCACTCTCTATCCTCTGAGTAAACAAAGTACCACTTGCTCAACATTTACAAGCAAGTCACATGCGCTACATTCCACCTAGCTCAGGCGGAGGCAGTGCTCGATGAATCAAGCGTTTCGCGAGTGCTCCATGGGCCACCTCAGGGTATTGGATTGGAGCCTGGATATGAAACCAATCTATGGGAACCCCCTATTTGAATACACCCCATAGATTATGACTAAATGAAGACAAATGAATAAGTGACTTCCAAGAACCATACATGCCTTTAGTAACAATTAATAATATTTCCCCAAATGGAACATTAAGTCTCATGAATTGTATAAAAGTAGTGGTCAGTTACTGAAGATGGGAAATTGAATTTGAAATAAGAATTTTATTATGTTAGAAGTAACAGGCCTTACTCAGTTTGTAAGTGTGAAGACAAAATGCAAAAAGTAAAAAAAAATGCTAATATACGATCTTTGAAGATTAAAGCAAACCTCAAATCAGCCTTAGCAAATATACGATCTTTGAAATAATCTCGTGTAATATTTCGTATCCATGTAATATATCTCGAATACTCGACCCCTGTTAGGATCAACATGACCACCTCCATAGATTCGCCTATTCCTGCAGATCCTTCAACAACTGGTGTTTTGCCATATTCATCTGAAATTCATGAAAACAACCAATATTGTTGCCAAGAACAATAGGATTACTACACAATCTAATCCCATTCCATTCAACATTCTACCATTCATGTTGGCAACTAACATCTCATTTTCAAGAGAAGACGCCATTGGTATAATTACCCTAACAAATAAATTAGTATTAATCCTCTAATTTTAGGAGAGTATAGAGAGAGGCAAAATGGTTTACAATAATCTTCAAACTGAGCAGAGTCATTTAATTAAAACTCCATCATATTTCAGAGAGTAAATGTGATTCATAGACCATCAAGCTTTAGCTAATTTAAGAAACCAAGTATATGGTGTATCAATAAAGGCAGTGTTCATTGGCCTGCTTTGGGAATAAAACAAAATAATACACATTATTTAAAAAGTGGTACACATATGCATATACACATTATTTAACATCAATCACATGCATTATAAAACTAATGACACAAATAAAACTAAACTCATATACCTCTGTGGAAAATAATGACTTAAATTAGGTCACCTACAAAGAAAAAATAAATAAGAAACCCCAAAAATTAAAATCAGAATCATCACATGTAAACAAATCTAAAATTCGAAATAGATCTTAATCCAAATCAAAATGATGCCCTAAATCATCCCATATTTTCAGATCAAGAGGAAGCTTGGGAAAAAAAAATGAAGCCCTAATTTTCTGATCAACAAAGGAAAAAGAGGAGTAATTAGTGATGAAGTATGGAAATTGAACTATGTAGACATAAGAATCTTACAATTTCTCACCTGATGTTAATACAAATAGTTAACATCTCAAACATCAGGTGTGTGGAATTTTTGAGCGTGGGATTTCATACCTGGTGGTGACCGGTGAAGATACGGTGGAGGAAGCCTTGGATTTCGTAGATTGGAAGGAAGTGGTAGCAACCGGAGAGGGAGGTAGCGTGGGAGGGGTAGAGAAATGAGAGGCGATTGAGACGGGCCACGATAGGGTTTGCTTTTTGGATCACCAGTAGTGGGGGAGGAGGGTGAGGGGTGAGGGGTGAGGGAGATTACCAGTAGGCGGCAACGGCGGCGGCGGCTGGAGGTACAGACCGGCTGGAGATGGTAAGCGAGTGAGGGGAGGGAGAGAGTCGGGGAGCGGGAGATTGAAAGATGAGAGAGGAAAGATAAGAGGGAAACTAAACATAATAATTTTTTTTGGGTCTTTTATATTTTAATGAAGTTTACTCAATTTTGGGACACTTTAAAACAGTGCCAAATTTTGGCACTGTTTTAAAGTGTGCCAGATTGTCCTTAAACCATGCCAGAATCTGGCACTGTTTAAAACTGTGCCATATTTTTAACATCAGGGTGTGCCAAATTACTGTTTTTGGTGTAGTGAATTGGTATTATATGCAATGATTAATTTGTATAATTTAAATATCAAATTGGTTTCTCTGGCAGCACCATAACCAAAAATCTTAAGTGGGTTAAAGATATTCTTCCAAAAGATAACACGTTAGCAAACAATTATCCTACCATGAAAAAGATCTTGAAGGATTTGGGTTTGAAATATATATCTATTCATGCATGCAAGTATGATTGCATATTGTACCGCAACGAGTACAAAGAAAAGGGTGAGTGTCCTGTATGCAATGAGCCTATATATGTGGTTTATGAGAATATAAATGATAATGTTGTAAAATATTGTAAGTTCTCACAAGTCCCACAAAAGGTTTTGAAGTATTTTCCACTTGGTCCACGATTAAAATAATTTTTCACTCTATTATATATAGCGGAGGTCATGACATGGAACGCTGGATGTGAGGTGGGTGAGAATCTAATGCATCATCTGGTTGACTCACTCATCTTGAAAGTTTCAAATGCATGAAACCATGAATTTAAAAAGGGTCCGTGCAACATCCATATTACAATCTCAACCGATTTGTTTAACCCTTTCGATAATTTAAGTATTAATCAGAGTTATTGTCCAGTTCTCATGGCACCTTGAAGTCTCCCTCCGACACTGTGCATGAGAAAGGAGTTGACATTGTTATCTTTGTTGATACCCGGGACGAAGGCTACCGGTGATGATATTGATATATTTTTAGCCCCATTAATCGAAGAACTTAAATAATTGCATGATGGTGTTTGACTCTCATAAGGGTTAAGAATTCACACTTAAAGCAATGGTTATGTGGGCGATCCACGACCTTCATGCTTATGGAACCTTGTCCGGTTATAATATAAATATTCATGGTTATTATAGATTTCCCATATGTGAGGAGGAAACTGAAGCCAGTTGGCTATATCATAGTGGTAAGGTGAGTTATACAAGTCTAGCTTTTTACTGTAGGTCACGAGCACAGGACACCACCTACTTGACTTTCTGGTTAGCAGATCGAAGAGAAGGCGACGGTTGCAACTCATGGGAATAGGTACGTAGGCAAACGCCCCCAGTTTGTAAACATTAAGCGTAAAGTTATGGAGGATTCGAACGACCCTAGTAAAGTGAAGTCATAGTCCAGACGATCAATATTTTTTGACTTGCCGTATTGAAAAGATCATCGTGTAAGGCATGTAATTGATGTAATGCACATAAAGAAGAATGTTGTCAAACATTTGATAGGAACATGTATAAGTGGATCTCATTTAAAAGATGGAGAGTGTGCTCGTCATAATCAAAAGGATATGAAAATAAAGAAGAAACTGTGGTTAAAAAAAATCCTAAAAAAGGAAAATTTTCGATCCCCTGATTTTACTTTGACTACTAGTGAGAAAAAGATCCTCTTACACTCATTGTTCAATTTGAAGACTCCAACTGATTATTTTGGTAATTTACATATGATAGTAAGCTACGAAGCAAATGACTTGAAACAGTGAAAGCCTCATGACTGACATGTAATCATCCAATTAATCCCTATGTTATTTTAGAATTGCTTCTCTAAATACAAAGATCTCCGCCAGGCAATTACGCAAATTATTTTGTGTCTTACCCTACTTTGTGTAAAAGTAGTAAACAGAAGGCAAATTAAACTACGAAATCAACTTTAGCTAAGGCATTCTATGTATTAGAGAAATACTTTCCTTCGTCATTCTTCTATATCAGCATCCAGCTGCTTGTGCATTTATACAATGAATCTTTATTATGTGGTTCCGTTAGGTATCACTGGATGTATCCTTTTGAGCGCTTACTGAAAATCTTCTTAAATTATGTAAAGAATACATGGTATATTGAAGGGTCAATTGTTGAAAAATATGTAACTATGGAATCATCGTTATACGCTAGGGAACATATGCCAAAACAAGAGGTGAGGAGGTCAAATCTTTATGGAGAACGAGTGATTGAGGAACCTGACGAGTTTGAGGATGAATTGCCTTTTGGTTACCCTAAAGAAGAGAAACTCAAAAATCAATAATACAAGCAAGCAACTCGTTATGTCTTCGAATTACAAGATGAAGTCGAAGACTGGAGAGAGTGATTATCTACTAAATTTTTCTTCTTTGATTACATGTAATTTATATAGTTTATGATCTAAACTCTACAATTTACCATAGGAAGTATGAGAACAAAATTGGCCAAAATCAAAGGAGAAATTTCATGACAACTGATTTTAGGGCATGGGTATCAAAAGAGGTCATTTTCACCTCTTATGTGTGCGGTTATTTATTCATGTGTGGTAAAAAATATGCACTAATACAAATTCATTAATAAACACAACTTTCAAAAAGAGATAATGTCCCTTCGAGGCTTCAACTCCTAGCAAAAGGTCCTAGTTTATGAACAAAAGAGTTTAAGAAATTTCGCACCAATGATTTTGATTTCGTTTCATATCCATAGGAGGAAAACTTTTGACATAAAATAGTGGAATTTTAATTTTTGCCTTGACTACCTGTCTCTCTAGAAAAAGCGATAAAAATCCAAAAGATACGATGCTAACCTATTATGGGATAATCCAACAAATCCTAGAACTCAATTACTTAGATTTCACAGAACCGTATTATATTGTGATGGGCAAAGGTGGAGGGTACTATGAATAGTTGATAAGTTGATCATGACTCCAAACTTATTATGATAGATTTATCAAAGATAAATAGTAAAGATCGCATAGTCAATGATCCTTTTATTTGTGCATTTCATAGCTTAAGGAAGGTATTTTACTCGAAGTGCATAAACGAGGGCAACTAGTCTATTGTTGTGCATGCACCAAAGGTATGACTACTCAAGTAGACGCATTAAAGGCTCTAAAAGAGTTTCAGTCAGCTCTTGATGACAACCCTAATTTGAATGATCTTTTAGTTGATTTAAAGGAAGATTGAGTATCCAAATATTATTTTATCCTTGTCAATTATTTGTATCCACTCATGGTATTGACACTATATTAGCGCTTTACTTTGATGTATGAATGTTTACCCTGATGTATGGATGTTTAGCAGACGCCACCAGTGTATTAACGGACGCCAGTAATCCCCCTCCCAATGGCACTGCGAGTAGCATGAACACCTCGTGCGCGTCCAAGTAACACATAGCAATCAGTCGTGTAGTCGCGGGACTCCCGATTTGAGAATAGGGTCCAAATTTGAAAATAGGCACACTTAGGCTTGAAAACGTGCCACGAAAGGGCAAAAGCCACCCCCTCTCAAATGGCACTGCGAGTGACACGAACATCTCGTGACGTCCAATATAACACGTAAAAACCAATCGCATAGTCGCAGGATTCCCGGTTTGAGAATCGAAACCAGATTTCAAAATAGGCACACTTAGGCTTGCAAATGTGCCACGAGGGGGAGGATGCCATCCGATCCAAATGGCACTATGAGTGGCACAAACACCTCGTGCGCATCCAACTAAACGTGTAACAAACGACCGCACAATCACGGGACTTTCGATTTGAGAATAGTACCTGGATTTGAAAATAGGAACACTTACGCTTGAAAATGTGTCCCATAGGGGTATACGTCACCCCCATCAAACAGCACCACGAGCGGCGCGAACACCTCGTGCGCATCCAACGTAACACGTAATAACTAACTACATAGTTGTGGGACTACCAATTTGAGAATAGTATCCGAATTTGAAAATAGGCACACTTAGGCTTGAAAACGTGTCACAAGGATGTGAACGCATCCCTCCACCCCCCCTAAACGGCATCACGAGTGGAACAAACACCTCCTGTGCGTCCAACGTAACACGTAGCAACTGGTTATGCAATTATTGGACTCTCGGTTATAGAATATGAATCGAATTTGAAAATAGGCACACTTAGGCTTGAAAACGTGCCACGAGGGGGGACATCACCAGGCCTCCAAACGGCACCGCGAGTGGCAGGAACACCTCGCGCGTGCCCAACGTAACACGTAATAGCTGGATGCACAATTACAAGACTCTCAGTTTAGGATTAAGACCCGGATTTAAAAATGGGAACACTTAGGCTTGTAAACGTACAGCGAGGAGGCCTACTCCACCCCCTCCAAATGACACCATGAGTGGCATGAACACCTCGTGCTGGTCCAACATAACACATAGCAATCAGCTACGTAGTCGCGAATCTCCCAATTTGAGAATATGACCCGAATTTGAAAATAGGCACACTTAGGCATGAAAACGTGCCACGAGGGAGCGGACGCTATCACCCTCCTTTCCAAATGGCACCATGAGTGTCACGAACACCTAGTGTGCGTCCAACATAACACATAACAACCGATCGCACAGTCGGGGGACTCCCGATTTGAGAATATGATTCGAATTTGAAAATAGGCACACTTATGCTTGAAAATGTTCTACGAGGGGGAGGGAACCACCTCCCACCCCCAACATAACACTTGTAGTGGTACGAATACCTCATGCGCATCCAACATGACATGTAGTGATAATACCAGCTATGGTATCACCAAGTAAATAAATAAGAGCTCAATCCAGTAGAACCTCAAATATGCAATAATAGTGGAAATCAAGCATATAAAAGTAAAGAGGGAGGTGAGGAAATAGAGAGAGAGACTATAGTGTAAGTGGTTCAACCATCTGGCCTACTTCACTATGCAAGGGTGAGTCAGTTTCACTATAAAAATGGGCTCAAAAAGGCCTGTGATTACAATTCACTCAACTTTCTCTCTCTACCGTGATTTTAATAGAGTTTTTCTAGGGTTTAGAATTATTGATCCCTTATAATGTTGGAGAAGACAAGTATATATAGTGTTGGGGTGGTGTAGTGTACCCCCAAGCATGAAATAGGCACGTGCATCATGTATTGGTCAATATATTATAGCCACCTATGACTAACATATATAGATCATGATGATGAAATATTCCCTCACGTGTGAGGGTGATCTGGTAATAACGATTTTGTGCACGTGGGCTTGTATCCCACGCGCAATCTTCCATGCATATACTAATCATACGCTATTGCCAGCTGTCTACCCTCGGTCTTCTGATGTAGGCTGAGGTCGAGTTATTTAGTCAAGGTACTCTGATAGTGTGTCAGGTGCCATATTGGGCCAAGTCTTTCCTCGGCCTCCATCCTCCAAGCAATGGATGAGGTCGAGGGGCCTGAACCCCAAGACCACTAATATTACTGTTGGTGAATGTATTATGAGATGAGGACGAGGCTTCATGCGATCTATAAGTGGTCGAGGATGAGACCTTACATGCTGGGTCCTGGACCAAGTCATAACTCTCTGTTCGATGGTCTGACATTAGTCAACCTAGTCCAAGTGAGTCAAGTCTGAGGCCGAGGTTATAATCGGTATATCAATAACCCCCTAACCCTTAGTCTTCTATGTGAATGGAAGGTTGAGGGATAAAGTGTTTATGGGCAGGTGTGGATGGGACGTCCTTGAATGAAGTCTAACATGTGCAGAATTAGATGAGGTGTCTTTGACTAATGGATGAGGTATCTTTGACTGACGCTTGAGGTATTTTCAAATGTAAAGCTTGGGGCATTGAATGAAGACTCCTTATTAACACTTGGCAGCCACCCTATGGATTGACATATGGCTCAAGAATGGTGGTTATAAGTGTACCCTAGGGTATTGTGCCCTAATGATATCTGCCTTGGAAGGTGTTCACAATGATTATCTTTATTTAAATGGTTTTGAAAATCGCTTTCTCTTCCTTACTTCTTCTTCTTCTCCTTCGAGTTATTTCTCTTTCTAAAACTAGTCTCTCTCTTCTCCAGTTCTAGAATTTTTAGGCAAGATTTTAGAGCTCATTTTTCTTGTTCACTCTTCTAGTCCTTCTAGGTAACCTCCTCCGTCCATATTTTTTAAGATTTTATCCCTTTGAAGTTAGTTTAATCTTTCTTCAAATTTTTAGTGAATTTTAAGGTTTTCTAGCAATCAAGCTGGTGGTATGGGGTGTTTTAAAGGCTGATATTGGAGGTTTTTGGGGTTAGAATAGGAATTTTAGGTTTTTCTCACCTTATCCCAATCTTCTTGGTCGTTTTTAGTGTTGTCTAAGCTTCTCCTATCATCTTCTCCATTGGCATTCAAGCCACTGTTCTTAAGTGTTCTTGGCAAGAACGTTTCATTTCCTTCTTTTGATCTTTGGGTCAACGTTGGTCAAATAACAAAGGGTTTGTACCTTTTTCGCCTTTATTTTTGCTAAGTTAAACTTCAGCCTTTTGAATGTTAAAAACCCTCTACTATTTAGCATAACAATTTCCCACACTCAGGGAGAGGTATTTCTAATAAATCCATAAGTTTGAGGAGGAGGACAAGGTTCAATGCAGAGCCGGGGATGACCTGCCTATTTTACCATTGTCCTTTGAGGTTGGTATAGACGAGATGCCTAACTCATCCTCTGTCCTAACTGAGAGTAGGGATTACTTTGAAGAGGCCATAAGATTGTCATCCAAAAAATTTTATGGGGTCTGAGTTAATCGACAACTCTTCTCGGACTTCATCTTCTCATCAAGCCGAGTCATTTGGTCAAGATGACTTTTCAGTTCAAATTATGGATGATAATGCTGAGTGGGACCAAACTGAGTTGACTGTTAACGTGGAAATTCCCCTACCTGTTGGTCCTCTCTCGGCCATGACTAAGAGTGAATTCCAGGAGAGGTTTTTAGATGGGGCCTCATCCACTAAAAATATTACTGACGATGATGACTCTGAGGCTGAAAAACCAGTTGACTGCTCATATGCTTAATCCTTTTATTCTACTGTCAAAGAGTCTGACCTTATACTTTGGAGACATTTATATGGCGTTAATTCTGACATAGTAATGTGCATCTCGAACGAGGATAAAAGAGTATTCGATAATCGAGAGGGTGAAGTCACCATTTATGCCCAGATGTTTAGGGTCGGCGTCTGATTGCCTTTCCAACCTTCCATCCGAGCTATTTTATCTAGACTTGGAGTTACTCCATCCCAGTTGTCCCCCCAACTCATGGAGGATTATTCTCCACTATATCTCCCTATATAATAATGCATACAAGGACGAGCCTTCAGTAGAAATTTTCAGAGTCTATTATAACATCTCTTCTGTAGAAAAATCAGCCCTACTATTTTAACCTAGGGGCTAGGAACCCAGAAAATAAGATTATTAACGTTGCCCAGACATCAAATAACCACTGGAAGCCGAGGTTTTTCTTCAGTTTTGGGGCTTAGGGATTTCCATCCGATGCTGACCCCTCTGAGGACGAACCGAAGGTTCCATGCTTCTGGGCTAACCCCTCTATGTTCGCAAAGTTGGACCCTAGCCTCTGCGTTGATGACCAAGAGATGATTAACTATCTGAGGGATCAAGGGAAGGAAGGTGTTCCTCCCGAATTTGAGGATCTCATGACTTTTGACTTTCTTGAGGTGTATGGTTTGGGGGTTGGCCCCCTAGACCCTCTGTATGAGTTACTAAACTTTCTTCGATGAAGTCTTTTCTCGTCTCTTGAATTTCATAACTGACCAATTTTCTTTTTCCTTTGCAGATCATCCTCCCCATATTTATGATGACCTCTAGAATATGACAACCCCCAGCCTAAAGAGTTCTTTATCCAAGAAGGGGGGAAGTAACCCACAATGAAGATGACTACTAGTGGGCTGACCAATCTTGAGGTTGGGCATAAAAGAAAAGAGCCCACTCTTACTTCTGACACTCGTCGGGAGTGTGATCAGAGGTAGAGAGTTAATCCTCCCCCATCCAAATCTGTTTCAAGCTCCTCTAATGGATCTTATTTATAAGATTTTAATGCTTTTTGGGTAGCCAACATAGCTCAATTGATGGCATGCCCCGACTCAATTATTCCATCAGTGTCGAGGTCGAGGGCTTCTATGTTTGTTATCCCTTCGAAGGGGGACAACAATTTTATAAGGAAGACGCACACCTTGAATACCTAGGACTTTGGTCTTTATCATCTTGCGCAGGTATCGTCCTCATCTATAACTTTAATGTTGTCTCATCTGATTTTACATTTCTCTATTCTCACGCTCATTTTTATTCTTTTGCAGTCTGTATGGGCTTTCACCTCGATTACCTAGTGGGTAATCGATTTTTTTTCTAAAATCCAAGAAGGTAAGCAAGCCCTTCCAGATGTGGTCGACCTAAAAAATAAGCTGAAGGGCGCCGAGAAGAATATAAGAAAACTCTTGATCCTATCAACTTGGATCATGCCAATGATGTGAAGGCTAAGGATGGGGATCTGACTGCTCAGGCTGCACGACATGCCACAAACCTTGTTGGAGCTGTGCAAAAGGCTAAGGATGAGGCCCTTTCAACCGAGGCTATTCAGAAAATCAAGGACGATGCCCTCTCTCCCGAAGAGATAAAGAAAATTTAAGACGATGCCATTGAGGCCTACAAAATATCCAATGAATTTGGCAACTTTGGGATGGAGTTCCTTGAAAGAGGTATTAATACGTCCTGCCGATGGGTCATCACTAAGTTTTTTGAGGTCATTTCATCCATCTACCTTGAGTTGGAAGCCCCTGATTTGGAAGATCCCTTCTAGGTTTTGGATTTAGACTATGTTGAGTCCATACCCCAAGCCGAGGAAGATAAAACCATGGTCGAGGTCCTAATTGAGTAGAATATCAACACCGTTGATGCTGCTCGGGATGCTCCAGTCAAGGATGATGCTGGCGGGTCAGCTGCTAATAATGAACCAGCTCTGTAGGGTGGTCGTCTGTGGCCAACATTCTTTATTTTGTAATCCATTTTTGTTATTAAAATAATCTTGTTTAATGAATGTATTGAATGAATATTTAATTGAATTAATTATTGCTTCATATCTGTGCTTTCATTATCTTTCTTCTAATTGAATGAAGTTTATTCTCATCTTGGTTTGTATGCTTGAATTCTCCCTCATCTTGATTCATAAGATTATATCCACATTATTAATTTAATGAGAGGTAATCAAATCAATGATGTTGAATTTTCCAAGTTTACTCTCGTCCATAACCGAGAGCTTAGTTAACCACAATTAACCTCAATTAACCATGATCAAATTATTTTTGAATTTGAATTCACCAAATTAATGGTGTTTATTCATAAGTCCTCCCTTTCATCGTTTTAAGAGTGTATGGACGAGTGTCGTCTCGTCTTACGCTACCACAAATTAATGATGTTTAAGTAAACCATAATTAAATGATTTTTGAATTTGAATTCACCAAATTAGAGGTGTTTAATCATAAGTCTCCTCTTGTCGTTTTGAGAGTTTATGTATAAGTGCCGTCTTGTCCTACACTGTCGTCTCACCGAGATAGTTTTGACTCTCGTACCACCAAATTAATGATGTTTAAGTAAAGCATAATTAAATCTTTTTTGAATTTGAATTCACTAAATTAATGGTGTTTAATCATAAGTCCCCTATCGTCGTTTTGAGAGTGTATGGATGAGTGTCATCTCGTGCTACACTATCGTCTCGCCGAGAGAGTTTTAACTCTCGTACCACCAAATTAATGATGTTTAAGTAAACCATAATTAAATTATTTTTAAATATGTTAATTTTGTCACCACCAAAGGTGATGTTGTCACACTATTCCCCCCTCTCGGTGTTATTGAGAATCCATGAATAAGGTAAGCCCCGTCCAGATTGTTATGTCACCGAGAGTGAGTTAATGATATTTCACCACATAAGTGATGTTTTATAGCTTAGGATGACTTCTAATATACAATTTGACCAATTTATACAACAAGAATACGAGAGAACACTTGTCATTTTTCATTCATTACTTTTTCAGTACATGTCTCATACAATGATAAAAAAAACATTTACAATGTCCTATTGGTAATATTTCTTTAAATGGTCTGCATTCTAAGGGTTGGAGAATGTATCTCCCTCCAAATTTTTAAGTCGATACGTGTCAAGAATAACTTCTTATGTAACTCTATAGGGGCCATGCTAGTTTTCATGCAGTTTATTCGACGTTTGCCAAGTTTTCTTCAAAACTAAGTCTCCAATGGCAAACGGCCTAGCCTTCACCCTTTTATTATGGAATCTAGCTATCCTCTTCTGATAGGTAGCTTGCCGAATCTCTGCATCCTATTTTGATTCTTCAATGAGGTCTATGTCTAACTTTCATTCCTCAGTATTTTCTTTTAGGTTGTACATTTGAACTCTATGCTTTGGTAGGCCGATCTCGGTAGGTATCACAACATCTAACCCGTAGGCAATCTTGAAAGGAGTCTCACCTGTTGGCATTCTCTATGTCATCCTGTAGGCCCACAGGACGATATGCACTTCTTCAGTCTAAAGACCCTTAGCGTCTTCTTGTTTCTTATTGATCCCGTCTAATATAGTTATGTTAGTCACCTCCATTTGGCCATTTTCCCAAGGTCGGCCTGGAGCTGAGAAAAATTGCTTAATGCTGACCTTCATATAATAGGCCTCCAAAGATGAGTTTTTGAATTATTTTTCATTATTAAAGATCAAGGTGTGGGGTAGACCATATCTATAGATGATGTTCCTCCAAATGAATTTGAAGGTCTTCATCTCGGTGATAGTTACCATGGCCTCTGCCTCCACCCGTTTAGAGAAATAGTCGATCGCCACTATAAGATATCGATGATGACCTGTTTCTCTGGGCAGGGGTCCTACCAAATCATTTCCCTAGACAACAAATGGCTAAGGAAATGTAATATATGACAGAGGTTGATGAGGGATGCTAGAATATCTTTGGCATTTGTCACATCTCTTCACATAACTGATCGCATCCTTGGCCAGGGTCGGCCACAAATACCCCTGTGTGACTACCCTTTTTGCCAATGATCTCCCTCCTATATAACTGGATCAAGAGCCCTCGTGCACATATTTTAATGCATATTCTAACACTATTATATGAACACGTTGTAATAAAGGGAGGATGAAACCTTTTTTTGTACAATACATTTCCTATGAGTAAAAACTTAGTTGCTTTGTATCTCAGCTTCTTCCTCTCTAGCTTTGACTCTGGTAATTCTTCATCTCTAATGTATCGGATGGGAGGATCAATACAGGATGCACCTATGTCAAGGTTTAAGCATAACTCCACTGTATTTCCCTTTTCTTCAATGGTTGGTCGGTATAGGATCTCCGTTGGCACTATCTTTTGATTTATGTCCTGGTTGCAGACGTTAATCTTGCCAGGGCATCGACTCAACTGTTGTCTAGTCGAGGGACCCTTTTCAGTTTCACCTCCCTGAAGTTTTTTGACGCTGCTCTTACCCTTTCCAGGTATCTAGCCTTCGTCTCATCTTTTGCTTCGTATACTCCAAATATCTAATTTACTACCATCTTAGAGTCACTATGAACCAACAAATTGTTGACATTCAGTACTTTAGTAAGGGAAAGATATACCAGAAGAACTTCGTACTCCGATTCATTATTGGATGCCTTAAAACTAAATCTCAAAATGTACTCTATGTCAATTCCGTCTGGTGCTGACATGATGAGGCCGGCTCCACTCCCCGCCTCACATGAAGAGACATCATCATACAGGATCCAAACAGTCCCTTCTTTAAAAAAGATGCCCTCTTCCAAGACTCCATACTTGATTAAAAAAAATTATTTGTTTTCAACCACAACAGCTTTTGTACTACTTGTCTCGGCCTCAGCCAGGTTGGAACTTACTTTCTCTAGCTCATTCGATGGATCTACAATCTCTTCATTATTAGCCTCATCCCAGTTGAACTCGACTATGAAATCTGCTAAAGCTTGTCCCTTGATAGTTGTTCTCAACTGGTAGACAATGTCATATTCTCCCAGCTATATCGACCAGGCCATCAACAAACTCAATTTCTCGAGTTTATGGAGGACCTGTCTGAGAGGAGAATTAATAAGAACGACCGTCCTGTGAGCCTGAAAGTAAGGTTTCATATTTTTGGATGCATGAATCAGATCTTAAGATAACTTTTCCATCTTCGAATACCTTTATTTATCCTTTTGAAGAGCCTTGCTATTGAAATAGACTGACTTCTTCACCCCCTTATCATCTCGTATAATGACTGCATTGATTGCTAACTCTGATACGACCATGTATAGGTACATTTTTTCACCCTGAATAGGCCAGGATAATACGAAAGAGGAGTCGAGGTAATCCTTTAACTCTCGAAAGGCTTTCTTGCACTACTTATTCCACTCAAATGTTTTTATCAACACTTTAAACAATGGCAAACATTTGTCTATGACCCTTGATACAAACCTATTCAAAGTAGCAACTCATTCAGTCAGCCTCTGAACGTCTTTTATTATTTTGGATTTTTTTTATCTCCAATAATGCTTTGATTTTCCCAGGATTAGCCTCTATCCCTCGTTGATTGATGATGAATCCTAGGAACTTGCCTGCTCTAACCCCAAATACACACTTTAATGGATTGAGCTTCATCTGATATTTGTCCATCGTGTTGAAAGTGCGTTCGAGGTCGGCCACATACGTCTTGGCTTTAAGGCTTTTGGTTAACATGTCATCAACATAGACTTCCATGGTTGTGCCTATTTGATCCTCAAACATCTTATTCACTAACCTCTAGTATATTGCCCCGATGTTCTTGAGGCCGAAGGGTATCACCTTATAGCAGTATGTACCCTTGTCAGTGATGAATGAGGTTTTTTCGCATCGGCTGGGTCCATGAATATCGAATTGTATCCTGAGTAGGCATCTATGAAGCTCATTAATTCATCCAGCTGTGGCATCTACCATTTGATTTATTCTTGGAAGAGGAAAGCTGTCTTTGGGACAAGCCTTATTCAAATCTGTGAATTTCACACATCTTTCGCTTTCCATTGGGTTAGGAAAAATGATTGCATTGGTTAGCCATTCTGGATAGATAACCTCTCTATTTAAATCAACATTCTCTAACTTCTTCACTTCATCTCTTATAACTTCGTACTTTTCCCTGGAGTATATCCTCCGCCTTTGTCTTACCGGCTTAGTTCCCTCGTTTATATTCAATTTATGGCAGAGGATCTTGGGGACAATTCTTGACATGTCCTCATGGCTCCATGTAAAAATACTTTGCCTCTCCCTTGGGAGTTTTATCATCTCTTCTTTGATTTATTTCTTCAAGGCTTTATCGATTTGGATGTTTTTTTGGCTTGTCCTCATTGAGGATGATGGATTCTACCTCCTTGAAGGCTTCACCTTTTTTACCTTTGTCTCGTCTCTGGGGTCGAGAGTGTCTATGTTGTAAATGGTGGTGACCCTCGTATGTGCTTCTCTTTCCTTAGCTGAATTAAATTGGCATTCATGCGCCTTAACCTGGTCAATTTAACTTCCCTTACTCCATAAGGAGCCAGGAATTTTATCATTTGGTGAACGGTTGAGGGCATTACCTCAAATTCTTTGAGGGCTACTCGTCCTATTATTATGTTGTATGATGAATAGACATTCTCGTCCATTACGAAGAAATGTATCTTCTTTGTGAGACATCTCGGCCATGTGTTCCCCATATAGACATCCATTTCATAAACCCCAAGAGGGTGGACTTTTTCTCTGTTAAAGCCGATTAAAGGTTGATGATATGGGATAAGTCTCTTTTTGCTCAATCCCAATCCCTTGAAACAATGCCAGAACATTACATCGGACCAATATCCTAGGGACATCATACTCGTGCACTTTAGTGGTGATCACTATAGGGTCATCATGAGGGGCTAGGATCCTCTGGATAGATAACCCTTGAAAAGCCAATTATCAGTGTGTTCATGTCCACTTTCTTTCTTTTACCTGGTTTCGAATCAATAGTTGTCTATTTTACCACTTTCGACTTTTGGAGAGCCTTGACCTCTGCTACACGAACCTTCCTATCAGTAATATCTTTTCCTCCACCTGCTAATCCTCCACGTATCATTTTCACCCTTAGAGAGATCATATTTAGCCGACCTTTGGGATTGGGAATCTCTGGTAGGAAGTCTGGGTCGGCCTCGTCATCATCACCGGAGGCATCATTGTCTCTGTTTACTGGAGCATCTGGTTTACACCTGTCATTTCTCCTCTTTCGGGTGTCGTCTTGTCCACCCCTTAACCCACTCTTATCCACATAATTTCTAAGCTTCCCTTATTTCAACTTCTTTTCTATCTAGTCCTTGAGCGTAAAGCATTTATCGGTGGTGTGGCCGTGATACTGATGGAACTCACACCACATACTTTTATCCATCTTGTGAGGAGGGGCTTTGAGCTTCTCTGGATATCTCAAGGACCTGTCAATCTTGATCTCATTCACTATCATCTCAGGGCTAACAATCAGCAGGGTGTAGTTTGCGAACTTTTCATTCGTCGACCTCTTCTTGTCTTCTTTGCCTTTAAATTTTTAGGATTTACTCCCACTGGCTCCATTCTCATCTTCTCCTTTGTCCTCCATGGCCTCCTCTGTGTTCATGACCCTCCTAACCGTAGCTAAAATTTCAGCCATGGATTTTGAAGGATCCTCGGGGAACTTCCATAAGAGCTTTCCCTTTTGTAATCCTCTGATCAAGGTAGTCATTGGAATGCTCTCGTCATAATCTTCCACCTCTAATTTCTCTTTGTCGAAGCTAGTAATGTAGTACCTTGGGGACTCGTTCTTTCCTTACTTTATATACAGCAAGTGGGTGGTCTTTTTTTGGGGCTTCACTCTAAAGAAAAAATTATGAACTGACCTCTCTGCCAGATGCTTGAAGTCCTCAATTGAGTTACTTGGGAGAGAGGTATACCATATATGTGCTACTCGAGTGAGGGTGATGGAGAAATCCATTCACCTCATCTCAACGGAGACTGAATATAAATCTGCGAATAACGAATACATCTCAACATGGTGGACTAGATTGATGCTCCCGTTATACTTCGATGTCACCACTGGTGGCTTAAACTTAGCCGGGGTAGGGTAGCTCACAATTCTAGCAACGAATGCTGACCCTTCTATATAACCCCTCGGCAGAGGGTCTCGGCTCTTTAACAGATCCCCAATCTTATCCTCAAGTCTCTTAATAGAGTTGTTCTATGGTTTGTTGGCTTTGGTGACTATGGTATTACCTTCATCAGCCAAAGAAGTATTATCACCAGCCCCATCTCTCTCGTCTTGGCATTGTATGGATTCTCGCTCGGTCATCCTTTAACAGCTATTGACTTCAAGTTGCTCCTCATCTTGACCATGAGAAGGTCATATGTCAGCGCATCCTTGATTTCTCATGAATGCTTCCCTATTGCGATACATAGATTGTCGGGCTCGAAGATCACCAATAGGACCGATTCTGTCAAAAACAAAACTCCTATTGAGCCTATCAAATGCTGAAGGATGTGACTATCCTTCTAGCTTGAATAGGGAGCACAGTATCTCTCGAGATTTTGTATGGTCCCTGGCACTATTTATCCTCATTATATTCATTATCTTCATATTCTTAACCTTGCCTCCCTTGGCATAGACTCCTGGGTGGGGTCAACAATGTCCCTTTGCCTTTGTTGCAGCTAAGTATCCTTCTATGGGATCGAGGGTTGTCCCCCTATCACCTGATGTCCGCCCTCCCTGGCGGTAGGAGTTATCATCTCCGTCGTCGCTCCAGTGAGCCTGATCAAGAGGTTCTGGCTAAAGGTAGTCAACTTCTCCTGCATCTTCATTTGACTGGCCGCCAGCGAGTGTAACGCCATTACAACCTTCGCTATCTCAGACTGTGGCGATGCTTGACTGGAATTGGGGTCAATGCCTGGTGAAAAATCTAATGCTATTGAATTTTGTTGAACGAAAAGACAAGGAGGTACACTAGAAGAGATTAATGAACTAAATAAAAGTTTGAGCAACTCAAACCAGAGATCTTTCAATGGTGGTTCAAGCCCAACCAAATGTGGGGTTGGACCACCACCAGAGAATCCATTGTGGAGAAACTACAAATGAGAGGAAGAATATGATGATCTCACTTCCCACAGACGACGCCAAAAATGATGATAGAAGTTATGGTATCACCAAGTAAATGAATAAGAGCTAAATCCAGTAAAACCTCAAATATGAAATAATTGTGTAAATCAAGCATATAAAAGTAAATAAGGAGGTGAGGAAATGGAGAGAGAGACTATAATGTAAGTGGTTCAGCCATCTGGACTACTCCACTGTGTAAGGGTGAGTGAGTTTCACTATGAAAATGGGATCGAAAAGGCTTGTGATTACAACTCACTCAACTTTCTCTCTCTCTACTGTGATTTTAACAGAGTTTTTCTAGGGTTTAGAATTATCGATCCCTTACAATGTTGGAGAAGATAAGTATATATAGTGCTGGGGTGGTGCAATGTACCCCCCAAGCATGTAATAGGCGTGTTCATTATGCATTGGCTAATATGTTGCAGCCACCTGTCAGTAACACAAGTAGATCATAATGATTAAATATTCCCTCACGTATAAGGGAGATCTGGTTATAACGGTTTTGTGCAAGTGTGCCTATATCCCACACGCTTTCTTCCATGTGTGCCCCAATCCACGCGCTATGTCAGTTTTCCACCCCCGGTCGTCCGATGTAGACTGAGGCTGAGTTGTTTAATTAAGGTCCTCTGATGGTGTGACAGGTGCCATATTGAGCCAAGTCTTTCCTCGGCCTCCATCCTCCAAGCGATGGAAGAGGCCGAGGGGCCTGAACCCCAAGACTACTAATATTCCTTCTAGTGAGTGTATTCTGAGATAAGATGAGGCTACATGTGATCTACAGGTGGACGAGTATGAGACCTTACATGCTAAGTCCTGGGTCGAATCATAACTTTCTCTGTTCGACGGTCTGACACTGGTTGGCCTGGGCCGAATGAGTCCAGTCTGTGGATGAGGCTATACTTGGTAAATCACGTAACAACTAGTCGCGTAGTCATGGGACTCCTGATTTGAGAATAGGACCCAGATTTGAAATTAGGCACACTTAGGCTTGAAAACATAACGTGAGGGAACGAACGCCACCCCCTAAATGGAACCGCGAGTGATACAAATACCTCATACGCGTCCAATGCAATACATAGCAACTCATCGCGCATTCGCCAGACTCCCGATTTTAGAATACGACCTGGATTTAAAAATAGGCACACTTAGGGGGTGGACGCCACCAACCCCTACCTTCAACCAAACGGCATTATGAGTGGCACGAACACCTCGTGCATGTACAACAAAATACATAGTAATTGGCACGGCAATCGCGAAACTCCCAATTTGACAATAGGACCCGAACATGAAAATAGGCAAACTTAGGCTTGAAAATGTGTTGTGAGGGGGAGAATGCCCCCCCCCCCCCCCAATGGTACCATAAGTGGCATGAACACCTAGTGTGTGTCCAAAGTAACACGTAGCAACCGATCACATAGTCGCAGGAATCCTGGTTTGATTATAAGACCCGAATTTAAAAATAGGCACAATTATATTTGAAAACGTGTCGCGAGGGGGAGGACGACACCCCTTACCAAATGACATCACGAGTGGCATGAATAAATCTTGTGCGACTATCGTAACACGTAGCAGTTGGCCCCGCAGTCGCGGGAGTTCCGATTTGAGAATAGGACCCGAATGTGAAAATAGGCACACTCAAGCTTGAAAATGTGCCATGAGGGAGCGGACTCCCCCCTCCCCCCCCACCAAACGGCATCACGAGTGGGACGAACACCTCATACACATCCAACGTAAAACGTAGCTACTGAATGTGCAGTCGCGGAACTCCCAGTTTGAGAATAGGACTCGAATTTAAAAATAAGTACACTTAAGCTTAAAAACGCAAGGGGGCGAACGCCTGCGAGTGGCATGAACACCTTGTGCGCGTCCAATGAAACAAATAACAACCAGTCGTGCAGTCGTGGGACTCCTAGTTTGAGAATAGGACCCCAATTAAAAATAGATGCACTTCGGCTTGAGGATACCACCCCCTACCAAATTGCATCGCAAGAAGAACGAACACCTCATGCGCGTCAAACATAACACGTAGCAACTGGTCGGTCAATTGTGGGACTCCCGATTTGATTATAGGACCCAAAGTTTAAAGTAGGCACACTTAGATTTGAAAACGTGTTGTGAGGGGATGGATGCTACCCCCCACTAAATGGCACCATGAATGGAATGAACACCTCTTGCGTGTCCAACGTAACACATGTAAAGAAGAAGAAATAAATTCAATTTTCTCTTCTATTTACAACAATGACGAAGAATCAAATTACCACTATATTTATTCATTTTTCTACTTCTTTTTCCAAGCAACAATTGGTCATGCAGTCGCGGGATCCTCAATTTGAGAATAGTGCCCAAATTTGAAAATAGGCACACTTAGGCTTGAAAACATGCTGTAAGGGGGAAAATGCCACAAAACCCCCAAACGGCACCGTGAGTGTCACGAGTACCTCGTACGCATCCAATGTAACACCTAGAAATCTTCCGCACAATCGCGGGACTCCAAGTTTAAGAATATGACCTGAATTTGAGAATGGGCACGTGTAGGCTTGAAAATGTGTCGCGAGGGGTGGATGGACCCTCCCCAAAAGTACACTGCAAGCGGTACGAACACCTTGAGCACGTCTAGCATAATACGTAACAATCTTTTGTAAAGTCGTGGAACTCTCAGTTAGAGAATAGGACCCGAATTTGAAAATAGGCACACTTAGGGTTGAAAATGTGCCGCGAGGGATCGAACGCCATCACCCACCCCCCCAAAATTCAAAACAAGTGGCACGAACACCTTGTGCACATCCAACATAATACGTAGTAACCGTCAGCACAGTCACAGGACTCCCAGTTTGAGAATAGGATTCGAATTTGAAGATAGGCACACTTAGGCTTGAAAACGTGTCGTGAGGGGGCAAACTCCACCCCTTCCCCCCAAAACGGCACAACGACGGGTTCGAACACCTCGTACGCTTCCAAGTAACACATAGCAAGCGGATGCGCAGTCGTGGGACTCCTAGTTTAAGATAAAGTCCCGAATTTAAAAATAGGCAGGCTTAGGCTTGAAAATGTGCCACAAGGGGGCAGACGCCACCCTTGACCCACTAAACGGTACCACAAGTGGCAAGAACACCTCGTGCGCATCCAACGTAATATGTAACAACTGACTGCGCAGTCATGGACTCTAGGTTCAAGAATAGGACCCAAACATTCCATATTGTTTTGCCAGTTAAATATGATTACGACCCTAGTCCGTGATAATATTTTATTTATTTCTATTTATATTTTGTCTCAGTTGAGGTATGTGACCACAACGAAAAGGGTATAATGGTTGGTCACGGCTATGGGTGGTGACCAAGTGGAAATGGGAAACATATGGTCATGGATTTTAATTGTGACCACCATCATGAGGGGTAAAAAGCAATCACGGCTATGGGTCGTGTCCAAGGTACAAGATTAGTCATGCGTGGGTCAGGGATTTGGTTCTGGACCAGCTGGACAAGGCCCTTTTCTGCAACAAAGTTCCCTGATGTTGTGGTCGGTGAGCATTTTTTTTTATCAGGGACTTGATTCATGACCCATAATTTTGGTCACGCCCCATCCGGTCATAGACCCAAGTCTGCGACCATTCGCCTGTTTTTGTATAATGATTATCAACAATCCTGGCCCTATGGAACACCGGTATTGCACTAATATTTTGGGATTTTTTTAACCCGTGGAGAGATCGGCATAAGTTGGTTTGAGAAGCTAACCCCTAGGTCAATTAAATATTCACCAAATTGATCGATCAGTTCACTACCCTATTCATCATTAACAACAAGGTTATTGAGGAAGTTGACTCCTCAATCCCATTTCAGAATGAGCAAAGGGAAACTCATAGAAAGTAGTCTCAAAGGCACTAGGAAACTTTCAACGTGATTGAAAATTGTAATGAGGAATTGGATATCTCCCAATTAAAGTTTGACCTTTATAGAATCGACAATATTTACCAACTATTGACAAAGAATACATGACCTCGTGGTGCATATTGAAAAATACATCAATGTAAAAGACGAACTCCTTTTCATGGACGACCTCGTGAATGACTAGACTAATCGTTCTAAAAAATGTATAAAAATGGAGATCATAAGAAAATATCATAGAATGTGACTGCCAACGGAGAAGGATGATCCACAACCAAGAAGAGGGGAAATAAAGAAAAGACTAAGAGCAAGGAAAAAGATAAAGTAAAGAGGATCCATACTAGGGGATAAATACAATTTGGGGTAATAATTATGAAGTCTCATCTACTTGGTCAATGAGGCAAGAGATCCTTTGACTGGGTTAATGTTGTCAATGGTCCTATTTTTCCAACTCATCACATTAAAATGACAAATACACCTCCAAAATATCTTTGACAGCTGTTACCTCATTTTTTGTAAAAAAAAACCATCAAATCTCTAAAAGTCCATAACTTCAAATCTATAAATCCAAAATGCTTAAAATTTATATATTTGGAATCTACTCATCAAGATATATCAAATAACATTCATATTCGATATTTGTAATAAAAAAATTCAAAACAGATATTTCTATAAAGCCTTTATTTTTTTCCAGCTAAAACTCCATTTTTTGGACAAAAACTCTTCTTCTCTATCTGAAGTAATGATGTCGCTAGCGTGGACCAGAAAAAGATAGAAATAGACACACACACACACAGAGAGATAGATAGAGAGAGAGAGAGAGAGAGAGAAATAAGGAGAGAGAAATACTCTGACGAGAATTTTGATGACCTTCGGCGAGATTTTTAGCTGGCTGTTTCTGACGAGTCTCCGATGGGGTTGGGTAGGGGTAGGGGTGGGGGTGGGGCTGCTAGAGAGAGAAAGAGTGTGGGGTTATGTTCTTATTTTTAAATAGAGAGAAGTGAGTTTAAAATGGGTATATGTGAGGGACATTTGTTTAATTATATGTAGTATATAATAAAAAGGACTAGGTGCATTAAAAAATCAATGGAATTTGATGCATCTTTGACCCAATAAATGGAACTAGTCCATAATAACGCCATACAATTTTTAAGGAGTTGATATACAACATTATCCATAGAACAAGTATAATTTGTTATTTAAATGACCACCTGAGATGGGAATAAACCCATAGAAGCGAGACTGAAAGTTGTGCTAAATATATCACAAAGATTATGGTCATAAGACCGAGAATTATCAGCTCGTAAAAAATCACAACAAAGACTTTGTTCAGTAAGGGCGTCTAAAGTATTTAACTATTAAAAAAATAGAATTAGGGACGAATAAATCATATTAAATATCTAAATGACGATGACACTTCGTCTTATAAAATGATAGTTGTTAATCAGAGTTATATATACACCTCACAATGTACTGCGAGAAGGATGTAAAAGAGATTTATAATCTCTTTAAGCATGCAATAAACACGTGAGGTGTAGCTATATAAGATATTAATCCGCAAGAGTGAGTGCAGATTGTTTGATACATCATGTTTCTACATGATGAGTTAGTCAGTGCAAACTTCCCCCACAAAGACGCATTGGTCCTAACTTTGATGGTTGCTATGTTTGATGTGAAAAGGATTATAGTTGGTTAGGGATTTAATCCGAGATTGTATATGTGGACGTATTTACAAGATTGGGTACAAGCTTAAGGACATGGATACCAAGGTTACCCATTAATCAGTTTCAATGGAAATATTGAGGTTACCCTAATAAAGATTACCCATAAAAGTGGGGTCGATCAACTCAGATTGAGTTTCATGTTGTGAGATGTGAATCTTCAAATAATTTCATCCTAAGAAGAGGGCGGTGGATCCACACCATAACGTTTGTGACATACTCCCTTCAACATAAATTGTTGTTCATGATTAATAAGGTGTATTTTATATAACCAGAGAAGTTTCTTCATGGTATCAATAAAAGTCCATTTTAATACAATTAGTTAAAGTAGTCGACCAATCCAGATGGATTAACATGCTACCCGACCCAAATCATGAATTTGATTACGCTCGATGAATTTTATATATAAGAAAACACTTATAGATATAGTCAAATCAAGTACCAACAATCTCGGGGGAGATATTCAGGTTTTCCTTGGCTTATCCACGTGTTATTTGGAGTTCCCTGAGCAACTCAAACTCTATGATGATTTACTTATAAATTGTACACCCTGACCCGGGGCAAAGGGATTGTAACCCGAGACTTTGAGAGACACTTAATAAATAGTAACCTTTCCATGGACGTAGGCAAGTTGCCGAACCAGATACATCGTTGTTGTGTGTGTGATCTTTACTTTATGCCTTTGGGATTATTTTTGTAGATTTCTTTATTGTGATATTTTATGCGCTCACAATTGGCGTCGTTTGTGGGGAACGATTTATATTCCTATATGAACATTTATTGATAGAAAGCTCACGATGTCTCACCCTAGCAGCAACATTCCCTAAGTTGACGATGTTCGAGAAGGCCTAGCTCCTCCTAGGGTCAGGTCTAAGATTTTCCAAAATATAAACCTCAAGTTTCGTTAGGATAGGCAACCTTCTGAAGAAAGACAAGGGACACCTAGGTCTATGCAGATCTCTAGATTGGTCGATGCTTATGAAGCCAGGCTTCACGAACAAGAAGAGGTTGCATGCCTCCAGGTGGAAGAAAATTCTCACCTCCAAAGGCGCCTTGAAATAGTGGAGAGAGATATCTAAAGGGAAACCAATAAGCACCATGACAGGGCTCCTAGTCCTCAGGTGAGTAATACTCGCAGCTGAGGGAGGAGCTCCAGCACGATCAGGAAAGGACTGAACATGATAGATTAGAGGGAAGTCGATTTGATTGTGGCGCCTCACGAGATCAGAACTCTGGATCGTAGAGAGATGGACCAACATCCAACCCATCGTGGAGCCAAATCCACTAGAGAGATATCCAGAAGATCTTTAAATACGTAGATGAGATCATAATTTTCAAGGGCGATCAAGAAGGAGGAGCCCCGAAGAAGTTTGTTGTCCCTATGTTTAACATTTACGACTAGAAAATAGACCCCATAGACCATGTTAGGCAATACTGACAAGCAATGACCTTATGGAGTCATAATGACGTATTAATGGGCCAAATTTTCCCTTCTATCCTACATGATGTAGCACATTAGTGGTTTGAGAGGCTGCCTCACAAATTAATCAAAAACTTTGCAGCTCTGGAAAATGCTTTCACTGCTCGCTTCATAACCAACAGTTCTCATCCTAAAAGGATGGATGCACTGCTCACAATGAAGAAGAAGCCACGGGAGAGCCTTAGAGATTATGCCAAAAGGTATTGGGAAGTTTTCAATGAGATAGAGGACTTCTCGAAGAAAGTTTCCATAGCGTCCTTTAAAATTGGTATATCGACCACTTCTTTGTTACACTAGTCCCTCACTAAGAAAGAAGCTAGTACCTTATGGCCCATATTAAGAAATAAGCCAAGGTGGAAGATGTGGTTCACTTTAACGTATGAGACAATGGTCAAGCAAAGGATAATAAGGGAATAGAGAAGAATAATACCCAAACGAAGGGAAATAAGAATGAGAGAAAGAACGACTCCAAGTATGGGAATAAGGATGACCCCTCCAAGGCGTTCAAGATTATTAACATAATCTTTAAGGAACCCATTTACAAGATTCTGAGTAAAATAAAAGACGAGCCATTTATCAAATGTCCCAAAAAGATGGGTGGCGACCTAACTAAAAGGAATAAGGCGCTGAGATGCGCATTCCATAAGGAGGGTGGTCACAGAACCAAAAATTTCAAGGCTCTAAAGTCACACTTGGAGGAGTTAGCCCAGGCAGGGCACCTCAACAAGTACATCGAGAAAAAAGTTGATAAAGTCACAGCCAATGGTGACTAAAAGATAGATAACATTCTTAACGATGATGCAGGACATGAATTTGTAGTAATCCATAGGGTATCAGACCTTAAGCAGATCTAAGATAACGTCGTTCGCATGGAGCTTGAGAAGGTTACTGCCATTATGGAAGCTTTTCAGTTTGACCCTGCTAAAACCCAAGCTGATAAGTGTCGACGACCAGAGGACGTCGACTACATGAAGCATATCGTGTTCACCGAAGAATATTTAGTCAGGATGAGGACCCCGTATCATAATGTGTTGGTGATCACACTCAGGATAGACAATTAGGATGTCAATAAGCTTCTCGTAGATTAGGGAAGTTATTCTAAAGTAATGTACCTGGAATTATTACATAAATTGAAGCTTAATATCGCCGACCTCAAGGAGGCCACTATTTCGTTGGTCGGCTTTGCAGGAAGGACCACGATGCCGCTGGGGAAGATAATCCTAACGATCAGGGTAGAAAATATCTCAAAGTTAATCGAGTTTTTGGTGGTGTACATTGAGTCCCCTTATCATGTTATTTTAGCAAGGGTTGGCTTCACGCCATGAAGGTCATACAATCCACTTACCACCAAAAGTTGTAATGTATAACCGATCGAGGTATAAATGAAATTCGTGGCGACCAGGCCACAGCTAGGAAGTGTTTTATTACAGTCATTTTCCCCAAGAAGGAAAAGAAGAAGGAGGAAAATGACCCTCAGGAGGAAGCTCAGGAGGGGGTTGTACCCTCCAAATAGTAATTATGGTATGGCCGACCAGGGGTGGAGGAAACCAGGGTCCACCCCGTTGACAGGGTGGTTAAAAATCTAGAAGAAATTAGAGCTGACGATAATTTTCCAGAAAGGAAATTTTTTATTGGATCCACACTCTCTAGTCAATAGAAAAAAGATTTAACTTCATTCCTCAAGATCAATCTGGACATTTTTACTTGGGAACCATATGAATTACCAGGGATTGCCCAAGTGTAGCCTGTCATCGCCTACACATTGATCCAACCTTCAAACTGATCACTCAGAAAGCTTGGCTCACAGCCCCAGAGAAGGCTAGGGCAGTGGAAAATAAATTAGGGAAAATTCTGGATATAAGATCCAACATGTAAGTTCATCTCCCTAAATGGTTATCCAATCTAGTGGTAGTACCCAAGAGCAATAGCAACTGGAGGATTTATATTAATTTTGCTAACTTCAACAGGGCATGCCCAAAGATAGCTTCCTTCTCCCCCCAAAAATTAGTTGGTCGACGCTACTGTAATGCACGAAAGGATGAGCTTCTAAGATGCCTATTTTGGCTATCATCAAATTCCTTTATTCGCGCCGTACTAGGATAAAACCTCCTTTATAACCCTTATTGGGTTATACTGTTATATGGTTATTCCGTTTGGTCTGAAGAACACAAGGGAAACTTATCAAACGTTAGTCACTAAGGTATTCAACAAAAAGATGGCGAAAATGATGGAGGTATACATCGATGATTTTCTTGTCAAATGAAAAAAATAAGGTCGACTACCTTATAGACTTAGCGATAACCATTGAGATCCTATGGAAATATCGGATGATGCTTAATGCAAGTAAGTGTTCATTTAGTGTCCAGACAGGGAAGTTCTTAGGCTATCTAGTCAGTAAAAGAGGAATTGAGGCCAACCCAGATTATATTGACACTATCACTAAAGTCCAGCCTCCCTAGACATTGAGAGATGTTCAAATCTCACTGGCATGCTCGCAACACTGAATCACTTCATCTCCAAGTCCTTGGAGCACTGTCGACCGTTCTTTTAGTTCTTAAAGAAGTATAAGGGCCTTATATAAAATGATGATTGTTCACAAGCTTTGGAAGGAATCAAATCCTACCTCGGCAAACCACCCCTGTCGGTAATTCCAAATAATGGAGATCCACTATACATTTATCTGGTAGTATCAGACCACGATGTAAGCTCACCCCTGGTGTGAGAAAAATAAGGAGATTAACACCCGGTCTACTACGCTACTAAGACACTTTTGGATGATGAACAAAGGTACCTGCCCCTAGAGAAGCTTGCCTATGCATTGGTAGTAGCCTCAAGGAAATTGAAGTATTACTTTGAGGCTCATTCAATAACTGTGACCACCTCCTACCCTCTAAAGGTTGTTCTGAGGAAAGTCGATATCTCTTGACGACTCTCCAAGTGGTCAGTTGATATTGGGAGATTCGATATCCACTTCAAATCATAAACGATGATTAAGGGACAAGTATTAGCAGAATTTATTACCGAATTTATAGGAGATCAACCAATCGTTCTATCGAAACGAAGCAGTCAATAAATAAAAAAGCACAATCTCTAAGAACTGGACCCTATATATTGATCGAGCCTCTAACTCCAAGGGGGGAAGGAGTTGGTATCATTATCATCACTCCAGAAGACACTGTGAGTGAGTAAGGAATCAAATTGGGATTTGAAGCCTCCAACAATGAAGCCGAGTACGAAGCACTGATCGCTGGCCTGCACAAAGCCTAACTGTTGGGGGCAAAATGCCTTCAAGTATTCTGCGATTCCAAACTGGTCTCCAAGCAAGTAATCGGGCACTTCAACGCCAAAGATGATAGGATGGAAGCCTATTCGCTATTATAAGAGAACTTATGGCAGGTTTTGAGAAAGTTGGCATTGAACAGTTCCCCCGGGGGCAAAAAAGTCACGCTAACGCCTTAACGACCCTGAGTTTAGTAATCGATTATGACCTAAAGAGAGCTATACAAATAGAGTTCCTCGCGCAACCAAGTATTGACTAGGTAGTCGTATCCGAGCAAGTCCTCCTTGTAGGTAAGGCCCCTAGTTGGATGGATCCCATCATCAATTATCTACGAAATGACATACTACCAAACGATAAGAGGTTTTCTCGCCAAGTTAGAGTCAAGGTTGCTCATTTTTATCTCTCTCCAGAAGGAAAGCTCTATAAGAAGTCATTTACAGGTCCTTATCTCCAGAGCGTCCACTCACATGACACTGAGCAAGTACTTAGCGAACTTCATGAGGGTATTTATGGGATTCAAGTAGGAGGGAGATCTGTGGCCATCCAAGCAATCAGGAAAGGTTCTTGGTGGCCTCATATGCAAAATAACAAAGGCACTTATGTTTATAAGTGTAAAAGTGTCGAAACCACTCTCTTATAGTCCACTAGCCCGCTAGCGATATGAAATCCTTAACCAGCCCATGGCCCTTCGCTCAATGGGGATTAGATATAGTCGGACCACTACCTACCGCATCTGGGAATCACGAATTACTTCACCAAATGGGTAAAGGTAGAACCACTAGCAAACATTCGAGATTCTGACATGATAAGGTTCATCTGGATAAATATTATAACACGCTTTGGGATACCAAGGACTATCATCACCGACAACGGTACATAATTTAAAAGTAGTTTCTTTCAAGACTTTTATGATGAGCATGGTATCAGGAAACACTTCAGTTCTATGGCGTATCCCTAAAGCAATGCACATGCAGAATCTTTCAACAAAACTATGCTCAACGGACTGAGAAAATAATTAGAAAGAGCTAAAGGTGCATGAGTGGATGAGCTCCCTCATGTTTTATGGGCTTATCGTACCACTCCCAGGAGACCAATTGGTGAAACACCCTTTACGCTCACCTATGAAATAAAAGTTATTATCCCTCTGTAAGTAGGTCTCCCTACTATGAGAACCATCTTGGTCGACCAAGGCCTTAACGATGATGCACTATGCACTAAACTTGACCTAGCATATGAACGAAGAGAGATGGACATGATCAAATTGGCCTTTTACCAACAATAATTGACCAACCAATACAACAAGAGGGTCAGTCCGAGGAAGTTTTTGATACGAGATTATGTTCTAAGGAAAGTTCTCGGTAGTGCTGTGAAACCATCAGATGGAAAACTGGGACCAAACTAGGAAGGACCCTACAGGGTAATAAGAGATGATCTTCAACGAGCATATCACTTGGAAACGCTGGAGGGCAGGGAAATACCAAGATCATGGAATGCAACCAATCTCAAAAAGTTTTATTTTTAAGTCTTCTTTATCTTTTATTTAGCACATTTAGTTTAAGAAAAAAAATATTTTCGAACTTATGTTTCTTGTCAGATAATATTTAATAAAAAAGTCCAATTGGCCCCTTCGCTTTCATATTTTGCATTGGCTGCTTAAATCTTCTCGATTACATCTCATTAGTACGCACCTTTTCCAGACGATAACTCCTTTATGCATAACTAGATTACGGTAAGTTGTTGAACTTGATTTCAATTAGGCAACTTAACATAATGAGCAGGGAATTGCTACACCCTCAGGTCCTTATTATAAACACAAGGGACATCATAGGTTGCCCTAACAACCATAAAAGCTCTACAGGGGTTCCTTAGGCAACAGAGCCAACTTAGGTTGGTCGCCAACTTTATTAGTCACAAAAACCTTCTCGGGCGGATGACCCAACTGCCTGGTGTATTCTCGCTATCATCCTACTTAGGCTTAAGAAAGTGTAACGACACAACCAAATAGGTAAAGTAGATAGAATGACACTGCTAAGGCATGTTGGACTGGGAGAATGTTCAAACACAAAATAACATATAGCTAATGTTATCTTTTAACACCATCTAGTCAGTTGAGAAACTCAAAATGATAAAATTTGAAACAAAAAGATGGTTGATTAAGTGATTATACAGTGAATTAATATGAGTGTTTACTCAGCACAGGCTCAAAACATTAGAGACTAGTAAATAACACTTTTTCATTAATTTGAATAGAAAGTTACATTTACAACAAATACCAAAGAAAATAAAATAAGAAGTTATGATGGCCCAGGATGGCGAGTAAGGTAGTCTGCAATATGCACTCTCTGACTATCATCTGGGCGAGGGACAAACTCTTCTCCACCATCTTCTAATTAATGCTCAAAATGCCAAACATGAATAACATCTATTGGGATCCATTTGTCGATCCTCGAAAAGGGATTGTGATGATAAGATGGACACTCGATCTGGTAATTGTACCACAGGTTAAATTCTTTAGGTGTTTTCACCTCCCCAAGGGCATTAAGCTATCCCCGGGCAAAAGTAAGGTCCTCGGCTTCCTTCAGTCTTTCCGAGGTATCAGCTCGACTTGGATCATAACCAGATGCCCAAGTTTGTCATGATCCCATCCGAAACAGTTGCCTCAACCTTGTCACATCTCTTTTAAGATCAATAGAAATTACAGAAGATCGTTGAATGTCCCCCTTTAACTCATCAATTTCCCTCTCTAAATCTTGACCCTCAGCTTTAGTTGTACCAGTTGATGATGAAGAAGATCCTCGTAGCACTAGAGGTATCCCAAATGGGGTGTTATTCTTTAGCCGAGCAACTTCCCTCCTCAGATCATCATTCTCTCTTTAAAGTAACTCCCCCACCTAACTGACTTCAGTGGCATCCAGGAGCTTGGCTTTTAAGGCATCCATCTCCTATTGAACTGAGGCCCCAGTCTCCTCCATTTCTCCAAGCTTATCTTTGAGCTTGGTGACCAACTCAACCTGGTTTTATTATTGCTCGTTTCTCTCCCATAAAGATTTACATATCTTTACGAAGGCTCTGTGAGCTTTCAAGCTGATGTTTGGCCCAAGAATCTATCTTGGGCGGGAGGCAATATGGATATACTCATCTAAATTAATAGTCTACGATCAATAAAATAAGCAACATATTTGATAAGCATCGATAATGAGATAAAGCCAACTAGAAAGGAAAGTCTATTTTTCATTAAACATAAATAAGTCATACGCCAATACAAGTTTTGGAGAGTTACAAACATAATAAAAAGAAGAAAAAATAAGAAGAAGCCCTCAATAAACTACGGAGATCTATACCAGATCAGAGATTGTCAGCCCTTTTCCTTTATCAACAAGTGTGGCAGTTTCGTCACCAACAATCACGATCGCACCAAGACCACTTACAACTTGGTCAATAGGAAGGTCTCTAGTAGAAGGATTAACAGACTCTATCCCGCTTGAACAGAAGGAGAGTCGACTAGAATCTCCTTGACATATGTGGGATTTGGCCCTGACACGTGCTGGGAGAATAGGAAAGAATCGGCAGAAATGTCGGCTGCAACTAAAGCCTAGTCCCAACCTTTCTTAAAACCCATCAGCCGAACATAGGCTATCTGGCGCTCAACATCGTCGTATGCTGCCTCCGAGCCTTCATTAAACCCACTTTCCCAGACGGTTGTAGCCTCTCCTCCCAGATTCTTAACCTTGGCAATCATCTCCTTATTGGCCTAAGTCACCTTTAATTTATCGGTAATGACCATACCATAGGTTGCCTGGAGTTCACTAAGATCCTTCGTCGAGTGCTTCTTAAAGGCATCCAGAATCTTCTATTTTTATTGCTCAAAAGTGGCCCTAGCATTGGATAGAGCCTTCTTAGAGTTTTTTAAGCACCTTTCCAGCTCGGCATTTCTCCTCGACTGGTCAGCCCAACCACTCAGCAATGTGGTGAAATCAGAAGCAAACTGCAAGATAAAGAGGAATGAAAATAATTTCACATGGATGTGGAGAAAATTAGGGGAGCGCAGAGTGACGAGAACATACCAATGCAATCCCTTGAGGGCCAACTGGTCTGACCCCATCCTCGTTGACCGTTTATGATCAGCAGCAAGCACGACCCTCTCTAACAATACAAGGGCAAGCTAAGGAGTGTCGAAAACACTTTTTCCCTCAATAAAAGCAACGTGCAAAGTAACAACAATGGATTTTAGGGCCTGGGTCCTCTTTTGTTCTTCTTCTCTCTTTCTCTCCTCCTCTTTTTTTTTCTCTTTCTATTCTTTTATCCTCTTCTTCTCTTTTCTTTTTCTCCATCTCGTTCTCCCTGGCTCCTGACTTGGAACCACTAGCCATGGGGGAGTCTCCACCCCTCATTTTTTGGTACTTAATGCGATCATACAATAAAACATCATCATCATGAGGGAGGATCACACACCTTCTTCTTCTTCACTGATTTCATCCTCACCATCCTCCTTTAAACCTTTCTCTTCTCCTTCTTCCTCTCCTTCCTCGTTTTCACTTTTTTTTCTTCAATCAGGATAGGCTCAGATGGGCCACCAATCTTCTCCTTAAGAGCCTCCAAATTAGGGATGGTATCTACTGGTCTGGCAATGAAACTGAAAGTAGTGTTCTTTTACTCTAGTAGATAAGTGGCCAATCGGGGATGCTCGTCATTTGTAAGAGTATTCCTAACCTTCTAAGATTTTAAAGGATCAGTAATGATGTAGGGGTATTCCTTAGCAAAGGTTAATTAGCTGAGATGATCTTATACTTAGCAAATAAAGAAGGAAGACAAAGACCTCTCGAGGGACTTCCCGTGAAGACCCTCCACAGACACTCCTCGAAGGACTCCTTTCGAAGACCAAGGTTATTCGAATAATAATATTTTATAATATAAAGCAGAATGTATTTGATATTGTACTTTATTTATTGAACAAGCTTACGTTGTAATATGGGCGAGGTTATTCGGTACCCTCGAGGGACCATGCCTGGCAGGGCATGGAGAGTTGACATGATCTATCGAACGACCTCCTCTTGGGAACCTCACAGGGACATGGTTTGAAGGATAAGGAGAAAGGCAACGTTGGGAGTGAAATAACTAACCCTCTTGGCACACTTGGGCAAAACTTCATTAAGAACAAATGGTTGCTCGAGTCACTTCCAACCAAGATACTATGACTTCAACCTATTCAGGGGAACCTCCGCGAGGAACCCCATTCTTGTATCTTTGGCCTAAAAAATAGCATACCAAATACTCGAGCTACCTTCCATCTGAGAAACCTTAAAGCCGTACACCATCCATATAGTTGATGTGACCATACATCTAGTGAGGTCACTGTTGACCTACTTTATGATGTCATAACATCCGGCATTGAGGAACTCGAAGTAACCATACTCAATTGAGTTTATCCTTAAGATGGCAAGACCTAGTCAACCAAATCTGATTTCATAGTCATTCTAAGGTAAGCCTTTGAGATGCCACATCCTATCCGCATTAATGCCACCATGCTTCCAACTGGTTAAGCAGTTTCCCGCCAAAATATTGTAAGATGTGAGTGCAGATTTGAGGAGGCACCGCGCTGAGCTTGTTTTAGACTTAAACAACGTGGTTTCGCCTATGTATCCGTCTTTGCGGAATTAAAGTCTACGTAGTTCGTGGGTCCATACGATACGCAAGAGAGAGATTGGTTTTGGTGGTTTTGGTGGATTTGGTGCGTCAGGGGTTCTTAATCCGATGAGCTGCCTCTCGAACACCCAATCTTGGTCATTTCGGTGTGTGGGGAGTGCCAAACCTGGTTGTCCACCTCTCAAACACCCATATACTGTATAATGAAACTATAGAAATCCGCTCGTCACTATCAAACTTGTGACGGAGATCTAAAGGTATGGGGGGGGAGGAGAGCTATATTTCCTCTCCTTACATTGCCTCCAAGACCATCATCTATCAAATGAGGAGAGAACCTTCCTTTTATAGCAAAAAGAGCCTCAAGTGGGCTTGACATATGTCATGTTCTCTATGGAACTAAGTGTCCAATATTTATGGTGCCACTTGTCACAATATATGTGGTGGCAGATCAAATAATTAATTAAATCATTATTAGAGTATTGTCTAGTGTATTTCATCAAATGCGAAGTATCTGCAATATATTAAATTGCGCATAATAATATTTTAGCCCCTCGAGGGTCTTGTTTGTAGTAAAACTTGACAAATCATAAATCAATATTTGATTAAATATGTGGGGTAATTTATTAGACTGTTGGCAGTTAATTCATTTAACACTACTCTACATTTGCCCCCTTGTAGACATAGTTAGTGTGTTGAGGCCTCGGCTGAGACATATCAACTCTGTGTACGAAATAAATCATTTAGCCTGTTCAACTAGAAAATCATCACATAACCATGTTTGGTCTGTTTATCATGCCCGCATATGCATATATCATTTGTATGTAGTTTTGAGGGCTATCTTTACTTCCTCTATTTTTCATTTTGGAGGAGTATTTCAGGGGGTTGCCCCCATTCCTATTGAATGAGCATGTCTCCATAATTTTATTGCGGCTTCAGACATTTAGAATAACAAACTTTCCAGATGTACTGGCCCGAGCAACCAATTGGTGCTTTTATGAGTATATGGATCTTTTGCGATCATAAGATCAAAAACCTGTCGAGAGCACTCGGTCAAGCAACTATTAGTGCTTTGGGTGAACTGGAATTTTTAAGGGTGCCCAGTGAATATAGGACTTTAGTTTCTCATAAATCATATTTATGCCTAGTAATGTAGGGCTTTAAGTGTCCCTTAAGTGGGTCTTGCCTTCCTAGTAGTATAGGACTTTGGTGCCTAGTAATATAGGACTTTGAATCTCCCATGAGTGAGGGTCAGGCGCGCCAAGTTATATTGGACTTTAAATCTCCCATAACTGAGGGTGGAGGTAGGACAAATCATATTGGTCTTTAATTCTTCCATAACCGAGTGTGGAGGTGGGCCAAGTTATATTGGTCTTAAAAATAATATCTCCCATAACCGAGGGTCAGGCGGGCCAAGATAACCGAGGGTGGAGGCGGTCCAAGTCATATTGATCTTAAAAATAATATCTCCTATAACCAAGGGTGAGGCGGGCCTAGTAATGTAGGACTTTATAATCAAAATCTCCCATAACCGAGGGTCAGGCGGGTCAAGTCATATTGGTCTTAAAAATAATATCTCCCATAACCGAGGGTCAGGTGGGCCAAGTCTTATTGGCATAAAATCTCCCATAACGGAGGGTTAGGCGGGCCAAGTCTTATTGGCATAACATCTCCTATAACCGAGGGTCAGGCGGGCCAAGTCTTATTGGCATAAAATCTTCCATAATCGAGGGTCAGTCGGTCCAAGTATTATTGGCAAAAAATCTCCCATAACCGAGGGTCAGGCGAGCCTAGTCTTATAGGCATAATCTCCTATAACCGAGGGTTAGGCGGTCGTAGTAATGTTGGACTTTATGAGAAATGTAATGAACCACTTTGGGTGACTTACCACAATACTGGAAATGTTTGTGATAACTATAATGTACCTCTATGGGTGACTTAACACAAAATTGGTAAGGTTTTGTGAGAAATATAATGCACCTCTGTGGGCGACTTACCTCGAAACTCATAAGATTTTGTGAAAACCATAATGCACCTCTATAGGAGACTTACCATAAGATTGGTGAGGTTTTGATAGAAATATAATGCACCTCTGTGGATGACTTACCTCGAAACTGGTAAGGTTTGTGAAAACTATAATGCACCTATGTGGGCGACTTACCTCAAAACTGGTAAGGTTTTGTGAAAACTATAATGCACCACTTTGGGCGACTTACCACAATACTGACAAGGTTTGTGAGAACTATAATGTACCTCTGTGGGCGACTTACCACAAGATTGGTAAGGTTTTGAGAGAACTATAATGCACCTCTGTGGGTGACTTACCTCGAAACTGTTAAGGTTTGTGAAAACTATAATGCACCTCTGTGGGCGACTTACCTCGAAACTGGTAAGGTTTTGTGAAAACTATAGAGCACCTCTGTGGGCGACTTAGCACAATTCTGGTAAGGTTTTGTGAGAAATATAATGCAACTCTGTGGGCGACTTACCTCGAAACTGGTAAGGTTTGTATGCCAACTCTTTATTTATGCTCAAGGTTTTGCGGGCAATTTTGTTTGCCCCTTATCGTTTTGCTGGAAATAATGTAATGTGGACAGTGCTATATATGAGCCATCCGGTGGCTATGCTGAGCAAGTCTGGTGTTTCTTTTGGGGATGCTTCATCAATGATGGCCATTCTGGGACCGAATCTGAGCAAGCTTGTCACCTGTGTTTACATCTAACTACAAGTGGTATACTATACAGTACTTTCCCCCCCTTTACTTTGCTTTGTCTTTTATCTCAGGATAAAGTAAAGTAATGAAAATAAATAATTGGTTACAACACCATCTAAGAGTTGAAAGCATTTAAATACATTTCACGGGGTGTTTGCCTCCAATTAAGAAATAAATCTCTTGAGTGTTTGGCATTGACATCTGTAAGACCTGATGTAATTGCTCGAGTTCAATTTTATCATGTGCGTTCAATATCTGCAGGGATAAGAAATCAACTTGAATTCTGGCACAAAAATCATTAGTAACCCATAAGGAATATTAAAATGCCATATATAATCATGCGGGGTATATTTTCCCCCTTTATTTTATTTTATGTCAATAGAATAAAATAAACTTGGAAACATGCTTCGAGGAATCGTAAACATATTATTATGTGCAACTTTATGATGCAAATTTGATATGCTACAATATGCGGTTGATAGAGTGTGGATATATCATGTCGTGAGCTATTTATCTCATGCCCCCACTATTTTGTCAAAACTGAGAAAACTCAGAAATGGTCCATTAAATCATTTATGGAATAAATTAGTCAATAAGCATGCTCGGTCACCTCGAGGTGTGTAATAAATATCAATTTTCAAATTTCATGTAGCTAACATCATCATGTGAATAAATCATATTTTAGCATAAATCGAATACAAGATAGCATAAAAAGTTGTTCCGGGCGACCATGGATGCAGTTGCTCAGGGGGTTGCTCCAAACAACCGTGAATGAGGCAGCTCGAGCCACTAGGATAAGGCCGCTCGAGCCACTAGGGGGAGGCAACTAGAGCCACTAGGGCGAGGTCGCTCGAGGCACTAGGACGAGGCTGCTCGAGCCACTAGGGCGAGGCAACTTGAGCCACTAGGATAAGGTCGCTCGATGTACCTGCTCGAGGCACCGCGGGTGAGGTGGCTCGAGGTACCGTGGGTGAGATCGCTCGAGGTACCTCCTCGAGGTATCATGACTTGAGAAAAATGCTAAGTTTCAAAAAATATTTTTATTTTGTGAGTTGCTCGAGGAGGTCCCTCCGAGGGTGCTCGAAGAGGCTGCTCAAGGTACTAGGACTTGAACAAATTTTCCGCTAAAAAATATTATTTTGGCAAGATTATTCGAGTTCATGTACGTACTAAGTTTTTAAATGGCCCTCGTGAGATGACATAAAAATATTCACAATTTCAAAGGGGTATATGATTTTTCGAAAATAAATGTTTTTCTACTCGAGCAACTCAAATTTGTGCGAGGCTACAAATTTTTCCAAGTCTTGAAGAGTAATTTTTTTCAGGCCATGTAAAACACGTACAAAATAAATTTATAACCTCCAAAATTAAATAAAATAGGCGATATATTTCATTTTGTCCTATTTTTTCAATATCACGTATGGCATATAAATAATATTGTGAGTAATTTTGAAACTGTTTCGGGTGTGGTTCACTACCACTGTACTGTAGTTAGTACCTATAAAAGGAGATACCTCGAGTACTTTAAACATCTCAATGTCCTTATTGATATTTTAAAGAATAATGTTTGGCTACCCGGGTGTTAACCCCGGGCTAGCACAGGGATGCCTTTTATTTTCTTTTATTTTTTATTTTATTTTTATTTTTCATGTAAAATGGGTTAAAAACAATTATAAAAAATATTTTTTTATTAGAATAGTTTATTTGGTTTTTTCAATTATTTTTTTAAAAACTCATTTTATCCCTCAGATACCCATTTACTCAATATTCTATTATTTTTAAAGGTCTGCGCTAGCGGCACCCGTTATTTTTAAACTTTTTTTTTATTTTACAACATTTGAAATAATTTTTGTATTTCTGCATTAAAAAACTAATCGAATAATTTTTTTTAACTCATTTAGTCCCTCAAACACACATTTACCCAATATTCTCTTATTTTTAAAGGTCCACGCCAGCGGCACTCGTTATTTTTAAACTTTTTTTTTTAATTTTACAACATTTAAAATAATTGTTGTATTTTTGCATTAAAAAATTATGTTTTTAATTATTTTCAATCTATTTAGTCCCTCAAAAACCCATTTACCCAATATTCTCTTATTTTTAAAGGTCCGCACCAGCGGCACTCGTTATTTTTAACCTTTTTTTTTTTAATTTTACAACATTTAAAATAATTGTTGTATTTTTGCATTAAAAAACTAATCTAATAAAAAATTATGTTTTTAATTATTTTCAACCTATTTAGTCCCTCAAACACCCATTTACCCAATATTATCTTATTTTTAAAGGTCCGCGCCAACGGCACTAGTTATTTTTAAACTTTTTTTTTTATGTTACAACATTTAAAATAATTGTTGTATTTTTGCATTAAAAAACTAATCTAATAAAAAATTATGTTTTTAATTATTTTCAACCTATTTAATCCCCCAAACACCCATTTACCCAATATTCTCTTATTTTTAAAGGTCCGCGCCAGCTGCACTCGTTATTTTTAACCTTTTTTTTATTTTACAACATTTAAAATATTTTTTGTATTTTTGCATTAAAAAACTAATCTAATAAAAAATTATGTTTTTAATTATTTTCAACCTATTTAGTCTCTCAAACATCCATTTACCCAATATTCTCTTATTTTTAAAGGTCCGCGCCAGCGGCACTCCTTATTTTTAACCTTTTTTTTATTTTACAACATTTAAAATAGTTTTTGTATTTTTGCATGAAAAAACTAATCTAAAAAAAAATATGTTTTTAATTATTTTCAACCTATTTAGTCCCTCAAACACCCATTTATCCAATATTCTCTTATTTTTAAAGGTCCGCGCCAGCGGCACTAGTAATTTTTGATTTTTTTTTACTTTTACAACATTTAAAATAATTTTTGTATTTCTTAAAACTGTTTCAAAATGTAAAAAAAAATATTTATAGTAAACAAATTTTCGTTTTGGAAACAGTTTTTTTCAGAAAAAAAAATCTTTTTATATTAAAATAGTGTTTTTAAACAATACATTTTTTTTAGTTTATAAAAAATATTATTTTTAAATAAAACAGTTTTTTTTAAATAAGAAAAAAGTTAAATAATGCTAATAAATCACATAAAAAATCAAAAAAAAAAAAAATTCTCTCCATGTACTAACCCGGGGTTAACACCCGGGTAGTATATCATTACTCTTAGAATAATGTTTGGCTACCCGGGTGTTAACACCGGGCTAGCACAGGGATGCCTTTTCTTTTCTGTTTTTGATTTTTCATGTAAAATGAGTTAAAAACAATTATAAAAAATATTTTTTTATTAAAATAGTTTATTTGTTTTTTTCAATTATTTTTTTAAAACTCATTTTATCCCCCAGACACCCATTTACTCAATATTCTATTATTTTTAAAGGTCCGCGCTAGCGGCACCCGTTATTTTAATTTTTTTTTATTTTACAACATTTGAAATAATTTTTGTATTTCTGCATTAAAAAAATAATCGAATAATTTTTTTTAACTCATTTAGTCCCTCAAACACCCATTTATCTAATATTCTCTTATTTTTAAAAGTCCACGCCAGCGGCACTCGTTATTTTTAAACTTTTTTTTTAATTTTACAACATTTAAAATAATTGTTGTATTTTTGCATTAAAAAACTAATATAATAAAAAATTATGTTTTTAATTATTTTCAATCTATTTAGTCCCTCAAAAACCCATTTAACCAATATTCTCTTATTTTTAAAGGTCCGCGCCAGCGGCACTCGTTATTTTTAACATTTTCTTTTTAATTTTACAACATTTAAAATAATTGTTGTATTTTTGCATTAAAAAACTAATCTAATAAAAAATTATGTTTTTAATTATTTTCAACATATTTAGTCCCTCAAACACCTATTTACCCAATATTATCTTATTTTTAAAGGTCCGCGCCAGCGGCACTCGTTATTTTTAACTTTTTTTTTAATTTTACAACATTTAAAATAATTGTTGTATTTTTGCATTAAAAAACTAATCTAATAAAAAATTATGTTTTGAATTATTTTCAACCTATTTAGTCCCTCAAACACCCATTTACCCAATATTATTTTATTTTTAAAGGTCCGCGCTAGCGGCACTCGTTATTTTTAACATTTTTTTTATATTTTACAACATTTAAAATAATTTTTGTATTTTTGCATTAAAAAACTAATCTAATAAAAAAATTATGTTTTTAATTATTTTCAACCTATTTAGTCTCTCAAACACCTATTTACCCAATATTCTCTTATTTTTAAAGGTCCGCGCCAGCGGCACTCGTTATTTTTAACCTTTTTATTTTTTATTTTACAACATTTAAAATAATTTTTGTATTTTTGCATTAAAAAACTAATCTAATAAAAAATTATGTTTTTAATTATTTTCAACGTATTTAGTCCCTCAAACACCCATTTACCCAATAGTCTCTTATTTTTAAAGGTCCGCGCCAGCAGCACTCGTTATTTTTGAATTTTTTTTTTACTTTTACAACATTTAAAATAATTTTTGTATTTCTTAAAACTGTTTCAAAATGTAAAAAAAAAATATTTATATTAAACAACTTTTCTTTTTGGAAACAATTTTTTTTAGAAAAAAAAAATATTTTTATATTAAAATAGTGTTTGTAAACAATACATTTTTTTTAATTTATAAAAAATATTATTTTTTAATGAAACTGTTTTTTTTAAATAAAAAAAATCAAGTAATGCTAATAAATCACATAAAAAAAAAAAAAAAAAAAAATTCAAAAATCATTCCATGTACTAACCCGGGGTTAACACCCGGGTAGTATATCATTACTCTATTTTAAATAATAGTCAATCCCCATAACTTTGGAGTCATGGCTCACAAAGAAAAAAATAATGAAATCACGTCAAATGCTCGAGGGAGCTCGCAAGCTAAACCCTCTCGTGGCTACAAATTTTTCCAAGTCTTGAAGAGTAATTTTTTTCAGGCCGTGTAAAACACGTACAAAATAAATTTATAACCTCCAAAATTAAATAAAATAGGCGATATATTTCATTTTGTCTTATTTTTTCAAAATCACGTATGGCATATAAATAATATTGTGAGTAATTTTGAAACTGTTTCGGGTGTGGTTCACTACCACCGTACTGTAGTTAGTACCTATAAAAGGAGATACCTCGAGTACTTTAAACATCTCAATGTCCTTATTGATATTTTAAAGAATAATGTTTGGCTACCCGGGTGTTAACCCCGGGCCAGTACAGGGATGCCTTTTATTTTCTTTTATTTTTATTTTTCATGTAAAATGGGTTAAAAACAATTATAAAAAATATTTTTTTATTAGAATAGTTTATTTGGTTTTTTCAATTATTTTTTTAAAAACTCATTTTATCCCTCAGACACCCATTTACTCAATATTCTATTATTTTTAAAGGTCTGCGCTAGCGGCACCCGTTATTTTTAAACTTTTTTTTTATTTTACAACATTTGAAATAATTTTTGTATTTCTGCATTAAAAAACTAATCGAATAATTTTTTTTAACTCATTTAGTCCCTCAAACACCCATTTACCCAATATTCTCTTATTTTTAAAGGTTTACGCCAGCGGCACTCGTTATTTTTAAACTTTGTTTTTTAATTTTACAACATTTAAAATAATTGTTGTATTTTTGCATTAAAAAATTATGTTTTTAATTATTTTCAATCTATTTAGTCCCTCAAAAACCCATTTACCCAATATTCTCTTATTTTTAAAGGTCCGCACCAGCGGCACTCGTTATTTTTAACCTTTTTTTTAATTTTACAACATTTAAAATAATTGTTGTATTTTTGCATTAAAAAACTAATCTAATAAAAAATTATGTTTTTAATTATTTTCAACCTATTTAGTCCCTCAAACACCCATTTACCCAATATTATCTTATTTTTAAAGGTCCGCGCCAACGGCACTAGTTATTTTTAAACTTTTTTTTTTTAATTTTACAACATTTAAAATAATTGTTGTATTTTTGCATTAAAAAACTAATCTAAAAAAAAATTATGTTTTTAATTATTTTCAACCTATTTAATCCCCCAAACACCCATTTACCCAATATTCTCTTATTTTTAAAAGTCCGCGCCAGTTGCACGCGTTAATTTTAACCTTTTTTTTATTTTACAACATTTTAAATAATTTTTATACTTTTGCATTAAAAAACTAATCTAATAAAAAATTATGTTTTTAATTATTTTCAACCTATTTAGTCTCTCAAACATCCATTTACCCAATATTCTTTTATTTTTAAAGGTCCGCGCCAGCGGCACTCCTTATTTTTAACCTTTTTTTTATTTTACAACATTTAAAATAGTTTTTGTATTTTTGCATGAAAAAACTAATCTAAAAAAAAAATTTGTTTTTAATTATTTTCAATCTATTTAGTCCCTCAAACACCCATTTATCCAATATTCTCTTATTTTTAAAGGTCCGCGCCAGCGGCACTGGTAATTTTTGATTTTTTTTTTACTTTTACAACATTTAAAATAATTTTTGTATTTCTTAAAACTGTTTCAAAATGTAAAAAAAAATATTTATATTAAACAAATTTTCTTTTTGGATACAGTTTTTTTCAGAAAAAAAAATCTTTTTATATTAAAATAGTGTTTTTAAACAATACATTTTTTTTAGTTTATAAAAAATATTATTTTTTAATAAAACTGCTTTTTTTTTAAATAAAAAAAAAGTCAAATAATGCTAATAAATCACATAAAAAACCAAAAAAAAAAAAAAATTCTCTCCATGTACTAACCCGGGGTTAACACCCGGGTAGTATATCATTACTCTTAGAATAATGTTTGGCTACCCGGGTGTTAACACCGGGCTAGCACAGGGATGCCTTTTCTTTTCTGTTTTTGATTTTTCATGTAAAATGAGTTAAAAACAATTATAAAAAATATTTTTTTATTAGAATAGTATATTTGTTTTTTTCAATTATTTTTTTAAAACTCATTTTATCCCCCAGACACCCATTTACTCAATATTCTATTATTTTTAAAGGTCCGCGCTAGCGGCACCCGTTATTTTAATTTTTTTTTTATTTTACAACATTTGAAATAATTTTTGTATTTCTTCATTAAAAAAATAATCGAATAATTTTTTTTTAACTCATTTAGTCCCTCAAACACCCATTTATCTAATATTCTCTTATTTTTAAAAGTCCACGCCAGCGGCACTCGTTATTTTTAAACTTTTTTTTTAATTTTACAACATTTAAAATAATTGTTGTATTTTTGCATTAAAAAACTAATATAATAAAAAATTATGTTTTTAATTATTTTCAATCTATTTAGTCCCTCAAAAACCCATTTAACCAATATTCTCTTATTTTTAAAGGTCCGCGCCAGCGGCACTCGTTATTTTTAACATTTTCTTTTTAATTTTACAACATTTAAAATAATTGTTGTATTTTTGCATTAAAAAACTAATCTAATAAAAAATTATGTTTTTAATTATTTTCAACATATTTAGTCCCTCAAACACCTATTTACCCAATATTATCTTATTTTTAAAGGTCCGCGCCAGCGGCACTCGTTATTTTTAACCTTTTTTTTTAATTTTACAACATTTAAAATAATTGTTGTATTTTTGCATTAAAAAACTAATCTAATAAAAAATTATGTTTTTAATTATTTTCAACCTATTTAGTCCCTCAAACACGCATTTACCCAATATTATCTTATTTTTAAAGGTCCGCGCCAGCGGCACTCGTTATTTTAACATTTTTTTTATATTTTACAATATTTAAAATAATTTTTGTATTTTTGCATTAAAAAACTAATCTAATAAAAAAATTATGTTTTTAATTATTTTCAACCTATTTAGTCTCTCAAACACCTATTTACCCAATATTCTCTTATTTTTAAAGGTCCGCGCCAGCGGCACTCGTTATTTTTAACCTTTTTATTTTTTATTTTACAACATTTAAAATAATTTTTGTATTTTTGCATTAAAAAACTAATCTAATAAAAAATTATGTTTTTAATTATTTTCAACGTATTTAGTCCCTCAAACACCCATTTACCCAATATTCTCTTATTTTTAAAGGTCCGCGCCAGCGGCACTCGTTATTTTTGAATTTTTTTTTTACTTTTACAACATTTAAAATAATTTTTGTATTTCTTAAAACTTTTTCAAAATGTAAAAAAAAAAATATTTATATTAAACAACTTTTCTTTTTGGAAACAATTTTTTTTAGAAAAAAAAATATTTTTATATTAAAATAGTGTTTGTAAACAATACATTTTTTTTAATTTATAAAAAATATTATTTTTTAATGAAACTGTTTTTTTTAAATAAAAAAAATCAAGTAATGCTAATAAATCACATAAAAAACAAAAAATAAAATAAAATTAAAAAATCATTCCATGTACTAACCCGGGGTAGTATATCATTACTCTATTTTAAATAATAGCCAATCCCCATAACTTTGGAGTCATGGCTCACAAAGAAAAAAATAATGAAATCACGTCAAATGCTCGAGGGAGCTCGCAAGCTAAACCCTCTCGGAGAACAAGGCCAGAGGTCGAGTTTGTTCTGAGATCAACTTCAGTTAATCTTCCGCGGAGGTCACGTTTCCTCCAAAGTAGTTGTTCGGATGGGATCCCGTTTGAGGTACCTCGGTCTCAGTGTTTTGATTTGGCCGGAAAGTAGCTCGGAGGTCTAGGGTCCTCGGAGGTTCAAGGTAGTTCGGGTTTTGATCGTTTCAAGTTGATCGGGCTCAGGTAGGTCAAAAATCAAGGGGACACGGAGGTTAATCTATTCGAAGATACCTGTTCGGAGAACGGAGGTCATTCAGAGGTCAACCCTTATCGGAGGTCGGTGGTTCCCAGGTGGCTCGGGTTGTAGATTTGTGCTAAGCAATTTTTTACTTCCAACTTTTTTCTTAATGGCTCGCACACGGTTGGTCAGAATACGGTTTGGATTTGAGTTAAATCTTTCGACTGGGTTTGCTATGACACCTTTGTGTGGTGTGCTGGGTTTCAACCCTTCTCTTTCTCTGACTACTCCGTCGATTTTGAAACAAATCAGAGGTGGGTCTGATAATGCCCATTTCAAAAAAACTGAGATGGGTTTATTAAAAAATAGGTGATCTCAAGGTTAAATCATTTTCGTCATTTATGGTTTGCAGGAACGATGTGATATTCTGGAGACTGTATTTCTCGTTTCGCCAGAGTTCATGGCGCCGGTGGCCCATTTTGGAGAATTCATTTTATAAAACGAGTGACTTCTAGTCTGAGTTTGGAGAGATGACTGATTTATGTAAAAAAAAATTCAAAGGGAAAGATAATGTATAGTCAAAATCTTCTCCAGAGCCAAGTGTAACAAAATATACAAGGCAAGTACTTGGCGTGTAGCTCTTTTTTCCTTATCTGACACACACTAACGTGTTGTCCCATCAGCAAAATTACAATGCTTCAATATAAGAGCTTCGTGCGGTATCTAATTTTTGTTTGGCTAAAAAATAAAATATACAAAATAAAAACAGTCCTTGAAAATAAAGATTTAGATTTTTGTTATTCAAAAGTGTTGGCACATTCAATTGTATATACATATTTCATGTATCTCAGCTTCTTAATGAGAAATTATGATGGTTATCACTAATCGTCTGTAATATTTATGCACCCATATAGGCATTACATCATATGATTCACAACATAAAAATGGATGTTGAAGACATATTTTGATTAGCTTTTGAGATAAACACTAAAGTATTTTTTTTTAGCTAAGATTTAGTAATATGTATCATGCCATCTCATTTAATAACAGAAAACTAAATAATAAAAAATATCATAATCCTTATCTGAGATGGGGTGTTTTCTCCACTCTTGTCGAGTTCTCCATGTGTGCGTATGAGACGTTATGTAATCGAAATTACTAATACCTCCCCAGCAGAGTCGTCAAATATAAGATGTGAGTACAGATTTGAGGAGGCACCGCGTTGAATTTATTTTAGACTTGAGCGATGTGGTTGCGCCTACGTATCAATCTTTGCGGAATCAAAGTCTGCGTAGTTCGCGGGTCCGTACGATACGCAGGAGAGATCTCGATTTTGATGGTTTTGGTGTGTTGGGGGTGCCTAATCCAGCGAGTCGCGTCTCGAACGCCCAGTCTTTGTCATTTCGGTGCGTGGGGGTACCAAACCTGGTTGTCCGCCTCTCAAATGCCCATATGCCGTATAATGAAACTATAGAAATCCGCTCGTCACTATCAAACCCGTGACGGAAATCTAAAGGTGCGTGGGGGAGGAGAGCTATATTTCTTCTCCTTACTTTGCCCCCAAGACCATCATCCATCAAATGAGGGGAGAACCTTCCTTTTATAGCAAAAAGTGCCTCAAGTGGGCTTGACATATGTCATGTTCTTTATGGAACCAAATGTCTAATATTTATGGTGCCACTTGTCACAATATATGTGGTGGCATATCAAATAATTAATCAAATCATTACTAGAGTATTGTCGAGTGTATTTCATCAAATGCGGAGTATACACCATATATTAAATTGCGCATAATAATATTTTAGCCCCTTGAGGGTCTTGTTTGTAGTAAAACTTGACAAATCATAAATCAATATTTGATTAAATATGTGGGGTAATTTATTAGAGTGTTGGCGGTTAATTCATTTAACACCACTCTACAGATATAATATCCCATGTATTTCATGTAGTATCTTCGACATTAATGATACGGTACTTTAGCATTTAATGCTAGTCAATCACATTTATTGCCAGCAAGATTACTCGAGTAACCTTGCCTCCATGTAAATAGACCAACCAAATAGTTTACACGAATGACAATGTTGATCTAGAATTGTTATTGGATTTCCCTTATACACGAGAGCTTTTGTGAGAATATTGATTGTCCAAAAATTCTCCTTGTACCCATTAATACCCTAATTATTGAGCATTAACTAAGCTTGAGGTTCCCGCCTTGCCTTCATTGTGTCGAGAGAGATTGCTTTTTCTACCTCCGACCAAGTTACATGTCGGTCCCATCTATTTATTGTATTTACAGTGTATTTATGGTGTAAAGATATCATTGAATACTAGTCTGAGTGTTGAATGTTATCGTCTCTCTTGCCCTCATTTATTGTCATTATTAAATACTATCTTGAGCATTAATCCCGATCTTGATGAGTGGTTACGCCTCTCTTGATACTAACTATATTCCAAGAATCCACATCTTACAATTGGCGACTCTGTTGGGTAGGTATTCTCTTTTACTACAAGGACTATTGATTTTGACGTCATGCAGTGTGAACAGGAGGCATATCTCACTGTATTACCTGAAGGAGTAAGAGTAACACGAACAAAGCCTAGCATATCTGCTACGGATGTGACGGAGATAGCAGGCGTGCAGGCAGGGTTAGGCTCAACACAAATGGCGGGGCTCATGGGGTTGTTCGTGGAGTTCATCAAAACCCCAGCGACCCAGGGATGTTGGGAATCACTGGGGGAGAAAAATCTTTCATGACACCACCGGCGGGAATGCCACCTCCTCTGTCACCGGGGGGTGCCACACCTGCCTTCAATAGTGTTCCTCCCACTGCTCCACCTACCTTTGGTAACGTTCCTCCCACTGCCCCACCTCCTACTATGCCACTTGTAACAATGGGACATGTGGCACAAAGCCAGGGAATGGATTTAATGGCACAAGCAATAACTGAAGGCATTGTGAAGAGTACACTAGCTGCGCTACGATGCCAACTGTGGTGATAACACCACCAATCAGTTCTCCACCGCCCAACATGGAGGAAATGAAGAAGGAGCTGTTGAAATTCATAGCAGTGTCCAAAGCTGGAGTAGATAGTTCCTCGGTTTGCGATGACTTTCGCACTCCGTATCCAGAGGAATATAATAATGAACCCTACCCAGTAAGGTATATTTATCCCATTTTTGAAGAGTACACATGAAAGGTTGCAAAACCTAAGGAACACGTGAAGAGGTTTATTAAGAGCCTTGGGGCCCATTGTAACGAAAAAAAGCTGAGGCTGAGGGAGTTTTCAAAATCCCTGAGAGAGAAGGCCTACGCGTGGTAATCCCACTTAGCCCTAGGTAGTTTGGCCTCCTAGTAAGAGTTGCATGTTTTGTTCGTACAAAAGTGCTTTTTGGCTGAGGATGAGTTTACACTCACGCAACTGGCGCGCGAGCAGAAAAAGTCGGGAGAAGACGTTGTTGCCTACATCAGGAGGTTCCGCGAGCATTCTCTAGATGTGAGCGAGGAAATGAGAGAAGATAAGATTTTGCAAGTCTGTGCAGAAGGGATGTTTCCAGAATATATCTGCCACCTGATCAACGAAACATAGGAAGGTACGCACGCAGCATTCCTAAAAGCAACAAAGAATATTGCTCTGGTGATAAAACCCCCACCACCCCACCTGCCTTCTTTAGTTTGTTGTTAAGGCCATCAGTTACCTCAGGGAGGGGAATACCCTTGAGGGTAAACTACGCAGACGATGGAGGTAGGGGGAAGGTGGTGGCGGCCGAGCAAGAAGGGGTAGAGGCGACAATAGAAGATTTGAAGGCGAAGAGGATCCCACCGCGCTACCATGCACAGTGGAGCAAGATCTAGACCTATATAATCTCATGGTTTGAGACAAAGTTTGTAGACCGGTCGATGTTTGTACAGTGAAACTCTCTTGATAGGACATAAAGAAACTAAAATATTGTGCACTTCACAATAGAGTGAACCACCTGACCAAGGTATATTTCTCACTGAGGAGGTTAATCGACCATCATGTGATGAAAGGAGATATTGAGTTTCCCTAAGGCAATGTGAATGACAATCCTTTACCATCTCACGGGGCCCAAATGGCTAGTGCTTTTGACGAAGAAGCTGAACAACTGTTGAGGAAACAATGGTTCCTCGAGAAAGACTTCGAGGAATCTATGGAGGAATGCACCTTCGAGTTGGCTCAGCCGCAACTAGAGGATGAGACAGATAAAGAGGATGAACAGGAAGATGAAGACGACCCCATCGAGAGTTTGCCCTTGAGGAGGTATCTTTCTAAAGTTATGTTTTTAGAAGCACACAGATTGGTCATGTATCCTCACAACAGGCCATTTTATGTTACAGCATCAATGAATGATTGTGTTTTCTCTCATGTGTTATTGGATGGAGGGGAATCCATTAACATAATTCCCATCAGATCATTTTATGCTCTGGCCTGTCTGAAACAAGAATAGCACCGCACTCGTTAGCAATCTCTAGGTACGACAATCAGTCATACAAATATGTGGGGTACGTTAACGCCGGTATCACAATGGGGAATATTACTTCCCACATTAAATTCCACGTTATGGATTGCGAGCCGTCATACCAGCTGCAAGTAGGAAGAGTGTGGATGAACAATCATGGGTTGGTTCCCTCCACTTATCACCAATGTGCCAAGGCAAACATAAAAGGAAAAGAGGTAGTGATTCAAGCATTTAAGAATCCTTTCGCGAAGGAAGAAGCACACTTGGTAAATGTTACCTTTTACACTGAGCTCTCTGAGGAGGCTATGGTGGTAACAAAGTACACTGGAGGAATAAGGATCCCAATCACTCGAGAGAGAGTGTGTGCACCTGTTCTACCAGTGGTGACCTATGAAGAAGAGCGTGATCCGGAGGCAGTTAGGCCTCCCAGTTTGTCAAGACAGCTGCATGATCAAATGATGTCACGCATTTATCCGATTAAACATCAAGTTTAGAAGCGTTCTCAATAGGTGTTCCGTGAGGGACATAGAATAAAATTATCAGAAGAGGCCTCATAGGGAAGAAAGTTCTCGTAAGTGCAAGAGTGTGGTTTTGCCTAACGAATGAATAATCTATAAGTTATAAAGGCGTGGGCGGGCAGTCGAAGGTCTGGACGCTGAGGCTGACCCAGTTTATGAATGTTTCTTGGTAGAAAATCAAGGGCAATGCTTGGTGATTGACAACTCAAGCATCCAAGAGATTATAGAGGAGATAGAGGAGGAACCTGAGTGCATGAAGGACAAACCTAGGCCCTAAATTCAAGAATTGGAGAAGATAGACTTGGCTAAAGAGGGTGATGACTCTATCCTTATGTTTATCTCGAAGGACCTGAAAGGGGAACCTTGAGAGGATTTGATAAATATGCTCCAAGAATTCAAAGATGTCTTCGCATGGAAGTATACCAAGATGCCTAGGGTTGATAAAGAGGTGAGCTGCCACAAGTTGAATGTTTTACCGTCGGCCATCCTAGTGAATCAGGCCACCCAAACGTACAAGGCAGAGTTAGATTTAAAGATCAAAGAAGAGGTTCAAAGGCTTCTTACATCTGGCTTCATTGTCCTTATCCAACACTCAATTTGGTTGTCAAGTATTGTGCCTGTGAGAAAGAAAGATAAGAGCCAAATTTGGATCTGTGTGGATTTTAGGGACTTGAATTGAGCGTGCCCAAAAGATGAGTTCTCGTTGCCTTTTATAGACAACCTTATTGATGTAACTTCAAGAAATGAGATGTACAACTTCATGGACTATTATGAGGGATATAACCAAATCAAGATGGACCCAACAGATGTTGAGAAGACCATTTTTTGAATGCCTTCGGGCAACTTCATGACACAATTATACCTCTTGGTTTGAAGAACGCAAGAGCCACCTACCAAAGGACCATGATGGCCATCTTCCACGACCTAGTTCACAAGATCGTGGAATTTTACATCGATGACCTAGTAATTAAGTCCAAAAAGGAGACTTCTCACTTAGATGATGTGAGGAAGGTGTTCACCCGATGCAGAAAGTACAAGTTGAAAATGAACCCTCTTAAATGTGCGTTCAGGGTGATAAGTGGGAAGTTCCACAAGTTTTTGGTGAACCGATTAGGTGTTCAGATGGAATTGGACGGTCCATTCTTGATATGCCAATGCCAAAATCGGTGAGGGAGTTGAAGAGCTTCCTAGGAAAAGTCTTCTACTTAAGAAGGTTTGTGCTAGGGCTGGCCGAAATGACACATCTATTGATGGAGCTACTGAGAAAAGGCTCCAAGTTTGCATTGGAATAGACACATCATGACACCATGGACAAGATGAAAATGCTCCTCACATCCCCTTATATGATGATTTCCCCGAAGGAAGGTATCCCTTTACGTCTATATCTCACATCTATTGAACGATTAAGTGGGGCGTTATTGGCCCAAGAGATGGATGGGATAGAGAAACCTGTTTATTAATTAAGTAGGATTATATATGGGCCAGAGGCCAGATACACTAGCATCGAGAGGCACGATTTAGCCCTTGTATTTGTAGCATAAAAACTTAGGCATTACCTATTGTCATTCACAGTCCACATTGTAATTAGGTGTGATCTTATAAAGTTTTTGCTTTTTATAATTGTATAAATAGGTAGTGAAACTTGATGGTTCTTAATACTTTCAGAGTATGATCTTAAATGTATAGTTCCTCAAGCTATCAAGAGACAAGCTTACGTAGACCTGCTAGCCATCTTTCCCTTTAGTACATTCGAGCCACCCGTGGATGAGCTTCCGGGTGATGATCTTCAAGCTAATTTTATAGCTGCCAGTCTAGATGAATAGAGCATGGAATTTGATGGCTCTTCGGTTGAAAATAAGGGGGGAGCATGCATCATCTTGTGAAAGAACGGGGAAGAAATTCGATTATCTTTAAATTAGATTTTAAGTGTTCGAACGATGAAACTGAATATGAAGCACTGGTACTGGGACTACTCGATGCCCTTAGAAAGGGCATCCAGGTCCTCACGATAAAAGGGGACTACAACTTGGTGGTTAAATAGGTGACGGGTGAGTTTGACTTAAAACACATGAGCTTGTCACCTTATCGAACGATTATACAAAGGTTGCTTGGGAAATTTCGAGGTGGTAAAGATCAAAAGGCACCCACGAATGATGAATCGTCATGTTGATACTTATGCCATTATTGATCAAAATATTATTTTTGATGTAGAGTCAACGGTTGTTCGAATCACTAAGAGGACATCTCCATCGACCATACTAAAGATGCTGCCCACAGATGACAATGATGATTAGAGGGGCAAAATAAGGAAGAAGTTGGAGACAGGTAAAGGCCCACCGAGCTTAGTTGACCTTGCGCAGTATTTACTTGTCAGGGGAAACTTATACTACAAGAATAAAGGAGGCTGGCTATCCATATGTGTGGATTCAGAGGAGGCCCAGAGAAATTTTATCAAAGTACATGAAGACAACTGCAAGACCACTGAGGTTCCCTAGTACAAAAGGGTCCAACGTGAGGGTTACTTTTGGCCTTCGATGAGGAAAGATGTTGCAGTAGTACAAAGGGACTATGGGAAATATCGGTTGCTTTTTAAGGCGACGGAATGCAACGTCATCGATTTACCTCAAGACTAGAGACGACTATACATGGATATGATGGTAGATGGAGTAATGCCGACAGACAAGGATGATGCTACGAAGCTAAAAAGGTGAGCACCCAGATATTCTATCCAGGAAGGGAAGTTGTATCGACAAGGCTATCATTACAGGCCTCTGAGGTGCGTTAGGGGGAAGAAGCCGAAGAAGTGATAAAGCATACTCACGAGCCAAGACACATCAGAAGAGCCAAACTTTATGATCAACTCATGGCTTTGGAGTAATACTGGCCTATGCTGAAAAAAGACTCGACGAATTTTATTTGCAAATGAAAGGCGTGTCAGCTTCATGGGAATATGATCCACGCTCCAACAGAGAACAAGATGAGAATAATGAGAATATGGCAGAAGGAGTTCAGAAAGAAAAAAGAAAGAAATTTTACCATAATTGATGGTACAACAGTAATAGGGGACTTTCCAATTATAGACTCAATAACACCTTCATCATGAATAACTTCCTCAAGACCAACCTTATTGTGCAAGAAGGTAGAGTTAAGCGAATATCTACTACTGGATTGAACAAAACAAAGAGATATATCTTCCCCTAGGGGAAAAGTTATAGTTACTTATGAGTTTATAAGGGCAACTATCTCCTTTAGCAAAGCTTCCTTCGAGACAGGTAAACCTCCAGCTACCTTCACCAAGGGACCTTCAGGATTATCATCAACTTCAACATCATCGTGGAAGTCGCCTCAAACATCAACCTGAAGCTGGGAAACATGATTAAATATTATAAGGGGAAAGGAGGAAAAGTTAGAAGCAAAAAAGGAAAATGACAGACATACCTCTTCCTCAAAAACATCCTCCAAAACTTCATAATTGTGAAGAGGCGAATCAGGCTTGGAGGAAGAAACCATTATTCGCAACTTACGTCTTCGAAGAAGGGGAGACTTTTTTTCCTCATCCTCTTCCTCCACTTCCTTCCCTTCTTCTCCTTTATTCTCTTCATCATCATCATCTGCCACCTCTTCATCAATAGCTACCTCCTCTTCAAAATGCTCATCCTCGCTCATCTCACCTGTCTCCTTTAACATAATTTTGACAGGACTAGCCAACATTCTTTTCCTACTACCTCCAGCAGCTAGGGGATCATAGAAAAACCACTTAGAGGCCATCTGGGTTGATAAAAAAGCCCTATCCTCCTCAGATTAGTTCTCCCAGGTATCTTGCAGTTGCTCGAACATTTGGTTAACTTCATGGATAACCTTAGAATCAAGAGTCAAATTTGGCGATACCTTTTGGGTAACCTTGAGCTTCTTCTTAAGAGCTTTTCTGGTGGCCCTCATAGCTTCCCCAGTCGAAGCAGCATGAAGGTGTTACCCTCTTCGACTGGACTTGAGGGACCGGGGGCAATAACAAGTACTTCAATCGAAATTGACGACAGAGCTACCTTCTTCTTCTTTACTACAACCTGCTCCACAAGGGCCAAGGAAAGAAACCTAGAAGGAATGGAAATGTTGGTGGCACTGAGAGAAAATAGGGAACTAGAGGTAGAGCAGTTCCTCAATCCCATCTCCCTCGAAATAACCTTACATCGGGGTATCGGGGCTTTTTATGAAGATTGCTTTGGAAACGTCCCAACTGATTTGGCCTAAATACTGTCAAGTATAGAGCAGAACTCCTTCCACGGGCTTGATTTCTCGGGATAAAGGGTTGGCAGCATAGTTCAAATAAATATTTATAACGGTAGAAGTAAGAAAGTTGCTACATGGGAAAGAAAAGTTGGTAGGCTTCTCGCGGGTGAAATAACTCAACATAGGGTTACTTTTATCGTAACCAAATTGCATAGCCATATAATTTGGACAGTAAATGGAATAAAAGGAGGACCACTCTAGGTATGAAGGCAGATAGGAGGGGATTAACAATAGAGGAACGTTGTTCGCAGGAAAGTTCCTGAATAACGATTCCTCGATGGTGATAATAGGACGTTCCTCGTCCGCAAAAAAATAGTTCGTAAAAAATTAATTCACCCCAACATAGGGGCGAGGGACAAACTTCTCAACTTTATTAATTAAAGAGGTAAATGGATTTTTAGGACTTTTATGGTTTCAGCAACAGATTTAAGGGACCTTAATAGGATGAGAGCTGGGGTAATTACCAACCGGGGCATACTCTAGGAAATGAGCATAAAGACAGGCTGGCAATAACACGTTATTAGCATAGTTCGAGACATCAAACATACCGATACTCCGGGCCGAATCAAATTTCACATGATCTAACCACGTGTACAGTGAATTAAGGGTGATGGAAGCTAGAGGGAGCTTGGTTCCACTAGCCATGCGAATAACCATGATGATTAGATCCTTTCGGGGGAAGTTATGGGGCTTACTGGGTAGAAATATCTTTAACGAGACGACGCAAATATAACCCGTAAGCTCAATCTTCGAACCAAATCCTTTTCCAGCTGGGGGATACTCAAACACCTGCTTCCCCTTTGGATTCTCTTTGGCCGCCTCACAAGCCTTAATCAAAGCCATATCCTCAATAAACTAGAAATATCGGATCACCTCTGAATAAGTACACTTGTTATAAGTCACCATGCAGTCTTTCACCACTGCCTTCAGTCTTGCTCGAGTGGCCTTCTCAGCGCTAGAGACGGCCTCCTCGAAGAAGGTATCAAAATCAGCCATTTCCAAACCTAGAAGCTCACAGATATCCTCGAGAGTGACGGTAAATTCCCCTCAAGAAGCAACAAATGTGTGGGATCGATGGCTCCATCGAGACATAAGCAATTGGAGGGAATTGTTGTTCTTTGCAAGGGTGAGATCACCCAACCCGCTGGTAGAAGACAAGCCAATTAAGGCTAACTGCACACGATACTTGATATGGATATAATCAGTTCAGGGACCTAAACCTTTGCAGGTAGATGAGGTGGACTTAATCTCCACCTTTGAAAAAGGGTAATCACCTCGCTCAATACGAAATCGAGTTACGGTGGTAGTGGGGATATAGACAAAATCTTAGGCGATGTCACTCTCCTCCATCAGCAGATTTGTCACCTCCATCGACACAAGGTCATCGAGGAAATGCTCAGCTAGTGTCTAGAAACGATCGGACTCACCGAAGAAAGGTGCACGATGGTAGTGTGCCCACTAGTTTTGGCATGATTGGGTGTTGGAGGAAACTCCCCTCGTGGAAGGAGTTCTCTTCACTTGGGGTGCCATGGATACAGAAAAGGGAGGAAGGGAAGAAAAGTGAATGGTTAAGGTTTTGAATGAAGGCATAAGGAAAACACTAAAATCACTCTCTCAAAACACACAATTGTAAATGAACCCAAGGGTGAAGGTTTAAAAATGAAAGTATGCCTTTTTATAGGGGCAGCAGAAGACCCAACAGGTGGTAAAATGATAATGCTTTGGGAAACGTGGTTACGATCGAGTTGCCCCGCGTGGCCTGTACACGCGCGTAGGGGCATGAATTCAAAAGTTATAATGATGATGCTTCAAGAAGTGAGGCACGAGTACCCTTTGTGTGGGGAAAATGCACCAACCCCAAAGCCACCACGTGTAAAGCGCAAAAGTGCAAACGACAACCTCATTAAATATAATACGCCTAGAGTAATAATGAGGCATGCCTAGAGTTTCATCAACTTGGGGGAGATAAAGAAATTTGGGAGAAATTTGAAAAAATCTCTCCCTAAGGCAACTGTCACACGCAATAATAGCATCCCATTAAGGAATGGTGTTATCATAAATGTCATAAAGCATCTAAAAGACGAAGTAGTTCGAAAGAGGGCTAGATAAGATCCTCGCACACATTTCCCGTTAATGAATAACTTGATATTTATTGTGATATGATTATTTGCCTATGGATATTGCCTCTCTTTGTAGAAAGGTTTGAAGATCAACTAGATAATTCGTACAGATATTTCTTCATGCAATAAACAAATATCTCTACCAAGGGGAAAATATAGGGGGAGTCCTTACCAAAGGTTGATTAGCTGAGATGATCCTATACTTAGCAAATGAATAAGGAAGACAAAGAGCTCTCAAGGGACTTCCCGCGAAGACCCTCTGCAGACACTCCTCAAAGGACTACTTTCGAAGAACAAAGTTATTCGAATAACAATATTTTGTAATATGAAGTAGAATTTATTTGATATTGTACTTTATTTATGAAACAAGCTTGCTTTGTAATATGGGCGAGGTTGTTCGGTACCCTTGAGGGACCATGCTTGGCAGGGCATGGGAGAGCTCACATGTTTTATCGAATGATCACCTCTTCGGGATCTCACATGGACATGGTTTGGAGGATTGGGAGCAAGACAACATTGGGAATGCAATAACCAACCCTCTTAGCATACTTGGGAAAAACTTCATTCAACGCAAATGGTTGCTCGAGTCACTTACAGTCGAGCTACCATGACTTCAACCTATTCGTGGAAACTTCCTCGAGGAATCCAAATCTTGTATTTTTGGCCTAAAATATAGCATACCAAATACTACCTTCCATACGAGCAACCTTAAAGCCATACACCATCCATTTGGTTGATGTGACCACAAGTCTAGTGGGGTCACTATTCACCTACTTTATGATGTTATAACGTCTGGCATTGAGGAATTTGAAGTTACCACACACAAGTGAGTTTATCCTTAGGATGGTAGGCCTAGTCAACTCATTTATCCTATGTACTCCATTCACAATTTTCCAAACATTTAGAGTACATTGAGCAGGAACGATGTCAATATATTTAAAGAATCTAAAAAATAGGGGATTAGGGGGGAAATATCAAACCCCCCTAAGAAACAAACTAGGTATGAATCCAGTGACTATCATCTATGGTAAGAACATTTCGAGGGATTGGGATACATTCAATATCCACCCACTCAAGAATATTATAACACTTCCCAAAACCCTAGCTATAACTACAAGAAATTTCGCGAAAGGGAAGAACCAGAGAAAAGTTAGAACTTGAACTTACAAGTATTAATAAATCCTTGAAGAATCACTGAAGAGGAAAGCTCTAACTTTGAAGCCCAAAACAAGATAGGAAGCATAGAGACAATGTACGAGCAAAAATATCCAAAATCAGTGAACTGACAGTTAAGTAGTGCACGAACATGTTTCAAAAATCTCAAATAATGAGTCACGCTTCCCCAGAAAGATCTCAATGCTCCAACCTCTCTCGAAGACAAGCGTACCCTTTTCAGCTCTCACAAAGTTACAAGTATGCCACGCCGATTTTGGACACTATTTTAAGCCTTAGGCCTTGGACCTATTTAAAATATGTTGCCCCAAATTATTAGCCCAAAGATTTCAGGGGTAATTTTGAGAGCCTATTTTAATACAATTCGTGAAAGTAGCCGACCATCCCAGATGGATTAACATGCTGCCCGACCCAAATCATGAATTTGATTACGCTCTAAGTATTTTGGATATAAGAGAACACTTACGAATATAGTCAAACCAAGTACCAATAATCTCGGGGGAGATATTTTGGTTTTCCTTGGCTTATCCACGTGTTATATTGAGTTCCCTGAGCAACTCAAACTCCATGATGATTTATCTATAAATTGTACACCCTAACCCGGGGAAAAGGGATTGTAACTTGAGACTTTGAGAGACATTTAATAAGAAGTAACCTCTCCAAGGATGTAGGCGAGTTACCGAACCACGTACATCATTGTTGTGTGTGTAATCTTTACTTTCTGCCTTTGTGATTATTTTCATAGATTTCTTTATTATTGTTGATACCAAATTTAATCTGCTGACATGGACCAATCATATGAAGACACGTGGCTATCTACATGGCAACAACAAACACTTCCGAGGAACCCACGCGATCCGAGGAACAAGACTACAACGAGGAAGACTAGTTCCCCGAGGAACTCACACGCTCCGAGGAACAATGCCTCTCCGAGGAACTCTTGAATACCGAGAAGCTTAGGCGATCCGAGCAACTCAGGCGGTCCGAGCTGCACCTCGAACAAAGCATTAATGACGAGACAACCAACAGTTTGACTATTCATTAAATGCTTATCATTCAGACGCACACGTATAAAAGGCATTGAATGTATTACCCTTTCATATGTACATCATTTAATGTATCACCCTTTCACATGACAGCCCCAAGGCTATAAATACATTGTACAATCCTCATTGCAAAAGGACCCCGGACCGGAATTTCTTGAGATAATTTGTAATCGAGAATTCCCATACAAATAACAATACCAAAATAATGGACGTAGGCCATTCTTATAAGGCTGAACCATTTTAAAATCTTTTGTCTCATTTATTTATCTGTGATTGAATTATTAAAGTGATCTAATTTTTTACATCAACAGATTGGCGCCGTCTGTGGAAAACGACTGATAATATCGTTTTTCATCAAAAATAATCCATTACCAATGGCGGATATTCCTGAATCCAGCAATCGAAACGCTGGAACCCCTCCAAACCCGTCTGCTCCACCAATTATTCCAGATCTGACTGGAATAATGACAAATCTGGCTCAGGGCCAGACCGTCATGCAAGAAACAATGCGACAACTCATCTAAACCCTCCATGGCGGAGCATCAGCCCATTCCGGACCACGAAGCATTCAAAGAAATACCCGTACGCCTTCCTCGCGTACTAGGCGTACTAATTCATATCGCAATGAGGAATCTGAAGATTTTTCTTATCAACCTGGACGAACTTCGTCAGTGCGAGCCACAGATACTGAACAACGTGTCACCCTCTCCCCAGAAAGGACCAGCGCATTGGAAAGATTAAGTTGGGTTTCTCCTTTCGACCGATTAGGCCCTATGAGGAACAAAAGTCCTCTTAATGCAGCGTCGAGGAGCTTTCGACGACCATCATATTTAAGGGAAGGATCTGCCCAGTCGCGACCAGCTGCTCGTCAAGATAGATCCTATGAACGACCAGCTGCTCATCAAGATAAATCCCAGGAAGCCATTTCAACGCGATCAGTTGCTCGAACCAATAGGCCCGAGGAAGGAAATGATGCATGGAAAGGATCTATTCAGAGGCTGGAGGATAGATTAGGGGAAATGGCTAGGGCCAAGAACCCTCTACAACGAACCTTTGTTCGAGGAACACCTTTTGTCCAGGACATTGTTGATTTTCCAACACCATCAAAGTTCAAATCACCCGTTGTGACTCCCAAGTATGTTGGGAAGACTGACCCTGTCCTTCATAAAGAACAATACCAAGTTGCAGTCGACATCTATGCTGTCCCAGATGAGATGAGATGCAGAGCATTCTCGGGAACACTTACCGGATCTGCTCAACCATGGTATAATAATATTCCTCGGGGTAAGATTTTAACTTTTCTTCAACAGGCCGAGTTATTCATTGGAAATTTTTTCTTTGGAGCAAAGCCAGTTAAACGAGTAGCACATTTGTTAAGTGTTAGACAAAAAGCTGGTGAGAGTACCAGAGATTATATAACTCGTTTTAATAACGAAAAACTCGAAGTCATTGATTATGAGGAGAAGATAACGATTACTGCTTTGATGAGTGGACTACTGCCAAACAAGTTGTACTACACTTGGCCAAAGATCCACCTCGAACCATGTCGGACCTGATGGGAAAAGTGTCCAAGATTATGAATGCCGAGGAGGCTATGTCTGCGAAGAAGAATATGGACACCAAAGAAACCAAGGTGGAAGGTGATAAAGCTAAGAAGAAAGAACATAAGAACAATGGTGGTGACAAACAATCCAAAAATAGGTCATCATGGGAGGTCTTGAGGAAATTTGATAATTACACACCTTTGAAGGTAAATATCAACCACGTCCTGGAAGAAATTAAGAACAGCGAGGAGTTAAACTGGCCAAAGAAAATGAAGGCAGACCCTGACACGAGGAATAGGGAAAAATATTGCGAGTTCCACAAGGATCATGGCCATATGACCAAAAATTACATAGCTCTTCAGAATGAGATTGAAACACTCATACGACGAGGAAAGCTAGCGAAGTATGTTAACCGGGGAGGCGAAAGAAGAAACAACGACCGAACTAGAGAGAGGTCCAGATCTCCTCATCGAGCAGAGGAGAACAAGAAGAGAAATCATGAAGTTGATCCCGAAGATGACCCCGATCTTCCTAAGAAACCAAGGCAGCCAAAACGAGAGGTATTTTCAATACGCTTTGGGTCATTTGATTGTATTGTTATTATAGGAGGAGATGCAGGAGGAGGAGACCTTACTGCAGAGAGAAAAGCTTACCTCGATGAGCCTCAAGCTTGCTCGTACATTCAGCGAATCAATCTAGCTGAGGAAGATCGCCCGAGAAAGGTGAACAAGGAGAAATTGGTCATCGGTTTTTCAAAGAATGACCTTGCAGGTGTTTTATATCCTCACGATGATCCACTGGTGATAAAAATGAGGATGAAAGAGGTTATGATTTCAAGGGTACTGGTCGATAATGGTAGCTCGGCAGACATCATATTCTACTCGTGCTTCGATAGTTTAAATCTAAAGTTATCTCAACTGGAGCCTTATCACAGACCCCTCATCGGTTTTGCTGGCGAGAAAGTATTTTCGCTTGGGACGATCAAGTTGGATATATTCATTGGTACGTGGCCTGCCTGTCGAAAAGAAAGAATACGCTTTTTCGTGATGGATACGAATGTTCAATCATCGTACAATATCATCATAGGAAGAGTAGGATTGAAGAAGTTCGAGGTTGTACCATCTACAGTACATCAGCGCCTAAAATTTCCAACAAACTTTGGAGTAGGAGTTGTGAAAGGTGATCAGAAAGTAGCTCGGGAATGCTATTATTCATCCGTCGAGCAAGAAGAACTGGAAGAATCAAAGAAAAAGACTACTACTTACCAAGTCGATGAAGGTGCAGAGATTGAAACATTGGATCCTCGAGATGAGTCGCAACTCGTGAAGGATCAAGTGGTAGAAGTTACTGAAAACATCATTCTGGACGACGAGCACCCTGAACGAACTACTCAAATAGGTTCATCGTTGGAGGCCTCATTGAAATAGGAATTGATAACGTTCCTAAGAAGCAGAAGACATACTTTTGCATGGAGTCATGAAGATATGCCTGGGATAGACCCAAACTTCTTGTGTCACGAGCTCAATGTGAATAAGGAGATCAAGCCTGTGAAGCAGAGAAGAAGAGTATTCAGTCCCGAGAAGAATCGAGCTATACAGGAGGAAGTCGAGAAGCTCCAGAAAGCTTGTTTCATTGAAGATGTTAAATATCTGGACTGGTTAGCAAATGTGGTGATGGTAAAAAAGAAAAACAACAAGTGGAGGATGTGTGTAGACTTCACCGACCTCAAAAAAGCATGCCCAAAGGATCACTTTCCATTGCACCGAATTGATCAACTGGTGGATGCTACCTCGGGACACGAGTTGCTGAGCTTCATGGATGCTTATTCTGGTTACAATCAGATCAAAATGAAACCTGAAGACAGGGAGAGTACTTCTTTCATTACCCCTAGGGGAACTTATTGTTATAATGTTATGCCTTTTGGTTTGAAAAATGCAGGTGCGACATATCAGAGGCTGATGAACAAGGTCTTTGCTGAACAAATCAATGACAATATGGAAGTCTATGTTGACGATATGCTGACGAAAAGCAAGAAAGCTGCCGATCATCTAGTTGACTTAAGTCAGACTTTTGATCAACTAGATAAATATCAAATGAAGCTGAACCCGACGAAGTGCATCTTTGGGGTACGAGAAGGCGTGTTTCTCGGGTACATTGTTAATCAACGAGGCATTGAAGCAAATCCTGAAAAGATCAAAGCTCTATTAGGGCTGCGATCTCCAACGACGAAGAAAGAGGTGCAAAGTCTTACAGGACGAGTAGCAGTACTCAACAGATTTGTGTCACGAGCAACTGACAGATGTCTCCCATTCTTCAAGACACTCAAAAAGACTTTTGAGTGGAATGATGAATGTGAGAAGCCTTTTCAAGATTTGAAGAAATACTTGGGAGCACCTCCACTGTTATCCAGGCCAGTTATGGGAGAAAAATTGTACTTGTATCTAGCAGTATCGAAGAATGCAGTTAGCTCGGGGTTGATCAGAGTGGATAATGGAGTGTAAAAACCAATTTACTACACAAGTAAGGCCTTTCGAGGAGCAGAGATCAGATATCCAAGGCTGGAAAAGTTAGCACTGGCATTGATTGAAGCGAGTAGGAGAATGAGGCCATACTTTCAAGCTCACACCATAGTAGTATATACCGATATGCCATTGAGGCAAGCCCTTCATAAACCAGAAAAATCAGGGAGATTGATGTACTGGGCAATAGAGATCGGTGAATATGATATAGTCTATGAACCCAGAACATCGCTAAAAGGGCAGGTTGTAGCAGATTTTATAGCAGAGTTCACCTACCCTGATTCCCCCGAGGAGAAAAATTTGCTCGCTGATCAACCTGTGGATGTTATAGGATCAACAGACATTAGCTCAGACCAACTCCGGTTGGTAAAAGAGCAAGTGGATGTTACAGGATCATCAAATTCAAGCTCAGACCAACTCCGGTTTGTAAAAGGGAGAGAAAAGATGATTGACGAGGAGCAAGAAATACCAACGGAGGATGAAAGGAAGCAGCAAATATTTCACCGAGGAACTCTGACTGATCAGAAATTTGATGACGAGTTACCTATATGGAGGCTATATGTAGATGGCTCATCTTGCACTGCAGGATGTGGCGCGGGGATAGTTTTGAGCACTCCGGATGAGGTCGACATGGAATACGCCTTGCGTTTCCAATTTAAAGCTTCCAACAATGAGGCTGAATATGAGTCCATGATTGCAGGGCTTAACTTGGCAAAAATTATGGAGGCTCAGTAGGTTGTGATCTTCAGTGACTCTCAATTGATAGTAAACCAAATGATGGGAGTATATGCAGTCAGAGGAGAATTAATGATCAGATATCATGCAAAGGCAAAGGAGATGGTGTCAGAATTTGCCGCTATTCAGCTGGTCAGAATACCAAGAATGGAGAATGCGAGAGAAGATGCCCTAGCTCGACTAGCATCAGCTACTCGCACCGAGCTACGATGAACGATCCCAATTAAAGTATTAGCTGGTCGGAGCATAGATGAAGATCTGATGATGAACTTTATCACCCTTGATTTAGGACCATCCTGGATGGATTCCATCAGGGCGTATATCGAGGAGAGAGAATTGCCAATCGACAAGCTCGCTGCCAAAAAATTGAAGTTTAAAGCTGCTCGGTATGTATTAACTAATGGTGTTTTATATAGACGAGGAATTATGACAGGTTTGCAGAGATGTGTACACCCCTCCTAGGTGAAAGAATTAATTGAAGAGATCCATGAAGGGTCCTGTGGAGCACATGTAGCAGGTCAGACGCTTTTGCAAAGGGTGATGATGCAGGGATACTACTGGCCGACGATGAGGGTTGATTGTATAGCCTATGCAAAGAAATGTGACAAGTGCCAACGCTTTTCCTCCATCCGAAGAACTCCACAAGCATTATTGACACCCATAACTTCCCCTTGGCCATTTGCCATGTGGGGAATTGATTTGGTTGGGCTACTGCCAACGACCCGAGGAAGGTTCAAGTATCTCGTCGTCGCAGTGGATTATTTTACTAAGTGGGTAGAAGCTGAGCCACTCATTGACATGACGTACGAGAAGGTGTACCAATTTTTTTGGAAGAACATCATTTGCCGATATGGTCTCCCTCATGCCTTCATCACAGACCATGGAACATAATTTGATAACGAGGAGTTTGTCGCCTATTGTCATCAGTCAAACATTTTGAAGGTCCACTCAGCACCAGGCCATCCTCAAAGCAATGGACAAACTGAAGTGACAAACAGAACGCTGCTAAATGGCTTGAAGAAAAGACTGGATGATGCAAAATCGAATTGGATCAACGAGCTACAATCAGTACTCTGGGCTTACCGAACTACTCCTCGAGTAGCAACTGGAGAATCATCATATATGCTGGCGTTTGGAAGTGAAGCCGTTATACCTGCCAAGTTGGGGCTACCGACACACAGGGTACTAAATTTCAATTCCCCTGTCAGCGACTTAATGAGAAGATTGGATTTAGACATGCTCGAGGAAGTCAGAGAAGAAGCAGCCATTAGAAATGCTGCTTACCAGCAGCGAACATCTTTGTTCTACAACAAAAGGGTGAAGAAGTGCGACCTAAAAGAAGGAGACTATGTGCTGAAGAAGGTAATTCAAAAGCACAATAAGCTGGAAGCAAATTGGCATGGACCATACCGAGTTACAGAAGTTGTTCGACCAAGAACTTATCGAATAGCAACTTTAGAAGGCGAAGAGTTTAAGAATGCTTGGAACGTAGAGCATCTGCACAAGTATTATCAGTGATGTATATGTAACACAGTTCCATCAGTATGAATAAAATGAAGATATTCTGCCAAAGTCTCTCCTTTTTATTGAGAATTTTTCGAGGAATACTAGTGCTACAAACTACTCGACAAAGCTCAGACTGCTCAGCAAAATATTCCTAAAAATGCCAACTTCGATTGGTTAGGAAACAAAATATTCCTAAAAATGCCAACCTCGGTTGGTTAGGAAACAAAATATTCCTAAAAATGCCAACTTCGGTTGGTTAGGAAATAAAATATTCCTAAAAATGCCAACTTCGGTTGGTTAGAAAACAAAATATTCCTAAAAATGCCAACCTGTTTGGCTAGGAAACGAAATATTCCTAAAAATGCCAACCTGTTTGGCTAGGAAACGAAATATTCCTAAAAATGCCAACCTGTTTGGCTAGGAAACAAAATATTCTCGCAAATGCCAACTTATGTTGGTCGGGAGGTACATATATTCTCGAAAATGCCAACTTATGTTGGTCGAGAGGTAAGATTATTCCAGAAAGTGCAAAAGTTACCATGTATGGTTGGTCGGGGATAAAAACCCACTAACTGTAGTTGGTCGACAAGAAGAATTTAACGACCTTGGTTGGTCGGACACATTTTATGAAAAATCTACCAAGTATGGCTAGTCGGGGATAAAAACCCACTAACTGTAGTTGGTCGACAAGCAGAATTTAACGACCTTGGTTGGTCGGACACATTTTATGAAAAATCTACCAAGTATGGCTGGTCGGGGATAAAAACCCACTAACTGTAGTTGGTCGGCAAGAAGAATTTATCGACCTTGGTTGGTCGGACACATTTTATGAAAAATCTACCAAGTATGGCTAGTCGGGGATAAAAACCCACTAACTGTAGTTGGTCGGCAAGACGAATTTATCGACCTTGGTTGGTAGAACACATTTTATGAAAAATCTACCAAGTATGGTTGGTCGGGGATAAAAACCCACTAACTGTAGTTGGTCGACAAGCATAATTTAACGACCTTGGTTAGTTGAAAAAATTTTAAACAACATTTTTATACTCATTACTTTAATATTAAGTGATCGAGCAACAGTACTGATACTTCTAGTTTTTTAATTATTACTGAGTTGGTTGTCAAACAACACAATATTGTTATCTTTTTAACAGATATACGCAAATATAAAGTTACAAGACAATAGCAATCAAGATTTGCAAACAAAATGAGAGTTTTTCATTTAATTCAAAATAAATTACATTACAGTTACATTGACATGTATACTAACTATTACATAAAAAATTCCTATTCTACTGGTCTCTTCCCCTCTGCTTTTGACACAGGTTCCTCGCCAGCAGGTGAATCATTTAAAGACAGAGGAGAATTGATGAAATTAAGATCTTTCAATATCCTGACATTCATCACGGATGGTCGATCTAGGAGATGCTCGGGACGAGATACCTCGATTTGAGAATGTAAATTGTAGTCACCGAGATACTTTGAAATTAAGCTCCGAGGAATGGACCGAGCAGGGATCCAATCCATGTCCAAATTGTATGGTGGCACAAGCAAGTCGAGCAACCCGGGATCATAATAGTCCCACAGATAATGACCTTGTTCGAGCTTCAACACACCTAAGGCATTCAGCCAACCTTGCTTGTAGCCCTCATTGTTGGCATTCTGGATACGATCATCCAAGTGGAATAGTACTTCGTTGTATCCAGCCATCCAGAACTCCCTGGGCTATTTGTGGAATTGATATGTTAGCTTTTCTAGCTGCTCGTGGAGATTCTTAATGAAAATCTCCTTATTCTCCAAGACTAACTTCTGCGCAGAAAGATATTTTTCCAGGTCCCTAATCTTCTTTGACATATCAGACAACGCCTGGTTCTTCGCCATTAATTGGAAAGCCTGGTTCTCTAAGGCAGACTGAGTCCTCTGTTCCTCGACAAGAACCCGAGCTACTCTTGCTCGTCCCCGAGGAGCTCTTGCTCGAACACGAGAAGATGAAGAGGTGCCGGAGCTCCTCAAAGTCTCCAACTCGTCCCTCAACTTGGCGTTCTCAACCTCTAAGAACGAAAATCCCTCATCGATCACTGGGATCAAGGCACTAGAAGTGGAAGCTGCAGACTTCAATTGTGACAGCTCCTTCTGCAGGTTGTTGTTCTCTTTTTCCAGCAACTCAGCAATCTGTCTGCATTCTTTGACCTCACCTCTCAAGGTTCTCTCCCTTACATCATACCCAGCAAAAAGCTTCTCGTAGACCTTGTCGATGATGATCTGCTGGTACTTCTTCTCGTACCCCTCATGCAACAAAGCAGTGGATTCTTTGTATTGAAGCTGAAGGTCCTCGAGGGTGCTTTGAAGATCTTCAATCATTTCATAATAGGCAACGTTATTGGCTACAACCCTATCAAGAAGACACTTCAGATATTGATATGCTTCCACTGCCTGTTCTGAAGCATCATAACCAAGTATGCCGACAACTTGTGCAGCACTCAGGTCTGTGTGACCAACCTTAAAGTACTCATTACATTATCGTAGCAACTTTGTATCATGGGCAGATAGAAGTTCCATCCTAGCCAGAAACTAGCAGAGAAAGAAGAGAAATCATCAATAAGAAGAATAAGCAGAGTATGAATGCAAGATAGACAACAATATGCAAAAAGTTCAAGTTTTATTAGATCATAATTCAGAGTTACATCTTCTGAGTTACATTTGATAAAGAGAAACAAAATAAAGAGAAACCCGAACAACACTAAACCTTTTCCTTATCTCCCAAAACCTTCTCGGGAGGCTGGGATGAAGAGGTAGGTTGCTCGGAAGGAAAAGATAGTTGATCGGGTAGAGTAGATAGTTGCTCGGAGGAAGAAACGATGTGCTGATTTTCCTTGGCAGCAGGCTGGATGGTTAGGGAACGATCTCCCATCATTATCGAAGACTCTTCAGAGGTAGCTTCGTCCTCTTCTAATTCTTCTGGAGTTGGAGGGGGACCAGGGACATGTCTCGGGAAGAGCTCGGAAGACTCGTCGACCTTCATTTCCTGAAGGGCAGCAACCCATCCATCCCTAAAATATTTAAGACTGCCATAGTCTACTTGCGACACCATGGCAACCAACCCCTTGTTCCACCCCTTGTCCCAACCAGAGCTGAAGGACTTTTTCACAACCATCTTACTCTTGGTCTTCTCCAAGGCAAGATTTTCGGACAGCAGGTTTTCAGCAGCCTTCAATTTATTTTATGCTTCCTCTTTTTGCCGACCTACTTCTTGAAGCTGGCCCAAACTTTCCTCAGCAACCCTGAGCTTATCTTCAAGCTCTCCAGCAGCTTTGAGCTTCTCTTCGAGCTCTTTATTTGCCTTCTCCAAGGCATTCCTTTTCTTCTCCAACTCTTTGGAGGCTTCAGCAGCTCGAGCTTTTTCTTGCTCGGCGGAGGTAAACTTCTTCTCCCAGACAGCTTTGTCATCAGCATATTTCTGGCGAGAATCTGCCAGAGACTTGGTAGCTTCTTCCAGAGCTCCCTCCACACTGGACGAGGAGCAAGAAGCCTTAATCGCTTCATCCTTCTTCAGGATTATGTTAAAGCAGCTCGTCAACTGTGAACAAAAAAAGAAAGCAAGTTAGAAACATAAATGACAAAGGAAATATGAAAAAATTCAAAGTAAAAAGACTTACATAAGCGAGGTGACGAGCAGCTAGTGAGGTGACCATGTCCCGAGTAAGGTTTTCTTCAGTACCTTGTACCTCGGGAATGATCGAGGACTTTACCGAGCTCATGGCAGAGCTCGGAGGAATAAAATTTGGTACCCCAGTTCCAGCAACTGGGGGCTGAGTAATGGAATCAGCCAAATTGATCGAGGAGCTCTTCTTCAGCCTCCTCGGGGGAATAGGTACAGATTCAACCAAGGAAGAACCCTTGGTCGGTGATATCACAATCACCTCTCCAGGAGCAGTAGACCTGCTCGGAGCCACTGCGGGCTTCTCGGCAACTTCAACTGCAGCAGCTGAGGAAGGCGCATCATTCTTCTTCGTCCCCTCCCTTGGGACATCAATCCTAATCCTCTTTGCCTCCCCAGAACCGGAGGCAGTTTTCTCAAACAGGGTAGGAGGTCTTCTCTTCTTCATCCTTTCACTTAAAGGAATATGGGATTCAGGCGATGAGCTGGTGGAAGCCGGTGCTGGCTCTGATTCACTTATCACTGGACGAGCAGTGAAAGAAGTGGTGTAGCTCCTGTACTGGAGCAGATACGAAGCCGACCTAATATGATCGTCGACAACACTCTGATGCAGACTCCAGATAAGTTTCAGATGTTTTATATTAAAATCTACTTCCTTTGGACATTTTCTTTTGTTATTAACTGCAAATAAATAAACATTGTTATCAGTGACACATTTTATCAAACATAAAAGAAACATGATTTCAAAATAAATAAAATAAAATAAAAATAACCTATCCCATTGCCATAAAGAGGGCATCTGGGACCTTTATAAACCTCATCTCCAGTTAATGGAGGGTGTTGCTAATTTTTTATGACAACCCCGTGTTCAAAATAATCCCTATTGGCATCAGGGAGATTGACTACTAAGGCTCTATTTAAAAATCTAGTTTTTAAATAAAAAATATTATCATTAACTGCCCATCTATAGCAGTACATGATTTATGGAATTTCTATTCGAGTTCCATGGATTTGATTTAACCTATGCACCCCATTAACTATTCTCCATGTGTTGGGAGCTATTCGTGCAGGAACAACGTCAAAGTACTGACAGAATTCCAGACACAAGGGATTTGGTGGAAAAGAAAATCCACACTCAGTAAAAAAGAGACTGGGGAACCAATGTCCCTCAGCCAAATGGAAGTAATTAGAAGGCTCAGAAAGCTCTTCCAAAACAACCCATGAGGGAATGGAGAAATTAGAACGAAACTTCTCAAGAGACTCAACAGAGTAAACCACGGTGAATAAAGAAATGAAGAAGAAAGAAGAAGATCTTACAGAAAAAGAGTAGAGCTGTTGACAACGAACGATGGAAGAGATGAACGCACAAGAGAGTAGGAAAAGACGACGTAAAACTCGAAGATAAAAATTTGAAAAGGTAGAAGACGATGGGAGTGTCTGTGAAGTTTAAATACCTTGCCTTGGGAAATGGTGAAGTAATGATTACAAAAAAGGATGATTACGTTACCGACGGCTAAAAAGATGAAAAGTGGAGCGGGAATCAAAGAGGACAACAACGGCTAAAAAGATGAAAAATGGCGCGAAAATCAAAGCGGACAACAGCGGCTAAAAAGACTAAAAGTGACGCGGGAATCGAAGCGAGCAGAAAAGTTCAAAAAAGCATGATTCTACGAATTTGGAAGGAGAAATAAATACAAGGGAAACGCTCCTAAAAATCAGGAAGACTATTTAAAGTTACCACATTCCGAGAAATAATGTTCCATACTCCTCAAATTTCGAACTATGAAACATTGGGGGATTCTGTTGATACCAAATTTAATCTGCTGACATGGACCAATCATATGAAGACACGTGGCTATCTACATGGCAACAACAAACACTTTCGAGGAACCCACGCGCTCCGAGGAACAAGACTACAATGAGGAAGACTAGTTCCCCGAGGAACACTGCTTCCCCGAGGAACTCACACGCTCCGAGGAACAATGCCTCTCCGAGGAACTCTTGAATACCGAGAAGCTTAGGCGGTCCGACCAACTCAGGCGGTCCGAGCTGCACCTCGAACAAAGCATTAATGACGAGACAACCAACAGTTTGACTATTCGTTAAATGCTTATCATTCAGATGCACACGCATAAAATGCATTGAATGTATTACCCTTTCATATGTACATCATTTAATGTATCACCCTTTCACATGACAGCCCCAGGGCTATAAATACATTGTACAATCCTCATTGTAAAAGGACCCCCAGACCGGAATTTCTTGAGATAATTTGTAATTGAGAATTCCCATACAAACAACAATACCAAAACAGTGGACGTATGCCATTCTTATAAGGCTGAACCACTTTAAAATCTTTTGTCTCATTTATTTATCTGTGATTGAATTATTAGAGTGATCTAATTTTTTACATCAACAATTATGATATTTTCTGCACTCACAGTATCTATTAACTAGAAGTAGGCATTATTAAAGAAATGCAATGGATAAGAGGATTCCAAGGCTAACCAAGATAAATAGCAATGAAAGGGAACAATCCATGGGGTTGAAGAAACTAGAGTGGCACTAACACAACAAGTAATAGATTAACTATAAATAGTTCCCCTCAATCTAGAACATCTTCAATTCTTCCTTATTATCTCAGTGATCTTAAAGCTTGATGTTGAGTAGCTTATAGGCTTCCTCAAGGAGAATATAAACGAATTTTCTAGTCATCCATACAACCTACGAGGGATCGGCCCAAAAATTTCTTTCCATTAGCTGAACATGAATTTTTTTAGACGACCAGTTAAGGAGAAATCAAGAAAGTTATTCCCAAAGAAAGTTAGGGAGGTGAAGGATAAAATAAAGAAGCTAATTTGTGTTGGTTTCATGAGGGACGTTTAATTTCCAAATTGGATCTTCAACACAATTTTCGTTTAGAAGGAAAATGAAAAGTGAAGTGTCCGCATGGATTCATCGATCTGAACAAAGAATGCCCCAAATTTAACTCTCCTATTCCTATGATAGATAAACTAGTAAACTCAACTATAGAGAACCAAAAGATGATTTTCATGGAGGCTTACTCAATATACCACCAGGCAGTGTTCTAAAAGGCACGCTTAGGCTTGAGACTTGAGAAAAATTTCCCGCCTTAAGTTTTTTACCCCTTATTCTTCGTAAAAGGCTTAAGGCACATTTTTTAAAAATAAAAACGCTTTTGTGAAACGATATCGCCTTTTAAAGACTTTTTTTTTAAAACCGGACCAATGTCTCATTTATAATAATAAAAAAGCAAATGGTACCCCAAACCTCCCTGCTTCTTGTCCAAAAAAATGCACGTTTTTTCTATTTTTTTTTTTGTTTTTTTCTTAGTATTTAAAAAAATAGTACTTTAGTTTGCATATATTCAAACATATTTTAAGATATGTACCATTTTAGTATTTTTAATAGCCTCTTTCTAGTTTAAAATGTTAAAATATATTAAAAAAGGCTTAAACGCCTTTTCACGCCTAAGGCCCGCCTAGGCTTCTAAGGCTTAAGGATTGGTCTTCACGATTCGGTCACGCCCCTCATTTTTTTTAACCTTGCCACCAGGTCCTTTAATTTAACCCCGCCCAGGAGTAAACCTCATTCATTACAACCTAGGGAGTGTATTTTTAATAAATTGTGTCATACAATCTGAAGAATGTGGGGGCGATGTTCTAATGACTGACATTCTTTCAATAAGAAAGCTTGTCATCCATCTCTGAAGATATTCAAGATCCTAAAAAACTAGAAGATAAAGTTAAATGCCTCATTGTGTGATCTAGATAAAATTATTGGGTCTCCTTGTCATTTAAAAAGGCATATAGTTTAATCCGGACTAGATAAAAGTTTTATAGGGAGTGAAAAGCCTGACCATAATAAATAAGTACAAAATGTAATCGGTATGGTTGATGAGCTTAATCGATTTATTTTCAAATATTGAGACAAGTGACAACTCTTTTTTAAGCACTAAAGAAATCATATACTAAGGTCTATAGCAAGGAATGCAATGACACATTAAAGGAAATCAAGAATTAACTTGGTTACCCACCTCTTTTATCACTGGTAGTTATTGGTGATAATATCTAATTGTACGTGGTCGTTTCATAGCACACCACTAGTGGGGTCATTAATCTGATCAGATAATAAGGAGAAAAAGTCAATATAATAAATGAGCCACATACTTTTAGATGCATATTTAGAGATACATGGTGATTGAGAAGCTTTCTTGATCAAATCCTTCAGAGATATTATGATTTATGCTAGCACACGCCGTAGTTTTCCTCACCTCCTTCCTTTTGAAGGAGGCTATCAAGAAGGACAACCTCACCAATATAGTGACTAAATGGTTACAGTTGGAATAATTTGATATCAAATACAAGAAAAGAACAGGGCCAAGACTTGGATAACTTTAAATTTATTGGGAAGTCTATAGGTTTGATTCATCCAACAAAGCCCCCTAATTGATATGTTCAATATATGCCTTGGTGGTCGAACCTTGTTCTACCCAGAAGAATGATTGTCCCAATATAAATTATTTATTGAAGGAGCTTCAAATAAATGCATAAAATGCATAGATATCATCTTCATAAAACCTTAAGGATTCGTGATAGAGCAAGTAGTCTGATTATGGTTCAAATGATCCAACAATAAAGTTGGGTATAAGTGTATGCTAGTCAAGATCTAGAGAGAAGTTGTAATGGGGCTAAGATATGTATCCATACATTAAGATTCATTATTGATTATAAATCAACTAAAAGGTGAATATGAAGCCATTTACCCCAAAATGATGACATACTGAGACAAAGTTTGGGGCTTGTTCATAGACTTTAGGTCAGTAATAATTGAACAATTGCTAAGGAACTACAACGGTCATGTTGATGTTTAATTTAATTCGGATTAAAATTTTAAACCTAAATTGTTATAAATAATTCCATTAGATAATTATAATTGCACTCCAACCCCTTAGTACAAAATTATATTTCTATCTCATTGTTATTAATTACTTAATATCTCCCCATATTAACGTTATAAGTGCCCGTTAATAAAATAAATTACTAAAAATTTAGTTTGATTAACTTTTTTTGATTCCTTGAGCGGTCTAACTTAACTTATTTGTTGTATCTAATTAACATAATCTACCTATAGGATTTAACACATAAAAACCTTATAAGCATCTTAAGAGGATGTCACAAATCTCCATACCAAGATGTGGATTCCATCCATAATTTACTTTCACCATACACTAACTGCCACCACCACCACATAATATAAAAATCTTATTGATCCAATAATGAATCTTACGCAATAGGTTAAATAAATGACTAACTAATGCACGTGCCAATCAAGTATATTGGGATAATTACTTACATAAACCTAATAATCATAAGTTGTACTCATATTACTGCAGTACAAAGATAATGACCTTAACGTGGTTAAGTTCAATGTACAAAAAGTGTAATAGCGTAATACGTTGAAACTATAATGTTCCAAAATCAAGATAAACCTATTGATTTGTGCACATTAATTTTTATTTTTATTTGTTGATTCTTATGACAAAATTTAAAAAAATCATCTTAATTTGTAATTCTTATGACAGGTTTGTTCACAAAAATTCGTATAAAATCTTTTGGTACACGCAAGTTGTTTGACAAAAGTCGATATTCAAATTTTGGTGTTAAACAATAAATGTTTGAAAATTTTGGGTTGTTTCATTTTAACATGTGTATATGTGTGTTTTATATATGCGCGGGCATGTGTTTGTTATTCATGTGCATATGTGTTTATTATACATGTGCGCTTGTGTGTATGTTATACATGTGCGTGTATTTGCAATCCATCTCTCACTCTCGCTAACCTATTAATTTATACTCACAACACAAACGCAATTTATTTGGTCAATTTCGTGTTTTCTCATCGAGTTATCGTATCGTGTTTTCATGTCATTTACCACTAATTTGTTTGATATCTAGCATTTAAAATACACACACATGTAATATAGAAAATATACACATATGTGTAATTCCTAAAATACATGCACATATAACAAAATAAATACACATAAATGTGTATATTCTAAAATACACACACATTTAACAAAATACACACACTTATACATACACTAATTCAATACACCTTTTAATAAAAACTATAATAAAATACATACACACATATAAATTATACACATACACACACACTTATATACACAAAAAATACACCTATACACACACATATAATAAAATGTAAGACTGATTCTGGGGGTGGCCAAAAGTTACAAACTTAAGAGGGAGAGAGTGGCAATGGCTGGATCTAGAGAGAGAGGTGGTGACCAGGGCTAGAGAGAGAGGCACTGTCACGTATGTATGGTTTAGGGTTTAAAGTGTGCATGCAATGAAAAAAATGATTGGGGGTGTTTATATGTAAAGGGTGTAGTTATAGTCTTATGACATTATAGACACCCCATCCTAGTACCTCCTCAGTACCTAACACTTCTCCACTATGAGACCCTAGGTCCCACTACGAAACCTAATTTAGAGGTTGCCAAGCTATTTGGGCCCTATTTGACCTTAGTCAAGAATAAAGTCTTGTACGGCTCTGAATGCCCTTTACAATGGTCCTTACCGTAATTGAAGTGGCCTCACGATTCGTATAAACACGCCTTTTTACTCTAAGACCTAATCTAGAGGCCACTAGGTGATTTTGAGCCCCATTTGACCTCGATAAATCCTTCAACCCAAGATAAGAATAATGAAATGTCATAGATATTTTAGTACCCTTTCCAATGGTCCATTCCGTACACAAATTGGCCTTACGGTTCGTAAGAACAGGTCATTTTACTCCGAAACTTGATCTAGAGGATACCGGGTGCTTATAGGCCCAGTTTAACCTCGGTTAACTCTTTAACCTGAGATAATTTCAATAAAATATCATAGGTCTCTGGATCTACTTTTCAAAGGTCCATACCATTTGCGAATCGGCCTCACGGTTCGCATGAACGTGCATTTTTACTCCGAGACCTGATCTAGAGGCCACCGGGGACTTCCAGGCCTCTTTTGACCTCTTAAATCTTCAACCAGATCGAAGCTCAATAAAATTTAATAGGTATCTAAATTCCATTTCCAATGGCCTTAGGGTTCGTGCGACCGTGCCTTTTTATTCTGAATTGCCTATAGGTACCTCAGACCCCCTACCTATCAACAGGGTGAACTTTTCTTGGACAGCATGGAAGGAGCTATGTCGATAGGTAGTCCAGGGTACGTGCTGACTGAAACCCCCTGAAACCCTAAATTTTATTATTTAAGGAGACCATGGCCTCATTCTCAAGGATCCCTTTTTGACATCAAAACATTCCCTCGTCATCAGTGTGCCGAAATTCTATTTTTGCATACATTCTCTCCGTTTCCTTATATCATTCTCTTCCACTTTCCACCCAGCTTTCCATCCTTACATAACCATCATCTAACCATACTAAAATCAGCTTCCTACTATTGAAAAATCAAAATTAAAGTCCTCTAGAAGGTCTACCCTTATTCATTTACAACTCATGTGATTAGTATTTGTTGTTTACTTTTCTTTCCATTTTTTATATATTTTTATTTCATTCTGCCACGTGAAAACTAATCTCAATTTTACTATTTAGTACACATAAATCTTATTTTCATAAAATATAAAAAAAGCCAAAAATAGGGATTTCTTGTAAAACCTAAATTGGGATTTCCTCCTTTTTCACACTTTCTACACTTGTGCACAATTTCTAAAAAGAAAATTAAAGGACGTACTAAATTAAGATTTATTGGTTAAACCCCACCCATGTGTGTAATAGAACTACATGGACTTTAATGCCCTTTGGGCTACGTAGGCGTCCCAAGCCAATCCTAGGATTCGAGTCCCATTCCTTCATTTTATGCTTTCATGTACTTAATAGTATTTGTGAGTCCACAAGCTCCAACATATTCATGTTTCTCTTGACATACACATTCCTTCTTCATAGTTACTTGTAATTCGACGGACACTCACATTGCATTTATTTTTATATTTCTTTTATACTCTCCTTAGAAAATTCCAACCCATTTTTCCTATGACGTGGGTTGATGATTTCCTTCTCTTGTTATTCCCACTGCACACATGTATAAACGTATCGCACCTCAAGACAAAGGAGAATATTATCAAAGTCCACGAAAGATAGAAAGGTAGGGATGGATTCCTAACACCTTCCCATTCTGTAACTTAGTCCTCGGACCCTTAATTCATTTGGGTTTGCATGCATCAGTGTGTCTTTGATGTCGTTTTCTTTAGACGACTATATTTCTTTTGCCTGTTTTGAGTAAAATAGGTCGACGACTCCATTTCTTCATGTTTATCCCCTTTTGATAATGATCGATTTATATCTGAGGTGGCCCGTGAAGATATCATCTCGAGTGGCAAAAAGAGTAATCCCATATCCTCAAATTTTCACACACGTGGAGAGAGGAATTTCTACAGTTTTCCCTCCCATCCCAATTTGGGGTCCAACCCGCATCGGAGGAATTCGACCCGAATGTCCATAGAAGTGGCCATTTATTTGTTACACGTCATGAAACTAGTGACGATTAAGATCAAGACCAGGCTGGTAATGTGTAGAAAATAAATGGTCACAGCCTAGGATTGTGACTAACTCCCATGACAATTTCAAAATAGTCACGACCCATGACCCTGGCCTATTTTTATTGAAACCCTAACATTTATCACGCCTGTGGTCACGATCCAGGGCCATGACCCACTTTGGTGAGAGTTTTGGAGCTCATATGGCCGCGGGTGTGGTCATGGACCAATATCGTGACCCTCGTGGTCACGATTTATGGCTGTGACCAAAAATATTTATTATTAGTCACGACCTTTGCATGTGCTTTGGGATCTGATCATAGTCCTGGGTCGTGACTCACCTGGCGTGACCATTCTCGGTTTCTGATGTTGTGAAACATGGTAAAAATGTTTTAGTCTAATACAAGTTGGGCTCGTTTGATGGAAAATGTAGCTTTACATTATGGAAAAATTGGGTGAAGGACATCTTTGTTCAATGAGGCCTACCACGAGAATTGAAAGGATGATGGAAAGTTGAAAAAAGTGACGAACGATGATTGGGAGGATGTTGAGTTAAGGTTCTTCGCCATAATACGACTAAATTTTGATGATAATATCATCAGCAACATCATTAATGAGGATACACCTCTAAATTTATGAGAAAAGTTAGAGATTTTTTTTTTGCTAAGAGTCACAACAACACTTAAGATCAAGAGGAAGATTTACCTTTCAAAGATAGAGGAGGGAAGGGATCTCATAAATCACGTGATTATAATTAATGGGATTGTGGATAAACTAAAAAAGATTGATGTAAATATTTAGGAAGAATATTACGCATTGTTGCTTCTCATCACAATTTTGAATGAAAAAGACACGCTGAAAATGAATGAGATGGAGTTGTCTTTATTATCCCATGCAAATAATAAATCTTTAGGGGATGAGAGTGCTGGATCAGCTATCTTCCGGGGATCTAATGGAAGTAGTATGCCTAGATCAAGGGCTTGTGAAAAAGGTCAATAATATACAAGTGCAAGGACTATGATCACATAAAATGTGATTGTTCACTGAAAAAGATGAACATGACTATGATAGTGCATTGACAACATATACATGGAAAAGACTTTGGAGATTCTCTCACTCTCTCCAAAGATAAGTCCCCATATCATGACAAAAGCATATTGGATTCGAGATCTTTGAATTATACTTGCTCCAAGATTAAATATTTTGAAACGTTTCAAGAAAATCATAAAATTTATTTATCTTTACCCTTTGATTACAAATGTATATTTAGGGTGTGGGAATGGTGAAGCTCAAAATGTTCAATGGGGTATAGTGCACTTTAGGTGGTGTAAATGTGTCCCAAAGTTACAAAAGAATTTAATATCCATTAACCAATTAGACTCCAATCGCTCTCGGATTTCGATTTCAAGTGAAGTCTTAAAAGTCACACGAGATTGAATGGTCCTAGAAATGGGAGATGAAAGTAAATAATTGTATCGTCGTAAACATACTTCGAGAGAAATAGTAAAGTGGCGTGCTGAAGGCATCAAGCGCTCGAGGCATGTCTCATTTGTGTATAAAATGGAGACATCGGTTGTAAGTTTCTTGAAAACAAACGATGGTGGGAAAAAATACTACCAGGGGAAGGTATGACTCACGGTCTCCTTCTAGAGTCAATCGATAAATTTGACATGAGTTAGTTGCACGCATGCATTAGCTATTTTAGAATCAAGGGGTGTTAGGACCGTGCTCAATTTATAGTGTGTGTAGCTAGTATAGGAAATGTTAATGTAAAATACTTGTGGTCACAGCAAACAAAAGTCCATAAAGACTTAGCCTTGGCATTGAAGAGTGGGAAAATCTCACATCTTATTGAAGTTAGAGGTAATTCCACGATTGGTTGAATAGTATGAGCTTGATGGAATTGTTCCCTCAGCGGTTTCATTGTAGTATTGTGGATTTGAAATAACCTTTTTATCTTTGGCATATCATGGATGGCCAATGTGAAGATTGTCAGAGTTTGGCTCTCCATTTTTAAGTCAAAGTCAAAGAAGTATGAGCATTATTATTGTAGTGTGGGTACAATAGTGGGCTATAATTAGATTTTTCCTCTTAGATTTTTGGGTAGCAAAAGAAATATGGGGCCATGGGGGGCGTAGTGGAGTGGCAAGGGGGGTTAGCCTCAAGTGCTTGAAAACCACTTAGCATGGGTTCGATACTTACCACCCTCATGCGAGTCCCTGACTTACATTATTCGCATCCTCTGGGTCGGGCTCTGTGGGCCATGGGTTTGATTACCAGAGCGAGCACACAAAGTGACTCTGCCTTGGGAAGTTCCTACGAAAATAAAATAAAAAATATGGGAATAACATTAATTATGTTGTCTACTTAAATTAATGTCTATGTTTCAACGAATATGTACATATATGGGAGAATGGATGCAGAAGATATGCAAGTCAGGGGAGCCATATACATAGTGTATGTAGAGAGGTTTTATACGAGGGAGGATTCAAAGAATTATATTTGAAGTGATGATTTAAATTGTTGAGAAATGTGTGAGTGTGCGTTCAAACATGAGTTTATTCTTATAGTGAAATTAAACTATTCCCTAATGTGGACATAGCCTATATTAGGTGGACCACGTTAAATCTCGTATCTCTCGTGTGCTTGTCATTTACTCTTTAAACAATTTTCATCTTAATTTTTAGTTCACAAAAACAAGTTTAATAGTCGTGTGATGTATTAAATGTGAAAAATACCATGTCAACACAATACATACTGCACAACTACAACTACAACTACGTACAAACTTCTTTATATATTATCTTCCAATGATGTATGAATTAGTGAGATTATTCTTTTGGACTTCCAACAAATGAGAAGATACGAGAAATGTTATGAAAGAAAAAGTGTCGTCACATAAGCTCCGGAGAGAAACTACACCATGAGTAGGGGTGACAAATGGCCACACAACATGATCTGACCCACAGAGTCCATGAGTGAGTAAAATTTTCGAGTTCAATATTCTTTCCTTTTTCCCCAGTAAGGCAATTGTCACAACATTCACAACTATCACCTGTCACTAACATCATTTACGGAGAAATGTATGTGTAGTTGAAAAATGTTGTTTGTGTTGTCTTATTTTGAACCTCTATCAAGTTACCGGTAGCATAATTCAAGCTATGCCAACGGATTGCTTAAAGTTTACCCTAATCTGATTTGTACTAATTATGTTATATTTTCATTCTAACCAAAAGAAATAAATGAAGAGGTAGCCAGTGCACATTCCCACTTACACATGATTTGGGAGTGAAAATAGTAGATAATCTTGTCCCCATTATGAAGAAACTCCATGCAGTAAGGAAAACGAAACGTTGTCATTGATCCATGCAAAAACCTCAAATGAAATATACAAAGTAAATATTAAAGCAACTGAAGACAGCTAGTACATTTCCATGTTAATATACCATCACTTATCTTTCATTAGTTTGTAGACCTCTTTTCAAATCTCAAACGAGGTGAATAGTTGCCTACATCATGCAAAAATGTCAAGTGCAAGAACTGAACAGAGTTGCTATGCTCTTCTATTGCTTGTGAAAAATGCTGGAAAATCTTATGTAAAATAACTATGGATGTTTGATGCATTAAAGGAAGTATTTAGAATTATGGACATTCCTGAAACCAAATCATTGAAAAGGGCAATTGCGAATTATTAATTTGTAGAATGTTCATGTAATTCGCAATTGGTTACAGCTGAAGGGCCAAATCAGTATCAGGAATATAAAAATTACTCGATCGAGACCGACTATTAAGTAAAGACGGAGTGCCACTCCGAGCAAATAAGGACCCCTCGGCACCAAAGCCCTTCTGCATTTTGGGCTGATTAAATCTATCCTGGCCCATACAATTCATCTTATTGAGTTGTGATTTGAAGAAGTTCAGGTCAAAGGTGAACTGGGAGACTGATGGCACGGTCTGATTTGCTTCTAACACAGCTGTGGTTTGACCCTGAGAGCCCAAGCTATGTGGCAACCCATTGGGCTGGCTCAAACTCGAAACCCCACTGGTTTGAGAGATCCATGAAGATACGAAGGAGCTGTTTGTGTTTTCCAACTTGAATTCAGAAACATTTGATTGAGAATGCTCTGCGGTGGGCATGGTGCCATTGTTATTAAATGGGCACATTTTATCATCCAATTTACCGACTCTTTCCCTACTATAATAAGCCTTTTCCCCATCATCAGCATCGGTCAAATCAATTATGTCACCGGTTAACTTCTGAGACGCATCAGTGGTGCTTATGTCACCGGTCAACTTCTGAGATGCACCAGTGGTGCTTATGTCACCGGTTAACTTCTGAGACGAACCAGTTGTGCTTATGGTATCCTGAGTACTAGGCTTGCTTTGTGCAAAGGGGAATGTAGCAGAAATTTGATGCGTTGGGATCGGCATATCTGATATCGGTGTCTGTAAAGAGGAAGAATATCCGGGCAATCCCTGCAGTTTCCGCTTGGCGATCATTTGTGCTGTTGGTCCTAAATCTTTGACGAATGACATCAAACTTTCGCTGTAACTAAATTCCATCTGATCCACCTAACAAAACAAGAAGATTTGATCAGATTCATATATAGACTATATAGTAGGGATTTTATGACACCGCTGACATGTCCACCTGTTTGTTTGTTTAACAAGAAAGTTGTTTATAGGGGGTGAATGATTATTTTGATGCCAATTAAGAAAACTTTAAAAACAAATATTGTAACAGTTGATGTTCGCATAGAAGATATCATTTTTCTAGCAAATCTGTTTTGACGTGTGTCTATTAAATTCTCTACAGACATTTCATTTTCTATATCAAATATAATTATCTTGTAATACTTGGTAAAATAAGACCATCACCAAGATTCGGGGTAGGCAAAAAGGGAAACCTGTGTGACCTATAGTTTAACAAGGAAATAGAGTAAATCCAGATGCAGCAAAATCAGACCATGAGAGTAGATTGTCCCATATATAATTACAGAAAGAGATGGATTAAGAACAACGTATCAATTTCTTTTTGAAAATTGTGTATTTTATTATTACAGAGGGTAGGGCCCACATAAGATTGGCTCCATAAGATAAAGAATACACCTGCTTCAATTAGAAATAGTGAAATGAATAAAAAAGATAACAATAAAATTATGGAATTATTGGACGATTTTGATTCATCAGTACCCTCCTTAGAAAAATGAATTTTATGTATTTATAAAAGAAGGGAAAAAAACTAACAAAAGATAGTGGTCTGGAATCACTCATATTATTCGGAACAATTGAATCATTCTCGTTGGGGAAGAACATCCAGGGTCCATATGTGGAACGTCTATCTTCTTCAGCAGAACTAGGATTCCGACCATCCAGATTACCTGTTAAGAGTAGATATAATGGTGCAACATTTTAATTTCAATCCGTGACATTCCAAACTTCAACCATGATTTTCGGAATTTATATAAGCACTCCTAAGTTACATTTATGGACACTTGACATGAATACATGTGACACTAGTGTCAGAAACTTAACTTCAACTGTAGTACGGTGGATCCCTAAGTGGAATTAATTTGATATACAGTAACTAGAGTATGTACAGTTGTAGAGCCTTGCAAGATTTTATTGTTTATGAATTATGGTATTAGAAAATTTTGAGCAGATGTTCTTGGAAAGCAACATAGTTGAAAAGGAATAAACTTATATGCATTATTGGCAAACTCTTTCAGATTTTACTATTATACTACTATTTACTTGATTGTGTCTATTTATATCCTAGAAGCCATAAATCTGTCTATAAAAATATAAATATTCATAAAAAGTAAAAAAGGATATCTCCTTTTTGCTATGTGTCCTAATTCTCGACTGCGAAAACAATATTATGTTCAATGGGCTCACTTGGAATATAGTACAAAAGCTATTTCCTAACTGAACCAATGGTTGAAAACTTAAAGAAATTATAAGTTTTAAAAAGTCAAATAAACTTACCTGAAAAGAAATCATAATCAGCAACCCCAGGGTTTCCTCGGATATTTCTCTTGAAAGTAGATGGACCACTTCGACATGGTGTGCCCTTTAAGGAAACATTTATGTTCGCACTACCGGGACCCAGTATCCTAGAAGTTCTAGGGCATGATTTCAAATTCAAATCCTTTCCTTCACCTTGGGACCTCCTACAAGATCTTTGTCTTGTTCCCGAGAATTTCGATACAAAGTTTACAGGATCAGTTTTAAGAACATGAAACACATTCTTAGCCAGTTCATGTATAGCACGAGCCTGCAAGATATCAGATTTTATTATTTCTATGAAGAAGAATATCAAGATTTTGGGGTACTTTAAGAACAAAATTTGACCAACACACCTAGTCTAAGCCTTCGTAAATGTGAAAAAAGGAGTTGATTCACATACCTGTCTGAAATAAATTGTAGATGAGGAATTGAAATACATTGCATTCCTTGATATTAAGAATACATCGCGCTGCAATGATTAGCCAAATATAGTAAGATTCTGAATTAATAGTGAGTTAACTCATTTATTTAAATACACTGAGTAGTGCTACATCTGATGCATAGATTGGCAGTGCAGCATAATTTTACGTGTGGAGAGAGAGAGAGATTGTTTGGAGAATGGAGACGACCTCAAATTGTTCAAGAGTTTTATACATTCCTTCATGAAGTTTGGCTCTCATGGTGCCAAAATCCATAGGCTCCTCAATGATGTCATAGTAATCCTCAACCTTATACGAGCATAAAATTTTATCAATTTAGCAGGCAACAATTCAATAAATACATGATATTGAATGATGAAATCAATGTCGAAAAAACAAACCTCTTTCTGGTCAACAGGTTCGGCAAATATTTCATATGTATCTCTCCTAATATCAAATTGAAAAGATTTCCAATAAGAAATTAAGCATTGAAATGATTTTTTGTAAATAATTATGTATTCACATTCTTTATATATGAATGAAGTGCAGGCCTCAGTCATCCTAAATATACTGAAAGTAATAATTTTAATCACAATTACCTTTGCAATACATCAAGAATGAGCTCAAGTGTTTTTTTCTCTGGCAACGGTGGCACGATTGGTTCGATTGATGTTTGACCTTGAGCTGATATAATCAATAATAAAGTTATGATAGGGATACCTATGCCCTCTGATTGATATATAAATCAGAAAATTGACAATTTCAATTTAAAAAAAGAGAAAATAGGCCAACCTGTGCAGGTTGCATGATCATCATGCTTTGGGCTTTCTTTAGCCTTTTTTACCACTGCTTGATCTGATTCAAGAAACAAATGGATTATATTGTGCTGTCATGCCATCATGATTGGAACCTCAAAATCTTCAAAAAAAAATTCAATTGAGGAGAAGGAATTTCTAAAATTAGGAAATTGGCTCACCACTATTGGCTGGCTGATCTTTGTGATTGGGGTTTCCGCTACCCTGCACCTGGATTAAAATGGGATATTGAGAGTTTAGATCAACAACATGAAGTCCGTCAATCCACTTTCTAGAGCTTAGAGAACTCTACTAAACTTTTTTAAATCCAATTTGTCTCTATCAATACTTATGATGTGTCTGGAACCCCAATTCCATGCCATAAACTTAAAATTGAATAATTTTCAGTTCAAACTTTTAAAAATTTTGAATTAGAAATTTTCTAATTCTAATGCCAAAGTATGGTATCGTTCCTAAGCACACCCTTAATTCCATTTAAATTAGTAATGTCAGCTCCTTAGCATTTAGATCCGGGTAAAAAAATAAAAATAAAAAATTGCAAAAAAATAAAAAAAGATTGAAGGCACAGAACCCAGAATCCCAAATGTCAATTTAAATATAAAAAAATAGAAACTGATTAACGTATTAACATAGGAACAACCTCAGCACACTATAAGACGAAGTATTAAAATAAAATAGCAGTGAAGAAAACAATGACATAAACAAGTAAACCCCAGTGTACCTGTTTGGCTTGGGTTTTAGTTGTAACCGAATGATGAAGTGACAGGTCTTCCAGTTTTCTCTTGACCCTGGCCCTAGTCCTTGATGGTGGGCCCTGCTCTTCTTCCACCACTGAATTAAAGGGTTTCATTTTGTTGGCCTTCCTTTCATTCACTGTTAACTTTCCCAGATTCCTCCTCTTATTTCCATCTTCCCACCTTGGCCTTTGCATTTTCCTACACAAACGTTACCCATTTATAAATTACACACCTACATTTGTATATGTACTAAACTAGAGAATTGAGTGTTAGATAGACTAAAGGTTCACCCAGGTCTTCTTCTATTTTATCACCCCAAAAGAATTGACAGTGATGTGCTTTGAGTGATCATAGAGGTTTTCAAGCTTTATAGAATTCAGTAGCTGATAAATTTGGGAAATACATTGCTGTGCCAGTTTTGTGGAATTAAGAATTGGGAGATATGGAATTCTCACACAAGGAAATAAAACATTAAAATCCTCCTAATTTTTTTTATATCTTTAACTTTTTTGCTGACTTTCTATGTTAATTATTTTGTGGAAATTCCTCTGGTTGACGTGTCCCAGACAAATAAAAGGGACAGACGGAGAGAGAAGGGGATATTAAGCAGGCGAAATCCGAGGTCCGTTTGTCGTAATAAGAACCCAACTGTTAAAAGGGAAACTTTACCTGTACCGCATTTTGACCCGCCCAGCGACCGCATGCTGCTTCTTTCTTTCTTTCTTTTTTTTTTTTTTAAGCTTCTTACCTTTTAAGTTTTTAACTTTTAATATTAAAATAGTTTTTTATATTTAAAAAAAACAGTTTTTATATTTTGAAAAAAAACAGTTTTTCATTTACTATTTTTTAATTAAAATCAAACAGTTTCTTGTATTTAAAAAGTAAACAGTTTTTTTATTAAAATTAAAAAATAAATTTTCATAACAAAAAATATGCTTACTGAAATAATATCGTGATTGATTAAAAAAAATTATATAATCAATCGCGATACATTTTCGGATCCACACTCCGGAAATTTGGGTCCGCGTCAGTGGCACTAATCAATCGAGATACCATTTCAATAAGTATAATTTTTTTAATTAAACATAATTTTTAATAAAAAAAGTTATTTTTACCCGGAGTTACAATCCGGGAATTTGGTTCGCGCTAACAACACTAATCAATCGCGATGATGATGTGGGTCCGCGCCAGCGACACTAACCAATCGCGACGATGATCTGGATCCACGCTAGCGGCACTAACCAATCTCGGCGATTAATTAGTGTCGCGTCATCGGCACTAATTAATCGCGATATTTTATGGGTCCGCGCCAGCGGCACTAACCAATCTCGACGATTAATTAGTGTTGCGCCATCGGCACTAATTAATCGCGATATTTTATAAGCCGCGCCAGCAACACTAACCAATCTCGGCGATTAATTAGTGTCGTGTCATCAACACTAATTAATAGCGATATTTTATAGGTCCGCGCCAGCGGCACCAATCAATCGCGATATTATGTCAAAAACATAATTTTTTATTTATAAAAAAAATATTAACTTTAATTAAAAATTTACTTTCAATAAAAAAAATTAGTTTTTTATGCTAATAGAAAAAACTGTTTTTCTATATGAAAAACTATTTTTTTATATAAAAAACTATTTTTATATCAATTGTTAAACACAAAAGAATAAGAAAAAAATATTGCGATTAATTAGTGTTACTGGCGTGGACTCAAAATCCCGGACCAAAATTATTTGTTGAATGTGGGTCCGCGCCAGCGGCACTAATTAATCGCAATATTTTATTGAAAAAAATATCGCGATTAATTAATGCCGCTGGCGCGAACCCACATTTCCGGACCAAAATCATTTGTTTAATGTGGATCCGCGCCAGCGTCACTAATTAATCATAATATTTTATTAATAAGAAAAGTGTTTTTTTTATATATAAAAACTGTCTTTTTTTATTTTATAAAAGACTGTTTTTTTTTTGTTTTTTTTAAAAAATATTTTTTTTATATATAGTAAACTGTTAAAAACAAAACAAAAGAAAAAAAGAGAGAAAAAGACAAAAATGCGGTTCTACATGCGATTCATGTAGAACCACTCCTGTTAAAATTGGCTAAATTTAAATTCATTAGTAAATTTAGAGTGATTAAGAAATAAAACATTGCAAATTTAATCACATATGAATATTGGTAAATTCTTTAACTAATTTACTCATTAGATGAGTCAACCAACCCCATTTACATTCATATATTGACTACATAAGTTTAAGGAAACTCATATATAAAACGGGCCAATTTTTTTAAAAAAGAGAAGAAAATTCTGCTGTAATATTAAATGATAAACTGTGTCAAGAGGCTACTCTGTGAACATCCCTATTTTCCTTCAAATGCTATATTTCTCTACCGCCGAATAGATCTGAAAACGCCAAAAAAGAAGACATGGATGTAAATTATCTACACAATTAAGCTAGAAAGAATCTTAGTCATTTTTTTAATTCGGGTTAGAAAAGGAAAATATATCAATTTTTGATTTCTCAAATGAATCTTCATCATTTGTTTTAAAAAATTGAGATAAGGCTGGCATTTATAGTTGGGTTAACCAATAATTAATCCCTAATGCCTAATTGTATTTGAATTTTAATTTAAAATATTGTATTTTGAAAGTTTATATAAAATTTCTCACATTTTCATAGCAAGCTCCGTTGATGAAATGATGACGTGGCAATGTATACACACTAGACAATTTTTAAATCCTTAAAATATCCCCATGATAACATTTGGATTCAAATAATAATATTAGTTTTATTTGGGAAAACGTAGCTAAATTGAACAATTATGATGCTTTCTTTACATCCCAAGAAGGATTTAATAAGTGAATCAAAGATTACAAGAAAGAAAACTACACTCAAACATGCTTGGGCAAAGAGAGACAAAAAAAGATATCACAATAACAAAACAAACAATAAAACTAACAGAAAGCAAAAATTAGAACAAATATTTGGAGGAGACTCTGAAATCCGAAGGAAGCAGCGTTTGATAACGGACAAATCATACTGAGTAGCTCTGAAGATGAGGCTTGCAAAGGGAGGTTTAATGAAACAAAAGTCATTAAAGTCATGAGAAATGGTTTAAGATTTGTTGTGGATGAAAACGTACCCGACACAGTTAAACGAAGCAGACGAAAATTTGCCCGAGGACACATTAACCGGACAAAGTCATTGTGACACCCCGCCTATTTTAACACCGGGTGATCAATACGTTTTTAAAATAAAACATGAATCTAGTATAATTTCATTATCAGCACCACTGTCACAACAAGTAATAAAATGTAATTAACAACTGATAAATAAATCGAGTCTGACATAAAATAAAATTCTATCCAACTACGGGCAACAAGTCCAGAAAGAGAGACTAAAAGGAAACTGCATCCTATCTAGATAAAATCGAAGTGAGGCGGCTAAATCAACTCGTAGCATCCACCTCCACTGCTCGCAACGATATGAAAGATCTAGCCCTACTGTCCCTACTGATGTTGCATACCTGGGGTTTTAAAAGAAAAACAAGAAAAGAGATTTGCCTGCTGGTCAAAGTCCAAAAATATTTGAAAATATTTTGCAAGTAACTAAATGCTTTAAATCAATAAAAACACGTAGTGTATTACTTCACAATTAATTTACCTGTCGCATTCACATGAGATAAACACCTCACCTCTCATTTACAGTGCGTACCTAACGCATTCATTTTATTATCCTAATTATGCTACCCAGTCTAACAAGGCTACCACCGCTATCAAAGCCCATCCCACTAATAATCACCATTATCTAACCAAATGCTACCCTCACTAGGTATACTTTTATAAACAATAACATAGTTGCACACTTGCTATGACTAAAGGTACACACGAATACAAAAACATAGCTATACCCGCTCTATAGACAGATATACTCACAATATAACAACATAACTACACACACGCTATAAATAGATATACATATCACATATCGTACACACACACACACACACACACATATATATATATATATATATATATATATATATATATATATATATACAGTACTGCTCTTGTGCGGATTAGCCCGCATTTTAAGAGTGCAGACCGAACATGTGTCACCTGGCGGTGAACCTAGAAATTATAGGCTAAATTATTGGCACACTATCTCTCTCTTATATGGGCTCGTCGCCAGGTGACACATTCCTGGTCCGCACAAGAGCAGTACTGTATATATATATATATATGGTATGCTCGTGCCTGAAGGCACGATGATAATTTTTCAAAGTATTAAGTCGTGTATAAATTAAGTCGAAATGTTTTTATATAACACGAATAATTGTATAATGATTTAAAACATTTAAGGAGTGTTTTCTCTGCTTCCTCTGTTTATACTTCAACAACAATACTAATAGTCCATTTTGGACCTACATTAATGTCTCTAATATATCAACACATCTAGATTAAGAATGAAAGTCTATACAAAAATACACCATTATCAAAAAGAGGTAAAAGCCTGAAGACACAAAACTTTTTTTTTCAAAGTATTGAATGGTGAATAATTCAAGTCAGATCACTTTTTACAACACAAATAAATTTAAGCAATTTTGAAAATTTGGACAAAGTTTCCTTTGTTTATAGAACTATCCACCTTGCTTAAAAAAGAAAAAAATACTCCAAGAACAAACTAATAGTTCGTAACAATACTAATAGTCATTACACCAAACAAACCAAAAATTATCAAGAATGTTGTACATGAAATAATTAGAAGTCCTAATTCTGGAATCGTATTAGTATTTATAATGTCAATCACAAATTGGAATAAGTTGTTAAAACATAGAATAAAACAATCATAGTGTTGATATGAAGAATGTTACTCAAATCGTTCCCCTTTTCAAATGTATGTCACTCCATAATGCGTATGAAAGTATTTTATGTAGGAGGAAGAAAATATCAATTAGAACCTTGTCATATAAACATCACACAAATGTAACTTTCTTGAGGAACAAAATGGCAACTACATATTGAGTAAACACAATTAACAATGAAAAGTAGTGTATAACATTGAGGTTCTAAACATATTAATTATAATCAGTAGTTAGGATAGTGTTACTTTCCACTCTTATATTTCCATGAAACTACAGCCAGCACAACCCTCCCTCCTATTGAACATGATATATGAAAATCATTTTTTTCTTACCACTCGAAAAATCCCATCATTATATCTAATATCATGTTAGGCAACCAATTAAGAATTTGTTTATAATAAATATATTAGACATCCTCAATAAATTCGCCCCAAAATAAATACCATCCAAATATAAACACCCACATTCCATTGGAGCCCAATTTAGACAATGTATATAGATTACCCAACATTCCATTAGAGCCCAAATAAAACTTGGTTTAAAAAATAATTTTGTGGTAATTGATGGAGGAGGTGATGATAGTACCGGATGCGATGTCGTCCAAGAACCCATCGACATCATCTTCGAGTTATGTCCTCCCGTTGAACTTCCCTCTCCTCTTAGCCTTTCTAGCCTTCGATATCGCTCAATTCCTTAAGATACACAGGTATAAGGAAAAGAGATGGGATTCTAAAAGAATTCCATCATCACATTCTGCAACTATGAGAAACAAACCTGTCGAGGTTTAAAACTAATAATTTTTTTTAACTTCAAGTCATTCTTGCCATTCAATACAACTTGGAAGTCATGTGTTAAATCACAAACATAAATTGTAGGCTGTTACAATATAATTAAAACATGATCCTTACAACTAACATCATAGAAAGCAAGTAATTGCTCAATAACATATTGTTCCCTTGGATAAAGGAACCCATCAGGCATCAGTAAATTGGATATCAAAGGTGTTTGGATGTATCCGCCACACATTTAAGGCTGCATATTCCTCTAAACATTCTTTCAACTGAGATTCAATATATCCCTTTCTAGAAATTTGATTAGTGTAAAACTAACAAATTTAATTCCCATGTGAATCATTCCATCAGTTGTTGCTGTTGCTAAAAGTGGATTCAAGCCAAAAATGGTAGTAAATTATTAGCATACAGTTGGGCAAGTTTCTCCCAGAACATGAATGGAATATTTTATCTCACAACATTGAATTAAACAAAAAGATGTGTCAAGGTGTAGGCTATAGCAAAACACAGCCAAATCAATAAACAAAACATAAACATAAATATTGGATAGAAAGTAAAGTCACTTAATTGATTAATCTATTTTTTTCATTGTAACTAATAAAAGTCATATATATACTAAAGTGGATGTGGAATCCAAATACTAAGTTATTTAAAATTTTGAAATACAGAAATCTGTCCATTCCTATCCCATGTAGCAAAATTTTTGAGTCAATCGCATATTTTTTAAGAATTAAACGTATCGAGTAGTCATAATTGTGCTTGGAATTCAGTAATGCTTCGAATCTAACTTCAAACCATATAATGTTACATTGGGGAAGGTTCGTGAACACCCTGACTTGAATATTTATGGGGAAGGTTCAGAGGAAAACCTGAGTAAAATTTCCATTAATTCAGCAGCTGTAGAATTGCAAAGCGAGTAGAATTGACAAGAATATGGTGGCAGTACTTGTTTGCCCAATTCAGCAGCTGACTGAAATGGTCTTAGCAGGACCTAAATACTTGTTACCCTATTTTTCTCTGGCCCTTAATAAATGACTACACTGACTGAAACGGGATCACCTAATCACCTGTACAACGGTTGTTCTTCTTGTGAGAGACAAAGAACTGTGTCGTGTTGTTTTCTTTTTAAACGACATGTAAAAGGACTATAGTCCCAATTCATATAATTCATTATAAAAAATTCTACTAAGGAAAAACAGTGTGAAAAATAGAAAGCCGGTAACCTAAGAAATCTAGTGGATTTAATTACACTATGTTAACATACTCAAAATAGACCTGAGTGTACTTTCAAACATTAAACTTGTTGTCAATACTTACACCGGGCTAATGGCGAGTGTACTTTCAAATCATCCTGAGGGTGAGAAGATATGCATGAATTGCTATTTCCCTGGTTGGGTGAAGACGGCTATGACTGATTGGGCCGGGAATATCTCACTCAAGGAAGTGGCTGACAATGTTGTCTGGCTTGCATTACTTACTGACCAATATGTGAGCGGTAATTTTTTTGCTGAGACACGAGATAAATTTCTAAAGCAATTCGATTGAAGAGTGTAATATTGTGTTTGAGTTCCATTGTCATCTTCATTGTTAATCCTAGGAGAAAAAATCCAGTAACACCAGAGAAAGTGTACCACTGTAAGAAGCTAGAGAATGTGGTCTTTCCAGATTCCTCCTCTTACAGCCGCTTGGCAAGATGAAAATCAGAATGTTCTTGCCTTTCCTCAATAAATATGAAAGGCATTTAAACTACACATAGTAGACACTTATAGTCATCCACCCACAAACATGTGTATTTCGGGTTTGATGAAGTTCTTACTTCATCATATGGACATTAGGTCCTCTAATTCACTTGATGATATAGGCCAGCATCCTTAAACTGAACTGATTAAGATAATGTATTTGCCTTCAGTGGTCGAGAATCTTCAGTTTCATAATAATTTAGTGAATTACATGGTGTTGTGTCTAAACATGTCTTGATTGACCTCTGAGGTGATATAAACTTGAGCATAATTTAAGCATAATCTCCACAAAATTGTATAGCAAATGTAGTATCTCCACAAAATTGTATAGCAGATGTACTAGAACATATGTAGCAGATGTAGTAGGGAACATGTAGTAGAGAAGATGTAGTATAGCAGATAGCAGATGTAGTATAGTAGGTTTTTCTGGTACATCCACTGCATATACACGCGTCGGCATGGAAGGACAGTGGTGTCCCTTGGTTCCTATAGGCAGATAACACTTTCTTTACCCGAAATAATAATCATCAAAATCATTATCAACTGAATTCCCAATCCCATAAATCTCCTACAAATCATACCTCAATAAGAAATCACGAGGAAAAAAATTGATGAGTTAGACACACCTACACACATGATCAATATTACACATAAACCAAAAAAATATTCAGTTATATTTATCAGAATGAATCATCTATGAAAAAAGGTCTTAGCAGGACCTAAAATTGCGTACATATGATGGCGAATAAAGAATAAAAACAAAAAGATAAAAAGATTCACAAAATGTACAACAAAACCTCGTTCACAACAAATATAAACCTAGTATATATATCATAATGTTCAACAAACACTCGTTCACAACAAATATAAATCCAAAGATTCACAAAATTAATGGAATTCTCACTTTGGAATTTTGTCAAATACTTGGTAGCAAAAATTAACTCTATCGAAACACGAAGATATCGAGTCAAATACTTGGCCCCAACAATTAACATTATGTCAAAACATGTCTTATATACAAGCAAACTCATATTACGAAATTTGAATTCTAAGTCTCACTGTTACGCAGTTTCACCACTTCTACTTTATGGAAGGAAAAGAGATTGGAAACATATATATTCCAAAGAGTAAGTAAATAAATCAAATCTGAACTAAAATGGTTGGAATTAAAGGTTGATTAGGCACACAATATATACGACACAAAAATTAAGAGGGTGTTGGGGGGGGGCAAAAAAATATGAAAACTACAAAATATTGAACTATGTTGTAGGCACATAGAGTACTTACAAACTACTTGACGGGTGTACAAATCTAACACCAAATATACCAAATTTTCAAATATACCAAATGTACCAAATAACATTGATCCAACCTCTTAAAGAAAAAAAATACATATTCTAGATATATGGTTAGATGAAAATCATATTTCAGATTATCTGTGGGATGCAAACAATATTTTCAAATCTACAAAATAAAAAGGAACTCAGGGTTGATAGAGTATTAGGATGTTCATGTATAATCTTGTCACCTTCAAAAGAAAAATAAATAACAAAACCGAAAAAATAATTAGGTCCTAAAAATAAACAGATCTAAAACAAACTGAACCAAATCGAGATACAACTTAACTGAAATCAAAGTGAATAAAGCCCTATATTTATCAATATTACCACTCTCTACTCTCAAATCTGAGATACCCAATGTAGATTGTTGACGCCACTGAAATGGTCAGCAGATAAATGATGAGGATGAGATTGAAGATGAAGATAAGCATTCACATCAAACATATAAGAGACAAAATATTTTTAAAGTGGTCCGGCTATGAATAAAGCCTACGTCCACTATTATTTTATTCCCAGGGGTTTACAATAGCACAATATGGTGTAGAGAGAGAAAGAGTGTGTATCTTGTGTATGGTGTTTCTTAGTTGTCCGTCCATCGTCCCTCCATTTGGCTAAGGGAATACATGTATTTATAGTGATGGGAGTTAAAGATATACAATGTATTTATACATTCAAACATTTATATCCATATACAATGAATTTAACTGTTAGTCTTCTAGGGTGGTTGGTAAAGAGATACAATGTCTTTATACATTCAGACATTTATATCTATATACAATGAATATAAGTGTTGGCCTTGTATGATGGTTGGTCTTCCTTGAGTTGCTTGGTATGCTATGTGTTGGTTGGTTTGCCGACCCACTCTCCTCGGGTGCCGATTAACTCTCCTTGGGTGCCGAACAACTATAAATATTGCCACGTAGGATGACATGTGTACTTTTCTGACTGGTCCTCGTAGATGGAGAATTTATGCATCAACAGAAGCCCCCAATGCTCTATGCTTAATGGTTCACTCAAAGTATGGAGTATTTATTCTGCAGTGTTGCTCGGTGCTCGTGAAATTCTCCCGGACGACACTTTCTTTTGCGGAACTCTGTTATTCGAGAAAACGTGTGCTATGTATCACCCCTGGGAATTTGGATGCTACCATGCCATAGTATGCAGCTTGTAGCTTGTCATAATCTTCAAGTATATTGATTGGTTTGCTAGCCGACCAACTGCCTTCTGTGCCGAGCAACTGAGTACTAACTTCACGCGCTTAATTTTTTTGATTTATGCTCCTCTGAATACTTCGTCGAGCAACATACTAGCTTTTGAACCCAACTCTTAAATCTGATTAGTACCAAGCTAGGGGTGGACTTCGAAACATTTTCATACAACTTCTTCTTCAATATTGGTCGGGACAGTAGTAGTAAAGATCTCAGTGATGTAGATGTTAAATCTGACTCCTGAATGTGCATAATAACTCCTGAATATGCCTCCTGAACTTCAATATGCCTCCTAAACTTAAATATCAAAACTAATTCCTGAGCAAGAAAAATAACTCTTGAATGATGATTGGTCGGGGCCCCGACCGTGTGAGTTTGTGGAGTTTAATTTGATGCTCGACTGCATGATGTTATGAGAATGTGCCACCGAATGAATAACTAGATCTGTAATAGAAGCCCCCAAGTGTGGAATATGAACTTTGAGTGCTTTTTCGGCCTTGAAGTATGTTATTTGACAGATTTGCTCCACCTGTTGTCTGATGTCCGACCAATCGGAGTTGTTATTTGCTGATTAACCTACCAACTGGAATTGGTGGTGAGAGATGACCGACCAACCGGAATTGGTGGTGATAGATGACCGACCAACCGTAGTTGGTGGTAATAGATGTTGCTTCCCGACCAACCGGAGTTGGTGGTAATTTGCTTGCCGACCAACCAGAGTTAGTGGTAATAGAATTGTCGACCAACCAGAGTTGGTGGTGTGTTGCTTCCCGACCAACCGGAGTTGGTGGTAATTTGCTTTCCGACCAACTGGAGTTGGTGGTAATTTTCTTCCCGGCCAATCGGAGTTGGTGGTAATTTACTTCCCGACCAACCGGAGTTGGTGGTAATTGATAATAAATGCTAGAGACTTCCTCGACGTTGACCAGCAGATTGTTGGGAATAAGATATAATAAATGCTGGAGACCTCCTCAACAGATTGTTGGGAATAAGATATAATAAATGTTGGAGACCTCCTCAACAGATTGTTGGGAATAAGATAATATAAATGTTGGAGACCTCCTCGGAGCTAACCAACAGATTGTTGGGAATAAGATAATACATGTTGAAGACTTCCTCAGAGCTGAATATATATAGATGTAAGAAATTTTCCGAGCTCCATGCTGAGATAAATATAAAACATGCATAGACATAAAGAATGATTTAGAATAATAATAAATTATCTTGCTGATCTGTTGAGGCAAAATTGCATAATGCCGAATAAGAATAATATTTTCCACAATATAAGAATTACCCCGACCAACTATCCGTTGGGGGTGAAATATAATAAATGTTATAGTTCTCCTCAGAGCTGAATATGATAATAAGTATCTCGTCGAGTTCCATGTTGAGATGAATATAGAATATGAATCCCAAGGGATATATAGAATAATTTGTGCTTGATCCGATATCTGGGCCTGAATATAAATAAGAATTTCCCCGACCAATTATCCGTTGGGGGTGAAATGTAATAACTGTTGTAGCTTTTCCTCAGAGCTGAATATGATAATAAGTAATTAGCCGAGCTCCATGATGATATGAATATAGAATATGAATCTGAACGGATATATAGAATAATTCGTGCTTGAGCATAGATCAGAGCAATAATAAAATATATAGTTCCTTGTTGAGGTGAAATTTCATAATGCTGAGAAATGATAATAGTTTCCAGAAGTTTAAAATTATTTCCGAGCATTCGTTGGAGTTGAATCTTGTACCTGTAAAAATTAATAACTTGCTCTACCATATGTGTAGGCTGAATTGATTAGTCATGAGAATAATTTACTCATACAATCAATATATGATATGTATATGCTTGAGAAATAAAAATATTAATTTCAAAAAATGAAATAATATATGTTGGCTGATATGTCGAGGAAAAATTGCCTGATGTCGAGCAATAATAGTTTCCAGAGGTTTAAGATTGTGGATGAGCTTTCGTCGGGATTGAATCTCGTCCCTATTGAATTTTAATAAGTTGCTCGAGCCCCTAAGATTCTACTGCTGCCGACCAACATTTGGTGACGTCTTAGGTTGTAGAATATATGGTGCCGACCAAAAAGCAAATGGTCCCCGACCAGCAGAGTGATTTCGTTGATCAACAAGAATAGTGCATTGATATTGTCGACCAACTGTTGGATGGTCACCGAATAACATTAGATGTCGCCGACCAAGAAGTGGATGGTTGGATAGTTTCCGACCAGTAAATTGGACCCTTCAAACAAGACTGAGATGTCACCGATCAAGAAGTAGATGATCGTCGGCTTGCGGTTGATTACACCGAGCGACAATATGGGTCTCCGACCAACAATAAGATACCTCATAGTTGGATAAAATTATTTCAACGTTGCTGATGGATCTTCACATCTTATCTTCGACAAACAAAAGTGGTCTGGTTAAGCTTCCTTTTAATAAAAGATGGCCCAAGATGATGCCGACCAACCATATGGATGGCTGACCAGAATATCTCGAATCCTTAGATCAGAAAAATAACATTCGATGTAAAATTTAAGCATTAAGAATGTTAATTAAATGAATAATCATCTAATCCACTAGATCGTGTGATTTCGACAAAGAAACCCTGTGATGTGATGAACGAGGGGACAACATATCAAATTTGTGCCCAAAGTCTTGATATGGTCATGATTGTTTTACTGATCCTCTTTTACAAGAGGTGGGTAATGATTTTTCTGGTGAGAAAAAATTAGTTTTTATATTGATCCCTTACTATTCCCCATTTTCATAGATAAAAATATACTGAATGATCGAAATTATTACCAAATTTATATCAAAATCTATCAATGAGACTTTATTGACCTGGATGGCATGTGAACCAAATTAAGTATATAGCTCATAAAAATTAATGCAAAGAGACTCAAACTTGAAGAGAGAGAAAATAGATCTGGGTCATGATTTCCATGAGAAAACTTTTTATTGTCTTTAAACTTTTCCCATTCTTTGATTAAAAATATGATGGGAATTTGAATAGATGTCAAAGATCATACAAAATTTATAATGAGAATTATCAATGAAAAATATCAAATCTTACCACCGTCGTATATATTGGTATATGTAATCATTTAAAATATTTATTCCATGATATAAAATTGAAACTTGAGAATCAATCAAAAAGTTATGATTTACGAAATCCACTATTTTTCAAATTTCTAAATAAGAATTAATCTAACAGTTGTGGTTTTAAAATCATGATATGCAATATTTTGCAGATAAAAATTGGACAATTAATTTATGTATATAAACATAAAAATCATGATTGAATCAAAAGATGTATGTATAATATATAATTGATTATACATAGAGAAAATAAAAAAACTTAGCTTTTGATGGAGAACAATGCTTGTAACACGTTCCCACAGATGGCGCCAATCTGTTGAAGACAGAAAATGGTCCATGCCATTTTAGTGGCGTCAACAGCAGATAAATGATGAGGATGAGATTGAAGATGAAGATAAACATTCACATCAAACATATAAGAGACAAAATGTTTTTAAAGTGGTTCGGCTATGAATAAAGCCTACGTCCACTATTAGTTTATTTCCAGGGGTTTACAATAGCACAATATGGTGTAGAGAGAGAAAGAGTGTGTAGCTTGTGTATGGTGTTTATTAGTTTTCCGTCTGTCGTCCCTCCATTTGGCTAAGGGAATACATGTATTTATAGTGATAAGAGTTAAAGATATACAATGTCTTTATACATTCAGACATTTATATCCATATAATTTGAGTTTAACTGTTAGTCTTCTAGGGTGGTTGGTAATGAGATACAATGTCTTTATACATTCAGACATTTATATCTATATACAATGAATATAACTGTTGGCCTTCTATGATGGTTGGTCTTCCTTGAGTTTCTTGGTATGCTATGTGTTGGTTGGTTTGCCGACCAACTCTCCTCGGGTGCCGATTAACTCTCCTCGGGTGCCGAACAACTATAAATATTGCCACGTAGGATGACATGTATCCTTTTCTGACTGGTCCTCGTAGATGGAGAATTTTTGCATCAACATAGATGAACACAAATCAAATCTGAAGAAGAAAACAATCATAAATCAAACATTAAAGCGGGACCACATGGGTTTTCATGTACAAAATCAAAAGATTTAAAATCGTATGTATATTCTCAAAAGAGACATTACCTTGCTTGAAATCACACAACCATGTACATGTATAATCATGTCACCTGCAAAAGAAAAATAAATAACAAAACCCAAAAAATAATTATTTCCTAAAAATAAACCGATCTAAAATGAATTGAACCAAATCGAAATAGATCTTAACTAAATCAAAATGAACAAAGCCCTACATTTATTAATATTACCACTCTCTACTCTCAAATCTGAGATACCCAATGAAAATGAACACAAATCAAATCTGAAGATGAAAGTAATCACAAATCAAACATTAAATTGGGACCAAATGGGTTTTCATGTACAAAATAAAAAATATAACATCGTATAAATCATATTCTGAAAAACGTCATTACCTGGGTTAAAATCGCACAATCTGGAAAGAGAGAAACAGAGAGAGGGAGAGTGGGAGTGAAGTATTGGAAAATGACAGCTAGGTTTGAAAGATTAGGTAAAGGGAGAGAATGGGTGCAATTACTATTCTACCCTCGTGATATCATCAAGTAAGCTTATGACATATATAAGTTTAATACTTTATTTTATATATATATATATACAGTCCTGCTTTTGTGCTGACTAGTCCACATTTTAAGAATGTGGACCGAACATGTGTCATCTGGTGATGAGCCCGGAAAAGAGAGAGAGTGTGCCTATAATTTAGGCGATAATTTCTAGGTGCGCCGTTAGGTAACACATGCCCGGTCCGCATTTTTAAAATGCAGACTAGTCCTCACAAGAGCATTATTATATATATATATATATATATATATATATATATATATATATATATATATATATATATATATTGTATAGGGGGCTTGATAGTAATTTTGAGATTAGAAGTAATTCCACATTAGCAACAGTGTTTTGGGATTAAGGCACCGTGGCAGCTCAGCGTGGTAGCTCAAGCGAGGCAGCTCAGCATGACAACTTATATTTTAGCTTGTTGTATTAGTCATATTATATCTTTGTTTATATTCATTGTAAGCTATAACGTTTGTAATCATGTAACGAGAATAATAAAGAGTTTTTGTGTGAGGATAAACGGTACTCGCGAGAGACCAGGCTTGGCAGGGCCTGGGAGAGCTTTCATGCTCTATCGAATGACCTCATCGCGGGAACTTTAGAGGGACTTGGTTTGGAAGATTGATAAGTGAGGCACTGTTGGGGCTTGTTCCAACCATCTTAGATACACTTGGTAAAACACCGAAGGACCCTTACCGTGGAACCTCGGGCGGAGCAGCTTGGAGTTTCATCGGGCGTTGAGTTATGAGCCAAACAACCCTCTACTTAATGTCACATCTACTATAGGTGATGTCACTAGCCAGCTAAACAATATCAAACCTACACTTGAGTAAACCACCATGGTATTTCGAGTTGTCAGGCAGTTGGTGAGCCACCTCTGCGATAACAGCCCCCCTGACACACAGTGGTTAGGCAAAAGGCATGTCTTGGCGTTTAATATTTATAACGTGGAGACAACTAGGGCATCAGGAATTTAATGTTGTGACATTAAGTATGAGGGATGTCTTTCATATTCTTTAATGACTGAGTTGCCTCGGGGAGGGTGTGGGGACTATTTAAGGACCCCAACCACCCTTGAGGAGAGGATGATCTTTTGAAAGTTTAAGAAGTTATTACTAGAGAGAATACACATCAGAGAGAGTTATTACAAACCAGAGGTCTTATTCACTCGCCATTATCATTTATTATGAAGCTTTTAATATGTGACAAAGATTCTTGAGAGTTCTTGGTGTGTTTACCTGCCTAGCAAGGTGTATCTAGGGTGCTTACTTCTCTCTCCCTCTAGCTAAGTTACTTCTAAGTTCATTACCATCCTCTGAGTTATACACAAGAGATTTGTTAGTTTAAACTGAGTCTTATCTTCTTTAAGTTTGTGTTTACATGTTCTATCACTAATTCAAGGTTTTGGTAGATTAACTTATCATTACTATACTTCAAAGGGGTTACGCCTTCATCTTATCTAAAGTACCCTCTTACATTTGGCGACTCTGCTGGGGAGGCATTCTTATAAGTAGGGAGTATGGCGCAAGATAATGGTAATCGAAGGCTCAACTTTGATGACGTCCAATACAATAAAGAATAAGCTGCAAGAGAATGGGAGGCTCTAGGGGATGGGGTTCCTCGAATAGAGGTACCTCCAGTTCAGGCGATGACAGGCGCTCCTGGGGTGACACAAGCTTCCACGAGTGCAGGGTTGGGACCCACTCAGGTGGCGCTCCTTATGAGTAAGTTTTATGAGTTTTTGCAAACTCCGCTAGCTTCCACGATGCTGGGAGGATTGGAAACCAGTTCCTTCGTAACACCAAGGGCAGTCCCAACGGCCCCACCAGGTGCAGGTGTAGCGGGAATGGTCCCAGGAAGCATACCCTTTGTTGTGAATCCACCCGCGGGAACCTCAGGAGTTTTAACGGCCCCAACGATGATAACTGCTTCAGCTGTAACGGGTACTCAGCCCATGGTCCCTAATATACCCGTATATACCCTCGGCCATGCCGAGGGCGCCCTGCACTTCATCAGGATCCGGACGACCCTTCAGGGGGCCGACCCCCATCAGGCCCAGACGACCCTCCAAGGGGCCGACCTCTCATCAGACTCCGGACGACCCTTCAGCAGTTTCCGGATGACCCTTCAGGAGGTCGACCCTTCAGCAGGCTCCGGAAGACCCCTCAGGGGGCCGACCCTTCAGCAGGCTCCGGATGACCCTCCAAGGAGCCGACCCCTCCAGTAGGCCAGAAGACCCTCCAAGGGGCCGACCCCTCCAGCAGGCCCCAGACGAACCTCTGAGGGTACGACAGTATGAGGCCTAAATTAGGCCAGACTCACTACCGAAAGGAACTTTGCCCTCGGCCTCGGCTCATAGGCCGAGGGTGACATCATCACAGCGCGTGGTTTGGGAGACGCGTGGAATAGTGTGCATGAGGCTCACATGGCACATGGAAGATCGTTATAACAAAATCATACCCTCACGTGAGGGAATATTATGTCATCATTTGGCATCTACAGGTGTCAACAGGGGATTGGCTAGATCATCATTCACATGCACCATGCATACTTGGGGGGTACACTACGCCCCCCAAGACCTATATAGTTGTCACTTACAACTCTACATGGGATCGATCAATTTTATTGTAACCCTAGCTAAAATCTGCTTGTACACACAGTAGAGAGAGAAAGTGAGCTTATGTGCATTGTATCCAAGGCCATTAGTGCCCATACTTAGTGGATCACACACTCAGAGTGGATGTAGGCCAAATTGGCTGAACCACTATACATCATTGTCTTATTTCCTCTTATACTCATCCCCTTCTACATACTTATACACTTATACATCTCTATGGCTGCCATGGTTGTTTGATCTCATCATCACTTATCCGGTGATGCTAAATCTTAGCACCATCAGTTTGGCACCGTCTGTGGGAACGAGAAGCCATCTCGTCCCTTGTACAGCTTGATCTCACTGGGCACTCTGGTGGTGAGCCAGCTCTCCCCCTGAGAGGAGATGTTTCACCATTGAAAGAGACCCACTAAGGTTCTCAAGCTCACCAGTCTTTTTTCCAGTTCAGTTGTTCACAGCTCAAACACATGGCACCTGAAATGCCACCGCCACCGCTTCCCCCGCCGGATGATGGGGGAAGACCCAGTTCCAGTCAGCCGCCACCTCAGTCTGAGATGGCTGATGTGGCGGCAGCCTTTTAGTCTCTGGCAGCAAGCCAGCGGATGATGCAGGAGCAGTTCACAGCTCTAAGCCAAAACATGCTAAGACCACCAGGGGTTTCTCCTGAGATGATTAATCCGACAGCAGCTCCAGGACATCATGAGGCCAGGGGACCATCCCAGGCACCACGCAAAGACCTGCCACCCCCTCAGCGGCGTAGGGATGTTGCTGACCCCCGGCGTCTACGCTTGGGGAGGCAAGGAAAACCTTTCCCTAAGGACAGGTATGGCGATCTGGAGGGAGAGGAGGCCCCTATAGAATGCTGGGAACCATGTGAGGTCTCCAATAATACTGTACGACCTCTCCAGGATAGTAGAGGAAAGAGCGGGAGACCAAATCCTGATGATCGCCCGAGAGGCTCTGCTTTTGATCGCTTAAGCAGGGGGTCGGCCTTTGAGAGGCTGGGCCCAGTAAATGAACTGCGGAAAAAATTATCCAGGTCAGGGAGTGCTACGAGGTCCAGGAGGGAGGCAGCAGATGGCCGACCCCAAGGACGGGATGACGGTTAAAGGAAAGTAAACAGCCAACACAGACCTGCCGCAGCAGAACCCTCCGTCCACCTTAAAGAGGCGGCAGGGGATAACATCGGCCAAGCCAACCCTGCGAGGCCCTGGAATGACTCGATTGAGCGACTAGAGGACAAGATCGGCGATATACTAAAGATCCGGGACTCTCTTCAGAAGGGATAAACCATAGGCTCACCCTTTGTGGCGAAGATAGTCAACTTCCCTACGCCATCAAGGTTCAAGCCACCTGTGGTCACCCCAAGATACGACGGGAGCACCAACCCTGTCCACCATGTTGAGATATATCAATCAGCAGCAGACATATACTCTATCTCAAATGAGATGAGGTGTCGTACCTTTTCTGGTACCCTGACAGGGGCTGCACATGTTTGGTACACGTCTCTTCCAAAAAATTCCATTAAAAACTTTAAGCAGTTAGCAGACCGGTTCATCCACAACTTTTGCTTTGGGGTGAGGCCACAGAAGAAGACCACCCACCTGCTCTATGTTAAGCAGGGGAAGAATGAGAGTCTGAGGGACTACATAGCCAGATTCAATAAAGAAAAGCTGGAGGTGGAAGACTATGAGGAGAGCATAGCTATGACATCCCTGATTGGAGGACTCCAAAAGGGGAAGCTGTTATGGAAGCTTGCTGAAGACCCTCCGAGGACGATGGCTGAATTGTTGTCGACAGCAGGAAAGGTGATGAATGCCGAAGAGGCGATGGCCGCAAAATACGAAGACGAAAAAGGAGGCGCTAGTGGGGGTAAATACCCTAAGAAGAACAAAGAGGGGAAGAAGAGGTCCACGGACGACAAGTTCGCTTGTTACACCCCTCTGACGATCAGCTGTGAGCAGATACTCAATGAGATAAAGAGTGACCGATCCCTGAAGTGGCCTGAAAAGTTGAGGGCCGCCCCCAACAAGAGGAATAAGAACTTGTGGTGTGAATTTCACCAAGACCACGACCAAGTAACAGACAAATGCTTTGCTCAAAAAGATGAGATTGAGAAGATGATGAAAGAAGGGAAGCTAAGAAAGTACGTCGACAAAGGTGCCTTCAAGAGGGGCCGAGGGGATGACCCCAGAAAGAAGAGAGGCGATGCATGTAGAGAAGGACCTAAAAAAAGAGGGGACGACCCTTCTGATGATGAGGACGACCCTGACCTCCCACCGAGAGACGACCAAGGCCCTGTCAAGAGGCTTAATATGATCTTGATCGGAGTGGGAATGATCTCCGGGGGTCTAGCAGGAGGAGGGTCTGAGGTCGCTGACAGGAAGGCCCATGTGGCTGAGGCCAAGGCAGTGACGAAGACGGTACACTCAACCTCCCTGAAGGCCAAGTCAGAAAAGAGGAAGAAGGTTGATATGGACACCCTGATAGTGGGGTTCTCGGGAATGGACTATAAAGGCCTCCTAGCCCCACACAACGACCCACTCGTCATCACTACTAGGGTGCACGGGTGTGAGGTGCCACTACACCAAATCTGCCCATTTGTCAAGGTCATTGACCTTGACAAATCCAACTTGTCAAGGTCAATGACCGTGACATTTCGAGGCGAGACAACTTTTTTTTTCACGGTCGTGTCAAGGTCAGTGACCGTGACATGTTTTTCACGGTTATAAACCGTGACAAAGCCATGACCCTTTTTAAAAAATTGTCACGGTCAATGACCGTGATAATTCTAGGTAGAATTTAAAAAAAATCTGCTGGGCAGTATGGCCACTGCCACTGCCCAGCAGTATATTTGTGCATGTTATAGCAACGTTGTATCTGTTCCAAACATCATATATCCAACACAAACTAAAGATAATGCAAATATATATTCATGACGATATAATCCAAATATTCAAAGTAAAAATAATATACATGACGATATAATCCAAATATAATTAAAATGGACAGACTTAAAAATAATGTTACTACATGTCTTGGATAAAACTGAGGAGGTGAGTAGGCCACACGACATACGAATTGACGCACCCACTAATATACGTCGTGCCGCATTGTTCGCGCAACCACAATAGGGAGTTCTCCTTCCCGGGTATGACATGCGCGATGAGCACCCTGGACTCCATCTCTTGAAGCACACGTGCATGGACAATTCCACCCTCGACGATATTCGGGTACCTCAACCCCCGCCCTATCCGCTGGCCATCAAATACGTCCAATATGAACACGCTCGGCCAACCAAGTGTCGACAATGGTTTGTTGAAGGGCGCCAAATAGGGAAGTGGATCGTCGAAGTACGAACGTGTCGGTGATGAAGCAGCGAGGTCCACATCCTCGTCATCCTGCGCCTCGTCCTCCTGCACCTCCTCCTCCACTGCCTTCTCCTTCCCTTTCCCTTTCCCTTTACGGTCTCCACCCAACGTACGCTTCATGAATGCGTACATATCTTGGACCGTCGCCTCCAAACGGGACAGCTTCGCGTCGTGTGAATCCACCATTCGAGCCAACCCGGTGTCACTCATCTCCAATACGATGATCCTAGATTTGGCCACCCGCGAGCTCACTCCCCTTGTCCTCCCCTTACGATCAGAGCCAAGCACTTGGCTGAGTGCGTCTGTGGACAAAGATGCCTTGTCGGCATCAGACTGCGACTCATGCACTTCCTTAAGCTTTGCCTGAAACGACAAAAATCACATGATTAGTAAAATAAGTAAACTAAAAAATTATAACGTAATTAACAATAATTAAACTGTCGGATTACTTACAATCTTGGCCGCGACGCTCGGGGACACCTCCTTGTCCTTCCCCTTCTTCGTCCGAAGAGCCACATGAGTATCGAGCCTATGTGGCTTACCCCCTGGCCCACTCCCTACCCCCTGAAATAAAATAAAGTAAAGTAAAATTAGTATCGGCCCCGCAAAGTAAAATAATGAAGAATAATATATTTCTGTAGTTATAGATAAATTAAATCTTACCTGCATCCTATGCTCCACCTCAGCGTAAGAGGTCCGGCCAGAGTATTGCACGTCCGTCTTTTTAGCCCGATTTTCCCTCCCCGATTGGCGAGATGCTAATTGTCGATCCTCGATCTCATTGTCAATGAACTTTTGCCATTGTGCCAATGAGATCGGCTCCTTGGGCGGGACGGATCCGCGCCATTGTATAATGGACTCTCGTGTTTTCCCAAAGTACCGTGTCCACATATTTTTCTTCCACGTCTTGTGTTGCTCCCTCAACTGCTCCAAGACAGAATCGCGTAGTTTTGGATCCAAGTTGAATTGTTCCTGTCCAACAAATACAATGTTAGTTGCGAATAAATATAAATATAAATATAAATATAAATATAAATATAAATATAAATATAAATATAAATATAAATATGAAATTGAAATTGAAATATTACCTGTAGTGCCGCCCAAACAGCTAACTTGAGCTCATATGTCACCTCCTTCCAACTCATAAACCCCGGGTCGATGACCGTCTTTAGCAGCTCGAGGGATCTCGCTAATAGCTCCGACTTGTTCTCGACGGTAATCCCAAATTTTCCATATTTGGGGAGCCTAGGGGCGGAGGAGCCATCGTCGCCTCCGCTACCACCGAACCCAGACGACATCATCATAAACAGCATCATCATCTTCGCCTTAACATCTGAAGGAGACATTTTTGCTGTAAAAAAAATGTTATTAGTACAGATAAAAAAAAATGTTAATAGTACACATACCCCACCCCCTCCCCCCGCCACACACATACGCACACACCTACACAGACACCCCACCCCCTGCCCCCCTCCACCACCCCGTCCCCCACCACACACGATCACACACATATATACACACACATACACACACATATACACATACATATTCACACGCACACACCCCGCCCCCACCCCCACCCCCTGCCCCCCTCCCCCCGCCACACACATACACACACATATACACATACCCCACCCTTATTGGCACCATGTGGGAGTATAACCCATATTGAATTATAAAGTGTGTCAACCAACACTCCCTACACACCCTATCAATAACTCCTTTTTACTTATTCGCACATGGTGTATGTTTATATTTATATTTAAGATTCACATAGTAGAGGTTAAATGAGAAGGTTGGTAGTTGTATATGTTTATATTTAAGATGTGAAATAGGAAAGAAATTCAATAACTAGTCGATATATCACAAACGACCAGAATATGAGTAGATATAGTGGAATAAAGAGTAATGAGAGTTGATATGTACGTCTTTAATAATATGAGTACATATAGTGGATATTACTCTCGTGATGTTTTGAAATGCTTATAAGAATAGTAAAGTTGAGATGAGGTGTTAAAGAGTTGGAAGTTTAAAAATATTGAGGAGTCCTTTTAAGAATATGTGTTGTGGATGAGTATGGGAAAGATGTCAGTCAAGTTTAAACATTTACAATTGGGTTGAGTGAATATTGAGTTGTATTTGTCATTGTGCGTATGTGTTACCACTAAGAGTACGTTGCATAATTAATATGATTGACATTACACAGAGTCACCAATAAGTATATGTAAGGAGTATATGCTATGTGAGATAACATAATGTGATACATTAAGGTATTTGTACAGGTTATTTGAAAGAGATGCGATATATAATAATTAGAGGAGTATTATGGAGTTAGTAAGTATGATTAAAGTTTTAAGTGGTGATGTTACGTTTAACATCCATGTTACCAAACGGGTAAGATGAGTGTATTAATGATGTTGCATAAGACTATAATGTTAAAAAGATTGGGGTAAGGTTATGATTGTAATGTTATTGTGTTGGATAAATGACTTGTTAAGATCATTGTATGTTTAGTTAAAGAACAATCAAATGATACGGAAAATAAGAATATAGTAAGAAGTTATATTGAGTTCATAGTGCATGACTACACAAGATATACGAAAGTTAGTATGGAATATTGGTTAAAAATATACATTTGGTGAATGATTATTCGTTATCGATATCTGAAAAGTAGTGAGGCTATATTTATATTAAGGATTGTAAGAACAATATTTAACATACTCTAAAACTTCAAAGATGATGCGGATAGTATCCAAAGTCAAATACATATATTTGGTATTAAGTGGAAGATGAGAAGATGACATGTGATAAGTTGGTATTGTAATATGATGTTTATCATTTGAAGTAATGAATGGAAGTTGGAGAGATGAACTATAAGAAGTTAGTATTGTAATAGAATATTTATTATTTGAAATGTTACACGATGATAAGGATGGACTATCACTACACCAAAAACAGCATTTTGGCACACCCTGATATTAAAAATCTGGCACGGTTTAAAACTGTGCCAGATTTTGGCACGGTTTAATAGAAATTTGGCACACTTTAAAGCAGTGCCAAAATTTGGCACTGTTTTAAAGTGTGCCAAAATTGAGTACACTTTACTAGGATATAAAATACCACAAAATTTTGGGACATTTTAGTTTCCCTCTTCTCTCTCCTTCTTCGTCTTCTCCCCCGCTCTCCCCTCTCTCTCCACCAAAAACCCAAGCCTACCATCGGGTCACCAAAAATCCAAGCCCTATCATCCGCTCTCCCCTGCTGCGTCGGCCCTATTCCTGCCGTCGCCTCCCCCCTTGGGTTTATCCCCTGCCGTCGCCCCTATTTCCGGGTTTATCCTCCTCCGGTCACCTCCCCCGCTCCCCTGGTTCCGGGTTTTTGATATTCCGGTGTCTTGGTTTTGATATTCCGGTGCCGTCGCCCCTATTTTCTCAGTTTGAGGTATATATATATATATATATATACTGCTGACTTATATACTGATAAGAGGGTCTGGTAAGAGAAGGATCATTCAAGTGGTTGATTAAAAAACGGAGCCCATTTCACGAAGAGTTCGAGGAGATGGGAAGATCTCCATCTGCTGGAAGGAACTGGATGCCAGAGCTCTCCCCTGTAGCAAATTTAGTGGTCCGTAGATGCTCAAAGTAAGTGTACCTTAACACATACTCTTTGTACAAACGTGTGTATATACTTATATAAATATATATATACTGATTTATATCATATATATATATATATATATATATATATATATACTGATATATAAATATAAAATCATATATACTAACTGATATATAAATATAAAATCATATATACTGATATATATTATATATATACTGATTTATATACTGATTTATATCATATATACTGATATATAAATATAAAATCATATATACTGATTTATATATATATATATATATATATATATTCGATTAAACTCTAGAATTAGATTTAATCTAGAATTATTTAGAATTGTCTAGAATTATTTAGAATTATCTAGAATTAAATCTATTTTATTAAATCACTATATATTAGATTTAATTCTAGATAATTCTAGATTAAATCTAATTCTAGAGTTTAATCTAATATATATATATATATATATATATATATACTGAGGTGGAATTAAATCTAATATATACTGATTTTTGGAATGTGGAGATAACTTTTCAATAGTCCAGTTTAGGAAAGAGAGAGCCATGTGCAGCTAACATTTTCAGTCTTGAGGTGGGTGATATAGGAGGTGATTGTGTTTTCTTGGCAAGATCTGATGGGGGTGATGGGATTTCCAAGCACTTGAGGTGATTGTGTTCTCAAAGGCCCAGTCAGGGCACACTCCCTCCAAGGCTGTTGTCGCCCCTCTAAGGTATTTCTCATATTAATTTTTTGAATGGGTTTTTTGTTTTGCAACAAAATGCATTTTTTTGGCACAAAAATGGTTCAATGTGCACAAAATGCATTTTAGGGCATAATAATCTCATATTAATATTTAAGTGTTTAAATGCTAATTGTGCTTGTTCATGTTTGTGACAATGTTAATGTGCACATAGAGGGGTAAAGCTTGGATAGTCCAATTGTTAGCTGCGGCCTGTTTCTCGCTAGCAACAAAAATGGAGGAGATTGAAGTGCCTCCCATTGTTGATTTACAGGTGAGAGAAAAATTAATGTGAATATTTATTTATTTCATTATATATTGATCCATTTTCCTTTCTGATATGTTCTTATATGTAATGGACATATGGATTTTTGTGAGTAGGTAGGAGATCCCAAATTTTTATTTGAAGGCAAAACCATACAAAGAATGGCGCTTCTTGTTTTGAGAACCTTGAATGGAGATCCCAAGTTCTTTCATAGACTACTTTCTTAAAAAGATTAACCATGATCATCTTCCATCACAATCTTTGATCTCTAGATCAATTCAATACATCTTAAGCACAATCAAAGCTAGATTATTCACTATATATATATATATAATAAAGCACAATATAACGCGTGTCCTAATGGCACATAATGATACCTAATTATACTCATAAAAGGGACATGTTATCAATTTCACACACGTGTTTGTATAATCATATATGGGTACTGTAATATTAAAGAGTTTGATCCAGTGCTCGGTGGGAATTGAATGCAGGTTTGGAGATCAAAAGGCCAGCATAGGCTGCCAATGATTTGTTTGGTTTTGTTTTACAAATGTTCAACTCAGGCCAGTTCCATCCAATCATAATCAAGTTACTACAGGTAACTATTATTTAGTACCCATTCATTAACCTTTTAAAATGCAATAAATTATTTCTACTCAATATTTATAGTTTATCTTTTTCATTCTATATCTGATCATTCCTTTTAAAGTTTGAAAATCACTTCATGGCTTACTTTATGAGCTTATTTAGTTAAATTGGTGGAAGGGACTTGCTGGTGGTTTGGTTTTGGAATTTGCTGTTGCTGTTGAGTTTATATTAAATGTTAAAACATGTTGGATTTAACGAATAAACAAATGAAACTATGTCAAAATTTTCTAAAATCCATAAACGTTCAAAATTGATTAAAAACATACCGTTAGAGAATATGACGATATAGGAGGATATAGGAGGCACGAACACCTCGCACGGGACCAATGTAACTTGTAGGAACTGACCGCGTAGCCCCGGGTCTCCCGATTTGAGAGTATGACGATAATCTGGAAAAATCACACTTAGAGTTAAAAACATGCCATTAAAGGGTGAAAACCCAAACCAACCCCCAAACGATCCCGTAGGAGGCACAAACACCTCGTACGGGACCAATGTAACCTGTAGGAACTGATCGCATAGTCCCGGGTCTCCCGGTTTGAGAGTATGACGATGATTTGCAAAAATCACACTTAAGACTTAAAAGCAAGCTGTTAAAGAGTGAAAACCCAAACCAGCCCACAAAACAACCCCGTAGGAGGCACGAACACCTCGCACGGGACCAATGTAACTTGTAGGAACTGATCGCATAGTCCCGGGTCTCCCGGTTTGAGAGTATGACGATGATTTGCAAAAATCACACTTAAGACTTAAAAGCAAGCTGTTAAAGGGTGAAAACCCAAACCAGCCCACAAAACAACCCCGTAGGAGGCACGAACACCTCGCACGGGACCAATGTAACTTGTAGGAACTGACCGCGTAGTCCTAGGTCGCTCGATTTGAGAGTATGACGATAATCTGCAAAAATCACTTTTAGAGTTAAAAACATGCCGTTAAGGAGTGGAAACCCAAACCAGCCCCCCAACGACCCCGTAGGAGGTACGAACACCTCTTACGGGACCAATGTAACTTGTAGGAACTGACCGCGCAGTCCCGGGTCGCTCGGTTTGAGAGTATGATGATAATTTGTAAAAATCACACTTAGAGTTAAAAACATGCCGTTAAAGGGTGAAAACCCAAACCAGCCCCCAAACGACCCCGTAGGAGGCACGAACACCTCGCACGGGACCAATGTAACTTGTAGGAACTGACCGCGCAGTCCCGGGTCGCTCGGTTTGAGAGTATGACGATAATTTGCAAAAATCACACTTAGAGTTAAAAACATGCCGTTAAAGGGTGAAAACCCAAACCAGCCCCCCATCGACCCCGTAGGAGGTACGAACACCTCGCACGGGACCAATGTAACTTGTAGGAACTGACCGCGCAGTCCCGGGTCGCTCGGTTTGAGAGTATGATGATAATTTGCAAAAATCACACTTAAGAGTTAAAAACATGCCGTTAAAGGGTGAAAACCCAAACCAGCCCCCCAACGACCCCGTAGGAGGCACGAACACCTCGCACGGGACCAATGTAACTTGTAGGAACTGACCGCGTAGCCCCGGGTCTCCCGGTTTGAGAGGATGACGATAATTTGCAAAAATCACACTTAGACTAAAAAACAAGCCGTTAAAGGGTGAAAACCCAAACTAGCCCCCGATCGACCCTGTAGGAGGCACAAATACCTCGCACGGGACCAATGTAACTTGTAGGAACTGACCGTGTAGTCCCGGGTCTCACGATTTGAGAGTATGATGATAATTTGCAAAAATCACACTTAGACTTAAAAACAAGCCGTTAAAGGGTGAAAACCCAAACCAGCCCCCCAACGACCCCGTAGGAGGCACGGACACCTCGCACGGGACCAATGTAACTTGTAGGAACTGATCGCGTAGTCCCGGGTAACCCGATTTGAGAGTATGACGATAATTTGCAAAAATCACACTTAGACTTAAAAACAAGCCGTTAACGGGTGAAAACCCAAACCAGCCCCCCATCGATCCCGTAGGAGGCACGATCACCTCGCACGGGACCAATGTAACTTGTAGGAACTGACCGCGTAATCCCGGGTAACCCGATTTGAGAGTATGACGATAATCTGCAAAAATCACTTTTAGAGTTCAAAACATGCCGTTAAGGAGTGGAAACCCAAACCAGCCCCCCAACGACCCCGTAGGAGGTACGAACACCTCTTACGGGACCAATGTAACTTGTAGGAACTGACCGCGCAGTCCCGGGTCGCTCGGTTTGAGAGTATGACGATAATTTGCAAAAATCACACTTAGAGTTAAAAACATGCCGTTGAAGGGTGAAAACCCAAACCAGCCCCCAATCGATCCCGTAGGAGGCACGATCACCTCGCACGGGACCAATCTAACTTGTAGGAACTGACCGCGTAATCCCGGGTAACCCGATTTGAGAGTATGACGATAATCTGCAAAAATCACTCTTAGAGTTAAAAACATGCCGTTAAGGAGTGGAAACCCAAACCAGTCCCCCCAACGACCCCGTAGGAGGCACGAACACCTCGCACGGGACCAATGTAACTTGTAGGAACTGACCGCGCAGTCCCGGGTCGCTCGGTTTGAGAGTATGACGATAATTTGCAAAAATCACACTTAGACTTAAAAACAAGCCGTTAAAGGATGAAAATCCAAACCAGCCCCCGATCGACCCTGTAGGAGGCACAAATACCTCGTACGGGACCAATGTAACTTGTAGGAACTGACCGTGTAGTCCCGGGTCTCACGATTTGAGAGTATGACGATAATTTGAAAAAATCACACTTAGACTTAAAAACAAGCCGTTAAAGGGTGAAAACCAAAACCAGCCCCCGATCGACCCCGTAGGAGGCACGAACACCTCGCACGGGACCAATGTAACTTGTAGGAACTGACTGCGTAATCCCGGGTAACCCGATTTGAGAGTATGACGATAATCTGCAAAAATCACTTTTAGAGTTAAAAACATGCCGTTAACGGGTGAAAACCCAAACCAGTCCCCCAACGACCCCGTAGGAGGCACGAACACCTCGCACGGGACAAATGTAACTTGTAGGAACTGTCCGCGCAGTCCCGGGTTGCTCAGTTTGAGAGTATGACGATAATTTGCAAAAATCACACTTAGAGTTAAAAACATGCCGTTAAAGGGTGAAAACCCAAACCAGCCCCCAAACGACCCCGTAGGAGGCACGAACACCTCGCACGGGACCAATGTAACTTGTAGGAACTGACCGCGCAGTCCCGGGTTGCTCGGTTTGAGATTATGACGATAATTTGCAAAAATCACACTTAGAGTTAAAAACAAGCCGTTAAAGTGTGAAAACCCAAACCAATCCCCCATCGACCCCGTAGGAGGCACGAACACCTCGCAAGGGACCAATGTAACTTGTAGGAACTGACCGCGTAGTCCCGGGTCTCCCGGTTTGAGAGGATGACGATAATTTGCAAAAATCACACTTAGTTAAAAACATGCCGTTAAATGGTGAAAACCCAAACCAGCCCCCCAACGACCTCGTAGGAGGCATGAACACCTCGCACGGGACCGATGTAACTTGTAGGAACTGACCCCGTAGTCTCGGGTCTCCCGGTTTGAGAGTATTATGATAATTTCCACTCATATATGTAATTTTATAGTTTAAGTAAAAAAAAATTTTGCAAATTATTGGGTTACTAATATCGTATCTTTTTTGTATCCTATTTTTTTTGCAGGATAACAGTTTATCGTTGGCATTTATTCACGTGGAACACACAGAGAACTCAATGGTTTACAACAAGGGATTTATTCATGATTCCATTTTTTTGTGTCATGGCCGTGCGGTCTTTTGTTGTTTTATTGTTGAGTTTTATGGCCTCGCAGGCTTTTGTAAGTTAATTGTTATATTTTGTGGCCGTGCGGGCTTTATATTAGGCAGGTTTTGTATTAACAGGTTTTGGAATGTCCAAAAAATAGAGGAAACTCTGCCCAATTTTTTTTGGGCATGTAAACTATTAAAGACTTGTAATATTTTGAAGTTTGTATGTACATTAATTTATTAACAACGTGCAATATTATTAATTTGTGAATTTTGTGCTTTCAAATAATTTTTTTTTATAAAAAATTTGGCACAGTTCAAAATCGTGGCAAAAGTGTATCATATTTTGGCACGATTTTGAACTGTGCCAAATTTTTTTAAACTGTTCTGAATCTGGCACAGTTAAAAACTGTGCCAAAAGTGTGCCAGAAATATCAAATTCTGGCACGGTTTAAAAGTGTGCCAGAAGTGTTCCTATTTGCCCAAATCTGGCACAGTTAAAAACTGTGCCAAAAGTGTGCCAGAAATATCAAATTCTGGCACGGTTTAAAAGTGTGCCAGAAGTGTTCCTGTTTGACCAAATCTGGCACAATTTTGAGCCGTGCCAGAAAAAAATTGCCATTTTGGAACACCTGATTCTGGCACAGTTCAAAACTGTGCCAGATTTGATCTGGCACAGTTTTAAACCGTGCCAGATTCCTGTTTTTGGTGTAGTGTATGGGAATGAAGTGAAAAACGTAAAGAATGATGTTTTATTTATTAAGAATTTTCACTCATTGTGAATATAAGAGGACACGATGGATAATCTATTATGTGCGAATGTTCAACATACGTATATGAAGGTATGACATAATATATGAGTTGGGAATTGACTTTCATTGATAAGAAATCACTAGATGTTTATCCTTATGTATGAATGATAAAATTGCTTATGTGTTGATTGATCCTGGTTCTACACATTCTTTATGCTTTTCTTTATCTATTGCATCTTAATAAACCACTATCATCATTAAATTATGGTTTAACTATTATTACTCAAGTGGGGAGGATTGGTTTTTATTGATAGAGTGTGTAGGGAGTGTATGGTGCGAATAAGTAAAAAGGAGTTGTTGTTGGTTGATAGGGTTTTTATTGATATGGTGCGAATAAGAACTATGTGGGGGTATAACCCATATTGAATTATAAAGTAAAAATCTATAAAATTGATGTCTACTTTTAGTGTTGTGTATATATTTTAGTTGATGCCATTATATTTTTAGCCTAATTAGATTCTAAGGTTATCTCAATTTATATTTTTCTTTTTCTATCTAATAATTTTGAGATTCTAAGGTTGATGCCTATTTTTTATCTTGAGATTCTATATTATAACGTATGTAAAAGTTCCGTCAATACCATTTCGTTTTAATTTTGTAATATTATGTTTTTTTCAAATATTTTAAAAGTTATTAAATGGGTGCCCCACCCCCACCCCCTGCCCCCTCCCCCCGCCACACACATACGCACACACCTACACAGACACCCTACCCCACCCCCTGCCCCCCTCCACCACCCCCTCCCCCACCACACACCACCACACACATATATACACACACATACACACATATACACATACATACACATACATATACACACGCACACACCCCGCCCTGCCCCCACCCCTCCCCACCCCTACCCCCACCCTGCCCCACCCCCCACACACGCACACACATACACACATATATATATACACATACACACATAAATATACACACAAACATATATATAAATGGAAGAGAGAGAGAGAGAGAGAGAGAGAAAATCGACCGGAAAGTAGAGAGAGAGAGCAGCGTCGAGAGAGAGAGAGAGAGAGGGAGGGAACGGTGGTAAGGAAAAAAGAAGGGGGTAGGGTTTTAGCTGTAAATATTGTCACGGTCGTGTCAAGGTCATTAACCATGACAAGTATTTAAATAATTATCACGGTCATTGACCGTGACAAGTCCGTGGCAAGTAAATTTGTCACGGCCTTGTCACGGTTGTGTCAAGGTCAATGACCATGACACAAAACGCGTGTTTTTTGTCACGGTCAATGACCTTGACAAGGCTGGCCGGCTGAAAGGTGACAATTTGCCCATTTTAGTGTAGTGTGCCGAGGATATTGGTCGACGGGGGCAGTTCTGCAGATGTAATGTTTTGGCCGTGCTTCAAGGCCTTAGGTCTCAGCCGTGCTAGACTCGTCCCATACCATCATCCATTGATTGGATTCAGTGGGGAAAAGGTTCATCCCTTGGGAGTGTATGAGGCCGATGTTAGGATGGGGGACGAGTGGCCGAGATGGCTTACCAAGAAGGTCAGTTTCTTTGTGATGGATGAACATGTGTTTTCGGCTTACAACATCATACTGGGGCGTGTGGCCCTCAAGGGGTTTGAAGCTGTGTCGTCTACGGTCCATCAGATGATTAAATTTCCTACCCCTTATGGGGTGGGGGAAGTTCAGGGAGACCAGAAGATAGCGCGATAATGTTACTACAACTCCACTGAAGAAAGAGAGGTACACAAGAGGGCTACAACCACTTACAATATTGATACCCTAGACCCCAGGGATGAGACGAAGCTAAATAAAGGAGAGGCCGTAGAAGAGGTAGAATCCATCATCCTCGATGAGGATGACCCAGAAAAAATCGTCCAAGTCGGCAAGTCTCTGAAGCCCAACATCAAGGAAGACCTCATTAAACTGTTGAGGAGAAGACGAAGCGTCTTCGCATGGAGTCATGTAGATATGCGAGGGATTGACCCTGAAATCATGTGCCAAAAGCTCAATGTGGTAGAAGGAGTGAGGCCGGTAAAGCAGAAGAGGAGAATTTACTATAGAGAAAAGTATGAGGTCATTAGGGATGAGGTCAAAAAATTAGAAGACGCTGAGTTTATCAGAGAGGTCATCTACCCCGAATGGCTGTCCAATGCAGTCATTGTTTCAAAGGCCAACGGGAAGTGGAGAATGTGTGTGGACTTCACAGACCTCAACAAGCACTGTCCCAAAGACAGCTTCCCTCTCCCCTGCATTGACCAGATGGTAGACGCTACCGTAGGCCATGAGCTCATGAGCTTCATGGATGCCTATTCAGGGTATAACCAGATCTTCATGAACCCTGAAGACTCGGAAAAGACAGCCTTCATCACTGACAAGGGGACATACTGTTATAGGGTCATGCCCTTTGGCCTAAAAAATGCAGGGGCAACGTACCAGGGCCTCGTAAATAAAATATTCGAAGACCAAATTGGGAAGTCTATGGAGGTCTATGTAGATGACATGCTGACTAAGAGTTTGAAGGCAGAGGATCATGTGGCAGACCTGGAGAGGACCTTTAACACGATGGACAAATACCAAATGAAGCTTAATCCGGCCAAGTGTGTCTTCGGGGTCGGAGCAGGGAAGTTCTTGGGGTTCATTGTCAACCAAAGAGGCATCGAGTCCAATCCTGAAAAGATAAAGGCCCTTGTGGAGATGAAGACCCCCAAGTCCATTAAAGACGTTCAGAGGCTCACAGGGAGAGTTGCTGCCTTGAACAGGTTCGTATCTAGGGCCATAGACAGGTACCTACCATTCTTCAAAATTCTCAGAAAACCCTTCGAATGGAGTGAAGAATGCGATGAGGCCTTCAGGGAATTAAAATCATACCTGGGGTCTCCCTTGCTGTTGTCACGACCCGTGCAGGGTAAACGACTTTACGTGTACCTCGTCGTCTCAGAGTCAGCCATCAGTGCAGCCATTGTGAGAGACGAATATGGAATACAGAAGCCTGTGTATTTTAACAGCAAGGCACTCCAGGGGGCAGAGAAAAGATATCCAAGGATGGAGAAGCTGGCCTATGCCTTGATCCGTGCATCAAGAAAGATGAAGACATACTTCCAGTCCCATACGATGGTCATCCTCACTGATTCACCCCTTAGGCAGGTTTTGCACAAGCCTGAAAAATCAGGGAGGTTAATGGCCTGGGCTATAGAACTGGGGGAGTTTGACATAGTGTATCAGCCTAGGACGGCTATTAAGGGGCAAGCATTGACAGACTTCACGGCTGAGTTTACTTGGGAAGGTGATGAGGCCGAGGATGAGAGCCTCAGGAAGATAGATACCCGACAGGGTGAGTTCACCAACACGGCTACAAATAAGGCTGAGAGGAGCACCGCTAGGAGAAAAGTGGTTGAAAATGAAGAGGGAAGATATCTGTTTAGACAGGGGTCACTCACCGAGGGTGGTTTCTCAGAAGAACACACCGTGTGGAGTCTCTTCGTCGACGGGTCCTCTTGCGAAAGCGGGAGCGGAGCTGGGTTAATAGTATCAGCACCCGACGGTACAGACATTGAGTACGCCCTGAGGTTCAACTTTAAGTCCTCTAATAACGAGGCTGAGTATGAGGCCTTAATAGCAGGCCTCTCCTTGGCCAGATCACTTAGTATCGACCAGATTTTGGTTCACAGTGATTCGAGGCTAGTAGTGAATCAGATACTAGGAGCCTACGAGACTAAGGACGCGAGGATGGCTAGCTACCTTGAGAAGGTGAGGTCATTACTGAAAGGATTCAGAGAAGTGAAATTAAAGAGGATACCTAGGCTCGACAATGGCCGTGCTGATGCCCTTGCGAGGTTGGCCTCGACAACTAGGACAGACATCAGGATGACGGTCCCAGTAGAAATTTTGCTTCAGCCAACTATTAAAGACGCTGAGGGAACACTTGGAAATTGCCTAAATGTTTCTCAGGAAGCTTCGTGGATGGACCCTCTGATCAGGTACATTAAAGAGGGGGAGATGCCAGAAGCAAGGCAAGAAAGGAAGAAGTTGAGATACCGAGCTGCAAAGTTCACCGTCATTGGGGATACCTTGTACAAAAAGGGATTTTTACTCCCCTTACTCAGGTTCGTGCACCCATCTGAGGTATCATCCCTTTTGCAAGATGTGCACGAAGGATCGTGCTCAAGCCACATCGGGGGCAGATCCCTAGCGAAGAGGGTGATCACCCAAGGGTACTGGTGGCCGACCTTGGGGAAAGACGCCGCGGTGTATGTAAAAAAGTGCGATAAATTCCAGAGATTTGCCACCACCCCTCACCAACCCCATCAGCCTCTTACCTCCATTACATCCCCATGGCCATTTGCAGTGTGGGGGATCGACCTTGTAGGAACCTTACCAAGAGCAGTCAATAACTATTGGTCCCTCATCGTAGCTATTGACTATTTCTCAAATGGGTGGAGGCCGAACCAATGATGACGATAACAGAGCACAAGACCTTCCAGTTCATCTGGAAAAATGTTATATGCAGATATGGTCTCCCCAGCACCCTCATCTTGGATAACGGGACTCAGTTCAAGAATACCTCTCTACAGAAGTACTGTGAAAGGGTGAGTATCAAATAATTCTTCTCCACCCCAGGCCGACCTCAGGCCAATGGGAAAACAGAAGTTACAAATAGGACAATCCTAGATGGAATCAAGAAGAGGCTTGAGGAGGCAAAAGGAAGATGGGTCGACGAGTTATATGCTGTGTTGTGGGCATACAGGACGACAGTGAGGACCTCTATCGGAGAGACCCCATTCATGCTAGCTTATGGCTCAGAAGCCGTCATCCACACCGAGTTTGAGTTTCCTACTCACAGGGTCCAAATGTATGACCCCCAGAGAAATACAGAAGAGAGGAGACTCGACTTAGACCTGATTGAGGAAATGAGGGAGGACGCTGAGATAAGGCAGGCCGCCTACCAGCAGAGGACCGCAAGGTTTTACAATCAGAGGGTGAAACAGAGGCCAATCGCAGTGGGGGACTTGGTCCTCAAGAAGAATTGGCAAAAGCCCAACAAGCTCCATCCTAATTGGCACGGCCCATATAGGGTCATCGATGAAGCCGTCCCTGGGACCTATAGACTAGAAAACCTACAAGGGGAACCCTTTTCCAACCCCTGGAATGCAGATCATTTGAAAAAATACTATCAATAGTGTTGTAAGGTCTTGATGGACCATAATTGTAATAGGTGTTGCTCCGACAGAACACTTGGAAAATTAATGAGAAATACCAGTGTTCCTCTCATCCTGTGTTCATCAGTTCTAGTACGCATGGAAACATCTACAGAGTACTACCCTCGGCTATAATGAGGGTCAATGGAGGGAACGACCCCGCCATTGTCCTCAAGAAAGACGAGGGAAAACTTTGTAAAAAACCATTAATTTGATAAGTTGAACCCTCGGCTATAATGAGGGTCAATGGGGGGGACGACCCCACCATTGTCCTCAAGAAAGACGAGGGAAAACTTTGTTAAAAACCATTAATTTGGTAAGTTGAACCCTCGGCTATAATGAGGTTCAATGGAGGGGACGACCCCGCCATTGTCCTCAAGAAAGACGAGGGAAAACTTTGTTAAAACCCATTAATTTGGTAAGTTTAACCCTCGGCTATAATGAGGGTCAATGGAGGGGACGACCCCGCCATTGTCCTCAAGAAAGACGAGGGAAAACTTTGTTAAAACCAATTAATTTGGTAAGTTGAACCCTCGGCTATGATGAGGGCCAGTGGAGGGGACGACCCCACCACTGTCCTCAAGAAAGACGAGGGAATACTTGTTAAAAACCATTAATTTGGTAAGTTGAACCCTCGGCTATAATGAGGGTCAATGGGGGGGGGGGGGGGGACGACCCCACCATTGTCCTCAAGAAAGACGAGGGAAAACTTTGTTAAAAACCATTAATTTGGTAAGTTGAACCCTCGGCTATAATGAGGGTCAATGGAGGGGACGACCCCGCCATTATCCTCAAGAAAGACGAGGGAAAACTTTGTTAAAACCCATTAATTTGGTAAGTTGAACCCTCGGCTATAATGAGGGTCAATGGAGGGGACGACCCCGCCATTGTCCTCAAGAAAGACGAGGGAAAACTTTGTTAAAACCCATGAATTTGGTAAGTTGAACTCTCGGCTATGATGAGGGCCAGTGGAGGGGACGACCCCACCACTGTCCTCAAGAAAGACGAGGGAATACTTGTTTAAAACCGTTAATTTGGTGATTAACCCTCGGCCATGATGAGGGCCAGTGGAGGGGACAACCCCACCACTGTCCTCAAGAAAGACGAGGGAATACTTTGTTTAAAACCATTAAGTTGGTTATTAACCCTCGCCTATAATGAGGACCAGTGGAGGGGACGACCCCACCACTGTCCTCAAGAAAAATGAGGGAATACTTTGTTTAAAACCATTAAGTTGGTTATTAACCCTCGGCCATGATGAGGGCCAGTGGAGGGGACGACCCCGCCACTGTCCTCAAGAAAGACGAGGGAATACTTTGTTTAAAACCATTAAGTTGGTTATTAACGCTCGGCCATGATGAGGGCCAGTGGAGGGGATGACCCCACCACTGTCCTCAAGAAAGACGAGGGAACACTTTGTTTAAAACCATTAAGTTGGTTATTAACCCTCGGCTATAATGAGGGCCAGTGGAGGGGACGACCCCACCACTGTCCTCAAGAAAGACGAGGGAACACTTGACTAAACCATTAGTTTGGTTATTGTAACCCTCGGCTATAATGAGGGTCAACCCAGGGGACGACCCCTCGATTCACCCTCAAGAGAGACGAGGGAGGGGTTAGTGGCATTAACAAAGAGACAACACAAATAATACAAGAGGCAAATATGGAAGACAGCAAAGGAGATGATAGTATAAATGAAATATCAAGTGTTATACAATATTGAGTACAAAAATGTTAATTACATCAGAAGGGTGTGGGCTACAGACAGCCACCTTATGGGACAATATTAGAAGGCAGGGCCTCCACATCTACAAGAGGGGTTTCCTCAATGACCACAAGTGGATGATCTTCAGACGTGCCGACCCCCTCGACTTGCACTTGGGATTCCACTTGGGTTAAAGCCTCGGCAATCAGGGGGTCGTCTAGTTGAACAGCCTCCAGAGAGGGACGAACGGAAGAGATGACGTCGCCGAACTGGAGGACGACCCACCGACAAGCCGTCCTTATCCCTCTCTCCAAGTGCTCAAGGCCAAAACCTTAGAACTCATCTGAGAGTTTATAGGCTTTCACAACGTCTTCATCGGCTTTTTTCAGAACCCCAGATAGCTCAATCTTAAACTGGGCCTCCCGATGGGTCATGGCTTCATCCTTCTCCTTCAGAAGAAAGTCTTTGGCCTTCAGGTCCTCATCATGCTGCCTCGTCAGCTCGTCCATAATTCGTGCATGTTCGGTTCTGGCACTCTCTAGCTCAGCCTTTGTAGTATCTAAGTCAGCCTGCAGGTCGGCCTTATGCTGGATAGCCCTCTCGGCCTCATGGAATTTCTCCTGATTCTCAGCCATCCATTTAGATGCCGAAGTAGAGGAGCATACAGACTGCACAGAAAAATAAACAGATGTCAAGAGGCCGAGGAAACATTTGGTGAAAGAATGCAATTGAAGAAATGAATCAAGGTCGATACCTGGGCTAGAGCGTGCAGACCATAATCATACGCTTTGCCTGGAGGCATCTTTGACAGGAAGTTGTAATCAGCAGCCGAGGGAGCAGAAAACATTGATGCCTTGGCTGCCCTCAAATTTGCAATGAGCGATGATGGCTCGGCCCTCAGATGTGTTAAGTTCTTGAACCAGAAGGCCCCCATTCTAGATGAAGAAGCAGTCCCTTAATATGCTTCGACCCTGGCCCTCGTTCGAGAATCTGGCCGAGGGTCAACAGGAATCTCAGGCTCTTTTCTTTTCTGGCGATCGGCTGTCAGCTCAACAACCGTTGGCCCCACGGCCTTCGTCTTCCTCGGAGCCTGCTGAGACTCCTTACCCTTCTTCTTTGCCAAGCCTGATAGTAAACTGGGAGCAGTCATTTCCCATAGGTAGTCTGATACACCAGTCGGACGACCTGAAAAGGGTACGACATGCGAGAAAAATGCAGAGATAAAAAGGAAACACTTGAAAAAAGTAAAAAAAAGTACAACTCACATAGTTCTGTAAGGGGGCCGACCCTCAGACCAGCTTCCTTGAGGAACCGAGGGGTCATCATCTCTTCAAACTTTGGAAGTTCACCCCCTCTCCCTCTTCCTCTCAGATATCCAACAATATCTTTCTCTTCCAGGCTAAGTTCGGGGTCTGACCTGGCCTTCATTGACGGGTTAGACCATCTTCGGGGGACCCTCGGACCATCGGTTACAGGAGATGCCTCGGCGGAGAACTCCCACTCCCCAGAGACGAAGAAGAATCTCTTCTTCCAATCGTGGTTGGAGGTTTGTGCCACATGGAGAAGTTTTTTCTCAGACCTCCTCGCCCCTAGATGATAGTACCCAGGCTGTTTGGACGAGGAGGTGATATTGTAGTAGGCCAAGAATACGTCAGCCGAGGGCTCATCATTGAAAGCGTTCTTCCACAAGGAGATGTAACCTAGTATCGTACTCTAGGAGTTGGGAGGAAGCTGAGAAGGGGCAATGCCGAGGGCTGATAGGATATCTACGATAGCAGGATGCAGAGGGAACTTGATGCCAACCTTGAACATTTGTTCATACACTGCAACCTCACCCTCTTCACCCTCAAAAACCCTCTCAGACTCAGAGGGAACCCTCATGGTTATTCCGGGGGGCACACCATAGGCATTCCTCCACAATAAGAGGTCGTGATCCCTAACTGAGGAGATATAGAACAAGGCATGGGAGGTATCAACCTGGTCATCTGAATCATCGCCCTCATCCTCAGTCCCCTCTCCCTCGGCCTGATCATCTTCCAGAGGCCCTTGGGGAAAGGCCATCTGAAAAGCATGTGGAGATAAGTTTGTCACAGGGACAGCCTCGGAGGGGACCATACCCTCGGCCTATCGGCCCGGGCTTAGATCAGACATCTCTTTTCTCCCAGAAGGTCCAGCGCCAGTTGGCGACGACACTCTCCCATCCATCTCACTTGAGTAACTCTCAGCCGGACGAGAGGACGACCCATAAGACTCAGACGGTTCAAATGGTTTTATTATGGCTAGAGGAATGGGAAAGATGGGTCGTACCCAGTTAGGGTCGTCCCCTCGTATCCTCTCCTCCTCTTCCTCTATTCGTCTGATCTCAACAAATAATTTCTCTCTCAGGGAAGGTAACTCCTCAGCTAAGCTATAAAGCCTCCTAAGCATCAAGGGGGAGACCCTACACTTGGAAGAATTTGGGGAACTTAACTACAAACAAGTTTACAGTTGACCAGGTTGGACTTTTGGATTGAAACAAAGGAATTCAAGGGTTTTGATCAAGAACACTCAAGAACCAGTTGCCGGAGAAGACACCGAAAAAAGTTATGAGACAACCCAAGGAAAATGCAGCCCTACGAGCCTAAAAAGCAAACAAAAATGAAGATAAAAGAGAGCGCTGGGGCAAAGGGATTACCTGATAAAGAGAGAGTAAGACTGTCAAAGCTCAAAGCGGTGAAGTTGCAGAAATGGCAATAAAGCTGGTAAAAGGCTAGAGAGAGAGAGTTCAGGCGCGAAGAAGAAGGGGGATAAAACTTTAAAAATCATTTAAATACCTTAGTAATGAGTGGGCCCATTACCCAAGGCAAAGCATATCCCACGAGGAGGGCATCATTAGGGCACAAAGTCCCAGGCCAAGTGTGCAGCCGCCACACCTTGGAAACATCATCTTGTCAGGTGTCATTCATCAAACAGACCATACACTTAGTCTCAAAAGCAACATTATCCCTCAGCCATCTCAGCATCATCTATGGCTAAGGGCTGGGGGGTGATTGATATACCCGTATATACCCTCGGCCATGCCGAGGGCGCCCTGCACTTCATCAGGCTCCGGACGACCCTTCAGGGGGCCGACCCCCATCAGGCCCAGACGACCCTCCAAGGGGTCGACCTCTCATCAGACTCCGAATGACCCTTCAGGAGGCCTACCCTTCAGCAGGCTCCGGACGACCCCTCAGGGGGGCCGACCCTTCAGCAGGCTCCGGATGACCCTCCAAGGGGCCGACCCCTCCAACAGGCCAGACGACCCTCCAAGGGGCCGACGCCTCCAGCAGGCCCCAGATGACCCTTTGAGGGTACGATAGTACGACGCCTAAATTAGGCCAAACTCACTATCGGAAGGAACTTTGCCCTCGGCCTCGGCTCATAGGTCGAGGGTGACATCATCACAGCGCGTGGTTTGGGAGACGCATGGAACAGTGCGCGTGAGGCTCACATGGCACATGGGAGACCGTTGTAACAAAATCACACCCTCATGTGAGGGAATATTATGTCATCATTTGGCATCTACAGGTGTCAACAGGGAATTGGCTAGATCATCATTCACATGCACCATGCATACTTGGGGGGTACACTACACCCCCAAAGACCTATATATACTTGTCACCTACAACCCTACAGGGGATCGATCAATTTTATTATAACCCTAGCTAAACTCTGCTTGTACACGCAGTAGAGAGAGAAAGTGAGCTTATGTGCATTGTATCCAAGGCCATTAGTGCCCATACTTAGTGGATCACACACTCACAGTGGATGTAGGCCAAATTGGCTGAACCACTATACATCATTGTCTTATTTCCTCTTATACTCATCCCCTTTTACATACTTATACACTTATACATCTCTATGGTTGCCATGGTTATTTGAGCTCATCATCACTTATCCGGTGGTGCTAAATCTTAGCATCATCAGTCTCGTTGGTTGTTTCCCCAGTAGCATCACCCATGGAGGAAATAAGGAAGGAAATTCAGAAAGAAATGTTGAAGTTCATGAAGGCTTCCTCGTAATCTGCTTGCTAGGTAGCTTCGATTTATGATGACTTTCGGATACCCTATCCCCAGGAATACAACGATGAGACCTATCCAGAGGACTATATCTCTCCTATCTTTGAAAAATACACAGGGAAAGGTGGGAACCCAAAGGAGCATATTAAGCGCTTTGTTAAACACTTGGGAGCGCATTACAATAATAAGAAACTTAGGTTAAGGGAGTTTTCCAAATCCTTAACCGATAAAGCATATACCTGGTACTCCCATTTAGTTCCTAACATAGTTTCTACATGGGAGGAGATGGACGTATTGTTTGTCCAGATGCTCTTTCTGGCAGAAGATGAGTTTACTTTGACCCAACTAGGTAGGGAGAAGCAAAGACCTAGGGAAGAAGTGGTGGCCTATGTTCGAAGGTTCAGGGAAATATCCCTCTATGTGAGGGAGGAGGCAAAAAAATCCAAGTTATTACAGATCTGCGCTGAGGGGCTGCTTCCTGAGTACATCTACCATCTTATCAATGAGACACGCGAGGGGACTTTTACGGCGTTCTTAAAAGCAGCGAGGAATATCTCCTTAGTGGAGCGACCCAATACGGTGGTGGTGCCCATGATGTTTAGGCAGTCGATACAATCTGTGGGAGGAAGGTCTCATCCCCCACGGGTAGGGTACACCGATGGAGCAGATGGGGGTAAGGCGTCGAAGAAGGACAGTTAGAGGAAATAATGAATTTATAAAAAGTCTTAACAAGTGTTTTCGTTGTTAAGTCACCGATATAGGTGGAGTTTATGAAAATCTTAACAAGTGTTTTCGTTGTTAAGTCATCGATATAGGTGGAGTTTATGAAAATCTTAGCAAGTGTTTTCGTTGTTAAGTCAGCGATGTAGGTGGAGTTTATGAAAAATCTTAACAAGTGTTTTCGTTGTTAAGTCACCGATATAGGTGGAGTTTATGAAAAAAATCTTAACAAGTGTTTTCGCTGTTAAGTCACCGATATAAGTGGAGTTTATGAAAATCTTAACAAGTGTTTCCGTTGTTAAGTCACCGATATAGGTGAAGTTTATGAAAATTACAAGTGTTTTCGTTGTTAAGTCACCGATATAGGTGGAGTTTATGAAAAATCTTAACAAGTGTTTTCGTTGTTAAGTCACCGATATAAGTGGAGTTTATGAAAAAAAATCTTAACAAGTATTTTCGTTGTTAAGTCACCGATATAAGTGGAGTTTATGAAAATCTTAACAAGTGTTTTCGTTGTTAAGTCACCGATATAGGTGGAGTTTATAAAAATCTTAACAAGTGTTTTCGTTGTTAAGTCACCGATATAAGTGGAGTTTATGAAAATCTTAACAAGTATTTTCGTTGTTAAGTCACCGATATAAGTGGAGTTTATGAAAATCTTAACAAGTGTTTTCTTTGTTAAGTCACCGATATAGGTGGAGTTTATGAAAAATCTTAACAAGTGTTTTCGTTGTTAAGTCACCGATATAGGTGGAGTTTATGAAAGAAAATCTTAACAAGTATTTTTGTTGTTACGAAGTGTTTTGACAGCTGAAAAGATAGCGCCACGTCATTTACAAAGTAACGCATAGGGAATAGAAAGGGTTTCCTTCTTCAACAAGTTTGAGTTTGGCGCCATAATTTTTATGAGACATATCCAATAACTCCCAACGGAAAAGATGTCCCAATGGTTCAAAAAAGCTACGATGTCCCCTCGCCACAAGTCCAAACGTTGTTTAAATGGTGACTCGGCTGCATTGGGGAGAATTTCTGCTTTTTCAAACATAGCGAAGCATTAAAAGGGAGAATTTCACTTACCAAGAATCAGAACGAGTATTTGAGAAGGTTAGTAGGCCTTTCGGGAGAAGTTCAAATAATAAAGCTAGAACGGTTGAAGTGCAGTATAAGGAAAAAGTGCTGATGTCCCTTTGTCAAAGCCCCAACGAGTCGTAGTGCTTCGGCTCAAGTACATCGGGGATAATTTTACTTTTTCCTGGAAATTATAACGTTGTGGTTCTAACGAAGGAAAGGAGGCTAAAATTTTTTCATGCAGAGAAGGTTCATCAGTTTGAGAAGTTTCGTGCAGACATTTCTTACTCCAACAAATCTCTCCACGAAGGGGCAAATGTATAGGGGGCTTGAAGGTAATTTTGAGATTAGCAGTAATTCCACATTAGCAACAGTGTTTTAGGATAAAGGCACCGTGGTAGCTCAGCGTGGCAGCTCAAGCGAGGCAGCTCAGCGTGATAACTTGTATTTTAACTTGTTGTATTAGTCATATTGTATCTTTGTTTATATTGACTGTAAGCTATAACGGTTGTAATCATGTAACGAGAATAATAAAGATTTTTAGTGTGAGGTCAAACGGTACTCGCGAGAGACCAAGCTTGGCAGGGCCTGGGAGAGCTTTCATGCTCTATCGAATGACCTCACCACGAGAACTTTAGAGGCTCTTGGTTTGTAGGATTGAGAAGTGAGGCACCGTTAGGGCTCGTCTGAACCATCTTAGATACACTTGGTAAAACACCGAAGGACCCTTATCGTGGAACCTCGGGTGGAGCAACTTAGAGTTCCATCGGGCGTTGAGTTGTGAGACAAATAACCCTCTACTTAATGTCACATCTACTATAGGTGATGTCACTAGCCAGCTAAATAATGTCAGACCTACACTTGAGTAAACCACCATGGTATTTGGGTCTGTCAGGCAGTTGGTGAGCCACATCTGCGATAACAGCCCCCTGACACACAGTGGTTAGGTAAAAGGCATGTCTTGGCATTTAATGTTTATGACGGGAAGACAACTAGTGCATCAGGCATTTAATGTTGTGACATAAAGTATGAGGGATGTATTTCATAGTCTTGAATGACTGAGTTGCCTCAGGGAGGGTGTGGGGGCTATTTAAGGACCCCAACCACCCTTGAGGAGAGGATGATCTTTTGAGAGTTTAAGAAGTTATTACTAGAGAGAATACACATCAGAGAGAGTTATTACAAACCAGAGGTCTTATTCACTCGTCATTGTCATTTATTACGAAGTTTTTAATACGTGACAGAGATTCTTGAGAGTGTTTGGTGTGTTTACCTGCCTACCAAGGTGTATCTAGGGTGCTTACTTCTCTCTCCCTCTAACTAAGTTACTCATAAGTTCATTATGATCCTCTAAGTTATACACGAGAGATTTGTGAGTTTAAAATGTATCTTATCTTCATTAAGTTTGTGTTTGCATGTTCTATCACTAATCCAAGGTTTTAGCTGATTAACTTATCATTACTATACTTCAAAGGGGTTACGCCTCCATCTCATCTAAAGTACCCTCTTATATATATATATATATATATATATATATATATATATATATATATATATATATATATATATATATATATATATATATATATATAACCACACCTCCAGAGGTGAGACCTCGCAGATGCATTCCTCGTGTGCTATCAAGCTCCAGGCATATCACGCATCACACTAATCCACCGGGTCAAAATCTAACCACCGATTCCAAATATAATCACAAATAATGAAAGCGGTCATAAACATACGTCCGGGGGATCACAACCATACCACATCTCACCTCACCGGTCTCCAAGATAACACCTATCCTAACTAATGGTTTGCTCCCCCCGCGAATCGGTTATGTTTGTTGGACTACTAGTCATCTTCTTCCTCTAGTTTTCACCTTTAAAACCTCCAAAGGCGATCCCAAGTCTCCCAAATTATCAAATTGATACCCCACATCAATATATTATCAACCCATAAGTATTCTTACATCAAATTGAACCCGAATCCATTTTTAAAACCCTAGGATTTTGACTCATTCATCAATTCAATCAAATCCCAAATTTATCAAACTTAAATTTTCATTGATTCAAACACCTTATCAGTGTTCTACATGTTCATACTTGATGATGCTTAAAAATCACCATTTGAATTTGTATATACAGTTCAATCTCAAACATATCACAACAATGGAGATATGCAAACATATATGAAAATAAGAGAAGGAGGTGAGGAGAAGAAGAAGAACACTGGTATGTAAGGGGTTCGGCTTTTCATTGGCTTTAGTCACATCTATAAAGATGTATTTAGGCTCCACTCCCAAGTATTTTTAGAATTATAAAAAGGCCGATAACCACCTAAAACCGCCTATAACTTCCCTATAATTACATATCCTTCTTTTTGTAGAGAATGACACTTGTCCAATATAGGACCTACTCCACTGTGCATGGATGTGAAGTTTTCGATATTAAATAAGGCTTTAATGGCCTTGGTTGTACAACACTCAAGCTCTCTCTCTCTCTCTCTCTCTACTGTAAATTAGATAGAGTTTGGCAAGGGTTTATAATTTTGGGATCATTTCCACTAGGGAAGAAGATGAGTATATATAGTGCTTGGGGCGTGCATTGTACCCCCAAGAATGTAAGAAGCATGTGCATGGTGAAGCCTGTCCCTAGGCATAAATGTGTAATGATGATGCAATATTCCCTCATGTTCTTTTGAGATCATGTTATAACTACCTACCCATGTGGATTGGTTATGTTGGAAACTTGTATTACACATGAGGCATATGTTGTCCTTAGAGGTCTCGACCTAGTTGAGGCTGATATGTCTGATGTCTTTTTAAGCAACTAATGAGTAGGACTGGAGTGTGGTCCCGGATGCCTGTGTGGTGCCAAGTCGAGATAAGACTGATGAGGGACTAATAGGCTAACGGTTAGGTCTCGGCCTATAAGACCTCTATGAGGCTGAGACTAATGAACTTATGATGAGAAGGCTGGTAGGTCTCGACCCGTTAGATTAGTACGAGGTCAAGACTGCTGTCAAAGGGTCGGTATAGAGGAACCCCTACTGTCTCTCTTGAGGAGTGACAAAGGTCGGCTTAGCTGAGCTGAGGCTAGTTGAGAGACGAGGCTATACTTGGGTATATTAATAACTCCCTAGGCCTTAGTCTTCAATGTGAGTAGAAGGCTGAGAGGTAAATGTTTCTAAGAGCAGATGTTGATGAGACGTCCTTGATCGAGGACTGAGATGTCCTTTCACTATCAGTTCTAAAAGGTTGGATAAGAGCTCTTGATTGAACACTTGGCAGTTATCCTATGGGTTAGTGTGTGGCCCAAGAGTAATAGTTGCAGGCATGTTATAAGAAGTTTTGCCCTAATGATGACTTCGTGGGAAAATGTTCGCAATTATTAAACCTATATATATGGTTTTAAAAAATTTCTCTTTCTTCTTCACCCTTACTCTCATGCTCAAACTCTCTCTCTATAGAAAATCCAGCCTTATTCTTTCTCTCTCTTCTATTCAAGCATTTTTCAGCCATTTTTAGCGTTTTTCTTTGTTCCTTTGGTGTCGTCTTCATCCTAGGTAATTCTCCTCCTCCTTTTTCTCATTAATTTGGAAGTTTTTAGCTATTTTTATTTACTATTTCTTTTTTCGACGAGTGTTTGATTTTTTCGGTAGCTTGGCTAGTGTTTGATTTTTTTGGTAGCTTGGCTACTGGTTCTAGGGTTGTTCTAGGAAGTTTAGGGGTGATTTAGATGTTAGGATAGTAATATAGGTTTTTTGGGGTTGTTATCCACCTTTTTTGACATTTGTGTGAGTCGCCAAACTTGTTTCGATTATCTTCTTCGACAAGCTTTCAACTTAGAGTTCTTGGTGTTCTTGAGTGAAAACGGTTCATTTTCCTTCGTTTGATCTTTTAGTCAAACTAAGTCAACCCACTAAACCATTTGTAAGTTAAGAACCTTGTATGAGATGATAAACCAATATCCCAACCTTAGTGAGAGACTTTTCAGTGAGATACGAAAGGTTGAGAACGAGGCCGAGACCAAACGTAAGGCTGGAGATGACCTTACACTTCCAATCAACCCTGTTCCACTAGTTATAATCCATCCTCCTATCTCGGAGTTTAGTAACTCAATGTCTGAGTCTTCGGTTTCTCCAGTCGATAACTTTTATGTCTCCTCTCAAGCCGAGAGTCAAGATTCCTTTATTGAGGCGATGAGAGTTCCCACTCCTAATCCTAAGGGGTCTAAGGAAGACGAGACTTCTTTTCACACCTTGTCCTCTCAGCGCGTAGAGTCCTCCTATCATCCACACCACTCTGTGAATGAGATCTCAAATTCTAATGAGCTGAGAGTGGAGGTTGCAATTCTACTCCTGCTAGGGTTAAGCCATCTCGGACATCACTAATGTCGAGTACGTCAGGAAGTGTCAAGAAGGGGCCATAACTATTCAGGATGAGCAGCTTTTGTCTGACGAGGATGAGGATCCATTTGACACCAGTTATGCCCAATGATTCCCTAGTACCTTCTGAGAGAGACTTGCTGCTATGGAGACATCAATATAGCATAAGGTTTGACATTAATATGAGGGTACTGTCCGGGCATGAGACGGCCTACGATGGTTGAGATGGTGAGGTCGTTGTCTATGAATAAATGTTTAGAGTTAACTTCAGACTTCGTGTCCATCCTAACATCAGAGTTACTTGTAGGGTTGGTTTAAGCACCATCCCAATTATCTCCAAATGCCTGGAGAATTTTGATTGGCTTCGTTCAATTCTGGCATCTCATCCATAAGACTGACCTCCCTATTTTAGTGTTCAGAGGCTACTACAACGTCTCATGCATTAAGGCACAGCCTGGTTACTATCACCTCATATACAGGATTACCATAAAGAAAGTTTTACGTGTTAACCAAACATCCAACCATCACTGGAAGCAGAGATATTTTTTCATTTCTAGTGATTGGGAGTTTTTTGCCAACACCCCTGGCATTTCCACTATGCCGAGAGTGCCCATGAAATGGGTCAAAGCCCCCTTGTTGGCTAAAATTGATCCCGATTTGAGCATAAACTCCAGGGATAAAGTCGATAAGCTCTGTGATAAGGCGAATGATAAAGGACTTGTGGAGTTTGAGAGATTGACGACTCCCAAGTATCTTTAAAAAACGGGATTGTGGGTCGGCCCTTTGTCTAAGATACATAAGTTACGGGCATTATGAGATCTTAGTTGTGACGTTCGAGATAACGAACGCACCTGCAGAATTTATAAACCCGATGAATCGAATTTACCACCCGTATCTGGATGGTTTATTATGGTGTTTGTTGATGAAATACTAATTTACTCAGCATTAGAAGTGGACCACGATGAGAATTTATGCATAGCTTTGCAAGTACTCCAGGAAAATCATTTGTATGCAAAGATCAGTAAATGCGAGTTATGGATAGGGGAGGTCAAATTTCTTGGCCATGTCATTTCAAGACATAGATGGATCCAGCTAAAGTTGAATCAGTGATAAATTGGGAGCAACCAAAGACGGCCACTGAGATAAGGGGTTTCTTAGGACTTATCGGGTATTATAGGCATTTTATCCAAGGTTTTTCTTAAATTTCTTCACATCTCACTATGATGATACAGAAGGAGGTTCTCTTTGAGTGAATAGATGAGTGTGAGTCTACATTTTAGGAGTTGAAAGTATGACTAACTTAAGTACCTATACTTATGCTCCCAAAATGAGGAAATAATTATGTCATGTATTTTAATGCATTAGGGACAAGTTTAGGAGCAATATTGATGCAAGGAAATAACGTAGTAGCTTATGCGTCAAGGTGGTTAAAATTTCACAAGAAGAACTACCCAACACATGAACTTAAGATTGGAGCAAATTTCTTTGACCTTAAGATTTGGATATATTACCTATATAGGTAAAGGTTCAAGGTGTGCTCTAATCACGAGTCTCCAACATATTTTCACTTAAAAGGATACAAATCTCAAGCAGAGATGATGGATAAAGCTCATGAAAGATAACGACTTTGGTCTGCACCATTATCCAGGAAAAACCAATGTTATAGACGACGCATTGAGTAGGAAACTAGGAGTATCTTTGGAGTAAATAAAGTGTTATCATCATAAGATGACACAAGACCTTTAGATCTTATAATTGAGGGTGAAACTGGGAGCATCATGCTTACATCTACGCGATGGTGGCAAGATCTATCATCCAACAGAAGTTATTTGATGCACAAGCTTGCGATGGAATTTTAATGCACTTTAGGAACCATATTTTAATAGAATAATCCATCGATGACTTATCGCTCGAAAAGGATAAAGGCGTTAGGTTCCAAGGAAGTTTCCTGGTTCTAAGTATTGACCTTCTCAGGGAAGAAGTCATGGAAGAAGCGCATCAGTCTCGTTTCAGCATTCACCCTAGCAATACATAGATATACAAATACTACCAGTGGTCAGGAATGAAAAGGATGTTGTGATTTTTATGGTAAAGTGTCTCACTTGTCAGAAAGTAAATGTCGAGCATCATAAGCTAGAAAAGTTATTTCAACCACAACCGATAGCACACTGGAAATGGGAGCACATAATGATAGATTTCATCGTTGTTTTGACTAGGAGTCTGACAGGAGATGATGTGGTATGGGTTGTGATCGATCAACTCACCGAGTCAGTACATTTCCTTATTATTAAAGTTGTGAATAATGTGTCCAAGCTTGCTAGACTCTGCATTCGAGAAATTATAAGGTTGCACAGAGCACCTTTATCCATTGTTTCGGATAAAGATCCTCGATTTATTTCCTAGTTTTAGAATAAACTACAGCATGCGTTGGGAACGAATATAAAACTCACCATAACCTATCATCCAAAAATGGATGGACAATATGAGATAACTATTCAGATACTCAAAGATATGTTGCGAGTTTGTGCTATATATTTTCAGGATAATTGGGTCGATCATCTATCCTTAGCAGAGTCTGCTTACAATAACTGTTACTAGACGAGTATTGAGATGGCACGATTTGAAGCCTTTTACGAAAGATCTTTTCTTTCACATGTTTGTTGGGTAAAGGTTGGTGAGAAGCATATTATAGTATCTGAAATGATTGAGGAAACCACTGAGAAAATTCAAGTCATACGAGTTAGGCTTAATACCACTTAGAGTCGTCACAAAAATTATAACGATAATCATCACTTCGATTTCAAGTTTATCATGGGTGATCATGTGTTTCTAAAGATCAAAGCTAGATCAATATTTATGCAGTTTTGAATAAAGGGGAAGTTAGCACTAAGGTACACATGACTGTTTGAGATGTTGGAGAGGATCGGTCTAGTGACATATCATTTAGCCTTACCACCATAATTATCTCAAGTACACAATGTTTTTCATGTGTCAATATTAGGGAAATATATCACATATCCGTCTCACGTTATCAATTAGAGTCAGTTAAACCTCCAAAATGATGTTTCCTACGAGACTGGACTAATGGTGATAGTAGACCGCAAGCAAAAGATGCTTCACAAGAAGACAATTTTCTTAATCAAAATTATATGGGATAGCAATGGAGTTGAAGCAACAACATAGGAGATAGAGTTTACGATGAGAAAAAAACATCCCGAATTATTTTTTGAAGTTTAATTATGCAATGTGATTTCGAGGACGAAAGTTTCAAGGTGGGGAGATTATAACACCCGTAATCTTTGTTTAATAATGAGTAAAAAATTTTGAGCATCCGTATTTAACTATATCAAAGAGTTTTAACCATGTGTGGGTATAAATGAATTTATTAAAAAATTATTATTCATCTTCTCAAGTTATAGAAATCATGGGTCGAGAGTACAAATAAAAAAAGATAAATAGAAGAATTTCGGATCGATTCGAAATTCATTCCGGATCGATCCGGTTCACCTGAGACAACAGCATGTATGTCCTTTTGAGCTGTCACCGTGTGAAATGGTTATAGTTTAAAGAGGGAACCTATCCCCACGAATTTCAGCCATAATACATGACTCTTTACGCCATCTAGCATAGTGGTGTGATCATTGAGGGATGGGGGGACCTTTAGTTTATCTTTGGTACATTATAAGAGAGAGGGTGGAGGACTTTGTCCTCACAATCCTCCTCATTTTTGCTGAAGTAAAACAACAATAAAACTAAGAACCTTGAGTCTTCTTCCTTAACCCATTTTAAATAGCTTAACCCCTATAAACATCTCCATATGTCAAGCTTGCAAGACCACCATTCCACTATTCAATTATCAAGGTTTAAGGGGGATGTTAATGGTGTTTATTTGGAGAAGAAAAAATCGCACTGAGCTTGGAAATGTGGGTTTATTTGGAATTTCTTTCTACCTCTTCTACAAAGGATTTATATCTTCAAGAGTTAGGGGTTTTACAATATTTTCAACTTTAAAATCAAGCATGCAAGTTATACGTATACATATGAAAGATTTATATGACTATTTATACTTATTATCACTATATGTGAATATAAGTTAATAAATATGTGATAAAAATGGTGAAAGTTTGAAGTTTGAATTAAGTTAAAATTTCATAATGTTTAAGGAAGTTATTACTTATGAAAATCATGTTTAAACTAGTTATTTCATGACAAATTATAAGTTGGACTTGATGAAGAAATGTAGGATGCTTATATGGATTTATTTGGTATAAATCCTTTCATAAATGGAGAACACCATATTTAATTATGGGAAATGAGTTTATTATGTAAAAAATAAATTTAAACAAGCCTTGTAATATGAAATAATAATGTTGGAAAAATCAGCATATTAATCATATAAAATGATGCTACTTTATATGGAGAGAGATTAAGAAGTCTTAGAATTAAGGGACAAAAGTGAAAGTAGTAATGTGTCGAGGTTATAATATAAAATATAGTCATATTTACACATAAAATGACACGGATACAAAGTCGAAAATTAAGGGTTGTCATTTTTTATGAGTAAGTCTTGAAATGTCAAATGAGTAATTTTTGGACCAAAAGTGTCATTTTATGAAAAGTATGAATTTAGTAGTAATCTTTGCAAACAAGAATATTATTTTGGAAAGCTAGTTTTTAATGAAGTAATGTGAACACATAAATTGATAATAAAAAGGATAGAAAGTGCAAAGTTTAATAAATTAAAAATATAAGTCTTGAAATATTTTATCACAAAAGTGTCGTGTTGAACTTATGAGTACATTTTCCAAATTAAAGGAATCTAGTTAAAAGGGTTGAATTTTATGTGGTGAAAACTCATATTTTGTAAAGTAAAACTAATAAGAAGCATTTTTGACAAAATGTGTGAAACCCAAGTTTAAAAAATGTGCGTGAATAGTGAAAAGTACGATAATATGTGTAAATGGGTATTTAAACTCAAATGTTAATGTTTTATAAATGAATGATAATCAGAGTTATTTTCAATAGTGGAATACGAGTTAAAGGTACTATGAGAACGGACATTTAATAATGTGTGAAACTTAGAATTTAAGTGTCGGGACCACCCTTATCTCAGGTATGTGGCCTCATCGAACGATAAAAAGAAAATAAATGAAAAAGGCTTAGAAATGAATAAGAAAGAAATAAAGGAAAAAGAGTTACAAATATGTAACGTGTAAAAGGCACTCAGAGGTAACCGAAAATTTAAGAAGGGCTCGGAGCCCTAGGGTGCGCTTAATGCTTAGACCCCAGATAACTGATCAACAGCATATTTCGGCATGGTGGGAGTTGGTGAAACGCCATATAACACTCATGTATTGGTACCCTTACTAATCAAGAGAAAAGATGATTGTGAGCATGGCGCTCATATTAATGTAAATACAAGTTTATGAAATGACTTGGGGATAATGTGAAATTACGTTAATGGATAATTTAACGGGATATGGGTATTATAAAAAAAAAGATTAAGCGTGAATGGACTTATCGCACGGGTTACATGGTCAAAACGTCAATTGCATGTCACGTTGCATTTTTCATAAGAACACTTAATCAAATGATGGATGATATCATACTTTTTAAAATATACTTTATATGTATAGATATTCTTTGTATGTATTACTCTGCTAGTATTTCTCCTACTGGGCGAACACGTGTACCCCACCATCCCCCCTCCCCCCCCCCGCCCCCCCCCCCCCCCCCCCCGATACTTCAAGCTATGATAAAGGCAAGGAAACTATGAGAGGCAACGAAGTATTTACGCTCCATTAGAGCTTTGTTAACTATTTACTTCAAATGTGTTATTTAAATGGAACTTTGATTACATTACTTAAAACTGTTTTGAAGCCTTTTAAACATTAGTTGTAATAAGACACGATGATGTGGATTTTCTTTAAGTGTTATTTATTTTATATAATTGGCAAAACTCTTTTTAATTCAAGTGTCCTTATAAACTTCATAAAGCTAGACATCATTTCATTAATTAAACCCAATGAATTTTATGACAAAAGTGTGGAAGCAAGATTTTATTTCAAAAGGAGGATTTTCTTCAAAGAAAATAAGGTATAAAATGATTTTCGCAATTGACCCCCGGAATTGGGGCATCACGACTTAGTATCAGAGCATTATGTTATATGTGTGCCGAAGAGTAAGTTTACATTTCGTTTTCTTTATAGTTATCTATATTCTATCATATTTTAAACTATCATCCCCTCATTATCATCATCAAACGCATCAGACAACTTATCACAATGATGAATCATCGAGAGAAATAAATAACTAAACAAACACGAGAGAGAGAGAGAGAGAGAGAGAGAGAGAGAGAGAGAGAGAGACTGCCCTAAATAGCGTGAAACAAGAATCTACATGATAACTTAGCCGTCCTTCTCTGACACCAATTTGAAAGTGTCCCTAAAGCCAGTATAGAAGGTGATCTAAATAACAAAAGTCAATTTTAAAATTTTCGAATTAAGTATAAAAACTTAAACAAAATTAACCCAAGTAAAACTTTGCACCAGTTTTAAACCGAGTTGTTCTGATATACCGATTTACCAAATTTTATCTTTTTCCCTGTTGATGAAAAAAACTAGATGATATATAATTAATCAATCACAGATAAAAATGAGTAAATAAGACAAAGGATTTTTAAAGTGGTTCAGACTTAAGAAAATGGCCTACGTCCACTGTCTGGTATTGCTAACTGTTTGCCTTGAATCTCGATAACAGGTTTGCTATCAGATACAAAATCCCCTTCTTATGATGAGGTTACAATGTATTCATAGCCTTGAGGCTCTCCCATTGAATAGACGGTATGCCTTTAATTAATAGGCACATACATCTGTAAAATAAGAATATTCATTAAATTTGATGTTCATTGAATGTGTAGTTGTCACTTGATCTTCTTGTCGAGATGCTTGGTATGGATACTTGCTCGGCACGCCATGTAGATTGGCTGTTGAGTTGCTCGTAGCATTAAGTAGCTCATCGTGCTGTGTTGCTTGGTAAACTAAGTTGCTCGTGATGTTTGAGTAGGTCGGTGAGTAATTATATTTCTGCCACGTAAGATGCCACGTGTCTCCATATAATTGGTCCACATCAGCTGACTAATTTTTTCATCAACAGAAGCCCCCAATATTTCACAGTTGAGGTTTATTGTGAGAGTGTAGAACATTATGCCCAGATGTTGCTTGGATTATTTATCCCCATTCTTTTAGGAATTTTCCTTTGTGCTCTTGGTATTTGTGCACGAAATGGAAAACTTATGAATATTTTGGATCTTCAATAGTCGTTTGGATATTTGCATATTTTTTGTCTTCTAGCCACCGAAAACGTAAACGTCTTTTCTAGTAATAATTTATTTTCTCTTGTCCCGAGGTGAAGTATTTAAACGCGACAGAAATCTAGTTGTCTTCTAATTTTCAAATCTGTATTTCTGAACTCTTCATTTTTTTTATCTCTCTTATGCCTTCGTTCCTTTTGTCAGTCATTGTCAACCGATTTCATTTTCTTCCCTCTTCTCTATATACTTTATCATCATGGTTTATCTTGTTGAATCGTTGGATAAATTTCGGTCTGAGTTTTCTATCCCTTCTTGGGTTATTTTGGAAGAACTTTTTGGTCCTCCTGATTTATTTTCTTTGGCTGATTGACACTGGTTCCCAAGTCTTTTTGTAGCTGAGTGTGGCTTTTCTTTCCCGTCAAATCCCCTGTGTTTGGAGTTTTGCCAATATTTCGATATTGTACCAGCAAGAGTATCTCTAAATACATGTAGGGTGGTTAATGGCATACATATCTTAAATTAACTTCATGGAACTCGTTTGGAAATTCCAGAAATTATGTATTGCTATAGATGGGTTACCAGTGACACTACTTTCTATTTAAAAACTAGATTTTTGAATAGAGCTTTAGTTATAAATCTTCCCGATGCTAATAGAGACTACTTTGATCATGGGGTAGTGATGAAAAATTGGCAACACCCCCCATTAAAGGGAAATTATGTGTACCAAGGTCCCAAGTGTCCACCTTATGGCAATGGGATAGGTTGTTTTTATTTTAGAAATATTGCTTTCTTTGTGTTCGATGAAATGTATCACTGACATTAATTTTGTTTGTTACAGTTGACAGTAAAAGGAATCCTCCAAAAGAGACTGATATTAATATAAAACATTTAAAACTTATCTGGAGTTTGAATCAATCGATTGTTGGGGAGAATATTAGAGCTTCTTCGTATCTACTGAGATACAAAAACACCACTTCTTCATTCATTGCTCGCCCTCTTGCTCCTCCTGTGGTGATTGATCTTAACCAAATACCAACATCACGCATAAGTGAAGGAGGATCCTCTCCAAACTTGCATACTTCCATTTCTGACTTGATGATGAAGAAGAGGAAAGTTCCCACTTATTTTGATCAGTATGCTTCTGCCACTGATGGGGCAAAGGCAACCAAAAAGAATGTCACAGCTGAGGGGACAAAGAATATAGATATTGCCCCATCTAAGGGGATATCGGTATCTACTAAGGAGGTTGGAAAGAAGCCCCATCTATTCCAAAAGAGGCAGCACCTTTGATTGAAGGTGTTGTCATTACACAAGAAGTGATAGCACCTTTGATTGAAGGTGCTGCTTTAAGAAGATTGAGAACAGGTCTCGCAGAAAAACCTGCTCACTCTTCTAAGGTTGGGGATCCTGCTTTGAGTGATACTGCCCCAGTTCTCACTGCTCCAAAATCGGCCAATGATTTGATCAGGTCTTGGGTCATTCCTGAACACCAAGTTATTGATGACTCTCTTTCTCGTGATAGAATTATCGATTTAACTGGCCAACATATTACGTGAGTAAGTATCGTTAATTTTACTCATTTATCTTCAAATGTTGTATTCTCATTCTAAATCAAACTTCTTTCTTTTTCAGCTTGTGATGTGTTTTAATAGTATTCTGAAGAAAGATGAAGCCATCAGGGTTTCAACTTCCTCTGGAGCAGTGGAAGAAGCTTTTGCTGGTTTAACCAAATCTTTGAAGGAATCTTGTCAGAAGTACGAGGATGATAAGACTATCTGGGAAAATAAAGTTAAATCTTCTGAGTTAGCCCTTGACCAAGTTAATACAGCCTTAACTCTGGCAGAGAAAACTTCCAAAGAAGTTAGTGTTAAGCTTGAAGAAGCTGAACGGTGTAAGAAAGAGCTCGAGGAGAAACTAAAATCTGCTGAATAGCTCGACGCCAAGCTTGAAGATGCTTAACGGCGTAAGAAAGATTTGGAGGAGAAAATGAACTCCTCTGAAGAACTTCTTAGAGTGAACTCTTCCTCAAACAAAGAAAAGAGAAAAGTTACTGTGAAAAAATCCTTTAGTGCTGGTTGGGATAAGGGATGGAATAAATCCTTGGCTGTTATGTCTTCCCAAATGGAGTATGAAAAGTTAAGTATAATAGGGATGGATGGGTAACAACTTTAAAGAAATTGAAGGTTGTTGAAGATTCTGAGTTGTACCAGGAGCATACTCATGGCCTCATCCCTCTGTTAGAGAAGAAGAAGAAGATGAGGCTGCATCAGATGAATCTTCTATGATAGGAGAGCAAATCCGTGTTGTTGTTATTATTCAACCCGTCGAGAAACTATAACGAGCTGGTGCATCTGTCGAGCAACTGCCATCAGTGTCCGAGCAACCAACCCCTTCCTCTAAACCGTCCGAAGAAGTCGTTGGAAATAAGGAGAAGGTTTAAAGTTATTCGGGTCTTTTATTTCGTAGTTTTCTTGGATGTAACCCTTTACCGTGATGAATAAAAAATGAACTTTTGTTATTTATCTGGAATTTCTCTCTTACTTGCTCTGTTCACATCATTGTTGATTTTGTTTTTCATCTTCTCTTTGCTAGTTTGTGGCCAGGATGGAACTCTTATCAGCTAATGATACAGAGTTGATGAAGAAGTGCAATGAATATTTCAAAGCTGGTCATGCAGTCCTCACTGGGGACCAGATAATTGATATTCTCGGATCAGATGCTTCTGAACGAGCAGTTGATGCTTACCAGTACTTGAAGTGTCTACTTAATCGTGTTGTAGCCAACAATGTGGCTTATTACGAAATAATTGAAGATCTTCAAGGAACGATCGATGAGCTTCAACAGCAGTATAAAGAATCCACCACACTCTTGCATCAAGGTTATGAGAAAAAGTTCCAACAACTGAATGCCGACAAGGGATATGACAAGTACATTTCAGCTCATAAGAAAAAGTAAAGTGTGTTAAAGTTTGAAGTTGAGGAGCATAGACATATTGCGAAGATGTTAGAGTAAGAGAACATCACTTTGCAGGAGGCAATAAAACAACTTAAATCTGCTACCTCCTCTTCTTCGGGAGCCTTGGTCCCAATTAATGATGATGGTTTTTTCTTTTTAGAAATAGAAAATATTAACTTATGGGATGAGCTAGAAACCTTGAAATGAACTGGGCCTTCCATACCTGCTTATGGCAAAGCAGGATCTTCTTCCCGTGGACGAGCAAGGGCTGGTTGGGTTACTATTGATGAGACAAGAACTCAATTGGCCTTAGAAAATCAAGTCGTTCAATTGACGGCGAAGAATCAGGCTTTGGCAGAAATGTCTAGGAAAATTCAGAGTTTCACCGACTAACTCTCCAATCAATGTTCTGCTCTGGAAAGTAAAGAAATTATGGTCAAAAAGCTCCACGAGCAACTTGAGAGATTAACTTATCAATTTCATAAGCAGCCCAGGGAATTTTGGATGGCTAGGTATAATGAAGCTTTGTATCATCTTGATGCTTGTTTACAGCAGTCGAACAACGAGGGATATAACCAGGGGTGGTTGAATTCTTTATATGTTCTGAAACTGAAGCAAGGTCATTTCTTGTTGGATTATTATGAACCTAGAGTTCTTGATTTACCTGTGCCTCCCTTCAAACTTGACCTTAGTTGGATTCCAGTCCGTGCCATTCCTCGGATTTTGATCTCCAAGTATCTCGGTGATTATAGTCTTTATTCAAACTTTGAGATATCTCATCCAGAGCACTTTCTTGATCGACCATCCATAAGTAATGTCAGAATGCTGCGAGATCTGAACTTCATAAACTCCCCTTACGCATTAGATGATCCTCCAACTCGGGTGGAACCTATTTCAAAAGCAGAGGGAAAGAAACCCATAGAATAGGACATTTGTAATGAAACCAATTTCATATCGTATGTAATCTGCTTGGTTTTAATAAAGAAAGATTTAGTTTCTTTTACAATTTCATTTTCTTGGAAAATATTTTGTAGAATGCTTTTGTTATTTATTCAATGAATATATACATATATATATATATATATATATATATGCAGAAGGACGAAATGTCCTATTTGTTGTCTGATTATAGTGACTTATCACTCTTTGGGCCTAAGCAATGGAATAATTTTCATCCCATATTCCTGCTTAGTTGTAGTAATCTCATCAAGATTACCTTGTTGCCTAGACAGTGGATGCCCCGGGAGGTCATCCAACTTCTTGCCTAGTTTGGTACCAACCAACTGGAGTTTGTGGTTATTTAATTACCGACCAATCGGAGTTGGTGGTTATTGAATCCCGACCAACTGGAGTTGGTGGTTATTGAGTTCCCTACCAATCGGAGTTGGTGGTTATTTAATTACCGACGTATCAGAGTTAGTGGTTATTGAATTCTCGACCAATCGGAGTTGGTGGTTATTGAATTCCTGACCAACCAAAGTTGGTGGTTATTGCTCTGAGTTCGCATATGTAGTGTGTAACACTAATATTCCAAAAAAATTTCAACAAAAGAGGAAATATGGACGAAACATTACTTTATTCATATTGAAAGAACTGTGTTACATATGATTTACTTACTGATAGTACTTGCGGAGATTCTCTGCATTCCATGCGTTCTTGAATTCTTATCCCTCCAAAGTTTCAATTCTGTATGTCCCAGGACGAACAACTTCGATTACTCTGTAAGGTCCATGCCAGTTGGCCTCCAGTTTGTTATGCTTTTGGATCACTTTCTTCAGCACATAATCCCCTTCTTTCAAATCGCACTTTTTCACCCTTTTGTTGTAGAACAAGGTTGTTCGTTGTTGGTATGCAACATTCCTGATTGCTGCTTCTTCCTTAACTTCTTCGAGCATATCCAGGTCTAAACGCCTCATCAAGTCTCTTATGGGAGAATTGAAATTAAGCATCCTATGTGTGGGTAGACCAAATTCAACAGGTATGACAACTTCACTCCCGAATGTCAACATGTACGGAGACTCCCCAGTTGCTGTTCGCAGCATAGTGCGTTAAGCCCACAACACAGAGTGTAGCTCATTAATCCAGTTTCCCTTTGAATCATCTAGCCTTTTTTTAAACCATTCAGTAAGGTTCTATTTGTCACTTCAGTTTACCCGTTGCTCTGAGGATGGCCTGGCGCAGAATGGATCTTCTGTACATTAGATTGATGACAATATGCAGTGAATTCCTCGTTGTTAAATTGGGTTCCATGGTCGGTAATGAATGCGTGTGGGAGACCATATCTGCAAATAATATTCTTCCAAATAAACTGATAGACTTTGTCATATGTCATATCAATGAGAGGTTCAGCTTCCACCCATTTGGTAAAATAATCCACAGCAACTACGAGGTATATGAATCTACCTTTGGTCATTGGAAGTGGCCCGACCAAGTCTATCCCCCACATGGAGAATGGCCAAGGGGATGTAATGGGTGTTAACAATGCTTGGGGAGTTCTTCGGATGGAAGAGAAACGTTGGCATTTATCGCACTTCTTAGCATAAGCTGCGTAATCAGCTCTCATTGTTGGACAATAATACCCTTTTGTTGTTATCCTCCGCAAAAGAATCTAACCTACTACATGGGCTCCGTAGGACCCTTCATGAACCTCGGCAATCAATTCTTTCACTTCGAAGGGATGGACACATCTTTGTAGTCCTGCTATAACTCCTCTTCTATACAGAATGCCACTGGTCAATACGTAACGAGCAACTTTAAACTTCAGTTTCTTGGCTGCGAGTTTATCAGGTGGCACAATCCCTTCTTCGATATAAGCCCTGATGGGATCCATCCAGGATGGTCCCAAGTCGAGGGCGATGAAGTTCATCATTAAGTCTTCATCCACACTCCAATTTATCAGGATTTTTATTGGAATTATTCTTCGTAGCTCGGTGCGTGTGGCTGATGTCAACCGAGCTAGGGCATTGGCTCTTACATTCTCTAATTTTGGTATTTTGATTAACTGAACTGCGGTAAAAGTGGAGACAACCTCCATAGCCTTTGCATAATACTTGACCATTAGTTCTCCCTTTGCTGCATACAATTCGAGAATTTGATTTATGATTAACTGTGAATCACTAAACACCACAACCTACTCTGCCTTCATGGTTTTGGCCAAACTTAGACCCACGATCATAGCCTCATATTCATCTTCATTATTAGAGGCTTTAAACTAAAAACTTAGAGCATATTTTATATCAATCTCATTGGGACTATTTAAAACAATTCCTGCTCCACTGCTTGTGGCACACGAAGAACCATCCACATACAGATTCCATACAGGTACTTCATTATCAAACTCTTGATCAGACAGAGTTCCTCGGTGAAATATTTGATGCTTTCTTTTGTCTTCCCCTGCTACTTCTCATTGCTCATTGATTATCTTCTCTTGATCGTCCACGGACGAAAGTTGGTCGGGTGTTAAATTTGATGATCCCGTAACATCCACGTGTTGGTGTATATTAAGATCCTGCTCTTCGGAGGCATCAGAGTGAGTAAACTCTGCGATGAAATCCGCTACTGCCTGCCCCTTAAGTGATGACCTAGGCTCATAAACTATGTCATATTCACCGAGCTCTACTTCTCAGTACATCAATCGTCCCGATTTCTCCAGTTTATGCAGAGCTTGTCTTAATGGCATATCAGTATAAACCACTATAGTATGGGCTTGGAAGTATGGCCTCATCCTTCTGGTTGCTTCAATTAGTTCTAATGCTAACTTCTCCAGTCTTGGATATCTGATCTCTGCTCCTCGGAAGGCCTTGCTGGTGTAATAGACTGGTTTCTTCACTCCATCCTCCATTCTTATCAACGCCGAGCTAACTGCATTCTCTGAAACTGCCAGATACAAGTATAGTATTTTTCACATCAATGGTATAGATAACATTGGAGGTGTCCTCAGATATTTCTTCAATTCCTGAAAGGCCTTCTCGCATTCATCATTCCACTCAAAAAAATTTCGCAGTGTTTTGAAGAATGGGAGGCATCTGTCAGTTGCTCGTGACACAAATTTGTTAAGTACTGCAACTCGCCTTGTGAGACTTTGCACCTCCTTCTTCGTAGCCGGAGATCGCAACTCCAATAGGGCCTTGATCTTTTCAGGGTTCGCCTCAATCCCTCGTTGGTTAACAATATATCCGAGAAACATACCTTCTCGTACTCCAAATATGCGTTTGGTGGGATTCAACTTCATCTGATATTTTTCTAGTTGATCAAAAGTCTGACCTAGGTCAATTAGATGATCAGCAGCTTTCCTATTTTTGTCAGCATATCGTCAACATAAACCTCCATACTATGACCGATTTGCTCTACAAACACCTTATTCATCAGCATCTGGTATGTTACACCTGCATTTTTAAGTCTGAAAGGCATAACATTGTAGCAATAAATTCCCATTGGGGTAATAAAAAAGGTACTTTCCTTGTCCTCGAGTTTCATTTTAACCTAGTTGTAACCAGAGTAAGCATCCATGAAACTCAACAATTCATGCCCCGAGGTAGCATCTACCAGCTGATCGATTCGGGGAAAAGGAAAATGATCATTTGGGCAGGCTTTATTAAGATCAGTGAAGTCCACACACATCCTCCACTTGTTATTTTTCTTCTTTACCATCACCACATTTGTTAGCCAATCAGGATACTTGACATCCTCAATGAAAAAGGCTTTCTGTAGTTTCTCTACCTCTTCTTGTATAGCTTGATTCTTTTCAGGGCTGAACACCCTTCTTCGCTGCTTCACTGGCTTGATTTCCTTATTTATGTTGAGCTCGTGATATAAGAAACTCGGGTATATCCATGGCATGTCTTCATGACTCCATGAAAAAGTCTATTTTATGCGCCTTAGAAATGCTATCAGTTCCTGTTTTAATGATACATCCAAAGACGCACCAATTTGGGTTATTCGTTCTGGGGGTTTGTCGTCCAGAATGATATTTTTGGTAGCTTCCATGACCTGGCCTTTCACGAGCTGAGACTCGTCTCTAGGATCTAATATTTCAATCTCTTCATCTTCTATTTCATCCACTTGATATGTAGTAGTCTTCTTCCTGGATTCTTCTCGTTCCTCCTGTTCAACAGATGAATAATAGCATTCCCGAGCTACATTCTGGTCGCCTTTCACAACTCCCACTCCAAAGTTGATTGAGAATTTTAAACATTGATGTATAGTAATGGCACTGCCTTAAATTTTTTCAGACCTACTCTTCCCATGATGATGTTGTAAGCTGATTGGACATCTTTATCCATTACGAAGAAGCGTACTCTTTCTTTTCGGCAAGCATGCCATGTACCGATGAGCATGTCCAACTTGATCGTCCTAAGTGGAAAAATCTTTTCGCTAGTAAAGCCGAGGAGGGGCCTATGATATGGCTCCAACTGGGCTAACTTTAAATTCAAACTGTCAAAGCATGGGTAGAACATGATGTCTGTAGAGCTACCATTATCCACCAATACCCGTGAAATCACCACTTCTTTCATTCTCATCTTGATTACCAATGGGTCATCATAAGGATATAATACACCTGCCAGGTCATTTTTAGAAAAGTCGATGACCAATTTGTCCTTATTCACCTTCCTCGGACAATCATCTTCAGCCAAGTTTATTCGTTGTATGTAAGAACAAGCTTGGGCCTCATTGAGGTAAGCTTTTCGCTCCACGGTCATATCTCCACCTCCTGCATCTCCACCTGTAATGACATTACATTCAAATGACCCAAAATGGATTGAAAATACCTCTCGTTCTGATTGCCTTAGTCGTTTAGGGAGATCGGGGTCATCTTTGTGATCTCTCTTCTTGTATTCTTTTGCTCGACGAGGAGATTTAGATCTTTGCCTTCTTCTATTGCTGGTTTTCCCACCATTTTGGTGATCAACGTACTTAGCTAATTTTCCTCACCTGATGAGTGGTTCAATTTTATTCTGGAGAGCTATGCAACGTCTGGTCATATGGCCATGATCTTTATGGAACTCGCAATACTTGGACTTGTCCCTTTTATCTGGGTCTGCCTTCATTTTTTCTGGCCAATCTAGCTCCTTGTTGTTCTTGATCTCCTTCAGAATGTGATTTATATCTACTTTCAAGGGAGTATAATTTCCATACTTCCTCATCTGCTCCAGGGCTTGCTTACCTTTCGACTGTCTGTTTCCACCATTATCCTTCTTCTCAGTTTTACCAGCCTCAACCTTGGTCTCCTTAATGTTTGTATTCTTCTTCGCAACCATGGCTTCTTCAGGGTTCATGATTTTGGCTGCCTTTGCCATCATTTCTGCCATGGTCCTAGGTGGATCTTTGGCCAAAGTATAATATAACTTGTCCAGTAACAGTCCACTCATCAGAGCAGTAATTGCTATCTTCTCCTCATAATCAATTACCTCAAGTTTCTCGTTATTAAAACGAGTAATATAGTCCCTGGTACTTTCTCCTATCTTCTGTCTAACACTCAGTAAATGTGCTACTCGTTTTACCGATTTCACTCCAAAACAGCAATTCCCTATGAAAAGCTTTGCCAGTTGAAGGAAAGTCGCGATCTTCCCCCTGGGAAGATTATTGTACCATATCTGAGCTGACCCGGTGAGAGTTCTTGAAAACGCCCTGCATCTCATCTGGTCTAGAACCGCATAGATATCGGCAGCATCTTGGTATTGTTCTATATGGAGAACAAGATCAGTTTTTCCATCATATTTAGGTGTCACCGTAGGAGCTTTGAATTTTGATGGTGTGGGAAAGTCCATAATCGCCTGCACGAACGGTGTCCCTTGGACAAAAGTTCTTTGTAGAGGATTTTTGGCCTTAGCCATTTCCCCTAACCTATCCTCCAACCATTGAATAGAGCCTTTCCATGCATCATTTCCCACCTCGGGCCTATTTGTTCGAGTAACTGATCTCGTTGAGTTTCCCTCTTGAGACCTTTCATTACGGGCTGTTGGGCGTGATTGGGCAGAGCCTTCCCTTAGGTCGGATGGTCACTGAGAGTTCCTCGACGCAATCCTAGGAGGACTTCTATTCCTCCTAGGGGCTAGTCGATCAAAAGGGGAGACTCTACTCAACCTTTCTATAGCACTAGTCCGCTCTAGAGTTAGAGTGACATTCCGTTGAGAATTTGTAGCTCGTACTAATGAAGTCCGATCAGGTTGATACGAAGGATCACTAGATCTTTTAGTACGATATGAATCAGTACATCTGGATTCAGAGACCTCTGGGAACAGTGTTCGTCTTATTTTTTAAGATGGCAGATGGGTATTTATCTGAACACTTCGTTGTGACGATCGGACAGGCACTCCATCTCGAACAGTTTGTATAAGTTAACGCATGGTTTCCTACATGCTTGTTTGCCCTTGGGCTAAATTAGCCATTATGCCAGCCAGATCTTGAACATTTGGTGGAGTATAGGGGTTTGGAGGGACCCCTGTGTTTCGATTACTAGATTCCGGGATCTCAGCCATAGATGATGAGTTTATTGGTGAGAGACGCTATTATAATCGTTTCCCACAAACGGCGTCAATCTGTTGATGCAAAAAACTAGATGATATCTAATTAATCAATCACATATAAAAATGAGTAAATAAGACAAAGGATTTTTAAAGTGGTTCAGCCTTAAGAAAATGGCCTACGTCCACTGTCTGGTATTACTGACTGTTTGCCTTGAATCTCGATAACAGGTTTTCTATCAGATCTAAAATCCCCTTCTTATGAGGAGGTTACAATGTATTTATAGCCTTGAGGCTCTCCCATTGAATAGACGGTATGCCTTTAATTAATAGGCACATACATCTGTACAATAAGAATATTCATTAAATCTGATGTTCATTGAACGTGTGGTTGTCGCTTTATCTTCTTGTCCAGATGCTTGATATGGATACTTACTCGGCACGCCATGTAGATTGGTTGTTGAGTTGCTCGTAGCATTGAGTAGCTTGTCATGCTGTGTTTCTTGGTAAGCTAAGTTGCTCGTGATGTTTGAGTAGGTCGATGAGTAATTATATTCCTTCCACGTAAGATGCCACGTGTCTTCATATAATTGGTCCATGTCAGCTGACTAATTTTGTCATCAACAATCCCAAAGGATGCATCTAGGTGATAGCAAATAAAATGAGATCAATCAAACAACAGGCCAATGTAATAGGAAAACTCATAACGGGAAAAATCTCGGACGGCCCAGTCACACAAATTCACAATGATACGGATTTACCTAAGTTGATAGATGAATTATTCAATGACTCGATGCTCTCGTAATAATTGACACTTCTTCAATCGTTCCTCTAAAGTTACAATGCCGGAGTCCACCCACTCAAGTTGCCACAACGTGTGATTCCACACACGTCGCGGTATCCACTGATACAGACTCAGCAACCGTTTACAGATATGGAATATGGACAAACCGCTTCTTCACCACAACACCACAACACAAAGTCCACCGCGTGTAAACAACAAATCAAGTACAGTGTTCACCGCATGAAACTTTTCTCTATCAAGATTCTGGGAAACAAACTTTGGTGCCCACAAACAAGATCTCAAAGCATATAAAAAATATGAAATTTGGATTTGAAATACTTTGGGTGAATCTAGGGCTTGGGAGATTTTGGATATGTATTAGAAATCATATATCGCCAAAAAGTCCTTTAAAAATAAATACCCAAACCCTTATATATATATATATATATACACACACACACACATAAAGAGTGAGGATAATTACCACCTACATCATGCTCTATACATCATTCATACATCACATCTAGCTGTAAGCCCTAATAAATTTATTTTTTTATTTTTCTATTAACATGAACCTTTCAATAAAAAAATTAGGTCAAAATTCATTTTGTTGCTATTTTTAAAAAATCCACAAAAAATTGCTCAAAATATCTTATTTATAAGGGTTTGCACCAACAATTTTTTGTGGATTTTCTAAAAATAGCTACAAAATGTATTTTGACCTAATTTTTTGAATATGGGTTGATTGGAAAGTTAATTTCAAGAGAAAAATAAAAAAAATTAGAAAAAAAGTTTCTTAGGGCCTAGAACTAGGTGTGTTGTATGCATCATTATGTAAATGATCCTTCCTTTCTCTCTCACTATATATATATATATATATATATATATATATATATATATATATATATATATATAACACATTTTCCGAGGTGGCACATTTTTTGAGAAAGTTTGTTCGAACGAAAACAAGACCTCGTTCGAACCAAATCAAATCTTGTTCGTATGAACAACCAATCTTATTCGAACTAACTTCAAACGAGTTTCGTTATGTAAACATATAAACCTCGTTTGATGAAGTTCGTTTGAACGAACTGCCATTCTCGTTAGAACGAAACCCTAATGTCGTTCCAATGACTTTAAAATAAAAAATATTTTCTTTTAAAATCTTTTAAAAAACAACTCCAAACAATTTTGTAAAAATAAACAACCAAAAATAAATTCCAAGGATTAAAATTCATATGCATTCATACCTAAGAGATCCTCGAAAACATGAAGACAAAACATGGCATGATATGTAATCTTTGAAGCTTTGTTAATACCACTTCATCCAAACACGTCATAGACTTGAAAGATCAACAACTGAAAGCCTAGCCTATGACTCAAAATGTTTTTTCCAGAATTAAGACAATACATAAAAATTGACTCAATTAAAAACTTGTCCTTACAAATCTCCCCCTTTGGCTATTCCGAGACAAAATAAAAAAAAATATATGGGTCGTCAAACTCTCTAAAAGACTCAATCGCCAACCCTAAAAGGAAAAAGTACATATGCTAGAAAAACACATACGCTGAGTAGCTTTTCACGCTTGTAAACTTTGTCGCATGTTATAAACCTGCACACTTAAACACACCTTCAAATGCAACTTGAATATATAATAATATAAACTGCATAAGAATAAACTCTCCCTATGTCTAACAATCTCAACCTAAGTAAGGGGTCTCCCCACTTAGATAAAGATATCCTCTTAAGGATAAAGTGAAAGATATCATTTCTCCTCATTTTTTCAGGAATAAACAAAGAAGGAATGCATAAAACTATTTCTCCCTCATAAAGGAAGAAGGAAGAATATCATGCAATGGTTTAATGTGCAACAAAACTCGACATGGAAACACAATGACAAATAATCCAAACAATGATCAATCAATATAAATATTGATGCAAATATGATACCTACTTGAATACACAATAAAACATTAGATATCAATGCAAACAATCAACAAGAGATACCAATATGATCATATAGCATGCCAAATTGATCCAAAGATAATGCACATGGATTAAATTCAAACGCAATGACTCAAAACAAAATGATACCATATATATAGATATGCAAAATATACCACACACACATACACACACACACACACACACACACATATATATATATATATAGACAACCATAAAACTAACACAAAACATATAAGCTTTACACTATAGCATAGTATCGATGTGTCTAAATATGTGGGATGGAATGAATGGGCGTGAACTAGAAATAAAAAAATATGATTCAATCACTCAAAAATGTCCAAGGAGTTTTATTTAAGCACAAAACTTTATCAAACTAAGATTTAGCTTCAAGTGACAGATAGAGTGAACTCAATGAACAAACAAGCATAATACACACAAGCCTGTAATATTGATGATTCTACAATCCCGTTGATCTTCAATTAAAACACCCTCAAAAGCTAAACATATGCCATATTTTTTTCACTCAAATCGTTTGAAGATACCATTTTTAAAAATCAAATAAACAAACTCGTTGGCCTTTAATCTTTTCTTTTTGCCTCCCATTTTTTTACTCTTGCAAATGGTGGCTTTTTTACAAAGGAGATTTGCTCATTTTGTAGCCTTTCTCGTGCACCCTCATATTTTCAATAAAGATCAAACAAACTCACGGGCAATGGTTCTTACATGCACAAAACCTACATAGTCAATAGATATGTATATGACAAGATTAATGGGAGAACGTGTCATATAGCTCAAATATAGCATGTGAAGTTAAAGTTCAAAAGATCTCGTGAATGTGTGTGTAGAGATATATACAAAGTGAATCCATTAAGAAAATCAAAGTCGAACAACTCCATGCAAGCATGATTCAGAATAATCTAAGCATTGAAAATCATAACTAAATGTCTGAGAAACATGAAAACATGGAATGAAGGGGATTTAAATACACCAACATGCCACACAATATGTGTAAAACTAAACTACACATAAACCAAAAATCTTTATAAGTTTTTAAACATTTTTCAAAATGATAATAATTTATAAAAAAAAAACTCAAAAGATAAAAAAAATCTTTTTGTATTTTGTCTATAAGACCCAATAAATGAAAAATCAAAATACTCAAACTACATACAACTAGCTAACACATATATCATGATAATCATACCTAGTCATGATAATCATATCCCGTTATACTTCTCATGCAAACATGAGAATACAATCAACCATTAGATATAGCATGAGAAGTATCATGTGTAAGCATTCGAGAATCAACAAGTCTAACGGGTAAAGCCTCCAAATCATACTTCCTAACCCACATAGGTGTGATGTAACGCTTTTAGGGTTTGGGGAACCTTGGTGAGTCTAGACTTCAACATCTTACGGTCTTTTCTAAGATCATAATAAAAATTCCCAAAGATATCCTTCCTACTGCAATGTGTGAACGTATAGACATGATGAGGAATGGGACATTTGGGTTAACCTATTTAAACACCCTAGAATGGGGTTGAACCTATAAAACAAACAATGGTCTTATCTTTAGCAGTAGAATCATGGAAGCTAGTACCATCACTACAACACTACTTGATCTTTTAAATCATATTTTAACTTCAAATCCCTAGACTCAAGAAAAAATTTAGACTCCTCAAACGTTAAAGACTCCTTCTTCAAATTTTTAATCATTCCTAAAAGGTTACCTTGCTCGCCCTCAATGCAAACGAACTTATCTCTAAAAGTTTTTTCACGTCACTTCACCAAATTGACTATTTTATAAATAATTGAAAAAATTATTTATAAGTGTTTAGAACACTTAGAAAATATATAACGGTTTTTAGTCACCTTTAAAATTTGTAAGTGTTCATAACTGAAATAAATTTATCAATATAACACACAATAGAAATTATAGAACACGTGAGTATCACGTGTATCCCCTAGTAGGACTCCAAAAGTGTTCAATTTTTTTCCATCCCTTTATTGTATTTTCTTCTTTCCCGCTAGAGAGAACAACGTGGGTAAGTTGCTTCGAAATCAAAATCAAAATCGAAATTACCTGTGGTAATCAAAACCCTTCTCGCTTGGGTGCGACCATGAACAACCTGGGTACGTTGCTGTGAAATCGCCATTAAAACTCCTTCTTTTGTAAACCTTCGTTAGAAATCTTGATTTGGTAAAACGGGAGGTACGAAATCTTAACATAGATGTTCTATCTCGCTTCTCAGGTAATGTCATTTTTTTCTTGCTCTTTTTTATGTCACCATTTTTTTATGGTACGAAATCTCTTCTGATTATTGATATTGCATTTTCGTTCTAAGATTAGTTGAAACCAGAATATCTGTTTGTGTATTGCGAACATAAGATTTGGGCTTATGTATTACTTTCTAGGGTTTGTGTACGAACTCTATATTTTCCAAACTTGCTTAATATTTTATAAAATCTTAGGGTTTGTGTATGAACTCTATATTTTTGCTCAGTTTTGTGTCACGGAGAGGTATTGCCCTCACCCAAGTTTGAGCTATTTTGTATTTGGTTTTGTGTATGTGAGATGAGTACTAAAATTTGATCAAATTAGTTGTTAATTTGGCTTATCGTAACAAATCATGCGATTGATATTTTTCTTTGGAGTTTAATATCTTCAACAGTTTGTCTCCAGAGTCTTTAATAGTTTGTTTAATTATAAAATTTTCATTTCATTACCCGGAACCTATGTTACTTAATTGTGTTATTTTTATCACTTTGTAACTTTTATAAAATATATCAATTAACATTTATTTTCCATCAAATTTGTATACTTGTAGAATGTCGCCATAACTTTATAAGAGTGGACGAAAGAACGTGACAGAGGAACGCCACAGTATATAAATGGGGTTGCTACATTTATCGATTTTGTGAGGAAAATGGCCGTGGAGAAATTATGTTTGCATGTCCATGTTGTAAATGTGAGAATAGAAAAATGCTCAACCTTGAAGATATTCATTTTCATTTGCTTCGCCATGGTATCTTGCATTCATACACATTTTGTCATTTACACGGGGAAAAGGAATATGTCGAGAGGAATGACCGTTCAATCGGGGAAGATGTTGAACAAAATAATGTCGTGCCTGAAGATCCGAGGATGGAGGAACTTGTTTATGATGTGTTTGAAATGTTTAATCGAAATGTTAATCATTCGACGGATCTCATTGGTAGAGACGAAGGTGGTGAAAATGGTTCTGATGAGCTAAAATATAAGTACATACATGGTAAGGCAAGTGAGACATTATATCCATCGTGTACCGAGAAACACACAACATTGTATTTTCTTATCAAATTGAATAACATAAAGACAAGAGATGGTTTGTTGGACAATAATTTAATCGATGTCTTAGGTATATTTAAGGAGTTTCTGCCCGAAGGGAATTCAACACCAACAAAGTATCCAGATATGAAGAACATAATTAAAGAAGTTGGTATGGATTATAATATCATTCATGCATGACAGAATGATTGTATCTTATATTATAAGGAACATGCAAAGAAGGAGAAATGCCCAATATGCAACTTATCTAGAAATAGGTTTATTTTAAACGAGGAGGATAGAGTACCTCGAAAGACAATGAGGCATTTTTCGTTGATTCCAAGACTGAAGAGGTTGTTTATTATGCCATGGATTGCAAATGAAATGACTTGGCATGCTCGAGTGAAATCCATTACAAATGTTATGCGCCATCCCGTTGATTCATCAGCTTGGAAGTCTGCAAATACGAAGTGGCCTGACTTTACTGTTGAATTGCGTAATGTTCATCTTGCTATAGATACAGATGGTTTTAATCCATACGGTAGCACTAGTTATAGTTGTTGGTCTGTCGATGTTGCACCTTTAAATATGAAGTCGTCTTTACGTATGAAAAGAGAGTTTTCCATATTGTTAATTTTAACATCTAGGCCGAATACCAGGTAAAGACATAGACGTTTATATTGAACCTTTAGTAGATAAGTTGAAACAATTATGGTTCGAAGGTGTAACGTCATATGAATCCCACACGAAAGATAATTGTACACTAAGAGTTATGTTATTATGGGCCATTCATGACATTCCTGCATATGGCACTTTGTCTGGGTGCACTGTTCATGGTTATAATTCTTGTCCAATTTATGCGATAGAAGTTGACTTAGAACATCTTGGAAATAGTAAGAAAATTTGCTACCGGGTTCATCGAAGATTCCTTCCTCGCAATCACAAATTTAGGTTGGACAAACACAACTTTAACAACTATGTTGAAGATCATAAATCTCCACAAAGGTGGTCTGCTATTGAGATTGAACAGAAAGTAGCATGCATTAAGTTGAGAATTGGTAAATAAAAAATTAAAAAGAAAAGGAAACGAAACGGGGATAACAATGATTGTGCCGATTCAAATATCATAACTCCATGGTCTCAAAGGTCCATTTTATTTGATTTGCCATATTGGAAAGAGCATGATGTTCGGCATAATTTAGATGTTATGAACATTGAGAAGAATGTCACCGATCATCTTTGTCAACTATTTTGGACTTGAAAGATAAATCAAAAGACAAAACCAATGAACATAAAGATATAGAGATGATGGGGATTAAAAAAAGTTATGGTTGACTAGATGAATCTGGCAAGACTGTTAAACCTGTAGCTGCATTCACTTTAGGTAAAGAAGAAAAAGAGTGGTTCTTTCGTACCTTAAAAGAGTTAAAATTGCCAAAGGGCTTTTCTTCTAACTTGAGTAAGAATGTGACTTTAGAACTGCTTGAGTTAAAGGGACTAAAGTCGTATGATTATCATGTGATTATGCAACATTTGCTCTCGGTATTGCTTAAAAATTCTTACGCAAAGCATAAGGATTTGTTAGTTGTTATTCAGCAGTTAAGCATTTTTTTCAATGTGTTGTGCGCTAAGGTGATAAGGATGGATGTTCTTGATTTAGATAAAAAGTAATTGTTTGAGGCTAAGTTTATTTTAGAGAAGTATTTTCCACCCACATTTTTCGTTGTAAAAATCCACCTCATCATACATTTAACCGAGGAAGCATTAAAATATGGCCCGGTCAGATTTAGATGGATGTATCCTTTTGAGAGGTAAGCGAATTACGTGTGATAATGTTTTTTTAGATAAATAGTATGATATAATATCGATTTATTAGTTTTCATTATGCTTTTGAGGTATAGGTTGATGAAAATTACAAGAAGTACGTTGGCAACAAGAGGTATATTGAAGGCTGAGAAATACATTGTAGAAGAATCAACTATTCATTGCGTGATGTACATGCCAAACCCATGTGAAGGAAATCACAAGTATACGCATGAAGCTTTTATTGATGAAGAATATGTATGTGCTGATGAGGGACCTTTAGTACATGGGAAAAAAGTGAAGTTAACCACAATGATATTTGAACAAGCCTGAAAATGAGTATTGCAACAACATGATGAAGTGGATGAATGGAAAATGTGAGTATATTACTTTTGCTTATGTTTTTTTATTTAAGTTAACACGTATGATATGTTTAAATATTTTTTATTGGATGTAGAAAGTATGATCTTTACTGCGAATCTACCTTTGGGCATAATCGAAAGGGGGGTACAATGAAGGGAAAAAATGAGGGTTTTGTTCCATGGTGATTAAGGAGGTTCATACTTAAGTCGACAATATGAAAATATTTGGTTATATCTTTTTCTATTTTAGTATACTTATTTGTCATTATATTTTGTAGCTACTAAAAAAAGGATCAACTGATACAATGTTGTGGCGGTTAGCCAACGGGCCAAAATATGATGCAAAATCATATAAGAAGTATCGTTTCAATGGGTTTAAATTTTCTACATGGGAATATGACAAGCGTCAGGTAACACAAAATAATGGTGTGTTTATGAAGGTCTGATGATGCTAAGATTTAGCACCACCAGATAAGAGATAAAGATCTCAAACAGTAACAATGGCAGCAATAGAGTTATATATGTGTATAAATATATAGAAGAGGATGAGTATAAGATGAATGAAGTCAATGATGTATAGTGGTTCAGTCAATCAGGCCTACATCCACTGTGAGTGTGTGATCCACTAAATATGGGCACTAATGGCCTTGGATATAATGCTCATAATCTCACTCTCTCTCTACTGTTTGAACAAGCAGATTTTTAGATAGGGTTACAATTCTCGATCCCTCTACAGGGATGAAGATGACCAGTATATATAGAGCTTGGGGGGTGTAGTGTACTCCCCAAGCATGCATAATGCATGTGAATGATGATCTAGCCAATTCTCTGTTGACACGATTGTGTCACTTGTGATTAATGATGACATAATATTACCTCACGTGAGGGGATGATATTATTATAATGGTCCAATCCACGTGCTATATGAGTCCCATGCGCACTATCCCACGCGTCTCCCAGATCACGCGCTATGATGATGTCACCCTCGTCTTATGATGCAAGGCCGAGGGTATGGTTCCTGATGGCAGTGATCCTGGATGGGTGTGGGCCTCGTACTGTCGTCCCATCATAGGGTCGTTCGACCAGTGATGAAGGGTCGGCCCCTTGTAGGGTCGTCCGGTCCATGATGAGGGGTCAGCCCCTTTCAGGGTCGTCTGGTTAATAATGAGGGGTCGGCCCCTTACAGGGTCATCTGGTCCATGATGAGGGGTTGGCCCCTTGTAGGGTTGTCTGGTCCATAATGAGGGGTCGGCCGCTTGTAGGGTCGTCTGGCCTTGATAAAATCCCCTGTGCAGTAGTTGTTGAATCCTAGTCCTGGGTGAGGACACCCTCAGCCTGGTCGAGGGTGTATATTGTTATATCAATCACCCCTAGCCCTTAGCCATCGAAGTTTGTTGAGATGGCTGAGGGGTAATGTTGCCTTGGAATTCTTAAGTGAGTGGTCAGATGGATAAGTGACATCTGTCAAGTTGCATATTGTCAGGTGTCCATCATCGTTTCTATATTCCATATATGGCGATGGTACACTCATCTTGGTACTTTGTGCCCTAATGATGCCTCTCCTCGTGGGTTGTGTGTATCCTTGGTTAATGGGACCACTTATGAGCAAGATATTTAAATGGTTTTTCAGACAATCGTTTCTTCTTCTCCTTTTTTTGCGCGCACAAGTTTTCTCTCTCTAGCTCCCTGCCAGTTCAAACCGCCATTTTTATGACATCTTTTGTGTCTCAAGCCTTGCTCACTCTTCGTCTTCATCCTCAGGTAATTCCTCTGCCTTAGACTCCTCCATTAGCCTCCAATTTCTATTTCTTTCTTGCACTTGGGTTTCTTTCCATTTTTCCTTTGTTTCTTTACTTTTTCGGCGTGTTGACCCACCTTGCTATGGCGGTTATAAGGTTGTACATTAGATTTTAGGTTCCTTAGGGTTCTTCCCCCACCATTCAGTGGTGGTTTAATGCCTCTTTGCGGCATTCTAGTGTTCCTTGTATCCTCTAGTGTTCTTCTTCGGTGAACTGTGTTCCTTTCGTTCTTGAATGTTCATCCACAAAAACCCTTTATTTTCTGAGGTTTGATCCAAGAGTCAATGTGGTCAAGCTGTAAACCTGTTTGTAGTTAGTTTAAGCAAATTCCTTAAGTGTAGGGTCTTCCCCTTAATGCTCAAGAGACTTTATGGTTTAGCCGAGGAATTCCCAACCTTGAGGGAGAAATTTTTTGCTGAGATTAGACGAATAGAGGAGGAGGACGAGCGAAGACGAGGGGTCGACCCTAACTGGGTACGACCCATCTTCCCCATTTCTTTATCCATAATTTTACCATCTGAGCCCTTTGGGTCTTCCAATCATCCAGCCGAAAGTCAGACTCACGAGGGAGAGATGAATGAGAGAGCATCGTCACCAACGAGTGCTAGTCTTTATGGGAGGAGAGAGACATCAGCTCTTAGCCCAAGTCGATACGCCGAGGGGACAGATCATGAAAAAGCTGTCCCTGTGATAGCCCTGTCCCCTCTTGCTTTTTAACTAGCCTTTCCAGATGGACCTCCGATAGGCGACGAGGCTGAGGGATCTGGGGACGAGAGGGCTAAGGACGACAACGAGAGTTCTGATGATGATGGTCGAGTTGATACTCTAGTGCCTCGGCTTACGTATCGTCACTTAAATATCATGACCTCTTATTATGGAGGCATCTCATTGGTATACAGTCCAATATAAGTATGAGGGTCCCAACTGAAGATGATAGGGTCTTTTAGGGGGTGAAGGAGAGATTGTTATTTACGAGCAGATGTTAAGAGTAGGTGTTAGGTTCCCTCTGCACCCTGCTATAGTCGACATATTATCTTCCCTTAGGGTTGCTCCTTCTCAACTTCCTCCCAACTCATGGAGGACTATCCTCGGCTATGCCTCCCTTTGGAAGAATACTTTCACCGATGAGCCCTCAGCCGATTTATTATATCCTACTATAATATCACTTCGTCGTCCAAGCAGCCTGGGTATTTTCATCTGGAGGTGAGGAAGTCCGATAAAAAACTTCTTCATGTGGTACAAACTTCCAACCATGATTGGAAGAAGAGGTTTTTCTTCATCTCTAGGGATTGGGAATTCCCTGTCGGGGATGAGCCCGTAGAAGACAGTCCAAGGGTTCCAAGGGCATGGTCTAACCCCTTAATGAAAGCACGGTCAGACCCCAAACTTAGTTTGGATGAGATGGATGTTGTTGACTATCTGATGGAACAAGGGAAAGAGGGTGGACTCACTAAATTTGAAGACTTGATGACCCCTCGTTTCCTCAAAGAAGATGGTCTGAGGGTCGGCCCTCTGACAGAATTATGTGAGTTATTTTTTATTTCATATTTCCAAGTGTTTCCTCATTATTGCTGCTTATATCTCATGTATCATCTCTTTTTTAGGTCGGCCTGCAAAAGTTTCTGATCAACTTTGGGAGATGACTGCCCCCAGCTTGATGTCTATCCTGGGAAAGAAGAAAGGCAAAGAGCCTCAGCAGCTTCCGAGAAAGACAAAGGTCGTAGGGCCAACAGAAGTGGAGCCGACCACCGACAGTTGCAAAAGGAAGGAGCCTGAAGTTCCTAGGGGCTCTTGGCCTAACTCATGGATGAGGGCGAGGGTAGAGGTGTCTCAGGCACACACTGATGGGACCAGCTACTCTTCCAGCATGGGTTCCTATTGGTCTCAGAATCTCACTTTCCTCAGGGTTGAACCCTCCTCCCTCATAGCCAACTTGAGGGCACCCAAGGCCTCCAAGTTTTCTACTCCCTCGGCTGTAGATTATGACTTCTTATCAAAGATGCCCCCAGCCAAGGTTTATTACTATGATCTTCACACGCTGGCTCAGGTATTTTATCTGTCTCGTCACCTTTGATTCGCATATATTTTATGAAGTGTTCCTTAGGATTTTTAATGAGATTTCTCTTGTCTTATACAGACTGTCTGTGCCTTCACCTCGGCCACTAAGTGGATCGCTGAGAATCAATAAAACTTTTAAGAGGCCGAGAGGGCTATTCAGCATGAGGCTTATTTGAAAATTGAATTGGAGACTGCCCGGGCTAAGCTGGAGAGTGCGAGGGCTGAGCATGCAAGGGTCCTGGACGAGCTTGTGAAACAGCACGAGGCTGATCTGAAGGCGAAGGACGACTTCATCAAATCAAAGGAAGAGTCCTTGGCTGACCAGTTCAAAAATGACCTCGCTGAGGTAGTGAAGAGGGACGAGGTGGATGTTGTGGAAGCTTATAAATTTTTGACGAGTTTTAGGGCTTCGACCTTGAGTACTTGGAGAGAGGAATTAAGACGTCCTGTCGATGGGTCGTCTAGAAATTTGTTGATGTCGTGTCTTCTGTTCACGCCTATCTTAAGGCAGTTGAGTTGGATGATCCCCTTATTGCTGAGGCTTTAGCCCATGTAGAGTCGAAGTACACGTCGAAGGTACCGGCACATATGAGGATCGACGTCGTTGAAGAGACTCCTATTGATGTTGAAGCCCTTCCCTCCGATGTTGCTCAATAGGGTGGTTGTCTGTAGCCCATACCCTCTGTTTGTACAAAACATTTTTGTACTTTACTTCCTTGGACAAACATTTGTGACAATTTATAATAGAATCTCTCTTCCTGTCTTCTATGCTTGCCTCTTGTATGATTTGTCTTGGTTGTTATATTTGTGTTGTTCATGTTATAAGTCCCCCCTCTCTTTCTTGAGAGTGAATGGAGGGTCATCACTACCATTCACCCTCATCTTAGCTGAGGGTGGTTATCCACCAAATTAGTGATGTTTTCAATTTCAAGTCACCCTGGTCTTTCTTGAGAGTGAATGGAGGGTCATCCCTACCATTCACCCTCATCATAGCCGAGGGTGGTTTCCACCAAATTAATGATGTTTTAAAATTCAAGTCCACCCTCATCTTTATTGAGAGTGAATGGAGGGTCGTCCCTACCATTCACCCTCATCCTACCCGAGGGTGGTTTCCACCAAATTAATGATGTTTTCAATTTCAAGTCCCCCCTCGTATTTCTTGAGAGTGAATGGAGGGCCGTCCCTACCATTCACCCTCATCATAGCTGAGGGTGGTTTCCACCAATTTAATGATGTTTTTAATTTGAAGTCCCCCCTCGTCTTTCTTGAGAGTGAATGGAGGGTCGTCCCTACCATTCACCCTCATCATAGCCGAGGGTGGTTTCCACCAAATTACTGATGTTTTGAATTTCAAGTCCACCCTCCTATTTTTTGAGAGTGAATGGAGGGTCGTCCCTACCATTCACCCTCATCCTACCCGAGGGTGGTTTCCACCAAATTAATGATGTTTTCAATTTCAAGTCCCCCCTCGTCTTTCATGAGAATGAATGGAGGGTCGTCCCTACCATTCACCCTCATCATAGCCGAGGGTGATTTCCACCAAATTAGTGATGTTTTCAATTTCAAGTCCCCCTCGTCTTTCTTGAGAGTGAATGGAGGGTCATCCCTACCATTCATCCTCATTATAGCCTAGGGTGATTTCCACCAAATTAGTGATGTTTTCAATTTCAAGTCCCCCTCGTCTTTCTTGAGAGTGAATGGGGGGTCGTCCCTACCATTCATCCTCATTATAGCCGAGGGTGGTTTGGTAGGAATTACCCCAACGTATCTAAATTTACAAACATAAGATAAAGAGCCAATACAATATTATCATTAACATTCCAAGTGTTTTGTTGGATCAACACATTCATTACAACTGTGGTCCGATAGGACATTACAACATTACTGATAGTATTTCTTCAAATGATCTGCATTCCAAGGGTTGGAAAAGGCTTCCCCTTCAAGGTTCTCTAGTCTGTAGGTTCCAGGGACAACTTCATCAATGACCCTATATGGGTCATGCCAATTTGGGTGGAGCTTGTTAGGTTTCTGCCATGTCTTCTTGAGGACTAAGTCCCCCATAGCGATTGGAATTTGCTTCACCCTCTGGTTGTAAAACCTGGTAGTCCTCAACTGATAGGTTGTTTGCATTATGTCAGCGTCTTCCCTTCTTTGCTCGATCAAGCCTAGGTCAAGTATGTTTTCTTTCGTATTTTTCTGGGGGTCATACATTTGGACTCTGTGAGTAGAAAACTCAATCTCGGTGGGGATGACAGCTTCTGAGCCATATGCCAACATGAACGGGGTTTCCCCGGCAGGAGTCTTGGCCGTCATCCTGTAGGCCCACAGTATAGCATATAATTCCTCAATCCATCTTCCTTTTGCCTCCTTCAGTTTTTTCTTAATCCCGTCTAGGATCGTTCTATTTGTAACTTTAGTTTTCCCATTAGCCTGAGATCGGCATGGGGTAGAGAACAATTGTTTGACACCCACCCTTTCACAGTATTTCTTCAGGGATGCATTCTTGAATTGAGTCATGTTATCTGAGATGAGAGTGTTGGGGACACCATATCTACATATAATGTTTTTTCAGATAAACTGAAAGGTCTTCTGCTCGGTAGTCGTGACCATCGGCTCTGCTTCCACCCATTTTGAGAAATGTTCAATTGCTATGATCAAGTATCGATAGTTACTGACGGCCCTAGGCAAGGGTCCTACAAGATCGATTCCCCATACTACGAATGGCCATGGGGATGTGATGGAGTAAAGAGGCTGATGGGGCTCACTACACCAAAATGGCCAAAATGTCACCTTTCAGCCGGCCACCCTTGTCACGGTCATTAACCGTGACAATAAACACGCATTTTGTATCACGATCATTGACCGTGACAAATCCGTGGCAAATGTAGTTGTCACGGACTTGTCACGGTTAAGGACCTTGACACGACCGTGACAATGTCTTCAGTAAAAAAATCCCTAGGCTTCTTTTTTCCCACCGTTTTTTGGTTTTCCCTCTCTCTCTAAGTGATTTCAGATCTCTCTCTCTCTCTCTAAGGTACGTTTTTTTCCTCTCTTTCTCTTTCATTTCTATATGTATGTGTGTATATATATCTGTGTATATGTATGTGTATATGTGTGTGGTGGTGTGTGGTGGGGGAGGGGGCAGGGGGTGGTGGGGGTGGGGGTGGGGTGGGTTGTGTGTGTACGTGTGTGTGTGTGTGTGTATGCAGGTATGGTGGGGGTGAGGTGAGGGGGGGAAGGGGTTTGTGGTGGTGGGGGGTGTGCAGTGGCGGAGTCAGGAATGAAGCGTTGGTGGGGCACAATCCATTGTCGGGGGATTCGAGGGCGGGAGCCCCCGAAATTTTTTTTACTCTTATTTGAACATTTTTACAAATATTTAATTGATAATTTATATTTTTAGACAATTACAACTCAAATAAAACAAAATCGAATACAACACTTAGTTGTGAATAGTTTTCTTATTCCATCTAAGTGGAAGTCAACAGTAGGAATGAAAAATTAATCACACACGCATGGCTGTTTTTTTTCTTGAGCGGGGCACTCGAACTAGTTGCAAGTGTGGGGATTTGGGGAGCGGGAGTCTTTGGGGCGATTTTTTTTTCTTGGAGATTTTTTTCCAGATTTGGGGTGGGGCACTTGCCCCCTCTTTCTCAAATGCCTCCGCCCCTGGGGGGGGGCAATCTTAACAATTGTATAGCTTTAATTGTATAGTTTTAGATGAAAGTAAATTAATAATTAGTGCCCATTTCATATGAAAGTAGGATTGCCCTTCATTGTAAATTAGTAAATTAATAATTGTATACTTTAATTGTTAGTTTAATTGATGAAATGAATTAATTGAGTAGATGAATTAAAAGGAGTACGGGATACACATTTGTTTTTGGTATTGCTGTTGGATTATAGTAGATCGATATTGGGTTGGTTAACAGTAAAAGTGGCTTACCACTGGATTATTGTCCATATGGGGGTGGGATTTTTTAACTTTTTTTAAAAATTACTTTGTATATCGAATAATATATAATTATTAATAATTATTGGATTATTGTCCATATGGGGGGTTGGCCAGTGTGGATTTTTAGGTGTATCTGGTGGGTATTCTTTAGTGATTAATTCTAAATATTATTAATAAAGATAAGTAGGGATCTTTTGGTATGGCTGAAAATGACTATATTATTAATAATTACTGTGTGTGTGGTGGGGGGGAGGGGGTAGTGTATGTGTGTGTATGTGGTGGGGGAGGGGGTGGGGGCAGGGTGGGGGAAGGGGGTGGGGAAAGGTGGGGGAGGGGGCAGGGATGGGGGGCTGCGTGTGTGTCTATGTGTGTGTATGTGCGTAGTGTCCCTTGTAAAAGAATTGATTGATTATTAATTTTTTTAGTAAATTAATATATGATTGCCCCTTATTGTAAATTAGTAAATTTATATATGATTAATTATGAAAGTAGGATTGCCCCTTATTGTAAATTAGTAAATTAATAATTGTATACTTTAATTGTTACACTACACCAATACTGGCAATTGGTCACGGCCAAATTCCCTGACCAAAACTGTGGGTCGCGGACTTAGGGCGTGACCATTTTCGTGGGTCGCGGCCCAAGTCCATGACCAAAAAATGGTCACAGCCGAGAGGGGGTCACGGCAGATGGTCGCGGATTTGGGTCGTGACCCATCCCGTGACGGGTCACGGCCCTTATCTGTGACCCACAACCGTGACAAATTGGTCGCGGCCAAAGTCCGCGACCCACTACCGTGACAAAAAAAATGGTCGCGGCCTTCAGTCGTGGCCCACAACCGTGAAAAATTGGTCGCGGTCCAAGTCCGTGACCCACGACCATGACGAAAAAAAAGGAAAAAATGGTCGCGGACTTTGGCCGTGACCCATAACCGTGACCAAAAACATAAAAAAAATGGTCGCGGCCCAAGTTCGCGACCATTTTTATGCGTGATGAAAAAAATAAAAATGGTCATGGACAAAGTCCATGACCATATTTAACTATAATTTTAAAAAAATGTATTTTTTTGGTCCAATCCTAAAATTGTTAGTCCTGTGAGTGCACCTAAAATTGGGGGTCCAATCACAAACTGCGAATCGTGAATGTTGTTAATAAACAAATATATATACAAACTTATAAATATTAAGCGTCTTAATAATTCACAGACCAAAAAAAAATTGGGCAGAATTTCCTCTATTTTCTTGACATTCCAAAACCTGTAAATGTAAAACCTACTTATTATAAAGCCCGCACGGCCATGAAATTCAACAATCAAATTATAAAATCCCGCATGGCCATAAAACTAAACAATAAAAGCCCGCGCGGCTGTAACGCAAAAAACAAAATCCTGAATGTCCACAACATATAAACAATCTTCATGTTGTAGACCATTGCATCCTTCATTTGTTCCGCGTGGAAAAATCCTACAAATGATAGGATACATAAAAAAAATATCAATAACCAAATAGTTTTACAAAAAATTTAATCAAGCTGAAAAATTGCATATATGAGTTAAAATTATCAGTAACCAAGTAGAAATATGAAAATTACAGTCGTTTTGAGACCCACGGTTGTGGGGACAGTTCTTACGAGTTACATTGGTCCCGTGGGAGGTGTTGGTGCCACCCACGGGGCCGTTAGGGGGCTGTTTCGAGTTTTCACCCTCTAACGCCATATTTTGCTTAAGTCTAGAAATATGTCAATTGCCGTCGTACTCTCAAATCGGGAGACTTGCGGCTGCGAGGTCATTTCCTACGAGTTGCATTGGTCCCGTGGGAGGTGTTGGTGCCATCCACGGGGCCGTCCGGGGGCTGTTTTGACTTTTCACCCTCTTACGCCATGTTTTTAAGCCTAAATCTAGAAATATGAAAATTACCATCGTACTCTCAAACCGGGAGACCCGCGGCTGCGGGGTCAATTCCTACAAGTTACATTGGTCCCGTGGGAGGTGTTGGTGCAACCCACGGGGTCGTTCGGGGGCTGTTTCGAGTTTTCACCCATCAACGTCATGTTTTTAAGCCTAAGTCTAGAAATATGTAAATTACCGTCGTATTCTCAAACCGAGAGACCCGCAGCTGTGGGGTCAGTTCCTACGAGTTACATTGGTCCTGTGGGAGGTGGTGGTGCCACCCACGGGGCCGTTCGGGGACTATTTCGAGTTTTCACCCTCTAACGCCATGTTTTTAAGCCTAAGTCTAGAAATATGCAAATTACTGTCGTACTCTCAAACCGAGAGACCCGCGGCTGCGGGGTCAGTTCCTATGAGTTACATTGGTCTCATGGGAGGTGTTGGTGCCACCCACGGGGCCGTTCGGTGGCTATTTCAAGTTTTCACCCTCTAACGCCATGTTTTTAAGCCTAAGTCTAGAAATATACAAATTATCGTCGTATTCTCAAACCGGGAGACCCGCGACTACGGGGTTAGTTACTACGAGTTACATTGGTCCCATGGGAGGTGTTGGTGCCACCCACGGCGCCGTTCGGGGGCTGTTTCGAGTTTTCACCCTCTAACGCCATGTTTTGCTTAAGTTTAGAAATATGCAAATTACCGTCGTAATCTCAAACCGGGAGACCCGAGGCTGCGGAGCCAGTTCCTACGAGTTACATTAGTTCAGTGGGAGGTGTTGGTGCCACCCATGAGGCCGTTCCGGGGTTGTTTCGAGTTTTCACCCTCTAACGCCATATTTTTAAGCCTAAGTCAAGAAATATGCAAATTATTGTCGTATTCTCAAATTGGGAGACCCGCGGCTGTGGGGTCAGTTCCTACGAGTTACATTGGTCCCTTGGGAGGTGTTGGTGCCACCCACGGGGCCGTTCGGGGGCTGTTTTGAGTTTTCACCCTCTAACGCCATGTTTTGCTTAAGTCTATAAATATGCAAATTACCATCGTACTCTCAAACCGGGAGATCCGCGGCTGCGGGGTCAGTTCCTACGAGTTACATTGGTCCCGTGGGAGGTGTTGGTGCCACCCACGGGGCCGTTCGGGGGCTGTTTCGAGTTTTCACCCTCTAACGCCATGTTTTTAAGCCTAAGTCTAGAAATATGCAAATTACCGTTGTACTCTCAAATCAGGAGACCCACGACTGCGGAGTCAGTTCCTACGAGTTACATTGGTCCCGTGGGAGGTGTTGGTGCCACCCACGGGGCCGTTCGGGGGCTGTTTCAAGTTTTCACCCTCTAACGCCATGTTTTTAAACCTAAGTCTAGAAATATGAAAATTATCATCGTATTCTCAAATCGGGAGACCCGTAGCTGCGGGTTCAGTTCCTACGAGTTACATTGGTTCCGTGGGAGGTGTTGGTGCCACCCACGGTGCCGTTCGCGGGCTGTTTCGAGTTTTCACCCTCTAACGCCATGTTTGGCTTAAGTTTAGAACAATGCAAATTACCGTCGTACTCTCAAACTGGGAGACTCAGGGCTGCGCGGCCAGTTCCTACGAGTTACATTAGTCCCGTGGGAGGTGTTGGTGCCACCCATGGGGCCGTTCGGGGGCTGTTTCGAGTTTTCACCCTCTAACGTCATGTTTTTAAGCCTAAGTCTAGAAATATGCAAATTACCGTCGTATTCTCAAACCAGAAGACCCGCGAATGCGGGGTCAGTTCCTACGTGTTACATTGGTCCCATGGGAGGTATTGGTTCCACCTACGGGGCCGTTCGGGGGCTGCTTCGAGTTTTCACCCTCTAATGCCATGTTTTTAAGCATAAGTCAAGAAATATGCAAATTATCATCGTATTCCCAAACCGGGAGACCCGCGGCTACGGGGTCAGTTCCTATGAGTTACATTGGTCCCGTGGGAGGTGTTGGTGCCACCCACGGGGCCGTTCGGGGGTTGTTTTGAGTTTTCACCCTCTAACGCCATGTTTTGCTGAAGTCTAGAAATATGCAAATTATCGTCGTATTCTCAAATCGGGAGTCCTGGGGCTGCGCGGCCAATTCCTACGAGTTACATTAGTTCCGTGGGAGGTGTTTGTGCCACCCACGTGGCCGTTCGGGGGCTGTTTCGGGTTTTCACCCACTAACGTCATGTTTTTAAGCCTAAGTCTAGAATTATGCAAATTATCGTCGTATTCTCAAATCGGGAGTCTCGTGGCTGCGGGGTCAGTTCCTACGAGTTATATTGGTCCCGTGGGAGGTGTTGGTTCCACCCACGGGGCTATTCGAGGGCTGTTTCGAGTTTTCACCCTCTAACGCCATGTTTTGCTTAAGTCTAGAAATATGCAAATTATCGTCGTATTATCAAACCGGGAGTCTCGTCGCTGGGTGACCAGTTCCTACGAGTTACATAGGTCCCGTGGGAGGTGTTGGTGCCTCTCACAGGGCCGTTCGGGGGTTATTTTGAGTTTTCACCCTCTAACGCCATGTTTTTAATACTGCCTTTTTCTTGTTTAATGTTTGTGAGATCTGCAACACTTTTAATATGGCTCCTGTTTGCTTTATTTCCCATAATGAAGCTACTCTTTTTGCAATTAATTGAAAGACCTAATTATTTTTCATATAACTTTAGAAAATCCATTAGAATATCTAGACAACTTTTAGAACCCTAAGTGAAAATGATAAGGACATCTGCAAAACTAAGATGGCTAATTGAATCACATCCTCTAGGATAAGAGAAGGATTTAATTTAGCATGAGATTATGAAGACCTCTATTTAAAGCTTCTGAGGCTAAAATGAAAAGGCTTTCATAGATGTTGCACCATTCCCTGACTAAGTAAGATGTTGTCTAAATGTTTCTATTTTTGACAAAACCTAATTCGAATGGGGAAATGAGGCTTAGAAGAAAAGAACAAAGTCTAAAGTTAAGGATTTTTTAGAAAATTTTATAGGAGGCATTGCATAGAGTAATTGGTCTAAAGTCAGTGCAAGAGGAGGGGTTTGGAATTTTAGTAATAAGGCATATTTTGGGTCTCTCCCCGAGATTTTGGAATTTCAGCTCTAAGAAATAAGGATTGAATAGTTGACACTAAATATTTCTTGATAATGCCCTAACATTGAATAAAGAACGAGTTGTTGAAACCATCTAGACATGCAACACTGTTTGGATTAATACTTTTAAGAGCTTCCAAAATTTCTATGTCATCAGGAATCCTTTCCATATCTTCATTCATTTGGTTAGTCACCAAGGCAGGGATATAAGTTAACACTTCAAATGACTCAATAGAACGTGCAGTGAATAAATTTTAAAAATAATAAATAGCAGTGTTAGATATTCCTTCAGTTGACTCCTCTAAGTTGTTGTCCTCATTTTTTATTCTATGAACCAATCAATTCCTTCTATATTGATTCACCAATGAATGATAGTATTTAGAGTTCCTATCTCCATTTTTTATCCACTGCATTTTGAACTTTTGAAACCAGAATTACTCCCCAAATGATAAGGCATCATTTAATTTAGCCTTAACTTTGTTTAGCTCCACCAAAAGTTCCTGAGTTTTATTCTCTTCATAATGGATCTCGGCTTTGAGAACCTGCATATATATATATATATATATATACGCGGTCGGTTCCTACGACTCACATTGGTCCCGTGCGAGAGGTTCGTGACTCTTACGGGACCGTTTTGTGTTCGTTTTGCGTTTTCACCATTCGATGGCATGTTTTTATGCTTCAGTCAAACTTTTTGCAAATTTACGTCATACACTCAAATCGGGAGCCCAATGACTACGCGATCGGTTCTTACGAGTCGTATTGGTCTCGTGCATGGTGTTCGTGACTCTTACGGGACCATTTTATGTTTGTTTTATGTTTTCACCCTTCGATGGCATGTTTTTATGCTTAATTCTAACTTTTTACAAATTTATGTCGTACACTCAAGTCGGGAGCGCCGTGACTACACGATCGGTTCCTACGACTTACATTGGTCTCGTGCGAGATGTTCGTGACTCTTGCGGGACCATTTTGTGGGTGTTTTACGTTTTCACCCTTCGATGGCATCTTTTTTATTCTCAAGTCTAATTTTTTGCAAATTTACGCCGTATACTCAAACCGGGATCCCTGTGACTACCCGTTTGGTTCCTACTATTAACATTGGTCCCGTGCGACGTGTTCGTGACTCTTCAGGGACCGTTTTGTGGCTTTTTTACGTTTTCACCCTTCGATATCATGCTTTTATGCTTAAGTCTAATTTTTTGCAAATTTATGTCGTACACTCCAACCGGGAGCGCCGTGACTACGCGGTCAGTTCCTACGAGTTACATTGGTCCCGTGCGAGGTGTTCGTGACTCTTACGGGACATTTTAAGGTTGTTTTATATTTTCACCCTTCGATGGCATGCAAGTCTAACTTTTTAAGGTGTTCGTAACTCTTACGCTGTTTCCAGACAAACCAAATTGACTCTTCAAATTATGCAAACCAATCATTGCATATAATACCGAGTGATCTTCATCGCAATCTTTATACAACGGTCTAGCCGCATCAACTTTCAACCGTATGTATTCCCGATCTCCTAGTAGTTCAGCATCAATTTGTTCATTTACTTGGTCATAATGCACATTATTTGTATCCATAGGTTGGTGGCTTTGTTGGTTGTGGAGTCCGTAAGCATCATCAATTAAGTCAGTCAATGGACGATGTATTGGGAAATCATGTACCACTTCTACTCCTTGAGGTTCCGTTACATGGTAGGGTGCCGATATTTCTTCTGGAACATAAGGTACAACTTTTTCACCATGGTATGTCCATATTATATAGTCTTGACAGATTCCCCACTTTAGTAAATGCAACTCAACAACTTCCAATGACTTATATTTTCCGTTAATACAATGAGTGCACGGACACGGAATCTTCTCACTTTTAAGATTTTTGGAAGCATATTTAACAAATTCATAAATGCCATTTACACGATTATTTGATATCCGGTTAGTCTCTCCCATCCACTCTTTGTATTGTGGGAAATCCATGTAATAATCTTCAAATTTCAGTCCTGTGGTAATAGGTTAAAAAATATTATTAAAACTGAAACAAAAAGAATATTCTTATGACTGAAACAAACAAAATATCATTCCAAACAAAACAAAACCAATGTTCTTACAACTGAAACAAAAAAAAATATCATTCCAACTGAAGCAAAACCAATATTCTTACAACTAAAACAAAAAAAATTATTACAACTGAAACGAAAGAAAATATTATTAAATCTTGGCCAACAAATAAAGTGGCCAAGTAGTAAAAGATTTTGCATAATTCCTCAATTCCATCCCATCCCCGCTGTTAACGTAGACAGGTACATCTCCGCAGCCATTGTATATTTCATCGACCATTATTTTAGCCTCACCCTTCTCCAAAGGTCGGTGATGTACTAGAGTTCCAAGAACCCTGGAGATGAGTATGCACACGCCAACAAACCTCGAATTGCTTATGTCCTTGATATAGTACTGTTCGCCATAGTCACTGTGAGTTGTTAACGATGATCGGAGCCCCGTGATTGGCTGAGGTGCAGGGGAGGGGAATGTTGGAGGATGAGGCATTTGAGAAGGGAATGTTGGAAGGGAAGGATGTGTAAAACCTTGAGTAGGAGTAGGGTAAGGGTAACCTTGAGGAGGCATTGGGGGCCTATAACTTTCAAAAAAGTTCACAAGTTTCCCAATTTGATTTGTCAATAATCCTAGGGTATTTTTAATCTCATGGACATCCCCATCGGTCTTCAACCGGTGCTCCTTTTGGGATGAGATACAATTCTTGACCGAAGAAAGCTCATCCATAAGAGGTGCAATGTGTTGAAGTTTTGTTTTTGGCATATGTGAGACAACACCTCTCGTCCTCCCTCTTTTGTCCTTTCCAAAGGTCTTAGTTAGGGCATCATTTTCAAGGTCAAAGTCATCAGTAGGGCTCGAATCGGATTGACGGTTAATGGCCTCTATTGATTCCAGTGTCTTAGCCAAGTGCGGCGGGAATTTATTATCTTTGTCCCGTCGAACATGAAGGAATAAGTTGGACCAATTTGGGTTTTTATCGGCATCTGGACCATCTTTTGTCCTACTCTCGTATTCATTCTTCAAATCCTCATATGATTTGGATCCCAGCCTATGGATATCAGTTTTTTGTGCCCTAATTTTTTTATTTTGATCCCTCTAGACCAACTTTTTTTACTTCGCCTCATTCTCCAAAAACTTATTCCACTGATCCAACGGCATTTCAACATTGGGAGGCACTCTCTCTTTCAAAGCCAAAATATCTGAGCTCGCTGCCTCTTTCGGGAAATGTTTCTTCCGAAGGTTTCTCCTGTATATCCTCAATCCTTCAGCAACCCGAGATAGAACCTTATTCTTGGAACGGTCAGGAAATGAGAAATGCTTGAAAAGTTGGTCATGTATGTCATCTTTGACAACTTGATCAACAAGGTTCCAATTGTATGGTCCATCGACTCCCACGTTCATTTTTCCCAGCGATAAACACCGGGCTTTAAAGTTTAGCACGTCATTTCTATCACCCGTCGGGTTATTTTTTAGAAGGGAGAAACCAATAGGCTTCTTTTCATTTGAGCGGGAGGCATCATGAGTGTTGGATGGGGGCGTTAAAGCAACGGGAGTGTTGGATTGGGGCGTAGGAGCACTTGGAGTTGGACTTGGTGAGGAGTGAACCATTGGTGGAGTTGTGAATTGCTCAGCCATTGGTGTTGAGAATCCGGGTTCTGCACGAGATGGTGAACCTCATTGTGGTGTCACCTCGGCACTTGGTATCCTTGGGTTGTTTCCTCTCGACATTATCTACAAAAATTAAAAAATATAAGTGACTAAATAATTATAGTAATATGAAATTATAACTAATTAATTAAGCTTAATTAGTTATATATATATATATATATATATAGATAGATAGATAAGTACCTTTTCAAAGTAAGACTTTAGAATAAGTTCAATGTGTCTGATCTCCATCCATTCGGTATTAGTTTTTAAGAACCTATGAATTTTTGCACGTGGCCAACTAGAAGGAAGGGTATCTATGATTTATGTGTAGATGTCAATGACATGAACTAGGAATCCCCTATTTCTCAACTTGTTGGCAAGATTCAATTTTACGTGCATGTGGCGCGAGACATCACAGTCTATGTCAATGCTCTTTGTACGCAGTTGTATCCATAACGGGTGGATTTTTTTTTCCGCCTTCTCCAACAACGTAACCAAGGTCAGGGCTATGTCGGGATTATGTGTGTGAAATATATTTTGTATAACGTCATCCCAATTTTCTGGTAGAGAAAATATAATACGATCGAACAAGTAATCTTGCTGGATATCAAATCCACGATTTACAAGGTAGTTAAATTGTTCGATCTTCTTATTTTCGTACCTATAAATATGAGTACCCTCTATATAACGCACGCTAATAAAAGAGTTATGTGTGCGGTCTAATTACAACCTCTCCCACTCTTGTTGACAGTAATTATCACCGTGCCTCATTTTTCCTGAGAAAAGTATACGAGGGCATGAATACTAGTCCTGCTATTAAGGTTTGGGTTTGAAAGTTATGAGAGTTTAAAACTATATGTGAAATCCCAACAAAAACCCGCCATAATTGTTTATAACACATATTGTAGTACTTACACACCTATTGTAGTACTTACACACATATTGTAGTGCAAAAAATCATGACATGAATATAACCCCTAATATAATATGATGGCACGCATATGGACCCCCAATAAAATCACGACAAGGTGGATATAAATTTTTTTACTCATTAAAAATCCATTTAATTATATTTTGTCAAAAAATACAATCTAGGGTTTATTGGCATAATTTATACATACGCGCACATACAATCTACGGTTTATTGATATAATTTATACATACACACATACTATTTAGGGTTTACTAAACCCTAATATTTTTTTTGCCATAAATCTATACATACACACACATAACAATCTATACATACACACATATACAATATACGATTTATTGATAAAAAAAAAACAATTTATTTGTTCATAGTTACACACATAAATATACATATACACATAAATCTATACATACACACACACATAAACATAAATCTATGCATACACACACATACACCCATACAAACATATATCTACACATATATACACATAAATTAGGGCAAATCACGAAATCCAACTGAAATCAAAATGAATCAATACATACCAGGGGTTAATCCAAATGAAAACCAACTGAAATCGCACAAATTCAACTTAAATCCACACGAAATAGCAAGAGCCCTTCCAAATCGAACATAAATCCCCACGAAATCGAACGAGACAGCATAAACAATCACAGCAACGAAATGACAAAGCAGCGGGGTTTTTTTTTTAATACCTGACTCTGGTCACGGCCTAGAGCCCTAACCCCCATGCGCGCGACAAATAAATGAGTCTGGCTTGAACCTGGTCACGGCCTCCAGCCGTGACCCTTAATGTCTGTGTTTTCTACTTCGTCATGTCTTTGGTCACAACCCAAGTCCGTGACCCATCCGCGACCAGTTTGGAGGGAATTTTGGCACGAAATTTGGCGCTAAGCTGGTCACGCCCAGGTCACGGTCTAAGTCCGTGACCCACTATGGTCAGGGATTTAGTCCGTGACCACTTCCAGAGCATGGATAATTTAGTGTGGTAATAAATATGGTCACGCCAAATATTAAGTGGGTCACGGCCAAAGTCCGCGACTAGCTGGTCACGCCCCAAGTCCGCGACCCACTGGGCGTGACCATTCGCAGGATTTGGTGTAGTGTTAGTTAATTGATGAAAATAATTATTGTGTGTGTGGTGGGGGGCAGGGGGAGGTGTGTGTGCGTGTATGTGTTCATGTGTGTGGTGGGGAAGGGGGTGTGTGAAAGTAAATTAATAATTAGTGCTCATTTTTATTTGTAGTAATTGTACATATTTGCATGTCTTCTTCTAATTTTTTTTTATCTGTACTAATAACATTTTTTTACAGTAAATGTCTCCTTCAGGTATTAAGGCGAGGATGATGATGTTGGTTATGATGATGTCGTCTGGGCTCGGTGGTAGCGGAGGTGACAAGAGCTCCTCGGCCCCTAGGCTCCCCAAATATGGCAAATTTGGGATTACCATCGAGAACAAGTCGTAGCTATTAGCGAGATCGCTCGAGATGCTAAAGACGGTCAATAGACCGGGGTTTATGAGTTGGAAGGAGGTGCCATATGAGCTCAAGTTAGCTGTTTGGGCGGTACTACAGGTAATATATTTATATTTATATGAATATTTCAATTTCAATTTCGATTTCAATTTCATTTTATATTTATATTTATTCGCAACTAACATTGTATTTGTTGGACATGAACAATTCAACTTGGATCCAAAGCTACGCGATTCCGTCTTGGAGCAGTTGAGGGAGCAACACAAGACGTGGAAGAAAAATATGCGAACACGGTACTTGGGGAAAATACGAGAGTCCATTATCCAACGGCGTGAATCCGTCCCGCCGAAGGAGCCGATCTCATTGGCACAATGGCAAAAGTTCATTGACAATGAGATCGGGGAGCGACAATTGGCATCTCGCCAATCGGGGAGGGAAAATTGGGCAAAAAAGACGGACGTGCACTACTCCGGCCGGACATCTTATGCCTAAGTGGAGCATAGAATTAAGGTAAGATTTAATTTTTCTATAACTATAAAAATATATTATTCTGCATTATTTTACTTTGCGGGGCCGATACTAATTTTACTTTATTTTATTTCAGGGGGTAGGGAGTGGCCCTGGGGGTAAGCCACATAGGCTCGATACTTATGTGGCCCTTCGAACGAAGAAGGGGAAGGACAAGGAGGTGTCCCCGAGCGTCGAGACCACGATTATAAGTAATCCGACAGTTTAATTTTTGTTAATTACGTTATAATTTTTTAGTTTACTTATTTTACTAATCATGTGCTTTTTGTCGCTTCAGGCAAAGCTTAAGGAAGTGCATGAGTCACAGTCTGATGCCGATAAGGCATCTTAGTCCACAGACGCACTCATCCAAGTGCTTGGCTCTGATCGCAAGGGGAGGATAAGGGGGTGAGCTTGCGGGTGGCCAAATCTAGGATCATCGGATTAGAGACGAGTGACACCGGGTTGGCTCGAACGGTGGATTCACATGACGCGAAGTTGTCCCATTTGGAGGTGACGGTCCAAGATATGTACTCATTCATAAAGCGTACGTTGGGCGAACACCGTAAGGGGAAAGGAAAGGAGAAGGCGGTGGAGGAGGAGGTGCGGGAGGACGAGGCGCAGGATGACGAGGATGTGGACCTCGTTGCTTCATCACCGACACGTGCTTTCTTTGATGATCCACTTCCCTATTTGGCTCCCTTCAACAGACTGATATCGACACTTGGTTGGCCGAGCGTGTTCATATTGGACGTATTTGATGGCCAGCGGATAGGGCGGGGGTTGAGGGTCCCGAATATCGTCCAGGGTGGAATAGTTCATAGACGTGAGCTTCAAGAGATCGAGTCCAAGGTGCTCGTCACGCATGTGATACCCGGGAATGAGAATTCCCTATTGTGGTTGCGCGAACAATGCGGCACAATGTATATTAGTGGGTCTGTCAATTCGTATATCGTGTGGCCTAGTGACATTATTTTTAAGTTGGTACATTTGAATTATATTTGGATTATATCGTCATGTATAGTGTTTCTATTTTGAATGTATATTTGCATTATCTTTAGTTTATTTGGATATATGATGTTTGAACAGGTACAGCGTTGCTATAACAGGTATAAATATACTGCTGGGCAGTGGTAGTGGCCATACTGCCCAGCAGATTTTTTTAAAATTCTGCCCAGAATTGTCACGGTCATTGACCGTGACAAGTCCTTGACAAATAAGGTTGTCACGAACTTGTCACGGTCATTAACCGTGATAATATTTTTAAAAAGGGTCAAGGCTTTGTCACGGTTATTAATCGTGGCTAAACTTGTCAGGGTCAGGGACCGTGACACGACCGTGACAATTCTAACAAACTTGTCACGGTCAATGACCGTGACAAGTCCATGACAAAAAAAGTTATCTCGCCCCGAATTGTCATGGTCATTGACCTTGACAAGTTGAACTTATCAAGGTCAATGACCGTGACAATTAGGCAGATTTGGTGTAGTGGCTGGTGAGGGATGGTGGTGAACCTTTGACATTTATCACACTTTTTTACGTATGTTGTGGCATATTTCCCCAAGGTCGGCCACCAATATCCCTGGGTTACTATCCTCTTTGATAAAGACATGCCCCCAATATGGCTTGAATATGACCCCTCGTGCACATCTTGCAAGATGTGTGGGACCTCAGACGGGTGCACACATCTGAGCAAGGGGAGAAAAAACCCCTTTTTGTACAAGGTGTCTCCGATGACAGTGAATTTTGCAGCTCTGTATCTCAACTTCTTCCTTTCTTATTTTGCTTTTGGAATCTCCCCCTTTTTAATGTATTTGAAGATAGGGTCCATCCATGAAGCTTCCCTGTCAATATTTAAGCAAGGGACAAGTGTTCTCTTTGCCTCTTCAATCGTTGGTCGAAGCAAAATTTCCACTGGAACTGTCCTCCTAATATCTGTCCTAGTTGTTGAGGCTAGCCTAGAAAGCATATCGGCTCGACCATGATCAAGCCTATGTATCCTCTTTAACTTTACTTCTCCGAAGCTCTTCAATAGTGACTTCACTTTTTCAAGGTATGTGGCCATTTTGCTCCTAGTATCTGATTCATTACAAGTCCTGAATCGCTAAACCAAGATCTGGCTGACACTAAGAGACCTGGCCAAGGAGAGGTCGGTTATCAGGGCCTTATATTAAGACTCGTTAATGGAGGCTTTAAAGTTGAACCTCAGGGCGTACTCAATATCGATGTCGTCATGCACAAATACTATTAATCCATCTCCGCTTCTGCTCTCGCAAAAGGACCCATTGACGAAGAGATTCCACACAGCGTGTTCCTCTGAAAAATTTCCCTCGGTGAGGGATCCCTGTTTGAAGAGATATCTTCCCTCCTCATTTTTGATAATTTTTCCTCTAGCGGTGTTTACCTCAGCCTTATCTATAGGTAGCTCAATAACTCTGCCTTGTTGGGTATCTGTCATCCTGAGGCTTTCATATTCAACCTCATTATCTTCCCAAGTAAATTCGGCCACGAAATCTGCTAATGCTTTCCCCTTAATGGACACCCTAGGTTGATATACAATATCAAACTCGCCCATCTCTATAGCCCAGGCCATTATCCTCGCCGATTTTTTTGGCTTGTGTAAGACCTGTCTAAGAGGAGAGTCTTTGAGGATGACCATTGTATAGGACTGGAAGTGTGGCTTCATCTTTCTTGATGCATAGATCAACGCATAGGATAACTTATCCATCCTTGGGTATCTTTTCTCTGCCCCTTAGAGTGCCTTGCAATTGAAATACACAGTCTTCTGTACCTCGCCCTCTTCTCTCATAATGGTTGCGCTGATGGCTGATTCTGAGACGATTAGGTACACATATAGTCGTTCGCCCTGCATTGGTCGTAACAATAGCAAGGGAGACCCTAGGTACGACTTTAGTTCTTTGAAAGCCTGGTCACACTCTCCGTTCCATTCAAAGGCCTTTCTGAGAATTTTAAAGAACGATAAACACTTGTCTGTGGCTCTGGATATGAGCCTATTCAAAGCAGCCACCCGCCCTGTGAGCCTCTGAACGTCTTTAATGGTCCTGGGGGTCTTCATTTCTAGGAGGGCATTTATCTTCTCAGGATTGGCCTCAATGCCTCTTTGGTTGACAATGAACCCCAAGAACTTCCCTACTCCGACCCCGAAGACACATTTGGCCGAGTTGGGCTTCATCCGGTACTTGTCCATCGTGTTAAAGGTCCTCTAGAGGTCGGCCATATGATCCTCGGCCTTCAAAATCTTGGTCAACATGTCATCTACATAGACCTCCATGGACTTCCCGATTTGTTCTTCGAACATTTTATTCACAAGGCGCTGATACGTTGCCCCCATATTCTTTAGGGCAAAGGGCATGATTATATAACAGTATGTCCCTTTATCGGTAATGAAAGACATTTTTTCTAAGTCCTCGGGGCTCATGAAGATCTGGCTGTAACATGAATAGGCATTCATGAAGCTCATTAGCTCATGGCATGTGGTTGCGTCTACCATCTGTTCAATGCGGGGGAGAGGGAAGTTTTCTTTGGGACAATGTTTGTTGAGGTCACTGAAGTCCACACACATTCTCCATTTCTCATTGGCCTTGGGGAATATGACCGCGTTAGATATCCATTCGGGATAAACGACCTCCCTGATGAACTCGGCATCTTCCACCTTCTTGACCTCATCCCTAATTACCTCATACTTTTCTCAAGAATAAATCCTCCTCTTCTGATTTATTGGCTTTACGTCCACTACCACGTTGAGCTTGTGACACATGATTTCGGGGTTGATCCCCGGCATGTCTACATGACTCCATACAAAGACGCTCTGTCTCCTACGTATCAGCTTGATGAGATCTTCTTTTATTTTTGTCTTTAGAGCTTTGCCGATTCGGACGGTTTTTTTCGGCTCATCCTCATTGAGGATGATGGATTCTACCTTTTTCGCGGCTTCTCCTTTCTTCAGCTTTGTCTCGTCCCGGGGGTCGAGGGTATCAATATTGTAAATGGTTGTTGCTTTCTTGTGCGCCTCTCTTTCTTCGACGGAATTGAAGTAGCATTCCCGTGTCGTTTTCTGGTCTCCCTAAACTTCCCCTACCCCGTAAGGGGTCAAGAATTTTATCATCTAGTAAACCGTGGAAGGCACGGCCTCAAATTCCTTGAGGCCACTCCCCCAGTACAATGTTGTAGGCTGAGAAGACTTGCTCATCCATCAAAAAAAAGTTAACCTTCTTAGTAAGCCATCTCGGCCACTCGTCCCCCGTCCTGACATCGGCCTCGTATATTCCTAGGGGATGAACTTTTTCCCCACTGAAACCAATCAAGAGATGGTGGTATGGGATGAGCCTAGCACGGCTAAGCCCTGAGGCTTTGAAGCATGGCCAAAACATCACATCTGCTGAGCTACCCCGATCCACTAAAATCCTTGGCACCTCACATCCGTGCACCCTGGTTGTGATGACGAGAGGGTCGTCATGCGGGGTTAAGAGGACTTTGAAGTCCATTCTTAAGAATCCCACTATCAGAGTATCCATATCAACTTTTTTTCTCTTTTCTGACTTTGCTTCAATAAAGGTCGAGTGTACGGCTTATGTTACTGCCTTGGCTTCAGCTACATAGGCCTTCCTGTCGGCAACCTCTGATTCTCCTCCTTCCAATCCCCCTAAGATCATCCCAACACCAAACGAGATCACATTAAGTCTTTTTACAGGGACATGGTCATCTCTCGGTGGGAGTTTAGGGTCGTCCTCATCATCTGAAGGGCCGTCCCTTCTGTTTGGAGGATCTTCTCTACACGTATCACCTATCTTCTTCCTGGGGTCGTCCCCTCGGCCCCTCTTGAGGGCACTCGTGTCAACATATTTCCTTAACTTCCCTTTTTTAACATTTTCTCAATTTCATCTTTCAGAGCAAAACATTTATCGGTCACATGACCATGGTTTTGGTGAAATTCACACCACATGTTTTTGTTCCTCTTGTGAGGGGCTGCCCTCAACTTCTTAGGACACTTCAAGGATTGATCGCTCTTTATCTCATTCAGAATGTGTTCGCAACTGACTGTCAGAGGGGTATAATCAGCAAACTTTTCATTTGCTAGCCTCTTCTTCCCCTCTTTATTCTTTTTATGGTACTTACCCCCACTAGTGCTTCCTTTTTCATCTTCGTATTTTGCGGCCATCGCCTCTTCGGCATTCATTACCTTTCCCGTTGTTGCTAGCAATTAAGCCATCATCTTCAGGGGGTCTTCGGCAAGCTTCCATAATCACTTCCCCTTCTGGAGTCCCCCAATGAGGGTTTTCATGGCTATACTCTCCTCGTAATCCTCGACCTCTAACTTTTCTTTGTTAAATCTGGCTATATAGTCTCTTAGGCTCTCATTCTTCCCCTGCTTAACATAGAGCAGGTGTGTGGTCTTCTTCTGTGGCCTCACTCCAAAGCAAAAGTTATAGATAAATCGGTCTGCCAACTACTTAAAGCTTTCAATGGATTTCTTCGGAAGAGACATATACTAGACATGTGCGGCCCCAGTCAGAGTGACAGAAAAGGCATGACACATCATCTCATCTGAGATGGAGTATATTTCTACCGCTGATTGGTGCATCTCAATATGATGGACAGGGTTGGTACTCCCGTCATACCTTGGAATGACCACAGGTGGCTTAAACTTGGATGGCGTTGGGAAGTTGACTATCTTCGCCATAAAGGGTGAGCCTGTGGAGTATCCTCTTTGAAGGGGATCCCTGTTTCTCAGGATATCACCAATTTTATTCTCCAGCCTTTGGATCGAGTCGTTCCAGGTCCTCGTAGGGTTAGCTTGGACGATGTTATTCCCTGTCGCCTCTTTGAGGTGAGCGGAGGGTTCTACTGCGGCAGGTCTGTGTCGGTTGTTTCCTTCTCCCTGCTCGTCATCCCATCCGTGGGGTCGGCCTCATGGGGACAATTTTTTGATTGGGACAATTTTTCCTTCTTGACCTCGCAATACTTCTTGATCGGGACAATTTTTCAGCAGGTCATTTACTGGCCTAGCCTCTTAAAGGCCGACCCCCTTCTCAGACGATCAAAAGCAGATCCCCTCGGGCGATCGTCGGGATTTTGCCTTCCATATTTCCCTCTGCTTTTTTGAATAGGTCGCACAGTATTGTTGGAGACCTCATACAGCTCCCAGCACTCTATGGGGGCCTCTTCCACCTCCAGATCATCATATCTGTCTTCTGGGCAGGGGTTTCCTTGCCTCCTCAGGCGTAGACGTCGGGGGTCAGCAACATCCCTCCGCCGTTGTGGAGGCGGCAAGTCTTTGCGTGGTTCTTGGGGTGATCCCCTGGCCTCATGTTGCCCTGGAGCTGCTGCTGGAGTAATCATCTCCGGTGAGACTCCTGGTGGTCATAGTATGTTTTTGCTAAGAGCTATAAATTTCTCCTGTATAATTCGCTGGCTTGCTTCCAAAGACTTCAGGGCGGCCGCCACATCACCCATCTCAGACTGAGGTGGTGCATGGCTGGAACTAGGTCCTACTCCACTATCCGGTGGAGGAGGTGGTGGTGGCATCTCTGGTGCTATGTGTTTGAGCTATGAAGAGCCGAATGATCAAAAGACTGATGAGCTTGAGAACCTTAATGGGTATCTTTCAATGGTGAAATAGCTCCACACGAAGGGGGATAACGGGTTCACCACCAGAGTTTTCGGTGAGGTCAAGTTGTATAAAGGAAGAGATATCAAGGTCCATCACTAAGTTCAGATCCAGCGGGAAAGATACCAATAATAAAGAAGCGGAGATAACGTATTATGGAATTATTCGTGATATATTTGAGTTGGACTACACGTCTTTCAAGATAGTCGTATTTTATTGTGATTAGGTGAAAGTCGAGGACAAGATTAATGACTGCAAATTTAATCCTCACCAAAATTAGTGATGGTTAACTTGAGTAATCTTAAAAGTAAAGAGAGAATTAATGATGAGTCGTTCATTCTTGCCTTTGAAGAAGCTCAAGTATTCTACGCTAAGGATTTTTTAAATGATGACTGATCCATTGTTTTACATACTCCAAAGAGATTAACAACAATGGTGGATGACTTTGAGGTTCCGATCATATATCAATCCATTCTTGAGGACAATGTCAATCTAAAGGATTTGCTCAATGTTGACTGAACATATATGGCCTTTAGGACATGTTTACTAGTGTTTTCATTTGTTGAGTGTTTTATTTGCTTAAATTGAGTTTGTTCATATGCAAACATTTTTTGTTATTCAGCGCAGGCTCTTGTTTGTTGAAACAACCCTTTCTATATGACATATTTTTTTATTACCAACTTTTCAATTGATGTTAAAGCACCTTTTATAATACATATGTTGGGATAATGGTGATGATGAATAATGATTTATATGTTGGGTATTTAATGGCGATAGTAACTTTTTTAAATTCTTATTTTAGTTTTGTTGTCCTTCTTTGCACAGTGATTTGTATCGTTTAGTTGTTTTGAAGCAGTATTCGATGTCTGTCGAAGGTAGTGACGCAAGATAAATAGTTACTATCGATGAGGATATCAAGTGGTGGGTGAGGAAAAAGGTCCATATATGTCTCGACTTGGGAAGATAGTTCATGCTAATGTTCCAATTATATACGGTGATTGGAGTAAAGTTCCAGTCAACTACAAAGACGGCGTTTGGATTGAGATATTGGTAAAACATCAATAATATATGTATTTATTTATTCTTTCTCTTTATGAATTATCTCATATCCTAGAATCTAGCTAATGTTTCTTCTTACCATGCAAGATATGACCTTCCATCATCTCATAAGCAACAATGTTTCAAAAACATATCCTCTAAATACAAGTCATGAAAATCCAAGTTAAGGAGGTTATATTACATGGAGTATACAACGGATGCAAAAAGGTTTATGAATGTACATCCCTATATTAAGCCGGAGCAGTGGAGGGAGTTCGTAGAGAATGAGGGTACGAAAGTTGCTAGAAAGAAAAGCGAATTAGAGAAGTCTAATAGATCTAAAATTGGGGCTACTCACACTAGTGGGCTCAATGAATAAGCCCAAGTCTGATACAAACTTGTAAGTACACATTTTTTTCAAACTTGGTATTCTTTCTCGATGAATTATTTTTTTGTAATCGAATATTTTCTAATTGGTGAATTGTATTCTTTTAATCGAATATTTTCTAATCGGTGAATTTATATTTCTAGAAAAAGAAAAAGGTTGATAAGCCAGATGCCAATTCTAATCCCAACGATGAAAACTCGGACTTCAATCCTAATGCCAATATCACACGTGTTGACGTGTGGATAGCCTCCCACTCTATGGAAAATGGGACAGTCCCAGATAGCATTTCTTCAAGAAGGTAAGTGTTTGCAAACAATAATTATTTGATAGTATAAAGTATATGATTAGTTATGTTCAATGATTTGCTAATATTTTGATTACATAATATATTGTAGGAGAAGGTGAAAGTAAAGAATTCCGAGCTTGAAAAAATGGGTATTGAACAATCCCAATCGTTGGAAATTGATGCGTTGTCCCAAGTATTTGGCATAGATAAAAGGGATCGCACGAGAAGTGTAGGGTCTTCAGTGTCACTATCGTCTATTAAAGCTTCCATGCCAGCCCTTGCTCTGCTTCGAACCAAAAAAAATGAAAATGAATGTATGAAAGGTCAATGGAAACATCTATGAAAGGCATGGAGAACACACTTACTGACTTGGTTACATTTGTAAACTCTAATATGGGGAAGCATTACTCCAGCCTCGTAAATGGAGAAAGTGCCATACATGTAACCTATGATTCATCTAATGCAACACGGTGCGTACTAGAAGATGGTGTGCCATGTGAGATTAAAGGTTTGAATGGTAAGGTGGTAACTAAGGGAATGACAGATGCGACTGTTTGAGGAAAAAGTGCACTCACACACCGTTGATTATGAGCAAAAGGTAGTAGTGATATTAGACATAATATTTGACCTCAATGTTGGTCTTTACTTGGGACAACAGGGTGGAGCACCAATATTCTTGACGCAAACGACAGCCTTTTATCTATCATTTCCAAATTTCTTTATCAAGGCCTATTTGTCACTGATATTAGTGCAACATGACTCTGATTATGTTCTTCTTATCCAAATTATCATAGATTATTCGGATTGAAAGTACAAGTATTAGTGCATTTACACAAACCGAAGATTTTTCAACATGTTTTAATAGTTCATACCTTCTTTTTCTTACTTAAAAATCAGGTCTTAGTGCATTTACAACAATATGCCTCCGTGGAATACCTAGCAAAAGTTCAAATTTATGGTCATTTCATTTTAATATTGGCATCAAATTATGAAGTTTTTGAAAAAAAAATATCAAATTCGATTTTTGAAATGGTTGAGCTACCAGTCATTTAATCCACTGCTGACAGTTAAATAGACGATAGAACAAAACACATATTGTTTTTTTATGTAGGTTATCTGCAGTTACAGGAGGGGTCTTTTTGCTCTTTTATTACAGTAAATATCTATTTGTTCAAGTGTGGGATCTCTTTGGGGTTTATTTATTATATGAAGTATTTTAGAGTAGTCTGTAGCTGCTTAAGTTACACTCGATATGTTTATATTGGGTTTTTACTACCTAATAGACTAAGGTTGTTTTGGAAGTTCCAACTACATGTTTGAAATTGAAATTTAAATCTAAGCAGAATCACGTTCCAATTCAATAGATTGAAATTAGAGTTTTTAATCGATTTGTTATATCTTATTATTGGAAAATTGTATGGTAGTTACACTAAGCAATCTGAAGAATGAACCTTGAATGCAATCAGACCAAGAAAGTTAATAGCACTAGCTTATTCTGGGCGAAGCCTCTTACTCCATCGTGTTGGCTAGTTTTTTTTACGTTCTACTTTTTAACATGTTTAGTAAGAGGAAAAATGAAAAAGAAAAGTTGACATGTAAGGCAGGCATGTCGCCATCAGTAGCGCTATATACTAGCTGTGTAATATTAATTCAGTTTTGAAAGGAGAGAAGGTACTCATAGAAAACAAGAAGAGTCATTGGGGATTTTTCTTTTGATCATTGAGGATTTTTGTTTATTGACATATTTTTATTTTCATCATTATTTTTTGTTAGAGCAAGTCTTACAATATGTTATCGGCACTAAGATTTTTCCTATTGTAAAGGGGTTAGTAAAATTCACGTTTTACCACCAATTTATTTGCTCTTTTGTATATTTATTATTTGTGTAAATATTTATCCATAAGTTATGTTTACTTATACTGGGTTCATTTTAATTTGTTGATGTTTAAGATAGTTCTTTATCTTCCCCACAAGCATATTTGTTCAAGTTATCTGATGGAACCTTATTGAGTAAACAATTTATTCATAGTATAAGCAATATAACTGAAATTTGATTTAACTACCGACAGTGACAAACATTGCATTCTATAATGGCTCAATTTTTAATATAAGTTGTTAGTTATCGATTGCATTTATTTCATATTAAAAAATCAGTTAAAAGATTCTATGCAGACTTCCTCTTGTGCTAAAGTCACTTTCAAATCTCATAGAAACCAACTTTCATTTCATTGCTAATCTTTGGTATTGATGTGTATTTTACTGGTAACATATATCAACTTCCAGGGTCTGAGACAATGGCATCATGGCAAGCCAATCTACTCTTTGATCCCATTCAATTTAAGGTAGACATCTTAAAACGAATTCAGAAATCACATCACATGACGAATTTCTCACAATGTTTTTTTATTGAAAATTGATGAATATAATGTATAAGACTGCTCTTATATAAACGTACCATCATGGAGTAATTTTTGACATTCCTATTTTTTGAAATCTTGTTGTTATTCTTTTATATAGGGACTGGATGTGCTCGTGCATATAGGTATATACGAGGCCGCAAAAGGGATTTATGAGAAAATGTTTTCCGAAGTCCACACGCATCTAAAATGTCATGGTAATCAGGTAAGAAATCCGTTATTTAAGTAAGTGATAGGGACATTGTACTCCCCCCCCCCCCCCCCCCCCCCCCCCCCCCCGCGCGCGTTTAGGATGCAATTGATGTTATTATCAAAAGTTTTTATATATTAAACTTTGGCCCTCATTTTAACATTTTTTTTTAGTTGACATCATACAAATAATCAAAACACTTTTAAGTTTAACCGCGTACCATATGCTTGTCACTCAAAATTAAGTATATAATTAGATAATGCCTTTGGATGTTTTGGTTATTTGTAATGGGCAAACTACGAAACAGTAAAAACTGAGTGCCAAAGTCCAATAACTGCAAACTTGTGGGTCTAAAAGTCACTTCTAAAGTAAGTATCTAATTTAGTTTTTTAAATAAAATCAGATTTAAGACAATTCTAATTCCTTCTATTAAATTTCAGGTTTCATGGCATGTTATCACTTTGCAGTTTGCTAATAGGAGGCTGCTTATATGGAACATTGACAGTCAGGGACATTTGGAAATTGGATTTGGGTTGGATGATTTTAGTTACAACTTTTTTATCTTCTCAGTTAGAAATTTAAAGTTGGATTGCAAAATTTTTATTACTACTTCTTTGTTTATATATAATGGATGAATTTTAGTACTACTTTATATGCTCATTTTAATTTAGTTTCTAGCTTCTAATTATGAGTTGGATTTTAATTGATATTTTGCTCATGTTAGGGGTTGTGGTTATAGGTCAAAAAATGTCTTGATATTCTGTTCATGTCGGGTTGTTGTATTGAGATGGTGGAATTACTTTGGATGAGACCTTGCTGGAAAATAATTTTTTTTTTATTTGTAACGGTTTTAAACACTAATAAAGTGTCAAACAGTAACGGTTAGAAACACTTAAAAAACTTCAAACAGTAACGGTTTCAAAGACTTATAAAATATCTAATAGTAACTGTCCTAAACACTTATAAAATGTCAAACAGTAACGGTTATATATAAAACATCTAATAGTAACGATTTTAAACACTTATAAAACGTCAAACAGTAACTAATTTAAACATTTATAATGGGTTAACTATAGCGCACATTCCTCCGAAAATATTAACCCATTGGACTGTTACTAATTTCCAGTTGTAAGTGTTTTGAAATGTTACAAAAATATTATAACCCCCTATTTTATAACAGTTTAAAACCATTACCGTCTGATTTGTTAAGTGTTTAAAACACTTATAAAACGACGTTTTTGGTGTAGTGCATGCCCTCAAATCATTAATCAATATAATATTTTCCTCAATTGTACGTTCATTAACCCTAAAAAATTTAGAGTCCTCTGATTCTATCTAAACACCAAACACTATCCTCACCTCTTTCTTGGACACTTCTAAAGTTTTCAAATCCCGATTCATGTCCATGAGATTCTCACGATGGATATCTCTTTGAGTTTGAGTATTTTACAAAAAATCAATTTCAGCTTTAAAACGAAAATTTTCTTTTTCAAGAACTTTAGTTCTTTTTGAAAACTTAAAATTCACAAAAGCTAATGTTTTAGCACAATTATGAAGCTTATTATACTCATCTCGAATATCAAAATCATCGTCATCGCTAAATGCATCGAACAGCTTATCACAATGATGACTCATTGAGATAAAATAAACAAATAAACACGAGAGAGAGAGAGAGAGAGAGAGAGAGAGAGAGAGAGACCACCCTAAAAAATACAAAACAAGGATCTACACAATAAAGTAGTGTTCTTGCTCTGATGCCAATTTAAAAGCATCCTTAAAGGTGGTACAGAGGGTGAACTAAACAAAAAAAGTCATTTCTTAAAATTTTCAAATTAAGTATATAAACTTAAACAAAATTAACCCAAGTAAAACTTTGCACCAGTTTAAGTTGTTGTGATAAATCAATTTACCAAATTTTATCTTTATCCTAAAGAATGTATCTAGGTGATAGCAGATAAAATAAGTTCAAACACTCAACAGGCCGTTAAGGAAAATTCATAAAGGGAAAAAATTCAGACGGTCCAGCCACGCAAATTCACTATGATAAGAATTTACACAAGTTGACAGATGACTTACTCAATAACGTGATGCAGGCCTTGACGTGTCTTCAGTCTTCAATCTTCAACCGCTCCTCCATAGTCATAATGCAAGAATCCATCCACACAAGCTACCATAATGTGTGAGTCCATACACACCTCGGTATCTACTGATCCAGGCTCAGCAACCATCTGCGAACATGGAACACGAACAAACTGTTTCTTCACCACAACACCCCATCCTGGAGTCCACCACGTGTAAACAGCAAACTAAGTACGGAGTCCACCGCAAGAAACTTTTCTTTATCAAGATGATGAGAAACAAACTTTGGTGCCCACAAACAAGATCTCAATGCGTATAGAAAGATGAAACTTGGAACTTAAACACTTTGGGTGAAACTAGGGTTTGGGAGCTTTTGGATAGGTATTGGAAAACAAATTTCACCAAAAGTCCTTTAAAAATAAATGCATGAACCCTTATATAGAAAAAATACGTTTATCGAGGTGGCATGTTTTTCGAGAAAGTTCGTTCAAATGAAAATAAGACCTCGTTCGAACGAAGTTGCAATCTTGTTTGAACCAAATTAAACCTCGTTCGAACGAACAACCAATCTTGTTCGAAGTAGCTTCAAATAAGTTTGGTTCGATAAACAGATAAACCTCGTTTGACATTCGTTTGAACAAATTGCCATTCTCATTATATCGAAACCTTAATGTTGTTCAAACGACTTTAAAACAAAAGCATTTTCTTTTAAAATCTTTTAAAAAATAGCTCCAAACAATTTTGTAAAAACAAACACCCAAAACATAAATTCCAAGGATTAAAATTCATACGCATTCATACCTGAGAGATCCTCAGAAACATGAGGACGAAACGTAACACGATATGTAAACTCTGAAGTTGTGCCACTACGTCTTCATCCAAACACGTCATACGCTTGAAAGGTCAACAACTTAAACCTAATCTAGGACTCAAAATGTTTCGTCCGGAATTAAGCAAATACATATAAATTGACTCAATTGAAAACTTGTCCTTACAAACTTCATAAAGCTAAACATCATTTCATTAATTAAACCCAATGAATTTTATGAAAAAAAATGTGAAAGCAAAAGGAGGTTTTTCTTAAAAGAAACTAAAGTATAAAAAGTTTTTTGCAATTGACCCCTAAAATTGGGGCATCATAGAATTCATAAAGGATTTCAATCCTAACAAGGTTATGTCATTGTCTTGTTATGAAGCTAGGAACTCCGGATGCATTGAAGCGATTAGATCTCCAAGAAGCTATTAAAAAATACTCGGACAAAACTACTGATGCATCGTAATATCCTTTAAGTTTTACTAATTCCATAAATGTTATTTTTCATATTTTAGTATTATTATTCCATTTTTAGCGTGTTTACAATACACTTCTACTAGTAGTCCCACTCTTTTTATTATCATATATACATTCACATCTATTTTTAGCTTGTAATTCAAGTCTTTTTTACTTGCCATTTGAAACATTTTGAAGACTTGCTTGCATGCCTAGTTGAAGAAGAACATATTGCATATGTTTATGGAAGCAAACAATCATCATATTAGATTTCGACAAAAATATTGCAATGTTATTATCATATTTCGGCAAGCATGCGTTGTATTATTATTTGTGTTGAATAACTCGATGGCTTTAGTTAGTTAATTTGCATTGCAATATTATTTTTTATTTATGGATTGCGTAATGACTTAATATTTATTTCTAAAAATGTATATATGTTTGAAAAATATACAATATTTTTTTTATGCAAAAATTTAAAATTATTTTTTTCATTTTTGTCGCAATTTTGACCACCGTGATCCCAATTGTGACCATTTGAAATTATAAATATATGGACACGATTTTAAACTGTGAGCATATATTTATATTTTGTAATGATCACAGTTGGAGTCAATGTTTTGAGCCGTTACCATAATTAAACGCCCCTTTAATAGTCACAAGTTGAGTCACGATTTTGAACCGTAACCACCGTATCACGGTCCCAAACCGTGACCAGGCAATCAACACTGATGTCACCCACTAGACTGTGACCCCCATATGGGGTCACGATTTTGAACCGTGACACAATTTTGCCACCCTTAATAAGGTCACAGTTCAAAACTGTGACCATGTCTGGTATATGGTGTAGTGTAATTTGTTACACTTAATGTGTATATTGTACATGTAGGGTGTGATAACCCAGATAATCATCTATATCCACATGTAACTAAAGAAATACTAACACTACATAAATGTTGCATTAGCAACAATCTCATTCAATACCATCAATGGCCGCTATCGATAGTCATATGGCCAATGACAACATCACAACTGAAGATAGCAAAGATCGATGACCAAAGAAACATTCATCGTCAGAAGATTAAGGTATGTCGCTTATCTTAGTTGACTATCAATTCTCATAATCACGAGGAGGCCTGAGTGAGGCAAAACTCGTGAGAATCGACGCAAACTGACAATTTCCACAAGCAGCATCTGAGAACCTGTCATACCAGCCAACCGACAAACCCACTTATCAGACCGGCAGTTGATAGTGTTGCTTGATATGCCACCAGCCACATTTATTATACCCCACGCCTCATAAATGCAAAAGTTGACTTCCCATGCAAGATCAAGACCTGAGATCTTCCCAACACCTATAACATAAGACCACCTACTCCCACTTGCTCCATTTGGTATCATCCTTGAAAACTCCCACAGCAAACATTCTCTTTGTCCCAACTGCATTTATATCACCAATCATCCCATCATCCTCACCATCATCATAACATTAAGATAGCCCTTATTCACAAGTGACGAGCACATAGTGCCTAATCTACCTCCTAGTTTTATTCTCTAGAGCGCTTGCTCTCTCACCCTCCACCCTAACACTCACGAGACCCACTACTGACATTTGTTTTCTCATTTATCATTGTAGCATTATATTTTTGTGTCGTAATATTGTTATCAACTGCTCATCTTCATATCATCCCTTTAGTCTAAGATGTCTCCTAGAAGGGCTACACCTCGACCCTTGAGGGACAAGCTCCACAAACCCAGCCCACCACTAAGTAGTGATTTCATGTTTGCGAGACTGCTGGTCTTCATTCGTGTTCTATTCAAAGACCGCTTGTTTAATAAACAAGACTGAGATATGGGGTGATCTCATTTTATTAACTTATCGAACCAGCTCGAAAGAAATAAAGCCATTCAAGTTCTAGTTATTTGAGAACAAGATGGTACAATATGATAAACAAATATACTGCGATACTCGATATACATTGTGAACATGACAGACATTCAGCCCACAAGTTGGATTAGCAGGAAAATGGATCTTACCATTGACTGCTGTAAGAGAGAAAAAAATGACTGGGAAAGTGTGAGAGAGAATAAATAATAAATAAATAAATAAATAAATAATAAATTCATAAGGCTCTCATGGGCTCAATTGCTGGGCAAAAGTGTTCATATACTTTCCTGTGAGCATCCAACTATTAAAATTGATCAACATACACAAAAGAACAGGACAATAGCTGCCTCCACCCCACTCTGTATTATGGGGCAATTTAGAAGAGTAAATTGATGTAGAGAATTATCCATCCAGCCATTGAGAAGATAGCAAATATATGAACCCAGAATAATACAGCCGCGGCCTGTTTCCCACAGCCTCTCAAGCTCGCAACCGCACCTATAAACGAACTCACAATAAGTTATAATTAAATGAGACATAATTTCCATTCTATTGTTGTTGTTGTTGTTGTTGTTATAATTATTATTATTAAATTGGAGAAAGAAAAAAAACTTGCAATTTTGTACAAATAGCCACTATGCATTTTATTACAAATGCCCTTTGGGGGATTCTCTACTGACATAATCTATCCACACATTTTTGTTACAAACATAAAGCTGTTATTTATTTCATGTTCTAAAGAATATATATATATAAGGATTGGAGTGTTTTCTATTTCTTTTCCCCAAAAAAATATGAATCCAGATGCTGATACTTCAGGGTTTTTCTAAAGGCTCAGCAATGCAAAAAAAATATAGTGGATGACACTAAATTCATTGATTTTGGCCCAGTTTGGTTGCGCAAATTATTTGATTATGTAAATTGGTTCATTGTGAATTAATGAATTGTAAATGAGTGAATTTGAAATGAGTTAAATCTAATTTTACACAATGTTTGGTAATTTGAAATTGATGTTAAGGTTCTATGAAAAAAAAGATAAAAACAAATCAAGAGAGAGGGGGGAGGGAAAGAGAGAGGGAGCGGGGGAGGGGGAGGGGGAGAGGGAGAGGGAGATGGGACATGCACTTTATGTGACTCCTATTTCAAATGGATTCATTTCACCTTTTTTGTAAAATGATCCAATTTCAGATTTTGCACATGGGCTAAAATGGGACAATTAATGAATCATTTCATTAATGAAACCAAACGCAATTAATGGGTCAATTTGTAAATAGATCAATTTATTAATGATCCAATTTACAATTTTGGGACAACCAAACGGGACCTTTGTGTTTTCAAATTTGAGAAAATATCTACTAGAATATCATCTCTGTGAATGATAATTGGGTGTTACCAGAAAGCACAGATGTAGGCATTGTATACTGGAGGAGGAGGACAAATCTGAACATTTTGTCATCTGGGGGGAGGCAGCCAAGCTTATCAGCTAGCATGACAATACCTAATCCCATAGGAGGAACCAAAACCAACCTCCCGAATATAATAGCAGCAGTTGTCCTCATACCCAGTTGTGAACTTCCGGGTCCTGCAAGTAATCAATCAACATCAAGTCAGTCATTATGTTTCGTTAGGGTCATTCACGATTATGCCTCAGTAGAAACAATTTTTTTTTAAAATTAGATACTTTTAGTTATTAGGATGCAGTCCAGATACCTTTAGATTAGGCATAAGGTATCAGCATTTTCCGCATCCAAAAATTCCATTTCATCGAAGGACTATTGTGAATCAAAAAAATAAGAGGATGTGGTCAATTCAGAATATTTTCAGAGGACCTGTGTCCGATTTTTATAATTATGTTATGGGTTCAAAAGATAAACAAAGTAGATAAGTAATATATGTTGAGAACCTTGTAATGACACTGATATTGTTTCTAAAAAGAAGTCCATAAGATGAAGTAAAATACAATTTATTTGGAAAGACCCAGTGAGATGACAGTATATATTATGGAAAACACGAACAATCGGATAACTTACCATCTATAAGGTTGCCTCCTAGTGCCAACAAAATGCATGGAATCATTGCCTCCCTGATAATCATACACAACATTATAAAATTTGCCATCAATTTTTAAGGTGAATAAAGAGTGCAAGGGGATAATTGTAAAATCAACTGTGCTCTTTCATTTACTTTCTTTTATTTTACTTTTCATTAATTACAACGTAGAAGATTCGTACTGATGTCATGACTTATTTCACAAATATTGTGACGTCACTCATGACATTCCCACAGGAGCTAGAATATTCCATACTTAGTTACCATATTTGGGATGTATTCCCTAATCCCCTCCCTATAAACATTGTAGCCCTTTTGGGTAAATATCAATCAATACATTTTATAACAGAGATATTTGGCTCAATAATAATTCTTCTTTGGATGGCATTGACAGTGCTTCTGTCAATTGGTACTGTTCACTCAACCTGTTGTTGTATAAGAACAAAATCGTACAACACGTCAATGGCTAGGGAGAAAAAGAATCAGTCGGTTGATTTTGTGAGGAGCATGACCACCATGGATGAGATATTGCGTCTCATATTGGATGAGACTCGCAGAATCGTCATAGCACTGAACCCCCCGTTGGCAGCAACCAACCCCTTAGTCTCTATCGCTGAACACCTCTACTAAGTCGACTCATCCCCACCAAACCCGCGACGGCCAGGACGCAAAGTCACCACATGCTGTCTTCTATGGTGGTACACGCCCATAGAGAAACATTGCCACCCCCATGGAAGAATGGAACCTTTGTCCAACCCGAAAACCCCCAATCCACGCTTCCACAAATCCACATCTTCCCTACGCTACAAAACCCTAACCCTAGGCCCCTTGGCTACCCATCAACGCCGGAAAAAAGAGGGATGGAGCCCTCGGGGCCACGATCACGTTCGCCCCCTACGGCTCCAACGAAGAAGAAAAAAAAGAGAGAGGGACCTGGGACTCGCGAAGACAAAAAAGGCTTTACCAAAAGGCGGTTTGACCTTAGCGCACTCCCACAATCGCAACTCTCAGTGGAACGAACCCCTATGATCGCTATGGACAGAGCTCGATCTAGGGAATTGCAGCCCTAATATGGTTTCCGACCCAGGAGGTGATGGGCTCATTTGAGGTCAAGGAGAGAAAAGAGACACGAGTCGAATCCAGCCGTAGCCCTTGGCAGCGCATCCAGAGGCCTATGATAAGGGACCAACCTCCAGTGGTTGGCAGCTAGGGCCTACAGATCTAGGAGTGTCTTTCATCAAATTGGGGGGGGGTTGAAGGTCATAAGATACTGGGCCTTCTAGACTTTGGACCTTAGCAGCCCCGAAATGGATTTTGTTGGCCAGACAAGTTGGGCCTCTCCCAACTCTTTAATTGTTGGATGCCCAAACCCACCATTTAGCGCCTTATTTTTCTTGGGCTACACATTTTTGGGGGTTCACAGGCATCTCCGAATTCTAAAACTCGTGGACCTCTCTTTTTCTCTTCTAGTCCCTTCATTTTCTTGCCACATGGAAATCATTGGACAGATATACACCAACTATATCAACCTGTACCAAATTTGAAATGTTATTATTCGAAGAATTTCATTAAGCAATCCTAGAAAAAGGTTAATATAAAATATACTACACACACTGGCATGCCTCGCAGTTAGCAGTGGCAAGTAGATGGGCTGGGTCAAATTTGGACGGGCCAAATCTGGGCTGGGCTGAGTATATGGGTTGGTGTAATAGATGGGTTGGGTTCGGGCCGGGCCACCGAGTTTTTGAACATGCAGCTTTCAGCTAGAGCCCAAATTCAACCCATTTTTGAATGAGGAAGGAAATGGTTTGGGTTAGGCACTGTGTTGGTATTTGTGAAAATCTAGGTAAATCCGTTAGGTTAGTCTGCAATGTACATTTGTGTGTGTGTGTGTGTATATATATATATATATATATATACATATATATATATAGAGAGAGAGAGAGAGGGAGAGAGAGAGAAAGAGAAAGAGAGAGGAGTGTGGGGATGTTTATATGTAAAGGTGAGCGTGTTTGCACGGCAATGCGTGTTTGTGTGTGTAATAGAGAAGAGGGTTATTGTATGATTCTATGTAAGTGCGTGTTTGAGCATTTTTTGATCAAATATACCAGGTTGCCCAAATTCAACCCATATTTTTCCTAGCTTGAGCCCATATTCAGCCCGCATTCTAAAAATATGGGGGCCATATTTCAAACTGTGGGCTGTTTTGGGTAGATCCCTTTATATGGGCAAGTTTTGCCACCTCTAATCGCAGTTAACGTGATGTGCATAAGGGCCTTATTGTCATTTTTTAGTCTTTCCTTTATTTTTAGTATTGCATTGTGTTTTTCTTTTGTTTAGTATTTAGAGGTAGGAAAGTTATGGGCATCTAGGGACGTAATTGTAATCAGATTGACAGCTTAGAGCCCAAGCAACCTCCTTCCTATAAATACTCCTTTGTAGCCTCATTTGAGGCATTCTTCCATTTTGAGATATATTGAATTGAGAGAGTTTAGACGAGTCATCTTTTCTTGCTATCAATTGGTATCAGAGCCTAGTCAGTTCTACTCGTTGTTGTTGTTGTAAAAAAATAAAAACTCGTAAATGTCAAGATGGGTCCAAGAAAGGTGCACGCCCCCGTGGAAACTCCTAACGAGCGTCTCGAAGAGGTTATCAGCCGGTTGATGGTTCGAATGAATGAAATCAACGCGAGACTTCCTCCACTGACAACCACCACTGGCCGCCCTCGCACCGCCTCGATATCAACTCAAAACCCTAACCCTAATTCCCCCAAATCAACTCATTCTACGCCCCAACCACAAAAAAAAAAACTAATTCTACAAACGCTAGCCCCATATACATCCAAGAAGGAACCACCACGGCACCCCACCGCCTCAACCCACTGGCCGAACAGAACAAAATCCATCAAGGGCCGACTGCCACTTCCCTATTCCATCTCGACCAACACCGAACACCTCTTTTGCCTATCACCCTACCTAAAACCCTTTTGTCCCGATCCCGACCACCCTCCAATCCACCGGACAACATCCCCTAACCACCGGGTACCATCTCCGAAGCTGAACGCACACGGAACCTCGACAACCAGGCCAGACCCATGTGTCAACAGTTCTCGACGAGTCGCCTACCCTGGACTGAAGTCGGCGCCTGCCGAACAGCCCCTCCGAAGGTCTTCCGGTGCCCACGACTCATTCCGATACTTTTCCGATTACTTCATCTCTAAGATGTGTTCAAATTGTTCTCCACCCATGATCGGAACTTGCTCTCCAACAATAGCCGAGATGATCTGTGACATTCGGTGCGCAAAGGGGTCAAATCCGACTACGCATGCAAAGGTAACAATTAAGGTACTAGATGAGCCCATCATGCACCTTAACCCAAATCTTGACCAACAAATCGTAGAACTTCAACCCCCACACATTCCAAATACACTCACCCTCCAAAATTCGCAAGAATCACCTAATTCCCCTCCACCAACACTCCAACTACCATCACACCACCATTTTCCATCCCCACACCTTCCCCCACCTCGCATTCTTGTCCCACCCCATTTACCGCCACAAAACCACCAAACTTACCCCACCAATCCTCAACATGACCACCCCCTACACCACATCTCCATTTATCCTCGCCACCACCCACAAAACCACCTCGAGCCTCATCATCTTCCCTCCATGTCCCCAGCTCCATCTACTACTATTAACCCTCACCCATCCCATATTGCCTTCGCCACGCTTCCGCCCCCACCTATACTACACGCATCCCCACTCGCAAGAAACCCGAAAAATATACGCCACCCCCATTCTGTGTGGGATGCACGCTCCGTCTATTCAGACCCTGTTAATTCACATAAGAGAGTACGGGGGTGGATTAGCCTACCCCCACATGACGGCCCACCCTCACCCCAACCTCGCTCTGCCCCAAATATAAAGCCTCCCCCTCCCATTGAGTGGCGGACTGATGTGTCCCCTTTTGATTCCTTGGGCCCGAAGGTCACCCCGCATGTGCCTCTCTAGGAGCGAAGTTGTTTTTTGTGCTACCAGAAGGGGCACCAGATGGACCACACTGCCCCTACAGCCAACCGTTGGTCCCTGCTCCACCTCCTTCCCCACCACGGGAGGTCATTCCACCTTATATTCCTCTTCCACCAGCCCTTTTGCAGGCACCCCCACCAGCTCCTGATCCTCCTCATCCACCACTTAGGAGACAGCCAGTCACAGAGAGCACAGCTTGTTGAGCTCCATTAGGCGATGATGACCTATATAAGGATGCCTTTGCCCTACAGGGTGGTGATGCCATCACACACTTAGCCCTTATTATCGAGGAGTATGCAGGGCGATATTCGGGTGGATGTCCCGATGTTCGATGGCCACCTCCAGTCTGATGTCGTTGTCGATTGGCTTGCCGCCATTGAGAGGATTTTTTAGTACAAGCGATTAAAGGGTCGTCGGTGTGTTCTGTTAGCAGCAACCAAGTTTCAGGATTATGCTAGTGTTTGGTGAAATGACTTGGAGCAGCATCGTATTCTTGAGGGTTAGCCTCCTATCCAGTCTTGGGCAGAACTCCGGACACAGTTGATGGCCACTTTTGTTCCCGCCACTTACGAGAATGATCTCTTCCTACGGGTACAGTCCCTTTGATAGGAAACTACAGTCTTAGACTACATGGAGCGCTTTCAGATCCTTTGTACTCGTGCTCGCCTAGGACCAACGGATTAGTCGTTATATCCACGGGCTCCAGCATCTCGCCTTACGTGACGTCACCTTCTTTGCGAAGGCGGTCGAGTACGCCACGAAAGTTGAGTCATTTCATCAGACTGCCCCTCCTCCCTGCGGCCGCTCCACTTCAGCTGCCCCAGCACCCGTGACTTCCATTGCTCCTGTGACCCCATCTACCTCCACTGTTTAGACACCCACGGTTCCACCTCCTGCATCCACTCATCCGATAACATTCAAATATTACAATTGTGGAATAATTGGTCATAAAGTTTCGGATTGCTCCCATCCACAGCGTCGCGCTCTCCTAAATTCGGGCGATCTTGAGTATCTTGAGGATACGACGGAGGTTCCACCCCAACATACTCTCATTACTATCCTCTATGGTGACACTGACGGCCTTCCCCTTTGAGTTCGAGGATGAACTCTTTCAAGGGGGGAGAGTGATGTGAAAAAGGGCCTTATTATCATTTTTTAGTCATTTTAGTCTTTCCTTTATTTTTAGTATTGCATTGTATTTTTCTTTGGTTTAGTATTTAAAGGTAGGAAGGTTATGGGCATCTAGGGACGTAATTGTAATTAGATTGATAGATTAGAGCCCAAGCAACCTCATTCCTATAAATACTCCTTTGTAGCCTCATTTGAGGCATTCTTCCGTTTTGAGATATATTGAATTGAGAGAGTTTAGACGATAGTCATCTTTTTTTGCTTCCATTTGACGTCATTTACGTCATAATGAGGTGGATCTTATGTTTATCTATCTATTCTCTCCCTTTATGATTCTCACTTTGCGCTTCTTTTTTTTCTTTAAAGTTCCCACTTGCCTCTTCTTTAGGGCCTCTCTCTTTCTCTTCTATTCCCTTCATTTTCTTGCCAGTGAAATCATTGTACAGATACACACTCAATATATAAAGCTGTACCAATCATGTGTCTTGCCTTTATTAGTTAAATATATGCACACAGGTTCGCATCAATATTGATGACCAATAGCCAACCATTTTGATTTTTTGATGTACCATCAACGATAGATTCAGTAACAAATAAATCATCACAAGTAATTTCCCTTGCACTTGCAATTTATATCAACTTTTAGAGTTAAAGCGATTTCACATATAACCATGGAAGTTATGAAAGGAGCTACCATATAAATATAATCTGGAGTGAAACTCATCGTACCCAAGAATCATGCAGCTGTCAGTAAAGAAGTACAGTGGAGCATCGGTTGTGAATATCAGTCGCTTCAAAAATGGAATACTTCCAATGCCCATGGCTAAAATCTGTAGCAAATAAATACCAATTAGTGGTGCCAAAGTAGGGAAAACATAAACTTCTGCAAAAGAATTTAATGAAGATGGTTAAGTTATGCACACCAATCAAATCAATTGCTCCTCCCACATTCAAAAGAATACTCATTTGAAGAATCTTAACCATTATTTTTCAGATATTTTCTGTTGACAAAGAGCTGTTTTGATTTTCGAGCAGCTGGTTATTTCAGTAATGCAAGCCAGTGATTAATTACAAAAAATACAGCTAGTCCGCTCATATGACAGGAATATTTTGTGCCCTTTCCACACCTAGTGATTTGAAGAGCATCTGCTTTACTTAGAAACTCACATTGCTGCATGGCACTTGCTTTTCTGCAGGCCACTACTGAACCAGTATCCACGTATACCATACCAAAGGTGCTAAAGTAGGCAAAAAATAAACTTCTTCAAAAGAATTTAATAAAGATGGTGAAGTTATACACATTACTCAAATCAATTGCTCCTCCCACATCCAATAGAAGACTCACTTGAAGAATCTTAACCATTATTTTTCAGGTATTTTTTGTTGATAAAGAGCTGTTTTGATTTTCGAGTACTGGTTATTTCAGTAATGCAAGTCAGTGATTAATCACTAAAAATACAGCTAATCCGCTCATATGACGGGAATGTATTGTGCCCTTTCCACACCTAATAATTTGAAGAGCAATCTGTTTTATTTAGAAAATCACATCACTGCATGCCACTCTAGCTTTTCTGCAAGCCACTACTGAACCATGAGCCTGTCAGAAAAAAAATTCTAACATTGTTCATAGTATAGTTTTAGGCTAGTTTGGCGTATCCCGTTACAAATCGTCACGCACCGTCAAGACGAACCAAACTCGAGCATCTCCAAGTTTGAAGACTTCCCGACATCCCGACTTCCCGTAAAGGTATAAAATAATTTAGAGTTTGAATTAATTTACAGAATTAATGTTTGGGATGTGACTTTTTATCAAAAACGAACAGGGCTTTTTTTATTTTCAAAAACGGGGCTTTTGATTTTCAAAAAGAAATATTTTTTATTTTTAATCTCGTTCAAACGAGATTGCATGTGGTTAGAAGCGAGATTGCATGTGGTTGAAGCGAGATTGCATGTGGTTAGAAGCAAGGATCAAACGAGGTTCAAACAAGGGCTCACTGTTTTAAGTTTTTGATGTCGTTAGAAATGAGAGTTTATCTCGTTCAAACGAGATCACCATCTCGTTAGAACGACCCTACATTCTCGTTCGAACGAGGCGCTGCCTCAAAATTTGTATAAATACCTATTTCGTGTTCAAAACGTTTAAAACTTTTGCCATATTCGTTTCTGCGTAACTTTTGCGAAAGTTCTTCATGTTTTAGTGTTCCAAAACACTTTTTAATTTACAACAGATATTCTTGAATATTGTTCTTGTGAATTCGTTTAAACCCTAAAAAGTTTTGTATTCTTGCATACACCTTGTGGAGAGGTACTCCATGGTTGACTTATGATACCCGAGGGGTCTCACTACTAAAGACAAAGGCTAAGGCTGAGGCTGAAGGAGGACTACGGCCTCGTGATTCTTGTGAGGATCATAGTTGTTCACTAGAGATTTGCGAAGATTAGCGAATTATACTTGTAACGGTTATCAAGTAGTCTATAAGTCAATTGTCTTGTAGATTTCTAAATTAAATAAAGATTTTACCGAAAGGAGTTTTTTCCTTGAACCTCTTGTCTTTGTTGAATGCTTGGTTTGATTTATCTGTTTTACAGTGTTCTAAAAAACGCGCTTAGGCGTGAAGCTTTTTAGATACGCCAAGTTTTGGCCCTAGGCGTGGACTAAAGCGTGATCAATTGCGGTCAACGTTTTTGGGGAAAAAGGCGTTAAAAAACGCGTTTTTTTTTAGTTTAAACGCGCCTTAAGACGAGTTTTTATTTTTTTTAATTTTCTGGGGTTAACCAAAACGACGTCGTTTTGGTATCTTTTAAACCAAAAAAAAAACGCTCGACTAAAGCTGTGAACTGAAGGGTCTAAACCTAATCTCTCAAGGTCAAAAGAAAAAATACAAAATGTTCTCAGTTCAGCCCTAATCTCTCACGATCGTCATTCTCAGTTCAGCCCTTTGTTCGCCGGAACTCAGGTAAGGGTTTAATTAAAGCATTTATTTAAAGCATTTGCTTGTAATGTTGGATTAATGTGATTAAACCCTAATTTACGGTTTAATGGCTATTCGTTCAACCCTATTATCAGTGATCCCATCCAACCCTAATTTACGATTTAATTAAAGCATTTGCTTGGGTTACAATCACGGATATCCTAATTCGTTCAACCTTTGTTTATTCGTAGTTAGTTGGTTTAATGACTATTGATTGTGACATTATTGTATTATAAACCTTACTCAACTAAATGTGACTTTGGAGTGAAAGATATCTGCTTGACCCAACTCAGTGGAGTTTTTGTTGCTCAGTGGAGTTTTTGTTGCTCCACCCCCTGTTTTATTTGGACATTCACAACAACAGGGGCTGAATTGAAGTGACCTAATTCATTCAGCTCCACCCCCTGTTTTATTTGCAATCTGCTTGCTAATTGTTAATGCTAGACCTGTTTGTTAATAATTTTATGTTAGACCTGTTTGTTAATAATTTTATGTTAATAATTTGATTTCTATTTTTTTTAATGTAGGTTAATAATTTTATGTTAATAATTTGAATTTTGATTGCATGGAATTGGGTGATAATATGATGAGAACTTATGGAGCATGCATATGGAAAAGGCACCCCAATTGCAAATATTCGGACATATTTTTAAGGTATGTACCATTTCAATATTTTTATTAGCCTTGTTATAATTAAAAAATATTAAAATATATTAAAAAAGGCCTAAACGCCTTTTCACGCCTTTTTACGCCTAAGGCCGCCTAGGCTTTAAGGCTTAAGGCTTGGCCTCCACGCCTCGGTCACGCCCCCCGTTTTTTAGAACTTCGTTGTTTTATCACATAGATGTATGTTTAGGATAAAAAGATAAAATTGGCTTAAAATTAACTGTGCACTCTCAAATTGGAATCCTTGTTAAGCATATTTACTTCCGCATTTATAAATTGGTAGAGAACTCATTATTTTGACCCCACATATACCATAGGCCATGTAACACATCTGGTGGAATGCCACTAACTTTAAAATTAGTTTTCGGAAAAAAAAACATTGTTATACACATTTTGATTCCTTATTTAACCCCTGGTGTGGACAGTATCTCTCACAACCAAACAGAAGTAGAGTTTCTGGAGTATGAAAATATGCAAAAATAATGGATATACCATTTGTTTTCTGTACCAAAACAATTGATATGGAAATGCAATAGGATATCAAGGAGTTCACTATCAAAACATATAAAACATTATATCCATACATATATTATAACAAGATCAAAGACACTGAACTTACAGAAGCAATAATAGGTGGCTGAATAATTTGCTTGAGCTTTAACTTCTCATATACATAGCGCAAGAAACTTTTAATCTGCATGAAAAGCATGACATGTAAAAGACTAAAATGCTTATTAATGAATTGTGCACAACAAGATAGAAAAATAACAATTAGGTTAATTCCAAACATAAAGAACAGACCCATCCAGCATCTAGGAAAGCTACAGAACTCATGTTTTCAGGCATGCTGCAAATTCAACATAGTCACTAATAGTTAAACACAAAGCTTTCCTGATGGAGTTGAATTAACCAGTTGTTGGCAATTTTATCATTACGGGCACATCAAGTTCGCAAGACATAGAGAATACATAGTAGGCCATCTGCAATGCGTGGTTAAGATAAGCAATCGCAACAGGTATTCTCACAATAGGCAAAGATGGATTGCTTTTAATTTATCTTATTTTTTTTAAAGAAAATTCAAGAGAACGGTTATCATTGGGATGGGCATTCTCACAACCTTTGGGCAGATGAATGTTAAACGTCCCTCCCAATTTCTGGCTTTTTACAAAAAAAATAAAAAATAAAAATCTCGGACGGTTAACATTCACCCACCCCAACAATAGGGATGGCTCCTTCTCACTCGTTCCTGATCAGTATTCAGTCAATGTCAGAGGACTGTGTCCTTTTAAATTTGCGCTGGTTTAAACAGGAATTATCATATCCGGCCTAAATTAGTAGGGTTAAAGCTATACCTATGGTGCCAACCCATGTTTAAACTTAATCTTTAAGCTACCTATTGTAGATGGCCTTATACCGTTGAAAAATAAGACGGAAAAAAATAATAGAAAAGAATGTAAGGTCTCTCATCAGGACTGGTTAATTCTACCGTTGTTAACTTCTTTTCTACAACTAAAAGGCTACTCGAGAATTATAATATTCATAATCTGTTAGCCATATACATTCATCGGAATATAAAAAATTTAACTATATAAGTCCCAGCAGAAGTATTGGGACGTCAAAATTTAAGGGTCCACGGCTGTTATATTATCATTAAAGAAACTCAACACTGGTGAGTAAAACATCAGTTCCCTCAATATTAAAATATCAAGCACGTTTTCTAGTTTCCAAAGAATCGAGTATTGCAAAAAACAGTCGTTTCTATCTCTGTAACCATTTTCTGTCTTTCCTATCTGGTGAAATCACAAATAGGTTATTCTCACCTTTCCTTCTGTTGGAGCATTTGAATATGTTGGTATAGCCTCTTCTGTAAGCAATGGAACTTGCTCAGGTGTCTTATCCTCGGTGGGACTCTTGAGAGGAAGATTTTCTTCTTCAATGTCGAAGGTACCTTCAGGAGGAGGTTTGAGCATATGGAACACGTAGGTGTACAAGACGATTGCACCAACCTAATACAGATATAAGATCATAAACCTTTAGTATTTGGCTGATATAAAGAAACTCAGTTTATTTGTATAACTTGAACAAAGAATGAGGATGAGTACAAGTACTTCCATCAAAATATAAATATATATCTTAGGGGATCTCATGAGCTATATTTGTTATTAAGCTAAGCACATAAATAATTTTTCCAAGTACATTGCTTTCTTTCTCTACAGTTGGTTATAGGTATGATTTTAAATTTCTAAATACAACAGAACAAACCAGCAATTACAATATTATAAAGACCAAGATTATATCTACCTTTTTTCTCTCTCTTCTAATTTCAATAATATTGCAAACCAGATTTTACTTGAAGTTTTGTAAAAGTTCCTGGCACGATTACCTTTACAATATTGAATTATCAGAACAACTCAAATTTCATGCTCAAACAAGGGCACACTAATGCAAATATAACTTCAAAGCATATACAAGAATTACAAAGAAATGACCTCTTTGTCGGAACGTAAACTATTGTAGGAGATGATTAAATATTGACAAAAGTCCATGTGTTTATGCGACTGAGGTATTATTATGCGCGTCAAACATATCACGCGTATTTGTGTATTCTTTACGTATTAACTAGACAATATTCTAGTATTGATAGTTTTGACATATGTTATGGGACACAAGCCACTTAAAATAAGACATGTGTCACCACGGGTTATTTGACATGTGGCGACCCACTTGGGTTGGTTTTGCTATAAATAAGCCTCACCCCCATACATTTTAGAGAGAGCTTCTTTGGAGTAGAAGAGTCATTTTCTTGTCTTACGAGTTTTTAGAGAGTTTTAGAAAAGAGTTTTGAGATGAGTTTCAACACCTCCCATCTCTCCCAAAAAATCACCACAATGAGTTTTCCGGCGAATAGTACGAACCCACGAACTACGCTGACTTTGATTCCGAGAATAACGGATACGTAGGCGCAACCGAAGTTGCTCAAGTCAAACACGTGCTAAAATCCGATATTTCCCCAAAATTAGACTACTCTCTTACAACTATATTTAAAGGATGCCATATAAAGTCATCCACAATACAAAGGGTGATGTGAACACATCAGAACCATTTAGACAACAACGCATAAAATAATCAAGGGATCCATTCTCCATATCATTTAAATTAAATAGGTATCCAAAATGACAAAACAAATGGATATTTATAGGGCCCCAAATACTTGGTGGCCAAGCTAACTAATGTTGTGCACCATAATTAAATGGGAAAAACTCGTACTTTCTTGAATGCTGAGATAGTCTCTTAAAGTTTTAGTGATCGGTTATGTCTCTTTAGTATCTCGGGTTCATAAATAGCCTTTGAAATCCCAATAGCTCTTTAATTATTCATATGTCATGCTTATTAAAGAACGTATCTAGAATTCTCTCCTTACAGTAAAAATAGGTAACCACATTTGAGAGTAATGCATCACTTAAATATGGTAATTCTCTCTAATTGATGATATTAAAAAAATCTGTTTTATTAATTGTCTCCTCTTTATTGTGCCTTTTGTTCTAAATTCTCCAATCTCTCTCTTAATTGCCCCTATCATCATGTATCAGAGCTTGTACTACTCTCTCGGGACGATTCTATTAATTTCATGACGGCTGGAAGAGATAGGGGAAGATGTGGTAATAACCAAATGGTGGCAAAATTGTGTTGTGATGCAGGGGCGCAGTTATCCATAGTTGTTGTTCCTTTTCATCTTTTATTAATTATTATTTAGGGAGTATTTTAGTTTATGATAACCTTTAGCTCTCTAGTATATAAAGAACCCGCCCTTTGTATTGTCAATTTTACATTTTGGAGAGTATGAATCAAAGTTAGAGAGAGTTGCAGCCTTAATTTCTCTTTGATGGTGTTGTTTACATTAAAACCCCCTTGCACGATGCGGGAGATTTTATTCTTTCATTACCGCAGTTCAAGTACTATTGAGAAATTTTTTAATTACAAGGAAATTCCTGAAAATAAGAGAACAAAGCTAGTTTATTATCATTCAGTTTAGGGTTATTTTAGTCTTTCGGGCCCTTATACATATAAAATAATAGTTGTTTAGTATTTATTGTTATGATGTTTTTGAGAGATTAGAGAGAGTACCTGCTAGCACCCTCGCCTCCATTTATCGTAGGCGCATAACTTACAACCAAACCCAACTTTGTTTGTTAAATAAACAGTCACACACCCTGTCCCAATCGATGAAACTACTCCCGTGGCCAGACGCCAACACAAGACCCTTCCACCGAGTACTCAGCACCGTGCTCTCATCCTTCCCTTTGCCCTAGTGTCCAACTCAGCCATTACACCTACATACCAGTGGCAAAGGGGCGATTGTGTATGATCATAATCAACAGTCACTTTAGCATCAATTTGGTTTCACAGGAAATGGTGGAGCTCCTGGGCCTCCGAGTAGAGCCTATCCAGAGTTCGTGCAATATTGGGTGGCTGGGATCCAAGGACGAGGAGCGTCTTACGGGGCAATGTCGTGTGCCATTTAAGATTTGGCCCATATTCAAACGAGGTTGTGTGCACGGTTGCTAATATGAACATGTGCCACCTCCTATTGGGATGGCCCTGGTAGTTTGATCATGCCAGTATCCATGACGATCATGCTGACATTTATTCATTTATGCATCACGACCGTGAGGTAGTACTTGACCCCATGCCGCAGCGCAGACCCCCAGGCCCACTTATGTCCCTTGGGCAAGGATTGTGTTATGCCCTTGTTAGCCCCTTGGGTTCCGCACCGACTAGTGTTCAAGAGACCTTTCATTATTAAGTGACATACAACATTCGATTGATTTTGTCCCGAGATCCCAGTTACCCATCCTCCCCCATTACAAGATGTCGCATGCAAAGCATGCTGAGTCGCTGTCTGAGTTATGCGATTGCGGCTTCGTACGAGAGAGTATGTTCCCTTGTGTTATGCATGCTTTGTTAACGTCGAAGAATGATGGTAGCTAACGGATGAGTGTACAACCCGGTTGTGAATAAAATCACAGTCCAGTACCGTTTCCCCATTCCGAAGTTAGAGGATATGATTGATCAGCTTCACGGGGCTTCATGGGGCCACAGTCTTCTCCAAGCTAGATTTGAATAGTGGGTACCAGTATGACCTGGTGACGAGTTGAACACTGCCTTCAAAACGACGAATAGATTGTGAGAATGGACCGGCATGCCCTTCGAGTTGTCCAATGCGCCGTTCACATTTATGCTTGTTATGATGTAGATCCTCCGTTTCTTTTTGGGGATGTTTGTCGTAGTTTATTTTGATGATATAATGATATACAGTCGGTTTACAAAGGATCACATAGATCATGTCAGGTAGGTTTTGGAAGTTCTTCGGCATGAGAATTTATATCTCCAGCTGAAGAAGTGTTCTTTTACGGTGTCAGAGGTCTCCTTCTTGGGATACACAGTCTCAAGGGAAGGGATACGTGCTGATAGAGAGAAGGTTCAAACTCTTCGAGAGTGGCCCAGCAAAACCATGGCTTTTAGGTCCGCAGATTTCATGAGTGGGCGAGTTTTTATCGACGCTTCATTAAGAGGTTCAGTTCTGTGATGGCTCCTATTATTGCGATGATGCGACTAAGTTTTCATGGACTGCTGAGGCTGAGGAGGCATTCCAGCTTACCAAGTCCAAGATAACGTCAGCCCCCATTCCAGCCCTTCCAGATTTTACCTAGCTGTTTGAGTTGACTTTGTGTTGGTTGTCAAGCATTGGCAACCCTATTTGATTCATCGAGAGTTTTTCATTACATCAATCACGAGGCCTTCCATTTTATAAATTTTCAGAAGAAAGTTAACGATCGACACGCCAAATGGACTAGTTTCTTACAGCAGTTCACCTTCCACTCACAGTACAAACCATGTAGAGAGAACCTGGTTTCAGATGCCTTAAGTCGAAGATCACATTCCCTAGTCACGATTCAAGGGTCAGTCTTCGGCTTTTCTGAGATTCGTGATTTGTATGCAAAACCCTTTCTTTGGGCCTATTGTGAAGACATGTACATAGAAGCATGGTGTTCAGGAGGGCGACTCTTTGTTGCAGGATGGTTATTTGTATCGTGGTACGGCGTTGTGCATCTCTGCCTCTTCATTGAGGGAGGTCTCGTTGGTCACTCGAGTGTCGCTCGTACCTTAGCTACACTGCGAGAACGTTTCAACTGGTCTACTATGAGAAAGAAGGTTAACAGTCATGGTCAGCGTTGCTATACTAGTCAGACGGCAAAGCATTAGCATCCTAATGCCGATTTGCATACTCCTCTACCCATCCCTAACCGACCTTTGGCTTGATGTTTCTACAGAATTTGTCGTCGGGCTACCCAGGACGGCCAAGGGCCATGACTTTTTGTTTGTGGTAGTTGACAGGTTTTCAAGATGGCCCATTTTCTTCACATATTGCCACACTCTACTTCCACAAGATTGTCCGTTTACATGGGGTATCGACGAGTATTACATCTGATAGGGATGTTCGTTTTAAGGGACACTTTTGACGAATCCTTTGAAAATTATTGTGAAGCACGCTTCAATTTTCAACCTTTTTCCATCCATAGATTGATGGTCAGACCGAGGTGGTCAATCGGAATTTGGGCGATCTTTTACGGTGCTTAGCTGGCGAGTCACCTAAGACTTGGGATGTGATTCTTGCTCAGGCTGAATATGCTTTCAATAATTCAGTCTACCGCTTTATTGGTCTTTCCCTTTTCCATATTGTTCTTGGGTCTTCTCATTTATTATGCGAAGACCCTCCCTTACTATGATAGTGAGCCTCACAACTGTCGATTTTGCTGGCAGGATGTTAGTTATTCATGATGACGTGCGTGCACGTTTACAGCGTATATATGCTTCTTACAAACCACAAGCGGAGTCTCATCGCCGGTCACTTGTTTTCCAACCCGAGATCTTGTTATGGTGTATTTTAACGTGAGAGGCAAGTGGGCAAGGCCACCAAGTTACAAATGCACAGATTTAGCCATTTCCCTGTTCTTCATTACTGCGGTAATAATGCATACGAATCGCTTCGCAGAGGGGTTCCAAACACATCCCACATTTAACGTAGCTGATTTGACTCCATTTCGGGATTCACAGGTTCCCCCGATTCCTCTACCCGTGAATACAATGCAGTCACTTCGCTCACACGTTGACCGTGTCGAGGGTATTTTGGATTTTGGATTCTGAGACGACTATTTACTCGCGGGCCCCCCCCCTGTCCATTATTCGATCCGTTGCTTGGAACATTCTGCAAGTGATGACTCCTGAATTACCAAGGCCATGTTGCAGCATGTTGACCGTGACTTTTATGACCATTTCCAGGAGGATATGGCTATGCTTCGTAGGGCGAGAGTGACGCAGGAGCGTATATATGTGCCATGTGGGGCCGATTCTTATATGTAGTATCGTAGTGGGTTGTTTTATTTAATTATTTAGTTGAGGGTTATTTTAGTTTTTCGGGACCTTATACTTAAAAAAGGATCCCTAATTGTTCAATATTTATTATTATGATGATGTTATAGAGAGAGGTGAAAGAGAGAATTAATGAAGATTTATAATTTCACTGTTTCGTTCGTATGTGTGTATATATTCCGTTGTGTTACATAATGAAATCTAGGATACAAAAGAGAAATTCCTTCCACTAGACTTCTCTCAATCTTGTTTTGCTCAATTCCACAATCTCAGCCAGGAATCCAAGATTGTGTCGAATTACACCAAGGAATCTACAAACTTATGGTGTGAAATGATACTCAAGAGTCCGAGGAATAACTTGTTAGCTCAATATGTAGGTGGTTTGGAAATGTCAATTCGCGACAAAGTACAAATGCAGCAACTAAAAGTTAATGATGCATACCAAATAGCTGTGAAGGTCGAGGCTTAAATTTCTCGAAATGGTACCAAAAAGTTTGTTGATGTACGCAGCCTTTACATTACCAACAAAGGTGAACCTTCATGTGGTGGAAAAAATACGTCCAAGACCAAAACTATGAAAATTTCAGCACAAAGCCCCCCGAATCAGCCTTGTCGCGCCAGCAACTGAAATGCATGTTTTAAGTGAGGACAAGTTGGCCATCGTTTCAACCAATGTCCTACAAGGAAAAACGATGGGCGTATGGTCTTGAATTAAGGGGCCTTTGAATGCGTGAATGGTCTTCGAATGGAAATACTAGTCGGTCCTCATCATCATCATCATCACGAGGAAGTTGAAGTGGAAAATGAGGAGATTGAACCCGAAGAAGGTGAAAGCTTAGTGACCTTGAGAACACTAATATCATCAAGACTCGTTGCAAATCTCATGGAAAAGTTAATTTGTTGTAATGATGAAGCTTAAGATCTGCACATTACCTCACCAGAAGCCCTTTAAAATTGCATGATTCAAGAAGGGAAATGAGGTAAAAAAAATCCCAAGACGTCTTGTTTCATTTCAATGGGTAAAACTTATAAAGATGAAGTTCGGTTTAATGTTGTTGTTCCTATGGATGCGTGTAACGTACTCCTCGGATGACCATGGCAATATAATAGGCATGTGATTCATGATGGTTAGAAAGTATATACATTTTTAGGATGGGGAATACAGAAATTGTTATTCTAACGAGTGAAGAAAAAGACCCTAAATCTTCTTAATAAGATGGTAGCAATTTTCGCACTTTATCCAAATTTGTGAATGAAAGTAAAGAATGTGGCATTATTTACATGTTGGCTAAAGGAGTGACACTCTTGGAAGTGCCTAAAAAATTGGAGCCTCTCTTAGCAGAATTCAAAAAGGGCTATGTAAGAGAAAGTACAAGTCCTTATGCTTTATCTTCTTTGTTTACTCCAAAGAAGGAAAGAACATGGCATATATGTGCGGAAAATTGTGCTATAAATCGAATCACAATCAAGTATTGGTTTCATATTCCAATCATTGATGTGATATGTATGACATGCTTGCCAGTGCTAAAGTTTTCTTAACCTTCAAAGTAGTTATCATCAAATTTGAACCAAGTCAGGTAATGAATGGAAAGCTGCCTTCAAGACACGTGAGGGGAATGAACCTTGTTCATGGCCAAGGTGAGAGTAATGAACCAAATTTTTTCCCCTTTCATTGATTAAGTTGTTTACTTTGATGACATCTTTTACTATAGCTAAGATGAGAGATAGCGTATGGATCGTTTAAGGACTATTATAAGCACTTTTGAGAGGTGAAAGACAGTATGTCAACTTCAAAAGGTGTTCCTTTATGACCAATAGCCTATCTTTACTAGGCTTAGTATTGACTTCTTCGTGGATGCTGAGAAGGTCCAAGCTGTCCTAGAATGGCCTACACAAAAAAGCTTCCAAAAAGAAAGAATTTTTTATGGATTGGCTTCATTTTATAGTCAATTAATAAGACATTTCATCACCGTTAACAGAGTGCATGAAGGGTTTCCAACTTGGCAAACAAAAGTCGTACAACGCACCAATCCTTGCATTGCCATATTTGGAAATGATGTTTCAAGTAGATTGCGATGCCTTTTGTGTAGGCATTGAAGGGGTACTCTCTCAAGAAGGTCATCCAGTGAGAAGCTAAATGAGGTAAGGAAGAATCATTCTACATATGATACGGAATTTATTTTATGGTTCTAGCCCTTCAACATTGGCAAGCTTACTTAATTCAAACGTAGTTCATTTTGAACTCTGATCATGAAGCACTCAAGCATATCAACAATCAAAATAATGTGATTCAGAGATACGTAAGATGGGTTTCTTTCTTGCAAGGATACAACTTTCTTGTTAAAACACAAAAGTGGGAAGTGCAATCAAGTGGCCGATGTTCCTAGTAGAAGAACGACAATTCCTAATTCCATGAGTGTCCAGCTTAAAGGATTCAATTACAGACATCTATTTCAATGATAAAAATTTTGGTGAAACTTCGAGGCTTTGTAAACAAGGAAGCAATGAAGATTACCTTCTCTGAGATGAGTTTCTCTTTAAGGGGGTTGCTCGTGTATTTCTAAATATTCTCTTAAAGAGTACATTATCGAGGTGCATTCTCGAGGTTTGGGTGGACACTCTGAGAGAGACTAGACTACCTTGTTCATGAAGGCGAGATAATTTTGGCCATCCATTTATCGAAATGTGACCCCTTTTGTGAAGAGATATCAAATATATCAAACTTGCAAATGCCAAACACTGAACATTGATTCTTGCTTTTCGGTAGCACTTCTTGCGTCTCGATGGAGAGATGTTAGCATGGGCTTTGTAGTTGTATTTCCAAGAACTCAAAGATGTTAGCATCGAATTTGGTGCGATGGCAAGTGCTTGCCCGCCCAAAGCGTCATGTAGCGAGTTCGAGTCTTGGAAGCAACCTCTCCAAAAATGGGGGTAAGGCTTGCCTATATCTACCTCTCGCGGACTAAAGCGGGAGCCTTGTGCACTAGGTACAACCTTTTTTTATCGTTTTTCGACTATGGATGCCTCTTATTTTGTTGATCTCTATCTTTATGAGGTGGTAAGCATCACAGTGCTCCAAAATCCATTGTTTCGGATATGGATACTAAGTTCCTAGCCATTTTTGGAGATGTTTATGTGCCTATAATCCTCAAACGGATGGTCAAACTGTGAATAGAACCTTGGCAACAAAGAGACCAAAGCACTAGGATGTGATGCCCTCTCTCTCAAGCTGAATAAAGTTGCTTACAATTATGTGGTCTGGGAAAAGTCCATTTGAGGTGGTATATGGGCAAGTTCCGAGATATTATCCTGATCTAGCTCCAACTCCTAATACTTTGTTGTTAAACCTCATGCCCTCATCGCATTCTTGTTGACGACCCCCATTTTTGTCTTCGATACCACACCCTTCGTCAGATGGACTACCTCCCTCATCTTCAGAGTCCGTAACAGGAAGGGACACAAAAGTCAAAAGCTTCCACTCTTTCTCTGACCCCGACTTGATTGTGTAACCAAACAAGCTCCTTAATCCTAACTACAGGTGGTGACGAACCTGATCCCACAAAAACGAAACAGATAGCTTCAGTCACGAACCCTCCAACTGCGACCTGCATCGAACGCTGACATTAGCTGATTTGCATCCGTCATTTCTGCCAGTCTAAGCACTAATGGGAACCTCCATCCTCATCCCTTCTTGGACGACTTTAAATCTGACCTCTCGAATGGCTCGTCTGATGCTCGGAGCCGCAAAAGCCATGGAGATCTCGTTGCTATATTCTAGTTGTGGTGGTCCATGTTGGTGCTAAGAAGGTTCGAGTGTCGTGGAAGCTTGTCAGGACTTCGCTAGTTCTTAATCGATCATCGGGAGTGACATTAGGGCTTGGTGAAATGGTTGGCTGGAATGGGGCGTGATAAAGGCGAAGAATTTGTTGGCACATCATTCAGTGTAATGGCTTTTGGGGGGACTCTGGGGAAGCACGTGCACTCACAGTCCCTAAGATACCAATTTGATGTGAACACAAGTAAACCATTTACACACAACAACAACCACACATTAAATAATCAAGAGTTTTCTCCCAATATCAAGAACTAGAAATGACAACATCTAAATAACTCTACCCTAGCTATTACTAATAAATTACCATTTATTTTAATAATACTACAACACTAAAGTTAATACAACAAATACAAGTACTTCGTCTTCAACCCTATCCACATGCCATTCGTCCTTCGACATTCAAATACATCATTCTCCCCAGGTGGGAAAAAGCTCGGTCACAAGTTTTAGGGGAAACTTGCAGAAGCCTGTGCCGAATGAAAAAATATTTTAAACATATTATTCTCAATAATTTGGACACAAATAATGTTCAAGTTTATGGGCCCAAATTTTAAATTCTGCAGGTCTAAAAGTTTGGGGCAGACCCATAATATTCCACCCCAAGAAATTAATTAAAGGGGTTGCATCTTTAATTGGACTACAAATCAAACTAGCCCAGTCTCCCTTAGCCTCCTGGCCTGCTCCAGCCACCTCCTTGTGCTCATTAATTCCTAGACCAGACATACCCTCACATCCAAACAAGACCTTATCAGCCTTCACGTCCCAAGAGAAAACCCTTGTTCCCATTAATTCCTAGAACCAGAAAACCCTTGTTTATTTTATCCACGTTAAAAATTTGATAGGGTTTTCTGGTTCCAATAAAAAAAAATCTGCCTATGTTAGAGATATTTAACTAACCCACTTTGTTAGTCAATCGATAGTTTTGAGTGACGCTAATTTGATGTTAACACATAGAAAACATTTACACACACAACAGCACATAAAATAAACAAGGGTTTTCTCTCGATCCATTCAAAATATCGTTCAAAGTAACTACTTATTCCAAAATGATAGAATTCAAGGATCTTATACAAAACCCCAAATATTGGTGAACAAAGACATCAATTATGGCATTTAATTCTACGACTTAAGCATACTTTTAACGAACTCTACCTTAAAATAATCCTAATGAAACATCCATTTTTTCTCATAATACTAAAAATTAGATATTAAAAATAACATATACAATCCCTTCGTCTTTGACACAATCCCTTCTTCTTTGACCCAATCCACGCGCCATGCATCCTTCGTATACATCAAAGGGTTTGAGAATGTTTATCCATGAATGATAAACCAAATAATTTATTTTGGGGGTGGGGGAGGGGGACTGTCAATAAACATAATTAACTGACTGCAATGCAAGCTGCAGTAACCTAAAATTATTTATGACTTACCCATTGGCCAAATGAGATATAGGCATTTCCATCTTGAGCACATTTATCAGGTTCACCAAAAGGGTTTGATTTATCTCGACATAAAGCAGCAATAAGGACAAGAGGCACATTCCCGATATTCCCTGTGTACAATGTCAATTCCGGATACTTCAAAAGATACAAATACATTCAAGCATACAAAACATTTTATTCAAAATAAAATGGTGCATATTCTGTATGATTAGATCCACCAAAATGTTATAGTGGATATGGATGGTGTCACATAGAAACCATGATGAGCAATTCTTACTCTATGCTGTTGAATATAAAAATAGAGTTCAGGAATATTAAAAAACAGAATTAGTTGAGTTTAGTTTACGGATATAGAATGCTTTTGAAACTCATTACCAAACAAAAACTGGAAATATCAACATAAATAGTTAGGAGAGACAAGAGTCAACTCCAACTAAGAGAGAGAGAGAGAGAGAGGGGTGGGGGTAGGGGGGATACACTCACTGACAAAGACCCAGTGTTCGAAATGTGACAAGTTTTTTAGATGCTTCATTTCAGGGTGCCAAAGTAAGGCTGTGGTAATATCATTTCTTGATCACTAATTTAGGTATTTGCCTCATTTTCAAATTTATTTTCTTTTGTGTAGGGATGGGGGGGGCCCACAGAGATAAAACAAGGACTTCTTGAACTGGAGCAATATCTGTAAAGAAATCTTTTTTTGTGTGTGTGTGTTGAGGAAAGAGGGGCAAATACTATAAATTTTAACTAAATAAAATTAAACACTTGCAAGTGCGGTTACTGCAATAACAAAGCAGTTTATCATGGCAACTAATACGTTAACAGACCCATCTTAGTTTAGAAGTCGACGTCAAAAAAGGAAAAATACAAATAACCACAATTATACTGGCCTGAAACAAGCAAACAATGTGTATTAAATCAAAAACAAATACTTGCTAACAGACAGAATGCTGACTAGATATATATTCCATCTACAAGTAACTAACCAATTCCAATTTGTATGATTGTGAACTTGAAAAATGGGTAAGGTGGACGGACAATGAGTGCAACAATTAAACCTATAACAGAGCCAAATATGGTAGCCAAAACAACATTGAAAGGGATAAACCACCTGCAAAGTAGGAAAAGAAGTATCAATACCAAAACTGTAGGGTAATGGTACTCCAAATAAGTAAAAAAATTGCTTTTTCTTACCACTGGAGCATTTTTTCCCAAGTGATGGCTTGTCCAAGTTGAGAAAATATTAAACATGGGAGCAAAAGTGAAAAGACCAGCTGCATCATGTAGTACAAAGAATGAGCAAGTACTCATAAAAAGAGATCAAATGTATAATTGAGCAATTAAAAAAAATTATACAACCTCACCATCCACCGATTTCAAGCATCTTAATCCTAACAACAAGTATCTCCCAAAACCCCCACCCAAAAAACCTTATATATCTCATCGGTCATAACATCAAGTCATGTCAAAATTATCTGATCATCATAGCAGAGGTAAAACAAAATGCATTTGGTTTCTGCCTGAGTTTCTATTGTTCAAGTTGAAAATAAATTAAGTTAAAGATATACTGTAAAAGGGCTAAGAGAAACTTAGTTTCTTACCCCATTTAAAAGCTTCCTTCCATTTGCAGGTAAGATGTTAACATATTTAGATGCCATAAGAAGTCCCAAGGAGCACACCGTAAAAACTTTAGCTATCGGTAGAACAGCAATCTTTATAGACCCAATCACCGACTGTCCACCGCGGTTTTCCGCCATAACTTCCGACAAAAACCTTTCCATGCTTTCAATCTAAAACTCTCAGATTTCAAATAAAATAAAATCCCGTTGACTTCAATCAAAACTGCTCCAAACCAGAGTTTTTGGTCCTTGTGGATGACACCACTTATGTGAATGGATACAAATTCTAACAGATTTCCAGAAAAATGCGGAAATCAATCTGCCAAAAACTCTCCTCAATTGATCAAATCTCTATTCACTAACTTAGAAGAATAATCTGTAATTCTGCACAATTCATACAGAATCATTTAACAAGCTAGCTTAAAAAGATAATTCAATTCTTCTCAGAAAAATGGAAACAATACTAAATGAAAGAACATGCTCAACAAGATCCAGTTACATAGAGCATTAAATAATTCCAAGCAAATACGCAATTGAACATATATAATATCTTTATGGTCGAAATTAAGTCGTACTTGGAAAGAAACTTAAACCTAATTCAACAAAGACATCATTTAAAAAAATGATATTGCTTATAATGTGAGAATTAAACTAATCAAAATAGAAATCCTTCTGCATACAATAATCAAATGAATAAATAAAAATTGGTAAAGGGGAAGGAATCAATGACGAAATTTTGTACCAACCGTTCAAAGTGTATATTTTTTTTCCTTTGTTGAGCTGTGCAATTAATGTACCACGAAATACACGACAACTATTATTTTCTATTCTATATACACACGATGAGAGGGGGTGTAACTAAAGTCATCTTCATATGTAGCTCCTTTTACTCCAGCTGCCTGATTTACCCCCCGGTTTTACTGTGAATTTCCAAATATACCCCTCCGGTATTCCGTACCAACGGAAACTTCCTCGCGTGAACAATTATTTGCTTTTATGCGGCGAAACATGCCGCTTGGACATGTGGTGTGATACTTCTTGCTAGATAGGCCCACATCTCCTTTTTCTAAAATAGTTTTTTCGGACTTTAGTCTCGCGTCCAAAAATTTATTAAAGTTCACTTTTTTATTTTTTGAAAGTTACCATAAATTTCATAATTATTTATAATTTTTTTTGTAATCACTCTTCTTCTTTTTCTACAAAAAATTATATTTATCTTACATTTGTTATAATAGGATCAACAATTAAAAAATAAAAATATGAAAGTGACCACAAGTAAATTTGTACACATAGGACGAAATATATAAGATCCCTTTCTGAAAATATCACAAATTACTCAATTTTTTAAAAATATATAAATACTATTAATTTATCTTCATTTGTCGTAAATTAAAAATGTATATTTTTATTTTGTATAGATTAATGATACATTCAATCAACGATCATATTTGACTCTAGATCATCATTGTGGAACTTGATTGGTTGATAATGTTCAAAATAAAAAAGTCAATCAACAATTTAGGATGACCCAAAAATAAATAGTAGACCCTTGGTTTGGGATGGAGGGAATATATGTTGCTCGTGCTATATACGAAAAGTATGTTAATAGGTCTCTAAGGTTTTATTTTTTATAAGGAAGTTGGAAAATAACTTAAAATTAATTCATTTTCATGTGATGTTGGAAAATGAATTGAAAATAATTAGAGTAATACGGTCTTACTTTTGGAATTTTTCACAAAAATTATTTTTTGGGGGTTTGGGTATGAAATGTTTTCCACGAAAAATGATAAAGTTATGGAAAACTTTTAATATTTATGTCATTGTTTTTATAAAACGTATTTGAAATCCAACACTTCAAACGTGAAAATGAACTAAAATTACTATTTTTCATAGAAATAATTGTATACCAATCAAACAGACCCAGAAGGAATGGATAGGAGAAGTTAAACATAATACTTCTAATTGAATTGGTTTGGGAATTTAATATTGGTCCAACAATAATCAACCATTATCTTTTATTTCTGTATTAGTATAGATAAATAACAACAGGGGTGTCTTTTTCATTTTTAACTAGTACCTTAACCAATTTGTAATTTAAGGGGTGTTTATTTCTTGAAAGATAATTTTATATTTATACCGTTTATTAAGAAACATTTACTCGTATAGTGACATATTTTTGATTTGTTAGTTGGTACGAGGTAATTCATAGCTAACAAAATTGAATAACCAATATATTGAAACACATTGCATTGCAGTGTGTCGGTCAAACTATCTAAATATAATGTGCCTTCCTATAATTAATTGTATCATTGTATTTGATTTTCTTTCTTAGTATGATATAGACTCTAAACTTTTCTTTTTCAATTTTTCAAAAATCTCCTTGAACTAATTTTTAAGCAAGAACTCACTTGAAATATGTATTTTATCATAAAAACTCTCTTTGTATTGCTGAACAATGTTAAATCAACAATTCCTTAAAGAAAATATTTTCAACAAAATGTACTATTCATAGGCTTATTGGCATATGTAAGGACATTTTTGTCCATTATCAATTTATTATGTCGCACGCTGTTACACCATTGAAAAAATTCAAGATTCATACATTCCTCAACGGATCTGAATATCAAAAGAAGAAGAGGAATCAAAGTCTGACAGAACCAGACCGGTCCGCCTGGAATAAAAGAACCGATCCGGTCAACCGGACCGGTCCGCCTCAGACCCGGACCGATCCGACTGCTGAAGGCCAGTATACCCCGGACCGCAAGCGAACCGATGAAGCTTGGAAGCGAACCGATCCGATCATCAACGGACCGATCCGCCTCAGAATAAAAGAATCGATCCGGTCAAATCGGACCGATCCGCCTCAGACCCGGACCGGTCCGCCTGGAATAAACATAAACAGATCGTGTTTAGATATTTAAGGCCCGAGACTTCTTATTTAATCCCACTACGGGAAGTGGTTTTCCAAGACTTATACACACGATTTTCAGAGTACATAAAGCCCTAAGTCTTCACCTATTGAGCATCTAGACTCTAGGTATTTGATTCACACAAATTGCCAATCCTTTGTGAATCACTTTGCAACCCAGGAACGCACTTTTGCTGTTCACACCCTTGTGGAGAAGACCGTTCTTCTTCTCCATTGCAGCCCTACTGGAAAGGGATAGTTCCAGTCGCCGACTACAGAATCCGACACCTGAGGGTAATTCTTAGTCACTTGTATTTTTATTGTAATCCGAAATTGTATAGCCTACAATATTATAATGAAAATAAATGATTTTTCCCCTTTGGGGAATTTTTCCTCACAAGCATGTGTTTGAATGTTCTTGCTTTGTTCATTATCGTATTCAATCACATATTGTTGCATGTTTAGGGTTTGTTTGGGTTAAAAGGTGTTTAATATATAAGTTTATCATTTGAACGCAAGCACATATGTTCTCAAATTGGTATCAGAGCAGGTTACGCTAATCTATCGCGTATTCATATTTTCCACAAAATTTTTCTAAGATATCAATTTTCTGAAAAAATTGATTTTTGAAAAAAGTGCGTGTTCAAATGGAGAAGTTATATAATAAAATGCCTGTTTTTGACGGGACAAATTATGCTTATTGGAAAGCCCGAATGAGGTCGGCTTTAAAAACCATTGATGAACGTGTCTGGATCTTAGTTGAAAGAGGGTGGACTCCTCCCTCCGTGACTGTTGATAATGTGATCAACTTGAAACCTGATACTTCTTGGACTGGTGAAGAATTTAAATGGTCATCTTTTAATTCTAAGGTTCTAAGTGTTATTTTTGGGTCTGTCACACCTGATGAGTTCAAACGCATAATGACGTGCACCACGTCAAAAGAGGCATGGGATGTTTTACAACTCACCCATGAAGGAACTAATGTTGTGAAAGAATCTAAGTTGCAAAATTTGACAACTCAATTTGAAACCATCACCATGCATGAATCTGAATGCTTTGATGAATTTTATGCTAGACTTTCTGACATTGTGAATACTAGCTTTAATCTTGGTGAACATATTCCTAATGCTAGAGTTGTTAAAAAGATTCTTCGTTCTTTACCTAAGCATTTTATCCCTAAAGTCACTGTGCTAAATTCTATGGGTAATTTAAATACGCTAAAATTGGTAGGACTTGTAGGAGATTTGCAAACTTATGAAATTGATATGTTCCCTAAAACTGCTAAATCTAAAGATAAGGGAATTGCACTTAAAGCCCAAGAGAGAAGGAGTGAGGGGTCGGCTAGAAAAAGGGTAGAGTCGTCTAGAAAGAGAGAGACTGACACGTCAGATTCTGAGTGTGATTTTGACCTAGATAATTTGGCTCTTTTTGCAAAAAATTTCAAGAGGATTCTCAAATTTAAGAAAAATGGCAATTTTAAAGATAAATAGAAATTTGAGAAAAATAAGTTTGAAAAGAAAAATGAAAAAGACTCCAAAAATCCTCCTAAGAAAGAAAGTGAGAGATGTTTTGAGTGCGATGGTAGGGGTCATAGAACATTTGAGTGTGCCAATCGTTTGAATAGAGAGAAAGGGAAAGTTGTCCTTAATGCTACCCTTAGTGACGACAGTGAGGTCGAGTCGGTGGATTCAGGAGATGAGTCACCGCATGAGTGTAACTTCACCGCATTCATGGCCAGTCAAGTGAGCACTCCTAGTTCTCTTCACGACGATGAAGATGATGCTTCACAGGGACACCTCGATAGTGAGATCGATGTGAGTGAGGGGGAGGATGACTCAAGTGAGAGCGAGAGTGATATTCAATGCACATACGCTGAGTTATATTATGAGTCATTTAAAACTAAAAAACGTAACAAAGCGCTAGTTCTTAAGATCACCGGCTTAGAGGAAGATTTAAGAAAGGAAAGAGAAAGAGAGTCCTCCACCGTCACCGCCCTGAGAGAGAGAGAATATGCCTGTGTCGAGAAAGAGATTATGTTTAGAGAGAGAGAGAGTGTTTTAGAGAAAGAGAGAGGGGACTTGACTAAACAAGTGGCTAGTTTTACGAGTCAGCTCCATTCCTCCGTGGAGACTCGAAAGAAACTTGAAGCCCTTGTTGCCCAGCTGACTCATGATCTTGAGAAAGCACGGGAAGTCAAGGTACAAATCGAGGACAGATCTGGGAAGATGGGAAAGATGCTCCTCGGCGCCGCTTTAGGTTTTGGTGATCGGCAAGGAATTGGATATGATGGTGCCTCCACGTCCCAAATTGCACCTGGACCAATTCCTGAGTTTACTACGAATCCTTATGGCCATCGTAAAAAACCTCGAAGGAGAGTTCGACCAAGAAAAGCAAACTAAGGTCCGCCTTTGACTGTGCTCTTTTGTACTTATTGCAAAAGAAAAGGCCACCTTAGGGAGTCTTGCTATAGCTTGGGTCGGACACGACGTACTACTGCTCCACCACGTCATACTGGTGAGTTTTCTAGTCTGAGAGAGCGAGTTGAGTTCTTAGCTGCCACGACCCAGAGTTTAATGGAAGAATTACGACGGGTGTCTTTGTCGTTAGTGAATGCTTCTCACATTCCAGCTAAAACCAACAACAACAAAGGCAAACAAAAGGTCATCTCTGCTTGGTTACCTAAGAAAGATAAAAAGGCCTTCGTTGTTCATGTTGCTCTCAAAGCACACAATACCTCACAGTGGTATTTTGATAGTGGATGCTCCAGACATATGACAGGTGATGCCTCATTTTTTACGACTCTTGAGGATTATCAGGATGGCAGAGTCACCTTTGGAGATGGGAGCAAGTCTAGCATTATATGACGTGGTACTATCGAGTTACCTGGATTTTCTAAGCTAGAAAATGTTTTGTACGTCAAAGGTTTGAAAGCAAACCTTCTCAGCATTAGCCAGCTGTGCGACACTGACTTTGCAGTAAAGTTTGACCGGGACACATGTAAAGTCTACAACCAAGCCGATAAACTTTTGATGCAAGGGGTGGGGACCGAGGATAATTGCTATGGGACTGAGCCCACGTCCTCACTTATCTGCAACAGCGCCACGATCACTCCTATGGATCTGTGGCATCAACGTCTAGGTCACGTGAACGTTAGAGATCTAAATCGTTTAGCTAAAAAGGACCTAATACGTGGTTTACCATCTCTTGGAAAGTCAACTTCGACCATTTGTGGACCCTGTCAGTTGGGAAAACAAATTCGTAGTCCTCATAGGAAGTTGAATTCCATTACCACTTCTCGTGTTCTTGAGTTGATTCACATGGATCTTATGGGTCCCACTCGTACTGAGAGTCTAGGTGGTAAGAGGTACATCCTCGTGATGGTAGATGATTTCTCCAGGTACTCCATTGTAGGTTTTCTGAGAGAGAAATCCGATGCTGTAGAATTTTTAACGACCAAGTGTCGTGTCCTACAAAATCAACACGGTGTCACTATTAACAGGATGCGTAGTGACAATGGCACTGAATTCACAGAAGCAAAGGTAAACCTTTATTGTGATAGCCTCGGGATCAAACATGAGTTTTCTGCTGTGAGAACTCCTCAGCAAAATGGTATTGTTGAGAGAAAAAATAAAACGATCCAAGAAATGGCTAGATCTATGCTTCTAGGTCGTAAAGTTTCTAGGAGATTTTGGGCAGAGGCAGTGTCTACTGCATGCCACACGGTGAATAGGGTTTATTTGCATCCACACGCACTCAGACTCCTTATGAGTTGTGGACTGGCAAGAAGCCCAACCTGTCATATTTTCGTATTTTGGGGAGTAAATGCTACATCCTACGGGATAGAGAGCAATTAGGAAAGTTCGACTCCCGGAGCGACGAGGGAATATTTCTAGGATATTCATCGAATAGAAGAGCGTACCGGGTTTTTAACCTGAAGAGCTCTAAGGTTATGGAATAAATAAATGTCACCGTGCAAGATGACGAACCTTCGACGGCTATTGATCCTAACGTTCAGTGTGAGGATGAGAATTGTTCTGACAATGATTTACCTGTTCCTCTCTTACACTCTGTGGACCCTACTCATGCGCTAGGGGACACACCTGCTTGGTTTCGCAAGAGTCATGACCCTTCTGCCATTGTTGGTGATCCCACTCGAGGGGTCAAGACTCGTGCTCAGCTAGAGAACGTTGTTAGCCATCTTTGCTACACGTCCAAAGTCGAGCCCAAGAATCATAAAGAAGCACTCAAGGATGAACACGGGATATCTGCTATGCAGGATGAGTTTCTTCAGTTTAAAAAGAATAATGTCTGGGAACTTGTCCCCCGACCTAGTGAGACTAATGTGATAGGTACCCGGTGGATTTTTAAGAACAAAATGGATGAAAATGGTACCATAATCAGAAATAAGGCTAGGTTGGTCGCTCAAGGCTACACACGGATAGAGGGTGTGGACTTTGGGGAGACATTTGCTCCTGTTGCGAGGCTTGAGTTCGTCCGTATTCTGCTCGCCATCGCATGTCATCTGCGCTTCAAGGTATATGAGATCGATGTCAATAGTTCCTTTCTGAATGGCATTCTACAGGAGGAGGTTTATGTGGAGCAACCAAAAGGGTTTGAAGACCCTCAGCACCCGGAACACGTCTACTATCTGAGAAAAGCCTTGTATGGTTTGAAGCAAGCACCCCGTGCTTTGTACGAGAGGCTTACTTCCTATCTCTTAGCTCGTGGCTTCAAGATAGCGGGAGTAGATATGACGTTATTCGTTAGGAGAGATGATGGTGCTATTTTGGTTGCCCAGGTTTATGTGGACGACATAGTCTTTGGATCCACATGCTCCCAGCATACTCACCACTTTGAGGAGGAGATGAAAAGTGAGTTTGAGATGAGCATGGTTGGTGAGCTTACATTCTTCCTTGGTCTCCAGGTTCGTCAGCTAGAGGATGGGATGTTCATCTCACAATCCAAGTATGCTAGAGACCTAGTGAAGAAATTTGGTTTAGACTCCGCTAAGCATGCACGTACACCTATGAGTACCACTACCAAGCTTAGTAAGGACACTTCAGGCAAGGACGTAGAGCAAACCTTATATCGGAGTATGATAGGTAGTCTTCTCTACTTGACTGCCAGTCGTCCCATCATCGCCTTTAGTGTTGAAGTCTGTGCGCGATATCAGGCGTCCCCTAAAGAGTCACACTTACTTGCTCTAAAACGTATTATTAAATACGTAAGTGGGACTCTCTCATACGGTATTTGGTATTCCTTTGATACCGATGACCGTTTGTCCGCCTATTCGGATGCCGATTGGGCTGGGGATGTAGATGGTTGTAGGAGCACTTCTGGTGGGTGTTTCTATTTTGGTTCTGCTCTTGTCTCCTGGCTGAGCAAGAAGCAAAATTCCATCTCTTTATCCACTGCGGAGGCTGAGTACATAGCCGCCGGGAGTTGTTGCACACAACTCTTGTGGATGAAGCAAATGCTGGAGGATTATGGGATTTCACAGGACACCATGCCCATTTTTTGTGACAACACGAGCGCGATACACATATCCCGCAATTCAGTTCAGCATTCGCGCACAAAACACATCAGGATACGTGAGCACTTTATTCGTCCGTTAGTTGAGGAGAACACTGTATCCCTGAGTTTTGTTCCCACCGACCGTCAGTTAGCCGACATTTTCACGAAACCTTTAGATGCCCTTAGATTTGAGAGTCTTAGGAAGTCTTTGGGGATTTGCACAGTTGACTGAGGGGTTGGTCTATGTCTAGAATAGGATACTTCTTCATGTTCATATCATATGCTTCCTATTGTTAATCTGTTTTATATATACCATTGCTTAGTTGTACAGCTTTTATTTATTCTTTTTGCTGTTTATATTGCTTTTGAAAAAAAAAATACAAAAAGATTTTCCTTTTAGAAAAATTTTAAGAAAAGCACAAAAAGATTTTATTTTGATAAAATTTTTGAAAAAATCCAAAAACATTTTTATTTTTTCTTCTTTTATGGATGAGCATTTAAGATAGCCAAGTCACAACTTCATTCCATATATCCATGTGACTGTTTGATAGAGATTTGAGACGCTACATCATTTCATCCATGTGCTTTACTTAGTATGGAGTCTTTGAGATGTAATTAGTGATATCTTCCTACATGTTTGACTCCTATATCCTTTATTGCACACATGCACGGCTATATTTGATTATTGCACTTGTCTATCTCATATTGGCTTGAGTGTTTCCATCTCAATTCTGTCTATACAATGTACAATATGAGATAAAACTTGACAAGATTGGAATGCATGTAAAAACCGTTTTGGTGAGACTGTGTTTTTGTATAACGAGGAGGGGCTGCGAAAGGTAATCATTTATCCTTTGCGCAAAAGCCACCGTTAAAAAGGACTTAAAAAATGGAGGAATTTTAATATCCGAGGTCCAAAGAGGTTAAAAGAGCCCGAAAAAATTTAAAGGCAATAAAAAGCACTTCATGCCAAATATGGGCCACTTAGGTTTCACCATCAATTCTCCAAAGTTTGAGAATTTAGAATGCCTCTATTCAAAATTATATCTGAGGGAGTTTGGTTGGAGAATCTTTAAACGGGTTTGCACTTCCTTGAAAGTCCTGAAAAAGCATAAAATCGTTTTGGACGTTATTAGTGTGAAAATCACTTTGAGCTTTGATTTGTTGATTTGATTGAGTCAATATCTTATATTGTCATTATTTTACACCAAAGGAAGCATTTGAGTTCATTCGCTAGGAATATCCAATATTCATCGTGCACATATGTCATGTTTATATGCATTGATTTTCCTATCGAATTTTATCACACCACTTCATTTACGCTATCATCGTCTTGGTTGCTTTGTGTTCATTCATGGTGTGATTTTATCCTAGTGACACCCCGCACTTGCTTATTTAATTTATTTCTCTCATTTGTCTATTTGGGGACATCATAAAAAAGGGGAGAATGAATTATCTTATTATGGGGGAGATTTGAAAGTTTGAGTTTGATCATAAATTGGTATATATGTTTATCTCATTTCAAACTTGATATGTCACTTGGTATTTTTCTTTGTCTCATGTGTGTAGGTACTACATGGATTATCATTGGATTGCACACCCTGATGAGAAAAGTGTTGAGATTCCTGCAGCATTGAAAAGAAAACGTTGTAGTCTTATTCAATTGTATCTTTCCAGTTTTGGGTTCATGGAAGGGTAGATTTGTATAGGCATTTTGTTAGTTGTTTTGATAATTCGGATGTTTGTTTTTATGTATGTACCGGCATAGACATAGGGGGAGATTTGTAAGGAAATTTTTATCTATTATCAATTTATTATGTCGCACACCGTTACACCATTGAAGAAATTCAAGATTCATACATTCATCAACGGATCCGAATATCAAAAGAAGAAGAGGAATCAAAGTCTGACAGAACCGGACCGGTCCGCCTCAGACCCGGATCGATCCGACTGCTGAAGGCCAGTATACCCTGGACTGCAAGAGAACCGATGAAGCCTGGAAGCGAACCGATCCGATCATCAATGGACCGATTCGCCTCAGAATAAAAGAACCGATCCGGTCAAATCGGACCGATCCGCCTCAGACCCGGACTGGTCCGCCTGGGATAAACATAAACAGATCGTGTTCAGATTTTTAAGGCCCGAGACTTCTTATTTAATCCCACTACGGGAAGTGGTTTTCCAAGACTTATACACACGATTTTCAGAGTACATAAAGCCCTAAGTCTTCACCTATTGAGCATCTAGACTCTAGGTATTTGATTCACACAAATTGCCAATCCTTTGTGAATCACTTTGCAACCCAGGAACGCACTTTTGCTGTTCACACCCTTGTGGAGAAGACCGTTATTCTTCTCCATTGCATCCTTACTGGAAAGGGATAGTTCCAGCCGTCGACTACAGAATCCGACACCTGAGGGTAATTCTTAGTCACTTGTATTTTCATTGTAATCCGAAATTGTATAGCCTACAATATTATAATGAAAATAAATAGTTTTGCCCCTTTGGGGGATTTTTCCTCACAAGCATGTGTTTGAATGTTCTTGCTTTGTTCATTATCTTATTCAATCACATATTGTTGCATGTTTAGGGTTTGTTTGGGTTAAAAGGTGTTTAATATATAAGTTTATCATTTGAACGCAAGCACATACGTTCTCAGCATATTTAGTGGTAACTTATGAAATTGAATAGAGTTTTTTAAACTAATAAGACATTGTTATTTTTTTAATTTGTAATCTGGTAGATCTTCGCAATGCATTTCTTGGAACAAAAGTTTTTATTATTTGGAGAAAAAATTTGGAACAAGAATGCAAAAAAAAAATTTGAAAGTATCACAAAAAGTAAATGGGTCTCAAAGTGAAAATAGTGAGAACTTTAAATCTTAACTAAAATGTGTTAAAAAACTATCAGACCCTACGATATAAATAACCCCTAATTTTATTATTTAAGGTTAATTTATATGTAAACTAATAACTATTATGTTCTGTCTCTTTCTCTCCCCCCAGCCCAACTTTCTTTTTCTTAAAGGAAGAGTAGCTCAGATTGTATGGGGGCATATAAAACGCAACCTTTGAAAATTTGATGGGGCAAAAAAAACATACTGAACTCTCCACCAAAGGTCAAATTTAGTTTTGACACAATTAACTTCTATTTAACGAATAACAGACCATATTTTCAAATGATTAGAACTAATTAGGATCTGATTTCATATATGAGTAAATGGTTATGTAGTTTGGCTACGCTTATAACAGGATTTATGCATAAGACTTACTCATCCCTCATCATTTGGAGGATTTATAATGGGATCCTAATTTCGAATGAACACTATTCATAACCATGAGAGCGAGTCAATAACTCAATATTCTATAGTTGAAAACAAACATAATTTAGGGAATATTCACGTGTAGCCGGTAGGCTGTCGTGTTCCAAATTATTGGATTGGTAGAAACTAATGTTCGTTATAGATAGAGTTGTCAACAAGTCATGTTGGGCCAGATGGTATTCGTGTTAAAAACCTCTCAACTCATACACGATCGTCAAATAAATCAATTTCAAATAATAAACTTCTGAACTGTTAATACTAACGCGTCACACGATCCAAACCATTAACATCCGTTATATATCTAAAGTATTCATAAAAAATAATATGATTAATTCTTACATGATAAATTCCAAATGTTAACACTAATGGGATCATAAAAACTAAATATTCTTTACCCCAAATACAAATATTACAATATATATCAAAGATAAGTTTTAAACCAAGAGATAAGGTAGTGTTTACGGGTTTTAATGGGTACAAACAGGTCTAATCTGGTGTATTAAAATTCTGAATCTCGAACTGTTATGATAACGAGATTATCGTGTTGATTCTATATTGATCCAAACCCAAAGAGTCTAAACCCATTAACTTATAATTTCGTATTGTATCATGTCGTGCTATCATATCTTTAACGATTTTCACAAGTCGGCTTACAAATTCTGCCCTCTTTGTAGTTCTAAAAGAGTCTGAACGTAGGAGTGGACTAGCATATAATGAATTTCATATGCTCATTTTAATTAAATCTCATTTTGTTAATTAAATATTGCAATGTAAACACTAAAACAAAACTTTAATACCGGTTTCACTATTGTAATTCAAGGATAAAAGAGAGTCCCACAACCCTTCTTTTCTAGCATCTTTTTTTATTAAAATAGATATCATGTTAGAAGGATTCAACTACATATGAAGGATACCAAAACACTTGGAAAGACCATCGATCCCATTTACACAATATGTAGCTACATATCTTTTTCCTCCAATAAATCTTATTAGACAACATATATTAAGTATTTATTATCTATGCAAATTGGACCCTATTTATTTTAATAAAACCAATAAAGAAATGTATTATGTAAACTATGAGTGATTACAGTACGACTTTTCATTTTGGTCAGAAAAAAATATGATTTTGATTAATTACTTTTCATTACCAGAAGCGAAATTACTAAAAACTTTGTAGTTGGTTTTGATTTTGGTTTAGTCATTTAAAAGGACGATTTACCAAATTTATCATACCCAAACTAAATGTTGAAACTACAATCCCCCCCCCCCCCCAAACGATAGTAAACAAATATTGATCTTGATCATTCATTAAATGCATCCTTAAAAACAGTCATTTTCAAACGGCAACAATTAATTTGGACCAAATGTAATATTTGCTAAATTTTTTCATTAATTGGACTCAATTATCACAACAAGTATTGTTAAAAGTGATATCCATCATTACTTTTTCATCCATATAAAAACTTTCAGTTAACTTTCTCTTCCTTTTGGGTAAATATCTTTTTAATGAATATAATTTTTCAAATTACGTAAAATACATGCTTATTCATTTATTTGGTATATGATGGTATATCTATTAGTTTAGTGATGACATTTGAAAATATAAAATACTGAAAATAGAACAATACAAATAAAAATGATCAAATATAAGAAAAATAAAACTAAAAATACTTTAAAAAATAAAATTATTGAAATTTAAAGTTACCAAAAATACTAAAAAAAATTATGTATCAGGTGGTATGGTATTGTTAAGTGTTTTAAAAAAATCAAAACGATTGAAATCGAAAATACCAAAAAAAAAAGTTAGTATGACATTGGTATAGGTGAAATATTTACCAAACTGAGAGATAACCACTTTCAATATAAACAAAAACTATTTGTCAAGCTCGTTATTAATGTACATATATACGTATGTCAAATGAGTAGCATTTGGTGTTACATTAAAGTTTCATTCAACTAAATGAATCGTATAATATTATATATATAAAAAGACATCTCATCGTAATAATGTTGGGTGCATAAAATTACTAGATTTCGTTTAATCCAAATAAGAGATTATATCAAGATTTAATAAATAACTCTTTAATCGTGTTTATTTATTGATATGAAAATGAAAAAGAAAAAAGACTGATTCAATGTTGAAATAGACAAGAAGAGATGGCTAAAAGAAGATTATATATATAATATATTGACTCTTGGCATTTGGTGTACCATTTCATTAATCAAACTGACTCTTAGTATTATTTAATTATTGAACACGTTATGGAAGAATTATTATTTAAAATAATTCTAACACCACCACCGCTAACCTCCCACTGGAGCCGCACCTTCCTCCTCAACCACACCATTACATCAAATCCATTCACCTCACTAATCCCTTGTCATCAACACTACCCATTTATCAACTATAAAGAGCTTTCCAATGTCAACAATGATTGCACCTCTCCCTAACCGCCACTTGTTATAAAGATCATAAATGATAATTCTTCCATGATGTGTTCCCTAATTAAATCGTACCAAGGGTCACTTTTGGTTATGAAAGTGTAGTCTTAATACCAATAGTCAATGTCATTTAAGATTATTACTCAAAGGGCATCTTTGATTAATTAAGGATTTAGGGACTCTTAGGTATCTACCGCGATGGATGATTTAGATTGCTGGAAATTTAGGTCTCTTTCATGTGTATAAATAAGTGACTGATTTTCATCATTTAGACACACTAAAAATAAGGGGAGGTGACACCCCCGCCCAATTAAATATCGGGTGATCAGTCATTTATAAAATTTATAACAGAATGTTCGGTTGGTTCACTCTTAGCATCACTGTCGAAAACTTAAATCCAATTAATTACCTAACATTTAATTAAGCTAGTGTCAAAATATTTTTCCAATTAAACATTAAACCAATTAATTTCAAAATTCGAAACATGTATTTATAAACCATATACAAGAATTAAATGCTTACTGAATCAAATACTGAATAGATTAGACTGGATAAAACCTTCCAGTTTACAATTACAAACCAAACCATAATAAATACTCAAACCAACTGAGAAGAACTACAAAGTAAACTGAGCACAACTCTGCTAATGAGGATGGGCGGCACATGCCCTAACTGAGATATCTGAATTAGGAACTGAATGAAATGAGAGAAGCGTCTAATCTCAAATATCCCGCAACTTCCACAACAGCTGCAGCTCGGCAAACCATCCAAGTATCTAGAACCGGTGTCCCTGTGGCTGGGCACTTGTACTAATACATATATATATATATAACAAAAGAGAAAAGAGATGCAAAAAACGGGTCAGAGCCCGATGTGTAAAAATATTTGTTTTAGAAAGTATTTAAAACTGCATTAAAGCAAGTATTATATGTATGTTAGTTCGAACTCTCACATGAGATTCTCACCTCTCGACTAGTGTGCACACCTAATGTACATCTACTCCAACCTAGCCATCTGACACTTCTAACTAGGTGATAGGCTTATCCATATAACTACCCCTCGTAGTATTATTCCGATTTTAGATCTCAACATTTATCATTTTAAACAAGTGTTATCACACTAAAGTCAAGTATTCACTATTTACATTACTGAAGATTTCACTATCTTAATTATCTGATATTTTCTCATTTTAGATATACCAATAGCATACATATATATATCTTTCACTATTATATATATGCATTAAACCAATCTTAATAGCCTACAAATATCACATTATAAGTATAACACAAGTATATATAAATATCCACCATTCATTATATATATACTAACACAGCACCCTAAGGCTATACATGTAGTGCATTGCATACTCTGCTATCATGTCCCGGTACCTCTCGTACTCAAATAAGGACTATCGGTTCGGAAGTCTCCCACGAACCATATATACAAAACACACATAATGGAGGGGAACATAGCTCACATACCTATGGGTCACGCACATACCTACGCTCCCATAGTCAGCAACTTACCAACTCACAAGTAAGTCTTCACAGACCTATGTTCTGAGATACGAGTCAAAATCGCCTCAGGATAAGACTGTCTCTACACCACCTCCCGTGATAGCAAGCATCTAGGTATGTCATACACATAATTCTAGCAAGTAATAGGTATTCACACAACCCATCGAATCACACAGTATACACAACCAAGTGTCATTTTCCATACGTAGTATTTTTATCACTAAATACTATCAACGTATTTTAAGTTACGATATTCCCTCTCTCGTAATATATTTCCAAGGATAATATGTCACCCGAAAATCCTTAATACATAATCATAATAAGTCCCACAATTAACCATAATTTTATTCTTAAGTTACATATCGTTAGAACTAATATCATAAGTATTTATCACATAATACTTTCGACGCATTTACAATTACGATTACCTCTCTCTCGTAATCTCTAAGGAAATCTCACCCTCCCGAATATCTAAATCAATACGCCTAAACAACTCCCAATAATTGTGCACTATTTTGGATTCATCGAACACTAATTTTCCTCACTTAAATCAACCATTTACTAACTTAGGACAAAATAGGAAATTTTTTAAAAATCATAAATCTCGCTCGAACCAGAAGAGCATCTCGCTCGAACGACTTCCACGTGTTGTTCGAACGACTTCGCGCGACAATCCATCTCGCGCTAACGACTTCGCGCGACCTGGCGCTGTTTCATCTTTAACCTTTGACAACCTCGTTTTTCACCATTTTTCAACCCTAAAGCCTCTAAAATATCATCCCCAACTCCAATGAATTATTCCCAAATCGAATCCTAACATTTGTAAATGAATTCTAACAACCTAGAATCATTAAATCATCACCAATCATTCATATAATCTGAAATCCCCAATTTGATTGTCAAGAACCCTAGTTCTTAAATTAATATGCATAACCTCTAAATTAAACTCAGATTTGTTCATGAATATCATCCAAATTTCGTAGGCATCATCATATCTATATATGGTATTCAATTCTTTACCAAATCAGCCTTAATTTATGATATGGTTCTCTTATTTCACCCAAATTAACTTTCATAACAAAAGTTTATTAACCTAGACTAACGTGAACATAATTATCGCTAAAGAAAGAAAGAAATAAATACTTGCCTCGATTTCGACGGTCTGATCCGTTGATGTTGTTGGTATGGTTGCGTTCCTCGCGTTACGATCTACACGATGGTGGTGGTGGTTGTGCAAGGTGGTGAAAATAGCTTCTCCTCCTTTGAAAATTGCTCTCCCTCACCAACTGTGGCTCTCTCTTGATTTTGGTTTAATCTAACCCTAACTGTCCCCAATTAGCTAAAATAATATATCTCTAATTTTTGTCCATTTAATTGGTCCAAAAATCCAAATTACAAAACTACCCCTACCGGGTGCCGACTTGGCCTAAAAATGTTCCAGAGTTCAAATAAAATATCCGGGTAGAGTTTTCTGACTATCTCGACCCCTCCGGACTCAACGGCGCACTCAAAATGATCATACGAATTACTTAAAAATAATTTACTTTATTACTTCACTTAATTAGTTCTGACACGACTCACCCGCGCGTCCTGACTTACTATACCAAACTGTCGTATTTCTCTATCACGACAAATTATATAAAAATCGTCATTCCATATTACTTACTCCTACAGTAATATTAATAGTTACCAACTTCTCGTCACGCTAGTAAATATTCAATTTAAATCCGGATTAATAATTAATTCTCACATTTTAATTGAATTAATCCCACAATAATAATAAATCACGCAATTATTTAAGTCTTCGAAAATACGGGTACTTCCCCCCTAATAACGGAATTTCGTCCCGAAATTCGGAAAATAAGGCATTTCTGGTAAGGAAAACTCCGGGTATTTACCTCACATCTCATGAATTTACGCAGTACCGCCCATACAGTACATTACCGAATACCCTTAATAATGAACACTCATAGATTAATTACTCTCCAATCCTTACCATTTAAGTTTCACCACTTAACTTATATATAGTTACTATTTATCCCCCTATTACTCGCACTAGTAGTTTAATCGATATTTAGATATATACAAATTTGTCTTACACATGATACATACTATAAATGTTCACACATTTTCACCATACTGCCTCCAAAAAGGGCTATCGAATCTAAGCCTGTACGCTACCGGCTTAAACTTAACAATAATAGGAAAGGATCCCACCTCACTCGGTACCAATTTCCTCATTCCAACATGCAGTAATGCAACTCCCAGTCATTTCCACCCTGGTTGATGGGCCCTAAAATTTCTCTGGACCTAGTAGATTATTGTCCTTCCTTCTATCCAATAAGCACCAGGATAACAAGGATTTATATATATAACGCGTCGAATTGGAATTCTACCGATAATAAGTTGAGGGGAGTCGTTTTACACTAACTCCACTTCTGGTAGATATTACACTAAACCTTCCCATAATTGGAGATACAACATACCTCGCCATGTGCAACTAAAACTCTCAGACTTACCGTTTGCCTGCGAGTGTGTTAGGCCGCCTGTATTCGCATCTCGGTATTCAGGGCCTCCCAGAACTCTTCCCAATAATCGAGTCATAACTCTCTTGATTCTTTCAGACAAAACTCTATTTGTACCCCATATAACCTTACTATCCCAGGAATAATGGTTAGGGTTTACTATTACACCTTGTGATTTGTCCTAACTTTGCATAACGTGAGCTACTTTAATTACCCGACCCACTTTCACCCACATAGGGTCGAGATTCCGTTGCGAAGTAATTTACTCTGTAATTGTGCGTGGATTTACTCTCCCATTACTACCAAGGAATTCCTGATGCTAAAGGAACTCTATTATTTCTTGATGGTCCACTTCCAATTGGAGCTCAGAAATGTCTTGCTTTACTTATGCCATCACTACTACGACTTTATATTATTATGCATTTTACCTTTCTCATAACCACATCCATATCTATTGCTCAGGCGACAGTGTCATCACTGCATGTCCCTAGTCCTTTCCCTTTAAACTTCAGATTCTCGAGAAACATGTTCTCTCTATGTCCTAACAAGTAAGTTTCCACTTCCCCGAGTTAAAATTTTTCCTATAATATCCTCGTGGCAAGTCTGGGAATTAACGATTCTAACTGACCTAAACCATCGAACAACTAAGTCCTGAAGTCACCCTCTTCTACATTCAGTTACCTCCAAAATACGCATTGCCTCACAATCTTTCACTGAAGGAAGAAAAATTTATTACCCAAATATCTAGGGCGCCCATACACCCTATGCTTTGTGTATTACAGCACCATCGTACTAGACGTGTTATAAATAACAAATTATGCCTCACCTACTTGACATGACTATATGGTAAGGTCCTACTCAGTCACCCTACCTTTTCCACCTAATAATATCTTAGGTTGTACCATCGGTTTGCTCATGGTGTCAACGTTTTGTAACATTATTACATATCATTCTTATACGGCCCCATCGGCCTTAATTTGTAACATAACCCTTATCTCACGGTTATAACTACGTATATGAGTAATCATTACGATACTAAATCCATGTACTAGAGACAAACTTCTCCCAGCTTCCAACGTTCGCTAAGTTTCATGCGTGGGATGTCTCGCAAGGTGAAATCCAAACAAGGAACCCCCCAATACACTACTACCTAACACTGCTGGTCGTCGAGATCTGCTAAGTCCTTAGTCCATAACATACATCCCTGAATTCCTGTTCGTGACATAAAAAGTTTATTCGTCCACTTTCAGGTTACTAAAGACAATATACAACGCAGGGCTCTTACTATCACAAGTTATTAGAGCTATATCATTTATGAGCTATGTCTCTCCGCTCTATAATAATTCAATATACCCTGAATCACATCAGTAAAACATCCCTGCTCATCGGAATCAACATAGTAAGACAACATACTCACCGAAGTCTACAATACAATACAACACATATGAAGGCTCAACCGTCTTTCAGGTGATGCCTCCTTAAAACAACATTTCAAAATTGGAAATTTTTAGTACAATAGTCTTATCAGACAATATACTACTGCTCAAACCCACGGTAAATAGTAACCTTACAATATAATCATAATATGCTCTACTATCATAACGCTCAAAGGAGGACGAATCGTTACCTAATACCATATACAAATTTCTCTTAATGTCCACACTTGCTCCTCCCCGCAGGTGGAACGAAAATCCCACTACCAATTGGTAGTCATTTACATAATAAGGTTGTTGTCGTTAGCGTACCCACTAAACCAAATGTACACTCAAATTCTTAGTGTTAACTATTCACATATGTTGTGACACACACACGTCACTTGAACTCATCATTTATCCACAAGGATAAAACAAAGCGTCATCAGTCTTGCCTGATAGTAGGGTCCCCGCACACACACTTTTTGCGACCCATAATTATCTACAATCGTTATACCTTTCGGATTCCATTCATTAGATTTCACCCCTCCTTATTGGTGGGTAAATTATTCTGTGTTGCAGCTTACCCGCCTGAAATTGATACATTGGGCCCATATCCCTAGGCCTCAATTATGACCTCACTGGCCCTCCCTTTATTTCCTGGGCCCCGTCGACCCTGAAATATGGTATGCTACAGTTATTGAGGGCTACGCCGGTCCTGCCTAGACCCACTACTCTCGGGTTATTAATTCCTGGGTCCAATTCTCTTGACCTGATTTTCACACTGGATGTTTTACTTTTCCAATTGGTATGCCTTATAGGCACGATTTATAATTCTCGATACTTATCAATTTCACTTCTCAAGTGATCACCTTTCATGGTGGTAACCCTTATCTTTATATACATGGTACTTTCCCTTTCACTGGTCCTCCTAGCCTTATTGGGATGTCCTTCTCTCGGACCTGGCAGTCTTAACTCCCAGTTGTTATTTTTGTTGTTCCTTGCGCTCTACAGGGCATATGGAACACATGATCAACCCGCTGGTCTTTACTGAATCCATCACCATTACATTAATATTTAATCATATCATTTAAATAGGTTTTCCCTCACTGGGTATACTTTGTGGTGATGTTCTACTAACACTATTAAATTCAACCTTGCCCTTCGACTATGTATCACAACTTGACTGGCTCCCTTTCTTCTGGGGCGTTGACATATTATAGTAAACATATACTTCGATGACGTTGACTCTAATCACCTTATTCACGCCTCTCATTCACGCTAGGGCATTCTACCCACGTGTCCATTTTCAACTTACGGACCCTTTTTATTTTCCGTGACTTCTACTTTGGTCACGAAGTTAGCTTACCAAGTTAACTCATCCTTTACGGTCGATCTCTAGCCGACCTACTGGTAATAAGTTCAACATCTCTTCCATATTTCTATCTGATCAGAAGATGGAAAATTTAAATGGTCAACTCGTACCCAATATCTCGGTCTCATTGACTATTTTTACTCCTTGTTGTTCCTCTGAGCTAAGAGAAAATTTCTCATGAATTTAAAATTATGAGTGTCATTACCCTCTACTTTACATTATTGCATTTGGATTAGCTTCCTCCATTAGCCCATCATACTTATATATTACTGTTGGTGACTTCTACCATGATCACCGTTCCCCGAATGCTTCTTAACTCTCAATTATTTTCCTCCTCTTGCAGCCTCGCTAACGGCCTTCGATGGTCGTCCCATATTGCACTAAACTAAATCGCAGGAGAGCGCAAATTGCCTACATAGTGGAATACAACAATCCTAGAATAAGGCTCTACATCAAAGAATGCTAAGCTGAAACATAATAAGCCGTACAGATCCTAAAGGACACTAGAACCAGATGCTCTGATACCACCTGTGACACCCCACCCAATAAAATATCGGGTGATCAGTCCTTTATAAAATTTATAACAGAATGTTCGGTTGGTTCATTCTCAGCATCACTGTCGAAAACTTAAATCCAATTAATTACCTAACATTTAATTAAGCTAGTGTTAAAACATTTTTCCAATTAAACTTTAAACCAATTAATTTTAAAATTCAGAACATGTATTTATAAACCATACACAAGAATTAAATACTGACTTAATCAAATACTGAATAGATCAGACTGGATAAAACCTTCCAGTTTACAATTACAAACCAAACCATAATAAATACTCAAACCAATTGAGAAAACTACAAAGTAAACTGAGCACAACTCTGCTAATGAGGATGGGCGACACATGCCCTAACTGAGATATCTGAACTAGGAACTGAATGAAATGAGAGAAGTGTCTAATCTCAAATATCCCGCAACTTCCACAACATCTGTAGCTCGGCAAACCATCCAAGTATCTAGAACCGGTGTCCCTGTGGCTGGGCACTTGTACTAATACATATATATATATAACAAAAGAGAAAAGAGATGCAAGAAACGGGTCAGAGCCCGATGTGTAAAAATATTTGTTTTAGCAAGTATTTAAAACTGCATTAAAGCAAGTATTATATGTATGTTAGATCGAACTCTTACATGAGATTCTCATCTCTCGACTAGTGTGCACACCTAACATACATCTACTCCAACCTAGCCATCTGACACTTCTAACTAGGTGATAGGCTTATCCATATAACTACCCCTCGTAGTATTATTACGATTTTAGATCTCAACATTTATCATTTTAAACAAGTGTTATCACACTAAAGTCAAGTATTCACTATTTACATTACTGAAGATTTCACTATCTTAATTATCTGATATTTTCTCATTTTAGATATACCAATAGCATACATATATATATCTTTCACTATTATATATATGCATTAAACCAATCTTAATAGCTTACAAATATCACATTGCAAGTATAACACAAGTATATATAAATATCCACCATTCATTATATATATACTTACACAGCACCCTAAGGCTATACATGTAGTGCATTGCATACTCTGCTATCATGTCCCGGTACCTCTCGTACTCAAATAAGGACTATCGGTTCGGAAGTCTTCCACGAACCATATATACAAAACACACATAATGGAGGGGAACATAGCTCACATACCTATGGGTCACGCACATACCTACGCTCCCATAGTCAGCAACTTACCAACTCACAAGTAAGTCTTCACAGTCCTATGTTCTGAGATACGAGTCAAAATCCCCTCAGGATAAGACTGTCTCTACACCACCTCCCGTGATAGCAAGCATCTAGGTATATCATACACATAATACTAGCAAGTAATAGGTATTCACACAACCCATCAAATCAAACAGTATACACAACCAAGTGTCATTTTCCATACGTAGTATTTTTATCACTAAATACTATTAATGTATTTTAAGTTACGATATTCCCTCTCTCGTAATATATTTCTAAGGATAATATGTCACCCGAAAAATCCTTAATACATAATCATAATAAGTCCCACAATTAACCATAATTTTATTCTTAAGTTACATATCGTTAGAACTAATATCATAAGTATTTATCACATAATACTTTCGACGCATTTACAATTACGATTACCTCTCTCTCGTAATCTCCAAGGAAATCTCACCCTCCCGAATATCTAAATCAATACGCCTAAACAACTCCCAATAATTGTGCACTATTTTGGATTCATCGAACACTAATTTTCCTCACTTAAATCAACCATTTACTAACTTAGGACAAAATAGGAAATTTCTTAAAAATCATAAATCTCGCTCGAACTAGAAGAGCATCTCGCTCGAACGACTTCCATGTGTCGTTCGAACGACTTCACGCGACAATCCATCTCGCGTGAACGACTTCGCGCGACCTGGCTGTTTCGTCTTCAACCTTTGACAACCTTGTTTTTCACCATTTTTCAACCATAAAGCCTCTAAAATATCATCCCAAACTCCAATGAATTATTCCCAAATCTAATCCTAACATTTGTAAATGAATTCTAACAATCTAAAATCATTAAATCATCACCAATCATTCATATAATCCGAAATCCCCAATTTGATTGTCAAGAACCCTAGTTCTTAAATTAATATGCATAACCTCTAAATTAAAATCAGATTTGTTCATGAATATCATCCAAATTTCATAGGCATCGTCCTATCTACATATGGTATTCAATTCCTTATCAATTCAGCCTTAATTTATTATATGGTTCTCCCATTTCACCCAAATTAACTTTCATAACAAAGGTTTATTAACCTAGACTAACATGAACATAATTATCGCTAAAAAAAGCAAGCAATAAACACTTGCCTCAATTTCGACGATATGATCCGTTGATGTTGTTGGTATGGCTGAGTTCCTCGCGTTTCTATCTACACGATGGTGGTGGTGGTTGTGCAAGGTGGTGAAAACAACTTCTCCTCCTTTGGAAATTGCTCTGCCTCACCCACTGTGGTCCTCTCTTGATTTTGGTTTAACCTGACCCTAACTGTCCCCAATTAGCTGATATAATATATCTCAAATTTTCGTCCATTTAATTTCTCTAAAAATCCAAATTACAAAACTACCCTACCGGGTGCCGACTTGGCCTAAAAATGTCCCGGAGTCCAAATAAAATACCCGGGTAGAGTTTTCGGACTATCTTGACCCCTCCGAACTCAACGGCGCACTCGAAATGATCATACGAGTTACTTAAAAATAATTTACTTTATTACTTCACTTAATTAGTTCTGACACGACTCACACGCCCGTCCCGACTTACTATACCAAACTGTCGTATTTCTCTATCACGATAAATTATATAAAAATTGTCATTCCATATTACTTATTCCCACAGTAATATTATAGTTACTAACTTATCATCACGCTAGTAAAATTTCAATTTAAATCCGGATTAATAATTAATTCTCACATTTTAATTTAATTAATCCCACAATAATAATAAATCACGTAATTATTTAAGTCTTCGAAAACACGGTGTATTAGAGGGGGAATCCAAAATTCTCATGGAGTGATTAAATTGTGTTTAAGAAAATAGAAAGGAATTTTTTTAAGGCATTTTGATTCAAGGGTCATTCAATGTTTTACTCAATCTCTAGAACGTAATTAACATTGATAAAAATAAGTGATATTGATTTCTTATATAGGCTAAAAATATGATTTTCAAGATGATTAAATATCCTATTATATAAAGAACCATAACATGCTTAATTAAATTTTTAATCGATTAATGTTTAAATTCATTAAATCTTGTATTACATTTTATGTTCTTTAATTAAATTATATATTACACCACCGTTCAGCTAGCTCACCAACCCCACCTCACCAATCCACCGACAAACTCAGGGCCACCCCTTCTACAAACCATCTCTAAATTTGTATATCCTCTCATTAGATTTCGATTGATTCAAACGATTTGGTGGACATTTGTTCAAAGTTTTAATGGATTTTTGAAAAATTCAATCAACTTTCTCAAAAAGTCAAATCAAATTCCATATTTATACTATATTTTGATTTATTGAATCTATGATTGTTCATATACAAAGGAATTTGATGGAGGTTAATAGAAATTCTTAAGAATCGTTGATATGACAGTAGGCTTTGGCGATGGAGAGGAATGGGTGTTAGAACATGTTTATGAGCTGAAGGGTATTTGGTTTTGGTGCAAATATGGGGCATATAAGTTACAAAAGTTCATAAGGAGTTAAAATTTCAATTACTTAATAATGGATTTTTAATCGAAGTTAGACAATATTAAAATCTATGGTTACATAAAAAAGATTAGTAAACTGAGAGGTATGTCAATTAATTCATTAAAAAGTGAAGATTACGTGAAAAATAATTGATTAAGGGTGAAAAGTAGCGCGTGTCAAACGCTGATCGTTGTTTTCAGTTCACCTCCTCAATACAAAAACCTAAGTTACGACTACACTTGCGGGGCAAGCACAACGGTAAATCGGGCATATAAAATTCACAGGGAAGAGTTGCTAGAATTCAAGTGATTTAATATTCCGAAATAAAAGTGTAAAAGATGATTACAAACTAAAAAGGAAAAGATGCATAAAAGGAAAATGGTTAACTAGGCGAGGGTATTGAAACTAGATTAACAAAGCGAGTAAAACTATAGGTTGCGGAGAATATCCATCACCCGAGTTAATTTGTATAAAATGGTTATATGGGTCGACGAGTTATTACAAATGCGTCTCGTTTCGATAGTTAATTAAATCAAGGGTTGTCACACCCTAAATCCGCATAAAAACCTAATAAGATTTTGGCGTCAACAAATATCCCGAAAATTACGCGCGAAAGGTCGTAAGCACGGGACATACATGATATGCCCCGTTAAATCTCCTAGGTGTAATAACTAGGATAACACACCCGAAATAGACTCGTAAACACTATCACCAAGCAAAGCAACGCGTTAACCCGAGTGAGTTCCATTCAAACACAACCTAATTTAAATTACCTAGAAAGCATCGTAAAAACGCGGTAAATAAATGCAATAAAGAAACGCAATAAAACTATACTAGAAAGCAAGGAAATAAAGCAAGTAAACCTAAATTAGAAAGCTTGTAAATTACACTACAAAGCAAGAAATTAATAAAATACAACTATATTAAGGAAAAGGATGATTGATAGTGTAACTTACAACCCAATTGGGTGTCAAACCAAGAAGAATCCAAGCCAAACTCTCCAAAACCCTCAAACCCTAAGCTAAAAACGTATATATCTCTTTATTACATAAAAAATGGGTATATATAGTAAGTGGGAAAAAGTAAAGGAAAAAGGAAAGAAAGAGAAAAGAGCACAAAATATATGGCACCACCGGTCGACCGGTCGCAGGGTGCGGTCGACCGGTCCCTTAGGAAAAAGCCCACTGTCTCCTTCCCACGGCAAAATATGAAACTGCGGTCGAACGCCCCCTGGTCACGGTCGACCGGTACTCTGTTTAAGGCCTCCTTTGGTCCATGAAGAGGGGGAAAAGGTCCATTATGGAAACGGACATAGCTTCTTCGTCCGAACTCCAAACGACGCACCGTTTGCGGCCACGCGATGCTAACTCAATTAACTAAGCCTCCATGGAATTTCCATGAGTTAAATAAGAAATGTAAATTGACTAAAATGCCCTTGAAGTAGCATCCGACGATGAAACTTCTCCGAAATGCAATGGATCCCCACTTTTAGCGTTCCAATACCTATAAAAACGCAATTAACCCCTGCAAAACATGTATATATCCAAATCCAAGGTTGTCTGGTTAATGAACATAAATATAGGCATTAAAGACCGTAAAAGCGCTATAATGCATAAAGATATAGGGGAGAAATATGCAATATTTGATACGAATCACACCCCTAACTTAAACTTCGCTAGTCCCTAGTAATGAAACAAAGAAAATCAGACCACAGAGGGCGGTACGAGACGTATATATGCATCGAAATATAAATACCACTTTCGTAGGGAGCATGATTTCATTTAGCATATGCAATAAGCCGTTAAACCCCTAGGTTACCCTAGTGGACGAGTGTCGTCTCGTGAGGGTTTTCAGGGATGATACCCACAAACATCATAAGATTTCCTCAAAATATGCCCAAACCAACATGCGACAAGCCCAACAAAATCGAAAAAGATTTCATATGCATTATTAGCAAAGTGAATGAATTCATACAAAAGTCTGAATCATTAACATTATAGAATGAACCTCATAGAATTGAAACCTTAAATGTGGGAGGGGAGCGAGCACATGCAAAGTATGATTTAGCAAAAAAACTTAAATAAACCGGACACTAAATAAAACAAGCATACATTCATTCCTCATGGGCATTACGCTCATCAAGTGAATTCACTCAAAATTGGGAGGTAACACACGGAACATGTGGGAATAAAGAGTAAATGTAAATGGAAACTAGGTCGCACATATGTCACAAATGAAGAACGCTATATATAAACTGAAAAACTGTAATCTCAATGAAAGGATACAGCCCATTAAAGAGGCGGAATGTATTTTCACAGATTATCAAAACTATTATGACTTTTAAAGTACATCAACCTAAGATCACATAGGACTTGTATAGGGTTATAATGTAGACTAAGCTAGGGTATGAAATGAAGGAATGTATGTACGGATTCAAAGTGTTCGGGATGAAAACTCGGGATAATGAGAAAATGCGGGCAATAACAAAATTGGAAAACAAGTTCCAAACAAGCATTAAATATATCATCGGGGAGAGTAATCAAAGCTTATTGAACTATATACAACATATTTACAACTTTCTCTTTCTCTTTCTTTTCTTCTTTTTCTCATGTTTTCTTTTGCTTTTTGCTTTCTCTTTTTCATCATTTTTTCACTACTTTCTTTTCTTTACTTTTCAAACTCTTATATGCCTAAATTGCAACCGACATCACAACAACAACATTCAATCCCAAGTAGCATTCCAAACAAAGGTATGTAAAGTGTATATATGGGCTAAAACTCAATTTAGAGTTGGTTATGGGATTTGGGTTATGAAACGAAAGGATAATATTTAGGCTCAAAGGGGTTAACGAGGGTAATCATATAAAGGTGAGGTCAAGGCTAATATGGGTGATATAACAAAGAGGGCCTGTGATCATTTCACAAAGTTTACGCAATTCTCGAGTCAAAACAATATATGAAAATCATGATCAAGTAACACATTTCAAGTATGAACTCAATTAATGAACGATCAAATGAAAGAATAGAGAGATTACCGACGAATTCAACGTTTTCAAAGAGAAAAGAATAGTGTATACACTCACAAACGACTAAAGGGACAAAGCTTACTCAGTGTAAGTATATACAATGCAACAAAAGATTACCGAGTTATAAAAATCTTAAACCAAATCAATATAGCCATAAAAGTGCATGTGCTCATGGGATTAAAGTTTAATTTATGAAGTTATTCATAATATCAATAATGGAGACTAAATTCTAATAACTTCTAAAATCGAGAACATGCATCATTGGGCTGTCTATTGGATTGAGCAATTGTTAAAATTTATCATCGAAAACAAAGCCAAAATGCCCAAAAAAGGAGAAAAAAGAAAGAAAATCTTTTTGAAATTTTTGAATTTTTCTAAGAAAAGCATATTAAGTAACTAACATGTGAGCAAAAACATGGACTAAATAAAGAAATGGATAGAATATCCCACACCCTCTAACTTAAAACTTGACATTGTCCTCAATGTGAATTTAGAACTAAGTTAAGAGAGGAAAAGAGTGATATTACCCAAAATTGGAGCGATACCCATAAGAACAAGTCCAAAGAATCTATAAAACAAGTTAGTACCGAGCATAGCAAAAACAAATAACAAAAAGTTAAATAATTACACTAGACTAAAATAAAAAGAAAGAAAGAATAAAAAGCTAACTATATACAACCTACTATTTAGGCATCACACTAACTATACACTAGAAGTCTAAATAGTTGAGGGTCCACCGTGAAAATGATTTGACTTTGGAGGATAACCGCTTTACCCTCACATACAAGCATGCCCTCCAAAAAATATGAATTCCGTTTGAACAACGGAAGGTATGTGTAAGGCGGAAGAAAAGAACCATCGTCAATTAAAAGTTTTGGTGGGACGATGGGGGGTTTGAATTCAACGGGTGACAAAAACAAGTGGGGACCGAGAAAAGCCGAATATCCTCCCAATAATTTTAAAATTGAAATGGGAGGCGACGCACACAAAGGAAAAGATGCGATCGTGGAGGGCGACTCGAGCAAGTACTCCTCATCGACGATAGGGTTTAAAACATTAAAGTTTGAAACCGAATCATCGGGTACTTGTGACGGTGGGATAATAGAGAATGAAAATGGGGATGAAAGAAATTCAAACTCATGAGATGAATCATCATCGCAAGAAGTTTGAATTTCGAATGAAATAATATCATTTTCAATGAAATGTTCTTCTTTGGGGGCCAAAGAAGAAATCATTTCATTGCAAATAGATATTACGTCATTATCATCCTCACTTTCAATATCTATTATGCAATGGGCAAAGTCTATAATGCTTTGTTCCAAAGTAGGCACAAGTACCTCATTTGGTTCAAAACATTCTTCGACTTCGAAAGTCTCGGAAGCAAAATCGTCGCCGGACTCAAAAAGTAAATCCAAGTCATGTTCCCACGAACGATTTTATTCCCGATAACGATTTTCAAGTTTCTCATTCTCATACATACGCAAGCCCTCACCGAATGTCATGGGTCGAGGTGCGGATACATGAGAATGGGAACTTTGAAAATTACCCTCGGACTTAAACGAAACCTCATTATGATAGGAATTTTGAAAACTATTCGAATTCGTTTCAAAATTCCTATTATAAGGAGGTAAAGGCCCAAAATCATAGTCATCATCATCAAAATTCCAATAGCCTAAATTTTGACTTTCGTTATACTCGCCCAAAGTCATATTTGAATTTGTTATACTTTGGGATTCTAAGTATCCACCGAAAGTCATAGGTTTGCGAGAATTTTGAGAATTATAACAAGGATTACCGAAAGAATTGGAATAAGACATGCTTACCCCAAAAATGACTCGAAGTGGAGGATTCCACAAAGTAAGTGTGCGCGGGGAAAATTCGAGCGTTTCTAAGTGCTCAAATGTGAAAGTCCTGCAAAACGGTTAACAAATAATACACATATAAAGAAAATACTATGAAATACTAAATCAAATAAAGTCTAAAACAAACTCACCCCCGGCAACGACGCCATTTTGATAGCGCGCGAGAGGTGTGCACGCGTAAAATGCACAGTTGTTGTTTTCTGTCTCGCCGCGACTATACAAACAAACGTAAGTCTACACTTGCGGGGCAAGCACAACGGTAAGTTGGGTATCGAAAATCCACAGGGACGAGTTGCTAGAATTTAGAAGATTTAGTGCTCCGAAATAAAAGTGTAAAAGATGATTTCAAACTAAAAAGGAAAGGATGCATAAAAGGGAAATGGTTAACTAGGCGAGGGTATTGAAACTAGATTAGTAAAGCGAGTAAAACTATAGGTTGCGTCGAATATTCCTCACCCGAGTTAATTGTATAAAATGGTTACATGGGTCGACGAGTTATTACAAATGCGTCTCGTTTCGACAGTTAATTAAATCAAGGGTTGTCACACCCTAAATCCGCATAACAGCCTAATAAGATTTTGGCGTCAACAAATATCCCGAAAATTACGCGAGACAGGTCGTAAGCAAGGGACATACATGATATGCCCCGTCAAATCTCCTAGGCGTAATAACTAGGACAATGCACCCGAAATAGACCCGTAAACACTATCACCAAGCAAAGCAACGCGTTAACCCGAGTGAGTTCCATTCAAACATAACCTAATTTAAATTACCTAGAAAGCATCGTAAAAATGCGGTAAATAAATGCAATACAGAAACGCGATAAAACTATACTAAAAAGCAAGGAAATAAAGCAAGTAAACCTAAATTAGAAAGCTTATAAATTACACTATAAAGCAAGAAATTAATGAAATACAACTATATTTAGGAAGATGATTGTTGATACCAAAATTAATATGCTGACGTGGACGAATAATATGAAGACACGTGTCAACCTACCTGGCACAATAGCAACGAGGAAGATCATTCCTTCAACCATTACATATTTTCTCCGAGATACTACAGGCGCTCCGAGGAACCGAGATACAACATGCGCTCCGAGGAACCATTGATCAAAGGGCAACTAAGGCGGTCCGAGCTGCATCTCGGCCGTATCATTAAACAGACAACTGTTCAGCTGTTCATTGAATGTTTATATTCTTGACGCACACGCTGCATTAAATGTATTACCCTTTCATATGTATTTCATTTAATGTATCGAACCTTTCATGTACAGCCTCAAGGCTATAAATACCCTGTATCAACCCCATTCAAGGGGATCGGAATTTCTTGAGAGAACTGGTAATCAAGAATTCCACAAACACTCAGCAATAACATAACAGTGGACGTAGGCTTTATTCCTAGCCGAACCACTTTAAAAATCTTTGTCTTATTTATTTATCTGTGATTGAATAATTAGAGCGATCTAGTTTTTTACATCAACAGATTGGCGCCGTCTGTGGGAAACGACTGTAACTATCGTTTTTCATAAAAATCATTTATCATCAATGGCAGATAACCCAGAATCCAGTAATCGAAATGCTGGAAATACTGGAAATCTTCCGAATCCATCTGCACCTCCAGATCTGGCCGGAATTATGACAAATCTGGCTCAAGGACAAACCGCCATGCAAGAATCTATGAGGCAACTCCTTCAAACTCTTCAAGGCGGTGCACCTACTTATTCAGGGCAAAGGAGTGATCGTGGGCAATCGCGATCCAGACGTACTGGGTCATATCGCAATGGAGAGTCTAATGATTCTTCTTATCAACCTGGGCGAACTTCATCGATACGGGCTACAGATACAGATCAACCTATATCTCTCTCTCCGGAGAGAACCAGTGCCTTGGAAAGATTAAGCCGGGTATCTCCTTTCAGTCGATTAGGACCAAGGAGAAACATGAGTCCACCTATAGCTCCATCGAGAAGCTTTCGACCACCATCACGTTTGAGAGAAGGATCAGCGCAATCACGACCAGCTACTCGTCAAGATAAATCTCAGGAAGCTACGTCAGGACAATCAGTTGCTCGGACTAAGCAACCTGAGGAAGGAAATGAAGCATGGAAAGGTTCCATTCAGCGGTTGGAGGATAGACTGGGAGAAATGGCTAAGGCAAGAAACCCCTTACAGAGAACTTTTGTTCAAGGGACACCTTTTGTGCAAGCCATTGTGGATTTTCCTACACCGTCGAAATTCAAAGCACCTGTAGTTACTCCTAAGTACAATGGAAAGACAGATCCTGTTCTTCACATAGAACAGTATCAAGCTGCTGCTGACATCTATGCCGTCCCCGACGAGATGAGGTGTAGGGCCTTCTCAGGAACCCTTACTGGATCTGCCCAGATATGGTACAACAATCTTCCTCGGGGTAAGATTTCAACTTTCTTTCAATTAGCCGAGTTGTTCATTGGCAATTTTTGTTTTGGGGCGAAGCCAGTAAAATGAGTAGCACACTTGCTAAGTGTTAGACAAAAATTAGGTGAAAGTACTAGAGATTACATAACTCGTTTTAATAACGAGAAGTTAGAAGTCATAGATTACGAAGAAAAGACAGCAATCACTGCTTTGATGAGTGGTTTGCTGCCTAATAAGTTATACTACACTTTGACCAAAGATCCACCTAAAACTATGTCGGAGTTGATGGCAAAAGCGGCCAAAATTATGAATGCCGAGGAGGCTATGGCTGCGAAAAAGAATATGGATAAAGAGGTTAAAGTGGAGGTCGACAAGTCTAAAAAGAAAGATCAGAAAAGTAATGGTGGTGATAAGCATTTCAGGAATAATAGGACGATGTTGGAAGTCCTAAAGAAGTACGATAATTATACTCCATTGAAAGTGGGTATTAATCATGTTTTGGAAGAAATCAAGAATAACGAGGAAATCAAGTGGCCAGAGAAACTGAGGACAAATCCCGATCTGAGGAATAAGGCCAAATATTGCGAGTTTCACAAAGATCATGGCCATATGACTAAAAATTGCATAGCCCTTCAGAACGAGATTGAAACACTCATCCGAAGAGGAAAGTTGTCAAAGTATGTAGATCGAAGAGGTGAAAGGAAGAATGATGACAGAACTAGAGAGAGATCTAGATATCCTCGCCGTGCAGAGGAGAAAAAGAAGAGGGACCATGAAGATGATCCAGATGATGACCCAGATCTTCCCAAGAAGCCAAGGCAGCCTGAACGAGAGGTATTTTCCATACGTTTTGGGCCATTTGATTGTAATGTTATTACAGGAGGAGGAGACCTTACTGCAGAAAGGAAAGCTTACCTCGGAGAGGCTCAAGCTTGTTCATATATTTAGCGAATAAATCTGGCCGAGGATGATCGTCCGAGGAAGGTAAACAAAGAGAAGCTAGTGATTGGTTTTTCAAAAAACGACCTGGCAGGTGTTCTTTACCCTCATGATGATCCTTTGGTGATCAAAATGAGGATGAAGGATGTAGTCATTTCAAGGGTGTTAGTAGACAATGGTAGTTCGGCAGACATCATGTACTATTCATGCTTTGATAGCTTGAATTTGAAATTATCTCAATTGGAACCTTATCACAGACCCCTTCTGGGTTTTGCTGGCGAGAAAGTTTTTCCACTTGGGACGATCAAGTTGGATATACTCATTGGAACTTGGCCTGTTTGTCGAACAGAAAGAATACGCTTCTTTGTGATGGATAAGAATGTGCAGTCAGCCTATAACATCATCATGGGAAGAGTTGGATTGAAGAAGTTCGAAGCAGTTCCATCTACAGTACATCAGTGTTTGAAATTCCCAACGAATTTTGGAGTTGGAGTTGTGAAAGGTGATCAAAAATTAGCTCGGGAATGCTATTATTCGTCTGCCGAGCAGGAGGAACTTGAAAAATCAAGGAAAAAGACTACTACTTACCAAGTGGAGGAGGGTACAGAAATTGAAACTCTTGATCCTAGGGATGAATCTCAACTTGTAAAAGGACAGGTGGTAGAATCTACAGAAAGTGTTATTCTGGACGACGAGCATCCTGAACGAGTAACCCAGATAGGATCGTCGTTGGATGTTTCAATAAAACAGGAGTTGATAACTTTCTTGAGAAACAAGAAGAATACTTTTGCTTGGAGTCATGAAGACATGCCAGGAATTGATCCAAACTTCTTATGTCACGAACTCAATGTGAATAAGGAGATCAAGCCTGTGAAGCAGAAAAGAAGAGTGTTTAGTCCCGAGAAGAATCAAGCTATTCAAGAGGAGGTCGACAAGCTCCAGAAAGCTCAATTCATTGAAGATGTACAATATCCAGATTGGTTGGTAAATGTGGTGATGGTAAAGAAGAAGAACAACAAATGGAGAATGTGCGTTGATTTCACCGATCTCAACAAAACATGTCCAAAAGATCATTTTCCATTGCCCAGAATCGACCAGCTAGTGGATGCTACCTCGGGACATGAGCTGCTCAGCTTCATGGATGCATATTCTGGCTACAACCAGATCAAAATGAAACCTGAAGACAGGGAAAGTACTTCTTTTATTACCCCAAGGGGAACTTATTGTTATAATGTTATGCCTTTTGGTTTAAAGAATGCAGGTGCAACATATCAGCGACTGATGAACAAGGTTTTTGCCGAACAAATCAGCTGCAACATGGAGGTCTATGTCGATGACATGCTCACCAAAAGCAAAAGAGCTACTGATCATCTAGTTGACTTAGGCCAGACCTTTGATCAACTGGATAAGTACCAAATGAAACTCAACCCGACGAAGTGTACCTTTGGAGTACGAGAAGGAATGTTCCTCGGATACATTGTCAACCAACGAGGTATTGAGGCAAATCCAGAAAAGATTAAAGCTCTTTTAGGACTGCGATCCCCAACGACAAGGAAAGAAGTGCAGAGTCTTACCGGACGAGTTGCAGCGCTCAACAGATTTGTATCCCGAGTAACTGATAAATGTCTTCCATTCTTCAAAACACTGCGAAAAAGTTTTGAGTGGACTGATGAATGTGAAAAAGCTTTTCAAGACTTGAAAAAGTATTTGGGAGCACCACCATTGTTGTCCAGGCCAATAACTGGAGAGAAGTTGTACTTGTATTTGGCAGTATCAGAGAATGCGGTTAGCTCGGCGTTGGTCAGATTAGAGAATGGAGTCCAGAAGCCAATTTATTACACAAGTAAGGCCTTTCGAGGTGCAGAAATCAGGTACCCAAAGCTAGAAAAATTGGCATTGGCATTAATTGAAGCAAGTAGAAGAATGAGGCCATACTTCCAGGCCCATACCATCATCGTGTATACCGACATGCCATTAAGACAAACCCTTCACAAGCCAGAAAAATCAGGAAGATTGATGTATTGGGCAATAGAACTCGGTGAATACGATATTATGTATGAACCCAGATCATCATTGAAGGGGCAAGCTGTAGCGGATTTTATAGCAGAGTTCACATACCCCGATACCCCCGAGGAGCAAAAGGCGCTTGCTGACCTACCTGTGGACGATACAGGACCAACAGAAACAGGTCCAGACCAACCAAGGTTGGTGAAAGGACTTGTGGATGTAGAAAAATCATGCGAACAGATGACCGACGAGGAACGAAAGATACCAGGGGATGATGGAAGCAAACAGCAGATATTTTACCGAGGAACTCTGATAGATAAGAAATTCGAAGACGAGGTACCTACATGGAGATTATATGTAGATGGATCATCTTGCACAGCTGGATGTGGAGCAGGGATTGTTTTAAACACCCCAGATGATATTGACATGGAGTATGCCTTGAGATTCCAATTCAAAGCTTCCAATAATGAGGCTGAGTATGAGGCTATGATAGCTGGTTTTCATTTGACGAAAGTCATGGAGGCACGGCAAGTAATTGTTTTCAGTGATTCTCAGTTAATTGTGAATCAAATGATGGGAATATATGCAGTGAAGGGAGAATTAATGGTGAAGTACCATGCAAAGGTGATGGAATTATTGAAAGAATTTAATGTTATTCAATTGGTGAGGATACCGAGGATGGAGAATGCTAGAGCAGACGCATTGGCCCGATTAGCGTCAGCTACGCGCACCGAGCTGCGAAGAACAATACCAATTGAAGTATTAGAAAGTCGGAGCATAGAAGGAGATCTGACGGTGAAGATTATTACCCTTGATTTAGGACCATCTTGGATGGATCCTATCAGGGCATACATTGAAGAAGGAGAATTACCGGAGGATAAACTGGCTGCCAAGAAATTGAAGTATAAAGTTGCTCGGTATGTGTTAATTAATGGTGTTTTGTATAGACGAGGAATTATGGCAGGTTTGCAGAGATGTGTGCATCCATCAGAAGTCAAAGAATTGATTGAAGAAATCCATGAAGGATCTTATGGAGCTCATGTAGCAGGTCGGACACTTTTGCAAAGGGTAATGACACAGGGATATTACTGGCCGACGATGAAGGCTGATTGTATAGCCTATGCTAAGAAGTGTGACAAGTGCCAACGTTTTTCCTCCATCCGAAGAACTCCACAAGCATTGTTGACACCCATAACTTCACCTTGGCCATTTGCCATGTGGGGAGTTGATCTGGTTGGACCATTACCGACGACCCGAGGAAGGTTCAAGTATCTCGTCGTGGCAGTAGATTATTTTACTAAGTGGGTAGAAGCTGAACCACTAATTGATATGACATACGAGAAGGTATATCAGTTCCTTTGGAAGAACATCATTTGCCGATATGGTCTTCCCCAAGCTTTCATCACAGACCATGGAATACAATTCGATAATGAAGAATTTGCTGCCTATTGTCATCAGTCGAACATTTTGAAGTATCATTCAGCACCAGGCCATCCCCAAAGCACTGGACAGACTGAGGTGACGAACAGAACATTACTAAATGGTTTGAAGAAGAGGTTAAGTGAAGCTAAAGAAAATTGGATTAATGATCTCCAATAAGTACTATAGGCTTATCGAACAACTCCCCGAGCAGCAACTGGAGAATCACCATATATGCTAGCATTTGGAAGTGAGGCTGTGATACCTGCCGAGTTGGGTCTCCCAACTCATAGAGTACTGAATTTCAATTCCCCAGTCAGCGATTTGATGAGAAGACTGGATTTGGATATGCTCGAGGAGGTTAGAGAGGAGGCAGCCATTAGGAATGCAGCTTACCAACAACGTACAGCTCTGTTCTACAATAAAAGGGTGAAGAAATGTGACTTAAAAGAAGGGGATTATGTGCTAAAGAAAGTCATTCAGAAGCATAATAAGCTGGAAGCAAACTGGCATGGACCTTACCTAGTTACAAAGGTTGTTCGACCAGGAACTTACAGAATAACAACTCTGGAAGGAGAGGAATTTAAGAATGCATGGAATGCTGAACACCTGCGCAAGTATTATCAGTAATGTAAAATGTAAAGCATTTCTTTCAGTATGAATAAAACGAGGATGTTTCACTATTTTCTGGTTGAAAGTTTTTCGGGGAATACTAGTGTAGTACACTACGCACAAAAATACTCCTTTGGTTAGGAGCAGCTCTAAGGACCCAAAAAGTGCTCTAAGGAGCCAAAAGCTCTAAGGAGCCAAATACTCCTTTGGTTAGGAGCAGCTCTAAGGAGCCAAAAAGTGCTCTAAGGAGCCAAAAGCTCTAAGGAGCCAAATACTCCTTTGGTTAGGAGCAGCTCTAAGGAGCCAAAAGCTCTAAGGAGCCAAAAAATACTCCTTTGGTTAGGAGGCGACACTAGTGTAACCAACTACGGTTGGTAAAGCATCTAGTGGACAGCTCGTATGAGCCAAAAAGTTCGGAAGAACCACTACTATTCCTTTGGTTAGGAGGTGTACACCAGCATGATCAACTACGGATGGTAAGATAAAAAAATATATTCTCTCACATTACAACTTATGTTAGTCGGGAGGTAAAATTATTGCAAAAAGTTCTTTGAAGAACGAAATATTCCAAAATCCACCAAGTATAGTTGGTCGGAGATAAAAACCCACTAACTATAGTTGGTCGACGATGATAAATTATTGACCTTAGTTGGTCGGACACATTTTTACATTTGAAATTGAACCAAGTATGGCTGGACGGGGATAAAAACCCATCAACTGTAATTGGTCGACAAACATTATTTATCCACCTTGGTTGGTTGGAAACAGTTTGAACAATTTATACTCATTACTTTATTATTAAGTGATTGAACAACCTTGATACTTGTAACTTTTTTTAAGTTGCTCAATGAACAATATTGTTGTTATCTTTTTAACAGATACATATGCACAAATACAAAGGTGTTTAACAAACACAACAAAATAGCAGTAGAGATTTGCAAACAGAAAATGAAAATCTTTTCATTAAAATTCAGAATAAATTACAAATTACATGAATGTACTAACTGTTACATTGAAAACCTATTCTATTGGTTTCTTTCCTTTATTTTTTGAAACAGGCTCCTCGCCAGCAGGAGGATCCTCTAGACAAAGAGGAGAATTAATGAAATTAACATCCCTGAGCATTCTGACGTTCATCACAGAAGGTGTATCCAAAAGATGCTCAGGACGAGATAATTCAACCTGGGAATGAAGGCTATAATCACCGAGGTATTTCGAAATTAAGCTGAGAGGAATGGAACGAGCTGGGATCCAGGCCATGTCCAATTTGAAAGGCGGAACAGGCAAGTCTAGTAAAGTTGGAGCATGATAATCCCATAAGAAGTGACCTTGCTCCAACTTTAATACACCCAATGCGTTCAACCACCCTTGCTTATAACCTTCATTGTTGGCATGCTCAATATGAGCATCCAAATGAACAAGGGCTTCATTGTATCCTGCCATCCAGAATTCCCTGGGTTGCTTATGAAATTGGAAGGTTAATCTATCTAATTGTTCGAGAAGGTTTTTGGCAAAAAGATCTTTAGTATGGAGAGCAGACTTCATTGCCGTAAGTTGATCTTCCAAGGATAGATTTTTCTCGGACATTTCTGATAGAGCCCGATCTTTGACGTTTAATTGGAATGCTTGAGTTTCCAAAGTAGATTGGGTACGAGACTCTTCAACATTGCGACTAAGAACTCTTGATCGGCTCCGAGAAGCTATTGGAGAACTTTGTTCCTCGACAACCCTTCCTCGCCCCCGAGAAGCTCTTCCTCGTCCACGAGCAGTCCCAGAAACAGCAGATCTTCTTAAATCATCCAGTTCTTGCCTTAATTTGGCATTTTCGACCTCTAAGAAAGAGAAACCTTCATCAGTAACGGGCACTAGAACAGTGGAAGATGATGCTGCAGATTCATATTGAGCCAACTTTTTCTGTAAATTATTATTTTCTTGTTCCAGGATCTCGGCAATCTGCCTGCAAGCTTCAACTTCACCTTTTAAGGTCCTTTCCCTAATATCATATCCAACAATGATCTTCTTATGGCCTGTTTCAGAAGAGAGCTGCTGGTATCTATTTTCATAATCCTTATGCAACAAAGCCATTGATTCATTGTGTTGATTTTGAAGATCCTCTATGGAACCATGAAGCTCTTCAATCAAGTCATAGTATGCGACATTGTTGGCCACCGCTCGGTCGAGTAAATTTTTCAAGTACTGATAAGCCTCAATTGCCTGCTCTGAGGCACCATGGCCAAGGATATCAGCAATTTCTGATGTACTAAGGAATGTGTGACCAGCCTTATAGTATTGGTGACATTGCTGCATCAGCTCTGTATCATGTGAAGAGATCAATTCCATTCTAGCAACAAACTAAGGACGAGAAAAAGACAACAATCAACAAAAACAAATCATCAACAATAGAGATGTGCAAAGATGTATTTTATTAGATTACAAAAGGATTACAGTGTTCGATTACAAGTAATGAAATATAGAAATGATACCGAACAACTTCACACCTTTTCCTTGTCCCCCAAGACTTTCTCGGGAGGCTGGGACGAGGAGCTCGGTTGCTCAGTGGGTACAACAGTTTGATCAACAGGAATCTTCTCAGCAGGAGGAGGCATAGAAGAAACGTCCTCGACTACAGAGGGTTGAGAAGCAGAGACTGGGTCACCCATAGCCATAGAAGACTCATCTGAGGCAGGCTCATCTTATTCTTCTTCCACAATTGGTGGAGGAGGACCAGGGAGGTGTTGTTGGAATAGCTCAGAATCGTCTTGGACCTTCAAATCTTGCAGAGCAGCTACCCAGCCATCGTGGAAGTATTTCAACTTCCCATATTGGACTTGGGATGTCATTGCAGCTATCCCTTTATCCCATCCTTTCTCCCAACCAGCACTGAAATGCTTCTTGATTGCAACCTTTCTCCTCAACTTCTCCGAGGAGAGCTTCACATCCAATTCCTCTTTTTTTACCTTGATATCTCGCAGGGTAGATAACTCTTCCTCTGCCTTTTTCAGCTGGCCATCATATTCCTGATGTTTAACCTCTAAATCTTTTACTTTCTCCTCCAAATTCTTGGAGGTTTCGGCCATTTTCACCTTCTCAGCTTCAGCCACAGCTAGTCTCTTCTCCCAAACAGCTTTTTCGTCAACATACTGTTGACGAGATTCCTTTAAAGACTGGGTTAAACCCAACAGAGCATCCTCTACACCTGACGAGGAGCTTGAAGCTTTAATAACTTCATCCTTCTTCACAATATTATTAAAACAGTTCACCAACTGAAAGATGAGAAAAATAGCAAAGTCAATACAAAATGTAAGCTTTCGGAGAAAGAAAGAAAAACTAGAAGTATGAGAAAATTACTGAAGCAAGGTGACGAGCAGCTAGGGATGTCAGCATATCCCTAGGAATTCTTTCATCAATACCATGGACCTCGGGTACGATCGAGCTCATTGCAGAACTTGGAAGAATGATGTTTGGAACATCAGTACCACCAGCAGGTAGGGAGGAGGCAGTTTCAGCCGGAGTAACTAAGGATGATTTCCTCAATCTCTTCAACGGGCGGTCAGAACCTTCAACCAAAGAGGTATTGGTCGGAGAGATTGTAATTACATCTACAGGAGCATTTTTCTTGCTCGGAACCATTGGGGGCTTCTCGGTAGCTTTAGAATACCCAACATCCACTTTTTTAGTCCCTTCTGGGGCATTATTTTTGCTTTTCTTGGTCCCAGCAACAGAAATAACATCATCAAAGAGAGCAGGAGGAGCTCTTTTCTTACCCATCCTTTGACTTAAAGGAAGATGAGAATCTGAAGATGAACCTTCTGGAGTTGAAGCTGGTTCAACAGGGCGAGCAGTATAAGAGGTTGTGTAACTCTTATACTGTAGCAGATATGAAGCAGACCTGATGTGTTCGTCTGCAATGTTCTTGTGCAAACCCCAGATAAGTTTCAGATGCTTGATATTAACCTCTGATTCTTTTGGAGTTCTTCTTTTGCTATCAACTGCAAATAAATACATAATAAGATATCAGTCATACATTTTGTCAAGCATGATAAAAGCATAATTTCATAAGTAAAAAATAAAATGAAAAATAAACCTATCCCGTTGCCATATAGGGGGCATCTGGGACCATTGTACACTTCATCTCCAACTAGAGGAGCATATTGCCAATTTTTAATAACAACCCCATGTTCAAAATAATCTCTATTTGAGTCAGGGAGGTTAACTACAAGAGCCCTATTCAGAAACCTAGTTTTTAAGTAATAAATATTATCTAAAGTAGCCCACTTATAGCAGTACATAATTTCAGGGATCCCTATACGAGTCCCATGAGTAAGATTTAATTTGTACACCCCATTAATTATCCTCCATGAATTGGGGGCTATTCTTGCAGGGACAAGATCAAAATATTGATAAAATTCGAGACTCAATGGGTTCGGTGGAAAGGAAAAACCACATTCAGCAATAAAAAGACTGGGGAACCAATGTCCCTCAGCCAAATGAAAGTAATCTTGAGCTCCAGAAAACTCTTCCAAAATTACCCAAGATGGGATGGAAAAATCAGAGCGGAACTTTTCAACAGATTCAATAACATAAACCATGGTGAGTAAAAGAATAAGGAAGAAAAAGCTTACAGGAAGAAAGGATAGCTGTCAACAACGAACGAAAACAAAGACGAACGCACAAGACTGAAAAAGAGAATAGAAAGCTTGAATGCAGAAAATGGGAAAGGTAGAAGACGGTATGGTTACCCAAGAAGTTTAAATACTTTGCCTTGGGAAGCAGCTAAAGAAATGATTACACGAAAGAAACTATTGAACTTCCGGCGGCTAAAAGGACAAACAGGGCACGAAGATCGAAGCGCTATTGAAAATTCGAAAAAAGGCGAATTCTATGAATTGGGAAGTAAATTCAAATACGATGCTCCTAAAACCCAGGAAGATCATTCAATATTGTTACATACCGAGAAAGAATATTCCATACTCCTCAAAATTCGAAATATGAAACATTGGGGGCTTCTGTTGATACCAAAATTAATATGCTGACGTGGACGAATAATATGAAGACACGTGTCAACCTACATGGCACAATAGCAACGAGGAAAATCATTCCTTCAACCATTACATATTTTCTCCGAGATACTACAGGCGCTCCGAGGAACCGAGATACAACATGCGCTCCGAGGAACCATTGATCAAAGGGCAACTAAGGCGGTCCGAGCTGCATCTCGGCCGTATCATTAAACAGACAACTGTTCAGCTGTTCATTGAATGTTTATATTCTTGACGCACACGCTGCATTAAATGTATTACCCTTTCATATGTATTTCATTTAATGTATCGAACCTTTCATGTACAGCCTCAAGGCTATAAATACCCTGTATCAACCCCATTCAAGGGGACCGGAATTTCTTGAGAGAACTGGTAATCAAGAATTCCACAAACACTCAGCAATAACATAACAGTGGACGTAGGCTTTATTCCTAGCCGAACCACTTTAAAAATCTTTGTCTTATTTATTTATCTGTGATTGAATAATTAGAGCGATCTAGTTTTTTACATCAACAATGATGATGAATAGTGTAACTTACAACCCAATTGGGTGTCAAACTCAAACCCTAAGCTAACCTAAGTTAAAAGCGTATATATATTTTTATTACATAAAAAAGGGTATATATAGTAAGTGGGAAAAAGTAAAGGAAAAAGGAAAGAAAGAAGAAAGAGCACAAAATATTTGGCACCACTGGTCGACCGGTCGCAGGGGCGCGGTCGACCGGTCCCTTAGGCAAAACCCCACTGTCTCCTTCCCATGGCGAAATGTGAAACCGCGGTCGATCGGCCTCCTGGGCACGGTCGACTGGTACTCTGTTTTCAGGCCTCCTTTGGTCCATGAAGAGGGGGAAAAGGTCCATTACGGAAATGGGATTAGCTTCTTCGTCCAAACTCCATGAGGGAATCTGTTGGAGTCATATTGGGGCCAGGTCGCTAGCTTTTTGAGCAATGAAGGAAGGCTACTGGTGGCCATACATGCAGAAGGATTCTATGATATATGCTCGCAAGTGCAAAAAATGTCAACTTCACGCTCCTATGGTTCACCATCCGACCAGTGACCTAAAGTTACTTACTAGCCCATGGCCTTTCGCCCAATAGGGAATGGATATCGTATGCCTTCTTCTTATCGCTACCGATAATCGCAAGTTTTTGTTGGTCACAACGAACTACTTCACTAAATGGATAGAGGCAGAGCCGCTGGCGAACATCAGAGATGCGAATATGATAAGATCCATATAGAAGAACATTATCACCCGATTTGGGATCCCTAAGACCATCATCACTGACAATGTAACCCAGTTCGAAAGTGGCCTCTTCCAGGGCTTCTATAACGACCATGGGATCAGGCACCATTTCATTTCAGTAGCATACCCTCAGAGCAATGAACAAGCTAAATCTTCCAACAAAATAGTGGTTGATGAATTAAAAAAGCGATTGGAGCGAGCCAAAGGGGCATGGGTGAGCGAGCTGCCACATATCCTATGGGCTTACCGCACTATCCCACTATGAGCAACCGGGGAAACCCCATTCTCACTGACATATGGTATGAAGGCAATCATTCCCTTAGAAGCTGGCCTCCCCACCATGAGTTCCACCCTGGTCGACCAAGGCCTGAACGATGCAGCATTGCTCGCTAAACTTGACTTAGCCGAGGAACGCAGAGAGCTGACTCTAGTGAAACTAGCAGGCTATCAGCGACACCTAGCAAAGCACTACAATAAGAAGGTCAATCCGAGAGCATTCCAAGTTGGGGACTACGTCCTAAGGAAGTTCTTGGCAGCGTTGTAAAACCATTAGATGGCAAGCTAGGGCCAAACTTGGAGGGACCATTCAAGGTGATAAGGGACAACCTACAAGGAGCCTATCACTTAGAAACGCTGGAGGGTAGGAAGATACCTCGAGCTTGGAACGCAACCAATTTAAAGAAATTCTACTTCAAGTTTTCTGTGTTGATCTTTTAATACAATGTTGAAAGTTGCAATTCATTCCTGATTAATAAAAGATTGTTTGGCAGTGGCATTCTACAAAGCGTTGATTTTATCTCAAATACTTTATAATTTATGCACATTTTCTAAGTTACAGGCTCTCCTCTTAACATATAAAAGTAGGGTATTACCTTCCTCAGGTTTTCGTCATCAAACATGAACAACCTACCAAGCATTGCCCCTGCCAATATATGAAGCCCTACAGGGGACCCTTAGGCAGCTCGGCCAACTCAGGTTGGACACCAAACTATGTTTGGCATAAAAAACCTGCTTGGATAGAACATCCAACACCAGGTGTGTCCTCGCCATTGCCACACTTAGGCCTAAGGGAGTGTGACAACACAACCTAAAAGGTAAAGTGAGGTAGAACGGTATCTTATAAGCATACTGGACTGGGGGGATACTCACTCAATAAAATAACTCTGCATATATCAAAATCTAGTCGGCTAAGAAAAGCCCAAGATAGTCAAACAAGAAATCAATGAAGTAAAAAATACACGTGTTTAGTCGGCGAATCGCCCAAAACATAATTATTTTATTACATCATTGCATATACAAAGTTACATGTGCTGAATAAAATAAATCCTAACGAGGAATAGGTCACCGGCAAGATAGTTAACCACTTGTGCTCTTCGACCATCATCTGGGTGAGGAGTTAATTCCTCCTCAACTTCATTTAAATTTAGCTCCAATAGCTGCCTGGGGATAACATTTATGGGGACCCACTGGTCATCCCTCCTGAATGGGTTAGGCATTAAAATAGAGGGGTAGATCTCATGACGATACCAGAGGACAGAGTTCCTAGGGACCTGCAACTCCCTAAGAGCACTCAACCATCCCCTAATAAAGGATAACTTTTCAACTTTCCCTAACTTCGTCGGAGCATCGGTCAAACCCTGATCATAACCATCAGCCCACACTCGTCGAGGACCTTTCTTGAACAGATGCCTCAGTAAGGTAACATCCCTTTGAACATCGATAGCTATCACGTACGCTTATCGCCTTAAAGCTCGACAATCTCCCTAGCTGAATCGCTGTCATCAGTACCAGCTCGCGGTCCAACCGATGAAGAGGAACCACGTAGAACTTGAGGATCAATGCTAGGCGCATTCTCCCTAGGTCACGAGACTTCTTTCCTCAGAGCTTAATTCTCTTACTGAAGTACCTCGCCAACCTGATTAACCTAGGAGGCATCCAGGAGCTTAGCCTTCAGAGAATTCACCTCTTCTTGGATAGAAGTGTCGATTTCCTCCATCTCTTGGAACCTGTCCTTCAACTTAGCAATAAGCTCTGACTGGTCCTTATACTCCCTATTCCTTGATCGAAGAGACTTACAGATCTTTACGAAGGATCTACGAACTTGATTGCTCGCATCAGGTCCAAGAATCTTTCCTAACTGATAGGTAGCAGGAATATAATCCTCAACATCGATGAGATACAAACCATATATGCATTAAAAAGAAAATAAATTAGTACGGGTAAGAGAATTTCATTTCATTTCATTTAAAGAAGGTTCAGATTACATCAGCGAATAAAAAGAGAGACTGAAATACAAAAAATACAAAGAGCTCCCTAAAGAAGACTAGCTGGCAACCTCAGTCTGCTATGAGGTCGCTGGTTGCTTCCCCTTATCATTAGTATCTCCAGGTGCACCTCCTTCAGACGGAGCAGTCGTCATCCCATGGTCAAGGGGAGCATCAACAACGATGGTCGGAACAGCAGGGGCACCTTCATTAACAGCAGGGAGAGTCACCTCATCTATGATAGGCTTGGGACCAGGGTCGTGCTCGCCAAAGATGGTGGAGTTAATATCTACCTCAACAGCGAATAAGGCCTTATCCCAACCCTTTTTAAAGTTGAGACGACCAATATAACCAATCTGGGCCTCAGCATCCTCGTATGCTGCGACCCATCCAGCATTGTATGAGCTCTCTTTGAGGGTGGCCGCCTCAGATTCCACCTTGTTCACCTTCCCAACAAACACCTTGTTCTCCACTGCCACATCTAACTTGCTTGCGCAGACCAAGTCATAGGACTGCCTTAGCTCTTTGAGTTCATTAGTCGCCGCCTCCTTCGCTTTGTTGGTCTAGGCCAAGGCGAGGTCAGAAGACTTTTGAGCAGAACTAGTATTCTTCAAGCTGGCCTCCAGCTCAACATTTTTTCTTTCCATCTCAACGTTCTTCCTTGCCAGCTCATCGCGATTGCGTTAGAGGACAGTGATATCAGAAAAGGAAAACATCATCAGAGAAAGCATTAAAAGAAGCATTGCAAGAGAAGAGGAATGAAAATAGGCTTACCAAAACTATCCCCTAACTCACCTTCAGGGCTAACTAGTCGGTTCCTATATTTATCGACCTTTGGTGATCAACTGGCAGTACTGCCCTCTCAAGCACCGCCGAAGCTAACTGAAGGGTAAGAGAAACAGAAGCCCCCTCATCCATAGCATACACGGGTACCAGAGACTTCCCCGTATTCGTCCTTACCTCTTCTCTTCTCTTCTTCCCTCTCCTTCCTCTCCCTCTCTATCCTCTTTCTATCTTCCACCTTCTTCTTCTCCTCTTCTCCTCTTCTCCTCTTCCTTCTTTCTCTCCCTCTCTCTCACCAGTTCCTCCTCTTTTTTCTTTCTCTCCTGCTCGTGAGCAACAGTCTAGGAGCCAGTGGAGGCATCCCCGCTCTCAAATTTCTTCTTCTTTAATCGACGAGAAAGAAGCACGTATCTTCCTCGCTGGAGCTACTTGAGTCCCCTGAATACTCCTGAGCCTCTGAAACCTCCTCCGAGATGGAAGACTCTTCGCTACTTGAGCTCTCCCCACTATAACCACCTTCAGCACCACCCCTGTTAGCCCCCTCGCTATCCTCACCAGAGTTGCTTTCCTCATCGTCCAATTAGATTGGGTCGACAACAACCTCTTCTGTGATGTCTAGATGAGGAATAATATCCACAGGCCGTGCAATAAAACTGGACCCAATATTCTTGTATTCTAAAAAAAATGCAGCTGATCGAGGATGCTCACTGTCAGCTAGGAGTTCTTTAATTTTCCAAGCCTTAACTAGCTCAGCAGCTCAAATCTCGTGAAGAGCGGGTTCTGAGTTCTTTGTCTTCACTAAAAAAATAAAGAGAGAAAGATATGAGAAAGACCATACACTAACAGAGGATCAATGAGCAGAACAAGAACTATGCCTACCTATATATTCCTCCCCATAAAAGGGAATCACGTATCTCCCAGACCTCGACCTTTCAGTATGGTGATAAACCCCTCATGCCAGTAGTCCTTGTGGGAATCAGGAAGATTTACTACTAATACCCTATCAGGACTCCTAGCTTTGAGGTAAACAAGACCAGAGCCTATTCGAGAAAAATAATAACAATAGCAGATTTCAGCAAGCCCTAGATTGGTGCCATAGAGCTGATTAATTCTATGCACACCATTGACAATTTCCCAAACATTTGGCGAGAACCGTGCAGGAATTATATCAAAATAACTAAAAAAGTGCAAAAACAAGCGATTTGGGGAAAAAGTAAGACCCCCCTGGGATAACAAAAGAATATGTATCCAGTGACCGTCCTCAATGTATCTGACATTACGAGGAACAGGGGTACATTCGATGTTTACCCAGTTTGGATTATTATAGAATTTTCTAAACTCAGTTATCTACCTAATGCCTATTTTTTATCATCAGAAAAGATAAACCCTAGTATCGAATATGAAGAAATTCCAGCAGAAAAAGAAAAAAAAAAGTGAGAAGAACTTACGAAGTAAGAGTCAGCTTGAGACGATGCGAAGTTGCAAGCGGGGATGATGAGAAGATAAGAAAGAAGCTTGAAGATGGAAGATGAGACCTGGGAGTGAGAAAGAAACATTGAAAGCTTGGAGAAATATATAGAATGCGAAGAAATCGAAAGCGGCGTTCAGAGAATGACCTCTCCAAGATGATTTAAACCTTTGTAATCATAACGCACAGGAAACGAAGCAATCTGCCGCCTAAATTAATTCGGGAAGGATGCTTCAATCCCAAGGTGTTGCACGATTCACAAAAGTGATATTGAGACAATCATTTAAAATTATTGAGTCCAAATTGTGACCCAACAATTTTAGGAGCAATTGTGGGTACCTCGATTAGTTATTCTGGCCCAGACGAGTAGCACAATTAAGTCCGGTCCAAAGTCTAGAGGCCTCGCGCTATAGCTGATTCAGTTGTAACCTATTCAATTCCTAAAATCTCTCAAGGAGATATTCTAGGAATTATGGGCTAACATGGAGGAGTCCAACACCCCCACTCTTCAAAAAATAACATGTATATATTAAACCCTCAGCTGTGGGAAAAGGACATGTATTCTTTTCTATAAACACTCCCCCGGAGTAAAGAGAAATAAAATACTGAGAGCACCACGGTGGACGTAGGCCTTCTTACCAAACCACGTATATCTTGTGTGGTGTGTGATTGCAGTTCCTTTAAGTTCTTTATTTATTATGGTGATTGCCTTTGCTTACTATTTTGTGTTGAGTTTAATTGTCACCATAATAGTATTATAAGAATTAATAAGACTTTAATACTTGTTATCATTTTCTCTCTCGTCTTGAACTTTGTGTTTTTTTTAAACCGAAAGTCTCTCGGAGCACCTTAATAAAATCTCATTTTTTTGTTTTCCCATTACGAGTTTCGTCCATTCAGTTATTTATCTCTCACCCTTTCACTTTCCTCCATTTAATTACTTCTTTGTATCCCCATTTCATCACTTACCTCCATTTAGTTCACAGATATAATAATATCTGTGAATTACCTTTATCCCTTTACTAAATATTTCTTTGAACCACATCGACATTTCACCTCTGGAAATATCATGACCTAAAATGAATACTCCAACGAGAAGTCATGCCAACATTCCACCTCCAGTGAGTGCACTGAGAATATCTATTACTTTCTTATAGTAAGATTATCAAAGATTTTAGGGCAATAATAATAGGATCTAACTTTAAATGGATTTTGCATCTTAATTATTTTTACTCTATTTCATTTTGCAGGAAGATAAGATATTGGAATATCTTTCTTTTGGCTTTAAGGCAAAGTGGATTCTTTTTCTCTAATGTTTATTAAATCAATTTCTATGATAGTCTTTAACATATTTGGATTATCGAGGAGGATTGGATGAAGTTTCCCTCACAAAGATAATATTATCTTATGGATGATATTTTTTAGCTGTTGATTGGGATAAAACCCATGAAATGATTATATGACATGAAATATTTTGGTTATGAAAATTCTCAAATCCTATATTCCTTTATAAAAGAAATTGTAAAAGTAAGGCATGAACGCCTGATTTGTTAAAGAAAAATTATAATAGCAGTGTAAATGGGACTTTTCTATTATAATCTAAAAATCGATCCTCCTTTCTATATGTTATCAATTATATAGTTGTTTCTAATAAAAAAAATATTCAAGGGATAAAAAAAATTAAAAATAGTATAATTTTAAAGTCGTAAGTATTGTATAAATTTTAGCAATTTAAGTAAGGTATTGGGTTCTTATCAGATTTTATTTTGTTAAATGTTCAAATTTTCTAACTCATTTAGAAAAATAATTATCATATGTAATAATATTAATTTAATCTTTCAACTTGAATTATATATACAATATTATAATAAGATTCATAAGGTGTTTGAGATTTTTTTTTATTAATTGTATATAGAGATATGTATTGTGATACCCCGTATTTTATGACTTTTAAATTTGAGAATTTATTAAATTTAATTTGAGATATTAATTTTATATTAATTCGAAAATTATTTTTTAATATTTACTAGCACCACGAGAGTTAGTAATTATTGGGATTTTGTTGAATATTACTTAACGGACAAAGTAATATGTATAATCGAAATTAGTAAAAGGAAATTCTAATCGGGACGCGCTGGTGTCGTGTCGGGATTAAATTAGTATTATTAAAAGTGAATAAATTATAAGTCACTCATATGGTTGTTTTGAGTTCGTCAATGTGTCTGGAAGGGTCGAAATAGTCAAAATAATGCACCCGGAGGTTTAATTTGCGTCTCGGGACGTTTTTAGGCCTAATTAGCATCCCGGAAGGGCGTTTTGGACATTTAAAATTTTTGGGTAATTAAACCCACGAATTTACGAAGGATATATCAGATGTTAGGGGTTGTCATCTAGCGTTAACATAAGTAAAACCAAAGAACGATCATTGGAGAAGAAGTGGAGAAGCTTTCCAAGGAGTTCTACGCCAAAAACTCTTTCATTTACACCGCCGTCACCGTCAAAGTGTAGATCGCGCGACGAGGAACACAACCACACCACTTTCTTCCACAAATCAAAACAAAGATTTTCAGCCAAGTATCTATCTTGATTTATTTTATTTAATGCTTCAATTATGTTAGTCTAGGGTTAATTAGGACTAGTTTCATGAAAGAAAGTATATATATTGGAGACTAGAATTCGCATGTTGTAGAGGTAATTATCATATTTTGGAAATTAATTCACATGTAGAGGATACACCATGAATTTTTATTGAGTTAGAAGTAGAAAATCTGGGAAAGAATTAGAAGAATTTAAATTTAAAGAAAAGATTAGGGTTCTTGAAGTTTATGTAGATTTTATCCAATTGAATCGTTTTCCTTGATGAAAACCCACTTGTTTTACGTAGAAAATTATGTATTTGGGTATATAACACTTTTAGTATCATTTCTTGGGAGTTAAATATGACGACTTTGTTGAGTTTGGAGAAGGACTTTCGTAACTGGGATTTCTGCAGTTTTGCCATAATTGCTTGATCGATCGATCGACCAAAGAGCATCGATCGATCGATCGAGCCCCTTCCATAGATCGATCATCTCCTCCTGGAAAACTCATATTCCTCGTTTTAAATAGTTTATTTCAATTAAAATGACTAGTAACCTTTGAGAATTATTGTTAGAACATTTTGGGACATAAAGAGGACCAGTAGGACTTAGTAAAAAGGGACCATTTAATGTAAGACGAATTTAGGGTTAACAGGGAGTAATTTACACATAAGAAATTATGGGAACGTGTAACTAAATGAGTGAGATTTGTAAGGAAGTTACACTAGAGAATAAGAGAGTACCTACTGAAATTATACTTAGGGAGATAGGATACTACGAGTGATAAGAAGTAAGTATGGAATAACTTATAAATAAGATTAAAAGAGACGAGCAGTTATACGGGATAATCGAGTAATGTGTACTAAGAACGAATATCATAAGTATGGGTCGTGGGTGTACAGAATTTAGAAATGGGAATAGTAGTGTGTATATATATGTAAGAATGTGTTTGTGCATATACAATCTATGAGTAAAAATCATGCCCGCGCTACTTGCTATCACTGAGGTTACCACGCTGGGACAGTCTTATCTCGATGAGACCTTTTATGGGGGATATTGACTTGTACCCTAAAACATAGGACTCCTTGGTACAGGCTATCTGATTGATAATCAGAGGGTCCTAAGAGACGTGAGGGTATGTGCTGACCTCTTAGTGACTTGGAACTATGCTTCGCCTAAATTTGTATGCGTTTGTTGTTAATACAGTTCGAGAGTGATTCCGAACTAGTATTTCCCTTAGTACGAGTGATACGGAGACTTGATAGTAGAGTATGCCAGCACCATAAATTTTATGTGGGGTTCCGATAGTATATATAATATATGAGTGATTAATATATATATAGATATGAAACTGGGAAATTCCTACTTTGAATAAAAGTAGTTAAGTAATGAATAAATACTCCGACTTTATTATAAGTGTTTGAAAAGTATGAGACAATACTGGAATATTTTATAATGAAATTAGATTCATGCGAAAACTTTATTTTCAGAAATTAATTATCTTAGCCCTTGTAATTGTCAGCATGAAACCTCATGAGGAATTTAAGATAAGCTAAACTTTTGGGGTTAATAGTGCGGTAGGTGTGCACACTAGATGAGAGGTGAGAATTTCTCAAGAGAGTGTCACATACTAATATGATTGTTGCATTAGCCGGTAAGCATTTTAAATACCTGCTAAACTAAATTTTAAAATGTTTTACAATCGGGCTCTGACGCGTTTCCTGCTATCTCTTCTCTCTTGTATATATATGTATATATTACAGGTGCCCAGCCGCAGGGGCGTCATGCTTCGATTCTTTGGACTGGACGTGCTTCAGCTTACGTGGGAGTTGCAGGCCATTTGATTAGACGACATCCTTGTTGATTCCATTCTTAATTCAGTTTTAATTAGTTGGGCATGTGTCGCCCGTTCCCTTATTCAGTTAGATTTGTCAGAGATTATGTTCATTTATCTTTAGTATACTCGTTGGGATTTATTTACCATCACGGTGGTTTTCCTTTATGGTTTTAAAGTTGGTATTAGTTGTCTGAATGGTTAAATTATTGAGTGTTCATTTCGAGTCTTTATAATTGTGTGATTCTTAAACTGTTAATTATTGAAGGTTTTATAATTGGATTTAATGAAATGGGAATAATGTTTTAATTAGTTTTGACACTTAGCATAATTATTTAGGGTGTTTAAATTGGAAAGTTTATTTTTCGACAGCGATGCTAAGAATGAACCAACCGTTCACCTTAGTTATAATTTAATAAAGGACTGATCAACCGGTATTTAATTAGGCGGGGTGTCACAGGTGGTATCAGAGCATCAGGTTCTAGTGTCCTTTAGGATCTGTACGGTTCATTTTCGCTTCCAGCTTAGTGTTCTTGATATAGAGCCCTATTTTTAGGATTGTTGTATTCTTGCATTTATGCTTACGTCTTCATCTATTCAAGATTTGTTAATAACTGTAGACTAATAAACTTCCTTCTCGTTTCAAATGCCTCCGAGATGCGCACGCAAGGACAGACGTGCCCAGGTCGAGCAGTCAGCAGCTCCGGCTTAAAGAATGATGAACGCAACCGAGGTAGCCGCTATTATTCCTCAGGTGGTGAATGCCGCATTAGCGGTAGTGCAGCAGGCTCCACCCCAGATTCAGGCAGTGGAGCCAGTACCAGCACAGCTTCCATTTGCATTGGAGTGGGTTAGGGATGTCTTTCAGAAGGCAGATCCCCCGGAGTTCTCGGGTAGTTTGGATATCATAGTTGCTAGCCAATGGAAGAAAGATATCCAGAGGCATCTGCGCATGTACGAGTGCGCGGACGTGCAGAAACAGCTGTTGGCTTCCTTCAAGCTAGTGGGGTCCGCTTTGCAGTGGTGGGAATCCACCACCATCTTGTAGGAGAGGTACACCATCACGATTTAGTCATTCTGGGCGCAGTTTAACCGCAAATACTTCCCATCCATCGTGCAGATCGAGATGAAGTGAAAGTTGCTGAATCTGAAATAGGAGAATATGACTATTGCTGAGTACGAGGAGGAGTTCACTAGACTTCTCACTATAGTGCCAGATGAGGCACCCACAGAAGAGAAGAAGATATTACTGTTTATGGATGGATTGGACTGGAGGATCCGTCAGCATCTCATAGGCAATCTATCACTGAGTACCTACACGGATGTACTCAATGCTGCGTTGTTACACTATCACGATCACCGTTTCCATATGCAAGGAAAAAAACGAGCAGGAGAGTCCAACCAGCAGGGAAGGACAGGGGGCAGTAGTTCCGGTGGGGCACCGTCGGCCCAGGGGCACACTCGTCATAATGAGCAGAGTTCCCATCAGGGGGACCCTGCTAAGCGGTTCCGAACAAGTGACTCCAGACAAGGATTTCAGGGATTTAAGCAGGGCCAGCAGGGCCAACAACGTCAGCAGCAGGGACATCAAGGCCAACAGCATTTCCAGCAGGGTCAGCAGGGCCAGTGGCGGGGTGGTAATGGCCAACAGGGCCGCGGTCAGCGGGGACAGAGGGGAGGAAATTTCAGGGGCCGATGTTTTGGGTGTGGCAAGAATGGCCATAGGCGCCAGGATTGTCCCGAGGGAAATAGGGCCCCATAGCAGTATGGTGCCCGTAATGAGCCATAGAGGCCACTCTTTCCAACCGCCCTCCCAGCACCAAGTCAGGTACCAGCCCTATCAGCCATCCCAGCAGCTCTAGTACAGCAGGGGCAGTTGCAGTACGGACGTGTCTATAACGTCCAACAGGGAGAAGCTCCTCAGGCACCACCCATGATTGACGGTACGTTTCCTATCCATGGCACTATGGGTCGGGTTTTATTTGATACTGGGGCAATACACTGTTTTATATTTACTCATTTTGCAAATGCCTTAGGATTATTAGCCACAACAGAGAGCACTGTGACATGCGTAGACTCACCACTGGGGAATGGGTCATTGATTTTCTTTATATGTCGGGGCGTGGGAGTAGAGATTGGTAGCTTGATTTTACCAGCAGACATGTTAGTCTTAGAGATGCATGAGCATAATGTTATTATTGGTATGGACTGGCTCGCCGCATACATAACCATGATAGATTATTTCGGTGGGAGTATTATCTTTGTCATTCCGGGGCAAGAGATGTTTTTAGTAGTGATGCCTCGCCAAGAGGGAGGCTCTTTCGCTCATTTTTACTATATAGAGGATGATACCTCTAAGGAGGTCGTGATTCCGTTAGATTCGATTCCAGTCGTTCATGAGTATTCTGATGTATTTCAGGAAATACCGAGCTAACCTCCCAGTCGGGAGATAGATATCATTATAGACTTGATGCCGGATACCCGACCGATAGCACGTGCTCCGTACCGTATGTCTCCAGCAGAAATGAGAAAGTTACGGGATGAAATAGAGCAACAGTTAGGTCAGGGCTTCATTCATAGGAGCACCTCACCTTGGGGAGCTCCAGTTTTGTTTGTGAAGAAGAAAGATGGTTCGTTGAGGTTATGCGTGGATTACCGGGAGCTGAACAAGGTCACGATACGGAACAAATATTCGTTGCCTCAAATCGATGATCCGTTCGACCAGCTTAGAGGAGCGACTTTCTTTTCGAAGATAGATTTGAGATCGGGATACCATCAACTACGAATTAGGGAGAAGGATGTGTCGAAGACTTATTTCTTAACGAGATATGGTCCTATAAGATCAGAGTCATGCCATTTGGGCTGACAAATGCTCCAGCCGTATTCATGGACTTAATGAACTGAGTGTTCATAAAGTTTTTAGATCAGTTTGTCATCGTCTTCATAGATGACATCCTGATATATTCACACACTGAGGAAGAGCATGCTGAGCACTTGATGAAGGTTCTTCAGACTCTACGAGAGCATCAGCTGTATGCTAAGTATGAGAAGTGCGAATTCTGGTTACGGGAGGTGCAATTTTTGGGGCAAATTGTGTCAGAACTGGGGATATCGGTTGACCCGAGTAAAGTGTCGGCAGTGAGGGAATGGGGACAGCCCACGACACCGAAGGAAGTGCGTAGTTTCTTGGGGTTAGCTGGGTACAACAGGAGATTCATCCATGGTTTCTCTAAGATAGCGGGTCCATTGACGAATCTAACTCACAAGGGGGTACCGTATGTTTGGGATGATGCTTATCAATTGGCTTTCGATGAGCTGAAAGATAAACTGACTTTGGCACCAGTTCTTGCTCTACATAAGCCGGGAGTGGAGTATCTGGTTTACACCAATGCCTCTTTACGGGGACTCGGGGGAGTACTTCAGTAGGAAGAGAGGGCAATAGCTTTTGCCTCCTGTAAGCTTAAGCTGCATGAGAGAAATTACCTCACTCATGACCTAGAGCTACCAGCGGTCATTTTTGCATTGAGGATATGGAGACATTATTTACTGGGGGAGAAGTTTCGCTTGTTCACAGACCACAAGTCACTGCAGTACCTGTTCACTTAGCGAGAGCTGAATATACGTCATCGCAGATGGTTAGAGTTTGTGAAAGACTACCAGTTCGAAATTCAGTACCATCTAGGAAAGGCTAACGTGGTTACTGATGCATTGAGCCGTAGACCGATAGACAATGTACCGGACGTCTGGAAAGCGAAGTGGAAAGAGTTGGGTCACCAGGACGTAGTAACCCATTCCTTCATATTTATCATGCTAGTCACACCCGAGATTATTACGAGAGTGATGCAGGCATAATCAGTTGACTCATTTTTCCAGGAGCAGATTGTACAGCTTTTACCTGAGGGCGCTGTGTCCTATTCAGTTGGTTCCGATGGAGTATTAAGGTTTAATGGGAGATTGGTGATCCCAGGAGGGGAAGACTTACGTCATGCAGTGACAACACAGTCTCACGGGTCCAGATTTACGGTGCATCCCGGAGGAGATAAGATGTACCAGGATATGAGGCGACAATACTGGTGGAGTGGGATAAAGAAGGACATTACTGAGTTCGTGTCCAAGTGTTCTACTTGCCATATGGTAAAGGTACCACCAGATACCGTCGGGGTTACTTCAGCTGTTTGAGATACCCACGTGAAAGTGGAAGAGTATTTCCATGGATTTCATTACTGGACTGCCTACATCATAGCGGGGTCACGACTCCATCTGGGTGATCGTGGACCGTCTGATTAAGGTGGCTAATTTTTTTCCATTACGAAGAGACTATACCACGAGCCAGTATGATCAGTTGTTCATTGCCGAGATTGTTAGGATAAATGGGGTGCCCCTACTTATTATGTCTGATAGAGACAAAATTTTCGTGTCGCATTTCTGGGAGAGCTTTCAGGAGGCGATGGGTACAGAGTTGAGATTGAGTTCAGCTTATCATCCACAGACGGATGGACAGACAGAGCGTACCACTCAGATGTTGAAAGATATTCTACGCATGTGTGTCCTTGATTTTGGAGGAGGATGGGATCCGCATCTTCCACTGGTGGAGTTTGCTTACAATAACTCCTATCAGTTCACGATCGACATGGCTCCATTTGAGGCATTGTATGGCAGGACTTGTCGTTCTACAAATTATTGGCTAGAGGTGGGAGACAATAAGTTTCTCGGGCCAGAAGTAATTCAGGAAACCTCAGCTAGGATTGAGCTCATTAGGAGTCGCATTCGGGTAGCCCAGGACAAACAAAAAAGCAACGCCGATGCAAATAGGTCTTTTCAAGAATTTAATGTGGGGGACTAAGTATTACCGTGCGTGTCTCCTATAAGAGGAGTGAAGAGGTTTGGAAAGAAGGAAAAATTGACCCCAAGATACGTGGGACCATTTTCCATTATCGAGAGGATTAGGCCGGTGGCATACAAATTGGGGCTGCTAGAGTACTTACACCGCATTCACGATGTATTCCACATTTCGTCGTTGAGGTGATACCTTCGGGATGATATGTCTCACAACCACATCGCGATAGAGGAGATTGACTTATAGCCTGACAGCTCTTACGAGGAGAAACCAGTGGCTATTCTAGACCATAGCGAAAGAAGATTAAGGTCGAAGGTAGTCCCACTCGTACGAGTCCAGTGGGAGCATCATATGAGAAGTCGTATGATTGTGTGATATCGATTTAAATTAAATTCGCAAGTTTCCAAGAACCCCTTATTTAATTAGAGTCCCTAAACATGCATCTAAGGTGCGTGTGTCAACCCATAAATAAATAAAGCATGTGACACAAAAAATTTGCTGAGACACAGAATTCAGGAAAAAAACCCTTTCGAGTAAAACCTTTATTTCACTATGAATATACAAGCCGCAGCTTACAATTACATAGAGAAATCTGCAATGGATCAACACGCAGCCAACCCACAAAGACACGCAGTCTTGAACTCAGTAAGAGAATACACGCAACACCCTCCATGGACTCGCAACCCAAAACAACGAAGGAAGAACAGCAGCTCTCCTCAATGACACGCAACCATAAAACTTTGTAGAGACTCCCTCAGCAATGACACGCAGCCCTCGGTTGCAAAGATCTCTCCACAAAGATGAACAACAACAAAGTTTGTGTTCTAGGGTTCCAAAAGATTCACAAAAGTAATTGGGATTTTTATGTGTGAATCAAAAAGATGTTTGGCACATCAAAAATTGAAGTCTTGTTGTGTTTGTACTCTTAAAAATGTTTTCTCAAAGACTTGAAAAAATATACCACCGAAATAGTTATATATATAGGAAGTAAGAATAGGTGGAAAAATATCACACGGATCAGATCGAGTTTATCCCAGGCGGACCGGTCCGACCTCGGATTGGTTCTTTTAAAATATGGCTCCATCGGTTTGCATTCGATCCGGGGTCTACTGGACCTTGAGCAAGGCGGATCAGTCCGTGTAGAGGGCGGACCGGTCCGGTTTTCCCAGAAAAATAAAAAACTTTAAAAAGCCTCATTTTGCTTGAAAAAACTTACTTCTTATTTTTATAAAAAATATTTTATAAAAATTTCCCAATACTAAATATGAACTTTAAGGAACGTAAAAACAAAATTTTACCAAGTTCATTCTCGTAGAGGCTATGATGTTGAAGATGCTTTGATATTCGGATCCGTTGATGTGGATGCGATCTTGAATTTCTTCAACGGTGTAACGGCATATGACATACAAATTGATGATGGACAAAAATGTCCTTACATCATAAGGTGGAGGAATCCAGTTGGGAGCGGGAGGCAGACATGCGTGAAAAATACCGAGAGTTATTTTTACCAGGTATGCCTTATTTTTTTAATTTCCGAATGAAATTCCGTTATTAGGAGGGAAGTATGTAATACCCCGTATTTTTATGATTTTTAAATTTTGGGATTTATTAAATTTAATTTGAGATATTACTTTAATATTAATTCAAAAATTATGTTTAAATATTTACTAGCACGATGAGAGTTAGTAATTATTGAGATTTTGTTGAATATTAATTAAGGGATAAAGTAATATGTATAATCAAAATTATTAAAAGGAAATTAAATCGGGACGCGCCGGTGTCGTGTCGGGATTAAATTAGTATTATTAAAAGTGAATAAATTATAAGTCACTCGTATGGTCGTTTTGAATGGGCCAATATATCCGGAAGGGTCGAGATAGTCAAAATAATGTACCCGAGAGTTTAGTTTGGATCTCGAGATGTTTTTAGACCTAATTAGCATCCCGGGAGGGCGTTTTGTAATTAAACCCGCGAATTTACCAAGGATATATCGGATGTTAGGGGTTGTCATCTAGGGTTAACATAAGCAAAACCAAAGAACGGCCATTGGAGAAGAAGTGGAGAAGCTTTCCAAGGAGTTCTAGGCCAAAAACTCTATCGTTTACAACGTCATCTCCGCCAAAGTGTAAATCGCGCGACGAGGAACACAACCACACCACTTTCTTCCACAAATCAGAAACAAAGATTTTCATGCAAGTATCTATATTGATTTATTTTAGTTAATGCTTCAATTATGTTAGTCTAGGATTAATTAGGACTAGTTTCATGAAATAAAGTATATATTTGAGACAAGAATTCGCATGTTGTAGAGGTAATAATCATATTCTGGAAATCTAATTCATATGTCGAGGATACACCACGAATTTTCATTAAGTTAGAAGTAAAAAATCTGGGAAAGAATTAGAAGAATTTAAATTTAAAGAAAAGATTAGGGTTCTTGAAGTTTATGTAGATTTTATCCAATACTTGATGAAATACCACTTGTTTTACATAGAAAATTATGTATTTGGGTATATAACACTTGTAGTATCATTTGTTGGGAGTTTGGGAGTTAAATATGACGATTTGGTTGAGTTTGGAGAAGGATTTCCATAACTGGGATTTCTGCAGTTTCTCCATAACAGCTTGATCAATCGATCGGCCAAAGACCATCAATCGATCGATGATCGAACGATCGAGCCCCTTACATCGATCGATCGACCCCTCCTGGAAAACTCATATTCCTCCTTTTAAATAGTTTATTTCGATTAAAATGAGTAGTAACCTTTGAGAATTATTGTTAGAACATTTTGGGACATAAAGAGGACTAGTCGGACTTAGTAACAAGGGAGTTATTAATGTAAGACGAATTTAGGGTTAACAAGGAGTAATTTACACATAAGAAATTATGGGAACGTGTAACTAAAGGAGTGAGACTTGTAAGGAAGTTACATTAGAGAAAAAGAGAGTACCTACTGAAATTATACTTAGGCAGATAGGATACTACGAGTGATAAGAAGTAAGTATGGAATAACTTATAAATAAGATTAAAAGAGACGAGCTGTTATACGGGATAATCGAGTAATGTGTACTAAGAACGAATATCATAAGTATGGGTCGTGGGTGTACCGAATTTAGAAACAGGAACATAAGTATATATATATATATATATGAATGTGTTTGTGTATATACTATATATGTGTAAAAATCATGCCCGCGCTACTTGCTATCACTGAGGTTATCGTGCCGGGACAGTCTTATCTCGATGGGGCCTTCATGGGGGATATTGACTTGTACCCTAGAACATAGGACTCCTTGGTAAAAGCTATCTGATTGATATTCAGACGATCATAAGAGAAGTGAGGGTATGTGCTGACCTCTTAGTAACTTGGGACTATGCTTCGCCTCAATTTGTAAGTGTTTGTTGTTAATAAAGTTCGAGAATGATTTCGAACTAGTATTTTCCTTAGTACGAGTGATACGGGGACTTGATAGCAGAGTATGCCAGCACCATAAGTTTTATGTGGGGTGCCGATGGTATATATATTATATGAGTGATTAATATATATAGACATGAAACTGGAAACTTCCTACTATTAATAAAAGTAGTTAAATAATGAATAAATACTCTGACTTTGTTATAAGTGTTTGAAAAGTTTGAGACAATACTGAATTATTTTATAATGAAATGAGATTCATGCGAAAACTTTATTTTCAGAAATTAATTATCTTAACCCTAGTAATTGTCGGCATGAAATCTTATGAGGAATTTAAGTTAAGCTAAACTTTTGGGGTTATTAGTGCGTTAGGTGTGCACACTAGATGAGAGATGATAATTTCTCAAGAGAGTGTTGCATACTAATATGATTGTTGCATTAGCCGGTAAGCATTTTAAATCCCGGCTAAACTAAATTTTAAACTATTTTACAATCGGGCTCTGACCCATTTCCTACTATCTCTTCTCTCTTGTATATATATGTATATATTACAGGTGCCCAGCCACAAGGGCGTCATGTTTAGATGCTTTGGACTGGACGTGCTGCAGCTTACGTGGGAGTTGCAAGCCATTTGCTTAGACGACCTCCTTGTTGGTTCCATTCTTAATTCAGTTTTAATTAAATGGGCATGTGTCGTCCGTTCCCTTATTTAGTAGGATTTGTCAGAGATTATGTTCATTTATCTTTAGTATTTTACTCTTTGGGATTTATTTACTTTCAGGATGGGTTTCCTTTATGGTTTTAAAGTTGGTATTAGTTATCTGAATGGTTAAATTATTGAGTGTTCATTTCCAGTCTTTATAATTGTGTGATTCTAAAACTGTTATTATTAAAGGTTTTATAATTTGATTTAATGAAATTTAAATAATGTTTTAATTAGTTTTGACACTTAGCTTAATTATTTAGGGTGTTTAAATTGGAAAGATTATTTTTCGACAGTGATGCTAAGAATGAATCAACCTTCACCTTGGTTATAATTTAATAAAGGACTGATCACCCTGTATTTAATTAGGCGGGGTGTCACATGTATGTTATTGTTAACAAATATACTTAGTGTGCAGTATTTGGCTACCCATATTTATGTTTTCCATTTTATATATCTATTATAAAATGCCTATTTTTTCTCTTTTTTATTTCTTGATGAAAATATAGAAAATCCATGTGAAACATTATAATCCTCTTTATGATGTGCCCCTCTCGCTCATAATCATATTTTCACATGTCTCTCCTGTGTTCCTCTACATTTTAAAGGATCTTTTTAGTTTACCATTCGTTTTGTTTTGGTAATCAAACTTTACCCATTATTTTATTTTATTTTCGACCTTGCCATTAAAATTGAAAGAAAAAAGTTAGTTGACTGGTCAAACCGTTACCTTTTCTACAAAAGTCCAAACTATCCCATATTCTACACTATTAAAGGCTCAATTCACTTATTATTTTCTTTATTTACTTAAACATTATATGAAGTTAATACATTAATTAAATTGGATACTTTATTAAAATATTTTTAAAAATAATATTTTTTTTGTTTTGTCCCAATTTTATACAATTAAAAAACTTCTATTATGTTTTACTCGTGTTTTGTTGGCTCAATTTCTAGATTGAAAAAAGAAATAAATATTAAAAGATGGGAAAATAATATAGTGAATACAAAACTGGGACAAAAAATACCAATAAAGTAATTTATTTTTTGAACGTTCGTTGAAAAGTATTTTTACCCTAAACATTATATGAACGTTCGTTGGGAATAAAATAGTAGATACCCTCAACATTTTTACTAAATATTGACAATTCAAATTGGTACTTTGATCTTTTGTAATTCCATATATTTTCTTAAGTCAATGTCTTGCCTCACTTCTTATTCCTTTTACCTCTAATTTTAGATAACTAACCCAATTTATATAGAGAAGTTATCATTCCTCTTACTATTGCTTTTAAGATTTAAATTTTGTAACTAGCATGAATTTTTTTTGAATTTTTCTATAGAACTAGCAATATAAATTTTTTTGAATTGTTATATTGGACTAATAAAAAAATAATTAATGAATGTCAAGAGTGATAGCATTTTACTCTGGTTGGTAGTAGAAAGAATGGGTGGGTAAAATTGTATGAGAATTTGGCAGTGATTTTCATGGAAGAAATGAAAAAACAAATAAAGTACGGGTATATATAATGGGCTTTGTGGGTGGTTTGTAAGGAGAGTGGATTTCACATAATGCGAAGGACTGAAATTGCAGCAACTTGATTTTGTTGGAAGAAATGTCTCATTTATCTAAATATAAAGTTCTTTCATTAAACTTTTGTATTTAAATATATAATTGCTTATGTAACATGGTGTAATCACATTAGAGCATTATTTATAGGTTTTGTTTTGAATGGAAATGACCCATTATATCTTTAACTTTGGTAGAATGTTGCATATTATTTGTTTATTAAAATGTCACGAGAAGACCACCTCAAGTTTCTTTAGTCTTATAAATTAGTTTCATTGGTTATAGATAAACTTGATATTTTAATTTTTAAAATACTCACACATCGTGCGAGTTGCATGCTAGTTTGTAATTTTTTTTTATCACAACTAGTCGTTAATAAGAATGTTAATAAGATATGTTTCTTCCCTCTTGTTTTAGAAGGAGCATTAAAATACAAAACTTACCTCAAAATGCTCAATATCTCATCTCTTACATCACCCTTCAGACAAATCTCAAATCAAAGAAAAATCACATGTGATAAAATAATGTATTCTCTATATAAAAGCTCGTTTATATATAAAAAAGGGCCATTGTTATAATGTCATGTGGACTTAAACCCTCGTAGTATTGCTTCAATATTTTTATTGAACATAGAGAAACATATTTACCCAAAGACTAAGAAAGATACCAAACCCAAACTAAATACCTAACCCATTTATGGCAGCACTCTTTTTCTCTCAATCCAAACTCTATATTTTTCGGAGTTTCTCTCGTGTAATATTTCTCTCTCTCAATCAAATACCCTTTTCCCACTCAATATCTATCAAACTTCATCCACAATTGACATTCTCTCATTAGTTTTAAGAATCACACATCTAATCAGAGACAAAGTCACGTGGGGCCATGTCCCCCCTCCTCCCCCCCACCCCCCCAAAAAAGAGGTTATGGATCTTTCTGCTACTTCGGGTGTTGATATATATTGATATATTGAAGTCAACATATATCAACTGAGGAGATGATATATGTTGGACAGTTGGCACCCCTCCCAAACCTTAAATTGTGAACAACTCATCTTACTTGATATATGTTCAGCTCATCTTCATTAGTATAGCCATTTCCTACGGCCTGTTTAGCAAACGAAACGGCTCCCCTTTCTAAAGTGGGCCCCTTATTTTTTATAGCCAAACTATAACAAGTGACGTAACCTTTCACACCACTTCACTATTTTTTCCTCAACGGTTTCTTTTATATTTTATTTATGTGAAAAATTTATTCTCATCTTATTTACCTGGAAAGAAAAACCCTGTTGCATAAATAAAAAACTCCCCAAGAAAGCCATTGACCTACAAATTGTAAGTTATCTTTTCCCTCTCTCATGCACCATACACAAGATACTCTTTTTAATTAATACATTCTAGCAATTTTTTAATGGTTGTATGTGAAGTTATGAAAATTAATAATTGTATCCTTAGAATTAATCTATTAATTGAACCGAATGATATGAACTATAAATTTAATTCTGACGATCTAATTATGAGTTTAATTTCATACTTACTTGTATATTATAATTTAATTCGAATATTGATTGTTAATTAATTTTAATTGCCAATTTTATTTATAATTTACTTAATTGTCCAATTATATTCATTGATTGTTATTTAAATATTTATAGTAACATGCTTAATTATATTGTCAAAATTAATCAATTAAAAATTATGATAATTTTCATTTGAATCTTTTTCAGTTAGCATTTAATTTGTTTCTAATTTTTTTTTTAGAATCATAGGGGAAAGTCTTGTATGATCGACTCGGTTTTTAATAGGAAGCATGTCGAAAGTGAGGAGGCCAACACGCCACTTTCTTCCGAGCCTAATGTTCAAACTTCGGTACCCGAAGTTGTTGAACAACATACAAAAAAATCACAAAGAATTGAAGCTATGGAGTTTGATAATAATTTGGAACGTGATCCTGAAAAATGCCCTGACATACGGAGATATCATCTTGATATACAAAATGAGGTTCTACTAGCTAACATTAATTACGGTCCATATTAATGCATTCTTTTAGAATATCCTATGCCTGGAGCTAAAAAAAATCCTCGTTGATTTCAAGCATCCTAGTTTACTATATTTCCATCTTGGTTGGAGTATTCTCCTTCAAGAGATGTCGCGTTCTGTCTACCTTGTTATCTTTTCAACAATAAAGGTGGGCAACATTCACAAAATACCTTTTCAAGGATGAATTTTGAATGTGGAAGAAAGCAAGGGATGGTATCTCACACTACTAGGTGTAACTTTATGAGGTCGTGATGAAGGGAAGGAATCTAGTAATCGTGGTAATTTTCTTGAAATGCTAAATGTTTTAGGGGATTATAATAAAGATGTTGCAAATGTTGTGTTGGGTAAGGCTCCTCAGAATGCGTAATATATATCATCCCAAGTCCAAAAAGAGATATTACTTGTTTACAAAATGAAAATTAGAAAGGTGATTCGAGAGGAAATTGGTGATACCAAATTTTGTATCGTTGTTGATGAAGCTCGAGATCAGTTAAAAAAGGAGCAAATAGCTATGGTTTTGAGATTTATTGATAAAGATTGTTTCATTCGAGAGCGTTTTTTCAGTATTGCACATGTTCCAAACACGAGGGCATTAATTTTAAAGAATGAGTTATTTTCCACCCTTTCTCGTTACGATCTTGGCATTCAGAAAATTCGAGGTCAAGGATCTAATAGGGCAAGTAATATGCGGGGCGAATGAAATGGGTTACAAGCCTTAATTTATAATAAATATCTGTTTGCTTATTATATTCATTATTTTTCCCATCGCTTGCAGTTACTCCTAGTTACAACATCATGACGAGTTATCTCCGTTAATCAGTTTTTCTCTAAATTGAGTTTTATCATAAATATTGTGAGCACTTCTTGTAAAGCTAATGATGTACTGAAAAGTGCTCATGCCTCTGATATTGCTTATTTGGTTTCTTTTGAAGAACTTGAGACTGGTACAAGAATGAATCAAATTGGTACATTACAAAAGCCTAAGATACACGATGGAGTTCTCACCTGAGATCTATATCTAGCTTGATAACGATTGTTGATGTAAAAAATTAGATTATCTCTAATTTATTAACCACAGATAAAAATAAGTAAGACAAAAGATTTTTAAAGTGGTTCAGCCTTATAAGAATGGCCTACGTCCATTGTATTTGTTATTGCTGACTGTTTACAGAATTCTCGATAATGGATTTACCAAGAAATTCCGGGGTCCCCTACTAATGAGGAGGTTACAATGTATTTATAGCCCTTGAGGCTGTACAAATGGAAGGACAATGCGCTATTACCCAGTAGACATGTATATCTGTACTGTATTAATGAGAATTTAATGCGCAATTATATCCTGGATTCTTTTAATTTGGTTACGCTGTACACTTATGTAGCTCGGACCGCTTAAGCTGCTCGAACCGACTAAGCTGCTCGACACGCTTGAGTTGCTCGGAGAGCTTGAGTTTCTCGTCACCCTTGAGTTGCTCGACAGTCATTAGTTGCTCGGTGGTTTTGTTTTGTTCGTTCTGGAGTATTCGTATTTACCATGTAAATTGGAACGTGTCTTTATGTGATTGGTCCATGTCAGCGGACTAAATTTGGTATCAACAGAAGCCCCCAATGTTTCACAGTTCGAGATTGAGGAGGGGTGTGGAACATTCTTCTCAAAATATGGCGGGATTAAATAGTCATCCCGAATTTTAGGAGCGTTTTCCTTGTATTTATTTCTTCTTTTGAATTCATGGAATCAGACTTTTTGAATTTTTCTAACTGCTTCGGTTTTCGTGCCTTTTTTCTCCTTTTAGCCGCCGATAGCGCAAACGTCTACCTTGGTAATCATTGATTTTTCTGTTCCCGAGGTAAAGTATTTAAACACGGCAAGAAATCCTATCGTATTTTACTTTTCAAACCTGTGTCTTCAAACTTTTCATTTCCTCCCTATCTTGTGCATTCGTTTCCTCCATTGTTCGTTGTCAACTGACTCAATCTTCTCCTGTAATCTCTTCTTCCTTTTCTTTTACTTATTCTGTTCATCATGGTTTACCCTGTTGAATCTCTTGACAAATTTCGTTCTGAAATTTCAATTCCTTCATGGTCACTTTGGAGGAACTCTCTGAACCTTCTAACTATTTCTCTTTGGCTGAGGGACATTGGTTCCCAAGTCTCTTCGTGGTCGAATGTGGCTTTTCTTTTCCTCCAAACCCTTTATGTTTGGAATTTTTTTAATATTTTGATGTTGTACCTAGAAAAATAGCTCTAAATACCTGGAGAATAGTCAATGGAGTCCATAGGTTAAATCAGCTTCATGAAACCCGTTTAGGGATTCCAGAGATAATGTATTGTTACAGATGGGTCTTTAGTGATAGTACTTTTTACTTAAAAACTAGGTTTTTGAATAGGGCGTTAGTTGTCAATCTTCCTGATGACAACATGGATTATTTTGAACATGGAGTGGTTATGAAAAATTGGCAACATCCTCCCTTAACTGGAGATGAAGTATATAAAGGTCCTAGATGTCCTCCTTATGGCAATGGCATAGGTTGTTTTTATTTTTATTTTTATTTTATTTTTGAAATTATGTTTCCTTTGTGTTTGATAAAATGTGTCATTGACATTTAATTTTTGATTATTTTCAGTTGATAGCAAAAGAAAATCTCCTAAGGAAAATGATGTCAATTTAAGGCATTTGAAACTTATCTGGAGTTTACACCAGCCCGTTGCTGACGAACATATCAGATCAGCCTCTTACTTGTTGCAGTACAAGAGCTATACTTCCTCCTTTATGGCTCGTCCAGTGGTGGTTGATATTGACAAGTACCAGCTGCTGATACTAGTGTGGAAGGTTCTTCATCAGAGTCAAACATTCCCATTAGTATTATAATGAAGAGAAGAAGAGCTCCTGCCTTCTTTGACAAATCAGACTCTGCCAAGGTGGAGGCCAAGAAAAATAAGCGGGATGTTCCAGAAGAAGTAACAAGAAACATTGATGTACCCCCTCCATTGGGTGTCAAGAAAGTTGCTGAGAAGTCCCCAATGGCTCCGAGCAAGGCTGTAGTTATTTCTCCTCCTAGTGAGGTAATTGTCATTTCACCAACCAAGACTTCTTCTTTGGTCGAAAATATTCCCGCTCCTCTGATAAGCACCCAAAACTGTACAATTTATACCCCGAATAGACATACTTTAGTTGCTAATTCTCGGTAATATGGGTCTTATGCGCTTAAATGTTTAATATGCAGGTTTAATGCACGTTGCGGTGTTCAAGCGCGTATTTCAAGGCAATTGTGCATTTTAATGGAGCATAATACCCTTATCATCTAAACCCATTAAACCTCCATCACCACCATTAACACCCTTCACAATCACCCTCACATCTCTCCTCTCTCTTCCCCCATTAACAAAACCCACCGACCTCAACCCTCCACCTGTTCACCACCTCTCCTACCCTGTCTCTCTCCCCCGCCGGCGCCCCTTCATCAACAGCCGACAACCCTTTTCTCCGGCATCGCAACTCTCTCGCCAGCACCAGCCAGCCTTCCCTTTTCCGCCGGTGGCGCCCAGCACTAATCCGGCCAACCCATTTCAACCCAACCCGATTTCCTCCATAGCCCATAACCCATTTTTAATGCCAAAGACCCACTTTCTAAATCATTTCCCATTTCACCAAAGCCACAATCTGCTCAAATTCCAAATAAACCAAAAACCAAATAAACTCAAATCCCACATGTGCATTAAACCACCTTATAACCCCTTTTCCTATTATACCCACCAACGAACCTTGTCTATCCAAATACCCATTATACCCCCATTTAACAAATCAGATTTTATCCTCCCCAACCTCACCCACATGACCTCACACCCCTCATGTGCACACCCTAATGTCCAATCCCAAAATTACCCTCATGCTCCATGCCTTGTATAAAAGGATGTTGAAGACCCATTTTCCAGGGATCTCAAAATTAGTTTTAAGCTAGGTGTGATAAAATTCTCCCCACCCCTCTATGTTGAATATTTGCATTTTTAGCAAATACCTCAATATAGAGGTGTGTGTTGAAAATTATCTCTAGGATAAATTTCACCCCACCCATCTATTATGGATTTTTGCATTTTTAGCAATTATTTCATAATAGATTGAAGTAGTGAAATTTATCACTTACGGGAGATAAATTTTAACCCATTCATTTATGTTGAGATTTTGCATTTTTAGCAATTATCTCAATATAAATTAATGATCTAGAATTTATTTCTTTGGGTGAATTCTAATGTATAATTTTATAATTTTAGGATTTGCATTTTTAGCAAATCTCTTTTATTATTCAATTGTCCATTATGAATTCATCCACTATCCTTCTAATTTTTAGTTTAAAAAAAAAATTCTAGATTAGAGAGGAAATTGTAGAGAGAAATTTTAGGGTTAGAAATAAATAGTAGATTAGAATTAGTTTTTTTTATTTTCTTCTTTTCAATTTAAATTGAGTGAAAGTAATTCTAGTGAGAATCAATTTGTGTGTTAGTGCTTCATGTGTATTTGTTGATCATTCAAATTGAGAGGTGTATGCTTCAAATTGGAAGACTAGAGTTCAACTTTCTCAAAGAGATTTGGTTTGCTTGTTCTATTCTCTTCTCTTTTATTTTAATAGCCTTGATTATTAATTTGCCATATTTCATATCATGTTAGGCTAAAACCCCTTTCAAGGGGTGGGGTGAAACCCTTATTTGATATTATTTTAGTTTAATTAGTTTGCTTACTTGAAATATCCCTTTGAATGTTAAATTTGATCCCTCACCCTTAGATTTACGCCTCGAGAGGGGGTAAATGATTTTCGAGAGAAAATCGAAATTCTAGTGATAATACCCATTTTAGATTCGAACTAGAGATAGGGGTTTCTTAAGTGGGGTATTATCATTTGAATTTCAACTCTAAATTTAATTTCTAAGATTGACATAAATTCTAATTGATCGATCCTAGCGGGTGATTAATTAAAAGGAGTGTAGATCTAATTTTCTAGAGTTGTGAGGTGTTAATTTTAACTTTCTAAAAGATTACTATTCTAATTACACTTGCAACGAGAGTTGGTTTGTAATTTTAATATTAATTTGGGAGAATTCAAATAATTAAATTAATTAATTAGAATAACTAAAATTTGTGGTGTAATCCCACTCCTTGATTGTTCTCACAATTATTTTCCTCACTTTATCTTTTATTTTAGTGTTAGACTTTATTTTTCATTTTAGTAAATTTCTAGTTATTATTTTACATTTAGTTTAATTTAGTTTAGATCTCACCTCACCCTATTGTTTTAATATTGAAAAAGCTAAAAAAAAAATAGAAAAAGTAAAAAAAAACACAAAAAGAAAATAAATAGTGAATTACAATTGAATTTGTTCCATGTGCTTTACTCCCTAGAAAGTGGATTGATACCCTTACTTACCTCTACACTTTAGTTTATTATATTTGTAGGTACATATGGATTTTGATTAGAAGGGCTTTTCAAGCAACGACAAGAAATATACGCAAAAGTCTTTTTATCAAATGGCGCCGTTGCCGGGGAAGTTATCAAATGGCGCCGTTGCCGATCTTTGGAGCTTGAAGCACTTGCGAGGATTACCTATTTGTGATTCATTTGTATTGCACTTTTTATTGTTATTAGTACCATTTTTTTAGAAGGATTGTATTAGGACTTTTTATTATCTTGGCTTGTATTGCGGTGCTTAGAGACACCTTTATTTTATTTTTTATTTTTAAATTTGTAATAATTGAAGCCAAGCGTGATAGGGAAACCGGACAAGGTAGAGAGAGGGCGTCCATTGGCGAGGATTTAGAAGCCTCTCTACCTTGGGTCGGTAGGACTCCCGGGGACGACTGAGATAGGCGTGATCTCCCCCCGGTCGACTCAAAATTTTCGGCACCCCACGGCGTAAAAACCGTGGGAGGTATATTTCTTACACCCTCGCGCCTCTCCTGTTAGCGAGTCATTTATTGTGTGTGATTTGTGTGCTCTTATGTGATTTTATTCTCGCATTTATTTTCGAATGGTGTGATGAATTAATTGACTAAGACCTACACCCGGTCACTCACGAGAAGGGATTTCATCACCCGACTCACTCGCTTATCATTGTGTGCTACCCTAGCCATCACTAAATTTAAAATCAATCAACTAGGCAGCCCACTAGGAGAAAATTTTGCAAAGGCGATCACAAAGAGATTTCCGTGAATTTTTATCTCCCGCGGACTTAATTAAAATTTGACTACCCTCTCACTAAATTCAAAGATAAAAATTGGCTATGTGCTAGTTAGGAATTTTTCTTGACTTGTGTGTGTGTCCAATTCCATTTTTCGGTAGTCGGTTTTAGTTAGTCCGTCCAATTCAAAGAGTCCATATTTTTTCCTCACCTTTTCTTCCAAAAAAAAAAAAAAAAATCCAAAAATATTTTCTTTCATTTTTATAAAAAAAAAAAAATCAAAATCAAAAAAAATATTTTTCTTTCTTTATTATTCCAAAAATCCAAAAATATTTTTTCCCCACCCTTTCTTCCAAAAAATCCAAAAATATTTTCTTCCTTTCATTCTCTAAAAATTCAAAAAAAAAAATATTTCCTTTCTTTTTCAAATTATTCAAAAACCCAAAAAAAAAAAAAAAAAAAAAGCGAAAATCTTGAAAATAAAAAATAAGGTCGTGATCGGTGTTTCTTTACCCTCACCTTTGCCAAATTATCCAGCAAGACTAACGCTTCAGTCTTGTTTGGGGGTGATTCTCATCACTCCAATTTTTTTGCCACCCCGCACATTCATTGTTCTTATCCTTAGGTTGAGAATGGTTCAGTCTGGCTGAAGACATTAAACTTAGCGCTACCAGGAGGCAGCCCGCGTTTCTTGTATTAGTCTCATCCTGTTTGGGGGTGGTGTTTCACATCACCCTATGCTTTCCCTGTTATAGACTTGTACACCATTTTTTTTTCTTATCACTTACTCAGTTTTACTCTTGCATTCACATGTCCACTTCATTAGCGGTTCATTCTGGTAATCTCTTTCCTACCTTATGCTCTCAATTTTAAAAATCATTTTACCCAACATCGAGGACGATGTTCCTTTTTGTTTGGGGGTGGGGAATTTTATCAAAATCGTACCTCTTTTGAAAATTTTTGATTGTTGAACCTGATTTTTAAAATTTCGTGCAGTTTCTTTCATCCCACTCATTAATGTGAATTTTCAATCATCCATCTTTCAAAAGTCTAGGAATCAAGCTAGAGAATATTTTTTCTAAATAGCTTATGTAATACATAACAAGGCATTTTGCACCATGAATTTCTAGACTCAACAAAAATTTGGCACTTATCATGTCACTACGTTTAGAGTTGAAGAGTACTACAATTCTAAAGAGAACCTTAAGGATCACTAGTAGAGACTTTAGTCGTGAGATTTGTGCCTTTCACCCTTTTTGAGTGTTTTACGCAATCTCCGAGTCACAAGTTGATTCAACTTCCTTTGGGTCCGCACTTTAATTGTCGTATGATCTCATTATCTTTCATAAAATTTTGGCTTGATCACCGAGAACGACATCACTTTCGAGTTGTAAGAAACACGTGTCTTAAAATTTGTCCCGATCACTAGATTTTCACCATACCTTCAATCATACACCAACCAAATTTCATTTATCATACATTCATACACCTTCCATCCCACATCACCATATACCATATCGCCCATTTCCATATCCACAGAGAATAGTGTTGAAAGTAAAAGGAGAAGATCCGTCATAGAGAGTGTTTGCATTTTTAGCGAATATCTCTCCCAAAGCCGATTCAGATGGAGAAAAATTTGATACAAATCTATGTTGAGGTTATTTGTATTTTTAGCAGATTTATCTCATACATTGATGCGTATTTGGAAAAGAAAAGAAAAATATAAAAAAAAAAGAAAACAAAAAAAAAGAAAGTAAAAAAAAAAAAGGGAGATGATCTATCATAGAGAGTGTTTGCATTTTTAGCGAATATCTCTCCCAAAGTCGATTCAGATAGAGAAAAATTAAATACAAATCTATGTTGAGGTTATTTGTATTTTTAGCAGATTTATCTCATACATTGATGTGTATTTGGAAAAGAAGAAAAAGAGAAAGTTACAGTCAAGAAATAAAGACATTTGTTCGTCTATGAGTGATACACTCTTCTCAAATATCCACCATCCATCCATCATATCATCATCCCATCCTATCCTACCTACCTCATCCCTAACATCCCACATCATCATATACCATCCTTTCCATTTCATTTTCCCCTCACCCGTATCATCTACATATTCCTCTTAGTGTTCGGGCAAATGAAAGTCAACGTGGTGAATAACTCGACATTCTCACTATAATGATTAGCATTCTTTCATGAGATCAATTTTTCTTTGAATTGTTCGTTCTTTCTTATGTGTGTGTGAGACGTTTGAACCTGCTTACATTTACTCACCTCCTCACACACAAGAGCGATACACTTACCTATATCTCGAGAGTTCGTTTGAGAGAGATATATCCTTGAGATTTTGAAGTTGAAGCGTTGATTCCGACAAGGCAATCTAGGAATTACTCTTATGATACTCGACCCGTTTTGACTGATTCACACTACACACGTTGAGTTCTAGGAAGGATGTGCCTTGAGTATTTACTTATCTTAAACTTTTTACACATTCTAGCTTGTATTTCTCAAAATATTTCTCATGTGATGGATTGTGCGATTATTCTATGTCTAATAAGAGATTGACTGCCCTTCAATAAATTTTTGCAAATAAGAATTTTGTGGGTATATTCCCTGCAAACCCTCACGAGACACAACTCGTCCTGTAGGGTAACCTATAGGTTTAAAGGCTTGTTGCACATGCTAAGTGCAATCGCAAGTGCCCGCGAAAGTGGTACACTTTTGGTTACTTATCATTCTCTTTCTCTCTATCTTATTGCTCGAGGACTAGCAACGCTCTGTTTGACTCCTCCAAAGAAGTCAAAGAAAAGTTCGTCTGAGAGACCTGCTGGACCTATCTCTCAGGATTTAAATGCTGAGAGTGGTATTCCCACTTTTGTTCCTCCGACCTCTGCCCTGGGCTCTGTGAAGTCTTGGATCATCCCAGAAATCCAAGGTGTTGAAGATGCTCTTCCTCATGATAGGGTCATTCCATTGGCTGCTCAACATATTACCTCAGTAAGTATTTAAGTTTTCACTTTTTACAAATATGTCCCTGTATTGACTCAAAATTTTTCTTTATTCAGTTGGTGACATGTTTTAACATTATTTTGAAGAAGGATGAGGTTATTAAAGCTTCAATCTCCTCGGGAGGTGTGGAGGAAGATTTTGTTGGTTTAACTCGGTCCTTGAAGGATGCTCGCCAAAAATATGAAGAAGATAAAATGGCTTGGGATAAGCAAGCCAAGTCCATTGAGCAAAAGAGAGACCGAGCTGTCGAGGCCTCCAAAGGTTTGGAGGAGAAGATGAAAGAGTTTGAGAGGAAGAATAAAGAGCTCGAGGAGAAGCTCAAGAATGCTGAGGAGCTTGAGAACAAGATCAAAACTGCTAAAGAGGAAGTCGGTAGACTTTATGAAGTTGATCGCCAGAAGGTGGAGGTGGAAGGGAAGTTGAAAGCTGTCGAGGAGCTCCTTAGGGAAAGGACCTCCTCGGAGAAAGAAAAAAGGAAAAAGTCTATCAAAAAGTCCTTTAGCGCTGGTTGGGACAAAGGTTGGAACAAAGGCCTAGCTGCTATGTCTTCTCAGATGGAGTTTGCTAGCCTTAAATACTTCAGGGATGGATGGGTTGCAGCTCTGCAGGAGTTAAAGATCGCTGAGAATTCTGACCTATTCCAGCGTCATGTTCATAGTCCTCCTCCCTCTCCGGGAGAAGAGGAAGATGACGAAGCTGCCTCAGAGGAATCCTCCATGATAATTAGAGATCCAGCTCCTCCTGTTCCAGTTGTTCAAACTTTCTACGAGCAACTTCAACCTGCCAGCACTTCAGTCGAGCAACTTCATCCCACCAGTACCTTAGCCGAGCAACTTCCCTTATCTTCCGAGCAACCATCTTCCTCATCCCAACTTCCCGAGGAAGTTGTAAAACACAAGAAGAAGGTGTAAAGATGCTCAGGTTTTAATTTTGTTACTCCTTTCCAGTGTAATCTTGAACTTTGTACTTACCTTTTGATGAAATAAAAATTCAAACTTTGGGTTGTTTGTCTTAACTTTTTCTTTTACTTGCTCTTTCTGCATTCTCATTGATTCTTTCTATCTCTTCTCTTTACTAGTTTGTGGCTAGGTTGGAGCTCTTGTCAGCTCACGATACTGAACTGATGAAAAAATGTAATAACTACTTCAAGGCTGGCCATGCAGATCTAAACGAGGCTCAAATTGTTGACATCCTTGGTCCAAATTCTCCTGAACAAGCAGTTGAAGCATATCAGTATTTGAAATGCCTGCTTGACCGAGCTGTTGCCAATAATGTGGCATACTATGAGATGATTGAGGACCTTCAAGGAACCATCAGGGAACTCCAACAATAATACAAGGAATCTTTTGTCCTTTTGCATCAGGGGTATGAGAAAAAATATCAGCAACTCAATGCTGATAAAGGATATGATAAGTTCATCGCTATTTAAGAGAAAAAAAAAGAAAATTCTAAGGGTTGAGGTCGAGGAGCGTAGGCAAATCGCAAAACTTTTGGAGCAGGAAAATAATGTTTTGCAAGGAGAGAATTCTCAACTGAAATCTGCAGCATCTACCTCTGGAGCCTTGGTCCCTGTCAATGACGAAGGTTTCTCTTTTTTGGAGGTCGAAAATGCCAATTTGAGAGATTAATTGGAAACCTTAAAGAGGACTGGATCCTCTACTTCTGCTCGCGGACGAGCAAGATCTTCTTGGGGACGAGCAAGGGCTGCTCGGGTTACTATTGAAGAATCTAGAACGCAGCCAGCCTTGGAGAATCAAGTATTCCAGTTGGTGGCGAAGAATTAGGCTTTGTCAGAAATGTCCAAGAAGATTCTGAACCTCGACGAGCAACTTTCCATACAAAGATTTACCTTGGAGAATAAAGAACTTTTAGTGAAGAACCTCCACGAGCAATTGGAGAGGTTAACTTACCAGTTTCACAAACAACCCAGAGAGTTTTGGATGGCTAGATATAATGAAGCTCTTTATCATCTCGATGATCGAATCCAAAATTCAAATAACGAGGGTTACAAGCAAGGATGGCTAAATGCCCTGGGGGTGTTAAAGTTGGAACATGGCCATTATCTATGGGATTATTATGACCCTGGATTGCTCGAGTTGCCCGTGCCACCTTTCAAACTTGATATAAGCTGGATTCCTGCTCGGGTAATACCCCAATGCTTAATTTCCAAGTATCTCGGTGACTACAGTCTTCATTCTAATTTCGAGATATCTCGCCCGGAGCACTTGCTTGATCGACCGTCTGTGATGAATGTGAGGATGCTTTGAGATCTGAACTTCATAAATTCTCCTTACGCCTTAGATGATTCTCCTGCTGGAGTAGAACCCGTTTCAAAGGCAGAGGGAAAGAAACCAGTAAAATAAGATCTTTATGTAATGGTTTTTACTTTCCACAGCATATGTAATCCTTCTCGATTTGAATGAAAAGTTTATCTTTTGCTATTTTATTTTCTTCTAAGTATTTTTGAAGAATGTCTTTATTTGTGCATATTTTGATATATCCATTATGTTTTACTTTTTGACCATAGTGACTCATCACTCTTTGATCTTAAGCAATAAAACGACTTACATCCCATGGTCCTGCCAATCTGGATTGATTTGACGACCATCCAGAATTGGAGGTTTTTGTTCCCGACTAACAAGAGTTGGAGAAAATTGATTTTTTCGATCAACCGGAGTTGGTGGATTTTATTTTAACGACCAACCGGTTGATGGATTTTTGTTACCGACCAATCGTAGTTGGTGGATTTTTGTTACCGACCAACCGTAGTTGGTGGTGACCAACCGTAGTTGGTGGATTTTTATTTACCGACCAACCGTAGTTGGTGAATTTTTATTTACCGACCAACCGTAGTCGGTGGTACCAACCAACCGTAGTTGATGGATTTTATTTACCGACCAACCGTAGCTGGTGGATTTTTTTTTATCGACCATTTGTAGTTGGTGGATTTTTTTTTACCGACCAACCGTAGTCGGTGGTACCAACCAATCGTAGTTGATGGATTTTATTCTGAACTTGATGCGTAGTGTGTAGCACTAATACTCCGAAAAAATTTCATCAAAAGAAGAAAACTGGACAAAACTTTAACACTTTATTCATACTGAAAAGAACTCCATTACATAGAAACTCCTACTATTGATAATACTCGCGTAGATGTTCTGCATTCCATGCATTCTTAAATTCTTCTCCTTCCAAGGTTTCAATCCTGTAGGTTCCTAGACGAATAACTTCTATTACTCTGTAGGGTCCATGCCAGTTAGCTTCCAATTTATTGTGCTTTTGAATTACTTTCTTTAGCACATAGTCTCCTTCCTTCAAATCACACTTTTTTACCCTCTTATTGTAAAACAGAGCTGTTCGTTGTTGGTATGCAACATTCCTGATTGCTGCTTCTTCTCTAACTTCTTCGAGCATATCTAGATTCAATCGCCTCATCAAGTCACTAATAGGAGAATTGAAATTCAGCACCCTGTGTGTGGGGAGTGTGACACCCCGCCTAATTAAATACCGGGCGATCACTCCTTTATGAAATTAAATCAAGGTGAACAGTTGGTTCATTCTCAGCATCACTGTCGATAAAATTAAATTTTCCAATTTAACACCCTAAATAATTAAGCTAAGTGTCAAAACCATTTTCATACATACATTCCAAATTTTATTTAAAGAAAAATCATTTATTTTATTAACAACATCAATAAATAAGAATCACACCACAACAACCTGGAACATAATCCAATTTATTTAAAACATTCGCCAATCGAATGTCAACATGCGAAATATAAAGTAACACAACTACTGAATAAAATCCCATGGTAACAGTACTAGAAATAAATGAAATACAAATGTCCCAATAACAATGGAATAATAGAAAGGGCGACACGTGCCCAATAATGAGAATGCTAGAAGTGTAGTCAATAAAGGAAGCCGTCTACGCAAGTGACCTGCAATCTCCCACCTAAGCTGCAGCGCATTCCTGGCAAGAGATCCTAAGCAAGTCGCCCCTGTGGCTGGGCACCTGTAATACATACATATATATACAAGAGAGAAAGAGAAAAAGAAACGGGTCACAGCCCGACAGTGTGTTTGATTTAAAATATGTTTAGTAAGTATTTAAATTGATACAGGCCAATGCAACAACATATTAGTGCGACACTCTCTTGAGAAAATCTCACCTCTCTTCTAATGTGCACACCTATCGCACTATCCTTCCCAACGGTTTATCTTATCATTTATCGCACTAGTCTTCCTAAATGATTTTACTTATCGTATATCACTCGTAAGATTTACCATTTAACGATTCCATTTTAAAAAGGATGTTCCAATTAGTAACCAAAGTTCTCCATTTTAACTTTATAAAAATCAATAAAGTTTCCCAGTGACATATTATACTTTCTCAAAACAAGTATTCATAATTAATAGTCCAGAATTATTTCTCACTTACCACGTTACAGCAACAGTTTAAATTCCCCAATTCAGATATATATATATTAAGCACTCGTATAATATATATATATCCTAACAGCGCCAACATACAAACTATGGTGCAGGCATACTCTGCTATCCAATCCCCATATCGCTCACACTAAGGGGTGTATAAGTTCGAAATCACTCTCGAACTGTAATAACATAGATACACAAAACAAGATTGAGGCGAAGCATAGATTCCAAGTCTCTAAGAGGTCAGTACATACCCTCACGTCTCTTAGGACCATCTGAACTATCGGTTGGATAGTCTGTACCAAGGATATCCATCTTCTAGGGTACAAGTCAATATCCCCCATAAAGGTCCCATCGAGATAAGACTGTCCCAATGCGGTAACCTCAGGGATATCAAGTAGCACGGGTACGTTTTTCACACGTATATAATATATGCATACACAACCATATAAATATACCACTTATCATTATATCAATATAGGTTTCTCTCATCACCCATAATTACGACATTTATCCTTAATTTTCACATTATTAGTATTATGTACAAGGTTTCATCTCTAACCTTAGCTCGAAGGGTTTTCTCACTTATTACGTAACGCTCGTGGATTCTATCCTTCCAAGTAGGAAATTCAGTAGGTGCATTATCGCGTTTCAACGTAACTCTCTTACGCGCCTCACCCTTTAATATATCAATTTACTAACCCTAAAGTAAATATCCCATAAATGCCATTCTCGTCGAATATTAATGATCCCAACATTTATTCATACGTCCTACTGGTCCTCCATGACTCCCAAATCATTATACTAAGAATGCTCAAGAATTATTTCACGACAATTCGATTTTTAAATCATTTACAAAGGAAATAAGAGTCTGCCAGGAGGGGTCGATCGATCGAGGTTTGGGGCTCGATCGATCGATCAAGCAGGTCTGCGAAAATCTGTAGAATTGCAGTTACGGGTTCTACCAATTTTCTTCATCCAAAACCATGTTTTTCCATTCTAAACGTCCCAAAAATCCTACTACTAACATTATATCAATATACCAAATGTTTTTAACGTAAAGCATGTGTATATCTAACATTAAACATGGATAATTAACCCAAAATCTCATCTAATCATCAAGAACCCTAGAGTTTTTCTTAATCATGGTTTTAATCTGTTTTTACCAGAATTTCCATCTAATATAACATCAAAATTTCGTGGGTTATATTCCTCTACATGGCACGGTTTCCAGAATTTTCATAAAATCAATACTACATGGATTTTCCTAACACAAATTGGGTTTTCTTCCATATTTTTCATCTCTAATCATTCCTAAACCAATATGAAGATTGCACTAACGAAAATACGCAAGATAAATACTTGCCTGGGATTTTTTTGGTATTCTGATTCACGGCTGATTTTGGTATGGCTGCGTTCCTCGTCTCGCGATCTACGCGGTGATGGTGGTTGTGGTGCAAACAGAACACTTTTGGGGCCTTGGATTGCCTTGGAGCTCTCTCCTCTCTTCTCTAATGACCGTCACTTGTTTTCTGAATATTCTAACCCTAAAAGACTAACCTAAATGGCAGATATAGGTTGCTGAATTTCGTGGGTTTAATTACCCAAAAAGGTGAAATGACCAAAACGCCCTCCTGGGGTACCAATTAGGCCTAAAAACGCCCCGAGACCCAAACTAAACCCCCGGGTACACTTTTCTGACTATCTAGATCCTTCCGGACGCGTTGGCGCACTCAAAACGACCATACGAACAACTTATAAAATATTCACTTTTTATTTAACAAAAGCAGTCCCGACGTGACACGAGCACGTCCCGACTTAAATTTCCGAAATTGTCATTTAATTCACTCATGACATTCAATATAACCAATATAATATATATTACTTTGCTCATTAGTAATATTTAACAAATTTCCCATAATTACTAACTCTCGTCACGTTAATAATTATAACATAATTAATTTCTGGATTTTTATTAAATAAATAACTCACATTAAATTTAATAAATCCCCAAATTAATATAGCATAAAAATACGGGGTATTACATACTTTCCCCTAATAACGGAATTTCGTCCCGAAATTCGGAAAATAAGGCATACCTGGTAAAAACAACTCTGGATATCTTTCGCGCATATCTGCCCCTTCCATTGATCGATCGACCCCTCCTGGAAAATTCATATTCCTCCTTTTAAATAGTTTATTTCGATTAAAATGAGTAGTAACCTTTGAGAATTATTGTCAGAACATTTTGGGACATAAAGAGGACCAGTAGGACTTAGTAAAAAGGGAGCATTTAATGTAAGACGAATTTAGGGTTAACGGGACACATAAGAAATTATGGGAACGTGTAACTAAAGGAGTGAGACTTGTAAGGAAGTTACATTAGAGAAAAAGAGAGTACCTACCGAATTTGTACTTAGGGAGAGAGGATACTATGAGTGATAAGAAGTAAGTTTGGAATAACTTATAAATAAGATTACAAGAGAAGAGCCGTTATACGGGATAATCGAGTAATGTGTACTAAGAACGAATATCATAAGTATGGGTCGTGGGTGTACCGAATTTAGAAATGGGAATAGTAGTATATATATATATATATATATATATATATATATATATATATATGAATGTGTTTGTGCATATACTATATATGCGTAAAAATCATGCTCGCGCTACTTGCTATCACTGAGGTTACTGCGCCGGGACAACCTTATCTCGATGGGACCTTTATGGGGGATATTGACTTGTACCCTAGAACATAGGACTCCTTGGTACAGGCTATCTGATTGATAGTCAGACGGTCCTAAGAGACGTGAGGGTATGTGCTGACCTCTTAGTGACTTGCAACTATACTTCGCCTCAATTTGTATGTGTTTATTCTTAATACAGTTCGAGAGTGATTCCCCACTAGTATTTCCCTTAGTACGAGTGATACGAGGACTTGATAGCAAAGTATGCCAGCACCATAAATTTTATGTGGGGTGCCGATAGTATATATATTATATGAGTGATTAATATATATGGACATAGAACTGGGAACTTCCTACTGTGAATAAAAATAGTTAAGTAATGAATTAATACTCCGAATTTATTATAAGTGTTTGAAAAGTTTGAGACAATACTGAAATATTTTATAATGAAATGAGATTCATGCGAAAACTTTATTTTCAGAAATTAATTATCTTAGCCCTAGAAATTATCGACATGAAACCTTATGAGGAATTTAAGTTAAGCTAAACTTTTGGGTTTAATAGTGCGGTAGGTGTGCACACTAGATGAGAGGTGAGAATTTCTCAAGAGAGTGTCCCATACTAATCTGATTGTGGCATTAGCCAATAAGCATTTTAAATACCTGCTAAACTAAATTTTAAACTGTTTTACAATCGGGATCTGACCCATTTCCTGCCATCTCTTCTCTCTCTTGTATATATATGTATATATTACAGGTGCCAAGCCACAAGGGTGTCATGATTAGATGCTTTGGACTGGATGTGCTGCAGTTTACGTGGGAGTTGCAGGCCATTTGCTTAGGCGACCTCCTTGTTGATTCCATTCTTAATTCAGTTTTAATTAGTTGGGCATGTGTCGCCCGTTCCCTTATTCAGTTGGATTTGTCATAGATTATGTTCATTTATCTTTAGTATTTTACTCGTTGGGATTTATTTACTGTCAGGCTGGTTTTCCTTTATGGTTTTAAAGTTGGTATTAGTTGTCTGAATGGTTAAATTTTTGAGTGTTCATTTCTAGTCTTTATAATTGTGTGATTCTTAAACTGTTAATTATTAAAGGTTTTATAATTGGATTTAATGAAATGGAAATAATGTTTTAATTAGTTTTGACACTTAGCTTAATTATTTAGGGTTTTTAAATTGGAAAGTTTATTTTTCGACAGTGATGCTAAGAATGAACCAACCGTTCACCTTGGTTATAATTTAATAAAGGACTGATAAATTGGTATTTAAGTAGGCGAGGTGTCATAGGTGGTATTAGAGCATCAAGTTCTAGTGTCCTTTAGGATCTGTATGGCTTATTTTCACTTCTAGCTTAGTGTTCTTGATATAGAGCCCTATTTTTAGGATTGTTGTATTCTTGCATTTATGCTTATGTCTTCAGCTATTTGAGATTTGTTAACAACTATAGACTAATAATCTTTCTTCTTATTTGAGAAGCCTCCGAGACGCGCACCCAAGGACAGACGTGGCCAGACCGATCAACCAGCATCTCCGGCTCAGGGAATGATGAATGCAACCGAGGTAGCCGCTATTGTTTCTCAGGCGGTGAATGCCGCATTAGCGGTAGTGCAGCAGGATCCATCCTAGATTCAGGCAGTGGCACCAGTAGCAGCACAAATTCCATCTGCATGGGAGTGGGTTAGAGATGCCTTTCAGAAGGTGCATCCCTCAGAGTTCTCGGGTAGTTCAGATATCATAGTTTCCAGCCAATGGAAGAAAGATATCCAGAGGCATCTGCGCATGTACGAGTGCACGGACATGCAAAAATAGCTGTTGGCTTCCTTCAAGCTAGTGGAGCCCGCTTTGTAGTGGCGGGAATCCGCCACCACCTTGGAGGAGAGGGACACCATCACGATTCAGTCATTCTGGGCATGGTTTGATTGCAAATACTTTCCATTCGTCATGCTGACCGAGATGAGGCGGAAGTTACTGAATCTGAAACAAGAGAATATAACTGTTGTTGAGTACGACGAGGAGTTCACCAGACTTCTCACTATAGTGCCAGATGAGGCACCCACAGAGGGGAAGAAGATACTGATCTTTGTGGATGGATTGGCCTGGAGGATCCGCCAGGATCTCATAGGCAATCTATCACTGAGTACCTACACGGATGTCCTCAACGTTGCGTTGTTACACTGCCAGGATCACCGTTTCCATCTGCAAGGAAACAAACGAGCAGGAGAGTCCAGCCAGCAGGGCAAGACAGGGGGCAATAGTACTGGTGGGGCACCGTCGACCCAAGGACAGACTCGTCATAATGAGTAGAGTTCCCATCAGGGGGACCCTGCCAAGCGGTTCCGATCAGGTGACTCCAGATAGGGATTTGGGGGATTTAGGCATGGCCAACATGGCCAATACCGTCAGTAGCATGGCCATCAGGGCCAACAGTGTTTCCAATAGGGTCAGCAGGGCCAGTGGCGGGGTAGTAACGACCAACAGGTCCGCAGTCAGCAGGGACAGAGGGGAGAAAATTTCAGGGGCCGATGTTTCGGGTGTGGCAAGAATGGCCATAGGCGCTAGAATTATCCCAAGGGAGAACGGGACCCATAGCAGCAGGGTGCCCGTAATGAGCCACAGAGGCCACTCTTTCCAACCGTCCTCCCAGCACCAGCTCAGGTACCAGCTTTAACAGCCATCCCAGCAGCTCCAGTACAACAGGGGTAGTTGCAGTACGGACGTGTCTATAACGTCCACCAGGAAGCAGCTCCTTAGGCAACCCTCACGATTGAGGGTACGTTTCCTATCCATGGCACTATGGGTCGGGTTTTATTTGATACTGGGGCGACACACTTTTTTATATCTACTCATTTTACAAATGCCTTAGGATTATTAGCCACAGCAGAGAGCACTGTGACATGCGTAGACTCACCACTGGGGAATCAGTCGTTGATTTTCTTTATATGACGGGGCGTGGGAGTAGAGATTGGTAGCTTGATTTTATCAGCAGACATGTTAGTCTTAGAGATGCATAAGCACGATGTTATTATTGGCATGGACTGGCTCGCCGCATACAGAGCCATGATAGATTGTTTCGGTGGGAGTATTATCTTTGCCATTCTGGGGTAATAGATGTTTTTAGTAGTGATGCCTCGCCCAGAGGGAGTCTCTTCCGCTCATTTGTACTATATAGAGGAGGATACCTCTAAGGAGGTCGTGATTCCCTTAGATTCGATCCCAGTCGTTCGTGAGTATTCTGATGTATTTCAGGAAATACCGAGCTTACCTCCCATTCGAGAGATAGATTTCATTATAGACTTGATGCCGGATACCCGACCGATAGCACGTGCTCCGTACCGTATGGCTCCAGTAGAAATGAGGGAGTTACGGGATCAAATAGAGCAACTATTAGGTCAGGGCTTCATTCGTAGGAGCATCTCACCTTGGGGAGCTCTAATTTTATTTGTGAAGAAGAAAGATGGTTCACTGAGGTTATGCGTGGATTACCGGGAGCTGAACAGGGTCATGATAGGGAACAAATATCCGCTGCCTCGAATTGATTATCTGTTCGACCAACTGAGAGGAACAACTTTCTTTTCGAAGATAGATTTGAGATCGGGATACCATCAGCTACGGATTAGGGAGCAGGATGTGTCGAAGACTTCTTTCTTAACAAAATATGGTCTTATAAGTTCAGAGTCATGCCGTTTGGACTGATAAATGCTCCAGCCATATTCATGGACTTGATGAACCGAGTATTCAAAGTGTTTTTGGATAAATTTGTCATCGTCTTCATAGATGACATCCTGATATATTCACACACTGAGGAAGAGCATGCTGAGCACTTGAGGAAGGTTCTTCAGACTCTACGAGAGCAACAGCTGTATACTAAGTACGAGAAGTGCTGATTCTGGTTATGGGAGGTACAATTTTTGGGGCATATTGTGTCAGAACTGGGGATATCGGTTGACCCAAGTAAAGTGTCGATAGTGAGGGAGTGGGGATAGACCACGACACCAACGAAAGTGCGTAGTTTCTTGGGGTTATCCGGGTACTACAGGAGATTCATCCAAGGTTTCTCCAAGATAGCAGGTCTATTGATGAATCTAACTCGCAAGGGGGTACCGTATATTTGGGACGATTCTTATCAATTGGCTTTCGATGAGCTGAAAGATAAGCTGACTTCGGCACCAGTTCTTGCTCTACCTAAGCCGGGAGTGGAGTATCTGGTTTACATCGACACCTTTTTATGGGGACTCGGGGGAGTACTTCAGCAGGAAGAGAGGGCTATAGCTTTTGCCTCCCGTAAGCTTAAGCTGCACGAGAGAAATTACCCCACTCACGACCTAGAGCTAGTAGCGATCGTTTTTGCGTTGAGGATATGGAGACATTATTTATTGGGGGAGAAGTTTCGCTTGTTCACAGACCACAAGTCACTGCAGTACCTGTTCACTCAGCGAGAGCTGAATATGCGTCAACGCAGATGGTTAGAGTTTGTGAAAGACTACCAGTTCAAAATTCAGTACCATCCAGGAAAGGCTAACGCGGTTGCTGATGCATTGAGCCGTAGACGGATAGACGACGTAACGGACGTCTGAAAAGCGAAGTGGAAAGAGTTAGGTCACCAGGACGCAGTATCCCATTCCTTCATATCTGTCATGATAGTCACACCCGAGATTGTTACGAGAGTGATACAGGCACAATCAACAGACTCATATTGCCAGGAGCAGATTGTACGACTTTTAACTGAGGGCGGTGAGTCCTATTCAGTTGGTTCCGATGGAGGATTAAGGTTTAATGGGAGATTGGTGGTCCCATAAGGGGAAGACTTACGTCATGTAGTGATGACAAAGTCTCATGGGTCCAGATTTACGGTGCATCCCGGAGGAGATAAGATGTACCAGGATATGAGGCAGCAATACTGGTGGAGTGGGATGAAGAAGGACATTGCTGAGTTCGTGTCCAAGTGTTATACCAGAGACCGTCGGGATTTCTTCAGTCATTGGAGATACCCACTTGGAAGTGGGAGAGTATTTCTATGAATTTCATTACAGGACTGCCTACATCACAGCGGGGTCACGACTCCATCTGGGTGATCGTGGACCGTCTGACTAATGTGGCTTATTTTTTCCAGTACGGAGAGACTATACTATGAGCTAGTATGATCAGTTGTTCATTGCCAAGATTCTTAGGCTACATGGGGTGCCCCTGGATATTGTGTCTGATTGAGACAAAATTTTCGTGTCGCGTTTCTGGGAGAGCTTGCAAGAGGCGATGGGTACAGAGTTGAGATTGAGTTCAGATTATCATCCACAGATGGATGGACAGTCAGAGCGTACCAATCAGATGTTGGAAGATATGCTACGCATGTGTGTCCTTGATTTTGGAGGAGGATGGGAGCCGCATCTTCCACTGGTGGAGTTTGCTTATAATAACTCATATCAGTTCACGATCGGCATGACTCCGTTTGAGGCATTATACAGCAGGCCTTGTTGTTCTCCAACTTATTGGCTAGAGGTGAGGGACAACAAGTTGCTCGGGCCAGAAGTAATTCAGGAAACCTCAGCTAGGATTGAGCTTATCAGGAGTCGCATTCGGGTAGCCCAGGACAGACAGAAAAGCTACGCCGATGCAAATAGGTCTTTTCGAGAATTTAATGTGGGGGACCAAGTATTACTGCGCGTATCTCCTATAAGAGGAGTGATGAGGTTTGGGAAGAAGGAAAAATTGGTCCCAAGATACGTGGAACCATTTCCTATTATCGAGAGGATTAGGCCGGCGACATACAAATTGGGTCTGCCAGAGCACTTGCACCGCATTCACGATGTATTCCACATTTCATCGTTGAGGCGATACCTTCGGGATGATATGGCTCACACCCACATCGCTATAGAGGAGATTGACTTACAGCCTGACAGCTCTTACGAGGAGAGACCAGTGGCAATCCTAGACCATAGCGAAAGAAGATTGAGGTCGAAGGTAGTCCCATTTGTACGAGTACAGTGGGAGCATCATAATGTGGAGTAATCCACTTAGGAGCGTGAGGCAGACATGCGCGAGAAATACCGAGAGTTATTTTTATCAGGTATGACTTATTTTTTGAATTTCGGGACGAAATTCCGTTATTAGGGGGGAAGTATGTAATACCTCGTATTTTTATGACTTTTAAATTTGGGGATTTATTAAATTTAATTTGAGATATTAATTTAATATTAATTCAGAAATTATTTTTAAATATTTACTAGCACGATGAGAGTTAGTAATTATTGGGATTTTGTTGAATATTACTTAATGGATAAAGTAATATGTATAATCAAAATTATTAAAAGGAAATTAAATCGGGACGTGCCAGTGTCTTGTCAGGATTAAATTAGTATTATTAAAAGTGAATAAATTATAAGTCACTCGTATAGTTGTTTTGAGTGCGCCAATGTGTCCGGAAGGGTCGAGATAGTCAAAATAATGTACCCAAGGGTTTAGTTTGGATCTCAGGACGTTTTTAGGCCTAATTAGCATCCCGGGAGGGCGTTTTGGACATTTCATATTTTTGAGTAATTAAACTTACGAATTTACCAAGAATATATCAGATGTTAGGGGTTGTCATCTAGGGTTAACATAAGCAAAACCAAATAACGACCATTGGAGAAGAAGTGGAGAAGCTTTCCAAGGAGTTCTAGGCCAAAAACTTCGTCGTTTACACCGCCGTCACCGCCAAAGCGTAGATCGCGCGACGAGGAACACAACCACACCACTTTCTCCAAAAATTAGAAACAAAAATTTTCAGGCAAGTATCTATCTTGATTTATTTTAGTTAATGCTTCAATTATGTTAGTCTAGGGTTAATTAGGAATAATTTCATGAAAGAAAGTATATATTGGAGACTAGAATTCGCATGTTGTAGAGGTAATAATCATATTCTGGAAATCTAATTCACATGTAGAGGATACACCACGAATTTTCATTGAGTTAGAAGTAGAAAATTTGGGAAAGAATTAGAAGAATTTAAATTTAAAGAAAAGATTAGGGTTCTTGAAGTTTATGTAGATTTTACCCAATTGAATCGTTATCCTTGATGAAAACCCACATGTTTTACGTAGAAAATTATGTATTTGGGTATATAACACTTGTAGTATCATTTGTTGGGAGTTTGGGAGTTAAATATGATGATTAAGTTGAGTTTGGAGAAGGATTTCCATAACTGGGATTTCTGCAGTTTCGCCATAACTGCTTGATCGATCGATCGACCAAAGAGCATCGATCGATCGATCGATCCCTTCTGGAAAACTCATATTCCTCCTTTTAAATAGTTTATTTCGATTAAAATGAGTAGTAACCTTTTAGAATTATTGTCAGAACATTTTGGGACATAAAGAGGACCAATAGGACTTAGTAAAAAAGTAGCATTTAATGTAAGACGAATTTAGGGTTCACGGGGAGTAATTTACACATAAGAAATTATGGGAACTTGTAACTAAAGGAGTGAGACTTGTAAGGAAGTTACATTAGAGAAAAAGAGAGTACCTACTCAAATTATACTTTGGGGGGTAGGATATTACGAGTGATAAGATGTAAGTATGGAATAACTTATAAATAAGATTAAAAGAGACGAGCTGCAATACGGGATAATTGAGTAATGTGTACTAAGAACGAATATCATAAGTATGGGTCGTGGGTGTACCGAATTTAGAAATGGGAATAGTAGTATATATATATATATATATATATATATATATATATATATATATATATATATATATATATGAATGTGTTTGTGCATATACTATATATGTGTAAAAATCATGCCCGCGCTACTTGCTATCACTGAGGTTACTGCACCGGGACAGTCTTATCTCGATGGGACCTTTATGGGGGATATTGACTTGTACCCTAGAACATAAGACTCCTTGGTACAGGCTATCTGATTGATAGTCAGACGGTCCGAAGAGATGTGAGGGTATGTGCTGACCTCTTAGTGACTTGGGACTATGCTTCGCCTCAATTTGTATGCGTTTGTTGTTAATACAGTTCAAGAGTGATTCCGAACTAGTATTTCCCTTAGTACGAGTGATACGGGGACTTGATAGCAGAGTATGCCAGCACCATAAGTTTTATGTGGGGTGCCGATAGTATATATATTATATGAGTGATTAATATATATAGACATGAAACTGGAAACTTCCTACTGTGAATAAAAGTAGTTAAGTAATGAATAAATACTCTGACTTTGTTATAAGTGTTTGAAAAGTTTGAGACAATACTGGAATATTTTATAATGAAATGAGATTCATGCGAAAACTTTATTTTCAGAAATTAATTATCTTAGCCCTAGTAATTATCGACATGAAATCTTATGAGAAATTTAAGTTAAGCTAAACTTTTGGGGTTAATAGTGCATTAGGTGTGCACACTAGATGAGAGGTGATAATTTCTCAAGAGAGTGTCGTATACTAATATGATTGTTGCATTAGCTGGTAAGCATTTTAAATACATGCTAAACTAAATTTTAAACTGTTTTACAATCGAGCTCTGACCCGTTACCTACTATCTCTTCTCTCTTGTATATATATGTATATATTACAGGTGCCCAGCCATAAGGGCGTTATGGTTAGATGTTTTGGACTGGATGTGCTGCAGCTTACGTGGGAGTTGCAAGCCATTTGCTTAGATGACCTCCTTGTTGATTCCATTCTCAATTCAGTTTTAATTAGTTGGGCATGTGTCGCCCGTTCCCTTATTCAGTTGAATTTGTCATAGATTATGTTCATTTATCTTTAGTATTTTACTCGTTGGGATTTATTTACTGTCAGGATGGTTTTACTTTATGGTTTTAAAGTTGGTATTAGTTGTCTGAATGGTTAAATTATTGAGTGTTCATTTCCAGTCTTTATAATTGTGTGATTCTTAAACTGTTAATTATTAAAGGTTTTATAATTGGATTTAATGAAATGAAAATAATGTTTAATTAGTTTTGACACTTAGCTTAATTATTTAGCGTATTTAAATTGGAAAGTTATTTTTCGACAGTGATGCTAAGGATGAACCAACCGTTCACCTTGGTTATAATTTAATAAAGGACTGATCACCCGGTATTTAATTAGGCGGGGTGTCACATGTATGTTATTGTTAACAAATATACTTAGTGTGCAATATTTGGCTACCCATATTTATGTTTTCCATTTTATATATCTATTATAAAATGCCTATTTCTTCTCTTTTTTATTTCTTGATGAAAATATTAAAAATCCATGTGAAACATTATAATCCTCTTTACGATGTGCCCCTCTCGCTCATAATCATATTCTCACATGTCTCTCCAGTGTTCCCCTACATTTTAAAGGATGTTTTGACTTTACCATTCGTTTAGTTTTGGTAATCAAACTTTACCCATTATTTTATTTTATTTTCGGCCTTGCCATTAAAATTGAAAGAAAAAAGTTAGTTGACTGGTCAAACCATTATCTTTTCTACAAAAGTCCAAACTATCCCCTGTTCTACACTATTAAAGGCTCAATTCACTTATTATTTTCTTTATTTACTTAAACATTATATGAAGTTAATACATTAATTAAATTGGATACTTTATTAAAATATTTTTAAAAATAATATTTTTTTTGTTTTTGTCCCAATTTTATACAATTAAAAAACTTCTATTATGTTTTTCCCATGTTTTGTTGGCTCAATTTCTAGCTTGAAAAAAGAAATAAATATTAAAAAATGGGAAAATAAAATAGTGAATACAAATCTGGGACAAAAAATATCAAGAAAGTAATTTATTTTTGGAACGTTCGTTGAAAAGTATTTTTACCCTAAACATTATATGAACGCTCGTTGAGAATAAAATAGTAGATACCCTCAACATTTTTATTAAATATTGATAATTCAAATTGGTACTTTGATGTTTTGTAATCCCATATATTTTCTTAAGTCAATGCCTTGCCTCACTTCTTATTCCTTTTACCTCTAATTTTAGATAACTAACCCAATTTATATAGAGAAGTTATCATTCCTCTTACTATTGCTTTTAAGATTTCAATTTTGTAACCAGTATGAATTTTTTTTTGAATTTTTCTATAGAAATAGCAATATAATTTTTTTTGAATTGTTATATTGGACTAATAAAAAATAATTAATGAACGTCAAGAGTGCTAACATTTTACTCTGGCTGGTAGTAGAAAGAATGGGTGGGTAAAATTGTAAGTGAATTTGGCGGTGATTTTCATGGAAGAAATGAAAAAAAAAATTAAGTACGCGTAGATATAATGGGCTTTGTGGGTGATTTGTAAGGAGAGTGAATTTCACATAATGCGAAGGATTGAAATTGCAGCAACTTGATTTTTGTAGGAAGAAAGGTATCATTTATCTAAATATAAAGTTCTTTCATTAAACTTTTGTATTTAAATATATAATTGCTTATGTAACATGGTGTAATCACATTAGAGCATTATTTATAGGTTATTTATAGGTTTTGTTTTGAATGGAAATGACCCATTATATCTTTAACTTTGGTAGAATGTTGCATATTATTTGTTTATTAAAATGTCACGAAGAAGACCACCTCAAGTTTCTTTAGTCTTATAAATTAGTTTTATTGGTTATAGATAAACTTGATATTTTAATTTTTAAAATACTCACGCATCGCGCGAGTTGCATGCTAGTTTGTAATTTTTTTTTATCACAACTAGTCGTTAATAAGAATGTTAATAAGACATGTTTCATCCCTCTTGTTTTAGAAGGAGCATTAATATACAAAACTTACCTCAAAATGCTCAATATCTCATCTCTTACATCACCCTTCAAACAAATCTCAAATCAAAGAAAAATTATATGTGATAAAATAATGTATTCTCTATATAAAAGCTCGTTTATATAAAAAAAAGACCATTGTTATAATGTCACGTGGACTTAAACTCTCGTAGTGTTGCTTCAATATTTTTACTGAACACAGATAAGCATATTTACCCAAAGACTAAGAAAGATACCAAACCCAAACTAAATACCTAACCCATTTATGGCAGCACTATTTTTCTCTCAATCCAAACTCTATATTTTTCGGAGTTTCTCTCGTGTAATCTTTCTCTCTCTCAATCAAATACCCTTTTCCCACTCAATATCTATCAAACTTCATCCACAATTGACATTCTCTCATTAGTTTTAATAATCACACATCTAATCAAAGACAAAGCCACGTGGGGCCATGTCCCCCCTCCTCCCCTCCCAAAAAAAAGAAGAGGTTATGGATCCTTCTGCTACTTCGGGTGTTGATATATATTGATATATTGAAGTCAACATAATCAAATGAGGAGTTGATATATGTTGGACAGTTGGCGCCCCTCCCAAACCTAAAATTGTGAACAACTCATCTTAGTTGATATATGTTCAACTCATCTTCATTGGTATAGCCGTTTCTTACGACCTGTTTCGCAAACGAAACGACTCCACTTTCTAAAGTGGGCCCCTTATTTTTTATAGCCAAACTATAACAAGTGACGTAACCTTTCACACCACTTCACTATTTTTTCCTCAACGGTTTCTTTTATATTTTATTTATATGAAAAATTTGTTCTCATCTTATTTACCTGGAAAGAAACACCCTGTTGCATAAAAAAAAACTCCCTTCCTATCAAGAAAGCCACTGACCTACAAATTGTAAGTTATTTTTTCCCTCTCTCATGCACCGTACACAAGATACTCTTTTTAATTAATACATTCTAGCAAATTTTTAATGGTTGTATGTGAAGTTACGAAAATTAACAATTGTATCCTTAGAATTAATCTATTAATTGAACCGAATGATATGAACTATAAATTTAATTCTGACGATCTAATTATGAGTTTAATTTCATACTTACTTGTATATTATAATTTAATTCGAATATTGGTTGTTAATTAATTTTAATTGCCAATTTTATTTTTAATTTACTTAATTGTCCAATGATATTGATTGATTGTTGTTTAAGTATTTATAGTAACATGTTTAATTATATTGTCAAGATCAATCAATTAAAAATTATGATAATTTTCATTTGAATCTTTTTCAGTTAGCATTTAATTTGTTTCTAATTATTTTTGGAATAATACGGGAAAGTCTTGTATGATCTACTCGGTTTTTAAGAGGAAGCATGTCGAAAGTGAGGAAGCCAACACGCCACTTTCTTCCGAGCCTAATGTTCAAACTTCGGTACCCAAGAGTTGAACAACGTACAAAAAAATCACAAAGAATTGAAGCTATGGAGTTTGATAATAATAATTTGGAACATGATCCTGAAAAACGTCCTGACCTATGGAGATATCATCTTGATATACAAAATGAGGTTCTACTAGCTTACATTAATTACGGTCCATATCAATGCATTCTTTTAGAATATCCTATGCCCGGAGTTGAAAAACATCCTCGTTGATTTCAAGCATCCTAGTTTACTATATTTCCATCTTGGTTGGAGTATTCTCCTTCAAAAGATGTCGCGTTCTGTCTACCTTGTTATCTTTTCAACAATAAAGGTGGGCAACATTCACAAAATACCTTTTTCAAGGATGAATTTTGAATGTGGGAGAAAGCAAGGGATGGTAAGAACCTTGCATTTTTAAATCATGCGGGGAAAGATCCGAATTCATCGCATAAGATTATTGAAAAATCATGTGAAGATCTAATGAATCAATCACAACATATCATGAATGTTTTTGAAAGACAAACTTCTGAACAAATTGCAAGCAATCGATTATGTCTCAGATCCTCGATTGATTCAGTTTGGTATCTCACACTACTAGGTGTAGCTTTATGAGGTCGTGATGAAAGGAAGGAATCTAGTAATCGTGTTAATTTTCTTGAAATGCTAAATGTTTTAGGGGATTATAATAAAGATGTTGCAAATGTTGTGTTGGGTAAGGCTCCTCAGAATGCGTAATATATATCATCCCAAGTCCAAAAAGAGATTTTACTTGTTTACAAAATGAAAATTAGAAAGGTGATTCGAGAGGAAATAGGTGATACCAAATTTTGTATCGTTGTTGATGAAGCTCGAGATCAGTTAAAAAAGGAGCAAATGGATATGGTTTTGAGATTTATTGATAAAGATGGTTTCATTCGAGAGCGTTTTTTTCAGTATTGCACATGTTCCAAACACGAGGGAGTTAACTTTAAAGAATGAGATCTTTTCCACCCTTCCTCGTTACGATCTTGACATTCAGAAAATTCGAGGTCAAGGATATAATAGGGCAAGTAATATGCGGGGCGAATGAAATGGGTTACAAGCCTTAATTTCTAATGAATATTTGTATGCTTATTATATTCATTATTGTTCCCATCGCTTACAGTTACTCCTAGTTACAACATCATGACGAGTTATCTCTGTTAATCAAGTTTTCTCTAAATTGAGTTTTATCATAAATATTGTGAGCTCTTCTTATAAACCTAATGATGAACTGAAAAGTGCTCATGCCTCTGATATTGCTTATATGGTTTCTATTGAAGAACTTGAGACTGGTACAAGAATGAATCAAATTGGTACTTTACAAAAGCCTGAAGATACACGATGGAGTTCTCACGTGAGATCTATATCTAGCTTGATAACGATGTTTAGTGCAACTTGTCAAGTTTTATTAAATCTCATCGAAGATGGAATTTGGAGTAAAATGGAGATATGGATACAACTTATAATTATATACTCTTTTGAGTTTGTGTTGACCTTGCCTCTTATGAAAGAAATTTTGGAAATCACTGATATGCTTTCTCAAGCTCTGCAATGGATGTCTGAATGCTATGCATTTGGTGAAGACCGCAAAAAGACTTCTCCAAAAGTTAAGGGATGATGGATTTGACACTTTTATTGTGAAGGAGAAGTCTTTTTATGAAAGTCATACAGTTGATGTCCCAGATATGAATGCCTAGTATGTTGAAAAATGAGGTCGATCACGACACCAACAAGATCAATTTGCCATTATTGAGCACTATCGTATCAATATTTTTATTACTACTATAGACTCTCAGTTGCAAGAGCTAAATATCAAATTTAGTGATAATGTGGTGGAGCTATTGGTTCTTTGTTCTGCATTAGATTCTCAAAATAGGAATACATCTTTTACTGTTGATGATATATGCAAGCTTGTTGATGTATTTTACCCAAAAGACTTTACAGCGCATGAAAGAGACGATTTGATGGTACAATTGCAACATTATGAGTCTGATGTCGTCCAACATCCCAGATTTCAAGAATTATCCACTATTTTAGATTTATGTAAGTGGTTGGTGAAAATAAGAAAGTTGACAATATATAGCTCTTCCAGTTTCTATTGCAACTACAGAACATGTATTTTCGGCTATGAATCACATCAAATCTGAACTTCGGAACAAAATGGAGAACGAATATCTTGTGAATTCTCTTTTGGTCTACATTGAGAGGGAAATCTAAAAAAATATTAGTACAAATGAAATTATAAATGGATTTCGCGATTTGAAAACATGTCGAGTGCAATTTTGATAAAGTTTTGATATTACTTTTAATAAAGATTTGGTTTGTTTGTCACAAAGTGTGTGTGTATATATATATAATAAAGCAGGAGGGGCTTTGTGCCACATCATACAACATTTGCCACATCATATAGCCACATCATACAAAACATATATAAACAAGTTTTGTATGTATATACAGATTTTGTCAAAGCCAACTGATACGAGTGTTTTACATATTTGGTCCCTTTAGTTTTTTGCATTGATTCCTTGGACACAATAAAAAATCTTTGGATAATTGATTCTTTCCCCTGCCGCTTTAAACTCTGAGAAAGCAGGAGGAAGACTATCTTAACACGAAATAAAAGGACACTTCTTCACACTGCTTACCTCTTCCTTCACGCAAGCTTTAAGTACAAAACATATATAAACATATTTTGTATCTATATGCCCCATGTGTCAAGTGTAATTAAACTAGATGCGTTTGCACCCAAAACATCTCGAGCCTCTCAAAACAGCTAAACCAGTACCTCGAGCCTCTCAAAACATCTCTTTTCTCACCAACCCATCTACGAAACACTTCTCTCACTCTCTCTCATAACCTCTTCAACTTATCTCTCTCCCATCGAACATAATTTAACCATCTTCCCTTCTACTTCTCTCTCACCCGCCGAACATTTCTGTACGAAGCTTTGATCTGAAGCTTTGTTTCGGTAGAGCTGAAGCCGTAGATCTGAATCTTCTACTTCTCTCTCTCTCCCACCGAACATTCCTCACGATAGCCATAGATCTGAAGGTTTTTAAACTTTTTGGGTTTAATTTTGTTGTGACTTTTCACTTCCTTCGATTTTATAGTTAATTTGTAGGTGACTTTTCACTTTCTTAGGGTTAATTTGTATCAGGTAGGAGATGCTACACCACAAGACACACCATATTTGATATTTGGGTGAGCTTTGGGCTTTGTTTTTGTAGGTCTTGACTTCTACACCACAAGCCACAGCAATAAAGGATCTCGGTTTGGGTGTTTGATATGGTAACACCATGAATTTAACTTCTCATACTCTTTCTCTCTTTTTTTGTTTCAAAACAGGATAACAGTTTTCGATTTACGAGGTCTGATCAGGTATGGGGGTTCCTATGGGTTTAGTTTTTGTTTCAATTTGTAGTTTTAACATATGAGAAAAAATGTATATTTCCTTTTAAACTCTTTGATTAAAATTTGCAGTTTTAATCGACGTAGATGTTGAATCCTATTTTTCTTCATCTACTTTGTGATGAATTTTGTCTTAACATTTGTTGTTTTGTAGGTGTTTTTGAGCTTATCTTTCTATGTTCAATTTTATTATATATACATATATTTCTTGGACCAAGTCTAAGTCTAGATTCTTTATATAACTGCTTCTTTTAAAGTTGAAACTGAAATATGCTGCTTGGACTTTTTTTGGTCATCACATGATTCCATGATTTTAGTCATCACATGATTCCACAGCCTTACAAAGAAGCTTTCGAAACAGTGTAAAAAGTGAGCCAATTGAATCATCTATTTTAGTTATCACGTGATTCCATGCCCATCTGTTCAGGATCAAAATTAATTTCGCATTGAACCAGTTAAATGGTGTACAAATGGTTTCATATGCATATTGTTTGGTTTAGTTATCTATTTTACCTTGATCAATAAACAAGGTCTCTACTTTTTAGGTACACAAGTATTTTATTAGAGTTAACTAATAAGTACTAAATGCAATTTGTTATCACTAACATGAAGTTTTCATACATTTGTCACTTCTATGTGCAAAAAAATCTCTTATTGGGGGTTCAAATTATTTCTGTGGTCTCATCTATTGGTAGATTACTATGCAGATATATTGGATTCCTGTGGAATGTATTTTAACTAAAGTTTTGTTTTCACCCTGCCATTAGCAGGGACACTCTATTGAATTTAAACTTAACGAGTTTGGATCATGTTGAGCCTACACCTATCAACCAAGATGTGGAAATATTTTCCTACTTCTGCTACTTTGTGCGATGCAGATTATATATCGAAAAACTAAGGTGTTATACACAAATTCACTAATGAAGATGTTTCACTGGGAATGTTTGACCACAACATGCTTTTTGCTCAATAAAATATGACATAATTTTCTTTCCTTTTAAAAACTTAAACGATCATATTTTATTTTGATGTTGGATTCTTATGTGGGCATTTATTTTTATTGTTGCTTAATAAATGTTTGAATTAGTTACATGGTGCAACTCAAGTTTGTTTTATTTTTTAAAAGTACTTTTATTATTAACATTGTGTAGTGATGTTGGGAACTAATGTCATGGAAAGTCTATGGCAAGAAAGAGGGTGCTTGGGAACTAATGAACATATTTTTTTTGTAAAGGTTTGATTCTCTCATGTATCTACTGATTTGGTTTTGTTATTGAGATGTCATTGTGGTCAATTATGTTTTTATTATTTATGATGTATGTATCGATGAAGGGCAGTTTATATAGGGAGGTTGTGGTCACATGATTTATTTTTTATACTTGAGTAGTTAACTGTTGTAGACATGTTGGCAACCACCAGAAGGACTAAAAATGGAAGGCCTAAAAATTTTTGGGCTCAAGAAGGTTTCTTGCTAGGCCTCCAATTTTTTAAATAAATTAAAGGACTCCATTTACATATATAGAAAAAAGTGATAACTATTGTCAAATAGGGTGAATAATTTTAGAGTTTTTCCGAGTACATACAAGTCTTGGGCTAAAAAATGACGTGAATTATTGTTCATGAGAGAAATAATATTAATGTATTATAGAGGGTAACACATTAACTTATATCCTGCGTCTCTTATTTTTCTACACCTAATCACTATTACAAAATATCTGGACGGTTTTATAATCGTGCCATCAGTACGGGTACACCCTACACATACTCACTTTCATACACATCATATAAGATAAGGCAACGAAAGTTTGTACTTTGTACCTTGGTGAGATTCACAATAACAAGGTATAGCATTTTAATGCATTGTGTATGAAAAGTGTGTACACAAAGTGTGTCTGTGTAGCTTTATTCATATTATAAATATAAAGAGAAGCAATATCTTGCACAATAACTAAAATCCCAAGAATAAAAACACATTAATCTATTATGTACTAGAATTGTGGGTCCCATGTTATATAAGACTCGACCAATTCTATTTACAACTGTCCAATACAGCGAATACCACTCTCTAAGCACGGGTCTAATGTATAGAAAAAACGTTGCCAAAGGAGTTGTAATATCATACACTAAGTATCTATAGTATTTGTTACATTAAAAAATAATAAAAAATTGGATCGATCAGCTATTGCCCATGGCGATTTCTTAATTCTGAGGAATGACAATACCTGTAGGAGTATTGATGGACAATTAACAATAGTAGGTATTACAGTTGAAACAAATATTACAAAAAGAATATTTATATTTATAGATATGTAATCTATATATAAAAACAACTATCTATAACATAAAATATTTAATATTAAACTAAGTAAAATGTATTTACAAAAATCATAAAACATATTATTTTGTAATCATCAAAATCAATATATTGCATTAAATTGCAATGTACATTAATTTCAATTAATTTTTTTTATCAATTTGTATTATACCTTCAAAATAGATTAATATTTACAATCGTGTTATCGACATGACTCATTATTTTGTCAATTATTTTTTTCACCATAATTTTCCTTGGAGATTTTTATTCTCTCAATGAACATAAAAACGTATATATGTGGTATACAAATTTAGTTTTGGTAATAATAATATATTTTGTATTTTACTTTTTTTTGGAAAGAAACAAAATTTATTTATATACAAAAAGGAGAAAAAATCTCTCTTAGAGCTCTGACAAGCACAAAAATTGATTAAATACATAATTTTTATTATTTTAATATCTTATACAATCTTAATATTTTTTTCAAAGGTATATCACATCCATATTTAGTAACATTGTGGTGTTTTATTGAATTTTTATTTATGCATATACATAAGTGGTGTTTGCATTACTCTCATTCTCCACTTTTTTTGGTTTTACATATATTTGCTTTTTTCGATTTTACACATATTTATCAAATATTCGGGAGCAAATATAACACCGTGCCATCGGCACGGGTACATCCTAGTGTATATATATATATATATATATATATATATATATATATATATATAGAGAGAGAGAGAGAGAGAGAGAGAGAGAGAGAGAGAGAGAGAGGCTGGATCGTATACGGACCTAATTTACGGACCGCTACCGTCCAAGAATTATCTAGGGACCGTTTTGTCTTTTTAGGACCACCTTTTGGGACCACGATGTCTTTTAAGTTTTTCTAAGTTTTGGGTAATATCAATTCTTACCCCAATGATTTCTAAGGTCTTTTAAGCTTATTTTAAAGCCTAATTAATCTGGAAGTCTAAGTGTGGAAGTTTCAGGGCTACTGCTACTTCTCAAGCTTCTTCCGTCACTATCGTACTGGAGTTCTGAATAGCGAGGATTATCTATATAAATTGTTTCTTCAGGGAGTCTAGAAATTGAAATAGGTTTTGAGGAAAAATATTCTAGTCTTAAATACCTTATACGGTATCGCGGGTTTATCTGTCTAGTTTCTTTATATATTTGATTAATAATATCAATTATATCGTTGTCTATAAATTCGTCTAAATTATTATCACCATAAGATGATAAAAATCTTCGGTATGTTCTAGGGGCTGCTGTCTCTACGATTTTAAGGAGAGGGCGGATTCCTCCGGCTCTAATTAAAGTAGTCTTTGTTTCAGCTAATCGTTTACGTCTAACAAATTTTAATACGTCTATACTGTCTTCGAGTATCCTAGTGTATTCTTGATATTTTTTAGGTCTTGATAGTTCTTTTACAAAATCTTCAGTTCTTAATTTTTGTCTAAAGAGATCTCGGATCCCTGTTCTAATTATTTCTATTCTAGGTACTTCTCTTCCTAACCACTCAATGATCTGGTCTATATATTTAAAAGTACCACCTGCATATACAAAAGAAGATTCTATAAGTTCTTTATCTTTAGGGTCTGTAAGAGTCTAGTCTTGAATTTCTCTAGTTAAGTCTAAACTTGTTTGATTAACAAATTCTAAAAAGTCTTTAGTGATTTGTAAGCTCATATAAGATTCTTCTTAAAACAATAATATGTAAAATAGTTAAGGGTTTGGTTCGAGTTTATACCTTCCTTCTGGTCTGCAATATCTTTATCTTCTTCCTTTTGTCTCTTCAGCTTTGCTACTATTCTTCTCCGGTCTCGGCCTCCTACAACTCTCTTTTTATGTGTCTCACCTCAATCCACTACTTTGGCGGTTGACCCGTTTCCTTCCTGTACGCCTTCACGCCTAACGCCCACCTGGCTAACGGCTAATCGGCACCTGACGGCGGTTCACCAGTATAACACCTTGTGTGCTACACCAGAGGTTCCACACAATAGTCCTCTATGAACAGAAAGTTGGAGACAATTTGGAAAATAATAACAACTTAGCATAAGAGATTTCTGAAAAAGAAAACACTTTTATTGCATAGCATAAGTAAATACAACTCTCCCCTCTCCCCTAACTATGAGAGGTTTACTCACTCATATACATATTACTCTTTACAATCATACTCTCTCTAAAAATCTAACAATCTCTCACTCTCTCTAACTCCTTATCCTTAAAACACAAATGGACGCTCCCTTTTATAGCACAAGGGCACTTACAAAATGACTGGTAACCGACTACTAAAAGCAATCCGGTTGAAAGAAAATTATTAAAGAAACATTATCCTCAGAATCTTCATCAGCTAGGTCTACAAGCTTTTATCGTCTTTTGATAATTTGGAAACCTTTTTCTTTTTGAAAAGAAAGGCCAGCTGATGGAGCGTGCCAAGTCTTCATCATGAGTCTTGTCGTTTTGTAATAATGCAAGAGCATCAAACAAAGTCTTTATCAGTCTGGTGGTCCATGTGGGGAAGGTCTGAGCTGTATCATGGAGTCTTCTTGTCTTCTTGCAATAATGCAGGGGTCTAGTGCAGAGCATCTTCAGTCTTTAATAGTTCTTCTACTAACGAGGGACCCATCTTTATCTCATCTATGTCTTCTTCTTCTTTGTCTTGGTTTGGTAGGGCATTGTTGAAAAATTCATCAATGATACCTACAGTTCTAAGGCTAGCTGGTAAAGCTATCTCTACCATTTCTTGGGATTCTTTCTTGAGCCTTCCATTGAATGGCTCATCAGCTTGGATTATCAGGTCTTCTTTGTGGTAGGCAGTGTACCACCTGTCTTCTCCTGTCAATAACTCCATAACTTCTATGGTCTCCATGGCTTGAGCAATCTGGAGCTTGGACTTATCAACGATTAATTCTTTAGTCTTGTCTTCTGATAAAATCTCAACGTCTTCAAATATGTAACTGGAAAATCTAACAAGTCTAAATCCTTCAACTCTCATTCCTCTACAGGAACTTGAAGCAATCTGATAGATTCTAGCAAATAGAGGAAGGAAGTCTTCAACCTTATTAATATATTCATGGACTATTTTTCCAAGAACAACAGAGTCTTCAATGTCTTTTATCTGAACGAGTCCAATGAACCCGTGGTCTGCAAGAGTTATATGAGCCATTTCTGATTTTCCAAAAAGATATATTTTTGGAACGTCTTTGAATAAACCTTTAATTATTAAGGCATCTCCATTTAATTATGATAATAATATATTAAAATGATCAATAATGTTATTAGATTCTTTCTTAAAGTCTTCAGTTAATGGAAGATTATTATGACCAAATGGTATAACAATCTTAGTCTTAAACGTCTTTTTCTGATAACAGAAATCAGTAGGTCTAGTTTTGGAGGATTCTCCAAGAGTCTGAGCATAAGTTTGAGTCTGAGGTCTAGGCATAGTAGTACCACTGAGCTGGGTAACTACGAGTCTTTGAGTTCTCATGAATCCTGCAATAGCTACCAAATTTTTTTTGAACTCGATCCAAAGTCTATTCTTGACGTTACACCATATAGCGTCTATGAGAGTATTTTCATCTTTCGAAAATTCTCGTCTGAATTTGATCAAGTCTGGATATCTTTGGTCAGGTCTATATTGAGGAAAATACATTTTTCCAATGAGTCTATTTTGAGAAATAATCTCTTGTCTATATTTTTCAGGAGGAACTAAGATATCATCAAAGTTCTCTAGGATTGGTCTTTCTTGAGAGTCTTGAATATGAGTCGGTCTTTGCATTATACCAACATTTGGTCTTACGCGTCTAAGATAGTCTGCAACGTCTTCCTTGTTTAGTCTATTTGTTCCAGAGGAACTCATGTCTTCTAGGTCTTCTGTTTGCAACATAAAACATGAAATCATATTAGTGTTAGCAAACATTGCTCTCTTGATATAATGTCTGGAATGGTATTTTTACTTCCCTTAATATGTATAACAAAGAAGTCATAACCATTAAGCAATTGTTGCCATCTAATTAGTCTATTAGTCCTTGATTTGGACAAATCTAAGTCTCTGAATTTTACTGCATAAGAAGAGTCAGTATAAACAGTAAAATGTTTAGGTCTAAGAAACAACATATATTTTTCTATTGCCCTTACTATGGCTAAAACTTCTTTTTCTTGGGCAGTGTATCTTGTTTTTGGGTCTGTAAAGGTTCCAGAGCTATGTCTACACAGCTTCGTGTATTTTGTCTGATGATCAATGGCAAAGTATACTGCTCCCCATTGTTTATCAGAGGCATCTGTTTCTACTATAAACTGGTCTTCTGCATTAGGTAGTTCAAGTAAAGGAATGTTCTTGACTGCATCTTTAATTTGTCTTATGACTTCAAAATCATCTTTAGTCCAATAAAAGGGATTGGTTTTGTCTTTTCCTTTTAATTTGGATGTTAATCTTTGTCTTTTTGAAGCAAGGTCTTTAATAAAGTTTGCAACACAATTAAGCAATCCTAAAAATGATTGTAATTGTTTTCTATCTTTGAGTTGATCTGAAAACTCAAGAATCTTCTTAGTTATGTGTTCTGCTAAGGATAATTTTCATTTATTAATGTGCATTCGCACAAAGTCTATTTCAGTCTGAAATAATTGCATTTTCCTTTCGGAAATAACAATACCATGTTTATCTAATTCTAAAATAAACTTTTTAAGATGGTCTACATGCTCTATCTCAGTCTTACTTGCTACAAGAATAGCATCTATGTAAACAAGACAAAATTCTGAATAAGGTCTAAATATGTTATCCATTCTTCTTTGGAAAACTTGAGGAGCATTCAAGTATCCAAATGGCATGACTAGCCATTCGTATTTTCCTTGGGGCACACTAAAGGCTGTCAAAGTAATACTATCTGGATGCATCTTAATTTTTCAGAATCCCGATTTGCAATCAAACTTACTGAATATAATTTTGTCTTCAACTAAATTATTCTTGTCTGGTATCTTATAAGAATCAAATTCACAATTCTTATTTAATTGTCTATAATCTATAACCATACGTCTTTTTCCTCTTTTACGTTCAGATTCATTTTGAACATAGAAGGCTAGGCTATTATGTCTACTTTTACTTTCTCTAATAATGCCTAACTTAAGCATTTCGTCTATGTGTTTCTTGAATTCTTCCCTATTTTCTTGTGAGTATCCTTTCTTATAGGTTCCACCATTAATAGTGGCGTCTGGGTTAATAGGGATGATTTCAAAATAACTTTGGTTTTTATCCCACTTAGCAATGGGATTTTCTCCTAAAGTATGCTCTGCTAGTTGCCTAATCTTTTCCTTTTCTACTTCTATATCCATTTTCTTCTGTTTGGATATAGCTTGAACCTGTAATAAGGTATGCTGGGCTTGATCTAAAATGTCTTGTTGTATAAGCGCTATTTACTTATAACAATTTTGGTCTGGACACTTACATTATTTTTGTAAGGATTTAGTAATTTCTAAGGCTTCTTGTTGGGTTGTAGGTCTAGGTGCACCATGCTCAGCTGAAGAACTCTGATGTTTAAGGGGTCTATAATTTGGCTTGACCTGCATAAGGTCAAAGGCAGTCTTATGGTCTATTAGAGGAGCTTTAATATTAAATTCCTCTTGGTCACTAATTAATATCTTATCGTTATACTGAGTATAAGGATGATATTTACTAATAAAGTCTTTTCCTAAAATGATGTTTCCTATGAAACTAGGACGAGGATCCATTATCTAAAACCGATGATTAACGGTTTTGTTGGTCTGATTTCCTAATTTAAAATAAATAGGAATAATCTGGAAATATAAGGTAAATGGATCTCCATTAGCCACTTTACCATAGATTTCTTGAGTACTTTCTAAAAAGTAGTCTTCAGGGAAGGCATTAGCCTTACAAATACTCTGAGAGCACCATGTATCTATAAAAGCTGAAAGTCTTTTAGTATAGTCTTTATGTTGAACAAATAATTCTACAAAACAAGCAAGCGGTTTAGTAGAAATTCCTAAATTGTTCTTTTCTAAGATAGATATTCCTTTCTGAGGTTTATCTACAAAATCTAAAGGTATTTGGTCTTCTGAACTACTATCAGAATGGTATTCTTCTAAATCATAGGAAATTCCCTTCCCTTTGAAGTCTTCATTTTCTTGCAATCTTTTGGCTATATTTCTATCAATGTCTTGATAATATGTTTTAATGTCTAAGTCTATTTGAGCGTCATACTGGCTAGTATAGATTGCTCTAAATCTAATTCTCCAACAGTCTTTATGGTAGTGTAATTTACAAACAATACAAACCATAAATAATTTTGTTTGTATAGTCTCAAAACATTCTACACATCTAAAGTCTTTCTTGTAACATTTCATCTCAAACGTGCAATAATGTCTTTCATCAAAATAACATCTAGGTATATAGGTTAGTAACTCAGGATTACTAACTGTCCATCTTTTCTTCAAGAATGGGCTTAATATACATTTATACCAAGCGTCTTCAAAGTCTATATATTCATCAACTAGATCGCCTTGATCAGTCTGCATCATATATAAGTCCAGGGTATCCTGAGAGTCTTCATACTCATCAGTATCACTATAGTCTTCAGAATCACTGTCTGTATATGCACTATAGATACTAGTATTGTCATCATCTTCTATGTCTGATATTTCTATAGCATATAGGATATCTAATTCTTCTTGATCTGCATAGTCTATTATTGTATTAATAATCTTAATACTTTCTTTATCCTTCTTATTAGGGCAGTCTTTAGCAAAGTGTCCTTCTTTGCCGTAAGTCCAACATTCTTTGGTGGCAGTCTTAGATTGAGCTACATCTTTTTCTTTCCTATAATTAGGGACCTTCTTATATTTACTAGTATTCTTCTTAAAGTATCTTCTTTGGTTAAATCTATTTTTCTTAGTTTTAGGATTCTTTTCCCTAAAGGTAGTAGATTGTCTAAATTTATACTTCTTTGGCAATCCTAAAGGTCTAGTCTTAAACTTCCTATGTTTCCATTCTAATTTCTTTTTGAATTTCTTAGATTCACTTCCACATCCCCATTGGATTAGAGCGATGTCTCTTTCGTCTTTGATCGGAGGGATCTATTTGAAAATTTCTTCTATTAACTTTCCTTGAGTTATATCACGTTTTTTAGATATGATATAGTCTTTGGCGAAATTGATTCTTTCACCAAGGGAGTTATTCTTAACTCCAGCTACACCTGGCCAATTCCTATATTCATTAATTAGGATTTGTCCTATGGCTGGTATGTTTCTAAAGTATTCGTCTTTTAAGGTCTCTCCAAATTCTTTAATTTGGTAATATAGCAGTTCGTAATTATTGCTATATTCATTTATCTTATCTAATTTGCAAATGCTAAGGAGGGCTAGCTTAGTTTTTGCTAAGTCTTGTTCATTGATCTGAGCTAGATGTCCAGCTCCAATGAATTTCGATGTGAACAATTGAATATATTCTTCAATTGATCTTTCTTCTAAGTTTTCTTTCATCTTCTCAACCTTTGCCAAGGAGTCTTCGTCTGTAGCCTTTCTTAAACTGTCTAAGTAATCTTTTGCAATACCTCTAATGGATTGCTCAGCGTACTGCTTACATGAACTTGCATCCCATAGTTCATTAGATGCAAAACAAATGTTCATCTGGTTACGCCATTTATCTAAGGCTTTCTTCCTATCTTGAACATTGTCTGGGTTAAGGTATATGCCTACTGGATTTATGGCTTGGCTTGCCATAGTCTTAACAGGAGTGAAACTCTTGTCACTAGTTGAGAAGTCTTTTATATAATCGGGTTTAGTCTTAACTACGGTGCTTGAATATATAGGAATATTTATTCCTATTGGTTTACTAAAAAGTCTAGGAGCATCTTCTAGCCTACTACTACTTCCTATCTCTTGTTTACTAGGTTCTACTTGTGTAGCTGGCATTAATCCTTGTTCTCCTTCTTCTATTAGTCTTAAGTTTCTAAGAAGTTCTTTAGTGTTCTTAGATTCTTTTAATTTTAATATGCGGTCTTGGGCTATCATATTAAATCTTTCTCTTTCTTGAAATCTAACAGAATGACTTTTCTTAAGGTTATCTTTAAATGTCTTCATATCCAATTCTGAGGGTTCATGTCCAAAGTTTTGGATCCTAGCTTTTTCTTTAACTAAGTCTTTTTGTTCAAATGATCTTCTAGGTCTAATTATCGGAGCTTGTCTAAGTAAACTAGCACTAGTCTTACTACTACATTCTCCTTCTGAAGGATCATTGATTATGGCTTCTCCCATTTTCCTAAATCTAATTTCTTCGGTCTGGATATTTTTATTGACAATCTTAGGGGGACCAAACTGGATGGTAACATTTCCAGTGATGTCGTCTTGATTAATAAACAAGGGTTTATTTTGTATAGTCTTAGTTTTTTGAAATTCTGGCAATTGCCAGAGAGTCTTAGCTTTTTCTCTCATAGGTTCTGTATTCCTAATACTGTAAGTATGATTGTATTCTGACACATTAGTTCTAACTAAGATTTCTTCATTAAGTCTACCGCTAGGAATTCCTGACTGCATTCCTTCATAAGGAAATTGAGAGAACTTCACATAGCTTTGGAATTCTATATTTATATTAGCGTCTGGGATTATATAGTCTTCACAACCATTAGCATATAAGATTAACTTAAAATTCTTGGCTATGTCTACGGTTACTGTAAATGCCGGAATGACATTAAAGTATCCTATGTTGTCTGACATTTCTAATTGGGCTATCCCAATAAGGCTTTTATCAAAATCTTTCCATCTTTTGTCTACTAAACAACATAATATGTTAATATTATTCTAAGGTCTATGTAATCCTTGGATTCTTGCTTGAAAGAGTCCAAAGGTTAGGAATTGGAACTTCGTATCAGTTCCTCTAGATCTAAGCCATTCTGAGTCAAACACTTGGAGCTCAGTATAGGATTTGTCTAACACATGATTTCTACAATGGTATGTCATGTTATAATTGAGGGTCTTAGGAGTGGCACCTTCTTTAAACAAGTCTATATATCTAACGACTGGAAGTTGTCCATTATGAATGGAATCTTCAACAATCTTCCAGTCAACTTCACCCCATTCTTTTCATTGGAGGGGATTGGTTAAATTTTTTTCTTTCCACCATGTCCTAACATTGGAAGATGAATCCTTAAGTCTTTGGAGCATATGATTACTCTGTCCAATATTTGGGATAGAGCTAACTATCTTGCTAGTCTTATCTAATCCGTCATTTATGACTCGTCTACGTAAGGTCTTTCCTTCTCTAGTTTCTATAGGAGGGGATTCTTTAAACTTACAGGTGGTTACTTGTTTTTGTTAAAGTCTTTTTTCAATTCTTTCTAAGAAGTTTGAATAATCTTTTTGTCTTTTCATCTGATTAAGGATTTCTTCTTTAAAATTCTTATTCTCTTTTCTAGTCTTTTCAAAAGTTTCTTCACTATGTCTAGCTAGAGAATTAACGATGGTTTTACCAACGTTAGTGATATAGTCTTTTACTTCATTATCTTTTTCTAGTTGTTGCATAGTTCTAACTTCTATGGCTTCTACAGTCTTTTCAATTTTATCTAACCTAGTTATTATATACGGCCTTTTCAGAGAGTCTATTTCTGCTTGGGATGGTTTATTATATACGGCTGTAATTCCGTTTATAATTTCTTTGTATTTTTCTTTTACTTGGGTCATGTCTAATCTAAGTTCATTAATAATACTATCCATTTTGTATAGGTTATGGCTTTCCCTATTATTAAGGTAATTTGCTAAATTTTGTTGAAATTTAACAAAGTCTGTGTAGAAGGTGATTAATCCTTCTGTCTTAGCTTTTAAGTCTAAATGCAAGTCTTTAACAAAGCGACTGTTATAGTCTTGGGTAGCTGCTATGGATGTAGAAATTAAATTCAATCTTTCTAATATAAGTCTAGTTGCTTTAGCCGCGTTGGCAATCTCATTTTCATTTATCTTATAATAAAATCTATCATCATTTATCTATTCTAAATTTTTTTGATAAAAGTCTGATAAGGTCTCTTGGTACCTCATTCTAATCTGATCTAACTATCTAGTCTAGGGATAAGCTTAGCTTGTTCTTTAGTAAGTTTAATTAACTCACTGTCTTGATTTTTAATTAAAGTCTTAATTTTTAAAATATCTTTGTTAAGGACTTCTATATGATTAGTCTTAATATTTATTTCTTGTAACACGTGTACTAAGTCTATTGGAATTGATTATCTATGTCTAATAATCTTTTAGAGATATTTTTGATCTCTGTTTCTAGGGTTTGAGTGTCTTTTATTAATTGTCTTAATATAAGGAGTATACACTTATTTTGGTCTATTATGCTATTAATAGCATTAACAGTAACTTGTCTACTGTCTGCGTGTTTGGCTGGGATATGTTCAACGTGTGAACAACCGTCTATGTGTGTGGTTAAACAACCTTCTGAGTCTAAGTCAGTTATGGGTATAGGTTGGTAGTCTGGGTTGGTTCCAAAAATATCTTGGTAAATGCGAGGGATAAATTCCAAGGGCATTAAAGTCTTTTTAGTCTAAAAGGAACGTCTTATGGCTTTGATACCAGAATTAGGGTTTGATCGGAATTTGATGAGTTTCTAAAATCTTTAAGGTCTTGATACCAATTTCAGGTCTAAATTATAAATCTTTTAATTATATAGTCTTAAACTAAGGTTTTAGTATAAGACAAGAGGTGGACCATCTAGTGTAAATAAAAAAAGTCTTTGGGACCACGAGGGGACCACTTTCGGGATAAGGACAAAATCTGTACAAAAAGTCCGCACGGAAAGTCCGCACATGACCCTGTCTGTATATATATATATATATAAAGTATTGTTCTTGTGTGGATCGCTTCGCATTTTAAGAGTACGAACTGAACATGTATCGCGTGATATATATAAAGAACTAGTTATCAGAACCTTTATTCTTGCATTCGTATGTTTATTTCTCTTCGCTGTTTATACCGTGGGTACTAAAAATGTTCTAAACCATAAGAGATTGAAATAGCAACACAGTTGTTGTAAATGAAGGATTAAAGCCAGTTGATTGATTAAGTAGGACAGTTTATAGAGAGAGCACTAAACGAGTTTTTGCACCTGGATTGTGTGGACAACAGCAGATAGCCATATGCAAGAATGCGCTCTCTCAATTTTCAACCAAAGAAGTCAGTTGTTTTAGACTAGAGTGAGCAATTTCGAGGAAGGTTCACCAAGTTTTGTCTTTCGAAGAGGCGAGCTGAAAGGAACACGATTGATTAGGGACGTATATTTCTGTCACACGTGATAGCTTTTCTTAATTTTTTATCCTAATTTGAGCTTGGAACAGAATCGGAGGTTTTCTGTTTCCTAGTAATGGATCTTTTAGTCACCTCATGTGACGTATCTCTCCATTTTTAATCATAATCTAGATCTAATTGCAGTAGTCGGTGGAGATACAGTTAAATAGAACATCTCCGACCCATGAACCATAAAACTTTAGTGCTATTATTGTTCTACCATTAGTAATTTTGACTCTTGAAATCATTATTCGAACTAATACAGTTGCCCCCAAATAATAAATTTCTCAAAGAATATATTTCTGAACTTGCTAGCAAAGTTACGTTGTCGCGACAAACCAATCACCGAGGACGGTACAGATATTTAAAATATTTAAATGAGGAGCATGTATCAAATAATTTATTAAATATTTTTTAATACATGTTTAATCCAAATATTTTTATTTTGTTCTAAAAAATTCCTCACTATCTAAAAATACTCAAAAATAGGGGCTTCGGCGAGGGTTGCCGGAACATCGGCTGTATGAGGTGCTGCTAGCACGGACCTTTAAAAATATGAGATTTTGGGAAAAGATCATCATAATTCTCAAAGTGTATAAAAATAGGACACTCCACGTAATTTTATAAATTTAGTCCCTGTACTAAAAAGTACCATGGAAAATTGTGAAAAATGGTGCCACTGACGCGGATAAAAAAATGAACTCCTAACTCTAAAGGGATCATACAAATAAATGCTATTGTACCACAGGGACTAGATTTATAAACTTGAAAAATATTGTCCTAAAATGCAAATTTAGGAAGAAACATGACATTTACCTTAATTCTCTATTAAAAATAAGAGAATATTGATCAAATGGGTGTTTTGAGAACTTTTTGGAACAAAATAAAAACGCTTGCACTAAATGTGTATAAAAAATTATTTGAGGGACTTTTTGGTAATTGACCCTTAAAATAATCGGTTGGTCCCTCCTTCCAAACAAGTGTGCTTACCTTTTTTTTTTTCATTTTATTTTATGTTTTTGATGTTTTATTTTTTTATTTCTTTGCAATTTTAATATTCGGATTTTTATGATTTAATGTATAAAAACGCCCACATCAATAATTGTAAAAATTTAAAATTATAAAATATATGATGGATAGATAATGACTTTTCATGTATTCAACATATAGTTACAAGGATTACTACATCCAATGATGGAGCCATAAATTTTCAATTAGTGGGGTATAAGAATACAAATGACAGGGGTTTGGGGAGGTAGCCATTGTGGACAAAAACGAAAAAAAATATTCACACACTAATAGCAATAAAATAGATCAAACCGAACCATAATATTTTATTGCTAACAAAGAGCATCCAAAATATGAAGTTGTCATTACAAATACTAATTAAAATATAAAACGAACAAACTACAATCTCCCTCTACGATTTTTTATCTTTTGGGATTGATCCTCAATTGCTTCATTGAAAATGCAATCAAAGACATCTTTTTCGATATACGTCACTTAACCAACATCCTCCATACGGTTTCGAAGATCGGTTTTCACGACGTTCATAGCAAAAAATGACCTCTCAACTGTAGCTGTGAAAACCGAAAGAATTAATGATAACTTTATGAGCCTATAAACTAATAGTCTAATACATATACCACTGTTCTAAAAAACCCGCCTAGGCTCCGCCTAGGCACGCCTAGGCTTAAGGCTTGGGAGAAACGCCTCGCCTTAAGTTTTTTACGCCTTATTCTTGGTAAAACCCTTAAGGCGCACTTTTTTCTAAAAACAACGATGCTTTAGTGAAACGATATCGCCTTTTAAAGAATTTTTTTACTAACCGGACCATTATTTCATCCAAAATAATCCAATAGTATTTTAATTTGCATATATTCGGACATATTTTTATAATATGTACAATTTTAGTATTTTAATAGCCTTTTTATGGTTTAAAAATATTAAAATATATTAAGAAGGCCTAAACGCCTTTTCACGCCTTTTTGCGCCAAGGCCCGCCTAGGCTTCTAAGGCTTAAGGCTTGGCCTCCACGCCTCGACCACGCCTCGCGTTTTTTAGAACCTTGACATATACAATGTGTTTTCTTTCTCTACCATTTTACTAGCCAACCCACTCATCCCATCCACATCAACAAAGTCACTATCGGATTTTATATCAAATTTATACAACTCAAGCTTATCCCGAATTACAATACGCTCTTGCTCGGAAAAATCATCAACATAAAATTCAATTTAACGAACCAACTTGTTGATATCAAAACCAGCAAATGAATACGCTGGATCAAATGATGTCATACATATAAGCAATTCGGAATTCACATCAACGAAACGATTGTTAAGTTCAATAAGTTGATTATCCATGTAAATGTAGAACAAGTCAACTTTATAGTGATGTAAATTTTCTGATTGTCGACCATCTCTTTGATTTTTCCAAAAGATAAAAATTACTTTCCATGTTAAGAATCTCAATATCACATTTCATACAAAAAGACGACGCCTCCATCAAAAGATTTTCCCACCCACTATCCCTCAATTTTTGCATTCATCTCATTGACAAATTCACTAAAGTCATTGCTTTAACAATGTCTTGATCTTTTCGTTAAAGATCTTTAGAAAGCTTATTACTTATTGCAAGTACATTTTTCATTAAATGTAAGGTGAATACATAATCCAATGATTGCATTGATTTCATCAAATTTATCGCCTCGCCTTTTTTATCTGTGGCATTTTCCCCCATATCATCAAGAACACCAAGACACGTATCACCGGCACACTTCACGCCAGTTTCTTGATTTAACCCCCGACCACTTGATATTTCACCACTAACCATTTGATATTTAATCCAATCCACCTCTTTCTCTCGCAGAATGTCTCGACGCTTATAAGATACGCCCACAATGTTCACTACATTATTTACTAAGAAGAAGAACTCATCAATGTGATTAAGATCTTTTGCAACTTTTACAAGTGCACATAAGTTGATGTGCAAAACAATGTACATAGAATGTTGACTTGTTCTCCCTCAAAATAAGTGATTTAAGCCCATTGTACTCTCCTTTCATGTTACTTGCCCCATCATAACCTTGACCACGCAAAATTTTTACATTCAAGTTATGTTTGTTGAAAAAATGATTGAGTGAACCTTTTAATGATTTAGCGGTAGTGTCAGGAACATGTACCATACTCATGCATCTTTCCATTACAAAACCTCTCTTATGCACATAACGAACTACAATAGCCATTTGTTCTTTGAATGATACATCACGTGCTTCGTCAATCAATATTTCAAATAGATTTCCACCAAGATCTTTCAACATTGTATTAATAATCTCACTGGAAATTGCATTTACAACATCTTTTTGAATGTCAAGAGATGTCAATTTATGATTACCCGATGCATTTTTTAGAACAACTTTGTTAACTAATGCGCCTCTTTTGGCAAGCCATTCTAAAAGTTCAAGAAATTTACCTTTATTCATATAGTCCTCCAATTCATCATGAGAACAAAAAGATAAGACTTGTCGCAAAAGAAATCGAATCACATCAATAGTTATAATTTGCCGTATACGATAATCATCTTCACCCTCGTTCGATTTCTTATCAAATAGCGCCGTAGTCTGTTGATTTTGGTTCAATAATTTTTGAGTCTTTATGTAGGCCCCATCATGACCCTCGGTGTTAACATGCTTTTGTAGTCGGTCTTTTTATTTCCAATTATCAAAACCACCTCTAACAAAAGCATCACTTTTATTTTTGCTAGAGGATCTCAGACAAAATAGATAAGAAGGCAAACAAAATTCCGCATCCTTTGAAACGTTATATTCCAACCAACTACCAAATTGGGTGAACTAATTCCAAACAAAACGTTGATCCTTCTCTCTTATTAATTTTTTAGGATAAAGAGGCATAAAGGGTTGGCAACGACTTATTTGCAAGTATGCTAGTATAACTTTGTCTTGATAATTCGCATCATATTCCAAAATGTGTGGTCGTAAGTTGGGATCTGAAGGAATATTTTTCGAGTCAACTTCAATGCGAGTTCGATATACTCTTGAAGGTTCCTCTTAGACAACTTTGGTTGGAAACGGTGTGACATTGTCAGTTGAAGTGACTTCTACACGGGCTGTTTTGGGGAAATAATTATGAAGAGCCTAGAAATCATTTAGAAAAAAAAAATACTATTAGGAGAAATTCATTAACACCCAATCTAGGATATTATTTGGGGAAACACATTAGCACTTAATTTAGGGTTATAATTTTGGAAAATACATTAACACCTAAAAAAATATTTGGAGAAATACATATTATAATTAGTTGAAGCTAGTATATACCTTCATCACGATTCACGAGTAGTGTTGGTGCTGAAGCAGAGGCGAGGCGGAGCAGGGGGAGGGGAGGGGCAGAGTAGTGGTGGATAGTAGCGCGTGGGTTTAAATGGAGCAACAATTTTTTTGTGGGGTGTGTGTGTGTGGTGGTGGTGTAAGGATTTAGATAGTGGCGGGTGGGTTTAGATGGATGTGAGCAAGGGTTTCTTTTGGGGACAACCGGGTTTAAATGTAGAGTTTTATAAATGTTTAGTTTTTTTTTTTAAATCTAAGTGGGGTATGTGCCCCCCCCACCCCCCCCCCCCCAAAAAAAATATATATATATATATCATATTCCTTCCACCACTGACTACATTCCCTATGTGTCACGATCTAGAAGTGCATGACCTGAATTATAGTGGGTTCATGAACCGAAACTCCAAAAATGGCATTCCCGCATACTACATTAGTTATTATTAGTTACAAGCTAACTTTTGAGATGATTAGTAGAATACATGGGAACAAAAAAGACTTCTCAATTAATATACGCACATAATGCTTGATATAACTTATTAATATAACATAAAATATCAAGATTATCAACTGCAAACATTCTTAGGGAAACTTTCTACATTGATGGGTACAACAAAATATATGATTATAATACTAAAAGAACCCAACAAAGGTTTCAAAGTGCTATTATGATTTGAAGTAGTGAACCAACTAAGCATACCTTAACCGTACAATGTAACAGTTAGAGCAATGTACCACATACGTGTACCCGTGCCATGTACCAGAGTGAACCACGACCCAAGTAACACTAAGTCAACAACAACAACAACACCAATAGTAACAACAACAAAACTAGACATTTATTTTTACTCAAAAATTTATTTTATAAAAATATGACCTATAAAATTTTGTTTATATAAAACTTCATGTATTTGTTTATATTCATAATTTTATAATACATAAAAAAAATTACATTTTTCAACTCATTTTTACTTTGTCAGACTTATACCAGATATATTATTGTACAGAACAATTAACTAAAATGTGACATATTATTCATTTTATCCTAATTTTTCAAAGAAATTATATTTTATTCTAATTTTAGAGAATTCAATTTCATAAATAAATTGGAAAAGTAAGATATCGTGTCTCAAATGTTATACTTCTTAAAAATAAACTACTTTTAACATGCCATCATATTTTCAAAATCAAATCAAACTTAAAAAAAAAATTACCTTCCCGTGGCATTTCAATTGTCGGGGGTGGGGGATAGGCGCAAGCGAAAAAGAAATTGTCGTGGGAGGATGAATTATACACAAAGCCTTGGACCAAATCATCTTTGGGGGGCAAAAAATATATCATTGGAGCATTTGGGAGGAATAAAGATGCTAAAATACCTTGGAGATGGTCCATGTGATTATTGAATAGTGATAAAAGCCTAGTAATTCTTCGAGTGAACATTAGTTGTGATAAATACATAGATCTCTTTATGGGTTGTGTTGTGTCACATTCGGGACATATCAAATTTATTCGATCGAGGGGGGGCGTTGCACAAATTTCCACTAGTAGCTAAAAGGGGGATTGCTTATTGATTCGGGTCACCAATGGGTGAGACCAAACTGATTATACACGATATAAACCCACTATACATAATAAATACACAATTTAAAAATAAGGTTAGCTTCCCCCCTAATTTTATAAGACTCGTATATGTGTGTATCTCTCTTTCTCTCTCTACACACACACACACACACACACACACACACACACATATATATATATATATATATATATATATATATATATATATATATATATATATATATATATATATATATATATATATATATATATATATATATATATATATATATATATATATATGTATGTATGTATATATATAGTTAGGCTCTCCAACATACCTCATTAAACATACCTAAGAACATACCTATTTTTTTAAAATAGTAAAAAAAATAATTTTGAGTTAATATTTTTTATATGGGTTCATGATAGTTCAATGTACTTCTGTAAAAAAAATCAGAACAAAATAATGTGTTTTGATATTTTTAAAAAATAGGTAAAAAAACTGACAGTTTTTTTAACTAATTTTTAAAAATATCAAAACACATTATTTTGTTCTGATTTTTTTCATAGGGGCACATTGAACTATCATGAACCCATATAAAAAATATCAACTCAAAAATATTTTTTTTACTATTTAAAAAAAAAGGTATGTTGCTAGGTATGTTGCTAGGAGGTATGTTGGAGAGCCTGACTCTCTCTCTCTCTCTCTCTCTATATATATATATATATATATAATCAAGTGCGAACCCATGCTTGTGGATTACAAGCGAAACATTTTTTTTAAAACATAAGATAAATATTTTGGGGCTATTTTTTTGGGTGTAGGTGGTGGTGGTTCCATAGAATAATATATTTTTTTGACTATTTTATGAAAATTGGATCGCGTACTCGGTACGAATATCTATCTATCTATCTATCTATCTATCTATCTATCTATCTATCTATCTATCTATCTATCTATCTATCTATCTATATAAACATTAAAAGACTATATTATCTCCCAATCAGTTAAAAGAAACCAATACAAAAGAAAACAATTGGATTTTTTAAAGGGGAAAGTACTCATAGGTCCCTCAAAAACAAATTTTGTACACTAAAGGAATTTTGACAAATTTTATACACTTAGGTCCACTCATTCTCTTCTTGTAGAAGACCACGCTAGTGGCATAACAAGTGGACTTAATTGTAAACTGTCCTTAAATGTTTTAAAATTATTACCAAGGGATGTAATTGTAAATTGCCCTTTTTTAAATGAACAAGTAAAATACAGAATGATTGAGTAATAACTTGCCAATAATGTTCTCCAACGGCATATAGAAAAATTTAGATAAAAAATCACAAATAAAATTTGTTCTGATTTACTTAATGCGTTATTACATAGAAAGAATAATATAATAACCCTACCATACACCAAAGATTTTAGTGAGAAATTTATCCCCACAATGGCAAGACCAATACAAATGAGTCAGGAAGACACGAAACTCTATAAAAATGAAATTAATAATCTATTAAAAAGAAATCATAAGAAAAAGTAAACCCCTTGATCATGACCAACATTTTATGTCAAGAAATATGATGAACTAGAGTGCGAAACCTCCAAACTAGTCATCAATTACAAACCACTTAATAAAGTTTTAGAAAGGATAAGATATCCCATCCCTATTTTATAAATCTATCGAAGTTTTTAATGAACTTTAAAATCTTGAAAATATTTTGGAGATAACAATGACATTGCCTATAATGGCTTTGTATTTGAGATAAAGGAAGTTTATCTGAAACCTATTTTTATAACCTCCAAAAATGATGCTCCATAAGACAAAAATGTTATTCCGCAAAATCAAAAATCAAAACTTATTTTTGCGAAGCTGATTTATAAGTGTTCATTTACAGGGCAAAATTCAACAAGAATAGACATCACACCTTTATGTATTCTTATGATAAATTTATAAGGAATAAATTTAAGAGAAAACAAAAATTTGCAGAATGCTAAAAGGCCTCAACAGAATACATCTAAAGCCAAAGTCAATCCTCCTACTCTTATTCCTAAGGCCTCTTTGAACAAAAAAAAAATTTCTTCAAAAATTAAAGCTATTTGGTTTAGGAAAGTTTAATTAAGAAACCAGTTGAGACGCAATGTTAATGCCATTCCAAAATCATCTCAATGGTATCTTGATTCAGTCTATTCATGTCATATAACGGGTGATGTCTCCAAACTCTCAATATTAAAATGTTTTCTCGTGGCAATATCACTTTTCGAGACGGAAAAACATAACAAATCGTAGGTAAATGATCTACGGAAAATGAAGGATTTTCTAGGGTTGAAGATGTTTTTATTCTAGATGGCCTGAAGGCTAATTTATTGGGCATTATTCAATTTTGTGACACTGATCATTCTGTGATATTTTTTAAAATTGAATGCAAAATTTTAGATGAGAATGGTCAGACCGTTGTTTGTGGAAACAAAATTGCTAATAATGGCTATGAAGTTCTTCAAACTTTATCATCTTAAAATAGTTTTGTTCCAAAAGGATCAATGAATTAAAACTTTATCATTGAGAGGTTAGGTCATTTAAACTTTTACGACTTAGTCGACAAACCTCACAATTACTTGTCATGGACTACCCAAACCTCTAATAATAAAAAAAACAATTCTTGTAGTCCATTACAACTTGGAAAATTCTATTAAGCCTCTCATAAAAATGTAAAAGTTATTTTAACTTCACATCCCCTGAAACTTTTACACTTGGATTTAATTGATATTTCAATGTCATATTTGTATGCATATCATATAATCTCGTTATTGTGAATAATTTCTCGTGCTTTACATGGGTTGGTTTTCCTAAAAAGAAATTTGAAACTTTTCATGAGTTCTTAAATTTGTCATTGAGAATATAGAACTGAGGACACTCGAGTAACCAAAATATTAAGTGATAGGCGTAGTGAATTTTAAGTTACTTGTATTACTGAATATTGCGTTGGTAACTTGTATAATGAGTTTATCATTCCTTATATCACTCAAACTACTTATAATATTATCAATATATTTTATATTATGAAGAATTCCAAATATACAGCATACAAACTCTGTTTTGTAAAATAACCTTATTTGAAATATTTTAGAACCTCCGGTAGTGAGTGTTATGTGTGCAAGGATAGGGAGCATTCAAATTTAAGTTTAGATTTGGTAAAGATATCTTTCTAGGATTATCCCAAAATATCCCCACACGTATCACATTTATAATCATTGATCTATATTTATTATGGAGTCAATCAATATCGTTGTCAATGATAATTTTTTATCTCCTCATAGTAAATGAGGAAACCCATGTTTTTGCTGAAGCTTCAAAATCTGAAGAACCATTATCTAATGCATAAATGGTTTCGAATTCTCTGTCTTTAAGAAAAATTGATGTTCCCAATTGGGTTAGGTAGAATCATCTTAAAATAAGAATTAGTAGTAGTATGCAAGAACCTATGAGTACTCGTTCAATCCACTCTTTTCTTGTTATGTCTCCCTAGACGATCCCAAATGTAATCTTTCCTAGATAATGAATTTTGGATATTAGCATTGCAAGTGGAACTAAACAAGTTTAAACTTCTTGATGTTTAGTTTTTAGTTCCTTGTCCCTCTCAAACTAAGGTTATAGGAACTAAATGGTTATTTAAAAATAAGTGTGATGAGAGTGGAGTTATTTTGCGTAACAAAGTGCATCTACAAGTCCAAAGGTATTCGCAAATATAAGGAATATATGTCAAAGAAATATTCTTCTCGATTGCTAGGATAGAATCCATTAGTCTTCTCGTAGATGTTTCATGCCATTTAAACTTCAAGTTATATTAAATGGATGTGAAGTCAGCATTTTTAAATGGTATTTTAAATGAATAAGTTTATGTCAAACAACTAAAAGCGTTTAATGACTCGTTTCACTTGGATCATATTTTTCGCCTTAAAAGGCTCTTTATAGTTTAAAACAGGCTCCTCGAGCTTGGTATTAACGTTTGACATCATTTTTAATTGAAAAAGGTTTATCGAGAGGGGGAGTGAACTTGGAGATGTTTGTGAAAAGAGAATCGCAATGTCTTCTAATGGCTTAAGTGATGACATTATTTTTAGTTCCACTTCTTACTTCGAATCTCAAACATTTTCTAACGTCATAAAATCATAATTTCAAATGTCTATGATGGGTGAATTACATTTCTTTTTAAGATTGCATGTTTTATAAAAATCTGAATATATATTTATCTCGTAATTTAAATATGCAAATGATTTAATTAAAAAAGCTTGGACTTGGGAAATCCGAGACCACTAGGACTCCTACGAGATCCTCTTTTAAATTATATAAAGATATGTCCAGAGAAAAGTCTGACATTACACTCTATTAAACTATGATTTGTAGTTTATTATACTTAACTGCAAGTCTGACATGATATAATGCATAGTGTATGTGTGTGTGCCCGAGACCAAGCTAGTTTGAGAGAATTCCCCATGTTTGTTGGGAAACGAATCCTAAAATATATTAAGAGAACTCTTAATTTTGGTATCTTATACACTTTTGACACCAGTTCTTCTATAATTGGTTACACTGATGCTGATTGGGCTGGTTATGCCGATGACAGTAAAAATACCTCCGGCGGCTATTTTTACTTAGATAGCAACCTGATTTCTTGGTCATATAAAAAACATAATAATGTCTTTTTATCCTGTGATGAAGCAAAATATATTGCTGTTGGAAGTTGTACCCAACTTCTTTTAGTGAAACAAATATTAACTGATTATGTCTAAATGAAACCCAAACCTTACTTCTATGTAATAACCAAAGCGTTATTAGCATATCTAAAAATCATATTTTCGGCTCTTGCACAAACCACATTAAGATGTGTAAACGCTTCATATGTGATTTAGTTGAAAATAAGGAGATTGTAATGGAGTACCTTAACACTAAAAGTTAGTTAGGCGATCTTTTCACAAAACCTTTAGATGAAAATCATTTGGAAACACTTAGAATGTTTTAGGTATTTATGCTTTTCCTAAATAATGGGATGCTTGTTTCAATGTTTGATTGGGTGTTTATCTTTTTCTAAACTAAATTCCTCATTTTTTGAACCCCAAACCGCTTTAAAAGTGTATTATTCTATTCAAACATTAATACAAACTTTGTCCTTTCTACCTTTGTCTTTTTTGCGATAAACAAGGGGAGAAGAGACTCATCCTTTATCCTTTATCTTCTATATATCCCATCCTATTTTCATTTTTAGGGAGAAGAGACACATTTTATACCTATGTTTTGACTATTTCATATCATATGATTTATTGATCTAAATCGTCATATATCTTGACTTATCTTCCATATATCTATTTTGTTATCTTCCTCTAGATTTCGAGGCCCTCAAAGATTAGGAATATATAGTGGTTAGTTAAGTTGTAATCTTCTGGATAGGGTTTATGTATGTCTAGTTGAGTTTGTAATCTTTTATGATTTTCTATTGTCTAGGATGGGGGAATATTTTTATTGGGGAGTTAGAATTTTTGTTAGTATTAGGAAGTTATATCTGTTTGACTCTTATGATGAGTCTCAAGATTGCTTTGTCCCAAAATTAGCCAAATATGGAGATTGAAGGCCCCACGCGTTACTAGATGGGCCTTATTTGGCTCAATTTTGGTACGTTCGAATTGTTTAAAGTTCTCCCATAGTCCTATGTCTAAGTCCGAAAGAAAATCATCAAAGAACGAAAGCTCGAAGGTCAACCAAAATTTTAATTTTAGGCATGGTATTCCTCAAAAGGTATTTTATATTTAAATATGCATGGCTAAGTGTTTTTATTTTATCATAAAATTCCTTAAAATTTATTTTGGCCAAAAATTATTTTTGATAATTTTTATTAATTAATATGAATTTCTTTAGGTTTAATTTAAAATGATTGTAGTTTAAGGGTTTAATTAATTAAATAACTAAAAAATATTAATTGATTTTAGTTAATTAACTAAATCTACATTATATTGTAGTCCTTGATTATTTTGTCGAGATCCAATCTCTGTCGTTGGATTAGTTTTTGGTCTCGATCGATGTACGTCTAAGAAAGCTAATGGGAATGCTTCGTGGGCTTCATGCGACTTAACCAAGCGTGAGATGGCAATTGTTGTCAAATTAAAAATCATCACAAGTGCACGGGCTATTATAGTATAGCTTATGCAAGTACGGATCGAACCCACAAAGAATTGATCAATTTTTTAAATTACAGACTTATCAACTAGAAATTACGTGTGTAAAGATGAGATTAATAATCTAAAACTAAGGATTTCGGATCCATTTATTAATTTGAATCAATATTACGCATTAATTTAATTTCGTCATTCTTGATTTTATAACTCAAATTAGACCGACTCTTCCCGCCTTCAATTCGAAAAATGAAATATTCAAGTTCATACAAAATTGAACATCTCTAATTAAATGGATGAAATATCTATTCCCTTAAAAATATCAATTATAAGTTCTAAATATTGTCTTTAATCATGGATTATCAAAACAATCGAGTGCAAGCATAATCCATCAAAAAATACTTATACCAAAAATTAAATATAAATTATCAATTTTTATGTCTTAGCATTGTATTTAAGCATGAAATATCAAATAATTTAATGCAAGTATAACCCGTAAAAAATTACACACTTTAGTTCTTAACACATGAATTATCAACCACTTCTGAAGGTTTAAAACACACTCTCGTGCCATTTTAAAAGTATACCGAATTTTTAAAATATTTAAAATATGTGAGGAATAAAAATAAAATAAAATTAAACTAAATACACAATACTAATCAATCATGATAAACTTCATGCACTCCTAGTAAAAAAATTACACTAACATGATCATAGACATAATAAGATTACCAAAAGAATGAAGAATTTTCATTAATGATTCAAACTTACAAATAATTGTGTCATGTATACAATGAATCTTAATAAAATTATTGTCACAAAAGTACAATTTTTGGCCCTAAAATAATAATAAACTCTCTCAAAATTTGCTCTAAAAAATGTGTAAAAAATAGTGTGTGAAATGGTGAGACCAAAATCCCTTTTTATAGGTCAAGAGGTGAGGTGTTCGAGTTGGGGTAAAACTCTTTTAATTAGTTGTAATTGAGTTGGTGATAACTCATGGGGTCTTGGGAAGATTTGGAAACAATTGCAAAGTCTTTTTTTTTTCAAATTATTATCCTTAATTTTCGTCACTAATCACGAACACTAGCTTTAATCACATTTTTTTATCTGAAGAGTTCAAAATCTCATTTTCGCCCAAACTTCAAATTTGTAAGTCTTTTAAAGTCCTTTCCTAAAAACTATGATATGACCTTAACAAACACTCGAGCGATTTTTATAAAAATCATTTAATACAGTTGTGTCAACCATGTCGTATCGCGACGTATCCTAATATTTTTTGGATATAAAATTCTTTGTCATCCAAAGTCCCGGGTTACTTATAAAAATGCAAAATAAAAATAATTAAGTGAAATTTAAGTCTATAATATTTTGAAAAATTACAAAATGACCCCTTTAATTTCATTTTAACACTTGAAGTTCATATTTTATTTGTTTTAACTCGAAATTCAACCAAATTTCAGGAGGAAATTTATATTGCTCAGATAAATATTTAAAAAATAATTTTTGGCCTTTAAGGTTCTTAAAATTATGGTTTCAACCTTCGAAATTGCTAAAATTGTTTTTTTAACTAGTATTCTTTTCAAACTTGCATTTTTCTTTTGAATTACGAAAATAACTCTAAAAGCTCATTAAAAATGCCTAATAAGGCCTAAATTTGGGCATAATTTATTCAAAATTAAGTACTGATCAAATACACTCAAATTTAAATTTTGCTAGTTCTCGAGCAAAGCTAAAAAAATTACAATCTAACTCACTTTCGTAGGAATCCTATTGAACTTAGCACGTGCAATAAGTCGTGAAATCTCTAGGTTTTCCTAGTGGACGGGTTTTGTCTCATGTGGGTTTGCAGTGAATATACCACAAAATTCGAAAACTTTGACTCAATACAAAACGTGCAAATATAATATAACCAAGCCTCAAATTCAAACTTTTATAAATATAGTAGATCTTCACTTATCAATCTCAACTTATTGTGCGTGTGTGCGTATCCAATATAACCGTCAATTTTAAAAGATTTGATCTTTACGTTTCTTATTCGAAAGTTCATTTTGATTTCAAAATTTTATGGGATGTACTTACAATTGAACACTCGAAAGTCAGCTAGTTTCTCTTGGAAATCGGAAAATCGATTACTTTGAATTGCAACATAGATCCTAATCATCTTCTCTCCACGCTATAACTAACTTCAGTTGAGATCGATCATGACTTTCTTCGATTGTATTATAGGCTCGAATTTTGGTTAGAAAGAAAGTTTTTTTTCGGAATTCAAAATTTTTGAGAATATAAAGATTTTTAGTATTTTTTCATGCTTTCTTTCTCTATTTCTTTCCTGTTTTTTCATTCTTTTCTTTTCACACATCATTTTTGCAAATGTTCTTTTCTTTTTGACATATTTAATCGTAATTTTAACCTGATATTCTCAGAAGATGGATATGATTTTTATGGATTTTTAGACTCGCATTGGAGTTAGGTAGGAATTTGGGTTTTCAACAAGAAACTTATTTTTTTTGGCTTAAATGGGCTTGCAACGGAATAATATGAAAATGTCGATTTTAGGCTTAATTTTGGCTTTCAGGTCGATGTCATAATATCATTTCTCAAGTTTCGTTAAGTTAATTTTTGTCTCAAGACGATTTACTAAGAATTCTAGTGCTTAAAATTCACATTTTAGATTTTGTTTTTAGTAATAGAACAAAACAAAATTTGGTATCATCAATGAATTTATCACTGAATGAGAGTTTGAGTTATTTTAACTCGGATTGATTTAAATCTCTCGAAAACGATGAATGACACAAAAATCTTACCGGGTTCAAATCTCCACATTTATTCGATATGTTATTTGCCTTTCGCCTCAATATAAATTTTTGATCATATTATATGACTAATGTGTAAAAATTTCATAAGCTGAGAGATTCGTGAATTAATTATATATTAAGAAGTCATTAAAAAACTTAATTATATTTAAAATATTTTTGGATTTTTGGAAATTTTTCTGATTTAAAAAAAAAAATACCATCCTTATCCCGAACTCTAGATTTTACATTGTCCTCAATGTATGCTCAAAATAAAATAATGGACAAAACAAATAAAGTACATAAGTAAAAGGATGATATTACCCGCGATCTTCACATTCGGTAGCACTTCCAATTCGATCTCACATGCCTTTCATCATAAAGGCAAAGTCAGAACAATTGGGAGTTAACCGAAAAGCCAATATATGAAGGTACACAATGAATATAGTGAGTGTGATAATGGCGAAGCAAAGTCACAATATAGCATAAATGGTCAGATCCAAAGATACTTTCATAGTGAAATTCTGAATAATACTTTAAGTCTATGTCCCCCTCGAACTCGAGAGTGAAGAAAGTATGGCTTTAAATCGAATGAAACTCTAGTCACATCCTCGAAACACTCAAATGACTAAGATGTGTAAGGACATTTTTCACATGTCCGAAATGTTTCATTTATTTATGTCGTACGCCGCTACATTTGGCACGTCTCCTCACGATCTCACATGACGGACTTTATCCGAATTTCAGGAATCAAGCATGCATTATCTCCACTAATATGTCCCACATCTACCTCAATGACTTCACGTTCCAAGATTTTAGGGACTTAATGCAAGTTGTACGCAAGGGAAGTCAAAACAGTGAAAAAAAGGCACAATAGGAGAGTTCAAGGGCATTTTCGTAATTTCACATCCATAGTTCGGAGGTCTGGTCAACTAGAAAGTTTAAGAGCTCTCCGCAACGAAGATACCGAAAAAAACAGCACCTCAATCCGAGCTACGGTGAAGGAGTTATGACCTTTTGAAGATAGAGAAAATTCCTTAAAGAATGCTGTTTTTTTGTACGCTGGATAGAATTTTAGAGTTTTAAGAACGTGGGACTCTTCATATTTTTTCCTATAAATACCAACTTCGGGGGAGTTGTTTTGCAAGACTTTAGGAGACGAATTTGAGAGTCCAAATACATCTAGTCTTCATATTTTTGAGTCCCAAGACTCATGTTTTGATTCACACATCATTGCCAAACCTTTGTGAATCCTTTTGCAACCCAAGAACACAACTTTGGTTTGTTCAACCCTTGTGGAGGAGACTGTTCTTCTTCATTGCAGCCCTACTGGAAAGTGATAATTCCAGCCGCGACTACAGAATCCGATACCCGAGGGTAATTCTTAGTCAACTTGTATTTTCATTGTAATCCGATTGTAAGCCGTTTTCTTACAAATTATAGTGAAAATAAATGGTTTTGCCCCTGAGGGGGATTTTTCCTTAATTGCATATGTTTGAATGTTCTTGCGTAGATTATCTATTTATTCAATCACATACTGCGGCATGTTTAGGGTTTGTTTGTGTTAAAAGGGTTTTATATATGGTTTGATCATTTGAACGCGAGCACACACGTTTCTCAAATTGGTATCAGAGCAGGTTATGCTAATCTATCGCGTATTCCTTTTTTTTTTCGCAAAATTTTTCTAAGATATCAATTTTCTGAAAAAAATTGATTTTTGAAAAAGTGCGTGTTCAAATGGAGAAGTCATATTATAAAATGCCTATTTTTGACGGGACAAATTATGCTTATTGGAAAGCCCGTATGAGGTCGGCTTTAAAAGCCATTGATGAACGTGTCTGGATTTTGGTTGAACGAGGGTGGACTCCACCCACCGTGACTGTTGATAATGTGACCAACTTGAAACCTGACATTTCTTGGTCTGATGAAGAAATTAAATGGTCATCTTTTAATTCTAAGGGTCTAAGTGCTATTTCTGGGTCTATCACACCTGATGAGTTCAAACGCATAATGACGTGTACCACCTCAAAAGAGGCATGGGATGTTTTACAACTCACCCATGAAGGAACTAATGCTGTGAAAGAGTCTAAGTTGCAAAACTTGACAACTCAATTTGAAACAATCACCATGCATGATTCTGAATGCTTTGATGAATTTTATGCTAGACTTTCTGACATTGTGAATACTAGTTTTAATCTTGGTGAACATATTCCGAATGCTAGAGTTGTTAAAAAGATTCTTCGTTCTTTGCCTAAGCATTTTATCCCTAAAGTCACTGTGCTAAATTCTATGGGTAATTTAAATACGCTAAAATTGGAAGAACTTGTAGGAGATTTGCAAACTTATGAAATTGATATGTTCCCTAAAAATTCTAAATCTAAAGATAAGGGAATTGCTCTTAAAGCCCAAGAGAGAAGGAGTGAGGGGTCATCTAGAAAGAGGGTAGAGTCATCTAGAAAGAGAGAGACTGACACGTCAGATTCTGAGTGCGATTTTGACTTAGATGATTTGGCTCTTTTTGCAAAAAATTTCAAGAGGATTCTCAAATTTAAGAAAAATGGCAATTTTAAAGATAAAAAGAAATTTGAGAAAAATAAGTTTGAAAAGAAAAATGAAAAAGTTTCCAAAAATCCTTCTCTGAAAGAAAGTGAGAGATGTTTTGAGTGTGATGGTAGGGGCCATAGAGCTTTTGAGTGTGCCAATCGTCTGAATAGAGAGAAAGGGAAAGCTGTCCTTAATGCTACCCTTAGTGACGACAGTGAGGTCGAGACGGTGGATTCTGGAGATGAGTCACCGCATGAGTGTAACTTCACCGCATTCATGACCAGCCAAGTGAGCACTCCTAGTTCTCCTCACGACGATGAGGATGATGCTTCACAGGGACACCTCGACAGTCAGATCGATGTGAGTGAGGGGGAGGATGACACAAGTGAGAGCGAGAGTGATATACAACGCGCCTACGCTGAGTTATATTCTGAGTATTTTAAAACTAAAAAGCGTAACAAAGCGTTAGTTCTTAAGATCACTTGCCTAGAGGAAGATTTAAAGAAAGCGAGAGAAAGAGAGTTCTCCACCTGCACCGCCCTGAGAGAGAGAGAGTCTACATGTGTCGAGAATGAGAATTTGTTTAGAGAGAGAGAGAGAGTACTCTAGAGAAAGAGAGAGGGGACTTGATCAAGCAAGTGGCTAGTCTTACGAGTCAGCTCCATTCCTCCGTGGAGACTCGGAAGAAACTTGAAGCCCTTGTTGCCCAGCTGACTCATGATCTTGAGAAAGCACGGGAAGTCAAGGTACAAATCGAGGACAGATCTGGGAAGATGGGAAAGATGCTCCTCGGCCCCGCTTTAGGTTTTGGTGATCGTCAAGGAATTGGATATGATGGTGCCTCCACATCCCAAATTGCACCTGGACCAGTTCCTGAGTTTACTACAACTCCTTATGGTCACCGTAAAAAACCTCGAAGGAGAGTTCGACCTAGAAAAGCAAACCGAGGTCCGCCTTTGACAGTGCTCTTTTGTACTTATTGCAAAAGAAAAGGCCACCTTAGGGAAACTTGCTATAGCATGGGTCGGACATGACGTACTACTGCTCCACCACGTCATACTGATGAGTTTTCTAGTCTGAGAGAGCGAGTTGAGTTCTTAGCTGCCACGAGTCAGAGTTTGATGAAAGAATTCCGACGGATGTCTTCGCCGTTAGTGAATGCTTCTTACATTCCAGCTAAAACCAACAAAGGCAAACAAAAGGTCATCTCTACTTGGGTGCCTAAGAAAGATAAAAAGGCCTTTGTTGTTCATGTTGCTCTCAAAGCACATAATACCTCACAGTGGTATTTTGATAGTGGGTGCTCCAGACACATGACAGGTGATGCCTCATTTTTTACTACTCTTGAGGATTATCAAGATGGCAGAGTCACATTTGGGGATGGGAGTAAGTCTAGCATTATAGGACGAGGTACTATCGAGTTACCTAGTTTTCCTAAGCTAGAAAATGTTTTGTACGTCAAAGGTTTGAAAGCAAACCTTCTCAGCATTAGCCAGCTGTGCGACACTAACTTCGCAGTAAAGTTTGACCGGGAAGCGTGTAAAGTCTACAATCAAGCCGGTAAACTTTTGATGCAAGGGGTGAGGACCGAGGATAATTGCTATGGGACTGAGCCCACATCCTCACTTGTCTGCAGCAGCGCCACGATCACTCCTATGCATCTGTGGCACCAACGTCTAGGTCACGTGAACGTTAGAGATCTCAATCGTTTATCTAAAAAGGACCTAGTACGTGGCTTACCATCTCTCGGAAAGTCAACTTCGACCGTTTGTGGACCCTGTCAGTTGGGAAAACAAATTCGTAGTCCTCATAGGAAGTTACATTCCATTACCACCTCTCGTGTTCTGGAGTTGATTCACATGGATCTTATGGGTCCCACTCGTACTGAGAGTCTAGGTGGTAAGAGGTACATCCTCGTGATGGTAGATGATTTCTCCAGATACTCCATTGTTGGTTTTCTGAGAGAGAAATCCGATGCTGTAGATTTCTTAACGACCAAGTGCCGTGTCCTGCAAAATCAACACGGTGTCACTATTAACAGAATACGTAGTGACAACGGCACTGAATTCAAGGAAGCAAAGGTTGATTTGTACTGTGATAGCCTTGGGATCAAACATGAGTTTTCTGCTGTGAGAACTCCTCAGCAAAATGGGATTGTTGAGAGAAAGAATAGAACGATCCAAGAGATGGCTAGATCTATGCTTCTAGGTCGTAAAGTTTCTAGGAGATTTTGGGCAGAGGGAGTGTCTATTGCATGCCACACGGTGAATAGGGTGTATCTGCGTCCACACACACTTCACACTCCTTATGAGTTGTGGACTGGCAAGAAGCCCAACCTGGCATATTTCCGTGTCTTTGGGAGTAAATGCTACATCCTACGGGATAAAGAGCAATTAGGAAAGTTTGACTCCCGAAGCAACGAGTGAATATTTCTAGGATATTCATCGAATAGCAGAGCGTATCGGGTTTTTAACCTGAAGAGCTCTAAGATTATGGAATCAATAAACATCACCGTGCAAGATGACGAACCTCCGACGGTTATTGATCCTAACCTTCAGTGTGAGGATGAGGATTGTTCTGACAGTGATTTACCTGTTCCTCTCTCACACTCTGTGGACCCTACTCCTATGTTAGGGGACACACCTGCTTGGGTTCGCAAGAGTCATGACCCTTCTGCCATTGTTGGTGATCCCACTCTAGGGGTCAAGACTCATGCTCAGCTAGAGAACGTTGTTAGCCATCTTTGCTACACGTCCAAAGTCGAGCCCAAGAACCATAAAGAAGCACTCAAGGATGAACACTGGATATCTTCTATGCAGGATGAGTTGCTTCAGTTTAAAAAGAATGATGTCTGGGAACTTGTCCCCCGACCTAGTGAGATTAATGTGATAGGTAACCGGTGGATTTTTAAGAACAAAATGGATGAAAATGGTACCATAATCCGAAATAAGGCTAGGTTGGTCGCTCAAGGCTACACACAGATAGAGGGTGTAGACTTTGGGGAGACATTTGCTCCTGTTGCGAGGCTTGAGTCCGTTCGTCTTCTGCTCGCCATCGCATGTCATCTGCACTTCAAGGTGTATCAGATGGATGTCAAGAGTGCCTTTTTGAATGGCATTCTACAGGAGGAGGTTTATGTGGAACAACCAAAAGGGTTTGAAGACCCTCAGCACCCTGAGCACGTCTACTATCTGAGGAAAGCCTTGTATGGTTTGAATCAAGCACCCCGTGCTTGGTACGAGAGGCTTACTTCTTATCTCTTAGCTCGTGGCTTCAAGAGAGGGGGAGTAGATATGACGTTGTTTGTCAGGAGAGATGACGGTGCTATTTTGGTTGCCCAGGTCTATGTGGACGATATAGTCTTTGGATCCACATGCTCCCAGCATGCTCACCACTTTGAGGAGGAGATGAAAAGTGAGTTTGAGATGAGCATGGTTCGTGAGCTTACATTCTTCCTTGGTCTCCAGGTTCGTCAGCTAGAGGATGGGATGTTCATCTCCCAATCCAAGTATGCTAGAGACCTAGTGAAGAAATTTGGTTTAGACTCCGCTAAGCATGCACGTACACCTATGAGTACCACTACCAAGCTTAGTAAGGACACTTCAGGCAAGGACGTAGAGCAAACCTTATATCGGAGTATGATAGGTAGTCTCCTCTACTTGACTGCCAGTCGTCCCGACATCGCCTTTAGTTTTGGAGTCTGTGCGCGTTATCAGGCATCCCCAAAAGAGTCACATTTACTTGCTCTAAAACGTATTATTAAATACGTAAGGGGGACTCTCTCATACGGGATTTGGTATTCCTTTGATACCGATGACCGTCTGTCCGCCTACTCGGATGCCGATTGGGCTGGGATGTAGATGGATGTAGGAGCACTTCTGGTGGGTGTTTCTATTTTGGTTCTGCTCTTGTCTCCTGGCTGAGCAAGAAGTAAAATTCCATCTCTTTGTCCACTGCGGAGGCTGAGTACATAGCCGCCGGGAGTTGTTGCACACAACTCTTGTGGATGAAGCAAATGCTGGAGGATTATGGGATATCACAGGACACCATGACCATTTCCTGTGATAACACGAGCGCGATACACATATTCCGCAATCCAGTTCAGCATTCGCGCACAAAACACATCAGGATACGTGAGCACTTTATTCGTCAGTTAGTTGAAGAGAAAGTCGTATCCCTGAGTTTTGTTCCTACCGACCGTCAGTTAGCCGATATTTTCACGAAACCTTTAGATGCCCTTAGATTTGAGAGTCTTAGGAAATCTTTAGGGATTTGCACAGTTGACTGAGGGGTTGGTCTATGTCTAGAATAGGATGCTTCTTCATGTTCATATCATATGCTTCCTATTGCTAGTCTGTTTTATATGTACCATTACTTTGTTGTACAGCTTTGTTTTATTCTTTTTGCTAATTATATTTCTTTTGAAAAAAAATACAAAAAGATTTTCCTTTAAGAAAAATTTTGAGAAAAGCACAAAAAGATTTTATTTTTCCAAATTTTTGAAAAAATCCAAAAAGATTTTTGTATTTTGCTTCTTTTATGGATGAGCATGTAAGATAGCCAAGTCACAACTTCATTCCATTTATCCATGTGACTGTTTGATAGAGATTTGAGAGGCTACATCATTTCATCCATGTGCTTTACATTGATTGGAGTCTTTGAGATGTAATTAGTGATATCTTCCTACATGTTTGACTCCTATATCCTTTATTGCACACATGCACGGCTATATTTGATTATTGCACTTGTCTATCTCATGTTGGCTTGTGTGTTTTCAACGCAATCCTGTCTATACAATATGCGATAAAACTTGACAAGATTGGAATGCATGTAAAAACCGTTTTGGTGAGACTGTGTGTTTTTGTATAACGGGGAGGGGCTGCGAAAGGTAATCATCTATCCTTTGCGCAAAAGCCACCGTTAAAAAGGACCTAAAAAATGGAGGAATTTTAATATCCGAGGTCCAAAGAGGTTAAAAGAGCCCGAAAAAATTTAAAGGCAATAAAAAGCAATTCATGCCAAATATGGGCCACTTAGGTTTCACCATCAATTCTCCAAAGTTTGAGAATTTAGAATGCCTCTATTCAATACAATATCTGAGGGAGTTTGGTTGGAGAATCTAAACGAGTTTGCACTTCCTTGAAAGTCCTGAAAAAGCATAAAATCATTTTGGACGTTATTGGTGTGAAAATCATTTTGAGCTTTGATTTGTTGATTTGATTGAGTCAATATCTTATACTGTCACTCTTTTACACCAAAGGAAATCATTTGAGTTCATTCGCTAGGAATATCCAATATTCATCGTGCACATATGTCATGTTTGTACGCATTGATTTTCCTATCGAATTTGATCACACCACTTCATTTACGCTATCATTGACTTGGTTGCTTTCTGTTTATTCATGGTGTGTTTTTATCCTAGTGACACTCCTCACTTGCTTATTTGATTTATTTCTCTAATTTGTCCATTTGGGGACATCATAAAAAGGGGGAGAACGAATTATCATATTATGGGGGAGTTTGAATTCTGGGGGAGTTTTTGAGATGTTGCTTATGTTTTTATCATATATTGATATCCATGTTATCTCATTTCAAACTCGATATATCACGTGGTATTTGCTTTGTCTCATGTGTGTAGGTATGAAGATTGCAGATCTATATGTTGCACACCCTGATGAGAAAAGTTTTGAGATTCCTGAAGAATTAAAGAACAAACGATGAAGACTATTCATTTGTACCTTTTCCAGGTTTGGGTTCATGGGAGGGTAGATTTGTATAGGCAATTTCATATTTGATAATTCGGATTTTTTATGTATGTACCGGCATAGACATAGGGGGAGATTTGTAAGGACATTTTTCACATGTCCGAAATGTTTCATTTATTTATGTCGTACGCCGCTACATTTGGCACATCTCCTCACGATCTCACATGACGGCCTTTATCCGAATTTCGAGAATCAAGCATGCATTATCTCCACTAATATGTCCCACATCTGCCTCAATGACTTCACGTTCCAAGATTTTAGGGACTTAATGCAAGTGGTACGCAAGGGAAGTCAAAACAGTGAAAAAAAGGCACAATAGGAGAGTTCAAGGGCATTTTCATAATTTCACATCCATAGTTCGGAGGTCTGGTCAACTAGAAAGTTGAAGAGCTCGCCGTAACGAAGATACTGGAAAAAACATCACCTCAATCCGAGCTACGGTGAAGGAGTTATGACCTTTTGAAGATAGAGAAAATTCCTTAAAGAATGCTGTTTTTTTTGTACGCTGGATAGAATTTTAGAGTTTTAAGAACGTGAGACTCTTCATATTTTTTCCTATAAATACCAACTTCGGGGGAGTTGTTTTGCAAGACCTTAGGAGACGAATTTGAGAGTCCAAATACATCTAGTCTTCATATTTTTGAGTCCCAAGACTCATGTCTTGATTCACACATCATTGCCAAACCTTTGTGAATCCTTTTGCAACCCAAGAACACAACATTGGTTTGTTCAACCCTTGTGGAGGAGACTGTTCTTCTTCATTGCATCCCTACTGGAAAGGGATAATTCCAGCCGCGACTACAGAATCCGATACCCGAGGGTAATTCTTAGTTAACTTGTATTTTCATTGTAATCCGATTGTAAGCCGTTTTCTTACAAATTATAGTGAAAATAAATGGTTTTGCCCCTGAGGGGGATTTTTCCTTAATTGCATATGTTTGAATGTTCTTGCGTAGATTATCTATTTATTCAATCACATACTGCTGCATGTTTAGGGTTTGTTTGTGTTAAAAGGGTTTTATATATGGTTTGATCATTTGAACGCGAGCAAACACGTTTCTCAAGATGGAGGACGTGGTGAAAATGGATAATGTGGTGTGACAAAACATGTGTCACCGGGGGGAACGCTCGAATGATTTTCTCCAACATATCGTCACTGATTTTTAAAACCTCACATGTCAGCATACTCTTGAAAGGCTCGAGTTCGCATTCACAGAGAAGGAATTGATAAATCCAATCGTCTAAGTTGCTCTCCTGTAAGTAACGAAATGAGTCCAATAATGATTGGACTTCAATACTTAGATCCTCATAAACCGGGTTGAATTCTTCCTTAAAATCATCAAGACTCATATCTGTTGAAGAGTGTGCTTTTCTTCAAACAAAGAATTATTTAATTAAACACAGTTTTTCAATTAAATCCTAAAACATTCATCTAGGGGTGATTGAAGACAATATGATCTTGCAAGAACATTCAATCACAAACAAAACACACGAATGAGGAAAAATCCCCCAAAGGGGCAAAACCTTTTTTATTTTCACTATAATTTGTAAAGAACGGTTTACAATGAAAATAAGAGTGACATACGAAATACTCTCTAGCGTCGATTCCGATGTCGCCGGCTGGAATCTCTAGCAAGAACTCCAGGTGGGTAGCAATGGAAAAGAAGACGGCTTCTCCACAAGTTACTCCAGATGAGTAAAAACAATCCCCTTGAAGGTTTAAAGATTCACACACATATATGGGAACGATTTTGTGAATCAAGAAAGTATAAAACCTTAAAACTTGACGTCTTTTGTTTGGGATGTAAAACGCAGAAATCGTGTGCGAAAAAGACTTGAAAAATGTGTAGAATGAACACAGATATTTATACGAAAATCGACGCGACATCATTGCTCGAACGAGATCGCGCGACGTAGACATATCACTCGAACGAAGGACACGTGTCGCTCGAACGAGATCACACAACATGTTTATGTCGCTCGAACGATAGTGCGATGTCGTTTGAACGAGCTCGTTGACCGAGGTCAGTCCGCTTCTACACTTAGAATTTTTTTTTGCTTTTTGTTAAAAACAAATCAGACTTCGAAAAATATTTTCTAAAAAATTTCCAAATATTTATGCAAATAAAAATAACTCCAATAAATCATTTTATCAATAATGCGAAGTGGAGTAGTGGGAATAGCCGAGCAACACATCGCAAGTAGCATGATGCACGTGTGATGATGAACGTGTGAAGATGATGGATGCATCGATTCGGATCAAGGCCGTCGTGGATGATCGTGTTGACGTGCCGAATGTAGCGATATCAGACATACATACTGTGATCTGGGACAAATAGAAAATTCTTAGATTTTACCCCGAACATTTATAAAATTATGTCCTTACAAATCTCCCTTATGTCTATGCCGGTACATATATAAAAAATTCAAATTATGCTATTTCCATAAAACAAATGACATACAAGATGATATCCCTATTAAACCCTCAAAATGAGAATACTATCTGACATGTTGTAAATCAACATCTTCAAATCTCCAGCTTTTCTCATCAGGGTGTGCAATCCAATAATCATCAATTTTGTACCTACACATATAAGATAAATCAGATACTCGTGACACGCAATAGTTTGAAATATAATGATATGCAAAAATCAAAGATCAATTAAGCTTAAGCAAATCATTGATAAATCAACCAAACAATTATCCCCCATAATTCATTCTCCCCCTTTTTATGATGTCCCCAAATAGACAGATATGAGAAGCACAAATAAATTCAAATGCAGAGTGTCACAAGGTAACAAACTTTATATTTTTGAATTTTTCAAAATTTTTTACGCAAAATATACAACAAAGAATCATACCATGAAAGAACACAAAAATAACCAAGTCGATAATAGCGGAAATGAAGGGGTGTGATGAAATTCGATAGAAAAATCAATGCATACAAACATAACATATGTGTACGATGAATATCGGATACTCCTAACGAATGAACTCAACATCTTCCTTAAGTTTAAAAAAAATGAAAATATGAGATATTGACTCAATCAGATCAGCAAATCAAAGCTCAAAGTGATTTCCACACCAATAACATCCAAACCGATTTAATGCTTTTTTAGGACTTTCAAGGAAGTGCAAACCAATTTAAATTCTCCAACCAAACTCCCTCAGATTTATTTTTTGAATAGAGGTGATCTAAATTCTCAAACATTAGAGAATTGATGGTGAAACCTGATGGTCCATATGAGGCATGTATTGCTTTTATTACCTTTAAATTTTTTTCGGGCTCTTTTAAGCTCTTTGGAAATAGATAATTAAAATACCTCAATTTTTTAGGTTCGATTTAACGGTGGCTTAGTATTCTCAAAGTTCAAATGAGAACCTTTCGCAACCCTTCCCCGTTTTCAAATAAAAATACACAATTTCACCAAATGGTTTTTACATGCATTCCAATCTTGTCAAGTTTACAAGATCATTGACTTACATACAACTTGATTGCCCACAAGAATAACGCATGGTGCCTTCATTAAACCTTCAAAGTAACGGCTAGAAATCAGGAGTGGTTCACACGCAGTTATACCACAATGACACGCATTCCTAGACACACAGTCATCTCGGTGTAGGTTATCCTCCCCACAAGAGTAACTTCATAGAGACTCCATCCTTAATAGAACGTAACTCTCGGTTGTAGAGATCTCCCCACAAAGGTAAAGTTTCAACAAAGTTGAATCTAGGGTTCCAAAACAATTCACTAAAAGATTAGGATGTTTTGTGAATTGAAAATAAAAGTTTTAAAACCTAAAAGAAGAAGACAAAAATTGTTTCTGCAGTAGCACTTTCATCTATTGAAAATATGTAGGTCTTCTTGTGAAAAATGGAGTTGGAAACTCTATTTGTAAAAAACTTAAGGCGGCGCGTCGCTCGAACGAGAAAGCAAAGTCGTTCGAACGAAAAGGCATTGTTCTTTGAACGATAACTTCTGAAAACTTCTCGTGAGATAGCTATGTCATTTGAATGATATAAGCAGGTCGTTCGAACTACCTATCAAACGAGATCTCAGGCCATGATTGTAGATAATTTCGATACGAACGCGTGACCGCCAGTTTTGTATTTTTTTTATTTTTCTTTGAATTGATATGATTTTTCTACGGAAAGGTGTCCGAGAACAAAATCTTTTAGAAAAATATTAGATAAAAATATCCCAACACTTTAAGTGAAATGCTAAGGAATTAAAACACAGCCTTACCAAACTTAACCTCGCGGAGGCTTGAATGTTGAAGATCTTGATATTCGGACCCGTCTTTGATGCTTGAATGTTATTGAATGCTCTTCGACGGTGCAGCGGTATACGACATACTAAATTGATAACGGACTTATAAAATAATGTCCTTACAAATCACCCCCTATGTTAATCCATGTACAAAATAAAAACTCCGAATTATCAAATCAAAGTGCCTATACAAATCTAATATCCCATATGAACCCCAAAATGAAAAATACTAAAATTTGCAAGTCTTCAAATTTTCTTAAAAAATCTTCAAGTTCAAATCTTCAAACCTTTAAGCTTTTCTCATCAGGGTGTGCAACATATGATCATCACTTTTGTACTTACACACATGAGATAAAGCAAATACCTTCGTGACGCATCGAGTTCACAATGCAAACTCCCCCATAAAATCATAATTCGTTCTCCCATTTTTTATTATGTCTCCAAATAGATAGATAAGAAGAAACAAACTAAACATGGAGTGTCACGATAAAAGTGCACATCAAATATGAATCAAACTACTCATATGCAAAGGTATAACTTAAAAGATTTCCACAAACTCTTTTTGATTTTTCAATTTTTTCAAAGCAAAAATAATGTTACAAAAATCATACACTGTGGATTTATACTAAAGCAACTAAGTCACGGAAATGAAATGTATGGGTGTGAACACATTCGGTAGGTAAATCAACTCAATCAATCATATGTGCACGATGAATATGTGTACCTATAACTAATGAACAAAAAAATATCCTTAGGTGTAAAATTGTTGAATTTAGATGACATCGTCTTAATCAAATCAACAAATTAAAGTTTATATGATTTTGACACCAATAACGTCCAAAACTATTTAGTGCCGTTTCGATAACTTTTTAAAGGACGTGCAAACCCATTGACATATCTATCTAAAACTCTCTCATACATAATAAATAAATTTTATTTTTCTAATGAGGTTCTAAATTCTCAACTTAGAGAAAACCTATTGGCCCCAAATTTTGGCATATTTCATTTTTTATTGCCTTCATTTTTTGTGCGGGCTCCTCTCAAACGGTGGCTTTCACGACGTGATAGATATTCACTCGCAGCCCTTTCCTGTGTCACTCATCATTTTTTAAAATTTAAACAAATTACTCACGGGCAATGGTTTTTACATGCACTACTTTTATTACTCTCGTATTATTGCACTTGGTTCATTTTAAGGACGAGATTGAGATGAAAACACTCGACCAACATGTGATAGACAAGTACAATAATCAAATAAATTCGTCCACATGTGCAATAAAGGACATAATGAGTCAAACATGTTGGAAGTAACAATTGATTACATCTCAATGACTCCAAACATTATAAAGCACATGGGTGACATGATGCATTATCTCAAAACACTATCAAAAAGTCACATGGAAATGGAATGATGTTGTGACATGGTCATCCTGAGTGTTTATCCATAAAAGGTGTAAACAAAATACAAAACTCTTTTTGGATTTTTCAAATTTTTTCAAAATATGGAAAAATTTAATACAAAAAGTACATGTCAATATGCTAGCAAAAATTTATCAAAAAGCATAACTAGCGTATGACAAACATGCAAACACAATCATCTATATGATATGGCAAGAGAAGAATCATGTTCAAGCAAACTGGAATCAACTTGTCTAAAATCTAATGCTTCTAAAAGTGATTTCCTAACCCAAATAGATGTAAAATGTCGCGTGGGGGATTTAGGAACCAAGGAAACACTAGACATAAACTTCATAGGACTTTTTCCAAGATAAAAACAAAAACGCCTAAGGTCACCTTTCCTACCACAATATGAGCATGTGTAAATGGGTGAAACGACACCTACGGGTTGACCTTGTGTGACATCTTTAGGAATGGTTGACACTCTAAAACAAACAATGGTTACACTCAAAGCATGAGAACAAAACGATCCATTACCGTCACTAACAAACCTACTAGAGTCTGTCAAATCATTTTTTAACTTCAAAATTTTTGACTCAAGAAAAGAATTAGACTCTTCCAATATGAGGGACTCCTTCTTCAAATTATCAATCAAACCTAGAAGATTATCTCTCCCCCTCAATAAAAATAGACTTTGCCCTAAGAGTCTTTTCTCGTGCCACAAACTCATTGATTAAAATATTTTTATCCTCTTTGGCACAAACACAACCACTTGAATTTTAAAGTCCTCCAATTATTTTTCTAAAAATAGGACTCTATCGTCACTCTCCTTCTTGGCAAATTTTAAGGAATCAAAGTCTTTACACAAATTGCCAAAGTGTTCACGAAAAATATCTATTTGAGTTTGATACATTTACAAATATTCAATCTTACTATTAAAACAAGAATTTTCTTTTTTCAAAACTTCAATTCTATTGCAAAGTTTCAAATTCAAAAGTTTTAATTTTTCAGCACGGTCGTGAACATTTTCACAAATAGTCTCCTCATTAAATGGGCATTCCATTGGAAAAATTACAATTTTTCACAAAACTGATTTTTCAAAAAAAATCAATATCACACAATTTTGCGAAAATAGGAATACGTGATAAATTAGCGTAACCTGTTCGGATACCAATTTGTAAACGAATAAATGCAGTGTGAGATAATTGATTAAATTAATTCGCAAGTTTTCAAGTAAAACTTATTTAATTAGAGTCTATTTTTAAACCAAATTAATTCAACCGCCAAACATGCAACTACTTATCGAACCAAATAAGATATAGCATGCGATACAAAATTTCAGAAAAAATTGCCGAAGGGCAAAACCTTTTATTTCTAGAACTTTAAAAAGTTTATAAGACCATTGACTTACAAACAACTTGATCACCCATAAGAATAACGCACGGTGCCTTCATCAAATCTTTAAAGTAACAGCTAGAAATCAGCATTGGTTCACACGCAGCTATACCACAACGATACGTAGTCCTAGACACGCAGTCTTCTTGGTGTAGGTTATCCTCTCCACAAGAGTAACTTCATAGAGACTCCCTCCATAATAGAACGCAACTCTCGGTTGTAGAGATCTCCCCACAAAGGTAAAATTTCAACAAAGTTGAATCTAGAGTTCCAAAATAATTCACTAAAAGATTTGGATGTTTTGTGAATTGGAAACAAAAGGTTTAAAACCTAAAAGAAGAAGACAAAAATCGTTTATGCAGTAGCAGTTTTGTCTATTGAAAATATGCAGGTCTTCTTGTGAAAAACGGAGTTGGAGACTCCTATTTATAAAAGACTTAAGGCGGCGCGTCGCTCGAACGAGATAGCTAAGTCATTCGAACGAAAAGGCATTGTCGTTTGAATGATAACTTCTGACAACTTCTCGCGAGATAGCTATGTCGTTTGAATGACATAAGCACGTCGTTTAAACTACCTATCAAACGATATCTTAGGCCATGATTGTAGATAGATTCGATATGAACGCGTGGCCGCCAGTTTCGTATTTTTTTATTTTTCTTTGAATTGATATGATTTTTCTACGGAAAGGTGTCCGAGAACAAAATCTTTTACAAAATATTTGATAAAAATATCCCAACACTTTTAGTGAAATGCTAAGGAATTAAAACACAGCCTTACCAAACTTAACCTCGCGGAGGCTTGAATGTTGAAGATCTTGATATTCGGATCCGTCTTTAATGCTTGAATGTTCTTGAATGCTCTTCGACGGTGTAGCGGTATACGACATACTAAATTGATAACGGCCTTATAAAATAATGTCCTTACGAATCTCCCCTATGTCTATGCCGGTACAAAATAAAAACTCTGAATTATCAAATCAAAGTGCCTATACAAATTTAATATCCCCCCATGAACCCAAAAATGGAAAATACTTAAATTTGCAAGTCTTCAAATTTTCTTAAAAAATATTCAAGTTCAAATCTTCAAACCTTTAAGCTTTTCTCATCAGGATGTGCAACATACGATCATCACTTTTTACACACATGAGATAAAGCAAATACCTTCGTGACGCATTGAGTTTGAAAAGATATAAGAATAAATTAATCAATATAATCAAATCTCCCCCGCGATGCAAACTCCCCCTTAAAATCATAATTCGTTCTCCCCCTTTTTATTATGTCTCCAAATAGACAAATAAGAAGAAACAAACTAAAAATGGAGTGTCACGATAAATGTGCATAGCAAATATGAATCAAACTACGCGTATGCAAAGGTGTAACTCAAAAGATTTCCACAAACTCTTTTTAATTTTTCAATTTTTTCAAAGCAAAAATAATGTTACAAAAATCATGCACCATGGATTTATACTAAAACAACCAAGTCACGGAAATGGAATGAATGGGTGTGAACACATTCGATAGGTGAATAAACTAAATCAATCATATGTGCACGATGAATACGTGTACCCCTAACGAATGAACATCACAAATATCCTTAAGTGTAAAATTGTTGAATTTAGATGACGTCGTCTTAATCAAATCAACAAATCAAAGTCTAAATGATTTCCACGCTAATAACGTCCAAGACTATTTAGTGCCGTTTGGAGAACTTTGCAACGGATGTGCAAACCCATTGATATATCCATCTAAAACTCCCTCATATGTAATAAAGCAATTTTATTTTTCTAATGAGGTTCTAAATTCTCAACTTAGAGAAAACCTATTGGCCGAAAATTTTGGCATATTTCATTTTTTATTGCCTTCATTTTTTGTGCGGGCTCTTCTCAAACGGTGGTTTTCGCGATGTGATAGATATTCACTCGCAGCCCATTCCCGTGTCACTCATCATTTTTTTAAAATTTAAACAAATTACTCACGGGCAATGGTTTTTACATGCACTACTTTTATTACTCTCGTATTATTTCACTTGGTTCATTTTAAGGACGAGATTGAGATGAAAACACTCGACCAACATGTGATAGACAAGTACAATAGTCAAACAAATTCGTGCACGTGTGCAATAAAGGACATAATGAGTCAAACATGTAGGAAGTAACAATTGATTACATCTCAATGACTCCAAACATTATAAAGCACATGGATGACATGACGTATTGTCTCAAAACACTATCAAAAAGTCACATGAAATTGGAATGATGTTGTGACATGGCCATCCTGAGTGTTTATCCATAAAAGGTGTAAACAAAATACAAAACTCTTTTTGGATTTTTCAATTTTTTTCAAAATATGGAAAAATTTAATACAAAAAGTACATGTCAACAGACTAGCAAAAATATATCAAAAAGCATAACTAGCGTATGACAAATATGCAAACACAATCATCTATATGATATGACAAGAGAAGAATCATGTGCAAGCAAACGGGAATCAACTTGTCTAAAATCTTGTGCCTCAAAAAGTTATTTCCTAACCCAAATAGATGTGAAACGTCATGTGGGGGATTTAGGAACCAAGGAAACACTAGACATAAACTTCCTAGGACTTTTTCCAAGATCAAAAGAAAAACGCCTAAGGTCACCTTTCCAACCACAATATGAACATGTGTAAACGGGTGGAACGACACGTGTGGGTTGACCTTGTCTGACGTCGTTAGGAATGGTTGACCTCTAAAACAAACTATGGTTTTGGCTTTTACACTCGAAGCATGAGAATAAAACGAGCCATTACCATCACTATCCAAGCTACTCGAGTCTGTCAAATCATTTTTTAACTTCAAGATTTTTTACTCAAGCAAAGAATTAGACTCTTCCAATCTGAGAGACCCCTTGTTCAAATTATCAATCAAACCTAGAAAGTTATCTCGCTCCCCCTCAATAAAAACAAACTTTTTTCTAAGAGTCTTTTCACGTGCCATAAACTCATTGATTAAAATATTTTTATCCTCTTTGGCACAAACATAACTGTTGATACCAAATTTAGTCTGCTGACGTGGATCAATCACTTAAAGACACGTGTCAACCTACATAGCAAATACAAAAAATTTAGATGAGCTACTCAGGCGCCCTGAACAACTTAAGTGTACCGAGCAACTTAAGCGGTCCGAGATACTTAGCGTGCAGAGCATCCAAATCAGGAGAATCAAAAGACAACTACGCATTAAATGCACACTATTATCGTACAGATGTATATGTCTACTAGATAACAGCGCATTATTCTTTCATATGTATAGCCTTAAGGCTATAAATACGTTGTAACCTCCTCATAAGAGGGGGATTGAGGATCTCTTGGTAAACTAATTATCGAGATTCAAGGCAAACAGTCATCAATACAAAGCAGTGGATGTAGGCCATTCTCATAAGGCTGAACCACTTTAAAAATCCTTTATCTTATTTATCTGTGATTAATTAATTAGACATAATCTAGTTTTTTTACATCAACAGATTGGCGCCATCTGTGGGAAACGACTACACTTAGCATTTTTCGCCAAAACAATTCATCATCTATGGTTGAGAATCCGGAATCCAGTAATCGAAACACTGGGGTCCCTCTAAACCCTTATACTCCCCCAAATATTCAAGATCTGGCTGGCATAATGGCTAATTTAGCCCAAGGGCAAACGACCATGCAAGAAACTATGTGTCAACTTATACAAACTGTTCAAGGTGGAGTACCGGTCCAATCAGGACAACGGAGTGTTTAAAGAAATATGCATTGCCCATATTCAAGAACTAGAAGAACGTTATTCTAGGAGGCTTCTCAATCTAGACGTACTAACTCATATCGTACCGAAAAATCTGGTGATCCTTCGCATCAACCAAGTCGAACTTCATCAGTATGAGCTACTAATTCCCATCGAAATGTCACTCTCACTTTAGAAAGGACTAGTGCTTTAGAAAGGTTGAGTAGAGTCTCTCCTTTTGATCATTTGGGCCCTAGGAGGAATAAAAGTCCCCCTAGGATTACGTTGAGGAACTCTTCGCGACCATCTGATCTAAGGGAAGACTCTGCCCAATCGCGCCCAGCAACCAGTAATAAAAGATCCCAGGAGGAAAATTCAGCACGATCAGTTGCTCGAACAAATAGGCCCAAGGTGGGAAACGATGCATGGAAAGGCTCTATTCAAAGGTTGGAGGATAGATTAGGGGAAATGGCTAAGGCCAATAATCCTCTACAAAGAACTTTTGTTCAAGGGACACCATTCGTACAGGCAATTGTGGATTTTCCCACACCATCAAAATTTAAAGCTCCTATGGTGACAAACTGATCATGTCCTCCGTATAAAATAATACCAAGCTACTGCCGATATCTATGCGGTTCCAGACGAGATGAGATGTAGGGCGTTTTCAGGAACTCTCACTGGGTCAGCCCAAATATGGTACAACAATCTTCCTCGAGGGAAGATCGCAACTTTCCTTTAGCTGGCATAACTTTTCATAGGGAATTTCTATTTTGGAGCAAAACCAGTTAAACGAGTAGCACACTTACTAAGTGTTAGACAGAAGCCAAAAGAAAGTACAAGAGACTACATTACTCATTTCAATAACGAGAAATTTGAAGTAATTAATTACGAGGAGAAAATAGTAATTACTGCTTTAAGGAGTGGATTATTACCAGATAAGTTGTACTATACTCTGGCCAAAGATCCACCCAGGACCATGGCAGAACTGATGGCAAAGGCAGCCAAGATCATGAACGCTGAAGAAGCCATGGCTGCGAAGAAGAATACCGACACCAAGGAGACTAAGGTTGAATCTGGTAAAACCAAGAAGAAGGATCAGAAGAATAATGGTGGCAACAGGCCGTCAAAAGGAAAGCAAGCCCTAGAGAAGATGAGGAAATTTGGAAATTATACTCCCTTAAAGGTAGATATAAATCACATTCTGGAGGAGATCAAGAATAACGAGGAGTTAGCCTGGCCAGGGAAAATGAAGGCAGACCTTGAAAAAAGGGACAAGTCCAAATATTTTAAATTCCACAAAGACCATGGTCACATGACCAAACTTTGTATAACCCTCCAGAATGAAATTGAAGCACTCATTAGGCGAGGAAAATTAGCCAAGTATATTGATCGCCAAAATAGTGGAAAGACCAGCGACCGAGGAAGGCAAAGATCTAAATATCCTCGTCGAGCAAAAGAAGACAAGAAGAGATATCACGATGATGATCCCGAAGATGACCCCGACCTCCCCAAAAGACCAAGATAACCAGAACGCGAGATATTTTCAATCCATTTCGGATCATTTGAATGTAATGTTATTACAGGTGGAGATGCAAGAGGTGGAGATATGACTGCAGAGAGGAAAGCTTACCTCAATGAGGCTCAAGCTTGCTCGTACATAAAATAAAAAAACTTGGCTGATGATGATCGCCCGAGAAAGGTGAATAAGGACAAACTGGTCATTAGTTTCTTTAAAAATGACCTGACAGGTGTACTATATCCTCATGATGACCCATTGGTGATCAAGATGAGAATGAAGGAAGTGGTAATTTCACGGATACTGGTGGACAATGGTAGCTCTACAGACATCATGTTCTACCCATGCTTCGACAGCTTGAATTTGAAGTTAGCCCAGTTGGAGCCCTATCATAGGCCCCTCCTTTATTTTACTGGCGAAAAGGTTTTTCCACTTGGGACTATCAAGTTGGATATGCTTATCGGTACATGGCCTGCTTATCGAACATAAAGAGTACACTTTTTCGTAATGGATAAAAATGTCCAATTATAATATCATCATGGGAAGGGTAAGTCTGAAGAAATTCGAAGCAGTACCATCTACTGTATATCAATATTTAAGATTCTCAACCAACTTTGGGGTGGGAGTGGTGAAAGGCGACCAAAAAGTAGCTCGGGAATGCTACTATTCATCTGCTGAACAAGAGGAACACAAAGAATCCAGGAAGAAAACTACTGCTTACTAAGTTGATGAATTCAAAGATGCAGAGATTAAAACATTAGACCTTAGAGACGAGTCTCAGCTCGTGAAGGGCCAGGTCATGGAAGCTACCAAAAGTATCATTCTGGACGACGAGCACCCAGAACGAACAACCCAAATTGGTGCGTCATTGGATGTATCGATAAAACAGGAACTGATAGCATTTCTAAGGCATAGAAAACGGACTTTCGCATAGAGTCATGAATACATGCCAGGGACAGACCCAAGTTTCCTATGCCATGAGCTCAACGTGAACAAGGAGGTCAAGCCAGTGAAGCAGCAAAGAAGAGTGTTTAGCCCTGAAAAGAATCAAGCTATACAGGAAGAAGTAGAGAAACTACAGAAAGCCTTTTTTATTGAGGATGTTAAATATCCTGATTGCCTAACAAATTTGGTGATGGTAAAGAAGAAAAATAATAAGTGGAGGATGTGCCTAGACTTCACTGATCTTAATAAGGCTTGTCCAAAGGATCATTTTCCTTTGCCTCGAATCGATCAACTGGTGGATGCTACTTCGGGGCATGAATTGTTGAGTTTCATGGAAGCTTATTCTGGTTACAATCATATTAAAATGAAACCTGAAGACAGGGAAAGTACCTCTTTTATCACCCAAAGGGGAAATTATTGCTATAATGTTATGCCTTTCGGACTTAAAAATGCTGGTGCAACATATCAGCGGCTGATGAATAAGGTGTTCGCAGAGCAAATTAGTCATAACATGGAGGTTTATGTCGACGATATCTTAACGAAGATCAAGAAAGATGCTGATCATTTAGTTGACCTAGGTCAAACTTTTGATCAATTAGAGAAATATTAAATGAAGTTGAATCCCATCAAATGTATATTTGGAGTGCGAGAAGGCATGTTTCTCGGATATATTGTTAACCAACGAGGTATCGAGGCAAACGCTGAAAAGATCAAGGCCCTATTGGAGTTACAATCTCTAATTACAAAGAAGGAAGAGCAAAGTCTCACAGGGCGAGTTGCAGCACTAAACCGATTTGTGTCACGAGCAAAAGACGTATGCCTCCCATTTTTTAAAACACTTCGAAATTTTTTTGAGTGGAATGATGAATGCATGAAGGCCTTTCAAGAGTTAAAGAAATATCTAGGGACACCTCCATTATTATCTAGACCAGTGATGGGAGAAAGACTATACTTGTATCTGGAAGTTTTAGAGAATGCAGTCAGCTCGGCGTTCATAAGAGTGGAGGATGGAGTACAAAAACCGGTCTACTACACCAGCAAGGCCTTCCGAGGAACATAGATCAGATATCCAAGACTAGAAAAGTTAGCACTGGCACTAATCAAAATGAGCAAAAGGATGAGGCCATACTTCCAAGCCCATACTATAGTGGTGTATACTGACATGCCATTACGACAAGCTCTGCATAAACCGGAGAAATCGAGAAGATTGATGTACTGGGAAGTAGAACTTGGTGAATATTATATAGTTTATGAGCCTAGATCGTTGCTCAAGGGGCAGGAAATAGCTATATTTATCGCAGAGTTTACTCATTCTGATACTCCCGAAGAGTAGGAGTTTAATACAGACCAACCCGTGGATGTTACGAGATCATCAAATTTAACCCCCGACCAACTTCCATTCGTGGACGATCAAGAGAAGATAATTAATGAGCAGCAAGAAGAGCCGGGGAAAGACCAAAGGAAGTATCAAATATTCCACCGAAGAACTCTGTCTGATCAAGAATTTGATAATGAAGTACCTCTATGGAATTTGTATGTGGATGTCTCTTCGTGTGCCACAGGTTGTGGAACAGGAATTATTTTAAATAGTCCTGATGAGATTGATATAGAATATGCTCTACGTTTTCAGTTTAAAGACTCCAATAATGAAGTTGAATATGAAGCTATGATTGTGGTCTAAGTTTGGCCAAAACTATGATGGCAGAGCATGTCATGGTGTTCAGTGATTCACAGTTAATCATAAATCAAATTTTTGGATTGTATGCAGCAAAAGGAGAACTAATGGTTAAGTATTATGCAAAGGCTATGGAGGTTGTCTCGACTTTTACCGCAGTACAGTTGATCAGAATACCGAGATTGGAGAATGTAAGGGACGATGCCCTAGCTCGCCTGACATCAGCAACACGCACCGAGCTATGAAGAATAATCCCAATAGAAATCCTGGCTGGTCAGAGTATAGAAGAAGATTTGATAATTAATTTCATTACCCTTGACTTGGGACCATCTTGGATGGACCCCATCAGGGCCTATATCGAAGAGGGGGCTTTGCCCACTGATAAACTCACTGCCAAAACACTAAAGTTCAAAGCTGCTCATTACGTATTGACCAATGGCATTTTGTACAGAAGAGGAGTTATAGCAGGATTACAAAGATGTGTCCATCACTCAGAAGTGAAAGAATTTATCGAAGAGGTTCACGAAGGGTCTTGTGGAGACCATGTAGCAGGACGAACGCTTTTACAAAGAATAACAATGCAGGGGTATTACTGGCCAATGATGAGAGTTGATTGCGCAGCTTATGCTAAGAAGTGCGATAAATGCCAACGCTTCTCCTCCATCCGAAGAACTCCACAGGCATTGTTAACACCCATCACATCGCTTTGGCCATTCGCCATATGGGGGATAGACTTAGTCAGGCCATTTTTGACGACCAAAGGAAGATTCAAATATCTTGTGGTTGCTGTGGATTACTTTACTAAATGGGTGGAAGCTGAGCCTCTTATTGACATGACATATGACAAAGTCTATCAGTTTATTTGGAGGACTATAATTTGCAGATATGGTCTTGGACATGCATTCATCACTGACCATGGAAATCAATTTTACAATGAGGAATTTGCTGCATATTGTCATCAATCCAATGTACTGAAGATCCACTCCGCGTCAGGCCATCCCCAGAGCAATGGGCAAACTGAAGTGACAAACAGAACCCTACTGAATGGTTCGAAAAAATGGCTGGATAATGCAAAGGGAAATTGGAACAATGAGCTACATTCCGTGTTATGGGCTTATCGCACTACACCACGAACAATAACTGGGGAGTCTCTATACATATTGACGTTTGGAAGTGAGGCTGTCATACCTGCTGAATTGGGTCTACCCACACATAGGGTGCTTAATTTCAATACTCCTATTAGTGATTTAATGAGATGATTAGATCTGGATATGCTCGAAGAAGTTAGGGAAGAAGCAATAATCAGGAATGCTGCATACCAATAGCGAACAACCTTATTCTACAACAAAAGGGTGAAGCAGTGCGATTTGAAAGAAGGGGATTATGTGCTGAAGAAAGTGATCCAAAAGCACAACAAACTGGAAGCTAACTGGCATGGACCTTACAGAGTAACCGAGGTTGTTCATCCAGGGACATACATAATTGAAATTTGGAAGGAGAAGAATTCAAAAACGCATGGAATGCGAGCATCTGCACAAGTACTATCAGTAATTGAAATTCCTATGTAATACAGTTTCTTCAATATGAATAAAGTGATGTTTCGGCCATATTTCTTTCTTTGTTGAAATTATTTGGAATATTAGTGCTACACACTACACAAACCCAAGTCCAGAGCAGCAATACCACCAACTCCGGTTGGTCGGTGGCTCAATACCACCAGCTCCAGTTGGTCGACAATTCAATACCACCAACTCCGGTTGGTCAGCAATTCAATACCACCAACTCCGATTGGTTGATAATTCATTACCACCAACTCCGATTGGTCGGTAAATCAATAGCCACCAACTTCGATTGGTCGGTGACTCAATAGCCATCAACTCCAGTTGGTCGGTGACTCAATACCACCAACTCCATTTGGTCGGCATCTCATTACCACCAACTCCGGTTGGTCGATAAATCAATAACCACCAACTCCGGTTGATTGGTACCAAACTAGGCAAGAAGCTGTACGACCTCCTGGGGCGTCCACTATCTAGGCAACCAGGTAATCCATACGAGATTACTACAACTAAGCAGGAACATGGGATGAAAATCATTCCATTGCTTAGACCCAAAGAATGACAAGTCACTATAGTCAAACAACAAATGGGATAAGTATGGTATATATATATTCACCAACCAACAAACCAAAAAATAAGAACATTCTATAAATTATTTTAAAGAAAAAATGAAATTGTCAAAGACTGTTTTTTTTTCCATTAAAATCAAGTACATTACATATGATATGAAGTTTGATTAATTATATAAACATATCTTATTCTATGGGTTTCTTTCCCTCTAATTTTGAAACAGGTTCCACCCCAGCTGGAGGATCATCTAATTCATATGGAGAATTTATAAAGTTTAGATCTCGCAGCATTCTGACATTCATTATGGATGAACAATCGAGCAAGTGTTCTGGATAAGATATCTCAAAATTTGAATGAAGGATGTAGTCACCGAGATACTTGGAGATCAAAATCCGAGGAATAACACGGGTTGGGATCCAATTAAGGTCAAGTTTGAAGGGAGGCACTAGTAAATCAAGAACTCCAGGTTCATAATAATGTCACAAGAAATGACCTTGATCCAATTTCAGGACACATAAGGCATTCAACCACCCCTGCTTATATCCTTCGTTGTTCGACTACTGCAAGCGAGCATCAAGGTGATACAGAGCTTTATTATACCCAGCCATCCAAAATTCCCTGGGCTGCTTGTGGAATTGATAAGTTAATCTCTCAAGTTGCTCATGGAGATTTTTCACAAGAATGTCTTTACTTTACAGAGCATAACTTGGTTGGAGAGTTGGTCATTGAAACTTTGAATCTTCTTAGACATTTCTTCTAGGGCTTGGTTCTTTTCCATCAACTGAAGGGCTTAATTCTCTAAGGCCGATTGAGTTCTCGCTTCTTTAATAGAAATCCGTAAAGCCCTTGGTCATCCCCGAGAAGAAGATCCTGCTCTACAACGAGCAGGTGTGGAAGATCCTGCTCATTTCAGAGTTTCTAACTCATCCCGTAAGTTAGCATTTTCTACTTCCAAAAAAGAAAAACCATCATCATTAACGGGGACTAAGGCTCCCGAAGAAGAAGCAGCAGATTTGGGTTATTTTATTTCCTCTTGCAAAGCGATGTTCTCCTGCTCCAGCAGCTTGCCAATATGCCTGTGCTCTTCAATTTCAAGCTTTAACTCGCTCTTCGTTTTCTCATGAGCAGAAATGAACTTGTCATATCCTTTGTCAACACTCAATTGATGATACTTTTTCTCATAACCTTGATGTAAAAGTGTTATAGATTCTCTGTACTACTATTGAAGCTACTCGATCGTTCCTTGAAGATCTTCAATCATCTCGTAGTAGGTCACATTGCTGGATACAACACGATCAAGTAAGCACTTCAAGTATTGGTAAACTTCAACTGCTCGGTCAAAAGCACCTGATCCGAGGATATCAGTTATTTGGGACTTATTAAGGTTTGCTTGACCAGCTTTGAAGTAATCATTGCATTTATTCATCAACTATGTATCATGAGCTGATAAGAGCTCCATCCTGTTCATAAACTAGTAAAGAGAAGAATAAAAAAATCAACAATAGTGCGAACAGGGCAAGTAAGAGAGAAATTCCAAACGAACAACAGAAGTTCAATTTTTATTCATCATAATAAAGGAAAATATAGTTCAAGATTACATTCACGAAAATAGCAAAACAAAAGACCCGAACAACTTTACACATTCTCTTTAGATCCTACGACTTCTTCAGATGGTTTGGATGAAGGGGTTGGTTGCTCGAAGGGCAAGGGCAGCTGCTCGGTAGATTTTCTAATTGGTTGGACTTGCTCAGAAGGTTGAACAACAGGGACCTGCTCTCCTATCATCATAGAAGATTCATCTGAAGCAACTTCATCTTCTTCTTCTTCTCTAGGAGAGGGAGGAGGGCCATGAGTATGCCGCTGGAACAACTCAGAATTCTCGGCAACCTTCAACTCGTTCAAGTCTGCCACCCATCCATCCCTAAAATATTTAACACTGGCGTACTCCATTTGAGAAGACATAACAGCCAGGCCTTTGTTCCAACCTTTCTCCCAACCAACACTAAAAGATTTTTTAACAGCAACTTTCCTTTTTAATCTCTCAGATGAAGTCCTTTCTCTCAGAATCTCCTTGACAGACTTCAATTTTTCTTCTACCTCTATCTTATGTTGCTCAGCAAATTTAAGTTTGAATTCAAGCTCGCTATTATGTTGTTCGGCCTCCTTCAATATCTCCTCCAGCTCTTTGGATGCAGTCACAGCTTGATCTCGGTCTGCTTTAACAGATTTAAATTGCTTCTCCCAAGCATCTTTGTCTTCCTCGTACTTCTGATGAGATTACCTCAAAGACTGGGTGAGTCCAGCAAAAGCTTTTTCTACCCCACTCGAGGAATTGGAAGCCCTGATGGCTTCATCCTTCTTCAAAATACTATTGAAGCAAGTCACAAGCTGAAAAAAGGAAGAATTTTAAGTCAATATATGAACATAGTACTAGAAATAAAGGACTCAGACTAAATATATTTACTGAAGTAATGTGTTGAGCAGCCAATGTAGTAAGTCTCTCAAGAGAAAAGGTGTCTTCAACACCTTGGGGTTCTGGAAAAGTCCAGGATCTTATCAAGCCCACAGTAGAGCTCGGAGGAACAAGAGCTGGAACACTACCTTCAACATTTGAAGGTTGAGAGATAGGTTCAACAGGTCTCTCAGAAGAACTTCTTTTTAATATCCTCAGAGGAGTAGGAGCTGTCTCTGTTGGTGGAATGATAACAATCTCACTCGATGATGAGATGACAACAGTCTTAATCGGAGGCATATGGGTCTTCTTGCCAGCTTCATTGACAACGATAGATGAGGGTACATCTGTATTCTTTGTCCCTTCATCTGGGATATCTTGTTTATTCTTCTTTGCCTCATCGGTGGAAAATGCAGACTTGCCAAAAAAGGCAGGAGCTTTCCTCTTCTTCATGATATCAGTAATAAGAAAGCTCAAGTCAGAAGAAGAACCTTCCACACTAGTCTGAGAGGTTGGTACCCGATCAAGATCAATTACCATAAGACGAGGACGAGCAATGAAAGACGAGGTGTAACTTTTGTATTGCAACAAATAAGAAGCAGATTTAATGTTCTCCCCAGTAACAGATTGATGCAAACCCAAGATAAGTTTTAAATGCTTTATATTAACCTCAATTTCCTTTAGAGATTTTATTTTACTATCAACTGTAACAAATAAAATCAAATGTCAGTGATACATTTCATCAAACACAAAGAAAATAAGATTTCAAATATAAAAACAACCTATCCCATTGCCATAAGGTGAACACCTGGGACCTTGGTACACATCATTTTCCTTTAATGGGGGGTGTTGCCAATTTTTCATCACTACCCCATGATCAATGTAGTATCTATTGGCATCGGGAAGATTGATAACTAAAGCTCTGTTCAAAAATCTAGTTTTTAAATAGAAAGTATTGTCACTGGTAACCCATCTATAGCAATACATAATTTCTGGAATTCCGAGATGAGTTCCCTAAAGTTGATTCAACCTATGTACGCCATTAACTACCCTCCATGTATTTGGAGCTACTCTTGCAGGTACAATATCGAAATATTGGCAAAACTCCAAACATAGGGGATTTGACGGGAAATAAAAGCCACACTCGGCTACAAAAAGACTTGGGAACCAGTGTCCCTCCGCCAAAGAAAGTAAATCAGAAGGACCAAAAAGTTCTTCCAAAATGACCCAAGAAGGGATTGAAAAGTTAGACCGAAACTTATCTAACGATTCAACAAGATAAAGCATGGTGAATAAAGTAAATAAAGAAGAGGGAAGAAGATCTTACAGAAGAAAGAGATATTGGTTGACAATGAACGATGGAAAGAACGAAGGCACAAGATAGAGAGAAAATGAAGAGTTCATAAATACAAATTTGAAAAGTAGAAGACAACTGGATTTCTGTCGCGTTTAAATACTTTACCTCGGGAATAGAGAAAGCAATGATTACAAGGGAAGACGTTTGCGTTTTTGACGGTTAAAAGAAGAAAAAGGCATAAAAATCGAAGTGATCATGAAAATTCAAAATATTTATGAAGCCTGATATTATGCGTTCAAAAAGGAATTATATACAAGGAAAGTCTTCCTAAAATTCAATAATAACAGTGATCCAAGTAATTTCAAGCAAAATATTCCAAACTCTCCTTCAACCTCAACTGTGAAACATTGGGGGCTTCTGTTGATACCAAATTTAGTCTGCTGATGTGGACCAATCACTTGAAGACACGTGTAAACCTACATAACAAATACAAATACTTTAGACGAGTTACTCAGGCCCCCCGAACAACTTAAGTGTACCGAACAACTTAAGAGGTCCGAGCTACTTAGCGTGCAGAGCATCCAAATTAGGAGAATCAAAAGATAGCTACGCATTGCGCATTTTTATCGTACGAATGTATATGTCTACTAGATAACAACGCATTATTCTTTCATATGTACAACCTCAAGGCTATAAATACATTGTAACCTCCTCATAAGAAGGGGACTGGGGATCTCTTAGTAAACTAATTATCGAGATTCAAGGCAAACAGTCAACAATACAAAACAGTGGACGTAGGCCTTTCTCACAAGGCTGAACCACTTTAAAAATCCTTTATCTTATTTATCTGTGATTAATTAATTAGACATAATCTAGTTTTTTACATCAACAATAACCTATAGAAATTTTAAAGTCCTCTAATTATTTTTCTAAAAATAGGACTCTCTCGTCACTCTCCTTCTTGGAAACTTTTAAGGAATCAAAGTCATTACACAAATTGCCAAAGTGTTCACGAAAAGTATCTATTTGAGTTTGAAACGTTTGCAAATATTCAATCTTACTATTAAAACAATAAATTTCTTTTTCCAAAACTTTAATTCTTTTGCAAATTTTCAAATTCAAAAGTTTTAATTTTTCAGCACGGTCGTGAACTTTTTAAAAAATAGGCTCCTCATTAAATGGGCGTTTTCCATTGCAAAAATTACGATTTTTCAAAAAAAAAAATCAATATCACACAATTTTGCGAAAAATAGGAATACGCGATAAATTAACGTTACCTTCTCGGATACCAATTTGTAAATGAATAAATGCGGTGTGTGATAATTGATTAAATTAATTCCCAAGTTTCCAAGTAAACCTTATTTAATTAGAGTGTGTTTTTAAACCAAATTAATTCAACCCCTAAACATGCAACTACGTATCAAACCAAATAAGATATAACACGCGGCACAAAATTTCAGGAAAAATCCCCGAAGGGCAAAACCTTTTATTTCTAGAACTTTAAAAAGTTTACAAGACCATTGACTTACATACAACTTGATCGCCCACAAGAATAACGCACGGTGCATTCGTTAAACCTTCAAAGTAATGACTAGAAATCAATAGTGATTCACACGCAGCTATACCACAACGATACGTAGTCCTAGACACACAGTCTTCTGGGTGTAGGTTATCCTCCCCATAAGAGTAACTTCATAGAGACTCCCTCCACAATAGAATGCAACTCTCAGTTGTAGAGATCTTCCAATAAAAGTAAAGTTTCAACAAAGTTGAATCTAGGGTTCCTAAACAATTCACTAAAAGATTGGGATGTTTTATGAATTGAAAACAAAAGGTTTAAAACCTAAAAGAAGAAGACAAAAATCGTTTATGCAGTAGCAGTTTTGTCTATTGAAAATATGCAGGTTTTCTTGTGAAAAACGGAGTTAGAGACTCCTATTTATAAAAGACTTATGGCAGCGCGTCGCTCGAACGATATAGCTAACTCGTTCGAACGAAAAGGCATTGTCATTTGAACGAAAACTTCTGATTACTTCTCGCGAGATAGCTATGTCGTTTGAACGACATAAGCAGGTCATTCGAACTACCTATCAAATGAGATCTCAGGCGATGATTGTAGATAATTTCGATACGAATGCGTAGCCGTCAGTTTCGTATTTTTTTTTATTTTTTTTTGAATTGATATGATTTTTCTATGAAAAGGTATCTGAGAACAAAATCTTTTAGAAAAATATTTGATAAAAATATCCTAGAACGTTAAGTGAAATGCTAAGGAATTAAAACGCAACCTTACCAAACTTAACCGCGCGGAGGCTTGAATATTGAAGATCTTGATATTCAGATCCGTCTTTGATGCTTGAATGTTCTTGAATTCTCTTCGATCGTGTAGAGGTATACGACATACTAAATTGATAACAAACTTCTAAAATAATGTCCTTACAAAATCAGGTGGCCAAACATTCCAATTTATGGTGTTACTAACCGGTGGGTAGTGACATAAAAGAACTTCTTAGACATATTTGACTTCATTTTCTCCCTTATCAAATGAAGGATTATCTAAATTAAACACATTCAAACCCATGGTCATGTTTCAAAATGAGAGGATCAGTTGCCCACTACGACATCGAATGACAATTTTAGAAGTGGCCACAAAGGGTTAATCGAGGATGTTCGGAATTGTTGTGGATGAGTTTAGTACGTGTTGCGTGTCTAAGACCACAAAGTCCTCCGAAAAAGACAAATTCACCCATTTTAATCAATACATCCTCTACAATACCTCTAGGCACCTTAATGGATCAGTCGGCTAAGTATAAAGTCATCTTGGTGGGATTTAATCCCCCAAACCTATTTTTCTCGTATATGGTGTACAAAAGAAGGTTCATGTTTGCTCCTAGGTTTAAGAGAGATTTCTCGAAGTGATGCTCCCCTATCTTGATAGAGATTATCTACATACCAGGATCCTTATACTTGACGAGAGTTTTATTGATCGAGCTTGCTTGCTTGACAAGAAAAGATTTTTTGGGTACATTGATATTTCTCTTAAAGGTATAAAGGTCCTTCATAAATGACTTAAGACGGAATTTATTCTATAGCGTCAAGCAGTGGAATCTTGATTTGTACTTGCTTGAACACTTTCAACATCTTATCAGCTTATGCCTTTTCCTTTTGTGGCACTAAATGTTGGGAAATTGATATATAGAGATGTAGGTCACTATGGATGGCTCATAAGAGGGTGGGGGAGAGACTTGACCTTGACCATTTTCATGGTTCAGTGAGGGGTCTTTCTTCTCCTCGAGTATTTCAGTTTCATTTTTGATCGACTTTCGGACCTTAGTGTCTACTTCCTTATTAGACCTAAGCATGATAATGGTTTTCACATGCTCTTGGGTATGTGATGAATTAGAAACATCTTGTATGAAATATTGGGTTTTAGACATGTTACCACAAGCGCATGTTAACCGACTACAAAGCCTAAAAATTGTTATCAAATTAAAAATTACCACATGCGCATGGGTTATTATAGTATACTTAATGCAAGTACGAGTCGAACACACAAATATTTTATCAAAATTTTAAATTAAAAACCATCTAACTAGAAAATTACGGGTGTAAAATTGAGAGTTATAATCTAAAACTAAAATAAAAGCAATTAATGTAAGCAACCAATAATATGTTAATAATTATGGGAGACATTAGGATTTCGGATCCATTTATCAATTTAATTTCACCATTCCCGATTTTATAACTAAAATTAAACCGACTCTCGTCGCGTTCAATTCAAAAAATTAAAAATTTAAATTCACACAAAATTTAACGTTTCTAATTTAAATGGGTGGAATCACTATTCCTTTAAAAATATCAATTTTAAGTTTTAAATGTAGACTTTAAGCATGCATTATCAAAACAATCAAGTGGAACCATAACCCATCAAACATTAGTCACACTAAAAATTAAAATATGAATTAACAATTTTAAGTCTTAACGTTGTATATAAGCGTGAGATATCAAACAATTTAATGCAAGCATAACTCATAAATAATTATACACTTTAAATCTTAAAATTGAATTATGAATCGCTTTCAAAGGTTAAAAACATACTCTTGTATCATTTTGTTTGAGTACCGAATTTTTAAAAATATTTAAAATATTTCGGGAATAAAAGCGAAATTAAACTAAATACACAATACTAATCAATCATGATAAACTTCACCTAGTTTTAGTAGAAAAATTACGCTAACAGGATCATAGACATAATACGACTGTAAGAATGAATAAAAAATTTCATTAATGATTCAAACTTACAAATGATCATGTCCTGTATACAATGAATCTTGACGAAATTTTACCACAAAAGAACAATTCTTGGCATTCAAATAATAATAAATTATCTCAGAATTTACGCTAAAAAATGTGTCAAAAATTATGTGTGAAACGGTGAGCCCAATGTTTATTTTTATAGCCAAATGGGTGAGGTGTTTGATTTGAGATAAAACTCTTTTAATTGGTCGTATTTGAGTTGGTAATATCTCTTGGGGTCTTGGGAAGAGTTGAAAACAATTGGGAAGTCTTTTTTTTAAAAATTATTATCCCTAATTTATGTCACTATTCACAACTTTAATTGTAGTTTTTACCCGAAAACTTCAAAATCTTATTTTCGCCCGATCTTCAAAGTTGTGAATCCTTTAAAAATCTTTCCGAAAAGCAATGGCACGACCTTAACAATCAATCGAACGATTTTATAAAAATCATTTATTACAGTTGTATCAAGTGTGTCGTATCGCAACGTATCCTCATAATTTTTGCATATCAACTTCTTTGTTGTCCAAACTCCCGGGTGTAACACCCCGCCCGCCCGGGGAGAGCGAACGGAGCGCTAATGCGATAAAATAAATCCAAATCCACAAGTGACAAGGTATAGAGAATCTAAATAAACCCACAATAATATAAATCCACTAATCTCAATCTCTTCAAATTAAATGCCAAATCTCTCGAATAAAAATTACAACTATCTAACTCGAATGAAAATACAAATCTCCAAAGCTCTAAACATTAAAATAATACAAATCTTCCAAAAATATTCTTCCCAAAATAATTCACGCTAAAATCAATCTCCATAGCGCCCCAAAATCCGCGCTAACCTGCCACTAAAAGAAAATATAGGGAAGTACACAATATGACAGGAATTATGCTCAACAAATACGGATTAGCAACGAATAAAACGTAACAACACTAGTACGAATATTCAAATCAAAATTCAAATCTCAAAGCATTTATCAATATAATTTCTCAACAACACTTTAACCGGGTCACCAGGCCTCACCACATCCGTATATGCTTTATCAAGCCATAGCCCAGGAAACAGAAATTTTGGCGGGTGCCCAACATCCGTGCCATATTAAAATCTCATGATAACGTGCTCATCAATAATATAATGATACCACATGAATTAAAATAATTTCAACAATTATTTTCCAGATTTCAATGAATTTAACAATTCAAATATGAGTTCAATTAACAAGAATTCAAAGAGAATGACACTCGCGAGATTTAAGGATCATATTATGTAAAACCCCATACCTCAAATCATGATGAGAAACCAACGATCACATCCTCAAGATCAACACAAAAGATCTACAAAAGCTTCTCCAAGAACTTCCAACAAAAATAGTCCCAAGAACACCTCTAATCTAAGGTTGGAACTCACAAATCTCAAGGGACAATGTATATATAAAAAGAAGAGGAATATAAAATATATTTGCTGCCAAAAGTTGGGCCAAAAGTATGTTAAAAGGTTTACCCACGACTTCCTTTTATAATGCAAAGAAATGAAAAGTTGGAATCCAAAAGACTCATTTAATTAAGGCAAAGAAATGAAGAGTTGGAAGTCAAAACAACTCCAAGAGTTAGAAATATTAAAAATCATTTTAAAATCCGTTTTAACTCCAATTTCGAAACCGTTTGAAATTCTCGCCTTTAGAAATAATAACCAACGTATTTGAGCAATAAAAATAATTTTATCAAAAAGTTTATTTTCCTCCATTTTCCAGAAATAGTCAAAAATTACGCGGGTTGTTACACTTCCCCACTAACAATGGAATTTCGCCCTCGAAATTCGCCGAATGCCTAACTCTCAAAATCAGGCCACTACACTAACTCCAAAAATAAATCACGTCTCCCAAAAATAAATTCCTCACCTCTAATCTAGACGCCTAACACGAAACGATCATCTAAAATAATCTATTTCTAAAAATATGCGCCACAAAAACGCAACAGACCCAAAACCCAAGACCTGAGGGTTGCCGTATACCTAAGCTCTGATACCATTTGTAACACCCCGCCCGCCCGGAGGGAGCGAACGGAGCGCTAATGCGATAAAATAAATCCAAATCCAAGTGACAAGGTATAGAGCATCTAAATAAACCCACAATAATATAAATCCACTAATCTCAATCTCTTCAAATTAAATGCCAAATCTCTCGAATAAAAATTACAACTATCTAACTCGAATGAAAATACAAATCTCCAAAACTCTAAACATCAAAATAATACAAATCTTCCAAAAATATTCTTCCCAAAATAATCCACGCTAAAATCAATCTCCATAGCGCTCCAAAATCCGCGCTAACCTACCACTAAAAGAAAATATAGGGAAGTACACAATATGACAGAAATTATGCTCAACAAATACGGATTAGCAACGAATAAAACGTAACAACACTAGTACGAATATTCAAATCAAAATTCAAATCTCAAAGCATTTATCAATATGATTTCTCAACAACACTTTAACCGGGTCACCAGGCCTCACCACATCCGTATATGCTTTATCAAGCCATAGCGCAGGAAACAGAAATTTTGGCGGGTGCCCAACATCCGTACCATATTAAAATCTCATGACAACGTGCTCATCAATAATATAATGATACCACATGAATCAAAATAATTTCAACAATTATTTTCCAGATTTCAATGAATTTAACAATTCAAATATGAGTTCAATTAACAAGAATTCAAAGAGAATGACACTCGCGAGATTTAAGGAGCATATTATGTAAAACCCCATACCTCAAATCATGATGAGAAACCAACGATCACATCCTCAAGATCAACACAAAAGATCTACAAAAGCTTCTCCAAGAACTTCCAACAAAAATAGCCTCAAGAACACCTTTAATCTAAGGTTGGAACTCACAAATCTCAAGGGACAATGTGTATATAAAAAGAAGAGGAATATAAAATATATTTGCTGCCAAAAGTTGGGCAAAAGTATGTTAAAAGGTTTACCCACGACTTCCTTTTATAATGAAAAGAAATGAAAAGTTGGAATCCAAAAGACTCATTTAATTAAGGCAAAGAAATGAAGAGTTGGAAGTCAAAACAACTCCAAGAGTTAGAAATATTAAAAATCATTTTAAAATCCGTTTTAACTCCAATTTCGAAACCGTTTGAAATTCTCACCTTTAAAAATAATAACAAACGTATTTGAGCAATAAAAATAATTTTATCAAAAAGTTTATTTTCCTCCATTTTCCAGAAATAGTCCAAAATTACGCGGGTTGTTACACCGGGGTACCTGTAAAAATGCAAAATAAAAATAAGTAGTTAAAATTTAGGTCCATAATATATAAAAATTACAAAATCACCCCTTTAATTGCATTTTAACAAGTTCATATTTTACTTATTTCAACTCATAATTCAATCAAATTTCGGGAGGAATTTTATATTGCTCAAATAAATATTTAAAAATTAAATTTATGTTTTTAAAGTTTTTGAAATTACGATTTCAATTTCCATATTGTTTAAATTGTAATTCTAACTTAAATTATTTTCAAATTTATAATTTTGTTTTAAATTATGAAAATAACTCTAAATTTTTTTTATTATCTATATTATACCTCTAATACAATAATATTAGAGGTATTCATAGCAATTAATACAATAACTTTTATTTTATTCATTATCACTATATTAACATTGTATTAGAGGTATTAATAGCAATTAATACAATAACTTTCATTTTATTCAGTATCACTACATTAATTAAAGTTACACCATTTGTATTCTTGAAAACTGAACAGATGCACGAGCCTCACCCTTTCATATTCCACAAAAATGGTTCTTTTCACTGAGACGCTTTATGAGACTTTATAAGCGGGCAAATAGGTTGTATTCTTAAAAACTGAGCAGATGCACAAACCTCACCATTTCATATCCCACAAAAATGTTTCTTTTCACCGAGACACTTTATTAAGACTCTATAAGCAGGCCAATGGGTATTTTTGTAGTAAGTTTTAACATGTGAGATAAGAAAGTATAAGGTGTTAACCCATTTGAACCAATCCATTATGAGTCACATCAAACAATTCAATCAGCAAAGCTTCATCTTATTTAGTAAAAGCCAACGAGCGTGTAAATTAGTCGAAAATATAGAAGCATTTATTTATGTATGAGTTATATATATTAAATGTATCTTGATTTGGGTAATTGCATCAGGTTGTATTTTATATGAGATTTTAAAATCAATTATTCCAGACTTACGAGTTAGAGACAAGCTACTTACAAAAATCTAACAATTTTGAAAATGTTTGGAGAGGATTTGAAGGGTTTCTTTATTCATAAAAAAACACCACAAAGTGTGCCCCATAGACATGACTGAACATGTCTTAATTCTCGGGAGTGAATATATTTTTATTTATTGATTTATTTTATATGCTTTTTACTTTTCTCAATACCTTTTCATCTAAACCTACTTGCTCTAAAAATTTTCAAACACTAATAGTTGGAACAAATCGAATTTGTATTTTTTAAAATCACTTTGAATTATTTACTCAAAAAATGTTATACTAATATTCATCGGAGGAAGCGAAAAAGCGATTGAGAACCGTAGGATACAAGGAAGTTTGAGAAAGAGAAGATTGGAATTTGTTATTCCTGGTTGCTATAATCACAACAGTGTTGGCTGTAAGTGAATTGTTGTACACATTATTTACCGTGTAAATAATTTGTAATTAATATATTTTTAATTGATTGTTTCATAAAAAAATATTTTACCATGTATTTTCCTTTGTATTTCATATGTTAAGTTTATAATTGTATGTAAAAGTAATATCAATTGATGTTTTTGAAGTATTTGAAAAAATGTCACTGCTTTGTAATTACTATTTTTTTTGAATAGGTTGTTGCATTCAACATGTTTGTAAAAGTGCCGCTACCATATATTTCAAGCAATATGTAGATATTTTTTTTACCATTTGCTTTTCTTTGTATTTCATATGTTAAGATTATAATTGTATGAAAAAGTAATATAAGTTGATGCCTTCCAAGTGTTAGTATGAGTTTACACTTGATTGTAAAGAAAAATCCTTAGTAAATACATTTATGAGGATACACTTTTTCATAGTTAATGCTTATGTCAATACATATGTCACTTTTATATATTAAAATATTACATTAATAAAAATATATTGAAATAATATATTGGCTTCAATAATATTCTTAACATGCATTTGCACTCGCGCATCGCGCAGAATAGATGCTAGTTTATTATGTAATGGGTCTAACAAAACTTAAATAGGGACATAATTTATATACAGCTAGCATGCAAACCACACAACGCGGGGTCCTTTTTTTTAATGAAATTGTTAAAATAAACTTGAAGACTACGGGAAAAAGTGTTTGCGAAATCATAAAAAAGATCAAGCGGCTCCTTCACCCATTGTTAATTAGTTTTGGTTTAGATGCTCCAATATTTAAAAATTATCAATTATATCTATAAAAAATAATTTTTAGTTTAAAATAAATTATTTCTCATATTTTTAATATATAACCGTTTTTACTATTTAAAAATAGTAAGTTATCTTTTCTATTTTTGGGGAAATAGAAAAATATATTACGAAATTACTTGTCAAAAAACAAAATATTATTTCTTTGTTCTCTTTTCTGCCACAAATGTTACTTATGAAAAAGAATTAAAATTATTTATTTGGTAATTGTACATCGGTGAGATAAGATGATGAACTATGTGGTTTAAATATTAGCTCCAAAAAATATCAACAATTGTGTGTTATATAAGAAGGGGAGATATTTGTTTAAAAAAAAACAGTAAATTATTGAGATATAAGTAAGAAAGAATACAAATGAGATAAAATTTATAAAACAATCAAATATGCGTATTGGTTGTTAACAAAACTGGCTGAGATCATCCACATGTGCTTTCTCTTATCGTCTTTGCTTTGCTTCCTTAAATAACCACATTGACATAGAGAGAGAGAGAAAGAAATTCCAAAGTTGAAAGTGAAAAGTTAAGTGGGTTTAGAACCCATATGGTTCATTTTATTTTTCGCACCCATTAGTAAGGTCGTTAGAGATCGACGCTGATAGTTTATCTTTCCAAAAAAATGAAAAAGAATTTGAAGCAGTAAGTGAGAAACATAAAAATTACTCGTAAAATGATTCAAATTATACAGAGAGAAGGAGAAGAACATGTTATCATTCTTGTCCACTATAGTGAGAGAAAGAGAAGAACCTGCCATTTTTAGAGAGAGAGATTGTTTTAGAAGATATGCAGGTGGGTAAACACGGTTGGTTGGCTCTTAAATTCAGGCTTATTAATGAGTAATATAGGAGTCTCAATGTCTCGTAAAATTTTGGACTGAAACAAAAGAAATTTGGTGAGGCTTTTGGGTGGATTGAGAAAATATATAATCTTACTTCCACGGATTTTAAGGTGCATACAAATATACAAAGATTAAAAAATTAATTATATTATTTCTTAAAATACGTTATGTGGGAAACTTATGTTTATAAAATGATCTCCTAAACATATACACATAGTTTATAAGACTCCAAAAAGTAATTTTCACATCCATGGAACTCTCAGGCATAATGAGCTACTAATGTCATAAGAATTCCATGTCCTTACATATAATTGAGAAGGTTCTTTTATAACCTTTTCTTCATTAATGGTGAAATATTTTACTACAATTTAGCATTATCTCGTTTAACTACCATTTGTGTCGCGTTTGGTCTTGATGACCCCGTCATACCCGACTTTAGTGCATCAATTATGTAATTCAACGAGATTCTAAACTTAGTTGTAGTCCATTAGTTTCACTTCTTATGACTTGTGAAGATAAAACCAGGTCATTATTTATCCATACGCCAAATTCATGTTCATGCAGATACACTACATAATCATTTAGGATAGTAGATCTTTTAGGATCTTCTTAATACTATTCCTTATGATTTTATCTACATTTGTCTCACGGGGACAATACTATCATTTTGTGGTTGATCATTTATTTGTTCAAAAAGAACAAGTTTTCAAGAAAGTTATCGGTAATGGGATAAGTACCCTACCGTCCTTTATAACCATATTATATGATTTGTTACTCTGACTAATTTCACCATTCATAATGTGTAAAACGTATGACTGCGGTGTGTTATATTGATTAGAATTAATTCGTAGATTTCTAATTCGGCACACTTATTTAATTAAAGTCTATTTAAACCAAATAAAATCATCCCCTAAACATGCAACTATATGTGTGCATGTGTCAAACCATAAATAAATAAAGCATGCGACACAAATTTCAGGAAAATTTCCAGAATGGCAAAACCTTTTTATTTCTAGAATTTTGAAGAATTCACAAGATCATTGACTTACATACAACCTGATAATCGCCCACAAGTGTAACGCACGGTGTCTTCGTCAAACCTTCAAAGCAACGACTAGAAATGTCGTCGGTTGGAATCTCCCGCAAGAACTCCAGATGGTCAGCAATGGAAAAGAAATGACTTCTCTACAAAAGTGAACTTTATAAAGACTCCCTCCATAATAGCACGCAGCTCTCCGGTTGTAGAGTTCTCCCCAAAAAGAATGAACCACTACAAAGTGTGTTCTTAAACACTAAAATAATTCACCAAAGCATATGAGATTTTTGTGAATTGAAAATAAAAAGGGATTAAACCCTAAAATAAGAAGTCAAAAGGATTCTGCAGTTTCGCAGTTTTTGGTCTTTCAAAACGCTGGGACGTCTTAATGAAAACGAAACCATTTAATGAGTATTTATACAAAATCATGCTGCCTCGGTATTAGAGCTCATTTGACCGAGAAAGCTATCTCGCGTGAACGAAGTACATATGTTGTTCAAATGACATCGCGCGACATCCATATGTCGCTCGAACGAGATAGCTATCTCGCTTGAATGACCTGGGCGTCAAAATCGAGGTACGCTTTAGGACTTCGAAAAAAATACTCATACTCAAATTTTGACGAAAACGTCCGCTCTAACACTTAGAAAATATTTTGTAAAAATATCCCAAAAGCTCTAAGTGGAAAGTCAAGGTATTTAAAACATAACCTTACCAAAGAAAACTTTGCGGAGTCTTGAATGAAGAAGAAATTGATATTCGGATCCATCTTTGATGCTTGAATGTTCTTGAATGCTCTTTGACGGTGTAGCGGTATAGGACATAAAAAATTGATAACGGACTTATAAAAATATGTCCTTACAAATATCTCCCTATGTCTATGCTGATATATACATAAAAACATCTGAATTATCAAATACCAAAATGTCTATACAAATATACCCTCCCATGAATAAATTTGCAAGTTCTCAAACAGTTCTTAAAAAATCTTCATCAAATCCCAAAGCTTTTCTCATCAGGGTGTGCAACGTAAAAATCTTCAATCTATGTACCTACACACATGAGATAAAGCAAAAACCTTCGTGATGCATCGAGTTTAAAATGATATAAGAATAAAGCATTAATTAATCAAATCTCCCCCATAATGTAAAAACTCCCCCATAATATGATAATTCTTTCTCCCCCTTTTTATGATGTCCCCAAATAAATAGATAAGAAAAAAAATCAAAACATGGCGTGTCACAAAAAAAATGCATAGCAAACATGGATCAAACTACGTGCATGCAAATGTATGTCCCCAAAACTTTCACAAACTATTTTTGGAATTTTCAATTTACAAAAAAAAAAAGATACCAAAAATCACACCATGGATTTAAACTAAAACAACCAAGTCATGAAAATGGAATGTATGGGTGTGAACACGTTCGATAGGAAAATAAACTCAATCAATCGTATGTGAACGATGCATACGTGTACTCCTAACGAATGAACATCAAAAGTATCCTTAGGTGTAAAAATTTATTGAATTTAGATGACATCGTCTTATGCAAATCAACAAATCAAACTCAAAGTGATTTCCACACAAATAACGTTCAAAACTATTTAACGCTTTTTCAAGACTTTCAAGGACGTGCAAACCCATTTTAAATTCCATCCAAACTCCCTCATATATATTTTCTTTTATAGGTGTATAAACTAAATTCTCAAACTTTGGAGAATTGGTGCAAAAATCTAATTGGCCCATAATTGACATAAATTTCTTTTTATTGCCTTTAAATTTTTCGGGCTCTTTTAAACCTCTTTGGACCCCAAATAATAAAATTTCTCAATTTTTTAGGTCTAATTAAACGGTGACTTAATCACAAAGGATAGATAATTACCTTTCGTAGCCATTCGCCATTTTCAAATAAAGCACACAAACTCACAAATGACTCTTACATGCATAACTTTCTTGTCCAGTTTTATCGCGCTTGGTTCATTTTTAAAGACAAGATTGAAGTAAAAACACCCAGCCAACATGTGATAAGACAAGCACAATAATAAAACAAATCCGTGCACATGTGCAATAAAGGAAATCATGAGTCAATCATGTAGGAAGTAACTGTGACACCCCGCCTAATTAAATACCGGGCGATCACTCCTTTATTAAATTAAATCAAGGTAAACAGTTGGTTCATTCTCAGCATCATTGTCGATAATTTTTTTTTCCAATTTAACACCCTAAATAATTAAGCTAAGTGTCAAAATTTTTTTTCATACAAACTTCCAAATTTTAATTAAAGAAAAGATTTATATACAAAACAACATTTCTACGATATAGAATCACACCACGATGAACTAAAATAAAACCATACATTCGTCAATCGAATGACAACATAATAAAACTAAAAATCATAAACCATCCTGAATAAATCCCGTAAAACAATACAGGAGTAACTGAAATATAAAAATCCCAACAATAAATGAAATGATGAAAAGGGCGACACGTGCCCAATAAATGAGAGTAGTAGGAGTGGAGTCAATAACAGAAGCCGTCTACTCAAGTGACCTGCAACTCCCACCTAAGCTGCAGCTCGTTCTTCTCAAAGGATCCTAAGCAAGACGCCCTTGTGGCTGGGCACCTGAAAATGTACATATATATACAAAAGAGAGAGAGAGAAAAAGAAACGGGTTAGGGCCCGAAAGTGTGTTTGATTTTAAAATACGTTAAGCAAGTATTTAAATTGATACAGGCCAATGCAAATCATATTAGTTCGACACTCTCTTGAGGAATTCTCACCTCTCTTCTAATGTGCACGCCTATCGTACTAACCTTCCCAAATAATTTAGTTTATTTTAACTTACTCATAAGTTTTCAAAACCGAACGATGAAAATGTTTTAAAAAGATTACTTTCAATATGTAGCACTCCTCTCGTTTTAGCTTCATTAAATTATAAAGTTTCCTAGTGTCTTCTCATACTTTCACAAAACAAGTATTTAATAATTTGAGTCAACAACCATGTTCTACTTAACAAATCACAGTAGGCAGTTTAAAGTTTATAACCTCATATATATATTATCTACTCGTATAATATATATATAATGACACCCCAACTAAACTATGGTGCGGGCATACTCTGCTATCCAATCCCCGTATCGCTCACACAAAGGGAAATACAAGTTCGGAATCACTCTCGAACTGTATTAACATATACAAAACAACGTTGAGGTGAAGCATAGATTCCAAGTCCAAGAGGTCAGTACATACCCACACGTCTCTTAGGACCGTCCGACTATCAATCTGATAGCCCGTACCTAGGATCTCTATCTTCTAGGGTACGAATCAATATCCCCCATAAAGCAACACAGGATAAGATCGTCCCAGCGCGGTAACCTCAGGGATAGCAAGTAACGCGGGTACGTTTTTCACATGTATATAATATATGTACACACAATCATATAAATATACCAATTTCATCATGTTAATATAGGTCACTCTCCTTACCCATAATTACAACATTTATCCTTAATTTTACATTTTTAAGATTTCTTATAAGGTTTCGTCTCTAACCTTAACTCGGAGGGTTTTCTCACTAATTACGTGACACTCGTGGATTTTATCCATCCAAGTAACAAATTCAGTAGGTAGACGTCTATTCACTATCGTAGGTATTCGTTGTAATCTCTCACTTGAAATACGCAGTTCGTCGTTCCTTAATTAATTATCCCTTAAACCCAATTATCATTTCATAATAAAGTTCTCAACACTTAATCATATGTCCTACTGGTCTCTTCTATATCCCAAAACATTTTATTTATAATGCCCAAGAAATATTCCACGGTAAATTAATTCAACTAATTAAACAAGGGGAAAAAGAGTTTGCCAGGAGGGGTCGATCGATCGAGGTCTGGGGCTCGATCGATCGAATCCTTCGATCGATCGACGCTCTAGGTTCGATCGATCGATCAAACAGGTATTTCGATTTCTGTAGAAGTGCAGTTACGGGTTTGACTAATATTCTTCATTCAAATCCATAATTTCCAACACTAATCGTCCCAAAACTTATACTACAATCATGGTAATATATTTCCAGATGTTTCTAACGTTAAGCATGCATATAACCATCATTAAACAACCTAAAATCTCATCTAATCATCAAGAACCCTAAGTTTTCTTAACTTTTGTTCTAATCAGTTTTCTCCAGAATTTCCTTCTAACATAACATCACAAATTCGTGGGTTGATCATCTACTTCACATATTATTTTCAGAATATGGTTATAACGATTTCTACATGCAAATCCCTATCAAAAATTGGGGTTTTCTTCCTTTAATTATACTCCTAATCATTCCTACACTAATATGATTATTGCACTAACGAAAATACGCAAGTTAAACACTTGCCTGGGATTTCAGAGGTCTGCTTTCCTGCTGATATTGGTGTGGTTGCGTTCTCCTCCTCGCGATCTACGCGTTGGTGGTGACGGCGGTGAAATCGGTGGTGTTTTGGGCCTTGAATCACCTTGAGAGCTCTCTCCTCTCTTCTCCAATGGCCGTTCTAGGGTTCTGAATGTTCTAACCCTAAAAGGCTGACTTAAATGGCTGCTAAGGATGGCTGAAATTCGTGGGTTTAATTACCCTATTTTGTAAAATGACCAAAATGCCCTCCCGGGTCACTAATTAGGCCTAAAAACACCCCGAGGCCCGAACTAAACCCCCGGGTACACTTTTCTGACTATCTCGACCCTTCCGGACGCGTTGGCGCACTCAAAACGACCATACAGACAACTTATAAAATATTCACTTTTTAATTAACATAATTAGTTCCGACGTGACACGGGCACGTCCCGACTTAAATTTTCGTAATAGTCATTTAATACACCTATGACATTCAATATAACCAATATAATATATTACTCTGCTCATTAGTAATATTCAACAAGTTTCTTATAATTACTAACTCTAGTCACGTTAATAATTATAACATAATTAATTTCCGAATTTTTATTAAATAAATCATCACATTAAATTTAATAAATCCCCAAATTAAATATAGCATAAAAGTACGGGGTATTAGAGTAACACTTAATTACATCTCAATGACTCCAAACATTATAAAACACAAAGATGACATGATATATTGTCTCAAAACTCTATCAAATAGTCACATAAAAAATGGAATGATGTTATGATTCGGTCATCCTAAGTGTCTATCCATAAAAGGTGTAAAATAAAATACAAAACTCTTTTTGGATTTTTTTAAACATTTTATCAAAATAAAATCTTTTTTATTCAAAAAATTTCAAAAGCAAAAATTTATACAAAAAGTACATGTCATTACACTAGCAAATATATATCATAAAATTACAACTAGTGTATGACAAACATGCAAACACAATAATCTATATGATATGGCAAGAGAAGAATCATGTGCAAGCAAGCGAGAATCAACTTGTTTAAATCTAGTGCCGCTAAAAGTGATTTCCTAACCCAAATAGATGTGAAACGTCGTGTGGGGGATTTATGAACCAATAAAACACTAGATATAAACTTCCTAGGACATCTTCTAAGATCAAAGCAAAAATTCCTAAGGTAACCTTTCCTACCACAATATGAACATGTGTAAACGGGTGGAACGACACCTATGGGTTGACCTTTTCCAACATCCTTGAAATTGGTTGACCCTCTAAAACAAATAATAGTTTTTTCTTTAGCACTAGAAGAATGAGAACAAGATGAGCCATTACCATCACTATCAAACCTACTCGAGTCTGTCAAATCATTTTTTAACTTCAAATTTTTTGACTTAAGCAAAGAATTTGACTCTTCCGATTTAAGGGATGCCCTTTTCATATTTTCAACAATTCCTAAAAGCGTATCTCTATCTCCCTCAATCAAAGAAAACTTTTTCCAAAGAGTCTCTTCACGTGCCACAAAGTCATTGATTAAAATATTTTTGTCATCTTTAGTACAAACACAAACCATCGAATTTTTAAGGTCCTCTAATTTTTTTCCTAAAACTAGGACCTTATCATCACTCTCCTTCTTGGACAATTTTAAAGCAACAAAGTCATGGTCCAAGGCAACATATTTCTCACGATAAAAATCTCTTTGATTTTGAACCGTTTGCAAAAGATCCATCGTGGATTTAAAACGAGAATTTTCTTTTTTCAAAAAATCAATTCTTTTAGCAAACGTCAGATTCAAATGATTTATATCATCAAAACTATGACTCGTGTCATCAAAGGGGGGTATCCGATTACATAAGTGCTCCATCGAAAAAATTGTGATTTTTCACAAAATTGATTTTTCAAAAACAAATATTATCACACAATTTTTGCGAAAAATAGGAATACGCGATAAATTAGGGCAACCTGCTCTGATACTAATTTGTAAAACGTATGAATGCGGTATGTGATATCAATTTGAATTAATTTGTAAATTTCTAATTTGGCACACTTATTTAATTAGAGTCCATTTAAACCAAATAAAATCAGCCCCTAGACACGCAACTATGTGTGTGCGTGTGTCAAACCATAGATAAATAAAGCATGGGACACAAATTTCAGGAAAAATCCCCGAAGGGCAAAACCTTTTTATTTCTAGAACTTTGAAGAATTCACAAGACCATTGACTTACATACAACCTGATAATCGCGCACAAGTGTAACACACGGTGTCTTTGTCAAACCTTCAAAGCAACGGTTAGAAATTTCGTCGGTTGGAATCTCCCGCAAGAACTCCAGATGGTCAGCAATGGAAAAGAAACGGCTTCTCCACAAGAGTGAACTTTATAAGGACTCCATCCACAATAGTACGCAGCTCTCCAGTTGTAGAGTTCTCCCCACAAATAATGAACCACATCAAAGTGTGTTCTTAAACACCAAAACAATTCACCAAAGCATATGGGATTTTTGTGAATTGAAAACAAAAAAGGATTAGACCCTAAAAGAAGAAGTCAAAAAGATTATGCAGTTTCGCAGTTTTCTATCTTTCAAAACGCTGGGACGTCTTAATGAAAATGAAACCATTTAATGAGTATTTATACAAAATCATGCCGCCTCGGTATTAGAGCTCATTTGACCGAGAAAGCTATCTCGCGTGAACGAAGTACATATGTTGTTCAAATGACATCGTGCGACATCCATATGTCGCTCGAACGAGATAGCTATCTCGCTTGAACGACCTGGGCATCAAAATCGAGGTACGCTTTAGGACTTCGAAAAAATACTCATACTCAAATTTTGTCGAAAAAGTCCGCTCTAACACTTAGAAAATATTTTGTAAAAATATCCCAAAAGCTCTAAGTTGAAATTTAAGGTATTTAAAGCATAACCTTACCAAAGTAAACTTTGCGGAGTCTTTAATGATGAAGAACTTGATATTCGTATCCGTCTTTGATGCTTGAATATTCTTGAATGCTCTTTGACGGTGTAGCGGTGTATGACATAATAAATTGATAACGGACTTTTAAAAATATATCCTTACATAATGAATTTGACATTTTCAATTCTCTTTAATGCAACAAGTTCGTGTCAAATTATATGATCTATGTAGGTCCACTTTAAGGTAAGTTTCTCATAATTTTCCACTTGAGCCACATAGGTAATCCTGATATTAGACATCGTAATACCTTAAGATCGCAACTCGACTATCAAGATTTACAAGAGATATTACAAAAACCTTATCCATGAAAATTATTAAAGGGAGTCTAGATTTAATTTAGTATAAGATTAAAGAGTGTAATTAATAAGGTTACGATTATGATGCAGGATCAAAACAATCTTTAAAATAAATATGTCCAAAATTTTATTTCATACAAAGCATCAAAAGGAATACCACAACCTTTGAAAAAAAATATACATCAAAAGATTCTTTAGAACATATCCCTCACGATCAAGTCTAGACAAACAGACACATGGTGATTTGGTTCTCCAATAACAAAAAAAAGAGTCTTATTAGCATTTCTAGTTTGTTTTAGAAATAATACTTGCATCAAAAGTAAATACTTTCTATAACACAGTAAGTATAACTTGCAAACTCTACTAAGATGAAAAACTCGTTTCAAATCATAAAAGATGCATAATATCTCTATCATTATTAGTCTGAGTGTGCAACATGTAAACAAATTTAATTTGTTTAAACAACTTAAATATGAAATTTTTAGAGAAACAAAATGGGATACAATAATATGATAAGATAATGAGATAAATTGTTCACTTTATTAATGCTTTGATTTAACAACACACACATCGATAACATGATAATAAATTAAGTGTATAACCGTGAGTTTTCTTTAGTAGTAACCGTGAAATATCGATTATATGATGCTTCTAGATTACTTTATTGGGTATAATGTTAATTCATTATATTCTACACGATATTTTTAGACAACTTATTTTCACAGACTATAATAATGTATGTGATCTATGATGTTCATTCAATCACTCAAAATCTATTCCCGGTAAGGAATAACCTTGCTTGAAGAAATAAACTCAATATACCCCATTAATATCTTTAAAATTATAAGCATCATGAGTTACTACTACCATCATCTTGACATTTAATATTCATTGCCATTATAGTCGGGTCACTGTGGTGACTACCAAATATTTCATAATATGAATATTACATTACGTAAAGACTTACATACACAAGTTAATAAGTTTTTCACTTATTTTCATTAAATATCGCATGAGCAACAAACTAAATTTTTCATGTTTATAGTTTTCATAAACTTAATTGGTGATATGATAGTGAAAGAAACTATGGCATCTGAAACCCTTATACTCTTGACTCACTTGAGTCTATATTGTATAAGTGTTCATCTAGTTTGGAAATTGTGACAAAATTATGTCAAACCTAGAATCCAAAGAACCTCAGAGCTTGCATTACTATTTCATCTTTGATTGAAGAGACCTAGATTTAATTACCAACACTCACACACAGTAGAATGATTCATTTACATATCATGTTGCATATTAGTGTGTGTATATATGTTGAGTGTTTTTAAATCCCTAAATTTGATTTTTAAATATTTTTTTGGGATTTTTTAAAACATTTTAAAATAAGGTTTTATTAATAAAACTTGGTTTTAAAAGGTTATGGGGTAAATATGCTATTTTAGAAATATTATTTTAACTCTCTAAAGTTGGTTTGGGTAGAAACCAAAAGCGGCAGAGACTTCAGGGTTTACTTTGTAATTATTTTGACGCGCGTTTTATCTCGTGTTATTGACCAGCATTTGTCACCCTCTGATTAGTGAGAAGTGTGTTTCTTTGAAGAGAGTAAAACTACGCCTGCTTTCAACCCTTGGATCATATGTAATCAACGATTTGCATGCCTTCTATCATAATCCCTGTGATTACCTTTTGAACCAATCAGAAGCGTTTTAACCACCGCTTATCATATGCCCTTGGATCTTAGTCAATCCATCTTGACTCTATCTGGACCCTTAATTTTGGCCCTCGATCTCGAACCTTCTCAGCCTCCTATAAAAGGAGCCCTTTACTCAGCTTTCTGAGACTTTTGTTATTTCGTCATTTGAGAGAAAATAAAGAGAGAGTAGAGAGAAGAGAGAGAGAGAGAGAAACCAGAAGAGAGAGGAAGAGTTAGAAACCCTAACCCTAACCCTAACCCTAAATCGTCTACGCAGTTCAAACCAAATACAAATCTTCAAACCTCTATACTTTACCAAACACAATCTTGAGTGTTTGAGTGTTTTTGAGAGTTGGTTTGTTGTTGTAACCTCTTCTTCTTTGGATCTTGTTTCCAACTTAATCATTTTCTTAGATCTGTTGTTCTAGTATATTGAATCTGTCAGATCTAAGTTTTTCATGATATATTACACTTAGTTTGCATGTTTGTTTCTCATCTTGAGAAATATTTTGTTGATTCGTTTTCTGTAAATGTTTTTAACTTTGAAATCAACAAAAATGTTTTCTGTTTCTAGTTCTCTTGAAACAAGACCTTAGACCTAGTTTGGAATCACACTTGGAGGTTTTCAATCTCGAAAAACTTTTCTAAACTTTGAGATTAATTAAGACCTTGACTGTCTTCTAAGCAAGGTATCCGTGGATTGTGGGATTGTTTTAAAGGTAAAAAAGGTTAAGTTTTGTGAGAAGAGAGAAAAAGAAAACTCACAGCATATAGACTTATTTGTAATTTGCTAGGATTCGTTGAACATGATAAGTGTGTGTGTGTGTGCATGCATGTGTTAGAAAGCACCTCCACAAACACTTTCACACTACAACACGAAAAGTGTTGGTAATAAGATCTTGAGAGAAAGAGTCGACGTAAAGAGCTTGAACAAATTGGAGTTAACAAACTGAGAGGACAACATCAACAATCAGAACTGCAGAGAAGTTATAAGGACACCAGAGAGTACATTCCTAAACTTATATAGGTCTGAGTTGTATGCATGTTTGTTATAAAGTTTGTAACCGTTAAATTTGTTTATAGTGGATTTTTGTTTTACTCCGTTGAGGGAGTCGTGGATGTTTCCTCAATTGGTGAGGTTTTACCACGTAAAAATCTTGTACTTAATCTTCCTACATCTTCTCATCTCATTATTGGTTGTGCTGGGTTTTTAAGTTTGTTTAAAACTATTTTATAAACTTGTTAGTAAAATCTTGAATAGATCTCGTACATACTGTTTTGTTAAACACATATTGTGTTCAAATAGTTTTGGTTTTTCAAGAAAAGAGTTTCTAAAAAAAAGAGATCGAAGTTACTTAAATAGTTTATTTTTAATAACCGGATTTAGTAACAGAATTTCAATTGGCATCAGAGTGGGATATACTTCTTTTAAAGGGTTCCTGTGTTTCTGAAATTGTTTTCTGAAAATCAAATATGGACGAGAAAAATGAAAGATTTGGTAACTTGACCAGTCCTCCTATCTTTGATGGAACCAATTTTGCTTACTGGAAAGTAAGAATGATCGCTTTCATTCAAGGAACTCTGGGAGATGATGTATGGGATATTGTTGAAAATGGTTACATTTTTCCTACAAAACCAACCACTAAAGGAAGTAATGAGAGGGTTAAGAAAGTTTTAAGTGAGTTCACACAAGAAGAGAAACAAGTTTCTCGAAATAATAACAAAGGAAAGAATGTTATATTTATGTCTATAAATGAACATGAGTTCAAAATAATCTCATCTTGTACCACTTCTAAGGAAGCTTGGGACACTTTAGTTGCTGCTCATGAAGGTGACACTAGAGTTAAAGCTGCTAAAACTCAAATGCTCATTCAACAGTATAATTCCCTAATTATGTCTGAGACTAAGTCATTTGATGACTTTTATATGAACCTGACTGATATTGTGACTAAACTGCATGCTAATTGGATAACTTATGACAGACAAGAAATTGTGTCTGAAATTCCGAGATCATTACCACATAAATTTGATAACAAAAGATATGCTATTGAGGAAATGTGTGATATTATTCTCGCTCCTGAACTACTCAGTAGTAAGTTAATAACTGTGGAAATGGAACTGGAATTTAAGAAACAATTAACCCAGTCCCATAGGAAACAGACTAGTTCTAATCTAAGCTTCTCTTCTAAATTGATTAAGCCCCAGTTTAATACTTCCAATGATGATTCTGATGAGGAATGCGATATAGAGAGTTTGGACAATCAGATTGCCTTAATGTCAAAACAGTTTAAGAAAATCATTAAATTTAGAAACAACATGGCAAATAAACAAGGCAAGTCTAATTATCCAACTCCTTTCAACCACAAACCTCATGAGAAAAGCCATGATAAAAATCACAAGGACTCTCACACTAGACCTAACAGAGACCTTAAGAAGACTGAATGCTATAGATGTGGTAAACTAGGACACATTGCAAAAGATTGTAGAGTTAACTTGAACACTCAAAACAAAAACACTAGGGCCAACATTTGCAAGACATGGGATGATTCAAGTGAATCTGAAAATGAGGAACTTGAGTCATCTGATGTTTTTGACCCTTGTATGTCTTTCTTTTCCAAGATTATCTATAATGATGATATGCTTGTGTTTGTTAATGAGGATGAATATAGTAATTCTACTTTTGATGTTTTGAACACTGCTGTTACTGGTTTAGATGCTTTGATTACTGAGAATATTGCTACTTGTTCTTCGAGGTGTGTGAGTCAAAGGAAAAGCGATAATGACGATGTCAATGGGTGTGTGAGTACAAAGAATGAAGCCTTAGGGGTCACTTCACACACTACACTTAGTGACTCGGACAATGAAGACCTCCCAGATATTCACACTCTCTATGCTAAAACTCTCAAGAAAAGCACTAGACTAGAAAAGATTGTGAAATATCTCACTAAGAAGTTAGAAGATCTAAGCCTAATGGTTAAACTAAATGCTGAAGAGTATACTACCCAATGTTTGACTCATAAAAGTGAAATCAGAATGTTTGATGAAAAACTCAGAAATTTAAATGAAACAAATGAAACTCTGAAGAAAAAATACAAAGGGACATTGTTAGAATTGGAACAAACTAAAGAAAAGATAGCAATAGTTTTCAAAAAATTTACAAAATTTAAAAATAAATCAAAATGTTTTGATGAATTTGTTGCTGAATCAAAAACCAATTCTGATGATCAAACTGGAATAGGGTTTTGCCCCAATTTGAAAACACAAACAAAATGTTTTGAACCTATTAAGTTTGTGTCAGGAGGCAAAAGACTTATTGAAACATGTCCAGACTTTCATTCTCTAAAAACTGAGTTTGATTCAAAACATCAAAATTCTAACATTGGGGAATAAAGTTGCTCTAAACATGAAAGTTCACCTAAGGCTAAATACGTCTGCCCCTCTATTAGGAAGAGTGAGTCTGCATTCAAGACTGTCACACCTAGGAATAAAGCTCAACCTCAAAACTTCTCAAAACCTTTGTTTAGAGACTTTCCTAAGGAGACCCCAATCTTAAGCAATCTTTATTGCTCTTACTGTGATATATACGGTCACTCTTTTGATAGTTTCTATGCTAGGAGACTAATTACACCTTTCTATAGTTCTCTTATTTATCAGAACTTTAACTATTCTAGAAGGAACCGAAACAATTATGTACTTCCTAGACAAACTGATAAAAACTCTAATTATAGGAAGAGAAAGACCAAACCTAAGAGAACATTTCCTAGAAGGAATCCTAAGCACTTTGCTAAACTAAATGCTCATGTTTTTCATAAAACTCAAAATCATGCGCAAAACATTTTTCAACAAAAATCTAATGCTCGCAAATTTTATCAACTGAGAGCTAATAAGTGCAAAATGAAAACTAGAGCAATATGGGTTAGAAAAGATGATCTATTGCCTCAGATGAAGTGTAACATAATTGTTACTGCTTTAAAAGTTGAACACACATCATCTGGTTGGTATTTAGACTCTGGATGTTCTAAGAACATGACTGGGGATAAAACTAAACTTTTAAACAAAATCAACTTTGCTGGTGGTAAAGTCATTTTTGGTGATGGAGTTTCATCTCAAATCATAGGTAAAGGAACTCTCCAAGAAAATGGACTTCCTGTTCTAGAAAATTTCCTTTTAGTTAAAGGTCTTAATGCAAATCTACTTAGCATATCGCAATTTTGTGACTCAGATCATACTGTTACCTTTTCAAAGAACAATTACAAAATTTTAAATGATAAAGGTGAATGCATAATTACAGGATTCATAACTCCTGACAATTGCTATACTGTTGAATAAATTTGAAATCTGTAATGTTGCCGGAGTGGATGACAACGAGATATGGCATAACAGAATGGGTTATATAAATTACGATAACCTTAATAGACTTACCTCTCAGGAAATAGTTAGAGGAGTTCCTAAAATCAAACCCATTCCGAACATAGTCTGTGGTTCCTGTCAGGAAGGTAAAATTTTTAAGGCACCTTATAAGAAAGTTAATGATATTCTTACCTCAAATCCCTTGGAGATCATCTATATGGACCTAATGGGTCCCTCCCAAACTGTTAGTCTTTGTGGACACAGTTATATTTTAGTTATGGTTGATGACTTCACCAGATTTACTTGGGTAGCCTTTCTAAAACAAAAGTCTGACACTTTTCGAACTTTCTTAAAAATTCTTCTCCGAATTGAAAATGAAAAGGACACTCAAGTAAATAGAATCCGTAGTGATAGAGGTGGTGAATTCAAAGACACTGATATTATTGAATACTGTGACTATAATGGTTACAAACATGAATTCAGTGCTCCTAAGACTCCTCAATAAAATAGAATTGCCGAAAGAAAGAATCGTACCCTTCAAGAGATGGCACGTGTTATGTTACATTTCAAGAATTTATCTAAGTATTTTTGGATAGAATCTATTCGTACTGCTTGTCACATCATAAATAGGGTCTATCTTAGAAAGAATTCCAAACAAACTCCTTACGAACTTTGGTACAAGAAAAAGTCCAATCTTAAGTACCTTAGAACTTTTGGTAGTACTTGTTATGTATACAAAGATAGGGAACACTTATCCAAATTTGAGAGCCGAGGTGAAAAAGCTATATTTTTAGGATACTCACCTAACAGTAGAGCCTATCGAGTGTATAATCTTCGTACTAAAACCTTGATGGAATCCATAAATGTAATTGTGAGTGACACTACTATAGAGAGTAAGACTGGTGAATAACCTATTGAGGAAGAGCCTACAAACATTTTAGAAAATAACACTCCTGAAATAGATGATTCATTACCAATTGAGACACCTGAAGTACCTAACTGGGTTTCTAAAGATCATCCCATTAATAACGTAGCTGGTAACCCTAGTGAGCCAGTACGTACAAGATCCCAACTAAGAAACTATGCACATTATGCATGTTTTGTTTCCCTAGTGGAACCAAAGAGTGTAAATGAGGCATTGAATGACTCTCACTGGATTTATGCTATGCAGGAAGAACTTCTTTAATTTGTCATTCATGATGTTTGGTATCTTGTTCCTCGTCCTGATCACAAAAAGGTTATTGGCACGCGTTGGATTTTAAAAAATAAGTCTGATGAAAATGGGATAATAATTAGAAATAAAGATAGATTAGTTGCTCAAGGATACTCTCAAATTGAAGGAATAGATTTTAACGAGACCTTTGCACCTGTTACTCGTTTAGAATCTGTTCGTCTGGTCTTTGCTATATCTTGCCACATGCATTTTACACTTTACCAAATGGATGTCAAATCTGCATTCCTTAATGGAATATTGACTGAGGAGACCTATGTAGAACAACCTAAAGGGTTCATTGACCCTCAATATCCAAATCATGTATTTCGTCTCAAAACGGCTCTGTATGGCCTTAAACAAGCACCTAGAGCTTGGTATGAGCGTCTTTCCAGTTTACTCTTGGATAAAGGTTTCAAAAGAGGTGGAAATGATCAAACTCTTTTTGTCAAACATTTTGACAAACACATTATTATTGCTCAAGTTTATGTTGATGATATTATCTTTGGATCAACTTCTCCCTCAGAAGTCAAATCCTTCTCTGAAACTATGCATACGGAATTTCAAATGTCTCTTATGGGGGAGTTACAATTCTTCTTAGGCCTCCAAGTCAAATAAAATTCACAAGGATTATTTGTATCGCAATCCAAGTACGCTTTAGAGATAGTAATGAAATTTGGTCTCGAGAGTGCTAAAGATGCTAAAACGCCCATGAGTACTACGTTAACACTTTCTAAAGATGAAAATGGAAAATTCGTAGATCATACTCTATATCGTAGTATGATAGGAACCTTACTAGATCTTACTGCCTCGCGTACTGATATTATGTATGCTGTGTGTATGTGTTCGTTATCAAAATAACCCTAAATAGAGCCATTTGAATGCTGTTAAACGTATCATTAAATATGTAAAAGGCACTCTAAATTTAGGACTTTGGTACACTAATGACACACCAAGCACTATAATTGGGTACACTGATGCTGATTGGGATGGGTGTACTGATGATAGTAAAAGCACTTCAGGAGCATGTTATTACATAGGTAATAACTTGGTAGGATGGAGTAGTAAGAAACAAAACTACACATCACTCTCGACAGTCGAATCTGAATACATAGCCGCTGACAGCTGTTGTGCTCAATTACTGTGGCTTAAACAAATGCAAAGTGATTATGGTATTCAAGAAAAACAATTGCATCTCTATTGTGATAATCAAAGTGCGATTAATATTTCTAAAAACCCTGTTCAACACTCGCGAACAAAGCACATAAAAATTAGACATCACTTTATACGCGAATTGGTTGAAACTAAGGAATTAGAAATCAATTATCTTCTTACTGATTTTCAACTCGCAGATATGTTTACCAAACCTCTTGATTATAATAGATTCATTTCCTTGCGTAAATCTATTGGTATGGTTTGTGCTGAGTAATACCTTTGCTGATTAACCAAGTTTTTTTTCCCTTTGTCCATTTGAGACAAAACGAGGGAGAAATTTGAGTCTGTAATGATTGTTTAAATATGCTAAAAAGCTTGATCTTAGTGTATTGCAGGTTTCTGTACAGTCATACTCAACTGATGTAATAGGGTATTCAATTATTAATAGTTGAGTTATGTACTTTTGCTTTCTAGGATTTGGGTAGATAGAATCTTTGTAGGAATAGGTTTTTCTTATTCTTTTTGTTGCCCTACGAGTCCTAATTGACTCAAAGGAGATTTTGTCTCATATTTCCAAAGGGGGAGATTGAAGCCCTTATACTCTTGACTCACTTGAGTCTATATTGTATAAGTGTTCATCTAGTTTGGAAATTGTGACGAAATTATGTCAAACCTAGAATCCAAAGAACCTCAGAGCTTGCATTACTATTTCATCTTTGATTGAAGAGACCTAGATCTAATTACCAACACTCACACACAATAGAATGATTCATTTACATGTCATGTTGCATATTAGTGTGTGTATATATGTTGAGTGTTTTTAAATCCCTAAATTTGATTTTTAAATATTTTTTTGGGATTTTTTAAAACATTTTAAAATAAGGTTATATTAATAAAACTTGGTTTTAAAAGGTTATGGAGTAAATATGCTATTTTAGAAATATTGTTTTAACTCTCTAAAGTTGGTTTGGGTAGAAATCGAAAGCGATAGAGACTTCTGGGTTTACTTTGTAATTATTTTGATGCTCGTTTTATCTCGTGTTATTGACCAACATTTGTCATCCTCTGATTGGTGAGAAGTGTGTTTCTTTGAAGAGAGTAAAACTACATCTGCTTTCAACCCTTGGATCATATGTAATCAACGATCTGCATGTCTTCTACCATAATCCATGTGATTACCTTTTGAGCCAATCAGAAGCGTTTTAACCACCGCTTATCGTATGCCCTTGGATCTTAGTCAATCCATCTTGACTCTATCTAGACCCTTGATTTTGGCCCTCGATCTCGAACCTTCTCAGCCTCCTATAAAAGGAGCCCTTTACTCAGCTTTCTGAGACTTTTGTTATTTCGTCATTTGAGAGAAAATAAAGAGAGAGTAGAGAGTAGAGAGAGAGAGAGAGAGAAACCAGAAGAGAGAGGAAGAGTTAGAAACCCTAACCCTAACCCTAAATCGTCTACGTAGTTAGAACCAAATACAAACCTTCAAACCTCTATACTTTGCCAAACACAATCTTGAGTGTTTGAGTGTTTTTGAGAGTTGGTTTGTTATTGTAATCTCTTCTTCTTTGGATCTTGTTTCCAACTTAATCATTTTCTTAGATACGTTGTTCTAGTATATTGAATATGTCAGATCTAAGTTTTTCATGATATATTACACTTAGTTTGCATGTTTGTTTCTCATCTTGAGAAATATTTTGTTGATTCGTTTTCTGTAAATGTTTTTAACTTTGAAATCAACAAAAATGTTTTCTGTTTCTAGTTCTCTTGAAACAAGTCCTTAGACCTAGTTTGGAATCACACTTGGAGGTTTTCAATCTCGAAAAACTTTTCTAAACTTTGAGATTGATTAAGACCTTGACTGTCTTCTAAGAAAGGTATCCGTGGATTCTGGGATTGGTTTAAAGGTAAAAAAGGTTAAGTTTTGTGAGAAGAGAGAAAAAGAAAACTCACAGCATATAGACTTATTTGTAATTTGCTAAGATTGGTTGTACATGATAAGTGTGTGTGTGTGTGCATGCATGTGTTAGAAAGCACCTCCACAAACACTTTCACACTAAAACACGAAAAGTTTTGGTAATAAGATCTTGAGATAAAGAGTCGACGTAAAGAGCTTGAACAAATTGGAGTTAACAAACTGAGAGGACAACATCAACAATCAGAACTGCAGAGAAGTTATACGGACACCAGAGGGTACATTCCTAAACTTATATAGGTCTGAGTTGTATGCATGTTTGTTATATAGTTTGTAACTGTTAAATTTGTTTATAGTGGATTTTTGTTTTACTCCGTAGAGGGAGTCGTGGATGTTTCCTCAATTGGTGAGGTTTTACCACGTAAAAATCTTGTACTTAATCTTACTACATCTTCTCATCTCATTCTTGGTTGTTCTGGGTTTTAAAGTTTGTTTAAAACTGTTTTATAAACTTGTTAGTAAAATGTTGAATAGATCTCGTACATACTATTTTGTTAAACACATCTTGTGTTCAAATAGTTTTGGTTTTTCAAAAAAAGAGTTTCTCAAAAAAACAGATCGGAGTTACTTAAATAGTTTATTTTTAATAAACGGCTTTAGTAACAGAATTTCAGCATCTACATTTGACGACCGTTCTTACCTTCCCAAAATATATATCACCACTTACATTTTGTTCAATTATTGTAATTGGACATGTAGACTTCCGAATCACAATGATTAAATAAACAATAATATGTATGCAACATCATAAAGCATCATCTTCCTAGCATTCAATATCATACATGGACCCGTAGGCAACCAAAATATGCATGATATTAATGCATTAGTCCAACATTTATATCTTATGAAATGGAGCACTTTAATGAACACGAAACCTTATATTATATAAATATTAGAGATACGCATACATGTTCAAAATACCCGTAATACATGAATAATTATATTATTATCTATTCCTTAATTTGAAATTAATGAAAAATTAGACTTAATATGAAAATCAAATAGACAAAGAGTTTACATGAGATATTACACAAATAATAGTAAATGGAAGACATAAATCATTTACTTTTGCTTCATCACTTATGTATGAGTAATAAATCAGAAATATTGACCTAAATTGTTCATGGTCATACTAATGCACAATACGGTTATAATCACAATTATCATACTAGTGGCATATGCAAATATGACTATATAACATTGATGTCAATTATTTAATATTTTCAAAAATTTCAATATTTATTTGATTCATATTTCAGCATGTATTTCTCTTCAATTTAACCTTATAACAAACATTATGATAATCTGAAATGACTACAGGTATAATATCTTCACATGTAATCTTAGCCTGTATTTGACATTTGATTAAACTGAATGAATACCTACTTATGAGTTTCAAAATTTGCAGGTAAGGCATTTAAATATGCATGCATGCAACGAAATCATAAATCTAGTATCCGCACATATGAATTGTAGCCTGTGTTTGACATTAAATTCAACTTAATGAGAGTACTAGCATTAGAATAAACAATAATTCTGATTTTCAACCACATTAATCATTGGCCTGTGTTCGGCACGAGACTCATTAAAATAAGAATATCATAATATTCAACAATATGAATCATTGGCCCGTGTTTGGCACGAGACTCATCAAAATATGAATATTAACAATAACACAAGTCTAATATCCTACCATATGAAATATGTTGGCCTGTGTTTGACACAAATATTCAACTAAAATATGATCATTAGAGCAAGGTTTTATCAGAGTTCTAGATAAATATACATGAAATATGGGAAAACTTAAATTTTTCCAAAAAAACCAAATTGAGTTAGCATCATGGAATTGCAGAAAATTACTCCAGAAACTCAAATATTCGACGGAATTCAAAAATAATTTTTCTGGAAGTCATAAACATTATTTATGCAAAATCAACGCCCCCAAAAATATTATACTCAAAACTTAATGTATAATTAATGGTCCAAATATATTTGCATACACAATAATCTAATATTTATAATTATAGATTAAGACACTTTCATGTCTTCCCCCTCCAACATAATTTAAATATTATTGTCAAAACATCAATTCATAATTACATTAGGACCTTTGAGTTACCAATTATAGATTATGCATAATAACCTAATATATCGAAATGTTATTGTCAAACACATAATCACACATCCAATATTCAAAATTTTATTTTGAACCCTTTTATCAATACCAAATAATACATAATATGAATATTAGAATAACCATGAACATAAAAAAAAATGAACCTCGTGGTAGAAAAATACATAATATTTGAGAAAATCGTAATTTTTGTTAAAAATAGAAAATTTGAGTTAGCACCACAGAGATGTAGATAATTACTCCGGGATCTCAAAAGAATTTTTGGAATTCAAAAATCAATTTTCTGGAGTGAAATATTGTTGCGCTAAAGCAAGACTATCTCTAGCGACCAAGACGATAAAACTCACTCGGGAATTTTATCAAACACTTGGTGTGCGGAAAACACCCAAGACCTTGTTCCGAAAATGAACTAGTGTGAAAACTCCCAATCAAATCAACCAAACATCAATGAAGAGACAATAAGAACATACAAGCAATCATCAAAGCAAAACAACAACGATATACCGTGGTTCACCCAAATTTGGGCTACATCCACCAAGGAGGATTTCTTATTTCTATAGATAAATGGAGGAACCCAAAGGTTATACACACACACAATTTATCTCTCTTAGAAAGTCACTCACAACCTCACAAGAACTCACCCCTCAAATGGGAGCTCTATCTCTCTTTAGCTTTGATAACTCACAAAATAGCTCTCAAACTTGTCCTCTCTCAAAACCTAGAAATAACACTTGTATTTATAGATTTGAGCCAAAATGGCAAATTTGTAAATAAACCAAAACTGAAAAATAGGAGAGCCAAAATCAACAAACTCCACCTTGGCGATCCTGACGATCCAACCAATCTCTAGAATGCTGAAATTGAACCCGCTTGAAGACTGTCCCACCATCTACCAAGCTAATGCGATTCCCCCAGGCGATCCTCACGATCCAACCGAACTCGGAATGCAAACATCAAATCCGCTCTAAGATCATCCCGACATCTAACAAGCCAATACGCTCCACCCGACGCTAAGCCACCTCAAACTTCAACCATGAAGTGAGATACCGCAAGTCTTCACTCCAAGACTCCAAACGACTCCACCCGCCGAGGAACCAAGTTCTAAACTAAGAACTCCCCTGAATGCTTCCCATGTAACCATACGGTGAAGCTCGCTCCTCATGTAACCCGGTGAGTACACCCCCACACAATACATATAGCATACACCTTCTTTACACGAAACATTCAAACACATCAACACCATCTTCCACCTTGAGAAATAACCACGGATGAGAGGGAAAATTCCTCACCTCTCATACCCTCCAAATCTCACCCTCGAAAGATATACCAAGTCTTTGTCACGAAAAACTCCCGTTTGCCAATGCTCGCAAACAATAACTCATCGACCTTCCTTGAACTAGCTACACACACCTCGAATCCATCACAGTCCTACACCTCCTCGATTCGAATCGGCCAATGCCTGTGTGCAACTAAACCGGGTCAACATCACCCTTTGGCCCTGGAGGGGGACTTTCATCTATCCCCTCCACTAATAGGTATTCTCCCATCACTACCGTCTACTCTTGGAAAGCTAGCACCCAATGTCTTCGCTTTGTTCACAAACGAGACATACCTTGAATGTTCGATCACTTGTGCACACCACTTTCCCGTCGTCCTCGAAGTCTGATTTAGACGATACAACCCCTCTCTCTCCTCTCCCCTCGCTAGGACCATACAACCGCGTGTGACTTTCAAGACTCCACCCGCCACCGACACCCGACAACCCTTGGAATCCAAACGGCTAATGGATATCAAATTCTTTCGCAACTTTGGGACATAGGCCACACCACCCAAAGTGCGTTCCACCCCATCGAACATCTTGAGTTTCACCGTCCCGACACCCTCAACGAAAACCTTCTCTCCGTTAGCCAAAGACATGGAACCTTTTCCATTTTCTGTGAAAGTCTCAAAATATTCCCTCTTGGAGCAAACGTGATCCGACGATCCCGAATCTAATATCCAATCATCTTGGAAAAGAGAGTTAACCTTGGAGATTGTGAGAAGTTCTCCAAGTTCATCTTCATAATTCGCACTCGCTACCGTTTCGGAACATATGACCCCATTCCCGACACTTGTAGCATTTCGGCCCTTTACCACCAACACCTCTCGATCTAGACCTACCACCGTCATTAAATCCCCGGTTGGAGTTCCTCCCGCCATTTTTCCCACCTCCGTCTCTCGCCATAAGGCCTTCATTATGGGAATACCCGTCACCTCCACCTTCCTTCTTTCTCATCGTGACATGAGATTGAATATCTTGCACAACCTCGTTGCACCGGAGCGTAGACTTCCCAAACATGAGCGTGGTCACAAAATGCTCGTATGAATCGGGTAATGATGCAAGCAACAACAATGCTCGATCCTCCTCAATGAATTGAACATCTATCCGGTTCAAGTCATTTATCAAGGCATTAAAAACGTTGATATGCTTCATCATATCCTCACCCTCCTTCATCTCAAGCTTGAAGAGTTTCTTCTTGAGGAACAATTTATTTGACAACGACTTTCCCAAATAAATCTCTTCAAGCTTATCCCACATGCCTTTAGCCGTGGTCTCCGCTATCACATTATTCAACACATCATCCGTGATAAGCATCTCAATACACGAAGCCGCTCTTTGATCAATGTCAATCCACTCGGCATCGGTCATGCCTACCGGTCGTCCCTCTACCCCCAACAATGCTAATTGCAACCTCTGTTGGACAAGAACGCCTCGCATTCGTCTTTGCCATAACTCGAAATTGATCTTCTCATCAAAAGCCTTCATGTTCGTCTTCATTGAGCCACTTGATCCATAACTCGGATCCCATCTCTTAGAGCCTCTGCTCGTAGAGGTTGATTCTCGAGTACTCTCCACATTTTCCGTCATTTGGAACAAAAGCAAAAGCTATGCCAAACTTGCCAAAATTGATTCAACCTCGAACCAAAAATACCGGGCAAACAATGCAACCAAAGCTCTGATACCACTTGTTGCGCTAAAGTAAGACTATCTCTAGCGACCAAGACGATAAAACTCACTCGGGAATTTTATCAAACACTTGGTGTGCGGAAAACACCCAAGACCTTGTTCCGAAAATGAACTAGTGTGAAAACTCCCAATCAAATCAACCAAACATCAATGAAGAGACAATAAGAACATACAAGCAATCATCAAAGCAAAACAACAACGATATACCGTGGTTCACCCAAATTTGGGCTACATCCACCAAGGAGGATTTCTTCTTTCTATAGATAAATGGAGGAACCCAAAGGTTATACACACACACAATTTATCTCTCTTAGAAAGTCACTCACAACCTCACAAGAACTCACCGCTCAAATGGGAGCTCTATCTCTCTTTAGCTTTGATAACTCACAAAATAGCTCTCAAACTTGTCCTCTCTCAAAACCTAGAAATAACACTTGTATTTATAGATTTGAGCCAAAATGGCAAATTTGTAAATAAACCAAAACTGAAAAATAGGAGAGCCAAAATCAACAAATATTAACGTCAACATTATTACCAAAATCGACAAAGGAGAAATATTCTTACTTGTGTGGGAATTAATGTAAGTCAAGTTTGGGGACCAAAGTTTTTATATGGAGGGTAGGATGTAATGACCCCACTTTTATATGTTCATATTAAGTTTTAAATGTTGTATTATTTCATATGTGATACGAATAATTCTAATTTATTGTTTTAGTCTAATCCTCCCTTCAGTAATCACGAAATATCAAATTAGTACAAACATAAAATTTTAAAGTTTTCGGTAGGAGTGTTCATATGGGAGACTAGTTTTGATCATCATAATATAACAATTGACTTGAGGTAAAAATAATAAAGTTGTATATATATAAATTAGGTTTGTAACACAACAAACGGTGCATTAAACAGAGGTCCGAGCAAGAAGTTATGCTGAAATTACGATATAAGGGCAAATCTGTCTATCCTTTCAGTTGTATTTTGTCTCATTACCACAGTATGTGTTATATTTTGATTGGTTGGAAGGGGAGGCTAATTAGTCCGACTTAAACATTTTGAAATAATCCCATTTTTCATCAAAATGGATTAAATTAAAGTTTTATAGCATATCCTAAGTTAAATGATAAGTTTTGGGGTAGAAAATAAAATTTATAAAACTTTGAAGACTTGATTTTGAAATAATGAAAGTTATAGGGACTCAAATGAAAATATACAAATGACCATTTTGTAAATAAAATATTTTCAAGTACCTCTAAGAAATATTGAAAATGTATGGTGTAAAATTACTAAAATACCCTTCAGGTGTAAAATGACCCTTATAGCCTTAATAACTTTCCACCTCGTGCTTCTTTTGGACACATCCACCGCACACGTGTCACCTTTATAGGAAAGGATAAAACACATGTCAATCCTTTAGATGAAGTTAAAACACGTGTCGCATCCGGGTGAATTAAGGTTGGAAGATAGCCCCGTTACGTGACACACGACATGTTGACTCACCCAAATGAATGCTTAGTCATTGGGACACATGTAAACACCCTAACAACTTTGGAAAACTATAAATAGGGCCTTAGGATCAGTTCCTATACGAAATTACTCCAAAATTTCAAAAGGAAATAGTGAGATAAAGTGCGGGGAAAGTTCAAGAAGAAGTTTGCCTCAAGATTAACGAGAAATCCAAGACTCTGTTTCTATAACTTCAGATTTCTATTCTAAGTGAGTGCTCTGTGACATTACTTGCGTATTTTGATCATATGATATTATGCAAACTATATCTATTTTGTGAAATCTTTTATCCTCAAAATACATCTGACACCGATGATTTCATCATTTGTTATATGTGTATATCTCTCGATATATACTTCTGATTTGAATTCTGAAATTATTGATTCGGACTATGGAAACTCTCTTACTATGTTGGCCTTGACTACCAGGTGGAAATATTTGGGTGGTATCTTCCCAGCTGGTTTATCGTTGGTGTGCCCTAAATAAGGCGTTATTTCAGATATCATGATTTTCTGTCTGTGTTGTTAACGGGAGGAAACATTTGGTAACACTATCTGTTTATCTGGGTATTAGAGAGTACATGGCCATTAAAATAAAATTAAACAATTGACATATTGCTCAAACTATTTTATCTGTTATGTTCTGAACTATTATTCTGAAAATATATACTGTCAATTTAACTTATATAGTTAACTGCAAATTCCTGTCCATATATGTATATGCCTTCCGTTTTAAATTGAATAGGTATCAATTTTCTGAAAAACCTTGGAATGTCTGGAGATTAAATCTCACTCGGCTTTTAGTTGATGTTGTATAAATAATCATTTTTCAGGAAATAAGTAGGTTCGTGGAGGGAACAAAAAATGATTGTGTTGAAGATTCAGCTTTTAGAGCTCTTTTGTTATTATGTTTGTTTTATCATTTAGAGCATGTTTGGCTCTCTTGTAATAAGATTTAAATTTTTTCTTAAGTTGTAATTCATCGTTAATCGTAATATAAATGAAGTTTCCTTTTAGAAAGCTCTGATGACGTAATCCCTTTACTTTCAGTATTTTACGATTCATAACCATGTGATTATATTTTCGTTGCACTTATTTAACAAAAAAATTTAAGTCTGAATATATGTTGCCTTGGTGGCATGTTAAGACTCTCGTTCCCTACTACTAATTTTGGGACGGGGTCGTGACAGAGGTGGTATCAGAGCAGAGGTTGCGAACCCCTAGACTACTGAATATAAGTTTTGAGCGTTCTTGATTTTAAGTCTCCATACATAGGATATAGGATTAAATATCTGACTTCTGTGCTAACCCTCCATATGTGTTACTGTCTACATAATTGTTTATATATAATTGTTCTTATAAATTGCAATATATAGTTATTGTAATACGTCTTATGTTTGGCCATGACTGTAGAAAATGAGCAAGCCAAGATCAACTGTGAGAACAAGTGGTTCAAATATGGAAGGACTGGAAGGTGCATACAAGGCGATTAAGAGTCTAACAAAGATTGTGTAGCATCAAGTGAATAATGGAGCACTGAGGAATCTTTAACCAACTCGTTATACCATTGAGCATTTCAATAGTTGAATTCACCTTGTTTTAAAGGTACTCCTAACCCCACTGAAGCAGAAAGTTGGGTGATGCAGATGGAAAAGATGCTTGATGTTCTTAAGTGTACTGACGAACAAGGGGTTTCATTTGCAAAATTTATATTAGAAGGTGAAGTCGAACATTGGTGGAGAATGACTAAGAGAATACACGAGGAGAGGAATACTTGTATAAGCTGGAAGGACTTCTTGGTGATCTTTTATGAGAAATATCCTGAAATGGTGAAGGATGAAATGGCAGTTGAGTTCATGAGTTTAGTGCAAGGGAATATGACAGTTAGTCAATACGAGGCCAAGTTTATCGAGTTATCCCATTTTGCACCTTATGTTGTGATAACTGATGTTTTAAAAGCCAAGAAGTTTGAACGTGGGTTAAGGTTGAGTATTCGTAGTCGAATTTCCATCCTGAAGTTGACATCATATAGTGACGTCATGTGTAGGGCTAAGATAACTGAGAGGGATGGCGAGGAGTACAATAGAATAAGAGATGGTAAGAGGAATTTTGGGAACAAATAGGGAAGAACACAAATAATAGAAATAATTTTAGGAATACATCAAATGTTGGGGGAGTTAGGGATGACAAACGGTATAATAACAAGATATGTCAGAAATGTGGGAAGATGCATGGAGGACGGCCTTGTTACAAGGATACGGGAGCTTGTTTTAAATGTGGACAGAAGGGACATCAGATAAAAGACTTTCCAACCCCAGTAAGTATTTTGATACAGCCTTTAGGTGAAAAGAAGGACCAAGGCAGGCAAGATAGAGTTTTTGCCCTTTCTGATACCCAAGCTTCTAATGCAGTAGTGTCAGGTACACTTTCTATTTATTCACAACCTTTTCAAGTTTTAATAGATCCCGGTTCTACCCATTCATTTGTTTCTGTGCGTTTTGTTAATCGTTTTCCTAATAAGCCCGAACCCTTGAATCATAGCATGCACGTTTCTACTCCTTCGGGTGAGTTATTGATGGGAACCTTAGTATATAAGTCTTGCCCTATAGATGTTAGTATTCATAAACTATTTGCTGATTTGATAGTTTTAGACATAAAAGACTTTGAAGTCATTTTGGGGATAGATTGGTTAACATCGTATCATGCTAATGTAGATTATTTTGAGAAGAGAGTTACTTTCCAAATTTGTAACCAACCAGAATTTAGTTTTGAAGGAACAGGCATCCTATCTCCCATTCGTATTATCTCTGCAATGCAAGCTTGTAGTTTTCTTAAGAAGGGATGTCAAGGATTCCTTGCGAGTGTTAGTGATTTGCAAATAAAAGAGCCCATTTTAAAAGATATTCCTATAGCTAAACATTTTCCAGAGTTTTTCCAGATGATTTACCCAATCTTCCTCCTAGTAGAGAAATAGAGTCTACTATTTATTCCCGAAACTATACCAATATCGAAACCACCTTATCGTATGGCACCTTTAGAACTAAGGTAATTAAAAGTTCAATTACATGATTTGTTAGACAAGGGTTTTTATTAGACCAAGTGTATCCCCTTGGGGTGCTCCAGTGTTATTTGTTAAAAAGAAGGATGGGACGATGAGGTTGTGTATAGATTATCTCGAACTAAATAAGGTGACCATTAAGAATAAATACCCTTTACCTCGTATAGATGATTTGTTTGACCAACTGCAAGGTGCGTAAATATTTTCTAAGATTGACCTTAGGTCAGGCTATCACCAATTGAAGATTAAGGATGATGATATTTCGAAATTAGCTTTTCGTACTAGATATGGTCACTATGAATTTCCTGGGATGCCATTTGGACTGACTAATGCACCAGCCACTTTTATGGATATGATGAATAGGGTGTTTAGGAAGTATTTGGATCAGTGTGTGGTTGTTTTCATTGATGACATCCTTATTTATTCCAAATGTATTGAAGAACACGAAAAGCATTTAGAGACAGTGTTACAAATCCTTAGGAAGGAGAAATTATATGCGAAATTAAAGAAGTGTGAGTTTTGGTTGCCTAGCATTTCTTTTCTCGGACATGTTATTTCTAAGGAGGGAGTGTCAGTTAACCCTCAAAAGATCAAAGCTATACTAGATTGGCCTAGACCAACTAATATGACGGAGATTCATAGTTTTCTTGGATTAACAGGTTATTATCGAAGATTTGTCGAAGGATTTTCTAGTATTGCCAAACCTCTATCTAGGTTAACCCAAAAGAAGGTGAAATATGAATGGCCTGAGGAAGTTGAGAATAGTTTTCGAGAACTTAAGAACCGATTAGTAACTGCCCCAATTTTGATTATTCCTTCCGGGACAGGGGGATTTGTGATTTATAGTGATGCTTCTAAAAATGGTTTGGGATATGTGCTAATGCAAAATGGAAAAGTAGTAGCTTATGCCTCGAGACATTTAGAACCACATGAGCAGAATTATCCAACTGATGACCTTGAATTATTAGCTATAATATTTGCTCTTAAGATTTGGAGACATTATTTGTATGGTGAGACTTGTGAGATTTATACCGATCATAAGAGTTTGAAGTATATACTTACTAAAAAAGAATTGAACATGAGACAAAGGAGGTGGTTAGAATTACTGAAGGATTATGATTTGAATATTCATTATCACCCGGGGAAAGCTAATATATTAGTTGATGCTTTAAGTAGGACGTCTACAACAAATTTAACATGTCTCATTACAAATCAAGAACCTTTGTTGAGGGATTTGAGAAGTAAGGAAATAGATGTGCATATCTATAGCAAAGGAGGAATAATTACAAATTTACAAGTACAATCCATGTTGATGGAAAGGATCAAAATTGCACAAGTACATGACCCACAACTGAAGAAGATTAGAGAAGAAGTTATTAAAGGGAAGAGTATTGAATTTGTGATACGAGATGATATATTAAGATTTGGAAATAGAGTGTGTGTGCCATCTGATGCCCAATTAAAGAGGCAAATTTTGGAGGAAAGTCATTACTCGAGATTCACATTTCATCCTGGATGTACAAAGATGTATAGAGATCTTCGAGAAGTATTTTGATGGAATAACATGAAAAGGGAGATAGCGGAATTTGTATCTTAGTGTTTGGTTTGTCAACAAGTAAAGGCTGAACATAAAAAACCATCACGATTACTAGAACCCCTACCTATCCCTGAGTGGAAATGGGAACATATTATTATGGATTTTATGACAGGTTTACTAAGGAGTTCAAATGGTAATGATTCTATTTGGGTAATTATTGATAGGTTAACTAAATCTGCTCATTTTCTTGCCATTAAGATCACCCATTCTTTAGAAAAGTTAGCCAAGTTGTATGTGAGGGAAATTATCAGGCTTCATGGAACCCCAATTTCAATTGTTTCTGATCGTGACCCTAGATTTGTGTCTCGCTTTTGGGAAAGCCTACAAGCATCCATGGGAACACAATTGAATTTCAGCACCGCTTTTCATCCTCAAACAGATGGACAATTTGAGAGGACCATTCAAACTCTAAAGGATATGCTTAGGGCATGTGTGTTTGATCTAAAGGGTAATTGGGATGATCATTTACCGTTAGTGGAGTTTGCATATAATAATAGTTATCAAGCAAGTATTTAAATGGATCCATATGAGGCACTCTATGGTAGAAGGTGTCTTTCCCTTACATGTTGGGTAGAAGTTGGAGAAAGAAAATTATTGGGACCAGAAATGATCCAGATCACAATCGAGAAAGTGAAATTGATACAAGACCGACTTCGAATCGCTCAAAGCCGTCAAAAGAGTTATGTTGACAATCTCCGACGAGAGTTAGAATTGAAAAAAGGAGATTATGTGTTCTTGCGAGTATTACCAGCAAAGGGAGTAATCCGATTTGGGAAAAAAAGAAAATTGAGTCCAAGATACATAGGACCTTTTGAAATCCTTGAAAGGATAAGAGCGATTGCGTATAGAATAGCCTTACCCCCTGAACTCTCTAGTGTGCATAATGTGTTCCACGTGTCAATGATGAAGAAATACGTCCCAGATCCAACACATATCCTAAGTCACGAACCTCTTCAAGTTAGGGAAGATTTGTTATACATTGAGCATCCCGTAGAGATTTGGAACCATAAAGATCAAATATTACGAACCAAGGTAATTCTGTTGGTCAAAGTGTTATGGCGTAATCATTACATTGAAGAAGCAACATGGGAGCGGGAAGATGAAATAAAGGAGAAATATCCGTACTTGTGTGGGAATTAATGTAAGTCAAGTTTGGGGACCAAAGTTTTTATATGGAGGGTAGGATGTAATGACCCCACTTTTATATGTTCATATATAGTTTTAAATGTTGTATTATTTCATATGTGATACGAATAATGATAATTTATTGTTTTAGTCTAATCCTCCCTTCAGTAATCACGAAATATCAAATTAGTACAAACATAAAATTTTAAAGTTTTCGGTAGGAGTGTTCATATGGGAGACTAGTTTTGACCATGATAATATAAAAATTGACTTGAGGTAAAAATAATAAAGTTTTATATATATAAATTAGGTTTGTAACACAACAAACAGTGCATTAAACAGAGGTTCGAGCAAGAAGTTATGCCGGAATTACGATATACGGGCAAATCTGTCAATCCTTTAAGTTGTATTTTGTCCCATTACCACACTATGTGTTATATTTTGATTGGTTGGAAGGGGAGGCTAGTTAGGCCGACTTAAACATTTTAAAATAACCCCTTTCTTCATCAAAATAGATTAAATCAAAGTTTTATAGCATATCCTAAGCCAAATGATAAGTTTTGGGGTAGAAAATAAAATTTATGAAACTTTGGGGACTTGATTTTGAAATAATGAAAGTTTTAGGGACTAAAATGAAAATATATAAAGGACCATTTTTTAAATAAAATATTTTCAAGGACCTTTAATAAATATTGAAGATGTATGGTGTAAAATTACTAAAATACCCTTCAGGTGTAAAATGACCCTTATACCCTTAATAACTTTCCACCTCGTGCTTTCCACCTCGTGCTTCTTTTGGACACATCCACCGCACACTTGTCGCCTTTATAGGAAAGGATAAAACACATGTCAATCCTTTAGATAAAGTTAAAACACGTGTCGCATCTGGGTGAATTAAGGCTGCAAGATAGCCCTGCTACGTGACACGCGACATGCTGACTCACCCAAATGGATGCTTAGTCATTGGGACACATGTCAACACCCTAATAACTTTGGGAAACTATAAATAAGGCCTTAGGATCAGTTCCTATACGAAATTACTCCAAAATTTCAAAAGTAAATAGTGAGATAAAGTGTGGGGAAAGTTTAAGAAGAAGTTTCGCCTCAAGATTAACGAGCAATCCAACACTCTGTTTCTGTAACTTCGGATTTCTGTTCTAAGTGAGTACTCTGTGACATTCCTTTCGTATTTTGATCATATGATATTATGCAAACTATATATATTTTATGACATATTTTATCCTCAAAATACATCTGATACCGATGATTTCGTCATTTTTTATATGTGTATATCTCTCGATATATACTTCTGATTTGAATTCTGAAATTATTGATTCAGCCTATGAAAACTCTCTTACTATGTTGGCCTTGACTACCGGGTGAAAATATTTGGGTGGTACCTTCCCAACTAGTTTATCGCTGGTGTGCCCTAAATAAGGCATTGTTTTAGATATCATGATTTTCTGTTTGTGTTGTTGCCGGGTGGAAACATTTGGTAACAGTATCTATTTATCTGGGTATTAGAGCATACATGTCCATCAAAATAAAATTGAACAATTGACATATTGCTCAAACTGTTTTATCTGTTTTGTTCTGAACTGTTATTCTGAAAATATATACTGTCAATTTAACTTATATATTTTACTGCAAATTCTTATCCATATATGTATATGCCATCGGTTGTAAATTGAATGGGTATCAATTTTCTGAAAAACCTTGGAATGTCTGGAGATTAAATCTCACTCGGCTTTTAGCTGATGTTGTATAAATAATCATTTTTCAGGAAATAAGCAGGTTCGTGGAGGGAACGAAAAAGGATTGTGTTGAAGATTCAACTTTTAGAGATCTTTTGTTATTATGTTTTTTTATCATTTAGAGCATGTTTGGATCTCTTGTAATAAGATTTAAATTTTTTCTTAACTTATAATTCATCGTTAATTGTAATATAAATGAAGTTTCCTTTTAGAAAGCTCTGATGACGTAATCCCTTTACTTTCAGTATTTTACGATTCATAACCATGTGATTATATTTCCATTGCACTTATTTAAGAAAAAAATTTAAGTCTGAATATATGTTGCCTTGGTGGAATGTCAAAACACTCATTCCCTACTACTAATTTTGGGACGGGGTCGTGACAGTAGGGCTCCTCTATTTATATGGGGAAGAGGGCCGGAATCCTAGTCAAGGTAGGACTCTATTTCAAGTCTCTCACTAATGCCATTAAACATCATGTGACTAACGGATAAGATTGACCCAACCTTCTAATATTCGTATTTATCATTTTTCTAATTAATTATCTAATATTTATCAAGACCACATAATTGGGAAATTCATAAATTCAAAATTTAATATAATTGAAATTAAATAATTAATTTCGACACTTAATATTAATTTCCAACACAAATTCGGTAGTAGAAGCAACAATTAGAGATGAAATCAGATAATTAAGGCAATTGCCATGTGTCATCTCAAAACGATGCCAGAGTCCTATTTTATATATATGCATAGATTAAGCATCGCCAACAAATTCTGCTGACCAATCTAACTTTGGAGTTGCTGCTTTTAACCTTTTGACCTTACTATTGCGCTCCCCTGTAACCCTTATGCCCCTGAACTGTGGCTGACCAGCGTATCCTTTATTGTAATTGTGAGTATGACTGTAAAATGAACAAAGCTACTCGAGCTCGGATCGTGTTCGTTCAGAAAAAAGCTCATTCGAGACTAGCTCGTAAAATAAATAAGCCAAACTTGAACAAAAATTTAAGCTCGTTATCTTATTGTGCTTGGCTTGGATTCGGCTCGATCATCGATATTCATGTTAAACTAGTGTAAAATAACCAAGCTACTCGAGCTCGTCTCATATTTGCTTGCTTAGAAGCTCGTTCGAGCTTGGATCGTAGGATAAATGAACCGAGCTTGAACATACTTTTAGGCTCGTTTACATTTACAAAACAAGCTTGAGCAGTCTTAAGCTTGGCCCGGCTTGCTTCATTTTCCCCCCTAATTGTGAGACGTCATGTTATTTAATTGCGATCGTGCCATTAGCTTTGTGCCGTTAGATGTTTGACTTTTGTCCTCTCTCGAACTCTGTTGCTGCATATAAATTAAGAGCCTTGCCCTTGGGCTCATTTCTCAGCATCTCTCTCTTTAACCCTGGCATTATGATGCTAAATTTTCTACTCAAGAAACACTTCGAAACCAAAATCTTCAAAATGGTCTGAGTGTTTGTGTTTATATTGTATGTGAGATTGAGTTGTATATTTTGAGAGTATGAGGAGCCAAACTTTGCCGACAATATTTGGAGTTGCTGAACCTGTCTTCATGCCATAAAGACCAACTTTACTCTGCATGTGTGTCCTTCTGAGTTGCTCTATTTTTTATTTTTTATTTCAAGGAAGGTTCAAGTGTAATAGAAACTTTGTTTGCAATCCCCTTGTGGGTTCTTACAATGAGCTGAGAAACAAAGTATGCTTATTGAGTGAACTACTTATTTAATTTTTCTATATACCTTTGTAGTTTCATCTATTTTAGTCTTTACTCAAACTTGCTAAAATTAACTGTCATGATGTTATAACTTAAATACAAGTCTAAAATATGATTTTCAGTCTTATCTGCTACTTCAGATAAAAACAATTTTCTATTAAAAAATTGCAACCCTACTATGAAGCTGGTTATAACCTAAAAACAATTTGTTTTTGTCTAAAATTTGATTTCACTCTTATCTGCTATATTTGATTGTAATCAGTTTTTAGTTTTACTTTTTTTAGATCTTATCTGCTATGATTGATAAGGATAGTGGTTTTGATGAACAATTTCCTAAATTGAAGGGATTTGATGAGAAGATTGATGAAGTAAACCTGCGTAACCAAGCAATCAATTCTGATGTTAATAACAAAACTAAAACATGGGTAAATTTTACTGCTACAAATAGAGACAGAAATACAGGAAATAAATTGCAATAGATTCTAGGTGATAAAGATGAGGTGGGTGATGTGTGTGTTAAAATTTATCCTATGGAAGTTGAAGATGAAATTCAAAGATGGAAACATGCATCGGTTGTTTATGTATTTGGTATAAATGTTCCTTTTAGTGCTATGAAGGGAATGTATCGAGAAAGTGGGACAAATATGGTAATTCAGAAATATTTATGTTGAAAATAGGGGTTTTTGTGGTGGTTTTTGACTCTTTGGATCCACAGCTACAAGCGATGACATTAGGACCTTGGTCCTTTGACAATAGACCTTTAATTGTCAAGCCTTAGAGTACTTGAGAAAGAAGGAATGGTAAAATTACCAATTTGGGTTAGACTCCCTAATTTGAAGTTACATCTATGGGCTGATTCTCTTACGAGTAAATTGACTAGTTTTATTGGGAAGCCTTTATTCACCGATAGAATGATATCCAAGAGAGAAAGATTGACTTATGCTAGAATTTGTGTGGAAATTGATTCAGGAAGTACTTTGCGAGAATATATAAATGTTCATGACCATGAAGGAAGTATTATCAGACAAAGGATTGAATATGAATGGATTCCTACTAAATTCACTAAATGGAAAGTCTTTGAGCACAAGAAAAAAGGATGTAGGTATGCTAAACAAAATATGGAAGAAAGCGGAAGTTATAATAGAAGCAGAAAAGAATGAAAAAGCTGAATCTAGTAAGATATCCAAAGATGTGGTGAATGAATTTGTTGATACAAATATAAATGTTGACAATGGCATAAAGGAAAAGGTTGAGGAAAATGTAAGAAAGACACAGGAAACATCCAAAATCTCTATTCAAGATGTCAGGGAAATTAAACTTACCGAGACTACCAGTCCTGCTAGAACTGAGGTGATAATTGTGACACCCAACCTAATAAAATATCGGGCGATCACTCCTATATCAAATTAAAACAGGAGTCTCATATGGTTCATTCTCAGCATCACTGTCGAAAACCAATTTAATTACTAATATTCTATTAGCCTGCGTCAAAATTTTTAATTAACTAAAATTTTTAACCAAACCATTCAAATCAAACCATCACAACAATTTATATACAACAACTGAAATGAAAAATAACTGAACACTCGGTATAATAATACAACCAAATCGAATGCCGCACAAAAAAGGTGGTAGAGAATAAATGAATACAATTAGGCCATCAACCCGAATGTTTTTACAATACCTCCTATCTAGATCTCAAGAATAAAAGCTTCTATAATAAACCTGCATCCATTCACATCTGCTGCAGCGAATGTCTGACTTAAAAGAATCATCATCTAGGCATCCCTGTGTCTGGACACCTAATATATATAGCTATAGCAAGAGAGGAAAATAGATAAACGGGTCAGAGCCCGAGTTTGAAAATATTTTAGCAAGTGCATAGTTGCCATATTTTAAAATATGAAATTTCTCATATTTAAATTGGTATCGCACTCTCGTGAGATACCCCTCACCCTTTTGCTAATAGTGCACAACTATCGCATACCTTTTAAAACAACATAGTTAAGCTACCCTGCCTAACTAATTCTTTTCACCCATCTTCTAAATATGCTCATTTTATACCATCCCGAATATGTGAATAGTTCTCACTAGAACCTATGATCCATATACATATAAATCCGAATATAAATCTATCGGAAGGATAATATCACTTTATTCATCCTTTAATATATTCTAAGCTATCGCCTGAGCTTATACATCAATAATCTATCACTTATGATTCATCCTTTCATTATGAATAACTTTCACTAGTGATTTACACTATTCATGTTTTAGTGATTATTAACCTCGTATATAATATTCTTATCTTTATATACGTATATCCCTATTTTTCTTTCGGATTTTATACTCCCGAAAGATTCCGAATTTATCTCACATTCCATTCTTTATTATGTCCGTGTATATATGTTTCACATCTCACAGATATATATACACACTATACTATACACATCAAGTATACCCATACTTATATATCACACACTATATAAATATAATAACCATCCCCCAGAGCTATATCTCAATGGAAGCAGTCTCTCAATGCTATCACCTTTCCTTGAAAGCCATATAACATTCACTAGTTATATAAATAATACAATTTTCTCCATGTATTTAATTACCGGTATGTAATTATTTACTCCATTATATACGTAAAACCATATTATAACATTCACATATATGTTGTATATAATATAACCCATCCTCCCGAGTAATAACTCACCGGATGTATTCTCTAAACTGCTATCACACTAGGTATACTCACATAACATAGTTATCCCAAGTCAGAATCGCTCACTAACTTGGCCAAAAATAAAAACGTTGGAGGCGTTCATATTCCTTCCCTGAAAGTGAGATAAGCCCCTCACCCATATAACGGACGCTATGACCTAGAGATATACTCGCCCTACTCCTCAAGCTAGGAGATTCACCCACACCGCGCAACCTCCCCCGATAGCACTAGAGCATATAAATTAATAAATACCTAGTCACCGGTATTTATGAGCACACAATATATATATACTATCACACTACCGTATATATATAATAATTAGTTCCCGGCATTACCGTGCACAAAATCCATTCCACTAGCCTTTAATTTTAAATAAATACCTAGACACCGATATTTATGAGCACACAATATATATATACTATCACACTACCGTATATATATAATAATTAGTTCCCGTCATTACCGTGCACAAAATCCATAGCACTAGACTTTAATTTTACATAAATACCTAGACACCGATATTTATGAGCACACAATATATATACACTATCACACTACCGTATATATATAATAATTAGTTTCTGGCATTACCGTGCACAAAATCCGTAGCACTAGCCTTTAATTTTAACTAAATACCTAGACACCGATATTTATGAGCACACAATATATATACTATCACACTACCTAATATATATAATAATTAGTTCCCGACATTCCCATGCACAAAATCCGTAGCACTAGCCTATAATTTTCTCCGAGTCTGTGGTCCGACTCTAATTTAATTAATATACACATTAGTTAATATAATACTTTCCCGAGTCTATAGTTCCGACTCTAATTTAATTAATATACACATTAATTAACATAATACTTTCCCGAGTCTATAGTTCCGACTCTAATTTAATTAATATACACATTAATTAAAATAATACTTTCCCGAGTCTATAGTTTTGACTCTAATTATTAATAATATCTACTCACTGATATTTATATGCGCACACCATATATATACACTATCGCACACCGTATATATATATATATATATATATATATATATATATATATATATATATATATATAAAATCTTTCAGCCTTACCGTGTACTGAGTCCGTAACACTAGGCAACATATTTCCGAGTCTGTGGTCCGACTTTAATTATTGATTAATATAATCATTAATTAATTTATTATCTCCTCGAGTCTATTGTCCGACTCTAATTTAATTAACATACGCATTAATTAATTTAATATCTCCCTGGTGTCACACAACTAATGTACCCAGACTTGCTCACCTGGTCCGAATTTTCATCTCTTAGAACATACTCCTCAAAATTATATTATAAAGAGAACGCCCCTAATTAAATAATATTCAACAATTTATTATCTCCTCCTATAATAAATTATTTCAGCTATAAGCTTTAATTAATTAATCCCCCATTAATTAATCTATTATCATGGCATCACTTAACCAAAATATCTGGACACCTCTTTGGTCCATAATACAGTATTCTCAAATCTGACTATTCATGCCTATTTCTCGTAGCATTATCCTGTAATCCCAAATATACATATTTGATTTAATTACATAAGTATTCACTTACTTATTCCAATTCCATAAGTATTCACTTACTTATAATATGAATATAACATCTCTTTTAAACTCAAGATATGAAGCTTATCACAACTGGCTCGTATCTCAATTACATTCGAAATTCTAATTCGAATCCCCAAGAGTCTTTATCCCATTAGAATCTTAAAAATCACAAAGTCTCACAACTTTAATTTTTTTGGCAGATTTCACACCTAAATACCTCTTTAAGTATTATTCCTCACAAACACCCCTATTTGGGTAAATCTTGGATTTTAATTTCTAACCCAAGGTACACGCCAAAAATTATTTAAAAGTACCCACACTATTTTTAGGAACCCCAAATATTAATCTCCAAACAATTCTAAACTTTATTTTTCCAATTTTCGGTTTGATTTTCGAGTTAAAGATTTCCACCTCGGAACTGCTTTCTTAGAAAAATCATATCAAATCGAAAAAAAATCAGAAAAATACACGGTTGGTGTTCACGCGACCGTATCGAAAAGATCTACAACTTTTGTGTTTTGACCGAGAACTGAATTAGTTGTCTTCCTAGCCGAATTGACCCCACAAGATACTAGATTACTATTCATTGTCTTCTCCAAAATTCCAAACCTCCATTAATACACCTCCGAGGTCTTTATTTTCTCACCCATCATCATCCAACCTCAAACAACCATAATTACACACATAAAAGGGTTCTAATTATCCTAGAACCCGGATCCAACAATTAATTTAAATAAATTTCCAAATTTCTCAAATTTGATATTATTCGGGGTTTATTCGTTAATCTTCCGAAAAACCCATTTTTGATTCACAAAACTCAACCCAAAAATCTTTACAGTTTTACACACCAACTATAATATGAGAAATAATCACACTAAATTAATAAAGCAAGTAAACACTTGCCTCGTGGATAAAATCCGACGACCTCGAGTCGAATCCCGCGGAGTTTGATCGGAAATCTCTTTTCTTCTTCTTCTTCCTCTTTTCCTTCTTCTTATTTATTCTCTTATTTCTCTCTTCTCTTTCTCTCTCTTAGGGCTTATAATTGGGGAAATAAGGCTTCTCCCCTTATAAATCCCGTTTTTAATCATATGCGCCTAATTAAAATGGCCCAAATACCCCTGAATTGGCTTGATTATGTCCAAAAATATCCCGTGACCCATTTACCTTCCTCGGGTACACTTTTCCGACTATCTCAGCCCATCCGGACTCTACCGTGCACTTATAATTTACGTCCGAATTAATTTATAAAATTCCTATCTCACACCCACATTAGTCCATATTGACTCCCGACTGAGATAAATAAATGCCACGTCACTTATACACGTTATGACATAAATAAATTTTTACTATTCACTTAGTACTTAAATTTCCCTAAATATTAACCATTCACTCTCCGATTAATATTTAAATAAATATTATCATAATTACTTCAATTAAATTACGGCACCCAAGTAATTTAATATTTTTCGAATTAATTAAATATTACATGCACAGAAATACGGGGTGTTACATACTCCCCCCTATAAAGGAATTTTGTCTTCGAAATTTAAGATAAGCCTATTGTTCCAAGCTTCGAATAGCACTTGTTAGTTCTGTGCCTCTAAGATCGCTATAACCATCTCTCCCGGTTCAAATTACATTTTTTTTTTCACAATTACACATTATATTGCATAATGAAGTGTGGTTGAATGAATTTTTGGAATTATAAGTACAGGTGGAGCTTCCTGGTATTTCTGATCATACTCCTTTATTTTGTATTTTTAAATGGAAAGGGAGAAAATCAACAAACCTTTAAAATTTTTCAATTTTTGGATGAAGCATAGATATTTTAAAGAGATTTAAAAAATGGATGGGAAGTTCATATTTATGGTAACGCTGTGTTTTCAGTGGCTAAAAGGGTGAAATTAATGAAGAAAAGTTTTAGGGAGTTAAATAAAAGGTGTTATTCCAATATTTCTTGTAGAGTCAATGCAAAGAAGATAGAATTTGAGAACATTCAGAAAAGACTTATTATAAATGGGGGAGATGAAGACTTGATTATAGCCAGGAAGAATTGCTAGATGGAATATCTAGAATTGAGGGATATGGAGGAGGATTTTATAGACAAAATTCTAGAATAAATTGGTTGGAATTATGAGATAAAAGTATTTCATATTTCCATAAGAAAGTCAAGTGTCATATAAGCGATAATAAAATTCTGTATATTAAACATAGTGAATGTAATATGTGTAGGAGTCAAAAGGCAATTAAAGAGGAAGGTATGAAGTTTTTTAGAATCTTCTTGGTGCTAACACTGGTGTGAGGATGAACACATATGACAAAATAAGAACCATTAGACTGAGATGGCTGAATGATGATCAAAAGGAATTCTTACAAAGCCCTGTGACTAAAGATGAGATAAAGAAGGCCTTTTTCAATCTAAATCCTAATAAAGCCTCGGGAATAAATGGTTGAAATGCTGAATTTTTTTAGAATAATTGGGACATTGTTGGAAATGATATTTGTAAAGCAGTTTTATCTTTCTCCAACTTTGGGAGGATGTTAAAAGAATAGAACGGTACCATAATCAACCTTATTCCCTAAATTCCTAATCCTAGTACCATGAAATACTTTAAACTTATATCTTGTCGTAATACTACTTACAAGGTTATCTCAAAAGTTATCGTTAATAGATTTTTTTTTTTTGGGGGGGGGGGGGGGGGGGTATGCCAGAGCTAGTGAACAACAGACAATCTACTTTCGTTAAAGGAAGAAACATCACTATTAATGTGTTACCAATGAAGGAAGTAGTGAGGGGTTATCATAAGAATAATGGGAGTCCTAGATGTGCTATGAAAATTGATTTGATGGAGGATTATGATTCAGTTAAGTGGAGCTTTATAATTGATGTTCGTCATGCTAGGGAGTTTCCTTGAAAATTTATTCAGTGGGTTAAAGAGTGTGTGATGACTACTAGTTTTTCTGTTAGTTTTAATGGGGGAATTAATGGAATTTTTAAAGGAACTAATGGGTTAAGACAAGGAGATCCCTTATCCCCTTATCTTTTTCTCCTTCTTATGGAAGCTTTTTCTTGGGTGCTTGATGATGAAATTAACAGAACTTCTTTCAACTATTACCCTAATTATGAGAGTTAGAATTATCTCATGTGATGTTTGCTGATAATCTTTTCATTTTGGCCAAGGCTGATTAGAATTCTATGATGGTGGTGTACAAAGCTCTTAAGGATTTTAAAACTATATCTCGGTTGGGTGTTAGCTATCCTAAATGTGAAATATTCTTTGATGGAATAAATGAGGAGGAGAAAAATAGATTGGCTGATCTTATGGGAATGAAATTTGAAGAGCCTCCTGCCAGATATCTAGGTGTCCCTCTAATTTCTACTAGACTTGAAGCTCGTGATTGCAAAGTTCTTATTGAAAAGCTTATGAATAAGGTTAAATCCTGGACTAATAGGTGGTTATCTTATGATGGAAGGGTTCAATTGTCCATTGCTTTTCTTAGAAGTATTAAGGTGTATTGGATTAATATCTTTATCATTCCTAATAGGGTAATTATAGAAATTGATCAGATTATTAGAAGATTTATTTGGTCAGGAGTGGAGCTCAGGAAAATAGGTGCAAAAGTTGCTTGGGAAGATGTTTGCTATCCTTATGATGAAGGTGGTTTGGGTATAAAAAATTTGGTGGTTTTGAATAAAGCTTGCATGATGAGGGTGGCTAGGAAAAAGGACACTCTTTGGGTCAAATGGGTTCATACAGTTGTTATTAAGCAAGAATCATTATGGACAATCAAATTATCAGCAGATGTGTCTTGGACTTGGAGAAAGTTATGGAAAATGAGGGACCAAACTAGAAACTTTATTAAATACCACATTGGGAAAGGTGATAAAACTCACTTCTGGGTTAATAATTGGCATGAAAAGGGTCCTTTAATAAAATTCTATGGAAGTAGAGTAGTATGTGATGCTACTAGTGTGGAATTGGTCAGGGCTTCTGAGTTTATTGAAAATAAAGGGTGGAATTTTCCTTAACCAATCTCAAATGATCTTCTAGACCTATCTATAACAAATTTTGTGCCCCAATATAATAAGGAAGATTGGGTTGCTTATTTGATTGCTAAAGATGGGAAATACAACTATAAATTTACCTATGATAATCTAAGACAAAAGAAGGCAACTGTTCCATGGGCTAAATGCGTGTGGTGTCCTAAAATAATTCCTAGATATGCTTTTATATTATGGATGACTTGTTTTGATAATTTGAGAAAAAGGACAAAGTTAAATAATTGGGGGATTATTAATGAGGATATATGTGCTTTATGCAGTAGAGATACAGAGACTAAAGACCATCTTTTTTTTTAATTGCAGTTTTTCTAAATAGGTTTGGGGAAAATCTCGGATGTTTAATAGGGTAAGTAGAATTATTCGAATCTTTGAAGAAGAACTCAAGTTACTCAGTAGAAATAGTAGCAGTTTCAAAGAATCAATTCTCAAAGCATGCTTTTATATTACTGTTTATTCTATATGGAAGAATGATAACATTTTGAAGAGCATAATTTCGAATGAATAGGTGTTTTTTTTAAGATTGAAAATCTTAATCAAGATTATTCATACAATTGGAAGAATATTAAGGTAAATGATGAAAATAAGAATATTTGTAATAGATGGGGGATTAGAGAAATTTTTTTTGAGTAAGATATGTTATCTGCATGCAAGATGTTAGAAGTGTGGAAACTAAAGATAGTCCTGGGTTTCTTGATGATGTTTCTCCTGTGCTTGGCTTCTGGGTTTTGTGGCTTGTTTTCCCTGAGATAATGTCTTGTGTTTTTTCTGGATTTTCTTTGGTGGAAGTCAAGATGTTTATTCTTTTTAGAATCCTTTGTTGCACGTCAAGGTTTCTTTTGTTGGAAATTAATGTTAAGTGACGAAATTAATTATTTAATTTCAATTGTATTAAATTCCGAATTTCCCATTTATGTGGTTTTAATAAATGTCAGATAATTAATTAGGAATGTGATAAATAAAGATATTAAAAGATTTGGGTAAACCTTATCCGTTAGTCACATGATGGTTAGTGGCATTAGTGGGAGACTTGAAAGAGTCCCACCTTGATTAGGATTCCGACCCTCTTCCCCTTATAAATAGAGACCTCTACACTATCTAGAGTCATCTCATAACACACTATTTCTGAGGTGGGAGAGAAACTCCGAGATTCCATTAGAGTGCATTTTTTTCCAAGAAGGCAGATTGATTGAGCAATTAATCAAGATTGATCTTTGATCAAGGTATGTCTTATTTTCTATCTTTTAGACGTATTTTGTGAAAACATGAAGATCTAAGATCCTTTTATTAAGAACAATTGTATGTTAAACATTAATCATATTAATGTGTTCATGATTAATATTAGGGTGTTCTTAAGAATGATTTTATATGTGGTATCAGAGCTAAAGTTTAAGATCTCGTGATTTTCCTTATTGATGTTCGTCTATAATGATATATGTGCCTGAGAGTTTCTGCGACATTTTTATTTATGTCATTAAATTGCTTTTGTGCCTGAGACCTTCTGCGACGTCTTATTTCTGTCATTAAATCTGCTCTTAAAGTGTGTCTGAGATTTTCTGTGACGTTTTTCTTCTGTCGCCAATACTCACTGGTGAGAATGAAAGGTCAAAACTTGCTCGGAATTTTACGAAAATGACATGGTCGACTGGAAACGTCGAAATAAACAAAACCCATTGTTTACAATGGGCACCATCTTACTTTTGCGTTTTGACGTCGTTAAGACCCTTAAAATTGCGTTTTTGCCGTTTTTGGTAATAATATTGACGTCAATATCTCACTCCAGAAAATTGATTTTTGAATTCCGCAAATTGTTTTGAGATCCTGGAGTAATTATCTACATCTCTGTGGTGCTAACTCAAATTTTCTATTTTTGGCAAAATTCACGATTTTTTCCAAATATTATGTATTTTTTTTTACCACGGGGGATGTTTTTCTTTATGTTCATGGTTGTTCTAATATTCATGTTATGTATTATTTTGTATTGATGAAAGGGTTCAATATAAAATTTTGAATATTAGATGTATGATTATGTGTTTGACAATAACATTTCGATATATTAGGTTATTGTGCATAATCCATAATTGGTTGCCCAAAGGTCCTAATGTAATTATGAATTGATGTTTCGACAATAATATTTATACGATGTTGGATGGAGAAGACATAAAAATATCTTAATCTATAATTGTAAATATTAGATTATTGTGTATGCATTTATATTTTTGGATCATTAATTATACATTAAGTTTTGAGTATAATATTTTTGGCGCATTGATTTTACATAAATAATGTTTATGACTTCCAGAAAAATTATGTTTTTGAGGCATTCGAGCTACTATTGGTATCTTTGTGATTACTGATAGATTACATATTATAGTTAATATTAATGCATGATTAACTATATTTAAGTTGAGACATGTAAACAATTATTCATTTGAGTTAAGTCAAAGGCCAAACACAGGCTGAGATTGCATGTACGAATAATATACTTACATTCATTAAAGACTTATTCTAATGTTAGTTATAAAATTGGATTGAGGCGCAACACATGCTAATATCTGAATTGAACAACATTAGAACCAGTTTTGTAAAAACAGAATAGTTGACATTAAGTCCATTAATCATGGTATTAAATGAATTAGGCAACAAACACAGATGCCAAAATTATGGGACCATGATAAATGAATTATAGGGTAATATATCTTTACAATCTGAATATTATGTGATGATTAACACAGATTCCGTGATATTCGGAATGTAGATGAAATATACCAAAATTTTAGTCAACAATTCAATATTCGACCCTTGCAATTTTTGTTGTGTGTGAAAATTTAAGTTTTCCCATATTTCATAAAACCTTGCTCTAATGATCCTTTTTAGTTAAATATTCGTGCGAAACACATGCCAACATATTTCATATGGTCGGATATTAGACTTGTGTTATTGTTAATATTCATATTTTGATGAATCTTGTGCCAAACATAGGCCAATGATTCATATTGTTGAATATTATGATATTCATGTTTTAATGAGTCTCGTGCCAAACACAGGCCAACGATTCATGTGGTTGAAAATTAGAATTATTGTTTATTTTAAGGCTAGTACTCCCATTCAGTTGAATTAAATGCCAAACACAGGCTACAATTCATATGTGCGGATACTAGATTTATTCGTTGCATGCATGCATATTTGAATGCATGACTTGAAAATTTTGAGACTCATAAGTAGGTATTCATTCAGTTTAATCAAATGCCAAATACAGGCTAAGATTACATGTGAAGATACTATACTTGTAGTCATTTCAGATTATCCTAATGTTTGTTATAAGGTTAAATTGAAGCGCAACACATGCTGAAATTTGAATCAAATAAACATTGGAATTTTTCTAAATGTTAAATAATTGGCATCAATGTTAAAAAGTCATATTTACATATGTCACTAGTATGATAATTTTGATTATAACCATATTGTGCATTAGTATGACCATGAATGATTTGGGTCAATATTTCTGATTTGTTACTCATACATAAGTGATGAAGAGAAAGTAAATGATTTGTGTCTTCCATTTACTATTATTTGTGTAATATCTCATGTAAACTCTCTGTCTATTTGATTTTCACATTATGTCTAATTTTTCGTGAATTTCAAATTAAGGAATAGACAATAATATAATTATTCATGTATTACGGGTATTTTGCACATGTATGCGTATCTCTTATATTTATATAATATATGGTTTGGTGTTCATTAAAGTGCTCCATTCCAGAAGATATAAATATTGGACTAATACATTAATATCATGCATATTTTGGTTGCCTACGGGTCCATGTATGATATTGAATGCTAGGATGATGATACTTTATGATGTTGCATATATATTATTGTTTATTCATTTATTGTGATTACAATAATTGAACAAAATGTTAGTGGTGATATATATTTTGGGAAGGTAATAATGGTCGTCAAACACAGATGCCATAGTTTCTTTCACTATCATATCACCAATTAAGTTTATGAAAACCATAAACATGAATAATTTAGCTTATTGATCATGCGATATGTAATGAAAATAAGTGAAAAATTTATTGACTTGTGTATGTAAGTCTTTACGTAATGTAATATTCATATTATGAAATGTTTGGTAGTCACTACAGTGACCCGACTAGAATTGCAATGAATATTAAATGTAAAGATGATGGTAGTAGTAACTCATGATGCTTATAATTGTAAAGATATTAATGGGGTATATTGAGTTCATTTCTTCAAGCAAGGTTATTCCTTACAGGGAATCAATTTTGAATGATTGAATGAACATCATAGATCACATACATTATTATAGTATGTGAAAATAAGTTGTGCACAAATGTCGTGTACAATATAATGAAATAACATTATACCCAATAAAGTAATCTACAAGCATCATATAATCGATATTTCACGGTTACTACTGACAAAAACTCACGGTTATGCACTCAATTTATCATGTAATCGATGTGTGTGTTGTTAAATCAAAGAATTAATGAAGTGAGCAATTTATCTCATTATCTTATCACATATTATTGTATCCCATTTTATTTCTCTAAAATTTCATATTTAATTTGGTTAAACAAATTAAGTTTGTTTACATATTGCACACTCGGACTAATAATGATAAAGATAATATGTATCTTTTATGATTTGAAATGAGTTTTTCATCTCAGTAGAGTTTTCAAGTTATACGTACTGTGTTATAGAAAGTATCTACTTTTGATGCAAGGATTTCTTACAAAACAAACTAGAAATGCTAATAAGATTTTTTTCTTTTGTTCTTAGGGAATCAAATCGCCATTTGTTTTCATAAACCCTCAATTTCTTTTGGAAAATGTTTGTCTAGACTTGATCGTGAGGGATATGTTCTAAAGAATCTTTTGATGTATATTTTTCAAGGGTTATGATTTTAGTTTTGATGTTTTGTACAAAATAAAGTTTGGACATAGTTCTTTAAAGATTTGTTTGATCCTGCATCATAATCGTAGCATTTTTTATGAAACTCTTCAAATCTTGTACCAAATTAAATCTAGACTCTTTTTCATAATTTTCGTGGACAAGATTTTTGTAATGTCTCTTACAAATTTTGATAATCGAGTTGTGCTCTTAAGGTATTACGATGTCTAATATAAGGATGACCTATGTGGCCCAAGTGGGAGATTATGAGAAACTTCCCTTAAAGTGGACCTACATAGATCATATAATTGTCATTGACACGTATTTATTGCATTAAAGTCAAATTCATTATGAAAGGTGAAATTAGTGGTAGTAGAAAATCATGAAATATGATTATAAAGGAAGGTAGGGTACTTATCCCATTAACGATAACCTTCTTGAATCCTTGTTCTTTTAGTTGTTAGATTGTCTAAACAACAAAGAACAAATAAATGGTCAACCACTAAATGATAGTATTGTCACCGTGAGAGAAATGTAGATGAAATCATAAGGAATAGTATTAAGAAGATCCTAAAAGGTCTACTATCCTAAATGATTATGTGGGGTATCTGCATGAACATGAATTTGGTGAAGGAATAAATAATGACATGATTTTATTTTCAAAAGTCATAATAAGTGAAACTAATGGACTACAACTAAGGTTGAAATCTCGTTGAATTACATAATTGATGCACTAAAGTCGCGTATAAGGGGGTCATCAAGACCAAACGCGACACTAACGGTAGTTAAACGAGATAAAGCTAAATTGTAGTAAAATATTTCACTATTAATGAAGAAAAGGTTATAAATGAACCTTCTCAATTATATGTAAGGACATGTAATTCTTATGACATTAGTAGCTCATTATGATTGAGAGTTACACAAAGTGGATGTGAAAATTATTTTTTTGAATTCTAATAAACCATGCGTATATGTTTAGGAGATCATTTTATAAACATAAGTTTCCCACATGAGGCATTTTAAGAAATAATATCATTATTTTTTTTAATCGTTGTATATTTGTATACACCTTAAGATCAGTGGGAGTAAGTTTATATATTTTCTCTATATACAAGCACGGATTTAGAAAGTAGAGAATCAAAATAATTTTATGGGTTTAAAAGTTGTGTATGAAGTAATGAGATACTTAAAGGACTATATGCTCACATTTATGATATATGTGTTCATTTAAATATGAACAATTATTGTGACTCAGATTTACTATTTGTACGGATGGTATGAAGTTCACTCTTGCTTAAGAATATTTGTTTTGGTTTATCAACCAATATAATGAAGGAGTGAAACACAATCCATCCATTACGTATTGTGAAAGCTGAGTTTGTAGTATGCTTGATGCTACAACTTATGTATTTTGGCAGCGTGACTTCATTTCGGGACTTGGAGTTGTCGACACTATTATCAAGTCGCTGAAATATTATGATAATGTCGCTGCAATCTTCTTTATGAAGAAATGTTAGGTATTCCTAAAGTAACTAAGCACGTTGAATGAAATACCTATCAGTTAAAGAAGAAATTCAGAAACAAAAAGTGTCAATTGATCACATTAGTACGAGTGATAACATAGCAGATCCTATTACGAAAGGACTATCTCCAAAAGACCTTATGGAACGTGTCAAAGAGATGGATCTCGATTAGTAAAATTATGATTGCTATTTGGCTTAGTTGTTTGACACTATTACTTGAATTCAATAAAAGTGTTTCTGATTTCAATTATTTCTGTCCTTTGTGAATGCATGCAATTATGAAGTGTTGTTGACAGAAATAGTCCTTATTCCAAAGGACATTATGAGGCCATTATGATACCCAATATTAAAGGCTTAGTTGAATGAAACATTGGTGTTGTGGTACATGGAAGGAACCATGCTCTTGAATAGTATGGAACCGCCATGACTCGCATCCGTGAATCATTTGATTCAGCAAAATAAATTTATCAATGATTTTGCACCTTATGATACCTAATCTAATTATGCGAATTATTAAGACCAAGTGGGAGACTGTTGGAAATTAATGTTAAGTGACGAAATTAATTATTTAATTTCAATTGTATTAAATTCCAAATTTCCCATTTATGTGGTTTTAATAAATGTCAGATAATTAATTAGGAATGTGATAAATAAAGATATTAAAAGATTTGGGTAAACCTTATCCGTTAGTCACATGATGGTTAGTGGAATTAGTGGGAGACTTGAAAGTGTCCCACCTTGATTAGGATTCCGGCCCTCTTCCCCTTATAAATAGAGACCTCTACACCATCTAGAGTCATCTCATAACACACTATTTCTGAGGTGGGAGAGAAACTCCGAGATTCCATTAGAGTGCATTTTTTTCCAAGAAGGCAGATCGATGGAGCAATTAATCAAGATTGATCTTTGATCAAGGTATGTCTTATTTTCTATCTTTTAGACGTATTTTGTGAAAACATGAAGATCTAAGATCCTTTTATTAAGAACAATTGTATGTTAAACATTAATCATATTAATGTGTTCATGATTAATATTAGGGTGTTCTTAAGAATGATTTTATATCTTTATCTTGCTTGCTAATTTGCTTCTTTGGTAACATGGTTCATGTCATTTGATATTTGGGTTTGGCTTTTCTAGAGGAGATCGTTTTCTAGATCCATTGTGCATGTCCAAGATTATTCATCTTACTGGCTTGGTTCTATTTGATTTTGGGTTTTTGGGGTTGCCGAGGTTGGATCTTTCTTGAAATCATGCTGGGTGGAAGTTTTTGCTCAGGGTAGTCTTCTAAGTGGATTTGTAGTTATGATGTAGTTGTTTTGCTAGATCTAAAGCTGGGTTTGTTTAGAGTTTTTGAAGTTTTGAAAGTTGATGGTTCTGTGGTTCTTTATGGTGGAGAGATGGGAGTAGGTGGTTTGATTGTTATTAGCCGCAGATCCTTTAGATAAGCTTTGGAGATGGAGTCTCTATAATTATTTGTTTGTGTTTTGGTTTTTGGTTGTTTAGGAGTTTGGTTATTACGTATTTAAGTAGTGGTTGTAGCTGGTTGGTGGGTTTAGATGCGTTTTCTTGGATTACTAGATCCGTGCCACGCTAGAGGCTTCATGCAGAATGGGTTGGGTTGGTTATTTTTGGAGTTTTTTTGGGCTACTTTTTAGTTGGGCCTTTAGTTTGTTTGGGTTGTGTTTGGTTTCTTTTGGGCCGTGTTGTGTTGTATTTGGGCTGGGTCTCTTTGTACTTTTCGAGCTTTGCCTATTTTAATTAATCACATTTCACTCCCTAAAAAAGAGCTTATAAAAACTTCTTGTTATTCATTTTAATACATTAAAACAAGTTAATTTTTTTGTAAGTCTAAAATTTGATTTCACACTTAACTGCTATATTAGTCTTCAAATAATTATTGGTTCAGTTATTTGTGTTTGAGTATTCAAATCCAAAAATAACTCTGTTAGTTATGGATTTGGACTTTCAAACCCCAATTTTTATCAAAACAAAACTTAAATCATTTTCCTTGATAAATCAGTTAACTTGGTGTCACAGTGTAGGTGTATTGGCTAATACCTATGATTTTCTATCTTCTTGTTGTATTTTATCATTTGTCTTCTTCATCATTAGTTATCTTGGTGTCACTGTGTTGGTGTATTGATGTTATACCTGTGATTGTTTAACTCTTACCTTATTGTTAGAGATTGTTATATTTGTTTAAGATTGTTAGGGATCAGATTGTGTTGTTTGGTAAACTAAGGTACACGGGAGTATTAGGGTTTGTTGTCTTGAGTCACCTGGTGTCTGTATTCAGCGTAAATCAATAGTTATTTTAGTGGAAATTTTCTTTTCTTGGCCTTAAAGATGGCCGAGGATTTTTTCCCCTGACGTTCAGGGTTTTTCCTCATAAAAATCTCACTTGTTTCTATCTTTTCCTCATCTCATTCTTCTTTATTTTCAGTTGTTTATATTTATATCACTCTACCAACATCTTTCATAAAGATTAAACTGAATTTTTATTAGGTTTAAAATCAGCAACAACTTTTAACATTTAAATTTTTATTTGACCTACAACTCTTGGTACGATCATTCCCCATAACATGGTTTTATTTCAAATAGATAAAAGAACTTTAGAACATAGTTAATTCCCAGTAATCTCTATTCACACACACATTGAGAGAGAGAGAGAGAGAGATGATCCGGTTTGGGTCCTCGTCGTGCGAATTTATTTTTTAAAAATATTAAAAATATATGTTTTGATTGTTTTTTTTTGCGTCAAACATTGACCCATTTTTTAAAAATAGTTTTTTTTGGGTACTGTGGGGTCCAAACCAAAAAGGACTAATTTCTAGTGATCTGAGCAGGCCCAACACTTTGCCCGAGTCAAGTTTTGTGTTGCATGGATAATTACAAATGCTTATTATGTGGATAATTACAAATGCTTATCATGTGGATAATTACAAATGCTTATCATGTGGATATTCACGTGTTTCATTGGTAACCTACATTCTCGAACGAGATAGACAGGAATCACCACACGAGTAAATAATGAGCTAGGAGAGTTACTTGTACAACTCAACTACTTTTCACTGCTATAAATACACTACACCAAATCTGCCGAATTGTCAAGGTCATTGACCTTGACAAATCCAACTTGTCAAGGTCAATGACCGTGACATTTCGAGGCGAGACAACTTTTTTTGTCACGGTCATTGACCTTGACACGATCGTGTCACGGTCAATGACCGTGACACGTTTGTCACGGTTTATAACCGTGACAAAGCCGTGACCCTTTGAGGCATATAAATTAATTGTGACAAAGTAAGATTATGGAAACCCCACTTTTATTTCTATAACTCCTATTTTATTAAACTTTAAATATAATTAGGGGTGTATAGAAAGAAAAGTTAAATAGGAATAAAAACAACATTTTTAAAATATGAAGGGCTCACCAATTTGATCAAATTTTTCAACAACATAGACTAATTGATCTTTATTATAAGACAATTACTACAAATTTATGCGCATCGCCCGAATTCAAAAAGTAATTTAATGACTAAAGTAATACTTTTTTTTAACTTTAGTTATTCACCACAAATCTTAAAAAATATTTTATTTTTCATGCTTTTTGCAACTTCGGATGCCATTTTAACCCTTATTGTAGTTTTTTAGTTTTCATGCTTTTATTTGATGTATATAAAGTCATGTGATTATTTCACCATATAAAGTCAACAAAAAACGCCATATATGATTTTTTTCTCCATTAGTATAAGTATATAGCGATTATTTCACACTTAAATCACATATTAAGCCGACTTTCATTTTTTTATGAAATTTGTAGAAAATTACTTATTTATTTTGAATGAAAATAAATTGTTATCCAATATTTTTGGATATTATTTACATTTTGCATTTTTGGATATTATTTATATTTATATTTTTGGATATTATTTTTGGAAATTTATAGAAAATTACTTATTTGTTTACATTTTTAACTCCCTACCCCACCCTGCCCCACCCCTACCCCCCACCCTGCCCCACCCCCTACCCCCACCCTGCCCCACCCCTACTCCCCAACCTGCCCCCACCCTGCCTCACCCCTACCCCCACCCTGCCCTAGCCCCCACAGACGCATACACACACGCACATATATACACACATACACACATATATATATACACAAACATATATATAAATGGAAGAGAGAGAGAGAGAGAGAATTAAACCTGAAAGTAGAGAGAGAGAGCATCGTCGAGAGAGAGAGAGAGGGAGGGAACGACGAGAGGGAAACAAGAAGGGGGAAAGGGTTTTTGCTGGAAACATTGTCACGGTCATGTTAAGGTCATTGATCGTGACAATTATTTAAAGAATTGTCACGGTCATTGACCGTGACAAGTATATTTGTCATGGCCTTGTCACGGTCAATGACCGTGACAATTCTTTGTCACGGTCGTGTCAAGGTCAATAGCCGTGACATAAAACACGTGTTTTTCGTCACGGTTAATGACCTTGACAAGGGTGGCCGGCTGAAAGGTGACAATTTGGTCATTTTGGTGTAGTGATACAACCCTCATCCCAAAGCAAAAGAGGATGTAATTTCAAAACTTTTGAGAAATTAATAAGAACTGAGAACCATCTCTGTGGACGTAGACAGTTGTCAAACCATGTAAATTCTCTTATTATGAACATTTACTATCTTCTTTTATCCCCTGCTTTCTAAAATACTTCATTGTTAATTCTTGTGCTCACAATTAGCGCCGTCTGTGGGAATCGATCTTCTATTCTACGAAAGAAACCTAAACAAAAAAAAGCATAAATGTCTCCCCACCCAAATACTTCACTCCAAGCTGGTGACGGGCGAGCTGACCTAGCTCTAGTCAGGATTAGATTTAAGGTTTGCCAGGACAGGAATCCAAAATTTTGCCTGGAGGAACTGCTCTCCGAGCAAAGCAATAAGTAGCTTAGACCAACATAGATCTCACAGTTGGTCGATGCATATGAAGCACGGCTTCAACAGCAAGAGGAGGCAACTCGCGTCTAAATAGAGGAGTGCAAGCCTTCAGTTATGATTGGATAAGATAGAGAAATAACTCAGTATCGAAAATGCCGCAGTCAGAATCCTTTCCCTCAGGTGAGAAAAATTCCCATCCGAGGAAGGGGTACTAAACGCGACTAAGACCGTTCGGAGCACGAAAGTCCCTTGGTGAGATGAAATCGAGATAAAGAGAGACAGTGGAATGATATAATGAGTTTAGCCTGGTAAGAGATGGATAAACACCCAGCACACCGAGGAGCCAGATCTACAAAAGAACTAGCGAGAAGGATGCTTATCACATAGATGAACTCTTATTTCTCAAGGCCCATTAAGGAAGAGGAGCCTCCGAAGAAATTCACAGTCCTAAGGTTTAAGATATACGATGGGAAGATTGAACCCATAGTTTATGTTCTCTAGTATAATCAAGCAATGATTATATGGAATCATAATGATGCTCTTATATACCACATATTCCCATCCAACTTAGGAGATGTCGCTCAAAAATGGTTTGAGAGGTTGCTCTGCAGGTCGATTAAGATCTTCAAGTCCCTCGCTGAGGCCTTTACAACTCGCTTCATAACCAAAAACTCACATACAAAGAGGATAGTTTCTCTAATGACGATGAGGAAAATCCATAGGAGCAGGTAGCTGTAGCATCTTTTAAGAACGTCTTGCCCCCACCTCTATGCTGCACCACTTCCTTATTAAGAAGGAAGCAAACACCATTGATGACCTCATGTCATGTATTAAAAAGTATGCCAAAGTGCAGGACATGGTTATTACGCTAAGACGAATAAAGGTAATGACAAGGAGAATACCTCTAAAAGGGAACAAGAAGAAGAACGGAGATAAGAATGGGGGCAAAGCGAATTCGTTCTAAGCTTTTTAAGCCATCAATACGATTTTCGAAGAACCAATTTAATTTTTTTTTGGAAAGATCAAGGACCAACAAATTCTTAGGTGGCCGAAGAAGATGGGATAAGATCTGACTAAGATGAACAATACACTTAGATGTGCCTTCCACAAGGATAACGAACTCAAGATTAAAAATTTCAAAGCCCTAAAATCTCATCTGGAGGAGTAGGTCCAAAAAGGGCATCTGAGTGAGTACATAGAGAAGAAATTTGATCAGGCCATCACCAATGGTGACCAAAAACTAGATAATGTACTGGATGATGAAATAATACACGAGTTTGTTGTAATCCACGAGGCATCCGACCACAAGCATATCTAGGGCAATGAAATTCGGATAAAAATCGAGAAAGTCACATCAGTAATGAAGGCCTTCGAGATAGATACCACTAAGAGCTAAGCTGCCAAGTGCAGGTGACAAGATTATTTGGATTATAATAAAAACATAATGTTTATAGAGGATGATTTGGCTAGGACAAGAATCCCACACTTTGACGCACTAGTAATCACTCTCAGGATTACAAACTGGGACGCGAACAAGCTACTAGTGGATTAAGAAAGTTCTTCGGAGGTAATGTGCATAAAGGTTTTTCACAAGCTCAAATTGAAGATGTTAGATTTAAAAGAAGTGACTGTCCCACTGATCTAATTCACAAAAAAGATGACCATGCCATTGGGAAAGGTAGTCCTGCTAGTTAGGGCAGGGAATGTTTTAAAACTCATTGTTTTTCTAGTAGTCAACATTGATTCACACTACCACTCCATCATCGACAGAAGGTAGCTATAGGCCCTGAGAGCAGTCCTTTCAACCTACCACTAGAAACTCAAATGCATTATATATCAAGGCATAATAGAGATCAGAGGAGACCAAGCTATTGATAAAAAATAATACATTGTTGACATCAGGCCCAAACAAGAGAAGAAGAAAAAAAAGGAGGCCATCCCAGAGACATCCGAAGATATAGCCGCTCCCTCGAAATAGGAACTAAGGCATGTCCGAACGGGTGTGGAAGAGATGAGAATCCACCCCGAAGATAGGGTGGTGGAGAAGCTGGAGGAAGTAGTTTTTAAAGAAACCCAACCAGAGAGGAAGTTTTTAATTGGCACGACTTTGTCCAACCAGGAAAGGAAGGCATTGATCATATTTCTGAAACAAAACCTAAAAGTTTTCGTATGGGAGCCATGCGACATTCTAAAGATTGATCCCAAAGTCACTTGCCATCATTTTCACACGGATCTAGTATTTTAGTTGATCATACAGAAGGCTCGCCGTACTTCACCCCAAAAGAAAAAGGCAATGGAAAAAGAGGTGGGGATAATTCTTAAGGGAAGGTCCATCAGAGAAGTTCAATTCTTGAACTGCCTCTCAAATCTGGTAGTAGTTCGAAAGATAAATGGTAGGTGGAGAGTCTATGTAGAATTCATCGACCTCAATAGGGCTTAACCCAAAGATAGTTTCCCTCTCCTAAAGATAGACTAATTAGTCGACATCACGACAGCCCACGAACGAATTAGTTTTCTATACACTTACTCAGGGTACCACCAGATTCCCCTATTAGTCCCCGACCAAGACAAAACCTCATTCATTACCCTACATGGCTGTTACTATTATAAGGTCATGCCTTTTGGCCTTAAGAATGGTAGAGACACATACCATAGATTGGTCACCATGATGTTTAAGTAACAAATGAGATAGACGGTGGAAGTTTACGTTGACAACATGATCGTCAAAAGAAAGAATAAGGAAGACCACCTCAAGGACTTAGGAGAAACTTTTGAAATCCTCAAGCGTTACCGAATGAAGATCAATGCGATCAAGTACTCATTCGGGGTCTAATCAAGATAGTTTCTTGACTATCTGGTCAACAAGAGGAAGACCAAAGCAAACCCTACCAGATAGTAGCGATCAAAAATATTTAGTCACCGAAGACACTATGAGGGATCCAATAGCTAACTGGGATGCTCGCAGCCTTAAATCATTTCATCTCCAAGTCATTCAAGTGTTGTAGACTGTTTTTTAGATGCTCTATAAAGAAAATGGCCTCACCTGGAACGATAAATGCTTAAAACCACTTGAGATTACCCCCATTATTAGGAATTCTAGACCTAGGGGACCCACTCTACCTCTACCTTGAAGTTTCAAGACACGCGATTAGTTCGGCCTTAGTCTGTGAGAAAGAGGGAAAATAGTTCCCTATTTACTACTTAAGCAAGACGCTCTTGGATGTCGAGCAATGTTACTTACCACTGGAGAAGTTGGCTTATTCATTGGTGATCGCATCCTAAAAATTAGAGCATTACTTTGAGGCCCATTATATCACAGTTATCACATCCTTCCCTTTTAAAGTTGTTCTTTTAAAGCCGAACTATCTGGATGCATGTCCAAATGGTCAATAGAACTCGAGATATATGATATACGCTATCCACCAAGAACAATAATCAAGGCATAGGTGTTGGCTAACTTTATAGCAAAATTTATAGGAGAAGGGGTCCTTATCGGTCAGTTGAAAAATCACAAGCTAGATTAATTCAAGAAGTGGATATTGTATATGGATAATTCCTTTAAATCTAATGGGTCAGGGGTAAAAATTATTCTGATAATGCCAGAGAATGCCATGATCGAGCAATGGATCAGGTTGGGCTTTGAAGCTTTTAACAATGAAGCCGAGTATGAAGTAGATGGATTGCGTAAGGCTCACTTGATAGGGGCAAACCAGCTTGAAGTGTATTGCGATTCAATAATGGTATCCAACGAGGTTAGTGTAGACTTAAAAATTAAGGATGAAAGGATGGAAGCATACCTATAGGTCATTCGTGAGTTGATATCAAAGTTTGAGTAAGTCCACGTTCAAAAGTTCCTCCAGGGGCACAATTGTCATTCAGATGCTTTAGCAACCCTAAGTTCAGCATTAGATTCTAATCTCAGGAGTACAATTGAAGTGTAGTTCCTCGCTAAACCTAGTATTATGAAAGTGGTGGCCTCCGAGCGCGTTCTCTCCATTAAAATAGGTCCCAAATGGATGGATCAGATCATCGCTTACCTATAGAATGATACGTTGCCGATCGATAAAAAGAAAGATCATAAAATCAGGGTAAAATCTGCACATTTTACATTGGACCATGGATCAAACTCTACAGAAGATTACCTCCAATTTGTGCATCCAAAAGGCGTCGACCAAGTTCTTTACGAACTACACGATGGGATTTGTGGGAGCTATATAGGAGGAATATCTCTGATATTTTGAGCTATCAAAGAAGGATACTCATTGCCATATATGCAGAAAGACACATGTGACGACCGTTCCCGGCATTGTATTTCCTTTTCTTGTAATTTACATGCTAAATTGGCCATGAACTTAATATAATGAATGGTTATCTATTTTGAAATATTCTTGTGACTTTTGTGCAATTCAAATGTAATTAGTTGACTTTAAATTTATATATGGAAATCTTGGGGTCGTTCGAATGAGATAGCCAAGGTCGTTCGATTGAATCTTCAAGTGACCTCGAACAAGAAATACCTGTTTGCATTTTAAGCCTCGTTAGATTCTTGTTAGAACCCCTTTTCAAATAAGATTCGATGTCATTCGAATGAGGTCCAGTCTCGTTCGAACGAGTCTGCAAGAATTTTAAAAAGTCTGCAGAATTTTGCGTTGTCACCATGTGGATCCTTGGATGAGCTAACCTATCAAGCTCCCAACGAAGAAAATCAAGCTTGGGTTAAGGCTTTGGTGGACCAATGGTTATAGGGTTTAAGGGTTCTGGGTTTAAATAAAGGTGAGAGGGGGAAGAGAACTCATTTCTCTTTATTTTCATCAGATTTTACACACTCTCTCTACACCCTCAAGCTTTCTCCCTCCATTTCTATCCCTCTTCCACCATCCCCAAGCTTTTAACCTCCATTCTTATCAATATTTAGCCCATTTCCAAGATTATAACACCTATTTAAACACTTGCCAAAGGAAGAAGTTGGGTTGGAGAGTTATTATTGGAGCTTTCAAGAAGAGTTGAAGCATTCTTGGAACTTTGGAGTTGCTAGGAGCTTCTTGATGTATTTTTTCAAGATTTTAGGAGCTTTAGAGTCATCCTTCTTATTTCTCCTCTTCAAACTAATGGTAGGGTTTTCCTCTCCATTATTTTTAAGTTTAAACCTAAGTTATATGTTAAGATGCATGCTAGGATTTAGATAGTCTTGCAAAAATTATATTCTCGTACGTTTATGAAAATGCAAGTTTTAAAGAAAACTAACTTGAAATGACTTTTGAAAAATAAGTAACATTTTAAGTCTTGGAAAATTATGAATATGCATTAAAAATACGAGTTCATGTTAATATCATGTTTAGGTTAATATTTATGAGATTTCTAGGTTGAAATCCATCCTCACATATGTAGAACCTTGTAGTATATTAGAAGAGGGTATTTAAACACGATAAATAAAGATTAAAATGAGTTTCAAAGTGAAATAATAAAGTTGGAAAATTCAGCCCCTAAACGTGTTATAAAATGTTGATAAAGTGAGGAATAATGATTTAAGACAAGATATTAATATAAGGGTTAAATGAACATTTTTGGTAAAAATGGCCTTCGTAATACTAAATGTATTTTTTGTTAAGAAATATGACGAAAATGGGACTTTCTTGAAGTAAAATGATGTCCTTTTGAACATAAAATAACAGTTTTTGATGTTATAATGACATAAATAGGTTTTTCATAAAGTGTTGGTAAAATGAATGGAAAAATGGCAATTCTGATAAAATACAGGATGTAACGGTTGGACTTCCTCGTTTGACCTTATTAATTATTTTTGTGAAGAACGAATGAAATAAATAAAGTGGCACGAAAATGATGTGAAATGTAAATATGAATCATAAGAATGACAAAAATGGTGGAATAATGTGGACGTGTGACAAAAATATTAAAACATTAATATGGACTCGGATGCAACTGAGAAAGAATTAAGAAGGGCTCAGAGCCCTGGGGTGAAAGATCCAAAATCACTTGCTAGAGCATAAGGTAGCATAGCCGACAATGTGTAGCTTATTAAACTACGCGTTTATTTGGTGAATTTTGAGAAAAGAATAGTGTTAATTACAGAAGGATGGAATGGAAATGATTAAGGTTTTGCTTAGGAAATATAAGAGAGGCAACCCAATGAAAATAGTAAAAATGGAGACTAGTGAATAAAGATGATTAAATAGTATCTAATTGCGTGAAAAGTTGGTGTAAATTGGTTAAGTGTGGGTATGATCACATAGCTCAGATTGCATTGCACGGTAGTTGCATTTATGCTCATTAAATGATAACATTTTTGAAATTACTAAACTAAATGTTATATGTATAGCATTTTCATATAAAATGTATTGCTTAGTATTTTCCACCCTGGTGAGATTTTTACTCACTTTTATTTTTTATGTTAAAACCCCCACCCCCAGGTACTTCCGGTAGGGATGCAGGCAAAGACATTGGTAAGGCTCTCGAGGGCATGGATCATAGTTAGAGCTTTACCATGATATTTTAAAATTCTATATGGAAATATTTAAATTTATGGCACTTTGAAAAACTTTTATTCGGGCCTTAGGCCTTTTATTATAATAATACAAGGTTGCATGGTTTATTTCCTTGTTATTAGCATTGTTGGACTCAATGGAATTTTCCTAAATAAATTTTATAAATTAATTTAATTACTTAAAGTGGCAACCTATATTTTAATTTAAAACCAATTAAGTTTAAAATGGGTAAATTAAAGGCTTTTCTCAAATAATAAAATTGGACCTTCCCTCTCCCCTCTAACACCTTGACTTGGATACGGGTTGACTCAATGGTAGCCCAAATATAGATTGAGGCATTACAACGCAAGTACTTATGCTCCAAAGTGTGAAAAATGATAAAAACTCTCTGCTATGCTTCATCAACCGGCTAACGGCCTGAAGTACCCAAGAAATCCGTGTCCATTTGCGCAGTGGGGGCTGAATATTGTAAGGCCACTCCTAACTGCACTAGGAAATCATAAGTATTTATTGGTCTTGGTCTGCACGAATTATTTAAAAAAATGGATTGAGACTGAACCTCTGGCAAACATTAGAGATACTGATATGTTTAGATTTATTTGTAGGAACATCATAACATGCTTTGGGGGTACCCAAGACGATTATAACGGACAACGGCACATGTTTGAAAGTGGCCTTTTCAAGGTTTCTGCGATGACCATGGGATTAAACACCATTTCAGTTCTATGACCTACCCCCAAAGCAATAACTAAGAAAAGGGTTCCAACAAAATAATACTCGATGGGTTGAAAAGTGGTTGGAAAGAGCAAAAGGGTCTTAGGTGTATGAGCTTCCTTATATTCTCTGGGCATATTGCACTACGCCGAGGAGACCTACTGAGGAAACGCCCTTCGCTCAAACTTATGGACTGGAAGTTGTGATTCACCTGGAGATGGTTTACCGACCAAGAGGACAAACATTGTCGAAAAAAGGTTTGAACAACGAAACTATAAGCACTGAACTTGACCTAGCCGAAGAATTAAGGGAATATGCCATGATCAAGCTAGCCTCCTACAATCACCAGTTGTTAAAATAGTACAACAAGGGGATCAATTCGAGAAAATTCTAGGTCGGGGATTATGTCCTTATAAAAGTCTTGACAGTGTCAAAAATCCTTCAGACGACAAGTTAGGGCCAAACTGGGAGGGACCATTCAAATTGATTAGAGATAATCTGCAAGGAGCCTATCACTTGGAAACAATGGATGGAAGAGAGATACCTAGAGCCTAGAATGTGACTATCCTTAACAAAATTTTACTTTTGATTTTATTTCCATCATTTTTCGTTTTTTCAAATTTTGATTTCAAGATTTATGATGATCTCAGTTTGATTTAAAATCATTACTAAAGATCCAAGCTATTCGATCAATTACTTTTCATTGTTCCAAAGTGACATGCTCATATTTTACATTAACGATTGAATGCCGATTCGAGTTACCTTAGCTTAATTACAGTTATAAATTTATTAATTACAATTAAACCTAAGGTTTTCAGGTCTTCGTCATTAAAAATACAAAAGGCCTCATGAATTTCTCAGGTAAGTAAAAGTCCTACGGGGGATCCCTAGGCATTGAATGAATTGACTTAGTCGGATAAAATCCTGAATGGGTGGATTGCCCTTAAACGAGGTGAATTTTTACCATAGTCTATTCTAGGCCTAAGGTAGTGTGATGATAAAACATAAAAGGTAAGATAAGACAATAAAACACATGCTCTACATAAAGGAATGGAAAAATTCATAAGATTAGTATTGAATAAACTTGTTACAACATACTTTTACAAGTCACAAAAATATCATTTACAATAAAGTTCAAACAAAGAAAAATAATTGGCTATGGTCAGTTTGAAAGGAATTCATTGATGTCTTTTCTTCTGCTATCTTTTGGGTCTGGTAGGAACTCGTCATCGCTATCATAGTAAGTCAGATATCTCTGGGTGGGCTAAAGAAGAACAACGTCCAAAAGGACCCATTTCTCTTCACTGCCAAAGGGAGGATGTTTGTAAGTCGGGTAGTCAACTTGGTATATATACAAATATTGAGAGTCTTTAGGAACTTTTAAAATCCCCAAGGCATTTAACCAACTATGTTTATAGGAAACACTCTTGGCCTCCTGTAGTTTGATAAGAGCATCTACCCAACCTTCATTATAGCCTGCCGACCGCACCACTCAGGACGCATCCTGAATAAGTAGAAAAGTTTGGTCACATCAAGACTAAGCCCCATGACAATAATATAATCTATTCAGCTACTTTCCTCAGTATTAACAAGCTTCTTATTAATCTCACCATTCTCAAACAAAAGAAGGACACCAACATTCCTAATGTCTTTTACCCCAATGAGCTGAGACTTTAGGTTATTCACTTCCTCTTGCATCTGGGAGTCCATGTCTTCTAGGTCCTTCACATCATTCTTCAGTTTGTCCACCAAGACTAATTAGATCTTGTAGGCACCCGTCATCTTCTTGAGAACCTTAAGGATAACAAATGCTCGGTGAGCCTAAGCACTAGCGTCTGACAAAGACGGATATACAAATTTCCTGTAAAGGAAGGAACTTCCTTACTAACGGACTATAACAAGTGAAAATAAAAAAAAACATTCAGAAATGTGACTCGATAATAATACAGTGAATAAATAGCGAGCTTTTTCATTAATAATTTAAAAATGGGCAAAGCCCTTACAAACAAAAAGGGAAAAAGGTACAAGAACATAAAGGAAAATATCTCTATACTAAGTTACCTTGTTCTTCACCTACTTCTCATTTTCGAGGCCTTTCCATTGGATGCATAATCCCCACTTTGATCGGCTGGGGCACTGGTGGTGTCCTCCTCCTCAACTCTTGGTGGAGAGCCTAACTTGTGCTCATAAAAAAGTTAAAATTCTACTGGGAAATTTATGCTCACTAAGTTTTCATCCCTGCCTTTTTTGAAGCTTGATTTTTGGATGTACTCCAGATGGCATCCTCAAAGGCTTATGTATATCCTTTTTGTAGATTACCTCTTTGTCCAAGGAAAATTTCTTAGCTTCCTTTATTACAGAGCCTGATCGGCCTTTAATTGGTTATTATCAACTTTTAGCTAGTCATTCTCAGTCTTTAGTGCGCCTATATCATCACTGGTGGACTTCTTCTCCTCTCATAGGCCTTCCTGAAAAATGATCGAGATTCCTGCGACTTTTAGAGGGCCTCGTTGAGCTCATCATTGATTTTATACTCGTTCATACAACCATCCAAAACTAAAACAAAATCTAGCACAAATTTTAAATAAACAAACAGGGAAGATATTTGTAATAAAAACAGATATCCATCCATCTCAAAGCGGAACAAAAAAATAAAAAAATAAATTCTTGACTTACCAGTGATAGTGATTTAGCATCATGAGATGTAAGTTGCTTGTCTTGCTCGCAATCAGTCGCGAGCACAACTCTCCCAAGAGGAACATAGGCCAATGAAGGATTCCTATCCACAGACATCACATGTGAAGACCTCATAAGTGGAGGGAAATCAACCTTTTTGGAGGTTGTGGGACCATAGGGGCCTTGTCTTTCCTGTTCTTATCTCAGACGATCAAGTTCGGGTCACCAGCCTTGGGGCCTTCTTGTTCAATCCTCTTCAAGGACTTAGTCTTAGGAAAAAAGGAACCAGCTTCAACATCGTCGTCCCCCTCGATTAGCAGAATCCTTTTATTAGGAGATAATGAGTCCTCTTCGTCAATAAGGATGGACTTAACGTTTAGGGATTCGAAACAGGAGGAGAGAGAAGCTTCCTCATCTGATAGAGAGAGATCAGGGATGATATCTACTCAATGAGTAGTGAAGCCGCTACTAAATTTTTTGTACTCGAGGAGAAAGGAGGCTGAGCGAGGATGATCACCACCGGGTAGGAGCTCCCTCAACTTCCAAACCTTTAATAGTTTGGATCTATTGATATGGGCAAGGGAGGACACCTTTTTCTTTGATCAAGTTTTCAAATAAATAAACGAAAGTTCATCAGTCAACATAATTCAGAAAGGGAACTCATAAAAATGAATAAAAGAGAAGGTGTCAACTTATATCACTCCCCACACTGGGCACATAAATGTACAGTACACTTTGATCTCAGGGAGATGAGGATGTTGCCAATTGTGGATGATAAAACCCCGATCCCAATATCCCTTATTGGAATCATAAAGCTTCATAACAAGAACCCTGTCGGCCTTTTTTGCCTTTAGGTATAAAACACCATCAGTGGTGTGAGACCAAAAGTAATAATATTTAATTTCTTAAATCCCCAGATGGGTCCCATACGATTCATTGATCCTATGCACCCCATTAATAATGCGCCAGGTATTTGGGTCACAATAAGCTAGGATAACCTCAAAATATTCGTAGAATTCTAAGAAAAGTTGACTGGGGGAGTGGGGAAGTTAACCCCTTGAACCATAATAAGCGTGTAGTTCCAATGATCCCCATAAACCTTTATAGGGTTTCTGGGCGGGGGACACACTCAATAGTGACCCTAGAAGGAATATAATATGTCTTCCTAAAGTCATCTAAATTCTTAACATGAAGATTTTTCACCATTTTTAACAAGGATGGAGGAATAATAAAAATGTAAAACAGAAGAGAACGATGAAGTTGGAAAATAAGAAAAGAAAGAAGAAGTTAGATAACTTACAGAGCAAGCAAATGAAAACTAGAGTTTCAGAGGTCTTTTTGAGTAAAAATGAGAGGAAAAATGAGGGTACAAAGATTGACGATGAATAACGTTCGAATTGTGTTCAAGCAATCATATGGATCAAATCTCATGAATAATTTTTGGCGGTTCAAATTTTCACCAATGACCCACATACCCCTGTCGATTTTGGTTAATAACCAGTGTGCCCGAGAATGAAATCTCAAGACTATTTGGTTAAACATTTAGTCCTACAAAGGATTTAAAATTCTTTGGCCAAATTTTGGCAAAAGATTATTGGGGCAATAATGGGGCCAAAACCATAAAGGTCCAAATTCTGGCGATCTGAGCAGGCCCGACATGCTGCTCCAGTCAAGTTTAGTGCTACGTGGATAATCATAAATGCTTATCAAGTGGATAGTTATAAATTTTTATCACGAGGATATTCACAGGCTTAATTGGTTACCTACATTCTCAGACGAGATAAACAGGAATCACCAATAAAGAACTAGGAGAGTTCCTTGTACAACTCAACTACTTTTCATTACTATAAATACAACTCTCACCGCGGGAAAAGAGGGATATAATTTTGAAACTTATGAGAAATTAATAAGAACTGAGAACCTTCTCTATGGACGTAGGCAGTTACCGAACCACGTAAATTCGTGTGTTGTGAACATGTACTATATTATTTTATTCCCTTTTTCTAGAAATACTTAATTGTAAATTTTGCACTCACAGTTACCCTCAAATGTTTAAAATACAAATAAAAAAATCAATCCAAACAACATTTTATTAATATTTAAAAAAAAAATAAGTCCATATGGTGCGGACATATAAGTGAGCCCGCACCCGAGTCTCTCTCTCTCTCTCTCTCTCTCTCTTTCACACACACACTATATATATATATATATATATATATATATATATATATATATATATATATATATATATATATATATATATATATATATATATATATCTGTGTGTGTGTTTAAGTCGTTGCTTGCATTTGATCCTTGTTTTTGATGGATACATCTTTAGGATATTTTGTTAATGTGATTCCATATATCATGTTTATTCGCTTGCTTCTCTTCCCATTATATGATATGATTGTTCATCATATTATCACATTTTATTTAAACTATGCACTTTCGCCTTTGTCTATTCCCAAACAAAAATGGGGAGAAGCATTAGATTAAGGGGTAGGAATCTTATATGCTAGGAGAGTGTTTTGGATTAACATTGTTATTTAATTTTTTATTTCTATGCATTTCAAATGTGTGATAAGTGTGCATGAATAAACATCAATGCGACAATGCTTCATAAGAAATAGATTCTTCAATGCGGCAAAGCTTCACAAGATATAGAGTCGGTCAAGTGTTTGTTGTGTCTTTTTTCTTTTGGGGTTTGAGAATTGGGCATTAAATCTTGACTACCTAGCCTTTTGTTTTTGTTTTTGTTCCGGAATATCGAAATGGGGAGATTTGTAAGGGCAAATTTTATAATGCATTTAAAGAACATTAACATTTGTTTAATTGGCTTTATTTTGTTAGACAATTATTTGAGTCATAGGTTTGATTTTTTGTGTTTATACCTTCAATCCTATGCATATAAAGTCATAAAGTGGATCTTGTAAATCGACGTCAAATTCATGTTGTGTTTTAATTTTCATCTTTAGGTTATAGAAAAGGTATAAAAGTTTATTATGTTAATCCCTGAATTTCAATTTGGGTGTTTTTGCGTTTATTAAGGAATATTTTTAAAAGAATGCTTTTTAAGATAAATTTATTTTTTAGAAATCTGGTTAACACCATATTGTCATATGGTTCGAACAAAAATCTATTACGGTTCGAAGCAGATTGTAATATGGATCGAATGAGAATGGGTATTTAGTTTGACCGAGCTTCAGATGATCTTCAAATGAGACTTGATGTCCATATTTGAACGAGATACCACAATTCATTCGAACTAAACTCCAATATCTTTCGAACGAGATTGCTTTTTGTGACTCAATTTTCATGTTGTCAGTTTTACACGATTTTTAACTTTAAAAGGGGCTAGTTTTTGTCTGTTTTGATGCAACTTTTTTACATAGAAAACTTAAGATTCTTAGCATCTTTTTTACGACTTTTGTGAGATCCAAAAATCAATATAATATACCTATGTAAGGATCTCATATATTTAACCCTAAAGATGATTTACTCTTCAAATGTATGAGAGTTTTGGCACGGTGGACTCCGTGTTGCTGACTAATGAACCTAGTCAAAATTATAGTATACTGAGGTTCAGGTGGACTATGTTGTGCTTTGTTGGTAGATTCCTTTGATAGCTATAAAGAAGGTCAAAGGAGTGAAGATTGCATCAGGATTGATGGAGTCGAGTGGGTGAGTAAGTTTGTCTGTCGTCCTTGTATAAATCATGTATTACAGTAGACTTTGTGTAGGCTAGGATATCCGAGGTTTTGCTCATTAAGGGTTTTCTTTGTACATCGGAGCGTTGTGTAATTATTTATTTACTTTGTTTATTTTATTCTTTCAAGCATAAATATTAATTGTTTGGAAAGATAAAATGGGTTAAAGTTTACACAATGATTGTTTAAACCGTGTTAATTTTAAAATTGGTGTAATTTCTCACTTGATAAATTAGTTGGTGTAAAATTTAAAGATTTGGAATTAGAATTGGAATATAAAAAACCCGAGTTTCTCACTGATGATATGATGTATGATGGATATTATCAAATATTAAGGGTGGTTGATTTTATTTATATATATGTTGCTTATCCTCCATATAGGTTGTTACCATTATTGATTTATATATAATGTGTTCTCATTTCTTATTCTCTCCATCTAAATTATGATTGATATGTTATGTTGTATCATGGACTTGTTGCTTGTGATAATGTAAAACTGAGATTCGTTAGCCTATTATTCTCAAAATAGGAAACATAGAATAAATAATGCAATGGTAAAATTAGAATAAGAACAAATAAGACCAAGGATTAAGTTACATAGAGGCAACGAGTTTGGCACCATATTATTTCTTTTGGTTTCTAGTAGGTTTAAAAAATATTCTCTTACTCTGGTGTGTGTACGATTGAGTGAGAGTGTGTGTTCATGCATAAACGTGCAAATAAGTGCACATGTATGTAAAGTGTACAAGAGTGTAAGTATTAAAGTGTGTGCGTATGATATGTGTAGCGCGCGAGGACCAGCCATGATATCACTATGGAAAAGGTGAGCATGAATTAGGGGTGTGTTTCGGCTGGATCTTTCCATAATTATTAGAATATAAAAAATCCAATTAAAAAACGAAAAATCGAAAAACCATTTTTTATATTTGGAAAATTTGGAAATTTCCAATTATTTTATTTTTCATAGAAATTATGAAAATCTCAGAAATTTTTAGATTTAATATTCTTTAAAAACACCAGAAATTTCCAAAATTTCACATAAAATAAGGTAAAAAGCTCTGGGTTGTGTTAATGAAAACTATCTTTTGTGTTTTAAACCTAAAACTGTCGAACATGTGTTTGTCAACCTGTTTTCTAAAACTTGTTTTTAAAACCAATTTTCAAAATTATGTGTTTAAAACACAATTTTTTGAAAATAGGCTTGAGTTGTTTTCAAACCTCTTTTCAGATTTTTGTTTTCATTTTTCATCATCAAGCACAAACCACCACCCTCCTCAACCCATCAACAAACTGACCAAACCCACCACTCTCCTCCAACCACCACGTGCTCCAACACACCCCAACCCCAACCACCACCCTTAACCACCAACCACCACCACACCCTAAACCCACCACCACCACCACCGGCCACCACCACACTGATTTAACACATATATGTGTGTGTGTGTGAGAGAGAGAGAGTTTAATCTTTTAAAATTAATTTTGAATCAAGTTTACCAAATGCTTACTAATATTTAAAATTTTCACCAAACTAGTTTATAAGCCATTCTCAAAAATAGTTTTTAAAACCAATTTTCAAAAACATAAACCAAACATGCCATAAAATATTCATAGCTAAGGTAGAGCCTTAGTGCGCTAATACTCCATTAATGGGTAGCGAACATGGCTTCAAATTTCGAATTTACAAGTTCACAGCGAATTCAATGGTAATTCGGAAATTTCCTTGCTCAAACTTGCACACCGAAAAAAATCAACAAATGAACTAATGAAAGCAGTCACTTCTCGGACCCCAAATATTGGGTTAATTAAAATAATTTGCACTCTTATAATTACTCGGTGTGCCAATGTGCATTGCACGTGCGATCTAATCCAAGTATTCAATTTAATCATTAAAGTAGGGAACATGACATTATAAATACAGAGATCCATTACCACCAATGTTACCCTTATCTTTATAACAATTCCTACCTTTCCATTTGGTGTTGATACTTTAGCGCACACTCTCTTTCTTCTTTAATGACACATAGTTTAACTGGTTTTTGGCTCGCAGTTTTTCAATTCAGTTTGGAAAAAATATATTATCAAAGCGATTCTATTCATCCATTCAAGAGAAGTTAGGAATGATAATTTAGAAGAAGAGTTTTAGTTGATTGATGATATTATATTTGGTTATCCTTACATTATAACATATAATGAGTTATGTTGTAGTGTTTTTACGCCAATTGGACACTCTAAGAGCTCAATTGAGTTTAAATTATATAACCTTGAAGGATGATGTTGATCTTATCAAGTTAATTTAATCACGTCTTAAATTTTTTGATGAAAATCGGAATCTTCTCCCTCACGGGGATGATAAATACCGTGTTTGGTAATTTTATGTAACACCCCTTATTTTTGGAGAATATGGAAATAAATTAAATTGGTGATTTAGGAATTTATTTAAATTGGAGAAATTATTTAATTCAGTGACTTAGAATTAATTAATTCAGTTAGGTTTAATTTCACGCATGCCGTATTTTGAAGAGGAAATAAGAGGATTTTATAAAGTGACTCGGATGGTGATTTTGAGGTCACAGTTGGTTCCTAAAGGGTTGAAATAGTTGGATTAGTATACCCGGGTTTATAGTTTGGGTCCCGAGACGATTTTAGAACAAACCGGTACCGTTTGAGGGCATTTCGATCATTTGAGAATTTAGGGTTAGAGGAACTCCGATAATTATAGGTTTATATATTCCCATTGGAGTGGGTGGCTAGGGTTAACACAAAGCTAAAGGGAGAGAGGCCACATGAGAGGAGGAGAGAACCAAGCTTCCTAAATAATTTTTCTCCCCGAACGCAATGTAATCGAGATCGGAGCGAGGGGAGAACAACCTTAGCATAATCCAAACAAAATTCACATCTACTATATAGAGGCAAGTGTTTAAATTTTATTTATTTTAAGCATGTTATAATGCCCATGTAGAGTAGGGTTTGATTTACATGTTTTTGGAAGATTAATATGAATTTGGGTGGGGTAAATCCATGAATTGAAGTAGCAATTGCATGTAGATAGATTCCTTGATGTTGATAATAAGAAATCAGAGGGTTTGGGATGATTAAAACAAAAGTAATATAGGTTTCTTGATGAATAAACTTAAAGAACACATAAACTAGGGGTTTATGGGAATTTTAAAGATAATCGAATCTTTAATTGAATTCGTGATGAATTTATGATAATTTTATGTTGGAAATCCTTCTTATACGTTTATGTAATGATTAGACATGCGAGTTTGAATTTTGGTGAAGTTTCATGAAGATTTGAGAAAGTTATAAAGGTTATAAATCGTAAAAATGCAAGGTAGGAGAGACCTGCTACATTTCGAATCGATTTGGCCCAGAGGTGAATCGATTCGGCCTCCTACGAATCGATTCGGCTGCCTAGAAACCCAAAATTTTGCAATTTTGATGATATATACTCATGAAATGAATTACAAAGAACTTTGGTGATTAGTTTTGTAATTATACGGAGAGTTAGCGGAGGTCAGTAGGCACGAGGTTAAGGTTTGATTTATATTGACAAGAGTTAAGTTGGGATAATTAATCGAAGGTAGTAAATCAAGTGAGTTATACACAAGGCAAGTTAGAATTTTAATTATGGGAAGGGTAGACCATAATCTAAGAATATAATCAATAGAGTATAATTGTAGTAACTGCTAAATTAACATAAGGGGTAATAATGGGCCCTTTGGGTAGAGAATAATACTCGGGATTATACGATAGGGAATTATATTATGAATAAATGACACATTGAGTATTCGAGGGATAAATACTACGTACAGGTAATTTTTATAGGTTCATGTATACCTATATGGATAAAATTTATAGGATGAGTGTATGCCTATACATATTACTATTATAGTGAAATTGCCCTGTTTTATTTGCCTCAATTTTGAGATTGTATGTGTTTTCTCCTACAACATTTTCTTGTGTCCCGTAGTTATTTTTTTTTTTATTCATTTGAAAAATAAATATTTTCTCATAAATATTTTTACTTTTATTTAAATCAAAATAATTTTTAGTGGGATAGATAAATAATTGAATTAAACATAACACGTGTTTAGTTTAATCATATGAAATACCTATATTAATCGGCTGCAATTGTTTTTCTTTTCTTGGTGACGTGGTGTTACCGTTTCTTTGGTTTACTGGCATTTTTCTTTTGCAAGCTACATGTCTGTTGGTTTGGCAGCCTCGAGACCCGTGTAGCGTGTATAAGCAGACTTGATTGTCTACTCTAGTTTGACCTTTTTGTCCCTTATCCTCTTTGTAAAAAGACGTTAGTGTCCCTGGCTTTTGGTCTTTCCTTTCTTAGCGTCAGCCACCTATGGTAATGTCCGGTATTGCTCTTTTGCATCTGGTTTATTATATTACGGACCATGCCATTTTGGGCTCCCTTTATATTGGTAGCGATCGGGTTTTTCTATCGTCAGGGTTTCTTGGATTTGAAATTGCGGCCAACAATTTTTTTTCTCTCCTTTTTTTGCTCACTTTCTCTCGAATATATTTCAAACCTCTAGAGACTTGAATCTTAATAGTGGTTTACTGATTATTTTCTTACAGTTTCATATAACACATGAAATTGTTAGGATTTTGGAGTTGGCTGTTGTTGGGAATCGTTGCTTGGAGCTACATTTTTTTTGGACAGCTTTAAATATCATTTTTGTGAGTCCTGCTTTCTTGGGCGATCATTGTGGCCTCGGTGTTTGTTCCATCCGATCGTGTTCTTCAATGTCTTTTTAGGCTATCAGTAAGTTTGTTTTTTTATCTTTTCAAACTATAGTTATCTATATATACATATACATATACTCTCTATATATTTCCTGATACAGTTATATATATATATATATATATATGCTTAGATCTGATTTGTGCGTGGGTTGATTTAAGCAGTGATATATCATGATCCAACTCAGTGTGTTAAATCGAACTTGACTCGGACCAACTCAATTTAACCTTGGAATAAACTTGAACTATACCGGAGTTAACTGAAATTAGGATTAGGATGTTTTAACTCAGTGTGTCCGACTTGTTTAACTCACCTAGGTAACCTGTTTTTTTGGAACTGATTAAAACATAATTTTTAGTTTATTTTTCAGATTAATCTGGGTGTGTGTTTTGGCTTGTGCAAAAACCTTTTTGAGAGTGTGAGTTTGAATCTATACCTACTTATTTTTATCACTTTTTTATTATTATCCTTTTTAACTAAAATAGGCATAATCTGGTGTGTGTTTAGTCCCATTTTATTCAACAAGATAATTTTTATGTTCTATTAAAAACAATTTTTTTATTAAATCTGAGTGTTGTATAACTTCATTGGTTCCTGAGTATTGGGTGTGTGGTTATGAATGTGTGGTCATAATTACCTGGGTGTTATTAGGTTGACTGATTATCAGTCAAGTTGGGCTACATATAGACTAGGTTGGGTGTATGAGTTAGTATTTGCTTATTTTAAATCATTGTAAACTGGTGGACTGTAATCTGTAACTTGTAATTTGTAATAGTGGACTTGGGTTTGTGAGTTGTCCTGGTACTAGGGACATGGGGTTTTCCACCACGGTGGTTTCCTCGAGAATAAATACTGTGTTAATTTCAGCTTTGCCTCATCCCATTGTAAATTATTTTATTTCAGCATCATCATCACAATTCGGTTTTTATTTGTGTGCGTGCATACAATGGTTTCAATCAAGTTTTAAATTAAATTTAAAAGAGTTGGAGTTTTATTCAATAACTAATACACGTTAGGGTGGTTAGGTTTTTACAAGTGGTATCAGAGCTTCAGGAGTCAATTTTTAAAAGTTTTTTTCGCAAAGATATCGAACTCTTTTGTTTTTATTAAATTAATCAATCTGTTTTTATAGGTGACCATAATGGGTCTTCCGTATGTCCTCCCTTGTTTAATGGTGACAATTTCGCTTATTGGAAAGTAAGAATGGTTTCGTACCTCCAATAGTTGGGAGATGAGGTATGGGATGTGATTGAAACTAGTTTTTCTATTCCTACAAATTTAGTTGGTGATGATGCTCAAATTTCTGTTCGAAAACCCCTTTTCGAATGGATTAAAGAGGAAAAGTTAAATTTACAGTCTAACAATAAAGGCAAAAATGCTATTTTTCGAGCAATGAATGCAATTGAATTTAAAATAATTTTAGCTTGCATCACATCAAAAGAGGCTTGGGACATTCTAATGACCACTCATGAAGGAGGCTCTAGGGTTAAAAGAGCTAAGCCTCAAATGTTAGTTAGAATGAATGATTCTCTTTCTATGAAACATAAGAGTAATGCTAAATATTAGTTATTCGGTAGCGTACTGTATGGGCGGTACAGGAGTGCTAGATTGGTTAGTAGCTATTTAGATACTTGAGACTTAGAATAATTTTGGGTAGCATGACTAGGTGGGCTTAGTAGCAAATGTTAGGTGCGCACCATAGATGAGAGGTGAGAAACTCAAGGGAGTGTTCGCAACCTAACATGTGTATATAATAACTGTTCATTTAAATTGTAATTTAAATGCTTGCAAAATATTTTCAAAAGGACCTTAGGCTCTGATCCATTCTTGCCAAACTTTTTCAAAACCTTTTAGGTGTCTATCCATAGGAACGCCAAGCAGGATGTTCTTTTACAGGGATTCGTAGCTATAGCACTTGGGGATTCTTGTAGGATTTGGACTGAGTTGATTCAGTTACTTCATTCCTAGTGTAGGGTGTAGTTTAGTATTTCATTCGGGTTTGTTGCCCTCAGTTATTTCATTTATTTCAGTCAGACTTTGTATTCAGACTTTTAATCATTGTGAACTTTTATATTGGATTTCGAAACCGGTGGTTTATTCGGTATTTTTTTATTCCAGCTATTTATCTCGTGATTGTTTGGATTATTTTTTACTGCATGGAATGTTGTTTATTATAATTATTTCCATACGTTGTTTTTTAAATATAAAGATAAAATTTGGCACTAAATTTTTGAATACTAAGTGGTTAGGTAATGTTTTAAAATATTTTTGACAGTGATGCTAAGAATGAACCAAATGGGAATCCTATTTTAATTTAATAGAGGACTAATCACCCGTTATTTAATTGGGCGGGGTGTCACAGATGGTATCAGAGTATCAGGTTTTAGTATCCTTAGGAACTGTATGGACTTTTTTACGTTTTAGCATAACGTTCTTTGATATAGAGCCTTATGATAGGATTATTGTATTCCTTTACATATGCATGATTACGTTCTTTTGCTGATTACTTTGTATTTGATGGTGAAACTTATACATATTTGCATCTGTTTTCAAATGTCACCTAGGACAGAGAGAGGGGCAGGAACAACGGCCAAAGATAAGGTTATAGAGGCTCAACAGAAGCCACATGTACTACCACCATAGCCATCGCCAGAGATGATATCAATAACACAGGTAGCCGATATAGTGGCCCAGGCTGTCAACACAGGAATGACAGCCATGGAAGCTCACTTTACTCAGCCCCAGCCATTACCGATAGTGGCACTTGATGTTCAGGACCACTCGGGGCCGTTCGATTGGCAGAGAGAGATAGAGACTTTTCAGAAGGTTCACCTACTAGAGTTTCAGGGTAACTCGGATGCAGTAGTGGCCAGTCAGTGGAAGAAGGACATGTAGTGCCACCTACGTATGATTGAGTGCAGTGACACTCAGAAGCATTTCTTAGCGACGTTCAAGTTGGTGGGCGCAACCTTCTAGTGGTGGGAATATGTGATCACAATAGAGGAGAGAGATGTGATGAGTATTGGAGAGTTCTGGGTATGGTTTGACCGCAAATACTTTCTGTACTCTATAGATACTGAAATGAGGTGATAATTTCTCAATGTGTCTCAGGGAGATAGGACCGTGGAAGATCCGAAAACACTTGTTGGCTAATTCGGCATTCCAGACGCACACTAATATTGTTAATGTAGCGCTAATTCATCGTTAAGATCAGTGCAAGCACATAAAGAATAACAAAAGAGCAAATGAGTCCAGTGAGACTAGAAGGTATGATAAGAGCAGTGTTAGTGGGGCACAACAACAACAGGAGCGGGATTTTCGTCAGGGGAATCCATCTAATATATTTAGATACAGAGGGTATCAAATCGAGGGTGATGGGTTCAAACATGGTCAGCGGGGCCCTCAACAGTAGCAGAAGTATTTTGTTCCTCAAGGCTGCCAGGGCCAAGGGAATGGCGAGGGATGATAACTAGGACATGATCAGTGGTTGGGAGGATTTTTGGGAAATGCTTCTTTTATGGAGAGACAGGCCACAGGAAGAGAGGTTGTCCTGAGCAAGGCAAAGGGCAACCACAGGATGAGGTTATGGATGTACAACCACTACAACAGTTCATGGGTCAGTTCAAATGTAAGGACTTCGACCACGAACCCAATGACCATCCGAAGCAGTTAGAATATGAGTGTAAAATGTCTTTATTATTCTATTGAGTATGAGGTAAATCATATTGAAGTGAGAGCATCACAAGGTAAGATTTTGATCACTAGAATTCGTGAGTGAGTCAGATTTAGTTATTACACGGAAACACCTCATTGGGTTGCGTTATAATGGTGTAGTCAAGAATCATTACACTTCTAAATAGAAAAATTATTATTGTAAGGACAAAATTTCCAATTGAATCTGTTATTTTTTTATTTGACTTATTCTCGAAACAAAACACATTTGAGTCATAGGTAGATTTTTATTGTCACGATCCCATGCAGACTATGATGTATTGAAGTTTATTGAAGACGTTGTGATAAATTTTCAAAGATTTATCATGCCGATTTTATGGAACATATTTTGTCTTTAAGTCAAATTGCAATCCGAGATCACTCAGATATGAATGCGTAATGTTAATAGGACCCAAAATTTATTTTAAAATTGTTTAAGGATGTTATTTTTATTAAAGAAATATTTTAAAGTGTTTTTAAAGAGTTTTAAAAGGATTACACTTCATTTTATTCTGAGATAAGGATGGATTAGAGTTATATAAAACACAAACTCTACTGTTTCTGCTTCAAACGACATTAACTGTCGTTCAAGCGAGATCACTACGTCGTTCGAATGACAGAGCCATCTCATTCGAGCGATAACTAAAGTCGTTCGAGCGAGCCACCGCCTCAACAAATCTATTTAAGGCGTTGTTTCCTGAGAATTTCATAAGTATGCAATCTGAAAAATAGTTTACAAACCAATACGTTTTTTGCTCAAAGGTTTCTAAGGTTTTCTAAGTCTAAAACATACTTAGAGTTTCAAAGATTCGTGTTTTTATTATCATATGCAATAGTGATCTTTGTTTTCACATTGTTAGAGTTTCTCTATACTTTGAAGAACATAATTGGGTTTTGTGGAGAAGAAGCGAAGGAGTTCGTGTTTCGATTCCGTAAACTTTCCAAGATATATCGGTGGATATCGAGCCATTCGTGGAGGTGAATTTTGTGGATAGGTATCACGGAACGATTCACGTGGGCACTGTGGAGGAGTGGCTGAAGATCATAAGAGCGTTAAGTCTTGTGGGGATCGAGTCGTTGAGTAAATCTTGTGTCTGTTCCTTATAATTCCAGATCATAGTTATTTTCTGGCTTGGGTCATTCGAGGTTTCCTCGTACATCCGGTGTTGTGAGCATTCTTTTCCTTAATTTACTTGATTTAAATACTAGATGCATGTTTAGGATTAATCAAGATATTATTGGTTTAAGTTAAAATTGGTTCACAACTTGGTGCGGTCTAAAAGTTAAAAAGAGTTTTTTCATAAAAAGAAAGTTTATTTTTTTCATCCTTAAAACAAACTTCGCATAGAAAAAGAGGCCTACAAATTGGTATCAGAGCTAGAAGCATATTCTTTATTTGTGTTTGATCTCTTGTGTTTTTTCGGATGAATTTTGGAGGTTTTGAAAGTTTTCGTGCTCATATTTTTTATGGCACAAATTATGCTTTTTGGAAAATGAGAATGAGAAGTGCTTTAAAATCCATTGGTGAGTATGTGTGGTTAGCGGTTGGAAAGGGTTTTTCACCACCAGTCACACGAGAGGGTGAGATCACTGGTTTGAAACCCGTTGAGTCATGAACCGAAGTCGAACATAGACTTTAACTTTACAACTCTAAAGATTCTCACGTAATTTCCTCACATGTCACACCAGAAGTGTATATTAGAATCATGACTTGTGAAACTTCAAAAGAGGCTTGGGATAAACTTGCACTTACTCAGGAGGGCCCCAACACAGTTAGGGCATGTAAGCTACAAAACCTCACTACGCAGTTATAAGGACACAAGTCTTCGATTGAGTCTTAATGTAGTATTGACTCAATTCCGGACAAAAACACTTGAGTCATAGGATAAAGTTCTTGAGCATCCTTCAAGCCTATGACATGTTATAGTTGAAGGCGTTGCAGCCCGCGTTTTAAGAAAACATATTTGTCGCGTTTCAGTGCCTCGTTTCACGTCATCAACATGAGGATTTCATAGTCTGCAAAAGGTATGAATGTATTAATATATATATATATATATATATATATAGACACACACACACACATAGGAGCTTAGAAATTTATTTTGGGTGTTAGTATTTTTAATTTTTTTTTTGAATTCATAGTTCTAAATATTTTTTTCTCGGACACCTTTCAGTTGAAAAATCATATCAAATCCAAAAAAATCAGAAAAATACGAAATTGGCAGCCATGCGTTCGTATCGAAATTATCTAGAACCATGGCCTAAGATCTCGTTAGATAGGTCGTTCGAACGACCTCGTTCGAACGAGAAGTTGTTCGAACGAGTTTTCAAACGAGAATTTTTTTTTCATTCTGTCTCTTCGTTAGAAGTCTCGTTCGAACGAAATTTCTAGCGAAAAAACAGCGGGAACAGTTTTAAAATAGTTTTTTTACACTTTTCCACTACTTTGCTCCACTTCCTTCTTCACATACTTTTTAAGTGCGGGAGCTAACTTTTTGAAGACAACTTTTTCACATTTCCAAGAGTCATTAGAGCAAAATACTTTGAAGAAAAAATTCCTTTTTTGTGTTAAGTTTTATGGCATAAATTCCTTTCAAAACACATATACACCCATATGTTTGTCTATATCCAAGTTTTAACATATATATATTGCTTGGAGTGTTTGGCACCGGTTTTCTCTACACCATTAAAGAAGAGAGTTTGATATTTCTTTTCAACTCATAAAGGAGAAGAGCTTTGTTTGATGTGACATTCCCACTCGAAGAAAGGCTTCATTGAGGGTTGACGGTTGTCCAAAAGTCTCATTGGTGGATTCTAAGATTCCGATGGAGTTTCGCGGTTATCGACTAGGAGGAGGTGTTTACAAGAAGACGCGTCAAGGTTTGAAGGGAGTCGAGTCGAGGAAGTAAGTCATCTGTCTATTAATTGTAAAATTGTACTTAGTGGACTTAAGGCTAGGTTCGTCAGAGGTTTTTCCCATTTGGGTTTTCCTCGTACATCCGGCGTAGTGCGATTGATATTTATTTTATCTTGCTATATCACCTAGATGCATGCTTAGGACTAAAAGATAAAATTAGTTCAAAATCACAATCTATTTATTTTGGTGTAAATTTAATGTTTGGGTATGTTCAATTTAATTCAAGTGCAAAATTACTTTATCTTGATAACATGCAAGTTTAACTTGAATTGGATTAATGTGTGTTTAAGTCGAAATGAAAATTGTGTGTGTAGTTTTAATTTCACTTTTAGTTTAGTTTTTTTTCCATAAGTTGGTTTGTTCTCCTTAAGAGAAGAAAATTTTAAATAACTTTTGGAAAATTAAAATTTGAACCATTTCATTGTATTTGAATTTAAAAATTGAGGGCTTCCACACTTTCGACGCAGTTAGAGACGATTAAAATGTTAGAGAGTGAGTGGTTTGATGAATTTTATGCTAAGTTGTGTAATATTTTCAGCTCGTCGTTTAATTGAGGAGATAATATTCTCGACAATCGTGCGATAAAGAAATTTTTTAGATTTTTTCCGAGTAGGTTTGATGATAAAGTGACCATTTTAAACTCCTTAGGTATGATTGAGTCGACGAAAATTGAAGAGATTGTAGGTGACCTATAAACCTATGAACTCAATATGTTTACCTCCAAGCAAGTGACAGAGAAAGAAAAAGGCATTGCTTTGAAAACCAGAAAGGAGGAGACTAAAGTTTCGGATGACGATTTCGATTTTGATTCTGAGGATGTCGCCTTGTTGGCAAATAAGTTCAAAAAGTTTCTTAAATTTTAAAAGCAATCGAAAGATGCCAAAAAAGTGTGAAAAATTCAAGAACAATAAGGTAGAGTCCACCCCTAAGGATAAGAGTGAGAAATTTAACAGGGTTGAGTCATATAGGTATTTTGGGTGTGAGGGGTATGGTCACAAAGTTGACGAATGTACCACTAGACTTAAGAAGGAGGGTATGAAACTGAGAGCTTAGAGTGCCTCCTTAAGTTTGTTGCTTTCTTGGCATGTCATGTGAGCGGCGATGATAAAGATTTCCATAAAGATTCTCATGTGCATGACACTTCCGAGGCCATCAAATCCTAAGTGAGTGGCGGTGAAGCGAGTGAGGAGGAGGAAGTTGATGTGAAAGAGTTGCAAGTTGCCTTTAATGAATTGTATGACGAGGTGGTAAAGGTGAAAAAGGCAAGCTCAAAATTGTAAACTAGGTTGAATGAGCGTGTCATAGAAAATAATGATGTTTTGACTAAGGATCTTAGGGAACAAGTGAAATGTCTTAGGGAGAAGCTAGAGTACGTTGAGAAAGACAGAGATAGTCTTCTTGATTTGGTGGAGGCATTGAAAAAGGAGATTCTAGAGTTTGAGGAGTCTAGGCATGTGCTCAAGTCTAGGATTTGTGAGTTAGAGGAGAAGTTAAAAGACTCGAGTAAGTTTAAGTTTGACTTGGAAGCTAGGTCGAAGAAGTTGGATAAGATGTTACGCATCGTCCAAGTCAAAGGTGATAGGTTTGGTATAGGCTATGATGATAGAGTTGTTCCCATTCCCAAAGACAATACCAACCGTGTGAGATATCCCACTAGGAACATGAGGAGAGGTCAAAATTTTGGTAATCACTCCCGTAATCCTTACACTTACACACATTGCGGTAGGAAAGGTCACCGTAGACATCTTTGCTATGACCTTAGGAATGCTCCTAGGAAGTTAAGTAATAAATTCATTTCGATTCCCAAAACCCCCATGCATAATTTCACACCTACTTGGGTTAGGAAATCAGACTTAGAGGGTTTAGGACTTAAACTTCATGGTTCTCATTTGGTCACACTTGATTCTTCCCATGCTAGATTGAAAGGATGATTGTGTTTCCATGTTTGTCATATGCTAGTCTTTTCATCATGATTTATATTTTGCTGGTGTTAAGACATGTGTATCTTTTATATCATATTTTTTCATTTAATTGAGTGTTATTTGAAAAAATACAAAAAGATTTTGTTTTTGAAATTTTTTGAGAAAATACAAAAATATTTTGCTTTTATTTGAGTCAAAATATATTAAAAAACCAAAATTTTTTTTGATTTGTATTTATTTTTGATTTTATAATTTTGATGTGGCATATTGGTGTTCTTGGACCCCCATCCTTTCATTATCCACGTGGCTAGGGCACTTAGTCATAATTATTGATTCTTAGAATGATCTTAACCATTGTACTATGGGGTTGTTTCGAAGTTGATATGCTTTTTGATTCGATTTTGTATATATGACATCTTTGCAAACGTGCACGAGTTTATATGAATGTTTGACATCTCTTGCATATTTGAGTTTGGTGAGACGTTCTTATCTCAATCTTGTCATGTATACATAAGTAGACTAAGGAAGAGGTATGCATGTAAGAACCGTTTATCTTAAGGATTGAAAATTGAAAAAATGATGAGCGTTCACGGGAAAGGGCTGAGAGAGTGCAAAATTGGCTCGTCGTGAAAGCCATCGCGTAAAAGAGCCCAAAAGAAAAAATAAAGCGAGTAAAAAGAAACAAATGCAAAAAATAGGGCCCATAGGATTTTCTCTAAGTTGAGAGTGATGGAAACCTCAAAAGAGATTAAAAAGTGTATATATATGAGGGAGTTTGGTTGGAGAAAATTTAAATGGGTTTGCACCACGAATCCCGACGTTGAAAAACCGTATCACGACGCTATTGTTTGTAGAATCGTCAATATTCTGGATTTGTGTGCATGTTTGATTTTTTTAGTTCGTTTAGCTCACACTTTAAATGTCACATATGGCTAAAATAAAGTTTGATGATTTATAGTTATCAATTAGAGCTTCTTGTTCGTTTCGATGTGTTGAAATTGTGATTCATTTGTTGTAGTTCATGCCCATACATTCTATGTTCATGTTTGAGCACATCGGTACTATGTTAGAATGTAACTCACATTGTTTTATTTATTTGTTTTTTGTTTTGCTACTGTTTTTCCAGTTTCTTCTCTTTCCAGTTAACTTTTTTAAGAAATTTTTTCGCGGATGAAACTACATGTTTTTCAGCACTTGATCTGAGTTTTTGTTTTTTCTCGTTCGAGCGACTTATCGATGTCGCATGAAGCCTTCAAGCGAAAAGCCTATGTCGTTTGAACGACAAGGCCATCTCGTTCGAGCTAGCTTTTGGGATTTTTTTTGTTTCCTTCTGTTTCAGTACCCTGGTTCATATTGACACATTTTTGGTACTGCTGGGTTGCTTCTGGACAATTTGTTGTATGTTGATTCTCATTGAACACATCTATTACTGCATTATGTTCATTTAGTCACACCTGATTAGATTGTTGATTCATGTTGTGTGATTGTTGTTTGATTGCTACAGATTTAACATATTTTGATTATTTTTAGCTGGTTGTTACATGTTTATCTAGATACACTTCATTGATTGTCTCATGCTAGATTTGTTTATCTTTTCACCGGGTTGTCTATTGAAGACAAAAAGGGGGAGATATACATGTGATATAGGGGAAGATTGTTTCATGAGCACATAAATTTTGTTGCATTACAAATTGATATCATATGATTTCATGCTTAGATGTTGGTATTAATTAATTTGCACAAATTAATGTCTTGATTTAGAACATTATTTACAAATTGGTATCCATATTTTTGCTCACATATTTTATATCATTTGTTATTTCATATGTCACTCGGTATTTGTCTGTTTTATGTGTGTAGGTATGATTTAGATATTCAATATTTCAGGACTACATCACATTCAGATAGTTCATGCTTGCCGGACCATCATTTACTAGTCTTGTACTGTATTTTTTGATTTTGGGTTTCTGGGATGGTATTTAGGCATCATACGACTTGACAACCAGGCTTAGGAATTTTATTATTAGTTTTGTCATGGAATAGTCAAAGGGGGAGATTTGTAAGGACAAAATTTCCAATTGAGTCTGTTGTTTGTTTATTTCACTTATTCCCGGAACAAAACACTTTTGAGTCATAGGTATATTTTTATTGTCACGATCCCACACAAACTATGACGTATTGAAGTTTATTGAAGATGTTACGTCAAAGGTTGAAAGATTTATCATGTCGGTTTATTGTGAATATTTCCTCTTTAAGTCAAATTGCATTTCGAGATCATTCAGGTATGAATGTTTAATGTTAATGGGACTCGAAATTTATTTTGAAATTGTTTAAGGATGTTATTTTTATTAAATAAATGTTTTAAATGTTGTTAAAGATCTTTAAAAGGATTACACTTCGTTTTATTCTGAGATAAGGATGGATTAGAGTTATATAAAATGCAAACTCTACTGTTTTTGGTTCAAATGGCATTAATTGTCGTTAAAGCGAAATCACTATGTCGTTCGAATGACATATCCATCTTGTTCGAGCGACAACTAAAGTCATTCGAGCGAGCCACTGCCTCAAGAAATCTATTTAAGGCGTGGTTTCCTCAGAATTTTGTAAATGCGCAATCTGAAAAATAGTTTACAAACCAGTACGTTTTCTGCACAAAGTTTTCTAAGATTTTCTAAGTCTAAAACATCCTTAGAGTTTCAAAGTTCCGAGTTTTCATTATCATATACAATAGTGATCTTTTTTTACACCTTGTTGAAGTTTGTTCTATACTTTGAAGAATATAGTTGGGTTTTATGAAGAAGAAGCGAAGGAGTTTGTGTTCCAATTTCGTAGACTTTCCAAGCTCCATAGTTAGACACCGAGGCATTTGTGGAGGCGACTAGCAGAAGGATTCACGTTGACACTGTAGAGGAGCGGTTGAAATTCAGAAGATCATCAAGTCTCGTGGGGATCGAGTCGTTGAGTAAGACTTGTGTCTGTTCCTTATAATTCCACATCATAGTGATTATCTGGCTTGGGCCGTTCGAGGTTTTCTCGTACATTCGGCGTTGTGAGCATTCTTTTTCTTACTTTATTTGTTTTAATCACTAGATGGATGTTTAGGATTGATCAAGATAAAATTTGGTTAAGTTAAAATTATTTCACAACTTGGTGCGGTTTAAAAGTTGGACAAAGGTTTTTCATAAAAAGAAAGTTTGTTTTTGTTATCCTTAAAACACATTCCGCATAGAAAAAGGGTCCTATAAATATTCAATCATAATACTGACTAAAGTAAAAATTACATCCTTTTATATTTCTTATATACTATGAAACTACATTGTATCTTCTAGGGCGGTAGTGCCTTGGATGAGAGATTACAAAGTGGTGTTTATTATTTTGGACAATTTGCTGTTCTTTTGGATAACGAGGTCATGATTCCCTTGTTGTTTGCGATTAAAATGACGTATTGATTCCCTAGTAAGGTATTGGTTACAAAATGAAGAACCGAAACATATTATTTAAAAAAAGAATAGGAACATAGTGAAGTTTTCGAATCGCGTCTCGAGCATGAATGTAGGCATGGACGAGCCACGTAAAATTTTGCTTTTATAAGTCTCTTTACCCTTCCCATTATTATTGTTGTCGTTAATTTAATTGCTCACAGATTTACCATATCTCCATACTTCAAGAAATTAAAAGAAAATTAGAATATACCATTTATTGTATAAAATACCAATTCAACCCCCTCTCAGTATATTTTTTAGGCAACAATTGGTATCAAAGCCTAGATTAAAGATTCATCATCATCATCATCATTATCATTATCATCATCATCATCATCATCATCATTGCCTTAATTCCATCATATGGGATCGGCCACATGGATTCTCCTTTGCCATTATAATCTATTATATGCATTACTATCATTCAAGTTTAGTTCCTTAAGGTCTCTCCTAATAATTTCCTCCCACGATAGCTTAGGGCGATCACTTTTTCTTTTACCCTCAATTTCCAACAATCTTCCTATTGTTATAGAAGCATCTATTGATCTACGCAACACATGGCCGTACCACCTAAGTCTACTTTTTCTTAGTTTATCGCTAATGGGAGCTACTCCTAACTTATCTCTCACATATTGGTTTTTACTTTTGTCATTTTTAGTAATTCCTATCATCCACCGGAGCATCCTCATCTCACTAACATGGAGACTTTGTTCATATTTTTTCTATAACGCCCAACACTCCGCTCCATACAGGATCGCTGGACTAACAACTGTTCTATAAAAATTTTCTTTTAATTTATTAGTTATCCTCTTATCACATAATGCCCCACTTGCTTGTCTCCATTCATTGAACCAGTTGATATTCTACTTGTAACATCCTTATTAATACCCCCATTACTTCGTAACATTAAACCTAGATAATGAAATTTATTTGTTTGGTTTATCACTTTTTCTTCAATCCTATAAATTATGTTACTCAATCCCTCATTATTAAATTCACATTCTGTAAATTCCGTTTTTTTTCTTTTTTCTTAGACCCTTAGGCTTTTCTCCAAGTATCCACTCTCATTGGTAAGATTTACTTTGAAGTGTCTACTAAAACTATATCATCCGTAAATAACATAAACCATGGGATATCTTCTTATATATCTTTAGTAATCTCATCCAAGACTATGACAAATAAATAAGGACTTAAGGCCGATCCTTGATGTAAACCCACTTTAATCGTAAAGTCATTAATTTCTCCACATATAGTCCTTACTCTAGTTTTTGTGTTATCATAAATATCTTCAATAACTTTAATATAACTCATAGGGATTCTTTTCCTCCTTAAAGCCCCCAAAATTATATCCCTAAGTCATTGTGTTTCAATATCACAATGGGTACTTTTCAAAAGTTCAACATTATTGAGGGTTAATCTGCTATCCTACCCCCATATTTTGATGGAATATACTATCATTTTTTGGAAAAAGATAATGTAATGTTTTATTTAAGCTTACAATTATGAAACGGTGAGATTTATTGTTTATGGACCTTATGTACATATCAAAACCTTGGACATGATAAAGTTACTAAGGAATAAAAACAATTTGATGAAGAATATTTTCAAAAAATTCAAGTTAATGCAATAATCAAGAATACTTTGTATTTTTCACTTTGTGTAAATGTGTATAATAAGGTTTCATGTTTTACTTCCTCAAAACACATTTGGGACACACTTCCAATCACTCATGATGGAACATCTCAAGTTATACAAGATATTTTTTTTAGGGAAGAGGACTATCCCCTAAATTTATTGATTATAGAAATATCTCAAACTTATAAGAAATCAGATGACTTTATAAAGGAGTCAACTTTACAAAAGAAGCAAAATAAACTACTTATAAAATCTAAAATTTGGAAATCCCCAAGCATCCATGTTGAGAAGACCTTTTAATTCTCTTGGAAAATCATTCGATGAGCTTTACTGAATTTGAATTTGAGATGAAACACCATAGTTGGTAAGAAGATCCGCACATTTATTTTCTTCTCTGAGAACGTGACAAAACTTGACATTGTATCCTTTGATCTTGACTTTAATCTTGGAGATGATCGTCTTGATGCACCAGGGACATTTTGATATGTTGGATGTTGATCTAATTACACCCAATCCACCAAGGGTTCACTACACCAAAAGGCTTATTTTGTAACGGATTTTTTTTTTCAATTTGTAACGGATTCTGCCTGTCAGAAATTTGTAACGGTAAAAACCGTTACAAATAAATTATAACCGTCACAAAATATATGTAACCGTTGCAAAATTTATTAAGAGAAAAATGTAAAAAAAAAAGGCAGAAGGTTGGGCGGGCTCATTTCCCCCCAATTCCAAAACCCACTTTAACCAAACACGTATCTCGACCATTCTTCCATTCCACTCCCTCTCTGCCTCTTCCCGGAGGCCTACGTCCCTCTCCCCGTCGATTGTTTAATTATAAAGACCACTAGATCAATGACACCAAACACTGAAAAAACATTAGTTTAGGGTTCCATTGTCCTGCAACACCTCACTCGCAGTAGAATATACTCACGGTGAGAGCTCTCTTGAGAAATGTGAATTACAAGGTCAGCGGTCTTATATTTTAGAAAGCTTGTCTTCTATTATTTATATCTTGGTATATCTATAAGTTGTTTATATCTTGGTATATCTATTAATTGGTAGATAACTCAATTTGTATCCCTAGCCCCCATTTCGAAAAGATGCATGGTTAGTCTTAATTTATTACTGTAAAGAAATTGGATAAAAAAATGAATAAGGGATTACCAATCTCTCAATTTGTTACTTACATAATTGTGTTTTATCAATTCCTAACTTAAAAAAAAACATTCCTTGCAGAGGAGGGTTCAAGTTTCTGTCATGAACAACGAATTCTTTATATTTTGTTGATTAAAATCTTAGAATGTAGATTTCTTAGGGTGTTGTGATGTTTTTTGTCATGAGGCTGTAAATTTGCTCAAGGTGTTGCTATGTTTATTCCATCACTCATATTTCCATACATGTGGGTGTTATAATAAAATAAATAAGGGTATCCATATCTATGTTCGGACTTGGCTTGAAAGAAATTATCAAACAGTGAGTACTCATAACATGTTTGATAAAATGTTTATATCCTAGGGAATACTTTTGGAGTTTTTCAAACTGGAGTTGAATCTCAATCAATGGTAGATTCAATAGAAAAGTAAATGAATTCTTAGACAATAAAAGTTCAAAAAGACTCATTAAGAATAATGAAATGAGAGTAACTGATGTCAATGGAGGGGGAGTAACCGACAGATTTAACATAATTGATGCCAATGTGATGGCATTTGCAACAATAGGAAATTCTGATGTCGTCAATTGCTTAATAAAACTTGCATTATCACCACTCTCTAGCAAGAATTAGTCTTTGTTGTTTCACTTGATCACAAGGAACTCTTAATAACAACTTTTCACATTAGGTGGAATGATAGGAGACGGAGTAAAATCAATCCCTAGCTCAGGACTTGGTTACCATGTCCAGCCCAATAACTCAAATGTCATTTCATAGTGCTTACCGCATAGGAGTGCTATTGAACCATTGGAGGAATACTCAATTAAGAGTGGTTACCGCATGGTAGTGGTCTTTAAGATAAATTCTAATTTATCCCAAATTTAGAAACTTTGATGAAAGCCAATCGCGGTGCGGTGTTGGCATTCACTTACTCGACGTCGTCACTGTTTATTGGAAAAGTCAGATTGCATAGGAGGGAAGACAACTTTACTTATTGTCCTTTGGTATGAACCTTGAAAGTGTAACTAATGTCACATTAAAAAATGATTCATCAAAATTTTTATCCGCAACACTTTCTTTTGTGGTGTCTTTCACCGTAATTGCTGCATTATCTCAGCCCTTGACATTCACTTGGTCAGAATTGAGCTCACTTGCTTTCTAAAAATTTTTAGTGTTTCAATTGTTATATATATATTCTTCTTAGTTCCATGTAAAACGACTTACTGAATATGATAACTCTTTTTTTACTTTAATGGAAAAAAAACATATTATATACTCGTAATACAATTAGAGTGTGGGGAAAGATAGGGGAACATTTAGGGGTCTTGACCTCGATATTAATCACACCAAATGTCGGGTGAGTCATACAATCTTATTTCTTTATCAGATATGAAAAAATGGTGATGAATGGATTACATAAAAATAAGAAAATGTTTGACCTCTTTACCTTGCATATTATGTTCAATATTTTCAATACGAAGGAAAAGGAGAATGTAGCAAAAGGAAAAGAAAGAGAGTATTTAAGTGTCATACTCATTATCAGCTGACTTCTTACATATATCATATACAATGCTCCAACATATAGCAATTAGTGATATTTTCTTCCACAAAAAAGATTTTTTCTTCAATAAGTAGTTGATGAAAAAGATACATGAAGATGATGAACAAGAGACGTGAAAATATTACAGATCTATATATAGGTTGTGGAAATAGATGAAGATGGAGAAAGAGAAGATGTGTTGCTCGATAGTGTTCTAAAAACCGTGCTTAGGCACTAGATGGTGCTCTGCCACTTCACCTAGGTAGAGACGGCAATCTGCTGTAGACAGTTATATATATATATATATATATATATATATATATATATATATATATATATATATATATATATATATATATATATTTGGTTACTGGTTTGCATATATACTGTTAGTGCCTATGCTTGTCGTACACTGACTATGTCGGTTGAAAGTTCAGATCCATTGCCATTGTACTCTATTGTTCAACCTATTGATCCTTAATTGAATCAAGCGAGAAAAAATATAGGGCGTGTTGAAAGAACAAAATATTTGTGCTCAATGCAACTAATTGAGTCTTAAAATAACCGAACGAGCATTAGCGTACAATTGAGCACGAGTTATGAATGGCCTCAAGTGAGACGCCCCTCACGAGCTTAAAATAAAAAGAGTGACGGGGGCACTAAATGGAACTTAATAAGATGTGGGTATCTAAAAAATTGAGTCGTTAATTAAATTCTCTTATATTGTTTGTAAAAAGTAAAAAAAAAAGTGCGGGAACTTTTTATTAAATCATGGCTATTCAAAAGATTAATGGTTAAACTTGTATTTCTTAAATTATTCTTATGCATTTTTCATGTACGTTCATTCTTGTTATAAAAATATGGTCTATAGAAAGATAAATGGTCATTTATCTACTAAACTCATGTTGTATTTCCATACATGCTTGCTTAAGAATGTTTTTCACAAATCTCCATGTTCATACTCGTTCTTGTATGTTTGTTATATGCACAATTTAAGCAGAGGTTAAGGATAGATGCATCTGCAGTGGATTTTGACAATGAAAGAGAGTACTTACACTATTGTGCACTGCGGATCCCTGTTTATTGCAAGGTAGTATCCCCGAATGTTGAGAATGTACGTTTCTATGCGCCTCCGTTTGCATGTTCTACTCCGATTCACTAAGTTTGCCAGATGTCTGGTATAAATACATATATTATTTCATCTCAAATTATAGGGTAATGAGTCCAAATTTTCATTTTCTTTATTAAACTTTTTCATTTGTTATATTTTGAACATAGTTATGAAGTTCAACTTTGAGTATGTTCCTTCATTTTTCTAGTGAAAATTTATTGTTATTTTTTGTTCAATTTTCTGATTTTAGCTACTTTTGTTGTTAGTTCATTTTATCCCTTCAAGTTTATAATTTTAGCATTTTTTATATGTTTTCCATAGGTTAAAATTAGTTTTATTATTTTAATGTGAGTTGACTTATATATATGTATGTATGAACCATGCATGTATGTATGTAAGAAACCATGATTAAATCTTTAGAAGGGGCTATAGCGGGGAATATTGAGTATGGTTGTGAGCATTCGTCAGTATAAATGATATATATTATTGTAGGCTTGGTTTACTATGTGTATAAATTAATATATTTGGATTTTATTTTTCTTCAAATAATATCAAGAGTTACGCGCCGCAGTATTTATGGTTGAAGTTTAATGCTTTGGATAAAATACGAAGCTAATTTATACTGGGTGTTTCTTTGTGAAATGATTAGCTTTGTTTATTGGTTAGAAATGGTGACTTTGATGTTATATGTTGATGTGATTTTGACTTTTAATCTCATTTTAACTACGAGTTATCTAAATAAACACAGACACACACATCTTTAGTATCATATATCTTTGTTTTAGTTAGATATACACATGTATATGTTTCTGATTGCTCTTGTCATCCTTAAACATTGTTAAATTCGTACTTACTCTTAAATCTGTACTTTTTGGTTTCTGATGCTTATGATTTTGCTGATATATTGAGGAGGACTAGGGAGTCTAATTTGGGGACTGTGTTTGTGGGTGATTGGGATAGCGCATCGGGTCTAATTTTGCTGATATATTGAATGTATCTTCTATATTGGTGAAATTTCAAACTGTCTACTATGTTAAAGTGGTGAATGAATTTATGCATGTGGGCGAGGCACTTGGATATTTGAGTGTGTGCAATTTTGCCTCTCCTGTTTAAGAAAGTACGAGTCATTTGTCGAGGCACACTAGTAGTAACACATCACCCCTGAAGAAAATATTATAGTTGGTGTAATCTTAAGTAAACAGGTGCCATCCATTGTACTATGTTCAAGAATTTCGTGGACATATCCACTTCTATTTGCAAACTTGAACGTAAGTCCTATAATTATATTATAGTAACAAATGAACTCCTCACCTCTCTCTCCAGCGTTTTGTCATCACCTCCTCCGTCCTGCTGCTGCGGCTCTCCTCCACTCACACTCAGCTGGTAAGAAGAACCATCCACCATTTTTTAATGTTGTTTTGTTTCACAATTTTTTCATTCATTAGTTATAATTTATTCATTAATGCTGTTAAATGTTATTAGACTTCATGCTATTAAATTTGATTCATTAGTTATATGTCGTTTCATATTTAGTTATAGATTATAACTAATTATTTTCTTCGCTTGGTCAATGTCAGTCTACGATAGCTACATTGCAATTAAAGGCAATCCTCAATTCCTGCTCCATTTATGCAGGACCATCAGTCTTCTTTTCAGTATCGACGTCTTTTGGACCATCTCTAGCACAATAGGGACATTAACTAACCCCAAATCTTCTTAAAACTACAAGCAAGTTGAAAAAAATTATATATGATTTTCTTGTTCTTAGATATTATATTAGCATCTGATAAGCATATTCTATTTGATATGGACCATAAATTTTTTTCTCAATAGCAGGTAAAAATAAGCTCAATAGTCACTTTTATGGACTAAGCTTCATAATATGAGTCTGCACGTACAACTTATTTTATAATCCAGAATGTTATATAGTAAAGGATCTCAATATTCAAAGTCTAATTAATAAATATTTGAACAAATGCCTGAGTCAGAGTAAGAAGGAAGGACTGGGAGAAGATAAGATATCCTAGAGAGTTCTTAGCATGCGGAGAAGTGGGAAATGGTTTAACGAGGTGGATGATGAGAAAGAGTCACTTATTCAATCTCCCTACTCACTAAATTTAAACTTACCAACTTCATCCAAGAGACCTATAGTTGAATCCACTTTGCCTGTTGTGTCTTCTTATTGTAAGAATAGGTATGTAAAATCTCTTTACTCAGAGTCCTTATTGTCCGATGAAGACTCAATCATAAGAGGCCTGTCGTCGATGATCCCGTTTCACCCTCTAGTAGTAAATGACCTGTATGAACGATCTATTCTTGGCAGAAGGACAACCTTTACCTCTGGCTTGTCTATCACAACAAGTCTGGTAAGGCTAAGTCAGTGAAATCTCTTCACGACCTATCATCCAATTGGTCTCTGAAGGTGAAAGAAGCTAGTTGGACAGGTGGGTGTCCATAATATCCGATGTTGTTAGATCTACGAATGATCATGTAGAATACACCTTTAGAACACACCACACTGAATTGCAGAATGCTCAGAATGGGTCCTGGGGCGCAGAAATAGTTGGAGTGACTGCCCCTCATCCATTAGAGCAATTTATATTATGTGAGACAAATTACGGGAAATGTTCAAATATTTGTAAAGCATTTTGTGAGGAGAACATTATTATTTGTCTGAATGTCAGACGATCTGGTGCTTATCCATACGAAAATCAAGTTTAATGTGCAGTTGATCAGGATGAGAAACCACATATCGTATACGGGAAATAAAATCTTGGAAGGTATAACTCACAAGCTGATCGTATGTTTGAATTATGAGCCGGCATTTTGGGACTCTATAAGAGATAATATGATATAGGGCTGGGTTAAAGAAGAAGGGTCACATTTAGATCAATCCATAAAAAATATCATCAGGACTAGGACTGACACAGATATAGGCATTGTAGACTCAGCGATAGGAATACCTTCTAGACTGTCACACAATCACAGGGCCAACCTGATGGCTGTGAAGAAGACATGTGCCCAGATTGCACTCGTGATCCCACCACACGTGCATTATCGCACAAAAGACACTGGATTTATCCCTGCTGTAACTGAGGTGGTCGACAAAATATTCGATTCTTTCTGGAACCAATTTACCACGGTTCTCATGCACCCTAGAAACCTCCTGAGGTTGCTCCTATTGGTTCCTTACTCTGTTAAGCACAATTGTTCTAAATCTCATAAGATCTTGGTTAAGACATTGAAGGATGCAGTGATAATAGATATTTGGAAGCTTAGAACTATAACTTTATCGACTATGAAAAATCCAAATTTTGGCTCATCGTGGTATTTAGCGTCTCATACACCTAGTGCACTTAATTATTTATTTGCAAAGTGGTTTGAGGCTCACACAATGATAATGTTGGGAGCGAGTTCATCAGGCCTACGAACTGCTTTATCTCTCAGTCATGACATGTCTACAAACATCCTTCCAGTTAACCTAAATCATGCCCCATTATTGTTTAACACAATCAAATGAACCTTTCAAGTTGTACATTCTATCATGTCAAGTACACAGAATTATGATCTACCCATTCCTATATGTATATGTACTTCAAATCAATGGGTGTCAAAACTACGATACACCACAGGTGAAAAAGATGACATTTCTCGCATGTCAGGACTATCGATACCGGTTTTACCTCTCTCTCCCCTCTTATTAAGATTCTCAGGGGGGATAAGATTTAATGAAGAAACCAGTTGAAGTTTTCGAGTGTGATATGTCCTAGTCCATTCCAGATTTTCATATGAAAACATTCTTTATGCCAACAGGTGTCTTAAGCAAATCACATTACCGATTTCTTGAGTGCCTATGCTCTTTGAGATTATCCTTTAAGTGTGTCATATGTCTCTGTACCAGCACTAGAACTGAGTCCTGTGCATTATCGAGATTGTTAAAAGTTGAGAAAATATATATAAATTGTCTAACAGATCTGCGAGACTTCTCCCCTCATATGGATGCGACATACATCCCTCCCTCATTTTACATCCATGATATCACAGGCATGTTCGATATAGTCTCTTTAGTAAGATTTTGTGGTTTGGTAGAATTTCGGACGTTGTACTTTCCATGTGTATTTTTCGATATAGAAATATGACATGTGGAGTTATATTGTATCCTGATACAACAACTTTATCATCTAATGTCTACCTTGGAGGAGACTCATTGGTTGGTTGATGCTATGATTGCTACCATGAGGATTTTATGCTAAAGCACTTTAAGTTGTACAGCCATGGGGATGGCCTAGTGGCATGTACTCTTACCTCACAACCTAAAGGTCAAGAATTCAATTAACTCCTGAACAATGGAAAAGTTATAAATACCTTCTTATGTGTGCTAAAAGTATTTCTAGTGGCACGTGGAAATTGTAAATAAACGGAACAGTGTAATGTGTTTCTTGCAAATTTACCCTTTTTAGTATTGCCATTATATTCTTGTTTAATTTTTTGTTAGTTATAAAGAATTGTTCTTGATATAATAAATTCTACACAGGCCCCGGATAAGGTTGTTGCAGCAGCTGTAAGGAATCCTATTTGTAACATGGCTTTGATGGTTGGTACAACTGATATCCCTGAGTAGTGCTATATGGAGGCATGTGGAAGTGGGGGGGGGGGGAGTCTCTAGATTTATAGAAGAACTTTCAAAGAATGGGATGAGACCCGTAACTCTAAAAAAATATAATTCTTGCTGCTACTAAGAGGTGTTTCAATGTTACTTTACAGAGCTTTTTAACTGTTAGTTGTCTTGGTTTAGTATATTTCTTAGTCTCTGTTATTTAGCTATTTGTTGTTCTGAACACTTTCTCTGTGGTCTAGATGGTGAGCTTCCAATATTCAACATTTGTTGCTGGTCCATTATTTGACTGTTTCGGTAACTCTTTTTTGTTAGTCTAGTTAATTCGTTGATCCATTCAGTGATCTCTTAATTTGATTTTTTGTTCTTTTCTGGAAACTGCAATTGGTGAACTAACATATAAAGTCTCATATGTCATTTCATGAGTTTATATTAAGACGTGAAATGAATTATACGAGTTTATATGTAAATTTACTGATTTAGAATATCAAGAAAGCACAAAGCTTGGAACCAAATGACTACTTAGTGTTGATTAGGGGTGTTTGATATCTCATCACAGTTCATTCAGTAGGGAAATATAATGTCGATCCATGTTCTTTTTGAAATAATATTTTTTCAATTTAGCTTTGCATTATATACATGTGGAATTAGCTTTAAGCACCGTTTCTGCTATAATTTTCTTTATATGAAAAGGTGACCTTTATTTTCTTGTACATTGTTGGGTCCTCTCGCTCTTAAACTTTTGTGGCAATTGGTAATCTATTCTAACAAATATGTTACAATTAAATTCTTGTATTGATAATATTTGCAGGTCAAAACTCTTACACTTTTTCTATTTGGTGCTTAGGACTGTTGTGTTCCATCTTCAAATGGTTGCAAGTAAGCCATATGCCTATATTTGATTTTTCAATAGGAATGTGAATGTTATTCCTCAACTTTATGTATCCGAAACAGAAACGCGTTAGAATCTAGACATGCGAATATATGAAAACTTTTCATGGAGAAAAGATCTTATGTAGCACACATTTCTTCAAGCCGCCAGTCCAGTCCAGGTATGCTGTGTCTTTTTCTCATAATCCGTTAGATTTATTTTTCTATAAGAAACATATGTCATTTAACATTGCAGCAATAATCAAACCACAATAGTTCGTAAATATACAACTGCACCATATACATGAATTTGGATACTTTTCATTTGAACTAGGATTCGTATAATTTACATTCAATAAATTATAATAAATATTCCCAAAGGTTTACACATAAAGGTAATCCATACACATGAATTTGGAGAATTAAAGTTGAATCTATCTTTCATAAAGTTTACAGACACTGATTCATAATAAATAAACACGTACTTGCACAAGAACTTTGATGTGAATCGAGGGCATAATTGTCTTTTGGGCATATTAGTAGTTTTATTTTCTTTTTGTTATTTTCCTTTATTTTTATTAATTTTATTTTGTTATTTATTTGTAAGTTTGAGCATAGGTAAGCACGAATGGTATTAGGCTTATTTGTAAAGTGGGATCCCCACATTGGTTAGAGGATCATTTAGTGCTCCCCTTCCCCACTTATAAATAGACCCTTTATAGCCTCATTTGAGGTAGTCTTGAATTTTGAATATAGAAGAAGAGTATTTATCTCTCTAAAGTGTGTGTTAGATATTTTAGGAGCATTTGACGTGTGGTTTACGTCAAACATGTTTACAACTGATTTATTAAAATTGTTACAATAGTTTTTTGGCTGCAGCTTTGGGATTCATGACTGTCGTTGTCAATGTTTTTTACTTTTTATATTAATATCTAATAGAGTAGCATTTGTCATTGATTGATCTGTTTGTGTTTCCTTTGTTATTCATAAACTTTAACAATCGTTTAATGTTAAGGCGAATCATGTATTATGGAAATCAATTCCTTTGAAAACCCAATGTTCCCCTTACTGAGCCAGATTTGGAAGAGCTGCAAGTAGATTGAATCTATTGTGCTGTTACAAATAAATTACTGAACAAATTGTAATGTTTTTTGGCTATAAAAGCTTCATTGTGATATCATTTTTTCGTAAGAAGTTAATTTTATGTCATGTATGTTTTTTTGACTTTATTTGTAGTTTCACATAGTTATTGCTGAAAATTTACCCGAGGACCATTGCCATCAGAACCTCATGGAGATTTTTTAAGTTGTTGGGAGGTATCATATATCATTATCTAATATTTAAACTGTGTTTGAATCTATAGATCCGATATATATATATATATATATATATATATATATTGTAATACCCCGTACTTTTGACTATATTTATTTTTGGGATTAATTAATTAAATGCGTATTAATTGGAAATTAATCCGGGTTATAAATACTTACGAGATGTGAGTTCGTATTTGATTATGTGCATATATGATTATATATGAACTTGGTATTATAAAATTTGTCATGAGATTGATAGACGGCATTTTAGAAATTTTGTTGAGACGCGTGGGACCGCCGCGTCACGGTGTAATATTTTGTTAATAAAAGTGAATTTAAAATTTATAATCCGTATGGTCGTTTTGAGTGCGCCAACGCGTCCGGAAGGGTCGAGATAGTCAGAAAACACTACCCGGGGGTGTAGTTTAGGTCCCGGGGTATTTTTAGGCCATACCGGCAACTTAAAGGGTATTTTGGTAATTTTACATTTTTAGGAATTAAAAGTGACGAAAATTTGAGATGTAAATCTGATGTGGATTAAAACCACAAAGCCCACTAACCATCCTATATTAAACCATTAAGCTACGGAGGTTATCATTAGGTTTACAACTTTCCCCAAAACAAACCCTAGCCACCTTAAGCCACCATTGGAGAAGGAGCTTGGAGAAGGAGAGAAAGAGAGAAAATTCTGCAGAGATTCTTCACCAAATCAACACCAAATCCGGAAACAAACAAGGCAAGTGGTTTAATCATGTTTAACTTCAGCAAATGTTCTTTCCATGTTAGAAAATTGAAGATTTATAATTATTATTGGAAGATGAATAAAAACCCATGATTAATTGGACTTAGGTTCTGAATATTGAGGATAAATTGCATGTAGAATAGTTTGGAGACAATTAATATGATGATATACATGATTGAAAAGAAATTAAAACGGATTTTGTTGGGTTAATTCATGATTCAAAATGTTTGGGTTCATGTTCTTGAGATAATTGGGGAAAAGTGTAGAAATTCATATGTTAATTGATGTTGAAGAGATTTAATCCTTGAAAACATGTTAGGAGTTGACTTGAATATGTTTAGGATCACTTAGAGACCATAAAACGTTGTTGGGATGAACTTTGGATGAGATTAGAAGTGTTAAAATGGTTAAAAACGAGGAAGGGAAAAATCTGGGACGAATCTGGCATCTCGTTAGAAGCCCCTACCCAGGTTGTTCGAACGAGCTCGTTCGAACGAGCTTCTAACGAGTTGACCAGTCGCTGCTAACGAGAATGGATTTCGTTCGATATCTCATTCGAACGAGATATCGTTAGAAGGTACAGTTCGTTCGAACGAACTGGGACCTCGTTCGAACAGCCTCGTTCGAACGAGACTTCTAACGAGTTGGCAGAGGAATCTCGTTCGAACAGTCTCGTTCGAACGAGACTTCTAACGAGGTGACAGTTTGGTCCTTTTTGGACTGTTTTGATATTTGGAGTTCCGTAAACTTATTCGAGGATATAGATATCATTCCGTAGATGTAGTAATGATAGAATTGGGACATTTGGGTATTTATGAGAAGGAATTTACATACGAGGGTTGTATTACATGGACGGTTTGGGTTGGAACGTGAGTGTCTACTACGACGTGAGAAATTATGGCGTGTATGATTACAAACCGGAATAGTACAAATTGTGATAATTATAGTTAGTACGAGAGTGCAATATGTACTACGATTAAAATACGGTATTACTAAGACGTGTGTTTAGTATTGGTATATGAATTGTGTGTATGACATACCTACCATACTTGCTATCACGGGAGGTTGCGTTCGCTTAGGACCCTCTAATCCTTGTGTGCCTACGGGGGGGATATAGACTGGTACCTCGATGAACATAGGTCAGAGAAAGACTTATTGGGATGTTAATAAGTCCGCTGATCGTGGGAGCGTAGGTATGTGCGTGACCCATGTGATGTGACTGTGTTCGCCTCCACTATTTGTGATTTGTGTTATCTGAACTATTCCTGAGAGATTCGGAATATGTGATCCTTATGTACGTGATGTACCGGGATGGATAGCAGAGTATGTGTGCACCGCAGCTTAGTTCTCGGGGTGCTCGTTTTGTATGTTTATGATGTGAATAATATACACTTAATTAATGGGAACCTTCACGTTATTGTTGTGAATATAATTACGGTATTGTTTCGAGTTAGCTGATAGAGAAATATATATTTCATTTTGAGCATCTGAGTTTACATTAAATCCCTATCTAATTACGAGCGTTATATGTTAATAGAACCGGGTAATAAGGGTAGAAACTATTACAGTCTAGCTAGTTATGATGTCACTTAGCTAGTGGTTTATATCGTTGTAGATGGGTACTTACGTTAGGAGTGCACAGTTAGACGAGAGGTGAGAGTATCATGTGAGTGTACGTCCTAACATGTACTTTGCATTTAATGTTTTAAATGTTTTTAAAGCACTTGTAGGTTTTAAAATATAACTCCACATTCGGGCTCTGACCCGTTTGTTTTTCAAATCTTTTTCTTGTAAAACCATTTTAGGTGCCCAGCCACAAGGACACCAAGCATAGGATTCTCATTCAGGTGACGAGCTGTAGCTGTTTGTGGAAGCTACAGGGATTTGCTTATAGACGCTTCTATCTTTTGGATTCCAGAGTCACTATCTATCAGTTGTAGGGCATGTTGCCCATTTCTATTTAGAGCATCTTTTACATTTCAGTTTTCAGATTTTAGCATGTATTGTTTCTGTATTCAGTTTACTTTTCAGTTGTGGGATTGTAGTGAGGAGTTTTTCCTCCAGACTTTATTTACTCTATTGTGATGGTTATTTGTTTTACTTCAGTATGGTGAATGGTGTTATTTATTTCTTCATTACACTTGTTGCATGTTAATCAGACTTAAATTAAAATTTGGCAACTTACTTTTTAAATACTAGGTGGTTAGTAATAATAAAATGTTTTCGACAGTGATGCTATCAACTGAGCCAACTTGGCATTTTGAATTAATTTAATAAATGAGTAGCTACCCGGTATTTAATTAGTCGGGGTGTCACACACACACACACACACACACACACACACACACACACACACATATATATATAAAATCACATACGCCGCTTTATGTATTTTTTTAATTATCTATGTAGTTAATCTTATTAATTGGTGGTATTGATATTCCTATGAATTTTTTTTATGGGATACTTTTTGAGGAAGCTTAAGAAGGTGAAGAAGAGCAATGGTCAAATGCTTGCAATCAGTGAGGTACATTATAATATTATAACACTTAATCTTTGTTGCATGTTTGGGATGGGTTTGAATTGTTTTCTAATTATGAAATGAAAAAAGATTCTGAATTTATGTTGGGAAAATATTTGAATTTTGATGATGTCTTTATAAATTAGCATTTATGTAAAGCACTTGTGTTGTTTCTCAGATTTTTGACATTTCGAGGAAAAAATATTCCTTTTCCACTTCAATCTTTTTAATTGGCGACAATAATAGTATGCATAAATCCGTCTAATGAACAACCCTGTGTTGTTTTGACATATGACCACTAATTTAATTATTTATAGTTTTGATTTGAAATGATGTGCCATTTTAATTTCTTGTGTGTCTTTTAATTAAAACAAATTCTATATAAATTAGTTTTTTCTAATACTAAGATTGAGTTTGTTGGACAGGTTCTTATTGGGAAATATGAAGATTACTTCTGGGAGAATGAATTCTACTTTTGCAAGAAATATCTCGAAGACTACTTTGGAAGAATATTATATTTATAACTTTAAAGTTGTTAGACTTTCTTTCGAGTACTATTATGGTTATAAGCTAGATGGTTTATCTTGTGGTACATTTTGTTTTTGGAATTTTTATGGTTAATAAAATATAGTTTTAGATTAGTTTAATGTTACCGAAATATTTGTTATCATTGAAATATAATTTCATACATTTTATCATGGGTGTTTATGTTTTGAGTGAAATTTGTGGGTATTGATTAATTGTAGTGCATTGCCATTTGTTGAGCACGAGTTTTAACTAGTGTATTTATATCTCTTTATTTAATGAAAAATTAATATATTTTCAAAAATATATTAATATTGCTAACGAACTTTAACCATTGCAAATCAAAGCATCCGTTGCAAATAAATGACACTCCCAATCCATTACAATGTATTTTGTAACAGTTTGTATCTGTTACAAATTCTATATTTGTAACGGATAAACACCGTTACAATTTAGTAAATCTGTTACTAATATATAGTATGTGTACCAATGCTAAATCCATTACAAAATAAATTGTAACGGTTTTCATCCGTTACAAATATTAAATTTAGTGACGGGTTTTATTCATTACAAATTTTGTTAGTAAAATAAATAACGCCAATTTTCTAACGGATTTAATCCATTACAAATATTTTTTGTAACGGTTTTTGCCCATTACAATTGACCTGTTTTGGTGTAGTTGTTGAAAGTAGTAATACTAATGCAATCATGAAACTTGAATTAAAAACTAAAATAGGTTAACCTAACCCACCACGGGTTAGATAAGTTAGACAAGATAAAATTACTAATATTGTACATAGTTATGAGTTATGTCAAATCAAAAGGGATGAATCAATTTATAAAATGTATTATAAATTCAATAATATTATAAATAAAGACTATATCCTAACTAGGGCTGGTTATCGGTCGGTTTGTTCGGTAATAGGGGTTTACCAAAACCAACCCGATTATATCGGTCAGTACAATGGTTTATAAACCAAAACCGAACCATTTTATACCATGGTAAAATCGGTATTTTCTATAATTCCGAAATTGTTGTAATAATAATAACAAAATTCGTGAAAAAATTCCTTTAAAAATAAAAAAAAATTTAAAAACTTGGTTCAACATTATTTTATATTTAGTCAAATTTTCTTTGACAAAATAAATAATATAAACCAAATTGAATGAAATCTTATAAACTTTTTTTTTGTTAAGACCACGTGAGATAAGAAGGAAAAATCCAAGGTAAGTACCTTGGACCTACCTTTCAATGGCTTACTTGTTTTATGTTGAAAGGTGCAACTCCTTTTATAGGAATACAGTTTCATTAGTCTCCCACTCAATTCCGATGTGGGGCAACATGAAAAGAAGTTAGGTAAGGAAGATTTTATAATAAGTTAACTGGGTAAGTGACTTACTTTCAACCGATGTGGGATGGAGGGTTTTGGTTATAGTCAATTTTTTTTCTCTCTATTAGTTTATATATATATTCATTGATAATTGTTAATTGTTAATGTCTTGGTGAAAAAATTAAACAAAACAATATAATATATTTGGTATATTAGTTTATTAATGTTTTTTTAAATTGGGTCTATAAATTAATTTAGTGAGTTGAAACAATAATACCCATTTCATTTAGTGGATGGTTGAGATAAATTTAAATGGATACATTTGGTATGTCTAGTTTATAATTTAGGTATATCATCACGGTATTTTTTATATTTCATGTTTTAAAATTTTAAAAATGGTAATTTCAGTAAATCGGTTTTTAGAATGGTTAAACTAAAACCAACCACAAAAAATTCGATAATATCGGTTTCAGTAGTTTCAATTTTCGGTAAGTAAAAAATGTAATTCATTACCACTTTTTTCGGTACAAAACGGTACGGTACGGATCTTTACCCTAATAATGAGAAAGCAAAAAAACTTCACACCTTTGGGCATAAGAAGTGGAATTTAAAGAATATAGAACTTTAAGCTCAAGTACGAGGACAATATTCTCTTTGGAATAAATTGTTAAATCATGTACAACATATGAAATGGATATTAAGGAAATAGATTGAAGATAAATGAAAAAAAAGGAAAATTATTTCTCTTGTTGAAAATAAAAGGAAGGAAGAATCCAATTGATAGATGATGGACTTTTTGGCTTAAAATGTCAAAAAACTCCTAAGATCTTAAAAGTGGCATGAGGGAGGTCAAAAAACAAAATCAAAAGACAAAAAATGAAAGCTCAACAAAATGAGGATAAAAATCCTATAGATATAATGAAGTGTACAATATCCTAGGAGATCTTCTAAAAGAAAGATGTGAAATAAGTAAATAAAGAAGAGAAAAAAAACAAAAGATGAAATAATCAGGATTGATTAAGAAGATTCCATCTCTAGCAACAATTAGAGTGAATCCAAGTATGCCAACCTATGTATTAATGGGATTAATGAAGAGCTGCATTCCTTTTATTTATCTTCTAGGCATATTAATGAAGAACCATAACTTTCCTACCAAAAAATTAAAAAGGATTTTCACAATATTTGAAACTTTCAAAATGCTTAAAGAAAAACATTCTCAACTCAAAACCACCTTTCATAATTTCTATGTTGAAAAAGTAAAATAGTTGAAATCAATTTTGAGAAGTCATAACGGTGTGATAATTGATTAAATTCGCAAATATCAAATATGGCTCACTTATTTAATTAGAGTCTATTAATTCAGCCCCTAAACATGCATCTATGGTGCGTGTGTCAAACCATAAACAAATAACGCATGCGACACAACAAATATGCTGAGACATAGATTTCAGGAAAAAAAACCTTTCGGGTAAAACCTTTATTTCACTATGAATCTATAAATCGCAACTTACAATTACATAGAGAAATCTGCAATGGATTAACGCGCAGCCAACCCACAAAGACTCGCAGTCTTGAACTCAGCAAGAGAATACCCACAGCACCCTCCAAGGACTCGCAGTCCTATCTTCAGCAAAGAATCTTCACGCAGCAAGATCCTTAATGACACGCAGCAAGATCCTTAACGACACGCAGCCATACGGTGTAGAGACGCACTCCACAAAAGATGAACAAAGGCAAAGATGTGTTCTTGAACACCAACACAATTCACTAAAGCATATTGGAATTTTGTGAATTGAAAACAAAAAAGGATTAAAACCCTAAAAGAAGAAGCCTAAAGATTACTGCTTTGGCAGTGTTTCTGTTCTGGAAAACGTATGGACTTCTTAATGAAAATGTTACCATTTAATGAGTATTTATACAAAAACACACCGCCTCGAAATTCGAGCTCGTTCGAACGAGAAGCATATGTCGCTCGAAAGAAGTAGGCATGTCGTTCAAACGACATTGCGCGACTTCTAATCTCGTTCGAACGAGATGCTGATCTCGCGCGAATAACCCGGGCGTCAAAATCGAGGTCCGCTAAAAAACTTAGAAAAAATACTCATTCTCAATATTTGACAAAAAAGTCCGCTCCAACACTTAGAAAATATTTTGTAAAAATCTCCCAAAGGCTCTAAGTGAAAAGTTAAGGTATTTAAAGCATAACCTTACCAAAGTAAACTTTGTAGAGTCTTGAATGATGAAGAACTTGAGTAGTTCGGATCCGTCTTTGATGTAGATGTCTCTTGAATGCTCTTCGACGGTGTAGCGGTATATGACATAATAAATTGATAACGGACCTATGAAAATATGTCCTTACAAATCTCCCCCTATGTCTATGCCGGTACATACATAAAAATTCCGAATTATCAAATACCAAATTGCCTATACAAATCTACCCTCGCATGAATAAATTTGTAAGACTTCAAAACTGTTCATCAATCATCTTCGTCAAATCTCAAAGCTTTTCTCATCAGGGTGTGCAACATATCAATCTTCAATTTTTGTACGTACACACATGAGATAAAGAAAAAACCTTCGTGACACATCGAGTTTGAAATGATATAAGAATAAAGAATTAATAATCAAATATCCCCCATAATGCAAAAACTCCCCCATAACATTATAATTCTTTCTCCCCCTTTTCATGATGTCCCCATATAGACAGATAAGAAGAAACAATCAAAACATGGAGTGTCACGATAAAAATGCATAGCAAACAAGAATCAAGCTACGCGCATGCAAAGGGATATCTCAAAAAATCTCACAAACTATTTTTGAATTTTTCATACAAAAATTAGATACCAGTTTGAAAAATATGATACAAAAAATCACACTGTGGATTTAGACTAAAACAACCAAGTCAAGGAAATGGAATGTATGGTTGTGAACACATTCGATAGGTAAATAAACTCAATCAATCATATGTGCACGATGCATACGTGTACCCTTAATGAATGAACATCAAAAGAATCCTTCGGTGAATTTTTTTTTGTTGAATTTAGATGACATCGTCTTATGCAAATCAACAAATCAAAGTCAAATGATTTTCACACCAATAACGTCCAAAACTATTTAGCGCTTTTTCAAGATTTTCAAGGACAGGCAAACCCGTTTTAATTCTCCATCCAAACACCCTCAGATTTATATTTTGAATAGAGGCTTTCTAAATTCTCAGACTTTGGATAATTGGTGCAAAAACCTAATTGGCCCATAATTGGCATAAATTTCTTTTTATTGCCTTTAATTTTTTTTGGGCTCTTTTAAACCTCTTTGGACCCCGGATAATGAAATTCCTCCATTTTTTAGGTCCAATTTAATGGTGGCTTAGTATTCGCAAAGGTAAAATGAACCTTTCGCAGTCCTTCCCCATTTTCAAATAAAACACACAAACTCACAAAATGGTTTTTTTATATGCACAATTTCCTTATCAAAATGTATCGCGGTTGGTTCGTTTTAAGGACAGGATTGAAGTGAAAACACCCAACCAACATGTGATAAGACAAGAACAATAATCAAACAAAACCGTGCATGTGTGCAATAAAGGAAACATGAGTCAACACATGTAGGAAGTAACACTTAAGTACATTTTAATGACTCCAAACATCATAAAGCACAAGGATGAATTGACCTATTGTCTCAAAACACTATCAAATAGTCACATGTAAAATGGAATGATGTTGTGACTCGGTCATCCTAAGTCTTCATCCATAAACGGTGCAAACAAAATACAAAAATCTTTTTGGATTTTTCTAAAAATTTTATCAAAACAAAATATTTTTGTATTTTTCAAAATTTTTCAAAAATAAAAATCTCTACAAAAATGATACATACTAGCAATAGTCAAACAATGTCATCATGAAAAGCACCCTATGCTATTAAACAAGTCAAACCTCAATCATTAGGTGCGTAGGGATTTTCCAAAGGTGGTGACAACTTATGAAAAACCTCCATCAATTCTTGTGAAGTTTTGACTAAAAACATAACTTGCTCACCTAAATGTGCAAACTCTCTCATATAGTCTCCGGGAGCATGTAAAGAATCATGTGTGGGTGCATGTGCATAAAAAACACGTGTAGAAGCAAAACGTGACACATACCCCAACTTAAAGCAAAATTCCCTAAGGTGTCCTCTCCTTTTGCAATGTGAGCAAACATAAATAGGCCTCGGAACACCTCTCTCAAAAACTCTAGGACGCACTTTCCTAATAGGAATGGGACGCCTAGGTGGGTGAGGGTGAGACTCATGTGAATCTATCACAAAAGTGGAAACCGGCTCGGGTGCTAATTGGGAAATAGAATCACCGTCATGACTTATTCCTAACTTCTCACCTTTACCCTTAAGAACCACCTTTTTAACCTTCTTGGGTGCGTTCTCAAAAATGACTTTGACTTCCTGGGCACGTTCGAGATCACTCTCGAGTTGGGATACACGTGTCGTCAGACTAGAAAACGTGTCGGTCAAATCACACTTCTCCTTTCTTAAAACCTCCTTACCTCTCTCCAAATTTAAAACCCGACAACCTAAATCTCTATTATACTTCTTTGTTTTCAAGGTGTCAGTGTACAAATCTCTAAAAGACTTTTGGAGTTCACTTTCATCTCCACTTTCTTCCTCGCTCTCATCATCACTAGAAGAACACAGATTACTATCATCGCTCTCGTGTGCACTCTCGTGGGACAAAGTGGGTGTGCTCACACGACTAGAAAAATCGACAACCATCCCATGTGCTAAACCTTTATCGAACTCATTTCCCTCATCACCCTCACTATCACTAAGTGTGGCAGGCATGGCTACTTTCTTCCCTTTCTTTCTAAGCCATGTTGGACATTCAAACGACTTATGTCCCTTACCCCCACATTCAAAACAAGTCACGTTCTCAAGATCTTCCTCACACTCCTCATCTAAGTCATTATGTTTTTCTCTCTCAATGCTTTCTTTGGCCTTTCCTTTCTTTTTATTTTTCTCAAAAAATTTCTTTTTGTTGGAAGAATTATTTTTGTTCATGTTGAGAAATTTTTTAAATTTTTTCGCAAATAAGGCCATATCATTAAAATCAAAGTCTCCCTCAGAATCGGAGTCACAAACTTTTTCTTTATTTTTCTTATAATGAGTCTTTAAAGCAATTACATTATCCTTAGCCTTAATGGTTTTGGGAAACATGTCAATCTCATAGGTTTGAAGATCTCATACAAGTTCTTCCAACTTAAGTGATTTCAAATTTCCCAAAGAGTTCAAAACAGTGACTTTAGGAATAAAGCGTTTCGGGAAAGATCTCAAAATCTTTTTAACGACACGCGTGTTATCAATCACCTCACCCAAATTAAAACTGGTGTTAATAATGTCTGACAAACGTGCATAAAAATCATCAAAGCATTCGGATTCAGACATGGTGATAGTCTCAAATTGAGTGGCCAAATTTTGTAACTTAGATTCTTTAACCGCGTTTATACCCTCATGCGTCAATTTCAAAACATCCCATGCCTCTTTAGACGTGGTGCACATCATAATTCGGCGAAACTCATCGGGAGTGATAGCTCCAGAAATAGCACTCAAACCGCGTGAATTATATTTAGACATTTTATGATCATCTTCAGTCCAGGATGACACAGGTTTTAAAAATGTGATATTATCAACGGTGACCGTGGGAGGAGTCCACCCATTTTTGCAAAGGTACCAAACACGCTCGTCAATGGCTTTTAAACTAGATTTCATGCGAGCTTTCCAATAGGCATAATGAGACCCGTAAAAAATAGGCATCTTATTATAGAAGTGCTCCATAGAAAAAATACGATTTTTCACAAAATGATATTTCAAAAAAATCAATATCACATGATTTTGCGGAAAATAGGAATACGCGATAAATTAGCGTAACCCACTCTGATACCAATTTGAGAAGTCATAACGGTGTGATAATTGATTAAATTCGCAAATATCAAATATGGCTCACTTATTTAATTAGAGTCTATTAATTCATCCCCTAAACATGCATCTATGGTGCGTGTGTCAAACCATAAACAAATAACGCATGCGACACAACAAATATGCTGAGACACAGATTTCAGGAAAAAACCCCTTTCGGGTAAAACCTTTATTTCACTATGAATATATAAATCGCAACTTACAATTACATAGAGAAATGTGCAATGGATTAACGCGCAGCCAACCCACAAAGACTCGCAGTCTTGAACTCAGCAAGAGAATACCCACAGCGCACTCCAAGGACTCGCATCCCTATCTCAAGCAAAGAATCTTCACACAACAAGATCCTTAATGACACGCAGTCATACGGTGTAGAGACGCACTCCACAAAAGATGAACAAAGGCAAAGATGTGTTCTTGAACACCAACACAATTCACTAAAGCATATGGGAGTTTTGTGAATTGAAAATAAAAAGGGATTAAAACCCTAAAAGAAGAAGCCTAAAGATTACTGCTTTGGTAGTGTTTCTGTTCTGGAAAAGGTATGGACTTCTTAATGAAAATGTTACCATTTAATGAGTATTTATTCAAAAAGGCACCGCCTCAAAATTCGAGCTCGTTCGAACGAGAAGCATATGTCGCTCGAACGAAGTAGGCATGTCGTTCAAACGACACCGCGCGACTTCCAATCTCGTTCGAACGAGATGCTGATCTCGGGCGAACGACTTGGGCATCAAAATCGAGGTCCTCTATAAAACTTAGAAAAAATTACTCATTCTCAATATTTGAAGAAAAAGTCCGCTCCAACACTTAGAAAATATTTTGTAAAAATCTCCCAAAAGCTCTAAGTGAAAAGTTAAGGTATTTAAAACATAACCTTACCAAAGTAAACTTTGCAGAGTCTTGAATGATGAAGAACTTGAGTAATTCGGATCCGTCTTTGATGTAGATGTCTCTTGAATGCTCTTCGACGGTGTAGCGGTATATGACGTAATAAATTGATAACGGACCTATGAAAATATGTCCTTACAAATTTTTATAAAAAATGATAATGATGAATAAAAAAGCAAAATCAATCATTTGGAAAAACAATAATTTAACAATAAATCTCGTCTTGAAAATAAAAATAAAAAATTGAGAAAAAAGTGATAATGTTAAAGAATTTTTTATATAAATTTGTAGTAATGGATTAAACCTACTCAAAAATCGTTGAACTCTTTGGGGAAACATATATGTAATACTATCAAACTTAGAAAGAGAGATTTCTGAAAAATAGAATACCTAGACATGCTTATCCTTATGTTTATCTTCATGAACACCGGGTCTTTAGGAGAAAAGAAATGAGACGAGAAACATGGAGGAAATGAATGTTTGATTGGAGAGAAATAAGACAAATGAACAAATAATAGTAAATTTTCAACATAATTATAAGTCCTTAAAGGAATATAAAAAAGGATAACTTGTAACCACTACTGTCAATGTCTATTTATTTTTTCTTATAGCTAGAAATAAAAGACATGATGCACATAATCTTTAAAAATCATTAAACCTTAAGCTCTATTTTACATTCATATACACATTGAACACCTAAATATTATGACCATAAAACATTTGTGTGACATTGATCTCTCTTAGGCACCTAAGCATTCATAAGACACGATGTTTCTCACTTGCAAAATATAATTCCACAAAATCCCCAAATATACTTTCAAATATAAACATGAAACATGATCAAATGGGACACACTTAGATGTATAAAAATATATGAACTTTTGAAAAAAAAATAACTCACACATAAAAGGCACGTGGACTTGAAGATATTATTATATCAAATTGATCCCACATGACTTCTTCACACACGTTGAAAATGACTTTGAGATCTACAACACTTGAAGTTAGAAAAAATCTTTAAAAGAAAATTTAAATGAAATCATACATGAAAATATTGAACTTTCCAATTAATCACAATTATATGAAAATAAAAGTTTTTGCATAGTTTGAAAAAGAAAATCGAAGTCTACAAAAGATGGTTTAAACCTCCATTTTCACAAATCAAAGAGATGAATATTACGACCAAAGCAAAACATCGACCAGCTTTACATATAAATGCAAGAAGAATATAAACTCTTTTAAAAAGGAAGTGTAGCAATCACACATATGAGAAATTTGAGAATCGTGGAAATATTGAATCTCACAAATATTTTATTCAAAACAAATAAACTTGAACACTTGCTGTAACAAATCAAAAATTATATCTCACTTGAATTTGGACCAATAACCTAGGAATGCACACAACTCGCATTCTATGAAACGTTTTAGAAAGTAAAAAAATTTCTTTAAGAAATTTGAAAGGATTTTTGAAAATTTTATTTACAAGTCCTAACTTGAGAAATTCACTAATAGCATAGAAAATAATTAAATGCTGTTTTAAAGACTTAGAAAACTTTAAAGAACTGATGTCACACTTAAAATACACCTTATAACAATATGAAACTATCACTCTCACTTGATTATACATTGTCACATATTCATATCATATGAATGTTATGTTATGTGTGTCATGTGCCATTGTTTCACATATGTTTAAATTTCCATATGTTTGACACATGTTACATCAGTAAAACATATTGTCTAATTGTGCCTTGATTTCATTCTTCTATTATTGTTATATGACCTATATACCACTGCTAAATTCTTTTATGAAAGTTAGTAGTTATATACATTCTTAATAATCTTCACGTGTCACCCCATATAAACTTAATTCTACATATAGATGTATTAGAGTTTTATTTAGCAATAAGGGTAGTTTAGTATTTTCCCTTTTATTCTATTATTAGGTGGTTGTAGTAGGATATATATTCTCTCTTCTTCTTTTCATTTGTATTGTATTCTAGTTCATGTCAAGATGAAACCGTAGCCCCTCTCTTTCTCTTTTCTGTTTGATTGTAGATATTTGATATATTATCATGGTATCAGAGCGGGATCAAAGCTTAATTTCATCAACACAGTTCGCAGAGGTAATTTTTTTGTTCGCTCGACTGTTTTGAAGGTAATTATGGTTGTTTTCCTCCTATTTGTTCGATTAATTATTTAGTTCGTTCGATTTGGTTTTGTTTGGGTACTATTTGATTGTTTATTTTCGCAATGGATGGTGAAAGAGATGATTCACTGGAATCAATTAATGTCAGATTAGATGGAAAAAATTATACGTATTGGAGTTATGTTATGAAGAATTTTTTGAATGGGAAGAAGCTTTGGGGTTACATTAATGGCGATTTGAGTAAGTCTAACGATAAGACGAACGTTGAAAAATATGCAGAGTTGTTGGATGTTTGGGAGGCAAATAACTCGAAAATCATCACTTGGATCAACAACTCTATTTCACCTTCTATAGGTATGCACTTGGCTAAGTATGATTATGCAATGGATGTTTGGGTTCATTTGGGCAGATTGTATAGCCAATCTATTTTCGTAAAAAGTACCAGTTGGAGTGCGATATTCGCGCTCTTGAGCAAAAAAAATTGAGTATTCAAGAGTTCTATTCTGCTATGACGGATCTATGGGATCAATTGGCTCTCACAGAGTCGGCTGAATTGCGAGCCTTTGCACCATATGTTGCCAATAGGGAGGAACAACGTCTGGTTCAGTTTTTGATGGCATTTTGAGGATCTTCGTGGGTCGATTCTTTATCGTAGCCCACTTCCAACTGTTGATTCTGTTGTTCACGAGTTGTTAGCCGAGGAGATTTGTCTCAAGACTCAGTCAGGGAAGGTAATTTCTTCAGACCCTAATCCATTTGTTTTCACAGCCTCCTCTCGACCAATTTCCAGTAATCAGAACAAGCCTTATTCGAGAGTTGCAAGTGATGAATGTAGCTACTGTAAGGAGAAGTGTCATTAAAAGTGTTAGTGCCCTAAGTTGCGAGAACAACAACAATAAGCAAATAGTCGACCACCTCAGCAACAGTTTTCTGGTTGGAAATCCAATAACCAATCTCATCAACGTTCATATAGGCCTTCACAGCCTAATACTGCAGCAGTTGTACTGCCATCAGACTCATTTGCATCAGGTTCTTCATCATTAACTCCATCCATGTCTTCTCTTGCTGAGCAGTTTCAAAAGTTTCTTGCCACACAGCCTCACGCCATGTCCATCTCTTCACCAAGTAAGTCCTCAGGTATTTACTCCGGTGCTTCTAATCACATGTCACCAAATTTGTCCTCTTTTGGTTCTTTTTATCCCACTTCTTCGTTACCCGTTATGACTGCTGATGGTACTCCCATGCTCTCAACGGGTGTTGGGACTATTGACTCACCCAACTTATTTCTCTTTAATGTTTACCACATTCCTAAGCTTACAATGGATCTTGTCTATGTTGGTCAACTATATGATGCCGGTTACTCAGCTTCCTTTTCTTCTACCTTTTGTCGTGTGCAGGATCCATAGTCTCAGAAGGTGATTGGGACAGGCCGTAGGCTGGGGGGATTGTACATCATGGAGAAACTCAATGTACCAATGGTTGGAGCTTCTAGTGTTGACTTGTCATCCTTTCGTTTGAGTTTGGATTCATCTAGCTTTTATTTATGGCACTCTCGTCTTGTTCATGTCTCAGGGTCACGATTAAAATATTTGGCTTCTACAGGAAAATTAAGAAAATTGCATTGTCATGTTATCTCTGATTGTAGCGGTTGTAAACTTGCAAAATTTTCAGCTTTACCGTTTAATAGAAGTATTTCTTCTACTTTTGCACCCTTTGATCTTATTCATTCTGATGTGTGGGGACCGTCTCCTATTATTACAAGAGGAGGGTCTAGATATTATGTCTCCTTTATTGATGATTATACGCGTTACTGTTGGGTTTTTCTCATGAAATGACGTTCGGATTTTTTTAATATTTATAATAAATTTCATGCCTTTGTCAAAACTCAACATTCTACTATTATAAAATGTTTTAGATGCGATTTGGGTGGGGAATATACTTCTCAAAATTTCGGTGAGTTTCTTGATTTAGATGGAACTATTCACCAATCATCTTGTACTGACACTCCTGAGCAAAATGGTGTTGCTGAAAGGAAACATCGGCACATTATTGAAACTGCTCGCTCTATTTTATTATCCGCATATGTCCCTAGTGAGTTTTGGGGAGAGGCTGCCTTTAATGCTGTCAATCTGATTAATAAGATTCTGACCTCTCATTGCTAAGGTTTATCACCTTTTGAAAAGTTGTATGGGTGTGCCCCTGATTATTCTTCCTTAAAGGTGTTTGGTTGTACTTGTTTTGTTCTTCGACCTCGTGTGGAACATACCAAATTATCTCCAAAGTCAGCTATTTGTGTCTTTCTTGGTTATGGTGAGGGTCACAAGGGATATCGTTGTTATGATCCAGTTACAAAAAAAATTATATGTCTCTCGCCATGTTGTGTTTCTTGAGCATATTCCTTTATTTTCTATTCCTGATAGCCCTAATGAACTCACTAAATCTGATCTTTTCAATATTGATCCGTTATCTGATAATGATGAGAGTGTGCCATCTGAAGTACCTTGCACCACCGATAGTGTGCCACCCCATGTTGCTCCTGTTCCTATTATTTCTACTGATGCAAGTACTTTGCCATCCGATGTTCCTGATGCTCCCCCTTCTCCTGTGGCCACCCAAGCACCTGCTGAAACGGTGGAACCTCCTTCTCGATATCCAAAACGTCCACGTAAGTCCACTCAGTCACAAGATTTTATTTATTCTTGTTATTTGGATTCTTTTGCTTCATTTTTATCCTCTGTTCACTGGCTCTCTGAGCCTTTGTCTTATAAAGAGGCACTCTTGATCCTCTTTGGCAACAGGCTATGGCTGAGGAACTCTATGCTTTGAATCAGACAAATACTTGGAGTTTGGTCCCCTTACCTACTGGTAAGCGGGCAATTGAATCTCGTTGGGTATATAAAATCAAAACCAGTTTAGATGGGTCAATTGAGCGGTACAAAGCAAGATTGGATGCTCAGGATTTTTTCAGCAATATGGTATGGATTAAGACGAAACCTTTGCTCCTGTTGCAAAATTGACTACTATTCGTACTCTTATTGCTGTTGCATCTGTCCGTCAGTGGCATATATCGCAAATGGATGTTAAAAATGGGTTCTTGAACGACGATCTTCATGAGGAGGTTTATATGACTCCTCCTTCGGGTGTTCCACATGGTCCTAGTGAAGTTTGTAGGCTTAAGAAAACCTTATATGGTCTTAAACAGGCACCACAGGCTTGGTTTGAGAAGTTTTCTGCAGTGATTACCTCTCTTGGGTTCATTCCAAGTGAGAATAATTCAGCTCTCTTTATCAGGTGCACCTCGGGTGGTCATATTCTGGCCTCTTTGTATGTTGATGATATGATTATTACTGGGGATGATGTTGGTTGAATTACAGCGTTGAAATCTGAATTATCTCATTGTTTTAAGATGAAGGATTTGGGGCCTCTACGTTACTTTTTGGGTATTGAGGTAGCTCATTCTCCAAAGGGTTATCTTCTCTCACAATCTAAGTACGCCGGGGACATTCTTGAGCGTGCCCGCCTCACTGATACTAAGATTGTTGATACCCCTCTGGAGCTTAATGTTCATCTTTCCCCATATGATGGTGTTATTTTGCCTGATCCCACCTTATATCGCACTATTGTGGGCAGCTTGGTTTATCTCACTATTACTCGTCCAAATATAGCTCATGCGGTCCATGTTGTTAGTCAGTTTTTTATTGCTCCTACTACAGTTCATTGGGTAGTTGTTCATCGTATATTGCGATACTTGAGAGGCACTCGATTTCAGAGTCTTTTACTTCATTCAAATTCTTCTTTGGAGCTGCGTGCATACTCTAATTCTGATTGGGTCGGTGATCCTACAGATCATAAATCAGTTACTGGATTTTGTGTGTTTTGGGGTGATTCTCTTGTTTCTTGGAAGAGCAAAAAGCAAGTTGTTATTTCTGTGTCTTCCACGGAAGCCGAGTATCGTGCTATGGCTTCTACCACTCGCGAGATTGTTTGGCTACGTCGGTTACTTGCAGATATGGGTGTCTCTCTTTCTCAGCCCACTCCTATGTACTGTGATAATAAGAGTGCTATTTAGATTGCTCATAATTCGATTTTTTATGAGAGTACTAAGAACATCGAGATTGATTGTCATATCACTCGTCATCATCTTACGCATGGCGCCATCACTTTGCCTTTTGTTTCTTCTTCCGCACAGATAGCTGATTTATTTACGAAGTCCCATCCAGTTTAGCATTTTCATTTTTTGGTTGGCAAACTCTCAATGCTTCTCGCTGCAGTATCGTGAGTTTGAGGGGGGATATTAGAGTTTTATTTAGCATTAAGGGTAGTTTAGTATTCTCCCTTTTATTTTATTATTAGGTGGTTGTAGTAGGATATATATTCTCTCTTCTTCTTTTCATTTGTATTGTATTCTAGTTCATGTCAAGATGAAACCCTATCCCCTCTCTTTCTTTTTTCTGCTTGATTGTAGATCTTTAATATATTATTAAGATGATCATGCTCACCTTACATACGAACATGCTCCCCAAGGATATACTCTTAATTTTCTTATATACTAATATTCGTAGTTAGACCATGCTAAAAAAATATGACTATTGAAAACCTTTCTCACGAAAAGTCATAAGTTTTTAAACACCAAGAACTAAAGGTCATGCACTCTTGCCATTTTTTATATGAACACACTTAGGACTTTTCACACACATACAATAGAGACATGAACATTCACTTAATGATATTTGTATCGCATGAATTATAAAATATTAACACTAGATAGAACTAGACGTTGACATACACCTTTGATGGATGAGGACATATGATTTTTGCATGAATACACAATTTGATAATATGATGTTACACGTGCTATATTTATCTCACGAGACATGTTTCTCGCTTGAAATATATTTTTCACAATACTATAATTATTACATACACTTTAAAGTGTTCCATTTTAGTTTATTCATCTCTCTAAAAATAAAAGGGTAAGAACAAGAACATTTCATCAACATGCTTTAAGTAAGGGGAGTGAATATTTCTATCAATGACTTCAACCCATTTTCGTAATGATAGAGAGGGAGAGATATGACAAGGGGGATTTCAAACAAAATATCATCTATATCAATATAATTCTCATCACAAAAAGAGGAGATTTTGAATACAAAATCTTTTAAAAGAATAAACAAATATCTTTTGATGACAAAAATTCTATTTCTTGTACCCTAAATATAATTGAGCATGTGGAAGGCCAAAAAGTGTGCCACGTGTCACCAAAGAGTTTTGATTCATCCACATTTGAGGGAGAATTCCTACCAGGTGAACACTGGAGGTAACCCGAGGAGAACTCGACCTCGGCGTTAGCCGAGGAAAGCACAACACTCTGGTGATATCTCTATTAAGGATTTTGTTAACAATGCCATATGGCATGATGGTGTCGGCATGAAACAGTTGAGAAAGATAAAAACAATATATGAAGATATCTTAGCACATGTTAAATAACTAACTTGTAATAATTCTCTCTCATTCATGTAAAATGTTATCTCATATCTCCGTATAAATATGAGGCATGTGTTCAATGAAACCACACCGCTTCACTTCAATCACCACACACACCACTAAATAGGAGACCACAAGCTCTTATAATGGCATGAGATACTGAATGCTTTACTCTTATGATATGCGAGGGAAACCAGAGTGAGAGTTGACTTGTACTCGTACTCCAATGGAGTGTTCTTTCTAGGTAAATGAAATTTTACACCATCTGTGGGCATAGGTAGCCAATTGGCGCCGAACCATGTTAAATTTAGGTTATCTGTATTTCTCTATTCATATTTATTAGAGTTTGAGCTTAATTTATATCTTAATTTCTTTATTTTTAGTTATTTAGTATTTATTAACTAATTTTGACTAAATATTAATTTCTAATATCAATAATTTGGCATTGTCTGTGGAAAAGACATTGTCATGTTGATTCCCGAAATTTCTATTTTGAGCTCGAGGATATTATAATTTTAGTAACTATGAAACATTGGAGCTCATTATTGTAATTTAACTAGGTATAAACCCGCGCGATGCGCGGACCGTACAATTTTCATAGTCATTTTGCAAAAATGATACCTATACCTTACACCCCCAAAAATATCTTTACAACTCCAATATATAATTAGTCTAAAATAACTCAATACCACAAAAAACATAAAATTAATCAATTGAAAACTAAAAAGCATATTTTTTGAATAAAATTACAACACTAACATCTTCCATGTCATATATCCATTCAATAATACAAAATAGAGAAATTGTATTTTCTATATGGCTCATATGCTTTCATAAGAACTCTGGAGTTCTTAAAATGCTTCCAACAAATTGCCAATGAAATAAATATTGATACATTATTTTTAAGCCATCCACTGTTCTAAAAAACATAGTCATGACACCTAAACATGAGTAAATGTAACTGAAATAGGAATGACTGGAAAATCTCTATAAAATGGGGGGGGGGGGGATGAGAAGTGAGAATGTACCAAACAAAACAAATTCAACCATTTATCAAGGGAATCAATTGAAAGAGGATATTCATAATAAATAGATGCAACAAACAGAAGTTCTGGGATTTCAAAATGAAGTTTTGAGTGCACTTTTGGTATTACTATTATAAACTCGTACCGTTGTAAGTTAATTAGAAGTGTGTAAGGTCTCCTTTGTTCAAGCTAATACTAAAATCAAGCAATTAGAGAATACTCCCAGCTACCATGATTTCCACCATCCCTAGAGTAGGGTCAACCCTTCATGCACATCTGTAGTTTCCTTACACATAATTTAGAATCTTAGACACATAAACTTGATTTACTCCTTTAAGCTAGACTTCGTCTTCCAAAGGCAAGAAAGAGAGAGAGTTGAGCAACACAAAAAGATCTCAGAATGGACATCAAAGATACCAAACCCGGTTTCACCTATCAAACCCGCCACCACCAGCAGGTGGTGGCTTGACCCAACCCTCTCTCCTCTATCCCCCATAGCACAACCAAATCCATTAACCCGCTGAACCCGTCTGCCCCTGTCATGACTCCGGCCACCCCCTGTTCCTTATCCGGTCAAAACCGACATAGCCAAACCATACTAACCTGCCACCATCGAACCAACATTAGCATGTTGGTGTAAGGAATGCTGATAACATAAGTTGAGATGGGGTCAAATCGTGGAGGGGAGAGGAAGAGAAATTTGTTTGGGGATTTATAGAGTGTTTGGAAGTGCCGAATAGTTTTTTTCGAAAGTTTCAAATACTTTGAATCGTGAGATTGCATTCAAAGATGAATTTCATTAACCCTATAATAGAAAAAAGGGAAGGCAACGTGGAAAGTGTATTTGAGATTGAAAATTAATTGTAGGCTTTCGTTTTAATAGATTAGTATTAGTATAGATAGAGATGTGCCACGTGGATAGGCTAATTGCTAAGCATAATAAATGTCTTATTTTGCATTTTATAGTATATAGAGATAAGGGTTAGGGCATTAATCAATTCTTTTTTTGTTTAGATGAATTTGAGAATTCATTAAATTATTTGGTTGTTGCTTTGATTTTTTTATTTTTTCCCATTTTCGAATTGAATATCTCTGCTGTGAACCCAATTTGGGGTAATTATAAATATATTGTAAAAAACATCCTCCGATCCGAAACCAACTAATGCTACCAGAACAGAGTAATCCTCGCCAGTAAGCGTAACCAATTTATAGGGAGTTCTGTATAATTTGGTTAAAACCCAAAAATTAACGTAGGACCAAATAAAGACCCTAACGTAGAGACTAGAAGACATGCACACGCGTCCAACTCCAATAGAGCAAAACCTGTATCTGATCACACTAGCAGTTTGGGAGGATATTGATCGGTGTAGAGAAATTCCACTCTTAGAACCACATAATGACAAAAATTATGAGTTTGAGGAGAGAGCTCATGAAAATACTCATCGTCTGGATTTGGGTTCGTGAGAGAGGAGGCAAGAGTTCACAAAGAATGATACTTAATATAGGGAGGGAAAAACTTCGACAGTCAGGACAACAAAATCTGATAGTTACAGAATACAGACACTAAAGGCTCAACAAAGGAAGTGCTTTTGACCATCTCGGCCCTAACCCTAAGGTCTCAAGAGGCCGACATGGGAAGGTCGAGAGGAATTCCTACAGTCCGTGACCACAGGGGACTCCCCGTCGACCATGCCAATACATAACTATAATGGATATGCTAAGGTTGAGTCAAAACTGAAAGAAGGACATGGGAAAATCGTGAACAAGATAACCAACCTTAAAACATATATATACAGAGGGTATATGATAAAGTTGAAGACCTGATGAAAATAAAAAGCCCCTCGTTGAGGTGATATGTGAGGGAATCACACTTCGTCTAATCCATTATAGATTAGACAACTCTACCCAAATATAAGCCACTGTTAGCACTCCAAAGTATGATAGAAAAACAAATCCTATACACCATGTGGAAACAATTCAAGTTGCAACCGATATTTATCTATATTAGACAAAATGTGAAGATTTTTCAAGAACTTTGAGCGAATGTGCACATGTTTAGTATACAGGACTCTCGAGAGTTCAGATCAAGATGTTCAAAAAACTAGTTGACCTATTTGCAAGCAAATTTTCTTTCGACATGAATCCTTACAAATACATAGCAAACCTTTTGAGTTTTTGGAGAGGGGAGGACGAGATGAAACATGAATACATCACTTAATTGAATAAAGAGAAGTTTGAAGTCATGTATTGTGACGAGAAGATATCCATCACGGCTATAATGAACAAATTGCAATCGGTAAAGTTGTGTTGATCTTTATCAAAAGATCCGTCGGCCACAATGTTCGAGCTCTTAGCCAAGGTCGAAAATATTATGAATGCTAAAGAGGAGATGTCGGCTAAACAAAATGAACAAGCCAAGGCCAAGGCAGGAAGCATCTGGGATGAAAGAGAAAAGACCAGAAAGAGAGCCCAAGATAAACAGAAGAGAAAGTTCTGTGAATATACGCCGCTCACAATGGTGGTACATCATATCCTAAGTCAGATCCATAACAAAGAAGATTTGAGATGGCCATCGAAACTTAGATCTCCTGCTCATCGACATAATTAGAAAAAGTGGAGTGAGTTTAATAAGAACTATATATACACAACAACCAAATGCCTTACTATAATATATGAGATTAATTAATTGATTTAGAGTGGATGATTGAATAAATATATTGAGAAGTTTGGCCTAATACTAGACTAAAAAGGTTCGAGAGACAAACGGTTTCAACCACATCCCCCCACCAAGAAAATGATAGGGGAAAATAAACCCAAGGAGATTAAGAATATGAAGATAAAGAAGAACTTGAACAATTAAATAAGATTAACGATCCTAAGGAAATCATCGACATGAATTCTCTCGGGATACACTACATTATTGAGAGAATGGATGGTGGAGGTGAGGTGTTGGATTAAAGAAAAGTATATTTATATGATGATAAGGTATTTAAAAAGGTAAGTAGTGATTGCCTCATTGTAGGATTTGCAAAATCTAACCTCAATGTCCTCATATACCCTCATGACGACCCATGGATGATGAGTTTGTTGGTGATTCATTGTACCATTCATATAATTTTGGTTGACATTGGAAGTTTGGCCAATGTGCTTTTCAGGCGTTGCTTAAAAAAATCAAAGTTCTATAAGAGGAAGTACGATCTTATCAAAACCAGTTGATTTTTTTAGAGGAAAATTATACCCATTGCGTACGATCGAGCTAGAGATCATTGTAGGATCTTGGTCGACCTGAAGCACTCAAAAGATGATCTTCTTTATCCTAGACCAAAATTTTATTTATGCATACAACATCATCTTGGGATGTGTTGGAGTGAAGAAATTTGAAGTCTTGATATCCAGCGTGAACTAGGTAATAATATTCCCAATATATTTTAGTGTTGAAAAAGTAAGGAGATCGAGCAATAACGAGAGAATGTTATTTTACTTCAGCCAAAGAAAGGGAAACTCATTTGTAAAACTGCCACATACCACGTAAAAGCTCTTGGTTCGCATGATGAGAAGAAAAAAAAATAATAGTGAGGCAATGAAAAAAGTTGAACCAATCATTCTGGACGACGATAACCCAGAAAGGATAGTACATATTAGTTCATCTTAAGAGCCAAAACTTAAAAAAATAACTTATTGCTTTCTCCATAGAGAATTTGTGCATAGTCTTGGGGATTTTGTTATACCCTAAACGAAATAGACTAAGTAGAGCCTTCATAGTATGACATGTAACCTCTATAAGGGCAGGGAGAGAGGTCGGTCTCATTAGAATTTATGCTCGGCTCAGGTTTACCACTGCTCAGCCTCTTACTCCACCTCTCATATTAATAGTTGTCTCACGTCTTTAATTAACCTTGCTTGCCGACCCAATCAATACCACTCCCGTACCTACTTATACACGTAAGAGAATCTCTTTAGTCATGCTGGTGACACTTATGCACGGGATGAATTTAAGCACCTTCCCACTCCACTTTTGCTGAAACAAACTCATTCTTATATGTCCCACCATGTGTAAAAGGTGTAACAGCCTGACCTATAAAGGCACTCCACCCGTCCCTTAATATTCTCCAATAACTAACTATAATGGCACAGGATCCCATAGAGATAGAAAATCGAGATCATCATCTCTGCACGAACCCCAAAGAGAAAGAGTGTGACCCGAAAATTGTATCCATTCTCAGAAACTAATAACTCAGTCATTATTGCACCTGTAGATGTAGGTACCATTTTTGGGCTGAACCACGTAAATACTGTCATTTTTATTTATCTCTAATCTCCATTCTCTCTATTTCCTTTTAATATCCTGATAATGATTTGTTATTATTTATTTTTGACAAATCCACAACTATGGCACAAAATCCCTAAACCAATTTTAAACGATAATAAATTGGTAGCTTCGTCTATGGGAAATGGATAAGTCATTGTTATTTCCTACTGTTCATAAATTTTTTCTCCTCTTTTACAAATTACGAATTTCTAAGAATGGTGGAAAACCCAGAGAGCAGTCATATAGCTGAGGCCATGACACTATCCACTCCGATGGGTATGGTAGATATACAAGGAATATTGATAAGTCTGGAAAATGGCCAAGAAGCAATGCAAGATAACATCAAGCAATTGACTCAAACATTATAGGATGGGGAGAATAGGCCCATCGTGGACTCTACCACTCCGGCCTAAAAGGAAGTGTCAAAGGGAAAAGGGGGATACAGACTCAGCGCATATAGAGATAAGAGGCATGCGTACAAGAATCAAGCTCTTAAAAAACCCCAGGAGATTAGACATGGGGTCACGTGACAACAGAATCACGTCCCGATATTATGGGTCACATAATGATCGATCGTATCACCCCGACGTCACCTCCTCCCTTTAATTGATAGGGTACTATACGAGCAATCTTTTTTTATAGGAAGACCCAGCACACTGGAGAGGTTAAGTAGAGGATTAACCTTTGATCGGATTAGCCCACATCGAACAAGAGGTCAGACATTAATGGCTCCCAAAGAGCATAATGTGTGGCAGAAAGAATCAACCCGATCAGTCATAAGAGGATCACATCGCTCAACCAATCTAGGGAAACCACGAGAGTGTCGACCCAGGCCGAGTAGACATCCCAAGAAGAGAGATCATTTGAATGTCGAGGCCGAACAGTCAAATCTGTCTCAGCAAAGGCTGAATTAGAGGGTCAATCCTAGAAGGGGTCAATTCGATGCTTAGAAGATCGATTGGGGGAGATGGATAGATCTAAAAACCCTCTCCAAAGGGAATTTGTGAAGGATCTCCCTTCGTACCCTCCATTGTGGGATATCCGACGCCTACCAAGTTCAAACCCCCAATGATTAAATCGAAGTATGATGGAAAAATTGATCCCATTATTCATGTAGAGCAATATCGGACTGCCACTCATATATAATCTATTACAAATGAAATGTGGTATCGAGCATTCTCTAGTACGATAAGTGACTCAACTCAAATCTGGTATAATAGTCTTTTGCTGGGGAAGATATTTAGTTTTCAACAACTGGTTGACCTATTTGTCAACAACTCTAGCTTCTGAGCCAAGACTGGTAAGAGGGTGGCCCATTTTCTCATTATATAGTAAAAAGTTGACAAGACCACTCGTGACTTCATTACTTGCTTCAACACTGAGAAGCTTGAGGTAGTGGACTATAATGAGTAAATCGACATGATCAAAGTGATGAGTGAGTTACAGTTTGGAAAATTATTTTGGACGTTGGCCAAAGAGCCATCCAAAACTATGACAGAACTATTAGCCAAAGTAGTCAAGATCATGAATGCTGAGTTTTTAGCCTAGGAATTGAATCGTCCAAAATCTATGCCCAATATATGTAGTGAGAACAAGGACTAGAAATATAAGAATTTTGAGAAGATAACAGAGTACGACGTGTACACGGGCTGATAGTTGGTATCAACCACTACTTTAAGGAGATCAAAGGAATCAAAGACCTCAGGTGGTCTGGTAAGCTCAAGGCACATGCGAACCGAAGAGATAGGAGTAAGTATTACGAATTTTATAAGGACCATGGCCACAACACGCATAACTGCATTATCCTCAAGAATGATATAAAAAGCCTCATTAGGAAGGCTAAGCTGCCTAGGTACATAGAAAGAGACAATCGAGCATACTCGAAACAATAGAGCTAAGAGACGATCAAAATACCCTTACAGGAAGACTGATGAAAAGAAAAAGGGACGAGATGAGATTCAAAAGATGATCTAGATCTTCCAAACAAATCAAAGGAGACATTCCATCGGTCAAGATTATCTCCTTTGGATGCCATTTCATCGCTGATGGAGATGTTGTAGGAGGAGATGAGTTAGTCGAAATGAAGGATTATTTGAAATAGGCAAAGGCTTATACTCACACCAAACAAAAAGGTAAATAAAGATGGCCTTAATGTTGGATTTTCTAAATATGATTTATTTGGAGTTTTGTACCCCCATGATGACCCTCTCGTTGTCACCATGATGATCCATAAAAGCAAGGTTGTTGGGGTCACCGTAGATAATAGCAGTTCTATATATGTCATATTTTATAATTATTTTTGAAAATTAAAGCTTCGAGACAGCATACTAACACCATACCATCGCCCCTTAATCGATTTCTCGAGTGAGAAGGTGTATCCCTTGGGAACTGTTGAATTAGAGGTTATAGTAAATTTTTGGTTGATATGCCGAACATAAGTTGTCCACTTCTTTGTCCTGGATAAGAATGTTTTTCAGCTTATAACGTCATCTTGGGAAGAATGGGTCTGAAGAAATTTGATGTAGTGCCATCCACAGTTAACTAGTGCTTAAAGTTCCCAACCCTCTATATAGCAGGCATGGTTAAGGTAAACCAAGTACAGGCTCGAGAGTGTGACTACAATTTAGCTGACTAGAAAGAGCAGAAAAACTGACCACCACTTAGCATATTAGTATATTAGATCCATGAGATGAAGAAACATTGGTCAAGAATAAGTAGTCGAAGAGATAAAAATTATTATTCTCATTAAAAAACACCACGAGAAGAGAGTCTAGATTGGGTTGTCCTTAGACCATGGCCTAAAGAATAATTTTGTCGACTTCCTTTGGCAACGTAAGATGTTTTTGCCTGGAGCCATGAAGACATGCTTAGGATCAACCCAGAATTCATATACCACGAGTTAAGTATAATAGAGGGTGCTAATATAGTCAAGCAGAAGAGGCGAGTCTTTGATGCCGAAAAGAACATGCCAATCCAGGATGAATTTCATAAGCTGCAGAAAGCCAACTTCATAGAGGATGTCAAATGTCCTGAATGGCTCTCTAATGTGGTCATATTGCGTAAAAAGAACAACAAGTGGAGGATGTGTGTCAATTTTATTGACTTGAACATGGCATGTCCTAAGGATCACTATTCTTTTCCTAGAATCGACTAGTTAGTTGATGCCACTTCTAGCCATGAGTTGCTCAGTTTTATGGACAGTTATTCCGAGTACAATCATATTACAATGAAGCCATTAGATAGAGAGAAAATGTTCGTCATAACCAATAGAGGTATCTACTGCTATAATGTCATGCCCTTAAGCCTAAAGAATGATGGAGCAACTTGCCAGCGGCTGGTGAACAATGTATTTGCAAATCAGATTGGGAGAAATATTGAAGTGTATATGGACGACATGCCCACTAAGAGCAAAACAACGACAAATGACATGAAGGACTTGCGAAAAACATTCGACTAACTGTATAAGCATCAGATGAAGCTGACCAAGTGCATATTCGGGGTGAAAGAGGGAATGTTCTTAGGATTCGTTGTCAACCAAATAGGGATGAAGGCAACTCTTGAAATGATCCAGGCCTTGATTAACATGCAGTCCTCGATGATGAAGAAGGAGGTCTAGGGATTGACAGGATGTGTTATCGCTTTTAATAGGTTCATCTCAAAAGACACTGACAAATGTCTCCCTTTCTTGAAAGTCTTAAGGAAAACTTATGAATGGAACGACGAATGTGAAAATACGTTCCTAGAGTTAAAGTGAGAAAAATGATATCTATACTTGGCCATATCATAATTCAAGACTAGCTCAGGTCTGGTGAGACAAGAGGAAGGGATACAAAGTCCACTATGTTATACAATCAAAATATATCGAGGAAAAAAAATTTAGTACCTAAAACTGGGAAAATTAGCCCTCGTAATAATCGAAGCTTCGAGAAGGATGAAGTTATACTTTCAGGCCTATACTATTATCGTTTATACAGATCCGCCTTTACAAAAATTCTTCAGAAACCTAAAAATTCAGGATTATTAATGGCATGGATAATAGAAATGGAGAGTATGACATCCAGTATGAACCCATGAGAACTATCAAGGGTCAAATCGTGGCAGACTCTATCGCTAAATTCACATATGAAGAGAAACCTTCCAAAAAGACTTCTTAGGTAAAAATCTCAACACTTGTAGCAAATAAGACTTCTCCAAAAGAGATCTAATCTATAAACACTCGATTCCAGTACCCCCCCAAGCACCTCCTTAGATCCTTAACACTCATCCACTCACTATAAACCTTAGGTCATATTCTGAGTACTGATATAGAGGCCACCAGGTACTCCTAGACCCTATTTGACTCTAGTCAACTCTCTAACATGTGTGAAGCTCAATAAAACCTCTAATGGATTTGAATCCCCTTTCCAACTATCCACTTTGTCTACAAAACAACCTCACAGTTCGCATGAACGATTCGTTTGACTCACATTATTGATTTAGAGGTCACCAGGCGCTCCTGGGACCTATTTGACTCTGGTAAACTCTACGACTTGAGAAAATAACAATAAAACCTTTAAAGGTTCTAAATCCCCTTTCCAATGATTCGTGCCATGCGCGAATCGACCTCACAGTTCAGAAAAATGATCCGTTTTACTCCAAAGGGCCACCAGGTGTTTTCGGACCCCGCTTTACCTTGGTCAACTCTCCAAACTAAGAAAATCTCAATGAAATCTCAAAGGTCTCTGAATTCCCTTTCAATGGTTCGTGTTGTGCGTGAATCGGCCTCATGATTCGCACGATCGACCCATTTTCTTCTAAAATCCCGTCTAAAGACCATCGGGCGCTTTCGAGACCCATTTGACTTTAGTCAACTCCCAAACCTGGGAATGGATCAATGGATTCTTGAATATCTCTGAATTACCTTTTCAAGGGTTCTGACCGTGAGAAATTTGGAGTTATGGTTTGCATTTTATGCTCGTTTTTCAAAAAAGTTCGTTTTGAACTGCCTATAAGAACCCCAGACCTCCTGCCTATTGGTAGGGTTTACTTTCCTTGCCTATCACGGAAGGCACTGTACCGATAGGTAGGTCAGGTTCCATGCCGATCGATACCCCCTAGCCTTAAATGGCACTATATAAAGGTCTCATGACCTTACCCCTAAAGGAGGTCCCTTTCAGCAATCAACAGACATTCTCTCGAAATCAGAGCCTTCTCATTACCAAAAAAGTCCATTTTCGACATTCCCCCACCTGAATTTTTTACCAAACTTAGTCATCCACATTACCCTATCATATTACCTTCATAGCACTACAAAAACGAGCCTACGTATATTCTAAATTCAGAAACAAAAATCTATAAGGAGGCACATTCCTCACCCTTTTTCTAGTTTATTCATTTAAGTGTTATTATTCACATTATCGCCATATTGTGATATCTTCTAGTTTTGTTTCAATATCTCACATCAAATAAAATTCACTTTTTTATTATTAGTATTGCACACAACCTATTTTCATAAAAACTTAAAAAAGACAAAATATGGTTTATTCATAAAGTCCAAAAGCAAGATTTCACTATTTTCCCACACTTCCACATTTGAACACAATTCTCTCCAAAAGCTCTCAAAGAGGAGTCCTACATTTAGATTTATGGGTTGAACCCCACCCCTATGCTATTTTTGAACTACGTTGACTTTGATTCCCCTTAGGCTACGTAGGCATCTTGGGCCAATCTTGAAATTCTAGTCATCCCTTTTCATTTTATGTCTTTTATATTATATTATATCTATTTTGTGAGTCTTTGACTCCTACATATTTGTGTTTCACCTGATATGCACATTTTCTCTTTCATAGAGATTGGTGATTCGACAAACACTTACATCATATGTTTATTATTTTCGGGTACATTCCTATGGATGAGTCTGCTCCATCCATTGCATAATGCGAGTTGGATAATTCCATTCTCCCACTATTTACATTATACACATGTACACACACATCACAGAGAAAAGAGGAGAAGATTAACATAGCCCATGAGAGAGAAAAAGGGTGAAATGGGTGCCTAACACCTTCTCATTCCGTAACTTAGTCCTCGAATCTTCGAACCATTTCATTGTTATGCATTAGTATGACATTGATGTTGTTCTCTCGAGGTGGAGACATTCTTTTACCTATTTTGAGCAAAATAGATGTGCGACTCCATCTCATCATGTTATTCCCATTTGACGATGACCAATTTTATATTCGAGGCATACCGCGAAGATGCCGACACGAGTGGTGGAAATAGGACCTCCATCCTCGAATCACCCACTCACGCATGGAAAAAAGGGAGAGAGGAGGATACTTTCTTCCTTCTCCCCTCGTCCTGACTTTGGGGTCGGGCCTGCACTGGAAAAATACGACCCAAATGGCCACATCGACCATGAAGGAATTCGAGAAGACTTCTAAGAAAGATAGCTCACCTATCAATAGGAACAAAAAGACCACCTCGGGAAGTAACCCAATTGTACCAACATCTAATCCTAGTAAGGATGTCCCAGAATCTTCAACCAGCCGAGACGATTTTTTGCATGACCACGAAAAGTTAATGAAGTTATTCAAATATGGAGAATATATTAGGAGATTTTGAGTAATAAATATCGGTCTGGAAATTATTCCATGATGGAACATCTTATACGATGGGTAGTGGAGTAGGTTTTATTATCACATTGTCGGACGAGATAAATGTGGAATACGTGATGCAATTTCAGTTTGAGGCCTCCAATAATGAGTATGAGCAATAGTATGAAGCACTAATAGGGGGTTTATAATTATCCTCGTTTCTTGGAGCCCAGCATATTTTAGCACATAGTGACTCTCAACTGGTGGTAAACTAATTACTCGAGCTTTACGAAGTTAGGGAAAAATACATGATCTAGTAACTAAATAAGACAAAATTATGGATGATCAAATTTCCAGGGGTCAAAGTACTGAGAATCCTTGGAATAAAGAATATTTTAGAAGATGCACTGGAGAGGCTAGCATCGGCTACGTGCACAGAATTGCGAAAAACAGTCCCGATCGAAATACTTACACATCGTAGCATAGACGAAAAAGCATCCAACGTCATGGACGTAAACCTTAACCCATCATGGATGAACCTTATAAAGTCTTATATAAAGGCTGGCACTGTATCGTCTGACCTAAAGGAAGCAAGAAAGATATGCTATAAGTAAGCCAACTACGTGGTTGAATCAGGAGTCTTAACATTGTCTCACTGTTGTAGTGCGTTCACCCAATCGAAGTAAATAATCTGATTAAGGAGTAATAAGAAGGGTGTTGTTGGCGCATTTCATAGGAAGATCATTAGTAAAGCTCATAGTTACACAAGGATATTACTGGCCTACCATGAAAGCAGATAGTGCCAACTATGCCAGGAAGCATGACAAATGTCAGAAGTACGCCAAGATAAATGACACTCCGGGATCTCCTCTCACACCAAACACATACCCATGGCCTTTTGTAATCCGAGGAATAGATTTGGTCAGACCTTTTCTTATTCTATGAGATGAGGGTCCAGCCTTCTCATTAGGTCACTCTGTTACGAATTGCAATGGCTTCTCATCTATGACTATCACCTGCTCGGCTCTTAGGGCAATGGCTTCATCTTTATCACCTTCCCATGCGCTCACCACCTCAGTAATGTCAGGGTAATGGGTCATTACTCCTTTCTTCAGCTCTTTATACACATCTATTAAGAAGCCCACACAGTTTATATTGTAGTCACCTGAGGATTTTTACTTAGACACTCCTACTTCCTCAGTAGTACCCAAATCCTCTTTGGACTTTTCAAGATCTTACGACAATTGGGCATTTTCCTCAGTAGCCACCTCAAAAGCTCAATTCAATACAAATAACTCCTCCTTATCTTTGTTCAAATCTTCCTCTACACTTTTCAACTTAGAATCATCATTGGTCTCCTTGTCACTAGGTTTGGCATTCTCCTCTTCAACTGAGCTCATCCCTATTATTTTGGCTATGAGTTGGTCATCACACTCCTGCATCTCCTCCCCTGCCTTCTTAAATTCCTCAGAACTTTGTTCTAATTCTGACTTCAACTTCTTATTCTCGTCTGATAACTCCTCATAAGCATAATTATTACACATGTCCTTCTTTCTCAAAATGGTGGATATAATAGTAGTCTACCAAAAAAAAAAATAAGTCAAGTATTGAACAACTAAATAATATAACATGGAAGGGTAGTAAGGAAAAAACTTTCCAAAAAAATTCTATGCTGAATTAACTTCTATACTGAGTCAAGGTCATACCTTCTCAAGAATTCAAAGACCTTACTATATCCATGACACCCTAAAATATCTGAAGCATTGTTAGCATGATGGAAAATGGACTCAGGATCAGCCCTTATCTCATGAGAAAAATTCTTGTGCACGGGGTCAAACTTGAACTCTTCGTCCTCCCCATAATGAGGAGCAGATCCACGACCTCACACTAGCCTATGAAGAGGTCTAAATTCTATTGTCCTCGACAGTTTTGGGATATTTTAGCTAACTGGCGGCTCCAGAGGACACTTATCACTAATATTAGGAAACTAGAAATACATGGGGTTTTCCCCTTTGACATTACCCAGGCAGCAGCTGCCTCATCAGTTTTCTTCCAAGCGTTCTACTCAGCTTGATCCTTCTCTTCCTCGACTTTCTTTCTCTTAGCCCCAACCTTATTCTTCTCAGCATCTAACCTATTTTTCTCTGCCTCTATCTTTCTCTGACGTGAAAACTCTATGGCTTTTTGATCAATGTATCTAGGATCCATTCCAAAACTAGACTCAGAGGTAGATTGAGAACAAGCTAGATGAGAAAAAATTTAACGATTCGAGAAAAAGTAAATAAAGATAAGCCAAAAATAAAGGGCATTGGTACCTGTACCAATGTCAGCCTCAGCCTTAAAGTTAGCTGCAACTCCTAGGTTAGTCTAAAATAAGATGTACTCTTCTAGGGGAACCGCTACTTCCACTAGGGCAATTCTACCTGCAGGAGTGTGGTATCAAGAATAAATGAATTTCTCCACAGAAAAAAGTCTTCATATTTTAGGGGCATCTTCACACAATATTATTCTATCAAATACTTCAGATCAACAGGTAACCAGGGGGCCTTTTTCACTGAAATAAATAAAAGCACTAACATCAGAAAATAACATTTACAAATGATAAGGTTATGTATTATATTGAAAGTGTACTTATTATGTTCAGCCCATTCCATTCTCGAGGAATCCTACATGATATATCTTACTTGTGAATCCTAAGCTCCTATTCACCTTTTGCAAAACATACTGACCCTTTCAACAATGGTTATCGATTTGAACTACCTTCGTCATCCTTAAATGGGACTTCCTAAGAGAAAAATAGTACTAACTAGGGGATTTAGTATTATCCTTTAGCCCATGGACATACCTAAAAATATCACCTGTAAGGTCAAACCCGGTCAATATTTTCCAAAACATCATCATCCCCGGGATAGTCCTATAAGTGTTTGGAGGAAGGTGAGTCAATGTGATCCCATAAACATTAAGGATGGATCTGATGATGGGGTGGAGAGGAAGCCTGATTCCCATTTAGAGGCCCCAAAGAGGAAGATATATTTTGTAAGAGTTTGAATTGACATATACTCTCTCTTCGCAAGTTAGGAGCCTAGCTCGAATACTTATAGGAATACTATATTTCTCTCCATAGTGATCTAGATCGTCCTCAAGAATATCGCTAGCATACCATCTCACATCAATGGTGGAAGGATTATAGGAATATGAGGAATCAACAGTATCTTGACCCTCGTCATTTATCCCTACACCAAGGCTTATCTATAAGGGAGACATAGAGGAAGGGTCCCACACTTTAAGGCCTGATGTCATCAACTCTGTCAGACCTCACCTTTTTAGAGGAGGATTCTAGATTTATGGTGAACATTGACTTTTGTTCTCTAAATCCACACCCTCTTGGGACACTGCGGAACTACCTACACCCTGGTCGTCAAAATTGGGGGTATTAGAGGGAGGTTCAGTGGGCAATGGAGTTGAATCAGTTGAAAATTCTATTTTGGGTGTGTATTATGATGCCCCGATTTGTCCTTCTACCTGACCACCTACAGAGGTTGTGGAAACCTCTTGGCAGTGATACTAGGGCAGGTGGGCGATAACTCGACTAATATTTAAAATAAACATTGGACGTGGGGATGGTAGCTCATTAAGATAACAAAATGGACTTTTTGTAAGAAAAAATGGAGTTGGGGGCAAGACAGAAGGAGGAAAAGGAGCAAAAATAAGAAAAACCTAAAAAGGTCTAACTCTTAGGCCAATTAACTAAATGTCCATCTACAAGTTCAAATCTCCAACCGAATATTCCGCAAACTAGGCCCAACATCAAATTTGATTAACAAAAATCATGGAAATCCTGAAAACGATGGAAGAAAACCCAAAAAAGTTTTAGAGAGCAAAGGGACGCGGACCTGCTAAAGGGGTTACAGAAGTTGAAAGTGAAATCTAAGGACGACACCATAAAATGGTGAAACGGAGAAGATGATGGGCATTCAAGCTATGAAAGATCAAAGCCTTCTTACTGCAATTGAAGTTTCCCTCTCTAGATAGGACGCTTGGGGAGTTTGAATGAATATGGTTGGAAATGAAGCCTTTAAATACTTTAGGTTTGGAGGTAAAGAGTCATATCATTCAGTGGCATGGGTACTAAAAAGCCAGCAGACTGTACAGAACCGCTACACCCATGTGCATGTGTAATCATTACCTAAGCATCATTTCTAATTATGTAACATATGTCCTCTTTGAAAATTAAAGCATACAAATCCATCTTCTCAGCACACACCAAGAATAATATTGGATGATCAAATCTTGCTTCACCGACTAGAATTAACACTTCATCCATTCGTTTAATGTAACAACCGCTCAGGTGCAACATCAGTATAGAGAATCTGCTATAAAATTCCACTTATGCAAGAAGTCTTAAGGGCTTTTGTATACCCTAAATAAAATACACCACGTGGAGCCTTCATGATATGACACGTAACCCCTCCAAGGCCATATAGAGAGGCCGACCTTGGTATAATTTGTGCTCAGCTCCGGTATGCATGTGCTTGACTTCCTACTCCACCTCTCGTACTAATAGTTGTCTCATGGTGTTAATTAACCTAGTTTATTGAATAAGTCAACACCACTCCTATACCTACTTATACACATAAGAGAATATCTTTAGTCATGTTGGTTACACTTGTACACATAATGAATTTAAGTACATGCCTACCCCATTTGTGTTGAAATAAACCCATCCTTATTTGTCCCACCATATGTAAAAGGTATAATTGCCTCACCTATAAAATAACTCCACATGTCCCTTAATATTAACCAATAGCCAACTATAAATATCATAGGATTCCTTGTATATAAGGGACTAAGATAATCATCTCTGCATGAACCCTAAAGAGAAAGAGAGTAACACAGAACTTATATCGATTTTTAGAAACTAAAAACTCAATAATCACTACACCTATAGATGTAGGTACCATTTTAGGGCCGAACCATGTAAATACTATCTTCTTTGATTTTCTATCACCTACATTCTCTCTCTTTCCTTTTAATACCCTGATAATTATTTGTTATTATTTATTATTGACAAATCCATAGCTAAGGCACAAAATCCCTAAACCAAATTTAAACAATAACAAACGTGATGTGTTCGTGTGGAACCATGAGGACATACTACTGGTAGATTCGATATTACTATTTCATGAACTCAATGTACAATCAAATTCAAAATCGGTGAAAAAGAAGAGGAGAGATTTCTCACTAAATATATGATGCAATAGAGGTGAAAGTTAATAATCTAGTCTAACCCAAATTTATTGAAGAAGTCAGATACCTAATATGGCTCTCCAACATTATGATTGTTCGAAAAGAAAATGCAAAGTTGAGTGTGTGTTAAGTTCACTGAATTAGATAATGACTAATAAAAATAATCATTATCCTTTTCTTTGGATTAACTAGTTGGAGGATGCCATAAGTGGCCATGAACTCTCGAGTTTTATAGATGCATACCCTTTTTACAATCAAATTTCTATATATGAAGAAGGTTGACGGAGAAAATACTTCATTGATCCACAAGAAGGGGACTTAATGCTATAAGGTTATGCCTTTTGTCTTGAAGATTGTTAGAGTCTAATCGAGACAATATCCGATATCTAATCTATTTGTAGTCTCCAAAGAATAACAAGGAAGTAAAAACGCTTATGGGATGAGTGGTAGTACTCAATCATTTAATATCTAGTTCCATAAATGTCCATTTTTCAGTTTTAAGGTCCTACAAAATATATTTTAGTGGAATAAAGAATATGAAGACTCATTCTTAGAGCTGAAGTGCTAACTCAGCTCATGACCATTGCTCTCTTGGTCGATCCTTAGCGAACGATTATATTTATGTTTGGCGGTATCAGAAACCTCACTTAGTTCGGCTCTTTTGAGGGATAAATATGGAGTTCAGAAGTCGTGTACTGTAAGATTAAAGAATGTATATGGTCAAAGATTAAATACCCCAGAGTAGAGAAATTACCACAGAATCTCATTGATGCATAAAGGCATACGAAGTTATATTTCCAAGACCACGCCATCATAATGTACACAGATTATCCGCTAAAGTATGTTGTCAAAAATATAAAATGTATAGAAGGTTAATGGTTTTTTCAGTTGAGTTAAGTGAATCTGATATTATTTGTAAGCTAAGGACGACGATTAAAGTACATGTTATAGCGAATTATATTATAGATTTCACCTTTGAATAGATAGACCCTTAAACAAAAGTTGGAGCTTAATCTAAGGCATCGGCTCATCCCAAATCAAGGAGAGATCAGTATAAGATAAGAAAGATTTTTATGATAGCGCTCTCATCCAAAGAGGAATTCGATAAGACCATAACCTTGTAAAGTCTTTTAGTAGATGAATCGTCATACGGAAAGGGCAGCGATTCCGGCCTTATTTTGTCTACTCCTGAATGATCAAATGTGAAATATACGATGAGATTTAACTTCAAATCATAAAGAATAATATGAGGCTCTCATCGTAGGCCTCGAGTTGGCTTCCACCATAGGGTAATTACTAGTTTCATCTCATAGTAATTCTCAATTGGTAATAAACCGCCCTTAGAATTTATAAAGCCATAGACAAAAAGATGGCCAAGTATCTGGAAAAAGTGAATAGTGGCTCCCAAAGGTTTAAGAAATAAAATGTTTGACAATCTCTAGGGCTGAGAATTCCAAGCCAGATTTATTAGCGTATCTAGCCTCAATAACTAAAGTATAATTGAAAAGAACTATAATAATAGAAATTCTGACACAATTGAATATTGATGAGGAATAAGTTCAATTTATGGACCTTTAATAAGGACCATCATAGATGGACCCCATCATTTCGTACCTGTAAAATTGAGAACTACCAGAAGACCCAAAAGAAGCTTGATGGGTTCTTTACAAAACCATAAGATATGTGCTAGATGATGGTGTGTTGTGTACAAAAGGGTTCGTTTTCCCATTCTTACGTTGTGTGTATCCTTTTAAGGTCCAATCTTTGATGTGTGAAGTTCATGAGGGATCATGTGGAGGGCATATTGCTGTAACATCACTCGTAAAACCAATCTTAATATTGGGACAATATTGTTTGATAATGAATGATAGGGATGGAAATGGGTCAGATTTTCGTAGGCATATGACCCTAATGGGGATAATTTGCAGGTTAATAAATGGGTTGAGGTCGAGTTTGGGATCAAATTTACCCTTATATATATAATGATAGTTTATTAGAAATATTCCCTTATATAGAATAATCGTTTAGGGTTTTTGTTTAACATTTGATACATTTTAGTTGTTCCCTCCATCTCTCCTCTCCTCTCCATTATTTTTTCCCAAATCTCCCCTCCTCTTAGCTTCTCCCCTCCTTCCTAACCCTCTTGTTATCTTCGGTTATCCTCCACTTAAAACATCCAGTCATCTTCCCCAAAACCAATCACCCACAATCGATAAGCTTCACATTCGATCATCCATAAAGGTCCTCAAAACCTTCGGATATCTTATTCAACTCTGGACTTTTTGGATTGTTTGGTTATCGTATTTAATTTCCGAGTGTTGTTACTAATGAAAGATAAAATTTGACACACACTTAATTTAACATAGGTGGTTAGTAAATTAAAAAGTTTTCGATAGTGATGCAAAGGATGATCCAGATGAAATTCCTAGTTATTTTAATGAAGGATTGATCACTCGAGGTTAAAATAGGTAGGGTGTCATAGATGGTGTCAGAGCATGTGGTTCTAGTATCTTTAGGATCTGTATGGCTTACTACGATTTCAGCTTAGCATTCTTTGATATAGAACCCTATTATAGGATTATTTTATTCCTCTACTTATGCGAATTACATTCTCCTACTACTTTTATAGTTAATGTGATCCATATACGAGTTCGGCTGGCCTTCGTACACCGAACAAGATAGGATGACTAGCAAGGGCCGTTAAAAGGACTGCAGGAGGAGAGGCTCAACAGAAACCCTAGAGTATTTTGGGAACGGTAATCGCGTTAGAAGTCACCATGAATATTGGCCAGTCACTTAGAGATATTGGAGATTTCCCTAGTAGGAAGAACGCTATAGCCGTTAGTATATTGACCCATCAGAGTGGGAAGTGTTGGGCATAATGTAAATGTATTGTGTAGTCGCCAAAGTGAGATGGTAAACAAAAGGATGAAATATTTTGATGTAAGGTGACTAAAGAGGATTAGTCACTAGATTGAACGGTAGTGTATAGACCACTGGATTGAAGTATACTGTTAGTAGAGGTGTAACATGGACCGTAGAATGATTTTGACTTTAGGAATGATATGGATGTTGTACGAGGTTATATCTGAAACTATTGGTACAAACTTATCCAATTTCGAGGATGAAATTCCATTGTAGGGGGGAATATGTAACACCCTGCATGTTTGAGTAATAAGGAATAAATTGATTCGGTGATTTTAAATTACACGTGTACCGTGATTTGATAGAATTAAGCATTTTGGGAGATAATGATTATTGTTGATGGAATAATATACGCAAAAATTATTATACGTTGCAGCGAGTGATACGTGTAGACTATTTAAGGACAAGGTGGGAAAATTATTGTAGAGTGACTCGAATGGAAATTTCTAGGTCATTATTGATTCTGATTGGGTCGAGATAGTCGAAATAGTGTATTCGGGAGTTGTAATTAGGTTCCAGAGCCTTTTTAGTCATAACCGAGCACACACGGGAGTGTTCGGGTCACTTGGGCTTGGCCAATAAGCTTAATTTCGGGAATTGAGATTTAAAACCTAAGATTAGTCATTTGAGTCACTTGGGTTTGGTCCATAAGCCTAATTTTGGGAATTGGGATTGAAAACCTAAGATTAGTCATTTGGGATAATAACATATCATATTTAATACCCTAAGAATCAAAGGAGAAGAGAGGAGAGTCCATTAAAGAGGAAGAAAAGAGACTTTGGAGGTCTAGCGCCTTGATTCATCCAAAAATTATTGCTGGAATTGGTTTGAAATGAGGAAAGATCAATACCATCATCAACAAATGGATTCAGACCTGCAATCACAAGGCAATTGTTTATCTTGCATGTTTTTAAGAGGTTAAAATACCCATGTAATGTAGGGTTTTATAATTATTGATTTAATTAACATTCTTGAGTTTTTTGAGGATCAAACACATAATCTTGGGTAGGACTTTCGTGTAGATTTAACCCCTATATGATAAGAGAATGAAATCAGTATATATGTTATTATTTAAATGGGAAACATCTAGGTTTATGATTGATTATGGATGAAGAACAATGAAAACTAGGGTTTTATGGGTTTTTAAAAGATAATCGGTTCTTGGATTGAAATTGTGATGAATTAATGGCATATTTACGTTGGAAATCATTCCTATACTCTTATATAATGATTAGTTATGTTGGTTTAAAATTTGGTGAAGTTCCATGAAGAATTGAGAAAGATCTTAGGGTGAGAAATCGTAAAAACGAAAAGGAAGGAGATGAACCGCTAGCAGAGAATCGATTCGGATCCTTGACCGAATCGATTCGGGGAGCGAATCGATTCAGACCAAGGCTGAATCAATTTGGCTGCCCAGAATTGTCCAATTTTGGCTTTTCGATGATAGTTCCTCTTGGGATGAATTATAGAGAACTTTTGGGTTAATTTTATAATTAATTAAAGACTTAGAGGGAGTTAGTAGATATAAGTTTAAGAATTGATTAGATCTTAATGTGGATAAGATTAGAACTTTAAATCGACGAGAGTATCGAGAATTTGGAATTCCGGCTTCAGGAAGAGTAGACCATAAGCTAAGGTTATAAACCATAAAGTATGAGTATAATAACTACTGAATTAATTTAAAGGGTAACACTGGTCCCTTCGAGTGGAGAATAATACTCGGGAGAATGCGATAGAGAGTTATAATCGTAAATTGATAAGTACAATAAGTATTCGAGATATATACTTCGTACGAATTATTATGGGTTGTATGTATACCTATGTGGATGATATTTATAGATGGAGTCTATACCTATGCGAATGATACCTATACGATTTTTATTTATAGGTTCTGTGAATGCTTATATGCGACATATGCATAAGTTGTGTGTTTACCTATTATGTGCTTTCTTATGTGTCTAAGCATACTTACGCTGCCTGCTATCACGGGAGGTTCCTCGCAGTGGGCGATCCCACCTTGACGGTTCAAGTGAGGTTTGGATTTATGCCCCAAAACATAGAACCTAGGTACGAACTATCTGAGTGTACGAAAATTTCGATGGTCAATTGGGTACGTTAAGTATATGCATGACCCATAGACTTGGAACCATGTTCGCCTACAACATGTGTTGATTTGATTTATGGTTCAAGAATGATACCCGAACCGATAGTTCTTGATTGGGTACGAGAGGTACATGGACTTCATAGCAAGAGTATGCAGGCTCGCACCACGGTTCTTAGCCCGAGGATGATGGAGTTGTATATATATTGTGTGATATATCTATACATACATGCGTAATTTTCATACTTGAGTGTGAAAGTAGTAGCTATAGATAGCGTATATCTAAATGTGATGCAATATTTTGTATGTGATGGTAGTAAAGTTAGATAGTGTATATCTATAAGTTGATGTAAGTAGAGTAACTTAATGAAATGGTTTAATGATAACATACGTGTAATGTTAATCATGGTTAATATATGTTAATTATTAGTGTTACGATATCGTACTGTATGGGCGGTACAATAGAAGTTGAAGAGATATATAAATAAGAACTTAATGAGTAGCGTACTGTATGAGCGGTATGGAGGAGCCAAACTTGTTAGTGGATAGATAGTTATTGAGGAGACATAATTGGTCTGGTTAGCATATCTAGGTAGGATATATTAGGTGTGCACATTAGTTGAGAGGTAGGAACTCAAGGGAGTGTATGCAGAACTAACATGTGTAATCAATAGCTTATTTTAAACTGTAATAAATACTTGCTAAATATTTTCAAATGTTTTGGGCTCTCACCCATCTTACAAAATCTTTTCAAAACCTTTTAAGTGTCCAGTCACAGAGACACCAAGCTTAATGATCTGTTCCAGGGATGCGTAGCTGCAGCACTTGTGTATGCTTGCTAGATTTGGATTAGAGGCTTCAGTTTCTTCTTTCCTAGAGTAGGATTCAATTTCTGTTATTTCATTTGGGTATGTCACCGTTAAGTTATTTCATTTACTCAGTTGTATCAGACTATGTATTAGTGGATTCAGTTTTATTTCATAGACTCATAAGATGGATTTTTATATTGTGAATCGATGGTTTATTTTGTATCATTTATTTGGTTATTTATTCTGTGATAGATTCATAATGTTATTACTGTTTGGATTTTTTTAGTTATCGTATTTAATTTTCGAATGTTGTTATTAATGAAAGATAAAATTTGACACACACTTAATTTAACATAGGTGGTTAGTAAATTAAAAAATTTTCGATGGTGATGCTAAGGATGATCGAGATGAAATTCCTCATTATTTTAATGAAGGATTGATCACTCGTGGTTAAAGTAGGCGAGGTGTCATAATGACGCCGAGGACACCCACTAGGGTTACCTCTTTATGCTCATTTTTGTTCAGAGGCAATTATGCTAACTAAAATCGGCCTCCGTCGCCACAGGATTATGAACTCTCTTTATGAGGTAAGTGATTTCATGAGGCGTCTAGATTTAGACTTAGCCAATGGGGTTCGAGGGCAGGAATCCTTGAGAGTGGCAACCTACCAGTAAATAGAGTCTTATAATAAGAAGGTAAAACGACGAAACCTTAAGGAGGGGGATATAGTGTTGAAGAAAGTATTACTGAAAGGAAAAAACTTGAAACAAATTGGCATGCAAAATTAGGGAAGTGGTTCGGTTTAACACATACAAAATTAATACTTTGGAGGGAGAACCTTTCACGCTAAGTTCCTGTGAAAATACTATCATTTGAAGATTTTGATGTAATCATAATCATATGTAATAAGATAAGAGTTGAATATCAATACAAATGTTATTCTAAAATTGTGGCCATCCCCGATCCCCGTCGCGGAGGGAGGAAGGGATCCTTCGGGTCCCACACGTCCCCTCTCAGGAGAGCACTTCGGTCGGCGTCGATTTGTGAGGTGCGAAGATGTAGACAGATTTAGAGTCGCCAGTCTGTTTTACTCAAAATAGATAAAAGAAAAAAGTGAAGCCACCCCAAAGGATGGCATCCAAAGACATACTAGTGCGTGCAAAACCAAATGATTCGAGAAGGGTTCGGAGGCTTAGTTACGAAATGGGAAGGTGTTAGGCACCCATTCCGCCCTTTAGATTTCTCATGGATATTTTCTATTTTCCTTTATATTTCCCGCCGTGATATGTGTGCATGTGTATATATAGAATGGAGGTAGGAATCCTCGACTTGTATCATAGAAAAGACAAAGCGAGTCATCCGTAGGAATGTGAGATTGGTGTAGAAAATAAGATTTACGTGATTATCCCTAGACCGTTATAAAGGAACGATAATGTATATGGAATAGTACGTTACTAAGAACAAGTATATAGAATATAATGGAAAATGAGATAAAGAGAAGATAGAAAATAAGAGAAAAACTGAGAAAAGGACTCGAGTTTTGGGTTTTACCCTGAGACGCCTACGTAGCCTATAAAGGCATCAAAGTCCACGTAGTTCGCAAATAAACGAGGGGTGGGGTTTAACCCATAAATTCAATTGGAGAAATATCTTATTTGTAAGTGTGTGTGTGTGTGTGTGTGTGTGTGTGTGTGTGTATATAGAAAAAGTGTTTTAGTTGTGAGAAAAGTGTGAAAAAAGTGTGAGAATCCCTACTTAGAATTTATGAGAAAACCCTCTTTTTCTTGTTTTTTGGGTTTTTATTTATATGAAAATAGGAGATGTGCAATAATACTAGATAAAAAGTGTATTTATGATGTGTGAGATGAGATAATAAAAATGCTAATTAAGAAACCAAGTTATTGCAAATTTAAGAGAATTTAGGAGAGAGTTTGAGAAAGTTGGACCTTCTTGGAGACCTTGAGCTTGATCTTGATTGTTGAAAAGAAGCCCTTGCACTTGGATGATGATGGAGAGTGGTTAATTCATCAAGTTTGATGAAAGGAATGATGAAAAGTGTAAGTGAAAAAGGGATTTGAGAGTTGAAATCACGCTGTCTTCGAGAGAGGTTTCTGGGGGTTTTCTGAGAGTGATTTTCTTCTGATCCGAGCTCCCTTGCAAATGAGTTCAAGGCCACTTTTTATATCTCCAGGGGACTGACCATCGGCTTAGAACCCTTACTGCCTTCCGGCAGGAAGGTGCCGATAGGTAGGTTCTGGGACCTGCCGTTTGGTAGTGTGTTTCAGGCTTTTTCGGAAAATTGGCCGCCGACGGAAAACCGTTGGTCAGAATTGTGCACAGGGCATACCGTTGGAAAGGTAATTCTGATAACTTCGAAAGTCCATGGACCGCTCCCTATTTCAAGAGTTGACTTTGGTTCAAATGTGGCTCAAAAGCTTTTGTCGGTCCGTTGGACGGGGAATCATTCGGACGCAAATGGAATGTTCGTCCGCATAGTAAGTCCGAACCACACACGGGACGGACCGTTAGAAAGGTTAGGAGGTGTACTTCATCATTCCAAAGATTTTGGCCCAGTTTGGGGAGTTGACTTTGGTCAACTGGGACCGAGAAGCATTCGATGACCTCTCGGAGTCAAACAGATCATTCGTCCGCACGGTAAGTCAGAATCGTTCACGGGATTGACCATTGGAAAGGGTATTCAGTGACCTTTGAAGATTAATTCAGCCTCGATTGAGATGAAGAGTTGACTTGGGTCAAATAGAGCCTGAAAGCGCCTGGTGGCCTCTAAGTAGGGTTTCGGACGCAAACGGATCGTTCGTCCGCATGGTAAGTCGGAATCGCGCATGGGGCGGCTCGTTAGAAAGGGTATTCAGTGCCCTACGAAGATTCACTGAGTCTCGATCGAGATGAAGAGTTTGACTTTTGGGTCAAACTGAGCCGGGGAGTGCCCGATGGCTTTGAAGTCAATACTCAGGACGTGACCAGGGTTTACAGTGATGAGTGGAGGTACTAGGGACCTAAGGAGAGTTAGGGGTAACGGAATGAGGTGTCTACAGAGCCCCTCGATGGGTGAGTTTGGAACAAATGATAGCTATCGATTAAACACCACATGATGCTTCTGAGAGAGTGTGACCGATTCAGAGGGTCGAGGTCGATTCTGAGGACCTAAGGAAGCGAGGATGACCAATTCAGAGGGTCGGGGTCAATTCTGAGGACCTAAGAAAGCGAGGATAACCAATTCAGGGGATTGAGGTTAATTTTGAGGACCTAAAGAAGCAAGGATGACCAATTCAGAGTGTCGAAGTCGATTCTGAGGACCTAAGAGTGGTGACGATCAAGGACTGAGGTTAATTCTAACCTAACTCAGGTGGCGATCCAAGACCGGGGCCAATTTTGACCCAAGACTGGTGACGATCGAGGATCGAGGTCAATTCTGACCTAACTCAGGTGACGACCCAAGATCGGGGTCAATTCTGACCCAAGAGTGGTGACGATCGAGGACTGAGGTCAATTCTGACCTAACTCAGGTGACGATCCAAGATCGGGGCCAATTCTGACCCAAGAGTGGTGACGACCGAGGACCGAGGTCAATTCTGACCTAACTCAGGTGACGATCCAAGACCGGGTCCAATTCTGACCCAAGAGTGGTGATGACTGAGGATCGAGGTCAATTCTGAACTGATTCAGGTGACGATCCAAGACCGGGGCCAATTCTGACCAAAGAGTGGTGACGACCGAGGATCGAGGTCAATTCTGACCTAACTTAGGTGACGATCTAAGACCGGGGCCAATTCTTACCCAGGAGTGGTGACGACCAAGGACCGAGGTCAATTCTGACCTAACACAGGTGACGATCCAAGATCGGGGCCAATTCTGACCCAAAAGTGATGACGACCGAGGACCGAGGTCAATTCTGACCTAACTCAGGTGACGATCCAAGATCGAGTCCAGTTCTGACCCAAGAGTGGTGACGACCGAGGACCGAGGTCAATTCTGACCTAACTCAGGTGACGATCCAAGACTGGGGCCAATTCTGACCCACGAGTGGTGACGACCAAGGAACGAGGTCAATTTTGACCTAAGTCAGGTGACGATCCAAGATCGGGGCCAATTCTGACCCAAGAGTGATAGCATTTCCTTTGGGAAAAGAAAAAGGGTTCCTTTGGGGAATAAGAATTGGATTTGAGGTTCCGCTGGGGAATAAGAATTGAATTTTAGGTTCCGCTGGGGAATAAGAATGAGCTGGGGAATATTTGGATCGTTCTTTGGGAGAGATCGCCTGGGGCGAGTGATTCTTCTGAATTCTGCTGGGAAAAATACCATGAGATATTGTTTCGAATCGGGTAGCCGATGGCTGGGGAGGCCTTTTGCCTTTGATTTGAGCGGAGGAGCTGATCGTTGGGGAGATAATCGATTTGAGGTTGTAAACTCTGTTGAGGAGGTGATTAGGGGGTCCGGGCGCATCGCTCGAGAGGTCATTTGCTTGGATTTTGAGGGTTCCGCTAGGGAAAAAGAGGTTTCGCCTGGAGAAAATGCAAAAATTTTCTTGATGAAAATGTTCAAAATCCATCCTAGGATTTTTGGGGATTTTTCGGGGATATTTTGAGGCTTTATGGCATTTTTTGGGAATTTTTGTACGAAATTTTAAGGGGGTGTCGGCCGACATAGACTGAGGGGTGCCATTCGACAGTGGCACGGACTTTTGGCGCTTGGCCTCCTATATAAAGGGGGCGAATTTCTTTCATTTTTCACATCTTCTTGCCTTCTCTCTTTCTGCGATTTCTCTCTGATAATTGTTCTAACGTTCCGATCTTCAAGAAATGGCCAACTTTGTGAGCACCGCTGTCCACCCGGAGTGGTTGACCGTTGATGACTGGGCGAATGTGGATTGGAGGGACGGGGTGCCCCTTGCTTTGGGGAATGAGAATGCCTTTGATGCATTCAAGCCGGTTGTGAATGAGCGGACCTTGCTGCAGGAGCCGTCGCGCCATCTCTCTTCGAGAGTGATTCCCGGAGGTTATGTAAGTAACCTGACCTTTGGCATTCCTTTCCTTTTGGGTGGTTTTTCCTTTTTCTTGATCTTTGACTGAATTTTTCCTTTTGCCAGTCGGATATTTCTTTGAAGAACATGCGTGCCCACGGGATGACGGGGCTTAATGATGTTTGGGAGCATCTTCCACCCGTGGTTTGTTGGATGGTATCATCATCGGGTTTTGGGAGGTTGGTGGCTGTGCTGGATGAGACGCCTCGTTCGACAGTAGTTTTGTGTGCCTTGGGGGAGAGGTGGTGGGACACTACCCACACCTTTTATTTTGGCTTTGAGGAGATGACGGTGACTCCCATAGATGTGCAACAACTGTTGGGCCTGGATTGTGACGGGGAGCAGATAGAGGTGGATCGCTCCTTGTGGGTGAGGTCGGAGGCGGTGCATGCGGCACTTGGTGATGTGAGGAGGATAGTTTCTGGAGATTCCATCCGGTTGTCCTTGTTGAAGGATGTTTTGCTGAGCAGGGTGATTGATGTGGAGGATGGGCTGTAAGTGAGGCAGATGGCCCAGTTATTCATCTTGTTGGTGTTGGGAGGTTTCATGGTGGCGTCGAGCGACAACGTCGTCCATTTGTGGTTTCTTCCATACTTGAGGATGTTTTCGAACATCCCTTTCTATGATTGGGGGAGTCTGACCTTGGCGACCCTTTACTCTTCTCTGGATGCATTCAGTCGGTGCTGCCTACAGACTTTTACTGGAGCACTGTATCTCCTTGAGGTATTCTTTATTTTGCGCATTTTCATTTCATGCATTCGCATTTTCCTTTCATGCGTTCACATTTTCCTTATGCGTCTCTTTTTGCTTGTGAATGCAGACGTGGTTCTATGAGGTGATTGGGTGCAACACCTCGCTGATTGCTTTGAAGGATGACACTGTTGGGGTCTTCTGCCGACTGTACCGATGGCGTAAGGCCAACCGAGAGTCGAAGGGATCTCTTTCCCAAGAGGTGGTGCGTCAGGTCTTGAATGACCTGACCAGTGGTCGGGTAAGGTCTTTTCCTTTTCAGTCTTGGTTTTTGCACTTTTCGATATTGTATCGACTCATGCCTGCTTGGGGATTTTCAGGTGACCTTTTATCCTTGGGGGACATCTATTCAGGACACGGGGCTGACTGGGGTGAACGCACAGATGAGGCGCTTGTTGGCGCATGAGTTCGTCCATTCCTGGTACCTCGGGGAGAGGGTGATTCATCAAATCGCTGAGGAGGAGGTGGTGGTGCCTCCCGCGCAGCCTCCTACGTCTATGAGGCGGGAGCGACAGTTGTTGGAGGATGAGAGGATCGCGGCGATCATTGGCGAGTCCTATGCTTTGTATACCGATACGGCTGCGCCGTATGACTATATGGACTTTGTGACGAGCTGGTTGATGGCGCCCAGCATACATGACGCTTTGCCTTTCCCTCCTGCTGGTTCGAGTCGTGCGGTGGGGTCTTCCTATAGTGGTGGTGGTCCCTCGGCACCTGTGGCGGCGGTGACCTCGGAGGTCCCTTTCATTCGGTTGCACACTCCTTCGTACAACATCCGGCGGGCTGATGGAGGGATAGTGCCGATGTTGCACCGTCCCCTTGCGATGGATACAGAGGAGCTGGGTTTGATAGAGGAGGTCTTTCGTTCTGCGGTAAACCTTTCGATCCTTTTCCTCTTTCTGATTTCTTTTGCTTGATACTTATTCTGCCTTTTCCTTGCAGCAAATCCAGGTGTCGACCACTTGGCTGAGAGACATCAGGGATTAGATACCATCGGAGACTGCCCACATTTGGGATGATGTCCTTGTTCCTTCTTACTTGGTGCCGTTAGCCTCGTTCAGGGAAGACTCTGGCTCGGGTAGTGGGGGTGCGTCGTCTCGCTGTAGGGGAAAGAGAGCGTGTCGCAGGGGTGGAAGCTCGTGAGAGAAAGAGAGAGAGAATGTAGGTTCGGGCTGAGTCCAGTTGTTTTTGGATTTTTCTTTATTTCCTGCAAAATGATATAACACGGAAAACAGATATATGCAATGCAATGTAATAATTTTTTTTTGACTATCTTTTATTTATGATGAATGAATTCATGCACATAAGCTTTTTACTTTGCTACTGAGACCGTAAAGAGGAATGTTTTTGGAATTTTTGAAGGAAAGTCTATTTTATTTAAAACGGGGAATCCCATAAGGAGAAAACAGGATTCTTGAAATTCTTTTGAGAATATCAATTTATTTTTATGGATTTTTCTGATTTGACAAAAAAAAGGAAAGGAGGAAATTTCCAAAAATGGGGGGTTGCCGATCGGCAAGCACCCTGGCCTGCCTATCGGTAGTTCAGTCCAGTCCCATTAATTTAAAGCTTTGAATGGTACCCTCTTCAGCCTTTGGTACCTTGTGGGGTAGGATTCCCTCCGATTTCTGCAGGGATTATGTCTTTTGTGAGAGTTGTCAAATATAAAAGGGGTGAGGGTGGAGTATTTTCATCACACCTTTGCATCCTTATCCACTTGCCTACTATTTCTTTGCCCTACAAGATGGCTCTCCCTGGTAGCACCGAGTTTGTCAACTACCTCGAAGCCTTGGAAGCCATGTGCTCTTATAATGTCAACTATGATTCTTTCAACATGCGTCGAGTCTCCTTATGGCGTAATCGACCTTTTGAGTGGAATATGATGATGTCGACTAACAATTTTGGCACCCCGAAGACCACGTATTACGCTTTGGGTTGGAAGAAATTCGTCCTACCTACGAGGAATTTTCTGCCATACTAGGTGTGAATCCCAGTGTTGCTGCGACTTTACCCAAATTTTCTCGCTCTCCTAGGGATTTATTGGCTGGGGTTATTTATATCTCGCCCTCGACGGCCAGGTCATTGGTTTCTGGAGGAATAATCTCCCTCCCAGCAGTGTTGTAGTTCGTGCATTTGCGGGAAGTAGGTGATGCTGGCTATGCTGGAGCCGTTGTTCTGGGTCTGGTCTCAAAATTGCTGTTGGTGACGGGGAGGTGCGAGTGGACCCACAACTTGCAGCCATTACTTCATGGATGTCATATCGTCGCAATCCTGCGGCGGTAATATTGGCGGAGACTCTGAATGGCCTGGATGCCTGGAGAGAAGGTCGTTCTGACTTTTTGAGGGGTAGTCATGTGATGCTGTTCATGTGGTTGTCTGAAAGATTCCTCTTGTCAACTCCTCCAGAATATCCTTTATCGACTGTACCCAACTTCTTTTCACGCTACTTCATATGCGTTGGCCTGTATGTTGAGAACTGGGAGAATTGGCTTGTGGAGCATGGGGCTTGTGGGCTGTATTGGTCAGTGCCTTGGTGGGGGAAGTTGCAGCCAGTTCTGGAGCTAGGAGAGTATTCATATGTGTGGATGGTTGGTATCAGACAGACCTCTTTTTATTTCCCTTGGCGGCTTTTGCGCCAATTCGGCTGGGCGCAGGTCGTGCCCCCTCCGACCTTAAACTTCTTTCCCGTAGAGGATTTGACTGAGTGTCTGCGTCTGTTTCTTGGGTCTTTGTGGGAAAATCGGCGTCCGTCGACCCGTCCCTCTCAGTATGTCGGGAAGGTTTGCCATGTCCCCAAAGAATATATGAGGTGGTTGTGGAGGAAAGTAGTCAACAAGATGTTGGCAGTAGAGACTGGTTAAAGATGGTTTGTTTTATCTGACTCCATGGAAAAAGGGTGTTGTGGTCTTTTTGAAGATAGTTAAGGCTCATCGATCCATGGAATGTTTGCGGCACTCCATTCAGGCAGGAGAAACTTGGGGTCCTCAGGATGTAGATGATGAGGGTGCAGGCTCTTCTGGTAGCTATGGGTAGGACTCCTGGGGAGTTTATTTATGTAACAGACGTGGGGGATTTTATCTGGTTTTTATGGTAGTGGAGGAAGGGAGTTATCCGTTCCTTTTTTTTATGTAATCTGTACTGTAGTTTCTTATTAATGAAATAAACAAGTTTCTGATCATCCAGCTGTGCCTTTCGATGAATTTTGTGTTTTGAATTATCTATACCAATCGCTAAGGCATACATAATCCTTTTGTTCAAGTAGATGTTTAGAATGAACTGTCGTTCTCGGAGATAAGAAAATAATATATTTTTGTGAAAAAGAAGGGGTCGTGCTCATGTGGGATGTATGAGCTGCCTATGTACCTCTGGGGTTTTTTTGAAAAGTTTTAAAATAGTTTTATGTAGAGGATCAGGCCCACGTAGTTCTGGGTAGAGGAAAATGAAGAGTTTTTTTTTTAGAATAGAAGGGGGATGAGAAGAGTCGTAGCGCGTTGAGGTTTCGGACTAGGGGTAGAATTTCTTGAGACGGTCCAGATTAACTGGACGAGCCATCTCTTCCCAATCCAGGTCAGTTAGCATGGCGGCACCGCCAGACAAGATCTTCTTCACAATGTAGGGTCCACTCCAATTAGGCTTGAATTTTCCTCTGGGGTCCCAGATGGGTTCTATTATCTCCTTGAGGGATAAATCCCCCTCCTGGACACCACGGTCCTTGACTCTTTTATTGAATGAACTCGCTATTCGGCGATGGTATCCCTGTATATGATAAAGAGCTTTTAATCTTCTTTCATCCAGAAGGGCTAGCTCATCAAGACGGCCTTGGCATCAGTCTTCTTCACTAACCTTTCTTTCGAGCATGACACGTAGCGAGGGTATTTCTAGCTTCACAGGTAGGACTGCCTCCATGTCGTAGACCAAGGAGTAAGGGGTAGCCCCAATAGAGGTTCGGATTGAGGTTCGATAGCCCCAAAGGGCATATGGGATCCGATCGGCCCAGTCTTTACAACTTTCGGTCATCTTGCTGATGATGGCTTTAAGGTTTTTATTAGCGGCCTCAAATGTACCATTGGTCTGAGGTCGATAGGGAGAAGATTTGTGTCTCTGAATCCCATACTCGTTGACAACTTATGTGACTTCTGCCTCGAAGTGCAAATCGTTATCTGACACTAGCTCGTGCGGGACTCCATATCGACAGATGATATTTTTCTTGATGAATTTGGCCACCTTCTTGGCATTTAATACTGCGTATGACTCAGCTTCGACCCATTTGGTGAAGTAATCGATGTCAACCAGGATGAACTCATGCCCGTTTGACGCTTTTGGCGTAACCTTCCTTATGATTTCGATACCCCAGGTGGAGAACGGCCAGGGAGAAGTCATGTTGTATTATTCCCGCGGAGGCAAGTGTTGAATATTAGAGAACTGTTGGCATTTAGGGCATCTCCGAACGTAGGCGGTGTAATCATGGGCCATGATGGTCCAGTAGTAGCCCTGTCGGATGATCTTTTTGGCAAGCATGTGACCGTTCATGTGGGGCCCGCATTCCTCCCTGTGGATTTTCTGCATTATCTTTTCAATATCAGCCCCTTCGATACAGTGAAAATGAGTTCCATCGAAATTCCTCTTGAGTAGTGCTTTATGATAGATGATGTACTGAGCGGCCAGCCTTCGGAGGGTAGCTCGGTCCTTCTTCTTGGAACCCTCGGGATACCTACCATGTTTAAGAAGGCACCATATATCATAGTACCAGCAATCGGCTAGTTCGGGGTCTTCTGTGGAGACACGATTAATATGGTAATAATGGGTCGGTTTGTCTTGCTTCTAAACTAAGAAGGGGGTCATTGTTATTCCCTCGGGCATGTCGATCATGGAGGCCAAAGTGGCGAGAGAATCAGTTAGGTTGTTCTTTGCTCGGGGTAGGTAATGGAAGGTGATATCTTGGAATTGGGAGGCTAACTCTTCTGATTGGGCATGAAAGGGCTGGAGCTTTTCGTCCTTGACTTTCCACTTTCTGAGCACTTGACCGATGATGAGGGCAGAATCCCCATATACATCAAGGTATTGAATACCTTTCTTGAGAGCGACATTGAGGTCCACTGTGCATGCCTCGTATTCTGTCATATTATTGGTGCAAGGGAAATCCAATTTTATGGCGATGGGAGTGTGGGAGTCATTTGGGGCGACCAGAAGTATCCCAATGCCATATACCTTTTTGTTGGCAGCGCCATCGAAGAACATTTTCCTTCAGAGGTAGTCTTGAGTGGTGCAGAGGACATTTTCATCTGGGAATTCAGAGATCCAGACATCTGTTTCTTCTATAGGTTAGTCAGCGAGGTAGCCAGATATGGCTCTTCCTTTAACGACTTTCTGTGTGACGTACACGATATCGAACTCGGTTAGGAGCATCAACCATCGGGCCATTCAGCTGGATAAGGCGGGGTTTTTGAGCAGGTACTTGATGGGATCCATTCGGGATATAAGCTTAATGGGAAAGGCGAGCATATAGTGTCGCAACTTTTGGGTAACCCAGACAAGCACGACGCATGTTTTTTCTAAAGCAGTGTAGTTGACCTCGTACTCGGCCAATTTGCGACTAGCATAATAAACGGCTCTTTCTTTGTGCGAGTCTTCAAGGTATTGGGCTAGAAAAGCCCTAGCTGCAGTGTCAGTTATGGTTAGGTCTAGGAGCAAAGGGAGACTAAACTGTGGTGGCATGAGAATTGGAGGTTGGGTCAGATATTATTTTATTCGGTCAAAAGCTTCTTGGCAGGCCTCATTCCAAATCTTGGTTGAATCCTTTCGGAGGAGCTTGAAGATTGGTTCGCAGATGGAGGTTAACTGGATGATGAACCGACTGATATATTGTAATTTCCCAAGAAATCCTCGGACTTCTTTCTCTATTTGGGGTGGTGGCATCTCAAGTATGGCCTTCAGCTTGGCGGGGTTTGCTTCTATCCCCTTCTCACTTACCATGAATCCTAAGAGTTTTGCCTTTATAACGCCGAAGATGCATTTCTGTGGATTAAGTCGCATCTAATACTGTCGCAGTTGTTCGAAGAACTTTCGTAGAGCTGGAGCATGACCTTCTCTAGTTTTGGACTTGATAATCATATCATCCACGTAAACCTCAACCTCTTTGTGAATCAGGTCGTACAGGATGGTTGTGGCAGCCCTTTGGTAGGTAGCCCCAGCATTCTTGAGATCGAATGGCATAATGGTGTAGCAAAAGGTTCCCCATGGAGTGATGAGTGCGGTTTTCTCTTGGTGGTCAGGGTGCATCTTGATTTGATTGTATCCGGTAAATCCATCGACGAATGACTTGAGAGCATGACTGGCTGTGTTGTCCACGATTATATCGATGTTGGGTAGCGGATAATCATCCTTTGGAGAGGCTTTGTTCAAATCTCGGTAATCCACACACATTCGAACCTTTCCCCATGATTTTGGTACAGGTACAATATTGGCTAGCCATGTGGGATATTCGATCACTCGAATGAAACCCACGTTCAACTGTTTGATCACCTCCTCCTTGACTTTGAGCGACCATTCGATGCGGAGCTTTCTCAACTTTTGTTTAACTGGCTTATAATCTGGGAGAGTGGGGATCTCATGCTGAGCTATTTTAGGATCAATACCGAGCATGTCGTTGTAGGACCATGAGAAGACATCCACAAACTCCTTTAGCAATTCTTCGAGTTGTGCGCGCTCATACTCGTCAAGGGTGGCCCCTATCTTAATCTCGCGCAGTTGGCTACTAGAACCGAGATTAACAACAACAGTCTCTTCTTCATTAACTTGAACGCGGTTATGTTGTTTGTTATTAACCTTATTTAAATCAGTTAAGAATTGTTCATTTGCAAAATCATCATCATCAAAAACATGATTAGAATTAAAACAATTAATGTAAGGCACAGCAAGATACTCAAAATCTTCGTTTATTTCATTGATAGGAAAAACAGCATTGAGAACCTCATCAAAAGAGGTCTCGATTACATTCGAGCCAGGATAAACAACAGAAGAAGAAGCAGGGTAAACATTGGGGTTAGGGGAGATTTCAAGAGGTAGAACTGGCGTAGCATGCCAGTTGAGGATAGGTGTATCAACAACTTTGATCAGATGAGAAGGGTCCAGTGATGCAGTGTCTGAGTGAACCATGGAGAGTGCCAGCCCCAGTGTCTGCAAGTTGAAGGAATCTTTAAAATCACTTTCCTCAGTCTCTTCGATATTTTTGATGAGCGGTTGTACGCGGTGTGGGAAACTTTCAGCCCATGGGTAGCTATCTTGGAAGAATATCTCCATTCCAGGGTTCATTTTCTTATCTGTATGGTCATACCATGGTTCGGGAAAGCCTCAAAATGGGAAGTCTTCACCCTCTTTAATGAATTGTCCATTTAAAGAATCTCCCGAGATAGTTTGAACGCAGTCTAACCCTTTCTTTGATCGAGATTGGCGAATCGTTCTGAGCTCTTGTTCTGATGGTTGATATCCCAAGCCGTAAGGAGGGAAAGCTTTCTTCAGTTCGATGGGCTCCAGTATCCCTTGTTGTCTTTGTACTAGCCCCATTCCGGGCGTGAAGTGCATGTTTCTGAACATCTGAATCACATTGACATTGCCATGAGGGTCGTATTCTGGACAAACCCTTTCTTTGAAATCGTCTCCTACCGGGAGTAGAGGTGGCTCAACTCGAAATCCTGATAGGAGCATATCATTTGACCCATGCTGTATCTCAAGAATTGGACTGCTGGTGCCTGCACCCTCTGCATTATCATCGTCACCCAAGATGGTGATGACTCACCCATCGACGAAGAACTTCAATTTCTGATGGAATGAGGATGTGACACCCTTTATACTGTGGAGCCAGGGTCGTTCGAGCAACAGGTTGAAACAGGCCGGGATATCAATGACTTGGAATTCGACGACAGGGTTTATAAGGCCAATCCCTATTGCAAGTTTTATGGATCCCATCACCTCCCGACGGGTATTATCGTAGGCACGCACGGCAGCGTAAGTTGGGGCGAGGTCACTTTCTTTTAAGCCTAGACATTTGAAGGTTCTCAGTGGGCAGACATTCAAAGCGGATTCGTTATCAACGAGCGAAAGTGGTACCACCTTCCCCATAACTTCGATGGAGATGTTGAGTGCATGATTGTGATTCAGCCTAATTCTAGGGATTTCTTCTTCAGAAAATGACAGCATTCGGGTAGAAGTCAAGAACCCGACCAAATTCACCGCCTCTTCTGGTGTGGTAGAAGGAGGAACTATAGGTCCTGTGAGCAACTTGATTAAAGCATTTATGTGCTGCTGGGAAGACATGAAAATCCCACATAGAGTGATGTTAGCTTGAGTTTTCTTCAATTGATCGAGGATTTTTCTCTCCTCGAGGGTCATTTCTGGCATAGGAAGGTCTTCAACGCCCTTCCCCTTTTCATTTGCTGGTAGTGAGTTTGGAATTTGATAATGTCTCCCAGATCTGGTCATGTAATTTACTAAAGAAGGGGAAAACTTAAATCTAGTTTCCTCGTCAATCTCAGGTTGTTCTGCTACCCTGTCTATTTCTCCGGGGAGTTCTTCAAATGATATCATCCCACATATGTCGGTTACTGGGCCATTTCCTCCTGAATCTTGTTCTTCATTTGAAACTTCGAATTCTCCCCCCCCCCCCCCATTCGGTGGCAACAATTCTATTTTCCCTCGTGAAATCAATGCATTACACAACTTCAATGGCTTCCTCACATAGGTCTTCCCATTCTGTGGGGATGTGTAAGGGTTAAGGGATCAGGCGCCCCTGTAGTTTCAAAGTGTCAAGTAACTCGGTGATACTGCAAATGTTGTTGGTTTGCCTGAATGCTTCCGCCATGATCCGGACAACACCATCTAAGCTGACTTCGTCGGTTGGTACCACCCACCTATCTGATTCTCGGGCCCATTTTCGTGCCTCCAAAAATAGCGCGCTGAACCTCTGACAATTGATAATCATCTGTGAGGGCAATTTCAGCCCGAACTCTAGGAGTTGATTTGATACCTCTGACAATTCCAATACTTCCACTTTCAGAACAGGTCCAGACAGTGATGCACGCTCTGGTAAGAAGTGACAGTGCCTGATCAGCGGGGCTAGTAGGGTGTAGGAGGAAATATGGGCAATTTTGAAGAGGTTTAGGAGGGTATAGGGGTGTGATTTGAATTGATGGTTCGAAATTAAGGTTTTCTTCCAAGAAGATGGCATTGGTGTGATTTGGAGTGGTTTATGAGTAGTGTTTCGCTTAGGATTGGCTGGTGGGGCGATGGTACCCCGATTGATGAGATCTTGGATTACGTTCCAAAGGTGAAAGCATTGGTCGGTGGTATGGCCAGCTGTTTGGTGAAAGGCGCAATGAGCATCGGTCTTGAAGTTTCTTGGGAGTGAGTTTGGTAACGGACGGGGATCCAAGGGTTTTATAAGGTTTTGGCTTAACAGGGCTTGGTAAACTTTGGAGAGGGGAGCATGAAGCTCAGTGTATTCCCTTCGGACGGGGGCATGGGGTCTTTCTAGTGCCCATGATGTGGTTGGTTGAGAGATGTTGTTGATGGTTGAGACTGTATCATTGACAGGCTTGTCATACTTTCTAGGGGTGAACTGTCCGATCACCTTCTTCGGTTAAACTTCTGTTTTGGCAAGACCTTCCTCGATTTCTACTCCTGCTTCTCTGAGAGCTCGAAAGTGGGGGTAGTATTGTCCTCCCATGGTTGCTCGAACATGGGGCAAGAAATTCTTCTTCACTTTGTTGACTTGTTCTTCCTCAGATGGCCGATTGGTCATGGTAGCTATTTTTTCCCTCCATTGGGCTATGAAGTTACTGACTGATTCTCCAGATTTTTTTTTGAGCAGCTCTAAATCACGGCGGGTGACCTCGAGCTCTTCGTTGTATTTATACTATGACATGAATTCTCGGGCTACATCCTCCCAACTACGGATTCTGGATTCCTCAAGAGATAAAAACCATCGGAGAGCACTGTCCTTCAAAGTTTGTTGAAACAGTTGGGCCATTACCTCTTCGGAAGCCCCTAGTAGAGTCATGGAACGATGATAACTGCGAAGATGAACAATTGGGGGACCACTCCCTCCTAACTTCTCGATGTTTGGCATCTTGAACTTCTCGGGTAACCTTTCTTTAGGATAAGGATACATATGGGTGTAGTCCATGTAATTCCCAGAGATTTGGACCTGGTCGAACTTCTTAGTGAGCATCTTAAGATCATCTTTGACTTTGTTCAACTCCTCCTCCTTTGGATCAGCGACCACAGGCAGGTTAGCCACAGGCTGGGCAATGTTTGGCATTAGAAGTTGGGAAGGCGGCGGCCCATTGGCAGGAAGAGCACGTGGAGCGTGATGATATTCATCCGGGACCCAGATAGGCTCGGGTGGATCCATAGCACGAGGGAACAGGGCCTCGGGCTCTTGAGGCATAGGAACTTGGTTTCGTTGCATTTCTCGGACCTCAGCTTAGAGGTTGTCAATCTTGGCTACGAGCTGAGCTAGGACTGTTGGCAGATCCTGTTGTATGACTGGTGGTTGATCTACATTCTCCATGGAAGATGGATAGATTTCGAATTCGGAAGAAGTAGTAGAGGAGCGAATAAAAGTCCGAGGTGATTTGACTAAAGACTGAAGCCAATAAGGAGCCGGGCCAAAGGCGTGCGATCGACCTGAGAAGGCGTATGATAAGATTTATTTTTGAGAAAAAAGGAAGAAACTATTTTTGGATTTTTGATAAAGAAGGGAGAAATATTTTTGGATTTTTAATAAAGAAGGCAGAAATGTTTCTGGAGACGGAACTCAGCATGATTATTATGATTATTATGTTCTCACTTGTATTTAATTCTCCTAAATGCAATGACGAACGGGACCCAAGCCTGGAAAAGTGGGGTTTTTAATATATGCAAGGCTACGGTTTGGACTTGTAACTAGGCTCGCGAACAGGGTCCCGTTTTAAAAAATGCGTGAAAATTGGGCGGAAGGCGACCCGGAATTTCGGCAGAGTTTCGGGTTGAAATCGGCAACCTAAAGTGCGTGTCCTAGGGTAGACACCTATATGCGGGTATGCAGCTGGTTGGGTGAATCGGCATGGGTTCCCCCCTTTGGCATGACTTCCACGATATACGTCTTGCTCTTGCGGGGAATCGGTACGTGTGGACAAGCCATTTGATATACCTGAGTGTACGTGAATTGCCTCACCATATACCTCGTGGGTACGGTACGTGTGAGAGAGAATTCGATATACTCGGCATACGTGAACGAATTCCCTATGATATACCTCCCGTCATGACTTCGGTCAAGCGGTACGATGCGGGGCAACCGTTCGATATACGTCGAAGGTACTTGGCCAATGGAAGGTGAGAGTCATATCGCTTAGGCTAACTGCGACCTGCCGGACCAGCGCCCATCACGAAGTGACCCTCCAGTTACTGGGTAAAATTTGGTAAATATCAATGCTCTTTGGTGATATCGTGTGAATCATGCATGATTCTCTTATTAGTATCTTATGATGATAATGCCTTTCTTGATTATGCCAAACAGGGAGCCAATGTACAAGTACCCCAAAAGGTACACCAAGCATGGATGGGTGATGCGTGCAACATGGGGATATACATGTGATGCTAGGTACACGTAGTGTGAAGTGTACATGGAGAATTTTCTACAAGTGTGTGAATATAAGCATAGGCATGGGATATACATGTGATAAAGGGGGATAGGCAGATAGGGGGGGGGGGGGACATAAACAAATATAACATCCATGTAAATAGAATCAAGACCTAAAAAATATAATAAAGAAAATCCCCAGCTGAGTCGCCACTGTGGCCATCCTCAATACCCGCCGCGGAGGGAGGAAGGGATCCTTCGGGTTCCGCTCGTCCCCTCTCAGGAGAGCGCTTCGGCCGGCGTCGATTTGTGAGGTGTGAAGATGTAGAGAGATTTAGAGTCACTAGTCTATTTTACTCAAAATAGACAAAAGAAAAAAGGGAAGCCACCCCGAAGGATGGCATCCAAAGACATACTGGTGCGTGCGAAACCAAATGATTCGAGAAGGGTTCGGAGGCTTAGTTACGAAATGGGAAGGTGTTAGGCACCCATTCCGCCCTTTCGATTTCTCATGGATATTTGCTATTTTCCTTTATATTTCCCCCCGTGATATGTGTGCATGTGTATATATAGAATGGAGGTAGGAATCCTCGACTTGTATCATAGAAAACACAAAGCGAGTCATCCGTAGGAATGTGAGATTAGTGTAGAAAATAAGATTTACGTGATTATCCCTACGTTGACCGTTATAAAGGAACGATAACGCATATGGAATAATACGTTACTAAGAACAAGTATAAATAATATAATGGAAAATGAGATAAAGAGAAGATAGAAAATAAGAGAAAAAGTGAGAAAAGGACTCGAGTTTCGGGTTTTACCCCGAGACGCCTACGTAGCCTATAAAGGCATCAAAGTCCACGTAGTTCACAAATAAACGAGGGGTGGGGTTTAACCCATAAATCCAAATGGACAAATCTCTTATTTGTAAGTGTGTGTGTGTGTGTGTGTGTGTATAGAAAAAGTGTTTTAGTTGTGAGAAAAGTGTGAAAAAAAGTGTGAGAATCCCTACTTGAAATTTATGAGCAAACCCTCTTTTTCTTGTTTTTTGGGTTTTTATTTATATGAAAATAGGAGATGTGCAATAATACTAGATAAAAAAGTGTATTTATGATGTGTGAGATGAGATAATAAAAGTGCTAAGTAAGAAAACAAGTTATTGCAAATTTATGAGAATTTAGGAGAGAGTTTGAGAAAGTTGGACCTTCTTGGAGACCTTGAGCTTGATCTTGAATGTTGAAAAGCATACCTTGCACTTGGATGATGATGGAGAGTGGTTAACTCATCAAGTTTGATGAAAGGGATGATGAAAAGTGGAAGTGAAAAAGGGATTTGAGAGTTGAAATCACGCTGCCTTCGAGAGAGGTTTCTGGGGGTTTTTGGAGAGTGATTTTCTTCTGATCTGAGCTCCCTTGCAAATGAGTCCATGGCCTCCTTTTATATCTCCAGGGGACTGCCGATCGGCTTAGAGCCCATCCTGCCTGTGGGCAGGAAGGTGCCGATAGGCAGGTTCTGGGACCTGCTGTTTGGTAGTGTGTTTCAGGATTTTTCGGAAAATTGGCCGCCGAGGGCAAACCGTTGGTTAGAATCTCGTACGGGGCATACCGTTGGAAAGGTAATTCAGATACCTTCAAAAGTACTTTGAACCTCTCCTGAGTTCGGGAGTTGATTTTGGGTTAAATGTGGCTCGAAAGCGTTTGTCAGTCCGTTGGACGGGGAATCGTTCGGACGCAAATGGAATGTTCGTCCGCATGGTAAGTCTGAACCGCGCACAGGACGGACTGTTAGAAAGTTTAGGAGGTGTACTTCGTCATTCCAAAGAGTTTGGCCCAGTTTGGGGAGTTGACTTTGGTCAACTGGGCCCGAGAAGCATTCGGTGACCTCTCGGAGTCAAACGGATCGTTCGTCCGCACGGTAAGTCAGAATCACGCACGGGATGGACCGTTGGAAAGGGTATTCAGTTCCCTTCGAAGATTCATTCAGCCTTGGTCGAGATGAAGAGTTGACTTGGGTCAAACAGAGCCTGAAAGCGCCTGGTGGCCTCTAAGTAGGGTTTCGGACGCAAACAGATCGTTCGTCCGCATGGTAAGTCAGAATCGCGCACGGGGCGGTCCATTGGAAAGGCTATTCAGTGCCCTTAAAAGATTCCTTGAGTCTCGGTCGAGATGAAGAGTTTGACTTTTGGGTCAAACTGAGCCGGGGAGTGACCGATGGCTTTCAAGTCAGTATTCGGGACGTGACCAGGGTTTACAGTGATGAGTGGAGGAACTAGGGACCTAAGGAGAGTTAGGGGGTAACGGAAGGAGATGTCTACAAAAATATTTTGCTCTTATAGTTTACATTTACCTTTACATTTATCATTTGTTATCCCTATAAGATGGAGAAGGGGAAGAGAATGAAGTTGATAGGCTGGGTTTCGCCGCGACGCGAGAGTCACCTGAGCGCCGGTCATTTTTGAATTTGGCTCACCTGCTCTATACAAAAACCTAAACTTATGACTACACTTAACGGGTGAGTATAGCGGCCAAGTTCGGGTATCGAAAATCCACAGAGACGAGTTGCTAGAATTTATAAGGTTTAGTATTCCTAAATAAAAGTGAAAAATATAAATTATACACAAAAATGAAAAGACGCAAAAAGGGGAAATATTAATCTAGGCGAGGGAAAATTAAACTAAACTAATAAAAGCGGTAAAAGCTATAGGTTGCGTCGAATATCCCTCACCCGAGTTAATTAGTATAAAATGGTTTCATGAGTTGATGAGTTATTAGGACTGCGTCTCGTTTCGACAGTTAATTAAATCAAAAGTTGTCACACTCCTAAATTCGCATAAAAGTCTAATATGATTTTGGCGTCAACAAATACCCCAAAAATTACGCATGCAAGGTCGTAAGCACGAAGCATACATGATATATCACTACACCAAATCCTGCGAATGGTCACGCCGAGTGGGTCATGGCCTAAGTCCGCGACTAGCTGGTCATGGACTTGGGCTGTGACTATATCAATTTTTGGCGTGACCATATTCATTGCCACATTGAGTCATGGATGCTCCGAAAATGGTCACGACCCAAATCCGTGACCATTGTGGGTCGCGGACTTGGGCCGTGACCAGGTTGTGACCATTTTGATGCCTAATTCGCGCCAAAATTCCCTCCAAGCTTAGTCGCGGATGGGTCACGGACTTGGACCGTGACCACTTTCGGGAAAAAAAATTCGTCACGCAATTGGGGTCACGGCTAGGGGCTGAAACCAAATTTTGAAGGGGTCACGGCTTGGGACCGTGACCATACCTCATTCGAAGGGCTGTTGGTCGCGGAGGTGGGACTGCTATTGGTCGCACAAGGGGGTCATGACCAAGATCCGTGACGACTTCTAGGGTAAAAAATTGGCCGTACAAATGGGGTCACGGCTAGAAACCGAAACTAAATTTTAAAGTGGGTCACGGCTTGGGACCGTGACCATACCTTATTCGAAGGGATGTTGTTCGCGCATGGTGGATTGTTGTTGGTTGAACACGATGGGTCACTGCCAAGAGCCGTGACCAGTGCTTATGGGATAACTAATTGGTCACGGAGGTTAGGTCACGGCTCTAGGCCATGACCAGGTCAACATATTAATATACGATTTACTAACAACACACTCAAATTTCTGCCATTCGTGGTTTAGCTTGGACGATTTGGGCGATTTGGGGTTTCGGCTATTTGGGGTTTTTGTTGATTTCATCTAAGATTCGTGAAAGGTATGTGTGTATATGTGTGTGCATTTCGATTTGTTTTGATTTGTGGCAGCTATGGGTGTATGTGAGTGTATGTGTGTGTGTATGTATATGTGTGTATGGATTTCGATTTGTTTTGATTTGTGGCAGCTATTTGTGTGTATATGGGTGTGTGCGTATAGATTAGGACAATAAACCCTAGATTGTATGTGTGTGTATTTTTTTTACAAAATAGTATTCAAAACTCTAGACATTATGTATGTGTATGTGTGCATGTATAGATTATGTTAATAAACCCTAGATTGTATGTGTGTATTTTTTTGACAAAATATTATTGAAAACTCTAGACATTATATATTTTTGACAAAATATAATTAAATGTATTTATAATAAGTAAAAAAAATTACAACCACCTTGTTGTTGGTTATATGTATGCATAGATTTATGTCAAAAAAATATTAGGGTTTAAATAAACCCTAGATTGTATGTATGTATATGTATAGATTATGTCAATAAACCCTAGATTGTATGTGTGTGTATTTTTTTGACAAAATATGCTTGTTTTGTTTTTTTTTTGACAAAATATAATTAAATGAATTTTTTTGACATAGGAATCGCAAACATGTGTGCACATTACTATAGTGAGATATTGTTGGCTTGGTTTTTGGATACTATATTGTATTTATTGAATTTATACTAGTGTCGATAAATGTACATGTTATTAAATTTGTTGGGTATGTTCTTGATTTGCCAATGAAAAAGTATATCACATATCTTGCGATTAATGTGCATTTTTTGACGTTTACGTCAAGATATTATGAGGCTACAACTTGACATGGAACAAATACACCACCGTCGGCTGATCTCTGCTCCACTGCCGGTTGAATCTCCACTCCACCGACCACCATGGCAGGTTCCTATATCTTCCTCTCCCACACGCACGCACACCTACATCAATTTCTGTATGTCGGGGTTAGATCCAGACATCAAGGTGGGTGGTCGGCACCAGATCTGCATTGGGTTTGTGCCGATTGAAGCTGGACAAGGGTTTGGTTGGTCGGGGGTTGCTGGTGGTAGGGTTTTGGTATGGTGGTGGTTGGTTGGAGGGAGTGCAGGAGGCAGAAGCTAAAGGTGAGGTGGTAGTTGAAATGACGAAGGAGGAATTGAAGGGATTGTGATGATGGGAGATTTTTTATTTATTTTTACTTTTTTATTGTTTTAATTTTATTTTTGGGTTAGGATATTTTTTTTCTCTTTTAGGTAAAAAAATGGAGGGAATCCTATTTCTAGGCTTAATTAAAATGAATTAATATTTAAGGGGGTGAATTTGTTGGGTATTTTTTTTAAGGGGTGTCCCATAACTCTTATGGTCCTTATTAACTTTTATGTTGTTTTATGCGCTTTTAAGATTTTGACATCTAAATGTGCAATGTTTACTAGTTCAAGTTATTTAGAAATGTTTCTCCTCAAATTATTAATGATGAAATTGATTATTTACGATTAAGTCGTAAATGTTGTCTTCTAAGTAACAGGAATTCAATTGTTTAATAAAATATGAAATGATAATAATTTTAAGAAACATTCACAACATTACATTGTTATGTTTAATGTGTAGCTGATGAGAGAAAACATTTATTGTTTCAGGTGTTTGTTTTCTTTGCTTCCAGAAACTTCTCGAGAAAATGCAATGGTTAAAGTGTGAGGTGCACTGTCAACTCAATTCTTTTAGTGGATGCTCAAGGTTTGATTTATTGGCTTAATTCTTCAATTATACATTACATATATATTTACTCTCTTTGTCTTTCAACTCTTCGCTGGTTTGTTATTTTATTTTCAAAAAGTTAGACTTAGGCATAAAAAGCATGCCGTCGAATGGTGTACAACGGGGATCCCGGTTTGAGTGTACGACGTAAATTTGAGTGTACGACGGGGATCTCGGTTTGAGTGTACGATCGCGTAGTCACGGGGATCCCGATTTGAGTGTACGACGTAAATTTGCAAAAAAAAGACTTAAGCATAAAAAATTGCAATTGATGGGTGAAAACGTAAAACAACCACAAAACGGTTCCGTAAGTGTCACGAACACCTCTTACGAGACCAATGTGACTCGTAGGAACCGACTGCGTAGTCACGGGGCTCCTGGTTTGAGTGTACGACGTAAATTTGTAAAATGTTAGACTAAAGCATAAAACATGCCATCGAAGGGTGAAAATGTAAAACAAACACAAAACGGTCTCGTAAGAGTCACGAGCACCTCACAGGGAACCAATGTGACTCGTAGGAACCGACCGCGTAGTCACGGGGATCCTGGTTTGAGTGTACGACGTAAATTTACAAAAAAATCGACTTAAGCATAAAAACATGCCATCGAACGGTAAAAACGTAAAACAGCCATAAAATAGTCCGGTAAGAGTCACGAACACCTCGCACGGGACCAATGTGACTCGTAAAAACCGACCGCATAGTCCCGGGCCTCTCGGTTTGGGTGTACGATGTAAATTTGCAAAAAATTAGACTTAAGCATAAAAACTTTCCATCGAGGTGCGAAAATGTAATCCATCCACAAATGGTCTCGTAAGAGTCACGAACACCTCTCAAGGGACCAATGTAACTCGTAGGAATCGACTGCGTAGTCACGGGGATCCTGATTAGAGTGTACGACGTAAATTTGCAAAAAAATAGACTTAAGCATAAAAACTTGACATTGAAGGGTGAAAACGTAAAACAATGATAAAACGGTCCCGTAAGAGTCACGGACACCTCACATGGGACCAATGTGACTCGTAGGAACCGATCGCGTAGTCACGGGGATCCTGATTTAAGTGTACGACGTAAATTTGCACAAAAAATAAACTTAAGCATAAAAAATTGCAATAGATGGGTGAAAACATAAAACAGCCACAAAACGGTCCCATAAGTGTCACAAACACCTCTCACGGGACCAATGTGACTCGTAAGAATCGACCGCGTAGTCACGGGGCTCCCGGTTTGAGTGTATGACGTAAATTTGTAAAAAGTTAGACTTAATCATGAAAATATTCCATCGAAGGGTGAAAACGTAAAACAAATACAAAACGTTCCTGTAAGAGTCACGAGCACCTCGCACGAGACCAATGTGAATTGTAGGAACCGACCGCGTAGTCACGGGGCTCCCGGTTTGAGTGTACGACGTAAATTTACAAATAATTCAACTTAAGCATAAAAACATGCCATCGAATGGTGAAAACGTAAAACAACCATAAAGAGGTTCGATAAGAGTCATGAGCACCTCATACGGGACCAATGTGACTCGTAGGAACCGATCGTGTAGTCACGGGACTCCCAGTTTGAGTGTACGACGTAAATTTGCAAAAAATTTAGACTTAAGCATAAAAACATGCCTTTGAGGAGTGAAAACGTATAACAAACACAAAACGGTCCCGTAAGAGTCACGAAAACACCTCGCACGGGACTAATGTGACTCATAGGAACCGACCGCGTAGTCAAGGCACTCCCGCTTTGAGCATACGACGTAAATTTGTCAAATATTAGACTTAGGCATACAAACATACTTTTATAGGGTAAAAATGTTAAAACAACCCTAAAACGGTCCCGTAAGAGTCACGAACACCTCTCACAGGATCGATGTAACTCGTAGGACCCGGCCGCGTAGTCACGGCGCTCCCGGTTTGAGTGTACGACGTAAATTTGAGAAAAATTACACTTGTGAATAAAAACATGCTATCGAAGGGTGAAAACATAAAACAATAACAAAACGGTCCCATAAGAGTCACGAACACCTCGCACGGGACCAATGTGACTCGTAGGAACCGACCGCGTAGTCACGGGGCTCCCGGGTGAGTGTACGTCGTAAATTTGCAAAAATTAGACTTAAGCATAAAAACATGCCATCGAAGGGTGAAAACATAAAACAGCCACAAAACGGTCCCGTAAGAGTCACGAACACCTCTCACGGGATCAATGTGACTCTTAGGAACCGATCGCGTAGTCACAGGGCTACCGATTTGAGTGTACGACTTAAATTTGCAAAAAATAGACTTAAGCATAAAAACATGCCATCGATGGGTGAAAACGTAAAATAGTAACAAAACGGTCCGGTAAGAGTCACGAACACGTCGCACGGGACCAATGTGACTTGTAGAAGCCGATCGCGTAGTCACAGACCTCCCGGTTTGAGTGTACGACGTAAATTTGCAAAAAATAGACTTAAGCATAAAAATATGTCATCAAAGGGTGAAAACGTAAAACAGTCACAAAACGGTCCAGTAAGAGTCACGAACATCTCGCACGGGACCAATGTGACTCGTAGGAGCCGACCGCATTGTTACGGGGCTCCCCATTTGAGTGTACGACATAAATTTGCAAAAATAAGATTATGAAATCCCTACCTTATAATGTCATCCTGATCTTATGAATTTCAAATAGATATTTAAAGACCTTCTCGTAGGTTAGTCAATTCCACTTGAGAGCATATCCATTATTGAATTCAACATACAAGATCAACTTCCTTTAGACCAACACCCTAAAAACTGTCATAACTAAAAACAGTTAACCATTTATATTATAATAGTTAATGAGTTCATAGTGCTGCTGGGATATGATATTGTGGGACCTAGACAGAATACAAAGATAAAAGAGGCATCTCCACTACAGAAATGGAATGTGAGGTCATTAGAGTAACAAAAATAGTCTATGAGATGTAATGGCACCAAGGAAAGCTACTGCGATAATAGGTTTACTCATGGGGTCTACACCAGCAGTCCTCGTCATGAACTGTGAGTTCATTAGAGTAACCAAAATCAATCATAAGGTGATGATCAGTTAGTGATCAAGTGTACGTGGCAAACTTTTAGTCTGGCAATAAAACTTAGCACAATATGGTGGTCTTGTACAAGCACAAGTACACAGTGATATTCTTGACAGTATATAATGTCAACAAGTTCAATTGTTCGACAATCAGTACTAGATGTTAATTTGAAAGACTCGAGAAATTCTCCCATGAAGGAGCTCGCAAAATGGGTAAGATGTACTAATGAAAGGGAGTACTAAGACTGTTAGCTGGAACAAATCGAAAAACATATTTCACAGCGGCTTTAAAATATCCTCTGGATCATTGTTATCATGTTTTTTTCAAATTCTGTATGTTTATTTATATTGGATGAATTCAATGTTTAGAAAATAAATGTACAACCTTCACTCGTTCATTTGGAAAATGGAGACACGCGTATAGTAAATAGAGAAACATATATTTGATTTCATAGAGCATGATACGTTCTAGAAATCATACATACTGGTACAGGTCCTACACGCGGTTGTGCATCATTAAGTCAAGACCAAATTATGATATTAATTAAGATAGTGCTTTTCTATTGGACATACATACTGGTACAGGTCCTACTCGCTGTCACACTTCTACTTCCACGCTACTAAATACATATAATACACTAGATGGAGGACAACACCGGCTACTCCCTCGCTGCCACAACAGCAGCACCTGCTATTGCCCCAATCCCCCTACTAGTGTTATTGCCCCTGCCCCTGCCCGAAGCCCCTGCTTCTCTTGCTTATGCTGATTCTCCTAGATAAACACATGCTTCTAAGATTTAAACACTTGATCCTCTTACTTATATGATGCTTGAGAAAGTGATACCAAGAATTTCAAGTTACTCTAGAGTTCGACATAAAGTGATTCAACATAATGTAAAGATGGAAAGAGAAATATATATATATATATAACAGTTATATATATAGACTGTTATATATATATATATATAACTGTTATATATATATACACATATATATATATATATATATATACTGATATATACTGTTATATATAACAGTTATATATATATATAACAGTCTATATATATAACTGTTATATATATATACACACACATATATATATATATATATATATATATATATATATATATATATATATATATATATATATATATATATATATATATATATATATATATATACACAGTTATATATATAACAGTTGTTATTGATATGCCCCAAGTGTAACCTCGGCCTAGAGACACCAACCTCGGCCGAGATCATGGCAAACGTTTGACGAGTCTTGGGCGATATCACCCCTCGGCCATATCAAGGTCTGCCCAGGCCGACACTACTATGAGCCTCTCGAAGGGACGTCATAAGGATCAACAGCACTCGCATATGCCTTGAAATGGCAACCTCGGCCATACATAGGCCGAGCCTGCAGGAAGTCACCAGCAACCTCATCAAGCCACCAGTTCAACCTCATATCAGGCCGACCCTGTCCATTGTCTCGGCTAGGTTCAGGCCGAGACCTCCATGGAACACTCAGACTGAACAGGTATCAAGACTCACCAGCCTCGGCCTCACCAAGGCCAAGGTCATGCACCAGACGCGATAGCCGAGCACCTGCTGACATTTGGACGAGGACACGTGGACACAAATCAGTTATAACAAGATTATTCCCCACACGTGGGGAGAATATTGCATCATCATTCTCTACATGTGACAGTGACAGATGGCACTCCCACATTGGTGAGGTAACCACACACATGCTCATTGCATGCATGGGAGGTACATTACACCCCCTAGGTACTATATATAGAGGTCATCCTCTACCTTGCAAAAGGATCCCCAGATATAAAACCCTAGCTGAAACTCTATCTAGATACACAGTAGAGAGAGAAAGCTTGAGAGATTGTATTCATGGCCATTAGTGCCTTATTGCAGTGAGATTGCACACACATAGTGGACGTAGGCCGATCTAGGCTGAACCACTTATATTCTGGTGTTTATTCCTCTTCTCCTCATCTCATTCTCTTACCATTTACATAACTGTGCTGCCATTGCTGTTCTTAGATTGAGCTTGAAAACACCTTACCTGGTGGTACTGATTCCGGCATCATCATTTTGGCGCCGTCTGTGGGAACGAGAAGCTATCTCTTCCTCTTTTTATGCTTAACCTCACCAGAGACTCTGGTGGTGAACCAGGCCTCCCCCTAGCATGGAGCTGTTTCACCATTGAAAGAGGTCCTGTGAGGTACTAAGCTCATCTGCTACTCAAGCTCTATAGTGTTAACATATGGCACCAGACTTACCACCGCCTCTTCCGCCGCCCGGGGTGGAGGGCCTAGTTCCAGTCAGGTGCCCCCCCAGTCCGAAATGGCAGAGGTAGCTGCAGCCTTGAGATCCTTAGCTGCAACACAACAAGCTATGCAGGAGCAATTTTCACAGCTCAGCCAAATTATGATGAGGCCACCTGGAGTCTCACCGGATATGATCACTCCGACGGCTGTTCAGCCTCATCCTCACGCTAGGGGACCACCCCAGACACCAATGAAGGACCAGCCTGCACCCCAGCGGAGAAGGGACGTTGCTGACCCTAGTCGCTTGCGCCTGGGGAGGTAAGGAAACCCTTTCCCAGAGGACAGGTATGACGATCTAGAGGAGGAAGAAGCCCCGGAAGACTGCTGGGAGCCGTATGAGGTGTCAAATAACACTGTACGGCCTCTTAGGCAAAGTCAAGGTTGTGTCGACCGAAGAGGTGAAGAGGCCCAACAAAGAGGGTCGGCCTTTCATAGGTTGAGCAGAGGGCCGGCCTTCGAGAGGCTGGGCCCGATGAATGACCTAAGACAGAGGCTTTCGAGATCAAGGAGCGCAGCAGGCTCTCAGAGAGGGAACAGGCAGAGTCGTCCAGACCAAGGCCGACCCTATGAAAGAAGAGGCAGGGAACAGGAAGAGGTCAACAGCTAACGTGTCGTGGCAGGGGAACCCTCGGTCCATCGCAGGGAGGTGGCAGGGGATAACCTTGGCCAAGTCGATGGCAGAAGACCATGGAATGACTCTATCCAGCTCCTTGAGGAGAAGATAGCAGACCTCATTAAAAGCAGGGACCCATTACAAAGGGGTTACTCAGAGGGCTCCCTATTTATGGCTAGGATAGTGGGCTTCCCAACCCCATCTAAGTTCAAGCCTCCTACAGTGTCTCCCAAGTATGATGGCAACACTAACCCTGTATATCATATTGAGATGTACCAGTCGGCAGCAGACATTTACTCGATACCCGATGAGATGAAGTGCAGGGCCTTCTCTGGGACCTTGACAGGGTTGCACACAGTTGGTTCACCTCTCTTCCGAAGAACTCAATTGATAACTTCAAAGGCTTGGCTGAGCGATTCATCCACAACTTCTGCTTTGGGATGAGACCTCAAAAGAAGACTACCCACCTGCTGTATGTCAAGCAGGCCAAGGGTGAGAGCCTAAGAGACTACATAGCAAGGTTCAACAAAGAAAAATTGGAGGTGGAAGATTATGAAGAGAACATAGCCATGACCGCCCTTATAGGAGGCCTCCAGAAGAGGAAGCTATAGTCGAAACTGGCGGAAGACCCCCCTAGGTCTATGGCAGAGCTGCTGGCAACCGTAGGGAAAGTAATGAATGCGGAGGAGGCAATGGCCGGCAAGTATGAGGATGAGAACCGCGAAGGCAGCGGGAAGTCCCAAATCAAGAAAGAGGGGAAGAAGAGGTCAGGAGATGACAAGTTCGCTCACTATACTCTTCTAACTGTGAGCTGTGAGCACATCCTCAATGAGATTAAGAATGACAGGGCTCTGAGATGTCCAGAGAAGTTGAAAGCCCCACCACATAAGAGGAACAAAAACCTATGGTGTGAGTTCCACCAAGATCATGGTCATGTCACGGATAGATGCTTCGCTTTAAAAGATGAGATTAAAAAGATGTTGAAATCTGGAAAGCTGAGGAAGTATGTGGATGGTAAGGATCCAAAGGGTGGAAGAGATGACCCTAAGAAAAGAAGAAATGACAGATGCCGCGATAATGTTCCGTCTAGAAGAGACGATGATTCAGAAGGAGATGACGAAGACGATCCGGATCTCCCACCAAAAGATGATAACACCCCGGTGAAGAGGGTCGGTACAATCTCCTTTGGTGTTAGCACCATATGTGGGGGATTTGCAGGAGGTGGATCTGAAGTAGCAGATAGGAAGGCTCATGTAGCAGAGGCCAGGTCAGTGGCCAAGCTTGAAGTTGTGAATCTAACGTCTTCCGACACAGTGCTGAAGAGGAAGAAGGTAGACATGGACACCCTCGTAATGGGGTTCTCCAGACTCGACTTCAAGGGTATCTTAGCCCCCCATGATGACCCTTTGGTCATAACAACAAGGATGCATGGGTGCGAGGTACAGAGGATCCTCATAGACGGGGGGAGCTCAGCGGACGTGATGTTCTGGCCTTGCTTCAAGAGCCTAGGTCTTATCAGAGCAAGGCTGGTGCCCTATCATCACCCATTGATAGGCTTCAGTGGCAAAAAGGTCCACCCCTTGGGCATGTATGAGGTGGACGTACGGATGGGTGATGAGTGGCCTAAGAGGCTGACCAAGAAGATAAAATTTTTCGTTATGGACGAGAACGTTTTCTCGGCCTACAACCTCATCATAGGAAGGGTGGCCCTTAAAGAGTTTGAAGTTATGTCATCGACGGTCCATCAGATGCTAAAATTACCGACTCCTTATGGAGTAGGGGAAGTGCAAGGGGACCAGACCACGATGCGAGAGTGTTACTTTAACTCGGTCGAAGAGAGAGAAGCCCATAAGAGGGCAACCACCACTTATAGCATTGACACTCTTGACCCAAGAGATGAAACAAAGTTAAAGAAGGGAGAGGCTGCGGAAGAGGTAGAATCCATCGTCCTCAATGAGGACGAGCCGGAAAAAACCGTCCAGGTCGGTAAGTCCCTAGAGCCAGGAACCAAGGAAGAGCTGATAAACTTCCTCAGGAGGAGACAGAGTGTCTTCGCATGGAGTCACGCAGACATGCTTGGCATCGACCCTGAAATGATGAGCCATAAGCTCAACGTGACCAGGGATGCCAAGCCGATCAAGCAGAGACGAAGATTCTACTCCAGGGAGAAATACGACGTCATTCGAGAAGAGGTCAAAAAGTTGGAAGAGGCCGAGTTCATAAGAGAGGTTACCTATCCGGAGTGGCTCTCAAATGCAGTCATCGTGCCTAAGGCCAATGGGAAGTGGAGAATGTGTGTGGATTTCACTGACCTGAACAGATCTTGTCCAAAAGACAGCTATCCCTTACCTCGGATAGATCAGATGGTGGACGCGACGGCAGGGCACGAGCTTATGAGCTTCATGGACGCGTATTCAGGCTATAACCAAATCTTCATGGATGCTAAAGACTCTGAGAATACAGCCTTCATTACTGACAAAGGGACGTACTGCTACAAAGTGATGCCCTTCGGTCTAAAAAATGCAGGGGCAACGTATCAACGTCTTGTCAATAAGATGTTCGAAGAGCAAATAGGTAAGACCATGGAGGAGTATGTAGACGATATGCTAACGAAGAGCTTGAAATCTTGTACTCACATAGCGGACCTTGAGAAGACCTTCGATGTTATGGACTCGTACAGAATGAAACTCAACCCAGCAAAGTGTGTCTTCGGAGTCGGAGCTGGGAAGTTCTTGGGATTCATCATTAACCAGAGGGGAATTGAAGCGAACCCTGAAAAAATCAAGGCATTACTAGACATGAAGACTCCTAGGAGTATCAAGGATGTTCAAAGACTCACGGGAAGAGTGGATGCCCTTAACAGGTTTGTTTCTAGGGCAACGGACAAGTGTCTTCCGTTCTTTAAAGTTATAAGAAACGCCTTCCAATGGGACGAAGAGTGTGAAAAAGCCTTCAACCAACTCAAGTCCTACTTAGGGTCTCCATGCCCATCGCAGGAGAAAGGTTGTTTGTGTATTTGGCAGTCTCTGAATCAGCCATCAGCGCGGCCATCATACGGGAAGAGGATGGGATTTAAAGGCCTGTGTACTTCAACAGTAAGGCCCTTTAAGGGTCTGAACAAAATTATCCCCGTATGGAGAAGTTTGCTTATGCCCAAATACATGCCTCAAGAAAAATGAATCCTTACTTCCAAGCTCACTCCGTGGTAGTCCTCACTGACTCCCCACTAAGGCAGGTCCTGCATAAACCTGAGAAGTCCGGGAGGTTGATGACCTGGGTCATCGAACTAGGAGAATATGATCTTACCTACCAGCCTAGGACAGCCATCAAAGGGCAGGCCCTCGCGAACTTTGTCACATAATTCACCTGGGAAGAGGCCGAAACAGAGAAAGTCCTATAGGAAGGCAAAGAGACAAACGGTAGTGTCTTCCGAGATCAGGAAGAGGTCATCTCAGGTAAATCCCGGAGCAGAGTAGAAGAGAACGAAGAGGATCGATACCTCTTCAAGAGAGGAATTATGGAAGAAGGGGTCTTCTCATCAGATACAGGCGTCTGGAGCCTCTTTGTTAATGGATCTTCCTGTGATAGTGGAAGCGGTGCGGGGCTAATACTCTCGGCTCTAAATGGCGCCAACATTGAATACGCCTTAAGATTCAACTTCCAGGCCTCAAATAACGAGTCCGAGTATGAGGCCATGATAGAAGGTCTCTTATTGCCAACAACTCTTCGAGTAAAGCGACTCCTACTCCATAGCGACTCAAGGTTGGTGGTCAATCAAGAACTGGGGATATACGAGGCCAAAGACGAAAGAATGGCCAAGTCATTAAAGAGGGTAAGAAGGTTGTTAGAATATTTTGAAGAAGCAAAACTGAAGAGAGTGCCTCGACTAAGTAACAACCACGCTGATGTATTGGCAAGGCTGGCCACGGCAATGAAGACAGATATGGGAAGGACCATTCCGATCGAGGTCTTAGGAAAGGCAACCATCGAGGAGGACGAGGTATGTAACCCTTGTCACAATTTGAACCTAGGAGACTCATGGATCGACCCGCTCGTCAGATACCTAAGAGAGGGAGAGCTGCCTGAGTCCAAGCTAGAAAGGAGAAAGTTGAGATATAGGGCTGCCAAGTTTTCAATGGTAGGAGACGTCTTGTACAAAAAGGGATTTCTATTGCCTCTCCTTAGGTGCGTGCATCCCACGGAAGTCTCCAGGGTCTTACAGGAAGTCCATGAGGGTTTTTTCTCTAGCCACATAGGGGGAAGGCCCTTGGCCAAGAGGATCATCACTCAGGGATACTGGTGGCCTACCTTGTCCAAGGACGCTGCAGACTACGTGAAGAGGTGCGACAAATGTCAAAGGTTCGCCACTATCCCTCATCAACCCCATCAGCCTGTGACGTCAATCTCTCCTCCATGGCCATTTGCGGTATGGGGAATTGACTTAGTAGGACCTTTGCCAAGAGCTGTCAACAACTATAGATTCTTGATAGTTGCCATTGACTACTTCTCAAAGTGGGTGGAGGCAGAGCCAATGATAACAATCACAGAGCAGAAGACCTTCCAGTTCATTTGGAGGAATATCATATGTAGATATGGCCTCCCAAACACCCTCATCTCGGATAATGGGACCCAGTTCAAGAACTCCTCCTTAGAAAAGTATTGCCTAAGAGTAAGGATCAAGCAGTTCTTCTCATCTCCTGGTTGACCTCAGGCAAATGGTCAGACCGAGGTCACAAACAGAACGATCTTGGAAGGGATCAAGAAGAGGTAAGAAGATGCGAAGGGAAGATGGACTGAAGAGGTATACGCTGTGTTATGGGCCTACAGAACCACGGCATGGACACCAACAGGAGAAACCCCGTTCATGCTGGCACATGGCTCAGAGGCCGTCATACCAACGGAAGTAGGACTCCCAACTCATCGGATCAGACCTACGACCCTGACAGCAATGGGGAAGAGAGGAGGCTAGACCTAGATCTTATCGAAGAAAGAAGAGAGGACGCAGAGGTCAGAAAAGCAGCCTACCAGCAGAGGGCAGCAAAATTCTACAACTAGAGGGTGAAGTCAAGACCCATTGCAGTGGGAGACCTAGTGCTAAAGAAGACCATACAGAAGGCAAATAAGCTTCACCCAAACTGGCATGACCCCTACAAAGTAACAAAAGAGGTTGTGCCTGGCACTTACAGGCTAGAAAACCTAGAAGGAGAACCTTTCACTAACCCATGGAATGCTCACCACCTAAAGAGATATTACATATGATGTTGCATAGAGTTTTATGTAAATGTACCATCTTATTGTGAAGAGGTTATTAATAAAGATAAGTTCCCATGACAGTTCTTGCTTCCTTCTTAAATCAGAGATTAATTATGAGGATAACATCTTAGGTGATGACCTCAGACCCTTATAACATCATAATTTGGTGACAAGGTCTGACGTCAAACACCATAATGAGATGACCTTAGACCCTTATAACATCATAATTTGGTGACAAGGTCTGACGTCAGACACCATAATGAGAGGACCTAAGACCCTTAACATCATTAATTTGGTGAAGATTTATTATGAGGATAACGTATTAAGGTGATGACCTCAGACCCTCATAACACCATTCAGTGGTGACGAGGTCTGAGGTCAGACACCATAATGAGATGACCTCAGACCCTTATAACATCATAATTTGGTGACAAGGTCTGACGTCAGACACCATAATGAGATGACCTCAGACCCTTAACATCATTAATTCGGTAAAGATTTATTATGAGGATAACGTCTTAAGGTGATGACCTCAGACCCTCATAACACCATTCAATGGTGACGAGGTCTGAGGTCAGACACCATAATGAGATGACCTCAGACCCTTAACATCATTAATTTGGTGAAGATTCATTATAAGGATAACATCTTAGGTGATGACCTCAAACCCTTATAACATCATAATTTGGTGACAAGGTCTGAGGTCAGACACCATAATGAGATGACCTCAGACACTTAACATCATTAATTTGGTGAGATTCATTATGAGGATAACATCGTAGGTGATGACCTCAGACCCTTATAACATCATAATTTGGTGACAAGGTCTGAGCTCAGACAACATAATGAGATGACCTCAGACCCTTAATATCATTAATTTGGTGAGATTTATTATGAGGATAACATCTTAGGTGATGACCTCAGACCCTTATAACATCATAATTTGGTGATAAGGTCTGAGGTTAGACACCATAATGAGATGACCTCAGACACTTAACATCATTAATTTGGTGAGATTCATTATGAGGATAACATCGTAGGTGATGACCTCAGACCCTTATAACATCATAATTTGGTGACAAGGTCTGAGCTCAGACACCATAATGAGATGACCTCAGACCCTTAACATCATTAATTTGGTGAGATTCATTATGAGGATAACCTCTGAGATAATTACCTCAGACCTTCATAACACCATTCATTGGTGACAAGGTCTAAGCTCAGGACCATTGGTTGAGTTTAAACAAGACCATTGCAAAGACAAGCTTAGAAAGAGGGCTTCAGAGGTTGAAGCTCATTGCAAATTTATTTTTCAGACACCATCACAATGGAACTAAGAATGAAAAACATCACATGACATTCAATGAAAAGAAAGTGAAGATGGTCCTCATCAGAGGTTGATATATATATTCAGAAATTATATGTTCAATGAGTACAGTCAAAAGTTCCACAATGTTAAGTTACAAACAATGATCAAAATAACCTGAGAGTCTGAGGGGGGAACGTTGACACCCTCGGCTTGGTTAGACACCTCGGTCGCATCATCATAAGGGTCTGCCCCTCCAACCTCGGTGACCTCTAATGTAGCATTCTCTGCAGGAGAGACAACCTCTTCCTCAACCTCTTGAAGAGCTTGGGCAAATTGTGGATCAGCAAAGCCAAGACCCACGAAATCAGAGGCCTTCAAAGTGCCGGCCTCTCTCTCTCGGATGTCAGCCCATTTAGTAGTGGCTTTGATACCTCTTTCAAGGTATTCAAAGCCAAACCCCATGAAATCATCAGAGGATTTGTAGTCAGCAATGATCTTCTCAGAGGCGTCCTCAATGGCAGCCCTGGCAGCTGAGTTGACCTTTTGCTGCAGAACATCATCCTTAGCCTTTAATGCAGCAGCATGATCCTTACCGAGGTGGGAGATGTCCCTATCCAACCCCTTCACCTTCTCCTCAGAGCCCTTCAGCTCAGACTTGAGGCGCTCTATCTCTGCGTTCAGAGTACTCTGAACTTTCTCGGCCTCTTGCCCCTTTTGGATGAGAGGCAACTTCCTCAGAGTCCAGTTTGACAAATGGTGCATAGCGGTCAAACACTGCATGTTTAGTAATCATAAGTAAGCTAAAGAAGAATCAGATGTTACACTTAGAAGAATTTTTAATGAAGGATCAAATCATACCTGAACGGCTCTGTGAAGGCCGAACTCAACCAGCAATGGGGTGTCCATAGCCCTGTAGAAGCGTTTGTCAGCCTCGGTCATTACAGAGCCGATGGCATCCAGGGCCTGCATGCTGTGGCCGATTACACTATCAGTTAAATTCAACTGATCCAGCCGAGCTGACAGGATGTCAGCTGAAGAGATAGGGATGGCAGCTTCAGTAGTCTTCTTTCTCGGCCTTTGATCCTCAGGGGCATGATCTTCGGGAGCCCTCTTCTTTTTGGCTGCGGGCTTAGAGGCCGAGGGAGCTGGGGGATGAGCGTTAAGACCTGCTTTTTTGGCAAGTCTTGTCAATCTCGGTGCAGCCATCTCCCAAAGCTCGTCTGGAATATCCCTTGGTCGCTCTGCAAAAAATCAGTAGACCTGAGTTAGATAATCAGATATGAATAAACTCAGAGGTTAAACTTGCAAAATAAAAATGATTACTAAGCTCAGCAAGGGGACTTCCACCCAGACCTGTCCCAGAGAGGAAGTGGGGAGTCATCAGATGTTCAAACCTGACAAATAGACCATTTACCCCCTGATCTTGAAGGGCTTTCACCTTCTATAGGTTTTGTAGACTTAGGTCAGGGTCGGCCCTGGCAGACATGGTGACCTTACCCCACCTCAGGGGCATCCTCTGCTCCAGATTGGACGAGGGAACACATGGGCCAAACTCCCATGGCCCTGAGGCAAAGAAATACCGAGGCTTCTAGTTATGGTTGGAAGTCTGGGTCACGTGAAGCAATTTCTTCTCAGGCCTCCGAGCTACAAAATGGTAGTAGCTCGGATGATTTTTGGCTGAGGAAGGGACGTAACAACCTATAAAGACTTGAACTGGAAGGTCTGAGTGCTGAACATCCTTCCATAACACTATAGACCCTATTAGGATTCTCCAGGCATTAGGAGAGAGTTGGGAGGGGGCCAAATTAATGTAAGAGATGATGGATCTGATTATGGGGTGAATGGGCAGACGGAACCCCAACTTAAACATCTGCTCGTAAAAACAGATTTCGCCTTCTCGGCCATGATAAGCCCTCTCTTACCTCAGAGGTATCCTAAGTTTTATTGAGGGGATAATAGAATATAGGTATCTGAAGCAGAGAAGGTCTACCTCAGTAATAGTACTCTCGATCTCGGCCACCTTAGAGACGTCGACATCGCTCTCAACCTCATCATCATCATCCAACTCAACGTCGGCAGGAGCAGATATTGATGGGTCACTCAGAAACCTCTGAGAAAACTCTGCCCCGGTGACAGCCGACATAGGGATGGCGTCAATTGGTGGTGGAATGGCCACACTCGGCTCAAGAATCTCAACCTCTGAGGAAGACCCTGAGGTGCTTGAGTGGTTATGGGACGAGGCTCGGCTGGAGACTTCGGCCTGATCAGGGGCCTGATCAGGCCTAGGTGTGAAGTCCATGGCCTCTTGAAAGATATCCACAGACATGGGGTCTGAGGTAGAAGATTCAGACTCGGACATAGGTATGGGATCAACAGGAACCCCTGTCTGATAGAAGTTCTCCGGGGGGTCAGGATATATCACCTTCAGAGGTGGTGGAAATATGGGTCTAATGGGAAACTCCTGGGATCTACGAGCTTCCTCCTGTGCTCTTTCTATTTGCCTAATATTTTCTAAAGTCTTCTCCCTAAGAGAGGGGAACTCCTCAAGAAGCTGATATAAGGGTCTGAGCATCAGAGGACGACACTACACTTAGGGATTTTCCTAAACTCCAAAAATTACAAACAATACTGGGTGATAAAAACAAAGGAATCTAAAGATCAAACTACTTAATTTTGTCAAGAAAAGCTCGCCTGAAACTATGGTGGTGTCGCCGGAAAACTAAGAAAGTCGCCGAAAAGTACGAAAATAAGGGTGCTTGCAGGTAAAATGAAGGAAAAAGTATGGTAGACCTTACTTGAGGATGAAATCATAAGGAAGAGAGGAGAAGACGCGAGAAATCACCACCCAAAAGCCTTGAACCAAGGTCTTTCTAGAGAGAGAGAGCTGCTAGAGCGAAAAGGCAGAAATGGAAGAAATGAAGAAGAAAGAGAGAAAGAAGGGTTCAAAACCCTTATATAATTAGGCACAACTCCCAAGGCCCATCATTGCCTTGGGAGCCCCAAAGGGTGGCTGACAGCACACGCCTACCAAGCAAGCATGTTCCAACATTGGACAAGTGGCAAGCAAGTATTGGCTTGTAACAGACAGGCCTCAGAGGTGTAGTAATCCCCTAGTCACTTGCTCTCACATATGACTAAGGGCTGGGGGTGATTGAGACGCCCTAAGTGTAACCTCGGCCTGGAGACACCAACCTCGACCGAGATCATGGCAGACGTTGGACGAGTCTTGGGCACGAGATATCACCCCTCGGCCATATCAAGGTCGGCCCAGGCCGACACTACTATGAGCCTCTCCAAGGGACGGCATAAGGATCAACAACACTCGCATATGCCTTGAAATGGCAACCTCGACCATACATAGGCCGAGCCTGCAGGAAGTCACCAGCAACCTCATCAAGCCACTAGTTCAACCTCATATCAGGCCGACCCTGTCCATTGTCTCGGCTAGGTTCAGGCCGAGACCTCTATGGAACACTCGGACTGAAGAGGTATCAAGACTCACCAGCCTCTGCCTCACCAAGGCCAAGGTTATACACCAGAGGCGATAGCCGAGAACCTGCTGACATTTGGATGAGGATACGTGGACAAAAATAAGTTATAACAAGATTATTACCCACACGTGGGGAGAATATTGCATCATCATTCTCTACATGTGACAGTGACAGATGGCACTCCCACATTGGTGAGGTAACCACACACATGCTCATTGCATGCATGGGGGGTACATTACACCCCCTAGGTACTATATATAGAGGTCATCCTCTACCTTGCAAAAGGATCCCCAGATATAAAACCCTAGCTGAAACTCTGTCTAGATACACAGTAGAGAGAGAAAGCTTGAGAGATTGTATCCATGGCCATTAGTGCCTTATTGCAGTGAGATTGCACACACATAGTGGACGTAGGCCGATCTAGGCTGAACCACTTATATTCTGGTGTTGATTCCTCTTCTCCTCATCTCATTCTCTTACCATTTACATAACTGTGCTGCCATTGCTGTTCTTAGATTGAGCTTGAAAACACCTTTCCTGGTGGTGCTGATTCTGGCATCATCAGTTATATATATACAGTTATATATAACAGTATATAACTGTTATATATGTAACAGTTATATATATAACAGTTGTTATATATATACAGTTATATATATATAACTGTTATATATAACAGTATATATCAGTATATATATAAATGTTATATATATAACTATTGTATATATTACATATATATATATATATATATATATATATATATATATATATATATATATATATATATATATATATATATATATATAACGCAGCCATGGAACCAATGTATATTTTTAGACTTAGACTTAAAAACATGGCGTTAGTGGGTGAAAAGCCGAAATAACCCCTGAACGGCCCCGTGGGTGGCACCAACACCTCTCATGGGACCAATGTAACTCGTAGGAACTGACCGTGCAGCAGCGGCACTCTCGATTTGAGAATTAGACGGTAATTTGCATATTTCTAGACAAGCATAAAAACATGGCGTTAGAGGAGGGAAACTCGAAACAGCCCCCGAATCACCCCGTGGGTGGCACCAACACCTCCCACGGGACCAATGTAATTCGTAGAAACAAACCGCGCAATCGCGGCACTCCCGGTTTGAGAATACGACGATAATTTGCATATTTCTAGACTTAGGCAGAAAAACATGGAATTAGAGGGTGGAAACTCGAAAAAACCCTCGAACGGCCCCGTGGGTGGAACCAACACCTCCCACATGATTCATAGGAACTGACCGCGCAGCCGCGACACTCCCAATTTGACAATACGATGGTAATTTGCATATTTCTAGACTTAGGCTTAAAAACATGGCGTTATTGGGTGAAAACTCGAAACAGCCCCCGAATGGCCCAGTGGGTGGCACCAACACCTCCCACGAGACCAATATAACTCGTAGGAACTGAACCCGCAGTCGCGAGTCTCCCGGTTTGAGAATACGATGATAATTTGCATATTTCTAGACTTAAGCTTAAAAACATGGCGTTAGAGGGTGAAAACCCAAAATTGCACCCGAACGTCCTCGTGGGTGGCACCAATACGTCCCACGGGACCAATGTAACTCGTAGGAACTGACCGTGCAGCAGCGGCACTCCCGGTTTGAGAATACGATGATAATTCGCATATTTCTAGACTTAGGCATAAAAACATGGCGTTAGAGGGTGAAAACTCGAAACAGTTCCCGAACAGCCCCGTGGGTGGCACTAACACCTCGCACGGGACCAATGTAATTTATAGGAACTGACCACACAGCTGGGGCACTCAGGGTTTGAGAATACGACAGTAATTTGCATATATCTAGACTTAGGCATAAAAACATGGCGTTAGAGGATGAAAACTCAAAACAGCCCCCGAACGGCCCCGTCGGTGGCACCAACACCTCCCACGGGACCAATGTAATTCGTAGGAACTAACCGTGCAGCCGCGACATTCCCAGTTTTACAATATGACGATATTTTGTATATTTCTAGACTTAAGCTTAAAAACATGGCGTTAGAGGGTGAAAACTCCAAACAGCCCCCGAACGGCCCCGTGGGTGGCACCAACACCTCCTACGGGACCAATGTAACTCGTAGGAACTAACCCCGCAATCGCGGGTCTCTCGGTTTGAGAATACAATGATAATTTGCATATTTCTAGACTTAGGCTTAAAAACATGGCGTTACAGGGTGAAAACCCAAAACAGCCGCCGAACATCCCCATGGGTGGCACCAACACCTCCCACGGGACTAATGTAACACGTAGGAACTGACCGGGCAGCTGTGACACTCCCGTTTTGAGAATACGATGGTAATTTGCATATATCTAGAGTTAGGCTTAAAAACATGGCGTTAGAGGGTGAAAATCAGAAACAACACCCGAACGGCCCCGTGGGTGGCACCAACACCTCCCACGGGACAAATGTAACTCGTACGAACTAACCGCGCAACCGCGGCACTCCCGGCTTGAGAATACGACGGTAATTTTCATATTTCTAGACTTAAGCAAAACATGGCATTAGAGGGTGAAAACTCGAAACAACCCCCGAACGACCCCACACCAACACCTCCCACTGCACCAATGTAACTCGTAGGAACTGACCCCGTAGTCGCGGGTCTCCCGTTTTGAGAATACGATGATCATTTGCATAATTCTAGACTTAGGCTAAAAAACATGGCATTAGCCGGTGAAAACTCGAAGCAGCCCCCGAACGGCCCCGTGGGTGGCAGCAACTGCTCCCACGGGACCAATGTAACTCATAGGAACTAACCGCGCAGCCGCGGCACGCCCGATTTGAGAATATGACGATAATTTGTACATTTATAGGCTTAGGCATAAAAACATGGCGTTAGAGGGTGAAAACTCGAAACAACCCCTGAACGGCCCTGTGGGTGGCACCAACACCTCCCACGGGACCAATGTAACTCGTAGGAACTGACCCCGCAGTCGCGGTTCTCCCGGCTTGAGAATACGACGATCATTTGCATATTTTTAGACTTAGGCATAAAAACATGTCGTTAAAGGGTGAAAAAGCAAAACAACCCCCGAACGACCCTGTGGGTGGCACCAACACCTCCCACGGGACCAATGTAAGCCGTAGAAACTGTTCGCATAGCCGCAGCACTCCCGATTTGAGAATATGACGATAATTTGCATATTTCTAGAGTTAGGCATAAAAATATGGCGTTAAAGGGTGAAAACTCGAAATAGCCCCCGAATGGCCCCGTGGGTGGCACCAACACCTCCCACGGAACCAATGTAACTCGTGGAAACTGACCGCGCAGCCGCGGCACTTCCGGTTTGAGAATATGATGATAATTTGCTTATTTCTAGACTTAGGCATAAAAACATGGAGTTAGGGGGTGAAAACCCAAAACAGCCCCCGAACGGCTCCGTGGGCGGCACCAACACCTCCCACGGGACCAATGTAACTACTAGGAACTGACCGCGCAGGCGCGGCACTCCCAATTTGGGAATACGACGATAATTTTTATATTTCTAAACTTAGGCATAAAAACATGGCATTAGAGGGGGAAAACTCGAAACAACCCCCGAACGGCCCCGTGGGTGGCACTAACACCTCCCACGGGACCAATGTAACTCGTAGGAACTGACTGCGCAGTCATGACACTCCTGATTTGAGAATACGACGGTAATTTGCATATTTCTAGACTTAATCAAATTATGGCGTTAGAGGGTGAAAACTCAAAACAACCCCCGAGCAGCGCCGTGGGTGGCACCAACACCTCTCAAGGGACCAATGTAACTCATAGGAACTGACCCCGCAGTCACGGGTCTCCCGATTTGAGAATACGACGATAATTTGAAAATTTCTAGACATAGGCATTAAAACATGGCGTTAGAGGGTGAAAACCCAAAATAGCCCCCGAACGGCCCCGTGGGTGGCACCAACACCTCCGACGGAACCAATGTTAATCGTAGGAACTGATCGCATAGCCGCGGGACTCCCGGTTTGAGAATACGACGGTAATTTGTATATTTCTAGACTTAGGCATAAAAATATGCCGTTAGAGGCTGAAAACTCAAAACAGCCCCCGAATGGCTTCGTGGGTGGCACCAACACCTCCCACGGGACCAATGTAATTCGTAGGAACTGACCGCGCAGCCGCGGCACTCCCGGGTTGAGAATACGATGGTAATTTACATATTTCTAGACTTAGTCATAAAAACATGGCATTAGAGGGTGAAAACTCAAACAACCCCTGAACGGCTCCGTGGGTGGCACCAACACCTCCCACGGGACCAATGTAATTCGTAGGAACTGACCGCGCTGCGCGGGCACTCCCGGTTTGACAATACGATGGTAATTTGCATATTTCTAGACTTAGGCTTAAAAACATGGCGTTAGAGGGTGAAAACCGGAAACAGCCCCCGAACGGCCCCGTGGGTGGCACCAACACCTTCCACGGGACCACTATAACTCTTAGGAACTGAACCCGCAGTCGCGGGTCTCTCGGTTTGAGAATACAATGATAATTTGTATATTTCTAGACTTAGGCTTAAAAACATGGCGTTAGAGGATGAAAATCAAAAACAGCCCCTGAACGTCCCCATGGGTGGCACCAACACCTCCCACGGGACCAATGTAACTCGCAGGAACTGACCGCGCAGCTGCGGCACTCCCGGTTTGAGAATACGACGGTAATTTGCATATTTCTAGACTTAGGCATAAAAACATGGCGTTGGAGGGTGAAAACTCGAAACAGCCCCCGAACAGCCCCGCGGGTGGCACCAACACCTCCCACGGGACCAATGTTATTCGTAGGAACTGACCGCGCAGTCGCAGCACTCACAGTTTGAGAATACGATGGTAATTTGTAAATTTCTAGACTTAGACATAAAAACATGGCGTTAGAGGGTGAAAACTCGAAATGACCCCTGAACGGCCCCGTAGGAGGCACCAACACCTCCCACGGGACCAATGTAATTCGTAGAAACTGACCGCGCAGCCGCAACACTCCTAGTTTGACAATATGCTGGTAATTTGCATATTTTTAGATTTAGGCTTAAAAATATGGCGTTAGAGGGTGAAAACTCCAAGCTGCCCCCGAACGGTCCCGTGGGTGGCACCAACACCTCCTACAGGACCATTGTAACTCATAGGAACTGACCCCGCAATCGCGGGTCTCCCAGTTTGAGAATAGGATGATAATTTGAATATTTCTAGATTTAGGCTTAAAAACATGGCGTTACAGGGTGAAAACCCAAAACAGCCCCCGAACAGCCCCGTGGGTGGCACCAACACCTCCCACGGGACTAATGTAACACGTAAGAATTGACCGGGAAGCTGCGACACTCCCATTTTGAGAATACGATGGTAGTTTTCATATATCTAGACTTAGGCTTAAAAACATGGCGTTAGAGGGTGAAAACCAGAAATAACACCTGAATGGCCCCGTGGGTGGCACCAACACCTCCCACGGGACCAATGTAACTCGTACGAACTGACCGCGCAACCGCGGCACTCCCGGTTTGAGAATATGACGGTAATTTGCATATTTCTAGACTTAATCAAAACATGGCATTAGAGGGTGAAAACTCGAAACAACCCCCGAACGGCCCCACACCAACACCTCCCACTGGACCAATGTAACTCGTAGGAACTGACCCCGTAGTCGCGGGTCTCCCGTTTTGAGAATACGATGATCATTTGCATATTTCTAGACTTAGGCTAAAAAACATGGCGTTAGACGGTGAAAACTCGAAGCAGCCCCCGAACGGCCCCGTGGGTGGCAGCAACAGCTCCCACGGGACCAATGTAACTCATAGGAACTGATCGCGCAGCCGCGACATGCCCGATTTGAGAATATGACGATAATTTGTTCATTTATAGACTTAGGCATAAAAACATGGCGTTAGAGGGTGAAAACTCAAAACAACCCCTGAACGGCCCTATGGGTGGCACCAACACCTCCCACGGGACCAATGTAACTCGTAGGAACTGACCCCGCAGTCGCGGGTCTCCCGGCTTGAGAATATGCCGATCATTTGCATATTTCTAGACTTAGGCATAAAAACATGGCGTTAGAGGGTGAAAACCCAAAACAACCCCCGAACGACCCTGTGGGTGGCACCAACACGTTCCACGGGACCAATGTAACTTGTAGGAACTAACGCCGCAGTCGCGGGTCTCCCGGTTTGAGAATACGACGATCATTTGCATATTTCTAGACTTAGGCATAAAAATAAGGCGTTAGAGGGTGGAAACCCAAAACAACCTCCGAACGACCCTGTGGGTGGCACCAACACCTCCCACGGGACCAATGTAAGCCGTAGAAACTGACCGCGCAGCCGCGGCACTCCCGGTTTGAGAATATGACGATAATTTGCTTATTTCTAGACTTAGGCATAAAAACATGGCGTTAGGGGTGAAAACCCAAAACAGCCCTCGAACAGCCCCGTGAGTGGCACCAACACCTCCCACAGGACCAATGTAACTCGTGGAAACTGATCACGTAGCCGCGGCACTCCCGGTTTGAGAATATGACGATAATTTGCATATTTATAGACTTAGGCATAAAAACATGGCGTTAGGGGGTGAAAACCCAAAATAGCCCCCGAACGGCTCCGTGGGTGGCACCAACACCTCCCACGGGACTAATGTAACTCGTAGGAACTGACCGCGCAGCCGCGGCACTCCCTGTTTGAGAATACAATGATAATTTTTATATTTCTAAACTTAGGCATAAAAACATGGTGTTAGAGGGTCAAAACTCGAAACAACCCCCGAACGGCCCCGTCGGTGGCCCCAACACCTCCCACGGGACCAATGTTACTCGTCGAAACTGACCGCGTAGTCACGAGTCTCCCGGTTTCAGAATACGATGATCATTTGCATATTTCTAGGCTTATCATATTTCTAGACTTAGGCATAAAAACATGGCGTTAGTGGGTGAAAACCCAAAACAGCCCCCGAACGACCCTGTGGGTGGCACCACACCTCCACGGGACCAAAATAAGTCGTAGGAACTGATCGCGTAGCCGCGACACTCCTAGTTTGAGAATATGATGATAATTTGCATATTTCTAGAGTTAGGCATAAAAACATGGCGTTAGAGGGTGAAAACTCGAAGCAGCCCCCGAATGGCCCCGTGGGTGGTACCAACACCTCCCACGGGACCAATGTAACTCGTGGGAACTGATCACGCAGCCGTGGCACTCCCAGTTTGAGAATATGACTTTAATTTGCATATTTCTAGACTTAGGCATAAAAACATGGCGTTAGGGGGTGAAAACCCAAAATAGCTCCCGAACGGCTCCGTGGGTGGCACCAACACCTCCCCAGGACCAATGTAACTCGTTGGAACTGACCACGCAGCCACGGCACTCCCGGTTTGAGAATACGATGATAATTTTTTTATTTCTAGACTTAGGCATAAAAACATGGCATTAGAGGGTGAAAACTCGAAACAACCCCCGAACGGCCCCGTGGTTGGCACTAACACCTCTCACGGGACCAATGTAACTTGTAGGAACTGACCGTGCAGTCACGACACTCCCGGTTTGAGAATACGACGGTAATTTGCATATTTCTAAACTTAATCAAAACATGGCGTTAGAGGGTGAAAACTCGAAACAACCCCCATGCAGCCCCGTGGGTGGTACTAACACCTCCCAAGGGACCAATGTAATTCGTAGGAACTGACCCCGCAGTCACGGGTCTCCCGATTTGAGAATACGACGATAATTTGCATATTTTTAGACTTAGGCATTAAAACATGGCGTTAGAGGATAAAAACCCAAAACAACCCCTGAACGGCCCCGTGGGTGGCACCAACACCTCCGATGAGACCAATGTTACTCATAGGAATTGACCGCGTAGCCGCGGGACTCCCGATTTGAGAATACCACGGTAATTTTCATATTTCTAGACTTAGGCATAAAAATATGGTGTTAGAGGGTGAAAACTCGAAACAGCCCCCGAACGGCCCCGTGGGTGGCACCAACACCTCCCACAGGACCAATGTAATTCGTAGGAACTGACCGCGCAGTCGCGGTACTCACGGTTTGAGAATACGACGGTAATTTGCATATTTCTAGACTTAGGCATAAAAACATGGCGTTAAAGGCTGAAAACTCGAAACTGCCCCCCGAACGGCCCCGTGGGTGGCACCAGCACCTCCCACGGGAACAATGTAATTCGTAGGAACTGACCATGCAGCCGCGACACTCCCGATTTGACAATATGATGATAATTTGCATATTTCTAGACTTAGGCTTAAAAACATGGCGTTAGAGGGTGAAAACTCAAAACTGCCCCCGAACGTCCCCGTGGGTGGCACCAACACCTCCCACGGGCCCAATGTAACTCGTAGGAACTGACCATGCAGCCGCGGGACTCCCAGTGTGAGAATACGACGGTAATTTGCATATTTCTAGACTTAGGCATAAAAATATTTATATGTTGATAATTTTAACTCATATATACAATTTTTCAGCTTGATTAATTTTTTAGTAAAATTACTTGGTTACTGATATTTTTTTTATGTATCCTATCATTTGTAGGATTTTTGCACGCGGAACAAATGAAGGAGGCAATGGTTTACAACATGAAGGTTGTTTATATGTTGTGGACATTCAGGATTTTGTTTTTTTATGTGTTACAGCCGTGCGAGCTTTTATTATTTATTTTTATGGCCGTGCGGACTTTTATAATTTGATTGTTGAATTTTATGGCCGTGCGGGTTTATAATAAGCAGATTTTACATTTACAGGTTTTGGAATGTCAAGAAAATGGAGAAAACTCTGCCCAATTTTTTTTTTGGTATATGAATTATTAAGACACGTAATATTTTTAAGTTTGTATATATATATTTTGTTTATTCACAACGTTCTCGATTCGCAATTTGTGATTTTTTTTATTGTTTTGCCAATAATAAATATTTGTAACACCTGGTATGCGTCCAACGTTACACGTAGCAACTGAGGTGCACTCACTGGACTCCCAATTTTAGGATTGGACAAAAAAATACATTTTTTTAAATTATAGTTAAATATGGTCATGGACTTTGTCCATGACGATTTTTATTTTTTTCGGCACGCATAAAAATGGTCGCGGCCAAAGTCCGCGACCATTTTTTTCGTCACGGTTGTGGGTCACGGACTTGGGCCGCGACCATTTTATTTTTATTTTTTTGTCACGGTTGTGGGTCGCGGCCAAAGTCCGCGACCAATTTGTCACGGTTGTGGGTCACGGATGAGGGCCGCGACCAATTTTTTATTTTATTTTTTTGTCACGGTCGTGGGTCGCGGACTTTGGCCGCGACCAATTTGTCACGGTTATGGGTCACGAATGAGGGCCGCGACCCATCACGACATGGGTCACGACCTAAGTCCGCGACCATCTGCTGTGACCCCTCTCGACCGTGACCATTTTCTGGTCACGGACTTGGGCCACGACCCACGAAAATGGTCACGCTCGAAATGGTCACGACCCAAGTCCGCGATCCACAACTTTGGTCAGGGATTTTGGCCATGACCAATCGCCAGTTTTGGTGTAGTGTATCCCGTCAAATCTCCTAGGCATAATAATTAGGATAACGCACTCGAAATAGACCCGTAAACACCATCACCAAAGCAAAGCAACATGTTAACCCGAAATGAGTTCAATCTGACAAAACCTAGACTAAATTAGCTAGAAAGCATGATAAAAACGTGACAAATGAAAGCAGTAAATAAATGCGATAAATCTACACTAGAAAGCCCGCAACTAAAGCACGTAAATAAAGCATGTAAACCTAATTATGAAAGCAAGTAAATTAACTACAAAGCAAGTAAAGAAAGTAAGATAACTAAATTAGTAAGCTTACATACATCAAAGTGGGAAAAACAACAAAAGTGGTGGAGTAGGGCAAAGCTCCATACAAACCCTAAACTAATGTGAAATGTAAGATATTTCTCTCAAATGAGAGAAATGAGTATTTATACAAAACCCCCCCAAATGGCAAACTTGTAAATTAGAAAAGCTGAGAAAATCAGGGGATCGATTAATCGACCCCTTTGGTCGATCGATCGATCTGGTTTCAACCCACTATCTAAGCTCGAAGGCAAATATCTTAAGGTTCAATCGATCGGCCCTTTTGGTCGATCGATCGATCAAGCACGTCTGCACAAAGCTCCCCCCTGTTTTGGTTCATTTGCAATTCTCTTCTGCTAAAATCGCTGTAACAATTTCGTTAGGGATCGAATTTGCGCACCGTTTATGGCCATGTGAAGCTTGCGAAGAGGGATACATCTTCTGCATATATTTTGGGTCAGATGCCCAAACTTTGAATTGACTAAAATGCCCTTAAACGTGCGATTGCGTAAGAAAATTAGTGGGAATGCGTCCAAACTTCACACTTAGCATCCAAATACCTATAAAAGCTCAATTAACCCCTGCAAAGCATGTTAACATAGAAATATGAGATTGTCTGATTAACGAGCATAAATATAGGGAATAAGATACCCGAGGGGGATAAATGCGTAGGTTTGAAGGATGAAATACGCAATATTTGCGTATTATCACACCCCCTAACTTAAACATTGCTAGTCTCTAGTAATGAAATGGGATACAATAAGAACTACAAGCAAACCAAAAGCAGGATACAAGTACAAAATGGGAAGAAAAAGTAAAAAAAAAAAAGAAAAAGCCACTTTCGTGGGCGAACGATTGCATTTAACATATGCAACAAGCCATTAAACCCCTAGGTTACCCTAGTGGATGAGTGTCCTCTCGTGAGGGTTTTTAGGGATGAAACCCACAAACATCATATGGTTTCCTTAAAATATGCCCAATCCAACATGCGACAAGCCCAACAATAGCGAATAAGATTTCATACGCATTATTAGCACAATGAACGAATTCAAACAAAAGTACAAAATCATTAACATTATATAATGCACCTCATAGAATTGAAACCTTAAAATGTGGGAGGGGAGCGAGCACATGCAAAATGTGATTTGGTAAAAACTTAAATAAATCGGATACTAGATAAAGCAAGCATATATTCAATCCTCACGGGCATTACACTCATTAAGTGAATTCACTCGAAACAGGGAGTTAACACACGAAACATGTGGGCATAAAGAGTAAATGTAAATGGAAACTAGGCCGCGCACATGTCACAAATGGAGAATGCTATATAGAAAATGAAAAACTGTAAGCTCAATGAAAGATACCGCTCATTAAAAGAGGAAAAATGCATTTTCATAGATTATTAAAACTATTATGACTTTTAAATTAAATGCACCCTAAGATCACATAGGACTTGATAGGGTTATAATGTAGGCTAGGCTAGGGTATGAAACGAAGGATATGTATGTACGGATTCAAAGTGTTCGGAATGAAAACTTAGAATAATGGGAAGAACGAACAACTTCCATAAAAGTCATTAGATATACAAATGGGGAGAGTAATCAAAGCTTAAAGAACACTATACACAACATATACAAATTTCTCTTTCTTTTCTTTTCTTCTTTTTCTCATGTTTTCTTTTGTTTTCTACTTTCTCTTTTTCTCTTTTTTTCACATCTCTCTTTTCTTTACTTTTCACACTCTCACATTCCTAAATTGCAACCGCAACATAATATCATTCAATCCCAAACAACATTCCAAACAAAGGTATGGAAGGTTTATATATGGTTTTAACTCGAATTTAGAGTTGGTTATGGGATTGGGGTTATGAAACGAAAGGCTATATTAAGGCTCAAAGAGGTTGACTAAGGGAAACATATAAGGTGAGGTCAAGGCTAACATGGGTGATATAACAAAGATGGCCTATGATCATTTCCTAAAGTTTACGCCATTCTCGAGTGTAAGGACACAAATTTCCAATTGAGTCCCTTGTTGTTTTGGCTCAATTCCGGACAAAAATGTTTGAGTCATAGGATAGAATACTTGACCATCCTTCAAGCCTATGACATGAAAGAGTTGAAGACCTAGCGGCCAAGACTTATAAATCTTCATCATTGCCGAGTCTTAAGTGCCATGTTTCTACGTCATCAACAACATATTCCATAGTCTCCAAAAGGTATGAATTCATTTCTATATAAATATAGGGAGACGTGGAATAATTTTATATTGGGTGTACGTTTATTTTAAAGTAAGGTTTATTTTCAGAATGTTTATTTAAAACTTTAAAATAAAGTTTCAGGGCTAAAATCAAATTTTTAAGCTTTCTGTTTTTTGTTCGATATTGTCGTTCGAACGAGTTTTTCGTTTGAACGAGAATGTCGTTCGAACAAGGTGTGCCAACTACTTGCCACTAGAACTTCGTTAGATAGTTCGTTCGAATGAAATTTTGTTCGAATGGAAATGTCGTTCGAACGGGATTTCGGTGGGAACAGTTATTGGCATTTTTTGGCATTTTCCCACTACTTGTCCCCACTAAATTTTGACAGTTTAAATCTATTTCGAGATAGGAATTTTTCTAAGAACTCTTTCAATCTCTTAGTGAGTTTTTGAGAGCTTAATTATTTCATAAAAAGTTCCTTTGGTTTTTGTTATTCAAATTGATTCATTCAAAGAACAAAACCAAGGTTACACCCAATAAATAATGTTTTAATCCAAGTTTATATATATATATATATATATATATATATATATATATATATATACATCTTGCTTGGAGAGTTTGTTTGGAACCGAATTCATCTCTACCGTTAAAGAGAGTTTAGGTTTGCTTCTACATCCCATAAAAGAAGAAGTTTATTTGCTGCGGCATTCTCATACCGTGAAAGGCACCATGTGTGGTTAACGGGTTCCTAAAAGTTCGATCGGTGGATTTCGAGACCGCGGTGGAGATCCGTGGTTATTTTCTAGGTAGAGGTGTATACAAGAAGGAGTGTCGGGGCTTGGATGGAGTTAAGTCGAGATTTGTAAGTCTTACTGTCTTGTATTTGTAAAACTGTACTTAGTGAATTTGAGGCTAGGGTCGTCCGAGCTTTTTTTTCGTTGTGAATTTTTCCTCGTACATCGCGGCGTAGTGGTTTTTTATTTATTTTATCTTGCTATATCACCTAGATGTATGCTTAAGGCTAAAAAATAAAATTGGTTTAAATCACTACTTGTTTAATTTAGTGCAAATTGAATTTGGGTAAATGTTAATGTAATTAAAGTCATCACTCAATTTTTTAAAATTGGTTTGGCCTAATTTGGTTATATTGAAAATATGTTTTAGGCAAATTTCTAGGACTTGAGTTGTGTTACTATGTTAAAGTAAAAAATTCATTTGTTAATTAATTTAATTTCCCTTTGAACTTTGTTTAATTTTAATATGTAAAAGAAATTAAAATTTGGTATTTGTGTGTGTTTATTTGAACCATCTTGCTTCCGCATCTTTAAAAAGGAAATTACTTTTTGTGGTAAGATTTTAAAATTGGGGGCCTCGTGTTCCAACAAGTGGTATCAGAGCATTGATTGAGAAAAACTTGCATTTCAAATTGGTCTCAGAGCCGGAGCGCTAATTTATCGCGTCAAAGATCCATTTTTTTCGGCTTTTATAATTTTTATGCTCCTTGCATTTTTAGGTGGTTCATTTTTTTACTCACACTCATTTTTTTGTATCTCTCGATGGGACGTCTAAATGATAATTTTTCCATTTCTAATGATAATGAAGTTTTTGCTATTCGAGAGGAATTTAATGGGCTTAATAAGTGTAATGAAAAATTAAGAGAATTAAATTTGAGATTTGCAAAAAGAATTAAATGTTTTGAAAATGAAAACTCTTGTTTTAAAGCTAAAGTTGAGTTTTTGCAAACCTCCCTATCTCAAAAAGATATTTTTGGTGAAAAGCTCATGGACATAAATTACAATTTTAATATTTTAGAAATGTCCAAGAAAGAGAGTGATAGTCGAGAAAAGACTCTTAGGGTCAAGTTTGCTCACATCGAGGGGGAGCGTGATAACCTTCTAGGTGTAATTAAAAATTTAAAGAAGGAGTCCCATAAATTTGAGGAGTCTAATTTATTACTTGAGTCCAAAATTTTAAAAATTAAAAATGATTTACTTGTCCCGAGTAGTAGTTGTAATGGTTCTAGCTCATCTTGTTCAAATATTTCCGCTGCTAAAGCTAAGACCATTATTTGTTTTAGAGGGTCAACTTTATCCAAGGACTTTAGAAAAGGTCACACCTTAGGTAACATTTATCGTGTTTACACATGCTTGCATTGTGGTAGGAAAGGTCACCTTAGGTCATTTTGTTTTGATCTTAAAAGAATCCATAGGATGTCTATGTCTAGCATTTCATTAGTTCCCAAATCCCATCATTTTAAATATACATCTATACGGGTTAGGAAATCTTTTTTAGACGTGATAGATATTAGATTTGTTGATTCTCATTTGCTTTCACATGAAACCTCACATGTTAAATTTAAAGGTTGAATGTGTTAGTTTTGTTTGCATACTCTAGCTTTTTGTGCTTTATATTATATATCATTTCTAGGTGTATGCGTGTTTAGTCATTTTCTAGTCATTGCTTTATTTTATATCTCATGCTAGAAATCATGACTTGCTTATCTTTTGTATTATATTTTTTTCCATTATAGGTTGCATTTAATGAAAAATACAAAAAGATTTTTTTTATCATTTGTGTTTCACCTTTGAGTTATCTAGGCCTAATGAAAATTACAAATGATTTTTGTTTGTCTTTTGAGTAAAAAAAATTATTTTTTGGTTAAAAAATTTGAAAAACTCAAAAAGATTTTATTTTGTGTGTATTTTGGTTTTACACACATTTTGTGGCATATGTTTTTGTTTGAATCCTCATTTCGCTCTCATGTGACTAGAACTTTTGGTTAGAATTTTAATCCTTAAAATACCATGCTTACATGTAGTAGCTTAAGTTTGACTTGCTTAATAGATTCACTTTTATATGCCTTTACACACATGCACAAGCCTTTTGAACCTTAACTTCTCATGTTATATTTGAGCTTTGTGAGGTGTTATCCTACCAATCTAGTCATTTACATACTATGACCTAGGAGGACTAGTGCATGTCAAAATCCGTTGCACGTGAGATTTGTGAGATATAAAGGATAATATGTATAAATGTGCACGGGGAAGGGCTCCGAAAGGAAAAATATTATCCTTTGCGAGTAAGCCACCGTTTGAATGGACCTAAAAGAAATACGTGGTCCAAAGGCCTAAAAGAAAATATGGCATTAAAAGAAAAATAATTTGCCAAGGCCTAATTTGTTTAGTTGATTTATTCATTCAAAAGAATAACATATATGCTTATTGAGGGAGTTTGGATGATATATCAACGGTTTGCACAATGTCCGTTTATCCTAATTGGTCTTTAAATGTTAAGACTCTATTGGTTTGTATAATCATCAAAATGCTAGGCTTGTATGAATTGTGTTTGTTTGTTCATTAGTTCACTTTATCCTATCACATAAAGGCTAAATTCTAGTTGATAAAGTTTTGCAATCAAATGCAAACTACGTGAACACGTTTAAGTGATTGGGTTTTAATTCATTGGTATCTTGCTCACATCCCTTCACTTCCATTTCCATCTGACACATTTATGCTATAAGAGTGTGAAAAACTTATGTTATTTAGTTTTGTGTCATTTTGGTGTTTATATCTATATGTGTGTACTTATGCTTAGTTTGAATCTATTGTGTATACATATATATGATATTTTGTTTTTTTTCAGTCTTTTCCATGATTAGCTAGTTCATTTATGCTTTTACTTCATTTTTGGTATCTATCTTGTTGCGAATTTTGTTTCGATATCACATTCTTAGATTACTACAATCAATTGATATCTTTCGTTATCGCATCATAGTTGATATTCATATCTTTATGTGGATTAGTTGAATTTGAGTTTCCCACGTGCTTTAATGTTCTCATCACTTTATGCACTATTGCATGTTTTAGCTTGTTATCCAATTTTATTTATCCCTTGTTTAGTTTAGGGGGTGTATAAGCTTTAATTGGGGGAGATAAATTAATTTTTGATTCTTTAGTCTTTGTCTATTCCTGAACAAAAAGGGGGAGAATGATAGGGGGAGAATGATAGGGGGATAAATGGTATCTAATCCTATTATTATCGTATCTAAGTTTAGGTGATTTAACTCAAGGGGAGTCGCGACCTTCTTAGGTAGATCATTTGATAAAGGGGGAGAATTAATGTGTTGCTTAAGTGTTCAGGTATTGTAAAGCGACATCTATTTCAAGTAGCAAAGCGTTTACTTCTAAAGTGGTATTTAGAGTCAAGCATTGTACTCTTTATTTTGGGTGGGATATTTTTGAGTCTAGTGATCTTGACAGCCCATTAGGATTTTTGTTTGGTTTTTGTCCCGGAATAGTCAAAGGGGGAGATTTGTAAGGACACAAATTTCCAATTGAGTCCCTTGTTGTTTTGGCTCAATTCCGGATAAAAACGTTTGAGTCAAGACTATGACATGCAAGAGTTGAAGACGTAGTTGTCAAGACTTATAAAGCTTCATCATTGCCAAGTTTCAAGTTCCATGTTTCTACGTCATCAACAACATATTCCATAGTCTCCAAAAGGTATGAATGCATTTCTATATAAATATAGGGAGACTTGAAATAATTTTATATTGGGTGTACTTTTATTTTAAACTAAGGTTTATTTTCAGAAGGTCTATTTAAAACTTTAAAATAAAGTTTCTAGGCTAAAATCGATTTTTTAAGCTTTCTGGTTTTTCGTTCGATATTGTCGTTCGAATGAGTTTTTTGTTCGAACGAGAATGTCATTCGAATGAGGTGTGCTAATGACTTGCCACTAATACTTCGTTAGATAGTTCGTTCGAATGAAATGTCGTTCGAATGAGATTTCGATGGGAACAGTTATTGGCAGTTTTTTGGCATTTTCCCACTACTTGTCCCCCCTAACTTTTGACAGTTTAAATCTATTTCGGGAGCATAATTTTTCTAAGAACTTTTTCTATCTCTTAGTGAGTTTTTGAGAGCTTAATTCTTTCATAAAAAGTTCCCTTGGTTTTTGTTATTCGAATTGATTCATTCAAAGAACAAAACCAAGTTTACACCCAATCAACAATGTTTTAATCCAAGTTTCTATCTATATATAAATACAACTTGCTTGGAGAGTTTGTTTGGCACCGGATTCATATCTACCGTTAAAGATAGTTTGGGTTTGCTTCTACATCCCATAAAAGAATAAGCTTGTTTGCCGCGACATTCTCATACGGTGAAAGACACCATGTGTGGTTGGCGGGTTCCCAAAAGTCCGATTGGTGGATTCCGAGACCGCGATGGAGCTCCGTGGTTATTCTCTAGGTAGAGGTGTATATAAGAAGGAGCGTCTGGGTTTGGATGGAGTCAAGTCGAGTGTTGTAAGTCTTACTATCTTGTATTTGTAAAACCGTACTTAGTGGATATGAGGCTAGGGTCGTCCGAGGTTTTATCCCGTTGTGGGTTTTTCCTTGTACATCGCGGCGTAGTGGTTTTTTGTATATTTTATCTTGCTATATCACCTAGATGTATGATTATGGATAAAAGATAAAATTGGTTTAAATCACTACTTGTGTAATTTGGTTCAAATTGAAAATAGGTAAATGTTAATATAATTCAAGTCATCACTTAATTTGTTAAAATTGGTTTGTCCTAATTTGGTTATATTGAAAATATATTTTAGGAAAATTTCTAGGACTTGAGTTGTGTTACTATGTTAAAGTAAAAAATTCATTTGTTAATTAATTTAATTTCACTTTGAACTTTGTTTAATTTTAATTTGTAAAAGAAATTAAAATTTGTTATTTGTGTGTGTTTAATTGGACCATCTCGCTTCCGCATCTTTAAAAAGGAAATTACTTTTTGTGGTAAGATTTTAAAATTGGAGGTCTCGTGTTCCAACAAGTGGTATCAGAGCATTGATTGAGAAAAACGTTCATTTTCATCGAGTCAAAACAAACTTTGAAAATCATGCTCAAGTAACACATTTAAAGAAATAAACTCAATTAATGAACGATCAAATGAAAGAATAGAGAGATTACCAACGACTGTAACATTTTCAACGAGGAAAGAATAGTGTATACACTCACAAACGACGAAAGGTACAAAGCTTACTCGGTGTAAGTCTATGCAATGCAATAAAAGATTACCGAGTTATAAAAATCTTAAACCAAATTAATAAAGCAAGAATGATGCATGTGCTCATGGGATTAAAGTTTAATTAATAAAGTTATTCATAATATCAATGATTGAGGACTAAAGTCTAATAACTTCTAAAATCGAGAACATGCATCATTGAGTTGTCTATTGGATCGGGCAATTATTAAAATTTATCATCGAAAACAAAGGCAAAATGCCCAAAAAAAGAGAAAAAAGAATGAAATCTTTTTTAAATTATTTAATTTTTCTAAGAAAAGAATACTAAGTAACTAACATGTGACCAAAAACATTGACTAAATAAAGAAATGGATAGAATATCCCACATCCCCTAACTTAAAACCTGACATTGTCCTCAATGTGAATTAAGAACCAAGTTGAAGAGAGGAAAAGAACGATATTACCGAAAATTGGAGCGATCCCCATAAGAACAAGTCCAAAGAATCTACAAAACAAGTTAGTACCGAGCATATCAAAAACAAATAACAAAAAGTTAACTAATTACAAGAGACTAAATTAAAAGAAAGAAAAAATAAAAACTAACTATATACAACCTACTATTTAGGCTTCAAACTAACTGTACACTAGAAGTCTAAATAGTTAAGGGTCCACCATGAAAAAGATTTGACTTTGAAGGATAATCGGTGTAACCTCACTCTCAAACATGCCTTCCGAAAAATATGAATTCCGCTTGAACAACGGAAGGCATGTGCAAGGCAGAAGAAATGAACCTTCGCTAATTAAAAGTGTTAGAGGGATGGTGGGGAATTTGGATTGAACGGGTGATAAAAACATATGGGGATCGAGCAAAGCCAAATATCCTCCCCAGATTTTGAAATTGGAATGGGAGGTGGCGCACACGAGGGCCAAAGATTCCCTCATGGAAGGTGACTCGAGAAAGTACTCCTCATTGACGAAAAGGTTTAACACGTTAAAGTTTGAAGCCGATTCATCGGGTACTTGTGACGGTGTGATAACGGAGAATGAAAATGGGGAGGAAAGAAATTCAAACTCAAGAGATGAGTCATCATCACTTGAAGATTGAGTTTTGAAGGAAATAAGATCATTCTCAATGAAATGTTCTTCTTTGGGGGACAAAGAAGAAATCCTTTCATTGCAAATAGATATTACTTCCATTTCATCCTCACTTTTATTATCTATTATGCAATGGGAAAAGTCAACAATGATTTGTTCCAAAGTAGGCACAAAGTCCTCAATTGGTTCAAAACATTATTTGACTTCAAAAGTCTCGGAAGCAAAATCGTCGTCGAATTCAAATAATAAATCCAATGCATGCTCCTACAAATGATTTTCTTCCCGATAACCATTTTCAATTTTCTCATTTTCAAGCATGCGCAAACCCTCACCGAATGTCATAGGTCGAGGAGCGGATACTGGAAAATGCGAACTTTGAAAATTACCATCGGACTTAAACTTGAACTCATTATAAGAATTTTGAAAACTACTGCAATTCGTTTCAAAATTCCAATTATAGGGAATTAGAGGTCCAAAATCATTATCATCATCCTCAAAATTCCAATAACCCAAGTTTTGACTTTCGCTATACTCGCCCAAAGTCAGTTTTGAATTTGTAATTTTTTAGGACTTTAAGTATTGACCGAAAATCATAGGATTACGGGCATTTTGAGAATTATAATAATGATTACCGAAAGAATTGGAATAAAACATGCTTACCCCAAAAATGGCTCAAAGTGGCGAATTTCACAAAGTGGATGAGCGCGGAAAAAATTCAATTGTTTCTTGGCGCTCAAATGTAGAAGTCCTGCAAAAATGTTAGGCAAAAAATACAAATAGAAAGAAAATACTATGAAATACTAAATCAAATAAATTCTAAAACAAGCTCATCCCCGAAAATGATGCCATTTTGATAGGTTGGGTTTCGCCGCGGCGCGAGAGTCACCTTCACACCGATTGTTTTGAATTCGGCTCACCTGCTCTATACAAAAACCTAAACTTATGACTACACTCCACGGGTGAGTATAGCGTCCAAGTCCGAGTATCAACAATCCACAGAGATGAGTTGCTAGAATTTATAAGGTTTAGTATTCCTAAATAAAAGTGAAAAAGATAAATTATACACAAAAAGAAAAAGATTCAAAAAGGGAAAATATTAATCTAGGCGAGGGAAAATTAAACTAAACTACTAAAAGCGGTAAAAACTATAGGTTGCGTCAAATATCCCTCACCCGAGTTAATTAGTATAAAATGGTTACATGGGTTGACGAGTTATTAGGACTGCGTCTGGTTTCGACGGTTAATTAAATCAAGAGTTGTCACACCCCTAAATTTGCATAAAAGTCTAATATGATTTTGGCGTCAACAAATACCCCAGAAATTACGCACGCAAGGTCATAAATACGGAGCATACATAATATACTCTGTCAAATCTCCTAGGCGTAATAAGTAGGACAACGCACTCGAAATAGATCCGTAAACACCATCACCAAAGCAAAGCAATATGTCAACCCGAAATGAGTTCAATCCGATACAACCTAGACTAAATTTGGTGGAAAGCACTATAAAAACGCGATAAATCTACACTAGAAAGCACGGAACGAAACCACGTAAATAAAGAATGTAAACCTAATTATGAAAGTAATTAAATTAACTAGAAAGAAAGTAAAGAAAGGAAGACAACTAAATTAGTAAGCTTACATGCATCAAAGTGGGCAAAACACCCAAAGTGGTGGAGTAGGGAAAAGCTCCATACAAACCCTAAACTAATGTGAAATGTAAGATATTTCTCTCAAATGAGTATTTATACAAAACCCCCAAAATGGCGAACTTGTAAATAGAAAAGCTGAGAAAAATAGGGGATCAATCAATCAGGTTTCAACCCACTTTCTAAGGTCGAAGGAAAATATCTGAAGGGTCAATCGATCAAGCAGGTCTGCACAAAGCTCCCCCTATTTTGGTTCATTTGTAATTCTCTTCCGCTAAAATCACGGTAACTTCTTCGTTAGGGATCAGATTCGCGCACCGTTTATGGCCACGCAAAGATTGTGAGGAGGACTACATCTTCAGTGCAGATGTTGGGCTAGATGCCCAACTGTGAATTGACTAAAAAGCCGTTGAACGTGCGATTACGTACGGAAATTAGACGGAATGCATCCAAACTTCACACTCAGCATCCAAATAACTATAAAGACTCAATTAACCCCTGCAAAGCATGTTAACATAGAAATACGAGGTTTTATGGTTAATGAGCATAAATATAGGGAATAAGATACCTGAGGGGGCTAAAATGCATAGGTTCGAGGGATAAAATACGTAATATTTACGTATTATCATAAGTCATCTCAAGGTGGTACATAAATACTCCACCAGGCACTACCCAAGGAAAGTATGCGTTAGAAAATTACCAATCCTAAGAGAAATAGTTCAACCCTAGGGTCAGAAGTTCCTCAAGAGAGAAGAAGAATACTTATAAGCATGACTTCAGCCTCGACCCTGAGGATTGATATGGATAAATTTCGTAACTAATTAAAAATGAAGTGATAAGCAAGAAGAAGCTTGTATTAAAGAAAACACCTCACTCACCATTTTTTTTAAAAAGGCCATGATATTTATGACCTCATCCACTTGGATGCAAGTGTAGTCCCAAAGGCTCGTCCAAGGCTTTTAAACATATAAGGACATGAATAGCTTCATAAAATGAGTCATTTTAGGCTGAAGACAAAGGCACTTGCCAAAATTTTTGATACATATAGAATTGTGATAACATGTAACTTTAGAGAATATAAAATTATTGAGGTAAAATATAGTCTACTCAGGAGAATTCAAGGAAAAAATTCATGTATACAAAGCAAAAAATTCATCACACGTTCAAAAAAATGCATAAATAAAAGTGCCAAGATTTTTATAGATTCACATACCAACCCACTTGATGGTACAAACATATTGTTGAAAAGAGAGATAAACATATTGAAGGTGTTTAACCTTAGGCAACTAGAGTAATGATAGGTTCGGCCATCGGGGCAGTGATAGTTAGAGCAACTGTTGAGTCAAAATCATCAATCTGAGGAACATATTTAGTTTTATTTGTATGTATCCCATGATCATCATTCGTCAACTATGGATGCAATGGCCATTGGATCCTCCTCGTCTTAATCCAAGGCTTAACCACCACCACTATGTCCGAGAACTTCTTGGCTATGCTATTTTTTAGATATTGGTAGCCATCAACAAACTAATTTATTCATTCAAGATCAAACTCAGGAGAAGTTTTGTATTAGGAGATAGACTCATGCTTGATATTTTTGAGGTTGTCCTTTAGCTTCTGGGTAATAGTCTGCTTCCCTCTGAGCATGCCTTCAATTTTTTTCTCCTTTTGCTAACAAGTAGATTTATCCTTCTTTAGTTCCTTGGTTTTCGTTGAAATATCAAAATTCTCCTTTTGTTGCTCCTTAGAACTTTTAGCCTCATTTTTGGCGACATGGGATTTCTCCTTCAGCATAGTAGACACCATGGCCTATTAAGAAATGAAGATACAAAGTCAATATTAAAAGAGTATAATCAAAGGGTGATGTTAATTCTTACTTATAAAGCCTTACGATGATTATATTACCATAATATCTCCAGATAATGACTCGAAGGTACCACTAATCGAGACCATACCACGTATATGCTATATGGACAGCTTTTGCCCCAGCATGGGTCCACAAGGCATCACAATCATTATGTAATTGAGAGATATAGATAATAATATTAAATTCCTTAACATTATCAGGGACCTCAACCTCGATAGTAGGCTCGTTCCCCAGGCCCCTTAATCGGATACCATCAAATGAAATAACCAAAGAGACGAGTCCTTGAGTCATTCTTGGAAATAATGGATTAGGTTAGGCAGTACCCTCTGCTGGATGTTTACTTTAATGGAAACTATTTCTCTATATCTAAGAGTGGAAAGATGATCGTGAGCTAAAGCTTTGGGCGTTATTCCCTAAGTAGGAGGATATAACAGGTTTGCTAAAAAAGTAGGAGACGATGTATCTACATAATCAAACATAATCACGGGCTGATCTGAAGAAACACACTTATAGAAACTAAAAATTCCATTCTTGAGTAATTTGGTCTCTATGGTAGGGCAAATAAGGCTAAATAGGTAACCAGTGCGTGTAAGTTTTTTAAGGGAGAAAATATCCTTAAATATTAGAGGATTTTGTCTGCAGTGTCTCTCCACGAGCTGTCTTTCTGGGGAGAGAGTTTGGGAGACGCTTTCTCTACAAATAACGTCAAAACAATGGTTAGTAAAAAACAACACTAAATGGAGTACAATAGCTTAGAAAAAATAATGAATACTGCTAAGATATGGATCACCCCATGCCCGAGGTACCGAAACATTCTTATCAGATTCATAAAATTGAAACTCCTATCGTTCCCGAATAAATAAATTTTTTTCCTTCCAGTAGTAAATACGGGTCTGGATTATCCTAACAAAATTATGATTCGACTTCCTCGGGAGAGTTACCATTATCCCATAGCCTTTGCATTTCCCTTTAGGCCATGAATAAACCTAAAAGTTATTCTCGTGATATCATGACATTTATTCTCCCTCCAAAATATCCTTGATCCGAGAATGACTCTATAAGCATTAGGACCTACTTGAGCCATTGTGATTTCGTATCTTCTAAGGATTCTCTATATGATATGGTGAAGGGAAAGTTGAAGCCCCACAACCAAGGATCGCTTTGAAATGGATATCTCAATATTCGTTACAAGGTCATGGGACCTCTAAGATCTTTTAGGAATACTAAATTAGACTATTAGGGGAATATTATATAGTTCACATCATTCCTGAATGCGAACCTCAATAATATCACTATGGTAGTTCACAACATTTGTATTTGTCAGGTCAAAGGATTCACTAGATGATGACTACTCATTGTCATCAGTAGCAGGCACAACCACTGAAGAAGTGTTTGAGGAAGATTAGGAGGCAATAGCCTCAGTAAAGGACCCAAAGACATGATGAAAGTCTTGGTGGAGGTCTCATTAGGCTAGTTGTGTCAGATGTCGTGGTCTTAGAGACCAGGAATTAAAGTCCACTAAAATATATATCCAGAGGAAAAATGTGTAGAACTAATTGTCTCAGATGGTCAGGAAACCACGAGGGGGATCAGACTTAAGGGAATTGAAAAAGCTCTACATTTATTCCATTTCCTAAGCTCTTATAACACTCTCCGTAGCTAGTCTCTCTTGGATTTATATTAAAGTCAAAACGAAAACCAAACAATCAAAAGATATTATAAAATTACTAATGTATTTTAAGAAAAAGGGAAAAAAATCTAATCTTACCTAAGTGTCAGGAAATGCAAGAAGAAGCCTACCAAATCTAAACCACCAAATGTTGAAAATTTCATCCCACATATCCACAATAATCAGAAAGAAAAAAATGTATGATACGAAAGAAAAATGAAGACTAAGAGGAGGGGCAAAAACCCAAACTTTATGTCATATGTTTGCAAAAAATCGGACTCAAAGGTAAAAAAAATAAAGAATAGACTAAATCTAAATATCCAAATTCGTACCTAAATATATAGGTTACAAACAGGAAAATGACGATGATCAAAACCTTGAAGAAATCGAACGACATGAGTGTCCTGCAAATCGCTTTCTCTTTTTATTGTGACAAAAATGATTTATGAAATATGATATTTAAAGGAAATAACGATTTTTATATGGGAAACAAAACTTGCGAGTTGATTTTCTTTGGGAATTTAAAAAGGTATGTTAAAAAAAAAATAGCACTCGACAATCTATGTGTGTAGACGTCGTAATAATACCTTTTTTTTGTCAACAATGAAATAGAAAAGGTTACTTGGGTTTTACATCAAGCAGATACATAGGCCATCGAGGCAAAGCAAAAGATAATGTAAGAAACAAAGAGCAAAGGTCCACCAAAGACACAATCAGGCTACACCATAGGGTTCTCAAGTATCCATCGCATAACATAGGGGACTTCTTCGATTTCCACGAACGCCTCGTCCATCATATTGGCTTCACAAGCCAACCAATCAGCACCACAAATCTTACCAAAGTGAGTATAGGTGAAGTCGACTCCTATCACCCTCATTTTATCATAGCAGTCAATCCTAATGTTCTCAAAGTTCGTTTCATGGTATTGAACCCCTTGGAATAACTCAATGAGTTCGTAGGAGTCAGTTTCAACCATAATTTCCTTCCAACCATGCATATTAGCTATGTTTAGACTATGGTAAATTCCTTCCATCAGGGTACACAAAAGAGAGGGGGTACCCCTGACACATCCATAGAAACCACCATTTCACTTCCCCTTATCATCCAATGCATAGCCGCCGAAGGTGTCTATGTGGTAGATAGGGTCAATGCAAGCCAGGAGGGAAACAATCGTGTTCTTCAATTTCATATTCTCGAGAAGAAAAAAGAGGTCCTTCGAGATCTCCTCATACTCAGTGTAATTATGCTCATGTTGTCTCCTTAGTCGGGAAAGACCATCAACCCACATGTTGTTAGTGCATCCGATATGGTTTCCTATGATTTTCATCTCTCCCATGATATCCATACATTCTTCTATAATATTGGTAGGGGCCGATTCTGATACCCCTATCTTCTAAAAATTTGCACTGCGTCGAGGCAATCACTGCGTATAGTGTAACCACTCTTCCCTTGATTCTGGAAAGATTTAACCCATAAAGAATGCCAATAAACTCTGCCTTTATAGGGTTGCTATATCCACTGATCCTTCTAATGAATCCCAGGATCCACCATTGCTCATTACCGCTAATCACGCCACCAAAACCACCCATTTTGATGAATGGGTCATAGTTGCCATCCATGAATATCTCGTAACCTGTAGAGGAGCTAGCACTCAAAAAGGTGTTAAGAATATTACCCAGGATATGCTTTGATATAATTTTGGGTTTTCCAATATATTCTAATTCCTTAGCTAGTGTAATGGAATTCGTGCAAACCATATCTGGGGTGATATTTTCTTATAAAAATGCGTTTATTACTTGCAGTCCAAATATGCCATAAAGTACAAATAAATAAAAGTTCACCATTGGGCGTTGGGTAATCCCACATATTATCTTTAATCCAAAAAGAAAAATTAGTGTTTTTATGAGTGTCCCACACATGTGGGTTATAGATGGATTTCCAAACAGTGGTGGTAAGATGGCAGCTCTTAAGCACATGTTCAATATCTTCATCAAACGCACAAAAATAACATTTTTTGGAAACAGTAAGACGTCTATTGAATCCATGGAAATTATTAAGGATTTTATTGTGGAAAATGAGACAAAGGAACGTTTTTAACTTATGAGGGATTTTTGATTTCCAAACGAGTTTCCAATTTATGAGTGAGGAGGTGTTAAGGTCGATTTTGCCAAAAGAGTCATAGCAGGATTTAATAGAGAATTTGCCATTGGTGGCGGGGCCCCAACTTGGGCTATCAGTTTTCCCCGTTGTGTGGGGGATTTGAATTCCCAAAATATCATTGGCAGTATCATTATTAAAGGCGTTCTTGATAAGTTGTTCATTCTAGACCCCATCCTTTATGAGATTATTGACAAGTGAGATGTAGTTATTGGTGTGAATCTAGTTGTGGGCGAGTTACCCGCCCACCATCCATTGAACATTTCCATAGAATTACCATCACCAATCACCCACTAAGTGTTTCTCACAATGTCATCTTTGCATTTACATATTCCCCTCCAAACATGGGAAGCTTGCGCTTTGTGTATCCAATTCCTAGGATTCTCACGCGTTCTATATTTCGCACTTAGCAAACGGTCCCATAACGAGTTTTATCATTCACTATCTTCCAAACAATTTTATAGATAATGGCTTGGTTATTTTCCTCACTGGTTTTAAGACCTAACCCCCAAAGATCTTTGGGGCGGCAGACAATGTTCTAATTAATCAAGTTCACTTTCTTCTTGTCTTCTAAGTCTCCCCAAAGGAAATCCATGTTTAGCTTGTCAAGTTTCTCATTAATCTTTTTAGGGAAAAGGGTTGTTTGCATATTATAGACAAGAGTGGTAGAGGTGACCACTTGGATGAGGGTTGTTCTCCCAGCTAGGGAGAGAAGTTTTGCTTTCCATCCCGAAAGTCTTTCTGGACCTTGTCAACAATTTGGGTGAAGTGGTTAGTTGTGGTTCTCCCATGAACGAGGTTGGTATCAAGGTAGATACCAAGGTCCCTAGTGATGCTTATACTGCAGCTTCTGCCAATGTCACATGCTAATTATCTCAGAATATTCGGTGAGATGTAAATTTTGAATTTCAACAGGCTAAGGGTTTGCCCAAAAAATATGGAAAAACTTCTTTAAGGCACTCATGATAGTATCGTAGCAAGCATGCGATGCCTCAATGAAAAGGATGAGGTCATTCACAAAAAAGAGGTGTGAGATAGTCGGGGCCATTGGGGGAGGCCTTGAGTCATTTCCACCTACCTTGGTCCACTTGTTGATCAATAGAAGCTCCCAAATATTCCATACACATGACAAACAGGTATGGGTATAAGGGATCACTTTGTTTAAGTCCTCTTGAAGGTTTGAACTGAGGGAGAGGGGCCCTATTCCACAGTATAGAGGTGGAGGAGCTATTGATGCAGCTGTGGATGAGATGAATAATATTAGGGTTAATATTGAACCAAACGAGAACCTGTTCTAGGAACTCCTAACTAATCTTGTCATTGGTTTTCTCGAGATCTATTTTAAAAATAACACCCTCTTTTTTGCCCTTTTTTATTAAGTAAGTGGATTATCTCATAGGTAATAATAGTATTATCAGAGGTCTGACGTCCAGGCAGGAAACTATCTTGTTTAGGGCTAATAACTCTACAAAGAATGGGTCGGAGCATATTAACAATAATTTTCTCCATGATTTTATAAAGCACATTACAGAGGGTGATAGGCCTAAATTGAGTGATATTCTCGAGGTTATCAATTTTGGGGATTTGGGTGACATGGCTAGTGTTCGCGTGTTCAGGAAAATTAAGGGAGGTGAAACATTCATTAATTAAATTAAACAAGCTTAATTTGGTTGTCTCCCAGAAGGTGTGATAGAAAATCGGTTGGATGCCATCCGGGCCTGGGGATTTAAACCCATTCATGCTGAAAACTATACGCTTGACCTCATCTATTGAAAGGGGTTGTTCCAAAATTCTATTATCAATATCCTCAAAGCGGGGGTGATTCAAATTGAAAAATATACTATTGGGCATGGGGTTGCCGAATTTCGAGAAACGAGAGATAAAGTAGCTATTAACATGAAACATAATGCTCTTACTGTCGTCCACCCAGTCCCCATTAATTTATATTCTATCAATCTTATTATGGCGTCTTCTGATAATAGTGTTAGTGTGAAAAAATTTAGTGTTTTTTTCTCCCTCACTAATCCACTTAAGGGGGGATTTTTATTTCTATAGTATCTCTTCATAGTGAAGGATGTCCACCCTTCCCCATTGCATAAGTGTTGAAGTGGAGGTTGCTTATCATTGAAATGGGTAAGGGTGGATGTCCATGGGGAGCAAAATTTAGGTCAGGAGGGTGATCGCTAATAGTTCTAGTGTGGCTATGGGTTTCACAGTGGGTGGAAACACAAACGGGAGAATGAATATTTATAGGGTTGGGGGTTGCATTTTATTACAGCATGTATTATCATTTGCAATTAATAAATTAGAACCGTAGTTGTTGGCTGAGTTAATAGAGTTTGCACGTACCTTGGTGATACGGTGCAAATATTGCGTATTTACGCCCGTTAACTTATACATTTTAGTCCCCTCAAGTACCGTAATTGCTATATTTATGCTCGTTAATCAGACAACCTCCGTTTTATACGCTAATACTTTATTTGAGGTATTATTGAGCATATATAGGTCATATGGTGCTTAGTGTGAAGTTTCGTCACGTTCCGATAAAGTTTCGTAAGAGTTCGCACGTTCAGGAGTATTTTGGTAATTTCACACTTTGGGATTTTTATCTGAAGCATTCACGAAAGTTGTATCCTTTGGGCAAAGCTTCGCAGGGCCACGAACGGTTCTTGAATCGGAGTCCGAACTAAGAAAACACGGACCTTTACCTTTAATCGGAGGAAGAATTATAAAAAAAAAATTAACAATTTTATTAATTCCTTCCATGTCCCTTTTCTCTTTTATTAACAAATTTCATAATTCCATCTATGTCCCTAACTCGTTTTACTCCAAATGGCCATGGGCAATTTTTGGTTTGGCTCGAGTTTGTGCTCGGGTTTTGGTTTCGTCCAAAATTGAAGCCTTTCGTCCGAAATTGGAGCTTGATATTGGACCACACATGCTTATGGGTCATTTGGCTTGGGTTTTTGGAGTACCCATTTTGCCCATTTCCAAGCTTTGACCAATAATGGTGGTTTTGGTTTTGGGGACAAAAATGGCAGGTCTCGGCTTGGAAGAATTGATTTGGTGCCTACAAGTGTGAATCGATTCGTTACAAGACAATGTCTATTTTTCCCAGATCCGAATCGATTCAGACACCCCGAATCGATTCGGTCCCCTGTTTTTTTTTTAACTTTATTAATTACAAATTTGCCATTTGAGTTTTGTATATATTAACTTTCTTCTCATTTTGAGAAAATATCCTTCATTATATTAGGTTTTTTGGGCTTGTAAAAAGGGGGAGCTTCCCTCTCCTCATTTCTCTTGGATATTTGTCCATTTTATGTATGTAAGTTACTATTCATCATCTTCCTTATTGTATTTAGTTGTTTTAGCTAATTTCCATGCTTTGCAGTTAATTTTCCATCGCTAGATAATTAGTTTAATTTATTTATTTATTGTTTTAATTATTAATTAGTTTAATCATGTATAGTGAGTGGTTAAGTAGAGTTTGTGTCGCGTGTCCGCCATTGATGGGCGTCGAGCTCCGAAAATTAGATTTTGTGTAAAATTACATTTAATTGAAACCTCGCGTATTAAAATTGATATATTATGCGTTTAACTTTCTTTGTCATGCAACATTAGTGTTTATAGCGATAATCCAATTTTAATCTGCATGTGACCATTTTGAATTAAAAGTTTTATCTCGTATTTTTTGGGTTAAAATCCCTTCATGCGTGATGTTTATTTTTAACTAAAAATGTCGGTTAAATAATTTTGAACCGAAATTCTAATTATTGGTTGTTTATCCCATGGCGAGGACGTGATCCCGACTCTCATTTTATGTAATATTGTTTAGAGTTAACTTATTATTTTTTTTCCTTTTCTTTAAAATCACATATCACCTTTTACATTTTTATTCTTGAAATAATAAATAATTAAAATCTAAAATTCAATCACTCTTTGTGGATTCAATCATTCTCGATACCCGACTTACCGCTATACTTGTATTGCAAGTGCAGTCATAATTTATGTTTTTGTATTGAGTAGGCAAAACGAAAATAACGATTAGCGTTCTAACGCGACGCAACTTTCCGCGCTCAATCAAAATGGCGCCGTTGCCGGGGAGTGTGCTTTAGATTGTAATTATTTTATTATTTCGTAATATTTTTTCTTTCATATTTGTATTCTTTATTTTATCCTTTCTTTTTGACTTGTGCTAGATTGTTTCAAGAAATTGAAATTTTGGCACGTGTCACTCAATTGAATTAGCCTATTTTGAAATGTCTCACTATTCTGCTTTAGATAACCTTAATTGTTATGAGAATTGTTTTCCAAGTTATACTCCCCAAACAATGAGAGAATGCCTACAAATTCTTGAAGATGAGCGCATTGAGCGTGAAATTCAAGAGTATGTAAGTATCCCCTCATTGCCTTGTGAGGAGAATTTGGAAAGTGGGGAATTTGTTAGCTATAAGAAACCCACACAAGAAGATGAAATGTATTCTTGTCAGTTTGAATATGAGTTAATGATTAAGGAAATCAATGACCAATCTGAAAGTTCTCAAGCTTGGTTTTTGGCAAATGATGCCATGCTCCATGAGATCGTTTTTTCACAAAATCGGGTTGAGGTCGAAACTTGCGTTTCACCTCCACCCCTTGTTGATGAGGAAATAATTGAAAGTGATCCAAGCTTTAGCACTTTTGAATTCCAACCTCTTATTAATTCTTTTCGATTATATTGAGGTTGATGGTCCTTCCTTTCTTTTATTCCCTACTATTCTTGAATAATTAAGTTTATCACAAGAAATAGTTGAAAGTCTTGAGGACTTTGACCCGATTCTTGAACGAGATTGTTAGTTTGAGATGCTTCATCTCATGGGCTATTCACTTGCACTAGCCCCACCCCTCCCTTCCAATTGAAAAACCTTGGGGAGGAGATTTTATTTTTCCCGAGATCAATGTGGTCTTGTCCCCCTTGTTATTCAAATCCCCCATCGTCTCCCCAAAATTTATAATTAGCGATGATTCATTTCTTACGCCTTACACATGCGCAAACGGAATTCATATTTTTCGGGAGGCATGATTTCTTTGGAGGGTCCACCGTTGATATTTCAAAGTCAAAATGTAGTTTGGGTGGATCCTAAAAAATTCAGACTTCGAGTATATAGTTAGTGTGGAGTCTAAATAGTAGGTTATAAATAGTTAACTTTTTATTATTTCATTCTTTCTTTTTTCTTTCCTTTTAATTTAGTCTAGTGTAATTAGTTAACTTTTTGTTATTTGTTTTTGCTATGCTCGGTACTAACTTGTTTTGTAGATTTCTTTGGACTCGTACTCAACGGGGATTGCTCCAATTTTGGGTAATATCATTCTTGTTCTATCTTTGTGTTGTGTTCTTAATGCACATTGAGGACATTGCAACATTTAAGTTAGGTGGTGTAGGATATTCTATCCATTTCATATTTTGTCCATTGATTTGATCACATGTTAGTTACAAAGCATGTTTTTTTGTAAAAAAAATTGAAAATTTTCTAAAATATTTTCTTTCTTTTTTCTTCTTTGTTGGTCATTTTGCCTTGTTTTAGATGCTAAATTTCAATAATTGCCCGATCCAATAGACAACCTAATGATGCATGTTCTCGATTTTAGAAGAAATTAAACTTTAGTCCTCAAATCATTGATATTACGAAAAACTTCATGAATTAAACTTTATCCCATGAGCACATGCATTTTTCTTGTTATATTGATTTGGTTTAAGATTTTTATAACTCGGTAATCTTTTGTTGCATTGTATATACTAACACCGAGTGAGATTCTAGACATACTTTAATTTGTGAGTGTTATACATTATTCTTTCCTCATTGAAAACGTTGATTTCGTCGGTAATCTCACTATTCTTTCATTTGGTCGTTCATTAATTGAGTTCATTTTTTAAATGTGTTACTTGAGAATGATTTTCAAAATTTATTTTGACTCAAGAATTGCGAAAATTTTAGGTAATGATCATAGGTCATCTTTATTATATCACCCATATTAGCCTTGACCTCACCTTATATATTTCCGTAGTCAACCCCTTTGAGCCTAAATATAGACTTTCATTTCATAACCCAAAAATCCCATAACCAACTCACATTGGAGTTATAAAAAATACATATTACTTTTCATACCTTTGTTGGGAATGTTGCTTGGAATTGAATGATGTTGTATAGTGTGGTTGCAATTTGAGCATGAAAAGAGTGAGAAAAGAAGAAAGTGTAGTGAAAAAGAAAAGAAAAAGGAAAAAAAACATGAGAAAAGAAGAAAAGAAAAGAAAATAGAAAGTTTTATATGTTGTGTATAGTTCAATAATCCTTGTTACTCTACAATTGTTATATTTAATGCTTGATTATGGAACTTGTTTTCCATTTTCGTCATTACCCGCATTCATCCCATTATTCTAAGTTTTCATTCCGAACACTTTGAATCCGTACATATATCTTTCATTTCGTGCCTTAACACCAAACCTATATTTTAACCATATTCAAGTCCTATATGATCTTAGGGTGCATTTAATTTAAAAGTTGAAATAGTTTTGATAATCTGTAAAAATGCATTTTGCCTCTTTTATTGTGCGATATCTTTCATTGAGATTACAAGTTTTTCATTTCCTATATAGCGTTCTTCATTAGTGACATATGCGTGACCTAGTTTCCATTTACATTTACTCTTTATGACCGTATGTCCCGTGTATTACCTCCTCTTTTATAGTGATTTCATTTGTTGAGTGTAATGCCCGGTGAGGATTGATATATGAATTCTTTTATATTTATCCGGTTTATATAAGTTTTTGCCAAATCATACTATGCATGTGCTCGTCCCCTCACACTTTTAAAGTTACAATTATATGAGGTGCATTCAACATGTTAATAACAATGGACTTTAGCTTGAATTCGTTCAATATGCTAATAACATGTTTGAAATATTTTCGTTGTTGTTAAGTTTGTCGCATGTTGGGTTGGGCATATTTTGAGGAAACACTATGATGTTTGTGGGTTTCATCCCTGAAAACCCTCACGAGACTATACTCGTCCACTAGGGTAACCTAGGGATTTAATGGTTAATTGCATACGCTAAATGCAATCGTTCGCCTATGAAAGTGGCTTTTATCACTTTTGTATATATCTCCTATTTTATGATTGTTTTATAGTTATTTTTGCTTTGAACTTCATTGCTAGGGACTAGCAATGTATAAGTTAAGGGGTGTGATACGATGCAAATATTGCGTATTTATGCCCGTTAACTTATGTTTTTTTAGCCCTCCTCGGGTACCGTAATTGCTATATTTATGCTCGTTAATCAGACAACCTCCATTTTATACGCAAATACTTTATTTGAGGTATTATTGAGCATATATAGGTGTTACGGTGCTTAGTGTGAAATTTCGTCACGTTTCGATAAAATTTCGTAAGAGTTTGCACGTTCAGGGGCATGTTGGTAATTTTACTGTAAGGACACAAATTCCCAATTGAGTCCTTTGTAGTTTTGGCTCAATTCCGGGAAAAAAAAATTTGAGTCATAGGATAGAGTTATTGACCATCCTTCAAGCCTATGACATTCTAAAGTTGAAGACGTAGCGGCCAAGTTTAAAGCTTCATCAAAATGCCGAGTTTATTGTGCCTCGTTTCTACGTCAATAAAAATTGTTCCGTTTACTCATAAGGTATGAATGCATTACATATTTATATAGGAGCTTGGAATAATTTGTATTGGGTGTAAGTTTTTGTTTAAACTGTTGTTTATTTTCAGAAAGTATCTTTAAAACTTTAAAATAAAGTTTTTGGACCAAAACTGAATTTTTATACATTCTGGAAAGTCGTTCGAAATTGTCGTTCGAACGAGTTTTTCATTTGAACAAGAATTTCGTTTGAACGAGGTTTGTCAATGATTTTTCCACTGTAACTTCATTCGATATTATCGTTCGAACGAGTGTGTTTGTTCAAACGAGAATGTCGTTCGAACGAGTTTGGTAATGAGATTTCCCATTAGGCCACTGGAAATTTGTTAGAAGGGTCATTCGAACGAGACTTCGTTCGAACGAAAATCTCATTCGAACGAGATTTCCGGCTTGGAAATTAAAATGACATATTTGGGCAGTTTTTGAGAGTTTTTCCCACTACTTTCCCCACTAACTTTTGACAAAACTTATCTAGTACGGGAACCAACTTTTTCCAATTAACTTTTTCACATCCTTATATCTTCAAGAGGGAGTTTGAGAGAAAATTTCCAAAAAGAAAAAGTTCATGTTTGAGTGTTCATTTTTCAAAGAAAAATCTATAAAACACTTCTGTTTTACACCCATATTGTTTATTCCAAGTTTCAACACATAAATTTCTTGCTTGGAGAGTTTGGCACCGATTTATCTCTACACCTTGAAGAAGAGAAGTTTGGGTTTACTTCTAAATCCCTCAAAGAAGAAGAAGTTTGTTTTGCTGCGGCATTCTCACGTGGTGAAAGGCATCATGTGTGGTTGGCGGTGTACCTAATGTCTCATTGGTAAATTTCAAGATTCCGGTGGAGCTCCAGAGTTGTCAACTAGGCGGAGGTGTTTATAAGAAGACGCGTCAAGGCTTGAAAGGGGTCGAGTCGAGGAAGTAAGTCATTTGTCTTGTAATTTTAAAACCATACTTAGTGGACTTAAGGCTAGGGCTATCCGAGGTTTTTTCCCGTTGTGGGTTTTTCCTCGTACATCGCGACGTAGTGGTTATTTGTTTATTTTATCTTTTGCCAATCTCACCTAGAACACATACTTAGGCAAAAAGATAAAATTGGTTTAAATCACTACTTGTTTAATTTAGTGCAAATTTAATTTGGGTGAATGTTATGTAATTCAAGTCATCACTTAATTTGTTAAAATTGGTTTAGCCTAATTTGATAATATTGAAAATATAATTTAGGCAAATTTCTAGGACTCGTGTTAAATTGGTTTAAGTGAAAAATGTATTTTCATTTAATCTAATTTCACTTTCTTTTATTTTAATTTGGAAAGAAATTAAAATTAGTTAATTTGTTTAATTGAACCATCTTTCGCTTCCGCATATTTAAAAAGGAAATTAACTTTTTGTGTAGTGAGAATTTAAAATTGGGGGCCCTCACATTTTCAAAGTGGTATCAGAGCCAAAACGATAAATTACTTCGTTAAAGATCCTTTAATTATTTTTGGCTAAAAATGGAATTTTCCCCATTTTCTAAATTTCCTATTTTCGATGGTTCTAACTACGCGTATTGGAAAGCACGAATGAAATCGGCACTAAAATCTATCGACGAGAGATTTTGGATGTCTGTTGTTAACGGGTGGTCCCCACCTACTCATTTAGTAGATAATGAGCGTGTTTCCAAACCCGCCGATAGATGGAATGAGAATGAATTTATAGTTTTTAATTTTAGTTCCCGAGATTTAAATGCCTTGTTTAGCGCAGTCAGACCGGATGAATTCTGATGCATTATGACATGTGAAACCACTAAAGAAGCTTGTAATATTTTACAACTCACTCATGAAGGTACTAGTGTCGTTAAAGATTCAAAACTCCAAAACCTCACCACTCAATTTGAAACCATCAAAATGAACGAAAATTTTTTTTTGATGAATTTTATGCTAGACTTTCAGATATTATTAATTCATCTTTTAACTTGGGAGAGAAAATACCTGGCAACCGAGTAGTAAAGAAAATTTTAAGGTCCTTACCCGATAGATTTATTCCAAAAGTTACCCTTTTAAATTCTTTACCAACTTTAGCCTCTATGAAATTATAAGAGCTTGCAGGTGATTTACAAACCTATGAATTGGACATGTTTCCCTCTAAAACTGAAAAGAAAATAGAAAATGGCGTTGCTTTAAAAGCCCGAAAAGAGGAAAAACAAGTAGTATAGAGTGAAAGTGATAGTGACTCGGAAGATATGACCTTGTTTGCTAGGAAATTTCAAAAATTTCGTAAATTTAACAAAGATAAATTTAAAAATAATTTTAAGAAATTTGAAACTTCTAAGCATGACAAAGCCGAAAAGATCCCTAAAACCGTCAATGAAAATTTAAATAGGGACGAGTCTAATAGGTGATTTGGTTGTGAAGTGTATGGCCATAGGGCTTTTGAATGCCCCACAAAACTAAGGCGAGAGGTTAAGCAACCAATTTCTTTTAATGTAACCCTTAATGATAGTGATAATGAAGAGGGACCTGATTTCCCTACTAAGCCCAACTTTGTGTCTTTTATGGCTAGTCATGTGAGTTATAGTGAGCACTCTTTTATTGATGAAATTTTAACACATGACACTTCCAAGGTCAAAGTTTATGATTCCCTTATTTTTTATGGTAGTGAGAGTGGAGAAGAAAGAGAGAGTGAAAATGAAGAAGAGGTTGATGTGAGTGAACTTCAAAATGCTTTTCAAGAATTATATGAAGAATCTATGAAATTAAAAAGAGCTAATTTGAAGTTAGAAGCGAGTTTAAGAGAGCGTGTCAAGGTTGTTGATGATAGTGCGTTAGTGGAAGACCTTAGGACACGTGAGAGAACTCTTCGAGAGAAGCTTGAGTATATAGAAGGCGAGAGAGATAGCCTTAAGGGTCTAATGGAATCCTTGAAAAAGGAGCTTCTCGCGTTTGAAGAAGAAATGTTTTATTAGAATCTAACATCCTAGAATTAGAAAATAAATTAAAAGACTCAAGTAACGTCAAATTTGATTTGGAGTGTAGGTCCGAAAATCTAGATAAAATGTTAGGCACAGTCCAAATAAAAAATGACACTTGTGGTTTAGGCTTCAATACTTGCAATGAATCAACTCATAGAGCCAAAACCAATGTTTTAGGAGAATTTCCCAGGAATACCGTTAGAGATGAATCCTTAGGTACCAAACTTCGACGTGTTTTTTCTTGTGCTCATTGTGGTCGAAAAGGTCATCTTAGGAATTTTTTTTTATCTTAAACGAGGTACTAGAAAATCCCATTGTAAGGCAACCAAGGTAGCCAAGATTCCTACGCCCCGAGATCGCCATTCGTCATTAGTTTGGGTTAGGATATCCGACTTGGTAGCTTTACAAGATAGGGTTTTTTATTCTCATTTACTTTCACATGCTCCTTCCCTTGCAAAATCTAAAGGTTGAATTTGTTAGTTGTGTTTGCATCCTTTAGCTTTTGCACTTCATGCTATATTATCATGCTAAATGTATGCTTGTTTTAATCATTTTCTAGTCTATGCTCCATGCTTAATCACATGCTAGAATTATGATTTTTGTTTATCTTTTGTATTATACTTCTTTCATTTTAGTTTGTATTAAATGAAAAATACAAAAAGATTTTTGTTTATCATTTGTGTTTTACCCTTTTCATAATTTATGATTAATGAAAAATACAAATGATTTTTGTGTGTCTTTTGAGTAAATATTTTTATTTTTGGTTAAAGATTTGAAAAACTCAAAAAGTTTTATTTTTTGTGTATTTTGGTTTTACACACATTTCGTGGCATATGTTTGTGTTTGAATCCTCATTTCGCTCCCATGTGGCTAGAACTTTTTGTTAAGATTGTCAATCCTTAAAATGTTCTTTACCATACTTATATGGAGTAATTGGATTTTGTGTTGATTAAATGGATTCTATTTTTATATGCTTCCTTTACACACATGGACGAGCTTTTTGAACTTCACATGTTATATTTGAGCTTTGTGAGATATTCTCCTAACAATCTTGTCATCTACATACTTGTGACTTAGGAGGACTAGTGCATGTCAAAATCCATTGTACGTGAGATTTGTGAGAAATACAAAAAATATTATATATAAATGTTCACGGGGAAGGGCTCCAAAAGGATTTATTATCCTTTGCGAATAGTAAGCCACCGTTTGTTTGGACCTAAAAGAAATACGTTTTTTAAAAATATAATTATGGTATTAAAAAGAAAAATAATTTCCAAGGCCTATTTTTGTTTGATATATTCATTCAAATATATGCTTATTGAAGGAGATTGGAAGGTATATCAACGGTTTGCACAATGTCCGTTTATCTTAGTTGTACTTTCAATGTCATGACTCTATTGGTTTGTAGAATCATCAAAAGTCTAGGCTTGTATGCATTGTGTGTGTTTGTTCATTGAGTTCAATCTATATTGTCACATGAGGTTATATTCAAATCTGATGAAGTTTGCAATCAATTGAGAACTCCTTGAACATGTTTTAAGTGATTGGGTCTAAATTTAATTGTTGTTAGTTCAGACCCCAACACTTCCATTTCCATATGACACATTGTTTCCATACGAGTGTGAAAAGCTTATTTTATTTTGTGTCATTTGTGTTTATATATATATATATATGTGTGTGTGTGTGTGTGTGTGTGTGTGTGTGTGCATCTTTGGTATATCTAATATATATATGTGTGTGTGTGTGTGTGTGTGTGTGTGTGTGTGTGCATCTTTGGTATATCTAGAGTATGTATATATATGATATTGTTTTTTTCTTTGCCTTGCCTCCTAGTCCATCTTTTCTTCTACTTCATAATTGGTATCTATCTTGTTGCATTCTTTGTTGATATCACATGCTTAATACTTTATGTATCATATTGGTATCATTTTCTTGCATCTTAGTTAGTATCCGTTATTATTTGCATGGATTAGTTTTGCTTTTGTTGCCCATATGCTTTCATGTTCTTATCACTTTAAGCTTTAACGTGTTTACATTGGTTTTTATCCTTTGTCTATTCCTGAACAAAAAGGAGGAGAGTGATAGGGGGAGAAATGGTATCTAATCCTATTGTAATCGTATCTTAGTTTAGGAGAATTAACTTAGGGAGAGTCGCTATCTTCTTAGGTTGATCATAGTTAATAAAGGGGAGAATTAATTTAGGGGTAGTATTTAATTTATATGCTATGCATTTAATATTCTTGATATTCCCTATGCGTTTGATAGTTTGCTTAAGTGTGCAGGAATTCTTCTAAATGGAAACTTTCATCGTCGGCAAAGATATTGATCCTTGGGTTGTTTTGAGTCAAGCTATTGTAATTTTATTTTGGGTTGGACATTTTTATTAGTCTAGTAGAACTTGACGGCCCTTTAGAATTTTTATTTAGTTTTTGTCCCGGAATAGCCAAAGGGGGAGATTTGTAAGGACAAAAATTTCCAATTGAGTCCTTTGCAATTTTGGCTCAATTTCGGACAAAAACATTTGAGTCATAGGATAGAGTTATTGACCATCCTTCAAGTCTATGACATTCTAAAGTTGAAGATGTAGCGGTCAAGTTTAAGCTTCATCGAAATGCCGAGCTTATTGTGCCTCGTTTCTACGTCAACAACAATTGTTCCATTTACTCCTAAGGTATGAATGCATTACATATTTATATAGGAGCTTGGAACAATTTGTATTGGGTGTAAGTTTTTGTTTAAACTGTTGTTTATTTTCAGAAAGTATCTTTAAAACTTTAAAATAAAGTTTCTGGGCTAAAACAGAATTTTTATACATTCTGGAAAGTCTTGTTCGAATGAAAAACTTGTTCGAACGACAATTTCGTTCGAACGAGGTTTGCCAACGATTTTGCTACTGGAACTTCGTTCGATATTGTCATTCGAATGAGTTGGTTTATTCTAACGAGAATGTCATTCGAACGAGTTAGGCAACGGGATTTCCCATCAGGCCACTAGAACTTCGTTAGAAGGGTCGTTCAAACGAAACTTCCTTCGAACAAAAATCTCGTTCGAACGAGATTTTCGGAGGAAAATTAAAATGGCAGTTTTTTACAGTTTTTCACACTATTTTCCCCACTAACTTTTGACATAACTTATCTAGTGCGGGAACCAACTTTTTCCAATTAACTTTTTCATATCTTTCCATCTCCAAGAGAGAGTTTGAGAGCAACATTCCAAAAAGAAAAAGTTCATGTTTGAGTGTTCATTTTTCAAAGAAAAATCTTTAAGACACTTATGTTTTACACTCATATTGTTTATTCGAAGTTTTAACATATAAATATCTTGCTTGGAGTGTTTGACACCGGTTTATCTCTACACCTTAAAAAAGAGAAGTTTGGGTTTACTTCTAAATCCCTCAAAGAAGAAGAAGTTTGCTTTGCTGCGACATTCTCACGTGGTGAAAGGCATGATGTGTGGTTAACGGTGTACCTAATGTCTCATTGGTAAATTCCAAGATTCCGGTGGAGCTCCAGAGTTGTCAACTAGGTGGATGTGTTTACAAGAAGACGCGTCAAGGCTTGAAATGGCTCGAGTCGAGGAAGTAAGTCATATGTCTTGTAATTATAAAACCATACTTAGTGGACTTAAGGCTAGGGCCATCCGAGGTTTTTTTTCGTTGTGGGTTTTTTCTCGTACATCGCGGCGTAGTGGTTATTTGTTTATTTTATCGTTTACCAATCTCACCTAGAACACATGCTTAGGCAAAAAGATAAAATTGGTTTAAATCACTACTTGTTTAATTTGGTGCAAATTTAATTTGGGTGAATGTTAATGTAATTCAAGTCATCACTTAATTTATTAAAATTGGTTTAGCCTTATTTGATAATATTGAAAATATAACTTAGGCAAATTTCTAGGACTCGTGTTAAATTGGTTTAAGTGAAAAATATATTTTCATTTAATCTAATTTCACTTTATTTAATTTTAATTTGGAAAGAAATTAAAATTTGCTAATTTGTTTAATTGAACCATCTTTCGCTCCCGCATATTTAAAAAGGAAATTAACTTTTTGTGTAGTGAGAATTTGGGGGCCCTCATGTTTTCATTTACACTTTGGGATTTTTTCCTGAAGTATTCACGAAATTTGTATACTTTGAGCTAAGTTTCACGTGGCCATAAACGGTGCTCGAATCGAAGTCTGAACGAAGAAAACACGGACCTTTAATACGAGAAAGAATTATAAGAAAATTAATAATTTTATTAATTCGTTCCCTGCCCCTTTTCTCTTTTATTAATAAATTTCATAATTCCATCTATGTCACTAACTCTTTTTGTAGCAAATGTCCATGGGCGATTTTTGGTTGGTCCCGAGTTTTAGTTTAGCCCAAAATTGAAGCCTTTCGTCTGAAATTATAGCTTGATATTGGACCACACACGCTTATGGGTCATTTGACTCAAGTTTTTGGAGTACCCATTTTGCCCATTTCTAAGCTTTGGCCAACAATGATGGTTTTAGTTTTTGGGACAAAAATGGCAGGTCTCGGCTTGGAAGAATTGATTTTGTGCCTACAGGTACGAATCGATTCGCTACAAGACAGTGACAATTTTTCCCAGCTCCGAATCGATTCGGACACCCCAAATCGATTCGGTCCCCTGTTTTTTTCCAACTTTATTATTTACAAATTTTCCATTTGAGTTTTGTATATATTAAATTTCTTCACATTTTGAGAAAATATCCTTCATTATATTAGGTTTTTTAGGGTTTGTAAAAAGGGGGAGCTTCCCTCTCCTCATTTCTCTTGGATATTTGTCCATTTTATATATGTAAGTAACTATTCATCATCTTTCCTATTGTATTTAGTTGTTTTAGCTAATTTCCCTGCTTTGCATCTAATTTTCCATGCCTAAATAATTAGTTTAATTTATTTATTTCTTGTTTTAATTATTAATTAGTTGTTTAATTAGTTTAATCATGTATAGTGAGTAGTTAAATAGAGTTTGTGTCGCGTGTCCGCCATTAATGGGCGTCAAGCTTCGAAAATTAGGTTTTATATAAAATTACATTTAATTGAAACCTCGCGTATTAAAATTGATTTATTATGTGTTTAACTTTCTTTGTCATGCAACGTTAGTATTTATAGCGATAATCCGATTTTAATCCGCGTGTGACCATTTTGAATTAAATATTTTATCTCGTATTTTTGGGTTAAAATTCCTTCATGCATAATGTTTATTTTTAACTAAAAATGTCAGTTAAATGTTTTCAAATCGAAATTCTAATTATTAGTTGTTTAACCCATGGCGGGAACGCGATCCCGACTCTCGTTTTATTTAATATTGTTTAGAGTTAACTTATTATTTTTTTCATTTTCTTTAGAACCACATATCACCATTTATATTTTTATTTTTGAAATAATAAATAATTAAAATCTAAAATTCAGTCACTCCCTGTGAATTCTCGATACCCGAATTATCGTTGTACTTTTATTACAAGTGTAGTCATTATTTAGATTTTTGTATTGAATAGGCAAAACGAAAACAATGATTAGCATTCTGATGCAATGCTACTTTTTGCGCTCGATCACTTAGTGGTAACCAACATTGGGTTACCTATTTCTTCAGTTATTAGAGCATACGTAATGGTGTGAATCGGAGAAAGGTAGGTGTGAGGCGCGTGTGTGTGATTTACCTTTCGCCCAAATGGGCAGAAGGTAGTGGGGGAGATCCTACGAACTTATATAGTTCGTAGGAACTTCTTACGGACAAATGAAGTCCGTAGGAAGTTCTTACGAACTATAGAAGTTCGTAAGAACTTAACAGTCACATTTAAACGGTAACATTCCTCCGTTTATATATTCAGAACCTTCCTCATTCTTCTCCATTCTTCTTCATTCTTCTGCATCCGTTTATATTTATTCATATACTCTAAAAAATCATTCCATTTATTCCCAAAAATAATTTCAAATCAGTCCCAATTTAGATATAGAAAATCCTCCAAATCTGATCTTCTCAACACGATGGAATTAGGTAGAAAATGGAAGAAATATATTAATATCGAAAAATTGAAAAAACACGGGTCGACTTCAACGACAATTCCCGATTCTTCCGCGCCGATTCAATCATCGAATCCCGTAATTGACAACTATACCCGTATTTACGACGGAGTGTCACACACGTCGAACGGCGAAACTCCGATAATAAACGGAAATAAATTCGATTTTCGGGGGAATTGGGCGGGGCCAATGAAATTGTACAAATTGATTCAAGAGAGAAAACTAGATATCAAAACAATTATCGACAGTGTCGGTTTTATGTCGAATTTCTTTTCTATGGTGTGATGCCCAATTCCGATCAATGTATTGTGACGACGATGATCGAACGTTGGTGGGACACGACGCATACCTTCCAACTACCATATGTCGAACTTGCGTTCACTCCGCTGGACTTCACAATGCTTTCCGGTAATAATTTATGGCTTATTTCGTTCTACTTTATTTATTTCGTTCTACTTATATTCATAATTGTTTCAAAATGTGAAGATAATATGTTGTACTTAAGTTCATAATTAATTGTTTGAAATATATTTTTAGGTAATTATATTCATAATTATTTAAATATATGACAACAAAACTCGAAAAATGTTTCCCGCATTCCGATTATGTCAATATATGAAAATAGTTATTTATATTCACTTAATGTTTCAATATGTGAAAATAATTAGTTGTGCTTAAATTCATAATTGATTGTTTGAAATATATATTATGGTTATCATATTCATAATTATTTCATTATATGACAACAAAATTGAAAAATATACCCGCATTCTGATTGTGTCAATATATGAAAATAATTATTTATATTCACTTAAAGTTTCAATATGTGAAAATAATTAGTTCTACTTAAATTCATAATTAATTGTTTGAAATATATATTATGGTTATCATATTCATAATTATTTCAATATATGACAAAAAAAATGAAAAATATACCCGCATTCCGATTGTGTCAATATATGAAAATAATTATTTATATTCACTTAATGTTTCAATATGTGAAAATAATTAGTTGTACTTAAATTCATAATTGATTGTTTGAAATATATATTATGGTTATCATATTCATAATTATTTCAATATATGACAAAAAAATTGAAAAATATACCCGCATTCCGATTGTGTCAATATATGAAAATAATTACTTATATTCACTTAATGTTTAAATATGTGAAAATAAATTGTTGTACTTAAATTCATAATTGATTGTTTGAAATATATATTATGGTTATCATATTCATAGTTATTTAAATATATGACAAAATTTTAAATATATGTACCGGCATCATAATTCTTTCAAAATGTGAAAATAATATGTTGTACTTAAATTCATAATTAATTATTTGAAATATATTTTTAGGCAATTATATTCATAATTATTTAAATATATGACAACAAAACTCAAAAAATATTTTTCGCATTCCGATTGTGTCAATATATAAAAATAATTATTTATATTCACTTAATGTTTCAATATGTGAAAATAATTAGTTCAACTTAAATTCATAATTGATTGTTTGAAATATATTTTTAGGTAATTATATTCATAATTATTTCAATATATGACAAAAAAATTGAAAAACATACCCGCATTCCGATTATGTCAATATATGAAAATAATTATTTATATTCACTTAATGTTTCAATATGTGAAAATAAATAGTTTTACTTCAATTCATAATTGATTGTTTGAAATATATATTATGGTTATCATATTCATAATTATTTAAATATATGAAAAATTTTAAAGATATGTACCGGCATCATAATTGTTTCAAAATGTGAAAATAATATGTTGTACTTAAATTCATAATTAATTGTTTGAAATTTATTTTTTGGTAATTATATTCATAATTATTTCAATATATGACAAAAATATTGAAAAATGTACCCGCATTACGATTGTGTCAATTTATGAAAATAATTATTTATACTCATAATTGTTTCAATATGTGAAAATAATTAGTTGTACTTAAATTCATAGTTGATTTTTTGAAATATATTTTATGGTATTTATATTCAAAATTATTTTAATATATGACAAAATTTTAAACCTTCGTGCAGGCATTCCAATTGGACAAGGACGACCCATTCAATATCTACGAATTGAACAATATACAAAATTTGTTAATATCATAAATGAATTTTTCCCAGAAATTCATATACAGAGATTTACTGGTGCGGGAATTCCAGTTTCTGACCTAAAAAAATACATAGAAAATTTTGTCAAGGTTGAACCTTTACCAGATTATATGTCCCCAATCATAGCTTGGGCATTTTGATTTTATGTATTGGGGAGTGTATTTTTTCCAAATGCTCACTCCACTTCCGACCTCGACTATTTACATTATCTGGAGGATATTCCTGCCATCGGCACATACGACTAAGGTTCGGCTATTTATGCCCGTATTTTATGGTCTTTGGACAAAGCCAGTCGATGATCGTTGACTAGCGTTGAATGCATGTGGCAAATACTCGATGTATATTTTCGTTTCATCTTATTTATTAAAATTTATGTTTCATTACAATATATGTTAACTTATTATAATGAATTAAATTTATTGACAAATTTTGCAGTATTTACATCACGAGTACATGGCCACGACATGTCCTATTCTCGTCGATCCATCCATCGATGCGTGGCCCCGCATATTTCGTTGGTCGAGGGGGAACAGAAAGAAAGTAAAGGGAGCACAACGGTTTAACATCTCAAGCAGTCAACATCAGCTTGAGATGCGATCACCCGAGTCCATTATATGGCAGCCATACGAGACTTCTGCCTACCGTGACTCTGATGTCATCTTATATGCTCGTGAGATATCGGGGTTACGAATGATTTTTTGGGATCCCTTATTTAAGGGTTTTTGGTACTTGGGTGATCGGGTCATCCGGCAATTGACTGACGGATATGTATAGCAGACAACCCACCATCAACTTTGTGTTGTGCCTCAGAACACGATTTTCAAGCAGCTGTCGCCCAAAATTGGCCTATCGCAAATCAATACGTAAGAGATGTGTCACAAGAAGAGTATAATGCATTTTCATACGAGTCTCATATTAATTTTCATTTATTACACATAGAATGATGACAAACAATTATTACGATTGCTCTGATATCATTTATTATTAGTATTGAAATATTGACTTAAGTAGTAAAAACAATAATACATGATAAAAATGATTATTAGGAGTATGTGCTCAAACGCTTAGGTCGAACCTAGTAGAAGTACAACAATATGGTTTTCCATTGCACACTAAACATTTAGGTAAGTAAGATCGTTGCATATCGGAATCAACATATTCTTCATTGTAGTTTGATATATTTGGTCCGTACTCTTCCCCATCATTTTCATATTTGCATTCCGAAAAGTAATCATAACCGAAATTGGTGTAGTCGAAAATATCGTTATCTGATGCCAACGTAGAGTCGTTATATATGTTAATTAATTGTTCTTGAATGTGACGACCTGATAGCATCGCGAGTTGTGCTTTGTGATAACGTTGTAGGGGCCTCTCCATCTGTCATATCTCTTCCTCTAATAAATCAAGACAAAACATATCCGCTTCTTCGGGATACGATATTAGCCAAAGTGCGGCAACACGATTTTTTGGCACGGATATGTGATGGTAATGGCAAAGCACCTCCAGGTCACACCTTTCATCATATTTATCTGGCCATGTGAGGTGTTCCCAAGGATGCACAACTCCGTCTTCAGGTTCCGAATTGGGAGAGATTATGAATATATGACCAAAGTCATTCAGAAAACGTTGAGAAGTATCAATTGGATATGTTTGGAAAATTATTTTTTCCCATACCAATCGTTACCAGCAATATCTGTGTAAGAGCCATTATAAATTAATGAATAGTAGGGAGATGAAGCCATTTTTGAAATATAAGACAATGGTAGATAAAAAATTGTTGCAATCCTTCTAATTTATTTATAGGTAATTTTAAACCTTTGAAAATATAATTTTATTTTACAATGATATAAAATATTTATAATAATACAAGGGCACACATACCAATGTAAAAGATAAATTATAGAAAGGCACACATACCAAGGCACACATAAAGCTGAAAAATTATCACGTTGTAATTTTATAATTTTATAAATTATAAAAAGGCACATATAAAGGCACAATAATAACATGCAGACGATTGAAGTTACCACATAGTAACTTTCTAAATTAACTATACAACATATTGATTGCCTGAACAACCTGAACCCAAAATGAAACACACTTACCAATAGCACTGATAATATCCGTAGCACACTTACCAAGATCATACAATATATTTACATACGGAAAGGACACAGATATTATTGACGCTGAACGAGCGCACTGATCTAGATAAATTTGTATTGTACACTTACCAATAGGATACATAAATTAACATTTTACCTATATTATCTCTAGTACACTTATCTGTAGCACAGTTACATGTAGCACACTTACCTATATAAGATTTTACCTATAATTATAAATGCATGTGTACCGTAAAACTATACAGGTAGAGTATAATATTTCATCTACATCTAAATTAATTTATTTATAGGTAATTTTATACTTTCGAAGATATAATTTTATTTTACAATGATAAAAAATATTTATAATAATACAAAGGCACACATACCAATGGAAAAGATAAATTATCGAAAGGCACACATACCAAGGCACACATAAAGCTGAAAAATTATCACGTAGTAATTTTATAATTTTATAAATTATAAAAAGGCACATATAAAGGCACAATAATAACATGCAGACGATTGAAGTTACCATATAGTAACTTTCTAAATTAACTATACAACATATTGATTGCCTGAAGAACCTGAACCCAAAATGAAGCACACTTACCAACAGCACCGATAATATCTGTAGCACACTTACCAAGATCATACAGTATATTTACATACGGAAAGGACACAGATATTATTGACGCTGAACGAGCGCATTGATCTAGATAAATTTGTATTGCACACTTACCAATAGGACACAAAAATTAACATTTTACATATATTATCTGTAGCACACTTATCTGTAGCACAGTTACATGTAGCACACTTACATATATAAGATTTTACCTATAATTATAAATACCTGTGTACCGTAAAACTATACAGGTAGGGTATAATATTTCATCTACATCTAAATTAATTTGTAACCATATTATATCATGGACTCCTCTAGTTCTAGCGATGATGGACGAAATATTTTGCTCCAATATGCACAATTTAATGAAGGTGGATCATCCGATGATTCAGACGAGGAAATGATTATTATGATGGAGATTACCCGGTGGTGTGCTGAAAAAAATATAATTCGCGATGGGAAAGAATTCGAAACGAGACACCGAGTGAATCGTAGGAGAGAAAGGGGACATGCAACACTATGGGAAGATTACTTTGGGGAAGATAAGGTATATAACGAGTATTTTTTCCGAAGGAGATTCAGGATGTGGTATAGTGTTTTCAATCGCATCCTTGAATCTGTTTACCTTTATGATAACTACTTTGTTCAGAAGAATGATGCTTGCGGTCGTCAAGGTTTAAGCTCTCATCAGAAAGTGTTGGGGGCAATTCGACTGTTAGCTAATGGGGGTTCCCATGACGTGTGGTCTGAGCAGTACGCTATGAGTGAAACCACTCTATTAGAAACTGTTATTAGATTTACAGAGGCAATTGTACGAATTTTCGGTCCCCAGTACGGTAGAAATCTGACACAAGGCGACGTTACAAGGTTACTCGAACAAAATGCAAATAGAGGTTTCCCAGGAATGCTAGGCAACATATATTGCATGCAGTGGCATTGTAAAAATTGTCCAACAGCATGGCACGCTCAATATAGTGGTCGTAAAGAGTCACCAACTATAATCCTTGAAGCGGTTGCCTCCAACGATCTTTGGATTTGGAAATCATTCTTTGGGGTGTCTGGTTCTTGCAATGATTTGAATGTCTTGCACTGATCTAATGTCTTTTAAGAATTGCGCAATGGGACGACAGCTCCCGTTAATTACAATGTTAACAAAAATTCTTACCACATGGGCTACTACCTTGGAGATGGCATTTACCCTCCGTACGCTTCAATAGTAAAAACATTTAGGAACCAAAATGGTATTACACAAAAACAGAAATTATTTTGCAAGTACCAAGAAGCGTGCAGAAAAGATGTTGAACGTGCGTTTGGTGTATCACAAGCTCGATTCGCTTTTGTTCGGGAATCTTGTAAATTATGGAATAGGGCGTCACTATCAACCATTATGAAATTCTGCATTATAATGCATAATATGATTATTGACGATGAACGTAGAGATTGTCCATGGCAAAATGATTACGAACACAATGATGAAACACCTGTAATTATGAGGGACCAAACTAATTTCTACGACTACCTCATACAGGATGCTAAGATAAGAGACGTAACTAAACATCAACAGTTACGAAATGATTTTGTAGAGCACATTTGGAACACCCACGGTGATGAAATGGTCAGTTGATGAATTTATTGTATTTTTTATTTTAACCGTGGTTAAATGTTTTGTTTGTTCCATTTTCAATTTGTATTTGTAGGATTGTCGTAGTGATCATATACCTGTTATTCTATATAAAATAATGGTTTAACCGACAATATTATATAAGCCGAAAATTATTAAACAATACTCACATTTCATATATTTAAGGGTGGCATTTCATTTATTAAGATGGATAGTGAATCGCTCTCCATATACCGAAAAAAAATGAAATACAATTATGAGGGTTTAATACATCATTTAAAAACACTATTAGTCATTAATTGAACCGCTTGGACCAGACGACCCGGCAGAGTTCGATTGCAACTCAGATATCGCAGCTTCAGTCGCAGCAACCATCACTGTTAGGTCATTGTACCTTTTAAAATGAAACTGCTTTTGTATTTCATTCATATGGGTCATATCCAGCTCCATGATGTACGATTGCTCTCGTCCTAGACGCACGAGCTGATCCTTCTTTTTGGTGAGTTGATCGGCTCGCTTCATCTGAATGAACGCATCCATTTGAGAGTGGCACGATTATTTTTCCACGCTTGCTTGCTTTTAAACATTGAAATAAAGTCTTCGCAATGTTTGAGTACTGCCGTGTTACAATCCAAGCTGTCAGAACGCGCTCGTTGACGTGCACGTTGTTTCTCACCCTTCCTGCCTGGGGGTCTATCCGGTACGTCTCGTACCCCCGGAGTATCATCTTCGCCTACAGGTGTAGGGCTGTCGTCGTTCCCCGCTGTATTTTCCAAGTCAAATTTTGGTAAATCTTTTAAAATTTGATAGCAGTTATCGAACGTAAAATGTTTGTTGGTTTCGGCGCGGTACGCGTCGCGTGCATTAGTAACCGCTTGGAATTCGTTCGTCCCGCTTCCCATATTCTTCATTTGGTGAGAAAGCTTTGCAATATATAGCATTATTTGATGCGATATATGATTATAACGTGTTGATAGCATGGATCTCGTACGAGTAATTGTAATTCCATGCGTGACATTATACTCATCTTTCACAGTGTCCCAAAATGTGCCCGATGATATTGAGTTTCCTTCAATACTTCGAACTGTATATTTTGCATAAATGGTACATAATACTTCATCCTTAAAGGAGTCGTATTAGGTTGTCAAGATGTACCGGAAATAATCGATTGAGAGGAAGACATATTTTCTATAGAAATAAAATATATTTAGAATGAAAATAAGAAAATGGAACAGAAGACTCTAAAAATTTATAAAGAGTCATAATAATAAATTGTGAGAAACTTGGCCCCTATTTATAAACAAGAGTCCCCAAAGAGGTCATAAACGGTATTAGATTTTACAGTAGTAAAAAGGGTTTCCTACGAACTTCTTTTGTTCGTAGGAATTCTTACGAGCTTCTGAAGTTCGTAGGAACTTCCTACGAACAAAAGAAGTTCGTAAGAACTTCTTACAGACCAAAGAAGTTTGTAGGAAGTTTCCACGACTATCAGAAGTTCGTAAGAAGTTTTTACTAATTCAGTAGACAATCGGTAACTTCACAAATCCCTTACCTTTCCTCTCTCCATTTTTGTCAACTGCCTATCCCCATTATAAGTCTACAAATTGATAATTTTATCATTTTTTTTGTCCAAACTTTTCATGATTGTTGATGCTCTTAGGTAGGCCGTCAACATGTATGAATGTAGGCCTGTCAATGGGTAGGGTCTGGACCCGGACCCGACCCGAACCCGATCCGTATAATAGGGTCTGAACATATTTTTTTGGCCCGAGACCCGAATACCCAAAGACCCGTTTATTAAATGGGTAGGGTCTGGATCTTATACAAGACCCGGACCTGAAAACCAGACTCGAATTGTACATTATTATTTTGTGTATATATACATATATATTATAAATTTATATATATTTATAAATATATCTTATCAATATAACATGTAAGTATTATATATAAAAATATATATTTATGTATATAATAAATATAAGTAATATATGTTTTATTTATACTAATAATATTCTACAATAAATTACAAAATATTTTAATTTAAGATTAAATAATAAAGAAGAGGGATAAAATAAAATAAATATAAAATAAATGTACATATTTGATCAGATCCGGACCCGAACCCGAGACCCGTAGATCAAAATAAATACGGATCTGAATCCAATATTATAGATCCGATAAAAATCCGAACTCAAACTCGAACCCATAAAAATCCAATTACACAAATTTAAATCTTTCTAAACTCAGACCCATCTCCGATCTATTAACGACCTTATATGGATGAGATGAGACATGAGCGGTCAGTTCTCTGTGATTTTGCTGGGTCCCATGCACTGAGTCGCCCTTAGTTAATTGGGTGTTGCTCCTATTAAAGGCTGGATCAGTGAATGTCCCCACTTTCGTGTTGTTAGCCTTAGGTGTAACGTGTTTAGTTGAGGGTACAGTCCCTTTCATAAAGTCACCTACGAAAGATGTTGACTGGTGCTTCTTCTCATTATAGGAACTATTTCTTTGACTACCAGTTTGTCTCGTATGATGTTGACTTGCTAGCGCTTGTGTTTTGTCTCTTATATCCTCGTATGTTTGATTTTCCAGCCCAACGAATCTGTTTTGAAGATTGCCTTTGTTTTGGTCTTTCCTGCTATTAGGGTCCAGTTTGTTTTATAGACGTCTGCTATTGTGGTTTCTTTTAACCAGCATCCATGGACCAAAGAGGGAGTCCGTTGGATTTTCTCCATTAGGAGATGTCGTTATATCTATTGTGCCAGTTGTCTCGCCAATATTATCGTTACACTGTTTGTGGGAGTTGTCGTTGCTTGGTTGAGTCCCGCCGTCTAACGGCGTCTGGTTTGAGTTGGATGGCAGCTGGTCGGATTTTTGCATGGTAGGGTTAAGGGGGGAAAACTCGCTTTTTAACCCTAATCTACCATAGGTGAAGCAAATATAGGGTAGAAACTCGTACCCCACGCGATATTTCCACCCATCAAGTTTATAACACGGAATAAGTGGTTTAGATAAATCTACCTCCATGCATATTCAAGCATATTTCCCCCTAGAAGAGAAGACTGAGTTGAAGTTGGTTTTTATGGGTCTACCCAGTTTACTGCCTATGTGAAAGAGAATATTTTCGTCAAACCATTCGATGGGTAGATGTGGAAGTCTTTCCCACAGGGCAGTGGTGACATTTTTTGTTTCCATGAGATTAAAATTTGATGTCCAATTTCATAGAATGAGATAATGCCCATTGATGATCCATTGACCTCCTGTAAGGACATTGCAATAGTCTTGTTTCATGGTAAATTTGAAAAGATAGTGACCTTCCACAGAATTAACAATCTCATTGTCCCCTTGGAGGTTCCAGATAGAAGGAACCTTGTTGACAAGCATAATGAACCCTATATTTCTTCCTAGTAGACTTACTATCATACTTTCTTTCCACTTTTCCCTGAGTTTGTCCATGTGTTTTTATGGGACAATCACAACCGGATATAATGGGTCGTGGTCTTCCTCTAGGTTATGATTTAGATCAAGTTCGCCATGTGAGCTTCGATCCATAGCATCATCGGATCAGCACCCAGTAGAGTCTTCAAAGTAAATATCCGTATTATTATTTATCTTGCTCCCAACTGCATCTCTGTAGGATAGAGTATTTGTGGGTTTAGGGTTGTTTTTCAGCACTGAGTTTGTAGTATCTATACCTGTGCCAATGTGTTCCTCCTCCCTTAGAGGGTAGAGAGTTACGCCGTCACAGTCCATCGCAACATCCAGTTGGTTCTCCACTGTCATAAATTAAATATGTTTTTCTTTATGCTTATTTTTACTATGTACGCAAATGTCCTCTTAATCCTCTTTAGAAAGTTCAGCTTCGGAGGAGGGTGGTCAGCCCGAAGAGCCAGTATCCCCATTGCTGTTGGTGTTCATGAAAGCCGTTGGCATTGGAAAACTTAGAGCTTATTTTTTCATAGGTACTTTCTCACGTACCATTACAATGCATCTTATGAATTGCACATGCCAGGACCATAATACCTACAATGTTGCACCAAAATGCTGACACCTATCCCACTAAAGTTAAAATCATGTGCACAAAAATCCAAAGTCGTAGGTTCAGTTCATTTTCGTAGCATATGAACTAGAGCGTAAGATTATTTTTAAAACACTTTGCCCATGATAGCTGATGCACAACCCTTAGAATAACTTTGCCCATTGAAAGGTCATTACAAGATGACATGCCATACCACTGTCGAGGGGGGAGATTTTTGTACCTTAAATATAGTTGAACACATAGAAGACCTGAGAGAGTGACACATGTCACCAAAGAGCTCGACTTCATCCACCTTTGATGGAAATCTCTTACCAAGTGAACACTAAAGGTAACCTTAAAAGAGCTCGGGGTCGAACTTATCCAATGAAAGCACAATAATGAGTAAAACTACATGTAACCATAAAAAAATCCAAGAAGTGTATCCGTCTAATAAGACAAAAATGAGTACAAGCTTTTTATGCACTCGATGGGACCCATTTCTATGCCCTGACGGGATCCATAACAATAAGGTATAAACTTTTAATGCATTAGGTATGGATTTTGAATTTTTTTGTGGCTATGTGTAGATTTATTCCACAATAATTTGAGGATAACTTTGTTAAGGATGTTGTTAATGAGGTCAACATCGTCATATATAATAACTAACTTGAAATTACTCTCTCATTCATGTAAAATTTGATCTCAGCAATACTAGTAAAGGAGACATGTATCCAGTGGGACCCCAATGACGGACCTAGGATTTTGAGTTGATGGGTGCGAAAAGGTCTGACGAAGGCGGGAGGTTCGAGGGCGGGAGCTCCCGAGACGAATTTTTTGAATTGTTTTTACATTTTTATTGTATTTTTTTATTCCTAAAAATGTTGAGGTATTAATTAACTAAATTTGGACTTCTATTCAAAATTAAACTAATTTAAACAAAGAGATTTGTCTAACTAATATATTTTAGCAACAATTAAATTTTGAGCAACATACTGAAAAAATTAAGGGCAATTTACAATTAGGTCTCTTGATGACAATTTTTAAACATTGAAGGACAATTTACTATTAGGCCCACTTGCTATGCCACTAGCGTGGACTTCTACAATAAGAGAATTAGGGGACCTATGTGTTTAAAATTTGTCAGAATTCCTTTAGTATTTAAAATTTGTTTGTGAGGGACCAAAAAGTACTTTCCCTAAAAATTAACATATTCGAGATATTTCAGCAACAAACAATTAAAACATATTTAAAAAATTAACTAATAAATTAAGTTGATATTTCAGCAACAATCAACAACACACAACAACAAATTGATATTTCACCAAATACTCAAGTTTCATCAACTAATCAAATTTCAACAACTTATTAACTAATAAAACTTGACCAACAATCAAGTTTTATACAATATCAATATCCATAAAATTACATCATCAACAACAAGTCAAAGTCATATAAAATAAGCAAACAAATTGAAAATAAAAAATAAAAGCGTTCTACTACCTGTAGGAAGGAGGGCCTGCTGTCGAGAAGGGAAGGGAAGGAGGAAAGAGGAGCCTGCTGTCCGATAGAGATAGCGCTGGACAGAGGAGAAAGAGGGAGAGGAAAATTGGTTTTGGGAGGGGGGGGGGGAACGACTGCTGGAATAGAAAGAGACGGAGAAGTGAATTAGGTTTTGAGTTTAATTAACTCTGGTTTATTTACATATCGGCCCTCAAGGTTTAACTTACACATAGGTCCATACCTTTTCTTTACACTATACTCACCGAGAATTTCTAAAAACATTGTGGGTGGGTCCGCCCCTGCTAGGACCACACATTTTTATCACACTCACCACAAACACCTATGAATAGAAGCCATTTGTTACTACAATGGCATTAGATATTGAATTCCTTATTATTATGATGTATGTGAGGTATTAAAGTGAGGGTGAACTTGTACTCGCAATCCAATGGAGTGTTATTGCTAATTAAGTGCATTTTTGCATCAACCATAGACATAAGCAGCCAAATAGGGATGAACCACGTCAAATATGGGGTCTCTCTCTTTCTCAATTCATTTTCAGTAAGTTTTGAGTTCAATCCATCTTTTTATTATTTTATTGTTGGTTAAGTAGTAATTATTAACTATGATCGGGTGAACACTATTCTCTAACATCAACACAATTAATAAAATACAAATCTTATTATCTCTATTCTTTAGTATATTTCATAATACGAAAGACTATATCATTGGAGCCAATGTTATCCAAGGTGAATATCATAACTTTAAGAAGTTTTAAGATCAAACTCAAGTAAGATGACGAAGAACAAGCAAGATCACAACAAGATAAAGTTATCATCCCTCTAAGTTCCAACAAATACACAAAGCTTCATTAACATAAAAAAATCCTTAAGAAAATACAAGAATACTTCAAGCGATTTACAAATTTTAGTAAAATTTCATTTTGCTCTTGATATTTTTATTCAATGGGCTAAAATAAAACAAAAATACTAAAAATATTTTCTACATATTTGAAATAAAGTTTCAAATCAAATTACATAGAAATGAACCATGTCAGTCAACTAACACTAGTTCATGTGATTAAACATTTAAAGTTGTTATGGGAAGGATTTTATCAATCCACTACGAGTTTTAGTTGACTAAACATAAGTAAATCAAAACATAACGACCAATTCTTCAAAACTTGAAAGCAACTTTTTTCCCAATAACTCTTAAGGGCTTGTTTTATTTCCCATGCTATAAAACTGGAATAAACATCATTTTTCTTACACAAAATTTCATAAACAATACCAAAACATCAAAATCCATTACAAACACTCGTGTAATCATTTATTTGAGATTTTAAAAGAAAACATCACGACATAACTCTGAGAAGTTGATCCATTAGTTTGATAAGAAAAAAAATATTAGAATTCTAGAGAAAATTTATTATTCAATAAAAATATTGGATTTGAGAAACAAACTACTTTTTCCTTTTCTTATTTATAAGGCAACTTCATTATATCATTTAGGTCGGTAATGTCTTTGTTGTGAGGTTCCAAATAGGTGTTGATTCTTTTGGCGTGCTTGTTGTTTGCTTGGGAAAAAAGTTATGATTACCTTATTAGTTATGTTAAACATAAAGTATTTGAAGAAAAGGATTTTTCAAGATAACAACACAATTGATACGTGATTATACTTCATTGTCCAAAACCCAAGCCATGTACACACCAAGCCACTCAAGAATGAAATCATTCAAGGAAGGTCATCCCATATCAAACCATATATGTTTAAGCAGTCCCAAGTCATGAATTATATATTCATAAAGAAGAAGTATTTCTCCAAGCCAAGATATGCATTGAAGAACTATTTCTCAAATCTAAGACATGCATTGAAGAAGTATTTCTCTAAGACCAACCTTTGCACAACATGTTGCCAAGCATTGTTCAATATTAAATCCAATCTATGATATATATCATTAAAGTGTTAATCCACAACATGAGAGTATAAAAAAAATGAAGTGATCAAGAAATAAGCAAGCTATCCAATCCATACAAGAATTACCACAGCATTCCATGTTATGAAGAAACAAGACAACAAAGCAACGTTTCAAAGAAGCAAGTCAACCAAGAAATAAAGAGTATTATCCAACCAAAGAAAAATCAAGTATAATTTCTAGTTACAAGAGATCAAAAGAATCAAGAAAAGCTCATCCAAAGCTTCAAAGGTTCAGAAATTATTATAAAGAAGTAAATAGTCTCACAAAAGCAAGTACAAACCCCAAACCACTTCCCTAAACCAAAACACACGAAAATCGTGATTTCGTAATTTTAGAGTCTACTCCAAAATGATATAAATTCCACTCTAAGTGGAGATGGAGTTGAATCCAACCTAAGATATTTCAGACCATTTGATTATGACTTTTTGTCATTTAAACCCAAAATAAAAAATAAAAAGTTTTCAACAATATCCCCTACATATAGAGTCGACTCTATATGTGTGAAAATGACCTCGAGGGTAGTTTGGACAAAGATTTTCAATAACTCTATTTTGAATTTCAAAATACCAAAGTTCCCTTATATTACCAAACTACCCTCTAACGACTAGCTTTTAAAATGCCTATAAAAGGAACCTTTTGGTTTTCATTTCAAATCAACAAGTTAATCCCAAACTTGTGTAATCTTAATTGAGCTTTAAATAGAGAGAAACAAAGTTCCTAAACCCATTTTCATATATGTGAGATTTAAATTGAAGTAATACTCCATTAAAGAAAAGCTTCAAAACTAAAATCCATTTGAACCAAATCTTCAAGATCCAAACTCTATTTAGCCAAATTCCAAAATTGGAAATGTAATATTTGTTATTATTATAAATGGCTATATTCCCATGACAAAACTGAGTCGTTGAGTAAATTAAATCAAATCAACTTGATTCATTTAAGTGAGGCACGATCTAGACTAGGGTTGATGTACCTAAAAGATGAAGATTGAGGATTATGCTCCGTCCCTCAGTATGAAGAATTCCTTGCCACACATTCTTTTGGAGATTGAAGATGTATAACTTTACTTGATGGTAGTATTACATGGCTATCCACACTCGTGCATGTTTTTCATAAAATGATTTTTCAAAATGCACTTGTTTTAAAATTATGTGAGTATTTTAGATAAAAAGGGATTTAAGTGACATTTTTTAAAAGACTCAGAGATTTAAAAAATGCTTTTAAATGTATTTGGAGATTGACTAACGTTTCATTTTTAGTTTGAAACTCTTTTGAATTGTCTTTAAACAGGAACATTCGCACGACTATTTTTTGTAGGTGTTCGCACGACTCCTTTTTTATCTTGTGCGCACGGTCAATGGTCGAAGTCCATATTGATCTTTACCATGCGAATGAACGAATCTAATCGTGCGCACAAAATGATCAATTTTGTAAAAAAGTTATAAATCTTTCACTTTCATTTTAAGAGAGACTTGAATACCTCATTCTAAAAACACTTCTCTGAGAAATATTTTGAGGTAGAGAGCATTACACTTACCCTTCAAACAATTTTCACTTGTTCCCTCCTTTTTGTGAGTATTAGATCAGTAATTTTGATTTGTGTAGGTGCATTTTTCTTGAGATGGATCATACCACACACTATCCATTGTAGTCTAAACCATTTAAGTTTTGAATTGCCATGATCAAGTACTTTGCGATCTAAAATTGGAGGTACGTTAGTTCATTGGAAAATTAAAGCGTGCGTGATTATAAGGAGAAGAGTGTAGTTTATCATTAGCTTTGTAGAGATAGAAGTGGATTTATATTCGACTATAGGTGAAAGTTTAGAATTTATAGGTAACTACTCCTGAGTGCATGAGTGACAGGTCGTTCCTGCTTTGTATAAAACTCTTTTCAAGTAGAAATAAAATTGGAGTGCGTCTAAGATTTTTTACCCTTAGGTGGGGGTTTTCCTCTTGAAATCTGTCTAATATTGAATTATGCTTATCTCTACATAATCGATCTCACACATCACTTTTTTTTTACATCTTTAAATATGCTTTAATATTGCTCAAGTGTTGTAAATATAGGTTTCTTCAACTAGTCTCACTTAAATAAGCTTTTGTTTGTGTTTAAATTATTTTGAAAAGATTAATATCAAACAATTGTTTAGAATTTTTGTTTGTGAAGACATTTTTGAAATTGTGTAAAATTAGTTATGATTTCTAGGTAACTTATCCACCGCCCACTAGGTTAGTTCATATATAATCGTGATACTAGTTCTACTAACTATCCTCTTACTTTGACGGATCTATCTATGGTCATTGGAAGGTTAAAATTCGAGCATATATTAGATATAAACTTGAGAGAGTGCGGATAAGTGTCGAGGAAGGGTGGATTTACCGACCCATTGAAGAGAATGGAGCTAGTGTTAAGGAACCTAAGATATTTTGGACGAATGCTGAATTTGTTGATTGTAATTTTAATTTAGTCTCTCTGAATGCATCTTTGCATCAGTTTGTAATCAAGAGTATAACTAGATCTTAAATTGTGAACAAGCTAAATAATGTAGGGATATTATTCATGTCACTATTGAAGGGACTTCGAGTGCGAAGAGAGAGAAATTACAATATATTACCACTAAGATTGAGATAATGTGAATGGAAGAGAATGAAACGTTCAATGAATATTATATTAGGTTAAAAAAAGTGGTGAATGCTTCATTTAACCTTGGTGAGAATATTCTCAAGAACAAAGTGGTTAAAAAACTCCTTACAACCTTAGCCAAAAGGTTTACTAGTAAAGGTGCCATTTTGAATGAAGTGAAGGTCACGGATAGGTGTAGCCTTGAAGAGTTGGTTAAATCACTTTAAATTTGTGATCATGAGGAGAATGTTGTTGTTGGTAAATCAAGGAAGGACTTAGCTTTTTCCGTTGATTCTAGTGAGACGGTGAAGAGTGGTAAGAAAACAAAAGAGAATATTGAAGTAAATGTTTCTTTGTTTGTGAAGATATTTAACAAGTTTCATAAAAAGAACAAAATTCTTTTCAAAGATAATCAAACTTTTAATACTCTAAACCTCACAAGTGTAATAAATATGTCCCATTTGTATAAAGGTGAATATAAGAAGGGAAAGAACAAGGATGAAGATAAGTATTTTGGTTGTGGTGGCATTAGTCATCATATCAATGTGTGTCCTACACATTTGAGGAAATGTGCGAAGGAAAAAAAGTGGAGAGAAAAAGAAGAAATATTATCAAGATACTCTTAGTGATTTAAAAAGTGATTATGAGGATAGATCTTCTAGTGATCAGTGCAGGAGTGAAGTAGCATTCATCGTGAAGCTTGATGAGAATGATAAAAATGAGTGGTATACTAATGATAGGTTTCTGAGTGACTCGTCATCTTATAGTATAGGCATTCACACACTTTGAAAGAAGAGAGTGATAGTGAATATGAGAACATACATGAATATATTGATAAACTTTACCAAGAATCTTTGAAACTCAAGAAAATAAACATTAAACTCTTGGTCAAAATGAAAATTTTCAAGTTGAGTTGGATGAGAAAGAGGGGAAGCTTGAGAACCCTTAAACAAAATGTTTTGAACCTGAAAAAGTGGATGAGATCTTGAACAAATAATATGAAACCTTAAAATCTCAAATTTCAATCATATTACAGGAAAAAGAAGAGATTGAATTTCAAAATTCTATTTTCAAAAATGATTTTGACTAATTGAAACTTACACATGAGCATACAAATGATTTAAAAATTATTGTTTATAATAGAACAAGTAAACTTGATGGGATTTTATTGAGTAGTGCAAAACCTAAGACCAATAACCACGGGATAGGTTTCAATAATCCAATGTTTGAAAAGATACTTGGAAAAGAAAAAGTGAATTTTGAAAGTTCAAACTCTCATGAAAAAGTGGATAAGGTACACACTTATGTGCAACATTATAATAAGGTTGGACCTAAATCCAAGATTGCTAAAGAAGAATATAGCTCTTCATTTTGTGGAAAAACCAATCACTTAGTGGATTTTTGTTTAAAGAGAAAAAGACTTGAAAAAGTTAGTCAAAAGGCATAATTTGAGAGAAAAAGGTATGCAAGAAGGTTTGTGAAGAATGATATAAGTTTTTACACATTTTGTCAAGTGCATGGGCATTCAAATCAAACATGTTGGTTTTTTAAGAGAAGGAATGAAGGGTTTATTAATAATAGGAGAATCACATTTTCTAAGAATCCTATTAATGGAATCAAATGACAAATGGATGAGTTGATGCATAGAATGGATTTCTTTGTGGGGAATAATGGGGGGGCTATAGGTAATATTCATAGACCTAAACACCAAACTCAATATCAAAGGACTAGGCATAAGAATCCTAGGAGATAAGAGAGGTGGATACCTAAAAATGTTTAGGGTATGCCAAGGAACGCACCAAAAGTCAAAGATGAGTTAGCATAGAATCAAAAGGTAGGTGAGTTGAGTGAAATTAAGTTTGTCCGAACTATTAACCAAGAGGATTAACCACCTATCTCTTCTTAGGATAGTAGTTTGCGTAGGATGACAAGGTCTTGGAGTTACCATTCCTAGTTCATTCTTGAATTTTGGGGGAATCAAATCTTCATCGGCGAGTAACTTAAATTGGCATCGTTTATCAAGTTTTAGGTGAGATTCTTCATGCATATGCGCATTGTATATGCATTTTCTTTCTATGCATTGCTTTCTTATCTAAATCACGATTCTGTAAATATTCATGCATCATTCTTATTGAAAAGTCCAAAAAGATCTTACGTTTACTCTTTTTTGTGATTTATGTAGTTAAGTCGTTGATTCATTTTGATTAGATGTGATATTCAACTTGAATGGCGGTTGAAAGTTAATTCTTAAATCATTATATGTCTCCATGCTTGATTGATACAATTTTTAGTTGGAATTCATTTGAAAGATCATGGTTGTAACTTGTTGAAATCTATGGGATTTGATTTCACACTACTTGCACATGCATGTCACTTGTTGCATATAATTCTTATCATGTTGATCTTGCTTTGTCTGCTTAATTCGATCATAATTAAATCCTTATTTTATAAGAGTTTTGAAAAGTTTTGTTGTCCATATGTGAGAACTTTGAGTGTTTCTTATTTTGTTAGAATTGAAAATGGAGCATTTTTAATGCATCGATAAGGGTTTCCATGAGGAGTGATTTCATCCATTTTGAAAAATAAAATATTTTGGGGTAGGTATCATCTAGGCATGTGAAAAGATAATCAATGGCAAAAGCCAAAATATATTGAAAAGATCCACAAGTCAAGTGCTTGAACTGACCTGAAAAACGAGATACATCTAAGCATTTCAAAATGAATTTTCTTTTAGATGATATTCAAAAGATTTTTCAACAACATATGCTTGATGGAGTTATAATGGCTTGAAAGTACAATTTTTGATAATTTGGATACTGATGTAATGATTGTGTTTTAAGCATGGTTAGTAATGTAACATATAACATGGTTATTTATTTTCGTGTTAATTTTGCAAATTTACTTTTCATGTGAATCGTGCCTAGAAGTAAATTACAAAGTTGAAAAATATTTATTTGATAAGAATATTATGATATTAAAGTTGAATTGATTGAAATTGACTTGATTGTGTTTTTTAAATCACATTTTGTAATCAATATTTAATAGAAATTTCTATCTCAAAATTTTGAATAATTTGTTGCCTAATCACTATCAAACTTTGCCCTTTTAGAGTTTGCATTTGTATATATGCCCGTGTGAGTTATTTTCTCTTTTCTTATTTATGAAAATTATATCCCATTTTGAACTCTTATATCGAATTGAATGATTTTCATCCACTTGCATTTCATTCATACTTCTAAGGGGTTGTAAGTTGGGAGTCTCAACTTTCTTTAAATTTAAAGATGATATTTTTAAAAAGTTGGTATGTCTTTTGTATTTTCCTCACGGTAAACATTTCAGGGCGTTCGCATGTACCTGTACGAATGGTTTAATCTGTCTGTTCGAACGGTGTTGAGAGTTTTTAAATCTTCAAAAGCTCATTTGGTCAATTCATTTTTCAAACACTCTTCGAAGCCAATTACCTTAGGCGATTTTCATCCTAATCCATTTTTCGTCTTTGCCCAGTACATTTGATCAATTTTTGGTTGATTGATATTTCATTTATAAAAGTGAACCCTAGCTTCATCAGATTGATTTTTTTTTGGCAAAAATCACTGTGGTAGGTTTTCGATTACTTTTAGTTTCAGCGATTCACTCCTCCTTTATTTACTTTAGGGTGATTCTTTACAGATTTGAGAAATTATAACTATTGATTTGAGGATTAGTGTCTTAGATACTCTACTTTGGTATTTATTTGTGATTTTTTCGAGTCTTATTGGTATTTTATCTCGTTGCATTTTCTATTGTTATGAGTTTTCATTATAATGAGAGCAAAGAGAAAAGCCTGGAAAAACACTCATCCTTGGAGTGGACCAGGTGAGACATCAAGAGCCCAAGACTCCACGACACCTCTTAGAGCGACTAGAAGAGTTAGAATACAATTCCGAAGTGCCTCATATTCTATTCCTACTTCTTCGATGAATGCCTCTAGGATACATTTTACTATAGATGGCTCAGCCATGTCACTATTTATTTGACGCATGCAATCATCATTAAGAGAGATCTTTTCTTAAGCAAACTTAGAGAAAAACGTAAATGGTTAGTTTTTGCTATTGTTGATTGAGGGTATTCGTGATTACTAATTGGTTTGGCCTTTCGTTTCGGTAAATGAATCCCTAGTTCACGAGTTCTATGCGAACATGATTCTATTCAAGGATGTTGATATCATTTATACTTTTGTGCAGGGGATTAAGAATTTTTTTCTAAAGAGATTTTGGGTACATATTTTGGAATTCGGATTCATGTTTCTAGTCCCGATGATATTTTATTTGGCAGGAAATTGATTTCCATACTCTTGTAACTTTTCTGACTGGTCGCGAGGCAAAGTCGATTCATTTTTTATTCTAATAGGTTGACATGGATCATCATTACTCTCTTATATATCTTTTTATTGTGTACAATTTGATGACTCGTCGTAGGACCTATGACTTTTGTTATCATACTGGTACGTAGATATATGATTTATCTTGTCATCAGTATATTGATTTTCCTGAGGTTGTCATTACGGTTATAAAAAGAGTGTACACTGAGTCTATGGACACTGCTTTACCATATGGGAGATTGATCATAGGCTATTTGTACTCCTTAGGATTTCCTCGTTTGAAGTATGAGGTTGATGCATATATCTTGAGCGATCTTTGTTCTAGAAGTGTCATTCGTTCCATCGCACGGACAACTCGTTGCCAGGCTCCTCCAACTACTCCTACACCTGCAGATTTTCAGGTTCCTCTCGATTATCACAATCAGCGTACTTTCTGGACTGCATGTTACGCCTTTATCAGATATCAGTTTTGACTGGTATATAATGACATTACTAGTCTTCACACCTACATTGCCTTCATTACCAACTATCTTCGTCGATCACATCTAGTACCAAATATTGATCCAGAAGCTCCTACTCCACCCATAACTGATGATGTTATGATGTTTTTATTGATGATGATGGTGTTGATGATGTGGATGACTCCGTTGAAAGTTGATAATGATGATGCAGATGATGGTGATGATTCTTCATGTGTGGATGATATGTTAAATGATTAGCTTTTACTAGTTGTTCATATTTGTACTCAAGTTATTTATTTTTCAAAAATGTTGTTGGAACATAATTTTTTATTGAAAGTGGAGATACCGAATTAGGTGGAGGGTTTTTATTGGTTAGTTTGTGGGATCCACGCCAGTGGGATAAGAAAATCGACCAATACCATGCTGCCATGCGTGTTTTCAGTCAAAATTTATGTCAAAAATTCGGATATAATAGAAGAACTCTTTATTTTTTTATGTACTTCTTGTGGTATTTGATACTTCTAGTCTGTATATTTTTGGCTACTTATTTTGGATTTACCATTCTACTTTCATTTCTTGTATCTTTGTTTTTGGTTCTTTTGATGTTTATATTGACTCATGGATATATGGATGTTCTGGATATTTGTGCCTAGTCATGTGAGTACTTCTAGTGCTCCTCACGACGATGAGGATGCTTCTTCACAGGGACACCTCGACAGTGAGAATAATATAAGTGAGGGGGATGATGATGAAAGTGAGAGCGAGAGAAATCTTCAGCGCGCCTACGCTGAATTATATAATGAGTCATTTAAAACCAAAAGGCGTAACAAAGCATTTGTTCTTAAGATCACCGCTTTAGAGGAAGATTTAGAAGAAGCGAGAAAGAGAGAGTCCTCCACTTGCACTACCTTGAGAGAGAGAGAGAGAGAGAGAGAGAGAGAGAGTCTGCCTGTGTTGAAAAAGAAAGTTTGTTTAGAGAGAGAGAGACTGTTTGGAGAGAGAGAGAGAGAGAGAGAGAGAGAGAGAGTGGTTTTGAGAAAGAGAAAGGGGACATGACTAAACAAGTGGCTAGTCTTATGAGTGAGCTATATTCCTCCCTAGAGACTCGAAAGAAACTTGAAGCCCTTGTTGCCCAGCTTACTCATGATCTTAAAAGAGCAAGGGAAGTCAAGGTTCAAATCGAGGACAGATCTGAAAAGATGGGAAAGATGTTCCTCGGCCCCGCTTTAGGTTTTGGTCATAGGCAGGGAATAGGTTTTGATGGTGCCTCCACATCCCAAGTTGCACCTGGACCTGTTCCTGAGTTTACTACGACTCCATATAGCCATCGTCAAAAAACAAGAAGGAGAGTTCGACCAAGAAAAGCAAACCCAGGTTTGCCTAAGACTGTGTTCTTCTGTACAAACTGCAAAAGAAAAGGCCACCTCAGAGAGTTTTGCTATAGTTTGGGTCGAACACGAAGTACTACTGCTCCACCACATCGTACTGATGATTTTATCAATCTAAGAGAGCGTGTTGAGTTTTTAGCTTCCACATCACAGAGTTTGATGGAGGAATTTCGACGGATGTCTTTACCGTCAGTGAATGCTTCTCGCATCCCGGCTAAAACCAACAATAATAAGGGTAAACAAAAGGTTACCACTTATTGGGTACCTAAGAAAGATGAAAAGGCCCTCTCTCAAAGATCATAATACCTTACAGTGGTATTTTGATAGTGGGTGATCCAGACATATGACAGGTGATGTCCCATTTTTTACCTACCTAAAGGAGTATAAGGAAGGTAGAGTCACCTTTGGAGACAAGAGCAAGTCTAGCATCGTAGGACGAGGTACAGTAGAGTTACCAGGATTTTCTAAGCTAGAGAATGTTTTGTACGTAAAAGGTTTGAAAGCAAACCTTCTCAGCATTAGCCAGCTGTGCGACGCTGACTTTACCGTAAAGTTTGACCGAGACGCGTGTAATGTCTATAATCAAGCTGGTAAACTTTTAGTGCAAGGGGTGAGGATAGAGGATAATTTCTATGGGATTGTGTCCACATCCTCCCTTGTCTGCAACAGCACCACGATCACTCCTATGGATCTGTGGAACCAACGTCTAGGTCATGTGAACGTTAGAGATTTGAAACGCCTAGCTAAAAAGGACCTAGTACGTAGCTTACCATCTATTGGAAAGCCAACTTACACGGTTTGTGGACCCTGTCAGTTGGGAAAGAAAATTCGTATCCCCCATAGGAAGTTGAATTCCATCACCACCTCCCGTGTACTTGAGTTGATTCATATGGATCTTATGGGTCCTACTCGTATTGAGAGTCTGGGTAGTAAGAGGTATATCCTCGTGATGGTGGATGATTTCTCCAGATATTCGATTGTAGATTTTCTGAGAGTAAATCTGATGTTGTAGAGTTTTTAATGACCAAGTGTCGTGTCCTGCAAAATCAACACGGAGTCAGTATTAACAGGATACGTAGTGACAATGACACGAATTTTAAGGAAGCAAAGGTAGATATTTACTATGATAGCCTTAGAATCAAACATGAGTTTTCTGCTGTGAAGACTCCTCAGCAAAATGGGATTGTTGAGATAAAGAACAGGACGATTCAGGAAATTGCTAGATCTATGCTTCTAGGTCGTAAGGTTGCTAGGAGATTTTGGGCAGAGGCAGCGTCTACTGCATGACACACGGTGAATAGGGTTTACCTGCGTCCACATACACTTAAGACGCCTTATAAATTGTGGACTATCAAGAAACCCAACCTTGGATATTTTCGTGTCTTTGGGAGTAAATGCTACATCCTACGGGATAGAGAGTAATTAGGAAAGTTTGACTCCCAGAGCAATGATGGAATATTGATAGGATATTCATCAAATAGTAGAGCGTACCGAGTTTTTAACCTGGCGAGCTCTAAGGTTATGGAGTCAATAAAAATCACCATGCAAGATGATGAACCTGCGGCATTTATTGATCCTAGCCTTTAGTGTGAGGATGAGGACTTTTCTGGTAGCGATTTACTTGTCCCTCGCCCACACCCTGTGGACCCTACTCTTGTATTAGGGGACACACCTTCTTGGGTTTGCAAGAGTCATGATCCCTCTGCCATTATTGGCGATCCCACTTTAGGGGTCAAGACTCGTGCTCAGCTAGAGAACGTTGTTAGTCATTTTTGCTACACGTCCACAATCGAGCCCAAGAATCATAAAGAAGTACTCAAGGGTGAACATTGGATATCTGCCATGCAGGATGAGTTGCTTCAGTTTAAAAAGAACAATGTCTGGGAACTTGTCACCGACCTAGTAAGACTAATGTGATAGGTAACAGGTGGATTTTTAAGAATAAAATGGATGAAAATGGTAACATAATCACAAATAAGGTAGGTTAGTCGCTCAAGGTTACACACGGATAGAGGGTGTAGAGTTTGGGGAGACATTTGCTCCTGTTGCGAGACTTGAGTCTGTCCGCTTACTACTCGCCATCGCGTGTCATCTGCACTTCAAGTTATACCAGATGGATGTCATGAGTGCCTTTCTAAATGGAATTATATAGGAGGAGGTTTACTTGGAACAACCAAAAGGGTTTAAAGACCCTAAGCACCCGGAGCACGTCTACTACTTAAGAAAGCCTATATGGTTTGAAGCAAGCACCCCGTGATTGGTATGAGAGGCTTACTTCCTATCTCTTAGCCCATGGATTCAAGAGAGGGGGAGTTGATATAACGTTATTCATCATGAGAGATGACGGTGCTATTTTGGTTACCCAGGTCTATATGGATGACATAGTCTTTGGATCCATATGCTCCTAGCATGCTCACCATTTTGAGGAGGAGAAGAAAAGTGAGTTTGAGATGATCATGGTAGGTGAGCTTACTTTCTTCCTTGGTCTCCAGGTTCATCAACTAGAGGATGGGATGCTGATCTCCCAATCCAATTATGCTAGAGACCTAGTGAAGAAATTTGGTTTAGACTCCGCTAAGCATGCACGTACAACTATGAGTACTTCTATCAAGCTTAGTAAGGACATTTCAGGCAAGGACGTAGAGCTAAACTTGTATCGGAGGATGATATGTAGTTTTCTCTACTTGACTGCCAGTCGTCCCGATATAGCCTTTAGTGTTGGAGTTTGTGTGCGATATCAGGCATCCCCGAAAGAGTCACACTTACTCGCTCTAAAACGTATTATCAAATACGTGACTCTCTCATACGATATTTGGTATTCCTTTGATATCGGTGACTGATTGTCCGCCTATTTGGATGCCGATTAGGCCGAGGATGTAGATGGTTGTAGGAGTACTTCTGGTGGGTTTTTCTATTTTGGTTATGCTCTTGTCTCCTAGTTAAGCAAGAAATAAAATTCCATCTCTTTGTCCACTGTAGAGGCTGAGTACATAGTCACCAAGAGTTGTTGCACGCAACTCTTGTGGATGAAGCAAGTGTTGGTGGATTATGGGATTTCACAGGACACTATGGCTATCTCCTGTGATAACACGAGCGCGATACACATATCCCACAATCCAGTCCAATATTCGCGCGCAAAGCACATCAGGATACGCGAGCACTTTATACGATAATTAGTTGAGGAAAAAGTCGTATCCCTGAGTTTTGTACCCACCGACCTTTAGTTAGACAATATATTCACGAAGCCTTTAGATGCCCTTAGATTTTAGAGTCTTAGTAAGTCTTTGGGGATTTGCACAGTTGATTGAGAGGGTTGGTTCATGTCTAGGATAGGATGCATTATCATGTTCATATCATATGATTCCTATTGCTAGGTTGTATCATTTGTATTATTATTTTTTGCTTTTTCTATTTTTTTTTTTGAAAAATCCAAAAAGATTTTCTTTTTATAAAAGTACAAAAAAATTGTATTTTATTTGCTCCTTTTATGGATGAGCATTTAAGATAGCCGAGTATTGATGCAAAAAACTGGACCAAATCCCATTTTTATGATCACAGATAAATAGATGAATGCAATCCAATCAAGCACATAAGAGATAAAGATTTTTAAAGTGGTTCAGCTATGAATAAAGCCTACGTCCACTGTTATTTTATTCCCAGGGGTTTACAATAGCACCATAGGGTGTAGAGAGAGAAAGGATGTGTATCTTGTGTATGGGGTTTCTAGGTTCTCTTGGATCCCCTCTCTTCTCCAGGATCTCCTCCCTTTTGGCTAAGGGGATACATGTATTTATAGTGATGGGAGATAAAGAGATTCATTGTATATAGACATTTATGTCTACATTCAACGAATCTAATTGTTGAATTGCTTGGTATGTTATGTGTTGTCATCTATTAATACTGTATAAATGTACATTAAGGCTCATTAAATGCGCTGTCATCTTCATTAATGCACATTAAATGCATAGTTATCCCTTGATCTTCCTGGTTGGTATGCCGACCAACTCTCCTCGGGTTCCGACTAACTCTCCTCGGGTGCCGACTAATTCTCCTCGGGTACTGACCAACTCTCCTCGGGTGCCGACTAACACTCCTCGGGTGCCTACCAACTCTCCTCGGATGCCGACCAACTCTCCTGGATGTCGAATATTGCCACATAGGATGACATGTGTCGTTTTCTGATTGGTCCTCGTAGATAGAGAATTTTTGCATTAACATAAGGCCCCAATGCTCCATGCTTGATGGTTTACTTGAAAGGATGGAGTATTTATTCTGCAGTGTTGCTCGGTGCTCGTGAAATTCTTGATCTACCTTCTTGATTTGTTCAACATAAAGTGCATTATCTCCTAGACGACATATGATGCAGGATGATCGACGGTTGTTAATCTTTCTTTTGAGGAACTCCGTGTGCTATGTATCACCCTTGGGAATTTGGATGCAGTCATGCCATAGTATGCAGCTTGTAGCTTGTCATAATCTTCAAGTATGTTGATTGGTTCGCTAGCCGACTAACTGCCTCCTGTGCTGAGCCACTGAGTGCTAACTTCACGTGCTTGATTCTTCTGATTTATGATCCTCTGAATACTTTGTCGAGTAACATACTAGCTTTTGAACCCAACTCTTCAATCTCATTAGTACCAAGCTAGTGGTGGACTTAAAAACATTTTCATACAACTTCTTCTTCAATATTGGTTGGGATAGTAGTAGTAAAGATCTCAGTGCTGTAGATGCTAAATTTGACTTCTCAACTTCAATAGTATGTGCATATTAACTCCTGAATATGCCTCCTGAACTTCTGAATGTACCTCCTGAACTTCTGAATACACCTCTGTGTGAGTTTGTGAAGTTGAATTTGGTGCTCGACTGCATGATGTTATAAGAATGTGCCACCAAATGAACAAATATATCTGTAATAGAAGCCCCCAAATGAACAAATACTTTATCGAGCACCTCCTAGATCGACCATCCGTGATGAATATCAGGATGCTCAAAGATCTTAACTTCATAAATTCTCCTCTTACTTTAAATGATCCACCTGCTGGCGAGGAGCCTGTTTCAAAAGCAGAGGGGAAGAAACCAATAGAATGGGAATATTGATGTAATAAATTTGTATTTCATTCCTGATGTATTTTGTTTTTTATTTTAATGAAAGACTTTCATTTTTGTTCGCAATCTTAATTGCTATTGTCGTGTAAAATACTTTACATCTGTACATATGTATCTGTTAAAAAGATAACAATATTGTGTTGTTTGTCGATCAACTTATTGTCGACTAGTTTGAATTTGTGGTAACCATTTGATAAAAAATGATGTTTTGTTTGTCGACCAACTTAGTAAAAAAGTTACGAGTATCAAAAATGTTGCTCGATCACTTTCTCGTTTTCATAAAATGTTTCCGACCAACCAAGGTCGGTAAATTTTCCTTTTAGACCAACTACAGTTAGTGGGTTTTTATCCCCGACCATCCATAGTTAGTGGATTTTTCCTCTACGAGAAACTTTGGCGCTTTCTGGAATAATCTTACCTCCCGACCAACATAAGTTGGCATTTCCGAGAATATATTTACCTCCCGACCAACATAAGTTGGCATTTTCGAGAATATATATACTTCCTAACCAACATAAGTTGGCATTTTTAGGAATATTTTGTTTCCTAACCAAACAGGTTGGCATTTTTAGGAATATTTTGTTTCCTAGCCAAACAGGTTGGCAATTTTAGGAATATTTTGTTTCCTAGCCAAACAGGTTGGCATTTTTAGGAATATTTTGTTTCCTAGCCAACCGAGGTTGGCATTTTTAGGAATATTTTGTTTCCTAGCCAAACAGGTTGGCATTTTTAGGAATATTTTGTTTCCTAACCAACAGAGGTTGGCATTTTTAGGAATATTTTTTCTGAGTAGTCTCAGCTTTGTCGAGTTTTGCCGAGTAGTGTGTAACACTAGTATTCCTAGAAAAAATTTCAATAAAAGGAGCAGGTATAACAACTTCACTTCCAAACGCCAGCATATATAGTGATTCTCCAGTTGTTGCTCGGGGAGTAATACGATAAGCCCACAGTACTGACTGTAACTCGTTGATCCAGTTTTCTTTTGCGTCACTTAGTCTTTTCTTCAATCCATTTAGCAGTGTTCTATTCGTCACTTTAGTCTGTCCGTTGCTTTAAGGATGTCCTGGTGCCGAGTGGATCTTTAAGATATTGGACTGATGGCAATAGGCAGCGAACTCCTCATTGTCAAATTGTGTTCCATGGTCTGTGATGAAGGCATGAGGAAGACCATATCGACAGATGATATTCTTCCAGATAAATTGGTACACCTTGTCGTACGTTATATCAATGAGAGGCTCCGCTTCTACCCACTTAGTAAAATAATCCACTGCGACGACGAGGTATTTGAACCTTCCCCTGGTCATTGGCAGTGGCCCGACCAGATCTACTCCCCACATGGAAAATGGTCAAGGGGAAGTGATGGTGTCAACAATGCTTGTGGAGTTCTTCGGATGGAGGAAAAGCACTGGCACTTGTCACATTTCTTGGCATAGGCTATACAATCAGCTCTCATCGTTGGCCAGTAGTATCCCTTCGTCATCATCCTTTGCAAAAGCGTCCGACCTGCTACATGGTCTCCACAAGACCCTTCATGGACCTCTTCAATCAAATCTTTCATTTCGGTGGGATGCACACATCTTTGCAAATCTTCCATAATTCCTCGTCTATATAGAATACCGTTAATTAATATATACCGAGCAACTTTAAACTTTAATTTCTTGGCTGCGAGCTTGTCAATTGGTAATTCTCCCTCCTCAATATATGCCCTGATGGGATCCATCCAAGATGGTCCTAAATCAAGGGTAATAAAATTCATCGTCAGATCTTCATCTATACTCCGACCAACTAAAACTTCAATTGGGATTGTTCTTCGTAGCTCGGTACAAGTAGCTGATGCTAATCAAGCTAAGGCGCCTACTCTCGCATTCTCCATTCTTGGTATTCTGACCAGCTGAATAGCAAAAAATTCTGATACCAACTCCATCAGCTTTGCATGATACCTAATCATTGATTCTCCTTTGGCTGCATATATTCCCAACATTTGATTTACGATCAATTGAGAATCACTGAAGACAATAACCTGTTGCACCTCCATAATTTTTGCTAAATTAAGACCTGCAATCATGGCCTTATACTCAACCTCATTATTGGAAGCTTTGAATTGGAATTGTAGGGCGTATTCCATGTCGACCTCGTCCGGGCTGTTCAAAACGATCCCTTCCCCACAGCCTGTTGTACAAGATGAGCCGTCTACATATAGCCTCCATATAGGTAACTCGTCTTCAAATTTCTGATCTGACAGAGTTCCTCGGTGAAATATTTGTTGCTTTCTTTCATCCTCCCCTGATATTTCTTGCTCCTCGTCGATCATCTTTTCTTTCCCTTTTACCAACCGGAGTTGGTATGAGCTCGAAATTGATGATCCTGTAACATCCACTCGCCATTTTACCAACCGGAGTTGGTCTGAGCTTGTGTCTGTTGATTCTGTAACATCCAAAAGTTGATCAGCGAGCAATTTTTTCTCCTCGGGGGTATCAGGATAGGTGAACTCTGCTATAAAATCTGCTACAGCCTGCCCTTTTAGCGATGATCTGGGTTCATAAACTATATCATATTCACCGAGCTCTATTGCCCAATACATCAATCTCCCTGATTTTTCTTGTTTATGAAGGGCTTGCCTCAACGGCATATCAGTATATACTACTATGGTATGAGCCTGGAAGTATGGCCTCATTCTCCTACTTGCCTCAATCAACGTCAGTGCCAATTTTTCCAGCCTCGGATATCTGATTTCTGCTCCTCGGAAGGCCTTACTCGTGTAATAAATTGGTTTTTGCACTCCATTCTCCACTCTGATCAACGCCGAGCTAACTTCATTCTCCGATACTTCTAGATACAAGTACAATTTTTTCCATCACCGGCCTGGACAACAGTGGAGGTGCTCTCAGGTATTTCTTCAAGTTTTGAAAGGCCTTCTCACATTCATCATTCCACTCAAAAGTCTTTCGGATTATTATGAAGAATGGGAGACATCTATCAGTTGCTCGCGATACAAATCTGTTGAGTGCTGTTACTCGTCCTGTGAGACTCTGTACTTCTTTCTTCGTCGTTGGAAATCGCAGCCCTAATAGGGCTTTGATCTTTTCAGGATTTGCTTCAATGCCTCGTTGATTGACAATGTACCCGAGAAACATGCCTTCTCGAACTCCAAATATGCACTTCGTCGGGTTCAGCTTCATTTGATATTTATCTAGTTGATCAAAGGTCTGGCCTAAGTCAACTAGATGATCGGCAGCTTTCTTGCTCTTTGTCAGCATATCGTCAACATAGACTTCCATATTGCAACTGATTTGTTCAGCAAAGACCTTGTTCATCAGCATAACAATAAGTTCCCCTAGGGGTAATTAAAGAAGTACTCTCCCTGTCTTCAGGTTTCATTTTGATCTGATTGTAACCAGAATAAGCATCCATGAAGCTCAGCAACTCGTGTCCCGAGGTAGCATCCACCAGTTGATCAATTCGGGGAAATGGAAAGTGATCCTTTGGGCATGCTTTGTTGAGGTCGGTGAAGTCTACACACATCATCCACTTGTTGTTCTTCTTCTTTACCATCACCGCATTAGCTAACCAATCTGGATATTTAACATCTTCAATGAAACAAGCTTTTTGGAGCTTCTCGACTTCCTCCTGTATAGCTTGATTTTTCTCGGGACTGAATACTCTTCTTCTCTACTTCACAGGCTTGATCTCCTTATTCACATTGAGCTCGTGACATAAGAAGTTTGGGTCTATCCCAGGCATATCTTCATGACTCCACGCAAAAGTTTGTCTTCTGCTTCTGAGGAAAGTTATCAATTCCTGTTTTAATGAGGCTTCCAACGATGAACCTATTTGAGTAGTTCGCTCAGGGTGCGGGTGCTCATCGTCCAGAATGATGTTTTCAGTAGCTTCCACCACTTGACCCTTCACGAGTTGCGACTCATCTCGAGGATCCAATGTTTTAATTTCTGCACCTTCATCCACTTGATAGGTAGTAATCTTTTTCTTTGATTCTTCCAGTTCTTCTTGCTCGGCGGATGACTAATAGCATTCCCGAGCTACTTTTTGATCACCTTTCACAACTCCTACTCCAAAATTTGTTGGAAATTTTAGGCACTGATGTACTGTAGATGGCACTACCTCGAACTTCTTCAATCCTACTCTTAACTCGATTAAGTCAAGTATGAAGATCTATGCCCAGGATTGGGGCATTTATGAAATAAATCTGATGGTGCCAATTAAATTGTTGTTTGCAGTCTTGCTGTTGTGTTGTGTGCAGTCTAGCTGCGTTGTTTTTGTTCAGTATTGACGTTTTAAGGTCTTTATGTGTTGTTGATGAGCATCCAAGAATTGTACTGGGCAGATAATTTTTACTGAGCACCTGTTGAGGCTGAATCATATAAAAATTACGATTAGAATAATTATTCAGCCGACCAATATATAGTGTGCATTGGCTTCAATATTGAACAATTTAAATTTCCAGATAATAATATGAGAGATAACAATCAAAATATCTCGCGTTCTCATAAAAATATGATGTACATAAACGTGTCTCCATAAAAATATTTAACGGACTTGTGATTATGAAATTTTTGTTTATTCATATTTGAAATAAAAACCGATCCACTAATTTAATAAAATCGTGATTTACAATATTTTGCAGATTTGATAAATGAAAAATTGGACAACTGATTTATGTTTATAATCATAAAAAGCATGACTGAATCAAAAGATGTATGTATGTATGTACAACATATAATTGATTATTCATATATTGATAAAATTGATCGTATCAACACAATTACATAATATGATTGTTTGTGTAGAGAACATAGTTTTCTTGAAGAGAGAGAAAATGGGTCTGATTCAATTCATGTTAATATCGGAATGGAAAATACATAATCGTTCTTAATGCTTATCCATATCCTAACATATTTGTTTAGAAAATCTTCAAGTGGATCCATAGATGCAAGGATTTGTATAATATTTATGAGTCTAAAATTCACCAGATCCCCAAATTGAAATCGATCACACAGTTATTGCATATAAAAATTATGACTAAATTAAAAGATTTCCAAATGAATCAAATTTGTATATACTCATATAAAAGAGATTTATGAATATAGAGAAATTATTTTATCTCCTTAAAGAAGAAATAATATACTATGTACACAAATTTCTCAAACTTTGTGATTATGAAATGTACATTTATGCATATTTGTAAAATTAGATTCAACAATTTGTGAATATAAAATCATGATTGAATTAAAATATGTATGCACAATATATAATTGATTTGATCTCTAATTTTATGGATATAAACATATGAGAATCATGATTTGAACAAAAATATAATGGAAATTTGAATAATCATCAAAGATCTTTCACAAATTATTTCAAAATCAACAAAGAAAATTATCAAATCTTATCATCATTGTATATATTGGTATATTTAATCATTTAAAATATTTATTCCATGATATAAAATTGAAACTTGAGAATCAAGAAAAAAGTTATGATTTATGAAATCCACTATTTTTCAGATATCTAAATAAGAATTAATCTAGCAGTTATGATTTAAAAATCATGATATGCAATATTTTGCAGATAAAAATTAGACAATTAATTTATGTATATAAACATAAAAATCATGATTGAATCAAAATATGGAGGGAGGTGGGGGTGTGTGTGGGTGTGTGTGTGTGTGTATTTGAATTAACCCATGAATTTATATTTTTGTATTTGAATTAACCCATGAATTTGTATTTTTGTATTTGAATTAACCCATGAATTTGTCAATTTGTTTGTGGGGGGTGGGGGTGGGGAGGCGGGGTAAGTCAATGTACCATTGTAATTCTCTTAATATCGTGCAAGTACCATATGAAAGTAGGATTGCCGCTCAGTGTAAATTAGTAAATTAATAATTCTATACGTTAATTGTTAGTTTAATTGATGAAATGAATTAATTGAGTAGATGAATTAGAAGGAGTACGGGATACACATTTGTTGTTGACATTGATGTTGGATTATTTTGTTTAGTAAATGTTTGGTTGGTTAGTTTTAAAAGTGACATGACAACTGGATTATTGTACATATGGGGGTGGGAATTTTCAACTTTTTTTGAAAATTACTCTGTATATCGAACAATATATAGTATGATAATTAAATGAAACATACTTGAAATTAAATATAGTGCGCATAAATACTAGCCTTCTAGTTCTTATGCATATGCATTCAATAGCCTTTAGACCCGTTCGAGAGTCATTACCCCTGTTGATACCAAAATTAATATGCTGATATAGACGAATAATAAGAAGACACGTGTCGATCTACGTGGCACAATAGTAAAGAGGAAGTTTATTTCCCCGACCAAATCATACTCACTCCGAGCAGCGAGTGTACTCCGAGGAACTCCAGCGCTCTGAGAAACTCCTGAACAACGAGCAACTAAGGCGGTCCGAGCTGCATCTCGGCCACAGCATTGATTGCCAGATAATCAACAGTTCAACTATTCATTGAATGCTTATCATTCAGACGCACACGCAAAGAGGGCATTAAATGTATTAACCTTTCATACGTATATCATTAAATGTATTACCCTTTCAAATGACAGCCTCATGGCTATAAATACGTTGTACAATCCTCATTGTAAAGGAAGGATTTTCTTGATAGAACTTGTAATCGAGAATTACCAAACACTCAGCAATAACATAACAGTGGACGTAGGCCATTCTTATAAGGCTGAACCACTTTAAAATATTTTGTCTCATTTATTTATCTGTGATTGAATAATTAGAGTGATCTAATTTTTTACATCAACAGATTGGCGCCGTCTGTGGGAACAACTGTTGTTATCGTTTTTCACCAAAAATCATTCATCATCAATGGCAGATAATCCGAAATCCAGCAATCGAAATGCTGGAAATGCTGGAAATCTTCCTAATCCCTCTGCACCTCCAGATCTGGCTGGAATTATGACGAATCTGGCTCAAGGACAAACTGCCATGCAAGAGACAATGCGATAACTCATACAAACCCTTCATGGCGGTGCACCTGCACATTCGGGACAACGAAGTGGTCAGAGGCAAACCTATTTACTTTCTTCACGATCCAGGCGTACAGATGCGTATCGTAATGAGGAATCTGATGATTTCTCTTATCAACCTGGGCAAACTTCATCAATACGGGCTACAGATACTGATCAACGTATCACTCTCTCTCTAGAGAGACCCAGTGCCTTGGAAAGACTGAGCAGAGTGTCTCCTTTCAGTCGATTAGGCCCTAGGAGGAATAAGAGTCCACTTAAGACCATGTCGAAGAGTTTTGGACAACCGTTAGATCTAAGAGAAGGATCAGCACAATCATGACCAGTTGCTCGTCAAGATAGATCTCAGGAGGCCACGTCAGATCAATCAATTGTTCAAACTAATAGGCCCGAGGAAGGAAATGATGCGTGGAAAGGTTCCATTCAGCGGTTGGAGGATAGATTGGGAGAAATGGCTAAGGCGAAGAACCCCCTACAACGGACTTTTGTTCGAGGGACACCTTTTGTACAGGCCATTGTGAATTTTCCTACACCGTCGAAATTTAAAGCACCTGTGGTGACCCCTAAATATGATGGAAAGACAGATCTGTTCTTCACATAGAGCAATATCAAGCTGTTGCCGACATCTATGTGGTCCCCGACGAGATGAGATGCAGAGCATTCTCAGGAACTCTTACTGGATCTGCCCAGATATGGTACAACAATCTTCCTCGGGGTAAGATTTCAACTTTCTTTTAGTTGGCCGAGTTGTTCATTGGCAATTTCTGTTTTGGAGCAAAGCCAGTAAAACGAGTAGCACACTTGTTAAGTGTTAGACAAAAATCTGGTGAGAGTACTAGAGATTACATAACTCGTTTTAATAACGAGAAGCTGGAAGTCATAGATTATGAAGAAAATACAACAATCACTGCCTTGATGAGTGGGTTGTTGCCTAACAAATTGTATTACACTTTGGCCAAAGATCCACCTACAACTATGTCAGAGTTGATGGCAAAAGCGGCCAAAATCATGAATGTCGAGGAGCCTATGGCTGCGAAGAAGAATATGGATAAAGAAACCAAGGTGGAAGTCGACAAAGAGCATAAGGGCAATGGCGGTGACAAGCATTCCAAGAATAATAAGTCGTCACGGGAAGTCCTGAAGAAATTCGATAATTATACTCCTTTGAAAATGGGTATTAATCATGTCTTGGAAGAAATCAAGAATAACGAGGAAGTAAAGTGGCCAAAGAAACTGAGGTCAGACCCTGACACGAGGAACAGGGAGAAATATTGCAAGTTCCATAAGGATCATGGCCATATGACCAAAAATTTCATAGCTCTTCAGAACGAGATTGAAACACTCATCCGAAGAGGAAAGCTAGAAAAGTATGTTGATCGGGGAGGTGAAAGAAGAAATAATGACCGAACTAGAGAGAGATCAAGATCTCCTCGTCAAGCAGAGGAGAAAAAGAAGAGAAACCATGAAGATGATCCAGATGATGACCCCGATCTTCCCAAGAAACCAAGGCAGCCAGAGCGAGAGGTATTTTCAATACGCTTTGGGTCATTTGATTGTAATGTCATTACATGAGGAGATGCAGGAGGATGAGACCTTACTGCAGAAAGAAAATCTTACCTTGGAGAAGCTCAAGCTTGCTCGTACATTCAGCGAATAAATTTGGCTGAGGAGGATCGCCCGAGGAAGATAAACAAAGAGAAGCTGGTCATTGGTTTTTCAAAAAACGACCTTGTAGGTGTTCTTTACCCTCACGACGACCCTTTGGTGATCAAAATGAGGATGAAAGAAGTAGTGATTTCAAGGGTTCTGGTAGACAATGGTAGTTCGGCAGACATCATGTTCTACTCATGCTTTGATAGTTTAAATTTAAAATTATCTCAATTGGAGCCTTATCACAGACCTCTCCTGGGTTTTGCTGGCGAGAAGGTTTTTCCACTTGGGACGATCAAGTTGGATATATTCATTGGAACTTGGCCTGCTTGTCGAACAGAAAGAATACGCTTCTTTGTGATGGATAAGAACGTGCAGTCAGCTTACAACATCATCATGGGAAGAGTTGGTTTGAAGAAGTTCGAAGCAGTTCCATCTACAGTACATCAGTGCTTAAAATTCCCAACAAATTTCGGAGTGGGAATTGTGAAAGGTGATCAAAAAGTAGCTCGGGAATGCTATTATTCATCTGCCGAGCAAGAGGAGCTTGAAGAGTCAAGGAAAAAGACTACTACCTACCAGGTGGATGAAGGTACAAAAATTGAAACACTGGATCCTAGAGATGAATCCCAACTTGTAAAAGGACAGGTGGTGGAATCTACAGAAAATGTTATTCTGGACGATGAACACCCTGAACGAACAACTCAGATAGGTTCGTCATTGGATGCTTCCATAAAACAGGAGTTGATAACTTTCTTGAGAAACAGAAAGAAAACTTTTGCATGGAATCATGAAGACATGCCAGGAATAGATCCAAACTTCTTATGTCATGAGCTCAATGTGAATAAGGAGATCAAGCCTGCAAAGCAGAGAAGAAGAGTATTTAGTCCCGAGAAGAATCAAGCTATACAAGAGGAGGTCGAGAAGCTCCAGAAAGCCCAATTCATTGAAGATGTGAAATATCCAAACTGGTTAGTAAATGTGGTGATGGTAAAGAAGAAAAACAATAAATGGAGAATGTGTGTTGATTTCAGCGATCTCAAAAAGACATGCCCAAAGGATCACTTTTCGTTACCCAGAATTGATCAACTAGTGGATGCTACCTCGGGACACGAGCTGCTCAGCTTCATGGACGCTTACTCTGGCTACAATCAGATCAAAATGAAACCTGAAGACAGGGAAAGTACTTCTTTTATTACCCCTAAGGGAACTTATTGTTATAATGTTATGCCTTTTGGTCTGAAAAATGCAGGTGCGACATACCAGCAGATGATGAACAAGCTTTTTGCCGAACAAATTAGTTGCAATATGGAAGTCTATGTCGATGATATGCTGACAAAGAGCAAAAAAGCTGTTGATCATCTAGTTGACTTAGGTCAGACCTTTGATCAACTGGATAAATACCAGATGAAGCTCAACCCGACGAAGTGCACATTTGGAGTACGAGAAGGAATGTTCCTCAGGTACATCGTCAACCAGCGAGGCATTGAGGCGAATCCAGAAAAGATCAAAGCTCTTTTAGGGTTGCGATCTCCAACGACGAAGAAAGAGGTGCAGAGTCTTACAGGACGAGTTGCAGGGCTCAACAAATTTGTATCCCGAGCAACTGATAGATGCCTCCCATTCTTCAAAACACTCCGAAAAACTTTCGAGTAGAATGATGAATGTGAAAAATCCTTTCAAGATTTGAAGAAATATTTGGGAGCACCTCCACTGTTGTCCAGGCCAGTAATGGGAGAAAAGTTATACTTGTACCTGGAAGTATTAGAGAATGCAATCAGCTCGGCATTGATCAGAATGGAGAATGGAGTCCAGAAGCCAATTTATTACACAAGTAAGGCTTTCCGAGGTGCAGAGATCAGGTACCCAAAGCTGGAAAAATTGGCATTGGCATTAATTGAGGCAAGTAGAAGAATGTCCCATACCATCATCGTGTATACCGACATGCCATTGAGACAAGCCCTTCATAAGCCAGAAAAATCAGGGAGATTGATGTACTGGGCAATAGAGCTCGGTGAATATGATATTGTGTATGAACCCAGATCATCATTAAAAGGGCAAGCTGTAGAAGACTTTATAGCAGAGTTTACATATCCTGATACCCCCGAGGAACAAAAGTTACTCGCTGACCAACCTGTGGATGTTACAGGATCAACAGACATCAGCTCAGACCAACTCCGGTTGGTAAAAGAGCTTGTGGATGTAGAAAGATCATCAAATTCGAACTCAGACAAACTCCGGTTGGTAAAAGGGCAAGAAGAGATGGTCGACGAAGAGCGAAAAATATCAGGGGAGGATGAAAGGAAACAACAAATATTTCACCGAGGAACTCTGTCAGATAAGAAATTTGAAGATGAGTTACCTACATGGAGATTATATGTAGATGGGTCATCTTGCACAACAGGTTGTGGAGCAGGGATTATTTTGAACACCCAGACGAGATTGACATGGAGTACGCCCTGCGATTCCAATTCAAAGCTTCCAATAATGAGGCTGAGTATGAGGCCATGATAGCAGGTCTTAATTTAGCAAAGATTATATAAGCGCAACAAGTGATGGTATTCAGTGATTCTCAATTAATTGTGAATCAGATGATGGGAACATATGCAGTTAAAGGAGAATTAATGGTCAAGTATCATGCAAAGGTGATGGAGTTGTTGGCAGAATTTGATGCCATTCAGTTAATCAGAATACCAAGAATGGAGAATGCACAAGAAGACGCACTGGCCCGACTAGCATCAGCTACTCGTACCGAGCTGCGAAGAACGATACCAATTGAAGTATTAGAAAGTCGGAGCATAGATGAAGACCTGACGATGAATATTATTAACCTTGATTTAGGACCATCTTGGATGGATCCCGTCAGGGCATATATTAACGAAGGAGAATTACCGGAGGATAAGCTCGCTGCCAAGAAATTAAAGTTTAAAGCTGCTCGGTATGTACTAATTAATGGTGTTTTGTATAGACGAGGAATTATGGCAGGTTTGCAAAGATGTGTACATCCCTCCGAGGTGAAAGAATTGATTGAAAAGATCCATGAAGGGTCCTGTGGAGCCCATGTAGCAGGTCGGACACTTTTGCAAAGGGTAATGACGCAGGGGTACTACTGGCCAACGATAAGAGCCGATTGTATAGCCTATGCCAAGAGATGTGATAAATGCCAACGTTTTTCCTCCATCCGACGAACTCCACAAGCATTGTTGACACCCATAACTTCCCCTTGGCCATTTGCTATGTGGGGAATTGATTTGGTTGGACCACTTCCAACGACCCGAGGAAGATTCAAATACCTCGTCGTTGCAGTGGATTATTTTACTAAGTGGGTAGAAACTGAGCCACTTATTGATATGACATACGAGAAGGTGTACCAATTCGTTTGGAAGAACATCATCTGCCGATATGGTCTCCATCATGCCTTCATCACAGACCATGGAACACAATTTAATAACGAGGAGTTTGCCGCCTATTGTCATCAGTCAAACATTTTGAAGGTTCATTCAGCACCAGGACATCCTCAAAGCAATGGACAGACTGAAGTGACGAACATAACATTACTAAATGGTTTGAAGAAGAGGCTAAGTGATGCTAAAGCTAATTGGATTAATGAGCTATAGTCAATATTGTGGGCATACCGAACAATTCCCAAAGAAGCAACTGGAGAATCACCATATATGCTGGCATTTGGAAGTGAGGCCGTAATACCTGCCGAGTAGGGTCTTCCAACACGCAGAGTGATGAATTTCAATTCCCCAGTTAGCGACTTAATGAGAAGATTAGATTTGGACATGATCGAGGAGGTTAGAGAAGAGGCCGCCATTAGGAATGCTTCTTACCAACAACGAACAACTTTGTTCTACAACAAGAGGGTGAAGAAATGTGACTTAAAAGAAGGATATTACGTGCTAAAGAAGGTCATTCAGAAGCACAATAAGTTGGAAGCAAACTGGCATGGACCTTACCGAGTTACAGAAGTTGTTAGACCAGGAACTTACCGAATAGCAACTCTAGAAGGAGAGGAATTTAAGAATGCATGGAATGCTGAGCACCTACGCAAGTATTATCAGTAATGTAAAATGTAAAGCAGTTCCATCAATATGAATAAAACGATGATATTTCGCCATCTTCTCTCTTTTTATTGAAAGTTTTTCGGGGAATACTAGTGTGCAACACTACGCTGCTCGGCAGTAAAAACAACACGATAGTTACGCTGCTCGGCAATAAAAAATAACACGATAGTTCAAGCTCAGACCAACTCCGGTTGGTAAAAGGGCAAGAACAAACCATACTCATTTGGTTAGGAGGCGTACACTAGCTCAGACCAACTCCGGTTGGTAAAAGGGCAAGTGGACACGATAGTTCGAACTCAGACCAATTTCGGTTGGTAAAAGGGCAAGAAAAAACCATACTCCTTTGGTTAGGAGGCGTACACTAGCTCAGACCAACTCCGGTTGGTAAAAGGGCAAGTGGACCCGATAGTTCGAACTCAGACCAATTCCGGTTGGTAAAAGGGCAAGAACACGACATTCCTAAAAATACCAGCCCCGGTTGGTTAGGAAACCATACTCCTTTGGTTAGGAGGCTGACACTGTCTCAGACCAATTTTGGTAAAAGGGCAAGTGGACATGATAGTTTGAACTCAGACCAACTCCGGTTGGTAAAAGGGCGAGAACAACATTTCTAAAAATGCCAACGTGTTTGGCTAGAAAGCAAAATACTCCTAAAAATGCCAATCTCGGTTGGTTAGGAAACAAGATATGCCCTCAAATGCCAACTTATGTTGGTCGGGAGGTAAGATTATTACAGAAAATATAAAAGTTCCTCCAAGAACAAAATATTCCAAACTGAACCAAGTATGGTTGGTCTGGGATAAAAACCCACTTACTATAATTGGTCGACGAGCACAATTTAACAACCTTGGTTGGTTAGAAAAATTTTAAACATTTTTATACTCATTATTAAGTAATTGAGCAACATAATTGATACTTGTAACTTTTTTGGTCGATGAACCACACAATATTGTTATGCAAGCACAAATATAAAGTGTTTGACAAATACAAGACAATAGCAATACAAATTCGCGAACAAAAATGAAAGTCTTTCATAAAATTCAAAATAAATTACAAGTTACATTGATAATTACATGGATATGTATACTAACTGTTACATAAAAAATTCCTATTCTACTGGTTTTTTCCCTTCTGCTTTTGAAATAGGCTCCTCACCAGCAGGAGGATCTTCCAGGCAAAGGGGAGAATTAATGAAGTTAAGATCTCGAAGCATTATGACGTTCATTATTGAGGGTGTGTCCAATAGATGCTCGGGACAAAATACATCGATCTGAGAATTAAGATTGTAGTCACCAAGGTATTTTGCAATTATGCTCCGAGGAATGGCACGAGCTGGGATCCATCCAATGTCCAAATTATACGGTGGCACAGGCAAGTCAAGTACCCCAGGATCATAATAGTCCCACAGGTAATGTCCTTGTTCGAGCTTCAGCACGCACAAGGCATTCAGTCAACCTTGCTTGTAACCCTCATTATTGGCATTCTGGATACGATCATCCAAATGGAATAGTGCTTCGTTGTATCCAGCCATCCAGAACTCCCTGGGCTGTTTGTGAAATTGAAATGTTAACCTTTCAAGCTTCTCGTGAAGACTCTGGATGAAAGTTCATTAGTCTCCAACATTGATTTCTTTGAAGAGAGTTGTTTTTCCATTTCTCTAATTTTCTTTGACATGTCAGACAAGGCTTGATTCTTTGCCATCAATTGGAATGCTTGGTTTTCCAATGCTGATTGAGTACAAGCTTCTTCAACAGTACGACGAAGAACTCTTGATCGTCCCCGAGCAGGTTGAGTACTTTGTTCCTCGACAACATTTTGAGCAACTCTTCCTCGTCCACGAGAACCTCTTCCTTGTCCCCGAATAGCAGTATAAGGCCCAGCTCTTCTCAAAGTCTCTAACTCTTCTCGCAACTTGGCATTTTCCACTTCTAAAAATGAGAATCCTTCATCGGTGACAGGTACCAAGGCAGTGGAAGATGAAGCAGCAGACCTCAACTGAGCTAGTTCTTTTTGCAGATTGTTGTTTTCTTGTTCCAATAGCTCAGCGATTTGCCTGTGCCCTTCGACATCTGCTTTCAATGTTCTCTCTCTCACTTCATAGCCAGCAAGCATCTTGTCATAGCCTTTTTCAGCACTAAGTTGTTTGATTTTCTTCTCATATCCTTCGTGCAAAAGAGCTGAAGACTCTTTATATTGTTGCTGAAGTTCATCGAGAGTACCTTGCAAGTCTTAAATCATTTCGTAGTAAGCCATATTATTGGCTACAGCTCGGTCAAATAAGCATTTCAGATACTGATAAGCTTCGATTGCCTGCTCTGAAGCATCCTGACCAAGGATGTCGGCAACTTCTGATGCACTCAGGTTTGTGTGACCAGCCTTATAATATTCATGACATTGCTGCATCAGCTTTGTATCATTAGCAGACAGCAGATCCATCCTGGCTAGAAACTAGCAGAGAAAGAAAAAGTAATCATAAAAAAGAAGATCAAGGCAGAGTACAGATAGAAAAGAGACAATCGTATGGAAGAAAAGAACTCAAATTTTCTTAGATCATAATGCAAAGTTACAAAGATCTTAGTTACACTTGACAAATAAGAAAAATAAAATATATACCGAACAACTTCACACCTTTTTCTTGTCTCCCAAGACTTTCTCGGGAGGCTAGGACGAGGAGCTCGGTTGCTCGGTGGGAATAATGAGTTGGTCGGCTAGAGCTGGAACTTGTTCAGGAGGAGCAGGCAGAGATGAAAGCTCCTCATCGGCAGGTTGAGCAAGGATTGGATCACCCACTACCATTAAAGATTCTTCGGAGGCAGCTTCGTCCTCTTCTTCATCTTCAATAATTGGGGGAGGACCAGGGAGATGCTGTTGAAACAGTTTTGAGTCCTCATTAACCTTCAATTCTTGCAGGGCAGCAACCCAACCATCTCGGAAGTATTTAAGACTCCCATATTGCACTTGGGTCATCATGGCTGCTACCCCCTGTTCCACCCTTTATGCCAACCAGTGCGGAAAGATTTTTTCAGCACCACTTTTCTTTTTATTTTCTCCGAGGAGAGCTTCTCGGATAGAAGATCCTCGGTGGCCTTCAACTTAGCTTCCACCTCCTCCTTCTGACGATTCACTTCTCGCATAAGGGAAAATTCTTCTTCTGCCATTTTCATCTTGTTTTCAAGCTCCCCAAAGTTCGTGAGCTTCTCGTCATACTTCTTTTTCTCTCCCTCTAAGTCTTTCACTTTATTTTCCAAACCCTTGGAAACTTCAACGAGCTGCACCTTCTCTGCCTCAACTGCAGCCAACTTCTTCTCCCAAGTAGCCTTATCCTCGTCATACTTTTGATGAGAATACTTCAAAGATTTGGTCAAACCCAATAAAGCATCCTCCACTCCGGACGAGGAGCTAGAAGCCTTGATCGCTTCATCCTTCTTCACAATGGTGTTAAAGCAACTCACCAGCTAAAAAAAAGATAACGATAAGTCAGCACAGAGATACATGTATTGATGGAAAGAAAGAAAATTCAGAATATGAGAAACTTACTGAAGCAATGTGACGAGTAACCAGGGATGTAAGCATATCCCTAGACATATTCTCCTCAATTCCTTGGACTTCAAGAATGGTCCAAGTCTTCACCGAGCTCATAGTTGAGCTCGGAGGAATAATAGTTGGAACACCAGCTCCACTAACTTGGAGCTGGGGAATGGTTTCAGCCAAATTGATCGAGGAGAATTTCTTCAGTCTCCTCGATGGCATTTCAACAGTCTCAACCAAAGAAGAACTTTTGGTTGGGGAGATGGTGATCACTTCCACAGGTGCATCCTTCTTGCTCGGAGCCACTGGGGGCTTCTCGGCAGCCTTCTGAGGAGCAACAGAAGGGGCAATATCTACTTTCTTTGTCCCCTTTGGGACGTCAGTCTTGTTTCTTTTTCCATCTCCAGCAGAGGTAGTCTCCTCAAAGATAATAGGAACTCTTCTTTTGCCCATTTTCTGACTCGGAGGAATGTGAGATTCTGGAGAAGAATCCTCAGGAACTGACACTGGATCACTAGTGCTGATTACAGGGCGAGTAATGAAAGAGGTTGTATAACTCCTATACTGCAACAAATATGAGGCAGACCTGATGTGCTCGTCTGCAACTTTCTGATGCAATTTCCAGATAAGTTTCAAATGCTTAATATTAACTTCTGATTCTTTTGGAGTTTTCCTTTTGCTGTCAACTGCAAACAAATACATATTGAAATGTCAATCACACATTTATTCAAACATAATGAAGTCATAATTTCAGAAATAAAATAAAATAAAAATAACCTATCCCATTGCCATATGGAGGGCATCTGGGACCTTCATATACTTCATCTCCAATCAAAGGGGCATGTTGCCAATTTTTGATAACTACCACATGTTCAAAATAATCCCTATTAGCATCAGGGAGGTTGACTACTAAAGCCCTATTCAAAAATCTAGTTTTTAAATAATAAACATTATCTAGAACAACCCATCTATAACAATACATAATCTCAGGAATTCCTATACGGGTTCCGTGAGTTTGATTTAACCTATACACCCCATTAACTATTCTCCATATGTTGGGGGCTATTTTTGCAGGAACAACATCGAAATAATGACAGAACTCTAAGCACAAAGGGTTTGGTGGAAAAGAAAATCCACATTCAGTAATAAAGAGGCTGGGGAACCAATGTCCCTCAGCCAAACGAAAATAATTTGAAGGCTCAGAAAGATCCTCCGGAGTTACCCAAGATGGAATAGAAAAATCAGAACGGAATTTCTCAAGAGATTCAATAACATAAACCATGGCGAATAAAAGAAATGAAGAAGAAGGAAGAAGATCTTACAGGAAAAAGGGAGATCTGTTGACAACGAACGAAGAAAAGGATGAACGCACAAGAGAGAGAAAGACTATAGAAAACTCGAAAGCAGAAATTGGAAAAGGTAGAAGACGATGGGATTACCTATGAAGCTTAAATACTTTGCCTCGGGAAACGGCGAAAGAAATGATTACAAAAAAGAAACTATTACGCTACCGGCGGCTAAAAGGACAAAAAGTGCGTGAAGATCGAAGCGCTTATAAAAATTCAAAAAGACGGATTCTGCGAATTTGGAAGGAAATTCGAATACGGAGAAAATGCTCCTAAAAACCAGGAAGGTCATTTAATATTGCCATATACCGAGAAAGAATGTTCCATACTCCTCAAAGTTAGAAATATGAAACATTGAGGGCTTATGTTGATACCAAAATTAATATGCTGATATAGACGAATAATAAGAAGACACGTGTCGATCTACGTGGCACAATAGCAACGAGGAAGTTTATTTCCCCGACCAAATCATACTCACTCCGAGGAGCGAGTGTACTCCGAGGAACTCCAGCGCTCCGAGGAACTCCTGAACAACGAGCAACTAAAGCGGTCCGAGCTGCATCTCGTCCACAACATTGATTACCAGATAATCAACAGTTCAACTATTCATTGAATGCTTATCATTCAGACGCACACGCAAAGAGGGCATTAAATGTATTACCCTTTTATACGTATATCATTAAATGTATTACCCTTTCAAATGACAGCCTCATGGCTATAAATACGTTGTACAATCCTCATTGTAAAGGAAGGATTTTCTTGATAGAACTTGTAATCGAGAATTCCCAAACACTCAGCAATAACATAACAGTGGACATAGGCCATTCTTATAAGGCTGAACCACTTTAAAATATTTTGTCTAATTTATTTATCTGTGATTGAATAATTAGAGTGATCTAATTTTTTACATCAACAACCCCTGTAATGAGATCTCTCGAATTGTCCCGTTTGGACAGTTTGAGACTGTATAATTTCTGTATAATATTCTTATTGGCTTACAGTTGTTACTTTTGGAGGAAGTTCTGCAGTCATATCTTAATGTTCTCTAGGTACATACTAGATTGACAAGTGTGACTGTTATTTCAATTGATGAATTGAAATAACACTCACACCTGTCAATCTACGTCGTGTACTTGGAGAACTACGTGGATATGCTGTCGAATTTTTTTCAAATCGTAACAATGTGCATGAGCTGTTAAGTATATTACAGAAAAATGCAGTCTTGAATGGGATAGGACCACTCACCCTTTAATAAGATAATTAAATAATGGGATAATTAAATAAAACATACTATAAATCTAAGTTTTGTTTACTTTTAATAGGTGTTTAGTTATGGTAGCTGTGATGGGATATCCGAAATACAAAGAGTGGATGGGTGAGACTAATAGAATGGGGGATGTGTTTCGCAGAGGTGCTAACGAATTTGTGAAATATGGAAAGAGATGTCATAATGATGAAGAGTTTTCGTGTCCGTGTGCTAGGTGTAAGAATGGTAAGGTGTTTGAGTGGAAAACAGTTGAACTACATTTGTTAAGATCAGGTGTGCAAGATAGTTATCGATTTTGGAGTTTTCACGGTGAATTGAAAGTTCCTTTTGTCCCCGACCAACCTTCACAACAACCTTCAATAAGTAGAATAGATGTAGAAGGGGACGACGTAGATCATAATATGTTAGAAGATTTAGTTGATGATGCATACGGAGTTTATGAAGCAGAGGAGAATGAGGTTACTAATGATGTAGAAGATTCAAGTGCTCGTGAAGATAACACGATAAAACTTGACGATGACTACCAAAGTTTAAAATTTAAGGCGACCCAACCGTTATACTCTGGCTGTGAGAAAGATCAAACAACTTTACATGCCATGGTTGGTTTGCACAGTTTGAAGACGCAGTAAGGCTTGTCTGGAAATAGCGTGACGGGAATTCTGAAATGGGTGAAGGGCTTAGTACCCAAGGTGAATACACTTCCAGATAGCTATCCTGTTATGAAGAACAGTTTGAAAGGTTTGGGAATGAAGTATAAATCGATTCATGCTTGTGTGTATGACTACATACTATACCGAAAGGAGTATAAAAATCTCGATCGTTGTCCGATATGCGATGAACCTAGATATGTCCAATCTACTAGTAAGGAAGGCACAAGCTCAAAAGTGCCTCAAAAAGTATTGAAATATTTTTCCGTTGAGCCTAGATTAAAGCGATTTTTCACAGTACCATGGATTGCAGAGGCGATGACTTGGCATGCTAGGGCAGAAGTAGGGCGTAATATCATGCGTCATCCTATTGATTCTACTGTCTGGCGGAGGATGAATTTTGAGTATCCCGATTTTGCTCGAGAACAACGCAACATTCATTTGGCTATATCAATAGATGGTTTCAATCCATTTGGAAATCTAAGCACCAATCAGAGTGTATGGCCAGTGATCCTAGCCCCACTCAACCTCCCTCCTTCACAGTGTATGAGACCTGAATTTTTGATGATGGCTTTATTGATACCTGGGCCAAAGGCACCAAGTGATGACATTGACGTCTACCTGGCTCCTTTGGTAGAAGAATTAAATGAGTTGTGGGAAGAGGGTGTTGAATCATTTGACTCTTTTAGAAAAGAAGAGTTTATGCTGAATCTCTTCGTCTATCCTCTAGCTTAAAAATATATACCATTGCCACAGTAGGTTTTTACCCCCAGCTCACAGTTTCAGATCTGAGAAATGTTCCAATTTTTTATTGGGCGGAGTTGAACATAGGCTACCGTTGAGACAACTTTCGAGTTCAGAAATTGAAAGTAAATCTTCTGAATGTGGCCCTAATATGCCATGTAAGAATCCCAAATTTAAGAATGTCAAGCATAAGAAGACCCCAACTGGGAATAAAACTGAGATAAGAAAGGCATGGTCTTGGAGGTTAATTTTATTTGACTTGCCTTATTAGAAGAATAACCCGGTCCGCCATGTATTGGATGTGATGCATGCAGAGAAGAACTTCGCTGAATATATTGTGGGTACTTTCCTTGGGGGGAGTCATTCGAAGGATGGAGAAAATGCACGAAAAGAACTTAAAACATTAAAACTTAAGCCACAACTATGGTTGAAAGAAGATAGTAGTGGAAGGAAAATAATTCCCCCTGGTGCGTTTACTTTGACGAGTGGGGAAAGGAAGGTGCTTGTAGACACAATATATAATTTGAAGGACCCATCTACTTTTTTGTACAACTTGCAAAGGATTGTGAATTATGCTACTCATGATTTACATAAGTGTAAGTCCCACGATTGGCATGTGATCATGCAATTGGTTCCTCTATTATTTAAGCACTATTTCTCCAAGCACAAGGATTTGCGTAGGGCTATTATGCAAATTAGTATTACCTTCTCCCTCTTTTGTGAGAAGGTAGTGAATCGAGAACACATAGTGGCCGTAAAAGTGGTTGTGATCGAAGCGATTTGTGTATTGGATAAGTACTTTCCCCCAGCATTCTTTGACATAAGTGTTCATTTGTTGGTACACCTATGTGACGAGGAACTTCTTTGTGGTCCAGTTAGATATCGGTGGATGTATCCGTTTGAAAGATTGATGAAAGTTTTTAAAGATTACGTCAAGAATACGCGATACATTGCAGGATCAATTGCAGAGGAATACATCACCGTGGAGTCATCAATATATACTCAGTAATATATGCCTGACTCGACCAGCGTTGATGACACTAATGAATTCGTCGATGATGGTGGTCATGTGATGGGAAAACGAGTGAAATTAACGAGTTTGCAATATGAACAAGTAGCTCGTTATCTATTTGACACACATGAAGATGTCGAAGAATGGAAAAAGTAAGTTTCGATTATTATAATGTTTAACATTATTTTAGATTATTTTATACATGATTAATTTTGTAATATGCAGAAAACATGAAGCCTGTGGGAACAATAAAAGACGAAAAACAATGGTACAATCAGACAGCGAATTTAGGTTGTGGTTGACACAAGAGGTAATTATAATGAAAACAGTCGTTATATAACGTTACATTACACTAAAAATTTACCACTAATATAATTAATTTATCTATATTCTCAGCTCCTAAAGACGGGTGATGCGATATCAAAGCTTGCTCGTCTAGCCACTGGACCCTTGTTCGTGGTACAAGAGTAAAAAAAGGATCGATTCAACGGTTATATTTTTGGGGCTAATGTGTACGAGGAAAGTACAAATGTACAGAACTCGAGAATTTCATACAAAGCTCTTACTATCTTTCGGGCGTGCGCAAAAGATAAAAACCTCATTGAAGCTGAAATGACTTACTATGGTGTAATCCAAAATATATTTGAATTGGATTATGTAAGCTTCAAAGAAGTTGTATTTTACTGTGACTGGGTAAGAGTTGAGGATAAAAATGCTTGTAAAGTTGATCCTGCCACCAATTTGATCATGGTTAACTTGTCCAAGTTGAAGAGCAATGACCACGTGAGCGATGAGTCGTTTGTTTGTGCATTTCAAAAGGTTAAGCAAGCATTTTATTCGGAGTATATCAACAACGAGACGTGGTCAATTATCCAACACGCTCCAAGGCGTCTAAATAGTAGTGTAGATGACTTGGCTGCTCCTACCAAATATCAATCCATTTCTGATGATTACCCGAATTTGAAACAATTTTTCAATTTGTAATAAATATTTGAATTTGTACCGAAACATCCATTTTTAATGCTTTTAATTGATTTGCACTTTATCGTTTTCACTCTTGTGTGGTGTGCGTGTGTGGAGAGGAGATTAATACATAAATATTTCAACTACATCTAAGTTTTCTTTATACTAATCCATGGATATACGCTTCTTACCTTTAATAGGTGATTAGTACATAGTTATTTGGGGTGTCCTATTTGTGGAGAGGAGACTGAATCTCTTCGTCTATCCGAACACTAAGAAATGTCATAATCCTATGGAGTATGTTTTGCAAATTCCTACCAACCGTTATGTAGCCAAACATCACTGGTTGAAGTTGTCAATTCCACTTTCCATACCCACCACTTGGAACCTCTAGCAAAACATGGGAGACCATTGAAAGGTGGAATTGACAACTTCAACTGCTGATTTTTGGCTACACAACGGTTGGAAGGAATTTGCAGCGCATAACTCCATAGGATTATGACATTTCTTAGTGTTTAAATATGAAGAGAATTATATTTGACACGATTGCCCGGGGTACATTAGTTGGAAGGAGGTGCCATATGATCTCAAGTTAGCTGTTTGGGTGACACTACAGGTAATGTATTTATATTTATATGTCAATTTCGATTTCGATTTCGATTTATATTTATCTATATTTGTGGGACGGATACTAATTTTACTTTATTTCAATTCAAAGGACAGGGAGTGGCCCTGAGGGTAGGCCACATATGCTCGATAGTTATGTGGCTATTCAGACGAGAAGGGAAGGATAAGGAGGTGTCCCCGAGCATTGCGGTACAAAATCTCCTTTCCAGCTAAATAGTTTGTAGATTTGAGATAATTGATGGTGATGTTGTTTCTTCTTAAATAGTTTCTATTTTGAATATATACTTGCATTATCTTTAGTTTGTTTGGATATATGATGTTTGAACAGGTACAACGTTGCTATAACAGGTACAAATATACTGCTGGGCAGTAGCAGTGGCCATACTGCCTAGCAGAATTTTTTTAAATTCTGCCCAGAATTGTCACGGTCAATGACCGTGACAATTTTTTAAAAAGGGGACAAGGCTTTGTCACGGTTTTTAACCGTGACTAAATGCATGGCCCGTGATACGACCGTGACAATTCTAACGAACTTGTCAAGGTCAATGACCGTGACACGTCCGTGAAAAAAAAGTTGTCTCGCCCAGTATTGTCACGGTCATTGACCTTGACAAGTCCAACTTATCAAGGTCAATGACCGTGACAATATGGAAGATTTGGTGTAGTGTTATTTTGATAAATTTTTTAAACAAATCCAAAAAGAGTTTTGTATTTTGTTTACACCATATGTGGATGGACAAAGATCTCCAAGTCACCCATTCATTCCATATACACGTGACTATTTTGTAGTATTTTGAGACATGACATCATTTCATTTATATGCTTTATAATATGTGGAGTCATTAAAATATAATTTGATAAAAACTTGCTACTTGTTTGACTCCTTATCTCCTTTAATGCACACGAGGCGAGCTTATTTGAGTATTGCACTTACAAGTCACATGTCGGTCATAGTGTTTTCATCTCAATTTTACTTTAAAAATAAACCAAATGTGAAAAACGAAATTATAAAAAGTTGTTCATGTAAGAAACTTTGTCCGGATTTAAAAAATCATTTTTTCGGTAAAATTGTTATATTTTAAGCAATGGAATCGGGAAGAAAGACAAAGTCTTTGCATGAAATGCCACAATTTTGCAATGAAAAGACCCAAAAAAGATTAAAGGCACATAAAAATAGAAGTGCCAAACCATTTTCTTGAACATTAATACTTTTCTAAATATGAGCATTGATTTCTTCAAAATACTATTACTATATGTGAGATTTTGAGGGAGTTAAGTCAACGATCAATGGGTTTGCACATACTATAAAAATTCTGAAAAGACGTTACTTAGTTTTGGGCATCATTGGTGTGAAAATCACTTACGATTTTGATTTGTTGATTAGGTTAAGTCAATTTCACAAGAGTTCACCATTTTTGCACCTAAGGTATACGCTGAGATCTTTCCTTAGTGGTGTCTCAATCCTTTGTGCACATGTGATATGTTTATCTACGTTGATTAACTTATAGAATATGTTCACACCCCTACATTTCGTTTTCACGATTCGGGTATTTTTGTATTTTTCCATGATGTGTTGTATTTATAAAATATTTTCTTGAAAAAATTTAAAAAATTCAAAAATAGTTGGTTATGCCTATGAGTTTATCATTACATGCTCCTACTTAATATATCTATATGATTATATTCTATCTTTTGTTATGTTATCCATTTTAATGATTTAGTTTCCTCTTATTGTCTATTTCGGATAAAATAAAAAGGGGGAGAACGAATTATGGGGGAAAATACATGAGTTTGATTTATGGGTGAGAATTTTAATGAATTTTATTTTATATGTCAAACTCGATGCATCACGGGTATTTGCTTTGCGTCATATGTGTAGGTATTTTTGGAAGATCACATGCATAATAAATTCGATGAAGACAAGGTTCTCATGAGAAGAACAAGAAGAAGTAGAGATTTGTTAACATCATTTGAAGACAGCGTTATATTGTACCTATTCATTTTCTAGGGTTTGGGAGGGTATTAGGATATTTTTTTGTCTTAAGGTATTTTGAATGTAATTTGAATTTGAATTTTATTTTTGTACCGGAATAGCCAAATGGGGAGATTTGTAAGAGCATATTTTATGTCATTGCTCATAACTTAGGCTTGTATTTAGTTTGGTGTATCCCGTTACACTTCGACTTAAGCCATCACGAAGAACCGATTCTCCAGCATCTCCAAGTTCTATGGTTCTCCACTTTATGAAGGTAAAAAGCTTTTAGGATTTTAAATTTATTCATCAAATTTACTTTATGATGTTTTATTTTTATTAAAACTGAAACAAGATTTTATAAGTTTAAAATTTACTCGTTAGAAGGGTCTTTCGATCATTTTATCTAACGTGCATCTAACGACGACGTTCTGTTTTGCTTTGTTTGAGAAGCTCAATTGAAGCCTATTCAAACGAGATAGCAATATCGTTCGAACAAACTTGCTTTCGTTAAAAGGAGATTGTAACAACCCGCCTAATGGGATACCGGGCGATCACTCCTATATCAAATTAAAACAGGAGTCACATATGGATCATCCTTAACATCACTGTCGAAAATCCATTTAATTACTAATATCCTATTAGGCGAGCGTTAAAAACTTTTACTTAACTACTCTTTTTAAGATTAAAGTAAAACATCCACGGGTTAATGCGTAAATGAAACTGAAATAAATTAAAATAACCGAACACTCGGTTCAAATATACAACCATATCGAATGCTGTACTGAAAGAATAAATAAATTCAATTGAGCCATTGGCTCGAATGTTTATACAGTACCTCCTATCTAGAGTACAAGGATGGAAGCGGCTATCAAAAACCTGCACGCATCCGCAGCGGCTGCAGCTGACGTCTGACTCGAAGGAATTTTCATCCAGGCGTCCCTGTGTCTGGACACCTATGTAGATAAACGGGTCTGAGCCCGAATTTTGAAAATATTTTGCAAGTGCATAAATGCCTTATTATTTTGAAAAAGGTTTTATCTCATATTTAAGTTTGGTATCGCACTCCCATGAGATACCCCTCACCTCTCAGCTAATAGTGCACTCCTAGCGTATCTATCTAGAACATTCTAGTCAAGCTACCATGCTAAACTAGTCTATCAACCCACCACTATCTACCCTAGATAGTCCAAGTAATGTACTAAGGGCTAAGCTTCACCCCAGTCTCAGCGCTATGCCATGTTCGTGCGTGGGGTCTCTCGCAAAGCGAAATCCAAACAAGGAACCCCCCCGATACACTACTACGCGGCACGGTCGATCGTCGAGATCTGCTAGTCCCTAAGTACAGAAATATATATAATAATATATATACCATAAGAATTAATAATATAAGAGCACTAAGGATTAAACTTCTCCCCAGTCTCAACACACTGCCATATTCGTGAGTGGGGTGTCTCACAAAGAGAAATCCAAACAAGGAACCCCCCCGATACACTACTATGCGGCAAGGTCGATCGTCAGGATCCATTAGACCCTCAGTACTCGATTCATCCATATATACATATTCATATTACAATATACATCCGGATCTATCTCCCGGACTGAGGATTTATATACAAGTATTTATCAATACTTTTCATTTTCTCAAAACTTCCCATTTTCCTTTTTATACTCAGGAAATGTAAATATAAAAGCCAATTCATTATCATGAATTGCTTTAACAAATCTTATACTTTTAAAAGCCAGTTTTATTATCATAAAAATGCTTTTCCTTTATATGTCATCCCATTTCCCTTTTTATACTCAGGAAATGACCCAAAGCCATTTCCATTATCATGAAAATGCTTTGATCAAATCATGCTTCCACATCCCTTCTTCCATCCGGGAGTGTTACCGAAGCCAAACCTTTATCCCATTTCCCTTTTTATATTCGGGAAATGTAAATTAAAGCCAATCCATTATCATGAATCGCTTTAATAAATCTAAAACCGCCCCTCCGGGTTTCCCCACTGGACGCGCCCCTAAATGGCTATCATCTTCCAGGACCTATCTATACAAGACAACCTGGGAACCTACCAATGTCGGTAAGCGGCCATATTGCCTGCGGGAAAGTCAGGACCACACCCGGAATCCCCTAACCAGCGCAGTAATACAAATGCCCATATGGCCTAGGGACTATATCCAACCTGCTCAACAGCCAGGAAGGCTTCACCACAACGCGCACAACTTCACTTATGATAGCGATTTAGGGAGGTGTGTAACCATAATTTATCAATTATGAAAATCATTTATCTTTCCATTTTGAAAATATTCATTTTTATATTTTCAAAATCATTTCCATCATATATATATATATATATATATATATATATATACTTTATTCACATAATATATATACATACCATATAGTCCTCCTAGAATATATAAACGGCCATAATGGCCTATATCGTCTAGCGATGACCAATAATCCCAAAGATTCCCTCCAGGAATCATAATCATGCATTCATATAAGCATGATACTAAACCCAAAGTATTTTCTTACTTTAATAAATAATACATACTTAAATCCCATCTACGGATTCATTTGGATATCTCCAATTATACCAATTCACTCTAAGTGAATATACACATATATAAATTCCCAATTCCTCAAGTCCTTTAGGACATAACCCTCCATAATTTCTAATTTGGAAGGGCCTTAAACATTAAACTCAAAAAGGAGAAATAATCCTAATCCCCAAAATCTTGTGCTGAAAACCGGGCACCGGTCGACCGGTCGACTGCGGGTGGCAAATAAGCCTACGAAATAAAGCAGTAAGCCCTTTCTCCTTGACGCGGTCGATCGGCCTTAGGGGCGCGGTCGACCGGTCACACCAGGTCTCCCAAATTATTTTTCCTCAAATCCTTTAACCAACAAACCAAATTCATTATCGGGGTTTCTAAACTACCCCAAAAATTTTCCCGAACATCTACGGAAATAATTCTAGCCGTAATTTTTCCAATTCCCGATTTGATTTCCGAGTTGATGATTTCAACCCGGAGCTGTCATCTTGTAAAAATCATATCAAATCGTAGAAAAATCATAAAAATACGCGATCGGCGCCCACGCGGCCGTATCAAAAAGATCTACAACTTTCGTGTTTTGGCCGAAAGCTAAATCAATTCTTTTCCTGGCCAAAAAGGCCCCCTAAGGTGACGGGTTTACTATTCATCACCTTCTTCAAGAAGGTTTCGGCCATTAAAGCTTCTCCCAAGCTTTTGTCACCTTACCCAACGTCCTACAACCTCAACCAACTACAAATACACATATATTAAGGGTTCTAAACATCCTAGAACCCAAAACCATCAATTAATTTAGATTAAAACCTAAGTTCCACAAATTGAAATATTATTTGGGGTTTAATTGTTTTAACTCCCCAAAACCCGTTTTATCCACGATAACCCACCCCAAAACCATTAGGATTTGTTTATACCAAACTACGGTATGAGATATTTATGCAAAAAGATAAATAAAGCAAGTAAACACTTGCCTCGTGGATAAAATCCGACGTTCTCGAGTCGAATCCGACGGAGTTGGCCCGAGATCTCCCATTTCTCCTCCTCTTTCTCCTTCCTCTCTCTCTTCTCTCTCTTTTCTTTCTTTCCTTTCTCTCTTTCTTCTTTTCTTCCCCTTTCTCCCTCTTTAAATAAGAAGAAAAGGGTTTTAAATCCTTAAAACCCAAAAACGACTCGTTTACCCAATTACGAGTTACTTTTACCTCTAAAATTACCCGAAACTCAATTTCGACAATCGGACACTCTTTTCCGACTATCTCAGATATTCTGAGACTCATGGCGCAGTCGAAATTTCCATCCGAGGTACTTGACCGCAAATCACTATTCTAACCCAAAATAATTAAATACGGGTTTTCAACACCAAATCTTACATCTTTTGTCGCTTTACTCAATGACGACATATAATTAAAATATTTCGACCTATATAGTCCCAAAAATAATTACAGCACCCATCGAAAATCATTCAATCCTCGAAAATCCCAAAAATTACTATTTAGGAAAATTCCCCAAATTCCAATTTATATCCAATTATGAAATTTAATGGTCTCAAAAAAGGACGGGTTGTTACAGAGATGCTATTCTCGTTCGAAGGAGCCTTGTTTTCGTTCGAACGAGTGATGCCACCTCGAAAATTATTTTCACCTTATAAATACCTGTTTCGTGTTTATCTTTTCAAAGACTTTTGCCAAAATGACTTATGCATACCTGTTGCAAAAGTTTCCACACTTTTATGTTTAGAAAACACTTTTGATTCACTAAAATCATCCCTAAATAGAGTTGTGTGAATCCGTTTAAGATCTATATAGTTTTGTATCCTTGCATACACTACTCTTTTGGAGAGAACATATCTACTACTCACCTTGTGATACTTGAGGGGATAATTGTTGAAGAAAAAGGCTGATCGGTGGATACCGAGAGTTGGATGCCGCCTGTGGACTGCTCCTGATCGAGTAGTATTCTTTAGATATTTTCAAAGACTAGCGCGTTATACTTGTGGCTAGTATCAAGTAGTTTGTAAGTCGACTGTCTTTTATTATTTCTAAAGTACTTAAATAAAAAGGTTTTGCCAGTAATGAATTTTTCCTCAAACTGTGCCTTTGTTGATTGCATGATTTACGTTATCTATTTTATCACCTAGATGTATGTCTTAGGGTAAAAAGATAAAATTTGGAATTGTGTTTGATGGACATTTAATTATGTAAATTATTCCATTAAGATCGCGGTGGCGCTCTCTCAATAATAGGTTTGATGTACTTGGGTATCATGCTCAAATGCTCAATTTGAAGAATTCCCAACCAGACATTTAATTGGAGATTGAAGATTTATTCGTTTACTTGATTATGGTATTACACTACTAATCGCACTCGTGCACGTTATTCATAAAATGATTTATCAAAATGCATGCGTTTTCAAATTGTGTGAGTATTTTAAATAAAGAGGACTTCAAATGACTTTTTCTATAAATTCTCAGAGTTTTTAAAAATGTTTTTAAATTACTTTGGAGATTTGATAAAGTTTCATTTTTGGTGTGAAACACTTTTGAATTTTCTTTAAATATGATCGTTCACTCGATTGCTTTTCGTAGGTGTGAGCACGACTCGTTTTTAATCTCGTGCGCACAAATAATGGTTGAAGTCCATATTGATCCTTACCGTGCGAACAACTGAATCTAACCATGCGCATGAAATGACCAGTTTTGCAAAAAACTTATAAATATCCATCTTTCACTTTCATTTAAGAGGAATCCAAATGCCTCATTCTAAAAACACTTCTTTGAGAAGTATTTTGAGGTATGAAACATTATACTTTGCTTCCAAATCATTTCAGTTGTTCACTCCTTTTTAAGAGTATTAGATTACTACTTTTGATCTAATGACTTTGTGAGTGTATTTTTTTAGATTGATCAGATCACACACTAGTCATTGTAATTCAAATCATTTAAGTGTTGAATTGATGCGATCAAGTACTCTGCAATATAAAACTGGGGGTGCTTTAATTCATTGAGGAAATTGAAGCATGATGTGATTCTTAGGAGAAGAGTGGAGTTTCTCATTCGCTTCGTGGAGTTCGAAGTGGATTTCTATTCTTTTATGAGGGAAAGTATGAATTTCATAGGTAACTCTTCGTGAGTGCATGAGTGGGAGGTACCTTCTTGCTTTGTATAAAACTCTTTTCAAGTAAAAATAGAAATTAGAGTGCATCTGAGTTTTTTTTACCCCTAGGTGGTTTTTTTTTCCACTTGGAAATAAAGCGTATTGGGACTTATCTCGTCCAGGTATTTGGCCTCATCGGCCGATAAAAAGGAAATAAATGAAAAATTCTTAAAAGTGAATAAGAAAGAAATAAAGGGAAAATGATTACAATGATGTAACAAGTAAATGACACTCAGAGGTGACCGATAAATTTAAGAAGGGTTTGAGCCCTAGGGTGTGGCATAATGCTTAGATTCAAGACCACTGATCAGGAGTGTATTGGGCTATTATGGACGTTACCATGTTAAATGTTGGAGCATTCGACCCAATACTAATGGACAATGGGTGGATGCGACCCATGATATTAAATATTGTGTTGCAAGACATTAATATTCCCATGTTGGACTTTATATTCTCAACAAGGGAAACCGTTAAGAATGTTTGAACATAAACAATGTTACATTGATTAGTGTGTCTAATTGAAATGTATTAGTCCATAACGAATGGGTCATTAATATGTTTATTTAGGACATTGTGTTATAGAGATGTCGAGTAAGGGATGGTCAATTTATATTCTTGATCCACGGGTTATGAACTTATGCTAAAATTGTGTGAAGATGATTGTAAAAACTTTTACAAATGATGACATTGTTATGATCAGTTATTGCATGTTTTGATATTGAAAAGAACATGATTACAAGTTATTTTCACTCACTCCGGGATTCACTTTATAAAATGAACAATCGATCCTTTGTTATAGCTTACAAATTGGAAGGTTTCATCATTGTGTAATGAATGTTGTAATTATGCCATAATGATGAGTAGTTATACACAACCCGTTACTTTGAACTGATTCAAACAAAATATGTATGTGCGAATCCGTGATTATATTTGACTCCACAAAATGTGGAAAAGCAAAGAAGTCATAAGTAATATATGATTACTTTATACACATTTGGTTCAAATATTACGCCACATAAAATTTTCCCAGAATGATATACTAACTCGAATTCTGGAGTCCCTTAATAATGCCATATTAGACTAACTAATTTCTAAGTGACAAAGAGGGGATTATGGGAGGATTCCTTTTTTTTCAAAACGGGAAGTTTATTAAACTATGGGAATTTTATAAGTAATATTACAAACTACATATCGTACCTTCGTGATATGAAACATATCACAAACCCACTCCTTAAGTAGAAAATGTGGAATCTGAACATACACCGTAGAAGAAAATAATTTAAGAAATGAGTGAGTAGCAAAAATATCAGCACACGCATCAGCTTCACTGAAATATAGGCATAAGGTAACATGGTGAAATCTCCTGAAGCCGTCCCGTATGGCCTGTATCAAATTCAGGTGCTCTGGATTCTGGGCATAGTTCCTGTGAATCATAGGGATAAAAATTTGACTATCGGTTTCTAACTCGATGCAAGTAATACCTTGAGTGAAGGCAAGGTCGAGACCAAGTTTAATGGACCTCTCTGCTAGAACTGATGATGAAAACTCGATATGTTTGGAGAAAGCACATATAAAATCCCCTTGGGAATTTTGAATAATCCCACCAATTGTAGTATGACCCATAGTATGTGATTTTTCCCCATCCGTATTACACTTGTAGAATGAAGGGGACGGTGTTGACTAAGAAATAGGAAAAGAAAAAGGGGGGTATACTTAGCCATACTAATTGACGTGCCTGATAATAGTTTCGGATGCGATGGGACAAGGTGGACTTAACAGAAGCCAAAGTTATGGGTGTATGTTGAAAAATCGCCTCATTGCGTGTGAGCCATAACAACCAAAGAAGGAAAAATGGTTGGATATGGTTGACTGCGACCCGAGCCGTGGACTGTATACGAAAGAGCTAAGTAAAGATAGTTGTAGGACTAAGGTCAAACTGATGTAGTGATTGTCATATTCGAAAAAACACAGGACAATTAGAGTAAATATGGATGTTGTAGTTATCCAATTCGCAAAGACTGCACAGAGGAGAAGATACTTTCTAGAAATGAAAGAGTAGGTTTGTCGTTGGTAAGGCCCTATGAATTAGAAACCACGGGAAAAATTGCAGTTTAGGGAGCAAAACACTTTTCCATAAATACCTCTAAGGAAGCGCGGGAAGGTTCTGGACATATAGTTGAGTTTGAAGCCAATGATAGGCTGATTTAAGAGTAAAAGTACTGTTAGGACTAGGCCACCAATATAGAACATCCGGCGAGGTTTGGGATGGGACATATAGGGCACGAATATGGTGAATAACATCCAACGACAGCCACTGAGCTAAAGCCGGAACGTCCCACTGCCCATGAGAGATGAAAGTGTTAAGGGGGCTATCTAAAATATGAGGAATATGCAGGAATATGTGATTGAAAGACTCCTGCAAGATCCAAACGTGATTTCCAAACGAAATAGAAGCCGAACCAAGTCGCCATTTAATTCCAGTGGCGAAGGAAGGGATTAAAGCAGAGACTTTTCTCCATAACACTATTAGTCGCCAACAAATGTGTACCAAGAAAATATTTATGTGTCATATATTTAGTCCAAAGGTTGTGGGGCTCAGTAAAAAGTTTCCAAAGAAGTTTGATCATATAATCTTTATTTAACGAGTGTAAATTTTTTATGCCCAAACCACCAAATTTTTTGGGAAGGGTGATCGTTGCCCAGGGTACTGTAGCTGTTTTATGAGAAACTTTGGAATCATTCAAGAAAAAACAATTTAATTTTATTGGATAACGTAGTACGAATATGAGGAGGAATCGGATATACGGACATGTAATAAGATGGAAGTTAAGTACACAGTGCATTAATTAAAGTGGTACGAATATGAGGAGGAATCGGATATGCGGACATGTAATAAGATGGAAGTTAAGTACACAGTGCATTAATTAAAGTGGTACGACCAGCATGGGATAATAAATTATTATACCATACATGTAATCGCATGTCAAGTGTTTCCTTAAGCTCAAAGAACATTTGGCGTGTAACCCTACCCATAATAAGTGGTAATCCAAGATATTTATCTGGTCCATGAGACCCATGAATTCTCAGTTGGCGTAAAGTAGCTTGTTTAATGGCACGAGGAGTAAAAGGGCCGAAAGTAACTGTAGATTTATCCTTGTTAACGGCCTGACCCAAAAAATGACCAAATTTAGTTAATATATGATGGAAGTGAGTCACAAAAAGCTGGCGTAGGTTGGAGGAAAAAATCCAATCGTGAGCAAAAGCAAGCCCAAGAATAAGGGGTCCCTTGCGAGAGGTTTGAAGAGGCATTATATGTTTTAAAAGACAGTTTGACTCCACACGCCATAGAAGGACGTCTAACGCCAATATAAATAAGTAAGGTAAGAGGGGATCCCCTTGGCGGAGTCCTTGAGTTGGATAAAAAGTGGTCCCCATATGGCCATTAATGAGAGTAGTGAACGACGTAGAAGAAATACATTCCATAAGGTATCCAATCCAAACGTCTGAAACCCATGGCTTTGGAGAACCCATTGGATAAATGACCATTCCGTTTGATCGTAGGCTTTAGAGAGATCAAGTTTAATGACACAACTACCTTTTGTAGATTTAGATTTACGCATGGTATGTAAAATCTCACGGGTGATTAGGATATTATCCTGAATATGACGATTGACGATAAGGGCGTTTTGACTAGGATATTATCATGGGTGATTAGTCTCATAGGAGCAACCAGGATCGTAGAAATAAGTTTATAAATAACATTACATAGACTGATAGGTCGAAAGTGCTTAACTTGAGTAGGGTGTGGAATTTTTGTGATAAAGATTATAAGGGTCTTATTAAGGGCGCGAAGGAGTCGACCAGAGGTGAAAAAATCTTTAACTAAATTAAGGACTGAGGGTCCCACAATATCCCAATGGTTATTGAAAAATTCGTAGGTCAACCCATCCGCTCCCGGACTCTTATTCCTCATTATGGGAGGATTCCTTGATCAACTATCTTTATTATGCTCCATTGTACATATGGTAGGATTCCGATTATGACTCATTAAGAGGGTTCAATTGACTTTCAATACATAGGAATTGATATATATTAATAATGCTAGAAACGAAAAATTCACTTTATACTATTTACATATATGATAACTTTTAATCATGTAAATTTGTGTCGTATATTTTATAGTTCTTGTTATCATTTACTTCATTTTTTTCATTGTCAAATAATGTGAAATGTGGTACTAGTATTTATGTTATCGATGATTTCGACAATTCTATTAAACCATTGAGAATTTTGGTGCGTTGCGTTCATTTTCAAAATGTGAGTGCGACATCATCAATAAATCATGTGTATAACTTTGACTCGCGATCGTGCCTTAAAAGTTTGCAATGGGGAAAGTGACACGCATACTAAATAAAATAGTACATAAACTTTAAATCTTTTTTACATTTTAGTCATTAAATCATTGGACTTTTATTCCATGGGAAACATTTTAAACCTATATTTGGGTTTCACTTTACTTTGGATTGAACTTTTAGACACCTAAAGATGGAAATTTAGTAACACTTCGGACTAAAGAAAAAACGCAAAAATCACTTCATTGGTACTTTTAAAAAAAGTAAAGTGATAAAATGGAAAAAAACGTATACAATTCTTATATATAAAAGGCACTCTTAAAAATATACGATGATAAAAGGTCGTGTATTAAAAGTAAGTCATATTTTATGGCCAAATGACTGCTTACAATGAGCAATGGCTGCTTGGATCGAGTTATCTCTTGTATAAATTTTATTCTTTTCACTGGGAATCCCGTGGTTAGTTGGGAAGGACTGGATAGAACCTGGGCAACTCTCTGATTGTTTGGCTTTACGACTAACTATACTCTTACTTACAGCTTCAATAATCGTACTAATTGCATCCAAGTTAATCTCTAAGACTGTAGACTTATCCTCATCATCTGCTCTTCTGTTATGTGGGGTGATATGGTTGTTGTTTTTCGGAGACTGTAGTTGGCGCGATTTTGATTTCACAAATGAAGCCATTGTCGACCAAATTTTGATTGGTCGAAACTTCACCAGAAGCTTCCTCACGCCGCTAGTTCTGGCTTTTGTTGATGCTTTCCTTCAATAACACCGGCATCCATGTTAGATCACTTAGCATTAAGATTGTCAAGCACTAGAAAAGGAAAGAAATAAAATATTTCTTAAGTATCACAATCACAATAGTTGCATTTTTTTCCCAAGTTTTGGCAACAAATGCGAGTTTCATTTTTCTATTTTTTAATTCTCTTTATATACGTATAGTTATATAATATATTCCAGAAAATTATTGACAGTCATTATTAATTCCAATGGCACACTTTCCGACACATTGATTATTAATTTTTCATAATTTAAAGTTCCACTAATTAATAAAAAAATATTGTCTAGGTTTGTTAATAACTCCTTAATAAAAATATGAAAGTTATTATTAAATTAATGTTCCACTAAAATATCGATGTTATTATTAATACTAATGTTTCACTAATTATTAACGTTCCAAAAATTAAATAATTAACATTACACCAATATTAATGTTCTACAAATTCAATTATTTTCTAAAAATAAAAATATTTTCCAACAATCACTATTTTACAAAAGTCAAAATTTTTTATTCTAGAATAATAAGTTTCTAGACATAAAAGTGTTTCCTTGAATATTGTCATATTTTTTCCTTTAAATTTTTCCACAAATCAACAATTTTCAAAAATTAAATGTAAATTAAAAATCCACTATAATATAATTTTCAACAGCAACTCTATTTTTCATCTTTGGTGTTTGAGTGAAAAAAGGTTGGATGATTTTCCAATTTTATCAAACAAACAAAAGTGATAAAATCCTGTTTTGTCTCGTAAAACTTTGCTAGGTCAAATACTCACTAGGAAAAGTTTACATTTCCCCACTCTTCTATCAAACAACCTTAAATTATCTATAGGACCTATCACTTTAAAAATCCAGATAGGACTTGTCATTTTAAATATTAGAGATTTGGAGACTTACCGAAAATGTTCATTCTTTTTGTGGATGTATGTCATATTCTATTAAAAGAACGTTTCGAGTTGTTTCCTTACTTGAGTGTCAATTATTTATTTTCCCACAATTTCATACATATATAACTTTCCAATTTTTTTAATAACTAACATATATGGCTCATAAATACACATAATACCTTAATATTAGGGACGTTTTCTATTTCTTCTTCTGCTACTACTACTACTACTACTACTACTACTACTACTACTACTACTACTACTACTACTACTTCTTCTTCTTCTTCTTCTTCTTCTTCTTCTTCTCTTTTAATATAATTTCATACATTTCAACCACTTATACAATTTAATTATGTTTCTTTTAAATTCCTTTTACATTGTAATTTTCCATACGCATTACAATATCTAACTATTAACACATTTTATTTTTGTTTATGTAGATTATAATGTGCTATAAGATGACTGGTTTGTTGATTTCTTAACACGACGATGTGTAATTTATTCTTGGTGGTACATCAAATCACATTATGCATATTTAATGTAAAGTCTCGTGACATTAAGACATTTAAGGGCCGTTTGGTTTTGCATTCAGAAAACTCGATTTAAACGTTGTTTTTAAATAACGTTTTAAAATTCAGTTTTTTGTGTTTATAATTATTGGTGCGCATTTGGTAAACTTGTTTTTAATAACACTTTTTTGAAAAATTGACAAAATTGGCAAACATCTATATAATAAGAGAGGGGGTGTTTTACTGTTCCAAAATATTAAGGGTTGAAATCGAATTTTTTGGGACGATCTAAGGGTGTAAGAATGTGCCATGTCACTATTTAAACATTGTGACATGGCAAGTGAGATATATCAACTCTTGAACTTGCTTTACCCCCCGTCTCCTCATTTTCTTCCTCCCCCAAAACCCTACCCTCTCCTTATATTTTCCCTTTCACAAATCCGCCCCTCATCTGCCGCCCCCTTCTCCCCTCCACGTCACCGCCCCTCCTCTCCAGAACACCTCGAGGTAATATCCCTCTCTCGTGCACACACAAAAAACAATCATCCTTAATTTCGTAACCTCCTATTTTTGTGTCTTGGTGTGATTTACTTTCAGATCTGATGGTAACTCTTTCGGTTGGTAATTTTATCTTGATTTCGCAAGCATTCACAAGCTATAAGTTATATGTTCATTGATTTCTCATTTTCACAGATTCACAAGTTATAAGTTTCTCTACTTAAATTATAAATTCACAAGCTCTGATATAGACAAACAAATCAACGAGGTAAACAAATCATCCCAAATAGTTCATAGATTTACATTTTACATTTTTATATGTTCATCCCTTTTACATTTTTGCAGGAAATTAATTTCTTATTTGTTTGTTGTTGTGTGATTGTGTATTTTCTGTTGGGTCTGCTCTATTGTGTGCGGTTGAACATGCTATTAAATACCAATAATTTTAAATTTATTGTTTGTATCACTATGTCATGTAATACCCCGTACTTTTATCGATATTTATTTATGTGATTAATTAAATTAAATGTGAATTAATTGAGAATTAATCCGGATAAAATACTAACGAGATGTGAGTTGGTATTTGATTATAATGTGTATATATGGCAATATATGAATATTGAAAATATTGAAATTGTCGCGAGGCTGAAATACGGCAATTTGGAAAATTTAATTGGGACGCGCGTGTCAGTCGCGTCGAGAATGAATTTATGAGATTTAAAAATAAATTATTTTTATTTTGACCAAATAGTCATTTTGAGTGCGCCAACGTGTCCGGAAGGGTCGAGATAGTCAGAAAACACTAGCCGGGGGTTTAGTTTGGGTCCCGGGACATTTTTAGGCCAAACCGGCAACCCAAAAGGGTAGTTTGGTAATTTTGGAAATTTGGTAATTAAAACCCACGAAAATTAGACTTTAATTATAACTTATCATTAAACCCACTAACCCATTTTCAACCCTAATCTAAGTAGTGGGCTACGGGAGAAGTTAAGAAAATATTATAACTTGCCAAAAACCAACCCCCCTCCTCCATTGTCATCTTGTGAGAAGAACTTGTAGAGAGAGAGAGAGAGGAGAATTCTGCAGAGAGAGAGAGAGAGGAATTCAACCATCTCCAACCAACAACAAATCTGAAGAACATAAGGCAAGTGATTTAGTTACAAATTATTCAATGAATATGTTCCCCATGTGTAGTGTAAATATAGAATCTTGTCTTGGAAGATTGATATGAACCCATGAATTTGAGGATTAAAACTATAAACCATGTTAGGAATTGCATGTAGACATATTCTGGACGAATTATGAATTCAAAATATAACCCTTGATGATCTAAAAACGGATTTAGGAAGAGAATTATTATTGTTCTTGAAAGAAATAGAAAACTAGGGTTCTTGATGAAGTTTTGATCCAAATAAAGCCCTTGGTTGATGATTTATTGGTTTTAGAACGTTAACAATGTTGTAGGATGGTTGTATGATGATATTATAACGTTAGATTAGAGTTTCATGCATTATAATGGAGTTTTGGGGCGAAACTTGGACTGCAAAACGAAGCAGTCCGTAGCCTAACTGGTGCGCTCGATCGATCGACATTCATAGGTCGATCGATCGATCACCATCGATCGATCGAACATACAAGGTCGATCGATCGACCTTCCCAGAATAAGTAAAATCTTCCCATTTAAAATTTTAAGGATGTTAACCCTAGAAAATTATTGATGGAGGCTTTATGAGTATTCTTAAACTTAAGGAAGAGCAGTAGGTATGGTTGTGAAATCGGACCTTAGTTAGAATTTAATTTGGGATAGTTGCCTAAAATCCAATAAAGCTCGACGAGTGAGATAATATTAGGGTTAAAAGAGTAAATTCGAATGTTTTGATGAAATGAGGTTTGTGGCAGAAATAATGACCTTAAGAATAATGAAATTAAATGTGGAAATAATAGGAGACTTAGTAACCTCTTTGAGATAGGTTTTAAGTATAAGAAACTAGGATGTGAGATGTGTCGATAGTCTACATTATATATTATCGGAAGACTTAAAATGCATAAAATTGGAATAATGGTATAGGGATGTAGAATATACCTTTATTAATATTAAGATATCTAAGACGTGTGAATGATTAGTATATGACTTATGTGTATGACATACCAACCATACTTGCTATCACGGAGGTCGTCGTTCGTGTTGGGCCAACTAATCTTTGTGTGCCTACGGGGGGATTTAGATTGGTACCTTAAGAACATAATACTAGAATGACTTATTTGTGAGTTAATAAGTCAGCTGACTATGGAGCGTAGGTATGTATGTGACCCATGGATATGTTGAATTATGTTCGCCTCCATTTTTGTGTGTTGTGCTTATTCTAACAATTCCTGAGAGATTCGGAATTTGAAATCCTTATGTACGTGTTGTACCGGGATGAGATAGCAGAGTATGTGCACCGTAGCCTAGACTAGGGGTGCCTATAATGTATATTTATGATGTGAATAATATACAAATAATGTTCAATGATGTACTTTGTAAAGTAACGATGTGTATACTTGTGCTATTTTAATAGAGATTAAAATGAGAACTCCACATAATAAAAGGTTGTTAATAGGGAATTAAGGCACATACATGGTATACTTTAATGACATGAATAAACCTTTAAACCTATAAAGTGAAGCCAGGTTTTGTATTAGACTAGTTAGTTAGTAGCATAACTAGTACGAGCTATGGATGCGTTAGGAGTGCACATTAGTTGAGAGGTGAGGAGCTCATGTGAGTGCACGTCACTAACATGTATTTGATATTCACTGTTTATTTGTCATTAAAGCACTTGCTGTTTTTAAAATACTCTCCACTTTCGGGCTCTGACCCGTTTGCTTTTAAATCTATTTTTGTAAAAACCTTTTTAGGTGCCCAGCCACAAGGACACCATGCATAGGAATTCTATTCAGGTGACGAGTTGTTGCTGTTGTGGAAGTTACAGGGCCTTGACAATAGACGCCTCTTTTCTAGTTTTGACTCCATATCCAGTTTCATCATTTGTAGGGTATGTCGCCCATTTCTTTTAGAGACATTTTATATTTCAGTTATTCAGATTGTGGATTGTAATTAATTCAGGATTCAGATTTGTTTTATTATTTCAGTTGTGGGATTATTGTGAGGAGTATTTATTCCAGACTCTTTATTACTTGTTGATTAAACTATTGGGACTTTATTGTGTATGGTTATGTTATTATTTTATTCTTCACTTACTTCATGTTAATCAGATTTAATTTAAAATTGGCAACTCGCTTTTTAAATACTAGGTGGTTAGTAATCATTAAAATATTTTCGACAGTGATGCTATTAATTGAACCAACTTGGCATTTTGTATTAATTTTAATAAAGGAGTAGCAACCCGGTATTTTATTAGTCGGGGTGTCACAGGTGGTATCAGAGCATCAGGTTCTAGTGTCCTTTAGGATCTGTGTGGCCTATTATGCTTCCAGCGTAACTTTCTTTGATATAGAGCCCTATGTTTAGGATTGTTGATTCCTTTGGTAAAAATTTCGTTCTCCTGCTATGATGTATATGATTGCGAATCGTATTGCGATCGGGTGTATTCGTGTGCCGAACAATGTGGTACGTCAGGCGAAGACAGTTGGGTGAACAACAGGAGGCAAATATATATTGAGGTTAATTGATTTATTTAAAGAAGGATGACCGTAGTTGAAGTCACCGATATTATGGCACGGAAGTCCTGGATGATATAGAAGGTTAAGGCGCGACTTGAGACTTCCGGGTACAGTTATAGTAGGAATGAGGTCAAATTAGACACATCCAACAATGTTGGAATGGGAGAGAAAGAGTTAGGTGTAACATTGAAGAGAACCAGCAATAGCGATACTCAAAAGGCGAAGACGGCATGTGCTAGCCAAACGAACGCAATGTATCCAAAGGCTTGGACATATGTCAGGATATGACCAATTGAGAGTGAAAATTTGGAGAAATTTTTTCCTTGACTCGTAAGAGAGGAGATTCAATGGTAAGAAACAAGCAACCCACTTAAAAGTGGAATGTGATGTCGAGAGGGTGTACACGTATGGTTTGACCATAAGTTCCTTCATCAGATGTTCAGGTTGAAAGGCGAATGTTATTCTGAACTCACATAAGAGGGCCAAACAGGGGTCAACTTGTGAGGAGAATTTTAATGTTGTAGCGAACCTTACACCGGGTGGAGAAGGTGGTATGGAGAAGAGGATGTTAAAGGGATAATCTACATACAAGAAGAATTGTTAGCTCTTATGGGGAATTCTGCTTGGATGATAAATACAGATAGTAATTATATCGCGTGGCGTAAATTTGGAGGTAAATGTTCCCTTGGGTAGGGAGATACAAAAATCGAAGAATTTTTATAGAATAAGACTGGGAAAATGGTGTTGGAGAAACACCACAAGGAGGTAGACCCAACGGAGAAACCGTTAAAATAATTCGATAGCGGAATTACTACCGAGCGATGTTAATTTCAGTAAGAGAGGTGGAAAACTAGTAGTGTGTTCCTTAGGTACATCAAGCTAAGGGAACAATGGAGATAGTCTTCAGAGCTGACACTACCAACGTTCGAGGAAATGACCACTTTAACATGGTCAGGGTGGCCGGAAATAAGTGGAGTATGTAGAGGTACTTTGTGGGAGTGAAAACCCGTGCATTATAAAAATTTTCCCGATACAAGAGAAAGGATCAAGGTATTGTGCCTGGCGAGGGCAACAGTTATTGAAATATCCGGTTTGGGACAGACTTGTGTGGTAAGTCGAGGAACCATTTGAGCAGCCGGGACGATTATTAGGATAGAAGTATGAGTTATATCCTCAGATGAGGATGCATGTTATTTGTGGCATGAATGAGTTACTACATTCGTTACAATTGTATATTCACTTGAGATTCGAGTTTAGTAAGTATATCAGTAAGTTTATTATATATAAGAACATTTTCCTTGATAGTGTGGGGGTTACTTTTATTGTCATCCGCGGAGGATGAATGGGTATATTAATAGCGGTTTATGATTTATCGAAATTACTCGTTTTAGTGTTGTGTTATACGAGTATGATATGATCTTAATTATTGTTTTATATATATATGATTATACCGATAGTGTGCTGGTATTGCAAGTTTATTGGGATTACTACCTTGGGGTAGAATGTTTTGGTTCTGGAGAGGCCCCATTTGTGATAGGGCCGGGCTCAAAATTTTACTATTGTATATATGTATATATATATAAATATTGCTGTGATTTCAAAGGCATAATGGTCTCGGATACTTAATCCTAGTATGCGCGGAGATTTAAATGATATGATTAGTATGTAATTTATTTACTAGTTAGCAAAACGGTTTAGCTGGTTATTGTAATTAACACTCAGGATGTCGTAATAAGTATAGTGCATTATTTTATCGCCATTTAGAGATCTGGGAGTTTATACTCATAGTTGTGTACCTGGGGACGGGATTTTGAGAGCCCCGAGTATAATTTCATAGTGTATATGGAATGTGATTACCATCAATGTCAAGAAAAGTGTCTTCCAGAAAGAGTTCTTTGTTTATGTATAATTGCGAACTGAGATGAAACTTTGTTGTTAAAAGACGAGAGTGTAGGGGTACATATTATGGACAGGGCTTAACGAATTCCGATGACCAACAATGTTAGGTAGTAGTGTATCAGGGGGGTTCCTTGTTTGGATTTCGCTTTGCGAGACACCCCACGCATGAAACTTAGTGTAAGGTTGGTAGTAAGGAGATGTGTGGCCCTTCGTTCATGATTTGGATACCTCTATCGTTATGGGAGTACGTAATTATAACGGGAAGTTACAAGGAGTAAATTATGATATACGGCCATTAGAGCCAGTTGTTAGTAAACTACGATATAAATACTAATAATGTTGGTTTTGTCACGGCATGTTGAAGGACGCATTGAGGATAAGGAGGATTTAGGATTTCTAATTCAGAAGCGATTGAGAACGCCCAATTGGTATAGCACCGTTGTGTTTATAGTAACAATAAAGAGTATGAGATTTGTATGAAGCGTATATAATGTTTAAAAACCGTATGGTTGGGTTATAAGGGGCGTAGACATCTTGATTTGCTAAAGTGTAAATCAAAGGAAGAGGGAATAGACGGGTGAGATTATTACTTATGAGATTAAACGTCATAAGAAAAGGTGTAAGTGAATATCATGTGTAGTCAGTGTAGCACGTTCAAATTTGGAGGAAAGGCAGTAGAAAGCCATTTAATAAAAGGGATATCTCTTGAGAAGGCGAATAAATTATTATGAGAAATTTGGAGTAGAGTTCCGATCAATAGAATGTTGAGGGTGACTCAAGAGTAAATATAATGACGATGTCAATCAGGTATAAAGTCCAGATATGCACAAAGTGGTGAAAAGTGTAAAGGTAAAAACTTTTGGTATTCGTCGGGAGAACAAGATCATTAAGTATCATTTAACGGGGAAAATTTTATGTGAATATCGACATTAAAAATGTGTGTAGTAAGTAGTAGAACGGTTGGGTGTTAGATGATTAACCAATTAATTTTGTATCCAACCGATGATTCCAGGGATGGAAGAGTCAAGTTAGTAAATTCCTTGAAGGGTAACAAATTCCTTCAAATACGTGAGTCATGCTGTTCAGAAGGAGACAAATTGTTATATACTTGAATGATTTACACTATTAGATAGTGAACACGTTGGTACGTGGTTCGACGTAGTACTATTCAGAACTAAGAGGAGATCCCTGAAATTCACCTTCAACGTGGGGTAGCAAGAAGCAGTGGAAATATATTTCACTTAGACAAGGCTGTATCACCTATGGCCCGAGGTGCATGCGCAAGGTGACTAACGACTGATGGATTGTATGAAAGAAATTTTGGATTCATTGCGATATTTTCAATTCCAAATCGGGTATAACTAGTGAGGTACATTGTAGTCATGAGGAGGAGATATTACCTAATGGTAGAGTTGGGGGAAAAAGCACCCGTATCTATTTATGGTGGACAAGGTGCTTACAAAGGTTTGTGTGACACCAACAGGCTGAAGTGGTTTTCCCTTGTGTAAAAGTCACAATGTCGGGATATTTCAAGGAATGGACAAGCGTAGTCAGATGTGTTATTGATTCATCCTAGGATGGGAGTTTGGAGTTTTGATAAACGCGAGAGTTAGTAGTGAGGTGCGGACTCACAATACTAATAAAAATAATGCGGCTAATGATGTATAGGCTATTTTTATTCGAATGTTGTTTAATAAGAGCACAACGTGAGGTGCATTTATCGAAGATTATTCTGATAAGGTATCAAGTATGTTAAACAAGATTATTGTGAAGCGAGGGTTTTAGTGATTTGGGCTTTTCTTTATAATTGTTTTGAATACTTGAGGATACCTAATTTTTCCAAGTGTGCCTTACTTATCCGAATTTCGGGACGAAATTCTGTTATTAGGGGGGAAGTATGTAATACCCCGTACTTTTATCGATATTTATTTATCGGATTAATTAAATTAAATGATAATTAATTGAGAATTAATCCGGATAAAATACTAACGAGATGTGAGTTGGTATTTGATTATAATGTGTATATATGGCAATATATGAATATTGAAAATATTGAAATTGTCGCGAGGCTGAAATTTGACAATTTGGAAAATTTAATTGGGACGCGCGTGTCAGTCGCGTCGAGAATGAATTTATGAGATTTAAAAATAAATTATTTTTATTTTGACTAAATAGTCATTTTGAGTGCGCCAACGTGTTCGGAAGGGTCGATATAGTCAGAAAACACTAGCCGGGGGTTTAGTTTGGGTCCCGGGGCATTTTTAGGCCAAGCCGGTAACCCAAAAGGGTAGTTTGGTAATTTCGGAAATTTGGTAATTAAAACCCACGAAAATTAGACTTTAATTATAACTTATCATTAAACCCACTAACCCATTTTCAACCCTAATCTAAGTAGTGGGCTACGGGAGAAGTTAAGAAAATATTATAACTTGCCAAAAACCAACCCCCCTCCTCCATTGTCATCTTGTGAGAAGAACTTGTAGATAGAGAGAGAGAGGAGAATTATGCAGAGAGAGAGAGAGGAATATAACCATCTCCAACCAACAACAAATCTGAAGAACATAAGGTAAGTGATTTAGTTACAAATTATTCAATGAATATGTTCCCCATGTGTAGTGTAAATATAAAATCTTATCTTGGAAGATTGATATGAACCCATGAATTTGAGGATGAAAACTATAAACCATGTTAGGAATTGCATGTAGACATATTCTGGACGAATTATGAATTCAAAATATAACCCTTGATGATCTAAAAACGGATTTAAGAAGAGAATTATTATTATTCTTGAAAGAAATAGAAAACTAGGGTTCTTGATGAAGTTTTGATCCAAATAAAGCCCTTGGTTGATGATTTATTGGTTTTAGAACGTTAACAATGTTGTAGGATGGTTGTATGATGATATTATAACGTTAGATTAGAGTTTCATGCATTATAATGGAGTTTTGGGGCGAAACTTGGACTGCAAAACGAAGCAGTCCGTAGCCTAACTGGTGCGCTCGATCGATCGACATTCATAGGTCGATCGATCGATCACCATCAATCGATCGAACATACAAGGTCGATCGATCGACCTTCCCAGAATGAGTAAAATCTTCCCATTTAAAATTTTAAGGATGTTAACCCTAGAAAATTATTGATGGAGGCTTTATGAGTATTCTTAAACTTAAGGAAGACCAGTAGGTATGGTTGTGAAATCGGACCTTAATTAGAATTTAATTTGGGATAGTTGCCTAAAATCCAATAAAGCTCGATGAGTGAGATAATATTAGGGTTAAAAGAGTAAATTCGAATGTTTTGATGAAATGAGGTTTGTGGCAGAAATAATGACCTTAAGAATAATGAAATTAAATGTGGAAATAATAGGAGACTTAGTAACCTCTTTGAGATAGGTTTTAAGTATAAGAAACTAGGATGTGAGATGTGTCGATAGTCTACATTATATATTATCGGAAGACTTAAAATGCATAAAATTGGAATAATGGTATAGGGATGTACAATATACCTTTATTAATACTAAGATATCTAAGACGTGTGAATACTTACTATATGACTTATGTGTATGACATACCTACCATACTTGCTATCACGGAGGTCGTCGTTCGTGTTGGGCCAACTAATCTTTGTGTGCCTACGGGGGGATTTAGATTGGTACCTTAAGAACATAATACTAGAATGACTTATTTGTGAGTTAATAAGTCAGCTGACTATGGAGCGTAGGTATGTACGTGACCCATGGATATGTTGAATTATGTTCGCCTCCATTTTTGTGTGTTGTGCTTATTCTAACAATTCCTGAGAGATTCGGAATTCGAAATCCTTATGTACGTGATGCACCGGGATGAGATAGCAGAGTATGTGCACCGTAGCCTAGACTAGGGGTGCCTATAATGTATATTTATGATGTGAATAATATACAAATAATGTTCAATGATATACTTAGTAAAGTAACGATGTATATACTTGTGCTATTTTAATAGAGATTAAAATGAGAACTCCACATAATAAAAGGTTGTTAATAGGGAATTAAGGCACATACATGGTATACTTTAATGACATGAATAAACCCTTAAACCTAAAAAGTGAAGCTAGGTTTTGTATTAGACTAGTTAGTTAGTAGCATAACTAGTACGAGCTATGGATACGTTAGGAGTGCACATTAGTTGAGAGGCGAGGAGCTCATGTGAGTGCACGTCACTAACATGTATTTGATATTCACTGTTTATTTGTCATTAAAGCACTTGCTGTTTTTAAAATACTCTCCACTTTCGGGCTCTACCCGTTTGCTTTCAAATCTATTTTTGTAAAAACCTTTTTAGGTGCCCAGCCACAAGGACACCATGCATAGGAATTCTATTCAGGTGACGAGTTGTAGCTGTTGTGAAAGTTACAGGGCCTTGACAATAGACGCCTCTTTTCTAGTTTTGACTCCATATTCAGTTTCATCATTTGTAGGGCATGTCGCCCATTTCTTTTAGAGACATTTTATATTTCAGTTATTCAGATTGTGGATTGTAATTAATTCAGGATTCAGATTTGTTTTATTATTTCAGTTGTGGGATTGTCGTGAGGAGTATTTCCTCCAGACTCTTTGTTACTTGTTGATTACACTATTGGGACTTTATTGTGTATGGTTATGTTATTCTTTTATTCTTCACTTACTTCATGTTAATCAGATTTAATTTAAAATTGGCAACTCGCTTTTTAAATACTAGGTGGTTAGTAATCATTAAAATGTTTTCGACAGTGATGCTATTAACTGAACCAACTTGACATTTTGTATTAATTTTAATAAAGGAGTAGCTACCCGGTATTTAATTAGTCGGGGTGTCACATGTCAGTGAATGAATTGATGTGCATGTATGCAATATTTAATCAATCGAGGATATAAGCATCAATGCTGAACATTTAATGTACACTAAGTGATCATTTATATAGTATCGGGTCAATGCTGAACACTTAAAGGAAAAATGATTGGGTTCAACCACACTGCAACGATAATATCAATATTTATAAGTCGATAAGAATATGTCAACCAGATGAGATTATGTATAGAGTTATAATGACTTTAGGCAACAAGCCGGCCAATATAAAATAGAGACGTAGAGTGGAATATAATATTAAAGACAAGAGATAAAAGGATATAATTTTCTTTATTGTATTTATATATTAAATAATTAATGGTTTCTATTGTTTGCAAAAACACATCCAAAAAATTAAATTACAAATATATATAAAATGTATAATTAAAATAATAGATAATAGATAATATTATGGATACGGATGTCTATGACGAATATTTGTAAATACGGATAGTCCGCTTCAGATACGGATCATCCGTGACAAATACCTTATAATTCGTATTCATATCCAATTTTTTTCATGATATTTAAAAGTGGGATCTGAATCCTCTATTCCGAATTTCTATTTGGATAAATATCTGCAAAAAAACGTATATGAATAGCGGACGGATTCGAAGCTTTGAATATTTGTTTACACCCATACTATCAATGATAAGTAAAAAGTAGGAGAGAATCAATACATGCACGGAGGTGTAGAAAACTAGAGGTGTAAAATAACCGAGCGAAGCCGAGATCAATAATAACATTTGCAAGTTTGGTTTGAAATCGTTAATGAGGTTAAAAATTTGTTCAGTCCTGACATATTTATCTGAGCCAAGCTTCAACGATCTTTTATATGAATGAAACGAGCCGATCTAGAGTAGGTTAACTTTTTATATTATTTTAGTGTGACAATTGGTAATCGAAACAAATTCGAGTTGTTCTCAATAAGGTAACAAACTTAAAATTTTAATCAAGCTTGGTTTATTATTCTATAAGCTGAGCTTGAACGAGTTTATGTCCGAACGTACATAAGTTGAACTCGAGTATCTCGGTTACATGCGGAGTATTAGTGGGTAATTTCGTCCTGGAAAAAATGTTGATTTCATCCTATGATCATGGAATATAATTAGGGATGTAAACGGATATTTGAAAATTCAAATTCGTCCAGTACCCAAGTCCGAATTTTGCAGATATTTATTCGAAAAAACGGATATAGATACAAATATGGATAGTGTTAAAATATCCGAAAAACATATACGAATAGTATATGTATCCGACACGGATAATTTGTATCCGAGGCGAAGTATCCATATTTGCAGACATCCATTTTTTCGAATATCCGTATCCGTATTATATTAAATAATAATTTATTATTAATATTAATTATAAATATTAATAATCTATAGCATTTCTAATATGTAATGTTACGATGTAAAATATAACTATATATTAATATAATATAAAAATGTTATCAACTTATCATTTTTACTCATTTGAAGAAATATTATTAATTTATGTTTCTTGACAATACATAAGAAATAGAGAATGAATTAAAAAAAAGAAAAAAAAAGACAAATAAAAAAATCTTCTAAAATGAAAATAGGATAGTATAACTCCTCATTTTCATTTCCCCCCAAACAACCATCTCTCTCCTTCATTTCGTCCTACAAAAAATTCTAAGTTGGTTTCCTCCTTGCCCCGCTATCCCTGCTTCCGCCGGCTCCCGATCTGAAGTCCTCCTTGCGCTGATATAGTTTTTTGTGTAAGGTAAGGTCACTGTTTTGTTAACATATAGGTGACACTTGATGCTTAAGATTGTATTGCTTATGCTATTGTTCTGAAGATTGGACTTCTGCATTTTTTTTTTACTTTAAATTGATTCTTACAATTAAACAATCAAGTGAAGCTCTACATGTATTGTAAGGTACCGTCTTTAGTTTTTCAGAAATTCTAAATTTACTAATATGTAATGTAGGTTTTTATAGGAAAATGGAGTGAACTTCATATATTACGTTTTCTAGCCCTTTAATTTTTGAAGAAAATATTAGTATTAGATTCTCACCATAATAAAAAGGGAAGAATATCCTAAAAATTTATTAAAAAAAGATAACATATCATTGACTTAATTTGAATAAAGCAGCATGCATACAAACAGGCACCAAAATTTCGGACTTAATTTGATATGCTGTTTGATATATGTTGTACTATTAAAGAATCTTGTTCTTGTATAATTTGTGGATCCTGTTTTATATGTTGTATAATTAATTTATTAATTAATTCTGTTTTATTTTTGTATCCGAAACAGAGCCATTACTGTTAATATATTTTTTGTTCAAGTTTTTATCTCGTATACAAATGTTCAATAAACTACGTTTCTTCCAAAAATTATAGGATAATATGTCGGAAGAGGCAAGTCAAACAAATACTTTTACAAATGCGTCTTCCCCCACTCCACCCAATAGTGTGAATCCAGGTATTCTGTGATGGTTCTCAAGAGGCAAAACAATCAGATAAAAAATGCAAGTCTGAGGCATAAAATCCGTGGTATATCAAAATTTCCTTGAACTTTGATCGTCTAATTTCTATTCAATATGAATTTTAGATAGTACTTAGTAGGAAGGGATAAACAATGTAAACAGATATAGATATTATCTGAATTCGAGCTATAACAAAGTTTTCTTGAACTTTGATCGTCTAATTTTTATTCAATATGAATTTTGGTTAATATATAGTAGAAAATGAACAGATAAGTAAGGTAAACGAATATGGATATTATTAAAATCCGAGGTATTTGAACGGATACAAATACAAATACGGATAGTTGTCTTAACTATTCAAACGGATACGAATACGAATACGAATATGGATACGGATAGTACAATTAAATAGCGGATATGAATAATGAATATGAAAAACATGGTGTTCGCTCCGTCCATTTACCTCCCCTGAATATAATTCTTTGGAAGTAATGGGATAGCGCAAAAAAAAAAAAAAGGAAGTTAATACGACTTTTACCTAAACAAAAGAACATAGGTTTGGGTTTTCTTTGTGCGTGTAAAATAAGAATTTACCTGCTGCTGACAAGCTCCCAACTACTCTTACTTGCCGATTGCTGACCACATTCAGTGCCCATTCCTGGTAATTTCGATCCCTTAAAGCTCAATAGTAACACATCAACAAAACGGTTCACTGCTGGGGATACTATCCTCCTCCGTCCATTACTTCTTTGGAAACGTGAAACCTCCGTCGAGCCTCCTGGTGCAGCTGGCCCCAACTTAGTATCCACAATATATTCCTCCTCATAAAAGTGACCAAGTGCTTCTTCTTCTTTTGTCGTTGGTGGCGAGGAGGTTTCAAAAGCTATCTCGATGTACCCATCATCGTTCTCATCGTCATCGGATAATACTCCAATAGAGGAGTTAAAGTCGAAGGAGCTAAATGAGAAGCTTTCTTGACCAACTACCTCTCTAACTTTTGATTCGGTCGTGGTTTCCATTCTGCTGCAGAGAAATTATGATCACTTCAAACTTCAAATTAAGAAATGTATATGGGCATGATGGTAAAAGACGAGTATTGTCAAAGTAACAGAGTAGATAGAGAAGGGATGGTGTTTGATAAGAATTGAATTGTTGTATGATTTTGTCCAAGTCAAGGCCTTCTTTGTAGAATAGTAAGTGGGAGAGATTACAAAAGTCATCAATGTGGACCCTCTGAAATGTTGATCTGTACTTGCTTTGAATGTTTTTCGTTTTCTTCTAGAAAAATGATAGTTGCGTGTGCTTGTACAAAACCGGTTTTGCACAAGTATTTCGTTTTCTTCTAAGAAGAATACAAAACAACAACCCCTTCAATATTCATGAAATCCCTGGTCATCCTCAACCTTAAAGCGTGTGCTTGATGACAAAAATTGTTGCGTTATCCCTCCAACCTGAAGGTTTTTACCCCTGTTTGTCTTTTAAATAAAAGTAAACAGTTCTTAAACTATACTAGTATTGATAAATTTAGGTCCTAAATTAACGATTTCATCAATTTAGTTTTTGAATTAATAATTTGATAAATTTAGTCCTTAAAATTTAATCAATTTAGTTCCTAAATTAATAATTTGATCAATTTAGTCTATAAACTAATAATTTAGTCAATTTAATTCCTAAAATAACTTAACACTATTATTTTCTTTTCAAAGTTAAAAAATTACTCTTTTTTAATAAGAGCTAAAACCTTTAAAAATGTACCCCAAATAATTTTAAAAATCAGTGTAAAAAAATGGAATAAACGAACTTTTTTTTAAATTTTATAACATTTTTTTTCAAACAACTTTAAACTGTTTTCATATATTTTAAAACAGTTAAATTTTTTCTACAAAGTAAAAAATTCTTAGTTTTAAAGAGTCAAAACTATTAAAATGTACACCAAATAATTAAAAATAAATTGTGTTTTTAAAGAAAACGTGTTTTGAAAAAATGGGATAAAAAAGTTGTGTTTTTAAAGTTTAATTGTAAAAATGACTATTTTTAACTGTTTTTTGAAAAAAGACTTATTTTTAACAGTTTATCTATAAAAATGGAATAAAAATTGTTTTTTAAAGTTTTTCCGCAAATAAATGACTGTTTTTTAAAGTTTATTTGTAAAACATGGAATAAAAAAATGCTTTTTAAAGTTTAGAACTGTTTTATTTTTCAAAATTGAAGAATTACTCTATTTTTTAATAAGCTCTAAAATGTACCCCAAATAAAAAAAAGTGAGCTTTTTTTAAATAGGATAAAAAACTATTTTTTTTTCAAATTTATAAACAGTCTTTTTTAAATAGGAAAAAAACTATTTTTTATTAAATTAAATAAAAAACCTTTTTTAAGATAAAAGCCGTTTTTTAGCCTATTTAAAAAACTGTTTTTATTTCATTAAAAAAATATTTTTTATCCTATTTAAAAAAGACTCACATTTTTTTTATTATTTTCAACTTTCAAAAAATAAAATCAGTTTGAAACTTTAAAAAACAATTTTTTATTCCATTTAAAAAAAACTGTTTTAAAAACGGTTTTTATTCCATTTAAAAAATACTGTTTTTATCCTATTTAAAAAAGAGTAATTTTTTATCTTTGAAAAGAAAAGAAATGTTTTAAGCTATTTTAATGACTAAATTAGCTAAATTATTAGTTTATAAAGTCCAAATTATTAGTTTTGTGACTAAATTGATCAAATTTTAAGCATTAAATTGGTCAAATTATTAGTTCAGAGACTAAATTAATTAAATTATTAATTTCAGAGCTAAATTGATCAAACTTATATAGTTTAGAGAACCTAAGATTGTTCACTCTTTAAATAAGAGACCATATCATGCACGACTTGTACCATGTGTATATGCTCCACACAAATGAGAATGGAATGATTGCACTTACAAAAGTAATTTCTTTTAGGAAAATGATAATATATAGGGGCACATGTTTTAGCATCAAAATAGTAAGTATTAGAGCTTCACATGAATATCTGTTCCCTATTAAATGCATACCGCAACTTTATCCTTACAATTTTTGGGTTCTTAATGTGTGCCCTTAGCGCAGATATTATCAAGACCCTTTCTTTTAACTTGATAAACACATAGGATTTATATCCATTCCCGAGATTTGATACCTTTCTATACTTTTCCTCTTTAAATGCAGCCAAAATTGAACGTCTTTAATATAAACAAAGCACCTGATAACAAATTATATTTGTGCAAAATTGTGTTTTATTAAATTAAATAACAAAACAAATTATATTCGTGCAATACAAAAAATTAATTAAATTGAAAAACTTACAAACGAAGAAGATGATCGAGTCAAGCGTTGGATATTCTCTCCTTTAGACAAAATGCATTCTCGTTACGGTGTTTGCGATAATGAACAATAAGCATCTATATCCCAGGATGAAACGGCCTCTACACGCGCAAGAAGCACTTCATTATGCGTTTCCCATGAAGCAATTATGTTTAATACTCTCTCCGACTCTATTAGGAATGTAAAGTATTTCTTCAAAATAAAGATAACCCTTGTATTTATAGAAAACAAAGTATTCTTTCATGAAAATATGTGTCTTTTTCTTAATAGCTAATATAGGGACGTTTTTCATGAATCGTCAAAAGTAATGGTGAACAGTCATGAGCTTTAGTAACGGTTCTGAAAAACAGTCACAACCTTTAGCAATTCATCCAAGAAAATTAACTAAATTTCCCAATAACTTTCATACATAAATAAAGCACTTTGAAACAAAATTTCTTATTCATCATTTGTCCGTTTTTAACAAATGAATATATCGCGTGACTCGTTTTGCTATAGGGAATGCGTACGTATTTAGTCCCACCACGTTTTGAAGTGCGGACCCTACTTTTATAATGGGTCAAAGTTAACCAATATATTAATTTGGTCAAATTATTAATTTGTGTAAAAACACAAAAAATTTCAACAATCCCCCACATGAGCGAAATTTGTGTGATGAAAAAAATGAACATGAAGATAAATTAGAAAGAGTATCAATGAAAAAGAGTTGCATCGGTAAAAATATCTTTTGGCCTTGAATCTCTCTTAGTGAGAGACTATCGGATTTACTAGCCAATCAATGAATGCGATGTCTTGAATTGGTCAACTTTTTTGTATAAATCGAGACAATAAAATTCACGCAATCCTTTTTCGAACATTTTTTATTCTCATTGTTGTGTCCATTTTGACCTTGAGCATCTCCTGGTTTCATTAGTGTGTGAGGGAAAATAACAATGTGGCCGATAGTTATTCTCGTAGAAGTGGTCGATTCTCACTCACGTAGATGATTTCAATAAATCGTATCCTGCTGATGCCCCATTTGACCCACATGTTCATGATATAGAAATGATTAAAAATAAATTTACCCTGTTACACGCGGTAGATTGTGCACTAATTCATTCTAGGAATTGAAGGAAAAATTTATTTTCTTCTTAGTGCTAACTGAATTGCATATAATTAGGTTATCCTATTGAACCTAATTCCTGGAATTTCCAGTCATGTAGATTGGGTTTCCATCATGCAAAATCTTTTGTTAGTGGTTTCACAGTTATTTTATTAGGCCTTACGTTATCACTAAAAGAGAGATATTTCTTTATGATCTTATATCATGACTAATAAGTTGTGACTTTCCAAATTATTCTATGCCTTTTCAACAATGGTTGTCAATCGCAACAACAAGCATTAGAATGGTTATCGAGGGTCATCATTTTTAAAATTTCCAAAGGTAACTTGCTTTTCCAAGAAATAAATTCATATACCATCAGTAATCTTGTACAAATTATTAAGAGGGTTTTCAAACATTAGCACCTTCAAATGTGCTAACGTATCTACTCTAAACTACGAGTCTCAAGAATTATATATCCCATTTACGAGATATTCATAATTTCCTAATGTTTATTTCATTTGTCAATAATATCTTACTAATAATAAGAAGATGCTAGATGCCTTATTTATACTTTAGAGTCTTTGATTCATTATCTTCATTTTAAAAATCCGTGAATATGCTTAGTTATTTTCCAATCTTGGAATACAACCAAAGTACTTAAGTATCAAGTATATAAACATTAATACACGTGTACATTGAATACTACAGTATATTAAATGCACTCATATAACCAATGAATACACATTTAATGCTCTTTTCCTATTTTTGAAAGGAATTTTGTCTTGTTCCTATGTTGGATATGAATTATTACCTTCAACAAACACCTTCAGATTTAAATGAATTTATACATATGTTTTGGATAGGAATTATTGTCCACGATAAACGCCCTAAAATTTATAAAAATTTATACAAATGTTGTAACATTTTTCATATCTAATAAAGCTTATCGTGGGTTAATATGTTGATAATATATCTAATAAAATACAATATTTTCCCCACAATTTCATTCATATATTTGAAATTTTGAACAAAATAAAATTTTATTTGCTACATTTATGTGAGAAAATGGGGGTTGTCACACCATACGCCAAAGATGGGGCTTGTTATGTAATTTATATCATTCTTAGCACCGAATATAATCAACATTCATAATTAATTCACATTTAAATTAAAATTGAACTGAGCTGCAAAGAATAATATACGAAACCAATATCCACATCCAATAAAAATAAAAATCAACATGAATGAAATACTATCTCAATTCATAAATAAAAATAACTTCGGCGACCATACAGTAATCCAAAATAAATAACGGCTGGAAAGAAAAGTAGAAACTTAATCTAGAATCAATGGATCTTTGAGGAATAACTCTTGACAGCAAGTCTGATATTCGTTCAGTCCTTCTATTCCTGTCTAAATAAACCTATGGGGGAACATTTATATTTTGGGTCAGCGCTCTAGAGTTGAAAGAATCAACTTATTTAATTTAAAATGCAATGGTACTGTTGATTCAAAGTAAGCAAACTTCCATTGTCACTCACATATGGTAAATATCTCACCCCTCAGCTAAAATATGATATTTTCCAAGTACTAAAAATGAATTCCGAAGTCTTCAATAAGGATGAAGATGGTTAAATGTAAGAAGTATTAAGTGTAGCTAGCATGCGAAACCGTATTTGCCTACACCCAACTTATTTATGCCCAAATTACCCCAGTCCCATTACTTATAAATGTATCACCACATCCATTTACTTTATTGCATAACATAAGGGTCTTTAAATATTTGTCTACATACTTAGACAATGGGATTACATTCATTTAAATATGGGTAGAATATATATATATATATATATGTCTTGTCATTTATTTGACGCACAAAGTCATCTAGTGGTGTCGCATTCGTGCTCTATCGGCAAGTCCAGAGGAATCTCTCATCCCAAAGAAGACATCACAAAACACACATAAGTTGAGGGCGGTCCCTACGCAGGATACCAGTTCACAACACATACCCAGTAGCAACAAAGGCTATCAGCCTCAACACCCGCTTGTCGTAGATGGCGCCTCCACGTAGTACCTATATGACCTACACAATCACCAAGCCCACCTATGTTGACATGTGCTACGTAGTCTGAATGCACGACCCCCCAATCCGATAGGACCTTCCACGAACATTGTTATGTCCACACACACACACACACACACACACACACACACACACACACACACACACACACATATATATATATATATATATATATATATATATATATATATATATATATATATATATATATATATATATATATTCCCATATAATAGGTATGGGTAACTGCTCTATAATAACCCAAGGTTTCCCTGGAATGGTTTCCAATAATTAATAATCGAACCTCCAATCTATTATTAATCCCCTTAATTTTTCATTGGATCATTTAACTAACTAGGTTGTGTAGCCCTTTACTTAAATCGTGACACTCCAATATTTTTAATAAAATCCTAGGATGCCCAAACATGATTTTATCAACTCGCGTGGATTTCTAAAATCAGACCTAACATTTTCTTGATCCAAACTTGGCTTGTCCGTAAAGCCGAATCGATTCGGTCCTTGGCTGAATCGATTCACTGTGAGGCCGAATCGATTCACTCAAAGGCCAAATCGATTCGGACCAGGGCAGAAGCTCAAATCTGCTGCGTTTTTCCCACTCGCAAATTCTATATCTTTTTTCCAAGTTCTTTATAATGGTTAATTTGATTCCATAATCATAAAAATAGGTTCCTAAGGCTTAGTACTCCATCTTATAAGATTAAATGATATAAATTGACATTAATACTGAGTCTCAATTTCCTAGAAATTTAAATCACTAGTCATAACTCTAGTCCAGAATTTCTACTATTAATCCATCTAGATTCAAGTCATACTTTAACATAATACATGGGTTGTAGTTCTTTACAATTTTAGTCCTTCAATTATGGATTGAAATCCTCTACATATACATCAATAATTTTCAATATAATTCAGAATTCCTAACACATGAATTCTATCATCCAAATTAAATTTCAATCATCCAAATTTCTGGGTTAAATCAACTAATGTCTGATTGGTCTTTTTCTACATACATGAGATTTATTCCTGTCATTTTTAGTCATCAATTTCACCTTAAGAAAAACCCAGAAATCATAGGTCATTTACAACGATGAATCAACCTCTACATTGAATGCATAAATTAAGCAAGAAGATTCTTGCTTGGTTATGGTGATGGGCGATTTCTTCCTTGCATTCTGTGTTATTCCTCCTGTTCGGACTTTGTTCCCTTTTTTGTTGAAGTGGGTCTGCTAGGGTTATGTTTTGATTAGTAGTGGAGAGTTATCAGCTTTGTTCCTAATCTTATATTGATCTCAATTCCCGAGTTAGGCATATAACCCCATTTTCAAACCCCCAAATGGGCCCGAATTCATGCCCAGACTAGCCCAAAAGTCTCCCATCTTATATACCATGGCGTGAGACCATTTCTAAAGGTTTAAAACACCTAAACGAGCCCATAAAGCCTCCAAAAATGCGTTCCATTTATTTTTATTTCACTTAGGCATTTTTATTATTGTTAAATGACACGCGCCCATAAATTTATTTATGTGTGATTTATTTTTTACTAGCAAGCCTATTATGTTAAATTGAGTCTTGTATTCATATAATCATGAATAAATATTTAATTCAATTTTAAAAAAATCTCATTTACTTGAAATCCTCCCAATTTAATTTATTCGTAAAAAATCCGAAATTGTTAAATTTGTTTATGTCGTAATATTTTATTCCGAAATTTCGAGGTATTACCTTCTCCTCCCCTTATAACGGAATTTTGTCCTCGGAATTTGCTAAAGCTCAACCTTATGTTTTAATCTGTGTTATTAACACAAGCTTTACACTCAATTAGTCCATACCCATATCCTATGAGATAAAACAAAAAGCTCACCCGTGCATATCATAACATCACTTGGCTGTTCATATATTCCACTTTATATGTACACACTCATAACATTAACAAAGGTGAATGACACATATATATCTAATTTGTACCATTCAAACCAAGCATATCCATATATCAAGTATACCACCACATATGTACATGAAAAAATAATGATCTTATTATTCGACTTCCTTCAACTCCCGACTTCTGCCAATTTTGTACGTTTGACGTCTCGCAAGTGAAATCCAAATAAGGAACCTTCCCGATACACTACTATATGGCTTAGTCAGTTATTGAGATCCATCGACCCAAGATTAAAAGAAAATGGAAATAAAAATAACTGTGTGTTGTAATCATGTAAATTCCAACTTTTTCCCATTGTCAACTCAAGTCTCATATCACCTAAGGGACAAACAAAATTCAAATAAATTAATCCGTTTAATTATACTAAGAACAATAACCCAAAATGTCCTAGGGTAACATCTTTCATCTCCCGACATTTGCTACTTTCATGCGTGGGATGTCTCGCAAGCGAAATCCAAACAAGGAACCCTCTCTATACACTATAATATAGCATTGTCGGTCGTTGAGATCCATCAGTCTAGGACCCATATCTATATTGTGCTTAATTAATTTATAAGGCTTCCCAGACCCTATAATCGCCCATTTAACCATATTTAGACTCAAGGTGTCACAATTCCTTTCGTATTTTCCATGGTAAAAATAAATACTAATGCGAGCTAGTCACACTACATTCAACTATTAATTTTAAATGGTCTCGTAAAATCAACACAAACCCTATGGTCTTCTTACCAACCCATCCCTAGGATATTATTGTGATCTGACGTTACTTAAGGAAATAAGTTTTTTTGCAACTCTAAGTCTTCCTGAGGTTAATTCTTATACTCTTACACACGAGACACTATAGGTGTTTGTCCCTCAACTCGCGGGTGAATAACGTAAAGCGCTTAGTCAAAATGGAGCCTACCATCCCCAATGTGCAAACAAGACAATATTTACTATGGGGTACTATGCACTGATACTAAACTAAATATGTCTTAAAAAATAAAGGAATTTGGGATCATACCATCGTTTTCTATGCTGGAGCTAGTCCCTCTCTTGGTGCGATGTGATATACGCGTCCGTACTGTAGCTACGGATGTTGTCCCTTAGGTGGAGCAGTTAGCGCTGGTATGGCTGGCACTACCGACACTGTCTAGACCTGTAGTGGTTGGCACTCCCCCTGAGGTTCCCGGTGTCCTCACTATCCCCCTGACTCCCGCACCGCTCGATTTCCCTGAGGGCACTTCCTGGCGAAGTGGCCCTTCTCTCCACAAACATAAAAATTTCCTTAGAACTTGTGCTTATCTGGTTGAAGTCCCTGTAGGCCCTAATTTTACTACCCTTGGCTCTGATGGCCTCTCTGTTATTGGCCCTGGACCTATCGTCCATGTCTGTTCCCATTATCGACCCCCTAGATCTCCTATGCTGCTTTGAATGTTGAGGACCCCGAAATTGCTAGGTCTCCTGGCCGTTACTCCCATTCGTCTTACTCTGCTGGTTGGACATCTTGGAGTGATGTCTCTTCTCCCCCTTATCTTTCTGGAATGACCTCTGATCCTGGCAATGTAGTAGGGTAGCATTTATCACCTGGTTATATGTAGTGAAAATCAGATTCCCAAATAATAACTGTTTGATATGGCAGGCTATCCCTGACACAAATTTCTCTATCGTCCTTTGGTCTATCCTCACATCCTCCTTAGAAAAATAGGAAATAACGGTAAACTCTTCCTCGTATTCTGCCACAGTGCGACTCCATTGCTTGAGATCCATGAACTTCTTTTTCATTTCGGATTGCATCGCTCGAGGAAAATACTCGACCTCAAATATCTCACAAAACTCATCAATTGTAAGACTGTCCCTCTCGATAATCGTCATAACTGCCTCCTACCACTGAAGTGAGACCCCACTAGTCAGAATGATGCTAACTTCTACTTCTGTACGTGTGTGCACTCTACTATCTGTAAATATCGATGAATATATCTCTACTACCTACTCGCCACTAGAATATTCGGACTTCCAACAAACTTCGGTGGTTGGCCCTTAGTGAAGGCCTCCCTATCTCTGTCCCAAATAAATCCAGGTGTCTGGACTGGTAGCATCGACTGCTGTGGTGGTGGTGACTTATGCTGAGGCGGTGGTGGTGGGAAATGCCTTAACATAACTTCCATTGCGGTGGACATTTCCTGATCCACAATAGTGGCAATCTTTGTCGGTCCTACCATAGGTGGGGCTGGGGATTGCTGCTGTTGCGACTCGCTGGTCCCCCTCCTATATAGCTCACACAATGGCACGTCTCAATCTGCCTCTCTTATCGTTTTCCATCCGAAAGCAAACGAGATTTGTATTAGTAATTGATCGTAAAGAATACAGTAATTCCTAAACACGCGACTCTATGCATCAAAGAACGCAACACAGAACGTAACGATCCTAAACACAGATCCTAAAGACACTAGAACCGTGCTCTGATACCAACTGTAATAACCCTAATTTTCTCACGTAAAGGATAGCTAAGCATGATACGCCGAAGATGGGGCTTGTTATGCAATTTATATCATTCTTAGAACCAACTATAATCAACATTCATAATTAAATCTCATTTAAATTAAAATTGAACTAAGTAGCACAGAATAATATACGAAACCAACATTCAACAAAATAAAAATCAACATGAATGAAATACTATCTCAACTCATAAATAAAAATAACTCCTGGCTTATGGCCTTATAATAATCCAAAATAAATAACGATTGGAAATAAAAGTAGCAACGTAATCTGAATCAATGGATCTTTGAGGAACAACTCTTGACACCAAGTTTGATATTCCTTCAGTCCTGCTATCCCTTTCTGAACAAACCTAGGGGGAAAATTTATATTTTGGGTAAGTGCCCTAGAGTTACATGAATCAACTTATTTAATTTAAAATGCAATAGTATTGTTGATTCAAAGTAAGAAAACTTCCACCGTCAGTCACATAGGGTAAATATCTCACCCCTCAGCTAAAATATGATATTTTCTAAGTACTAAAAATAAAATTCGAAGTCTTCAATAGGGACGAAGATAGTTAAATGTAAGAAGTATTAAGTGTAACAAGCATACGAAATCATATTTGTCTACACCCAACTTATTTATGCCCAAATTACCCTAGTCCTATTACTTAAAAATGTATCACCACATCGATTTAATTTATTGCATAACATAAGGGTCTGTGAATATTTGTCTACATTCTTAGACAATGGGATTACTTTATATATATATATATATATATATATATGTGTGTGTGTGTGTGTGTGTGTGTGTGTGTGTGTGTGTGTGTGTCCTTTCATATATTCGACACACAAAGGCATCTAGTGGTATCGCATTCGTGCTCTATCGACAAGTCTAGAGGAATCTCTCATCCCAAAGAGGACATCACAAAACACGTATAAGTTGGGGCAGTCCTTACGTAGGATACCAGTTCACAACCCATACCTAGTAGCGACAAAGGCTATCAGTGTCAACACCTAACTCTCGTAGATGGTGCCTCCATGTAGTACCTATATGAACTACATAATCGCCAAGCCCACCTTTGTCAGCGTGTGCTACGTAGTCTGAACGCACAAACTCCCAATCCGATAGGACCTGCCACGAACATTGGTATGTCCACACACACACACACACACACACACACACACACACACACACACACACACACACACACATATATATATATATATATATATATATATAATTCCCCACATATAATAGGTGTGGATAACTACTTTATAATTACCAAGGTTTCCCTAGAATGGTTTCCTATAATTAATAATCGAACCTCTAATCTATTATTAATCCCCCTAACTTTTCATAGTATTATTTAACTAACTAGGCTGTGTAGCCCTTTACTTAAATCGTGACACTCCAATATTTTTAATAAAATCCTTGAATGCCAAACATGATTTTTTCAACTCGCATGGATTTCTAAAATCATCCCTAACATTTCCTCGACCCAAACTTGCCATACCCGTAAAGCTGAATCGATTTGTTCCTTGATTGAATCGATTCGATGCCAAGCTGAATCGATTCGCTCCAAGGCTGAATCGATTTGGACCTGGCCGGAAGCCCAAACCTGCTGCATTTTTCCCACTCGCAAATTCTATATCTTTTTCCCACGTTCTTTCTAATGGTTAATTTGATTCCATAATCATAAAAATAACTTCCGAAGACTTATTACTCCATCTTAGAAGATTAAATGATCTAAATTGACATTAATACCGAGTCTCAATTTCCCAGAAATTTAAATCATTAGTCATAACTCTAGTCCAAAATTTCTACTATAAATCCATCTAGATTCAAGCCATTCTTTAACATAATACGTGGGTTGTAGTTCTCTACAATTTCACTCCTTCAATCATGGATTCAAATCCTCTACATATACATTAAGAATTTTCACTATAATTCATAATTCCTAACACATGGATTTTATCATCCAAATTAAATTTCAATCATCCAAATTTCTAAGTTAAATCACTTAATATCTGATTGGTCTTTTCTACATACATGAGGTTTATTTGTATCATTTTTAGTCATCAATTTCACCCTAAGAAAACCCCAGAAATTACAGGTCATTTACTACGATGAATCAACCTCTACATTGAATGCATAAATTAAGCATGAAGATTCTTGTGTGGTTATGGTGATGGCAATTTCTTCCTTGAATTCTTTATTTTTCCTCCTCTTAGTCCTCTGTTCCATTCTCTCTTGACGTGGGGCTGCTAGGTTTATGTTTTCATTAGTAGTGGGGAGTTATTATTTTTTTTCCTAATCTTATATTGATCATAATCCGAGTTTGGCATATAACCCTATTTTTGGACCCCCTAAATGGGCCCGAATCTAAACCCAAACTAGTCCAAAAGTCTCCCAACTTATATACCCATGGCCCAGGACCATTTCTAAAGGTTTAAAAAACCTAAACGAGCCCATAAAGCCTCCCAAAATATGTACCAATTATTTTTATTTCACTTAGAAAATTTTATTATGGTTAAACGATACGCGCCCGTAAATTTATTTATGTGTGATTTATTTTTCACTAGCAAGCCCATTATATCAAATTGAGTCTTGTATTCATATAATCATGATGAAATATTTAATTCAATTTTAAAAAATTCTCATTTACTTGAATCCTCCTAATTTAATATATTCTCAAAATAAATATGAAATTATTAAATTTGTTTATGTTGTAATATTTTATTTCGAAATTACTGGGTTTTACATTCTTCTCCGCTTATAACGGAATTTCGTCCTCGGAATTCACTAAAGCTCAACCTTATGTTTTAATCCGCGTTATTAGCACAAGCTTTACACTTAGTTAGTCCATACCCATATCTTATGAGATAAAAGAAAAGGCTCACCCATGCCTATCATAAAATCACCGGGGTGTTCATATATTCCACATTATATGTACACACACATAACATTAACAAAGGTGAATAACACACACACACACACACACACACACACACACACACATATATATATATATATATATATATGTAATTTGTACTATTCATACCAAGCATATCCATATATCAAGTAAACCATCCCATATGCACAAGAAAAAATAATGATCATAGTATCTCACTTCCTTCAACTCCCGTCTTTTGCCAATTTCGTGCGTTTGACGTCTCGCAAGCAAAATCCAAATAAAGAACCTTCCCGATACACTATTGTACGACTTAGTCAGCTATTGAGATCCGCCGGCCCATGATTAAAAGAAAATGAATATAAAAATAAATGTGTGCAGTAATCATGTAAATTCTAACTTTTGCCCATTGCCAACTAAAGTCTCATATCGCCTAAGGGACACAAAAAATCCAAATAAATTAATTCGTTTAATTATACTAAGAACAATAACCCAAAATTTCCAAAGGCCTAACATCTCTCATCTACCGACATTTGCTACTTTAATGCGTGGGATGACTCGCAAGCGAAATGTAAACAAGGAACCCTCCTAATACACTATTGTATAGCATTATCGGTCGTTGAGATCCATCAGTCTAGGACCCACGTCTATAATGTGCTCAATTAATTTATAGGACTCCCCAGGCCATATAGTTGCCCATTTAACCATATTTAGACTCAATGTGTCACAATTCCTTTAGTATTTTCCACGGTAAAAATAAACACTAATGCCAGCTAGTCACACTACATTCGATTATTAATTTTAAATGGTCTCGTAAAATTAACACCAACCATATGGCCTTCTTACCAATCCATCACTAGGATATTATTATAATATAACGTTACTTAAGGAAATAAGTTTTTCGCAATTCTAAGTCCTCCGGAGGTTAATTTTTTATACTCTTACACACGAGGCACTATAACCGTCTGTCCCTCAACTCGCGAGTGAAATAACGTAAAGTGCTTAAGTAATATGGAGTCTACCTTCCCCAATGTGAAAATAAGATAGTATTTACTACGGGGTACTGTGTACTAGTACGAAACTAAGCATGTATTACAAAATAAAAGAATTTGGGATCATACCATCGTTGTCTACGCTGGCGTTGGTCCCTTTCCTGGTGTGTTATGATATATGCGTTCGTATTGCAGCTGCAGATGTTGTCCTTGAGGTGGAGCGGGTAACGCTGGTGCGGCTGGCACTACCGCCACTAACTGGACCTGTAGTGGTTTACACTCCCCCTGAGGTGACCGGTGTTGTCGTTGTTCCCCTGACTCCTATGCCGCTCGATTTCCTTGAGTGCACATCCTGGCGAAGTGTCCCTTCTCCCCACAAACAAAACAATTGCCTTGGAATTGGTGCCAGTCTGGCTGAAGTCACTGTTGGCCCTGAGTAATCAATCTTACCTGAAAGCAAGTATCTCAACCCAATCATAATATAAATAAATCTCGAGCTTATGCCCATACAAATGTCTCAATTGAAATAAGTAGCTATAGCTAAAAAGAACCTATGCTAGAGTCAATAAAATCTGAAAGTCTGATAAGCAAAAGAGATCGCAAGACTGATACAACAAAAATCCCTATCTAGTATCGCCTGGGGGAAGAAAACATTTAAATTTAGGTTAGAGTCTAGATGTACAAGAATTAACTTAATAAATTTAAAATGCATAAATACAATCGATGACAAATGAATATCTCCCATCGTCACTCACATGCGATTAACATCTGACCCCTCAACTGAGTGCGATATTATCTGCATCCTAACAAGTCCCAAAATGATATATGTGACAACGTGCCAATTTAATATTCAAGTGAATTCACTATCATAAAATATTAAAACAAAGATGACTACATTTAATTACTAAATCCCAAAGTATCCCAATCTTACATATATTATTAAAGTGGCATAAACATCTATTATGCACCATATAATAAGGATCTGCAGTTTATATCTACAATCTTAGGCAATTTAATTAATTTCGTTTAAAATCGAGTAAAATATATATAAGTCCTTTTCATATATGTGACACGCAAAGGCATATACCGTTGGTGTCTCGTTCGTACTCTATCGGGAAATCCGAATGAATCTCTTATCCAAAGTGGACACAACAAAAATACACATAAGTTGGGGAGGTCCCTACGTAGTATACCCATTCACGGTCCATACCTAGCAGCGACGAAGGCTCCCAGCATCAACACCTACCTCTCATAGATGGTGCTGCTACGTAGTACCTAATGACCTACACATCGTCTAACTCACATGTGCCGACGTGTGTATGCAGTTCGTATGCATGAAACCCCAAGCCGATAAGACCATCCACGAATATTGGTATGCCCACACAAATGCACATAATTACATATTATTTATTCCATGTAATATGTATAGGTAACTACATTATATTTACCTTAAAGAATGCCCATATATTATCCATAATTATCCGTTTATTAATAATTTACCATCTAGTGAATTATTAATTCCATTCATTTAACAATTATTTAACCATCTAATTAAATTTAATATTTCAATTAGTATGTGGATCTCATTTACATTTTTAATAAATTCCTCGTTGCCCCGAACATCGTCATACCAACTCGTACGGGGTTCTAAAAATATACAACATTAAATTCTGGTCCAAATTCTCCCTATTAGCAGGACCGAATCGGTTTGGTTTCTTGGCCGAATCGAATCACCCAAACGAATTGATTAGGACCAAGGCCGAATCGATTCGAAATGCCACTCCTTCCCAGATTTTGTAGTTTTTTTTATATGAACTCTTTCCTTTTGTTCCCAAGTTTCAATCCAATCGTGATTTCAGTTACATAAAGACATAAATGGTTACTTAACACTTAGTTATACATCTTATAACTATTTAATCCACATCAGTGCATCAATTTCTTCCCCAAATTTACCAGATTTCATAAGAGGATTTAAGATCTTTAATCCAAGATTTATTCTACAAGAACTACTATGTATAGATCAAATTATGGGTCATAAACATGTAATTTGAATCACAAATCTACAAATCATAAACATGTACGAAGTCCCCTACATATGACTTACAAGATTTCCCAAATTTCATCTCAAGAACCCTAAGGTTTCTACCATCAAATTTCAAGAAAAGATTCCTAGATTTTTGGGTTACAACCTAAGTTACAATTAATCCTCTACACTCTTGAGATTTTTTCCTAACATTTATTCACCAAAATTCAGTATAAAACTAAAAATCATATGGGGTCATTATAATGCATCAAGAAGCAAATTGGAAATCAAATTGAGCAAGGGAATTCTTGCATTAATATGTAATGGAAGAAAACCTCTTGAATTCCCCTTTAATTCCTTGCCTCTTCTCCCTTTTGGTTCCTCTCTTAGTCTCTCTTGATGTAGAAGTTACGTTTAGGTTTCTAATCAGTAGTGGTGAGTGGTTTATCTTTTTCTTAAACATAAATTAATCATAAATCCCCAGTTAGGCTAAAATCCCGAACTTTGGATCCCCAAATGGTTCTGAATCCATACCCAGACTAGCACAAACGTTTTCCAATGTATATACTTATGTCTCGGGACCATTTGTAAAGGTTTAAAATACCTAAACAATCCCGTATACTCCCCGAAATACATCCCAATTATTTTATCCCAACATTATATATTATTAATTGTGTCACACATCATTTTTGCATATTTTACGACACATGCAATTTTTTTATAAACATTAACTTACAAAATCAGCCACGCATAATTATAACAAAAGAACGAATTACATATTCACAATTAATAAATTACATTTACCGATTTAGTCCAATTTCCACAAATTTTTATTTTATTCCAAAAATATCATTTTATTATTTATTTTAGAAAATTACTGGGTATTACATTCTTCCCCGTAATAACGGGATTCGGTCCTCGGAATCAAGAAAAGTACGTACCTAGCTAGAAGAGTTTGGGATACTTCGTGCACATGTCATCCTCTCCCTCCCACGTCGACTTGTCCTCCCAATGGTGTCCCCAATGTACCCGAACTAACGAAAAAACCTTGGATCGAAGTCAGCGCCCCTGTTGGTCTAGAATGGCTACCGATCTCTCCTTGTAGGTAGCGTATGGCTAGAGATCTATTTCGGCAATATCAATGTACTGGTATGCTATCTTATCTCTAAGGAACCTTCGCATTGCATATATATAGAAATGATGTGCATCCACTACAAGTGGTCCGCTAATCCTAACCGATTTGCCACGGGCCAAATCCTCTCCAAAATAGGGAACGATCCCACGTATTGGGGAGACAACTTCCTTTTTTTCCCAAACCTCATCACCGCCTTCATGGGAGACACTTTAATATACACCTGATCCCCAACATAAAAGTCTAGGTGTCTTTGGCCTAAATCCACGTAGCACTTTTGCCTATCCTGGGCAATCTGTATCCTCGCCAGAATCATCTCTACCTTCTCTGAGGTGTCCGAAATAAAATCTGGCCCAAGTAACTTATTTTTTCCCACCTCCAAACCGCATGAGGATGAGCGAAAAGGTATACTATATAGTGCCTCAAATGGTGTCATCCTTATCTTGAACTGGTAGCTGTTATTATACGCAAACTCCACTAAAGGCAAATATTGCTCCCAGCTCACCTTAAAATCCAAAATGCACATTCGCAACATGTCCTCCAACATCATATTCACCCTTTTCGTCTGCCCGCCAATCTAAGGATGATATGACGTGATCAATCCCAGCCCTTCCCTCAAGGCCTACTAAAAGCTCTTCCAAAAGTGTAACACAAACGTCTTGTCCCTATGTGACGCGATGTTGAGCGGTACCCCATGCAACTTAACAATCTCTGCAAGTAAAAGTCTGGCGTACTTCTCGAAACTATAATCTGTCTGGACCGATAAAAAGTGAGTCACCTTCGTCAACTTGTCGATGATCACCCAAATGAAATCATGCCCCCTCCGCGATGTAGGTAGCCCAGTAATGAAGTCTATGGAGATGTTTTCCAATTTTACACCGGGATCTCCAAAGGCTGTAAAACATTTGCAGGACGTTGGTGGTCCACCTTCACCAGCTGACACGTACCACACTTTGACACAAAATCTAATATGTACCTTTTCATCCCGACCCACCAATACTGACGCCGAATGTCATGGTACATCTTATCCCCTCCACGATGTACCGTAAAGAGTGACCCATGAGCCTCAGACATAATGGCTCGACTCAAATCCTCGACATCTGGGATAATCAGTCTCCCTTGAAATATCAAACCACCATATGACCTAATGGAATAGTGCTCCACCTCCGTTAACAACTGTCTTACTCGCTCCTGGCAAAGTTGATCTCCTCCATGTGCCTTCACCACCCGAATAATGATCTCGGGGGAGATGGTGAGAACTACCATAAATGCGCGGGTTATGTCATCATCCCCACGAAGTGACCTCCACTTTTCCTTCCACATTACCGCTAACTCCAAAATCGGCTTGCGACTCAAAGAATCCGCCACGACATTCGCCTTCCCCGGGTGGAACTAAATGTCGAACCGATAATCTTTCACGAACTCTAGCCACCTCATATGCCTCATATTTAGCTCCCACTATATGAAAAATATTGTAGTCTCTTGTGGTCTGTGAAAAGCTTAAATTTCCCCTCTGGGTGATAATGCCTCCACATTCGCAATGCAAAAACAATGTTTTCTAACTCCAAGCCGTGCGTGGGGTAATATCCCTCGTGAGGCTTCATCTTTTGGGAAGCATAATCTATCAACCTCTCCTCACGCATCAAAACCCTTCCAAGTCCCCTTGAGGATGCATTTGTGAAGACTTTATAGTCGATACCTGCCCGAGGCAACGCCAAAACTGGTGTTGTAGTCAATCTAGTCTTCATCTCCTCAAATGCCTGTTGGCACACATCATCCCACACAAATGGTACTCCTTTTTCTAGTCAAATTTGTTAGGGCCCCAGATATCTTGGAGAACCCTTGGATGAATCGACGGTAGTACCCTGCCAGTCCTAAAAAGTTATGCACCTCGATGGGTATAGTTGGATGTCCCCACTCCATCACTACAAAAAGTTTCCCTGAGTCCACTGATATCCCCCTTTCAGACACAATGTGTCCCAATAACTACCTCTCTAAGCCAAAACCGCATTTCGAGAACTTTGCATACAACTAATGATTTCGTAGTGTCTGTAAGACCACCCGTAAATGCTCTGCGTTCTCCTCTGTAGTCCAAAAATAAATCAGGATATCGTCTATAAACACAATGACAAATCGATCCAAGTAAGATCTCTGAACACCCAATTCATCAAGTCCATAAATATTTTCGGCGCATTCTTTAGCCCAATTGGCATCACTAAAAATTCGTACGACCCATATCTCTTAAGGAAAGCTGTCTTTGAGATGTCAAGCTCCCAGACTCTTAACTGGTGGTAACCCGATCTCAAGTCAATCTTTGGTGGGAAATATGAAGCACCCCTCAACTAAACAAACAAATCGTTAATACGTGGAAATGGGTATTTATTTCGTATGATGACTTTGTTCAACACCCAATAGTCGATACAAAGCCGCAAAGATTCGACCTTCTTTTTTATGAATAAAATTGGAGGACCTCTTGATGAAGTACTCCTGATAAATCCCTACCTTAAAAACTGCTCAATCTAATCCTGTAGATCCCTCATCTCTAGAGGAGCCTTTTGATACGATGTACGTGCAATGGGTCTCGTGCTCAAAATCAAGTCGATTACGAAGTCTATTTCCCGACTAGGTGGTAACCATGGAATATTTCCAAAAACATTAAAAAATTCGCTCACCACCGGGATGAAATCTAGCATCACCACAATCTTCGAAGAAGTACCATCCTCGATATATTAAAAATGTGTGCCTGACCCACTCTTAGGGTGCCACATCGCAACTAGGTACATCTTCTGCCCCAGAATGGTGAAGACGAAGGACCACCAATAACAATTCACACATGCTTTGTATGTAGCTAGCCAATCCATCCCCAAAATGACATCATACTCGTGCATATCAACTACTAACAAGTCGACTATAAAAGTGAGTCGACCTATCTCAATCCCGATATCCCAACACACTGAAAGTATGGGTGCCCCTCTACCCACCAGTTATTCTACGTATAGTACGATATCAAAAGCATAATCTACCATCTCAGTCTCCCGTGCAAAACCCGTTCTAATAAAAGAGTGAGATGCACCCTAACAAAAGAGTGACATGCACCCGTATCGAATAAAATACGACCTACATGACCAAAGATGGGAAACATACATGTAACATCCTGTACCAGTGTTGGCCCCTCTGTAGGCGTAATTTGGTAAACCCATCCATACTGTAATTACTATTGTCTCTGAGGTGGGGCTACGGGTGTTGGAGCGGATGGTGCAGTAACTCACGGAGCTGGAAATGGTGGGCGCTATCCCCTATGACCTCCCTGCTCCTGGGCTGTCTGGGTACCCCGAGGACTCCACCTCGAAGTATGACCCTTCTCCCCACATGTAAAACAATTACTATGAAATGGGCACTACTCAGTCCGCGAGCGCTACTGGCCTCTACCCTGCTATCCTTGGCTCTGATAGCCTCTGTGTTACTGGACTTGCTAGCCCAATCCCAGCTTCCCTGGCCCTGCTGGTCCTATCTATTCTGATCATATGAACCCCTAAACTTCTTATTCTGATCAACGAATGAGGTTCCCCTCAACTAATGGTCTCGGACCCACTCCTCCCCCTCGCCCTACCCTGCAGGCTTGATGACTCTGCTCCGTGGCGTTTCTCACCTGTTCCTCGGGAATGCCCTGCGATCCTAGCAATGGAGGAGTGCGACATTCACCAGTTGATTATACATTGTGAAGGACGGATTCTCCAGAAGAGCCTTCCGATGTTCCAGGATGATCTCACTATGAACTTTTCCATCCTCCTCTGCTCAGTGCTGACATCCTCCTTTGCAAAATATGAAAGAGCATGAATCCTTCTTCGTACTCGGCCACGGTACACCCCTCCTGCTTAAGCTTCATAAACCTGCTCTTCATCTCAGACTACATTGCTAGAGGAGAGTATTTCCCCTCAAATATCTCCTGAAACTCATCAATAGTCAGACTGTCCCTCTCTACAACTGACGTAACCACCTCCCACCACAGGAGCACGACCCCTATTAATCGGAATGATGCTAACATCTGTTTATGCACTAGTGTGCACTCTAGCATCCTTAAGTGCCTCTATATGTCTTTATTCTATCTTCTTGCCACTAGTATATTAGAACTTCCCGAGAACTCTAGAGGTTAGCCCTTAACAAAGGCCTTTCTTCTTCTGTCCCACCCCAATCCCGGTACCTGTGCTGGTAAGGCCACCTGTTGTGGTGGTGGTGGCTACTGTTGAGCCTGGGGTAGTGGGAAGCGCTGGACCATGTCCGCCATGGCTATGGAAACCTCCTGAGACACAATAATGGCAATCTCCACTGGGGAAATTAACTTCGGTGATGGTAGGGCATGTGGCTGCTGTTGTGGCTCCAAGTGAGCTTCTTGCTCGGTAGTAGGTACGACTACGTGCCTCGACCTACCTCTCCGTCCATTTGCCATTTGAAACTAAAAAAGGTTCAGATTAGTACAGTTGTAAGAATAAAATGTACCCTGAATATAGGCTCTACGTATCAAAGGATGCAACACAAAACGTAATGAATGCAACACAAATCCTACCGACACTAGAACCGTGCTCTGATACCAACTGTAACGACCCCTATTTTCTCATGTTAAGCCTGGCTAGGCACGATACGCTGAAGATAGGGCTTGTTAGTCAATTAATACTATTCTCATCTCTAACATAATATTACTAATATACAAAGGGCCCATATTTGAGTTTTAAATCAACATCTCTATAATAATTAAATAAATCTATACAAACACCAAGTGAGTAATAAATCTGACATGAAAGAAAGTATCTCAACCCAATCATAATGTAAATAAATCTCGTGCTTATGCCCATAAAAGTGTCTCAAATGAAATAAGTAGCTATACCTGAAAATCATTTATGTTAGAGTCAATGAAGTTTGAAAGTATGGTAAGAAAAACAAATCACAATACTGATGCATCAACAATCTCATTATCCCTATCCAGGAGCACCTGGGGAAAAACATTTAAATTTAGGTTAGAGCTCTAGATGTCCAATAATTAACTTAATCAATTTAAAACGCAATAAATACAGTTGATGCAAAATGAATGTTCCCCATCATCACTCACATGCGAGTAACATCTCACCCCTTAACTAAGTGCGATATTATCCATATCCCAACAAGTCCTAAAATGATATATGAGACAGCGTGCCAATTTAATATTCAAATGAATGAACTATAATCAGCTATTAAAACGAAGCTGACTACATTCAATTACTAAATCACAAGTTATCCCGCTCTTACATATATTATGCAAGTGGCATAAACATCTATTATGCACCGTATAATAAGGGTCTGCATTTTATGTCTACAATCTTAGACAATTTAATTAATTTTATTTAAATTTGGGTAAAATATATATATAATTACTTTCATATATAAGACATGCAAAGGCATTTACCGTTGGTGTCGCGTTCGTACTCTATCGGTAAGTCCAGAGGAATCTCTTATTTTTAATACCCCGTATTTTTACGCATATTTATTTTATTATGAAATTATGGAAATTAGGATTAATTAATTTAAAGGGAGAAAATTTAATTTATAATTAATCCAATTTAATGGTAATAATTACTAGCGTGATGAGAGTTAGTAGTTATCGAAAATAATTATGTTGAAATCATGTTAAGTAATAACTATGTTGAACATTACGTAGTGAGTAACGTAATATTATTCCGGAAATAAGAGTATGGTCGGGAATGAGATACACGACAGTTAAAATATAATTATTTGGGATGCGCGTATGAGTCGCGTCACTATTATATATTTGGGGGTTAAAAAGGTAAATTATTTTTATACAACTCGAATGACTATTTTGAGTGCACCGGTGTGTCCGCAAGGGTCCAAATAGTCGAAAAATACTACCTGGGTGTTATATTGGAGTCTGGGCATTTTAGCCCAAAATGTCACCCCAGAGGGGTATTTTAGTCTTTTAGGATTTTTGAGTAATTAAATGGACGAAAATAGGATTAAAATAGGAGCATCGAGGGTTAGTGGTCTATCAGTTGCAACCTACGTGATAGAAAGAGAGAGAGAGAACTAAGGAGGAAGAAGACCCCGTAGGAGAACTAAGCCAAGAACTCAAGATTTTCCACCAAGAATTACACCAAATTGTATATCGCGACAAGAGGATCAAACACATACCAAATTCAATTCGAGAATAAAAAATACATCCCAAGCCAGTGTTTATCTTGCTCCTCTTTTAGCAAATATTGATCCTGTTGATTTAGGTTAGATGATATAAACTTGTTGCAATGAAAACTTAGGTTTATTTAGACTAATTTGTAAAGAAACCTTATGAATTGGAGATGGGTTTTCATATACGGGATCTTCCCGTCTTAGACTTGTTAAATTTGGTAATTATATGTTTGAAATCAAGAAATTAATTGGGAGTTTTGAAAGTTGAAAAAAAATTATGGGTTCATATATAAGAGATTATTTTGAAATTGAAGAAATTGTTGAATTCCATTTGAGTATATAAGGATTTGACTTTAAATTTGCATTAGAAAGTATCTTAGGGTATTTTGGAATAGTTTAGGATCATTAAATTAGAGTTGGGTTGAGTTTTGAATTGATATTGAAGATTGAAAGTTGGAAAAATCTTATTTGGAGAAGAACAGGTGTCTGCTCGGATTTCTCGTTCGAAGTTTGCCTAGGTCGTTCGAACGAGACTTCCAATGAGAATTCCCCACTTCTAACGAAATAATGGAGTTCGTTCGAAGTGAGAACTTCATTTGAACGAACTCGTTCGAATGACCACGTTCGAACGAGATTTCAGAATGTCTTTTTAGGGTCCGTTCGAGTTAAAAATCATCCTAGCATTATCCAAGTGAGAGTAATGACCTACGTGAGTAATGGGTGACTTAGATTCCTAATTAGTAGTGTGTTGGGGTTGTAATAGTTCTCGAGATATAGGAAGTTTATAGAACCTAGGAGGGAATGTAGGTTCGAGAGAGGAAATATATTATCGAATCACGGTGAGTGGTAGAATTAATAATACTACTTACGTACTATGGAAATCAGGTTGCGTGAATGCCTATTGAGTTATATAAGTTGTGTGGATGCTTATAACTTGAGATATTATGTGTATGACATACCTAGCTACTGGCTATCGAAGGGAGGTTAGCGCGTTGTGGACGACCATATCTTGTGTGCCTTCGGGGGATTTTGGGTCGTACTACTATAGCATGGAACCTTAGTACGGGCTATCTGTGAGAACGATAATGTTGACAGTCGTATGGGTGCGTAGGTATGTCCGTAGACGATCGGCTTGGAACTATGTTCACCTCCAATATGTGTATATGTTTTATTGGTTCCTGGGAGATTGAACATGTTGTCCTTCATGTGTGAGCGTTGCAATGGGACTAGATAACCGAGTATGCCTAGCACCAGGGGTTTCTTAATATATATATATATATGTGTGTGTATGTGTGTGTGTGTGTGTGTGTGTGTGTGTGTGTGTATTTATATGTATACATATTGAGATTTTATATATGTATACGGAGTTACTATTCTGTGTTTCACAGTGGCCACTTTATTATAGAATATACCTATTGAGTCACCAGTTGAGAATTAAAAATGTTATGAGAATGAGTTAAAGCATCTTTAAACCTGTTTCTAAATAAAATCAATGTACTGTCTTCTGGTTATTTAGATATTTTATTCGGCATAGTGGTTATACTACGTATAGTCAGGCAGAGTATCATGACTAGTATGGGTAGTTAGGCTTGTTAGGCGTGCACATTAGAAGAGAGGTGAGCATCTCAAGTGAGTATGCTAAGTTAACATTAATAATATTTGTGCTAATTAACAAATTTAATCACTTGCTATATTTAAACTGTTTTCTACTCGAGCTCTGACCCGTATTTTTGGAAAACTCTTTTCTTGTTCCTTTATTTTAGATGCTCGGCCATAGGAACACCAAGCTTAGGAGGTTCCATTCTGTTGCCGAGCTGTAGGTGTTGTGGAAGCTACGGGACATTGCTAGTAGACGCTTCATAGTCTATTCTTGTTTATCTATCAGTTATTTACTTCAGTTGGAGATGTCGTCTCTTCTTATTTTATATCCAAAGATTTAGAAGTTTTATTTTGTTAGTAGACTTTTGTTTCATGGCTTTGGAGTATTGTATGGGATTTTGACTGGAAGTGTTTACTCCAGTTCTTTATTTTAAATGGAGTTAGTTCTTTCCTAATGCTTTTGGGATGAATAGTATTAGTTAATTATTTCGTGACTTGATGATGGTTAATAACAAGATAAAATTTTGACATCAACCTCTTTAAATATTAGATGGTTAGTTTTAATTAAATAAAATTAATGATTTTTGACAGTGATGCATTATCTAAACCAACATGATATTCTGGATTTAATTAATAAATGACTGATCACCCAGTGTTTAATTGGGCGGGGTGTCACAGGTAGTATCAGAGCATTAGGTTCTAGTGCCTTTAGGATCTGTGTGGCTTATTATGCTTCCAGCGTAGCTTCATTTGATATAGAGCCCTATGTTTAGGATTGTTGAATTCTATGGTGAGATTGCGTTCTCTTGCTACAACATGTATATATTAGTGAATCTTATTTGCGTTCGGGCGTGTTCGAAGAATGAAGTATAACAAGCGAGATCCGTTGGCGTACAGCAGGAGGTAGGGCTTGGTTGAGGTTGTAGAGTATATTCGGGGATGATGACTGTAGTCGAGGTCACCTCTATTATGGAACGAGAGGCTCGGAATGTAAAGACGGCTAGGGCACAACATATGATTTCCAAGTGCTGATATAGTCGAAAGTGGTGCCAAATTAGACTCACCCGACGTGGTAGGACTGGGAGAAAGTTAGACGAAGCATTGAGGAGAACCATTAGTGGAAGATCTAGAAATGCGAAAATTGTGTGTTAACCAACGAAGGTAAAGTATTCCAAGGCTTGGACTTATGGCGGAGTGTGGATAACAAGGAGTGAAAATCTGGGAAAAGATTTTCTTGACTCTTCAGAGCAAAGTTATAATAGTGGGAGTCAACCATCACATTTAGCAGTGAAATGTTATGTTAATGGAAGGATCTTAAGTACGGTTTACGGTTTTATCGCGAGTTCCTTCATTAGATGTTCAGGTTGAGATGTGAATGTTGTTCTGAACTCATCACAGGAAGACCGGACAGAGATCCATGTGTGAAAATGAATTTAATTATTTAGCAAATCTTATGCCAGATAAAGTAGATACAAATGGACAAGAGGATTTCAAGTGGTAAATCGACTCGTGAGAAAAGTCGACAACACTTAAAGGGAATCCTGCTGGAAAGTCGATCCATATGATGACAATATCACACATTGTCCATAGAAATGTTAACGCTTCTTTGTGAAGGGAGTTATAGGAATCGAAAGATTTAGTTGGGGAGTAAGACTGGATGAAACGCAGTTAGTGAGACGCCGCAAGGGGAAACCATCAAGGGACCAATTTAAATGATTTGGATAGCTAAATTCTTACCAAGCGATGGTGAATTTAGTGAGGGAAATTGGAGCCAGTAGCACATTCCTTAGTGCCAACAAAGCTAAATGAACAATGGGGTAGCCATCAGTAAACGAGCCTACCAAAGTCCGAGAGAAGGACAACCCTAATATGGTCAGTATGACCGATGATAAGTGGACTATGTATAGAGGTATTTTGCGGAGAGTGAAACCCCATGTGTTAAAATTTTCCCGAAGCGAGTAAAGGGACAAGAGTATGGTGCCTAGTAAAGGGGCAATGATTAAAGTAGTTTGTTTTGGTTCAAACAGGCGTGTTATGTCCGAAAACTATTTGAGAAGCCAAGGAAATTGGCAAGGTAGAAGTATGAGTTTTACCCTCGGAGGATGAGGTGTGTTTTATGTGACACGAACAAGTCCCTACATTTTGATTTTTGCTAGATTCGCACGTGAGACAAGCTTAATGCGTATATCGTTAATGTTACTACTATGTTAATGTTTTTCTGGTATAGCGGAGTTATCTTTAGTGTTATCCACGGAGGATGAATGGATGTATTGATAGTGGTATATACCTTATTGCGGTTACTAATTTTAGTGATGTATTATACGAGTATGATATTGTCTTGATTAGGGTTTTATAGTAATAGTTAGACCGATAGTGTCGCAAGTCTATCGGGGTTGCTGTCGTAGTGTGGGATGCTTTGTTCTGGCGAGGCCTCACCTATAAGAGGGCAGGGCTCGCATGTATACCATATATTATAGAGACTTCGAAGAGTATGGTGGTATCAAAATGTTTGATTCCGATATGTGTAGGGACTTTGTTGTTATGATTCGGTGTATTGGGCTTACTGTTGAGCTGAAAGATTTAACTCATTATCATGTTTAGTGCTCAGGACTTGGTGATAAGAAGAGTGCATTGTTATATCGATCCTTTAGAGACGTGGGAGTTAAGATTTATATTCATATGTTTGGGGAAAGGATCTCGAGAGTCCCGATTGTATGTGTATGAGGTTTATGGAACGTGATTACCACCAATGCGAAGCAATAGTGTAATTGGCGAAAAGTCTTTGTTTATATGTAATTGCAGAAAGAGACATAACTTTTATATCGAGAGACGAGAATATAGAGGTACATGTTATGGACTGAGGGCCTAACGGATTTCGATAACTGATAATGCTAGGTAGTAGTGTATCGGGGGGTTCCTTATTTGGATTTCCCTTTACGAGACATCCCACGGATGAAACTTAGAATAAGGTTGGAAGTAGGGAGACGTTTGGCCATTCGTCCATAAGTCTGGTACCTCGGTCACAATAAAAGTATGTAGTTATAACTATAAATAGTTTAATTACAACATAAGGCCAGTGGAGCCGGTTGTGAGGTGAGGAGGCATCGAAAATTTTGTCTTATCACCACGAGTTAAAGGGTGGAACGATGTTAGGGAGGATTTAGAAATCCAATTTCTAGGGTGATTGAGAGTACCCAAGTGTTGTAACCACGTTTTGAGCACAGGAGGGAAATAAAGAATTGGGTGTTATGTGTGAAGCGTATGTGATGTCTATGTCGGTATGCATTATTATAGGCTGTGTGGGCATCCTGGTTGGCTGAGGTCAGAATCATCCGGGTTAAAGGAACGTGGGAACATATGTGTGAAATGTAAGCCTGAGTGACTAATATAATGAAGTAGAAATAGTAAAGTGGATTAAGCATCATGTGAGAAGGACGATAATCCGTAAATACGTGTGCAATTAGAATAGCACACCCGAATTTGGTTGAAAGGCTGTGGAAAGCCATGTAAAAAGGGGTATTCCTTGAGAAGGGAAAAATTTAACTATTATGGAAAACACTCGGAGCGGAGTTTTAACTAGTCAAATGTTGAGAGCGACTTGCGAGTAAGTAGAATGATGGTGTTAATAAGGTATAAAAAGTCCAGAAATGCACATCGTGGAGGAAAGTGCACAGGTTGGAGCTTTTAGTATACGCCGAGGAAAGAAGGACAGTATTAAGTATCACTTAATGTGAGACATTACAAGTGGAAGTCGATATTAGGCGGGACATAGTGAGTAGTCTCCTCGTGCACCACTCATATATAGGATTCTGTTGGAGCAAGAAGTTCATCTAGAAAACTTTGTATCAAGCCGACGATTTCGGTAATGGAAGAGAGCAGTCAAGTCGGTAAAATTTCTTTGATGGGTTGCCAACCTCAAGGTAAGGTCAAGAGTTCCTTCGAATGTGTGGAACAAGTTGACCAAGAAGAAAGCGATCGATATTCCTTTGGGGTGATTCACAATATTATATAGTGTGCCCCAGTCTACCTTTGAAAAGAAGAATCGTGCCGCTATGTGGTCCTGCCCGACATTGTTCTAAATTAGGATGAGATTCTTGAACCCCACCTTCAATATGGGATTTCAAGAAGTAGTGAAGATAACATTTCATTTGGGATCATGTTGTATCACCTATAGCCGGGGAGTAGGCGAAAGGTGATTAATGACCCACCTCATTGTGGTCATTTCATATCCGCATAAATTATAGCTGGTTAGTAAAGTATATTACGATACTTGGGAGAAGTTATTACCGAATGGTAGAGTTGTGTGTAAGCACTCGTACCTATTTATAGTGGACAAAGTACTTATTGGGGGTCTTGTACAAAGAACCTTAACTATTCTCCCTCGAGTTGTTTAGAGGCGAGCAGTACATAATTTTGGATCGGTCGAGTTAGAATCCGATGACTAAGGTGGAATAACGACATACTGTCTTAGGTAACCTTTTAAGTATCTTAAGAGTTACGTCGCCAGGAATTGAGATTTGAATAACTGACAAGAGTAGTTAGATGTTTATATGGTTTCTCTCAGGATAGGAGTTTTTGTGTTTAGATAAATACGAGTAGTTGACACGTAGTAAGGTATGACCTCTTAATAATATTGAGATAATGGGGGCCAATGATGTATAGGCTTATCTTATTCGAATGTTTTCGAGTAGGAGCATGGTGAAGTGCCGTTATTGAGATGTGACCCTGTAACTGACAAAGTGTTGAGAAAGTTAAACAATCTTGCTATGAGGCGGGGGGCTATAGTGATTAAGCGCCTTACTCGAAAGTTAGTTTTGCGTACTGATAAAGTGTCCAGAATTGTTTTACCAGGTATGCCATATTTTTTGAATTTCGGGATAAAATTCTGTTATTAGGGGGAAAGTATGTAATATCCCGTATTTTTACGCATATTTATTTTATTATGAAATTTTGAAAATTGGGATTAATTAATTTAAAGGGAGAAAATTTAATTTATAATTAATCCAATTTAATGGAAATAATTACTAGCGTGGTGAGAGTTAGTAGTTATCGAAAATAATTATGTTGAAATCATGTTGAGTAATAACTATGTTGAACATTACGTAATGACTAACGTAATATGGCTTCAGAAATAAGAGTATGGCCGGGGACGAGATACACGACAGTTAAAATATAATTATTTGGGACGTGCATATGAGTCACGTCACTATTATATATATGGGGGTCAAAAAGGTAAATTATTTTTATACAACTCGAATGACTATTTTGAGTGCGCCAGTGTGTCCTCAAGGGTCGAAATAGTCAGAAAACACTACTCGAATGTTATATTTGGAGTCCGAGGCATTTTAGCCCAAAATGACACCCCAGAGGGGTATTTTAGTCTTTTGGGATTTTTTTGAGTAATTAAATGGATGAAACTAGGATTAAAATAGGAGCATCGAGGGTTGGTGGTCTGTCAGTTGCAACTTACGTGTGATAGAGAGAGAGAGAGAGAGAGAGAACCAAGGAGGAAGAAGACACCATAGGAGAACTAAGCCAAGAACTCAAGATTTCCCACCAAGAATTACACCAAAGTGTAGATCGTGACGAGAGGATCAACCACATGCCAAATTCAATTCGAGAATCAGAAATCCATCCCAATAAAAGTGTTTATCTTGCTACTCTTTTAGCAAATATTGTTCCTGTTGAGTTAGATTAGATGATATAAACTCGTTGCAATGAAAATTTAGGTTTATTTAGACTAATTTGTAAAGAAACCTTATGAATTGGAGATGGGTTTGCATGTAGAGGATATTACTGTCTTAGACCTATTAAATTTGGTAATTATATGTTGGAAATCAATAAATTAATTGGGAGTTTTGAAAGTTAAAAAAAAATTTGGGGTTCATATTTAAGAGATTATTTAGAAATTGAAGAAATTGTTGAATTCCATTTGAGTATATAAGGATTTGACCTTTAATTTGTATTATAAAGTATCTTAGGGTAATTTGGAATAGTTTAGGATCATTAAATTAGAGTTGGGTTGAGTTTTGGATTGATATTGAAGATTGAAAGTTGGAAAAATCGAATTTGGAGAAGAACAGGGGTCTACCCGGATTTCTCGTTCGAAGTCTGCCCAGGTCGTCCGAGCAACTTCATTCGAATGAGACTTCCAACGAGAATTCCAATGACCCTTCTAACGAAATAACGGAGTTCGTTCAAAGTGAGAACTTCGTTCGAACGAACTTGTTGGAATGAGATTCCCTTGACTTCTAACGAGATTTAAGAATGGCTTTTTAGGGTCCGTTCGAGTTAAAAATCGTCCTAGGGTTATCCAAATGAGAGTAATGACCTTCGTGAGTAACGGTTGACTTAGATTCTGAATTAGTAGTGTGTTGGGGTTGTAATATTTCTCGGGATATAGGAGGTTTATAGAACCTCAGAGGGAATTTAGGCTCGAGAGAGGAAATATATGATCGAATCACATCGAGTGGTAAAATTAATAATACTACTTATGTACTATGGACATCACGTTGCGTGAATGCCTATTGAGTTATATAAGTTGTGCGGATGCTTACTACTTGAGATATTATGTGTATGACATACCCAACTAATGGCTATCGAACGGAGGTTAACGCGTTGTGGACGACCATATCTCGTGTGCCTTCGGGGGATTTTGAGGTGTACTACTAGAGCATGGAACCTTGGTACGGGCTATCTGTGAGAACGATAGTGTTGACGGTCGTATGGGTGTGTAGGTATGTGCGTAGCCTATTGGCTTGGAACTATGTTCACCTCTAATATGTGTATATGTTTTATTGGTTCCTGAGAGATTGAACCTGTTGTCCTTCATGCATGGGCGTTGCAATGGGACTAGATAGTCGAGTATGCCTAGCACCAGGGGTTCACCAGGGGTTTCTTAACCATGGGTGCAGTATATATATATATTGAGATTTTATATATGTATACAGAGTTACTATTCCGTGTCTCATAGTGGCCGCTTTATTATAGAATATACCTATTGAGTCACCAGTTGAGAATTAAAAATGTTATGAGAATGAATTAAAGCATCTTTAAACCTGTGCCTAAATAAAATCAATGTATTATCTTCGGGTTATTTAGATATTTTATCTAGCATAGTGGTTATACTACGTATAGTCAGGCAGAGTATCATGACTAGTATGGGTAGTTAGGCTCGTTAGGCGTGAACATTATAAAAGAGGTGAGAATATCAAGTGAGTACGCTAAGTTAACATGAATAATATTTATGCTAATTAACCAATTTAAGCACTTGCTATATTTAAACTGTTTTCTACTCGAACTCTGACCCGTTTTTTTGCAAAACTCTTTTCTTGTTCCTTTATTATAGGTGCTCAGCCATAGGGACACCTAGGGGTGAAAATGAGCCGAGCCGAGCTGAATATTATGTTACTCAAGCTCATCTCGCTAATATTATAAATGATTATTGCTCAGGCTCAAGCTCGGGTGTAATTTGGGTGGTACTGCTCAAGATCGGCTCTTTTTATATTTTGCGTGTTCAAGATCAGCTTGTTTAGGTTCGTTTTACACCACCGAGCTCGATCACGAGCCAAGCTCGGATCTCAGATTCTTATTTTGGTTCAGATTTTTGACACTCATTTGGTTTATATTATATTAAATCGTAAACTTTCTGTCACTGTAATTTATATTGACTACAGAGTAAAAAGTTACAGAAAGATATTACTTTAGCCATCATGTTGTACAGTTGGTAGACAATGTCAGTATACCAGACTATCATCTATAAAGTACTGGACTACTGTTAACCTATAAATATCAAATACACACCCCCCGCTGTCATATGTCGTCAACACATATTTCAAAAGCAAACAAATGAGTATAATATAATAAAATATTTAGATTCGATGATTGGGTTGGAGAACAAAATATGTTAATATATTATAAACTAATACACACCACTGTCATCATCTCATAAGACACATATATCATAAATTTTATCATACGGCTATTTTTTTTTATAAAAGTAAGAGCTAAATATTTATACAACATGGTAAGCTGTGTATGACACAGATATCATCAATTCCAAATAGTAAAAGCTAAAAATGAAAATGAGAAATAAATTCCTATTTAGAGAATTTGTTTTCCTCGTAACACTTCTCAATTCCAAACAAACAGTAAAATCTAACACATAATTAAAAGCTAAAACTAAATGAAAATGAGAAATAATTTCCTGTTTAGAGAAATAACTTCAATTGTCTAACTGAAAAGAGAAAAAGTAATGAAATCATTAAACCCAACTTCAAATGTCTAACAAGGAAAAAAAAACTATTAATGAAAATCCTTCAACCCAACTTCAAATGTTGAAGACTCCCAGGGTTCCATTTCAGCATCCACAGTGATAACATCCCAGGGTTCCATTTCAGCATCCACAGTGATAACATCCCAGGGCTCCATTTCAGCATCCATAGTGATAACATGTGATGAAACCTGAAAAATGAACATAATATATTAGAATTATTCTAAATCTGATTTTTTACATATATAATTTAATTAAAAAACTAAATTACATACACAGACAAATCACACCAACCATTACTCTAAACAAACTTCTTGCGTAGTCTCTTCATAATTCTACAAATAAAAAGACCCAAACAATTAAGCATTATATTCAATAAATTTATGTTTAGTATCATAATAAAATGTTAACACAATAATGGAACAAATACCTTATGATGGTACTAACATTTGATTTTGCTGATTCAATGCCAAGATCATGACGCAGCCAATCTCCTGTACAAATCAAAGCTTGCACAGTCTTAGGTTTTAAGGAGCTCCGGTACTGATAGAGAACTCTACCTCCGGCACTAAAAGCGAACTCAGAAGCTATTGTATTAATAGGAATTGAACGTATATCACGTGCCATCTTAGATAGAACTTTAAACTTTAAGGTGTTTGTTTTCCACCACTCTAGAGCATCAAACCATTTGAATCATCATTGCATATATAAAGGCCTTCCTCTAAGTATACCTCCAAATCAGATTTATTTAGTTGAATGGTATCCAATTCTTTAGCCCAACTATAAAATTCAGCCCTACCCTTAGTTTTTGCTTTAAAACTTGTAACCATTGTAGTACCGCAACTAGTTTCTCTTCCTAATTCTGCGTCTCTAGATACGATATTGCTTGAAGAATGATTGATGACATATTCATCATATAGTTCGTATAGAGAATCACGAAAAAAAATCAATATGCTTTTGAGCTTCAATCCATGTATAAATATTTGGAAAGCAAAACTCTACAAGTTTCATCTTATACCTAGGATCTAAGACCGCAGCCAACGACATCAATAGGTTACATTCCCCCCAATACTTATCGAACTTCTCGCTCATTTTAAATGTCATTTGTTTTATATACTCTCTCCCATCCAAGGACTTCTCATTCAAAATTTGTTTTATTTTCCAAACCTCGGCAAGGAACAACTTTGAAGTTGGATAAGAACATCCGAAAAACACATTTGTGGCTTCATTAAAAACTTCTAAAAACTTGCAAACTTCGGCAGCTCGTTCCTAATCACTCTCTAATGGAAACCATTGGTAGTAGGGGTCTCTTTCCTTATACCTCGAAAACACCTCTTTGAATACCAATGCATATTCAAGCATCGCATAAGTGGAATTCCACCGAGTAGGTACATCGAGAATCAAATGTTTAGAGATGGACAACTGCAATTGTTTAACAATCGCAGTGAATTTATGAAGTCTTGAAGGGGACATCTTCAAATACTTCACACTTTCACGAACATTTTGAATCACATCTCGTTTTTCAACCAATCCATCTTGTACCATCAGGTTCAACACATGCGCACAACATCTAATATGAAATATTTTTCCCTTGAAATATAATTTCCCTTTAACAGAAAAATTATCTTTTAAATTTCGTACTGCTACATCATTTGCAAAAGCATTGTCTAATGTAATAGTGGAGACTTTGTTCTCAATACCCCAATCAAGAAGACATTGAAAAATACTATCTGCTATGACAACCCCTGTGTGTGGAGGCGCTAAAGAACAAAAAATCAATACACGCTTACGTAACCTCCACTCATTATCTAAACAATGTCCAGTGAGGCACATATTGTAACAACCCGCGTAATTTTGGACTATTTTAATTAATTTGTGGAAAATGGAGGAAAATAAAGTTTTTGATAAAAAAAATTTTATTGCTCAAATATGCTGGTTATTATTTTTAAAGGCGATAATTTCAAACGGTTTCGAAAACTGAGTTAAAACGGATTTTAAAATGATTTTTAAATGTTTTGAACTCTTGGAGTTGTTTTGACTTCCAACTCTTCATTTCTTTGCCTTATTTAAAGGAGTCTTTTGGCTTCCAACTCTTCATTTCTTTGCATTATAAAAGAAGGTCGTGGGCAACCCTTTTTAACATACTTTTGGCACAAATTTTGGCAGCAAATATATTTTATATTCCTATTCTTTTTATATACACATTGGCCCTTGAGATTTGTGAGTTCCAACCTTAGATTAGAGGTGTTCTTAGGGCTATTTTGTTGGAGGTTCTTGGAGGAGCTTTTATAGATCTTTTGGGTTGATCTTGAGGATGTGATCGTTGGTTTTTCATCATGGTTTGAGGTATTGGGTTTTACACAATATGCTCCTTAAATCTCGCGAGTGTCATTCTCTTTGAATTCTTGTTAATTAAACTCATATTTGAATTGATAAATTCATTGAAATCTGGAAAATAATTGTTGAAATTATTTTGATTCATGTGGTATCATTATATTGCTGATGAGGACGTTGTCATGAGATTTTAATATGGCACGGATGTTGGGCACCCGCCAAAATTCCTGTTTCCCGGGCTATGGCTTGATAAAGCATATATGGATGTGGTGAGGTCTGGTTATCCATTGATGTGTTGTTGAGAAATTTATTGATAAATACTATTGAGATTTGCATTTTGATTTGAATATTCGTACTCGTGTTGTTACGTTTTATTCATCGTTAATATATTTGTTGAGCATATTTCTAGTCATATTGTGTACTTCCCCATATTTTCTTTTAGTTGGCAGGTTAGCGTGAATTTGGGCGCTATGGATTATTGGAGATTGATTTTAGCGTGGATTATTTTGGGAAGATTTTTTAATACAAGATGAAAGAATTGTATTATTTTGATGTATAGAGCATTGTAGATTTACTTTAGTTGTTTTATTCGAGAGAATATTGTTGTATTAATTTGAGGAGTTTGAGATTAGTCGATTTATATTATTATGGGTTTATTTAGATGCTCTATACCTTGTGTATTGTGGATTTATATTTATTTTATCGCATTAGCGCTCCGTTCGCTCTCCCCGGGCGGGCGGGCTGTTACAAATGGTATCAGAGCTTAGGTATACGGCAACCCTTGGGACTTGGGTTTTGGGTTCATTGCGTGGTTAGCAATTTTTGGAGATATAAAATTTTAGGTGATATTCGTGTTAGGTTTCGAGATTAGATGTGAGGAATTTATTTTTGCAGACGAAATTATTTTTGGAGATCGTTAGCCTGATTTTTGAGAGTTAGGCATTCGGCGAATTTCGAGGGTGAAATTTCATTGTTAGTGGGGAAGTGTGACAACCCGCGTAATTTTGGGATATTTTAATTAATTTGTGGAAAATGGAGGAAAATAAAGTTTTTGATAAAATTATTTTTATTGCTCAAATATGTTGGTTATTATTTTTAAAGGCGAGAATTTCAAACGGTTTCGAAAACTGAGTTAAAACGGATTTTAAAATGAATTTTAAATGTTTTTAACTCTTGGAGTTGTTTTGACTTCCAACTCTTCATTTCTTTGCCTTATTTAAAGGAGTCTTTTGGCTTCCAACTCTTCATTTCTTTGCATTATAAAAGGAGGTCGTGGGCAACCCTTTTTAACATACTTTTGGCACAAATTTTGGCAGCAAATATATTTTATATTCCTATTCTTTTTATATACACATTGGCCCTTGAGATTTGTGAGTTCCAACCTTAGATTAGAGGTGTTCTTAGGGCTATTTTGTTGGAGGTTCTTGGAGGAGCTTTTATAGATCTTTTGGGTTGATCTTGAGGATGTGATCGTTGGTTTCTCATCATGGTTTGAGGTATGGGGTTTTACACAATATGCTCCTTAAATCTCGCGAGTGTCATTCTCTTTGAATTCTTGTTAATTAAACTCATATTTGAATTGATAAATTCATTGAAATCTAGAAAATAATTGTTGAAATAATTTTGATTCATGTGGTATCATTATATTGCTGATGAGGACGTTGTCATGAGATTTTAATATGGCACGGATGTTGGGCACCCGCCAAAATTCCTGTTTCCCGGGCTATGGCTTGATAAAGCATATACGGATGTGGTGAGGTCTGGTTACCCATTGATGTGTTGTTGAGAAATTTATTGATAAATACTATTGAGATTTGCATTTTGATTTGAATATTCGTACTCGTGTTGTTACGTTTTATTCATCGTTAATATATTTGTTGAGCATATTTCCAGTCATATTGTGTACTTCCCCATATTTTCTTTTAGTTGGCAGGTTAGCGTGAATTTGGGCGCTATGGATTATTGGAGATTGATTTTAGCGTGGATTATTTTGGGAAGATTTTTTAATACAAGATGAAAGAATTGTATTATTTTGATGTATAGAGCATTGTAGATTTACTTTAGTTGTTTTATTCGAGAGAATATTGTTGTATTAATTTGAGGAGTTTGAGATTAGTCGATTTATATTATTATGGGTTTATTTAGATGCTCTATACCTTGTGTATTGTGGATTTATATTTATTTTATCGCATTAGCGCTCCGTTCGCTCTCCCCGGGCGGGCGGGCTGTTACAAATGGTATCAGAGCTTAGGTATACGGCAACCCTTGGGACTTGGGTTTTGGGTTCATTGCGTGGTTAGCAATTTTTGGAGATAGAAAATTTTAGGTGATATTCGTGTTAGGTTTCGAGATTAGATGTGAGGAATTTATTTTTTGAGACGAAATTATTTTTGGAGATCGTTAGCCTGATTTTTGAGAGTTAGGCATTCGGCGAATTTCGAGGGCGAAATTCCATTGTTAGTGGGGAAGTGTGACAACCCGCATAATTTTGGGATATTTTAATTAATTTGTGGAAAATGGAGGAAAATAAAGTTTTTGATAAAATTATTTTTATTGCTCAAATATGTTGGTTATTATTTTTAAAGGCGAGAATTTCAAACGGTTTCGAAAACTAAGTTAAAACGGATTTTAAAATGATTTTTAAATGTTTTTAACTCTTGGAGTTGTTTTGACTTCCAACTCTTCATTTCTTTGCCTTATTTAAAGGAGTCTTTTGGCTTACAACTCTTCATTTCTTTGCATTATAAAAGGAGGTCGTGGGCAACCCTTTTTAACATACTTTTGGCACAAATTTTGGCAGCAAATATATTTTATATTCCTATTCTTTTTATATACACATTGACCCTTGAGATTTGTGTGTTCCAACCTTAGATTAGGGGTGTTCTTAGGGCTATTTTGTTGGAGGTTCTTGGAGGAGCTTTTATAGATCTTTTGGGTTGATCTTGAGGATGTGATCGTTGGTTTCTCATCATGGTTTGAGGTATGGCGTTTTACACAATATGCTCCTTAAATCTCGCGAGTGTCATTCTCTTTGAATTCTTGTTAATTAAACTCATATTTGAATTAATAAATTCATTGAAATCTGGAAAATAATTGTTGAAATTATTTTGATTCATGTGGTATCATTATATTGTTGATGAGGACGTTGTCATGAGATTTTAATATGGCACGGATGTTGGGCACTCGCCAAAATTCCTGTTTCCCGGGCTATGGCTTGATAAAGCATATACGGATGTGGTGAGGTCTGGTTACCCATTGATGTGTTGTTGAGAAATTTATTGATAAATACTATTGAGATTTGCATTTTGATTTGAATATTCGTACTCGTGTTGTTACGTTTTATTCATCGTTAATATATTTGTTGAGCATATTTCCAGTCATATTGTGTACTTCCCCATATTTTCTTTTAGTTGGCAAGTTAGCGTGAATTTGGGCGCTATGGATTATTGGAGATTGATTTTAGCGTGGATTATTTTGGGAAGATTTTTTAATACAAGATGAAAGAATTGTATTATTTTGATGTATAGAGCATTGTAGATTTACTTTAGTTGTTTTATTCGAGAGAATATTGTTGTATGAATTTGAGGAGTTTGAGATTAGTCGATTTATATTATTATGGGTTTATTTAGATGCTCTATACCTTGTGTATTGTGGATTTATATTTATTTTATCGCATTAGCGCTCCATTCGCTCTCCCCGGGCGGGCGGGGTGTTACACATATAACCAATTGTTTGATTCGAAGTCCACAAGTTAGCAGTTAAGGTAATCCTATCAATGTTTCCAAACATAAACTTCAACTTATTCCTCTCAGAAAGAAATATTTTGATGCAGTCGTTCCTCACCGTTACACGAGTAAGTTTCTCGAATCGTGGATTAAGTGATTTAATAAGCATAACAAATAATTAGTGATCTACCATCCTAAAAGGGTACTCATGCACTATCACCATTTTAGCAATAATTTCTCTAATTTTCTCTTTATCATACTTATAAGTTTTTAAACCCCCACCGACCCCATCGGGATTAACAAGCAGTAGAGATAAAAGTTTTTGTCTCTTACCCCCATCTTTACCGGCTAGAGTAGCTTTACGAGGCAAGCAACTTCTCAAGTGTCTATGGAGATGAGTTGTTGGCCCCCCTGCAACAATAGTCAGCTTTGAGTTACATTTGTTGCATTGTGCCTTCTGACTTCCATCTTCAATCGTTTTCATCGAGAAATCTTCCCAAACTTTTGAGGTATTTTATAGTTTTCTTTTTCAATGGATTTTGTCCATAAACTGGAGTATCAATAGCTGGAGCTTCATTGGTTTTATCATGAACATTAGAATTTGGATTTGTGGAAGCCATTTGTCCTCGTACAGGTTGAGCATTCGACATATCTAATGCAAAAATAAGAACCAAAATAAATTAAACAATAAAAAATTCAATGTTTATAGCACTAATAAAACTATTAGCACAATAGTTTAGTGTTAATCAATTAATACAGAATAAGGGTGTTCTAGTGGAGAAAAAAGAAGGCTATGTACAAGAAATCCTAACAACAACGATTGTTTACAGTTTATGTGTTCATACCTGTATAAATGAACTTTAGAAATTCGCAACACAGAGGTGAATCAAAACATAGATCATAAGTTGGTATTTATAGAAGACGAGAATAAATCGTACCTTTTTTGCTGAGATAAATATATAAATCTCCGAATATAATGGACATCCATCCATATCTATACTTGATACTTGAGAATCCAAGTGAAATAAAAATAAAATCAGAATCCAATTTTCAGTTGCGTACTCGGTCTTGATGGGTGAATCCGAATGCAATAGAAAGGCATGCAAAGTTTTGATCTTTATCCCAATGATCCTAAGTCCTAACTCCCTTTGATTTATCATATACGGCTTTGTTTAGGGTGGATAAATAATAGCTATTGAAAAGATAAAGGTGAAGAGGAGAAGTGATGTATTTGGATCTTGGAAGTAAAGTGGGTTACCATCCGTATTTGAGATCTAAAGATAAGATTGTGGTATGTTATCTTTGAAAAAGTCAATAAAGTAAAAGGATATTTTGAAGATAATAGTTGTACCCAACCACCCATTACCTAGGCTTAACTATGTATCTTAAACCTCAGCTGAAAATGTGCTTGGCCTTGCGAGCTTACCAAGCCGAATAGTAGTCAATTCAGTCTTGGCTCGAAAAATAAATAAGCTCAATTTTTTGTTCAAGCTTGGCTCGATACAAAACATGGACGATTTTGAACAAGCTAAAATCGAGCCGATCTTGAGCCGATCCCGAACTGCTTGAATCATTTTACAGCCCTAAGGACACCAAGCTTAGGAGATTCTATTCAGTTGTCGCGCTGTAGATGTTGTGGAAGCTACATGACATTGCTAGTAGACTCTTTATAGTCTATTTTTCTTTATCTAACAGTTATTTACTTCAGTTGGACATGTCGTCCCTTACTATTTTATATCCAGAGATTTAGATGTTTTATTTTGTTAGTAGACTTTTATTTCATGGCTTTGGATTATTATATGGGATTTTAACTGAAAGTGTTTACTCCAGTTCTTTATTTTAAATGCAGTTAGTTCTTTCCTTATGCTTTTGGGATGAATAGTATTAGTTAATTATTTCCTTACTTGATGATGGTTAATAACATGATAAAATTTTGACATCAACCTTTTTAAATATTAGGTAGTTAGTTTTAATTAGATAAAATTGATGATTTTCGATAGTGATGCATTATCTGAACCAACTGGATATTCTGGATATAATTAATAAAGGACTAATCACCCGATATTTAATTAGGCGGGGTGTCACATTATCCAAAGCAGACACCACAAAAACACACATAAGCTGGAGCGGTCCCTACGCAGTATACTAGTTCACGGTCCATATCCAGCAGTGACAAAGACTCCCAGCATCAACACCTACATCTCGTAGATGGCGCTACTACGTAGTACCTAACAACCTACACATCGTTTAGCCCACATGTGCCAATGTGTGCTACGCAATCCGTATGCACGAAACCCCAAGCCGATAGAACCGTCCACGAACAGTGGTGTGTCCACAAAAATACACATAACTACATATTATTTATCCCATGTAATATGTATTGGTAAGTACTCTATAATTACCTTAAAGAACGTCCATATATTATCCAAAATTATCCGTTCATTAATAATTTTCCATCTAGTGAATTACCAATTCCATTTCCTTTAACAACTATCTAACCATCTAGTTAAATGTAATACTTATGTTAATATGTGGGTCACATTTACATTTTTAATAAATTCTTTGTTTCCCTAAACATCGTCCCACCAACTCGTACGGGGTTCTAAAAATATGCAACATTAAATTATATCCCTATCAGCAGGATCGAATCGATTCGGTTTCTTGGCCGAATCGATTCAAAATGCCACTGCTTCCCAGATTTTGCAGTTTCTCTATACGAACTCTTACATTTTGTTCCCAAGTTTCAATCCAATCGCTATTTCATTCACATAAACATATAAATGGGTACTTAACACATAGTTATACATCTTATAACTATTTAATCCACATTACCACATCAATTTCCTCCCCAAATTTCCCAGATTTCGTAAGAGGCTTTAAGATCTTTAATCTCAGATTTATTCTACAAGAACTATTATGTGTAGATCAAATTATGGGGAATAAACATGTAATCATAGTAAAAAATCTACAATTCATAGACATGTATTAAGTCCCCTACATATGACTTCCAAGATTTCCCAAATTTCATAGACATGTATTAAGGGTTCTTCAATCAAATTTCAAGTATCGATTCCTAGAATTCTGGGTTACAACCTAAGTTACAATTAATTCTCTACATTCATGAGATTGATTTCTAACATTTATTACCCAAAATTCAACCTAAAACCCAGAAATCATATGGGGTCATTATAAATTAAGAAGAAAACTGAAAATCAAATTGCGCAAGAGAATTCTCGCCTTAATATGTAGTGGAAGAAAACCTCTTGAATTTCCCTTTAATTCCTTGCCTCTTTCCATTTTGGTTCCTCCATTTTCTCTCTTGATGTAGTAGTTACGTTTAGGTTTCTAATCAGTAGTGGGGGGTTGTTTATCTTTCCCTTAAAAATATATTAATCCCAAATCCCGAGTTAGGTTAAAAACCCAAACTTTGGACCCCCAAATGGGCCTGAATCCATACCCAGACTAGCCCAAAAGTTTTTCAACTTATATACCTATGCCCGGGACCACTTTTAAAGGTTTAAAACACGTAGACGAGCCCATATACTCCCTGAAATATATCCCAATTATTTTATCCCAACATTATATATTTTTAATTGCGTCACACATCATTTATGCATTTTCTACGACACATGCAATTTATTTATAAACATTAACATACAAAATCAACCACACATAATTACGAAATAATTACGAATTATGTATTTGCAATTAATAATTTACATTTACCGATTTAGTCCAATTTCCACAAATTTTTATTTTATTCCAAAAATATCGTTTTATTATTTATTCTAAAAAATTATGGGGTATTACATTCTTCCCCTTGATAACAGGATTCCCTCCTTGGAATCACTCTGTTATCCCAAGTGGCCCTAATTAAATCCATCGTTCCTCAGTAGAAATTCCCATTGATCTACATCATGTAAATGAGTCCCCTTATGGGTATTCCCTTGTGGTGTATCACTATTATTAAGTACTTTCAGTCTTGCCATTCTCTGGATGTGTTCTCCAGCGCTCTTGACTCTCTTCTGATGAAAGCATTGATATAAACATTAAAACTATGTCATTATTGCATGTGTATACTTCATTCAAGACTTAATTCCCAAATTTATTGGAGACTCCTATTCATGAGTTCATTATTACACTTAACAACTTTACTCTACATTACCTACCTCCCCGTTTACGAAGTTCGCTTAAATGGATAATTTGGTCATCACAATTAGCCTCTGTTCATCTCTCCTATGAAAAGTCTAAAAACTTCCTTCATACCTCGATTTGAATAGCAAATTTAAGAACTTGTGGTTAAACCGCACCCCACATTTCTCAATTAATTCCTTATCTACATGCTTATGTGGTAACTACCTACCAATATGGTATTACTGCTCTTATGAGCAAAATTTAATCCAACTTTAAAACTGAAGTGCCACTGTACCTCACCCGACGTAACTATTTTTGGATTCTCTCCTTCCATTAGTCTATCACACTTCTTTTCTCACCGTATCCGTATCCGTATAATCACACATAATATTCTTCATATAGTTCCTCTCACAAACTCTGTCTTGGAGTCTAAGTTAACATAAATTACCGTATTACCCTTAAATTCCAAATTATCAATTTACATATTTAAGCCATTCCGAAACGTTCAAAATCAAATTAAATTTTATGAGTGGCTCCTCGAAAAATCCTTCTGCTTTCCCCCACCCCGTTTTTAGCTACATTGGGTTAGTCTTAAATTGTAACCCCCGTTCTTTATGACGGTGTATGGGAAACTACCGCACTCTAATGATTCACTTTGCATCATCACTCTGATCCATAATCATGGTGACTTCTATCTCATTTACCATTTCCCAAAATACTTTATAACTTCTACTGAGCCTTTCCTCCTATAGTCCTTATAATGTCCCTCACAATTCATCCCATGTTGTTCGGCGTACGAAACTCAACCGGATTTTCATATGATTCATATCAATAACACTGAATATATTCCAAGGTCCTTCCAAAAACCAATGATTAATTTTTTTTCATTATCAAATCACCAAAAACTCTCACATTAATAAAAACAATAAATATTTAAAAATGTATATATAAAATCCTAAAAAGCAAGCACGAATCAAATCCCACATACTATAAACTCTTGAATCAAATCACGGATCAAATCTTATACCTAACTTAGGTTAAAAAAAATAATACCTGAGTGGAGAGAGAGCGCCGACCGTAGAGAGATTTGAGTTACCGCCAGAGAGAGAGATTGAGTTAGCGCCGGAGAGAGAGAGAGAGAGAGAGAGAGAGAGAGAGGGTCGGCGCACCGTAGACCAGAGAGAGAGAGAGAGAGAGAGTGAGCGGGAATCGAGCGACTGTAAGAGTGAGCGGGAATGAAAAATGATAGAAAAGAGTTTTTTTGGGTATTATATATTTTAGTAAGTGTACTCAATTTTGGCACACTTTAAAACAGTGCCAAATTTGGGCACTGTTTTAAAGTGTGCCAAATATCTATTAAACTGTGCCATATTTTTAATATCAGGGTGTGCCAAATTTCTGTTTTTGTTGTAGTGATAACAGGATAACGTAAACGTATGTACAAAGATGAATACAACAATCCTATAATAGGGCTCTATATCAAAGAACGTTACACTGAAATGTAGTAAAGCCGCAGATATCTTAAGAACACTAGAACCTGATGCTCTGATACCATCTGTAACACCCTGCCTAATTAAATACCAGGTCATCAGTCCTTTATTAAATTATAATAGAATATACAGTTGGTCCATTCTTAGCATCACTGTCAAAAACCTTTTATTTACTAACCACCTAGTATTTACAAAGTTGGTGTTAAAATTTTATCTTTTTAATTAACATAAAACCAAATGATAAATAATAGCACATTCCACTATTTAAATATCAAACGCACAATGAATAATGACAGAATAATAATTATATCTAAATTATACAATCTAGTCTAAAATATCCATACAATATTCTGTAATAACATTGACTCCACAGTATAATACATCATAATGGAACTCAATATCTCTGAAATAACAATAGAATAAAATGGAAAACATGTCCAACTGGAAAGATAGTTCATAGTAAAGAACTGAATCAATATTGAGGCATTTAATGTCAATAACCTACAACTTCCACCGTAGCTGCAGCACGTTACAAGATAGAATCTGCTAAGTCTGGTGTCCTTATAGCCGGGCACCTAAAATGTTTTACAAAAAGAATAGAGATTTGGAGAAAAATGGGCCAGAGCCCGAGTAAAACAGTTTTAAAATTTAGCAAGTTTTTAAATGGAAAATTTGCAAATACTATATTCATGTTAGGTTCACGTGCTCTCACTTGAGATGCTCACATCTCATCTAATGTGCACACGTAATACATCTGTAACCTTTCTTGATTATACTACCTCGACTAACTATTTCAATCCAAGTCGAATTATATACCAACTAACTCTTTGTTCTTACCCGTATTGCCCATCCAATATGTTACTAATTAATTTATATCAAAGAGTCAAGCATAAATTTCTCATCTTATTCTTAATCCTTTTTGCACTAAGATCATGTTAAATGTCACCATTTTCTCATCTAGTAAGTACATACAGTAGCGTAATTCGCAAGTATATACATATATCACTCTAACTATACATACACTACTACAGCACCCCTAGGCTGAGACCTACAGTGTATGCATACTCTGCTATCATATCCCAGTACCTCTTGTACTAACTAAAGGACTATTGGTTCAATTTCTCACTCGAACCATAAATACAAATTACATATATTGAAGGCGAATATAGTTCCAAGCCTATGGGCTATGCACATACCTTCACACCCATATGACCGCTAACTTATCGTTCTCACAGATAGGCCTTTCCTAGGTTCTATATTCTGAGGTACAAGTCAAAAATCCCCCAAAGGCTCATCAAGATATAACTGTCCTGACGTGGAAACCTCCTGTGATGGCAAGCAAAGTAGGTATGTCATTGATGAGTTGATTATTTTGTATATTTTATACCCAAATTTATACTTTGTTAGTCCCATTTTAGTGTATTTAATAAGTTCTTATGAATATTTTATTAAAAAGAGGAAAAAATGGGAAAATGATTGAATTCATATTGAAAATGGCAATTTTACGTCAAAAATTGGCACTTTGATAATTTTATAATGTTCTTGTGCTAATTTGGAAAAAAAGTTGCCTAGTGAAATTTTTGCAGGTAATGATGGAATTTGGTGCAAATTGATAATCAATTCAAAAAAGGTGCGAAAAAGCTGATTTTTACGGTTATTCGAGACAATTAGAGAGAATTGGGAGAGGAATTTCGGTGATAAATTTTGAGAGATTGTAATCAATTTGAGGGTCAAGTTTTTATCATTTTTTTAGAGGATTGAAGATTACTGTGAGAGAACTATTTGTAAGTTTGGTATTAATGAAAATCTCTTCTTATTCTTGAAATTTCTCTTTCATTATGGTAGCTTGATTCTTGTATTAGGATTAGGGTGAAGTTTATCATAGTTAGCTAACATTGTCACGTTGATTTGATCGTTGTTTATTCCCTACTTGTTTTAATTGTTATTAAAGATTCGGTATTCATTTTAAAGCGACACGAGAGTGTGTTTTAAAACCTTCAAAATTATTTTGTCAATCAAGTTTTGAAATTTAAAGATAGTAGTTTTTGATGGATTATGCTTGCACTTTGATTGTTTTGATAGTCCATGCTTAAATACATTTGCGAATTTTAAAACTTGTATTTTCTAAGGGAATAGAGATTTTAGCCGTCTATTAGAGACATTAAACATATTTAAAACATAACTATCATATTTTTTGAATTAAACGCGACGAGAGTCGGTTTATTTTGAGTTATAAAAAGGAGATGACAATGTTAAATTAGTGTGAGATATTAGTTACGTGGTAAATGGACCCCGAATCCTAATTATTTCCTAATTGTTTACAAATATCTTGTGTTACTCTCATTTATCGTAGTTGCTTTTATTTAGTGTAGTTCTTAATTATTCTCTCTCCCATTTTGTCTAGTTGGACAGTTGCAATTCTTTTAAAAGTTAAAATTGACAAATCTCTGTGGGTTCGACCCGTACTTACACTCGCTATTCTATAATAGCCCGTGCACTTGCAGTATTTTAAAAAATTGACTAATAGTCATACACATAATATCACAATCAACATAATATATGGATACACTCATCCTATACAAACCTAGAGTATATTTCAAGTTTATCCCTTAAACTAATAATTCACATTTCATTCACATTTCCCATTACTCCTAGCATCTCTTGTTAACTGAAAGGATACAAATAATTTAATTAATTATTCCAGTAGCTACCTTCAACCCATACTTGTTGGTCCAAAACCCATACTCACTATAACAAGCCCGAATTATATTTTAATTCCCAATAATCCTTTTTCTCGATAAAGTTACATTCTACCCAGAAATATAAAACTACAATTTAAGGCTTTTCTGATCCGATTTTGAAAAAAATTAAAACTACAAAGTTGTGCAGAACGTGATTTTGTACAAGAACACTCGTGCACGCTACCAATTTACGCTTAAAACAGTCCTAAAATTATCATACAATGCTCGTCATTTTTCTTAAACAATTTTTCATACATTTTTGTAAGGATGTGGTTTTATAAATGTCAGTTATCAATTGAGTATGTCGTATACCGCTACAATCATCGAAGAATTGTTCAAGATCATTGAAGCATCGATACGGATCTGATTATCAAGCTTCTTCAACATTTAAGCCTCCGCAAGGTTAATTTCGATGAGAAAATATTTAAGTCCCTTTACGGTTCACTTTAAAGTGTTGGGATAATTTTTAAAAGAGGTTTGAAATTTTTTCTAAAATATTTTCTAAGTGTTGAGGCGTTGTTTTTTGTCAAAATGAATTTTTTAAGATTAAAAGGAGAATTTTTGAAATAAAAAATTAAATTTATTTTTCGAGCTTTCTCGTTGAAACTACATGGAATCTCATTCGAACAAAATGGTATATCGTTCGAATGACGCACCGCTTTTATTTATTTTTATATAAAGCACGTTAAATCACTCCATTTTCATGAAGGAGACCCGACAATTTTTTATACCAGTAATCTGCAAACGGTAGAATGTTTTGTCTTCTTCAATTTTAGGGTTTAAAACCTTATTTTTTAATTCACAAAACATCTCAATCTTTATGTGAATTGTGTTGGAACCTAATATTCCATCTTGTTAAAGTTTTCTCCTATAGAGATGATCTTTACTGCTGATTTAGGTTCCTTTTATGGTACTGGACTGATTACGAATGCAGTCATTGAGGTTCGCTGAGTGTGGATCTTTGCTGAAGATAGAACTGGATGTTCTTGTGGGGCTACTGAGGTTGTTCCATTGCTGACGACGTCGATGACGCCTCCGAGTATTCATGTATCACCGTATTTCATTGTAATTCGTGTAAGTTGCTATTTACAAATTATAGTGAAATAAAAGGTTTTGCCCTTCGGGGATTTTTCTTGAAATTGGTTTCCATTGCTTGTTTATTGATTTATGATTTTAAATCACCTGGAAGCATGTGTTAGGGTTAACTGAAATTTGGATTTAATTAAAACTAGATGGTTTGTCACACAATTAAAACTGGATTTATTTGAGAAGCCACATTATTCCACTGTAATACACTCCCATATTGGTATCAGAGATGGTTGCTCTAAGTTATTGAGTGATCCTGATTTTTAAAGTTTTTCCCTGTTACAATTTGACAACTCACATCAACAAATTGGTATCAGAGCTTGTTGCACTACGTTGTTATGTTTAATCCTATTTTTTTTTGTTAAATATGGCTTTTGGTGGTATTGATGATTTTAGATGTCAACTTTTTGATTGGGCTAGTTGGAAAATTCATTTGAATTCTTCTTTTGAATATTATGTTGAAAGTGACTCTTAGAGGTGTCTTGGTTGTGAGGGAATTGGTCACACGATAGATGAGTGTCCCACTAATATAAGGAAGATTTTCAATAAATCAACATCTCATGCTTCTTCACTTAGTAATAGTGATCCTAAAAAAGAAGTTTTTTATGCTACTAAGCGACAACTCCCCACCCCTATGACTAGTGATGAGAGAGAAAATGATGAGAGTGAGGAGGAATAGGAAGAGTAGAGTGAGTTGCAAGTTGCCTACAATAACTTGTATGTGGAATCTGCAAAGTTAAAGAAGGAAATCTTGAAACTTGAAGCTAAATTGAAAAAATGTGTCTTAGATGAAAATAACACGAATGCATTAATTGAGGATATTTGGACACTTGAGAAGATGCTTAGAGATAAGCTAGGGTATGTCGAGGGTGAGGGATATAGTCTTATAGGGTTGGTGGAGACTATGAAAAAGGAGATTTTAGAGTTTGAGGATTCTAGATGTGTAATCAAGTAGAGGATAGGTTGGCTTGAGAAGAGTTTAAGAGAGTCAAGTAAGGTTAAGTTTATTTGGAGTCTAGGTCGAAAAATCTAGATAAGATGTTAGGCATTGTCCAAATCAAGGGTGATAGGTGCAGTTTAGGCTTTAATGATAGTGTTGCACCCATTCACAATGCCAATCCCACATGTGAGAGATATCCTCCTAGGGTTGTTAGGAGAGAGGCACAAAAGGTTGTTAAGAGAGATCCACTTAGGATCATTATGAGAGAGTCACCTAGGAATTTTAGGAGAATGCCACCTAGAAACTTTAGGAGAGGGCCGCCTTTAGGTAACATTCACCGCCCGATTTACATTTGCACACATTGCGGTAGGAAATGTCATCTTAGGCGTTTCTTTTATAAACTTCATAATAGTCCTAGGAAGTCTAATAAGAAAATGAATTCGATTCCCATAACCTCTACATGTGGTTACAAATCTACTTGGGTTAGGAAATCGGATTTAGAGGCTTTTGGATTAATTGTTCATGACTGTCGGTTACTTGCACGTGATTCACCCCATGTTAAATCTTTTGGTTGATCATGTTGTTTGTTTGTCATACGCTAGTTATGCTACATGATATATTCTTGCTAATTTTATGATATGTATATTTCTTTATTTTAATTCATATATTTTTTGGGGGGGGTCATATTTGAAAAAATTAAAAAAGAATTTCATTTTTTTGGAAAATTTGAAAAACCAAAGATATTTTATTTTGATAAAATTTTTGAAAAAATCAAAATGAGTTTTGTATTTTGTGTAGCACCGTTTAAGAATAAACATTTAGGATGGTCGAGTCTTAATATCATTCCATATCCATGTGACAATTTGATAGTGTTTTAAGACAATATATCATGTCATCCATGTGCTTTACAATGTTTGGAGTCATTGAGATGTTATCAGTTGATACTTCATACATATTTGACTCATTATTTTCTTTATTTCATACATGCACGAATTTGTTTGATTATTGTACTCATCTATCACATGTTGGTCGAGTGTTTTCATCTCAATCCTGTCCTTAAAATGAACCAAGTGCAATAATTATGAGAGTAATAAAAGTACTGCATGTAAAAACCATTGCTCGTGAGGAATTTGTTTAAATTTGAAAATATGATGAGTGACATGGGAAAGGTCTACGAGTGAATAATAATCATGTTGTGAAAGCCACTATTTGAAAAGAGCTCGCACAAAAAAATTAAGGCAATAAAATATGAAATATGCTAAAAATTGGGCCAATAGGTTTTCTCTAAGTTGAGAATTTAGAACCTCCCTATTTATGAGGGAGTTTTGGATGGATATGTATCAATGGGTTTGCACATCCTTTCAAAAGTTCTCGAAACGACACTACATAGTTTTGGACGTTATTGGTGTGAAAATCACTTAGGCTTTGATTTGTTGATTTGATTTAGTTGATATCATCTAAATTCAACAATTTTACACCTAAGGATATTTTTTATGTTCATTCGATAGGAGTACACTTACGCATCGTGCACATATGCTTGATTGAGTTTTATTATCTATTGAATATGTTCACACCCATTCATTCCGCTTGCATGACTTGGTTGTTTTAGTGTAAATTCATGGTGTAATTTTTTTTTTTGTAGAAAAAAATTGAAAAATAAAAAAAAAGGTTTGTGGAATACATTTGAGTATCTCTTTGTGATCGTATTTTGATTGCCTTGTTTATCGTGACAACTCCATGCTTGATTTGGTTATTCATTTCCTTGTCTATTTTGATCAAATAAAAAGGGGAGAGCGAATTATGGGAGTTTTTACATTATGGGGGAGATTTGATTATGATAATTGATGTATTTTTATATCATTTCAAACTAGATGCATTACGAGGTATTTGATTTATCTCATGTTTGTAGGTACAATAATTGAACATCATATGTTGAACACCCTGATGAGAAAAGCTCAAAGATTTTAAGTTGAAGATGTTTTGAATTTTTTTTTGAAGACTTAGGATTTTATCTTTCCACTTTTGGGTTCATGGGAGGGTAGATTTGTGTAGGTCATATTTGAGTTGATAATTCGAATGTTTTTATTGTGTACCGACATAGACATATGGGGAATTTATAAGGACATGATTTTATAAATGTCCGTTATCAATTGAGTATGTCGTATGCCGCAATTGTCGAAGAATTATTCAAGATCATTCAAGCATCGAGACGGATCCGAATATCAAGATTCTTCAACATTTAAGCCTATGCAAGGTTAATTTCGATGAGATAGTATTTAAGTCCCTTTACGGTTTACTTAAAAGTGATGGGATAATTTCTAAAAGAGGTTTGAAAATTTTTCTAAAATATTTTCAAAGTGTTGAGGTGTTGTTTTTCGTCAAAATGAATTTTTCAAGATTAAAAGAAGAGTTTTTGAAATAAAAAATTTAATTTATTTTTTGTGCATTCTCGTTCAAACAACAAGGGATCTCGTTCGAACGGAATGGAATCTTATTCGAACGACACGCCACCTCAAATTTTTTATATAAATCGCGTTAAATCACTCTGTTTTCATAAGGGAGACCCGACGATTTTCGATACTAGGAATCTGCAAACGACAAAACACTTTGTCTTCTTCAATTTTAGGGTTTAAAACCTTGTTTTTCAATTCACAAAACATCCAAATCTTTATGTGAATTGTGTTGGAACCCAAGATACCATCTTGTTGAAGTTTTCTCCTATAGAGAGGATTTGTACGGTTGATTTAGGTGCCTTCTATGGTACTGGGTTGCTTACGACTGTGTTCATTGAGGTTCACTGAGTGTGGATATTTGTTGAAGATAGAACTATGTGTTCTTGTGGGGCTACTGAGGTTTTTCCATTACTGATGACGCCGACCGATGCTTGCGGATATTTATGCGTCACCGTATTTCATTGTAATCCGTGTAAGTTACGATTTACAAATTATAGTGAAATAAAAGGTTTTGCCCTTCGGAAATTTTTTCTGAAATTGGTTTCCTTTGCATGTTTATTGATTTATGATTTGAAATCACCTAGATGCATGTGTTAGGGTTTAACTAAAATTTGGGTTTAATTAAAATTGGTTGGTTTGTCACATAATTAAAATTGGATTGTTGTGAGAAGCCGCATTATTCCGCTGTAGCACACTCACACTTTTCTCCACTATTTTTGATGTTCAATCTTTCATTCTACAACTCCAAACTCCCAAACGAATATCCCCAGCGATATACTAATCTATATACATGATTTCTAATATTTTATATTCATCAAATCATAAGAAAAACTCAACTTAAATTGGATTAATTCACGGTTGTTCTCTAAAACATTATTTTACCATTTATCATCAAGAACACATGTAAAACCCATATTTCTCCTAATTATAATTGTTAGAATTTCATCAATATTCATCTTCTAACATAAGAATTATATACTACTACTATCAATTCTCCGAAAAATATAATTTTCAATTCCTCAATTTATCATAACATTTCAGAAATTCCAAAATAGTAAGCATCATATTCTAACATGAATATGACATTCAACTAAAATTCAACAAGATGAACACTTGCCTTTTAATGCAGGTCTGATCCGTTGAAGAAGAAATATATATTTGTAGTCTCCTCTATTTGATTTAGACTTTGATGATGATACTCCATGTATGTTCTTGCACAAATTCTTCAAATCTTCCCTTAGACTCTCCAAATTCCTTCTTAATTCTCTTCACGATCTCTCTAACTCTTTGTATAACTCTCCTAACCTTTGGTTTTATGAAACTAACTTTCTCTAAGGCCAAACCTTTCATTTTATAAGTGTAATCTAGTTTTTGACTTTTCAATCACCATTAAGTAGCCCAAAAGTCACTTAAATAAGTCCCAATTAATCTCAAAAGTCCCCGAGACCCGAACATAACCCCCGAGTAATCAATTTTAACTATTTGAACCCTTTCGGACACAATGGCACACTCACAATGACTATATGAATTACAAAAATGAAATTATATTTTAATTCCTGATTTAAGTTTCGACACGACTGATACGCGCTTCTCGACTAAATTTATCATAACTGTCGTATTTGTTATTCACGACAAGTTTAATCTTCTCACATCATTCTCATTACTCATTAACTAAGTAATATTCAAGAAATTTGAGGTGACTAAGTCATAATGGAATGTATGACCTAGACCGCTAGGGTACAAGTGAGGTATCTACTAAATTGACTTAAGGGACAATTTATAATCCTTCGATAATTGGGAAATCTTCGGGGTTAGACGATGAGAAATATTATAGTCATGTAATGATACGTAGAATATTCGAGAATTATCATACTACGTACGAGATATCTATTATAGGTTAAGTGAATACCTATACTGAATCTATATGTATATATATAGGAGGTGTGAATAACTATTGCTTGATTTGTTATGTGTAAACATATCTAGGCTTCTTGCTATCACGGGAGGTTTTCGCGTTGTGCACAGTCTTATCGTGATGAGTCAATTGGGTGGATTTTAACTTTTACCCCAGAACATAGAACTCAGGTACATGCTATCTGAGTGTATGATAGTTTTAGCGATCAATTAGGCATGGTTTGTGTGTGCGTGACCCATAGACTTGGAACTATGTTCGCCTCCAATTAATGTGGTTTGATTTATGGTTCAAGGGTGATATCCGAACCAATGTCCTTATTTAGTACGTAATGTACCATGACTTGATAGCAGAGTATGCCGGCATTACAGGTCTCCAACTAGAGATATTTTATACATATACATATATTATAATAGTGATGAAATTATATATAGGTGTAATTGATTCAACTACGAGTGTAATAGCAGGGAAGATAGATAATGATGTTTAAATTTCTCTAAGTATGTGATAACTTAATTATTAACTAGTGACTCTTAATAAACAGAAGGGATTATCAATTTAATATCGTATTGGGCTATACGGGTGGGCACATTATATTTCTAAGCGGGAAGAGATTCAAGTCAAACTAGTTAGGCGGGGTAGCATAACTTGGTGGATTAGAAGAGTACGTTAGGCGTGCAAAATAGTTGAGAGGTCAGTACGCGGAGCTAACATGTATATAATATGCACTCTTTAATGCATTTTCAATACTTGCTAAAATGTTTTCAAATTATTTTACTTGGGCTCTGACCCGTTTCAAATCTATTTTTGTAAAAACATTTTAGTTGCCCAATCACAGGGACGCCATACTTAGGAGTTCCTTCACTTGTTGTGCTGTAGATGTTGTTGAAGTTGCAGGACCTTAGTATTAGACGCCTCCACTCCTTTCACTTATGGTTTCGCATTTTATCTACTCCAGTCGGGCATGTCGTCCCTTTCTTAGGCGGAGATTTTTATTGAGAGATTGTACTCTTATTTCATTTACATCATTGGATTTAGATTTTATTTATAAATGACTATATTCGTATTTTTATCTGGATTGTTATTCCAGACATATTTATTTGTTTCATTATCTTATCATTCATTATTATGTGCGTGGAATGGTGAATGTGATTTATTTAGTTTATATTAACTACATGTTAATAAAAAAATTAAACTATTGACAGCGACCAATTAGGGTATTAGTCACTGATTGGATTTCAACAGTGATGCTAATAATGAAACCATTAATGATTACAGTGTAATACCCCGTATTTTTATGCTTTCTAAATTTGGGGATTTATTAAATTTAATGTGAGATATTAATTTAATATAAATTCAAAAATTAATTATTTTTATAATTACTAACCTGACGAGAGTCAGTAATCTTTGGAAACTTGTTGAATATTACTAATGAGTAAAGTAATATATGATATTGGTTCTATTAAATGTCACGAGTGAATAAAATGACAATTTTGGAAATTTAAGTCGGGACGCGCTCGTGTCGTATCGGGACTAAATGTTGATTAATAAAAGTAAATAAATTATAAATCACCCGTATGGTCATTTTGAGTGCGCCAAAGTGTCCCAAAGGGTCAAGATAGTCAAAATAATGTACTCGGAGGTTTAGTTTGGGTCTCAGGGCATTTTTAGGCCTAATTGACACCCCGGGAGGGCGTTTTGGACATTTTACATTTTTAGGCTTGAAAACCCACGGAAATTTTAGAGTTATATTAGATGCTTAGGGTTTCCTTCTAGGGTTAACTCAACCAAAAACAAGAAACGATCATTGGAAAAGGAAGGAGAGAGCTTGCCCAAGAGTTCTAGGCCAAGAACCCCTCCGTTTGCGCTACCGCCGCGGCCAAACGATAGATCGCGTAACAAGGATCACCACCACACCGATTTCATCCACAAATCAGAAAAAAAAATCCCGAGGCAAGTATTTATCGTGCTTAATTTCATTAATGCTTCATTCATGTTAGTCTAGGGTTGGTTAGGATGAGTTTCTATGAAAGAAAACCCATGTTGGAGATTAGAAATTGCATGTTGTAGTGATATAAATGATAATCTGGAAATCCCCTTCACATGTAGAGGTTCCATGGATTTATGATGGACTAGAAGCAGAAATTCTGGAAAAAGAATGATTTGAATTAAGTTAAAGAAAATTTTAGGGTTCATGAGAATTGTATAAATTTTGACACTTTAATCCATGATTCTTGATGAAAACTCACATGCCTTACGTTGAATATTGTCCATTTGAGTTTCAAACGTTTGTGGTATAAATTTCTGGGAGTTAAAAGTTTGGATTTTGATGATGTTGGATGATAGAACCCGTAACTGGTATTCTGCAGATTCGCCATACTTGTTTGATCGATCGATCGAACCAGAAGTATCGATCAATCGATGCATAGATCGATCGAGCTCCTTCCATCGATTGATTGACCCCTCCTGGCAGACTCATATTTCCCCTTCTAAATAGTTAAACTCAATTTAAAAGAGTAATAATCTTTGGACATCCTTATTGAAATATTTTGGGAGATAAAAGAAGACCAGTAGGACTTATTAAAAATATGAAACCTTTAATGTAAGACGAAATTTACATTCTTCGGGGATGTTTACATATAAGGGACGATGGAACTATATATTACAGTGGGGAGACACATAGGATTGTTATGTTGTAAAATAAATAAGTACCTACTGAAATTCCACTTTGGAAAGATAAGAATCCATGAGTGTTACGTAGTAAGTTGGAATAATCCCTCAAATTAAAGTAAGAAACGAACCGTTATACGTGATAACTAAATAATGAGAAATAAGGATAAATATCATAATTATGGTTTATGAGATGTACCTAAATTTGATATGGTAATAGTAGTATATTTATATGACTGTATTTATGCATATACTATATACGTGTGAAAATCATGACCGCGCTACTTGCTATCCCTGAGGTTACCGCGCTGGGACAGTCTTATCTCGATGGGCCTTTATGGGGGATATTGACTCGTACCCTAGAAGATAGAAATCCTTTGGTACAGGCTATTGGATCGATAGTAAGACGGTCCTAAGAGACGTGGGGGCATATGCTGACCTATTAGAGACTTGGAATCTATGCTTCGCCTCAATATTGTTTGTGTTTGTGTTAATACAGTTCGAGAATGATTCCAAACTTGTATTTCCCTTAGTACGAGTGATACGGGGACTGGATGGCAGAGTATGCCCGCACCATAATTATTATATGGGGTGCTGTTAGAATATATATATTATATGAGTATTTAATATATGTATTTAAATCTGGGATTTGGGAACTACCTGTTGTGTCTATGGTAAATAAGAATGGAATAATTATTTCAATTGGGGAACAAATGTTTGAAAAGTATGATATGTTACTGAGAAACTTTATTAGTAAATAAGGTTTAAATGAGAACTTTGACGTCATATAAAATTTACCTCTTAAACAATTGAATTTGTCAGCTTTAATCTTACGAGCAACCTAAGATGAGATAAGTTAAACCGTTGGGAAGGTTAGTGCGATAGGCGTGCACATTAGAAGAGAGGTGAGAATTTCTCAAGAGAGTGCCGCACTAATATGTTGTTGCATTGGCCAGTAAACAATTTAAATACTTGCTAAACAAATTTTAAATCGTTTTTACAATCGGGCTCTGACCCGTTTCCATTTTATTTTTCTCTTATATATATATGTATATAATACAGGTGACCAGCCACAGGGGCATCGTGCATAAGATCCTTTGGAAGGAACGCGCTGCAGCTTAGGTGGGAGTTGCAGGCCTTTTGTTTAGACGACCTCGTTTGTTGATTTCACTTCTAGCACTATTTATTCAGTTGGGCATGTGTCACCCTTTTTCATTATTCAGTTGCTTATCGGATATTGTAATCTATTTGATTTCCAGTATTTGTACTTTTGGATTTATTACTGTCAGGAAGTTTTCCTTTAAGTTTTAATGTTGGGATTACTTAGTTGGATGTTTAATTAATTGAATTGTTTGTTCCAGTATGTTTGTTGGCTGATCCTTAAATTATGAATTACTTAAAGTTTTAAATTATTTTTTTTAAATAAAATTTGGAAAGTAATGTCTAAAATGGTTTTGACACTTAGCTTAATTATTTAGGGTGTTTAAATTGGAAAAGTTATTTTACGACAGTGATGCTAAGAATGAACCGACTGTTCACCTTGATTATAATTTAATAAAGGACTGATCACCCGGTATTTAATTAGGCGGGGTGTCACAGGTGGTATCAGAGCATCAGGTTCTAATGTCCACAGGATCTGTACGGCTTATTTCGCTTTCAGCTTAGCATTTTTGTTATAGATCCCTATTCTAGGATTGTTGTATTCTTGCATTTACGATTACGTCTTCAGCTATTTGAGATTTGATAATAACTATAGACTAATAAATTTCTTCACGTTTTAGATGCCTCCGAGACATGCACCAAAGGATAGGCGTGCCCAAGCTGAGCAGCCAGTAGCTTCGGCTCAGGGGACAATGAATGCTAATGAGGTAGCCGCTATTATTGCTCAGGCGGTGAATGCAGCGCTAGCGGTAGTACAGCAAGCCCCACCCCAAGTTCAGGCAGTGGCGCCAGTACCTACACAACTTCCATCAGCATGGGAGCGGGTTAGGGATGCCTTTCAGAAGGCGCATCCCCCTAAGTTCTCGGGTAGTTTAGATATCATCATTATCAGCCAGTGGAAGAAAGACATACAGAGGCATCTGCGTATGTATGAGTGCTCAGACGTGCAGAAACAGTTGTTGTCTTCATTTAAGCTAGTGGGGGCCACTTTGCAGTGATGGGAATCCACCACCACCTTGGAGGAGAGGGATACTATCCCGATTCAATCATTCTAGGAGTAGTTTGACCGCAAGTCTTTTCCATCATCCGTGCAAACTGAGATGAGGCGAAAGTTACTGAACTTGAAACAGGAGAATTCTACTGTTGCTGAGTATGAAGAGGAGTTCACAAGACTTCTCACTATAGTTCCAGATGAGGCACCCACTGAGGGTAAGAAGATACTATTTTTTGTGGACGGGTTAGCTTAGAGGATCCGTCAGCACCTTATAGGGAATCTATCTCTGAGTACCTACACGGATGTACTCAATGCTGCTTTGCTACACTGCCAGGATCACCGCTTTCATCTGCAGGGAAGCAAGCGAACAGGAGAGTCCGGCCGTAGTGGCGCTAGTGGAGCACCGACATCCCAGGGGCAGACTCGTCAGCATGAGCAGAGTTCCCATCAGGGGGACCCTGCCAAGCGGTTCCGATCAGGTGATTCCAGGTAGGGATTTGGGGGATTTAGGCAGGGTCAGTAGGGCCAGCCTAATCAGCAGGGTGTCACATACAGTTTAATTTAATAATGGACTGATCACCTAGGATTAGAATAGGTGGGGTGTCAGAATGAGGAACCTTAATTTATGAGCTCCTTATCATCATTCTCACTGCCTCCTCCCTCTGAAGCATTTTTTGGAGCATATAACTTTGATCTACTTCACTCCATCTGTGGTAGGTACGCAGTCATAGTTGTCTCTTTTACGCTTCTCAATGTTAACAAGAACTTGAAGACTGCAAGACTAATAAAATGGTCTCATTGCATTAGAAAATCGAATAAGCATGTTCAAACATAATAAGCAGTTTCAGACGTCGAACAACAACATGTGTGTAATCATATGATCTAGTAGGGCTAGTGAAATGCTTATGAAGCATTGTTAGTCTAGTTAGCCTCCTGACTCAAATTTTTTCATGTGTCAACTCGGGCACGACACTAACACACTAGATGTAATAATCATATTACGTTTGCTTCAAAAATTTATCAGTGATAATACTTAAAGCATGAATCATCACTATTGTATTATGAATGTGTTGTTTGACTGTTGTATTATAAAAAATAACAGCAGTAATGTTGTTTGGCTGTTGTATTATCAACTAAACATACCACAGTGATGATTATTGATAATACATTTGTACAACTAAACATACAACAGTGATGATTATTGATAATACATTAATGTTGTACCAAAGATGGTTTGTAATCTTGAAATATTGATAATATAGCAATGAGTAAGTATACAGTAATGCTGTACCAAAAAAATTCTGATCAAATAAGGCAAACATAACCTATCATAACAACAAAATACTGAAATATTATTCAGCAAATGCGTTATCTAAACCATATAGATAACTTCACATTAACTCGAACCCTCATACCTATAATTGATAGAAAATTCTAAACTAACAGTATTAAACTTCAAAGGCAGTGAAAAGCTAATCTGGAGGCTCAATGGAACTTCAAAATGCTTTCGTTTTAAAATCCGTATGTACATAACTCTAACCAATGACAAAAAATTCTAACTTTACCACACTACATGTATTAACCTAAACTAAATTCTAGTGTCAAGAACAGGTAGCCAATAAGCACTGAACTGGTAGCAGTCCATTTTGCTCCATGAACTTGTAGAAATATGCAAGAATAATTATGTAGCTCTTAAATATATTACAAATCAAGAAAATACATCTAATCCATAAGGCCATACTCTCAAACATATACTACTTTATTATCATTTTAATTTTATCAAACATGTAAAGGACACTCAGAACTTGCCATTTTTTTTGTTTGAGACAAATAGGAACAAATATATCCCATCGAGACTACCTCTCATGCGTGTGTCGTTCAACCCCTGCACATACCTCTCACACATACACTTGTGGTCTATACTATCATTGATATTACACCATATGAGAGTATTTCTAATGATTTATTTTTTTTATAACATTTACAATCCTTTAGAAATTACTAACGGACATAAAATGTTAGAAATAGATCATATCCGTTACAATTAGGTTTTTATGTTTTTAATTTATTTTACAATATATTTTTTTCTTTTTAAATCATTTGTGAATTGGTAAAAAAATAATATTTTTATAATATTGGCGCTAACAATTGGAGCGAAAACTGTTAGCTCTTTCCCTGCCCCTCTCTCTCTCAGCCCACTCTCTCAGACCGCTCTCTCTCTCTTTCCTTGCCTTTCCTTGCCTTTCTCACATTCAGGTATTCAATTCAAGGTCTATGTATATTTTCTATGATGAGTGTATGAGAATACATACATGTATATTTTCTATGTATATGTATACAATAAATGTCAGGGATCTCAATAGTTAGGGTTTGTATTTTATTTTGATTTAGGGTTTGATTTTGAATTTTATAAATCTTGATTTAGGACTCGACAATATATATATATATATATATATATATATATATATATATATATATATATATATATATATATGGATCTAGATCTATTTGGTTTTCAAATATACAAACAGTATGTTCCACGGCTACATGATACTTCAAATTCATATTTATCGACCAAACACAAATACTCGAAATGTGAAACCCTAGAATGTCAAAGTTGGGGGATCCTAAAAACTTCTAAAAAAACATAATCTTGAAAGAAAATGTTCTATTTCATAAACATAACATTCAGTGAATATTACATTACAATTGTAAACTGAAATTTGTTGGTGTAAAGAGAAACATTTAAGTTCCCGCCACAATTTCCACAGGTAACTTCTCCACAATAGATCCAATCAAACTAATAATCTCAAGATCCTTAAACTCTCCAATTAACGATAACTCTCTTGGATCTTTTGAGAGAAAGTGTTCATAGTTTCCTTAAACAAGAATGATTGTGGTATTGAAGGAATAGGCACGTGACACATAATTAAAACTTTAAACTCTGTCATCGGTCCAAATAAATGATCTAGAATTTTCACTGAATCAGAATGACATTCTAACAGACAAAATTGAAGGTTGGGACAGTGAAAGCAATTGGGAAATTCAGTAATATTGTTGGACCCCAATGACATTACATAAGAGTGGTTGAATGTGTTAATTACAATTCTATAGATCCTACATCATCATTTACTAAAAATACATACTCCCCACTTGATTTCATTGAGGATGAAAAATCCCGAATAACATCATGCATTTTAATAGAATCTTCATTCTCACCACCCAATAATAAACAACATGATTTGAGGTTATCAACCAATGTATATGCTCTGTATCTAATATCTAACTTGGGGTGAGTCTATAGCATGAATATCTGCAATATTTTTCTTCCAAATCTCATTATTATATGTTGTTGGTGTTTGGGAATATTGAAACTGAAGTATCTATTGAAACACATATGTGCATAAATATGTTCCAAGGTAAATAAGTTGTTTTTTAATTGATATATAGGGTAGTAGATATTTGAACCATTTGTATAAAAAAAATGTTTTTCAGTGCTTTAATATATTCCATATGTATTATTGATTAATAAAATACCTTATATATTGACCAACATTAGTATGGGCGTGTCATAGGCAAGTTATATAATGGGGGTAATTGTGATGAGTTCAGCTAGACGAACTATCATGGATTCTTAAAATAATGATAATTTTATGAGGAATTTATGCGTGTTGATGTTATTATAACATCCCAAAATACAGTGGGAGACTTGGAGGTCTATGTAATACCCCAAAACAGAGGGACTATAACCACCATGTGTGTAGTGGGGGTGTAGAAATTAAAGTTACCGAAAGTGTTTCAAAAGTTTTAATATCCATAATGATGACGTAAGTAAAAGTTTTTAGGGATGAATAATTGAAATTATTCATATAAGATGCAATGAATCCAATGATTTTTTTTATTTTATCTCATTGTTCCATTAATTCTTTCTTTGGATTTTTTTTGATTCAGTTGAACGACATGCTTCTTCTACATTTCAGGTTGGGTTACAAATAGGTTTGCGAAATGGATGTTTATTATGATGTAATGTTTATGAAGTTACATAATACATGATACTATAGTGTCTTCATATCTTTTTTTTCATTAAAAATTGTTTATTCAATTCATTTTATGCCATTTCATCATTATGTGACTTTGTCATTCTTGATTTATTTTTCTTATACACTATTCACCATAGTAGATTTAGTTTTTTTTAATGATAGTTGGGATTGTTGAATTCAAAGATTATTGTTTAATATTGGTTAAGATATATCTATTTGATTATTTTACTAGTTTTTTAATGCTTAATTATGTGGTAATTTGGTGGAAACTTTTATTTCATCTTATGCAGATTGGTCAAGTCGTGGATTTTAATTCTCCAGACTCAATACTAGGTTTTTGATTCATTCTTAAAACTCCAATAAATTGTGTGGTCTACAAAAGTTGTGATATCAGGCTTGGTTGCAGAATACGAATGGGAGCATCGGGTAATCTTATCAATATGTCTCATGTATTATTTAAAGTTATATGTTTACGATTTTTTTTCTTTCAACAACTGATTGATAGGTGTTTCACCCAGTGTATAATTCTACATAATGCAAATATGTGATCATTTACATACAGGCTCTTTCAATCACAAGACAAGAGAAGAACAAATATTGCGCGAACCTGATATAATAAGCAATCATGGCTTTTGTTTTATTTTATACAAACATACTTATTAAAAAACACCATTATAACATGATTAACAAGATTACGAATTGTCATTGGAAACATTGCATCTTATGTGAATAATTTTTTTAACATTTATTATAGGCTAATACTTGTGTTATAAATGGATGCGGGAATTGTAAATGGATGCAGGAAGCATACTCCTTGTCCTCTGAACCATTGTAATCAATCTCCTATTTCGTTGTTTGGTGCAACCAAGAAGATGGATGTCCCCGCTCTAAAGTTTATTAGGAGGTTAAGAAGATGAAATAGTTGATGTGTATTTCAAAGTAAAAAATAATTTTTATCTTTGTATTTTGGTGCAGTGGAAAATATCTCTAAGGAAAAATTGTTTCTTTCTTTATTTATTTGTTATGTTGAGATTATTAGTGGATATACAACTTAGGTGGTGCCCTAGATCGTTGGGTATATATATATTTTTTGCATATTAGGTATTTTCTAACGGACTATAAACGTTAGTATCTACCATTTGTAACGGTTTAGATCTATTAGAAAATTATATACTAATATAAATAGTAAAACAATGAGTTACAAAAGTAACAGTTTTTGTTATTTGTCACGGTTATTGTCTGTTATAAATCGAACATTTCCAAAGGTTTCAATCCGTTATAAATAATAAATTTACTAATGGTTTATATCCGTTAGAAATTGCATTTCCAACACATTATTCGTAAAGGATATATCCGTTAGAAAATTAATTCCTAACACTAAAGATCCATTAGTAAACTATCATTTTGGTGTAGTATTAACTACTGAAACAAACAAACAACCATACAACAAAAATTGGAAAACTGACAACAAAACATTCAAGAACAATTACATTTTAAAATACCTACTCAAAACACGATTTCACCCACTTTATTTCTTCATAAACCATCTTGTCAACCCAACCAAACCCATTTAATAAAGCAAAAAAACTTATTATGGAAATAATATCCAACAACTTCAAATAATGTTAATGCAAACTATTTAGCACTACAATATGTAAATGTTCATTGAAGTAGATGTGCATAAGTTAAACATTCACGAATAAATTTTAATGTAAATAAGTAAAAAAGCATAAAAACATACAAGAATACCAGAGTTTGCCAAGCAAAACCTCTGAAATGTCCCAAAACTGTGAAACCCAATGTGACACCTCCCCTAAGTAAATACCGGGCGATCACTCCTTTATTAAATTAAAATCAAGGTGAACAGTTGGTTCATTCTTAGCATCACTGTCGAAAAATAACTTTTCCAATTTAAACACCCTAAATAATTAAGCTAAGTGTCAAAACCATTTTTAGACATTGCTTTCCAATGTTATTTTATAAATCAAGGTTTAAAACTTGCATAATTCACAATTAAATAGTCACATCACAACTATCCTGGAACATACAATCCAAAATAATCAAACATTCAACTAATTGAATCCAACATTTAAACTTAAATGAAAACATTCTGACAATAATAAATCCCAAAGAGTAAAATACTGGAAATAATTGAATCACAATGTCCGCTAAAAACTGAATAATGGAAAGGGTGACACATGCCCAACTGAATAAATAGTGTTAAAAGTGGAATCAAGAAAGGAGGTCATCTAAGCAAGAGTCCTGCAACTCCCACCTAAGCTGCAGCGTGTTCCTTTCAAAGGATCCTATGCAAGATGCCCCTGTGGCTGGGCACCTGTAATATATACATATATATACAAGAGAGAAGAGAAAATGGAAACGGGTCAGAGCCCGATTGTAAAAATAATTTAAAATTGGTTTAGCAAGTATTTAAAATGTTTACAGGCTAATGCAACAACATATTAGTGCGACACTCTCTTGAGAAATTCTCACCTCTCTTCTAATGTGCACGCCTATCGTACTAATCTCCCCAATGGTTTATCTTATCTTATCTTATCTTAGGTCGCTCGTAAGATTTAAACTGAACAATTCAACCGTTTAAGAAGTAAATTTCATTTAATAACAATGCTCTCATTTTAACTTTATTTGTGAATAAAGTTTCCCAGTAATATACTATACTTTCAAAACACGTATTCCTCAATTGGAATCATTATTCATTTCTTACTTACCATAAACACAGTAGGAAATTCCCAAATTTCAGAATTTAATATGGATATTAAATACTCATAATATATATATATATATATATATATATATATATATATATATATATTATAACAGCACCCCACATAAAAATTATGGTGCGGGCATACTCTGTTATCCAGTCCCCGTATCACTCGTACTAAGGGAAATACAAGTTTGGAATCTCTCTCGAACTGCATTAACACAAACACAACAATAGTGAGGCGAAGCATAGAGTCCCGGTCTCTAAGAGGTCAGCACATGCCCCCACGTCTATTAGGCCGTCTGACTATCGATCCGATTAGCCTGTACCAAAGGATCTCTATCTTCTAGGGTACGAGTCAATATCCCCCATAAAGGTCCCATCGAGATAAGACTATCCCAGTGCGATAACCTCAGGGATAGTAAGTAGCGCGGGCATGGTTTTCACACGTATATAGTACATGCATAAACACAGTCATATAAATATACTACTACTACTACCATATCAAATTTTGGTACATCTCATAACGCATAATTATGCTATATATCCTTATTTCTCGTTATTTAATTATCACTTATAATGGTTCGCTTCTTACTTTAATTTGTGGAATTATCCCAACTTATTAAGTGACACTCATGGATTCCTATCCTCCCAAGTGTAATTTTCAGTAGGCACTCATTTACTTTCCAACGTAACTACCTTACTCATCTCCCCCCTTTAATACATAATTTAAACGTCCCTTATACGTAAACATATCCAAAAATGTGAATCTCATTCTACATTAAAGGTTTCATATTTTTATTAAGTCCCACTGGTCTTCTACACCTCCCCAAAATATTTTATTAAAGATTTCCAAAGAGTATTTCTCATTTAAATTGAATTCGACTATTTAGAGGGGAAAATAAGAGTCTACCAGGAGGGGTCGATCGATCGATCGACACTCCTGGTTCGATCGATCGATCAAACAGGTATGGAGAATTCTGAAGATTAATAGTTACGAGTTCTATAATCCAACATCAACCAAATCCAGATTTTTCACACCCAAACTCCTAAAAATTCGTATTACAAACATTATAAACCCAAGTTAAACATCTTCTACGTAAAGCATGCGAATTTTCATTAATATCCATGGATTAATAGGCCAAAACTTATATCAATTTCAAGAACCCTAGAAATTTCTTTAACTTTGTTCTAATCAGTCTTTTTCTAGAATTTCTAATTCTAATCCATCATAAATCCGTGGTTAAACCTCTACATATGAAGGGGATTTCCAGATTATCATTCATATCATTACTACATGCAATTTTTCTAACTCCAACATGGGTTTTCTTCTATAAAACTCATCCTAATCATCCCTAGACTAACATGAGTGATGAATTAACGAAATTAAGCAAGATAAATACTTGCCTGGGAATTTCAAAGTTCTGATTTGTGGACGAATTTGGTGTTGTTGCGTTCCTCGTCTCGCGATCTACGTGTTGGTGGTGGTGGCGGTGCAACCGGATGGATTTTTGGCCTTGGATTGCTTGGGAAGCTTTCTACCTTCCTCTCTAATGGCCGTTCTAAGGTTTTGAGTCTGCTAACCCTAAGGGACCATTCCAAATGGCTGATATAGCCTAATAAATTTCGTGAGTTTAATTACCCAAAATGCAAAATCTTCAAAATGCTCTCCCGGGATGCTAAATAGGCCTAAAATCGCTCCGAGACCCAAACTAAACCCCCGGGTACACTTTTCTGACTATCTCGACCCTTACGGACACTTTGGCGCACTCAAAATGACCATACGAGTGACTTATAATTTATTCACTTTTATTACTCAATATTTAGTCCCGACGCGACGCAGGCGCGTCCCGACTCAAATTTCCAAAATTATCATTTTATTCACTCGTGACATTTAATAGTACCAATATTATATTACTTTACTCATTAGTAATATTCAACAAGTTTACAATGATTACTAACTCTCGTCACGTTAGTAATTAAAAACAATTAATTTTCGGATTTGTATTAAATTAATAACTCACATTAAATTTAATAAATCCCCAAATTTAGAAAGCATAAAAATACGGGGTATTACATACTTCCCCCCTAATAACGAAATTTCATCCCAAAATTCGAAAAATAAGGCATACTTGGTAAGAATAAATCTGGGTATCTCTTGCGCATATCTGCCTCGTGCTCCCAGGTGGATTACTCCACATTATGATGCTCCCACTAGACCCGTACAAGTGGAATTACCTTCGACCTCAATCTCCTCTCGCTATGGTCTAGGATAGCCACTGGTCTCTCCTCGTAAGAGCTGTCAGGCTGTAAGTCTATCTCATCTATCGCGATGTGGGTGTGGGCTATATCATCCCGAAGGTATCGTCTCAACGACGAGACGTGGAATACATCATGGATGCGATGCAAGTGCTCTGGCAGTCCCAACCTGTATTCTACTAGCCCAATCCTCTTGATAATGAAAAATGGTCCCACGTACCTCGGGGCTAATTTTCATTTCTTCCCGAACCTAATCGCTCCTTTCATAGGATATACACACAGTAACACTTGGTCCCCCACATTAAACTCTCGGAAGAACCGTTTCGCATCGGTGTAGCTTTTCTGCCTGTCCTGGGCTACTCGAATACGACCCCTGATCATCTCAATCCTCGCGGAGGTTTCCTGAATCACCTCTGGTCCTAGAAACTTGTTATCTCCCACCTCTAGCCAACAAATTGGAGAACGAAAAGGCATGCCATACAAAGCCTCGAATGGAGCCATGCCAATCGTGAACTGATAAGAGTTATTATAAGCGAACTCTACCAGTGGAAGATGTGGCTCCCAACCTCCTCTAAAATTAAGAACACACATGCGTAGAATATCATCCAACATCTGATTAGTACGCTCTGTCTGTCCATCTGTCTGTGGGTGATTAGCTAAACTCAGCCTCAACTCAGTACCCATAGCCTCCTGAAATCTCTCCCAGAAATGCGACACGAAAATCTTGTCTCTATCTGACACAATATTCAGGGGCACCCCATGTAATCTGACAATCTCAGCAATGAATAACTGAGCATATTGACTCGTGGTATAGTCTGTCCGCACTGACAGAAAATGAGCCACCTTGGTGAATCGGTCCACAATCACCCAGATGGAGTCGTGGCTCCGCTGTGATGTAGGCAATCCTGTAATAAAATCCATGGAAATACTCTCCCACTTCCACGCGGGTATTTGCAATGGATGAAGCAACCCTGACGGTTTCTGATGGTCCACCTTTACCAGCTGGCAGGTAGAACACTTGGACATGAACTCATCAATATTCTTTTTCATCCCACTCCACCAGTATTGCCGTCTCATATCCTGGTACATCTTATCTCCCCCAGGATGTACTGCAAATCGGGACCCGTGAGACTAGGTCATCACTGCATGACGCAAGTTTGCTCCTTCTAGAACCACCAATCTCCCATTGAACCTCAAACCCCCATCAGAACTAACAGAATAGGACTCGGCACTCTCGGCTAAAAGTCGTACAATCTGCTCCTGGCAAAACGGGTATGCGGTCTGTGCCTATATCACCCTCGTAATAATCTCGGGTGTCACTGTCATGACAGATATGAAGGAATGGGATACTGCATCCTGGTGACCCAACTCTTTCCACTTTGCTTTCCAGATGTCTGCTACATCATCTACCGATCTACGGCTCAATGCATCGGCAACTACGTTGGCTTTCCCCGGATGGTACTGTATGTCGAACTAATAGTCCTTAACAAACTCTAACCACCTGTGCTGACGCATATTCAGCTCTCGCTGAGTAAACAGGTACTACAGTGACTTGTGGTCTGTGAATAAGCGGAATTTCTCCCCCAATAAATAGTGCCTCCAAATCCTTAATGCAAAAATGACCACTGCTAACTCTAGGTCGTGGGTGGAGTAATTCTTCTCATGCGGCTTTATCTTGCGGGAGGCAAAAGCTATAGCCTTCTCCTCTTGTTGAAGCACTCCCCCAGGTCCCCGTAAAGAGGTATCGATGTAAACCAGGTATTCCATGCTCGGTTTAGGAAAAGCAAGGACCGGTGCTGAAGTAAGCTTGTCTTTCATCTTGTCGAAAGCCAACTGACAAGCATCGTCCCAAACATATGGAACCCCCTTGCGAGTCAGGTTCGTCAACAGACCCGCTATTTTGGAGAACCCCCAAATGAATCTCCTGTAGTATCCGGATAATCCCAAGAAACTACGCACTTTCGTCGGTGTCCTGGGCTATCCCCACTCCCTCACCGCTAACACTTTACTCGGGTCAACTGCTATCCCCTGTTCAGAAACAACATGCTCCAAGAACTGTACTTCCCGCAACTAGAATCTGCACTTCTCGTACTTAGCATACAGCTGATGCTCTTGTAGAGTCTGAAGAACCTGCCTCAAGTGCTCGACATGCTCCTCCTCGGAGTGTCAATATATCAGAATGTCTTCTATGAAGACGATGAAAAACTGATCCAAGAACTCTCTGAACACTCGGTTCATCAAGTCTATGAATACGGCTGGAGCATTTGTGAGGCCAAATGGCATCACTCTGAACTCATAGGACCCATATCTCGTCAAGAAAGCAGTCTTTGAAACATCCTGCTCCCTAATACGTAGCTGATGGTACCCCGACCTGAGATCTATCTTCGAAAAGAAAATTGCTCCCCTCAGCTGGTCGAACAGATCATCGATTCGAGGCAATGGATACTTGTTCCGTATCGTGACCTTGTTCAGTTCTCGGTAGTCCACACATAGCCTTAGTGAACCGTCCCTCTTTTTCACAAATAAAAATGGAGCGCCCCAAGGTGAGGTACTCCTGCGAATGAAGCCCTGACCTAACTGTTGTTCTATCTGATCTCGTAACTCTCGCATCTCTACCGGAGCCATACAGTATGGAGCGCGTGCTATCGTCCGAATATCCGGTAATAAATCTATGACAAAGTCTATCTCTCGATTGGGGGGTAGGCCTGGTATCTCCTGAAATACATCGAAATACTCACGTACTACTGGGATCGAGTCTAAGGGAATCACAACCTCCTTAGAGGTATCCTCCTCTAAGTAATACAAATGAGCGGTCGAGCCTCCCTCTGGGCATGGCATCGCCACTACAAACATCTCTTGCCCCGGAATGGCAAAGACAATACTCCCACCAAAATAATATATCATGGCTCTGTAAACTGCGAGCCAATCCATATCGATAATAACATCGTGCTCATGCATATCTAAGACTAACATGTCTACTAGTAATACCAAGATACCAATATCTACCCCCACACCCCGACATATAAAGAAAATAAGAGAACCATTTCCCAGTGGTGAGTCTACACACGTCACAGTGCTCTCTGTTGTGTCTAATAACCCTAAGGCCTTCGCAAAATGAGTAGCTATAAAATAGTGTGTCGCCCCAGTATCAAATAAAACCCGACCCATAGTACCATGGATAGGAAACATACCCTCAATCGTGGGTGGTGCCTGCGGAGCTGCTGCCTGGTGGACGTTATAGACACGTCTGTACTGTAACTGCCCCTGCTGCATTGGAGCGGCTGGTAGGGCTGGTACCTGAGCTAGTGCTGGGAGGGCTGCTAAAAAAAGTGGCCTCTGTGGCTCATTACGGGCACCCTGCTACTGTGGGGCCCTATCACCCTCTGGGCAATCCTAGCTCTTATGGCCATTTTTGCCGCACACAAAACATCGGCCTCTAAAATTTCCTCCCCTCTGACCCTGCTGACCACGGCCCTGATGGCCGTTGCCGCCCCGCCACTGCCCCTGTTGGCCCTGATGAAAACGCTGTTAGCCTGTTGCTGGCGGTGTTGTCCTTGCTGGCCCTACTGACCATGCCTATATCCCCCAAATCCCTGCTTGGAATCACCTGATCAGAACCGCTTGGCAGGGTCCCCCTGATGGGAACTCTGCTCGTGCTGATGAGTCTGTCCCTGAGATATCGGTGCTCTATTAGCACCACTACCCCCTGTCCTTCCCTACTGGCATAACTCTCATGCTCGCTTGCTTCCCTACAGATGGAAGCGATGATCCTAGCAGTGTAGTAAATAAGCATTGAGTACATCTGTGAAGGTACTCAGAGACAAATTCCCTATAAGGTTCTGACGGATCCTCCAAGCTAACCTGTCCACAAACAACATTATCTTCTTACCCTCAGTGGGTACCTCATTTGGCACTATAGTGAGAAGTCTCGTGAACTCCTACTCATACTCAGCAACAGTAGAATTCTCCTGCTTCAAGTTCAGTAACTTTTGCCTCATCTCGGTTTGCACGGCGGGTGGAAAATACTTGCGGTCAAACCGCTCCCAGAATAACTGAATCAGAATAGTATCCCTCTCGTCTAAGGTGGTGGTGGACTCTCACCACTGCAAAGCGGCCCCCACTAGATTAAAGGAAGCCAACAACTGTCTTTGCACGTCTGTGCACTCATACATACGAAGATGCCGCTGGATATCTTTCTTCCATTGGCTGACCATGATGATATCTGAACTACCCGAGAACTCAGGGGGATGCACCTTCTGAAAGGCATCCCTAACTCGCTCCAGTGCTGATGGAAGATGTGCAGGTACTGGCGCCATTGCCTAAATCTGGGGTGGAGCCTGTTGTACTACAGCTATCGCGGCATTCACCGCCTGAGCAACAATAGCGGCTACCTCATTAGCATTCATCGTTCCCTGAGCCGGAGCTGCTGGCTGCTCGGCTTGGGCACGCCTATCCTTTGGTGCACGTCTCGGAGGCATCTGAAACGTGAAGAAATTTTATTAGTCTACAGTTATTATCAAATCTTAAATAGCTGAAGACATAATCGTAAAAGCAAGAGTACAACAATCCTAACATAGGGCTCTATAACAAAAATGCTAAGCTGAAAGCGAAATAAGCCGTACAGATCCTAAGGACACTAGAACCTGATGCTTTGATACCACCTGTGACACCCCGCCTAATTAAATACCGGGCGATCACTCCTTTATTAAATTAAAATCAAGGTGAACAGTTGGTTCATTTTTAGCATCACTGTCGAAAAATAACTTTTCCAATTTAAACACCCTAAATAATTAAGCTAAGTGTCAAAACCATTTTTAGACATTACTTTCCAATGTTATTTTATAAATCAAGGTTTAAAACTTGCATAATTCACAATTAAATAGTCACACCACAATTATCCTAGAACATACAATCCAAAATAATCAAACATTCAACTAATTGAATCCAACATTTAAACTTAAATGAAAACATTCTGACAATAATAAATCCCAAAGAGTAAAATACTGGAAATAATTAAAGCACAATGTCCACTAACAACTGAAAAATGGAAAGGGCGACACATGCCCAACTGAATAAATAGTGTTAAAAATGGAATCAAGAAAGGAGGTCGTATAAGAAAGAGGCCTGCAACTCCCACCTAAGCTGCAACGCGTTCCTTCCAAAGGATCCTATGTAAGACGCCCCTGTGGCTGGGCACCTGGAATATATACATATATATACAAGAGAGAAGAGAAAATGGAAACGGGTCAGAGCCCGATTGTAAAAATGATTTAAAATTTGTTTAGCAAGTATTTAAAATGTTTACAGGCCAATCCAACAACGTATTAGTGCGACACTCTCTTGAGAAATTCTCACCTCTCTTCTAATGGGCACGCCTATCGTACTAATCTCCCCAATGGTTTATCTTATCTTATCTTAGGTCGCTCGTAAGATTTAAACTGAAAAATTCAACCGTTTAAGATGTAAATTTCATTTAATAACAATGCTCTCATTTTAACTTTATTTGTGAATAAAGTTTTCCAGAAATATACTATACTTTCAAAACATGTATTCCTCAATTGGAATCATTATTCATTTCTTACTTACCATAAACACAGTAGGAAATTCCCAAATTTCAGAATTTATAATAGATATTACATACTCATATAATATATATATTCTAACAGCACCCCACATAAAAATTATGGTGCGGGCATACTCTGCTATCCAGTCCCCTTAACACTCGTACTAAGGGAAATACAAGTTCTGAATCTCTCTCGAACTGTATTAACACAAACACAACAATATTGAGGCGAAGCATAGAGTCCCGGTATCTAAGAGGTCAGCACATTCCCCCACATCTCTTAGGTCGTCTGACTATCAATTCGATTAGCCTGTACTAAAGGATCTCTATCTTCTAGGGTACGAGTCAATATCCCCCATAAAGGTCCCATCGAGATAAGACTGTCCCAGCGCGATAACCTCAGGGATAGCAAGTAGCGCGGGCATGGTTTTTACACGTATATAGTATATGCATAAACATAGTCATATAAATATACTACTACTACCATATCAAATTTTGGTACATCTCATAACCCATAATTATGGTATATATCCTTATTTCTCGTTAATTAATTATCACTTATAACGGTTCGCTTCTTACTTTAATTTGTGGAATTATCCCAACTTATTAAGTGACACTCGTGGATTCCTATCCTCCCAAGTGTAATTTCAGTAGGCACTCATTTACTTTCCAACATAACTACCTTACTCATATCCCCCCTTTAATACGTAATTCAAACGTCCCGTATACGTAACATCTCCAAAAATGTGAATCTCATTCTACATTAAAGGTTTCATATTTTTATTAAGTCCTACTGGTCTTCTACACCTCCCCAAAATATTTTATTAAGGATGTCCAAAGAGTATTTCTCATTTAAATTGAATTCAACTATTTAGAGGGGAAAATAAGAGTCTGCTAGGAGGGGTCAGTCGATCGATAGCAGGGGCTCGATCGATCGATCGACACTCCTGGTTTGATCGATTGATCAAACAGGTATGGCGAATTCTGCAGATTAACAGTTACAGGTTCTATAATCCAACATCAACCAAATCCAGATTTTTCACACCCAAATTCCCAAAAATTCGTATTACAAACATTATAATCCCAAGTTAAACATCTTCTACGTAAAGCATGCGAATTTTCATCAATATCCATGGATTAATAGGCCAAAACTTATATCAATCTCAAGAACCCTAGAAATTTCTTTAACTTTGTTCTAATCAGTATTTTTCCCGAATTTCTAATTCTAATCCATCATAAATCCATGGTTAAACCTCTACATATGAAGGGGATTTCTAGATTATCATTCATATCATTACTACATGCAATTTTTCTATCTCCAACATGGGTTTTCTTCTATGAAACTCATCCTAATAATTCCTAGACTAACATGAGTGATGCATTAACGAAATTAAGCAAGATAAATACTTACCTGGGAATTTCAGAGTTCTGATTTGTGGGCGAATTTGGTGTTGTTTCGTTCCCCGTCGCGCGATCTACGTGTTAGTGGTGGTGGCGGTGCAACCAGATGGATTTTTGGCCTTGGATTGCTTGGGAAGCTTTCTACCTTCCTCTCTAATGGCCGTTCTATGGTTTTGAGTCTGCTAACCCTAAGGGACCATTCCAAATGGCTGATATAGCCTAATAAATTTCGTGGGTTTGATTACCCAAAAATGCAAAATGTCCAAAATGCCCTCCCGGGATGCTAAATAGGCCTAAAAAAGTTCCTAGACCCAAACTAAACCCCCGGTACAATTTTCTGACTATCTCGACCTTTCCGGACACTTTGGCGCACTCAAAACAACCATACGAGTGACTTATAATTTATTCACTTTTATTACTCAATATTTAGTCCCGACGCGACACGGGGGCGTCCCGACTCAAATTTCCAAAATTGTTATTTTATTCACTCGTGATATTTAATAGTACCAATATTATATTACTTTACTCATTAGTAATATCCAACAAGTTTCCAATGATTACTAACTCTCGTCACATTAGTAATTACAAATAATTAATTTTCGGATTTGTATTAAATTAATAACGCACATTAAATTTAATAAATCCCCAAATTTAGAAAGCATAAAAATACGAGGTATTACACCCAACTTGTCAAGCAAAAATCAATGAAATCTAAAACCTGAGCCAAGAAACCAAAAATCGATCCAAGAGACCAAATCTATAACCAAAGAATGTAAATAAGTAAAAGAATACCTTATTAACCCGTCAAGCAAAAATCGATGAAATCCAAAACTTGATCCAAGAAACCAAAAATTTAGTGATTAAATCAGGCCAAGAAACCAAATTCGAAACCAAAAATCGATCTAAAAATGTAAATAAGTACGATTACATGATCAATAAATCGAACCTTGACATGGGAAGTAAGAGGTGAGAGGCTGATAGGTGAGAGGGTTTGTGAGGGTCTTCGTAAGCTAGGAAGAAATGGCGTGAGAAAGAAACAAAGTTCGGGGGGAAATAAAAAGCGAAAATGGTATTGGAGAAACCAAAAGAAAAAAAGGTACGGGGAAAACCCAAAAAAAAATGTAAATTTAAAATTAATGGAAAGAGTTGATCTTGACCCCCCATTTTGTAAAAATGTGGAATTCATCTTCATCGTTAAAAAGCGTACAAAATTCAAAAACTTTCAATATATATATATATAAGGAAAGGTTCATAAGCTAACATAAAAGATGAACATTTTATTGAATCTTAACAAAAAAAACCTAATACCCAATCATTTTTAATTCCTATGTTGCATTTGGTCCGCACCAGCGGCTACGGACACACGTGGTTTTTAATACACCCACACACGTATCTATTTCCGTTGGCGCGGACTAATTACAACATAGGAATTAAAATTTATTTGGTGTTAAGTGTTTTTTGTTAAAGTTCATTAAAATGTTCATCTTTTATGTTCACTTCAGAACCTCTCCCTGTACACACACACACACACAAAATATTGCTCTTGTGTGAACTGTCCAGCATATTAATAGTGCAGACTGGACTGGATATGTGTCACCTGATCGTGAGCCCAGAAAAGAGAGAGAGTGTCGATAATTTTGAAAATAATTTCTGGGCTCACCGTCAGGCGACACATATCCAGTCTGCACTGTTAATATGCAGGACAATACACACAAGAGCAGTACACATATGTCCAGTCTATATATATATATATATATATATATATATATATATATATATATATATATATATATATATATATATATATATATACACACACAAAGAGAGAGAGAGAGGGTTTTAAGTGAACCAAAATAATGAACTTTTTAATGACCCTAATAAAAAATTAAAAAATAACCACATCAATTTTAATTCCTTTTTGTAATTGGTCTGGGCCAGTAGCAACGGATATGCGTGCTTTTTAATGCTTACACACACACCCCCTGACAAACCTTACCCCCCAACCCATCTGTTGAAATGGGTAATGATAATGGTTTTTGAAAATAGTTGCTGAATTTGGGCAAATTGGTTTGTGGATTATTATAGGGTTTAAATGTCTTCGGTTTGGAGGGTCAAAGGTAGGTGGCGGGTTATGGGCAACCGGGTTTATCTCGATTTGGTTGAAATAGGTTCTAGTAGCTCAAATCGGGTTCACATCGGGTCGCCGGAGTGTTTGGCAAGTATCTCAGGTGGTTATTGGTAAATCGATTTCACTGGATCCGGGTTGAGGGGTTGCCATAGTCGATGGGTATACGGGCAAGGTTGGTCGAGCTCATCGGGGTTGTGGATTTTGACAGGGGGTCGTGGATAGTTCAAAGTGGTTAGCCTAAGTGTTGGATTGGCTATGGAAAATCAATGGTGTTGGATCGGCGGGGTGGGTAATCCAGAGTGGTTAGCTGAAGTTTTGTTGTGTATTGGGGGTGGGGGTGGGTGGGCCAAGGGAGGGGGTAAGGTGGAAATAGGGTCGAAATGAATTTTGTATCACATGCATATCAGTTGCCACTAGCGCAGACCAAATACAGCAAGAAATTAAAATTGGTTGGGTTATTTTTTAAAGTCTTATTAGGTTTATTATTTTGATTCATTTAAGAACCTCTGTGTGTGTGTGTGTGTGTGTGTGTGTGTGTACACACTTTTCCCCATTTATGAACCTACAAACTTGGCGTCCATTCAAATTGAGAGACCAAATAGGGAATCAATTCTCATAAACAAATTCATAGACATGTCCCTTCCTTTTTATATTAGAAGTAAAGAAAAAAGAATAAAACGACATACTAATTCATTTGGAAACCAATATTTGGGTGTGTAATGGTTATGTGGATGTATCTTTTAGTGTTGAAATGAAATTTCCTACTTATACTCTTAAGAAACTTTAGATACACTCTTGTGAAATAACCATGTGGATGGAGAGATAAATGAAATAATTAAAGAATATATATCTATATTATACCTCCAATACAATAGTATTAGAGGTATAATGTGTGTGTGTGTGTGTATACACACACTTTTCCCCATTTATCTACCTACAAACTTGGCGTCCATTCAAATTGAGAGACCAAATAGGGAATCAATTCTCATAAACAAATTCATAGACATGTACCTTCCTTTTTATATTAGAAGTAAAGAAAAAAGAATAAAACGACATACTAATTCATTTGGAAACCAATATTTGGGTGTGTAATGGTTATGTGGATGTATCTTTTAGTGTTGAAATGAAATTTCCTACTTATACTCTTAAGAAACTTTAGATACACTCTTGTGAAATAACCATGTGGATGCAGAGATAAATGAAATAATTAAAGAATATATATTTATATTATACCTCTAATACAATAGTATTAGAGGTATAATGATCATTTAATAATTCGAACTCCCTTTTCTTTATAATTTTTTTGGGGGAATATCAAAGGGTTCCTCTTCTTTCGGCTAATTTTGGTTCCATTCACCTCTACCTATTGAGAAAAACTATTTATGTAGTCTCCAACCTCTATACATATATACATTAAATTAGAATATGTAAAGGTTTCATTGCAACCTTTATATATGGAGATTTCCACCTCTTTTATGTGTGTTCTTCTTCATGTACTCCTATCAGTCCATTCCTCTTCAAACACAAACTCTTACTTTAAAAACTTACTTTCAAAAGAAACACGATTGGCCAAAAGTTTGGCATTATTATTAAAACCCAAATCAATTCACTTGTGTGATCTATCACCATCTTTCAGCAACTTACCAGTATATATGATTAATCAAATCTGGTTCATAATCAAGTCTCTTTGCAACCTCTTCTCTTAAAATGGGTTTTTTTCATTTTATTCCTCAAGATTCATCCAAGAGTTTGGATTCCAAGAAATCGAACATATACTGAAGGAAAAAAAATTAATTCGGATTTTGGTTCAAAGATATGCGACAGAGATGGACAAGGTCTTCCATCGGCTATAGTATATAACTTATCACCATTGTCATCTTGTAAGGACATTATTTTTATTGTCCGTTATCAATTGAGTATGTTGTATACCGTTACAACCATCGACAAATGTTCAAGAACACATATGCAATAAGCAGGATCTAAATTTCAAGTTTTCTTCAACATTCAGGCCTCTGCAAGTTTAACTTTGGTAAGGTTGTGTTTTAAGTACCTTAGCATTTCACTTAGAATATTAGGATAACTTTTATAAATAAAAAAAATCTAAGTGTTGGAGCAGAGTTTTTGTTCAAAATATTTTTTTATAAGTGTTGAGGCGGACTATTTTCTAAAGAAACAAAAAATATTATTTTTTTATTTTTTGGTTCGAGCGACATACCGGCTCGTTCGAGCGACATCCTATCTCGTGCAAAGCTTGTTCGAGCGACGCGGGTCCCGGTTCGAACGAGATCATGTTTTCGTTCGAGCGAGTTGCCGCATTAGATTTTCTATAAATTGATTTTTTTCAACTGCGTTTTAGAGCAGAAGACTTGAGATTACTGTTTTACGAAAACTGGTACTCTAAAAACATTTGTCTTCTCATTTTAAAGGTTTTAATCCTTGTTTTCAATTCACAGTTCGTCCCAATAGTTTATGCGAGTTATTTTGGAACCCAATAACACATCTTGAGTTAAGTTTCTCTTGTAGAGATGATCTCTAATATTGATCTAGGTGCCTCTTGAGGGAGGTACTGGGCTGACGTTGACTACGTGTCCAAGGAAGTTCTTGTGGGTATTCCTGGGCTGATTCAAGACTGCGAGTGGATCTTGTGTGGTTAATTCAGGACTGAGGTTCTTGAGAGTTTGTTGCGATAAATTCTTTGTAGATTTCATTGTAATCATTGTAAGTATTATAGTGAAATAAAGGTTTTGCCCAAAAGGGTTTTCCCTGAAATCAATGAGTCAGTAATTTTATTTGTAATGGCATGATCACTACACCTAAGTGTTTGTCTAGGAATGAAATAAAATTGGTCATTGTTAATTTGGATTACAAATTGACACTTGATTAAATAGGGGTTTAAATTGGGAGTTTGTGAATTCGTGTTTTAAATCAGTATCACACTTACGAGCTATTTACAAATTGGTATCAGAGTAGGTTACACTAATTTATTATGTATTCCTATTTCTGCAAAAAATTTGTGATATTGATTTTTTTTGAAAATCTATTTTGTGAAAAGACGTAATTTTTTCGATGGATCACTTATATAATCGGATGCCCATTTTTTACGGGTCTAATTATGCCTATTGGAAAGCACATATGAGATCACAATCAAAGGCCATTGATGAACTCATTTGGGTAGTTTGTGAAAGAGGGTGGATGCTTCCCACTATCACTGTAGACAACGTAACATCTTTAAAACCTGTGACTATCTGGATTGAGGATGAATTTAAATCGAGCACTTATAATTTAGTGGGTTGAGTGCAATTTCTAGTGTTGTCACTCCTGAGGAGTTTCGTCGTATTATGACGTGCACCACGTCAAAAGAAGCATGGGGAATTTTACAACTTACCCACTAAGGCACTAATGCGGTCAAAGAGTCTAAAATTCAAATTTAACTACTCAATTTGAAACAATTACCATACTTGAATCTCAATGTTTTGATGATTTTTATGTACATGTATCTGACATGTCAATACTAATTTCAATCTTGGTGAGCCTATACCTCATGGGCGAGTGGTTAATTTTTTTTTATGATTGCTTCCTAAACTTTTTATTCCAAAGTGACTGTTTTGCATACCTTAGGTAATTTGGACGATTCAAAATAAAAAGAGCTAGTAGGAGACCTCCAGACATATATAATTGACATATTCTCTGACACTATCAAGCCTAAGGGTAGAGGGATAACACTTTGATCCCAGTCTAGGAAGGGAGAGGAAGTGTCCACGAGAGAGAAGAAAACGAAAGTGAAAGATTGTGAGTCCAACTCTGAGGGTGAGGTCGATTTTGATATGGCCATGCTTGCTAATTTTTTTAAAAAGTTTATCTCATTTTCAAAACAAAATTCTTCTAATAAAAGATTTTTTGAGAAAAGAAAAAGTGAGGCCAAAGAGAGCGGTAAGAAAAAAGGTGAGAAGGAGGAAGAAGAGAAGTGTTTTGAGTGTTAGGTTAGGGGCTATAGATCTCTTAAGTGTCCCACTAGGCTAAGGAGAAAGGGCAAGAAAATTTCCTTGCCAACCACTCTTAGTGATAATGAGGAACAGGTGAAAGATTTCGAGGATGAGTCTTTACATGGAAAATTTATCGCCTTTTCAGTTAGCCACGTGAGCACACTCAGTTTGTCCCATGACGATGAGCATAATTGTGCACGTGAGATTCCTGAGGAGGATGAGAGGATGATAGTTTGACTGGTTTGAGTGAGGGCGATAGTGAGTGTAAAAGTGGACATTAGAGTGAGCTCCAAATTGCCTTTAGAGATTTTTACGCCGAGACCTTAAAGACTAAGAAATTGAATAAGGAGTTAGGTCTTAGGGTGAGAGATTTGGAGAAATAGTTAGATGTTTTGAGGGTGTTCGAGGGGAAAGCAGGTCAACTCGAGAAGGTGAAAGTTTCTTTGAGTAAATAGTTGATTGCTTTACATCGGAAAAATAGTTATTTGACCCGCACGGTGTCTAACGACACATGTATCCCAATTCGAAAGTAATCTCGGAAGGTCAAAGTCCCTTTAGAGAACGAATCTAATAAGGTTGGAAAGATGGTTCTCAATCCCGTTTTGGGTAGTGGTAAGTGTTTAGGAAAAGTTCATGACGGTGCATCCACTTCCTTTGTTGCACCCGAGTCGGTTCCCGCTTTAGTGATAGATTCTCATAGCTGTCAAACCGAGCCACCTAGGCATATCATACCTGATAGGAGAGTGAATATGAGACGTTTTGAGAGAGGTATACCTAGAACTGTTTATGTTTGCACACACTACAATAAGAGAGGACACCGTAGGGAGTTTTACTTTAAGTGGGGTTATGTGTCACATTTTACAACTACACATGTCCACACACATGCACCCACACATGATGCTCCTGATGATTACATGAGAGAGTTTGCACATATTAGGGAGCAGGTAAGGTTTTTAGTCAAGACTTTGCATGACTTGATGGATATTTTTCATAGGATTTCACCACCTTTAGAAAACTCCACCGCACCTAACGATTGAGGTTTAGACTTGTTTCCTACCATAGGATGATATGCATGATGATATTTTTGCCTATTGCTAGTATGTACCATCTTTGTAGTTATGTTTTTCTTTTTGATATATTTTTGAAAAAATTTAAAAAGATTTTCTTTTTAGAAAATTTGGAAAAATACAAAAAGATTTTATTTTGATAAAATTTTTGAAAAAGTCAAAAAGAGTTTTGTATTTTATTTTTCACCGTATATGAATGGACATTTAGGATGACCAGGTCAAAACATCATTCCATATCCATGTGACGATTTGATAGTGTTTTGAGACAATATGCCATGTCATCCATGTGCTTTACAATGTTTTGAATCATTGAGATGTTATTAGTTGATACTACCTACACGTTTGACTCATTATTTCCTTTATTGCACATGTGAACGGATTTGTTTGATTATTGTACTTGTTTATCACATGTTGTTCAAGTGTTTTTATCTCAATCATGTTCTTAAAATGAACCAAGTGCAATAATACGAGAGTAATAAAAGTAGTGCGTGTAAGATCCATCGCCCGTGAAGAATTTATTTAGAATAAAAAATGATGAGTGTGCATGGGAAATGGCTGCGAGTGAATAATTATCACGTCGTGAAAGTCACCGTTTGAAAAGATCTCGCATACAAAAAATTAAGGCAATAAAAAGATGAAATATGCCAAAATTTGGGCCAATAGGTTTTCTCTAACTTAAGAATTTAGAACCTCATTAGAAAAGTAAAAAGATTATTATGTATGAGGGAGTTTTGGTTGGATATGTATCATTGGGTTTTCACGTCCTTTAAAAAGTTCTCAAAACGGCACTAAATAGTTTTGAACATTATTGGTTTGAAAATCACTTAGGCTTTGATTTGTCGATTTGATTTAGTCGATATCATCTAAATTCAAAAAAATTACACCTAAGGATGTCTTTGATGTTCATTCGATAGGAGTACACTTATGCATTGTGCACATATGGTTGATTGAGTTTTATTACCTATTAAATATGTTCATATCCTTACATTCCATTTTCATGATTTGGTTGTCTTGGTGTAAATTCATGGTGTGTGATTTTTGCATCTTTGTAGGAAAAATTGGAAAATAAAAATAGTTTGTGGAATTATTTTGAGTATCTCTTTGATGATCGTAGTTGTTTGCCTTGTTTATCGTGACAACTCTTTATTTTATTTATTCGTTTCCTTGTCTATTTAGGTCAAATAAAAAAGGGAAGAACAAATTATGGGGGAGTTTTTGCATTATGGGGGAGATTTGATTATATTGATTGATTTATTCTTATATCATTTCAAACTCGATGCGTCACGAAGGTATTTTCTTTATCTCATGTGTGTAGGTACAAAAATTGAAGATCATTTTTTTACACAACCTGGTGAGAAAAGCTTGAAGATTTGATGTTGAAGATTTTGAAGAAAAGTTTGATACTTGCATCTTTAGTACCTTTTAAGTTGTGGGTTCATGGGAGGGTATTAGATTTGTATAGAAATTTTGATTTGATAATTCAGATGTTTTTATTTTGTACCGACATAGACATAGGGGGAGATTTGTAAGGACATTATTTTTATTTTCCGCTATCAATTGAGTATGTCGTATACCTCTACACCTGTCGAAGAATGTTCAAGAACACATATGCAACAAGCATGATTCGAATTTCAAGTCTTCTTCAATATTCAGGCCTCCACAAGTTTAACTTTGGCAATGTTGTGTTTTAAGTACCTTAGCATTTCACTTAGAATATTGGGATAACTTTTTTGAAATTTTTTCTCAGTGTTGGAGCGAAGTTTTTGTCAAAATATTTTTTTCTAAGTGTTGAGGCGGACTATTTTCTGACGAAATAAAAAATCTTAATTTTTTATTTTTTCTTTCGAGTGACAGCCAATCTCTCACGAAGCTCGTTCAAGCGACGCGTGTTCACGTTCGAGCGAGATGATGTTTTCGTTCGAGCGATCTACCGCCTTAGATTTTCTATAAATTGGTTTTTTCAACTTCGTTTTAAAGCAGAAAACACGAGATTACTGTTTCACAAAAAATGCTACTGTAGAAATATTTGTCTTCTCATTTTAAAGGTTTTAATCCTTGTTTTCAATTCACAATTCATCCTAATAGTTTATGTGAGTTGTTTTGGAATCCAATAACACATATTGTGTGAATTTTCTCTTGTAGAGAGGATATCTACTGCTGATCTAGGTGCTACTTGTGGGAGGTACGGGGCTGACGTTAACTGCATGTCAAATGGAGTGCTTGCGGGTATTCCTGGGCTGATTCAGGCTGCGCGTGAATCTTCTGCGGTTCATTCATTGTTGAGTCAGGATTGAGGTTCTTGAGAGTTTTTTGCGATAAATTCGTTGCAGATTTCATTGTAATCATTGTAAGTATTATAGTGAAATAAAGGTTTTGCCCGAAAAGGATTTTTTCTGAAATCTGTGAGTCAGTAATTTTATTTCTAATGGCGTGATCCACTACACCTAGATGTTTGTTTAGGGCTAAAATAAAATTGGTCTTTAATAATTTGGATTATAAATTGACACTTGATTAAATAAGGGTTTAAATTGGGAATTTGCGAATTCGTGTTTTAAATCAGTATCGCACATATGAAATATTTACCCATCGCCTTTTTAACATTCCTCAATATCAAACAAAGGACTAAAACTCAATTTTTGAAAACCCATTACAAGAGACCCCACATAGACTACTTAGCAACCGAGAAGGTAATATTTTGATTCTCTGTAATAGAGTCAATAAATTTAATTTTTGGTAATGTACGAGGTATGCTAAGTTCATGCTATCACTTCTTCATCAACCGGAGTAACTTCACATAATTTTGACCGATACCTTCTTTGTAGTTCAATGGTTTGTGGTAACCAAACGGTGGTATCATGTAACATCCAATAGCTCCAGTGGAATTAATCACTCGAGCAACATTATAGAAAATGCTTTTTTTCTCATTCATTCATTTTAGTAGATTTAAGGTGTTGTTTGTTTTAACCTCTTAAGCCTGAATTTAAACCATTCAGACTTAAGAGATACCAAATAGTGTTTATTATTTTAAAAAATTATGAGGCTAACGACTATTTTTTCCTCTGAATGATTAAGAGATAAATGAACCTCCGAAGTTTGAATATGAAGTTTCAATTAGTCTAAATACATCCATTCAGATGTTCATTCAGACATAAAAATAAACATACTTTTCAGATTCAAATTTCAGACTTCAGATTCAGTCTTCAAATTTCAGATTCAGACTTCAGATTTAGATGAAAAAACAAACGCAACCTAAGTCTACATGTGTTGATTTGGAACAATGGAAGACTATTTTCTTTATGATCCGAAGTATAACAACTAACATCTCGTGAAAATGCCTTTTGAATGAGTGAGCGCATATATCTGCAGATCTTCCATATGATTGCTTAAATCTTGGTTTATCAGTTTAAGTCTTGTACGACTATATAAGTAGCTTCATGCGTGATATTTCAAATCAACGAGAACAACTCCTTTTGTTCTGCATTCTCTTTATTTAGAAACTTTATCTTTTCATTATTTTTTTGTGACAAGGGAAATTAAATTACCAACACAAAAGCATAGAGTTTATTTAGCAACTTTATTATCCATAGTTTCAAATCTCTTTTAAGATTTAAAACTCTTTAGCCATGCCCCAACTGTCTTCACTTTGGCCATGATAAAAATGTAATCTTTTGATATAGGCTTTTCCTTTCAGAAAAAAAAAATGAAGGGATAGAGTGTTTGTTTGAGAACATCGCATAGAGTGCTGAGTGTGAGAGGCTTCCTCGAGTATTAAGGTAACTTTACTGTTGAGTGGGTCCCCCTTGACAAGGACAATATATTTGGTCTAATTTTTTCAAAAGAATCATCTTTTATTTTGGTTTAAGATTAGTTAACGGACGTATTTTATGTAGTTATTAGGTTTGGAGCGTAATTTTGCTTACATTCGAAATGTTACTGAAACACAAGTATTTTCCATTCCTCTTATATCATGGTTAATTTTGGAAATGAATGTTGCATATTAGATGTTTGATGTTGTTACTCTTTGAATTTTCGTTAGTAAGAATAGTATATGACATAGTATTTTAAAAAATATATGTTCAAAACTAAAAGTTCAAATATTGTGTGCATATATTAAGTTATACTTCATATTTTAGATTTTTTTTATGTTACATACACTAATCTACATTGTAATATTATATTAATTTCTAAATAATTTATACATATCAATATTAACTGTCATTGATTTGCTGGGACAAAAGAATAGAGATCAGGAATTGAGGGAGTAAAAATACATCTAGGATGATGAAGACATTTTCTCATTTGAATAATCATTATGTTATGTGTTTTCTTTAATGCTCAAAACGTTTTCTCATTTGAATATTATTTACGCTATGTGTTCTATTTAATAAAATACAATTCTACTTCATACGTCATTTAAATATAGTTATCTCATTTTTTTTCCCGACTAAAATTATATGCATTAATTGATTTTTATGTATTTTATTTTATGCACATACATTCGCATATTGCCCATGGTATATGCTAGTAATTTAAACAATGATATAAAACGCTAAAATTAATGTCCATTACATGGAACACCACTGATTTACTTCCACGATGCGGCAAAAGTACTGACATTTGTCATGCATTATATAGCAATGAAATGCAATGCCGAAAAAATGGAGAGAGAGAATACGCCAAACCCTACTTCATCACCTCTTAACTTTAACCATCTCACACCCTTTACAACTGATATAGTAACGGATATCGACCCGAGAATATCCCAGCCTACAGACATGGTTTCCTCTGTCTCTTATAATTTATAAAGACAAGTTGTTGCGTACGCCCCAAGCTCCAGCCTCACTCAACCCTCACAGAGCCTTCAAGGTGCAACCAAACCAAACTCCCAGGTCTTCACACGCACTTTTTGAATCATGGAATACCGAACTCCTTCAGGAAGACTACGAATCTGATGATGAAACCGATGAAGTTGATAGTCTTTCAATAAACACTCCAGTTGTGATCATTGAAAAACAAGAATTATTTCAGTCCCCTAAAAAATGGAAGAATTCAATCATCATTAAACTTTTGGTCAAATTCTTGTCCTTTCTAAGACTTGCTCTTCGGCTGACCAACCTATGGAAATTAAAGGCATGCATTTTTCTAACTGATTTAGCCTCGTCCGATGACTTTGTTGTGTACTTGCGGGTGGACCATGGTTCTTAGACAACCATTACTTATTTGTTCAAAGGTGGCGGAAGAATTTTGCCCTTGATGGATTCAAATCCACGAGCTTCCTATTGAATATTATGTAAGATAAATTCTCAGGCGCATTGCTACGACGTTAGGTAAACCACTGAAAAATGATTTGCACACAGAATCAGTGGGCAGGTCACAGTATGCTCATATATGCATTGAATTTAAGATTAAACAGCCATTGCCTAAAAAAATCAAAATTGGAAGAATATTACGCAGCATCGTATTTGAACTATAAAAGGATATTTGTTTCCAATGCGGCATTGTGGGACATAATAAAGACACATGTAACAAACAGGGACCGACTATTGTTGACACCACGGAGCAGGTCAGTGGTAAACATGACAGTCTTGAAGCATAGCAAATCGTCAAACGTCGCCGGACAATGGAAAAAATGGTGGTATTACTGGCATGGCAAAGATGGTAGAAAAGATAAGGGTTTTCTGCTACTTTTACCACTGGGTCCCCACATCCCAAGAATACTCGATGGGTGTTAAAACATGTGGAGCCCAAAGAGGTGGTGGATAAATTTTAATATAATATAATATTTTTATTATATTAATTGATTTTTTTTTATCTTTTAGATGTTAATATTTTATTATATTATTGATGTTTTAATTTAAATATAGTTTGACTTTTATTTTAGAAGGTAGAAATATGAGTAAATGAGTGTGAAAGACACGGGAGTATTCAAAATCCCATATTGTCCCACATTGAAAGAATACTACAAAAAGTAGTGGTATATCAACTAAAGGACAACTAAGATTCTTAGTTGACAAGTCAAATAAGAGGCTATGATCCTAAGCATGCGCATCCTCACTTGGAGCGTGGGAGCCTAAAGTTTTGAATGGGACGCCTAATCTGAACCCTTAGATCGAAGTTGTTCCAAACAAGCACGATCCAACGGTTGCTGAGTCACTACATCATGAAGACCTGTGACTGTTGAAGAACAGTCGCAAAAATGACTATAAAAAGAGTTCCAGGACTTTGTTTTGGACATCGAGAATTGCTAATTTCTCGTCTCTTCGTCCTCTACCTCTTGGCATTATCAAGTTACAAATTTAGAGTATTCTCAGTTTGATCAAACAGTACATAGTTTGAATCAAACAAACTGTTCATACACTGCATTGTAACCTGAAGGCAGATTCTATAAAATCCATTTTGTACTCGTGATTCTGTCTCATTCGAACTGGGAGAAATTTTGCCTAAAAGAAAGTGTTCCAAAAACGTGCCTTGCAGCAAATTAATTAATATATTTCGTTATTTCCATAATAAAACTCCAACAAGAGGATGTTGTTACTTCTACGGAGGCGATATCAATTCCTAAAGATAAATCTGTCGCTTCGTAAGTCAGGAATATCTCTCAATGTTTGCTAGATTCTTCTGAGTTCTATAGTTGTGGCAAATTACCACTTAGTTAGCAAGATATTACTGTTATTGAGGCCTTATGTGGCGATGAGATGAAACATCTTGAAGGTGACACGCATGCGCTCATGCCATGCACGGTGGGTTTAAATCCTCTTAAACATCATCTTAATCTCAGCAAGAGCACCACACTCCCAGACACTCCATTATATGTTGCCGACCATGGAAGGCCAAAACCCTAGCCCGGAACATTCACAGCTCTACTTGACTCCTCCGGAACCCCCATTATCCGACCCCTTTCTCCGACCACCACCAAGGCCAATAATACGACCTCCCCTTATCTTGAACCCGCCTTACCACCCGACTTGGAGGTTTCCGCCACACAAGATGCACCCCGCCTCAGACAAACCAATTTCACTCGAATAAACATCGAAAATCTTCTACATCCCGACCTTGGACATCACTTCGACGGAAAATGAATAATTCAATGCATCCCTAATGACCTCATTATTTATGCCAACTGCGAGACCCCACACCTCTTCCATTACCAAGTACAATGCCATGCCATTCACCTTGAACTCCGCCCGCCGAGTCCCAGCCACTATATTCACCTTCCACGTGCACCCTGTTCCAAACGAGGCAAAATTACTGATGAACCCTCTCCTTCCAAATGCATGTCTTCGTACTCTCGGAGTGGTTTATGTTGTCAACTCATGCACCCATTCATATAATGAGAATCCTGTTATGGAACGCTTGGTGCGTGGGGTGCCCCAATTTCCTTCTCGAACTAATGAATTTTGTGACAATCCATAAGCCCCACCTGCTACTTATCTTAGATACTCGTCTAGATGCCAGACGCTCTATTATGCAGATTGGTCAGCTCCCATTCAGTAATCACATCGTCTATCTTTCTTTGGGCCGGTCTGGTAGCATCTAGATGCTGTGGCTGGAAGTTCAAATTACTGTTAATGAAGTAGCAGTTGCCCCAGGTTCATTCATGTATTAGTGCACCAAGATCTTGATGCAACTCCCATGGATTTTACGGTAGTGTATATGCCTTCCCAACCCCCTGCACAATCCCAGGTATGGCACAATTTACAATAATTATCAACCATTATTAATAACCCCTGGGTGCTCCTTGGAGATTTTAATACTAATTTAGGACCGCATAAAAATTTAGGAAACCAGACATTTCATTCTACCCGTGCCAAAGCTCTCCGACATTTTATGATGACACATAACATTTTTAACCTAGGGTTTAGTGGCCCTTCCTTTACTTGGAAAGCTAACACGCCTTTTGGACATCATGTACACGAAAGATTAGACTGGGGACTTGCCAATCAATAATGGTGGGATGCGTATCCCAACACTAAAGTCAGCCATCTCCCAAACACTAGCTCTGATCACTATTCTCTCCTGCTTGATAACATGCCCACTACAATTTAGAATGGCACAATGATTTATCTACTGTAACGAATGGGCACAATATTCATCCTTTCATGAAATGCTCCACCTCAAATAAACTCCACCAATGGAGGAACCGTCTTCCACCTGCTTTCTCCGAAAATCTCAACTCTTTCGACACAGAGCTATTACATGGAAACAACGTGTTTTTGGAAACATGCAGAAAAAAATTTCCATTCTTCAACATCAGCTTCTACGCACTCACAAGTTGATTGAGCGGTAGCCTGAACCTGCTTTAATCCATCAAGAAACACATATACAAATAGACCTGGCATCTTATCTTTCCCAGGAAGCGTTATATGGAAGAATAAATAAAAGTTTAAATGGAATCTTGAGGGTGACAATAACGCAAAACTTTTCCATGCATGCGTTTCTCACCATCGACGTACTAACCAGATTTAGGCAGTCTTCAATCCGGACACTAGGTGGCACAAAACACCTTCTACCATTAACACCTAGTTCCAACTGTTATAAGAATCTCTTTTACAATCTACGAACCCCCTGCCCACGGATCATTACCTGTTTGTTCGATTTACAGAGATGGATCATTTCAATCTTCTAACCCCGGTAACGGAGCTTGATATATGGTCCACCCTTAAGCGAATGGGCAGGAATAAAAGTCTGGGGCTTGATGGCTTTACAGTAGAATTCTATCTTGACCATTGGTAGGAAATTTGTCACACAAATTATTTTTTATCTTTTTGTCTCCAAGGTCATGCCGCATGACATCAATCATACCTTATTAATCTTTATTCCCAAGTGGCAGAACCTAACACAAATTTCCCACTACCATCTTATTAGCCTTTGTAAGGTAATCTATAAACTTATTTCCTCCATCCTTGTGGCACGAATGCGCCCCCTTCTGCAGTCAATCATTTTGCCTTATCAAGCGACTTTTATGGCCTACCGTCATATCCAAGACAATATCCTCATTACGCAAGAAATGCTCCATTCAATGTGTAGATCTAAATCTAAAAAAGGTAGTTGCGCTATTAAAATTGATCTCACTAAAGCTTTTGACCAAATGGAGTGGTCTTTTATTTACTGGTCTTTACAGCAGCATAATTTCTTGCCCCCTAGATTAAATATATTTTAGCTTGTTTAACAACCCCCTATTTCCAAACTTTAATTAATGGTTAGCTCAGTTCAAAGTTTCGGTCGTCTCGCGGTCTTCGCCAAGGAGACCCCTTTTCCCCACTCTTTTTTATCTTAGGTCTTGACATGCTTCTCAAGGAAATTTATCATGAGTGTTTCCAAAAACAGATGACAGTCCTTCGACAATCTGCGTCTGGTCCTGGGATTCTCGGGCTGGCTTTTTTCTGATGATTGTACCTTATTCTTACAGCCAAACCTCTCCACTATCAATCATTTTCAACTGATCCTTGAAGTTGTTTCCTCTTCTCGGGTCAGGTAGTCAACAGATATAAGTCCATGATTACCTTTACCCCATCTACCCCAAGACCAGCAATTCGGACAACTCAGTACAGCGTTAGGGTTTCATTGTCATACCGAGCCAGAAAAATATCTTGGTTTCCTCCTCATCACGGGACGGGTTATGTAGAGTCTTTTTCTTGATCTCATTGAGGACCTTGAATCCCAACTTCAGATATGGTACGACCTCTTTATCTCTTATGCAGGACGGGCTAGGCTCATTAATGCGGTTTGCACATCCCTCCCCACTTACAGCATTTCAGCTTTTACTTTACCCAAAGGTATTCTTAATACCCTGACCAAGTAGCTTAAAGCTTTTTTCTGGAATGCCACTACATCCTCGCATAAAACTCCTACTATCCCCATGTCAATCATCACCCTTCCTAAGTAATATGGAGGACTTGGTATAAAAAACCTTCATAATTCAAATATTGCATTCATGCTCAAACTGCTATGGAAACTTTTCACTGAGAAAACTAATCTCTGGGCCCGTGTCATTAATCACAAATACTATCCACACTCCACATTGGGCGAGGTCCATCATACTCATAAGGCGTCTTGGTTTTGGAATAGAGTTGTACACTTATTTCTCTGCTCCCCAAGGAAATTAAAGGGAGCATTGGACCTATTAACATTTCCTTTGGGCATCACATATGGGTTCTTTAGGAGCCCTTAGTTCAGTGATTCCCCATGTTAACACCACTTATCTATCTCACTCCCCTTTTCAACTTCATTTCCCATCATCAGTGGAATCTGCAATACCTATCTCAATATTTGCCTGCTGTTTTTTTACCTTACATTCAAGGTATTTATATCTCACCCACGGATGATAGGGACTATCCTTACTAGTGGCCCAGTAATATGGGAACATTAACAATTAAGATACATACAGATGGCTTAGTCAGGACTCTATTTAGCAACACATTCCGCACCTGCTTTGGACCTGGCTATGGCGCAATGGTCTTCCTCGTAAATTAACAATCTTCTTATGATTTTTTATTCATCGAGGCTTACCCATTACTGATCGTCTCATTTACTATCACAATCTCTCCTTGGCTAACTACCCATTGTGCAGTCTTATGGACTATAATATTCATATTTTCACCGAATGCCCGACATTCTTTCAATTGCGTATGCTTCAAGATGAGATGGACTATTCTCATATCTCTTTTTTAAGTCTCGTTACGCGTTGTGGGACCTTTTTAAAAACTTCTCATGCAATCAGTCCCTTCTTCACCCTTCGTAGCCTTTGGCTTGCCTGTAATGACGCTATTTTTTTATCACAAATGGATAGTGAAATCTAGTATTCAACATACGGTATCTGACCAAATTTCTGAATTTCTCCATATCGGTAATACCTACCAATACCCAACTACAATTAATACCCAACAGTTCTTGGACTCCACCACTTGCACCTTTCTTTAAATGAAATACTGATGGCGCAAAATCTCGTGTTACTGGCCTAGCATCCATAAGCGTTCTTATTCCCAACACCCAGGGCTAGTTCCTCTGCAGCTTTACTCGTAACATTGGTTATGTGTCATCAATGACAACAGATATTTGGTCCTTGAAAACGGGTCTTGACTTAGATTTTCATGCGGGAATAATATCTATTAAAATTGAAACAGACTACCAAATTGCCTTCCATATGCTTACCAGGACATCAACTCATCATCAACCCCACATGGATTTGATTCACGCCATGCATAAAGCACTCTACAAGTTCCAAAATGTCACGTTCAACCTCTGTTTTCGTGAAGCCAACACTTGTACTGATGCCCTCGTTGCTTTGTTAGTTTTGACTCCGTTTTGTTTTACTATTTTTTATCATGTGCCTCAGTCTTTAGCTAGTATGTTAAACTTATATCAGAGTCGTGTCTTGTTTGTTCGGTATGCAACTAGGAACATTGCTTGTAAAATACCCTGGTTTTGAATAAAAGTTTTGTTTTGAAAAAAAAATGAAATGCAATAGTGAACCAACATAAATGTTACTTCAAAAAATGAAATGCAATAGTGAACCAACATAAATGTAAAAGGTGCGTAAGTTTTTTTTATATCAAAAAATTCATTTGAGTATCAAATTTAAAAATGACTTTACTCAAAAGTCACAGTGATTTTATCCAATGAAATATTAAAATATAAACTATATCATTATGATTTTGCATTTAATCAACCAAGGTAATGGAAATATTGAATGTCATAATCTTTGATGGATTCAAAGTGAGAAAATATTCTATCCAGAACACTGAATGCAAAAGTCCATTACATATATTTATACTTACATACATTATATATTTACCTATATGAGAAATACATTTATGACAATTGCACAATTTCAATATGATACTTATAAGCAAGCATTTAATGGAATGCAAGTTATATTATCGAAATAGATAATCATTACTCTACACTTCTGAAACACAACGGCACATTACTGGAAGAAAGAAAATCGAGAACTTTGTCTTAAGATTGTAATTCATTATTATGTGATTCTTATTAAATTAAATAATAAAACAAATTATATTTGCGTAATAAACAAATTAATTCAATTGAAAAACTTACAAATGAAGAAGATGATCGAATTGAGTATTGGACACTCTTTCCTTAAGGCAAATGTGTTCCTTCTGTGGTACTTACGACAATGAACAATGTCTGTTTTCCAGTATAAAACTGTCTCGACATGCACAAGAAGTTCTTCATTGTGCGCGTCCCATAAACCAATTATGTTTAATATTCTTTCCAACTCGATTAGGAATGGAAAGTATTGAAATACATTTTTCTCTTTTGTTCAAAATAAATACAAGTCTTGTATTTAAAAAAAACAAAGTGGTCTTTCATGAAATATGTGTTTTTTTCTTAACAGTTACTTTAGGGACGGTTGATATACCCGTTTATACCCTCAGCCTGGATGAGGATTACCTCCAATACGGACGACCCTACAAGGGGCCGACCCTTCACCAGGCCCCAGCTGGCCACCACCAGGTCCAGACGACCCTACGAGGAGCCGACCCTCCACCAGGCTTCAGACGACCCTACGAGGGGCCGACCCTTCCCCAGGCTCCGGACGACCCTACGAGGGTACGACAGTACGAGGCCAGAATCAAGCCAGACTCACTACCGGAAGAAACTTTGCCCTCGGCCTCGGCTCAGGCCGAGGGTGATATCATGACAGCGCGTGGTTTGGGACACGCGTGGAACAGTGCGCGTCAGGCTCATATGACACGTGGCAGACCGTTATAACCGAATCACACCCTCACGTGAGGGAATATTATGTCATCATTTGGCATCTACAGGTGTCAACAGGGGATTGGTTAGATCATCATTCACATGCACCATGCTTACTTGGGGGGTACACTACACCTCCCAAGACCTATATATACTTGTCACCTATAGCCCTACAGGGGATCGATCCATGAACAGTAGCCCTAGCTAAAACTCTGCTTGTACACACAATAGAGAGAGAGAGAGAGGGTTATGTGCATTGTATCCAAGGCCATTAGTGCCCATACTTAGTGGATCACACACTCACAGTGGATGTAGGCCAAATTGGCTGAACCACTATACGTTATTGTCTTATTTCATCTTATACTCATCCCCTTCTACATACTTATACACTTATACATCTCTATGGCTTCCATGGCTGCTACTGCTTGAGCTCACTATCACCTATCCGGTGGTGCTAAATCTTAGCATCATCAACGGTTTTCATGAAATCGTAACAACTAATGATGAACAGTCACGATCTTTAGTGACAGTTCTGAAAAATAGTCACAACCTTTAGTGACATTTCAAAAAATTCGTCCAAGAAAATTAAATAAAATTCCCAATAATTTTCATACATAAATGGGGAACTTTGAAACCGGATTTCTTGTTCATCATTTGTAATAAATGAACATAACACGTGAATCGTTTTGCTATAAGGAGCGCGTGCGTACTTGGTCCCACCGTGTTTGAAGTGCGGATCCTACTTTTATAATGGCTCCAAATTGATCAATATATTAATTTGATCAAAATATTAATTTGTGTAAAAACAAAAAAAAATTCCAATAAGAGATGCGACAAAAAAAAAATATATCAAGTCCTCGATTTCTGGTCCATAAAAATGCAAAAATATCAACTACATTGTTAGCTTCCTAGTAACAAAAGAACACCCACACATGCTGAAAAGATTTTATTAGATAAAGCCAATCCCTTAGTAGATCATGGATATACTGACTAAAAGAAGGACCTTGCGACACAAATAGCATGTACACACAAAATCTATTTCAATATGAATACTCCTTAGAACTTTTAATTTAGCAAGTTTTAATCCCTCTCTTATAAATCATATTTCAATTTATCATTATTAGCACTCCCTATATTTTTAGCAAAGCTGCACATGAATTGACCAACCTCATTTATAATGCCCCCACAAGTCCCAACATTTAGACTACAAGAAAATTTGGTTTTAGCAATGACTTCTTTTGCAAGGAAGTAATTTACGTTGCTAAAAGTGTATTTTTAGCAAGGAAAATAGAAAAAACGTTGCTAAAAATATAATCTTGTTATAAACATTTTCAAGGAAATTTTTTCTCGCTGAAGGTAACTTTTAGCAAGGAAATTGAAGAATTCTTGCTAAAAAATATGACGGTAAAATTTCCCTCTTTTTTTTAGTGTTCATAACATTTTTCCCAACGTTTTATTATTTTCCTTGCAAAAAGCAGCACAAACAATAAAATATAAATTAAAGCCCTAACTATTAAACTTGAAGCCATAAGTCTCGTTCAATCTCTCTCTTGTCCAACCTCTCTCTCTCTCGTTCGCACGCCACAACCTCTCTCTCTCTTCCAACCTCTCTCTCGTTCGCACGCCACAAAGTCTGTCTCCTTCGGTACACTTCGTTCTCCGCCGGTACACTTCGGACTCCGTCGGTACTTTTTTCTTTCTCTTTTTTGTTTATGGCTTCTTGATGTTATGCTTTCGCCATGGGTTCTTTGCCGGTACCCTAACTATATTGATTTATGTATTGATGGAATTCGATTGAATGTTAAATATGCTTGTTTAAGGTCTCTCAATCTCATGATACCTGGAATTACAATCGGCTGTGATAACAAATAGATTACTACAATGATAACCGATATCATAGATTTGTCAAGCTCTTTTAATTTTAATTGGATGAAAAGAAATACCAATCAAGTAAATCATTGGATTGCTTCTAGAGAAGCAGGATTGCATTGTTTTATGGATTGATGCAAACCATATCTTAATTTGATATTTTTATGTGGAAGTTTATTTTTGGTTTATGGATTCTTGAGATCTGATGTATCCAAAATTATCTTGAGTAATATAATTAATAATTTTCACCAGCAAAATCTTTGGGTATAATTTGATTTCTCCAATAGGAGAGTGGGATTTGACTAAGACTATTGGGTAGAATCTGATTTAGTCAATAGGAGAGAGATTAAAAATAATAATTTTTCACTTTTTTTCCTGTTATCACTCTGAAGACTATTATATTATTATTTCAGTTTTTTTTGTTCATATAATGCAACTTTTAATCTTAAATGAATAAATGAATATTTTTTTGTTCATAAAAAATATTTTTATATATTTATTTATGGCCCCCCTTAACAATAAATCCTAGTTTTGTCCCTAACTACTATTTGGTATTGGAAATAATAATACAATCGACATTTTTTCATTTATCGATATTGAGAGATCAATAAATGAGCATGAGAGATGGAGAATAAGTCATGAGATTTAAAGAAGGGAAAAAAATTCATTCACTGAGATGTAATTAGAATTAGGGATTTTAAATTTCGGGCATAACTAAACGTGTTTCGATATTCAGTTTGGTTTAGGTAATCAATATATTTTTAAGGATAAGACCACACACAAACTTTAATTCTTTTACGATTTTTTGGCAGAAACCCATTCTTTCCATCACACTTAAATTATTTTTAGGTTTGGTGTTTTTATGTGCTATTTTATTCCAAGCTTTGTTTATTGATATTTGGTATTTGGTCATATTACTCATGTTGCTCTCACGTTGTGTTATTTGTCTTAGTAATTATTAATTACAACAATTATAATTTATTTTTCCAAACAACTGACAAAACAAGTAATGATATGTTGGTGTGAAATAATAGGAAGATAAAGATGGATAAGACTTGGATGTTTCTGCCTAATAGGTTGTCTAATCAATATAAATCCGGTGTTGATTTGTTCATCGAGATCGCAAAACACCACCTTGATGAAAATAACAAGTCACGATGTCCATGTAGAGATTGTCAAAATGCATATTTCCATGATCTTATAACTATCAGGAGTCATTTGTTGAGTCATGGAATGTCTTATAGTTATACTTGCTGGATAAATCATGGAGAGGAGGTGAATGATGAACAAAACTTTTCAAGTGCACAAGTGCCGAAAAATGTAGAAGTTGAGGAGGAAAATGATGACATGTTCGGTCTGTTAGATGATATGTTTGTCCCCAATGGTTCTCCCGAGCATAGTGAAAATGCTGCTAGTATATAATAAATTATTTGGTGAACTCGGAGAAGAGCTATATCCAGTATGTAAAAAGTTCTCCTTATTTCAGTTTCTTATGAAGTTGATGCATGTTAAGGTTCATAACCGCTGGAGCAACAAATCCTTTGATATGATACTCCAACTGTTGAAGGAAGCTTATCCAAATTCAAATATCCCCTCTTCGCATTATGAAGCAAAACAAAAGTTGCGAGATTTGGGACTCGGTTATGAATCGATTCATGTGTGCAAATATGATTGTGCATTATTTTGGAAAGAGAATCAAAATGAGGATAGGTGTCCGGTATGTGATGATCCTAGGTACAAGTATGGTAATAAGAAAGGGAATAATGTTACTCATAAAGTAATTCGCTACTTCCCATTGAAACCAAGGTTGTAACGATTATATACGTCAAAGCATACAGCTGCTAATATGAGGTGGCATAAGGAAAAACAAGTCGATACCCAGGATGTTTTGAGGCATCCGGTTGATGACGAGGCATGGAAAGACTTTGATAAGCAGTACCCTTAGTTTTCGGATGACTCTCACAATGTGAGGTTAGGCCTTACTTCCAATGGTTTTAATCCATTTGGAAATATGAGTAACTCATACCGCATGTGGCCGGTAATTCTCGTGCCTTATAATTTGCCACCCTGGATATGTATGATGGAACAGTTTTTCATCATGGCTTTGTTAATTTCGGGTCCACAAGCACCGAGTAAGGACATGGACGTCTTCTTACAACCCTTGATAGATGAGTTGAAAGAACTTTGGCATGTTGGTGTAGAAACATGGGATAATTTTGGTAATAAATATTTTCATTTACATGCAATTGTATTATGGACGATTAATGACTTCCCAACATACGATAATTTGTCTGGATGGAGCATAAAAGGGTATAATGCATGTCTGAAGACACCTCTTCGCAACGACTGAGAAGTAAAATATGCTATGCAGGTCATCATCATTATTTGCCTTCTAACCATGCTTGACAAAAAAGTAGACTACATGATGGGAGAAAAGAAGAGGGACCAGCACCGAGGGATTTTACCGGAGATGACATATTGGAGCAGTTAGAGAAGGAAAAAATTTTAAAATCAGGTAACCATCCAAAAAATAAGGATAGGAAGAGAAAACGTACCTCCGAGGAACTAAACTGGACCAAAAAAGCATTTTCTTCGAGTTAGAGTACCGGTCAAAGCTGAAATTAAGACATAATCTCGATGTAATGCCTTTTGAGAAGAACACATGTGATAGCGTTCTTGGAACATTGATGAACATGGAAGGAAAGACGAAAGATACAGATAAGGCTCGTCTGTATTTAGCTGATATGAAGATAAAAAAGGAGTTGCATTTACAAGAACAAGGTAACAGATGGCTGAAACCACATGCATATTATACCTTAACATTAGAAGAGAGAAAGGACTTTTGTGCGTTCTTAAACTCGGTCAAATTCCCAGATGGTTTTACAATGAATATATCTAGAAATGTGAGCATCAAGGATGGAAAGATATCGGGCTTAAAAAGTCATGATTGCCATGTTATTCTGCAGCGACTTATTCCTGTTGGCATACGTCGATATTTGCCAAAGGATGTTGATACTGCATTAATTGAGTTGTCAAACTTCTTTCAAAAACTATGTGCAAAAACTTTGAATGTGAAGGACTTGGAGAAACTAGAGGAAGCGATTGTCCTTATACTCTGCAAGCTTGAAAGAATTTTTGCACCAGCATTTTTTGATGTTATGGTCCATTTAGCAGTTCACTTACCACGCGAGGCTATGCTTGCCGGCCCAGTAAATACACGATGGATGTTCCCTTTTGAGAGGTACTTTAAAAATATTTATTCAAATGTTTAATTATGAACTTTCAATGTGTAAAATGATTTATCTATATAACATTTAATGTGTCCAGGAATCTGGGATCACTGAAGTTAAGCGTAAAAAATAAAGCCTGACCCGAAAGATCGATAGCAGAGGCGTACATTGTTAATGAAGCCATAATTTTATGTTCAATGTACCTTCATGAGGTCGAAACAAAATTCAATCGAGGAGAACGAAATGATGATACATGTGGAGGAAAACGTAATGCAAAACTCTTTATTTTCTCTCAATCTGTTCGTCCCTTGGGTGCTGCACAACCCACTCGATTGTCCCAAAGCATTATTGATAAGGTCCACTGGTATATCTTGAATAACTGCAATGAAATACAAACTTATCTTGAGTAAGTATCGTTTTACACAATCTTTATTATTATTTCACAAAATAAAACTAAATCTTATTTTGCATGTGTAGTGAACATATGACACAATTAGAGATTGAATCTCCTGACAATTTATTTCAAAGGCAAGAACGTGAATTTTCAAAGTGGTTTGCGGACCTTGTAAGTTGATAATTTTAATAACGCGTTTGTTAATTTTCTGATATTAAAACATGATAGTAAATATACCACTAACATCTTCTTTATATAGATGAAAACTTTGCGTCATCAAGGGTCACTAAAAGCCACAGATGAGTTGTATTCGTTCGCATGCGGTCGAGATGTTCGTGCGGATAAATACTCTAGTTGTTTTGTTAATGGGATTCGATTTCATGCTAAGGATCGTGACGATCGTCGCACAACTAAAAATAGTGGAATTCTTGTTCCCGGAGGGCACGATGATGAAGTGGTTGATTTTTATGGATGTTTGTGTAGTGTCATGCAAATGAAGTACCTAAATCAGTACATTGTTTTCATATTTGAGTGTGAGTGGTTCGATACTAATCCTAAGAAGAAGAGAGTACAAACAGACTATCACCTCACTTTAATTAATGTTAGTTCGACATGCTATAATGATGATCCCTTTGTGATTGCAACTCAAGCAACACAGGTATTTTACTTAGATGACTACAAGTTGGGTCCTAACTGGAAAGTAGTACAAAAAGTAAAACATGGACACATTTGGGACATTCTAGAAGAAGCTGAAGCTGGAGATACCAATAATGCTGCATACCAAGAAGAAGAATCTTCTGATATTCAAATGGTTATTCAAGAGGGAGATTTAGACTTGAGTCTAATGGCTAGGACCGATGCTCTACCAGACATTATTGAAAGCAATGATTTGTAAACATGTGATGATGATAATCTTGACAATGGTGACGGTGATGATGAGGAAGATGACATATTACGAGAATATAGTAGTGATGAAGATAATTGCAGTGATAATGATTATGACAGGGAGTGAAGGAAGATTACACATTTGAGTTTTTTTTGTTATTTAAATCGTAATTCACTTGTTATTATGTGATGGAACTTGTTATATTCCTATGTACTTGTTATTTGTGATGTTGATTTAGCTTAGTTAAATTTCTGTGATGTGTGAAGGATTTGTGTATATTTTATTTCAACTCTAAATTATATGTTACTTAATTGAGTTGGTTTCGTTATCATTGCTTTTTAATTTTATATTTGTAAATGAATTATTTTGATTAATTGATCAGGATTATTATTATGGCACCTGGGGGACATGGACGTGGACGTGGAGGTGGACGTGGTTCTTCAACTACTGCTTTGGCAGAGCCACCGAGTGCGCAAGATTCAACTACACATGAGGATCCAATACCTAATGAAATTGCATCTAGGACATTGAATGGAGCACCAATGACAGGTGCAAATTCTACATTTGAGCCTAATTCTAACGGTACAAACATATAAGTAGGCTATATACACTATGTTAATCGTTATTTAGGAGTTGCTTTATGACTTTATGTACACTGTGTTAATCATTATATAACACTGTTAATACTCATTTTCAGTTGAAGGCATTCACTAATCAATACAGAAAATAGTAATACAAATTCTTAGAATGTATAAGGCAAACTTGGATTAATATTCGCCTAATTGAAGAGACTTAGTTATTTTCAAAAACAAGTATAAGGCAAAGAAGAAAATAGAGCAAACTAAACACCTCACTTCTTCTGTTTGAAGTTCTCTTAGCAGTTCTCTAACAATCATTCTCGTTCTCCTAGTTAGATATTTCTTTCGGGGGATTTCATGAAAAACATAAACCCTTAGAGACCTTCAAAATAATTCTTGAAAATTTCCATTTACATTCTTAGAGCTGGACTCATGTAAACTTCTCTACTTGTTCTTTCATGTTAATTACTATATATATATATATATATATATATACATACATACATACATACATACATACAAGAAATAGATCTTACGGAAGGATGAAGTGATTGAGAAATATGGCCACTAAGTTATTATATACAGATTCCTTCAACTGGAAGAAAGAAACTATCATAGAAGATCTTATTAAACTTAACTGTATTATTCACGGGACTTTGTCTGTTTATGAATGGACATCACTATAATTGACCCCGCGACTCTGTTTTATGAATGGACAACACTATAATTGACCCCGGGACTCTGTTTTATGAACATACAACACTAGAATTGACTCATTAAGAAAATTGCATCTCTAATGGTGCATTTATCATTACAAAGTTATGTGGTTTGAATAGCACATAAAATTAGTTCCATCTCAATGCAGGTCATGAGATATTTATTTTGCAAACACTTATGAAAAACAATCAATTCTAATTGTTGAGCATATACCACATTATGAATACATAGCTATGGATACAGAGCAAAGTGGTTGTGAATACAAAGCATATATGAAAAATCACAGAGCATAAAATAAAAGACAAGTATAAGGCAAACTTGGATTACTATTCCCCTAATTGAAGAGCTTCAGTTATTTTCAAAAACAAGTATAAGGCAAAGAAGAAAATAGAGCAAACTAAAGACCTGACTGCTTCTGTTTGAAGTTCTCTTAGCAGTTCTCTAACATTTATTCTCGTTCTCCTAGTAAGATATTTATTATAACGCTAATTCCACGCAAATATTTCTTTTCCTTAACCCAATGCTAACCGCTTATATCAGATACACTATTGAGCCCATGCTTTAACTGCTTTACTTTTCCTTTGCCAAGTTTTCTTTTAGCTTGTCAACTTCTTTTTAGAAATTGGGAAAATACCCAAGGGTTCAATATATGAAGTTTAATAAGATTTTGAAAACAGAGAATTTTGCCAAGAGCATACTACTCGTTGAGGGGGCATTCTATCCTTTTCGACCCCAAATTCTGAAATTTCCCCACTCATGTTTGGTTCTAGGGTTTACATGATTCATAGGCTTTTTGATTGACAACCGGTTTACAGATCACTCTATGATTTCACACACTCTGTCTCTGTTTACATGGTAGACTATATCCCTTTAGAAGTTGTCATTCAAATCCTATCATGGTTACCTCCAAAGTCCCTGCTTCGCTTTAGGTGTGTATTTAAATCATGGTGTGATCTTATTACAACCCATGCTTTCATCACCCTCCACACACACCATCTCAGTCTTTCCAAAATCAACCACACCAACACTCGTACACTCATCAAGCACTACTCCAAAACCCTTAAGAAAGAATTATATTCTATACGTTTCGATGACGAATCATTCAACCTTGACCTCGACGTCGAAATTGAATTCCAATTTCAGGGTGTATCCCAATTCTATTTCCGAATTGTGGGTTCTTGTCATGGTTTGCTTTGCCTCTCCGACGATTTATTTGGCTACACAAACACCATAATTCTCTGGAACGCCGCAATTAGGCAAAGACTTACCCTCCCCGTTTCCAACGCTAAATTTGATCACTTGGGGCCTTATATGTTTGTTCTTGGTTTTGCATTAATCTAATTGTTTTTTTATGATTATATGTTTTCATTATTGTGTGCTTATGTGCTCTCTCTATATTAGATTTTGATTTTGAATTTGGTGTATTTTTTTTTATAATTGTATGTGATACAGTGATTCCTTGGAGGCTTTATGCAGAATCTCATTATGTTTTTGTCTATGGCTAATGCCAAGATAAATACCCTTCCCCCTCTACCCCCCCCCCCCCCCCCCCACCCCCACAAATATTATATTAGGATCACTTCCAAAAGATTTACCAAGTTGATCCACATATTAGGATCGATTTGGGTAATCTTACACAGTTTCCTTCAAGTGCCTCTAGCGAGGACCACTTGTAGGAGGATCAGTATTGACACATCAATGGACCAATGAGGGAAATCTTTTGGAGGCGGGATTTTTTGGACAAAATTTGGAAGGGGAGGATCCTTTTGATAATTTCTATTTTTCCTATTATATATTTTCCAGATCTTTGCACATTACCTATTTAATGAAATATCACCATAGAGGGAAAAACTTATAGTAAGTTCTTTCATTTCCAAAATGGTATTTTTTTTCGTTGGTGCTGTGAACTAAAATTTTACGGCAAAACGACACTGAATTTTTTTACCATTCCAAAAATTAAAATTTGAGTTGGGATGCAATCAGAATTCAAATTCTGTTGCACTTGGAATTAGGTGAAACCCTTGAGATAAAGCATCTGACGCCGAGAAAGAACCAAATAAAATAGTGGAATTTTGTTAATATACATGTGTGTGTGTTTGCATATATGTGTGTATATATGTAAAGAGCAAATCTAGTCATAAGAGATATCGAAAAACAACATGAGCACAGGGTGCTGTAATTCTTGTGATTTCACTAATGTAGGAGGCAATTCCAACTTTCACATTAAAATATGAATGCCTTAGTTACAAAAGGGAATTAATTCCATAGTAAACATCTATCATTATTTTCTCCTTTCATATTTTGGGTATGAGAAATTTTCAGTCAAACATCGTATAACATCAAATTTGCATGAGGTTCTATTAGTTATATCTCATTAAAAATCTAAGATGTTACTGTATGAAGTTACTTGGTTGTAAAATGTAGTTTGGTTCTGGTTAACTGTACACAAAAATTCTTATTTGCTGATTAATAAATATTTGGTCCAGTTTTATATATTATTTTTCTCCTTGCTTCTTTATATTTGTAACACCCCGCCCGCCCGGGGAGAGCGAACGGAGCGCTAAAGCGATTAAATAAATCCAAATCCACAAGTGACAAGTGACAAGTGCCAAGGTATAGAGCATCTAAATAATCCCATAATAATATAAATCCACTAATCTCAATCTCTTCAATTACAACAAGTCTCTCGAATTACATACAACAACTAACTCGAAAATAAAATACAAATCTCCAAAGATCTATACATCAAAATAATACAAATCTTTCCTAAACAATCCTCGCTAAAATCAAACTCCATAGCGCCCCAAAATCCGCGCTAAGCTGCCACTAAAAGAAAATATGGGGAAGTACACAATACGACAAGAAAGATGCTCGACAAATATATGTTAGCGATGAATAAAACGTAACAACACGAGTACGAATATTCAAATCAAAATGAAAATCTCAAAGCATTTATCAATATAATTTCTCAACAACACTTTAACCGGGTCACCAGGCCTCACCACATCCGTATATGCTTTATCAAGCCATAGCCCGGGAAACAGGAATTTTGGCGGGTGCCCAACATCCGTGCCATATTAAAATCTCATGACAACGTGCTCATCAACAATATAATGATACCACATGAATCAAAATAATTTCAACAATTATTTTCCAGATTTTAATGAATTTATCAATTCAAATATGAGTTCAATTAAACAAGAATTCAAAGAGAATGACACTCGCGAGATTTAAGGAGCATATTGTGTAAAACCCCATACCTCAAACCATGATGAGAAACCAACGATCACATCCTCAAGATCAACACAAAAGATCTACAAAATCTCCTCCAAGAACCTCCAACAAAATAGCCCCAAGAACACCTCTAATCTAAGGTCGGAACTCACAAATCTGAAGGGTCAACGTGTATATAAAAAGAAGAGGAATATAAAATATATTTGCTGCCAAAAAGTTGTGCCAAAAGTAGGTTAAAAAGGCTTGCCCACGACTTCCTTGTATAATGCAAAGAAACGAAGTGTTGGAATCCAAAAGACTCCTTTAAATAAGGCAAAGAAATGAAGAGTTGGAAGTCAAAACAACTCCAAGAGTTAAAAACATTTAAAAATCATTTTAAAATCCGTTTTAACTCCTTTTTCCAAACCGTTTGAAATTCTCGCCTTTAAAAATAATAACCAACACATTTGAGCAATAAAAATAATTTTATCAAAAACATTATTTTCCTCCATTTTCCAAAAATTAATTAAAATAGCCCAAAAATTACGCGGGTTGTTACACTTCCCCACTAACAATGGAGTTTCGCCCTCGAAATTCGCCGAATGCCTAACTCTCAAAAAAATCAGGCTAACAATCTGCAAAAATAATCTCGTCTCCAAAAATAATTCCTCACCTCTAATATCGAAACCAAACATGAATATCACCTAAAATTTTCTATCTCCAAAAATTGCTATCCACGCAATGAACCCAAAACCCAAGCCCCGAGGGTTGCCGTATACCTAAGCTCTGATACCATTTGTAACACCCCGCCCGCCCGGGGAGAGCGAACGGAGCGCTAATACGATAAAATAAATCCAAATCCACAAGTGACAAGTGCCAAGGTATAGATCATCTAAATAAACCCATAATAATATAAATCCACTAATCTCAATCTCTTCAATTACAACAAGTCTCTCGAATTACATACAACAACTAACTCGAAAATAAAATACAAATCTCCAAAGATCTATACATCAAAATAATACAAATCTTTCCTAAACAATCCTCGCTAAAATCAAACTCCATAGCGCCCCAAAATCCGCGCTAACCTGCCACTAAAAGAAAATATGGGGAAGTACACAATACGACAAGAAAGATGCTCGACAAATATATGTTAGCGATGAATAAAACGTAACAACACGAGTACGAATATTCAAATCAAAATGCAAATCTCAAAGCATTTATCAATATAATTTCTCAACAACACTTTAACCGGGTCACCAGGCCTCACCACATCCGTATATGCTTTATCAAGCCATAGCCCGGGAAACAGGAATTTTGGCGGGTGCCCAACATCCGTGCCATATTAAAATCTCATGACAACGTGCTCATCAACAATATAATGATACCACATGAATCAAAATAATTTCAACAATTATTTTCCAGATTTTAATGAATTTATCAATTCAAATATGAGTTCAATTAAACAAGAATTCAAAGAGAATGACACTCGCGAGATTTAAGGAGCATATTGTGTAAAACCCCATACCTCAAACCATGATGAGAAACCAACGTTCACATCCTCAAGATCAACACAAAAGATCTACAAAATCTCCTCCAAGAACCTCCAACAAAATAGCCCCAAGAACACCTCTAATCTAAGGTCGGAACTCACAAATCTGAAGGGTCAACGTGTATATAAAAAGAAGAGGAATATAAAATATATTTGCTGCCAAAAAGTTGTGCCAAAAGTAGGTTAAAAAGGCTTGCCCACGACTTCCTTGTATAATGCAAAGAAACGAAGTGTTGGAATCCAAAAGACTCCTTTAAATAAGGCAAAGAAATGAAGAGTTGGAAGTCAAAACAACTCCAAGAGTTAAAAACATTTAAAAATCATTTTAAAATCCGTTTTAACTCCTTTTTCCAAACCGTTTGAAATTCTCGCCTTTAAAAATAATAACCAACACATTTGAGCAATAAAAATAATTTTATCAAAAACATTATTTTCCTCCATTTTCCAAAAATTAATTAAAATAGCCCAAAAATTACGCGGGTTGTTACACTTCCCCACTAACAATGGAGTTTCGCCCTCGAAATTCGCCGAATGCCTAACTCTAAAAAAAATCAGGCTAACAATCTGCAAAAATAATCTCGTCTCCAAAAATAATTCCTCACCTCTAATATCGAAACCAAACATGAATATCACCTAAAATTTTCTATCTCCAAAAATTGCTATCCACGCAATGAACCCAAAACCCAAGCCCCGAGGGTTGCCGTATACCTAAGCTCTGATACCATTTGTAACACCCCGCCCGCCCGGGGAGAGCGAACGGAGCGCTAATTCGATTAAATAAATCCAAATCCACAACTGACAAGTGTCAAGGTATAGAGCATCTAAATAAACCCATAATAATATAAATCCACTAATCTCAATCTCTTCAATTACAGCAAGTTTCTCGAATTACATACAACAACTAACTCGAAAATAAAATACAAATCTCCAAAGATCTATACATCAAAATAATACAAATCTTTCCTAAACAATCCTCGCTAAAATCAAACTCCATAGCGCCCCAAAATCCGCGCTAACCTGCCACTAAAAGAAAATATGGGGAAGTACACAATACGACAAGAAAGATGCTCGACAAATATATGTTAGCGATGAATAAAACGTAACAATACGAGTACGAATATTCAAATCAAAATGCAAATCTCAAAGCATTTATCAATATAATTTCTCAACAACACTTTAACCGGGTCACCAGGCCTCACCACATCCGTATATGCTTTATCAAGCCATAGCCCGGGAAACAGGAATTTTGGCGGGTGCCCAACATCCGTGCCATATTAAAATCTCATGACAACGTGCTCATCAACAATATAATGATACCACATGAATCAAAATAATTTCAATAATTATTTTCCAGATTTCAATGAATTTATCAATTCAAATATGAGTTCAATTAAACAAGAATTCAAAGAGAATGACACTCACGAGATTTAAGGAGCATATTGTGTAAAACCCCATACCTCAAACCATGATGAGAAACCAACGATCACATCCTCAAGATCAACACAAAAGATCTACAAAATCTCCTCCAAGAACCTCCAACAAAATAGCCCCAACAACATCTCTAATCTAAGGTCGGAACTCATAAATTCTGAAGGGTCAACGTGTATATAAAAAGAAGAGGAATATAAAATATATTTGCTGCCAAAAAGTTATGCCAAAAGTAGGTTAAAAAGGCTTGCCCACGACTTCCTTGTATAATGCAAAGAAACGAAGTGTTGGAATCCAAAAGACTCCTTTAAATAAGGCAAAGAAATGAAGAGTTGGAAGTCAAAACAACTCCAAGAGTTAAAAACATTTTAAAATCATTTTAAAATCCGTTTTAACTCATTTTTCCAAACCGTTTGAAATTATCGCCTTTAAAAATAATAACCAACACATTTGAGCAATAAAAATAATTTTATCAAAAACTTTATTTTCCTCCATTTTCCAAAAATTAATTAAAATAGCCCAAAAATTACGCGGGTTATTACAATATTATTATGCAACTACAGAACATCGATTTTTGGCTACCATTAATAAGTAATTTCCAAAAACGTATCATGCAGTTTGGGTGATCCCAAATTTTTAAGGTTTATTAAAATTTAAAGATCCCCATATTATATTTATTTTTTAATATTGTTCTCAAATAACACCGTGTCAACAAAGTTTAGATCAGCTAATTGATATGATCAAGTAACAAATGTTCTTTCAACTTACTCTATGTTTCATATATGCTTCAGATTCACTCTCATAACTTCCTAGTCTGGAAGAAATTCCTTTTTTATGATAGTTTCGTTTCTTTAGATTTTTAGAGAATTAAAGTATATTTGAGTCAATTTGAATGGGTTAGGATGCTATTTGAGTCAAGTGTTCTTTCAACTTACTCTATTGATATAATTTGAACGGGTTATATTCTTGGAAGCTGCATATAGAATGGTTTTGGGGGGAGTAAGTGTAATTTGGTTTATTGAGAATTTAACTTGTAATCGGTGTGCATTTAATGCGAGGACATAGCTCTTATCAGAGATGACAACACACATTTTATATTACCTTAGTTTAGATGATGACTCCTAATATTCAATTACATCACATTGTTGAAGTTAAAACACTTTCCTTGATACATGCATATTCTAGATGATTCTTATACTTTTATTAAACAACATACTTGCATTAGGGCCATCTTCTATCTCAAAGGTCACTTGTGTAAGTTCCAAGAATTGATCTGGAATATGTAGGTGCATTAAATGGCTAGATGTCAACTTAAGCTATTCATCAAGTTCATTATACCATCTGATGTGTTCGAATGACAATAAAATTTCAGTGATAAGGCCTTGCACACGGGGCCTTCAATATAATCAGTATGTTAATATGTGTGTATTAACATGGGGCCTTGCACATGGGGCCTTCATCTCATTAATTTTACTTCAGCACTCTACTCACTGGTTGCTTGTTAAATATATATATATATATATTGTTCATTCATGAGTAATCTGTTACAGGGCCTCTTCTTTCATGATATTCAGTACAAAGGAAATGCATCAAGACCATCTTATATACCACATTGCTTGTTATATATATAATTTATGTTTGTTATTGGAACTGAACTATAATCTTTGTTTTGAGGGTGGGGGTGGGGGGAGAGAGAGAACCTAAAGCACATTGGTGGATAAAAACTGAACTATAATCTGTGGTGTTTTTCAGAATCTCGATAAACTTCTAAGAAAAAGGTTTGTGGAAGAACACGTGGGATATCAACAGATGTTCTTATTAAAAGTTTTGGGGGTTCTAAAATTCCAGTTCAATGGGACTCAATGCATAATAAATCGATTGTACATACCGCTACCTCTTTGGCTAATGAAATTCGCTTTGTCATATGAAATTTTGCCCCGTTAAAGGTGGAAAAAGGGGGAAATGTTAAAGAGAAAGAGAAGACATAAATGATTGATCACATTTTGGTATATTTAATTTTTGTGTTCTATTCCCCTAAAGAGATGTGATTTTATATTCTAAACTCGTTAAAACTTTTGTAGTCAAAATTTGAGTTAGACATCACAAATCCGGCAGTTATGAGCTATTTGCATACATCAATGTCTATGTCCGCACGTTATAGTGGATTCCGTAACATATTGAAGAAACATTTTTCTAAATTTTTTAATATTGAGGAGGCGAACAAGAAGAAACCTAGTGATGTGGAAAAGGACGAAGATTGGAAATTTCTTTGCTCATTTTTTAGTACAGAGGAACATAAAGTATATATGTTTTATGTTGAAATTGTATGTTTTCTTAAGTTTCAGTAAATTAACTTGAAGTATATCACTTTTTTGTAGCGTAAATCTGATGCTTGCTCTACTAGTCATTCAATTACCAAGTATGTTCATCGCGGTGGGACAAAGTCTTTTGTCCAATACTTGTATGAAGACGGGGTAATTTTTTGAGCACTTAAAATTTGTTAAATTTTAATTTATGTGGATACATGTACTTATGTATTTTATTTTCGTATGTTAATAGGAAGGCAATTCATATGAGAAGTCGAAAGGACAAATTAAAGTATTTTATGATACTCATTGGACGAAGGACAATGGGTGGATTAGTGAAGAAGAAGAGTTTGACTATGTAAGTATATAAAAGAAAATAATTTTATATGATTAGACATAAAGCATTATTCTCAAGTCGTGCGGACTGAATTGATTATTTTATTATTGATTTATGTCACAACAGGTTGAATTTCATGAATAAATAAAGGAAATTCTGTCAATTTTTTTAAAAATAAAGTGAAATCGGTGTAAGGGACGCATTGATGATTTACATGTATCTATAGTCGTTCGATTAGTGATTTGTGTGTCACAACGTGTTAGATTTCTTAAATAAACAAAGGAATCTCTGTCGATTTTATTTTTTAATGTTTAAAAAATAGTCAAACCAATAGTGTAACATATTATTTTCGTTTTCTTTGTAGAAAGAGATGATTGAATTAAAAAAAAAGATCGAAAGATTCTGATGAAGCATCAATCTGTCAAAAAGTCCTTGGAAAGAGGTCGGGATACGTAAAGGGTCTTGGTACCCGACCTTTGAAATCACTATGCAGACAGAATTTTAATTTGGAGAATAAAAAGTTACAAACAGAGATCGTAGATTTGAAAAAACTAGTCCAAGGTCTTGTGTCAGAGATGGCTACAATGAAGGCCACCTTACTGCTAGATAAAGACATTGCTTCCGAGGAAGATGTTCCTGAAGGATCTTCTGCCCCTTCGAATCAAGTTGCATGATGGCAAATGTTGATTTTATCATTTTGTTTATGATGAGAAAACTAGTTTAAACTCATCTCTTAGTTATGAAGTATTATTTACTTTTGAGCATCATTGTGACATGAACCGTAGTATATTTATATTTTGAATATAATATAACATCTTTTAATTATGTGTGTTTACTTAATTTTCTTTTTATTTATTTTAATATTTAATATAATCCTGCAACGAAATAAATGTTGCAACGAAAAAGAGTGTTACAAAAGACTATTAGTAACGAAAAATTGACATTTGGCAAGGAATTTTAATTCCCTTAATATTTTTTGCGAGAATTTATTAGTATATTTTGCAATGAAATATTCTTTGTAAAATATTTTTAATCGAAATACGAGAACTTTTCTGCAACTAAAAAGAGTGTTACAAAAGACTTTTAGCAATGTAAAATTAACATTTGGCAAGGAATTGTAATTCACTCAAAATATATTTTGCAAGGATTTGTTAGTATCTTTTGCAACGAAATATTCGTTTTAAAGGTTTTTTAGTCAAAATCCGAGAACTTTATTGCAACGAAAAAGAGTGTTACAAAAGACTTTTACCAATGTAAAATTAACATTTAGCAAGGAATTTTAATTCTCTCAAAATATCTTTTGCAAGGATTTGTTAGTCTCTTTTGCAACAAAATATTCGTTTTAAACAGTTTTTAGTCAAAATTCGAGAACTTTTTTGCAACGAAAAAGAGTGTTAAAAAAGATTTTTAGTAATGAAAAATTAACATTTAGCAAGGAATTTTAATTCTCTCAAAATCTCTTTTGCGAGGATTTATTACTATTTTTTGCAACGAAATCTTCATTGCAAAAGATTTTTAGTCAAGATATGAGAACGTTTTTGCAACGAAATATCTTGTTTTCCCCAACAAAAAATTTTATTGCAAAATATTTTTAGCGACTATGAGAAAATTTCCTTGCAAAAGATCTATAGCATATTGGCTAATGCGAGGGACCCTGCAAGAAAAAAAAACGTCACAAAAGATGTTTTGCAGTGACAATATACCTTTTGCAACGATTTTTTTTCCTTACTAAAAGCCATAATTCTTGTAGTGAGTAGAATAATTAGCAAATCCATCCACTTTAACTTTATAATAAGGGTACTTGAAATGAAATCTATTTTATTAACATTAATTATATTGTTATTTTGAAGTTGAATAGTCCGATGCTTTCTTAAATCTTTGGAAATATTTTGCTCAATCAAATATGGTTGAATCAGCTCACTTCTAGACATTGGTTGATTTCGAGCATGGCAAAGTCTCATTAATGTATAAGATTAGTTTGATTATGATTGGTGTTATCAAATTTCTTAATTGGATTATCTATATGCTACTGCTATACACGAAATTTATATCTCCTTTTCAACGAGACTGTCCACATAGGACTATGTAATTCCCTTTCTCTCTCCTCTCATTTCTTATTCCAAATCAATTACAGTCTATTTGTTCGCCCTTTCACTTTTCAACACTATTGATATTCTACCCCTTCATTTTCTTCTGCAATACAACTGTTCCTCTCTCTCCCTTCATTATACCCCTCCCTTTTCTTCTACCATACAACTTTTCAACTATCCTCACTCTTCAACCAATCGATAATCGAATAAATCCTCACTGAATTATAAGCGACCATTACAAATACCTTAATCGGAATGGAAAACCCACCAGACGATGCCACCCCTTCCATAAAAACCTAACTCTCCAATCAAAACACGTGCGGAGTTGCCGCTTTAATACCCTATTTATCGCCTTCTAATATGCCTTAGAATATGTAGACGATGGGGAGAAAAAGTTCGATTATGGCCTCGATTGTTACGTAGATGGGTAAGATTTTGTTTTTGTTGAAAACGGGGGTGTCTGTTTAGGGGTAGAGGATGGGGAATGAGAACTTAGAGAGGATTAAGATGTAGATGAGAGAACATAAGACGAAGCAAACAGATTCAGTAGTGACCATGTCGTTGACGGAGAGGACGATTATGATTGCGAGGGCGTTGAGATGAGTGAGTAAGAAGATGCTTTTGTGAGTGCGGGAGTTTGGGAGAGAGAGCGTGGGAGAAGATGGTTTTGACATCAGATTGGCAAAACCATTTTACGATCCCAATAATGTCCCACAAGGTTAGTCTCCATAACACCCCCGTGGGAGCGCCTTTCTCTTCTTTTTCCTAATTCACGGCCTGTGTTTTAAGATTATTTTTGTTATTATTTTTTTATATTTAATGGTGTGATATTGTTATCATATACCTTTAAGGAGAATGATTTTCAAATTTTTTCATGACTCTATAGAGGAGTAACCTGTCAAAGGTACTAGACATATCTTGGAATTTTCCATCCAAGACATTTACTTCTTTGTGTTTGTTTGTTGTTTTTATCATAGGTGAAGAGAAAATTAATAATAATTCTTTGAGATTTTTATCTTCAAAACACTTTTGGGGACAATAAACTACTATGGTGCAACACAGGTAATATTTATTTTCTTTAACTTGATGAAGTGTTTTTAGTTTTCTCAGATGTTTAACAGTACACATCCTGCAAGAATTTAAAGAATATAGACTCATTGAGTTTGCTAATTAATTTGTTTCTATTTGAATTCGTTCTCTATGGAATTTGTCTCAAAATTTACTTCACCTTATAGTTATTTTAGTAATAGAATTTTGTTTCGACTGTGGATGTGCAAAGACAAAACTATATTTCAAAGTTCATGCTCTTTCAATCATATCAAAGCTTCCCAAAGTTAAAAATGTCTAAATGAATTTACAAGTACACTTATCAAATCAAACAGGAACAAGCTTATAATAAAAGTCATATCATATCTTGGCCCATGCATGTGACATGTGGGAACTTAAGCCTTGTGAGAAAAGTCCTAAGAAGCTCATGAATGAATATTATTGTTATTAACTCGTTTTGATTCTGTAACACTCATAGGCATGTTATTATTGATAACCCATTTTTCTTTACGTAATCAGGAAGAAGCCCATTTTATTTTCTAAAGCAAACAAACAGAAAACTCACAATGAATTTAAAATTAGTGATCTTGGTGTGCCATATGATGATGATTAAGATTTATGTTTTTTAATGTACGGTTCTGAATTAGGTTTTATATTTTTTATATTTTGGTTTTGGTTTATTAATTTTAAGGATTAAGGTGATTCATGTGGAATATAAATCCTCTTCATAATGGATGTGAAATAATGGTCTCTTATTAGTATCTACAAATGGTAACTTTATTTTATTAGTTTCGAATTGATTATTTTATTTATCAACATATATGAAGGAATTTGAGAGTTGTTGCTAAAAAATAAATAAAAACAAACTTTGATTCATACAAAATATAAATAGTTTGTTTGTAAGAATATAGATGGTACATATAATTAAAAGTTTTGTTTGTCATTAAGGATTTATTGTCACTTTTAAGAGCTATTTATTTTTGTAGATGTTGTGACTGGTAAACACTTCGATAAGTTTTGTTAATATTTCTACACGCTTTTCAAGTATCGCTAATACTCTGCATTCTTACTCTATTGCACTATTTTTTATTCTACTCTCAATTTTTCAATTCGCTTCATTTTTTAAGCATTCAATACCGCAATGCATCACGCATCGCACGGGTTTCCACATAGTATACTATAAAACAGGATACAAGGCATTCAGTTATCCTTAGTAGATAAGCTACCCACATGACATCCTTTATTTATCTATTTTTTCATGTCAAAATGGAGTCTCCCTCCCGTTTTATGACGCCTGAGATTCCCGAAAGGCACAACTCTCTGTATCCCTCATTAATCCCTCACATACCCTTTTATGTAGTTAAACATCTATTCTCTTGATATTCTTCACATTGTTGTACGTTTTCACCCTCTCTTTTGGCATTGTACTCTTTACAATTACAAAGAACCATTGTTTAGGACTAATAATGTATCTTTGTTGCTAAGTTAGATGGGTATCTCTCTTTCATCACAGTATGCTTTTTGTGTTTTGAAAATGTGGGCTCCTATGAATTTTGAATCATTTTGTTTTGCCTTTTTTTAACAGGTTTTTTTTGCCGATCTGATCTTTGGAAGAAGATGGAGGTGAAAGAGGATTTTAAGAAGAGAAGAGAAACTCCTGAATTTGGATGATGAGGCTGCTGCTTTCTGGCCTCCCATTTGCAAGTAAGAATGACACTTTTCTTTCTTTTTTTGGGGGACCAAACCTAAAAGATACACGCGTGTTTATATATATTTACCCATATGTATGTAAACCAGATATTACAAATCTACAAGTAATTGAAGCCAATGGGAATTTCTTGCACCCCATCAATGACGCAATGATCACCTACATAAAATGGATGCATCATAAATACAAATACTAGACCTTCAAATACTGTCTTACAAGTCTTGCCGAACACAAATATCACAAGTAAAAGATGTGAGATGATATGAATGCTAGAACTTGAGTTGTCACAAACACCAGAGATGGTTTTAGGGCTGCCCGGTGGTATAAGTGGGTTTTCCAGCGGGTTGGGGCAACTGAGTAAACCGAGTTAAGGGGTTTTCCGAGTTTTAAAGTAGGTTCATGGGTGAGTAAGTGGTTGAAGTCGTCTGTGTTGGCTCGGGTAAAGGGTTGAGTTGGGTGGTAAATGGTAGTGGTTTGATGGTGTAATGGTAGAAATGAGGTGGGTTTTAGTGGAAGGAGAAAAAAGATTGGTGAGATGTAGAATATGAAGATATGAGAGATGAGAGAGAAGAATAAATTTGATTTATATTTGAAATGAAATATGAGAGTGTGTTGAGTGTATATGAGAGTATGATAGTAGGTGTGTGGTGATGGGATTATTTAGGTGTATGGGTGTGTATGGAGTTTGTGTGTGTGAGTATTTATATATATATATATATATATATATAAACAATAAAAACAAAATACAATACAATAATCATTTTAAAAAAACTAATAACCCACACATAAATGAAAAAATAGAAAAAAAATAAATAGAAAAATTAAAATATAAAACAAAGAACACTAAAAAATAAAAATAAAAATAAAAGAAAGTATATTTATAACACTCACCTATATAAAATATGAGAAAATAATCAAATATACAATAATGAACCAACGCATGTGAATTCTAATCTATTTAGTTTATTTAATATTGTGAATTTACTAAAATGGTACACGTGTTATTTTGAGAAGAAAAAAAATGAGATGTAAAACGTGTCCAATTTCATATTATAGTAATCTCCTTTTGTTATATTACTATCCATGAAGTATATAATTTTAAACTATTGTGAAGTTTGATCAATAAAACATTTACAATTAAATGATATATGGTAACGGCTAATCTGTACATTCAAATATTACAATTTTAACATTTTTTCTTATTTTGGGACCCTTATATTTATCATATTCACAAACACTATACTCTTCTATCATGTTTATATTTTCATTTTTGTTAGTTTATTAATAGTATATTGAAAAATTTCACGACCCACTCTACTTTTATTTTCTTTATTTATCCTTATTTAGTATGTTAAATGTTACTGCTATTTGATGTTGTGATATAAGTTTAGATGATATCACTCCATGTTTTTTCAATTTTAACATAGTATGTTTGCAACATTGGAGGTAAATTTTTTTTTCTTTTTTCTTTTTTCTTTTTCTTGAGTTTATGTTTGAGTTTTCTATTTTGGTTCAAATTTGTAATCTATTTTACCTTTGGCAGATTGATTTATCCTTCCACTACATTTGGATGAAAATGGTTCGAGACCTCTTATGTGATTTCGTGATATAAACGTGGTTCCGAACAATTACTGGTTTATGCAGGTGGGGGTGGGGAAGGGTATCAGGATTTTTATTGTGGATATTCTAAATATTCTTAGACAAGGATTTCTTTGAGTTGTTTCAATTATTAGTTTTAATTCTTTTGGTTAGTTTATTACCTCAATTGCGACTTTTCGTGATAAACATACATCATAGCATTGATCTTGAAAATGAACAAAGTTCAAAGAGGAAGATAGTCGCCAAGTAATTGAAATAAAATCCCAACTAAATTGTTGTATAAATTTTCAATTGAATATTCTTAAATGTTATTAATTTATAATTCTCCTTACTTAATTGCAGGAACATGGATGAAAATATTCAAATCCTTGCGTGTTAGCTTGATCATCATATGACGTCTTCTACTACTTCAAAAATTTCTACATTAATATTTTTCACGATGTTGAACCATGACAATATGTAGTTATATTTCTACTAAATGTTTGGTTATCACAATTACTTTGCATTTTTTATCTATTACCGAGTTTATTTTATCATTTGTATCTATTACCAATGGTTTGTTTAATTATGTGTAACCTAACGTATACCCCACATATCGCGCGGGTTTCTTACTAGTCTATATAATACCTCTAAAATGATAGTAAGGGAGGTTTGATGACCATAGAAAGGGAGTTTAATGTTTAACTTCTCATATTAACCTTTCAAATTCCTCTTACGGTACCTGTACGTCTTTCCCTAGACTTTTTGTTTCTCTCTATATAATCACTTCAAAACACATCTAATTCCTCACCCATATCTCTTCATATTCTTCATTTGTCAATCAAATTACTTTCACCAATATTCATCCATCCTTATTCTTACTCCTTCTTTTTCTCTGTCATCCTCTAATTCTTCATTTTCTTTCTATGAAAATTCTCACCGAGTCCAAATATCCTTCGTACTTGGAACCGTAGCCCCGGAGAAATTTACCAAACCCGTGACTTGAGTTGCCAAAAAATCCCCCGATGTGTAAATCTCCATGTACGTTTATCTTGGATCCATTGTCTGATCTGTTGTAAATATGTTGACATGTTTAGATTTAAGGTTATTTGCAATCTTTAGTAAGGATTCGTATTTCAATCCTCTTCTCCATCGACAACTATTGTACTCAAGAAAATATGAGGATATGATGTTTATAAGGTGTAGGTTTATGGTGGAGTTTTGTGGGTTTGAAAGGATTAAAGGGGGATCGATTGTTGATAACGCATGGTTTCTCTGGTTTTTTAGAATGGTTTTGGTCAAAGTGGGATCAGAGAAATGGAGTGGTTTTGCCGAAGTTGGTCTGCTGGGTTTGGAAACTCTTTGATCTGCTGGGTTTGGCAACGGTTCAATAGTGATTCTTCAAACATTGCAGAATCAATTCATTCGATTATGGAGGTGACACAATTTACTTTTAAAACCATTGACAACTAAAGATGGTTCTATGATTGTCAATGGAGACGTTAAATGGGTGTCAATTTGAATGTCAAAGAGATATAAAAAATTCTGTGAGATTTGTTATCTCAGATGGTGATTGCAACTGCAATACAGGGTTGATTTATCATTGGGGGGGGGGGAGAAAATGACGATGCGAGAAAACTGTTCGTGGCGTGGGATGCAAAAAATAGAAGATAGGTTTGATTATTTACAAAAGATGGCAAATTTTGATTATTTGATAAACAAATTTGATTATTGATTTGATGGTTGTTAAATTTAAATTAGTCCATTAGAGTACTTTTTTAAACAACATTGTTTAATTTGATTAGAGTACCAATTTTGATTATGCCATTAGAGATACTCTTGATGGTTGGCATTAGCGGCAAACAGGTTTCTTCGAGTCAATTTGTGATTGGTCTTGTTGGACGTGGTCTTTGTAATGTGTACGTGTGGCACTAATGGGTTGACAGCTGTTAATTTGTGGTCAAAGATTGGGTTTAATTTGTTTTGGTTAGGTTGAGTCTTGGCATTTTTTTATGGCCTGTGTCGTTTGTAGTTTAGAGTTGAGTTGGGCCAGTCCAAATGTGTAGGGCTTATTATTTCCGTTGTTATTTGTTAATTATTTAGTTTCAATTGTGTTTTGTTGTGGCCTTTTTGCCTTTGGTTGATATATTACATTTTATTAAAAAGAAAAAAAAGTTAATTAAATTTCTAAAATGTAGAAGTAGTTTGTTTAAGATCTGATTTTGAAAATTGTGAAACTTTTCAAGTGCAGGTCAAATGTATGATAAAGTGGCCAAGTGAGATATTTGATAAAAGGATTGACATCATCCATGAGTTGTTTGCTATTTATATCACCCGGTGGATAGAATTCTCTTTCTATCACATATATCTGTATTTTTTGTGATAATATTAACGATGCAATCTAATATCAGAGTGGCAATTGTAACTGCAAATACTTATATTGGCGGATAAATCATTATGTTTTTTAGGCAAGATTATTTGGATTAAAAAAATTATATTCAAATGGACAAAAACTATTTGTTACAGATAATAACTTTTGTAGTTTATGTTAAATTGGACTTCCGGTTTTAAAAAAAAAAAGCTACCAGTAATATGTCAAATAATCAAGAGACTATAAATTGCCACATTAACAACAACGACTTTTTCATTCTGACTTTAAATGGATTCTATGTCCAAAAGAGGGAACTCAATCAGATTAATTTTGTAAAATAATTCTTGAACATCATAGAGTTGAGGTGGACGTGATTGTTGGTTGAAATTTATTTATGATATAATGTTCTTTAACTTCCAAAGTATTATACCAACTCTTTCACTCCTTTCCTCTCTTCATTTATGGTAAAAATATTTAACTAATTTTATAAAGTATACAATTTATTTTGTTTATTATATTCATTTGCAATTTTCAGTACATTATTTAAGAGTTAAGATTGTTCACTATGGAATATTTATAAACTATTTACCCCTAAGGTTTGCAGTATTCCTTCATAGTTGGTTCTTTATTAGATTAGTTTACAAACGAGTAGATGCATTTTTAAGAAACTCTATAATGCTTCCTCGCATCGTGCTGGTTACATTCTAGTGTCTTACAATTTTGATGTTGTGCAATTCTGAAAACAAGTGCATGTATTAAAAGACTGCCTCTTCACTGAGAAAAAAAATATCGCAATTGAGCCTTCACTTATTTTTAAGCATAAGTATACGAACTCATCCAACTTTTGTGAACTTTCTTTCGGAAGACTTGAGTTTTTAAGTCATGATGAGTTTATGGTCTCATTGTCCATTAAACAATATTGGGCCCATCATTAACATATTCACTCGGGAGAATGGATTCCCACTTATAATACCATTTTAATTTTTATTGAAAATAAATCGATTCATTAGATAAGAAAATTCACAAAATGTTTCAACAAACTCTAAACTACAGTTTAGTGTTTGTTAGGACCCAACCATTATTATTTAAATTGTTTAAATAAGATAAACAAGTATTAACATCATTTTAATGCTGGAAAAAATTGAGAGTAATGTATGGAGTTAGGTTGGCTACACATGGGCTTAGTATATATGTGTGAAGGTAGGAGAAACAAGAAAGGTACTCTCAGTACAATTTATATATCATAATTAAAAATTATAGCAAAGAGTTTTATGGAGAAATCGAACACTCAAAATAAATCTTTTATTTTAGTCTAGAGCTCATAATTAAATTTTTATATCATATGATTATTGCAAATATTAAGCGCATGATGTTGAATCCAAATATATACTGTATAATAAAAATAAACAATATTACCTCAATTGTTTATAAAATTTATAGTAGATGATTCTTGGGTTGAGTCGCGTAGTAGGTTGCTCTCCTTAAAACATTTCGCGGCTATATCCTCTCTGTGCAGGTAGTATAAAGCCATGTCATCCCCAAGATAAAATAGGTCAATAATATCCTATGTTTCGTAAACTATGCAATGTAATTATATGTCATACTAACACCCATTCGAAATTTATTGCTCAATATATGGGGGGAACAAGTTGTTCTGTATGGAAAATTTTCTTCATATAAATATTTTTTATCTTAGAGAGAGAAATACAGAAATAATTTTTCTCTTCTTTATTTTAAAAAACAACATTTTTTTATTTTTCCTCTTCAAGTCTTGTGTATATTTGAAACCAAGATAAATTTCCTTTTTATATATAGATTAAGATGATAGAAAATAGAATGAAGACATATAACCCAAGATGTTTGTCTATTGTTGCACTTTCCATGACTATTCTCATTCTATCTCCATTAGTTTCTCTCTTAAAAAATGGATTGGTGGAGGGCGCGTGCAGAGAGAATTCTTCCCATTAGTTTTTCTTTCTTTGTCAAGTGTATTAGAAAACGAAAGCTTAATATCTCTCTCTCTCTTTATGGATGTACACAAGATGGTGTAATGATTGTGTGTAGAGAACGATATAGCAGGAGAAGTGGGTTATAATTTCACCTGTAGCTTTTATAGGTTGGTTCTCACTTTTTCCTAAAAGTTTAAAAATAGACAAAACTTTTTTTCCAATAATCCCACACTTGTAAATATTGAAAATTTTTGTCATGAGCAATAATACATCAAATTATTCATAAGTAAACGTGTCTTTCAATTTGAACATTTACGTAGTAAAGATGATTCTGATTATACTCGAGTAACTCTGAGTTTTGAACTTTGTTTCTGACAACATCCCCACACAACCCTAATCCTCAAGCCAGCGCTTTACGACAATATGTTTTTATCCCAGTATGTGAATGCTCCATCCAGTTTGCCCAAAATTACTATAGGAAGTGTCCATACTTCCACATTCACATAGGTAATTCTATCAAGGATACTCCCGTATCTAGGTGTCCCACTCAAAATAAATCTATAAATCGTCATTAAGAGTTATCATTAACTTAACCTTAACTCACTTCAAGATATCATGCTTCATAGGGATGGCCTTAGAATAAAATCCTATATACAACTAATTAGCATGATTCAACCCATATCACTTGTGACTTGTTATTTTCCTTTGAACCTATTTCTTGGAATCTTCAATATATAGGATAGGTTACCACCACAAGTGATTCAACTATCAACGGGCTTTAGTCACATCCCTTTCAAGGTGTTAAACACCTTCTCCTATACTAGACCTTTCATTAAAGGATCAGCTGGGTTCTGTTCTCATCAATCCGAACATAATCCACTATCACAACTCATTAGTTATAAATTCTCAAACTATGTTGTGCTTATGTCATATTTGTCGTTATTTTCGTTATAATAACGGTTCTAAAATATTACAGTAGCCATGGTTATATTATTGTCGATAAAATGACTAGTATCAATCTATCCCATAAAAGGTATCTTATAATAGGTCTTTCAACCTTTTATTTTCTCAGTAGCCATATTTAATGGTATCACCATAAACTCTATCATTAATTATGTCAATACCAATATTTCTTGGAGTTCCAAATGACATGATCGTAATACGTATTATACACATATCCATTAATTACTTGAAAATCAATTCTAGGTTTGTGACTTTTATCTAAACACATAACCTTTCTCGATAGCATAAGAATGCACGTCTCAATTATAAACCTTCATAGTACTCCCACAAAATAAATAATTCCCAGTTAACTAAATTTAGTATCCCAGTAAAGACTACTTAAGTTCTTGTCATATTCATCTTTTTTAACACTGTATATAGTGTTCTTGAACAACTTATACTTGGATCATGTGGAGTACAAGATGGTTCACAATAAACATATACCTAATAATTGTATATATTCTTATATTTCAATGTACTCGATCTATTAATGATCTATCGCTGGCCTTGTAATATTATCAAGTAATATTCTTATTTCATCAAAACTCATTATGCCAACACTATGACTTGGTATAAATTTGGTTTTCTTGGGAAATAATATCTTAACCAAATATTAGTTAATCATACTTGCATAAATAAATAATAGTTCATTCTACATGCTTAATATTAAACACGATTTATGTTATTCTCAGTTCATTCTCATTTGATGATTTAAAATTATCAAAATATCATGTATTTTATTGGTGCCTTCCATATTCATAAATTCTTTAACTTTAAGTTGGTCCAAGTAAGTTGCCTTACCTAGGTCACCATTCGGAATATATATATATATATATATATAATCTTAACGCAATATCATGTATAATATAAATGGCAATCAAATTAAATGAAGCTACTCCATTTTTATGAGAATAATTTAACATGCATTATGTATAACTGAGTATCTTACTATTTATAAATCAAAACTTATATTCATAAATGATAATGGTCTCATTATTTCTTCAAAGGATATGTACACTTATTATTATCCGAAAGTTATCAAATAAGTCGATTATAAACTAATTTCTAGTTCATTCCATGGAATGTAACCAAATATTTTTGACATGGCTCCTTTAAGGATTTTGAAATCCTTTTTAATATCATTAGCAAACATTTATTTTTAAGCAATAACTCAAAAATTTAAGATTTCTCTTGAACACCAAAGTTTTAGATTATATTAAAATGTTGTTCAATTATAGTTGAGAGATACTCGCTTGAGTGTCCCCCACTATTCTCTAGATATAACATTAATAAGCAACATATAATGTGCCCCCACTATATCTTCAATTCATAAAAATGAAATCTAAACACTTAGTGTTTTAGCATTAAATAATAATTAATCGTATTCCATAAATTAATACATGCTTTCAAGTATACCCGATTCAAAAAATACATGCTCATTCGTTCCAGTTATAGGTTCAGTCTTTCGCGGGTTTGAAACCATATATAGATTATACAATTTATTTCTTAAATAAATAAAAGATACGTTTTCATATATCATTTTTCACAATATATAAGATAATATTTCATATTATAGTTTAAATCTCTATTTAAAATCATTCAATTAGAATATCTTAATCAAAGTAATGGTTATATTTGCACCAAATTCAATTATGATAGAATCATATACACGAGGTGTGAATTATTATATGTAATTTCAAAGCCCAATATACAAAATATCATCATACTCTATGAATGCCAAAATCACGAAATTTGAGTGTATATATTATCAAAAAACCGAGATGATATTGCAACAAAATTCATAACAAAAATTTCAGATTTTCTTCTTTTCATTATCCACTACACTAAAAACAGGAATCTGGCACGGTTTAAAACTGTGCCAGATCAAATCTGGCATGGTTTTGAACTGCCAGAATCAGGCTTTCCAAAATAGCCATTTTTTTCTGGCATGGTTTACAAGTGTGCCAGATTTGACCAAACAGGAAAACACTTCTGGCATACTTTTAAACCGTGCCAGAATTTGATATTTCTGGCACACTTTTGGTAAAGTTTTGAACTGTCACAGATTGAGCACATTTTGATTAACTTTTGGCACAGTTCAAAACCGTACCAAAACTTGATACACTTTTGGCACGATTTTGAACAGTGCCAAATGAGTGGATAAAAGAAAAAAAAAATAATAATTTGAAAACAAGAAAATTCACAAATTGCAAATTTTGCACGTTGTTGATAAACTAATTTACATACAAACTTCAAAATATTACAAGTCTTTAGTAGTTCACAGACCCAAAAAATTAGGCAGAGTTTTCTCTATTTTCTGGACATTCTAAAACCTGCTAATATAAAACCTGCATAATATAAAGCCCGTACGGCCACAAAATATAACAATAAACTTACAACAGCCCGCATGACCATAAAAGTTAACAATAAAACTACAAAATCCCGCAATGTCATAACACAAAAAAATACAATCATGAATATTAACGACATTAAATAAATAACCCCTTGTTGTAAACCATTGACTTCTCCGTGTGTTCCAGGTGAATAAATGCTAACGATAAAATGTTATCCTGCAGAAAAAAATAGGATACAAAAAAGAGACGATATTAGTAACCAAGTAATTTATAAAAAATACTTACTCAAGCTAAAAAATTACAAATAGGAGTTGCAATTATTATTATATTCCAAAATTGAAAATCTTACGCAAGTTATGACTACCTGATCAGTTCCTACAAGTTACATTGGTCTTGTGGGAGGTGTCAGTGCTTCTTACGGGATCGTTTGGGGGATGGTTTAACAGCTTGTTTCTATGCCTAATCTATATATTTTCAAATTATCGTCATATTCTCAAACCGAGAGGACCGTGACTACGCGATCAGTTCCTATAAGTTACATTGGTCCCGTGCGAGGTGTTAGAGCCTCTTGAGGGGATGTTTGGGGGCTGATTTGGGTTTCCACCCTTCAACGACTTGTTTCTAAGACAAATCTATATATTTTTAAATAATCGTCATATTCTCAAACAGAAAAGCCCGTGACTACGCGGTCAGTTTCTATGAGTTATATTTGTCCCGTGAGAGGTGTTAGTGCCTCTTACGGGCCGCTTAGGGCTTAGTTTGGGTTTTCACCCTTTAACAACTTGTTTCTAAGCCAAATCCATATATTATCAAACTATTGCTGTAGTCTCAAATCGAGAGATCCGTGATTACACGACCAGTTCCTACAAGTTACATTGATCTCGTGCGAGATGTTCATGCCTCTTACGGGGCCGTTTGGGGGAAGGTTTGGGTTTTCACCCTTCAGCGGCTTGTTTATAAGCTTAATCGATATATTTTCAAATCATCGTCATATTCTTAAACCGAGAGGTCCGTGACTACACGGTCAGTTCCTACAAGTTACGTTGATCCCGTGCGAGGTGTTCGTGCCTCTTATGAAGCCGTTTGGGGTCTGGTTTGGGTTTTCACCCTTTAAGGGGTTATTTTTAAGCGTAATTGATATATTTTAAAATTATCATCATATTCTCAAACCGAGAGGCCCATGACTACATGATCAGTTCTTAAAAGTTACACTAATCCCATGCGAGGTGTTCATGCCTCTTACGGGGCCATTTGGGAGCTGGTTTGGGTTTCCACCCTTCAATAGCTTGTTTATAAGCCTAAGCTATATATTTTCAAATTATCATTATATTCTCAAATCGAGAGGCATGTGACTACGCGGTCAGTTGCTATGAGTTACATTGGTCCCGTAGGAAGTATTAGTGATTCTTAGGGGGCGTTTAGGGGCTAATTTGGGTTTTCACCCTTCAACGACTTATTTCTAAGCCTAAGCGATATATTTCTAAATTACTGTCATATTCTCAAAGCGAGAGAAAAGTGACACACAGTCAGTTCTTACAAGTTACATTGGTCCCGTGTGAGGTGTTCGTGCCTCTTACGGGGCCGTTTGGGAGCTGATTAGATTTTTTACCCTTCAATGGCTTGCTTTAAGCCTAATATATATATTTTAAAATTATCATCATATTCTCAAATCGAGAGGCCCATAACTACACGGTCAATTCCTACAAGTTACATTGATCCCGTGCGGGGTGTTCGTGCCTCTTACGGGGCCGTTTAGGGGCTGGTTTGGGTTTTCACCCTTTAAGGGCTTGTTTTTAAGCTTAATCGATATATTTTCAAATTATCGTCATATTCTCAAATTGAGAGGCCCGTGACTACACGGTCAGTTCCTACAAGTTTCATTCCCCCTGTGCGAGGTGTCTGTGCCTCTTACGGGGTCGTTTGGGGGCTGATTTGGGTTTCCACACTTCAACAGCTTGTTTATAAGCTGAATCGATATATTTTCAAATTATAGTCTTATTCTCAAACCGAGAGGCCCGTGACTACACGGTTAGTTCCTACAAGTTACATTGATCTCGTGCGAGGTGTTCTTGCCTCTTACGGGGCCGTTTGGGGGCTGGTTTGGGTTTTCACCCTTCAACGACTTGTGACTAAGCCTAATCTATATATTTTCAAATTATCGTCATATTTTCAAACCGAGAGGTCCGTGACTGCATGGTCAGTTCTTAAAAGTTACATTGATCTCGTGCGAGGTGTTCGTGCCTCTTACGGGGACGTTTGGGGGTTAGTTTGGGTTTTCACCCTTTAAGGGCTTATTTTTAAGCTTAATCAATATATTTTCAAATTATCATCATATTCTAAAATCGAGGGGCCCGTGACTGCACGGTTAGTTCCTAGAAGTTACATTGATCCCGTGCGAGGTGTTCGTGCCTCTTATAGAGCCATTTAGGGGCTCGTTTGGGTTTTCACCCTTCGACATCATGTTTATAAGTCTAAGCTATATATTTTCAAATTATCATCATATTCTCAAATCGAGAGTCTCGTGACTACGCGGTCAGTTCTTACGAGTTACATTGGTCCCACAGGAGGTGTTAGTACCTCTTATGGGGCAGTTTGGGAGCTGGTTTGTGTTTTCACCCTTCTACGACTTATTTATAAGCCTAAGCGATATATTTTCAAATTATCGTCATATTCTCAAACCAAGAGAACCATGACTACAGGGTCAGTTCCTACAAGGTACATTGGACACATGCAAGGTGTTCATGCCTCTTATCGGACTGTTTGGGAGCTGGTTTGGGTTTTCACCCTTTAACGGCTTGTTTTTAAGCCTAATATACACATTTTGAAATTATCATCATATTCTCAAACCGAGTGGCCCATGACTACACGGTTAGTTCGTACAAGTTATATTGATCCCGTGCGAGGTGTTCGTGCCTCTTACGGGGCCGTTTAGGGCCAGGTTTGGGTTTTTACCCTTTAAGGGCTTATTTTTAAGCTTAATAGATATATTTTTGAATTATCATCATATTCTCAAACCGAGAGGCCCGTGACTACATGTCAATTCGTACGAGTTACGTTGGTCCTGTGCGAGGTGTTAGTACCTCTTACGGGCTCGTTTGTCAGCTAGTTTGGGTTTTCACCCTTCAACGACTTGATTCTAGGCCTAATCTATATGTTTTCAAATTATCGTCATATTCTCAAACTGAGAGGTCCATTACTACGCGACCTCTTCCTACAAGTTACATTGGTCCCGTACGAGGTGTTCATGCCTCTTACGGGTCCGTTTAGGGTCTAGTTTGGATTTCCACCCTTCAACGGTTTGTTTCTAAGCCTAATCTATATATTTTCAAATTATCATCATATTCTCAAATTGAGAGTCCCATTAATACGCGGTCAGTTCCTACGAGTTACATTGGTCCCATGCAAGGTTTAGTGCCTCTTATGGGGCCATTTGAGGTCTGGTTTGGGTTTTTACCCTTCAACGGCTTATTTTTAAGCCTAATCTATATATTTTCAAATTATCATCATATTCTCATATCGAGAGGCCCATTACTACACGGTCAGTTCCTACGAGTTACATTGGTTCCAGACGAGTGTTAGTGCCTCTTACGGGGCCATTTACCAGCTGGTTTGGGATTTCACCCTTCAACGGCTTAAATCTAAGCCTAATCTATATATTTTCAAATTATCGTCTTTATAGTAGTTATCGTCATTAGTTTTTTTTTACAATATATCATTAGTAATTTGAACTCCATAAATGTCATTCGCACCAAAATTGCATGTAATCCTTAAAATTACATTTTCCGGTGACTCATATCTTTAATATACATACTCACAACCTGACATTTCTATAATAGTTCAATTCCAGTAAAAATAAGCTGCCAAAGCAAAGAATCTAAACCGTAACATTAATATTACAGTTATACATTTGTTAAACAGTTATGCATATATTTATCGCTAATCCTAAACATCAACTTAAACAATGCATCTGCATATTCACATAGCAAAGAAAGGAATTATAATAAGGTAAATATAGAAGGGATTGAAATCAATACCATTTTTCATAAATCAATCAACCAACAACGTTGGGGAAACCACAATTTATATGTGGTAAAGAAATCAATCAGACCTTGATTGCATCTTGAAACTTGGTTGATAAATCTAATCTCAAGCTTTGATCGCCTGTTGATACTCAATTGCATTCATCCTGTACAGTAAGAAGCAACCTATAAGTGTCCCCATAAAAGAAAATAGTTTCAATCACTGTGAAAGAAAACAACCAAAGGACCACAACTATAATGTTCAAATCAAATTTGCATCATTATTAGAGAAAATAAGAGCTGAGCCATTTTCAATGTAGTTACTATCAGGACAAACCGCAATATGCATTTCTCATGATCACTAGTGTAAAGTTGAGAAGATGAATCATCAATTAAAAACAATCCAAACCTAGTGATAACAAAAATACTCCGTGAAGACTTGAGGCTAGTGTAGATCTATTAACTGTTCTTATGTTGGGAAAAAAAAGGTTGAAAACTGCTGGCATGTACAATCACGAGTGCAAAATGACTTCGATTTAAGGCCAATGAGTAGTGTCCATAGAATGAATGGTAGATGACAGATGCATTTCAATTCCAAATCAACTTTGAAATATATAAATAAACATGTTTGCAGACTGACCGACAAACAAATAAAAAGAAAAATATAATTATAAACATCATCAGATCCATTAACAATGATAAGGAGCTACCAGAATCTCTTTCTGCAATAACTTGTTGATACTTCGAAATGAAATGAAGAAACTCCTTTTTTAAAGATACACTTTTCATTCTTCCGTTTCACTTCTGAGGTGTCCTGACATTCAAAATTAGTCCAAAATAGTAATCATGGAAATATGTATCTTAAGAGCTGAGTATCGATCATATTCACTTATATGCTTTCAATTTTTTTATTCAATTGGCAACATAGAGGGGGGGGGGGGGGGGACGGGACGCATGACTTAATAAACCCAACAAAGAAAACTATGAAATAAAATTTGAAGTCATTTTAAGCATCATATATATCATTTTGAGCATCATATATATGAAATAAAATTTGAAATCATTTTGATCCCTACCGCATCTAACAAAAACTACCTATTTTGCTTCTTGACAAGGAACCAACTTCATCGACATCCCATATCATTCATATACCAACAAATTTATAAATAATAGGAATAATATTTTGCACAAGTCTCACATAAAAATACGAAGCACGCTATAAATCAACCTACACAGAGGTTTGATATAATCATTATAATAAGTCTTGAACTTATTCAATCTAATGACTGTGATTGAAAAGTAACAATCATACTCTAGTCAAAACATACATAAAGCCCATATCATGAACTATGCAACCAGTTATAGACGCATTTATAAATGAGCGTGACACTTGTATCCAGATTATACTTATGTGTGTTTATCGTCACAATTACAAGATGAGGACGCAATCAACTCTAGTGCAGGAAGAATAACATGTTTATCCTATATAAAAAATTGACCAAGATGTTATTCATTTTGTTGACTATAAGAATATAATGAAAATCAATACTCATCCACTACCTAAATATATAACAATCACAGTAATTAGTTTTAGCACGTACAGTGTGATCTGAATTAGCATATCCCCGAACAAAATAATAATGAAAGTGAAGACTTAATAGGCCTGTTGCAATAATAGGATTTGTGTCAAAGTTTGAACTAACAATAGACCTTATTATGTCGAAACAATAACCAAACAAAAGAGGAGAAAAATCAAAGATGAATGATTTATACTCACTTCTCAATATCCGGTCTATGATCATCCCACGGATTAACCATATAAAGAAACAAGTTCACTTGCAGATAACAAATAGTAAACTAAGCATGAAAAAAGAAATGTTAACTAATAAATAACAACACAAAAGGAATACAAATCAATTCCGAAATCATTTGCATATGCTAGCTGACCTGGGTATTCCTAGCCTTGATGATGACCCCAATTTAGATATCCCGATCCTACAAACATTCAATCAATTGTTAGTAGAAAATATATATTGATATTGAGGGGTCAAATACCACCACAGAAGTCGACAAGACTAAATATACACAATTACTGTAATCCTTTAATCATTTCTAGTATCTTAAAAAATTAAGCACCGAAAATAATGTCACCCCTCGAACATCTGTAATGTTTTGTCAAAACATATATACTTACCCCCAAAATACAATCCAAGTATTTAGGGTAATATTCCACTTCTTGAAGTTGAACCTACATCTGCGACTGGCGGCAACAAACATAACGTCTCTAAGAAGCCGTTGGAACAGGAGCCTATGCTTGCTGCTAGAGTAACTATTGAGGATAGCCTCTCTTTTCTCTCTTCTTCGCGATGTTGATGTTGTTGATCGTTTCCTATAATTCAGTCAACTCCAAGACGGTGGTGTCCAGTTAAGGCAGAGGCGGCAGGTCCTGCTAGATGGATCATTAGACATGGATGATTCTTAATACATTAGATTAAAGTAAAAACAACTAATGAATCATTATACAGGTAATGAATCATTACACAAAACAGGTAATGAATCATTAGACAAACTGGACATAGCGCACTGCATTGATAGGTAATGAATCATTAGACATAGCGTACTACATTCGATCATTTGTAATTTCAAGCCCGATATCGTGTTTTTTTTGCTAACGTGAACACGACCCGTTAGCGACACGAGTAGCACAATTATAAAAAAAATCATGTCAATAAGACACGGCTCGACAAGATAACCCGTCAATTACTTTTTTTATTTTAATAAAAAATGCAATTTGTACACTTGACTTTCCCATAAACATTCTTATAATATATGTAGAACTAGTAGAGGACTGAAATAGAAGAGGGCTGAAATTTTAACATACAAGAACAAGGAACTAAGCATTCTTATTATATACATGTACTAAACAGGAAACTAAAGTCTAAACAGGGAATATTCAATATACATAGTATACAAGTACTAAACATTTGACAAATCAGAGGGTTCTCAATAACAAATATGTAAAAAAAATTACAAAACATATTATTAAAAAAATGGACCGAAAATGGTTTGTAATGGTTTATACAAACGGTTTGATCGAAAATGGATCCAAAATGGTTTAACCAGAAATTACAAACCATTACAGAGTTTTGGTTCTCAGTAATGGTTTGGTGTAAAACGATTTGATCGAAAATGGTTATACAAAAGATTTGATCGAAAATGGTGTAGTTCTTAAAAATGGTTTGACTGGAAAACAATTTTTTGTGTCAGTTCTTACCGGTGTTGCGACGGAGAGGTTTGAACGGCGACGGGGAGCGAGCAGCATAGAGACAGGATCTGGTTTTATGGGTTTTTTTTTTTCAAAAAGAAAGTGGGGAATGTCTCAGGGCTTGAATCGACACTAGGTGAAGAGCGGGAGAGTGAGCGGGACTCGATCTAAATGAAAAGTATTTTATTTTAATATTTTTGTTTATTTTCTTTAACTTTTTTTTAATTTGAAACGATTTTGGCACATTTTAAAACCATGCCAAATTTTGGCACAGTTTAAAACCGTGCCAGATTCTCCTTGTCCAAGTGTGCTAGATTGATAGTTTTTGTGTAGTGATCGATCACTTTATTGTGGTTGAAAACTACCAACTACACTTTCATATAAAGACTTCAAAAAAATATTTGAACAATTTTCTTTTGTAAATGTTTATTATTTGCCCTTCGAATCCTTATATAAATTTTTAATTTGATTTCATATAATAAATTTTTATTTGTTTTCAAATATCAAATTTTCATTTGATTCCAAATATGAATTTTTAATTTTATTCTATATATCAAAGTTTTATTTGTTTCCATATAACAAATTTTCATTTGTTATCAAATATCAAAATTTAATTTGATTCCATATAACAAATTTTTATTTGTTTTTAGACATCAAATTTCAATTTGATTTTAATTGTCAAATTTTCATTTGATTTCTTAACCACAAGTGGCTCTAAATGAATTGCCTAAAAAGGTATACAATTCTATTTTCAACAATAACATCTTACGTGAAATAATTTATTACATTCATAACTAAAAATAGGATGACCTAATTAAGAGTTTTCATGAAGGGGTTTCATTATTGTTCAAATTTTAAATTCTCACGAAATTATTGAGCGATTCTAGATTGACCTAAATACTGAAATTTGTTTGTCAACTTCTCAAACTATAATATTTAGGAAGTCGGGGGTTAAACTATAATTTCTAGAAGTATAATGTCAAAATTATAGTTTTTAGAGACAGAAACTTTGTTGGCCTTTTTTTAATTTTAGGCATCATAAAAATAATCATATAAGCCTTTAAGATTTTTTTTTTTTGTCGCCATGGCAGATACAAACGTCTTAAAGTTGTAGGTACAATATATATATATATATTATAATTAAAAATTATAGTAGAGAGTTTTATGGAGAAATCGAATATTCAAAATAAATCTTTTATTTTAGTCTAGTGCTCAAAAATAAATTGTTACCTTATATGATTATCGCAAATATCAAACGCATGGTGTTGAATCCTGATATACACTGCAAAATAAAAATAAATAATATTACCTTAATTATTTATAAAATCTATAGTCGATGATTCTTGGGTCGAGTTGCAGACTAGGTTGCACTCTTTAAGACTTTTCGTAGCTTTATCATCTCTATGCAGGAAGTATACAGTCACACCATCTCTAGGATAAAAGAAGCCAAAAATCTCCTCTATCTCATATAACTATGCAATGTAATTATATGACATTCTAACACCCATTTGAAATATATTGCATAATATAAACCTGGCAAAATGAGGCACGACACGATAACACAACACGAACCGACACAAAATTATAAGTTAATGGGTGGACCCTTAATGGGTTCAGGTCATATCAGTGTCAACCCGATAAGACACGATAGTTAACGGGTCGGGTTAAGGGTGACCCCCTTCACCCGTTAATACTCGATAATACCCGTTATGATCCATTAGTTCAAATAAATAAGATATACTTTTGGAACTTATAAATAATTTATATAGTATAATGTTAATTTAATCATAATGAATTTTACTAAATGAGAGATTTAGTAATGTCAATGAATTATAGGGTCAATTTGGGTTAAAAAAATGAGATAATATGTCAACTTGTATACTATTCAAAATAATTCATTATCTTAATGGGTATTAACGAGTGACAAGATAACATAACGGGACGGGATTGGATATAATTTTTTCACACGATAAAAAAATCATCCGCTTATATATGAACCCAATAAGACCGAACACGATAAAAAATGACACGAACACGACTCGACACGACCCATTGACAGATCTAGCATAATATAACAATTTCGCTTATGGGGAATAAACTCTTATGTTTGGAAATATTTCAATAGAGAAATATTTTTTAGCTTAGAGAGAGAAATAGAAAGATAATTTTTCTCTTCTTTCTTTAAAAGAACAACATTTCTACGTTTATTCTCTTTTAAGTCTTGTGTATATTCAAAATCAAGCTCAAGCTCCTTTTTTATATATAGATTGAGATGATATGACGATAGAATAGAGAATGAAGACAGAGAACCAAATATGGTTGTCTACTGCTGCACTTTCCATGGTGTTCTTATTTTATCTCTATTAGTTTCTCTCTCTATTAATGGATTGGTGGAAGGTGTGTGCAGAGAGAATTCTGCCCATTTCTTTTTCTTTCTCTGTCAAATGTATTAGAAAAGAGTCGTTCTAGAGGTACCGCCTAGAGACCGCATTTGACTTTTTTTTTATTATTTTGTTTTTAACATTGATGTATATAAAAAAAATTATTAATATAAAAAAACTTTTTTTCTTATTAAAATTAAACTGCTTTTTTTATTCAAATTAAAAAAATACATATTTTTTTCATAAATAAAAAGAAACTACATTTACTAATAAAAAAAGCTATAAAACAGTTTTTTTAATTAAAAATAACATTTTAAAAATATATTTTTTAATTTTAATAAAAAAACATGTTTAATTTTATGTCTTAGATTATCGATGGATTAATGTCGCTGGCGCGGACCCACATTCAATAAATGATGTGGGTCCGGGAACGTGAGTTCGCGTCAGCGACACTAATTAATCCGGATATTTTTTTCATAAAATCTCGTGATTAATTAGTGCAGCTGGCGCGGACCCACTTTCAACAAATGATGTGGATCCGAGAATATGGATCCGAGCCAGCGGCACTAATTAATCGCGATATTTTATGAAAAAAATATCGCGATTAATTAGTGCCTCTGGCGCGGATTCACATTCAACAAATGATGTGGGTTCGAGAATGTGGGTTCGCACCAATGACACTAATTAATCGCGATATTTTATTAAAAAAATATCGCGATTAATTAGTGTCGCTGGCGCGGATCCACATTAAACAAATGATGTGGGTCCTGGAATGTGCGTCGGCACCAACGACACTAATCAATCGCGATATTTTTACCAGCGGCAGTAATTAATCATGATATTATGAAAAAAAAAATTAATTTTAATTTTAATAAAAAATGTTTGATTTTAATTATAAAAAAAATTATATTAATTGAAAAAACAGTTTTTTTTTTAAATAAAAAGTTGTTTTTTTAATATAAAATTGTTTTTTTATATAAAAAGCTATTTTTATATTAAAAGTTTAAAGCAAAACAGAAACAAACTTAAAAAAAAAAAAACTATATGCGATCGCTGGGCGATACAAACCGGCGGGACATATAGCTTTTCTCATTAGAAAATTAAGATTCTGTCAAATGTACTAGAAAATCAAATCTTAAGCTCTCTCTTTATGATTGTACACATGATGGTGTAATGATTATATGTAGATAATGGCATAGTGGGAGAAGTGAGCAATAATTTCAGTTTTAGCTTTTATGGGTGGGTCCTTACTTTTGTTTTCAAAAGTTTTTTTTTTGGTGAAATGTAAATTTAATTAACACCAAAGGCAAAAAGACTAAAACCAGAATACATCAGTGCAGCCCAAAAAAAGAACAACAACAAGCCTACACACAGGCCCAACATAAACAAACTAGGCAACCATCTGATCATATCTACAGATTAGCCAAAAACAAAAAGCCCACCTATACCCACATCCTACACATACATCACCTAAACCCAACCCAATATCCATCAATTAAACCAGACGCTCCGCCCCTAGCTTTGTAAAACCGTCAACAGCAAAATAGTTGCATGCGCATGACGTGTACACATATTAAGAACATCAGTCACACGTGTCTTCATCACCTCGACAATTCAACCAACAAAATCTACTAGATCAACATAAAGACAAAACTCCAATCTCTACCCATTTCATCTCAGACGATCAAGAACACACTGCCATGGCGAGATCCCCAAACCAAAGATCAAAACACATGGATCTCAAGAGCATGAATCTCAACAACACCGCAGAAACACTGATCATACCATAAAGATCAACTCTTCCAAATCAACCCAAATGGAGTAACACTGCTTTGGTAAAGGATCACCAAAGAAAGAAGACCAACCTCATTTGTCATGGTTAATCAATACAACCTGGATCCAGAACTGATACATATCAGCAAAGGATCGTATATCAGTACTACAGCTTCAGCTTCTGCCACGATAAGAAACTCCTCTACTTCTCTCCTTCTCTTAGATCAGACCATTGTAGACATGATATTTTCATTTAAACCCCAACTTTAACAATTTCCCAATTTTCTTCATTTCTATTAATGTTCCTCCATTTGCATGTTACATCTTGAACCATTTTTTCTATTTTTTGAAAATACTCAAAAAATACGATCATTTCTTTCTCTCCAAATGGCATACAAGGATATAGCCATACTAATCTTCTGCATATTTATACTAAAATTCTTACTTTTTGTGCTAATTAAATCCACCTCCTCATCAAATTTCCTAATATCTCTCATGCACCCATTAAAATATAACACTTTTTCCATATCTTCTTGGAATACTCACAATCAAAGAATAAATGGTCTCTTTCTTTTGTTTTATTACTACACAGTAGGGGTGGCCATAGGCCCGAGGCTCGCCAAGCCCGCCCAGCCCGCCCAATAAAAAAATAGGGCTTGGGTAAGGTGAATAGGCCCGCAAAGCGGCTTGGCAAAATTTTATAGGCCCGATTTTTTTTCGGGCGGGCTTGGGCATGAGTTCTTAAGCCCGATGAGGCCCGGCCCGGTCCGAGGCCCGAAATATATATATATATATATATATATGGGGGGGGGGGGAACTTTTATAAATATAAAAACGTATACCAAGTCTTTTCATGTAGAGTGAGAAACTTTATATATGGACTTTGTAATCTATGGAGTTTAAAACAGATTTTTAATTAAAAAAAATTGGTCTTTAAATAAAAAAATAGCTATTTTAATTTAAAAAAAACTCTTTTAATTAACATATTAAGGCCCGATCGGGCGGGCCTGGGTAAAGAGCTTTCAAATCTGGGCGGGCTTGGGATTACATAATAAGGCCCGATCTGGGCCCGAGCGGGCTTGGGATAGCACTTAATTTTTCAAGCCCGGCCCGAGCCCGACCGGGCCTGCCCAGGCCCGGCCCACGGCCACCCCTACTACACAGTACACATATGTCTTCATTAATACACCCCCATATTTTTAGCTTATCCCTGGTCCACGTCTTGTTAAGACAAGCAGTCCACATTATAAAGGAGCATCTAGGGACTCTTTTAGAAAACCATATAGCACCCGCCCATTTCACTTTTTACTTTTTGTCTCTCACTACATTATATGTATCTTTGGCATTAAATTTTCCATCTTTAGCTAAATTCCATATAACTCTGTCATCTAATTCACAGTTAGGCCTTATGGTTGTATTAGCCATATCTATCAATTCAGTAGAGACTGGTCTAGGAAACCTCCATTCATTCTCACTAACAAATTCAGAAGCTTTGGTCCTAATATTACTAATAGCATCATACACAATCCGTCTACCATAGTATTCAATTATAGGTCCATTCTCATGCCAATTGTCAATCCAGAAGTGAATTTGATCCCCTTTACCCACATGATACTTAATAAACTTTCTAGCCTCATTTCGCATTTTCCAAATCTTTCTCCATGTCCATGATGCATCCTTAGACAATTTAACAGTCCATATGGAATCATTCTTGATAAACACTGTATGAATCCACCTCACCCATAGGGAATCCTTTTTTCTAGCCAAGTCCCATATATACCTCATCATAGCTGCTCTATTCCAGATAAGTAAGTTTTTGATACCCAGACCTCCTTCATCCATAGGATAACACACATCCTCCCATGAAACTTTAGCCCCTGTCTTCTTTAACTCCACTCCAGACCATATAAATCTTCTCAATACTTGGTCAATCTCCTTAATAACTTTCTTTGGTAAAATGAACATATTAATCCAGTAAACTTGGATACTTCTTAAGACCGCAATTGTAAGTTGAACCCTCCCTACATATGTAAGCCATCTATTAGTCCAGCATTTTATTTTCATCATCAATCTTTCCTCCATAATTATACAGTCATAGATCTTCAATCTTGTATATATGAGAGGCACTCCTAAATATTTCACTGGTAAAGTCCCTGTCTTCATCCCAATAAGATTAGACATTCTCTCCTTATCATCCTCTTCTATCCCAGCATAGAATACTTCGCACTTTGCCTTATTTTCTCCCAATCCAGACATAGCCTTAAACTCATTTAGAACTTTATCAATAGCTCTTAAAGATCTATCATCAGCCTTTTCCATAATAAACAAATCATCAGCAAACATAACATGGGATAAATTCAGATCCTCACAATTAGGGTGATGAGAAAATTCACCCTTACGTACTTCCTCATCCATCAACCAAGAAAAAGCTTCCATCACTAGAAAAAACAAGTATGGAGATAAGGTATCACCCTGTCTAATTCCATTTGTAGCTTTGAAAATTCCATTCACTCCTCTATTCACACTAACTGCAAAACTGGCAGTACTGATACATACCATGATCCAATTAATAACCTTTTCTGGAAACTCCATAGTCATAAGCACTTCTTTAACAAACTCCCATCTAACAGAATCATACGCTTTCATAAGATCAATCTTCAAGGCACATCTAGGAGATCCCTCATTTCTATGATAACCTCTCATTACTTCTTGCATCAGCAACACATTATCTGAAATATTTCTACCTTTCACGAAAGCTGTTTGTCTATTATTAACAAGGTCAGGTATAATCTCCCCAAGTCTCTTCACAATTATTTTGGAAATGATCTTATAGGCAGTATTGCAACATGAAATAGGTCTAAAATCTCTCATAGTAGAAGGATTAGAACTTTTAGGTATGAGGTTTATAACTGTACAGTTCCACTTCTTAAGTAGTTTCCCAGTTGTGAAACCGGATTTAACAGCTTTGGTAATATCCTCCCCAACTATATCCCAATTCTTTTGGAAAAACCCTGCATTATATCCATCAAGACTAGGAGCTTTATCAGGATTAATATCAAATAAAGATGTTTTTATCTCCAAACTTGTAATTTCTTCAGTAATCTTCATTTTCTGATCTTTATTGAACCAACACTTTCTAATATTTCTTAATCTCCCCTGCTCAATACAACATCTGTTAGCACCTGACCCCAATAACTTGGTAAAAAAATCTCATAGCTTCCTCATGCACTGCATTCTGTACAAAAACTTCAATTCCATCCTCATTTTTTTATAGCCAGAATTTTATTTCTAGCAATATGATTTTTAACTTTCCTATGAAAAAAACTAGTATCACCCAACTCAAGCCATTGAATTCTAGCTTTTTGTTTATAAAATTCCTCCTCAACACTTCTAAGCTCCAAATATTCCAATTGACACACTTTCTTGGCCTACAAAAGACCAATATCCCCACCATTATCAATCAAACTCTCTTGAATTCTCTCAAACTCAATCTTTTTTGCATTTACCCTGAAAGATATATTTGAATACCACTCTTTATTAAGCTTTCTAAACTCTTTTTTCATCAATTTCAATCTCTTAGCCACTGTAAACATAGTAAATCCTTCAATTTGGGTGGCCCATCCTTTTCTTAAGATATCTCTAAAAGATTTGTGTTTCATCCAAAAATTAAAAAACTTGAAAGGCTTATTAACCCTTTCCCTCTCCATAAGAATAGACAAAACAATGGGAGAATGATCAGAACTTCCAGGTAAGTCCACATGAACATCACACTCTAAGAAATTATTAAGCCACGTATCATTGTATAACACCCTATCAATTTTACTTTGAACATTGTCATTCTCTTCCCTCTCATTACTCCAAGTATACCAAACACTCCTAATTGGGAAATCTTCCACCTGAATATTTTCAATACATCTATTAAAATCTTCTGATTCATAACAATCAATCCCATTACCCCCAATCTCTCATTAGACCTTCTCACCACATTAAAATCTCCTCCCACTATCCAATCTTCATTATTATATAATGAGGCAAGACTCTTAAGATATCTCCATAGACCCATTCTACCTTCTCTCTCATTTACTCCATAAATCCCTATAAATAACCAGGACTTATTACTATCCTTATAAGTAATTCTAGCAGTTAAAGCTTGATTCATACTACTAACTTCTTCCACCTCAAAAATATTAGTATCCCATGCTAACTGAACCCTACTAGGCCCACTATTAAGAGTATTATGCAGCAAACCCCACTGATTAAAACAACCCATCTTAACATTCTCAATATTATTTCTTCTCACTTTTATTTTCACTAAACAAGCAATGTTTATATTATTATCCCTAATATATTTATTCACCTCTCTCTGCTTATGAGGGGAATTACACCCCCTTATATTCCAAATGATCAATTTAATCATTATTTAGATTTAATATTCCCTCTACCACCTCCTTTCTTACCTTTCTTAGCTGGGCTGCCTCCTTTAAATTTCCATTCTACACTGTTTTGATTATTCTTATGAATTTGAATTTCTCTTAGATTACTAACATCAGCTTCATTATCTATCTCTCTTATTTCCTCCTCTTCATCTTGCAAAACTCCAAAATTATTGCTCATGATCAATTCTTCTTTATTTGTTTCCTTACTGCATTAGTTACCTATATTAATTTCATGTATCACTTCATCTCTATCTTGCTTGTTTTCTTCACCCCCTGTTAAAATAGCATCCTCTGCCACTTTTTTATTAAATCCCTCATCAGTATTTCCATCTTCAATGTCATTATTATCTACTTTGCTGTTCTCCCCTTTCCTTTCCTGATTTTCAATTTTCTTCCAAATATGATTGGTCTTCTTATTCAATCTGCATTCTTCTATCTTATGCCCAAACACCTTACATTCATTACAACTCACTGGCAACCATTCATAATCAACTGTTTGTCTAATCAGAGTTCCATCATGATCATATATAAGAATAAAATTAGGCAGCTCACTTTCCATGTTAATCTCTACGCACATTCTAGCATATGTGAATCTTTCCCTCTTTGCAGTCATTCCATCTGTGAATAAAGGCTTCCCTATGAGACTTGCAATTTTACTAAGTACTGAATGAGACCATAGATTTAGTTTCAATCCTGGTAATCTCACCCAAATTGGAAGTTGTGCCATACCTTCTTTCTCCAGACTCACCCCTGTATCCCATGGTTTAACAATTAGCGGCCTATTATCAAAAGACCACGGACCATATTCCATTATTTGCATGTGAGCTTCCATATTGTCAAAATTCACAATAAACACTCCACTTTTGATTAAGAACATATTGAAGTTTCCAAACTTGCCCCATTTACGCATTATATAACCTTTCATGGCACCATATGTTACTTTCATTCCAAAAGCATAAACCACCACAGCATGTTTCCATTTTTGAATATCTTCTTCAACTTCATCCAACTCTATTTTAACACAATTTCTACCTTCTTTATCTCTGCATACATGCTTGTATTTCAATGTGTTACCTGAATTTTTATCTCTATTTGCAGCAGCAACTACTCTCACCCATAAATCTTGGACTCCAGTCATACCTGATAATATTTTCTTCTCTGGTATGTTATCTTCCTCTGTTTTAATTCCTTTATTTTTTTCCATCATCTCATCTCCCAGATCTAGGAATTGCGTAACATAACAATCCATTTCAGGATCAACAGGTTCTTTACCATTTCTGTGGATCAGCTTCTCAGATCTAGCTTCTTCCTCCTTTCTTTTCTGTACTGTCGTTGGACCAATGGTGTTATCCAAGATCTGGATCTGCTCAAATGTTAGCTTATCAGCTTGTTCCTTACTTAACGTACTACCACCATTTTTTATCCCAGAATTGTGATTTGCTACTATTGACAATAAATTTTTCCGGTTAATTTCTCCTAAACTCTTACCAATACCTGGTTTTCTAGTCATAGTATTCCAATTCTCTCCTACAAAATCTATAGCGAAACTATAAGTAGGAGGAGCTCGAACTCTGGATGATCTCCTCATATGGACATTGAAACCCTAGAACATATGAAGAATGCTCTAGAGAGAAAACGATTTTAGAGAGAGAAAACGTTCCCTTATTTTCAAAAGTTGTCAAATAGATAAAACTTTTTCGTTCTAACACATACGGTTTCCCGAATATGCTAAAATCAAATGGTTAAATTTTGTCCACACTGCATTCATTTTACATGTAAATTATGCTCAAGTATACATTCCTTTCGATTTGTTCCACCAGTAAGAATGTCCCTCTCTGCATTATCTCCCTTTCCAAATTATGAGTTCTATTTTATCTATATGTGATATCAATTTTGTTCCTTTGTATTTTTTATTTTTTAATTTATAAGACTCTCTCTATATAAAATTAAGAGTCTCACTTTAAAAAATAAACATTTTAAGTTAAAAAAATTATAGAGGTATCTTTACAAATTTCACGTGCATAGTAACAAAATTTCTTACATATATTGCTGAATTTTTAGTCATATTACCATAATTTCCTACTATGTATTATTAACTATCTAGAGGCATATCATCAAATTTTATATTACAAGTTTTCAGTTCAGAGTAATATTACAAAAATTCTCTAAGTCATATTGTCCAAATTATTACAGGGACAATAACAGTTTTTCGTTACATATTACTAAATTTTTTAGGCTTATCACTAGTTTTACGAGGCATATTTCCAATTTTTTTAACATACTACATTGTAAAGGTGTGTTACCAAAATTCTAGTCACTTCATATAAATATTTTAGTGTTGAATCAATGTTTATTTACCCTCATGTTATTAAAAGTGACACAAACAATATGACATCAGCATTATTTTATATATATAAGTCGGTTGCCAGTTTTATTAATGTTCGAGAGGTATGTTACCAATTTTTAGAGATATAGTACCCTATTTTAAATTAATATATTAACAAAAAATCGAAATAATGTCATTTCAACAAACTAAAAAATAAGAATAAGGAAAAAAAATAAACATATATACCCCATCGCATAGATTCTAAAAAAACAATGATTGTTATAGTCAGGGCCGGCTCTAGACATAGGCGGGTTAGGCCACCGCCTAGGGCCCCCGATTAATTAGGGCCCCTTCAGGGAAAAAAAATTTAGATATAAAAAAAAATTAGGTATAAAAAAAAAACTAGGTTTAAAAAAAATTAGTTGTAAAAAAAAGGCCTCCCCAAAAAAATTAGTTATGAAAAAAATTAGAGTTATCACTTAAAAAAGAGCCCCCAAAAATGAATTTGTTCTATTTAAAATAAACTCATATACTAAATCCAACAACAACATAATAACCCACCCACACACACTAAAAAATAAAACCCACAGAATAAACCCATCACCATAGCCCAACCCAACTCAAACTCAACCGAACTCATTTACTTATTCTATTCTAACCCTAACTCTTTCATTTCTCTCACCCACTTCTCTCACCCTTCTTCTCTTCTAGGGCTGACAATTTTTTACACGATAATCCGTTTACGATAATAACCCTAAAATGACCCGAACATGACACGATTAGCTTGTATAGATTTAAAAGTACTTAAAATTTATACTCAAATCAAAATCAACGGGCCCCGAAAATGACACGACTAACCTGAATTGCCACCCCTATTCTCTTCCTCTCTTCTTCTCTCTCTAACACTACTCTCTTTCTCTACTAACCAAAGCAAGAATAAACCCTCTCTTATCCACACCACACCCCCCCCAAAACCCTTATCCCCCTACCCCCCCCCCCCCCCCCTCCACCCTCACCCCCCAAAAAAGCAATTTTCGCCCCCCTCTGCTTTTTTTTTTTTATTGAACTAACCTCATCAAAATAAGGGTTAAAAATCTAGGGTTTCAATTTCTTCAATTTCAGAAAGTTAGGGATTGATTGGAGATTGTTTGAAGCTTGTTTGTGTAAGTATATATTATTCATTGCTTTGTTACATTCCTATTATATAAATTTGTTTGTTTTACTACTAATATTTGTGTTGTATTTTTTTTTGTAGATTCCAATTTGTTATTTGGGCATTTACAAATTAAAACTTGAGATTGCTCTCAAATTGGTTACAAGTCAGATTCTATTGTTCATCTTTAGCATTTTTCTTTAATATTGTTTGTCAATATTATTAAGAATCTTGTGATTTTGTGATTAATTTTTATTTTTACAAATTACACTTGTTGTTGTGTGAATATGTCTACTAGAAAATATCCCTCTGGTCACGAAAAAAAGAAAAAGACAAAAACAAATTGAAGAAGAAACATCAAAACTAGCGGGTTCACTAAATAAATATTTTAATAAACAAAAAAAATAGATTTTGAACATCAAAATATAGAAGATTTAGATAATGAAAATGTTGTTGAACATCAAAATTTAGAAGAATTAGATAATGAACAATTAGAAAATGAACGTGTAGAAGCTTTACCACTAGATATTTATGCTTCGGTTAATTAAAAAAATATTGATCAAAATTTGATAGACACAATGGTAAAAAAAAAGGTCCAATAAGAGATAATGATATTACTTTTCCTGAAGATATAGAAAATAAGGGTTTTTCTACTATACATTACACTTTTTATTGGAAAAATGGAGAAAAACGTAATAGAGAACGGCTAGTGTACTCACGATCCGAGGATAAAGTTTTTTGCTTTTCTTGTAAGTTGTTCAAAAAGAATGGAAATAATTTTTGATGATTTAATTAATAGTTTTGCATCGAAAAATGCGAGAAGAACACATTTTTAAAAAAATAATAATAATATCAAGGGCTCCAAATTAATTGTTCGCTTAGGGCCCCTAAAATTTTAGAGACGGCCTGGTTATAATTGAATTAAAGGCATTAGGCATCAAAGAAAAGAAATTGCAAAATTTTTAAATGTCAAACTTGAGAACCTTTTAAGGTTTATTAGTCCTATTTGAATATCATATAAGTTCCATTGACAAGTCTACCACTAACTAAGTCCAGTTTTTAAAATAAATATATCTACAATAACTAAAATTACCCATCTCTTGTCCTACCTCTTCATTTCATAAGAACGACTAAATCCATCTCCACCAATCTAGGGATTAAAGCATTATGGATAGTAGGCACACGAATATAAATTCTCTCTTGAAAACGTATATCTGTCCACCTCTCTCTTCTTGTTTCTAAACCCATCAACCGTGAACTCAATGTATTTGGGTTCAATTTTGGATGTTCAACCTTTCATTTTGGGTTTGACTTGGAGTTTTGGGGTGGGTATTCTTTGGGATTTTCTGGCGTGTCTGGGTTTACTTTGTAGAGGCGTGTTTCATGCGTTCATTATGGGTACAACTTGAAGTTTTAGAGTGGGTACGCTTTGAGATGTTTTGGTCTATCTAGGTTTAATTTGTAGAGGTGGGAGTGCGGTGGCTTCGAGTGAGGTTCCAATTTGGTCGGGCGATGCTAGATGATGATGATGATGTAGGTAGGGATTTGGGTTTGTCTATGACGGATTGCGATCCTTTTTTTTATTGATATGTTGTTAATAAAGTAAATACAAAATATTTATCGTATATTCACTTTTAACAGTGACTTAAGAGGTCGTTTGTTTTTACCTCTTAAGTCTGAATCTGAACCATTCAGACTTAAGAGGTATCAAAAAGTGTTTATTTTTTTAAAAGATTAAGAGATTAACGGTCATATTTGCCTCTTAATGATTAAGAGGTAGAGTCTGAATCTGAAGTCTGAATCTGAAGTCTGAATCAGTCTAAATATATTCATTCAGAAGTATATTCAGACGTAAAAACAAACACATTTTTCAGATTCAGATTTCAGACTTCAGATTCAGTCTTCAGATTTCAGATTCAGACTTCCGATTCAGATAAAAAAACAAACGTAACCTTAGTTTAGTGTTATGTTATATTTACTGTCGATTCAATTTTATTATTATAAAGGGTTTTACATTCACACTAAATATTTATTGTCATAGTAAATATTTTCTTAGTTTATTAACGAGTATTACAATAAATATTACTTTTCAAATTGATATTTTCCTTTTCATTTTCTTTTCTACTTCACTTTATATTAATATCAAAGTAAAAATTTATTGTGATAGTAAATATTTTACTAACAAGGTGAAATTTTACTATATTAAAAGAGCAAATGTTTGCTGAAATATTTTTTGTAAAAGTTTTTTTCTATATATCTTAATATAAAGTAAATATTTACTCTGGCAGTTAATTTTTTTTCTAACTAATGTAGGATATTTATTTTGAAAGTTTTTTTATAGTGTAGATATTTACTGTCAGAATTGTTATTTATTTATTTGTAAGTATTTACTTTTCAATTTAACTCGTCTTCTTCTTCATCTACTTTCTTCCTTTATCTTTTACTGTTCAAATTACAGAGACAATAAATATTCACTGTGATGTCAGAAAATGATTTTGAGACCTTTCGTAGAAGATATCACATACCTAGGAATGTCAAAATACAGAACTCGTTAGATGATGAGAACATTTACGACATCGATGGTGTTATAGGCTTAATTTATTAGGCTTCATGGACCAATGAGCTAGAGATATATATCTACATTTCCATTGGATTTTCTACAATGGGTAACCCGGTCAGTGGCCCAACTGACCGTAACTAAGAAGATGAAACATCAGTAAGCTGAAAAGATACACTTGCAATATTCAATAGTCACCATGCACATGCATGTAAATGATGACCATTTATATATTATCGTGTTAAGATGTAAATACCTAAGCTATAAAGGCATTCCATCTCTTGATCTTCTTCTTACTACAAATACACTACTAGCTCCAGATAAGGGGGACCATTATTCAAAACCCTAGAAACTATAGCTAAGAGACTGGAACAAAACCCAAAATCTTTACCAGCATTACCTCGTAAATGTAGGCTCCGTTCTTGAGCTCAACCACGTAAAAACTATGTGTCTCTTTCTATTTTCTTTATTTTCTTTGTTTGTGACTATAATTTTGGGTAACTAAAGCCAAGATCATTCCTTAAATATATCACCTAAATTTAGACATAAATAGATTGGCGCCATCTTTGGGAATCTAAATACGCCATTATTGTTTCCCATCCATTTTCTCTCAAAACTTATTCTTCACGCTCTTGAAATGTAACTAAGGTTCCACGAGGCTGTCTTGTTAGAGACAGTGACTTCAATCTTTCTCCCCCTACTGGAATATGAGATCTCCAAGGGAGTCTTCTTAATATTGCTAAGAGGTAGGAAGAAATGCAAGAAACTATAAGGCAACTTACTCAAATGCCCTAGGCCAAGCCCATCGCTGCCCCATGTTCTAGGAGGGAAATGCCCCCTCCACCTCTTAAAAATGAGAGAAGCAGATCTAGGTATTCAAAATCTTCACGAGACTGTTCTTATTACTCCAGTGTAACTTCCTACGCAAAATTTATTGACTACTATGATGTAATGTCTATTTCTCAAGAACGATCGAGCGTACTATAAAGGTTGAGTAATGCCTCTGATTTCGATCGGATAGGGACCCAAGAGAATAGGGGCCATAATCACAGGTAACTATTCATATTATTAGACCACCGAGAAATATTTATTAAATCTATAGCCAACGTGTAAGGATCCGCACAAGCCTAGCAGACTTCCCAGGAAGAGAGCTCAGCACAAACGCACGAAAAAATCTCCAGAGCCGCCTCCCTTAAAACCAATCCATAAAACCACCCTTGGAAGCGTTCAATCTAGAATTTTAAATATCTCCGGGGTGAGATAGCCAAATTGAAAATCTATTGTAAATGAGTTTTGTGAAAGGATCACCCTTTGTCCCAATCATAGTGGATTTCCCCGCACCTGCTAAATTAAAACCACATCTGGTTACTCCAAAATATGATGATAAAACCGACCCCATCCTTCATGTAGAACAGTATTAGGAAGCAACTAATATTTACTCAGTCCCAGATGAGATGGGTTGTCGAGCATTCTCAAGCACCATCATTGGATCTCCACAAATTTGGTATAATAATTTGCCTCGAGGATAAATCCTTAGCTTCTAATAGCTCGCCGAGGTGTTCATTAATAACTTCTGCTTTGGGGCCAAGCCCATTAAGAGGGTATCCCATTTACTAAATTTTCATCAACATCCAGGGGAAACCACTCACGAGTACATAATTCATTTTAGTAGTGAAAAACTAGAGGTGGTGGATTATGAAGAAAATACGACTATCACTCCTTTAATGAGAAGTTTACTACCCGAAAGTTGTATTATGCACTGGAAAAGGATCCCCCTAAAACCATGACTGATTTAATGGCTAAAGCTGGCGAAATCATGAAGATCGGGGAGGCTATGTCTGCCAAATAAGTCCCATGTGCTAAAGTCGAAAGACATAAAAGCTATGGCAAGAAAGATTAAAAGGAAAAAAAGGTCAAAAAGCCTAAGAAGTATAACGACTATACCCTTTTCACTGTTGGCGTGCATCACATCCTAAAGAAAATCAGAGGAAACAGAGACCTCAGGTGGCCCGAAAAGCTTATGTCCCATCCTAATAGGAGTGATAAGTCCAAGTATTATGAATTCCACAATGACCATGGGCACAAAACTGACAACTATATTACTTTGAAAAATGAGATTGAGAATTTGATTCGGCATGACAAGTTGTCTAAGTTTATTTACAGGTCATAGGAACGAGACTCCAGGAGGCTACCAGAATCTCCTTGCAAGGGGAGAGGTGACAAGAAGAGAGGTTGACATAATGACTTAGAGAATGACTCGGATTTGCCAAAAAAACTTGGGGCCCTTAAATGGAGGTAAAAATGATATATATTGGCTATCATTTTATTACAGGAGGAGATGGTGGTGGTGGTGATGAAATAGCAAAAAAGGAAAGCTTATTTAAACGAAGCCAAAGCATGTTCTCATATCCGGTAGATTAACTTATCTGGTGATGATGATAGTCGGCCAAGAAAAGTAAACAAAAATAAATTTGAAATAAATTTCTCTAAGAACGATTTGTTCAGGGTGATCTATCCCCATGATGATCATTTTGTCGTTACTATTAGAATAGATGAGGTAAGGGTAGCTAGAATACTAGTGGACATATAGCTGACATCATGTTCTATAATTATTTCCACGGCTTGGGATTACGTCATAATAAATTGGAACCTTGTCATCGGCCCCAAGTAGGCTTCTTGGGAGAAAAAGTATACCCTTTGGGAACTATCAAATTATGAGTTCTTATCGTCACTTAGCCTTCTAGCAGAATTGAAAGGTTCAATCTCTCAAGAACCAAATAAAACATATACACATATTAGAGGCGAACATAGTCTCAAGCCGATGGACTACGAATATACCTACGCACCCATATGACCATCAACACTATCCTTCTCACAGATAGCCCGTACCTAGGTTCCATGCTCTAGTGGTATGACTCAGAATACCCCAAAGGCACACAAGATATGGTCGTCCATAACGCATTAACTCTCGTTCGATAGCCAGTAGCTAGGTATGTCATACACATGATATTCCAAGTAATAAGCATGCACACAACCTATATACGTTAGTAGGTAATCATATAACCCCAAATACTATAATCCATAAGTAATATTAACGTCATTACTCTCTACGACATCCGTATATATATAGCCTCTCTAGGACTTACAATCTCTCCTAAGTTTTCACACAAATTGAATACCACGAGGACCATTACACCCTTAATTCCCTAACACTTTGGAATTTAAGCCACCCGTTATTCACGTAGGTTAATACACTCGCTTGGATAACCCTAGGATGGTTTTCAACTCGAACTAACCCTAAAAATTCAAACTAAAATCTCGTTAGAAGTTTCAGGATTCTCGTTCGAACGATGTTCCCACTTCGAACGAACTCAGCAACTTGTTAGAAAGGTCATTGGAAATCTCATTATAAGTTTCGTTCGAACGAGGTCGTTCAAACGACCTGGACAAGTCTTCGAACGAGAATTTCGGACAGACCCAGTTCTTCCCCAACTTCAATTTTTCTAAACTTTTAATCTTTAAAAAAACATACAAATACTCAACACAATCCAAATTAAATGTTCCTACACTAATCCCAATCACCCCAAGATACTTTCTAACACGAATCAAAGGTCACATCCTTATAAAATATCTTAAATATGAACCCGGAATTTTAATCGTCCAACACTCTTATTATAATTCGTGATTACAACATAAAATTCCTAGATTTTAGTAGTCCAACCAAGGAAAAAACCTCTACATGCATACCCATCTCCAATTCATAAGGTTTCTTCACAATTTAGTCTAATTAAACCTAAGTTTTCATTGTACCAAGTTTATATCATCAAACCTAAATTAACAGGAACAATATATGCTAAAAGAGGAGCAAGATAAATACTTTCCTCGGAATGAACTTATGGTTCTTGGGCTAAAATTGGTATGGGAACAATCCTTTTGACACGATCTACGCGCCAGTATAATTTTTGGTGTGAAAGCTCGAGTTCTTGACTTAGGGCTCCAATGGAGTCTTTTTCTTCCTTGGTTCTCTCTCTCTTTCTCTCTCTTTCTCATGTAAGTTGAAATTGACAGACCACTAACCCTCAATGCTTTTAATAACCTAATTTTCATCCATTTAATTATCCAAAAATTCCAAAAGACCAAAATACCCCTCTAGGGTGTCATTTTGGGCTAAAATGCCCCGGACTCCAAATAAAATACCCGAGTAGTGTTTTCTGACTATTTTGACCCTTCCGGACACTCTGCGCACTAAAAATAGTCATTCGAGTTATATAAAAACGATTTACCTTATTAACTTCCAAATACATATCGGTAACACGACTTATACGCGCGTCCTAAATAATTTTAACATGATTGTCGTGTATCTCATCCCGATCATAATAATACTTCGATAACTACTAACTCTCGTCACGCTAGTAATTATTACCATCAAATCGAATTAATTACAAATTAAATTTTCTTCCTTTAAATTAATTAATCTCTATTTTCCATAATTTCATAAGAAAATAAATATGCGTAAAAATACAGGGTATTACAATTTACCCAAGATGCCAACATAACCAAAGGGGCATCAAAGTCCACGTAGTTTGAAAGTAACATAGGGTGGGGTTTAACCCATATATCTAAACGAGGAATTTCTCTTATATGTGTATGTGGGGATAAACATGCTTCAAGTGTGAGAACGTGTAGTGAGAATCCCTCTTTTGAAATTTATAGGTAAATCTTCTTTTTCTTAATTTTTTAATGAAAATAAAGTATGTGAAAATACTAATAATAAAGGTTTGAGATTAAGGTATGCGATGTAATGAAATAAAGCGCTAAAGTAGAAACAAGGAAACTATTGCTAAAATAAGAGAATTTGGAGATAAGGATAGAGAATTAGAAAAGGCATTGAGAGCCCTTCAAATATTCATTGAGCTTCTGCTCAGATTAGAAAGTTGACCGGAGTCAAACGGGGCCTGGGAGCGCTCGGTGGTCTATAGATCGGTACCTAAAGTATGACGTAGGATTTTCGGTGAACGAGTGAGTGGTAGAGACCTAAGGAGGTGCTTAGGGGGGTCCATGGATGGGGTGTCTACAGTGGCCATCTAACAGGAAGCATATCGATGATTAATGTATAAATGTCCACGACATGAACTCATAATCCTTTCTTCTTCAACTTATTGTCAAGGTTCAATTTAACGTGCATATGTTGCGATACATTACAGTCTTGGTCAATGCTCTCTTTACCTAATTGTATCCATAGTGGGTCCTTTCGAAACTGAAATTGGGGTTCACAAACAAATCCAAAAAGGTCACATAACCATAACATAAAAGGTCTCAAACCCTAATCCCAAATCAATCAACCCTAATCACCCACACACTTTTGAATATAAATAAAAAAATACTACTGAGACTCTTTAAACGGATAATTTTAGTAATCTACTAAATGGATAATTTTAACAATCTACTAAATGGTAATTTTAGCAATCAACCTAATCGCTATAACATTTTAAATGGCTAATTTTAGCAATCAACCCTAATCACCCACATAGCTTTTGTTAAGCCAAGTTTGTAAAGGTTAAGATGTCGCATAACTGAGAGGCTCTTTGTTCTTTTTAGCCATGGAATGCTGCCACATATGGTTATACTCAACAAACTCTTAGCTATAAAGTCCAATATGATGTAAATTTCAACCTTTTATTCATTTTATGTAAATTTTCATTAAGCTATCATAATGCATAAAGTCCAATATTTCTAAATAAAAGGAAACTTTGGGATACTTAATTTATATCAACAATACCTAATCAACGTCAAACCCTAAATAACAACATTCAACCAAATTTTAAGCCCTAAATAACAATAATCATTTGATATTTACAATGCCCACATAAATTTAAGCCCGAAATAACAATACACAATAAAGTTCTAGCCCTAAATCAATACATCCAATTAATATTAACAATACCCAATTAATTTCAAGCCTAAATAGAAATACCCAAACATTTTCAATCCCAAAATAACAACACATAGTTAATATTAACACATAACTAAAAACATGAGAGAGAGAGAGAGAGAGAGACTGTATAACACAACACATTACCATAACACAACTAATATTACCATAACTAAAATAATAACACACAATTAATATTAACATATAACCAAAATAAAAAGACACAACTAAAACTATATGGAAGTTAAGATATGAGAGAACCTAAGAGAGAGAGAGAGGGGGATCGTGAAATGAAAAACTATTTGGGGATATTAATACGTAGAGGGCATGGTCATGATCCTAGACCGTAACCATTGTGGTGACGTGTAAAAAAATAAATGGTCACGTCCTGGAGTCATGGTCTATGACCAGGACCACCTTCCATGACAATTTCAAATGGTCATGGCCCGTGACTGTGACCTATCTCAACTAAAACCCTAATAGTTGTCACGCATGTGGTCACAGTCCAGGGCCGTGGCCCATTTTGGCAGGAATTTTTTTGCGCCCATTTGGTCGCGAATATGGTCACAGACCAAGGCCGTGACAACAACCATTAAATGGTTCCCTTTTGCTTGGTCACAACCTTTATTATGTGCTTTTGGCACTGGTCACGGTCCTAGACCGTAACCAACCTGTCGTGACCATTATCAGTTTGTGGTGTAGTGTTAAAGAAAATTCAATGCAACATTGGATCAAATTTTCTCGCTTCTTGGCAATGAAAGTCCCCCCGCCTTTCACTTTATTGACATTGATAATCAACTTTATATTCCTTCCCTAAGCTTTATACTAAATGCTTTCATTTGGGTTTCTCGAGATACTTTTTGTCATTAGCATAAGCTAATTGTGTAGCTCATTATATTTCTTTCGTAATTTAAAAAGTGTGAACAAAGTCCTTACCAACATATGCACATAATCATGAGAATGGTCAATAATTTTTATGAAATATTTGGTTTATTTTATAGTTGAAGTCTTGTGTCCAATGAAAATCAATTTCTTAACATGTTTTACTAAGGTGGTATGAAATGGCTATTGTGAGATATATGTTGTACGAAGGGTGAACAAAAATGAGAGACTTTGAACAAGTGATGTTTCAATATCAAGTGAATGAAAATATAGTTCTCGATACCTAACTATGAAATTATGAGGTTCATAATGTTATCAATTTCGATTTAGTGATTTTTTGCAACATGTACATTTGACTTCTTCCAATTTTATTATCTTAATAAATATAAATTCACTTTTAAGATATGTATTTGATTGGATTATATTTGTTGCTAAAGGAAAAACATGTACAATCTAATCGTACACGATTCACTAACTTTTTGGTTTTCACATACAATAATGATGGAATATTGTATAACATTTAAATATGTTTCTATTGATGTTGTTTCAATTTTTTATATATTGATGTCTTATTTTTCTGAATATTTAGGTTTCTAGTTAGAATTGCAAATAGAGTCGTGGAATTTAACATTCAAATAGTGTAATAAGATTCCAAGAAAACACACGCATACACACGTACACATCCATAAAATTTAATATTTTAAAAATAATCCAAAATCATAACTGCCGACGACCCTAAATAACATCGAAACTGTAGCGTGTAAAAAAAATATTGAAAAACAAAAGATGCGTATGAATGGAAATGCTAGATTTCAAGTGGGAAGGCGTTGACAACACCAAAACATGTAGAAACAGAGAGAAAAATACAAAAGTGAAAGGAAAGGAAAGGAAAAACAAAAGCAATCAAGTGCGAACCACAACACTACGCATCATATCTTTAAACTCAAAGAAATCGACTCGTCCATCTTCATCCCGATCCACACACGATATCATTTGCTCCACTCTATCAAACTCCCCCCCCTCAGGAAACCCAAGCTTCCTCAACACCACCTGCAATTCCCTCGCTGAAATATAACCATCGCCATCCTCATCAAAAACCTTAAACGCTTCACTCAGATCCGACTCCTCCTGTGCCGATCCGACGTTGTTTATCTCATTCTGCAACTCGTCTAAACCGAAAAAGACGTCGTTGAGTGATTGATGTAGGCCTACGAAGTCTTCGAATGTTAAACCGGCGTTGCCGGGTTGGATGTAAGAGCTCATCATTGAGTCTAACTCAGATGGGTCAGCGTCAAGGCCGAGTAGGTTGAGTGCTTGGCTGAGCTCGTCCACGGTGATCATACCGTCGTTGTTTTTATCAAATACATCGAAGATCCGTCGGAGACGAAGGGAATTGAGACTGGCGCAACGGAGACGAAAGGATGAATTGGATGAAGCTGATTTCCTTATTAGGCTCCGTTTGGAGGTTCCACTTATTTCCATGGGTGTCTTTACGATCGTAGGTAACACCCACGGAACGATTGGAACAAACGTGAAGAAGGGGAGTGTATATATATAGAGAGAGAGAGAGAGGACGCTTGAACTGTGGGGAAAGAGGAAGAAAATGGGAATTATATTTGTAAGGGAGATTACGCGCATTTGACGTAATGAGAGGAAAAATCGATGTGTGGCGCAAAATGACCGTTTCAATTAAATACTTTTCTTTTAAATAGTTTTAATATATATTTAATCTAAATTTTTTTATTCTAATTTAAAAAAGGCATATATCAAATAGTTTCTCGAACTTTTTTAATATATGTTTAGTCCAATTTTTTTAATTTGCACCAAAAAATCCTTCACCATGCCAAAAATGTTTTACCATGTCGTTGGCGCGGACCTTTAAAGATAAGAGAATAAGGGACTTTGGGTACAAAATAAAATATTTGGACTAAATGTGTATTAAAATATGTTTAAGGGCTTTTTTGGTATTTGATCCTTTAAAAAAAAATTTAAACATCAATTTAACTAATATTTTCTTATTTTTAAACATTCACACTAGTGATATTTTCGCTCCACCTCCTCCCTACCCTTCATTGTCGAAGTTCCGACGACTCTCACCGGAACTCCTTTTTTTGAGTCTTTTTATGTGGGGATGGACTTTTTAGAACAAAATAAAAATGCTTGAATTAAACGTATATTAAAAAATGTACGAGGACCTATTTGATATATGTTCATATTTTAATTGCGACTACAGAGAACTTTCAGCGCTCGATTTTGAATGGTGGTAAAAGTAAAAGACTTTATACATTTCTTAATCCCACAGTAGGAATGAAAATTTTCAAAGTCAATGTCGTTAATCTATATCTATATTATAACTATAATACAATAGTACTAAAAGTTTTAATATCATTTGATGCAATTTTAACTTACCGAAGTTGCGTATCTATTATCTATTACGTTTATACTCTTATAAAACACTTTATATAGAAGATTATAAGACCTCGTAATGGAGGATTATAAGACGTAGTAATGCCAAGTTCTTCATTACTAAAAATAGAATAACCACTTAGAATAACGAAACAATTATATTTGTTGAGAAGTGCAAAATTGTATGGATATGAACCTTCTTATGTATCTAGATTAATTGGATCGTTTCTTTGTGGATTCCTACATGAAAGTTCTGTAGATGTGTCTCCGAGTATTGCTTGATCATTTCGTCCAAGAGGACGAGTTCCTCTGATTCTATGAATTTTTTTAGAATATTCTTTGCTTGAATATCATTCAAAAATATTTCGGATTGCTTAGTAGTCCACCAATCAGTAACCCAAGATTCCAGACTTTTTTAAATGAGATAGAAATCCACCAAGGCAAAAATACTATAGATGCAAGATATAAAAGAGGAGTGAATGTTTTCTTTTTTGCCATTTTTTCATTTGTGAATTGGTCATGAACCCACCTCATTCGTCAACTCTATGCAATCTAATATTTCTCTCACGCGTGAGTTCTATTACAAGGTATCGAACCTATGAGTCTATTCACTGTTTTTATTTGTGATTTCGCTGTTAGTCTTTGAATCTAGAAAGAATACATAAATAGATTAAGAATCTACTTCGAATTGGAATGAAGAAAAAAAAATAAAAAAATATTGTTTCTAGATATGTCAATTTGTCAAATTCAAAGCAAGTATCTCCTTTCGATGAATGCCCAAAAGAACCACTTTCGGTAATGACTATAAATATTATTCAAATTTTGAGATGAAATAACTCATTTTCTATCGTTCTATCAAAATATTCAATATTTGGAAAAAAATTCACTGACTATGAGTAGTCATGAATCAAATAATTTAGGAAAATTTCTTAATAATATTGTGATGATAAAAAATGAGTGGAAAACAAGAGAAAATTTGGCTAGTTATCGTTATAGGAGATCAAACTGTTCGGTCATTAAGGAACACAAAAGAAATTATAAAAAAAAACGTCGGTTCAAGAAAACTAAATAATTTACAAGATAGGATCTATTTGAATCAAAAGTATCAATTCCAACAAATGTTAGACTTCAAAAAACGATAATTTTTTTTTTGAAATGGTTTGATAAAGGTTTTAATATCATTTAATGCAATTTTAACTGACAAAAGTTGCATATCTATTATCTATTACGTTTATATTCTTATAAAACGCTTTATATAGAAAACTATAAGACCTCGTAATAGAAGATTATAAAACTTAGGCCTCTCAATTCTCAATATTGTCCATCCATCTTCCTTGACGATTGAATGAAGCTTAAGTTCGTTCGTGTATAGAAAATTATCTAAAACTGAAGAAGAAACAAGAGGGGACTTTGCCTAGACCCTCTCCCATGAAAAAATGAACAAAATAACAAAAAAGTGAAAAGGAACACACACAAATCAAACATATTCTCTCTTTCTCGCGCGCGCGCGTGCGGAACAACAGTGTGTCTCCCTGAACTAGTACAAACCCAGCTCCTCTGAGGAAGCACAACCATCTATGAAAATCTTGGTTCTACTTCTTGGGGAAGGAGCGTTATTAAGTAAAAATTATAGTCCCCATCTTCTTTAGCAAAAAAATTCAGCGAGTCCATGGAGTTTTTTCAAGAAAAAATGTTGGTCTTCAATAATTGGTTTTGTGATAATTGAGTTTTGGGGTTTGATATATTATATTTGAGGATTTTTGGCTGAATAAGTTCTATTTTTTGGAATTCCAATTTTTTTTTACAAATTCGTGTTCTGAAATATATTATAGTTTTTTTTGTATACCTATTACATGTTTGAGAAAATTACCAAATGGGTGTTTTATTCTTTTTCCGTGACTTCTCATCTTAATATTTGTTGTGACAATGTGTTTTTTCAAGGGTCATTACTTGGCATTGCAGAGACTCAAAGTTTTGGTGGGGAAAATAAATTCTTAGAAGCAACGAGAAGCCATTGTGGCTTGGAGAACTTTTATTGAAGCAATTAAAACAACGATGGTAGGCATCATTATTTGAAGTTCTTGGTTGGTGGATCATGCAATTGATTTTATTATCCGTTTGTGATTATTTTCAATAGAAAGTGTTAAGTGTTAAGAAAATTTTAACTGGCTGCTTTGTTGCCTTTTAGTTGTGGGTAAACGTATACATCTCATCACTATAAATAAATGGGTCTTATAATATGTGCGCCAAAGGCACATGTGGGTTTTCACATATGGACACACTCAAGACCATGGGATGTTCATGGTTTCTTTAAAAAAAAAATTATGTTCTAGCATGCATATAACAGTATAATTTTGTCTTTTGTTAACATTTTTCTCAGAACAAAAGCTCAACTGCATTTCTATATCCTTTTGATCTCTACCTATTCTTCTAATCTATTTATTTGTCTATTAAATAGGTGACACAGATTTGGCCATTTCTCATCAATGACGGATGGATTATCATCTAAAAGATTTTGCTCCCAAATGTAAGTATAAGTAATTGACAAATATTACTTTGTTAGTTATGTTTTACTATATATTAATAATAATAATTTTCATACGTTTAAATAAACAACTATGTGTTGTCATTAGTTCATATAATATTTCGATTATACATATGTTGGACCTTTCTTCCATTTAAATTGATGTAAAGATTGTATTTTAATACAGACAAATTGCAATAAGGGGTGTATTTTAATCTGTCAAAGACTGGAAAATAATTCAAGAAATTAATGTATAGTAAATATTTAGGGATTATAGGCTTCGCATGTCACTGTTAGAAACAAGGGAGAAATTGAATTACTTTTTAACTTTGAATTATTTATAAGATATAATAAATAGCTTTAAATATTTATATTCGTCATATGCTGCGTAGGGATAGTTCGGTTCAAAACGAAACGAATACGGATTACATTCTGTGTAGAGCAGTTAAACTGAGCTACTTATCAACATTTGAATTCACATTCATTTCAAGGCATGCGTTTAGTGAAATATTGTGCCATAATCTGTTTTACATTGTAGATTATTCTTTTATACAATTAATCAACAAGAACAAAGGGTTTTGTCCTATTTGTCCATTTCGATTTTGTATTTTCATTTGCATTTGGTTCAATTACTTATTAGTTGACTTTGGATACATGTTTGCGATTCATTTCTATCGGTATAAGATACAATATATGGTGGTTGTTTAAGATCTTCTCTCTTATAATTTGCATTTAAAAACAGGTTGGTTCTCTTCAAAATACGAACAAGACCTTAGTGAAATTTATATTTAATTAAATTTCTTATTGATATCTATTCTTCTTTGTTATATTTTCAATTGCTAACAAGTTGGTTACCTTGCAAATACAAATACCAATCTGCCAAAGAATTTCAAGAATTGGACAGTGCTTTATTTCCGAATTCCCATTATTATGAATAAACAAAACAGTTATATAAGTATACGCTGTACTAAACATTCTAGATGTTCCTAAGGGGAGCTCAATGTATGTATGACTCTTTTTCTATGCAATGGTAGATATGACTTATGCAAGTGATTGTGTGATTCTTTATTTCTCTGTTTATATTGCTTATGAAAAACAATGAAGAATTATCTTTGAAAATTGAGAATTTTGAGATAGATGTGTATGAAATTTCAACAGAATGCTCGTTCATCGTTCAAATTACATGCTAGTTATTCTTCTAATACGATAGTATTATATGTATAATTGATAATTAATACTCTCTACTTGCATTTGTGTTTCTCTTCCTAAAATTATTTCTCTCTTTCACCTAAATGGATGAATAAAAAATCTCTATAAAATAAAAAAAATGAATAAATCAAAGTTTCTTAAAACTAAAAGATGATTTATTCTAGACTCCATTAATTAATCTCTTGATCCAACACGAACTAGATTCAATTAATATATTTTCATCATTCCCCACTCAAAACACATTACACAATGCTAATACTACTACATCTATATAATTTTTTTATTCCTAGAAAAGAAGTTTTCAAAATTATTTTTTTATATAAATAAAAAATGTTTTTGGTTATAACACATTTTTAACGTTGTTTTTATAGAAAAAGATTTAGGTTCTTATTTATAAATGACATAAAGTTTTTTTTAACTAAAAACAAATAAAAATATGTATAATTTTTTCTTATATAAAATATGTATAGTATTTTTAAAGTTTTATTTATAAAAAAAAATTAAATTTTTTTTTTCAAAATTATTTTGAATATAAATAAAAAAAGTTATTGGTTATAAAAACATCTTTAACGTTTTATATATAAGAAAAACTTAAAGTTTGTATCTATAAATGACATACAATTTTTAAACTAAAAATAAATAAAAATATGTATATTTTTTATACAAAATAAGTATCGTTATTTTGATATTTTTATTTATAAAAAATAATTTGTATTTTTGAAAGCATTAATCTTTTATAATGATTTTAAGATAAAATATTAAATTTATGATATACATTAATTTTTATAATTATCGTTAGATTTACTTATTATATATCATTTGTCATCGCACGAATTATATACTAATTTATTAGAATCTTAAAATAATTTTGAATGAATTTATATTCAAAATATGAATTGAGTGCACCTAATGGTTCAGATGAGAAGTTGACGGAGTAATTAATGCATTTATGATGTATACGCACTCGAGTACCCTTTTAAACTACCAGAGGAGAAAAATAATAGCACACTTGCTTGTATCTTGGAGGTCTTACCCTTAACCAAGTCCTCTCCAATAATTTATCTCCATTTATTTTTCTTTTGTTCAACCCATGTGGGATAGTACTGATGGATAATTTTATTTCCTTTTTTCTGCCATGTGAGATGGCTGTAGCTGATGGCTTATAAATGTTCTCAATTGAAAGGATTAAATTAGGTCCTAAGAAGCATGAACCCATGTGGTGGCCATCAGTTTTTAAGCGCATGCAGCTGCTGACTTAAGGTTAAGGTAGATATCTTCCCATTAATATTAGACGGTGATACAGGCACCGTTACATAATACCAAAAAAAAATACATGCACCGCTATTGTGCTATACACTTTTTTTTAAATCAACTGAGCAAATATTTTGTGCACAAAATCAGAGACATTTTTATTTTTTTAATATTATATACAAATTTATTTGAACTACTCAAATGTCACAAGTTCCTCCAATATAATTCATCGAAACACTAAATAACTTAATATTACTTTTAAATTCAAAAAAAGGTCCAGTTAAAAAATATAAACCAATTAAATGGATGTTTGAGAACTTTTTTAAATGTGCATCAAAAAATGTTTGAGAGAGTTTTTCGTAACTGATCATTTATTTACTTAACACAAACCAATTAAAAAATTACACAATGCGATTATGAATATTTTAATTTTTAACAAACATAACCACGACCCAAATAAAACGCGACGTGTTATGGAGTTTTATTTTTTTCATGCTGCTGGCGCGGAGCATTTTTTTAAATGATAAAAATAATCTTTTTACCATTTAAAACAAATGATCCGCGACAGCGGTACGTATAGGCGGTCAGACCCCCTATACATACCGCTGGCGCAGATAATTTTTTCTAATATGTTGATCCGCGGCAGTAGTATGTATAACAAGTCGGACCACCTATACATTTTTAATTATTTTTTTTCACCTAAAATGTTTAAATACCACACAAAAAAATTTAACTCAAATATAAACTTTTACTATGTTAAAAAATTGTTCTGCGTCAGCGGTATGTATAATTTGTCAGACCACCTCTACATACCGCTGAAGCGGACCATTTTTTTTAAGAGTCCTACGTCGACACAAATTTGCTGCACATTTGGTGCGATACAGTGACGTGTCGCACCGGTATTGGCTATTACCGCTGGTGCGGACCCACATCCTTAAAACAATAACCAATACTGATGCGACACGTTACTGTGTCGCAACACTCTGTATCGCAAATCTGTGTCTGCCTACTATTACTGTTTTTTTAAATATTACAAAAAAAAAATAGTTCGCGCCAGCGATACGAAAAAAAATATGACTCATTGCCACACCGCGTTTTTCTATGTGTGTTTTAAACTTTTTTTACTATTATCCGCATCAACGATATGTATAAATGTAATGTAGTATAAATGAGGGAACCCATAGATAAATGCAGTACAATTATCCACGTCAATGGTTTGATTTTTTTATAAATGCAGTATAATATTTTATTTATAGAAAATAGTTTTTTTTTTTTATAGAAGATGCTACCTGTTTTTTTAATTCTCAAATCAGTATATGGGTTTGTGGGTGATGAGAACGGTTGACGCTGATGACATGGCAACTCCATGTTATTAAGTTTGGGTTTTATGTCTCATATCCAAGTCACTCTAGTTTTATTCTATTTTTAAACACTGAATTATAATATTTCTATGTTATAATCAACTTTTTTAGAAAAACAGGTTGAGAGTGTTTTATAACTTCTATTTTTTTAACTCAGAATTATTCATTCTTAATATTTTAATGCGTTTATATTTAAATATATAATATACATACATAATACATTAATATGTGTGTAATTCTTATAAATAAATAAAAAATATGTACATGTACACAAAATTACGTATGGAATAATATAAAGTTAAATAATATTATCAATCGATACATAATACTTATATATAATTTTATACATGTATTATTAATGTATGGAATAATGTAGAATATATATATAGTACATATGTATTAAAATATACATATGCATATACATATACATATATAAAATATACATATACATATACATATCTATATGTCTACATTTGTATTATGTGTGTGTGTGTGTGTGTGTGTATATATATATATATATAGTTAAATTCCCCAACATACCTCATTAACTACACATAAAAACACATGATATTAAATGTACATGTATATCATTTATGATGTATGTATGTATGTGTGCTTGTATGTATGTATATATGTATGCATTCATGTATGTATAAAAGTTTTATGTATGTGTAAACCCATGCGCACACACACAGACATATGTATGTATAATATAAATAAACATGTTTGTCAATTTTGTCAAATTTTTAAAAAATTGTATTTTAAAACAAGTTTACCGCACACCAATAAAAAAAAATTGAATTTTAAAACTCTATTTAAAAATAACGTTTAAATCGAGTTTTCTAAATACAGAACCAAACAAACCCTAAGTTCCTATTTATTTGTGAAAAATTATTTTTCGTTTTCTATTCTAAATTTACATCTCCATTTTTTATTTTCATTTTGTATCGAAAATTTTATAAAATTAGAAAATGCCTTCAAATAAATTAGTGTTTTCAAAATATAGTTTATAGAAAAATTTGGTATAAAATATAATTTACACAAAGTTTAGGGTTATATTGCAATCACATAAAGTTCATGGTTCAAATCTAATTTACAGAAAGTCACGTCCAAAATATAATTTACATAATTTTAGGGACCAACATGTAGTTGTAAAAAATTTCAAGTTCAAAATGCAATTTATAGAAAATTAAAATATAATTTACCAAAAGGTTAAGGGTCTAGATATTTGAAAATTATGAAAGATTTAAAAAGTGTTTTTTCAATTTCCTATTGAAAATTATGAAAGACTTGATAAAGTGTTTTTCCAATTTCCTCTAAAATTGAAAATTTTGAAAAACCCTATGCTAATTTTCTATTTTGGAAAAATATCAAACTTGAACACATTTTCTAATTTTCTAGTTTCATGAAAACTAAACAGGGCTTAATTAACTTAATAATGGATTTCATAATCTATTTATTTGTCTGTTAAATAAGTGACACATATTTGGCCATTTCTCATCAATGATGGATGGATTATCATCTAAAAGATTTCGCTCCCAAATGTAAGTATAAGTAATTGACAAATATTACTTTGTTAGTTATGTTTTACTATATATTAATAATACTATTTTTCATACGTTTAAATAAACAACTATTTGTTGTCATTAGTTCATATAATATTTCGATTATTCATATGTTGGACCTTTCTTCCATTTTAATTGATGTAAAGATTGTATTTTAATACAGACAAATTGCGATAAGGAGTGTATTTTAATCTGTCAATGACTGAAAAATAATTCAAGAAATTAGTGTATAGTGAACATTTAGGCATTATAGGTTTCGCATGTCACTGTTAGAAACAAGGGATAAATTGAATTACTTTTTAACTTTGAATTATTTATAAGATACAATAAACAGCTTTAAATATTTATATTCGTCATATGCTGCGTAGGGATAGTTCGGTTCAAAACGAAACGAATACGGATTACATTCGGTGTAGGGGGGTTAAATTGAGCTACTTATCAACATCTGAATTCACATTCATTTCAAGGCATTCTTTGTTATATTTTCAATTACTAACAAGTTGGTTACCTTGCAAATACAAATACCAATCTGCCAAAGAATTTCAAGAATTGGACAATGCTTTATTTTCGAATTCCCATTATTGTGAATAAACAAAACAGTTATATAAGTATACGTTGTACTGAACATTCTAGATGTTCCTAAGGGGAGCTCAATATATGTATGGCTCTTTTTGTATGTAATGGTATATATGAATTATGCAAGTGATTGTGTGATTCTTTATTTCTTTGTTTATATTTCTTATGAAAAATAATGAAGAATTTTCTTTGAAAATTGAGAATTTTGAGATGGATGTGTATGAAATTTCAACAGAATGCTCTCTTATCATGCGGGTTACATGCGAGTTATACTTCTAATACGATAGTATTATAGGTATAATTGATAATTAATACTCGCTACTTACATTCGTATTTCTCTTTCTAAAATTATTTCTCTCTTTCACCTAAATGGATTAATAAAAAATCTCTATAAAAAAAAAAGAATAAATCAAAGTTTCTTAAAACTAAAAGATGATTCATTCTAGACTCCATTAATTAATCTCTTGATCCAACACGAACTAGATTCAATTAATATATTTTCATCATTATCCACTCAAAACACATTACACAATGCTAATACCACTACATCTACATAATGTTTTTATTCCTAGAAAAAGGAGTTTTCAAAATTGTTTTTTAATATAAATAAAAAAAGTTTTTGGTTATAAAAAAAATTTTAACGTTGTTTTTATAGAAAAAGATTTAGGTTCTTATTTATAAATGACATAAAGTTTTTTTTAACTAAAAACAAATAAAAATATGTATAATTTTTTCTTATATAAAATACGAATAGTTTTTTTGAAGTTTTATTTATAAAAATATTATTTTTAAATTATTTTTTTTTCAAAATTATTTTGAATATAAATAAAAAAAATTCTTGGTTATAAAAACATATTTAACGTTTTATTTATAAGAAAAACTTAAAGTTTGTATCTATAAATGATATACAGTTTTTAAACTAAAAATAAATAAAAAATATGTATAATTTTTTATACAAAATAAGTATCGTTATTTTGATATTTTTATTTATAAAAAGTAATTTGTATATAATAAAAATACTTAAAGATAATACACAAGTTTTATTTATGAAAGCCTTAATCTTTTATAGCGATTTTAAGATAAGATATTGAATTTATTAAATATATTATTTTTTATAATTATCGTTATATTTAATTATTATATATCGTTTGTGCATCGCACGAATTATATACTAATTTATTAGAATCTTAAAATAATTTTGAATTAATTTATAATCAAAATATGAATTGAGTTCACTTAATGGTTCAGATGAGAAGTTGACAAAGTAATTAATGCATTTATGATGTATACGCATCAGATTAAACATGTTCTAAGAGCATCCGCAGTGGTGTGCGTTGGCGAAAGGCAACTTAAGTTGCGTCTGTGTCCTTCTACCTTTCGCCCAAATGGGCAGTATGCAATGAGGGGATACACGGCAACATTTTCCTCACTGTATTTATTCACAAACCTTCATCAATTCCTTTTATCAATTCCTCCCCAGGTCTCTTCATCTTCTTCCATCAGTTTTGTTCATTTTCTTCATTATTAATTCCTCCATCTTCTTCTCCTTATTTCCTAATTTTTTTTTACATATTTCTCACCAAAACAGTCCCATGTAATCTCCAAATAAAGCAGTCCTAAACTTTTTGCACATTTTCCCTAAATTTTTTCATATACTCTCAAAAATCATCCCATATAATCCCCAAATTAATTTCAAATCAGTCCCAAATTAGATTTATAGAATCCTCCAAATCAGATTTATTAACACCATGGAATTAGGTAGAAAATGGAAAAAATACATTAGATTCGGGAAATAAAAAAAACACGAGTCGACTTCAACAATAATTCCCGCTCCTTCCGTGCCGATTGAACCGTCGAACCCCGTAATTGTCATCTATACCTGTATTTATGACGGAGTATCACACGCATCGGATGGAAAAACTCTGATCATAAACGGAAATAAATTCGAATTTCAGGGGAATTGGGCGGGGCCAATGAAATTGTACAAATTGATTGAAGAGAAAAAAACAGATATCAAAGCAATTATCAAGAGTGCCAGTTTTATGTCGAATTTTTTTCTATGATGATGCCCAATTCCGATCAATGCATTGTGACGGCGATGGTCGAACATTGGTGGGACACGACGCATATCTTCCAACTACCATACGTCGAGCTTGCCTTCACTCCGCTCGACTTCACAATATTTTTCGGTAATAATTTTTTTTATTTCGTTGTACTTATATTCATAATTGTTTCAAAATGTGAAAATAATATGTTGTGCTTAAATTCATAATTAATTGTTTGAAATATATTTTATGGTAATTATATTCATAATTATTTAAATATATGACAATTTTTTTTGATTATGTACCGGTATTCCGATTCTTTCAATATATAAAAATAATTATTTATATTCATATTTGTTTCAATATGTGAAAATAATCTGTTGTACTTAAATTCACAATTAATTATTTGAAATGTATTTTACGGTTTTTATATTCATAATTATTTAAATAAATGACAAAAATTTTAAATTATGTACCGGCATTTCGATTGTTTCAATATATGATAATAATTATTTATATTCATAATTGTTTCAATATGTGAAAATAATATGTTGTACTTAAATTCATAATTAATTGTTTGAAATATATTTTATGGTAATTATATTCATAATTATTTAAATATATGACAAAATTTTTAAATTATGTACCGGCATTCTGATTGTCTCAATATATGAAAATAATTATTTATATTCATAATTGTTTCAATATATGAAAATAACTTGTTGTACTTAAATTCATAATTAATTGTTTGAAATATATTTTATGGAATTTATACTCCTAATTATTTAAATAAATGACAAAAAATTTAAATTATGTACAGGCATTCCGATTGGACAAGGACGACCCATTCTAAATCTACGAATTAAACAATATACAAATTTTGGTAATACCATATATGAATTTTTCCCCAAAATTCATATACCGAGATTTATCGGTGCGGGAATTTCAGTTTCCGACCTTAAAAAATACATAGAAAATTTTGTCAAGGTTGAATCTTTACCAGATTATATGTCCCCAATCATAGCTCGGGCATTTTGGTTTTATGTAATCGGGGGTGTATTTTTTCCAAATGCTCACTCCACTTCCAACCTCGGTTATTTACATTATCCGGAGGATATTCCTGCCATCGGCACATACGACTAGAGTTTGGCTATTTATGCCCGTATTATATGGTCTTTGGACAAAGCCAGTCGACGATTGCTGACTAGCGTTGAATGCATGTGGCAAATACTCGAGGTATATTTTCGTTTCACGTTATTTAATCGCATATATGAAATTTATGTTTCATTACAATATATGTCAACTTATTCTAATGAATTAAATTTATTGACAAATTTTGCATTATTTACATTACGAGTACATGGCCACGGCATGTCCTATTCTCATCGATCAGTCCATCGATGTGTGGCCCCGCATATTCTGTTGGTCGAGGGAGAACATAAAGAAAGTCAAGGAAGCACAGCGGTTTAACTTCTCAAGCAGTCAACATCAGCTTAAGATGCGGTCACCCGAGTCCATTATATGGCAGCCATACTAGACTTCTGGCTACCGTGACTCTGATGTGATCTTATATGCTCGTGAGATATTGGGGTTACGAATTATTTTTTGGGATTCCTTACTTAAGGTTTTTTGGTATTTAGGTGACCGGGCCATCCGACAATTGACTGGGCGAATATGTATAGCAGGCAACCCACCATCGAGTTTATGTTGTGTCTCAGAACACGATTTTCAAGCAGCTGCTGCCCAAAATTGGCCTCTCACAAATCAACACATAAGAGATGTGTCCCAAGAAGAGTACAATGCCTACTGGAAGGCAGTAGCACTCGGGCCATTACTACTGCCGATGGCTAGATATGTTAATGTAGATTTGATTGGAGTTGGTTCAGTGGCACCTTCGACGTTGCGAATCCCATGATCACCAGCACCGACAAATGGACCGCATGTGTACATATGAGACACAGTTCTCTATGGATGGTTCTACGCACGTCCAACCACCGAGGCAGAATTGGACGGTTGGCGTCGGCCTACCGGAGGGGGCTTCATATACTATAGATGTCCCGAGACCTGAGTTTTCAACCACCGCACCTCCAGCTCAATCTTTGATGCAGTTAGAATGGCATGAGTCCTACATCGAAGCAGCAGATAACATTCGAGATCTCCGTCATTTAGTATTACACGAGACACGTCAGCGAGAGGATCAACTCAAAGCACGTGATGACCGCATTGAGGAGTTGGAGCGTAGACTAACACTTTTTACTATGCCTAGTTGTGGGTTTGAGGAGGGTGGTACTAGTTCCAGTCGTCCAAGTGTTTACATACCACACCTAGCCCCACCCTCCGACCAGGTCCCGGCATATGAGTCGCAACAAGGTTAGGGTAATTTATTTGGGTCTGACCCTTACACGAGTTCACATGCGGATTATGAGTTCGGCCCGGGGCGCCAGTGATGTATAATGTACTATTGAAAAAAATTATGAATAAATTTTGTATTGTTGTCTCAATTTAATTGTGATGATAAATGTTATGATGTATAATGTCTCATATTTATGAAAAATGTTATAATGTACGATGTCTCATATTTATTTTTCATTTATTACACATGGAATGATGACAACGAAGTTATTACACTGTTGTTTACTTTATTAATCTTGTAAAATATATGGCATTCAAAATATATGATAAAAAATTAAAAATATAGCACTTAAAGTATTATAATAAAATAATCATCACTACAATTATTCCGAAATAAATTTATCATTTATTAGTATTGAAATAATGACTTAAGTAGTACAAACACTAATACATGATCGAAATGATTATTAGGAGTATGTGTTCAAACGCTTGAGTCGAACCTAGTAGAAGTACAACATAATGGTTTCCCATTGCGCACTAAACATTTAGGTAAGTAAGATCGTTGCGTATCGGAATCAACATATTCTTCGTTATAGTTTGATATATTTGGTTCGTACTCTTCTCCATCGTTTTCATATATGCATTTCGAAAAGTAATCATAATCGGAATTTGTGAAGTCGGAAATGCCGTTATCTGATGCCAACGTAGAGTCATTATATATGTTAATTAATTATTCCTAAATGTGACGACCTGAAAGAATCGCGCGTTGTGCTTTGTGATAACGTTGTAGACGTCTCTCCATCTGCCATATATTTTTCTCCAATAAATCAAGACAAAACATATCTGCTTCTTCGGGATACGATATTGGCCAAAGTGCGGCAGTCCGATTTTTTGGTACGGATATATGACGGTAATGGCAAAGCACCTCCATGTCACACCTTTCATCATATTTATCTGCCCATGTGAGGTGTTCCCAAGGATACACAACTCCGTCTTCAGGTTCCGAATTGGGAGAGATTATGAATATATGACAAAAGTCGTTGAGAAAATGTCGAGAAGTATCAATCGGATATGTTTAGAAAATTAGTTTTTTCCCATACCAATCGTTACCAACAATATCTGTGTAAGAGCCATTGTAAATGGATGAATAGTAGGGAGATGAAGCCATCTTTGAAATATAAGACAATGTTAGATAAAAATTGTTGCAATCCTTCTAATTTATTTATAGGTAATTTATAATATTACAAAGGCACGCATACTAATGGAAAAGATAAAGTAACATAACATAAAGGTAATGACGATTGTAAAACTATACTAAACAAAACTAAAGTAAACTATAGTAAATTAACATACAGTAACTTGACATACAACATATTAACAAACATCAAACTGCAGGCAATAATATAACACACATTCAACCTTTAAAGTAAATAATATAACACACATACCAAGATATTATTTGTAGCACACTTACCAATAACAACCTGAATCCAAAATGTGAATAACATACAGTATATTTACCTGCGATAAATAACATACACATGCAACCCATCGAAAAATAATATAACACACTTACCTAGATGATTTTCTATAGGACACTTACCAATAGGGCACAGAAATCAAGATTTTACCTATAGGATATGATACATAGAGTAACCTACAGATAACCTGCACACAATTAGTAACCTGCAGACAACATATTGACAAACATCAAACTACAGGCAATAATATAACACACATTCAACCTTTGAAGTAAATAATATAAGACGCATACTAATATATTATCTGTAGCACACTTACTAATAACAACCTGAACCCAAAATGTGAATAACATACAGTATATTTACCTACGGTAAATAACATACACATGCAACCCATCGAGCAATAATATAGCACACTTAATTAGATGATTTTCTACAACACACTTACCAATAGGACACACAAATCAAGATTTTATCTATAGGACACTTATGTATGATACATACAGTAACCTACAGACAACCTGCACACAATTAGTAACCTGCAGACAACATATTGACAAATATCAAACTGCAGACAATAATATAACACACATGCAACCTTTAAAGTAAATAATATAGCACACGTACGGTAACCTCCAGACAACCTGCACACAATTATAAATAGTTTGGTACCATAAAAATATATAGGTAGAGTATAATACTTATGCTATAACTAAATTAATTTGTAACCAAATTATATCATGGACTCCTCTAGTTCTAGTGATGAGGGACGAAATCTTTTGCTCCAATATGCACAATTTAATTAATGTGGATCATCCGATGATTAAGACGAGGAAATGATTATTATGATGGAGATTACCCGGTGTTGTGCTGAAAAAAATATAATTCGCGATGGGAAATAACTCGAAACGAGACGTCGAGTAAATCGTAGGAGAGAAAGGGGACATGCAACACTATGGGAAGATTACTTTGGGGAAGATAAGGTAATATAACGAGTATTTTTTTCGAAGGAGATTTAGGATGTGGTATAGTATTTTCAATCGCATCCTTGAATCTGTTTCCGTTTATGATAACTACTTTGTTCAGAAGAATGATGCTTGCGGTCGTCAAGGTTTAAGCTCTCATCAGAAAGTATTGGGGACAATTCCACTGTTAGCTAATGGGGTTCCCATGACGTGTGGTCTGAGCAGTACGCTATGAGTGAAACCAATCTATTAGAAATTATTATTAGATTTACAAAGGAAATTGTGAGAATTTTCGGTCCCCAGTACGGCAGAAATCCGACACAAGGCGATGTCACAAGGTTACTAGAACAAAATGCAAATAGAGGTTTCCCGGGAATGCTAGGCAGCATTGATTGCATGCACTGACGTTGGAAAAACTGCCCCACAACATGGCACGCTCAATATAGTGGACGTAAAGAGTCACCTATTATAATCCTTAAAGCGGTTGCCTCGTATGACCTCTGGATTTGGAAATCGTTCTTCGGTGTGCCTCGTTCTTGCAACGATTTAAATGTCTTGACCAGTCTAACGTCTTCCGGGAACATTAATTACACTGTTAATGGAAATTCATACGACGTGGGGTACTACCTTGGTGATGGAATTTACCCTCCCTATGATACAATAGTTAAAACTTTTAGGAACCAACAAGGGATTACACAAAAACATAAATTATTTTGCGAGTACCAAGAAGCGTGTAGAAAATATGTTGAACGTTCTTTTGTTGTACTACAAGCCCGATTCGCTTTTGTTCGAAAACCTTGTAAATTATGGAATAGGGCGTCACTATCAACCATAATGAAATCTTGCATTATAATGCACAATATGATTATTGACAATGAACGTAGAGACTGTCCATGGAAAAATGAATACGAATAGAATGATGTAACACTTCATATTTTAGGGTCCAAGCTAATTTCTACGACTACCTCACGCGGGATGCAAAGATAAGAGATGCAACTAAACATCAACAGTTACGGAATGATTTAGTGGAGCACATTTGGAACACCCACGGTGATGAAATGGTGGGTTGAAGAATTTAATGTATTTCTGATATTAATTGTGGCTATTCGGTTTATTAGTTACATTTTCAATTCATAATTGTACGATTTTTAATTTGTAATTGTACGACTATTATATTGAAACTAAAATTAATAAAAAGTACTGACATTACATATATTTGAACGTTGATATTTGATTTATTAAAATGCAAACTGGGTCACTGTACATATACTGAAAGTAAATGACGAAAATTAAATATCGAGGATTCAATATAACTATAATAAATACTACTAGTCATTAATTGAACTGCTTGGACTTGACGTAGGGTTAGACGAGTTGGCATAGTTTGATTGTAACTCGAAAATCGCAGCTTCGGTGGCAGCAACCATCGCTGTTAGGTCGTTGAACCTTTTATAATGAAACTTCTTTTTCATATCATTCATATTATTCATATCTAGCTCCATGATGTACGATTGATCTCGGCCTAGGTGCACGAGTTGATCTTGTTTTTTGGTGATCTGATCTTGCTTTTTCGCGAGTTGATCAACTCGCTTCATCTCGATGAACGCAGCCATTTGAGAGTCAAATTTAAGGGAACTATTATTCGTCCACTCCTGCTTGCTTTTAAACATTGCATTGAAGTCTTCATAATGTTTGAGTACCGCCGTGTTACAATCCAAGCTGTCAGAATGCGCACATTGACGTGCACGTTGTTTCTCACCCTTCCTGTCTGGGGATCTATCCGGTACGTCTCGTACCCTCGGAGTGTCATCTTCACGTACAGGTGTAGTGCTGTCGTCATTCCCCGCTGTATTTTCCAAGTCAAATTTTGGTAAATCTTTTAAAATTTGATAGCAGTTATCGAACGTGAAATGTTTGTTGGTTTTGGCGCGGTACGCGTCGCGTGCATCAGTAACCGCTTGGAACTCGTTCATCCACGCTACTAATATTTTTGATTTGGTGAGAAAGATTTGCAATATATATCATTATTTGATGCGATATATGATTGTATCGTGTTGATAGCATGGATCTCGTACGAGTAATTGTAATTCCATGCGTGACGTTATACTCATCTTTCACGGTGTCTCAAAATGTGCCCGCTGATATTGAGTTTCCTTCAATACTTCGGGCTGTATATTTAGCATAAACGGTACATAGTACTTCGTCCTCAAAACGAGTCATATTAGGTTGTCGAGTTATAGCGGAACTAATCGGTTGAGAGGAAGACATATTTTCTGTACAAATAAAATATATTAAGGATGGAAATAGGGAAATCACACTTAGGAAATTACACTCTCAAAATTTATAAAGGGCGAGAATGAAAATTGGTGAGGAAGGTGGGCTCTATTTATAAACAAACTGTACCAACCGCCGTTAAATTAACCAGCAGTAAAAATAACTTCCTACGAACTTCTTTTGTTCGTAGGAATTCTTACGAAGTTCTAAAGTTCGTAGGAACTTCTTTCAAACAAAAGAAGTCCAATGGAAGTAGCTACGAAGATCAAAAGTTCGTAAGATGCTTTTACTGATTCACTAGCGAACCGGTAACTTTACAAATCCTTTTCCTTTTCTTCTACCAACTTTGCCAATTACGTCTCACCAGTGTATGTCTCTCAATTTGTAACCTTGCAAATTTATTTGTCCAAACTCCCCACCATTGTGGATGCTCTAAAAATGTGTCTCGTCAAATGACTCGAGTACCCTTTAAACTACAAGAGGAGAAAAATAATAGCGCACTTGCTTCTATCTTGGAGGCCTTACCCTTAACCGAGTCCACTCCAATAATTTATCTCCATTTATTTTTCTTTTGTTCAATCCAATAGGGATAGTGCTGATGGATAATTTTATGAGTAGTGCTATGAGTCCCAAATAACTCCCCAAAAATTCTCCTAAAAAGCATTTAATATGGTGCCCTGGCAGGACCCCATAACACAAGGCAATACTTAATAGGCAGGTGAGAGAGTAAGTGGAATCTACATCAGATTTGGGGGAGATTTTGGGAGAAATTTTTGTACTGATATCATTATTCTAATTCTATTTCCTTTTTTCTGCCATGTGAGATGGCTGTAGCTGATGGCTTATAAATGTTCTCAATTGAAATGATTAAATTAGGTCCCAGGAAGCGTGAACCCATGTGGTGGCCATCAGTTTAAGCGCACGCAACTCCTGACTTAAGGTTAAGGTAGATATCTTCCCATTAATATTAGACGGTGATACATGCACTGTTATATAATACAACAACAACAAAAAAAAAAATACATGCACTGCTATTGTGCTATACACTTTTGTTTTTTAAAATAAACTGAGCAAATATTTTGTGCACAAAATCAGTGTAATTTTTATTTTTTTTGATATTATACACAAATTTATTTGAACTACTCAAATGTCACAAGTTCCTTCAATATAATTCATTGAAACACTAAATAACTTAATATAACTTTTAAGTTTAAAAAAAGGTTCAGTTAAAAAATATAAAACAATTATATGGATGTTTGAGGAACTTTTTTAAATGTGCATCAAAAAATGTTTGAGAGAGTTTTTCATAACTGATCATTTATTTACTTAACACAAATCAATTAAAAAAATTATACAATGCGATTATGAATATTTTATTTTTTAACAAACATGATCACGCCCAAATAAAACGCGACGTGACATGGAGTCGTATTTTTTTCATGCCGCGCCGGCACGGACCATTTTTTTTAAATGGTAAAAATAATCTTTTTACCATTTAAAAAAAATGATCTGCGTCAGCGGTACGTATAGGCGCCCGACCACCTATACATACCGCTGGCGCAGACCATTTTTTTGAATATGTTGGTCCGTGCCAGCAGTATGTATAACAGGTTGGACCGCCTATACATTTTTAATTATTTTTTCCACCTAAAATGTTTAAATACCACACTAAAAAAATTTAACTCAAAAATAAATTTTTACTATGTTAAAAAATTGTTCTCCGTCAGCGGTCTGTATAATTTGTCATACCGCCTCTACATACCGATGGAGCGGATCATTTTTTTTAGGAGTCCTACGTCGACACAAATTTACTGCACATTTGGTGCGACACAGTGACGTGTCGCACCGGTATTGGCTATTACCGCTGGCGCGGACCCATATCCATAAAGCAATAACCAATACCGATGCGACACGCCACTGTGTCGCAACACTCTGTATCGCATATCTATGTCGGCCTAGTATTACTGTTTTTTTAAATATCACATAAAAAAATGATTCTCCCTAGCGACACGAAAAAAAATACGACCCATTACCACGCGCGCATTTTTTATGTAAATTTTAAATTTATTTTACTATTTAAAAAAAATATCCGCATCAACGATATGTATAAATCAGGGGACCCATAGATAAATGAAGTATAATTATCCATGTCAATGGTTTGATTTTTTTATAAATGCAGTATAACTTTTTATTTATAGAAAACAGTTTCTTTTTTTTTTTATATAGAAGGTGCTACCTGTTTTTTTATTCTCAAATGAGTTTATGGGTTTGTGGGTGATGAGGACGGTTGAGGTTGATGACATGTCAGCTCCATATCATTAAGTTTGGGTTTTATGTCTCATATCCAAGTCGCTCTAGTTTTATTCTATTTTTAAACACTGAATTATAATATTTCTGTGTTATAATCAAGTTTTTTAGAAAAACAGGTTGAGGGTGATTTATAACTTCTGTTGTTTAACTCAGAATTATTCATTCTTAATATTTTAATGCATTTATATTTTAATATATAATATACATACATAATACATTAATATGTGTGTAGTTCTTATAAATAAATAAAAAATATGTACATGTACACAAAATTATGTATGGAATAATATAAAATTAAATAATATCATCAATCCATACATGATACTTATATATAGTTTTATACTTGTATTATTAATGTATGAAATAATGTAAAATATATATATAGTACATATGTATTAAAATATACATATGCATATACATATACATATCTATATGTATACATTTGTATTATGTGTGTATATATAAGAACCAAACGGACTTCTTTTGTTCGTAAGAAGTTCCTACGAACTTTAGAACTATAAGAACATATTTATTTGTGAAAAATATATTTATTTGTGAAAAATATAGTCTATAGAATATAGTTTAAGAGCGTTTAAATCGAGTTTTCTGAATACAGAACCAAACGGGCCATAAGTTCCTATTTATTTGTGAAAAATTATTTTTCGTTTTCTATTGTAAATTTACATCTCCATTTTTTATTTTCGTTTTGTATCGAAAATTTTAGAAAATTAGAAAATGCCTTCAAATAAATTAGTGTTTTCAAAATGTGGTTTATAGAGAAATTGAGTGTAAAATATAATTTACACAAAGTTTAGGGTTATATTGCAATCACATAAAGTTCATGGTCCAAATCTAATTTACAAAAAGTCATGTCCAAAATATAATTTACATAATTTCAGGGGCCAACATGTAGTTCTCAAAAATTTCAAGTTCAAAATGCAATTTATAGAAAATAAAATATAATTTACCAAAAGGTTAAGGGTCTAGATATTTGAAAATTATGAAAGATTTAATAAAGTTCTTTTTCAATTTCCTCTTGAAAATTATGAAAGATAAAGTGTTTTTTCAAATTCTTCAAAAATTGAAAATTTTGAAAACCTCTATGCCAATTTTCTATTTGGGAAAAATATCAAACTTGAACACATTTTCTAATTTTCTAATTTCATGAAAACTAACAGGGCTTAATTAACTTAATAATGGATTTTATAAACATTAGTGAGTTGTTCATGCTTTAACCAATCAAGTTAGATGATCATGCTAATCCTATCTAAAGACGGTCAACAATTTTGGACTCTTATATTTTCATCAAATGCGAATGTTGGGTTACATAAGTCTTTTTCTATATGTGAGATAATCTTCTTAAAAGTAACCAGTATGTAACTCTTAGCTCGCCTGTGTTGAAGTTTTCTTTCTTCCAATATATATATATATATATATATATATATATATATGTATATGTATGTATGTATGTATGTATGTATGTATGTATGTATGTATGTATTTATAGAGTACTGCTCTTGTGCAGACCAGTCAACATATTAAGAGTGCGGACCGGACATGTGTCACCTGGAGGTGACCCTAGAAATTATTGGCTAAATTATAGACACACAATCTTTCTTCTAGGCTCACCGTCAGGTGACACATGTCCGGTTCGAAATCTTAAAATGCGAACTAGTCCGCACAAGAGCAATACTACATATATATATATATACACACTAGGGTATGCCCGTACGTGAAGGCACGATGCTAATTTTTGAAAGTGAGCGTCGTTGATGGGACCATACAACATGTTTAGTGTGCAACAAATGAACATTTTTTAAACAACCTATGGTACTAACCTATTAATTTTTTTAAAAATGGGAATTTTTTAATATTTATTTACATACACACATACACCGTGGTACGAACACATTAAGTCAAAAAAAAAATTATAACACATAATTTTATAACAGCATCATAGCCATCAAATACTAATTTAAATAAATATTTTTTTACAGCACAAATGTATAAAAAAATTAAAAAAATTTGGGCAGCACTTCCTTTGTTTATAGGACTTTCCACCATGTCTAAGAAATAAAAATAACTCCAACAAAGTACTAATATATAGTCCTATTAACAACAATATCATTAATATTTAAATCCCCCTTCCCATCCTGCCCTTCGACTACATTGTTGAACATCTCTTCCACCTCAAAAAACTCTTCACGTGAAGCACTCTTTGTCTTGTTCCCATATTCACTTTCATTATATGCTTGTCCCATTTTTGGCCACTGATTCCTTAGTTATAGGCTGCACATTACAACAATATCATTTTAGTCGATCCATCATGGAGTATAGAACAAAACATCAATACTAAAATTTCAGCAAGCATGACGGAGGTTATGAAAAAATGAATAAAAAATGACTTATGGTAAATGAACCTCATGATGGGGTCATCTCCCCATTGGGTCAGACTTTATCTCTAGTTGTAGACACGGAACTTCCTTCTCCATGAGACTAAAAGATCCATTGCCTCGTGTCACCCTCCATTGGGTCAGCATTGTATAATAAAAAAGAAATGCACCATAGTCAGAATAAAAGAGAAATGCCCATAGAACACACGAAAAAATAGAGGACGAACTTGGTTCAATCTCCACAATAGTGATTGGAGAAAAATGGAACAAATATTCACCATACAAAAAATGAACACACTAATTGCAAAAGAACAAATACAGTGTCTACAAAAGAATGATACCTCAAAAGGAGCTCCACAAAATTATATATGAAAACTTCATATCTGTAAATTTACAACAAATGGTTGACTTGCATTAATCATTGAAAAATTGAAACTCCAAAATGAAGAAATGTAAGAACATCGAGTATAATAGAAGGCTACCCACGGGGATGTGTTCAGAAGCAATGACAATAATGCCCACATATAAAAGCTCTTGAAAACAATGTCATCATCAAAAAATTAGACACAAAATTTTTGGGCTTCATCCTATCCTTCTTCAGTCAAAGATTTACGTTCTTCAAACTATAATTTTGCATTGGTGGAATAGGTCGTATAGAAACCTGAAAGGGAAGGAAAAAAAGATATAATATGACAACCTTTCCTCCTAGACATATTATCAGGATAGATAACTAAGTTACGCATCTAATTCCATGTTCCTAATTTGAAAGAGTGACATAAATAAATGTGCAATTTAAAAAGTACCAAAGCAGAAAATGAGTGGTGCATCAACAGAACTGAATCTTACTTAGATTTAGTTCTTGAATCTTAGCCACTGGAGTGAGAAAAAATTGAATGTTACCGAAGCAGCAGAACTGGAGTGAGACAAAAGGCATCACTCAGTGTATGTCAGAATGCACCATTTAATAAGCTATTTAAGATACAGTAATGTTAATGCTCCATTCAGTGTTTGTTGTTGATGCACCATTCAGTGTATATAGTTCATAAACCATTCAATAATCTTAGCAATAGAACTGAACATAATATTATACTGACGCAGCATATAAAAGGCATCAACAGAACTGAATCTTAGCCACTGGCGTGAGACAAAATGGTTGCCAAGTTGAGCATAGTACACTATAGTCAGAATGTCATTATCAAATAATAAGCTATTTAGGAGAGCCTACATCAATGATTTTAACAAAAGCTTCAGTTGACTATAACATTGGTGCATCTAAATAATTTGTGGATATGTTATTCACTATTGTGTGATGTGGCATGCATATAAAAGTGTGGATATGTCGTTTGCACTATATATGTGTTTTACACAATTTGGTGCGATGTGGTATATATATGTGTGTGTGCGAAAAAAGCCTCTGAGTCATGACACACACACACACACACACACACACGTGTGAAAGCTATATTTCTCATTAAAAACCAAATGCGTATCAACAGATTACATATATATATACCAGATGACTTAGGAACAATTAGTTACAACTGAATATGGTTACAAAACTAATTGTTGTTATCAGCAGTGCTTGTGTGTGGTAGGTGAACTAAGAATTTGTGTGTACTTGTCTTTATCTGCTGTTGTAGAGACTTGGTTAATATCCTCCCTCAAACTGATGGGAGGGCTGACCATCAGTTTGCTGCGAATCAACAAGAAGGGAGTAGTCGCAAGACCCTTAGTAAAAATATCAGCCAGTTGATCTTTGGAGGACACAAACTGTATGAGGATGTCTTTATTGAGGACATTTTATCGAATGAAGTAGTAATCTATTTCAATGTTCTTGGTATGTGCATGGAACACCGGGTTAGATACTAGGGCCAATGTAAATACATTATCACAGAATAGAGTTGGAGATCATGAAGAAGCCTTCTAACCCAAGCAACTTCTGCAGTAGTCACAGCCAAGGCTCTATATTCAGCCTCAGTAGATGATCTAGCAACAATATGTTGTTTCTTTGTAGTCCAACTGATAGGCTCAGATCCAAGTAATACAACAAACCCAGTGGTGCTTCTCCTATCATTGGGATCACCTGCCCAATCAGCATCTGAATAAGCAGAGAGAATAAGAGGAGAACTAGCGTAATGTAGGCTACAAGAGGAAGACCTCTTAAGGTATCTGAGAATCTTCTTAACTGCTGCCCAGTGAATATCAGTTGGACAGTGCATGTATTGACAAACATGATTCACAGAGAAGGTAATATCAGGGCTGGTGAAGGTTAGGTATTGCAAGGCACCTACAGTGCTTTTGTATTAAGTAGGATCAACCAGAGGAGTGCCATCTAATTTGCTCATTCTAGAGGAAGTATTGTAGGGGGTTTTGCAAGGTTTATAATCAGTCATCATAGTTTTATGAAGTAGATCCTTTAGATACTTATTTTGAGAAATAGAAATGCCCTGAGGTGATTTAGATATTTCTAACCCGAGAAAATAGCTGAGTAACCCAAGATCTTTCATGTCAAAGGATTTATTGAGGGTGGAAAGGAGATGAGTAATGTAGGGACAGTCATTCCCAGTGATCTACATAAAGAAGTAGTATAGTATAGGAAGAACCAGAATGTCAGATGAAGATAAAAGAGTCTGATGAAGGTTGCATAAATTGTAACTAAAGTAAATGATCAGTGAATTTATGAAACTAAGCTCTGGGGTCCTGTTTCAAGCCATAAATGGCCTTGTTAAGTTTGCATACATGTGTAGAATATTGTTGATCAAAAAACCCTTGAGGTTGACACATATAAACCTCTTCAGAAAGATATCCATGTAGGAATGCATTACTAACATCCAACTGCCTCAAATTCCATCTAAAATGAGCAGCTAGCTTAAGAACCACTCTGACAGTGGTATATTTCACAACTGGACTGAAGGTACCTATGTAATCTAACCCTTACTCTTGGTGGAAGCCTTTAGCAACCAGTCTAGCCTTGTGTCTAGAGAGGGAATCATCAGCCTTGTACTTGAGTTTATAAATCCACTTGCAACCAATGAGGTTTTTGTCAGGGGGTAGTGGAACCAGAGACCATGTGCCTTGTTGGTGTAAGGCAGAGAACTCATCAGCCATTGCTTTCCTCCAGTCAACACTTTTAATAGCTTCAGTATAGCAGGTAGGTTCAGTAGGACTAGATTGGCTCAGGTAAGCTTTAGGTTTGTAGATTCCACACTTAGCTCTAGTTTGCATATGATGACTGTTAAGAGGAGCTGCTGAGGGGAGACAAGAAGGAATAAATGGAGAAGGCAACGGTGTTGATAAAGGATTGCTGAGTATAGGAAGAGAGGAAGAAGTATTTGAAGGAATAGGAAGAGTAAGAAGTGGTGGAAGAGAACACTGAGAGGGAATTACAAAGGTTGGGGAAGATACTGATTTTCTTGGTGGAAGTTGAAATGTTAGAATGTGAAAACCAAGATTGTGATAAGGAGCCCAGAAAAGGGGAAGAAGTACCAAGAAAATCAGTTTCATGAAATGTAACATGTCTAGAAATACGAATTTTGTTGGTAAGTGGATCAAAATAGGATAACCCTTGTAGTTGTTAGGGTAACCAAGGAAAGTGCAAGGTCTAGTCTTAGGTTGTAGTTTATTGGAATTAAAAGGTGTGAGGAGAGTGTAACAAGTACCACCAAAGGTTTTAAGAGCAAGGTAGTCAGGTAAGGTGTGGTGGAGAATATCAAAAGGAGATTTGTGATGAGTAACTTTGCTAGGCATTCTATTAATAAAAAAAGTGGCAGTAACAAAGGCATGAAACCATAAATTAGGAGGTAGGAAAGCAGTGGATAGAAGGGTGAGACCAGTTTCCACTATCTGCCTGTGTTTTCTTTCTGCTATGTCATTTTGAGAGGACGTTTTAGGACAAGATTTTTGATGATGTATACCATGTTGAATGAGAAAAGTTTGAAACTTAGTTTTGCCATATTCACTACCACCATCAGTTCGTAGACACTTAATTTTACAATTATATTTGTTTTCAGTGAAAGCAAGAAAATGAGTGAAAGCTGAGAACGTTTGTGACTTATATTTGAGGGGATAAATCCATGTATATCGACTAAAGTCGTCAACAAAAGAGACATAATAATTATAACCATCAACATAAGGAATAGGAGTAGGTTCCCACAAATCACTATGAATTAATTCCAAAGGAACACTAGTTCTAGATACAAATATAGGAAAAGGTAATTTTCTCATTTTACCAATTAGACAATGTTTACACAACTCAGGAGTATCACATTTATTGGGAGAAACAGAGATGTGATTTAAAATTTGATGAAGAATAGGCTTGGATGGATGCCCCAGCCTATTGTGCCAAGAGAAGGCGAAGGTCTGTTTGCTGAGCTTGGCTTGAGGAGAAAGAGATGCATCTGAGGAAAGTGTGGAAGGATTCTTGAGATGGATGGGATACAGTCCATTAGAACTGTGGCCCTGGAATAGAATCCTCCCTGTGTGATTGTCCTGTATTTTGAGACAATGAGCATAAAAAATACAGGTACAGTTATTAACAAGGCATAATTTATGCACAGAAAGAAGATTAGAGGATAGAGATGGAACACATAGTGTATTGACAAGCTTAAAAGTGTGCGATGAGGTAGGAAGAGAGGCTATACCAGAGTGGTAGATGGGTAGAGAATGACCACTAGCCACAGAGATGGATTCATCAACTTGATAGTCATGAGCGATAGAGAGATTGGAGAATTCATTGGTCATGTGAGAGGAGGCTCCTGAGTCTGTATACTAGATATTGCTGTTATTCTGAAATTGAGAAGTGGCCATGGCTGCAAGATGTGATGGAGGAGGTCTACCTTGATAGCTTCTGTTCATTCGATGGTAACAGTCAATTGCTGTGTGATTATTGTGACCACATATTTGACATGGTACGCTACCTTGATAGGGTCGTGGAGAATTGTTGAACTTCTGAAAAGAATTAGGCATGAAGGAGGAGGAGGAAGAATGACTGGAGTTTTGTGGATAGTGAAAATTTAGTTTACCACCATTGTTCAATCGACCTCCCCGACCTTGATACCTTCCACGACCTCGACCTCGACCTCGAATTTGGCCAGATGTACTATTGCGTGGATTGAAAGCAGATCCTAGAGAAGCCATCATAGGAGAGTTAATGGTGGAATTTATGTCTTGAAGTTGCAAAATAGCTTGTTCTTCTGCTTTGAGAAGAGCATGAAGTTCTTCAACAGAGATAGGCTGATATCGAGTGCGTAATGAAGTTTTGAAGGCACTGTAAGAAGCAGGGAGGCCATTGAGAGTATAGATGAGGATCTCTTCATCATCAACTGTGATTGAGACAACAGCAAGACTGTCGCGAGCTTCTTTGATCTTCTGAATGTATATATCAATAGAGTCATAGCCTTTGGATATGGGTTGGAGGTTTGTCTTCAGCTGAAGTATGTTAGATTTAGAATTAGAAGAGAAGCATTTTTATAGGGCAAGCCAGGCATCTCTAGAATTTGTGTGGCCTACAACATGTGAGAGAGCTGTGACAGATAGTGTAGCATTGATCAAGGTCAAAAGAGCTTGATCCATTGAGATCCATTGCTGGAATGCTGGATTTTCTTGAGTTATGCCTTCAATTAACTTTGAAGTTGATGGATTTGATCCATCTATGAAGCCAAAAAGTGAATGAGCTTTAAGAAGTGAAGTTATTTGATAGCGCCATGGAACATAATTGGAAGAATCCAGACGAATTGAGATGAGATTACAATTGTTTGATAGAAAATAAATTGGTGAGTATGGAGATGAGTTGGTAGAAGCCGCCATTGATGAGTTTGACTGAGAATTCAGAGAAGAAGAAGATGACTATGTACTCATTGGATCATAGGACGATGGTTCTTTTCTTGCTCTGATACCATGAAAGCTATATTTCTCATTAAAAACCAAATGCATATCAATAGATTACATATATATATATATATATACCAGATGACTTGGGAACAATTAGTTACAACTGAATATGGTTACAGAACTAATTGTTGTTATCAGCAGTTGCTTGTGTGTGGTAGGTGCACTAAGAGTTTGTGTGGACTTGTCTTTATCTGCTGTTGTAGAGACTTGGTTAATAACGTGTGTGTCTTATTTCCATTGTGCAATGTTAATCGATGTCTTCGAATAACCAATGAACATTGAAAAGATAAAGGGCATGTATAATTAAGCAGCAAAACCAACAAAACCATCGTCAAATCAAATGAACTGCAAAATGACTAAAACCTAAATCAAAGATCCGCAAAAATCAAATGAACTCCTAAAAAAAATTAAAAATGGAAATCAAATTAAATGCACTGCTACAAAAATCAAATCAATCTCAGAGGTGGTGTTGCCATAAAATAAATATCTAAAACGTGGTGTCGCCATTGGGAGTCTGCTGGAACAGTCACATAGGTTAAAATATAAATCTGTTTCTAAAATGCGATGTTGCCACAAAATAAATCAAAACGCGGTGTCGCCACAAAATAAATATAAAAAACGTGGCGTCGCCACAAAATAAATTAAATACAGATCTGTTTCTCAAGTTAAAACATCACCTTATGGTAACTGAACCTTCGTCATGTTCTTCATCTTCAGTGCCGAGATCTAGCAATGGAGATAGGATCTGAGGCCTTTGCAAGTGAGAAGAGAGTTTCATGGGATGGATCTGACCATTAAAGAAAAGCTCATGGATCCGGTGATGTTTGACAAAAGAAGTAGGCGGAGGGGTTACGGCTGGGGCTAGAGGGAGCACTAACATAGTTTACAAACTTGTATGTAGGGGTGTAAAATGGACGGATACAGAGCGGATACCATAGTATCCACATCCGTATCCGTCAAGACTCCACACTATCCGTATCCGTATCCCCCCGGATAATAATTTCAGCTATCCATATCCGTATCCTCTCGGATTTCTCGGATTCGGATAATATCCTTATCCATTTTTATTGTTTAAGATAAATTAAGATACACATAGCATATTGAACACTAATTTAATCAATTAATTAAATATATAATTTTTCATTCCATGTAAGATATAGAGAATGTGTGAAGCATAAAATTAAACTATAAAAGAAGGTTTGATCAAAAGTACTAACCTTTAATGTGCATTTTCTTATTCAATTTTGAGCCATTGAAATTTGTATCCTCTTCAGTTTCTATAATGTTTGAACAAAAATGAAATGAAGCATCATCTTACCTGAAAAGAATAACTCAATTAAAATATTAACGGAGAAAACAAAGAATATATTACAATAAAGAAGGGATGTTAGTTTTTACCCCTTAAGTTCTTGAAGTGTGTCTTTATCATCTCCTTTCCTTTGTATCCTTGTCGAATTAAGCATTAAGTTAATCACAACTCGCAAGTTAGTAGTAATGCATAAAGATAAGACATTAATTGTTTGAACATACTAATTCACCCAAATAAAACTTCACCAATATATTGCACTAAAAAGATAAATCCATGAGTTTAATAATACATGTAACATAAGTTTTTCTTATACATAAAAGTTTCTTCCACCAAAATACGCCCCCGTAACACAAAAATTATCATCTTCAACTTCCAAGGTCCCACAAAGCTGTATTGGATGAGAAGAAAGAAAAAGTTATAAACGGATTATTAGCATTAGCTATTCATTATCACAAGAAGAACAATACTAACAAAAATATTCAATTAATAATAATACCTGAAAATGAATTTTCGAGAGCCTAGCTATTCATTATCATCAGCAACCTTCAAATTTTCTAAAACTTTTGCAAACAAATAATAGGTTAGTGTTTATTTATGTTTAATAGTAATAACAAATATAAATTTTATTTTGACTTACCCAGTTTCTCTCCAACAGAAGGCAACCAATCTTTCAAACAAAGAAGAGTCTCGACAGTCTCAGAAGCTAAAGATGAACGTGTATCATCCACAATTCTGCGCCCCCAACTAAAAGCTGACTCTGATGCAACAGTAGTAACAGGAATAGCTAAGATATCACATGCCATCTTCGCAACTGTGGGGAATTTTGGCCCATTAGTCTTCCACCAATGCAAAATATCAAATGCAAACTCATTATCATCGTCGAGAGGGAATAAAGCTTCCTCCAAGTAGTGTTCTAATTCAGACTTCTAAACTATAGATGAAGCATTAGAGCGCTCCATAATAGACCTTTTAAATCCTCCTGTAAAGCCAGATCTTGCTTAGGGAATAGTATCAACTTCACGAGTAGACTGCTCACATCTATCCCCAAGTATGATGGGAGAACATGAAGATTCACTATTTAGACTTTTATATTCAGCATATAACTCAAACAAAACGGTGCGAACTTTGCGAATGTAACTTTCTGCCAAAGAACCATAAATCTCACGATAAGCATAGTGAACAAACTCCATTTTGTACCGAGGGTCCAACACCAGTCCAAATGTTAGCACCAAACTACAATCCTCCCAATACTTGTGTTGATGTAAAAAACTAGATCTCTCTAATTATTCAATCACAGATAAATAAATAAGACAAAGATTTTTAAAGTGGTTCGGCTAGGAATAAAGCCTACGTCCACTGTTATGTTATTGCTGATTGTTTGCAGAATTCTTGATTACAAGTTCTCTCAAGAAATTCCGTCCCCCTTGAATGAGGATGATACAAGGTATTTATAGCCTTTAGGCTGTACATGAAAGGGTCGATACATTAAATGATATACATATGAAAGGGTAATACATTTAATGCAGCGTGTGCGTCAAGATCCTAAACATTCAATGAATCATCGAACTGTTTGAATATCTGGCAATTAATGCTGGGGTCGAGGTGCAGCTCGAACCGCCTTAGTTGCTCGTTGATCAATAGTTCCTCGGAGAGCTAGAGTACCTCGGAGTACTGAAGTTCCTCGGGGTGTCTTCGTTGCTCGGATAGAACATGAGTTGGTCGGGGAAATGAACTTCCTCGTTGCTATTGTGCCACGTAGACTGACACGTGTGTTTGTACTATTCGTCCACATCAGCATATGAATTTTGGTATCAACAGAAGCCCCCAATGTTTCATATTTCGAACTTTGAGGAGTATGGAACATTCTTTCTCGGTATGTAGCAGTATTGAAGATCTTCCTAGGTTTTAGGAGCATCGTATTTGAATTTATTTCCAAATTCATAGAATCCGCCTTTTTTCGAATTTTTAAGGGCGCTTCGATCTTTGTGCCCTTTTTGTCCTTTTAGCCGCCGGAAGTTCAATAGTTTCTTTCGTGTAATCATTTCCTTCGCCGCTTCCCAAGGCAAAGTATTTAAACTTCTTAGGTAACCATACCGTCTTCTTCTTTTTCCAATTTCTTGCATTCAAGCTTTCTATTCTCTCCTTCTCTCTTGTGCGTTCATCCTTGTTTTCGTTCATTGTCAACATACCTCCTTTCTTCCTGTAAGACCTTCTTTCTTTCTTATCTTTTATTCAGTATGGTTTATATTGTGGAATCTGTTGAGAAATTTCGTTCTGACTTTTCCATTCCTTCGTGGGTAACTCTAGAGGTTCTTTCTGAGCCTTTAGATTACTTTCGATTGGCTGAGGGACATTGGTTCCCCAGTCTATTTGTTGCTGAATGTGGATTTTCTTTTCCACCAAACCCATTGTGTCTTGAGTTTTGTCAGTATTTCGATCTTGTCCCTGCAAAAATAGCCCCAAATTCATGGAGAATAATTAATGGGGTGCATAAATTAAATATAACTCATGGGACTCGTATAGGGATCCCTGAAATTATGTACTGCTATAGATGGGCCGTTTTAGATAATATTTATTATTTAAAAACTAGGTTTTTGAATAGGGCTCTTGTAGTTAACCTCCCCGATGCAAATAGAGATTATTTTGAACATGGGGTGGTTATTAAAAATTGGCAATATGCCCCTCTGGTTGGAGATGGAGTGTACAATGGTCCCAGATGCCCCTTATATGGTAATGAGATAGGTTTCTTTTTCATTTTATCTCTTTTCTGAATTTATGAATTCATTATGTTTGATAAAATGTATGACTGATATTTTGTTATGTATTTGTTTGCAGTTGAGAGTAAAAGAAAAACTCCAAAAGAGTCAGAGGTGAAAATTAAACATCTGAAACTTATCTGGGGTTTGCATAAGACGGTTGCAGACGAGCACATCAGGTCTGCGTCATATTTGCTGCAGTATAGGAGTTATACAACCTCTTATACTGCTCGCCCTGTTGAACCAGCTTCAACTCCAGAGGACTCTTCTTCAGATTCTCATATTCCTTTAAGTCAGAGAATGGGCAAGAAAAGAGCTCCTCCTGCTCTGTTTGATGATACTGCCTCTGCTGTTGAGGCTAAGAAAAGCAAAATGGATGTCCCAGAGGGGACTAAGAAGGTGGATGTTGCGCCTTCAAAAACTACCGAGAAGCCCCCAGTGGCCCCGAGCAAAAAGGTTGCTCCTGCTGAGATAATTTCTATCTCTCCGACCAAGAGTTCTTCCTTGGTTGAAGCTGCTGACGTTCCATTAAAGAGATTGAGGAAATCATCCTCAGTCAGTTTGGCTGAAACTGACTCTACTTTGCCAGCTGGTGGTGCTGGTGTTCCAACCATCATTCCTCCAAGCTCTGCAATGAGCTCGGTGAAAACTTGGATCATACCCGAGGTCCAGGGAATTGATGAAAAGATTCCTAGGGATACGCTGACGTCCCTAGCCACTCGTCATCTTGCTTCGGTAAATTTTTTACATTCTGAATTTCCTTTCTTTCTCTGAATACTTGTCTTTTTGCACTGACTTATTGTTTTTCTTATTTTTCAGCTGGTGAACTGTCTTAATAATATCGTGAAGAAGGACGAGGCAATTAAAGCTTCTAGCTCCTCATCTGGTGTAGAGGATGCTCTGTTGGGTTTGACCCAATCCTTGAAAGAATCTCGCCAACAGTATAATGAGGACAAGGCTGCTTGGGAGAAAAAACTGTCAATAGTCGAAGCCGAGAAAGTGAAGTTGGCTGAAATCTCCAAGGGTTTGGAGAAAAAGGTGAAAAGTTTGGAGGTTGAGCATCAGAAATACGATGACAAGCTCAAGAATTTTGGAGAGCTTGAGGATAAACTGAGGAAAGCAGAAGAAGAGTTGCTCGCCCTGCGAGATATCAAAAGCCAAAAAGAAGAATTGGATGCGAAGCTTTCTTCGGAGAAGTTGAGAAGAAAACTCGCAGTTAAAAAATCCTTCAGTGCTGGCTGGGATAAAGGATGGGACAAGGGGATTGCTGCAATGACATCCCAAGTCCAGTATGGGAAGTTGAAATACTTCCGAGATGGTTGGGTAGCTGCCCTTCAGGAATTTAAGATCAAAGAAGATTATGGGCTATTCCAACTACACCTCCCTGGCTCCCCTCCACCCATTGTGGAAGAAGAAGAAGATGAACCTCTCTCAGATGAATCTTCTATGGCTATGGGTGATCCAGTCTCTGCTTCTCAACCCTCTGTCACCGAGGACATTTCTTCCATGCCTCCTCCTCCCGAGAAGATTCCTGCCGATCAAGCCGTTGTTACCACCGAGCAATCGAGCTCCTCGTCCCAGCCTCTCGAGAAAGTCTTGGGAGATAAGGAAAAGGTGTGAAGTTGTTCGGTATCATTTCTATCTTTCATTACTTATAATAGAACAATGTAATCCTTTTATGATCTAATAAAATACATCTTTGTTCCTCTCTGTTGTTGATGACTTATTTTTGTTGATTGTTGTCTTCTCTTCATTAGTTTGTTGCTAGAATGGAACTGTTATCCGCCCATGATACAAAACTGATGCAGCAATGTCACGAATACTATAAAGCTGGTCACACAGAGCTAAGTGTATCAGAAATTTCTGACATCCTTGGCCATGATGTTTCAGAGCAAGAAATTGAGGCTTATCGGTATTTGAAGGGTTTACTTGACCGAGCTGTGGCCAACAATGTCGCCTACTATGACTTGATTGAAGAGCTTCATGGTTCCATAGAGGATCTTCAAAATCAACACAATGAATCAACTATTTTTTTTCACAAGGACTATGAAAATAGATTTCAACAACTTTCATCTGAAACAGGCCATAAAAAGATTATCGCTGGATACGATATTAGGGAGAGAACTCTAAGAGGTGAAGTTGAGGCCTGTAGGCAGATCGCCGAGATCCTGGAACAAGAAAATAATAATTTGCAGAAAAAGCTGGCGCAATATGAATCTGTAGCGTCATCTTCCACTGCTTTAGTGCAAGTTACCGATGAAGGTTTCTCGTTCTTAGAAGTTGAGAATGCCAAATTAAGGCAAGAGTTGGACGTTCTGAGAAGATCTGTTATTCCTGTGACTGCTCGGGGACGAGGAAGAGGTTCTCATGGACGAGGAAGAGTTGTTCAACATGTTGCCGAGGAGCAAAATTCTCCAGTCGCTGCTCGTAGTCGATCAAGAACTCATAGCCGCAATGTTGAAGAAGCTCGTACTCAATCTACTTTGGAAACTCAAGCATACCAATTAAACGCCAAAGATCGAGCTTTATCTGAACTGTCCAAGAAAAATCTATCCTTGGAGGATCAACTCACTGCAACTAAGTCTGCTTTACATTCCAAGGATCTTTTTGCCAAAAATCTTCATGAACAATTGGATAGGTTAACCTTTCAATTTCATAAGCAACCCAGGGAATTCTGGATGGCAGGATATAATGAAGCTCTTGTTCATTTGGATGCTCGTATTGAACATGCCAACAATGAAGGTTATAAGCAGGGGTGGTTGAACGCACTGTGTGTGTTAAAATTGGAGCAAGGGCATTTTTTATGGGATTATCATGCTCCAGGGTTACTAGACTTGCCTGTGCCACCTTTCAAATTGGACATGGCCTGGATCCCAGCTCGTTCCATTCCTCGTAGCTTAATTTCAAAATACCTCGGTGATTATAGCCTTCATTCCCAAATCGAAGTATCTCGTCCAGAGCATCTAATGGAGACACCTTCAATAATGAATGTCAGAATGTTGAAGGACTTGAACTTTATTAATTCTCCCCTTTGCCTGGAAGATCCTCCTGCTGGCGAAGAGCCTATTTCTAAAGCAAAGGGCAAGAAACCAATAGAATAGGAATACCAATGTAATAGTTAGTACATTCATGTAACCTGTAATTTATTTTGAATTTTAATGAAAAGACTTTCATTTTCTGTTTGCAAATTTTGCTATTGTCTTGTGTTTATCAAACACCTTTACATTTGTGCATATGTATCTGTTAAAAAGATAACAATAATATTGTTCATCGAGCAACTTAATAAAAAGTTACAAGTATCAAGGTTGTTCAATCACTTGAGTATAAAATGTTCAAAATGTTTCCAACCAACCAAAGTGGTTAAATAATATTTGTCGATCAACTACAGTTGATGGGATTTTATCCCCGACCAGCCATACTTGGTTCAATTTCAAATATTTTCATAAAATGTGTCCGACCAACCAAGGTTAATAATTTATCCTAGTCGACCAACTACAGTTAGTGGGTTTTTATCCCCAACCAACTATACTTGGTTCAGTTTGGAATATTTTGTTCTCTGAGGAACTTTTTGTATTAATCTTACCTCCCGACCAACATAAGTTGTAATGTGAGAGTATATTTTTATCTTACCAACCATAATTGATCATGCTAGTGTACACCCCTTAACCAAAGGAGTAGTAATGGTTCTTTCGAACTATATGTCCACTAGATATCTTACCAACCGTAGTTGGTCACACTAGTGTACGTCTCCTAACCAAAGGAGTATATTTTGGTTCTTTGGAACTGTCCACTAGATATCTTACCAACCGTAGTAGGTCACACTAGTGTCACCTCCTAACCAAAGGAGTATATTTTTTGGTTCTTTCGAACTGTCCACTAGATATCTTACCAACCGTGGTTGGTCACACTAGTGTCACCTCCTAACCAAAGGAGTATATTTTTTGGTTCTTTCGAACTGTCCACTAGATATCTTACCAACCGTGGTTGGTCACACTAGTGTCACCTCCTAACCAAAGGAGTATATTTTTTGGTTCTTTCGAACTGTCCACTAGATATCTTACCAACCGTGGTTGGTCACACTAGTGTCACCTCCTAACCAAAGGAGTATATTTTTTCTTTCGAACTATAAGCGTAGTGTATTACACTAGTATTCCCCGAAAAACTTTCAACAGAAAGAAAATGGTGAAACATCCTCGTTTTATTCATACTGAAGGAAATGCTTTACATTTTACATTACTGATAATACTTGCGCAGGTGTTCAGCATTCCATGCATTCTTAAATTCCTCTCCCTCTAGAGTTGCTATTTTGTAAGTTCCTGGTCGAACAACTTCCACAACTCGATAAGGTCCATGCTAGTTTGCTTCCAGTTTATTATGCTTCTGAATGACCTTCTTTAGCACATAATCCCCCTCTTTTAAATCGCCTTTCTTCACCCTTTTGTTGTAGAACAAAGTTGTTCGTTGTTGATAAGCAGCATTTCTGATGGATGCCTCTTCTCTAACCTCCTCGAGCATATCCAAATCCAGTCGTCTCATTAAATCGCTAATTGGGGAATTAAAATTCAACACTCTATGTGTTGGGAGACCCAACTCGGCAGGTATTACAGCCTCACTTCCAAATGCTAACATGTATGGTGACTCTCCAGTTGCTGCTCGGGGAGTTGTTCGGTAAGCCCATAGTACTGATTGAAGCTCATTCATCCAATTTGCTTTAGCTTCACTTAATCTCTTTTTCAAACCATTTAGTAATGTTCTGTTCGTCACCTCAGTCTGTCCATTGCTTTGGGGATGGTCTGGTGCTGAATGAAACTTCAAAATGTTCGACTGATGACAATAGGCAGCAAATTCTTCGTTATCGAATTGTGTTCCATGGTCTGTGATGAAAGCATGGGGGATACCATATCGACAAATGATGTTCTTCCAAATGAACTGATATACCTTCTCGTACGTCATATCAATTAGTGGCTCAGCTTCCACCCACTTTGTAAAATAATCCACTACCACGACGAGGTACTTGAACTTTCCTCGGGTCGTCGGCAATGGTCCAACTAAATCAATCCCCCACATGGCAAATGGCCAAGGTGAAGTTATGGGTGTCAACAATGCTTGTGGAGTTCTTCGGATGGAGGAAAAGCGTTGGCACTTTTCACACTTCTTGGCATAGGCTATACAATCAGCCCTCATCGTCGGCCAGTAGTATCCCTGTGTCATCACCCTTTGCAAAAGTGTCCGACCTGCTACATGAGCTCCACAGGATCCTTCATGGATTTCCTCAACCAATTCCTTGACTTCTGATGGATGTACACATCTCTGCAAACCTGCCATAATTCCTCGTCTATATAAAACACCATTAATTAACACATACCGAGAAACTTTATACTTCAATTTCTTAGCTGCTAGCTTATCCTCCGGTAATTCTCCTTCTTCAATGTATGCTCTGATAGGATCCATCCAAGATGGTCCTAAATCAAGGGTTATTATATTCACCATCACGTCTTCTTCTATGCTCCGACTTTCTAATACTTCAATTGGTATTGTTCTTCGTAGCTCGGTGCGCGTAGCTGACGCTAATCGGGCCAATGCGTCTGTTCTAGCATTCTCCATCCTCGGTATTCTCACCAATTGAATGGCATCAAATTCTACCAACAATTCCATCACCTTTGCATGATACTTCTCCATTAATTCTCCCTTGACTGCATATACTCCCATCATCTGATTCACAATTAATTGACAATCACTGAACACCATTATTTGCCGTGCTTTCATAAATTTCGCTAAATTTAAGCCTGCTATCAGGGCTTCATACTCAGCCTCATTATTGGAGGCTTTGAATTGGAATCGCAAGGCATACTCCATATCAATATCATCTGGGGTATTTAAAACAATCCCTGCTCCACAACCAGCTGTGTAAGATGACCCATCCACATACAATCGCCATGTAAGTGACTCGTCTTCAAATTTCTTATCTGACAGAGCTCCTCGGTAAAATATATGATATTTTCTTTCATCATCCCCTGGTGTTTTTCGCTCCTCGCCGACTATCTGTTCACACCCATTTACCAACCGGAGTTGGTCTAGGTTTGAATATGATGATTTTTCTACATTCACAAGTCCTTTTACCAACCTTAGTTGGTCTAGACCTGTGTCTGTTGATCCTGTATCGTCCACAGGTCGGTCAGCAAGCACCTTTTGTTCCTCGGGGGTATCAGGGTACGTGAACTCTGCTATAAAATCTGCTACAGCTTGCCCCTTTAATGATGATCTGGGTTCATACACAATATCATATTCACCAAGTTCTATCGCCCAGTACATCAATCTCCCTAATTTTTCCGGCTTATGGAGGGCTTGTCTCAGCGGCATGTCGGTGTACACAATGATGGTATGGGCCTGGAAATATGGCCTCATTCTTCTACTTGCTTCGATTAGTGCCAGTGCCAATTTTTCTAGCTTTGGGTACCTGATTTCTGCACCTCGGAAAGCTTTACTTGTGTAATAGATAGGTTTCTGGACTCCATTCTCCAATCTGATCAATGTAGAGCTGACTGCATTCTCTGATACGGCCAGATACAAGTACAATCTCTCTCCGGTTATTGGCCTGGACAACAAGGGTGGTGCTCCCAAGTACTTCTTCAAGTCTTGAAAAGCCTTCTCACATTCATCAGTCCACTCAAAACTTTTTCGTAGTGTTTTGAAGAATGGGAGACATTTATCAGTTGCTCGGGATACAAATCTGTTGAGCGCTGCAACTCGTCCTGTAAGACTCTGTACTTCTTTCCTCGTCTTTGGGGATCGCATCCCTAAAAGAGCTTTGATCTTTTCTGGATTTGCCTCAATACCTCGTTGGTTGACGATGTATCCGAGGAACATTCCTTCTCGTACTCCAAAGGTACACTTCGTCGGGTTGAGCTTCATTTGGTATTTGTCCAGTTGATCAAAGGTTTGGCCTAAGTCAACTAGATGATCAATAGCTCTCTTGCTTTTGGTGAGCATGTCGTCGACATAGACTTCCATGTTGCAACTGATTTGTTCGGCAAAAACCTTGTTCATCAGTCGCTGATATGTTGCACCTGCATTTTTTAAACCAAAAGGCATAACATTATAACAATAAGTTCCCTTTGGGGTAATAAAAGAAGTACTTTCCCTGTCTTCAGGTTTCATTTTGATCTGATTGTAGCCAGAGTATGCATCCATGAAGCTGAGCAGCTCATGTCCCGAGGTAGCATCTACTAGTTGGTCGATTCTGGGCAATGGAAAATGATCTTTTCCGCATGCCTTGTTAAGATCAGTGAAATCAACACACATTCTCCATTTATTGTTCTTCTTCTTTACGATTACCACATTTGCCAACCAATCTGGATATTTTACATCTTCAATGAATTGGGCTTTCTGGAGCTTCTCGACCTCCTCTTGTATGGCCTGGTTCTTCTCGGGACTAAACACTCTTCTCCTCTGCTTCACAGGCTTGATCTCCTTATTCACATTGAGCTCATGACATAAGAAGTTTGGATCTATTCCTGGCATGTCTTCATGACTCCAAGCAAAAGTATTCTTCCTATTTCTCAAGAAACTTATCAACTCCTGTTTTATTGAAACATCCAACGACGATCCTATCTGGGTTACTCGTTCAGGATGCTCGTCGTCCAGAATAATATTTTCTGTAGATTCCACCACCTGTCCTTTTACAAGTTGAGATTCATCCCTAGGGTCAAGAGTTTCAATTTCTGTACCTTCATCCACTTGGTAAGTAGTAGTCTTTTTCCTTGATTCTTCAAGTTCCTCTTGCTCGGCAGACGATTAATAGCATTCCCGAGCTACTTTTTGATCACCTTTCACAACTCCGACTCCAAAATTTGTTGGGAATTTCAAACACTGATGTACTGTAGAAGGAACTGCTTCGAACTTCTTCAATCCAACTCTTCCCATGATGATGTTGTAGGCTGACTGCACATTCTTATCCATCACAAAAAAACGTATTCTTTCCGTTCGACAAGCAGGCCAAGTTCCGATGAATATATCCAACTTGATCGTCCCAAGTGGAAAAACTTTCTCGCCAGCAAAACCCAGAAGGGGTCTATGATAAGGCTCCAATTGAGATAATTTCAAATTCAGGCTATTAAAGCATGAATAGTACATGATGCCTGCTGAACTACCATTGTCTACTAACACCCTTGAAATCACCACCTCCTTCATCCTCATTTTGATCACCAAAGGATCGTCATGAGGGTAAAGAACACCTGCTAGGTCGTTTTTTGAAAAACCAATAACTAGCTTCTCTTTGTTTACTTTCCTCGGACGATCATCCCCGGCTAGATTTATTCGTTGAATATATGAACAAGCTTTTGCCTCTCCAAGGTAAGCTTTTCTTTCTGCAGTAAGGTCTCCTCCTCCTGCATCTCCTCCTGTAATAACATTACAATCAAAAGACCCAAAACGTATGGAAAATACCTCTCGTTCAGGATGCCTTGGCTTCTTGGGAAGATCAGGGTAATCATCTGGATCCTCTTCTTGATCCCTCTTCTTTTTCTCTTCTGCACGACGAGGAGATCTAGATCTCTCTCTAATTCTATCATCATTCTTCCTCTCGCCCTTGCGATCTACATACTTTAACAATTTTCCTCTTCGGATGAGCGTTTCAATCTCGTTCTGGAGGGCTATACAATTTTTGGTCATATGGCCATGATCTTTGTGAAACTCGCAATATTTGGCCTTATTCCTCAGATCAGGATTTGTCCTCATTTTATCTGGCCACTTGATGTCCTCACTATTCTTGATTTATTCTAAAACATGATTAATACCCATTTTCAATGGAGTATAATTATCGTACTTCTTTAGGACTTCCCATGACGTCCTATTATTCTTGGAGTGCTTGTCACCACCATTTCCTTTCTGATCTTTCTTCTTAGATTTATCGACCTCCACCTTAGTTTCTTTATCCATATTCTTCTTCGCAGACATAGCCTCCTCGGTATTCATGATTTTGGCTGCTTTTGCCATCAACTCGGACATAGTTTTAGGTGGATCTTTGGCCAAGGTGTAGTACAGCTTGTTAGGCAGCAAACCACTCATCAAAGCAGTGATCGCTGTCTTTTCTTCGTAATCTATGACCTCCAACTTCTCGTTATTGAAACGAGTTATGTAATCTCTAGTACTTTCACCTGATTTTTGTCTAACACTTAGCAAGTGCGCTACTCGCTTTACCGGCTTTGCTCCAAAACAAAAATTGCCGATGAACAACTCAGCTAACTGAATAAAAGTTGAAATCTTACCCCGAGGAAGATTATTGTACCATATCTGTGCAGATCCGGTAAGAGTTCCCGAGAATGCTCTACACCTCATCTCGTCGGGGATGGCATAAATGTCGGCAGCAGCTTGGTATTATTCTATATGAAGTATAGGATCTGTCTTTCCATCGTACTTGGGGGTCACCATAGGTGCTTTGAATTTCGATGGTGTAGGAAAATCCACAATGGCTTGCACAAAAGGTGTCCCTTGAACAAAAGTTCTCTGTAAGGGGTTTCTTGCCTTAGCCATTTCTCCCAGTCTATCCTCCAACCGCTGAATGGAACCTTTCCATGCTTCATTTCCTTCCTCAGGTCGCTTAGTCCGAGCAATTGATTGCTCTGACGTAGCTTCCTGAGATTTATCTCGACGAGTAGCTGGTCGTGATTGTGCTGATCCTTCTCTCAAACCTGATGGTGGCCGCAAACTTCTCGATGGAGCTCTAGGTGGACTCATATTCCTCCTTGGTCCTAACCGACTGAAAGGAGACACCCTGCTTAATCTTTCTAAAGCGCTAGTTCTCTCCGGAGAGAGAGTGATACGTTGATCTATATCCGTAGCCTGTATTGATGAAGTTCGCCCAGGTTGATAAGAAGAATCATTAGATTCTCCATTGCGATATGACCCAGTACGTCTGGATTACGATTGCCCACGATCACTCCTTTGCCCTGAATAGGTAGGTGCACCGCCTTGAAGAGTTTGAATGAGTTGCCTCATAGATTCTTGCATGGCGGTTTGTCCTTGAGCCAGATTCGTCATAATTCCGGCCAGATCTGGAGGTGCAGATGGATTTGGAAGATTTCCAGTATTTCCAGCATTTCGATTACTGGATTCTGGATTATCTGCCATTGATGATAGATGATTTTTTATGAAAAACGATAGTAATAGTCGATTCCCACAAACGGCGTCAATCTGTTGATGTAAAAAACTAGATCGCTCTAATTATTCAATCACAGATAAATAAATAAGACAAAGATTTTTAAAGTGGTTCAGCTAGGAATGAAGCCTACGTCCACTGTTATGTTATTGTTGATTGTTTGCAGAATTCTCGATTACAAGTTCTCTCAAGAAATTCCGGCCCCCTTGAATGAGGATGATACAAGGTATTTATAGCCTTTAGGCTGTACATGAAAGGGTCGATACATTAAATGATATACATATGAAAGGGTAATACATTTAATGCAGCGTGTGCGTCAAGATCCTAAACATTCAATGAATCATCGAACTGTTTGAATATCTGGCAATTAATGCTGGGGTCGAGGTGCAGCTCGGACCGCCTTAGTTGCTCGTTCATCAATAGTTCCTCGGAGCGCTAGAGTACCTCGGAGTACTAGAGTTCCTCGGGGTGTCTTCGTTGCTCGGATAGAACATGAGTTGGTCGGGGAAATGAACTTCCTCGTTGCTATTGTGCCACGTAGACTGACACGTGTGTTTGTACTATTCTTCCACATCAGCATATGAATTTTGGTATCAACAACTTATCAAACTTTTCTCGCATTTTCAACGCCATCAAATGAATATAATCCACATTACTTTGCATCCATTTATTCAACTGATAATTAATATTACAAACATCATTGAAATAGTAGTTTGCAGTTGGGTATTTTGTCCCTGAAAGGCGATTTGTAATTTCATAAAAAAATTTCAAACATTCACAAATTTTTCCCCCCGTTCCCAATCATGCTCATTTGGAAGAAACTCATAATCACGATCCAACTTTGCCAAGCGCTCAAAAGATCCTCTCAATTCTATGGCACTCACTAGCATAAGATACGTAGAATTCCATCTAGTTTGACAATCTAATTCCACATTCTTTTTAGAATTCAAACGAGTCTGTCGTAACGCAACATTCCAAATTTGATTTCTTTGAAGTGATGACCCAACGTGCTTAACACTATTACGAATTCTCTCAATAAAAGTATCAATCACTTTCAACTCATTCCTAACAATCAAATTAATAATATGAGCAGTGCAACGAGTATGAAATATATCACCATTTTGGAGAAGAACTTTTTTACCATTCAACCACGACTTAATACGCTCTACCATTGGCTTATTGTATCCAACATTATCAACCGCAATAGTTATGAGTTTTATTTATCAATATTCCACTTTAAGATTCTAGTCTTCACCCATTCAGCTACATTTTCAACATCATGTGGACATTCGATCCAACAAAAAGAAATTATTTTCTTATGCAATTTCCATTCATTATCTATGTAATGGCAACTCAAACAACAATACCCAGTTCCTCGATGTTTAGGAATCCAAATGTCTATAGCGAGTCTAACCCTAGATGAAAGACTTTCAATTCTCTTGTAAAGTTTTTCTTTTTCACATTTAAAACCTATTTTTAAATCATTTCTCATAGTAACTCTTGACCGAAATTTATAAGTAGGACAACAATAAGAAAGACAATACCTGAAGTACTCGTGCTCGGCCATAAGAAAGGAATAATCATGTTTAGCCACCATTTGAGCAAATAAAAGTCTCTCCACATTTGGGTCAAATTTATAAGTGCCAAACTTTGGAACTGGATCACTAGATGACTTAACTTTGCCAATAAGTTTCTGTCGAATGTCTCCTCCACTCGCAACCTTACGTTTACACGATTTGAGATGGTTACTCAAGTGTGAGGTTCATTTTGAACTCCCCGCATCGAACTTTCTTTTGCAATGGGTGCAAGTCGCCGTAACAGAATTATCTGGATGAACCTCTCTATTAAAATCAAACCACACGTTAGATGTAAGTTTTTTGTTCTGCGCTTTGTTCTCACTAGCTTTGTTCTCACTAGTAACACTTGCGCGATCCGACGAAATACTCTCCACTAGAACAGGAGAAGATTCATGCGTGGAAGGATTATTTTGATTAGCTTCTGTAGACATATTAAACTGGATCGTGTTGATTACAAAAAACAATTAGTAAAAACAATAAAATTATAAGGACCCATGGGCTTATAAGTGCTTAGGGATGTTCCCAAATTTAGAAATTAAATAAGGGATAATAAGTGATATGCGACGTTCCCAAATATAATCTATTTTTTAAAAGAAAAAAATTACAACGTAGAAAAGGCATAAAACTGATCTTTAAAAAAAATATGAAACTAATTTTAACAAAAAAATTTGTTACCTAAAAATTTTCATCCTAATATTACTAAAAAATTTGAACCAAAACAGAATTTATGAAACTCCATAATTCAGTTAGTCTACTTTATGAAACTCCATAAACAACCATAAACCTATCACCATAAATAACTATAAACATACCACCTTATTATTATTTAGTTTATCTTGATCAGTTTTCATTGGTACCTAAGACCTCCTATTATATGTTGTTTCAGGTGCCTAAAACCGATTTTCCTAACGCCGATTGCTAACTACAGTAGCTTTTTGGCAAATGGAAATATGGGCTTTGAAACAATAATAGGTATATGGGTTTTTATGAAAACTTTAAAGATTTTCACTATAATATAATATTATTGCTTATGTTTAATTCACCTTAATTACAAAACAGATGTTTACAAATATTATACTTTTTTTTTAACAAAGACAGACGTAACTTAATTATAATATGGACATTATAACTGCATATATTGATTTTAGCAATAAAGCAGACATTAATATCAAATAGCATAGTTATTTATATAGAATTAGGTATAAATGATATTTCATACAACAATTATTACGACACTTAGTTCCTATAATTTTATATTTTACTCTAAAATTTTATCCAAAACATAAGTACGATGATGTAATATAACGGTTTCTATCTTAACATTCATATTATCAACATAATTAGAATATTAACCTATAATAACAAGGCTCTGAAAGAGGAGACTAAATAAATATTAGATAATCTATTAAACAAAATAGAATGTTAAGATATTTCTATAATATTTCTATCCACATTTTGTGTATTTGTATGTGGTAGAGTTGTCAATTCATGGATTGTTTTCCAATGTATTGACATATTTCGAGAGGTATCTTTCATTCTTATTCCTTTGGTTTGGATTTTTATAATAACAGATTCCTCAATATTTGGGTCGTCAAGAGTATTACAAGAGAAAGAGAAATATTGCAATAGAGAGATTCAGAAGATGATTTACAAGTGATGAGTATTGCTCCTTTTATAACCTCCATAAAGGTTATTTAATTATGAAAGCAAACAAAACGTGGGCTGCTGAAAAGAAAAGTTGTAAAGTGTACAGTAGATGCACACTGAAAAGTACGCAGTAACTCTTAATAATTAAAAAGCAAATAGTAATTGATTTGGATGTTTTTGTTTTAAACGTCCAAATTATCATTGCATGCGTCAGCTGCTTACTGATCGCTTGCGGGTCCCACTTCGTGTGCTGGATTGTTTGCAGTCGTTCATGTGGGTTCATTATCTGTGAAAAATTCCAAAAACATGGAATCATTTTATCACCTAAGAAAATTGATGTTGAAAAAATAAAATCTTTAAAGACCTTAAAGATTTTTGTGTTGTCTATATAGATGACATCCTTGTTTTTTCCAAAACCATAGAAGAACGTAGATATCATCTAAAAATTATCTGTGAAAAATTCCAAAAACATGGAATCATTTTATCACCTAAGAAAATTGATGTTGAAAAAACAGAAATTAATTTTCTTAGCATAATCCTAAACCAGGATGGCCTACAATTACAAGATCATATCATCTCTAAAATAAGATATTTTAATGAGGAAATTTTGGATAAAAAACAATTACAAAGTTTCCTAGGAATCCTTAATTATGGAAGAAATTTCATAAAAGGATTATCTCAAAAAGAATTACCACTTCTTGAAAAACTTAAAAAGAATGAAGTTTTTACATGGAGTGCTAATGATACTCTTGTTGTTAAAACAATTAAACAAGAAATTATTAATAATTGTCCAAAAGTTTATTTTTCTAAAACAGGAGATAAATTAATATTGGAAACCGATGCTTCAGATAATTGCTGGGGATGTGTTCTCAAAGCAATTCCTGCAGTATATTGGAATGAAAACAATCCTTCCAATACTTTTGGTATTCGTGGTAAGAAAACTATTATACCAAAATCAATTCTAAAACATGAATTGATATGTGGATATAATTCAGGAAAATTTAAACCAAATGTGCTGAATTATATTATTTTTGAAAATGAATTATTAGCAATCAAACTTGCTGTTAAAAAATTCCATATTTTCTTAGCACCCGAAGACGTTATTGTCAGAACAGATAATAAAGCCGTAAAAGACTTCCTAATAAATAGAAGAAATATTTTAGAAGGAAGAAGACTTAAATGGTTCAACCAAATTTCCATTTATACTTTTGAAGTTGAACATTTAAATGGTACTAATAATTTTCTTGCAGATTATCTTAGCAAGAACTATGACAAAAAGCCTACTAGCCAAGTAGAGTTTTTATATACCCACTAAAGAAGTGGAGAATGTAAAATATTTTAAAATAACACCCACTAAACAAGTGGAATATTTTGAAATATATTTTATCAAAACGACTAAACAAGTGGATTTTTTCTATTTTCAGGATGGGAGATAAGCATCCAAGAGAAACAAAAGGAGATTGGGTGACTATTGCTAAAAAGGTCATCAACTAATTGAGCTAGCGTTGATTGTCGGATATCCATTTAATTGTCGAAATCAATTCAACCTAAAAGCATAAAGCCAACAGATCCTGATGCCATTTGATTCGTCGAATCTAATCCAAGTAACCAGTAGTCAATAATGTTGTAATTCATCACCAACAACCATGTGCATACTCGAAACTTATTAAAAATAAAACATTACAAACTGATACAACAAAAGAAAATGAAAAAGAGAAAGAAAGAAAAAAAAATATTAAAACATTATTTGATTGAAATTTGAAGATCTCCAGAATCAAACACCGCCTGTAAGAACTGATAATAACAAACTTTGATATTGAAAAAATGGGTGACTGACCTTGCGAGACCGGAGCGGAGGGAGATCGCAGGGGAGATGGGAGATCGGAGGGGGATCGCAGGGGAGATGGAAGGAGAGCGGAGGAAGATCGGAGGATATCGAAGGACATCTGTGGGAGATCGGAGGACAGCGAGGGAGCGGTGGGAGATCGAGGGAAGAGGGAATGGTTTTGGGGAAATAAGGATGAGACCGTGGTGTGTTTTTGGTTATTAGGGTTATGTTAGATTTTTAAAGTTTATATAATTATACTTATGCCCAATTTTTTTTTAAGTTTTAGTTTATATATAAAATATTATATGAATAATATTTTACACTTTGTTAGACAGATACGGATATCCGAAAAAATGGATATCCGGTAAAACGGATACTCCGTGACGGATACGGATTATCCGTGTCGGATACTACTGTTATACGTATCCGTATCCGTTTTCTCGGATATTTTTATAGAGTATCCATATTTGTATCCATTTTCGTTTTTCCGGATAAATATCCGTAAATTCGGATTCGAATATCGGACGGATGCGGATTTTCGAATATCCATTTACAACCCTACTTGTATGGTGAGATGAGAGAGAGCATAAAGTGAGTGAGAGAGAGAGAGAGAGTAAAGTGAGGGAGAAAAATAAGAAGACGGGTAGGGGAAACGGGGGAGTAAAGGGAGAGCATGGTGTTAAATACCATTATACCCTTGATTTTAAATTTTGAAGAAAGGGAAAAATAAATTATAGTGTGTTAAAAGAGGGGTAATTCAAAAATTTTAAGGATAATATAGAAAGTGTAAGCAAAATTCATCTTGATGACATCATCTTTTAAGCTTATAACATACATAAGTTTTCTACCTTATTATATATATATATATACAATTCATGCTCTTGTGCGGACTAGTCCACATCTTAAGAGCGCGGACCGGACATGTGTCACCTGGCGGTGAACCCAGAAAAGAGAGAGAGTGTGCCTATAATTTTGGTGATAATTTCTTGGGGCACCGTTAGGTGACACATGTCTGGTTCGCACTCTTAAAATGCAGACTAGTCCGCATATATATATATATATATATATATATATATATATATATATATATATATATATATATATATATATATATATATATATATATATATATATATATATATATATATATATATATATATATATATATATATATATATATATATATATATATAAAGAGAGAGAGAAAAAAGCAAGATTCCTACACATCATGGTTCCTACATCACCCATACATTACACCAAGTTCTAAGCCCTAAAAAACTTTTTTTTCTCATTTTTTTATTTATTTTATCCGTGGAATTAATTTTCCAATCAACACCTAGTCAATAAATTATGTCAGAATACAATTTCTAGCTATTTTTTAAAGACTCAACAAAAAACTGCTGAAAATACCTTACTTATAAAGCGTTGCAACACCAAAATTTTGTAATTTTTTGAAAAGTAGCTAGAAAATGTATTTCGACTTAATTTTTTGATCATGTAAAATATAAATTTTGAAAAAAATATTTCTTAGGTCCTAGAACAAGGTATGATGTATAATGTGATGTAGGATATATATATATGGAGAAGTTCAGAAGCAAACATAAAAGATGAGTATTTTAATGACCCTTAGCAAAAAATATTTAACACCCAATCAATTTCAATTCCTATATTGTAATTGATCAGCGCCAGTGACAACGAACGCACGTGTCACACATAAATCACACAGGTGTATTAAAAAACACGCGTGTTGTTACTGCTGGCACGGATCAATTATAACATAGGAATTACAATTCATTGGGTGTTAGGTGTTTTTTGTTAAGGTTCATCAAAATGTTCATATTTTATGTTCACTTCTGAACCTCTCCCTATATATATATATATATATATATATATATATATATGACCGATCCCGAGATATTAGGAGCTAGAGGAAAACTCTTGAATTGAGGCCCCCATATATAATAAGATATTTATTTTTCTAATTTATGAATTAAAAACATATTTATTACTTAAAATAAAAATACTTTTTTATTATTATCAAGCACGAAGATCTACAAATCACACTCTTCTACTCTCCTTTCCAAAAGAAAAAAAAAATAAGGAAGCATAACAACATATCATTTGATGTGAGGCCTTCTCGCATTTTTTGAAGCAAAGTGATAAATTAACTCAGTATATTTAAGTGTCTCCACCATGTCTTTCTCAATTGATAATATAATCAATTCATTCAATCGTTCTTGAGACATAGTTGATCGAAGGTAAGATTTGATCAACTTCAACTTTGAAAAACTTCTTTCTGCAAAGGCAACAGTGAAGGGAATGGTAAGTAATATTCGATAAGCAATCCACGCGTTTGGAAAATTACCATCGAGCCTTTGCAAATAGTTCAACACGTCAACTGGACTTTAGCCTTAATTGATAAAAACTCTCTCAATAACTTTAACTCTGAAAATAAATTTGTCCCCTCAATATCATAATGGCTTCCATGATTTAAAAAACCTTCCAAACAAATCTTCAACATATAGAGAGTTCAACTTCTCCATATCAAACAAAAATCCAAAGATTTTTTCATAATGTTGAAACTGTTCAAACCTACTATTAAGTAAAGAAATAGCTTGATCCACTACATATAAGAAGTAATGGACTCTAAATGATTTTTCGAATGAAAGTGTATGCTCTTCGCTTGTGCTCTCATCAAACTTCCTCTATCTACAAATGATATGCTTTTCTCTAAAAATAGCTTCAATTCCCATTTCAATTGCAATCTCTGTAGATTCGTCAATGGTTTCCTGAAAACTGGTGTTTCTATAATTTTCAAAATATGAAATAGCAACATCAATCTGCATGTCCTCCTTCTGCAAAAATTTGCTAACAAAATTAATAGCAAATAATATATTGTGCTTAAAAATCATGCCTAATAAAAATTCAAAATTCTCCATCTCGTTTGTTGCTAGGGACCCAACTTCACTTTTAATTTTTTGATCTCCATCGATATTGGCCAAGTGAATTAATGCATCTCTAATCTTCATTATTTGATATCTGATTGCTCTAACACTTTTAACACGATTTTCCCAACATGTTTGTGACAATGACTTAATCATGAGACTACCTTATACATGTTCTTTGAAAACATCCCACTATTTGGTAAAAGAAAAAAATAATGTATATAAATGTTCCACCGCACCAAAAAAAGATACAGATTTAGTGCAGCAATTCGTCGTATCACAAATCACAATATTAAGACTATGGCAACCACAGGGTGTGTAAACAACTCTCAGATTTACATTATGTAGTCTATTTTGCACACCTTTATTTTTTCTTTTCATATTGGATCCATTATCATAACTTTGTCATCTTACATCACATATATCAAGCCCTAAAACCCTCAAAACACGTTCAAATTCATTGAAAAGTCCTAATCCTGATGTATCATCAACTACTAAAAATTCTAAAAATATACTACACCAAAAATGGCGAATGGTTAGGGCCAAAATCCCTGACCAAGACTGTGGTTCTAGGACTTGGGTCATGACCACTTCGGGAGCTACCAATTTCGTGGGTCGCGACCCAAGTCAATAACCAATCGGGGGTCACGACCCTAAAGGGTCAAGGCAAATGGTCGCGGTGTTGGGAGGCGACCCACACCGCGACGGGAAAAAATGGTCGTGGCCAAAGTCCGTGACCCCCAACTGTGACGAAAATGATCGAGACCAAAGTCCGTGACCCACATCGCGTCGAAAAAAAATGGTCACGGTCAAAGTATGTGACCCCGAATCGTGACGAAAAATGGTCGCGGTCAAAATCTGTGACCCATACCGCGACCATTTTTTTTCTTTTTTTTTTGTCGCGATGTGTGTTACGAACTTTGGGTGCTACCAATTTTTTCGTTGCGGTGTGGGTCACGGACTTTGGCCGCGACTATTTTTCGTCACAGTTGGGGGTCATGGACTTTGTCCGCGACCATTTTTATGCGCGACGAAAAAAATAAAAATGGTCATGGACAAAGTCCATGACCATATTTAACTATAATTAAAAAAATTAGTTTTTTGGTCCTATCCTAAAATTGGGGGTCCCTTGACTGCGTGGCCGGTTGCTACGTGTAATGTTGGACGCGTACGAGGTGTTACAAATATTTATTATTGCACTGTTCTAAAAAACCTGCCTAGGCTTGAGGCTTGGGAGAAATGCCCCGCCTTAAGCTTTTTATGCCTTATTCTTGGTAAAACCCTTAAGGCGCACTTTTTTCTAAAAATAACAAATGCTTCAGTGAAACGACATCTCCCCTTAAAGATTTTTTTTACAAACCGGACCATTATTTGATCCAAAATAATCAAATAGTATTTTAATTTTCATATATTCAGACATATTTTTATTATATGTACAATTTTAGCATTTTAATAGCCTTGTTATGGTTAAAAAATATTAAAATATATTAAGAAGGCCTAAACGCCTTTTCACGTCTTTTTACGCCTAACCCGCCTAGGCTTCTAGGCTTAAGGTTTGGCCTCCACGCCTCGATCACCCCCGCATTTTTTAGAACCTTGATTATTGTCAAAACAATAAAAAAATTCACAAATTGCGAATCAGGAACGTTGTTAATAAACTAATATATATACAAACTTAAAAATATTATAAGTCTTAATAATTCACAGACCAAAAAAAAATCAGGCAGAGTTTCCTCTGTTTTCTATACATTATAAAACCTGTTAATATAAAACCTTCTTATTATAAAGCCCGCACGACCATAAAATTTAACAATCAAATTATAAAAGCTTGCACGAATAAAAACATAATCCTGAATGTCAATAGCATTATATAAACAATCTTCATGTTGTAAACCATTGCCTCCTTCATTTGTTCCACGTGCAAAAAAGAAAATGATATAATGTTATCCTGCAAAAAATAAGATAAAAAAAATGATATTAGTAACCAAGTAGTTTTACAAAAACCTTATTCAAGAAGAAAAATTGCATTTACGAGTTATAATTATCATCATATCAGCTCCTACGAGTTACAATGGGGGCTGTTTCGACATTTTCTCCTCTAGCACCATGTTTTTAAGCCTAAGTCTAGATATTTTCAAATTATCATTGTATTATCAAATCGGGAGTCCCGTGGCCATGCGATCAGTTTCTACGAGTTATATTGGTCCCGTGAGAGGTGTAGGTGCCTTTCACGGGGCCGTTTGGGGGCTGTTTCGGGATTCACCCCTCTAGCGCCATTTTGTAAGCCTAAGTCTAGAAATTGTCAAATTATCGTCGCATTCTCAAACCAAGATCCCCGTGACCACGCGGTCAGTTCCTATGAGTTACATTGGTCTCGTACGAGGTGTTGGTGCCTCTTATGGGGTCGTTTGGGGTGTGCTTCGGGGTTTCCCCTCTAACACCATGTTTTAAGCCTACGTCTATATATTTTTAAATTATCGTCGTATTATCAATCTGGGAGTCTTGTGATCACAAGATCAGTTTCTACGAGTTACATTGGTCTTGTACGAGGTGTCGGTGCCTCTCACGGGGACACTGAGGGGCTGTTTCGAGATTTCCCTCTCTAGCGCTATGTTTTTAAGCCTAAGTCTAGATATTTTTAAATTATCATCATATTTTCAAATCGGGAGTCCTGTGACCACGCAGTCAGTTCCTACGAATTACATTGGTCCCGTGCGAGGTGTCGGTACCTCTCACCGGGCCGTTTGGGGGTGGTTTCGGGATTTCTCCCTCTAGTGCCATGTTTTTAAGCCTAAGTATACATATTTTCAAATTAATGTCGTATTATCAATTCGAGAGTCCCGAGGTCACATGGTCGGTTTTTATGAGTTACATTGGCCCCGCGCGAGGTGTCGATGCATCTCACGGGGCCGTTTGGGAGCTATTTCGGGGTTCACCCCTCTAGCATCATTTTTTAAGCCTAAGTTTAGAAATTTTCAAATTATCGTCGTATTCTTAAACCGGGAGCCCCGTGGCCATGCAGTTAGTTTCGAAGAGTTACATTGGTCCGGTGCGAGGTGTCAGTATCGCTCACAGGGCCATTTGGAGGTTGTTTCGAGGTTTTCCCCCTAACTCCATGTTTTTAAAGCTAAGTATAGATATTTTCAAGTTATCATCGTATTCTCAAATCGGGAGTCCCGTGACCACAAGGTCATTTCCTACAAGTTATATTGGTCTCGTGCGAGGTGTTGGTACCTCTCATGGGGTTGTACTCCTTTTATTATCTAAAAGATTTAATAGATAATGCATATAAATTATATAACTACTTTAGTTAAAGTAAAGAGTATCTGGTAGGATTCAAATAAGATTGACAAGGATAAACATTCGTAAAAGTAGCTAAATATTCATACATTAGAGTAAAGTGCTAATACAATGTCAATATCATAATAGGATACAAATAAGATTGACGAGGATAAAATAATATTTTCATACTCAATATTCCTTTAAATCAACTAAACGATCCCTCAAATTAGGGTTGTCATCAAGAGATGACTGGAACTCTTTTGGAGCCTTTAATGCGTCTACTTGAGTAGTCATACCCTTTGTTGCATGCACAATAATATACCAATTGACATTATTTATACACTTCGAGTAGAATACCTTATTTACATTCTGAAAGGCACAAATAAAAGACTCGTCGACCATTCAATCTTTAGTCTCCAGCTTTGATATAACTACCATAATAAGTTTGGAGTCAGGATTAACTTTGCAAGCATTCGTTGTATCCTCCACCTTTACCCAATCACAATAGAATACAGTTTATGTGAAATATAAGTAATCAAGTTCTAGGATTTGTTGAATTATACCATAATAGGTTAGCACCGTATTCTTTGGATTTCTATCACTTTTGCTAGCGATACAGGTGGTCAAGGTAGAAATTGATATTCCACTATTTTAAGTCAAAATCTTTTCCTCATATGGATATGAAATGAAATCAAAACCATTGGTGCGGAATTTCTTAAACTCTTCGCATGAAAACTAGGACCTTTTGCTAGGCGTGTAAGTTTAGAAGGGACATCACCTCTTTTAGAAGTTTCATTTATTAATAAAGTTGTATTAGGGCATGTTTTTACCACACATGAATAAATAATCCCACACATAAGATGTGAAAACTACCTCTTTTGACACCCATGCCCTAAAATCAATTTTCGTGCAATTTCTACTTTTATTTTTGGAAATTTCGTTCTCGTACTTCCTACCTTAAAATTGTAGAGTTTAGATCATAAAATATAAAATACATTTAATCAAAGAAGAAGAATTTAGTAGATACTCACCCTCTCCAGTTTTTGACTTCATCTTGCGATTCGAAGATATAACGAGTTGCTTGCTCGTATTGTAGATTTGTGAGTTGCACCTCTTTAGGGGTCACAAATGACAATTCGTCCTCAAACTCGTTAGGTTCCTCCATCACTCATTCTCCTTAAGGAATAAACCTCCTCACCTCTTATTCTGGAATACGTTCCCTAATGTATAGCGATTATTCCACCGTTATGTATTATTCAGCAACTGACCCTCCAATATATCGTGTTTTCTTTACATAATCTTTGAAGGTTTTCATTAAGCTCTCAAAAGGATACATCCAACGATACCTAAAGGGACCACATAATAAAGCTTCATCGCATAAATTCACAAGCAGGTGGATGTTGATATCGAATAATGATGGAGGAAAATATTTCTCTAATACACAAATTGCCTCTGCTAAAGTTGATTTCACAGCTTTAATGCGCCTTATGTTTACCACTTATGTACAAAGTAGGGTAAAACACAAACTGATTTGCATAATTTCCCGGCAGAGATCTTTGTGTTCAGATAAGTAATTTCAAAATAACAGAGGGATTAATTGGATGATTATGTGCCAGTCGTGATATTTTCACTATTTTAAGTCATTTGCTTGGTAGCTTACTACTCTACGTAAATTACCAGAATAACCGGTTGGAGTCTTCAAGTTGAACAAAGTGTCTAAGAGGATATTCTTCTCACTATTAGTCAAAGTGAAAGCATTCAGGGGGTAGAAATTCTTCCTATTATAGGATCATTTTTTAACCATAGTTTCTTCTTTATTTTCATATCATGTAGATCTGGAAGGGCCTGCTCTCCATCTTTGGAATGAGATCAACCCAGACATGTTCCTATCAGATGTTCTGTAACATTCTTCTCTGTGTGCATCACATCAATTATATGCCTTACACAATCATCTTTCCAATACGACAAATAAAAAATATTGATCGCCTAGACCATGGCTTCACTTTACTAGGGTCGTTTGAATCCCCCTTGCTTTACGCTTCAGGTTTAGAAACTGGGGGTATTTGCCTACGTACCTATTCCCCGCAGTCGCAGCGGCTGGCTTCTCCTCAATTTGTTGACTAGAAAGCTGAATAGGTGCCATTCTGCACTCGTGACCGACAAGAAAAAAGTTAGACTTGTCGTTCCTAAAAGGGTGACTGGTCGGTAAAAATTTATGATGACCCGTGTAACTCAGCTTACCACTATGTTTTAACCAATAAGCTTCATTTTCCTCCCCACATATAAGACATCCATAATAACCATGAACATTACAACCGGACAAGGTCCCATAAGCAGGAAGGTCGTAGATCGCCCACATCACCATTAATTTAAGTGTGAACTCTTCACCCTTATGAGAGTCAAACTCCATCACGCCTTTATCCCACAACTCTTTAAGTTCTTCGATTAATAGTGCTAAGAATATATCAATGTCATCACTGGGTTCCTTCGGCCCAGGTATCAACAAAGATAATAATGTGAACTCCTTTCTCATGGATAATGTCAGAGGGAGACTTAAAGGCTCCATGAGAATTGACCAATAACTCTGACTAGTAATTAAATTATCGAAAGGGTTAAACCCATCGATTGAGATTGGAAGATGAACGTTGTGCAGTTCCTTTGAAAACTCATGGTGTTGTGCGTTTGAAATTTTCCATATGGGTGAATCAATCGGATGACGTATCAAATTCCCACCCACCTCGCATCGAGCGTGCCATGTCATGGCCTCCACTGTCCACGGTACAGTAAAAAATCATTTTAACTGTGGCCCAAGTGGAAAATACTCCAAAAACTTTTACGGGACTTGCGAGAACTTGTGATTTTTTGAAGGTTTATCCTTTCCATTCTCACAAACCACATATCTAGGCTCACTGCATACAGGACATTCATCCTTCTCTTCGTGCTTGTTCCGGTACAATATGAAATCATACTTATAAGCATGAATAGATATGTATTTCAAACCTAAACCCTTCAAACTCTTCTTCATGGTAGGATAATTGTCTGGTAACATGTTCTCTTTTGGGAGAAGTTCTTTAACCTACTTAATAATTATGGTTACGCTATTCCCAGACAAACCAAATTAACTCTTCAAATTATGCAAACCAATCATTGCATATAATACCAAGTGATCTTCATCGCAATCTTTATACAACCGTCTAGCTGCATCGACTTTCAACTATATGTATTCTTGATCTCCTAATAGTTCAACATTAAATTGTTTAATTACTTGGTCATAATGTGAATTATCTATATCCATTGGTTTGTGGTTTTGATGCTTGTGGAGTCCGTCAGCATCATCAATTAAGTCGGTCAATGGATGATGTGTTGGTGAATCATGTACCACTTCCACTCGTTGGGGTTCTGTTACGCGATCAGGTATCGGTAATTCTTCCAAAACATAAGGTATAACTTTTCACCGTGGTAGGTCGATAGTTTATAGTCTTGATAGATTCCCCACTTTATTAAATGTAACTCAACATCTTCTAATGACTTATGTTTTTCGTTAATACAATGAGTGCACGGATATAGAATCCTGTCACTTTTAAGATTTTTGGAAGCGTATTTAACAAATTCATAAACGCCCTTTACATGATTATTTTATATCCGGTTAGTCTCTCCCATCCACTCTTTGTATTGTGGGAAATTCATGTAATAATCTTCAAATTTCAGTCCTATGGTAATAGCTTAAAAAATATTATTACAACTGAAATAAAAAGAATATTCTTACAACTGAAATAGAAAAATATCATTACAACTGAAACAAAACCAATATTCTCACAACTGAAATAAAAAAATATCATTGTAACTGAAGCAAAACCAATATTCTTACAACTAAAACAAACAAAAATTGATACAGCTGAAATAAAAGAAAATATTATAACATCTTGGCCAATTGATAAACTGTCCAAGAAATAAAAGATTGTATATAATTCCTCAATTTCGTCCTTTCCCCGCTGTTAACTTGCACAGGTTTATCTCCGCAACCGTTGTATATTTCTTCAACCATTATTTGAGCCTCACCTTTCTCCAAAGGTCGGTCGTGTATTGGAGTTTTGGGAACTATGAAGATGAGTGTGCACATGCCAGCAAACCTCGTATTGTTCAAGTAACTGATATAGTACTCTTGGCCATAGTCACCGTGATTTGTTGACGATGATCCAAGTCTCGTGACTGGCGGAGGCGCATGGGAGGGGAATGTTGGAGGAGGAGGCATTTGGGAGGTTAATGTTGGAGGGGTAGGATATGTGAAACTTTGAGTAGGAGTAGGGTAAGGGTAACCTTGAGGAGGAATTAGGGGCCTATAACTTTCAAAAAAGTTCACAAGTTTCCAATTTTGATTCGTTAATAATCCCAAGGTGTTTTTAATCTCATGGACATCCCCATCGATCTTGAACCAGTGTTACTTTTGGGACAAGATCCAATTCTTGACCGAAGAGAGCTCATACACAAGAGGTGCAATGTGTTGAAGTTTTATTTTTGTCATATGTAAGCCAACACCTATCATCTTCCCCCTTTTATCCCTTCTAAAGGTCTGGGCTAGGGAATCATTTTCAAGGTCAAATTTACCATTAGGGATCGAATTGGATTAACTACTGATGGCCTCTATTCATTCCAGTGTCTTAGCCAAGTGTAAAGGGAATTTATTATCTTTGTCCCATCGAGCATGAGCAAATAAGTTGGAATGATTTGAGTTTTTACTGACATCTGGACCATCCTTTGTCCTACTTGATAATAAAAATATAACACCCTGCCGCGGCACTTATCAACATAGAGCGCGGACCTGCTGAACTCGGTGTGCGGCCCTACAAGTAATGGGAGCGACATTCACCCTTTATCTTAAAATACAGGCCGCGACCTTACCTTGTACAGGGCGCGGCACCTGCGGCTCTGGCCTCATGTATGGTGCGACAGTGTGCTTGCCTTATAGGCCGCATTCCCTTTCTACTACAGCGACTCTGAACTTACATCACGTGCTTAGGACACGTGACAACTCACATACCTCTTATAAATAGAAGACTACACCTCGAAATAAGGGGGATCGATTGCACACACACCCGGGGTAGGTTCTAAAGTACCGATTCTCTCTACACAACCTCAGGATACAATTTGAGGATTGTTCATCCACATCGCAGCTACCTCTCCGGCACATCGGAATCCTCAGTCATCATGTATTCTCCTTTATTCTCATACTTGTACGCCTCTTTAGGCATGATTACATTGTACAATACCACACATATAATGATAATGGAACAACATAGTTGACGTAGGCCCATTTTAGGGGCTCAACCACTCTAAATCTTGTTTTCTCTCTATTAACTTGCTTTACTTATTCATTACGTACTTTACACTTGACTTGTTGATACAAGAGTGACACAGTGGAAGATTTATCGTATCATCAATTTGGCGTCGTCTGTAGGAAACAGAGATATTTTAACCTTGTTTCTCTATATTTCAAGTTCTTCAACACCTTATTTTATTCGTGGGGATCCTTTGGATCATTATCTCACGAGTAAATTCAGGTTAGTGATCTCTATTTTATATTTACACCCTTAAATGGGTAATTTGTATACACAAATCTCTTTTGGTCTCTCTTTTATGACCTTGGATCTAACTTACATACCCCTGTGATATCATTTCATATAGATAGTGCTGAAAAGCATGATGGGCTTTACCCCCGAAAAGAATTATGTTTACCCCCTTTAGTTATTATTCTTGACCTATGATCTAGGGTTTTATCGCTAGAATCATGCCATTATGTGCACCGAGGGGTTATTCCCTCATAGATAGACCCTAGTAGGCATGCTCTCCCCGTGTTTCGGGAGAAAAACTCAACTTCTGAGTTTCGATTTGGGACTCCTCTTCCCCCGCCTAGCAAGGGGTGCGACATGTAATATAAATTCCTTCATGCCGCGGCCTTTACTAGTGCGGTCCTGTTACTGAACATTCAAAATATCAAGGTCTCCAGCTCAACGTTGGTGAATGTAATACAAAGGCCACGGCAGTGCCCCCAGGTGCTATACTAGTCGCGACACCTTTCAACAATGCAGCAGTACAATGCTGCATCCTCATTTCCTACTTAGCATCTGTGATTACTCACTTTTACTAGTTTTGTCCCAGATTATACATATAGTTTGTAAAGAATAACAAAAGCAGAAAATGGAAGGAGAGTCCAGCCAGAGCATAGATATCAAAGACGAGATTGTGCAGCTGTACAATCACTTCAATCACCTCTACGACAGTCATGCCTCACTTCAGACCCAGGTCAACTATTTGACTCAGAGGGTCCTAATGTTAGAGGTCGCGGCCCTACAAAATGTGGGTGCGGCACCCAAGAAAATTGCCCCAACATCCTTCGATGCCACGGTAGTGAAGAGCTTTTAGCCACAGAAAAAGTCTACAAGTGCCAGAAAAGAAGAGCCGAGAAGGCAAAGAAGCGGTCTGGAGCCTACACTTTGTTGACCTTCCCGATTGAAGAGGTCTTTGAGTTCATCAAAGAGGTCAAGCTGCTGAGGTGGCCAGAAAAGCTGAAAGCTCCACCCCACAAGAGGAGAAAAGCTACTTAGTGCAAATTCCATCAGGACCATGGCCATGGCATCGAGCAATGTTATGCTCTGAAGGATAAAATTGAAAGTCTAATTGGGCAAGGGATGATGAGAAGATTCCTCAAAGATGATTAGGGGATGCAACCTTATCTCACATGACACATGCCCATTTTCATGCTTTCTCTTATATTCCATCTGTGCCTACATTATAGAGACAACTCCTGCTTATGTTGTTTTAAACTAAACATTGTATTATCCTTACAAAGTCATATATATATATATATATATATATATATATATATATATATATATATATATGAATAGTTATAAAATCAAGTTCACTTTTAGAGTATCATATTTTGATTCTCATTTCCATGAAATGTTATCTTATAAAGACCATTTTTGTCTTAAACAGATCCCGATCCGAGGCAATATGTTATCTCGGGAATGATAAATAGGCAATGACGCCCGACAAGACGCCTAATTGTCCAGAAGTTGATGATAATTGAAAGGGGCGATAGCAAATATGAGAAGCAGTTATATAAGACTGAACTGTAACGTCTCTCATAAGGGCTTCCAATGCCCGCTCTTAGCTTTTGGTACGCATCATTAAGTCAAGAGACTTGTAATATCTAACCAGAGATGGCTTTAAATATATCTATAGCTGTGGGTGGCTTAATAACAAAACCCAGCCCGAGGAGGCTTGAAAATATCATATATGTTAGCTGTGGGTGGCTTAATAACATAACCCAGCCTGAGGAGGCTTGAAAATATCCTATATATTCACAAAGCCTCATGTTCGGATGAAGGGGCCAAAAATCTACAAATAGTCCTGTTAATTCAGTTGCAAGCGTTAAAAGCAACCTTCGAAAAGCTTCAAACAAGTAAAGCGACTAAAGGGGGTAGCTATGGAAAAATAACCTACTCTATATGCTCCATTTTGATCATGGGATGAGCTGCCACGGCCTTATCAAAGAGGTCGCGGCCTTATTAAAGAAATATGTTATAGTGTCGCGGAAGTTTAATTGTGAAGGTTCATTGGCATTATTTGAGGGAGCCAGGGCAATTCAATCAGAGCGGTTATTGAAGAAATATGTTATAGTGCCGCGAAAGTATTCTTACAAGCTCCTCAATAAGGCAGTTGTATTCGAGCCATAAGAGGCACACAGAAAGTATTAAATTAAGCATGGAAACGAGGAAAAAAGATGCAAGAGAATGAAGCCTATATAATTAATAAAAGGTGGCCGCAACCTTGATATTATCAGTTAAAGATTACAAGTATATTGGCCGCAGCCTCTACAAAAGTAAAGTAACAAAAGGGACGCAACCCTCTATCAATGATAAAAAATGAAAAACTCAGGAAGCATCATCATCATTCTCATCAGCTTCCTCCCCATTCGCGACTGTTTCATTTCCTTCCTCCGCGACCGCTGTCTCTGCTTCCGCTCTCAGTCTAGCTTTCTCTTCAGTCGTGGCTTTGAGCTCGACAATGCAGTCTTGGTGTTCAGCATCACTCAATTTCCAGGCCAAAACCTTCTCCTTGGCCTCAGGGAAGTTCTTTACAAACCTGTGCCTTAGCTCCTGGTAACCGCAGAGGTAGGCCCTGTTGTTGATAAGGAAAAAGTCCTTCGATCCCTTGAATGACTCCACGGTATGGTCTATGGCTAGTTGAAGAGCATCGCCATGATTAACCTCCATCTTTTTTATAGCTACAGCATGGTCTAAGGATTCTTGGGAATACCTGGCCTCCAGCTACTCGTACTTCTTTTGTAGAAGTACGAGCTTATTATTTGAAATTTTTGTGGCCTGTGCAGCTTTCGCGGTCTGAGCCTGGGAGGCCTTGAGGGATTCTGTGGCCTGTTTGAAGTTTTCCTCCGCCTCTTCCCTCTTATTATTGGTAGATGTCAGGTCCATTTGGGTCGCCTTAACAGCCACGACAGAAGACTGTTTTCCGGCCTCAAACGATGTAGTCCGTGCAGCCTCCATATCTGCAGCATACACCCTCTTCTCGGCCTCTTTCAACTTGTACAGGGCCTCATACTTTCTTTTTTGGGCTAAAATTACGTTCGTGTCCTGAAATTAAAAAGTTAATAACAAAATGTAGAATGCCAAAGGAAAACAAAGCAGCACTAAGAACTTACCCTCAGAAGACTATGGAGGCCGCAGTCCTCCATGTCATCATGGTCTTCTCCCACAAGCCTGTTTAGATCCGTGGAATCTAGGGCCCTTTTTATTCTTCGAGCGGCTTTCGCAGTGGTGTCCCATGATGACTCAGGGTCGGGTTGCCTCAATTGAGGCGACGAACGTCTATCAGGACCAGAAGTGTTGCGGCACTGAGGAGGTGCCAGATTTGCATTTACTGCAACAACAATCGGTAGCAGTGGAGAAGTTGTATCTAGAGGGACATCATCGGTCATTAAACCTATCGCGGCTAGATTGGCCCCTATATCGTCATCAAATTCAGGTGTTGAATGGGCGGAAACACAAGTTTTCTCTGCGACAAGAGTTGAGTTCACGGCCGGAGTGTCCAAATTATTTGACGGTGCCGCGGTAGGTGCCTTACATTTGGACCTTTTTCTTTTCATGCTCCGCGCAGTATTGTTCAGAACGACTGCATCATCGTCCATTTCCGCCAATTGCACGGCCATTAATTCCCTGTCAACCTCCTCACCTGAAAAAGCGACAACAGATATTGGAAAAGGAATTTAAGATCATAAGTGACCGCGAAATAAAAATCATGACGCAGTATATTACCTTTCGCGCCCATAACTTGAGGAATGGACTTGTTGGGAAAAAAACATGCTTCGAATATGGTCGCTGATGTAACAAGTTTACTGAACTTTTTACGTTTAGCAGGAACTGTCGCGGCCTCAGCAACTCTCTTCTCTTGTCGCTTGTTCAAATGCAAATTGTTAAGAACTGCAGAAAAGACAATTTAAAGGTTAGTAGTGGTTAATATTCAGAATATGAAAAGAGGCCGCGACCATAGTTTAAATACATAATTTGGATGGAAACCCCCATTGTCGAGGCATTCTATATGACATTTCCCTCTCGTTCTCCTCGGGGTGAATCTCCCAACCTTCGTCGGAGATGTAAAAATACTTCCCCTTCCAGTTCTTCACACTGGTCGGCCTCCCAGTGTAAAAGGTCTCGTCCCTGCCGCAGACTGAGAAGTAGTAGTACCCTGCGAACTTCACCGAGTTCTCCTTTGGGCGGTAGAAATGGAAGAACTCCGCAGGAGTGATGTCCTTTTTGAATAGATTCTCCCAAAGGACAACCACAGCAAGAATGGCTCTCCAACCATTAGGATCTAATTGGGCTGGGGCCAATTTCATTGTCTGAAAAAGGCGACAGATGGGAACGAAAACAGGCAGCTGCAGCCTATAAATAAAGGCATGAAGCGGGAAGCAAACACCATCACCAGCTAGAGCCATGCAAGGTCTTTGGTTCGCGGAAGGCGCCGAGCACATCAATATTTTTGGAAATGCAAAGGCCTTAGCCACCTGATCAACCCAGTCTTGGGTCATGGCGCTGCGGATTTCAAGTGCAATTAAGGGTCTCTCATGCCTCCTGGATGTACCAGCTGGGTTATCTCTAACTTCCACGGCATCATCCCCTGCACCAATGGATGGTTACTTGAATCGTCTTCTTCTTCCATCAGCACGGACTGGAAATCCTTCCTAGACGCAGAGTCCGCAGAGTCTGAGTCTAGTGTCATGCAGTTGGGGCAGTCCCTTAGTTTATAAGGACCTATTGATCTCAGAGGGGGTATGAAAATGAGTTCGGGAGGAGTGGTTCCAAAGTGCTTTTCCCAAAAGCCTCTCAGAAACTCGTCTGGGTCAAAGCTCATATGGCTGCAGCAGTACCTAAAAAGAAGAGTCTGCAGTTAGGCGCCGCAACCAGTATGGTTTGGAAAAGACTTTAAAAAGCTGCGGGAAGATTATATATAAATAATAAATGTTCCTAAGGGACCATCCTCTGGCCCTACTAGCCACAGCCACCTTCTAAACTAGCAATGGAACATACATGACCGCGGCAACAGGTTCACAGGGATTTAGAGTTCTGTGACCACAACCATTTCTAAAATTGCTAAAGGTCAATTCAAGAAGTTCTAATAGCAATTACAATTATTTATCATGGATGTGTATTAGTTCATAAAAGTTTGAAGACTTCAAAATACAAGGATGGGATTCAGCTTTAAAAGACCCCACCGCCGCGGCAGAACAAATGGATATGCATCAAAGTGCCGTGGAAGGAAAATCTCAATGCTCAAGGGGCCGAAAGCCATCGCCCACTGTATGCCAAAAATAAGGACCAAAATGGTTCAAGGGGATAGATTCTTAAAATTCTATCATGTCGTGGACTATCTTTTAAACAGTTATGTAGCTAACGTCTAATCGATTTAAGATCAAATACACGGAATACGAAGAGTTTGGCTATGAACAGCAAGAACAACTATATGATTTTCATGACATTTGGAAGATCAGGGGTCAAGTACAATAGATTATTCCAGTTAAACCCTAGTTTTCTACCAAGCAATGAAGAAATTCGTGTGTTTGTGTGTTCAAAGAGGAAGTACGAGCTATGAGTAAAGTGTTTACGAAGATTGGTGGTGAAGTTACCTGGAAATGAAGAAATGAGCGATGCTCAGCCTCACACCACCTTGGAACCGCCACACACAGTCGCGAAGGGTCGTCGGAAAATGGATGAAAGAGGGAGACAGAGATTCGCTCTTAATTTACTCTCAAAGTTGTGGAAACCTAATGAAGTCCACGGCCAGAAAAAATTTATATAAGAGAGCACGAAATACGAAATGTCGCTTTGAGAAATACCGCGGCACATAAAGTAACTAAGCCGCAGCCCCAATCGAATTCTCTTGGCACTACGACTTGGGGGCTTATTGATAATACAAATATAGCACCCTGTCGCGGCACTTATCAACATAGGGCACGACCCTGCTGAACTCGGTGTGCGGCCCTACAAGTACTGGGAGCATCATTCACCCTTTGTCTTAAAATACAGGTTGTGGCCCTACCATGTACAGGGCGCGGCACCTGCGGGTCTGGCATCGTGTATGGTGCGATAGTGTGCTTGCCTTATAGGCCACATTCCCTTTCTACTACAACGACTCCGGACTTTCGTCATGTTCTTAGGACACGTGACAACTCACATACTTCTTATAAATAGAGGACTACACCTTGAAATAAGGGGGATCGATTCCACACACACCCGGGGCAGGTTCTAAAGTATCGATTCTCTTTACACAACCTCAGTATACAGTTTGAAGACTGTTCATCCACATCGAAGCTATCTCTCCGGCACACCAGAATCCTCAATCATCATGTATTCTCCTTTATTCTCATACTTGTATGCTTATTTAGGCATGATTACATTGTACAATACCACACATATAATGAGAATGGAACAACATAGTGGACGTAGGACCATTTTGGGGCTGAACCACTCTAAAAATTATTTTCTCTCAATTAACTTGCTTTACTTATTCATTACGTACTTTACACTTGACTTGTTGATACGAGAGCGACACAGTGGACGATTTCTCGTATCATCACTACTCTCCCATTCATTCTTCAAATCCTCATATGATTTGGATCCCAGCTTGTGGATATAAGTTTTTAGTGACCTACTTTTTTTGTTTTCCTCCCTCTGGACCAACATTTTATCCTTCGGCTCATTCTCCAAAAAATTATTCCACTGCTCCACAACCCTATTCTTAGAACGGTTAAGAAATGAAAAATGCTTGCAGAGTTGATCATGTATGTCATCTTTGACAGCTTGATCAATAGGATTCCAGTTGTCTGGTCCATCAACTCCCACGTTCATTTTTCCCAGTGACAAACACCGGGCTTTAAAGTTCAGCACATTATTCCTAACACCCGTTGGGTTATTCCCGAGAAGGGAGAACCCAATGGGCTTCTTTTCATTTAAGTGGGAGGCATCGGGAGTGCTGGATGGGGGCGTTGGAGACACGGGAGTGCTGAATTGGGGGCGTAGGAGAACTTGGAGTTGGACTTGGTGAGGAGTGAACCATTGATGGAGTTGTGAATTGCTCAGCCATTGGTGTTGAGAATTTGGGTTGTGCACGAGATGGTGAACCTCGTTGTGGTGTCACCTCGCCACTTAGTACCATTGGGTTGTTTCCTCTCAACATTATCTACAAAACTGAAAACCATAAGTGACTAAATAATTTTAATATGAAATTATCACTACTATATATATATACCTCTTCAAAGTAAGACTTTAAAATATGTTCAATGTGTTTGATCTCCATCCATTCAGTATTTTTTTTTAAGAACTATGAATTTTTTCACGTGGACAACTAGGAGGAAGAGATCAATGATTGGTGTGCAGATATCCGTGACATGAAATCGGAATCCCATATTTCTCAACTTGTTGGCGAGATTCAATTTACGTGCATGTGGCGTGAGACATCACAGTCTATGTCAATGCTCTCTGTACGTAGTTGTATCCACAAAGGGTGGATTTTTTTTGCCTTCTCCAACAACATAACCAAGGTCAGGGATACATCGGGATTATGTATGTGAAATATATTTTGCATAACGTCATCTGAGTTTTCTGGTAGAGAAAATAGAATACGATTGAACAGGTAATTTTTCTGGAGATTAACTCCACAATTTGCAAGGTAGTTAAATTATTCGATCTTTTTATTTCCATACCTATAAAAAGGAGTACCCTCTATATGGCGCGCACTAATAAAAGAGTTATGTGTGCGGTCTAATTGCAACATCTCCCACTCCTGTTAACAATGATTATCACCTGCCTCATTTTTCCTGATAAAAGTATACTAGGGCATGAATACGAGTCCTACACTTTAGGGCTCTAATTAATTAATAACCATCAATTCAAACATATGACGTATAAGGGTATATTAGTTTGATTAAGATTTTGATTCATCACTACCCTTCTCTTAGCCCCTTGCATTTTGGATCTCATCAATGTGAAATCCCAACAACAACTAGCCGTAATTGTTTATAACACGTTTTGTTAGGGTATTATGAAAGAATTTTAGTATACATGCGTACAAACTCTAGTACAGAAAAGTTTATGCCCCCCACACTCTTTGACACTAACCAACGATATCTCACTATATTAATGTGCACACGTGTTTGCGACTCATATTTAATGCAGCAAAGTAAAGAATTACTAAAATATCACAACATGGTAGGAGTTATTATTAAAAATAATGATGCACATATAATCCCCAATACAGTGTAAAAAAATCCATTTAATTATATTTTGTCAGAAAAAAATCACGACATGCATATAACCCCCAATATAATATGATGGCATGCATATAACCCACAACAAGGTCTAGGGTTTTAAATAATATTTTGTCAAAATAATAAATAATGTTTAGGATTTTGAATAATATTTTGTCAAAAAAATACACATACATACAATTTAGGGTTTATTAAAATAATCTATACACACACACACATACAATCTAGGGTTTATTGACATAATTTATACATACACACACACACACAATCTAGGGTTCACTAAACCCTAATTTTTTTTACATAAATCTATATAGACACACATATACAATTTAGGGTTTATTGACATAAAAAATAATTTATTTTTTCATAGTTACACACATAAACACACACATACGCCTAAATCTATGCATACACACATATAAACATAAATCTATACATACACACGCATACGCACAAAGAAATGAGGGCTTTAGACATAAACCCTTACCTTTAAACACAAATCAGAATGAAATTAGTGCTTTAAACATAAATCCTTACCTTTAAACACAAATTTGTTTGAAAGAAAGTGAAATCGCCAAGAAATTGCCAAGAAATGACACAATGCGCAGTGAAATCGTTTGCAAAAATGAAAGAAAGCAGTGGGTCTTTTTTTTAAGGTTTGAACCTGGTCACGCCTAGAGCCGTGACCCACCATGCGCGACCAATAACTGAAGGTGAAAGTAGTTGCTGGATTGAACCTGGTCACGGCCTAGAGTCGTGACCCACCATGCGCGACCATTTTTCCATGGCCACCCCTGCTCGAATGAGGTATGGTCACGGCCCATAGCCGTGACCCACACTAATAACTGGTCACGACCCCCAGCATTGACCCAATTTGTGCGTGGTTTGTGATTCGTTATTTCTATGGTCACGGCCCAAGTTCGTGACCCATTCGCGAGCAAGTTTGTAGGGAATTTTAGCGCGGATTTGGTGCCAAAATGGTCACGGACCAAGTCTGTGACCCACAGTGGTCATGGATTTGGGTCGTGACTACTTACGGAGCATCCATGACTCAGTGTGGTAATGAATATGGTCATGCCAAAAAATAAAATGGTCACGGCGCAAGTCCGCGACCAACTGGTCAGGGACTTAGGCCGTGACCCACTAGGTGTGACCATTCACAAGATTTGGTGTAGTGATAATTATTTCACCTTTATTGGTTCATTTGAAACATCCACACATTGTATTACAAGTGATATTTGTTCTTCATGACTTGCATCAGTAGTACAATCAAGTATAACTGGAAAATATTTCGATTCTTTGATAGTTTGAATTATTGCACCTTTGATGTCACTTGCTAACAATTTTATGAGTTCATTTTGGATATTGTGACTTATATAATGCTTATGAAGTTCACCACTTTGGTATCTCCTAATGTGTTCTTCCATTATTGGATCAAATTCAACAATCATTTTAATCAAGCTTAAAAAATTTATATTATTCTCTTTGTAAATCTTCTCATTATTGCAACGAAAGGCCAACCCATTTTTAGCAAGTGTTTTAACAAAAACAATAATCCTTTAAAGTACTTCTCTCCAATGCTCTCTCTCTTTGATTATTAATTATTGCACAATCTTGTCAATGACTTCAAGCTTTTGAAATCTCATTTCCAATTCAATCTAATTTGTTATGCAACTTATGTGTTCATTACTTTCTTCATGACTTTGAAGCCTATGACTAAGATTTTTCTAATATTTAAAACCCTCACTAGACAATTGATTGTTATTCCCATATTTATTAAACAATTTACAACGAAAGAAAAACACTCTATCTAATGTGGTTGAATATATAAGCCATCTCCTATCATGCTTTTCCCCATTTAACCATTGTCGAGTGTAGTGTGTAGAAGAAAAATGTCTTCCATAATTGTTTTTAGGAAAATCAATATGAACTCTAAAAGGCCCTTTTTCTACCAAAAATCCTATCAAATTTTGATCAATATTGTCCCAATTTGCAAGGTCAAAAACATTTTACGGTCCATGTTCTTCTTTTTTATCGCCCTCATTAGTTTTCCCATATTCATCATTTTTATCACCCTCATTACTAGTCAAATTAACATTCTCACCCCCCAAGTAGATTGTCTTCTTCATTAAATATCTCTTCAATTTCTTTGTTTAAACCTTCTTCATTATTATAATTATCATTATTCAAACTTTTTTTCACCAAAAACTTATAAATGGCTCCTTTTTGAGATTGAGAAAAAAATTTCAACTTCTTGTTTTTTTCCTTTTTACGGCTCCAGACTCATAATTTCTAGGAGGTGTGACTACGCACTAATAATTAACACCTAATTGAGAATGGATAAAGTTGAATAATCACTAAAAAAAAGTAGCTTTTAAGACGGAGGCTTTTGAGATGACTTAAATTTTAGTCCCTAAAACATACATTTTGAGCCGGGTAAAAGAAGCCATCTCAAAATTAATATTATTTCAGACCTAATGTGTTACCCATCTTATAAAGTGAGTCTAATGAGATAGGATATGAAGATCCGTCTCAAATAGTCAACCTTATGAGACGTCTGAAATAATTTTGTTTCCCACCTTCACGATTTTAACTCTAACCTTGTGAAGAGAAATGAAACCATTTACATAGAAAAAAAAATGAAAAGAAAAAGTAAACCAAAAATAAGCATCTCGTTTCTCTACTCGGATAAAAAGTCACCCACTTCGCTATCCCTTACCATCGCCGCTTACCCTAGACTTCTACCCTGCAACCGTCACTTGCCCTAAATCTCTCCCCTGCGCTCACCGCTGGTAAGTTGTGTTCCCTTTTCTCTTGGTTGTGGCGATATTATGGTGGTGTAGGTTGCTTGCTACTTAGGGTTTCAAAAATTGGGGTTAAATGTAATTGAAAATTATCAAATTGAGATTTTATGGTTGAAGACATCAATTTCTTTTTGTTATATATTGATTGTCAATTTCCTTGTTTGGTTTCTATTAAAATGAAATTAAGGGTAATATATTATAGTTGGAGTTTTTGTTATAGTAGAAATTACTTATAATAATTGAATAATAATTTTTTCTGCATTATATCATAATTATGATTTTTCAATTTTCAATCATATGTTTTTCATTGATGGGTATTTGGCAGGGGGATTACTGATTGCGTTACATATTTTCATTGACGTTTAAATATTTGTTCTAATCTCGAGAATTCAAGTTATAATATCGTCGAATTGATTCGGATAAAAGGTAATTTTACTTTTTGGTTATTGCTTAATATCATTAGGTTTTTTACTAGATTTGATTTGTAGTGGTGATAGGAGGTTGAGGGTGAGCCAATTGAAAATACGGATTGTCAATTGGTTGTTGTAGTATAGTTTGAAGATTAATATATGATTATATTTATATACTTGTTTGTGTGAATTTTAGTTAAAATTATTAATATGTTTGTTTATGTTAATTAATTCATGTCATTTGCAAGTAGTTTACACCATTAATTTGATTTACTATTCGATTATGATTTTTTTTATATATGTGATGACCTAATTATTTCAATTATGCATCACCATTGAAAAAATCTTCAATTTATCTAACACCATATTAAATGCTAAATCTTAACATTCAAATCACTAAGTGTTGGGACACAAACTCCAACATATGAGGTGGTACTCGAAAGTAATAAATAGAAGGACAAACATTTGTTAAAAATTTTAAACCAAAAATTAGTAAACATAAAAAATAATTCCACGGCCATAGGTAATGTTGGGATCGTCTCTCCCCTGAAATGTATTATTAAGGTCTCGTAACCTTGAAGATACAATTTGGTAAGGATATACAATCAAAGCAGTTGTGATTTGATAAAGATTCATCAAATAAGAAGATAATAAATAAGAAGTTCGAAATTTCACAAGTAGAGAGTCCGGGCCCTCGCTCGCTTTGAATTTGAAGCCCTCCCTGTCAAGATCAGTTGTAGAGTAATACACGCCAGGATAATTGCCCGGACAAAAAAGGAGCTTGGTTATCTAATAATAACAAGTCGTGTTTCATTATAAGGTGATCTAAATCCTTAATGAATAGAGGGTTTGTAACATTATGCTCACTTGTCACTGACCTTCATAGAAGTTTAAGTATGAAACAACCAGCAACCGACATTATTTTTTCAAACTTCACATTTTCGCATTTGAATCCTTCTTCATAGCATGCACGAGCATCCGATGCCAAATTTGTCATGGCATCCACACATACACGTAGTATATCATCTATATTATATTGGCTCTCTTTAGCGATTCTGTCCAAGAGGGTGTGCATGTAAATCATTTTGTTGTCTTGCATACCTAGGAGGGGTTCATCATCTCTGTGCAAAGGCCCAGTGGACACCACATCATGGGCATATGCACTGGAATTTATCTTACGAAGCCTCTTATGAACCCTCTAAATGGATCCTCTAATCTGTTGTATAGAAGACCCTTTGTCGGACTTATTATTCAAAGGCCCAATTCCATCATATCTTGGTTGGAATTGTAAATCCTCTCACTTCTCTACGCCATCAGATTCTGATTTTCTGGTCTCAAATATCCTTAGCTTCTTGTTGAATTTTCTTTTTTCTCTTATGTTTAAGAGGTTTGGTTACGTTTGTTCTTCCTTTAATATTTCCCTATAAATTCACACCTGAGCTGGTAGAGGATATTTTTTCAAACTCCACATTCACATATATTTTTCCATGATACTTTTACTTTTTAAATTCTCAATATTACACAATGGGATATGTAGAAAATGATTGATGGCCTTGCCATTATTAGATATGAGGGGGTCTTTTTTAGAGCACGCGAGATCATAATTTAAGTTCCAAGGTTTTATAGAGGGACTCTAATGAGTGTTCTTGAAACTTTCTTTTATGGCCCTCTAGTGCAATGGACTAAAACTCACGATTTTTAAATTTTTGTCAAGTAGATGCTAAATCTCGCAAATTTTCCTCTTTATTGTAGCATTTATGCTCGCGTTCTTTAAAGTTTCATCCATTAGATACTAAATCTCATAGATTTTTAATACTTGAACCTCTCCCTAAATCTGATCTTAGGTTGGTTCTTTTGGTGGCGAAAGCAAATTTCCTTCTTTTATTTTTTGGGTGTTACTACTCAGCTGCCTTAGAACTAAAAGTGTCTTTTAGTGAAAGAGATCGGTTAAAGCTCCATCAATATTCAATTTTAAATGCTCCATAACTGGTTAGATCTAATATATTATTCTAAATGTTTTCTCTTTAGAATGATTCTGCGATGAATCATGTTGATTAGGAAAAAAAAATTCTTTAGAGCCCAAATTTTTTAAAATAACATTTGGTGCTTTGTTAGATATCATAGAAATCACTTAAAAACTGATTGGAGCCCTCTTCATTTGTTTCCTTTCAAATAAGAAATTAGTTTTAGACTTTCAAATTTCCTTTAGGAATATAAGGGGAATTAAGCGATGAAGAAATTTTAAGTAGTCTAGATTAGGAGTACGAAGATCCCAAGACAATATCAAATTCCCACACATGATTTGATATTCAGATGAGATCTAACCCCTAGAAGATTGGCAAAGAAATTCTAAACAGATCTAGCACAAGAACTATGAAGGAAAGTGTGACTAATGGATTCTTCTTATGTGAAACATCAATTGCATTTAGAGGCTAATCTGGTGACTATTCTCTTAATATCGTAGTCAATAAGGATATCATTAGGATAAGCTTCCATATAAATATTGAAACTTTGATAGGGCTGCGTTTGTGCCATAATAATATCTAACTTCAAGAAGCAGGCCTATTCTTTCTACTGATATCAATTGCTGACTTAAAAGAGAAAGTACCTGTCTCTGTTGGAGCCCAAATAAGAGAGTCAATAGTCTCTATAATGTGATCATATGATACATCAGTAACTTCTTTAAATCTCTTCATTATGTTTGATCCATATGTCCTACTTATTAATTTGTCCCTGTACTTATGGTTGATGAATGAACTCAAAATCCATTTTTTAACTTTGAGATTCTAGTATATCCATATGCTTCAAAGCTATAATAACATCATCCATCAATCTGCAATTTATACTATTTTCCTCCGTAAGAAAATAAGTTTGGTCCTAGCGTAATCATTGAAATTTCTAATCCTAATAGGATTAATATGAGCTAATTGATAAATAATAAAATACCCTACTAACTACTAATTGATAAAGTAATCAGGAAGGAAAAGTTATTCTTAAATTCGAAGCTTCTCTTTCAATTAGTAGCACCGCGTTAGACATATAACTATTACACCGTAAATTTATCATTAAATTATTGGTCTTGTCTTTTGCAATTATATATATTAAATCATTCTAGTGAATGTTGAAGTTACAAAATGTAGCAATCCTTACAAAAATAACTCAAAATTTTTGTATTAACGTTTTATTATATAATTCTACTTAACCTACTGGACATACTTAATGAACTTCAGTTGTCAAATCAAAACTATACTTACTCTAAATTGTTAAAATGAAAAAAAAAAACTACTGTTAGGACTTCTCACACTAATTGTAGAGTTTTCCATCTTCTTTTCGCGAAAGATACATTTTTCCCACTAAAAGGACCATGAGTTCCTTACTCCAGCTTTAAAATTTGTTATGTTCTTTTTATTCATCCTTAGGCGAATTAATAAACCAGGCTAAAAGTAGTTTGTTTTCATCATGGCTTTATAATGCCCTTGATTATTGTACTTTGTATTTTATTTGGTGTGATATTTGATTCTCTATGAGCATCGTGTCCTTTTGCATACTATCCATGCTCGAGATGGCGACGTTTAATGGTTTCAATCGGTCATTATAATTCTATAATATCTCACCCCAATCCAAATGTGAGTGTTATGCGTTGATTTATTTTTCAACCAATGGGTTGTATTATTTTAGGTAGAAACAATATCCAGCTCTAAGGGTCAGCTGTGCTTATTCAATTTGACAGCAAGAAACTCCTTGTCGAGGATTGTTTATTTCTCTTTTATAATTGTAATATTGTCTTCTCTTTAAACACGTGCCTCATAGTTTTAATTTTTTGTTATGTATATGCCTAAATTAATGTTAATGATCAATTACTTACAAAGAAACTAAATGTATTTCCATGGATTCATACCTTTGAGATCTATATTCCATATGTTTTTGCTTAAAAGTACATATCATCTACCAGTGTTAAGGGAGCCTACCACGCAATGTAGTTTAAACACGCGTAGATTTTTTCTCTTCATATTTGCATATTAAGTTTGTGTTTTCCTATTTCCACCTTTTTTTTCATTTTGCTACGACAGGATCGAAACAAAACTCTTCGACAAATTGACCAATTCTTGAGTACAAAGGTCATCCCCAAAGGGCTTGTAAATGATATAAAGGTAGTATTTACTAACTTCAAGGCTTATCAATATATTTATGGGTAACCTTGTGCTGAACCATACATTTTTTGCAAGAAACTACCCAAACAAATGAACATGTATATGATATATAAAATTTAATACTCCAATAAACATAAACAATCGGTCATTAAAAAACTACGTCAAATTGGATTAATGAGCATCGTGCTCTTTAGCATGTTGTTGTTGTTGCTCGAGATGGCAGAGTTCAATGGCTTCAATCGGTCATTATATTTTTGTTCAGATACATATATTTCAATCGTTCATTATATTTATTTTTGTCATTAAACTTACGTTCACACATGTATATTCAAAAACGTATTCAACTTTAATTTCTGTTCAAATATGCATTTAACTTTAAGTTCTATTTTAAGTATATAAATTTATGTGCATAAATTTACACTTCCTTCTCCTCATTGAGACTATAAAAATTAAGTGGTACAATCAATTTGCTCACCCTTGCCAATTGATTGTAAATTTAAGAACTATTGATCTATATTAACGTAATTATTGATCAATATCCATAGTTTCAATGACATTTTGAGAAGTCCTAGCATTAGTGCTTCCTAGCATGTAGGCGTTAAAGGAAGGGAATGCGAGGAAACAGTTACTGACCCAAACGAAGATGGGATAACCGAACTATCATAGAAGCTCGTAAATTTTTGTGCCGGATTGTTTAATTATAGTCAGATTAAATGGAACCATTATTTATTATTATTATTATTATTATTAGCTACATTTTTTGTTTACAAGCGTGGACTATTGATTGCTGTTGTTTGTGAGTTGGTTTGGAGACCTTTTCAAAATGGTCATTCAGCGATTTCATATAAAAAAAAAACTTTTGTAACAACTTTTACACAAAGCGGCATAACCCTTTTAAATGATATTGCCTTTAAGTTCAATGTCCAATCCTTGTTGAATATGAGAAGTGCCTTCTCCAAATTTAACCATAATGGACTGATCTCTATGATCCATTGGGACCCCTAGAACCTTATCACACACTCCCCAAAGCGATGATGAATTTAAACAGAACATGACGAGAGAATAGGAATAACAGAGAGAAAAAGAGAAATATTAGGTACAAAAGGAGATTTGTACTATTTACAAAACTCAATATATAGAACTGGATGCCCCGTAGCCTTAAAATATGGTTTATATTATTCGTTGGGCTTTCACATGTTAGTGTTACTTATCTAAGATGGATCACTCATAATAAATTTCATGTTATCCATAGTTGTTAACTTTCTACATAAATTTCTTCAAACTGTTGTATATCATTTTGTAACACTCACTAACACTATTACGTATACCTCGTGATCTCTTATTAGAAAGAAGATGTCGCACATCAGCACCAATTTATATTACATGCAGTGTTGGATATTGTTCAGGACCTTGCATGGACAACAAATGCAATGTGAGATTCCATCACCTCAATGTGTTTATGTCTGTGTGTAAATGAAAAACAACCAGTTGCTATCAAATGGGCTTTTGCATAATTGTTTCTTATAAGTTTCTTGGTATTTTTCTTCTTTCATTATTATATTACAACAAGAGCATATGCTGGGACGATTACAACAATGTTTTTCTTTTTTCATATTCCCCTTTGGGATTCTAAGTTTCAATTATATTTATCCTAATTCAATTTTAGAACTTTTTTTCTTAACCTTTTAAATCCAGACAAGTATAGCTTTCCTTACATGTGTTGCTGATTCATTATTTTCTTTCGTGAAGGTTACATTTGAACTCTTTTCTATTTTTTTATTTTTTTTTTGGTTGCCACTTAGTATGATTATTTGGATTTTAATGAGTTGAATATTGATTGTTTGGATTTCTAAGGAGTTGAATATTGATTGTTTGGATTTCTGCATGACAGAGATGGCAAACTACCAGTGAAGAAGGTGGAAAACTAATTGTATGTTTGATTTTTTCGAAATCTTTAATTTTTGTAACACAAACAGTTATTGCTTATTTTAGTTTTGTATGTGCATAATTTAGATTAATTTCAAATAATTTTTTTTGGGAGATGGGGGGTCGTGATTCAATCTCACGAACTACTTAATTATGAACGTCTCTTTCTCATGAGTTATAGTATCATTTTTTGGTGGCTTTGACCCCTATATTCTATTATGCATTTTCGAAGTTCCTTAATATTGATTAGGTATATGCATGTTCCATGTTGTGGCTATTTCTATCGTCGTATTTGAGTTAATTTTTATGCTTAAATAGGCTTGTTTTCATTAAAAAACAAAGGAGACTTTGCCGATTTTTTTTAAAATTATTAAGTGTTTAAATGTTTATAATATAAAAATTATACAAATTTGATAAGGCTTTTAAAGACTTTCATCAATAGGAACTATGTAAAAACATTACTTCTTTGTTTACGGTAACTGGCACTAAATAAATTTTATTGCAGGTCGAAATATTTTATGGACAAGACAAGACACGTTTTTATGGAGGTCGTATGCTTGAAGATTGCGAGTTTACTTTGCTTACATTATTTTATGTTAGGAATATATGGATTTTTATGTATTTATTATAATGAGACAAGTGAAATTTTGTAGAGATATTTAGTTTGGTGGGCACAATGTTGAAATCATTTACTTTATCTTTGTATGGAGTCTAATTTAGTTAAATGGAAAATTGTGTTTTATATTTGTTGAAATGGGATGCCAAATATGTCATATATTATTTATAATAGTTTTTGTTTAAAAGTATATTGAGCATATTATGGAATAGATGAAATTTTAATTTTGACGCAAAAATTATTAAAGACGACTTCTTTTACTTCTCAAAAGGATTCCATAAACGAGAACCTTTTGAGACGGCATACACCGTCTTTAAATATTTTTAAAAGACGGATTTTTCACCATTTCAAAATGGTCCTATAAGCAATCACCTCTTGAGTCGGCGAATTTCCCGTCTTGAAAAAACTTTTTGAGACAGCTGCTAAGTTTTTAAAATGGGGGTTTAATATGACCCCCCTTTGCGATCTCAAATGGTGTCACAAAAGGCTTTTTAGATGGCCAGAGGAATTTTTGAGATCGCTGGAGCACCGTCTCAACAAACAGCTTTTTTGTAGTGAATGAAGCCTGATTGTCGAATTATACCATATTCCAAGCACGAAATATCCAAATTAATCACATCTTCCTCCCAAAAAATTTAATTCATAATAAACCTGTGTCAAATAGTAAAATATCTATCAATTGAAATACAAAAAATATATAATTTCTAAAAGATAAAACAAAAGAAAAAATATGTTTATGAAATTACTAAAAAAATATAGAAGTGACAATGTTTTATTAAATAAAAGTAATAGATGAATTAATAAACAATTATATGATAACATTGATATGAAAAGAAAACATAGAAGTAAGAGTAACAACTCTGTTTTCATATCATATGAAAAGAAAAAGTTATGTTCTCATATCCCACACGGGTTTAGAAAATAGCCATGCGGAAGCAAAGCATATGAGAAAAAAAATACCTCAAGGCTTTTGATTCTTCAAAGGCTATTCCGATCTAGTTCATTCAGTTCCGATTTCTTTCCTCAAGGTTGTCCGATTCTCTTTCGATTTGTGTGTTTTAATTGAGAGAGATGGGCTTGGGTTATGGGTTTATATAATACATTTTTTTGTCGATTTATGTAGGAAAGTGAGTATTTGAAGAGGTGTTTGGTTCGTGTGTCAAATGGTAATATTTAGGCGCTTGGTGTGTGTCGATTGATATATATATATATATATATATACACACACACTTTTAAACCTACCATAGTATTTGTTGATGCAAAAAACTAGACCGAATCCCATTTTTATGATCACAGATAAATAGATAAAAGCAATCCAATCAAGCACATGAGAGACAAAGATTTTTAAAGTGGTTCGGCTATAAGAAAGAAGCCTACGTCCACTGTTATTTTATTTCCAAGGATTTACAATAGCACAATGTGGTAGAAAGAAGGAGAAAAAGGGTGTATCTTATGTATGGTCTCTCATCGTTGTCGGATCTCCCCCCCTTTTTGGCTAAGGGAATACATGTATTTATAGTGATGGGAGATAAAGAGATACAATGTCTTTAGACATTTATGTCTACATACAATGAATCTAATTGTTGGCCTTCTATGATGGTTGGTCTTCCTTGAATTTCTTGGTATGCTATGTGTTGTCATCTATTAATACAGTATAAATGTACATTAAGGCTCATTAAATGCGTTGTCATCTTCATTAATTCAAATTAAATGCATAGTTATCCTTTGATCTTCCTGGTTGGTATGCTGACCAACTCTCCTCGGGTGCCGAATATTTTCACGTAGGATGACATGTGTCCTTTTCTGATTGGTCCTCGTAGATGGAGAATTATTGCGTTAACAGTATTGAAGAATGACTTTTGTGGTGCAACTAGCAACCAATTAAGTAGAACACTTTATGATATATCTTATCAAATGGTTTAATTCAAGAATTTTCATGAGATATTTTAATTTAAAATTATTTTTTTATCAAAAAAATACTTGATAATTCACTATGGTCAATGGTACAATATATTAACATACATAAAAACAAAGGAAAAAACAAGTAAAGATACATGTAGATACCTGTAATACCCCGTATTTTTATGCTATATTTAATTTGGGGATTTATTAAATTTAATGTGATGATTTATTTAATAAAAATCCGGAAATTAATTATGTTATAATTAATAACGTGACTAGAGTTAGTAATTATGGAAAACTTGTTGAATATTACTAATGAGCATAGTAATATATTATATTGGTTATATTGAATGTCATAGGTGAATTAAATGACTATTTCGGAAATTTAAGTCGGGACGTGCCCGTGTCACGTCGGGACTAATTATGTTAATTAAAAAGGGAATATTTTATAAGTTATCCGTATGGTCGTTTTGAGTGCGCCAACGCGTCCGGAAGGGTCGAGATAGTCAGAAAAGTGTACCCGGGGGTTTAGTTCGGGCCTCGGGGTGTTTTTAGGCCTAATTAGTGACCCGGGAGGACATTTTGGTCATTTTACAAAATAGGGTAATTAAACCCACGAATTTCAGCCATCCTTAGCAGCCATTTAAGTCAGCCTTTTAGGGTTAGAACATTCAGAACCCTAGAACGGCCATTGGAGAAGAGAGGAGAGAGCTCTCAAGGTGATTCATGGCCCAAAACACCATCGATTGCACCGCCGTCACCACCAACGCGTAGATCGCGAGGAGGAGAACGCAACCACACCAATATCAGCAGGAAACCAGACCTCTGAAATCCCAGTCAAGTGTTTAACTTGCGTATTTTTGTTGGTGCAATAATCATATTAGTGTAGGAATGATTAGGAGTATAATCAATGGAAGAAAACCCCAATTTTTGATAGGGATTTGCATGTAGAAATCGTTATAACCATATTCTGGAATTTATATGTGAAGTAGATGATTAACCCACGAATTTGTGATGTTATGTTAGAAGGAAATTCTGGAGAAAACTGATTAGAACAAAAGTTAAGAAAACTTTAGGGTTCTTGATTATTAGATGAGATTTTAGGTTGTTTAACCATGTTTAATGATGAATACACGCATGCTTAACGTTAAAAACATCTGGAAATATGTTATTATGTTTGTAGTAGGAGTTTTGGGACGATTAGTGTTGGGAAATAATGATTTGGGTGAAGAATTTTGGTAAAACCCGTAACTGCACTTCTGCAGGATTTCGCAGACCTGCTTGATCGATCGATCGAGCCTAGAGCTTCGATCGATCGAGCCCCAGACCTCGATCGATCGACCCTTCCTGGCAGACTCTTATTCCCCCTTGTTTAATTAATTGAACATGATTCATCGTGAAATAGCTTTTAGGCTTTATGAATAAAATGTTTTGGGATATAGGAGAGACCAGTAGGGCATATGATTAAGTGTTGAGAACTTTATTAGGAGATGATAATTGTATTTTAGGGACAATTATTTAAAGGACGAGGAAACTACGTAATTCAAAGTGAGAGATTACGTCAAATACTTACGATAGTGAATAGATGTTTACCTACTGATTTTGCTACTTGGATGGATAGAATCCACGAGTGTCACATAGCTAGTTAGAAAACCCTTCGAGTTAAGGTTAGAGACGAAACCTTAGACGTAATCATAATAATGGGAAATTAAGGATAAATGTTGTGACTATGGGTAACGGGAGGAACCTATATTAATATGATAAATGGGTATATTTATATGATTGTGTGTACATATATTATATACATGTGAAAAACGTACCCGCGCTACTTGCTATCCCTGAGGTTACCGCACTGGGACGATCTTATCCTGTGTTGCTTTATGGGGGATATTGATTCGTACCCTAGAAGATAGAGATCCTAGGTACGGGCTATCAGATTGACAGTCGGACGGTCCTAAGAGACGTGTGGGTATGTACTGACCTCTTGGACTTGGAATCTATGCTTCGCCTCAACGTTGTTTTGTATATGTTAATACAGTTCGAGAGTGATTCCGAACTTGTATTTCCCTTTGTGTGAGCGATACGGGGATTGGATAGCAGAGTATGCCCGCACCATAGTTTAGTTGGGGTGCTGTTATATATATATATATATATATATATATATATATATATTATACGAGTAGTTAATATATATATGAGGTTATAAACTTTAAACTGCCTACTGTGATTTGATAAGTAGAACATGGTTGTTGACTCAAATTATTAAATACTTGTTTTGTGAAAGTATGAGAAGACACTGGGAAACTTTATAATTTAATGAAGCTAAAACGAGAGGAGTGCTACATATTGAAAGTAACCTTTTTAAAAACATTGTCATCGTTTGGTTTTGAAAACTTATGAGTAAGTTAAGATAAACTAAATTATTTGGGAAGGTTAGTACGATAGGCGTGCACATTAGAAGAGAGGTGAGAATTTCTCAAGAGAGTGTCGAACTAATATGATTTGCATTGGCCTGTATCAATTTAAATACTTGCTTAACGTATTTTAAAATCAAACACACTTTCGGGCCCTGACCCGTTTCTTTTTCTCTCTCTCTCTTGTGTATATATATGTATATTTTCAGGTGCCCAGCCACAGGGGCGTCTTGCTTAGGATCCTTGGTGAAGAACGAGCTGCAGCTTAGGTGGGAGTTGCAGTTCACTTGAGTAGACGGCTTCTGTTATTGACTCCACTCCCACTACTCTCATTTATTGGGCACGTGTCGCCCTTTTCATCATTTCATTTATTGTTGGGATTTTTATATTTCAGTTATTCCAGTATTGTTTTACGGGATTTATTCAGGATGGTTTATGATGTTTAGTTATTATGTTGACATTCGATTGATGAATGTATGGTTTTATTTTAGTTCATCGTGGTGTGATTCCATATTGTAGAAACGTGTTTTGTATAAATAAATCTTTTCTTTAATTAAAATGTGGAAGTTTGTATATAAAAAAAATGTTTTTTGACACTTAGCTTAATTATTTAGGGTGTTAAATTGGAAAAAAAATTTATCGACAGTGATGCTGAGAATGAACCAACTGTTTACCTTGATTTAATTTAATAAAGGAGTGATCGCCCGGTATTTAATTAGGCGGGGTGTCACAGGTGGTATCAGAGCATCAGGTTCTAGTGTCCATAGGATCTGTACGGCTTATTTCGCTTTCAGCTTAACGTTTTTGCTATAGAGCCCTATTTTTAGGATTTGTTGTATTCCTGCTTTTACGTTTAAGTCTTCAGTTAATTGAGATTCGATGATAGCTGTAGACTGATAAATTTTGTTCACGTTTCAGATGCCTCCGAGACGTGCTCCGAAAGATAGGCGTGCCCAGGCCGAGCAACCAGCAGCTCCGGCACCAGGCACAATGAATGCTAATGAAGTAGCCGCCATAGTTGCTCAGGCGGTGAATGCCGCGATAGCGGTGATTCAGCAGGCTCCACCCCAGGTCCAGGCAGTGGCGCCAGTACCAGCACAGCTTCCATCTGCATGGGAGAGGGTTCGGGATGCTTTTCAGAAAGCACATCCCCCTGAGTTCTCCGGTAGCTCCGACATTGTCACGGTTAGCCAATGGAAGAAAGACATCCAGCGGCATCTTCGCATGTATGAGTGCACCGAAGTACAAAAGCAGTTATTGGCTTCTTTCAAGCTGGTGGGAGCCGCATTACAGTGGTGGGAGTCCACTACTACTTTGGAGGAGAGGGACACGATCCCTATTCAGTTGTTCTGGGAGCGGTTTGACCGCAAGTATTTTCCACCCGCAATGCAGACTGAGATGAGGCAGAAATTACTAAATCTGAAGCAGGAGAACCTTACTGTAGCTGAGTATGAGGAGGAGTTCACGAGACTTCTCACTATTGTGCCGGATGAGGCACCCACTGAGGGCAAGAAGATTTTGTTGTTCGTCGACGGGTTAGCTTGGAGGATCCGTCAGCACCTTTTGGAAATCTATCCCTGAGTACTTTCACTGACGTACTCAATGCAGCGTTACTACATTGCCAAGATCACCGCTTTCATCTTCAGGGAAGCAAGAGAGCAGGAGAGTCCAGCCAGCAGGGCAGGACCGGGGGTAATAGTGCCGGTGGGGCACCAACTCATGGACAGACTCGTCAGCACGAGTAGAGTTCCCATCAGGGGGACCCTGCTAAGCGATTCCGTTCAGGTGATTCTAGGCAGGGATTCGGGGGATATAGGCAGGGCCATCAGGGTCAGCCTAATCAGCAGGGTCATCACCGACCGCAGGGACAGCAGCAGGGCCAGCAAGGCCAACAGCGTGCACATCAGGGCCAACAGGGCCAATGGCGTGGAGGTAACGGCCAGCAGGGCCGTGGTCAGCAGGGACAGAGGGGAGGTAATTTCAGAGGCCGGTGTTTTGTGTGCGGCAAGCACGGCCATAAGCGTCAGGATTGCCCAGAGGGCGATAGGGCCCCACAGCAGCAGGGAGCCCGTAATGAGCCGCAGAGACCACTCTTCCCACCTGCCCTTCCAGCTCCAGCCCAGGTGCCAGCCCTACCAGCTATTCCAGCAGCTCCAGTGCAGCAGGGGCAATTGCAGTGTGGACGTGTCTATAACGTCCACCAGGCAGCAGCTCCACAGGCACCACCCGCGATTGAGGGTATGTTTCCTATCCATGGTACTATGGGTAAAGTTTTGTTTGATACGGGGGCAACGCATTGTTTTATAGCTACGCACTTTGCGAAGTCCTTAGGGTTGTTAGCCACAGCAGAGAGCACCGTGACATGTGTCGACTCACCACTGGGGAGTGGGTCACTTATATTCTTTATATGCCGGGGAGTAGGGGTAGAGATTGGTAGCTTGGTATTGCCTGCAGACATGCTAGTCTTAGACATGCACGAGCATGATGTGATCATTGGTATGGATTGGCTCGCATCTTATAGAGCCATGATTGATTGCTTCGGTGGGAGCATTGTTTTTGCCATTCCGGGGCAAGAGATGTTTGTAGTAGCGATGCCTCGCCCAGAGGGAGGTTCGACCGCTCATTTATATTACATTGAGGAGGATACCTCTAAGGAGGTTGTGATTCCTTTGGATTCGATCCCGGTTGTTAGGGAGTATTCCGATGTGTTTCAGGATATACCAGGCCTACCGTCCAGTCGTGAGATAGACTTCGTTATAGATTTATTTCCAGATACGAGACCTATAGCACGCGCACCGTACCGTATGGCTCCGACAGAGATGCGAGAGCTACGAGATCAGATTGAGCAGCTATTAGGACAGGGCTTCATTCGTAGGAGTACCTCACCTTGGGGCGCTTCAGTCTTATTTGTAAAGAAGAGAGATGGTTCACTGAGATTGTGCGTGGACTACCGGGAGTTGAACAAGGTCACGATACAGAATAAGTATCCGTTGCCTCGAATCGATGATCTGTTCGACCAGTTGAGGGGAGAAACTTTCTTTTCGAAGATAGATCTTAGGTCGGGGTACCATCAGTTGCGAATTAGAGAGCATGATGTTTCAAAGACTGCCTTCTTGTCGAGGTATGGGTTCTATGAATTCAGGGTGATGCCGTTCGGACTCACAAATGCCCCAGCCGTTTTCATGGACTTGATGAACCGAGTATTCAGAGAGTTCTTGGATCAGTTCGTCATCGTCTTCATAGATGATATTTTGATATATTCACACTCCGAGGAGGAGCATGCCGAACACTTGAGGCAGGTTCTTCAGACTCTACGAGAGCATCAGTTGTATGCTAAGTACGAGAAGTGTGGATTCTGGTTGCGAGAGGTACAATTCTTGGGCTATGTTGTTTCTGAGCAAGGGATAGCAGTTGACCCGAGCAAAGTGTCAGCGGTGAGGGAGTGGGGGCAGCCCACGACACCGACGGAAGTGCGTAGTTTCTTGGGGTTAGCCGGATACTACAGGAGGTTCATTCGGGGATTCTCCAAAATAGCGGGTCCATTGACGAATCTGACTCGCAAGGGGGTACCATATGTCTGGGATGACGCTTGTCAGTTGGCTTTCGACGAGCTGAAGGACAAGCTTACTTCGGCACCAGTCCTTGCTTTACCGAAGCCGGGTGTAGAGTACCTGGTTTACACAGATGCGTCCTTACGAGGACTTGGGGGAGTACTTCAGCAGGAGGAGAAGGCTATAGCTTTTGCTTCCCGCAAGCTTAAGTCGCATGAGAAGAATTACCCCACCCACGACCTGGAGTTAGCTGCGGTCGTCTTTGCATTGAGAATTTGGAGGCACTATTTATTGGGCGAGAAATTCCGTTTGTTCACAGACCATAAGTCACTGCAGTATCTGTTCACTCAGTGAGAGCTGAATATGCGTCAGCGCAGATGGTTAGAGTTTGTGAAAGATTACCAGTTCGACATACAGTACCATCCGGGGAAGGCCAACGTAGTTGCTGATGCGTTGAGCCGTAGACCGGTAGACGATGTAGCCGACGTTTGGAAAGCAAAGTGGAAGGAGTTGGGTCACCAAGACGCAATAGCCCGTTCGTTCATATCCGTCATGTCAGTCACACCCGAAATCGTTACGAGGGTGATACAGGCACAGACCACAGACCCGTTTTGTCAGGAGCAGATCGTACGACTTCTAGCCGAGGGTGCTGAGTCCTATTCTGTTAGTTCGGATGGTGGGTTACAGTTTAATGGGAGATTGGTGGTTCCAGAAGGAGCGGAGCTACGTCATGAAGTGATGACTCATTCTCATGGGTCCCGATTTGCAGTACATCCGGGAGGCGATAAGATGTACCAGGACATGAGACGACAGTACTGGTGAAGTGGGATGAAGAGGGACATCGTTGAATTTGTGTCCAAGTGTTCTACTTGCCAGCTGGTGAAGGTGGACCATCAGAAACCGTCGGGATTACTTCAGCCGTTAGAAATAACCGCGTGGAAGTGGGAAAGTATTTCCATGGATTTCATTACCGGGTTGCCTACATCACAGCGGGGCCACGATTCTATCTGGGTGATTGTAGACCGTTTGACCAAGGTGGCTCATTTTCTTCCAGTGAGGACAGATTATACCACGGGTCAGTATGCCCAGTTGTTCATCGCTGAGATTGTCAGATTACATGGGGCGCCCCTGAATATCGTGTCAGATAGAGACAAGATTTTTGTGTCACGTTTCTGGGAAAGCTTTCAGGAGGCTATGGGTACAGAGTTGAGACTGAGTTCAGCCTACCACCCACAGACAGATGGACAGACAGAGCGTACTAATCAGATGTTGGAAGATATGCTACGCATGTGTGTTCTCGATTTCGGAGGAGGTTGGGAACCACACCTTCCACTGGTAGAGTTTTCTTATAATAACTCCTATCAGTTTATGATTGGCATGGCTCCATTTGAGGCTTTGTACGGCAGGCCTTGTCGTTCTCCAACTTGTTGGCTCGAGGTGGGGGATAATAAGTTATTAGGGCCAGAAGTGATTCAGGAGACCTCCGCGAGGATTGAGATAATCAGGAGTCGTATTCGGGTAGCCCAAGACAGGCAGAAGAGCTACGCCGATGCGAAACGGTTCTTCCGGGAGTTTAATGTGGGAGATCAAGTGTTGTTGCGTGTATCTCCTATGAAAGGAGTGATGAGGTTCGGGAAGAAGGGGAAGTTGGCTCCGAGGTACGTAGGACCATTTCCCATCATCGAGAGGATTGGGCCGATAGCATACAGGTTGGGATTGCCAGAACATTTACATCGCATCCACGATGTATTCCACATCTCGTCGCTGAGACGATATCTTCGGGATGATATGGCCCATATGCACATTGCGATAGATAAGATTGTCTTACAGTCGGATAGCTCTTACGAAGAGAGACCAGTGGCTATTCTAGACTATAATGAGAGGAGATTGAGGTCGAAAGTAGTTCCACTTGTGCGAGTCCAGTGGGAGCATCATAATGTGGAGGAATCCACTTGGGAGCGTGAGGCAGATATGCGCGAGAGATATCCAGAGTTGTTTTTACCAGGTATGCCTTATTTTCCGAATTTCGGGACGAAATTCTGTTATTAGGGGGGAAGTATGTAATACCCCGTATTTTTATGCTATATTTAATTTGGGGATTTATTAAATTTAATGTGGTGATTTATTTAATAAAAATCCGGAAATTAATTATGTTATAATTATTAACGTGACTAGAGTTAGTAATTATGGAAAACTTGTTGAATATTACTAATGAGCATAGTAATATATTATATTGGTTATATTGAATGTCATAGGTGAATTAAATGACTATTTCGGAAATTTAAGTCGGGACGTGCCCGTGTCACGTCGGGACTAATTATGTTAATTAAAAAGGGAATATTTTATAAGTTATCCGTATGGTCGTTTTGAGTGCGCCAACGCGTCCGGAAGGGTCGAGATAGTCAGAAAAGTGTACCCGGGGGTTTAGTTCGGGCCTCGGGGTGTTTTTAGGCCTAATTAGTGACCCGGGAGGACATTTTGGTCATTTTACAAAATAGGGTAATTAAACCCACGAATTTCAGCCATCCTTAGCAGCCATTTAAGTCAGCCTTTTAGGGTTAGAACATTCAGAACCCTAGAACGGCCATTGGAGAAGAGAGGAGAGAGCTCTCAAGGTGATTCAAGGCCCAAAACACCACCGATTGCACCGCCGTCACCACCAACGCGTAGATCGCGAGGAGGAGAACGCAACCACACCAATATCAGCAGGAAACCAGACCTCTGAAATCCCAGTCAAGTGTTTAACTTGCGTATTTTCGTTGGTGCAATAATCATATTAGTGTCGGAATGATTAGGAGTATAATCAATGGAAGAAAACCCCAATTTTTGATAGGGATTTGCATGTAGAAATCGTTATAACCATATTCTGGAATTTATATGTGAAGTAGATGATTAACCCACGAATTTGTGATGTTATGTTAGAAGGAAATTCTGGAGAAAACTGATTAGAACAAAAGTTAAGAAAACTTTAGGGTTCTTGATTATTAGATGAGATTTTAGGTTGTTTAGCCATGTTTAATGATGTATACACGCATGCTTAACGTTAAAAACATCTGGAAATATGTTATTATGTTTGTAGTAGGAGTTTTGGGACGATTAGTGTTGGGAAATAATGATTTGGGTGAAGAATTTTGGTAAAACTCGTAACTGCACTTCTGCAGGATTTCGCAGACCTGCTTGATCGATCGATCGAGCCTAGATCTTCGATCGATCGAAGGTTCGATCGATCGAGCCCCAGACCTCGATCGATCGACCCTTCCTGGCAGACTCTTATTCCCCCTTGTTTAATTAATTGAACATGATTCATCGTGAAATAGCTTTTAGGCTTTATGAATATAATGTTTTGGGATATAGGAGAGACCAGTAGGGCATATGATTAAGTGTTGAGAACTTTATTAGGAGATGATAATTGTATTTTAGGGACAATTATTTAAAGGACAAGGAAACTACGTAATTTAAAGTGAGAGATTACGTCAAATACTTACGATAGTGAATAGATGTTTACCTACTGATTTTGCTACTTTGATGGATAGAATCCACGAGTGTCACATAGCTAGTTAGAAAACCCTTCGAGTTAAGGTTAGAGACGAAACCTTAGACGTAATCATAATAATGGGAAATTAAGGATAAATGTTGTGACTATGGGTAACGGGAGGAACCTATATTAATATGATGAATGGGTATATGTATATGATTGTGTGTACATATATTATATACATGTGAAAAACGTACCCGCGCTACTTGCTATTCCTGAGGTTACCGCGCTAGGACGATCTTATCCTGTGTTGCTTTATGGGGGATATTGATTCGTATCCTAGAAGATAGAGATCCTAGGTACGGGCTATCAGATTGATAGTCGGACGGTCCTAAGAGACGTGTGGGTATGTACTGACCTCTTGGACTTGGAATCTATGCTTCGCCTCAACGTTGTTTTGTATATGTTAATACAGTTCGAGAGTGATTCCGAACTTGTATTTCCCTTTGTGTGAGCGATACGGGGATTGGATAGCAGAGTATGCCCGCACCATAGTTTAGTTGGGGTGCTGTTATATATATATATTATACGAGTAGTTAATATATATATGAGTTTATAAACTTTAAACTGCCTACTGTGATTTGATAAGTAGAACATGGTTGTTGACTCAAATTATTAAATACTTGTTTTGTGAAAGTATGAGAAGACAGTGGGAAAATTTATAATTTAATGAAGCTAAAACGAGAGGAGTGCTACATATTGAAAGTAACCTTTTTAAAAACATTGTCATCGTTTGGTTTTGAAAACTTATGAGTAAGTTAAGATAAACTAAATTATTTGGGAAGGTTAGTACGATAGGCGTGCACATTAGAAGAGAGGTGAGAATTTCTCAAGAGAGTGTCGAACTAATATGATTTGCATTGGCCTGTATCAATTTAAATACTTGCTTAACGTATTTTAAAATCAAACACACTTTCGGGCCCTGACCCGTTTCTTTTTCTCTCTCTCTCTTGTGTGTATATATGTATATTTTCAGGTGCCCAGCCACAGGGGCGTCTTGCTTAGGATCCTTGGTGAAGAACGAGCTGCAGCTTAGGTGGGAGTTGCAGGTCACTTGAGTAGACGGCTTCTGTTATTGACTCCACTCCTACTACTCTCATTTATTGGTCACGTGTCGCCCTTTTCATCATTTCATTTATTGTTGGGATTTTTATATTTCAGTTATTCCAGTATTGTTTTACGGGATTTATTCAGGATGGTTTATGATGTTTAGTTATTATGTTGACATTCGATTGATGAATGTATGGTTTTATTTTAGTTCATCGTGGTGTGATTCCATATTGTAGAAACGCGTTTTGTATAAATAAATCTTTTCTTTAATTAAAATTTGGAAGTTTGTATATAAAAAAAAATGTTTTTTGACACTTAGCTTAATTATTTAGGGTGTTAAATTGGAAAAACAATTTATTGACAGTGATGCTGAGAATGAACCAACTGTTTACCTTGATTTAATTTAATAAAGGAGTGATCGCCCGATATTTAATTAGACGGGGTGTCACAATACCCAAACCCTACATTCCATCACTTCGAATAAGTTCCTCAAAGAGATCGACACTTTCATCAGTTAAGAAAACCTATATCTCCTTCATACTCATAAATTTTTTTGTTATTATTTGAATTTCATGCCATCTTCACCCTTAAAGATATTCATGTTTGTAATCTAACTTGAAGGGTGTTAAAATCGTAAGTGACATTAGACCAACAAGTACTCCTCTATGGACCTCAGACGGGTAAGAGGAGAGGATTGTCGAAGTGTGAGACAACAATGTAAAGTTATTCATACCTCTAATGAGGATCCTATGTCCACTACCAAAGGTGTTGTACTAGTTTATTAGATTGGAAATGAGTTATTACATTCTATCAGACCTCTTGAGCGTTGAGAAAGAGAGTCTGAGGTCCTGCGACCTTTTATCAACAATTCATACGGCCTTAAGAAGTAACTAGTTGATGTTTCTAAGAGTTCCTAAGTGTTTATGTAGGGATCAACAAGATATATAAAGTATCAAAAAACTAAAAATGACCTGAGTTAAAGGTATAAACTCACAACAATGAGTTGTGAGTGTGGGACAAGGACCAAACGCTTAGCAAATGTTCAAACTCTCCATTCTCTCTCAAAGTCTGATTGATTAAACTTGTCTTTCCCTCAACCAACCTTCTATTTATACAATAAATTAGGAGAGAGAGAACTGTCGCAGCATATTTATTGCATATTTGAGGTCTGATGATCTCACTAAGGTGGTGGAGTGTTGGCCAAAGGTTTTGCAACTGGTATAAGATAATTATTGAGTGCATTATATGCGGATGAAAGTCTTCAATGAAAGTGGTTCTAACTAGTGGTGGTATGTAAAACAATGTTGTGCTTTTTAATTTCCCACTAGAATGATTACAGGGGCTTTACCAAGGCTTATGAGGTTCGAAATTATTAGGTTATTGTTATAAGTTGATCCTAAGGTCCTACGCAATCAATCACCTAAATTCTGAGGTTATATGACCTTAACAGATTATTTCTATTTAATTTGAGGTTTGCCTCAAAGGCTAGTCTAGGCAAAACCATATTTTTGTGACCTCTAAGCCTTATTGAAGGGGTATGTTCGTGCTACTGACCTTTTTAAGAGGGAAGAGGTGTGACCGGGGTCTGCTACAATACATTGGCCAATTGTTAAACATAATGGTTTGGTGAGCCAAGTAGAGATTTGTCTGAGGTTATGGATAACCCGAGGACTTATGATCCTTCCTAAGGGTATTGGTGAACTATGTGAGCCTTTTGAATACCAGGGGGTCAAGGCGTGGTATTATGAATTTCCCTTTGTTGATTCTTACAAAGGCTGAAAAGGAAAACACTTATTCTTTTTATAAGTTAGATGTAAGGTTATAACTATCCACTAAGATCCATCATAATAAGATTGAATTGGGAAGGAGATTGTAAGATTTTAAGGGTACTTGATGGTACATACTTTGTGGGATAAAGGGACTAAAGCGCCAGGCCTTGGGGGCCTATTAAGAACCTTATTTGGCTGGTTCAAAATCTTCACATGTCATTCTGGATATACTTCCTTACTTTAGAATTTCTCGAGAAAGTATTCTATTTAATTCTCTTATGTCCTTCAATAATGTCTACTGGTAAGCTTTAGCCATCCGAAGAACTAAATTCAACACCCTTTTGGCGATTCGGCCTCACGTTTCTCTACCTTTAATCAAGGAGAAAAGGATTGAGATGTCTGGGCATTTTCCCACTTGGATCATCCTTTCTGACACTATGTTGTTAATTATTTAAGATTGAATGACCCTTCGACTTATTCACCCCTTTGACTTCTTCCATTTAAAAGGGTAGTATCATTTTCCTATTCTTATTGTTAAATAGAATCTTGAAGTGAAACAAAAGCATTATGGAAGGAAATAGATAGTGGGTCGATCAATTGCATTAGGTAGGAGATGCAGGACCTATCTTAACCGCATGTTCCTTCGCTTTTCGAGTCGATCCTCGATCCCACAATATTTTGATTCCAAAGTGTGTATCTCTTCTTTACTTTTAAGTGACAAGGGGGTGACAAAGGGTATACGTTATTCTCTCTATTTTTGTCTCATTAATGAGTGTAAATTAATAGAGATGGCTTTTGGACCGGTCAATTTTTATCCCATTCTGAAGGTATAGGAGCAGGACTTGATAAATAATCGAAGAAACTTTTAGATTTTGGACTCAATCACCCTGAGGGTTTCTAAGCCTGAGAAGGCTTGTTACCTGGTGCCCAACATGTGTGCTTTAATGAGTGTTTTCTCTATTTTGGGGCGATATTCCCTTTACTCTTACCCTTGGTGAGGATCTTGAAGACCATGGGGATAAGCTTCCCAACTAGTTGCCAACTCAAAGTGTTTTTTTATGGCTACCATTTTGTCTATCAGAGGGTCAAATGGAGGTAACCTGTCTCATTTCTTTAAATCCAAGAGAATAAAAAGGAAAAAGATAAATTCTTGAAGTAACTAGACCCCAGGGCCGCCATGGTCGTTGTTATGGATAAGCATAATGCACCTAAAAACTAGAAAGATATATTCTTCTTTATTGGTGGGGATTGTGTCACTCTGAACCCTATTGATCCGATTAGTTTCCCAACTCAATGATGTAAACCTCCACCTATGGGTAAGTTAGGTCTTATCTTTCTTTTGTACTATAGTCGACCTCTATCTCAGGTGTTAATAGTTTTTTGTTTTGTACTGGTAGCTGATCACTCATAGGGGGAAGAGGATAGGGCAACTGAGGCCATGAAGTTGACATGCATCCCTTTCGATATCTTTGTCATGAATATGGACCTTTTAACTGCAGTTTAGGATCGGAACCCCATCCCTTAACATCTGGAGGAGCCCCTACGATTACTAAAATCATGGTCGAAGATACACTATAGATGAAATCCTCTGCCTTGATATCCAGGATGAGGAAGTAAGTTACTAATGTGTCTATGGAGGTTCTTGAGGCTTTTGAGGGTAATGAAGATCAACTTAAAGGCTATGTCTAACTCCATCATGCGATTGAGGAGATCCTCCCTTCGACCCATGATCCTATTTTTCTTAACTCATAATGTTAATCGTGTAAGTAAATTTCCCTATTTTTTCCCAGCTATTGCCTTTATCTTTCATTCTTTGATGACTGGCTTTTATCTATTCTTGGTCCAGTGAATGAATGAAAGGAGCGAAGGATATCTAGGTATCTTGCTAAGGAAATTCCTGATGAGGACTTAGCAGATAAGAAGAAGAGGTCCAAGAATAATAAATGCTCGAGGTACAATATCTTGGTGGACCTTTCAACTTATGGTGCCAAGTCTTCAAAGGAAGCAAGCCTGAGGTTTGGCCTATGTGAAGGTTAAGAATAGAGCCCACAATTAAAACCTTGCCCTTGATGCAATGTAAGAAAAAACTTCCCATAGAGTCAATTGGTATGTATTTTTTTATTATTCTGTGTTTTGACAAACCCTTTGAGTCATAGGTTAGGATTTATATATATTTGACCTTTCAAGCCTATGTCATGTTTGATAAAGACATGACAGCCAAGATATCATGTTCATATCACTGTGCCAAGTTTTGTGTCTTACTTTTTTCTTCATTTTCCAGGGATCTCTCAAGTATGAATGCATATTCATATTGATCCTTAGATATTTTGTATTTAAGTGTTATTTTTAAATGTTTTTAAGAAGCTTTTAGAATTTTTTTTATAGTCGTTCCAAGGGTATGTCACTCTAACGAGTTTCGGCATCTCGTTAAAACGTGATCTAACGAACTTCGAATGATATAAAATTAGTCTGCTCTGGTTTCTCATTGGAAATCTCGTTAAAAGTTGTTCGAAAGAAAATTATGTCTTCATTTGAACGGGTTCTAATTCGTTTGAATAAATCGACATGAATTTTGTTTTATTGTTAGTTTTAAACTCAATCTTTTCAAGCTTATCTCTTTGAGATTTTTCATCCTATTTAAGACGTACGAACTTGAACTTTTTAGTAATGTATTTTTGAACCTATGTTTGATCAAACACATTAGTTTTTAAAAATGCAAACCTCTTGTATATTTGTTATCACTTGATCAAACCAGAAGAACACATCACTTGTTTAAATCCTTATGGAGTTCATTCTTCACTTCTAACGAGAGGAAAGGAGTTTTTTTAGGCTGGATACCGAGGCAAGTGGAGCTTAATGCGGAGCATTTCTAGATGTGGATCGCTTTATGTTATCAACAATGAAGGAGATCATACTGCAATACTCAGTGGTGTCTAAGTCTATAAGTTTGTTTGTGCCATATATAATTCCTTCGTTGAACAAGTGTTGAGAAGAGTTTTTCTCGAAAGATTTTTTTCCTCATATTGCGTGTGATTATTTGTTTGTATGATTTAGATTCAATGTGTTTCATTCTTAACCTTACCTAAATAATCAAGATATAATTGGATTAAAATTGAACTTGGTTTGTTTGTGAACTACTTTATGGACCACTTTACGTATTTTTTAAATTGCCATCAGAGCACGAATAGTAATTTATTGTGTAGATCCCCATTTCTACTATTTTAGGGTTGTTTGGGTCTCTCTCTCTCTCTCTCTCTCTCTCTCTCTCTCTCTCGATTTTATTTGCTTATTGATAAGAAGCTTTTTGCGTGTGGTCATTGTCTTCAAAAGCCAATATCAAAATTTCCTTGAGTACCTACAAAACTTATCTAAAACAACTCGTATTGCGATACGTACAAGTATCAATCCAACTTCCAAGGTGAAACAATTAACGGGAACACTACCAATTTCATTTTTTTTATTAAAATATTTATTTCTCTTATTTTTTATATATTTTTTTAAAACAATTTCAAGGGAAAATTAACTAATGAATGCTGAAATTATGAAATGACTAAATAACGAAAAATAATGTGCAATCGAGTGTGAAATATGTGAGAAATTCAAGAGATGGGATTACACCGCATTATCAATTATTTTAATTTCTCAATTTATTAATTTGAAATATTTCGAGATAATATTAAATCGATAATCTAACTCTTGTTACAATTATAAATTTAATAATATCGTTTTCAAAAAACCAATTTAAAAATGTCACACGATAAAAAATTAAGAACTACACTAATTTCAACCAAATTACCGGCTAGGATCAATTTAATAAAAACAGTATGGATTCCCAAATTTCAACACTGAATTAATATTCAAATTTTGAAAAAATCTATCTCTATTTCGATTCCTAAATTCAAACATTAATTTGTACAATTAATTTACTAACTCTCGTTACATAAATTAATTGATGACAGTTAAAAAATAATTTTCCTGGAATTATAACAATTAATGAATTTAATTAATTAATATAATATCCTACACAGTGCATCCCACCCCTTGAACAAGGAACTTAGCCAAACATTCTCATGTGTTCATAAACAACAATTAAAATATGTCAAGAAGGATGTAAATTGAAAAGAGAAGAAAGAAATACGAACAAAAAAATTTCCACAAATATGTCTTGAAATGCGCCTTGACCTGCGTTCAATTTCTTCACAATTTTCAGCATTTGATTACAAAAATAAAAATAAAAACTAAACCGAAAATTTATTCTAACACTAAATTTTTTTTTGTATTTTTTTATGTACATAATATACACTGTTTCTCTCTCTATATGCAGTCTCTCTGTGCGTCTTTTCTATATCCCTTATGAGAGTCCTTCTGTTCTCTTTTAAAGCCCATGATCTTGGTTTTATTGGGAGATTTTTTGGGGATTTTATTGAGAAGCCAAGTCAAATATTTATTTTTCAAATGAACAACTCTCCTAGTGCACGTGGTTTTTTTTTTCTTTTTTTGGAGAAGGCTTTGAGTTCCTATTTTCATGGAGTGGCAGGTATGAGCGGGGTTTTGTGGTTGAAAGGGTTAAGTGGGTATGTTGGGTTGTGGATTTGTGGTTCCGTATTTTGTGTTGGAATGTGTTTGAGTCGTATTTGGGTATTACAGAGGTTGGGTTTGGGCTCTGAGTATGGTTCAAAGTGGGTTGGATCGGAACCGGGTAAGATCGGGTTTGGTTTGTGTTGGATTGGAGACGGCCCAACTAAATTCGCTGGTTTCGGTCCGGATTGATGTGCCGGAGCTGGGGGGAAAGGGAATGGGTCGCCGGAGGTTTTTGGGTTTTTGTGGGAGCTCGCCAGCTTCTACTTTCTAGCGCCGGAGTAGCAATAAGTCCGGTGTGGTTATTGTAAATGGGTTGGGTATTGGATGTGGTTATTGGCTCAGGTGGGTCAAGTGCTGGCGAAGTGGTGAGTTGGAAATGGAATGACACCGGGTTTGAGATCACGAGTTAGGATCCCAAGGTGGGAAATGCTAGAACCGAGTTTTGTCAGATTTGGTTTCAGGTGAGAGGTCGTCGGGTAGTCATCGGAGCAGGGTACGAGTTATGGGACTAGTCGATCCTATTTTGGATGTTCCAGGTTTGTGGTTTTTGTTTGCGTGGGTTCTAGCAGGTGGTTTGGTTGTATTTAGGGTTGTGTTTCGGCCGGATCGGATCGAAAAATGACCCTTCAGAAAAAATTCTGATTTTTTCGGAAATAAAATATTTGTTCCGATTTCCTATCCAATTTTTTCGAAAAATCAAAAAAGTTTCCAAATTCGAAAAAAACGAAAAAAATCGAAAATTCAAAAAATATACTAAAAATTCAGAAATTTTGGAAATTCCAAAATTAAAAAAAATAATAATATAGGATTTTCGATTACTCAAAATTCTCATTTTAAAGAAATCGTAAAAAAGATTTAACCCAACATGTAAATACATAAGGATTTAACCATTTTTTTCATTTGTGTAGAGGATAGAGGGATATTCACCTTTTATAAATGACTTTTTTAGGCCTCTCTTCCTCTCCTAGCCGATGTGGGACACATGAAAAAATTAAAAATCGGAAAATATTTCTGAAAAAATCAGAAATAATTCGAAAAATCGGATCGAAAAAATCGGAAAATCTAAAATTCAGAATTATTTCCAATTTTCGATCCAATTTTTTTTGGAAAAATCGAAAATCGGAAACCTTATATACGTTCTAAAATAGAAAAATATCGGATCGAATATCGAAAAAATCAGAATGTTCGGAAAAAAAATGCAACCCTAGTTGTATTGTTAATGGTGGGAGATGAGAGAGATGATGGGTGGAGAAGATGAAGATATCAAATTATTGTGTGTGTGAGGGTGTAGGGGTTAAAGGGTGAGGGTGAATGTGTTTGGGTGTATAAGTGTGTGTGTATTTAACTTGTGCCCTAATAAAAAAATAGACTATCTAAACTAAAAAAATAAAAATAATAACCAAACTAAAAATATCAAATTAAAAAGAAAATAAAAATAGTAAAACCTATTAAATCAAAATGATTTTAAAGAAAAGAAAAATTAAAATCTAATAAAACTAAAAATTAAATTCCAAAAAAAAAATAAGAAAATAAGAAAAATAAATTCCTAAAAACTAATCCTAATCCTAATAAAATAAAATAAATATTAAAAACTAAAAAATTAATAAAAATAAAAATAAAAATAAATCTAATATAAATCCTAAAAATAAAACGACTCAAATAACAATCTAATAAAAATATATAAAATACAAACTGACACACATGGGGCTCGGGTGATGGACTGGACTCGGTGTAGGTAGGGTTGTAAATCGGACTGGGTGAGCCGAGCTTGGCTTGCTCAGGCTCGGCCCGAACTCGCTTACCCGTGATCAAGCCCGAGCTCGGTCCGAACAAATTTTTCCTACCTAAGCCCGAACTCGGCTTATAAATGTTACGGGTTTCAGGCACGATATTTTTTTTGTTTTTAAAAAAGTTTGAATTAGTATTTTTTTTCTTGTATTTTTATCATGAACAAATGTACACACTAAAATCTAATTGATATTTCAGAAATAAAATATATATTTATGAAATATATTAAACTAAAACATGATAAATAAGAGTGAAAACCTTCAAATGCCTATTAAATTTCATGCATTTAGCATTATTTGATCACTAACAAGGACCTATTGTGACTTAAACAATTAATAAATAAAGTACCCATAATGAGATTAACAATTAAATAACAAAAAAGAAAATCTCATGTAATTTAATGGATTATGAAAAATGAAACTTTAAAAAATAAGTAGTAAATGAAATAAAAAACCGAAACCTAATTAAACAATGTTAACATAAATATGTTATATTATATAAATTATTTATTTATTTATTTATTTATAAATTTGAAGTTCGGGCCCAATTTGGGTTTGGCAAAGTTCAGCTCAAGCTCGACCCAAAATTCATTCGGGCTTAAAATTTTGGCTCAACCTCGGCTCGGCTCAAACTCAAATATAGCTCGGTCTGAAAATAGCGGGCCGAACGGGCGGGCTTCGGGCCTCGATGGCTCAATTTACAGGCCTATGTGTGGGTTTAGGCTATGTCTGGGATATGTTAGGGTTACGGGAGAAGGTTTAGGGCATCGGAACTCATCGGTGAAAGGTCAAACTTGACTTCTCACTTCACGGTCTCATTTGATTTATTCGATGCATGCTTTTGATCGCTACTTTATCGCAATTGACTGGATTTAGCACTATTTGATGCTGCGGCTGCGCATTGACCTGCGAAATGATAAAATACCAACATAAGGCCAATTTTATTAAAAACGAGCGATTAAAATGCTTCTATTCGGGGTATAAAATATACACTTTTGGGTGCTTATCATTTATCTTGATGGGTCATTGAAAAAGTACCACTTAAGTTGTTTAATTCAAGATTAAAAGTCTAAATGGCTTCGAACAGTTTTTTGAATAAACTTTTTTCTTAATACAAACAGTCAACACAAGATGTGTAAAAAGTAATTATAAACAAGATATTTCAGGTATTATGTAGCCAAGTTTTGAAAACCAAAACTAAAACAGTTTTAAATCAACATGCCAATAGAAAGGGATGAGAGGAAGATTAAGTACGCAAGTGCACAAAGATTTTTAACGTGGTAAAACCCCACCAAATTGGAAAAACATCCACGTAGGTCTCTACACCTCAAAATAAAAATATACTAAAATAGAGTAATAGATTACAAACAATATACCAGGTCCTCTGGATTATTCTGACTTCTCTCAAGGCTGATGTTATAGATGTTCTCTCAGCTTTCTAACTCCACTCCTTTTAGCTTTACGTCGACTCTTAAATTCCAAAATCTCTCTACCAACACGTTTTAGTGTTGCAGTGTGAAAGTGTTGTGATGTGATGTGCCTAACACATGCATACAACTCACACATACTTATTACAGATTAGATGAGTATCAAATTAGAAACCGTTTTCTAATTCGCAATAGAAAATTCTAAAATCAGTTTGATCGAAACTCTCGCACTTTTTTATCTTTATATTTATCCGCATATCAAGAGGAAATCTTGCTATATAAAAGAGACAAGATCCTAGACACTTTCTTTATTCGAAAATGTACAAATATTTAACAAAATGTGAAATATAAGAAAGTGTAAATCCCCAATCAAGATCTTAACTAGATCTAAGTCTGGATATTCTCAGAAACTGAAATCAGAAATGATTTTGTTGGTTTAGGTTTTGAAAGCAACATAAACATTTTAAAACAGCCAACAAAATAAAGATTTCTTGAAAGAAGAAATCAAACCCAATAATATCTACGTGATATATATCACAGAGTCTCAAATATCAACTTTCTATGAAAGAAAATGAGATTAGAAATGCGTGACTTAGTTGGACAAGAGATTAAGAACTAGAGAGGATGGATCTTCTAAAATCTCAAACTAACTCAACTCTCAGAAGGATTTTCTGGTGAAAATTTGGCTAGAGTTAGGTTAGGGTTTTATTTCTCTCTCTATTTCTTTTTCTCTCTCTCTCTCTCTCCTATCTCTCTCTCTCTCTCTCCCTAGTTTTCTCTCAGAGGTGAAAATGATCCAAAGATTGTAAAAGTTGCACTGAGTCCTATTTATACTAGAGCATGGAAGGCTCTGGAAGGACGAAGCAAATCATCGATCAGGATTGAATAAAAATGATCGAAGTAAATCTAATGGCTAATGATGCACCGCTTTTAAACATACTCTGATTAGTTCAAAGGGTTAACACATGGATCGCTTTGGAAGACATGTAGACCATCGATAAAAATGATCCAACGGTTCAAGTAAAGACATAGATGTGTGAGGTAAAGAAAACACAAATCTAAACGTTATAATACCAACACATGTAAGGCTAAGATTAACTAAAAATGTGTGTTTTTGAAGTTGAAAAAATTCAAATTTACCCCACAATATTATCTAGCGCTTTCGATTTCTATACAAGCAAAGTTTTAGGCACTTAGGGAAATTATAAAGAAGCCCCAAAACTTTATAAAGTCCAATTTTAAATGTTTAAAAAATATTTTAAAAATTCCAAAAATTATTTAAAATATCCCAAAAATTGTGGAAAATCATTTTAATGGGATTTAACACACACTCCCATATTATGAAGAATGCAACACATAAATGCAATCCTATGCGAATGTGTTGGTGTTCTACCTTTAGGAACTTTATAGTAATTCAAATATAGAGTCTGAAGGATTTTTGGTAGACTAAGATATGACTCAATTATGTCACTATTTCCAAACTAGATGAGCACCTATATAATATAGACTCAAGTGAGTCAAAGATATAAGGTACTTCAGTCATGATAATTATAAGTTATCCGATGGGTTTAGTGATGATGATGATTTTAATATTTGAGATGAGTTTAAGATCTTTATAACTGCACTGATAGATTATTCAAGTTCAATTTGAAACTTATAAAAAGGATAAAATTTCTTGAAAAATAGAATTTATTCTTAAAAGGTGACAATTGATTGTTGCAAAATATTCAAACTCAATGTGACATTTTGTTTGATAAGCTCAAGGACATGAAACGTGATTTCCAAAATTTAGAAGTGTCCAAAATCGGGAGTGATGATAGAGTTTTAGAAAAATAATTAAAGGACTTTAAGATGAGTGAGGCTAGGGTGAAAGAACGTGCTATTGAGAATAATGATAATTCGATAAACATTTTGAAGGTACGTTTGAAAACTCTAAGGTTCATGTTGTCTTACATTGAGGGAGAGTGAGATAACCTTCTAGGAATTATTAAAAATATAAAAAAAAGTGTCCCTAACACTACACTAAATCCCACAAATTGTCACCCCTAGGGGATCACGGCCCAAAGTCGCGACCACGTCAACTTTGGCATGACCATATCCATGACCCAGTGTGGTCATGGATGCTCTTGGTAGTGGTCACAAACCAAATCCCTAACCAATGTGGGTCACGGACTTCGGCCGTGACCAGGTCGTGACCATCACGATAGAAAATTCTCACCAAAATTCTCTCCAAGATTGATCATGGTAGCATCACGGACAAGGGCCATGACCAAGGCCACGATGCACACCCATTGGGTCACAGCTTTGGGCCATAACCACGTGGTTGCCTACACGCTGATGTGGAAAACAATTAAGGGTCATAGTATTGGGTCACGACTTTAGGACATGACCAAGGTCCTTATACTAAAACCATTTGCCTCCATTTCATTTCTTTCTGCATCAATCTCTCTCTTTCTCTCTCTTGCATTTCGACTATTTGCATTCCCACCGTTAAACCCAAATTTCGGCTCCTAATCTATCTCTCAATCTCGAAGGTAAAACCTAATATTTTTATTTTTTTATTAAACCCTAATGTATATGTATGTGAATATGTGTGTATTTATATGTATGTGTGTGTATATGTGTGTACGTGTGTACATGTGTGTGTGTGTGTGTGTGTGTGCGTGTGTGTGCATGTGTATGTGCATGAATGTGTGTGTATTTTTGTGTATGTGTGTGTAAGTGTGTATAATTTTTTTTCAAAGAAAAAGGGATGTTTTATAATTTCATATTTTGATTGGGCATGTTATATTTAGGGATTGAAATTTATTGGGAATTGTTAACATTGATTGCGAATTGTTATTTAGAGTTTGAAATTAATTAAGTATTATCGGTATTGACTAAATGCGGTTACTGAGGGATTAAAATAAATTGCATTATTTAAGGGTATTGTAATTTAGGGCCTAAAATTTATTTAGAGTTTGAAATCAATTGAGTATTATTAGTATCGACTGAATGTGGTTACTTAGGGATTAAAATAAATTCTATTATTTAAGGGTATTATCATTTAGGGCTTGGAATTTGTTTAGATTTTGAAATTAATTGAATATTTTAGGTTTCGTACCCACCGACTCAAAATCCTTTACATTCTTAAAACCTTAATCAAATTAATATACCCTTATCAACTAATAGTTATTAATTAATTATATCCCTTAATTGGAGGACTCATATTCATGCCCTCTTATATTTTTCTCAGGAAAAATGAGGCACGGTGATAATCACTGGAAACAAGAGTGGGAGAGGTTGCAATTGGACTGCATATGTAACCTTTTTATTAGTGAGCACCATATAGAGGGTATTCCTATTTATAAGTAGGAAAATAAAAAGATCGAACAGTGTAACTAACTTGTAAATCGTGGAGTTAATCTCCAACAAGATTACATGCTAAATCATATTCTATTTTCCCTCCAAAAAACTGAGATGAAGTTATACAAAATATATTTCACACACGTAATCTCGACTTAACCCTAAACTTGGTTATGTTGTTGGAGAAGGCAAAAAAAATTGACTCGTTATGGATACAACTGCATAAAGGGAGCATAAATTGTGATGTCAGGCGCCATATGCACGTTAAATTTAATTTTGCAAACAATTTGAAAAGGATGGGATTCTGAGTTCATGTCAAGGATATCTGCACACCAATCATAGATCCCTTCGTCCTAGTTGTCCATGTGAAAAAATTCATAGGTTCTTAAAAATAAATATCGAATGGATGGAGATCAGACAGATTGAGCATATTTTAAAGTTTTACTTTCAAGAGGTATATATATATATATATATATATATATATATATATATATATATATATATATATATATATATATATATATATATATATATATATATATATATGTAACAACCCGCATAATTTTGGGCTATTTTAATTAATATCTGGAAAATTGAGGAAAATAGTTTTTGATAAAATTATTTTTATTGCTCAAATATGTTGGTTATTATTTTTAAAGGCGATAATTTCAAACGGTTTCGAAATCGGAGTTAAAACGGATTTTTAAATGATTTTTAAATATTTTTAACTCTTGGAATTCTAAGTCGGCGAACATTAAGTAATTTTCAAGAGTTGTTTTGACTTCCAACTCTTCATTTATTTGCCTTATTTAAGGGAGTCTTTTGGATTCCAACTCTTCATTTCTTTGCATTATAAAAGGAAGTCGTAGGCAACTTTTTAACCTACTTTTGGCACAACTTTTGGCAGCAAATATATTTTATATTCATCTCCTTTTTAATTATATTTTAGCCCTTGAGATTTGTGAGTTCCAACCTTAGATTAGAGGTGTTCTTAGGGCTATTTTGTTGGAAGTTCTTGGAGAAGCTTTTGTAGATCTTTTGTGTTGATCTTGAGGATGTGATCGTTGGTTTCTCATCATGGTTTGAGGTATGGGGTTTTACACAATATGCTCCTTAAATCTCGCGAGTGTCATTCTCTTTGAATTCTTGTTTAATTGAACTCATATTTGAATTGATAAATTCATTGAAATATGGAAAATAATTGTTGAAATTATTTTGATTCATGTGGTATCATTATATTGTTGATGAGAACATTGTCATGAGATTTTAATATGGCACGGATGTTGGGCACCCGCCAAAATTCCTATTTCCCGGGCTATGGCTTGATAAAGCATATACGGATGTGGTGAGGCCTGGTGACTCGGTTAAAGTGTTGTTGAGAAATTATATTGATAAATGGTTTGAGATTTGCATTTTGATTTGAATATTCGTACTCGTGCTATTACGTTTTATTCGTTGCTAATCTGTATTTGTTGAGCATAATTCTTGTCGTATTGTGTACTTTCCCATATTTTCTTTTAGTGGCAGGTTAGCGCGGATTTTGGGGTGCTATGGAGATTGATTTTAGCGAGGATTGTTTGGGAAAGATTTCTATTATTTTGATGTATAGAGATTTGGAGATTTGTATTTTTATTCAAGTTAGATAGTTGTAATTTTAATTCGAGAGACTTGTTGTAATTGAAGAGATTGAGATTAGTGGGTTTATTTAGATGCTCTATACCTTGTCACTTGTGGATTTGGATTTATTTTATCGCATTAGCGCTCCGTTTGCTCTCCCCGGGCGGGCGGCGTGTTACAATATATATATATATATATATATAAGCATGATTAATTAGTTATAATTTCATATTAAAATTATTTAGTCACTTATGGTTTTTCATTTTTGTAGATAATGTTGGAAGGAAACAACCCAAGGGTACCAAGTGACAAAGTGACACCACAATGAGGTTCACCATTTTGTGCATAACCAATGGTTACCTCCTCACCAAGTCCAACTTCAGGCATTTTGACGCCCTCATCCAGAACTCTCGTCGCTCCACCACCTCCATCTGACGCTCTTGACGCCTCCCGCTCAATCCAAAAGAAGCCCACTGGGTTCTCCGTTCTCAAGAATAACCCGATGGACGATAGGAATGACGTGATGAACTTTAAACACTAGTGTTTGTCACTGGGAAAATTGAACATGGGAGTTTGTGGACTAGACAACTGGAACCTTGCTGATCAAGCCGTCAAAGATGACATATATGATAAAATCTACAAGTATTTCTCATATCTCGATCGTTCCAAGAATAAGGTTCTAACTCGGGTTATTGAATCATTGAGGACATACAGGAGAAACCTTTGGAAGAAACATTTCCTAAAGGAGGCAGCGAGCTCTGATATTTTGTCTTTGAAAGAGAGAGTGCCTCCCAATGTTAAAATGCCAGTGGAGCAGTGGAATAATTTTTTGGAGAATAAGGCAAAGGAGAAAAAGTTGGTGCAAAGGGAAAAAATAGGGTATATAAAACTGATATCCACAGGATGGGATCGAAATCATATGTGGATTTAAATAATTAATGGGGGATTAGGACAAAGGATGGTTCAGATGCGGGTTAAAAACCAAATCGGTCCAACTTATTCGTTCATGCTAGATTGGACAAAGATAATAAATTCCTGTCGCACTTGGCTAAGACGCTGGAATCAATAGAGGCCATAAAGAATAAAACCTGTTTGAACCCTAATGATTACTTTGACCTTGAAAATGAGGCCCTAACCTAGACCTTTGAAAAGAACAAAAGGGGGAGGACGAGAGGTATTGGTTCACATATGCCAAAAAAAATTCAACACATTGCACCTCTCGTGGATGAGTTTTCTTTGGTCAAGGTTCATCTCTCGTCCAATCAGGAACGACAATTCAAGACTGACAAGGATGTACTAGATATCAAAACTAACCTGGGAATGTTAACGAATCAAATTAGTCAATTTGTGTCCGATTTTTGAAATTATGGGGTCCTAATGGCGCCTCCTCAAGGTTACCCTTAACCTATTCCTCAAGGGTTCCCCTATCCTTCCCCTTTAAGTTTCCCTTCCTAAATGCTGCCTCATCTAATATTCCCCTCCTAAATGCAGCCTCATCCAACATTCCCCTCCCAAATGTTGGCTTATCCAACATTCCCCTTCCAAATTCCGACACCTTCAACATTACCTTTCCCCGTGCCTTCGCCTGTCACGGAACTTGGATCATCATCAACAAATCATGGCGACTTTGGAGAAAAGTGCTATATCAAAGACCTGCGAAATACGAGGACCCACCTTTGGAGAGGGGTGAGGCTTAAATACTAGTAGATGAAATATACAATGGCCGCGGAGATGTACCCGTGCATGTTGAAGCGGAGACTAGATGGAATTGATGAATTTTGTAAACTTTTTTTTCTTGGCAATTGTTGGCCAAGTTCTAAAAAAAATTTCTTTTGTTTCAGTTGTAATAACATTTTTTTGTTGCAGTTGTAGCAATATTGGTATTGTTTCAGTTGTAAATATTTTGGTTTTGTTTCAGTTGTAATAATTTTTTTTGTTTCAATTATAAGAATATTGTTTTGATTTCAGCTATATTAATATTTTCTAACCTATTACTACAGGAGTGAAATTTAAAGATTATTACATGGATTTCCCGCAATACAAAGAGTTAATGGGAGAGACTAATCAAATAACAAATAGTCATATAATGGCTTTCAAGACTTTGTTAAATACGCTTCTAAAAATCTTTAAAGTGACAATATTACGTGTTCGTGCACCCATTGTATGAACAAAAAATATAAGTCACTGGAAGACGTTGAGTTGCATTTAGTAAAGTGGGGAATCTTTCAAGACTATAAAATATGGACGTACCATGGTGAAAAAATGTACCTTATGTTCCAGAAGAATTTTCGGTACCCGACCACGTATCGGAACCCTAACGAGTGGAAGTGGTACATGATTCACCAACACATTGTCCATTGACCGACTTAAATGATGTTGCTTACAGACTTCACAACCATAAAAACCACCAACCTATGGATACAAATTATGCGCATTATCGCCAACTAAATGAAAATTTTGATGTTGAACTTCCAGGAGATCGAGAATACATATGGTTGAAAGTTGATGCGGCTAGACCGTTGTATAAAGAATTCAGTGAAGATGACTTAGTATTATATGAAATGATTAGTTTGTATAATTTGAAGCGTCAATTTGGTTTTTCTGGGAACAGCGTAACCATAAGTGGGTTAAAGATATTCTCCCAAAATAGAACACATTACCATACAATTATCCTATCATGAAGAAGAGCTTGAAGGGTTTGGGATTGAAATACAAATATTTTCATGCAAGTATGATTGTATATTATTCCACAATGAGCATGAAGAGAAGGATCAATGTCTTGTATGCAGTGAGCCTAGAAATGTGGTTTAAGAGAATGGAAAGAACAAAGCTACAGAAAATAGCAAGTGCTCGTAAGTTCCACAAAAGGTTTTGAATTATTTTCCACTTGGGACACAGTTAAAATGTTTTTTTTTTGTATTTTTGATAGTGGATGCCATGACTTGGTATGCTCGATGCGAGGAAGGGGAGAATCAAATGCGTCATCCGGTTGATTTACCAATTTGACAAATTTCAAATGCACAACACCATCAATTTACAAAGGAATCGTGCAACATTCAGCTTCCACTCTCAAACGATGGGTTTAACCCTTTCGGTAATTTAAGTAATATTCAGAGTTATTAGCCAATTCTCTTGTTGCCTTTAAGTCTCCCTTCGACACTATGCATGAGAAAGGAGCTCATATTGTTATCTTTGTTCATACCGGGGTCAAAGGCTACTAGAGATGATATTGATATATTCTTAGCACCAATAATCAAATAACTTAAAGATTTATGGGGAAAAGGTGTGACTATGATAGACTCTCATAAGGGAGACGAGTTCGCACTTTAAGTAATGGTGCTATGGGTGATCCACGATTTTCCAGCTTAGGGGACCTTGTCGGGTTGTAATGCTCATGGTTATTATGGATGTCCCATATATGGGGAGGAAACTGAAGCCTGTTAGCTAAAATATAGTAGTAATATGAGTTATATGGTTCATCATAGATTTCTGTCAACCAGTCACCCTTTTAAGAACGACATGTCTAAATTTTTGCCTGTCGCTCACGAGTGCAGAACACCACAAGATCGGCTTTTCGGTAAGCAAATCGAGGAGAAGGTGATGACTTCGACTGCAGGGAATATGTATGTAGGAAAACACCTCCAGTTTGTAAACCTAAAATGTAAAACTAGGGGGGATCCGAACGACTCTAATAAAGCAAAGTCGTGGTTCAGGTGATCAATGTTTTTTTATTTGTCCTATTGGAAAGATCATCGTGTAAGGCATGTTGTTGATGTGATGCACCTAGATAAGAATGTCACAGAACCTCTGATAGGTACATTTCTGAGTGGATTTAATTCCAAATATGGAAAGAGAGTCCACCGAGATCTACACGATATGAAAATAAATAAGAAATTGTGGTTAACAACATTCTTACAACATGAAGAATTTCTACCCCCTGAGCAGCTTTAAATTTGACTACAAGTGAGAAGAAGATCCTCTTAGACACGTTGTTCAACTTGCAGACTCCAACCGATTATTCTGGTAATTTATGTAGGGTAGTAATCTACCAAGAAAATGACTTAAAATATTGTAAGTATCCGGTACGTAAATCTAATTAAACCCTCTATTATTTTAGCATTGATTTTCTGAACACAAAGATCTCCGTCAGGCAATTATGCAAATCAATTTGTGTTTTAACCTACTTTGTGCCAAAGTGGTAAACATAATGCACATTAAAGCTGTAAAATCAACTTTAGCCGAGATAATTTGTGTATTGGAGAAATATTTTCCTCGATCGTTCTTCGAGATCAGCTTCCAATTGCTTGTGCATTTATGCGAAGATGCTTTATTATATGATCCCGTTAGGTATCGTTGGATGTATCCTTTTGACTTTTTGATAAAAAGATTCAAAGCTAACATATAGAATACACGGTATGTTAAAGGGTCAATTGCTGAAGAATACGTAACGGTGGAATCATCATTATACACTAAGGAACATATGCCAGAACAAAAGGTGAGGAGGTTCAATCCTCGTGGAGAATGAGTGATCAAGGAACCTACCAACTTTGAGGACGAATTATCGTTTGGGAACCCTAAAGAGGTGAAACTCACAAATCTATAATACGAGCAAGCAACTCGTTATGTCTTCGAACCAGAGGATGAAGTCGAAGATTGGAGAGAGTGAGTATCTACTAAATTCTTCTTCTTTGATTATACGGTTTTTTATATTGTATAGTCTAAACTCTAAAATTTACTGGTAGGAAGTATGAGAATTAAATTTCCCAAAATCAAAGGAAAAATTGCACGACATGTGATTCTAGGGCATGGGTGTCAAAAGAGGTAATTTTCACATCTTATGTGTGCGGTTATTTATTCATGTGTGGTAAAAACATTCCCTATTACAAATTCATTAATAAATTTAGCTTCTAAAAAGAGGTGATGTCCCTTCCAGACTTGTCAAAAGGTCCTAATTTTCATCCAAAAGAGTTTAATAAATTTCTCACCAATGATTTTGAGTTCATTTCATATCCAAATGAGGAAAATCTTTTGACGCAAAATAGTGGAATATCAATTTTAGCCTTGACCGCCTATATCGCTAGCAAAAGCATTAAAATCCAAAGAATACAGTGCTAACCTATTATGGGATAATCCAATAAATACTAAAACTTCATTACTTATATTTTGTATAAATCGTATTCTATTGTGATTGGGTAAAGGTGGAGGTCACAACGAATGCTTGTAAAGTTGATCCCGACTCCAAACTTACTATAGTAGATTTATCAAAGTTGAAAAGTAAAGATCGCATAGTAGACAAGCCTTTTATTTATGGCTTTCAGTGCGTAAAGAAGGTATTCTACTCGAATTGTATAAATGATGGTGATTGGTTTATTGTTGTGCTTGCAGCAAAGGGTTTGACTACTCGAGTAGATGCATTAAAGGCTCCAAAAGAGTTCCATTCAACTCTTCATGACAACCTTAATTTGAGGGATCTTTTATTTGATTTAGAGGAAGATTGAGTTTCAAAATAATACTTTAGCCTGGTAAATCTTATTTGTATCCTAATATGATATTGTCATTGTATTAGCGATTTACTCTGATGTATGAATATTTAGTTACTTTTACGAATGTTTAATAGGATTCATTAAATTAACTTTTGATAATATGTTATGTTCAGTCGAATGTTTAGTTACTTTCAAAAGACGCTCGGTTTGAGAATAAAGTCATTTGAGTTTGTGATTAGATCAAGTTGACCCGGCTAAATTTCCACGTGTTACTGCATATATATATTTGTTGATCAGTATCATTGATGCAGTCTTCATAAAATAAAGTCAAATTAGCTTCATTTTATTAATATTGTATTAAAGAAACTAATCAACAAATGTACATTTAAAAGAATGCGTTGGGGGCTCCAACATCTATTCGGTCTAATCACACATTCAGAAGACTCTCTTTAATGGCCTTCTTAGATCGCAGGAACCATGTACTCTTTACTTTAACTGAAGTAGTTATATAATTGATATGCATTATCTTTTAAATCTTTTACATGATAGAAGGAGTACGAGATAATTATTGGTTATTGTCTTGTTGTTGGATAGTATGTTAGAAAGAGTACGAGATAATTATTAGTTGTTGTCTTGTTTTTGGTTTTTGGTTGTTGGATAATCACGGGACCCCCGGTTTGAGAGCACAACGTTAATATCAAAATATCTAGACATTGGCTTAAAAAGAAGTCGTTAGGGGGCCAAACCCCGAAACACTCCCAAATGGCACCAACACATCGCACGGGACCAATGTAACATGTAGGAACTAATTGTGTGGTCAGGGGACCCCCGATTTGATAGTACTATGATCATCTGAGAACATATAGACTTAGCTTTAAAAAATGTTGTTAGAGAGCAAAACCCTGAAACACCCAACAAATTGCCCCGTAAGAGGCACCAACACCTTGCACGAAACCAATATAATTCGTAGGAACTATTCACGTGGTAAAGGGACCCATGATTTTAGAGCACAACAATTATATGAGAAATATTTAGACTTATGCTTAAAAGCATAAACATGCCGTTAGAGAGAGAAACCCCGAAACACACCCTAAACAGCCCCGAGAGAGGCACTAACACCTCGCACGGGACCAATGTAACTCGTAGGAACTGGCCCCATGATCAAGGGACTCCTAGTTTGAGTGCATGACTATAATTTGATAATATTTAGACTAAGGCTTAAAAACATGCCGTTACACGATGAAACCCCGAAACACTCCCCAAACGGCTCCATGAGTGGCACCAACACCTCGCACAGAAGCAATGTAGCTCGTTGAAACTGATCGCGTGTTCACGGGGCCCACGATTTGAGAGCACGATGATAATTTGAGAATATCTAGATTTAGTCTTAAAAACATGCCGTTAGAGGGTGAAACCCCGAAACACCCCCCAAATGGCCCTGTGAGAGGCACCAACACTTCACACAGGAATAATGTAGCTTGTAGGAACTGATCGCGGGGTCATGGGACCCTTGATTTGAGAGAATGACGATAATTTGAGAATATATTGAATTAGGCTTAAAAATATGCCGTTAGAGGGAGAAACCCCAAAACACCTCCCAAACGGCCCCGTTAGAGGCACCAACACCTCGCACGAGACAAATATAGCTCGTAAAAACTCATCGCGTGGTCATGGAACCCTCGGTTTAAGAGAACAACGATAGTTTGAGAATATCTAGAGTTAGGCTTAAAAACAAACTGTTAGAAGGAAAAACCCTGAAACACCCCCCAAATGGCCCAATGAGAGGCACCAGGAGCTCGCACAGGACTAATATAGCGCATAGGAACCGACTGCGTGGCATGGGACCTTGAGTTTGAGAGAAAGGGGATAATTTAAGAATATCTCAACCTAGGCTTAAAATAATATACATGCAGATAGATGGCGAAGCCCCGAAACACCCCTCAAACGGCTTCATGAAAGGCTCCAACACCTCACATGGGAATTTTATCTCATAGGAACTGACCGGTTCCCGATTTGAGAGCATGGTGATAATTTGATAATATCTAGACTTAGGCTTAAAAACATGTCATTATTGGACTAAACCCCCGAAGCACCCCCCAAATGGTCCCTTCAGTGGCACTAACACCTTGAATGGGACCAATATAGCTCGTAGGCGCTGACCGCGTGGTCACAGGACCCACGGTTTGAGAGCAATGAGATATTTTAAAAATATCTATACCTAGGCTTAAAAATATCCCGTTAGAGGGGTAAACCCCTATCCCCCTCCAAACGGCCCCGTGAGAGGCATCAACACCTCGCACGAGACCAACGTTTCTCATAGGAACTGACCTCGTGGTTATGGGACCCTCGATTTGAGAGCATGGTGATAATTTGATAATATCTAGATTTAGGCTTAAAAACAAGCCATTATAGGGTGAAACATCGAAACACCCCTCAAACGGTGCCGTGAATGGCACCAACACCTCGCACGGGACCATTATAGCACGTAAGAACTAATTGCATGGTCACGAGACCCCCAATTTGAGAGCACAATGATAATTTGTGAATATTTAGACTTAGGCTTAAAAATATACCGCTAGAGGGCGAAACCCCGAAACACACCTCAAACGACCTCGTGAGAGGAACCAAAATAACGCACGGGACCAACGTAACTCGTAGGAACTGATCTCGTGAATCCCCGATTTGAGAGCACGGTGATTTTTTTAGAGTATCTACACTTAGGCTTTAAAACATGTTGTCAATGGGAGAAACCCCAAAGCACCTCCCAAACGGCCCCGTGAGAGGCACCAACACCTCTCACGGGACCAATATAGCTCGTAGGAACTCACCGTGTGGTCACGGGAACCCCGATTTGATAGCATGAAGATAATTTGAGAATATCTTGACTTAGGCTTAAAAACATGTCGTTATTGGGAGAAACCCCAAAACACCCCCCAAATAGCCCCGTAGGTGGCACCAACACCTCAGATGAGACCAATGTAGCTCGTACGAACTGAGAGCGTGGTCACGGGACCACTAGTTTGAGAGGACAGTGATAATTTAAAAATATCTAGACTTAGGATTAAAAACATAAACATGCTGTTAGAGGGCGAAACACCCTCCAAACGGCCCCGTGAGAGGCACTAACACCTCGCATGATACCAATGTAGCTCATAAGAACTGACCGCGAGGTCACGAGACCCCTGATTTGAGAGGATGATGATAATTTGATAATATCTAGACTTAAGCTTCAAAACATGTCGTTGTGGGGAAAAACCCGGAATCACCCACCAAACGGCCCCGAGAGTGCCACCAACAACTTGCACGGGACCAATGTAACTTCTCGAAACTGATTGTGTGGTCACATAACCCCTATTTGAGATAACGATGATAATTTAAGAATATCTAAACTTAGGATTAAAAACATGATGTTAGAGGGTGAAATCCCTAAACATCCTATAAACGGCCGGTGAGAGACACCGACACCGACACCTCTTACGGGACCAATGTAGCTCGTCGAAACTGATCGTGTGGACATGGGACCACAAGTTTGAGAGTACGCGATAATTTTAAAATATCTAAACTTAGGTTTTAAAACATGTTGTTAGAGGACGAAAGCCCAAAAAAGGCCCCCAAACGGCCCCGTGGAAGGCACCAAAACCTAGAACGACACTAATATAGCTCGTAGGAACTGATCGCGTAGACATGGGACCCTCGATTTGAAAGCACAAAGATAATTTTAGAATATCTAGACTTGGGCTTAGAAATATGTCGTTATAGGCTGAAACCCCGAAACACACCCGAAACATCCCCGTGAGTGGCACAACACCTCGTACGGGACCAAGGTAGCTCATAGGAATTGACCGTGTGGTCATGGGACCCTCAGTTTGAGAGCACATAGATAATTTGAAAATATCTAGACTAAGGCCTAAAAATATAAACATGTCGTTAGAGGGTGAAATTTTGAAACACCCTCCAAATGGCCCCGTGAGAGGCACCAACACCACGCCCGGCACCAATGTAGCTCGTAGGAACTGATAATGCGATCAAGGGACCCCCTATTTAAAAATATGGAGATAATTAGATAATATCTAGACTTAGGCTTAAAAACATGCCATTGGAGGGTGAAATCCTGAAACACCCCCCAAACAACCCCGTGAGAGGAACCAACACCTCACACGGGACCAATGTATCCCGTTGGAATTGATCGTGTGGTCACAGACGTCCGGTTTTAGAGCAAAAATTAGAGAATATCTAAACATAGGATTAAAAATATGCCGTTGGAGGGTGAGACTCGAAACACACCCCAAACGACCTCTTGAGAGGCACCAACACCACGCACAGGACTAATATAGCTCGTAGGAACTGACTGCGTGGTCATGGGACCCTAGGTTTGATATCACGATGATAATTTTAGAATATCTCAACTTAGGCTTAAAAACATGTCGTTATAGGGCGAAATCCCAAAACTCTCCCCACGACCTTGTGAGTGGCACCAACACCTCGCCCGAGATAATATAGCACGTAGGAACAGACTTCTTGGTCACGGGACCCACGATTTGAGAAAACAACACTAATATGAAAATAACTAAACTTAGGGTAAAAAAGTAGAAACATGCCCTTCGAGGACGACACCCCAAAACTCCCTCCAAATGGGCCCGTCGGCGGTACCAACACCTCGCACTGAGCGATGTGGCACATGGGAACTGATCAGATGGTCAGGGGACCCCTGGTTTGAGAAAATGGTGATAATTTGATAATATCTAGACTTAGGTTTCAAAGAATGTTGTTATAGGGTGAAACCCTGAAAAATACCCCAAACAGCCCAGTGAGTGGAAGCAACACCTTGAACGGGACCAACGTAGCTCATAGGAACTGATGATACGAGAAATTAGCCATGAGGCATTCTCATACCAGCAAGTATAAAGTAACGTGTGTAATAAACAAGTAAAGAAAGTAAATAGAGAGAAGACAAGATATAGAGTGGTTCGGCCCCCAAAATGGGCCTACATTCACTGTGTTGCTCCATTCTCATTATGTGCGTTGCATTGTACAATATAATCATGCCTAAAGAGGCGTACAAGTATGAGAATAAGGGTGAATACATGGCAGTACTGGAGATTCCGGTGAGCCCGGGAGGTAGCTGGGATGTAGATTGTGTCTCCAAGAGGTATGTTGAGGTTGTATAGAGAGAATTTGTATTGTAGAGCCTGTCCCGGATGGGTATGGAATCGATCCCCCCTTACCTTCTAGGTGTGGTCCTCTATTTATGAGGAAATGCGTTGAGTCACATGCCCTGAGCACGTGGCATATACCAAGTCTGCAGCAGTTGTGGATGAGGGGGGTGCAGTAAACCATATGGTGTAGTGATGCGGCCTATAATGGACAGGGCCGCATCCTATGCCATCTGGTCCTGAATGGATCATGCCGAGTGAGTTCTGGCCGCGCCCTGAGTGAGGTTTTGCCGCGGCCTGTATGACCTAAGGCCTGCGAACTGAGAAGAGTATATGCCGCGGCAGGGTGCTATATTTGTACTATCAATAATATCCCAAGACGTAGTGCCAAGGGAGATCAATTGGGACTGCGGCGAAGTAGCCTAGGTGCCGCGGTGCTTCCAAAGCGACGATTCGTCTTCCGCGCTCCCTTATATAAATTGTTTCTGGTCATGGACTTCATTATGTTTCCAAAACTTTTGAGAGCACATCGAGAGCGAAACTCTGTACTTTCTTTCTTGCATATTCCGGCAACCTTCTGAGGCGGTGTGTGGCGCTTCAAGGAGGCCTGTAGCTGATCATTGCGAGTTTCTTCATTTCCAGGTGACTTTTCAACCACCATATTTTCGTAAAAGCCTTTGAAATTTACGGTTTTCTTCCCTTTTGATATGATTTTGCTTTTTCTGGTTCATTTGCTAGAAATCTAGGGTTTTGTTTGTACGTTTTTCCCTTTCTCACATATGCTACATATGAAATACATACAACTGTTCTTGGTGTTCATAATCAAACTCTTCGTATTCTGTGAGTTTGATCCTAAAAAACGACTAGAATTTAGATAATCAATTGTTTAGGATAGGGGCCGCGGCATGGTAGGATTTCAATAATCATTCCCGTGAACTGGTACAATCTTTCTGCGTCATACCGTGCCAAATAGCCGCGGTCCCTCAAATTATCATCCGCGGCATCAAATCACCACCCTTGGCAGTCTCGAACAGCCTTAACTCTGAAAAATTAGGAATGGCCGCGGCCAGGAATGCCTTAAAGCAATTCTATCTTATTACCGCGGAAGATTATGTTCCTCTTGTGATATGGAGGTCGTCGCGGCTAGTTGGGACAGTACGATCCCATAAGTAATAGAGTTTGCCCATTAATAACTGTTTTAGGGAAATAATTCCAAAGACGTTTTTAATACTTAAAAATTCCCTTCTGCGGCTTCTTGAAGTATTACAAACCATACTGGCTGCGGCACCTAACTGCGAACTCTGCTTTTTAGGTACTGTTGAAGCCATATGAGCTTTGACCCAGACGAGTTCCTGAGAGGTTTTTGGGCAAAGCATTTTGGGACCTCTCCCCCCGAGCTTACTTTCGTTCCCCCTCTAAGATCAATAGGGCCTTGCAAACTAAAAGATTGCCCAAACTGCGTGATAATTGACTCAGAATCCGCGGACTCTGCATCTGGGAAGGATTTCCAATCTCCGTCGATGGAAGAGGAAGCCAACTCAAGTACTCATCCAATGGGTGTAGGAGACAGTGTCGCGGCTGTTAGAAATAATCCAGGAGGTATATCTGGGAGGGCAGAGAGACCCTTGGCCACACTCGATATCTGCGGCTCAATGACCCAAGAATGGGTTGAGCAGGTGGCTGAGGCCTTCGAATTTCCAAAAAATTTGACCTGCTCAGGCCCTGTCGCAAACCAAAGACCGTGAACGGTTCTATCTGATGATGGAATTTGCTTCCCTCTATACGCCTTCATTTACGGGTTGTGGCTGCCTATTCCAGTTCCTATCCGCCGCCTTTTTCTGGCAATGAAACTGGCCCCAGCACAGTTGGACCCTAATGGTTGGAGAGCCATTCTCGCCGCAGTTGTCCTTTGGGAAAACTCGTTCAAAAAAGACATCACGCCCGCGGAGTTCTTTCACTTCTACCGTCCAAAGGAGAACTCAGTAAAGTTCGAGGGCTACTATTACCTCTCTAGCCGCGGCAGGGACGAGACCCTTTACACTGGGAGACCGACCAGTGTGAAAAATAGGAAGGGGAAATATTTCTATATCTCCGGCAAAGGCTGGGAGATGCACCCCGAGGAGAATGAAAGAGAGAAGACATATAGAATGCCGCGGCAGTGGGGGTCTCCCTCAAAATTAGGTACAAAACTATAGCCGCGTCCTTTTATTTCACATGTAACTTCCACTAACCTTTGAATTGCCTTTTCTTTCTGCAGCCCTTGACAATCTGCACTTGAACAAGTGGCAGGAAAAAAGAGTTGCTAAGGCCGCGGAAGTTCCTGCTGAACACAAGAAGTTCAGCACACTTATGACGTCAGCAACCGTATTTGAAGCGGGATTTTTCCCAATCAAATCCATTCCTTAACAAATGGGCGCGGAAGGTAATTAATTGTGCCATGACTTTTACTCTGCAGACATTTAATCTCTTGAACTCGAACTCAAGCTATTTCTTTTCAGGTGAAGAAGTTGACAGAGAACTGCTAGCAGCGCAGCTAGCGGAGATGGATGAGCACGCAATTGTCCTAAATAATACGGCACGGAGCAGAAAGAGGAAGAGGTCCAAGGCCAAGGGGCCTGCCGTGGCCCCCTCCGGTGAAAATAATGTTGCCCCTGCCGTAGCCCCTGGCGAAAACACTACTGAACCTGCAGCGGATCAAATGGTTAACGAGAACCTTCCGCATGACCATTTTGATGATGACATAGGGGAAAACCTAGCCGCCGCGAGCTTGATGTCAACCGATGTGCCCCTTCAGTCATCCTCCCCTCCGCCGCCCAATGTTGTGGCAGTTAATGCGAACTTGCCACCTCCTTAATTCCGCGGAGAGTCTGGGCCTGATGGTAGACCAAGGCCCCAATTGAGATAGCCTGACCCCAATTCTTCTTGGGACACTACCGCAAAGGCTGCGCGGAGAATGAAGCGAGCCTTGGATACCGCGGACCTTGACAGGCTAGTGGGAGAAGATCATGATGATCTGGAGGACTGTGGCCTCCACAGCCTTCTGAGGGTACGTACCAGTTGTTATTTAACTTTTGCATCTCATATTTTTCCATATTTTTTCTAACGTCTTCTATTTCAGACCGCGGATGTGATCGTGGTCCAGAAGAGGAAGTACGAGGCCTTGTACAGGTTGAAGGAGGCCGAGAAGAGTGCCCACATCGCGAACTTGCAAGCTGCACGGATTTCTTCTTTTGAGGCAGGGAAGAAGTCTGCTGCCGCGGCTCTTCAGGCAGCCTACATGGACCTTGAGAAAGCAACTAAGGCCAGAGAGGAAGCGAAGGAAAATTTTAAGCAAGCCGCGAAATCCCTAAAATCCTCCCAGGCCCAGACTGCCTAAGCCGCCCGTGTCGCGGAAATTTTAAATGCCAAGATTGCCCTACTCCAACAGAAATATAAAGAGCTGGAAGCCAAGTCCGCCCAAAAAGATGAAGATCATGCCGCGACAGTGAAAAAGTTGGAAGTTGATCACGGTGACGCCCTCCAGCTAGCCATAGATCATGCCATGGAGTCATTCAAAGGCTCCAAGGACTTTTTCCATATCAATAACAGGACATATCTCCGCGGCTACCAGAAGTTGCGTCAAAGATTTATTAAGAGGTTCCCTGAGGCGAAGGAGGAGGTTCTTGCCTGGAAGTTAAGCGATGCCGAACATCAAGAGTGCATCGCTGAACTTAAGGCCGCAGCAGAAGAGAGAGTAGGGCTCAGGGCTGAGGCAGAGGCTGAGGCAGCGGCTGCGGACGGAGAGACTGAGACTGCCGTGCGCAGAGAAGAGGCTGATGATGATGATGACGCAGTCTCTTAATCTCTTAATTTCTCTATCATTAATACAGGGCTGCATCCCTCCTTTTTATAATCTAACTTCTATTGTGGATGCGGCCTTCATCCTGTAACCTTTGGCTATTAATACCAAGGCTGCGGCCATATTTTTACCACTGACTGCTTGGTATTCCTTGCCTTTTTTTTACATTTCATTTTTTACATTGCTTGCCATAATGAATGTTGTACGTAACTGCCTCATTTTTTAAAATGCATCCGTGCCTTGATAGACATAACGTTTTAAGTCCGCGGACAGAGATCCATTGCTTCGTAGTATGATTATTTGTCAGCGTCCGCGCCCACATAAATGGTGCCATTTTACTCCCGTGGGATGACTGTTGCATCACAAGGCCGCTGTGTGCAAGCCGCGGCCCTTCATTATGCCGCGTCATGTAAACGTCTTCACTTGATTATCGCGGCCTTGATTTCAAGGCTGGGACTTGCTGATTGCATGGGTCCCCAGCTGCTTTCATTGCACCTGGTTGTCTGAACCGTTTATCTTTTGTCATCCCATAACCAACATGGAACATGTAGAGAAAGCCTTTCCTTAGTCTTGGCACAATTGATATGAGGCATGTATTTTTCTCCACCGTGGCATTTGACACTGTGGCAGGTGTTGTGGTTTTTTCATGCTTCATGAGGTTAGTGCCTCAGCACTTTCATGAAAGAATGGCTCCTAGAGCTCTGCAACCGTATCGGTGGGATGCGGCACATTTCTGGTTTACCCGAACAATGTGCCTCTATAGACATACGTTGATATTTCCAAGCCTTCTCGGGATGGGTCATGTTGCCAGGCCCTAATATGCGAGACACTATCAAGCCTTTCCAGGCTGGGTTATGTTATTAAGCCACCCGCAGCTAATATGTGAGACACTATCAAGCCTCTCCAGACTGGGTTATGTTATTAAGCCACCCACAGCTAATATGCGAGACACTATCAAGCCTCTCTAGGCTGGGTTATGTTATTAAGCCACCCACAGCTAATATGCGAGACACTATTAAGCCTCTCCAAGCTGGGTTATGTTATTAAGCCACCCACAGCTAATATTCGAGACACTATCAAGCCTCTCCAGGCTGGGTTATGTTATTAAGCCACCCACAGCTAATATGCGAGACACTATCAAGCCTCTCCAGGCTGGGTTATGTTATTAAGCCACCCACAGATAATATGCGAGACACTATCAAGCCTCTCCAGGATGGGTTATGTTATTAAGCCACCCACATATGATATGCGAGACACTATCAAGCCTCTCCAGGCTGGGGTTATGTTATTAAGCCACCCACTGCCGATATATATAAGTCCATCCCTGGCTAGATATTATAAACCTCTCAGCTCGATGACACATCCTGAAAGCTAAGAGCGAGCATTATAAGCCCCCGCGGCTAAGTATAATTTCCAAAAGCTGAGAACGGGCATTGTAAGCCCCCGTGGCTAATAGAAGCTCCTTGAATCCTTCGATACTTTCACGAACATGATCATCAGAAGATAAGATACAGTTGCACCTTGTGAGAGGAACTTTTGAGATAATTAAGATTGCAATCCCTCCATAAGTGCATCCCGAAGTAAAATAATCCTTCGAGATAATTTTATTATTATTCCTCTGGAATCTGTTTGAGACAAAAGGCCTTTTTGTGAAATAACAGATTATGAAACCAAGAAAGATACCAGATATGGAAAAATTTGCTAATTCATATATTTATATATGCATGCTTCAGCTAATGACTTTGTTAACAAAACATAAAGTCTTGAGTATTAAGGCTCTAATGATCTTCATAAAACATAAACAGAAATAGTTGAAATTGGAAAGACTAAGGATGAGGTGCGACATGCAGCCTATGTCAGGTCCGGTTGGGTCCTTTATGCATTCTTCAGGAATTGCTGCAGCATCCCTTGCCCAGTTAGCCTTTCAACTTCATCCTTCAGAGCATAGCATTGCTCTATGTCATGGCCATAGTCCTGATGGAATTTGCACCAGGTAGCTTTGTTCCTCTTGTGGGGTGGAGCTCTCAGCTTTTCTGGCCACCTCAAAAGCTTGTCCTCTTTGATGAACTCAAAGATCTCTTCAACCGGGAAAATCAACGGAGTATAGACAGCCGATTTCTTTTCTGATTTCTCTGTTCTCCTTTTCTGACTTCTACTGGTTGATTCCGCGACTTCTTTGACTGTCGCGGCAGGCAAGGCTGGTTGAGTTTTTTCCTCCGCCCCTGCGCCTATATTTTGAGAGGCCGCAGCCTCTAGCATTAGCACCCTCTAAGTCAGGTAATTGACTTGGGTCTGATGTGAGGCATGGCTATCACAGAGGTGACTAAGGTGATTGTACAGTTGCACAATCTCATCCTTGACTTCTGCACTCTGGCTGGATTCTCCTTCCATTTCTGCTCTTGTTAGTCTTTATAAAGTATATAGAATCTGGGATAAAACTAACAGAATTGAGTGATCACAGAAGTATTGGGAAGGAGGGGATGAACTGCTCCATGATATGCTGAGTAGGCCGCGGCAAGTATGGCACACAAGTGCACTGCCGCAGCCCTCTAATGTTATTCACCAAGGTCAAGCGGAAGGCCACTTAAGTCCTTCCCACGGCTACTTTGAACTGCTGTAATAGGTCCGCACTAGTAGGGGTCGCGGCAGGACATGCTGTTGAACTCACAGGCCGCACCCCTGTCTAGGCAGTGGAGAGATCCCATGACAGGAGCCCAGGAACTGACATTTTCTCCCTCAATACGCGAAAAAAACCTATTAGGGTCCATTGATGAGAGAATTCCCTTGCGGTGCGCGATACGACACAACTTCAATTATAACCCCTAGATCATAGGTAGATGGCAACAAAATGGGAGTAAGTACAACCCTTCCCTAATCATCCACCTTTTCGGGACTAAAGTCCACCATGCCTTTCAGCATTATCTAAATGGAGTGATATCACAGGGGTATGCAAAATAGATCCAAAGTCATCAAATGAAGATCCAAAGACAGATCCAGAAATATGAAATACCCGTTAAAGGGGGCGAATGTAAAGCGGAGCCCAATAACCAGTAATCGACCCGTGAGAAGATGATCCATAGGACCCTTAGGGGTCGAATAAGGTGTTTAAGAACTCATATGTGTAGAGAAACAAGATTGAAATATCTCATTTCCCACGGACTGCGCCAATCTGATGATACGAGAAATTGGCCATGAGGCGTTCTCATACCAGCAAGTCTAGAGTAACGTGTGTAATAAACAAGTAAAGAAAGTAAATAGAGAGAAGACAAGATATAGAGTGGTTCGGACCCCAAAATGGGCCTACATCCACTGTGTTGCTCCATTCTTATTATGTGCGTTGCATTGTAAAATATAATCATGCCTAAAGAGGCGTACAAGTATGAGAATAAGGGTGAATACATGGTAGTACTGGAGATTCCGGTGAGCCCGGGAGGTGGTTGGGATGTAAATTGTGTCTCGAAGAGGTATGTTGAGGTTGTGTAGAGAGAATCTATATTATAGAGCCTACCCCGGATGGGTATGGAATCGATCCCCCCTTACCTTCTAGGTGTGGTCCTCTATTTATGAGGAAATGCGTTGAGTCACATGCCCTGAGCATGTGGCGTATACCAAGTCTGCAGCAGTTGTGGATGAGGGGGGTGCCGCAAACCATATGGTGGAGTGCCGCGGCCTATAATGGATAGGGTCGCATCCTATGCCATCTGGTCCTGAAAGGATCATGCCGAGTGAGTTCTGGCCACGCCCTGAGTGAGGTTTGGCCGCGACCTATATGACCTAAGACCTGCGAACTGAGAAGAGTACATGCCGCGGCAGGGTGCTATATTTGTACTATCAGGAACTAATCGCATGGTTGCGGGACCGTCAGTTTGAGATCACAATGATAATTTGAGAATATCTAGACGTAGGCTTAAAAATATGCAATTAGGGGGCGAAACCTGGAAATACTTTTAGATAGCCCCGTGAGAGGCACCAACACCTCGCACAAGACTAATGTACCTCGTAGGAACAGATCGCATGGTAATGGGACCCCCGATTTGAGATCATGATGATAATTTGATAATATCTAGACTTAGGTTTAAAAACATGTACATGGCATCAAAGGCCGAAACCCCGAAACACCCTTACCCAAGTGGCCTCGTGAGAGGCACCAACACCTCACACAGGAATTGTAGCTCGTAGGAACTGATCGATTCTCGATTTGAGAGCATAGCATTAATTTGGTAATATGTAGACTTAGGCTTAAAACTCTACCGTTATTGGATGAAACCCATGAAACACCCCCCCCAAATGGCCCCGTTAGTGGCACTAACACCTCGCACGAGACCAATATAGATCATAAGGATTGACTACATGGTCACGGGACCGACGATTTGAGAGCAAGGAAATATTTCAAAAGTATCTCGACCTAGGCTTAAAAACATGCCGTTATTGGCCAAAGCCCCAACACATACCCCAAACGGCCCTGTGAGAGGCATCAACACCTCTCACGGGACTAATGTTGCTCATAAGAACTGACCTCGTGGTCATGGGACCCTCGATTTGAGAGCATGGTGAAAATTTGATAATATCTATACTTACACTTAAAAACATGCCATTATAGGGCGAAACCCTGAAACACCCCTCAAACGGCGCTGTGGGTGGCACCAACACCTCGCACGAGACCATTGTAGCTCATAAGAACTGATCATATGGTCACGAGACCCCCGATTTGAGAGCACAATGATAATTTGAGAATATGTAGACTTGGGCTTAAAAACATGTTGTTAGAGGGCGAAACCCTAAAACGCACCTCAAACGGCAAAGGGGGAGGATCAAAAACCTCGTACGGTACCAACATAACTCGTAGGAACTAATTGCGTGCTCACAAAACTTCCAGTTTGAGAGCACGATGATAATTTGATAATATCTAAACTTAGGCTTAAAAACATGTCGTTATAGGGCTAAACCCCAAAACACCCCCTAAATGACCTCGTGAGAGGCACCAACACCTTGCACGGAACCAATGTAGCTCGTAGGAACTGATCGCGTGGTCGTGGGACCCCCAGTTTGAAAGAACAATGATAATTTGAGAATATATTGACTTAGGCTTAAAAACATTTATATGTCATTAGTGGGAGAAATCCCAAAACACCCCTCAAACGACCCCATGAGAGGCACCAACACCTCGCACGGGACCAACGTAGTTCGTAGGAACTGAGTACATGGCCATAAGACCCCAAGTTAGAGAGAAAGGCGATAATTTGATAATGTCTAGACTTACGATGAAAAACATGCCATTATAGGGGAAATCCTAAAACACCCGCAAATAACCCCGTGAGTGGCACCAACACTTCGCACGGGATCAATATAGCTCATAAGAATGGACCACATGGTCCGATGACCACCGGTTTAAGAGCACGATAATAAATTGAAAATATCAATACTTAGGATCGAAAGCATACGATTAGAGGGGAAACCCCAAAACACCCCCCCAAACATCCCCGTGAGATGCACCAAAACCTTACACGGGACCAATGTAACCGCGTTGGAATAGACCGCATGGTCACGGGACCCCCGATTTGAGAGCATGGTGATAATTTGAGAATATCTAGACTTAAGCTTAAAAATATGTCGTTAGAGGGCAAAATCCCAAAATAACTCCATGAGAGGCACCAACACCTCGCACGAGACCAGTGTAGCTCATAGGAACTGATCGCATGGTCACGGGACCCCCATTTTGAGAGCACAACGATAATTTGATAATATCTTGACTTAGTCTTAAAAACTTACCAATATAGGGAGAAACCCAAAAAAAAAACGATCCTGTGAGAGGCGTCGACGCCTCTTATGGAACCAATGTAGCTCATAAGAACTGATCGCGTGGTCGCGGGATCACCGGTTTAAAAGAACGGTGATAATTTGAGAATATCTTAACTTAGTCATAAAAAGATAAACATGCCGTTGGCGGGGCGAAACCCCAAAACATCGCTCAAAAGGCCCCATGAGAGACACCAACACCTTGCACAGGACAATGTAGTTCGTAAGAACTGACTGCATAGTCACGAGACCCTAGGTTTAATAGTAAGGTGATAATTTGATAATGTCTAGACTTGCGACTAAAAACATGCCGTTATAGAGAGAAATGCCAAAATACCCTCAAATGACCCCATCAGTGGCATCAATACCTCACATGGGATCAATGTAGCTCATAGAAATTAACCGCGTGGTCACGGGACCACCGTTTTAAGAGCGGGACGATAATTTGAAAATATCTAGTCTTAGGCTTAAAAACATACCGTTAGAGGGAAAACCCCGAAATAACCCCCAAATGGCCTTGTGAGAGGCACTAACACCTCGAACGGAACCAATGCAACTCGTAAGAACAGACAGCATTGTCACGGAACCCCCGATTTAAAAGCACGGCGATAATTTGAGAATATCTAGACTTAAGCTTAAAAACATGTCATTGGTTGGTGAAACCCCGAAACAACCCCCAAATAGCCCCGTGAGTAGTACCAACATCCCGCACGGGACCAATGTAGCTTGTAGGAACTGATTGCATTATCACAGGACCCCCGGTTTGAGAGCACATCATTAATTTGAAAATATCTAGACTAAGGCTTAAAAACATAAAGACGCCATTAGAGGGAGAAGCCCCGAAACACCATCCAAAAGGACCCGTGAGAGGCACCAACACCTTGTCCAGGCCAAATATAACTCGTAGGAACTGACCACACGGTTATTAGACCCCCGATTTAAGAGCATGGAGATAATTTGATAATATTTTAGGTTTAAAAACATGTCGTTAGGGTCGAAATCCCAAACAATCCCCAAACGGCCCATTAATAGGAACCATCACCTCGTAAGGGACCAATGTAGCTCGTAGGAACTAACCACGCCGTCAAGGGGCCCTCGGTTTGAGAGCGTGACGATAATTTGATAATATATGGACTTTGGCTTAAAAACATGCTATTAGAGGGCGAAACCCAAAAACACCCCACAAATGGCCCCGTGAGAGGCACTGGCACCTCGTACTGGACTAATGTAGCTCGTAGGAATTGAGCGCGCAATCATGGGACCCCCGCTTTGAGAGCAAGGCAAATTTTTTATAATGTCTAGACTTAGGCTTAAAAATATATCGTTATAGGTCAAAACCCCAAAATACCTGTAGATGGCATCGTGAGTGGCACCAACACCTCGTACGGGACCAATGTAGCTCGTAAAAACTGACCGCATGGTCACGGGACCACCAGTTTAAGAGAATGATGATAATTTAAAAATATCAAGACTTAGGCTTAAAAAATACTATTAGAGGGAGAAACCCTAAACACCCCCCCTAAACGGTCCCGTGAGAGGCAGCAACACCTCGTATGGGACCAATATAGCTTGTAGGAATAGATCTCATGATCACGGGACCCGCGATTTATGAGCATGACGAAAATTTGAGAATATCTAGATGTTGGTTTAAAAACATGTCGTTAGAGGGTGAAATCCCACGACACCACCCACGCGGCCCCGTGGGAGGCACCACCACCTCGCACGAGATCAATGTAGCTCGTAGGAACTGATCGTGTGGTCACACGACCCCCAGTTTGAGAGCATAAAGAAAATTTGATAATATCTTAACTTAGGTTTAAAAACATGTCGTTATAGCGCCAAAACCCCAAACACCCCGCAAATGGTCCCGTGAGAGGCACTAACACCTCACATGGAACCAATGTAGCTCGTAGGAATAGACTGCCTGTTCACAGGACCCCTGGTTTAAGAGCACGACTATAATATGAGAATATCTGGACTTGGGCTTAAAAACGTGCCTTTAGAGGAAAAAAAACCCAAAACACTCCGTAACGACCCCGTGAGAGGCACCAACACCTCGCACGAGACCAATGTAGCTTGTAGGAATTGACCGCGTTGTCATGGGGCCCTTGGTTTGAGAGCAAGACGATGATTTGAAAATATTAAGACTTAGGAGGCTTAAAAACTTGCAGTTAGGGGGCGAAACCTCGAAACCCACCCCAAATAGCCCAGTGAAAGACAACGATGTCGCGCAAGGGACCATCGTAGCTCATTGGAACCGACTGCGTCTGATCAGTCCTTCGATTTGAGAGCACGACGATAATTTGATAATTTCTTAACTTAGGCTTAAAAACATGTTGTTATAGGGCCAAACCCCGAAAAACACCCAAAATGGCCCCGTTGGTGGCACCAACACCTCGTACAGGACCAATGTAGCTTGTAGGAAATGACCACATGGTCAGAGGACCCCCGGTTTGAGAGCACGACAATAATATGAAAATATCAAACTTAGGCTTAAAAACACACTATTAGAGGCAGAAACCCTAATCCCCCCCCCCACCAAAAACGGCCTCGTGAGAGACACCAACATCTCGCACGGGACCAATGTAGCTCTTCTTAACTGACTGCATGGTCGTGGAACCCAGGTTTGAGAGCATGGGGATAATTTGGTAATATCTTGACTTAGGCTTAAAAACATGCCCTTATAGAGTGAAACCCCAAAGCACCCCTCAAACTACCCGGTAAGTAGCACTAACACCTCGCAAGGTACCAATGTAGATCTTAGGAACTGACCATGTGGTCACAGGACCACCTATTTGAGAGCATGGTGAAAATTTGAGAATAACTTAGACTTAAAAACATGTCGTTAGAGGGCGAAAGCCAGAAACACACCTAAAATAGCCCCGTTAGAGACACCAACACCTTGCACGGGATCAATGCAGCTCGTAGGAACCGACCACGTGGTCACAAAACCCCCAATTTGAGAGCAGGATGATAATTTGATAATATCTGAATTTAGGCTTAAAAACATGTTGTTATAGGGGGAAGCCCTAAAATACCCCCCAAACGGTCCCCTGAGAGGCACTAACACCTAGCACGGGACCACCGATTTAAGAGCACGATAATAATATGAAAATATCTCGACTTAGGCTTAAAAACATATGGTCAGAGGGGAAACTTCGAAGCACCCCACAAACGACCCTGTGAGAGGCGCCACACCTCGCACGGGACGAATGTAGCTTGTAGGAACAGACCATGTGGTCACGGAACCCTCAGTTGAGAGTAGGACAATAATTTGAGAATATCTAGATTTAGGTTTGAAAACATGCCGTTAGAGGGCGAAACCTCGAAACTCCCCCAAAATGACACTATGAGAGGAGCCAACGCCTCACACATGAGACAAATGTATCTCATAGGAACTAACCACATGATCGCGGGACTCCCAATTTAAGAGAACGACGATAATTTTATGATATCTTGAATTTGGCTTAAAAACATGCCGTTATAGGGAGAAACCCAGAAACACCCCCAAAAAGGTCCCGTGAGAGGTGCCAACAGCTTGCACGAAACCAATATACCTCGTAGGAACATATTGCATGGTCACGGGACACCCAGTTTGATAACATGGTGATAATTTGAGAATATCTAGATGTATTCTAAAAAACATGCCATTAAAGGGAGAAACCTCAAAACATCCCCTAAATGGCCCCTTGAATGGCACCAACACCTCGCGCGGAAGCAAGGTATCTCGAAGGAACTGACCGCGTGGTCACGAGGCCCCAGGTTTAAATGAACAATGACAATTTAATAATATCTAGACTTAGTCTGAAAAACATGCCTTTATAGGGGGAAACCCTGGAACACAACCAAAATAGACCCGTAAGAGGCACCAACACCTTGCACGGGACCAATGTAGCTCGCAGGAGCCGACTGTGTGGTCACAAAACCCTAAGTTTGAAAGCACGATAATGTGATAACCCACTAAAAATAATAACGGGTGGCCAGCCCTATACTACATTAAATCAGGTATCTCAGATGGCTCAGTCTCAACATCAACTGACAATACTAAATAATATAAGGCTACCTACTCGAAACTATTAAAAGCAGATGCCAAAAACCAAATAAAACATACAACGAACAACAAACCAACACTATAGAACTACCATTAAAGGAAAAATGCATCCAAGTACTATGATAAATGAAATGCTAGAATAAAATGAAATGAGTAAATACAAGAAAATATACCCGAATAAGCTGTCGGGTCACAAACAGTACAACATTCATGGGAAGAAAATATAAAACATTATAAATAACTCTAAAGTATAATCCTGATGTATAAACTGAATCTTATCTAGATTCACAAAGAAATAGGAAGCGACTACAATCCAAATCCCGCAACAGCCCGCACCTGTTACGACTCCCACGACTCTGGATAGAAGGGCATCTGGCATCCATGCGGTAGGACACCTGTAGTAATATATATATATATATATATATATACATGCAGGAGAGAAATATGAACGGGTCAAAGCCCGAGTTGTAAAAATGTTCAGCAAGTGTGTTAACCGTGCATAATAAATATAAATGCACTTATTTCATAATTAAAGTGGAGTCGCACTCTCATGAAACCCCAAACTCACCTCTCATCTAACAGCGCGCACCTATTCGCGTCCTGAAATCTTAATTAAGTTACCCCACCCATAAGGACAACCTAACTTACCATAGGCACAGCCTATTCCCACAAGACCTGCCATCCTAACGCAACCCAAGAATCCAACCCATTCTAATCGCACGTAATTATTTTTACACTTATTCGTACTTATCTTAATTGATTCCGATTTATAACTTAATCAATTATAATTCTTAATACGTTACCCATTAACATTAGGTTTGAATCATATGATTTAATCTCTAAATAACATGCATACAAATTAATAAGGACAAAACTTCTCTCCACTCTCAATATTACACTACGTTTCGTGCGTGGGGCGTCTCGCAAAGTGAAATCCAAACAAGGAACCCCCCCAATACACTACTCCATGACAATGTCGATCATAGGGATTCATTATGTCCTACACACAATTCTACTACTACAGCTACCTACAAATACAGAGGACAGAACTTCTCTCTACTCTCAACATGGCACTGTGTTTCGTGCGTGGGGCGTCTCGCAAAGCGAAATCTAAACAAGGAGCCCCCCAATACACTACTCCTTGAGCGTGTTGATTGTAGGGATCCATTATGTCATCTACATAATTTCTATTTCTGCAACTACTGAAATTAGATTACTCGCTAAGAGTGACCTCAATACCTCCAATAAATATCCTTGGGATGATGTAACCGAAATATTCCTTAAATGCAATACATCAACCCCCAACAATCTAGTACACTATAATCACCCAAGATGTACGCCATAGAACCTTTATATCCTTCAACTTATATTTATTTTAACCATATATATATATATATATATATATATATATATATATATATATATATAATCATTCATTCCCATAGCCAAATGTACATACTACATATAATGTACAATGGCCATCCACATAATATAACTGGCTATATATATTGCCAATATACTGCACCATGCTATCATCTTCCAGTGCCCAACTAATGTAGCATAATGGGGCCACCTGTAGGACTAAACGACACCTACCTCGTGATCAACACACACACACGTCTGAAAAGCGGTCATAGTTCCTAACCGGTCAATGAGACGAAACATACCCACCATGTCTCGCCCCAAAAAAATGTAAATCACATAATAACACAATGGACGACTATGAGCTGGGGAATATCCACACTCTGCTCCTCAAGCCAAGGTGCTCACCCTCATCGCGCAACTTCCCAATGATAGCATGTGCGGGGTATGCTTAACCATACAAGTATATATATCATTCACATGAACAATATATATACATCCATATCATTAGATCATATACTAAACCCTCATATACGGTTTAGGTATTCACGCCATGAGTATACACATATATTCATATCTATACAAATATATATACATACATATATACATACTATCTCTCTTTTGTATGTATAAAGCTTATAACCTCGGCGATTAGCATCCATATTCCTCAATATACTAGCCATCACTTCAATCATATTAGCTTAATTCATTATATGAATACGATCTATTACTTGAAGCATATTCATCCATTTCTCCTATGATATGAATAGTCTTCCAACATATATATATATATATATATATATATATATATATATATATATATCCAACATTGAGGTTATCACCCAAAGTTTAGTGTAGGAAACAATCACTACACATCTCATATATATCCGAAAGTACATTGATATCTCTAGTACGAATTCTATCATTGGTATACACATATCTAATAGTCTATAAACCTCAAGCTCAATCTTAAATTTATCTCATGATCCCATCACTTAGGGAAATACCACACTAATATATAATCACTATCCCGATTACGGTTCAATTACTCCTATGAACCCCTAAATCTTATTGCGTTTGCAATCAATTCCTTAAGATAAACATTACTAAGGATACGCGACCACTCTCTCTCGTCGGTCCCCAATCTCAATCTCAATAGAATCCTATTACTATAAGGAGTTGGCACACACCTCGGCCTATGATTTCGAGCCATTCCCTCACCACTCTCTCTCAAAGAGTCCTAAACCTTACGTCGTATGTAAGCTCACTTATGACCTCTAAATAGAACTACCGTTCGTAAAGAAATTCCCACACTACACCAATACAATAATCTCCAATGCATAAGTATATAAGTCCCCAAAATGACTCGATACGTACCCGCGATCTCATCATGCAAGAAACTCCAAATAAATCTCCAAAACATATTTCTTACATCGTATAATCATGTCCCAAATCAATAAACCCAACCAAAAAGGGTTAGAAATCATTCTAGAGAAAATTCCTCAAAATGCCCTATTTTCGAATCGTTTCGGCTCCTCCGAATCGATTCGGCCCCAACAGCGAATCGATTCGGCCCATCCGAATCGATTCGGTCCAAAGGGACCTGAGAGTCTGATACATACTGAATCGATCTGCTAGGGGCGAATCGATTCGGCCCTAAAGACCTGAGGCACGAAAATGGCTGATTTCTACAAAACCCAAATTTTCCAAAATTCAATTTATACCTCTTCCAACCCTTAATCTTCAACCACAACATGTTTCCAACATCAAATTTCATCCTATATCTAGTTTCATCAAGTTATATTCCTTAAACCCAAGTATAAATATCAATTTCAAGGTTTAAACTACAAAATCTAGGTTTTAATAAATATACCCAAAATACAATTCTTTTGCCCACAAATTATGAAATCAAATACACAAATGAATTATTTAGCAAGATTAAACACTTGCCTCAAAATTGTAGAGGTTGGATAGTCCTCGGGATCGCGTTTGGGCCGGAAATCTCCAAGTTTTCTTCCTCTCTCTCTTCCTCTCTTCTTCTTTCTTTCTTCATTTCCCTTTCTCTCTCTTTCTCTCAAATGAGAAGGCTTGATCCGTAAGCCTTTAAATCCCTTAAAACAATAAATCCAGTTTTAAATGTTAATACACACTTTAAATGACTCGTTTACTCCAATTTGAGTAAAACTAACTTAAAAATATTCCGGAACCGAAATAAAACCCAACGACAGACATTTTGACTCTCTCGAACCATCCGGAACCAATGGCGCACTCAAAATCCTCATCTGACAAACTTTAAAACGTCCTTAATTTTTGGACTTCAATTTTCAAAATTTAAAATTCTCCAATTTAAATAAATTTTATTCTCCCAAAAATTTAATTTCTCAGTCCCAAAATCTTGGTATGTTACAGATAATAACTTGATAATATTTAGACTTAGGTTTAAAAACATTCCATTAGAGGGTGAAACCCGGAAACACCCTCGAAACGGTCCCGTGAGAGGCACCAACACCTCGCATAGGACCAATATAGAGCGTAGGGACAAATCGCGTGATCATGGCACCCCCGGTTTGAGAGCACGGTGTTAATTTGATAATATCTAGACTTAGGATTAAAAATATAAACATGTCGTTAAAGGGAGAAACCCCAAAACACACCCAAAATAGTTGTGTGAGAGGCACCCAAACCTCCCAATGTAGCTCGTAGGAACCGACTGCATGGTCACGGAACCCCCAGTTTGAGAGCACGATGATAATTTGATAACATCTAGACTTAGTATTAAAAACATGTCATTATAGGGAGAAAGCCAAAAACACCCCCCCCCAACGGCCCTGTAAGTGGCACGAACACCTCGTACGGACCAAGGTAGCTCGTAGGAACTGACTGCATGGTCATGGGACCCCCTGTTTAAGAGCACGGTGATAATTTGAATTTATTTGGACATAGGCTTAAAACATATTGTTAGAGGGTGAAACTCCGAAACACCCCCTCAAACGACCACGTAAGAGGCACGAACACCTCACACGGGACCAATGCTGCTTATAGTAATTGATCGTGTGGTCGTAGGACCCCCGATTTTAGAGCACGATGATAATTTGAGAATAATGTGAATTAGTCTTAAAAACTTAAACATGCCGTCCGAGGGCAAAACCCCCCTCAAACGGCCTCGTGAGGGGCACCAACAATTCTCACGGGACCAGTGTAGCTCGTAGGAACTGACCGCACGCGCGATCATGGGACCCCTGATTTGGGAGCCTAGCGATAATTTGATAATATCTAAACATAGCATTAAAAACATAATGTTCGAGGGTGAAATCCTGAAACACCCCCTAAACTGCCCCGTGAGAGGCACTAACACCTCGCATGGGACCAATGTAGCTCATATGAACTGATCGCGCGGTCATGGAACCCCTGATTGAGAGCAAAATGATAATTTGATAATATCTAGAGTTAGCCTTAAAAGCATGCTATTAGATGGTGAAACCCCAAAACACCCCCCAAACAGCCCCGTGAGTGCACTTACACCTTGTACGAGACCAACATAGCTCGTAGGAACTGACCACATGGCCACAGGAACCCCAGTTTGAGAGCACGATGATACTTTGAGAATATTTAGACTTAGGCTTAAAAATATGTCGTTATAGGGAGAAACTCCGAAACACCCCACAAACGCCCACGTGAGTGCCCTCACACTTAATTAATGTAGCTCGTAGGAATTGACCGTGTGGTCACAGGACCCCTAGTTTGAGAGCATAGATATAATTTAAAAATATCTAGACTTAGTCTTAAAATTATAAATAAGCCGTTAGAGGATGAAACCCTGAAACACCCTTCAAACGGCCCAGTGAAAGGCACTAACACCTCGCACGGGATCAATGTAGCTCGTAGGAACTGACTGTGTGGTCATGGGATCCTCGATTTGAGAGCACGAAGATAATTTGAGAATATCTAGACTTAGGATTAAAAACATGTCGTTAGAGGGAGAAACCCCGAAACACCTCCCAAACGGACATGTGAGAGGCACCAACAGCTCGCACGAAACCAATGTATCTCGTAGGAATTGACCTCATGGTCACGGGACCCCCGATTTAAGAGCACGATGATAACTTGATAATATCTTGACTTAGGCTTAAAAACATACCGTTATAGGGTGAAATCCCAAAACATCCCGAAATGGCCCTATGAGTGGCACCAACATCTCATACGGGACAAATGTAACTAGTCGAGACTGATCGCGTGGCCGCAAGACCCCCAGTTTTAGAGCATGGCGATAATTTAAGAATATCTAGACTTAGGCATCAAAACATGGCGTTGGAGGGAAAACCCCCGAAACACCCCTCAAACGTCCCCTTGAGAGGCACCAACACCTCGCGCGAGACCAATGTAGATCGTAGGAGCTTATCGGGTGGTCACGGGATCCTCGATTTGAGAGCACGACGATAATTTGTTAATATCTAGACTTGGCTTTAAAAACATTACAATATAGGGAAAAACCTCGAAACATCGCCCAAACGGCCCCGTGAATGGCACCAACACCTCTCACGGGACCAATGTAGCTCATAGGGACTGACCGCATTATCACGGGACCACTAATTTAAGAGCACGGAGATAATTTGAAAATATCTAGGTTTACGCTCAAAAACATATCATCCCCCCCCCCCCAAACATCCTTGTGAGGGCACTAATAATTCTCATGGGACAAATTTAATTCGTAGTAACTGGCCACATGGTAATCACACCCCCAGTTTGAGAGCATGGCGATAATTTAAAAATATCTAGACTTTGGCTTAAAAACACGATGTCAGAGGGTAAAATCCCGAAACACCCCCAAATGGCCCCGTAAGAGGCACTGTACCTCGCACGGGACCAATGTAGCTTGTAAGAACTAACCGCGGAGTCATGGGACCCTTGGTTGAGAGCATGGTGATAATTTGATGATATATAGACTTAGGCTTAAAACATGTTGTTTGAGGCCCCGTGAGAGGCACTAACACCTCGCGCGGGACCAATATAGCTAGTAGTAACTGATCACGTGGTCATAGGACCAACGGTTTGAGAGCACGACGATAATGTGAGAATATTCATACTTAGTCTTAAAAACATGTCATTATAGGGTTAAACCCAGAAACACTTCCCAAACGGCCCTGTGAGTGTCACCAACACCTTGCAAGGGACCATTGTAGCTCGTTGGAACTAAACGCATACTTACGGGACCCTCGATTTGAGAGCACAATAATAATTTGAAAATATCTAGACTTGGGCTTAAAAACATAAACATGTTGTTATAGGGAGAAACCCTAAAATTCCCTCCAAACGACCTTATGAGAGGCACCAACACGTCGCACGGGATCATGGACTGACCGCGTGATCATGGTAACCTATATTTGAGAGCCTCGATATAATTTGAAAATATCTAGACTTAGGCTTAAAAACATGTCGTTAAAGGGAGAAACCCCGATAGCCCCACCCAAGCGGCCGATTAAAAGGCATAAACACCTCGCACAGGACCAATGTAGCTCAAAGGAACTCACCGCGTGGTCATGGGACCCCTGGTTTGAGATCATGGCGATAATTTGATAATATGTCGACTTAGTCTTAAGAACATGCCATTATAGGATGAAACCCCTAAGCACCCCCCAAACGGCCCATGGGTGGCACCAACACCTAGCACTGGACCAATGTAGCTCGTAACAACTGACTGTGTGGTCACCGGACCCCTGATTGGAGAGCACGAAGATAATTTGAGAATATCAAGACTTATGCTTAAAAACATGCCCTTAGAGGGCGAAACCCCGAAACACCCCCCAAACGGCCCCGTGAGAGGCACCGACACCTCGCACGGTACCAATGTAGCACGTAGAAACTGATCGTGTGGTCACGACACCTCTGATTAGAGAGCACGGTGTTAATTTTATAATATCTAGATTTAAGCTTAAAAATATAAACATGATGTTAAGGGAGAAACCTCGAAACACACCCCATATAGCCCCGTGAGATAGGAACAGATCGCGTGGTCAAGGAACCCCCAGTTTGAGAGCACGGTGATAATTTGATAATATCAAGACTTCAACTTAAAATCGTGCCTTTATATGGCAAAATCCCAAAACACCCTACAAATGGCCTCGTAAGTAGCACCAACACCTCGCAAAAGATCCTCGTGGATAATTTAATGTGGCTCGTTCAAACTGACTGTGCGATCACGGGATCCCCAATTTGACAGCACAACGATAATTTGATAATATCTAGACTTTTTCTTTAAAACATGTCGTTATAGGGAGAAATCCCGAAGCACCCCCTAAACGGCCCCGTGAGAGGCACCAACGCCTTGTACAGGACTGATGTAGCTCATTGGAACTGATAACACAGTGAAAATTTAAGAATATTTAAATTTAGGCATATAAAATAAACATGCAGCTAGAGGGGAAAATATCAAAACACCCCCCAAACAACCCCATGAGAGGCACCAACACCTCGTATGGGACCAATGTAGCTCGAAGTAACTGACCACGTGATCAGAGGACCCCTACTTTAAGAGCATGGAGATAATTTGAGAATATCTAGACTTAGGCTTAAAAACATACCGTTATAGGACGAAACCCAGAAACACCTCCCAAATGGCCCTTTGAGAGGCATGAACACCTCGCTCGGGACCAATGTAGCTCGTAGGAACTGATCACATTGTCACGAGACATCCGAGTTTGATAGCACAATGATAATTTGAGAATATATTGACTTAGGCTTAAAAACATGTCGTTAGAGGATGAAACCCCGAAACACCTCCCAAACGGCCCTGTAACAGGCACCATTACCTCGCACGGGACCAATGTAGCTCGTACAAATTGATTGCACGATCACTGGACCCTCAACTTGATAGAATAGTGATGATTTTAGAATATATATACTTCGGCTTAAAAACATGCCATTAAAGGAAAAACTCCAAAATACACCCCAAATGGCCCCGTGAGAGGAACCAACACCTCGCACGGGACCAATATAGCTCGTAGGAACTAATCGCGCTATCATGATGTAGACACCAAATTTTAGTACCCCCTAAGTCTCTCCTTAGGTCCCTAACACCTCCCAATTTCACTATACTCCAAGTACCGATCTAGAGGCCACCGATCGCTCTTGGGTCCCGATTTGACCCGATTAAACTTCATCGTCAGAGAGAAATCTCTTTAAATCTTGGAAATTCATTGAAACCACTTTCCAACAATATGCCACGTGCATGAAACAACATAATCATCCTGATGAACGGATCACTTTACCTTCGAAAATCAATTTGGAGGTTGTCGGGCGCTCTCGGGTCCCGATTTGACCCAAGTCAACTTCATCGTTGAGCAAAAATTCTTTAAATATTCCAAGGGACGTGAAATCACTTTCCAATGGTTTATCTTGTGTGTGAAACGACATAAACATTTGGACGAATGATCCTTTTTCCCATGAAAATTGATCCAAAGGCCACCGAAAGCTCTCCGACTCCGTTTGACCAAGGTCAACTCTTTAGTTTGAATGAGACTGAATGAGTCTTTGCAAGACACCAAATACCCTTTCCAATGTTCCATCTCGTGTGGAAAAATCAGCCTTACTGTATGAACGAATGACCTATTTTAATCTGAAAGGTCACTGAGCACTTTTGGGCTAAGTTTAACTTTTTGAACCGAGTGGTGCTCTTTGGAATGTCTAAATAGCTAGCATAACCTTTCCAACAGTCCACCTCGTGTGCGATTGTGACTTACCATTCGAACTAATGATTCATTTTCGTTCGATGATCTCCCGTCTAAAAAATTGACGAGCACTTATGAGCCAAGTTTGACCCAAAGGCAACTCTCGAACTTGGGAGCGCCCCAAAGAATCTTGAAGGTCTCTTAATTGTATTTCTAACAGTATGCCCCATTCGCGATTTGGATCAATGGATTGCATTTTATGACCATTTTTCTAGAAATATCTTCACGAGATTGCCAATTGGCAGGTCCATTTCCTTGCCTATCGATAGTGTGCCTAGGGTTACTTACCGATTAACAAGGGTAAGTCTAAGCTGATCAGCACACCCTTACCCTATAAATAGAGGGAATGACCTCACTACCAAAGCACACCTCAGATCCATCGATATCAGTGATCTCAACAACATTCACTCGTAATCAACGAAGTTTACTTATGTGAAATTCCTTTCCATTTTACATTCCCATCCTTTTCATACCCAATTTGGTAAAATATCATTCTCTCACAACCAATATTCATCTCAACATCCAAGGGAGCTCATCAAATATCAATATCAAGATTCAATTCTGCAAAGAAGGTCCAAAATCCTTCTCTCTCTCTCTTTAAATTTTTTGTTTTTGTGTTAATTACATAAATTCATAATTTAGCTTTTAATTTAATTCATATACATTAATATCTCACCTTTTTATTAGTTATAGTGCACATACTTTATTTTCTAAAAAAAAAATCAAAACAAACAAACAAAAAGAAGGTTACACTAATAAATTCCGATGGGATTACCCGTCATAATTTCACAAAACTAAAACACATTTTCTACCTCACACATAAAATAAATTTTCGTTCGAATCTATGGGATAAACCCCGCCCTTATATCGCATATGAACTACGTGGACTTTGATGCCTTTATAGGCTATCTAGGCATTTTGGATTAAAACCCAAGGCTCGAGTCCAATTTTTCCAAATTTTCCATTTTGGTATGTGCATCTTTTTTTATTTGTACATTATTGTAGTGTATATTATACTTGTGATCCTTATTGGAATTTTATGCATATATTATCGTTTCATAATAACGATCAATATCTCGATAAATGCATAAATCGTATTTTCTAAATTTTATTTTGGGAACATTCCTAGGGATGACCTCACTTTATCATTTCCAAGGTATGAGTTGGGGAATTCTGATCTCCATTTAAATATACACGCACACACACTTCATGAAAAAATTAAGGAGAACAGTAACACAAGCCCATGAGAGACCAAAGGGTGGGATGGGTGCCTAACTCCTTACCATTTCGTAACTTCGCCCTCAGACCATCGAACTATTGGTTTCGTAAGCACTTGTTTGTCTTTAATGTCGCTTTCTTGAGGCGGCGACATGTTCTTTTGCCTGTTTTGTGCAAAGTAAGATGGCAACTCCATATCTTTACGTACACCCCAAACCGACGATGGCCAAAGCTCTCTTAGAGAAAGCGGGCGTGAGACCTTTTTCTCCCCCCATCCCTTTTCCCCCTACCCGGGAAGAGAGAGAGAGTAGATGATCCAGGATGGCCACAGTGGCGACTCTGCAGGGGACAACTTTCATAAGAGGGCTAGACTCTATTTGCATGGGTGTCATCATTTTTTCTTGTGTGTGTATGCACCTATATGTATGATCCCTTTTTTATCCTCTATTATTTTTTACACATATATACCGCATGCTTATATCATTACTCACTCACACCCTTGTAGATACTTCTCATGTACATTTCACACTACTTACACATAGGATCACTTATATCCACATGTTGCACACCCCCACTTAGAATATCCATGCTAAGGTGTCACTAACACACACCTCCACTTATCACACTTTTATATATCCATGCTCACTCAGACTTATCACACACCACTTGTAGTTGATCCATGCTTAAGTTCACTACCACACACTCCCTTGTAGATATTCACACATAACTCACCCTCACATATCCATGATTAGTATAATCTTCAATCTCCATGATAGATTTACTTTTTATACTTGTACATTCTTTCCCATTAGTATAGTGCTCATCATGCCAAAAAAACAAAAAAAAATATACTTTGTCCTTAATGTAATAGTCAAGAATCATACATTTTGCACACTACATCACCAAAGAGCATGGCTATTGACCAAATTTTGTCCCGTAACTGGGGGGTCACTTCGTGATGGGTGCTAGTCTGGCAGGTGGTAGTTAGCCTAAGAGATATGATTCTCACCTTCCATTGGCCAAGTACCTTCGACATATATTGAACGGTTTCCTCTGTATCGTACCACTTGACCGAAGTCATGACGGGAGGTATATCGAAATCTCTCCCACACGCACTATCCCCATGCGGCATATAGTGGGGAAATTCACGTACACTGAGGTATATCATATGTCTTGTTTACACGTACGATTACCCTCAAAATAAAGACGTATATCGTGAAAGTCATGCCAAAGGGGGGAACCCTTCCAATTAACCCAACATTTTCATTCCCACATATAGGTATCAAACCTAGGACACTCATATTTAGTTTGTCGGGTTCTACCCAAAACTCTGCCGAAATAACGGGTCGGCATGCGGCCCAAATTTTTACGCAATTTCGTTTGAGCCTGGAAACAAGTCCAACCATATTTTTCAAACCCAATTTTTCCATGCTCGGGTCCCTTCCGACATTTCTTTTTGTATTTAGGTAGACCTAATACAAGTGAGAACATAATACAAATAATAATAATCATGTCGAGACCCTTATCTCATTTTTCCTCTTTCTTCACCAAAGGTGTAAAAAAAATCCCCTTTTTTTTTTATAAAAAATAGTAAAAGCATTTTCCCTTCCTTATATCATAACTATTTTTCCCAAAAACATTTTGTCCTCCTCTTTTCCAAAAATGTTAAAAAATATTTTCCTCCTTTTTAAAAAAATAACAGTTTTCCCCTCTCTCTTTCAAAAATAAATTTGAACTTTTCTTCTTCTCAGGTCAATTGCATACCTGACCCTTGGACTGGCTCCTTATTGGCTTCCTTCTTTCGTCGAACTACCCCGAGGCTCCTTCAGTTCCCTCGCTACTTCTTTCGAGTCCAAAATCCACTTTGACTCTCTTTCTAGGCAGAACACTGACCAAGTATTGAATGTGCAGTCGGATTTAATGACGATCCTAACCCAACTCACTTCCAATATTAACAACCTTCAAACTGAGGTTTATGAGATGAAATGAAATCGAGTTTCTATTCTTGAAGATCCCGAGGTCCTCTTCCCTCATGCTCTGGGTTTGACCGCCCCTGAGACTATTTGTATCCTCGAGTAATATCAGCATGCTCCATGTGCCCCTTCTATTAAGGGGCAACTGCCAGCTCAACTCCCTATGTCAAATCTTGCCCCGCAAGGTGCTAACCTACCCATGACCGTTAATCTAAAGGAAAAAGAGTTTAATAAGTTCAATAAAGACCTTAATATGCTGACCAAGAAGTTTGACCGAGTCAGAGTCTCCGGTAACTACATGGATTACCTATCCTAAATCAGGGTTGCCCAAAAATTTTAAAATGCCTAACATCGAGAAATTTGGGGGTAGTGGATACCCAACTATTCATCTTCGAATTCACCATCGATTCGTAACTCTCTTAGAAGCCTCCGAAGAAATAATGGCCTAAATATTCCAAAAGACTTTGAGGAGTTGCTAGGAGAAATAACTAAGGTGGCTGAATAACCCAAGATAGATGAAGAAATGGGGTTTCTATTTTTCCCCGCTTCTGTGAACTATATGACTGGATGAGGGAGGCATTATCAAGTTCCAAACCCATAATCATTAGCGATCGATAAGGTAAAAGGTGATGAGAAACTTCTTATGCCATAAATGACCCTCGAGGAGAGCAAGATCCTCGATCAGTTGAAGAAAACCCAAGCTAACATCACTCTATGGGGGCTCTATATGTCATCCTAGTTACACCGCTATGCCTTGATCAGATTACTTATCGGTCCCACAGTCCCTCCTTCTACCAGATTAGAAGAAGTAGTGAATCTGGTCAGATCTCTAACCTCTACTAGAATTCTCTCCTTCCTCGAAGAAGAAATCCTTAAGTTTGGTCCAAATCATAACTATGCTCTAAATATCTCTATCAAAGTCATGGGAAAAACCATCCCACTTTTTCTTGTCAATAATGGATCAGCTCTTAATGTTTTCCCATTAAGAACGCTCAATTGCTTAGGACTGAAAGTGAGAAACCTTTATGCAACCTCTGTCGCGGTGCGTGCTTATAATAGTACTCGTCTAGAAATGGTGGGATCGATAAAGCTTACAATAGGGGCTGGCCCTATAAATCTCGTATTTGAATTCCAAGTTATTGACATCCCAGCTTGTGTCAATCTATTGCTTGGATGATCATGGCTCCATAGTATTAAGGGTGTGTCTTCTTCCCTCCATCAGAAACTGAAGTTCTTCGCCAATGATCAGGTCATCACCATCTTGGGCGATAACGACAATGATGAGAATGCAAGCACCAGCAATCCGGTACTAGAGATACAACATGGGACAAGTGATATGCTTTCATCAGGTTTTTAAGCCGAATATTTTTTACTCCCATCATGGGACGATTTCAAAGATAGGGGTTGTCCAGGGCACAGCCCTCATGGCAATGTCAATATGATATAGATGTTCAAGAACAAGCATTTCATACCCGAATTGGGGTTAGGATGATGACAACAGGGAATACTTAAACCCATAGTATTGAAGAAAACCTTTCCTCCTTACGATTTGGGTTATCAATCATTAGCAGAAGAACTCAGCATGCTCCGACAACCTTGACTGTAAAGAAGGCTAGAAAATGCCAAGACTATCTCGAGGGATTCCTTAAATGGAAGATTCATCAGAGAGGGTGAAGATTTCCCTTTTTACCACTTTCTCAAATCTTGGTATGATCATGTGGACAAGAATATAAAACCATGAATGGAAGTCATTGCCCAAAATAGCTACTCATGGGTCGAAAGTTCCCAGCATCATGTGCAACCGCTCATTGAGAAGACTATAGATGCTATCAGAGATTTTGAGGGAAGTGACTTCGAGGATTCATTCAACTTGCAGACACTGGGGTTGACACGCTTCATGGTCCACTTAAGCGTTACATCATCGAATCCATCCCACCTTATTAAAGCTACTGATGCACCTCTCCTTAATGGGCATGTTATACATGTTCTGCCTGTTAAAATTAAACCTAGCTCTAATGTTTATCCCATTTCCTCTTCTTTTGTTGTTCCTCCTTATTCTGATGTAATAGAGACCTCCTTCGATGAGGTTCTCAACGCTATTTTTCCCAATAATAAAATAAATGAACATTTTGAGTATTTGGTTATGCCTTACATTAGTTGTCTTAATTCTAATCAAATTCTTGATGATGATGATTTTGCAAATGAATAATTTTTAACTGATATTAATAAGTTAATAACAAATAACATAATCGCGTTCAAGTTAATGAAGATGAAATTGTTATTATTAATCTCGATTCTAGTAGCCAATTGTGCGAGATTAGGATAGGGTCTACCCTTAACGAGCAAGAAAGGCACAACTCGAGGAATTAGTGAAGGAATTTGTGGATGTTTTTCCATGTTCCTATGATGTCATGACCGACATTGATCCTAAAAGAGCTCATCATGATATTTCAACTCTCCCATAATGCAAACCGATCAAACAGAAACTATGAAATATCCACACCGAATGGTCACTCATGGTTAAGGAAGAAGTGGTAAAACAGTTAAACTTGGGTTTCATTCTTGCGATCGAATATCCCACATGTCCAGAAAATACCGTACTCATGTCGAAATTCGGTGGAAAGGTTCGCATGTGGATTGACTATCGAGATTTGAACAAATCCTCCCCAAAGGATGATTACCCGCTACCTAGTATCGAAATGATTGTGGACAATACAGGTAAACAGCACTCAAGTGGATAATGCACCCATATCATCAAGAGAAAACCACATTCATTACCCCTTGGGGATCTTTCTACTATACCGTTATGCCATTTGGTCTACAAAACACAGGGGCTACCTTCTAGAGGGCTCCCATAACCACCTTGCATGATTTAATATAGAGATAGGTTGAGGTCTATGTAAATGATATGATTATCAAGTCTTAGACTAGGGAAGGTCATGTTCCTGCCCTCCGAAAGTTCTTTGAACGAATATAGCAATACTAGATGCGACTTAACCCACATAAATGTGTTTTTGGAGTTACCAAAGGAAAGTTCTTTGGATTCATAGTTAGTGAGAACGGGATAAAATATGATCCTCCCTAATTGAAAGCCATACTCAAAATTTCACTACCCCGAACGGAGAAGGAAGTTCGGGTATTCCTTGAAAAATTACAGTATATCAGACCGTTCATCAGCCAATTGACTTCTATTTACGAACCCATCTTCAAACTCCTCTGGATGGATTCAACCAAGGTTTGGGATGAACTTGCCAAGAAGTCTTTGACCTAAGAAAAAAAATACCTAACCCGACCTCCAGTACTCATGCCTCCACAGCATGATCTTCCCCTGCTCCTATACCTGATTGTAATAGATATTGTAGTTGGGGGGTTTAGTTATCCCAATACCTTGAAGAGTCCCTCAAAGAGAGGAAAATCTATTATGACAGTCGTAAGTTGGCCAAGTATGAAGTTAACTACACTGCCTTGGAGAAAGCGCATGTCACCCTTATCTGGATCACCTAAAAATTACGACACTATATTATTGCCTTTACTATCAAACTTGTGTCTCAAATGGATCCTATCAAATAATTGCTCAAGAAACCATCCCTATTCAGTTGAATGGTCTGATGGTTAATGTTACTAGCTGAATTTGATATTATGTATGTCACGCAGAAATCCACGAAAGGAAGAGCCATCTCTGACTACCTCGCATACCAGACCACCCTATTAAAGAAATTGATGTTTGGATTTTTGAGTTCCTGGATGAGAATATCCTTTGTACCTCCTAGGAAGACCTCCTATGGAAAAAGTTCTTTGACGGCACTGATAATAAGAATGGATATGGCACTAGGATACTCCTAATTGCCACTAATGTCTCTCACACTCCCATTTCCATCAAGATGGATTTTTCTCGCACCAACAACATGATTGAATACGAAGCATGCACGGTAGGCCTCAAAGTCTCTCTTAATAAAGGAATCGGATGCCTAGATTTCTATCGGGATTCATCCCTCATCATTGGTCAAGTACTCAAATGATGGAAAGTCAAGGACGAGAAACTCTTACCCTTCCATGCCCACCTAGAAGAACTGGCCTCCCAATTCCAAGATATCACTTTCCATTTTCTATCCCGAGAAAAGAACAACTTACCCTATTCCCTTGCTACCTTAGACTCCATGATTGGCATGCCCGAAGTAATAATGATGCCCCCTTTATATTCTAGAAATAAGATAAACCCACCCACTTCTACCATATTGATCTCATCACAAAAGAAGATCCTGGTATATTCAATTGCTGGTAATAAGATATTTGGATCCTCCTTAAGCATGGTAGATACCCCCAAGATTCTAACAAAAAGGACCAAGCAACCCTTCTCAAACTGGCTGCCCAGTATATCGTCTAAGATAAAGCACTATTTAAGATAAACTTCGACGGAACCCATTTACACTGCATCGCAGGGGCTGACATTTAAGAGATGGCACATAAAATCCATAACTTGGAGTGTGGACCCCACATGAATGGCCATATGCTTTCCAAGAAAATCATATGATAGGTTTATTATTGGACTGCCATGGTTCAGGATTGCCTCGCCTATGTGCGAAGATGTCTTAAATACCAGCAGTGTTCCCACCTCTAACACTTGCCTCCACGAGAATTATACAACATGACTTCTCCTTAGCAGTTCTCCATATAGGGCATCGATGTCATAGGGAAAGTTACACCCAAGGCCTCCAATGACATGAATTCATCTTGGTTGCCATCGATTACTTCACGAAATGGGTCGAAGCAGAGTCTTACGCAGTTCTGAATGCTAAAAAGGTGGCCAAGTTCATCCAAAAAAATACCATCTATCGATATAGAGTCCCACACGAGCTAGTGTCAGATAACGAGTTACATTTTGAGGATGAAGTTATGGAATTGGTCGACGAGTATGGAATTCATAGACACGGTTCTTCTCCCTTCCCACCTCAAACCAATGGAGCTGTTGAAGCCGCCAATAAAAACCTCAAAGCCATCATCAGTAAGATGATCGAGAGTTAGTTGTTGAGATTGGGATGATAAAATCCCTTACGCCCTCTGGGGCTACCTCACTTCAGTTTGAACATCTACTGGGGCTACCCCTTACTGTCTGGTATATGGAATGGAGGTAGTCTTACTCGTTGAGCCAAAAAGTCCTTCACCACATGCCATGATTGATAGCAAAGTCAGCGATGAAGAATTGCATCAAAGCCATCTTGACGAGTTGTCACTCTTAGACAAAAGGAGACTGAAAGCTCTATATCATATTCAAGGGCACCATCGTCGAATAACACGTTCATTCAACAAGAGAGTCAAGGACCATGGTGTCCAAGATGGGGACTTAGACCTTAAAGAAATAGTATAACCCATATAGGACTCCGGAGAGAAATTCAAGTTCAATCGGAGCGGCCCCCACTTTGTGAAGAAGATCATATCTGGTGGCGATGTTATGCTCACCGACCTCGATGGGGAAGATATGGCTCATCCAGTCAACTTGGACCGTCTCAAGAAATTCTACCTTTAGTTCAAAATCTTGGCGCGTTATGATTCATCTTACCTCCCTTATATTCTAAAAGAAATCTTCACTTCCCTCAATTTAGAACTACGTGGGGCCTGATCCACTACAAATATTTTTTATTTTAAAAGTGAAAATTGAAATTTTTTTTAATAAAACCCTAAAGGTATGTAGGCAGTTCATACGCTTTACACAAGAACGACCCCCTTCTTTTTCACAAAATGCTATCATTTTCTTATCCCCGAGAATGATAGTTAATGTTATCATGTATATGAACAAATAGATTATGTATGACTTAGCGATTGGTATAGATAATTCAGGTGTAAAAGTTCATCAATAGGCACAACAATATAATTAAAATTTTCTTTATTCCATAAATGAAAAATTCCGTTACAATTACATTGGCATAGGGAGTCAAACAACTTCCCTTGCCAACCTAACATTATTTTCCTAAGACAACCTTCTTAAATTAATTCCCATACACAACTAAACACATTATAAAAGCTTCATAAATAAACTCCCCAGGGATCCTACCCACAGCTGCCAGAAGAACTAACCTCATCCTCTTCTATATCCTGGGCTCCCCAAACTTCTCCTTCTTGGATGGAATACTGAAAGTGCACTATGGAAAAATAATAACACCTCCCTCCATGGTGTCTGATATGGCAAACCACCTCTACCCAGTCTCCACAGCTAGCATCTTAGTAATAACCTCATCCACAACCACTTTATTTAATCCTCAAAAACATGCCAGACTCGACCAACGGATTGGGAAGGATGGGTCGACGGTCGATGATTCTTCCACAAATATCCCAGCTGCATGCGCAGACGCTCTGTCAAATCCTCCAAAAGAAAAAAGTCTAGTGTCTAATGTGACACGATATTCTCCCAACCAAATTGATGCAAGAGCCGCCAGGGAAGTAGAAAGAAGTCCATCGGAGGCCAACCAACCGGACATATTGGTATTCCCCTTGTTCTAGAATGCGTCGCAACTCCCCCGACTAAGGCACTGAACAACACAAACCTTGATCCATATGCTCCAAAAACTAGTTCTACCATCTCTCGATATGCCGGCCCACGCTGATAAAGCAGCGAGTAAAGAAGTTTGGTACAACTGCCAAGGGATATTCAGGGGGAATACGGAATCTCTCCTACAACCACATGAACAACATAACGGGGCTACCTCTCAGGAAGTTAGAATGGCCATCCCGCTATATGTCCATACCATTTAGAGTCTTCGTCAGTATCACCGCCATAAGATTATGGTAGTACAACATCCATGAAGTGATGGATGAAAGTTGTGGGTCCTCCCATAGCTCCCGAGTCATCAACAGTAATTTTGAAGTCAAGCCAAGAATAATGTCTTCGACACATCCCACATCACCAACATCCTGCAAATCCTGCTAACAGCTCCCAAGGAGACTGAGAAAATTCAGGCATGGGCATTGCCGCACTGGGATTTATCCCCAACATGGAAAAGAACTCTTCATAAGTCAGACAAACATCGCCTAAGCCAAAGCGAAAAACGTGATACTCAGGGTACCAGAATTCTACCGCCACCATCAGTATGTTCCATTCAATAGGTCAATTACGCCATAATGAAACCATATACATGTTGAAATCATTGGAGTCTACATTATATGAGCACACAACCTTTAAGTTTTTTTAGGAAAGAGTCGAATTCAACACTTTCGGGGAGAGCCATATTGCAGAATAATGAGACAAGAAGCAATAAGTATGCGAAAGAAAGAAAAAGTGGATGGGTGAAGAAAATGCTCCACCATTACCCCTATTTATACTTGGAAAACGTAGCCAAAGACAAAAGTCCTACAAATCCCGAAGGAAACCCTGCCCTACCAAGATCCAAGTAATTGAAATAAGTTCAATCAAAGCCTTATGGTGATTGGATTGGACTGACTTGCCAATAGGCAAGACAAGGGGCATGTTGATCGACAACCCCCTATTTTGGGAAAGTTTCCTTTTTCCTTTTATGTCCAATATCGAAAAATCAATAAAAATAATTTTTATTCTAAGGAATTTAGAATTTCCTCCCCATATATTTCCTTACTCGTCCTCTTTTAAAATAAATTTTCTCTTAAGTCATTTTAAATACTTTTTACGGCCTCAACAGCAAAGTAAAAAGTGCATATGCATTAAGTCAATAAAATAAAAATTAATAAAAACCCATTCCATTGCATATATATTGCTTTATTACATTTTGCCTTGTAGGAAAACACAAAAAACAATGGGACTCAGCCCGAACCTCCCTTAAAACATTCTCTCTCTCTCTCTCTCTCTCTCTTCACTTTCTCTCTCTTTCTATGACCCTACGTCCCTGCGGCGTATGATCTTTTCCCAACGACAAGATGACGAGCCTCTGCTCCCAGACCCAGACCCCTCCCTAGACGAAGCATACGACACCAAGCAAGAAGGAATTGGGATATCATAGAAGCCACCTAATCCCTAATATCCCTCAGCCAAGTGGTTGACATTCGAACGTGCTATAAAAAAACAAGGAAACAACAAATAAGTCAGTTTGAGGCAAAAAAGAAATCAGAAAAATAAAAGCCAAATAAATGAAAGATATACCTCCGGTTGAAGGACATCATCTATCAGTCCCAGCACCTTCGAGTCCATCGTATTGGGGAAATGCAACATACTCATCGATCCTTCCTCGATCGTATGATATTATAGGAAGGAGGATCCTGTCAAAGAAACAAAACCTCTGACATCATCGTTACTGACATCGATGAACCTCCTGCATTGTGGGCATACCCCATTGGCCAACTCATGCCCCTACCAGAGCCCGCGTGGAAAGAGGCATAGCGTCATAAATGTTCGGTGGCATCAACTAGCAAGACAAAAGATTCAGATAATCATAGGTCTCCACCGTGTCTATATACGGAGAATAAGGCTCACGAACCATCGCCGCCACCCTCATCTCCTCTGACATCTCCCTCTCTCGCCTCATATACATCAGGGGCCTCATAGGTGGAACCATCAACTCATCATCCACCACATGTCGGACTACTATCTCCCTTAGGTACCAGTAGTAGTCGAATTTATGCGCCAGAAGATGATGGAATTGCATGTTCCCTTCGATCACCCCCGTATGCTGGATGGCCATACCCTAGGGATAAAAGGTCACCTGCAAGACCCCCAGCGTAAAATCAAAATCTGAAAAGATCATCAAGAAGAAATGGTCTCAAAAAAGAGAAGAATTTACCCTATCGCTCGTTAGGCCATTCAAAACCTGATGCACCGCCCCTAAAGAGAGAGACCTTCTAGATTGTTGGTTGGACTTTCGCCATCAGTATATACGGGAGAAGTCCCCAACAGACTCATCCTTCAAACCAATCAAGTGGGCATTAAGCTCAATCACCTCGTGAAACTAAGTCTGCAAAGGACAAAGAGTCATCAATCAAAAGAATAAAATGCATAAAGAAAATAATACCTCTAAATGATACATGGTGCCATTAAAGGTCTGCCAGTAGCAACGACGGAATGCATCCAAAGAGGAATAAACGGTCGCCAAAATCAGGCTCGCCCAGTCAAAGAAAGGGATATTCGAAAATACCCTTAAATAAGGAAAAAACCACAAATAGATGACTTCACAACTCGTCACCACCAAAAACCTCTAAGTAATAAAATAATAAACAAATGGGCCATCTTCTGCACCTGTAGCCCGTCAGTCTCGTCGATCCATTGACTCAATAACACCTCCATGAAAACAGATAGACGAATAGAGTCACCAGAGACAATCCTCCCCACATCACCCAATGCCGCCTCCAACGTTCCCGACGTCACCCATAAAGTCCATTGCACCTCCATCTGAGCCACCTTACAGTCCATCCCCAACAACTGCCGCACATCTATAGGAGTCACTATCATCTCCACAAAGCCAAAATACATGGTATTGATAATATCCCACTACCTCTCCCATAAAGCGTAGAGAACAACAATCAAACGAGACGTCTTATCCAATACAGATGCCAAAAGACCAAAGTCGACCGATGATACCACCCAACGCACCACCAGAGGAAGGTGCACCCAGAAATTCTTGAACCTGGTCGTCGCTCGAGAATGCATGTTCGACGTAGACATATCTGTCTGCTAAAGCAAAAGGAAAAACCCTTGTCAAGATTAAAAAAAAATAAGGAAATAATACCAAGGAAAAAAAATACCAGAGGATATTAACACTTACATAGCCACTAGGGTTCACAACCATAGAAGATCAATAGTACGTAGGCTCACGCAAAAGAGTTCGCTCGTCCACAACTAGCTCGAACGAGTCAAAGACATTCTCACTACCTAGTGCCAGGGTCACCCTAGCCAACCATTCCAAATGTGCCCACTCGTCAACATTTAACCATGCCATGTGCACCGCACTGCTTGAAAAATCCATAATTTCTTGGTTTTTGAATGCTAATCGCAGAAAGGAAAGGCATAAGTTAGAAGATCTAAAAGTTGTGAAAAATGGGTAAATCTCGCCCCTTTTTATAGAAGGCTAAAGGGCATGACGATCGTAAGTCCCCAGCCACATACCGATCGACACTGTCCCTTCACCTACTCGAAGAAGCCCAGAAGACCATGCCACTGCCGTTTGGCCCTCCCTGCACCATGTCTATCGACACCTCCCTAAAAATTCGTACAAAAAATGATGGAAAACCCCAAAAAATCTCCAGAAAATTACCAAATGAATTTGATAACCCTTTTCACTAAGAATTTTTTTTTAATACCACACTTACTTTCCCAGTGGAACACTTACTTCATCAGCAGAATTCCCAAAAATCAATTGGATATCTCCCCAGCAACGTCTCCAAAGGACAAAGCAGAAATCGAGAAAATTCCCCAATAAGGATGCATCCAATCCATGAATTGATATTTTTTCCATAGTGGAGTCTCTTAATTCCCCTAAGAAAACTATGCCTTAAAGCCCTCTGAACTGGCTTCGACCTGCATAATTGGACACCTATACTAAAGCCCTCAGAATTGGCTTCGACCCACAGAATTAGTCACCTCTACTAAAACCCTCAGAATTGTCTTCGACCCTCAGAATTGGCTTCGACCCCCATAATTGGTCGCTCCCACTCAGGTCCACAGAATTGACCTCGATCCTCAAAATTGGTTGCTCCCACTTAAGTCCTCAGAATTTCCTTTGACCCTCAGAATTGGTCGCTCCACTTAAGCCCTTGGAATTAGCTTTGACCCTCAGTATTGGACATCTCTACTTAAGCCCTCGGAATCAGCGTTGACCCTCAGAATTGGTCATATCTACTTATGCCCTCAAAATTATCTTCGACCCTCAGAATTAGTTATCTCTATTTTAGCCCTCAGAATTGGCTTCGACCCTCAGAATTTGTCATTTATACTTAAGCCATCATAATTGTCTTCGACCCTCAGAATTAGCCTCAACTCTCAGAACTGGTCACTCCTACTTAAGATCCTCAAAACTTACCTCGACACACAGCATTGATCGCTTCAACTTAAGCCCTTAGAATTGGCTTCAATCCTCATAATCGGTTGCTCCATATAATTGGCCATCCCCAGTATTTTTTTAGGTCCCCAGAATCGACCTCGACCCTCTGAATCGGTCATCCTCATCCCTGAGGTTAGTAGAATCAACCTTCCTCCTAAACATCATATGGTGTCTATTCGATGACTTTCACTTATTCCAAGCTCACCAGTCGAGTGAGTCTATAGACAACACATTTTAGGACACCCTAAGTCTTTTCTTAGGTCCCTAGCACCACCCCATTTCACTAGAAACCCTAGGTCATAATCTGAGTACCAATATAGAGGCCACCGAGCGCTCTCGAGCCCCAATTTGACCCTAATCAACTTCATCATCAAAGAAAAATCTCTTTGAATCATTGAAAGGAACTGAAAACCCTTTCCAAAATCTACCCCGGGCACGAAATGACATAACCATTTAGACGAATAGACTATTTTTCCACCAAAAATCGATTTAGAGGCCACCAGGCGCTCCTGAGCACCGATATGACCCCAATAAACTTCATCATCAGAGTGAAATCTCTTTGAATCTTCTAAATGCACTGAAACCCCTTTCTAAAGATCCGCCTCGGGCAAAAAACAGCATTATCGCTCATGCGAACGATTCATTTTCCTCAAAAAATTGATCGGGAGGCCATCAGGCGCTCCCGAGCTTCATTTAACCAAGGTCAACTCTTCAGCTTGAATGATACTATATGAATCTTCAAAGGGCACTAAATATTATTTACAACGATCTCTCCCATGCTTGAATCAACCTTACGATATATACGAATGACCCATTTTACTCCAGAAGGTCACCGGGAGCTTCTGGAACCCGATTGACTAAGGTTAACTTTTCGAATCGAGCAAAATTCTTCGGAATGTCAAAGTACCTCATATAACCTTTCCAATGGTCTGCCTCATGCGCGATTCTGACTTACCTTTCGGACAAACAATCCATTTTCGTTTGATAATATCCTATCGAAAGGACACGAGCGTTTTCGAGCCACATTTGACCCAAAGTCAAATCTCAAACCTGGGAGTGGCCCAAAGGACTCTTGTAGTTTCTAAATTACCATTCCAATGGTATGCCCGTGCATGATTTGGATCAACGGATTGTGTTCTATGACCATTTTTTAGAAAAATCTTCACAAGATTATCAATTGGCCGGTCCATTTCCTGCCTATCGACAGTGTGCCTAGGGTTACCTGTCAAGTAAAAGGACTAGAGCTATGTCAATCGGCATCCCCTTACCCTATAAATAAGGGCATGGCCTCACTCACAAAGAATAGCTTAGACCCATCAATATCAGTGATCTCGGTAACATTCTCTCGTAATTAACGAAGTTTACTTATGTGAAATTCCTTTCCATCTTACATTCCCATCCTTTTCATACCCAATTTCAAAAAATATCATTCTCTCACACCCAACATTCATCTCAACATCCAAGGGAGCACATCAAAGATCAAGATCAAGTTTTAATTCTCCAAAGAAAGTCCAAAATCCTTCTCTCTCTCTTTAAATTTCTTAGTTTTATATTAATATTATAAATTTGTAATTTAGATTTTACTTTAATTCATACACATTAATATCTCACCTTTTTATTTGTTATATTGCACATACTTTATTTTCTATAAAACAAACTCAAAACAAACAAAAATAGGGTTACACCTATAAATTCCAGCCGGATTACCCATCATAATTTCTCAAAACTAAAACACATTTTCCACACACATACATATAATAAATTCCCGTTCGAATATTTGGGATAAACCCCACCCATATGTCGCATATGAACTACATGAACTTTGATGCCTTTATAGGCTATATAGGTGTTTTGGATTAAAACCCGAGACTCGAGTCCAATTTTCTAATTTTTCCCAATTTTCCATTTTCGTATGTGCATCCTTTTTTATCTTTACATTATTGAAGTATATATTATACTTGTGATCCTTATTGGCGTTTTCTCCATTTATTATCGTTTCATCATAATCATCAATATCTTGATAAATACAAACATCGTATTTTCTAAATAATATTTTGGGAACATTCCTATGGATAACCTCATTTTATCATTTCCATGGTATGTGTTGGGAAATTGAGATCTCCATTTATATATACACGCTCACACGCTTCATGGAGAAGTTAAGGAAAATATTAACATAAGCCCATGAGAGATCGAAAAGGCAGGATGGGTGCCTAACCCCTTCCCATTCCATAACCTTCGAACTATTCGTTTGGGCATCAGTTTGTCGTTGATTCCTCTCTCTTGAGGCGGCAACATGTTCTTTTGACCATTTCGTGCAAAATAGATCGGTGAATCCATCTATTTACCTTCACCCAACACAGACAACAACCGAAATGCTCTTAGAGAAAGCAGGCGTAAGACCATTTTCTCCCGCCTTTTTCCCCTACTCGGGAAGAGAGTGAGAGAGGAGATGATCTGGGATGGCCACAGTGGCGGCTCCACTGGGCAAAATTTTCATAAGAGGTATAGACTCAATTTGCATGGGTGTCATCATTTTCTACTTGTGTACGTATGCACCTACATATATGTTCCTTTTTTTCTCATCTATTATTTTTTGCACGTATATACCTCATGCTTATATCACTACACACTCACACACCTGTAGATACTTCTCATGTACACTTCACACTACTTACACATAGGATCACTTATATCCACATGTTGCACACACCAGTTAGAATCCATGCTTAGGTGTTACTAACACATATCACACTTGTATATATGCACGCTCACTCATACTTATCACACACCACTTATAATTAATCCATGATTAGGTTCACTACCACACACTCTCTTATAAATATTCACACATCACTCACCCTCACATATCCATGATTACTATAATCTTCATGCTACATGATAGATTTACTTTTTACACTTATACATTTTTCCCTATTGGTATAGTGCTCATCATGCTAAAAAAAATAAAAAAAATATATATACTCTCTTCATAATGTATAAATCAAGAATCATGCATTTTGCTCACTACATCACCAAAGAGCCTGGCTATTGACCATTTTTTTCCCGTAACTAGGGGATCACTTCATGATGGATGCTAGTCTGGCAGGTCACAGTTAGCATAAGCGATATAACTCCCACCTTCCATTGGCCAAGTACCTTCGACTTATATCGAATGGTTCCGCCCGCATAGTACCACTTGACCTAAGTCATGATGGGAGGTATATCGCAACGAACTCTTCATGTACGTCGAGTATATGGAGTTCTCCCTCACATGTATTGTCCCAATGAGGTATATAGTGAAGCAATTCACATACACTCGGGTATATCAAATGACTTGTCCACACATACCAATTGCCCTAAAAAGAAAGACGTATATCGTGGAAGTGATGCTAAAGGGGAAACCCTTTAAACTAACCGAATAATTTCATACCCTCGTATAGGTATGAAACCTAGTACACTCATATTTAGTTTGTCTATTTTTACCCGAAACTCTGCCGAAATAACGGGTTGGGATGCCGCCCAAATTTTTGCGCGATTTATCTTTTTTTAAAGTGAGACGCAGTAAAAAATCCAACCATATATTTAAATATTTTTTAGACCCAATTTTCCCAGGATCGAGTCACGTTCGGCATTTCTTTTGCATTTAGGTAAACCTAATACAAGTGAGAACATAATAAACATAATAATAAACATGTTGAGACCCTTCTCTCATGTTTTCCTCATTCGTTACCAAAGGTGTCAAAAATATTTGTCCCCTCTTTTATCAAAAAATACCAACAGAATTTTTTCCACCTTATATCATAAATATTTTTCCGCAAAATATCTTATCCTCTTCTTTTCCAAAAATATTTTCCTCCCGTTTTAAAAATAACAGTTTTCTCCTCTCTCTTTCAAAAATAAATTCGAATTTTTCTCCTTCTCAGGTCAATGGCATACCTGACCCTTGGCCTGGCTCCCTATTCTCTTCGATATTTCGTTGAACAGCCCTGAGGCTCTATCAGTTCCCTCGCTACTTATTCTGAGCTCAGAATCTAGTTTTACCCACTTTTCATGGAGAGCGCTGACCAAGTACCGAATGTTCAGTTAGATTTGATGACGGTCCTAGCCCAACTCACTGCCAAGATTGACAACCTTCAACCTGAGGTTTATGACATGCAAAGAAATCGGGTCCCTGTTCTCAAAGAGCCAGATGCTCTCTTCCCTTTCGTTATGGGTCCACCTGCACCTGAGCCTATTGGGGACCCCGAGGAATATCAATAAGCTCCACGTTCCCCTCCTACTAATGGACCACTACCAGCTAAACTCCTTATGCCGAATCTTGACTAGTCAGGGGCTAACCTTCCCATGATTATTAATCCAGAGGAAGATGAGTTTAACAAGGTCAATTAAGACCTTAAAACGTTGACCAAGAAGTTTGACCAAGTAAAAATCTCCAGGAAGTACATGAGTTACACCCATATGTCTCCCTATCCTAAAGCAAGGTTACCGAAAACGTTTAAAATTCCTAACATCGAGAAGTTTGGGGGTAGTAGATCCCCAATTTCTCATCTCTGAAGTTACCAACCAGACATGACTCTCCTAGGATCCCCCAAGGAAATAATGTCCCAAATATTCCAACAAACTTTAAAGTATAGCCAATTGTCTTTGATGCCGCTCTCTTGAGGTCGCGATAGGTTTTTTTATCTGTTTTGTGCAAAATAGGAGGGCGACTCTATATCTTCACATTCACCTCACACTGAAGACGGTCAAATCACTCATAGAGAAAGAAGGTGCGAGACCTTTGTCTCCCCCTTGTTCCCCTCCTCGGGAAGAGAGAGAGAGGAGATGAATGGATGGCCACACAGAGAACCCTCAATTTGAGAGCACGATCATAATTTGAGAATATTTAGACTTAATCTTAAAAATATTCCATTATAGGGTGAACACTGAAACACAACTACAAAACCATCCGGTGAGAGGGACCAACACCCGACACGGGACCAATTTAGCTCGTAGGAACTGGTCGCGTGGTCACAGGACACCCGATTTGAGAGCGGGATGAGAATTTGAGAATATCTAGACTTAGGCTTAAAAACATGCCGCTAGAGGATGAAACCTCGAAACAGTCCCAAACGGTCCCATGGGAGGCACCAACGCCTCATAAGAGACTAATGTTGCTCATAGGAACTGACTGCACAGTTACGGGATCCCCGACTTGAGAGCACGACGATAATTTGATAATATTAAGACTTAGGCTTAAAAATAATCCCTTATAGGGAGAGACCTCCCAATATCCCCAAATGGCCCCGTGAGAGGAACCAACACCTCTTACGGGACCAATAAATCTCGTAGGAATTAACCAAGTGGTCACGGTACCCCCGATTTGAGAGCACGGTGATAATTCAAGTATCTAGACTTAATCTTAAAAACATGTCGTTAAAGGGAGAAACCCCGAAACACCCCCCAAATGGCCCCTTGAGTGGCACCAACCCGTCGCATGAGACCAATTTAGTTCGTAGGAACTGATCGCTTGGTCACGGGACCCCATATTTTAGAGCGATGCAATAATTTGAGCGTATCTAGACGTAAGCTAAAAAATATGTCTTGATAGGGAAAAACACTAAAGCACCCACCAAACGGCCCCGTGATTAGCAACAACACCTCGCACGATACTAATATAGCTCATAATAACTGATCATGTGATCATGAGACCCTCGGTTAGGGAACATGATGATAACTTGATAATATCTTGACTTATGCTTAAAAATATACCATTATATGGTGAAATCTTAAAACACCCCCAAATGGCCTTGTGAGTGGAACCAACATCTCGCACAGGATCAATGTAGCTCGAAGAAATTATCTGCATGGTCCCCGGACCCCTGATTTGAGAATATCTAGACTTAGACTGGAAAACATGCCAGTAGTAGGTGAAACCCTGAAACACCCCCCAAATGGCCCCGTGAGAGGAGAAATAGCTCGCACGGGACCAATGTAGCTCGTAGGAAATGACCACGTGGTCATGGAACCTCGGTTTGAGAGCACGGTGAAAATTTGAGAATATCTAGACTTAACCTTAAAAACATGTTGTTATATGGCAAAACCTCAAAACACCCCCCAAACGAGCCCGTAAGGGGCACCAGCACCAAGCACGAGATCATTGCAGCTCATAGGAACGGACCGCGTGGTCACGGGACCCCCGGTTAAAGAGTACAATGATAATTTGAGAATATCTAGCCCTAGGTTTAAAAACATGAAATTAGAGGGAGAAACCCTGAAACACCCCCCTTAAACGGCACCGTGAGAGGCACAAACACCTCACATAAATCCAATGTAGCTCGTAGGAACTGACCTCATGCTCCCGGGACCCCCGATTTGAGAGCACGATGATAATTTGAGAATATCTAGACTTAGTCTTGAAAAGGTACCGTTAGATGGCGTAACCCCGAAACAGCCCCCAAATGGCCCCGTAAGAGGCGCCAACTCCTCGCACGGGACCAATGTAGCTCATAGGAATTGATTGCATGGTCACGAAACCATAGGTTTGAGATCATGGTGATAATTTGAGAATATTTAGAATTAATCTTTAAAACATGTCGTTATAGAGTGAAACCCTGAAACAACCCCCAAATGGCCCCATGAGTTGCACAAAAATCTCGCACAGGGCCAAGGTAGCTCGTAAGAACTGACAACATGGTCACGGGACCCTCAGTTTGAGAGCACGACGATAATTTGAAATTGTCTAGACTTGGGCTTAAAAAGATGCCGAGATAAGGCGAAACCCCGAAACATCCCACTCCAATTGTTCCCGTGAGAGGCACCAACACCTCTCATGGGACCATTATAGCTCATCGAAATGGACCGCGTGGTCGCGGGACCCCCGATTTGAGAGCATGATGATAATTTGAGAATATCTTGACTTAGGCTTAAAAATATAAACGTGCCATTAGAGGGTAAAACTCCGAAACACCACTTAAACGTGGTAGCAAGGGACTAATGTAGCTTGTGGGAATTGACCGCATGAAAATGGGACCCCCGATTTGAGAGCACAGAGATAATTTAAGAATATATATACTTTATATTAAAACCATGCCATTAGAGGTCAAAACCTCGAAACACCCCCTAAACGACCACGTGAGAGGTAGAAACACCTCACACGGGATCGATGTTGCTTGTAGGATCTGATTACGTGGTTAAAGGATCCCCGATTAGAGAGCACAACGGTAATTTGAGAATATCTAGACTTAGGCTTAGGACCTTACCGCATGGCCTCGGGACCACCGGTTTGAGAACACGGTGATAATTTGAGAATATCGAGACTTACGCTTGAAAACATGTCGTTAGAGGGCGAAACCCAGAAACATTCTCCAAACGGCCCCGTGAGAGGCGCCAACACCGTGCACGGGACCAATGTAGGTCGTAAAAATTGACAGCGTGGTCACAAAACCCCCAATTTGAGAGAACGATGATAATTTGATAATATATAAACTTAATCTTAAAAACATGTCGCTAAAGGGCAAAACATCGAAACACCCTCGAAAAGGCCCCTTGAGTGGCACCAACACCTCGCACAGGACCAAGGTAGCTCGTAGGAACTGATTGCGTGATCATAGGACCCCTAGATTTGAGAGCACGATGGTAAATTGAAATTACCTAGACTTAGGCTTAAAAACATAAGCATTAAAATGCCCCCAAATTGCCCCAAGAGAGGCACGAACGCCTCTAACGGTATCATTGTAGCTAGTAGGAACCGACCGCACGGTCACGGGACCCCCGACTTGAGAGCATAACGATAATTTGATAATATATAGACTTAAACTTAAAAATATATCGTTATAGGGCGAAGCCACGAAACACGCCCCAAATGGCCCGTGAGTGGCCCCAACACCTCGCACGGGACCAATGTAGCTCGTTGGAACTATCTGTTTGATCACGGGACCTCCGGTTTGAGAGCAAGATGATAATTCAAAAATATCTAAACTTAGGCTTAAAAACGTGTCGTTAAAGGGTGAAACCACAAAAAATTCCATCAAAATGGCTCCCTGAGAGGCACCAACACCTCGCACAGGACTAATGTGGCTCGTAAAAATTGATCGCATGGTCATGGGACCCCAGGTATGAGAGCACGATGACAATTTAAGAATATATAGACTTATGCTTAAAAATATAAACTTGTCGTTAGAGGGAGAAACCCAAAAACACTCCCAAATAGCTCCATGAGAGGCACCAACATCTCGCACGAGACGAATTTATATCATTAAAATAGACCACATGGTCACGGAACCCCCGATTTGAGAGCACGACGATAATTTGATAATATATAGACTTAAAAAATAGGGCGAAACCCCGAAACACCCCCCAAAAGGCCCCGTGAGTGGCACCAATACCTCGCATGGGACCAATGTAGATCGTAAGAACTAACCGCGTGGTTATGGGACCCTCGATTTTAGAGCACGCTAATAATTTGAAAATATTCAGACATAAGCTTAAAAACATGCCATTAGAGGTCAAAACACACCACCAAATGACTCCGTCAGAGGCACTCACACCTCTCACAGGACCATGTAGATCATAGAAATTGACCGTGTGGTCACAGGACCACCGGTTTGAGAGCACGAATATAATTTAAGAATATCTAGCTTAGCCTTAAAAACATGAACATGTCATTAGGGATCGAAACCCCGTCACACCCCTCAAATGGCCTGATGAGAGGCACCAACACCTCGCATGGAACCAATGTAGCTCTTAGGAACTGATCGAGTGGTAATGGGACCCCCGATTTGAGAGCTCGATGATAATATGATAAGATCCAGACTTAGGGTTAAAAACATGTCGTTATCGGGTGAAACCCCAAAACATCCCCCAAAAGGCCCCGTGAGTGGCACCAACACCTCGCACGGGATCAATGTAGCTCATAAGAACTGACCGCGTGGACCCGAGACCCCAGGTGTGAGAGCATGGCAATAAATTGAAAATGCCTAGACTTAGGCTTAAAAATATTAACGTGTCGTTAGAGGGAAAACCCCAAATCACTCCCCAAACGGCCCCGTGAGAAACACTAACTCCTCGCACGGGACCACCGATTTGAGAGCATGGTGATAATTTTAGAATATCTAGACTTAGGATTAAAAACATACTGTAGAGGGTGAAACCACGAAACACCACCCAAACGGCCCTGTGAGAGGCAACAACACCTCGCACGGGACCAATGTAGCTCGTAGCAACTAATCGATTGGTCACAGGACCCCAATTTGAGAGCATGATAATAATTTCATAATATCGAGAATTGGGTTTTAAAACATGCCATTATAGGGTAAAACCCCGAAACACCCCCTAAATGGCCCTGTGAGTGGAACCAACTCCTCGCACGGGACCCATATAGATCGTAAAAACCAACCACGTGATCACGGGACCCTCAAGTTTAGATCACGGTGATAATTCAAAAATATCTAAACTTAGGCTAAAAAATATAAACATGCCGTTAACAGGAAAAACTCGGAAACACCCCACAAAACGGCCCCGTGAGAGGTACCAGCACTTCGCACGGGACCAATGTAGCTCGTGGGAAATGATCGCGTGTTCACCGGACCCCCGATTCGAGATCACAGTAATAATCAAGAATATCTAGAATTAGGCTTAAAACAAGCTGTTAGAGAGCGAAACGCTGAAACACCCCCCCCAAAATGGCCACGTGAGAGGCACCAACACCTCACACGAGACCAATGTAATTCGTAGGAACAGACCGTGTGGTCACGTGACCCCCGGTTTGAAAGCACAATGAAAATTTGAAAATATCTAGACTTAGACTTAAAAACATGTCGTTAGAGTTAGAAACCGTAAAATATACACCAAACTGACCCGTGGGAGGCACCAACACCTCGCGTGGGACCAGTGTAGCTCGTAGGAATAGACCACGTGGTCACGGGACCCCTGGTTTGAGAGTACGGTGACAATTTGAGTATATCTATACTTAGGCTTAAAAACATAAACATATCGTTAGAGGAAAAAATCCCCAAACCCCCTTCAAACGACCCTGTGAGAGGCACCAACACCTCGTACGGGACTAATGTATCTCGTAGGAATTGACCGCGTGGTCACGGGACCCCCGATTTGAGAGCACGAATATAACTTGTAGGGATGGCAATTTTCTCCGAAAACCCGATAATCCGCGGATACCCGAAAAAAATACCCGAAAAATCTCCAAAAATTCGGGGATCGGGTCGGGTTCGGGTATTTAAAAAAATCCCCGAAAAATTTCGGGTCGATTTCGGGTATACCATCGGGTCTCCACGGGGATACCCGATTTTTAATATATATATATAATATAATATAATATAATACATGTACAGGTATATAAACATCATCTAAAAAAAGGTAAACCCTAACGCTGCTGACCTGCTTATACCCTCCCTCTCTTCTATCTCACTATCAAGTCGTTGCCCGCTTATACCCTCCCTCTCCTCTCGCTGCTGCGCAGCTTCTTATACCCTTGCCTTCGCGCCGGCCCCGGCGCTGCTCCTTTCCTCTCCGCTACTTATTCCGGCGCTGCTCTCATCCTCACAAAGTCCTCTAATTGGTAAAATCTCTCTCTCCACTTACGATTTACGCTTTTTTGTTCATATTTGTTACGATTTATGATTTGTTGTTCACAAAGTCCGCTACTTATTCCGACGCTATTTTTGTGTTTTTTACGAATGGTTGTTACTGTTATGGCAGATTTTGAATCTATGATCCAATTTTTACGAATGGTTGTTACTCTTATGGTTGTTACTGTTAGGGTTGCAATAAGAAATTGTAAAAAAATCAAAACGGGTTCCCCGCGGGGAACCCGATACCCGTTTTAAACGGGGACGGGGATCCCCGAACACGTTATAATGGGGAACGGGGCGGGGACGGGTAATGTTTTTTCTAACGGGGACGGGGAGTTAAAACCCGACCCCGAACCGACCCGTTGCCATCCCTAATAATTTGATAATATCTAGACTTGGACTTAAAAACATGGTTATAGTGCGAAACCCCGAAACACCCCCAAATGGCCCCGTGAGTGTCACCAACACCTCGTAGGAACTAATCGTGTCATCACAGGACCCGCGATTTGAGAGCACAATGATAATTTGAAAATATATAGACTTATGCATAAAAACATGTCGTTAATGGGCAAAACCATGAAACACACCCCCTAAACTGCCATGTGAGATGGACTAACACATTGCACTGGACCAATGTAGCTCGTAGGAATTGACCGTGTGATCACTAGACTCTCAGTTTGAGAGCACGATAATAATTTGAGAATATTTAAAAACATGTCGTCAGATGGCGAAACCTCAAAACAGTCCCCAAACGGCACCGTGAGAGGCACCAACACCTCGCACTGGACCAATGTAGCTCGTAGGAACTGATCACATGGTCACGGGACACTTGGTTTGAGACCACGATAATAATTTGATAATATCTATACTTATGCTTAAAAATATTTCGTTATAGGGCAAAACCTCGAAATATCCCCCCCCCCCCAAACGGCCACGTGAGGGCACCAACACCTCGCATGAGACCAATGTAGCTCGTAGGAACATATCGCGTGGTCACGGAATGCTCGATTTGAGGGTACAATGATACTTTGAGAATATCTAGATTTATGCTTCAAAACATGTCGTTAGAGTGAGAAACCCCAAAACACCCCCCAAACTGCCTCGTGAGAGCAACCAACACCTTGCACAGGACCAATGTTGCTCGTAGGAACTGATCACGTGGTCCCAAGATCCCTGATTTGAGAGCACGATGATAATTTGAGAATATCTAGATTTAGGTTTAAAAACATGTCGTTAGAGGGCAAAATCCCACAACACCCCCCAAATAGCCTCGTGAGAGGCACCAACTCCTCGCACGGGAGCAATGTAGTTTGCAGAAACTAATCACGTGGTCATGGTACCCCAGATTTTAGAGCACGGTGATAATTTGAGAATATCTAGCCATTGGCTTAAAAACATGTCGTTATAGCGAGAAACCCCGAAACACCCCCCAAACGGCATCGTCAGTGGCATCAACACCTCGCACGGGACCAATGTAGCTCGTAGGAACTGTTCACGCGAGCACGGGACCCCCGGTTTGGGAGCACGGTGATAATTTAAAAATATCTCGACGTAGGCTTAAAAACATAAACATGTCGTTAAACTCCGAAACACCACCCAAACGGCCCCGTGAGAGGCACCAACACCTCGGACGGGACCAATGCGACTCGAAAGAACTGATCGCTTTGTTACGGGACCGTTAGTTTTTTAGAATTACAATAATTTGAGAATATCTAGACTTAGGCTTAAAAATATATCATTTGAGGGTGAAACCCTGAAACACACCACAAACGGCCCCGTGAATGGCACCAATACCTTGGGCAGTACCAATATTTCTCATAGGAACAGACCGCGTGGACATGGGACCCCCAGTTTGATAGCATGGTGATAATTTGAGAATATATTGACTTAGTCTTAAAAACATCCCGTTAGCGAGAGAAACCCCGAAACACCCCTCAAACGGCCCTATGAGATGCACCAACACCTCGCACAGAATCGATATAGCTCGTATGAACTAACTGTGTGGTCACGAGACCCCCAATATGAGAGCACGATGATAATTTGAGAATATCTAGACTTAGGCTTCAAAATATAAACTTCCACTAGAGGGAGAAACCCCAAATGGCCCTGTGAGAGGCATCAACACCTCATAGGACGCCAATGTAGCTCGAAGGAACTAATTCCGTGGTCACGGGACCACTAGTTTGAGAGCATGACGATAGTTTGAAGTTATCTAGACTTAATCTTAAAAACATGCCGTTAGGGGGAGAAACCCAAAAACACACCACCCTAAAATGGCTCCGTGAGAGGCACCAACACCTTGCACGGGACCAATGTAGCTAGTAGAAATTGACCGTATGGTCATGGGACCCGCACTTGAGAGCACGATGATAATTTGAGAATAGCTAAACTTAGGCTTAAAACATAAATATGCCATTAGAGGGAGAAACCCTGAAATACCCTTCAAACGACCCCATGAGAGGCACCAATACCACACACTGAACCAATATAGCTAGTAGGAACTGACCGCATGGTCACGGGATCCCCAGTTTGAGAGCTCAGTAATAATTTAATAATATCTAGACTTAGGTTTAAAAAAAATGCCGTTATAGGGCAAAACGTTGAAACACCACCCCCCCCCAAACGGCCCCGTAAGTGGCACCAACACCTTTCGCAGGACTAATGTAGCTCGTAGGAACTGATCGCGTGGTCATGGGAACACCAATTTGAGAGCACGGTGATAATTTAAATTATCTAGACTCAGGCTTAAAAACATGCCATTAGAGGGCGAAGCCCCAAAACACCCCACCCACCCACCCCCAACGGCCCCGTGAGAGGCACCATCACCATGCATGGGACCAATGTAGCTCGAAGGAACTGACCGCGTGGTCACGGAATCCCGGGGTTGAGAGCACGATGATAAGTTTATAATATTTAGACTTAGGCTTAAAAACATGTCGTTAGAGGGTGAAACCCCAAAACACTCTCCAAACGGCTCCGTAAGAGGCACCAACACCTCACACGAGACCAATGTAGCTCGTTGGAATAGACCGTGTGGTCATGGGTCCCCCAGTTTGAGATCATGAAGATAATTTGAGAATATCTACACTTAGGATTAAAAATATTCCTTTAGAGGGCAAAACCCCGAGACATCCCCTAAATGGCCCCGTGAGAGGCACCAACACCTCGCACGGAATCAATGTAGCTCGTAGGAACTAATCGCATGACCATGGAACCCCCAGTTTTAAAGCACGATGATAATTTGAGAATATCTAGGCTTAGTCTTAAAAACATGTTGTTAAAGGGAGAAACCCCAAAACACCCCTCACGTGGCCCCGTGAGTGGCACCAACACCTTGAACAAGACCAATATAGATCGTAAAAACTGATCGCGTGGTCACGCAACCCCCACTTTTAGAGCACGATGATAATTTGGAAATATCTAGACCTTGGCTTAAAAATATTAATAGGCCATTAGAGGGGGAAATCCTAACACACTCCCCAAACAGCCCCGTGCGCGGCACCAACACCTCACACAGGACCAATGTAGCTCAAAGGAACTGACCGTGTATTAGATTGAGAGCACAATAATAATTTGAGAATATCTAGACTTAGGATTAAAAACATGCCTTTTACCTCGAAATACACCTCAAACGGCCCCGTTAATGGCACCAACCCGTCGCACGGGACCAATGTAGCTCGTAGGAACAAGCCACATGGTTAGGGACCCCCGGATTGAAAGCACGGTGATAATTTGAGAATATCTAGGCTTAGGCTTAAAAACATGTCGCTACTGGGAGAAATCCCGAAACACCTATCAAACGGTCTCATAAGAGGCACCAACACCTCGCACGGGACCAATGTAACTCGTAGGAACTCACCGCTTAGTCACGGGACCCCTAGCTTGGGAGCATGACCATAATTTGGGAATACCTCGACTTAGGCTTAAAAACTTGCAGTTAGTGGAGAAATCATGAAACACCCCCTAAACGGCCCCGTAAGAGGCACAAAAACCTCATATGGGACCAATGTAGCTCGTAGCAACTGACCACATGATCACCTGACCCCAATTTGAGAGCACGAAAATAATTTGGGAATATTTTATGCTTAAACACATGCCGTTAGAGGGCAACACCCCAAAAAACCCCAAAAAAGGCTCCGTGGGAGGCATTAACACCTCTCATGGGACCAATGTCACTTGTACCAACTAACCACGTGCTTACAGGACCCCCTATTTGAGATCACGGTGATAATTTGAGAATATTTAGACTTAGGATTCAACAAATAAACTGCCACCAGAGGGCAAAACCTCGAAACACCTCCCAAATGGCCCTGTAAGAGTCACCAACACCTCGCAAGGGGTCATTGTAGCTCGAAGGAACTGACCGCGTGGTAAGTGACCCTTAGTTTAAGAGAAAGACGATAATTTGATACTAACTAGACTTAGCTTTAAAAACATGTCTTTGTAGGGCAAAACCCCAAAAAAAAACCAAACGACCCCGTGAGTGGCACCTATACCTTACACGGGACCAGTGTAGCTCGTAGGAACTTAACGCATAGTCACGGGCCCTTGGTTTGAGAGCACGATGATAATTTAAAAATATCTAGACTTAGGCTTAGAAACATGACGTTAGAGAGCGAAGCCCTGAAACACACCCCTCAAATGGCTCCATGAGAAGCACCAATACTTCACACGGGATCAATGTAGCTCGTAGAAACTGACTACGAGGTCACGGGACCCCTGGTTTGAGAGCACGATAATAATTTTATAATACCTAGACTTATGCTTAAACACATTCCATTAGAGGGCGAAATTCCCCCCCCCCCCCCGAAACAGTCCCATGAGAGGCACTAACACCTTGCACGGGACTAATGTAGCTCGTAAGAACTGACCATGTGGTCATGGGACTCCCGATTTGAGAGCGCGGTGATAATTTAAGAATATATAGACTTAGGCTTCAAAAAATAAACTTCTGTTAGAGGGAGAAACACCGAAAATCCCCCAAACAACCTCGTGAGAGGCACCAACACCTCGCACGGGGCCAATGTAGTTCGTAGGAACTGACACCGATCACGTGACCACCGGTTTGAGAGCATATCTTTAATTTGAGAATATTTATACTTAGGCTTAAAAATATGTTGTTATAGGGTAAAACCCAACCCCCCCCCCCCCCCAAGCAGTCCCATGAGTGGCACCAACACCTCGCACGGGACCAATGTAGCTCGTAGGAATTGAGTCGTGGTCATGAGACACTCGATTTAAGAGAACAACGATAATTTGAAAATATCTAGACTTAGGCTTAAAACATGCCGTTAGAGGGAGAAACTCAAAAACACCCCCCAAATGGCCCTATGAGAGGCACCAACACCTCGTACGGGACCAATGTGGCTCATAAAAACTGATCGCGTAGTCACGGGACCCCCGGTTTGAATGCATGATGGTAATGTGAGAGTATCTAAATTTAGGCTTAAAACATGCCATTATAGGGAAAAATCTCAAAACACCTCCCAAACGGTCCCGTGAGTGGCACTAATACCTCGCACGAGACCATTGTAGCTCATAAGAACTGACCGCATGGTCACTGACCCCCGATTTGAAAGCATGATGATAATTTGAGAATATCTAGACTTAGGCTTAAAAACATTTCGCTATAAGGTGAAGCCCCAAAACACCCCCCAAATTGTGGTCTTTTAAAATTTATTGTTTAGGATTATAGTCGTTCGGTGTTTACATTACATAGGTTTTAGATTGTCAAGAAAATAATTCTGCCCAACTTTTTTTTATTTATAGTTACAATGGTCAAGGAAAAAGTCCATGAGCATCTCTATTTCTTTTGTTACGCATAAGCTGGGTCACAGCCTTTAAGCGTGATAAGAGACGTGACCAATATCAAATTCCATAAGATGGGTCCCAGCCTTTAGTCATGACTAGAGTCGTGACCAATATCATATTCCGTATGACGGGTCATAGCCTTGATCCATGACCAGAGCCATGACCAATATCAAATTGCATAGGATGGGTCACAACCTTGAGCCGTGACCAGAGCCATGACCAATTTCATATTCCAAAGGATGGGTCACAGGCTTTAGGCGTGACTAGCACTGTGTATGGGTCACGGTTATTGTTCACGGCCATCTGCCATGACCCACAGGTCCATGACCCTTCGTTTGGTCAGGGATTTGGGTCATAACCCATAAAAATGTCCGTGCCCAAAATGATCACGTCCCTTAGCCACGATGCACTGTCCTGGTTAGGGACTTTGGTCTTGACCATCCGCCTAATATGGTGTAGTGTAAACTTTGAGGAGTTTAAGTTTTTACTTATGTCTGGGATTTTGAAGTTAAAACTTGATTTAAGAGGCTCAAGTTGGGTTGGAACTGGCTTTGATAATTCAAATTCTTCTACTGCTAAAGCTAAGACCAACGTGTATTCAAGAGTGTCAACTATTTCCTAAGACATTAGAAAAGTCAACCCAAAGGTCATATACCTCGTGTCTACACATGTTCTCATTGTGGTATGAAATATCACCTTAGGATATTTTTTTTATCTTGATGGGGTAGTAGGAAGTCTAGATCCCATGTCACCATCTTTCACAAAACCAGAGGCTTTAAGTATTAATATATTTAAGTTAGAAAATTAGTTGTGGAGGCATTGAATATTAGACTTATTGATTTTTGAATGCTTGCACATGATACTTCTCATGCTAAATCCATTGGTTGATTATGTTCGCATGTTTACATAACCTAGCTGTTGTATTTCATGTTATGTCTTTGCTAGTTATATGTGGTTAAAGTCTTTTGTATTTTAATTTTTTCTTTTGAGTCTTATTATGAAAAAAATGCAAAAAAAATCTTTCTTCTTTTGAGTTTTATTTTTCATATGATGTCTTTTGAAAATTATCTAAAATCTCAAAAAAAAAAATAGTTTATGTGTAGTTTGGTTTTACATATTTTTTGTGGCATATTGGTGTGTTTAAATCCACTTTATTCCATGTTTTCAAGTGTCTAGGACATTTGATTATGATTTTCAATGGTTAGATTGTTCTTCATCATGATTGCATAGATTGTTTGAAAATTAATTGCTTAATGGATTCACTTTGTATATTCTCCTCACATACATGCACGATCTCTTTTGGATTTTATTTACATATGTTACATGAGCTAAGTGAGATGTTCTCCCAACAATCTTGTCATTATAAATATATATTTGATTAGGGGATTTGTTCATGTAAGAACCATTGCCCATGAGTTTGATATATTATTGAAATATATGAGTGTGTATGGGAAATGGAACGAAGGGAGAAATCATCCTTGCATGAAAGACCATTATTGGCAAGAGCTCAAAAATAATTAAGAGGTAAAAGAAAAGGATATATTTCCAAGGACAATTTTTTCATTGACTCTTCAAAAGTGTGATGTCTTAAAAATATGAGAGTGAAATTTTTTTATATCTCTAGTCTTGAGGGTGTTAGAAGTTGAAGATCAATGGATTTGTACAATGATCCTATTTAATTCATTCTTAACGGTATTTTTTTTGGGGGGCGGGGGGGATTGGACTTTTATTCTCAATGATAAGAAGACCTTGCTTCTTCTAAATGGCTTACATTAATGGAAAATTCAGAGAAAAATAAGAACAAGAAGCATAAATGAGGTTCTTTATAAAATAGAACATTTACAAGATCAAGAGTTAAAGAGCAAATTAAAGAGAGCTTAAAACAACCAGAGGAAAAAATAAGACACCAATGGTCATTCGACACGTCTGAGAAAAGGGAGACCCCATTTATCTACTTTGAGAAGACCTTTTTTATGCTTTGGTAAGTTATTTAAGCTAAGAGAAAAGTAATCCTTATACTTCGAGCTACCTAAATTGGCAAGAAAATTAGCCACATGATTTGCCTCTCTATAAGAATGAACAATTTTGATCTTCATCATCTTCATTAAGCTCATGATTTTGAACACAACGCAATTGATTTTCCATAGATGTTTACTTTTTTTAGGATTACATCCATTAAAACCTTGGAATCACTCTCTATCAAAAGATCATTGTCTATTAAGTCCATAATGAACTCTATACCTTTAAGCAAATCCAAAGCCTTAGCTTCCATATTAGACATCACTCCAAAGTGCGCATGAAATGCCCAAATCATCTCACCTAAATAATTTCTAAGCATTCCTCCTCCACATCCCTCTCCTAGATTCCCTATAGAACTTCCATGAACATTAAGATTTAAAGCACGTGTTGGAGGAGGCTCCAATTGATATGCATTATCTTTTGTGGCCCTTGAACTATAGAGGGGACTATTTTTAATCTCATGTTTGATATGAATCAGAACTAAAAACACACTTGGAGAGATATCATCAAATCTACATTTGTTCATATAGCACCATAAACACCAACATACAATTGCTAGAACAACTATGCTAAAAAAGTGGTTTACCTTGACCCCATGAAGCCGCCATTGAAAAAGTTGGTTTTCTTAAACCTCCTCCTATTGATCTTGTAATCCCATACTCCATAGTCATTGTATCCCAAATTTTATAAGGAACATCTCCACTCAAAAAATTTGGTCTAAATCTTCTTCTTCTGGCTTCGAATAGCATTAGAAATTAGAAGGACCTCTGAATCCAAGAAACTTTATCCTATCGTCTGTGGGAAGGATATTATTCATTACCTTCCATATAAACACTAACATTTTAATGGGAAGATTCGTATGTCAAATTAATTTAGCACTGAATCTGGTAGTACTAGACTTTCTGCGTATATTCCAAGCTAAGGTAATGGAGAAGATGCATATGCTTATAGGCTTCCAAATAAGAGAATCAGATTTACTTGGCATAATATCATTGAAATTCTTCACTTTGTTGGTCATAGTTGGATTAAACACCTTCTCTAACTTCTCCTTATCCCACCATTGGTCTTGAATCCAGTAGTCCTTTAACTGACCTTTTTTTAGCTCAATTTTTTACTTGCATTCAAGAATACACCAGTATTCGATTCCAAGTCTGAGCACAAACTCTGATAGGAGAAAAAGAAGGGTGATGCTTTCTACATTAAGCTGCCATTGTGAATCGAGCCCAAATTAAAGTTTGTTGTCTAAAATTCCACCAGAGTTTCATACCAAGAGAGGAGTGAACATCTTTATATGTCTTAACCCAAAACGACTTCATTTATAGGATTGGCAATATTTTCCCAACCACACCAATGATATCTTTGATCTCCAAAACTATTACTCCAAAAGCATTTTTCTAAAAGAGCAGATATTCCATTGAGGATAGCTTTAGGAGGACTTAAGGCAGACAAAAGGTATAAGTACATATAAGAAAGTACAGATTTGATGAGGACAATCTTACCTCCTAAACTCAAACACTTTGCCTTCCACCCTTGGATTCTATGCTTAATATTATGCACTATATCTTCAAAATATAGTGAAAGGAAGAAGATTGTATATTTTGAAGATATAGTGCATAATATTAAGAATATTTTGAAGATATAGTGCATAATATCAAACACTTTGCCTTCCACCCTTGGATTCAATCACTTTTCCTTGCACCCATGAAGTTTCTTTTGCTCTTATTGACACACTTCCCTAATACCTTTTCATGGAGACTTAGCACCTTCATAATCTTCTTTACTTCCTTCAGAGATCCTTAGCTAAAAATGGTAATATCATTTGTAAAAGATAAATAGTTAAATATAGGGCTGCCAAAAGGCATTTAATATCCCATATAATTGGGAATAAACACGAGCTTTTCCAGTTTTTTTAGAGGACATCATAAATAATGATGTCATTATTAGGTTAAATCTTTGTTTGATAAAGTTAATGTAGTTAAATAAAAATCCTTGCACATTTTTGAATGAATGGGTCATGATTTTATTGGTTCAGTTTAAATCCCTTTCACTCGATTCCACGTATTTGGATACATCGATACTACGCTATTGTGGAAAAATATATTGTGTTTTTTGTGGTGTTTATATGTAATAACCCGCCTTCTAATTGATTATTTAAAGTTTTAAGTGAATTAATTATTGCTCGAAATGTCAATTTTTAAACCTAGTCGACAATAAATAACAAATTTTGACCCTCAAGTACAGAAATACCATTGTTATTTTATTTTTATATTAAACACCAAATCGAACACACACACACACACACACATATATATTTATGTCACACCCCATTACCCCTGTAAGTCCCGAGTAAGATTTCTATAACTTTTTACGCATATAACTACCCCGTAGGTTTTTAATTCTTTATTCATTTTAAGCCAAAAGCATAAATTTATTTTAACCCGAAATAAAACATTTTGAGTGGATATCTAAACAAAACTTAAAGCCAAAAGTTTAAATGTTAAACATTAAAGTATTTAGGGAATCAAACTTTAATCTATAAAAACCCATCAAAATATCTAGATGTTGTTTAGCGCCAACTGCCCTTCTCCCATTATGTATAAACAAAAAAAAAAGTACAGCTTATAAATCAAGTGAAACCAAGGAGGAAAAAAGAAAAACAACAAACCAAACTTTCTCCACCGAACCCAACACCCCACGAACAAGAGAAAACCAAAGAATAAAACCACACGAAACTTGTCTCCAACTTTAAATCCACGAAGAGTAAAGGAAAACCAACCCATAACATACACTTCATCTTCTCCAAACACACCATAAATAGAATCTTTATACCGAGTAAGTTCTTTTGGGGGGGGGAGGGGGGGAATATACCAGTGTATGTATGTGTATATATGTATAATTATGAGTTGGTTTTGTGTACATATATGCACAGCTTAGAGTATATATATAGGTTGGTTTTGTATTTCCACATATTTGGGGTAGCCATGGAGGTTTTGCTTTCTGTTACTAGCTATAAAGGTTTATATATATATACATATATATATATATATATATATATATGACTATGTGATGGGTAAGTTTAATAGAGAAAGACAAAAACAAAAATGACTATATGCATGTGTTACGAGGAACGATAAAAAGAATCAAGTTTTACTTCACCTAAAGGCCAAAATATTGGTCATAATAAACTTTTACAATATGTATATGTGACCAGAGTAAAAATACTGTCATTTTTAAAAGCCAGTGGTGAATTTAAGAATACCCGCTAAAAGGCCAATTTTGTCTTCTTTAAAATTCATATCTTTCAAACCATTACTCAGAAAAATATGCAAAACGTACCTTGGATTCGCAGTGTCGAAAGGAATATTTTAGTATATAAATATTTTATAATCGACACTATTTTTAATGATGCCAAAATAAGGCCATTGTGTCAATGATGGTCCTAGGACACTAGTAAAATTATTATTTTTATCCAGTGAAGCCTGTACCATAAATTTTCCTACATTACTTCACATGTTTCATGATGAACCAAACTACTTACAAACTTCGAAAATCATTATTTTATTAAATTTTCTTCCGAAAGTTATTTTGATGAATTGTATCATTTAATAAAAATTGAAAGTCAGATCCTACAAGAAAATTTATATAAATATTAATCCACTACCAGCCTTATCTAAGTCGGTTGAATTCAACTTAGAGTCGAGCCCCATATAAAGTAAAGGTTTTATCATGGTATAAAAAACAAATAGTATGTATGCACATAAACGGGTAAAATGTCTATTTTTTATCCATAATAATCTTGCACTAAAATCACACCCAGAGACATCAAATGCGACTCGTGCCAAACCAGTCAAAACCCCATGGAATTTTGGTAGGTGATTCTATTTCACTATTAAATCTGAGCTTATACCTTTAAAATTATTGCATTAGTTATATCATTGTGTGATAGCCCCTGAACTCTTGTTCATTATGAACTCTTCTGTGTAGTTCACATTACCGTCAATATTGATTAAGTCTTTATCCAATTAAACCCTATCTTGATAAACCCTGACTATCAATTATTTCCAGTAAAACCTTGATTTCAGTTAAACCCCCTTTAGTGGCACCCCTGATTTGCAGTCAACCCTTGCACCTTATAATTTATTATCAGTAAAACCCAGTGGCATACATTATAATTCAGGTATTAGACTTTAGTATGAAAGTTCTATTTGACTTGTAGGAGTCGGATGTTGAATGTCTAGTTTTTATTAATATATACGTATGAGTTTCACTTTAGTTAGTGAGCCTAGACATTTATTTTTCCCAAATTATTTTGGGTTGATGATCCAAAAGTTTTGGACAATATTATAATGGTATAACTATGCATTTGAATCCCTTATAACCGATAATAATTTTTTTATCTTATTATTGTTTGAACCCTTATCTTTATAACTCGATAAATAACTCCTTTAGTTATAAATCACCATATTGTATCAGTAGACTCTAGTAATCCACTATTATGTATTGTTGATATCGTATTTTGCTTCAGATTACTATAAGTTGTGTTATATTAGCAGCATTTCATTCCCAGTTACGCTATTTAAATAAACTCATGCATATACATTTTTATAGAAATTGAATTACCTATTTGGAAAAGTTTTCTTATTCTTTTCCTTCAAGTTATTTTTAAACGGGTACTTATAAGCAGTGATGAGTAGTTCAGGCTAGAATTATATGAATCTCGGGAATAGTGTTGGTTAAAAAATAGTTATATGAGGATGCTTGTTAGTTAGGAGCTGAGGTGTGTATATAAACATTGTACAGTTGAAATTATGGGTTGTAATGATGTAAATTATCAATACAGCTTCCTCCTTTTAAAGAAATAATGGTTTTCATTATGGTTTACTATTTATTAGCATAAGCCTCAAACTCAAGAAATCGGGATGAGATAACATTGTATCGGAGATTAACTAGGTTTAAGTAGCCTATGCGGGACATATGTTAAGAATTATTAGTTAGAGAGTGGTTCAGATCGTGAGAATCATGAGGATGAGATGTTTAGACTTGAATAAGAAAAAATCGATCTCCAAATTAAACATGAGATATCAGGACTTTGCTTAGGAAAGATTTCGAAAGGTATAAGCGATAGTTGGTAAGATGAAGATATTTATATAGGGATTGTGAGAATAAATCCTTGAGCTGCAATTTGGAGATACGTGATTAATTTCGATATTCATATTTTTATGTGGATGAAAGAATCATTAAGAATTTGTGAGTTGTCAAAGATGTGATTAAGGATTTAGAGGCATACTAAGAAAGTTATCTTATGAATAGATTGTATACAATATACTCCACATGTGTGTACGCACATCAAAGTTATTTTTTTTAAACTATTCAATTGATACTCTCCTTGAAAATGAATTACTTCATTTAGAATTAAAAAAAATCATCTTTGAAAGTTATCACACTTCTCTGTTGACCTTTTATTATCGTCTTCAGCATTGCACTCATGTTATACTGTATACTATGCTCATTAGATTACGAGAATAACTTACTGGATTTAGAATGGTACCTGAACAAGATTAGATAAGAAACCATTAAAAGAATTCCTTAGTGAATATTAGGAATTTCTCTAGAAGAAAGTCGAGGGAATTAGAAATGTTATGATTAACCATTATATTCTTTAGAATATAATGGTATTACTTACTGGATCCTATCGCATAACTATAAATCTACCAAAATCCTATATAAACCTACTTATGAATTCCAATTATCTAACCAAAACCATATACCTCATATCCACTATTAATTACTTTCCCAACTCCCAAGTTTACACTGATTCAAGATATTACTGAAATTTCAATATCACCATAAATATTACGGGTTCTGTAGTGAAATATAATTTCTTACCCATAAACAACTAGAATAATTATGATCATATGAAACTTTACCTAATCCTTTTACATAAACATGTTACCACAGATGCATTTCCCTTATAAACCATCTTCAAAAGAAACCTTACTCTGAAACCCAGATAATCTTGTTAATAAATAGCATGGGTTTTCAACCTGGCAGGCAATTGATAAGAAAATTGACTTTGTTTTTTTTAAGTTTAGGTAAAATGTGAATAACCCATGTGAATACAAGTAACCCATGACAATGATTTTGCACAAATTACCAAGACCGTCTAAGTTCTTATCCGAAATAATACTCTGTCTATTTTAATCAATAATAACTTTATAAAATACTATGTATTATCTGAAACCCTTAGCTTTAGATTACTTGGTTTTTTCCTTATTGGGCTACCATGAATCATTTGAAAATTACTAGTTAACTCCAAACTGATTCAAAAATACTTACCGAAATCTCATGATTTAATTATAAAGGCCCCATTAACACATCCGATAACTTACTTCCAGGAACCTGGATTTCGTTACTTCATAAATGTTACATGATCCTTATTTTGTGTAGTTCTTATTCAATAAATATTTGAATAGATCATCTATTAATTTCAGAACTCCATTATAAAATATTTGAATATACCATCTATTAATTTTAGAACTCCATTCTAAATATATCTACAAGGTATCCCAGAATAATTCTTCAAAAATATTATCCATATGACCCTCTGGACTCCTAAGCACCGACGGATTAGAAATAACTGTCAACTAAACCTTTGCATCATTAAAGATTAAATTAGCTACAAGTTCTTTATCAGTTGTCTGCTGTAACCATCTAAATTAAGGCAACCTATATTTAAAACCCCATCCTAATTATTTACATCCACCCTATTACTAGTATCTCAAATATCTCGTTAGTTCCCATTTAAAAAAGATTCATGTTTTTCATAGTTCTACTATCTCTTGCATAAATATAGGAAACTATAATCTTCTATTATATGGTGAGGAATTCCAAGTAATTTCAGGTCACAGAAGTTTGGAATACATATTCACCCAATAGGACTTGAATTTGATATAAAAACATTGAATGGTTTTTTGGAAGATTATAGATTCAAGTTATACTACCATCCAGAAGAATAAACATTGTAGGCAATGCCTTAAGCCGTAATCCTATTGGAAAACTTAACGACTTGATTTTTTAGGACGTTGTTGCTACCATAAGAGCATTATGATCTTTAGTTAACCCCACCATTTAAAAATTCACCCATACCATTGTGTACCTGAACCTGAGAAAGAAAATAATAGAATAACAACTTCAAGATCCCTTTGTGATGAAACAATAAAACAAAAGGAAGACCCAGAGTTATCGTACGTTAGAGAACTAAGTTTACAATTTAGAGATATATTATATGTAAGTGATGAATCGCCATTACGAGAAGAGGTTAAAAGCTCAAAAATGTATCCTATATAGAAGAAATAACATTGGTATCCTAACATGAAAGTGATACTAAGAACTTTTTTAGAAGATGTCTTACTTGTCACCTAGTTAAAATAGGACACCACTGTCCTAGTGAACTTATCCAATCTTTTTCAATCACGGAATGGAAGCGGGATCCTATCACAATGAATTTTTTAATGGATTGTCTTGTACGTCTAACTGACTCACCAAATCTGCACATTTTTCTCCAAATGAAAACGGTTGATTATTTTCAAAAGCCCGGTACTAGTATTTATGGTAAGAAGATTAATATTAACAATTTAGTTGTTCATTTTAGTATAATAATAGACGTTCTTAGAAGCTCAGACTACATTAAATATTGAAATAAGGACATGCCCTTTTAGATTATACCTACCACTCTAAGTGAATGAGTTAGATTGGAGATCATTATGACTAAACGATATCCTACCTTGATTACACAAATCATTTTCTAGTAAGGTTCAATACACTTTACCTACAACTTCATAAACACCCCTATTTCATCCCATAAATCAGTTAAGTTGGTATACTCTTGTGAACATGCTTCAAACCACATATCATCATGTGAAGGCTAGAGATGTTAGTGAACTCATTATCATAATTGTACAAACTACATTTAAGGAAACCCTTATTTTTTCTCATTAGGACACCCTAGACTTTGTAAACCTCATCCATTTATTAGGTCTAAATTATCCAAATTTATAGGGTATATCCAGAGTAAGACTAAGGTACCTTAAAGAATCCTTTTGCTTTATATGTCTATGGTTGATTCCAGAAGATTATTTCTACAATACTAAACATCATAGTCATAGTGATACTTAGTAAAATCATAAAAACCTAAGAACCAATCAAATCAACAAGCTTATCGAAAACACTCAAAACTATCAAATGTTACCTTATGTCCCAACTATTAACTTAATAGAAGTCAAATCCTAAATATGCATTTTTTAGGTATTTAGAAAGTTAAATAAACATCATATCAAGATTCCTGACACATTTTCCCTCAATATGTGAAATTTTAAACCTCTTTACAAAATTATCAACTATGATAAACCAATGATGTATTTTCCTAATTATCCAACAGGGGACATCACAACCATAGTAAGACCATCTAGTAGTTCCTTAAATTGTACGTTAGCAATATAAAGGCCAACGGAAGAAAGAATTTTAAGATATTACGCCACTACAATATGGACTGGAATTCTTATACTAAACTTGATAGTTTTACATGGAGAAGGAATTTTCTTTTTATTCACTGTGAGAATTCTAAGTATTTTCAAAAAGCATGAGTGAAGATTCGAATATAATCACCTTAATGTTAGTTTAATTTAGGATACCAACCTTTAACAATTCAAGTATAAACGATCGACTTACATCTATAAGAGGAAATAATACTTTCCAATTACCCATTGTACAACTAGGTGTAAATTACCATAGTTACGAGATCAATGTTTAACTTATAATATCCTCTTACAGACACCTTTCTTTATAAGTACGAAATATATTGTGTGAAATGAAGTTTAGACAACCAAACTATACATAAACTCCCATTACAAAAACCTCTGTTACGATACACGATACATGCAAACCTTGTAAGAATGTCGATTGATTATTTGAAACCCCCTTTTATTTGCAATCCTGGCTACATCAGTATTCTTTACATGGTCATTACACAACTGACAAATCACAAAATAACAACTTTGGTAAAGTCATCATAACAACGTGATAAACCTAAAACCTATCATTTCGAATGTACTATATATATAGGACGACACAAGCACTATGAGAATAAAAATCTTCGAGATAATAGTAATTTTGAGGATAATTTTTTAAGGTAGGTAGATTGTAACAACCCACATTTTAATTGATTATTAAAAGTTTTAAGTGAATTACATATTGCTCGAAATGTGAGTTGTAAAACCCAGTTGACCATATATAAAAAAATTGGTCCTCAAGTATCGAAATGACATTGTTATTTTATTTTTATATTAAACATCAAGTCACACACACACACACACACACACACACACATATATATATATATATATATATATATATATATATATATATATTACGTCAGGCCCCATTACCTCTTTTAGTCCCGAGTAAGATTTCCTATAACTTTTTATGCGTATAACTGCCCCGTAGGTTTTTAATGCTTTATTCATTTTAATCCAAAAACCCGAAATTATTTTAAACCAAAAATAAAACTTTTTGAGTGGGTATCTAAACAAAACTTAAAGCCTAAAGTTTAAATGTTAAACTTTAAAGTATTTATGGAATCAAACTTTAATCTACAAAATCCATTAAAATATCTAGATTTCTTTTAGGACTAACTGCCCTTCTCCCATTGTGTATAAACAAAAAAAAAGACACGGCTTCTTCTCTTATAAATCAAGTGAAACCAAGAAGAAAAAAAGAAAAACAACAAGCCAAACTTTCTCCACCAAACCCAACACCCCAGGAACAGGAGAAAACCAAAGAAGAAAATCATACTAAACATGTCTCCAACTTGAAAGCCACGAATAGGAAAGGAAAACTAGCCTACAACCAAGACTTCATCTTATCCAAACTCACCATAAATGGAAGCTTTATATCAGGTAAGTTCTTCTTTCCAGTGTTTTTTTGGGAATATACACGTGTTTGTATGTGTATATATGGATGATTATGAGTTGGTTTGGTTTTATGTATAATGGGTTTTTTTGGAGTTTTGCTTTCACCTATTTGGGGCACCCATGGAGTGTTTTTATTACCAGTTATGAAGGTTTGGACATATATATATATATATATATATATATATATGCAGACTATCTCGCATTTTAACAATGAAAACTAGACATGTGTCACCTGACGATGAGCCCCGAAAATAAAGAAGAGCCCCTATAATTTAGGCGAGATATATATATATATATATATATATATATATATATATTAGGTAAGTTTCATAGAGAAAGACAAAAATAAAAATGACTATATGCGTGTGTTATAGGGAATGAAAAAAGTACCAAGTTTTACATCATGTAAGGGCCAAAATATTGATCGTAATAAACTTTTACAATATGTACATATGACCGGAAAAAAAATACTACTATTTTTAAAATCCAATGGTGAGTTTAAGAATACCCATTAAAAGGCCTTTTTATCATCTTTAAAAATTCATATCTTTGAAACCTTTACTCAGAAAAATACGAGGAACGCATTGTTTGATTCATAATGTTCAAAAGAATATTTTAGTATATAAACATTTTATAATCGACACTATTTTTAATGATGCCAAAATTAGGTCATTATGTCAATTACGGGCCCAGAACACTAGTAAGATTATCATTTTAATCCTATGAAGCATGTACTATAAATCTTCTGTAAGGACATATTTTCATAGGTTCGTTATCAATTTATTATGTCATATACCGCTACACAGTCGAAGTGCATTCAAGAGCCATCTACATCAAAGACGGATCCGAATTAATCATGGTCTTCAACATTCAAGCCCAACAATATGACATTTGGTAAGATAATATTTAAAGTTTCATTTACATTTCATATTAAAGTGTTAGGATATTTTTATCAAATATTTTTCTAAAGATTTTGTTCTCGGACACCTTTCCATAGATAAATCATAACTAATTAATACTCAACTCAACTCAGCAAAGCCTTTTCCCAATTATTTGGGGTCGGCTACATGAATCCTATTTTTCCATTCCATTCTGTTCAGTGCAATATCTTCGGTTAAACCACATGATATCATGTCCTTTTTTATAATATCATGCCAAGTTAATTTAGGCCTACCTCTACCCCTTGGGTTACCATCAATACTAACTAAATCACTCTTCCTTACAGGAGCATCCATTGGTCTGCGCTTGACGTGTCCAAACCATGTAAGTCGATTTTCTCTCAATTATCTTCTATAGGATCTACTTTTACCGTTTCACGAATTTGTTCATTTTTAATTTTATCCTTTCGAGTTTTACCACAAATCCATATTAACATGCGCATCTCCGCCACACTCATTTTCTGCACATTTTGTTTCTTGGTTGCCCAACACTCTGTCCCATATAACATGGCGGGTCTAATGGTCGTCCTATAAAATTTTCCTTTTAACTTCAAAGGTATACGCCTATCACACAGAACGCCGGTCGCACTTCTCCACTTAACCTAGCCTGCTCTAATCATATGCGTAACATCATCACTAATATCTCCATCTTTTTGTATAATCGATCCTAAATAACGAAAATGATCATTTCTAGGTATTTCTTGACCCTACAATTTCACCACATCTCCATTTGTCCTCCTATTACTACTAAAATTACACTCCACATATTATGTTTTAGTTCTGCTTATTTTAAATCCTCTTGTTTCTAAAGTTTCTCTCCACAATTCCAACCTAGCATTTATCCCCATCTTAGTCTCATCGACTAAAACAATATCATCTGCAAATAGCATACACCATGGCACCTCATCTTGTATTTGTCCAGTCAACTCATCCATAACAAGAGTAAAGAGATAAGGACTTAATGTTGAACCTTAGTGTAGCCCTACCGTAATTGAAAATTCACTACTTTCTCCAACTGATGTTCTTACTGTAGTCATCGCACCATCATACATATCCTTGATCACGTCAATATATCTGCAAGTCACTCCTCTTTTATGTAGAACCCACCATATTATATCTCTGGGTATCCTATCATACGCCTTCTCCAAATCTATAAAAATCATATGAAGATCCTTCTTTTTCTCTTTATACCTCTCCATTAATTTCCTCAATAAATAGATTGCTTCCATTGTTGACCTCCCAGGCATAAACCCAAATTGATTCTCAGATACTGTTGTCTTCAATCTCAATCTATATTCAATCACTCTCTCCCAAAGTTTCATTGTATGACTCATTAACTTAATACCACGATAATTTGAACAACTTTGTATGTCCCCTTTATTTTTATAAATAGGTACTAAAATACTTTTTCTCCATTCATCGGGCATCCTATTAGTCATTAAAATTCTATTAAATAATTTTGTAAGCCATGATACTCCATCCTCCCCTAAGCACTTCCAAACCTCAATAGGGATACCATATGGTCATAAAGCCTTCCCTGTTTTCATCTTTTTTAGAGCAATCCTGACCTCTGTTGTCCTAATTCTATGAAAAAATATATCTTCTCGAGTCCTCCTAAGTTCCTCTATATCTAATCTACTCCCATTATCTCCATTTAATAACCTCTTAAAGTAGTTTTTCCATCTTTTCATAATTTCATCATCTTTGACTAGGACTCTTGAATCATCACTTTTGATGCACTTAACGTTATTAAAATCTTTCGTTTTTCTATCCCTAAGTTTAGCAAGCTTATAAATACTTTTTTCCCCTTCTTGTGTTCCTAATTTTGTATAAAGATCATCATACTCTTTTAACTTAGCATCTCTTACCACTTTCTTAACTTCCTTTTTAGCCCATTTATATCTCTCAAAATTCTCTTCACTTCTATTTGTTTGCTATGTTTTAAAGCACTCCCTTTTAATTTTTACTATATTTTGTATTTTTCATTCCACCACCAAGTTTCTTTAGACTGTGGCCCTTTGCCTTTTGATTCTCCAAGAATTTCTTTTGATATTCTCCTAATGCATGTGGCCATCTTATTCCACATTATGTTAGTTTCTTCTTCACTATTCCATGTTGCTTCATTTAATACTTTATCTTTAAATAGTTCTAATTTCTCTCCTTTTAAATTTCACCACCTAGTTCGTGGGTTAACCTTCACTTTTCGCACTCGTGATTGATTTTTAATATTTATATCCAACACCATTATCCTATGTTGTGAGGTTAAGCTCTCTCCCGGGATAACCTTACAATCTTTACACGTTAATCGGTCTCCTTTCCTAGTAATGAAAAATTTTATTTGTCTCTTATGTGTTCCACTTTTATAAGTTATTAAGTGTTCAAGCCTCTTTTTAAAACATGTATTTACTAGTACAAAATCATAAGCCATCGCAAAATCTAAGATAGACTCTCCCCCGTCGTTCCTATCTCCAAAACCATGTCCTCCATGCACTATCTCATATCCTACACGATCTTCTCCTACATGGCCATTAAAATCTCCACCTATATAGATTTTCTCACCTCGGGGTATTTCTTGAATTAGTTCATCCATTTGTTCCCAAAATTGTACTTTAGTGTGCTCATCTAATCCTACTTGAGGTATATAAGCACTAACAATATTAATTATGTTTTCACCTAATAACAATTTTACAAGTATAAGTCTATCAACTTTCCTAATAACGGTTACGATATCGTCCTTAAAGTTTTTATCTACTATTATTCCAACTCCGTTCTTATTTCTATGTTTTCCTTTATAATATAATTTAAATCTTGTATTTTCTATTTCTCTAGCTTTCTCACTGTTGATGTAAAAAACTAGATCGCTCTAATTATTCAATCACAGATAAATAAATAAGACAAAGATTTTTAAAGTGGTTCGGCTAGGAATAAAGCCTACGTCCATTGTTATGTTATTGCTGAGTGTTTGTGGAATTCTTGATTACAAGTTCTCTCAAGAAATTCCGGTCCTCTTGAATGAGGATGATACAAGGTATTTATAGCCTTGAGGCTGTACATGAAAGGGTCGATACATTAAATGATATACATATGAAAGGGTAATACATTTAATGCCCTTAGACTTGTGCGTCAAGGATCTAATGAATAGTTGAACAGTTGTCCGTCTGATAATTGATGACACGGCCGAGGTGCAGTTCGGACCGCCTTAGTTGCTCGTTGATCAAGAGTTCCTCGGAGTGCTTAGAGTATCTCGGGATGATGGAGTTCCTCGGATGGAGTTCCTCGGCATGATAGAGCTCCTCGGTGTATTCTCGTTGCTCGGTACCAACCATGGTTGTTCAGTAAATGATCTTCCTCGCTGTTATTGTGCCACGTAGATCGACACGTGTCTTCATACTATTCGTCCACATCAGCATATTAATTTTGGTATCAACAGAAGCCCCCAATGTTTCATATTTCGAACTTTGAGGAGTATGGGACATTCTTTCTCGGTATATGGTAATATTAAATGACCTTCCTGGGTTTTAGGAGCATTGTATTCAAATTTCCTTCTCATTTCGCAGTTTCCGCCTTTTTTACAAGCGTTTCGATATTCGTGCAACTTTTGTCTTTTTAGCCGCCGGAAGTTCAGTAGTTTCTTTTTAGTAATCATTTCTTTCGCCGCTTCCCAATGCAAAGTATTTAAACTCCTTTGGTAACCATACCGTCGTCTACACTTTCCATTTTTCTGCATTCAAGTTTTCTATTCTCTTCCTCTCTCTTGTGTGTTCATCATTGTTTCCGTTCGTTGTCAACATATCTCCTTTCTTTCTGTAAGATCTTCTTCCTTTCTTCTGCATCTCTTTTATTCAATATGGTTTATATTGTTGAATCTGCTGAGAAATTTCGTTCTGACTTTTCCATTCCTTCTTGGGTAACTCTAGAGGTTCTTTCTGAGCCTTTAGATTACTTTCGATTGGCTGAGGGACATTGGTTCCCCAGTCTTTTCATCGCTGAATGTGGTTTTTCTTTTCCCCCAAACCCATTATGTCTTGAGTTTTGTCAATATTTTGATCTTGTTCCTGCAAAAATAGCCCCCAATTCATGGAGAATAATTAACGGGGTGCACAAGTTAAATCTAACTCATGGGACTCGTATAGGGATCCCAGAAATTATGTACTGCTATAAATGGGCCACTTTAGATAATGTTTATTATTTAAAAACTAGGTTTTTAAATAGAGCCCTTGTAGTTAACCTCCCTGATTCAAATAGAGATTATTTTGAGCATGGGTTGGTCATAAAAAATTGGCAACACGCGCCTTTATCTAGGAATGAAGTATACAATGGTCCCAGATGCCCCCCATACGGCAATGGGATAGGTTTATTTTTCATTTTATTTTACTTATGAAATTGCGTTTTCATCATGTTTGACAAAATGTATGACTGAGATTTATGTATTTATTTGCAGTTGATAGTAAAAGAAAAACTCCAAAAGAGTCGGAAGTGAATATCAAGCATTTAAAACTTATCTGGAATTTGCACAAGACAATTGTAGACGAGCATATTAGGTCTGCATCATATTTGCTGCAGTATAAGAGCTACACAACCTCTTATACTGCTCGCCCTGTTGAACCAGCCTCAACACCAGAAAGTTCATCTTCAGATTCTCATATTCCCCTATCTCAGAGAATGGGCAAGAAAAGAGCTCCTCCTGCTCTATTTGGTGAAATTTCTTCTGCTGTTGGAGCAAAGAAAGGCAAAATTGATGTCCCAGAGGGGACTAAAAAAGTAGATGTTAGTTCCTCCAAAGTTGCCGAGAAGCCCCCAGTGGCCCCGAGCAAGAAAAATGCTAGTGCTGATGTAATTACAATCTCTCCGACCAAGATTTCTTCCTTGGTTGATGCTGCTGACCCTCCTTTGAAGAGATTGAGGAAATCATCCTCGGTTAATCTTGCTGGAACTGCATCTTCTCTACCCGCTGGTGGTAGTAGTATTTCAAAAATCATTCTTCCGAGCTCTTCAACGAGCTCAGTTATACCCGAGGTTCTCGGGGTTGATGAAAAGATTCCTAGGGATACACTGACATCCCTAGCTGCTCGCCATCTTTCTTCAGTAAATTTCTCATACCTTTGGTCTTTCTTTCTTTTTCTTGATTTCTTGCATTTGTATTGACTTTATTGTTTTTCTTATCTTTCAGCTGGTGAACTGTTTCAATACCATTGTGAAGAAAGATCAAGCTATTAAAGCTTCTAGTTCCTCGTCCGATGTTGACGATGCCCTCTTGGGTTTAGCCCAATCTGTGAAAGAATCTCGCCAGCAGTACGTCGAGGAGAAAGCTGCCTGGGAGAAAAAATTGGCTGCAGCTGAGGCTGATAAGATGAAGATGGCTGAAACCTCCAAGAATTTGGAGGAGAAGGTGAAAAGCTTAGAGGTCAATCAGCAAAAATGCGATGACCAACTGAAGAATGCAGAAAAAGAACTATCTATCTTGCGAGACATCAAAATCCAGAAAGAACAATTGGATGTCAAACTCTCCTCGGAGAAATTGAAAAGAAAAGCTGTGGTCAAGAAACATTTCAGTGCTGGTTGGGAGAAAGGATGGGATAAAGGGATTGCAGCTATGACATCTCAAGTCAAATATGGGGAGTTGAAATACTTCTATGATGGTTGGGTAGCTGCTCTACAAGAGCTAAAAATCCAAGACGATTCTGAGCTATTCCAAAGGCATCTCCCTGGTCCTCCTCCACCAATTGTGGAAGAAGAAGAAGATGAACCTGCTTCAGATGAATCTTCCATGGCTGTGGATGTCTCAATCTCTGCTTCTCAACCCTCTGTCATTGAGGATATTTCTTCTATGCCTCCTCCTGCCGAGAAGATTTCTGCCGATCAAGCTGTTGTTATCACCGAGCAACCGAGCTCCTCGTCCCAGCCTCCCGAGAAAGTCTTGGGAGACAAGGAAAAGGTGTGAAGTTGTTCGGTATCATTTCTATCTTTTATCATTTGTAATCGAACAATGTAATCCTTTTATGATCTAATAAAATACTTCTTTACTCATCGCTGTTATTGATGATTCTTTGTTGATTGTTGTCTTTTTCTTGTCTTTAGTTTGTTGCTAGAATGGAACTAATCTCTTCTCATGATACCGAGCTGATGCAGCAATGTCGCCAATACTATAGGGCTGGTCATACAGATCTTAGTTCTTCTGAAATTACTGACATTCTTGGTCATGATGCTTCAGAACAGGCGACTGAGGCTTATCGGTACTTGAAAGATTTACTCGACCGAGCTGTAGCTAACAATGTCGCTTATTATGACTTGATTGAAGAGCTGCATTGTTCCTTAGAGGATCTCCAAGGTCAGCACAATGAATCGATGGCTTCATTACACGAGGAATATGAAAATAGATATCAACAACTTTCCTCTGATACAGGTCATAAAAAAATCATTGCTGCATATGACATTAGGGAAAGGACCCTAAAAGGTGAAGTTGAAGCCTGCCGACAAATTGCCGAGATCCTGGAACAAGAAAATAATAGTCTGCAGAAAAGATTAGCTCAATATGAATCCGTTGCCTCCTCTTCCACTGCATTAGTACCAGTTACTGATGAAGGTTTTTCATTTCTAGAGGTTGAAAACGCCAAACTAAGGCAAGAGTTGGATGACTTGAAAAAGTCTATTATTCCTGTGACTGCTCGGGGACGAGGAAGGAGTTCTCGGGGACGAGGAAGAATCGTCGAGGAGCAAAATTCTCCAGTTGCTTCTCAGAGCCGATCAAGAGTTCTTAGCCGTAGTGTTGAAGAATCTCGCACCCAATCTACTCTGGAAACTCAAGCATTCCAACTGAATGTTAAGGATCGTGCTCTGTCTGATTTGTCTAAGAAAAACTTATCTTTAGAGGATCAATTGGCTGCTATGAAGTCTGCTCTGAATAATAAAGATGCTCTTATCAAGAACTTTCTCGAGCAAGTAGATAGATTAACTTTCCAATTCCATAAACAGCCTCGGGAGTTCTGGAATGCAGGCTATAATGAAGCTCTTTATCATTTGGATGATCGCATTGAAAATGCTAACAACGAAGGTTATAAGCAGGGATGGTTGAACGCCTTGGGTGTATTAAAATTGGAACGAGGTCATTATTTATGGGATTATCATGCTCCTGGATTGCTAAACTTGCCTGTTCCTCCTTATAAATTGGATATGGCATGGATTCCTGCTCGTTCCATTCCTCGGAGTTTGATCTCTAAATATCTTGGTGATTATAACCTTCATTCTCAAGTTGAAGTCTCTCGTCCTGAGCATCTGTTGGACACTCCTACAATAATGAATGTCAGAATGCTGAAGGACATGAACTTTATTAATTCTCCTCTTTGTCTAGAGGATCCTCCTGCTGGCGAGGAACCTGTCTCAAAAGATAAAGGAAAGAAACCAATAGAGTAGGAATCTTTAATGTAATAGTTAGCACATACATGTAACATGTAATACATTTTTATCTTAATGAAAGAATTTCATTTTCTGTTTTGCCAATAGCTATTTTTCTGTTTGCAAATTATATGGTTCATCAATCAACTTAGAATTTATAATAAGCATAAATTGTTCAAAATTGTTTCCAACCAACCAAGGTGGATAAATAATGTTTGTCGACCAACCACAGTTGATGGGTTTCTATCCCCGACCAGCCATACTTGGTTCAATTTCAAATATAAACATGCGTCCAACCAACTAAGGTCAACACTTTTGTTCTCGTCGACCAACTACAGTTAGTGGGTTTTTATCCCCGACCAACCATACTTGGTACAGTTTGGAATATTTTGTTCTTTAAAGAACTTTTTGTAATAATGTTACCTCCCGACCAACATAAGCTGTAATGCGAGAGTATATAAAATCTTACCAACCGTAGTTGATCATGCTGGTATACACCTCCTAATCAAAGGAGTAGTAGGGTTCTTTCGAACTTTTTGGCTCCTTGGAGCATGTCCTCCTAACCAAAGGAGGTTGGCTACTTATAGCACTTTTGCTCCGTAGAGCGCTCCGTAGAGCTTGTCCTCCTAACCAAAGGAGGTTGGCTACTTATAGCACTTTTGCTCCGTAGAGCGCTCCGTAGAGCTTGTCCTCCTAACCAAAGGAGGTTGGCTACTTATAGCACTTTTGCTCCGTAGAGCGCTCCGTAGAGCTTGTCCTCCTAACCAAAGGAGGTTGGCTACTTATAGCACTTTTGCTCCGTAGAGCTTGGCTCCGTAGAGCATGGCTCCGTAGAGCATGGCTCCGTAGAGCAGTCTTCTTCTTGTTATCAAGCAGTGTAGTGTTCAACACTAGTATTCCCCGAAAAACTTTCAACAGAAAGAAAATGGTGAACCATCCTCATTTTATTCATCATTTTATTCATAATGAAAGAAATACTTTACATTTTACATCACTGATAATACTTGCGCAGGTGTTCAGCATTCCATGCATTCTTGAATTCCTCTCCTTCTAGAGTTGCTATTCTGTAAGTTCCAGGTCGAACAATCTCTGTAACGCGGTAAGGTCCATGCCAGTTTGCTTCCAGTTTATTCTGTTTCTGAATGACTTTCTTCAGCACATAATCACCCTCCTTCAAATCGCATTTCTTCACCCTTTTGTTGTAGAACAGAGCTGTTCGTTGTTGATAAGAAGCATTCCTAATGGCTGCCTCTTCTCTTACTTCTTCGAGCATATCCAAATCCATTCTTCTCATCAAGTCACTGATCGGAGAGTTGAAATTCAGCACTCTATGCGTTGGGAGACCCAACTCGGCCGGTATCACAGCCTCACTTCCAAATGCTAACATATATGGTGATTCTCCAGTTGCTGCTCGGGGAGTTGTTCGGTAGGCCCATAATACTGATTGGAGCTCATTAATCCAATTTGCTTTAGCTTCACTTAGCCTCTTTTTTAACCCGTTTAGTAATGTTCTGTTCGTCACTTCAATCTGTCCATTGCTTTGGGGATGGCCTGGTGCTGAATGAAACTTTAAAACGTTCGACTGATGACAATAGGCAGCAAATTCTTCATTATCAAATTGTGTTCCATGATCTGTGATGAAAGCATGAGGGAGACCATATCGACAAATGATATTCTTCCATACAAACTGGTATACCTTCTCGTACGTCATATTGATAAGAGGCTCAGCTTCCACCCACTTAGTAAAATAGTCCACTGCAACTACGAGATACTTGAATCTTCCTCGGGTGGTCGGCAGTGGTCCAACCAAATCAATTCCCCACATGGCAAATGGCCAAGGGGAAGTTATTGGTGTTAGCAATGCTTGTGGAGTTCGTCGGATGGAGGAAAAACGTTGGCACTTGTCACATTTCTTGGCATAGGCTATACAATCAGCCCTCATTGTCGGCCAGTAATATCCCTGTGTCATCACTCTTTGTAAAAGTGTTCGACCTGCTACATGAGCTCCACAAGATCCTTCATGGATTTCTTCAATCAATTCTTTCACCTCGGTGGGATGTACACATCTCTGCAAACCTGCCATAATTCCTCGTCTATACAAAATACCATTAGTTAATACATACCGAGCAGCTTTATACTTCAGTTTCTTGGCAGCGAGTTTGTCCTCCGGCAATTCGCCCTCTTCAACATATTTCCTGATTGGATCCATCCAAGATGGTCCTAAATCAAGGGTAATCACATTCGTTGTCAGATCTTCATCTATGCTCCGACCTTCTAATACTTCAATCGGTATGGTTCTTCGCATCTCGGTACGAGTAGCTGATGCTAGTCGGGCCAGTGCGTCTGCTTGTACATTCTCCATCCTCGGTATTCTAACCAATTGAATGGCCTCAAATTCTGTCAACAATTTCATCACCTTTGCATGATATTTGATCATTAAATCTCCTTTAACCGCATATATTCCCATCATCTGATACACAATTAATTGAGAATCACTGAATACCATCACTTGTTGTGCTTCCATAGTCTTTGCTAGATTAAGACCTGCTATCATGGCCTCATACTCCGCTTCATTGTTAGAGGCTTTGAATTGGAATCGCAAAGCATATTCCATGTCAATCTCGTCTGGAGTGATCAAAACAATTCCTGCTCCACAACCAGCTGTGCAGGATGATCCATCTACATATAATCTCCATGTAGGTACCTCGTCTTCAAATTTCTTATCTGTCAGAGTTCCTCGATAAAATATCTGCTGTTTTCCTCCATCATCCCCCGGTATCTTTCGCTCCTCGTCAATCATCTGTTCGTACCCTTTTACCAACCTTGGTTGGTCTGTGTTTGAATATAATGATTTCTCTACATCCATAAGTCCTTTTACCGACCTTGGTTGGTTTGGACCTATTTCTGCTGATCCTATATCGTCCACAGGTAGGTCAGTAAATGTTTCTGTTGATCCTGTATCGTCCACAGGTAGATCAGCAGATGTTTCTGTTGATCCTGTATCGTCCACAGGTAGATCAGCAGGCATCTTTTGCTCCTCGGGGGTATCAGGGTATGTGAACTCTGCTATAAAATCTGCTACAGCCTGCCCCTTCAATGATGATCTGGGCTCATACACAATATCATATTCACCAAGTTCTACTGCCCAGTACATCAATCTCCCTGATTTTTCTGGCTTATGGAGGGCTTGTCTCAATGGCATATCAGTATAAACGATGATGGTATGGGCTTGGAAATATGGCCTCATTCTTCTACTTGCTTCAATTAGTGCCAATGCCAATTTTTCTAGCTTTGGGTACCTGATTTCTGCACCTCGGAAAGCCTTACTTGTGTAATAAATTGGCTTCTGGACTCCATTCTCCAATCTGATCAACGCTGAACTGACTGCGTTCTCTGATACTGCCAAATACAAATACAACTTTTCTCCTGTTATTGGTCTGGACAACAGTGGAGGTGCTCCCAAGTATTTCTTCAAGTCTTGAAAAGCTTTTTCACATTCCTCATTCCATTCAAAGGTTTTTCGAAGTGTTTTGAAGAATGGTATGCATTTATCAGTTGCTCGAGATACAAATCTGTTGAGCGCTGCAACTCGTCCGGTAAGACTCTGCACTTCTTTCTTCGTCGTCGGAGATCGCAGCCCTAGAAGAGCTTTGATCTTATCTGGATTTGCCTCAATACCTCGCTGATTGACGATGTATCCGAGGAACATTCCTTCTCGTACTCCAAAGGTGCACTTCGTCGGGTTAAGCTTCATTTGGTATTTATCCAATTGATCAAAAGTTTGACTCAAGTCAACCAAATGATCAGCAGCTTTCTTGCTTTTAGTGAGCATGTCATCGACATAGACCTCCATGTTGCGGCTGATTTGTTCGGTAAAAACCTTGTTCATCAACCGCTGATATGTTGCACCTGCATTTTTTAAACCAAAAGGCATAACATTATAACAATAAGTTCCCCTAGGGGTAATAAAAGAAGTACTTTCCCTGTCTTCAGGTTTCATTTTGATCTGGTTGTAGCCAGAGTAAGCATCCATGAAGCTGAGTAGCTCGTGTCCCGAGGTAGCATCCACCAGTTGATCAATTCTGGGCAATGGAAAATGATCCTTGGGGCATGCCTTATTGAGATCGGTGAAATCGACACACATTCTCCATTTGTTGTTTTTCTTCTTTACCATCACCACATTAGCCAACCAATCTGGATTTTTTACATCTTCAATGAATTGGGCTTTCTGGAGTTTCTCGACTTCCTCCTGTATGGCCTGGTTCTTCTCGGGACTAAACACCCTTCTTCTCTGCTTTACAGGTTTAATCTCCTTATTCACATTGAGTTCATGACATAAGAAGTTTGGATCTATTCCTGGCATGTCTTCATGACTCCAAGCAAAAGTATTTTTCCTATTCTTCAAGAAAGTTATCAACTCCTCTTTTATTGACATATCCAACGATGAACCTATCTGGGTTATTCGTTCAGGATGCTCGTCGTCCAGAATAACATTTTCTGTAGATTCCATCACCTGTCCTTTTACAAGTTGAGATTCATCCCTGGGATCAAGAGTTTCAATTTCTGTACATTCATCCACTTGATAAGTAGTAGTCTTTTTCATCGATCCTTCTAGTTCTTCTTGCTCGGCCGACGAATAATAGCATTCCCGAGCTACTTTTTGATCACCTTTCACTACTCCAACTCCAAAATTTGTTGGGAATTTCAAACATTGATGTACTGTAGAAGGAACGGCTTCGAACTTCTTCAATCCAACTCTTCCCATGATGATGTTGTAGGCCGATTGCACATTCTTATCCATCACAAAGAATCGTATTCTTTCTGTTCGACAAACAGGCCAGGTTCCAATGAATATATCCAACTTGATCGTCCCAAGTGGAAAAACTTTCTCGCCAGTAAAACCCAGAAGGGGTCTGTGATAAGGTTCCAATTGAGATAATTTCAAATTCAGGCTATCAAAGCATGAATAGTACATGATGTCTGCCGAACTACCATTGTCTACCAACACCCTTGAAATGATCACGTCCTTCATTCTCATTTTGATCACCAAAGGATCATCATGAGGGTAAAGAACACCTGCCAGGTCGTTTTTTGAAAAACCAATTACTAGCTTCTCTTTGTTTACCTTTCTCGGACGATCATCCTCGGCCAGGTTTATTCGCTGAATATATGAGCAAGCTTGAGCCTCTCCGAGATAAGCTTTTCTTTCTGCAGTAAGGTCTCCTCCTCCTGCATCTCCCCCTGTAATAACGTTACAATGAAATGATCCAAAACGTATGGAAAATACCTCTCGTTCAGGTTTTCTTGGCTTCTTGGGAAGATCGGGGTCATCATCTGGATCCTCTTCATGGTCCCTCCTCTTTTTCTCCTCTGCACGACGAGGAGATCTAGATCTCTTTCTAATTCTGTCCTCATTTGTCCTCTCACCTCTGCGATCTACATATTTTGATAATTTTCCTCTTCGAATGAATGTTTCAATCTCGTTCTGAAGGGCTATACAATTTTTGGTCATATGGCCATGATCTTTGTGAAACTCGCAATATTTGGTCTTATTCCTCATGTCTGGATATGTCTTCAGTTTCTCTGGCCATTTGATTTCCTCGTTATTCCTGATCTCTTCTAAAACATGATTAATACCCATTTTCAATGGAGTATAATTATCATACTTCTTTAGGGCTTCCAACTTCATCCTGTTATTCCTGGAATGTTTGTCACCACCATTACCTTTCTGATCTTTCTTCTTAGAGTTGTCGACCTCCACTTTAACTTCTTTATCCATATTCTTCTTCGCAGTCATAGCCTCCTCGGCATTCATGATTTTGGCCGCCTTTGCCATCAATTCCGACATATTTTTAGGCGGATCTTTGGCCAGAGTATAGTATAGCTTGTTAGGCAGCAAACCACTCATCAAAGCAGTGATTGCTGTCTTTTCTTCATAATCTATGACTTCCAACTTCTCGTTATTGAAACGAGTTATGTAATCTCTAGTACTTTCTCCTGATTTTTGTCTAACACTTAGTAAGTGCGCTACTCGCTTTACTGGCTTTGCTCCAAAACAAAAATTGCCAATAAACAGCTCGGCTAACTGAACAAAAGTTGAAATCTTACCCCGAGGAAGATTATTGTACCATATCTGTGCAGATCCGGTAAGAGTTCCCGAGAATGCTCTACACCTCATCTCGTCGGGGACAGCATAGATATCTGCAGCAGCTTGGTACTGTTCTATATGAAGTACGGGATCTGTCTTTCCATCGTACTTGGGGGTCACTACAGGTGCTTTGAATTTCGACGGTGTAGGGAAATCCACAATGGCTTGCACAAAAGGTGTCCCTTGAACAAAAGTTCTCTGTAAGGGGTTCCTCGCCTTAGCCATTTCTCCCAGTCTATCCTCCAATCGTTGAATGGAACCTTTCCATGCTTCATTCCCTTCCTCGGGCCGCTTAGTCCGAGCAACTGATTGCTCTGACGTAGCTTCCTGAGATTTATCTCGACGAGTAATTGGTCGTGATTGTGCAGATCCTTCTCTCAAACCTGGTGGTGGTCGAAAACTTCCTGATGGAGCCCTAGGTGGACTCATGTTCCTCCTTGGTCCTAACCGACTGAAAGGAGACACCCTGCTTAATCTTTCTAAAGCGCTAGTTCTCTCCGGAGAAAGAGAAATATGTTGATCTGTATCCGTAGCCCGTATTGATGAAGTTCGCCCAGGTTGATAAGAAGAATCATTGGATTCCCCATTGCGATATGACCCAATACGTCTGGATCGTGATTGCCCATGATCAGTCCTTTGCCCTGAATGAGTAGGTACACCGCCTTGAAGAGTTTGAAGGAGTTGCCTCATAGATTCTTGCATGGCGGTTTGTCCTTGAGCCAGATTCGTCATAATTCTGGCCAGATCTGGAGATGCAGATGGATTTGGAAGATTTCCAGTATTTCCAGCATTTCGATTACTGGATTCTGGATTATCTGCCATTGGTGATAAATGATTTTATGAAAAACGATAACAACAGTCGTTTCCCACAGACGGCGCCAATCTGTTGATGTAAAAAACTAGATCGCTCTAATTATTCAATCACAGATAAATAAATAAGACAAAGATTTTTAAAGTGGTTCGGCTAGGAATAAAGCCTACGTCCATTGTTATGTTATTGCTGAGTGTTTGTGGAATTCTTGATTACAAGTTCTCTCAAGAAATTCCGGTCCTCTTGAATGAGGATGATACAAGGTATTTATAGCCTTGAGGCTGTACATGAAAGGGTCGATACATTAAATGATATACATATGAAAGGGTAATACATTTAATGCCCTTAGACTTGTGCGTCAAGGATCTAATGAATAGTTGAACAGTTGTCCGTCTGATAATTGATGACACGGCCGAGGTGCAGTTCGGACCGCCTTAGTTGCTCGTTGATCAAGAGTTCCTCGGAGTGCTTAGAGTATCTCGGGATGATGGAGTTCCTCGGATGGAGTTCCTCGGCATGATAGAGCTCCTCGGTGTATTCTCGTTGCTCGGTACCAACCATGGTTGTTCAGTAAATGATCTTCCTCGCTGTTATTGTGCCACGTAGATCGACACGTGTCTTCATACTATTCGTCCACATCAGCATATTAATTTTGGTATCAACACTCACCGACCCATTTAGTTTCTTGTAAACAAGCTATGTTAACTTTTCTTCTTATCATGGTATCTACTAACTCCATCCCTTTTCCTGTCATAGTCCCTATGTTCCAAGTCACTAACCTAAGTCTAGTATCCTGGACTAGTTTCTTTACCCGCACACATCCAGCTTGTTCCAAGAACCCTTGCATATTTATATTCGCATTCGAGCACCGATGCGACGCCCCTTGCCTATTTTTCGAGACACCCGGTAGCAGGCGCAACGTCCCTTGCCTATTTTTTGAGACACCCGGTGGCAGGCGCAACGCATCACTTAAGGGGAATGCCCTAGCATTAGCACGTATATTCATAGGATTCATGTTCATAAGGATCTGACAAAGTTTTACGCTGGCTTTCAGCTACCTAACACAACCCTCCTCCTTTTTCCGGGCTTGGGACCAGCAGTGTAAAAAAAAATAAGAAGTTAAGCACGACACAGGCGGAGTTATAACTAATTAATAAAAAATCAAAAAAATACGAAACAGGAAGCCACGTGTTCGTATCGAAATTATCTAGAGGCACGCATGGAATATCGTTCGAACGACCTGCTTATGTCGTTCAAATGACATAGCTATCTCGTTCAAACGAGATGGGCTTCTCGTTCGAACGAGATGACTTTTTGGCTGCCACGCTGCTTTCTTTGACCGACTTAACTTTGTTATGAAAAGGGTGTGTGGCAGCTTTGTTTTCGACGTGAGAAGAGTTTTCCAAACTTTAGAATTTTGTTTGGCTTTTGATACTGGCATAATATTCGTTAACATCTTTGGCAGAATGGTTTCTTCTCTCATTTAAGGGTTCAAAAATTTTGTTTTCAATTCACAAAAATCCCAATTACTTTTATGTGAGTTGTTTTGTGGAACCCAAGAACATATTTTGCTATTTGTTTATTCTTTGTGGGGAGAGCTCTACAACCGACAGATGCGTGCTATTGTGGAGGGAGACTCTATAAAGATTTAAGACTGCGATCTTTGGGGAGTGCTTGTGGGTGTTCTCTTGCTGATTTTGGATTGCGGTTCATGTGGGTTCGTGCGTGTGGATCTACTGGAGATTTCTAGCCGTTGCTTTGAAGGTTTGACGAAGACACCGTACGTTACTCTTGTGGGCGATGCAAGTTGGTATGAAGTCAATGGTCTTGTAAACTTTTCAAAGTTCTAAAAATAAAAGGTTTTGCCCTGTGGGGATTTTTCCTTAAATTTGTGTCATGTGCTTTATCTATTTATGGGTTGACACACACACACACATAGATGCATGTTTAGGGGATGAATTGATTTGGTTTATATAGACTCTAATTAAATAAGGTTTAATTGGAAACTTGCGAATTTAATTTAATCAATTATCACACAGTCGCACTTTACAAATTGGTATCAGAGCTGGTTACTCTAAATTATCGAGTGATCCTGATTTTTAAAGTTTTTTCCCTGATACAATTTGACTTTTCACGTCTTCATTTTCCTACATCCTTAACGTGTTTTACAATGAACCAAACCACTTCATTACAAACTTTAAAACCATTATTTTATTATATTTTCCCTCGAAAGTTATTTCGATGAATTGTATCTTTGTACAAAAATTGAAAGTTTGATTGTACAAGAAAATGTGTATAAATATTAATCCACTACTCGCATTATCTAAGTCAGTTTAATTCAACTTTGATTTGACATTCATATAAAGTAAAGGTTTTCTCACCATATAAATGACAAATAGTATGCATACACATAAACAGGTAAAATGTCTATTTTGATTATCTGCATTAAAATCAAAGCCAAAGACATCAAATGCAACTCATGTCAAAATCCCACGAAATTATAGTAAGTGCTCTATTTGACTATTAAATTCGAGCTTATAGCTTAGATATTACAGAATTGTTTATATCACTAAGTGGTAGCCCCTGAACTTTTGTTCTCATTATCTACTCTTTTGTATAGTTCACATTATCGTGAATATTGATTCAATCTTTATCCAATTAAACTCTAACTCGATAAACCCTGACAACCAATTATTTCGAGTAAAACCCTGATTTTAGTTAACCCCCTGACTCCAGTAGCACCCTTGATTGCAGTAAATCCCTGCTACTTATAATTTATTTTCAGTGAGACCCAATGGCATACCTTATAATTCATGGATTAGACTCCGATATACCCACGGAAGTTCTTTTTGTCCTGTAGGACTCAAATGTTAAGTTCCTAATTTTTATTGCTACATACATATAAGTGACACTTTAGTTAATGTGCCTAGCCATTTAGTTTTTCCCAATTATTTTAGGTCGGCGGTCTAAAGGTTTTGGATGATAATATAACAGTATTGCTACGCATTTGAAGCCCCTATAACCGATAATTATGGGTTATCTTATTATAGTCTGAACCCTTATCTTTATAACACGATAAATAACCTATCAAGTTATAAATCACCGTATTGTTATTTTAAATATCAGCAAACTCTAGTATACTCCTGTTCAGTAGTGCTGATAGCTCATATTGCTTCAGATTACTATAAATTGTGTTATATTATCAGCATTTCAGTCCTAGTTATGTTATTTCAACAAACTCCTATATATACATCATTATAGAAGTAGAATTATCTACTTGGTAATGTTATGCTTATTCTTTTCCTTTCAGTTATTTTTAAACAGGAACCTATAAGTAGTGATGAGTAGTTCATGATAGAATTATATGAAGCTCGGGAATAGTATTGGTTAAAAAATAGTTATACGAGGATGATTGTTAGTCAAGAACTGAGGTATGTATATACTATTGTACAATTGAAACTATAAGTTCTAATACAGTGAATTATCAATACGGTTTCCTCTTTTGAAACAAATGATGGTTTTCATTATGGTTTAGTATTTATTAGGATAAACTTAATACTCGGAAAACTAGGATGTGACATTTTATGTGTGTGTGTGTGTGTGTGTGTGTGTGTGTTTATTTGTGTCATTGATATCTTTTGCATGTTTATATATATGGTATCATTTTATTTTAAGTCTTTGCAGTTGCATTCAATCCATGTATGCCACATATTGTGCTTCATCTCATATTAGTATGTAAATGATTGTATTGGTATCTCTTGTTGCTTGTTTACATTGGTATCCCATAATTCATCTCATATTTAAATTGGTATCACTTTTGCATCATAATGATATCAATTGATAATTGTTTGGATTATGTGTGCTTGTGTTGCCAAGTTGTACTCGTCATTACTTGTTTCACTACACATCATTACATGATATACCTTATTTTTCCTTTATGCCTACTCATATTTTGTTTTAGGGGAGTTTTGGTTATACTGGGGAGAAATGGTTTTATTATGTATCTTTATCTTTGTCCACTCCATAATAATAGGGGGGGGGGGAGAAATGGTAACTCAATCTTTATAGTTCGGGGGATATTTTTGCTATTTTTTCCTTAGAGGGAGATGTCTTAACTTAGGTAGAGATTGTTAGACAAAGGGGGAGGGTATATTTTTATAAAGTCTGTATTATTATATATCCAAGTTTCATTTTAAGGTGTATTCAAGTGTGAGGATTTACAACGATGCGACGAAGTTTCACAAGAAGGAAAGCTACTTAGTTTATGTCACGGTCAAGTAGAACTTTGTTTAGGTGGGGGTTGGGGATTGAGGATTTTAGATGAGCTTGACGATCCATAGGTTTTTATTTCATGTTTTGTCTCGGAATATTTAGAGGGGGATCTTTGTAAGACAAGTTTCTAATAGAGACAATTTATATGTATTTTCACTTATTTCATATTTGACAAAAAAAAAATTATAATAGGTTAAGACTGGAGTATGTTTGATCTTTCAAGACTATGTCGTGTTTGATTGAAAGACTTTGCGGCCAAGATATCATGTTCACACCATTGTGCCAAGTTTCATGCCTTGTTTTTGTCCTCATGTTTCAAGGATCTCTCACGTATGAATACGTATTTATTTTGATCCCTTGATCTTTTTTTTGGGGTAGTGTTTTCAAACTTATTAATAAACACTTTTTAGAATTTTTTATAAAGTCTTTCTAAATACATTTGGCATGTCATTCAAACTAGATGCAACATCTCGTTAGAACCTCATCTAACGAACTTTAAATGAAAAAAAAATCTGCTTTGGTTTCTCGTTCAAAGTATCATTAAAAGTTATTCAAATGAAAACTATGTCTTCTTTCGAATGAGGTCCAATTCATTTGAATGAATTGATGCATATTTTCTTTTTCAAATTCAATCTTTTCAATCTTATCTCTTTGAGATTTTCCATCCTATTTAAGAGGTACGAACCTTGCACTTTGTTATAAGTCTTTTAAACCTATTTTATGACTTAGCACATTAGTTTTTCAAAATCCAAACCCCTTGGAAATTTTTTTATCACTTTATTAAACTGGAATAACACATCACCTGTTAAAATTTTTTTGGAGTTCATTCTTCGCTACCGATGAGAGAAACATATTTTTCAGAGGCTGATCGTTGGATGCCGAGGCAAGTGGAGCTTGATGTGGGGCATTGCTACATCTAAATTTATTTCTGTTGTCACTAATAAAGTAGATCAGATTGCAATACTTAGTGGTTTCCAAATCTGTAAGTCTGTTTTTGTCATTTATATTTCCTTAGTTGAAATAGTGTTGAAAAGAGTTTTTCTCAAAAAGTTATTTTCCTCATATATAATGAGATTATTTGTTTGTTTCATTTAGGGTCCGTTTGGTTGGCATAATTTGCCTAGGCAAATGCTAAAAAGTTGGCAAATATAAAAATTTGTCCACATTTTGGCTGTTTGGTTGCATAATTTGCCTAGGCATTTTTTGCCAATGTACAACACCTCCTATGCACAATCTGTGGGCAAATTTTGCTTACCTATTTGAGTGGAAAATATTTGCCCACAAATTTGCCAACTTCTTAAACGATTTTAATGTTTTAAAAAATAATTTAAAAACTGTTTTAAATAATTAAAAAACTGTTATGAATATTTAAAAATTGTTTTGTAATGTTTCGAAAACTGTTTTTAATATTATAAAAAAATGTTAAGAAAATGTTTACAATTTTTTTAAAAAACCGTATTAACAAAATATTGTAAAAACTGTTTTTAACATTTTTAAAAACTGTTGTGAATATATTATAAAAACAGTTTTAAAGTTTTAAAAAATAATTTTAAAGACTGTTTTAAATATTTAAAAAAACTGTTATAAATATTTAAAAATTGTTTTGTAATGTTTTGAAAACTGCTTTTAATATTATAAAAAATTGTTAAGAGAATGTTTTACAAATTTTTTGAAAAATCGTAATATAAAAATATTGTAAAACAGTTTTTAACATTTTTAAAAACTGTTTTGGATATATTATAAAAACTGTTTTAAAGTTTTAAAAAACATTTTTTAAAACTGTTTTAAAGAGTTTAAAAAACCTATTGTGAATGTTTAAAAACTGTTTTGTAATGTTTTGAAAACTGCTTTTAATATTATCAAAAATTGTTAAGAGAATGTTTTACAAATTTTTTGAAAAACCGTAATATAAAAATATTGTAAAACAATTTTTAACATTTTTAAAAACTGTTTTGGATATATTATAAAAACTGTTTTAAAGTTCTAAAAAACATTTTTTAAAACTGTTTTAAAGAGTTTAAAAAAACTGTTGTGAAGGTTTAAAATTTGTTTTGTAATATTTTAAAAACTGTTTTTGATATTATAAAAAATTGTTAAGAAAATGTTTTACAAATTTTTTAACATTTTTGAATATAATATAAAAACTGTAATATAAAAATATTGCAAAAACCATTTTTAACATTTTTGAATATAATATAAAAATTGTTTTTAAATAAATTAATTGTATTGACTTTAATTTCGCCTAATGATGTTTGATAGCGTCATTTTGCCTAGGCAAATTTTGCCATGCCCACGCTTTTGCCCACTAACAACCAAACGGACCCTTAGATTCAATATCTTTTATTCTTAGTTGCACCTAATTAATTAAGATGCAAGTATATTAAAATTTAACTTAAATCGTTTGTGACATAATTTATCGATTTTACCGTTGACCATATAACTGAACCACTTTGCGCATTTTTCATGCAACCATATTCAGGGGCAAATGGCACCTCTACAGTAACTCAGCGCTATTTTTTTATTCCAAGATCCTTTCATCTCTTAGTCTCAAAGGTTCCAAATTTTTTTTGTGTGTTTTCTTAACTAAAGGTAAGGTAGTAGAGGTTTTACCCAGAAATATGAGGGGTTGAAAAGTGACGTTTAGGTATTTAACCAACACAAGGGGACTTATGTTGAGGAGGTAAATGCTTTTACCTCGGTAGTGGAGGCACTCCATGCAATAGCTGAGACAAATTATTCTGAGATGGTGGACAAGCTGAGGGGGCGAGGGTCTTCTAAAATGCTTAGGAGTTAGTCCACTTGCTGAGGAAGGTACTTTTTCCTCTCTTCCTCTTTATATTTAGTGAATTTCTTTCTCTTCATGTCTTGTTCTCAAATTTTTATTTTCCTCATTGGATTAATACTTGATTGAGGATTTTATGTCCAATGTTATTGAGTGCGAAAGAGGGTGGCATAAGGCTACGAAGATGGCAAACAAGTGGGATTGTGTCCAACTGGAGCTAAACCAAATTATCAATAATCTTTGGTTGGACATGATCTCTTTATAGAATTAGAGAATATGCCTAAGGTCTAAGATCACAGCATTGCATCAGGGCAATATTCTCAATTAGGAGACTCTTACGTACAATTCTTCCCTCTTAGATACTACTCGAGACTATTTAGATAAGGTTGAGGAAGCTCTTGCCTTGGCCCAGGTTGGTCTCAAGGTGATGGTGATGGCACTTTAAGATTAGGCCCTTGAGCTTCAAAATTATCAAGATAAGATCCTTCAAGGTGAAAATTACACATATCATCTAAAATAACATATGGAATATCCTAATGCTACAAAAGCACCCCCTGACCTCCAAGGGCCAAGACCTGTATGCTGAGGTCTTTATAAAATACACAGAGCTCTAGGGAATCGCAGTAAAGAATAACCTGGGCACTTATATCGAATCTGAGCCTTCCAAGAAATTTCTTCTTCGAAATTTTAACTTCGGATTTTAGGCCTATAAATCTGACGTCCAAAAGCTCTTTCTTGAGTTGGATGTTTCTGGCCTATTTATTGAGACCCTCAATTAGTTGAAGAATGTTCAGATAAAGAGAGAAGTAGTGATGACGATGTTGATGAGGCATCTATTTTTCAAGTTCAAGAAGAAGAATCTTTGAAGAAATCCTCCTCAATACCCTAATCAAGCCCCTCAAAGAAATAAAATTAAGCATTTGTGATGGAAACCCCCATGTTTCCCAAGCCTTGAGAAGGCTTTATATAATTTTTGTTTGTTTCTGAACTTCTTTGGGATATGAGACCTTTGATGTAATCTCCATATTTTCTATCCTTTAATGACATATTAGTTTTTGGATTATATGACTTGCTTTGTTTTGTATCGCTCTATGTTACTTCAGAATTTTTTTCGTACTTGCTTTACAAACGAATTTTTTGCATAGCATTCATCTGCCTGAGGTTTGCTACAAGGTAGTACTCCCTTATCCCCCAAGATTTATTTGTAAATCAAAGTAGCTTGAGTGGTGAATTTATTGGAGTATATTTGAGGGTCCTAAGACCTTTTTATGTAATAGTGTAGTTGTTGAAGTCGAGATTAAGGTTATGTAATGGGTCATGAGACCTTAGAACCTAAAAATTCTTAATACTCATGCTTTTTAGAACTGAAAGCTCATAATTTATGTTCAACCACTTAGCCCCCTAAAAATTATTTGTGCATAAAGGTTTAAAATGAAATTTTTAAAGGCTCTTAAGACCTTAGACTTAAAATTTGTTTAACATTAAGTCTCATAAAAGGTCCTGAGACCTCTGAATTAAGGCGTGTTGAATGTTGCAATCCCAAAAAAGAGTCATAAGGCCTTTGGACTCAGCATTTGGATATTTCAGAATCTTATAAATGGATCATGATATGTTTAGACTTGATAATATTTGAAGCTTGAAGTTCCACAAAGGGTTTAAAGACCTCTGAACTTATATAAATTTCAAATCCAAAGTCCCATTAAGGGATATAAGACATCTAAACTTGGAAAGCTTTAAATCTAAAGTCCTTATATGGTTCTTTCAACCTCTAGACTTAGAAAATTCTAACTATGGAGTCCTTCTAAGGCTGTTTCGACCTCCAGACTTTATAAAAATTAACTCTGAAGTCTTTATAAGGGTCTGTCGACCTACGAACTTAGAAAATTTTAAAGGTCGCACTGGGATGAAAAGCCTCTTTTCCTCATCCCCTATAAGGAGGATGTTTTAAGGTTCCATAAAGGTTCTAAGACATCCAAAACTTGGGCTTTACACCTCTGCTCCTTTTAAAAATTTAAGTTTTGTACATTTTTTTCATTTGAACACATATCCCCCAGAGAATTTCAAACGAAAAAGGTTTTCATCATATATTTTCATAGATATGTCCGAGGGGAGTTTAGCAAAGGTTCACATTTTCTTTGTATAACACCAATGTAAGGAAATGGTATGTTTACATGTGTTTAGACCTCAGACTTTTGGAATTATGGATGAAAATATCAGTTATTCCTTTTATTCTTTTACGGGTCCTTAGACCTTTGACTGAACCTTTCAGTTTGTTTAAACTTGAGGACTATAGTATTTTTTAGGTCTCGATACCTTTAAACGATAGTCTTAAGCCAAGGTTGAAGTTCTTATAACTTGAGTTTTGAGTCCTGAGACCTTAGCTTAAATGTAGAGCCAAGGTTAAAATACTTGTAACTCTTTATCTTGGGTCGTTACACCTTGGTTTATATTTTGAGCCCGGGATAAAGTCCTTGCAACTTGATTTATGTGTCCATGGACATTAGATTTTTACAGCCAAGGCTAGACTCTGTGACAACTCGCCTATTCTAATACTGGATGGACAATCCTCTACTATAATAAAATAGGAATATCAGAATGGTTCATTCTCAGCATCACTGTAGCCATCACAATATAATATAAATAATACGAATAAAACCATACAATTGAAAATGAATGAATAATCCTCATGCATCAACAAATAAAAAGAGTGAACCGAATAAACCATCGATCACCAAATAAATCATCCACATTAACTGAATAAATAAATTGAGTACCGAAATATAAATATCTGACAGTAATATAAAAGCCTATCCATCTACAAGCAACATGCCCAAAACTGAAGCTAAAATGATAGATTATATCCAAATAAGGTAGACTAAGGAGTCGAAACAAAGATATAGCGTTCACAACTACTGCATGGCAATAATGAATATACCCCTGTAGTCCTGGATACTATTGCTGCTGCACACCTAGGATAATAAAAGAAAAAAAAGTGTACGGGTCAAAGTCCGTAGAGAAAATATTTTACAAGTAAATAATTATTTTAAATCGATTAAAATAGTAGTGTATTACTTTCATAATTAACCAGTCACACTCACTTGAGATGAACCTCACATCTCAACTATAGTGCACACCTAACGTATTTATTTATTATCCTAATTAAACTACTCGGTCTAACTAAGACATATGACTACTATCTACGCCCAATCCCGCTAATACCATCTATTAGCGAAGTATAACTACCTTCTTTAGGTATATGTTTATAAATAATATTGTAGAGACACACTTACTATAAATAAATAATCACGTAATAAACATAGCATAGCTACGCTTGTGATATATATATATATATCACAAGTGGATCAAAAGACCAGAGTGGACCTAATAAAATATTTAAAAAACCAGTCAATTAATTTTAATTCCTTAGTGTAATTGGTCCACGCCAGCGGCACCTGAGACCATTCTGGCCAAACCCCCCACCCCCACCTGAGACCAGTAGTCACGACCCTCCCATACCCCGTTCCTCTGTGGACCTACTCAACCAGTAGCTCCGAACTCAACCACCCTTTACACCACCTGAACCTGACTGTTAGGACCTCCAGTACCCCATATCCGAACCCACTGACCTATTACCCGAACTTGACCCACGACCCATTTACCCATCTACTGGAAAAACCCATACTGATACCACATACCCTTATAGTCCCTACTTTAAATCGGCGGCAGCCACCAATAGGTGGTTGCGTTGTCTCCACCAGCCACCCCGACCAACCACCTGAACCTACAAACCCAGACAATGTCCATAAGCACCTACTGCTACCTGGTTTTGAGCCACATACCTTTATACCCCTCGTCAGCGACTCAAACCAACTGAACACCAGCGACCTAACCCATTTGGGGTGCTAGAGGTCTTATTGATGTGGGTCGGGTGGGGGTGGGAGGTTTGGCAGGAATGGTCTTGGGTGCCACTGGCGTGGACCAATTACACTAAGGAATTAAAATTAAATGGCTTATTTTTTAATGTTTTATTAGGTCCATTAAAAAGTCTGGTCTTTCGGTACACTTGTGATCATCTCTCTCTCTCTCTCTCTCTCTCTCTCTCTCTCTATATATATATATATATATATATATATATACACTGTTCTATAAAACCTGCCTAGGCTTAAGGCTTGGGAGAAACGCCTCGCCTTACGCTTTTCACGCCTTATTCTTGGTAAAACCCTTACGACGCACGTTTTTCTAAAAACTACAATGCCTTAGTGAAACGATGTCGCCTTTTAAAGAATTTGTTTACAAATCGGACCATTATCTTATCCAAAATAATCAGATAGTATTTTAATTTGCATATATTCAGACATATTTTTATGATATGTGCAATTTTTGTATTTTAATAGCCTTGTTACGGTTAAAAAATATTAAAATATATTAAGAAGGCCTAAACGCCTTTTTACGCCTAGGCTTCTAAGGCTTAAGGCTTGGCGTCCACGCCTCAATCACGCCCCGCGTTTTTTAGAACCTTGATATATATATATATATATATATATCACTCGCTATAGACATATAACAACATCCCCAAAGCTGAGACCTCACGGAGTCATCCCTCGTGTTCTATCCGGCTCCAGGCATCATGCCTCACACCAAGCCATCGGATTAGAATCTCACCACCAATCCCAAACAAAAACACATACAACGGAGGCAGTCATAAACATACATCTGTGGGTTGTAACCATACCACATCGTGCCCATCCGGACTCGAAACCAACACATGTCCTCACACATGGATATTGGTCAAGTAACAGTACTATGACCTGGGATATCAATCCAACACCTATTGGTCAATGCCAAGGTGGACTACCCACTACGCTTAACCTCCTACAATAGCACTCACGAGTAGATATGTTCCATAAAATAAATAGCGCGCGCGCACACACACACACACACACATCACTCCAATATGTATATATAATAGGTAATGAACTATTATGCATATCCCACCGCGCACAGTTCACCCAATCCCAAAGTTCAACCCAACTTTTCGATTAATTAAATAAATAGTCACTCACTTGAATCCTTGGTTCTCCTCACTTGAACCCATCTATCGTCGGCCTATCACACGTATCGAAATCTTTAAAGTCTTACCCATTAATCCCATGATACCCCGAAATCCCATACGAGTTAAAATGATATACGAACAAAAATTGGACAGCCTAGCGAACCAAGCCAGTTCGCTGCCCCCAAAATCAAAATATATAAAAGAAATCCCAATTAAAAATTTTGGTATCGCACACCTTTTAGTAGAAAATTCATAATAAATTTTTAAAAAATCAGAAAAATATGAAATCAACGCCCATGCCTTCGTAATTCGATTCTGCACAAATTATCCAACTACCAAAATATGAACAGGTTCGCTAGGGGAGCGAAGTAGTTCAAATTTTTGAACATCTTCTTTCTTGGACTTTTCTCTTTCAACCCTCCAATGGAGGATTCCACCCACTCCAAACATAAAAATTAACTCTTACAACATTACCTTAACATTTCAGATGTATTTAATCACAAAATTGACCCCAAATCCAAATCAAACCCTAGGATTTTAAATCAAACTTCCAATTAATTCAATACAAAAGTTTTTACGCATTAATTATCTAAGATCCAATATTTATATACAAGTTCTACACATTCATCCATTTAAATCCCATAATATATTTCAAATTTCACATATGATTGATCTCTATTATTGATTCATTTACAAGCCCTAGTCTTTCATCATTTGAATATCTATATCATTTAAAAAAGTTTAAATCTTTAACATCTTAATTTTCAGATTTCTACCTCTAATCATGAAAATAAATAACTACTATCAAATTGCAATATAAACCAACTAACTACTTGCATCGCTAGATTCAAATCGGAAGCCTTCTACGAATTTGATGACGGGTTGAGTCCCCTTTCTTCTCCTCTCAAAGTTTCCTCTTCTTTCTTCTTTTTTTTTTCTATTCTCTGGGTCTCTCTCTCTCTCTCTCTCTCTCTCTCTCTCTCTCTTGGGTAAAATATGAATGGTGGGCTTACATCCACCTTCCCACCCTAACCTAATAATATTTTTCTTCTTAACCATAAGTGAAAAATGGCCCTCGTACCCATATACGAGCCCCGTTATGTCTAAAAAACCTCCGAAAACTAAACATAACACCCACATACCTATTCTGAACTATTTCGAACCTTCTTAGATTATCAGTGCCCTTGAAACGTCATCTCTGTCGTCGAACTATAAATATACTAACATATCATTAATCATGCCCGACACGTGCGTACCCTGGTCGTCCATAAAATATACCAATCCTTCGATGTAACACACTATCGACATATCATAATAAATCGTTACTTTCACTCATACACAACATATAATAAATCACATAATTATTTACTTATCACACGCAAGTAAATAATAATTATTAATCCTTTCTCTCGCTAATTAATATATACTAAAAATCTAATTTAATTTTCCTAATTAAATTAATATAAAGCACATGGAAATTAATTAATAATAAAAATACAGGGTATTACAAACTCCTTGTAATTCTTAAAGAATAATGATATTTAATACATCATAAGTAACTACAAGATTCTCTTCATTTCATTTCAGCATGGTAAACATAATTGGTAGTACGTTTAAAGGTCCTTTACATTTTAGGATTCGAGGAGTTCGTATGCTTTTATATCTTTAAGGTTATAACAACTAGGTCTCGTAATTTTGGTCACCACATATGGGACTTCCCATTTTAGGCCGATCTTGACCTCACTTGGACTCCAGGTTATAAGGGTAACCACCCTCAGGACTAAGTCCCCCACCTTGAATTCTCTATGTCAGACTTTTTTTTATTGAAATATGACGTTGTCTTTTGCTTTTATGCTCCCATTCATATCGAAGTAACTTCCCTTTTTTCTTCTAATTCTCTAAAGACCTCTCAAGGACCATATCATTAGTTGCTCTTTCAAACTGGGTTAACCTTTGTATGGGTACTTAAACCTCCATTAGTGACAAAGGTTAGGGAGAACAGGTTTTCTCTTATTGGACCTCTAACTATGGTCATGTAGGCCCACAAAATGCTTGGCAAACTACACCCAAAACGGCAATTTACAAGTATTTTAAATACCTACAAATAAATTTTTCAACAGTTCAACAGTTCAAAATGTTGAAAATTGCAGCGTTGTAAAAATTTTGTAACGGTTCAAAATCATTGTAAAATGGTATTTGCAATGGTTTATTACAAACAAATGTCCGTTGAGGATAACCGTAAAAAAAACATTTTGTAACGATTTTGAACCGTTTCAATATTCAGTGACCATTTTATATTGCAAAAATTATGAATATATATGTATATATATATATATATATATATATATATATAACAGTGGGCCAAGAAATATTGAATGGTGATGTAGGCGGGGGCTTCCGAGGAATACAAATAACCTCTGGGTTTTTTTAGCTTTGGCGAGCATCAGGAGTAACTAGTGAATTACAACTCTAGTGTACCGCAATTTGCGCATTGATCTTTTCAGAATTAATGCTTTTTGCTGGTTAGTTTCAGTATCATACAGCTTCTCCAAAATTGGCTTGGTTTCAAGATGTAGAATCTATGTTGAATCACCATTTAGTGGGTATACTAGGAATTGGGTCTCTCGATTGGGTGGGGCATCAAGTACATGTATCTTTACCGATTAACCAATTTCTAAATGTTGGAGTAGATCCTAAAGAGATACCACTTCCTCATGAATTTATCTTGCATCGGGATCTTTTGGCTCAACTTTATCCCAATTTTACCGAGGGAGCAACCCTATTTTTCACCTTGAATTGGTCAAAATACACGAACTTTCTTACTTTTCATGGAGGATTAGATCCATTAACTGGGGGTCTATGGCTGACCGATATTCCACATCATTATTTAGCTATTGCAATTATTTTCCTGATAGCGGGTCACATATATAGGACCATCGGTGACTGCGACATTGCATATTCGGCCTAAACCAAGGAATCCCTTAGATATGATGCAAAATGGATCTTGTTCTATCCTTGATCAGAGATTTCTATATAAAAAATACGAACCAAAGTTTGACGAAGGGGAAGGAGAAGGATCCCTCAACTCGCAGCAGATAGAGGAGGATTTATTCAATCACAAAGTTTGGGCTCCTAGAATATGGCACCCTTGAGGCATTCTATTTGATTGTATTAAAAGGCCCAAAAATTTTCTGTCTGTGAGGATCCCACCAGAGCGCCTTCTACTTATAATAGGCCATGAACTACATCAGAATCATTCACAACAAGTCCATAAGAAGTGATCCCATTTTTTTCATCAGGTCTGGGTAGAGAGCAAAGATCTTGAGCGACCGATCCGGCAGAACAACTCACAAGATAAATAAGTATCGGCAATTTCTTCATGCTCGTTCCAAGTTCGAATTTCTCTATCTGCCACATTGGTATTTATAACCAAATGTGTCTTTGTTCCAACCATCGTGTAAGCCCCATACAGAGGATAGGCTGGTTCTCTTGAAAGGAATCTTTTCTATGATAAGATCCTAATCATGTCATACATGAACAGGCTCCGTAAGATCCAGTAGAATAAGTGAACTTGATAAATTATGGTTTATATAGTTTTACTTACGATTTAATAGTATGGAAATGCATTCATTTCCTTATCTATATATATATATATATATATATATATATATATATATATATGTGTGTGTGTGTGTGTGTGTGTGTGTGTGTGTGTGTGTGTGTGTGTGTGTGTGTGTGTGCGCGCGCGTATATGTGTGTGTTTGTTTGTTAATGGTATAGAATACTTACAAATACTAATGTGTAGACAAAAGAATATTCCTTTTTTAAGTGTGATGAACTATTACATAAATTAAAAAAAAACACCCTCACATATAGAAAACAATAAAAATGGCTAGGAACAATACACAAATAATTATCCACCAGATGCCACCACCCTTTAACAACACGTCTTTTTATTTCAATCTCAATTATATAAACATACTTACAAATCATAATAAAGTACAAAAATAATGTGCCAAAAAATCTTATATTTTTATGTTATATATAAATCCTTAATAATCCATATATGATATAAGTATGTCTCCACTAAATAATCAATACATAACTTTAAAGTATGTATCAACCCTAGTTGTGTTATCATAGATGTATGACCTCAATTTTCAAACATATTCCACTACCAATTAGTTGTAGTTTAAGTTTACTAATGTTGACAACCCAATCTTCATACATGTCCATCACCTACATACCTACTTCATAACCAATCAAACCCAAAATTAGATAAATTACTCTTAGTTATAAATAAATGTCAATAAATAACCATGACACCCTAATTATAAGATCAATTTCCTAATACATACACATGTGGATGTATAGATACATACACGTGGATGTATAGATGTATGGACGTATGTAGGTAAGCATGAATACACATAATTATATATCAATGTTTAATGTCAATGGAAGATCTGTTAATGTTGAAGTCTACACCAAAGTTTGGAACATGAGCTCAATTTGATATTATCAGTGTGTTTGAGAATGCACAAGCATCACTTGTTAACATCATTAGGTTAAATAGGAAATTCTATATAATCAATCATAAGATTTATTGTTCATCTAATTTTCAGAAGCCTTAAAAAATTTGAGAAAATTGATGAATAACATCAAAAGCATTTCCAATAGTAACACTAAAAATAAGACTACAAAAAGAGTTTTTGGCATATGTGATGCTTAGCCCACTTAAAAGTTGGTGGAAAAATAATATTAAGCAATGCAGTTTCTATATATTGAAACATTTGGATATTATTCGTATTCATCTCCACATGGACACCAATAAAGAGTACCCATTTCTCATTCTTAAAATTAATTATGATAAAAAGGATTGCTGAACAACTAGAAGTGAAATAATCAAGGTGCAGTTCGTGCTTAAAATTCATCGTACCTTAATAAACCTGATCAAGAATACAGAATTGACAACATTATGGCATATCAGACATTATGAAATGAAATTTCAGAAGTTAAATAATTTCCTCTTTAAGTACTACTTGAATTTCTTCCATTTGGATCATCATCTTACCCAACATTCTAGAACTAGTCATGTTAAAATCGAATATAAAATTAGTAATATTGTCTAGTTAATATGAGTTACCTTACACAATCCGTTATTTATTCACTTCATGCGTTACTCACAGTATGCTGAGAAACAAAACTTTGTGCATTTGAAGAATAAACTTCTTGGCCACCGTAGTAAACTATTGAGCTCAAATATCAAGGTTCCATCATTTCATTCACATAAATAGAACTCGTGCCCTTGCTTAGTGTGCCACCACTTGCACCATTGTCTCGTTGGCTTATATATTCTTTATAAAAAAATATTAAAGAATAAAGTTTCTATAGCATGTAAAAGGATAAGATACAATATCTATTGGAGATTTTTAAAATAAGTGAGTAAAATCTTTGGGAGTAAAATCTTGTCCCACATTGGAAGTATGTGGCGAAAAGTGGGAAACAAACCCAATATAAAAGGGAGAGTGTCCCACATTGAAAAATGAGTAAAGCTAAGTGATACATACTAAGCTATAAAAGGAGTGGGCAACCTTTTGTCCCACGTTGGAAAAATATAAAGAAAGTATGAACTTAATAAGTACAAATGGAAGATGAAGAGCTAATTCATCTAACATTTAAGAGGGCTATTCAAGAGAGCTCCAACACGGTGCAAAGCATCGTACGCGCGTGCACGCATGTGGCGCAGTGGGTTGTAGAGGCTCTAGTGGCTCACTTTGCACATCGCATGCCACCTGTCTACAGTGGTAGCGAGTTGTTGGGATTCGTTCGGGTCATATCGCATGAGCTCTGACATGGTCACTTTTTGCGTGGTCCATGTGAAATCGGTTCAGTTTAATTATAGTTGTTAGGAAATGTCTTAAGACTGTTGGTATTTAAGAATCATACAATTTCATAATTAATTAAGACTGTTAATTCAACAGTCGTGACTCTTGAAGACAAAGCTTTTCACTATCTATAAATAAAGGCTACCTAATTCAAAATTTCATATTATTCAGATTAACCCAGTTCTAGATTTTCCAAACCCCAACAATTATTCACTTACATTTTCAAAAGATACAAACACTATCTTATTTTGTTTTGTGCTAAGTAACTGAATAAGAACTTGATTGACTATTCTTCGCTGCTGCATCCAAGAGCTGTCTTCAAAAATATAATTTGCAAATAGTGCAATTGCTTCATTGCATCGTGAGTACGGATTTGCAGATTCCCGTTTGTATAATGAATTATCTTGGTGGGGCAATTACTTTATTTAGGAAAGTGACATCATGCCTTGAAGTTTAGAATTATTTTGAAGATAAACAAAAGTTGTATTCATAAGTTTACATTATTGTATTGAAGTTGACATTATTGTCTTAAAAGAAAATGAAGAGTTACATTTTTTCCTTTGCATACATATTTTCCAAAAATCTAAAAACAGTATCACCACAAATGGCAGACTCTTCAAAATCACTTCGACAAATAACATAAGGCTTTGTCAAATTGGACCATTTTGATGGTGGTAAGTTTCTGTGTTGGCAAAAAAAAGGTTCACTTTCTTCTAATAACATTGTAAATTGTGTACATCGTGACTCAACAAAAAGAAAATGAAGAAGAAAATGAAACCATGGAACAGACGAGGCAACGCAAAAATTGGGAAATCAATGATTACTTATGTCGTGGTCATATTCTCAATGCACTTGCTGATAATTTGTTCAACTTGTACCAAAATGTTGGGACTACAAAAGACTTATGGGACAGATTGGAGACAAAATATCTTACGAAAGACGCTATAAGTAAGAAGTTACTCGTCGGTCAGTTTTTAAGTTTTAAAATTCATGATAAGAGGCATGTGCTAGAATAATTTCAGGACATCCAATGCATCTTAAATCATTGCAAACTTAAAATTTTATATATCGATGATAATATAATTGTTTTTGCCATAATTGAAAAACTTCCTCCTTCATGGAAAGATTGTAAGAAAGAACTCAAGCACAAAAAGGGAGATCTTTCACTTGAAGAATTAGAGACTCATTTAAGAATTGAACAAGAGTCTCAAATTCTAGATGGTAAAGAGGAACAGGAAATTATGTTTCTAAGGTTCATATAGTGGAGGAAGGAAAGGAGAAAAAATTGGCAATCATGGAAAGAATAACAAGCGGAAGAATTTTTCAAACAATTCTAAAGCAAGCAAAAAGAAGAAAGGAAATTGTTTTCATTACAATAAACCAGGCCACTTCAAGAAGGATTGTCGTGAGCTTAAGAAACTAAAAGAAAATGGAGGGTCATCAGACACAAAGAAAAAAAATTCTACTATGATATTCGAGGATAATATGATTGGAGAAGATAACTCTTGGTGGATTGATTCTGGTGCCACAAGGCATGTATGTAAATATAAGAGCCTATTATGTGCCCATGAAACTGTAGAAGGAGATGTTCTCTATATGAGAAATTTTTCAACTACTGCAGTTAAAGGTAAAGGGACAGTGGATCTCGGATTCACTTCCGAAAAAATCCTTAGTTTCACCAATGTTTTTAATGCTCATGATGTTAGGAAAAATTAGTTTCCGAAAGTCTTCTTAACAAGTTTGGAATTAAACTTGTATTTGAGTCAGACAAAATTATTCTGACTAAAAATGGTACCTTTGTAGGTAAAGGTCATTTGTATGAGGGCATGTTTAAGCTCAACATCAATGAAAAATATTATTCTGCTTATATTGTTGATTGTCTTTCATTATAGTATAGTCGTTTAGAACATGTTAATACAAAGAATATGCATTTCATGGTTAATTTAAATTTAATTCCTAGATATGAGAATGACATGAATGAAAAATGTAAAATATGCATGCAAACAAAAATAACGAAAATACCTTTTCCAAAAATAGAAAAAAACAACATCTTTGTTGCAATTAGTACATAGTGGTGTTTGCGATTTACATGGAACACCTACTAGAGGCGGTAAAAATATATTGCTACATTTATCGATGACTTTTCAAAATATTGTTACGTATATATTTTAAACTCTAAGGATGATGTGCTTAATACAATTAAGATATATAAAAATGAAGTTGAAAATAAATATGATACTAAAATAAAATATCTAAGATCTTAGAGAGGTGGTGAATATCAGTTTCCTCAATTTTGTGAAGATATGGGCATTATACATGAAGTTACTGCACCTTATACACCACAACAAAATGGAATAGCATAAAGAAAAAATAGGACACTAACTTAAATGGTTAACGCTATGCTTTCTTATTCTGGTTTAAGTGAAGGGTTTTAGGGAGAAGCACTTTTTACTGCGTATCATATTCTAATTAGGATACCTGTTAAAGATAATAAGAAAACTCCTTACGAATTATGGAAGAATAGAAAGCCTATTTTAGGTTATCTTAAAGTTTGGGGTTATAGAGATATTGTAAGACTACCTGAAACTAAGATAAAGAAATTATGAAGCAAAGGCGTTGAGTGTATTTTCATAGGTTATGCACAACATAGTAAAGCCTATAGATTTTTGGTTAGTCAACCTAATGATTCTATTGAGGTAAATACAATAATTGAATCGAGAGATACATTTTTTATAAGCAGAGGTAGGATAAATAATAAAAAAGAGGAAAATACTCCTTCATAACTAAATGATACACCACCAGTAGAACAAGAAGAGATTAGAAAAAGTAAAATACCTACAAAAGAAAAGAGCTTTGGTCTGAACTTTGAAGTCTATCTTGTTAATGGAACTAAACACACCTTGTAATCAATTTTCTTTGATCTTAGTATTGAAACAGACCCACAAACTTATAGTGAGGCAATTAAGTCGGTAGATTCAGCATTTTGGAAAGAAGCTATAAATTATGAAATGGATTCAATCATGGAAAATAAAACTTTAAAGTTAGTATATTTCCCTCTAGGATCTAAACCTATAAAGTGTAGATGGATTTTTGAAAAGAAAATGAAAATAGATGTACCAATTGATAAATTCAAGGCTAGATTGGTTGCTAAAGGTTTTACTCAAAAAGAAGGAATTAATTATTTTGATACCTATACACCAGTTACTAGAACATCTACTATTAGAGTTTTGATTGAGTTAGCATCTATATATAATTTTGAAATTCATCAAATGGATGTGAAAATTGCCTTTTTAAATGGTGACTTAAAAGAATAAATTTACATAGTACAACCTGAAGGGTTTTTATGCTTGGACAAGAACATAAAGTATGTAAGCTTATTAAGTCCTTATATGCCCTAAAACATGCACCGAAACAATGGCATGAAAAATGTGATAAAGTCATTATTTCTTATGGTTTTAAAATTCATGAATCTGATAAGTGTGTTTATAGTAAACTTATTAATGGTAAAGGTGTGATCATTCGTTTATATGTAGATGACATGTTAATTTTTGGTTCTGATTTAGAAAGCATTAATAATACAAAGAAATTTATGTCTTCTAAATTTGATATGAAACATATGGGTGTAGATGATGTCATACTAGGAATGAGAATAATAAGGAAAGATAAAAATATAATTCTCACTCAATCTCTTTATGTTGAGAAAATTTTGAAGAAATTTAATCAGTTTGATTGCACATCTGTTAGTACACCTTTTGAACCACAGTTAAAGATGATCCCAAATGCTGGTAGAGCTATTTCACAATTAGAATATGCACGAGTAATTGGTAGTTTGATGTGTGCCATGACATGTACTCGACCTAATATTGCATACGATGTTGGTAAATTAAGGAGATATATTAGTAATCCTAGTTTATTGCATTGGCATGCTGTTAATAAGATATTAAAATATTTATAAGGAACTATGGACTATGGTATACATTATAGTGGATATCCTTCAGTATTAGAGGGTTTCTCTGATGCCAGTTGGATAATTGAGTGCGAAGATCATTCCTCAACAAGTGGAAGGATTTTCACTCTTGGTGGAGGAGTTATTTCTTGGGGATCAAAGAAACAAACTTGTATATCTAACTCTACAATAGCAGCTGAGTTTGTAGTATTAGCTGCAACTAGTAATGAGGCAGAATGGTTAAGGAATTTATTGATTGAAATTCCAATTTGGCCAAAACCAATGCCTCCAATATCTATACATTGTGATAATGAATCTATACATTCTAGAGCTTATAGTAAAGTGTACAATAGAAAATCTAAACATATTGGCATGATACATAGTTATGTCAGGCAAATGATTACAGATAATGTAATCACAGTGGATTACATAAAATCAAGTCAAAATTTAGCTGATCCATTTACGAAAGGTCATGCAAGAGGACTAGTGTCTAAGACATTATTGGGGATGGGACTAAAGCCCATTAACAATAATCACTCTTGATGGAAACTCAACTTAATACTTGACATATTCAAGTCTTAAGTTCAATGATTAAAGTACATCATACAACGTGATTTTAAGCACTATAAAATCAAACATCGTGAGGATAAGTGTTTAGAACATGTAATGAATAATGAAAGAGGATGAGTTTAACCTTAATAAATTTATGGTGATTTAGTTACACGGACACCTATGATAATCAACTTATATGAGTGTGGAAGTGGTGTCACTTCCTATAAAAATTGGGCTTGACTCTAAAGCACTCAGGAAATCAAGGTACAGACACAAGACCGAATACATGTGTCTGCTTATATGGATAATAAGTGACTAAAAAGATTTGTGGGGAGACAAATCCGGCTGATCTACATGGATTGATAGTTCAAAGATGAGTTCATTATAATTTCATGGTTAGCCTTGACGAATCGTCATAGGGTATAGGTTCAAGTCGTGAGACACCAGTGCTTATACACAATCTTATAGACAATCAAAGAGTTACAAAACTTATTTTGAAAATGGTGGAGGAATGTTGGAGATTTTTAAAATAAGTGAGTAAAAAGCTTTGGGAGTAGAAGCTTATACCACATTGGAAGTATGTAGAGAAAAGTGGGAAACAAACCCAATATAAAAGGGAGAGTATCCCATGTCGAAAAATGAGTAAAGCCAAATGATACCCACTAAGCTATAAAAGAAGTGGGCAACCTTTTGCCCCACATTGGAAAAATATAAAGAAAGTGTGCACTTAATAAGTACAAATGTAAGATGAAGAGTTACTTCATCTAGTGCGAAGCTCCGTACGACGGGTGTATGCATGCGGGGCAGTGGGTTGTAGTGGTGCTAGTGGACCACTTTACACTTCGCATGCTGCGTGTTCGCAATGTTAGCGGGTTGCCGGGATTCGTCCGGGTCGAATCGCTATAGCTCGATCACTTTCATATTTTGGGTGGTCCATGTGAAACCGGTTCGATTTAATTATCCCTTTTCGAAAATGGCTTAAGACTGTTGGTAATTAATAATCATACCATTTCAGAATTAATTAAGACTGTTAATTCAACAGTCATGACTCTTGAAGATAAAGCCTTTCACTATCTATAAATAAATGTAGCTTAATTCGAAATTGCATATTATTCAGATTAACCCAGTTCCAGATTTTCCAAACCCCAACAATTATTCACTTACATTTTCAGGAGATACAAACACTATCTTATTATGTTTTGTGCGCAAAAACAAAATAAGAACTTGATTGACTATTATACGCTGCAACATCCAAGAGTTGTCTTCAAACATAGAATTGACAGACACTGCAATTGCTTCATTGTATCTTGAGTGTGGATTTGCAGATTACCGTTTGTATATTGAATTATCTTGGTGGGGCAAATACTGTATTTAGGAAAGTGACATCATGCCTTGAAGTTTAGAATTATTTTGAAGAAAAACAAAAGTTGTATTCAGAAGTTTACATCATTTTATTGAAGTTGACATTGTTGTCTTAAAAGAAAAAGAAGAGTTACATTTTTGCCTTTGCATACATATTTTCCAACAATTTAAATACAGTATCACCACAAATGGCAGACTCTTCCAAATCACTTCGATAAATAACAGAACGTTTTGTCAAATTGGACCGTTTTAATGGTGGTAATTTTCTGTGTTGGCAAAAAAAGGTTCACTTTATTTTAACAACATTGAAGATTGCGTACGTCTCATCACAACAGAAACCAAATGAAGAAGAAATTGAAATCGTGGAACAGATGAGGCAACGCACAAAATGGGAAACCGATGATTACTTATGTCGCGGTCACATTCTCAATGCACTTGCTGATAATTTGTTCGACTTGTACCAAAATTGTTGGGACCCTGCAAAATACTTATGGGACAGATTGGAGACAAAACATCTTACGAAAGACGCTACAAGAAAGAAGTTCCTTATCGGTTCAGTTTTTAAGTTCCAAAATGCATGATAATAGGCATGTGCTAGAACAATTTCGTGACATCCAACTCATCTTAAATCATTGCAAACTTAAAAATTTAAATATGGATGATAATATAATTATTTCTGCCATAATTGAAAATCTTCCCCCTTCATGGAAAGATTAGAAAAAACTCAAGCACAAATAAGAAGATCTTTCACTTGAATAATTAGAGACTCGTTTAAGAATTGAATAAGAGTCTAAAATTCTATATGGTAAAGAGGAACAGGAAAATTCTGTTTCTAAGGTCCATATGGTGGAGGAAGGAAAGGAGAAAAAAATTGGCAATCATGGAAAGAATAACAAGCGAAAGAATTTTTCAAACAATTCTAAAGCAAACAAAAAGAAGAAAGGAAATTATTTGCATTGCAATAAACCAGGTCACTTCAAGAAGGATTATCGTGAGTCTAAGAAACTAAAAGGAAAAGGAGTGTCATCAGACACAAAGCAAAAATTTTGCTGATATGATATCCGAGGCTAATATGCTTGGAGAAGATAACTCTTGGTGGATTGATTCTGGTGCCACAAGGCATGTATGTAAGGATAAGAACCTATTCTCGGCCTATGAAACTATGGAAGCAGATGTTATCTATATGGAAAATTCTTCAACTGATGTGGTTAAAGGCAAAGGGATAGTGGATCTCGAATTTACTTTAAAAAAAATCCTTACTCTCACCAATGTTTTTTATGATGTTAGGAAAAATTTAGTTTCTGGCAGTCGTCTTAACAAGTTTGGATTTAAACTTATGTTTGAGTCAGAAAAATTTATTTTGATTAAAAATGGTACCTTTGTAGGTAAAGGTTATTTGTATGAGGGCATGTTTAAGCTCAACATCAATGAAAAAGATTCTTTTGCTTATATCGTTGATTATCTTTCATTATGGCATAGTCGTTTACGACATGTTAATACAAAGAACATGCATTTCATGGTTAATTTAAATTTAATTCCTAGATATGAGAATGACATGAATGAAAAATGCAAAATATACATGCAAATAAAAATAACAAGAATACCTTTTCCAAAATAGAAAAAACTACATCTTTATCGCAATTAGTACATAGTGATGTTTGCGATTTGCATGGAATCGCTACTAGATGCGGTAGTAAATATTTTGCTACATGTATCGATGATTTTTCAAAATATTTTTACGTATAACTTTTAAACTCTAAGAATGGTGTGCTTAATAGAATTAAGACATATAAAAATGAAGTTGAAAATCAATGTGATACTAAAATCCAATGTCTTAGATCTGATAGAGTTGGTGAATATCACGTTCCTCAATTTTGTGAAGATAAGGTTATTATTCATGAAGTTATTGTACCTTATCACCACAACAAAATGGAATAGTAGAAAGAAAAAAATAGGACACTAACCAAAATGGTCAACGATATTCTTTCTTATTCTGGTTTAAGTAAAAGGTTTTGGGGAGAAGCACTTTTAACAGCGTGTCATATTCTGATTAGGATACCTGTTAATGATAATAAGAAAACTCCTTACGAATTACGAAAGAATAGAAAATCGAATTTAAGTTATCTTAAAGTTTGGGGTTGTAGAGATATTGTAAGACTACCTGAAACTAAGAGAAAGAAATTAGGAAGCAAAGGCGTTCAGTGTATTTTTATAGGTTTTGCACAACATAGTCAATCGTATAGATTTTTGGTTAGTGAACCTAATGATTCTGTCGAGGTAAATAAAAAATTTGAATCGAGAGATGCAATTATTTATGAATATAGGTTTTCTTTTATTCCTACGATAAATAATGAAAAATAGGTAAATACTCCTTCACAATTAAATGATATACCACCAGTAGAACAAGAAGAGATTAAAAAAAGTAAAGGACCTAGAAAAGAAAAGATCTTTGGTCCCGACTTTGTAGTCTATATTGTTGAAGGAACTAGAGACACACCTTGTAATCAATTTTCTTTGACTCTTAGTGTTGAAACAGACGCACAAACTTATATTAAGGCAATTAAGTCTGTAGATTCAGCATTTTGGAAAGAAGCTATAAATGATGAAATGGATTCAATCATTGGAAATAAAACTTGTAAGTTTCTAGATTTACATCCATGATAAAAAATTATTTAAGTGTAGATGGATTTTTAAAAAGAAAATGAAAATAGATGGAACAATTGATAAATTCAAGGCTAGATTGGTTGCTAAAGATTTTACACAAAAAGAAGGAATTGATTATTTTGATACCTATGCACCAGATTCTAGAACATCTACTATTAGAGTTTTGATTGAGTTAGCATCTATATATAATTTTGAAATTCATCAAATGGATGTGAAAATTTCCTTTTTAAATGGTGACTTAAAAGAATAAATTTACATGGTACGACCTGAAGGGTTTGTTATGCTTGGACAAGAACATAAAATATATAAGCTTATTAAGTCCTTATATGGCCTAAAACATGCACCGAAACAATGGCATGAAAAATGTGATAAAGTTATTATTTCTTGTGGTTTTAAAATTCATGAATCTGATAAGTGTGTTTATAGTAAACTTATTAATGGTAAAGGTGTGATCATTCATTTATATGTAGATGACATGTTAATTCTTGGTACTGATTTAGAAATCATTAATAATACAACGAATTTTATGTCTTATAAATTTGATATGAAAGATATGGGTGTAGATGATATCATATTAGATATGAGAATAATAAGGAAAGATAAAAATATAATTCTCACTCAATCTCATTATATTGAGAAAATTTTGAAGAAATTTAATCAGTTTAATTGCACAGCTGTTAGTACACCTTTTGAACCACGGTTAAAGATGATCCATAATCCTGGTAGAGCTATTTCACAATTGGAATATGCACGAGTAATTTGTAGTTTGATGTATGGCATGAAATGTACTCGACCTGATATTGCATATGTTGTTGGTAAATTAAGTGGATATACTAGTAATCGTAGTTTGTTTCATTGGCATACTGTTAATAGAATATTAAAATATTTAAAAGGAACAATGGACTATGGTATATACTATAGTGGATATTCTTTAGTATTAGAGGGCTTCTCTTATGACAGTTGGATAACTGAGCGGGAGGATGATTCCTCAACAAGTGGATGGATTTTCACTCTTGGTGGAGGAGTTGTTTCTTAGGGATCAAAGAAACAGACTTGTATAGCTAACTGTACAATGGCAGCTGAGTTTGTAGCATTAGTTGCAACTAGTAAAGTGGCAAAATGGTTATTCATTGAAATTCTAGTTTGGACAAAACCAATGCCTCCAATATCTTTACATTATGCTAGCGAATTTACTTTTGGGAGTGAAATGCTAAACATGAGAGTATTAAGAATATTATTCACTTGATCACTTTTCTTTTTTACTTTTGGGTTTTTCTAATTTTTTTTTTACTTTTTCAATATTAAAACCAAATTTGAGGATGAGTGAATATGACTAAGACTAATAAAAAAAATAAGAGTAATCAAACTAAAATAAAGTGTGACAAAAAATACTAGTGAGTGATGGAAATGAGTGAGAGTCTAATTAAATGAGAGAAAAATATTCAAGGGAAGAGAAATCCACCCTCAATTCCCCAAATCAACTAAACTTGTATTATTTTAATTTCATCAATTTCCAAAATATTTAATTAATTCAAAAGCTAATTCTCATTAAACTAGTGAATTAATTAAATACTCTTTTAGAAAAGAAAATTTAATTCCCACAAGCACTACTCTAATTGAATTAAAATTAATCAAACAAATTATCCCCTAGGAATAATTTGTCCAACTAATTTTAAATTGAAAGAAATTAATGAAATCAAGAGTATATGAAAATTAGATTAATATTAAAATCAAATGATAGGTCTATCTCTAGCTTAAATCACTTGATCAAATATTAATTAAATTTTCATACCTTTCTCAAGGTTGATTTTCCATTTCTCAATGTGAAAATAAAGTGGGGATCAAATATACAACTCAAAGGAAATTATCAAAATTAAAATTAACAACTAATTTGATTTAGATTCATGAGGGTTTCAATCACCCCCTTGAATAGGGTGATTACCCCTCCATAATCATCATCCAATAAAAATTAGAAACAATTAAAAGCATGTAATGAAAATTAAGGAAGAGATGATCAAATCAAAATTCCTCTTGAAATAGCGCTAGACTTCAATTCTTCAACAATTTTTAATAGTTACACACTCTAAAAAATTTCTCTCTAAAAAAATTAACTCAAAAACTCTAACTCTCTCTACAATTTTCTCTCTCTAGTCTTCTTCTCTCCAAAAGCTTTTTTTTTAATTGGGGTCTTCATCTTCAATATACAGTAGGCATGGCACACATGGAGTTAAGGGGCATTTTTGGAAGGTTCATGGTGTAGGGTAAAATGGGGAGAGGTTTTGGAATAAAGGTGAGGGTAATTTTAGGAATTAGAAAAGAGCATGTGGTTATGGTGAGGTCATGTGGGTTGAGAGGTGTGAGAATAAAAATCTGATATTGTTATGGGGGTATTTTGGGAAAAAAGGGGATAAAGGTTAGTTAGGTATATTTGGGTAAAAAGAGGGTATAAGTGGGTTATTTTGGTTTTATTTGGCTTATGCAGGAGGTGAGAAATCGTGGCTTAAGGGAAATGGGTAATGAATGGAAAATGGGTCTTAGACTTGGGTTTGGATATTAGTGGGACAAATGGGTTTGGGATTTGTTTGGTTTTGGATTGGCAGCACACGATTTCGTGGATGGCTTGAGGTAGAAATGGGTTTGGGTGGAATGGAAAATGGATTGAATCATGGGTTAGTGGGTTGTTGGATTGGGTGTTGCTGGGCAGCTCGGGAATGGGCCGTCGGCGGTTCTGAGCTGGGGTCAGGGACGAGGTTGGGCTCGTCGACTGTGGGGAGCGTCGCCGGATCAGAGACAGAAGGAGCGTCGGTGGGTTGGTGGCGAGGGATTGACGGCGGGTAGGGGTGGTCGCCGGAATGGCTTCGATTTGCTTCCGATTTTGGTTCTATGCTGTTGGGTTTGAATTAATGGTGGAGAGAAAGAATATGGGATTGAAAGATGGGTTTGAGGTTTAAGTTGATTTTGGCAATGGAGGTTAGTGAGGAGAGAGAGTGTGAGGTTGGGAAGAAGATGAGGTGGTGTGGGTTATGGTGTGTGTGGGTGTAGGCTAGTTTGGTGAGGTTGAGGGTTTAGGATAAGAGGTGTATGGGTATAGGGTGTGTCTGTGTGTAATTAGGATTGTGTGTGTTTAATTAGGACCCCCTAAAAATATAAACTAAAACTAAAATTAAAATTAATCTAAATTAAAAATTAAACTAAACTAAAAATAATAAAAAGTAAAATAAAATAGACACGACATGACATGACACGACACACTAAACAAACTCTAAAAAAAACTAAACACAACTAAAATAAAAACTAAGAATAAAAACTAATAACTAAAAAATTTAATTAATAACTACTAAAAATATAAAATCCTATAAAATAAAAGACAAAAAAAATAAAAAAAGATAAATCTAAAAAGAAATAAAAAAGAAATAGAAATCTATAAGACTAAAAACTAAAAGCCTAAAAAAATAAAATCTAATAAATCTAAAAATAAATGAAATCCTAAAAAAAACTAATTCAAATAAAATAAAACTAATAAAAAATAAAGATAAAATAAAAATAAAATATAAAAATAGTAAATAAACCCTACAAATTCGAAATAATTCTAAAATAAAATCTAAAAAATAAAACAACACTAAATAAATCTCTAAAAAAATTCAAATAAAATATAAAAGGGACCGAACCATCACACACGGGGCTTGGGTGACGGTTTAGGGATAAGTTTAGGGTAGGCTAAGGTACGAGACAAGGGTATTAGCTCCATTCTAACTGCAATTGGCCTCTAAATGTAGCTTTTAATACCGCAACTGCAGTTAAGCCTGCATAACAAACATTTAAGCGCATAAGACCCATATTGTCGAGAATTAGCAACTAAAATACATCTATTCGGGGTATAAAAGGTACAGTTTTGGGTGCTTATCAGTGCTTTTCTGAAATTTTACTAAAAAGAAATGTAAAAAGCAAAAAAGAAAACAAACTAATGATACAAGCTAGCAATAGGAATCAGATGATATGATAAAAACAATGCATCCTATGCTAGACACGGACCAACCCCTCAGCCAACTGTGAAAATCCCCAAAGACTTCCTGAGACTCTCAAATCTAAGGGCATCTAAAGGTTTTATGAAAATATCGGCTAATTGACGGTCGGTAGTAATGAAACACAGGGATACGACCTTCTCTTCAACTAGCTGACGTATGAAGTGCTCACGTAACCTGATGTGCTTTGTGCGCGAATATTGGACGGGATTGCGGGACATGTGTATCGCTCTCGTGTTATCACAAAGAGATGGAGTTTTGCTTCTTGCTCAACCAAGAGACAAGAGCAGAACCAAAATAGAAACACCCACCAGAAGTGCTCCTACAACCATCTGCATCCCCGGCCCAATCGGCATCCGAAAAAGCGGACAAACGATCATCGGTATCAAAGTAATACCAAATACCGTATGAGAGAGTCCCACTCACGTATTTGAGAATACGTTTTAGAGCGAGTAAGTGTGACTCTTTCGGAGATGCCTGATATCGCGCACAGACTCCAACACTAAAGGCTATGTCGGGACGACTGGCAATCAAGTAGAGAAGACTACCTATCATACTCTGATATAAGGTTTGCTATACGTCCTTGCCTGAAGTGTCCTTACTAAGCTTCATAGAAGTACTCATAGGTGTACGTGCATGATTAGCGGAGTCTAAACCAAATTTCTTCACAAGGTCTCTAGCATACTTGGATTGGGAGATAAATATCCCATCCTCTAACTGCAAACCTGGAGACCAAGGAAGAAAGTGAGCTCACCTACCATGCTCATCTCAAACTCACTTTTCATCTCCTCCTCAAAGTGGTGAGCATGCTGGGAGCATGTGGATCCAAAGACTATGTCGTCCACATAGACCTGGGCAACCAAAATAGTACCGTCATCTCTTCTGACGAACAACGTCATATCAACTCCCCCTCTCTTGAAGCCACGGGCTAATAGATAGGAAGTAAGCCTCTCGTACCAAGCACGGGGTGCTTGCTTCAAACCATACAAGGCTTTCCTCGGATAGAAAACGTGATCTGGATGCTTAGGGTCTTCAAACCCTTTTGGTTGTTCCACATAAACCTCCTCCTGTAGAATGCCATTTAGAAAGGCACTCTTGACATCCATCTGATATAACTTGAAGCGCAGATGACATGCGATGGCGAGTAGTAAGCGAACGGACTCGAGCCTCGCAACAGGAGCAAATGTCTCTCCAAAGTCTACACCCTCAATCTGTGTGTAGCCTTGAGTAACCAACCTAGCCTTTTTTCTGATTATGGTACCATTTTCATCCATTTTATTCTTGAAAATCCACCGGGTACCAATCACATTAGTCTTACTAGGTCGGGGGAATAGTTCCCAGACATTGTTCTTTTTAAACTGAAGCAACTCATCCTGCATAGCAGATATCCATTGTTCATCCTTGAGTGCTTCTTTGTGATTCTTGGGCTCGACTTTGGACGTGTAGCAAAAGTTACTAACGAGGTTTTCTAGTTGAGCATGACTCTTGACCCCTAGAGTGGGATCGCCAACAATGGCAGAAGGGTCATAACTCTTGCGAACCCAAGCAGGAGTGTCCCCTAACGCGGGAGTAGGGTCCACAGAGTGTGGGTGAGGGACAAGTAAGTCACTCCCAGAGAAGTCCTCATCCTCACACTGTATGTTAGGATCAATAGCCGTCGAAGGTTCGTCATCTTGCACGGTGACGTTTATTGATTTCATAACCTTAGAGCTCTTCAGATTAAAAACCCGGTACGCTCTGTTATTCGATGAATATCCTAGCAATATTCCCTCATCGCTCCGGGAGTGAAACTTTCCTAATTGCTCTCTATCTCGTAGAATGTAGCATTTACTCCCAAAAACATGAAAATATGCAAGGTTAGGTTTCTTGCCAGTCCACAATTCATGAGGCGTCTTAAGTGTGTGTGGACGTAGGTAAACCCTATTCACCTTGTGGCATGCAGTAGACACTTCCTCTGCCCAAAATCTCCTAGAAACCTTATGACCTAGAAGCATAGATCTATCCATTTCCTGGATCGTTCTATTCTTTCGCTCAACAATCCCATTTTGCAGAGGAGTCTTCACAACAGAAAACTCATGTTTGATCCCGAGGTTATCACAGTAGAGATCTACTTTTAATTCCTTAAATTTTGTGCCGTTGTCACTACGGATCCAATTAATAGTGACTCCGTGTTGATTTTGTAGGACACGACACTTGGTCGTTAAAAACTCTACAGCATCGGATTTCTCCCTCAGAAAACCTACAATAGAATATCTAGAGAAATCGTCTACCATCACGAGGATATACCTCTTACCACCCAAACTCTCAGTACGAGTAGGACCCATAAGATCCATGTGAATCAGCTCAAGTACTCAGGAGGTGGTAATGGAATGCAACTTCCTATGAGGGCTCCGAATTTGCTTTCCTAACTGACAGGGTCCACAAACCGTGGAAGTTGACTTTCCAAGAGATGGTAAGCCACGTACTAAGTCCTTTTTGAATAAACGAGTCAAATCTCTAACATTCACGTGACCTAGACGTTGGTTCCACAGATCCATATGAGTGATCGTGGCGCTGTTGCAGACAAGTGAGGATGTGGACTCAGTCCCATAGCAATTATCCTTTGTCCTCACCCCTTGCACTAAAAGTTTACCGGCTTGATTATAGACTTTATAAGCGTTTCGGTCAAACTTCACGGCAAAGTCAGCGTCGCACAACTGGCTAATGCTGAGAGGTTTGCTTTCAAACCTTTGACGTACAAAATATTCTCTAGCTTAAGAAATCCTAGTAACTCTACTGTACTTCGTCCTACAATGCTAGACTAGCTCCCATCTCCAAAGGTGACTCTACCTTCCTTATACTCCTCTAGGTAGGTAAAAAATGAGACATCACCTGTCATGTGTCTGGAGCATCCACTATCAAAATACCACTGTGAGGTATTATGTGCTTTGAGACCAACATGAACAACAAAGGCCTTTTTATCTTTCTTAGGTACCCAAGAAGAGGTGACCTTTTATTTGCCTTTGCTGTTGTTGGTTTTAGCTGGAATGTGAGAAGCATTCACTGACGGCAAAGACATCCGTCGAAATTCCTCCATCAAACTCTGAGACGTGGCAGCTAAAATCTCAACTCGCTCTCTCAGACTGGTAAAATCATTTGTATGCTGAGGTGGAGCAGTAGTACGTTGTGTTCGACCCATACTATAGCGAAACTCCCTGAGGTGGACTTTTCTTTTGTAATAAGTACAAAAGAACACAGTCAAAGGCGGACCTTGGTTTTCTTTTCTTGGTCGAACTCTCCTTCGAGGTTTTTGACGATGACCATAAGGAGTAGTAGTAAACTCAGGGACTGGTCCTGGTGCAATTTGGGACAAGGAGGCACCATCATAACCAATTCCCTTCCGATCACCGAAACCTAAAGCGGGGTCGAGGAGCATCTTTCCCATCTTCCCAGATATGTCCTCTATTTGTACCTTGACTTCCCGTGCTCTTTCCAGATCATGAGTAAGCTGGGAAATAAGGACTTCAAGTTTCTTCCGAGTCTCCATGGAGGAATGGAGATCACTCATAAGACTAGCCACTTGTTTAGTCAAGTCCCCTTTCTCTTTCTCAAAATAACTCTCTCTCTCTCTAAACAAACTCTCTTTCACACCACAGGCACTCTCTCTCTCTTGATTTTCTTAAATCTTCCTCTAAACCAGTGATCTTAAGAACTAACGCTTTGTTACGCTTTTTAGTTTTAAATGACTTAGAATATAACTCAGCGTAGGCACGTTGAATATCACTCTCGCTCTCACTTGAGTCATCCTCCGCCTCACTCACATCACTCTCACTGTCGAGGTGTCCCTGTGATGCATCATCCTCATCGTCGTGAGGAGAACTAGAAGTGCTCACATGACTAGCCATGAATGCAATGAAGTTACACTCATGCGGTGACTCATCTCCCGAGTCCACCGACTCGACCTCACCGTCTTCACTAAGAGTAACATTAAGGACAGCTTTTCCCTTTTCTCTATTCAGACGAGTGGCACACTCAAACGCTCTATGACCCCTACCGTCGCACTCAAAACACCTCTCACTCTTCTTTCTTAGGAGGATCTTTAAAAAAAATCATTTTTCTTTTCAAACTTATTTTTCTCAAACTTCTTTTTATCTTTAAAATTACCATTTTTCTTAAATTTGAGAATTCTCTTGAAATTTTTAGCAAAAAGAGCCAAATCATCTAAGTCAAAATCACACTCAGAATCAGACGAAACTGTCTCTCTTTTTCTAGTTGACTCTCCCCTCTTTCTTGCTGACCCCTCACTCTTTATCTCTTAGGCATTAAGTGCAATTCCCTTTTCTTTAGGCTTGACTGTTTTAGGGAACATATCAATTTCATAAGTTTGCAAGTCTCCTACAAGTTCCTCCAATTTTAGTGTATTTAAATTACCCATAGAATTTAGCACAGTGACTTTAGGGATAAAACGCTTAGGAAGGGAACGAAGAATCTTTTTCACAACTCTAACATTACGAATTTGTTCACCAAGATTAAAACTAGTATTAACAATATCAGACAGCCTAGCAAAAAAATCATCAAAGCATTCAGTTTCAAGCATGGTGATGGTTTTAAATTGAGTTGTTAAATTTTGCAATTTTGATTCTTTTACAGCATTAGTTCCTTCATGGGTAAGTTGTGAAACATCCCATGCCTCCTTTGACGTGGTGCACGTCATGATACGTCGGAACTCATCGGGAGTGATGGATCCGAAAATAGCATTCAAACCCTTAGAATTAAAAGAAGACCATTTAAAATTAATCTTAAGTCCAAGAAGTGACAGGTTTTAAATTGATCACGTTTTCAACAGTGACGGAGATAGATGTCCACCCTCTTTCAACTAAAATCCAAACCCGTTCATCTATGGCCTTTAAAGGCGACTTCATGCGGGCTTTCCAATATGCATAATTTGTCCCGTTAAAAACTGTCATTTTATTATATGATTTCTCCATTTGAACACGCTCTTTTTTTTAAAAAAAAATAATTTTTTTTCAGAAAATTGATATCTTAGAAAAATTTTGTGGAAAATAGGAATACGCGATAGATTAGTGTAACCTGCTCTGATACCAATTTATAGGAGTTGCGCGTGCGTTCAAACAGAATTATTATATAATTAAATCCCAGTTTAACCCAATTAAACCCTAAACATGCAACAAGGTGTGATTGAATAAAATGTAAAGCATGCTAGTATGATCAAACACACACAATTGAGGAAAAATCCCCCAAAGGGGCAAAATCATTTATTTTCATTATAATATTGTAACATACAATTTCGGATTACAATGAAAAATACAGTGACACAGAATTACCCTCAGGTGTCGAATCTGTAGTCGGCGGATGGAAGTTTCCCTTTCCAGGAGGGCAGCAATGAAGAAGAAGTACGATCTTCTCCATAAGGGTATGACCAAAACAGTGTTTGTGTTCTAGGGTTTCAAAACGATTCACACATGATTTGGAAATTTGTGTGAATCAAAACATGAGTTTTGGTAACTCACAAAGGTGAAGACTTTGAGTTTATGAACTCTGGAAATCGTGTGTAGAATTCTTGCTAAACCAACTCCCCGTAGTGGGTTTATAAAAGAAGTCCTGGTCCTAAAAAATCTCAGCACGATCTGCTCGAATATAACCCAGGCGGACCGATCCGGATCTGAGGCGGATCGGTCCAAGGTCGGACCGGTTCATTTTTTAAAGTGGTCTCTTTGGTTCGCATTCGATCCGGGGTCAACTGGTTCAAAAGCAAGGCGGATCGGTCCGGGTAGAGGGCGGATCGGTCCGGGGGCGAACCGGTTCGTTTTCCAAACAGGCGGACCGGTCCGGCTGCCCAAAATTTTGATTCCTTCCTTTCTTTGATATTCGGATCCGTTTGAAGACGATGTGAGCTTGAATTACTTCGACGATGTAATGGCTTATGTCATACACAATAATGATGGACAAAATGTCCTTACAAATGGAATTGGTTCAAAAGATGTGACCATCTTTGGAAAACTACACCGCTCTTCCTGGTTGAGGTCTTGACATAGTTGCTAGCGTAGGGTGATTTACATGATATCTCTTTTGCCTATTACTAGCATGTACCATTAGTTTGTTTTATTTTCTGGCTTTTATATTTTTTTTGAAAAAATCCAAAAAGATTTTCTTTTTATAAAAAATTTAGAAAAGCACAAAAAGATTTTTGTATTTGTTTTACACCTTTTATGGATGAGCATTTAAGATAGCTGAGTCACAACTTTCATTCCATTTATCCACGTGACTATTTGATAGTGATTTGAGACGCTACATCATTTCATCCATGTGCTTTACATTATTTGGAGTCTTTGAGATGTGCTTAGTGATATCTTTCTACATGTTTGGCTCATTATTTCCTTTATTGCACACATGCACTGTTTGATTTGATTATTGTACTTGTTTATCACATATTGGCTTGAGTGTTCTATCTCAATTCTGTCTATACAACGAACCATATGCGATAAAACTTGACAATATTGGAATGCATATAAAAAACCATTTGGTGAGATTGTGCGGTATTTTAAAACAGGGAAGGGCTGCGAAAGGTTCTCATTTGATCTTTTCAAATACTAAGCCACCGTTAAATTGGACCTAAAAATTGAGGATATTTAATTATCCGGGGCCCAAAGAGGTTAAAAGAGCCCGAAAAAATTTAAAGGCAATAAAAAGCAATATATGTCGAATATGGGCCATTAGGTTTCACCATCAATTCTCCAAAGTTTGAAAATTTAGATCACCTCTATTCAAAATATAAATCTGAGGGAGTTTGGTTGGAGAATTTAAACGGGTTTGCACTTCCTTGAAAGTCCTGAAATAGTATTAAATAGTTTTGGACGTTATTGGTGTGGAAATCACTTTGAGCTTTGATTTGATGATTTTATTGAGTCAATGTCTCATATTTCTATCATTTTACACCTAAGAAAGATGTTAAGTTCATTCGTTAGGAGTATCCAAAATTCATCGCGCACATATGTCATGTTTGTATGCATTGATTTTCCTATCGAATTTTATCACACCCCTACATTTTCGCTATCATCGACTTGGTTGTTTTTGTGATCTTTCATGGGGTGATTATTTGTTGTATATTTTGTGTGAAAAATTTTGAAAAATTTAAAAATAACAAGTTTTTTACCTTGTGACATTCTCCATTTGCATTTATTTGTGCTTCTCATATCTGTCTATTTAGGGACATCATAAAAAGGGGGAGAATGAATTATGAATTATGGGGGAGAATTGTTTGTTGATTTATCAATGATTTGCTTAAGCTTAATTGATTTGATTTTTGCATATCATTATATTTCAATCTGTTGCATGTCACGGGTATCTGCTTTATCTCATGTGTGTAGGTACAAAATTGATGATTATTGGATTGCACACCCTGATGAGAAAAGCATTGAGAGTTTCTGAAAAGTTGAAGCTGAAGATGTTAAAGTTTGATTGACGACATGTCATTTAGTATTATCAGTTTGAGGGTTTAATGGGGATATTATCTTATATGTCATTTGCTTTATGGAGATTGCATAATTCGGATTTTTTATGTATGTACCGGCATAGACATAGGGGGAGATTTGTAAGGACATAATTTTATAAATGTCCGGGGTAGAATCTAGGAATTTTCTATATGTCCTAGATCACACTATGTATGTCTGATACCGCTACATTTAGCACGTCAACACGGTCATCCACGACGGCCTTGATTCGAATCCATGCATCCACCATCTTCACACGTGCATCATGCTTCATGCGACGTGCTGCTCAACCGTTCCCACTACTCCACTTCGCATTATGGGTAAAATGATTTATTAGAGTTGTTTATATTTGCATAAATATTTGGGAATTTTTTATAAAATATTTTTCGAAGCCTGATTTATTTTTAACACAAAGCAAAAAAAATTCTAAGTGTAGAAGCAGACTTGCCTCGGTCGTCGAGCTCACAAGATCTCATTCGAACGACATCTCTCTGTCGTTCAAGCGACATGAGGATGTCACTCGATCTCGTTCGAGCGACGTCGCCGTCTCAATTTTCGTATAAATATCTGGATACCTTCTACACATTTTCCAAGTCTTTTTCGCACACGATTTCTGCGTTTTACAGTCCAGAAAACAGACTTCATGTTTTAAGGTTTCATGCTTCTTTATTCACATAACCACTCCCATATATGTATGTGAATTTTTAAACCTTCAAGAGGATCGTTTGTACTCATCTGGAGTAACTTGTGGGGAAGCCGTCTCTTCTCCATTGCTGCCCATCTGGAGTTCTTGCGGGAGATTCCAACCGGCGACATCGGAACCAACATCTGAGGGTATTTTGTATGTCACTCTTGTTTTCATTGTAATCCGTGTAAACCGTTCTTTACAAATTATAGTGAAAATAAAAGGTTTTGCCCCTTTGGGGGATTTTTCCTCATTTGTGTGTTTGTTTGTGATTGAATATTCTTGCATGATCATATTGTCTTCAATTACACCTAGATGCATGTTTTAGGATTTAATTGAAAAAACTGAGTTTAATTAAATAATTTCTTTGTTTGAATAAAAGTGCACTCTTCAAATATCATCACAAATGGCAGACTCTTCCAAATCACTTTGACAAACAACTGAAGGTTTTGTCAAATTGGACCGTTTTAATGGTGGTAATTTTTGCGTTGGCAAAAAAAGGTTCACTTTCTTCTAACAACATTGAATATTGTGTACATCTTGTCACAATAAAAACCAAATGAAGGAGCAAATGAAACCATGGAACAGACGAGGCAACGCATAAAATGGAAAATCAATGATTACTTATGTCGTGGTCACATTCTCAATGCACTTGTTGTTAATATGTTCGACTTGTGCAAAAATATTGGGACTACAAAAGACTTATGAGACAGATTGGAGACAAAACATCTTACAGAAGACGCTACAAGTAAGAAGTTCCTTATTGGTCAGTTTTTAAGTTTCAAAATTCATGATAACAGGCATGTGCTAGAACAATTTCATGACAGCCAACGCATCTTAAATCATTGCAAACTTAAAAATTTTAATATTGATGATAATGTACTTATTTCTTCCATAATTGAAAATCTTCCTCCTTCATGGAAAGATTATAAGAAAGAACTAAAGCACAAATAGTAAGATCTTTCACTTGAATAATTAGAGACTCCTTTAAGAACTGAACAAGAGTCTCGAATTTTAGATGGTAAAGAGGAACAGGAAAATTCTGTTTCTAAGGTCCATATGGTGGACGGAGGAAAGGAGAAAAAATCTGGCAATCATGGAAAGAATAACAAGCGGAAGAATTTTTCAAACAATTCTAAAGCAAACAAAAAGAAGAAAGGAAATTATTTCAATGCAATAAACTAGGTCACTTCAAGAAGGATTGTCGTGAGTTCAAGAAACTAAAACAAAAAGACACAACGCAAAAATTTGCTGCTATGATATCCGAGGCTAATATGCTTGGAGAAGATAACTTTTGGTGAATTAATTCTGGTGCCACAAGGCATGTAGGTAAATACAAGATCCTATTCTCTACCTATGAAACTGTGGAAGGAGATGTTCTTTATATGGGAAATTCTTCAACTGCAGCGGTTAAAGGCAAAGGGACATCATTTTTACGACATATAAAAATGAAGCTGAAAATCAATGTGATACTAAAATCAAATGTCTTAAATTTGATAGAGGTGGTGAATATCATTTTCCTCAATTTTGTGAAGACATAGGTATTATACATGAAGCTACTGCACCTTATACACCACAATAAATTGGAATATCAGAAAGAAAAAATAGGACACTAACTAAAATGGTTAACGCTATGCTTTCTTATTCTGGTTTAAGTAAAGGGTTTTGAGGACAAGCACTTTTAACTGAGTGTTATATTCTGAATAGGATACCTGTTAAATATAATAAGAAAACTCCTTACGACTTAGGGAAGAATAGAAAATCTAATATATGTTATCTTAAAGTTTGGGGTTATAGAGCTATTGTAAGACTACCTGAAACTAAGAGAAAGAAATTAGGAAGCAAAGCTGCTGAGTGTCTTTTTATAGGTTATGCACAACATAGTAAAGCCAATAGATCTTTGGTTAGTGAACCTAATGATTCTATCGAGGTAAATACAATAAGTGAATCGAGAGATGTATTTTTTTGTGAACAAAGGTTTTCTTCTATTCCTAGGACAAATAATGAAAAAGAGGTAAATACTCGTTCACAATTAAATGATACACCACTAGTAGAACAAGAAGAGATTCAAAAAAGTAAAAGACCTATAAAAGAAAAGAGATTTGGTCCCGACTTTGTAGTCTATCTTGTTTAAGGAACTAGAGACACATCTTGTAATAAATCTGCATTGACTCTTAGTGTTGAAATAGACCCACAAGCTTATAGTGAGGCAATTAAGTCTGTAGATTCAGTATTTTAGAAAGAAGCTATAAATGATGAAATGGATTAAATCATGGGAAATAAAACTTGGAAGTTAGTAGATTTACCTCCATGATATAAACCTATCAAGTGTAGATGGATTTTTAAAAAGAAAATGAAAATAGATGGAACAATTGATAAATTCAAGGCGAGATTGGTTGCTAAAGATTTTACACAACAAGATGGAATTGTTTATTTTGATACCTATGCACCAGTTGATAGAACATCTACTACTAGAGTTTTGATTGCATTAACATCTCTATATAATTTTGAAATTCATCAGACGAATGTGAAAACTGCCTTTTTAAATGGTGACTTAGAAGAAGAAATTTACATGAAACAACCTGAAGGGTTTATTATGCCTGGACAAAAACATAAAGTATGTAAACTTATTCAGTCCTTATATGGCCCAAAACAAACACCTAAACAATGGCATGAAAATTTTGATAAAGTCTTTATTTTTTATGGTTTTAAAATTCATGAATTTGATAAATGTGTTTATAGTGAATTTTTTATTGGTAAAGGTGTGATCATTTGTTTTTATGTAGATGACATGTTAATTCTTGGTATTGATTTAGAAAGCATTAATAATACAAAGAATTATCTGTCTTCTAAATTTGATATTAAAGATATGGGTGTAGTTGATGTCATATTAGGAATGAGAGTAATAAGGAAAGATAAAATTATAATTCTCACTCAATCTCATTATTTTGAGAAAATTTTGAAGAAATTTAATCAGTTTGATTGCACAGCTGTTAGTACACCATTTGAACCACAGTTAAAGATGATACCTAATACTGGTAAAGCTATTTCACAATAGGAATATGCACGAGTAATTGGTAGTTTGATGTATGCCATGACATGTACTCGACCTGATATTGCATATGTTGTTGGTAAATTAAGTAGATATACTAGTAATCCTAGTTCATTGCATTGGCGTGCCATTAATAGAATATTAAATATTTAAAACGAACTATGGACTATGGTATATACTATAGTGGATATATCCTTCAGTATTATAGGGTTTTTCTAATGCCAGTTGGATAACTGAGCGAGAGGGTCATTCCTCAACAAGTGGATGGATTTCCATTCTTGGTGGAGGAGTTGTTTATTGGGGATCAAAGAAACAGACTTGTATAGCTGACTCTACAATGGCAGCTGAGTTTGTAGCATTAGCTTCAACTTGTATAGAGGCAGAATGGTTAAGGAATTTATTAATCGAAATTCCAGTTTGGCCAAAACCAATGCCTCCAATATCTATACATTTTGATAGTGAATCTACACTTTCTAGAGCTTATAGATTAGTGTACAATGGGAAATCTAAACATATTGGCCTGACACACAGTTATGTCAGACAAATGATTACATACAGTGTAATCCTAAGGAATTACATAAAATCAAGTAAAAATTTAGCTGATCCATTTACGAAAGGTCTTACAAGAGGACTGGTGTTTAAGATATCATTGGGGATAGGACTAGAGCCCAATAACAATAATCACTCTTGATGGAAACTCAACTTGATACTTGATATATTCAAGTCCCATGTTTAATGATTAAGGTACATCATACGACGTGATTGTAAGCACTACAAAATCAAACATCCCAAGGATAAATGCTTAGAACATGTAATGAATAATGAAAGAGGATGAGTTTAATCTTAATAGATTTATGGTGTTTTAGTTAGATGGAAACCTATGATAATATACCTTTATGAGTGTGGAATTGGTGCCTGTTCTTATGAGAATTGGCCTAGACTCTAAAGCACTCATGAAATCAAGGTACAACCACAAGGCCTAATACATATGTCGACTTATATGGATAATAAGTGACTAAAATATTTGTGTGCAGATAAATTCGGGTGATCAATATGGATTGATAGTTCAAAGACAAGTTTACTATAATTTCATGGTTAGCCTTGACGAATCTTCACAGGGTATTAGTTCAAGTCGTGAGACACCAGTGCTTATACACAGTCTTATAGACAATCAAAGATTTACAAAACTTATTTTGAAAATGGTGGAGGAATTCAAAATAAGTAAGTAAAAGGTTTGGCAGTAAAAGCTTGTTCCACATTAGAAGTACGTGGTGAAAAGTGGGAAACAAACCCAATATAAAAGGGAGAGTGTCTCACATTGGAAAATGAGTAAAGCTAAGTGATACCCACTAAGCTATAAAAGGAGTGGGTAACCTTTTTTCCCGCATTGGAAAGATATAAAGAAAGTGTGTACTTATTAAGTACAAATGGAAGATGAAGAGTTACTTTATCTAGCATTTAAGAGGGCTATTCAAGAGAGCTCTAATACGGTGCGAAGCACTGTACGCACGCGCATGCACGCGCGCGCAAGCGCATGCATGGCAGTGGGTGGTAGAGGTGCTAATGGCGCACTTTGCACTTCCCATGCCGCATGTTCGTAATGGTAGCGGGTTGCTGAGATTCATCCGGGTCAGATCGCGGTAGCTCGAGAGAGGTCATTTTTTGGTTGGTCCGTGTGAAATCGGTTCGATTTAATTATACCTATTCGATAATAGATTAAGACTGTTGGTAATTAACAATCATACCATTTCGGAATTAATTAAGACTGTTAATTCAACAGTCATGACTCTTAAAGACAAAGCCTTTCACTATCTATAAATAAAGGCTGCCAAATTCGAAATTGCATATTATTCAGATTAACCCAATTCCAGATTTTCCAAACCCCAATAATTATTCACTTACATTTTTAGGAGATACAAACACTATCTTATTATGTTTTGTGCGCAGAAACAGAATAAGAACTTGATTGACTGTTCTTCGTTACTGCATCCAAGGGTTGTCTTCAAACATACAATTTACAGACAGTGAAATTATTTCATTGTATCTTGAGTACGGATTCACATATTCCCGTTTGTCTACCGAATTATCTTGATGGGGCAAATAATATATTTAGGAAAGTGACATCACGTCTTGAAGTTTCAGAATTATTTTGAAGATAAACAAAAGTTTTACTCGGAAGTTTACATTATTGTATTGAAGTCGACATTGTTTTCTTAAAAGAAAAGGAAGAGTTCCATTTTTGCTTTTGCATACATATTTTCCAACAATCTAAATACAGTATCACCACAAATGGCAGACTCTTCCAAATCACTTTGACAAATAACAGAAGGTTTTGTCAATTTGGACCGTTTTGATGGTGATAATTTTATGCGTTAGTAGAAAAAGGTTCATTTTCTTCTAATAACATTGAAGATTGTGTACGTCTTGTCACAATAGAAAGAAAATGAAGACGAAAATGAAATCGTGGAATAGACGAGGCAACGCACAAAATGGGAAACCGGTGATTACTTATGTCGTGGTCATATTCTCAATGCACTTACTGATAATTTGTTCGACTTGTACCAAAATGTTAGGAATGAAAAAGTCTTATCGAACAGATTGGAGATAAAATATCTTACGGAAGACACTACAAGTTAGAAGTTCCTTATCAGTTAGTTTTTAAGTTTCAAAATGTGTGATAATAGGCACGTGCTAACAATTTCATGACATCCAACGCATCTTAAATCATTACAAACTTTAAAATTTAAATATGGATGATAATGTAATTATTTCTGTCATAATTGAAAAACTTCCTCCTTCATGGAAAGATTATAAGAAAGAAATCAAGCACAAAAAGGAAGATCTTTCACTTGAAGAATTAGAGACTCATTTAAGAACTGAACAAGAGTCTCGAATTCTAGATGGTAAAGAGGAACATGAAAATTTTGTTTCCAAGGTCCATATGGTGGAGGAAGGAAATGAGCAAAAATTTGGCAATCATGGAAAGAATAACAAGCGAAATAATTTTTCAGACAATTCTAAAGAAAATAAAAGAAGAAAGGAAATTATTTTCAATGCAATAAACCAAGTCACTTTAAGAAGGATTGTCGTGAGTTCAAGAAACTAAAAGAAAAAGGAGGGTCATCAGACACAAAGCAAAATTTTGCTGCTATGATATCAGAGGCTAATATGCTTGGAGAAGATTACTCTTGGTGGATTGATTCTGGTGCTCTGCCTATGAAACTGTGGAAGGAGATATTCTCTATATGGAAAATTCTGTAAGTGCTGCGGTTAAAGGCAAAGGGACAGTGGATCTTGAATTCACTCCCGAAAAAATCCTTAGTCTCACCGTTGTTTTTCATGTTCCTGATCTTAGGAAAAATTTAGTTTCTGGAAGTCTTCTTAACAAGTTTGGATTTAAACTTGTATTTGAGTCAAACAAATTTATTCTGATGAAAAATGGTACCTTTGTAGGCACAGGTTATTTGTATGAGGACATGTTTAAGCTCAACATCAATAAAAAATATTCTTCTGCTCATATCGTTGATTGTATTTCATTATGGCATAGTCGTTTAGGACATGTTAATACAAAGAAAGTGCATTTCATGGTTAATTTAAATTTAATTCCCAGATATTAGCATAATATGAATGAAAAATGTAAAATATGCATGCAAACAAAAATAACAAGAATACCTTTTCCAAAAAAAAAACTACATCTTTGTTGCAATTAGTACATAGTGATGTTTGTGATTTGAATGGAACACCAACTAGAGGCGGTAGTAAATATTTTGCTACATTTATAGATTAGTTTTCAAAATATTGTTACGTATATCTTTTAAACTCTAAGGATGATGTGCTTAATAGATTTAAGACATATAAAAATGAAGTTAAAAATCAATGTGATATTAAAATCAAATGTCTTAGATCTGATAAAGGTGGTGAATATCACTTTTCTCAATTTTATGAAGATATGGGTATTATTCCTGAAGTTAATGCACCTTATACACCACACAAAAAATGGAATAGTAGAAAAAAAAATAGGACACTAACCGAAATGGTTAACGATATGCTTTCTTATTCTGGTTTAAGTAAAGGGTTTTGGGGAGAAGCACTTTTAACTGCCTGTCATATTCTGATTAGGATACCTGTTAAGGATAATAAGAAAACTCCTTACGAATTATGGAAGAATAGAAACCCTAATTTAGGTTATCTTAAAGTTTGGGGTTGCAGAGATATTGTAAGACTACCTGAAACTAAGAGAAAGAAATTAGGAAGCAAAGGCATTGAACATAGTAAAGCCTATATATTTTTGGTTAGTGAACCTAATGATTCCGTCGAGGTAAATACAATACTTGAATCGAGAGAAGCAATTTTTTATGAACAGAGGTTTTCGTATATTCCTACGATAAATAATGAAAAAGAGGTAAATAATCCTTCGCAATTAAATGATACACCACCAGTAGAATAAGAAGAGATTAGAAAAAGTAAAAGACCTAGAAAATAAAAGATCTTTGGTCCAGACTTTGTAGTCTATCTTGTTGAAGTAACTAGAGACACACCTTGTAATTAATTTTCTTTGACTCTTAGTGTTGAAACAGACCCACAAACTTATAGTGAGACAATTATGTCTGTAGATTCAGCATTTTAGAAAGAAGTTATAAATAATGAAAGGGATTCAATCATGGGAAGTAGAACTTGGAAGTTAGTAGATTTACCTCCATGATCTAAACCTAAGTGTAGATGGATTTTTAAAAAGAAAATGAAATTAAATGGAACAATTGATAAATTCAAGGCTAGATTGGTTGCTAAAGGTTTTATACAAAAAGAAGGAATTGATTATTTTGATACATATGCACTAGTAGGTAGAACATCTACTATTAGAGTTTTGATTGCATTAAAATCTATATATAATTTTGAAATTCATCAAATGGATGTGAAAACCTCCTTTTTAAATGGTGACTTAGAAGAAGAAATTTACATGGAACAACCTGAAGGGTTTGTTATGCGTGGATAAGAACATAAAGTATGTACACTTATTAAGTCCTTACATGGCTTAAAATAAGCACCAAAACAATGGCCTGAAAAAATTGATAAAGTCACTATTTCTTATGGTTTCAGAATTCATGAATTTGATAAGTGTGTTTATAGTAAATTTGCTAATGGTAAATGTGTGATCATTTGTTTATATGTAGATGACATGTTAATTCTTGGTACTCATTTAGAAAGCATTAATAATACAAAGAATTTTTTGTCTTCTAAATTTGATATGAAAGATATGGGTGTAGCTGTAGTCATATTAGGAATGAGAATAATAAGGAAAGATAAAAATATAATTCTCACTCAATCTCATTATGTCGAGAAAATTTTGAAGAAATTTAATCAGTTTAATTGCACACCTGTTAGTATACCTTTTGAACCACAGTTAAATATGATCCCTAATACTGGTAGAGCTATTTCACAATTGGAATATGCACGAGCAATTGGTAGTTTGATGTATGCCATGACATGTACTCGACCTGATGTTGCATATGTTATTGGTAAATTAAGTAGATATAATAGTAATGCTATTTTATTGCATTGGCATGGTGTTAATAGAATATTAAAATATTTAAAAGGAATTATGGACTATGGTATATAGGATAGTGGATATCCATCAGTATTAGAGGGTTTCTCTGATGCCAGTTGGATAACTGAGTGGGAGGATTATTCCTCAACAAGTGGATGGATTTTCACTCTTGGCGAAGGAGGTGTTTCTTGGGGATCAAAGAAACAGACTTGTATAGCTGACTCTATAATGGCAGCTGAGTTGTTAGAATTAGCTACAACTAGTAAAGAGGCGGAATGGTTAAGGAATTTATTGATTGAAATTCCAGTTTGGCCAAAACCAATGCCTCCAATATCTATACATTGTGATAGTGAATCTACACTTTCTAGAGCTTATAGTAAGTGTACAATGGAAAATCTAGACATATTGGCCTAAGATATAGTTATGTCAGACAAATGATTACAAATAGTGTAATCACAGTGGATTACAAAAAATCAGGTCAAAATTTAGCTGATCAATTTACGAATGGTCTTGGAAGAGGACTGGTGTCTAAGACATCATTGGGGATGAGACTAAAGCCCATTAACAATAATCCCTCTTGATGAAAAATCAACTTGATACTTGACATATTCAAGTCTCAAGTTTAATCATTAAAGTACATCATACGACGTGATTGTAAGCACTACAAAATCAAACATCCCAAGGATAAGTGCTTAGAACATGTAATGAATAATAAAAGAGGATGAGTTTAACCTTAATAGATTTATGGTGTTTTGGTTACATGGACACCTATGATAATCTACCTATATGAGTGTGGAAGTCGTCCCACTTCCTATGAGTACTAGGCTTGACTCTAAAGCACTCACAAAATTAAGGTACAGACACAAGGCCTAATACATGTGTCGGCTTATATGGATAATCAGTGACTAAAAAGATTTGTGTGTGTAGACAAATTTAGCTGATCAATATGGATTGATAGTTCAAAGACAAGCATACTATACTTTCATGGTTAGCCTTGACGAATATTCACATGGTATTGGTTCAAGTCATGAGACACTGGAGCTTATACACAGTCTTATAGACAATCAAAGATTTACAAAACTTATTTTAAAAATGGTGGAGGAATGTTGAAGATTTTTAAATATGTGAGTAAAAGCTTGACCCATATTGGAAGTATGTGGAGAAAAGTGGTAAACAAACCCAATATAAAAGGGAGAGTGTCCCACATTAGAAAATGATTAAAGCTAAGTGATACCCACTAAGCTATAAAAGGAGTGGGCAACCTTTTATACCACATTGGAAATTAATTAAGAAAGTGTGCACTTCATAAGTACAAATGGAAGATGAATAGTTACTTCAACTAGCATTTAAGAGGGCTATTCAAGAGAGCTCAAATACGGTGCGAAGCACTGTACGCACAAGCACATAGAGTAGTGGGATGTAAAGGCTCTAGTGGCGCACTTTGCACTCCGCAGTGGTAGTGGGTTATCGGGATTCGTCCAGGTCAGATTGCGATAACTCGAGCGCGGTCACTCTTTGGGTGGTCCGTGTGAAATCGGTTCGGTTTAATTATACATGATCGGAAATGACTTAAGACTATTGGTAATTAACAATCATACCATTTCATAATTAATTAAGACTGTTAATTCAACAATCATGACTCTTGAAGACAAAGCCTTTCACTATCTATAAATAAAGGCTACCTAATTCGAAATTGCATATCATTCAGATTAACCCACTTCTAGATTTTTCAAACCCCAATAATTATTCACTTACATTTTCAGGATATACAAACACTATCTTATTATGTTTTGTGCATAGAAACATAATGAGAACTTAATTGACTATTCTTCGATGTTGCATCCAAGGGCTGTCTTCAAACATAGAATTTGCATAAAGTGCAATTGCTTCATTGTATCTTGAGTACGAATTTGCATATTCCCGTTTGTATACCAAATTATCTTGCTGGGAGAAAATACAGTATTTAGGAAAGTGACATCACACCTTGAAGTTTCAGAATTATTTTGAAGATAAACAAAAGTTGTATTAAGAAGTTTGCATTATTGTATTGAAGTTGACATTGTTGTCTTAAAAGAAAAAGAAGAGTTCCATTTTTGCCTTTGCATACATATTTTCATACAATATCTCGTTAAGAATGTCTACTAGTTGAAAGAAAATCCTACATCTGAAATAATATCAATATGTACATAAATGATTAAGATATATTGGAATTTCTTTCACGAGAAATTTTCTTAGAGCTGGAGTTTTATTTTTTGCATTGCCATATGATCATCTTAGAATATAAAGGGGAAAATCATTATTTGATGTTGAACTCCATTTTCCAGTTCTAACATAGTTTTTCCACTGAAGTTTTCACTTCTTAGTCTTTGGACCCTAAAATTATTTTTTATAACAATCGGTAAAACATTTTGCAACCCACTGTTCGAATTTTCATGTCAAAAAATGAAATTTAAAGCCCAAATAAAGAAGTTAATTCTTAGTCAAACTAGATTAGCACAAAATGAGTGCAAAGTCACCATAACCACCCAAAAAATACTCAATGCAGTATACTTGTTCATATTACCCTTGTACTTCTTGCACATGTTAATCAAATCATTATTCTTTAATTTTGATCCTCCATAGTTTTCTTCGAACTCTTTAATATTGGCCTCAATGACCTACAATTATAAAGGAACATTGTAAAACAGTATGTAATAGTAAACCATCGAAACGTCATAAGTACTAAATTTTGGACATCTCCTGCAAGGTTTTATTATTCATAAAAGAAAGAAAATTAGTATATGCTCCCGAATAAATTAAAAAAACATAATGAATACCCTACATTTTTCTCTACTTTACACACGACTTCAAAAACAAAAATACTCGCTCATTACATTTGGAAAAACTCCTTCAGATTTTGGACGTCTCCTGTAATAAAAAAATAATTATTATTGTATGCATGGTTCTACTCATTATGACTTTATAGTGATTAGTGGTGGAAGAAACATTCACTCCTTAAAATTCTTCATGTCTAAGACCAAAGGAATGACATGTATTCTTCCCTTTTCCTTAAATATTCCATTTCCATCTTCTAATTATCAAAAGATTGTTGGATAAATTTCAACATTTAATATAATATATTATTTGGTTGTTAATTTTTTTATGTTTATTGAAGTTTTATTTTTAAACATAGTTTGGGTTTTATTTTAGAAGGAAGAAACATGAGAAAATGGATGGATGTGAAAGATAGTCGAGTGCTCAAGTCCCACATTGGAAGAATACTCTAAAATGTAGTGGTATATCAACTAAATGATAACTAAGATTCTTAGTTGAATAGTCAAATAAAAGGCTATGATCCCACACATTGGTACCACCGATCGTGAAGGGGAATATTGCAATCTTTGACACGTACATGAAGCCTAAAGTTTTGACAAAGTAAAACTGATCAACGATTGTTATTGAACGATCTCATCAAAAGGTTTAAAACCTAAACGACTTGATCTGAGCCGTTAGCTGAACTCGTAGCGTTTTGTGTGAGGAGGTGTCCATTCGCTTACAATGGGATGCCTAATCTGTACCGTTAGATTGAATATATTCCAAATAAATACAATCCAATGGCTGCTGAGTCGCTACATGAAGAGCTGTGACTGTTGAAGAACAGTAAAAAAATAGCTATAAAAAAAGTTCCAGGACTCTGTTTTGGACATCGAAAATTACTAATCTCTCCTCTCTCTGTCCTCTATACTTTGGCATTATCAGATTACAAATTCAAAGTGCTCACGATTTGATCAAATAGTACATAGTTTGAATCAAACAACAGTTCATACGTTGCATTGTATCCTAAAGTCATATTCAATAAACCCCATAGTGTACTTGCAGTTCTTTCTAAACTGGACTGGGGGAAATTTTGCCTAAAAGACAACGTTCCCCGAACGTGCCTTGCAGAAATTAATTAATTTTTTCTTTCTTTTCATAGAAGATTTCCAACAGTTTTAGGCAAAAAAAATTATATTATTATTCCACTCAAATGGAAGGAAAGTGGCACAGTCTATCGAACTCATGAGTCAAGACATAATCCGACTCGACCAGTTTGATGACAACCTTGAGCAAATTCCCAAGCCCACACCCGAAGACATAGAAAAAATAAAGCAAAAGCATGTGATGAGGAAAGAAGATGAATTTATGTGTTGAGGACACATTCTCAATGCTTTGTCTCAAATTGTTTATAGCGCTCATCGAATGATTCCGACGACAAAGGAATTATGAAAGGCATAGGAGACAAAATATGAAAACGAGGAAGCGAGCAACCGTAAGTTTCTGATTTCAAACTATATGAATTTTAGAATAAGTAATGATAAATCTGTTATTGCGCAAGCACATGAACTCCGGTAGATTGTTGGTGACCTTAAAGCCGCTGAAATTAATCTTCAAGATAAATTTCAAGTAAGGGTAATTGTTTCAAAACTTCCATCCTCTTAGAACGGATTTAAGAAGAAAATTAATCATGATAAAAAGACTTACACAGTGGAATCCCTTCTTCACCACCTTCGTATTAAAGACGATTCTCGTATTTAAGAAAATAAGGATGTACAAAGTGATGGTCATTCGAAGGCCTATATGGTTGAGGATAAAAAATCCAAGAATACAAAGACTCAAAATTGAAAGCAAAGAATGATTCAAAATTTAAGAACCAAGGTGAAAATAAGAAAAAGAAGGACAAATGTTTATTCTGTCATAAATCGGGCCATTATTCTCGAGAATTTCATCTTAAAAAGAAGGCATTTAAGGAAAAACAAGGGTCGAAAGAAATCAACAATGTTGAAGATCTTATTGCTACTATATGCGAAGCAATTCAATTAAAAATGAAAGTTGATGGTGGCTAGATACCGGCGCGACATTCCACATATGCAAAGACCGCTCTTCATTCAAAACATAACAAGAAATTTATGGAAAAAAAGTGAAGATGTCAAATAATATTTGCACCAATGTAGTTGGGAAAGACGCAGTGGAATTGAAATTAACTTCTGGAAAGACTCTTACCCTAATTGATGTACTTCATTTACCCTATATGTGTAAAAATCTTGTGTCTGGTGACTTTCTCAATAAGAGATATTTCAAACTTGTGTATGAGTCTAATAAGTTTATTTTATCCAAGAATGGTCAATTTATTGGCAAAAGGTGCTCTTGTAACGACATGATCAAAATTAATGTAATCAATGATATTAGTTCTACTTATATGGTTGAGTTTATTTCTTTATGGCATAGTAGATTAGGTCATGTAAATTATATAAGTATTAAAAATATGACCAATCTCAGTTTGATCTCGGATTGTAAATTTGATAACTTTGTTAAATGTGAAGTTTGTGCGCAATCAAAGATAATAAGAAAGTCGTTTAAATCTGTTCAGAGGACATCAGAAATGCTTAATCTTATTCATAGTGATGTATGTGATATGAAGAGTAATATGACTCGTGGTGAAAATAAATATTTCTTAACTTTTATTGATGATTACTCTAAATATGCATGTACATATTTGTTTAAAAGTAAAGATGAAGTTTTCGATAAATTTTTTATATTTAAAGCAGAAGTTGAAACTCAATAAAATAAGAAAATTAAAGTCCTATGATCCGATAGGGGTGGTGAATATTACCCGAGTGAGTTTATACAATTTTATAATACTCATGGAATAATCCATCAAGTTACGGCGCCTTATATGCCACAACAAAATGGAGTCATGTTGCAAAGTCAGAATCAATCTAAGAAACTATTTCTTATCCTTGTTTAAATTGTGCTATAAAGATGACTATGAATAGTACATTTCTTTAGTTTTTCTCGGATATATATTCACCTACGGGTGCTTACATTGGGTTTTTGAGGTGGGAAGAATTTCAATTTAGGGATTCGGTGTTTTTCTTGGAGGGAAATGGTATGTTTATCAGTCTTTAAACTTAACTTTGAGGAATTTAATTAATACCGATTAGGAGGGGGGAGGAGACGTAAGAAAAAAAAATGTTAGTCTTCTCGAAGAAGGTTGTGAAATTTTGGTGCTTTGAACTCCACAAGGGAGGGGGTTATATATTGTTATGGGGGGTGGCCCTTTTGCTTTACAACAAATGGATTCTCCTTCTGCACAACAGAAGGAGCATAATAATGATAACCTTGTCGGGGATAAACTTAGTTGCGTTAAATGTCTCTCCGATGGGAGTGATTGTCTTTTGTGCATTGGATGCCCTTTTTCCACATGATAAAAGGATTTGTGCCTCATCTTTCTTTATTTTTGGCTGAGAAATAGTCTCATTTGATAGTTTAAGTTTGTTTAGTGGCAAGTTTAGTTTTTTGGGTGTAGGTTTAATAGTTCTAGGTTGACTTGGGTATTAAAGATTTTGGGGCTCGATATTTGGGCGAGGTTTAGGGTGGGGTAACAGAATAGGGGTGAAGATTTGAGGTAACTACATATGGGGTTCCTACCATTTCTTCTTATACGAGGTACAAACAAAACGAATGGTCTACACTCAAAACTAGGTTTGCAAAAATACACAAACTCAACTCCCGAAATTGGCACTAATTATACAAGGAAAAGTCCACTTACCAAGTGTAGCGATTTAACAACCCACTTAATAAACGTGAAAAAATAAACAAATCACACATGTAAAATAATGATATGCGTGGTTTAACAACTCTCCTGTCTCTATTATACTGTTGTAATTTCTTATTAATATTGAAGAGAGTACAAATATAAATGGGTTTGATACATGTAAAACCAATGACCCTCCAATGAGGGTCTAACAACCCTATTTACAATATAACAAGTATATAGTGAATAAAATTCGTTAAATTTATTTTTCATGGTTTTCCTTTTGGCATATAACATTATTATTAACCGTGATTTCTTCTCTGCGTATATGAATACCAACCACAATCCTTCATATGTAGCGTACTTATTAAGAAAATATAAATTTATATAAATCCATTAGTTTATATATGCCTTGCATTGCAGATAGTCTTAACTCTTAACTAGACCCAAAATGATGGTAAAATTAGGCCACACACATATTTAGTTTAAAATTAGAAACGAACAAAAGTTTTTAATGAATTGAAAATTTCCTCGTAACTCTATTCTCCTCCTCCCTAGATATTTTGTTGGATTATTATTATAAACTTTGACATGCAAATTAATATAATGCCATACAAATGAGGGTTAAATTCTTAATCCTCTAAATAAGTGTATTTTTTTCACTATTAGGACTATCAATTCTAGGCCTCCAGACCTATTAATTAATGAAAAATACTAGGGAGTGTATCTCATAATCTATACTAATCATATAAAACAGGTTGTGTGAGTTATTACTATTGAATCTTTCTAATTATTTAAACTGTCCATGTGTCATCCAAAATTTATAATCTTCTTTTCTCTCTAATTGAGGTTGGACCCTATATGAATACCCATATTCTATCTCTGTTTGGTTCATATTTCTATCTTTACAATACCTTAGTTATGCCATTTTTTGTTCCTCTTCCTCTTACCAATTACTTCTTTATCAAACTCATCTATATTTTTTCTCTCCCCTCTCCCTTCGACCCTTCCTCTCACTTCACACAACATCCTTTTCTCTTATAATCGGCTCATCATCCTAATTCATCTATATTTTTAATTTCAATATTCACATTTTCGGTTCCAAAATTTGGAGAATTTGACAAATTGCTTATACACTTTTATAAAATTATCTTAATCAAAATAACAAAAGCCTATAAGTTTCTCATGCGTTCCTTTTAAGATTTTTAGCCAAATCTGATCGGCGGTGAACTCAGGCTCGAGTGTGTAGTTTAGTGGAGGAGCTGATCCACGTGATTGTGTAGAGTTGTAAGCTGAATAGATTAGCATAATGAGTTTTGGTTGTGTTATTGTTTGGCCATTATGATTTTCTACTTAGTACAGGTGGGTGATGATAAAGGTTGAGCATACAACTAATTAGTGCTAATGCACACAACATGTTTGAAAGAGTGTTATAGAAATCCATCATACACGATCCGTTTTTCGCTTTTATGATGTCTAGATGTGGTGATATTTTTATAATCTAAGTTGAAATTGTATTCAATTGTACTTTTCAACCTGTTTGAAAGAATATTTGTGGATATAACTAATGAAAACTCTTTTTGATTTTTTTAGTTCAATTGTAGAATCAAATAAATATTTTTTACCGATCATTCATACAGTTGTGTGTATATAAGTAAAGTCTTGCTTATTTTTACATATTGCAAGATTAGGTTGTAAGCTGTGATCGAGTTATTTCAGCGATAATTATCGAGTCATGTGGCTTAGTCATCTCTTAAATTTCTAATTGTATTGTTGTTTTTAATTTTCACTTTACACTTTTATTAGTTTGATATTGTAGATGATTTCTTAGTAGGTTGTTTCCGTATTGCTAGAATCATTACCAATATAGTAATGGTGACTAACAAAATTCTAGAAATGTTATAAAGCTTTGGAAATATATTTTATTCTAGAAATTTAAGTAGTGAAAAAATGATGAATCAAATTAGGTAGTGTTAAAATTTTAAAGCTCTATATTTTATTATTTTTCTTACTTTTCTTTAGGATATGTAGAGTTCATGAAGTTCGAAAATAGAAAAGAGAACATATGTTCTTCGATGATATTGAAATATTTACAATATCGATGTATCTTTATTTTTATAATGAATGATTTTCTTGCATTACATTGTGATGATTTACGAATATGATTTTTTTCTGATTTTAGACATTTTGAAGTTTTAATGTTCTCCACTACACCAAATCTGCCCATTTGTCAAGGTCATTGACCTTGACAAATTCACCTTGTTAAGGTCAATGACCGTGAAATTTCGAGGCGAGACAACTTTTTTTGTCACGGTCGTGTCACGGTCATTGACCTTGACAAAAAAACTCGTGTTTTGTGTCACGGTCGTGTCAAGGCCAATGACCGTGACACGTTTGTCACGGTTATAAACCGTGACAAAACCGTGACCCCTCTTGCCCAGAATTGTCACGGTCATTGACCGTGACAAGTCCGTGACAAAAGTTATCATGGACTTGTCACGGTCAATGACCGTGAAAATTCTGGGCAGAATTTAAAAAAAATCTGCTGGGCAGTATGGCCACCGCCACTGCCCAGCAGTATATTTGTACCTGTTATAGCAACGTTGTACCTGTTCCAAACATCATATATCCAACACAAACTAAAGATAATGCAAATATATTAATGACGATATAATCCAAATATTCAAAGTAAAAACAATATACATGACGATATAATCCAAATATAATTAAAATGGACAAACTTAAAAATAATGTTACTACATGTCTTGGATAAAACTGAGGAGGTGAGTAGGCCACACGACATACGAATTGACGCACCCACTAATATACGTCGTGCCGCATTGTTCGCGCAACCACAATAGGGAGTTCTCCTTCCCGGGTATGACATGCGTGACGAGCACCCTGGACTCCATCTCTTGAAGCACACGACCATGGACTATTCCACCCTCGACGATATTCGGGTCCCTCAACCCCCGCCCTATCCGCTGACCATCAAATACGTCCAATATGAACACGCTCGGCCAACCAATTATCGACAATGGTCTGTTGGAGGGCGTCAAATAGAGAAGTGGATCGTCGAAGTACGAACGTGTCGGTGATGAAGCAGCGAGGTCCACATCCTCGTCATCCTGCGCCTCGTCCTCCCGCACCTCCTCCTCCACCACCTTCTCCTTCTCCTTCCCTTTCCCTTTCCCTTTACGGTCTCCACCCAACGTACGCTTCATGAATGCGTACATATCTTGGACCGTCGCCTCCAAACGGGACAGCTTCGCGTCGTGTGAATCCACCGTTCGAGACAACCCGGTGTCGCTCGTCTCCAATCCGATGATCCTAGATTTGGCCACCCGTGAGCTCACTCCCCTTGTCCTCCCTTTGCGATCAGAGCCAAGCACTTGGCTGAGTGCGTCTGTGGACAAAGATGCCTTGTCGGCATCAGACTGCGACTCATGCACTTCCTTAAGCTTTGCCTGAAACGACAAAAAGCACATGATTAGTAAAATAAGTAAACTAAAAAATTATAACGTAATTAACAATAATTAAACTGTCGGATTATTTACAATCGTGGCCTTGACGCTCGGGGACACCTCCTTGTCCTTCCCCTTCTTCGTCCGAAGAGCCACATAAGTATCGAGCCTATGTGGTTTACCCCCTGGCCCACTCCCTACCCCTTAAATAAAATAGAGTAAAGTAAAATTAGTATCGGCCCCGTAAAGTAAAATAATATCCAATAATATATTTTTGTAGTTATAGATAAATTAAATCTTACCTGCATCCTATGCTCCACCTCAGCGTAAGAGATCCGGCCGGAGTAGTGCACGTCCGTCTTTTTAGCCCGATTTTCCCTCCCCGATTGGCGAGATGCCAATTGTCGATCCTCGATCTCATTGTCAATGAACTTTTGCCATTGTGCCAATGAGATCGGCTCCTTGGGCGGGACGGATCCGCGCCATTGTAAAATGGACTCTCGTATTTTTCCAAAGTACCGTGTCCGCATATTTTTCTTCCACGTCTTGTGTTGCTCCCTCAACTGCTCCAAGACGGAATCGCGTAGCTTTGGATCCAAGTTGAATTGTTCCTGTCCAACAAATACAATGTTAGTTGCGAATAAATATAAATATAAATATAAATTGAATGTAAATAATATTCAAAACCCCACCCACCCCCACCCCCACCCCCACCCCCTCCCGATGTTTATTATCCAATTATTATCCAACTATTATCAATTATTTATAAAATTGATGTCTACTTTTAGTGTTGTGTATATATGTTAGTTGATTCCATTATATTTTTACCCTAATTAGATTCTAAGGTTATCTCAATTTATATTTTAAGTTCGTATCAATTTGTGATGTTCAAGTAGTTTGAAATGTTGGAATTATATACTATTACTTTGACCGTTAGTTTGTGCACCAACTAAATTGAACATCACACACACACACACACCTCACCCCACCCCACCCCCTGCCCCCCTCCACCACCCCCTCCCCCACCACACACCACCACACACACACACACACCCCACCCCACCACAACCCCTACAAGTCTAAGGATGTTCTTGATTAAACATGGGAAATCTCATATCGTTTGCAAAAAGTTCATAGATTCTTAATCCCTAGGGTTATGGATATTAAATTTCTTTCACAATTATTTCTTCGATTGCGATGGGTGAAGTTCAATTATATGTTAGAATAATAGATCCTCGCAAGTTGGTCAATCATTGTGTGAATAGGTATGAGATCATAATTTGGAGGAATTCACGTCCAAGAAATAATTTGGATTGTGATACCCCTTGATAGACTTATATGTTTTGTTTACCCGACCGATGAACTATTTTATAATCCTATAGAATTAAGTTTTAGAATCAAGGAATTGATCAGATATTCATTAAAATCGGTTAGTAGAAAATTTATTTAACCAAGAGGGTATCGAAAACATAACGTGGGGAATCATAATATACCGTAATCAACTTTAATAATAAGAACACATTCTTTCGAGTGATTTATAAATAATTAAATTTGAGTGCAATCATGATTATTTAGTGGAATGAATCGTGATTAAATAAATAAAGGATATAAATTAGACGGTTATAAATTGGGATTTCCTAGTATTTACTTTGAATCCAGTTTATTTATTTATCTTTGGTCCCTAGTATAGTCATTGCCCAAGTAGTAGGAGCGAAACTCTATAAAACCCTAGTTTAGCTAAAGCCCGTGAATTATCCCTTCCCCACCACACACCACACACACACACACACACCCCACCCCACCCCACCCCCTGCCCCCCTCCACCACCCCCTCCCCCACCACACACCACCACACACACACACACACCCCACCCCACCCCCTGCCCCCCTCCACCACCTCCTCCCCCACCACACACCACCACACACACACACACACCCCACCCCACCCACCCCTACCCCCCTCCACCACCCCCTCCACCACCCTGCCCCACCCCGCCCCACCCTGTCCCATACCCCACACACGCACACACATACACACATATATATATATATACATACACACATAAATATACACACAAATATATATATAAATGGAAGAGAGAGAGAGAGAGAGAGAGAGAGAGAGAGAGAGAGAGAGAGAGAGAGAGAAATTGGACCTGAAAGTAGAGAGAGAGAGGGAGGGAGGGAACGGTGGGAGGGAAAAAAGAAGGGGTAAAGGGTTTTTGCTGGAAAAGTTGTCACGGTCGTGTCAAGGTCATTGACCGTGACAAGATCGTGACAATTAAATTTATCACGGACTTGTCACGGTCATTGACCGTGACAATTAGTTGTCACGGTCGTGTCAAGGTCAATGACCATGACATAAAACGCGTATTTTTTTGTCACGGTCAATGACCTTGACAAGGCTGGCCGGCTGAAAGGTGACAATTTGCCCATTTTGGTGTAGTGCTCTATATATAAAAAAGATTTTTTTTTGGTTATTTATGTATCATCTTAATACTAGGTGAGTTATACTCAATATTTATATTCTTTTTTATTTAAACTTTGTAATCAAATTTAATTTACAACACCCACCTAAGTTTTATTTTTTTTAAATACCCACTTAACTTTTATTTTCTTAAATCTATATTTTGTTAACCTTTGGATCTATATGCTCTCTTTATATACGCTGGCTAACATACAATCCGTGCGATACACGGGCGATATACAATAAACAAATATAGTTGTTTTTATAGCTTCTTTTATGCATTTTTAAATGGCAGGTGTAGAAGACAAAACCTGCATATAAATTAAAAAATAAATTCACTCAGAAATTTGGTCAAACACTTATGAATCAAATATATCTACATATATATGAATTAAGAGGTTCAAAGAGTTAGAAGAATACTTACAAAAATAGTTATACTCATACATAGTATATAGTTGTAGATCATGTTTAACAAGGATTTTTCATTTGATCTTTTGCAAAAATCCAAAAATAACATTTGGATTAATCAATATTTGAAACAGGTATAAACTAATAGATTTTGCGTGCAAATGCAACAGTATTAATATCTATTTACTCAACACTTGAACCAAAGAAGGAATAACTCTATTAAGCTATTAAACATCTATTTTAAAAGTTATATGTCAGTTATTAATAACTAAAGACAATCTAAAAGATGATCTACAAAAAATTATGAGTCATCTTGTTTTATTTATTATTATATAAACATGCGTCATATAAATTTTAATGAATGAAATGAAGAAATCACTACAAACTAGAAACGATAAAAATAATATGACGTAGGCTTTCAGGAAATACTAAGTTGTAATCAAATGTCCACTCATACTCCAACATTATGCAATAATTCACTGGTACATTAAAATTAATAGACTAAGAAGGACCTTTTAGATAAACATATCTTATCTCACCTATTAACTAAATAGAAAGTGAGTAGAAAAATTAAAATAATGAAATAAAGAAGAATAACCATACCGTTGCAACAAAAAGTAGAACAAGATTAATCTCTCCCCCCCCCCCCCCCCCAAAAAAAAAAAGAAGAAGAAGAAGAAGAAGATTAAAAATCAAGGTTTATATCTAAATATACGCCCCCTTGATTAACTGATATTACAACAAATTGATAGGCACCACAATCTTTATCATATTGATGATATTCATTAACTAGTACATTTTCTACTTTGTGGCATATGTTCAAACACAAAATTTTCATGAAAACAAAAATGACTTACCATATATGAATGGACATTCACCATCATATCACATGCATAGATCATATTTATAAAAAAAAACTCACATTCTACAGTAATATTGGTGATAAATACAATAGCTAATCCTACGTCCAATTTCTAACTAAACGAAACAACATAAGTTTTTCATAATAGCAAATGCCAATCTGAAGTCGAAAAATAAAAATCAGAAGTCTTAGATCCTCCAATCGAATAACAATAAAACGGAATTTAGATTGCACAACAACAGATTGAGTGAAAAATACAAAATTTGTAGTAAGGAACCTACTCATTCAAGGCGTAGAGCAAGAGAGTGATGCCATTTGCGAACTTAGAGGTGACGACTTTGGAAGAAGAATTGAGAGATCCGTTGAAGCCTGTGCATAAAGCTGCAGCGTAAAAACACTTCGGGTATGCGAGTCCATAGCTTACCCTCGCTGTTGATACCAAATTTAATCTGCTAACTTGCATCAATCATACGAAGACACGTGGCTATCTACATGACAACAACAAGCACTTCCGAGATGATCACACGCTCCGAGGAACCATGTTATTCCGAGGAACTCATACGCTCCGAGGAACAGACCTCACCGAGGAACTCATATGCTCCGAGGAACAGACCTCTCCGAGGAACTCTTGAATACCAGAAAGCTTAGGCGGTCCGAGCTACTCGGGCGGTTCGAGCTGCATCTCGAACAGAGCAGTAATAGCAGGATAACCAATAGTTCAACTGGTTCATTAAATGCTTATCATTCAGACGCACACGCAAAGAGGGCATTAAATGTATTACCCTTTCATATGTATATCATTTAATGTATTACCCTTTCACATTACAGCCTCAGGGCTATAAATACATTGTCCAATCCTCATTGTAAGGGATCAGATCCTGAATCCAAACTTTGGGATCCAGAACGGAATTTCTTGTAATCGAGAATTCCCAAACAATCAGCAATAAAATAACGGTGGACGTAGGCCATTCTTATAAGGCTGAACCACTTTAAAATCTTTTGTCTCATTTATTTATCTGTGATTGAATTATTAGAGTGATCTAATTTTTTATCAACAGATTGGCGCCGTCTGTGGGAAACGACTGGTAATATCATTTTCTCACCAATAACAATCCATTACCAATGGCTGATATACCTGAATCCAGCAATCGAAACACTGGAACCCCTCCAAATCCATCTGCTCCACCAATTATTCCAGATCTGACTGGAATGATGGCAAATCTGGCTCAGGGCCAGACCGTTATGCAAGAAACGATGCGACAACTCATCCAAACCCTCCATGGCGGTGCATCAGCCCATTCCGGACCATGAAGCATCCAAAGAAATACCCGTGCGCCTTCTTCGCGTACTAGGCGTAATGATTCATATCGCAATGATGAATCTCAAGATTTTTCTTATCAACCTGGATGAACTTCGTCTGTGCGAGCCACGGATACTGAACAACGTGTCACCCTCTCCCCAGAAAGGGCCAGCGCATTGGAAATATTAAGTAGGGCCTCTCCTTTCGACCGATTAGGCCCTAGGAGGAACAAAAGTCCTCTTAATGCAGTGTCGAGGAGCTTTCGACGATCATCAGATTTAAGGGAAGGATTTGCCCAGTCGCGACCAGCTGCTCGTCAAGATGGATCTATTGACCGACCAGCTGCTCGTCGAGATAAATCCCAAGAAGCCACTTCAATGCGATCAGTTGCTCGAACCAATAGGCTCGAGGAAGGGGATGATGCATGGAAAGGATCTATGCAAAGGCTAGAGGATAGATTAGGGTAAATGGCTAAGGATAAGAACCCTCTACAACGAACCTTTGTTCGGGGAACACCTTTTGTCCAGGACATTGTTGATTTTCCAACACCATCGAAGTTCAAAGCACCTGTTGTGACTCCCAAGTATGATGGGAAGACTGACCCCGTCCTTCATATTGAACAATATCAAGCTGCTGCCGACATATATGTTGTCCCAGACGAGATGAGATGTAGGGCATTCTCGGGAACTCTTACCGGATCCGCTCAGATATGGTATAATAATCTTCCTCGGGGTAAGATTTCAACTTTTCTTCAACTGGCCGAGTTATTCATTGGGAATTTCTGCTTCGGAGCAAATCCAGTTAAACGAGTAGCACATTTGTTAAGTGTTAGACAAAAAGCTGGTGAGAGTATTAGGGACTATATAACTCGTTTTAATAACGAGAAGCTCGAAGTCATTGATTATGAGGAGAAGACAACGATTACTGCTTTGATGAGTGGATTGCTGCCAAACAAGTTGTACTACACTTTGGCTAAAGATTCACCTCGAACCATGTTGCACCTGATGGGAAAAGCGTCCAAGATTATGAATGCCGAGGAGGCTATGTCTGCGAAGAAGAATATGGACGCCAAAGAAACCAAGGTGGAAGGTGATAAAGCTAAGAAGAAAGAGCATAAGAACAATGGTGGTGACAAACATTCCCAAAGTAGGTCGTCATGGGAGGTCTTGAAGAAATTTTATAATTACACGCCTTTGAAGGCAAATATCAACCACATCCTGGAAGAAATTAAGAACAACGAAGAGTTAAACTGGCCAAAGAAAATGAAGTCAGACCCTGACACGAGGAATAGGGAGAAATATTGCGAGTTCCATAAGGATCATGGACATATGACCAAAAATTGCATAGCTCTTCAGAACGAGATTGAAACACTCATCCGACGAGGAAAGCTAGCAAAGTATGTCGATCGGGGAGGCGAAAGAAGAAACAACGACCGAACTAGAGAGAGGTCTAGATCTCCTCGTCGAGTAGAGGAGAAAAAGAAGAGAAACCATGAAGATGATCCAGATGATGACCCCGATCTTCCCAAGAAACCAAGGCAGCCAGAACGAGAGGTATTTTCAATCCTCTTTAGGTCATTTGATTATAATGTTATTACATGAGGAGATGAAGGAGGAGGAGACCTTACTACAGAAAGAAAAGCTTACCTCGGAGAGGCTCAAGCTTGCTCGTACATTCAGTGAATAAATCTAGCTGAGGAAGATCGCCCGAGAAAGGTGAACAAAGAAAAATTGGTCATAGGGTTTTCAAAGAATGATCTTGCAGGAGTTCTGTATCCTCATGACGACCCACTAGTGATCAAAGTGAGAATAAAGGAGGTAATGATTTTAAGAGTACTGGTTGATAATGGTAGCTCGGCAGACATCATGTTCTACTCGTGTTTCGATGGTTTAAATTTAAAGCTATCTCAATTGGAGCCTTACCACAGACCCCTCATCGATTTTGCTGGAGAGAAAGTATTTCTGCTTGGGACGATCAAGTTGGATATATTCATTGGTACGTGGCCTGCTTGTCGGACAGAAAGAATACGCTTTTTTGTGATGGATAAGAATGTCCAGTCATCGTACAATATCATCATGGGAAGAGTATGATTGAAGAAGTTCGAGGCTGTACCATCTACAATGCATCAATGCCTAAAATTTCCAGCAAACTTTGGAGTAGGAGTTATGAAAGGTGATCAGAAAGTAGCTCGGGAGTGCTATTATTCATCCACCAAGCAAGATGAATTGGAAGAATCAAAGAAAAAGACTACTACCTATCAAGTGGAGGAAGGTGCAGAAATCGAAACTTTGGATCCTCGAGATGAGTCGCAACTCGTGAAAGGTCAAGTGGTGGAAACTACTGAAAATATCATTCTGGACGACGAACACCCTGAACGAACTACTCAAATAGGTTCATCATTGGAAGCCTCACTAAAACAGGAATTGATAACTTTCCTTAGAAGCAGAAGACAAACTTTTGCGTGGAGTCATGAAGATATGCCTGGGATAGATCCAAACTTCTTATGTCACGAGCTCAATGTGAATAAGGAGATCAAGCCTGTGAAGCTGAGAAGAAGAGTATTCAGTCCCGAGAAGAATCAAGCTATACAGGAGGAAGTCGAGAAGCTCCGAAAAGCTTGTTTCATTGAAGATGTAAAATATCCAGATTGGTTAGCTAATGTGGTGATGGTAAAGAAGAAGAATAACAAATGGAGGATGTGTGTAGACTTCACCGACCTCAACAAAGCATGCCCAATGATCACTTTCCACTACCCCGAATTGATCAATTGGTGGATGCTACCTCGGGACATGAGTTGCTGAGCTTCATGGATGCATATTCTGGTTACAATCAGATTAAGATGAAACCTGAAGACAGGGAAAGTACTTCTTTCATTACCCCTAGGGGAACTTATTGTTATAATGTTATGCCTTTTGGTTTAAAAAATGCAGGTGCGACATATCAGAGGCTAATGAACAAGGTCTATTCTGAAAAAATTAGTGACAATATGGAAGTCTATGTTGACGACATGCTGATAAAAAGCAAGAAAGCTGCCGATCATCTAGTTGACTTAAGTCAAACTTTTGATCAACTAGATAAATATCAAATGAAGCTGAACCCGACGAAGTGCATATTTAGAGTACGAGAAGGCATGTTCCTCGGGTACATTGTCAATCAATGAGGCATTGAAGCAAATCCTGAAAAGATCAAAGCTCTGTTAGGGCTGCGATCTCCAACAACGAAGAAGGAAGTACAGAGTCTCACAGGATGAGTAGCGACACACAACAGATTTGTGTCGCGAGCGACTGATAGATGTCTCCCATTCTTCAAGACACTCAGAAAGACTTTTGAGTGGAATGATGAATGTGAGAAGACCTTTCAAGACTTGAAGAAATACTTGGGAGCACCCCCACCGTTATCCAGGCCGGTGATGGGAGAAAAATTGTATTTGTACCTTGCAGTGTCCGAGAATGCAGTTAGCTCGGCGTTGATCAGAGTGGAGAATGGAGTACAAAAGCCAATTTACTACACAAGTAAGGCCTTCCGAGGAGCAGAGATCAGATATCCAAGGCTGGAGAAATTGGCACTGGCACTGATTGAGGCGAGTAGGAGAATGAGGCCATATTTTCAGGCTCATACGATAGTAGTATATACCGATGTGCCATTGAGATAAGCCCTTCACAAGCCAGAAAAATCAGGGAGATTGATGTATTGGGCAATAGAGCTCGGAGAATATGATATAATTTATGAACCCAGGTCATCACTAAAAGGGCAGGCTGTAGCAGATTTCATAGCGGAGTTCACCTATCCTGATACCCCCAAGGAGCAAAAGTTGCTCGCTGATCAACCTGTGGATGTTACAGGATCAACAAACACAAGCCCAGACCAATTCCGATTGGTAAAAGGGCGTGTTGATGTTACGGGATGTGATGCAGAGATAGTTGGGAGGACTCCGGACGAGGAATAAGAGTTGCTCTCTGATCAACCTGTGGATGTTACAGGATCAACAAACACTGGCTCAGACCAACTCCGGTTGGTAAAAGGGCAAGTGGATGTTACAGGATCATTAAATTCGAGCTCAGACCAACCTCGGTTGGTAAAAGGGCAAGAAAAGATGATCGACGAGGAGCAAGAAAAATTCGGGGAGGATGAAAGGAAGCAACAAATATTTCACCGAGGAACTCTGACTGATCAAAAATTTGAAGACGAGTTACCTATATGGAGGCTATATGTAGATGGCTCATCTTGCACTGCAGGATGTGGCGCAGGGATAGTTCTGAGCACTCCGGACGAGGTCGACATGGAATACGCCTTGCGTTTCCAATTCAAAGCTTCCAACAATAAGGCTGAATATGCGGCCATGATTGCAGGGCTTAATTTGGCAAAAATTATGGAGGCACAGCAGGTTGTGATCTTCAATGACTCTCAATTGATTGTAAACCAAATGATGGAAGTATATGCAGTTAGAGGAGAATTAATGATCAGATATCATGCAAAGGCAAAGGAACTGTTGTCAGAATTTACCGCTATTCAGCTGGTCAGAATACAAAGAATGGAGAATGCGAGAGCAGACGCCCTAGCTCGACTAACATCAGCTACTCGCACCGAGCTACGACGAACAATCCCAATTGAAGTGTTAACTGGTCGGAGTATAGATGAAGCTCTGACGATGAACTTTATCACCCTTGATTTGGGACCATCTTGGATGGATCCCATCAGGGTATATATCGAGGAGGGATAATTGCCAATTGACAAGCTTGCAGCCAAGAAATTAAAGTTTAAAGCTGCTCGGTATGTACTAACTGATGGTGTTTTATATAGACGAGAAATTATGGCAGGTTTGCAGAGATGTGTACATCCCACCGAGGTGAAAGATTTGATTGAAGAGATCCATGAAGGGTCTTGTGGAGCACATGTAGCGGGTCAGACACTTTTACAAAGGGTGATGACGCAGGGATACTACTGGCCGACGATGAGGGCAGATTGTTTATCCTATGCCAAGAAATGTGACAAGTGCCAGTGCTTTTCCTCCATCCGAAGAACTCCACAAGCATTGTTGTCACCCATAACATCCCCTTGGCCATTTGCCATGTGGGGAATTGATTTGGTTGGACCACTGCCAATGACCCGAGGAAGGTTCAAGTACCTCGTCGTCGCAGTGGATTATTTTACTAAGTGGGTAAAAGCTGAGCCACTCATTGATATGACATACGAGAAGGTGTACCAATTTGTTTGGAAGAACATCATTTGCCAATATGGTCTCCCTCATGCCTTCATCACAGACCATGGGACACAATTTGATAACGAGGAGTTTGCCGCCTATTGTCATCAGTCAAATATTTTGAAGGTCCACTCAGCACCAGGCCATCCTCAAAGCAATGGTCAAACTGAAGTGACAAACAGAACGCTGCTGAACGGTTTGAAGAAAAGATTGAATGATGCGAAAGCAAACTGGATCAACGAGCTACAATCAGTACTTTGGGCTTACCAAACTACTCCCCGAGTAGCAACTGGAGAATCACCATACATGCTGGCGTTTGGAAGTGAAGCTATCATACCTGCCAAGTTAGGCCTCCCAACACACAGGGTACTGAATTTCAATTCCCCTGTCAGCGACTTAATGAGAAGACTGGATTTAAACATGCTCGAGGAAGTTAGAGAAGAAGCAGCCATTAGAAATGCTGCTTACCAGCAGCGAACAACTTTGTTCTACAACAAGAGGGTGAAGAAGTGCGACCTGAAAGAAGGAGACTATGTGCTGAAGAAAGTAATTCAAAAACATAATAAACTGGAGGCAAATTGGCATGGACCATACCGAGTTACAGAAGTTGTCCGACCAGGAACTTATCGAATATCAACTTTAGAAGGCGAGGAGTTTAAAAATGCCTGGAATGCAGAGCACCTGCGCAAGTATTATAAGTGATGTATATGTAACGCAGTTTCCATCAGTATGAATAAAATGACAATATTCTACAAGTCTCTCTGTTTATTAAAATTTTTTCGGGGAATACTAGTGCTATGCACTGCTCGGTACATCTCGACAGACTACTCAAGAAAATATTCCAAACTGTACCAAGTATGGTTGGTCGGGGATAAAAACCCACTAACTTTAGTTGGTCGACGAGGAGAAATATTCCTAAAAATGCCAACCTGTTTGGCTAGGAAATATTCTAAACTGTACCAACATAGTTGGTCGACGAGGAGAAAATATTCCAAATTGTACCAACGTAGTTGGTCGACGAGGAGAAAATATTCCAAACTGTACTAACGTAGTTGGTCGACGAGGAGAAAATATTCCAAACTGTACCAACGTAGTTGATCGACGAGGAGAAAATATTCCAAACTGTACCAACATAGTTGGTCGACGAGGAGAAAATATTCCAAACTGTACCAAGTATGGTTGGTCGGGGATAAAAACCCACTAACTACAGTTGGTCGACGAGGAGAATTTATTGACCTTGGTTGGTCAGACACATTTTATAAAAAGGACAAAAATCTACCAAGTATGGCTGGTCGGGGATAAAAACCCACTAGCTGTAGTTGGTCGACGAGCAGAGTTTAACAACCTTGGTTGGTTGGAAACATTTTAAACATTTTTACACTCATTACTTTATTATTAAGTGATCAAGCAACATTACTGATACTTGTAACTTTTTTATTACTAAGTTGGTCGATGAACAGCACAATATTATTATGTTTTTAACAGATATGCATAAATGTAAAGTGTTGATATTTACAAGACAATAGCAATTAAGATTTGCAAACAGAAATGAAAGTTTTTCATTAAATTCAAAATAAATTACATTGATGATAAAATGAAAGTTACATTGATATGTATACTAACTGTTACATTAAAAATTCCTATTCTATTGGTCTTTTCCCATCAGCTTTCGATACAGGTTCCTCGCCAGCAGGCGGATCATTGAAAGACTGAGGAGAATTGATGAAGTTCAAATCCTTCAGCATCCTGACGTTCATCACAGAAGGTCGATCTAATAGATGCTCGGGACGAGATACCTCGATCTGAGAGTGAAGATTATAGTCACCGAGGTATTTTGAAATTAAGCTTCGGGGAATGGCCCGAGCAGGGATCCACTCCATCTCCAAGTTGTACGGTGGCACAGGCAGGTCAAGCAACCCGGGATCATGGTAGTCCCATAGATAGTGTCCTTGTTCGAGCTTCAACACACCTAAGGCATTCAGCCAGCCTTGCTTGTAGCCCTCATTGTTGGCATTCTGGATACGATCATCCAAATGGAATAGTGCTTCGTTGTATCCAGCCATCCAGAATTCCCTGGGCTATTTGTGGAACTGATATGTTAGCCTTTCTAGCTGCTCGTGGATATTCTTGATGAAAAGCTCTTTATTCTCCAAGACTGATTTCTGCGCAGAGAGCTGTTTCTCCAAGTCCCTTATCTTCTTTGACATGTCAGACAAAGCGTGGTTCTTAGCCATTAATTGGAATGCTTGGTTCTCTAAGGCAGACGTTGTCCTCTGTTCCTCGACCAGCACCCGAGCTGTTCTTCCTCATCCCCGAGGAGCTCTTGCTCGTCCCCGAGGAGATGTGGAAGTACCCGACCTCCTCAAGGTGTCCAACTCTTCCCTTAATTTGGCATTCTCAACTTCTAAAAATGAAAATCCCTCGTCAGTCACTGGGATTAGGGCTGTTGAAGAAGAAGCTGCAGACTTCAACTGAGCTAGCTCCTTTTGTAAATTGTTATTCTCTTGCTCCAGCTGCTCAGCAATCTGTCTGCACTGTTCAATCTCACCCTTCAAAGTTCTCTCCCTCAGATCATACCTAGTAAAAAGCTTCTCATAGCCCTTGTTAGCAACGATCAGCTTATACTTCTTCTCGTACCCCTCATGCAGTAAGGTAGTTGATTCCTTGTACTGATTCTGAAGGTCTTCGAGGGTACACTGGAGATCCTCGATCATTTCATAGTAAGCCACATTATTGGCTACAGCTCGGTCAAGTAGACACTTCAGGTACTGATATGCTTCGACTGCCTGTTCTGAAGCATCATGACCAAGGATGTCGGCAACTTCTGATGCACTCAGGTCTGTGTGACTAGCCTTATAATATTCATTACATTGCTGCATCAGCTTTGTATCATTGGCAGATAGCAGATCCATCCTGGCCAGAAACTAGCAGAGAAAGAAAAGACAATCATAAAAAAGAAGATCAAGATATAGTACACATAGAATAGAGACAACCGTATGGAAGAAAGAACTCAAGTTTTATTAGATCATGAAATTTGGAGTTACAAATTCTGGGTTACATTTGACAAGAAAGAAAAAAAGAAAGGTAAACCCGAACAACATTACACCTTTTCCTTATCTCCCAAAACCTTCTCGGAAGGTTGGGAGGAGGAAGCAGGTTGCTCGGAGGGAACTGTGGGTTGTTCGGAAAGCACCAGCTGTTGCTCGGAAGAAGAAACGACTTGCTCGGCAGCAGGCTGGTTGATTAGGGCATGTTCTCCCACTAGCATTGAAGACTCCTCAGAGGTAGCTTCGTCCTCTTCTAATTCTTCTGGAGTAGGAGGGGGACCAGGGATGTGTCTCTGGAATAGCTCAGATGACTCGTCGACCTTCATTTCCTGAAGGACAACAACCCATCCATCCCTAAAATACTTTAGACTGCCATAGTCCACTTGAGAGACCATGGCAGCACATCCATTATCCCACCCCTTGTCCCAGCCAGAGCTGAAGGACTTCTTCACGACAGCTTTCCTTTTGGCCTTCTCCAAGGCAACCTTCTCGGACAGCAAATCATCAGCAGCTTTCAGTTTTTGTTCAGCTTCCTCTTTCTGCCGAGTTACTTCCTGGAGCTGGACCAACCTCTCCTCAGCAACTTTGAGCTTATTCTCAAGCTCCCCTTCATCCCTGAGCTTCTCTCCGAGCTCTTTATTTGCCTTCTCCAAGGCAGCCTTTTTCTTCTCCAACTCTTTGGAGGCATCAACAACTCGAGATTTTTCTTGCTCGGAGGAGGCAAGCTTTCTCTCCCAGATAGCCTTATCAGTGGCATACTACTGGCGAGAGTCTTCCTAAGATTTGATAGCCTTTTCCATAGCTCCCTCCACACTGGACGATGAGCATGAGGATTTAATGGCTTCATCCTTTTTCAGGATTATGTTAAAGCAGCTCGTCAACTGTGAACAAAAAAAGAAAGTAAGTTAGAAACAAGAAATGACAAAGGGAACTACAAAAAGTTTAAAGTAAAGAGACTTACTGAAGCAAGATGACGAGCAGCCAAAGAAGTAACCATGTCCCGAGTAAGGTTATCTTCAGTACCTTGGACCTCGGGAATGGTCAAGGACTTTACCGAGCTCATGTCAGAGCTCGGGGGAACAAAAATGGGAACTTCAGTCCCAACAGCTGGGGGCTGAATGATGGTATCAGCCAAATTGACCGAGGAGCTCTTCTTCAGCCTCCTCGGGGGAACAGGTACAGCCAAGGAAGAACCCTTGGTCGGTGATATCACAATCACCTCTCCCGGAGCAGCAGACCTGCTCGGAGCCACTGCGGGCTTCTCGACAATTTTTGCAAGAGCAGCTGGAGGAGTTGCATCAGTTTTCTTTGTCCCCTCCTTTGGGACATCGATCCTGCTCCTCTTTGCCTCACCAGAACCGGAGGCAGTCTTCTCAAACAAGGTGGTAGGTCTTCTTTTCTTCATCCTTTCGCTCAAAGGAATGTGGGATTCAGGCGAAGAACTTGTAGAGGCTGGTACTGGCTCTGCTTCAATGATCACTGGACGAGCAGTGAAGGAGGTTGTGTAGCTCTTGTACTGGAGCAAATACGAAGCCGACCTGATGTGCTCGTCGGCAACCCTTTGATGCAAACCCCAGATAAGTCCCAAATGCCTTATATTGACATCTGTTTCTTTTGGGCACTTTCTCTTGCTATCAACTGCAAATAAACAAACATTGTTATCAGTAACACATTTTATCAAACACAAAACAAACATGATTTCAAGATAAATAAAATAAAATAAAAATAACCTATCCCATTGCCATAAGGAGGGCATCTGGGACCCTGGTAAACCTCATCTCCGGTTAAAGGAGGGTGTTGCCAATTTTTTACAACAACCCCATGTTCAAAATAATCCCTGTTGGCATCAGGGAGATTGACTACTAAATCTCTATTTATAAACCTAGTTTTTAAATAATAAATATTATCATTAACTGCCCATCTATAGCAGTACATGATTTCTGGAATTCCTATACGAGTTCCATGCACTTAATTTATTTATGCACGCCATTAACTATTCTCCATGTGTTGGGGGCTATTCGTGCAGGAACAACATCAAAGTACTGACAAAATTCCAGACACAGAGGCTTTGGTGGAAAAGAAAATCCACACTCAGCAAAAAAGAGACTGGGGAACCAATGTCCCTCAGCCAAATTGAAATAATTAGAAGGCTCAGAAAGCTCTTCCAATACAACCCAAGAAGGAATGGAAAAATCAAATCGAAATTTGTCAAGAGACTCAACAGGGTAAACCATGATGATGAATTAAAAGAAATGAAGGAAGATCTTACAAAAAAAGACTGAAGCTGTTAACAATGAACGACGGAAGAGATGAACGCACAAGAGAGTAGAAGACAATGAAAAACTCGAAGATGAAAATTTGAAAAGATAGAAGACGATGGGAGCCTCTGTGAAGTTTAAATACCTTGCCTTGGGAACTGGCGAAGTAATGATTACAAAAAGGATGATTACGTTACCGGCGGCTAAAAAGGCATTAAATATTGGCACGGGAATCAAAGCGAACAACAGCGGCTAAAAAGACGAAAAGTGACGCGAGAACCGAAGCGAGCAGAAAAGTCCAAAAAAGCATGATTCTACGAATTGGGAAGGAGAAATAAATACAAGGGAGATGATCCTAAAAATCAGGAAGAACTATTTAAAGCTACCGTCTTCCGAGAAAGAATGTTCCATACTCCTCAAATTTCGAACTATGAAACATTTGGGGCTTCTGTTGATACCAAATTTAATCTGCTGACTTGCATCAATCATACGAAGACACGTGGCTATCTACATGGCAACAACAAGCACTTCCGAGATGATCACACGCTCCGAGGAACCATGTTATTCCGAGGAACTCATACGCTCCGAGGAACAAACCTCACCGAGGAACTCATATGCTCCGAGGAACAAACCTCTCCGAGGAACTCTTGAATACCAGAAAGCTTAGGCGGTCCGAGCTACTCAGGCGGTTCGAGCTGCATCTCGAACAGAGCAGTAATAGCTGGATAACCAATAGTTCAACTGGTTAATTAAATGCTTATCATTCAGACGCACACGCAAAGAGTGCATTAAATGTATTACCCTTTCATATGTATATCATTTAATGTATTACCCTTTCACATTACAGCCTCAGGGCTATAAATACATTGTCCAATCCTCATTGTAAGGGATTTGATCCCGAATCCAAACTTTGGGATCCAGAACGGAATTTCTTGTAATCGAGAATTCCCAAACAATCACCAATAAAATAACAGTGGACGTAGGCCATTCTTATAAGGCTGAACCACTTTAAAATCTTTTGTCTCATTTATTTATCTGTGATTGAATTATTAGAGTGATCTAATTTTTTACACCAACACTCGCCATCTACATCTCTATTTTGTTGTGTGTTGGAGATCGTAAGCTGTTTTACTTTTTAGATTAGTTCCAATAAAGGAAGGAGAGAAATAGTTAATAAAAATTTGGCAATTGAAAAGTCTCAGTGGTTCAGTTTTATGAGATGTATGTGGGTTTGGAGATGGGCGTTTGGGTTTCTACATCTGTAGGTGGGTTTAGAGATGGAGAAACACTTGTGGGTTTGGGCGTTTGGTTTTTTCCAGTTGTACGTGAGTAATTAATAAGCGTCAGAGGGAATTAAATATTTATGAAGTGTACATGAGTCGTCGTGCGGGCGTAAATTATAATTATATACTATAATGTTTTTATCTATAGTTGATTCTTTATTTAATTTACTTTTAATTTTTTTTAATTAATTTTATAATATGGATCGGATGCTAGGTGGTTCTAAAAACGGAGCCTCCTTTGTCATCTAAAGGTCGTTGATGAGTCCAGTCAACGATCCGCTGGCATTACACCCTAAAACGCGTTGGATGGAGATTCCGGCCAAGTACTTAAAAAGACGCTTTTATATTCGACAACATTATAATCAATCAAATAATATAATACAAACACTCCGTACGTCATTGAATCGTATCACAACACTGATACAGAGAACCCGACCTAGCTACTTGTTCCAAACCTTATCCAACACCCCCAAACTACCCCCGCTGTTTTTTCTCTCCACGGCCGTTTCTTCTTCTTTTCCAGATCTTTGCAACAAAAAGGTAATCATTTTACTCTCTACGCTGAAAAAATCGATTTTTTAATGTCGGTGTTAATGTTAGGGTTTCTGATTTATAGACATGTCGTCATTGCTCCATTCCACAAAGGTTACAACTTGTTATCTATTTTACTGCTTCAATGCCCTTGACTTGCATTTATCAACAACTCTCGTAGCTTTATAAAGTTTTTGTCTTCCAGTTGTTTGTTGGAGCTAGGGTTTCACTGTTGAAAATTTGAATTTTATTTTTCATTCTCAGAGTTATGGAAACTGAAGCCATCGCTAACCAATTGAAGAAAGAGGAAAATATCACCGACGAGTCCGTAAAGACATTGGATGAAAATGATGTTTTTAGTGAAGCCAAAAATGTTGTTGAGCTGTCCTCACCGTTGATGGCTTCTCTAGAGCCAGTTACTCCCACTTCAAACAGAGAAAGTGGGGAATCACCTATTAGTTTTACATCTCCATTGACATTACATTCTTTTCCTCCAAAGCCACTTTGCATTGATGACCCTTGTTCTTCAGATGAACATAGCCCCTCTACACCGAAGGAGGGTGCTTTTGACCCTTTTGCCCCTGGAGCCGACAAGTTCATGCTGGCTCCCATTCGTACCAAAGCCTCGGAAGTGTCCCGAAGCTATGTTGTCCGCCAGCTCAGTTTCAATTCTGCTGTGAAGTTAGTCAATGATGGGAAGTATGAAAGTGATACTGAACCCATATCGGATGAAGAGATGTTACTCGAAAGTGTATATGATACTCTGTTGGAAGCTATTGTTTCGAAACAGGCCGAGACGGTTCTTGCTGAAATTAATTACTTTGATTCGATGAATGATGGGTTCCAAACGCCCCCCTCTGCACCTCGTCGTAATGGCATTGCTGAAGACTGTCCTGATGCTCCTACAAAGCCCATGAGGAAATCAAGGACTATTGTTCCGGAGTTGTGCAGGAAGCTTGAATTTTGATAAAGGGTTCTGCAGAGAAGGTTGAATACATGGTTGAAGGACTATGTTGGTGATCTGCAGTGATATGAATTTTGATCTCGGCACTGCCAACTCATTTATTTTGTCATGCATTGGTATGCTTGTGCGTCCTGTAATTTGAGACATTAAAATTTGGTTCTTATAGTTGGTATTAAGTTGTTATGGGTTATAGCCTAGGGACCAAATCATTATATTCATGTTTGTATTGTAGTGATAACCCTGTATAGTAAATTTGACTCAAAATGTAACTGGCAAATGCAAATGCTAGAATATCTTAAGTTTTCTTTATGTCTTTTCCTATTGTATCTCTCTCCCTCCTCGCCCCTCCCTCAGTAGAAGAGCGATGGGTTTTTTCACACAATTTGATTTCCTTCCTTCACAATTCATCACATGGATTATAATGTGGTTAATGAAGTGTGTAAGTGAAAAATTTATGTACCAGATAAATGGGGGGTAGTGACGATGAATCAGGGATCCACAGTGCCAAACTATGTTCCCTTTATGCTCAACCAATTTGAAGTTAAGATTGCTCAATATTGTATAATAATGCACCTCTCGCTTAGAGTCCCCTTCGCTTCTTATGAAGAGTGCATTGCTCTTTGATGAGGAATCTTTGATTAAATTGTAGTCCTGATCTCAGCTAGTAACTAAAATCAAACCTCATTATTTTCTGTCCATAAAACAGTGTCTTCTCGTGCACGTGCGTGTCTATTTTCTGGGATTTATCTCTCTATCCCGTTGATTAGATTCGTAGCTTGTATAAGGGCGGACGAATTAAGGTGCGTTTTGCTTTAAATCAGAAGTCTAAAATCTGAATTAAAAAACGTATATTTTCATTTTAACGGGTGTACATTATTTGTTTGTTTAAATATCAAAAGGCGAATGACTATATTTGCCTTTTAAATGGTTCATTAAGACCTAAAACAAGCATTTATTTAATAATCAGATGCTTTTTTATCTCTTAACCATACGAACAAAAAATTTTAGTTAATCTTTAAAAGTTTGAAAAAACAAGCACTATGTTTTACACCTTAAGTTTGGTTCAGACAGAGGCAAAAACAAACTACTCCAAATATATATTTCTGAGAGAGGGGAGAACCTCACAACTCCCTGTAATTCATAAAGAGGTTGATTTTGAATGGTTTGAACATGAGGACATAATGTTGTCCATGTACCCCCAATGAAATCGGGTGAGATGAAGCTCATTAGCTAGCAGTATGATTCACCTGGGTTGGACAGACCAGCATTTGTGTTAGTCTGCAGTTGGTCGGTTATCAGATATTTTGTGGTTTTGGTCGCTTTGGTATTATGGATTGAAGGTTGGATCGGCTAATGGGTTTCTTTCATCACAAGTCTAAGTTATCTGTTCAAATTGCCAAAAGAAATGAGCCCACATTTGGATGCCTTTTGCTGTTGGAGATGAGAATACATTTTCTTTCCCTGGAGGGTAAAGTGTGATTTTGCGGCAGTAGTTTGGAATCTAAGAAGGTTTTGAATAATAAAATTGCTACACGCATGTGCCTTATATGTTTATTTTTTTGTTTTTTGTTGGGACTGGTGCGTGGGTATGTATTGTCATTGTCAATGACCTAACAGTTGAAAACAAAAGGAACGCTCCATGACCACCAAAAAGAATACTAAAATGATAAAATTAACAAGAATTTACTATCCCCATAGTTGGTACCAGGAAAGTCTGCGTCATCCAATATTAACATACCAAGCAAGAACAACTTTGTCTCCATGCCTCTTCACTGGGAACAGGCAATGACTACTCTGGAGGACCCTGATGCTTCTGTAATACTTGGTCATTATATTGAGTTACGAGTACACTTGACTTAGGTGGACTAGTTTGAATCACAACTTTGTGTATCTAACTCTGTTATGACAGCTACTTTGGTTACTCTGTCCATTTTCAATACAGATTTAAGGATCATCTCTTCCCTGCAATTCTGGAGGTTAGTGTTTCTAATTTCACATGCTTTTGTTGTTCTGTGAATGTATGTGATACCCTGGTCTTGATAAGCTGCTAGATTCTTTTCCTATTATAAAGTTCTCTCCTCTGAACAATTTATCTGTAATGAAGCTTATCAGTGAGCCCTGCACTTTTAGCTCTACATTGCTCCCTTAATTAAAAACCAAACGTTTACACAATTACAAACTCTGTTTAGTATTTGGCTCCCCAAAACATGTGAATGAATCCAAGCTTTGCCTTTCTGCAAGGAAGGGTATTAATATCTTCACTTCCTTCAAATTCTGGGTTCCTTGCAAACTGCATGTGTTGTAAAATTTCTACATTTGATATGCTGCTGATACAATCATTGTGCACAAACTTATTTTGCCAAATCAATTTAGACTTGATGGTTGCAAAGTTGCATGGAACTACTGTAATCCTGCCACCGTTTTAAAAAGAAGAAAGGCTTGTGCCTTTTGATAGTATATTGATCTTCCGAAATTGAGCTTCACTATAAGTGATTCTCCACCCTTGCTTGATACTTGATAGTGTGCCATTTTCCAAATGCTTTTCCTTGTTTGGAGATTCTGACTAGATGAACTCACGAAGAAAGCTAGTGGAAGCTGTGAAACAGTATTTAGGGTGGGGCGTGGGTGTGTTCATCTCTTTAGCGTCCTTTTTTTGGATACCCTTCTGAAATCATGACATGCCAAAAATTAAAATAATTGTTTGGAAATGTTGTTTTCACAATTTGTAATTTTGGTTGTTTGTTCGGAAACCGCGTTTGGAAGGTGAATGATGCTACGAGGAACTTGAACGGGGATGGGCCCTCATTTGGGCCTGGGGGCGGGGGTGAGGCCCCTCCTGAAATTTTGAAGAGAAATTAAGTATACGTAATTTTTATAATGGGAATTTTCCGTTACTAAATTGGTAACGCGCTATTTCTTTTACTGATTGTTTATTGAAATTAGTCACACATTCTACATTCCTAACAGAGGATCTCTTAGTCACGGTTAAAGTCCGTTTGTAACAGTCTTTCCCTAAATTTTTTTTATAATAAAAATTTACCAATGAAAATCCGTGTTTCGCCCCTCCTGCAAAAAATCCTGTATGCCCGCTTAACTTGAAGAAAACATTTTGCACTTGGCTGTATCGTGCTTACTAAATTTGGAGTGGTTTGGTTTGCCTCTTACATTTTTTTACATGGATACAAATACCTAGCAAATGGAATGAAGTACTAATTATTCAGATGTATACATATATTTAGTTTTGACCTAGCTAGGTCATATAATATCTTGACGTCGTCTTATAATCTGGATCTGTACAATATAAAGACAGAGAACAAGATTGTTCCAAAATTGGTAACTGAAAAGGAATGGGAAAAAGCTCTTGATGAGTTCCTGGAGATGCTTTTTATCTGGCTTGTAGTTGATAACTTCATGGTTAATATCTAATAGGTACTCTGGCATTAAGATCGAAGGTTTATTACTTGATGTTTGCATGTTTTTGCTAATTAGTTATTAATTAATTATAATATAAATTTATGAATGGTAGTATTAAAGAAAGAATTTGGAAAATAGAGAATTGGGAATTGGGAAACGGCAGAATACCTTATGCTGCAGGTGGGTTTAAGGGGAAGCGGCCATCCACATGCAATGAAGAAAGCGGTTGACAGGTTAGATAAACCTCATTTGAGATGAACTATTTTTAGCTACTTATGAATTATATGTCGAATGTAAAAGGCGTTATAACAAGCTTAGGATTGAAGTTGAAACCAACTTCTGTGGTACTTCATGCCTTTTGCAAGAAAAGAGTCCAGAAGTAGCACCAACAGTAATGAGTACTGTTTTTTGAGTCTTGGCAGTTGAGTACTGCTTGAACTTTTATAGAAGGGGCCCAGTCTCCCATTGGAGGATATTAGTGTACCAACTTAGGCGCTCACTGTTAATAACTTCTATAAACAAAGAATTGTGAACCCGAATGTATTACAATTTGTAGTGAGATAAAGAAGACAAATGAGCCTGGTTAATATCACAACTTCAATACAATGAATCTGAAGGAGAATAGATTGGGCCACGTGGACATGAGTCCCCACATTAACCTTTGATTCAGTCCGTGTCTGACCAGATTGTTGAGACAAGTTACACGGCTTATGACCAACTGATCAACTTTGATTAGATCACATTTGTCCCTAGAATATATGCAATTATCTAGGGATAATCATCATACAGTGTATTATGTATAAAACTCGACTTCAGCAATGTAATAAGCATCAATCAATCATTTTGCTCAGTATAGAAGAAGTATTATATCTCATTGTAATTTAGGACATCTAGGACTCCAATTTTTATGTACTAGTTTTCAACCGGCATGATGCGCTGGCGGTTTCGTATCTCAAAAGTATACTCTTAGTAAATAACTATATCTCAACCAATATAATAGGATAACAATCCCGAAACTATATCAAACGTGAATATGGGGAAACTAACTGGTTATTGAAGAAGATACGGGTCATCATATTGTGTATTGATTTCTATGCAAATAAGTTCCAAGGAACAAACTAACAACCAAAATTCCATTTTATCATGGGTTATAGGCAATAATTAAGAGGTTAAAATTGAAATTATAGAACAAATAAAATCGTTTATAACATCGTCATGAGCTTGAATCACTAACAAATGTTTAAATGTTCAAAATTCTTCGACTACATAAATAGCTAAATATTATTTTATATGGACGGGTTTTATCTCTTATAAAGTGTATGCAAAATGAAGTTAAACTTGCGACATAAAATACAATTTATAATTGGAAGACCACTAAGACAAAACAGCTACCTTATAGTAACAAAAAAAATACACAGCAACATATGAGACCCATAGTGTGAGTTAACCCCTTTAGAACAAATAGCGAAACCACATAGGAATTTCATCAATCAATTGACATATAATGCAAAAGAACTACATTGTATAGAAAGAGACTGAGAGATAAATTGGATAATATACGTACTAGTCAACCTTATAAAGGCATCCACCATTATGTCTGCTTTGATATATTGTCCATGTTGCCTTTATAATTCATTATGCTAAATCCCACATCACTAAGTAAATTTTGAATGAAAAATAAATGATAAAAAATGTTGAGAGGAAATAGCTTTTTCAGCCTCGGATTTGATCAATTCTCACATCGGAACACTGTCTATTTTCTCTTTCATCTTCCCCTTTCTCTTCTTCTTCATGCTATTAATCCAAATCGTATGCAATTCACCGGAAACCACCTTTTCAGCCTTGAACTAGGCAAGCACAATCAAAGAAATTAGGTTTTAGAACACGTCTTCTAAGGGCACACACTAAGAATCCAAAAATAGCAGGGACAATGTTCCAACATATAATTAATAGGGTGCAAATACTCATGTGGAGTCTTCATACTTAATATTTTGAGGCTCAAAATATAAGTCTGGCACATGTTATCATATTTTTAAAAAAAACACACTAAATGCCTAAATGTTTTAAAAGAGAGAGAGAGAGAGAGAGAGACACTCTCTGATTGAAAAGGTTTTAATGGGGTGCCATAATACTCCCATTATGAGAAGGGCATCATTAAATGTTTAGTTGCATAAGGATTGATTGTAAGCTAGCATTATAGCACCCAAGCCTTGCTACTAATTAAATAATCTCTCCCTTTTCTTCTTTGGATATAAATAAAACGAATAATGTTTGGCTACCCGGGTGTTAACCCCGGGCTAGCACAGGGAGCCCTTTTGTTTTCTTTTTTTTTTTTTTTTTTTTTTTTTGATTTTTCATGTCAAATGAGTTAAAAACAATTATAAAAAATATTTTTTTATTAGAATAGTTTATTTGTTTTTTTTAATTTTTTTTTAAAAACTCATTTTATCCCTCGGACACCCATTTACTCAATATTTTTTTATTTTTAAAGGTCTGCGCTAGCGGCACCCCTTATTTTTAAACTTTTTTTTTACTTTACAACATTTGAAATAATTTTTGTATTTCTGCATTAAAAAACTAATCTAATAATTTTTTTAAACTCATTTAGTCCCTCAAACACCCATTTATCCAATATTCTTTTATTTTTAAAGGTCCGCGCCAGCGGCACTCGTTATTTTTAAACTTTTTTTTTAATTTTATAACATTTAAAATAATAATTGTACTTTTGCATTAAAAAACTAATCTAATAAAAAATTATGTTTTAATTATTTTCAACCTATTTAGTCCCTCAAACACTCATTTACCCAATATTCTCTTATTTTTAAAGGCCGCCCCAGCGGCACTCGTTATTTTTAACCCTTTTTTTTTATAATTTTACAACATTTAAAATAATTGTTGTATTTTTGCATTAAAAAACTAATCTAATAAAAAATTATGTTTTTAATTATTTTCAACCTATTTAGTCCCTCAAACACCCATTTACCCAATATTCTCTTATTTTTAAAGGTCCGCGCCAGCGGCACTTGTTATTTTTAACCTTTTTATTTTTATTTTACAACATTTAAAATAATTTTTGTATTTTTGCATTAAAAACTAATCTAATAAAAAATTATGTTTTTTATTATTTTCAATTTATTTAGTCCCTCAAACATTCATTTACCCAATATTCCCTTATTTTTAAATGTCCGCGCCAGCGGAACTCATTATTTTTAAACTTTTTTTTTTTAATTTTACAACATTTAAAATAATTTTTATATTTTTTGCATTAAAAAACTAATTTAATAAAAATTATGTTTTTAATTATTTTCAACTTATTTAGTCCCTCAAACACCCATTTACCCAATATTATCTTGTTTTTAAAGGTCCGCGCCAACGACACCACTTATTTTTAAAATTAATTTTTGAAATTTAAAACAATTTAAAATTGTAAAAAAAAAGTTTTTTTTTATATTAAACTAACTTTTATTTTTTTCGAATAGTTTTTTTCAAAAAAAAAAATATTAAAATAGTGTTTTTTAACAATACAACTTTTCTAATTTATAAAAGAAAAAAAAATTATAAATTTTTTTTTTTCTAAATAAAAAAAAAAAGTTAAGTAACCTTATTAAAAACTATACCATACTTTTTCAAAAAAAAAAAAAAAAAAAAAAACAGCAAATAAAAAAATGACAGCAAGGCACCTGGTACTAGCTTGGTGCTAGTACCCGGTAAGCCTATCACTACTCAAATAAAACAAACTTGTTGAACCACGTATATTTATGCGTTCTTTTTACATTATGTCACAACACTCGAGGCAAATTTATAAATTCACATATTGTAAAGCTAATTCCCTTATAATTTGAAGTTGTCAATGAGAAATTCTTCAGTCCCACCACTCGAGATTGTTCAAATTTGCAATCTCGAGTACATAACAATTATTAAAAAGTGATATTGGGTCCAGAGGCCAAATGGTTTTATAAAAAGTTCGAGCAACAAAAATAAAAAAATGAAATTAAAACTTTGATGAGTAATGAATATTATGACATTTGTTGTGCCAACTTGGGAAGTTATCACATTGTTATTGATGATGAGTGCCAACGTTTCAATGTCACATCAATTTCGAGTATGACACGAGTTATAATATTGATCCAAGCACGACACAACTCGTGTAAACAAATCTCAACACTGACACAATTTATCATGTTGTTTCGCGTTGTAGTATCACATCGTTTCTAAAACTGTCACCTCTATTATTTGGGTATCAAATGACACTTTTTAGTGCATTTAAACCCTATACTTTTCAAATTTAAGATACTTGTAAAACAATTTATCAAAGTTCTTTATAGGCTTTTTATTTTGTATTTTATTACTCAAAACATACTTGAAAATTTAACGTGGTGATAAAACATAAAATAAAATTTTCAAATGCTAATTGTAAACGTGAAATACATTTGACATACATGCTAATATATCGGGGAGTAATAACGGGCTATTGCGTACGGTATTAGACATTTTCAATTGATCTTTGTCATTTAGTGATTTCATACCATTCTTTCCCGTTCAAATAGAATTTTTCATATGCAAATATAATCTCTCTTTATATAGATACATTTTTGTTCGCATTCACAATAGGAAGAAATGGTATCATATGTAGAAAATATTAAGCACATTATAAATATAATTTTTAGATATTTAGTTGATGGTCCTGTTTTTTTTTTGAATTTGTTAATTTTTAATTCTATGTCATTTTATCTTTTGTTCCAAGTTCCAAAATAGTTAAAATGTCTTTGCATTATTAGTAAAATGACACTGAGCTAATTATAAAATAACACGGGAGTGGATCCAAACAAATTTAAAGAGTTACTATTGATCCTTAATGGTAACGTCAAATAGAGTAATAAACCGGGGGGGGGGGGGGGGGGGGGCAATTTTAGATATGAACCCCTTTAAGATGCTGGCGGTGTTATTGATATCTTTTGTCTATTTGGGAATTCTTTGTTTATCCAAAAGTTATTAAAAGAAATAAATCAGTAAGATCGTATTTGATATTTAAATGGCCGAAAGGGATAGTGATACGCCTACGTCCTTAGTTTGGGAGTTTGTAAAGAAAAAGCAGAGAAAGCGATGTTTCACTATGTTAGTAAGCAGGATAGAATAAAGAAACTTGTGAGAAAGCCAATTCTTTAAGCAAAATAACTTTCAACTTTGTTGGAACATCAAGTCATCTTACAAAATGATTTTAGTCCCTTTTCAACTTCTATCAATGAATTAACTTTAGTCATATTGTTCATTCTGTCTACGCCACTGGCATTAGCACGGACAATTACAGTTAGAAATAGATTTTTTTTTCCCAGCAATTTAACATCGGCATAAAAATTAATCACAGTTTTCCAGTGGTAAAATAACATTGTCCAGAAATTACATATATGGTAAATTAGTCATGGTTTGCAACAGTTATAATATAAATAAAAAAATCTTATTAATGGTGGAAATTTATTCACAGTGTCTAACTGTTGGTAACATTTAGTCACAGTTATAATAAGTTCAGTAACTTCTCATATGATATATATAAAAAGATTATAATAATATATGAATGTATATTATAAAGTAATTTTTTGGATTTAGTCCCATTTTCAAAGTTTCGTTACGTTCCCCTCTCATATAAATTTATAAATGGTATTAAGTCACATAACCATTAAAAACTGTCATATACTATCTTATAATCGTCTCTAACCATCCATTTTCCTTTTCGCTGACAACTGTTATATAATTGTTACGATATGATCAACAGCTAAAAAAACCAAAATTTGAAGCAGATTCTGTCGCCCAAAATCTGAAGATATTTTTTTTACCCTTTTGTAATGAAAGTGTTGCAAAAAATAAAAATAGTACCATTGTTCTGACAATTACACTTTAACATTCGAAAGATAATTGGAGTTGTCGCAAAACTAATTTGAAATGGATTTTACAAATCATGTTTGAAAAATTGAGAATAGTAAGGAGTTTTCATGTTGTTTCCGAACTCTATCGTGATTGGAGCTTGCGTCTTCATCTTCCGTCTTGGTCTTCTTTCGGCCTTAGAAATGGTTATGAGGAGAGAGAGGATGGAAAAGAGGGTTTGTTGTGATATTTTTTGCTTAATGTCCCAAGGTCTTCTTTTGTCTGAACATGTCCTTTCTGTCCTTTTTGCGTTTTTTTTTTGACACACCAAGATTGTGGGTAGGTTAAAAGGTTGCCCAACTAAGGGGTTAATTAAAATCTGTGGTTGTTAATGGAATAGTGTTGTGTTAATAAAAGCATCCTTTTATAATGCCACACCCAAAAATCTAGACATGGGGATTTTTTGCATGCTAATATATAGATAAAACAAAAAAGATTTGACATAAGTACATGAAATAAATAGATTAGATTTGGATGACCTCTGATTTGATCATTATGAGCCAGAAAGATGAGTACTCCACATGGTTCATGAGAAATGCTAGATTCCCCGAAATAATACATCCCGAAATTACGGAAATAGCTTTAACCTTGTTGTACCATCATGTTTATGATGCCCTGTTTTGGCCCATGGAGGGAATGTCTTGTATGGGGGGTTCCAATTCATGGCAACCAATGGCAGTGCATATGAGGTCAGTTACACAAGAATCCCAGCAATGCCAGTTAATACTGAGCAAGGCTTCTCTCGTTTCTGTGTCAGTTTCCATAACAAGAAAAATAAGGGTAACGTGTCGGAGAGAAAGTCGGAACAAGGCTTCTCTCAATTCAGGCTTCTCTCACTCCCCGGGCTGCTCATCTAACCCGACAACATAGTTTGAAAACATAAGGCAGTTGAATAAGCGTTATATTATCATCCCAAGAAGCCCCAAAAGCTGGGGGAGGGGAAAACAAAAATTAGAATGGTTCTGGCTGCTTAAAAGCAAGAGGAGATGCCACCTGCTACTAAAATCCCGGTTGTAGCAAGCGAGGGGAAAATATCCAAAAGTAGAGCATTTAGAGCCAAATTATGACCTAGGGATGATTAGATGCCAAAGAAGTTATTGAGCAGAACTTAACGATAATATAGTTGACACAAAAAAAATGCTTCTCAAGTTTTATACTATACCCTGAATGATGTTAAACACGTGCCCTGTTGAAGTACAAACGACTAAACCCTACTGTAGCAGAGGAGAAATAGGTTTGGGTGTTGCATCCACCAAAGACCTGGTGACGCGTGCCATAAGTAACGCAAAATGAATCTTGTGGGACAGAGGACTAGCATGGTCCCTTGTCCGGGGTGAGGTACTCGGGAAGAGGAATCACCTCAAGACAGAAGGACCTAACACTGTAACGTGATACAATATGTTCAAACTGAACAAATAATATTCCGTTAAATAAAGGACTCCGATTACACAAGAGACTTTAGGGGTAATCAATTTGCGCAACACCAAGACCAAGTAGTTACCCTCTTATGAGCAAGATGTTGCGATGAGGAAGGGCTACAGGCTAGAGTCGGTAAAGAGTTACCAGCCCACACCTACAATTTTTATATATTGTTTGTCATTTTAGCGCCCAAAAAATGAAGTTCGATTAGATTGATCCGGTAATCAATACTTTAATACAGGACCATTCATACTACCCCTCATGGAGAGCGTAGGAATCAAATTAAAGTAGATAGATGATTCCTAATATCAACAAATATAGAAACAATAGAATTTTGCCTAAAATTAGCTTGATGACTATTTTGCTGCAAGGAAAGAGGTCTGATATAGAAAACCAGCCTGCAGTAGAAATATCGTACCTCCTATGTCAACAAGATATTTTACCATTTATATTTTATTAAGTTTCCTCCCTGACCTTGTTACCAATTTAAATAGTTTTATCATAGTCAAATTGAATCAATTGGGGTGGTTGTTTCTTTATAGCCCTCCGCCCTATTTACAAAAACAGAATTTTGCCAAATTCGAAATGTCACCCACCCTATGTTAAATCCAAAAGGAAACATGTAAATAAAAGACGCAACCAAAAATAAATATTTCTGTATAACCATATCCTACAAGGAACAGTTATGAACACCAAAGTAAGAAACCGCAGAGCCTGAAGCTGAAAAGTGGAATTATCTATACTAGTACAACAACCAAATAAACGGCAACGGAGCTCTATAATTTGGTTTTATAATGACAAATCTGGCTACTAATATTCCTATCGGCAACACTGAGATTCATATCACAGGTGGTATAAGAAACAACGTGTATATTGAACATCAAAATATGAACTTTGCCCGAGATTCTTGTGAAAGCTGTGATTGGTATCGTGCCGGAGATAAAGTCAGAATAGAGATTAGCATTGGAAATCAATCGGTCCGCCAAAATAGTGAGCTTCAGATTCATTTGAGTTGTCTTATCAGCCCCTATCTTTCCAGCGTGAATGGGTGCCTCTCCCACAACTTCGCCTCTGTATCTCAACAAGGCCGAGCTGTTGGCATACCTAAAACCAACCTTGTTGGGGTTTTTAATAGAAAGATTCACGTCAAGTGTCAGATTCACGTTAACTCTGAGCCTGGCAAAGTCGAGAGCAATATTGAAGTCGTCGAGAGACGTGGAATTGACGGATGTAACGGGGCGTTTGGGCTTGAAGACGGTGAGCCCTAAAATGACGAAGAGGAGAATGACGGCCACAATTACAGCGAGCACCACGAAACATACGTTTCTTTTTGTTTTTGTTTTAGAGGGTTTGCGAGATCCGGGTGATTTAGATTCTACATCCATTAGTTGTTTTGATTCTACTTCCCGGGGAGGGTGGTTTGGAGTTGAGTGTTGTCAAGTACAGAAAGAGCCCAATAAATAGTGATGTGAGAAAAGGCTGTGAAATGAATACTAAACGCTGTTTTAGTTTGCCGCTGGCGCTCTGCTGAGGTAGTTTGAGGAAGATATTGATGTTCACATTATGAGTCTTGTTCCCCCAATATCACTATTTCAATGCATTTTTTTTATTCACAACTGATTTGAATTATATTGTATAAAATTAAGGATTATTTGAGTTTTGACCTAATTAATTTTATTCATTTGAAAATTGAACCTTGATTAAAAAATATTATAGGATTAACTTTTAATTTGTTAAAAATATAAAAAGTGTTGCTAAAAGTGACAAACTCTAGTTTGATATTTCGATCCTGAAAAACATTTGCCACGGATACAATCTGGGACACTTGCACATATGAAATTTCAAACCCCAATTTTAGTTGGGGGTTAATCTTCAAACGTATAAAATGAATGGGGTCAAAATCGAAATAACCCAAAATTTTAATTGGAGTTTGAAAAACTCTCGTGTAAATGTCTAGCCATCGATTTTTTTTTATCTTAAATAAAATAATAAATAAATGTAGGATCATTCAACAAAGTCTTCAATATTTTTTTAATTAATGTTTAGTCCAAATCATTTTGTTTTATTTCAAAAAATCCATTATCATATAAAATTCTCACAAACACTCTTTCTTCCCTTATCCTAAATTTTGAGAAAAAATTCTCAAAATAATAGACAAGGGACTTCATGAATAATTAAAAAATAAGGCGAATAAATTTTGAGAAAACATTATCAAAATAAGCAATAAGGGACTTTTTAGAAAATGAAAAATGAGGTGGATTAAATGGAAAATGTACTTAGCTCCTAGGAGTTAAATATTAATTGTCGCTATAATATTGAGAGAGTAGCTACAACGGAAATATTGCGACTTCTCAAATAAAAACCAATTTTAATTAATCCCAAATTTTAGTTAAACCCTAAGACATGCATCTAGATGATTTATCAAATAAAATATAGCATGCAGGATAAAAACAAACAATTTCAGGAAAAATCCCTCAAAGGGGCAAAACCTTTTATTTTCATTATAATATTGTAACATACAATTTCGGATTACAATGAAAATACAGTGACTAAGAATTACCCTCAGGTATCGGATTCTGTAGTCGGCGGCTGGAAATATCCCTTTCCAGGAGGGCTGCAATGAAGAAGAGAAACGGCTTCTTCACAACTTTGTCGGCTGAAATTTTCCCTTTCCAGGAGCGCTGCAATGAAGAAGAGAACGACTTCTCCACAAGGGTTGAACAAACCAAAGTTGTGTTCTTGGGTTACACAAAACGATTCACAAAGGATTGGCAATTGTGTGAATCAAAAACCTAGAGTCTTAGGCTCAATAGGTGAAGACTTAGAGTATTTAGGACTCTGAAAAACGTCTTGAAAAGTCTTAAAAAACAACTCCCCGAAGTTGGCTTTAAATAAGAAAACTTTGAGCCTAAAAAATCTCAAGCAGATCTGGCGAAGTTTATCCCAGGCGGACTGGTCCGGCTTGGGGGCGGATCGGTCCGATTGACCGGATCGGTTCTTTTATTCTGAGGCGGCACTACACCAAAATGGGCAAATTGTCACCTTTCAGCCGGCCAGCCTTGTCAAGGTCATTGACCGTGACAAAAAAACACGCGTTTTATGTCACAGTCATTGACCTTGACACGACCGTGACAACTTTTCCAGCAAAAACCCTTTCCCCCTTCTTTTTTCCCTCCCACCGTTCCCTCCTCTCTCTCTCTCTCTCTCTCTCTCTCTCTCTCTCTCTCTCTCTCTCTCTCTCCCGCGACGCTGCTCTCTCTCTCTCTCTCTCTCTCTACTTTCAGGTCCAATTTCTCTCTCTCTCTCTCTTCCATTTATATATATATTTGTGTGTATATTTATGTGTGTATGTGTATATATATATGTGTGTATGTGTGTATGTGTGTACGTGTGTGGGGGGTGGGGCAGGGGGTGGGGCGGGGTGGGGGAGGGGGTGGTGGAGGGGGCAGGGGGTGGGGTGGGGTGGGGTGCGGTGTGTGTGTGTGTGTGCTGGTGTGTTTTGGGGGAGGGGGTGGTGGAGGGGGGTAGGGGGTGGGGTAGGGTGGGGTGTGTGTGTGTGTGTGGTGGTGTGTGGTGGTGGGGGGGGGGGGTTGGTGGAGGGGGGCAGGGGGTGGGGTGGGGTGTGTGTATGTGTGTGGTGGTGGAGGGGGTGGTGGAGGGGGGCAGGGGGTGGGGTGGGGTGGTGTGTGTGTGTGTGTGTGGTGGTGTGTGGTGGGGGAGGGGGTGGTGGAGGGGGGCAGGGGGTGGGGTGGGGTGTGTGTGTGTGTGTGGTGGTGTGTGGTGGGGGAGGGGGTGGTGGAGGGGGGCATGAGGTGGGGTGGGGTGTGTGTGTGTGTGTGAATAGGTATAATTTTTTTCACTCCTTCTCTAACCCTCCACAATTGATTCTTATGCTAAAATCCTCGCTTACAATATATATAGGTATAATTCACGTGCTTTAGCTAAACTAGGGTAATAATTGATAATAGTTGGATAATAGTAGATAATAGCTAAACTAGGGTAATCAATAAAAAAGCCGAGGACTAACATATATACACAACACTAAAAGTAGACAGCAATTTTATAAATAATTAATAATAGTTGGATAACAATTGGATAATAAACATCGGGTGGGGGTGGGGGTGGGGGTGGGTGGGGTTTTGAATATTATTTACATTCAAAATAAATAATTGATAATAGTTGGATAATAATTATTTTTATACCTATAGAACAGCTTAGATAGTGTGTGTGTGTGTGTGTATGTGGTCAATACATGAATTTATTTTTGTATTTGAATTATCCCATGAATTTATTTTTGTATTTGAATTAACCCATTATATGAAACATACTTGAAATTAAATATAGTGCGCATAGATACTAGCATTCTAGTTCTTATGCGTACGCATTCAATAACCCTTAGACCCGTTCGAGAGTCATTACCCCTGTAATGAGATCTCTCGAATTGTCCCGTTTGGACAGTTTGAGACTGTATAATTTCTGTATAATATTCTTATTGGCTTAAAGTTGTTACTTTTGGAGGAAGTTCTGCAGTCGTATCTTAATGTTCTCTGGGTACATACTAGATTGACAAGTGTGACTGTTATTTTAATTGACCAATTGAAATAACACTCACACCTGCCAATCTACGTCGTGTACTTGGAGAACTAAGGGGATATGCTGTCGAATTTTTTTCAAATCGTAACAATGTGCATGAGCTGTTAGGTATATTACAGAAAAATGCATTCTTGAATGGGATAAGACCACTTACCCTTTAATAGGATAATTAAATGATGGGATAATTAAATAAAACATACTATAAATCTAAGTTTTGTTTACCTTTAATAGGTGTTTAGTTGTCGTAGCTGTGATGGGATATCCGAAATACAAAGAGTGGATGGGTGAGACTAATAGAATGGGGGATGTGTTTCGCAGAGGTGCTAACGAATTTGTGAAATATGCAAAGAGATGTCGTAATGATGAAGAGTTTCCGTGTCCGTGTGCTAGGTGTAAGAATGGTAAGGTGTTTGAGTGGAAAACAGTTGAACTACATTTGTTAAGATCGGGTATGCAAGATAGTTATCGATTTTGGAGTTTTCACGGTGAATTGAAAGTTCCTTTTGTCCCTGATCAACCTTCACAACATCCTTCAACAAGTAGAATAGATGAAGAAGGGGACGACGTAGATCATAATATGTTAGAGGATTTAGTTGATGATGCGTACGGAGTTTATGAAGCTGAGGAGAATGAGGTTACTGATGATGTAGAAGATTCAAGTGCTCGTGAAGATAACACGATAAAACTTGACGATGACTACCAAAGTTTAAAATTTAAGGCGACCCAACCGTTATACTCTGGCTGTGAGAAAGATCAAACAACTTTACATGCCATGGTTGGTTTGCACAGTTTGAAGACGCAATACGGTTTGTCTGGAAATAGCGTGACGGGAATTCTGAAATGGGTGAAGGGCTTATTACCCAAGGTGAATACACTTCCAAATAGCTATCCTGTTATGAAGAACAGTTTGAAAGGTTTGGGAATGAAGTATAAATCGATTCATGCTTGTGTGTATGACTGCATACTATACCGAAAGGAGTATGAAAATCTCGATCGTTGTCCGGTATGCGATGAACCTAGATATGTCCAATCTACTAGTAAGGAAGGCACAAGCTCAAAAGTGCCTAAAAAAGTATTGAAATATTTTCCCGTTGGGCCTAGATTAAAGCGATTTTTCACAGTACCATGGATTGCAGAGGCAATGACTTGGCATGCTATGGCAGAAGTAGGGGGTAATATCATGCATCATCCTATTGATTCTACTGCCTAGCGGAGGATGAATTATGAGTATCCCGATTTTGCTCGAGAACAACGCAACATTCGTTTGGCTATATCAACAGATGGTTTCAATCCATTTGAAAATCTAAGCACCAATCAGAGTGTATGGCCAGTGATCCTATCCCCACTCAACCTTCCTCCTTCACAGTGTATGAGACCTGAATTTTCGATGATGGCTTTATTGATACCTGGGCCAAAGGCACCAAGTGAAGACATTGATATCTACCTGGCTCCTTTGGTAGAAGAATTAAATGAGTTGTGGGAAGAGGGTGTGCAATCATTTGACTCTTTTAGAAAAGAAGAGTTTACGCTGAAAGCTATGTTGATGTGGGCAATTCATGATTTTCCAGCTTATGGGACATTATCCGGATGTGTAGTACATGGTTATTTGGGGTGTCCTATTTGTGGAGAGGAGACTGAATCTCTTCGTCTATTCTCCAGCTTAAAAAATGTATACCATTGCCACAGGAGGTTTTTACCCCCAGCTCATAGTTTCAGATTTGAGAAAGCTTCCAATTTTTTATTGGGCGGAGTTGAACATAGGCTACCGCCGAGACAACTTTCGGGTTCAGAAATTGAAAGTAAATCTTCTGAATGTGACCCAAATATGCCAGGTAAGAATCCCAAATTTAAGAATGTCAAGCATAAGAAGACCCCAACTGGGAATGAAACTGAGATAAGAAAGGCATGGTCTCGGAGGTCAATTTTATTTGACTTGCCTTATTGGAAGAAAAATTCGGTGCGCCATGTATTGGATGTGATGCATGCAGAGAAGAACTTCGCTGAACATATTGTGGGTACTTGCCTTGGGGGGAGTCATTCGAAGGATGGAGAAAATGCACGAAAAGACCTTAAAACGTTAAAACTTAAACCACAACTATGGTTGAAAGAAGATAGTAGGGGAAGGACAATAATTCCCCCTGGTGCGTTTACTTTGACGAGTGAGGAAAGGAAGGTGCTTCTAGACACAATATATAATTTGAAGGGCCCATCTACTTTTTTGTCCAACTTGCAAAGGATTGTGAATTATGTTACTCATGATTTACATAAGTGTAAGTCCCACGATTGGCATGTGATCATGCAATTGGTTCCTCTATTGTTTAAGCACTGTTTCTCCAAGCACAAGGATTTGCGTAGGGCTATTATGCAAATTAGTATTACCTTCTCCCTCTTGTGTGAGAAGGTAGTGAATCGAGAACACATAGTGGCCGCAAAATTGGTTGTGAACGAAGCGATTTGTGTATTGGAGAAGTACTTTCCCCCAGCATTCTTTGACATAAGTGTTCACTTGTTGGTACACCTATGCGACGAGGCACTTCTTTGTGGTCCAGTTAGATATCGGTGGATGTATCCGTTTGAAAGATTGATGAAAGTTTTTAAAGATTACGTCTAGAATACGCGATATATTGCAGGATCAATTGCAGAGGAATACATCACCGTGGAGTCATCAATATATACTCGGGAATATATGACTGACTCTACCAGCGTTGATGACACTGATGAATTCCTCGATGATGGTGGTAATGTGATGGGAAAACGAGTGAAATTAACGAGTTTGCAACATGAACAAGTAGCTCGTTATCTATTTGACACACATGAAGATGCCGAAGAATGGAAAAAGTAAGTTTCGAATATTATAATGTTTAACATTATTTTAGATTATTTTATACATGATTAATTTTGTAATATGCAGTAAATATGAAGCCTGTGAGAACAATAAAAGACGAAAAACAGTGGTACAATCAGACAGCGAATTTAGGCTATGGTTGACACAAGAGGTAATTACAATGAAAACAGTCGTTATATAACGTTACATTACACTCAAATTTTACCACTAATATAATTAATTTATCTATATTCTCAGCTCCTAAAGATGGGTGATGCGACATCAAGGCTTGCTCGTCTAACCACTGGACCCTTGTTCGTGGCACAAGAGTACAAAAAATATCGATTGAACGGTTACATTTTCGGCGCTAAAGTGTACGAGGAAAGTACAAATGTACAGAACTCGGGAATTTCATACAAGGCTCTTACTTTCTTTCGAGCGAGCGCAAAAGATAAAAACCTCGTTGAAGTTGAAATGACTTACTATGGTGTAATCCAAAATATATTTGAATTGGATTATATAAGCTTCAAAGAGGTTGTATTTTACTGTGAATGGGTAAGAGTTGAGGATAAAAATGCTTGTAAAGTTGACCCTGTCACCAATTTGATCATGGTTGACTTGTCCAAGTTGAAGAGCAACGACCACGTGAGCGATGAGCCGTTTGTTTGTGCATTTCAAAAGGTTAAGCAAGTGTTTTACTCGGAGTATATCAACAACGAGCCGTGGTCAATTGTCCAACACGCGCCAAGGCGTCTAAATAGTAGTGTGGATGACTTGGCTGCTCCTACCGAATATCAATCCATTTTTGATGATAACCCGAATTTGAAACAATTTTTCAATTTGTAATAAATATTTCAATTTGTACTGAAACATCCATTTTTAATGCTTTTACTTGATCTGCACTTTATCATTTTCACTCTTGTGTAGTGTGCGTGTGTGGAGAGGAGATTAATACATAAATATTCCAACTACATCTAAGTTTTGTTTATACTAATCCATGAATATACGCTTCTTACCTTTAATAGGTGATTAGTACATAGTTATTTGGGGTGTCCTATTTGTTGAGAGGAGACTGAATCTCTTCGTCTATCCGAACACTAAGAAATGCCATAATCCTATGGAGCGATGCTCTGCAAATTCCTCCCAACCGTTATGTAGCCAAACATCACCGGTTGAAGTTGTCAATTCCACTTTCCATACCCCACCACTTTCCATACCCCATTCAAAGGTGGAGTTGACAACTTCAACTGCTGATTTTTGGCTACACAACGGTTGGAAGGAATTTGCAACGCATACCTCCATAGGATTATGGTATTTCTTAGTGTTTAGATATGAAGAGAATTATAATTGACACGATTGCCCGGGGTACATTAGTTGGAAGGAGGTGCCATATGAGCTCAAGTTAGCTGTTTGAGTGACACTACAGGTAATGTATTTATATTTATATGTCAATTTCGATTTCGATTTCAATTACGATTTATATTTATCTATATTTGAGGGGCGGATACTAATTTTACTTTATTTCAATTCAGGGGACAGGGAGTGGCCCTAAGGGTAGGCCACATATGCTCTATACTTATGTGGCTATTCGGACGAGAAGGGAAGGATAAGGAGGTGTTCCCGAGCGTCGCGGTACAAAATCTCTTTTCCATGCAAATAGTTTGTAGAATTGAGATAAAATGATGGTGATTTCCATGCAAATAGTTTGTAGAATTGAGATAAAATGATGGTGATGTTGTTTCTTTTGAAATAGTTTCTTATTTGAATATATATTTGCATTATCTTTAGTTTGTTCGGATATATGATGTTTGGAACAGGTACAACGTTGCTATAACAGGTACAAATATACTGCTGGGCAGTGGCAGTGGCCATACTGCCCATCAGTTTTTTTTAATTCTGCCCAGAATTGTCACGGTCATTGACCGTGACAATTTTTTTAAAAAAGGTCACGGCTTTGTCACGGTTATAAACCGTGACAAACGTGTCGCGGTCATTGACCTTGACACGATCGTGACACAAAATGCGAGTTTTTTGTCAAGGTCAATGACCGTGACACGACCGTGACAAAAAAAGTTGTCTCGTCTCGAAATGTCACGGTCATTGACCTTGACAAGGTGAATTTGTCAAGGTCAAAGACCTTGACAAATGGGAAGATTTGGTGTAGTGCGGATCGGTCCGGTTGTGACCGGATCGGTTCTTTTATTCCAGGCTTCATCGGTTCGCTTGCGGTCCGGGGTATACTGGATCTGCATTAAACGGATCGGTCTGGTTGAGGGGCGGACCGGTCCGGCTGTCAGACTTTGATTCCTCTCCTTCTTTTGATATTCGGATCCGTTGATGAATGTATGAATCTTGAATTTCTTCAACGGTGTAACGGCGTGCGACATAATAAATTGTTAATGGACAAAAATGTCCTTACAAATCTCCCCCTATGTCTATGCCGGTACATACATAAAAATAAACATCCGAATTATCAAAACAACTAAAAATACCTATACAAATCTACCCTTCCATGAACCCAAAACTGGAAAGATACAATTGAATAAGACTACAGCGTTTTCTCTTCAATTCTTCAGGAATCTCAACACTTTTCTCATCAGGGTGTGCAATCCAATGATAATCCATGTAGTACCTACATGTAGTACCTACACACATGAGAAAAAGCAAAATACCAAGTGACATATCGAGTTTGAAATGAGATAATATATGATAAAAACATAAGCAACATCTAAAAAACTCCCCCAAAATTCAAACTCCCCCATAATATGATAATTCTTTCTCCCCCTTTTTATGATGTCCCCAAATAGACAAATGAGAAGAATGAATCAAATAAGCAAAATCGGGGTGTCACGGTATACAAAACAGGGCATCAAATGATATGGTAAGCGTGCTCTTTTAAGGAGATGCTCAGAAATAAATGTACAAACTATTTTTGATTTTTCATACAAAGATAGGATACCAATTTGAGAACGCGAGTAGACAAATTGTATCAGAAAGTAAATCCTCGAAAAATCAGGATCACGCGATAAATTAGCGTAACCCGCTCTGATACCAATTTGAGCAAATATGATACAAAAATCACACCATGGATTTAGACTCGAACAACCAAGTCATGGAAATGGAATGGATGGGTGTGAACACATTCGATAGGAAAATCAACTCAATCAATCATATGTGCACGATGCATACGTGTACTCCTAACGAATGAACATCAAAGGTATCCTTAGGTGTAAAAGTTTGTTGAATTTAGATGACATCGTCTTATGAAAATCAACAAATCAGAGTCAAATGATTTCCACACCAATAACGTCTGTTGATACCAAATTTAATCTACTGACGTGGACCAATAATAAGAAGACACGTGTCAATCTACATGGCACAATAACAACGAGGAAGTTTATTTCCCCCGACCAAGTCATGTTCGCTCCGAGCAACAAGGATACCCCGAGGAACTACAACACTCCGAGGAACTCCAGCGCTCCGATGAACTCCTGAACGACGAGCAACTAAGGCGGTTCGAGCTGCATCTCGACCACAGCATTGATTGCCAGATAACCAACAGTTCAAAACTGTTCATTAACTGCTTATCATCTTGACGCACACGCTTGAAGAACATTAAATGAGTTACCCTTTCATATGATAGCCTCAAGGACCTTTCATATGTATATCATTTAATGCACCACCCTTTCATATGTAAGCCTCAGGGCTATAAATACATTGTATCTCCCTCATTCAAAGGGGACCGGAATTTCTTGAGAGAACTTGTAATCAAGAATTCCACAAACACTCAGCAATAACATAACAGTGGACGTAGGTTTTATTCCTAGCCGAACCACTTTAAAAATCTTTGTCTTATTTATTTATCTGTGATTGAAAAATTAGAGCGATCTAGTTTTTTACATCAACAGATTGGCGCCGTCTGTGGGAACGTGTTACAAGCGTTGTTCTCCACCAAAAGCTAAGTTTTTATTTTCTCTACGTATAATCAATTATACATACATCTTTTGATTCAATCATGATTTTTATGTTTATATACATAAATTAATTGTCCGATTTTTATCTGCAAATTGTTGCATATCATGATTTTTAAATCATAACTGTTAGATTTATCCTTATTTAGAAATCTGAAAAATAATGGATTTCATAAATCATAAATTTTTGCTTGATTCTCAAGTTTCAATTTCATATCATGGAATAAATATTTTAAATGATTAAATATACCAATATATACGACGATGATAAGATTTGATCCTTTTCATTGTTGATTTTGAAATAAATTTTGTAAGATATTTGATGTCTATTCAAATTCCCATCATATTTTTAATAAAAGAATGGGAAAAGGTTAAAGACAATCAAAAGTCTTCTCATGGAAATCATGACCCATATATATTCTCTCTCTCTCTTCAAGTTTGAGTCTCTTGGCATTCACAAGTTTAAGTCTCTTTGTATTCATTTTTATGAACTATATACTTAATTTGGTTCATCTTCCATCTATGTCAATAAAGTCAAATTGATTGATTTTTTTTATATAAATTTGGTAATAATTTCGATCATTCACCATATTTTTATCTCTCCAAATTGGGAATAGGAAGGGATCAATATGAAAAATAATTTTCTCTCACCTGAAAAATCATTACCCACCTCTTGTAAAAGAGGATCAGTAAAATAATCATGACCATATCAAGACTGGGAACAAATTTGATATTTTGGCCCCTCATTCATCACATTACAAGGTTTCTTTGACGAAATCACACGATCTAGTGGGTTATATATTTATTCATTTAATTAACATTCTTAAGGCTTAAATTTTACATTGAATGTTATTTTTTGATCTAAAGATTCGAGATATTCTAGTCATCCAACCATATATTCTATAATTTGAGATATCCTTAAATGTTGGTCGGCAACATCCATGTCGTTTGTCGGCAGCAGTAGAATATTGGGGTATTAAAAAAATGCGAAGCACCCCAGATATTTCTTTAAACATGAATTCAGCTTGGGGACAAACAGGGGGGCTTAAGTCTTTTTAACTTGTGATCACCCCAAAAATATTTTTAAAACCAAGTGATAAATAATTTTCAAACAGCAACTTATACCTGATTAGTTGTTGGAGATTAAATAAATTTACAAAAAAAACTTTACATCTTATTTATGATGCATATCTGATAAAAATTTGTACATCTCACACACGTGTGGCACAAAAATATTATTTCATATTTTGAAATTTTTATGCTGATACATATCATATATTGATTGGATGAGTAAATTATTCTCATGACTAATCAATTCAGCCTACACATATGGTAGAGCAAAATATTAATTTTTACAGGCACAAGATTCAATGCCGACGAATGCTGAAGCACATCCATTCAGATGCATATTATATATTCATCTCATCATGGAGCTCAACGAGATACTTATTCAGTTCTGAAGGAAAAGCTACAATATTTATTATATTTCACCCCCAACGGATAGTTGGTCGGGGTCATTCTTATTTATATTCAGGCCCATATATATTGGCTCAAGCACAAATTATTCTATATATCCCTTGGGATTCATATTCTATATTCATCTCAATATGGAGCTCGGCGAGATACTTATTATCATATTCAGCTCTGAGGAGAACTATAACATTTATTATATTTCACCCCCAACGAATTGTTGGTCGGGGTAATTCTTATTTATATGCAGGCCCAGCAAAGTTCTCGGCCATATTCTTATGTTCTGGAAAATATTATTCTTATTCGGCATTCTGCAATTATGCCTCGACAAGATACTTATTCAGCTTTAAGGAGAATTACAACATTCATTCGGATAATTCTTATTTATATTCAGGCCTGACAACGTTCTCGGCCATATTCTTATGTTCTGAAAGATCTTATTCTTGTTCGGCATTATATGATTCTACCTCGACGGATCGGCGAGGCACTTTATTATTTTTAATTATTCTTTATATCTATTTGGATGCATATTCTATTCTCATTTCAGCAAGGATGTCTCCAACATTTATTATATCTTATTCAGCTCCAAGGATATCTCCGGAATTTATTATATCTTATTCCCAGCAATCTGTTGGTCATCGCCGAGGAGGTATCCTTCATTTATTATATCTTATTCCCAACAATCTGTTGGTCATCGCCGAGGAGGTATCTTGCATTTATATTATCTTATTCCCAACAATCTGTTGGTCATCGCCGAGGAGGTATCCTGCATTTATTATATCTTATTCCCAACAATCTGTTGGTCATCGCCGAGGAGGTATCCTGCATTTATTATATCTTATTCCCAACAATCTGTTGGTCATCGCCGAGGAGGTATCCTGCATTTATTATATCTTATTCCCAACAAATCTGTTGGTCAGCGCCGAGGAGGTCTCTAGCATTTATATTATCTTATTCCCAACAAATCTGTTGGTCAGCGCCGAGGAGGTCTCTAGCATTTATATTATCTTATTCCCAACAAATCTGTTGGTCAGTGCCGAGGAGGTCTCCAGCATTTATATTATCTTATTCCCAACAATCTGTTGGTCAGCTCCGAGGAAGTCTTCATCATTCATTATCAATTACCACCAACTCCGATTGGTAGATAAAATCCAACTTCGGTTGGTAGATAAAATCCAACTCCGGTTGGTATTGGTCGATAAATCTCATTTAAAGTTCACATTCCACAGTTGGGGGCTTCTATTACAGATATATTTGGTGGCACATTCTTATATCATCATGCAGTCGAGCATCAAATTCAACCCCGACTAATCATCATTCAGGAGTTATTTTTCTTTCTCAGGAGGAATATTGAAGTTTAGGAGGTATATTGAAGTTCAGGAGGAATATTGAAGTTCAGGAGGTATATTGAAATTCAAAAGGTGTATTCAGAAGTATCAGGACATGATGAAAGAAAGCGATAAGTATTCCACCGAGGAACTCTGACAGATAAGAAATATGAAGACGAGGTACCTACATGGAGATTATATGTAGATGGATCATCTTGCACAGCTGGTTGTGGAGCAGGGATTGTTTTAAACACCCCAGATGATATTGACATGGAGTATGCCTTGAGATTCCAATTCAAAGCTTCCAATAATGAGGCTGAGTATGAGGCTATGATAGCAGGTTTTCATTTGGCGAAAGTCATGGAGGAACGGCAAGTAATTGTTTTCAGTGATTCTCAATTAAATGAATCAAATGATGGGAATATATGCAGTGAAGGGAGAGTTGATGGTCAAGTACCATGCAAAGGTGATGGAGTGATTGATAGAATTTGATGCTATTCAATTGGTGAGGATACCGAGGATGGAGAATGCTAGAGCAGACGCATTGGCCCGATTAGCATCAGCTACTTGTACCGAGCTGCGAAGAACAATACCAATTGAAGTATTAGAAAGTCGGAGCATAGAAGAAGATCTGACGGTGGAGATTATTACCCTTGATTTAGGACCATCTTGGATGGATCCTATCAGGGCATACATTGAAGAAGGAGAATTACCGGAGGACAAAATAGCTGCCAAGAAATTGAAGTATAAAGCTGCTCGGTATGTATTAACTAATGGTATTTTGTATAGACGAGGAATTATGGCAGGTTTGCAGAGATGTGTACATCCCACCGAGGTAAAAGAATTAATTGAAGAAATCCATGAAGGGTCTTGTGGAGCTCATGTAGCAGGTCGAACACTTTTACAAAGAGTGATGACATAGGGATACTACTGGCCGACGATGAGGGCTGATTGTATAGCCTATGCCAAAAAATGTGACAAGTGCCAACGTTTTTCCTCCATCCGACGAACTCCACAAGCATTGCTAACACCAATAACTTCCCCTTGGCCATTTGCCATGTGGGGGATTGATTTGGTTGGACCATTGCCGATGACTCGAGGAAGATTCAAATACCTCGTCATCACAGTAGATTATTTTACTAAGTGGATAGAAGCTGAGCCACTTATTGACATAACATACGAGAAGAAGAGCATCCAGCCCCGAGAAGAATCAAGATGGAGGCACGGCAAGTAATTGTTTTTAGTGATTCTCAATTAAATGAATCAAATGATGGGAATATATGCAGTGAAGGAAGAGTTGATGGTCAAGTACCATGCAAAGGTGATGGAGTGATTGATAGAATTTGATGCTATTCAATTGGTGAGGATACCGAGGATGGAGAATGCTAGAGCAGACGCATTGGCCCGATTAGCATCAGCTACTTGTACCGAGCTGCGAAGAACAATACCAATTGAAGTATTAGAAAGTCGGAGCATAGAAGAAGATCTGACGGTGGAGATTATTACCCTTGATTTAGGACCATCTTGGATGGATCCTATCAGGGCATACATTGAAGAAGGAGAATTACCGGAGGACAAAATAGCTGCCAAGAAATTGAAGTATAAAGCTGCTCGGTATGTATTAACTAATGGTATTTTGTATAGACGAGGAATTATGGCAGGTTTGCAGAGATGTGTACATCCCACCGAGGTAAAAGAATTGATTGAAGAAATCCATGAAGGGTCTTGTGGAGCTCATGTAGCAGGTCGAACACTTTTACAAAGAGTGATGACATAGGGATACTACTGGCCGACGATGAGGGCTGATTGTATAGCCTATGCCAAAAAATGTGACAAGTGCCAACGTTTTTCCTCCATCCGACGAACTCCACAAGCATTGCTAACACCAATAACTTCCCCTTGGCCATTTGCCATGTGGGGGATTGATTTGGTTGGACCATTGCCGATGACTCGAGGAAGATTCAAATACCTCGTCATCACAGTAGATTATTTTACTAAGTGGATAGAAGCTGAGCCACTTATTGACATAACATACGAGAAGAAGAGCATCCAGCCCCGAGAAGAATCAAGCTACACAAGAGGAAATGAAGACCGAGCCAAAGAGAGATCTAGATCTCCTCGTCGGGCAGAAGAAAAACAATAAATGGAGAATGTGTGTTGATTTCACCGATCTCAACAAAGCAGCGGATGCTACCTCGGGACACGAGCTGCTCATGGATACTTACTCCTCTGGCTACCACCAGATCAAAATGAAACCTGAAGACAGGGAACGACATAACAGCGGCTGATGAACAAGGTTTTTGCCGAGCAAATCAGTTGTAATATGGAAGTCTATGTCAACGATATGCTTAACCCGACGAAGTCCACATTTGGAGTACGAGAAGGAATGTTCCTCGGGTACATTATCAACCAGCGAGACGTTGAAGCGAATCCAGAAACGATCAAAGCTCTTTTAGAGTTGCGATCTCCAACGACGAAAGAAGAGGTGCAGAGATCAGATACCCAAAGTAGGAAAAATTGGCATGGGCATTCATTAATACAAGCTGTAGCAGAGTTTACTGATCTTAATACTCCCGAGAAACAAAAGTTGCTCGCTGATCAACCTGTGGATGTTACAGGATGCAATGCAGAAATGGTTGGGAGAATTCCTAATACTCCCGAGAAACAAAAGTTGTTCGCTGATCAACCTGTGGATGTTACAGGATCAACAAAAAGTGCTCTAAGGAGCCATGCTCTACGGAGCCATGCTCTATGGAGCCATGCTCTACGGAGCCATGCTCTAAGGAGCCAAAAAGTGCTCTAAGGAGCCAACCTCCTTTGGTTAGGAGGACAGCTCTACGGAGCAAAAGTGCTATAAGTAGCCAACCTCCTTTGGTTAGGAGGACATGCTCTAAGGAGCCAAAAGCTTTAAGGAGCCAAGAGGTGTACACCAGCATGATCAATGACGGTTGGTAAGATAAAAATATACTCTCATATTACAACTTATGTTGGTCGGGAGGTAAGATTATTACAAAAAGTTCCTCGAAGAACAAAATATTCCAAAATACACCAAGTATAGTTGGTCGGGGATAAAAACCCACTAACTGTAGTTGGTCGACGAGGAGAAATTATTGACCTTAGTTGGTCGGACACATTTTATGAAAATATTTGAAATTGAACCAAGTATGGCTGGTCGGGGATAAAAACCCATCAACTGTAGTTGGTCGACAAGCATAATTTAACAACCTTGGTTGGTTGGAAAAATTTTAACATTTTTATACTCATTACTTTATTATTAAGTGATCGAGCAACGTTACTAATACTTGTAACTTTTTATTACTAAGTTGGTCGATGAACAACACAATATTGTTATCTTTTACATATGCACAGATGTAAAGTATTTTACAAGACAATAGCAATTAAGATTGCGAATAAAAAATGAAAATCTTTCATTAAATCCAAAAAAACAAAATACATTGAGAATGAAAATGTATACTAACTATTACATTGAGATTCCTATTCTATTGGTTTCTTTTCCTTCTACTTTTGAAACAGGTTCCTCACCAGCAGGAGGATCATCTAAAATATAAGAGGAGTTTATGAAGTTAAGACCTTTCAACATTCTGATATTCATCACAGATGATCTATCCGAGAAGCATTAGCCCATTCCCGAGAAGCACTTGCTCGTCCTTGAGAACCTCTTGTTCGTCCCCGAGCAGAGGTAGAAGTCAAAATCAGCATCTATAGCACCGAGCAACATTGCAGAATAAATACTCCATCCTTTCAAGTAACCCATCAAGCATGAAGCATTGGGGGCTTCTGTTGATACCAAATTTAATCTACTGACGTGGACCAATAATAAGAAGACACGTGTCAATCTACATGGCACAATAACAACGAGGAAGTTTATTTCCCCCGACCAAGTCATGTTCGCTCCGAGAAACAAGGATACCCCGAGGAACTACAACACTCCGAGGAACTCCAGCGCTCCGATGAACTCCTGAACGACGAGCAACTAAGGCGGTTCGAGCTGCATCTCGACCACAGCATTGATTGCCAGATAACCAACAGTTCAAAACTGTTCATTAACTGCTTATCATCTTGACGCACACGCTTGAAGAACATTAAATGAGTTACCCTTTCATATGATAGCCTCAAGGACCTTTCATATGTATATCATTTAATGCACCACCCTTTCATATGTAAGCCTCAGGGCTATAAATACATTGTATCTCCCTCATTCAAAGGGGACCGGAATTTCTTGAGAGAACTTGTAATCAAGAATTCCACAAACACTCAGCAATAACATAACAGTGGACGTAGGTTTTATTCCTAGCCGAACCACTTTAAAAATCTTTGTCTTATTTATTTATCTGTGATTGAAAAATTAGAGCGATCTAGTTTTTTACATCAACAACGTCCAAAACTATATAGCGCATTTTCAAGAATTTCAAGGACGTGCAAACCCGTTTTAAATTCTCCAACCAAACTCCCTCATATATATTTTCTTTTAGAGGTAATCTAAATTCTCAAACTTTGGAGAATTGGTGCAAAAACCTAAATGGCCCATATTTTGGCATGAATTTCTTTTTATTGCCTTTCAATTTTTTTCGGGCTCTTTAAACCTCTTTGGACCCCGGATAATAAAATTCCTCCATTTTTTAGGTCCAATTTAACGGTGGCTTAGTATTCGCAAGGCAAAATGAACCTTTCGCAGCCCTTCCCCGTTCTCAAACAAAGCACAAAAACTCACAAAATGGTTTTTATATGCACAATTTCCTTATCAAAATTTATCGCGCTTGGTTCGTTTTAAGGACAGGATTGAAGTGAAAACACCCAACCAACATGTGATCAGACAAGCACAATAATCAAACAAATTCGTGCAAGTGTGCATTAAAGGAAACATGAGTCAAACATGTAGGAAGTAACACTTAATTACATCTTAATGACTCCAAACATTATAAAGCACAAGGATGAATTGACCTATTGCCTCAAAACACTATCAAATAGTCACATGAAAAATGGAATGATGTTGTGACTCGGTCATCCTAAGTGTTCATCCATAAACGGTGCAAACAAAATACAAAAATCTTTTTGGATTTTTCAAATTTTTTATCAAAATAAAATCTTTTTGTATTTTTCAAAAAAAATTCAAAAACAAGAATTTATACAAAAAGTACAAGTCATCACACTCGTAAAAATATATCATGAAACCAAAACTAGTATATGACAAACATGCAGTCACAATTAACCAAAAGACTTCACATGGGGTGAATTACGTGCAAGCAAACGGGAATCGTGGACAAATAAACCATAAGCCTCTAAATCCGATTTTCTAACCCAAATTGATGCGTAACGGAGTGTGGGGGTTTTGGGAATCGAATTTATTCTTTCATTAACCTTCCTAGGTCCATTTAAAAGCTTATAACAAAAGTGTCTAAGATGACCTTGCCTACCGCAATGTGTGCAAGAGTAAATCGGGCGGTTTGTGTTACCTAAAGGTGGCCCTCTCCTCAAATTTATCAGTTGCTCTCTCCGAATTTGCCTAGGTGGGTCTCTCCTAATGATCCTAGGAGGTTCTCTCACGATGTTCCTTTGGGGCGCTTTTTTAACAAACTTAGGTGCCTCTTTCTTAACAATCCTAGGAGGCTCTCTCACACGTGTGGGAATGGGTGCAACATATTTTTCAAGACCAATCCCACCCCTATCAGTTTTGATCTCGACTGTGCCTAAAATCTTATCAAGTTTTTCAGACCTAGACTCCAAATCAAATTTCACTTTACTTGAATCTTTCAATTTCACCTCAAGTTCACCTATCCTAGATTCAAGTACTCGTTTAGAATCCTCAAACTCTAAAAGCTCCTTTTTCATAGTCTCTATCAACCCTCTAAGACTATCTCTCTCACCCTCGACGTACTCAAGCTTCTCTTTCAAAATTTTCACATGAGCCCTAAGTTCTTCAACTAAAAAATCATTATTTTTTATAGCACACTCTTTCAACTGAGCTTTCAATTTCAAATTTTCTTTCTTTGTTTTCAAAGTTTCAGCATAAAGTTCAATGAAAGCAGTTTGCAAGTCATGCTCATCTACACTTTCCTCCTCACTTTCATCCACACTCCCATCACCTTCACTATCATCACTAATCACATGGATGGGAAACTCTCGCCTAGAAGCATAAAAAATTTCTTCTTCGGAATCACAATCACTAAGGGTAGAAACACGAGAAAACCGGTTTATTCAATTTCTTCTTTAAATTTGTGGTACACTCATGTAACGTGTGACCAACACCCTCACAACAAGGACACCTCTCAGATTCGTTTTCAACAGAAGATTTAAAACAAGAGTTCGTGTGAATTTTCCAATTAATTTTTTCAAAAATTTGACATCGAAGATCATCAAAACCATCAAAAGCCATTTTTGTGCAAAATCAGGATCAAAACACAATAACTTAGTGCAACAGGATCTGATACCAATTTGAGAGAGTAGCTACAGCGAAAATATTGCGACTTCTCAAATAAAAACCAATTTTAATTAATCCCAAATTTTAGTTAAATCCTAAGACATGCATCTAGATGATTTATCAAATAAAATATAGCATGCAGGATAAAAACAAACAATTTCAGGAAAAATCCCCCAAAGGGGCAAAACCTTTTATTTTCATTATAATATTGTAACATACAATTTCGGATTACAATGAAAATACAGTGACTAAGAATTACCCTCAGGTATCGGATTCTGTAGTCGGCGGCTGGAAATATCCCTTTCCAGGAGGGCTGCAATGAAGAAGAGAAACGGCTTCTTCACAAGTTTGTCGGCTGGAATTTTCCCTTTCCAGGAGGGTTGCAATGAAGAAGAGAACGGCTTCTCCACAAGGGTTGAACAAACCAAAGTTGTGTTCTTGGGTTACACAAAACGATTCACAAAGGATTGGCAATTGTGTGAATAAAAAACCTAGAGTCTTAGGCTCAATAGGTGAAGACTTAGAGTATTTAGGACTCTGAAAAACGTCTTGAAAAGTCTTAAAAATCAACTCCCCGAAGTTGGCTTTAAATAAGAAAACTTTGAGCCTAAAAAATCTCAATCAGATCTGGCGAAGTTTATCCCAGGGGGACCGGTCCGGCTTGGGGGCGGATCGGTCCGATTGACCGGATCGGTTCTTTTATTCTGAGGCGGATCGGTCCGGTTGTGACCGGATCGGTTCTTTTATTCCAGGCTTCATCGGTTCGCTTGCGGTCCGGGGTATACTGGATCTGCATCAAACGGATCGATCCGGTTGTGGGGCGGACCGGTCTGGCTGTCAGAATTTGATTCCTCTCCTTCTTTTGATATTCGGATCCGTTGATGAATGTATGAATCTTGAATTTCTTCAACGGTGTAATGACGTGCGACATAATAAATTGTTAATGGACAAAAATGTCCTTACAAATATATATAAATTCGTAATTCAATTGTAGAAGTATTGTTGAGTTTTTTTAAGAATCTTATTTGGTATTTATTTTTTATGGGAGCATTACGATTTTTTCTCCGAGTTTAGATTTATTGATCCATTTTGAAGGAGGGTCATGGTGACCTTCTTACATGATGATTGAAACATTTTAAATTGTAGAACTCAATTCAGGGGCGGATCTACATGGGGTCGAGGCGGCGGAGCGGGGGTCCTCCCCAACCATTATCGCTATCTAATGATTACTAACGAAGTATGGCCGTGACTCACGGCCTTTGCCCATGACAAAATCTGGGCAAATTGGCCACAACTTTTTTTTTTTTTGTGATAAAATTCAGATAAATTAATGACAATCTTTGTCTGTGACAAACTCTGGTTTGATATTTCAATCCTGGGAAATATTTGTCACGGTTCAAGTCGGTGACAATTGCACATAAGAAAATTGTAACAGTCTTATTCAAAAGAAACATGTTAATGATGTTGTCGTTCCTAAAAACATTTGTCACGATTACTGCAAGTGGAAATTGCATTTGATTAATATCTAATAATTTTCTCTATGACAAAATAATAGTGGGACAAAATTTTCGTGTACGTTTTATTACTCCAAAAATTTGACTTGACTTGTGGTAGGTACAAATTTTGTTATAAGTATATTGGATAAAAATATGAACAAAACATTTATGCAATTTATTACATTTTTTACCCTTACAAATATGTATTTCTGCCCCGTCAACAAAATTTCTAGATTCACCACCAATTTAATTTAACTATTTATTTACCATCTTAATGTTTAGACCAATCATACGTCAAAATAATAGATGTTAAATTTGGACTCTATTTCTCCCCCTTTGTATTGTGGATCCGCAATTTGTCCTTTTTTTTTTCATCGTTAATAAATTTTCATGGATCTTAAGTAAAGCTTCATATGCTTTCCACACAAGTCAGCATTTGTGATACTTTGGTGGTAAAAAATATCCTATTAACTAGTGATCAGACTTCTTAAGTCCATTACTTTTCACTATTTACCCACTTGTTTTAAAAGTCTAAAATATCATAATGGGATTACTATGTGTGCTTTGTATATATCACATATACAGTAAAAAGGGTCTTGTATACGGTAAAAATATCGACATACATCAAATAATTTATATATTATACATAAAATTACTTGTACATTAATAGACAATATATACATTAGCAAAATAAATTGCATGCGCGCTAGAAAATGTGTATATTAGCAAGCAGTGTAGTTTCTAATATGACAGTTTCTCTCCTTTATGTTTGTCTCTATACTTGTGTTCGTAATTCCAATCATCAATTTGAAAAACCAAAAGTATATAATGTTACAGGATATTTGGTGTTACCATAATATAATGTGTCCTGGTAATAATTGAGTGAGTCATGGAAACATTGAAAGGAACCCTTTTCGCTTGCTTGCAAGAAAAGAGAAGTACGAGATACTTAAATATACAAATAAGAACAACATGAGTGAAAAGAAAAATCAAAGTATTATATGCTCTAAAACCGCTTCACGTCACCTACTGATCAAAGATATCTAAGCATTGTGCAATTGTATGACTTTTTTCCATGTAATTCTATGTCCCGCTTCTTGAGCATATTTGAGGTGATAAAGAAAGGAAGCAGGCATTTATTTTGGGTGCATAGTCCTTCACAACGGTCTACTATCATGAAATATTAAATAAAATTCAACATATTAGATTATCGAGATTCTTAATAAAGAAAATGTAAAAACTGTGTACCTGAATTCATATTGGTAATTGAAACTTGGATTGGAGCTCTTCCATAAACTAATTGTTGGGATACAGCCGTTAAAGCTGTTATATGTGCAAACTTTGAAAATGACCTTTGTTGTTTGCCCACATCGGTAAGGAGCCAAGTTTTGTAGTGTTATATTTACAATTTTTGTGGAACAAATGGACAAGCCATTTGGACATTAGATGTTTTGTGTGTATGGGTGGGGGACTTATTGGGCCAAGTCACGCGCGCGCCGCCGCCGTCCTTCAGACCCGGGCCTGGGTCTTGGGCTCATTAAGAAATAATTTTTTGGACAAATTAACTAACGATTTTTTGAGCTTTAAAAATTATTTTTAACGTTTTTTTAATTCCGAAAAAAAAACGTGTTCTATTCCGAGTTGATTTTTTCAACCCAGTTGCCCACTTCTTTCCAGAATTTTCTCTCCACGTTTTTTGTCCAACGTCTCTTTTTTTGTTGCCCCATAAAAGAGGTATTCCACCTTCGTTTGTTTTGACAGACCTGTTCTGCCTTTTGCAAACACAAAACTCCTTCCGATTTTTTTTCTCCTGCACTGGAATAATAAATCCTCACCAGATTTATTATTAGACTCGAGAAATTATTACGAATGGATGTACATGGACCGGATTGATTCTTGTGCTTTATCAGTCCGTATTTTATTTATTGTAGGCTGTTTTATCCTGGGGGTGACGAGGCAATTGTGACTGTCAGCACATATTGGGCAGAGCCGCGAAACACCTTAAAGAGAGCGACATTGTCCGCGTCTCAACCGTGTTCTAGACTGTACCTGCTTCCGGGATTTCTTATACTTTCTGTTTCAGATTTATTTGCTCCAAAATTGGATAATTTCGTTCCTTAATTTTGCATTTATTTTAATACTGCTACAACAATTTTAATGTGTCTGTTATTCTGCTATGGACGAAATTAACTCTAACAACCTTAACAAGCCTTTTAAATATGAAGGCCAACATTTTAAACGTTGGAGCAAAAAACAGTTATTTTATTTAACTACGAAAAAGGTTGCGTCATGTATTCAATTTGACAAACCCATAGTAAATAATCCACCAACTGTTGAGGAAAGCAAAACAATTAGAACTTGGGAGGAAAATGATTTTCTGTGCAAGAACTATATTTTGAATGCTCTAAATGATGAACTTTATGACTATTATGCCAATTATAAAACTGCGAAAGATGTTTGGGATACACTTTTAAAAAAATATGACACGGAGGAGGTGGGTGCTAAAAAATATGCCGTCAGCCGTTATTTGAAATTTCAAATGACGGATGACAAATCTGTTGTTACTCAAACCCATGATTTGCAAATGATTGCCTATGAAATTATTTTCGTGGGCATGGCTTTAGATGAGCAATTTCAGGTGGCTGTAATTATTGATAAATTGCCTCCACTGTTCAAAGAGTTTTAAAATATTTTGAGCATAAGTCTAAAGAATTTTCACTAGAGTCACTCATTACTAAATTGAGAATTGAGGAAGAATCCCGAAAACAGGACTACAAAGATGAAATTCTTCTTGTGTCTAACAACAAAAATCAGAAAAAGAACCACACTCTAGTTGTTTTAAAGGCAAACGAAAAGAGCCACAACCAGAATTTCAAAAATCAGACTCAAACTCAGAAATAGAATAAGAACTCTGGAAATGGACAGTCTATTAACTTGAGACAGCTTCTCTGTTTCAAGTGTGGAAAGCTTGGCCATATGGCTCGCAAATGTCGCAATGTGCCAAACGCACAAGCGAATTTGATCGAAGAGGACCTATGTGCTATGGTTTCAGAAATCAACATGGTTAGCGGTGCCGAAGGGTGGTGGTTGGATACTGGCGCTTCCCGCCATATCTGTTATGACCGTACTCTGTTTAAGACTTATTCTGAGACTGTAGATAAGAAGGTGTTGTTGGGTGATTCTCGCTCCACTGAGGTTACTGGTACTGGAAATGTGGAATTAAAGTTCACTTCGGGAAAGACTGTTATTCTCAAAGATGTTCTTCACACTCTTGAGATAAGAAAAAATTTGGTTTCGGGTTATCTTCTCAACAAAGCTGACTTTACTCAAACTATTGGTGATGATTTATTTACTTTGACCAAAAATGGAATTTTATAGGCAAGGGTTATGCCACTGATGGGATGTGTTGATGTAAAAAATTAGATTATATCTAATTATTTAATCACAGATAAAATAAATGAGACAAAGTAGTTTTAAAGTGGTTCAGCCTTATAAGAATGGCCTACGTCCACTATTTCTATTATTAATGACTGTTTGGGAATTCTCGATTACAAGTTCAATCAAGAAATTTCAGTCCCCCTACAATGAGGGTCATACAATGTATTTATAGCCCCGAGGCTGTAATGTGGAAGGGTAATACATTAAATGTTGTACATGTGAAAGGGTAATGTATTAAATGCCCCTTAAGTATATACATATGAATGATAAGCATTTAATGAACAGTCAAACTGTTGGTTATCCTGCTATTAATGTTTTGTTCGAGGTGCAGCTCGGACCGCCTAAGCTGCTCGGATCGCCTAAGTTCCTCGAAGAGATCTTGTAAGTCGGAGCGTCTGAGTTGGTCGGGGAAGCAGTGTTCCTCGTTGTAGCATGGTTCCTCGGAGCGTCTGAGTTCCTCGAAAATGTTTGTTGTTGCCACGTAGATTGTCACGTGTCTTCACCCAATTGAGCCATGTCAGCAGACTAAATTTGGTATCAACAGAAGCACCCAATGTTTCATAGTTCGAAATTTGAGGAGTGTGGAACATTCTTTCTCGATGTATGGCGGATTTAAATGGTTATCCTGAAATTTAGGAGTGTTTCCTTTGTATTTATTTTTCCTTCCAAATTTGTAGAATCAGGCTTTTTTGAATTTTTATAACCGCCTCGATCTCCGCGCACTTTTTGTCCTTCCATCCGCCGGTAGCGTAATCGTTTCTTTTTGTAATCATTAACTTTACCGTTTCCCAAGGCAAAGTATTTAAACGCTACAGAAAATCCCATCGTCTTCTACTTTTTCAAATTTGTATCTTCGAGTTTTCCACCGTCTCTTTTTCTCCTGTGCACTCATCTCTTCCATCGTTCGTTGTCAACATACCCATTCTTTTTCTGTAAGATCTTCTTCCTTCTTCTTTATTTCCTTTATTCATCATGGTTTACCTTGTTGAATCTCTTGATAAATTTCGTTCTGATTTTGCTATTCCTTCATGGGTTGTTCTGAAGGAACTTTCTGAACCTTCTGATTATTTTCGTTTGGCTAAGGGACATTGGTTCCCCAGTCTCTTTGTTGCTGAGTTTGGATTTTCTTTTCCTCCGAACCCTCTATGTCTGGAATTTTGTCAATACTTTGACGTGGTTCCTGCAAGAATAGCCCCCAATACATGGAGAATAGTTAATGGGGTTCATAGGCTAAATCAAATTCATGGAACTCGCATAGGAATTCCAGAAATCATGTTTTGTTATAGATGGGCTGTTGGTGATAATACTTTTTATTTAAAAACTAGATTTTTAAATAGGGCTTTAGTGGTCAATCTCCCAGATGCCAATAGGGACTATTTTGAGCACGGGGTTGTTATAAAAAATTGGCAACACGCTCCTTTATCTGGAGATGAAGTGTATCAGGGTCCCAGATGCCCTCCCAATGGCAATGGGATAGGTTATTTTTATTTCATTTTATTTATTTTGAGATTATGCTTCCTTTATGTTTGATAAAATGTGCCACTGACATTTTAATGTTTATTTATTTGCAGTTGACAACAAAAGAAAGTGTCCAAAAGAGGCAGACGTTAATATAAGGCACTTAAAACTTATCTGGAGTTTGCATCAGACTTTTGCCGACGAACATATTAGGTCAGCTTCATATCTGCTTCAGTACAAGAGTTACACAACTTCTTTTACTGCTCGTCCAGTGATAAGCGACGCAGAGCCAGTACCAGCTTCTACCAGTTCTTCGCCTGAGTCACACGTTCCTTTAAGTGAAAGGATGAAGAAAAGAAGACCTCCCACCCTTTTCGAGAAACCTGCCTCTGGTGCTGGAGAGGCAAAAAGAAGTAAACATGACTTCCCAGAAGGGACAAAGAAAATTGATGCAGCCCCTCCAGCTGCTCCTGCGAAGGTTGCCGAGAAGCCTTCAGTGGCTCCGAGCAAGGCTGCTGCTCCAGGCGAGGTGATTGTCATATCCAAGAGTTCTTCCTTGGTCGAAACTATTCTTGTTCCTCCGAGGAGGCTGAAGAAGAGCTCCTCGATCAATTTGGCTGACACCGTCTCTTAGCCCCCAACTAGTGGAGTTCCCACTTTTGTTCCCCCGAGCTCTGCTATGAGCTCGGTGAAGACTTGGATCATTCTCGAGATCCAAGGTATTGAAGAAAACCTTTCTCAGGACACAGTTACCACATTGGCAGCTCGCCACATTGCTTCTGTAAGTCCTATTGTTTTGAACTTTTCATTTTTCCTTTGTTATATCTGTCTCTGACTTGCTTTCATTTTCTTTTCACAGTTGGTGAGCTGCTTTAATACAATTTTGAAGAAGGATGAAGCTATTAAAGCTTTAAGCTCCTCGTCTGGTGTGGAGGAAGCTCTGATGGGTCTGACACGATCTTTGGAAGATTCTCGTCAGAAGCATGATGCTGAGAAGGCTGCTTGGGAGAAGAAAATTACCTCCACTGAGCAGGAGAAGGCTCAAGTTGAAGTCTTCAAGGAGTTTCTGGCCAGGATGGAATTATTGTCTTCTCATGATACAAAGCTGTTACAGCAATGCAATGAATATTTTAAGGTTGGTCACACAGATCTGAGTGCAGCACAAATCGTCGACATCCTCGGCCAAGATGCTTTGGAACAGGCTGAAAAACGTTGCTAATGCCGTTTAATACAAGATTAAACTGTATAAGCAACTCCGAGCTGTTTGTTGGAGAAACCCTTTTCTTTTGAAAATAAAAATTATAAACAACAAGATGTGTTTACAAAAAACTTATGTACGAGAGTAATCAAGACTTTGTAATCAGTTTTTAAAACAAGACAGTTTTAAAAATCAGCACACTATAGACTGAGATGAGGAGATGAAGAAAATCAAACACACAGTTTTTAACGTGGTAAAACCTCTCCCAACAGAGGAAACATCCACGGTGACTTCTAAGTCACAAAAACAAAAATCCACTAATAACAAATAATAGTTACAAACAATACAATATACATGCACACAAATCAACCTATTTTAAGTTTAGGAATATACCCCACTTGGTGTCCTTCTAACTTCTCATAGATCTGATTGTTGATGATGTTCTTCCAGTTTGATAACTTCCTTTGCTTTAGCTTCCTTATGTCGACTCAATGATCTTTGATCTTATACACAACACTTCCAGTGTAGTAGTGCGTTAAGTGTTTGTGAAGTGATTCATATCACATGCATGAACTCACACACACTTAGATTTACAGACAGTCCTAGAAAAATTACATATAAAGTCTATATGCTGTGATTTTATTTTCTTTCCTTCTTACAGAACTAAAAACCTGTTTGACCTTTAATATAACCCAGATTCCACGGATATCTCGCTTCAAAATCGGTCAAGATCTTAATCAATCTTGGTTTTAAAAATATTTTTGAGATTGAAAATCTCCAAGTGTGAATCCAACTAGGTCAAGGTTAAGTTTCGTAAGAATAGAAACCATAAAACATTTTCAAAACCAAATCAGTAAAGATTTTGTTAAATCAAGTAAGAAATATGCAGATCTAGTGAAAATGTAACATGCAGAATGTAGATCTAAAGTTTCTATGAAAAAGAAACACAGATCTTCACACGAATGTCTAAGTTGTAAACAAGATCATAGACAAAGAGGTTACAGCTTCAAATGAACAAACCACTCTCTCTCTCAAACACTCAAGGTTGTGTTTGGGGTTAGGTGTATACGAAGGTTTGATTCAGAAAAATGAAGTGTTTAAGGTTAGGGTTTGGTTTTTTGGCTAACACAGTTTCTTTCTCTCTCTTATCTCTTTTCTTTTCTCTCTTCTCTCTCACTTCTCTCTATTTTTTTCTCTCAGAAATGACGAATGCCCAAAAGTCTTGAAAGTCTGAGAAGTGGAGGGTTTATATAGGGGTGAGGGAAGGTTCTGGAACGACGAAGGGAATCAATGGCTGAGATCAAGTCTTTCTAACTTTGACTTGATCCAAGGGTTATGAAATAGCGGTGGTTAAGATGGTTGTGATTGGTTCATAGATATAGCACCAGGATTAACTAAAAACACATGCAGACCATCGATTAGGAATGATCCAACGTTCAGCAATGCACCAGGCAATCCTCTCACAAAACAAACACAAATAAATGCAACTAGCAAGTGACAAGTGTTGGCATGTGATAGGTGTTCAAACGCGCGTCTAAAATATTTACAAGCAGCCCCCCTGAAGTCTTTAGCGCATTTATATCCTACCCAATCAAACATTTCAGTGAAAACTGAAGTTTTCAAAATAGAATATTAACCCCACAAATTTTATAAACACATTTTTATTAATGAAAACATTATGTAAAAAATGTTTAAAAATTCCCAAAAAATAATTAAAACCACATTTTAAGGGGAATTAATCACACAATCAATTTTAAGCAATATATACACATGAATGCACTTCTAATTGTGTGTAGTGTGATTCAATTTATACCTTCATGGATCATTGAAGAGGATTAGAGAGATAAGTTCTGAGGCTTTTTGGATTCTAGGATGGACAACCAATTTTGTCACTATTTCCAAACTAGTTGAACACTTATACAGTATAGACTTAAGTAAGTCAAAGGTATAAGGTGCTTCAATATCCCCCTTTGGAAATATGAGACAAAATCTCCTTTGAGTTAGCTTAAAACTCGTAGGGAACCAAAAAAAATAAAACCTAGTCCTATACAAAAGATACTATCTACCCATTTCCTAGAAAGTCAAAAATTACACAACTCAACTATTTACAAAATTTTACACTAGAAATGGTAGACAATCAGTAGAAGAGATTCCTGCAAATATGCACACTAAGATCAAGCAGTTTAGATGAAATGTGAACAAAACATTGAACCCGTAAGACTCAAATTTCTCCCCCATTTTGTCTCAAATAGACAAAGGGTAAAAATTAAGGTCTTAAGAGTTTAATCAGCGCATACCATACCTATAGAATTTCGCAAATACAGAAATCTATTATAGTCTAAAGGTTTAGTGAACATGTCTGCAAGTTGCAGATCAGTAGGCAGGTAATGAATTTCTAATTCCTTAGTTTCAACAAGTTCGCGTATAAAATGATGCCTTATTTTAATATGCTTAGTTCGCGAGTGTTGAACCAGGTTTTTAGATATGTTAATGGCGCTTTGATTATCACAATACAATTGTAATTGATCTTCTTTAATCCCATAATCACTTAACATCTGTTTTATCCATAACAATTGAGCACAACAACTTCCTGCTGCTATATATTCGGACTCAGCCGTAGATAAAGATGTGCAATCCTGTTTTTTGCTACTCCAACCAACTAAATTATTGCCGACATAATAACAGGCACCTGATGTACTTTTACTATCATCAGTACAACCGGCCCAATCAGCATCAGTATACCCTATGATGGTGCTACAGGTATCCTTAGTGTACCTAAGTCCAAGATTAAGAGTGCCTTTTATGTACTTTATTATACGTTTTACACTCAATAAATGGCTCTCTTTAGGGTTATTCTGGTAACGAGCACACAGACATACAGTATACATTATGTCTGGTCGTGAGGCAGTTAGATAGAGTAGGCTACCAATCAAACTACGATACAGTGTGGAATCAACTGACTTTCCATTTTCATCTTTACATAATTTAACAGTAGTACTCATAGGCGTTTTGGCAACTTTAGCATTATCTAAACCAAATTTCTTAACAAGATCTAAGGCATACTTAGGTTGAGAGACAAATAGTCCATCAGAATTCTGTTTCACTTGAAATCCTAAGAAAAGTTGTAGCTCCCCCATAAGGGACATGTGAAATTCCTTATGCATAATAGCAGAAAAAGATTTAACTTCAGAGTTTGAAGTTGACCCGAAAATGATGTCGTCTACATAGACTTGGGCTATAATAATGTTTTTGTCAAAATGTTTGACAAAGAGAGTCTGGTCATTTCCTCCTCTCTTAAAACCTTTATCCAATAAAAAGTTGGAAAGGCGTTCATACCAAGCTCGAGGAGCTTGTTTTAAGCCATACAAAGCCTTTTTTAGACGAAAGACATGGTCAGGGTATTTAGGATCAATGAACCCTTTGGGTTGTTCTACATATGTTTCTTCTAACAGAATTCCATTGAGGAAGGCAGATTTGACATCCATTTGGTAAAGTGTAAATTTTAAGTGACACGCTATGGCGAAAAGAAGTCGAACAGATTCAAGACGAGTGACAGGGGCAAAAGTCTCGCTAAAATCTATTCCTTCTATTTGAGAGTAGCCTTGAGCAACTAGTCTAGCTTTGTTTCTAAGGATGATCCCATTTTCATCAGATTTGTTCTTAAAAATCCAACGTGTCCCAATAACATTTTTGTTTTGAGGCCGCGGTACAAGATACCAGACATCGTGAATGACAAATTGTAAAAGTTCTTCCTGCATAGCAGAAATCCAGTGTGTGTCATTCAATGCTTCATTAACATTTTTCGGTTCCACAAGGAAGACGAAACATGCATAATTAGCATAATTTCTTAACTGGGATCTAGTACGAACTGGCTCATTAGGATTACCGACCACGTTGTCAATGGGATGATCTTTAGAGACCCAACCAGGTACTTCTGGACTCTCACTAGGTAATGAGTCATCTATTTCTGGTGAATCAGTTTTGAAATCATTTTCAGATTCAACCACAATAGGTGATTCAGATATCTTATTTCGACAATAGTGTCGCTTACAATTACATTTATCGATTCCATAAGGGCCTTAGTACGCAGATTGTATATACGATAAGCACGACTGTTTGGGGAGTATCCTAAGAAGATGGCTTTATCACCACGTGTCTCGAATTTAGACAGATGTTCTCTGTCTTTACAGACATAACACTGACTTCCGAAAGTTCTTAGATATTTCAGATTAGGCTTCTTACCATACCACAACTCATAAGGGGTTTGTTTAGAGCTTTTCCTAAGGTAAACCCTATTAATGATATGACATGCAGTTCTAATAGATTCTACCCAGAAGTATTTAGGTAGAGATTTGGCATGCAACATGACACGTGCCATATCTTGAAGATTTCGGTTTTTCCTTTCAGCAATACCATTATGCTGAGGAGTTTTAGGGGCACTAAATTCATGTTTGTAACCGTTGTAGTCACAATATTCAACTATTCTTGTGTCTATGAACTCTCCCCCTCTATCACTACGAATACGATTGACTTGAGTGTCCTTCTCATTTTCAATTCTTAGTAAAATTTTCAAAAAATTCTGAAACGTGTCAGATTTTTGTTTCAAGAAGGCAACCCAAGTGAATCGTGTGAAATCATCAACCATGACAAGGATATAACTGTGTCCACAAAGGCTAACAGTTCTAGAGGGACCAATAAGGTCCATATGGATGAGATCTAGAGGTCTAGAGGTGAGAATGTCTTTAACCTTTTTATGCGAAGTCTTAACTATTTTTCCTTCCTGGCAATGACCACAGACAACACTTGAAATAGGTTTAATTTTAGGAATTCCTCTAACAATCTCTTGACTAGACAATCTACCAAGGATATCATAACTTAGGTGACCCATACGATTATGCCAGATTTCATTGTCATCCATTCTGACAATGTTACAGGTTTCAGAACTAGTCTTGACTATATAACAATTGTCAGGTGTTCTAAATCCTGTAATAATGCATTCACCTTTATCATTTAGAATTTTACAATTGTTCTTTGAAAAGGTGACTGTATGGTCAGATTGTGATATACTTAGGAGGTTGGCTTTAAGGCCTTTAACTAATAGAACATTTTCGAGAACAGGCATTCCTTCTTCTTTTAGGGTTCCTTTACCTATGATCTGAGATGAAACTCCGTCACCAAAAACTACTTTCCCACCAGCAAATATGGTTTTGTTTAAAAGTTTGGTTTCATCTCCTGTCATATGTTTGGAACATCCTGAATCTAAATACCAACCAGAAGAAGTGTGTTAAGCTTTTAAGGCAGTGATAACAATGTTACACTTCATTTGGGGTAAAAGATCATCTTTTCTAACCCAAATAGCTCTAGTTTTAATTTTGCGCAAGTTTGCCCTCATTTGATAAAATTTTCGAGAAACAACTTTTTGTCGAAAAACATTTGAAACAGCAAACTGATTATTATGGAAAATTTGAGCTTTTGGTTTAGGAAAGTTTCTGGGAGCCTTTCTCTTAAATGAACTCTTAGTTTTGGTCTTTCTATTTCTGTAGTTAGAGTTCTTATTAGGTTGTCTTGGAAGGACATAATGGTTACGATTTACCTAGAATAGTTAAAGTTCTTGTAGACAGAAGTGTTGTACACAGGGGTGTTTAGACGCCTAGCATAACAACCTTCAAAGGAATGACCATAAATGTCACAGTGCGAGCAATATTGATTGCTTGAGGGATGAATTTCCTTAGGAAAACTTCTAAAAATGGGTTTAACAGCATTCTGTTCAGTAGTGCTATTCCTAGGAGGGATGGTTTTAACGGTAGAATCAGCCTTTCTGATCAAAGGACATACGTATTTAGTCTTAAGTGCAGTATCAGCCTTAGAATTACTAGACTCTCCAATGTCTTTCTGTTGTTGCTTTTGATCAAATTCCTTTTTAATAAAATGAAAATCTGGACATGTGTCAATTGGTCTTATGCCCCCAGACACAAACTTAATAGGTTCAAGATTTGTAGTTTGTGGTTTGTTCTTAGGGCAAAATCCAATACCGGTTCTATCATCAGAATTGGTCTTGGAGTCAACAACAAAGTCAGTAAAACAATTTGAATTGTTTTCAAACTTAGAATTTTTTTTGAAAACAGTAGCTGTCTTTGTTTTTGCTTCCTCCAGTTCTAATAATGTTCCCTTATATTTCATTTCCAGGGTTTCATTAGTTTTAGTCAACTCTTTTAATTTTTGATCAAAAGTTTCAATTTCAGATTGATGAGACAGACACTGGTTAGTGTACTCTTCGGCATTCAGCTTCACAATAAGACTTAGATCATCTAATTTCTTAGTCAGGTCTCTAACAGTCTTTTCCAGTCTAGTGCTTTTTTTAAGAGTTTTAGCATACAAAGTATGGATATCTGGGAGGTCATCTGTGTCTGAGTCGCTAAGTGAAGTGTGTGTAGTGACCCCTAACGATTCAGTTTTAGTACTCACGCACCCATTTGCATCGTCATTATCGAGATCACTTTGACTCACACACACGGTAGTAGAACTAGCAACATTTTTAGATAATAAAGCATCTAGGCCAGTCAAAACAGTATTCACACAAGCAAGAGTAGGAGCATCATTATCACACACAGGCATATCATCATTGTAAATGATCTTAGCATAAAAGGACATGCAAGGGTCAAGTACATTTGATGATCAAGTTCCTCTTCATCAGAGTCACTTGAATCATTCCAAGTTTTACAGACATTGGCTCTATTGTGTGTGTTGGCTTTATTCAGATTAACTCTGCAATCGTGAGCAATGTGACCTAGTTTCCCACATCTAAAACATTCAATCTTTTTAAGGTCTCTAGTGGGTCTGTAGTTATTATCCTTAGGATGTTTGTCAAGACCTCTCTCATGGGGTTTGGGATTAGACAGAGTAGGATAATTAGGCTTGCCTTGTTTAGTTGCCTGTTTGTTTCTAAATTTAACAATTTTCTTAAATTGTTTAGACATTAAGGCAATCTGATTATCTAGTTTGTCTATATCACACTCCTCATCAGAGTCAGAGTTGATCAAATTAGTCTCAAGTTTAGATATCTTAGAGGCAAAACTCAAGTTAGAGTTGGGCTGTTTTCTTTGTGAATGATTTAATTGTTTCTTAAAGTCTAATTCCATTTCCACAGTCCTGAGTTTGCTACTGAGTAACTCAGGGGTAAGGTTTTGATCACTCATTTCCTCAATAGCATACCTCTTGCTGTCAAACTTTTGTGGTAATGATCTTAGAATTTTAGAGACAATTTCATTCCTATCATAAGTTATACCATTAGCATGCAACTTGGTGACTATATCAGTTAAGTTCATGTAGAAATCATCAAAAGACTCAGAGTCCGACATAATCAAAGAGTTGTACTACTTGATAAGCATTTGAGTTTTAGCAGCTTTAACTCTTGAGTCTTCTTCATGGGCAGTGATTAATGTGTCCCAAGCTTCCTTAGAAGTGGCACAAGATGAGATTCTTTTGAACTCATACTCATTAATATACATAAAGATGGCATTCTTGCCTTTATTGTTATTTCGAGAAATAGTTTTCTCTTCTTGTGTAAACTCACTTAAGATTTTCTTTACCCTCTCATCACTTCCTTCAGTGGCTGGTTTAGTAGGATAAGTGTATCCGTTTTCAATAATGTCCCAGACATCATCTCCTAAAGTCCCTTGGATGAAGGCAACCATTCTTACTTTCCAGTAAGCAAAGTTGTTTCCATCAAAGAGTTGAGGTCTGGACAGATTACCAAACCTTTCATTCTTCTCGTCCATAGTTAGGTTTTTCAGAAAACGATTTCAGAAACACAAGATCTTTTTGAAATAAAAGTTAACAGGGCTCTGATACCAATTGAAAAACGTTGCTAATGCCGTTTAATACAAGATTAAACTGTATAAGCAACTCCGAGATGTTTGCTGGAGAAACCCTTTTCTTTTGAAAATAAAAATTATAAACAACTAGATGTGTTTACAAAAAACTTATGTACGAGAGTAATCAAGACTTTGTAATCAGTTTTTAAAACAAGACAGTTTTAAAAATCAGCACACTATAGACTGAGATGAGGAGATGAAGATAATCAAACACACAGTTTTTAACGTGGTAAAACCTCTCCCAACAGAGGAAACATCCACGGTGACTTCTAAGTCACAAAAACAAAAATCCACTAATAACAAATAATAGTTACAAACAATACAACATACATGCACACAAATCAACCTATTCGAAGTTTAGGAATATACCCCACTTGGTGTCCTTCTAACTTCTCATAGATCTGATTGTTGATGATGTTCTTCCAGTTTGATAACTTCCTTTGCTTTAGCTTCCTTATGTCGACTCAATGATCTTTGATCTTATACACAACACTTCCAGTGTAGTAGTGTGTTAGGTGTTTGTGAAGTGATTCCTATCACATGCATGAACTCACACACACTTAGATTTACAGACAGTCCTAGAAAAATTACATATAAAGTCTATATGCTGTGATTTTGTTTTCTTTCCTTCTTACAGAACTAAAAACCTGTTTGACCTTTAATATAACCCAGATTCCACGGATATCTCGCTTCAAAATCGGTCAAGATCTTAATCAATCTCGGTTTTAAAAATAGTTTTGAGATTGAAAATCTCCAAGTGTGAATCCAACTAGGTCAAGGTTAAGTTTCGTAAGAATAGAAACCATAAAACATTTTCAAAACCAAATCAGTAAAGATTTTGTTAAATCAAGTAAGAAATATGCAGATCTAGTGAAAATGTAACATGCAGAATGTAGATCTAAAGTTTCTATGAAAAAGAAACATAGATCTTCACACGAATGTTTAAGTTGTAAACAAGATCATAGACAAAGAGGTTACAGCTTCAAATGAACAAACCACTTTCTCTCTCAAACACTCAAGGTTGTGTTTGGGGTTAGGTGTATACGAAGGTTTGATTCAGAAAAATGAAGTGTTTAGGGTTAGGGTTTGGTTTTTTGGCTAACACAGTTTCTTTCTCTCTCTTCTCTCTTTTCTTTTCTCTCTTCTCTCTCACTTCTCTCTTCTCTCTCACTTCTCTCTTCTCTCTATTTTTTTTCTCTCAGAAATGACGAATGCCCAAAAGTCTTGAAAGTCTGAGAAGTGGAGGGTTTATATAGGGGTGAGGGAAGGTTCTGGAACGACGAAGGGAATCAATGGCTGAGATCAAGTCTTTCTAACTTTGACTTGATCCAAGGGTTATGAAATAGCGGTGGTTAAGATGGTTGTGATTGGTTCATAGATATAGCACCAGGATTAACTAAAAACACATGCAGACCATCGATTAGGAATGATCCAGCGTTCAGCAATGCACCAGGCAATCCTCTCACAAAACAAACACAAATAGATGCAACTAGCAAGTGACAAGTGTTGGCATGTGATAGGTGTTCAAACGCGCGTCTAAAATATTTACAAGCAGCCCCCCTGAAGTCTCTAGCGCATTTATATCCTACCCAATCAAACATTTCAGTGAAAACTGAAGTTTTCAAAATAGAATATTAACCCCACAAATTTTGTAAACACATTTTTATTAATGAAAACATTATGTAAAAAATGTTTAAAAATTCCCAAAAAATAATTAAAACCACATTTTAAGGGGAATTAATCACACAATCAATTTTAAGCAATATATACACATGAATGCACTTCTAATTGTGTGTAGTGTGATTCAATTTATACCTTCATGGATCATTGAAGAGGATTAGAGAGATAAGTTCTGAGGCTTTTTGGATTCTAGGATGGACAACCAATTTTGTCACTATTTCCAAACTAGTTGAACACTTATACAGTATAGACTTAAGTAAGTCAAAGGTATAAGTGTTTATAAAATGTTTAAAAATTCCCAAAAAATAATTAAAACCACATTTTAAGGGGAATTAATCACACAATCAATTTTAAGCAATATATACACATGAATGCACTTCTAATTGTGTGTAGTGTGATTCAATTTATACCTTCATGGATCATTGAAGAGGATTAGAGAGATAAGTTCTGAGGCTTTTTGGATTCTAGGATGGACAACCAATTTTGTCACTATTTCCAAACTAGTTGAACACTTATACAGTATAGACTTAAGTAAGTCAAAGGTATAAGGTGCTTCACAGGCAATTAAAGCTTACCAATAATTGAAGTGTCTGCTTGATCGTGCGGTGGCCAATAATGTAGCTTACTATGATATGATTGAGGATCTCCAAGGCACTCTTTAAGACCTTCAACAATAATATAAGGAATCCACCGCCCTCTTGCACGAGGGGTACGAGAAGAAGTATCAGCAAATCGTTGTCGACAAGGGATACGAGAAGCGTTTTGCTGAATATGATGTGAGGGAAAGAACTTTGAAAGCCGATGTCAAAGAGCACAGGCAAATAGTTGAGTTGTTGGAGCAAGAAAATAACAACTTGCAAAGAGAAGTCTCTCAATTAAAATCTGTTGCCTCCACCTCAAATGCTTTGATCCCAGTGACTGACGAGGGATTCTCGTTCTTGGAGGTAGAGAACGCCAACCTGAGAGATGAGTTGGAAATATTGAAAAGAGCTGGCCCTTCTACATCTTCTCGTGGATGAGCAAGAGCTCCTCGGAGCAAGAGCTACTCGGGTTCCTGTCGAGGAACAGAGGACTCAATCTGCTTTAGAGAACCAGGCCTTCCAGCTGATGGCGAAGAACCAGGCATTGGCTGAGATGTATAAGAAAATCAGGGACCTGGAAGAGTAGATTTCTGCGCAGAAATCTACCTTGGAGAATAAATAACTCTTCATCAAAAACCTCCACGAGCAGCTGGAAAGATTGACCTATCAATTTCACAAGCAGCCCAGGGAGTTCTGGATGGCTGGCTACAACGAGGCTCTCTACCACTTGGACGACCGTATCCAGAATGCAAATAATGAGGGCTGCAAACAGGGATGGCTGAATGCCCTAGGTGTGCTGCAACTCGAACAGGGTCATTACCTATGGGATTACCATAATCCTGGGCTGCTCGACCTACCCGTGCCACCATTCAATCTTGATATGAGTTGGATCCCTGCTCGGGCCATCCCTCGGTGTTTAATTTCCAAGTACCTCGGCGATTACAATTTTTATTGCAATGTTGAGATATCTCGTCCCGAGCATCTACTGGATCGACCATCTGTGATGAATATCAGGATGTTAAAAGATCTTAACTTCATAAATTCTCCTCTTGCTTTAAATGATCCGCCTGCTGGCGAGGAACCTGTTTCAAAAGCAGAGGGGAAGAAACCAATAGAATAGGAGTATTGATGTAATAATTTTATATTTCATTCCTGATGTATTTTGTTCTACATTCAATGAAATAATTTTATTTGCAAATCTTGACTGCTATTGTTTTGTAACACTTTACATCTGTGCATGTGTATCTGTTAAAAAGATAACAATATTGTGTTGTTTATCGACCAACTTATTATTGAGTAGTTTGATTTTGTGGTAGTCATTTGGCAAAAATGATATTTTGTTTCTCGACCAACTTAGTAATGATTTTAAAAAGTTACGAGTATAAAAAATTTTGCTCGACCACTTTCTCGTATTCATAAAATGTTTCCGACCAACCAAGGTCGGTAAATTTTCCTTCTCGACCAACTACAGTTAGTGGGTTTTTATCCCCGACCAGCCATAGTTAGTGGATTTTTCCTCTACAAGGAGCTTTGGCACTTCTCTGGAATAATTGTACCTCCCGACCAACCTTAGTTGGCTTTTTCGAGAATATATTTACTTCCTAACCAACATAAGTTGGCATTTTTAGGAATACTTTTACTTCCCGGAGGAATACAAGTTTTACTTCCTGGAGGAATACAAGTTTTACTTCCCGGAGGAATACAAGTTTTAGGAAGTACATTTGTTTCTCGACCAACCTTAGTTGGCATTTTCGAGAATAAATTTGAGTAGTCCGAGCTTTGCCGAGTAGTGTGTAGCACTAGTATTCCCCGAAAAACTTTCAATAAAAGGAGAGAATTTGGCAGAATATCTTCATTTTATTCATACTGATGGAACTGCGTTGCATGAGAATATACATCACTGATAATACTTGCGCAGGTGCTCTGCGTTCCATGCATTCTTAAACTCCTCCCCCTCTAGAGTTACTATTCGTTAAGTTCCTGGTCGAACAACTTCTGTAACTCGGTATGGTCCATGCCAGTTTGCCTCCAGTTTGTTGTGCTTTTGAATCACTTTCTTTATCACATAGTCTCCTTCTTTCAAGTCACACTTTTTCACCCTCTTATTGTAGAACAAAGCTGTTGGTTGTTGGTATGCAGCATTCCTGATAGCTGCTTCTTCTCTAACTTCCTCGAGCATGTCTAAATCCAATCTTCTCATTAAGTCGCTGACAGGGGAATTTAAATTCAGTACCCTGTGTGTTGGGAGGTCCAACTCGGCAGGTATAACAACTTCACTTACAAATGCTAGCATATATGGTGATTCTCCTGTTGCTACTCGGGGAGTAGTACGATAAGCCCACAGTACTGACTGTAACTCGTTGATCCAATTTGCTTTCGCATCATCCAGTCTTTTCTTCAAGCCATTCAGTAGCGTTATGTTTGTCACTTCAGTTTGTCCATTGCTTTGAGGATGGCCTGGTGCTGAGTGGATCTTCAAAATATTTGACTGATGACAATAGGCAGCGAACTCCTCGTTGTCAAATTGTGTTCTATGGTCTGTGATGAGGGAATGAGGAAGACCATATCGACAAATGATGTTCTTCCAAATAAATTGGTACACCTTGTCGTACGTCATATCAATGAGAGGCTCAGCTTCAACCCATTTAGTAAAATAATCCACAGCGACCACGAGATACTTAAATCTTCCCCTGGTCGTCGGCAGTGGCCCAACCAAATCTATTCCCTATATGGCAAATGGCCAAGGGGAAGTAATGGGTGTCAGTAATGTTGGGGAGTTCTTCGGATGGAGGAGAAGCGCTGACACTTGTCACATTTCTTAGCATAGGTTATGCAATCAGCCCTCATCGTCGGCCAGTAGTATCCTTGCGTCATCACCCTTTGCAGAAGTGTCCGACCTGCTACATGGGCTCCATAGGACCCTTCATGGACCTCTTTAATCAAATCTTTCACCTCGGTGGGATGCACACATCTCTGTAAACCTTCTATAACTCCTCGTCTGTATAGAATACCATTAGTCAGTACATAACGAGCAGCCTTGAACTTCAGTTTCTTGGCTGTAAGTTTGTCAGTTGGTAATTCCCCTTTCTCAATATATGCCCTAATGGGATCCATCCATGATGAACCCAAATCGAGGGTAATAAAGTTCATCGTCAGATCTTCATCTATACTTCGACCAGCTAAAACTTCAATTGGAATTGTTCTTCGTAGCTCGGTACGAGTAGCTGATGCTAATCGAGCTAGGGCGTCTGCTCTCGTATTCTCCATCCTTGGTATTCTGACCAGCTGAACAACAGCAAATTTCGACACCAATTCCTTCGCCTTTGCATGATATCTGATCATTAATTCTCCTTTGGCTGCATATACTCCCATTATTTGATTTATGACCAGTTGTGAATCACTGAAGACAATAACTTGTTCCGCCCCCATGGTTTTTGCTAAACTAAGACTTGCAATCATGGCTTCATATTCAGCCTCATTATTCGAAGCTTTGAATTGGAAACGTACTGCGTATTCCATTTCGACCTCTTCCGGACTGCTCAAAACTATCCTTGCGCCACATCCTGTAGTGCAAGATGAACCATCCACGTACAGACTCCATATAGGTAACTCGTCTTCAAATTTCTGATCTGACAGAGTTCCTCGGTGGAAAATTTGTTGCTTCCTTTCACCATCTCCTGATTTTTCTTGCTGTTCGTAGATCATCTTTTCTTGCCCTTTTACCAACCAAAGCTGGTCTGGGCTTGAATTTGATGATCCTGTAACATCCACAGGTTGATCAGCGAGCAACTTTTGCTCCTCGGGAGTATCAGGATAGGTGAACTCTACTATAAAATCTGCTACCGCTTGCCCTTTTAGCGATGATCTGGGTTCATAAACTATATCATATTCACCGAGTTCTATTGCCCAGCACATCAACCTTCCTGACTTTTTTGGTTTATGAAGGGCTTGCCTCAATGACATATCAGTATATACTACAATGGTATGAGCCTGGAAGTATGGCTTCATTCTTCTACTTGCCTCGATCAATGCTAGTGCCAATTTTTCCAGCCTTGGATATCTGATCTCTGCTCCTCGGAAGGCCTTACTTGTGTAGTAGATTGGTTTTTGTACTCCATTCTCTATTCTTATCAGTGCCGAACTAACTGCATTCTCGGACACTGCCAGATACAAGTATAATTTTTCTCCCATCACTGGCCTAGACAGTAGTGGAGGTGATCCCAAATATTTCTTCAAGTCTTGGAAAGCCTTCTCACATTCATCATTCCATTCAAAAGTTTTTTGAAGCGTATTGAAAAATGGAAGACATCGATCAGTTGCTCGTGATACAAATATGTTGAGTGCTGCTACTCGTCCTGTAAGACTCTGCACCTCTTTATTCGTCATTGGGGATCGCAGCCCTAACAGAGCTTTAATCTTTTCAGGGTTAGCTTCAATGCCTCGCTGATTGACAATGTACCCGAGAAACATGCCTTCTCGTACTCCAAATATGCACTTCATCGGGTCCAACTTCATTTGATATTTATTTAGTTGATCAAAAGTCTGACTTAAGTCAACTAGATGATCAGCAGCTTTCTTGCTCTTTATCAGCATATCGTCAACATAGACTTCCATATTGTAACTGATTTGTTCTGCAAACACTTTGTTCATCAGCCGCTGATATGTTGCACCTGCATTTTTCAAACCAAAAGGCATAACATTATAACAATAAGTTCCCTTAGGGGTAGTGAAATAAGTACTCTCCCTGTCTTCAGGTTTCATTTTAATCTGATTGTAGCCAGAATAAGCATCCATGAAGCTCAGCAGCTCGTGTCCCGATGTAGCATCCACTAGTTGATCAATTCGGGGCAGCGGGAAGTGATCCTTTGGGCATGCTTTGTTGAGGTCGGTGAAGTCTACACACATCCTCCATTTGTTGTTCTTCTTCTTTACCATCACCACATTTGCTAACCAGTCTGGATATTTAACATCTTCAATAAAACAAGCTTTCTGGAGCTTCTCGACTTCCTCCTGTATAGCTTGATTCTTCTCGGGACTGAATACTCTTCTTCTCTACTTCACAGGCTTGATCTTCTTATTCACATTGAGTTCGTGACATAAGAAGTTTGGATCTATCCCAGGCATATCCTCATGACTCCACGCAAAAGTTTACTTTCTGCTTCTTAGGAAAGTTATCAATTCCTGTTTTAGTGAGGCTTCCAACGATGAACCTACTTGAGTAGTTCGCTCAGGGCGCTCGTCATCTAGGATAATGTTTTCAGTAGCTTCCACCACTTGACCCTTCACGAGTTGCGACTCATCTCTAGGATCTAATGTTTCAATTTCCGCACCTTCATCCACTTGATAGGTAGTAGTCTTTTTCCTTGATTCCTCCAGTTCCTCTTGCTCGGCGGATGAATAATAAAATTTTCGAGCTACTTTCTGATCGCCTTTCACAACTCCTACTCCAAAATTTATTGGAAAATTTAGGCACTGATGTACCGTAGATGGTACAGCCTCGCACTTCTTCAACCCTACTCTTCCCATGATGATATTGTATGATAATTGAATATTCTTATCCATCACGAAGAAGCGTATTCTTTCTGTTCGACAAGCAGGCCATGTACCAATGAATATATCCAACTTGATCGTCCCAAGTGGAAATACTTTCTCGCCAGTAAAACTGAGGAGGGGTCTATGATAAGGCTCCAGTTGAGATAGCTTTAGATTTAAACTGTCGAAGCACGAGTAGAACATGATGTCTGCCGAGCTACCATTGTCCACCAGTACTCTTGAAATCATTACCTCCTTCATCCTCATTTTGATCACCAAAGGGTCATCATGAGGATATAGAACACCTACGAGGTCGTTCTTTGAGAAACCAATGACCAATTTCTCTTTATTTAACTTTCTCGGACGATCCTCCTCTGCTAGATTTATTCGTTGAATGTATGAGCAAGCTTGAGCCTCACAGAGGTAAGCTTTTCTTTTGGCAGTAAGGTCTCCTCCTCCTGCATCTCCACCTGTAATAACATTACAATCAAATGATCCAAAGCGTATTAAAAATACCTCACGTTCTAGCTGCCTTGGTCTCTTTGGAAGACCGGGGTCGTCTTTTGGATCAACTTCATGGTCTCTCTTCTTGTTCTCCTCTGCTCAATGAGGAGATCTAGACCTCTCTCTTGCTTGGTCGTTGTTTCTTCTATCATTCCTCCAATCAACATACTTTGCCAGTTTTCCTCGTCAGATGAGTGTTTCAATCTCATTCTGAAGAGCTATGCAATTTTTGGTCATATGGCCGTGATCTTTGTGAAACTTGCAATATTTTGCTTTATTTCTCTTGTCAGGGTCTGCCTTCATTTTCTCTAGCCAATTTAATTCCTCGTTGTTCTTGATTTCTTCCAGAACGTGGTTAATGTCTTTCTTCAAAGGAGTATAATTATCAAATTTCTTCAATACTTCCCATGACGACCTTGTTCTTGATTGTTTGTCATTACCATTGTTCTTATGCTCTTTCTTCTTAGCTTTATCACCTTCCACCTTAGTTTATTTGGCATCCATATTCTTCTTCGCAACCATAGCCTCCTCGGCATTCATGATCTTGGCCGCTTTTCCCATCAGATCTGACATGGTTCTAGGTGAATCTTTGGCCAAAGTGTAGTACAACTTGTTGGGCAGTAGTCCACTCATCAAGGCAATAATCGCTGTCTTTTCCTCATAGTCAATGACTTAGAGCTTCTCGTTATTAAAACGAGTTATATAATCTCTGGTACTTTCACCAGCTTTTTGTCTAACACTTAACAAATGCGCTACTCGCTTAACAGACTTTGACCCAAAATAGAAATTCCCAATGAATAACTCAGCCAGTTGAAAAAAAGTTGAGATCTTACCCCGAGGAAGATTATTCTACCATATTTGAGCAGATCCGGTATGAGTTCTCGAGAATGCTCTGCATCTCATCTCATCTGGAATAGCATAGATGTCGGCTGCAGCTTGGTATTGTTCTATATGAAGGACAGGGTCGGTCTTTCCATCATATTTGGGGGTCACAACAGGTGCTTTGAACTTTGATGGTGTTGGAAAATCTACAATGGCCTGGACAAAAGGTATTCCTCGAACAAAAGTTCGTTGTAGAGGGTTCTTGGCCTTAAACATTTCCCCTAATCTATCCTCCAACCTCTGAATAGAGCCTTTCCATGCATAATTTCCTTCCTCGGGCCTGTTGGTTCGAGCAACTGATCGCATTGATGTGTCTTCCTGGGATTTATCTTGACGAGCAGCTGGTCGCGACTGGGCAGATCCTTCCCTTAAATCTGATGGTCGTCAAAAACTCCTCGATGCTGCTCTAGGAGGACTTTTGCTCCTCTTAGGACCTAATCGATCAAAAGGAGATACTCTGCTTAATCTTTCTAGCGCACTAGTCCTTTCTGGAGAGAGAGTGATACGTTGTTCAGTATCTGTGGCTCGTACTGACGAAGTTCGTCCAGGTTGATAAGAAAAATCTTTAAATTCCTCAGTACGATATGAATTAGTACGCCTAGTACGTGAAGAAGGTAAACGGGTATTTCTTTGAATACTTCGTGGTCCTGAGTGGGTTGGTGCACCGCCATGGAGGGTTTGTATGAGTTATCGCATAGTTTCTTGCATGACAGTCTGACCCTGAGCTAAATTTGTCATTATTCCAGCCAGATCTGGAATATGTGGCGGAGCAGATGGATTTGGAGGGCTTCCAGCGTTTCGGTTGCTGGATTCTGGAATATCAGCCATTTGTGATGAATTATTTTTGATGAAAAATGATATTACCAGTCGTTTCCCCTAGACGGCGCCAATCTGTTGATGTAAAAAATTAGATTATATCTAATTATTTAATCACAGATAAAATAAATGAGACAAAGTAGTTTTAAAGTGGTTCAGCCTTATAAGAATGGCCTACGTCCACTGTTTCTATTATTGATGACTGTTTGAGAATTCTCGATTACAAGTTCAATCAGGGAATTCCGATCCCCCTACAATGAGGGTCATACAATGTATTTATAGCCCTGAGGCTGTAATGTGGAAGGGTAATACATTAAATGTTGTACATGTGAAAGGGTAATGTATTAAATGCCCCTTAAGTATATACATCTGAATGATAAGCATTTAATGAACATTCAAACTGTTGGTTATCCTGCTATTAATGCTTTGTTCGAGGTGCAGCTCGGACCGCCTAAGCTGCTCGGACCGCCTAAGTTCCTCGGTACTCATAAGTTCCTCGGAGAGATCTTGTAAGTCGGAGCGTCTGAGTTGGTCGGGGAAGCATTGTTCCTCAGAGCGTCTGAGTTCCTCGGAAATGTTTGTTGTTGCCACGTAGATTGCCACGTGTCTTCACCCAATTGAGCCATGTCAGCAGAATAAATTTGGTATCAACAGGATGTTTAAATTAAATGTTGATGCAATGAATACAATTTCTCCTTTTGCTTATATTGCTTGTTCATTTAATGTTTGGCATGTTAGGTTTTGTCATTTTAATAAACGACTTATTAAAAATATGAGCACTTTAGGATTAATTCCAGAATTATCATTAAATGATTTTGATAAATGTGAATGGTGTAGTCAAGCAAAAATCACTAAGACACCACATAAATCTGTTTTTAGAGAATCTGAACCACTTGATTTAATTCATTCGGATATTTGTGAATTGGATGGTGTCACAACTAGAAATGGCAAACGTTATTTTATAACTTTTATTGATGACTGTTCTGATTATTCATTTGTGTATTTAATGAAAAATAAAAGTGAAGCGTTTGACATGTTTAAAATTTTCTAAAATGAAATTAAAAATAAATTTAATCGGAAAATTATAAGGTTATGTAGTGATAGAGGCATCGAATATGATTCTGCGCCATTTATTGAATTTTATAAAACCATGGTATAATTCACGAAAAACTGCCGTTATTCGCCTGAAATGAACGGTACAGAGAAAGAAAAATAGGATATTAACTGAATTAGTTGTTGCTATTTTATTAAATTCGGGGGCTGCCTCACATAGGTGGGGTGAAATTATTTTAACTGTGTGTCACGTACTTAATAGAATTCCTCAGACTAAAATGAAAATATCTCCTTATGAAATTTGAAAAAATATTAAGCCCAACGTGTTATACTTTAGAACGTGGGGGTGCTTAGCCTATGTACGTATACCCGACCCTAAAAGGTCTAAATTGGCAAGTAGAGTATATGAGTGCCTTTTTATAGGCTATGCTATTAATAGAAAAGCATACCGATTTTATGACTTGAAAAATCAAATCATTGAATCAAATGACGCCGATTTTTATGAAGATAAATTTCCTTTTAAATTGAGAAATAGTGGGGGCGAGTCATCAACTAATATTTCTTTAAATAAGAATAAAGAAAATAATGAATCCATTTTAGAACTTCGAAAAAGTAAAAGGGCTCGTGTGGAAAAAGATTTTGGTCCCAACTTTTATGCTTACACTTTAGAGGAGGATCCTAACACTATTTAAGAAGCTTTATCTTCTTTGGATGCCGAATTATGGCAAGAGGCTATTAATGATGATATAGATTATTTGGAAACAAATAAAATTTGGCATTTAGTGGACCTTCCTCCTGGGTGTAAAACAATTGGGTGTAAATGGATTCTTAAAAAGAAATTAAAACCTGATGGCACTATTGAAAAATATAAGGCACGTCTTGTTGCTAAAGGTTTTAGACAAAGAGAAAACGTAGAATTTTTTGATACATTTTCACCCGTGACTAGAATAACGTCTATACATGTAATATTTGCTATAGCTGACTTAAATGATTTAATTGTACACCAAATGGATGTTAAAACTGCATTTTTAAATGGAGAATTAGAAGAAGAGATTTATATGGATCAACCTGAAGGTCTTATTGTACACATTCAAGAAAATAAAGTTTGTAAATTAGATAAATCTCTTTATGGACTCAAACAGGCACCTAAACAATGGCATGATAAATTTTATAGCCTAGTCATCTCCAATGGGTTTAAAATAAATGAAAGTGACAAGTGGATTTATTATAAATATGTTTAGAACATTTGCACTATCATATGTCTTTATGTTGAGTACTTGCTTATATTTGGTTCTAATATTCATGCTGTAGAAAATGTTAAATCATTATTGTGTGCCAATTTTAATATGAAGGATTTGGGTGAAGCTAGTGTAATATTAGGAATTAATATTACTAGGTCAGAAAAGGGACTTTCTTTCGATCAATCTCATTACATTGAGAAAGTTATAAAGAAATACAATTACTTTGTATGTAAACCTGCTAGTACTCCGTTTGATCCTAGTGTAAAGTTATTTAAGAACACTGGCGACAGTGTAAACCAAAATGCTTATGCAAGCATTATTGGTAGCTTACGTTATGCTACAGATTGCACTAGACCTGACATAGCTTATGCTGTGGGTGTACTATGTAGATTTACCAGTAGACCTAGTATGGAGCATTGGCATGCTATTGAGAGGGTCATGCGGTACCTTAAAAGGACGATGAACCTCAGATTACACTATAATAAGCATCCCGCTGTCCTTGAAGGATTTAGTGATGCTGATTGGAACACCCTATATGATGATTCTAAGGTTACTAGTGGATGTATATTTAGCATCGCTGGTGGTGCAGTTTCTTGAAAATCTAAGAAACGCTCAATCCACTATGGAGTCTGAGATGATAGCGCTAGCTACTGCTAGTGAAGAGGCAGGTTGGTTAAGAAACCTCCTGTCAGATATCCCATCATGGAAAAAACCGATATCAACTGCTTTGATTCATTGTGATAGTACCGCAGTTATTGCAAAAGTTGAGAACCGTTATTATAATGGTAAGAAATGACAAATACGTCGTAAGCATAGTATTTTTAGAGAATTTATCTCTATGGGTGCTGTAAGGGTGGATCATATACGGTCTAAACAGAACTTAGTTGATCCTGTGACGAAAGGACTAGCTAAGGAGAAGGTGTGGAACACCTCGAAAGGGATGGGACTAAAGCCCTTGGATAAATGAGTCATTTGTGATGGTAACCCAAAATATAAACCGGAGATCCCAAGAAATATATTCAAAGGGTAATAACAAGTCACAAGTGATATGGGTTGAATCATGATATTATTAATTAATATAGAACGGGGAATTACTCCTAATTCATCCCTATGGAGCATGATATCCTGAAGCGAGTAAAGGATGAGTTATTATAACTCTTAATGATATCTATAGATCTATTTTAAGTGGAGTACCTAGCTACAGGAGTATTCTTGATAGACTCACCTATGTGAATGTGGAAGTATGGCCGCTTCCTATGGATATTTTGGGCAAATTTCTAAATCGTTCACTATACTGGGACAGAAGCACATGGGTGCAACGTGCTAGCTATTAGAATTACATCCAAGTAGGGTTGTATGTGGGATGTTGTCAGAGATAGAGTTCAAAACTACGGTTACTCTAGTATATTTTGGTCGAAAGACACCTTTGCTTACGCAAAATTCTATAGATTATTGCTCGATAAAAATGTTTTTTCAAATTTTGCAAGTGGGGGATTGTTGGAATACAGATATTAAAGCTGTTATATGTGCAAACTTTGAAAATGACCTTTGTTGTTTGTCCCACATCCAAAGGAGCCAAGTTTTGCAGTGGTATATTTACAATTTTTGTGGAACAAATGGGCAAGCCCTTTGGGCATTAGATGTTTTGTGTGTATGGGTGGGAGACTTATTGAGCCAAGCCACACACGCGCACGCCGTCGGCCATCCGACCCCGCCCATGCCCGGGTCCGGGTCTTGGATCTTGGGCTTGGGCTCATTAAGAAATAATTTTTTGGACAAATCAATTGACGATTTTTTGGGCTTTAAAAATTATTTTTAACGTTTTTTTTTAATTTCGAAAAAAAACGGATTTTATTCCGAGTTGATTTTTTCAATCCAGTTGCCCACTTCTTTCCAGAATTTTCTCTCCATGTTTTTTGTCCAACGTCTATTTTTATTGCCCCATAAATGAGGTATTACACCTTCGTTTTTTTTACAGACCTGTTCTGCCTTTTGCAAACACAACTCCTTCCGAATTTTTTTTCTCCTGCCCTGGAATAAAAAATCCTTCCCAGATTTATTATTAGACTCGAGCAATTATTACGAATGGATGTACATGGATCGGATTGATTCTTGTGCTTTATCAGTCCGTATTTTATTTATTGGAGGCTATTTTATCGTGGGGTGACGAGGCAATTGTGACTGTCAGCACATATTGGACAGAGCCGCGAAATACCTTAAAGAGAGTGACATTGTCCGCGACTTAGCCGTGTTCTAGACTGTACCTGCTTTTGGGATTTCTTATACTTTCTGTCTTAGATTTATTTGCTCCAAAATTGGGTAATTTCGTTCCTTTATTCTGCATTTATTTTAATACTGCTACAACACTAATCCCTCTCTCTCTATGAGTTCTCTCTCATTAATGGGAATGAGGAGGAGAGTGTTTGAGTGCATTAGCCTTGGAGACCATAAACTTTCATTATATTTATAGTCATCTAATTAGGACCCCATAAATTCTAATTATGTGACTCTTGAGTGACTAATAGGTGGCTCTTGGATAACACGACTCTTGAGTAACCAGTAGATGACTTTTGGGTAACTACACATTTCAGATTCCATACTTACTATTGATGTCTTTTGAGCTTACCTAATTGGATCACTTTATTTGCCCATTTTAAATTAATGCTCAAATATAATTACTATTTTAATATGTGAGCCCACATTAAATTATTTGGAATATATAAAATATTCCAACAGTCTCCCACTTGGGCTACATAATAATTCTGAATGTAATTATATCCACTAACCATATATGTTCACCAAATTTCTTTCTATTCTTAAGACATCTCTCGAATCAATCTCGTTCATCTCCTATACCAGTTGGAGACCAAAGCGACCTTTGTTACATTTATGTGGTAACTTGATCCATCAATGATCACCATACCAAATATATTCAATGACATGTATCAAGTATGGACGTGTGACTGAAAACAACGTGCAATGTGATCTCAGACATGCCTATTTCCAATTGGTCCTAACTTTATTCTGTAGTGAGATCAAACCTTAGTACTTTAAACCTTATGTTATACCACAATTAAAAGACAATACATTCAGAGTAAACAACAAAATAAAAATACCATCTACTTTATTCTGCAGAAAACTGAAACATGCATAAAGTATCTGAATAGTGTCAAATGAAGGAACATTAATCCAAATACAAACTCCCACTAAAACTGAGTATCATCAAACTGAACAACACCCATATGAGCAGTGTGTTCACGAAAGACCTTGGGTGGTAAGCCTTTAGTAAGCGGATCTGTGAGCATGGAGTTCGTTCCTATATGTTCAATAGACACTATCTAACTCTGAACTCTTTCCTTAATAACAAGAATCTTAATGTATATGTGGTTAGACTTTGACAAGCTTCTATTGTTATCCGAATATAGATTTGGTGAATTATTGTCCCGATATACCTATAGTGGTCTTTCAATGCTATCAATAATTTGCAGCCCAGTGATAAAATTTCACAGCCATATCACATGATTTGTTGCCTTATAATAGGCTATAAAATCTGCTGCCATAGTGGAAGGTGCAATGAGTGACTGCTTAGGAGGAAATAGCACCTCCAGACAACATATATACATAGCAAGAAGTGGATCTCTTAGTGTCTTGTCAATCCACAAGATCGGCATCAGAATACCGAACGATCTCTAAATTATTTGACTGATGAGTATGTAATCTTTTGCTCTTTATAAATACCTCATAACCCATTTGGTGCTTTCTAGTGATCCATTTCAGGGTTACTCAAATATCTGCCTAACATACCCAATGTACACAAACTCCGGACGTGTACATACTTGAGCATACAAAAGACTCCCTATAGTTGAAGCATAAGTAACCTTTTACATTTCTTTACTTTCAGTCTCGTTCTTAGGGCATTGATAGAGACTAAACTTGTCTCCTATAGCAACAGAAGTTTCTCCTTGTGCACAATCTTTTATGCCAAATCTAGAGAGTACCTTTTCGATATAGCTCTTTTGTGATAACCCAAGAACACCACGAGAGTGATCTCGGTGTATCTTAATTCCCAATACAAAAGAGGCGTCCCCATGATCTTTCATTTCAAATTTTTTAATTAGTAATCACTTGGTTTCATGCAATAAGCTTATAATTCTGCTAGCCAATAGCATGTCATCGACATAGATCACAAGGAAAATAATTTTACTCCCACTAAACTTAAAATATACACAGTCATCAAATTCAATAACCTCAAAATAATATGAGATAATGACTTGATGAAACTTGTGATACCATTTACGGGAAGCTTTTTTGAGACCATATATGGATTTCTTGAGTTTTTAAGCGATAGACTTTGGATCAACTGGGTCAAAGTTTTCTGGTTGCACCACATACATGGTTTCCTCAATGTTACCATTGAGAAAAGCCATCTTAACATCTATCTGATGCAGCTCTAAATCAAAATGATTTACAACTACTCATGAGCTTGTTGAGTTTGCTCTTCTAGAATAATTCTTAGATTTTGAACTGTATCTTCCCCCTCAAACTTAACATCCTCAAGAAATCTCACATTTCCCGTCTCAAAAAGGACTTAGTTGAGGGATTATAGAACTTGAAACCCTTCGCCTGTTCAGCGTACACAACAAAATAGCAACGAATAGTTCTTGAGTCCAGTTTATTTTCAATTGGCCTATAATGCTTTGCCTCAGCTGGACACCCCCAAATGTGTAAATGTTTAATGTCATGTTTTCATCCTATCCATAGTTCATAAGGGGTTTTAGATACCGCTGTACAAATTACTTTATTTAGAATATATACTGCAGTCTTAAGTGCCTCTCCTTAGAGTAATTCTATTAAAGAAGAATGACGAATCATACTTCTTACCATGTCCTTAAACGTTCTGTTACGTCTCTAGGAATTTGTCAAAAGGTTCTAGACGTTGTTCACCTGATCTATCATAGTATGCACCACCACAGTAAGATTTGATAACTTTAATCTTCTTGCCTAGTTGATTTTTAACTTCGACTTTGAAGGCCTTAACACAGCCAGAGCTTGAGACTTCTCATAAATTAAATATAAGTACCCATAACAAGAATAGTTGTCTATAAAAGTGATAAAATATTGTTGGCCATTCCATGAAGCCATAGGGAATGGACCGCAAATGCCAGAATGTATCAATTCTAAGATGTCATAACTCCATTTGGCACTTAATTTCCTTACGTTTGCCTGTTTCCCCTTTATAAAGTCGATACAAACATCAAAGTCTGTGAAATTAAGGGGTTCAATTATTCTGTCTGATATAAGCCTTTCAATTCTCATTTGGGAGATATGACCCAAACGCTTGTGCCATAAAGCAACGAAATTCTCATCAGTTAATTTTAATTTTTGCAAGGTTTCATTAAATGAAGCATTAGTGTTTAATAAATATAATTTATCAATTAAAGAACCAGTCACAACCAAAGTAGAATTTAGAAAGAGAGTAACTTTATTATTTCCAAGTGAACAAGAATAACTGCATTTGTCCAAAATAAAAATAGAAACCAAGTTCCATATGAAAAATAGTACTACATAAGTCTCTATTAATTCAATAAAAAGATTAGTCTTAAAAGATAATATGAAGGTTCCAATTGCTTTAACTCCAACTGTTGTGCCATCGCCCATATAGATAAATCTTTCAGCATCATTTGGCGGTCGGCTCCACAAGCAACCATGCATAGACATACTTACATGAGTAGTAGCACCCGAATCTACCCACCACGTATGTCTAGGTACAAAAGCCAAATTAACTTCAGAACAAAACAAGTGAAAAGTGTACCTTTGTTTACACGCCATGTGGCATAATTAGTACAATCCTTCTTCACATTCCCAGGTTTCATGAATAAGAAACAAACAAATTTTGAATCCTGAACTTGTTTCTTTTGTTGGACTTTAGATTTGGGTTGTGATGTTACAACTGCAATACCCTTATCATTATTCCTTTTCCTCTTTATATTCTTTGAGGTAGATGCAATATGAGCAATTTCAGTTATCTTTTCTCGCTAACTTTAGTACTTTAAGTTTTGACGCGATGTTAGACATCTCCATAATGTACTCCTATATGTTTCCTTTCCCTTTATACTTCATTTGGATAAGGTTAGTTGAAAGCGTACTTATCTCATCCTTTTTCGTTCTTTGCAAAACGTAATTTAATATCTTGAAGGAAACTTTTGGTTGTTACCTCATCGGACATACCGCCCCTAAAATCTTCTAGAACATTGCGCTTTAGCATCATTGGACTTAAGTGATTAGAACGGTCCCCCTTCTCAAAGTTCGCTTTACCTCAGAGGAACGGGTTGTTCCTTCCTCATCGCATAGTCTAAATTTACGCAACTGAGAACTATCAGAATGTCCTCTTTCCACTCCTTAAAGTTTGTGCCGTTAAGCACATGAATTGAGGTCATGTTGGCAGTAATATTAACAGAATAAGAAGTATCTTAATCCAAAAGAAAAAATAAATTACAAAATCTCCAATTTAAAATTTATGTCATGGCATATTATAATAAAATAAACTGATAAATGCAGGATATAAATTTTATATAACTGTAATGGTGGAATGGTGGGACCATCAATGAGAGACCTAGCACAACATTAATATTTAGTCTTTGGACATAAATATTAACTTGTAAGTGGTACTCTCAATCCAGAAAAAAATATTGATAATAAATCTGGTCAACTTACTGTCCTTTGGGCTAATTAATTGTACACTATAGAATTCGATCAAACAACTAACCTTCCTTTGGTCCGATTAATTGTCCATATGAAAACTATAGAATTATCACTTATTTAATTCTGCATATATATTTATTATTCAGCCAAATAATAATCTTCCTTTGGGCTGATTATTACCCGCAGGATATTAACATCATTTTTATTTCTCAAAATAAATTAATCTGTGCAATAGAGGTTACTTTGGCAACATATTACTTTAATTAATTTATTTAAGATATAATACATTTTTGGTATTTGTTTTTAAAATACCTCGAATGGGAATCAAACTTTATTAAAAATCTTAAACCAAATAATTTTTAATTAAATATGCAAGTATTTGGTCCACCTACTTTTATACTTGACTTAATTCCCCCCAAAAAATTGCATTTGGAAATAATTCTTACAAAAAAACTGATTTGAAAAGAATTCCCACAAACACTGAATTAGAATTAATTAAAAAAAAAAACTGAATTGGAAATAGTTTTCATAAAATAAACTGATTGAAAAAAATATCATATTAATCTTGATCAAAAACTAAATTAATCCATCCAAATCCATTATGAATTAATCTCTTTTTAGAGAAATAAAAAAAACACTATGGATTAACAATCCTTAATCAATTTGAGACTACGATTATGAAAATTATCACAAATCATACATAAATTCTACATAGAATCCTAAAATCCATATGGATTCTAACTAGATCATATGTATGATAAATCAAACAAAATCACTTCTAAATTACAATCACAGTACCAATCCCAATAATCTAATATGAAGGAGCTCTGATACCACTTGTTGAAATATTAAATAAAATTCATCAACATATTAGATTATCGAGATTACCTAATAAAGGAATTATAGGAACTGTGTATCTGAATCCATAGTGATGATTGAGACTTGGGGATTGGAGGTCTTCCACAGACTAATCCCTCTCTCTCTATGAGTTCTCTCTCATTGGTGGGAATGAGGAGGAGAGTGTTTAAGTGCATTAGTCTTGGGGACCAGAACCCTTCATTATATTTATAGACATCTAATTAGAATCTCATAAATTCTAATTAGGTGACTCTTGAGTAATCAATAGGTGACTCTTGAGTAACCAGTAGGTGACTTTTGGGTAACCATATATTTCAGATTCCATACTTACTGTTGATGTCAATGAGATTACCTAATTAGATCACTTTATTTGCCCATTTAAAATTGAAGCTCAAATATAGTTACTATTTTAATATGTGAGCACACATTAAATTATTTGGAATATATAAAATATTCCAACATATTATTGCAAGTTTGTTAAGTCATTTTATGAAGGAAAATGTTACAGACACAATACGGGATGGTAATACCCCATTCTTGGTATAGGTTTATGAGAATTTGTTGTATATTTTTTAAAAATTTTATTACATTTTTTTGAATTTTATAATGGACTTAATATTTATTACTTGAGAACCTTAAGGATGATATTGTAACTGTCATTAGCAAATGTGATAGAGTTATACGTAAAAAAATTGATATTATGTGAAAATAGAATTAATATTGTTAGTACTTATGCACCTCAAGAGGGATTAAATGGGAACACTAAAATAGAATTTTGGGAAAAATGGATGAAGTAATTCAAGAAATACATGTACGCGAGAAAATCTGTGTAGGGGGAGATTTTAATGGCCATACAAGAGAAGATCATGTAGGATATAAGATAGTGAGGATAGAATATGATTTTGGAGATAGGAACGACGACGAAGAGTCTATCTTAGATTTTGCTATGACTTATAATTTTGTACTAGTAAACACATGTTTTAAAAAGATGCTTGAACACTTAATAACTTATAAAAGTGAAACTCATAAGAGTCAAAAAGACTATTATTATAAAAGGAGACCGATTAACATGTATATTCTATAAGGTTAGCCCGGGAGAGATTAACTTCACAATATAGGATAATGGTGTTGGATATAAATATTAAAAATTAATGATGAGTGCGAAAAGAGAAAATTAACTAATGAACTAGGTGGTGGAACTTAAGAGAATTTAGAACTATTTAAAGATAAAATATGAAATGAAGCATCATGGAATACCAAAGATGCGACTAACATAATGTGGGATAAGATGGCCACATGCATTAGGAGAATGTCGAAAGAAGATCTCGAAGAATAAAAAATAAGAGGGGGCCACAATCTAAAGAAAATTGATGGTTGAATGAAGAAGTACAAAATATAGTAAAAATAAAAAATGGGTGCTTTAAAACATGATATGCAACTAAAAACGATTTTTTAGAAATATAAATGGACTAAAAAGAAAGTTAAGAAAATGGTAAGAGATGCAAAATTAAAGGCGTATGATGACTTTTATACAAAATTAGGAGCACAAGAAGAAAAAAAAATATTTATATGCTTGATAAACTTAAGGACAAAAAAAATAAAAGATTTTAATAATGTTAAGTGTAATAAAAGTGATGATTCGAGAGTTCTAGTCAAGGATGATGAGATTATGTAAAGATGAAAAACTACTTCGAGAGGTTATTGAATGGAGATAATAGGAGTAGATTAGATATTGAGGAACTTAGGGAGACTCGAGAAAATATATTTTTTCACAGCATTAGGACAACAAAGATTAGGATTCCTCTAAAAAAAATTAAAATAGGAAGAGCTTTAGGACCAGATGGTATCCCTATTGAGGTTTGAAAGTGCTTGGGGGAAGAAGGAGTATCTTGGATTACAAAATTATTTAATAGAATTATAATGACTAATAAGTTGTGTGATGAATGGAGAAAGGGTATTTTAGTACATAGTTATAAAAATAAAGGGGACATACAAAGTTGTTCAAATTATCGTGATATTAAGTTTAATGAGTCTTACAATGAAACTTGGGATAGGGGTGGCAATTCGGGCACGAACACGACAACATGACACAACCCAACACGAAATTAAAATGGCTTGTCGTGTTCATGTCGTGTTCGAGCCAGGTTTTTTTGACCCACTAGCGGGTCGTGTCGTGTTAAAAATATGACCCGAAATTGGCCCGTTTCATCCCAATTGCAACACGATAAGAAAACAACCCAATTGTGTCCCGATTAACCCAAATAAGAATCTCCATCTCGTGTAAAAAAAGAACCCATCTTCAATTAGCCCAACGGGTTATCGTGTCTGGTCATGTCAATCGTGCCAAATTGGCACAATTTTTTTATCGTGTTATTCGTGTCAGGTCGTGTTCGTGCTAGCAAAAAAAACCATGCTAGCGGGTCGTGTCGTGTTCGTGCCAGATAAAATTGTATCGGGTCGTGTCGGGCCAGATCCAAACACGACCCATTAGCACGAATTGCCACCCCTAACTTTGGAGAGAGTGATTAAATATATATTGATATTGAAAATAACAATATATGATAATCAATTTGGGTTTATACTTGGGGGGTCAACATTGGAAGAAATTTATTTACTGAGGAGATTAAGTAAGAGGTATGGGGAGATGTCGTATGATAGGATACTAAGAGATATAATATGGAAGTAACTACATAAAAAAAAGATTGCCTCGTAGACATATTGATGTGATGAAAGATATGTACGATGGGACAATGATTATAGTAAGAACATCAACTATAAAAAGTAGCGAATTCCTAATAATCGTAGGTTTGCACCAAGATTCAACACTAAGTCCTTATCTCTTTGCACTTTTTATTGATGAGTTGAATGGATAAATATAAGATGAGGAGTCATGGGATATGCTATTTATAAATGATATTATTTTAGTAGATGAGCCTAAGACGAGAATCAATACTAAATTAATATTGTAGAGATTTAAAATAAGAATGACTAAAATAAAATATGTAGAGTGTAATTTTTGTACTAATAAGAGGATAAACAAGGTTGTGTTGAAATTAGAGGGTCATGTGATAACCAGAAATGATCATTTTTATTATTTAAGCTTGATTATCCAAAAAAAGAGATATTAATGATGATGTTAATCATATGATTAAAGTAGGCTAGGTTAAGTAGAGAAGTGTTACCGGCATATTGTGTGATATGCATATACCTTGGAAGTTAAAAGAGAAATTTTATAGGACAACCATTAAACCCACCATGTTATATGGGACAGAGTGTTGGAAAAGCATATAATAAAATATGTAGAAAATGAGTATGGCAGAGATAAGAATGCTAAGTTGGATTTGTGGTAAAACTCGAAAGGATAAAATTATAAATGAATAAATTGTGAAAAGGTAAAAGTAGATATAATAGAAGATGAATTAAAATATAATCGGCTTAGATGGTTTGGACACGTCAAGCATAGATCAATGGATGCCTTAACAAGGCATAGTGATTTAGTTAGTATGGATGGTAAAGCAATGGGTAGAGGTAGGCCTAAATCAACTTGGTGGGATATTATAAAAAAGGAAATGATATCATGTGGTTTAACCGAAGATATTACACTGAATAGAATGGAATAAAAAAATATGATTCATGTAGCCGACCCCAAATAATTAGGAAAAATATTTGTTGAGTTGAGTATATTATGGATTAACAAATTTAGTTAAGTGAAATATTTTAATTTATGTAAAGAGTTTTTTATTATGATTGATTTAGATAATTTTGGTGGTGACTTTATTTGAGAACTTGTTAGTGGGAAAAATACACTTAAATAATAAAAATAAGTGTCCATGTATTATGAACCCCTTTGGGATAGTTCTTAGTGGATAAATATATGTATTTGGAGCATGTTTGAATACCTTAGTGGAGACCTATGATCATCGTGTGAAAGGTGTGCACGTGTAGGTACACAGTCGTTGTTTTCGTTTCACCGTGATAATACAAACAAACCTAAATTACGACTACAGTTGCGAGGCAAGCACAGCGGTAAGACGGGTATCGAAAATCCACAGGGACGAGATGCTAGAATTTATATGATTTAATACTCCGAAATAAAAGCGTAAAAAGTGAATTACAAACTAAAAAGGAAAAGATGCATAAAAGGGAAATATTAATCTAGGCGAGTGTATTGAAACTAGATTAGCAAAGCGAGTAAAACTATAGGTTGCGTCGAATGTCCCTCACGCGAGTTAATTTGTATAAAATGGTCACATGGGTCGACGAGTTATTTAGAATGCGTCTCATTTCGACAGTTAATTGAACCAAGGGTTGTCACGCCCCTAAATCCGCATAAAAGCCTAATAAGATTTTGGGGTCAATAAATATCCCGAAAATTACGCACGCAAGGTCGTAAGCACGTGACATACATGATATGCCCTGTCAAATCTCTTAGGCGCAATAACTAGGATACACACCCGAAATAGACCCGTAAACACTATCACCAAAGCAAAGCAACGCGTCAACTCGAGTGAGTTCAATTCAAACACAACCTAATTTAAATTAGCTAGAAAGCATGTTAAAAACGCGATAAAGGAAAGCGATAAATAAACGCGGTAAATCTACACTAGAAAGCAAGGAAAGAAAGCATGTGAATCTAATTATGAAAGCATGTAATTCTAATTATTCAAAGCAAGAATTAAAGTAAAACAACTATATTAATGGAGAGGGAAAATAAAAGTACAATCTTACAAACCCAAATGTTGTCACACCATATGAGGAAGAAGAAAAGAGCTCTTAAGTCCCAAACCCTAAGCTAAACTAACCTAAAATATATTCTAAAACTTAATATATGATTATTACAACAAAATTGGTATTTATAGTAAGTTGGAATTAGAAAAGAAAAGAAAAGGAAAAAGAACATATAAGGCAAAATATCAGCTGGAGACAGGGGATCGATCGATCGATCCCCTGTGATCGATCGATGGATGATAAATATCCAAGCCCACTGTCTCAGCTCGAAGGATGAAATTGAAGGATTGATCGATCACTTTGATCAATTGATCGATCAAGCAGGTCTCAGCCAAGGCAGCCTCCTGTTTTGGTGTGTTTGGTTTTCCCTTTCGCTAAAACTCCCGTAACTTCTTCATTCTGGATCGAAATCGCGCATCATTCATGGCCACGCGAAGCTTGCGAGGAGGGATACAACTTCCGTGAAGATGTTGGGCCAGGTGCCCAAGCTTTGAAAAGACTAAAATGCCCTTGAACGTGCGATCGCGTACGAAAATCGAGCAGAATGCGTCCAAACTTCACACTTAGCATCCAAATACCTATAAAATCTCAATTAACCCCTGCAAAACATATTAACATAGAAATTCGAGTTTGTCTGGTTAACGAGCATAAATATAGGGAATAAGATACCCGATGGGGCTAAAATGCATAGGTTTGAGGGATGAAATACACAATATTTATGTCGTATCACACCCCCTAACTTACACATTGTTAGTCCCTAGCAATGAAATAGGATGCAACAAGAACTAGAAGCAAACCAAAAGCAGGATAAGTACAAAAGTATGGTATAAAAGTATAAGGCCACTTTCGCGGGTGATTCGATTGCATTTAGCGTATGCAATAAGCCGTTAAACCCCTAGGTCACCCTAGTAGATGAGTGTCACCTCGTGAGGGTTTTCAGGGATGATACCCAAAAACATCACATGGTTTCCTCAAAATAAGCCCAAATCAACATGCGACAAGCCCAATAATGGCGAAAAGGATTTCATACACATTATTAACACATTGAACGGATTCAAACAAAAGTTCAAATCATTAACATTATAAAATGCACCTCATAGAATTGAAACCTTAAAATGTGGGAGGGGAGCGAGCACATGTAAAGTGTGATTTGGCGAAAAACTTATATAAATCGGATAAGCGTTAAAGCAAGCATACATTTAATCCTCTCGGGCATTACGCTCATCAAGTGAATTCATTCGAAACTGGGAGGTAACACACGGAACATGCGGGCATAAAGAGTAAATGTAAATGGAAACTAGGCCGCACACATGTCACAATTGAAGAACGCTATATATAAACTAAAAAATTGTAATCTCAATGGAAGATACCGCACATTAAAAAGAGGCGAAATGCATTTTCACAAATTATTAAAACTATTATGACTTTTGAATTACATGAACCTAAGATCACATAGGACTTTAATAGGGTTGTAATGTAGGTTTGGCTAGGGTACGAAACGAAGGATATGTATGTACGGATTCAAAGTGTTCGGAATGAAAACTCGGGATAATGGAAAATTGCGGGCAAAATCAAAATTGGAAAACAAGTTCCAAAAAGGCATTACATATATCATCGGGGAGAGTAATCAAAGCTTATTGAACTATATGCAACATATACAACTTTCTCTTTCTTTTCTTTTCTTATTTTTCTCATGTTTCGTTTGCTTTTTGCTTTCTCTTTTTCTTCACTTTTTTCACATCTCTTTTCTTTACTTATCTCACTCTCATATGCCTAAATTGCAACTGACATCATAACAACATCATTCAATCCCAAGTAACATTCTAAACAAAGTTATGGAAAGTGTATATATGGGCTAAAGCTCTAATGCTGAGTTGGTTATGGGATTTAGGTTATGAAACGAAAGGCTATATTTAGGCTCAAAGGGGTTAACGAGGGTAAACATATAAGGGTGAGGTCAAGGGTAATATGAGTGATATAACAAAGAGGGCCTATGATCATTTCACAAAGTCTACGCAATTCTCGAGTCAAAACAATATATGAAAATCATGATCAAGTAACACATTTCAAGTATGAACTCAATTAATGAATGGTTAAATGAAAGAATAGTGAGATTACCAATGAATTCAATATTTTCAAAGAGAAAATAATAGTTTATACACTCACAAACGACGAAAGGTACAAAGCTTACTCGGTGTAAGTATATACAATGCAAAAAAAATTACCGGGTTATAAAAATCTTAAACCAAATCAATTGAATGATAAAAGTGCATCTGCTCATGGGATTAAAGTTTAATTCATGAAGTTATTCATAATATCAATAATCAAGACTAAAGTCTAATAACTTCTAAAATCGAGAACATGCATCATTGGGTTTTCTATTGGATCGGACAATTATTGAAATTTATCATCGAAAACAAAGGCAAAATGCCCAATAAAGGAGAAAAAAGAAAGAAAATATTTTTGAAATTTTCTAAGAAAAGCATACTTATAAACTAACATGTGAGCAAAAACATGGACACTACCAATGAATGGATAGAATATCCCACACCCCCTAACTTAAAATCTGACATTGTCCTCAATATTAATTAAGAACCAAGTTTAAGAAGGAAAAGAGTGATATTACTCAAAATGGAGCGATCTCCAGAAAGTGCGAGTCCGATGATTCTACAAAACAAGTTAGTAACAAGCATAGCAAAAACAAATAACAAAAAGTTAACTAATTACACTAGACTAAAATAAAAAGAAAGAAAGAATAAAAAGCTAACTATATACAACCTATTATTTAGGCTTCACACTAACGGTACACTAGAAGTCTAAATAGCTGAGTGTCCACTGCAAAAACAATTTGACTTCGGAGGATAACCAGTGTACCCTCATTCTCAAGCATGGCTTTCGAAAAATATGGATTCCGTTTGAACAATGGAAGGCATGTGTAAGGCGAAAGAAAGGAACCATCGCCAATTAAAAGTTTTGGAGGGACGATGGGGGGTTTGGATTGAACGGGTGACAAAAATATGTGGGGACCGAGACAGGCCGAATATCCTCCCAATGATTTTGAAATTGGAATGAGAGGTGGCGCACACGAAGGCAAAGATGCGATCGTGGAAGGCAACTCGAGCAAGTACTCCTCATCGGCAAAAAGGTTTAAAACATTAAAGTTTGAAACCAAATCATCGGGTACTTATGACGGTGTGATAACAGAGAATGAAAATGGGGATGAAAAAATTGATATGAGAAAAACTGATCACAAGAAGATAAACAAATAAGAGACTGAATACTGAAATACTAATCTAAAAAATAACCAGAGAGTAAAGGAAGAAGGGAGAAGAACAAAATTTATATGGTTTGACCCAACTTGGTACCTGCGTCCACAGGTGCTTGTGATTCCATAGATACTAAGCAAATGATATTGAAGAGTACATAATACAAGTGCCCAAGTTCTCTCTAGAATTAGACAACATATTAGTACAATAAAGTCTTGTAAGAGACTCACTTAAAGTGAGTGCTTATTATATATTAGCTGTTAGATGATAGAAAGGAGAATATGACATGGGGTCACCTTTATAGGTGAGATGAGTACATATTTTAAAATTATAATGAGAGAATAATCACAAGTTAGTTATTGGCACATAGGGGGAGAATATTTTCATATCTTATCCATTTGCACGTGTATTCAGGTTTCTGACATCATCCAATCACAAAGTACATGCTTAATTTAATGGTATTAGCTAATAGTGTCAACCAACAAAGCTAAACTGTCCTGTTAACTATGGTCGAACCGATTTCCATATGAGCCGACCATACTCTTAGCGTTGATCAACAACATTTCCAGTAGGCACGTTGGTCCAAATGTGATATTATAATTGATCCACGAGTCATCCCATATTTATGGCATAAAAATAAACCCAAGACTTTGCTCACGATCGTAGATTATTTGGAGAGTAGCACCTTTTGGGTAGCTACTAAGCGAACTAAGTTAACTTTCAAATATTGGGAGTCATCGGCTTAGACTCTCATTGGATCGTAACTTACCAACCACATTTACTTGAGCATTTAAAAAAAATTCTAGCTATTAGCGTGCCACGTGTTGAATGTTGACTGGAGCAGAGGTAATAACTACTGTACGTATGCATTGGGCATTGTGCGCGCATTACGTCATGACTTTTTGAAAAAAGGTAATGATTTCCTTTAAAAATGTATAAAAGGAGGTTTTTCCCAATCATTTAAACCTTTCACAACCCAAGACTTTAAGCGTTCAACTTAAAGAGAGAAAAACCCTTTCCATTTGAAACTTCCTTCGCTTCCGGCCATTCCTTCATTTGAGTTCATTATTTTCGGCGAGAATTCCTTATTTCGGCGTTCCCTGTTTTCTTTTGCCAAATTCCTGAGTCACTTTATTTCTTTTGGGACATTAGGTTCCCCTTTGTCCAATTTCCTCTAGTTTCTAGGATTTTTCTGCAATTTTATTGCTTTTTGGTTTCGATTCTCCCGAATAGTTGTATATATTATTATTTTGGCTGTTTAATTATGGTTGAATGGTGGATAAAAGTGTTTAGGTGTCCATTAAGTTAGTTCGCCCTAGGTATTTATAGTATTTAGGGGTTTCTAGGATTTATTGCCCAATTTCCTGAATTATAGTCAAAGGTATCCCATATTCTATTTATTTTATAAGCATAGATCATTTATGAGCTTTTCTTCGTAGGTTGAGAGAATGTTGAGGGAATTTCTTGAGTATGACACCATGATATTCTCTAAACCCCTTAGGCATGTCCTATTAGCAGTTTTTCGTCTTGTTAAGGGAAATCCTGAGTACCTAACTTTATTCTTTGTGTTTCCTCTTTTACTGGGTCGGCTCCTCAGCCTTCAGACGTCCGGTACGGTTCATCAGAGTTTCAAGCCTCCATTAGTTTAGATAATGGTGGGAATAGTAATCCAAGAGAGAATCACTATGCCAACCAGATTTCTGAAGAGTTTATATACATAATTGGGATTTCTACCGAGTTACTTATGTATTCTATACCACCTTCAAACCCTACTAATTCTTTAGTGGTAGTTTATTTGGAAGCATCCAGATTATCACACCAGGGTAATCTTGAACGTCCTAGTAATTCATACAATCCCTTATCCATCGAGGAATGGTATTATGCCTGTGACATCTCTGAGTTTGAACTAATGTTCTTTGAGTATTTTGACAGTATCCCCGTAGGTATAATTCATATATTACTTGACAAAACAAAGATAGTCTATGATCAGATTCGAGATGATGAGATTTACTTTCTTGTTTGGGCTATGCAAGTAGGTATTCGCCTTCCTCTACACCCCATAATTAGGGTAATTTTTATGGGTTATGGAGTAGCTTCGACCCAACTTCCTCTAAACGCGTACATGACGATCTTAGGGTCCTTAGTTTATTGGAGAGAGCGTTTTGGGTTTAACATAACTGAGGAGATCTTCTGATACATCCACAATATAAAGGATAATGCAAAAGCGTTAGGATACTATTACTTTTCTCCTCGAAAGTCCCATAAGAATTTGGTGAGGGGAACTCAGACGAGTAACCAATTCTGGAAACACAAATTCTTATACTTAAAAGGGAATCGCGAGTTTGACCCAAATGAAAGGAGAAGAACTACCAGAGTTCCTCTGGACTGGATTAAGCCGAACAAAATTAGTATTTACCTCTTACTCTATATGTTCTTCTTTCATAAATGACTTGCCTTTTAACCTGCTTTGGTCTATTCACAGTGAAAGTTTGGGAGTTCCAATCTCTCTGCTTCCTTATAGGGAATGGTGAAAAACATTTGTATTGCCAAATGTCCAGTTTTCGAGGACATTTTTTACTTGAACAAGTTTAGTGAGTTCGAATATTACAATCCTCCATGCCAAGCCAAAGATTGATATGAAGGAGATGTTCCATCTCCAAGCCCAGCCGAAGCTGAGTACATACAAGCAATAAATTGAGGAATGCATGTGAATTTTTTTACAAGTGTTAGTTTAGTTGCTTAGTAATCCTTACATTTTCTAATTGTCATGTTTTTCTTATGTAGCCCATATCACTTCCACTCTAGATTTTCATATTGAACCAATTTTGGATATGGCACCAAAGACATCATCTCGTGCTTCCATTGAGCGCCTTCACACCAGTAGGCTACCAAGAGAAAGGTTGAGTCTCATGTCGAGCTGAAGAAAAAATGGAGCTCGTGGATGACTCAAAGAATATGTGGACGACCCCAAAAATAATTCAAAAACCTATGGTACCACTAATAAAAGGACAATTGTGCCCCACACCTCCCAACTTGACCCTAAACAGCCGAGGCTGGAAGAGCAGAGGAAAATAAGAGCTAGGAAGACCCTTATTTTGATTGAAGGTTGTCTAGCTCATTGGCTGTAAGAGAGAGTCCATTTCCCTATGTATATCCCATGGTGGAGGAATATAAGAGGGACGTTGATAGTCTTGTTACATTCGACATGCTTATGAAGGAAGGCAATTCCGTCATTACCAATGCAGGGAATGCTGTGGATTTGCTCCATACTTTAAACAATGATTCTTTGTGGTCATTTTCTCATCACAAGGCTATTTTGGTAAGCTTTCACACTTGTACTTGTTTTATGAAAGTTGTTATTTGACAATCTCATTCCTTTCAATCTTTTGCAGCAAGGCATGGCATTAACTATTTTTTGGGAGAGATACACCTTTGCTTAAGACCATTTTTAAACCTTTGAGAATGAGAAGAAGATAAATTAGGAACTTCAAAATCAAGTGAGAATGTCGGCACCTATGTGGCATGTGCTTAGGTTTGGATGGTCCGAATAAACAAAAGGTCTATTTTTATATTTTTTAAAATTTAAAGATCAAAATTTAAACAAATTAAACCCAATAAAACTTTACACCAATTAAAATCGTTTTGTTGTGAAAAACCAATTTACCCAAATTTACCCTTTTAACCTAAAACATACAACTAAGTGATAAGCAAACTATGTACGAGAAAAATCACAAAGGTAAAAACCTCGAATGGCCCAGCCAAACAGATCACTATGATAAGGTTTTACTAAAACTCGAAAGTAAACTTACACAACAACTCGTCTCCCTCCGAAGACTTAACGCTCTTATATATTCAACCTCTCATCCACAGTGCAATGCAAAAGTCCACCCACTCAAGATGCCACAACATGTGAATCCACATGCACTTGGGTATCCATCGATAAGTCTCAACAACCCTCGATGGAATCGGAACATGAAGCACCGCTTCTTCACCACAACACAACAAACAAAGTACGAAGTCCACCACATGAAACAAGTTCTCAAACCAAGATGATGATAAACATACTTTGGTGCCTAAATGAAAGATCTTTAAAGCGTATAAATATGCAAACTTGGAACCTTAAATACAAAGGGTGAAACTAAGGTTTTGGAACTTTGGTAAACAAGTAGGATATTAATTTTCACCAAAAGTTCTTTAAAAAATTCAGTCCAACACGCCTTAAATGGAGAAAACATGAATTTATAGTCGGCAAACTCGGTTGAACAAAAATGCATAGTTAAGATATTTAAAAAGACTCAATTCCCAACTCAAAAAGGAAAAAGAGTACCAACGCTCGACGGACACATACTCTGAGTAGCTTTGGTTGCTTGAAATTTTTTTTGCATATTGTAAACTTGCACACTTAAACCCACCTTCAAATGCAAAAAGAATATAACAAGTATAAAATCCGGATATGAATAAAATTCAAACTATATCTAATAATATCAATCTAGGTAAGATTTCTCCACCTAAGATAAAGATAACCTAATCATGAAAGGAAAGAAATAATTTCTCCATTTTTTTTGTTTAGGGATAGACAAAGCAAGAAAGTATAAAACTATTACTCCTCCATAAAACAAATCTCCTCGTAAATGTATGAACATGAAATACGAATTTTGAAATAGGGAGGAGGTAATATAATCATTCAATGGTATAAAGGGTAGCAAATACAAAACATGGCAACACAGTCATAAATAATGCACACAATGATAAAATAATATCAATATCGATGCAAAAAGATACTAGTATAAATAAGCATTGAAGTATGATACCAATTTGAAATTACCAATTTGAGATAAGGAATTTCAATGCATATAATGAGAGATACCAATAAGACCACATATCATGCCAAAATTAATCCTAAGATAAAGAATATGACAAATATGGACTAAATGCATACCACAAAGACTCAAAACAATACCATATATTCTATATGTGAAATTTCTCAATAAAATATCGGCATATATATATATATATATAAGATCACAAAAACTCGACACATAACACACAAGCTTTACACACTAGCATAGTATTGAGATGTATAAACATGTGGAATGGAATGAATGGGCGTGAATAAGATACAAATGAATTATGATTCAAACACTCAAATATGTCCAAGAAGTTCTATTTGACCGCAAAACTTTATCAAACTAAGATTTAACCTCAAGTGAAAAGATAAAGTTAACTTTATGAACAAACAAGCACAATGCACAATGCACACAAGCCTAGAATATTAATGATTCTATAAATTAATATCGTCATGAAAAAATATGCATAACTATGATTTATTCTACAAACTCGTTGATCTTCAATTATACACCCTTAAAATATATGTATATCATATTTTTTCTCTTTTAATTCTTTTTAGGCTATCACTTTTTAAAAATTAAACAAATTAAACTAGTTGTCCTTTGCCCTTTTTTTTTCTATTTTTATTGCCTTTAAGTTTTTCGTTAGGCTCTTGTCAATGGTGGATTTCCCACAATGGAGATTTTCTCTTTTGGCAGATCTTTCCTATGCACCCTTATATTTTTAATAAACACAAATATTCTCAGTGGCAACGGTTCTTACATGCACAAATCCTCCATAATCACTAAATATGTAGATGATAAGACTGATGGGAGAACATCTCACTTAGCTCAAATATAAAATGTGAAATTAACATTCAAAGAGCTCGTGCATGTGTGTGCAGAGGTATATACAAATAGAATCCAATAAGAAAATCAAAGTCGAAAGAACTCCACGCAAGCATGATTAAGAACAAGCGAAGTATTAACAATCATAATCAAGTGTCCTAGTCACATGGAAAGCATGAAATGAATTGGATTCAAACACATCAATATGCCACACAGAATATGTAAAACTAAAAAACACAAAAATAAAAAAACTTTTTGAGTTTTTCAAAAGAAAATACCAATTTGAAAACAAACTAACCCAAAAGACTAACAAAATCTTTTTATATTTTTCAATATAACTCAATAAATGAAAAATCAAAGTATAAAAGATCACTACACCAAAAAAAATAATCTGGCACGATTGAAAACTGTGGCAGATCAAATCTGACACGATTTTGAACTGTGCCAGAATCAGGTGTTCTAAAATGGCCATTTTTTTTGCACGGTTTAAAAGTATGTCAGTTTTGACGAAACAGGAACACTTCTGACACATTTTTAAACCATGTCAGAATTTAATATTTCTGGCACACTTTTAGCACAGTTTATAACTGTGCCAAATTTTTTGATCAAAGAAAAAAAATTAATTATTTAAAAATAAGAAAATTCACAAATTGCGAATCTCGCACATTGTTGATAAACTAAACTAATGTATATAGAAACTTCAAATTATTACAAGTCTTAATAGTTCACAAACCAAAAAAAATTGGGCAGAGTTTCCTCTATTTTATAGACATTCTAAAACCTACTAATATAATAACTGCGTAATGTAAAGCCCGTAGGGCCATAATCTGTAACAATAAAATTACAAAAGCCCGCAAGGCCATACAAGTTAACAATAAAGCTACAAAAGTCCGCACGACCATAAAAAAAATAGAATCCTGAGTATTAATGACATTAAATAAATAATCCCCTTATTGTAAACCATTAACTTCTTCATGTGTTCCACGTAGATAAAAGCTAACGATAAAATGTTATCCTGCAAAAAAATAGGATAGAAAAAAGAGATGATATTAGTAACCAAGTAATTTAAAAAAAATCTTATTCAAGCTGAAAAACTGCATATACGAGTTACAAGTATTATTATATTCTCAAACCGAAACTCTTGTGACTATGTGGTTATCTCCTACGAGTTACATTAGTCCCATGTGAGGTGTTAGTGACTCTTACGGGGCCGTTTGAGGATTGGTTTGAGTTTTTTCCTTCAAACGACATGTTTTAATGCATAATCTAAATATTGTCAAATTATCGTCATATTATCAAATCGGGAGACTCGTGACTACGCGGTCAGTTCCTAAAAGTTACATTGGTCCCGTGCGAGGTGTTAATGCCTCTTACGGGGGCATTTGGGGTCTGGTATAGGTTTTCACCCTTTAACGACTTGTTTTTAAGCCTAATCTAGATGTTTCCAAATTCTCATCATATTCTCAAATCGGGACACCTGTGACTACGCGGTTAATTCCTATGAGTTACGTTGGTTCCGTGCGAGGTGTTAGTGCCTCTTACGAGGCCGTTTGAGGGCTGGTTTAGGTTTTCATGCTCTAACGACATGCTTTTAAACCTAATCTAGATATTTTCAAATTATTATCATATTCTCAAATTGGGAGACCCGTGACTATGTGATCAGTTCCTACAAGCTACATTGGTCCTGTGGGAGGTGTCCATGCCTCTTACGGGGCCATTTGAGGGTTGGTTTGAGTTTTCACCCTTTAACAGCTAGTTTTTAAGCGTGATCTAGATATTTTCAAATTATCATCATATTCTCAAACTAGGAGTCCCACGACTACACGGCTAGTTCCTACAAGTTATAGTGGTCCTGTGCGAGGTGTTAGTACCTCTTACGGGGCTGTTACGGCGTTGGTTTGAGTTTTCACTCTCTAACAATATGTTTTTAAGTATAATCTAGATATTTTCAAACTATTGTCATATTCTCAAATGAGGAGACCCGTGACCACACGGCCAGTTCCTACAAGTTACATTGGTCCTGTGCGAGGTGTTAGTACCTCTTACGGGGCCGTTTGGGATTGATTTCGATTTTCACCCTTTAACGACTTATTTTTAAGCTTAATTTAGATATTTTCAAATTATCGTCATATTCTAAAACTAGGAAAGTCATGACTATGTGATCAGATCCTACAAGTTACATTGGTCCCGTGGGAGGTGTCCATGCCTCTTACGGGGCCATTTGAGGGCTGATTTGGGCTTTCACCCTTTAATGGCTAGTTTTTAAGCGTCATCTATATATTTTTAAATCATCGTCATATTCTCAAACTGAGAGTCCCGCGACTACGCGATCAGTTTCTACGAGTTACATTGGTCCCTGGCGAGGTGTTAATACCTCTTACGGGGTTGTTTTAGCACTGGTTTGAGTTTTCACCCTCTAATCTAGATATTTTCACATCATCGTCATATTCTCAAATCGAGAGACCCGTGACTACACAGTCAATTCTTACAAGTTATATTGGTCTCGTGCGAGGTGTTTATGACTCTTACGGGGCTGTTTGGGAGTTGGTTTTGGTTTTCACCCTTTTAACGACTTATTTTTAAGCTTAATCTAGGTGTTTTCAAATTATCATCATATTCTCAAAGCAGGAGACCCATGACTATGCGATTAGTTCATATAGGTGACATTGGTCTCGTGCGATCCGTTTGGGGGTTGGTTTGGGTTTTCACCATTTGAACGACTTTTTTGTGAATAATAGTTACCATCAAACATCCTTTCCTGTGTCCAAAAAGTGCCTGACTTGTGTGTGTCCGTATCCGTGTGTGATCCATGCATGGACACTTCACATCTAGTGAAGTGTCCATGCTTCCTAGTTGAACATTTAACATGTATAACTAAAAGTGAATGTAGTTCTCCCCTAATTGTCCTTGTGTATTTTTAAATTTTATTTTAGTGCTTAAAACTCATACCATTCTAAAATATCTATCTAGAGCAAACCTAAAGTTTGAGTTGAAACCTAAGCCTTCAATTTGAAACATTAACCATTACACCAAAGCATATTCAACTACCCTATTAATAAATAATAACTATTATCCTGGACAGTAATGTGGCCTAATAAAGTAAAGAGATAGAAAAGGAAAGGAAAGTGATCAACCTTAGTGCATGCTTCGGCAGAGGGTTGCTATGCTCCCAAGGGGCTGCTTAGGCAGGGGGCTGCTCTGCGAGGGACCTAAGCTAAGTAACTTAACTTCATATCCTTCTTCAGATGCTGCCATAGATATAAATAAAACTTCAATGAAATAATGGATTACATGCATTAACAATCCTTCTATGGTTGTTAGGAATAAGAAATATAGCTAATAATCTAACTAAACAATAAAGATAATTCGACAAAGTGGGAATGTAAAAAGAAAGTAATTAACTTTTTCAAGATAAAGGAAACTCACATATAAAATTGTAGAATATAAATCCATGCCTTCTAAACTATCAGGAGAGACCAATCGAGCATGACTAAGGGCATGGTCAGCTTCTAGATAATCAACCAATTCGAAATGTGCTTTTCCAACATGCGTTCACATTTGCCCACATTTAACACAATCAGAAATCAATTATTTCCAAAGTTAATTATAAGCGTTTTTAAGGAATACATAGAAGGGAAAATAGTAGAAGCATGATCTGAAAATAATTGGATAATGGGTCTGCTTTCGAGTTCATGGTGTACCCTCCATCCATATTGCAAGAAGGTATGTGCATGGATTTTTAGGTTCCCGAGGATAAACATAAGATTTCTATCAAATGGATATACAAATGTATACAAACGAATAAGAAAGATACAACGTCGATTAAATCTGATATAAAAACCAAAACAAAAGCACTAGTAATTGAAATCCGAAACCAAAGCTCAATCACCAATAATTGAAATACCATACGTTAAATATGAAACCATATGTTAAATAATTGTACATGGTAAAGAACAGTCTTACAAGATTTGGGAACATGTTCCTGAGTGGTGCCATTCGGTTCTTTCCACCATAAACCTACCCAGAAGCAACATATATTCTAGTTTCTTTCTAATATCCCATTGCCCGAAGCATCACCACCACTTCCCTAGGCTCAAGAGGGCACCATCCTTCCTTTCACGTCTGAAGGGCCAACGGCCATAGATGGGAACCATCCTAAAGCTAAATCACCACAGGAGAAAAAAAATTATATTGTACATCCTCTTCAGTTATCAGAGTAAATGTTTTTGGAAAGGGTTATTTGTTTTTATTATCCATTAGTTATTACTTCTTCATAATACACTTTGGGATCTAAAGTTCTCGGTATTTGCTGCTTGAGGTAAATTTTCACCTTTTACGATATGAAAGAAAAGTCTAAAAAAGTATTGCAAAAGATAAAAATGGCCCACAAAGTTCATACGGTGAAAATTTTAGACTCAAAAGTGCATTAGGAAAAATTACTGGACAACAAAATACAAGTAACCCCCAAAATATCTACTGGTTTTGGTCCAACCCTAGAAATTTATTTGGACTCTAAGTCACCTTGAACCGTCGAGGCGATATTTTCAATCTGTATGCAACCATTAAAGCTTTATCCAAAAGAATATGATTCACAAGAATTCAAATAGTTTAGATTAATTTCATTCAGTTAAAAGAATTCAACATATACGGTTATATATAAGAAAATAGTCAAAATCATTAAACACAAAAAAAATCTATTAAAAAAAGAAAAGTACGAATAAATCTAAGATTACCATCAAGAACAAGCCACACATAGAATGCAAAAACAAAGAGTTATTCTTTTGCAATTCATATGAGATTAGGGAAAAGAAACAACAAACCTATAAAAGCAGTACTAAAAATGTGGTTCTTTTGGAGGTAGAGGATCTACAAAAATGTAGATGTTAATACATATTGTTTATTATAACATGAAATTCAAGGATTTAAAAAATAACCAATGGGATTGTTGAGTGAATAAACACAATAAAAAATTAAATACATTCATGAAACCATACCTACAGTCGAGATCCTTATCTCCCCACGTACTGGGTATCAATTTGGGGCTAACGAACATGATTGAGCAGGTGTAAATTATTGAATTATGGGGAATTTAAGATGTGAAAATTTTAATGGGGATTGAATGTGAGACTTTGATAATCATTTGAGGGGTCGGGGAAGGTGAAAGTTCACCCTGGTGAGCATGTCTTGAAGGGAGTTGGTAGATCATTTTGGATAGGAATAGCAATCGGTTAGAAATGGTACGGGACTCCTCCACACACACCCCGACCCTGAACCTGTCGCCCTGTATTTTCCCCCAAACCTGCACAATTTTACAACACTTGTAACCATGTCCCCATCCCATAACTGCCAACCTGGGGGATCCATCCCACCCTCGCCCTATTATTGATGAAAACGAGAAAAATTAAAACTTACTTGGAATGTTGGTTTTAGCTTGTAAAAAAATTTAATTAACACTTTTAGTTTGAGTTTTCCATCATCATCTATTCCCAAAATGTACTTGTAAAATTTATTTCTCCTTCTCCATCCATGATTCCATCAACTGCTAACAACCTAACATCCCATGAGTTTACTTCCAATATTGTAAAAGATGTACACAAATTTAAAGTGAAGAAAAAAAACCAAATTAGGTGAAGCATCCTTAGAAACTAAGGTAGAATATGAAGTGAGGCAATGCTTAAAAATGTAAAAACCAAATAAGTACATCACTTATAAATTAACTAAAATAACCCTTAATCATGGAATTTATGCTTGAAACAACTTATAATACTTACTAAAGACTAGTGACGGACCGAGGATTTTTGGTAAGGGGGTGCGAAATTTATCGATCAATGTCGGGGATTTGGGTGCGTTAGCCCCCGAGGCGAAGTTTTTACGGTTCACATCGAAATTATAGGAAAATATTATGCTTAAATATTTAAATTTACTGAAAAATTAACATTGAAATTCAAAATTTCCCCTAAATATTTTTAACATTTTCCCTTAAATACAATGCCCCTAAATATTGAACATAAACATACAATACTCCTAATTTCTAACATTCTGAATATTTAAGATAGTGTTTCTACAGCAAATCATTTAGTGTTTCTCATTACAAAGTGAGAAAATTGATTAAATACTTTAAAAAGTGAATCTAAAATTGGTTTCCCATCCAGATTCTCAAAATCATTGGCATGAACATACAATTATGCGTATATATAATATAACATATATATATGACGGGAATGAGCACAATGTATTGTAATTGATGATGATGTAAACAGCATCACCGGTGTGAGGTGTTGATAATCTCAAACTAGCAATAACAATGGCATCACAAGAGTAAATATATAGTAGAGGGAGGTGAGGAGAAGAGGAGAAACACTAGTATATAAGTGGTTAAGCCAATTTGGCCTACGTCCACTGTGAGTGTGTGAGTAGTTTCACTATAATGAGGGCACTAATGGCCTGTGATACAATCTCTCACTTTCTCTCTTTACTGTGCATATCAACAGATTTTTAGCTAGGGCTCCAATTATCCCCCAAGGTAGGAGAAGATTGATATTTATAGTGCTTGGGGGGTGTAGTGTACCCCCCAAGCATTCTATGAGCATGTGTGGGTTGAATATACCAATCATAGGTGGACACCTGGCTGACCACATGTAAGGAATGATGACCAAATATTCCTTCACATGAGAGGAATGATTTGGTTATAACTGACTTGCTCACGTGTTCTAAATCTTCCATGTGCTTGCATGTACTAGGCTTTGTGTCATCATCTAATGGAACCTCGGCCTATCCGAGTATGAGGTTGGGGAAGTTCGATAGTGCTTTATCCTGTCAACTATAAACATGACCTCAAATTAGGAGACAGGACGAGGTTAGGTAGAAGGTCGGAGATAGTGTTGGCTAATGCAGAGGACGAGATTGGCAGTAGTTCGAGCCTACAAGATGTTGATGACCTCGGCTGTGGATAACCGAGGTTGGTCAATGAGGAGCCGACGTTGCAGAGGACGACCTTTCTGATGGATATTGTAAGCTCTTGTCAACTCGACTGTGAGACAGGTTGAGGTTAGTGACCTTGAGTATGAGGGTACACTTTGGGCATATCAATCACCCCCTAGCCCTTAGTATTCTATGTGAGTAGGTGACTGAGGGGTATGAAAGTCAGGCTAATGAAGGGACGTTTTGATGTCTTGGGGTTTGGAGTGATTCTTTAGATACATGTCATTCACTGAAGTGGCTAGCATTTTCCCCATGGCCCGCAGCTCTGATGGCGTCTTTTAGACTTTTTAGGGCAATAATGAGTGCCTCGATATGCGCACCTCATTATTGTAAGGATATTTAAACCCTTTTGTCTTTTCATTTTCTTTTCTTCTTCTTTACTTTCCCGCCTGCAACCTTTCTGCAACTCTATCCTCAAAACCCCAAAACTTCACTGCAACTCAAGGTTCTTGGTTCTAACTTCTTCTTCCTTCTTTCGAACTCCACCAGGTATTATTTTTTAACTTTAAGATTTTCATTTCTGGGTATTTACTTTGCATTTTTGGTTTTCGATGAGGGTTTCCACCACTGTCAAGTAGTTGTAGGTTTAAGACTGCCGTGGTTGGGTAGCACTAGGGCCATACCAGGATACCATGAGGTTATTTTAGCCACGAACCTCCATATTTTAGGCTCTCCGATTACCTTCTAGTCATCTTCTCTGATTGACCTAGCTTAGGGTGTTATTGGTGTTCTTGTTTGAGACCTTTCAACTTCCAACCTTTGATCTTTAATTTAGGTAACATAAGTTACGTACATGTTTGCAGTTTGAGTCTTTACCACAAGTGTAATGTCGTCCACCATACACTCAGGCATTTTTATAAGCTTGTTGAAGAGTTTCCAACTCTGTGCGAGAAGACCTTTGAAAAGATTAGGCAAATAGAGTTAGCCTAGGAGGAGGCTCGTAGGGCTGAGGCCTTTCCCCTCAGACCAATCTTTCCTCCACCCTTGAAGGTCATATACCCTGAGTCGAGTGAAACTATTGAAGTTCCTGAGGTTCATGAGCCAATGTCTGAGTCATCTTCTTTAGACCCTATGTCTACCTCTAAAGCTGCTGAGTCTGTAGACTCTTTCCAAGGGGCTATGGACTGCTCTCCTAAGGGAAGTGTAGTCTCTGAGGAAGAAGAGGTTCTGACCGTTCCTCATCCCATCAAGAGGCTATCACCTCTCATAGGTCTTCTTCTGTTTAAATCTTAGGGCCCAGTTTGGTAATTCCTCCTTCTTTGACTCCATTCCTCTATCGGCTGCTACCAGTGTTGAGTTTGCGAAGAGGTTTCCTGGTGGTGCCCCCTCGAAGGCTTAAACTCATACTTTTGGTGATAATGATGATGATGAAGGGAGTGAACTTGACACTTTCAAGGTTGATGGTCCTGAGTCTTATGTCACTGAATACGACCTTCTCATCTTTAGACATCTGTATGCCATTCCTTCATTCGTTACCTTAAGGAAACCCCTGAAGGATGAGAGGGCCATTGATGGCCGAGAGGGAGAGCTCTGCGTCTATGAGAAGATGTTCAAACTCGGCTTCTATCTCCCAATTCACCTTCCTATTAGAGTTATTCTTTCTTTTATCAACCTCGCTCATGCTCATCTTTCCCCCAATGCCTAGAGGGTCTTGGTTGGGGCTATTGTACTCTGGAAGGTGGTTTATCATATCGACCTTCCAGTTAGGGTATTCTTAGCTTGGTACATACCCTCATCCGCTAAAAATCACCCTGGCTACTATCACTTTGTAGCCAGAAAGTCTGAGAAGAATATGTTATTAGTGACTCAGACCTCCAACTAAAATCAGAAGCCTCGCTTCTCTTTTGCCTCAAAGGCTTAGAAGTTTGGTCCTAATGAGGCTTATGGAACATACGTTCCAAGGACTCCCTTGAGATGGGCTAAGGTCTCTTTCTTGACCAAAGCAGACCCTGGATTGAGCCAAGATAATCGTAAGAATGTTAAGGATCTTTGTAGTCGGGTGAAGATGTCAACCTCATCAAATATAAGCATCTGATGACCCCTTACTATTTGTCTCAGAAGGGTCTTGGGGGTAGCCTCTTGACCGATCTTCATAAGTATTCTAAATTTTTTTTTAAACCAAGTCCAGTCTCATACTTTTTAAATGTCTGATCTTCTAACTCCGATGTTTTCTTTTTACAGAGAGACTAGAAGGAATTTCTAAAGATCTTTGGAATATATCTGCCCCCAGTATAACAAAATTACTAGAGAAGCGTGGTGGTAAGACTGTACCACCCCTTGCCCAAATAAAAAAGGGGAAGGCCCTTGCTGACGTATCTAAGAAGAGGAAGGCACCTGCAGATCCTTACCGCACGAGGCCTAGCAGGGCTCAATATATTGATCGTGGTATCCCTATTTCCTTAGATGATGCTTTAGTTGCGCGACTTTCTCAGCTAAAAATTGGAGACAACCTCATTGGAAATAGTGTTCGAGCTTCTGATGCCCTCGGCCATGCCATGATCGAGGATGATAAACACTTTCTACACTCAATGGATATCCCCCTATTGGCTGAGTTTGTAGTCCATAGGGCGGTTCAGGTATTTGCTTGCCACTTGTATTACCTCTGATCTTAGCCATTCATTATTACTAATGTGTCTGAATCTTCTATTTTGCAGAGTGCCCTCTCTCTTCACCGCCTGACTGACTACACACTGAAGAGACTGGCTCTGATCCAAAAAAGCAGGGACACTGAGAAGCTTGAGGAGGATCTAAATAAGAAAATTGAAGATTTGAATAAAAGTCTGAAGAAGAAAGCTGACGAGATCTCCCGAATGAAAATTGATCATGCCAAGGCTCTGAAGGCTAAGGATGATAGCCTTTAGTCCAAGGTAGATGCTGCTGTTAAGGTTGCCATGGAAGAGGCTTTAGAGACAATCATAAAGGAGTATCAAACTTAAGATGAATTTGTTAGCTTCAACCTTAAATACCTAGAGAGAGGCATCAAGGCATCCAACCGATGGGCTTCCATTAAGCAAGAAAGTTTTGGCAGTCTATCGGTCGAGGACTTTGTTCGCCTCAGCTTTGGAAATGCTCAACTAGCTAAGGCCCTGCAGGAGGTTGAAGAGGTTGGCCCAGCCGAGACGAGTCATCTTGAGGTGACTGAGACCGAGGATGGTGGACATTAGGATGACGAGGTTGAAGTTTCCAATCAAGTCCTAGAGCCAAATAACCCTACTGCTGGTGGGTCGGCTGAAGCCTGAGTGTCTGAGTGTTTAACCATCATGTTTGTTATTTTTGTGAAACTTTTTGTAACCCTTTTATTTGATGAACTGTAACCTCTTCCCTTAGAACGATGTAACACTTTTTAGTTCGAATGAATGCAATTCCATTTCCTTCACATGTGTTACTTTCCTTTACTTTTTGGTTTGATAATTCACCAAACAAATGACGTTAGAAGGTCTGAGGTCACCAAGTTAACGATGTTCCACCTCATAATTCACCATATTAGTGTTAAAGGTATGAGGTCACTAAGTTAATGATGTCTCACCTCATAATTCACCAAATTAATGATGTTAAGTGTCTGAGGTCACCAAGTTAATGATGTTTCACCTCATAATTCATCAAATTAATAATGTTAAAGGGTCTGAAGTCACCAAGTTAATGGTGTTTCACCTCATAGTTCACCAAGTTAATGATGTTTCACCTCATAATTCACCATATTAATGATGTTAAAGGGTCTGAGGTCACCAAGTTAATGGTGTTTCACCTCATAGTTCACCAAGTTAATGATGTTAATGGTTTAAGATCATCAAGTTAATGATGTTTCACCTCATAATTCACTATATTAATGATGTTAAAGGTCTGAGGTCACCAAGTTAATGATGTTTCACCTCATAATTCATCAAATTAATGATGTTAAAGGGTCTGAGGTCACCAAGTTAATGGTGTTTCACCTCATAGTTCACCAAGTTAATGATGTTAAAGGTTTGAGGTAACCAATTTAATGAAGTTAAAGCATATATATTATAACAAAAGTGTGAACACAACGTTGCTACTTTTTCATTGACATTCTTTGGAACAACCTCATCAATGACCCTATAATGACCATGCTAGTTGGGATAGAGCTTATTGATTTTATACCATGTCTTCTTCAGTACCAGATCTCCCACAGCTATCGGCCTTGACTTTACCCTCTGATTATAGAACCTCACAGTTCTTTGCTGATGGGCTACTTATCATATCTCTGCATCTTCTCTTCTTTCCTTAATTAAATCTAGATCAAGTCTTCTCTCTTCCCCATTCATCTGGGGGTCATATGTATGGACTCTATGAGTTGGAAGCCCTATCTCTGTTGGAATGACAACCTCTGAGCCATGGGCTAGCATAAATGGTGTTTGCCCTGTAGGTGTCCTCACCGTTGTCCTGTAAGCCCAAAGCACAACATATACTTCCTCTATCCATCTTCCTTTGGCCTCTTCTAGCCTTTTTTATCCCATAAAGGATTGTTCAATTTGTGACCTCAGTCTGGGCATTTGCTTGGGGTCGGCCAGGATAAGAGAAGAACTGCTTGATCCCTACTCTTTCGCATTATTTGTCTAAGGAAATATTCTTGAATTGGGTTCCGTTATCTGAGATGAGGGTGTTTGGAAGACCATACCTGCATATGATGTTCTTCCAGATGAACTGGAAAGTCTTCTGCTTAGTGATTGTGATCATTGGCTCGGCCTCTACCCATTTGGAGAAATAGTTAATTGCCACTATTAAGAATCGATAGTTATTTACAGATCTTGGCAAGGGTCCTACAAAATCAATTCCCCATACTACAAATGGCTAAGAGGAACTGAGAGAAGTCAGAGGTTGATGAGGATGATGGGGAATGGGGGAGAACCTCTGACACTGAAAGACCCCGGAATCCCCGGATTTTAAATAATCACAGATTTAAAATATAATTTCCTTTTAAATAAATGCGGAAGCATTGAGATGGTTTTAACTTTGAAAAATAACAACAAGTTTTATTTTCACAAAACGAATTAAAACATAATTCAAGTCCTAGAATTTGCCTAAGTCATAATTACCAAATTATATCCAAAGTTGGGCGAAACCAATTTTAGTACATGACTTGAATAAACCAACTTTACCCAATATATAATTTAAGTCCCAAATTAAATATAGTGTGATAATCAAACCAAATTTTATCTTGAATTAATTCTAAGCATGCGTTCTAAATTATGATGCAAGATAAAATAAACAATGTCACACTACGCCGAGATGTACGAGGAAAAACCCAAGACGGGAAAAAACCTCGGACGGCCCTAGCCACAAGTCCACTAGATATGGAATTACAATTACAAGACAGGTAGACTTACAACGACTGACTCGATCCCTCTCAAGCCTCGACGCTCCTCCTCGTAGAAACCTCTTCCTAGTGGACAACCTCGGAACACCACCGCGGTCTCGGAATCCACCGATGGGACTTTATATGGTCACCGTCTCCCAAGCATGGAGCCTTTCTCCGTGTGGGTAGAATCTCAACAAAGGTCTTCTTTGTGATGGGGTGTAGAAGCAAACCCGAAACGTCTCTTGAATTCGGTAGAGAAAATCGGTGCCAAAAACTCCAAGTAAAGATATGTATATATAGAACTTGGAACAAACAACAATGGGTGTAAACTAAGTGTTTCAAGATTTTTCTTTAAGTTGAAGAACACTCAAACATGAACATTTTCCTTTTGTAAATGATCTCTCAAACTCTCTCTAGGAGATGTATTAGGATGGAAAAGTTCACATGGAAAATGTGTTTCCCGCACATAATAATGTATGAAAAAAGTTGGTTGAAAACCAAGTGGAGGAGTGGGGAAAAACTGCAAAAAACTGCCAAATAACTGTTCCCGCTGGAAGTTCGTTCGAACGAACGTGATTCTCGTTCGAACGAGACTTCTAACGAGTGACCAGCTTGAGCTCGTTAGAAGTTCGTTAGATACCTCGTTAGAACGAGCATTCGTTCGAACGACATATCGAACGACATATCGAACGACTGTCCAGTTAGGGTCGTTGGCAAAACTCGTTCGAACGAACCTGGTTCGAACGACAAAAACTCGTTCGAACGAAATCTGGTTCGAACGAAAAAACTCGTTCGAACGACATTTCTAACGAACGACCAGAAAGATTGTAAAATTCGATTTTGGCCCAGAAACTTTTATATACTTAATTTAAAGTTCTGTTTGATTCTTTCTGAAAATAAAATGCAGTTTTTTATTACACCTAACACCCAATACATATTCTTCCAAGCTCCTATATAAATATAATTACATTCATACCTTGGGAGCATGGAACCTTAGTTGATGACGTAGAAACGAGGCACGCAAACCGGCATTTTGATGGAGCTTTAAATTCTTTGCCGCTACGTCTTCAACATACACTTCATAGGCTTGAGAATATTACAATAAATACTATCCTATGAATAAATGTTTTTGTCCGGAATTGAGCCAAAACTTTATATGGACTCAATTGGAAATTTGTGTCCTTACAAATCTCCCCCTTTGGCTATTCCGGGACAAAAACCAAACAAAAATCCTAAAGGGCCGTCAAGCTCTACTAGACTCAAAACATAACCCGCCCAATCTTGACTCAACCCAAGGATCAAACGCTTTGCCATAGAAAGATGCCGCTTTAGAATAATTCCTGCACACTTAAGCAAACTCATCAAATGCATAGGGAATATCAAAATATTAAATGTGCAATTAATTAATTACTCCCCCTAAATTAATTCTCCCTTTAAACACATGACTTACTTAGAAAGACGTCTCCCCCTAAGATAAATCTCCCCCAAACGAAGATACGATAATAATAGGATTAGATACCATTTCTCCCCCTATCATCATTCTCCCCCTTTTTGTTCGGGAATAGGCAAAGGATAAAGAACTAATAAACAGCATGTGAAAGCTTAAAGTGATAAGACATGAAAGCATATGGGCAATTAAAAGTAAGGCAAAGACAAACAAATATCATATATACAGATACGAAAAATATACCAATAGAGCACTTGCATATATATATAGATATAAACACACACATGACACAAAATACAATAAGTTTGCACACTCGTATGGCAAAAATGTGTCATATGGAAACGGAAGTGTAGGGGTGTGTACTAGCAACAATTAAATTTAGACCCAAACACTTAAGAAACGTTCACGGAGTTCTCATTTGATTGCAAACTTCATCACAGTTAAATATAACCTCATGTGACAATATAGAGATTGAACTCAATGAACAAACATACACAATGCATACAAGCCTAGCATGATGATGATTCTACAAACCAAATAGAGTCATGACATTAAAAACAACTAGGATAAACGGACATTGTGCAAACCGTTGATATACCATCCAATTCTCCCTCAATGAGCATATATATTCTTTTGTTTTTGAATGAATATATCATACAAACATAGGCCTTGGCAATTTCTTTTTGTTTAATGCCAAATATTCTGTTTTTAGGCCTTTGGATCACGTATGTCTTTTAGATCCAATCAACGGTGGCTTACTATCGCAAAGGATTTAATTCATCCTTTCGGAGCCCTTCCCCGTGCATATATTAATTTATCATGTTTTCATTTTTCACACAAATCTCACATGCAACGGATTTTGACATGCACTAGTCCTCCTAGGTCATAGATATGTAGATGACTAGATTGATAGGAGAACACCTCAAAAAGCTCAAATATAACATGTGACATTAAGATTTCAAAAGAGCTCGTGCATGTGTGAATAGAGGCATATAGAAATAGAATCCATTTAAACAATACAAAATCCAACTACACCATATAAAACATGGTAAAGAACATTTTAAGGATTGAAAATCTAAACCAAAAGTTCTAGCCACATGGAAGCGTAAACGATAGGATTCAAACACAAATGTATGCCACATAAAGTGTGTCAAACAAAAATACACACAAAACAAAATCTTTTTGAGTTTTTAACATTTTTAATCAAAAATAAATATTTACTCAAAAGGACAAACAAAAAATCATTTGTATTTTTCATTAAGCTTAAATGAAATAAATAAAACACAAATGATAAACAAAAATCTTTTTATATTATGCAGTCGATTCAAACACAAAATATAATACAAAAAGATAAACAAGTCATAATTTCTAGCATGTGATATGAAATAAGGCAATGACTAGAGAATGACTAAACAAGCATACATTTAGCATATGAATATAGCATGAAGTACAAACGCTAAAGTATGTAAACATTAACACATTCATCCATTAGAATTAGCAAGGGAGGAAGGATGTGAAAGTAAATGAGAATCAAAATCCCTATTTTGTAAGGCAACCAAGTCGGATTTCCTAACCCAAATTAATGAAGAATTACTATCTTGGGGTGTAGGAACATTAGCTATCATGGTTACTTTACTATGGGATTTTCTAGGAATTCGTTTAAGATCTAAACAAAATTTCCTAAGATGACCTTTTCGACCACAATGTGTACAAGTAAGAATATGTCGAAAAGATTTATCTAAGGAGTGATCATTAAATGCATTCCTAGAAGATTCTCCTAAAACATTGGTTTTGACTTTAGGGTTAAAATCATTACAAGAATTGAAGCCTAAACCAAAAGTGTCATTTTTAATTTGGACCGTTCCTAACATTTTATCTAGTTTTTCCGAACGACACTCCAAATCAAATTTGACATTACTAGAATCTTTTAATTTATTTTCCAATTCTAAAATTTTAGATTCTAGTAAAACATTTCGCTCTTCAAAAGAAAGAAGCTCCTTTTTCAAGGATTCCATTAAACCCCTAAGGCTATCTCTCTTGCCTTCTACGTATTCTAGCTTCTCTCGAAGAGTCCTCTCACGTGTCCTAAGGTCTTCTATTAAGGCACTATCATCAATGACCTTGACACTTTTTCTTAAACAAGCTTCTAACTTCAAATTAGTTCTTTTCAAATTAATAGATTCTTTATATAATTCATGAAAAGCATTTTGAAGTTCACTCACATCAACCTCTTCTTCATTTTCACTCTCTTCTTCACTCTCACTATCATTAAAAATAAGGGAATCATGAACAATGACCTTGGAAGTGGCATGTGCAATCGTGTCATCAATCGATGAGTTCTCATTATCACTCACATGACTAGCCATAAAAGCCACAAAATTTTTCTTAGTGGGGGAATCGGGCTTTTCTTCCTTATCACTATCACTAAGGGTTGCATTATATAAAATAGGTCGCTTACCATCTTTCCTTAGTTTAGTGGGGCACTCATAAGCCCTATGGCCATAACCTTCACAACCAAAACACTTATTAGACCCGTCCCTATCTAAATGTTCATTACTAGGTTTAGGGATTTTCTCGGCTTTAGAAATCTTCTCGCTTTTATCATGTTTAGAAGTATCAAATTTCTTAAAATCATTTTTAACTTTATCTTTGTTAAATTTAAGAAATTTTCTAAATTTACGAGCAAACAAAGCCATATCTTCCGAGTCACTATCACTATCGCTCTCTACTACTTGTTTAACCTCTTTGTGGGCTTTTAAAGCAACGCCCTTTTCGATTTTCTTTTCATTTTTAGAGGGAAACATATCTAGTTCATAGGTTTGTAAATCACCTACAAGCTCTTCTAATTTCGTAGAGGCTAAAGTGGGTAAAGAATTTAAAACAGTCACCTTTGGAATAAATCTATCGGGTAGGGACCTTAAAATTTTCTTTACAACACGGTCGTCAGGTATTTTCTCTCCCAAATTAAAAGATGAATTAACAATGTCAGAAAGTCTAGCATAAAATTTATCAAAAGTTTCTTTTTCATCCATTTTGATAGTTTCAAATTGAGTGGTGAGGTTTTGGAGTTTTGAAGCTTTAACGACACTCGTTCCTTCATGAGTTAATTGTAAAATATCCCAAGCTTCTTTCGCGGTTTCACACGTCATAAAACGTCGGAATTCATCCGGTGCGACAGCGCTAAATAAGGCATTTAAACCACGGGAATTAAAATTTGCAAGTTTAAACTCATTTTCGGTCCATCTATCGATGGGTTTGGGAACACGTTCATTTTCAATTAGATGAGTTGGTGGGGAGTACCCGGTAACAACAGACATCCAAACACGTTCATCGATAGATTTAAGTGCCGATTTCATTCGCGCTTTCCAATACGCGTAGTTAGAACCATCGAAAATAGGAAATTTTGAAAATGGGGAAAAATCCATTTTAGCCAAAAATTAAAAGGATCTTAACGAAATAATTTATCGTTTTTGGCTCTGATACCAATTTGAAAGACCCCGGAATCCCCGGATTTTAAATAATCACAGATTTAAAATATAATTTCCTTTTAAATAAATGCGGAAGCGTTGAGATGGTTTTAACTTTGAAAAATAACAACAAGTTTTATTTTCACAAAACGAATTAAAACATAATTCAAGTCCTAGAATTTGCCTAAGTCATAATTACCAAATTATATCCAAAGTTAGGCGAAACCAATTTTAGTACATGACTTGAATAAACCAACTTTACCCAATATATAATTTAAGTCCCAAATTAAATATAGTGTGATAATAAAACCAAATTTTATCTTGAATTAATTCTAAGCATGCGTTCTAAATTATGATGCAAGATAAAATAAACAATGTCACACTACGCCGAGATGTACGAGGAAAAACCCAAGACGGGAAACAACCTCGGACGGCCCTAGCCACAAGTCCACTAGATACGGAATTACAATTACAAGACAGGTAGACTTACAACGACTGACTCGATCCCTCTCAAGCCTCGACGCTCCTCCTCGTAGAAACCTCTTCCTAGCGGACAACCTCGGAACACCACCGCGGTCTCGGAATCCACCGATGGGACTTTATATGGTCACCGTCTCCCAAGCATGGAGCCTTTCTCCGTGTGGGTAGAATCTCAACAAAGGTCTTCTTTGTGATGGGGTGTAGAAGCAAACCCGAAACGTCTCTTGAATTCGGTAGAGAAAACCGGTGCCAAAAACTCCAAGTAAAGATATGTATATATAGAACTTGGAACAAACAACAATGGGTGTAAACTAAGTTTATTAAGATTTTTCTTTAAGTTGAAGAACACTCAAACATGAACATTTTCCTTTTGTAAATGATCTCTCAAACTCTCTCTAGGAGATGTATTAGGATGGAAAATTTCACATGGAAAATGTATTTCCCGCACATAATAATGTATGAAAAAAGTTGGTTGAAAACCAAGTGGAGGAGTGGGGAAAAACTGCAAAAAACTGCCAAATAACTGTTCCCGCTGGAAGTTCGTTCGAACGAACGTGATTCTCGTTCGAACGAGACTTCTAACGAGTGACCAGCCTGGGCTCGTTAGAAGTTCGTTAGATACCTCGTTAGAACGAGCATTCGTTCGAACGACATATCGAACGACATATCGAACGACTGTCCAGTTAGGGTCGTTGGCAAAACTCGTTCGAACGAACCTGGTTCGAATGACAAAAACTCGTTTGAACGAAATCTGGTTCAAACAAAAAAACTCGTTCGAACGACATTTCTAACGAACGACCAGAAAGATTGTAAAATTCGATTTTGGCCCAGAAACTTTTATATACTTAATTTAAAGTTCTATTTGATTCATTCTGAAAATAAAATGCAGTTTTTTATTACACCTAACACCCAATACATATTGTTCCAAGCTCCTATATAAATATAATTACATTCATACCTTGGGAGCATGGAACCTTAGTTGATGACGTAGAAACGAGGCACGCAAACCGGCATTTTGATGGAGCTTTAAATTCTTTGCCGCTACGTCTTCAACATACACTTCATAGGCTTGAGAATATTACAATAAATACTATCCTATGAATAAATGTTTTTGTCCGGAATTGAGCCAAAACTATATATGGACTCAATTGGAAATTTGTGTCCTTACAGACACTTATCACATCTCTTTACATACGCAGCTGCATCCTTGGCCAAAATCGGCCACCAATATCCCCGAGTAATTATTCTCTTATCCAATGGCCTCCCTCCTATGTGGCTTGAACAAGAGAACTCATGCACATCGTGTAAGATGTGTGGAACCTCTGAAGGGTGGACACATCTGAGGAGATACATGAATCCATTTTTATACAAAACATCACCAATAATGGAGAATATTGCAGCTCTGGACCTTAGCTTCCTTCTTTCCAACTTTGATTCTGGTAGTTGTCCCTCTCTGATGTATTTGATAAGAGGGTCCATCCATGAGGCCCCCAAACTCAGATTTAAGCAAGGTTTAGCAACATCTTCCTCTTCAATGGTCGGATTGAGCAGAATCTCGACTATCACTGTTCTCCTTATGTCTGTTCTTATTGCTGAGGCTAACCTCGTGAGTGCATCAGCTCAGCAATTGTCTAGCCGAGGTATACTCTTCATCTTTACTTCCTTGAAGCTTTCTACCATCATCCTCACCTTCTTCAGGGATCTGTCCATCCTTTCATCTTTGGCCTCATATACCCCCAGCATTTGGTTCATGACTAATCTTGAGTCACTGTGGACTAGGAGCTGGCCGACATTGAGGGATTTTACTAAGGATAGACCTGCTATTAATGCCTCGTACTCTGACTCATTATTGGAAGCTTTAAAGTTAAACCTCAACGCATATTCGATATCTGTACCATCTGGTGCAACACTATCAGCCCTGCTCCACTTCTGCTTTCACAGGACGACCCATCAATGAAGAGGTTCCAGATGGTTTCATATGAAGAGAAGTTACCCTCTGCTAGGGTCTCCTGTTTGAAGAGGAATCTCTCTTTTTCATTCTCAATTATTCTTTATCTGGCTGTGCTTGACTCAACCTCATCTGAAGCTTGGCCAATGCTTCTCTCTATTATCTTATCTATAGCCTCTTGATTCTTCTCAACATCGGCCTCATCCCGGGTAAATTCAGCCACGAAATCTATGAGAGCTTGTCCCTTGATGGCAACCCTATGTTCATAAGCAATATTGTACTCCCCCAACTCAATTGCCTAGGTCATTAGCCTTCCTGACTTCTCAGGTTTATGAAGGACCTATCTGAGTAGGGAATCAGTGAGGACGACTATGGAGTGAGCCTGGAAGCATGGCTTCATTTTCCTCGAAGAATGTATCAAAGCGTAGGCTAACTTTTCCATCCGGGGGTACTTATGATCAGACCCTTGGAGTGCCTTGCTATTGAAGTACACTGGTCTTTGCGCTCCCTCCTCTTCTCTTACTATTGTAACACTGATGGATGATTCTGAGATAACTAAATTTACATATATCTTCTCACCCTGTATCGGTTGAGATAGTAGTAGAGGGGATTCGAGGTAGGACTTCAGCTCTTTAAAAGCTATGTCACATTCCTCATTCCATTCGAAGGCCTTTCTAAGAACTTTGAAAAAAGGAAGACATTTAGCTGTAGCTCTAAATACAAACATATTAAGTGCAGCCGCTCGTCCGGTCATCACGTGAATGCCTTTTATGGTTCTGAGTGTCTTCATTTCTAACAAAGCCTTGATCTTCTGATGGTTAGCCTCTATTCCCCTTTGATTGAACATGAAGCCCAAAAACTTTCTTGCTCCTACCCCAAAGACACATTTGGTCGGGTTGAGGTTCATTTTATATTTGTCTATGGTGTCAAACGTTCTTTCAAGGTCGGCTACATAAGTGTCGGCCTTTAGACTCCTCGTCAACATGTCATCCATGTAAACCTCTATGGACTTACCTATCTGATCTTCGAATATCTTATTTACAAGAAGTTGGTATGTAGCCCCTGTATTCTTTAGTCCGAAGGGCATGACCTTGTAGCAATAGGTCCCCTTGTCTGTAATGAATGCTGTCTTCTCTGAGTCATTCGAATTAATGAAGATCTGATTATACCTGGAATATGCATCAATGAAGCTCATAAGCTCATATCCCACTGTGGAATCCACCATTTGATTTATACGAGACAGGGGAAAAAGTCCTTTAGGCAAGAATTATTTAAATCGGTGAAGTCTACACACATCCTTCATTTCCCATTATTTTTGGGTACTATGACATCGTTAGATAACCACTCAGGGTATATAACTTCTCTGATAAACTTAGCCTCTTCAAGCTTTTGAACCTCATCTCTGATGACATCGTACTTATCTCTTGAGTATATTCTTCTTCTCTGCTTAATAGGTTTGGCATCATCTACAACATTGAGTTTATGGCACATAACCTCAGGATCAATGCCAGGCATGTTTGCATGGCTCCAGGCAAAGATACTCTTTATCTTCCTTAACATCTTCACTAGCTCTTTCTTCACCTCAGGTTTTAGGGCTTTGTCGATTTGGATGGCTTTTTTCGGGTCGTCCTCATTGAGGATAATATATTCTACCTCCTCCATGGCCTCTCCCTTTTTGAGCTTTGTTTCGTCTCTAGGATCAAGGGTGTCAATGTTGTACGTGGTTGTTGCCCTCTTATGATCCTATCTCTTCTGTAGAGTTGAAGTAGCATTCTCGCGCTGACGTTTGGTCACCTTGCACTTCCCCTACTACATAGGGAGTAGATAATTTTAGCATATGGTGGACCATTGAAGGCACGGTCTTAAATTCCTTGAGGTCTACTCGTCCCATGATGAGGTTATAGGATGAGAAGAAATTTTCATCCATCATAAAGAAATTGATTTTCCTGGTCAGTCTCTTAGGCCATTCATCTCCCATTCTCACATCCGTCTCATACATACCCAATAGATGGACCTTTTCACCGCTGAATCCAATCAAGGGATGATGGTAAGGGACAAGCCTAGCTCTACTGAGGCCCAAGCTCTTGAAACAGGGCCAAAACATAACGTCTGCGGAACTGCCTCCATCAACAAGGATCCTCTGAACTTCACACCCATGCACCCTTGTGGTGATAACTAAAGGGTCATCATGAGGAGCTAAGATCCTCTTGAAATCAAGTCATGAGAAGTCGATTACGAGGGTATTCATATCTACCTTCTTTCTCTTCTCACGTTTAACCTCTGTAGAAGCGAAGTTCACAAACTTGGCCTTAATCATTGTTGTGGCCTCTGTAACGTGAGCCTTACAATCAGTAATGTCTGAGCCACCTCCTGCTAGTCCTCCATAGATAGTATTCACACCCAAAGAGATCATATCTGCTCTCTTTACTGGGACATTGTCATCCTTTGGTGGGAGATCAGGGTCATCGTTATCATCATCTGAGGCATCAGCTCTTCTAGCAGGGGTATCTTCCTGGTATTTATCATTTCTTTTATTTTTAGGATCGCCTCTTCCTCCCTTTGAAGCTCTACCATCCACATACTTTCTGATCTTTCCATACTTCAAGATTTTTTCAATCTCATCCTTCAGAGCGAAGCACTTCTCAGTCAAATAGCCATGATCTTGATGGAACTCGCACCATAAGTTCTTGTTTCTCTTATGTAAAGGAGTTTTTAGCCTCTCTAGCCATCTCAAATATCTATCATTCTTTATTTCGTTGAGGATGTGTTCACAACTTACAGTTAGAGGAGTGTAGTTTAAGAATTTATCGTCTGTAGATATTTTCTTACCGTCTTTGTTTTTCTTCTGAAATTTGCCTCCACTATTTCTCCCTTTTTCATCCTCATATTTTGCAGCCATAGCTTCCTCTGCGTTCATGATTTTTCCAGTTGTTGCCAATAACTCGTCCATTGACTTAGGGGGATCCTCGGCTAATTTACATAAGATCTTTCCCTTTTGTAGACCCCTAATGAGAGCTGTCATAGCTATGCTCTCTTCGTAATCTTCTACCTCTAAATTTTCCTTGTTGAACCTCGCGATGTAATCTCTGAGGATTTCATTCTTCCCCTTCTTGACATACATCATATGGGTTATCTTCTTCTGAGGTCTTACCCCAAAACAAAAGTTATGAATGAACCGTTCGGCCAGACCTTTAAAACTCTAAACTAAATTTTAAGGAAGAGAAGTGAACCAGATGTGCGCAGGCCCGATCAGAGTGGTTGATAAATCTCGGCAACTCATCTCATCTGGGATGGAATAGATGTCTGCTGCAAACTGATACAACTCAATATGGTGGACTGGGTTAGTACTCCCATCATACTTGGGAGACACCACTCGGGGTTTAAATTTTGCAGGGGTTGGGAAGTTGACAATCCTTGCCATAAATGGTGAGCCCTCTAAATACCGCCTCTGCAAGGGGTCTCGGTTTTTTAAGAGATCCCTAATTTTTTTTCCAACCTTTGAATAGAGTCATTCCATGGTTTGGCAACATCGTGGTGAACTGAGGGTTCCCCAGCTACTATACAACATCGGATGTTGAACTCCCCCTGACCACAGTCTCGGCCATTATAGGGACAACAGTAACCTCCTTCTCTTCTAGATCAAGCGAGACTTCTTGATCTGGATCCGAGACTTTCGAAGGCCAACCTTTTACTTAAGCGATCAAAAGTTGATCCTCTTTGGCGTGCATCACAATCTTGTCTCTCACACTGACCTCTGCTTTGACAACCTCTTCTCTGCTGAACAGGTCTTACTGTGTTGTCTGAGATATCATATGGCTCCCAAAATTCTGCTGGAACATCCTCTGCCACAATGTTATCGTACCTATCCTCAGGGCAAGTGTTTTCTTGCCTCCCCAGGCGTAAACGCCTAGGGTCGGTAACATCCCTCCTCCGCTGAGGAGTAGGTAGGTCCTTTCATGATGCCTGGGGTGGTCCCCTGGCCTCTGTGACACCCCGACTAATTAAATACCGGGTAGCTACTCCTTTATTAAATTAATACAAAATACCAAGTTGGCCCAGTTAATAGCATCACTGTCGAAAACATTTTAATGATTACTAACCACCTAGTATTTAAAAAGTAAGTTGCCAAATTTTAAGTTAAGTCTGATTAACATGCAATAAAAGAATAATGGAAGAACAACATAAATCCATTCACCATAACGAAGTAATGAAATAACCAACAAATAGTAATAAGTCCGGAGGAAAACTCCTCACAACAATCCCACAACTGAAAATGATATGACAAGTCTGAATCCTGAATTAATTACATGCCAGAAGTCTGAATAACTGAAATAAATGAAATGTCTCTAAAAGAAATGGGCGACATGCCCTACAACTGATAAATGCTGAATATAGAGTCAAGATAGATGAAGCGTCTACAAGCAAAGTCCTGTAACATCCACAAACAGCTACAGCTTGTCACCTGAATAAGGATCCTAAGCATGGTGTCCTTGTGGCTGGGCACCTAAAATGGTTTTTACAAAAAAATAGATTTGAAAGCAAACGGGTCAGAGCCCGAAAGTGGAGAGTATTTTAAAAACAGCAAGTGCTTTAATAACATTTAAAACAATGAATGCAAAATACATGTTAGGACGTGCTCTCACATGAAATACTCACCTCTCGTCTAACTTTGCACTCCTAACGTTTCTGTACCCATTCATGTGTTTTCTCATAACTCTCTAGTTCAAAAGAGTTTCTAACACTTCTACTCGGTTCACGTTTTAATTCTAACCTTAATAATTAAATAGAGAGTTCTACTTTAATTCTCGGATTCCCAATTATTAACAAAACCATTTATTGATATCTGTCCCCTTTTTATCTTTTCATAACGTTACAATAACTATACTCACAATTTAACATAACAAATTCCTTTCCATATAACCGTATATTATTCACATCATAAATATACAATACAAGCACCCCGAGGCTAAGCTGCGGTGCACACATACTCTGCTATCCATCCCGGTACATCACGTACATAAGGATTACGCATTCCGAATCTCTCAGGAATCGTTTTCAGATAACAACATCACAAGCAATGGAGGCGAACACAGTCACATCACATGGGTCACGCACATACCTACGCTCCCACGATCAGCAGACTTATTAACATCCCAATAAGTCCTTCTCTGACCTATGTTCATCGAGGTACCAATCTAAATCCGGGCAACACAAGGATAAGAAGGCCCTAAGCGAACGTAAACCTCCCGTGATAGCAAGTATGGTAGGTATGTCATACACATAAAATTATATGCTAAGCATTCACACATATTAGATATCTTAATATTAATAAAAGTATACTCTACATCCTTATACCATTATTCCAAATTTATATATTTTAAGTCTCTCGATAATATAAAATTTAAACTGTCGACACGTCCCACGTCGTAATTTCTTATACTTAAAACCTATCTCAAATAGATTATTAAGTTCCTATTATTCCCACATATAACATCTTTATTCCTAAGGTCCTTACTTCTGCCCCAAACCTCATTTCATTAAATTATTCAAATTTACACTTTTTAACCCAAATATTATCTCACTTATCGAATTTCATTAGATTAGAATAATTCCTCGAATTGAATTCTAATAAAGGTCCAAATTTCATAATCATGCCTACTGGTCTTCCTTAAGTTTAAGGGTATTCATAAGGTTTCCAATAATATTTTCCAAGGGTTAACATCATTAAAATTTAAATAGGGAAAACTTTACTCATTCTGGGAAGGTCGATCGATCGACCTTTACCTTCGATCGATCGATGGTGGTCGATCGATCGACCGATGAATGTCGATCGATCGAACGCACCAGGTATGGCTACGGACTGCTTCGTTTTGCAGTTTTCAAATCATCACAAAACATCCTTTTAATGCATGAAACTCTAATATAACGTTATAATATCATCATACAACCATCCTACAACATTATTAACTTTCTAAAACCAATAATTCATCAACCAAGGGCTTTGTTTGGATCAAAACTTCATCAAGAACCCTAGTTTCCTATTTCTTTCAAGAACATTAATAAATCTCTTCTTAAATCCGTTTTTAGATCATCAAGGGTCATAAATTCTAAATTCATAATTCGTCCAGAATGTTTCTACATGCAGTCCCTAACATAGTTCATAGTTTTAAATCCTCAAATTCATGGGTCTAATCAATCTTCCAAGATAAATTTGATAATTTTCCTAAACATGGAAAAGCATAGCATTGAATCAATTATAATTAATTCACTTGCCTTAATTGCTCTTCAGATTTGTTGTTGATTGAAGGTGGTTGAATTCCTCTCTCTCTCTTTCTGCAGAATTCTTCTCTTTCTCTCCCTATCTACAAGTTCTTCTCAAGGTGATAATGGAGGTGGGGTTGGTTTTTGCCAAGATTTAAGGTTTCTAAACTTCTCCCGTATCCCACTACCTAAATTGGGGTTGGAAATGGCTTAGTGGGTTAAGACAAAGTCAAATTTTTAACTCTAATTTTCGTGGGTTTTAATTACCCAATTTCCGAAATTACCAAACTACCCCTATAAGTTACCGGTATGGCTCAATAATGCCCCGGGACCCAAACTTAACCCCCGGCTAGTGTTTTCTGACTATTTCAACCCTTCCGAACACGTTGGCGCACTCAAAATGACCATACGGGTGATAAAAATAAAATTTACTTTTTAATTCAAATAATTATATTCCTGACGCGACTGTCACGCGCGTCCCAACAAAATTTCCCAAATTGCCGTATTTCAATCTCGCGACAATTTCAATAGTTCCAATATTCATATATTGCCATATATACACATTATAATCAAATACTAAATCACATCTCGTTAATATTTTATCCGGATTAATTCTCAATTAATTCACATTTAATTTAATTAACCCCATAAATAAATATCATAAAATATACGGGGTATTACATACTTCCCCCCTAATAACAGAATTTCGTCCCGAAATTCGGAACTAGAAAGTACCTGGTAAGAACAACTCTGGATAGCGTTCGCGCATCTCATCCTCGCGCTCCCATTTGGACTCCTCGACATTATGATGTCGCCACTGAACACGTACTAACGGGACTATCTTTTACCGCATTTTCCGCTCACTTCGGTCCAAAATAGCAATCGGCCCCTCCTTGTAGGAGCTATCAGGCTGGAGATCGATGTCCTCCAAAGCGATATGAGAATGAGCAAAATTGTCTCTAAGATATTTCCTTAGCGAGGAAATATGAAATACATCGTGAATCCGATGCAAATGCTCCGATAACCCGAGTCTATACGCAACCGGTCCAATCCGCTCAATAATAAGAAATGGTCCCACATATCTCGGTGCCAACTTCCCTTTCTTCCCGAAACACATAATCCCCTTCATAGGAGATACTCTGAGCAAAACCTGGTCCCCCACTTGGAACTCCCTGAAGAACCTCTTCGCATCAGCATAGCTCTTCTGCCGATCCTGAGCTACCCGAATGCGACTCCGAATCAATTCTATCCTCGCCGAAGTATCCTGAATCACTTCCATCCCAAGTAGTTTGTTGTCCCCTACTTCCAACCAACATGCTGGGGAACGACAAGGTCTACCGTACAACGCCTCAAATGGAGCCATGCCAATGGTGAACTGGTAGGAGTTGTTGTAAGCAAGCTCCACCAGTGGAAGATACTGCTCCCATCCACCCTCAAAATCAATGATGCACATACGCAACATGTCCTCCAACATCTGGTTTGTACGCTCGGTTTGCCCATCGGTCTGCGGGTGATATGCCGTACTCAACCGCAATTCCGTGCCCATGGCCTCCTGAAAACTTTCCCAAAATCGTGAAACAAATATCTTATCTCTGTCAGACACGATATTTAGGGGTACACCGTGAAGTCTCACTATCTCTGCAATAAAGAGCTGGGCATACTGTCCCGTAGTGTAGTCTGTCCTTACGGGTAGAAAATGAGCGACTTTGGTCAATCTGTCCACAATTACCCAAATGGAGTCGTGACCTTTCTGTGACGTAGGCAACCCCGTGATAAAGTCCATGGATATGCTCTCCCACATCCACATCGGGACCTCTAACGGCTGTAGCAGTCCTGTCGGTCTCTGATGATCCACTTTTACCAGCTGACAAGTGGCGCATTTTGAAACAAACACGGTAATATCTCTCTTCATCCCGCTCCACCAATACTGTCGTCTCATGTCTTGGTACATTTTGTCCCCACCGGGATGTACCGCAAACCGTGAACCGTGCGACTCTACCATCACCTCATGCCGCAATTCCTCCCCTTCCGGAACTACAAATCTCTCGTTGAAGCGTAATCCCCTGTCTGAGCTAACGGTATAGGATTCGGCTCCTTCTGCTAGTAATCGAACTATCTGTTCCTGACAGAACGAGTCATTTGCCTGTGCCCTTACTACCTTCGTGACAATCTGCGGTGTAACAGTCATCACAGACATGAATGATCGGGCCACTGCATCCTGGTGTCCCAACTCCTTCCATTTTGCCTTCCACACATCTGCCACCTCATCTACTGGTCTACGGCTCAACGCGTCTGCTACCACGTTAGCCTTTCCCGGGTGTTATTGGATATCAAACTGATAATCCTTCACAAACTCAAGCCACCTTCGCTGTCGCATATTCAACTCCTTCTGCGTGAATAGGTACTGTAGGGACTTGTGGTCTGTGAATAATCGAAACTTCTCCCCCAAAAGGTAATGTCTCCAAATTCGAAGGGAAAATACCACTACCGCTAACTCCAAGTCATGGGTGGGGTAATTCTTCTCGTGAGGCTTAAGCTTACGGGAAGCATAAGCTATGGCCTGACTCTCCTGCTGCAATACACCTCCAAGTCCTTGTAAGGACGCATCGGTGTAAACTAGATACTCAATTCCCGATCTCGGCAATGATAACACAGGTTCTGAGGTCAACTTATCCTTCAACTCATCGAATGCCAACTGACAGGCATCACTCCAAATGAACGGCACACCTTTACGAGTCAGATGTGTCAAAGGACCTGCTATCTTTGAAAATCCCCGAATAAACCTCGTAGTATCCTGCTTGACCCAAGAAACTACGGATCTCTGTCGGTGTCGTGGGCTGTCCCCACTAATGTGTCCTAAAAACTGGACCTCCTTCAGCCAAACCCTCACTTCTCATACTTTGCATACAGCTCGTTCTGACGTAGCGTCTGCAAAACTTGCCTTAAATTCTCGGCGTTCTCCTCCTCTGTCTGGGAGTAAACCAGAATATCATCAATGAAGACAATGACAAACTGATCTAGGAAATCTCTGAACACCCTATTCATCAAGTCCATAAACACGGCTGGAGCATTGGTCAAACCAAAAGGCATAACCCGAAACTCGTAAGAACCATATCTCGTTAAGAACGCAGTCTTCGAGACATCCCCTTCCCTGATACGCAACTGATGGTATCCCGATCGCAAATCAATCTTCGAGAAGAAGGAAGCTCCTCTCAACTGGTCGAATAGGTCATCGATTCGAGGCAATGGATACTTATTCCGTATCGTGACCTTGTTCAACTCTCGGTAGTCCACACACAATCTCAGTGAACCATCTCTCTTTTTCACGAACAACACAGGGGCACCCCACGGCGAAGTACTCCTCCGTATAAACCCCTGACCCAACAACTGCTCAATCTGATCTCGTAGCTCTCGCATCTCTTCCGGAGCCATACGGTACGGTGCGCATGCGATAGGTCTCGTATCTGGCAATAAGTCTATGACAAAGTCTATCTCTCGACTGGGGGGTAGGCCTGGTATCTCCTGAAACACATCGGAATACTCCCTGACAACTGGGATCGAATCTAAAGGAATCACAACCTCCTTAGAGGTATCCTCCTCTATGTAATACAAATGAGCGGTCGAGCCCCCCTCTGGGCGAGGCATCGCCACTACAAACATCTCTTGCCCCGGAATGGAAAAAACAATGCTCCCACCGAAGCAATCAATCATGGCTCTAGAATCCGCAAACCAATCCATACCGATAATCACATCGTGCACATGCATATCTAATACCAACATGTCCGCAGGTAATACCAAACTACCGATCTCTACCCCCACTCCCCGACATATAAAGAAAATAAGTGACCCACTCCCCAATGGTGAGTCTACACACGTCACTGTGCTCTCTGCTTTGGATAACAACCCTAAGGCTTTCGCAAAATGTGTAGCTATAAAATAATGCGTTGCCCCCGTATCAAACAAAACCCGACCCATAGTACCATGGATAGGAAACATACCCTCAATTGCGGGTGGTGCCTGTGGAGCTGCTGCCTGGTGGACGTTATAGACACGTCCATACTGTAACTGCCCCTGCTGCACAGGAACTGCTGGAATGGCTGGTAGTGCTGGCACCTGGGCTGGAGCTGGGAGAGCAGGTGGAAAAAGTGGCCTCTGTGGCTCATGTCGAGCACCCTGCTGCTGCTGCTGCGGGCCCTGCCCCTATCAGGACAGTCCTGGCGTTTATGGCCAGTCTTGCCACAAACGAAACACTTCCCCGGGAAGTTCCCCCCTCTCTGTCCCTGCTGCCCCCGGCCCTGGTGGCCGTTATCGTTCCTCCACTGGCCCTGCTGAAACTGCTGTTGACCATTCTGACCCTGCTGGTTCTGATGGCCGTTCGAACCCTGATGGCCCTGTCGGAAACCTCCCTGTCCGTGCCTGAAATTTCCCACAACTGAAAATGATTTGACAAGTCTGAATCCTGAATTAATTACATGCCAGAGTCTGAATAACTGAAATAAATGAAATGTCTCTAAAAGAAATGGGCGACATGCCCTACAACTGATAAATGCTGAATATAGAGTCAAGATAGATGAAGCGTCTACAAGCAAAGTCCTGTAACTTCCACAAACAGCTACAGCTCGTCACCTGAATAAGGATCCTAAGCATGGTGTCCTTGTGGCTGGGCACCTAAAATGGTTTTTACAAAAAAAATAGATTTGAAAGCAAATGGGCCAGAGCCCGAAAGTGGAGAGTATTTTAAAAACAGCAAGTGCTTTAATAACATTTAAAATAATGAATGCAAAATACATGTTAGGACGTGCTCTCACATGAAATACTCACCTCTCGTCTAACTGTGCACTCCTAACGTTTCTGTACCCATTCACGTGTTTTCTCATAACTATCTAGTTCAAAAGAGTTTCTAACACTTCTACTCGGTTCACGTTTTAATTCCAACCTTAATAATTAAATAGAGAGTTCTACTTTAATTCTCGGATTCCCAATTATTAACAAAACCATTTATTGATATCTGTCCCCTTTTTATCTTTTCATAACGTTACAATAACTATACTCACAATTTAACATAACAAATTCCTTTTCATATAACCGTATATTATTCACATCATAAATATACAATACAAGCACCCCGAGGCTAAGCTGCGGTGCACACATACTCTGCTATCCATCCCGGTACATCACGTACATAAGGATTACGCATTCCGAATCTCTCAGGAATCGTTCTCAGATAACAACATCACAAGCAATGGAGGCGAACAGAGTCACATCACATGGGTCACGCACATACCTACGCTCCCACGATCAGCAGACTTATTAATATCCCAATAAGTCCTTCTCTGACCTATGTTCATCGAGGTACCAATCTAAATCCGGGCAACACAAGGATAAGAAGGCCCTAAGCGAACGTAAACCTCCCGTGATAGCAAGTATGGTAGGTATGTCATACACATAAAATTATATGCTAAGCATTCACACATCTTAGATATATTAATATTAATAAAGGTATACTCTACATCCTTATACCATTATTCCAAATTTATATATTTTAAGTCTCCCGATAATATAAAATTTAAACTGTCGACACGTCCCACGTCGTAATTTCTTATACTTAAAACCTATCTCAAATAGATTATTAAGTTCCTATTATTCCCACATATAACATCTTTATTCCTAAGGTCCTTACTTCTGCCCCAAACCTCATTTCATTAAATTATTCAAATTTACACTTTTTAACCCAAATATTATCTCACTTATCGAATTTCATTAGATTAGAATAATTCCTCGAATTGAATTCTAATAAAGGTCCAAATTTCATAATCATGCCTACTGGTCTTCCTTAAGTTTAAGGGTATTCATAAGGTTTCCAATAATATTTTCCAAGGGTTAACATCATTAAAATTTAAATAGGGAAAACTTTACTCATTCTGGGAAGGTCGATCGATCGACCTTTACCTTCGATCGATCGATGGTGGTCGATCGATCGACTGATGAATGTCGATCGATCGAACGCACCAGGTATGGCTACGGACTGCTTCGTTTTGCAGTTTTCAAATCATCACAAAACATCCTTTTAATGCATGAAACTCTAATATAACGTTATAATATCATCATACAACCATCCTACAACATTGTTAACATTCTAAAACCAATAATTCATCAACCAAGGGCTTTGTTTGGATCAAAACTTCATCAAGAACCCTAGTTTCCTATTTCTTTCAAGAACATTAATAAATCTCTTCTTAAATCCATTTTTAGATCATCAAGGGTCATAAATTCTGAATTCATAATTCGTCCAGAATGTTTCTACATGCAGTCCCTAACATAGTTCATAGTTTTAAATCCTCAAATTCATGGGTCTAATCAATCTTCCAAGATAAATTTGATAATTTTCCTAAACATGGAAAAGCATAGCATTGAATCAATTGTAATTAAATCACTTGCCTTAATTGCTCTTCAGATTTGTTGTTGATTGAAGGTGGTTGAATTCCTCTATCTCTCTTTCTGCAGAATTCTTCTCTTTCTCTCCCTCTCTACAAGTTCTTCTCAAGGTGATAATGGAGGTGGGGTTGGTTTTTGCCAAGATTTAAGGTTTCTAAACTTCTCCCGTAGCCCACTACCTAAATTGGGGTTGGAAATGGCTTAGTGGGTTAAGACTAAGTCATATTTTTAACTCTAATTTTCGTGGGTTTTAATTACCCAATTTCCGAAATTACCAAACTACCCCTATAAGTTACCGGTATGGCCCAATAATGCCCCGGGACCCAAACTTAACCCCCGGCTAGTGTTTTCTGACTATTTCGACCCTTACGAACACATTGGCGCACTTAAAATGACCATACGGGTGATAAAAACAAAATTCACTTTTTAATTCAAATAATTATATTCCTGACGCGACTGTCACGCGCGTTCCAACAAAATTTCCCAAATTGCCGTATTTCAATCTCGCGACAATTTCAATAGTTCCAATATTCATATATTGCCATATATACACATTATAATCAAATACTAACTCACATCTCGTTAATATTTTATCCGGATTAATTCTCAATTAATTCACATTTAATTTAATTAACCCCATAAATAAATATCATAAAATATACGGGGTATTACTCATGATGTGGCTGACCAGCTGCCAGAGTAATCATCTCCAGTGAGACCCCAGGTGGTCTCATTATTATTTTCTGGCTTAGCTGGGCAAATTTCTCCTGTATCACTTGTTGAGTTACAACTAAGGACTTCAAGGCTACTTCCACCTCAACTATTTTGGATTGGGGTGGTGCTTTACTGGAACTAGGCCCTTCAACACCAGATGCGGAGGTGGTAACTCTGTTGCTATGGAAAAAGACTAGATAGCTTGTAAATGAAAACAATAGAGAGCTTGATACCTTTAAGGATCCCTTTCAATGGTGAAACATCTCCATGCGAAGGGTGAGGCCTGGTTCACCAATAGAGTCTCCGGTGAGGTTAAGCAGCAAAAGAGGAAGAGATGAATCTTCTCATTCCCACAGACGGCGCCAAAATGATGGTGATGTAAACAACACCACCGGTGCGAGTTGTTGATAAGCTCAAACAAGTAATAACAATGGCAATACAAGAGTACATATATAGTAGAGGGAGGTGAGGAGAAGAGGAGAAACACTAGTATATAAGTGGTTCAGCCAATCTGGTCTACATCCACTGTGAGTGTGTGAGTAGTTTCACTATAATAAGGGCATTAATGGCCTGTGATACAATCTCTCACTTTCTCTCTCTACTGTGCATATCAATAGAGTTTTAGCTAGGGTTCCAATTATCTCCCAAGGTAGGAGAAGATAGGTATTTATAGTGCTTGGGGGGTGTAGTGTACCCCCCAAGCATGCTATGAGCATGTGTGGGTTGAATATACCAAGCATAGGTGGACACCTGTCTGGACACATATAAGGAATGGTGATCAAATACTCCCTCACGTGAGAGGAATGATTTGGTTATAACTGAATTGCTCACGTGTTTCAAATCTTCCATGTGCTTATGTGTGCTCGACTTTGTGTCATCATCAGATGGAACCTCGGCTTATCCGAGTACGAGGTTGGGGAAGTTCGATAGTGATTTGTCCAGTCAACCATAAACATGACCTCGAATTAGGAGACTGACCGAGGTTAGGTAGAAGGTCGGAGTCAGTGTCGGCTGAAGCATAGGATGAGATTGGCAGTAGTTAGAGCCCACAAGATGTTGATGACCGCGGCTGCTGGCCAGTCGAGGTTGGTCAATGAGGAGTCGATGTTGCGGAGGATGAACTTTCTGATGGCTATTGTAAGCTTCTTGTCAACTCAGCTGTGAGACAGGTTGAGGTTAGTGACCTTGAGTACGAGGATACACTTTGGGCATATCAGTAATATACAATGTAATATTGATATTATTTCCTTTTGAGAACTCTACAAGCATTGAACTCATCTACAATAAAGAAGCCAATGGTCCTAACAGATTCACGGGCCTTGTTTACTAATATTGGAGTAAGAAATCCACCTGAACCTTTATCCTCTGCCATCAAATCCAGCAAATGGTGCTAGCAGTGGGTGGGGTAGAGGGAGTATAAAATGTTAGGTTTTTGAGTAAAATGTTTCTTCCGTGTTTTTTTTGTTTAAGTATAATAAATTACATACTCCGCCCCTATGTTTTAATACACCAATAAATGCCCTAATATCAAACTCAGATTTCACTATAGGAACAATAACACACACACACACACACACACACACACATATATATATATATATATGTATATATATATATATATATATATATATATATATATATATATATATGTATATATATATATATGTATATATATATAGAGAGAGAGAGAGAGGATAGAGATGTACCTTTTCGAGTCTATAGCATGATGGATTGAAGGAGAACGCCGACGTTGATCGAAGAATGACTGAGAGAGGCCAAAGACTTGAAACGACGGTGGAAGAGTTGTTAGAGAACTGAACAGAGAGAGAAGAATGTGGCATCCATTGAGATTGAGAATGAGAGAGGAAAAAGAGAGCGAGAAACCAAATAATTGAGAGGGTAAGTATTTTTCTAAGAGTATTTATATTTTATTAAGTGTTCTAAATTTTGGTACACTTAAAAACAGTGCCAAAATTTTGTCACTGTTTTAAAGTGTGTTAGATTATCATTAAACCGTGCCAGAATTTGGCACATTTTTAAACTGTGCCAAATTTTTAATATCAAGGTGTGCCAAATTATTATTTTTGGTGTAGTGGATACAAACAACATACAACTAGTAAACATACATCATGAAGAACAACTTGGGCATGTAAACATGCGAACACAATCAACCATTGGATATATCATAGGAAGTATCATGTGCAAGCAAACGAGAATCAATAAGTCTAATATGTAAAAAATCTAAATCCAATTTCCTAACCCACATAGGTGTAGCATGACACTCCTGGGTTTTGGAAACCTTTGTGACTCTTTTTTTAGACTTCTGTTTTTAAGATCATAGTAAAAATGCCTAAGGCGACCTTTCCTACCTCAATGAGAGCAAGTGTAAACAAGATGAAGGGTGTTACCTATTGGTTGACCTTTACTAATGTTCCTACTTGACTCTCTCAAATGCATCGTATTGGCTTGGGGAGCGAAAACATTATGATTATCGAAGCCAATTCCACACTTGTCATCTTTCATTTGGATGGTGCCTACCATCTTATCTAACTTTTTCGACCTAGATTCCAAATCAAATTTACCCTACTAAAATTTCTTAATCTCTCTTCTAGCTCAACTGTCCTCAACTTGAGTAAATGCCTAGACTCCTCAAACTCGAGAAGCTCTTTCTTCGTAGCCTCCATCAAACCTCGAAGACTATCTCTCTCACCCTCAACATACTCAAGCTTCTCTCGAAGAGTCCTCTTACGTGCCCTAACTTTTAACTTTAAGTTAGCCGTCTTCACCTTAAAAGTTTCCGTATACAATTCATGGAAGGCCACTTGTAGTTCATTCTCCTCCTCTTCTACACCATCCTTACTCTCTACCATCACTCATTTGGGATCCACAAACCATGGCCTTATAAGTTTCATGTTTAAAAATATCTTTATGGGAAGATTTCTCATCAAAGCCCACATGGCTAGCCATGAATGGGATGTAGTTGCACGCAACTGGGGAATCGATTCCCTCTTCCGAATCACTATCACTAAGGGTGGCATTATACACCTTCGGTTTCTTACCCTCCTTCCCTAGTTTAGTGGGGCACTCGGCTACCCTATGGACATAACCCTCATAATCGTAACATTTTTTTGAGTCATCCCTCTTAAAGTTCTTATTCCGGTTCTTAGGGAAGTGATCGGCCTTGTTAAATATTTTTTTATCAAAAAAATTCGCAACTTTCAATTTCTTTTGAAACTTGAGAAATTTCTTGAATTTATTTGCAATCATGGACATATCCTCAGACTCAATGTCAGACTCATCATCTGAAATAGTTGTTTCCTCCTTTCGGACTTACAAAGCAATAAATAATTAAGCTAAGTGTCAAAACATTTAATTTCTAATTTAAGTCCGATTGATATTATTTACTAAGAAACCATTTTTCATGAATGCAAACGATAATATTAAAGCCAAACCGTCTGAATGAAAAGACCAAGCTAGATAAATCGATCCAAATAATTAATCCCAATCGCAGTACAAAGTAATAAGTAAAACAATCCCAACAATAGCTGAATACTGAAATAATAAAGAGTACAAATCTCTCTCTGAACTAAAATAAATATGGAAATGGGCGACACATGCCTTAACTAGAGATGACTAAAATAGGAAATGAGAAGACAAGGATGAAGTCGTCTACTGCAAGGACCTGCAACTTCCACACTAACTGCAGCACGTCAATAGTCTAAAGATCTAGGCCTGACGCCCCTGTGGCTGGGCACCTGTAATATATATATATATATATATGAGGGAGAAAAGATAACAGAAAAGGGGTCAGAGCCCGAGTGTAAAATAGGTTTAAAAATATTTTAGCAAGTATTTAAAATTCTTACCAGTCGATATTATATACGTGTTGGTACCTTGACACTCACTTGAGAATTCTCACCTCTCAACTAGTGTGCACGCCTAACGTACTACTGAATTAACCTAGTTAAATCTAACCCAGTTAACTAGTCTAACCCAACTTCCATTAACCACTCCTAATCCAAGTGATCTCATAAACATAGTTTATATCTGACAACCCTTTTTATTAGGAATGTACTTATATTTATCTCAATTTAGACTTAAGTTCTCAACCACTTAACTCATGTAATATTAATTACTCAATATTATCTACTTAAAAACATCGTAGATTAATCACGAGTACATATACTTATCACTCGTAATATATATACTACTACTAGGGCACCCCGCATAGATCTATAGTGATGACATACTCTGTTATCAAGTCCCCGTATCACTCGTACAAGAGAGGAATACTAGTTCGGAATCACTCTCGAACTGTATTAACACAAAACACACATATTGGAGGGGAAGCACAATTCCAAGTCACTAAGAGGTCAGCACATATCCTCACGTCTCTTAGGACTGTCTGACTATCATCCTCGGATAGCCTGTACCAAGGATGCTATGTTCTAGGGTACAAGTCAATATCCCCCATAAAGGTCCAATCGAGATAAGATTGTCTCGGCGCGGAACCTCCATGATAGCAAGTAGCGCGGGTATGATTACACACAAATATATAACATCATATATATATATACTAATAAAAATATATATTTTCACATTATTCAGCTAGGTATACCCACAACCCATAATACATGTGAACTATGCCCGATTTTTATGCATAATGAAATCATTCTTCTTATTTTCTCAATTATCGCAAATCCTAAATTACTTCTCGACTCTTGAAGTGTATCCTCTTGATAATCATAAAATCAGTAGGTGAACACTCAATATCCTACTGGTCTAAGTCCTTCTTAATTCTCATGAGACCTAATTTAACGTACACATGATTTCCCATTCAATTTAGACTTCCGAAATCCCACGATTAAATCTCATATAAAATCGTCTTATCCGGACCCTACTTATACCCTACTGGTCCTTCCCAAGTCCCATTACGATATATAAGTTATGCCCAAGGGTCCTTACACATTGGGATTTAATTAACATTTAATAGAAGAAAGAGTTCCCATTTCCAGGAGGAGTCGATCGATCGATGAAAGGGGGTCGATCCATCGATCTAGTCGATCGATCGACATTCTTGAGTCGATCGATCGATCAAGCAGGTGTTGGACCAGTTTATGCAATTCTAACCAACGAGTTTCATCCAATATAAATCCTCAAACCTCCATTAACATGTCCTAAACTCCCAACCAAACATCATGAACGTTATATAAACCAATATAGAAGATTTTTAACGTAAACCATTCACAAATTCGTCAAGAATCATCATCAAAGGGGATTAATTCAAGAAATTATCATTTAACCCTAGTTCATATAATTTTCTCAAGAATTCAATTAATTTCCAGATTTCTATCTCTACTGGGCATCAATTTTGTGGATAATATTCTACATGTGACAGATATCCATCCTAACATGGTTTCTACTCCAAATTTGCAATAAAATCTCCCAAACAACATTTTATTTTCATAAAGCCATAAGAGAATGAATTCCTACACTAGCATGGTTGTGTTATCAACTAAAGAATAACAAGTTAGATACTTGCCTTAGGGATGGAAGTCTGAATTGTTGATGATGATCGGTATGGTTTCTTTCCTCGTTCCTCAATCTACGCGTTGGTGATGGAATTGATGAGAGTGGTGTAGGGATAGTGACTCTCCTCCTTGGAAGCCTTCTCTCTTCCTTAGCCTCTCTGCAACTTGAAATTATCTAACCCTCGAGGACTCTAACTCTTATCAGATATAACACTCCAATTTTCATCCATAATTAAGGTCTAAAATGGGTAATTACCAAAATTCCCTCCCGGGTTACTTGTTAGGCCTCAAAATGTCCTGAGACCCAAACTAAACTCCCGGATACACTTTTCTGATTATCTTAACCCTTCCGAACACATTGGCGCACTCAAAATGACCATACAGGCGACTTAAAATAAAATTACTTTTTATTCCATTAGTTTAGTCCCGACACGACACATGCGCACCCGATTTAATTTCTATAATTGTCGTATTATTTACATGCAATAATTTTTAATAACTTAAATCTCATATATTACTTTACTCATCTAGTAATATTCAATATATAAATACCAAGGTTCTAAAAAATGCGGGGCGTGATCAAGGCATGGAGGCCAAGCCTTAAGCCTTAGAAGCCTAGGCGGGCCTTAGACGTAAAAAGGCGTGAAAAGGCGTTTAGGCCTTCTTAATATATTTTAATATTTTTTAACTATAACACGTCTATTAAAATACTAAAATTGTACATATCATAAAAATATGTTTGAATATATGAAAATTAAAATACTATTTGATGATTCTGGATGAGATAATGGTCCGGTTTGTAAAAAAAATCTTTAAAAGGCGATATCGTTTCAGTAAAGCACTATTGTTTTTAGAAAAAAATATGCCTTAAGGGTTTTACCAAGAATGAGGCGTAAAAAGCTTAAGGAGGTGCGTTTCTACCAAGCCTCAAGCCTAGGCGGTTTGTTTAGAATAGTGATAAATACTAACTCTCGTCACGCTAGTAAATATTTATTTTAAAATCCGGATTAATATTAAATTAATTTATCCCATAATTAAATGCCATAAAAATACGTGGTATTACACCTAGTTGTTCTAGACGAGATTTCTTACTTCCAATACCTTTCGTTTCTTCCCATAAGTTTTGGGGGCTTTCGCATATAGGTCCTATTAGACATTGTTTTACTCATTCTAGTCCCACCATATTTTCCTCCTAAATATAGGTCCTATACCTAATTTTTTGGAATTTTTTTCACAAGTATACCCTTTTAAAACCAATCATCTGTAACTTCCTTAGGGAAGTTACATAAGTGGTTGAACTTTTTTTTTTAATTTTCAAATGATCATAACTTTTAATTGACAAATCCATTTTTCATAAAAATACTATTTTTGAAATTTTCTCGTCGAGGTCTATCAAACAAGACCCATGAAGCCTATAAAACTTCAAAGAAAAAACTTCCACATACAGTAAACTTTACTGTATGCACTAGAAAATGAAATAGTCTTATATCTATGACATTTTCACTGTTACATTTTTTGTGTTAATATTACACAGACAATAAAATTTACTGGTTAAATAAATTGGTCAAATAATCTAAACACTCACTCACACACACACACACACACACACACACACACACACACACACACACACACATATATATATATATATATATATATATATATAGAAAAAAAGACACCTATTTTGAGTTTAACCCATTTAGTCGCTCAAACACTCATTTATCTAACATTCTCTTATTTTTAAAGGTTCGCGCCAGTGGCACCCAATTCCACCCCTACTCACCCCAAACCGGAGATCCGGTGGATCAAAACCCCATTTATCCAATATTCTCTTATTTTTATAGGGCCGCACCAGCGGCAACGCATGCGCTCTCTACCCACCATAAACTAAAAAATAAAATAGTTTTATATCTGTGTTATTTTTCTAAATTCTTGTGAAAATGTCACATTTTCTTGTGAACACAGTAAACTTTACTGTATGCACCAGAAAATGAAATATTCTTATATCTGTGACATTTTCACAAACAGTAACATTTACTGTGTTAAAATAATTTTATATATGTGCCATTTTTAGAAACAATAAAATTTATTTTGTTGATATTATATAGAGAGTAAAATTTATTATGTTGGTCAATTAATGTATATATATATATATATATATATATATATATATTATAAAAAAGACACATATTTCTAGTTTAACCCATTTAGTTGTTCAAACACTTATTTATTCAATATTCTCTTATTTGTTAAGGTCCGCGCCAGCGGCTCCCCATGCCACCCCTACTCACCTCATACGAGAGATCCGGTGGATCCAAACCACTTTTTTCCGATACGCTCTTATTATTAAAGGTCCGGGCTAGCGATACCCAATCCTTATTAACACCCACCCCCATTGTCGGAGCTCCAACGACCTTAATTTGAGCTCCAGTATGGTGTGGGTAAGGGTGACATGGGTGCCGTTGCCGCATATCATTAAAAATAAGAGAATATTGGATACATGGGATTTGGATCCATCGGAGCTCCGGTTTGGGGTGAGTAGGGGTGGCATTGGGTGCCGCTGGCACGGACCTTCAAAAATAAGAAAATATTGGATAAATGAGTGTTTCAACTAAGTGGGTTAAACAAAAAACAAGTGTTTTTTTTACATATATATATATATATATATATATATATATATATATATATATATATATATATATATATATATATATATATATATATATATATATATATAAAGTCTCATGTAAGGACTTCTTATAGTACAGACCCCGGTACATACCATTTTTTAAAAATAGTAAAAGAAATAAATTTTTGATGAAACTTCATGGATATGATCTCCACGTTGAGAAGTTCATCTCCAATTTTTTTGGTTTAAAAATTCAATAAAAAAACCGTTGAGATGAGGTGAGATGTAAAAAATGATAAAAATATGCATTTTCAACCGTTGAAATGATGGGTCGGCGCCAGTCGTTTCATTAATTGAATTTTTTAATGAAACTTCATGGATATGATCTTATCACTATCGAGATCATATCCATGAATTTTCATAAAAACAATTAATCAAAAATTGGGTGAGATGATTGCCAACATTTCAATGGTCAAAAATGCATATTTATACATTTTTTTACATAACACCTCATCTCAACGTTTTTTTTTCTTGAATTTTTTGATGAAAAAAAATTGGAGATGATCTTCCCACTATGGAGATCATATCCATGAAGTTTCATCAAAAAAATCATTTTTTTACTATTTTAAAAAATAGTATGTACCGGGGTTTGCACCATAAGGAGTCCGTACAGGAGAGGGCCTCTCTCTCTATATATATACACACACACATTAATTTACTAGCACAGTAAATTTTATAATCTGTGTAATATTAACACAATAAATGTTACTGTTTGTGAAAATGACAAATATATAAAATTATTTCAATACAGTAAATGTTACTGTTTGTGAAAATGTTACAAATATAAGACTATTTCATTTTCTGGTGCATACAGTAAAGTTTACGGTGTTCATAAGAAAATGTGACATTCTGACAAGAATTTGTAAAAATGTCACAGATATAAAATTATTTCATTTTTCGGTTTGTGGTGGGTAGAGCTGGCATGGGTTGCCGTTGTCGCGGACCTTTAAAAATAAAAGAATATTGGATAAATGGGGTTTGGATCCACCGAATCTCCAGTTTGGGGTGATTAAGGGTAGCATTGGGTACCGCTGGCGCAGACCTTTAAAAATAAGAGAATATTGGATAAATGGGTGTTTGAGCGACTAAATGGGTTAAACTAAAAATAGTTGTCTTTATATATATATATATGAGTTTATAGATTTCATTTTTCGGTTTGTGATGGGTAGAGCTGGCATGGGTTGGCGCGGACCTTTAAAAATAAGAGAATATTGAATAAATGGGTTTGGATCCACCGAATCTCCGATTTGGAGTGAGTAGGGGTGGCATTGTGCGCCGCTGGAACGGACCTTTGAAAATAAGAGAATATTGGATAAATGGGTGTTTGAGTGACTAAATGGGTTAAACTAAAAGTAGGTGTATTTTTTCAATATATATAAATGGGTTAAACTAAAAATATGTGTCTTTTTACAATATATATGAGATTATATATTATTTGACCAATTTATTTAACTAGTAAATTTTACTGTCTGTGTAATATTAACACAAAAATATCACTGTTTGTGGAAATGCCATAGATATAAGACAATTTCATTTTCTAGTGCATACAGTAAAGTTTACTATATGTGTAAGTATTTTTTCTTTGAAATTTTATAGGCTTTATAGGCCTCGTTTGATAGATCTTTACGAGGAGATTTCAAAAAAAGTAATTTTACAAAAAACGGATTTGTTAATCAAAAGTTATGATCATTTGAAAATTAAAAAAAAAAAGTCCAACCACTTATGTTACATCCCCAACGAAGTTACTGATAGTTTGTTTTAAATGGGTATAATTGTGAGAAAAAGTTCCAAAAAATTAGGAGTAGGACCTATATGTAGGGGAAAAAATATGGTGGGACTAAAATGAGTAAAGAAATGTTTAATAGGACCTATTTATTATAACTTCTAAGTTTTGTACAGATTTATTTTATTTTCTCCGAGATTCTCTTTTTTGGCTTTTGTTGCCACTTTCTTCCTTTCCCACTCTTTTGTCTAATATGTTTTCCTTTAACAGATTGTTTCACGACGCTCCAATTTTTTTTATTCCTTTTCTTGTTTATATTCTTCTTTTGTTTAGTTTATTCTTTTCTTTTATTATTTATCCCATCAAAGATTTCTTCTCCCCTCTTCTTTTATCCGCGAATATCCTTTTCCCACCTTTGTTTCTTTAAGATTTATTTTATAGTTTTTTTTTATTCTTTTGTCCCATGTCTCCGTGTCCGCTTTTTCTAATTCTTCATCCAAGATTTCAAAAGCCAATTTTTTTTTTTAATTTTTTTTATCCCTTAGTCCTTTTTGTCTTAGATATACTAAACAGAGATGTGTGGGATATAAAAGAGAGGTCGTTTTAGGATTTAGGGGTGTGACAGACACAAAAGGAGAGGCAGACTTTTATAGAGGAGAATATTTTAGACATATCTAATTTTGTAACACCTAAAATATTACACCTTGCGTGTTGTTTTTGAGTGTTTGTTAGACTATTTCTATGCGAATTTGGGAGGAACATTATGTATTGGTACTCAAATCTTGGACTCAAAATTTTGTAATTTTGAATTTTATTAATGAAAATTATTATTTCATCTTGCAATATTTGTGTTTCAACTACGATGATGGAGTAATTTTATTTATAGGACTAGGTTAATTTTATCACGACTAATTAAATTCGCATCTTAATTTAATTCAGTATTAATTCTCGACGTGTGTTAATTAAAAATAAAAATTTCATATTCACTTAAAGCTACACGAGAGTGTATTTCAACCTTTGGAATTATTTGATAAATCATATGTTAAGAATTTAAATGTATAATTTTTATGGGTTATACCTACATTAAATTGTTAGACATCTTATGCTTAAATCTTATATTAAAACTTATATTGATACCTTTAAGGGAATAAGGATTTAAGGCCTCTATTTTAATAGACGTTAAAATATTTCATGAACATTTATTGTTGTATTTTCTGAAATGTATGCGACGAGTGTCGGTGAATTTTGAGTTATAAATTCAAGAATACAAAATCAAATTAATGTGTGATTTTAATTAATAACGCTATGTGGATCCACCATCCCGGTTTTCTCCCGTATTTGATTATATAATTCGTAGTCATTTTATTCATTTGCTCTTGTTTTGATTTAGAACTCAATCAGATCTATACACTCATTTTGTCTAGGTGGAAAGAAGGTAATTTATAAAAATTGACCAAATCTCCATGGGTTCGACCTGTACTTATACTCATTATACTCTAATAGCTCGTGCACTTACGGTAATTTTATCATTTAAAATTTGACAACAGGACCTATAGAACTTACTTGGCTAAGATTATGGTCTGACAACAACTGTAACAACCCTTACATTATAATATTAGGGTTAAATAGGTTTGAGTATTAGTATATACGAATTGCTAATACAAAGTAAATATTATTCTCGCCATGTAAAAAATAATAGAAAAAGGATGTAACACGATAAAAAGTTTGACATGATGACCTCAAATAACAAACTGAATTGCCAGCAATAGCTATACTAATGAAATATAAACAATCTCATCATCCATAAAAGTAATACCAAACCATTTAATCTTAACAACAATGTCTAAATATCAATCCACCAACACAAAGTAAAATTAAAAGTATATGAATAAAGTCTCCTCTAATACAAGCCATATAAAATGAGTGCAACTCAATTAAATAACTAGAATTAAGTAAATAACTATCATTAGTACTTACATCTTGATAACTCTGGGATAATGACTCGGAGATAAAAAAGGGAAATGATTATGTGTTAAATGGAGAAAGAACTACTATCTTAGTCCAGCCCTAGCATATATATATATATATATATATTCACCACTTGTATAACCTATAATAATATGTATGCAATATAAAATGGAATCACACAATCAACTTTAAATAAACATTAAGTTCTAATAATTTATTAATATGTTAATTAATTAAATAATAACCACATCAATCCACTTCTCCTCTGCCACCCATCATGCAGTATGCAATATGTAATAATCTTGTCACATCATCCAAGCACCACTGTTTAATAGCATGGGCCCATTAATCATGAGTGATGCACAAATAAAAATGCATAGACCCACCATTCAATAGTATGGATCCACCGCTCACATAGGGCGCAACACATAAATCGTGCCACATCTTATGTATTAAGACTACCATCACAGGGTATGTATAGAAAAGGTGTCGTCTCTCAGCATATGCCCTAATAATTATTACATTCAGTTATTCTTAAAGAAACATTCTCATAGTTATATTAATCTCATTATGTAAGGATAAATTTAGTCATGTATGTAATGGACATTTATATTTTTACTATTGGCTTTATTCCGTTGGACAAAACTGTTTCAGTTATAGGTTAGGTGGTTTATGTTTTCACCTTCGAGCTTGTGCAATGAAGACACAAAGTGGCCCTCGAAAAGAGACATCAAATTCATGTCGATTTTTTATCTTCATCATTAGGTTCTCGAATAGGTATAAAAGATAAATATGTTTCCCCGTGGTTTTCTGTTTGGGTGGTTTTAAATTTATTGAGGTTATTTTTTGAAAAATGTTTTATTTTTTTATTTTTGAAGTCATTTAAACAAGATGGTATTTTCGTTATAATGGTAATTTCGTTCGAACGAGTTTAGTTTCTGGTTCGAATAAGGTTGACATTTTTCGTTCGAATGAGCTTCTAATAAATTTCAAATGAAAGCTTACTCCCTAATTTTAAAAATGCAATTTGATGCTCGTTCCATCCTCGTTCTAACAAATTCAGGTATGTCATTTGAACAATTTGGTTTCGTTCAAATGAGATAGCCTAAGTCGTTCGAACTAAACCTTAATCTTCTTCGAATGGATAGGCTAAATGGTTGTATTTTATTCATACACTTGACTTGTGTTCATGTTATATGTTATATCTAATGTTATGATGTTTTTCTATTTTTTGTATTTTGATTATTTATTTTTTTGAGTCTATACAAAAAATAAAAAAAGTATTTTTATTTTTTTACAAACAAAAAAAACCCTTATTAACTAGAGATATTTTACAAGATTGATTACAAGTGGCTATTCTAGGACTAGTAATATTATTGAAATCCTTATGAAGAGACGGAAATAAAAAGTGCAGAGTTTGATTAAAGCACATCATACAAAACGTCCTGGAGACTCCAAATGTGGCCATAAAATCAGCACAACTATCATCCTCCCTAAAACAAAAATAAAGACACTATCGGTTGCAATGTTGAACATCATCAAGGATCTCCCGTATCAGGTTCTGGTATCCTGAGAATGTTGTCATGGTCTTGTAAATTATGTTTAAAGTGAGATGCGAATCTATTTCGAGTTCAATATTTTTAAAACCTATTGTAATATTTATATGTAGACCCATTTTGTGTGGCATATTCGTGTATTTGAATCCCATTTATTTATATGTTTTTCATATGGTTAGAACGTTTTATTATGGTTTAAAAGGCTCTAGATTTTTTTTAATCATGCCTTGTCATAGATTTATCCTTATTTGTTTTTTCTTAAGGGGTTCATCTAAGTATATGCCTCCTCACAATCTCTCTTTGGATTTGAAATCTACTTATGCATGAGCTAAGTGAGGTGTTATCCTATCAATCTTGTCAAATGCATACCTTTATAACTAGGAGATTTGTGCATGTAAGAACCATTCCGCGTGAGGCCGCTCTTAGGTTTAAAAATAAGAGTGTGCAATAGAAAAGGAATATGAATGGAGTAAAAACTCTTTTGCATGTTAAGCCATTGTTTGCAAGAGCCTTTTTTATATTTTTGAGGATGTAATAAGTTGAAGATCAATGGGTTTTTACAATTTGTCCTAGTTCATCCTTAATGTGTAGCACTATTAATTTAAAAATCATCAATATTTTTTAGACTTATTGTGCATTTAACTTGTTTTGTCCATTTGAGTTCTTTTATTTATCAATTGAGGCTAAATCTATATTTGATAAATTAAGATGATCAAATTCGAACTCCTTGGACTATCTTAAGCGGGGGCATATTTCTTTTGTTCTCCATACCACATTATTTTAGATACACATTTATGCCATACAAGTGTGAAAAACTTATTTTTGTGTCTTCTGTAGTAATACCTATATATACATTCATGATTGTATCGTTATATGTGGGTTTATATATATGGTATTTATCTCGGTCTTTATATACATTTAATCCTTGTTCGCTATTGTTTCATTCTTTACATTATTTGTAATTGTGTTCCGTTTGTTTATTGTTTCCATTTCACTTTACATTGCACGATATGATGGTTTTCTATATGATAATTTTTTTCATGTTATCCATTTTTCCTTTGTCTATTCTTGAACAAAAGGGGGAGAAGTCTAAATTAAGGGAGAGGAATTTCATATGCGGGGAATTTTTGGCTAACAATATTATCTCTGTGCATTTGAAAGGTGTGTTAAGTGTGCAGGTTTAGGCTCTAATGCGGCAATGTTTCACAAGTTCAAATCTTCTTAAGAGATCTATTCAGTTAAGTGTTTCTTTGTGTATTTTCCTTTTGGCCTTTGGGGATTAGGCATTAAAGCTTTGCGACTTAATTTTTGTTATTATTTTTTTTTTCGGAATATCTAAAGGGGGTGATTTGTCAAGAATTTTTTTGTCATGCATGTAATCAACATTTAAATTTGTATTATTGGTTTTATTCTGTTAGCAAAAATTATTTGAGTCGTAGATTGGGTGGTTTGTGTTTATACCTTTAACCTATGCAACGAAGACACAAAATGACCCTCATAAAGCGACATCAAATTCATACCGAGTTTCTATCTTCATTAATGGGATCTTGAAAAGGTATAAAATACAAATATGTTGATCCCTGGTTATCTGTTTGGGTGGTTTTGAATTTATTGAGGTTATTTTTCCAAAAAAGACTTTTTAAGAAAAATGTTTTTGGGTTTTTAAAGTCATTCAAACGAGATGGTGTTTTTGCTCTAACTATTTATGAAATCTCGTTTGAATGATTTTAGTTTCTTGTTTGAACAAGGTTGACGCTTTCGTTCAAATGATATTCTAACGACCTTGAACTGAGAGCTTGTTGTCTAACTTTTCAAAATGCGATTAGATTTTCCTTTGATCCTCATTCTAATGAATTTATATATATCCTTTGAACAATTTATTTTAGTTTAAATAAGATAGCTTAAGTCATTCATATGAAACCTTAATCTCGTTAAAATGACCTCAAGAAACGTGCCTAAAATTTTTTTCCATCATTTTTAAACATTTTCAATATAAATATGACTTGCGGCAGTTTAGTTTTATAAGGATTTTTTAGAGAGTAAAACATAACCTCATAAACACCGTTTTACACCCAATTTTAGAGATCTAAGTTTCAACATACAATCTTGGTTTGTAATCTCATGTTTTAAAACCAAAGAAGTTTACTCTTTATTTGTTCGAGTTTGTTTGTAACAGTGGATTCTGTGTTGCTGCGTATTGGAGGCTAGTCAGAGATCGATGGATACTGAGATATGGGAGGAGTGAGTCGTGATCCGTTGGTGGATATCTATAAAGAAGGTTCAAGGAGCGAATATTGCGTCAGGATTGAAGGGAGTCGAGTCAATGAGTAAGTCACATGTCTTCCTTATATAAACCCTATATTATAGTGGAATTGTGTAAGCTAAGCCGTCTGAGGTTTTTCCTGCTGTTGTTTTTCCTGTACATCACAATATAGCGTGTTTGCCGATTTAATTCCTTTATTTTACTCTTTCATGCTCACATAGATAGTTGTTAGGAACACCTTAAAATGGAAATGTTATTAATTATATATGTAAGCCAACATCACATAGGGATTCTCAACGATTAAAGATACTTAAAATCCAAAGTACTAATTCTTATCAATGTGAAATCCTACTTTAGCATAAAATGGGATTATAAGTATATTATAAAGAAATTAGTCCTCTTGAACCTTCATGGTGTAGTATTAAAATTTAAGAAACTAATTTTAATTTCTAAGACAATAACAACTAAGTCATCATATGAATAATTACTATAATCCCTACCATTAATTTAAATCAACTACTTGCTAATTTAAACTCAATAATTCATAAGGGGAATTTGTGGGCTTTTAATCCATTTGGAGTTGTAATTACATTAGCAAGGACATTTACGAATACCAATTCCAATTCCTATTATAGCTATCATGTGAGGTAATCTCAATTTGAACACTAAGCCTTTTGAAAATGGGGTTAATAATCATTTACACCCTTACATAAGAAATCAAGGTTAATTGATTATCTTCATGAATTAGCCTATAATACTTGAGTGTCTATATTCAAGGGTACAATATATGATTCTAAATGTATAACTCTACCATGTCCTTTGATTGATTCCCAAACTTACATAATTCTAACATGGGGATATTAAAAAATTTACAAGTCTAATAAATTATTATTCCAATTTCCAATTTATAAACTCCAATATAAGGATTGTTAATGAATTACTCTAATTCAATTATTAAATAAGTCAATTAAACATTAATGATATACTAAACATATCAATCCTAATTCATTTTAAAAAATATAAAGGAGTTAGATGAGATGGTATGAAAAACCCTGATTATTTCTAGTTAAATTTAATCTTAATATATTAGAAGAGGAATAAATTATTTCTATATATCAATAGGATAAAGGTCAATTGATAACATTCCTTGACTTAAACTAAAACGAATTGAAATTCTTAAAAACTCATGAGTTCCTTGAAAAACATTTTTGAATCCATCGAAATTCCCTTTAGAATTTATTGAATTACTCCAGCCTTTATACTTGAATTATCATCTTCAATCTTGTATTTGTAGTTTTAAGGTTTGTTCACGGAGATTAGGTTGAATTAGGTAAAGGTGTACTAATAATTTATGGTTTAGTTTAAAGAGACACAAAGTCTGTGTGAATATCTTATAATAAATTGGGTAATTGATGCGTAAGAAGTAATTTAAAGGGGAAACATCATACGTAACTGTGACCAACCATAAGCAAGGCATAAATAAGTACTCCCGCAATCGCAGGGCGTTTAGTCCACTATCGTCATGGTCTACCCCTCGCTATCATGGCCCAGTATGGACGCGGTTATAGATCCAAAACCCGAATATCTTGTTTAATTTGATTTCCTTATTTCCCGTGTGATTTTTCTTAAACCACAATCTTATTCTTCAATAAAATCTCAAATATCTCTTATGCCTTTGAGGTTTCACCCTCCTACCCTATTTAACCATTCGAGAGTATTCTAACCCAAATAAAGCAAAGCCCGAGCCCAAATAGTATATTGTTTAACCAATTCCCAAATAGTCTATTTCTTTATGAATTGTTTGATATAGTTTATGAAATGCATAATCGCGTCGGGACACGAGAATTCCAATAATTTTCTTGAAAAACTAAAATTGGCAATATAGGGGTGCGCTTCAAGTAAAAATATTCACTATTCTGAAATACATGATTTGGATTTGGCTTTGAGGATTTTGTAATTTTTTTAAAATCTTTTTGCTAGCTAAAAATAATTTGACTTATCGCCTAAACAAAGGGACAATGTTTTGGTAATAACTATTGATTAATATAAGACGTGGAAATAAAATACGTAGGCATATTATTTTTGAAAAGATAGAGAATCCATATTATCCCTGAAAGATAATGTTTCTCTGAGATAGTCAATCATTGTTGGGTGTTGGAATAAATTCATTGAGTTTGAAGCATTTGATCACCAACTCAGTACAAGGGAGCGAGCGAGGAATAATAGGGCCAAAAATTTATTGTGTACTTCTCCGGTTGAAAATATTACGCCAAAATAGAATATCCATTGGTATGTATGTGGATGATTATAAATGACTTCCTTTTTTATAATATAGAACCAAAAAAGTAATAATATTAATGTATGTATGATAAGGGGAGTGGACCAGGTGGAAAGGTGCATTTATATGATTTGCACGTGTATGTCCACACCGAAAAATGTAGTGGTGTGTCTAATCCATTGGTCGCATAAATATTGGTGACTTTTAATTTAATTAAATAATGTCCATTTTATAATTTAAATGAAGTATTGATATTATAATTATAATAAGGAAGATTGTAATAAATTTTTCCATTCATCTAAGCAGTAAACGTGTCACAATTTGAGATCTCACAGTGTCTAACTCAATCTTATTTGCTATTTCTACCTTTAATTCACCTTTGTGTTCTCTCTCTCGCCAACCGTGATTTTTGGAGATCTCATGTATAGTCATGGGTAACCAAAAAGCTCTTTTGTGGTATTGGCTAACCAAAAGTCTATTATTTGAAGATGGTTGGAGATTACCACATGTATTTGATCATATCAACATTGTTTCTTCTTCTTTTCTATTTTCTTCTTAATGTTTTTATGTTCCTTTTTTCAATCTACCGTGGGATTTATAGCAATCACTTCTTCAATTTTGCTGAGCTAATTATTTTTATATTTTAATGAACACATTATAAATTATTATTTGTTTATAAAATATTCTCCTCTCAATTGTTTTTTCGTGAATCTGCAGGTAAATGGTTTGTGATGTAACTAGACTCTTCCATAGAGGTGCAAATGAGTGAGGTTAAAAACTTCCACAAAATATATGTTGGTTTATATATTCATGTTTAAACATCACGATTTTTTTATCTAGGTCCATAGATATATTAAGGGACATATACACGTACACCACAGAGAATAATATTTTTTATTCTCTTGATATGATAACATCTATTAATATTAATCTACTAATCAAAATCTCAATCAATTTCTTGTAGCAAAAAATATGTTGTATTGATGAATAAAAAATATATGATATTTTAAACAAAATTAAAGTATGCTTTAGTTTGTATTCTTTTTGTCTTTCTTATAAGTTCTATCTTGATGAGTTATGATATACCTCCTTTATTTTCCTATAGTCCCTTATTATTATTATTTTTTGAATTTTTTTTATAGCACTTTATTATTTCACGAAAAATATTATGGTATGTTTTATCCCCCCCCCCCCCAACACACACACCACTACACCAAATCTTCCGGATTTTCACGTGAAGTACCTTATACTCTTGACTCACTTGAGTCTACATTGTATAAGTACTCATCTAGTTTGGAAATAGTGACAAAATTAGTGTCCCCTTCCCTATAAACCAAAGTTCCTCAGAATTTTCCTCTTATAGCCATACTCGATTTATTTGGAGGTATAAAATCACATCCACACACTCTAGGGTTGCATACATTGTTCATATATTGCCTTAATTGATTGTGAGTGGTAAATCCCCTTTAAATTGGTTTTAATAATTTTTGGGATTTTTTAAAACATTTTTTCATAATAAAATTTGGTTTATAAAACTTTTGGGGTCTCTCTCTAATTACTGGTTTTACCTTTTCATACCTAAAAGTTGGTTTGGGTAGGATCCGAAAGCGCGTGAAACTTGAGGGTGCTTGTGTAATTATTTTGGAACGCGCGTGTGAGAATAGATCTGAGCCCTACACCTGTCGTCCTTATACATGCCTGATTTGTGTTTCTTTGTAGACACATAACTCGTGTTTGATCTCAGCCCTTGGATTCCTGTTATCAACGCTCTGCATGCGTTTGATCCCAATCCCCGTGTAACTTCTCTTTACCAATCCAAGGACGTTTAATCCACCGCTTCTATTATACCGTTGGATCAAAGTCAAAAGGGAAAGACTGAATCTCATCCCTTCGATTTGCATCAACCTTCCCGATCCTTCCTTGCCCCCTATATAAGGTGGTTTACCCTCAGCCTTTCGAAGAGTTTTGCCATTTCGTCCAAATAGAGAGAAGTTAGAGAATAGAGAGAAGTGAGAGGAGAGAGAAGAGAGAAGCCAGAGAGAGTGAAACCCTAATCATTCAAACCCTTTTTCGTCTTCAAAACGTAAATCATTTTCATAAAAAGTTTTACCAAACAATATACCTATGTGTTTGAGAGTGTTGTTGATAGGGGTTTGTAGGGTGTTTAAAGAGTATTATCCTTTGAGTTTAAGATCTTGTTTCAAACTTAGACTTTCCGTGTTAGATCTATATTTCTCCTTAATAGAAACTATAGATCTGTCCATTGCATGTCATATTACACATAGATCTGCATATTTTAGTTTCTCATCTTGAGAAATCACTTTTGTTGATTACTGTTCTATAAATGTTTTTCAAAAACTTAGAATCAATAAATCTTCTTTCTGTTTCTAGTTCTTACGAAGGAAGACTGTTGACCTAGTTGGAATCGCAATTGGTGGTTTCCAATTTCAAAATCATTTTCAAAACCCTCTGAAATTGGATATGACCTTGGTAGTCTTACGAGCAAGGTAACCTTGGATTTCGGGATTATATTAAAGGTCAAATATAGTTTTTTTTTATTTTTAAAGAAGAGAGAAATCGAAAACAATTCATATTAGATCTGATTTGTAATTCATTAGGACTGTTTGAATAAAATAAGTGTGTGTATGTGTGCATGCATGTGTTAGAATCACCTTCACAAACACTTGTCACACTACAACACAGAAGTGTTGGGTATAAGATCTTGAATCTAAAGAGTCGACGTAAAGACTGGAACAAAACTAGAGAAGTTAGCAAACTGATAAAGCCACATCAACATCAGACCTGCAGAGAAGTTAGAATCAACCAGTGGGTATATTTCTAAACTTAGATAGGACTGTTTTGTGTGCATGTGTGTTATATAGTTTGTAACTTGAGAATTTTGTTTTAGTGGATTTTTGGTTTGTGACTTAGAAGTCACCGTGGATGTTTCCTCAGTTGGGTGATGTTTTACCACGTTAAAAATCTCTTGGACTTAATCTTTCCACATCTCCTCATCTCATTCTTGCTGGTGTACTGAGTTTAATTGCTTTAAACTGTTTTCCAAAACTAGTTAACTAATCTTGAACAAATCTTGTGCATGTTTTATTAAACACATTTTGTGATTAATTCTTTTGATTTAAAGAAAAGAGTTTCTTCAAAAAATAGTTCGTAGTTACTTTAATAGTTTAATCTTGTATTAAACGGCCTTAGTAATGCTTTTTCAATTGGTATCAGAGCTTGGGAAATTTCTTTTCAAAAGATCTTGTGTTTCTGAAATTGTTTTCTTAAAATCAAACTATGGACGAGAAAAATGAAAGATTTGGTAACTTAACTAGGCCTCCTCTCTTTGATGGAAACAACTTTGCTTACTGGAAAGTAAGGATGGTTGCTTTGATACCATGAACCTTGGGATATGATGTTTGGGATATTTTTAAAAATGGATATACTTATCCTACTAAACCATCCACTGAAGGAACTAATGAGAGGATTAAGAAAGTATTAAGTTAATTCACTCAAGAAGAGAAGCAAGTTTCTCGAAACAATAATAAAGGTAAGAATGCCATTTTTATGTCTATAAATGAAAATGAGTTCAAAAGGATCTCATCTTGTGCCACTTCTAAGGAAGCTTGGGATACCTTGGTTACTGCACATGAAGGTGACACTAGAGTTAAGGCTGCTAAAACACAGATGCTTGTCCAACAGTATAACTCTTTAATTATGTCAGACTCTGAATCATGTTATGATTTTTACATGAAATTGACTAAAATTGTGACCAAATTGTTTGCTAATGGAATAACTTATGACAAACCTGAAATTGTCTCTAAAATTCTAAGATCATTGCCACAGAAATTTGATAACAAAAGATATTCTATTGAGGAAATGAGTGACCAAAATATCACTCCTGAATTACTCAGTAGTAAACTGAGAACTGTGGAAATGGAATTAGAATTTAAGAAACAATTGACCCAGTCCCATTGGAAACAGACTAGTCCCAATTTGAGTTTCTCCTCTAAGTTGATAAAACCCGATCTCAGCATTCCTAATAATGATTCTGATGAGGAGTGTGATATAGATAGTTTGGATAATCAGATTGCCTTGATGTTAAAACAGTTTACGAAAATTGTGAATTTTAGAAATAAAATAGCAACTAGATAAGGCAATCCAAATCATGCAACACACTTTAATCACAAACCTCATGAGAAAGGTCAAGACAAACATCACAATAACAATCATACAAGACTTAACAAAGATTATAAGAATACTGAATGTTATAGATGTGGTAAATTGGGTCACATAGCACAAGACTGTAGAGTTAACTTGAACAATACCAATAAACATACTAGGGCCAACAGTTGCAAGACATGGGATGATTCAAGTGATTTTGATAATGAGGAACCTGAGTCATCTGATGTTTTTGATTCTTGCATCTCTTTCTATGCCAAGATAATCTATAATGATGATATGCCTTTGCCTATGTATGAGAATGATGATAATAGCTCTACTTCTGTTGTTATGAATCATGTTGCTACTGGTTTAGATGCTTTAATTTTTGAGAAAATTGCTAATTCTACAGCGGGGTGTGTGAGTCAAAGGTAAAGCGATAATGACGATGTCAATGTGTGTGTGAGTTCAAAAATTGAATCCTTAGGGGTCACTTCACACACTACACTTAGTGATTCCGACACAGAAGACCTCCTTGATATTCAGACACTTTATGCTAAGACTCTCAAGAAAAGCACTAGACTAGAGAAGACTGTGAAAGATCTCACTAGGAAATTAGAAGACCTAAGTCTGATGGTTAAACTTAACGCTGAAGAGTATACTACCTAGGGCTGTGTTTTTTTCCGAACATTCCAATTTTTTCGATATTCGATCCGATATTTTCCGATTTTGGAACGTATATAAGGTTTCCGATTTCTGATTTTTCCGAAAAAAATCGGATCGAAAATTGGAAATAATTATGAATTTCCGATTTTCCGATTTTTTCAATTCGATTTTTTCGAAACTATGCCGATCCAATTTTTCTGAATTATTTTCAATTTTTTCCGAAATATTTTCCGATTTCCAATTTTTCTAATTTTTTAAAACATTCTCATGTGTCTCACATCGGCTAGGAGAGGAAGAGAGGCCCAAAAAAGTCCTCTATAAAAGGAGAATATCCCTCTATCCTCTACAAAAATGAAAAAATGGTTAAATCCTTACATATTTACATGTTGGGTTAAATCTTTTTTTCGATTTCTTTAAATTGAGAATTTCGAATAATCGAAAATGCTACATTAATTTTTTTGAAATTTTGGAATTTCCAAAATTTATGAATTTTAAGTATATTTTTTGAATTTTTGAATTTTTTCGATTTTTTCGAATTCGGAAACTTTTTTTATTTACAAAAAAATTGGATAGGAAATTGGAACAAATATTTTATTTCTGAAAAAATTGAAATTTTTTCGAAAGGACATTTTCCGATCTGATCCGGCCGAAACGCAACCCTAATACTACCCAATGTCTAATTCATGAAACTGAAGTCAAAATTTTAATCAAAAATTGAAAAATTTGATTGAAACAAACGAAACTCTAGAGAAAAAATATAAAGGGACATTATTAGAATTGGAGCAATCTAAAGAAAAGACAGCAATTATTTTAAAAAAAATTGCAAAATTTGAAAATAATTCCAACTGTTTTGATGGTTTTGTTGCTGATTCAAAAACCAATTCTGATGATCGAACTGGAATAGGGTTTGCCCAAAATTAAAGATACAAGCTAAAAACTTTGAATCAATAAAGTTTGTGCCAGGAGGCAAAAGACCTATAGAGACTTGCCCGGATTTTCATTACCTAAAAGAAGAGTTTGATGAAAAACAACATAAGTTTGATATTGGGGAATCAAGTAAATCTAAGTGTGAAAGTCTACCTAAGGCTAAATACATTTTCCCTCAAATTAGAAAGAGTGAGTCTGCCTTTCAAACTTTTCTCCCTTGGAACAAGGTTCAAAATAAAAATTCCATGAAACCTATGTTTAGAGACTTTCCTAAGGAGATACCCTCGTCAAGCAATTTATATTGCTCCTTCTATGACATATATGGTCATTCTTTTAAAGGTTGATAGTCTAAACGCTTAGTATTACCGGTTTGTAACACTCCTCTATACCAGAACTTTAACTACCCTAGGAGAAGCCGAAACAATTATGTTCTGCCTAGACAACCAGATAAAAACTCTAACTATAGGAAGAGAAAGACCAAACCTAAAAGAACATTTCCAAGAAGGACAACTAAACACGTTTCTAAATCAAATGCTCACATCTTCCATAAAATACAAAATCACGTGCAAAATATTTTTCAACAAAAATCTAATGCTGACAAATTTTATCAAATGAGAGCAAATATGAGCAAAATAAAAATAAGAGTTGTTTGGGTTAGAAAAGATGAATTATTGCCCCATATGAAGTGTAACATTGTGATTACTGCATTAAAAGCTGAACACACTCCTTCTGGATGATATTTAGACTTAGGATGTTCAAAATCCATGACTAGTGATGATACAAAAATTTTAAAGAAAACAAGCTTTGTTGGAGGAAAAGTTATTTTTGGTGATGGTGTATCATCTCAAATCATTGGTAAAGGAACACTCCAAGAAAAAGGATTACCTATTCTTGAAAATGTTCTCCTAGTAAAAGGTCTCAAGGCTAATCCACTTAGTATCTCGCAATTTTGTGACTCAAATCATACTGTTACCTTTTCAAAGAATAATTGCAAAATTTTAAATGAAAAAGGTGAGTGCATTCTTACAGGACTCAGGACACCTGACAATTGTTATACTGTCCAGGCTGTCACTGAGGTCAGTAACATTTCCATAATAGATGACAATGAAATATGGCATAACATGATGGGTCACATAAATTATGATAACCTTAGTAGATTGTCTTCACAAGAAATAGTTAGAGGAATTCCAAAGATCAAACCAATCTCTAACATTGTCTGTGGATCATGTCAGGAAGGAAAAAATGTTAAGGAACCTCATAAGAAAGTTAATGATATCCTAATTTCTAAACCTTTGGAGCTCATCCATATGGAGCTTATGGGTCCCTCTCGAACTGTTAGTCTCTGTGGACACAATTACATTCTTGTTATGGTTGATGACTTCACTAGATTTACTTGGGTCGCATTCTTAAAACAAAAATCTGACACTTTCCAAACCTTTTTAAAAATTCTACTTCGGATTGAAAATGAGAAGGACACTCAAGTAAATAGAATTCATAGTGATCGAGGTGGAGAATTCATAGATTTAGGTGTTATAGGGTATTGTGACTATAATGGTTACAAACATGAATTCAGTGCTCTTAAAACTCCCCAACAGAATGGAGTTCCTGAGCGCAAGAATCGTACTCTTCAAGAGATGGCATGTTTTATGATTCATGCCAAGTGCCTACCTAAATACTTTTGGGTAGAATTTGTTAGAATTGCGTGTCACATCATCAATAGGGTCTATCTTAGGAAGAATTCTAAACAAACTCCTTACGAAATATGGTATGGGAAAAAGCCCAATCTTAAATACCTTTGAACCTTTGGTAGTACTTGTTATGTCTGCAAAGACAGAGAACACCTATCCAAATTTGAGACTCGTGGAGATAAAGCTAATTTCTTAGGATACTCTCCTGACAGTAGAGCATACCGTGTTTATAATCTTCACACTAAGACCTTAATGGAATCCATAAATGTTATTATGAGTGACACTACTGCTGAAAATAAGACTGGAGAACCAACTATTGTGGAAGAGTCCGAAAATGTTTTGGAAAATGACACTCCAGAAATAGATGATTCTTTACCAATTGAGACACCCGAAGTACCTAACAGGGTTTCTAAAGATCATCCCATAGATAACGTTGTTGCTAACCCTAGTGAACCTGTGCATACAAGATCTTAATTAAGAAATTATGCTCATTATGCATATTTTGTTTCCCTTATGGAACCAAAGAATGTAAATGAGGCATTGAATGACCCTCATTGGATTTCTGCAATGCAGGAAAAACTACTTCAATTTGTCATTCTTGATGTTTGGTATATTGTACCTAGCACACATTGGATATTTAAAAATAAATCTGATGAAAGTGGGATAATCATTAGAAACAAAGCCAGATTATTTGCACAAGGATACTCTCAAATTAAAGGAATATATTTTAATGAGACTTTTGAACCTGTTACTCGATTAAAATCTATTCATCTTATTTTCACAATAACTTGTTACTTACATTTTACACTTTACCAAATGGATATCAAAACTGCCTTTCTTAATGGAATCTTGACTGAAGAGACCTATGTTGAACAACCCAAAGGGTTTATCGACCCTCAGTATCCAAATCATGTTTTTCGTCTTAAAAAGGCTTTATATGGATTGAAACAAACACCAAGAGCTTGGTATGAACATCTTTCCAACTTTCTCCTAGACAAAGGTTTTAAAAGAGGTGGAAATGATCAAACCCTTTTTATCAAACATTTTGACAAACATATTATTATAGCTCAAGTTTATGTCGACGATATCATTTTTGGATCCACTTCTCCCTCGGAAGTCAAATATTTTTCTGCAATTATGCACAAAGAATTTCAAATGTCTCTTATGGGGGAGTTATAGTTTTTCTTAGGTCTTCAAGTCAAACAGAATTCAGAAGGATTATTTATTTCACAATCTAAATATGCTTTAGAGATTGTCAAAAAATTAGGTCTTGAAAGTGCCAAAGATTCTAAAACTCCCATGAGTACTACGGTAAAAGTCTCTAAAGATGAGAATGGTAAATCCATAGATCCAACTCTATATCGTAGTATGATAGGAACCTTACTATACCTTACTGCTTCGCGTCCTGACATTATGTACGCAGTTTGCGTGTGTGCCCATTATCAAAATAATCCTAAAGAGAGCCACTTAATTTATGTAAAATGAATCATTAAGTACATAAAAGAAACTCTAAATTTAGGACTTTGGTACACCAATGATACTACTAGCAATATAATTGGATACACTGATACCGATTGGGCTGGGTGTACTGATGATAGTAAGAGCACATCAGGAGCCTTCTACTATATAGGTAACAATTTAGTAGGTTGGAGTAGTAAGAAGCAAAATTGCACTTCTTTATCCATAGCTGAATCTGAGTACATAGCTGCTGGTAGCTGCTATGCCCAATTACTTTGGCTTACGAAAATGCTAATGATTATGGTATTCAAGAAGATCAATTACATCTTTATTGTGATAATCAAAGCGCGATCAATATCTCTAAAAATCCGCTTCAACACTCGCGAACTAAACATATAAAAATCAGACGTCATTTTATATGCGAATTAGTTGAAACTAAGGAATTAGAAATTAATTATCTTCCTACTGATTTGCAACTCGCAGATATGTTTACCAAACCTTTGGATTATAATAGATTTCTTTATTTGCATAAATCGATAGGAATGGTCAGTGCTGAATAAACTCCTATGACTTATGTTTTTTCCCTCTGTTCATTTGAGACAAAATGGGGGAGTAATTTGAGTCTTATGAGTTCATATTTTCTTACACATATTTCTAAAAATCTTGATCTTAGTATTCTTTGCAGGAATTTGTACCGTTGATGTTTTTAGGTTATTGGTTTGAAATTAGTTGAGTTATGTAATTTTCTGTTTCTAGGAAATGGGTAGATAGAATTTTTGTATAGGAATAAGTTTTTTCCTTATTTCTTTTTGTAGCCCTACGAGTCCCAGTTGACTCAAAGGAGATCTTGTCTCATATTTCCAAAGGGAGATATTGAATCACCTTATACTCTTGACTCACTTGAGTCTACATTGTATAAGTACTCATCTAGTTTGGAAATAGTGACAAAATTAGTGTTACTTTCCCTAGAAACCAAAGAGCCTCAGAATCTTCCTCTTATAGCCATACTTGATTTATTTGGAGGTATGAAATCACATACACGCACTCTAGGGTTGCATACATTGTTCATATATTGCCTTAATTGATTGTGAGTGGTAAATCCCTTTTAAATTGGTTTTAATAATTTTTGGGATTTTTTAAAACATTTTTTCATAATAAAATTTGGTTTATAAAACTTTTGGGGTCTCTCTCTAATTACTGGTTTTACCTTTTCATACATAAAAGTTGGTTTGGGTAGGATCCGAAAGAGCTTGAGACTTGAGGGTGCCTGTGTAATTATTTTGGAACGCGCGTGTGAGAATAGATCTGAGCCCTACATCTGTCGTCCTTATACATGCCTGATTTGTGTTTCTTTATACACACGTAACTCGCGTTTGATCTCAGCCTTTGGATTCCTGTTATCAACGCTCTGCATGCGTTTAATCCCAATCCCTGTGTAACTTCTCTTAACTAATCTAAGGACATTTAATCCACCACTTTTATTATACCGTTGGATCAAAGTCAAAAGGGAAAGACTGAATCTCAGCCCTTGGATTTGCATCAACCTTCCTGTTCCTTCCTTCCCCCCTACATAAGGAGGCTTACCCTCAGCCTTTCGAAGAGTTTTGCCATTTCATCCAAATAGAGAGAAGTGAGAGAATAGAGAGAAGTGAGAGGAAAGAGAAGAGAGAAGCCAGAGAGAGTTAAACCCTAATCATCCAAACCCTTTTTCGTCTTCAAACCCTAAATCATTTTCATAAACAGTTTTACCAAACAATATACCTGTGTGTTTGAGAGTGTTGTTGGTAGGGGTTTGAAGGGTGTTTAAAGAGTATTATCCTCTGAGTTTAAGATCCTGTTTTCAACTTAGACTTTTCGTGTTAGATCTATATTTCTCTTTAATAGAAACTATAGATCTAGCCATTACATGTCATATTACACATAGATCTGCATATTTTAGTTTCTCATCTTGAGAAATCACTTTTGTTGATTACTGTTCTATAAATGTTTTTCAAAAACTTAGAATCAACAAATCTTCTTTCTGTTTCTAGTTCTTACGAAACAAGACTGTTGACCTAGTTGGAATCGCAATTGGTGGTTTTTCAATTTCAAAATCATTTTTAAAACCCTCCGAAATTAGATATGACCTTGGCAGTCTTACGAGCAAGGTAACCTTGGATTTCGGGATTATATTAAAGGTCAAATATAGTTTTTTTTAATTTCTAAAGAAGAGAGAAATCGAAAACAATTCATATTAGATCTGATTTGTAATTCATTAGGACTGTTTGTATAAAATAAGTGTGTGTATGTGTGCATGCATGTGTTAGAATCACCTTCACAAACACTTGTCACACTACAACACAGAAGTGTTGGGTATAAGATCTTGAATCTAAAGAGTCGACGTAAAGACTGGAACAAAACTAGAGAAGTTAGCAAACTGATAAAGCCACATCAACATCAGACCTGCAGAGAAGTTAGAATCAACCAGTGGGTATATTTCTAAACTTAGATAGGACTGTTTTGTGTGCATGTGTGTTATATAGTTTGTAACTTGAGAATTTTGTTTTAGTGGATTTTTGGTTTATGACTTAGAAGTCACCGTGGATGTTTCCTCAGTTGGGTGAGGTTTTACCACGTTAAAAATCTCTTGTACTTAATCTTTCCACATCTCCTCATCTCATTCTTGCTGGTGTACTGAGTTTAATTACTTTAAACTGTTTTCTAAAACTAGTTAACTAATCTTGAACAAATCTCGTGCATGTTTTATTAAACACATCTTGTGATTAATTCTTTTGATTTAAAGAAATGAGTTTGTTCAAAAAATAGTTCGGAGTTACTTCAATAGTTTAATCTTGTATTAAACGGCCTTAGTGACACTTTTTCATCATGATCATTGACTGTGATAAGTCCAACTTGTCAAGGTCAATTACCGTGATAATTCTGGTGGTGACAACAGAAGTTGTCACGGACTTATTACGGTCTTTGATCGTGACAAGTTCGTTAGAATTATCACGGACTTGTCACGGTCATTGACATTGACAAGGTTTGTCACGGTTAAAGACCGTGACAAACCAGTGACAAACTTAAAAAAATTATCACGGTCAATGACCGTGATAAATTTGGGCAGCATTTAAAAAAAATCTGCTGGGCAGTTTGGCCTTTGCCACTGCCCAGCAGTATATTGGTACATGTTATAGTAAAATTTTACTTTTTCAAACAGCATATATCCAAATAAAATAGAAAGAATGCACCAAATCATTGCATATATAATTCCATATCCAAACCAAAATGTAACAAATCAAAATAATACAAATATAATCCAAGTGTCCCAATAAAATATATACAAATAATGTCATGTGGTAGGTTTGAGGAGGAAGTAAGGCCACATGACATATGCATTGAGACATCCCTGTATATGCATCACGTCATATTTTTCGTGCAAACACTATGGAGAGTTCTCCTTCCCAGTTATCACATGCGTGACGAGCACCTTAGTCTCGATGTCTTGAAGCGCACATACACGAACAAACATACCCTGGACGGTATTCGGGTCCCTCAACCCCCTCCCTATCCACGTGCCATCAAATACGTCGAGTATAAACACGCTCGGTCAACCAATTGTTATCATAGGCCGCTCGATGGGAACCAAGTAGGGGACTGAATCATAAATTGTGTTTTCGCACATGTTGGCGATGAAGTAACGACGTCCACATCCTCGTCCTCCTCCACCTCCTCCTCCACCACCTTCTCCTTCCCCTTTCCCTTTCCATTTCTACCCAATGAACGCTTGAAGAATGAGAACATATCCTGGACGGTCGCCTCCAACCTTGATAGCTTCGCGTCATACGAGTCCACCTGATGAGACAACCCGGTATTGCTCGTCTCCAATCCGATGATCCTAGATTTGGCCACCCGCTAGCTCACCCCCTTGTCCTCCCCTTACGATCAGCGCTAAGCACTTATCTGAGTGCGTCCGTGGACAAAGATGCCTTGTCAGCATCAGACCGCAACTCATGTACTTCCTTAAGCTTTGCCTGAAATGACAAAAAGCACATGATTAGTTAAATAAGTAAATAACAAAATATAACGTAATTAATAAAAAGTAAACTGTCGGATTACTTACAATCATGGCCATGACGCCCGGGGACACCTCCATATCCTTTCCCTTCTTCATCTGAATTTCCACATAGGCATCGAGCCTATGTGGCCTACCCCCAGGGCCACTCCCTATCCCCGAAATAAAATAATGCAAAATGAGTATCAGGCCCGCAAAGTAAAATAATGTAGAATAGCATATTTTTGTAATTATAGAAAAATAACAACTTACCATCGTCCTATGCTCTACATCAGCGTAAGACGTCAGACCGGAGTAGTGCACGTCCGTCTTTTTCGCTCGATTTTCCCTCCCCGATTGGCGAGATGCCAATTGTCACTCCTTGATCTCATTGTCAATGAACTTTTACCATTGTGCCAATGAGATCGGCTCCTTCGGCGGGACGGACTCACGTATTCCGATAATGGAGAATCGCATCTTTCTAAAGTACCGAGCCCATAAATTTTTCTTTCATATCTTGTGTTGCTCCCTTAACTGCTCCAAGACAGAATTGCGAAGTTCTGGGGTCATGCTGAATTGTTCCTGTCAAACAAATACAATGTTAGTTGCAAATAAATATAAATAAAAATAGAAATTGAAATTGAAATTGAAATATAAATATAAACATAAATACATTACCTGTAGTGTCGCCCAAAAAGCTAACTTGCGCTCATTTGGCACCTCCCTCCAACTAGTGTACTCCGGGTCGATAATCGTCTTTAGCAGCTCGGGGGATCTAGATAATATCCCCGTTTTGTTCTCGACGGCCATTCCCAATTTGCCCCATTTGGGGAGCCTAGAGGCCGAGGAGCCCTTGTCGCCTCCGCTACTGCCGAGCCCAAAAGACATCATCATTATCATCATCATCATGCTTGCCTTAATCTCTGAAGGAGACATTTTCTGTAAAAAAATTGTTGTTATTAGTACAAATTCAAAATGAATTAGAAGAAGACATGCAAACATTAAGTCTAAATAGTACATGTGCTAATGTAATCAAGTACAAATGAATAAAAAGCATTAATTCGAAAATTGGAATACTTATTATTGTTTAACAAACACACATATACAAAGGAAAGAGAGAAAGATAAAAAGAGTGAAAATGATCAAGTACAAATGAATAAAAAGCATTAAACCGATGTCGGATAATAATAACGCTTTAGTATATGCGCTAAATTGGAATACTTATTACAAATTGAAAAATTATTTCAAATTTGGGTTATCATAAAAAATGGATTGATATTCGGTAGGAGCAGCCAAGTCATCCACACTACTATTTAGACGCTTTGGCACATGTAGGACAATTGACCACGGCTCGTTGTTGATATACTCCGAGTAAAACACTTGGTTGACCTTTTGAAATGCACAAACAAACGGCTCATCGCTCACGTGTTCGTTGCTCCTCAACTTGGACAAGTCAACCATGATCAAATTGGTGCCATGATCAACTTTACATGCATTTTTATCCTCAACTCTTACCCAATCACAGTAAAATACAACCTCTTTGAAGCTTACATAGTCCAATTCAAATATATTTTGAATTACACCATAGTAGGTCATTTCAGCTTCAACGCGGTTTTTATATTTTGCGCTCACTCGAAAGAAAGTAACAGCCTTGTATGAAATGCCCGAGTTCTGTACATTTATATTTTCCTCGTATACCCTTGCGCCGAATACGTAACCGTTCAATCGATACGTTTTGTACTCTTGTGCCATGAACAAGGGTCCAGTGGCTAGACGAGCAAGCCTTGATGTCGCATCACCGATCTTTAAGAGCTGAGAATATAGATAAATTAATTAGGCTAGTTGTAAAGTTTTATTTTAATGTAACGTTATATAACAGTCGTTTTCATTATAATTACCTCGTGTGACAACCACAACCTAAAATCGTTGTCGGATTGTGCTATTATTTTTCGTCTTTTATTGTTCTCACATGCTACATATTTTCTGCATACAATTAATGCGACGAACGTATTACAAAATTAATCATATATAAAATAATCTAAAATAATGTAAAACTTAAAATAATTTAAACTAACTTTTTCCATTCTTCGACATCTTCATATGTGTCAAATAGATAACGAGCTACTTGTTCATCTTGCAACTCTCATTAATTTCACTCTTTTTCCCATCACATGACCACCCTCATCGATGTACTCATCAATGTCATCAACACTGGTCGTGTCAGGCATATATTACTGAGTATAGATTGATGACTCCACGGTGATGTATTCCTCTGCAATGTATCCCGCATTCTTGACGTAATCTTTATAAACTTTCATCAATCTTTCAAACGGATACATCCACCGATATCTAAGTGGATCGTAAATAAGTGCCTCGTCGTATAGGTGTACCAACAAGTGAACACTTATGTCAAAGAATGCTGGGGGGAAGTACTTCTCTAACACACAAATTGCTTCGGTCAATGCCAATTTTGCGACCGCTTTGTGTTTTCGATTGACTAACTTCTCACACAAAAGTGAGAAGCAGATACTAATTTGCATAATAGCCCTCCTCAAATCCTTGTGCTTGGAGAAACAGTGCTTAAACAATAGAGGAACCAATTTCATGATCACATGCCAATCGTGGGACTTACACTTATGTAAATCATGGGTAACATAATTCACAATCATTTGCAAGTTCGAGGAAAAATTAGATGGAACCTTCAAATTATATATTGTCTGTAAAAGAACCTTCTTTTCCCCACTCATCAAAGTAAACGCACCAGGGGGAATTATTGTCTTTACCCTATTATCTTCTTTCAACCATAGTTGTGGCTTAAGTTTCAACGATTTAAGGTCTTTTCGTGCATTTTCTCCATCCTTCGAATGACTCCCCCAAGGCATATGCCCACAATATGTTCAGTGAGGTTCTTATCTGCATGCACCACATCCAATACATGGTGCACCGGGTTATTCTTCCAATAAGGCATGTCAAATAAAATTGACCTCCTAGACCATGCCTTTTTTTATCTCAGTTTCATTCCCAGTTGGGGTCTTCTTATGCTTGACATTCTTAAATTTAGGATTTTTACCTGGCATATTAGGGCCACAAACAGAAGATTTACTTTCAATTTCTGAACCTGAAAGTTTTCTCGACGGTAGCCTATGTTCAACCCCGCCCGATAAAAAAATGGAACTTTTCTCAAATCTGAAACTATGAGCCGGGAATAAAAAAACATCCTATGGCAATGGTATATATTTTTTGAGCTAGAGGGGATATGAAAAGATTCAGTATCCTCTCCACAAATAGGACACCCCAAATAACCATGTACTACACAATCGGATAATATCCCATAAGCTGAAAAATCAGAATTGACCACATCAACATAGTTTTCAGCGTAAACTCTTCTTTTATAAAAGAGTAAAATTCTTGCACACCCTCCTCCCATAACTCATTTAATTCTTCTATTAAAGGATCCAGGTAGACGTTGATGTCATCACTTGGTGCCTTTTGCCCAGGTATCAATAAAGACAGCATAAAAAATTCAGGTCTCATACACTGTGAAGGAGGGAGGTTGAGTGGGGCTAGGATCATTGGCCATACACTCTGATTGGTGCTTAGATTTCCAAATGGATTGAAACCATCTGTTGATATAGCCAAACGAATATTACGCTGTTCTCAAGAAAAATCAGGATACTCATAACTCATCGTCCTCCAAGCTCTAGAATCAATAGGATGACGCATGAAATTATCCCCTATTTCTGCCCTAGTATGCCAAGTCATTGCCTCTGCTATCCATGGTACTGTGAAAAATTTCTTTAATCTAGGCCCAATGGGAAAATATTTCAACACTTTTTTAGGCACTTTTGAGCTTGTGCCTTCCTTGCCAGTAGATTGGACATATCTAGGTTCATCGCATACCGAGAATTGATCAAGATTTTCATACTCCTTTCGATATAGTATGCAGTCATACACACAAGCATGAATCGATTTATACTTCATTCCCAAACCTTTCAAACTGTTCTTCATAACAGGATAGCTATCTGGAAGCGTATTCTCCTTGGGTAGTAAGACCTTCACCCAATTCAGAATTCCTGTCATGCTATTTCCAGACAAAACACATTGCGTCTTCAAACTCTGCAAACCAACCATGGCATGCAAAGTTGTTTGATCTTTCTCAGAGCCAGATTATAATAGTTGGGTCGCCTTACATTTTAAACTTTGGTAGTCATCGTCAAGGTTTATCATGATATCTTCATGAGCACCTGAACCTTGTACATCGTCAGTGACCTCATTATCCTCCACGTCATCAACTCCGTATGCGTCATCAACTAAATTCTCTAACATATTATGATCTACGTCGTCCTCTTCTACATCTTTCCTACTTGTTGAAGGTTGTTATTAAGATTGTTCGGGGACAAAATGAACTTTTAATTCACCGTGAAAGCTCCAAAATTGATACTTATCTTGCATACCCGATCTTAACAAATGTAGTTCAACTGTTTTCCACTCAAACACCTTACCATTCTTACACCTAGCACACGGACACGAAAACTCTTCATCATTATAACATCTTTTTGCGTATTTCACAAATTCATCAGCACCTCTGGGAAACACATACCCCAATCTATTTGTCTCCCCCATTCACTCTTTGTATTTAGGATATCCCATCACAGCTACTACAAACAATCACCTATTAAAGGTTAGCAGCGTATATTAGTGGATTAGTATAAACAAAACTTAGATTTATAGTATGTTTCAATTAATTATGTCTTATTTATATTCGATTTTTAAATTTCAATTTATAACAGTAAATCCTATTTCCTCCATCTCCTCTAAAGGGTGAGTGGTCCTATCCCATTCAAGGCCGCATATTTCTGTAATATACTTAACAGGTCATGCACATTGTTACGATTTGAGAAAAATTCGGCAGCATATCCCCATAGTTCTCCAAGTACACGACGTAGATTGACAAGTGTGAGTGTTATTTCAATTGATCAATTTAAATAACACTCACACTTGCCAATCTACGTCGTGTACTCAGAGAGCATTAGGATACGGCTGCAGAACTTCCTCCAAAAGTAATAAGTTTAATCCAGTAAGAATATTATTATACATAAATTATGCAGTCCCAAACTGTTCAAACGGGACAATTCGAAAGATCTCATTACAGGGGTAATAACTCTCAAACGGGTCTAAGGTCTATTGAATGCGTACACATAAGAACTTGAAGGCTAGTATATATGCGCACTATGTGTAATTATAGGTAAGTTTCATTTAATTATGATAAGCCCGTGGTTGTGCCACTCTCGAACGGGTTGTGACAGAAAGTAATTTTAGAAAAATGTCGAAAACTTCCCCTCCCCCCATTTTGACAATAATCCAGTGGTCGTGCCACTTCCAAAATTAACCAACTCAACAAATTAAGACAATATAATTATTTACGGATTTATTAGTGTGAATTAAATTAAGTATTTAAAAAAAATTAACGACCAACTTCCATATCCAACCACCTTCGTCCAATATAATCCAACAACAACAACAAACCAAGCAATGTGTATCCCGTACTCGATCTAATTCATCTACTCAATTAATTCCACAATAAAAATTTCAAACCTAAATAAATATAAATAAATAATATGTATAATGTCCAATCAACATTAACAATTAATTTCAAGTCCTAAACTAAACATTAATTTCAAATCCTAAATCAACATTAACAATTAATTTTATGTCCTAAACTAAACACCAATTAATTTCAACACACACATATACACACACGCATACACACCCCACCCCCTCCCCCCCACGACCACCTACCCCACCACACACACACACACACAAACCCAACCTACCACCACACAACTGACCCCCCACCCCCTGCCCCCATGACCCACTACACATACACACACAGACACAAATGCGCACACACAACTCCCCTCCACACACACACACACAAACGCACCCACCCCACCACCCCCTGCCTCCTCCCGCCCACCACTCACACACGCACTCACACACACACCCCTGTACACGTACGCACACACATACACACACACACACACACACACAAACACATATATATACAAATGAAAGAGAAAGAGAGAAGAAAAAATACCCGTTAGAGAGAGACAAAGAGAGAGAATGGAGGGAATAGAAAACGGTGGCAAAAAGAAGGGGGAAGGTTTTTTTTACTGACAAACTTGTCAGGAACCTGTCATAGTCTTTGACCGTGACAAGACCATGATAACTGTTCTTGTCACGGTCAATGATCGTGACAAAAATGCGTGTTTTTTTGTCACGGTCATTGACCGTGACAAGGGTGACCGACTCAAAAGTGACAATTTGATCTTTTTGGTGTAGTTCACACACACACACACACACACACACACACACACACACATATATATATATATATATATATATATATATATATATATATATATATATATATATATAGAGAGAGAGAGAGAGAGAGAGAGAGAGAGAGAGAGAGATTGTAAAAAATATAGCATAATGCTTTTTTTTATCTTATTGTACATTGATTCCTTATTCGATTTTATATAAGTTTGAAATTTGTAATGAGTTTTCTGTTTGCTTGAAATTTGTAATGGGTTTTTATTTTTAAATTTGGTAGCTGGAAATTTTAGCTGGATTTTGTTTGTATGAGTTGAGATACTACTCGATATAATCTGTGTTTACAGGTTAGGTTTCATATTTCTCTGGTTATAGCTTGGTGTAATATATTTCTTTCATTTTTGAAAAAATGATATTTAAATTGTTTGTTCACATTTTTCAGGTTAGGTTACATGAAAGTACTCCTCACTACCATTCTTAATTTATTTCACATAGTGGAGGTCAATGTCTTTTGTTAAGGTGGGAGTAAAACGGAGACATGGTTTGGGATAAGAAAGACAACACCTCTATACTCGGAGAAATGGTATCTAATCCTATTGTAATCGTATCTTAGTTTGGGAGATTTAACTTAGGGGGAGACGTCTTTCAAAGTAGGTCATTTATTTGATAAAGGGGAGAATTACTTTAGGGGGAGTATTTATTTTAATTACATTTAATATTTTGATATTCCCTATGCGTTTAATGTTTTGCTTAAGTGTGCAGGTTTTATTCTAAATGGAAACTTTCATTCGGCAAAGATAGTGTTCCTTGGGTTTTCGAGTCAAGCTTGTAAATTTTTTTTTTGGGTGGGATGTTTTTGAGTCTAGTAAGAGCTTGACGACCCTTTAGGATTTTGTTTTGGTTTTTGTCCCAGAATAGCCAAAGGGAAAGATTTGTAAGGATACAAGTCTCCGATTGAGTCTTAATGTAGTGTTGACTCAATTTCGAACAAAAATATTTGAGTCATAGGATAGAGTTCTTGAGCATCCTTCAAGCCTATGACCTGTTACAGTTGAAGACATTGAGGCTTGCGTTTCAAGAAAACATCTTTGCCGCATTTCAGTGCCTCGTTTTATGTCATCAACATGAGGATTTCATATTCTCCAAAAGGTATGAATGCATTAATATATATATATATATATATATATATATATATATATATATAGGATCTTGGAAATTTATTTTGGGAATTAGAATTTTTTTGTTAATTGTTTTTTTGAATTCATAGTTCTAAAGATTTTGTTCTCGGACACCTTTCCGTAGAAAAATCATATCAAATCCAAAAAAAATAGAAAAATACGGTACTGGCGGCCACGCGTTCGTATTGAAATTCTCTAGAACCATGGCCTAAAATCTCGTTAGAAAGGTCGTTCAAATGACCTCGTTTGAATGAGATTTCAGTTTGTCCGTTTTTTGCCAGTTTTCATTTTTAACCCCTCATTACCCCACTACTTTTACAAGTTTTAATATGTGAGGGAAGACACTTTTTGCTAAAACTTTTCATACTTTTCTAAGGGCTCTTGAAAGCAAAAATTATCTATGAAAGGTCTCCTTAGTTTTTGTTAAAAAATATTTAATCCTTAGAACAAAACCAAATATTTCACACCCACAGTTTCAATTCCAAGTTCTTCATATATATATCTTTACTTGGAGTGTTTGGCACTGGGTTCTACTCTACCATTTGAAGAGTTTGTTAGGGTTTGATTCTATATCCCACAAAGAAGAAGACTTGTTTTGTTGCGGCGTTCCCACTTGAAGAAAGACTTCGGGGGCGGGTTGACGGTTGTCCAAAAAGATTTATTGGTGGATTCCAAAGTTCCGGTGGAGTCCAGGATTGTCGGCTAGGGAGAAGTAGTTGTAAGAAGATGCGTTAAGGCTTGGATGGAGTCAAGTCGTGTGTAGTAAGTAATGTGTCTTGTAACATTAAATCCATACTTAGTGGACTTAAGGTTAGCGGCCGTCCGAGGTTTTTTTTGTTTTGTATTTTCCTCGTACATCGCGGCGTAGTGTGATATTATTTACTTTATCTTGTAAAATACACTTAGATGCATGCTTAGGTAATTCAATATAAAATTGGGTTTAATCACACTAAAGTTTAATTTGGTGCTAAAATTAGTTTGGGTGAAATTTAAGTCGATTTAATTCATGTATGCGCATGATAAAAAGGATAAAATCGGCTAATTTATATTTCTTAATCAAGTTAACAATCCCATCACTTTAATTGTTTATTGTTCATGCTAATCTTAGAATTTGCAAAGAAAATTAAAATTACTATATTTCTCTACTTGGAAATTTTTTGTATAGTGTAGTGTGTGTATTCTACGAAATAACCTCAGTTCATATAACCTTACAACTTCATGTTAAATGAATTACGTTGATGACTTTGTGATGAATATGTAGTAGGTTTCGTGAGTGTAGATGAACTATGATTTTTGTTGCAAATGTTGATTTTTGGTTTTTTTTTGGTTGATGGGAGGTTTATCTTTGCCAGCTTTTAAACAAGTAATTTTTTTACTCCAATATTTGTCATTGTCATTGCCCATAACAAATGGGTCTCCCATATTTTTCACGGTCAGTTCCCATAACCAAACGATGATAATATTCCAATTTGTTGTCACAGTCCACTACACCAAAATGGCCAAATTGTCACCTTTCAGCCGGCCAGCCTTGTCAAGGTCATTGACCGTGACAAAAAATACGCGTTTTTTCTCACGGTCATTGACCTTGACACGACCGTGACAACTAATTGTCACGGTCATTGACCGTGACAAGACCGTGATAAATTTACTTGTCACAGTCATTGACCGTGATAATTCTTTAAATAATTATCACGGTCAATGACCTTGACACGACCGTGACAATGTTAACAGCAAAAACCCTTTCCCCCTTCTTTTTTCCCTCCCGCGCCGTTCCCTCTCTCTCTCTCTCTCTCTCTCTACTTTCAGGTTTAATTTTCTCTCTCTCTCTCTCTCTCTTCCATTTATATATATGTTTGTGTGTATATATATGTGTGTATGTGTGTATATATGTGCATGTGTGTGCATGTGTGGGGGTGGGGCAGGGTGGGGTAGGGGTGGGGGTAGGGGGTGGAGGGTGGGGCAGGGCGGGGTGTGTGTGTGTGTATATGTATGGGTGGGGGCAGGGCAGGGTGGGGCAGGGCAGGGTGGGGGAGGGGGGCAGGGGGTGGGGTGGTGTGTGTGTGTGTGTGGTGGTGTGTGGTGGGGGAGGGGGTGGTGGAGAGGGGCAGGGGGTGGGGTGGGGTGTGTGTGTGTGTGTGTGTGTGTGTGTGTGCGCGCGTAGGTGCGTAGGTGTGCGTATGTGTGTGGCTGGAGGAGGGGGGCAGGGGGTGGGGGTGGGGCACCCATTTAATAACTTTTAAAATATTTGGAAAAAACATAATATTACAAAATTGAAACGAAATGGTATTGACGGAACTTACACATACGTTATGTACTGTGCTCTTACGTTGAAAATTATTAGATAGAAAAAGAAAAATATAAATTGAGATAACCTTAGAATCTAATTAGGCTAAAAATATAATGGCATCAACTAACATATATACACAACCCTAGATAATTTTTTAACCCTAGATAATTGTACTATTAACATTTTTTTTTATCTGTACTAATAACATTTTTTTTCGCAACTAACATTGGAAAAAAATATGCGGATCATGTGCATAACGTTGCTATTAGCGAGATCCCTGAAATAAAAAAACTAACATTTTTTAACCCCAAATATGGAAAATTTGGGATTACCGTCGAGAACAAGTCGGAGCTATTAGCGAGATCCCTCGAGCTGCTAAAGACGGTCATCGGCCCGGGGTTTATGAGTTGGAAGGAGGTGCCATATGAGCTCAAGTTAGCTGTTTGGGCGGCACTACAAGTAATATTTATATGAATATTTCAATTTCAATTTCAATTTCATATTTATATTTATATTTATATTTATATTTATATTTATTCGCAAGTAACATTGTATTTGTTGGACAAGAACAATTCAACTTGGATCCAAAGCTACGCGATTCCGTATTGGAGCAGTTGAGGGAGCAACACAAGACGTGGAAGAAAAGTATGCGGACACGGTACTTTGGAAAAACACGAGAGTCCATTTTACAATGGCGCGGATCCGTCCCGTCCAAGGAGCCGATCTCATTGGCACAATGGCAAAAGTTCATTGACAATGAGATCGAGGATCGACAATTGGCATCTCTCCAATCGGGGAGGGAAAATTGGGCTAAAAAGACGGACGTGCACTACTCCGGTCGGACCTCTTACGCTGAGGTGGAGCATAGGATGCAGGTAAGATTTAATTTATCTATAACTACAGAAATATATTATTGGATATTATTTTACTTTGCGGGGCCGATACTAATTTTACTTTACTTTATTTTATTTCAGGGGGTAGGGAGTGGGCCAGGGGGTAAGCCACATAGGCTCGATACTTATGTGGCTCTTCGGACGAAGAAGGGGAAGGACAAGGAGGTGTCCCCTAGCGTCGCGGCCACGATTGTAAGTAATCCGACAGTTTAATTATTGTTAATTAAGTTATAATTTTTTAGTTTACTTATTTTACTAATCATATGCTTTTTGTCGTTTCAGGCAAAGCTTAAGGAAGAGCATGAGTCGCAGTCTGATGCCGACAAGGCATCTTTGTCCACAGACGCACTCAGCCAAGTGCTTGGCTCTGATCGCAAGGGGAGGACAAGGGGAGTGAGCTCGCGGGTGGCCAAATCTAGGATCATCGGATTAGAGACGAGCGACACCGGGTTGGCTCGAACGGTGGATTCACACGACGCGAAGCTGTCCCGTTTGGAGGCGACGGTCCAAGATATGTACGCATTCATGAAGCGTACGTTGGGTGGAGACCGTAAAGGGAAAGGGAAAGGGAAGGAGAAGGAGAAGGCGGTGGAGGAGGAGGTGCAGGAGGACGAGGCGCAGGATGACGAGGATGTGGACCTCGCTGCTTCATCACCGACACGTTCGTACTTCGATGATCCACTTCCCTATTTGACGCCCTCCAACAGACCATTGTCGACAATTGGTTGGCCGAGCGTGTTCATATTGGACGTATTTGATGGCCAGCGGATAGGGCGGGGGTTGAGGGACCCGAATATCGTCGAGGGTGGAATAGTCCATGGACGTGTGCTGCAAGAGATGGAGTCCAGGGTGCTCGTCACGCATGTCATACCCGGGAAGGAGAACTCCCTATTGTGGTTGCGCGAACAATGCGGCACGACGTATATTAGTGGGTGCGTCAATTCGTATGTCGTGTGGCCTACTCACCTCCTTATTTTTATCCAAGACATGTAGTAACATTATTTTTAAGTTTGTCCATTTTAATTATATTTGAATTATATCGTCATGTATATTATTTTTTCTTTGAATATTTGGATTATATCGTCATGAATATATATTTGCATTATCTTTAGTTTGTGTTGGATATATGATGTTTGGAACAGGTACAACGTTGCTATAACAGGTACAAATATACTGCTGGACAGTGGCAGTGGCCATACTGCCCAACAGATTTTTTTTAAATTCTGCCTAGAATTGTCACGGTCATTGACCGTGACACGTCCGTGACAAAAGTTGTCACGGACGTGTCACGGTCAATGACCGTGACAATTCTGGGCAAGAAGGGTCACGGCTTTGTCACGGTTATAAACCGTGACAAACGTGTCACGGTCATTGACCTTGACACGACCGTGACACGACCGTGACAAAAAAACTTGTCTTGCCTCGAAATGTCACGGTCATTGACCTTGACAAGTTGGATTTTTCAAGGTCAATGATCTTGACAAATGGACAGATTTGGTGTAGTGGTCATTGTTCGAGACAAGGCCGTGAAGGAAATATTATTTTGCTCTTTGACCGTGACAAGCGACTTGTCACCCTTTTTTTAAAGAGGAAAATGAATATGACAAAGTCACTTATCATAATCAATGATTATGGCCAATAGAATTGTCACCCCTGGTCTTTCACAATCATTGATCATGATTTTTTTTAGTTTTGGTTGAGTGGTTTATCAGAAATTTATTGGGTTATTTAGCGTTGAGATATGGTCCAACCTCCCGTTGACCTATGAGTGTTTATTTATGCCCACCCTTGTTTGTATACATATATTCAATTTATGTGTTTCATTGTTATTTTTTATATTTGTATATTGATTTCTTTCATTCTCTACAGAGTGATATGTTTATGTTCATGCCAAATAGATTTGAGATTTACATTAGATTATTTCATTATATTATGTGGGTGTAGAAACTGGGTAAAATGTCATGACGTTATTTTTTGAAAAATAATAATTTGTAAAAGATAATTTGAGATATTGATCATATTTGTAAAATATTGGTTAATGTAAGGCATATCTTAGCCATACAACCTGCTCAAATGGGTGTTTTGTTTGGGCTATCATGTCATGGTAAGATATGCGTTGCTAAGTCATTATGTAGGAAGATAAGAGAGTATAGTCATGTCTATAAATTTTGATTGTATTTTGTGTCGATGATCATGGTATGACGAGAGGATGATTAGTAATGGAGGAGACGATAGTTGTACCGTACAGAGGGATATGTGGCAGGAATATTGAACATTGGGTTTGAGAAGTCTAGGTATATACTTCGAATTCCTATGTATGATTATGAGACTTGTGTGACACCCTGCCTAATTAAATACCGGGTGATAAGTCCATTATTAAATTAAACCAAAGTATCCAGTTGGTTCAGTTTTAGCATCACTGTCGAAAATAATTATTTTATTAATCTCCTAATAATTAATTAAGCTAGTGTCAAAACATTTTGTCCAATAATTAAAATCAATTAATTTAACCATTCACACATTCACTTATTTTTATGAATGAACAATTAACACATAAAACACCATCTAACTAAAAATGATAAATTTGACATAATCAATCCAATTAACAAAATCCAAACCACCAATCGTAATAAATCCAAATCCAACATAAACTGAAATACTAAAATGAAAAGAGTACAATGTCTCTCTAACATAAATAAAATGAGAATGGGCGAAGCATGCCCTAACTGAGAAGACTAAATTAAAGAACTAGAGTCATAAGTGTGGAGGCATCTAAATACGAGGACCTTCAACTCCCACAATAGCTGCAGCACATCAAAAGATTCAACAGTCTAAGCTTGGAGCCCCTGTGGCTGGACACCTAAAAATAATTTCACAAAAAAGAGAGATTTTGCAGGAGACGGGTTAGCGCCCGAGTGTAAAATATTTTAAAACAATTTAGCAAGTATTTAAAAAGCAAATATTATATGCATGTTATCTTTTCGAGCACTCACTTGAGATTCTCACCTCTCAATTATTGTGCACGCCTAACATACCTTTAACCAGTCCTAATTATTTTTATCACACCTAACTAGGTTGTAGCCATAAACTTTCTAGACCCTCACCCATAGTAACAACATGAATTTAATACATATTATTATTATTAAATATTTCTGCATTTACTATCCCAAGTAAGAATTTCACGATAAGGTTAAGTATTCACATACTTGATTCAATTCCATTAACATCCTCGCACACATATTCACACAGTAGTTTAAATCACAAGTATTTATTTTTCATCACACTATTATAAATAAATACTACAACACCCCTACACTTAGCTACGGTGCGTGTATGCTCTACTATCAAGTCCTAGTACATCTCGTACTGGATAAGGACAATCGGTTCAGAATCATTCTCCAACCATATAAACACAAGTCATACATATTGGAGGTGAACACAATTCCAAGCCTATGGGATACGCACATACCTACGCACCCATATGATCGCCAACTTATCAACTCACAGATAAGTCGGTCCTAGGTTTTATGCTCTGAGGTCAGAATCTAACATCCCCAAAAGGCTCATCAAGATAAGATTGTCCTCTCTTTAAGACCTCCCGTGATAGCAAGTATTGTAGGCATGTCATACAAAGAATAGATAGTACTATAGGTATTCACATATTTGATATAGAAAAATAACAAGTCGAATACGAAAACAAATTTAAGAAAATAAAAAGTAATTTTCGAACAAAAAATCCTTTTTAATTAAACCAAAAGATTAAATCCCTAGAAAAATTAGCAGAAGCCAATAAATAAAATACACTGAAATAAAAATAAAATCGAGTGGACATTAGATTTTACAAAATAGTATATTTATAACCTAATATGTCATATCAATAACTTGTATATATGTCTAAAAATGGACTAACTCCAAATTTATAATCACAGGTAAAAATAATAGAAATAGTTCAAACCACACACACAAGAGATGGAGATTTTAGAGTGGTTCAGCTATAAAATAGCCTACGGCCACTATTATTTGTATTCAATAGGGTTTATAATAGCTCAGTATGGTGGGAATATGAGTTATTCGAGTTGTCCCTTGAGCTAAGGGATTAGTTTGTATTTATAGGGGCACAAAGCCCTAAAGATACAATGCCTTTATATTTTTAGGCGTTTACATCTGTATACAGTAAGTAAAACTCTTAGAATTCAGAGCTGGTTAGTGTCCCATCCGAGTAACTGTTGACGTTCTTGTTGGTTGGCCTTCTAGTGTTGATCGGTAGTCCAACCAACTAAGGGTCTCTGAAGACGATCAAGGTAGCTGGTCGACCATGTTGGATGACACGTGTGCATTCATCATTGGTCCATGTTGTAGTATAATTTTTACAAACAAAAAAAACCCAATGCTCCATGCTTGATGCTTGCATGAGAGTATGGAGTATTTAGCCTAGGACGTTGCTCAATGTATAATTTTAGTGTTTAGTCAGGAGCCGACCTCCCGCACTTATAAAATTTCTGCTAGCACTGTTGGATGATGTATTTTTGTGAATAATTCAAACTTATTTCAACCTCCAACGGGCACGATCATCTTTTGACGCTTCTAAAAGCGTGCAGTCGACGGTAGTTATTCGATTCGTTCAGTTAATCATTTTTTTACCATTTTTCGAGGCAACCTATAAATAGGTATGAAGTTTCTTTCTTTCTTTTCTTCCTCAAATTTTTTGAACTTTAGTTTTCTCTTTGCATTCGAGTTTTTCTGCATGCGATCGTTTGTTTCCATTTTTCTTCAGTTCTTGCTGAATCCTTAGATCCCAATAAGCTTCCCTTCCTTTCTCTCTATTTTATCATCTTTTCTTCTATTTCACCATAGTTTACATCGTTGGTGATAACTCTTTAGATGAATTTATGGAAAAAGGAAAATCTCTTCTTGGGTGGACTTAGAGATACCCAGGAGTCCCACTGATGTTTATTCCTTTTCTGAGGGTCATTGGATCCCAACCCTGTTCATAGCTGAGTGTGGTATATCCTTTCTAATGAATCCCCTTTTTCTTTTATTTTCCCAATATTTTAACGTAGTTCCTAATAGGGTAGCCCCCAACACTTAGAGAGCTATAAATGGGGTTCATAAGTTAAACGAACTTTATAGGACCCATATTGGGGTTTTAGAGTTAATGGTTTGCTATAAATGGGTAACTGTGGGAGAGAGTACCTACTATTTAAAGAATAGGAAATCCAATAGGGCTTTAGCAGTCAATCTACTAGACTCTAATAAGGATTATTGGGAGTATGACCTTATTGTCAAGAATTGGAAATATACTCCCCTCCCCATTGGAGTGGCTTATACTGGTCCCAGATGTCCCCAATCATGGTGTGGCATATGTTATCAGTTTGTTAATTACTTTTCCTCTTTTGATTTGTACTTATGAGGTATACTGAGTAATTTTGATGTTTCCTTTTGATGCAGAGGAAGTAAGAAAATGTGACCTAAAGAAAGGAAAATCAACCTCAACGATTTTAAGTTTTTATGGGGCTTGAACTAGAAATTTGGAGAAGAATATCCGAGGGCTGCATCATTATTATTGGAATATAAGAGTTACATCACATCTTTTGTTGACTGACCTACAGTTGCTCTGCCCCCAATTGCAATCAACTTTGAGGAGGATCATGTACCCACCTCTTCAGCTACTGAGTCTGCAGGTGCTGAAGTTATTCCAGGAGGAACTTCTTCCTCATTTGAGTCTTTGGAAATTTTTAAAATTCCTCTTTATCCTTTTGTAGATATTACTAAGATAAAAATGGTCAATCTAATAGGTGGTCCCCTTTATCCTCAATCGAAAAAGGTTGTTGATACTGGAAAGAAGCCCGGTGATAAGAAGTATAAGGCCAATGATAAAAGGCTTATTAATGATGAGGAGGCTCAGATTGAGGAGAGGAAATTAAAGATGATAAAGAGAGGTTTGATTGATCCTTTAAAACAGGTTTAGAAAACATCAGCTGAGCAGCAGGCATTAGCTGCTAAGAAGTCTGTCGACCGATAAGAGTTGGTAAGAAAAACCCAAGCTAACCTTAACATTAGGTCAACCTCTGTTGTTGTTAACCCTGGACTGGTTAGGGGTTTGATTAAGTCTGGAACTTTCCCTACTGATAGAGTTTTGTCAACCCCAATGTCCAGGTATAGGCTGACCGAAAGAGCTTGCCACAACTTGGCGTTGGTAAATTTCTTCTTCTTGTTTATCATTTTCTTTAAAATAAAAAATTCATCTGACATTTAGCATTTATTTATAAAAATTGGTTAATTTTAACCAGATGATGGAGAAGTAAGACCAACTACGTTATTCTCCAGGAGAAGTCGAAGAGGCCTTTAGAGGTCTAAAAAATTCTTTGGCCGAGTCTCGACGAGATTTGGAGTCAAAGCAAAAGTTTTGGGAGGAAGAGTTAAAAATGCCCAATGATAGGGCCAATATTGCTGAAGGCAAAATAAAGACCGTCGAGGAGAGGGGTGAAGCTACTGAAGCCAAGGCCAAAAATGCTGAGGTGAAATTCACAAAAGTCACCACTCAAGCCAAAAATGCTGAAGACAAAGTAATTGGTCTGACTTATGAGGTTATTTCCTTGAAGGCCAAAGGCAAAGCTAATAAAGGCTAGAAAAAGGCCATTTTTTCTACCTCTGCTCAAATTGAGTATGCAATGAAGATGTCCTTTAAAAAAGGGTCGACTGATCCCTTGAAGTTGGTCGACACTGAAGAGAGCTCTGAAATATTCTCAATACATGATCCTGGTACTCTTCTCAACATGTATAAGGAATTTGACTATGATAAGGAATGAAGAAATATTCTGCTATGCCTCCTGCGTCCTCAGTGGTTCCTAGCACCAGTGCCGACCTATGAGTTGTTGGCCAAGACCGGACTAAGGAGAAGGAGAAGGTCTAACCAATTTACGTTTTTATTTTTCTTTATTTTTTTCTTCTTCACGATGTAACAACTTTTGTACTGCAACTATTAATCAATGAAAGAATAACTTTCTGTCTCCATTTTTTGTGCTTTTGAATGATCTTGATATCTTGTTGAACTACCTTATTTACTACTTGTGTTATCTGATGACCTGCATTTGTTCCACAAACTTATATATATATATATATATATATATATATATATATATATATATATATATATATATATATATATATATATATATATATATATATATGTGATTTTCTAGTTTGATGCACGGAAGAAAGCTATAATATCTGCTGAATCTGATCTTCTCAGACGAAGTAGGAATCTTCTGAAAGCTGGTAATGGTCCCTTGACTGAAGAAGACTTAAGTAGGTTGCTCGACCCAGAGGTATCCGACCAAGTAAAGGAGTCATATATTCACCTCCATTGTCTACTAGACAGGGTTGTTACTAATAATGCTACATACTATGAGATGGTTGAGCAACTGCAAGAAGATAAAAAATAGTTCAAAGCCCTACTTCATGCTAATTATAAATCCAAGTATAAGGCTTTAAGTGAAGGTTGAGATTTTGTCAAGAAGTTAAATGATATTACTTATGCTCTAAACAAGAAAGAGTTTTCCTTAAAGTATGACGTGGAGAGTGATAGGTCCATTGCTGTCATACTAGGAAAAGAGAACAATACCTTGAGGGGTGAACTTGACAGTTTAAAAAATCAACCATTGGTTTTGATGAAGGTTCTTCCTTTTTGGAGAATGAAAATGCAAGACTTTTGGAAGAACTGAAGGGACTTCAGAAGACAAAGGCTAAATTTGGGCAGACTTCTAGGCATAGAATAGTTGTCCGGCCAACTACTGATGAAGAAAGAACTAAGAAAACCCTTGTCGACCAACCTTCCCAATTATAAGCAAAAGACAAGGCCATTATCGACCAAGCTTCTCAACTAAAGGCCAAAGATAGTGTTCTTAAGAAGCTTCAAAACCAGGTGGAGAGACTTACCTTTCAATTTCACAAATCGCCCTGGGAAGTTTGGATGGAAGGCTATAATGAGGCTTTTCCTCATATGGATTATCATCTTGCTCAAGGAAATCGTGAAGGCTATAAGCGAGGTGGGAACAACTTGCTGATTTTGCTGAAGTTTGATCAAAATAGTGAACCGTGGCATTGGAATGACCCAGGTTTCTTGGATTGTGACAAGCCTCCATTTAAATTAGATATCAAGCGAATTCTTCCTAATTCGATTCCCCAATGTCTGATAACCAAATATTTGGAAGATTATGGCCTTTATGATGAGCTTGAGATTGTTCACCCTCCTCATTTAATCAATAGGCCGAGCAGCAGTAACAGGTAGATGTTAAGGGATTTTAACACAATCAACTCTCCATATACCTTGGACGATCCTCCTGCGGGAATGGATAAAGCACAAGGAAAGCATCCAACATAATAAATACACCTTTATTGTACTTCCTTTTGTTCACTAATTGCCATTGTAATACATTGTGATCAATGAAATGGAATTAATTTTGACCGAATTCATTTTATTTAAGCTTATGGTTGTGCTTAATCTTTTTGCTGACTAGGTAAACTGTATTAAGATTAGTTAATCGGCTTATAGATTAAATAACCAACTCAAATGTTTAATATCTTGTGACACCCTGCCTAATTAAATACCGGGAGATCAGTCCTTTATTAATTAAAATAGTTTTCTGATTTGGTTCATTCTCAGCATCACTATCGAAAACCATATTAATTACTAACCACCTATTAGTTAATTAAGCCAGTGCCAAAATTTTATCTTTCATTAAATAATTAATAATAGTATGCTGAAACTAAATTAAAAAAACTCACACCATTAATATAGCATCAACCATCATAATGAAATAAATAAATGAATAATGTCTTACCGAATAAACCATCGGCTAAAATCTAACCCAACAATAATCCAGCAAATATGAAAATAAATCTCACTACAAGTCTGAATTGAATAACTAAAAAAAACAAGTCCGATTGGGGCAACATGCCCAACTAAGATACTGGAATGAAAGCCTGAATGATAAAAGTGTCTAAGCAAGTCCTGCAAGCCTCCACAGCGCTGCAACTAATCATCCCTGGAATGGATCGTCAAGTCCGGCGTCCCTGTGGCTGGACACTTAAAAGGTTTTGAAAAAGGTTTATAGCAAGGGTTAGAACCCAAAATTTTTTGAAAATATTGTGTGAGTATTTATCACAATTTAAAAATCAGTTATTGATTACACATGTTATGTTCACGTATACCCCCTTGGGTTTCCTCACCTCTCATCTATTGTTCACGCCTAACGTTTCTACTTAGCCCACCTAGCCATACTACCCAAGCTAACTAGACATAAGTATATGATTGGACTCTCCACAACTATAAGTCCCCCATACCGCCCATACAGTACGCTATATGAATTAACATCTCTCGGATGTTATTATTATCATAAGTACCACTCTCCGTCCCTGGTCATTTAACCATTTTATTAAGTTTCATGGCTTAATTAATTATTTACATAAACACTATCAATCCATCTACTATCACAAGTAAGTAGAGTTAGTGACATGGTTATATATATCTTTCTCACTAATATATATAATTATGATGTCTCTCAAAAGGACCACCATACAAAATAGGCACACTCTCCTATCAGTCTGTGTACCTCTCATACTCAAATAAGGACAATTGGTTCGGTATGTTTCCTCGAACCCAAAATAAAATAACAAGCAATGGAGGCGAACATAGTTCTAAGCCTTTGGGCTATGCACATATTTCACGTACCCAAATGACACGCCGATCCCACTAATACACGACACATAATGGGACATAAATCCAAACCTCCCTGGAATCAAAATTGTGGGATCGCCCACTGCGTGGGAACCTCCGTGATAGCAGGCAGCGTAGGTATGTTCATGTACAATTACCAATTATATAATAGGCACACACAAGACCTATATATATATATATATATATATATATTAGTGTTCTAACAAACGTACCTAGGCGTGAGGGTTTTTAGATATTCCAAGTTTTGGCCCAAGGCGTGGATTAAGGCGTGGTCAACGATAGTCAACGTTTTTGGGGGTAAGGCGTGAAAAAATGCTCGTTTTGGGGGGGTAAGGCGTGAAAAAATACGAGGTGTTTTGTTTGTTTTAGTATTTAAAAAAAATAGTATTTTAACTTACAAATATATAGATATATTTTTAAGGTATGTACCATTTTAGTATTTTTAATAGCTTTGTTATAGTAAAAAAATATTAAAATATATTTAAAAAGGCCAAAACGCCTTTTCACGCCTGAGGCCCGCCTAGGCTTCTACGGCTTAAGGCTTGGCCTCCACGCCTATGTCACGCCCCGCGTTTTTTAGAACCTTGATATATATATATATAGAGAGAGAGAGAGGCTCACCTACATCACGATGTATACATCACACCGTACATCACATCTAGTTTTAGGCCCTAAGAAACTTTTTTTCCAAAATTTTTATTTGTCCCTTGAAATTAACCTTCTATTCAAGCTATATTAAAAAAATTAGGTCAAAATACATTTTGTAGCTATTTTTAAAAAATTCACAAAAAATTGCTGGCGCAGGCCCTTATAAATAAGGTATTTTGAGCAGTTTTTTGTGGATTTTTTAAAAATAGCTACAAAATGTATTTTGACCTAATTTTTTAGACATGGGTTTATTGGAAGGTTAATTTCAAAAGAAAAATAAAAAATTTGGAAGAAATTATTTTTAAGGGGCTACAACTAGGTGTGATGTATGGATGATGTATAGAGCATGATGTAAGTGAACCTTCTCCTATATATATATATATATACACACACACACATACACCAATTCAGTAGGTACACACACAATCCCATTTATCGTATTTTGTACGTAGTATTAATCCCTCGAATACTCACCGTACTATAATGTTATGAATGCTCTCACTACCGTAATTACTCAAGTTTTATTCTTTACTCTAAGGAACCCAGTTATCCCTTATTATAATTTCAGTAGTTAAGTCTTTCTTACTCTATTGGTCCGCATCATAGCTTCATTCGAAACATCCGTAATTTATTCTCATCCTCTCGAATTAATTACTTTATAATTTAAGCCCAAAAAATTTTAGCCTTAATTCTCTTAATGAGACTACTGCCCGATTTTATCATGGACCTACTATATTCCCATAACTCCTTCATAATAATTTAAGGAGGATCCAAAGGTCCCCAAAATAATTTTCCAAAGTTCCTAGGCTTAAATAGGCAATTTTGGGCAAACCAAATCGAATTACCTAAAGGCCGAATCGATTCTCCTTACCGAATTGATTCACCACTAGGCCGAATCGATTCGTTTTGTACCAGATCGTCTTCTTCCTTATGCGAGTGCATTTTTTCACCATTTTCATTCACCCAACTTACATGTATCTCCACCAAACTCTAATCCAATTGTCCCAAACCTTTTCTACATGTATTAGGACAGTTTCTAACGTAATTTTAACATAAAAACATTACGATTTTCATTCAATAACGAATTGAATCCTTTATTCCTCAAAATCCCCAAGTTCTAATATTTTCCATTAATATTCAACATAAACCCAGATTAAACTCATTATTATTAACACATAATCTCCGATTTCTATTCTTCTACAGATGTTCAATCATACTACATGAAATTCCTACAAAAACATGCATTGAAATTATTCTTTTCTTCCAAGAATGTCAATTAAATCAAATTATAATGAAACCCTCACAATATGGGCATTATAACCTCAAAAGAATTTAAAATAAGCACTTACGTTGATCAGTAGGGTCTGATTTAATGATAAAACGATTGGTTTGGTTGTCTTCGCCTCTAATCCACACTCCAAGTTTGATTGTGGTCTACGAACACACTTTAATTCTTTAAGAACTCTTCAAAACCTTCGATAATTCTCTCATTTTCTTCTCTAATGGCTCCCCTTTGTTTTCTACACTCTTAACCCTAGCCCATTCTCTCTAACGTCTGATACAAGGCTATGAAATTCGTAGCTCTATCTACCCTAGGCTATCAAAAGAATAAATTTCCCTCATACGGTGCCGATTTAGTCTAAAATTGTCCCGAGACCCAAACAATACTCTTGGGTATACTATTCCGATATTTTCGACCCTTTCGAAATCATTCGTGACCTCAAAATCATCATTCGAGTCACTCTACACAATTTTTTCTATCTCAAACTCAATTTAGTCTACATGCCACTCCCGATTGAGATAAATTCAATTTCATCAATTTCAGTCGTTATGACGTGTAATAATTTCCATAACTTATTTACTATTCACTTAGTAAAATTTTAACACATAATATTAATCATTATTTCTTTCTCTTGATTAATATTAAATAATCATATTTTTATTTAATTCCATTAAATTACTTTTCTCGCGTAATTCAAACAAACGAATAATCTATCGAATTAAGTAAATTTCAAATACGCAGAAATATGAGGTACTACATATCTGATTCATGTGTGAGTCTTGCATACAACCTTAGATTCGACTAATGCACTTTGATAAAACTATAAATAGCTCAGTGGCGACTAAGTGTATTAGTAATGTTTGGGTATTCCAGTATTTTAACCTGGTCGGGTAAAACTTTTAGTTTTAGTGACTTCTTGTTCGTGAAATCATACAAGAAGTTTGCACTTTTTTGAAATTGGAAAAGTTTTGGAAAAGTTTGAACCATGTTCTTCTCGGGGAGGAACTTTTTGATAACTAGTAACTAGTAATTTTTTGAGAGCTTTTTTAAAGTTGAAAAAGTTTGAACCATGCCCTTCTCAGGGAAGAACTTTTTAAAAACTTTGAAAATTAAAAAATTAAAATTTCTCATATTTAATTATGTGTTAACCACCATACATTGAAAAACAAAACACAAAAAGGATGTATAATGGAGAAAATCTTAAATTTCATTAAATTGAATAAGTAATTACATTAAGGATATAATTTTCAACAGAATTACTAATAATACTTGTGCAAATGGTCTGCTTTCCAAGAATTCTTGAATTCTTCTCCTTCTGAGGTCTCTAATCGATAGGTGCCTGGTCAGATAACCACTGAGATAAGGTATGGACCATGCTAGTTAGGCTCCAACTTGTTGTTATTCTGGATTACTTTCTTAAGTACCAGATCCCCTTACTTCAGGTTGGTCGACTTGACCCTTCGATTATAAAACCTAGCAGTTATTTATTGATAGGCAGTCATCCGAATAACATCATCTTCTCAGACTTCTTCTATCATGTCCACATCTAGTCGCCTCACGAGGCCACTTTTATGTGAATCCAAGTTTAATACCTTATGAGTGGGCAAACCTATTTCCACTAGTACTACTTCCTCAGTGCCAAATGTCAGCATGTATGGAGTTTTTCTTGTTGTTGTTCTGCGAGTAGTCTTGTATGTCCAAAGGACATTGTGGAGTTCATTAATCCAGCTTCCTTTAGCCTTATCCAACCTTTTCTTCATTCTTTCATTATGGAAGCCCAGGTGTTGAATAAATATTCTTGATCGAATGCAATACTTTTCAAATTCTTCATTATAAAACCGAGTTCCATGGTAGTTGATGAAGACATAAGGCATGCCATATCTATAAATGATCTGCTTCCATATAAACTGGAACACTCTTTGATATGACATATTCCATATCCAAGTTATTCAGAGTGTTGATTATGAGGCCTGCATCACTTCTAGTAGCACATGAGCATCCATCTATACATAACTTCCAAATTGGGATGTCCTCAAAGAATTCTTCTTCTCTCTGTACTCCATACTTAAATACTTTCCTGCTTTGTTGCAATTTTTCTTGAGTTACCGACGACTCGGGTTAGTCGATCACAATCTTTGCTTATTTTGGAGCTAAGCTCTCTTCCATAGAAGTCTGCTCGGCAGGCAAACGTAGATTATGTTGCTCTTCTACATACATGGATTCAGCAATAAAGCCTACCACTGCATGACCTTTTATTGCAAGTCTGAGCTCGTAAATAATTCATTACTCTCCCAATTCAACTGCCTAAGACATTAAGCTTCCAAACTTCTTTTGTTTATGAAGTGCTTATCACAGAGGTAACTTTGCATAGACAACAATAGTATGGGCTTGGAAATATGGTCTCATCCTCCTAGATTCTTTAATAAGAGCCAAAGCTAACTTTTCCAAACATGGATATCTGACTTCTGCTCCTCGAAATGTCTTGCTGGTGTAATACACTGGTCTCTGTACTTCACCATCTAGTCAGATCAAAGTTGAGCTTATAGCTGATTCTGAAACAACCAAGTATAAATGTAGTTTTTCTCCCAGAAATGGTCGAAAAAGGAGTGGGGAAGAACCTAAATACTTCTTCAATTCTAAGAAATCCTTCTTACATTCGTCATCCCATTCAAAAGTCTTTCTTAGAACTTTGAAGAATGGAAGACATTTATCAGTTGCTCGGGAGATAAAACGGTTCAAGGCAACTACTTTTCCTGTTAGCTTTTGAACTTTTTTTTGTTGGTCGAGGAATGCATTTCAAATATAACTTTGATCTTATTAAGGTTTGCTTTTATTCCCCTCTGATTAACAATGTACCCTAGGAACATCCCTTCTTGTACTCCGAAGATACATTTAGTTGGATTGAGCTTCATCTGGTGCTTTTCCAATTGATCAAGATTTGAGCCAAGTCTGCTATGTGGTCGATAACATATTTTCCCTTAGTGAGCATATCATCTACATAGACCTCTATATTTTTTCCAATCTGCTCTGACCTTATTTACCAATCTCTAATAGGTATCTCCAACATTTTTCAACCTAAAACGCATGACATTTTAGCAATAAGTTCCTCGGTTGGTTATGAAGGAAGTGATTTCCTAGTCTTCGAGCTTTATTTTAATCTTGTTGTTACCAGAGTAGGCATCCATAAAACCGAGCAGCTCAAGACCTGCTGTAGTATCGACCAATTGATCAATCCTTGGAAAAGGAAAATGATATTTTGGATATGCCTTATTAAGATCTGAAAACTCTACATACATACACCACTTCTCATTTTTTTCTTGACCATCACTACATTAGCCATTCAAGTAGGTTACATGATATCCCCAATGAATTGTGCTTGCTGTAACTTCTCTACTTCCTCTTAGATTGCTACATTCTTCTCTGGACTAAAGACCTTTCTCCTTTTCTTGATTGGCTTAGAACTGGGATATATATTTAGTTCATGGAAAATGAAATTTGGATCAATTCCTGGCATATCTTCATGGCTCCATGCAAAAACATTTTTCCTTTCTCTAAGAAAAGTGATTAATTCGTGTTCAGAGAAGTAGATAATTTAGAACCGATTTGAGTAGTTCTTTTTAGCTTCTTGTCATCCAACACCACTTATGTTTCTTCTATAACTTATCCTTTTACTAGCTGCTCTTCTTATTGAGGATCTAGAGTACCAATGTGGAAAGTAGTTGAGGTCTTTATTTGTATCCCTTACTGGTTGGCTGATGTGTAATAACATTCACTAGTATCTTTTTAACTGCCATTCACTATGCCGACTCCATAGTTTATTGGAAACTTCATGCATTGGTGCATTGTATATGGCACAACCTCCAATTTCTTGATTCCCACTCTTCCCAGGATGATGTTGTAATACCTCGTATTTTTATTGATTTTATTTATTAGGATTAATTAAATTAAATGGGATAATTAATTGAAAATTAATCCGGATTTAAATAATAACGGGACGAGACTTAGTATTTGATTATGATAATAATGTTGAATATTATTGAGTGAATATGGTAATATATGATTATTGAATTTATTAAAATTGTCAGGACTTATAAATATGACAATTTCGAAAATTAAGTCGGGACGTGCGTGTCAGGAACTAATTTAATGAATTTAAATGTAAATTATTTTTATATCATCCGTATGGTCATTTTAAGTGGGCCAACGTGTCCGAAAGGGTCGAGATAGTTAGAAAAAACTAACCGGGGGTTTAGTTTGGGTCCCAGGGTATTTTAGGCCTAATCGGCAACTCGGGAGGGTATTTTAGTCATTTTGAATTTTTGAGGAATAGTAACCCTCAAATTTTAGAGTAATTATATCAGCCAACACTTAGGCCTCCTAGGGTTTTCACAACCAAAAATCACCAACGAGCATTAGAGAGGAAGAGAAGGAAGTTCCCAATGGAGAACCACCACTAAGAGGCTTTTGCACCACCGTCACCACCACCGGGTAGATCGGGGATAGAGGATCACTTCCATATCATCTGCTTCAAAGTATCTGAATCTTTATTTCCAGGAAAGTGATTTAACTTGCAATAATCAGTGTATATGTTACCCATGATAGGTTAGGAATTTAGAATAACCTTGATAATATTCAAAATTTGTATAATTTGGAGACACAAATATTAATCTGAGTAGGATTTGTATGTAGACTCAATTCTAGAAATACATCAGTCATGAAATCATGATCCATGCATAGATAATTATGAATTTATGTTGAGTTGTATGATGTTCTTGAAGAAAATAGTGAAATAGGGTTTTTATGATAATTAGATGATTTAATTCAAGAAAAGGGAAATTCATGATGATTTAAGAATTCTGGAACATTAGGAATCATGTATTCAGGTTGTTATACCATCCAATATGTTTACTTTAAAATATGGCCGCATGTAATGAAAGTTGGAGATTAAACCATGCTAAAAACGCAGAAAAATTTGGGTTGTAACTGCTCGATTGATCGATCGACTGGATCGTTCGATCGATATTCTTGAGTCGATCGATCGACTCCCCCCGCACTTATGATATTTTTCCCTATTTAGATTTAATCGATTCCGACTCTTAAAAGTTATTGGTGGGGACTATGTGAATATATTGAGACTTAGGGAAGACCAGTAGGGGTGTATTTGAAGCCCGAAACATATTAGAATTGATTTGGGACTTAGTGCTAAACTTACGAGTGTTCGACGAGTGAGTTACTATTAGAAGTTGCAAGAAAAATAATTCAATTTATATAAGTAATAACTTAAGGTTAGAGGCAGAAATAGGGACCTTAAATTACTGAATTAACCTTAGGGACAAGTGGGAGACTTAGTAACCTTTTGGGCCAGGTTTAAGTACTCGGAATTATACGACGAGAGAGTTATCGGTTAAACGTATTATGTGAAATAAGTGGGATGATATTAGAATACGTATAAGACTTATGGAATAGGGAAAGAAAATACCTATAGTAATATGATGATTATCTAAGTTGTGTGAATGCTTGGTATATGGATTATTATACGTATGACATACCTACGATGCTTGCTATCACGGGAGGTTAATTTTTGAAAAAAGGACCGTCTTATCTTTGTGTGCCTTTCGGGGGATTTAGATTGGTACGTTAAGGACATAGGACTGTGAATGACTTATCTGTGAGTTAATAAGTCAGCTGACCATAGGAGCGTAGATATGTGCGTGACCCATGGGTATGTGAACTATGTTCGCCTCCAGTATGTGTGATTTTTATTGAAACGGTTCCTGAGCGATTCCAAACATGTGATCCTTATGTACATGATGTACTGGGATTCGATAGTAGAGTATGCGTGCACCGCAGCTTAGCCTAGAGGTGCCATATATTTATATATGTACTAAGATTTATATATATGTACTTGTGACTGGTTCACGGTTTCTTGGTAGATTTAAATAATTAAGATATTTAAATGGGTTAACAATGTGAGAATTCATATAATACTTGAGATAAGAAATTTGATTACGTAAATATAAGACTTACGTAGGGTATTTTTGGGTAATATGAATAGACACCCTACATTAAAATATGAAGACATAAGTTAGTACGGTTTAGTTAATTAGTGGCATAACTAGGATGGGTTAAGGGTATACGTTAGACGTGCACATTAGTTGAGGGTTGAGGAACTCCTGTGAGAGCACGTAACTAACACGTGTATAATATCTATTGTTTAATGCAATTAAATACTTGCTATGTTTTAAACTGTTTTCACCTCGGGCCCTGACCCGTTTGCTTCCAAATCTATTTTTTTAAAAACATTTTAGGTGCCCAGCCACAGGGATGTCAAGCATAGGAGTTCCATTACATTGACGTGCTCTAGATGCTTTGGAAATGATAGGATCTCGTTACTAGAGGCCTCCACATCTATCCTTACTTCTTTCGGAGTTATTTATTCCAGTTAGGGCCTGTTGCCCACTCTTATTCAGAGACAGCAGTTTTAAACCTTCATTTTATTTCAATCGTGGGATTTCCTTATTCATTTAGACATTTTTATTGGGTTTATTTACATTGCTACTATTATTGGAGAGTTTACTCCAGACATCCACTACACCAAAAATGCTAATTTAGCATGCTTGGACAAGAGGAATCTGGCACGGTTTAAAACTGTGCCAAAATCTGGCACAGTTTATCAATAATCTGGCACCGTTTTAAACCGTGCCAGAATTTGGCACCGTTTAAAACCGTGCCAAAAATGTATCAAATTTGAAAAGTTAACCAAATCAAGCCAATACTAAAAATAATATGACTTTTCGTTTGGAGCCATCTAGACTTTTACCCCGTTCACTCTCTTCCAATCTCATATCTCTCTCCTGCAGCTACACAGATCGTGGAACCACCTCCACCATCTTCATCCACGAACACCACCATCTTCTCACTAAATAGATCGACGAAGATCTCATACCCAATCAAGCTTGTAGGTCCAATTGGGGTTGTGGTTGCACCCCTTTTGTCGAACGGCGAACCTCTCTCCTTTTTCTTCTGTCGAATTTGACAATATTCAATTTATCCTGGATCGAAAATTCGATTGGAGTTATGGTCGTACCCCTTGTGTGTCCATAGTTGCTTGATGCTAACCTTCCGCGCAGGTACGTTTTTTTTAGGTTATGCATTTTTTGTTTGAGGTTTTGAAATTGGTATATTTTTTGTGACTCCTTTGTGTGGTTTTGATGATTTATTTTTTTGTGTGGAATGTTTGTAGTATGACTCTCTAATTGTGATTTGGGGACATATAAGATTGCGATGTGTTTTTTTTATTTTTTTTCATGTTCTTTGACACAAATTAAGAGGTAAATTTTTGTTGGTTTCAAAATTTGGATTTAGTGTTCATTTTAGGTTTATTCTTTGAACATAAATTAAGTTTTCTAATTTTAATGAAATTTATTATTTTTTACATATGATTCGAGTTTTATCATTTTACTAATATTTGTATTTTTATTTTTGCATACCATTTGTCCATTTGACAACTAAGTATTCTCTTTACCCTCATTGCTTAAGACTATGAGGTTTATTTGTTGTGATTTTTTTTTCATTTAGAGTATTTTTTTTCTCATAGTTACATGTGAATAATAAACAATAGTTTATTGGGGCTAGATTTTGTTTTGATTTTCTTAGCCTGCTAAGGAAATTTTTTGACATTGCTAATTCTATTGTAAATTTTACCATGATTTGAGGACACATATGTTTCAGGGGTTGATGGAGTTTCAAGTATTAGCGAAAATTTATCATGATTGGGGTTCAAGTATTATGAGTTATCACTACACTTCTTTTTTTAAGTGATAATTTCTTAGTTTTGTTAATCGTCTTATTAGTCTTGTTGTTACTAAAAAGTAATTTTCTAAGTTACGTTCCTTCAGGTAAGTTGAACCACAGGTGTTTGACAAAATGTGCCACTTCAAAGTTAAGGATACTCTTTTTATTCGGATCTTGAATTGAGGTAATACGTAAGTTATATATTTAGGCAATGCGTAAGCGAACTGTGGTGATATATACAATTTGGAGGCAGTACGAATACTCCTTAGGGATTGTCATTTGTAGCTTCCAAGGAGAAGGTCTAGAGATTCTGAACTGCTTTAGCATCAAAGATAAATTTGAGATGCAAGAATGCCTCATTTATCATGAAGTATTTTAAATGCCATCGGAACAATACAACTATAATTTGGGACTGTAATCTGATTTTATATCACTTTTATTATTAATTTTTGGATACAATCGAACCCTCTTTACTGTTAACTGTTGGATACAACTGTAACCTCTTTATATATATATATATATATATATATATATATATATATATATATATATATATATATATATATATATCGAGAAACAGTTTAGGGGGCTAGATGTTTTTCATGGGGATTATTAGATGTTTCTAATTTGCTTTAGTATTTTCATGTTTAGGTAGTTAACGAGATGACCCGTTAGGCTTGATTATATACGAACCCGTTATGAAATGTAAAAAAGATACGAACCCGACATGAAACGTAAAGGGCTATATGTTGGATAATGGGCATTGATCGGAATATTTTGGAAAAATTCAGTCAAAAAAAAAGTGGGCCCCACTCATTCGTTGGTGTAGGTCCGCTTTGGAACATGTTTTCCTCCCCGTGAGATGAACGTAGTATACCCATACTGTCAAACCCATAATGAGTGAATGATAAATTGGATTGAAATTAACTCGCACTATTTTTTTATAGGTTTTTTGACTTTAGTCCCATCTATAAAGTTGTATTTAGGCTACACTCCCATATATTTTTAAAAGTGTAAAAAGTCCCATAACCACCCAAAACCACATATAACTTCCCTGTAACCACCCATCCACAATAACACTTGTCCCATATAGGACCAACAACTAAAAAAATAAAAACAAGGGAGTGGAGACAAATAAATCTTTATAAATAGGACTAAATACTTCAGATCCATTTTTTTTATCCAAAGTGACTCATATTTAAATATTGTTACATGTTAAGTATATATATATATTGTTTGGTCTATGACTCCACATCAAATTAATGTTATGACAACTTTGCTTTGATTCAGGTTAGTAAAACGCAAGGGAATGGTGAAACACAATCTTCGAGAGGCTTATTCTTCGGACATTTTGGGCACAGGTATGAAGCTTCTCCTCTTTAGTACACTGGCTTCATCATTTATGGCAAAGATTCCTAATTTTATTATCAAAAGTTTAATATCGATCAGTTAATCATCAAGATTATTTAAACCCACATTATAGTCAAGGCTATGAATCAGGATATACTAAATCTAAGCCCACAACCAAGGGACCTAATACGTTCTCACCATGGTACTAACACTTATAAGTTAACTATCCACCAAACGACCACGTCAGAGGCATGAACACCTTGCACGGGACCAATATAACTTGTAGGAATTGATCGCATAGTCGTAGGTCTCCCAATTAAATAATATATCGATAAGTTGAACTCAATTTGAGAATATGACGACAATTTGAAACTATATAGATTATTCTTAAAAATATGTCGCTTGAGGGTGAAAACTCAAACCATTCCTCAAATAGCCCCGTAAGAGGCACGAACACCTCGTACATGACCAATATAACTTGTAGGAATTAATCGCGTAGTCACGGGTCTCCCAATTTGATAATATGGTGATAAGTTGAACTCAATTTGAGAATATGATAATAATTTGAAACTATTTAGACTATACTAAAAAACATGTTGTTTGAGGGTGAAAACTCAAACCATTTCTCAAATAACCCCGTAAGAGGCACTAACACCTCCCACAGGACTAATGTAACGCGTAGAAACTGACCGTGTAGTCATAGGACTCTCGGTTTGAGAATATGATGATAATTTGAAAATATATGGATTAGGCTTAGAAACAAGGCATTAAAGGGTGAAAACCCAAAGTAGCCCCCAAACGGCCCCATAAGAGGCATGAACACCTCGCACGGGACAAATCTAACTCATAAGAACTGACCGCATAGTCACGGGCCTCTCGATTTGAGAATATGATGATAATTCGAAAATATATAGCTTAGGCTTAGAAACAAGCCGTTGAAGGGAGGAAACACAAATCGGCCCCCAAAGGGCCCCATAAGAGGTATGAACACTTCGCACGGGACCAATGTAACTCATAGGAACTGACCGCGTAGTCACGAGCCTCTCAATTTGAGAATATGATGATAATTCAAAAAATATATAGATTAGGCTTTGAAATAAGCCGTTGAAGGGTGAAAACCCAAACTGGCCCCCAATTGATCCCGTGAGAGAAACTAACACCTTCCACGGGTACAATGTAACTCGTAGGAACTGATCGCATAGTCACGGGCCTCTCCGTTTGAGAATATGATGATAAGTTGAAAATATATGGATTAGGCTTAGAAACAAACCGTTGAAGAGTGAAAATCCAAACCATCCCCCAAGCGGCCCCATAAGAGGCACTAACACCTCCCACGGGATAATGTAACTCGTAAAAACTGACTGCATAGTCACAGGCCTCTCAGTTTGAGAATATGATGATAATTTGAAAATATATAGCTTAGGTTTAGAAATAAGTCGTTGAAGGGTGAAAACCTAAACTAGCCCCTAAACGACCCCGTAAGAGGCACAAACACCCCGCACAGGACTAACGTAACTCGTAGAAACTGATTGCGTAGTCACAGGCCTCTCAATTTGAGAATATTATGATAATTTGAAAATATATAGCTTAAGCTTGAAAACAACACATTAAAGGGTGAAAACCCAAAACAACCCTGAAACGGCCCCGTAAGATGCTTGAACACCTATCACGGGACCAATCTAACTCATAATAACTAACCGCATAGTCACGGGCCTCTCGATTTGAGAATATGATCATAATTTGAAAACATATAGGTTAGGCTTAGAAACAAGCCGTTGAAGGGAGAAAACCCGAATCAGCCCACAAAGGGCCCCGCAAGAGGTACGAACACCTCGCGCGGGACCAATGTAACTCGTAGGAACTGAGTGCATAGTCAAGGACCTCTCGATTTGAGAATATGATGATAATTTGAAAATATATAGACTAGGCTTCGAAAGAAGCCATTGAAGGATGAAAAACCAAACTGTCCCCCAATTGACCCCATGAGAGATACTAACACCTTCCACGGGACCAATGTAACTCGCAGGAACTGACCGCATAGTCACGGGCCTCTCGATTTGAGAATATGACGATAAGTTGATAATATATGGATTAGGCTTAGAAACAAGCAGTTAAAGGGTGAAAAGTCAAACCAACCCCCAAGCGGCCCCATAAGAGGCACTAACACCTCCCACGGGACAAATGTAACAGGTAGAAAGTGACTGTGTAGTCACAGGCCTCTCGGTTTGAGAATATGATGATAATTTGAAAATTTATAGCTCAGGCTTATAAACAAGCTATTGAAGGGTGAAAACTCAAACCAGCCCCTAAACGGCCCCGTAAGAGGCACTAACACTTCGCACGGGACTAATATAACTCGTAAAAACTGACCGCGCAGTCACAAGCCTCTCGATTTGAGAATATGATGATAATTTGAAAATATATAGCATAGGCTTAGAAATAAGGCATTGAACGGTGAAAATCCAAACCAGCCCCCAAACGGCCCCGTAAAAGGCATGAACACCTCACACGGGACCAATGTAACTCATAAGAACGGATTGGGTAGTTACGAGCCTCTCGATTTGAGAATATGATGATAATTTAAAAATATATAGCTTTGGCTTAGAAACAGTCGTTGAAGGGTGGAAATCAAAATCGGCCCCTAAAGGGCCTCGTAAGACGTATTAACACCTTGCATGGGACCAATGTAACTTGTAGGAACTGACCGCGTAGTCATGGGACTCTCGATTTAAGAATATGATGATAATTCAAGAAATATATAGATTAGGCTTTGAAAGAAGCTGTTGGAGGGTAAAAACCCAAACTGGCCCCCAATTGATCCCATAAGAGGTACTAACACCTTCCACCAGAATGTAACTCATAGGAACTGACCACATAGTCACGAGCCTCTCGGTTTGAGAATATGACAATAAGTTGATAATATATAGATTAGGCTTAGAAACAAGCTGTTAAAGGGTGAAAAACCAAACCATCCCCCAAGCGGCCGCATAAGAGGCACTAACACCTCCCACGAGACAAATGTAACTCATAGATACTGATCGCGTAGTCACAGGCCTCTCGATTTGAGAATATGATGATAATTTGAAAATATATAGCTTATGCTTAGAAACAAGGCATTGAAGGGTGAAAACCCATTGCAGCCCCCAAACGGCCTCGTAAGAGGCATGAACACCTCGCACGGGATAAATCTAACAAATCTAACTCATAAGAACTGATCACATAGTCACGGGCCTCTCGATTTGAGAATATGATGATAATTCAAATATATATAGCTTAGGATTAGAAACAAGCCGTTGAAGGGAGGAAACCCAAATCGGCCCCCAAAGGGCCCCGTAAGAGGTACGAACACCTCGCAGGGGACCAATGTAACTCGTAGGAACTGACTGCGTAGTCACGAGCCTCTCAATTTGAGAATATGATGATAATTCAAAAAATATATAGATTAGCCTTTAAAAGAAGCCGTTAAAGGGTGAAAACCCAAACTGGCCCCCAATTGATCCCGTAAGAGGAACTAACACCTTCCACGGGACCAATGTAACTCGTAGGAACTGACTGTATAGTCATAGGCCTATCAGTTTGATAATAAGATGATAAGTTGATAATATATGGATTAGGCTTAGAAACAAGCCGTTGAAGGGTGAAAAGCCAAACCAGCCACCAAGCGGCCCCATAAAAGGCACTAACACCTCCCACGGGACAATGTAACTCCTAAAAATTGATCGCGTAGTCACAAGCCTCTCGGTTTGAGAATATGATGATAATTTGAAAATATATAGCTTAGGTTTAGAAATAAGCCGTTCAAGGGTGAAAACCCAAACCAACCCCTAAACGGCCCTGTAAGAGGCACTAACACCTCGCATGGGACTAATGTAACTCGTTGAAACTAATTGTGTAGTCACAGGTCTCTTGATTTGAGAATATGATGATAATTTGAAAATATATAGCTTAGGCTTAGAAACAACGCATTAAAGGGTGAAAATCCAAAGTAGCCTTCAAACGGCCCCGTAAGAGGCATGAACACCTATAACGGGAACAATCTAACTCATAATAACTAACCGCCTAGTCATGGGCCTCTCGATTTGAGAATATGATCATAATTCGAAAACATATAGCTTAGTCTTAGAAACAAGCCGTTGAAGGGAGAAAACCCAAATCGGCCCCCAAATGGCCCCGTAAGAGGTACGAACACCTCGCGCGGGACTAATGTAGCTCGTAGGAACTGACTGCATAGTAACGGACCTCTTGATTTGAGAATATGATGATAACTTAAAAAATATAGATTAGGCTTCGAAAGAAGCCGTTTAAGGGTGAAAACCCAAACTGGCCCCCAATTGACCCCGTGAGAAGTACTAACACCTTTCACCGGACCAATGTAACTCGTAAGAACTGACTGCATAGTCACGGGCCTCTCGATTAGAGAATATGATGATAAGTTGATAATATATGGATTAGGCTTAGAAACAAGCAGTTAAAGGGTGAAAAGCCAAACCAACCCCCAAGCAGCCCCATAAGAGTCACTAACACCTCCCACGGGACAAATGTAACACGTAGAAAGTGACCGTGTAGTCACAGGCCTCTCGGTTTGAGAATATGATGATAATTTGAAAATTTATAGCTTAGGCTTATAAACAAGCTGTTGAAGGGTGAAAACTCAAACCAGCCCCTAAATGGTCCCGTAAGAGGCACTAACACCTCGCACGGGACTAATATAACTCGTAAAAACTGACCGCGCAGTCACAAGCCTCTCGATTTGAGAATATGATGATAATTTGAAAATATATAGCATAGGCTTAGAAATAAGGCATTGAACGGTGAAAATCCAAACCAGCCCCCAAACGGCCCCGTAAAAGGCATGAACACCTCACACGGGACCAATGTAACTCATAAGAACGAATCGGGTCGTTATGAGCCTCTCGATTTGAGAATATGATGATAATTTAAAAATATATAGCTTTGACTTAGAAACAAGTCGTTGAAGGGTGGAAATCCAAATCGGCCTCAAAAGGGCCTCGTAAGACGTATTAACACCTTGCATGGGACTAATGTAACTCGTAGGAATTGACCGCGTAGTCACGGGCCTCTCGATTTAAGAATATGGTGATAATTCAAAAAATATATAGATTAGGCTTTGAAAGAAGCCGTTGAAGGGTGAAAACCCAAACTGGCCCCCAATTGATCCCATGAGAGGTACTAACACCTTCCACGAGACCAATGTAACTCGTAGGAACTGACCGGATAGTCATGGGCCTCTCGGTTTGAGACTATGGCGAAAAGTTGATAATATATGGATTAGGCTTAGAAACAAGTTGTTGAAGGGTGAAAAGCCAAACCATCCCCCAAGTGGCCCCATAAGAGGCACTAACACCTCCCACGAGACAAATGTAACACATAGAAACTAACCGCGTAGTCACAAGCCTCTCGGTTTGAGAATATGATGATAATTTGAAAATATATAGCTATGGATTATAAATAAGGCATTGAAGGGTGAAAATCCAATGCAGCCCTCAAACGGCCCCGAAAGAGGCATGAACACCTCGCACGGGACAAATCTAACTCATAAGAACTGACCGCATACTCACGGGCCTCTCGATTTGATAATATGATGATAATATAAATATATATAGCTTAGGCTTAAAAATAAGCCGTTGAAGGAGGAAACCCAAATCGGCCCCCAAATGGCCCCGTAAGAGGTACGAACACCTCGCGCGGGACTAATGTAACTTGTAGGAACTGACTGCATAGTCATGGACCTCTTGATTTGAGAATATGATGATAACTTAAAAAATATAGATTAGGCTTCGAAAGAAGCCGTTTAAGGGTGAAAACCCAAACTGGCCCCCAATTGACCCCGTGAGAAGTACTAACACCTTTCACCGGACCAATGTAACTCGTAAGAACTGATCGCATAGTCACGGGCCTCTCGATTAGAGAATATGACGATAAGTTGATAATATATGGATTAGTCTTAGAAACAAGCAGTTAAAGGGTGAAAAGCCAAACCAACCCCCAAGCAACCCCATAAGAGGCACTAACACCTCCCACGGGACAAATGTAACACGTAGAAAGTGACCGTGTAGTCACAGGCCTCTCGATTTGAGAATATGATGATAATTTGAAAATTTATAGCTCAGGCATATAAACAAGCTGTTGAAGGGTGAAAATTCAAACCAGCCCCTAAACGGTCCCGTAAGAGGCACTAACACCTCGCACGGGACTAGTGTAACTCTTAGAAACTAATTGCGTAGTCACAGGCCTCTCGATTTGAGAATATGATGATAATTTAAAAATATATAGCTTAGGCTTAGAAACAACGCATTGAAGGGTGAAAACCCAAAGCATCCCTCAAACGGCCCAGTAAGAGGCATGAACACCTATCACGGGACCAATCTAACTCATAATAACTAACCGCATAGTCATGGGCCTCTCGATTTGAGAATATGATCATAATTCAAAAACATATAGCTTAGGCTTAGAAACAAGCCGTTAAAGGTTGAAAACCTAAATCGGCCCCCAAAGGGCCCAGTAAGAGGTACGAACACCTCGCGGGGGACCAATGTAACTCGTAGGAACTGTCTGCATAGTCACGGACCTCTCGATTTGAGAATATGATGATAATTTAAAAAATATAGATTAGTCTTCGAAAGAATTCGTTGAAGGGTGAAAACCCAAACTGTCCCCCAATTGACCTCGTGAAAGGTACTAACACCTTCCACGGAACCAATGTACCTCGTAGGAACTGACCGCATAGTCACGGGCCTCTCGATTTGAGAATATAACGATAAGTTGATAATATATGGATTAGGCTTAGAAACAAGTAGTTAAAGGGTGAAAAGCCAAACCAACCCCCAAGCGGCCCCATAAGAGGCACTAACACCTCCCACGGGACAAATGTAACACGTAGAAAGTGACCGTGTAGTCACAGGCCTCTCGGTTTGAGAATGTGATGATAATTTGAAAATTTATAGCTCAGGATTATAAACAAGTTGTTGAATGGTGAAAACTCAAACCTGCCCCTAAACGGCCCCGTAAGAGGCACTAACACCTTGCACGGGACTAATATAACTCGTAGAAACTGACTGCGTAGTCACAGGCCTCTCGATTTGAGAATATTATGATAATTTGAAAATATATAGCTTAGGCTTAGAAATAAGGCATTGAAGGGTGAAAATTCAAACCAGCCCCCAAATGGCCCCGTAAAAGGCATGAACACCTCACACGGGACCAATTTAACTCATAAGAACGGATCGAGTAGTTACGAGCCTCTCGATTTGAGAATATGATGATAATTCGAAAATATATAGCTTTGGCTTAGAAACAAGTCGTTAAAGGGTGAAAACCTAAATCGGCTCCCAAAGGGCCTCGTAAGACGTACAAACACCTTACATGGGACCAATGTAACTCGTAGGAACTGACCGCGTAGTCATGAGCCTCTCGATTTGAGAATATGATGATAATTCAAAAAATATATAGATTAGGCTTTGAAAGAAGCCGTTGAAGGGTGAAAGCCCAAATTGGCACCCAATTGATCCCATGAGAGGTACTAACACCTTCTATGAGACCAATGTAACTCGTAGGAACTGACCGCATAGTCATGGGCCTCTCAGTTTGAGAATATGACGATAAGTTGATAATATATGGATTAGGCTTAGAAATAAGCCGTTGAAGGGTGAAAAGCCAAACCAGCCCCCAAGCGGCCCCGTAAGAGGCACTAACACCTCCCACGGGATAATGTAACTCGTAAAAACTGACCGCGTAGTCACAGGCCTCTCGGTTTGAGAATATGATGATAATTTGAAAATATATAGCTTAGGCTTAGAAATAAGCCGTTGAAGGGTGAAAACCCAAACCAGCCCCGTAAGAGGCACTGACACCTCGCACGAGACTAATGTAACTCGTAAAAACTGATTGTGTAGTCACAGGCCTCTCGATTTAAGAATATGATGATAATTTGAAAATATATAGCTTAGGCTTGGAAACAACGCATTAAAGGGTGAAAACTCAAAGCAGCCCTCAAAGGGCCCCGTAAGAGGCATGAACACCTATCACGGGACCAATCTAACTCATAATAACTAATCGCATAGTCACGGGCCTCTCGATTTGAGAATATGATCATAATTCAAAAACATATAGCTTAGGCTTAGAAACAAGCTGATGAAGGGTGAAAACCCAAATCGACCCCCAAACGTCCCCGCAAGAGGCACTAACACCTCGCATGGGACCAATGTAACTCATAGAAACTGACCGCGTAGTCATGAGCCTCTCGATTTGAGAATATGATGATAATTAGAAAAAATATAGATTAGGCTTTAAAAGAAGCCGTTGAAGGGTGAAAACCTAAATCGGCCCCCAATTGACCCCGTAAGCGTTACTAACACCTTCCACGCGGCCATTGTAACTCGTAGGAACTGATCGCGTAGTCACGAGCCTCTCTATGTGAGAATAGGATGATAATTTGAAAATATATAACTTAGTCTTAGAAATAAGACATTGAAGGGTGAAAACCCAAACCGGCCCCGTAAGAGACACTAACACCTCGAACGGGACCAATTTAACTCATAGGAACTGATCGCATAGTCACGGGCCTCTCGGTTTGAGAATATGACGATAAGTTGATAGTATATGGATTAGGCTTAGAAACAAGCCGTTGAAGGGTGAAAAGCCAAACCATCCCCCAAGCGGCCCCATAAGAGGCACTAACACCTCCCATGGGACCAATGTAACTCGTAGGAACTGGCCACGCAGTCACAGGACTCTCGATTTGAGAATATGACGATAAGTTGATAATATATGGATTAGGCTTAAAAACAAGTCGTTGAAGGGTAAAAATCCAAACCAGCCCTCAAGCGGCCCTAAAAGAGGCACTGACACCTGTTATAGGACCAATGTAACTCGTAAGAACTGACCGTGTAGTCACGGGCCTCTCGGTTTGAGAATATGGCAATAATTGGAAAATATATAGCTTAGGCTTAGAAATAAGCCATTAAAGGATGAAAACCCAAACCGTCCCCCAAACGGCCCCGTAAGAGGCACTAACATCTCACACAGTACCAATGTTACTCGTAGAAACTGACTGCGTAGTCAAGGGCCTCTCAGTTTGAGAATATGACGATAATTTGAAATTATATAACTTAGGCTTAGAAACAAGTTGTTGAAGGGTGAAAACCTAAATCAACCCCCAAACGGCCCCGTAAGAGATACTAACACCTCGTACGGGACCAATATAACTTGTAGGAACTGACCGGCCTCTCAATTTGAGAATATGACGTTAATTCAAAAATATATAGATTAGCCTTTGAAAGAAGCTATTGAAGGGTGAAAACCCGAATCGGTACCCAATTGACCCCGTAAGAGGTACTAACAGCTCGTACGGGACCAATGTAACTCGTAGGAACTAACCACTTAGATACGGGCCTCTCGGTTTGAGAATATGACGATAGTTTGAAGGGTGAAAACCCAAACTAGCCCCCAAACGACCCCGTAAGAGGCATTAACACCTCGCACGGGACCAATGTAACTCGTAGGAACTGATCAGGTAGTCATAACTTGCGTAAGATTTTCAATTTGAGAATATAATAATAATTGTAATTCCTATATGTAATTTTTTAGCTTGAGTAAGCTTTTTTTATAAATTACCTGGTTACCAATATCGTCTCTTTTTTGTATCCTATTTTTTTTTGCAGAATAACATTTTATCGTTAGCATTTATTCATGTGGAACACACGACGAAGTCAATGGTTTACAACAAGGGGTTTATTTATTTAATGTCGTTAATATTCATAATTCTATTTTTTTGTGTTATGGACGTGCGGGCTTTTGTAATTTTATTGTTAACTTTTATGACCGTGCGGACTTTTGTAATTTTATTGTTATATTTTGTGGTCGTGTGGGCTTTATATTACACAGGTTTTATATTAGCAGGTTTTAGAAAGTCTAGAAAATAGAGAAAACTCTGCCCAATTTTTTTTGGTCTGTGAACTACTAAAGATTTGTAATAATTTGAAGTTTGTATTTACATTAGTTTATCAACAACATTCGAGATTTGCAATTTGTGAATTTTCTTGTTTTCAAATAATTTTTTTTATCCAAAAATTTGGCACAGTTCAAAACTGTGCCAAAAGTGTATCAATTTTTGGCACGGGTTTGAACTGTGCCAAAAGTTTATCAAAATGTACTCAATCTGGCACAATTCAAAACTGTGCTAGAAATATCAAATTCTAGCACGGTTTAAAAGTGTGCCAAAAGTGTTCCTGTTTGGTTAAATCTGGCACACTTTTAAACCGTGCCAGAAAAAATGGCAATTTTGGAACACCTGATTCTGGCACAGTTCAAAATCGTGCCAGATTTGATCTGGCACAGTTTTAAACCGTGCCAAATTGTTGTTTTTGGTGTAGTGATTAGTTATTTAATTTTGTTGATTACCTTATGATATTGCTTATGTGATTGTTGGATGATGATTTAAATTATCTAATTGATGGTTAATTTAAATATTAAAATTTGGCACTTCACTATTTTAAATATTAAGTGGTTAGTAATTAATTAAATATTTTCGACAGTGATGCTATGAACTGAACCAACTTGACATTTTGTATTAATCTAAATAAAGGAGTAGCTACCCAGTATTTAATTGTTCAGGGTGTCACAGATGTTGTAAGTTGATGGGACATTTTTTTATCTAATATAAAGAAGCAAATTCTATCTCCTGCTTTCTGGCCAGGTGCTGACCCAGACTTCCAGTTTGATTGTTCTCAATGGGTATACTTTCTCTCCTGCAAATCCGATGAAAGGTCGATGGTACGATTCTAGCTAGCTGATCTTCATCCCTAGGCTATCGGAGGAGTTATAGAACATTACATTGACTGAGCTCCCATTATCAATGAAGATCCTTGTAACTGTGCCATGACGAACTCTGCATATAATCACTAACAGATCGTCATGAGGATAAAGAACCCCCCCCCCCCCCCCCCCCCCCCGAACTGAGATCATTCTTGGAAAACCCAATTACTAGCCTGTCTCTGTTAACCTTCCTCGACCTACTATCACTGGATTTTTCCATATCAATCTGTCTGAGAGTTGGGCAGGCTTTGACTTTATTTAAATAAGCTTTCCTTTCTGCTATGGCATCTCCTCCTCCAGTATCACCACCTGTAATAAAATGGCACCCAAAGGATGTCATGCCGACTTCAACTTCTGGTTCATCAGGCTTCTTCGGCAAGTCTGGATCTTTTTCACAATCACCATTCCTTACTCTCTTGTTATCATCCCTTGCTCGGGATAGATATTCTGACCTCTTTCGATCATTTATGTTTCCATTGCGATCAACAAACTTGCTCAGCTTTCCATATCGAATAAGATTTTCAATCTCATTCTTTAGCGCAATGCAACTGTTGGTGTTGTGGCCATGATCCCTGTGGAAGTCACAGTACTTGGAATTATTTCTCTTTTTAGGGGGAGTTTTTATCTTTCTAGGCTAATTCAAATCTCTTTTTCCTTTGATCTCCTCTAAGATATGCTGAACACATTTGTTGGTGGGGTATATTCGTCATACTTCCTGATTCGATCTATTTTTTGTCTATTTGATCTTTTTTGAAAGAATTGGAATTATTTTTCTGACCTTATCCTTTAATCTCAGGAGCTTCCTTGGCTGCCATAGCTTCTTCGACATCCATTATTTTTCCAGCTTTAGCCATTAATTCTATCATGGTTTTGGGTGGATTCTTCGCTAAAGCATAATAAAGATCTTTAGCGGGTTGTTTTCTCCTCATACTCCACCACCTCTAGTTTTTCATTGTTAAATCGAGTAATATATTCTTGAGTGCTTTCTCCTAGATTTTGTTGCACGGTAAAGAGATGAGTGACACTCTTGATCGTCTGAGGACAAAAAATAAAAGTTATCAATGAACAATTCACCTAAGTAATGAAAACTAGTGTTTTTACCTCTTGGGAGATTATTATACCAAATCTGGGTTGGCCCTATAATAGAACTAAAGAAAGCTCTACATCTCATCTCGTCGGGATGTCGAAATCATCTTAATCTTGCTCTCTATATATAAGGCTGGATTAGTTTTCCCATCATATTTGGGAGTAATCACTGGTGGTTTGAACTTAAAAGGTGCGGGGTATTCCACAATTACTTGGATGAAAGGTGATCCTTTAATAAAACTCCTTTGTAACGGATTCTTTGTCTTGTCCATTTTACCTAGCCAATCTTCCAACCTTTGCATGGATCCCTTCCAGGAATGTTCTTTTGGCTTAGACTTGGTCGAGGTAGATCTAGCAGCTTTACTGTGTCTGTGTGCTGAACTCTCTTCCTGAGAGGCCTGGTCGGCATGCACAGAGCCTCTCATACTGGCACTGGAACTTGTGGAACCTTCTCTATATTCATGACGACGTCCCTATTCCTTATGACTTTCTCTAGTTACTCAGGGGCCTAGCTGATGAAAGTCAGACTCCTTGCTGAGCCTCTCCAAGACACTTGACCTTTCTTTGGAAAAAGATCCACCATCACAATAATCAGTTGACTTGGACGAAGAATTTACGCCAGGGAGATATGACCTATCTTGAGAAGAAAGAGAATGGTAACTTCTTTCATGTCGAGCTGGTGGTGGTGGCAGCATATCCCTTATGGAGTTAGAGGACTTAGACTGCATAGTACGAGCCAACTGTTTGACAATCTCTTGCATGGCTTCTTGACCTTTAGCAAGGTTGAGAAGAATGCTTTGTAAATCTGCAGCACTAGGAGGAGGATATAGGATGATGGTGTTGCCCTCACTGCGAGCACTATTTTTAGGATTATTCATTTCTTTAGAGATAAAGAAACAAAGAAAATGGTAGAGAATGATGACAAACAAACGTTCCCACATATGTTGCCAATCTGTTGATGTTTAAAAATGGACTATCTCCAAATTTATAATCACAGGTAAAAATAATGGAAATAACTCAAACCACACACACAAGAGGCAGAGATTTTAGAGTGGTTCAACAGTAAAATAGCCTACGTCCACTGTTGTTTGTATTCAATAGGGTTTACAATAGCTCAGTATGGTGTGCATATGAGTGATTCGAGTTGTCCCTTGAGCTAAGGGATTAGTTTGTATTTATAAGGGTGCAAAACCCTAAAGATAGAATGCATTTACATTGCCAGGCGTTTACATCTGTATATAGTAAGTAAAACTCTTGGAATTCATAGCTGGTTGACATCCCATCCGAGTAACTGTTGACATTCTTATTGGTTGGTCTTCTAGTGTTGGTCGGTATTCCAGCTGACTAAGGATCTCTGAAGCCGATCAAGGTAGCAGATTGATCACGTTTGATGACATTTGTACATTCATCATTGGTTCACGTGGGAGTTAAATTTTTACATACAACAACTTGTACCCTTACATTGGTTTATTCTCATTCACATTCACTTTTGTTTTTTTCCCGTTCCTTTGGTTTCTCAGACCCCATCTAATGCATTGTTGTGCTCAACTGCTGTTCATATGCATAAGTGCCAACGGATCCAACTCTTCCCCACCACAAACAATGTCAGCATCTACCATCCAATTTTTAAAAGGTCGGTAAGGTCGATTTAGATTTTACAAGAAAAATTGTATCTTCCAGGGCGAGGTGCCATCACGATTCTGGCGGTGACACGAGTCTTCCAACAATGCTCTTTTTCGTTCTCTAAATTCGAGATGTCAATAAGTCAAGGACAACTTGGTAGCCTCACTCTCTCTTGAATCCTTTCAAATGTCTCTACTCCCTCTCCTCTTTAACGATAGAAACCGTTCCTCATCCCCTTTATTTTATGACTATAGATCTCCTCTTCTTTACGGCTTTATTATAGGCTCCGTAATGAGAGATAAGAAATAGCTTAAAGGTGCCAGGTGGACACCTTAACTGAGAGGAAGCCATTAATTTTTGTATTGCATTTTAGAAGTATCTATAGATTACTCTAATCAATATGTGGGACACTGCACTAGAGACCCCTTTTAAGAACTCATGGGTTGATCCCAATCTCCGTTATTCCCCAAATCTAAACTTATAAAAATCTTTTTAAAAAATCTTTATTAAGGCGGTGGAGAGTATTGGATGGTAAGTGATTTTACCATTATGGTCGAGCACTGGTTCGTTTTCCAAGTGAAAAATATTTTATGTTTGCGATTTTGTCTTAACTTCAAAGATTTAGGTTTTGGTTTTGAAATTTTAATTGGATTTGTTTGAAGGAAAATATATTTTTTGTTTGATTTAATCTTAGAAGTTAGGGTTTGATAAAAAAAAATTAGGGTTTTGATTTGGAAAAGATTGTGAAGTGAAAGGAAGTATTGTTTATAAAGAAAGGTATTTAGGTAAAAAAAATTATTTTGGAGGTTAAGTCTAATTAGTAAAATAAGACTTTTTAACATATCTCTGATGGTGTTAAAATTTTAAGGGTTATGCCAAAGAGATTAGAAAAAAGGGGTTAAGTCAAATAACCCATGAAGAAGTAGGGATTAAGAAATAAAAATAACCTTTATAATAGTGTTAGTACAATTCTTAGTTTAAAACTCAAACTCTCCACATAGTACCAAATAGTTTTAGGGATAGTATACAAGAAAGATATAAGTATAAGTTGAGTTTAAGGAAATATTAGGGTTAGACAATCTTTGACATAAAGTGGGAGAAACACCAAATTGCCATATACAAACTTGTTTAGACTCTTAAATTGCCGAGTCTCACAACAAGTTCCTTGTTTATATATTTTTTAAGTATATGGGGGTCAAATCAAATTTACTCGCTTTTTTAGATATATATAAAATGAAAATCGACAAGGAATATAGGTTTGTCCTTCATTCAAAATGCAAATTTATATTATCCTCTTCCTATCCCTAAAGGTTAACTAATGTGTAGCCAATTATAGTCAATCCTAACACTAAATGCTCCAAATGTGTGGAAAAATAGAAAAGAAATGTTTTGCTTGGAAAATATTTTTACTAGGAAAAAAAAACTTCAAAAATGTCTTCAAGCTAATATTTAGTTTTTGCGTGTTGATTGAATAAATAGAAATAGATTGTTAAGATGAAAAATATGATTTATTTAGAGTGCAAATTTTCAACGTTGCTTAAAAAATGTTTTCCTACAAGGAAAAATAAAAGTTGAAAACTAAAAAGTACCACTTTAGGTATTTATACATTCTTTAACTTAAAAGGAATTTTTTCTAAAAAAAATATTGCTTGTCTATACCATATTATTTGAAAATAATTTCATAAGAAATCATGACTACCAAACAAACCTTAAATTAAATATAACGAAAAATGAATTCTGAATCAAAATAGGAAGAAATTCGGGAATTGCAGCCGCCCAACTTCTAGAAGTCTACAATTACATAAATAAGAACAATCCACACCGTACAGGTAGGAGAAAACATATCCACACAATTACAACTTACAACAAACTTGTTTATTAATTAGACCTACTTTTACAAAATTTCAGGCCCACAACACAACCTTTACGTTTAGATGTCTTCAACCCCATTTATAAGAGCATGGACCAGCCATCTATTCATTCATTGCACAAATAAACCAATCCTTCCACGTTTCAATGTTCAAAACTGAAATTCTGAATTACAGATGATAATGCGATGACTTGTTATCACTCTATTGGTTGGTGGTTGGACGGTCCAACTTCGACCTCAAGGCCTTTTCAAATAATTTTTCATTTACTAAAACACATTCTATTTCGAAAGGGTCTATAGAGTAGAAGCCTCCTGCTGCGGTCTTACAAGGTCGTAATTTTTCACTCACTTTGTTTTTATCTATTATTTACCGTAATATTATAATAATTAATTATAGAATCTTGAACCAAATCGAATTAATGTAATAAACATCGTAGAGGTATTCAACAGGCAGAAGCGATCTGAACATTTATTGACTGACCGACGTAAAAAAGACACAAATTGGTTCATTTTTTGTTTTCTGAAATAGCGCACCTAAATGATGGTCTCATTGGCTCCACCTTAGGCCTTTGATGAGCAATCACACTGTGACAGTTCAGATATGACCACTTTGTACTCAAAATTAATTATGACATATGCGTCTTTTAATTGAGACTTTGCACATGATATGTGTTAAAGTTGTGTGGCTATAGTATGATACCTTGATGAAGATAATAATATTTGGACAATTTACAATTAAATTTTTTAGTAATAATTTTTAAATATTTAAGGATAATTTATAATTGGGTCTACTTGTTATGTTACTAGCGTGAACTTTTACAAGAAGAGAATTAGTAGACCTAAGTGTTTAAAATTTGTCAAAATTCCTTTAGTGTTTAAAATTTGTTTGTGAGGGACCTAAAAGTACTTTCTCCAAAATATATTTTTAGGAGTCTTGCTACAGCGATACCGGTTTGCGACTTAAATTCGCAATATGAAACATGTGTCAGCGTATTATTGCGCATTTTGAGGGGGGGACAATGTGAGTTGATGTGACCCACTCAAAATACATCAATAATAAATCGACACATGTCCATGTTGTCAAATTAAGTCCCAAACCCTTGTCTCCCAAATATTTTCCCATTTTTAGTCTAGTTTTTAATTTTGCACGATGCGCAGAAGCTTTCAAAAAATATGTATAAATATTTTAGAAATATTATTTACAAAAATAATTTTTTTAAAGCACTATCTCATTTAACACGATGTTGAAAGATATAAAGTTTATTTTACAAAATTAAAAAATTCAACATCATTTTGTATTAAATTATCTACCCTTGAATAAAAAAAATATATGTGTATATAATGAAAAAGAATACAACATTGTCATAGAGAACTAAGAACATTGTATAAATAGCTATCAATGACACAAAATTATAACGTGAAAAAAATATCTTAAAAGAAGATTCATTAGGTTGACTTCATATTAGGACGTACTTTAACAAATAATAATATGTTCAAAGTCCGTTAATCACTCGTAGTTTTCTAATGATTGTCTCACACATTAACAATGCACATATATACACTAACCCCCTTAACTTTTAATATGGGGGTTTTACCCCTAAAATAATCTTTACCGGCGCAAAAAGTGTCACACATGCTTTACCAAGTATATTTTGCGACTTACATGGCGAAAAGTTATTTTGGGATCAAATTCCAATACATGAAAATGTTGAGGGCCAAAGTCAATAGCAAAGAATTAAGGGGAGAAACAGATAACCCAAAAAATTAATATAAAAGCTAAAAGAATTCTTTTAAGGAGTAACAATATATTGTTCATGGACATTCAGAAGGATCATTATTCACACAATCAATCCCATGCCTCACCGAAACACTCATCTAAATTATAAAATCCTAATAACAATATCCCTAAATAGTAGTGACAAAATGTGGCCCAAATAATAAAACAATCAATATTAAGCCACTCATCTAAATATGACGCCCATATTTAAAAGATATGAGTTAAATATGGGCCCCATATTTCAAAGCTATGAGTTAAATATGCGTTCATATTTGAAAGCTAGGAATCAAATATAGATTCCAATTTTAAAAGATACAAATCAAATATAATACTATTTTTAAAAGTTGTGAGTAAAATATGAGTTTTTTTACATATACCTCGAATTGTAATACTTACTTTAGTAGAAAAATAATGGGTTGGCCCAACCCATATTTGGTCCATCCATATTTGGCCCAGTCCACATTTAATCCAACCCATATTTGGCCCAATCCACATTTAACCCAACCCATATTTGAACCGTCCAAATTAGGCGCAATCCATAATTTTGTCAGTGCTATCCCTAAAGCATAAATTTTATTTATGTCTACATGTAGTGTGTACATGCTTATTCCATCAATATGAAATACATATAAAATAAATATTTCATTCTTTACATTTATCTAACTAAAAACTCATTAGGAAATGATAAAAACCCATAACTTCATGACCAGATAAACAAAATGCAGAATCTGTATTTTTCCAATCAAAATTTTGTCGAGTCTTTTTTCCATACCAACTTCGGTTTACATCAAGGAATGATTGCGTGGAGGAGCAAAACATTTGATTCCAAGAAAAATCATAAGTTTAGCTTATTTAACATGTACCTACATAAAAAGCATTCAAAAATACGTTAACAATAATGATTAAAGAGCTAACATGAAATCAACTTGTTTTTGAAAAACACATGAAATAAACTAAAGATGAATGTTCTTATTTGAATTACTAATTACAAACTTGTGGTGCTTACAAATTGTTTGTTTCATGAACAAATAAAATGTATTAAACCATCATAACGTAGTTCACAAATTGTAAAGAGCGAAGTATTTGGTGAGAAATGTATGTTGTGTTGGAGATTTTATAAAATAAGTGCGTAAGAGTTTTGGGTGTAAAAGCTTAAAAAGCTTGTCCCACATTGGAAGTGTGTGAAATGGGTGGGAAGCTAACCCAAATATAAAAAGGGACAGTATCCCACATTGGAAAATGTACAAAGCTAAGTATCACCACTAAGCTATAAAAGGAGTGGGCAACCTTTGAGTCCCACATTGGAAAAATATTAAGAATTTGTGCACTTAATAAGTACAAATGGAAGATGAAGAGTTAATTCATCTAGCATTTAAGAGGCTATTCAAGAGACCTCAATACGGTGCGAAGCACCGTACGCACATGCGCGAGCGCGCTCGTGCGCACCCGTGCGGGTGCAGGGCAGTGGGTTGTAGAGGCGCTAGTGGCGCACTTTGCACGCCGCGTGTCCGCAGTGGTAGCGGGTTGCCGGGATTCGTCCGGGTCGGATCGCGGTAGCTCGGGCGCGGTCACTTTTTGGTTGACCCGTGCAATACCGATCCGGTATTATTATACCTGTTCGGAACTGAATTAATACTGTTTATTCAACAGTCATGACTCTTGAAGACAAAGCTTTTCATTATCTATAAATAAAGGCGGCCTAAAACGAAATCAGATTGATAAAAAAAACCAGTTTCAGATTTCCAAACCCTACTATTACTCTCTTATAATTTTCAGGAGATACAAATTCTCTTATTCTGTTTTGTGCACATAAACAGAATAAGAAATTGATTGACTGTTCTTCACTGTTGCATCCAAGGGCTGTCTTCAAATATACAAGTTGCAGGCAGTACAAGTTGCTTCATTGTATCTTGAGTACGGATTTGCGGATTCCCGTTTGTATACCGAAATTATTCGTGTGGGGCAAATACTGTATTAATGAAAGTGACATCACGCCTTGAAGATTCATAAATTTACATTGTTGTATTAAAGTTGACATTGTTGTGATACAATAAAGAGTTCTACTTCTGTATTTGCTACATAATTTCCAACAATCTAAATACAGTAATTTCAGAAATGGACGACTCTTCCAAATCACTTCGACAAATAACAGAAGGCTTTGTCAAATTGGACCGTTTTGATGGTGGTAATTTTCTGCGTTGGCAGAAAAAGGTTCATTTTCTTCTAACAACATTGAAGATTGTATATGTCTTGTCACAACCGAAACCAAATGAAGATGAAGATGAAGATGAAACCGTGGAACAGACTAGGCAACGCACAAAATGGGAGACCGATGATTATTTGTGTCGTGTTCACATTCTCAATGCACTTGCTGACAATTTGTTCGACTTGTACCTAAATGTTGGGACTGTAAAAACTTTGTGGGAAACATTGGAGACCAAATATCTTACGGAAGATGATACAAGTAAGAAGTTCCTTATCGGTCAGTTTTAAGCTTTAAAATGCATGATAATAGGCCTGTGCTAGAACAATTTCATGACATCCAACGCATCATAAATCATTGCAAACTGAAAAAATTAAATATGGATGATAATGTAATTTTTGTTGCCATAATTGAAAAACTTCCTCCTTGGAAAGATTATAAGAAAGAACTCAAACACAAAAAGGAGGATCTTTCACTTGAAGAATTAGAGACTCATTTAAGAATTGAAAAAGAGTCGAGAATTCTAGATGGTAAAGAGGAACAAGAAAATTCTGTTTCTAAGGTCCATGTGGTGGAGGAAGGAAAGGAGCAAAAATATGGCAATCATGGAAAAAATAACAAGCGGAAGAATTTTTTAAATAATTCTAAAGCAAACAAAAAGAAGAAAGGAAATTGTTTTCATTGCAACAAACCAGGTCACTTAAAAAAGGATTGTCGTGAATTCAAGAAACTAAAGGAAAAAGGAGGGACATCAGACACAAAGCAAAAAATTACTGCTATGATATCCGAGGCTAATATGCTTGGAGAAGACAACTCTTGGTGGGTTGATTCTGGTGCCACAAGGCATGTTTGTAAGGACAAGAACGTGTTCTCTGCTTATGAAACAGTGGAAGGAGATGTTCTCTACATGGAAAATTCATCTACTGCTGCGGTTAAAGGTAAAGGGACAGTGGATCTCGAATTCACTTCCGGGAAAATCCTTAGCCTCACTAATGTTTTTCATGATATTAGGAAAAATTTAGTTTCTGGAAGTCTTCTTAACAAATTTGGCTTTAAGGTTGTATTTGAGTCAGACAAATTTATTCTGATTAAGAATGGTACCGTTGTAGGCAAAGGATATTTGTATGAGGGCATGTTTAAGCTCAATATCAATGAAAAAGATTTCTGCTTATATCGTTGATTGTCTTTCATTATGGCATAGTCGTTTAGGACATGTTAATACAAAGAAAATGCATTTCATGGTTAATTTAAATTTAATTCCTAAATATGAGAATGATATGAATGAAAAGTGTAAAATATGCATGCAAACAAAAATAACAAGATTGCCTTTTCCAAAAATAGAAAAAACTACATCTTTGTTGCAATTATTACATAGTGATGTTTGTGATTTGCATGGAACACCTACTAGAGGTGGTAGTAAATGTTTTGCTACATTTATTGATGACTTTTCAAAATATTGTTACGTATATCTTTTAAACTCTAAGGATGATGTGCTTAATAGATTTAAGACATATAAAAACACTACACCAAAATGGCCAAATTGTCACCTTTCAGCCGGCCACCCTTGTCAAGGTCATTGACCGTGACACAAATCTCGCGTTTTGTGTCAAGGTCATTGACCTTGACACGACCGTGACAAGGCCGTGACAAATTTACTTGTCACGACCGTGTTACGGTCAATGACCGTGACAATTCTGTGTCGCAGTCGTGTCAAGGTCAATGACCGTGACACAAAACGTGAGATTTGTGTCACGGTCAATGACCTTGACACGACCGTGACAATTTTTGCAGCAAAAAAAGCCCTAGGCTTCTTTTTTTCCCACCTCTTTTGGTTTTCCCCCTCTCTCTCTCTCTCTCATCCGCGATTTCTGCTCTCTCTCTCTCTAAGGTATATTTTTTTTCCTCTCTTTCTCTTTCATTTCTATATGTATGTGTATGTGTATGTGTATGTGTATGTGTATGTGTATGTGTATGTGTATGTGTATGTGTATGTGTATGTGTATGTGTATGTGTATGTGTATGTATGTGTGTATATATATGTGTGTATATGTATATGTGTATGTGTGTATATATATGTGTAAATGTTAGTGATAGTTAGAATGGTGTAAATGTTAGTGATAGTTAAAATTGTGTAAATGTTAGAAAAGTTCTAGAATTCATATGTTAAATTTAATTATATAAATATTTAAATTGATAATAATTTTATTCATGAAATTAATTCAATTAGGTAAAACCCTAGATAATTTTTTAACAGAATTTGATAATATTATATAAAGTTTAGTAAATTCACAAAATGTTGCCAATTGTATGTTTTTAGGAATATCATTAGTTACTTTCGTTAGAATCCATACACTGGTAATATCATTAGAATCCATACACATGCATATTGTTAGAAAGTCTTAAATTTAATTCTCACTTTAATTTGTAGAATCTCTGTACTTGGTTGGATTTATTATATTATGATAATGAAATTTATGCTCCAATTATAATTATCTCATGTCATAATTTTATTGATAAACAATAACTGTAGTTGTCACGGTCGTGGTGGGGGGAGGGGGTGGGGGTGGGGTGGTGGGGGTGGGGTGTGTGTGTGTGTGCGTAGGTGTGTGTATGGTGGTGTGTGGTGGGGGAGGGGGGTAGTGGGGGTGTGGTGTGGTGGGGGGAGGGAGTGGGGGTGGGGGTCGTGGTGGGGGGTGGGGGTGGGGTGTGTGTGTGTGTGTGTGCGTAGGTGTGTGCGTGTGTGCGTGGCGGGGGGAGGGGGGCAAGGGGTGTGGTGGGGGTGGGGGTGGGGTGTGGGGGGTGTGGAGAGGCAATTTTAACAATTGTATATCTTTAATTAAGAAATTATATAGCTTTAATTGTAATTTTAATTGTATAGTTTTAGATGAAAGTAAATTAATAATTAGTGACAATTTCATATGAAAGTAGGATTGTCCCTCATTGTAAATTAGTAAATTAATAATTGTATACTTTAATTGTTAGTTTAATTGATGAAATGTTGGGTTGGTTAGTTTTAAAAGTGGCATGACGTGTGCGTGTGTGTGGTGGGGGTGGGGTAAGGGTGTGTGTATGTGTACTATTAACATTTTTTTTTATCTGTACTAATAACATTTGTTTACAGCAAAAATTTCTCCTTCAGATCTTAAGGCGAAGATGATGATGCTGTTTATGATGATGTCGTTTGGGCTCGGTGGTAGCGGAGGCGACGAGGGCTCCTCCGCCCCTAGGCTCCCCAAATATGGAAAATTTGGGATTACCGTCGAGAACAAGTCGGAGCCTATTAGCGAGATCCCTCGAGCTGCTAAAGACGGTCATCGGCCCGGGGTTTATGAGTTGGAAGGAGGTGCCATATGAACTCAAGTTAGCTGTTTGGGCGACACTACAGGTAATATATTTATATGAATATTTCAATTTCAATTTCAATTTATGTTTCAATTTATATTTATATTTATATTTATATTTATATTTATATTTATATTTATATTTATATTTATTCGCAACTAACATTGTATTTGTTGGACAGGAGCAATTCAACTTGGATCCAAAGCTACGCGATCCCGTCTTGGAGCAGATTAGGGAGCAACTCAAGTCGTGGAAAAAAAATATGCGGGCACGGTACTTTAGGAAAACAAGAGAGTCGATTATCCAATGGCGTGAATTCGTCCCGCCCAAGGAGACGATCTCATTGGCACAATGGCAGAAGTTCATTGACAATGAGATCGAGGATCGAAAATTGGTTGCTCGCCAATCGAGGAGGGAAAATCGGGCAAAAAAGACGGACGTGCACTACTCCGGCCGGACCTCTTACGCCGAGGTGGAGCATAGGATGCAGGTAAGATTTAATTTTTCTATAACTACAGAAATATATTATTCTTCATTATTTTACTTTGCGGGGCCGATACTAATTTTACTTTTCTTTATTTTATTTCAGGGGGTAGGGAGTAGGCCAGGGGGTAAGCCACATAGGCTCGATACTAATGTGGATCTTCGGACGAAGAAGGGGAAGGACAAGGAGGTGTCCCCGAGCGTCACGGCCACGATTGTAAGTGATCCGACAGTTTAATTTTTGTTAATTACGTTATAATTTTTTAGTTTACTTATTTTACTAATCATGTGCTTTTTATCATTTCAGGCAAAGCTTAAGGAAGTGCATGAGTCGCAGTCTGATGCCGACAAGGCATCTTTGTCCACAGATGCACTCAGCCAAGTGCTTGGCTCTGATCGCAAGGGGAGGACAAGGGGAGTGAGCTCGCGGGTGGCCAAATCTAGGATCATCGGATTGGAGACGAGCGACACCGGGTTGGCTCAAACGGTGAATTCACACGACGCGAAGCTGTCCCATTTGGAGGTGACGGTCCAAGATATGTACGCATTCATGAAGCGTACGTTGGGCGGAGACCGTAAAGGGAAAGGGAAAGGGAAGGAAAAGGCGGTGGAGGAGGAGGTGCGGGAGGACGAGGCGCAGGATGACGAGTATGGGACCTCGCTGCTTCATCACCGACACGTTCGTACTTCGATGATCCACTTCCCTATTTGGCACCCTTCAACAGACCATTGTCGACACTTGGTTGGCCGAGCGTGTTCATATTGGACATATTTGATGGCCAGCGGATAGGGCGGGGTTTGAGGGACCCGAATATCATCGAGGGTGGAATAGTTCATGGACGTGCGCTTCAACAGATGGAGTCCAGGGTGCTCGTCACGCATGTCATACCCGGGAAGGAGAACTCCCTATTGTGGTTGCACGAACAATGCGGCACGACGTATATTAGTGGGTGCGTCAATTCGTATGTCGTGTGGCCTACTCACCTCCTCACATTTACCCAAGACATGTAGTAACATTATTTTTAAGTTTGTCCATTTTAATTATATTTGGATTATATCATCATGTATATTATTTCTATTTTGAATATTTGGATTATATCGTCATGAATATATATTTGCATTATGTTTAGTTTGTTTGGATATATGATGTTTGGAACAGGTACAACGTTGCTATAACAGGTACAAATATACTGTTGGGCAGTGGCAGTGGCCATACTGCCCAGCAGATTTTTTTTAAATTCTACCCAGAATTGTCACGGTCAATGACCGTGACATTTTTTTAAAAAAAGGGTCACGGCTTTGTCACGGTTTATAACCGTGACAAACGTGTCACGGTCATTGACCACGACATGATCGTGACACAAAACGTGAGTTTTGTGTCAAGGTCAATGACCGTGACACGATCGTGACAAAAAAAGTTGTCTCGCCTCGAAATGTCACGGTCATTGACCTTGGCAAGGGTGATTTGTCAGGGTCAATGACCTTGACAATAGTGCAGATTTGGTGTAGTGAAATGAAGTTGAAAATCAATGTGATTCTAAAATAAAATGTCTTATATCTGATAGAGGTGGTGAATATCACTTTCCTCAATTTTGTGAAGATATGGGAATTATACATGAAGTTAATGCACCTTATACACCACAACAAAATGGAGTAGCAAAAAGAAAAAAATAGGACACTAACTGAAATGGTTAATGCTATGCTTTCTTATTCTGGTTTAAGTAAAGGGTTTTGGGGAGAAGCACTTTTAACTGCATGTCATATTTTGAATAGGATACTTGTTAAAGATAATAAGAAAACTCCTTACGAATTATGGAAGTATAGAAAACCTAATTTAGGTTATCTTAAAGTTTGGGGTTGTAGAGCTATTGTAAGACTACGTAAAACTAAGAGAAATAAATTAGGAAGCAAAGGTGTTGAGTGTATTTTCATAGGTTATGCACAACATAGTAAAGCCTATAGATTTTTGGTTAGTGAACCTAATGATTCTGTTGAGGTAAATACAATAATTGAATCGAGAGATGCAATTTTTTATGAACAAAGGTTTTCTTCTATTCCTATAATTTATAATGACAAAGAAGTAAGCACTCCTTCACAGTTAACTGAAACTCCACCAGTTGAACAAGAAGAGATTAGAAAAAGTAAAAGACCTAGGAAAGAAAAAAGCTTTGGTACACATCCTGTAATCAATATGCTTTGACTCTTAGCGTTGAAACAGACCCACAAACTTATAGTGAGGCAATTAAGTCTGTAGATTTAGCATTTTGGAAAGAAGCTATAAATGATGAAATGGATTCAATCTTGGGAAATAAAACTTGGAAATTAGTAGACTTACCTCCATGATCTAAACCCATTAAGTGTAGATGGATTTTTAAAAAGAAAATGAAAATAGATGGAACAATTGATAAATTCAAGGCTAGATTTGTTGCTAAAGGTTTTACACAAAAAGAAGGAATTGATTATTTCGATACCTATGCACCTGTTGCTAGAACCGCCACTATTAGAATTTTAATTGCATTAGCATCTATATATAATTTTGAGATTCATCAAATGGATGTGAAAACCTACTTTTTAAATGGTGACTTAGAAGAAGAAATTTACATGGAACAACCTGAAGGGTTTATTATGCTTGGACAAGAAAATAAAGTATGTAAACTTATTAAGTCCTTATATGGCCTAAAACAAGCACCTAAACAATGGCATGAAAAATTTGATAAAGTCATTATTTCTTATGGTTTTAAAATTCATGAATCTGATAAGTGTGTTTATAGTAAATTTGTTAATGGTAAAGGTGTGATCATTTGTTTATATGTAGATGACATGTTAATTCTTGGTACTGATTTAGAAAGCATTAAAAATACAAAGAATTTTCTGTCTTCTAAATTTGATATGAAAGATACGGGTGTAGATGATGTCATATTATGAATGAGAATAATAAGGAAAGATAAAAATATAATTCTCACTCAATCTCATTATGTTGAGAAAATTTTAAAGAAATTTAATCAGTTTGATTGCACACCTGTTAGTACACCTTTTGAACCACAGCTAAAGATGATCCCTAATAATAGTAGAGCTATTTCACAATTGGAATATGCACGAGTAATTGGTAGTTTAATGTATGCCATGACATGTACTCGACCTGATATTGCTTATGATGTTGGTAAATTAAGTAGATATACTAGTAATCCAAGTTTATTGCATTGGCATGCTGTCAATAGATTATTAAAATACTTGAAAGGAGCTATGGACTATGGTATATACTATAGTGGATATCCTTCAGTATTAGAAGGGTTTTCTGATGCCAGTTGGATAACTGAGCGGGAGGATCATTCCTCAACAAGTGGATGGATTTTCACTCTTAGTGGAGGAACTGTTTCTTGGGGATCAAAGAAACAAACTTGTATAGTTGACTCTACTATGGCAGCTGAGTTTGTAGCATTAGCTGTAACTAGTAAAGAGGCAGAATGGCTAAGGAACTTATTAATTGAAATTCCAGTTTGGCCAAAACCAATGCCTCCAATATCTATACATTGTGATAGCGAGTCTACACTTTGCAGAGCTTATAGTAAAGTGTACAATGGAAAATCTAGACATATTGGCCTGAGACATAGTTATGTCAGACAAATGATTACAGATAGTGTAATCATAGTGGATTATGTAAAATCAAGTCAAAATTTAGCTGATCCTTTTACAAAAGGTCTTGCAAGAGGACTGGTGTCTAAGACATCAATAGGGATGGGAATAAAGCCCATTAATAATAATCACTCCTGATGGAAACTCAACTTGAAACTTGATATATTCAAGTCTCAAGTTCAATGATTAAAGTACATCATACGACGTGATTGTAAGAACTATAAAATTTAACATCCCAAGGATAAGTTCTTAGAACATGTAATGAATAATGAAAGAGGATGAGTTTAACCTTAATAGATTTATGGTGTTTTAAGTTACATGGACACCTATGATAATCTACATATATGAGTGTGGAAGTGGTGCCGCTTCCTATGAGAACTGGGCTTGACTCTAAAGCACTCATGAAATCAAGGTACAGACACAAGGCCTAATACATGTGTCGGCTTATATGGATAATTAGTGACTAATAGATTTGTGTGTGAAGACAAATCCGGCTGATAAGTGTGGATTAATAGTTCAAAGACAAGTCTACTATACTTTCATGGTTAGCCTTGACGAACCTTCACAGGGTATTGGTTCAAGTCGTGAGACACCAATGCTTATACACAGTCTTACAAACAATCAAAGATTTACAAAACTTATTTTGAAAATGGTGGAGGAATGTTGGAGATTTTATAAAATAAGTGAGTAAGAGTTTTGGGTGTAAAAGCTTAAAAATCTTGTCCCACATTGGAAGTGTGTGGAAGAGGTGGGAAGCTAACCCAAATATAAAAGGGGATAGTGTCCCATATTGGAAAATGTTTAAAGCTAAGTGTCACCACTAAGCTATAAAAGGAGTGGGCAACCTTTGAGTCCCACATTGGAAAAATATTAAAAATTTGTGCACTTAATAAGTACAAATGGAAGATGAAGAGTTAAGTCATCTAGTATTTAAGAGGCTATTCAAGAGACCTCAATACGGTGCGAAGCACCGTACGCACATGCACACGCACACGCGCGCGCGCCCGCGCGCCCGTGCGGGTGAGGGGCAGTGGGTTGTAGAGGCGCTAGTGGAGCACTTTGCACTTCGTACGCCGCATGTCCGCAGTGGTAGCGGGTTTCCGGGATTCGTCCGGGTCGAATCGCGGTAGCTCGGGCGCGGTCACTTTTTGGTTGACCCGTGCAATACCGATTCAGTATTATAATACATGTTCAGAAATGACTTAAGACTGATGGTAATTAACAGTCATACCTGTTCGGAACTGACTTAAGACTGTTAATTCAATAGTCATGACTCTTGAAGACAAAGATTTTCATTATCTATATATAAAGGCTGCCTAAAACGAAATCAGATTAATAAAAAAAACCAATTTCAGATTTCCAAACCCTGCTATTACTCTCTTACAATTTTCAGGAGATACAAATTCTCTTATTCTGTTTTGTGCACATAAACAAAATAAGAAATTGATTGACCGTTCTTCGCTGTTGCATCCAAGGGCTGTCTTCAAATATACAAGTTGCAGGCAGTGCAAGTTGCTTCATTGTATCTTGAATACGGATTTGCGGATTCCCATTTGTATACCGAAATTATTCGTGTGGGGCAAATACTGTATTTAGGAAAGTGACATCACGCCTTGAAGATTCATAAAGTTACATTGTTGTATTAAAGTTGACATTGTTGTGATACAATAAAGAGTTTTATTTCTGTATTTTCTACATAATTTCCAACATGTTGTGAGTAATAAACAATCATTTCGATTAAAAAGATCACAATATAAAAACAACCCATAATGGAAAATCTCTTTCTTTATTTAATATCTAATACCAAATTCATGATCCCTTCTAGGAATAAATAGTTAACATTAGTAATTGTTCATTGAGACGTAAACAATATAATCTAATGTAATAATTGAAGTACTAGATTAAGAGACTCAAACGTGGTTAAAAAAGAATATGATCTAGAGTTTTTTGTTTGCGGCTCTAATATGCATTATAGGTGGAAAATACTATTTTATCAGCAAAGATATATGAGAATTACAACACAACTATTCTTAAAGCTATAGCTACACTTGCCTACTTGTTGTTGACAACATCCATGGATCCCCTAATAAGAGGTTTATCGCAAGTGTCTTTAACTTTTACCACCATGGAAACCAAAGATTAGAAAGAAAGTACACATACAATTGAGAAAATACAACACAATGATAACTACTGTATTAATTAAATCAATTTAAATGCATATTATTCAATCAATACAACACAGATTGTTTTAAAATTTTATATAGGTTATGACTCATATATTAAAACTAATATATATATATATATATATATATATATATATATATATATATATATATAGAGAGAGAGAGAGAGAGAGAGGTGAAGAGAGTTGATCAAATAAAGAGACATATTTAAAGGAATTGTTATCATATGTTATACGGATTGAAAGACCCTTAATGCAAAATCTAGAGAGAATAATGTCCAATTTGGAGGACTATCTTAAAGGCATAACTCTATTGTATCCCCGTGCGATACACGAGCTCTTTATAGATTTTGTTATAATATATATATGTTAAATATCCTTATAATATATATATATATATATATATATATATATATATATATATATATATATATATATATATATATATATATATATATATATATATATATAATAATGCTCTTGTGCGGACTAATCCGCATTTTAAGAGTGCGGACCGTACATGTGCCACTTGACGGTGAGCCTAAAAATTATCACCTAAATTATAGGCACATTCTCTCTCTTTTTTGGGCTCACCACCAGGTGACACATGTCCGGTCTGCACTCTTAAAATGCGAATTAGTCTGCACAAGAGCAGGACTGTATATATATATATATATATATATATATATATATATATATATGCGCTAACACTACCATAAGGAAAAATTTACATAAAAACAAGCATTAAAATGAAAAACAAATAAAACTTTCATTCCAATATATATTACAAAGGAAAACAAATTGAAAGCTAAAGATCTATAATCTCTACTTCCATTATTAACACTAAACAACTATAGTGTTTGATGTTTACACCTAAAAAAAAATAAAATTAGGCAATATTTTTTTATTTTATTTTGTCTCATTTGAGGTAAAGAATTGAAAGTACACTATTTTGAGCCATTTATTAAGATATTCAATAGGGATCAAAGTAGGCTAGTGATACAAAATAGTCCATGAAACCCTCACCCACACCATTAGAAGCCATCTCATCAAATGGGTTTCAACTTTGAACCATCCAACATCGGGCATGACTTCATCTTATAAATTAATGAGTACATGAACATGTTGTACTAAAACACCAACCATCATCAAAACATGTTGGCTTCAAACATAATGTCTCATAAACCTCCACCAACCTTTTTCACCTTCACTCTAACATTCCTCAAACTCTCAATCCCCTCTATTAACTTACACTATATCCACCTTACCTTCACTCCCCCAACCTAAGCAACCTGGACAAAGCAACCTCAACCTCCATACCGAGCCTCCGCTTATCACGAAACCACTGGCACCAAAAATAATACACATCGAGTTCAACCAATCAACAAAACTTGTCCCTCAGTTATGTCGTCGATTTTCATACCTATAGATATTAATAAAAATTTCCAAAACATACATTTGAGAAAATAATACCTTTAGAGAATGAAATAATGGGTATGCCCTAAAGTGATCTACCTTTAACCTACATTTCCAAAAAAGGCTTATACAAAAATATGCAGTTAACAATTCAAACAATTCATAAGAAATAATAACTTTCATCATTTTGTTTTTGGCATTTGTTATAATAATATAAAGACAACATGAAATAATAAAAGAGTAACATTAGTGATTATGAAATTAAATTAAATTTAACATACTACATAGAAAACTACACAAAACATATTTAAAAAATACCTGTCTTAGTAAACAACATATCATTTCGTACCTAGAAATTCTAAGATCTTTTACACTTGTATCTCCTATAAAATAAAATAAACGTAAAACAATCTACGTACAAATAAATAAGATAATGAATAGATCTTATTCGAGTAGTTTTTCTGGTATTGTAGAATGAATTTTCTTCTCAACTACTCCCAAATTGCACTCCAGGCCCAGCATCTACTCATAGAGCATGAAACCCCACACCCTCCTTTACATCTGTGTTGGAAAATGCAAAACTTGTAGTGAGAATTACTAAGAAGGTTAGCACAAATCGTGAGAAGAAAGAGAAGGATGGGAGATGACCAAAAATGTTGGTAAAGAAGGACTGATCTTTTTTTTAAAATATAAAAATGATTTTTGGAGAGAAAACCTATTTGTGGAGACATTAAATAAATGATATCTTTGCATACTTAAAATTTTAATATGGAAATTAGAGAGTCTCACATGGAAAGTCAAAACCTCTTTTAAAATTGGACAACTCCCAAATTTAGTTCTGTATACATGGTAAAGATACAAATGGAGACACCATTTTTAAATATATATTAAATTAGGGGTAAACTGTTAATATAATGACACATAGTAGAACCACATGAGGAGATTCCATTATATATATACTAATATTTTGCCTTTATATGTGCCTAGTTTTTGTTTGTTTTCAATTTTCCACATGGTGAAAACTCCTGGCAATTGTTCATATAAAAAAAATATTTTTACAGTAAAATTAAGTTGTACAACATGTAAAAAAATGTAGAGTTATTTAAAATACCTCACAACGTGTACTTGTGTGTCTACACATTTGTGTGTGTTACTAAGTGTACATATACTTGTGTAAATGATCTTAAGTGTCTACACACACTTGTGTGTGCATAATATAACAAGTGCATGCAAATGAAAATCCATCCGACTAAGTCCCAAGTTGTAATACCCCGTAATTTTTAAGATTTTTAAAACAAGGGATTAATTAAATTTAAATATGGAAAATTTAATTAATAATTAATTCGGATCAAAATAAATATTAACTATTGAGATAAGGGTTAGTATTTATTGATGAGAATATTAGTGAATATTACTCGGCGAATAAAGTAATATATAATTGTGAATTTATGAGAATTGTCACGGGTGAGAAATACGACAATTACAGTAATTAAGTCGGGACACACGTGTCAGTCGTGTCGGGACTAAATTCACGGAGTAAAAAGTAAATTATTTATAAGTCACTCAAATGGTCATTTTGGAGTGCGCTAATGTGTTCAGAATGGTCGAAATAGTCTGAAAAGTCTACTCGGGGGTTCAGTTTGGGTCCTGGGACAGTTTTGGGCCAAACCGGCATCCCAAGAAGCGTTTTGGTAATTTGTATTTTTGGAGTATAATTAATGACGAAAATTAAAGAAATAAAAGGTCAGGTACGTGGGTTAGATTAGGTCTATCAGTGTTGAATACATAGAGTGCAAAAGGGGGAAGGGGGAAGGAGGAGGAGGGTTTATAAGGCCAGAACCACCACGAGTGCACATTTCTCACCACCAAGACCACCACCGCGTAGATTGGAGAACGAGGATCGCAATCATACCAATGACATCAAAAACTTCTTTTGTGAGGCAAGTGTTTAATCCTTGCTTCCTTTTAGCAATAATCACGTTCATGTTAGTATAGGTGATAAACACCCTTGAATTATATGGGACTTTGATGAGCAGTGATGTTTGAATGCATAAATTAGGACTGAATTGATATGAGATTTATTTATTCATAAAGTTAGAAGAATAACCACAAATTTATGATGTACATTGATGATAAAATCTGGGATTAGAATGCTTGAATTGAAAATTGATGAACTAGGGTTCCAATGTATATGAATTTGAGAATTTCGGATTTTAGAGTTGTTTGTCAAGGATTTGATGATTCTAGGCTGTTAGAAATCATCCTTATATGTTGAAATAATATTTGGAATTGATTGATGGGAGTTTGGGAGTAAACATTAGAGGTTTTTGGGTTGAAAATGATGGAAGAACACAACAAGTAGAGGTTGGGGACGAAAATGCATCATCTCAATCCAACGAGATTGGAACTTGTTCAAACGAGATGGCATCTCGCACGAAGAGGTCTTTCAAACGAGATGCAGTTTCATTTGAGCGACGTGATAGGATTTCTGAAAAATTCATTTTGGTTCCAATTTGTTCATCATAGTTAATTCGAGTGAGACTAAATAATGTGAAAATAATTTCAGTATAGGGCAGAATTATTAAAGTTAATTGGGAATAAAACTTTAAGGTGGAGCGGTGAGTTATCCTTGAGAAGAACGAGAGAGTATTCGTAATTAAATAAATATGTCGTCAGTAGTAATGAGAATAATACTACATATGAACTAAAATATTTGAGTTGTGTGTATACTAATAAACTTGATAGGTTGTGTGAATACCTATAGTACTATTTATTCTGTGTATGACATACCTAAAATAGTTTCTATCACGGTAGGTCTTAAAGAATGGACAATCTTATCTTGATGAGACTTCGGGGGATGTTAGATTGGTACCTCACAGCACCGAACCTAGGAACGACTTATCTGTGAGTTGATTTGGCGATCATATGGGTGTGTAGGTATGTGCGTATCCCATAGGTTTGGAACTATGTTCACCTCCAATATGTGTGACTTGTGTTTATATGGTTCGAGAATGGTTCTGAACCGATTTTCCTTATCCAGTACGAGATGTACTGGGACTTGATAACAGAGTATGCACACACTGTAGCTGAGTGTAAGGGTGATGTATTAGTATTTATATATAATAGTGTGATGAAAAATAAATACTTGTGATTTAATCTACTGTGGGAATATGTATATGATAATGTTAATGGAATTGAATTGAATCCAGTACGTGAATACTTAACCTTATCATGAAATTCTTACTTGGGATTGTAAATGCATAAATATTTAATAATAATATGTGGAAAATTTGGGTTGTTACTATGGGTGAGGGTTTAGAAGGTTTATGTCTACAACCTAGTTGGGTGTGATAAAAATAATTAGGATGGGTTAAAGGTACGTTTGGCGTGCACAATAGTTGAGATGTAAGAATGTCAAGTGAGTGCTAGAAATGCTAACATGCACAAAATATTTGCTTTATTGCAACTTTTAAATACTTGCTAAATTGTTTTAAAATATTTTACACCCGGGCTCTGACCCATTTCTTGCGATATCTCTCTTTCTTGTGAAATTATTTTTAGGTGCCCAGCCACAGGGGCACCAAGCTTAGATTGTTGAATCTTTTGACGTGCTGCAGTTATTGTGGGAGTTGCAGGTCCTCGTATTTAGATACCTCCACACCTATGACTCCAGTTCTTTGATTTAGGCTTCTCAGTTAGGGCATGTGCCACCCATTCTCATTTTATTTATGTTAGAGAGTCATTGTACTCTTTTCATTTCAATATTTCAGTTTCAGTTGTGTAAGGACATAGTCCGTCACAATTAAGTATGTCGTATACCGCTACAACCGTCGAAGATGTTCAAGATCAAATATGCAATGAGACGGTCCGAATATCAAGTTTCATAAACATTCAATCCTCCGCGAAATGAATACGGTAAAGTTGTGTTTTTAATTCCTTAATAATTCACTTAGGATATTGGGATATTTTTCACAAAATATTTTTTAAGCGTTGGAGCGGAGCTTTAAATGTGTTTGGTCAAAAATATATTTTTCGGAGTGTTTGGGGTGGTGCATTTATTGAAAGGATAAACGAGAAAAAAAATATTATTTTAATCATCTCGTTCGAACAACATCGTATGTCGTTCAAACGACGCTGCATGTCGCGCGATACTTCGAATGACGTCGTGTCTCACTCGATCGACAACGTACTTCGCTCGATGACCCACCACTTTAATATTTCTTTAAAACGATCTTTTCAACTCCGTTTTCCATAAGAAGTCTGTACATTTTTACATTCTACAAACAGTGCGAAATCAGCAGAACATGTTGCCTTTTTCTTTTAGGGATTATACCCCTTTATTTTGCAATTCACAAAAGTCCTAATTGTTCATGTGAATTGTTTTGAAGTTTGAGAACACGTTTTGCTGGTGTTTATACTTTTGTGGTGAGGTTATTTACATCATATGGTTGCATGTCATTGAGGTTCGCTGCGTGTGGATCTTTACTGAGATTTGACTGCAGTTCTTATGGATTGGTGCGCTTAATTCATTGATGACGACGCCGACCGACGCCTGTGGGTATTCGTGTGTCGAAAATAACTTTATTTCATTGTAAACGTGTAAGTTGCGATTTACAATTATAGTGAAATAAAAAGGTTTTACAAATTAGTATCAGAGAAGGTTGCGCTAATTTATCGTTTATTCCTATTTTTCGCATAAATTGTGTGATATTGATTTTTTTTAAATCATATTTTGAAAATCGTCGCAATGTTTCCAAGTGAAAACTTATATAATCGTTTGCCAATTTTCGGCAGCTCTAATTATTCTTACTGGAAAGCCCGAATGAAATCCCATTTAAAAGCAATCGATGAAAGAGTTTGGGTCATTTGTGAAAGAGGTTGGAATCCTCCCACTATCACCGCGAATAATGTCACTAATTTAAAACTTGTATCAGACCGGACTGAGGAAGAGTTTAAGAGGAGCACTTACAATTCACGAGGGCTTAGTGCAATTTTCGGACACATCACCCCTGACAAGTTGCGACATTTTATGACAAGAACCATGTAGAAAGAAGCGTGGGATATTTTTTAACTCACCCACGAATGCACTAACGCGGTCAAAGAGTCTAAAATTCAAAATTTGACTACTCAATTTGCGACAATCACTATATTAGAGACTGAGTGTTTTGACAAGTTTTTTGCACCTTTGTCTGATATTGGTAACACTATTTTTAATCTTGGTGAGCCTATACCTGATGCACGAGTGGTCAAAAAGATATTAAGATCGATGCCTAAACGTTTTATCCCAAAAGCAACTATTTTGAACACCTTGGATAATTTGAGTTGTCTGAAATTAGAAGAGTTGGTAAGAGACCTTCAGACATACGAAATTGACATGTTCCCCGACAATGTCAAACCTAAGGATAGAGGGATAGCGCTTAAAGCCCAAACTACGAAGGGAAAGGAAGTGTCCACGAGTGATAGGAAAAAGAAAGTGAGTTTTATGAGGATGAGTATGAGGATGAGTCTGATTTTGATGTGGCGCTGCTTGCAAAGAATTTCAAAAAGTTTCTCCAGTTTTTGAAACAAAATTCTTCTAAGAAAAAGTTTTTGGATAAAAACAAAAGGAAAGACAAGGTCAAAGAAAGCGGTGAAAAAGAGAAATAGGGTGAAAAAAATTTAATTTTTTTAAAATGTTCTGAGTGTGAGGGGAGAGGGCATAAGTCATTTGAGTGTCCCACTAGACTTAGGAGAGAGGTCAAGAAAGTTGCTATGCCAGCAACCCTGAGTGATAGTGAGGAAGATGTGAAAGATTTTGAGGATGATTCTTCACAAGGAAAATTTATTGCCTCTTTAGCCAGTCACGAGAGCACACCCACTTTGTCCCACGATGATGAGGAAACTTATGCACTTGAGACCCCCGATAGCGAGTATGACAGTGAGTGTGAAAGTGGAGATGAAAGTGAGCTCCAAATTTTTTTAGAGAATTGTACGCCGAAACCTTAAAGAGTAAGAAATTAAATAAGGAGTGAGGTCTTAAGGAGAGAGATTTTGAGAAAGAGTTAGAGAGGTTGAGAGGTTTTGAGGCTATGACATGTCAACTTGATAAGGTGAAGATTAGTTTGAGTGAGAAGTTGATCATCGTGAATAGGGAAAAGAGTGAACTTATAGCTCGCGTGTCACAATTAGAGAAAGATATTAAGCATGCTCTGGAGGATAAAGTCACTTTTGAAAATACATCTAAGAAGTTTGGAAAGACGGTTCTCAATCCCATTTTGAGTAGTGGTGAGAGCTTAGGAATAAGTCATGACGGTGCATATACTTCACATGTTGCACCCGAGTCGGTTCCTACTTTAGTGTTAGATTCATATGACTCTCGACCCGACCCACCTAGGCATCCCATACCCGTTAGGAGAGCACGACCTTGAGTTTTTGAAAAAGGTGTACCTAGGCTTGTTTATGTTTTCTCCCATTGCAAAAAGAGAGGACACATTAGGGAGTTTTGCTTTAAATTGGGTTATGTGTCACACTTTGCTTCTACACGTGTCCACACGCACATACCCACACCTGACACTCCAGATGATTATATGAGAGAGTTTGTACATATTAGGAAACATGTAAAGTTAATTGTCAAGGTCTCACATGATTTAATGGAAGTTTTTCATAGGATGTCACCATCTCTGGAAAACTCCTCCGCACCTAATGGACGAGGTTTAGACTTTTTACTAGCATAGGATGATTTACGTGATGACACTTTTTGCCTATTGCTAGTATGTATCATTTTGTATTTATATGTTTCCATTTTGATATATTTATCTTAATTTTGCTACTGTTTTAACACTGTTTTGGATCTATTTTTCCATTCCAGGAACTGTTTTCATAAAAAATTTATACTAGACAAAACTGCATGACATTCTGGGTAATCTGTGAAAATTTGATTTTTTCATTCAAGTGAGAGGTGTTTTCGTTCAAGCGACTTCAGATGACGCGCGAAGCTACTTCTGGCGAGAAACCCTTGTTTTTTGAGCGACATGGCGCTTCGTTCAAGCGACCAGTGGAGATTTTGCCTCTTCTGTTTGCAGTCTTCTGGTTCATATTGTTATATTATTTGGTACTGCTGGGTTGATTCTGAACAGTGTTCAAAAAATACAAAAAGATTTTTGTTTTTTTGATAAAATTTTTGAAAAATCCAAAAAGAGTTATGTATTTTTTTTACACCGTATATGAATGGACACTTAGGATGACCGGGTCACAACATCATTCCATATCCATGTGACTATTTGATAGTATTTTGAGATAATATGTTATGTCATTCATGTGCTTTATAAAGTTTGAAGTCTTTGAGATGATATATATTGATGCTTCCTACATGTTTGACTCATTTGTCCTTTATTGCACACATGCGCGGATTTGTTTGAGTTTTGTGCTTATCTATCACATGTTGGTTGAGTGTTTCCATCTCAATTTTGTCTATACAACAAACCAAATGTCATAAAATTTGACAAAAAAGTAGTGCATGTTATAAATCGTTTGTGAGTTTGTGTGATTTATTTTGAAAAATAAAAAAAGGTTGCGAAAGGTATTTCAGTTTTTTCTTTGCGATAAAGCCACTGTTTAAATGGACCTAAAAAGGTGAGGAGTTGAAAATTATCCGGGGTCCAATGAGGTTTTAAAGAGCCCCAAAAAACTTGAAAGGCAAAAATAAAAATATATGCCAAAAATGAGCCAATAGATTTTAGTTTCATCAGCTTATAAGAAAAATAACAAGCATTATCTTTTAATGAGGGAGTTTGGATGGAATTTAAAATGGTTTGCACATCCTTGAAAGTCATGAAAAAGCATTCCATATGTTTTGGACGTTATTGGTGTGAAAATCATTTATACTTTGATTTGTTGATATGATCAAGACGATGTCATCTAAATTCAACAATTTTCCACCTAAGGACTATTTTGATGTTCATTCGTTAGGAGTACACTTATGCATCTTGCACGCGTCATGATTGAGTCGATTTTCCTATCGAATTTGTTCACACCCATTCATTTCGTTTCCATAATTTGGTTATCTTAGTGAAAATTCATGCTGTTAGATTTTTGTAACATCATTTTTGCTTTTTTGTATGAAAAATATGAAAAATTAAAATAGTTTGTCTGCCTTGTTTATCATGACACCACATTTTGATTTATTTCGTTTATTCTTTTCCTTGTCTATTTCGGACAAATAAAAAGGGGGAGAATGAATTATGATTTTATGGGGGAGTTTAAGTATGGGGGAGAAATGATTATGCTTTCATGTTTATGCTTATATCATTTCAAACTCGACATGTCAAGAGGTATTTTTTTTGTCTCATGTGTGTAGGTACAATTGAAGATCATTATGTAGCACACCCTGATGAGAAAATCTAGAAGTTTTTAAGATTTGATTGTTGAAGAAAAGTTTGAAGACTTGAAAGTTTATCTTTCCCCTTTTGAGTTTATGGGAGGGTAGATTTGTATAGGTCATTTTTGAGATTGATAATTCGGATATTTTTATTTTGTACCAGCGTAGACATAGGGGGAGATTTGTAAGGACATAGTCTGTCACAATTAAGTATGTCACATACCGCTACAACCATCGAAGATGTTCAAGTTGTATTTTTAATTCCTTAATAATTCACTTAGGATATTGTGATATTTTTCACAAAATATTTTCTAAGTATTGGAGCGGAGCTTTAAATGTGTTTCTTCGAATATATATTTTTCGGGGTGTTTGAGGCGGTGCATTTACTAAAAAGATAAACGAGAAAAAAATACTATTATAATCATCTCGTTCGAACGACATCGTACGTTGTTCAAACAACACTGCATGTCGCGCGATACTTCGAACGACATCGTGTCTCGCTCGAACGACAACGTACTTCACTCGATGACCCACCGCCTTAAGATTTCTTTAAAACGATATTTTCAACTCCGTTTTCTATAAGAAGTCTATACATTTTACATTCTGCAAATAGTGCGAAATCAGCAGAACTTGTTGGCTTCTTCTTTTAGGGATTAAACCCTTTTGTTTTTCAATTCACAAAAGTCCCAATTGTTCATGTGAATTGTTTTGAAGTTTAAGAACACACTTTGCTAGTGTTCATACTTTTGTGGTGAGGATATATTCATCATATGGTTGCGTGTAATTGAGGTTCACTGCGTGTGGATCTTTGTTGAGATAGGACTACGGTTCTTGTGGATTGTTGCGCGTAATTCATAGCCGATGACGTCAACTAATGCCTGCGGGTATTCGTGTGTAAAAAATAATTGTATTTCATTGTAACCGTGTAAGTTGCGATTTACAATAATAGTGAAATAAAAAAGTTTTACAAGTTGGATTTGGTATTATTACGATTGGTGGTTTGGATTTTATTAATTGGATTGATTATGTCAGATTTATCATTTTCAGTTAGATGGTGTTGTTTTATCCATAAATTGTTCATTCATAAAAATAAGTGAATGTGTGAATGGTTAAATTAATTGATTTTAATTATTGGACAAAATATTTTGACACTATATTAATTAATTATTAGGTTATTAATAAAATAAATATATTTGACAGTGATACTAAGACTGAACCAACTGGATACTTTGATTTAATTTAATAAAGGACTGATTAACCTGTATTTAGTTAGGCGGGGTGTCACAGGTGGTATTAGAGCATCAGGTTCTAGAGTCCTTTTGGATATGTACGACTTATTATGCTTCCATATTAGCGTTCTTTGATATAGAGCCCTATTATTAGGACCGTTGAATTCAAGTTTACGTATTGGAGATTACATACATCTGCTATTATGTTTTGGATCGACGATGAACTTATATAATTTATTTAAATTTCAGATGTCGCTTACGGAAGGACAATAAACCAACGCCGCTGAAGGAATTGAGGTGGGACAACATCAACAAGTACCCCAAGGAATGGTGACAGTCACAGAGGTGGCAAGTATAGTTGCACAAGCAGTTGCTAATGCAATATTGAATTACGAAGATCACCGCGTATAGGTGGTAGGAGATTAAGAGGAGTTAATCGATCTGGCAGGATAAATGGCAATAATAGTGGGGAAGCACCATTGCAATAACGAAAAGTTCTTCAGAGTCTTCAGAACCAAGGGAACGATGGAAATGGTGGACAAAGCCAAAAACTTCAGGGCCAACAAAGCCAAGAACAAGTAAACCTCAAAAGAAAAAGGTGTTTTAAGTGTGGAAGAAATGGTCATAAATGCCAAGGTTACCCTCAATGGGCCGGAGGACAGCCCCGGTCAAATCAACAAAATCAGTAAGGCCAGCAATGTGTACAGTAGAGTCAGCAGGGAGGAAATTTTAATAAAAAGTGTTTTATCTGTAGTGGGCGGGGACACAAGCATCAATATTGCCCTGAGAAGGGCAAGGCCCCGCAAGGTGGCCATCAGGAGCCATAGAGTAACCATCACGGGAGAGCAGGTACAATTACCTTCGCAGCGCCAACCCCACAATAGTAGGGGCCACTACCGTTCGATCGTGCTTACAATGCCCGATATGCAGTCTTGCCACTACTGCTGCAGTCACTACCAGTGTTTGGAGCTACGTTAATTTTGATAATTAATGTACCTTCATTATGAATATATTTATCACCAGGTAGCTGAGTTCCCCGTTATCGCCAGTACGGGAAGTAGGTGTGAGCACTATTAGGACTCCTACGTTATGATTTACTACCATAGAGAGTAAGGGAACTAGAGTTTATTATACTTCTGCATAATGACTGGGTACCGAGGCTTCGAATTGTAGTAGGTTGAGTGGTAAGACCGTCTTGTGAGTATTTCAGAATAAATTTTTATGTTTTACGAGGTGGAAATTAAAGTTGGTTGGACATGCCTGTATATACTATGATGTATCGAAGGCCTCCGTGAGTATGTTGCCTTGTTATAACTGATTCCGAAGAATAGGGACATTTACTGATGAGATTCAGGGTATATTAAAGAACTATCGAGTGAAGAGATTTGACTCGTTAGTGATTTAATTACAACTCCTAATTGATATTAAGAGCACCACGTGCATCTTTATCTTTTTTAGAAACAAGAGAGTGGACGAGTAGATTTGTATGTCGGGAAAAAACAAATTAGGTGCAGATTGTGCAGAGGGCCTACAGATCTCAATGATAGATAATTTTAATTATTAATGTATCGGGGGGGGGGGGGGGGTTCCTTGTTTGTATTTCGCGTTGCGGGACATCCAACGCATGAAATTTAGCGAACGTCGAAAGTTGGGAAATTTTTGGTCCTCATTACATAGGGTTGATACCTTAGTTATCAGATGTATGTTTAGTTATAACTAGAAGTTGAGAGCTATACTTCGATTAAAGGCTGGTAGACCCGTATTGTGTTGGCATGAAGAGACATTGTGGAACGTTTACACCAAGAGTAGATTAGTGAAACGACATAAAGGATAATTAAACGTTACTAGTTGTGTAGTTGAATACAATCTTATTGAATAATCAGACCAAAGGTACAAGGCTTAAATTAAAACGAGCATATTATGTTCAGTTGACTTGGGTAATAAGGCTCGAGACAATGGGTGAATGGGTCCCTGGTTAGTTGAAATGTTCATTGTCAACTATGATGAACATATAGGGAAACTTATTAAATAAACGCATAATGAGCAAAGAGGGGAACGAAGTTACATTGTGAGCAAGACGTGTCTAGAACTGCTCCTCGACTGAAATAGTGGATCCTACGAGTTTCGAGTTATTCCATCTGGACTAACCAGTGCATTAGTTGCATTCATACACTTGATAAATAGGGTATCTAGAGAATTCTTAGATTAAAATGTCATTTCCTTCATAGATGACATCCTGGTCTAGTCTCAGACTGAGGAGGATCACGTCGAACATATGCGTCAGGTACTACATGAGGACTAGTGGTATGCGTAGTATGAGAAATGATAATTTTGATTGCGTGAGGTACAATTTTTGGGTCATATCATGTCAGATAAGGGGATAGAAGTGGACCCGAATAAGATGTCAGCGATGAGGGACTGGGGACAGGTCACTACACCAATGGAGGTGCGTAGCTTCTTGGGTCTAGCTGGGTACTACAGATGGTTATTCGGGGTTTCTCAAAGATTGCAGGTTCGATGACTAGTTTGACTCGTAAGGGAGTATCATTTGTTTAGGATTATGCATTTCAGTTGGCGTTTGATGAGCTGAAGGATAAGCTGACTTTGGCACCAGTCTTAGCACTCCCCATGGAAGGTGTAGATTACCTCGTTTTCACTGACGCATCATTACAGGGGCTTGGTGGGGGTGTTGTAGTAGGAGGATTGGGCTATAGCTTATGCTTCCCGCAAGCTTAAGACACGCGAGAGAAATTACCACACCCATGACTTGGAGTTGGCAGCAGTCGTGTTCGCTCTTCGAATTTGGTGGCATTATTTATTGGGGGAGAAGTTTCACCTATTAACAGATCATAAGTCATTGCATTACTTGTTCACTTAGAGGGAGTTGAATATGATACGGTCCTGATGGCTTGAATATGTGAAAGTCTACCAATTTGAGATCCAGTATCATCCAAAAAAGGATAACGTGGTAGCATGTGCATTGAGCCATAGGCCAGGGGGTGAGGTAGTCAAGGTGTGGAAGGAAAAATGGAGAGAATTAGGACATCAAGAGGCAATTTCTAGATCATTCATGTCAGCCATGACCATTACACCCCGAATTATGACGAGGGTGGTAGAGGCCCATGCAATGGATCCATTTTGTCAGGAGAGGATTCAACATCTTTTAGCCGAAGGAGAAGAGTCCTACTCAGTGAGTTCTAAGGGATGCTTACGCTTCACCGGTAGACTAATCTTTCCCGAGGGAGAAGACTTACAACACGCAATGATGACAGATTCACATGGATCTCGATTTGTAATACATCCTGGTGAGGATAAAATGTACCAAGATATGAGGCAACAGTATTGGTGGAGCGGGATGAAGAGGGATATTGCAGAGTTCGACTCAAAATGTGCCACCTGTCAGCTGGTAAAGATAGACCATCAGAAATCGGCAGGGTTTCTTTAGCCACTAGAGATTCCTATGTGGAAATGGGAGAGCATTTTCATGGATTTCATCACATAGTTGCCTACTTCTCAGAGAGGTCGTGAATCCATATGGGTCATTGTGGATCGATTGACTAAGGTATCCCACTTCCTACCAGTCCGGATGGATTTTACAACGGCATAGTACGATCAGATCTTTATTGCAGAGATAGTGAGATTACACGGGGTGCCCCTTGATATTGCGTCCGATAGGGACAAGATTTTTGTGTCTCGATTTTGGGAGAGTTTTCAGGAGGCTATAGGTACTTAGTTGAAATTGAGTTCAAATTATCACCCGTAGAAGGATGAGCATACGGAGCGGACGAATCAGAAGTTAGAAGACATGTTACGAATTTGTATCCTTGACTTTAGGGGAGGTTGGGAGCAGTACCTTCCACAGGTGGAGTTTGATTATAATAACTCCTACTAGTTTGCTATTGGCATGGCCCCATTCAAGGCACTGTACGGTAGACCTTGTCGTTATCCTACTTGTTGGTTGGAGGTGGGGGATAACAAGCTACTCGGGCCAGAGGTGATCCAGGATACAATAACTAGGATTGAGATGATAAGGAGTCGTATACGGGTTGCTCAGGATAGTCAAAAGAGCTATGCTGATGCCAAGAGGCTCTTTAGGGAGTTCAGTGAGGGGGACTAGGTGCTACTAAGAATATCTCCTATGAAGGGGATAATGTGATTTGAGAAGAGACGAAAGTACCTATTATTGAGCGGATTGGGCCAATGGCTTACATAATTGGATTACCCGATCACTTGCATAGGATTTATGACGTGTTCCATATTTCTTCGCTTCGACGGTATCTCCGGGATGAGTTGGCTCACACTCACATCGGGCTGGAGCAGATTGACTTACAGACTGACAGTTCATACAAGGAGAGATTGGTGGATATCTTAGACCATGGCGAGAGGAGATTGAGGTCAAAGATAGTTCCACTTGTTCGTGTTTGGTGGGAACACCATAACATCGAGGAGTCTACTTGGGAGCGCGAGGATGAGATGCGCGAGAAATATCCCGAATTATTTTTACTAGGTTTGATTTGATTTCCAAATTTCGATACAAAATTCCATTATTAGGGGAGAAGTATGTAATACCCTATAATTTTTAAGATATTTAAAACAAGGGATTAATTAAAATTTAACTATGGGAAATTTAATTAATAATTCATCCGGATCAAAATAAATATTAACTAGCGAGATAAGGGTTACCATTTATTGATGAGAATATTAGTGAATATTGCTGGGCGAATAAAGTAATATATAATTATGAATTTATAAGAATTGTCACGAGTGAGAAATACGACAGTCATGGTAATTAAGTCGAGATGCGCATGTCAGTCGTATCGGGACTAAATTAACGAAGTAAAAAGTAAATTATTTATAAGTCACTCAAATTGTGCTAATGTGTCCGGAAGGGTCGAAATAGTCAGAAAATTCTACTCGGGGGTTTAGTTTGGGTATTGGGATAGTTTTAGGCCGAACCGGCATCCCGAGAGGGTGTTTCGATAATTTTTATTTTTGGAGTATAATTAATGACGAAAATTAAAGAAATAAAAGGTCAGGTACGTGGGTTAGATTAGGTCTATCAGTGTTAGATACAGAGAGTCCAAAATGGGGAAGGAGGAGGAGAGGTTTATAGGGCTAGAACCACCACCAGTGCACCTTTCTCACCACTGACACCACCACCACGTAGATTAGAGAATGAGGATTGCAATCATACAAACGACATCAACATATCAGAACTTCTTTTATGAGGCAAGTTTTTAATGCTTGCTTCCTTTTAGCAATAATCATGTTCATGTTAGTGTAGGTGAAAAACACCCTTAAATTATATGGGACTTTGATAAACAGTGATGTTTGAATGCATAAATTAGGAATGAATTGATACGAAATTGATTTATTCATGTAGTTAGAAGAATAATCACGAATTTATGATGAACACTGATGATTAAATTTGGGATTAAAATGCTTGAATTGAAAATTGATGAACTAGGGTTCCAATTTATATAAATTTGGGAATTTTAGATTTTAGGGCTATTAGTCAAGGATTTAATGATTCTAGGTTGTTAGAAATCGTCCCTATGTGTTGAAATAACGTTTGGAATTGATTGATGGGAATTTGGGAGTAAACAGTAGAGGTTTGTGGGTTGAAAATGGAAGAACGTAACAGGTAGAGGTTGGGGACGAAACTGCATCATCTCGTTCGAACGAGATTGGATCTTGTTCTAATGAGATGGCATCTCGCGCGAAGAGGTCGTTCAAATGACCTGCTATCTCGTTCAAACGAGATGCAATTTTTTTTAGCGATGTGACAGGATTTCTAAAAAATTCATTTTGGTTCCAATTTGTCCATCATAGTTAATTCGAGTGAGATTAAATAATGTGGAATTAATTTCAATATAGGGCAGAATTATTAAAGTTAATTGGGAATAAAACTTTAAGGTGTTTAGAGCGGTGAGTTATCCTTGAGAAGTACGAGAGAGAGTATTAAATATGTCGTAAGTAGTAATGAGAATAATACTATGCATGAACTAAAATATTTGGGTTGTGTGTATATCTAATGATCTTGATAGGTTGAGGAACAACCATTTCTAAATCTACAGGGATATTACTTTCTCTCCTAAAATCTTCTAAAAAATCCCCATAAACGATATACACCATATTTAAAGCAAAGAAACAGAGCTAAGAAAAGGGAGGAAGAAATCTTACAGAGAAAGTGATGGCGAAAGCAAGAACGATGGTGACGATAGATGTAGAAAGAAAACTTGGAGATGAAAGAGAGCTCGAAGTTTGAAAATTTATGGTGTAAAAACTGAGAAAAAACCTCGTCTCTTATAGCTTGCCTAGAAATCAATGAAAGTAATGATTAATTGTATTGACAATTGACATTTTGACAACTGCACAACTCTAAAGATGAGAAAATATCGATATACGCTTTGGCAGTTCGCTGAATTTTAACTTATTCACAAAACTACCATTACATAACCAGGCCATGGAATATTTTACAAGTCTTGTAAGTCTACTGCCGACTAAATTTGTGAAATACCGCCGATCAACTCTGCAAGGCTCATACTTCATCCTTTCAACAAAATATCAAGAATGAAGTATTAGGGGCTTCTGTTGATGCGTGAAATTATCAATCTATGTGGACCAATTAGAAATGGACACATGTCTCCTTACGTGGCAATGATCATAGTCAGTAGTCACTTGGTCGGCTAACAAGCTGACCAACCTTGAGAGTATAAAGCATCAAAGTAGACAAATCGTCACCATGTGGGGAACAACTAAGAGTCATTCTACACGTTCTCAAGACTATCAACCATCTCATTCATTATATATTGGTGTATATGCTTAAATATATAAAGGCATTCTAACCCTTGATCTCCAGGTCACTATAAATACATTGTATGCCTTTTACAAAAGGCAAAGGAAAAAAATTACAAGGTCATTCTTACAAGGATACCCGGTTTTCTGCAATCATCAACAATAATACAACCCTAGTGGGCGTAGACTTCCCTCATAGCCGAACCACTTAAAGACCTTTGTGTATTGCTATTTTTCTCTCATACTTTATCTGTGATAATAAAATTGGTATTGTAAAATCAGTTACCAATTTTTGACATCCACAATTGGTTTTTCTAAAATATGTTGGTTTAATTATATATGATCAATGTTTTATTATTCCAACTTTTTTTCTTCTTTTTATGTGAGGGTTAGTTTTGTTTGGGGTAACTTGGACTTTATTCTTTAGTTACTAGGACTCCAAGATCAATTTTGCTTGGGGTTTGTGATAAAAATAGAGAGAAATGGATGTTTATGGGAGGTTTTCAATTTGATTGATGAGTGGAAGATCACGTATGCAAAGTGGTCATAATGCAGTCTGGGTAGGCGATTTATCTAGAACTAGTTGTAATCCCGCCCGATGCGCGGGAAAGGCGCAAGGCGCGGAGCATAGAAAAAAATATCTTTCAAATTTTCTACCAAAAATATCCTTCTTACTTACATTTGTATAAAAACACGAGGTTTTAATTAAATATACAACTTGTATCTATTTAATTACAACATGTAGTGATATAAAATATTATAATTTAAAAAATGTCATTTTGAAAAAACATTACAACAATATAATGTAATAAGTAGTACATATATTTTTAATACTCAGTGGTTAAACAATTACATTTTCTATTATAAATTGGACAAAGCATAATGGAGTAAAATGAAATGTAAAACAATTCAGTATATGGAAATTTTAATGGAGAGCATAAATATACATAGGTTGTTCACAATGATAAATCAAAATGAATTGGCCAAATATAACAATTTAGCACGTAGTATTAATATAAAAAGGTATAAAAATAATGTTATTTTCTATCAAGAAGGCAACCAAACTATCTATTATTGTAACATGACTTATAATTAGTGAAAAAACATAATATCAAAACCCAAAATGCCTATTTTTCCTCCATCGACTTCGACCTCTCCACCACGATCCCGCTCCTTTTTACTCCACCGAGCCACGACCCTATAATAGTAATATGATATTGAAGAGTAAAAAGTCCAAGAACAAAAATAATTTATCATATCATAAATAACAAATGGAAGAATTCCAAAATGAGACACAAAAATCAAATACCATCAAAAGTTAAACTTCTCTTATTACCACCTTAAAGTTATGATATAATATTAACCAAACACATGAATTTCATTTCACATCAAATAACAAAACCCCCAAACATCATCACCATAGTAGAAATGTGAACCTTAAAGATCTCAATCTGAACTAAATATTTGCAAAAATCAGTAAGAAATTGCAATAACATAACCTGTAATACAGATATGATTATGATATTAAATGGCGAATGGGGTATATTAAGAAATAAAAATATACAGAGAAAAAAAGAAGAAAAATTAGGATAAAGCATACAAATTATTGAGTGGAATACTCTTTAGAGAGAGATAGAGACGTTTTATCACTAACTGAAGGTCATTGGATTCCCTCTTTGTTCATAGTTGAACGCGACATTAATTTTCCTCCCAATCGCTTTTTTCTTGAATTTTGTCAATACTTTGAAGTTGTCCCTGCTAGGGTAGCCCCCAATACTTGGAGGATAGTGAATGGGATTCATAGGCTTAACCAGATACATAGAACCCATATTGGTATTCCTAAGTTGATGTTCTACTATAAATGGATTACTAGTCATAATACCTATTATTTGAAGACTAGGGTTGCCAATAGAGCCATAGTGGTCAATTTCCCAGATTTTAATAAGGACTTCTTTGATTATGGTGTAGTGTTCAAGAACTAGCAACATGCTCCTTTTCAACATTGGGAGGAGTATGATGGGGCCAGGTATCCTCAAACAGGGCACGACATAGGTTATAAAAATTTCTCCCTTTTTCTGCAGATTACATATTTGATAATATATCAACTAATCCTATTTTCCTATTTTTATGCAGTGGAGAGTGAGAAAAAGCGTCCAAAGGAGAGGGACATCAAGCTTCAGGAGTTCAAATATTTATGGAGCATTCATCAGAGAATAGGTGAAGAACATGCAAGAGCGGCCTCCTACTTTCTATAGTATAGGAGATCCATTACCTTCAGTTCCTATTAATTTCGAAGAAGAGCCAATTCCTACTTCTTTGACTGAGGAGTTTGTTGCAGTTGAGAAGGATTTTATGATTTCTTCTTCATTTGAATCGTTGGACATCTCTGTTATCCTTACTTCACCACTAGTAGGAATGGGTAAGAGGAAAACCCTCAGTTTGACGAAAAGGCCACCTTCTCCTTCTGCCAAGAAGAATACAGAGAAAACTATTATTATTTATGCTCAGAAGTCCAAGGTGACTTAGAAAGTACCTCAGGTTTTTGTTATTGAGGGAGTTAACATTATCGCACCTCAATATAAGAGGTTGAGAAAACATATGTCTGACAAATAGACCAAGAAGAATACTACTGACTAGTAGGAGTTGGTCAAGAAAATCGAGACTGACATGGCTATTAGTGAGTCATCTTTTGTAGCTGTTAATTACGATCTACCAAGAGGATTGATAAAAGCTGGTACTTTTCCAGTTGATAGGGATGTTGCAGTTCTCATTCCTCGATCAAGACTGTTTGAGAGAGCTTGCCGAAATCTGGCTTTGGTAACACTTTTTCTGTCATTACTTGTCTTTGATGACTTATTTTCTCCTTCGCTGATGTAATATATTTACCCTTTGCAGTATCTAGTGGATTTTAATCAATTGATAGAGAGATATGATCACATGTGTTCCTCCTCAGGTGAAGTTCAAGAGGCCTTTGAAGGTCTAAGTAAATATTTGGAGGTTTCTCGATAAGCTTTGGAAACAAAATAAAAAACTTGGGAAGAAGAATTAAAGAGGGCTAATGATAGTGTTGATGCTGCTGAGGGAAAATTGAAGACTTCTGAGACCATTCTGACAGTTACTGATAATGGGGCTAAGGTGATCAAAGATAAATTATTAAAAAACCAGACTCTTCTCTTGAGTGTCGAGGAGAAGCTAAAAGGTCTGACTGCTGACCTTGTTACAGAGAAGGCTAAGAGTAAGAACATAAAGGAAACATCTTTTGACAAAGGTTAGGACAAGGCACTATTAGCTTCTTCAAAACAGATTGAGTATGCCAGGAAAAATTCATTCAAGGACGATTGGCTGGAAGCGCTTAAGGAAGTTGGTACTGCCTTGTTTCAAAGGCATAATCTAGGGACTCCTCTAAACTTGGAGGAAGAGTTTGATGATAAATAAGGCTCAGTGGAGTCTTCTATATAACCTTCTAGGTTTACCCTAGAACCAATTGGTGAAGTTATTCTTCATACTAATTTTCCTTCTGACGTTAATGTCCCGGATAAAGAGAAAGTTTAGCTCCTTTGTTGTCTATTTTCCTTTTCTCAAGCTTCTTGTTCTTTCTTATTTATCTTGTAATAGGAATGCATTTTTGTATTCCTTTATTTATGAAAAGATCTTCTTTTGACTAGTTGTATGTTATTTTCTATACTTATTTTCTCTGATTGGTTGAAGTTATGCATCTTGTGTGCTTTTGTTCGGTGGCAATCTTTGCATTCTTACATTTGTGATTCTCAGTTTGATGTTAGGAAAAAGGCTATAGTTTTTGCTGAATCTGACCTGCTTAGGTGGAGTAAAAACTTTTTGGAAGCTGGCTATGTTCCCATCTCTGAAGAAGATTTAGTCGGGTTGCTTAGGCCAGATGCATCCGACCAGGTCAAGGAATCATACATTCACCTTCATTGCTTATGGGACAAGTCTGTAGTAGATAATGCTTCTTACTATGAAATGATTGAGCAAATGCAGGAAGATCACAATCGATCCAAAGCTCCACTTCATGCTGATTGTGAAGCCAAATATAAGGCTTTGAGTAACAGATGGGGTTTTAAGAAAAAATTACAAGACATCACTTCTGCTCTGAACAAGAAGGAACTGTCTTTGAAGAGGGATATGGAGAATGCCCAAGGAATTATGGTTATGCTTTAGAATTGAAGAAATTGTCCACTAGTGGTCCTGATGAAGGTGTTTCTTTCCTGAAGACTGAGAATGCAAGATTGATGGAAGAATTTGAATTATTGTAATAGAAAACTACTCTTGGGCAAAATTTCAAGAAAAGGGTAGTTGTCCGACCAACAGCTGCTAAAGAAAGACCTAAGAAAACGTTGGCCGACCAAGATGCCCAGTTGAAAAAGAAGAATAAGGCAATTGTCGACTTATTTTCCCAGGTGAAGACCAAAGATACTACTATTTCTAACCATGTAGCCCAAATATCATCCAAGGATAATGTTATCAAGAAACTTCAAACTAGGTGTAGAGGTTAACCTTTCAGTTTCCCAAACAGCACAGGTAAGTATAGATGGAAGGTTATAATAAGGCCTTGAGCCACATGGATGAACACCTTGCCTAAAGTAATAAAGAGGGATAGAAATAGGGGTGGACTAATGTTCTGACTTTGCTAAAATACGACAGGAACAACACCTTGTGGCATTGGAATAATCTAGGCTTTTTGGACTGTGACAAGCCTCCCTTCAAGTTGGATACAATATGGATTCCTCTTGACGTCATTCCTTAATGTCTGATAACATTTGATTGATCGATCAATAATTAGCACCAAATAAATATTGAGAGACCTCAATTACTTAAATTCTCCATATACCCTTAATGATCCTCCCGCTGGGATGGATAAGGCTCAAGGAAAACATCTAGCTGAATAAACTTGTACTTGCTTGATTTTGATTGTAATACCTTGAGAACACACTATATAATGGACTTAATTGAGTCTACATTATATAGGATTTCCAACTAATTTGGATATTGAGACAAAGTAGGATTAGTTTTATGAGTTGCTCCATACCCAAAGGTTTAAGAAGAAGGAAGAGGAAGAAGCAATCAAATCCAAGCATTCCTTATAGGGAAGTTATTTCTAACCTTAAAACCACTAATAGGACACTCTCACTGCATCGTATATTTCTCCTATTTGCATTAATGGTTTTACAACACTTTAAGACTTTTCAAAATCAAATTAATTCAGTACAAAACATTTTATACTAATTTAAAGTAATTTTTAAATTAATTAAAACTTGATTTTAAAAGTGTTCTGGTTGAAATTTGGATGTCAGAAAGAAATTTTTTCGCTGAAAGTTAGCCTGGGTAGAATATAAAAGCGCTGGAGACTATAAGGTGTCTTTGTAATTATTTTATAACACGCGTTTTACTTTTATCTTGTCCATACTCGTGTTGGTAGCTAGATGGATAGATTTATATATTCTCATAGACTCAACTTCGATCACCAATCTCAACCCTTGGATTAGCTTTATCAACGGCCTGCATATGTTGTGTTATAATCCCTGTGTTTACCTTTCATCTAATGAGATTCTCTCATTTCACCTCTTGGTTATGAACCCTTGGATCATTAGCCAACTGTGTGACTAAATTTTAGCCATTGATTACAAACGAAGTTCCAGATCCTTCCTTCACCTAATATAAAACTGGACTCACCCTCAGCATTTTGAGACTTTTGTTCAAATCGTCCCAGAGAGAAAATAAGAGAGAGAGGATAGATAACGGGAAGAAATTTGAGATAAAATTAGAGAGAAAAGGTAGAAGATAAATCCATCTTCCCCCTCCATCACCTTTGAGTGAATCCCTTCAACCCAAACAGTTTTAAACTTCAAACACCTTTACCATAACCTAAATATTACGAGAGATAGAGCCAATCTAGGGTTTCTGTGGTTTTGGTAGTTGGTTTGACGTCTGTTAGAAGACCTCTTTCATTTTAAGTCTTTTCAAAATACCTCTCTTAGAAAATAGCAAGTTTCATATATTGAAACTTGAGATTTTCTAAAGAGAACATCACACGCCTATTTTTCAGTTATCTTTTTGGATCTCTGTCTTTAGATCCATTTAATTCCAATGTTTTTGAAAAACAAACTTCTAAGGTTTCAAGAAAAAACAGATCCTTAAGAGCGTTTGTGTTTCTTGGTTTTATTTCACATTTTGTGAATTAAACGTGTTCAAAAATAAAAAGAGACACATCGGACCTTGGCTATTTTTGAAAGCAAGGTTGCTCTTCTAGATCCGATCTTGAGATAGAAGTTTCTTTTATAAAATCATTTGAATCTGTTTCTGCATGTTAGTTCTGATTCTATTTTTATGATATAGACTTCTAGTCTAGTTTTGATCTCAACTGGTGGTTTACAATTTCGAAAATATTTTCAAAATACTGAAATTGTATAAGACCTTAGCCGTCTTCTGAGCAAGGTAAACTTGAGATCTATGGATTAATAGAAAGATCAAGATGTCTTGATTTGTAAAATACAAACTTAAAAATATCCTATTCATTTTAGAACTGTTTATAATTTGATAGGAATGTCTATATAAATAATTTTGAGAGGGTGAGTTGCATATATGCATATAGTGCACATCATAAACAATTCTCACATGAACACAAAATAGTGGTTTGTTTGAGACTTAGAAGTTGAAAGAGTTGCTGGAGTCTGAATTCAAAGAGAAGGAGGTCAAGGAAAAGGCAAAGGAGCAACAAAAAAGAGATCGGTTCTAGTCAGAAACCTTTAGAGTGGAGTAGCTCATGTAGGTATAATTCTAAACTTAGATTTAGGATCCGTATGTGTTTGCTTAAGTTCTGTAACTTGATTCTTTATTCTAATGAATTTTTTTTTGTGTCGTAGAGGGCACCGTGGATGTTTCCCTTGATGAAGGGTTTTACCACGTGAAAAATTCCTGTGTCTATTCCTTTGAATATTCTTAACTGTTGTTGTGATCGGGACTGCATGGTAACTTTAGTAGATGTTTATTAATATTTAAAAAGAAAGGTAATCAACTATCTAATATAAACCATACATTCAGAAAGATTGTATAACACATCTTGTGTTCTTTTCAGAAAGAGTTTTGCCCAAAAAATTTATTCGGAGTTTACACAATTCATAACATTTTGTTATCAACCTTGAAAACAAGATTTTAGCATTAAAGCTTTTCTTCATACCTCTATTTGAATGAAAATATATGTTTTGTTTTCAATTTATGATTAGTTAATCAGTTGGCCGACAAGGTAATCTGCTTATTTGAATGATGTGTTTTTTAACCGATATTGTAGGGCCTTAGATTCTACTAATGCACTTAGGTAAATCTTTAAGAAACTTCGAATTAAGTGTTGACATTAGTTATCAGTGGCAACCAAATGTGTTTAGGAATGTATATATATTCTTGTTTTATAACTTGGTCGATAAAGCTTCTTGTGTTTATACATGAAATTTTACTGACTTCTTGATCGTGACATGTTAAGACGAAGTCATACATGAAGTAATAACTGGTGATTAAGCGTATGAGGAATATATATATATATATATAGCCCTGTGTTTAGGGACGTATACATGTATTCCAGTATTTAGCTTAATCGAAAAACATTAAAAAACACGACAGCTTATTAAGCTGTTGGTGCATCTCGAATTTGATAAGTTCAACCTGATTATTAAGTAGTTGACTAAATAGGTGTTTCCATTTTTTCATCGATAAGGGTTGAAGACCAAGAGACATTATTTGAAGACTGCTTTATTTTTATTTTTATTTTTATTGTGGGATGTATATCACCGTATTCCGAAAAAATCGAAAAAAATTAAAGTATAATTGAACTAAAATCAAGATATTTTATTGCATTTAAAGGAAATGTTTTTTAACTTAAAGTAAAACAGATAAAAAATGACTTTATTTCACTGATAGTATTTTCGAAGGTGATTGGCTTTCCAAGGATTCTTGAATTCTTCCCCATCAAGTGTCTCTAGTAACAAAGTTCCTGGTTAGACTACTGCTGAAATGCGATATGGACTATGCCAGTTTGCCTCAAGATTATTTCTTTTCCGGATAACCTTTTTAAGGAAATAATCTCCTTCTTTTAAGTTGGTCGACTTGACCCTTTGGTTGTAAAAACGTGCAGTCCTTTCCTGATACGCAGCAGCTCTGAGGGAAGCATTATCTCTGACTTCTTCCACCAAATCTAAGTCCAATCGTCTCATCAGATCACTTTGGGGAGAATCAAATTTCAATACTCTATGAGTTAGTAGGCCTATCTCGGCTGTTACCATGGCCTTTGTCCCGAAAATAAGTATATAAAGCATAGAGTTCATAATTCTCCAGTTGTTGTTCTCAGCGTGGTTCTGTAAGCCCAAAGAATAGAGTTCAATTCATTGATCGAGTTACTCTTGGCAGCATCAAGTCACTTTTGAGTCCATTAAGAAAGGTTATGTTAGTCACCTCTTTTTTATCGTTGCTTTATGGATGTCCTGGAGCAGAGTGTAATTTTGGATCTTGGATTGAACACAATATGCTTCAAATTCATTATTGTCGAACTTGGTGCCATGGTTAGTAATGAAGGAATAAAGCATGCCATACCCGTATATGATGTTCTTCCATATGAACCAAAATACCTTCTCATAGGGAATCTTTATCAATGGTTCTGCTTCCACCAATTTCATAAAATAATCAATGGCTACCACCAGGTATTTAAACCTGCCTTTGGTTGATGATAATGTGCCGACCAAGTCAACTCCCTAAATAGCGAAGGGTCGGGGAGAAGTGATTAGTGTCAAGGCAAACCTCGTTGCCTTATAGATTTCTATAAATATTTGTCACTTGTCACACTTTCTGGCGAAGGCCCTATAATCTTCCTTTATAGTGGGCCAATAATACCCCTGCGTGGTAATTTGTTGGACTAGCGATCGACCAGCTGAATGAGACCCACAAGAACCTTCATTTACTTCCTTGATTAATTCAGTCACTTACAATGGATGGACATATAATATTAAGGTGACAATGTATCCCCTTTGGTATAAGACTCCTTTCTCCAACACATACATAGTTGCTTTGTATCTGAGTTTTTTTTTTTTGCATATTTGGATCAGTTAGTAGGGTCCCTTTTTCAATGTAAGCTCTAATTGGGTTCATCCATGAAGGTTCCAAATTTGTATCAATGAACTTTATCTCAGTATCTTCATATATGCTCTTAGATGCTAAGATCTCCACTGGAATGCTTCTCCTGAGTTCCATTCTTATCGTCGAGGCCAGCCGAGGAAGTGCGTCGGCACTAGCATTCTCTATCCTTGGTATTCGTACTATCTGGACTGTTGGAAGTTTAGAGATCACCTCTATAGTTTTAGCCAAGTATCTTATCATTAAATCTCGTTTGACTCCATATATATGAAGCACTTGATTGATAATTAACTGAGAATCACTGTTTGCCACTACTTTCTCGGCACCTAATGATAAAGCTAATTCAAGGCTGATGATTAAGGCCTAATACTCGGCTTCATTATTCGAAGCTTAAAATTAAAACCTGAGAGAATTTTCCACATCAATATTGTCAGGAGTTTTAAGTATAATACCAGCTCCACTGCTAGTTGCACATGAAGATCCATCCACATATAGGTTTCATAATGGAATCTGACTATTAAAGCTTTCTGAAGATAGAACTCCTTGTCAGAATATCTTCTTACTTTCTTGAGTAGACTTCTGTGCCATCTCCTGCATAATGGATGATTCTGATTAATCGGCTACGACTTTGGCTTGCTTTTGATCTGAGCTCTCTTTCGGTGAAATCTGTTTGGCAGGCAAGTTTGTTGGTCGGTAACCTCCGAATATGTCAATTCTACAATAAAATCTATTATAGCTTGTCCTTTCAATGATAATTTTGGATCATAGATGATATCGTATTCTTCCAGCTCTATTGCTCAATACATTAACCCGCCTGACTTTGCAGGTTTGTGAAGTTCTTACTGAAGAGGTAAATTCGTGTATACAATTATGGTATGAACTTGAAAGTAATACTTCATTCGTCTCGAGGCTTCAATAAGATCTAATGAAATTTTTTCTAGATGCGGATATCTAACCTTTACACCTTTGAATGCCTTTCTACTGCAGTAGATCAGTTTTTGGACTCCATATTCTAGTCAGACCAAGGCTGAGCTAACTGAAGATTTAGATACAACTATATACAAATATAACTTCTCTCCCAAAATTAGTCGGGACAATAATGACAGAGATCCCAAATGCTTCTTCAGCTCCTGAAATGCTTCTTCACACTCATTATTGTAAGGACACGATTTTATAAATGTCCATTACAATTAAGTATGTCGTATATCGCTACAACCGTCGAAGAATAATTCAAGATCATATACAACAAGACGATTCCGAATATCAAGTTTTCTTTAACATTCAAGCCTCCGAAAGTTTAACTTTGTTAAGGTTGTGTTTTAAGTCCTTAATAATTCACTTAGAATATTGGGATATTTTTTATGAAAATTTTTCTAAGTGTTAGAGCGGACTTTTTATGTTTTTCATCAAAAAATATTATTCCAAGTTTCAAGGGGAAACATTTCCTAGCGAAAGGAAAAGAAAAAAATATTTTTTAATTTTTTCGTTCGAACGACAGAAAACTTCGTTTAAGCGACACGTGACCTTGTTCGAGCGAGATAGCCTTTTCGTTCGAGTGACGTGACGCCTTATATATTTCTATAAAAATGCTTTTCTAACTTCATTTTTAATTAGAAGACCTGAAAATTTGAACAGAGATGAAACTGCTTTGGCAGAATTCTTTGTCTTCTCACTTTTAGGGATTTAATCCCTTGTGTTTTCAATTCACAAGATCCCAATAGTTTGTGTGAATTGTTTTGGAATTCAAGAACACATCTTGTGTCAAGTTTTTCTTTTCGAGAGGATCTCTACTGCTGATCTAGGTGCTCTTGAGGGGAGTACTAGGATGAAGACGATTACGTGTCAATAGGGAGTGCTTATGGGCGTTCTTGGGCTGAATTGGAGCTACGGTTCTGGCTGACTCTAGGTTGGGTGTCTATGTAGGTTTGTTGAGGTAAACTTATTACAGATTTCATTGGGATTATAAATTGCGATTTAATATATTGTGAAATAAAAGGTTTTGCCCTTCGGAATTTTTCCTGAAATCTGTGAGTTAGCATATTTATGTTTATGATGGTTTGACACACGCACACACGTAGTTGCATGTTTAGGGGTGAATTAACTTGGTTTAAAAATTAACTCTAATTAAATAAGTTTGTGGTTGGAATTTTTGAATTTAGTTTGAATCAGTATCGTACACGGCGCATCACTTATATTTACAAATTGGTATCAAAGCAGGTTACTCAAATTTACCGAGTATTCCTATTTTTTCTCACAATAGTGTAATGTTGATTTTTTTAAATCTATTTTTGTGAAAAATCGCAATTTTTTCGATGGAGCACTTATGTAATCGGATGCCCCCTCTTGATGACACGAGTTAAAGTTTTGATGATTTAAATAGTTTGAATTTGACGTTTGCCAAAAGAATTGATTTTTTGGAAAAAAAAAATTGTCGTTTTAAATCTGCGATGGATCTTTGGCAAACTGTTCAAAATCAAAGAGATTTTTATCATGAGAAATTTATTTCTTTAGACCATGAATTTGATGCTTTAAAATTGTCCAAAAAGGAGAGTGATGATAGAGTCCTAGTTTTAGAAAAAGAATTGGAGAACTTTAAAAATTCTAGGACTTGTGTTTGTTCCAAAGTGGATAAAAATATTTTATTTGATGAGTTTGTGGCACGTGAGGAGACTCTTAGGGATAAGTGTTCGTATTTTAAGAACTAACGTGATAACCTTCTAGGATTTATTGAAAATTTAGAGAAGGAGTCCATAAAATTGGAAGAGTCTAATTATTTTCTTGAGTAAAAAATTTTGGAGATGAAAAATGATTTGACAGACTCGAGTAGTGTTGGTAGCAATGGTAGTAGCTCATCGTGTTCTCATGTTTCGAGTGTTAAAGCCAAGACCATTATTTGTTTTAGAAGGTCAATAAATCCCAAGGATGTTAGAAAAGGTCAACCCGTAGGTGTAGTTCCACATGTTCACATTGTGGTAGGAAAGGTCACTTTAGGCATTTTTTTTTTATATTTGAAAAAGTCCTAGGAAGTTAAAGTCTAGTGTTCCCTTGGTTCCCAAAACCCCCATGCGTCGTTACACACCTATTTGGGTTAGAAAATCACTTTTAGAGGCACTAGATGTTAGACTAGTTGATTCTTAGTTGCTTACACATGATTCTTCTCTTGCTATATCTTATAGATGATTGTGTTTGCATGTTTGCCATATACTAGTTGTGCTTCGTGTTATATTCTTGCTAGTGTTATGACTTGTGTACTTTTTGTATTAGTTTTTATTTTGATAAAATTTTGAAAAATAATACAAAAAGAGTTTTGTATCTTGTTTTACACCATTTATGAATGGACATTTAGGATGACCGAGTCACAATATCATTCCATATCCTGTGATAATTTGGTAGTTTTTGATACGTGTCAACATTTTATTTTTGTACTTTACAATGTTTGGAGTCATTGATATGTGATTAGTTGTTAATACCTACATGTTTGACTCATAAATTCTTTTAATGCACACTTGCATGGATTTGTTTGATTATTGTACTTGTTTATCACATATTGGTTGGAGTATTGTCATCGTAATTACGTCTTTAAAACGAACCATATGCGATAAAACTTGACAATGGAAGTAGTGCATGTAAAAATCGTTTACCGTGAGGATTTAATTGCAACAAAATATGATGAGTGATTCACAGGAAAGGGCTGCGAGAGTATAAAATTAACTCATCGTGAAAGTCACCGTTTAAAAGAGATCGAAAATTTTTAAGGCAATAAAAAATATATATGCGCCAAAAAGATGCCACCTCAAAAAGAAAAATATGATGATTATTATTTATGAGGGAGTTTGGTTGGAAAGAAATGAAAAACGGGTTAGCACGTCCTGAGAGCGTCTTGAAAAAGCATTCATAATTTTAGACATTATTGGTGTGGGAATCACTTTTGACTTTGATGTGATGATGGATTGAGTCGATATCATTTAAATTTAACACTTTTTAACACCTAAGGACGATTTTGAGATTCATTCGATAAGAGTACAGGTATACATCATGCACATATGTTATGATTGATTGCCTTGATTTGCCTATTGAATATGTTCACACCTATTCATTCCTTTTCATGATTTGTTTGTCTTAGTGTAAATTCATGGTGTGTGATTTGTTTTGTTTAATTATTTTTGCATTTTTGTATGAAAAATTTGAAAATCAAAAATAGTTTGTGGAAGCTTTTGAGTTAATTTTTGCTTGAGCGTAGTATGATCCATATTTTCTATGCATTTTTATCGTGACTACTCCATGTTTATTTTGTTTATTCGTTTTCTTGTCTATTTCGGACAAATGAAAAGGGGGAGAATGAATTGTGGGGGAGTTTTTGCAATATGAGGGAGATTTGATTATATTGATTGATTTATTTATCATTTCAAACTCGATACGTCACGAAGGTATTTACTTTGTCTCGTGTGTGTAGGTATAAAAGATTGATGATCATATTTTTCACACCCTGATTAGAAAAGTTTTGAGATTAAAAGATTTGATGTTGAAGATTTTTGAAGAAAAGTTTGATACTTGCATCTTTATTACCTTTTTGGTTTTGGGTTCTTAGGAGGGTATTAGATTTGTATAGGCATGTTTTTTATTTGATAATTCACATGTTTTTATTTTGTACTGGCATAGACATAGGGGAGATTTGTAAGGACATATGTCCGTTACAATTAAGTATGTCGTATACCGCAACAACCATCGAAGAATAATTCAAGATCATATGCAACAAGATGATTCCAAATATCAAGTTTTCTTCAACATTCAAGCCTCCGCAAGTTTAACTTTGGTAAGGTTGCGTTTTAAGTCCTTAATAATTCACTTAGAATATTGGGATATTTTTTATGAAAATTTTTCTAAGTGTTGGAGCGGACTTTTAATGTTTTTCGTCAAAAAATATTTTTCGAAGTTTTAAGATGGAACATTTACTGGCGAAAGGAAATGAAAAATTATTTTTTAATTTTTTCGTTTGAACGACAGAAGACTTCGTTGGAGCGACATCCCTATGTCGTGAGACGCGCGACCTTAGATTTTCTATAAAAAGGTGTTTCCAAGTTCGTTTTTAATTAGAAGACCTAAAATTTTGAAAAGAGACGAAACTGCTTTGGCAGAATTCTTTGTCTTCTCACTTGTAGGGATTTAATCCTTTTTGTTTTCAATTCAGAAGATCCCAATAGTTTGTGTGAATTATTTTCAAACCCAAGAAAACATCTTGTGTCAAGTTTCTCTTATAGATAGGATCTCTACTACTGATCTAGGTGCTCTTGAGGAGAGTACTGGGTTGAAGATGACTGCATGTCAATAGGGAGTGCTTGTGAGTGTTCTTGGAATGAATTGGAGCCGTGGTTCTGGATGACTCTAGGCTGCATGTCTATGTAGGTTTGCTGAGGTAAACTTATTATAGATTTCATTGGGATTGTGAATTACGATCTAATTCATAGTGAAATAAAAGGTTTTTCCCTGTGGTGATTTTTCTTGAAATCTGTGAGTTAGCATATTTGTGTTTATGATGGTTTGAAACACACACACACACGTAGTTGCATGTTTAGGGGCTGAATTAACTTGGTTTAAAAATTAACTCTAATTAAATAAGTTTATGGTTGTAATTTGCTAATTTAGTTTGAATCATTATCGCACACGGCGCATCACTTCTATTTACACTTATTCCATTCGAAGGTTATTCTAAGAACCTTAAATAATGGAAAACATATGTCTGTTTCCCGAGAAATAAACAAGTTGAGAGAAGCTACTCTACCAGTAAGCTTTTGAACATCTTTTTTACAAGTCGGAGACTAAATTTCTGTCAGAGCTTTGATTTTAGCAGGATTAGCTTTTATTCCTCTTTGATTCACTATAAACCTGAGGAACATCCCTTCTTGCACGCCGGACATGTACTTGGTCAGGTTCAGTTTCATTTAGTGCTTTTCCAATTGGTCGAACGTTTGACTGAGATCATTGATGTGATCTAAAGATATTTTGCTTTTGGTCAGCATATCATCTATGTATACCTCCATATTTTTCCCAATCTGTTCTTTGAACACTTTATTTACCAGTCTCTGATACGTTGCTCCAGCATTTTTATGCTCGAAGGGCATCACGTTGTAGCAGTAGGTACCTCGGTTGGTGTTGAAATAAGTGCTCTCTTTATCTTCTGGCTTCATTTTTATGTGGATATAACCATAATAAGCATCCATGAAACTCAACAATACTTGTCACATCGTGGAATCTACTAATTGATTGGTTTTGGGTAGAGGAAAGTGGTCTTTCGGGCAGGCCTTATTAAGATCATTGAAATCTACACATGTACGCCATTTATCATTTTTCTCATTTACCATTACTATATTTTCAACCACTCTAGATATTTAACATCCTCGATGAACTGACCTTTTTCCAAATTTTCTAACTCCTCTTGGATGGCCATGTTCTTTTCAGGACTAAACACCTTGTGTTTTTGCTTGATCGACTTGGCATCTTTATTAATATTGAGCTCATGGAAGAGCAAGTTAGGGTCAATACCATGCAAATCTTCATGACTCCAAGCTAATACACTTTTTCATTCCCTAGGGAATGCAACTAAATCCTGTTTGAGGGATGGTGATAGCGTGGAGATGATTTGAGTGGTTCTTTCTGGCTTTTCCTCGTCAATAATTATACTTCCAGTAATTTTTTATTATCTACCCTTTAACTGGCTTTGTTTCGTCTCTTAGATCCAAAGTGTCAACTTATGTTTCTTCATTCTGCTCCAAGGTGTCAATTTGATAGGTGGTGGTCTTTTTCTTCAGATTGACCAAGTCCTCTTGCTCGGCTGAAGTATAATAACATTCCCTCCCCACTTTTTGATCACCGTTTACTACGTCGACTCCGAAGTGAGTAGGTAACTTTAGACATTGGTGGATAATGGATGGTAAAACTTCAAATTTGTTCAAACCTACTCTACCTAGAATCACATTATAGGTTCATTGGAAATTCTTATCAAGAACGAAGAACCTTATCTTTTATGTTCGACTGACTATCCAAGTATCGAATAACACCTCCAATTTCATAGTTCCTAAGGGATAAAATTTTTCCCCCGAGAAACCAATCAAGGGTCAATGGTATGGTTCTAGTTGACTAGGCTTCAATCCTAGGCTTTGGAAGTAGTTATAGAACATGATATCTGTAGAACTTCCATTTTCTATCAAAACTCTAGCAATTATGGCTTCCTGGATTCTAAATTTGATGACTAATGGCTCATTATGGGGATATAGTACCCCAGAGAGATCATTTTTGGAGAAGCCGATGACAAGCTTGTCTTTATTTACTTTCTCGGGCCGATTATTTCCATCATTCAAATTGATGCGTTGTATGTAGGAGCAAGTGTGTGCGTCATTTAAGTAAGCTTTCCTCTAGGAAAACTGATCTCCCTTCTAGCATCTCCACCTGCGAAGACATGACAATCAAAAGAACCAAAGATTATCATAGCTACCTCAATTTCTAGTTGTTTGGGATTCTTAGGCATGTCTGGATCATCTTTATAATCATCCTTATGACCTCGATTCTTGTCATCCCTAGGCTTACAGGGGGAATTTGACCTTTCTCTTATCTCTTGGCTTTAATGACGATCAATAAACTTGTTCAGCTTTCCTCGGCGAATGAGATATTCAATTTCGTTCCTCATAGCGATGCAATTACCAATTGTGTGCCCATGATCCTTGTGAAATTCATAATACTTGGATTTATCTCTCATGTTGGGAGGTGCTCTTAGCATCCCAGGCCATTTTAAATCTTTATTGTGCCTAATTTCTTCGAGGATATGATGGATATTGACCATTAATGGAGTATAAGCTTTATATTTTTTGGGCTTATCCTCTTTCATCTCTTTTTGTTCTTTCTTTTCTGCAGGTTTGGTCGTCGAGGTTTTCTTCATAGCCATCGCTTCCTCGTCATTCATAATTATCCTAGCCTTGGCCATAAGTTCTGTCATGATTATAGGGGGATTTTTTTCCAACACATAATATATTTTTTCTGAAAATAACCGACATATTAAGGTTGTGATGGTTGTCTTTTCCTCGTAATCAACCACTTCTAGTTTCTCATTATTGAAATGAGTGATGTATTCCCTGGTGGTCTCACCTGCTCGCTACCGAACACTTAGAAGATGAGCTACTCTCTTAACAATCTTGGCCCTAAAGCAGAAATTGCTGATGAACAACTCGACAAGTTGATTAAAGGTGGAGATTTGTCCTCAGGGCAAGTTATTATACCATATCTGTGTTGAACCACTGATGGTGCTTGAAAAAGCTCGACATCTCATTTCATCAGGAACAGAATATATATCAGCTACAGCCTAATATTGCTCAATGTGCAAAACTGGGCCAGTCTTACCATCATATTTAGGGGTAACCACTGGCATCTTAAACTTGGATGGGGGAGGAAAGTTAATAATCGATTGGATAAAAGGAGACCCTTTAAAAAAATTGCGTTGTAATTTATTCTTTACTTTGGCCATCTCCCCTAACCGATCTTTCAATCATTGAATTGACCCTTTCCATGAAGGGTTTTCAGCTTTAGACCTATTAAAAGAAGCTCTGCCATCTCTTCTATGCGTTTGTGTTGCTTTTTTATCAAAAATTCTGCTCGGCACGCAAAGATCCTCGGGCTCTTATACTAGATCTAATCGGCCTTTCATGATGTTCAGTATGGTGTTCTTTAAATCAAGATGGTTCTTGATGATATCTTCTATTTACTTGTGTACCCAGACGATCAAAGGCCAAAGCTTTAACCTTTCCAAGGCACTTAGTCGTTCAGGAGTGAGAGAGAAACCATCGTAGTAATCCGTTGATATAATTGATGAAGTAGCTCCTGGGCAATAGGACCTATCACATGAAGACCTAGAATAACTATTATGGTTATTCCAAGGGGGAGGAGATGGAATTTCCATTTGATAAGATGGATCAATAGGAGGCCTAGATTGAGCAGCAGGCCTGGCTTGTAAGGCTTAAGCCAATTGCCTCATAGTTTCCTGCATCGTTTCTTGCCCTTTGGCAAGATTGATCAGAATTCCATTTAGATCTGCGGTGCTAGGTGGATCATTACCTCCAGCAACATTACTGCTTTCAGGAATTTCATTCATCTCATGCTATCCTTCAGGAAGACTAAATGAATAGGTTTGGTAGAGAACGATGATAGACAAACGTTCCCATAGATGGCAATGATAAGCACCCAAAACTGTATAATTTATCCCCGGAATAGATGTACTTTAGTTGCTAATTCTCGGTAATATGGGTCTTATGTGCTTAAATGTTTATCTTGTAGGTCAATTGTGCGTTGCAGAGTTCAAGCGTTTAAATCAAAGCAATTGCGCATAAAATGGAGCTAAATTACCAAATTTCTTGAGCGTAAGCCTAGCCTAAACCTGCCTTAAACCGTGTGTGTGTTGAGTTTGTGTCATTTTATTATTTTTTAGATTTTTAGTTTGAGTCATTTCTATTTTTTAGGATTTATTTTGTATTTTATAAGTTTCATTTTCTATTTTTCTATTTTTCTATTAGTATAATTTTATTTTATTTTGATTTTTATTAATTTTTAATTTTTAGTTTTATTAGGATTAGATTTTTTTAAGGATTTTATTTAATTTTTTATTTTTATTGATTTTACATTTAATTAGAATTTTAGTTTTAGTTTTATTAGATTTTATTCTTATTTTTATTTTCATTTCTTTTTAGTTTCAATTTTATTTGAGTCTTTATTTTATTTTAGAATTATATTTTATTATATTTTTATTTTATTTTATTAATTTTATTTTATTAGTGTTATTTTTTAAGTGTCCTAATTAAACACACACACAACTCCCCTTATCCTAATATCACTCACATACACCTCTACCTAAATGCCTACACCCTCACCACACCAAATCAACCCCACTTAATCTTCCCCACCAAAACCCTCATCCTCACCACACTCCCATACACCCCCTACACCAAATCATTCCCTCTCATCTTCTCCAACAAACTCAAACGCCATTAACCTCACCACTCTCTCTCATCAAACCCAACCACCTGCACATACCCCCAATTCCCGAAACCTCCACCACCATACCATCTCACATGTGACCCCAGCTGGCGGTTCCCCCAACCTCCATTCCCTCCAGCCTCTCTCTCTCGACCCTTACCCGACACCTAACCCCGTCGGCGTCCTCCTCCTGCGCCGGTGTTCAACCCCTCGACCAGTCCGTGACCAGCTCACCTTTCCATCTCCTCCATTCCGGCGATGACCCAACCCAAAAGCCTCGGTCCAATTCCAAACCCACTTCCATGTTAGACCCATTTCCCATTCACTCGATTTCTTCACCTGTGCATCCAAAAAAAACAAACCCAAGACCAAATAAACCCAAAGCCATTTAACCCACATGTCTAAACCTCTTATACCCATTTACCCAAAATTTCCCCAACACATCTCCCACATGCACACTTGTGTGCATTACCCACATTACCCTCAATAACAAATCAGATTATATCCTCACACCTCACCTTTCCACATGACCTCACCATAACCACATGCACTCTTCTAATTCCTAAAATACCCTCACCTTTATTCCAAAACCTCTCCCCATTTTATCCTACACCATGAACCTTCCAAAAATGCCCCTTAACTCCATGTGTGCCATGCCTACTATATATTGAAGATGAAGACCCCAATTAAAAAAAAGCTTTTGGAGAGAAGAAGACTAGAGAGAGAAAATTGTAGAGAGAGTTAGAGTTTTTGAGTTAATTTTTTTTAGAGAGAATTTTTTTTTAGCGTGTGTAACTATTAAAAAATTGTTGTTGAAGAATTGAAGTCTAGTGCTATTTCAAGAGGAATTTTGGTTTGATCATCTCTTCCTTAATTTTCATTACATGCTTTTAATTGTTTCTAATTTTTATTGGATGATGATTATTGTTGATGTAAAAAACTAGATTACTCTAATTATTTAATCACAGATAAATAAATAAGACAAAAGATTTTAAAGTGGTTCAGCCTTATATGAATGGCCTACATCCACTGTTATGTTATTGCTGAGTGTTTGGGAATTCTCGATTACAAGTGCTATCAAGAAATTCCGGTCCCCCTTGAATGAGGGTGATACAAGGTATTTATAGCCCTTAGGCTGTACATGAAAGGGTGTTACATTAAATTATACACATATGAAAGGGTAATTCATTTAATGTTCTTCAAACGTGCGCGTCAAGATGATAAGCATTCAATGAATAGTTGAATTGTTGATTATCTGGCAATTAATGCTGTGGTCGAGGTGCAGCTCGAACCGCCTTAGTTGCTCATCGTCCAAGAGTTCCTCGGAGCATTGGAGTTCCTCGGAAGGTAAGAGTACCTCGGAGGGTTGGAGTTCCTCGGAGTATACTTGTTGCTCGGAGTGAGTATGTTGGTCGGGGAAACAATCTTCCTCGTTACTATTGCGCCACGTAGATTGACACGTGTCTTCTTATTATTCGTCCACATCAGCATACTAATTTTGGTATCAACAGAAGCCCCCAATGTTTCATATTTCGAACTTTGAGGAGTATGGAACATTCTTTCTCGGTATATGGCAATATTAAATGGCCTTCCTGGGTTTTAGGAGTCTTTTCTTCATATTTGAATTTCCTTCCAAATTCGCAGAATCCGCCTTTTTGCCTTTTCATGAGCGCTTCGATCTTCGTGCATTTTTTGTCCTTTTAGCCGCCGGTAGCGCAATAGTTTCTTTTATGTAATCATTTCTTTCGCTGGTTCCCAAGGCAAAGTATTTAAACTTCAGAGGCAATCCCATCGTCTTCTACCTTTTCAATTTCCGCTTTCGAGTTTTCTAAAGCTTTTCTCTCTCTTGTGCGTTTATTTCCTCCTTCGTTTGTCAACAGATCTCCTTTTTCCCTGTAAGCTCTTCTTCCTTCTTCTTTTATTCATCATGGTTTACATTATCGAATCTCTTGAGAAGTTCCGCTCTGACTTCTCTATTCCTTCTTGGGTAACTTTGGAGGTTCTTTCTGAACCTTCAAGTTATTTTGATTTGGCTGAGGGACACTGGTTCCCTAGCCTATTTATTGCTGAATGTGGATTTTCTTTTCCACCAAATCCGTTATGTTTAGAGTTTTGTCAGTACTTCGACGTTGTCCTTGCAAAAATAGCCCCCAACACATGGAGAATAGTTAATGGGGTACATAGGTTAAATCAAACTCATGGAACTCGTATAGGAATTCCTGAGATTATGTACTGCTACAGATGGGCTGTTTTAGACAACATTTTTTATTTAAAAACTAGGTTTTTGAATAGGGCCTTAGTAGTCAACCTCCCTGATGCCAACATGGATTATTTTGAACACGGGGTAGTTATAAAAAATTGGCAACATGCCCCTTTGGTTGGAGATGCAGTATATGAGGGTCCCAGATGCCCCCCCCATATGGCAATGGGATAGGTCATTTTCATCTTATTTTGTTTTTGAAATTATGATTTCATGGTATTTGATAAAATGTATGACTGATATTTCAATATGTTTTTGTTTGCAGTTGACAACAAGAGAAAAACTCCTAAAGAATCAGAAGTTAATATAAGGCAATTGAAACATATCTGGAGTTTGCATCAGAGAATTGCAGACGAGCACATCAGGTCTGCTTCATACTTGTTGCAGTATAGGAGCTATACGTCGTCCTTTACTGCTCGTCCTGTGGTCAGCATCAGTGATCCAGTGCAAATTCCTGAAGATTCTGATCCGGAATCTCATATTCCTTTGAGCCAAAAAATGGGCAAGAGAAGAGTTCCCGCTCTCTTCGAGGAAACTTCCTCTGCTGGGAAGAAAAATAAGGTTGATGTCCAAAAAGGGACAAAGAATAAAGATGTCACCTCTCCTGTTGCTTCTCAGAAGGCTGTCGAGAAGCCCCTAGTGGCTCCTGTGCAGAAGGATGCACCTGTTGAAGTAACCACTATCTCACCAACCAAAAGTTCTTCTTTGGTTGAGGTTGTTGAAAAGGCACCGAGGAGGCTGAGGAAATCCTCCTCGGTCAGTATTTCTGGAGCTATTCCCCAGCTCCCAGCTGGTGGAGATGGTGTTCCAATCAGTGTTCCTCCGAGCTCTATGATGAGCTTGGCAAAATTTTCACCCATTCCCGATGTGCAAGGTACTGAAGAAGACCTTACTCGGGATATGGTTACTTCTCTGGCTGCTCGTCATGTTGCTTCAGTAAGTATCTCTACTCTGAGTTTTTCATATTTTCCTTTGTTATTTCCCATATTTATTTCTGATATCATTTCCCTTTTCTGATTACAGTTGACGAGCTATTTCAATATAATCCTTAAAAAGGATGAAGCGATCAAAGCTTCTTGCTCCTCGTCCACTATGGAAGGAGCACTGGAGAAAGCTATTAAATCTGTGAGTGAATCTCGTCAGAAGTATGACGAATATAAAATTGAATGGGAGAAGAAGTTGGCTGCGTCTGATGCAGAGAAAGTACAACTGGGCAATAAGGTGAAGGACTTGGAGAGAGAGAATAAAGACTATGCCGAGAAACTTTCAGGCTTTGGGGATCTGGAGAATAAACTGAAGTCAGCTGAGGAAGAGTTGACACTTCTGCGCGAAGCAAATCGTCAGAAGGAGGAGTTGGAGGCCAAGCTGAAAGCCTCCGAGGACCTTCTATCCGTGAAACTCTCCTCGGAGAAGATGAAGAGAAAAACGGCTGTGAAGAAATCCTTTCGGACTGGTTGGGATAAAGGATGGGATAGGGGGTAGCTGCAATGATGACCCAGGTGAATTATGGAAGTTTGAAATTCTTCCATGATGGTTGGGTTGCTGCCTTGCAGGAATTGAAGGTGAGCGAGGACTCTGAGTTATTTCAACAACATCTCCCTGGTCCTCCTCCAGTTATTGAAGACGAAGATGAAGAAGAGGCTGCATCTGAAGAATCTTCAATGACAGGGGGTGATCAAATCCTAGTTCCACCACCCAACCAGACAGCCACCGAGGAGATTTCTTCATTACCTACTCCTCCAGAACAAGTCCCAGCTTCTACCAATCAAATCAATGTTCCCACCGAGCAACCAAGCTCCTCGTCCCAGCCTCCCGAGAAAGTCTTGGGAGACAAGGAAAAGGTGTGAAGTTGTTCGGTACTATCTTTCTATTTTTCTTCTTACTTGTACTTCTGTATTCCAAATGATGTAATCTTGTTGATGATGTAATAAAATCACATCTTTTTGTTCCTCTACATTGTTGATACTCTGTCTGTTTTTATTTATTAACTCTTGCCTTCTCCTCTTTATTAGTTTATGGCTAGAATGGAACTGATATCTTCCCATGATACAAAGCTGATGCAACAATGCCGTGAATATTATAAAGCTGGTCATACAGACCTGAGTGTATCAGAGATTGCCGACATCCTTGGCCATGATGCCTCAGAGCAAGCAATTGAGGCTTACAGGTACCTGAAGGATTTACTTGATCGATCTGTGGCCAATAATGTGGCATACTACGAATTGATCGAGGAACTTCATTATACTTTAGAAGATCTTCAGAATCAACACAATGAATCAACTGCCTTGTTGTACAAGGAGTATGAAAATAGATATCAACAGCTTTCTTCTGATACAGGCCATAAAAAGATCATTGCTGGATACGATGTCAGGGAGAGAACCCTAAAAGGTGAAGTTGAGGCCTGCAGACAGATCGCTGAGCTGCTGGAACAAGAGAACAATAATTTGCAGAAAAAATTAGCACAATATGAGTCTGCAGCTTCGTCCTCCACTGCCTTGGTACCGGTCACTGATGAAGGATTCTCATTCTTAGAAGTTGAGAACGCCAAATTAAGGCAAGAATTGGATACTTTAAGAAAGTCTGGTGTTTCTGCTACTGCTCGGGGACGAGGAAGAGGTTCTCGTGGGCGAGGAAGAGCTTCCCAGGATGTTAACGAGGAACGAAACACTTCAGTTGCTCGGGGAGGATCAAGAACACCTCGTAGTATTGGAGAAGCTCGTACTCTGTCAACATTGGAAACTCAAGCGTACCAGTTGAACGCAAAAGATCGGGCTTTGTCTGAGATGTCCCAGAAAATCCTGACTTTGGAAGATCAACTTACTGCAACGAAGTCAGCTTTACATACCAAGGACCTTTTCACCAAAAACCTCCGTGAACAATTGGATAGATTAACCTTCCAATTCCATAAACAGCCCAGGGAATTTTGGAATGCAGGCTATAATGAGGCCCTTTATCATTTGGATGCTCGCATTGAAAATGCCAATAATGAAGGTTATAAACAAGGCTGGCTGAATGCTTTATGTGTATTAAAGCTCGAGTAAGGACATTTTTTGTGGTACTACTACGAGCCTGGAGTGCTTGACTTGCTTGTGCCACCTTTCAAGTTGGACATGGAATGGATACCAGCTCGCGCCATTCCTCGGAGCTTGATTGCGAATTATCTTGGTGACTATAACCTTCATTCTCAAATTGACGTATCTCGTCCCGAGCATCTCTTGGATACTCCTTCATTAATGAATGTCAGAATGTTGAAGGACTTGAATTTTATCAATTCTTCTCATACATTAAATGATCCTCCTGCTAGCGAGGAACCTGTATCGAAGGCTGAAGGGAAAAAACCAATAGAATAGGATTTTCAATGTAATAGTTAGCACATATATGTAACTTGTAATTTATTTTAATGAAAGACTTTCATTTTCTGTTTGCAAATCTGTATTGCTATTCTTTTGTACTTGTCTAACACTTTTACATTTGTGCATATGTATCTGTTAAAAAGATAACAATATTGTGTTGTTCATCAACCAACTTAGTAATAAAAATTGCAAGTATCAATGTTGCTCAATCACTTAATAATAAAGTAATGAGTATAAAATGTTTAAAATGTTTCCAACCAACCAAGGTTGTTAAATTGTGTTTGTCGACCAACTACAGTTGATGGGTTTTTATCCCCGACCAACCATACTTGGTAAATTTTTTCATAAAATGTGTCCGACCAACCAAGGTCGATAATTTATCCTCGTCGACCAACTACAATTAGTTGGGTGTTGATCACCGACCAACTATACTTGGTTCAGTTTGGAATTTTTTGTGTTTTCTGGAATGATTTTACCTTCCGACCAACATAAGTTGGCATATTTTGTTTCTTAACCAACCAAAATTGGCATTTTTAAGAATGTTGTTCTTGCCCTTTTACCAACCGGAGTAGGTCATGGGTTTGAACTATCGGGTTCTTTCGAACTATCTTGTCCACAAGCTTTTTTACCAACCGAAGTTGATCACGCAAGTGTACGCCTCCTAACCAAATGAGTATAATTTGTTCTCGCTATTTTACCAACCGAAGTTGATCACGCTCGAACTATCAGGTTCTTTCGAACTATCTTGTCCACAAGCTCTTTTACCAACCGGAGTTGATCACGCAAGTGTACGCCTCCTAACCAAAGGAGTATAATTTGTTCTCGCTATTTTACCAACCGAAGTTGATCACGCTCGAACTATCAGGTTCTTTCGAACTATCTACTAGTTATTTTACCAACCGGAGTTGGTCACGCTAGCGTATGTCTCCTAACCAAAGGAGTATAGTTTGTTCTTGCCCTTTTACCAACCGAAGTTGGTCGTGGGTTTGAACTATCGTCTTCTTTTTGCTGTTGAACAGCGTAGTGCACAACACTAGTATTCCCCGAAAAACTTTCAAACAAAGGAGAGAAAAAATTGTGAAACATCATCGTTTTATTCATGTTGATGGAACTGCTGTACATTTTACATTACTTATAATACTTGCGAAGGTGTTCAGCATTCCAAGCATTCTTGAATTCCTCTCCTTCTAGAGTTGCTATTCGGTAAGTTCCTGGTCGAACAACTTCTGTAACTCGATAAGGTCCATGCCAGTTTGCTTCCAATTTATTGTGCTTCTGAATGACCTTCTTTAGCACATAATCTCCTTCTTTTAAATCGCATTTCTTCACCCTCTTGTTGTAAAACAGAGTTGTTCGTTGTTGATAAGCAGCATTCCTAATGGCTGCCTCTTCTCGAACCTCCTCGAGCATATCCAAATCCAGTCTTCTCATCAAGTCACTGACTGGGGAATTGAAATTCAGCACTCTGTGTGTTGGTAGACCCAACTCGGCAGGTATTACAGCCTCACTTCCAAATGCCAGCATATATAGTGATTCTCCAGTCGCTGCTCGGGGAGTTGTTCGGTAAGCCCACAATACTGATTGTAGCTCATTAATCCAGTTAGCTTTAGCTTCACTTAGCCTCTTCTTCAAACCATTTAGCAGTGTTCTGTTCGTTACCTCTGTCTGCCCATTGCTTTGAGGATGACCTGGTGCTGAATGGGTCTTCAGGATGTTTGATTGTTGGCAATAGGCAGCAAACTCCTCGTTGTCGAATTGTGTTCCATGGTCTGTGATGAAGGCATGAGGGAGACCATATCGACAGATGATATTCTTCCAAACAAACTGGTATACCTTCTCGTACGTCATATCGATAAGGGGTTCAGCTTCTACCCACTTAGTAAAATAATCTACTGCGACGACGAGGTACTTGAATCTTCCTCGGGTGGTTGGCAGTGGTCCAACCAAATCAATTCCCCACATGGCAAATGGCCAAAGGGAAGTTATGGGTGTCAACAATGCTTGTGGAGTTCGTCGGATGGAGGAAAAACGTTGACACTTGTCACATTTCTTAGCATAGGCTATACAATCAGCCCTCATCGTCGGCCAGTAGTATCCTTGAGTCATCACCCTTTGCAAAAGTGTTCGACCTGCTACATGAGCTCCACAGGACCCTTCATGGATTTCTTCAATTAATTCTTTCACCTCGGAAGGATGTACACATCTTTGCAAACCTGCCATAATTCCTCGTCTATACAAAATACCATTAGTTAGTACATACCGAGCAGCTTTATACTTCAATTTCTTGGCAGCGAGCTTATCTTTCGGTAATTCTCCTTCTTCAATATATACCCTGATGGGATCCATCCAAGATGGTCCCAGATCAAGGGTGATAATGTTCATCGTCAGGTTTTCATCTATGCTCCGACTTTCTAGTACTTCAATTGGTATTGTTCTTCGCAGCTCGGTACGAGTAGCTGATGCTAGTCGGGCCAGTGCGTCTGCTCGTGCATTCTCTATTCTTGGTATTCTGATTAACTGAATCGCATCAAATTCTGCCAATAACCCCATTACCTTGGCATGATACTTGACCATTAATTCTCCTTTAACTGCATATGTTCCCATCATTTGATTCACAATCAATTGAGAATCACTGAATACCATCACTTGTTGCACTTCCATAATTTTTGCTAAATTAAGACCTGCTATCATGGCCTCATACTCAGCCTCATTATTGGAGGCTTTGAATTGGAATCGTAAGGCATATTCCATGTCAATCTCGTCTGGGGTGTTCAAAATAATTCCTGCCCCACAACCTGCTGTGCAAGATGAGCCATCTATATATAATCTCCATATGGGTAACCCGTCTTCAAATTCCTTATCTGATAGAGTTCCTCGGTGAAATATTTGTTGCTTCCTTTCATCCTCCCCTGACACTTTTCGCTCCTCGTTGACCATCTCTTCTCGCTCTTTTACCAACCGGAGCTGGTCTGAGTTCGAAGTTGATGATCCTCCTACATTCACAAGTTCTTTTACCAACCGGGGTTGGTCTGAGCTTATGTCTGTTGATTTTTCAACATCCACTTGTCCTTTTACCAACCGGAGTTGGTCTGGGCTCGTGTTTGTTGATCCTGTAACATCCACAGGTTGATCAGCGAGTAACTTTTGCTCCTCGGGGATATCAGGATAAGTAAATTCTGCTATAAAATCTGCTACAGCCTGCCCTTTTAGTGATGATCTGGGTTCATACACAATATCATATTCACCAAGCTCTATTTCCCAATACATTAGTCTCCCTGATTTCTCTGGTTTATGAAGGGCTTGTCGTAACGGCATGTCGGTATACACGACGATGGTATGGGCCTGGAAATATAGCCTCATTCTTCTACTTGCTTCAATTAATGCCAACGCCAATTTTTCCAACTTCGGGTACCTGATCTCTGCACCTCGGAAAGCCTTACTTGTGTAATAAATTGGCTTCTGGACTCCATTCTCCAATCTGATTAGTGCTGAGCTGACTGCATTCTCTGATACTGCCAGATATAAGTATAACTTTTCGCTCATCACTGGTCTGGACAGCAATGGAGGTGTTCCCAGATATTTCTTCAAGTCCTGAAAGGCTTTTTCACATTCATCATTCCACTCGAAAGTTTTTCGGAGTGTTTTGAAGAATGGAAGGCACCTATCAGTTGCTCGAGATACAAATATATTGAGCGCTGCAACTCGTCCTGTAAGACTATGTACCTCTTTCTTCGTTATTGGAGATCGCAACCCTAAAAGGGCTTTGATCTTTTCTGGATTCGCCTCAATGCCTCGCTGGTTGACGATGTATCCGAGGAACATCCCTTCTCGTACTCCAAATGTACACTTCGTCGGGTTGAGCTTCATTTGGTATTTATCCAGTTGATCAAAGGTCTGAGCTAAGTCAACTAGATGATCAGCAGTTTTTTTGCTCTTTGTCAGCATATCATCGACATAGACTTCCATGTTGCAACTAATTTATTCGGTGAAAACCTTGTTCATCAGCCGCTGGTATATTGCTCCTGCATTTTTCAAACCAAAAGGCATAACATTATAGCAATAAGTTCCCCTAGGGGTAATAAAAGAAGTACTTTCTCTGTCTTCAGGTTTCATTTTGATCTGGTTGTAGCCGGAGTAAGCATCCATGAAGCTGAGCAGCTCGTGCCCCGAGGTAGCATCCACTAATTGATCAATTCTGGGCAATGGAAAATGATCCTTTGGGCATGCCTTGTTAAGATCGGTGAAATCAACACACATTCTCCATTTATTATTTTTCTTTTTTACCATCACCACGTTTGCCAACCAGTCTGGATACTTCACGTCTTCAATGAATTGGGCTTTCTGGAGCTTCTCGACCTCCTCTTGTATAGCCTGATTCTTCTCGGGGCTAAATACCCTTCTTCTCTGCTTTATAGGCTTGATCTCCTTATTCACATTGAGCTCATGACATAAGAAGTTCGAATCTATTCCTGGCATGTCTTCATGACTCCATGCAAAAGTTTTCTTCCTGTTTCTCAAGAAAGTTATCAACTCCTGTTTTATTGAAGCATCCAACGTTGAACCTATCTGGGTTACTCGTTCAGGGTGCTCATCGTCCAGAATAACATTCTCTGTAGATTCTACCACCTGTCCTTTTACAAGTTGGGATTCATCTCGTGGATCCAGTGTTTCAATTTATGTACCTTCATCCACCTGGTAGGTAGTAGTCTTTTTTCTTAAATCTTCAAGCTCCTCTTGCTCGGCAGATGAATAATAGCTTTCCCGAGCTGCTTTCTGATCACCTTTCACAACTCCTACTCCAAAATTTGTTGGGAATTTTAAGCATTGATGTACTATAGATGGAACTGCTTCAAACTTCTTCAAACCAACTCTTCCCATGATGATGTTGTAGGCTGACTGCACATTCTTATCCATCACAAAGAAGCGTATTCTCTCTGTTCGACAAGCAGGCCAAGTTTCAATGAATATGTCCAACTTGATCGTCCCAAGTGGAAAAACTTTCTCGCCAGCAAAACCCAAAAGAGGTCTGTGATAAGGTTCCAATTGAGATAATTTTAAATTCAAGCTGTCAAAGCATGAATAGTACATGATGTCTGCTGAACTACCATTATCTACCAGCACCCTTGAAATCACTACTTCTTTCATCCTCATTTTGATCACCAAAGGATCGTCGTGAGGGTAAAGAACACCTGCCAGGTCATTTTTTGAAAAGCCAATGACCAGCTTCTCTTTGTTTACCTTCCTCGGACGATCCTCCTCGGCTAAATTTATTCGCTGAATGTACGAGCAAGCTTGTGCCTCTCCAAGGTAAGCTTTTCTTTCTGCAGTAAGGTCTCCTCCTCCTGCATCTCCTCCTGTAATAACATTACAATCAAATGCCCCAAAACGTATGGAAAATACCTCTCGTTCTGGTTGCCTTGGTTTCTTGGGAAGATCGGGGTCATCCTCGGCATCATCTTCATGTTCTCTCTTCTTTTTCTCCTCTGCTCGACGAGGAGATCTAGATCTCTCTCTAGTTCGATCATTATTTCTTCTTTCACCTCCCCGATCAACATACTTTGCTAGCTTTCCTCTTCGGATGAGTGTTTCAATCTCGTTCTGAAGAGCTATGCAATTCTTAGTCATATGGCCATGATCCTTGTGGAACTCGCAATATTTATCCCTGTTCCATCATCGGGGTCTGACCTCAGTTTCTTCGGCCACTTTACCTCCTTGCTATTCTTGATTTCTTCCAAAACATGATTAATACCCATTTTCAAGGGAGTATAATTATCGTATTTTTTCAGGACTTCCCATGACGACTTATTATTTCTGGAATGCTTGTCACCGTCATTGCCCTTATGCTCTTTATTCTTAGACTTGTCGACTTCCACCTTGGTGTCTTTATCCATATTCTTTTTTGCAGCCATAGCCTCCTCGGCATTCATGATTTTGGCCGCTTTTTCCATCAACTCTGACATAGTTTTAGGTGGATCTTTCGCCAAAGTGTAATACAACTTATTAGGCAACAAACCACTCATCAAGGCGGTGATTGCTATCTTTTCCTCATAATCTATGACTTCTAATTTCTCGTTATTGAAACGAGTTATGTAATCTCTAGTGCTTTCACCAGATTTTTGTCTAACTCTTAACAAGTGTGCTACTCTTTTGACTGGCTTTTCTCCAAAACAGAAATTGCCGATGAACAACTCGGCCAATTGAAAGAAAGTTGAAATCTTACCCTGAGGAAGATTGTTGTACCATATCTGGGCAGATCCGGTAAGAGTTCCCTATGCTAAGAAATATGACAAGTGTCAACGTTTTTCCTCCATTCGACGAACTCCACAAGCATTGTTGACACCCATAACTTCCCCTTGGCCATTTTCCATGTGGGGAATTGATTTGGTTGGACCACTGCCAACCACCCGAGGAAGATTCAAGTACCTCCTCGTCGCAGTAGATTATTTTACTAAGTGGGTAGAAGCTGAACCCCTTATCGATATGACGTACGAGAAGGTATACCAATTTGTTTGGAAGAATATCATATGTCGATATGGTCTCCCTCATGCCTTCATCACAGACCATGGAACACAATTCGACAACGAGGAGTTTGCTGCCTATTGCCAATAATCAAACATCCTGAAGACCCATTCAGCACCAGGTCATCCTCAAAGCAATGGGCAGACAGAGATAACGAACAGAACACTGCTAAATGATTTGAAGAAGAGGCTAAGTGAAGCTAAAGCTAACTGGATTAATGAGCTATAATCAGTATTGTGGGCTTACCGAACAACTCCCCGAGCAGCGACTGGAGAATCACCATATATGCTGGCATTTGGAAGTGAGGCTGTAATACCTGCCGAGTTGGGTCTACCAACACACAGAGTGCTGAATTTCAATTCCCCAGTCAGTGACTTGATGAGAAGACTGGATTTGGATGTGCTCGAGAAGGTTAGAGAAGAGGCAGCCATTAGGAATGCTGCTTATCAACAACGAACAACTCTGTTCTACAACAAGAGGGTGAAGAAATGCGATTTAAAAGAAGGAGATTATGTGCTAAAGAAGGTCATTCAGAAGCACAATAAATTGGAAGCAAACTGGCATGGACCTTACCGAGTTACAGAAGTTGTTCGACCAGGAACTTACCGAATAGCAACTCTAGAAGGAGAGGAATTCAAGAATGCTTGGTTTCTTTGGAAGATCGGGGTCATCCTCGGCATCATCTTCATGTTCTCTCTTCTTTTTCTCCTCTGCTCGACGAGGAGATGTAGATCTCTCTCTAGTTCGATCATTATTTCTTCTTTCACCTCCCCGATCAATATACTTTGCTAGCTTTCCTCTTCGGATGAGTGTTTCAATCTCGTTCTGAAGAGCTATGCAATTCTTAGTCATATGGCCATGATCCTTGTGGAACTCGCAATATTTATCCCCGTTCCTCGCATCGGGGTCTGACCTCAGTTTCTTCGGCCACTTTACCTCCTCGCTATTCTTGATTTCTTCCAAGACGTGATTAATACCCATTTTCAAGGGAGTATAATTATCGTATTTCTTTAGGACTTCCCATGACGACTTATTATTTCTGGAACGCTTGTCACCGCCATTGCCCTTTTGCTCTTTATTCTTAGACTTGCGGACTTCCACCTTGGTGTCTTTATCCATATTCTTTTTTGCAGCCATAGCCTCCTCGGCATTCATGATTTTGGCCGCTTTTGCCATCAACTCTGACATAGTTTTAGGTGGATCTTTCGCCAAAGTGTAATACAACTTATTAGGCAACAAACCACTCATCAAGGCGGTGATTGCTGTCTTTTCCTCATAATCTATGACTTCCAATTTCTCGTTATTGAAACGAGTTATGTAATCTCTAGTGCTTTCACCAGATTTTTGTCTAACACTTAACAAGTGTGCTACTCTTTTGACTGGCTTTGCTCCAAAATAGAAATTGCCGATGAACAACTCGGCCAATTGAAAGAAAGTTGAAATCTTACCCCGAGGAAGATTGTTGTACCATATCTGGGCAGATCCGGTAAGAGTTCCCGAGAATGCCCTACATCTCATCTCGTCGGGGACAGCATAGATGTCGGCAGCATCTTGATATTGCTCTATGTGAAGAACAGGATCTGTCTTTCCATCGTATTTGGGGGTCACCACAGGGGCTTTAAATTTTGACGGTGTTGGAAACTTTACAATGGCTTGGACAAAAGGTGTCCCTTGAACAAAAGTTCGTTGTAGGGGATTCTTCGCCTTAGCCATTTCTCCCAATCTATCTTCTAACCGCTGAAGAGATCCTTTCCACGCTTCATTTCTCTCCTCGGGCCTATTGGTTCGATCAATTGATCGTTCTGAAGTAGCCTCTTGAGATCTATCTTGATGAGCAGCTGGTCGTGATTGTACTGATCCTCCTGTTAGATCTGATGGTTGTCGAAAACTCCTCGACATGGTTTTAGGTGGACTCCTATTCCTCCTAGGGCCTAATCGGCTGAAAGGAGAGGCCCTACTTAACCTTTCCAATGCGCTAGCCCTTTATGGGGAAAGGGTGACACGTTGTTCAGTATCTGTAACCCGTATTGACGAAGTTTGTACAGGTTGATAAGAGAAATCATCTGATTCCTCATTACGATATGATTCAGTACGCCTGGATCGCGAAGAAAGTAAATAGGTTTGCCTTTGACCACTTCTATGCCCTGACTGTGCAGGTAACCCGCCATGAAGAGTTTGTATGAGTTGCCGCATCGTATCTTGCATGGCGATTTGTCCTTGAGCCAGATTTGTCATGATCCCGGCCAGATCTGGAGGTGCAGAGGGATTTGGTGGATTTCCAGCATTTCCAGCGTTTCGATTGCTAGATTCTGGGTTATCCGCCATTGGTGATGAATGATGTTTGGTGAAAAATGATAATAACAAATCGTTCCCACAGACGGCGCCAATCTGTTGATGTAAAAAACTAGATTACTCTAATTATTTAATCACAGATAAATAAATAAGACAAAAGATTTTAAAGTGGTTCAGCCTTATATGAATGGCATACATCCACTGTTATGTTATTGCTGAGTGTTTGGGAATTCTCGATTACAAGTGCTATCAAGAAATTCCGGTCCCCCTTGAATGAGGGTGATACAAGGTATTTATAGCCCTTAGGCTGTACATGAAAGGGTGTTACATTAAATGATACACATATGAAAGGGTAATTCATTTAATGTTCTTCAAACGTGCGCGTCAAGATGATAAGCATTCAATGAATAGTTGAACTGTTGATTATCTGGCAATTAATGCTGTAGTCGAGGTGAAGCTCGAACCGCCTTAGTTTCTCATCGTCCAAGAGTTCCTCGGAGCATTGGAGTTCCTCGGAAGGTAAGAGTACCTCGGAGGGTTGGAGTTCCTCGGAGTATACTTGTTGCTCGGAGTGAGTATGTTGGTCGGGGAAACAATCTTCCTCGTTACTATTGCGCCACGTAGATTGACACGTGTCTTCTTATTATTCGTCCACATCAGCATACTAATTTTGGTATCAACAATTATAGAGGGGTAATCACCCCATTCAAGGGGGTGATTGAAACCCTCATGAATCCAAATCAAATTAGTTTATAATTTTAATTTTGATAATTTCCTTTGAGTTGTATATTTGATCCCCACTTTATTTTCACATTGAGAAATGGAAAATCAACCTTGAGAAAGGTATGAAAATTTAATTAATATTTGATCAAGTGATTTAAGCTAGAGATAGACCTATCATTTGATTTTAATATTAATCTAATTTTCATCTACTCTTGATTTCATTCATTTCTTTCAATTTAAAATTAGTTGGACAAATTATTCCTAGGGGATAAATTGTTTGATTAATTTTAATTCAATTAGAGTAGTGCTTGTGGGAATTAAATTTGCTTTTCTAAAAGAGTATTTAATTAATTCATTAGTTAATGAGAATTAGCTTTTGAATTAATTAAATATTTTGGAAATTGATGAAATTAAAAGAATACAGATTTAGTTGATTTGGGGAATTGAGGGTGGATTTCTCTTCCCTTGAATATTTTTCTCTCATTTAATTACACTCTCACTCATTTCCATCACTCACTAGTATTTTTGTCACACTTTATTTTAGTTTGATTACTCTTATTTTTGTTGTTAGTCTTAGTCATATTCACTCATCCTCCAAATTGGTTTTAATATTGGAAAAGCATAAAAAAAATAGAAAAATATAAAGCACAAAAAAAAAGTTAGAAAAAGTGACTTGCACAAACTTTTCTCTTATGTGTTTCATCCTTGAAGTTGGTTCGATAATCCCTTACTTACCTCTATATTTTTAGTGTTTTATATTTGTTGTAGGTATTTGAGGATTTTGATTAGCTTGGTTCCATCGACGACATACATACAATATCAAGCAATAATCAAATGGCGCCGTTGCCGGGGATACAAAAAGTCATTTCTATCAAATGGCGCCGTTGCCACTTTGAGGAGTTCGAGGCACTCGAGAAGGAATTGTGCTTGTCGTTCATTTAGTTCATATTTTTCATTTTTTTTTTAGTACTACTTTTCATTTTCTTAGAAGTTGTGTATTAGGACCTTATTATATATTGGCTTGTATTGCGGTGCTTGGAGACACTAATTTTTTTTTTTTAAATTGTAATAAAAGAAGACAAGCGTGATAGGGAAACCGGACAAGGTAGAGAGAGGGCGTCCAAAGGCGAGGATTTATAAGCCTCTCTATCTTGGGTCGGTAGGACTCCTGGGGATGACTGAGATTGGTGTTTTCTCCCCCCGGTCGACTCAACATTTTCGGCACCCCACGGCCTAAAAACCGTGGGAGGTACATTTCTAAACCCTCGCGCCCTCTTGTTAGCGAGTTCATATCTTGTGTGCTCCTCCGTTCTCTTGTGTGAATTTAATTCTTGCATTTAATTTTGAATGGAATGATGAATTAAATTGACTAAGACCTACGCCCGGTCACTCACGAGAAGGGATTTCATCACCCAACTCAATCACTTATCATTTGTGTGCTACCCTAGCCATCACTAATTTAAAATCAATCAACTAGATAGCCCCATAGGATACGGTGTTCGTAGGCCCCTTTTTGATCATTTTGACTTGTAGGATAACCCGTAGAGTCCTCTCCACCGGGAAAACCCTCGAACGGTTCGCTTTGCGGCACGGAAGTGTCCAGGGAAACTGGGTTTTAAGTGCGGCTGCCCAGTAAAACGGGTTTGTGTTGTCCCCAATGTTGTACCGGCCGATCGTTTTGTCGTAGTAGCCTTGTTGAGAATTTCTATGGCAAGCCTCTTGGCATTTTGTGATTAAAGTAGGAACACACATTTTGCAAAAGGCGATTACTCATATAAATTCCGTGTTTTTATCGCCCGCGGATTTCATTAAAATTTGACGACCCCTCTCATTAATTTTCAAGATAAAAAATTGGTTATGTGCTAGTAGGGATTTTTCCTTTACTTGTGTGTGTCCAATTCCTTTTTTTCGGTATTCCGTTTTAGTGAATTCGTCCAAATTCTTAGAGTCCAAAATTTTCCCCCACCTTTTCTCTTCTAAAAAAATCAAAAAAAAAAAAATATATATATATATATATATATATATATATATATATATATATTCTTTTCTTATTTTGTAAAAAAAAAACTCCAAAAAATATTTTCTTTCTTTCCAAAACAAATACAAAACTCCAAAAATATTTTCTTTTCCAAAAAAATCTAAAAAACCAAAAAGAATCCCTCTTTGCATGTCCACATGGAACCGAGTTAATCATCGATTAATTCGCTCACGTAATCTTTCTCCCGTCTCTTCCACATTAGGAGAACCAAATGTTCCCCTTACTTCTTCCATTCCACCGATCACTTTGAGTTGTCCCCGAGTTGACATCTCTAATCCCATCATTCATCCACCTACCATGGCTGAAGAGCATGCCTTAAGGGACTATTTTGCCCCGATAACGACCACCCCACCATCTTGCATAGTTCTTCCACCCACCCCGGCGGATCAATTCGAAATTCGCCCGGCGACCATTTCCATGTTGCCCAATTTCCATGGTCTTGAGCATGAGTCTCCATACACTCACTTGCGAAAATTTCTCACGGTTTGCGCTACTTTCAAAAATCAAAACTTAGATGAAGAAAATGTTCGTCTTCGCTTGTTTCCATTTTCTCTCCATGATAAAGCATCCATGTGGCTACATTCCTTGTCACCGGATTCTATCCATACATGGGAACAACTTGTAAAGAAGTTCATGTCTAAGTTTTATCCCATAAGTAAGACCAATGAGGTGCGCCAAGCCATTCAAGATTTTCGCCAAAAGCCCACCGAGCAATTTTGTGAAGCATGGGGCCGTTTTCAAGATTATATCAATAGCTGATCACATCATGGTCTCGAGAAAAGTCGCCTCGTTCATAGTTTTTACAATGGTCTCATTCCTTCCACTCGCACCATGATTGAGTCCATGCACAAAGTCAAATTCATGCACTTAACTCCCACTGCCGCCTACAATTTTCTCCTTGAATTAGGCGATGACTCCCAAGATTGGGAGGGCACCAATGAATTTTTTAGATCCGAGCCACCACGAGTAGGTAGAACTTATGAGGTTAAAAATTATCCCGATTTTAAATCCTTGCTCCATGGCTTAAACACTTTGACTAAGACTGTTGATGCTCTCAGTTGTTCTCTTTCTAAACAAGTGATGAATGTTAACGAGTCTAGTCCTTCTTGCCATGTCTGTTTAAATCATGATCATTTATCTCATTTGTGCCCCCTTATTCAAGATGATACCGAACCCACTCTAGCCCAAGCATGTGCCTTTGATACCATTCGAAAACCCGCACCACCGTCGTTTACTTATAATCCGAATAATAGGAACCATCCCTATATTTCTTATAAGTATGACAATCACCTTGATCCATCACAACCAGAACAACATGTTGGTGGTCCACCAGGGTTTGATCAAAACCCGAAAAGGCAACATCGCCCTCCTATCCAACGCCACCATGCTCCTTACCACCAACAAAACCATCCATCATCCTTTGTCCCCCAAGGAGGACCGTCCCACCCCAATCATCAAATTGTCCCTGTCCCACCTCCGTCCTACGAGTATTCCTAGCCGCTTAGTTCTAACCGAGAGTTGGTCCCCCAACCCCCTTATGCCCCTCCACCTCCATCATCCACCTCCTCTATTGAGAATCTTCTCACTCAATTCATCACGACTCAACAACAAACCACCCAAGTACAGACTCAATCCATCCAACGGCTTGAGCAACGTCTTAATCAGTTTGATTCTGAGCGAGAGAAAGGTCGTTTTTCGAGTCAACCCATTCCTAACCCTAAGGGGAATGTAAAGGAGTCGGCTTATGAGGTTGGATCCCCTTCCACTACACCCACATACCAAGCGGACATGAAAGCGGTGAGTACTTTACGATCTGGTAAACAGGTTGACAATGGTGTTGATGCTCCATGTGATGTTCCCATCCCACCCACCCAGAATTGCCCATTAGAACCACTCCATAAGGTCCCACCACCCCATAAACTCACTGACAAGAATGCTTCCAAACCTACTGAGGCCACCACTGCTTGTGTCCCTAAAGCCCCCTTCCCTCATAGGTTGGCCCCAACAAAGAAAGCTCAACAATTTGATGAGATCAAGCAAGTTTTTTAGAATGTTCACATAAACATTCCATTCCTCGCCGCGATCCAACAAGTTCCTTCTTATGCAAAATTCTTGAAGGACTTATGCACTGTCAAGCGACGGACGAATGATCCTCGTGATGCCTTTGTCACTGAACAAGCCATGTCCCTCATCCATGAGAATGGTATTGTGAAATATAAAGACCCTGGTCGTCCCACTGTCTCTTGCATGTCAGGAGATCAATTCTCTACTCAGGCTTTTCTTGATCGGGGAACTAGTGTTAATTTGTTACCTTACTCTCTCTACCTCGAGTTAGGTTTACAAAACATGAAACCTACACGGGTTACTCTTCAACTTACAGACCGTTCTATGAAAGTGCCTAAAGGAATCGTTGAAGATGTTTTGGTGAAAGTGTCTGACTTTTACTACCATGTGGATTTCATAATCTTAGACACTCCTGCTCCCGACCCAACCAATATTCCTATCATTTTGGGTCGCCCCTTTTTGGCAACTGCCAATGCCATCATCAATTGTCGAGATGGGTCAATGAATCTTTCTTTCGGCAACATGACCGTCGAAGTCAATATTTTCCACCTCATGCAACAACCGACTGATGTTGATTCCATTGAGGAGGTATGCATGATTGACTCCTTAGTCCAAGAGATTTTGGATACCACCTACCCAGAAGATCATATCCACCAATGTTTGGCTCACTTTGGGTCCGACTTTGATATTGATTCTTCCATCTCTGAGGTCAATGCCTTGTTAGATTCTACACCACTGCTGGACACTTCCACTTGGGTTCCTCCATTTGAGCCTCTCCTTGTCGATACTCTTCTTTCTGTGGATGACCCAGTCAACCCGTGTCTCGATATTCTCCCGGACTTTATTTCTGCGTCTGAGTCCGATGCCTCTCCTGAGCCACCACCTAGTTTGGAGCTTAAGCCATTACCTGCTGAGCTGAAGTATACCTTCTTAGGCCCAAACCAACATCACCCCGTCATTATTGCTTCTGACTTGACACCGGATCAAGAAGAGCAATTGGTCCACACTCTCACTCAACATAGCACTGCTTTAGGTTGGACCATTTCTGACATTCAAGGTGTCAACCCCAATGTCTGTAGCCACCGCATTCATTTAGAAGAGAATGCCAAGACCTCTCGTGAGCCACAACGCCGACTCAATCCGGCAATTAAAGAGGTGGTTTTTTTAACATTTCAATGAATAATAAAAAAAAATCAATGATTTCTTTTGCTATTTAAAAAAAAAACATGTCAAAATATGTGAGTTTTTAAACTGCTTAAAAATTAACAGATTTTGACTTATTTTTTAATATAGTAAAAAAACCATTTTGAGTTGATTTCTTTTATGGGTTCGCTGAAATGTTTAAAACCACAAACAAATCAGCCTAAAAAAACATTTTTTTTACTATTTTTTAAATATGGGAGGCTCTTACGGACCCCCATACGGCACTTTTTTTGCTATAAATATATATATGAGCCTTCGACACTACATGCAACTTTATCTATGCATCCGAGAGCCTCCTACGGTATTACAGTCCGTAAAAGGCTCTCATATATATCACAGGAAAATCCCATACGAAGCCTGCCTCTTTCTCTCTATACATACATACATACATACATACATACATACACACACACACAAATATATATATATATATATATATATATATATATATATATATATATATATATATATATATATATATATATATATATATATATATATATATATATATTAAAAATGCACTGTTTAAATGTTTATTGCATTCATCTTTAAAATTAATTAAAAAATTTGACTTTCAAAGTCCAAAACATTGTTAAGATTGAGAAAAGTATATTTATCTTTCTTAATAAATTTAGATTTTATTATAATTAATTAATATTTAGTGCCTCCATAAATAAAAACGACACTACTCCTAAATAAGCATGACATGGATCCCAAATAAAAAGAAACCCAATAAAAATCCAACATATTTTCAAAAATAAATAATTATTTTTTATTCTAAAATATTTATAAAATTAATTATTTTTTATTCCAACATATTTTTAAAAACAGTTAATTTTGTATTTATATTTTATGCCATAATAATGGCATTAGCTTGATATAAAAAAATTATTTTTTAATGATTTTTATTTTCAAAATATATTCTTTAATTAATTTAAGAGATGAATGGGATGAGCTCTAAAAAACTAAAGTTTTTGAATATTAAAGTTAGTTTCTTGTTTTCAAATTTAAATTAAGTTATTGTTATATATTGTTTAACTATTAAACATTAAATTGAACATTGAAATCGCTATTTTTGTATATTTGTTAATATATAAGAGTCGTGGGTGCTTATTCATAAAAATATGATTGGACTTGTTTTTCCCAAGTGAAAGGTAAAACATTTAGTGTTGAAAGCTATCTCCTTTAGTTTCTACGTGGAGCTCATATGAAACTTTGATTGTAAAGTTGGTTGTCCACATATGAAATTCAGTTGCAATATGGTCTCAATATGCGGTTCATCTAAAACCATTCGATTGATTAACCTCATCCTCATTCTCCATCATCTCCCTAAATTCATGAGTTTCCATCAATGTTGTCGTTTCCCCCAAATTTAATTTGGATTTCAACTCCACCTTCTTGGATTTCGAAATACCATTTTCTAAATCTTGGGATGCCGAATCTTGGGAGGAGAAGACGGAGATGCCATATAATCTGATTTGTTTATGATATGAGAGAGTTTTTTAAATTTTAAAATGTAGGGTTTGATGAAAAGTTAGGTCTTGATTTGGAAACAAGGTGAAGTGGGAGAACTAGTGTTTAAAAGAAAGGTATTTTGGTCAAAACATATTTTGGGGGCTTGAGTCTAATTAGCAAAATAAGACTTTTTAACGGATCCTCCAAAATTTTAGGGGTTATGTCAAGGAGAATTTTTTTTTCAAGAAAAAAAATGACATAGATAAAGAGGATAAGAGCCCTCCGCCGGTGGCTTACATCAAGTATGAGTAATAAAAGCACCTGTGTATTGAAAAGTACGTAAAATATCCAAGCAAAACCGAGTTTTAGCATCTTTAAAAGGATAGATGCGAAAAGCCATCCTAATTTCTTCACAAATACGCTCTGAAATCAAGGTAGCCTCCATAGGAAGTCCTTCAAAGAAAGCTTTGTTCCTAGCGCACCAAATATGCCAATAAATAAAAGCAGGAATGACACCACAAAGAATACTCCTAATTTTGTTGCCCCTGGAATTAATCCACCAATTCATTAGATTACCACTAAGAGTGGAAGATGACATCCTTAGGCCCAAAATATTAGAGAATTTAATCCAAACTGCTTGCGCCACCTCTCCTTTCCAAAAAAGATGGTCCCTATCTTCTTCACAAAAACTTTCACATGACCTACACTTAGAGGGTAGGGGAATATCAAGCTTTTTAATATATTCATCAATAGCTATCCATTTATGAAGTAACCTCCACATGAATACTGATATTTTGGGACAAATCCTCCTATCCCAAATAAGAGAGAATGATCTTTGAATACAACCATTATCCTTCACCAACTGCCAAGACGATTTGATACCGAAAGAGCAGTCCTTTGATAAAGTCCACTTCTTTGAATCAAAATCAAAATTATCTGAAAAAACCTCGCAAACACTCTGCATCCTCTTCCATACATGTGATGACATAGAAATTGAACCTTTAAAATTATGGGGAAATAATTTCTTATATTTACTATGCATGAACAGGGACCACAGGGAATTGGCATAAAAAAGTTCCCACCACAGATTGTGAGTATAAGCGAGGGATAAATCAAACATGCACCTTAAATTTAAACCACCTTATTCCTTACTTCTGTAAATGACAGGCCAATCTACCCACTAAAATTTATTTTTGATATCCTGCTTACCCAAAAAAACCTAGCCAGTAATTTATTAATATGACTAAGAACCATATTAGGGGGATTAATGGCCGCTAAGAGATGAAGATGCATACTTTCAGCCACTGATTTGATGAGAGTTAAGCGCCCAGCTTGAGAAATGTTGTGATTATTCAATTTTTCCCCAAGTTTATCAATATAAGAAGCTAAGAAAACCTTTTTTGTTCTCCCCACAAAAAGCGGGATCCCCAGGTACATGATAGGAAGCTTTTTGTGATGAAAACCTGTCATGGATTCGACTATCCTCCTCGTATCGTGCCCTGCATTATTTGGGAGATAAAAGGAACTTTTTTCACAGTTGACTACCTTACCTGAAGCTTGCTTATAAAGTTTCAAGAATTCCATCAATCTTCTAAGGGATCTCCTATTGCCATTAGCAAAAATAAGAGTGTCATCTGCGAAGGAAAGGCATGAAATAATAGGGTTGCCCCTAGTTAAGGCATAATGGGACATCTTTCCTTCATCCATCATCTTTTAAATCCCCTATAAAGAACCTCGACCGCAATAACAAAAAGAGCTGGGGAAAGAGGGTCCCCTTGCCTAATCCCTCTCGTAGATTTGAAAAAGGCACAATATTTCCTATTAACACCCAAAGAATACCAACAATTGGATATGATTCTCCAAATTAAATCAATCAATGTCTCTGAGAACCCAAACTTACGAAGCGTTTTAAGAGTGAAGAGCCACGAAATTCTATTATAAGCTTTAGACATGTCTAGTTTAAAAATGATGTTAGAACCTCTAACTTTCCTCTTAAAAGTTATCATTAATTCTTAGGCTAAGAGAACATTATCAAGAATGGATCTACCCTTAATGAAACCAGATTATGAAGGGGATATAATTCTAGGAAGAATCAAACTCAAACGATTTGTCAAAATTTTTGAAATAATTTTTGAGGAAAAATTGCAAAGGCTAATAGGACGAAAATCTCCACAATTTTTATCCTGGGAACTTTAGGAATTAAGGTTATGTTAGTGGATGTCCAACTTAGCGGAAGAACATCGCCAAGAAAAAAGGAAATAATTGCTCTATGAAGATGCTCTTTAATTAAAGGACAACAACTCTGGAAAAAACACTCATTAAAACCATCTGGACCTGCTGCTCCTTCACTGTTCATGTCAAAAATAACCTTTTTTTTATCTCATCCACTGTTGGAATAGCACATAAACTCATATTGTCCGACTCAGATATCGCAGTGGGGATGCAGTCCCAAATATCAGAACTGTTGCCACTATGACCAGAGTTGGAAGTATCTACATAATTACCTGAGTTGCTGTCCGCTGCCATGCATATCTGGGAAGGAACTCCTACATTGTATCTGGGCTGCGTACCAGCAGTAACGTAGTCACCTAAGTTGATGTCTGCTTCCACGCTTAACTGGGAAGGGACTTCAACAATGTATCTGGGTTGCGTACCAGCAAAATTCTGATAGCCACTGTTAACTTGATTACCCAACAACGAGTGGAAATAATCCACGATCACTTCCTAAACTTCTTCTTTATCTTCAACCCATGAACCTTCACAATTCTGGATACGATTAATGCTTAATGCCGCTCTTTTTTTCTTTGTGATACCATGAAAAAACTTGGTGTTAGCATCCCCCTCTGCAGCCCATTTAACTTTCGCTTTTTGCTTCCAAAAATCTTCTTCCATCTTCAAGGCTTTTAGATATTCTGCTTGCTTTTTAAAAAAAATTGTTCTATTCTCCGGAGAAGGGTTCGCATCAAAAGGAGATTAGGAACCCCGTAAGTCAAATAACCCATTAAGGATTTGGGATTAAGTAAAAAAATCTATTATAAATTATAGTCACCATAAATATAATTGAGTTGTTATCATTACTCTCTTTTAATGACATAAGTTTTTTTGTCCTTGTAGGTTGGTAAATGTATTTAAATCATTTTTAATATTTTTAATATATATAGACATAGAGAGAGAGAGAGAGAGAGAGAGAGAGAGAGAGAGAGAGGGAGGGAGGAAGGTGCTCCTACATCATACTCTATACATCACACGTAGTTCTAAGCCCTAAAAAATCTATTTTCTAAATTTCTATTTTCTATTGAAATTGACCTTTCAATCAATACCTGCTTTAAAAATTAGGTCAAAATACATTTTCTAGCAATTTTTAAAAAATTCACAAAATTCTACTGGCACAGACCCTTATAAATAAAGTATTTCACCAATTTTTTGTCGAATTTTTTTTAAAAAGCTAAAAATTGTATTTTGATCTAATTTTTTGAACATGTGTTTATTGGAATGTTAAATCCATGTGTACAATAAAAATTTGTGAAATTTTTTTAGGGCCTAGAACTAAGTGTGATGTATGGATGATGTAGGAAGCATGATGTATAGAAGCCTTTCTATATATATATATATTTGTGTGTGTGTGTGTGTGTGTGTGTGTGTGTGTGTGTTGATAAGATGCCAAAATCATCCATTTATATCTTTAAAGAAAATAAATTTGAATTGTTTGAATTAACTGACTTTCAACCTTTATTTATGTTACAATTTTTTTGCACTTAATTTGAAAGCAATGCCAAATCAAATATCTTAACCATCGACACTTCTACTAATTCACCATATTACACTTATAACTTACAGTTAAATCATCAAGTTATCCTCCTTTCTCTTTGTTGTTACCATTACAAAAAATTATTTTTAAGTATGACATTTTAAATATAATATAACTTGAGTATTGTCCGTAACAACAATCTTATCCTGTAGTAATTTACTAATCTCTATGGTTATTGGACTCAATAAAACTTGAGCATTACACCGTAATTGGGTTACTCCATCCTATAATTATCCTAGAAATTCAACGAACAATGTATGGACCATGCAGTTACTCATGAGTTAAGAATTAACATTGATATAAGTTAGGATGTCACACACACACACACACACATATATATATATATATATATATATATATATATAAGTCAAGGTAATTGTTGCAAATGTTGTTAATCTTGATTTTTTAACCCCTGGACCATGAAGAGGCATAAAAATTCATGTGATTTCAATTCATTGGGGGTAGTAAATGAATGATTTTTTTTTACTTAACCCTTATTTCTTAATGTCATATTTGACTTAACCCCCACTTTTTTAATCCCTTTGACATTAACCTCCAACATTTTAACACTGTTATAACTCTATTGAAAATTCTTATATCTTAATTAGACTTAACCCCTACATCATATTTTTTACCAAAATACCCACTCACTTCATCTTCTTCCTCAAATCGAAACCCTAATTTTTTTATCCAACCTAAAACAACCACCACCAACTCCTCCTCGTCCTCATCCTCATAATATGAAAAAGTACCACTTAAGTCGTTTAATTCAAGATTAAACTATCTAAATGGTTCCGAACAGTTTGTTAAAGAAACTCTTTTCTTAAAACAAATTTTAAACACAAGATGTATAAAACAATATGGTCGAATAATTTCAGTTATAGGTTTACCAGTTTTGAAAAATAAAACTTCAACAAAATAAACCAACACAGCCTTAAGAAAGGGATGAGAGGAAGAAAAAGTTTACACAAGTAATTTTAACATGGTAAAACTCCACCTAATTGAGGAAACATCCACAGAGGTCTCTACACCTCAAAAGTAAAAAGTCCACTAAAAACAAGTAACAGATTACAAGCTATATAACAATCAAGACACACAAACAAACCTAAATTAAATTTAGAAATTGTACTAACTCCTCTGGCATTTTCTGACTTCTTTCAAGGTTCTGATGTTGCTTATGTTCTCCCAGCTTTGTAACTTTACTCCTTTTAGCTTTACGTCGACTCTAAAGTCAAATATCTCAATACGAACGCTTTTCAGTGTAGTAGTGTGAAGGTGTATGTGGTGATGTGCTCTTAACTCACATGCATGCAACTCACAAACACTTAAGTACAGACAGAATGAGTAACAAATTACAAACAGATCACTAAACATGCAAGATTTTCAAATCAATCTAGTCAAACTAATCAGACTTTGGATATTTAAAATATTCCCAGATCAAGAGGGAATCATGCTATAAAAAAGAGCCAAGATCCTATGCACTTTCTTTATTTGAAAATATGTATTTATTTCACAAAACGTGAAATATTTGAAAGTGAAATCCCCAATCAAGATCTCAACTAGGTTTAAGTCTGAATATTTGAGTAAACTGAATTTAGAAAAGATTTTGTTGGTTTAGGGTTTGAAATCAACATAACAGTTTGAAAATAACCAACAAAAACAAGATTTCTCGAAATAAGAAATCGAGACAAAGATCTATCTAAGTGGATTTGTATCATAGTGTCTTAATCTCACGATTCTATAAAAAGAAACAGATATTTAACCAATGTGATTAAGTTGGTTAAGAGATATAGGACTATAGAGGATAAACTTCTCAAATCTCGAACTATTTACTCTCAGAAAAGGTTTTTTTGGTGAGATTTCGACAGAGTTAGGTTTAGGGTTTTATTTTTCTTGCTGACTCTTATTTTCTCTCATGTTTGGATGAAGGTAAAAGTCTCAAATGGCTGAGCCTTAGGTCGTTTATATAGTGCGTAGAGGAAGGATCGAGAATCTAAGTGGCAATCAATGGCTGAGATTAAATATGACCGTTTGACTTCCAATCTAATGGCTAATATAAATAGGTGCAAACAACCAACGTTGATTGGTCAAATAAGGATTCACTTGGATTAAGTCTAAGACTCCAAACACATGCAGATCGTTGATTACATTTATCCAAGGGTTCTCAAAGAAATACAAGTCTATGAGAGGGAAGAAACACAAAATCATCTAATAAAATAGCAACACGTGTAGACCAAATACGGGTTATAAAACGCATATCAAAATAATTAAATTTTACACCCTGAAGTCTCTAGCACTTTCCATTTCTACCCAAGCCAATTTTAAACCATAAACAGAAATTGCACAACAGCCCCTAAGGTTTATATATAACCAAAATTAATTTCTAAAAATCATTTAAAAGATCTTAGAAATTATTTAACACATCCCAAAAATAGTAGAAAAATAATTTTAAGGGATTTAACTCACACACAACAAAGTATAGCATGCGATAATGTTTGTATGCAGTCCTAGTGTGTGGTGTTGGTACACTACCTTTAGAAACTTTTAGAAGAATCAAATGTAAATTCTGAGGTTCTTTCGAAAACAAGGGTTGGACTCAAATTTTGTCATAATTTCCAAATTAGATGAATACCTATATAGTATAGACTCAAGTGAGTCAAAAATATTGGTGCTTCAATCTCCCTCTTTGGAAATATGAGACAAAATATTCTTTGAGTCAACGAGGACTTGTAGGGATACAAAAGAAATAAGAAAATCCTATTCCTATATAAAAATTATATCTACCCAATATCCTAGAAAGATAAAACTACATAACTCAACTAGATAAAAACAAATACCCTAACAAAATTATGTTGCAACTGACGGTACTGATTCCTGAAAATAAGATAACTAAGATCAAGCTTTTTAGTTGAGAATATACCAAAAATGTCCAAGAGGACTCAAATTTATTCCCCGTTTTGTCTCAAATGGACAAAGGCAAAGAAAAACTACAAAATATAATAATTCAATGTTCTGCCATGACCATACTAATAGAATTGCGTAAAGATTCAAATCGAAGAAAGTCTAAAGGTTTAGTAAATAGATCAACTAATTGCAATTTAGTAGGAAGGTAATTTATTTCTAACTCTTTAGATTCAACTATCTCGCGTATGAAATGATATCTGATTTTAATATGTTTAGTACAAGAGTATTGAACATGATTTTTAGAAATATTAATCCCGCTTTGATTGTCACAATATATATGTAACTTATCTTAAATTATACCATAATCTTTTAGCATTTGTTTCAGCCAAAGTAATTAAGAGCAACAGCTTCCTGATGTAATATATTCGGATTCGGCAATAGACAAGGAAGTGCAGTTCTATTTCTTACTACTCCATCCTACCAAATTATTACCAATGTAGTAACACACTCCTAAAGTACTCTTTTTATCATCGATAAAATCATCCCAATCAGCATCGGTGTAATCTACTATAGTACTAGAAGTGTCTTTAGTGTACCAAAGTTCTAAATTTAGAGTGCCTTTGATGTATTTGATAATTCTTTTAACGCACAAAAGGTGACTCTCTTTAGGATTATTTTGATATCGGGCACACACGCATACAGAGTACATGATGTCAGGATGGGAGGCTGTAAGATAAAGTAAGCTTCCTATCATACTACGGTACAAGGTGGTATCAATAGATTTGCCATTCTCATCTTTAGACAGTTAGACAGTGGTACTCATAGGAGTCCTGGCTTCTTTAGTTATTTCTAGGCCAAACTTCTTAACAATCTTTGAAGCGTATTTAGATTGCGATAGAAATAATCCTTCTGAATTCTGTTTAACTTGGAGTCCTAAGAAGAATTGTAACTCCCTCATAAGTGACATTTGAAATTGTTTGTGCATAATGTCAGAGAAGGTCTTAACTTTTAAAGGGGAGGTGGAGCCAAAAATGATATCGTCAACATAAACTTGAGCAATAGTAATATTGTTGTCAAAATATTTGACAAATAAGGTTTGGTCACTCCCTCCTATTCTAAATCTATTATCTAACATAAAGGTGGATAGATTCTCATACCAAGCTCTAGGAGCTTGTCTTAACCGATAAAGAGATTTTTTAAGACGACAAACATAATTTGGGTGATGATGTTAAGAAAGGCTGACTTAACATCCATTTAATATAGAGTGAAATGCAAATGACAAGCTATGGAAAAAAGTAAGCGAAAAGATTTGAGGCGAGTGACAGGAGAAAAAGTTTCCTCGAAATCTATTCCTTCAATCTGAGAGTATCCCTGGGCAACTAATCTAGCTTTATTCCGAATAATCATCCCAGATTCATCAGTCTTATTTTTAAAAATCCAACGTGTGCCAATAACCCTTTTATTTTCAGGCCTGGGTACAAGATACCAAATATCATGAATGAAAAATTGAAGAAGTTCCTCATGCATAACACTTATCCACAAAGTGTCATTCAAGGCTTCATTTATAGTTTTGGGCTCAATAAGAGACACAAAAGATGCAAAATAAGAAATGTTACAAAGTTGAGATCTTGTACGAACAGGCTCAGTTGGGTTACCAACTCACTGTTTAAAGGATGATCTTTGGAAACCCAGTTAGGTACATCCAGGGTCTCAGTTGGTAAAGATTCAACTATTTCTGGAGAATCATAATTTAAAAGGTTTTCGAACTCATCCACAATAATTGATTCTTTTGTTTTACTTTCTACATTAGTGTCACTTACAACCACATTAATGGATTCCATCATGGTTTTGGTACGAAGATTGTAGATACGATAGGTTCTACTATTTGGAGAATATCCTAAAATAATGGCTTTATCTTCTCTGGTTTCGAATTTAGACCGATGTTCTTTGTCCTTACAGACATAATAGGTACTACCAAAGGTTCTAATTTTTTTTAGATTAGGTTGCTTTCCATACCAAAGATCATTGGATGTTTGTTTGGAATTCTTCCTTAAGTAGACTCGATTGATTATATGAAAGGCAGTACGAATGGATTCTACCCAAAATTATTTTGGTAAGTTTTTTTCATGAATCATCACACGGGACATTTCTTGAATAGTGCGACTTTTACGTTCAGCAATCCGATTTTGTTGAGGTGTCTTAGGAGCACTAAATTCGTGTTTGTAACCATTATAGTCACAATATTCTATGATGCCTGAATCTATGAATTCTCCTCCTCTATCACTACGAATTCTATCTACTTGGGTGTCCTTTTCATTTTCTATACGAACTAAGATTTTCAAAAACTTTTGAAAGGTTTCTGATTTATGTTTTAAAAAGTCAACCCAGGTAAATCGAGTGAAATCATTAACCATAATAAGGATGTAACTGTTTCCATAAAGACTAACAGTACGAGAATGACCCATTAGGTCCATATGGATGAGTTCTAGAGGTTTAGTGTATATAACTTCTTTAACTTTCTTATGGGGAGCCTTGAAAATTTTCCCTTATTGAAATGGACCACAAATAATGTTTGAAATTGGTTTGATCTTGGTAAGGCCTATAACTATCTCTTGGGAGCATAATTTGCCAAGATTATCATAGTTAATGTGACCCAACCTATTATGCCATATCTCATTGTCATCCATTCAGGAAATGTTACAAACCTCTGTACTTGGATTGACTGTGTAATAGTTATCTGGAGTACGGAGTCCTGTAATAATACAATCACCTTTTTCATTTAAAATTTTGCAATTGTTCTTTAAAAAAGTGACAGTATGGTTAGAGTCACAAAACTATGATATACTTAGTAAATTGGCTTTAAGTCCTTTTACTAAGAAAACATTCTCAAGAATGGGTACTCCTTCTTCATGGAGTGTTCCTTTACCAATGATCTAGGCTGATACACCATCTCCAAACAAGACTTTTCCTTCGGAGAAGTTAGTTTTATTTGAGAGTTTGGAATCATCCTTGGTCATATGTATGGAACATCCTGAGTCTAAATACCATCCAGTTGTAGTATGTTCAGCTCTAAAAGCACTAATCACCATTATACATTTTAACTGGGTTAATAGATCATATTTTTAACCCAAATTGCTCTAGTTTTCAATTTGCGCTTATTATCTCGTATTTGATAAAACTTGCGAGCTTATGTCCTTTCTTTAAAAGATTTTTGTGCATTCTTATTGTTGTTAGAACCAGTTGGAGAAATTGATCTAGAATAGAGTCTAGGATTCCTTCTTATATATTATCTTTTAGTATTAGTCCTTTTCCTTCTATTACGATAGTTAGAATTCTTGTCTGGTTGTCTACGAAGGACATAGTTGTTTCAGCTTCTCCTAGAATAGTTGAAGTTATGGTAAACAGGATAAGTAAAGACTGGATTACATAGACGTTTGGAATAACAACCATCAAGATAATTTCCATAGACATCACAATAGGAGCAGTAAAGATGGCACGTTGAACTCATAACCTTACGAAAGGTATTATTCAAAGGTTTATCTAGGTTTTGAGCTGTAGTCTTATTCCTAGGTGGCACAGGATGAAACTTCGAATCTGCTTGTCGAATAGGGGGCAGACATATTTAGTCTTTTGTTCAACATTATGCTTAGAGTTTCTTGATTCTCCAATGTCTAACTTCATTTGTTTTTTATCAAACTCATTTTTTAAAACTTGAAAATCTGGACAAGTTTTAATAGGTCTTTTGCCACTAGGCACAAACTTAATAATTTCAACGTTTTTAGTTTGCGTCTTAGAGTTGGGACAAAAACCTATTCCAGTTCTATCATTAGAATTGGTTTTGCTTTCAGTAACACAATCTTTAAAACATTTTCAATTATTTTCAATTTTTTCGATTTGTTTGAACATTGTGGATGTCTTTTCTTTTGTTTGTTCCAATTCTAACAACACTCCTTTGTATTTCTTTTCCAGAATTTCATTAGAATTGGATAACTCTTTCAATTTTTGTTCAAAGTTTTTGATTTCATTATCATGATTTAGACATTGATTAGTATACTCTTCAGCATTTTGTTTGATTGTCAGACTTAAGGTTTCTATCTTCTGGGTAAGATCCTTGACAGTTTTTTCAAGCCTAGTTCTTTTCTTGAGAGTTTTTATGTACAATGTGTGAATGTCAGGAAGGTCATTATTTTTGGAGTCGCAAAGTGTGCAGTGTGAAATGTTCCCTAGAGGTTCATTTTTAGAACTCACACACACGGCGTTTGAAGTATTATCAACATTCTCAAGCAATAAGGTAGATAAACCAGTAGGCACAATATCAGTCATAGTATGATCAGATTACTCATCATTATTGTAGATTATCTTAGCAAATAATGACATACAAGGGTCAAAAATGTTAGAAGACTCGGGTTCATGATTTTCAGAGTCACTTGAGTCATCCCAAGTCTTGCTTAAATAAGTCCTATTATGTTTATAAATTTCGTCTAAGTTAACTCTACAGTCACTAGCCATGTGTCCTAACTTTCCATATCTATAGCATTCAACATTTTGAAGGTCTTTCTCAGGTCTCTTGTGATTGTGAGAATGGTATTTGTCTTGTCTTCTCTCATGAGGCCTGTTGTTAGATTGATTTGGATAAGTAGGTTTGCCTTGTCTTTTTGCTATTTTATTTCGAAAGTTCATAATTTTCTTAAACTGTTTAGACATTAAGGCAATCTGATTATCCAAAGTATCTAAATTATGGTCCTTATCAGAGTCTCAGCGAATATTAGGTATGCTACATTCAGGTGTGGTCAACTTAGATGAAAAAATAAGATTGGAGGTAGACTGTCTCTTTTGGGACTGGGTTATATGTTTCTTAAATTATAATTCCATTTCCACAGTTCTCAATTTGCTACTGAGGAGTTCAGGTCTAAGATTTTGATCATCCATCTCCTCAATTGCATATCTTTTATCATCAAATTTTTGTGGAAGTGATCTTAGAATTTTAGAGACAATTTCTATCATAAACAGTCCCATTAGCATGCAATTTGGTCACAATGTCTGTCAGTTTAATATAGAAGTCATCAAATGACTCAGTCTCAGTCATGATCAAGGAGTTATACTACTGGATTAACATTTGAGTTTTAGTGGCTTTAACTCTGGTATCACCCTCATGTGCAGTCACTAGGGTATCCCATGTTTCTTTAGAGGTAGAGAGGAATAATATCCTCTTAAATTCGTGTTCATTAATAGACATGAATATGAAATTTTTGCCTTTATTATTATTATTATTATTAAGTGAAACCCGTTTCTTTTCTTTAGTGAATTCACTTAGTAACTTTCTAATCCTCACAGTACTTCCTTCATCGGCTGGTTTAGTAGGAAAAGTGTAACCATATTCAAAAACTTCCTAGACATCATCTCCCAAAGTCCCTTGGATGAATGCAAACCATCCTTACCTTCCAGTAAGGAAAGTTGGTTCCATCAAAGATAGGGGGTCTGGATAGGTTACCTAGTCTCTCAAATTTCTCGTCCATAATTTGTTTTGAGAAAACAATTTTAGAAACTCAAGATCTAAAGAATTTTTAAAAAACCAATGCTCCAATACTAATTGAAAAAGTACCACTTAAGTCATTTAATTCAAGATTAAACTATCTAAATGGTTCCGAACAGTTTGTTGAAGAAATTATTTTATTAAAACAAATTGTAAACACAAGATATGTAAAATAGTATGAACGAGTAATTTCAGTTATAGGTTTGCTAGTTTTGAAAAATAAAACTTAAATAAAATAAACTAACACAACCTTAAGAAAGGGATGAGAGGAAGATGAAGTGTACACCAGCAATTTTAATGTGGTAAAACCCCACCCAATTGGGGAAACATCCACGGAGGTCTCTACACCTCAAAAGTAAAAAATCCACTAAAAACGAGTAACAAATTACAAGCTATATAACAATCAAGACACACAAACAAACCTAAACTAAGTTCAAAAATTGTACCATCTCCTCTGCCATTTTCTGACTTCTTCCAAGGTTCTGATGTTGCTGATGTTCTCCCAGCTTTGTAACTTTACTCCTTTTAGCTTTATGTGGACTCTAATGTCAAATATCTCAATACCAACACTTTTCAGTTTAGTAGTGTGAATGTGTATGTGGTGATGTGCTCTTAACTCACATGTATGCAACTCACACACACTTAAGTACAGACATAATGAGTAACAAATTATAAACAGATCACTAAACATGCAAGATTTCCAAAATCAATCTAGTCAAACTAATCATACTTTGGATCTTTAAAATATCCGCAGATCAAGAAGGAATCTTGCTATAAAAAAATAGCCAAGATCCAATGCACTTTCCTTATTTGAAAATACGTATTTATTTCACAAAACGTGAAATATTTGAAAGTGAAATCCCCAATCAAGATCTCAACAAGATTTAAGTCTGAATATTTGAGTAAATTGAATTTAGAAAAGATTTTGTTGGTTTAGGGTTTGAAATCAACATAATAGTTTGAAAATAACCAACAAAAATAAAATTTCTCGAAATACGAAATCAAGATAAAGATCTATCTAAGTGGATCTGTATCACAGTTTCTTAATCTCATGATTCTATGAAAAGAAACAGAGATTTAACTAATGTGATTAAGTAGGGAAAGAGATATAGAACTATAGATGATAAACTTCACAAATCTCGAACTATTTACTCTCAGAAAAGGGTTTTCTAGTGAGATTTGGATAGAGTTAGGTTTAGGGTTTTATTTCTCTCTGTAACTCTAACTTTCTCTCAGGTTTGGATGAAGGAAAAAGTCTTAAATGGATGAGCCTTAAGTCGTTTATGTAGTGCATTGAGGAAGGATCGAGAATCTCAGTGGCAATCAATGGCTGAGATTAAATTTGACTGTTTAACTTACAATCTAATGGCTAATATAAAGCGGTGCAAACAGCCAACATTGATTTGTCAAATAAGGATTCACTTGGATTAAGTGTAAACACATGTTGATCGTTGATTACATTGATCCAAGGGTTCTCAAAGAAACACAAGTCTATGAGAGGGAAGAAGTCAAAATCATCTAATGAAATAGCAGCTCGTGTAGACCAAATACGGGTTATAAAATGCGTATCAAAATAATTAAATTTTACACCCTGAAGTCTCTAGCGATTTCGATTTCAACCCAAGCCAATTTTAAGCCATAAACAGAAATTGCACAACAGCCCCTAAGGTTTATATATAACCAAAATTAATTTCAAAAAATCATTTAAAAAATCTTAGAAATCATTTAACACATTTCAAAAATAGTAGAAAATTAATTTTAAGGGATTTAACTCGCACACAACAAAGTATAGCATGAGATAATGTATGCATGCAGTCCTAGTGTGTGGTGTTGGTATACTACCTTTAGTAACTTATAGATGAATCAAATATAGAGTATGAGGTTCTTTGGAAAACAAGGGTTGGACTCAAATTTTATCACAACTTTTAAACTAGATGAGCACCTATATAATATAGACTCAAGTGAGTCAAAGATATAGGGTGCTTCATCATCATCCTCCACGTCTATGACTAGCTCAAACCTAACTCCCAGCACCTTCGCCATCTCCGACTGCCCAATTTTTGCAACCTATCATTCTCATCGTATTGATTATAAACTGTTAATGACTTCAAAGTGAATTCTCCCCACGACCAGTTGCGTATTTTCACACTTTTTGAGTGTTTTTCACGCTTTAAAATGCTATTAAAATGGGTGGAAATAAAAACCCCATCTCTACTTGAATATTATTATGAATCAACGAAAAGTATAACTTTAATCTTAAACAAAAATTAATTTTAATGAAGAAAAAAAACCCCAACCAAAATCAAGGATTACAAACTTGATTCATATTTTGATTCTGTTATAATCAACATCCCTCTTCTAGATTTTTTAAGGAGAAAAGTATTCTAAGGAGACAATGAAAGGTTCATAAAGTGCAAACAACATCTCACCTCCATTTGGATAATGAATATAATTCCCCGCTCAAAAGATCAACTTAGAAAAATGCAAAACAAAAACATATTTCGTTTGTGTTGTTTGTTTGGATCTAGAGGTTTTGTGATTTTTTCACTTTGTTGTGATATGTTATTGGAGAGGCGACCGGAGATGTTAGAGGTAGGGTTTGGGTTGTGAATGGTTTTAGTGCTATATAAAAAATTAGGATTTTTAATTGGGAAAGAAGATAAAGTCAGAGGGCATTTTAGTCATATATTTGATTTGGGGTTAAGTCTAATTAGGATATAAGGTTTTTTCATAGAATTTTAATGGTGTTAAAAATTTGGGGGTTATGTCAGAGGGATTAAGAAAGTGGAGGTTCTATCAAATGTGGAATTAAGAAATGGGGGGTATGCAAAAAAAAACCTTAAAAGAATAAACAGTAACTTATATATATGTATATATATATGTATATATATAATAGTGAAGGGATTATGATTCAAGCTATACAGGGTGTATTCAAAGATCCTAACAACATTGTGAGTCCTAGTCACCTATTGATTATGTATCGAACAAGAAAAACCTTGTTAATGTAATAATGAAGTATATGGATACAATCCTACTATAACTCAACAACTCAAAAGTATTGGCATCAGGAGTGCTCGAAGTTATAGTTTTTGTAAATGTAACTCTTGAAACTATAAATAATACACCTGATTATGGGAAAATATATTGAGCATAATTATTCCCTCGGCTTGAACTGTTAGTTAGCATTCTCTAGAACTCCAAGTCGTCTGAATCCCTATTTATTAAAATCACCCCTCTCTTCCTTCCTCGTGAGCATAGGTAGGATTGATCTGCCGAACCACGTATATTCTCGTATCCCTTTATATACTACATTCATATATATGTTTTTTTTTATTTAGTATTATTGTAGATATGATCCCCCTATAATGTGGCACTATTTATGGAAATCTTCAAATTCCGACCACTTGATAATACCAATTCTTTACCATTATGAGTGCACGTTAATCCTACCATTTCCATCTTGGAAACCAAGTACAATATGATATATAGGTCGTAAGGAGTAAATAAACTCCTTAAAGATCTCCTCCCTCTCCTAGTAATGCCAGATTAAGTAGATATACGCCTCGTAAATCTGGCCCCAGTCCCTGTCGTAACACTCCTTTTGTGGAGCCTATAGGGAGGAATTCCACATCATATCTCATTAACATTTGCGAGAAAATACAAAAAGAACTAATGTGGAAATAGAAAGATTAACTAAACTAGTAAATGAATAGTCTAAAGTACGTGAATCTATATCCCATAATATTAAATGTCACATAAGGAGGAGAATTCAATCACCCTGGACTCCTCTTGTAAACAACAATATTAAAGCATCTAGATCTTGAAGCACACATATACAACACTTTGATCGGCATCAACCAAGGTATTCCGCCAGTCATAGATTGTAAGGACACAAGTCTCCGATTGAGTCTTAATGTAGTGTTGGATCAATTATGGACAAAAATATTTAAGTCATAGGATAGTGTTCTTGTGTATCCATCCAAGCCTATGATGTGTGAGTTGAAGACGTCACAGCCAAGAGTATAAAGCTTCATCATATGCTGAGTTTAGTGTGCCTCGTTTCTATGTCAACGACATTTTGCCAATGCTCCTAAGGTAATAATGCAATTTATATATATAGGAGTTTGGACATCTATTGGGTGTAATTTATAATTTTTATAAAATAGTTTTAACGACTTTGTTTCACTCTGAAACTATTTTTAGAACTTGTCATAAAGAGTTTTGGACTTAGAATGAATATTTTATTATTTTCTAATTTTTTGACACGTCGTTCGATACACACTAGAATCTCGTTCAAACGAGATTACCAGGTCGTTCGAATGAACTGGCATCTCGTTCGAACGAGATTGCCAGGTCGTTCGAACGAGACTTCTGAAAATATTCCTTTTCCCCTTCTGGAACCTCGTTAGTAAAGTCGTTCGAATGAAAAGTCGTTCGAACGAGATTTGGCGGGAATAGGTATTTTGGCAGTTTTTGACGGTTTTCCCACTTTTCCCACTTCTTTTCCCCACTATCTTTTGCCAGATTCATTAAGTGCGGGAACCAACATTTTGGAACTAACTTTTTCACATACTATAATCTCCAAGAGAGAGTTTGAGAGAAAAAATTCCAAAAAGAAAGAGTTCAAGTTTTTAGTGTTTGTTTTTCAAGAAAATTCCAAAAACGCTTTTGTTTCACCCAATTGTTTAGTTTATCCAAGTTCCTTAATAAATATACTTTTCTTGGAGTTTTTGGCACCGATTTTATCTCTACCGTTTGAATAGTGTTTGGGTTTACTTCTACATCCCACAAAGAAGAATTTCGTTGTTTTTGGCTGCGGCATTCTCATACAGTGAAAGGCACCGTGTGTGGTGGATGGGTTCCTAAAAGTCTGATCGGTGAATTTAGAGACCGCGGTGGAGCTCCGTGGTTATTCGCTAGGCAGAGGTGTGTACAAGAAGGAGCGTCGGGGCTTGGACGGAGTCAAGTCGAGTGTTGTAAGCCTTACTATCTTGTACTTGTAATACCGTACTTAGTGGATTTGAGGCTAGGGTCGTCCGAGGTTTTTTCCCGTTGTGGGTTTTTCCTCGTACATCGCGGCGTAGTGGTTATTTGTTTATTTTATCTTTTGAAAAACTCACATTAGATGCATGCTTAGGTAAAAATATAAAATTGGTTTAAATCACTTCTCTTGTTTAATTTGGTGCTAAATAATATTTTGGGTAAAATTGATATTAGTTTAATTCAAGTCATCATTAATTTTATTGGATAAAATTTGGTTAGGCCAAATTTGTAAAAATTGAATATGTATTGTTAGGCAAATTTCTAGGACTTGGATTATATTGAATTTTTGGGCTTAAAGTTAAAATTCACAAATTTGATTTTGAGTTTAATTTTAATTTGAAAGAAATTAAATTTTGGTTTATGTAAGTGTTTAATTGAACCTTCTCTATTCCGCATCTTTAAAAGGGAATTGAAATTACTTTTTGGTAAGATTTAAAAAATTGGGGGTCCTATCGGTCCCAACATAGATCATATAGTCAAGGTGGTCGATCAATTCGATCGGTTGGACCCGGCTATAGTAATAGTTCGATCAAAACGAAACCTCCCAAGAAGAGTGTAGATCGGGATGACCTACGTGACTTGATCGAAAAAGAGATAGAGCGGCGCTTGAAACCTAACCTGGCCCAAAACCCAAAGGATATTTTTAAAAAGGTGCGTGATCATGGGTTAAATTCCCCCATCACCATGGATATTGAGAAGTCAGATTCCCCCGAGAAGATCTGCATTATAAAGATCACAATATATAATGGAAAAACTAATCTAGCCCACGATATATATCACAATAAATAATTCATATCTTTATTGAATCACTATGACGCTTTGATGTATCATATTTTCCCATCTAATCAAAGTGAAATTGCAATTAGGTGGATTAAGAAGATATCTCTAAGTCGATCACTTTTTTTAGAGAATTGATCATTATTTATTACCCATTTCATTACCGGTAGTAAGGTAGTCAAGGAAATAAATTCCCTAATCACCCTCATGAAGGGAAACCCTCGGGAAATGTGCTCAATGTTATTGGGAGCTATTCAATGAAATTGGAAATTTCAATAAGCATTTGAAAATTTCTTTGTTCAAGTTTGGACTTATTCGATCTGATGATCTTTTTCAGTCTCTCACCAAGAATTCAACATCATTAATGGACAATCTTATGGCTCATATCCAGAAATATGTCAAAGTAGAGGAAGAGTTCATCAATGAAAATAAACATGTCGGTCATTATTTTAATCCATTTAAGAATAATCACACAAAGAAAATAGGATAGGGAATAACACAGTCGACCTCTACTAGAAAAGGGGGCAAGATAGATAATTCAATAGGCAACAAAATATTGACCAATTAAAATTCCTATCAACCCATGGACACCTTATTTAAGTATCCAATCTACAGGATCCTCCCTCAGTCAAGGATAAAACATACTATAAGAAGCCTCCCAAGATTTCAAGCCATCCTAACAAGAGGGGTATTAATCTATGATGCACCTATCATCAAGATAGTGGACATAAAATTGAGAATTGTAAGATGTTCAAGTGCTACCTATAGGATCTTGTCCTGGATGGTCAATTTAAGAAGTACGTTGATGTTGATAAGACATGGCCTTCTAGTCGGTTTAATGTTGCTATAAAAAAAGACAATGATGACCTCCATCCATCCAGGATGATCATAGTCATTCATGACTATACTGATCCATTCCAGTGCAGGGGAAAAAGATCTAAGAGAGATCCAAAATCGTCATTGGTGTACAAGAAGTGTTATAAGTAGAAATATCTAAGAAGTATTTAAATATAAAGGAATAAAAAAAGATGGACTTCACCGGTTAATCTAATTCTCTGATGAAGACCTAGTCGGCATCAATCTTCCCCATAAGGAAGCCTTGGTCCTTAATTTTAGGGTGTCCAATTTTAATGTGAAGAGGATACCAGTCGATCAAATAAGTTCTTTATAAATCATCTGACCCACTCTACAAAATTGGGTACAACATCTAAGACATGGATATAATAGTCGATCATTTGATCGATTTCAATAGCAATATGGAAATAACATTATAAAAGATTAGGCTGCCAATCAAGGTTGGACCTATAAATCATGAGATAAGTTCTATGTTATTAAATTAGATTCACTCTAGAATGTCATTTGGGTAGGGGATGGCTTCCCACCATCATATCCGTTCCTCCTTTGCTGCATTAAAAGTTGAATTTTGTGGCTCATCAAGGAATCGTTGAACTCAGGGGTGAAAAAGTTCCACCACCTAGATGTTTTTTCATTACCATCGACTAAAATTAGGAAAAATACAAGAAAAAACTGAACGATGATGACTGAGAGGGTGACCAACCCAAATAACAACAAAGGGGATCTCGACCAAGGGTATTGGGGATCAGAATAAACCCTAGTGACCATTTAATGGATGAACTTGGAGTTGTTCCTTTAAACTCATCACAGATAAAGAAAATCATTCTAATCAGATATGAGCTACCAAATAATGAGGGAAATTAATTCACGTAATTTACCATATTTAATTTCGATGTATTCTCTTGTGATCCCTACTATATTTTACGCGTTAACCCAAATGTTTCTTATCACCTACTGCATGTCAAACTTATATGTTGGTGTGTTAAGAAAAAGCCCTGGAAGTCAGTCCATGACAAGGTTAAGGTAGTTGAGGATGAATTTGAGAATTTATTTCATATTAACACCATCATGAAAGTTTAGTTCCTTGATTATATCTTTAACATAATTATGGTAAAAATAAGCAGAGAAAGTGGAGGCTTTGCTTTGATTTTACATACCTCAACAAGGAATACATAAAAGACAAATTCCCTCTCCCTAGAATTGATGAGTTGGTTTTTTCAACTACAGGCTATCAGTTTTTGAGTTTTATGAATGCCTTCTTAATTTATCACCATATACCATTGTAAGGGCTCGACCGTGAGATGGCATCCTTCATCACCACCTTAGGACGCTACTGATATAAAGTTGTGCCTTTTGCCCTAAACAATGATAAGAAAACATGTTGGCATCTCATGATTAAGATGTTTAGAAAACTAATTGGTCCAATGATGAAATTTACATTGATGACATGCTTTCCAAGATTAAACATGCAAGCAATCATGTCAAAGACCTTTGCAACACCTTCAAGATATCGATAAGCTACTGAATAAAGTTGAACGCCTATAAATGTGTATTTGGGCTCAACACGGGAAATTTCTTGGGATATCTCGTAACTCATAGAGGTATCAAAGCCAATCCCAACCAGATCAAAGTGGTATCGGAGATGTTAAAATCCCTCAACCAATTTATGTCTAGATGATATGATAAATGTCAACCTTTCTTTCAGGCTTTAAATAAGGTAAACACAATAACAAATGTGATAAAGTACTTGAGAAGATCGAACAATATATGGATTCCCACCTTTGTGTCGACACCGATAATTGGTGAGAAGATTCACTTATACCTGGTTATTTCCCATGATATAACCAGTGGACCATTGTTCTGATGATAAGATGGAGAATAGTAGGCTGTTTGTTACATCAGCAAAAACCTCTTTGACTCTTAAAGAACATGTATTCCAATAAAAAAAAATTAGCATTAGCACTTGTGATATCGTCATGGAAGTTAAGACATTATTTTAATGCGAATACCATATTCGTCTGACTTTATTTCTTCTAAAAGAAGTTTTGAAGAAGGCCGACCTTTCAGGATGACCAAATGGTCATTGGAATCAGCTCAGTTCGATATCATTTATAATCCCAAAATTTCCATAAAAGGGAATCTCCTGGAAAATTTTATAATCGATCTCAAGAATCCCACGGGAGGAGGCTATTTGGCCTATCTCACTCCTGGAGATATTCAACCTGTGATCATTATGGAAGAACAAGACATAACCATCCACTACGATTCACATTTGATCAATATTAAGTGGGGAATATGAACCTAGAAATCCCAAAAAGCTTGCATACCGGGATAAATCCATAGGTTACCATCAATCGAATAATTTTTTAGGAACTACAACAGTCATGATGACACCTTATCTACACTGGCCTCCGCAATCGACACCAATCTGAATAGGACGAGTGTGATTGAATACATCAATCGACTTATTATTCATTAAGTTACATCAGAGGCAACTGTCATGCATGTAGATTTATCTCCAAGATGGATGGATCTGATCATCACTTACTTGAAAGATAGATAACTCCCCTAAGATAACAATGAGGCACAAAAATTATAAATCCAATCGACTTGGTTTTTCCACAAATCATAGGAAATACGCTACCGATGATCATTCGCAAGCCCCCTATTAAAGTATGTTTACCTAGACCAAGTGGAAGGAATGCTCAAGGAAATGTAAGAGTTTAGTTTCAGCAATTACGCAAGTGGAAGATCTTTGTCTTATAGGGAGATCTCACAACAATAATGGTGGCTTTTAGATAAAAAGGACGCGGTTCAGTTTATCTAGAAGTGTCACAATTGCCGGGAGTTTTCCTCGATCATCAAACAATTGGGGGGAGGCATCAACCTGCTTATGAGTCCTTGGATTTTCTCATAATAGGGCATGGATATTGTCGACCCTTGTCACAGAGCTCCAGGGGACCAAAAAGTCTTGATCACTATAACTGATTACTTCACCAAGTGGGTGAAATTCGAGCCGTTAACATGAATTAGGGAAACTAACACTAGACATTTTTTTATGGAAAAACATAATCATTAGATTCGGAATCCCTAAGAATATACTATTTTTTTAAAATGGGACCCTATTTGACAATGGCGCGTTTAGAGATTTTTGTTTATAATATGGAGTGTGTAATCATTATAGCTCGTTCGTCTTACCCCAAAGTAATGGGGAAGAAGAAAATCACTAATAAGACTCTACTCAACATGATCAAATGTCGACTAAATAACGCAAATGAAGGTGGGTTAATTAACTCCCCTTCATCCCTTGGTCATATAAAACCACTCCTAAGAAGATCAATAAGAGAAACACCTCATGCCATGGATTATGGCATGGACGCGATCATACCTCTAGATAGCAGCATACCAATAATCAGGTTTAAAATCTATGAGTATAAACACAACGATGATCGTATTTACCAAGAACTAATTATGATCCAAGGATGAAGAGAAAAAGATGTTATCCATCTAGAAGCCTATCAACAATAGTTTGCCAATAATCATGATAAGAAATTCACAATTAAAGAATTTCATGTCGGTGACCTTGTATTCAAGAAGCTGCTTCCATCCACCAAGAAGCCATCTGATGGAAAGTTAGCCATAAATTGATAGGGAATATACAAAATTTCCTTGAACTCGGGAATTAATTCATATCACTTAGAAGAACTGGATGAAACAACAATACCTAGATCATGAAATGCCATGAATCTCAAATTTTTTATCATTAATGGTCTTAGTTTACTTTTACATAGCTTAGTTGAATAAAGATAATTCATTTTTAATAACAACTTTGGTTCAACAAATACATATCCCTATATTTTTCACTAAGCACTACAAAAACCACCTAAAATGGTGGTACAACCTAATAATGGGATATTCGGCCTGGAATAGGTGGAAACTCACCTAAGAACAGGTGGTATAAGTTAGAACAAGTCAATTTTACCTGGAACATGCAAAATCCCAACTAAAAATTATGGTACAATGTACAAATGGATTGACGACCTAGAATAGGCACAAACCCACCTAAAAATGGGTGGTAAGACTTAAAATAAGTCGATTTGGCCTAAAATAGATAAAAATCCACCTCAAAACGATGGTACAACCTAAGAATGGGTTGATCGGACTAAAATAAGTACAAACCCACCTAATAATGGGTAGTACAATTTAGAATAAGTCGGTTTTGCCTAGAATATAATAAAAAACACTTGAGAACAGTGGTACAATAATGTGGTAAAATGGAATCGATCACAAACCTACCCTCTATAATTAAGTGATATATTAAAAAAGAGTGTGAGATTATTTTCAAATTTTACAAGTTAGTGGAATCGGTCGTCACGGACCTACTCTCCACCGATTAAGTGATAAGTTAAATAAGAATGCTAACTTTTTTATCAAATTTTCCAGGTCAATGGAATCGGTCACAGACCTACCCTCCACCGAAAAAATGAGTTAATAAGAATCATTAACCAGTTCAAAGTTGATAAGAGAGATCACTCTGTAAAAAAGACCTTAAACATTAAGGCATGGATAATTCAAGGCATGAAACATAAATAAATTTCTCTATAATTTATAAATGTCCATAAGTCCTATAATAAGATGGATAAAATGGCTTACATAGAAATAACTATAGGATAGGGTGCTAGGGGTGACATTTACCTAGCATTCGACAACTTCATTGTCTTGTCCAACCTAACTTTTAGGAAGAACATGCTCAGTTTTCAGAAGATTCAATTCTTGATCAGATGCCAAAAACGATTCCCCACTACCAATGACTGGATTCTCAAGGAGTGGGATGCTCAAGGTAGTTTGGATCACCCTTGGGGACATTACCCCCTTTTAGGTCAGCAATCAACTAATTTTTAAAAGCAACCAATTCATAGTAGTTGGGGTTCTGCATTCTGAATGTCATCTTCAAAGCTTTCAACGAAGGCTTTTTCTTTCTTATTCTCCAATTCAAAAGCACTGGAAAGTATATGTATCTAGTGGATAAACTTCTCTATATCTTTTAAGTCATAAGCCTTCTTCAACTTGGTGAGTTCGGAATCTACCCTGTTATACTACGATTGAAGAGTTTCATATAATTTCATCAGTGCCTCCTTATTTTGGTGAACTTTTCATTCAACTTGTCGGATACATCGTTAATCTTAACATCCTTATTAAAAAGTTGATTCTTCATGATGTTGTTTTGGTCATGAACAATGTCATTCCTGTTTTTCAGATAACAAACCTGGATGACTATCTCAAGATGCAAACACAAGTACAAAAAAAATCTAGTAAGTATACGAACGATCTAAAAATATTGTTAAATAAAAGAAAAAGCTTTGGAATTAAATTACCAACACCATATGACAGAGACCTTCATTATGAAGGTGGTCCACATGGAAATATCTCAAGGGCGGTATGTCTTTAAGTGACATAGTGGCCTGAGTAATGGAAAAGCCAATGTCATCATTCTGGTATATAAATTCATCGATGGTGATGGGATCCTTTCCTTAAAGAAAATTGATTGTCTAGGTAAGGCACTTAGATGATGAAATGAGGCGTGTAGACATTGGCTACTTAGGTACGATCGTCATATTTGGTCGATGTACTATGGTTGTTTTATTTGTCCTCTATCTTTTGGCCTTCTCAGCCTCTTTCACTTTTTCTCTATACTTATCTCTATTCTCTTTCTCCCTCATCAGGATTATTCTCTTTTTGGAGGTGTTAACTACACCTTGGCTAGCCTTCTTGACTTAGTCACCTTTTTTTTTGGAGATTCTCCCTAAATATATTAAGATGAGTAATACACCTTAGGCGTCCTCACAAATATTTAGAGTATTGGAGGAGAATAGGAAAATTTAAGTCCTCTTATTCTTTTACCTTTTCCAAAATATGAACAAAAGGACCTCCTACCTTGTATGAGAAAAAAGGGTCAAGGTCATCATTTGATAAGTCATCCTAATAACTAACTAATTTATCCCCTTCCAAATAAGTTTAGATTATGTAGGTCAATGAGGAAGCCTCGCCTACGTAAACTCATCTTGCATGTGTTTTGAGGATAGAATGGCTATTAGGATGGAAGAGTCTCCTAACATATGGTGTACAATCACGAGGGGAATAATATTGAAATGCTTGGTTAACATAACAGTCAGTTTGTAGCCAAGAATTACATGGGTTGCTCTCCAAGTTAATGTTACTCCACAAGGAGTTTGTCATTCCTAAGCCTTTTTTAGGTTGATAAGGTTGACTTCAAAGTCTCTTGGTTTTCTCTTACAATGAGTATCTTTATTAAAAAGGAGAAAGGTCGATTAGTGACTAGAAATCTTTTACTGATTAAAAATTAATATGGATGGTAAGTAATCTACTGAGAAATTCAGCCTCTATAGGCACATGAAGAACTATATAGTTCTCACCATAGAGTTTCCCAAATAATACTATAATGTCTTTATTTGTTTCATTTTATATACTTTTGAGATCTATGCACCCATGTCACCAAATTACAGGACTTGTCCTTAGCCTTGAATTAGTAAGTTTTAGGCCTAGGTAAAGTTCAAAGGTCATAGTACCTGATCTCTTTCGAATCTAGGCTAGTACCACAAATCTATTTAATAAAAATTATACCCATTACAATCTGAAAGAAACTTATATTTGTCGGGATAGGTAAGATTCTGTAAAAATGGATTACCTCTACCAGTAATGGGTGGAAGGGGAAATGGCCCCATATTATTTTAATCTTTATGAACGTAACCTCACCACAAGTGAGGTCATAAACATCCTCATCGTCGGATAAAGTCCTTATCATAACATATGTATGTTGTACCTAGTACGAAATGCCAAAAAATATTTCTTAGAAGTAACTTTGTGCTTTCTAAGATGCCTTGACTTGGAGTATTAGTGGATTAAGAAGGAAGAACTGGAAAAGAGATGATTTTTTTAAAGGGAAAAAAATTTCTTTACAATTACAATGGAAAAGAGATAAAAAAAAATTAAGAGAAATACCTCTAGTGACAAGTAAAAATCCAAAGTGGTTTTCTGAAGCCCTTATAGATCTTACCGCTAAATGAGGGTGTGAAGTCATGGCTTTATTAAAAAGAGAGGCACACTGTCACGCCCCCAGGCCACATGTTTCCTCGTAATGATTGCCTAGGATAACTCGAACGACGGTGCACATAACCCAAGATATAGTTGTTATGAGTGGATAGGCACATAATTGTGTCCCTATTAAGTATAAGTGTTACTCATGGAAGTTACATATGACTTGATTAGAAAATATATATCACACATGGACAATGAACAGAGGCCGAATTTAGTCAACCATACCTAAAGATCAATTTAAGGGATTATGTGTCAGCCTATCCACTTAGCACTCATATGGCATTAAAAGAGTCTCATATCATTGTGAGTCCTAGTCGCCCGACGATTATGGACCGGATAAGGATGACCTTGCAAAATATATTAATAAAGTGAGTGTATCCTACTATAACTCAAGAACCTAAAAATATGGCCAAATTTAGAGGTTGAATCCATAAGGAGTGCTCGAAGTTATAGTTTATGTAAATACAACTCTTGAAACTATAAATAAAACACCTCGGTTGTGGAAAAATATATAGAATATAATTGTACTAATGGATTGGAGTATCAGCTAGCATTATCTACAACTCCAAGTCCTCTTTCTCCCTATTTAATAAATCATCCCTATCTCCCTTCCCTGTGAATATATGCCAGACCAATATGTCGAACCACATATATTCTTATGTTTTTTATTTATCGCTTCATATTTGTGGGTATTTTAGGTATTCATAATTCTCGTAGATTTTATCCCCCTAACAGTATCATATTTGATTTATTCGGCCCGAAATAAGAAAGACAAAACCTAAGACCAAGTTTTTTTCGCTCAAATTTAATAATCTAAGTAATTTAGTCATGTGGTCTTATGCTAAGAGGCTAGGGCTTATAAATTTTTTATTGATCTTATATAACACAAGATTACATTGAGATATAATGCCAACACAAGTTCAATATGAAAGGGTTCTTAATCTCATATGTTAACATTTTTACCAAATTTTCATTACCTTATATCATCCGATATGCACTTCACATGAACGTTTATCTATTTGGGGCCATTTGTTTACCTCCCGACATTATTTTTTCTCCACTTGATGCCAACTTTATTCACTGTGTGCCAACTTTTGTCCACTTATGAAAAAAATTCTCTATTGGTTGTCAACCTTTAACTTTGTGACAACTTTCGGCAAGGTGGATCCAACGTTTTGCTTGGTGGTGTCAATTTTTACCAAGTAACATTAGCTTTCATAAGCTCTGGTTATTTTTTGAGAGGTTCCATTATAGTCAAATAAGCTGACGACACTAAGCAAGATTTTCAAAGATATTTTAGATCATGATTTTGGTATAGTTTCTTTTACTTACTTGGTTATTTACTTTGATCATATGTTTTGGTTATTGAGACTTTTTTTATGTTGGCTTTGATCTTAAAAAAGGATACTTGTATGTAGATTATAATTATTTATTTCTTAATATAATTTTGAAAGTTTTTTTTAGTTCATTACTTATCTTTAGGGCTATCAACTTTAGTTGTAGTTTATTTCATTTTATTATGTGTTGGGTGGCACCAGATCATTAAGTTTCCTTTCTTGATATCAAATAACGAATTTATTAAGCACCAAACCCTGCTAATGAGGGTTGTGAGTTTGTTGATATGTGGAAGGAATTTAAGAGGCAATACAAATAGTTGGGGGGGGGGGGGGGGGAATTGTAAACAACATGTTGATATGAATATAAATGTCAATAACTATCTGACAATAGTTCATAGGTGGCATGACCACGGGCTAACCCGTTATAAAGGAATAATGACAGACGTTTTCCTCATGATTAATTTAATATAAGAGTAATGGTGGATTTTACCCTCATAATTAATTTAATAAGGAGGAATAATTCGAGAGTGATGAAGATAATGGGCAAAGAAATCGACATTATATTCGGAGACATTGATATTTTATTTAATATTGGTTAAAAGTATATATCGTTCATTTTTAATGAAAAATATGCATATCAAGTATTTCCTTGATTAGATTTTGGGTGGAAACGCTTTAAAAATGGTGGGGAGATGCTAAAATCGATGACCTTTCAACTAAAATGTTGTAAAGGGTTTTGATGGGAAAGTTGCAGTAAACCTGATGTCTATAAAGGAATAAATCTATGAGAAAAATGAGGAAGATGAAATATTTTCTCGTTGAAACATTATTTCATTTATATTATGATTTGTACCCATATCTATTGTACCCATGGTCCTAACAAATAAGAAATAGTGTTTCGGACTAAATAACTAAATCATTAGTATGTCTGATTGTAAAATAACATGTCTAAGCTGAAAATATAATCATTTGTATTTTTATATTAATTAGTCATATTCTTTGTCAAGGCATTTGAGCCTTATGTCATTTAAGACAAAATGCTTGAATCGTAGTAAGACGTTGTTTAGATATTGAGTCTCGTTCATTAAACTTCATGAACATTGAATTTTGAGGATCCACATGGCATCTCTACATATGAAATACTTCGATTACTATACTTTGAAGAAATGTCCTTTTACGGTTTTATGATTGAACATCATTGGCTATGCACACACATATATTTTTTATAAAATGTGTTTTTATAACTGAATAAGTGTTTTTTATCTTTGATAAGTGTTGTGAATACCTTTGGGAAAGACCCAAAGTTTTCCTAAAGTTCTTTTATTTAATGTTTTGGAAAATCTTCTTTAATCATTTGCACTATCCCTAATTGGACCCGTGCGAATGACCATTGAACCTTTAGCCTATCTATTAGCACTAAATAAAAGCTTGATCACGACGCCAAATTGACCCGTGCACATGACTACACGTTTTAAACGTGTTCTTTGAAACTGGCTTAAATCATGCGCACAATGCCAAATTACCCTCGTGCGTACGGTGGAACAAATTTTTGAAAATTCTCTGTAAATAGGTCTTTTCCATCTAATTTCAAAATATATTTGTTCCTTTTTACTTCTATAACCTTAGATAGTATTTTTGAGGTTGAGAGCATTCTAATTACTTGTCTTTTATGAATTTCACTTGTTCCTTTTAAATTGAGTGAAAAACCTACATCTATAATTAATCTATGGATTGTGAGGAATTGAGATTACTTTTAATCATATCCACGTAGCCAAGATTCAATCTAAACCATTATATAACTGAATTGTTGATCAACACTCCAATCTCTAAAGAGGAGGTGTTTTGAGATATTGAAGAGTTAAAGGCATGATGAGACTCTAAGGAGGATAATGTACTTCCTTGTTGGTCTTATGGAGCTTAGGATGTATCTCTCATAATCACTGGGGGAAACTTTAATGTTCATCGATAACTTCTCGTGAGTACATGAGAGAGGTATTTTCTTGCACTGTATAAAACCTTTTTAAGTTTAATGAGAGATTAGAGTGCGCAAAGATTTTTGACCCCTTCGTAGGGATTTTTCCTCATGAAATATGTCTTATGGATTGTTTATATGTTGTGTATGTTGTTTTTCTCATCACCTACATAGATTACACTTAGATCTCACTTAGAACTAACCAAATCCATAAAATTAACATTAGGATTCTACATCAAGCTTAATTCACCTAAATTTCCTAATTAAGACTATAATTTTTTTATTCATGTGCTTCTCATCACTTCACTTAATTGTAAAATGTACTAGGTTTTCTAAAATTGAAAAGAAATTTGAAATTGGCAAAAATTGGGGGAAAAAATGTGGTTAAACCTATTCAATCCCCCCTCTCCCTCTAGGTTTATTAGAGTATAACACTTGCATTGAACATACCATCTCATCATAAAATCGTGTGCTAACATGTGGTCAAATACCCTTGTGGATAGAAACCCTCACATAAGCATATATGATTATAGGTATTGCTGATGTAAAAAAGGTGCATATTACGGCATTGAAAGTTAAACCTTATTAAATGGAAATGTTAAGACAAATTAGGGTGGAAAATAAACACCCAAACTATCTTCCCCTAATTTAGAATCGGAATAATCAATCCACTCTTCCATTACGCTAATTTTTATTAAACAGCAAGCACTTTATCAAACATTTTCTAGAGAAAAAAGTAACCCAAACCAAGTTAGTAGAAAGGTTATAGAAATCATTCTACCTCCCCCTAAATTAGTTTTTTTTTTATAATAAGACATGGATAAGGAAGTGTTGTAGGTGCATAAAACCTATAACTCATTCCAATAATGGTTTCATTATAGGATAGTAAACATAGTTATTTAAGTTGACTGAAGAGGAAAGGTGTTTATGAAAACCCCTAGTTTTCTCATTTAGGGTTGCTTGTCCCAAATACCGAAATTACATATTTAAACTACATAATACCATTCTAAGCATTAAAATAACTTAATAGGCTAGTAATATAGATAAATTAAACCATGAAAGATAAACTATCACCATCTGAAAACTCCAGCAAGAAACCAAAATCCAATAAATGCAACTTTGGAATTTCAGAAACTTCCCATGGCCTGAAATATAAAACATATATTCATCCATAAATAAAAAAGGCATAACACATTTCTATAGCAAAGAAGAAAATCCTGCGAAGGAATAGACTAAATATGTTGGATTTAATTGAACCTCGCACCAGTCTCTATTTGTAGGGTTAGGGAGAAATATAGACCTAAACTGTTAACAAAACATGGGCCAAGCGAACTAAAAACATCTCTACCTGTACCCAATTAAAGATGCATAAATATAACAAGTTGTTTATTTTATCATTATTAAGTACAACTTATTATCTCAATAATTACCATTACCACCATGAGGTTAAAGTTGGACTATCATACATCCTAACTATCCCATACTTTATCATAAAATTTCATCAAGATGCAAAACACAACATGGAAATCTCTCTATACCATCCTATCATAATATGTCAGGAGTCATGATATCCTTTAGGGACCACTAGAGAATTTTCTACTATCATACCATAGCGTGTCCCTCATCCTGCGACCCTAATCATGATTATAGGATGATCACTCTTCCAATAAAATTATGAGTAATCACATACCAACATCTACCAAATTGGACCGATATTATGATATCTACATACAAACATAATCAAGGAAGTAGGGTCGAGAGTAATGACTTGTGAAAATTGTTCATCAATTAACCTGCATCACGTAGTTCGTTATGAACCCCCTCTATGTTATGGTAGTCCTCAATGCACACTCACCCACACATGATATGATATGATCACGAAAAATCACATAAGAACACGCTATCACACCAATTACATATAATGAATTCATATACCGTAATGTAAAAAATACAAAAACCATTTCATTCGAATCATTATAACAAACCCATAGACTACCCTCGTGCACTCTCACGATATATCGATGATTTTCACAAACAGTTACTACAACTATTGTTAGATTTATTACACAAGGAGGCAAAAATATAAGAGGAATTAAATCCTGACACATGGTGAAGGTCATAATGGCATTAATATTAAAATTAGTTGTTGACCTAATGTAATATTAATACCATGTCGAATATGACCTACATATCCCAATTAATTGTGACATTGATACAAATGGAATAAATATTTATTAGTTTGAGCGTGAGATATAACTCAATAGAAAAATGGCTATAGTGAAGAGGATAAGTGTTTTCATGATATGAATTAATTCCAGACTTAAGATATGGACCATATATTAGAGTTATAAAAATAGAGGTATCCATGTGCTATAAGATGTTGATGGCCATTTTTGTAATCCTAATGTTATGCTCCTAAATATCATATTTTACCACTCAAACAAGTAATTTTTAATACAAACAAATCCCCTCCCTCCCCACTTCCCATATGGATATAGGCAAGAATGACCTTAATGATCCACAGTCTTAGTGATGATACGAAGATCATACAATGGATTCAGCATGGATATAGGTATTGAACAAATATAACGAAACGGTAATTGAGAAGAAATTTAACAAAAGAGATAAAAGAGAATAGAGATGAACACAAGTATTTAAGTGGTTTGTCCTTGGCCTACATCTACTGTATAAAGTGTAGGAGTGTTTCTATTATAATGGGTAACTAATGGCCATGGAAGATAAACACTCAAGCTTTCTCTCTCTAGACTCAATTCTGCAGAGCAATAATAGTATTTATCAAAAATTGATCCAAGCGAAGAAGACATATGTGCCTTTTATAGGCTAAGGGGTGCGTAGTGTCACCCCAACACATGTCCTATGCCTAGCTAAGGACATAGCCTATAAGTGAGTGCCAGTTATCTGTGTATAAAGTAAGATCATCATAATGAATATTCCCTCTCATGGGTTGTCGATCTCTAATAACGATTTTGTGTAGATATAACTGAAATGTCCCTGATATGTTTTCCACGCCTGTAAGAACATATAAAAAATAAGAGGTCTCGGACAAACCAAGACTTTATAATTCCCTACTCCAGGCTAGAGGCCGAGACTAGTCAAAGTGATTATCTGTGATCGATGCACCCGTCTTAGGCTTGGGGTAGTTATCTTGTAATATGAGTGTCGTCTAAGGTTGACACCCATGTTAATGTGAATGTGGCTGATCTTTTCTATTAGACGAGACTATTGAACCTGTTAGGATAATAGGGTGTCATTCATATGAGATAATACTTATACACGTAAAGTATGGATTAAAAAATTAGTCTCACCTATGGGATGATATTGCGGAGTGGTCAGCTATCTGGGAGTCATCTAGACAAGACTATGCTTATGTATATCAATTAAACCTCAGCGGGAGGATGAGGTCTAAACGTGGTCCCAATTAGCTTCAAAATGACTCTCCTTGGCTTCTCGTTTCATCCTGATGCACAGTTTGAAGACCATAACTTTGATAGCCCAGCTTTTTATTAGCTGGCAATCGTACCTTGGGGATAGGAGGGTCAAGTTGTGAGACATAGCAGTTATATCTCCCCCATGTGCTCTCGGGTCCCATCCCATTATGAGGTATTTGTCATTTATTTATCATACAATGGTTGTGTAAGAGTCGGTGTGATGTGAAGAGATTTGGTGTGATTTTTCCAAGGTGCATATAGTCCACGCGCATAACCTTCACGTCTTTTTATGACTTGGAAATTATGCCAAATCATTATTCAGTCTTCTTCTTTTTCTTCCAAGTATCTCTGAAACATTCCTCCTTCATTTTTCATTGTTGTTTCTGCAATTTTTCCATTCTTGTTTTCCTAACAATCTTTATGGGCTTTATTCAAACTCTATGGTGGTTGTGTGGTGTCCATTTTAGGAATTTTAGGATTTGGTGATGTCATTTTAGGACTCTGCTTAGGAATAAGGGTTTACCATCGCAGTTTGGTAAAATTTTCCATTTTTTAATGATCTTTCCGATTTAGGCTATAGGTTTTTGGATTTTGATATTCTTGAGTGTTCTTCACTAAAAATGATCCCACTTTTTTATTTGATCCTCCCAACATTAGAAACCTTTCAAGTAGAAGACTGTGAATGTACCGAAGTTTATATGAGACTTGGGTAGAGATGCATCGACTTCTCGATTACGTCCGCCAAGAGATGGAAGAGGTTGAGGTCAATCTTATTCAAGAGATGTTTTTGACACATCTGACTCCAACACCTTTAGTAGTAGTGCCACTCATTTGTGTCTGAACAATTTTATCCACTACAACACTACCCTTAACGTTAATTCTCTAAGTGTTGTTATCATTAGTAGTGACAGTGTGTCATTTTCCAAGGGTTATAGCCTATTTGAGTGCTTAAACCTTCATGCAGACATTGTAGACTCTCATTCCTTTAATAAGGACATGATATTGATTATTACAAGTCCTGGCATGGCAGAGACAACAGACTCATCAGTGTGGGGATCCTAAGCCCCCAATCTATGTCATTTTAGACGATGAGACTAGAGATAACATTCTTCCACCTCTTGTAATGCCCCAACCCGTAATTGCAATAACTGAGGAGTCATATTTACGCCAGGACCAATGGGGCAAGGCTCCTATTTTTTACGATAAGGAGGAGGAAGTTTTTTTGGTTGATACAAGTGTTACCTCATCCTATCAAAGTGATGTCTAAGAGACTTATCTTATTATCTGGTGAAACTTATATATTATTAACCAATCAATACATATGAGAATGTCGACCGAGGACGAGAGGGCCTACAACCTCAGGAACAAGGACAAAATTATTGTCTATGAGCAAATGCTACCATTTGGGACAGGTATTAGGGTAATCCTCTTTGCTATCGGCGTTGCCCCAATCCAACTAGCCCCCAATGCTTGGAGGATTGTTATGGGGTCGATTAGTCTCTGGAGGCTTGCCTATGAAGAGGATTAACCTCGAGATGTGTTCAGAGCGTGTTATTAGACTGTTATTATAAAATTCAACCCTTGCTACTATCACTTTGTCTCCCAAAAGCCATACCAAAAGCTCTTATATGTGAAACAGACTTCCACTCATTATTGGAAGTCTCGATATTTTTTCATCTTGGGCTTATAGAGGTTTAGCGATGACGAGTCATTGGTGCACATGGTAATTAAGGTGCCTTAAAAGTGGAATAAAATTACTATTTCGGCCAAAGTTAACAATGGGTTGAGTACGAGTATTAGGGAGAGGATTAACCAATTGAGAGGACCAAATGGTCTCATATTATTTGAGGAGCGGATCAAGCTCGAACTCCTCTAATTTGATGGAATAGGGTTAGCCCCATTAGATTCCCTTCGTAAGATGCTCCTCTATTTAAAAAAAATCTAACTTTTAATGTTGTCGCAATATTTAGCCAATACTGAGAGTTGTTGATTATCTTCATTTTACAGATCATCCTGAGAATACTTTCGACCACGTTTGGGAAATGGCAGTCCCAATCACTGGCAACATTTTGTCAAAATTAAACCAAAATAAAGCCGAAGAGGTTAACGCGTTTGTGATCCATCCATGTCACAATCACTTTTTTTGGCGCACAGAGCAGTAATAGAGTATCGCCCTTCTCTTTGCATAGGGTCACTCAACTAACTATTATACTTCATAATTATTAAGAAGTGTTATCTCATCTTTTACTAAATTTTTATTTCTTATATCTACTTTGTTTATTCTATTATTTCTCTTCAACACCTTCATTAGTGGATGGTGGAATTCGAGCCAAATATTTGATTAACTGAGTAGGTTGAGCAAAAACTGTTTGATATGCAGAAAAAGATGGATGAACTAAAGGCCACTCCGAAAGAAGATATGCCCAAGCTCCGATAAAGATACAAAACTAGCCTTGTTGCTTTGAAGGAAGACCATAAGGAAACCTTGAAGCTGCAAGAAGAGAATGAGAATGAGAAGGATCTTTAGAAGACAAGTTGTGAAGCGATCGTGGAAAATTTAAAGAGTTTGAGGAGTTCATAGGTTATGACATCTAGTACTTGGAGAAGGGTTCGAAGTCCATTTGTAGACGAGTGTTCAATCAATTTCTTGACCTCGTCTCAAAGTACCCTTAGGTCATCAAGACTTTCAACTCCCAGAGTTTTTCTGATCCAAAAACCATTACTTCTCTGGAGGAGATCCAATCCAAGGGAGCCAATGAAGAGATAGTCGAGGCCAAAGTGGATGGATATGAGATGACTCATATTGCAAATGATGAAAATTAGGTTGATGACCAGGATGCCACCACCATTCAAGAATAGTCGATTATCCATGAATTCACAGTCATTAGTGACTTGGCGATCGAGACTTGACTTATGTAATCTTTATTTCTGATTCTTGGGCGACTGTTTATCATATCTAATGCCCTCTTTTTTCTGTAAACTTTAATCTCATTCCACTTTTGGGATTTTAACAACGTTACTCAAATTTTCAATACCCCTTTGTTGAGGTGTTTTGGTGATGGTATTTCTAATATGCTTTGCGTTATCTTTATTCATCATGCTTACATACTTGTGTAGTTTAATCCTTTATATATACGATAAGTCTCCCCATAAATAATGATGTTAAGTGTTACCATATAATAATGTTGTTAATTTTTCCACCTCTCAGGGTTTATATTGAGACCTTAGGAGACGAGACTCCAAGCATTCTCGTACAACCAAGAGAGAGATTTTCATTTTATTTTCACCATAAAATAATGATGTTTAGTGTCACCATAAAATAATGATGTTAATTTTCATCATATCAATAGTGATGTTAATTTTCACCAGATTAATAATGATGTTAATTTTTCCACCTCTCAGTGTTTTTATTGAGATATGCCTGGAAGATGAGACTCTAAGTGTTCTCACAGCTGAGAAAGAGATTCATTTTACTTTCACCATAAAATAATGATTTTAAGTTTCAACATAACAATAATGATGTTTAAGTTTCTCACTTCTCAAGGTTTTTATTAAGATATGCCTAGGAGACAAGACTCCAAGTGTTCTCACACCGCTGAGAGAGATATTTCATTTTTCTTTCACAATAAAATAATGATGTTAATTTTAACGATATCAATAATGATGTTTATTTTCCCACCCCTTAGTATTTATATTGAGACATGCCTGGCATACGAGACTCCAAGCATTCTCATATTGACGAGAGAAAGATTTTCACTTTACTTTCACTATAAGATAATCATGTTAATTTTTACCATATCAATAATGGTATTAATTTCCCCACCTCTTAGGGTTTATATTGAGACATGCCTAAGAGAAGAGACTACAAGAAATCTCGTACCGCCAAGAGAGATTTCATGAGACTATAATAACTAGAAACAAAATTTTCATAATAGGAGACAACACTTTATTTCATTCAGATTTCTCGCAACAAAATTTAACTACATTTTATGGGAGTGCTCTCAAGTTATTACATAGTCTCACTGGTAATATTCTTCAGGTGATCGACATTCCACGGATTTGCGAATGGTTCTCCTTCCAAATTTTCTAGAAGATAGGTACTTAGAAATAATTCTTTTGTGACTTTGTATGGTCCATGCCAATTTGGATGGAGTTTGTTAACCTTTTGGATCACCTTTTTTAGCATGAGATCACCAACTTTAATAAGATGAACTTTGACTCTTTGTTGTAAAATTTTATAGCTCTCTGTTGAAAGGTTGATTGTCGTATTTTTGTGTATACTCAGCATTCTTCAATAAGGTCTAAATCAAGTCGTCTCTCTTCCAAATTCCACTCTGGATCGTATATCTCGACTATATGACTAGGAGACCTAACTACGATGACTAAAATTGAAATTTCAGTTGGGATGACTACCTCCGACCCATATGCTAGCATAAAAGGCGTTTCTCCTGTCGGTGTCCTTTAAGTGGTGTGATACACATATAGGATGTTGTGCATCTCATCAACCCATTTTCCTTTGGCGTCTTCTAACATTTTCTTTATCATATCTAGTATCATTTGATTGGTCATCACGACTGTGCCATTTGCTTGAGGTCATCCTTGTGTTGAGAAAAACTATTTTATGCCGACCTACTACAGTAAGCATCTAGGAACTTGCTCTTAAATTATTTCCCATTATTTGATATCAGAGTGTTTGGGTGTCTATATTTGCTGATGATATTTCTCCAAATGAATCATAAACATTTTTCTTTAGGGATAGTTACCACGGCCTCTGCATCTACCCACTTTAAAAAATAATCAATTGCGATGATGAGGAAACAAAAGTTACCTTTAGCCCTTTGTAGTGGTGTGACCAGATCGATCCTCCACATTGCAAAGAGAAATGGGGCTAAGATAGAAGAAAAGGTATTGTGAGGTTAATGAGGTATGTTGGCAGAGTGTTGACACTTATCACGTTTAAGAACATGCTCGAATGCCTCCTTAGCCAAGTTAGGCCTATAATAGCCTTGAATTATGATTCACTTTGCCAACAACCTTCCTTCGATACGACCCGTGTAGTTCCCCACGTGAATATCTTTGAGCATATAACTTATTTCTTTCATATGCAATCATATCAAAAGTGGTAGAACATAACCCCGTTTGTACAACACATTCGTTGTGATGGTGAATTTAGCGGCTCAATAGTGTGCCTTCCTTTTTTTGACCTCTCCCTAGGGGAGCTTGTCATCCCTCAAGTACTCAATTATGGGGTCCATCCAAGATGGTCCTAAGTTCAAGTTAAAACACTATGTATTGTCGGCCCCCTCATGGTCGATGCTTGGCTCCTAAAGGATCTCAATTGGAACGGTTCTTTGAATCTCAAATTTTGTATCTGAAGAAAGTCTTGCATGGGCGTCCACCTTTCCATTCTCACATGTCATAATTCTTTTTACTTCTACTCCCTGAAAAATTGTCAGTGTCGTCTTTGCTCTTTTTAAGTATTTTTGACATTTTCTTGTCTTTTGCCTCATAGATTCCCAGTACTTGATTCACTACTAATTGTGAATTTCTCTAGGCAAGAAGTTGGCAGATACCTAGCGCCTCAAGTCAGCATCATTTTTGGACGCCTTAAAATTAAACCTAAGTGCATATTCTATATCGATCTCGTCTGGGGCCGACAAAATCATCCCTACTACTAACTGAGCAGGACGAGCCATCAATAAATAAAATCCACACAAGCATATATGATGAGAATGGGACTTCATCAAGGACACCATTTTTATAAGTAAACCTAATTTATAACTCCAATTATAGTGTCATCTTCAACGAGCTCAGATGTTCGATCTGAGATTTCAGATTGTTATAGACTCTAAACTTGTATTTCCAACTCCGTCTCATCGACAGATTCCTAAGTGAACTCTGCCACAAAATCTACCAAAACTGCCCCTTAACTGTGTTTCTTGGCTGATAGATGATATCAAACTCACCCGACTCAACCAAACAATCCATTGGCCTACCCGATTTCTCGAATTTATGAATGACTTATCAAAGATGTGTGTCTATTAGAACTACCATCGTATGAGATTTAAAGTAAGGCGTCATTTTTCTTGACACGTGTATTAAGGCATATGTAAGTTTTTTCATCTTTGGGTATCTCTTCTCGGCGCCTTGTAATGCTTTACTATTAAAGTATATCGATTTTTGAATCTCGTTGTCGGCTCGAACGATCGCGACACTGATTGTCAATTCTGAGACAGCCAGGTATAAATACAATTTCTCCTCTTGAAAGGGCTGAGACAGTAGCATCGGTGAACCCAAATGTGCTTTTAGTTCTTTGAACGCTCGTTCATATTCTTCATCCCATACAAACACTTTTCTTAAAATTTTGAAAAGAGGACGGTACTTGTCAGTTGCTCGCGAGACGAACCTATTAAGTGCAGCAACTCTGCATGTTAGTCTTTGGATATCTTTGGTGTTTCTTAGAGTTTTTATGTCGATTAATGTCTTTATCTTGGTTGGGTTGGCCTTAATGCCCCTATGATTGATTATAAACCCCCAAAACTTTCCATTATTGGAGTTTTCCTGCAATAAAAATTATCAGCAGACTATTGGAATGGCACCTTACGAGGCTTCGTATAGACGTCCTTGTCGTTCGTCATTTTGTTGGTTGGATACTAGAGAAAATAAGTTATTGGGGGGTGATTTCATTCAGGACACCTTAAAAAAGATGACACTTATCACATGTCGTATGAGGACTGTCGAGAGTAGGCATAAGAGTTATGCAAATAAGGGTAAGCGTCACTTAACGTTCGTAGTGGGTGACTATGTTTATTGTAGGTATCACCAGTGAAGGGGGTTATGAGGTTTAATAATAAGGATAAATTAACACCCAGTTACAATGGGTCATTTATTATTGATTGGGTTAGACTAGTGGCACACCGTCTTATTTTTCCCGACCATCTCCATAGGGTTCATGATGTGTTTCACATATCGATTCTAATGAGATTTCTACGAGATGCATTGGCTTCTTAGCACATAAATTTAGGAGTGATGGAGCTGCAACCGGATGCGAGTTATTATGAAAGAACTTTTCGTATCCTAGATCATAAAGACCAAGTTCTTCCCTCTAAGGTTATATCATTAGTATGTCTCTAGTAGAGTCGCCACAATTAGGCTAAGTCTACCTTTTAGCGAAATAGCAAGATGCGGGTGAAATATCCCAAGCTTTTTTATACAAGTATATGTTGAATTCCGAGGAGGAAATTCTATTATTACGGGGAGGAATTTTATACCCCGAATATTGATATAATTATATAAATTGGATTAACTTGGTAAACTTAATTATTTGGACTTTATAAATAAACTAATTAAATAAAGAATAACTTCAACGTGATACATGTTGTTTATATGTACATCTTATGTTCTTATATGTTATTTGGTAATGATAATAATTGCATAATAACAATTTGATAATAACATAATTACTTTGCACTAAAAATATTGGTGGTTTCAAATTAGGTTTGAAGTCTTATTTAAGGGCCCAAATGAATTAAAAACTATGGGAGAGTCCACCTATGGGTGGGGTAATCCATTAGGGTGAGATTAGAAATATTAGAGATGGGTTTGAGGCTCCACAAATCCACTTAAATTTAGGGTTTAAACTAATTTCAGGATTAAGTATATATGAGGAAGGTTTAGACTAACCATGATTCACTTTATTATCCACTAAACCTTAAAAGCTACAACAAAACCCTAAAAAGCTACTTGGGATAGAAAGACGCAATTGAAGAGGGAATACATAATAGGAAACCTTAGCGGTACAATCTAGAAGAGGAATTTGAAGAGAATTAAGGTAATATAAGAGAAACAACAACACAATATATCATATTCTTCAACAATTCACATACGGGGACTTTTTCATCAAAAACCTAACGCAAGACCGTGTGTCCCACTCTTTCACTTTGACTCTTTTCTTTAATTGTAATTTTTTGTTTTAAAATAATATAATTACCTTATTTGAATCAATTGAATCTATAGAAGAGATAATTATATATTTAATGCAATAAACTTTACCTCTTTTTCCACGCTGGTGATGATACTCAAATATTACGTATTTCACCCTCCGAACGGGGGCATTTTAGCCCCCTCGGGTATCTTATGCCCTATATTTATGCTCGTTAACCAGAAAACCTTAGATTTCTACGTTAACATATTTTTCAGGGCTTAATTGAGCTTTTATAGGTAATTGGATGCTAAGTATAAAGTTCGGACGCATTCCGGTGAAGTTCCGTACGTAATCGCACGTTCAAGGGCATTTTAGTCTTTTCATAGCTTGGTCACCTGGCCCAACATCTACACCGAAGTTGTATACCTCCTCGCTAGCTTTGTGTGGACGCAAACGGTGCACGATTCTGAGTCCGTATGAAGAAGTTACGACGATTTCAGCGGAGGGAAAAATAAGGAAATCAAAAGAGGAGGAGAAAAGGAAGAAAAGGAATGCAGTGTGCTGCTGCTTGGATCACCCCTACTTGATCGATCGATCGACCCTTTTGGTCGATCGATCAATCCTTCTGTACAGCCTAAGTTTTGCCTTGATCGATCGATCGACCCTTTTGGTCGATCGATCTATCCCCTGTTTTCAGGAGATATTTTGTCATTTCTTTTCTTTTCTCTTTTCTTTTCTATTTTTATTCCAACTTACTATAAATAGCAATTTTGATGTAATAAACAGATATACACGATTTTAGGTTAGTTTAGCTTAGGGTTTTGGGGCTTTTGTTTAGTTATTCTTCATTTCTCTTTGGTTTGACACCCCATTTGCATTGTAAGTGGAACTATTCATCTCCCCTACCATTAATATAGTTTGTATTTCTTCATTTCTTGCTTTGTAGTGTAATTTACATACTTTCTAATTAGGTTTACGTGCTTTCTTCCCATACTTTCTAGTGTACTTTTACCGCATTTCTTTATCGCTTTATTTACCGCGTTTTTATGATGCTTTCTAGGTAATTTAAATTAGGTTGTGTTTGAATGGAACTCACTCGGGTTAACTCATTGATTTTCTTGGTGATAGTGTTTACGGGTTTATTTCGGGTGCGTTGTCCTAGTTAATGCGCCTAGGGGATTTGATGGGCATATCATGTATGTCACGTGCTTACGACCTTTCGTGCACAATTTCTGGGGTATTTGTTGACGCCAAAATCATATTAGGCTTTTATGCGGATTTAGGGGTGTGACAACCCATGGTTCAATTAACTATTCAAACGAGATGTATTCTAAATAACTCGTCGACCCATGTAACCATTTTATACAAATTAGCCCGGGTGAAGGATATTCGACGCAACCTATAGTTTTCATTCTCTTTGTTAACGTAGTTTAAATACAATCGCCTAGTTTAATCTTTTATCTTTATTATCTTTTCCTTTTTGTTAAAATTATCATTTACATTTTTATTTAGGAGTATTAAATCCTATAAATTCTAGCAACTCGTCTTTGTGGATTTTCGATACCCGACTTACCGCTATACTCTCCAGTTGAGTGTAGTAGTAATTTAGGTTTGTTTGTATTGAGTAGGCGAAACGAAAAAAATGATTAGCATCTTTACACGCGCTACTTTTCGCACTCGATCAAAATGGCGCCGTTGCCGGGGACTTGTTTGTTTTAGACTTTATTTGATTTAGTATTTCATAGTATTTTCTTTCTATTTGTATTATTTGTTAATATTTTGCAGGACTTCCACATTTGAGCACTTAGAAACGCTCGAATTTTTCCCGCGCACACTTACTTTGTGGAATTTGCCACTTGAGCCATTTTTGGGGTAAGCATGTCTTATTCCAATTCTTTCAGTAATCATTGTTATAATTCTCAAAATTCTCGCAAACCTATGACTTTCGGTGAATACTTAGAATTCCAAAGTATAACAAATTGAAATATGACTTTGGGCAAGTATAACGAAAGTCAAAACTTAGGTTATTGGAATTTTGATGATGATGACAATGATTTTGGGCCTTTACCTCCTTATAATAGGAATTTTGAAACGAATTCGAATACTTTTCAAAATTCATATCATAATGACTTTTCGTTTAAGTCCGATGGCAATTTTCAAAGTTTCCATTTTCATGCATCCACACCTCGACCCATGACATTTGGTGAGGGTTTGCGTATGTATGAGAATGAGAAAATTAAAACTCGCTATCGGGAAGAAAATCGTTCGTGGGAACATTACTTGGATTTACTTTTTGAGTCCGACGATGATTTTGCTTCCGAGACTTTCGAGGTCGAGGAATGTTTTGAACCAAATGAGGTACTTGTACCTACTTTGGAACAATCCATTCTAGACTTTTCCCATCTCGTAATAGATATTGAAAGTGAGGATGATAATGACGTAATATCTATTTGCAATGAAATGATTTCTTCTTTGGCCCCCAAGGAAGAACATTTCATTGAAAATGATATTATTTCATTTGAAACTCAAACTTCATGCGATGATGATTCATCTCTTGAGTTTGAATTTCTCTCATCCCCATTTTCATTCTCTATTATCGCACCGGAACAATTACCCGATGATACGGTTTCAAACTTTAATGTTTTAAACCTTTTCGCTGATGAGGAGTACTTGCTCGAGTCGCCTTCCACAATCGCATCTTTGCCTTTGTGTGCACCGCCTCCTGCTCCAATTTCAAAATCTTTGGGAGGGTATTCTGCTTTTCTCGGTCCCCACTTATTTTTATCACCCGTTCAATCGAAACCCCCCATCGTCCCTCCAAAACTTTTAATTAGCGATGGTTTATTTCTTCCGCCTTACACATGCCTTCCGTTGTTAAAATGGAATTCATATTTTTCGAAAGGCATGCTTGTATGTGAGGGTACACCGGTTATCCTCCAAAGTCAAATATTTCTTATGGTGGACCCTCAGCTATTTAGACTTTTAGTGTATAGTTAGTGTGAAGCCTACGTAGTAGGTTGTATATAGTTAGATTTTTATTTTTTCTTTCTTTTTATTTTAGTCTCTCGTAATTAGTTAACTCTTTGTTATTTGTTTTTGTAATGCTCGATACTAACTTGTTTTGTAGATTCTTTGGACTTGTTCTTATGGGAATCGCTCTACTTTTGGGTAATATCGCTCTTTTCTTCTCTTTAACTTGGTTCTTAATGTACATTGAGGACAATGTCAAGTTTTAAGTTAGGGGGTGTGGGATATTCTATCCATTTCTTTGTTTAGTCCATGTTTTTGCTCACATGTTAGTTACTTAGTATGTTTTTCTTAGAAAAATTAAAATTTTCAAAAATATTTTCTTTCTTTTTTCTCCTTTTTTGGGCATTTTGCCTTTATTTTCGATGATAAATTTCAATAATTGTCCGATCCAATAGACAATCCAATGATGCATGTTCTCGACTTTAGAAGTTGTTAGACTTTAGTCTCACTTATTGATATTATGAATAACTTCATGAATTAAACTTTAATCCCATGAGCACATGCACTTTTCTTGTTCTATTGATTTGGTTTAAGATATTTATAACTCGGTAATCTTTTGATGCATTGTATATACTTACACTGAGTAAGCTTTGTACCTTTCGTCGTTTGTGAGTGTATAGACTATTCTTTCCTCTTCGAAAACGTTGAATCCATTGGTAATCTCACTATTCTTTCATTTGATCGTTCATTAATTGAGTTCATACTTGAAATGTGCTACTTGATCATGATTTTCATTTATTGTTTTGATTCGAGAATTGCGTAAACTTTTGGAAATGATCATAGGCATTCTTTGTTATATCACCCATATTAGCCTTGACCTCACCCTTATATGTTTGCCCTCGTTAACCCCTTTGAGCCTAATATTAACCTTTCATTTCATAACCCCATTCCCATTACCAACTCCGCATTGGAGTTTTATACCATACATACACTTCCGCACCTTTGTTTGGAATGTTACTTGGGATTGAATGATGATGTCATGATGTCGGTTGCAATTTAGGCATATGAGAGTTTGAAAAGTAAAGAAAAATAAAAAGTGAAGAAAAAAGAGAAAGCAAAAGAAAACAAAAGAGAAAACATGAGAAAAAGAAGAAAAGAAAGAAAAGATAAAGTTGTAAATGTTGTGTATATAGTTCAATAATCTTTGATTACTCTCCCCGATGATATATTCAATGCCGTTTTGGAACTTTTTTTTCAATTTTGATTTTGTCTGCATCTTCCCATTATTCCAAGTTTTCATTCCGAACACTTTGAATCTGTACATACATTCCTTCATTTCGTACCCTTGCCTAGCCTCCATTACAACCCTAGCAAAGTCCTATGTGATCTTAGGTTGATGTAATTTAAAAGTCATAATAGTTTTGATAATCTGTGAAAATATATTTCGCCTCTTTTAGTGTGTGGTATCCTTTCATTGAGATTGCAGTTTTTCATTTTATATATAGCGTTCTTCATTGGGACATGTATGCGGACTAGTTTCCATTTACATTTACTCTTTATGCCCACATGTCCCGTGTGTTACCTCCCTGTTTCGAGTGAATTCCCTTGATGAGTTTAATGCCCGTGGGGATTGAATATATGCTTGATTTATTTAGTATCCGATTTATATAAGTTATTCGCCAAATCACACTTTGCGTGTGCTCGGCCCCCTCCCACATTTTAAGGTTTCAATTTTTAAGGTGCATTCTATAATGTTAATGATTCGGACTTTAGTTTGAATCCGTTCAATGTGCTAATAATCTGTATGAAATCTTTTTCGCTATTTTTGGGCTTGTCGCATGTTGGTTTGGGCTTATTTTGAGGAAATCGTGTGATGTTTGTGGGTACCATCCCTGAAAACCCTCACGAGATGACACTCGTCCACTAGGGTGATCTAGGGGTTTAACGGCTTATTGCATACGTTAAATGCAATCGAATCGCCCGCGAAAGTGGCCTTATCTTTTATTAATTTTATACCGTACTTTTATACAATATCCTACTTTTTGTTTGATTGTATTTCTTGTTGCATCCTATTTCATTGCTAGGGACTAGCAATGTGTAAGTTAGGGGGTGTGATGATACTCAAATATTGCGTATTTCATACTCCAAACGGACGCATTTTAGCCCCCTCGGGTATCTTATTCCCTATATTTATGCTCGTTAACCAGACAACCTCGGATTTCTACGTTAACATGTTTTGAAGGGGTTAATTGAGCCTTTATAGGTAATTGGATGCTAAGTATGAAGTTCGGACGCATTCCGGTGAAGTTTCGTACGCAATCACACGTTCAAGGTCATTTTAGTCTTTTCACAGCTTGGGCACCTGGCCCAACATCTACACCAAAGTTGTATACCTCCTCGCTAGCTTCGCGTGACCGCGAACGGTGCGCGATTTCGAGTTCGTATGAAGAAGTTACGGCGATTTCAGCGGAGGGAAAAATAAGGAAATCAAAAGAGGAGGAGAAAAGGAAGAAAATGAACGCAGTGTGCTGCTGCTTGGCTCACCCCTACTTGATCGATCAATCGACCCTTTTGGTCAATTGATCGATCCTTCTGTACAGTCGAAATTTTGCCTTGATCGATCTATCGATCCCCTGTTTTCAGGAGATATTTTGGCATTTCTTTTCTTTTCTCTTTTCTTTTCTATTTTTATTCCAACTTTCTATAAATGGCAATTTTGATGTAATAAACAAATATACACGATTTTAGGTTAGTTTAGCTTAGGGTTTTGGGGTTTTTGCTTAGTTCTTCTTCATTTCTCTTTAGTTTGACACCCCATTTGCATTGTAAGTGGACTATTCATCTCCCCTACCATTAATATAGTTTGTATTTCTTCATTTCTTGCTTTGTAGTGTAATTTACATGCTTTCTAATTAGGTTTACAAGCTTTCTTCCCGTGCTTTCTAGTGTAGTTTTACCGCGTTTCTTTACCGCTTTATTTATCGCATTTTTATGATGATTTCTAGGTAATTTAAATTAGGTTGTGTTTGAATGGAACTCACTCGGGTTAACGCGTTGCTTTGCTTGGTGATAGTGTTTACGGGTTTATTTCGGGTGCGTTGTCCTAGTTATTATACCTAGGGGATTTGACGGGGCATATCATGTATGTCCCGTGCTTACGAACTTTCGTGCGCAATTTTTGGGGTATTTGTTGATGCCAAAATCATATTAGGCTTTTATGCGGATTTAGGGGCACGTCAATCCTTGGTTCAATTAACTGTCGAAACGAGATGCATTCTAAATAACTCGTCGACCCATGTAATCATTTTATACAAATTAGCCCGGGTGAGGGATATTCGACGCAACCTATAGTTTTCATTTGCTTTGTTAACGTAGTTTAAATACAATCGCCTAGTTTAATCTTTTCTCTTTATTATCTTTTCCTTTTTGTTAAAATTATTTTTTATATTTTTATTTAGGAGTATTAAATCCTATAAATTCTAGCAACTCCTCTCTGTGAATTTTCGATACCCAACTTACCGCTATACTCACCAGTTGAGTGTAGTAGTAATTTAGGTTTGTTTGTATTGAGTAGGCGAAATGAAAACAACAATTAGCGTCTTTACACGCGCTACTTTTCGCACTCGATCAACTGGTTACTAAACTTTTTTTTTTTTGGGGGGGGGGGGGTTGTCTTAACACTATTAACTATCACTAATGGAGCGGTGATGTGTTATCCACGTGAACTAATGACGTGAAAACAATGTAAAGAGAATCTTTAAAAAAACAAATAAAATGCGCGTAATAGTTACCAAGTCCTATTCACTTGGTTAATGAGGCAAGAGATCCTTTGACTGAGTCAATGGTGTCAAATGTCCTATTTTGCCAACTCAGCACATTAAAATGATAAATACACCCCTCAAAATATCTTTGAGAGTTGTTATCTAATTTTTTACCAAAAAAATATCACATCTACAAATCCAAAATTCACAAAATGTATATATTTGAAATCTACTCGTCAAAACCTATTAAACAACACTCATATTCATTATTTTTTACGAAAAAATCAAAACATATAAATATATTGGTTCTATAAAACCTCAATTTTCCTGTAGAAAACTCCATTTTTTCGTAGAAAACTCATCTTCTCCAGCTCAGGTGATGGTGCCGCTAACGCGGAGCAAAAAAAATAAAGAGAGAAAGAGAGAGGGGAGGGGGAGAGAAACACTCCGACGAGAATTCGGGCGGCCTCCGACGAGATTTTTCCGTGGGCTGTTTCCGGTGAGTGTTCGATGGGGCGGGGCGGGGTGTGGAGGTAGGGGGTGTGAGAGAGAAAAAATGTGGGGTTATGTGTTTGTTTTTAGAGAGAGAGAGAGAGAGAGAGTAAGTTGGTTTAAAATGGGTATATATGAGGGTACATTTCTCTAAATATATGTAGTTTAAAATGAAAAACAACTTGGTGCATTAAAAAAAAGTCAATGAGATTTGATGCATCTTTGACCCAATAAATGAGACTAGCCTTGAATTATCCTAATAAAAAATCTAATTTGGCATCCAACTCAAAAAACTCAAAAAGTTATGCGCTTTAACCTATTTACTCACTTAAACAAATATTAATACATGATTAGTTCAAACCCTTTATTTTGTTCCCAAAAAAATTTCACCACATAAAACACTTAAAACAAGGACACACACAAACTCATTTACTCACCTCCCTCTACCCTCCTCCACCCCACACCACCCCCTCCCCCCATTTCACTGTTGGAACTCCGGCAATGGTAGTGGGGGGAGGTAGGGAGGGGGTGCCGCTAGCGCGGATGTTTAAAAATATGCTTTTTTTTTAAAGGTTCGTGCTATCGGCATTCAACCCCAATCTCCCCCCCCCCCCCCCCCACCCTCCCACTGTCGGAGCTCCAACGATCCTCACCAGAGCTCCTTTTTTTGAATATTTTTATGTCGTGAGGAACTTTTTAGAACAAAGTAAAAGATTTAAACTATATGCATATTAAAAAATATTTGAGTGATTTTTTGGTGAAAGCCCCTTAAAAATAAAAAAAAATATTGAGTAAATGACTATTTGAGAGACGAAATAAATTAAACTAAAAATGTGTTTCTTTATCCAAAAAAAATATGTATTTATGTAGGAGTTATACCCAAAAATAATCCAGCTACTCTATTGGCATCCCAACTCCTCTCACCCTTAGTGCCCTAATTCGTTTAGGTTCCCCAACGGATGCGCACTCAAATCGCGAATTCATGGATTCGGTGGGAATTAATGACTAATTCGCGAATTGAAGAAACTGAATTCGCAAACCGAGGAAGTCAAATCCGTGTACACAAAACTTTGAACTGATTTGTTGATAAAAAGACACAAAAACATTTTATAACAATTAGTATTGCTACTGACAAAGGTTACTATAACTTTGCCTTAAAAGAGTGATGGACTAGTTTCTCATATTTAAAGAGCCTAGTGGGGTGAGATTGTTTTCCTCCATCGATGTGGGACTAGCAAGATCAAATCTTCCATATATCAACCATTAATAAAACTTTAGTCAGGCTCTCTCCGATGTGGGATAGAGTTTTTTTTTGTTACACTTTGTAGTTTTCATTGTTAAATTGAATTATGGTGCCCCGTCTTTATATATTTATATAATTATATATAACAATTTAATTTATATATTAAAATTATACCCATCTCAACAAAATCTTTTACTTATAGTCTTTTAGTTATTAAAAGATATATTATTTGTGTGCTTAATTACAATAAGATATAATTATACATATTAAAAAATACATAGACTTATATATATATATATATATGTTAAATACATAGCGACACTAGTGGAGCTCTCAAATTCCAATAATTTGAAAATCGACGAATTAACGCACTCGCATTCGCACCCGCTCCCGTATTAGGGCACTAAGTTCTCACCACCACCCAAGTCAAACCCAAATCAGTCGCCGTCACTCCACTCCCACCAACCCCATCCCTCCAGAACTGAACAATATCAGTTTGTAATTAATCTATCGGTAGTGGTCGATCAGTGCTGGGTTTGACCGATTGCTTATTGAGAAGTCCATCACCGCACCGGCGAGGCCCTTGGGGCTCGCATTGACTCAAATTGCAAACTTATTCATGATTTTAGTACTCGAATTTGGAACCGAACATCATGGTTCGCAATGATATCGACGGTGACAGATCGTCATTGAGACAGGGGCTGGGTCTTTTATTTTTAGAGCAGATTCTCTGCCCCCAATTCTTTCATTTTATGCAAGTGGGGTGGGTCTGGGTCGAGCAGGTGAAGGCTATGGAGAATGGTGTTCTCGCTGTCACCGTCCCCAAAGAAGAAGAGAAGAATCTTGAAGTCAAGTCCATTTAAATTTTTGGTTATACCACTCGCCAAGCCCAGTGGGGACACTCTTGGAGGGGATTGAATTTCTCTGGTGCTGTTAAAATAATATTTGATCAGCGAAAGTCACGAATCGCGAATGTGAATTAATCGAGATGCACTTAATGCTGACTCGGACACCACGTGATATGATACAAAGAAAAAAGTAATCTCTTTGTTGTCAAAGTTGGGTTATGTTGGAGTGAATAACATGTCTTGAATCTAAACCGTGAATAATATTGTAAAAATCTCGCGAGGGGGGCTAGTAATGGGACGATGGTTGTTGATTGGGGGTGGGGGTGGCAATGGTCGTGTCGTGTCGGTTTCGTGCCGAGTTTAATCGGATTCGTGTCAAAGTCACATCTAGTTAAACTCGACCCGTTAAGTCTTTTGTATGTACCACATTGTGTCTTATAAAGTTTGTGGCGTGTTTAAATCGTGTTCAAGTCGTGTCGTGTATTTATTCTAAGGTTACGTTTATTTTTTCATCTGAATCTAAGGTCGTATGAAAAATATGTTTGTTTTTATATCTGAATGTACCTATGAATGAATGTATTTAGACTGATTCAGACTTTAGATTCAGACATCAGATGTAATTCTACCTCTTAACCATTAAGAGTCAAATATAGTCGTTAGCCTTCTAATCATTTAAAAAAATAAACACTTTTTGGTACATGTTCAGTCTGAATTGTTCAAATTCAGACTTAAGAGGTAAAAACAAACAACACCTAAATGGCTAAATGCAAACTTGATTCGTTGAGTTGTCGTGTTTAGCGAGTCCACCCATTAATCACCCGTATTCGTTAAGGTTTCATTTAAACCCGCTAAAAAGTCTTGTGAGTCGTGTCATGTTATCGGGTTGTGTGACAATTTACCACCCCTAAGTGGGTGGAAGTGAAAAAGGAAGGGGAGGGTCAGAGTGGTAGGATTTTTTTTTTTAAATTTAGTTGAATGTCAAATCAGATATTTTTATTATTATTTTAATTTTAGATTTTATGGTTGCCACATCATTAGTCCACGTGGATGAAACATCACTACTCCGTTAGTGATAGTACGGTGTCAAGTGTCTGGTAATCAAATAAAAGTTATGTGTTATGTCTGTCAAAAAAAGGTTTAGTGATCGAAGTGAAAAAAGTGGTTCATTGCATAAATATGTAATTATCCTCTATGGAATTGAAATTGTAGATTAAATCTTAAAATTGGGGAATTAAGGCTAGTTTTTAATTGTAATGAAATTAAACTAATTTTCGAGTTAAATCCATGCATAACCTTGAATTCATCCATTTATCAAATTGATATTATGAAATTATAAGTGATAGAAGTATGATTATGCATGCATAGATAATAATCTCTTGATATTGAACCTATTTGATGGATTGCATTAATTTAGGTTTGGTTACTCTTATTCTAATATGGAATTTTGGTAAAATTGTCCGATAATCAGGAAATTGGGGATTTAGATATATTGTAATCATATTATATGTATGAAATACCTACTGAAATTGGATAATTTAATTCATCTAATCAAGTTAGAACAATTGAGGATTATATGTTGTTGTTCATGTTCTTGTTGTTCTTATACTTGATTTGATTAGTGTGGATTATGCAGTTGTTAATTACGTGTTTTAGACCATCATTAAACTTATTTTAAAGTCCTTAAACATACTTTAAACATTCTAAAACAAATTAAATTGAAATCAATTGAAAATTGGGTTGAAATTAGAATAAACTCGTAACTATATCAGGTAGATTTTTAGAGCATCCAGGCCCGAATCAAGCAATCTTGAGGACCGGATCGAGCAGACCCTAGGATTTAGTCCCGAGCCGATTTGGTCCAGGGTTGGTTCGGGTTTGGTTCGGTTGAGTTCTTAAAGGTTATTAACTTAAATTTTAAGTATGATTAAAGAGTTTTGAGGACTTGAGATAATTGGGAACCTAATTGATAAATAAAAATATTGATTATTTAATTAATATAAACACGTTAATGTGATACAACACACATAATTGAGTTAAGGTGAATTAACGTAAGATGAGATAATCAAATTAAAAGGATGGAATTTAAATTGCCATAAATTATAAGTAGAGAGACTCATAATCATGTTAAGAATAATTTAAGACTATACATGTGCAATATAGTTATTTGTATACTATATCTATTGTATACTATGTGTTGTGCATGCGTAATCTCCATATCCTGTATTGGGTCGATACCGCAGTAAGTACATGCTTGTACGATATATCTGTAGGTATTTAGGTGATTTCGCATTGTATGCTCATTGAACTGTGAACTGTGAGTAGAGTCTATATATGTTGTACTTGAGCCGTGAGTAGAGGCCACGTATTTGATGTGTGTGTGTGTGTGTGTATGTGTGTGTATGTATATATATATTTTTTAGACCGCGACCTTTTAGTGGTATTATTTGTGATGTTTCATACATTTGAGATGTAATATATTTAACCTATGGTAAATGGGTAATGATGGAGCAAATACATAAACATGAAAGTGAATCTATAATTATAAATAAATATGAAGTTAATGTAACGATATACTTGGATTTGGAGTAATAACCTAATTAAGATAAGATAGGATAACACTATTTTATTATTATTATTTAAATTTTGTGATTGGGATCACGTAGGAAGGTTCTTGTTGGAGCCTGGCTCTGTTTTCATTGAACACTGTCAGGTCTTGCGCAATAACATTACATGGGTTCATCGTTGATTCAGCTTCTATTTCTATATGGTCATCCATTTTTTCTATGTAGGTGTTAGGGGTCGCATCCCTCTTAGTCATTTACTTTTATGTCAATTACATTTTAGAGATTATGTTCGGTCATTGTGGCGCCTAGTTATTATTTATTATCAATACTACTCTTGAGTTATGTTAAGCAACTGCTGAGATGATATTGTCAGTTAAGACAATTAGTTTATGGTTTTATTTTAGTGGATGTATGTATTTTATCTAAATATACTATTCCTTATCTATCATTTCATTTATATATGTCATGCTTTTATTATCGCATGCTTAGAATCACACCATATTGTTCGATAGCCTTTATTGACTATGTATGAGCTGGCCAGATGTATGGAAAATATAGGATGTCACAAAAAAAGGTGGGGAGGCAATAAAGGAATTCTTGGAATCACTGCCACCTAAAAATGGTCCTCTACATATTTGTCAAGAATATGGTACAGGGACATGACTTTAATATTATGGAGTCCTTTAATTTATGGTTGAAAGTGAGTCATCTCCCTTTTTTAAATCCTTTCAATTTCATTATGGTGAAGTTGATGAACCTTAAATCAGAGAGGAGGTTTATTGTTGAATCATGGAAGTCAAAGTTATATCCCGTTTTAACAGGATTTTGAAAATTTATGGGAAGCCATTCATAACTAGACAATAAGACATTTGAATGAATGCTTTCTGAAGTGCACGGTGGAGAGACAACTACAATTGATCTTAAATTACAGTTGTTGTAAGAGCAATATTTTATAATTGCTCATAACTTAGGCCTTTTGCTATTTTGGTTTATCCCGTTACAAGCCGAAGTTTCAAACCGAACACCACATCCGCATTTCCACCACGTCCATTCGAAGATATGTTAGTGATCGAGCATCATTTCTAGATTTCAAGCCGTTGGATTTATCGTCGACACTTTAATGGAGGTATACGACTTGTGGTTTTGATTTCTCATATAAATTATATTTTGGAATGTTTACTTTTTAAATCGAGGCTTTTTTAATAAAAATGGATTTTAAATTTTTTTTTTTTTATTTTTAATCTTGTTCGAATGAGATTAAGATCTTGTTAGAACGAAAGTTAGTTCTCGTTAGAACGAGCTTCGAACGACCATTGAATGGGAATCTTGTGTTTAACAGGTTCACTCTCATTGGAAGGTCGTTAGAAGTCTGTTCGAGAAAAAATGAGTTATCGCTCGATCGAGAACAAATCTCGTTAGAACAAACTGGTGTTTTCATTCGAGCGAGATGTTATTTTCGTTCGAACGACACCGCCGCCTCCAAATTCGTGTTTTTGCTATGAAAACCTATTTTTTTTCATATTTTCTCAAGACTTTTGGCGAAAACGAATTCCCAATATTTGAACCAAAAGTTCTCATCTTTGTGTTTTAGAAAAACTCTATTCTTTTTCAAACCATATATCCCATATATGATTTGTTGAGTTTATTCACACTCAAGTTTCCATACACTTGAATCAAACCCTTGTAGAGTTATACTCTATTGCTGGTTTGTGGAGCTGAGGCTCTACGCCTAAAGAAGATAGGATCGTGCATCCTGAGGCTGATCTGTGGATACCGAAGGAAGACCGCTTCCTATGGACAATACTAGATTGTGTCGCATTCTGTAGAAGATTTGAAGAACCTACGCATTATACTTAGTGGAGATAAGTAGTATGTAAGTCAATTGTGTCTATTAAACTCTTTATAGTGTTGAATATTAGGTTTTTCCTAAAAGGAATTTTTCCTTATCTTCTTCGCATGTTTGGTTTGCTTGTGTGATTGGAGAGTTTAGTTTTACATTATATTGCATGAACACCTAATTGCTAATCCAGATAAAGTTTGGTTAAAATTTGAATTTTGTGTGTACGTAACCTAATATACGGACTATCCATACGAACCTTGCATTCTCAGTTGTGTTTGTTCAGTTTATGCAAATATGTGGATTTCCTTGTGCACATGTTAGAAGGTTAGTCTAAATATGTATGAATATGTTGATGCATATTTGGGAGTGTTATTTTCATGTGGCTGTAATCTTGTCCCATCACTCCTATACTTGATTTAATGAGATAAAAATCACACTTTGATGTGAAGGTAGATATTCAATCTCCAAAAATGAAAAGATACAACTGCATTCTTAAAAATAAAAGGATAAAATTTTCAAAGGAAGCTGGGAAAATTACTCATTCAAGATTTGTTAATTCAGAAAGGCATAATATAATAACTCGAGTAACCCCTATTTGACTTTTGATTTGATTTTTATATGTTTAGTGTTAATTAGTTATTCATTTTTTGAGTATACATTAATTACATACAATAATAATGAATTAAATTTGACTATAAGTAATAAATGTATTTATTTTTTAAGTGATGTTTTAGATATTCTTCTGTTTTGGATTTAATGAAATACTATGTGTGTATTTTATACTTGATGTGTGTATCATTTAACTGTACATCTACATTAAATATATGTGTGTATTAAATGCATTTTAAATTGGTCTATTTGATTGTTAAATTATAATTTACGTTAATTTTTATGTGTACTTTAATCTGAATGAGTATACCACTGCATGTGCATGTACTTAATCTTATATTAACGTAATTCAGAATGGATGCATGGGCTTATAGGTTATGCATATAACTCAACCTTTTTTACGTGTACCTAGTATTAATGTGTATATCATAGTCAATTTATGTGTGCTATTTTTATTGTATGTGTGTACTTTGGGTTCTAAAGAATTCAATGAGTTATTTATTCATGCACTTGATTTAACCTACTTTTTTAATTAAATTTATTGTGTGAATGGTTATTTGAATTTGTTACCATGTTAGAAATGATGTAGGTGTAATTGAATGGTTTGGGTATGGTGAGTAACATGTGTAGAGTAAATAAAATTTGATGTTTCAAATTGTTTATATGTGTCCCTTGGACTATGTAAGTGAACAAAGGGTCATGTCTTTTGGGGTTGGAGATTTGGTGCGTAAATGCACATTTTGTAGTGTTAAAGGTGTTAGAAATATATAAACATACATTCAAGTATGATTTTCATTATATGTTATGACTGTTTTTTTATAGAAGAGATTAGAATGGGTTGTGAGAGAATTAAATCCTCATTTTACAACGGCTTTTGTCGGTCAGTCTTCTTCTTTGTATTCTAAGTCTTCAATTGATCGATCTTTTAAAAGGGGTGAGTTCTAGTGTGCATGTAATTTTGAAGTGTTTTCTTACAATAATTTATGAAAGTGGACATGTCACTTTTATTGCAATAAAAATGATTATGTCTTTTGAATATATGTAGATTCTCATCCACCAAGGTCTCCTATTACTCCTTCTTCAAAGTATTCTAATATTTCTGCAAGGTTCTTTAGTCCTCATCCCATTATTGAAGAATTGTCAAATACTCTTCATCTTCCCATTGAGTATTATCAATCTACTCCTCATCCACCTTCAGTTTCACTATCTCATTCACCTTCATGTCATTCACCTTGTTAGTGAGGAATATAAAGCGAAGGAGATCATTCCCAGGGATGTTTAATGAATCTTTTTAGGATTTGATGATAATTTTTTAGTTTATAATGGTTTGATGGTGGTTTGTAGTGGTGTTGTTTTTATTGAGGGTTGTAGTGGTTGTGTTGGTGGTTGTAGTGGATATGGTGTCGGATGTGGTGCTTCTACGATAGTGGTTGTATAGTCATTTAATTATATTGTAAGCAAGAAATTATTAAGGCTTCATTTTTTAAATTACTCTTTATGTTAAGCTTGTTTGCTGTTTAAATTTAAATGAAAAACATGCCAATGAAGTCTCTTTCATGCTATATTTGAATATTTGGATTTTGGTATCTTGGCATAATATTTTAGTCAACGCGATCACTTTGGTTAAAAGATTAATAATGATCAGTTTACCATTTTTTGTGTAATTTAGCTCGAATACATATACTATTAGACATAGTGCGTACTTAAAGCTTTGTCTATGTATCTTTACGGTGAAAGAATTGTTTAGTGCTTTATGGGAACTTCATATTTTTTGTGTCACTTCAATATGAATGCGTGTACTCTATTAATTGATTCGTATACTAATATTACTTTAATATGACTTTTTCTGTTTATGCGTATACGAATTGTACTTAATGACGGATATTTATATCAATTCATTTACATCGCAACTTTTTTGGTTTATGTATGTACTTATATGACTTTAATAAGAAAGTGTATACTAGATCGTTTAGTGTGTATTGATGTTATTTTAGTACAAATCCACTTATACACATAATGATATGTTGAAGGATTTAAATGACCTATGTCCATGTACTCTATGTTGATTGAGTTCAAGTGTAATGTTATTTGTAGTAATTTTTATTGTCTATATAATATTGAATGTATAAAATAAGTAACTTTTTATGTAATATAGAGAAATAAAGTTAAATGTATCTATAAGTGGGAATATTGTTTTGTATTTGGTTATATGACGTGTACTTTGAGAGACTTTACTGGGAATAACCAGATGAAATCAACGTTACTAATATGCATATATTTTAGAAAAAATGTGATGGTAAACATGAATTCACATATACTTTTGAGGGATTACGTGTATTTTGGTGGAAATTGGGTGTAATATTACTGATGAGGAAAAATGAACATACAATTTATGCGTACTTTGGCAAATAGGTGTGCTAATTGGGAAATATTGTTAAAGATGATTAATATTCAGAAGAAAATCATGTGAATGTTGTGAAAAATGATTTATGCAATTAAGATTGTGGTTACCTTAAGACATTAAAACCAATTTGTTTCATTACTCAACCCATATCTCACAAAACTTGTGTGTATTCTAATTATTTATTTATACATTAATTAAATTCATATTGAACTGAGATGTGATATCAATGTGTTTTAAAATTAGGATTTGAGTGATTTGAATGGATCATGGTTGAATTCGATTGCTTTATAGATTAAATATGTGGTAAAGGTATATTGAATATGGTTTTTATTGATTGATTCGAATATCATAGTAAAAGAACATATGTTTTTAGAGATGATAAATCTAAGTTTTTGTAATGAATATACTTGTATTCATTTATCATAGAATAGTTGGCTTAATTTCGTGTCAGAGCATTTGAGTCATTTATAATAGCATAGTTTTGTAATGAAAGGCCCCATTTGAAAAATTCATGTTGTTACCCGTGCGCACGGATGCATGTTTTTGTAGTGACATGCTCACTAAAAAGAACCATGCACACGAACTTATTTTTAGTCGTGCACACAATGCTATCATATTTGAATTTTTCGATAAATGGTTCCTTTTAACTCAATTTAAAAAAAAATTAAAATTCCTGTATACTTCTCCCCTCTCGTGAGAGTATTTTTTAGGTTGAGGGCATACAATTACATCTCTTTAAATAAAATCACTTATTTCTTTCACAACTGAGAGAAAACCTAGATCTATACTTGATCTAATTTTTGTAAAGAATTGAGAGTGATTTATCCACTTAGCGTAAATTCAATATAATTGATCCATATCATAATTGAAGATTAAAATTCAAATCTACTAGAGGTGTTTGAGCTACTGGGGAGTTCAAGCTTGGTGCGATTTTAATGAAGAGAATTTAACTTCTGCATTCATCTGATGGAGCTTCGGATGGATCACTCATTGTCAATGGGGGAGAGTTAAATATTCATCAGATAACTTCTTATTAGGGAACAAAATAGAAGTATCTTCCTGTACTGTATAAATGCATTTCAAATTGAATGAGAGATTAGGATGCATCGGAGGTTTTTACCCATAGGTGGGGTTTTTCCTCATAAATTTATCTTATGGTTTGATTGTGTGTTATTTACTTTGATTATTACATTTCTAAAGCACACAACATTTAAATCTAGATTGAACCTAGAAATTCCATTTAGTTAATTTTTATCACAATTAAGTTAGATTTCCTATTTGATTGGTTTAATTGTAGATCTACATGCCTCTCATCATCTCAACTAGTTTTATGCTTAACGAGGATTGATAAAAATGAATATAATTTTAAAATTGGTCAAAATTGTGATAATTTCATTGAAAACCCTATTTACCCCTCCCCTATAGGTTCATTTGAGTTAACACAATTGCACAATCTTCAATTGCAATCAAAGCGGTATACTTGTTATCGTTCACATGCTAGAGTATATCCATGGTAGTTTTTATTGCTAGTTTATTTTTACTCATGGATTTACTTTGCTTAGTGTTCAAATTTAATTGTTGAGACGGATAAGTTAAGAGAAAGATAGAGAGGTTATACAAATAGACCACCTCATTTTGACGGCACTAATTACAGACAATGGAAAGAAAAATGAGAGATTAATTGAAGTCTATACATTTGAGAGTGTGGATAGATTTGAATGCCTGAAGTTAGATCAGACAAGCCAAGGGCAAATTGGTTTGAAGTTAAATTTTGGGCTTGCAATTATAACTCAATTGCTTTGAATGCCTTGTTCACCTCCATTAGCACACAAGAGTATAATCGGGTACTCAATTGTGAAACGTGAAAGAAGCTTGCGATATTGTTGTGACCATTCTTGAGGTAACTTTAAGTGTTAAGAGAGCAAAGTTGCAACAAATTACGAATAATTTTGAAGTTATGTGGATGAGTGAAAATGAAATGTTTGATGAGTACTATACTTGTTGGACGAAAGTGGTTATTGCTTCATTTAACCTTGGTGAGAAAATAATGAACAATAAGGTTATGAAGAAGTCTTAGAGGACATTGGATAGTCATTTTAAGATAAAGGTTTCTATATTGAACGAGATTAAGAATACTAATATATATAGCCTAGAACAATTTGTAGGCTCCCTCCAAATTTATGATCATGAGAATGCTTAAAGTGTAAAACCTAGTAAAGACTTAGCCTTTATTATCAAGTTAAGTTAGAAGACGAATACAAGTGAAAGTGAAAATAGGCATTATGAAAATATTAATGGGTATATGGATTTATTTCTTAAACGGTTTAGCAAGTTAAAAAAAATAACAAGGAAATGTTTAAACATGAGAAGAATTGTGAACCAAATCGACAAAGTCCTTTAAATACGATTTCAAAAATATGCTTCCAAGAGACGAAAGCTGAAAAAAGAGGATTAAAAAAATAACAAGAAAATGTTTAAACATGAGAAGAATTGTGTACCAAATCGACAAAGTCCTCTAGATACGATTTCAAAAATGTGCTTCCAAGAGAGGAAAGGTGAAAAAAGAGTATTAAAAAATAACAAGAAAATGTCTAAACATGAGAAGAATTGTGAACCAAATCGACAAAGTCCTCTAGATACGATTTCAAAAATGTGCTTCTAAGAGAGTAAAGATGAAAAAAGAGGATTAAAAAAATAGCAAGAAAATGTTTAAATATGAGAAGAATTGTGAACCAAATCGATAAAGTCCTCTAGATACGATTTCGAAAATGTGCTTCCAAGAGAGGAAAGGTGAAAAAAGAGGATTAAAAAATAACAAGAAAATGTTTAAACATGAGAAGAATTGTGAACCAAATCGACAGAGTCCTCTAGATACGATTTCAAAAATGTGCTTCCAAGAGATGAAAGGTGAAAAAAGAGGATAAATTTATTGGGTGTGGTGGAGTTGGTCACCATATTAACACGTGTCCTATACATTTGAAGAAGCTAGATATGCCAAAGTATTTTGAGAAAAAGAAGAATGTGTACAAATATAACTTTAGTGATTCTGATACCGAATCAGATGAGAGTTCCTCTAGTAAAGAGAGTGGAAGTAAGATATCCTTTATGGTGAAGGTGAAAGAGTTTATGAAAATAATTATTCTTATGATGTTCTTGCAAAGAAGAATGGGGAGAAAGAGTTCAGGCATAGGTCTCTTAATAATTCCTCGCCAATATGCTAGTTTAGGATCATACACATTTTTTTCTTGATCATCATATGATAGTTATGATGTAAAGGAGAACATTCATGAGGAATTTAATGAACTTTATCAAGAATATCTTAAGCTTAACAAGTTAAACATCAATATTTTAACAAAGATAAAAACAATTCAATATGAACAAGAAGAAGAAATTAAGAAATTTAAATATGTTCAATTAGATAATGCTAAACTAAAAGAAAAGTGTTGGTAGTTTGTTAAATGAGGTTGATTCTTTGAAAAAATTAAAAGAAATGCTTGTGAAAGAAAAATGAAATATAGAGATTTAAGAGGAGGTTTAGAAAGTTTATTATGAGAAATTATCTCTTGAACTCAAACATGCGAAATAATTAAAATTTGATTTGTTCGAAAGAACCGTTGTACTTGACAATATTATTTTGAAGCGTTGAAAATGATAAGATTTGTATTGTCTTCGCTGAGTCCAAAGCTAAAGAAAAAATAAATTTCAAAATCAACAACTGAATCATATTTTTGTACAAATAGCATGGGCAAGGAGCATAATATTGAATTGAAACATGAAAAAGTTGTTCCTAAGTCTCGTACTTTTGGTTGTTCAATTTATGGGAAAGCAAACTAAATTGCAAATTTTTGCTTCAATAAGAAGAGGCTTGTGAAACAATAATAATTAACACCCCATGAATCTAAGCCTAAGATTGTTTATTTGAAAAATATGTCATATTACTCCCATTGAAATTTGTCTAGACATTCTAATGTGACATTTAGACGGGTGTTGGCTAGGATGAGAAGATTCTTTGAAAATATAAGGGATGTCGAGAGAAGAGATACGTTGAGAAAGCTTTAAAATATGGTAATATCGTGAGAAGAGTTTAATTAATGGTGAATCAACATGATAGGAGAATAATTCCTTTGCCTATACATACAAGTAGAATTACTTTGAGGAAAGAACATTGGGTTCCTATGAGATATAGAACTAGGAATGCTCTTAGCGAGAAGATTGAGATATGGATTCCTCAAAATAAGGTTGGGAGGAAGAAGGGTGTAGTCTTTGTGCCTCCCAAGGACCCAGGAGAGTTAACACCCCCTTTACCTAGATAAGTAAGTGAATAGGATATCTAGGGTCTTTATAGGTTGTATGCCCCTTCCTAGATACTCTTTGATTAATTTGGGATTATTTGTTGGGTGTGAGTGCTTTCATTATCGTATTTGGATATTTTACATACTTTTGGTGAGGACTTAAATACATTGTGTATTTTATGAATTTTTCTTATATGCTTGTTCCTTACATAACATGTATATAAATATCATCCTTGAAAAAATAATATTTTATGTTTATCATTTTTGTACTTATTGATTAAGTTTCATGTATATATAAGATTCATTATATGAACTTGTTTTGGAAAAAGGATTGAAATGTAGATTCAAAACAATCATATATAAATGAAAATCTTTCCAAGGATATGTTTACACTGATTTGAATTTAAATATCATTGATAAGTGTCTAGCAAAGTGTGTGTGAAATTCGTCATAGAAAAAGCCATTTGATGATAAAAAGAGCTTAAGTCAAGTACTAGAAAAATCAAGGTAAGAAAAATAAGATAGGGCCTTGTCATTTCTTGTAGTACTACTTATAATATTTACTTTAGGGATTTTACATCATTTTGAGGGTGATTAAATGGTCAAAATAGTTATGCAGATAAGAGGAGGATTAAATTGGAGTTCCCAGTGGGGGATCAATTGTTGTTGAGAGTATCCCCAATGAAAGGGGTGGTTAGATTTGGAATGAAGGGGAAGTCGTTTCCCGATACATATGCACCTTCATTATTATTGAGAGAGTGGACCTGGTGGCATATTGTCTAGCATTACCCGATCATCTTTAGAAGGTACATGACATTTTTTATGTATCCATGTTGAGGAAATTTTTTAGGCTTGAGGATGAGTATTAGCACATAGATCTAGATGGGATGGAGTTATAATAATGTGTTAGTTACGAAGAGAGACCCCAGCATATCCTTGACTATATGATCGAAGGTTACTCTACTAGCGAGAGTTCAGTAGGAACATCATAGTAAGGAAGAGTCCACCTGGGAGTGCAAAGAGGACATACGGGAGAGATTTCCAGAATTATTCTAGCCAACTATTTTTTGAATTTCGAGGACAAAATTTCTTAAATAAGGGAGGAGAAATGTGATACCCAATATTTTCCCTGTACAGTAAATAAAATATTGTGTGGGCTTCACGTGTGCTTGAGTGACATGTAATGTCACAACTTACTTATATGGATATAAATAAAGTATAAATTAAGAGCCAGTAAAACACTAATAAATATTTTAATTATGAATCAGGTAAACTATAACTAAAGTGGCTAATAATTGGGATATGTGTTATTTTCTACTATTAACTATGAGGATGATAGATTATGAGGGTTAAGAGTATTTAAAATGAGGCATTTTGAGTAAGCTACTTAATGCCCTAAATTAGGCCCAATCCCAATTAGGTCTTTAAGAGTTAGTATTAAACCAGTAGGAAGAACATTTAACGCAAAACACAAATTTGGGATCTAAGAGCTTGGAGGGAAGAAGACTAAAAAAGAAGGGAGAGGATTTTGAAGGTCGGATCCCTAGATCTAGACTAATTTGAAGGCAAGTTAAATTTAAGTTCTTCATCATTATCATCATCCTTATCTTAATCCCATCACATGAGGTTGGTTACATGGATTCTCCTTTTCCATTCTAATCTATTATAAGCAATATTATTATTCAAATTTAATTCCTTAAGATATCTCTTAATAATTTCTTTCCAAGATAGCTTAGGACGACCCCTTAGTTTTTTACATTCTATTTCCAGTAGTCTTCCTCTTATTATAGGTGCATCTAATGGTCTACGCAACACATGTTCGTATCATCTAAGTCTACTTGATCTTAATTTATCACTAATGGAAGCTACTCCTAACTTATCTCTCATATACTGATTTTTAATCTTGTTCTTTCTAGTAATTTGTATCATTCATTGGAGAATCCTCATCTCACTTATATGGATATTTTTCTCATGTTTTTTTCTTTAAATCCCAACATTGCTCTCCATATAGGGTAGATAGACTAGCAACTATTTTATAAAGTTTTCCTTTTAATTTCTTAGTTATCCTCTTATCACATAACACCCGACTCGCTTGTCTCTATTTCATCCATCCAGTTGTTATCCTACTCATAACATCCTCATCAATATTCCCATTACTCTATATCACTGAATCTAAATAATAAAAATTATTAGTTTGGCTTATCATTTTATCTCCAATCTTTAACATTATTCTATTACTCATTATTAAATATACATTCCATATATTTAGTTTTATTTCTACTTATTTTCAGTCCCTTAGATTCTAAGGCATTTCTCCAAGTATCTACTCGCATCACTAAGGCCTACTTTAAAGTATATACTAAAACTATAGCTTTCGCAAACAACATATATCATGGAATATAATTAAGATTGATTTAGCATTATTTTGATTGAATCTTTCTAAAAATTGTTGTGTTTTGATTAGATCTTGAACATATTCTGATCTGTTAATGTAATCCATTCAAAACCCTAGGATCTTATTTATATTATGTATAGAATTGAACTCAAGTTGTTGAGAATTGGAATGTTAGGGTTCTTGAGTGACAAAATGGGTTTTAATTAGGTTTTTGAACTTTGTTTAAGATTTTGATGATATTATTGTATTCCAATCATGTCTTTGTGTGACAACATTGTTTATATGTTATTTGAATCATATATTATGGTCTTATGGTATTTAATGGAGGTTTGAATTGAATTTTGTTGAGTTAGAGAATACAACCCCCGTAGGGGGGAGATTTCAAAAAACTGAACCACGCGGTCGACCGGACGTGTCCCTGTAGTCAACCGCTGCCATCAACTATTTAGCAATTTCTCTTGTTTTATTTAGGAGATTGGTGGCTAGGGGTTTGTTTTGGGAATGACTTCTAACCTAAGTTGATATATATGACTTGTTTATAATAGGAATTGGAGGAATTTAATTTAAGGTAAAGGATGGATTTCTTAATTACTTTTAAATGGAATTCATGTGGTTAAATCTAGTTAGGACTCGAATTTTATAGTTAATATGGCTATCAATTCTTGTGTTCTTTATATGATGAATACCATGCGTGAGTACTCGTGGAGAATGTATGAAGGTGGAATTACGTTAAAAAGGGGCACATACGATTTGGACCTCTATGGTACCTGGTGTGTAGATGAGTTGCCTTAGTTAATTTTTATCCCTGGCTCACACATTTAGGTACCCCTGTCCGAGATGGATTACGGGGATATTTCCTTTATATAATATGGTAGGTTATATGATTTATGGGTGGATGTGATTATTTATTCCTTACCTTGATGAGGTCTTAGGTTTGCGACAACCTAAGACTATAGTTAGTACGCTCAAGTGATCCCCAAAGATGTTAGAGATAGGCCTTTGTTGCTCGACTTAATTATGTGATCCTTAAACTCTAAGATTATTTTAATTTCTTTATAACTCTTGTCTTTGATTAGCATAATGTTATCCTGAATTTTAATTGTTATTTTCACATTTGTAGAGTAGAACTTATACATGGGGTCACATGGGAATAGTTATGACTTATTTTAACTTTCGTTATACTTTTATTCTCTTTAAAATTGACATTAATGTTATGGATTTATCCTTTCAGGATCGAGGTCGCCCGTTCTGCACCCTTGATCGATAGTATTGATATCATTTATCCTTTTGTTACAGATCTACTTGAGGGTGCAGGTGTCACTGTCCTATGTGACAGTTCTATCAGTTCATTTATTTTCCATTATTATGGATAAATATATATATTTGTATTCATACATTTTGTATACTCTATAGTTAGTTGTTTTGGCACATAGATTTCATTCATATGGATGGTATGAGAATTCTGGAATATCTTGCGCTATGGATATTCAGTTTTGAATTCCGTTTATTTCTTTTCTTATATACTTAGAATGGTACTCATTTGTTTAGAATCCTGTACTTTTTAATTTAGAACCGATCAATCTATTTTCAAATATTAATAGGTGTCACATTTTGTATTAAAGCATTCCGGGTTCTAGTGTCCTAGGGGTCATGAGTGCTTTCATCGTTACTTCCGCATTTGCGCTCCTTGATACTTTAGAGCCCTACATTTGGCATTTATACTCTAAGTCTTGTACGATTATTAACGCGTTTTAGATTATGATCTTTCAGATAGTGAACCTTCGAAGACATCAGGGCCGACAGAGATCTACAAGGAGTGCTAAGTTAGAGGATGATACACTTCAGCCGCCATAGCAGCCACCACCTACCGCATCACAGGGGCAGGCATCAACTATGGCACCGACTGATTTACCTGCTATTATAGCTCAGGTCGTTACAATAATGATGTCAATCCTCCAACCGCAGTAGCCATTGCTCATAGTTTCACCTGTATATGCTCCTCAATATTCTACCTCTGTCTGGGAGCATGATAGGACTGCTTTTGGGAAGGGACGCCCTTTCCACAGTTTGTGGTATCCTCTGATCCTAAAGTGGTGCTTCAGTGGAGGCATGACATTGAGCGAAATTTGAGGTTGATTGAGTGTAAAGATGTCCAGTAACAGATGTTAGCAAGCTTCAGGATTGTGGGAGATGTCTTGAATTGGTGGGAGATTGTTACCACCCCATATGAGAGGTCTCGTATGACTCTATCATAGTTTGGGGTCAAATTTGAGGGAAAAAAATTCCGATCTTCGCAGCAGAGGGAGCCAAAGTACAGTTTACCCGACTCAAGTAGTATGGTAGGACAATTGCTAAGTATGAACACGAATTCACACGTCTTATACACTTTTCCCCAGGGGTGGAGAGATCTGAGGATTTGAAGATGGACCGATTTATGAGAGGTCTTAATTAGAAGATTAAGTAGGTGTTGACGAGAAATCTGACATTTACCATATATCTCCAGATAGTAGATGTCGCTTTGATGCATTGTGATGATCACCACGAGTTTTTGAGAGAGAACGAGAGAGAGAAGGATCCTAAAAGGGAGAAAGAATAATACGACCAAGGGTCAAAGGTATCAAAGAGTGGGGAATCTTACCGAGCATAAGTAGGCTCAAGCCAGCTACTTAGAGTTCCAACATAGGGGGAGCAATCCCCTAAGAGATTTAGAGGTGAGGACCTTCACTAATAAGGAGAATAGTATCAGGGCTACCCAGGCTAGGGTCAGTTTGGGCATTCGAAGTCAGCAACATTATGGCTAACTGAGCTAGAGGGGCCAAATCTAGGGCCAATACTAGTCTGTCAAGGCCTAGGGTCAAGAGCAGAGATAACGGGATTGCTAGTGAAGTCACCCTTTTGGTGGGTCATGTTATGCATGTGGGGAGTTGGACTACTCATTGAGGAGATGCCCTAAGGGGCTTCGAGCCTGCCTAGCACAGTTTTAGCAGGGGCATCAACTAGCACTTATTCCCCACCTACCCATTATTACTCCTCCTAGAGATCAGGCATAGGGACACCCTCAGCTTCTTCAGGGTCGAGTGTTTAACATCTACCAACAGGGCTTGCCAGCGCAGCCATGCGTTATAAAGGGTATGTTTATGTTTATGGTAGTTATACCCAAGTGCTTTTTGATACTGGACCTTCACACTCCTTTGATAGGTTTGGGTTCGTTGTTGTATCGATCATCATAGACATACCTTTCGAGATTGTTATGCATGTAGACACTTCAGTAGGTGGGGGAGTTACGTCATGCTATATTTATAGAGGCGTTACTATAGAGATCGGCAAGCTATGTTTTACCGCCAACTTGTTTTCTTAGATATGGGTACTAATGACATTATATTGGGGATGGTTTGTTTGAAAATTTACCATGCCCAAATTAATTGCAGAGGGATGCCTATTACGTTCACCATTCTAGGGCAGGAGATATTTCTTATTGCCGTGCCTAAACTTGAGGGGGATTCCAACACCCATTTACGTTAGGTTGACATGATTATGTCAAGGAGGTTATGATACCTCTAGATTTTATCCCATTGGTCTAAGAGTTTTTGAATGTATCTGAGGAGGTATCGGGGTTACCATCGATGAAAGAGATGGATTTTAGCCCCGGGTACCCAACCCATCGCGAGAGCAACTTACCGTATGGCTCATGTGGAATCCTAGAATTATGGAGCAAATAGAGTAGCTTCTGAGTCAGAGGTTCATTCGAAGTAGCACATCTTCATGGGGAGCTCTGTTATTATTAATGAAGAAGAAGGGCAGAACCCTTAGATTGTGTGTTGATTATCGAGAGTTAAATAAAGTCATGATACAAAATAACTATCGGTTGCCCTACATCGATGACTTATCTGACCAATTTAGGGGTGCATCATTCTTTTAAAAGATCGATTTGTGCACGGGATATCACCAGTTGAGGATTAGGTAGGAAGATGTGACAAAATCGGCTTTTCTCACTTGTTATGGGTCGTATGAGTTTTGGGTCATGCCATTTGGACTGATCAATGCACCTATAGTCTTTATGGACCTTATGAATCGTGTATTTCTCAAGTATATGGATCATTTCGTCATGATATTTATTGACGAAATTTTGATATACTCACGCTCGGAGGATGAGCATACTTAGCATTTGAGATTGGTGTTACAGACATTGAGGGAGAACAAGTTGTATGCTAAGTTCTCCATGTGAGAATTTTAACTCAAGGAGGTGCAGCTCCTAGGGCATATCGTGTCAGAGGCTGGTATTTTTGTCGATCCTAGAAAGGTATCCATTGTGATGGAGTGGGGACAGCCCACGACACCAATAAAGGTTAGGATCGTTTTGAGGTTATATCGTCTGCGATTTATTTAGGGCTTTTTGAGAATTATAGATCCATTGACCAACTTAACCGTAAAAGGGATATCGTTTATTTGGGATGATAATTGTCAATGATCTTTGAGGAACTCAAGGAGAGGCTCATAATCGCTCTGATTCTTACATTGCTAAGGGGAGGCATTAAGTATATGATTTTTATGGATGCATCACTAAAAGGTTTGGGCGGAGTTTTGATGCAAGAAGAGAGTCTTATAGCTTACGGATCTCGAAAGTTGAATACAAATGAGGGTAATTACCCAACACATGATTTGGAGTTACCAGCAATTATCTTTGTCCTCCGAATCTGGAGGCATTATGTGTTGGGAGAATGATTTTCATTGTTCTTCAATCACAAACGTCTCGTGTACTTATTCACGCAAAGGGATTTGAATATAAGGTAGAGGTGATGGTTAGAGTTCGTAAAAGACTATCATTTTTCTATCCAATACCACCCAAGGAAGGCAATGTGATTACAGAAGTGTTGAATCGTAGATCGATAGCTACATTGGCCATTGCATGGGTGGAACATGGAAAAGAATTGTCGGATTTTTGGTCGAGAGGTGGAGTGTGTTGACGGAGATGGATTTAGTGAATGTTTTTATGGTCATGGTGACAGTTACCCCGACCATTATTTCACGGGTAGTTCAGGCCCAGTAGTGGATTATTTTTATCAGGGAGAAGGAAATGATATATAATTAGGCAAAATTCCTTAATTTTTTATCGAATGAGATTGGGGTTTATGATTCCAAGGGCAGTTAGTAATGCCCTAGGATCCATAAGTGGGAAGAGAGGTGTTAGCTGAGGCTCACTATATATTGTGCGTCCTGAAGGGGAAAAACATGTATCAAGATATGAGGCAATCGTATTGGTGGGACAAAATAAAGAGGGATATTGTTGACTATGTGTCTAGGTGTTCTACTTATCATTAGTTAAAGGTGGAGCACTAATGACCAACACAATAGTTATAACTCATGGAGATACCTCAATAAAAATTGGAAAGCATCTGGATGGATTTTACTATCGAGGGACCGTGATCACAGTGCGATCATAATTATATTTGGGATATTATTGATAGATTGGCGAAGGTGGCCCATATCCTACCTGTTAGGACTTATTTATCCACAGATAACTACACGAGGTTATTCATACACGGGATAGTGAGACTATATAAGGTGCCACTAAACATCGTGTCAGATAGGGGTAACACTTTTATCTCCTACTTTTAGAAGGAATTTCAGTAAGCAATTGGAGTAAAATTGAGTTTGAGCGTGGCTTTTCACCCACAGTCGGATGGCCAGAATAAAAAGGTGAATCAGGCGTTAAAAGATATGCTCAGGGCTTGCGTGTTAGACCTCAAGGGCAATTGGGATGTACATTTATCACTTGTTGAGTTTTCCTCGCAGCATACGAGGCATTATATGGACAACTATGTCGTTCGCCTAGTTATTGGGCAGAATCAGAGGACCATCGAATGTTTACACAAGATATTATCAAGGACACTTCTAAAAAAATGTCACTTATTCGGACGAAGATAAAGATAACCAAATATCGTCAGAAAAGTTATGCAGATTAAAGGAGTAAATTAGAGTTCCTAGTTAGGGATCAAGTGTTGTTGAGAGTATCCCCAATTAAAAGGGTGGTTAGATTTGGAATGAAGGGGAAGTTGGCTCCCCGATACATAGGCTCCTTCATTATTATAGAGAGAGTGGGCCTAATAGCATTGAGAATGCTGATGTGATATCGATTACTTTTGGGATTCACAAATTTCCAATTTAAAACTTAATTAATTAGATTGTCAATTTTTTATCCCAATTAAATAAAAATTTATTTGAACCCTAAAACATGCATCTAGGTGAATAAATCATACAAATCCAACAAATAGATATTTAGGAAAAAACTTTCGAGTAAAACCTTTATTTCACTATGAACAGTAAATCGAAACCTACTAAGTACACAATGAAATCTGTAATGAATCTCCCACAGAAAATTCACATAGACCCCGGCCTAAATCAGCAATGGACTCCCTCAAGAACCAACAAGAACTGCAGCTCTCTTCAGCAAGAAACACCCTCGAGTATTCCCAATGACCGCAGTCGTTAGCAAGTAAATCCCTCAAGATCTACCAATCCAACAATAGATATTTTGTCTCAATAAAAGAAACTTCAATAAAATTGTGTCTTAAGTTACAAAATGATTCACTAAAGTAATTGGGATGATTTGTGAATCGAAAACAAAGTTTTTATGTCCTAAAAGTGAAGACATAAATTTTGCAGATTTGCCATTTTCGTTCAGCAAACGTCTTAAGGAAAAAGGACTCATAAAACAGGTATTTATAAAAACAAAACTTGAGTCGACGGGGTCGTTTAAAAGAGATGTAAAGGTCGTTCGAACGAAAAATAATGTCGTTCGATCCAGGGATCACGCGACCTTCTAACGACCTTAAAAAAATGAAATAGTAGCATGTTGTTATATAAAAATATCAAACGAGCTTCTGACGACCTATCGCGCAACATGCAATGTCATTTGAAGTTGTCGTTTGAATGACTCCTTCCTATTATTTGAACAACATATCAATGTCGTTTGAACGACTGAAGCTAAAAATATTTTCTGTTAAAAACTTCGCCTACAGGTCTTAGAAAAATTATTTTGACTCAATAAAACGCCTAAGGTTGATAAAAATATTTTAGAAAAAATATCCCAACACTTAAATGAAACATTAATGAAAACACAACCTTATAAGATCAATCTTGCGGAGGCTTGTTATTGAAGAAGCTTGATATTCGGAGCCATCATCTTGACCAAATGATCGTGAACATTCTTCGACGGGTGTAATGGTATACGATATACTCAATGTAAAATGGACTATGTAAAATATGTCCTTACAAATATCCCCCTATGTCTATGCTGGTAAAAAATAAAAACAATTTGAATTATCAAATCAAATATCCCGTACAAATCTAATACCCTCCCATGAACCCAAAAGAAAAAAAGTACTAAAAATGTAAGTCTTCAAATTCTTTAAAAATAAATCTCCAACATTTCTTTGTCATCATCAGGGTGTGCAAAATAATGGTCCTCAAAATTTGTACCTACACACATGAGACAAGAAACAAATACCTTCGTGGCGTATTGAGTTTGAAATGAGATAAATATAAATCAAATCAAGACAAGAAAATCTCAAATCTCCCCCATAATTCATAATTCGTTCTCCCCCTTTTAATTTGTCCAAAATATACAAGGAAAAGAATAAGAAAAATAATCATGGAGTGTCAAGACAAGCTTAACAAATATGGATCAAATGCGCTCATGCAAGGAAATACTCAAAAGCATTCACAAACTATTTTTTATTTTTAATTTTTTTCAAGCAAAAATAATTTACAAAATAACACATCATGATTTTACACTAAGATAACCAAATCGTGGTAACTGAATGAATGGGTGGGAACAAATTCGATAGGAAGATCAATGCAATCAAACATAATATATGTGCATGATGAATATGGATACTCCTAACGAATGATCTCAAAATCGTCCTTAGGTGTCACAATATGAATTTAAATGACATCGACTCAATCTAATCGACACATCAAAGTCAAATATGATTTTCACACCAATAACATCTATAACTATGTAATACTTTTTCGATATTTTGTCAGAATGTGCAAACCCGTTGTTTAATTTTAACCAAACACCCTCATAAATTATTAATCTTTTATTTATCTATTAAGGTGATTTAAAACCTAATGGTCCATTTTTGGCATATTTATTTTTTTATTGCCTTAATTTTTTTCTCATGCATTTTTCAAACGGTGACTTTCACGACATGATTATTATTCACTTGCAGCCCTTTTTCGTGTACACTCGTCATTTTTTTAAATTAAAACAAATCCTCACGGTCAACGGTTCTTACATGCACTACTTTTATTGTCAAGTTTTATCGCATATGGTTCATTTTAAAGACACGATTGAGATGGAAACATTTCGACCAATATGTGATAGACAAGTACAATAATCAAATAAATCTATTTACGTGTGCAATAAACGAAATCATGAGTCAAACATTTAGTAATTAACAACTAATCAAATCTCAAAGACGCCAAACATTGTAAACACAATGAAATGATGATGCGTCTCAAATCACTATCAAATAGTCACATGGATATGGAATGATATTGTGACTTGGTCATCCTAAATGTCCATTCATAAATGGTGGAGAACGAAATACGAAAATGTTTTTGTCTTTTTCCAAAAAATTTATCAAAATTAAATCTTTTTGGCTTTTTCATTTTTTTTCTCAAAAAAAAGAAAATCTTTTTGTATTTTTCCAAAAAATTTCAAAAATAAAAAAACTTTTTGGTTTTTCAAAAAAAATAAATACAAAAGTGGTACACACTAGCAATAGGCATAAAATATCATCATGAAAATCATCATATGCTATCAAACAAGTCTAAACATCAACCGTTAGGTGCGGTGGTGTTTTCCAAAGGTGGTGACATCGCAGTGGTGTTTTCCAAAGGTGGTGACATCCTATGAAAAACATCCATCAAATCTTGCAAAGTTTTGACCAAAAACTTAACTTTCTCTCGAATATGGGTAAACTCTCTCATGTAATCTTCAGGAGCATCATGTGTGGGTGAGGGGGAACACGCGGAAAAAATCTATGTGACACACTACCCAACTTAAAGCAAAATTTCCTAAGGTGTCCTTTCTTTTTTCAATGGGTGCAAACATAAAAGGGCCTACGAAAACCTTTCCTAAAATGTTTATATCTTACTCTCCTATCAGGTAACGAATGCCTGGGTGGGTTGGGTTGAGAACCGTAAGGATCTACCACAAACTTGGGAACCAGCTCAGGTGCAAAATGTGAAGTAAATACACCGTCATGACCTATTCCTAGTCTCTCATCATTACCTAAAGCGGGACCGAGGAGCATTTTATCGACCTTCTTAGATGTGTCCTCTATAGTGACCTTGACCTCCCAGGCATATTCTAGATCTCTCTCTAGTTGTAACACATTGTCTTCAAGTTCACTCTTTTCCCGACCTACGATGATCAACTGCTCACTCAAAGAAACGTTCACCTTCTCGAGTTGACTCGTCGAAGCCTCAAAACCACTCAAAAATTATCTCTCTCTAAATCTAACACCTTAAAACCTAGATCCTTATTCAACTTCTTCGTCTTTAAGGTCTCGTCGTATAAATCTCTAAATGCTTTTTGGAGTTCACTTTCACCCTCACTCTCAAACTCACCATCACTCACACTCGAAACACTCAACTCATCATCGGGGCTTTCGCATACACAAATATCCTCATAGCCATGGGACAAACTAGGTGTGATCACGTGACTTGCCATAAAGGTGACAAACTTACCATGTGATGACTCATCCCTGAAATCATTCACCTCTTCCTCACTATATCTAAGAGTGGCAGAATTAGCAATCTTTTACCCTTTCTCTTTAGCATAGTGGGACACTCAAATGCCTTGTGCCCTTTGCCCTCGCATTCTAAACATCTCTCGTTTTCCTCTTTCTATTTCTCACCTCTCTCATTTGCCTCTTATTTCTTTTTATTTTTCTCAAAAAAAAATTATTGGAAGAATTTTCTTTTAAAAATTTGAGAAACTTTTTGAGATATTTAGAAAACATGGCCACATCATCAATAGTAAACTCTCCCTCAGAATCAGAGTCACAAAATCTCTCTTTCTTTTTATTCTCTCTCTTTCTAGACAGTTCCTCACTCTTTAAAATTTGTGCCTTAAGTTCAATCCCCCTATCCTTAGGCTTAACAGTTTTAGTAAACATGTTTATCTCATAAGTTTAAAGGTCTCCTACGAGTTCTTCTAACCTAAGAGTATCTAATGTCCCCAAAGAATTTAAAACAGTGACCTTAGGTATAAAACGGGATGGAAGTGACCTCAAAATCTTTTTGACAACTCTCGCCTCATCAAATTTTCTCACCCAAATTAAAACTTGTGTTGAATATGTCCAAAAAACTAGTTTAAAACTCGTCAAAACACTCGGACTCAGACATTGTGACTGTCTCAATTGGGTGGTGAAATTTTGCATCTTAGACGCCTTACCTGCATTGGTACCCTCATGGATCAATTGGAGGATATGCCATGCCTCTTTAAACGTGGTGCACGTCATAATATTGTGAAACTCGTTGTGACACCCCGCCTAATTAAATACCTGGCGATCGCTCCTTTATTAAATTAAAATCAAGGTGAACAGTTGGTTCATTCTTAGCATCACTGTCGAAGAAAATAACTTTTCCAATTTAAACACCATAAATAATTAAGCTAAGTGTCAAAACCATTTTTAGACATTACTTTCCAAAATTTTATTTTATAAACCAAGATTTAAATCTTTACATAATTCAATATTAAAGAATCACACCACAATTATCATGGAACATATAATCCAAATAATTTAAACATTCAACAACTAAATGAATCCAACATTTAATACTTAAATGAAAACATCCTGACAATAACAAATCCCAAAGAGTAAAATACTGGAAATAAATGAATAACAATGTCCAATAAAACAACTGGATAATGGAAACGGGCGACACATGCCCAACTGAATAAATATGATAAGAGTGGAATCAAATGAATGAAGTCGTCTAAGCAAGAGGCCTTCAACTCTCACCTAAGCTGCAGCACGTTCCTTCCAAAGGATCCTATGCAAGACGCCCTTGTGGCTGGGCACCTGTAATACATTCATATATATACAAGGGATAAAATAAAATGGAAACGGGTCAGAGCCCAATTGTGAAAATGATTTAAAATTTGTTTAGCAAGTATTTAAAATGTTTACAGGCCAATGCAACAACATATTAGTGCGGCACTCCCTTGAGAAATTCTCACCTCTCTTCTAATGTGCACGCCTATCGTACTAACCTTCCCAATGGTTTAACTTATCTTAGGTTACTCGTAAGATTTAAACCTGAACAATATAATTGTTTAAGAGGATGATTTCATTTAGTAACAAAGCTCTCATTTTAACTTTACTTATTAATAAAGTTTCCCAGTGTCATATTATACTTTTCAAAACAAGTATTTCAAATTTGAAGTCATTATTCATTTCTTACTTACCATAACACAGTAGGCAGTTCCAAATTTCAGAATTTCATATATATTAAATACTCGTATAATATATATATTCTAACAGCACCCCACATAAAAATTATGGTGCGGGCATACTCTGCTATCCAATCCCCGTATCACTCGTACTAAGGGAAACACAAGATCGGAATCACTCTCGAACTGTATTAATACATACACAAACAATATTGAGGCGAAGCATAGTTTCCAAGTCCAAGAGGTCGGCACACACCCTCGCGTCTCTTAGGACCGTGACTATCGATACGATAGCATGTACCTAGGATTCCTATCTTCTTGGGTACAAGTCAATATCCCTCGTAAAGGTCACATCGAGATAAGACTGTCCCAGCGCGGTAACCTCAGGGATAGCAAGTAGCGCGGGCATGATTTTCACATGTATATAGTACATTCATAAACACAGTCATATAAATATACTACTTTTACCATATCAAATTTAGGTTCATCTCATAACCCATAATTACGACATTTATCCTTATTTTCCCATTATTAGTTATCACGTATAACAGTTCGTCTCTAGCTGTAATTCGAGGGATTATTCCACCATACTACGTAACACTCATGGGCTCTATCCTCTCAAGTGTAAAATTCAGTAGGTACTCATCTATTTTCTATCGTAACTATTGTACGTATCTCTCCCTTTAATACAAAATTCCATCGTCCCTTATATATAAACACTCCAAAAATGCAAATCTCGCCTTACATTAAAGGTCTCATAATCATTAATAAGTCCTACTGGACATCTCTACCTCCCAAAATGTTTTAATAAGGATGTCTAAGGAGTATTATTCATTTAGAATTAATTCAACTATTTAAAAAGGGGAAAATATAAGTCTGCCAGAAGGGGTCGATCGATCGAGGGCAGGGGCTCGATCGATCGAAGCTCTTGGCTCGATCGATCGATCAAGCAGGTATGGTGAATTCTGCAGGAAACCAGTTACGGGTTCTATCACACAACCTCATCCAAATCCAGATTTTTTCATTCCCAATCGCCCAAAAATTTGTACTACTAACAGTATAAACCCATATTATACATCTTCTACGTAAAGCATGCAAATTTTCATCAATAACCATGGATTAATAGGCCAAAAACCCATATTAATCTCAAGAACCCTAAAATTTCTTTATCTTGGTTCTAATCAATCTTTTTCTATAATTTCTACTTCTAATTCATCCTAAATCCGTGATTAAACTTCTACATATGAAAGGGGTTTCCAGATTTCCATTTATATCATTACTACATGCAATTTCCTATCTCCAACTTGGGCTTTCTTCCATAAAACTCATCCTAATCAACCCTAGACTAACATGAGTGATGCATTAACAAAAATAAGCAACATAAACACTTGCCTGGAATTTCAGAATTTTGATTTCTGGACGATTTTGGTGTGGCTGCGTTCCCCGTCGCGCGATCTACGCGTTGGTGGTGGTGGCGGTGCAATCGGATGTATTTTCGGCCTAGAACACCTTGGCAGGCTCTCTCCTTTCCTCTCCTATGGTCGTCACTTGTCTTTGGTTGTGTTAACCCTAGAAGACAACCTTATACATCTGATATAACCCTTGAAAATTCGTGGGTTTAATTGCCCAAAATTACAAAATGTCCAAAATGCCCTCCCGGGGCACTAAATAAGCCTAAAAATATCCCGAGACCCAAACTAGACCCCTCGGGTACACTTTTCTGACTATCTCGACCCTTCCAGACACTTTGACGCACTCAAAATGACCATACGTGTAACTTATAATTTATTCACTTTATATAATAATAATTTAGTCTCAACGCGACACAGGCGCGTCCCGACCTAACTTTCCATAATTGCCATTTTATTCACACGTGACAATTTTATAAAATAAATCTCATATTTTACTATACTCATCCAGTAACATTCAACAAATTTCAATATTTACTAACTCTCGTCACGCTAGTAAATGTTTAAAACAACATTCTGGATTAAAATTAAATTAATTTATCTCAATTAAATTTAATTAATCCATAAATTTTTAAAACAACATTCTGGATTAAAATTAAATTAATTTATCTCAATTAAATTTAATTAATCCCTAAATTTAAAAGCCATAAAAATACGAGGTATTACATACTTCTCCCCTAATAATGGAATTTCGTCCCGAAATTCGGAAACTAAGGCTAACCTGGTAGAACAATTCTGGATATCTTTTCAGTACGCAAACTATCTACATAGTAGGGCGTTAAGCACTATAGCCCCCCCCCCCCCCCCCCCCGCCTCACTGCAAGCTTGATTAACGTTCTTATTGGTGACACTTCACATGGTGCTCCTAACCGACAACATTCGCATAGGTCGTGCCTATACATTAAAAGTGTCTATTATCTTACTATCATTGGGAGGCCGCACCTCATTACATGACAGCTACCCGGATTTATCTATATACAAAATTCTCATTCTGAGAAAAACCATACAAACATCTGACCACTCTTGTTCGCCTAAAACAGTAGTGGAATTTCACCATAGTCATCTGAGTATTCTCGACCGATCCAAAATTTTGAGTATCCATTCACCTCTAAATATACGAAAGGAGAATATTCGAGGTTCTTCCATACCAAAACCTTAATAAGCACCTCATACGCGATTAACAGGTACGAGTGCCTTTACAGAGCACTCCTGAAAACACCTTACTAAGATTCTAAAATTTCCTTCACGTGGTTCCACTAATTTCTAATCACTGTGTGCCTATTCCCTGGCTAGGGGTGATACATCCTACTCGAAATGAAACCTTATCTCCGCTGGTTCCTGAAATCCCATATTAAAGGTGGGATTCACAAATCTCATCCCGATTCAAATATTATTACTGTATCGTGCCATGTACTGGTGCGATCCTTCCTTTTAAAGGAAGTCTGGGCATACTAGTTGATATTGTAAACCTCCCCAAAGGAATACCAATCACTTCCTTCTCGGGCGACTTAAATCACATGTTCGAATGAACCCTTGATTGTGTTTTGAGTATGGTAGCCCATTTAAGAACCTTACCGTCTTTACCGACCTCTTCCAATTTCAGGAATTGTCGATAACTACAAAATTCTATGGTTGATTCTCCTCTTCCGACCGAACCTTACCTATGGGCGGTGCATGTAGAGACTATTCACTACGTCCCGCTAAACATTGATCTTTCCCTGAAATTTCACACGTTAAGTGACATGTAATACTCCCCTTCCTTCCTTGGTGAATGTCAAAAGTTTCGACCCGTGCTCTTTCCTCCACGAAGCGCACTTCCGAATATTTTACACCATGCTAACATCATCACTATTTGCATGCTCAAGTTCGCTCTTACACTTGACTAGTAAAACTCCGCTCTGAGTGTTCTTCATAATAATTAAACTCTACTTTATTCAAGGAATACCCCTTCTTAAATGGCTTCCCACAGCCTTCCAATCAAATTAGGATGTGCTATTCTAATTGCACACTTATGTATGAATTATTGCCCCTCACGTGACGTTTAATCCACTCTATCACTTCCACTTCGTTATATTTGCCCCACAAACACATTTTTCACACGTCCATTACCACGTCCCTTCATCTCGGATGAGTGTTAACATTAGTTAACCAGGATGTCTACACACCTTATAAACCATGCATACTAGCATAAGCATCACATACGCTTTTCACCTAATAACTAATTCTTTGTTTTCCCCAGTGCTCGCAACGTGATTACAACACTTGGGTACTCCCAATCACCCTAAAAATCTGAAATTTTAAATCCTCCTTATCATCATTCCACCCCTCAACTCATGAGGATAAAACAAAACTTTCAATGCTTTCATATCACACAATCCGGCTCCAGGGGCTTTAAATCAAAATTCAACTTCCAACTTACATATGTATTTACTTGATCCCATTTCGACCGGGGTACCGAACTCATGGAATAGTGACCAAACGTCTCCCTATTTCCAACCTTACGCTAAGTTTCATGCGTGGGATGTCTCGCAAAGCGAAATCCAAACAAGGAACCCCCCCGATACACTACTACCTAGCATTATCGATTATTGAAATCCGTTAGGTCCTCCGTCCATAGCAGGTACCCCTTTATTCCGTCGCTTGATGGAAGAGTTACATTTCTTCCCGTAATTACACTTAACATGGACATTTCACCAATTGCACTATCGTTCAGTATTTGTTGGTGGTAATGGCATTCCACAAACCTTGAATACATACGATCGGAATTCTCAAAATCCCTTTCTCTAATGATAGGGTATAATCTCTTAATTCTCACATCTCTAGAGGATAGATATAACAATGCAATCTTCCTATCACTAAGTCCGGAGTGCTGAACATAATACTGGATTAAATCTTTTCGCTCAAGGGTAAACCCGATATATACTGAATCATACTGACAAAGTTTATACATACATGGGCATCGAATATCTCGAGCCCACTATCTCCTCCGAAGTCTCTAAGGTAGATAATATAAGTGCGAGGCCGACCTTCTTGCAGGTGAAGTCTCGCCAGAACAGAAACATTTTGCACTAATGCAACCACTCCGGTAGCCTTGCAATAATTGCCCATTATCGTACTGACCATTCCTATATCGTTTTAACAAAGATAACATCATACTCGCGCATCGCATCACTACAACGAGTAATCTCAGTAAGGTACATAACATTGTTTATATACTCATTCATCCTCCGCGGATAGCACTAAAGAGAAATACAAAATCCCGCTACACTAGGGGAAAAGTATTCACATAATAATAACGTTTATAATTATATGCATTAAACTTGTCTCACATGCTAATCTAGCAAAGAACAAAAATATAGTGACTCACTCGTTGTTGATGTAAAAAATTAGATCACTCTAATTTTTCAATCACAGATAAATAAATGAGATAAAAGATTTTAAAGTGGTTCAGCCTTATAAGAATGGCCTACGTCCACTATTATTTTATTGCTGAGTGTTTGGGAATTCTCGATTATAAAAAATTCCGTTCTGGATCCCAAAGTTTGAATTCAGGATCAGATCCTCTACAATGAGGATTGTACAACGTATTTATAGCCTTGAGGCTATCATATGAAAGGGTGATACATTAAATGATATACATATGAAAGGGTAATACATTTAATGCCTTTTAAGCGTGTGCGTCTAAATGATAAGCATTTAATGAACCAGTTGAACTGTTGGTTATTCATCAATTAATGCTTTGTTCGAGATGCAGCTCGGATCGCCTAAGCTTTCTGATATTCAAGAGTTCCTCGGAGAGGTCTGTTCCTCGGAGCGTATGAGTTCCTCGGAGAGGTCTGTTCCTCGGAGGGTATGAGTTCCTCGGAGTAACATGGTTCCTCGGAGCATGTGATTATCTCGGAAGTGCATGTTGTTGCCATGTAGATAGCCACGTGTCTTCATATGATTGATCCAAGTCAGCAGATTAAATTTGGTATCAACAGAAGCCCCCAATGTTTCGTAGTTCAAAATTTGAGGAATATGGAACATTCTTTCTCGAAATACGGTAGCTTTAAATAGTTCATCCTGATTTTTAGGATCATCTCCCTTGTATTTATTTCTCCATCTCAATTCGTAGAATCATGCTTTTTTGGATTTTTCTGCTCGCTTCGTTTCCCGCGTCACTTTTCGCCTTTTTAGCCGCTGTTGTTCGTTTTGATTCCCGCGCCAATATTTAATGCCTTTTAAGCCGCCGGTAACGTAATCGTCTTTTTTGTAATCATTACTTCGCCAGTTCCCAAGGCAAGGTATTTAAACTTCACAGAGACTCCCATCGTCTTCTACCTTTTCAAATTTTCATCTTCGAGTTTTTCATTGTCTTCTACTCTCTTGTGCGTTCATCTATCCGTCGTTCATTGTCAACAGCTTCAGTCTTTTTTCTGTAAGATCTTCTTTCTTCTTCTTCATTTCTTTTAATTCATCATCATGGTTTACCCGGTTGAGTCTCTTAACAAATTTTGATCTTATTTTTCCATTCCCTCTTGGGTTGTCTTGGAAGAGCTTTCTGAGCCTTCTAACTATTTCAATTTGGCTGAGGGACATTGGTTCCCCAGCCTCTTTTTTGCTGAGTGTGGATTTTCTTTTCCACCAAATCCTCTGTGTCTGAAATTCTGTCAGTACTTTGATGTTGTTCCTGTACGAATAGCCCCCAACACATGGAGAATAGTTAACGGGGTGCATAAATTAAATCAAGTGCATGGAACTCGTATGGGAATTCCAGAAATCATGTACTGCTATAGATGGGCAGTTAATGATAATATTTATTATTTAAAAACTAGGTTTATAAATAGAGCCTTAGTAGTCAATCTCCCTGATGTCAACAGGGATTATTTTGAACATGGGGTTGTTGTAAAAAATTGGCAACACCCTCCTTTAACCGGAGATGAGGTTTACCAGGGTCCCAGATGCCCTCCTTATGGCAATGGGATAGGTTATTTTTATTTTATTTCATTTATCTTGAAATCATGTTTGTTTTATGTTTGATAAAATGTGTTACTGATAACAATGTTTGTTTATTTGCAGTTGATAGCAAGAGAAAGTGCCCAAAAGAAACAGATGTCAATCTAAGGCATTTGGGACTTATCTGGGGTCTACATCAAAGGGTTGCTGACGATCACATTCGATCAACCTCCTATCTGCTCCAATACAAGAGCTATACAACTTCTTTCACTGCTCGTCCAGTGATCAGTGAAGCAGAGCAAGTACCACCCTCTGCAAGTTCTTCGCCAGAATCTCACGTTCCGTTGAGCGAAAGGATGAAAAAGATAAGGACTCCTGCTCTATTTGAGAAAAATGCCTCCGACTCTGGGGAGGTAAAAAGGATTAGGATTGACGTCCCAAGGGAGGGGGCAAAGAAGACTGATGCAGCTCCTCCAGCTGCTACTGCTAAAGTCTCCGAGAAGGTTGCTGATAAGCCCGCAGTGGCTCCGAGCAGCTCTGCTGCTCCTGGAAAGGTGATTGTGATATCATCGACCAAGAATTCTTCCTTAGTTGTACCTGTTCCCCCGAGGAGGCTGAAGAATAGCTCCTCGGTCAATTTGGCTGACACCACCATTCAGCCCCCTGCTGCTGAGACTGGGGTTCCCACATCTGCTCCCCCGAGCTCTGACATGAGCTCGGTAAAGTCCTTGACCATTCCCGAGGTGTAAGGTAATGAAGATAACCTTACTCGGGATATGGTTACTTCTTTGGCTGCTCGTCATCTTGCTTCAGTAAGTACCTTTACTTTGAACTTTTCGTATTTTCCTTTGTTATTTCTCATATTTGTTTCTGACTTTACTTTCTTTTTCTATTTACAGTTGACGAGCTGCTTCAACATAATCCTTAAGAAGGATGAAGCAATCAAAGCTTCTTGCTCCTCGTCCAGTGTGGAGGGAGCTCTGTAAGAAGCTACCAAGTCCTTGAAGGAATCTCTCCAGAGGTACGATACTGATAAGGCAGTCTGGGAGAAGAAACTTGCTTCCTCCGAGCAGGAGAAAACTCGGGTTGCTGAGGCCTCCAGGGATTTGGAGAGGAAAGTGAATGCCTTGGAGAAGGCTAATAAAGAGCTCGATGTGAATCTCAAGACTGCTGGGGAATTTGAAAATAAACTCAAGGTTACTGAGGAGAGGTTGGTCCAACTTCAGGAAATAACTCGGCAGAAGGAGGAAGCTGAACAAAAATTGAAAGCTGCTGATGTTTTGCTGTCCGAGAAGCTTGCCTTGGAGAAGGCCAAAAGGAAAGCTACCGTGAATAAGTCCTTCAGCTCTGGCTAGGACAAAGGTTGGGATAAGGGATGTGCTGCCATGGTCTCTCAAGTGTACTATGGTAGTGTAAAGTATTTCAGGGACGGATGGGTTGCTGCCCTTCAGGAATTGAAGGTCGACGAGTCATTCGAGCTCTTCCAAAGACACATCCCTGGTCCCCCTCCCACTCCAGAAGAATTAGAAGAGGACGAAGCTACCTCTGAGGAGTCTTCAATGGTAGTGGGAGAACATGCCCTAACCAGCCAGCCTGCTGCCGAGCAAGTAGTTTCTTCTTCCGAGCAACAGCTGGTGCTCTCCGAACAAGTCACAGTTCCCCCCGAGCAACCTGCCTCCTCTTCCCAACCTCCCGAGAAGGTTTTGGGAGATAAGGAAAAGGTGTAGTGTTGTTCGGTTTTCTCTTTCTATTTTTCTTTTTTTTGTCAAATGTAACCGAGATCTTTGTAACTCTGCACTATGATCTAATAAAATTTGAGTTTTCTTCCATACGGTTGTCTCTTTTCTATTTGTATTCTATCTTGATCTTCTTTTTTATGATTATCTTTTCTTTCTCTTGCTAGTTTCTGGCCAGGATGGATCTGCTATCTGCCAATGATACAAAGCTGATGCAACAATGTAATGAATATTATAAGGCTGGTCACACAGACCTGAGTGCATCAGAAGTTACCGACATCCTTGGTCATAATGCTTCAGAACAGGCGGTTGAAGCATATCAGTACTTGAAGTGTCTGCTTAATCGAGCGGTAGCCAATAATGTGGCCTACTATGAAATGATCAAGGATCTCCAGTGTACCCTCGAAGACCTTCAGAATCAGTATAAGGAATCAACTGCCTTGTTGCATGAGGGGTATGAGAAGAGGTATCAGCAGCTTTCTGCCGAGAAGGGCCACGAGAAGCTCCTTGCTGGGTACGATGTCAGGGACAGAACCCTAAGGGGTGAAGTTGACACATGTAGACAGATTGCCGAGCTGTTGGAGCAAGAGAATAACAATTTGCAGAAAGAGCTAGCACAGTTGAAGTCTGCAGCCTCTTCTTCAACAGCTATAATCCCAGTGACTGACGAGGGATTTTCATTTTTAGAGGTTGAGAATGCCAAATTGAGGCAAGAGTTGGACACCTTGAAAAGGTCGGGCCCTTCCACATATCCTCGGGGACGAGCAAGAGCTCCTCGGGGACGAGGGAGAGCAGTTCGGGTGCTTGTGGAGGAACAGAGGATAGAATCTGCCTTAGAGAACCAAGCCTTCCAATTAATGGCTAAGAACCAAGCTTTGTCTGACATGTCAAAGAAAATTAGAGACCTGGAAAAACAACTATCTGCAAAGAAATCAGTGTTGGAGACTAATGAGCTTTTCATCAAGAGTCTTCACGAGAAGCTAGAAAGGCTAACATATCAATTCCACAAATAGCCCAGGGAGTTTTGGATGGCTGGATACAACGAAGCATTATTTCATTTGGACGACCGTATCCAGAATGCCAACAATGAGGGCTACAAGCAAGGCTGGCTGAACGCCTTAGGTGTGCTGAAGCTCGAACAAGGACACTATCTGTGGGACTACCATGATCCCGGGTTGCTCGACTTGCCTGTGCCACAGTATAATTTGGACATGGAATGGATCCCAGCTCGTGCTATTCCTCGGAGCTTGATTGCGAAGTATCTCGGTGACTACAGTTTACACTCTCAAATCGAAGTATCTCGTCCCGAGCATCTTTTAGATCGACCTTCTGTGATGAACGTCAGGATGCTGAAGGATTTGAACTTCATCAATTCTCCTAAGTCTTTAAATGATCCGCCTGCTGGCGAGGAACCTGTATCGAAAGCTGAAGGGAAAAAACCAATAGAATAGGAATTTTTAATGTAACAGTTAGTATACATATCAATGTAATGTAACTTGTAATTTATTTTGAATTTAATGAAAAACTTTCATTTCTGTTTGCAAATCTTAATTGCTATTGTCTTGTAAATATCAACACTTTACATTTATGCATATCTGTTAAAAAGATAATAATGTTGTGCTGTTCATAGACCAACTTAGTAATAAAAAAGTTACACGTATCAGTAATGTTGCTCGATCACTTAATAATAAAGTAATGAGTATAAAAATGTTTAAATTTTTCCAACCAACCAAGGTTGTTAAATTGTGCTCGTCGACCAATTATAGTTAGTGAGAGTTTATCCCCGACTAATCATACTTGGTAAATTTTTGTCTTTTTCATAAAATGTGTCTAACCAACCAAGGTCAATAAATTCTCCTCGTCGACCAACTAAGTTGGTACAGTTTGGAATATTTTCTCCTCGTCGACCAACTAAGTTGGTACAGTTTGGAATATTTTCTCCTCATCGACAAACTAAGTTGGTACAGTTTGGAATATTTTCTCCTCGTCGACCAACTAAGTTGGTACAGTTTGGAATATTTTCTTTCTCCTCGTCGACCAACTAAGTTGGTACAGTTTGGAATATTTTCTCCTCGTCGACCAACTAAGTTGGTTCAGTTTGGAATATTTTCTTGAGTAGTCTGCCGAGTGCCGAGTAGTGCATAGCACTAGTATTCCCCGAAAAATTTTTAATAAACAGAGAGACTTGCAGAATATTTTCATTTTATTCATACCGATGGAAATTGCGTTACATATACATCACTGATAATACTTGCGCAGATGCTCTGCATTCCATGCATTCTTAAACTCCTCGCCTTCTAAAGTGGCTATTCGATAAGTTCCTGGTCGAACAACTTCTGTAACTCGGTATGGTCCATGCCAGTTTGCCTCCAGTTTATTATGTTTTTGAATTACTTTCTTCAGCACATAGTCTCCTTCTTTCAGGTCGCACTTCTTCACTCTCTTGTTGTAAAACAAAGTTGTTCGCTGCTGGTAAGTAGCATTTCTAATGGCTGCTTCTTCTCTAACTTCCTCGAGCATGTCTAAATCCAGTCTTCTCATTAAGTCGCTGACAGGGGAATTGAAATTTAGTACCCTGTGTGTTGGGAGACCCAACTCGGCAGGTATGACAGGCATGTATGGTGATTCTCCAGTTCCTACTCGGGGAGTAGTTCTGTAAGCCTAAAGTACTGATTGTAGCTCGTTGATCCAGTTTGCTTTTGCATCGTCCAATCGTTTCTTCAAACCGTTTAGCAGCGTTCTGTTTGTCACTTCAGTTTGTCCATTGCTTTGAGGATGGCCTGGTGCTAAATGAACCTTCAAAATGTTTGACTGATGACAATTGGCGGCAAACTCCTCATTATCAAATTATATTCCATGGTCTGTGATGAAGGCATGAGGGAGACCATATCGGCAAATGATGTTCTTCCAAACAAATTGGTAAACCTTCTCGTACGTCATATCAATGAGTGGCTCGGCTTCTACCCACTTAGTAAAATAATTCACTGCGACGACGAGGTACTTGAACCTTCCTCGGGTCGTTGGCAGTGGTCCAACCAAATCAATTCCCCACATGGCAAATGGCCAAAGGGAAGTTATGGGTGTCAACAACGCTTGTGGAGTTCTTCGAATGGAGGAGAAACGCTGGCACTTGTCACATTTCTTGGCATAGGCTATACAATCAGCCCTCATCGTCGGCCAGTAGTATCCCTGCGTCATCACCCTTTGCAAAAGTGTCTGGCCTGCTACATGTGCTCCACAAGATCCTTCATGGATCTCTTCAATCAAATCTTTCACCTCGGAGGGATGTACACATCTCTGCAAACCGGCTATTATTCCTCGTCTATATAAAACACCATTAGTTAGTACATACCGAGCAGCTTTAAACTTCAATTTCTTTGCTGCGAGCTTGTCAATTGGTAATTCTCCCTCCTCGATATACGCCCTGATGGGATCCATCCAAGATGGACCTAAATCAAGGGTGATAAAGTTCATCATCAGATCTTCATCTATACTCCGACCATCCAACACTTCAATTGGGATTGTTCGTCGTAGCTCGGTGCGAGTAGCTGATGCTAGTCGAGCCAGGGCGTCTGCTCTTGCATTCTCCATTCTTGGTATTCTGACCAGCTGAATAGCGGTAAATTCTGACACCAGCTCCTTTGCCTTTGCAAGATATTTGATCATTAATTCTCCTCTAACTGCATATACCCCCATCATTTGGTTTACAATCAGTTGAGAGTCACTGAAGATCATAACTTGCTGCGCCTCCATAACTTTTGCCAAATTAAGTCCTGCAATCATGGCCTCATATTCAGCCTCATTGTTGGAAGCTTTGAATTGGAAACGCAAAGCGTATTCCATGTCGACCTCGTCTGGAGTGCTCAAAACTATCCCCGCGCCACATCCTGCAGTGCAAGATGAGCCATCTACATATAGCCTCCATATAGGTAACTCGTCTTCAAATTTCTGATCAGTCAGAGTTCCTCGGTGAAATATTTTCTGCTTCTTTTCATCCTCCCCTGATTTTTCTCGCTCCTCGTCGATCATTTTTTCTTGCCCTTTTACCAACCGAGGTTGGTCTGAGCTCGAATTTAATGATCCTGTAACATCCACTTGCCCTTTTACCAACCGGAGTCGGTCTGAGCCAGTGTTTGTTGATCCTGTAACATCCACAGGTTGATCAGCGAGCAACTCTTGTTCCTCATCCGGAGTTCTCCCAACTATCTCTGCATCACATCCTGTAACATCCACACACCCTTTTACCAATCAGAATTGGTCTGGGCTTGTGTTTGTTGATCCTGTAACATCCACAGGTTGATTAGCGAGCAACTTTTGCTCCTCGGGGGTATCAGGATAGGTGAAATCTGCTATGAAATCTGCTACAGCCTGCCCTTTTAGTGATGATCGGGGTTTATAGATTATATCATATTCGCCAAGTTCTATTTCCCAGTACATCAATCTCCCTGATTTTTTTGGCTTGTGAAAGGCTTGTCTCAATGGCATATCGGTATATACTACTATAGTATGAGCCTGGAAATATGGCCTCATTCTCCTAATCACCTCAATCAGCGCCAGTGCTAATTTCTCCAGCCTTGGATATCTGATCTCTGCTCCTAGGAAGGCCTTACTTGTGTAGTAAATTGGCTTTTGTACTCCATTCTCCACTCTGATCAACGCCGAGCTAATTGCATTCTCGGATACTGCAAGGTATAAATACAATTTTTCTCCCATCACCGGCCTGGACAACAGCGGAGGTGCTCCCAAGTATTTCTTCAAGTCTTGAAAAGCCTTCTCGCATTCATCATTCCACTCAAAAGTCTTTCTGAGTGTCTTGAAGAATGGAAGACATCTATCAGTTGCTCGTGACACAAATCTGTTGAGTGCCGCTACTCGTCCTGTGAGACTTTGTACTTCCTTCTTCGTTGTTGGAGATCGCAGCCCTAATAGAGCTTTGATCTTTTCAGGATTTGCTTCAATGCCTCGTTGATTGACAATGTACGCGAGAAACATGCCTTCTCGTACTCCAAAGATGCACTTCGTCGGGTTCAGCTTCATTTGATATTTATCTAGTTGATCAAAAGTTTGACTTAAGTCAACTAGATGATCGGCAGCTTTCTTGCTTTTTGTCAGCATGTCGTCAACATAGACCTCCATGTTGTCACTGATTTGTTCATCAAAGACCTTGTTCATCAGCCTCTGATATGTCACACCTGCATTTTTCAAACCAAAAGGCATAACATTATAACAATAAGTTCCCCTAGGGGTAATAAAAGAAGTACTCTCCCTGTCTTCAAGTTTCATTTTGATCTGATTATAACCAGAATAAGCATCCATGAAGCTCAGTAACTCGTGTCCCGAGGTAGCATCCACAAGTTGATCAATTCGGGGCAGTGGAAAGTGATCTTTTGGGCATGCTTTGTTGAGGTCGGTGAAGTCCACACACATCCTCCACTTGTTGTTTTTCTTCTTTACCATCACCACATTGGCTAGCCAATCTGGATATTTAACATCTTCAATAAAGCAAGCTTTCTGGAGCTTCTAGACTTCCTCCTGTATATCTTGATTCTTCTCGGGACTGAATACTCTTCTTCTCTGTTTCACAGGTTTGATCTCCTTATTCACATTGAGCTCGTGACATAAGAAGTTTGGGTCTATCCCAGGCATATCTTCATGACTCCATGCAAAAGTTTGTCTTCTGCTTCTAAGGAAAGTTATCAATTCTTGTTTGAATGAGGCTTCCAACGATGAACCTATTTGAGTAGTTCGCTCAGGGTGCTCGTCGTCCAGAATGATGTTTTCAGTAGCTTCCACCACTTGACCCTTCACGAGTTGCGACTCATATTGAGGATCCAATGTTTCAATTTCTGCACCTTCATCCACTTGATAGGTAGTAGTCTTTTTCTTTGATTCTTACAGTTCTTCTTGCTCGGCGAATGAATAATAGCATTCCCGAACTACTTTATGATCACCTTTCACAACTCCTACTCTAAAGTTTGTTGGAAATTTTAGACACTGATGCACTGTAGATGGTACAGCCTCGAATTTCTTCAATCCTACTCTTCCCATGATGATATTGTATGATGATTGGACATTCTTATCCATCACGAAGAAACGTATTCTTTCTGTTCGGCAAGCAGGCCACGTACCAATGAATATATCCAACTTGATCGTCCCAAGTGGAAATACTTTCTCGCCAGCAAAACTGATGAGGGGTATGTGGTAAGGCTCCAATTGAGATAGTTTTAAATTTAAACTATCAAAACACGAGTAGAACATGATGTCTGTCGAGCTACCGTATCTACCAGCACTCTTGAAATCATTACCTCCTTCATTCTCATTTTGATCACTAGTGGGTCGTCATGAGGATACAGAACTCCTGCAAGATCATTCTTTGAAAACCCAATGACCAATTTTTCTTTGTTCACCTTTCTCGGGCGATCTTCCTCAGCTAAATTTATTCGCTGAATGTACGAGCAAGCTTAAGCCTCTCCGAGGTAAGCTTTTCTTTCTGCAGTAAGGTCTCCTCCTCCTGCATCTCCTCCTGTAATAACATTACAATCAAATGACCCAAAGCGTATTGAAAATACCTCTCGTTCTGGCTGCCTTGGTTTCTTGGGAAGATCGGGGTCATCATCTGGATCATCTTCATGGTTTCTCTTCTTTTTCTCCTCTGCTCGACGAGGAGATCTAGACCTCTCTCTAGTTCGATCGTTGCTTCTTCTTTCGCCTCCCCGATCAACATACTTTGCCAGCTTTCCTCGTCGGATGAGTGTTTCAATCTCGTTCTGAAGAGCTATGTAATTTTTGGTCATATGGCCATGATCCTTATGGAACTCGCAGTATTTCTCCCTATTCCTCGTGTCAGGGTCTGACTTCATTTTCTTTGGCCAGTTTAACTCCTCGTTGTTCTTAATTTCTTCCAGGATGTGGTTGATATTTGCCTTCAAAGGCGTGTAATTATCAAATTTCTTCAAGACCTCCCATGACGACCTACTTTTGGAATGTTTGTCACTACCATTGTTCTTATGCTCTTTCTTCTTAGCTTTATCACCTTCCACCTTGGTTTCTTTGGCATCCATATTCTTCTTCGCAGACATAGCCTCCTCGGCATTTATAATCTTGGATGCCTTTCCCATCAGGTCCGACATGGTTCGAGGTGGATCTTTGGCCAAAGTGTAGTACAACTTGTTCGGCAGCAGTCCACTCATCAAAGCAGTAATCGCTGTCTTCTCCTCATAATCAATGACTTCGAGCTTCTCATTATTAAAACGAGTTATATAGTCTCTAATACTTTCACCATCTTTTTGTCTAACACTTAACAAATGTGCTACTCGTTTAACTGGCTTTGCTCCGAAGCAGAAATTCCCAATGAATAACTCGGCCAGTTGAAGGAAAGTTGAAATCTTACCCCGAGGAAGATTATTATACCATATCTGAGCAGATCCGGTAAGAGTTCCCGAGAATTCCCTGCATCTCATCTCGTCAGGGATAGCATAGATGTCGGTAGCAGCTTGATATTGTTCTATATGAAGGACGGGGTCAGTCTTCCCATCATACTTGGGAGTCACAACAGGTGCTTTGAACTTCGATGGTGTTGGGAAATCAACAATGTCCTGGACAAAAGGTGTTCCCCGAACAAAGGTTCGTTGTAGAGGGTTCTTGGCCTTAGCCATTGCCCCTAATCTATCCTCCAGCCTCTGAATAGATCCTTTCCATGCGTCATTCCCTTCCTCGGGCCTATTGGTTCGAGCAACTGATTGCGTTGAAGTGGCTTCCTGGGATTTATCTTGACGAGCAGCTGGTCGGTCATCGGATCCATCTTGACGAGCAGCTGGTCGCGACTGGGCAGATCCTTCCCTTAAATCTGATGGTCGTCGAAAGCTCCTCGACGCTGCATTAAGAGGACTTTTGTTCCTCCTAGGGCCTAATCGATCGAAAGGAGAGGCCCTACTTAATCTTTCCAAAGCGCTGGCTGACGCGGCTTAATATTTGTCTCAAAAGTGCGTACAATCTAGGCTCAAGTGCAAGCCTGTCGCTCAAGTAATAAACCCGGTAAGTCGGGATCGTATCCACAGGGATCGAGATTGCCAAATAGTAATAAGAAAAATTATTAAATCTTGAAATGATTTCGTAAAAGAAACGAAAAGATGATTAAAAATTGGGAAAATTTATATTAAAAAATTACTTAAGAAAAACAAACTGAAAAGTGCAAAAGAAATTAGATCTGACAAATGGGAGAAAATAAGGTAGGGTACAATCCCTCAATCCTTAACAAATTACCGTATAGAATACTAGAATTGTAAATTAAAATTATTGACTAGATCCGGTCTTTATACATTCTAAGCATTACATATATGAGGGATCTAGCCCACATCATATGAAATCAAAGATAGATATAAAGCGGTGAATGAATCCAGTCTTTATATATTCTAAGCATTACGTATATGAGGTTCAAGCCCGCACCATAGGAAATCAAAGGTAAATATAAAGCGGTGCTTTCACGATTCAATCAATATTTTAATTTAACCTCTATTTTCTACATAAAAAATTTGCCTTGGATTGAGTTCATGTACCCCAACCCTTGGGAATTTAGCTACTCATGATTTTTTTTGGGAAAACAATTTCATAACAATGCATATAATTGTAGATCTAAGAAATATGGTAAAAACAAAAATTACAAAACAAGAAAAGATGATTAAATAAAAATTGAGATTAAATAAGAGAAGGGAATTTGATACTTGAATTGAATTGAAGAATTGATACTTGAAATCTTCACTAGATGAACTTGAATCTTCAAACATACAAACTAGGGCTTTTCTAAGAGTATGAAAAACTAAAAAGGATTTCTAAAAAAATGAATTTCTCTCTCTAATTTTTAGTCCCCCTTTCTAGAATTCAACTCCTCTTGAAAATGAGGTAGAGCTTGGTCTTTTATAGCACCAAGTTGCATGAATTTGGCATCAAATTTCGCTTGTGGCACAAGTTTTCCAAGAGTTGCACTGCATTAAATGCATAATTAATTATAGAAATCCGCACATCCAGACTCTTCATTATCGCGCAACTTCAAAACATCGTAACTTCTTCACCGTAGCTCGGATTGAGGTGCCGTTTTTTCCAGTATTCTTGTAATTTAGAAATCTTCAACTTTCTAGTTGGCCCCACCTCCGGACTAAGGCTGTAAAATTACGAAAATTCCCTTCAACTCTCCATTTCTTGGTTTCTTTCACTGTTTTGAGCTCTCCTTCGCACTAACTTGCGTGAAATACCTGTAAAACACATGAGAAATACACAAAACAAGAAATACTTGCCAAAAGGGGTTAGTAGAATAAATACGAGACAAATTCAAGCTAGATACACTGCACGGGATCATAAAAATACCGAAATTAAGGGGATAAATGTGAAGAATATGTGCCTAATCACACCCCCTAACTTAGAACTTTGCGCGTCCCGAGCAATGTAAATGAATCCTAACCAAAATTCTACTCTTGAAAATTCTTTTATTAAAATAAAATTCCATTTTCGCAGGCAAGCGATTGCATTTAGCGTATGCAACAAGCCTTTAAACCCCTAGGTTACCCTAGTAGGACGAGTTTTGTCTCGTGAGGGTTTGCAGTGAATTTACCCACAAAATTCTTTATTGACTCAAATAAATATCAAAATATTTAAAAATTGTACAATTTAAACTTTTCGAAAAATAATCACCATAAATTCATATTCAAATATCTCAAACCAAAGTGTGTGTGTGCAAAGCCAGAAATTAAACCTCAAATTTCCATCGATTGAGTATTACGTTACTTTCCGAAAATCCGTTTTGATTCAAATTCTTACGGAATGCTCTCACAAACGAATCACTCGGATTGTGGCTATTTTCTCTCGGTATGCATGATATAAAGAGTAAATATAATGGACACAAATTCATGCATACAAAATTGAAAAGAAGGAAATTTATGGTGAAAAGATCTCATCACCGGATTACAGTTATTAGGAAACGGGAACATCACCTCTAGTTCACACCATTTAATCTCTCATATTATCTTTCCATGTCTTAGCTCTCGACGCGGTAACCAATTTCGCCATTCGGACTCGGTTAGGACTTTCTTGGGTCATAAAGTGTAAAGGGTAAAAATGAGAATACATGGGCTATTCGGAATTGGAAAATTTCCTTATGATGTCCATTAGTGCTTCTTTTTTTTCGGGCATTTGCTTATTTTTCTCTTTTTTCTTTTCTTTTTCTTCTCTTCTTTTTTTTTTCTTCTTTTTTCTCTTGCCCCTTTTTATTGCTCAATTTGGACTTACTTGATAAATTTTCTCAATTTTCACAATTCCGGGCTATTTGGGTTTTTCGGGTTATCAAACGAAAGGATAAATTTTATTTGGCTCAAAGTGGGTTGCAAAGGGATAATTTTTCACATCTTTTTAAGGCTAATATTTTTGGGTAAAAAATGATGACCTACTTCATCGTCCAAATTGCTAATCACATTACCATATGCATCTCGAGATTAATTAAGTTTAGAGATATATTTAGCACAAATTTCGAGACAACATTTCACACATTTCCCATAACCGATCAAAACAAAGGATTGAGATCATCAACGACTTATTAAAACGCTGAAAAGAACTTTGAGTTAATCATAAACTCGGATTGATTTAAAAACTCAAAAAGATCGATAGGCTCGAAATCTCACCGGGTTTGGACTAATCTCCACACTTATTCGTAAAGTCGTCAATTTTCTTTCAATTTCCATCTTCAGTCAATTTTGGCTTAGTGCATTATGATTGTTAACAATTTGAGACTTTAAATAGAATAAAGGTGATATTTTTGAAAAATTTTAAATTCCAATTTTTATTTATTTTGAACAAAAATATTTTTGGCTTTTTCTAATTTTTTCAATTTTTTTTTTTTATTTTCTAAAAAAAAACACACTTGGAAAGAACATGTGATCGAATCAATGAATCTAAACAATAAATGGGAAGAATATCCCACACCCCCTAACTTAAATGTTGAATTGTCCTCAATGCAAATCAAGAACACAACATAAAGAGAGGAAAAGAAAGATATTACCCAAATGGAGCGATCCCCGATGAGTGCGAGTCCATTGAATCTACAAAACATGTTAGAACCAAGCATAGCAAAAAGAATAACAAAAACTCTAACTAATTACTCTAAATTATAAAAAAAAATAAAAATAAAAAGCTAATTATGTACAACCTACGATTTGAACGGCTAATAAATCATACACTAGAAGTCGAAAAATTTGAGGGTCCACCCAAAATACAATTTGACTTTGAGGGATTAATGGTGTACCCTCATTAGGATGCATGCCTCCCGAAAAGTAAGAATTCCATTTGAAAAATGGAAGGCATGTGAAAAGTTTAAAAAATGAACCATCACCAATTACAAAATTTAGGGGGATAATAAAGGATTTTGGTGCATAAGAGGACAAGTCCCATTGGGATCCAAGAAATATAGAATCACGTTCCAAAGATTTTTCAAGTAGTATGGGGAGAGGGGCACACAAAAAGGAACAATCCATATTAGAAAACAATTTAAGCATAGAGTGCTTGTCCTCATAAACCGGAAAATGATCCTCTTGTTGCGTAGCACGTGTGTTGGTCTCTAAGTCAGACGATATTTGAGTCGTATCTTCAAGTACCTCCGAAGACTCAAATGGTATGGGTGATGGTTTAGGAAGGAGAAATTCATCAATTCTATTGTCCCACTCGCTTTCGTCTAAATGACGAAATGAGGCCCAGAAAGATTGGACTTCATCATTTAGGCTCGCATCCACTGGTCTGAACTCGCGCTCAAACTCTGCTAGGCTCAACTCCTCTATCTCTCTCTCTTGCTTGGTGTCCTCAAAATTTTTTCCCTCAAAATTTTCAATTGGATCTGGTGGAGTGACACGTCTAAGTGTGTGGCCCGTAAGATGAAGCATCTCAAAATAACATTCCCATACAAGAAGCGGATCAACATCCTTAAGACATTCATCCAATTCTTGTGATGGATTTAATGGTTCGATAATAGTGGGGATACAAGGAGACAAATGATCCTCAACCTCAGTAGATTTTGCAATATTTATAATAGGTTGATATTCAAAAGAACTTGGATCAATTTCAATGATTTCATTCTCAAAAGTATTAGGCGAAGCGCAAGTCTCGACCTTTTCTAAGTTGTCCAAATAATCATTCAACTCCTTGCAAGTTGCTATAATTTTCGACTCGAGAACATCACGGTCATCAGATTGCTTTTTTAGATCAAGTAAGAGTTCTTCCAAAGTAGGCTTTCTTGGTTCTAGCACCTTGAATTCCTCATTTGGTTGAAAAACTTACTTCATCTTCAAAACTATCGGGAAAAAAATCCTCATTGGGTTCAAATAATGCATCTAACTCTTGCTCCCAATAACGATTTTTTTCGCGATATTCTTTTACAAGTCTTTCTTCTTCAAGCAATTGATTTTGATAAATTTGAAGTTTCTCAGCACTAGGCTTGTATTTAATATAATCATCTTTAGTGATATTGATCCAATGGTCATAAGTCTTGAGTGCCTTCTCTTCCTCACTATTAGCATAACAATTAAAGCCACCAAAAGAGTTCAAATAAGACATTTCAAATTGGGCAATTCAAAAACGTGACACCCATTTTTTTTTTTTTTTTCAATTTTTGTTTTTTTTTTTTTTTTTTTTCCGAAATCACTTGTAGATAAAATAACTTTCTTAAAAATTTAACAATTTCAATCCCCGGCAACGGCGCCAAAAACTTGACACGGCTTAATATTTGTCTCAAAAGTGCGTACAATCTAGGCTCAAGTGCAAGCCTGTCGCTCAAGTAATAAACCCGGTAAGTCGGGATCGTATCCACAGGGATCGAGATTGCCAAATAGTAATAAGAAAAATTATTAAATCTTGAAATGATTTCGTAAAATAAACGAAAAGATGATTAAAAATTGGGAAAATTTATATTAAAAAATTACTTAAGAAAAACAAACTGAAAAGTGCAAAAGAAATTAGATCTGACAAATGGGAGAAAATAAGGTAGGGTACAATCCCTCAATCCTTAACAAATTACCGTATAGAATACTAGAATTGTAAATTAAAATTATTGACTAGATCCGGTCTTTATACATTCTAAGCATTACATATATGAGGGATCTAGCCCGCATCATATGAAATCAAAGATAGATATAAAGCGGTGAATGAATCCAGTCTTTATATATTCTAAGCATTACGTATATGAGGTTCAAGCCCGCACCATACGAAATCAAAGGTAAATATAAAGCGGTGCTTTCACGATTCAATCAATATTTTAATTTAACCTCTATTTTCTACATAAAAAATTTGCCTTGGATTGAGTTCATGTACCCCAACCCTTGGGAATTTAGCTACTCATGATTTTTTTTGGGAAAACAATTTCATAACAATGCATATAATTGTAGATCTAAGAAATATGGTAAAAACAAAAATTACAAAACAAGAAAAGATGATTAAATAAAAATTGAGATTAAATAAGAGAAGGGAATTTGATACTTGAATTGAATTGAAGAATTGATACTTGAAATCTTCACTAGATGAACTTGAATCTTCAAACATACAAACTAGGGCTTTTCTAAGAGTATGAAAAACTAAAAAGGATTTCTAAAAAAATGAATTTCTCTCTCTAATTTTTAGTCCCCCTTTCTAGAATTCAACTCCTCTTGAAAATGAGGTAGAGCTTGGTCTTTTATAGCACCAAGTTGCATGAATTTGGTATCAAATTTCGCTTGTGGCACAAGTTTTCCAAGAGTTGCACTGCATTAAATGCATAATTAATTACAGAAATCCGCACATCCAGACTCTTCAATATCGCGCAACTTCAAAACATCGTAACTTCTTCACCGTAGCTCGGATTGAGGTTCCGTTTTTTCCAGTATTCTTGTAATTTAGAACTCTTCAACTTTCTAGTTGGCCCCACCTCCGGACTAAGGCTGTAAAATTTCGAAAATTCCCTTCAACTCTCCATTTCTTGGTTTCTTTCACTGTTTTGAGCTCTCCTTCGCACTAACTTGCGTGAAATACCTGTAAAACACATGAGAAATACACAAAACAAGAAATAATTGCCAAAAGGGGTTAGTAGAATAAATACGAGACAAATTGAAGCTAGATACACTGCACGGGATCATAAAAATACCGATATTAAGGGGATAAATGTGAAGAATATGTGCCTAATCACTGGCCCTTTCTGGGGAAAGGGTGACATGTTGTTCAGTATCTGTGGCTCGCACAGACGAAGTTCGTCCAGGTTGATAAGAAAAATCTTGATATTCATCATTGTGATATGAATTAGTACGCCTAGTACGCACAGAAGGCGCACGGATATTTCTTTGAATGCTTCGTGATCCGGAATGGGCTGGCGCACCGCCATGGAGGGTTTGGATGAGTTGTCGCATCGTTTCTTGCATGACGGTCTGGCCCTGAGCCAGATTCGCCATCATTCCGGTCAGATCTGGAATAATTGGTGGAGCAAATGGATTTGGAGGGGTTCCAGTGTTTCGATTACTGGATTCAGGTATATCAGCCATTGGTAATGGATTGTTTTTTATGAGAAAACGATTTTACCAGTCGTTTTCCACAGACGGCGCCAATCTGTTGATGTAAAAAATTAGATCACTCTAATTTTTCAATCACAGATAAATAAATGAGACAAAAGATTTTAAAGTGGTTCAGCCTTATAAGAATGGCCTACGTCCACTATTATTTTATTGCTGAGTGTTTGGGAATTCTCGATTACAAGAAATTCCGTTCTGGATCCCAAAGTTTGAATTCAGGATCAGATCCCCTACAATGAGGATTGTATAACGTATTTATAGCCTTGAGGTTGTCATATGAAAGGGTGATACATTAAATGATATACATATGAAAGGGTAATACATTTAATGCCTTTTAAGCGTGTGCGTCTAAATGATAAGCATTTAATGAACCAGTTGAACTGTTGGTTATTCATCAATTAATGCTTTGTTCGAGATGCAGCTCGGACCGCCTAAGCTTTCTGATATTCAAGAGTTCCTCGGAGAGGTCTGTTCCTCGGAGCGTATGAGTTCCTCGGAGAGGTCTGTTCCTCGGAGGGTATGAGTTCCTCGGAGTAACATGGTTCCTCGGAGCGTGTGATTATCTCGGAAGTGCATGTTGTTTCCATGTAGATAGCCACGTGTCTTCATATGATTGATCCAAGTCAGCAGATTAAATTTGGTATCAACACTCGTGTCACATAAACACGCCTCATCCTCTGAGGATATAACTTATACTTCCACTTTGCCAATCATTTTGGCTGCACAGATGATCCCCGGACGTGACACACCTGTCTACACCAAAACAAAACTACTTTAATCGTTGTCTTTACTAGGTACCATACTATTATCCCATCTACTCGCTTTCACAAAATATCTCGATACTTAATTTACTTAACACCTAAATTACATTCAGAAACTCACGAACGACTGGAATCGAATCCAGGAGGATCACAATCTCCTTAGAGGTATCCTTATTTATATAAAAATATAAGCGAAAGATCCCCCTTCTGGGCGAGGCATCGCCACTCAAACATTCCTTGCCCCAAAATGGCAAGGACAATACTCTCACCAAAGCAATCTATCATGGCTCTATAAGCTGAGAGCCAATCCATACCGATAATAACGTCGTGCTCATGCATATCTAAGATTAACATGTCTGCTGGTAATACTAAGCTACCAATCTCTACCCCCACACCCCGGCATATAAGGAAAAATAAGCGAACCATTTCCCAGTGGTGAGTCTACACACGTCACAGTGCTCTCTGCTGTGACTAATATCCCTAGGGCCTTCGTAAAATGAGTAGCTATACAATAGTGCGTCGCCCCAGTATCAAAAAAAACTCGACCCATAGTATAATGGATAGAAAATATACCCTCAATCGCGGGTGGTGCCTACGGAGCTGATGTCTGGGGGACGTTATAGACACGTCCGTACTGTAGCTGTATCTGCTGAACTGAGGCTGTTGGAAAGGGTGGTGGAGCTGGCTTCTGCGGTTTATTACAGGCATTTTCCTACCGTGGGGCCCTGTTCTTCTCTGGGCAATCCTGACGCCTATGGCCATTTCTGCCACATTGTAAGCACCTCCCTCGAAACTGCTTCACTTCACTACGTTGTTGACTAGTCTCATTTTTTTTCCCTAGTCTTGTTGGCCTTGATGGGAAATTTGTGGAAAAACTATGTCAGGGTGAGAACAATCCCTCCACTTGTGACCCGACTGTACACATTTATAGCAGAGTCCCGAAATTCTTCGCTGGTCGGATTGTAATTTCTCCCCAGCCTGATTCGGACAAGATTGAATTAAATACCGGGCGATCACTCTTTTATTAAATTAAAATCAAGGTGAACAGTTGGTTCATTCTTAGCATCACTGTCGAAGAAAATAACTTTTCCAATTTAAACACCCTAAATAATTAAGCTAAGTGTCAAAACCATTTTTAAACATTACTTCCCAAAATTTTATTTTATAAACCAAGATTTAAATCTTTACATAATTCAATATTAAAGAATCACACCACAATTATCCTGGAACATATAATCCAAATAATTTAAACATTCAACAACTAAATGAATCCAACATTTAATACTTAAATGAAAACATCCTGACAATAACAAATCCCAAAGAGTAAAATACTGGAAATAAATGAATAACAATGTCCAATAAAACAGCTGGATAATGGAAACGGGCGACACATGCCCAACTGAATAAATATGATAAGAGTGGAATCAAATGAATGAAGTCGTCTAAGCAAGAGTCCTGCAACTCTCACCTAAGCTGCAGCACGTTCCTTCCAAAGGATCCTATGCAAGACGCCCTTGTGGCTGGGCACCTGTAATACATTCATATATATACAAGGGAGAAAATAAAATGGAAACGGGTCAGAGCCCGATTGTGAAAATGATTTAAAATTTGTTTAGCAAGTATTTAAAATGTTTACAGGCCAATGCAACAACATATTAGTGCGGCACTCCCTTGAGAAATTCTCACCTCTCTTCTAATGTGCACGCCTATCGTACTAACCTTTCCAACGGTTTAACTTATCTTAGGTTACTCGTAAGAATTAAACCTGAACAATATAATTGTTTAAGAGGATGATTTCATTTAGTAACAAAGCTCTCATTTTAACTTTACTTATTAATAAAGTTTCCCAGTGTCATATTATACTTTTCAAAACAAGTATTTCAAATTTGAAGTCATTATTCATTTCTTACTTACCATAACACAGTAGGCAGTTCCAAATTTCAGAATTTCATATATATTAAATACTCGTATAATATATATATTCTAACAGCACCCCACATAAAAATTATGGTGCGGGCATACTCTGCTATCCAATCCCCGTATCACTCGTACTAAGGGAAACACAAGATCGGAATCACTCTCGAACTGTATTAATACATACACAAACAATATTGAGGCGAAGCATAGTTTCCAAGTCCAAGAGGTCGGCACACACCCTCGCGTCTCTTAGGACCGTGACTATCGATACGATAGCATGTACCTAGGATTCCTATCTTCTTGGGTACAAGTCAATATCCCTCGTAAAGGTCACATCGAGATAAGACTGTCCCAGCGCGGTAACCTCAGGGATAGCAAGTAGCGCGGGCATGATTTTCACATGTATATAGTACATGCATAAAAAGAGTCATATAAATATACTACTTTTACCATATCAAATTTAGGTTCATCTCATAACCCATAATTATGACATTTATCCTTATTTTCCCATTAGTAGTTATCACGTATAACGGTTCGTCTCTAGCTGTAATTCGAGGGATTATTCCACCATACTACGTAACACGCATGGGCTCTATCCTCTCAAGTGTAAAATTCAGTAGGTATTCATCTATTTTTTATCGTAACTATTTTACGTATCTCTCCCTTTAATACAAAATTCCATCGTCCCTTATATATAAACACTCCAAAAATGCAAATCTCGCCTTACATTAAAGGTCTCATAATCATTAATAAGTCCTACTGGACATCTCTACCTCCCAAAATGTTTTAATAAGGATGTCTAAGGAGTATTATTCATTTAGAATTAATTCAACTATTTAAAAAGGGAAAAATATAAGTCTGCCAGAAGGGGTCGATCGATCGAGGGTAGGGGCTCGATCGATCGAACCTTCGATCGATCGAAGCTCTTGGTCGATCGATCAAGCAGGTATGGTGAATTCTGCAGGAAACCAGTTACGGGTTCAATCACACAACCTCATCCAAATCCAGATTTTTTCATTCCCAATCTCCCAAAAATTTGTACTACTAACAGTATAAACCCATATTATACATCTTCTACGCAAAGCATGCAAATTTTCATTAATAACCATGGATTAATAGGCCAAAAACTCATATTAATCTCAAGAACCCTAAAATTTCTTTATCTTGGTTCTAATCAATATTTTTCCATAATTTCTACTTCTAATTCATCCTAAATCCGTGATTAAACTTCTACATATGAAAGGGGTTTCCAGATTTCCATTTATATCATTACTACATGCAATTTCCTATCTCCAACTTGGGTTTTCTTCCATAAAACTCATCCTAATCAACCCTAGACTAACATGAGTGATGCATTAACAAAAATAAGCAACATAAACACTTGCCTGGAATTTTAGAATTATGATTTCTGGACGATTTTGGTGTGGTTGTGTTCCCCGTCGCGCGATCTACGCGTTGGTGGTGGTGGCGGTGCAATCGGATGTATTTTCGGCCTAGAACACCTTGGCAGGCTCTCTCATTTCCTCTCCAATGGCCGTCACTTGTCTTTGGTTGTGTTAACCCTAGAAGACAACCTTAGACATCTGTTATAACCCTTGAAAATTCGTGGGTTTAATTGCCCAAAATTACAAAATGTCCTCCCGGGGAGCTAAATAAGCCTAAAAACACCCCGAGACCCAAACTAGACCCCCCCGGGTACACTTTTCTGACTATCTCGACCCTTCCGGACACTTTGACGCACTCAAAATGACCATACGAGTAACTTATAATTTATTCGCTTTATATAATAATAATTTAGTCTCAACGCGACACAGGCGCGTCCCGACCTAACTTTCCATAATTGCCATTTTATTCACACGTGACAATTTTATAAAATAAATCTCATATTTTACTATACTCATCCAGTAACATTCAACAAATTTCAATATTTACTAACTTTCGTCACGCTAGTAAATGTTTAAAACAACATTCTGGATTAAAATTAAATTAATTTATCTCAATTAAAATTAAATAAATCCCTAAATTTTTAAAACCACATTCTGGATTAAAATTAAATTAATTTATCTCAATTAAATTTAATTAATCCCTAAATTTAAAAGCCATAAAAATACGGGGTATTACACTCGTCAGGGGTGACGGCTCCAAAAATAGCACTAAGGCCACAGGAATTAAAATTACTCAATTTAAAATTATCCTCAGTCCAGTCCGACATAGGATTGGAAGAAGTGACATTATCAACAGTGACAGTGGGAGGAGTTCACCCTCTTTCACAAACAATCCAGACATGCTCATCAATTAATTTTAAACTAGATTTGATGCAGGCTTTCTAGTACGCATAATTTGTTCCTTTAAAGATGGGCAAAGTTATCCATCGAAAAAATTACAAAAAAATTCAAAATCAGGTTTTTCTAAAAAATCGATATCACAAAATTTTTGCAGAAAAAGAATCACTCGCTAAATTAGAGTAACTGGCTCTGATACCAATTTGAGAATGCTGATGTGATATCAACCGCTTTTGGGATTTGCAAATTTCCAATTTAAAACTTATTTTATTAGATTATCAATTTTTTATCCAAATAAAACCAATTAAATCCAAGTTTATTTTAACCCAAAAACATGCATCTAGGTGAATAAATCATGCAAATCCAACAAAAAGAGATTCAAAAAAAACTTTTGAGTAAATTTTTTATTTCATTGTGGATAGTAAATCGCAACTTACAAAGTACACAATGAAATTCGCAATGAATCTCCCATAGAAAATTCACATAGACTACAACCTAGATCAGTAATGGACTCCCTCAAGAACCCATAAGAACCGCAGCTCTCTTCAACAAGAATCACCCTCGAGTAGGGGTGTTCAAAAAACCGACTGGACCGACGGACCGAACCGAACCGAGCCGAACCGACCCTTTTTTTCCGTCTTTTTTCTTAATCAGTCCGGTCTCGGTTTATTTTTTTGATGGACCGACCTAGTCGGTCCGGTCCACGGTTTACAGTTTCAAAAACCCTGTTAGGACCGACCTGAACCGATTGTATATAAAATAATATATTTTTACATATATATGTATACATATAAGATAAATAAATAGTAAAAGTATATATTTCAATATTTGATTAGTTTAAATTATAGTTTAATCCAATAGTAGGTTTGTTTTAATCACAAATTTTGATATTTTTTAGTTTTTAATGTTTGAAAAAAAATAGACTCGGGTATATTTGTATTATTATAAATGATGTAATTTATTAATGTGAGGACCGACGGGTTAGACCGGACCGACCCTATAAAAAACCGAACCGACTAGGGTCGGTTAACCGACATTATCGGTCCGGTCTCGGTCCATTTTTTTAGAGGACCGACCAAGTCGGTCCGGTCCAAAAAAACCTTAAAACCGAACCGGACCGGACCGCGAACACCCCTACCCTCGAGTATTCTCAATGACCACAGTCGTCAGTAAGCAACTCCCACAAGAGCTACCAATCTAGCAGTAGAGATTTCATCTCTACAAGAGAAACTTCAACAAAATTGTGTCTTGGGTTCCAAAACGATTCACTAAAGTAATTGGGATGGTTTTTGAATCGAAAACAATGTTTTTAAGCCCTAAAAATGAAGACAAAAATTCTACAGATTTGCAATTTTTGTTCTGCAAACGTCTTAAGGAAAAAGGAATCATAAAACAAGTATTTATAAAAAACTTGAGCCAGAGGGGTCGTTTAAACGAGATTTCAAGGTCGTTAGAACGACAAACAATGTCATTCGATCTAGGGATCGCACGACCTTCTAACGACCTTAAAAAAATAAAACAATAGCTTGTCGTTAGATGAAAATATCAAATGAGCCTCTGACGACCTATTGCGCAACATGCAATGTCGTTTTAAGTTGTCGTTTGAATGATTCTTCCTGTCGTTTGAATGACAATTTAAGGTCGTTTGAACGATCGAAGCGAAAAATATTTTCTTTTAAAAACTCCACCTACAGGTCTTAAAAAAATTATTTTAACTCAATAAAACGCCTCAGGTTGATAAAAATATTTTAAAAAAAATATCCCAACACTTAAATGAAACATTAATGAACTTTAAACACAACCTTACCAAAATTAATCTTGTTGAGGCTTGTTGTTGAAGAAGCTTGATATTCGGATCCGTCGTCTTGACCAAATGATTGTGCACATTCTTCGACGGGTGTAACGGTATACGAAATACTCGATATAAAATGGACAATGTAAAATATGTCCTTACAAGCGTATTGTCTAGCATTATACGATCACCTTCACAGCGTAGACGACATTTTTCATTAATTCATATTGAGGAAATTCTTAAGGAATGAGGATGAGTATCAACACATAGATCTAGATGGGCTGGAGTTATAATAGGATGCCAGTTATGAAGAGATACCCCAGCGTATCCTTTACCATAAAGAGCAAACCTTATTATCAAAGGTTAGTCCGTTAGTGAGAGTTCAGTGGGGGCATCATAGTGAGGAAGATTCCACCTGGGAGTACGATGAGGACATATGGTCAATGTTTCCAGAGTTATTCAAGCCAACTATATTTCAAATTTCGAGGATGAAATTTATTGAATAAGGGGGAAGAATGTAATATCCCGTATTTTCCCTATATAATAAATAGAATATTACGTGGGCTTGAGTGATATGTAATGTCCCAACTTACTCGTATGGAAATTAAGATCCAGTAAAACATTAATAAATATTTTAATTATGATTCAAGTAAAATATGACTAATGTGGCTAATAACTAGGATATGTGTTATTTTCTATTATTGATTATGAGGATGATAGATTATAAAGGTTAAGAGTATTTAAAATGAGGCATTTTGGGTTAGCTACATAAGACCCTAAATTAGACCCAAACCAAATTAGATCTTTAAGAGTTAGTACTGAACCATTAGGAAGCTCATTTAATACAAAACACAAAATGGGGATATAATAGTTTGGAAAGAAGAAGGATAAATAGGAAGAGATAGGATTTTGAATGTTGGAGCCCTAGTTCTACACCAATTTGGAGGCAAGTTTAATTTGAATTCTTATATAATTGAATTTATTATAAATTATCCTTATTCATTTGAATCAAACCCCTAAATAAGTGATTAAAATCTGATTTAAATGAATTTAATCAAGTAATTTTGTAATTAACCCAATTAGGAATTAATTAGGATTAATTTAGCGTCATTTTGATTGAATCTTCCCAAAAATTGATGTGTTTTGATTAGTTCTTGAATATGTTTTGATTTGTTAACATAATCCAATCAAAATTCTAAAATCTTATGTATATTATGTAGATAATTGAAATCAAATTGTTGAGAATTGGAATGTTAGGGTTCTTGAGAGAGAAAAAACTATTTTAATTGGGTTTTTGAACTTTAATTAGGATTTTGATGATATAATTGTGATCCAATCATGTTTTATATATGGCTATATTGTTTATGTTATGTGAATCATATATGAAGGTTTTTTGGTCTTCAATAAAGGTTTGAATTGAGTTTTATTGAGTTGAAGAAGACAACCCCCGTAGTGGGGATATTTTAAAACACTGAAGCACGTGGTCGACCGGTCCTGCCCCCCTGTTCGACTGCTGCCATTAGTTATGTGGAAATTTCTCTTATTGTTTTTATTTAGGAAATTGGTGTTTAGGTGTTTGTTTGGGGATGACTTCTGATCTAAATTGATATATATATATATATATACACATACATATACATATATATAGTAGGAATTGGATGACTTTAATTTAAGGTAATGAATGGATTTGTTTATTACTTTTAAATGGAACTCAAGTGCTTAAATCAAGTCGAGACTCGAATTCTATGGTTAACATGATTATTAATTGTTGTGTTCTTTATATGATGCATATCATGTGTGAGTATTCGTGGCGAACATACTAAGGGGAGATTCCATTAAAAAAAAGGGCACATATGACTCGGACCGCTATAGTACCTCGTTGAGTGAACGAGATGCCTTAGTCAATTTTTACCTCTAGACCACATGTCTAGGTTCCCTTATTCGAGATGGAGTACGGGGATAATTTCTTTATATAGCCTTGGGTATGGTAGACTATATGATTAATGGGAAGACGTGGTGATTTATCCCTTACCTTGATGAGGTCTTAGGTTCGGGATGACTTAAGACTATACTTAGCATGCGCGAGTGATCCCCAAAGGCATTAGAGATAAGCCTTTGTTACTTGACTTACTTATGTGATCCTTAAACTCTAAGATTATTTTAATTGCTTTATAATGCTTGGCTTTGATTAGAGTAATGTTATCCCGAATTTGAATTGTTATTTTCACATGTGTAGAGTAAAACTTAAACATGGGGTCACATGGGATTTGGGATCTTAGATGAGCATGATATTAGGATTGTTGGGTGGGGTAAATCTAAAAGATGTTAAAAAACTAGAGGCAGATGCATAGTTTTCACTTATTTCAACTTCCATTATACTTTTATTTCTCTTTAAACTTGTTTTTAACATTGTGCATTTAACATTTCAGGGTCGATCTCTCTCATTCCACAACATTGATCGATAGTATTGTTGTCAGTCATCCTTATGTTGTAGATCTACTTTAAGATATAGGTGTCACTGGCCTATGTTCCAGTTCTATCGGTTCATTTATTTTTTGTTATTGTAGATAAATATACATATTTACATTTACATTTATATATTTTGTATAGTCTATAGTTAGTTATTTTGGCATGTATATATGATTCATATGGATGGTATCAGAGTTTTGGAATATATTACGTTATGGATATTCTATTTTGATTTCAGTTTATTCCTTTTCTTGTATGCTTAGAATGACACTCATTTGTTTAGACTCTTGTAATGTTTAATCTGGAACTGATCAATCTATTTTAAATATTACGGGGTGTCATAATTATGTAGAAAAGTGTGCGCACGAGGTGCTTTTGGTCCGTTCATAGAGAGGTGAAAACTAAGAAAATGGATTTTATTGCCGAAATTCATTCGAACGGGTGATTTTTCTGCAGATTTGTTGTTCGCATAACACACTGTTCTTGAAGTTTGTTTAAGGTTGTTCGTATGGAGTAAAAATCAACTGAGCGCATGGATGTGCTCAGTGACTATTGAGTTGCCTTATTCGACTTAAGAGGGTTTCATTTTGTGGTCACTGGAAAGCCAAAGCTTCTCACCTTATAAATAATGTCTCCACACATGAAATGTGAACACTACGATCGCCAACTCCAAATCATGAGTCACAGAGTTCACATCGTGAGTCTTCAACTTACGTGATGCATAATAAATCAATTGATCCTATTGCATCAATACCCCACCCAGTCTCCCTAAGGCAGAGCCAAAATCTCAACAACACCCTTAGGTAGAGCCAAAATCGGTGCCAAAGTCAACTTCTCCTTAAGAGTGGCAAAGGCCTGCTGACACCTCTCACTCAACATAAATAGAATTCCCTTCCTAGTCAACTCAATCGCCCTACTATCTTTGCGAATCCTCGAATGAAGCTTTGATAATATTCTTATAATCCTCAAAATCTACGAACCTCTATAGTTTTTGTGGGTTTTACCCAATCTTATACGATCGACACCTTACTCGGATCCACTTATAAGACCTTCTCTGAAATAGCATGGGCCAAAAATTTCACCTCTCACTTCTAGAATTTACACTTCTTGAACTTATCATAAAACTTATGATCTCTCAAAGTCCAAAGGGTAATCCACAAATGTTTGGCATGGCCCTTCTTTTTCCATGAATAAATTAGAATGTCATTACTAAAAATAATGAATTGATCCCAATACGGATTGAACGACCAGTTGATCAAGTCCATACACATGGTTGGTGTGACAACCCCTATTTTCCACGTAAAGGTTGTCTAAACACAATATGCAGTATATGGGGTTTATCTAACAATTTATACCATTCTTAGCATCAAACCATAAAATAAAAATTTTAAATTAAAATATCCACGCATACAGTACAAAAATAAAATAATTACTGAATATTTATGAAGGTATCAACTCCTACTAGCATAATATATTTGTATCACGTAACTAGAAATAAAAGGATTGAAATACATAATCCTGAGCTTATGCCCATAATATATACACACACACACACACATTGTCTAACTAATTGTTTAATAATTTATAACCTCTCTCTCTCTCGAGCTTACCTCAAATGCTTTTTCACTTATATTTTTTGATTTCGCTGCTATTTTGAGGATTCATACAACTCATTTTCTAATTTAAGATAAGATTTTCTGGTTTTATCCTATATTTTTATGGAGGAGAGTAGTGGTGTATGGATGTATATATTCTATTAATACATGTTTTAGACCAATCATGGATTTTGTACTCCTATTATATCTTAGAGTTGTTTGTGACACCCCATCTATTTAAACATGGATTGATCATGCCTTTATTAAATTAAAACAGGTTTCTCATATGGTTCATTCTTAGCATCACTGTCGAAAACTTTTTAATTACTAACCACCTAAGTGAAATTAGACCGGATTCCAAATTCTATCTTTCTTTAAAACAGATAAGAGAACAATGCGAAAAAAATAAATTTAGCCATTCACCATACACTAGAATCCAACTATCACAATATATAAATGAATAAAGGTTTGCCGAATAAACCATCGGCTAAAATCCAAAACCAAATACTCCATAATAATAAAATAACTAAATGACTGAAAATTGTCAACGGACAACATGTCCATACATGGAATATAAAATGAGATCCTACACTAGATCTGAATGGAAGAATCGTCTAATCAAATCATATCAGCATCCATAGTGCTACAGCTCCGAGTCCCTGGAATGAAGTCACAACTGGCGTCCCTGTGGCTGGACACTTAAAAGGTTTTGAAAATATTTTATAGCAAGTGTTAGTACATAAAATGTTTTGAAAATATTTAGCAAGCTTTTATTACATTAAAATTCGGTAATCATGTTCACGCACACTCTCTCTTGAGTTTTCATCACCTCTCATCTATAGTGCATGCCTGATGTTCTATACTTAGCCCACCTAGCTATGCTACCCAAGCTAACTAGACTAAAGTATTTAACCGAACTTATCTACACGTCTAAGTTACCATACCGCCCATACAGTACATTAACTTAATAACATCTATCATGTGTTAATTATCAACATAAGTAACATTCTTCACATGTTATCCCTTGAATTACTACATTGATTTTATCTTACTTAATTATCATATCGATGTCCACAATCACAGTTGACATTCTCATATGTTATTAGCTTAATTATAATTAAGTTTCTCGACTTAATTTATTCTTATTAGATATACATTATCTAACTGTCTGCTGTCTCACATAAGTATATAAATCGCACGGTATATATTTCCCACATAATATATACAAATAAATATATACTTCACTATAATATCCTCGCATCACACATAAAGGATTCCTTGGTTCGGATGTTCCTTCAACCCCAATATTATTGATGTTCGATATTGGTCCGAATAGCCCTTAACCCCAAATCGAACTTTCATGTATTGGTCCGGATATTCCCTCGACCCCAATACATTTAATATACTTTAGGTATTCACACCGCCTAAGTATTCATATGATAGGTATTCACACAACCTAGTTATTCACATTTATACGTAGTATATTTCTGTCGTATACTTGTCGTACTAAATTTCTTTACGAATTACTCCACTCATCATATTCATGAGTATTCACACAACTTTAAGGGTCCTAGTTACCCCTTTATAAATTTCAGTAGTTAATCCTAACTCACCCTACTGGTCTACTTCATCAATTAAATTCCCAAACTCGCTATAATTCAAAATCTTTCTCTCGGATAATTTATGTCACAAAAATCCACCCAATTTCGTTCTCGTCTTGATCCTTTAAATAAGATCAAATCATACCCCCATCATAAGCCTACTATAATATTTTACATCTCTCAATATTACATTATCAAAGCCCTCAAAAATATCACAATAACGATTTAGGGATTTAAGGAAAAAGGAAGAAATTTATAATTTTCTGGGTAACCGAATCGATTCGCCCTAGGCCGAATCGATTTGATTTTACTGAATCGATTCGGTAGTGTCCGAATAGATTCGAAATGGTTCAGATTTGGCTATTTCGTCTTCATCATGCATTTTTTTACCATTAATACATCTTTAAACCTCATGCAACTTCACCAAACTTTAAACTAATCATTCCTAACCATTTCCACATGTATTAGGATTGATTTCAATGTGATTTTTACACCAAATCATCCCAATAACATATCAAGAACAGATTAAATCACAAAATCCTCAAAACCCTAGATTTCCATGTTCTTCCTCAACTTTTAACATAAAACCCAGGTTTAATTCGTATTGATAATTACTCATCTACAGATTATCAATTCCCTACATATATCAATCATACTACATGAAATCCCTACCCATAACATTCATAAGAATATCATATTCTTCCAAGAATGTGTATTATATCATCAATTCATGAAACCCTCCTAACATGGGTATTATAACTTCAAAATAATTGCAATAAACACTTGCCTCTAGGTTTGTAGGGTCTGAAGTAGTGGTGTTACTGATGGATTGATGGTTCTCTCTTCAAATCCATACTCCTTAGATGATTAGGGTGCAAGGTTTAGGTCCAATTATTCAAGAACGCCTCCTAAGCCTTGAAAATTGGTTTCTCTTTTCTCTCTAATGGTTTACTTTGGGTTTAACTATTTCTAACCCTAGACTCAAGTCTTAAAAATCATATATAACACTTAGAATTTCGTTGGTCCCTTAACCTCTAATTTTGAAATGACCAAAATACCCCCAATAGGTGTCGATTTGGTCTAAAATTGACCCGGGGCCCAAACAATACCCCCGGGTACACTTTTTCGACTATTTTTACCCATTCGAAAACAATCGTGGCCTCTAAATTATCATCCGAGTTACTTAAAATATTTTTCCCATCTCGATCTCAAGTTAGTCTTCTCGCGACTCCCGGTTGAGATAAAATAAAATAGTCACATGTCACTCACTATGTTGTATTACAGTAATCAATAATTATTTACTATTCACACTTAGTAAATTTCATACTATAATATTAATCAGTATCTATCTCTCAACTAATATTTAATAATCACACTTCTCATTTAATCACATTAAATTACTTCACTCGCGTAATTTAAATACAACATTTAAAATCCTCGAATTAATTAAATTATAAATACGCATAAATACGGGGTATTGTAATTTTTGTGTAGAGCTTTTTGTGATCATTAATTATTTGTTTGTGATCTCAATTTAGATAGACTTATGGACATTATCTTGTTTTTATCATGCTTAGATATATCATGTTTAATACTTGTTCTATTATATTCACTTGCTATACATCTTATTTCACATAATTTACATTTTTATCACAATGTTATATTTTTATCATGCCATGTTAGTGTCATTATTGATGATATTCCCATGATTTACCCTTTGTTTCTCACATTAGCATTGGTTTATCACATGATTTCAAGCTTATGCCTTGCTAGTTTTACTTACCTCTCTTACCATGTTATACGCCCATTATTACTGTATTTTCTATTTTTCTTTTACTTTTATGTATTAAAAAGGGAGAGAAACTTCTAAGATATGGGAATTTATTAATGGGATATTTTTGTTTGTATCTAAGGGAGAAAATTTGTTTAAAGGAGGATTAAACTTTTATTAAGGGGAAGTTATATTATTATACAATTATGGTGTCAATATTGAAATTGATGTGATTTAGGAAAATTTCCCATTGATATACATTGCTTTATGCATATTCCCAATTTATACTTCATATTGATATATTTTTTGGAGGTTTTCCAAGAAGGCGGAGTTTATCTTTGTGCATGCCATACCCACATGATCTTTTCGCGTTGTTCATGCTTTTATAGGTTTTGTCATGAGATAACGACTCACCCTAACTCATACTCAACTTTGGTTATGTTATGGGTCCATTATATTTCGTGCATATTATAACATGCTTCTCTTATTATTTGGTTAGTTTGCGGTGAGTTTTGTTTATCTAATCAAGTATATTAGGTTTTGCCATGAATAGATATAAGGGATATTGAAAATGTATGTGATCATTTATTATAATATAATTGGCATAATTCCATGTCAAAATATTTTAGTCATGGATTATCAAGTCAAACTGATTGATTTCATATAGAAGTTTAGTAGAGAGAGTCGTGTTCATTAGACACTGGTAAATATTGAACATTTAAGATCATACACAACTTTTATATATCAAAGACTTCCATTGCCACTTATTTGAAGATGTATCATTTTAAGGATTATTGTTTGAATGTATAAGGCCATGAATACGCACAATTTTCATATAATTTTGAAAAAACGTTGTTTGGAGATGAACGAGTTAATTTATATACTGATATGTGTTGTGTTTAACCTAATGGAAATACCCGATTTGAAAAATATAGTTTATCTAGGAAGAAACTTGTGTTCTTCCCTAAACCGTTGATTATGTTTTAAGCCTATGCGCGTGACTAAGTTTTGTACCCTTGTGCAGGGGTGCATGTTTTTTGTGTGAGGTTGTTACTACCAAAAACCGTGTGAATAAGGTCATACAGCATGGTTGTTGTATCCCTTTGGTAGGTAGCCCCGATGTTCTTGAGTATGAATGGTATGAAGGTATAGCAAAAAGTTCCCCGTGGGGTGATGAAAGCGATTTTCTCATGATGGTTAGGGTGTGTATTGATATGGTTATATCCGGAGAATCAATCGACAAATAATTTAAGTGCGTGGCTAGCCGTGTTGTTCGTGATCATATTAATGTTGGGTAACGGGTAATCGTCTTTTGGGGATGCTTTATTCAAATCACGATAGTCGACCCACATGTAGAATTTTCTTCCTAATTTCATCATGGGGACGTGATTGGCAAGCCATATTGGGTATTTAACTATACGGATGTAATCCATATTCAACTATTTAACCACTTACTCTTTGACTTTGAGCGACCATTCGATGTGAAGTTTCCTTAGCTTTTGTTTGACCGTATTACATTCTGAGAATGTTGAGATCTCGTGCTGAGCTATTTTTGGGTCAATATCAGGTATGTCATCATAGATACTTGCGAATACGTCCACGAATTCTTTCAGTAGTTCTTCAAACTGTACACTCTCATGCTCATTAAGGGTGGATCCTATCCTAATCTCAAGTTTATGGCTACTAGAACCGAGATTAATAACAACAGTCTCATCACCATTAATTTAAATGCGGTTATGTTATTTGTTATTCTCCTTATGAAGATCAGTTAAGAATTATTCATTTACAAAATCATCGTCATCAAAGGTTTGATTATAATAAAGACAATTAATGTAAGGCACAGTTAGATACTTAAAATCTTCGTTTATTTTATTTTTGAGGAGAACAGCATTGAGAACCTCGTCAAAAGAGGTCTCAATTACATTGATATTAGTAAAATGAACAACAACATCAGGTAAAGAGACTTGAATAGGGTAAACAACAGGGTCAAGTTAAATTTGAGAAGGTTGAACTGGAATGGAATTCTAGTTAAGGAGAGGCATGTCAGTAGCTTTGATTTAAGTGGACGGGTTTAATGAGGCAGAATGTCACTGGATTATGAAGAGAATCGGCTCCAGTGTCTGCAGGTCGAACAAGTCTTCAAAATCACTTTTCTCAGAGTTCGCTCTAACTATCAGAGCTTTCTCGATGAGAGGTTGTACTTCATCTTGGCAGTATTTGGCCCAAAAGTTACTATCTTGAAAGAAGATTTCCAGTCGCGATTTCATATTCTTGTCAATATGGTCATACCACAGTTCAAGGAAGCCACAAAAAGGGAAGTCTTCACCTTTCTTGATAAATATTTCGTTCAAAGACTCTCTCGAAACAACATTTTCATCTTCTAAACATCTTTTTGGTCTTAGTCACCGAAATGTTTTGAGTTCCTCTGATGAAGGCTAGTAACCCAGACCACATGGGGGAAAGGCCTCCTTTAGGACTACGGGGCCAAGGATCCCTTATTGGCATTGCCCTAGCCCCATTCCGAGCATAAAATTCCTGTTCTTGAAAATTTGAATCACATTAACGTTGCCATGAGGGTTGTGTTCTGAACAAACTCAATCTTTGAAATTATCTCCTACTGTAATGGGAAGTGGAGAAACTTTGAAGCGAGAGGAGAATATAATTCGTCTCATATCGAATTTATAATACCGAGTTGCTAGTGTTGGTATTATTTGTACTATCATTATCCCCCAAAATGTAGATAACCTGCCTTTAGAGAAAAACTTTAGAATCTAATGAAGAAAAGAAGATACCCCTCAAGATGTCATGGAGCCATGGACGACCAATGAGTAGATTGAAACATGTAGGTATGGAACTTGGTGACAGGATTAATAGGGTCAGCCCCTATTGTGAGTTTTATGGATCCCATTACTTCTCGGCGCGTATTTTCATAAGCATGAATGGTGGGGGAAGTGGGAGTGAGACCACTAACTTTTAAACCTAAACAATTGAAGGTTCTGAGAGGACAAACATTGAAAGCAGATCCATTATCAATAAGTGAAAGTGATATTATCTTTCCCAAGACTTCAACAGAGATGTTTAGGTCATAATTGTGGTAAGGGTCGATCTTCAATATCTCTTTTTCAAAAAAGGAGAGGAGCCTATAAGAGGTCAAGGATCCAACCATATTTACGAAGTCTTCAGGAATTATGGAAGGAAGGACTGTAGGCCCGGTGAGGAGTTTTATCAAAGCATTCCGGTGCAACCGAGAGGACATATAAAGCACCCATAGGGTGATATTATCTTGGGTTTTCTTAAGTTGGTCAAAGGACTTTGCTCTCTTCAATGGTCATTTATGGCATGGGAAGTTCTTCGATAACTCCCTTTCCTTTATCTGCCTCGATCATACGAGGAATCAGATATTTATAGTGTCTCCCTGACTTGGTCATATGATTTACTGAGGCGGGGAAGAAAAAGAATCCCGTGTATTCATCCACCTATGGATGAATGGATACCTTATTGATTTACCCAATAGATATTCGAAAGATATCATTCCACACAAGTTGGCTACTAGACTGGATTCTTCCCGACTGGGTTCGTCATCTGAACTGTCAAAATTATCCCCCTATCTGGTGGTGATTATGTATTCTTGCCAAGGGAAATCAATACATTCAATAACCTCGACAGCTTCATCGTACAGATCTTCCCACTCAACGGGGAGGTGTAGGAGTGAAGGGGCCGACCCTTCCTGAAGCTTCAAAGCGGTGAGTAACTCAGAAATGCTGCATATCTCACTTGTCTGCTAAAATATATCGATTATGGTCTATAAAACATCATCTAAACTGATTTCTTTAATATGTGCAACCCATTCATCTGATTCTTGAGCCCATTTTTGGGCTTTCGTGAATAAGCCACTAAACTTTTGACAATCAATGGTCATATCGGTGGGTAATTTTAGCCCAAACTCTAAGAGTTGGTTTAATACAACTAATAATTCCATATCTCCCCCTTCAGATTGGGTACGGACAATAATGCATTCCCTTGAAAGGAGTGACAAAGATTGAATTGTGAAGCAAGTAGGGTGTAGGAGAAAATAAGGGCAAACCTTGAGAGGTTTGGGTGAGATTATAGGGATGATGGGTGATTTGATGGGCACGATTTGAGTAGAAGAGTCAAATTTTGGGTCACTTTCTAGGATGATGGCATTTGTATGGGTTGGAAGTGGGTTATGAATGGTATTAGGTTTAGGCTTATATGGTGGGGTGACGACAATTCGATCAATCAGGCCTTGGATAACATTCGTAACGTGTAATCATTGGTCAGTAGTATAACCAGCGGGTTGGTGGAAATCACAACGGGCATCGGGTTTGAAGTTTTTAGGGATTGGATTTGGTAATGGACAGGGGTCCAACGGTTTGATGAGATTTTATTTAGCAAGGCCTGGTAGAATTTAGACAGGGGATCATGGAGCTCAGTGTACTCTTTTTTGGTAGGATTTGGGAGACTTTTTGGTCCCAAAGAAGTAATAAGTTGGGGAATGTTGTTAATGTATAAGACTGTAGCACTGGACGGCTTCTCATACTTTCGAAAAGTGAATTGTTCAATCACTTTCTTCAGCTCAGATTCGACTTTGGTAATGCCTTCCTCAATTTCTACACCAGCATCTCAAAGGGCTCGAAATCGTGGGTAATATTGTCCTCCCATGGACGCTCAGATATGAGGTAAGAAGTTCTTCTTCATTATACTGACTTATTCCTCCTCGGAGGGTCTGTTGGTCATGGTAGTAGTTTTCTCTCTCCACCTTCATATGAAGCTACTAACTGTTTCCCTAGTATTTTTCTTAAGAAGCTCTAGATCTCGGTGCGTAACCTCTAGCTCCTCATTATACTTGTACTGAGACGTGAATTCTCTGGTGACATCCTCCGAACTATAAATTTTGAATTCTTCAAGGGATAAAGACCACTGGAGGGCACTTTCTTTTAAGGTCTGCTGAAATATCTAGGCCATTATCTATTTAGAGGCACCAAGGAGGATCATGGCTCGGTGATAGCTTCAAAGGTGAACAATTAGGGGCTCGTTTCCCCCAAACTTCTCGATGTTCAGCATCTTGAACTTCTCTGGCAGTCTAGCTTTGGGATAAAAAGACATATGGGTGTAGTCCATGTAGTATTTGGATATCTTGACTTGGTCGAACTTCTTTATCAGTATTTTGAGGTCTTCCTTGACCTTGTTCAGTTCTTCCTCCTTAGGATCTATGGGTATTGGCAGATTACCCCCTGGTTGGGCAAGGTTTGGAATAGGGAGTTGACTTGGTAGTGGCCCATTGGAAAGTGGGGCACGTGAAACATGTTGATACTTTTTTAGAACCCAGATAAGCTCGGGAGCAGGTCGACCCATGACAGAAAACCTCGGGTGCTTCGAGAATCTAGGCTCGATGACGCTGCATTTCTTGGACCTCAATTTGAAGGTTGTCAATCTTAGCACTGAGCTGGATTAAGACGGTCATCAAATAGGGTTGCACATTCAGTGCTTGGTCAGTGTTCTCCGTGAAAAGCTCGTGAAGGTAGATCCCAAACTCGGATGAAATAGCAGAAGAATCGGCAAAGCTTCGGGGCGGTTTGATGGAAGACCGAAGCCAATAGGGAGCCGACCAAAATCGGATATGCGATCGACCGAAGTGGAAAACCGGTTCGAATTTATTTTTGAAAAAAGGAAGAAAAAAAATTAGTATTTTGGGAGGAAGAGAAAAAAGGTTTTTGCTATTAAAAAAGGATGGAAAAAGGAAAGGAATCTCAGAATTATTATTATTATTATTATTATTATTATTATTATTATTATTATTATTATTATTATTATTATTATTATTATTATTATTATTATTATTATTATTGGGTTCTCACTTGTGTTACGTTTTCCTAAATGCAGAGAAAATTTCAGACAGCACCTGAGCTTGGGAAACTAGGGTTTGAAAATATGTAAGACACAGTTTGACTTGTTTTCAGGCTCACGGGCGGGGTCCTATTTTGAAAAAGGGCGAAATGGTGCAAAAATTCGGGCGGCACACCGAGTAGGAATTTCGACAAAGTTTCTCATGGTAACCATAAAACTAAATATGAGTGCCCTAAGTTTGACACCTATATGAGGTTTATGAAATTATTGGGTTAGTAGAAGGGTTCCCCTCTCTGACATGACTTCCATGATATACCTCTTGCCTATAAGGGTAATCATTCATCGGTACATGTGGACAAGCCATTTGATATACCTAAGTTTACATGAATTGCCTCACTATATACCTCGGGGGGACAATACAAATGAGAGAAAATTCGATATACTCGATGTACGTGAACGAGTTCCCTTCTAAATACCTCCCGTCGTGAGTTCGGTCAAGCGCTACGATGTAGGGGTAACCATTCGAAGGTACAAGGCCAATAGAAGGTAAGAGTTATATAGTTTAGGCTAACTGCATCCCAGCACCCATCACAAAGTGACCCCCAATACAGGACAAAATTTTGGTGAATATTACTATGCTCTTGGTGATGTAGTGTGCAAAATGCATGAGTCTTAATTAGCATATTATGGGGAGAGAGAGAGAGAGAGAGAGAGAGAGTATTTTTATTATTTTTAGTGGCATGATGAGCAAAGGGAGTATTATACTAATGAGGGAGCATACACAAGTATTAGGAAAAGTAAATCTAGCATGGAGACTATACTACGCATGGATACATATGAGTGAGTAAGTGATATGGGAATATATACAAGTGAGTGTGTGTGGTAGTGAGCCTATGCATGGGTCGAGTACAAGTTGTGTGTGATATATGTAAGTGATAATGGAGATATTAGTGTGGAAAGTGTGGGTGTCTGCTAGTGAAGCCTAAACATGGATATTATAAGTGGTGTGTGAAGCATGTGAGTAAAAAGTGAAACTAGGTGTGTGAAGTGTATATGGAGAGTGTATACAAGTGTGTGAAGTGTATAAGTGAGTGTAAAGTGATGTATACATGATAGATAGATATTAAAAATAGATAAATAAAGAAGAAAAAGGAACATACAGGTAGGTGCATTCGCACACATGCAGATAAGCATAACACCTATGCAAAAATAGAGTTTAGTCCTCTTAAAACGTCCCAAGCAGAGTTGTCACTATGCCCATCCCGAGGTGGGGTCGAGGGTCTTCGAGGAGGGTCCTCTCCTCCACTTTCCTTCCCTTATGGCGTGCACACCGGATTGCATCCTTTCTCGAGGTGCTCGGTCATCATCGATGTGGGGTGATATGTAGAGATAGAGTTTCCAGCCTATTTTTCATAAAACAAGCAAAAGAAATATTGTTGCCTCAAGAGAACGGAATCAAGGACAACACTGATGCTTGAGAAATCAAGTAGTTCAAGCGTCCAACGATAAATTTACCGAATGGGAAAGTGTTAGGCACTCACCCCGCCCTTTCGGTCTCTCATGGGCATGTGTTAATCTTCTTTTATTAAACTCCGTGAAGTGTGTGTGTATGTGAATAATATAAATGGAGAATGTAATCGCTCAACTCGCGTCATGGACAAAGGCGGAGTGATATCATCCTTAAGGAGTTTACCCAAGACGCCTATATAGTCAAAAAGGAATCAAAGTCCACGTAGTTCGAAGATAATGCGAGGTGGGGTTTAACCTATAAATCCAACCGGGGACTTTTCTTATATGTGTGTGTGTAGAAAAAGGTTTTTTGGTGTGAGAAAATGTGATGAGAATTCCCCATTTGGAATTTACAAATAAACCCTCTTTTTCTTGTTTTTAGTTTTTTTTTATGAAAATAAAGTGTGTGAAAATACTAATAATAAAGATTTGAAATTAATGTATATGATGTAATGAAATAAAGAACTTAAGTACAAATAAAGTAACTAATGCTAAAATAAGAGAATTTAAAGACAAAGATGGAGAATTGGACCTCCTTATGAAGCCTTGAAGTGGATGTTGATTATAGATGCGTTGATATCATGATGAGATGATAGTGGTATGAGGATATGGGTGAGAATTTACTAAAATGAGTATGAAAAGGATGGACGGAATGTAAGAAATGGTCTTCTAAAGAGGGGAACAACTCTGAATTGTTGAGAGAGATGTTCAGGGGTGTCTTTCAAAGTGAGGTCATGGCCTATATTTATAGGGCCAAGGGAGGTACCAATCGGCAGGTTCCTTAACCTACCTATCAGTATAGAACCCCAGACACACTGTCGATAGTCAGGGTCCTAGGGGTGCCATTCAACAATCTGAGGTAGGTTTTTCGAAAAGATTATCGTAAAATGTGAATCGTAAGTCATAATCATGCATGAGGTGAACCATTGGAAAGGGTATCAACAATCCACTGAGCCACTCCCAGGTTTGAGAGTTTACCGAGGTCAAATGGGACCCCGAAAGCACCCATTAGTCACTAGTCAGGAAATTCTCGGAGGAAAATGGATTATTTGTTTGAACTGTAAGGCCGATTTGAGCATGGGATGGACTGTTGGAAATGGTATTCAGTGCCCTTTGATATTTCATTCAGCTTCATTTTCTTTGGAAGCTAACCAAGTTCAAACGGGTCCTAGAAGCACCCGGTGACCTTTCGGAGTAAAATGGGTCGTTCGTCCGTACCAGAAGGCTGATTCGTGCACAGTGTGGACCGTTGGAAAGGTTATTCAGATCCCATCGAATATTCATTTAGTTTTATTCAAGCTAAATAGTTAACCGAGGTTGAACTAGGCCAGGAGCGCCTGGTGGACTCTAGATTCATTTTTGAGGAAAAACGAATCGTTCGTCCCAACCGTAAGGTCAGTTCGCGCACGAGGTAGACCGTTGGAAAGTAGATTAAGATCTCTTTAAAGATTTATTGAGCTTCTAATCAGACAATAAAGTTTACCAATGTCAAACATGTCCCAGAAGTATCCAGTGGCCTCCAGATTAGTTTTCGATAGTAAAACAAATCGTTCGTTCGAACCGTACGGCCGATTCATGCAGGAGGCGAAGTATCAAAAAGGGGACTCGGATACCTTTGAAGATTCATTTAGCTTCTACTCATATGAGAAAGTTGATAGAAGTCAAACGGGGTTCGAGAGAGGCCGGTGGCCTCTAGATCAGTACTCAGAGTAAGACTTAGGTTTTACGGTGAACGAGTGAGTGTTAGGGACCTAAGGAGGTGCTCAAGGGGGTCCTAGGATGGGGTGTTTACAACTTTCATAAAAACTCAATTGTAAGTCTTTGGTTGTGGCTTTTATCCTGTTGAGGTGATTGGTCAGCAATTGATCTATGAAAGTTAACAATTTCTTGAGAAATGATTTTATGTCTTAAGGTAGTGGCAATTTTATAAATAAGGACAAGAATCACAAAGCATCCAGGGGTATGTCGATAATAAAACTCGTTGGGTAATGGACCACCGTCAAAACAAAACGGTAGATACTTTTAATCATAACAACTCTGTGTAACTAGAGAGACACCATTGAGCCTATAAAGTGTCATTTCCCTCCTTCATTCCCTTCACCCTTAATTTAAAATATCTTTCTTCTTTTCCAAGTCTTTTTTGCCATTTGTGAGAGCCATATTATTTCATGAGAGTTATGTTCCTCTCTTTTCACTGTAAGAACTTCTCTTTCTTTATCTTTCTTTAATAGATTTTTGCTAAAAATATGGTCTAAATAGTATATGAGAGTTCATTGGAGGTTTTTAGATCCACTCATAGAATCCCTCCCTGGGTAAAAATTAAGTTATTGGGTGGTCCATGTGACCTCTATGCTTTAGCGGAGGGTCACTGGTTACTCACTATCTTTATTGCTCAATGTGGGGTCACTTTTTTCCCCAATCTCTTATTTATGGAATTTTGTCAACATTTTGGTGTAGCTCCTGCCCAAGTTTTACCAAATACTTGGAGGGTCATTAATGGGGTTTCTCCTTTAAATAATGATTCTAATAAAGATTATTGGGATCACGGTCTGATTGTAAAGGATTGACAATTTTCTCCTCCTCGTGAGGGTGAGGAGTATAATGGCCCCAGGTGACCTCAAGAGGATTAAGAAATGGGTTTGCACATGCAGACATAACTTGAATATTTTCCTTTTACTTATATAGCTAAATAAATATCTCTAGTTTTTTTTTCACAGAGAAAAGCAAGAAGAAGATTCCCGCATTTCTGAACTCAATTTCACCGACTTGGAGATTATTTGGTCTATTCAACAGAGAATTAGTGCTAAAAATCATCCTTGTTCATCTTCTTTCTTGCTCGGCTATCGAATTTCTATTACCACCTTTGTGGTTAGACTAATCAAGGAGATACCTTCAACCCCCATTAGTTTGGACAACCCTACTTCTTCCTCCTCCGATAACTGAGGATCTGGTTTTGAATTCTCTCACGGAGTAGAGGAAAATTTCACGACAGAGAGTATACCTTAATCCTTTGAGTCTCTAGGCATTGCTCTAGTGTCAAGTAGCATTCCTTCAGATATGGTGAAAGAAAAGATATCCAACCTCCTTGTCAGAACCATGTTGCCTCCCTAGTGAGAAAAAAGCTGAAGTCGGGGGTCCTAGTCATCCTGTTCTCATGGAAACTTCCCTAACCAAAGATCATGATCTTCAGTATAAAAGGTTAAAGAAGGGTCTAGCTCTGTCCATAGAGATGGCTGAAAGGGAGACCGCTGATAAGGGAAAAGGCATTGCTCAGTCTGTACTGGTCAATCTTGAGCTCGCTCGTGAAATGATTGGAGTTGGAGTCCTTCCTTCTAATGAGGTGAATGAATCTTCCCTCCCTCACTTAAGGCTGGGTGATCGAGAAAATCACAATCTGGCCCTTGTAAGTGTAATGTCTAATATATACCTACGATCATACTTATTATCACTCTTTATGCTAACTTCCTTTCCTGAATGTTTTTATTATAGTGATTGATTACGACCACCTTATGAGGAGGAATAATAAACTGAAAGTGCCCTTTTTTATGTAAAGGCAACCTTCTAAGGGATACGCAAGTCCTTGGAAGCTATTGGTCATGCTCATAAGGATAAGAAGAAGAAGTTGGAAGAGACGATCAAGCTGCTAGAATAGGGGAAGACTTCGACCGAGGAATCTATGACCACTGCCAAAAAGGAGGCCAAATAAGCTAAGAGAGTTACCGACCAGGCAAAAATGCATGTGGCAAAGGTAAAGACCAAGACCATCAAGGATAGGGAGGATGCCTTTACTAGGGTTTATAATAAGGCATTCTCCAATATGGATATACAAATTGAATATCTCAAGGAAACTTCATTTAAAGAAGGTTGGGATGCTGCCCTCACTAAGGTTAGTATTGTTGGGGGATCAGAGCACTTTCTTTCGCATAATCCTGTAACTCCTCAAATAAAAGAGGAGGTTGATGATGAGGAGGAGGTTGGTGAGCCAGTGGTAGCCAAGGATCAGCTGGTGGTCACCAAGCGAGCGAAGGATGAGGTTAAAATAGATAAGAAAAAGGCGTGAGATGGATCTCAATAGCTTTAGGAATCTGATACATTTTCTTTCTATTTATTCCTCAATTTTTTTTATTATGAAAGTAATACCCTGATGTAACTCTCGTTATATTTTAATAAAATGAAGTTTTATTCTCCATGTCATTATTTTGGTTAAATTATTGCAACTTCTCCTTTGTTTGGCTTCTACTTATATGTGGCCATCTGTTTTTCAGTTTGACAAGATATTTATTTATTTGGCTTCCACTCAGAATGACCTTGAAAAAAGGCGTAACTAACTATTCGATGCTGGTTATAAAGAGATGGATGAAGAGGAGCTTGAGGAATTGCTCGGCCAAGGTGAATCAGATCAAGCTAAGGATGTTTATCTAAATATGCATCGCCTTTTTCACCCGGCAGTGGAAAACAACGTTTCTTATCTTGAAATGATATTTAACCTTCAACAAATCCAAAAGGCATAAGTAGCAAGTCTTTTTTTCCGACTATGAGAAGAAGTTTACTAACTTGCAAAAGAGCAGTAGATTTGACCAGAAGCTGCTTTCTTTATCTTCAGTTTATTCTAATAAGGAACTTATCTTCAAATCAGATTTGAAGAGGGCCAAAAAAATTGCGAAGCTGCTTAAGCAAGAGATCAAATTCATTACGTATTGAACTTGAGGGCCTTAAGAATTCAGCATCTGTCGATAAAAATGAAGGTGCTTCTTTCTTGAAATAGAGAATGCCCTTTTGATAGAGGAGTTGGATCAACTGAAGAAATCTAAAGGAAAGGGTCAGTCCTCTCATGAACTAGCCAGGATCCCTAACTTTATAGAGGAATAAAAAAAACTAAGAAGACTCTATCTAACCAGGCCACCATTCCGAAGAATTAGTTGGCGACCATCAAAATATTGAATGAAAACGTGGACTGCCTCACTTATCAGTTTCACAAGCAACTCTGTAGAGTTTGGATGGATAGTTATGATGAAGCACTTATTCACATGAGCAAAACTGGATCAAGCCTGCAAGGACGGCTATAAACATGATTGGATCAATGCTCTTACTGCAATAAAGCTCTTGAAAGACAATGAATTATGGTATTGGCATGACCCAAGTTACATGGAACTTCCAAACCCTCCTTTCAAACTCGATGTATCATGGATTCCTCCGGATGCTATCCCTGTGAGTTTGATAAAAAAATATCTCGGTGATTATGGCCTTCATGGGGGTGATGAATGTTTGTCAATTTTATAAAATACTGCAAGTGTCCAGGCTATTATAGAATAACGAGTATAAGTAAGGGTCAAACCCACAGAGATTTGTTAATTTTTTTCCAAAATAATTGTAACTTTCCAAGTAGAGTAAATGGGTTTAGAGATGAGATGTAATATTAAACTATGCTAACACAAATAAAGAGGTGCGATTACGAAAGATTTAATCAAGTGAGCATGAAAACTCGGACGTTGAATCCATTTAGCACGTTAACCTAATGTTATGCAATAATTGAAACTCATCATTCCCGATTTCATAACTCAAATTAAACAGACTCTCGTCGTATTTAATTCGAAAAATAAAACGGTTAAGTTCACAATAAAATTTAATATCTCTAAATTTAGATGGTTAAAATCCCTATTCCCTTAAAAAGTTCACTTTTAAATTTCAAAGAATAATCTTTAAGCATTGATTATCATTTAAATTAATAAAAGTATAACCCATTAAAAAGTACTCATACATAAAATAAATAAAAAATATTTTTTTCAAACAATGTTGAAGGTTTAAAGCACACTCCCGTGTCGTTTTAAATGAATATCGAATTTTTAAAACTTTTAGAACAAATCGGGAAATAAAGACGAATTTAAACTACACACAATATTAATCAAACATAATAAATATAACACCCCGTGTAATTCTTGCATCGGCCGCCACCAAAAATATGTCGGACGTCACTAAATTAATTATCATTCTTAGCATGTGACAGATATGAGACATATAAAATTCATTCCACAAGATAATAATTAAATTAATCCCAATAAACAATAACCATTCATGCGATATAAAATCCATCACCATGCTAAACTCCAAATAATCTAATCTCCAAATAAATAAATCTAAATAAAATCCAACTAAGAATATCCAACTAAAATTGTAAACAACTGTGGAACCGAGAGGCCCACTAATCCATAATGTAAAGTTTCATAATAAAATGCGATGGAAAGGAAATAAGTCTAAACGACTCAGAGACTAATAAATGAACTCCAGTTGTACCTCAAAAGATCTCCAATAACTCTTATGCAGATAATTTAGCGTTAAACCATAAATGTTAGTCAACGCAGTGGGTCAAATCCCATCGCATAAATCCAAGCTACTCTCCCCAATTAGGGCCCGTGGACCCAGACAGTAGCATTATACATAATAAATATCATAATAAAATATTTTAATTTAAACGCGATAATTATAAATGTGCGAATAAAAATAACTGCGAACACCTATCCACAAAGTTATGTCACCCCAAAGTTTAATTTTAACTTATGATATCATAATCCGGTAATTACTCTAAATTCACCATCTTTATTGTAAGGACAAGATTTTATAAATGTTCGAATTAGAATCTAGGAAATTTTCTGTTTGTCTTAGATCACAGTTAGTATGTCTGATACCGCTACATTCAGCACGTTAACACGATCATCCGCGACGGTCTTGATCCGATTCCACGCATCCATCGTCTTCATACGTGCATCAGCAGCATGCAACATACTCTTCAACCGTTCCCACTACTCCACTCACGATTATGGTAAAATAATTTATTTAGAGTGTTTATTATTTACATAAATATTTGGGATTTTTTTATAAAATCTTTTAAAAGGGCTGGAACGTTTTTACTTCGAAATGTGATTTTTTTCTAAGTGTAGAGGCGAAGGGAAAATTATCGCTGACGTCGTTCAAGTGAGATTGGTTGGTCGTTCGCGTGATATAGCCATCTCACGCGAAGTCGTTCGAGCGACGTGGCACAATGTTCGAGCGACACCTGTATTTCGTTCGAACGACGCACCGCTTCAATTTTTGTATTTAAAGCAGTGTCATTCTACACTTTTTCCAAGTCTTTTGGTACTGACGTTTCTGCAAATATTCTTCCCAAAAATAGACTTTGTGTTTTCAAGGTTTAATGCCTTTTTGATTCACAAACCCTTCCCAAACATTTGTGTGAATCTTTAAACCCTAGATACAGTTGTTCTACTCAACTTGGAGTAACCTTATGGATAATAAGGGTCTTTATCCACTACTGATATTAGAGTTCTTGCGGGACCTCTTGCTGATATATGCCAACGATGACGAACCGACACCTGTGGGTATTTGTGCATCAAAATTGTATTTTGTTATAATTGTAAGTCGTTACATATTATAGTGAAATAAATGGTTTTGCCCCTTTGGGTGATTTTTCTACATATTGTGATTGACTTTGCATGCTTGGTTTGATTTATTTAGTCTGTCACAATTTGGTTGCAAGAGTTACTATTTTTGGGATTAAAAGTTAGAATTTAATTAAATAAGTTAATCATTGATTGCTGGCGCACTCTCAAATTAGTGTCAGAGCCTATCACACAAATATACCATGTAATCTTTTTCGCACAATTTTTCTAAATATCAATTTTGGTTTAAAAATTGACTTTTGAAAAAGTACAATTTCAATGGAAAACTTGTATAATCGAGTGCCAATATTTGACGGGTAAAATTACGCACATTGGAAAACCCGTATGAGATCCCACTTAAAAGGCATTGATGAACGTGTTTGGGTTATGTGTGAAAGAGGATAGAAGCCTCCCACTGTCACTGTAGATAACGTAACTACTTTAAAATCTTTGACTGCATGGACTGAGGAAGAATTTAAATAGAGCACATTTAACTCACGTGGGCTTAGTGCAATTTACGAAAACGTCACCCCCGACGAGTTTTGACGCATCATGATGTGTACCACGTCTAAAGAAGCATGGAATGTTCTTCAACTTACCCATGAAGGCACTAATGCAGTTAAAGAATCAAAATTTCAAAACTTAACTACACAATTTGAGACAATCACCATGCATAAATCTGAGTGTTTTGATGAACTTTATGCTCACTTATCAGATATTGTTAACACTAGTTTCAATTTAGGTGAACACATTCCTGATGCTAGAATGGTTAAAAAGATTCTGAGATCAGTGCCTAAGCGTTTATCCCTAAATTCATTATGCTAAACTCATTAGAAAATTTGAGTAGTCTGAAATTAGAAGAATTGGTAGGTGACCTCCAGATTTATGAAATTGACATGTTTCCTAATACGATAAAATCAAAAGATAAATGGGTAGCACTTAAAGCCCGGGCTAGGAAGAGTGAGGGGTCAGCAAGAAATAGAGATGAGTCGTCTAGGAAAAGAGAGGAAGAGTTGTCTGATTCTGAGTTTGATTTTGACTTATAGGATTTGGCCTTATTTGTTAAAAATTTCAAGAAATTTCTCAAATTAAAGAAAAATGGCAATTTCAAAGATAAAAAGAATTTTGAGAAAAATAAGTTTGAAAAGAAAAATGAAAAGGATAAAAAGGGCACCCCTAAGAAAGACGAGGAGATATGTTATAAGTGTGATGATAGAGGTCATAAGGCATTTGAGTGTCCTACTAGGTCACGACGTCAAGGCAAAGGAAAAGGTGCTCTTAATGCCTCCCTTAGTGACGACAGTGAGGTCGAATCGGTGGATTCTGGAGACGAGTCATTGTATGAATGTAACTTCACTGCATTCATGGCTAGTCATGTGAGTGCTGACAGTGCACCTCACAACGATGAGGATGCTGCCTCACAGGGACACCTCGACAGTGGAAGCGATGTGAGTGAGGGTGAGGATGTTGGAAGTGAGAGTGAGAGTGATTTACGATGCGTGTACGCTGATTTATATGCATATTATTTTAAAACTAAAAAGCGTTAGCACTTAGGATAGTTGCCTTGGAGAAAGATTTAGGAGAGACGAGAAAGAGAGAGAGAGAGTCCTCCATTACCACTGCGTTGAGAGATAGAGACTGTTTGTGTTAAGAGAGAGAGAGAGAGAGAGAGAGAGAGAGAGAGAGAGAGAGAGTTTGTGTAGAGAGGGGGAGTCAGTTTGGTGAGAGAGAGAGAGAGAGATGTTTAGAGGAAGAGGAAGAGGACTTGACCAAGAAAGTGACTAGTCTTACGAGTGAGCTCCAGACCTCCATGGACACTCAAAAGAAACTTGAAGCCCTTGTATCCCAGCTTACTCATGACCTTGAGATAGCCAGGGAGGTCAAATTAAAGATTGAGGATAGATCTAGAAAGATGGGAAAGATGCTCCTCACCCCTACTTTAGGTTTTGGTGAAAGGTAGGGAATTGGTTTTAATGGTGCCTCCACGTCCCAAATGACACCGGAACTGGTTCCCGAGTTTACTACGGACCCATATGGCCATCGCTAAAAACCCCGAAGAAGATTTCAGCCAAGAAAAGAAAACCAAGGTTGGTTAAAGACTGTGTACTTCTATACCTACTGCAAAATAAAGGGCCACCTTAGGGAGTTTTACTATAGTTTGGATCAGACATGACGTATATTTGCTCCACCACGTGCCACTAGCGATTTTTCGAGTCTTAGAGAGCAGGTTGAGTTTCTAGTCACCACTTCTCAGGGTCTAATGGAAGAGTTCCAACGGATTTCTATGCCGTCAGCGGACACTTCTAATATCCCGACTAGAGACAACAATGACAAGGGGAAACATAAGGTTACCTCATCATGGGTACCTAAACTCGACGCAAAAGTCCTTGTTATTGATGTTGCTCTTAAAGCACCTAACATTTCTCAGTGGTATTTCGATAGTGGGTGCTCCAGGCACATGATAGGTGATGTCTCATTTTTTACCTACATAGAGGATCGCAAGGAAGGTAAATTCACCTTTGGAGACGGTAGCAAATCTAGCATAGTAGGAAGAGGTACAGTAGAGATACCAGGATTTCCTAAGCTAGAGGATGTTTTTTACGTCAAAGGTTTGAAAGCAAAACTTCTCATCATTAGCCAGCTGTGCGACGCTAACTTTGTAGTAAAGTTTGATCATAACGAATGCAATGTTTATGATCAAGTCGGTAAACTTCTATTGCAAGGGGTGAGGACTGAAGATAATTGTTATGGGATTATAACTAAGTCCCCATTTATCTGCAACAGCTCCACGATCACTCCTATGGATCAGTGGCATCAACGTCTAGGTCATATGAATTTTAGAGATTTAGAGAAATTAGCTAAAAATGACCTAGTGCGTGGCTTGCCATCACTTGGAGCCAACTTTCACGGTTTGTGGACCCTGTCAGCTGGGAAAGCAAGTCTGTTGCCCCCACGGGAAGTTGAATTCCATTAGCATTTCACGAGTGATTAAGTTGATACACATGGGTCTTATGGGTCCTACTCGTACTGATAGTTTGGGTAGTAAGAGGTATATCCTCGTGATGGTAGTTAATTTCTCTCTTTATTCGATTATAGGTTTTCTGAGAGAGAAATTCGATGCTGTGGAATTTCTTACGACCAAGTGTCGTGTCCTTCAAAATCAACACAGAGTTATAATCAATAGAATACGTAGTGACAACGACACTGAGTTTAAGGAAGCTAAAGTAAATCTTCACCATGATAGCCTGGGGATCAAACATGCATTTCTGGCTGTGAAGACTCCTCAGCAAAATGGGATTGTTGAGAGGAAGAATCAGACGATTTAGTAAATGACTACATCTATGCTTCTATTTCATAGAGTTTCTAGGAGATTTTGGGCAGAGGTGGTGTCTACCACATGCCACACGCTGAATAGGGTTTACCTTCGTCCCCACACTCTTAAGATGCCCTACGAATTGTGGACTGGAAAGAAGCGCAACCTTTCATATTTCTGTGTCTTTGGGAGTAAATGTTACATCCTAAGGGATAGAGAGTAATCGACTCCCGGAGTGGCGAGGGAATATTGTTAGGATATCCATCGACTAGTAGAGTATCTCAGGTTTTTAACCTGGGTAGCTCTAAGGTTATGAAGTCAATAAGCGTCACTGTTCAAGATGACGAACCATCAGCGTTTGTTGATTTTAACATTTTGTGTGAGGATGACGCACTTTTGACTGATGATTCCACTCTTCCTCCCAGACCCAGAGTGGATCCTATTCCTAAGTTAGGGGGTACTCCTTCTTAGGTTCGCAAGAGTCATGATCCTACTTTTATTCTTGGAGATCTCACCCTAAGGGTTAAAACTCGTTCTTATCTAGAGAATATTATTATCCATGTTTGCTACACGTCCAAAGTCGAACCCAAGAACTATAAGGAAGCCCTCAAAGATGAACACTGGATATGTGTTATGCATGATGAGTTGCTTCAGTTTAGAAAGAATGATGTCTAGAAAATGGTCCCCTGACCTAGTGAGACAAATGTGATAGGTACCAAGTGGATCTTCAAGAATAAGGTGGATGAAACTGGTACTATTATCCGAAATAAGGCTAGGTTGGTCGCTCAAGGCTACACACAGATAGAGGGTGTAGACTTTGACGAGACATTCGCTCCTGTTGCGAGGCTTGAGTCCGTTCGCTTACTACTCTCCATCGCATGTCATATGTGCTCCAAGTTATATCAGATGGATGTTAAGATTGCCTTTCTGAATGGCATTCTATAAGAGGAGGTTTACGTGGAACAACCCAAAGGGTTTGAAGACCCTAAGAACCCTGATCACGTCAATTATCTGAGCAAAGCCTTGTATGGTTTAAAGCAAGAACCCCGTGCTTGGTACGAGAGGCTTACTTCCTATCTCTTAGTCAATGGATTCAATATAGGGGGAGTTGATATGACATTGTTCATCAGGAGAGATGATTGTGCTATTTTAGTTGCCCAAGTATATGTAGAAGACATAATCTTTAGATCCACGTGCTCCCAGCATGCTCACCACTTTGAGGAAGAGATGAAGAGTGAGTTTGGTATGAGCATGGTTGGTGAGCTTACTTTCTTCCTTGGTCTCCAGTTTCGTCAGTCAGAGGATGGGATGTTCATCTCTCAATCCAAGTATGCTAGAAACCTTGTGAAGAAATTTGGTCTAGAATCCGTTAAGCACGCACGTACACCGATGAGTACCTCAACAAAGCTTAATAAGGACACTTCAGGAAAGGACGTAGAGCAAACCTTATATCAAAATATGATATGTAGTCTTCTCTACTTGACTTTCAGTCATCCCGACATCACCTTTAGTGTTGGAGTCTATGCGCGATATCAGGCGTCTTCAAAAGAGTCACACTTACTCGCTCTTAAACGTATTATCCGATACGTGAGTGGGACTCTTTCCCTGGGCATTTGGTATTCCTTTGATACCAATCATTGTTTATCCGCCTATTCAGATGCCGATTGGGTTGGGAATGTAGATGGATGTAGGAGCACTTCTGGTGGGTGTTTCTTCTTTGGTTTTGCTCTTGTCTCTTGGTTGAGCAAGAAGTAAAACTCAATCTCTTTGTCCACTATGGAGGCTGAGTACATAGCCGTCGAAAGTTATTGCACGCAACTTCTATGGATGAAGCAGATGTTAGAGGATTATGGGATATCACAGAACACCATGACTATTTCCTGTGATAATACGAGCGCGATACACATATCCTGTAATCCAGTCCAACATTCGCGTACAAAGTACATTAGAATACGCGAGCACTTAATCCGTGAGCTTGTAGATGAAAAGTTCGTATCCTTGAGTTTTGTATCTACCAACCTCCAGTTAGCTGATATTTTCACGAAGCCTTTAGATGCCCTTAGATTCGAGAGTCTTAGAAAGTCTTTAGGAATTTGCACTGTTGACTGAAGGGTGGTCATCATGTCTAGAGTAGGATGTATTTTTCATGTTCATATCATCTCATTCCTATCTCTAGATTGTATCATTTCTATCATTATTTGTTTATTTTTTATTTTTTTGAAAAAATTAAAAAATCCGAAAAGATTTTATTTTTTGAAAAATTTTAGAAAAAGTCAAAAATATTTTCATTTTATAAATTTTTTTGAAAAATACAAAAAGTGTTTTGGATTTTGTTTACACCGTTTATGGATGAACATTTAAGATAGCCATAGTCACAACTACATTCCATATTCCACGTGATTGTTTGATAGTATTTTGAGATGGTACATCATTTCATCCAAGTGCTTTACATTGTTTGGAGCCTTTGAGATCTGATTACTGATATCTTCTATATGTTTGGATCCTTATCTCCTTTATTGCACACATGCACGATATTATTTTAGTATTGTACTTATCTATCACATATTGTCTTGAGAGTGTTTCCATCTCCATTCTATCTATACAACGACCAAAATGCGATAAAACTTGACAAGATGGTAGTGCATGTAAAAATCATTTATCGTGAGGATTTAATTGTAAGAAAATATGATGAGTGAATCACGGGAAAGGGCTGCGAGAGTTCAAAATTAACTCGTCGTGAAAGCCACCATTTGAAAAGAGCCCAAAAAATTTAAAAGGCAATAAAAAGAAAAATATGCCAAATCAAATGGGTAAATAGGTTTTAGTTTCATCACCTTAAAAGAAATATACAATTATTTATAAGGGAGTTTGGATGGAAAGAAATGAAAAATGGGTTTGCACGCCCTTGAAAGTCGTGAACAAGCGTTACAATGTTTCGGATGTTATTGGTGTGGAAATCACTTTGAGCTTTGATTTGTTGATTTGATTAAGTCAATTTCTTTTAATTTCACAATTTTTACACCTAAGGAAGATGTTGAGTTCATTCATTAGGAATATCCAACATTCATCGTGCACATATGTTATGGTTGTATGTATTAATTTTCATGTCGTATTTGTTCACATCCCTACATTTTTGCAATCACCGACTTGGTTGTTTTGGTGTTCTTTCATGGTGTGATTCTTTGCTCTATATTTTATAAGAAAAAAATTTGAAAAATTCATAAAGAGAAAGTTTGATTACTTTGTGGCAATCTCCATTTGCATTTGATTTATGTTCTTCATATTTATCTATTTGGGGCCATCATAAAAAGGGGGAGAACGGATTATGGGGGATAATTTTGATTGATTTTATAGTGCTTTGATTTGCTTGAGCATAAATTGATACTTACTTTTACTTATCATTATATTTCAAATTGTTGCGCGTCACGGGTATTGTTTCTTGTCTCATGTGTGTAGGTACTTAACTGAGGATTGTTTTTACCACCCTGATGATGACAAAGAAAGATTGAAGAGTTGGAGATTTGAATATGTTGAAGTTTGTTTGAGGACATTCATTTAGTATTTCCAATTTTTGGGTTTAATGGGGATATTAAGTTGTATGTAATTTAGTTTTTGTTTGTGTAGAATAATTCGGATTTTTTATGAATGCACGGGCATAGACATAGGAAGAAATTTGTAAGGACATGATTTTATAAATGTCCGAGTTAGAATCTAGGAAATTTTCTGTTTGTCCTAGATCACAGTATGTCTAATACCACTACATTCAGCACGTCAGCACGATCATCCATGACGGCCTTGATCCGAATCCACGCATCCATCATCTTCATACGTGCATCAGGCAACATGCAACGTACTCTTCAATCGTTCCCACTACTCCACTCACGATTATGGTAAAATAATTTATTTGGAGTGTTTATTATTTACATAAATATTTGAGATTTTTTTATAAAATCTTTTTAAAGGGCTGGAACGTTTTTACTTTGAAATATCATTTTTTTTCTAAGTGTAGAGGCGAAGGAAAAAATCTCACTGACATCGTTCGAGCGAGATTGGTTTGTCGTTCGCCCGACATAGTAATCTCGCGCGAAGCCGTTCGAGCGACACATGTGCTTCGCTCGATAGATGCACTGCCTCAATGTTTATATTTAAAGCAGCGTTATTTTACACGATTTCCAAGTCTTTTGGCACTGACATTTCTACAAATATTTTACCCAGAAACAGACTTCGTTTTTTCAAGGTTTAACGCCTTTTGATTCACAAATCCTTCCCAAACATTTGTGTGAATCTTTAAACCCTAGATACAATCGTTCTACTCATCTTGGAGTAACCTTATGGAGAAGAAGGGTCTTTATCCACTACTGATATTGGAGTTCTTGCGGGACCTCTTGCTGATAAATGCCGACGATGATGAACCGACGCCTGCAGGTATTCATGCGTCAAAATTGTATTTTGTTGTAATTGTAAGTCGTTACATATTATAGTGAAATAAATGGTTTTGCCTCTTTGGGGGATTTTTCCACATATTGTGATTGACTTTTCATATTTGGTTTGATTTATTTAGTCTGTCATAATTTGGCTGCAAGAGTTAGGATTTTTGGGATTAAAAGTAAGAATTTAATTAAACAAGTTAATCATTGATTGCCGGCGCACTCTCATTATTTATATTGATTTATCACGTTATTATTTTCATTATTGCAGTGCCGTCGTAGCCAGCCAACCCTACTATATGTTCTGCACTTATTCGAGCCTGTCTTAAGTTTTACACCACACACATTCCCCTCGTAATAGCCAACCAACCCATATTCTGTCACCCCTGCACTTATTTTCCACTCACGACACGTCATAATAGCCACCCACCCTGTTTAACTATCAGCCCTGCAGTTATTACGCTACCAAACACCCACACGTCGCAATAGCCAGCCAACCCGTTTAACTATCAGTCCTGCACTTATTAACGACACCAATTCATTTTAATAACCGTTTATTATCTTAGGCATTCATTCTTTAATTTATCAAGTTCTCATTATTTTAAATTAGTCTCACCCTATAGTAGAGCATAATCCTCGAATCTATCCTTAGTCCCATACCTAGAGGTCTCCAAAATACAAGCACGTCCTACCCTATTTTATAGGATGAATTTTACAATTTATGTCTTACTAGTCTCGAACCTAGGCTATCCAAATCAATGGAACAACACCAAAAATCAGTCCCATACCTAGCAAGCATTCCTAAAATTAAGGTGAGAGCATACTATCCAAAAATCTCGTCGTCCCCCTAATGACAATTATGAATTTAAAACAATAAGTCGCACAATCCAATTTATCAACAAGTATGAAATTTAATCATACGATCACAATTTACTTTAATTCAAATCGTTCAATCTATTGTCTTATATGACATAATTTATTTTATCCAATAATTATAATTTCAACATCATGCGAATTTAAGGACCACACAATAATAATTCATTTTAATCATATCTACATTACTTTATGTGGTTCTACAAATCTAGTTTTCATTTAAATCAATTTACTATGGTTTTTACATGCAAACCTATACCCATATTAACCAAAATCCAACGTCTACCCTAAGCATACAAGGGTTACAAGTCTTAATTCATATATTTTTCACAAAAACAGTCCCAAATTAGATTCCACTTTTCCTAATTAAGGTTGCTAATTTATTTTAAGAAAAATATGTAAATTAATTTTTATGCGATATTTAAAATGCATAATACTAAAGAGAGAGAATAAAATATTCATGCCTTAGAAAAATCGTTTGAGAATTTTGAATTGATGGTCACGTTGCTCTTGAGAAAAAAAAATTATCCAGGAAGGTGACACTCATTTGGTTCCAAGTGGTGATGGATTCAGGTTTTAACGAGTTAATCTAACTCTTGGCTTTGTCTTTCAATGAGAACGGGAACAATTAAAGTTTAACAATCTCGTCAGTGAGTTGTTGGTACTTAATGGTCCTACATATCTCCTCGAATTCACGAACATGAAGGTAGGGATCCTCCTTTAGGTACCTCAAAACCATGCAACATTTGGATTATTCCCGGTTGGAATTGGAAATTGTTCGTATTGTGCTCAGGTAGACGTATACACGAAGGTTGACTATATCTAGTCGGATAAAGATAATCTTTAAGGGAACGTGGTGTTAATTCGTCTCCCATCTTAGTCTATATAGAAAATCTACCTACGTAAGTATCAGGAATGCTAGACTCCATACTCGACAAACGACCCGTATGATCTCGAAACCAACATCGCATACACTGAGCTCACTCAAATTTTTCTCTTTTTTATTTATTTTTTTTGAAGAAAATAAAAAAATATTTGACTCAAACCATGTAAATCCTAGCTAACACAAAGCAAATTGAATTACCTAATTTAGGAAGGGGGAATTTAAATTTTAAAATCTATTTTTTTCGAGATTAATCGATGATAACAGGGGTCTCCGAATTAATCTCCCTAATTAGACAGCTCCGGCTCTTTGACAATGGAGGATTTAAAAGACGACCAACTACAATTATCGCCTCAAATCCCGCTTTTCATCCAGGTAGGTGGTCGGTACAAAGACTCATTAAAAAACACCAATCCTGGACAAGGTAAAACGGAACCTATTTGACAAGTTCGCATTGGAGTAGCTTTTAATTCTAGCCTCGTTAAAAGGTTTTCTATGAGCTATGTGATATCCTAAGTCCAACGTCTACTTGATTTTAAATTGAATGTGATGGCTCGGGATATTCAAATGCTAGGTTGATTAGTGATTTTCGAGTGAAGAAAGGGTGATGAAATCCACACCTTATCTTTCACGCGAGATTTTCCCTTAAGTCAATTTATGCTACGTGTTAATTTAAGTGTGAAATTAAACCACGTGGGAGTACACAAAAATGTACCTCCGTAGTGGACTTTTTACGGTCATTTATTTACGCTCGACCAAAGTTTAAGTTGACGTCGATCGGAGGAGAGCATCGCCTATGTTTCAATCGTCCCCGAGAGTTCCTTGTGCTCGCGGCAAGATTGCACAAGTTTCTTTCACGTTTTGTCACCGTTGCGCACTTTTTCGAATTTTTCTTCACTTTTGCCTTTCTTTTTTTCTTTTTTTTCTGAATGTGTTTCCTGAAAAAAAAATACACAAGAAACTACACCAAACATAAAGTGCGACACATAAAAAAAATAAAGAAAAAAAATTAACAGGACACACGCACTAGAGGTGTATTTAAAAAAAATAACAAAGCAGACGAATATTTCAAATACTTATTTATTTTTGTGATAAACGAGTGCTTAAACTACTTGTTTGACTAAAAACAGTTGAATCTATTTTTTTTTACCAACTAAAAAAATAGTAAATATTATATGCTGATTTTTTTGTTTTTCAAATATTTTTATGATTTTTTTTGTAACAAAATTGCAAAAAGTAAGAAAAAATGGTCCGAAAGACCCAGCTTCTTTAAAAAAACTCAAATCTCCAACAACGACGCCAAAAATTTATTTGTTAATTTTTTAAAATACCGCAAGTGCACGTATTATTATAGAATAGCGAGTGTAAATACGGATCGACGCTTTGTTAATTTTTTTCCAAAATAATTGTAACTTTTCAAGTAGAGTAAATGGGTTTAGAGATAAGATGTAATATTAAACTACGCTAACACAAATAAAGAGGTGTGACTACGAAAGATATAATCAAGTGAGCGTGAAAACTAGAACATTGGATCCATTTATCACGTTAACCTAATATTATGCAATAATTTAAAGTCGTCATTCCCGATTTCATAACTCAAATTAAACAGACTCTCGTCGTATTCAATTCGAAAAATAAAACGGTTAAGTTCACAATAAAATTTAACGTCTCATACGGTTAAAATCCCTATTCCCTTAAAAAGTTCTCTTTTAAATTTCAAAGTTTAGTCTTTAAGCATGGACTATCAATTAATTTAATAAAAGTATAACCCATTAAAAATTACTCATACATAAAATAAAAAAATAATTTTTTTCAAACAATATCGAAGGTTTAAAACATACTCTCGTGTCGTTTTAAATGAATACCGAATTTTTAAAACTGTTAGAACATGTCGGGAAAGACGAATTTAAACTAAACACAATATTAATCAAACATAATAAACTTCACCTCATCCTAGTAGAGAAATAAATCTAGCATAATTGAAGACAAAAAAAAGTGCAATAATGAATATTAATTCTTATTAATAAATCAACTTACAACAATAATGGAGTCTTTCAATTGATCTTGACAAAACTTCTCCCACAATAGAATAATTCTTAGCCCTTATAAAAATATATTTTAAAAATAAAATAACCAAAAATTATTTCTAAAAGCTATCTTTAAGATTTTCTCACCCAAATAATGAGCTTAGGGTTCCTATTTATAGGGTTAGGGGTGAGGTGTTTGAGTTAGAATGAAACTCTTTTTGATTGGTTGTATTTGAGTTGGTAATTATCTTAAGGAGTCTTAGGAAGAGTTGGAGATAATTAAGAAGTCTTTTTTTTAATAATTATCCCCAAACTTTGGCACTATTCACATCATTATTTACAGCACCAGCTTTAATCGAATTTTTGCCCTTCAAAACTTCAAATCTCATTTTTTGTCTAACTTTAAAGTTTTGAGTCTTGTCAAGACCTTTCAGAAAATCTATGGCATGGCCTCAACGGGCACTCAAGCGATTTTATAAAAAAAAATAGTACAGTTGTGTCAACCGTGTCGTGTTGTGTCACGGCGTATCCTGACAATTTTTGCATATCGACTCCTATGTTGTCCAAATTTTTGGGGTGCTTATAAAAATGAAAATTAAAAATAATGAATTCAAATTTAGGATCATAAATATTTAGAAAATTATAGAATTACCCCTATTTGCATTTTAGTCCCCAAAATTCATAAGTTGCTCGTTTAAATTCGGAATTCAACCAAATTTCAGAGAGAAATTTATTTCTCCCAGATAAACATTTAAAAAATATTTTCAGGTCCATAAAATTTTAAAAATTATGATTTCACCCACTAAAATTGTATTTTTAACTCGAATTTTATTCAAACTAGTATTTTTCTTTTATTTTATGAAAAAGACTCTAAAAGCTCATTATTTATGATACAACAAGCCTAACAATGCCTAGATTTGGGCATAATTCATATAAAATAATGCACTCATCAAAGAACTTAGTCAACCACTGCATTTGACGGACAGAGTAAGTTTTAGTAGTGAAACAAGTCTTAGGGACATGAGGACTACTGTTACTCTTTATGACTTGGATGTTTCTCCGACTGGTGTTGAGAAGGAGCCAAAAGAGGCATCTCGTCCCCTTTGATATCTTGTTGTGTTTTTGTTTGTTGGTGTTGTAATAACTCTTTATGATTTATACTAAGAACTTATATCTTTCCTTATTATGCATCTACGTATTGAGTGTTAGTTATTTCTAAAGGTTCTACTAGTAGTTTAGCCTTATGATAATGTGGTCGGTAGTTGCCTGACTAATCTGAATTACTAGTTACCGAGGTCAGACGAACCTAGGTTGTCCTGCCTTAGGTTCTACTAACGTTTAATTTTGCTTATTGTTCGTTTAAATGGATCTTATCATTTTACCAAAGACTAGAGTCGCGAGGGAACCTAACATGCGGTAAAGGCTCCCCTCGCCCTTGTTTAGTTGCAATGTTACTACTGTCGTTGTTACAGAGCACCCACCCTTAGGTTTTAGTAGACATCGGTACAATTGTATGATGTTATAACTCATAAAGCAATGACAGGGAGTACTATTAACAACCATCTCGAGACTTTCCAGGATTTTTTTGACCGTATTATCGACCACGATCGAATTCCACCCGCTTTCGAGATTGGGCAGAGACCTTAAATCAATAGGGCAATAGACCAAGTGCTGACGTTAGTTACCAAAGGCGCCCAAATGTGATAGGATTAGTCCTTGATTTTAGCCAGTTATGTTTTTTATTGTCCATATACCTAATTGTACTGGATTTCATGAATTTGATTTAGTGAACTTCTTGTTCTTGACCTTGGGAGGTCATACATGAAAATTTTCAATAATCTTGCATGGTTGAGTCTTTAAATTACTTTAAATTTTTAGCACATCTCCCACTCCGACGAAAAAATTATAAAAAGGAAGAATGATATTTACTGGGAATTGACAATATTTATTGATCAATGAAAATGAGTTACAAAGAAAAGAAATTACATTTCGTGTAATTATTGATAGTACTTCCTCAAATGTTCTGCATTCCAAGGGTTCTTGAATTGTACCCCTTCTAATGTTTTAAGTTTTTTAAGTCCCGGGCTGGACGATAGCATAAATTCTATACGTACCAAGTTAATTGGGCTCTAAATTATTTCCATTCTGGATTAATTTCTTTAGCATGTAGTCTCCCTCTTTTAGATACCTCAGCTTCACTCTTTTATTATGAAATCAAGCGCATCGTTGTTAGTAGGCTTCCACTTGAAGTGTTTCATGCTCTTTGACCTCTTCCATTAGGTCTAAATCTAACCTCATCGTGAGTTCTCTCTTCAGCGAATAAAAATATAGTACCTGGTGACTTGGTAGACCAATTTCTATTAGGACCACTGCCTCTGTTTCGAAAGTTAACATGTAGGGAGTCTCTTCGGTCGTTGTTCTCGATATTATTTTGTATGCCCAGAGTACGCTTCGAAGCTCATTGATCCAGTTTCCTTTCGCATAATACTCTTCCACTTTTTCCCCTCTCCAATTTATAGGGGGCACACCAATGCTAAGAATTCCTATAATAGGATAGAAGGTCATTTTGTCATCCAATCTTTTCTTTATACCGTCGAGCAGAGTTTTTATTTGTTACTTGTATTTGCTTATTGCATTGAGGATGACCGGGTGTGGCAAGTAATTTCTAAATTTTGGAGCGAACACAATTGTTTTCAAATTCTTGGTTATCAAACTGTGTGTCGTGGTCGGTGATGAAACATAAAGTATCCCATAATGATAAATAATGTTATTTCAAATTAAATAAAATGTAATAGTTGGTGATGAAGGTATATGCTATCCCATAACGATAAATGATGTTTTTTAATATGAAATGGAATACATTTTCATACAGCATTTCCACTAGAGGTTCACCTCCACCCATTTTGTGAAGTAGTCAACTGTTATGACTAGGTATTTGAACCTTCCTCTTATTTTTGGTAGGGGGTCGACCAAGTAAATGCCCCACATGGTAAAAGGTCAAGGGGATGTGATCAGTGAGAGTGAATCCCGCGATATTTTATTGATTATAACATATTTTTTTCACTTATTACATCGTCTTGTATAATCTGTGCAATCTGCTCTCATGGTGGGCCAGTATTATACTTGTGTGACTACTTGATTGACCAATGATCTTCTTATCGAGTGTGCTCTACATGAACCTTTGTGCATCTCCTTTATCAAGTTGCCGACCTCAGCTGGATGGACACATCTGAGTAAAGCAATGGTGAACCCTCTCATGTCTAAGAGTCCTCCTTCTAGAACATACATTTCTCCTTTGAATCGGAGTCTCCTGGATTCCTTAGGATCGGTCAGCACAATGCCTTTTTCTAGGTAATTTCATATTGAATCCATCAATGATGGTCCCAAGTACAATTAATTTATATTGGCACCCTCTTCCTCTCTGCTCCAATGCATGAGGATTTTTACTAGGATCATTCTTCCTAGCTATGTATTGGTGGCAGATGCCAACCGAGCAAGTGTATCTGCCCAGGCATTATTATCCCTAGGAATCCTAATAATGTTGACTACGGAGAATATTATCATCATCTTTTGTGTTTTTGCAAGGTATTTTTCCATAGACTCCTCTCTTGCCCAATAATCTCCAAGTACCTGGTTCACTAATAGTTGAGAACCACTATGTGCTTGTATTTGCTCGGTTATTCGCCATGAATATTCCATATTTATCCCTCTAATTTTAGTGTTTTTATGATCCCAAACATCACATTTATCTCGGACTTAGCTCATATTTATTGCAACTAACCTTTTTGGCAAGTGCTGGTTATTTTGTGTATTTCTTATGTGTTTTACAGGTAATTCATGCAATTGGACAGAAAAGAATAACGCAAAATAATATAAACAGTGCGAGAAAGGATAATCGAGGGCAAAATGGTAATTTTTTAGACAAAACCCAAAAAATTAGCCAACATGAAAGTTGAAGATATCGAGTTCACGAGAACATAGGAAGAAACGATACCTCATTCCGAGTTACGGTGAATAAGTTACAGTGAAGTAAAGTTGGAGAAAACTTCATGGGTAGAAATTATAAATAGTAAAAATGCAATACAATTTCATACGCAAAAACCAGTAAAAAATATTGAACCGGTTCAGTTCTGGAGCTAACCGATTCGCTGGCCTAATGGGCTTGGTCTAAACCGGTTCGGTTTAGCTCATGGGTTCGGTTATCTGTGGGATTTCTTATCTTTTCCTATTTTGTAGCTAGAGTTGTTAAGATTCATGTTTGGCACTCGCCCTTATATACAGCATTTAGGAGTCTAAATAAATATACTTTACACATTATTAAGTGGGGATTTAATTTAAAATTATTAGAGATTCAAGAATTCATCATTGCACATCAATAATATTCAAGTCTTGTAATTTTCGCATTTCTTACTTAGTGTGAGGTTCTCCATTCTTGAAAATTAATTTATTCTCAATTGCTATTCAAATTCAACTCTTTACTTCTTGATATTTCGATATGAATGCTTGCATGATTAATATGAATTGCGTAGATTAAATTTCCATGTCTAAATAAATTGTTTTAAGGTTGAGCAACATAACCCAAACTACGGCTTTCGACTTTAAATGTTAAATTCACCATAATTAAATAATTAATTTCTTCAGTTTGATATATTAATTGGGACTATTAGTGTAGGCCTCTTAACTTAGTTTGTTAACAGCAACCCGAGTGTTTGAGGATTCATTATATGTCAGTGAATATATCATTCGCGCTTATTAATTTGTTGATCAATTATCGCGTGGATTAACGCCCAAACATATTTGGTGCTTCGAATTAATTTGATACTTTTTTTAATTAATTAATTAATTTATAGAATTTTATATTTATCGTAGGAACTCTACGGTTTAGAGGACTGTATATCAACCTCACTTTACGAAATTGTTTCAAAACTAGAAATTTTCCTCGTTTTTAATTAGTTTAATTTGCAATTTTATAATTTAATTTGTCTGGTAATTAGAATTTACTTCACGTAAGAATCATCACCTTTTCTTTTCTTTTACGAGTCGAAGCCTAGATTTAGGAAATCAATCTAACTTTCATCGTTAGCACGCTATTCCCTAGAGGATTTGACCCCGTCTTAGCGAGTTAGCTTGAGGGACCGACTTGCACTTGAGCCATAGGTATACAAGTAACGCACACTTTTTGTTTCTAGGGAAATTTTTGGCACCATTGTCGGAGATCGAACCCGGATCACCCATGTGACAATTGAGAATACTTACCACTACACTTAACACTATAATACAAAAAGGTTTGAGTCAGCACGAATATCCCATTTTATCACTCTAATTTTGGTATTTTTAAGGTTCCGAACATCACATTTATCCCGAACATAGCTCATATTTATTGCACCTAACCTTTTTGGGTAATGTTTCTTATTTTGTGTATTTTCCATGTGTTTTACGGGTGATTAATGCAATTGGACGGAAGAGAATAGCACAAAATAATGAAAATAATATGAGAAAGGATAGTCGAAGGCAAATCGATAAATTTTTAGATAAATTCCAGAGAAGGAACCAACATGAGAGTTAAAGATATCGATTTCACGAGAACATAGGAAGAAATGACACCTCGTTTTGAGTTACGATGAAGAAATTACAGCGAAATAAAGTTGGAGAAAAGCTCAGGGGTTGCAACTATAAATAATAAAAATGCAATACATTTACATTAACAAAACCAGTACAAAATACCGAACCGGTTCGGTTCTAGAGCGAATTAGTTCGCTTGCCTAATAGGTTCGGTCCAAAACGGTTCGGTTTGGCTCGTGGGTTCGATTTTCCGTGGGATTTATTATTTGTTCCTATTTTATAGCTAGAGTTCTTAGTGTTCATGTTTAGCACTTTGGTCATTTTTGGGCCCTTATATACTGCATTTAAGGAGTCTAAATAAACATACTTTACACTTATTAAGTATGAATTTCATCTATAATCATTAAAGATTCAAGAATTCATCATTGCACATCAATAAAATTCAAGTCTTGCAATTTTCGAATTTCCTACTTGGTGTGAAGTGCTTCATTCTTGCAAATTAATTTCTTCTCAATTGGTATTCAAATTCAACTATTTACTTCTTGATATTTTAATATGAATGCTTGCATGATTAATATGAATTACGTAGAATTAATTTCCATGTCTAGCTAAATTATTCGTAGGTTGGGGAACATGAACCCAGCCTAGGGTTTTCGATTTTAAATGTAAAATTCGTCAGAATTAAATAATTAATTTCTCGAGTTTGATATATTGATCGGGACTATTAGTGTAGGCCTCTTAACTCGGTTTGTTAAAAGCAACTCGAGTGTTTGAGGATGCATTATACGTGTCGGTGAATATATTAATCGCGCTAATTAATTTGTTGACCAATTATTGCGCGAGTTAATGCCGAAACATATTTGGTGCTTCAAATTGATTTGTTGTTTTTAATTTAATTAATTAATTAATATAATTTTATATTTATCGTAGGAACTCTATGGTTTAGGGGATTGTATCCCAACCTCACTTTCCAAAATTGATTCAAAACAAAAAAAATTCTCCATTTTTAATAAGTTTAATTTGCAATTTTATAATTTAATTTGCCTAGATAATTATTATAATTTACTTCACTTAAGAATCATCACCTTTTCTTTTCTTTTACGAGTTGAATCCTAGATTTAGAAACTAACCCTAATTACGTCATTAGCAAGCTATTACTTAAGAATTCGACCCCGGGTTTATTACTTGAGCGACTGGCTTGCACTTGAGATGTAGGTACACACGTAGCACACACTTTTTATTACTCATCAAGTTTTTGGCGTCATTGTTGCGGATCGAACTCGGGTCACCCTTGTGACAGACTGGAATATTTACCACTATAATCCAAAAAGGTTTGATTCAGCACAAATATTCCAACTTATCCCTCTAATTTTGATATTTTTACGGTCCCGAGCATCACATTTATCTTGGACTTGGCTCATATTTATTTCAACTAACCTTTTTGACAAGTGTTTCTTGTTTTGTGTATTTCTCATGTGTTTTACAAGTAATTCATACAATTGGACAAAACAGAATAGCACAAAATAATGAAAATAATGCGATAAAGGATAGTCGGGGGCAAAATACTTTCCTTCCAAAACCCGAAGAAAGAGTCAACATGAAAGTTTAATAGCTCGAGTTCATAAGAACATAAGAAGAAACGGAACCTCATTTCAAGTAACGTTGAAGAGGTTACAACAAATTGAAGTCGGAGAAAAGTTCATGGGTTGAAACTGCAAATAGTGAAAATAAATACAATTACATACGTAAAAACTAGTACCAACTACCAAATCGGTTCTCTTGCCTAATAAGATTGCTCCAAATCGGTTCGGGTTGGCTCATGGGTTCGATTTTCTGCGAGGTTCCTTCTTTTTCATATTTTGTAGCTAGAGTTGTTAGGATTTATGTTTGGCACTTTGACCATTTTTAGCCTTTATATATTTCATTTAGGAGTCTAAATAATCATACTTTACATATTATTAAGAAGGGATTTCATATATAATCATTAGAGATACAAGAATTCATCATTGAACATCAATAAAATTTAAGTCTTGCAATTTTCAGACTTTCTACTTGGTGTGAAGTTCTTCATTCTTGCAAATTAGTTTCTTTTCAATTAGTATTCATATTCAATTCTTTAATGCTTGACATTTCAATATGAATGGTTGTTTGATTAATATGAATTGCAGAATTAATTTTCATGTCTAGCTAAATCATTCGTAGGTTGGGGAACATGAACCGAACCTAGGGTTATCTAATTTAAATGTAAAATTTGTCATAATTAAATAATTAATTTCTCAAATTTGATATATTGATCAGGACTATTAGTGTAGGCCTCTTAACTCAGTTTGTTAAAAGTAACCCGAGTTGTTGATGTAAAAAATTAGATCACTCTAATTATTTAATCACAGATAAATAAATGAGACAAAGATTTTTAAAGTGGTTCAGCCTTATATGAATGGCCTACGTCCACTGTTATGTTATTGCCGAGTGTTTGGGGAATTCTCGATTACAAGAGCTATCAAGAAATTTCGGTCCCCTTGAATGAGGGTGATACAAGGTATTTATAGCCCTTAGGCTGTACATGAAAGGGTTGATACATTAAATGATATACATATGAAAGGGTAATACATTTAATGCAGCGTGTGCGTCAAGATGATAAACATTCAATGAATAATTGAACTGTAGATTATCTGGCAATTAATGCTACGGCCGAGATGCAGCTCGGACCACCTTAGTTGCTCGTTGCTCAGGAGTTCCTCGGAGCGCTAGAGTATCTCGGAGCGCTAAAGCTCCTCGGTGTATCCTCGTTGCTCGGAGAGAACATGAGTTGGTCGGGGAAATGAACTTCCTCGTTGTTATTGTGCCACATAGATTGACTCGTGTCTTCGTATTATTCGTCCATATCAACATATTAATTTTGGTATCAACAGAAGCCCCCAATGTTTCATATTTCGAACTTTGAGGAGTATGGAACGTTCTTTCTCGGTATATGGCAATATTAAATGACTTTCCTGGGTTTTAGGAGCCTTTTCTTCATATTTGAATTTCCTTCCAAATTCGCAGAATCCGCCATTTTGCTTCGGTCTTCGTGCCCTTTTTGTCCTTTTAGCCGCCGAAAGTTCGATAGTTTCTTTTTGTAATCATTTCTTTCGCCATTTCCCAAGGTACAGTATTTAAACTTCCCAAGCAATCATACCGTCCTCTACCTTTTCCAATTTTCTTGCTTTCGAATTCTCCATAGTCTTTCTTTCTTTTGTGCGTTCATCCTTGTTTTCGTTCGTTGTCAACAGATCTCCCTTTCTTCCTGTAAGATCTTCTTCCTTCTTCTTTTATTCACCATGGTTTATATTATTGAATCTATTGAAAAATTCCGTTCTGATTATTCCATTCCATCTTGGGTTACTCTGGAGAATCTTCCTGAGCCCTTTGATTATTTTCGTTTGGCTGAGGGACACTGGTTCCCCAGTCTCTTTATTGCTGAGTGTGGATTTTCTTTTCCACCCAACTCTTTATGCTTAGAATTATGCCAACATTTCGATGTTGTTCCTGCAAAAGTATCCCCCAATACATGGAGAATAATTAATGGGGTGCATAAATTAAATCAAACTCATGGAACTCGCATAGGAATTCCTGATATTATGTACTGCTATAGATGGGCTGTTTTAGATAACGTTTATTATTTAAAAACCAGATTTTTGAATAGAGCTTTAGTAGTCAACCTCCCTGATGCCAACAGGGATTATTTTGAACATCGGTTAGTTTTCAAAAATTGGCAACATGCTCCTTTAGTCGGAGACGGAGTGTATGAAGGTCCCAAATTCCCCCCATACGGTAATGGGATAGGTTATTTTCATTTTATTTTATTCTTGAAATTGTGACTTCATCATGTTTGAATAAATGCATGATTGACATTTCAAATGGTTTTTGTTTGCAGTTAACAGCAAGAGAAAAACTCCTAAAGAATCAGAAGTTAATATAAGGCAATTGAAACATATCTGGAGCTTGCATCAGAAGATTGCAGATGAGCACATCAGGTCTGCCTCATACTTGTTGCAGTATAGGAGTTATACGTCGTCTTTTACTGCTCGCCCTGTGGTCAGCTCCAGTGATCCAGTGCAAATTCCTGAGGACTCTGATCCGGAATCTCATATTCCTTTGAGCCAGAAAATAGGCAAGAGAAGAGTTCCCACTCTCTTCGAGGAGAGTTCCTCTGCTGGCGATGGGAATAAAACCAAGGTTAATGTCCCAAAGGGGACAACGAAAATTGATGATGCTCCTTCTGTTGCTGTTCAGAAGGTTGTCGAGAAGCCCCCAGTGGCTCCCGTGCAGAAGGATGCACCTGTTGAGATAATCACTTTCTCACCAACCAAAAGTTCATCTTTGGTTGAGGTTGCTGAAAAGGCTCCGATGAGATTGAGGAAATCCTCCTCGGTCAGTATTTCTGGAGCCATTCCCCAGCTCCCAGCTGGTGGAGATGGTGTTCCAATTATTGTTCCTCCGAGCTCTACAATGAGTTTGGCAAAATTTTCACCCATCCCCGAGGTGCAAGGTACTGAAGAAGACCTTACTCGGGATGTGGTTACTGCTCTTGCTGCTCGTCATTTGGCTTCAGTAAGTATCTCTACTCCAAGTTTTTATATTTTCCTTGGTTGTTCCCCATGTGTGTTTCTGATTTCATTTTCCTCTTTTGATTGCAGTTGACGAGCTGTTTCAATTTAATCCTTAGAAAGGATGAAGCAATCAAAGCTTCTTGATCCTCGTCCACTGTGGAGGGAGCACTGGAGAAAGCTATTAAATCTGTGAGTGAGTCCCGTCAGAAGTATGACGATGATAAAACTGAATGGGAGAAGAAATTGGCTGCGTCTGATGCAGAGAAGGTACAACTGGGTAATAAGGTGAAGGACTTGGAGAGAGAAAATAAAGATTATGCCGAGAAACTTTCAGGCTTTGGGGAGCTTGAGAATAAATTGAAATCGGCTGAAGAAGAGCTGACCCTCCTGCGAGAAGTAAATCGCCAGAAGGAGGAGGTGGAGACCAAATTGAAGGCCACCGAGAATCTTATGTCCGAGAAGCTATCCTCGGAAAAAATGAAGAGAAAAACAGCTGTGAAGACGTCCTTTAAAACTGGTTGGGACAAAGGATGGGACAAGGGGGTGGCAGCTATGACGACCCAGGTGAAATATGGAAGTCTGAAATTTTTTCATGATGGTTGGGTTGCAGCACTGCAGGAGTTGAAGGTGAGTGAGGACTCAGAGCTATTTCAACAACATCTCCCTGGTCCTCCTCCAGTTATTGAAGATGAGTCTTCAGACGAAGCTGCATCTGAAGAATCTTCAATGACAGTGGGTGATCAAGTCCTTGTTCCACCATCTAACCAGACAGCCACCGAGGAGATTTCGTCATTGCCTGCTCCTTCAGAACAAATCCCAGCTTCTACTAATCAGACCATTGTTCCTACCGAGCAACCAAGCTCCTCGTCCCAGCCTCCCGAGAAAGTCTTGGGAGACAAGGAAAAGGTGTGAAGTTGTTCGGTACTCTTTTTCTATTCTTCTCTTACTTATCCTCTGTATTCCAAACGATGTAATCTTGTTGATGATGTAATAAAATCACATCTTTTTGTTCCTCTTCATTGTTGATGCTCTGTCTGTTTTTATTTATTAACTCTTGCCTCCTCTTATTTATTAGTTTGTGGCTAGAATGGAACTGATATCTGCACATGATACAAAGCTGATGCAGCAATGCCATGAATATTATAAGGCTGGTCATACAAATTTGAGTGTATCAGAAATTGCTGACATCCTTGGCCATGATGCTTCAGAACAAGCAATTGAGGCTTATCAGTACCTGAAGGATTTACTTGATCGAGCTGTGGCCAACAACGTGGCTTACTATGACTTGATCGAGGAGCTTCATTGTACCTTAGAAGATCTTCAGAATCAGCACAATGAATCAACTGCCTTGTTGCACAAGGAATATGAGAATAGGTATCAACAGCTTTCCTCTAAGACAGGTCACAAAAAGATCATCGCTGGGTACGATGTTAGGGAGAGAACCCTAAAAGGTGAAGTTGAGGCCTGCAGACAGATCGCCGAGCTGCTGGAACAAGAGAACAACAATTTGCAGAAAAAGTTGGCATAATATGAGTCTGCGGCTTCATCCTCTACTGCCTTGGTACCGGTCACTGATGAATGATTCTCATTCTTAGAGGTTGAAAACGCCAAATTAAGGCAAGAATTGGATACTTTAAGAAAGTCTGGTGTTTCTACTACTGCTCGGGGACGAGGAAGAGGTTCTCGTGGGAGAGGAAGAGCTGTTCAAAATATTGTCGAGGAGCAAAGTTCTCCACCTGCTCGGAGTCGATCAAGAGTTCTCAGCCGTAGTGTTGAAGAAGCTCGCACTCAGTCAACATTGGAAACCCAAGCGTACCAACTGAACGCCAAAGATCGGGCTTTGTCTGAAATGTCCAAGAAAAACCTATCTTTGGAAGATCAACTTACTGCGATGAAGTCTGCTTTGAATAATAAAGATGTTTTTGCCAGGAGCCTTCACGAGCAACTAGAGAGAATAACTTTCCAATTCCACAAACAACCTCGTGAGTTTTAGATGGCAGGCTACAATGAATCCCTTTGTCACTTGGATGCTCGTCTTGAAAATGCCAATAATGAAGGTTATAAATAAGGATGGTTGAACGCACTGGGTATGTTAAAGCTAGAGCAAGGCCATTATTTATGGGATTATCATGCTCTTGGGCTACTAGACTTGCCTGTACCGCCTTATAAACTGGACATGGAATGGATCCCAGCTCGTGCCATTCCTCGGAGCTTAATTTCAAAATATCTTGGTGACTATAGTCTTCATTCTCAGATTGAATTATCTCGTCCCGAGCATCTCTTGGATACTCCTTCAGTAATGAATGTCAGAATGTTGAGGGATTTGAATTTTATCAATTCTCCCCAAACATTAAATGATCCTCCTGCTGGCGAGGAACCTGTATCGAAGGCTGAAGGGAAAAAACCAATAGAATAGGATTTTCAATGTAATAATTAGCACATATATGTAACTTGTAATTTATTTTGAATTTTAATGAAAGACTTTCATTTTCTGTTTGCAAATCTGCATTGCTATTCTTTTGTACTTGTCTAACACTTTTACATCTGTGCATATGTATCTGTTAAAAAGATAATATTGTGTTGTTCATCAACTAACTTAGTAATAAACAGTTATAAGTATCAAAAATGTTGTTCGATCACTTAATAATAAAGTAATGAATATAAAAATGTTTAAAAATTTTCCAACCAACTAAGGTTGTAAAATTGTACTCGTCGACCAAGTATGTGTCCGACCAACCAGGTTGAGGGACCCTCCTCGTCAATAAGTTCTCCTCGTTGACCAATTACAATCAGTGGGTTTTTATCCCCGACCAACTTTACTTGGCTCAGTTTGGAATATTTTGTATTTTCTGGAATGGTTTTACCTTCCGACCAACTTGTTGGCATATTTTGTTTCTTAACCAGCCAAAATTGGCATTTTAAGAATGTTATTCTTGCCCTTTTACCAACCAGAGTAGGTCATGGGTTTGAACTATCGGGTTCTGTCGAACTATCTTGTCCACAAGCCCTTTTACCAACCGGAGTTGATCACGCAAGTGTACTCCTCCCAACCAAAGGAGTATAATTTGTTCTCGCTATTTTACCAACCGAAGTTGATCACGCTCGAACTATCAGGTTCTTTCGAACTATCTTGTCCACAAGCTCTTTTACCAACCGGAGTTGATCACGCAAGTGTGCGCCTCCTAACCAAAGGAGTATAATTTGCTCTCGCCCTTTTACCAACCGGAGTTGGTCGTGGTTCTGAACTATCAGGTTCTTTCGAACTATCTACTAGTTATTTTACCAACCGGAGTTGGTCACGCTAGCGTATGTCTCCTAACCAAAGGAGTATAATTTGTTCTCGCCCTCTTACCAATCGGAGTTGGTCGTGGGTCTGAACTATCGTCTTCTTTTTGCTGCTGAACAGCGTAGTGTACAACACTAGTATTCCCCGAAAAACTTTCAAACAAAGGAGAGAAAAAATTATGAAAAATCATCGTTTTATTCCTGTTGATGGAACTGCTGTACATTTTACATTACTGATAATACTTGCGAAGGTGTTCAGCATTCCAAGCGTTCTTGAATTCCTCTCCTTCTAGAGTTGCTATTCGGTAAGTTCCTGATCGAACAACTTCTGTAACTCGGTAAGGTCCATGCCAGTTTGCTTCCAATTTATTGTGCTTCTGAATGACCTTCTTTAGCACATAATCTCCTTCTTTTAAATCGCATTTCTTCACCCTTTTGTTGTAGAACAAAGTTGTTCGTTGTTGATAAGCAGCATTCCTAATGGCTGCCTCTTCTCTAACCTCCTCGAGCATATCCAAATCCAGTCTTCTCATCAAGTCACTGACTGGGGAATTGAAATTCAGCACTCTGTGTGTTGGTAGACCCAACTCGGCAGGTATTACAGCCTCACTTCCAAATGCCAGCATATATGGTGATTCTCCAGTCGCTGCTCGGGGAGTTGTTCGGTAAGCCCACAATACTGATTGTAGCTCATTAATCCAGTTAGCTTTAGCTTCACTTAGCCTCTTCTTCAAACCATTTCGCAGTGTTCTGTTCGTTACCTCTGTCTGCCCATTGCTTTGAGGATGACCTGGTGCTGAATGGGTCTTCAGGATGTTTGATTGTTGACAATAGGCAGCAAACTCCTCGTTGTCGAATTGTGTTCCATGGTCTGTGATGAAGGCATGAGGGAGACCATATCGACAGATTATATTCTTCCAAACGAACTGGTATACCTTCTCGTATGTCATATCGATAAGTGGCTCAGCTTCTACCCACTTAGTAAAATAGTCCACTACAACGACGAGGTACTTGAATCTTCCTCGGGTGGTCGGCAGTGGTCCAACCAAATCAATTCCCCACATGGAAAACGGCCAAGGGGAAGTTATGGGTGTCAATAATGCTTGTGGAGTTCATCGGATGGAGGAAAAACGTTGACACTTGTCACATTTCTTAGCATAGGTTATACAATCAGCCCTCATCGTCGGCCAGTAGTATCCTTGAGTCATCACCCTTTGCAAAAGTGTTCGACCTGCTACATGAGCTCCACAGGACCCTTCATGGATTTCTTCAATTAATTCTTTCACCTCGGAAGGATGTACACATCTTTGCAAACCTGCCATAATTCCTCGTCTATACAAAATACCATTAGTTAGTACATATCGAGCCGCTTTATACTTCAATTTCTTAGCAGCGAGCTTATCTTCTGGTAATTCTCCTTCTTCAATATATGCCCTGATGGGATCCATCCAAGATGGTCCTAGATCAAGGGTGATAATGTTCATCATCAGGTTTTCATCTGTGCTCCGACTTTCTAGTACTTCAATTGGTATGGTTCTTCACAGCTCGGTACGAGTAGCTGATGCTAGTCGGGCCAGTGCGTCTGCTCGTGCATTCTCTATTCTTGGTATTCTGATTAACTGAATCGCATCAAATTCTGCCAATAACTCCATTACCTTGGCATGATACTTGACCATTAATTCTCCTTTAACTACATATGCTCCCATCATTTGATTCACAATCAATTGAGAATCAGTGAATACCATCACTTGTCGTACTTCTATAATCTTTGCTAAATTAAGACCTGCTATCATGGCCTCATACTCAGCCTCATTATTGGAGGCTTTGAATTGGAATCGTAAGGCATATTCCATGTCAATCTTGTCTGGGGTGTTCAAAACAATTCCTGCCCCACAACCTGCTGTGCAAGATGAGCCATCTACATATAATCTCCATATGGGTAACCCGTCTTCAAATTCCTTATCTGATAGAGTTCCTCGGTGAAATATTTGTTGCTTCCTTTCATCCTCCCCTGGTACTTTTCGCTCCTCGTCGACCATTTCTTCTCGCTCTTTTACCAACCGGAGCTGGTCTGAGTTCGAAGTTGATGATCTTTCTACATCCACAAGTTCTTTTACCAACCAGGGTTGGTCTGAGCTTATGTCTGTTGATTTTTCAACATCCACTTGTCCTTTTACCAACCGGAGTTGGTCTGGGCTCGTGTTTGTTGATCCTGTAACATCCACAGGTTGCTCCTCGGGGATATCAGGATAAGTAAATTCAGCTATAAAATCTGCTACAGCCTGTCCTTTCAGTGATGATCTGGGTTCATACACAATATCATATTCACCGAGCTCTATTGCCCAGTACATCAGTCTCCCTGATTTTTCTGGCTTATGAAGGGCTTGTCGTAATGGCATGTCGGTGTACACAATGATGATATGGGCCTGGAAATATGGCCTCATTCTTCTACTTGCTTCAATTAATGCCAATGCCAATTTTTCCAAATTCGGGTACCTGATCTCTGCACCTCGGAAAGCCTTACTTGTGTAATAGATTGGCTTCTGGACTCCATTATCCAATCTGATCAGTGCCGAGCTGACTGCATTCTCTGATACTGCCAGATATAAGTACAACTTTTCGCCCATCACTGGTCTGGACAGCAATGGAGGTGTTCCCAGATATTTTTTCAAGTCTTGAAAGGCTTTTTCACATTCATCATTCCACTCGAAAGTTTTTCAGAGTGTTTTGAAGAATGGAAGGCACCTATCAGTTGCTCGGGATACAAATCTATTGAGTGCTGCAACTCGTCCTGTAAGACTCTGCACCTCTTTCTTCGTCGTTGGAGATCGTAACCCTAAAAGAGCTTTGATCTTTTCTGGATTCGCCTCAATGCCTCGTTGGTTGACGATGTATCCGAGGAACATCCCTTCTCGTACTCCAAATGTACACTTCGTCGGGTTGAGCTTCATTTGGTATTTATCCAGTTGATCAAAGGTCTGAGTTAAGTCAACTAGGTGATCAGCAGCTTTCTTGCTCTTTGTCAGCATATCATCGACATAGACTTCCATGTTGCAACTGATTTGTTCGGTGAAAACCTTGTTCATCAGCCGCTGGTATGTCTCTCCTGCATTTTTCAAACCAAAAGGCATAACATTATAGCAATAAGTTCCCCTAGGGATAATAAAATAAGTACTTTCCCTGTCTTCAGGTTTCATTTTGATCTGGTTGTAGCCAGAGTAAGCATCCATAAAGCTGAGCAGCTCGTGTCCCGAGGTAGCATCCACTAGTTGATCAATTCTGGGTAATGGAAAATGATCCTTTGGGCATGCCTTGTTAAGATCGGTGAAATCAACACACATTCTCCACTTATTATTTTTCTTTTTTACCATCACCACGTTTGCCAACCAGTATGGATACTTCACGTCTTCAATGAATTGGGCTTTCTGGAGCTTCTCGACCTCCTCTTGTATAGCCTGATTCTTCTCGGGGCTAAATACCCTTCTTCTCTGCTTTACAGGCTTGATCTCCTTATTCACATTGAGCTCATGACATAAGAAGTTCGGATCTATTCCTGGCATGTCTTCATGGCTCCACGCAAAAATTTTCTTCCTGTTTCTCAAGAAAGTTATCAACTCCTATTTTATTGAAGCATCCAACGATGAACCTATCTGGGTTACTCGTTCAGGGTGCTCGTCGTCCAGAATAACATTCTCTGTAGATTCCACCACCTGTCCTTTTACAAGTTGGGATTCATCTCTGGGATCGAGAGTTTCAATCTCTGTATCTTCTTCCACCTGGTAAGTAGTAGTCTTTTTCCTTGATTCCTCAAGTTCCTCTTGCTCGGCAGATGAATAATAGCATTCCCGAGCTACTTTTTGATCACCCTTCACAACTCCTACTCCAAAGTTTGTTGGGAATTTTAAGCATTGATGCACTGTAGATGGAACTGCTTCAAACTTCTTCAAACCAACCCTTCCCATGATGATGTTGTAGGCTGACTGCACATTCTTATCCATCACAAAGAAGCGTATTCTCTCTGTTCGACAAGCAGGCCAAGTTCCAATGAATATGTCCAACTTGATCGTCCCAAGTGGAAACACTTTCTCACTAGCAAAACCCAAAAGAGGTCGGTGATAAGGTTCCAATTGAGATAATTTTAAATTCAAACTGTCAAAACATGAATAATACATGATGTCTGCTGAACTACCATTGTCTACCAGCACCCTTGAAATCACTACTTCTTTCATCCTCATTTTGATCACCAAAGGGTCGTCGTGAGGGTAAAGAACACCTGCCAGGTCATTTTTTGAAAATCCAATGACTAGCTTCTCTTTATTTACCTTCCTCGGACGATCCTCTTCGGCTAAATTTATTCGCTGAATGTACGAGCAAGCTTGGGCCTCTCCGAGGTAAGCTTTTCTTTCTGCAGTAAGGTCTCCTCCTCCTGCATCTCCTCCTGTAATAACATTACAATCAAATGCCCCAAAACTTATGGAAAATACCTCTCGTTCTGGTTGCCTTGGTTTCTTGGGGAGATCGGGATCCTCCTCAGCATCATCTTCATGTTCTCTCTTCTTTTTCTCCTCTGCTCGACAAGGAGATCTAGATCTCTCTCTAGTTCGATCATTATTTCTTTTTTCACCTCCCCGATCAACATACTTTGTTAGCTTTCCTCTTCGGATGAGTGTTTCAATCTCGTTCTGAAGAGCTATGCAATTCTTAGTCATATGGCCATGATCCTTGTGGAATTCGTAATATTTATCCCTGTTCCTCGCATCGGGGTCTGACCTCAGTTTCTTCGGCCACTTTACCTCCTCGCTATTCTTGATTTCTTCCAAGACATGATTAATACCCATTTTCAAGGGAGTATAATTATCGTATTTCTTCAGGACTTCCCATGACGACTTATTATTTCTGGAACGTTTGTCACCGCCATTGCCCTTATGCTCTTTATTCTTAGACTTGTCGACTTCCACCTTGGTGTCTTTATCCATATTCTTTTTTGCAGCCATAGCCTCCTCGGCATTCATGATTTTGGCCGCTTTTGCCATCAACTCTGACATAGTTTTAGGTGGATCTTTCGCCAAAGTGTAATACAACTTATTAGGCAACAAACCACTCATCAAGGCGGTGATTGCTGTCTTTTACTCATAATCTATGACTTTCAGTTTCTCGTTATTGAAACGAGTTATGTAATCTCTAGTGCTTTCACCAGATTTTTGTCTAACACTTAACAAGTGTGCTACTCTTTTTACTGGCTTTGCTCGAAAACAGAAATTGCCGATGAACAACTCGGCCAATTGAAAGAAAGTTGAAATCTTACCCCGAGGAAGATTGTTGTACCATATCTGGGCAGATCCGGTAAGAGTTCCCGAGAATGCCCTACATCTCATCTCGTCGGGGACAGCATAGATGTCGGCAGCAGCTTGATATTGCTCTATGTGAAGAACAGGATCTGTCTTTCCATCGTATTTGGGGGTCACCACTGGGGCTTTAAATTTTGACGGTGTTGGAAAATTTACAATGGCCTGGACAAAAGGTGTCCCTTGAACAAAAGTTCGTTGTAGGGGATTCTTCGCCTTAGCCATTTCTCCCAATCTATCTTCCAACCGCTGAAGAGATCCTTTCCACGCTTCATTTCCTTCCTCGGGCCTATTGGTTCGAGCAATTGATCGTTCTGAAGTAGCCTCTTGAGATCTATCTTGACGAGCAGCTGGTCGTGACTGTGCTGATCCTTCTCTTAGATCTGATGGTTGTTGAAAACTCCTCGACATGGTCTTAGGTGGACTCCTGTTCCTCCTGGGGCCTAATCGGCTGAAAGGAGAGGCCCTACTTAACCTTTCCAATGCGCTGGCCCTTTCTGGGGAAAGGGTGACACGTTGTTCAGTATCTGTAACTCGTATTGATGAAGTTTGCCCAGGTTGATAAGAGAAATCATCAGATTCCTCATTACGATATGATCCAGTACGCCTGGATCGTGAAGAAAGTAAATAGGTTTGCCTTTGACCACTTCGATGTCCTGACCGTGCAGGTGCGCCACCATGAAGAGTTTGTATGAGTTGCCGCATCGTATCTTGCATGGAGGTTTGTCCTTGAGCCAGATTTGTCATGATCCCGGCCAGATCTGGAGGTGCAGAGGGATTTGTAGGATTTCCAGCATTTCCAGCGTTTCGATTGCTAGATTCTGGGTTATCCGCCATTGATGATGAATGATTTTTGGTGAAAAGCGATAATAACAAATCGTTCCCACAGACGGCTCCAATCTGTTGATGTAAAAAATTAGATCACTCTAATTATTTAATCACAGATAAATAAATGAGATAGATTTTTAAAGTGGTTCAGCCTTATATGAATGGCCTACGTCCACTGTTATGTTATTGCTGAGTGTTTGGGGAATTCTCGTTTACAAGAGCTATCAAGAAATTCCGGTCCCCTTGAATGAGGGTGATACAAGGTATTTATAGCCCTTAGGCTGTACATGAAAGGGTTGATACATTAAATGATATACATATGAAAGGGTAATACATTTAATGCAGCGTGTGCGTCAAGATGATAAACATTCAATGAATAATTGAACTGTAGATTATCTGGCAATTAATGCTACGGCCGAGATGCAGCTCGGACCGCCTTAGTTGCTCGTTGCTCAGGAGTTCCTCGGAGCGCTAGAGTATCTCGGAGCGCTAAAGCTCCTCGGTGTATCCTCGTTGCTCGGAGAGAACATGAGTTGGTCGGGGAAATGAACTTCCTCGTTGCTATTGTGCCACGTAGATTGACACGTGTCTTCGTATAATTCGTCCATATCAGCATATTAATTTTGGTATCAACACGAGTGTTTGAGGATGCATTATATGTGTCGGTGAATACATCATTCGCGCATGTTAATTTGTTGACCAATTATCTCCCAGGTCAATGCCCAAATATAATTGGTACTTTGAATTGTTTGATGCTTTTCTTTTAATTAATTAATTTATTTATAGAATTGTATATTTATCGTAAGAACTCTACAGTTTAAGGGATTGTATCCCAACCTCACTTTCCAAAATTGTTTCAAAACGAAAAAGTTTCTTCGTTTTTAATAGTTAAATTTGCAATTTTATAATTTAATTTGCTTAGGTAATTAGAATTTACTTCACATAGGAATCATCACCTTTTATTTTTTATATGAGTCAAAGCCTAGATTTATGAAACCAATCCTACTTTCATCGTTAGCATCCTATTCCATGAGAATTAGACCTCGTCTTTTCGGTTTATTACTTGAACGAATGGCTTGCACTTGAGTCGTCGGTACACACGTGACACAAACTTTTTGTTGCTCGTCAAGTTTTTGGTGCCGTTGTCAGGGATCAAACCTGGGTCATCCTCATGACAGGCGGGAATACTTACCATTATAATATAATGAGGTTTGATGCGGCATGAATATTCTATATTTATCCATCTAATTTCGGTATTTTTACGGCCCCAAACATCGCATTTATTCCTGACTAAGCTTATATTTATTATAACAAACCTTTTTGACAAGTGTTTCTTATTTTGTGTATTCCTCATGTGTTTTACAGGTAATTCATGCAATTGGACAGAAGAGAATAGCGCACAAAATGATAAAAATAATTCGAGAAAGGATAGTCAAGGGAAAAACAGTCATTTTCAACCAAAATCTGGAAAAATAACCAACATGAAAGTTGAAGATCTCAATTTCATGAGAATGTAGGAAGAAACGGCACCTTATTCTGACTTACGGTAAAGAACTTACAGTGAATTAAAGTTAGAGAAAAGTTCAGGGGTACAAACTGCAAATAGTTACAATACAATGCAATTACATAGGCAAAGACCAGTACTAAATACCAAACCAGTTCGGTTCTAAAGCGAACCAATTCCATTGCCTAATGGGTTCGATCCAAACCGGTTCAGTTTGGCTCATGTGTTCAATTTTTTACAGGACTTCTTATCTTTTCCTATTTTATAGCTAGAGTTGTTAGGGTTCATGTTTAGCCCTTTGGCTGTTTTTTGGCCCTTATATACTGCATTTAGGAGTCTAAACAAACATACTTCACACATTATTAAGTGGGAATTTTATCTATAATCATTAGAGATTCAAGAATTCATCATTGCACATTATTAAAATTCAAGTCTTGCAATATTCGAATTTCCTACATGGTACGAAGTTCTTTTTTCTTGAAAATCAATTTCTTCTCAATTGGTATTCAAATTCAATTCTTCACTTCTTGATATTACAATTTGAATGCTTGTATGATTAATATGTCTAGCTAAATTATTCGTTAGTTGGGGAATATGACCCCAACCTAGGGTTTTCAACTTTAAATGTAAAATTCACCATAATTAAATAGTAATTTCTCGAGTTTGATACATTGATTGGGAGTATTAGTGTGTAATAACCGGGACTTTCGAATTAAATCTATCACCGACCCCAATCACATATATTTATTGTTTCAACCCTCATAAAGTATTCAAATTCAAAAGTCTTCTCAAGAAGAATGAAACTATCCTTGATATCCTACAACTTTACTAAAATAACCTAGACACCCTGATGTTTTAATAATTACAAACTAGCCCCTGAAAACATCAATCCAACATAACTTGGCTTATACTTAACCCTTAAACCTCAACTTTATATCAAATTAATGCTCTAGACTTTAATTAACATAAAATTATAATTTCATCCCTTGAAACTTTCTGAATTTACATAAATACCCCTAAACTTCATCAAAAGTATACTTTTAAGGCTATAAATGCATATACTTGACCAACCAAGGACCAAACATCAAAGTTTGAATAATTTCACATTACCGTATAAATAACCCTACACATCAGCACTAGAAGCCAAAAATCACATGTGTACGCCATGCACACATGTGAGGTACATAAACCAAGTTAGAAAACTTCCTATATTTAGTGCAAATCCACCACCCTTCTCAACCATTGAACTCTCCTGATCAAACACTATAAATACCCCCACGATTTTCTCTGTTTAAACTCACCCCAACAACAGTTTCAAAACTCTAATTTTTCACTCCAAATAGGTACACTATGATTTTATGTATTATATTCAATTCTTTTAGTTTCAACCGATTTCTATGTTATTATAACGCTAGAATACATCAAAATAATAGAAATCTTACGTAGAAAACAGGCTCTAGGTGTTCCACTATTAAAGCTTGAGCTTTAACGGTGAACTTCGAAATAACGTTCAAAACTCAGGTTTAAAGCTTTGAATATCTTCATTAGAACCTTAGGAACTCGAGTGTATTGATCAAATCCCATAAATGTGCATAATAGGCTTGAATCGATTTAAAGTGTATTTTGAACCAGAAAATTAAAAATCTTAAATTCTCCCTATATAATCGATCTCAAACCTTGAAATCAAATCCAAACTTCTCCTACACATAGCAGAAACCAAACTATTTTTATAAGAATCCCTGCTATATCCATGAAAGCCAGGAATGTTAAGTTGAAATTTTAGTAAAACACACATTTATAAAACTTGAGATATACTGCATCTCAATCCATAAAACCTATATATTTGGATTCCTTGTGAAGTTTTTGGTTGATTTTGTTAAGAAATCATCAAGAATGGTTTCCAAATGAAGGATAAATCTCAATTAAAAAATTAGAAACCCTAAAGTCAACTGTCGAGGGGAAGAAGATGAATTTTTTTACCAGAAACTTTGACCTCGCGCGTGAGGGGGCAAGGCCAATAAGAATTTTTTGAATTTTTTTCAATATCTTTGTTTTATTTTTCTTATCAAAATGGTATAAGGTAAGACCATGTTTGGTTAATCCTTACCTAAGTTATAGAAAAATGAGGTTTTAACTTTGTAATATTTTTCCTAAATTATAATTTGTGCCCTCTTGACTTTTTTAACTTATGAATTTGAACCCTAAACTTTGTTTATAAATACTTCAAAATATTTTAAGACAAAAATTCTCCGGCACCAAAGTTCAAATACGACCTTAAGTCGAAGATTTTAAATTCCCAGATTATTTACAATTAAACCCCTGAAAGTTTAAAAAGATACAGTTTTTTGGTGTAAACTGACCAATCCGATAAATACTTATATACCCAAACATTATATACAGAGAATCAAGTACCAATTCCTCTCGATATCCTCTTTAGATCTATAATCAGTACGAAGTACCAAGCAAGTAGGTTTCTTTTACCTCTACAATAGTAAACTTTACATATTTGATAACTGCTATTGATATCACTATGTGGTAGCTCCTATTTACTCTTAGTATGTGCATGTTATAATACTGTCATACTACATATTTTATTAAATATCATTGATATTTGAATTTGAATATGGATCAATTTAACCCCTCTCACCTAATAACTGATGACATGTTCCATATTGAATCAGTTTACCCCTGCACCTTTGTGCAAATATTTATATTATAAGAATCAGTATTAACTAGGGAGTATATTGACGTGTTATCCCACGGAACATTCTGCTTGGCCTATTGGTCTCAGATGATTGAGAGCCTTGATTATTTCTATATACGTATGAGTGCCACTTTGATTGTGTGCCTTGCCAGTTACTTTTCCCCAAAGGTTTTGAGTTGATTATTATTTTATTTTACTGATGGCTTAATTATTTATATACCTCTTAGTGAACTGGTAAGTATGGGATTATTAGTTCAAAGATCCTTAACTTTCTTTATATGATCCTTAATAAACTGATAAGTATGGAATTATAAGCTTTAATTCTTTAGCGTTGTTATACAAACACTGAATTATATACACACTCCAACTCTCATCTATACATATACTTGTTATAGAACTGGTAAAGTCTGCTTAGCATATTTGTTCTAATTCTTTTTTTCTCCAGATGAACCAGGAGAAAGAGGATAACATCTCTTCCATTTTTAGGATAGATACTGATCACGTGTTTGCATACGTGACTTTATGGACAAAGAATAAGTCAGATGGGAGCAAGGAGTGGCACTTTTCAATTTTTTACTTTGTAGTCCATGTTAAAAAAAGTAATTCACCCCTGCGGTGGTACTACCATATGTATACTATTTTAATAATGAATAAAGTTATGTTATTTGCCTTAACTTTGATTCGTTGCTTTATATATACTCTCTTGTGCATTCATACAAAAAACAGGGTGTGACAAGTTACTATCAGATCACGTTTTAAATTTAACATATCATCGGGTTAGCATTTTATACGAGAAAATAGATTTATAAGATATTAGTTATTTTATCTTTTCGTAATTTCTTTTACTACTATTATATGGTAATTACATTTTGCAGTATGGATACTTGGTATATATTTATGTTGAATGTGGAGATTGAGCCAAATAACCGTTAAGAAACTAAAGTTCGGGAAGAAGCATTAGCAAAGTTACGGGAAATGATTCGTTTAGTAGAAGAAGATTGGGCAGGTGCCAGTAGCGATGTCAAGTGGTTAGTACTGACTAATAGAGTTTTAAGTGAAATGTTATTTATGAGAAAAGTAGATGACTACGTAAACGATTCAGTGATATTTCAGGTAGCTATCAATCTTGCTCTCACAGATACTCCACCGACTCCACCTATGTATCCAGATGCGACATCAAATGGCAAAATACATGGTGGTTATTATCCTAACACCAGTAATGACTCGACTGATGATTCCCCAGACCAGGTAGATTACTTAGTTAGTCCGGAATCCAACTCTGATGGCGAATTTGTTATTCCTACTTAAAATCCGAAGTTAAAGTTCTCTCCAAATGTATATAGCATAATAAAGTATTATACATAGTGTGTCATACTAAGCCGTACGATATTAACTAACTGCTGTAATTAAGCACTAATGTAGAATTAATATTGATATATAACTTTAATGTATCATACAACTTATCTTTTATAACATAATAGGCTTGTGACATATCCTTGTTTTATGATTCTTATTATTGGAATTGTTCTATTATATTTTAGGATGGTTAGTAGTCAAATTTCCTCCGTTGGAACTCAAACTCAGGTGACTCAAACTGAAGGAATCATGCAATGTCATCAGGAACTCACTTCTTTAGCTCGACAACAAACTTCTCGTTCTACTCCAAAGGAAATATTTGTAGAAATCCGTAGGATGAATGCCCTTAAAGAAATTTTGAGACAATGACCTCCATCTTTTCTTGGAAATTTAGGTGCCAGTGAAGCTGAGAAATGGATACATCAGATTGTGAAAATTCTTAATGGAGTAGGTATAACTACTAATCACCGAGTAACTTTAGCAGCCGATATGTTTAAAGGTGAAGCTGATTTCTAGCGGCAAGCGATGTCACGTAACCAGAACATTGTTAATTTTACTTGGGAGCAATTTGAAGAGATTTTCGTCAAAAAATATATTCTCGAGGCTGAACGAGATCAACGAACTATTGGTTTTTTAAAATTTCAATAGCCTATCTATTTGTAGACCAGTATGAATCAAAATTTATCGAGTTATCTCATTACACCCTTGAATATATAGATACTGATATACAGAAGTGCAAGTAATTTAAAAGAGGACAACATCTAGAAATCAAGAATTCGATCGCTCCTTTACAAATTGGTGAGTATTATCAACTTATCGACATTGCGACAATTATAAAACGAAATTATTCCATCATAATACGATCTTCTCCTCCTGTTACTAGAAATAATCATGTTATTAGAACCCCACCCCAATCTCGACCTCAATCCTATCCAAATTCGAGTGGAGAATCTTACTCTCAGATTCGTCATAACACAATGCGTTCGATGATTCGTTGTCATGAATATCACGAAGTAGGACATGTGCAACCATAGTGTCCTAAGTTAAGATATGTTCTGAACCGTCATCAGTCAAACAATCCCTCATAAAATCCAAAATCACGTCCTATCCGAAATAAACCTAAGACAAATCCTGTTAAGGAAATTGTGTCATTCCCGAGTCGTGGAAAGAATTATGCAATACTCCCTACACGAAACTTCCGTGACGTGATAGAAGGTATGATATTTTTTCAACATCTTCTAGCACATGTTTTATTTGATTCAGGTTCAAAACATTCCTTTATCAGTCTTAGACTAGCTAAATTATTTCAATTACTACCTACATCTTTAACTGCTACATTGGATATTGAATTACCAACAGGTGAAATCAATACACCAACACAAGGTTATAATAATTATAGAATTGAGCGTGGTTTAGGAACACTCCTTATTAATTTGATAATTTTATATATTTGTGGTTTCAATATTATTATCGGAATGGATGTTCTGCCAATAATGATTTTTATATCGATTGTCATGCCAAGAAAATTACTTTTTGAAACGAAGATAATTGTTCATTTATATTTCAAGGATCAGGTCCGTATGAACCATCAAGTTTCCAAATTCAAATCTCTTCTTCAATTACAAACCTTTTGGAACAATTCAATGATGTTTTTCTCAAATAATTACCAGGATTACCCCCTTCTTAAGAAATCGAGTTTAGTATCAATCTTTATCCCAATACATATCCTATTTCGATACCTTCGTATCGAATGGATCCTTTAGAACTTCGAGAACTTCGTAATTACCTTCTTGAAAAAGGTTTTATTCGACTTAGTTCATCTCCTTAGGGAGCTCCAGTATTATTTGTCAAGAAACATGATGGAAGCTTTAGATTATGCATAAACTATCGTTATTGGAACTCAGTAACTACTAAGAATAAGTATCCTTTACCCCGAATAGGAGATATATTTGATCAACTTCGAGGAGCAAGGATCTTTTATTATATAGACTTACGATCCAGTTACCATCAATTACTAGTTAGAGAAGAAGATATTTTGAAAACTTCTTTTCAAACTCGTTATGGGCATTTCAAATTTATTGTAATGTCATTTGGGTTAACGAGTGTAATCGCATCTTTTATGGATATAATGCATAAAATCTTTAGTCCTTTTCTTGACCAATTTTTTATCATTTTCATTGATGATATTCTTGTTTATTCTCAATGGAACCCCATGTAAGAACATAATTCTTATCATGTCCATTTGTTTTTAATTGGCTTAATTTCGGACAAAATAAGTTAAGTCTATGCTAGTTTTTATGGAGTTTAATTGAAGCCTATGACAAAGTTCAAGTCCAAGAATGTGCAATTTAAAGCTTTGAAGAAGATTTAAAGTCAAGAGGTGTTGCATATGTTTAAGATCACTTAGGTATGAATACTTATAAGCATTTGAGTAATTTTGTATCTTGATTAAAAGCTGGGGGATTTAAATAAATGGGAATTAAATCTTATTATGTTTTATAAATATTTCTGAGTTACAAATTATTTAAAGAAAATTCGAGGATTCATTTAAAAGAAAAAAATATTATTCTTTTAACTATGTCGCTCGAAAGAGACTATGGGTCGTTCAAACGACATCCCTATGTCGCGCGAACGAGATCCACATCTCGCTCGAACGAGCTGTCGCCTCGATTTTTGTGTTTTAAGTTTCTTGGACTTCGTGTTGCTCAGATATATAAAAAAACCTATCTCCGAAAGTTTTTAGCAGCAGAATAGTTTCGAAAAACTCATTCCCATACAATTTTTCATCATCCGGTGTTTATTCAAGATCGAATTATTCGATTCCAAAGTTTGTGATCTTGAATGCATTTACCGGAAGACAGTTCATTCACTACACCGTTTTGCACTTTGTGGGGAGAACTCTACAATCGGAGAGCGGCGTGCTATTGTGGAGGGAGTCCTTATGAAGTAACTTGTGGAGAAGTCGTCTTCTTCTTCATTGTTGCCCACCTGGAGTTCTTGCGGGAGATTTTAGCCGATGACATCGAAACCGACACCTGTGAGTATTTCGTATGTCACCCTATTTCATTGTAATCCGTGTAAGTTGTGTCTTACAAATTATAGTGAAATAAATAGGTTTTTCCCTTTAGGGATTTTTCCTGAAATTGTTTCTTTTACCGCATGCTTTATTCTTCAAATGGATTTAATCACTTAGATGCATGTTTAGGGTTTAAGAAGTTAAAATTGAGTTTAACTAAAAATTGGAACAGAGTTGGTTTTACCTAAATTACACACTAAAGGGCCTTTTCAAATTGGTATCAGAGCTTGTTACACTATCTTATTGTGTTTGAGATTCTGTGTCTTTAGGTATGCCTTCCGGTGGTTTTGATGATTTTAGAATTCATTTGTTTGAATCATCTAATTGGAAATCACACATGAAAACTGCTCTTAAAAAATTGGTTAATAAGGGTGATTGTGAAAAGTGTCTTTGCTGCGACGGGTTTTGTCACAGGATAGATGAGTGTCCCACTAAACTTGGGGAGAATTTTAATAAACCGATAAATCGTATTTCTACCCTTAGTGATAGTGACTCAAAAGAATAAAACTTTGATGCTAGTAAGCGTGAACTTACCACCTTTGTGGCTAGTCATGTAAGTGATAAAGACTTACGTTTGCATGATTCTTCCGCAGCCACATAAGTTGATACACCTGAGAGTGAGGGTGAGGTGAGTGAGGATGATACCGAAGACAAGAGAGATTTGCAAACTGCTTTCAAAGAATTGTATAAAGAAACTTTAAAAGCAAAGAAAGCAAACATTAAATTAGGAGCTATGTTGAAAGAACGTGCTATATAAATAAATAATTCCAATGCTTTAATTGAGGATCTTAGGGCAGGTGAAAAGAAAATTCGAGAGAAGCTAGAATATGTCGAGGGTGAGAGAGATAGTCTTCGGGGGTTGATGGAGACTATGAAAAAGGAAATTATGGAGTTTGATAATTCTACCCTTTTACTTAAGTCAAGGATAGGTGAGTTTGAGGAAAAACTGAGAGATTAGAGTGAAGTTAAGTTTGATTTAGAGACTAGGCCTGAAAAGTTAGACAAAATCTTCGGCATAGTCAAAATCAAAGATAATCGGCGTGGTATTAGCTGCGATAATCATGTCGCACCTGCTCCCAAAGCCAAAAACGTGCAAACAAGAGATCCTCCTAGGAACTTTAGGAGATAGCCACCTAGGAACGTGAGGTATAATCGACATATAGGACACGCTCCTCGCCGTATCTACACTTGCACTCATTGCGGTAGGAGAGGTCGTCTTAGATGGTTTTGCTACGATCTTAAGAATGCTCCTAGAAAGTCTAAAGCAATTTCGGTTCCCAATGCCCCTACTCGTCGGTTCACACCTACTTGGGTTAAGAAGTCAGATTTAGAAGCGTTAGGTATTAGGCTTGGTGATTCTCGCATCATTTCTCGTGGTTATCCTCATCTTTCATCTTTCGATTGAGGTTGTTCGTTGGTTTATCATACACTAGTATTTACATCATGTGTTATATTTTGCTAGTGTTATGGCATGTTTATAGTTTTTGTTATGTATTTGAGTCTTATCAAAATACAAAAAGATTTTTCTTTTTATAAAAACTTTTGAAAATACAAAAAGATTTTTGGTGTTTGAGTCGTGAGGTTACATGGTTGATGTGGGATATTAGTGTGCTTGACCCCCCCCCCCCCCCCTTTCTTTCATTATTCATGTGGCTAGGACATTTGGTCATTATTATTGATGCCTAGAATGATCTTAACCATTGCACTATGAGGTTGTTTCGAAGTTGATATGCAGTTTGATTTGACTTTGTGTATATGCCAATCTTGCACACATGCACGAGTTTATATGAATGTTTGACTTCTCTTGCATATTTGAGTTTGGTGAGACGTTTTTATCTCAATTTTGTCATCTATGCGTAAGTAAACTTAAGGAGGAGGTGTGCTTGTAAGAACCGTTTTCCGTGAGAATCGATATTGAAAAATGATAAGTGTTCACACGAAAGGGTTGCGAGAGTATAAAATTGACTCGTCGTTAAAGCCACCGTTTAAAAGAGCCCAAAAGAAAATCAAGGCAATAAAAATTCATATGCCAATAATTGGGGTCAATAGGACTTTCTCTAAGTTGAGATTGATAGATTTTTCTAAATATCTTGAAAAATTCATATATATGTGGGAGTTTGGTTGGAAATAAATTTAAACGGGTTTGCACCACGAATCCTATATTGAAACATCGGATCATGACGCTATTGTTTGTAGAATCGTCAACAATCCGGACTTGTATGCATGTTGATTAATTTTAGTTCATTAAACTCACACTTATTTTGTCACAAATGGCTTTGATGAAGTTTGATGATTTCTTGCTACCAATTAGAGCTTTTTGATCAATTCGACGTATTGAAAGCATGACTCATTTGTTATAGTTCACGCCCATACAATCCATATTCATGATTAAGCATTTTGGTACCATATTAACATGTAATTCCCGTTGGTCGTTTTTACACTGTTTTTTATTTTGATGTTTGTTTCTGATTTCCAGGTACTGTTTTGGGATAATTTTTTCACTGGGCAAATCCTTACTATTTTGGGGGCATTTCTAGAAATTTTAATTTTTCGTTCGAACGACATCCTATGTCGCGCGAAGATGTCGTTCAAGCGACATTTGAAGTCGTTCGAGCGACATCAGGAGAGACTAGGGTTTCAATTAAAACGTCGTTATCTCTTCTTCTCTCATCGTTCATTCAAAACCCCTTCTCTTTCAAGCGATGACAGCAGTCCTTTTTTTTCCCCCTTGATAGACTTTGAAGCTTCAATTCTCTAGTTTGTCATCTAAGTCTTCACTCGAGTGTTACCCCTATTTGTCGTTTCTCTGTCGTGTGTCCATGTATCTGTCCATATCAGCTATTGTTGCTCCTGAGCTCTAAGGATCGTCGACGGCCATTTTTGTGGTTTGCTCCTCCGGCGTGTGGTTCTCCAGCGTGTGTGTCTCCAGAGGTTTGTTCTCCAGCGTTTGTCCCACCAAAGATTTAGTTACTCCGGCCTTTTACACTATGTACCTCCGGCGAGCAGTTCCCCTTTTTTCGGTGATTTCGAGGTAATTCAGTTCATGGCTTTCTTTTGATTTTGTTCAGAAATCATTTGATAAGATTGGTTGCTGCTTTAGAATTCTTTTTCTGATTTTTTTTACTGTGGTTGTGGCTGGTGTTCGCGGTGTTTCGGTTGGATGTTTTGTACGGAGATAGATTCTTAGGTGTGTGTTCCTCGGCCACTGTACCCTTTCACACATCACACATTACACTCTTTCGTCAAGCCTCCTAGACGTCGTGGTGCCCCTTCAGGCCGACTCGATGCGCCACCACCCTCTACTCGAGCTCAGGCCAGTAGGCCCTCATACTCTCCAATGAGATGGGCCACTCGTGTTGAGTATGATCATTACTGCTTATTGGGTCTCCATATTCGGTCTATTGTTCAGGAGAGGGTGTTTCATTATTATGAGTTTCAGGGGTTAGGCATTCAGCACTGGTTGTATGGTAGGGGTTGGGATTATATGTTTGAGGCTCGTGGGGTTGTCTATCCGGACATTGTCCGAGAATTCTTCTTTCGCCCTCTTCCCCACGCTGAGGGGATCTTTTTTACTGTACGTGGGGTTATTGTTCTCGTCATAACAGATCTCATAGATGCATTTCTACACGTTCCTCATGTCCTTGATGCTATGTTTCCTCATTATACTGACGATGGACCTACCTATGATGATATTTTGCATCATTGCTTCTGGGAGATTCCCCAGGCAGGTACTACTATGTATCACCGCCAGCTTTTTCCTACCTTTCGTGTACTTAATAGGTTTGTGTCAGCATCGATTTATCCTTGGATAAATCATACTCAGATCGGATCTGACATTGTCTATTTCATGTATCACGTCTCTCAGAGGTGGGATATCGATCTACCGACGATCATGCTTTGTGTTATATCGTCTGTTACCGTCAGTGGTACCACTCCAGTCCGTCCTACTCTTCCTTATGGGATTCTCATTTCCATTATTTGTACTGTTGCTGGGGTTCCTGTTTTAGAGGGTGATCAGCATCTCCCTTTGCCTGCCATTATTGATCATAATACTTTCACTCGTTCCGAGAGTCATTTTCCATAGGTGGCGAGAGCTAGTGCTCCACCCACTGAGGTAACCTTCTCCGATGCTGATCCCTGTCAGCCTGGTGATCACACTGTCCTTAGAACCTCTGAGTTCTCTCATCCACGCCCCTCTACTCCTGCACCCACACGTCCTATTGAGGAGGAGGATTCTACTTTACAGGCACAGGTAGCTGCTCAGACCAGGATGTATGAACCTATCATTCCTAGTATTGATGCTGAGGTCGAGGCCAGGCCCGTGTTTGTACCGAATCGAGGATGACAACATTCTTTGATGAGATGCGGCAACGAGAGCAGATGAGAGGTGCCGGATCCTCTGGATTAGGACATATTTAATCTACATACACTGATGATGTTGATGATGATGATGTTACTCCTACTGATGTCTAGTTGTATTTTTATTATATCTGAGACATTGAGATTCCTGATGTATATATTTATTCTCAGATATGATGTATTCTTATGGACAACTGTATCACTATTGATTTTGTTGCCCAGAAAAATACTCAAGAGGGGGGGTGAATTGAGATTTTACAAACTTTTCGGGTTAAATTAAAATTTCAGAAAATATTTAATTTAAAACACTTAATACAAATTTCTGATTAAATAAATCGTAAGTGATTAAACCAATAATGATTAAATAAAAGTTACCAATAAATTTAAACAGTTTAAATCAGAGATTGAAACACACAATAAATAAATTAAACAAGTTGTTATATTTCAAGATTATAAAACCCAATAAATTTATAAACAATTTTCGTATTTAATAAAAATTAATATTCTGGAATTAATTAAATATTCTGAAAATAATTGTTTCTGACTTAAAATAAAATTATCAAATTTTCAGAATTAATTCAATTGCAAGTGTAAGTGTTTAAAATAAAAATAACCAATCACACGCAAGCAAATAAATAAATAATATGCTGAAAATAAATGACACCGTATTTTAACGTGGTTCGGCCAAAACCCGGCCTACGTCCACGCGCCAAGAGCAAGCTTCCGTCTCCCGCGCTTCACTAGTCCTGATCCACTTGAAGGTAGGATCAAACCACCTCTTGTACAACCGAGCAGCAAAAAAAAACCGCTACTAGTACAACCACCGAAGCTAAAAACCCAAGCTTCAAATCTTTACACAAATGGAGTAGAAATGATGTACAGTTCTTGAAACTCTTTAAAGATACAAAATGAGTCCGAGTTTCTTCTTGGTTGAGATACCAAAAAATAAATCTAATTTTTGGTCTCTTAAACTTCTCTTGAGATTGCAGCAAAATAAAATTGTTGTGCTCTGTTTCACTTGATCTTCAACGAATGGTAGAATGCTGAAATTGTTGCTTTGTAGAGCTGATTGCAAATTTGAGTTGCTCTCTTTTCTGTGTGTATATGGAGCTGAATAAAAAATTCTGTTTGCTCTCTTTTCTGATATTTCGTGTGTTCTGCTTTTCAACTGAAAATGGTCTTCTTTTTGTATAGCAAAAAAAATAACCGTTGGAGAAGCATGGGCTGAACTCAGCTTCAACATGGAGCATTAATTTTGAACTGATAGAGTATTAAATGCTCAATATTCTTGAGAGTAAATCGTATCTGTTGTTCCTGATTTCTGTAAAAAAAATTAGACTGACAAAGAGAGAGAGATGTTAAAGGTAAAAATGGGATTTGAAATCCACTGTACCATTTTGCAACAACATGAGTGAACGTCAATCAGAAGTGGGTACCCAAAAGACCAACTGTCACCAACTATGACTACCCAAGACAGTATATTCAAGTCTTATGCATGGTTCAGGATATGAGAGGTTATCTTGGTTAAAAAAAAATATTTATATAAGAGTATTATATAAAATGAACGATTAGATATGCTATTAAAAAAAATAACCTCTTAAAAAAAATTACATCATAAAATATATAAATATAAAATATTTCGTTCAACTAAGTAAAAAAAATGTTCAAACTTTAGGTAAACACAAATATATAAGCATGTTGGCTCAACAATAAAATATATCAACTGCCAACATAGATAGACTTGACCAGATGAATGAACTATGCTGACACATAAGCCATGCTGAGATGGGACAAATGATCAAAGCTACTGACATCCAAACCTTCAGCTATAAAGGGTTAGTAAAAAAGTCTATAAAAAGTTTTAAGGCCATTGATTTGAAACAGGTGCACGAATTATACAAGTATCAAAATATATATAAAAAAAATTCGGAACAGATTTTCTTTTCGTAAAGAAACGGACTGAATTATTAAAAAAATTCCTAGCAGATATTTATGTAAAAAAAATTTCGGACAGAAGGTTATATATATAAGATCTCGATCAGATATTTAGAAAAAAATAATTTTCGGACGATACGAACAAAACTCCGAACAGATAAAAGGATTCTCGGTTTCTATATAATATATAAATATAATAACAGTATATATATATATATATATTTATATAAAAAGAACGTTAAAAAAAATATAGACTTTCGGCTACTGCTTCCGTACGCAGTCCTAGCTAAACTATTAGCAGTGTCATGGAACACACTTTCGGCCAAAAAAAAGAGCTTGTAAGAATGATGTCATGCACAGACTTTTAGAGGCTAAAGAGATCAGTATGTATAAGCCTACAAATTTGTAACAGATATTGAGTATCCCAAATCTAGATAACTCACAAAATCCAAAAGTCTCAACCATGGTTCACGATGATGGGAATGCAGAATATAAAAGTCATGGGATGAATATATATGTGTATATTCCTAATCTAACCCCATACTCTAATTTAATTGATTCGAACCCAGATAGCATGGCATGGGACAAAATAAGCATAAAAAAAATTATAATTCCACTAAGTATGATTTGATTTAATGACTTAGCAAGTCCAATCGGCCAAAAGAAAACACGAACTGTATTTCCGATAAATTATTGCTTATAAAAAAAATTAATTTTCTTAATAAATTTTGAAAACAAGTCTTACACCAATTTGAAAAATATTTTCAGAGAAAAAATTTTTATGTAAACTCACTTTTAACAAATTCAGGCTCACAATTAATAAGCGCACAATAAAAATCATGGATCAAGAAATATGCATGTGTGTCTAATGTGTCAAGTGCAAATGTGCACCACACGTGAATACCTTTACTCGGATGTGTCATTGAATAGAGTCGAGGCAACGTGAATACCTTTACTCGGAGGCGACGTGAATATTTATTAAGTCATTATAAATATTTATAGAATGACTTAATAAAAAAAATGTGTTTGGAATCATCAAAATCAATATATTAAGTTAAACTAAAATGTATATTAATTAAACTAATTTAATTAATTAGGGATAAAATACATTTTGATTAACAATCTCCCCCTTTTTGATGATGACAAACAATGATTCACATATATTCATAAAATGAAATATTGAGCACAAATAGTGAATCATAAATATTTCTCCCCCTTTGACATTATCAAAAAGATTTTTCATATAAATTCAGTGTCACGGGTAAAAAGGGCGAAGCTCCCCCTATCAAAAATAATTTATGCATGGGATATAACCAAAAATCGCAAATGGCATTAAAATTTTCAATACGCACATGTGTCAACATAAATTTTTCATATAACATGTATTTGATTCAAGAGATAGATAGGAATAACATCAAATAATGCATAAGTCACAAAAATGATAAATGATAAATGATACCAATAGTTGTCTGATACCAAGTGTTGTAGTCACACACAAACCGTGCGTTGCACACAATAGTTCCTCGAAACAACTTTTTACGCATAAATCGGAATCACAACTCAATGTTCTCAAATAATGCAAATACGAGAGATATACCAATTGTTGTAGTCACACAAACCGTGCGTGGCCAACAATAGTGCCTCAAAACAGCTTTTTACGCATAAATCGGAATCACAACTCCATGTTCTCAAATAATGCAATTATGAGAGATATATCAATTAGCATAATTAGTTCAAAAAAAAATTGCAACATAAATTTTCAATAGGCGCATAACAATTTTTGTATAAATCGTCATGATATAAACTTTCAAGTGCACAACAAATAAGTATTTCATAACTCGATGTTTACAAATAATTTGAATTAAGCACATAACAAGAGTTAGAAATAGCGGCAAAAAAATATATAGCATTTTTCGAACAAATGATCAAACAAATTTGAATAAACTTTTATCTCCCCCTAAGGGATACCGATTAAGGCAAATATGCATATAACAAATAATGTGCATCTTTTTCATGAGATAAAATATTTTCTATATTTTCGATCATAAAATTATTTTTCACAAGTCTCGATATATTCACAAATTTACTTTAAATTCAATAATCATGTGATGTTCAATCAAGCTCATATATCTGAAGTGTTAATGTCTTTCAGCAACAATATATTCATAAATAACAATTCCAATAATCATAAGACTTTTTCATTATTCAATGGAGCATGAATATCTAAATGTCATTTTAAAAAAAATCATGAAAGTTAATAAATCAATGTTCAAGTAATGAAACATATCAAGAGGCCATAAGAAATTAAACTCAATAATTTCAGATTTTTAATAACGAGAAGCTTGACACAAAATCAATATATTCAGATTTTCAACAAATACCAAACAATTTGTTCAGGAACTTCAAAATCAATCAATCAATAAATTTCTCAATAATGAAAGTGACATAAGGTAATCAACTTCAATATATTTTCAGATTTTTAAGCACAAACATTATAAGAGTCATTTTGTTCCAAAAAAAATAATGTTCTTTATAAAAGACAATATTATTCAACTAATCATGCCATGAAATTAAAACATAAAAATCTCAATAATCATCTGATTTTTCAAGTAAGCACAAGTAACACAAAAATATATTTCATGAAGTGTCACTAATATTTAATTAATGGCACAAAACATGTAGTGTGTCTTAAATTTTGCTCACTAAGATTAATATGATCATATCATCAGAATTAATGAGTGCATATCATAAAATCAACGAGTAGCTCATATGACTAACAAATATTCTATGCATAGAAATATATCAATTATGAAATAAATCATTTATAAACATATGATTTAAAATTCATGAAAGGTGTTCCTTACCACCTTACCAATACCAAAGATGTATTCAAGAAACTTCTTCCAAGTGTGGCATTTCCAACATTAGGCAATGATACTTGAAATTTGTAATATGACCAAATCATATGCCTTGAAAATCCACATTCCATCTCGAAATGCAACCTACACAACTTTAAAGATTTTCTCTTTTCCATCCAAGAATGTGTAAGGTCCATAAAGCAATATTAAATAGAAAATTTCAGAATTCATTTTCTTATCAAAAATACAAGCGTAGTCATAATAAGAGATAATCGTCAAGAACAATAACGATACGCAACTTATGACATACTAGAATGTACATAACAGATAATAATCATCAATGTCAATTTTATCATGTACTAAAATAAAATTTTCATCAAGGTATGTAAATAACTTATCATTCTTAGTATACATTGTTTTGGACAAAAGGTGAGGGTTTTCTCATTTTCAAACAAATGATACATTTAGGAATAACATGAATTTAATCAGATTACTATTCATGAATAAGCATATAAAATTCAAAAATCATATGAAATAATATTTCATGAAAATAAGCATATTAAATATGAAAACAATATATCACAATATTTATCAAGTAATGAATGTGTTCAAAAAAAATCTAACACTAATTCTATTCACCTTAAAAAAATTTGTTCAAGTGCCAATACCGGTTTTGCACATAAATACTTTATCTTTTGGAACCCAAAAAGAGTGTGGTAAATTACGGTTTACATACATAATTGTTTCTTTTGGAATCCAAGCTAATTTAGTATTATATTTTCTTTTTCTAAATTTACAAAATTTGGAATAATGTGTATGTCTACCACAATATGAGCATAAAGAATTAGAATGACTAGATGAGGCATCATTTCGAAATAAATTAGAATAATTCTTTTTCTCATTTTCTTCCTCATATCCAATACCATTATTATTAAATCGAATTCTTTGTTTTTCCATAATTTTATGAAAATAATCATTTCCTTTAGTAAATGTGTCTAAAGATTTCTTTAAATATTCAATTTCCTTTTTCAACTCAATATTTTCAGATTCAAAAGAATTAGGGATACTAACATATTTTTCCTTTTTCAAAGATTTAATTTCACTTTTTAAAGATTCATTTTCTAATTTCAGATTATCAAAATCTTTTGAAATAAAATCACATTTAGCATGAGTCTTTTTAAGTGCAATGAACTTCTTTCCAATATCTTCATATTTTTCATACAACTCATTAAATGCATCTTGTAATTCATCATAATCATCAACAATATCATCTTCAATATCATGATTTTCACTATAAGTAGAATATGATTCATCATTACTAATGCAAGGGTTAGATTGTACCTCTTCATTACCAATTGCCATGAGACAAGGAGTAATAGATTCTTCAATGCTTGATTCATCAACATTGGCATAAAGGCAAGGGGTGCAAATATTTTTACTTTGTGTATCAACATCCATTCTTTCAATGGAGTATTTCTTCAAAATAAAGCTTGAAATACAAGGTTGGCAATTTATCCATTTTCTCTTCATATAATGAAACAAGGAGTAGCTACAAGAGATCAAACATTTTAGCATACAAATAATAAAAATGTAAAGTGCAATATTCAAAACAAATACAGAAAAGTTTGCCATGATCTTTAACACTATGATTGTTAAATCAAAATAAATAAGAAGAGCACTAGCTCTGATACCAATTCTTGCCCAGAAAAATACTCAAGAGGGGGGGTGAATTGAGATTTTACAAACTTTTCAGGTTAAATTAAAATTTCAGAAAATATTTAATTTAAAACACTTAATACAAATTTCTGATTAAATAAATCGTAAGTGATTAAACCAATAATGATTAAATAAAAGTTACCAATAAATTTAAACAGTTTAAATCAGAGATTGAAACACACAATAAATAAATTAAACAAGTTGTTATATTTCAAGATTATAAAACCCAATAAATTTATAAACAATTTTCGTATTTAATAAAAATTAATATTCTGGAATTAATTAAATATTATGAAAATAATTGTTTCTGACTTAAAATAAAATTATCAAATTTTCAGAATTAATTCAATTGCAAGTGTAAGTGTTTAAAATAAAAATAACCAATCACACGCAAGAAAATAAATAAATAATATGCTGAAAATAAATGACACCGTATTTTAACGTGGTTCGGCCAAAACCCGGCCTACGTCCACGCGCCAAGAGCAAGCTTCCGTCTCCCGCGCTTCACTAGTCCTGATCCACTTGAAGGTAGGATCAAACCACCTCTTGTACAACTGAGAAGCAAAAAAAAACCGCTACTAGTACAACCACCGAAGCTAAAAACCCAAGCTTCAAATCTTTACACAAATGGAGTAGAAATGATGTACAGTTCTTGAAACTCTTTAAAGATACAAAATGAGTCCGAGTTTCTTCTTGGTTGAGATACCAAAAAATAAATCTAATTTTTGGTCTCTTAAACTTCTCTTGAGATTGCAGCAAAATAAAATTGTTGTGCTCTGTTTCACTTGATCTTCAACGAATGGTAGAGTGCTGAAATTGTTGCTTTGTAGAGCTGATTGCAAATTTGAGTTGCTCTCTTTTCTGTGTGTATATGGAGCTGAATAAAAAATTCTGTTTGCTCTCTTTTCTGATATTTCGTGTGTTCTGCTTTTCAACTGAAAATGGTCTTCTTTTTGTATAGCAAAAAAAATAACCGTTGGAGAAGCATGGGCTGAACTCAGCTTCAACATGGAGCATTAATTTTGAACTGATAGAGCATTAAATGCTCAATATTCTTGAGAGTAAATCGTATCTGTTGTTCCTGATTTCTGTAAAAAAAATTAGACTGACAAAGAGAGAGAGATGTTAAAGGTAAAAATGGGATTTGAAATCCACTGTACCATTCTGCAACAACATGAGTGAACGTCAATCAGAAGTGGGTACCCAAAAGACCAACTGTCACCAACTATGACTACCCAAGACAGTATATTCAAGTCTTATGCATGGTTCAGGATATGAGAGGTTATCTTGGTTAAAAAAAAATATTTATATAAGAGTATTATATAAAATGAACGATTAGATATGCTATTAAAAAAAATAACCTCTTAAAAAAAATTACATCATAAAATATATAAATATAAAATATTTCGTTCAACTAAGTAAAAAAAATGTTCAAACTTTAGGTAAACACAAATATATAAGCATGTTGGCTCAACAATAAAATATATCAACTGCCAACATAGATAGACTTGACCAGATGAATGAACTATGCTGACACATAAGCCATGCTGAGATGGGACAAATGATCAAAGCTACTGACATCCAAACCTTCAGCTATAAAGGGTTAGTAAAAAAGTCTATAAAAAGTTTTAAGGCCATTGATTTGAAACAGGTGCACGAATTATACAAGTATCAAAATATATATAAAAAAAATTCGGAACAGATTTTCTTTTCGTAAAGAAACGGACTGAATTATAAAAAAAATTCCTAGCAGATATTTATGTAAAAAAAATTTCGGACAGAAGGTTATATATATAAGATCTCGATCAGATATTTAGAAAAAAATAATTTTCGGACGATACGAACAAAACTCCGAACAGATAAAAGGATTCTCGGTTTCTATATAATATATAAATATAATAACAGTATATATATATATATATATATTTATATAAAAAGAACGTTAAAAAAACATAGACTTTCGGCTACTGCTTCCGTACGCAGTCCTAGCTAAACTATTAGCAGTGTCATGGAACACACTTTCGGCCAAAAAAAAGAGCTTGTAAGAATGATGTCATGCACAGACTTTTAGAGGCTAAAGAGATCAGTATGTATAAGCCTACAAATTTGTAACAGATATTGAGTATCCCAAATCTAGATAACTCACAAAATCCAAAAGTCTCAACCATGGTTCACGATGATGGGAATGCAGAATATAAAAGTCATGGGATGAATATATATGTGGATATTCCTAATCTAACCCCATACTCTAATTTAATTGATTCGAACCCAGATAGCATGGCATGGGACAAAATAAGCATAAAAAAAATTATAATTCCACTAAGTATGATTTGATTTAATGACTTAGCAAGTCCAATCGGCCAAAAGAAAACACGAACTGTATTTCCGATAAATTATTGCTTATAAAAAAAATTAATTTTCTTAATAAATTTTGAAAACAAGTCTTACACCAATTTGAAAAATATTTTCAGAGAAAAATTTTTTATGTAAACTCACTTTTAACAAATTCAGGCTCACAATTAATAAGCGCACAATAAAAATCATGGATCAAGAAATATGCATGTGTGTCTAATGTGTCAAGTGCAAATGTGCACCACACGTGAATACCTTTACTCGAATGTGTCATTGAATAGAGTCGAGGCGACGTGAATACCTTTACTCGGAGACGACGTGAATATTTATTAAGTCATTATAAATATTTATAGAATGACTTAATAAAAAAAATGTGTTTGGAATCATCAAAATCAATATATTAAGTTAAACTAAAATGTATATTAATTAAACTAATTTAATTAATTAGGGATAAAATACATTTTGATTAACAGATTTCATTTATGGCATGGATGTATAGTTTCTTTTGCAGTTTTAGTGATTCTCTCATTATGCTTCAGATAATGGTATTTTACTATCCATTGTCATATTGACATTGTCTATGTATCCATGTTGTTCATTCTCATATATTCATGCTAGATTTGGTGTGTCTGTCCCACCTTTTGTCTATTCCAGGCAAAAAGGGGGAGAGATATGTGATGTAGAGGAGTATATTATTGATATTATATTTGTTTTGTTCCTCTATACTTCACTTGAGTATCTATTTGTGTCTCGTGTGTGTAGGTATATTGTTCAGAGATTCAGATATTTATTGATACATCACATTCAGAGACAGAATCAGATTCAGATGATTGCCATTCAGAGACAGAATCAGATTCAGATGCTTGTCGTTTATTCAGTTTCATTATGTCCTGTATTTTTATATTTCTGAGTTTTGGTATAGGACATGTATTTGTTTACGGCATATAGCATTTCTGTTTAGTTTTGTCCCGGAATAACCAAAGGGGGAGATTTGTAAGAACATAATTCTTATCATGTCCATTTATTTTTAATTGGCTTAATTCCGGACAAAATAATTTAAGTTTAGGCTTGTTTTATTATGAAGTTTAATTGAAGCCTATGACAAAGTTCAAGTCCAAGAATGTGCAATTTAAAGCTTTGAAGAAGATTTCAGGTCAAGAGGTGTTGCATATGTTTAAGATCACTCAGGTATGAATACTTAAAAGCATTTGAGTAATTTTGTATGTTTATTAAAAGCTGGGTGATTTAAATAATTGGGAATTAAATCTTTTTATGTTTTAAAAATATTTATGAGTTACAAATTATTGAAAGAAAATTCGAGGATTCATTTAAAAGAAAAAAAATATTATTTTGTTAACTCTATCGCTCGAACGAGACTGTGGGTCGTTCAAACGACATCCCTATGTCGCGCGAACGAGATCCACGTCTCGCTCGAACGAGCTACCGCCTCGATTTTTATGTTTTAAGTTTCTTGGACTCCGTGTTGCTCAGATATATAAAAAAATGTATCTGCGAAAGTTTTTAGCAGCAGAACAGTTTTGAAAAACTCATTCCCATACAGTTTTTCATCATCCGATGGTTTATTCAAGACCGAATTATTTGATTCCAAAGTTTGTGATCTTGAACGCGTTTACCAGAAGACAATTCATTCACTACACCGTTTTGAACTTTGTGGGGAGAACTCTACAACCGGAGAGCTACGTGATATTATGGAGGGAGTCCTTATGAAGTAACTTGTGGAGAATTCGTCTTCTTCTTCATTGCTTCCCACCTGGAGTTCTTACGAGAGATTCCAGCCGATGAGATCGAAACCAACACCTGCGGGTATTTCGTATGTTACCCTATTTCATTGTAATCCTTGTAAGTTGTGTCTTACAAATTATAGTGAAATAAAAAGGTTTTGCCCTTCGGGGATTTTTCCTGAAATTGTTTCTTTTATCGCATGCTTTATTCTTCAAATGGATTTAATCACTTAGATGCATGTTTAGGGTTTAAGAAGTTAAAATTGGGTTTAACTAAAAATTAGAACAAAGTTGGTTTTACCTAAAGTACACACTAAAGGGCCTTTTCACCCCAACATTTAGAAAGTGTCTTAGGTACTCATAAAAACCATCGGTTATATGCTAAGAAGAATAAATGTGATTTTCCAATGAAGGAAATATTTTTTTTAGGATATGCGATTTCTGAAAATGGAATTCAAGTCGATACATCCAAAATCTCAGACATTTTAGAATGGAAAAATTCTACCAATATTATTGAGATAAAGAGTTTTCTAGGATTAGCTGAATATTACCGTTGATTTGTAAAAGGATTTTCTCGCATTGCTCTCCCTCTTTCAAAGCTAACTAGGAAGGAATTTCCATTTGTATGGACTGATGAATGTAATTAATCATTCCAAATTTAAAAGGACAAATTAGCCACTGCTCCTGTCCTCACTATTCCTTCTAGTGATGTAAGCTAGGATGTATATACCGACGCCTCATTGTAAGGGTTAGAATGTGTATTCATGCAGAATCAGAAAGTGATAGAGTATGGTCACGACAAGTCAAACTCATAAACGTAATCATACTGTCTATGATCTTGAGTTAGCTGTTGTAGTTTTTGCGTTGAAAATTGTGCATTGTTACCTATATGGTGAAAATTTTCAAGTCTTTTCTAATCACAAGAGTTTGAAATATATTTTTACTCAAAAGGAGTTGAATTTAAGACAAAGACGCTGGATGGAATTTTTGTAAGATTATCGATTTAACTTAAATTACCATCCAGGTAAAGGCAATATAGTAGCCGATGCTTTAAGCTGAAATCCAGTAGGAAGACTCCACACTTTAATTTCTTACGATATTGTTTCTACCATATAACAATATGACCTTCGATTGATATCCCCTTTCAAAAAAATTCCAACATCATTGCTTATTCCGAATTAAGAGGGAAAATCTCAAACAAACCCAACATTCTTTTGAACAAACCTTTCGAGATAAAAATCCTGACTTCTCACACGATAAGAAAACATGTTTACGATTTAGAAATAAATCGTATGTACCTGATGATTCATCTTTTTGAGAAGAAACGTTGTAATAATCCCATCGTTCAAAATTTATGATTCACCCCGGAAGATTACAAATGTACCAAGCCCTATAGAAGCAATATTGGTGGCCAAATATGAGAAATGATATCAAAAAATTTGAAAGAAAATGTATTGCTTGTAAATAATTAAAGATAGAACACGAACACCCTGGTGGACTCCTCCAACCCTTACTAAATCTCGAGTGGAAAGGGGATCATATTACCATGGATTTTTTCAGCGGACTACCTCGTACATCCTAAGGATATAATTCCATTTGGGTAATAGTAAACTGACTCACCAAATATTCTCATCTTCTACCAATGAAGACCACCGACTCATTAAGAAGCTCAGCAAACTATACATTTGAGAAATTGTGTGATTATATAGAGTTCCTTTATCCATCGTATCAGACAGAGATTCCCATTTTGTAGGAAAGTTTTGACAATTACTGCAAACTGCAATGGGTACTAAACTTCACTTAAGTACCGCATTTCACCCACAAACGGATGGACAATCCAAACGTATAATTAAAACATTAGAATATATGCTACGAACTTATATACCCAACAATTGGAATGATCATTTACCCCTTGTTGAATTTTCATATAACAATAGTTATCAACACAATTTTAAAGCTTCCCTATTTAAAGCTTTATATAGAAGACCATATAGATCACTTGTATGTTGGATAGAATCCAAAAGTAATAAACAATTTTATCCCAAGATAATCCAACAAACCACTGAAAGAATAAAACAAATTCGAGAAAGATTGAAGATATCCCAAGATCGTCAAAAACATTATGGAGACGAGCGCTAGAAACCCTTAGAATTTCAAGCTAATGACCAAGTGTTTCTGAAAGTTTCTCCTCGGAAAGGAATCTTACGCTTTGGAAAGAAAGGAAAATTAGCCCCCAGATATATTGGACCTTTTACAATTTCTAAACGATTTGGCTCTGTTGCCTACCAATTAGAATTACCTATGGAATTATCCAATATTCACAATGTATTTCATGTGTCTCAGTTACGTCGGTATATTTTGTATCCCTCTCATAGCATTACGTGGCAAGACATCTTTATCAAACCAAACCATGAATTTGAAGTACGCCCTATTCAAATTCTGGATCGCCAAGTGAAGCATCTCAGAAATAAGGAAACCCCCTCACTTAAAGTATTTTTGGAAAATCAAAATCAGCGAGAAGCCAAATAGGAACCAGAACATGCTATGAAAGATCAATATCCTAACTTATTTCGAGGTAAATTCAAGATGAATTTTTTTTAGGTAGGCAGACTATAATAACTAGGACTTTTGAATCGAATCAATCACCGACGCTAATAATATATATTCATTGTTTTAACCTTCATAAATTAATTAAATTCAAAAAGTCTTTTAAAGAAGAATGAAACTGTCCTTGATACCCTATAACATTACAAAATTAACCTAGACACCCTAAAGTTTTAATAATTATAAACTAGCCCCTGAAAACTTCAATCCAACATAACTTAAATTATACTTAACTCCTAAACCTCAACTTTATATCAAATTAATCCTCTGGACTTCAATTAATATAAAATTATAATTTTAACCCTTAAAACTTTCTGAATTTACATAAATACCCTAAACTTCATCAAAAATACACTTTTAACGCTATAAATGCATATATATAACCAACCAATGACCAAACACCAAAGTTTGAATAATTTTACACTACCCCCTGCCTAAATACGCCTACACATCAGTACTAGAAGCCAAAAATCACAAGTATACACCATGAACACATGTGAGGTACTCTAAACAAATTAGAAAGATTCTTATATTCAGTTCAAATCCACCACCCTTTTCAACCAATGATCAAACACTATAAGTACCCCATGATTTCCTCAGTTCAAACTCACCCCAATAGTAGTTTCAAAAATTAAATTTTTCACTCCAAACAGGTACATTATGATTTTATGTATTATATTCAGTTCTTTTAGTTTCAATCGATTTTTGTGTTATTATAAGGCTAGGATACATCAAAACAGTAGAAATCATACGTAGAAAATAGGCCCTAGGTGAAAATATGAAATTTCCCCCATTAAAGATTGAGCTTTAATGGTGAACTTCGAAATAAAGTTCAAAACTCAGGTTTAAAGCTTTGAATATCTTCATTAGAACCTTAGGAACTTGAGTGTAATGATCAAATCCCATGAATGTGTATAGTAAGCTTTAATCGACTGAAAGTGTGTTTTGAACCAAAAAAACTGAAATTTTGAAAGTCTCCCTGTATAATCCATCTCAAACCTTGAAATCAAAACCAAACTACTCCTACACATAGCAAAAACCAAACTATGTTCATAAGAATCCCTGTCATATCCTTGAAAGCTACATATGCTCAGTCAAAATTTTGGAAAAACACACAATTATAGAACTTGAGATATACTGCATCTCAATCCACAAAACTTAGATATTTGGATGCCTTATGAAATTTTAGGTTGAGTTTATTAAGAAATCATCAAGAATGATTTAGAAATTAAGGAGAAATCTCAGGCCAAAAATCGTAAACCCTAAAGTCAACTGTCGAGGGGAAGAAGATGAAATTTTTTACCAAAAATCGTGATGGCGCGTGGCGAATCAGAATTTTTTGAATTTTTTTCAATATTTTTGTTTTATTTTTCTGATCAAAATTCTACAGGGTAAGACCATGTTTGGTTAAGCTTAGCCTAAGTTATGGGAAAATGAGGTTTTAAGTTTGAAATATTTTTCCTAAATAGCAATTTGTGCTCTCCTGACTTTTTTAACTTACGAATTTGAACCCTAAACTTTGTCTATAAATACTTCAAAATATTTTTAAGACAAAAAGTCTCCTACACCAAAGTTCAAGTTTGACCTTAAGTCCAATATTTTAAAGTCCCAAATTATTTACAATTAAACCCCCAAAACTTTAAAAGATAATTTTTTTTTATAAACTAGCCAATCCAACCCCAATTCCAATAAATACTTATATATCCAAATATTTTATACAGAGAATCAAGTACCATACCCTCCCAATATCCTCTTTTGATCCATAAGCAGTACGAAATGCCGAGCAAGTAGGTTTCTTTTACCTCTTCAATAGTAAACTTTTCGTATTTGATAACTACTATTGATATTACCATGTCATAGCTCTAATTTACTCTTAGTATGTGCATGTTATAATACTTTCAAACTACATATTTCATTAATATAATTGATATTTGAATTTGAATATCGATTAAATTAACCCCTCTCACCTAATAACTGATGTCATGTTCCCTGTGTAGCAAATATTTATATTATGAGCATCAGTATTAACTAGGGAGTATACTGACGTGTTATCCCATGAAACTTTCTGCTTGGCCTAATGGTATTAGATGATTGAGAACCTTGATTATTGCTACATAAGTATGAGTGCCACTTTGATTGTGTGCCTAGCTGGTTAATTTTTTCCAAAGGTTTTGGGTTGATTATTATTTGGTTTTACTGATGGCTTAATTATTTCTATATCTCTTAGTGAACTGGTAAGTATGGGATTATTAGTTCAAAGATCCTTGACTTTATTTATATGATCCTTAATAAACTGATAAGTATGGGATTATCATCTTTAATTCTTTAGCTTTGCTATATGAACACTGAATTTTATACACACTCCAACTCTCATTTATACATATACTTGTTATACAACGGGTAAAACCTGCTTAGCATATATGTACTAATTCCTTTTTCCTCCAGATGAACGAGGAGAAAGAGAATAATATCTCTTCCCTTTTAGAAATAGATCCCAATCACCTATTTGCATACGTAACTGTGTGGGTAGAGAATAAGTCAGATGGGAACCAGGAGTGGCACTTTTTAATTTTATGCTATATACTCCATGTTAAAAAAATGTAATTCACCCTTGAGATGGTACTACCTTATGTAAACTATTTTAATAATGAATAAAGTAATGTTATTCCGCCTTAACTTTAATTCGTTATTTTATATATACTCTCTTTTGCATTCATACCAGAAAGCAGGGCGTGACGTAATATAGGCCTCTTAACTCAGTTCGTTAAAAGCAACCCAAGTGTTTGATGATGCATTATATGTGTTGGTGAATAAATCAATTGATCTTATTAATTTGTTGGCCAATTATCATGCGGGTTAACACCCAAACATATTTGGTGCTTCGAATTGATTTGTTACTTTTGTTTTAATTAATTAATTAAATAATTTATAGAATTCAATATTTATCGTAGGAACTCTGTGGTTTAGGGGATTGTATCCTAACCTCACTTTCCAAAATTGTTTCAAAACCAAAAAAATTCTTCGTTTTTAATTAGTTTAATTTGCAATTTTATAATTTAATTGGCCTACGTAGTTAGAATTTACTTCACATAAGAATTTTCACCTTTTCTTTTCTTTTACAAGTCAAAGACTAGATTTTGGAAACCAACCCTACTTTCGTCGTTAGCTCGCTATTCCCTGAGGATTCGACCCCGGCTTATCAGGTTTATTACTTTAACGATAAACTTGCACTTGATTCATAGGTACACACATAGCACACAATTTTTATTGCTCATCAAGTTTTTGGCGTCGTTGCTGGAGATCGAACCCAGGCCACCCCCGTGACAAGCGGGAATACTTACCACTATAATATGAAAAAGTTTGATTCAGAATGAATATTCGATATTTATCCCTCTAATTTCGGTGTTTTTATGGTCCCGAACATTAAAACTTAGCTCTTATTAATTGGAACTAACCTTTTTGTCAAGCATTTCGTATTTTGTGTATTTTTCATGTGTTTTCCAAGTAATTTATGCAATTGGACGGAAGAGAATAGCACAAATAATGGAAATAATGCAATAAAGGATACTCAATGGCAAAATGATAATTTTTCAGACAAAACTTGAAGAAGGAGCCAACATGAAAGTTGGAGATCTCAAGTTTATGAGAACGTAAGAAGAAATGACACCTCATTTCGAGTTACGGTGAAGAAGTTATAGCAAATTGAAGTTGGAGAAAAGTTCAGGGGTAGAAATAGCAAATAGTGAAAATACAATACAATTACATATACAAAAACTAGTACCAAATACCAAATCGATTGGGTTATGGAGAGAACCGGTTCGCTTACCTAATGGGTTCGGTCCAAACCGGTTTGGGTTGGCTCATGGATTCGATTTTCTACGGGATTTCTTAGTTGTTAGGGTTTATGTTTGGAAATTTGATCATTTTTACCTTTATATACTGCGTTTAGGAGTCTAAATAATCATAATTTACACATTATTTAGTGGGGATTTCATCTATAATCATTAGAGATTCAAGAATTCATCATTGCGCATCAATAAAATTCAAGTCTTGTAATTTTCAGATTTCCTAATTGGTGTGAAGTTCTTTATTCTTGCAAATTAATTTATTCTCAACTGGTATTTAAATTCAACTCTTTATAATCATTAGGAACTCTATGGTTTAGGTAATTGTATCCCAACATCACTTTCCAAAATTATTTCCAAACCAAAAAAATTCTTCATTTTTAATTAGTTTAATTTGCAATTTTATAATTTAATTTGCCTAGGTAATTTGAATTTACTTCACGTAAGAATCACCACCTTTTCTTTTCTTCTACGGGTCAAAGCCAAGATTTACCACTTTTGTCGTTAGCACGCTATTCCCTGAGGATTCGACCCCGTCTTATCGGGTTTATTACTTGAGCGAACGGCTTGCACTTGAGTCGTAGGTACACACATAGCACACACTTTTTGTTGCTCGTCAAGTTTTTGGCATTTTTGACACGGAATAGTTAGATTGCATGTTAGGTTAAATTAATCTTAATTTATCCCTAATTCCAAAAAAGAAAAAAATATCATAAATCCCCAAAATACAAAAAATAATAAAATCCAAATATCCAAGAAATTATAAAAAGAAAAAGAAAAAGAAAAATAATTTCTCCCAAGTCCTTAAATGCAAAATACAAAGCCCAATCCAACTCCCGAGTTAATGGTGAATTTTCCATCCTCTAGTAATAAAATTCCAAATTTCTGGGTACCACCTACATCTCCTCGTACTCCGAGTAGCCATACACCGAGTAGATCATCTAAAACTCTGGTGAGGGTAGTGATTCTTCGAGTGTGAGTGTGTGTAATACCCTATAGTTATATATATATATATATATATATATATATATATATATATATATATATATATATATACATATTTAATTGAATATTTAAATTATGCAGGTGACACATAATTTAATTTATGAAATAATGAGAAATTAAATAAATATTAATTTAGAGTGAAACGAATTAATATTTATGTGATTATTTATTTACTAATGTGCAACAGTAAATAAAATGTAATTAAGTCATAAGAGAGTAAACGCAACAGAATTTAATATTATCTCAACCACGACCCGAATGATTAAATTAAAATAGGTTGAGATGGAAAAATATAGTTAAGTGACTCGGATGACGATTTCGAGTGCACGATTGATCCAGAATGGGTCAAAAAAGTCAGAATTGAGTATTCAGGGGTTGTGTTCGGGTCTCGGGGGCTTTTTAAATTAATCGAGATTTATTTAGGTGACTTTTGGGCTCCTTAAGGGCATATGAAAAGCCAAAAGGGGATTTCAATTATAAAATGCAAGGTTTGGGGCCTAAGTAGGAGTCTTTTCACAAATCCAAAGATTAAGAGAGTTATACAAAGAGTGAGAGAAAAAATGAAGAGAGTTGAGAAGAAATTTCAAGAGTCTGAAGAAGGAATTGTAGATTTTTTGCAACAACATTCTAGGAGTGAAGATTTAGAAAGGAAATTCTCTGAGGAGTATCAATATCTTCACCAGATCCAGACCATACGAACATCAAGGGAAGTAATTAACTTGCTATTTAACTTGTATATGCAATTTTAGTCATATCATAGTTGGGACATACTATGTTCGGGAATAATTCACACATAAAAAAGATGGGATTTTAGGGTATGATTTATAATTGGGAAATGTTATAGAATTTATTATTGGAGAATTAATGTTGATTGAAATTATAGGATTTTTAAGAGATAATATTGATAGGGGAAATGAGAATTGAAAATGGTTATGGGATTATGTTACTAGAATGATGATATTCTTGGCTTTAGATGTGAATCCCCATTTATTGATGATAAAAATATGCGTTACAGTTAAAAAAGTGATTTGAAACCATGTGTAGGTTTGCTAAGAATTGTTATTAAGGAATTTGAGCTACTCATGTAATGTGTTAATTGATGAAATTAGTGAAAATTTCATATTACCAATCAAACCTGTCATTCTGTCCAAAATCGAATCGATTCAAACCTCTTGGCGAATCGATTCGGGCAACGAATCGATTCGAACCAGGAAATCGAATCAATTTGGACCTGTTGTAAAATTAAGAGAGGGTTAAATTTTTATTGGGTGATATAAATCGATTATTTTGTGATATTTAAAAACCCGAAAATGGTTATTTGGAATTAGTTGAAATTTTTCTATTACTGTTAAGGCCTTGGGATGAATGGGTCTTTGTTTGGGGGTACAAATAAATATATTTGAGAATTAGATTTACACTTGAATAATGGTGATGGAAAATCGAGATTTGGGGCACGGGCTAAGTGACATCCGGAATTGATAATTGATAGCAAATAAATTATTTATTTAAGTGAATAATTAATTAATTGCCTATATAATGTAGTATTGGGAGATAATGCAATTTATGCCATTAGTGATGGGCATGCTTAAATAAATTATTGTGGAATATATATACATGTGTGTAAATTGTATATATATATATATATTGGTGTGAAACTTATAATTATATGGAAATTATGACATACCCCTCTAAGGGTTATCATCAGAGGTTGCGCGAGTGAGTGATATTCCCTGGATAGCGAATGCAGGGTTAGTATTATTCACATGCCATAATCGCTACGCATGTGCCTGTTAAGGTTGACCCCGAGATGAGGTAATCATGGTTATGGTTATTGCTCACTAATCGGGGAACTCATGACCACCTCCAATGTCGTTGTTTGTTTTTTATCGTCGTTCGGTATGAGGTTTCGACGCGGTAGCCACGACGATGTTAGTTTTCCCTGGATTATGATAGCATTAGACACCAGCATCCGCAAAAGTTATTATTGTTATTACGGATGACGGTTATATATATATAGTGAGTGATATATATGTATGCATGACGTGATAATAAAATACGTATATATATATATATATATATATATATATATATATATATATATATATATATATGGGCCTGTTGAATTCAAATGTGAAAATTAATAACTAGTGAAAGTTATTGGAAATGGTTCAATAAATTACAATTGAGAATTATAATGATTGGCGAATGTGGAAGCTAAATAAATAAATTACGCAGGATGTGATAGCATATAGAATTTAAGGATACTTGGGAACTAGTTAGGCGGGTAGCATAACTAGGTACTTAAAATGCATATGTTTTGAGCTGCGCGCCTTAGATGAGAGGTGAGTAGTGTATCCTGAGAGAGTGCGGTGTCAATTTGCATATGAGTAAATGGCTATTTATTTATTTATGCATTTTAATTACTTGCAATATATTTTCAAATGGATTTGGGCTCTATCCGATGTCAAAATTATTTTCCAAACCTTTTAGGTGTCTAACCACAGGGATGCCAAGCGTGATTATCTTCCCAGGTACCGAAATTGGAACAATTGTGGATTGTTGCAGAGTTTTGATTAGCCGCTTCTTCTTTTAAATTCTAGTTCTTGACTATTTTCCAATTCAGGCATGTTGCCTAAGACAGTCAGTTTATTCCAATTTATGTTTACTTCATTCTGAGTATTATTATACAAAAATTTATTTCGATGATTTAATTGGAACAGTTTAGCATGTAATAAATTTACAGTTATGATTTATTTGCACTTGTGGATTTTATTTTAAGTTGTGTAGATAATTGTGGTTGATGATTATATTGTTGTATCAAGTTAAATAAGATTAAAATTGGCACACAACTTAATTTAATAATAGGTGGTTATTAATTAATTGAATTCGATAGTGATGCTAATAATGATCTAATGAGATTCCTGTTTTATTTTAGTAAAGGGTTGGCCACCCGTTATTTTAATAAGCGGGGTGTCACATATGGTATCAGAGCATCAGGTTCTAGAGTATTTAGGATTTGTGCGGACTTATTGTGTTTCTACCATAGCATTGTTTGATATAGAGCCCTATCAATAAGACTGTTGCATTTATTATACGTTTTCGTTCTTCTGCTGAAATTATAGTATATACTGTGGACTTATATAACTTCATTCCGATTTTAGATGTTGCCTAGGAGAGTATATCAAACTAGGGCCACTGGTGGGGCCAATGCTGGACAGGCTCAGCCAGAGCCACGGGGGACTATCACAGCCGCGGAGGTGGCTAATATTGTCTCTCGAGCATTTAATGTCGCAATGATAGTTACGTCTCAGCAATTGTCTCAGGTACAACCACAGCTGCCGGCAGTTCCAGCTATACCATCCCACCCCAGACCTTTAGTCTCGGAATGAGTCAGGGAGCCCTTCCAAAAGGGGCATCTGCTGAAATTTAAGGGCAGTCCGGATGTTATAGTTGCCAGCTAGTCGAAGAAATACATGCAGCGATATCTCCATATAGTGGAGTCTAGTGAAGTTCAGAAACATATTCTTGCGACGTTTAAGCTCTTGGGTGGGAATCAGTCACGACAGTAGAAAATCGTGATGTGATGCCTATTGTTGAATTTTGGCTGCGGTATAACCGCAAATATTTTTTGTCGGCTGTTCAGGCAGAGATGAGGAAGAAACTACAAGACTTGGAATAGAGGGATCGCTTCGTCACAAACTCGACTAGAAAATTTTATTCCTGAAGAGGTGAATATTGAAGAGAAAAGAATCAGGAGGTTTATGGATGGACTGAGCTGGAGGATCAGATAACATTTATTGGGGAATCCATCATTACAGACATACCCTGATGTCATTAATGCCGCACATTTTTACTATCGGGATCATTGCTTCCACTTAAAGGGGAGTAAAAAATCAGGGGATTATATCTAGTCAGGTAATATAGGGGAAATGGTGTTAGTGGGACACTATTGTCTCGGTAGTTCAGGAGACAGCAAGAGCGGAATTTCTAGCAAGGGAATTCATCAAAGAGATTTCATTTTGGGGGCTTTAGTCCTAATGGCAATGGGTTTAGGCAGGGCTAGCAGGCCCAGAGCAGCAGCATCAGTATGCTCCTCAGGGTCAGGGGAATAATGGGAGTGACCGGTAGGGTCGAGGCCATCAGGGCCAACGAGCAGGACAGTCTCCTTTCGGTCAGCGCTAAGGGAATATGGCAGGACATTGTTATCAGTGTGGGGCAGCAGGCCACATGAAAAAAGAATTCCCGTAGCTTGTCAAAGCACAACAGCAAGGTTCCCAACATGGGAAACATCCATAGGTAGCACCTACAGCAGCAGGGGCAGATGCAGTATGGGAGTGTTTATAATGTCTGTAATACGATTATACCATAGGCACCCCAAGCTCCACCTGTAGTAGAGGGTATGGTCGCTATTTATGGGTATATAGGTCGGGTATTGTTTTATACATGAGCATCGCATTCATTTATTGCTACTAAATTTTCACGTACCGTCGATTTGTTAGAGACAGGCGATAGTATTATTATGTGTGTAGACTTACCCTTGGGTGTTGGGGCACTTATTCACTTCGTATGTTGAGAGGTGGGGATAGATGACGGGAGACTGAGTTTAGTGATCGACTTAATTATGTTAGATATGACTAGGTGTGATGTTATCTTGGGCATGGACTAGTTAGCAGAGTATTGGGTGATCGTGGATTATTTTTGGAGGACCATTATATTTGTTATCCCTAGGCAAGAGATATCTTTGGTTGCGATACGTCTTCCAGAGGGAGGCTCAACCACACATCTTTATTATATTGAGGAGGAGACCTCATAAGAGATAGTTATTTCCTTATACTCGATTCCAGTAGTTAGGGAATTTGCAAAATGTATTTCAAAAGATATCGGGTTTACCGCCGAGTCAGAAAATTGAGTTTGTTATAGACTTAGTCCCAGGGACGAGATCGATTACGTGATCACCATACCATATGGATCCATTAAAGATGAAAGAGTTTTGAGAATACATTTAATAACTCTTAGGTCAAGGATTTATTAGACGGAGAACATCGTCGTGGGATGCTCCAATGTTATTTTTAAAGAAAAATGATGGATCTCTTCATATTTGTATCGATTACAAAGAGTTGAGTAAGGTGGAGATTCAAAACAAATATCTGTTACCTCATATTGATGACTTGTTTGATCAGTTTAGAGGAGCAGCGTACTTCTTAAAGATTGATTTGAGGTCTGGATACTACCAGTTGCGTATTATGGAGCAGGACATCCCTAAAACTGCATTCCTGAAACGGTACGGGTCTTATGAGTTCAGGGTTATGCCTTTTGGGTTGACTAATGCTCTGACAGTTTATGGATATCATAAATAAAGTGTTCAGAGATTTCCTTCACCAGTTTATGATCATGTTCATTGATGACATTCTGGTGTATTCTCGGATTGAGAGGGAGCATGTTGAACACTTAAATTTTGTTCTTCAGACATTGAGGGACCATTAGCTTTAAGCCAAGTTTGATAAGTGTGATTTCTAGTTGCGTGAAGTGAAATTTTTAGGTCACGTGGTGACTGATAAAGGAATCGCGGTGGACCCAAGTAAGGTAGTAGTGGTGTGAGAGTGGGAACAACCCACAAAATAGATAGAAGTTCGTAATTTCTTAGGATTAGAGGGAAATTATCATCGATTCATCAAGGTATTTTTTAAGATTGCGAGTTCATTGATGAATTTGAGTCGTAAAGTGGTTCCTTTTTGTGGGATGATCATTTTCAGTTGGCTTTTGACGAGTTGAAAGATAAGTTGACTTTAGAACTAGTACTTGCACTACCTAATGGAGGAGTATAGTATCTGGTATATACGGACGCATCCTTGCAGGGACTTGGGGGTATTTTTCATTAGGAGGATCGGGCTATAGCATATGCTTCTCGCAAGCGTAACCCCCATGAGAAGAACTATCCCACTTATTACTTGGATTTGGCTGAAGTTGGTTTTACCTTGAGGATTTGGAGTCATTACCTTTAGGGGGAGAAATTCAGTCTATTCACATATCATAAATCACTACAGTATTTGTTTACGCAATAAGATCTTTATATGCGACAGCGTAGATGGTTAGAATTCGTGAAAGACTATCAGTTCGACATTCAGTATCACCCGGATAAGGCTGACGTTGTGGCAGATGCATTGAGCCGAAAACCTATATTAGAGTTGGCGACAGCATGGAAGGCTATATGGGGTGAGATTTGTTAGGCTTATTCAGTTACCAGGGCTTGTATGTCAGCATTAAGAGTCACACCTAATATTGTGTTATGGATTGTGAAAGCGTAGGTAGGAGACCAATTTTTTGAGGAGAAATAATTACTAACACTCGTCATGCTAGTAAATATTTAAATAAAATTTTAAATTAATATTAAATTAATTTATCTCAATTTCATTTAATAAATCCCCAATTTAAAAGCCATAAAAATACGGGGTATTACAAAGGTGTAGTTTGAACGCTGGTTTGATAACTATTGTTATAGGAGAATTCGATTAAGTAAAGATGTTGGTTCCATATTCCTAAAAAATCTAACATACATGATCGTAGCATATCCTCTAGGGTTTGAATTACTCGCTCTGATTGACCATCAAATTTCGGGTGAAGAGATGTACTTAAGTAAAGTTTCGTTCCTAAAGTTGTTTGTAATGCTTGCGAGAATTTTTCAATGAATTCGGGATCTCGATCGAATGTAATAAAAATAGATACACCATGTAATCGTATAATTTCTTTAATGTGGAGTTTACTCAACTGTTGAAAGGAGTCTATGGACTTGACTTGTAGAAAATCAGTAGATTTTGTAAGACGGGGTCCCACTTCCATTAAGGAATAGGGAATGGTTGAAGGTGAAAAAACTTTTAGCACAGGGATCCTACTCAATGAGTTCTAAGGGAGGCTTACGCTTCAATGGGAGACTCGTAGTCCCAGATGATAGGGACTTGAAACATTCCTCTATGACAGAGTCCTATGGGTCGATATTTGCAGTACATCCGGGTGGAGATAAGATGTATCAGGATATGCGTCGACAATATTGGTGGACAGGTACGAAGCGGGATATAGTTGAGTTTGTCTCGCAGTGTTCCATATGTCAGGTAGTAAACAAAGACCACCAGAGGCCATTCGAAATGTTACAGCCATTATAAATTCCGGTGTGAAAGTGGGAAAGCATATCGATGGATTTTATTATAGGGATACTAACTACACAGAGGGGTCATAATACTATATAGGTAATAGTGGATCGGTTGACCAAGATGGCTCACTTTTTTCCAGTTCAAACAGATTATACGATGGCACAACACGCCCAACTTTTCATAGCCGAGTTATAAGGTTACATGAGGTACCGATTAATATTGTGTCCGACAGGCACAAAATATTTGTGTCGCATTTATTGCTAAGTTTCCAAGAGGCTTTGGGAACTAATTTGTGGTTTAGTAAAGCCTATCATCCACACACGAATGGGATGACCGAGCATGTGAATCCGATGTTGGAAAACATGCTCAAAATGTGAATACTTGATTTTAAAGGAAGTTGGGAGGAGTACCTTCCATTGGTAGAATTTTCATATAAGAATTCCAACCAGTCTACTATCAGGATGGAGCCTTATGAGACTTTATATGGCAGACCTTGTCGATTGCACACTTGTTGGTTAGAGGTGGGGATAACAATCTCCTTGGACCTAAAATTATAAAAGATACTTTCGCTAAGATCGAGATAATTTGGGATCCTATACGGATAGCTCAGGATAGACAGAAAAGTTATATAGATGCAAACAGGAGACATATAGAGTTGGAGGTGGGAGACCAAGTATTGCTACGGGTGTCTCCTATGAAAGGGGTTATGAGATACGGAAAGAAATGGAAGCTTGCACCGTAGGAGGGTAGGGTGGGTGGATCATAGATTAGTTTTACCAGAGCATCTACAGAGGATTCATGACGTATTTCATATTTCGTCCTTAAAGAAGTATAAGCAGTGAGATGGGTTATTGGCATATTCCGCTAGAGGAGATTGACTTGCAGCCTGATATCTCGTAGGAGGAGAAATCGATTGTTATTCTGCATCACAGTGAGCGTCAGTTGCGTTCTAAGGTGGTGCCCTTGGTTCATGTTCAGTGGGGACATCACAACGTCGATGAGTCGACATGGAAAAGGGTTGAGGATATGCGTAAGAAGTATCCAGAGCTCTTTATTCCATGTATACCCAAATTTTGGGGACGAAATTCATTTTCAAGGGGGAAGTATGTACTACCCCCTAGTTTTATATAGATATATTTAATTGAATACTTAAATTATGCGGGTGACACATAATTTAATATAGATATATTTAATTGAATATTTAAATTATAAGTGTGACACATAATTTAATTTGTGAAATAATGAGAAATTAAATAAATATTAATTTATAGTGAAACGAATTAATATTTATGTGATTATTTATTTACTAGTGTGCTACAGAAAATAAAATGGAATTAAGTCGTAAGTGAGTAAACGTGACGAAATTTAATATTATCTCAATCGGGACATGCGTGATTAAATTAAAATAGGTTGAGATGGAAAAATATTGTTAAGTGACTCGGGTGATGATTTCGAGTGCACGGTTGATCCGAAATGGATCAAAATAGTCGAAATTGAGTACTTAGGAGTTGTGTTTGGGTCTCGAGGGCTTTTTAAATTAATCGGGACTTATTTAGGTGACTTTTAGGCTTCTTAAGGGTATATGAAAAGCCAAAAATGGGATTTCAATTATAAAATGCAAGGTTTGGGGCATAAGGAAGAGTCATTTCACAAATCCAAAGGTTAAGAGAGTTATACAAAGAGTTAGAGAAAAAGTAAAGAGAATTGAGAAGAAATTTCAAGAGTCTAAAGAAGGAATTTAAGAATTTTTGCAAGAACATTCTAAGGGTGAAGATTTAGGAAGGAAATTCTTGGAGGAGTATCAACATCTTTACCAGATTCAGATCCTACGAACATCAAGGCAAGTAATAAACTTGATATTTAATTTGTTTACGCAATCTTAGTCATATCATAGTCGGGACATACTATGTTTGAGAATAATTCGCACATAAAATGATGAAATTTCGGGGTATGATTTATAATTAAGAAATGTTATAGAATTTGATTTTTGGAGAATTAATGTTGATTGAGATTACTGGATTTTTAAGAGATGATATTGATAGGAAAAATGAGAAATGAAAATGGTTCTGGGATTATGGTAATAAAATGATGATATTCTTGGCTTTAGATGTGAATTTACTTGAATTGAAGATAAAAATGTGCTTTACATTATAAAAGCGATTTGAAACCATGTTTAGGTTTGCTAAGAATCGTTATTAAGGAATTTGAGCTATTCATGTAATGTGTTAATTGCTGAAATTAGTGAAAATTTTGTATTACCAATCAAACTTGTCATTTTTCCCAGAATCGAATCGATTCGTCCCTCTTAGCGAATTGATTTAGGCAGTTAATCGATTCGGGCCAGGAAGTCGATTCGATTCAGACCTGCTGTAAAATTGATAAAGGGTTAAATTTTTATTGGATGATAAAAATCGATTAATGTGTGACATTTAAAAACCCGAAAATGGTTACTTGGAATTAGTGGAAATTGTTATATTACTGTTAAGGCCTTGGAATGAATGGATCTTTGTTCGGGGGTACAAATTAATATATTTGAAAATTAGATTTACACTTGAATAACGGTGATGGAAATTCGGGATTTGGGGCACGGGCTGAGTGATATCCATAATTGATAATTAATAGCAAATAAATTATTTAATTAAGTGAATAATGAATTAATTGCTTATATAATGGAATAATGGGAAATAATGTAATTTATGCCATTAGTGATGGTCAAGCTTAAATAAATTATTGTGGAATATATACATGTGTGGAAATTGTATATATATGCCATTAGTGATGGTATTCTATCTTTTAGCGTGTTGCATTTGCAATTGAAGTTGCAGGTTATTGATATTAGACGCCTTAGTATTGATTCTGTTCTCCAGTATAAACTTTCATTCCCGTCGGACATGGTTTCCATCTTTATTATATTGTTATTCAGAGATGTTGAGTTCCATTATGATGTATTAGACTGAGAATTTGGTTTTATTGTGGATTACTGTATGGATAATTTAGACTGGATTACATGATTCATACATAATTATTATTCTGTCATTATTCATTTGTGAGTGTGATATTTAAATGGTGGAATGTGATATTATTTGTCATTTTGTTTTTATGTTAATTAAAAAGATAAAATTTTAACATCAACTTTTTAAATATTAGGTGATTAGTAAATAGAAGGTTTTCGACAGTGATGCTAAGAATGGACCAACTATATATTCTGTTATAATTTAATAAAGGATCGATCACCCGGTATTTTATTAGGCGGGGTGTTACAGATTGTATCGGAGCATCAGGTTCTGGTGTCCTTAGGATTTGTGCGACTTTACTACGTTTCAGTGTTACGTTCTTTGATATAGAGCTCCATTATAGGATTATTGTATTCATCTTCGTACGTACATTTACGCCCCCCTGCTATGCAGTATAATTAATACAAATCATACGCAAATTCAGTTGAGTTTTGTACGTCGAACAACATAGGATGACCAGCGAGGGCCGTTAGAAGGACTGCATGAGGAAAGGCTTAGTTGAAGCTATAAAGTATTATAGAAAATAGTAAATGTGATAGAAGTAACCATGATTATGCTTCAGATAGATATCACAAAGCGAATCATTAGAGTGTGGTAGTTTCCCTATACACCGTCATAGAGAACGGTGGTTAAAATTTAAGACTCATCCAATATAACTGACAAAGGGATAGGGGGAAGTAGAAGAATTTTTCAAGGATCCACTTATAAAGTTTATTTTGCTTTTGAACATTTTGGAATGGTTTAAATATGTAAATTGATAATTTAGAATTTAAGGATAATACAATAATATGTGTTAACTTAGGCTCCAAGCCAGAGTTTGTCAGAGGAACTATATGAGGAATATTATATGTGAATATACGGATACAGGAAAAAAGTGTGATAAACCAACGGAAGGAGAAAATCCAAAATAGTTTCGTAGGGTGAAGTGCAGTGACACTTCGGCTTTAAGGTTGGATTAATTTTTTCTCATAGGAGTAGTACTACCATATTGGGAGATAGTTACCACATAAGGATGTAGATAAGTAATAAATTGAGAAATGTAGGGTGCAGTTTAACCACAAGTTCTTTCATCTGCTATTCAAATAGAGGTGTGAAGCTAGTTTCTAGACTTTTCACACGAGAGATGAACATAGGCTAATTGTAATGACAAAATTATCCATTTAAGAGGACTTAATAACTGGGGAGGTACGTAATGGAGAGTAACGTTATTAAGCGTAAAAATGGATTCACGAATACGAGTCGCCAATATTTATGGGAAATTAGTCTTGGACGGTGTATAAACATGACGACAACGACATACTTTCAATGTTTATATCAAGGCTTTCATTAGAAGGGATCCAAGAGAGATGGAGAACACAGCCATACAATGGCAAGACTAAAAGTAATTGATAATAGTAATACACCACAGAGGGATACCCCGCAGGGGACTCATTTAAATGATGTAAATCAATGGGAATGTCTACTAAGGAAAGACAGATTTAATTAGAGCCACTTAGGATGACAAAGTGTTCCTCAGGGCAGTTTTGACAATGGGACAACAAGGGTAGTGGTCGAGACCATAACTACCAAGTCTGAAAGAAGGACAATTCTAATATGGCTAATGAGTCCAGAAATAGAGAAATGACATAAAAAGTATCGTATGTGTGTAGAGTAGGGTCACATGTATAAACCTTGTCTATAGCGAGTTAGGGAATGGGAGTAGGATACCTAACATGGGCAATAATTGTAAGAGTTTTTGAATCAATTCGGATGAGAGTGTTATGTCCATAAATCATTTTGACTGCCTGTGCTATTATTGATTAAAAGTGTCCGGTTTATCCTAGGTAAATTGGGTATATTTATGTGACACGAGCAAGTCACAGTACTTCGTTAACACTAAATTCATGCGTGAAAAGGTTTTAGTGGGTGTCTTGTTAGTATTATAAATGTGTTCTTATATTTTACCATTTAGTAGTGGGGGTCATTAGTCCCATCTACAGGAAAGTGGGTATAGTCATTGAGAGGTTATGTTTTAGTGAATTTACTCGTTTCGAGAAATAATATTCGAGTATGATGTTATCTTTGTTTTGGATTGGTTAGCGACAGGTTGAGCGATGGTGGGTTATTACAGCAAGGCTATCGTGTATGATTGTGTTATTTAGTGATATATCACCTGAAAGAGAATGAACTCGCATTTATACTACATCATAGAGGAGACTCCAGAGGTTATAGTTGTTTCATTATATCTAATTCCAGTGTGTAGGAACTGTACTGATATGAGTTGGGGTATATTACGTTTACTATCAAGTGGGGAAATTTATATCATTATTGACTTAGCATGAAAAAACTAATAATAATAATAATAATAATAGCGATGTGTTGTATAAACTCATTTAGTAATGTGGGAGTGGACGGTTAGACTTATGTGTTTGGGGATAACATTTTGGATACTCTAAGTATGTACACTAGATCTACAGATCTCGATGACCGACAAGGCTAGGTAGTAGTGTATCGGGAGGGTTCCTTACTTATATTTTACTTGCGAGACATCCCACGCATGAACCCAGCGAATGTCGAGAGTCGAGAGATGTATTGGTCATTAGAGTATGAATTTATCACTTTAGTTATTATACATGCATGTAGATGAAAACTTGAATTGAGATCTAATCTATGATGAAAGGTCCGTAGATTCGAGTGGTGCTATATGGGGAGCATGGGACATTTTTACCACTAGTCGATAGGTGGGGTCATTTTGAGGAGAACAAAATTATATTCATAGGGTAACTAAAGTTAGTCTTCCGGTATAGCCATGTTGAAAAGGCAGGGTCAGATTTGCACGATGCATGTTACGATTATACAATTGTGTACGGGATATAGGGTGTATAGGTGCCCTGGATATTTTGCTTTTCGGTATCATTTGTGATAATATTGTGAAGGTGTCTATGGGACAGTCAGAAAAATAAGTGGAAATGTAAGAGAGGCTGAATTTCGCTTGAGGATAAGTGATAGTCTGAGTGTGTGTATGTCCCAAGAAAACTCCCACGGCTGAGGCGAGTTGGAAGTTGAGTCAAAATACATTGAGAATAAATTGAGCCTCACTTAGTCAAATGCGTAGATGAATTCGCACATCAATAAGTTGGTAAAAAATCGAATAGGTGGAAAAAGGGCCTAGGAAGTATGCAAGTTCGGAGCCAATGCACTGGCCGAAATTTTTGTCTATCTCAGAATAAGTAAGATGTTCCACATGACATGAGATAATAAGTGAGTGAATTTCGGGTTGAGTGATATATAGTAAAGTTTTCACGTGTACCAATCATACCAAGGTTGGTGTGATACTATCGACCAGAATGATGTGTCAGATTGATGTTTCAATGAGTGGATTAGTTATTAAAATTAATAAAATTCCTTATTAGATTATCAAGATCACGAAGTGGACAGGATTTGCTTTGAGTTACGAAGTAAATTGTTTAGGGAGCAAAATAACAATTATTATATGGAGGTGTGTAATATTACTAGGCAGTGTGCCCAGTATGCTATTAAATGAGACAAAATAAATCGACACAAAGTGCCGCCCAATTTTGATGTAAAATAGAACGAGACCTTTGAGTCCGACCTTGGATAGGAAGTGTCAGGAGGCGATAGGAGCGGAATTTCACCTTGAGCTAGTCATGTCAATCATAGGATGATGTATATTCCGAAGGAGTGATATAAAATGTGGAAAATGCGAGGATGCATGTTTTGAAATTTTGGAGTAATTAGAAATACTAATTACAACTGGTAGGGCAGTATGTGATTAGAATAATATTAACTACTTAGTGATTTTGTGGCTTAATAGAAGAAAATTTCCCGCCTCCCTTTGGATAGTTGTAAAAAGGGAACTAATTAGTTTCTCGGACCCGAGGTGATACATGGTCCGCTGACAATTATTTTCCCACTCCATTTCATTTCGTATAATTCAAAATGTAGTGAGAGTACTTTGGTGTTAACTAAATTTTGATTCCTGATATGAGTAGTCAGTTATGGATGAGAGTGTATTTCGCGAGGAGAGATGGATTTGTACGGCAATAAGGAAATTGCTACATATAGAAGTGAAGTCTTTTCTAACATAGTAATAATATAGCCATGGGAGTATAGACGCGTCTTTTGAGATCTTGTTATCAAATCCATGATTGACTTTCGTGCCATTATATAAGTGAGACCTTAAGCATAAAGGAATACAAAGGCCCCGCCTGTAAGGGCTGAAATGAACTTGTTGCTAATCGTGGGTTATAATGAACAGACCTTTGATTGAAACGGTGCCATTAGTGTATGAATTGTTAATATAACAGAAGACTTTTGTGAGTAACTTTTGAGCATGTCCGAACACAATTGTGTACAAGATTCTGAAGTGATATTATGAGGCATCATAATGCCGACGAGTATATTTACGACCATAAGAATGAGATGCGTGATCAATATCCATAATTATTTTAACAGGTATACCTTATTTTCGAATTTCGGGACGAAATTTCATTATTAGGGGGGAAGTATGTAATACCCCGTAATTTTTAATAATTTTTAAACGTGGGATTAATTTAAATAATGGGAAATTTTTAATTGGAGTTTAATCCGGATTAAAATAAATATTAATTAGCGAGATAAGGGTTGATATTTATTTATATTGAATATTACTTAGTGAATGAGTGATAATAATAATAATGTGAGAATATTAAACTTGTCATGAGTGAAAAATATGACAGTTATGATAAATTTAGTCGAGACGCGTGTGTCAGTCGTGTCGGGACTTAAATTGGAAAATAAAATGTAATTTCATTTTTGTAATTCATATGATCATTTTGAGTACGTCAGTATGTCTGGAAGGGCCAAAAAAGTCAAAATTTAGTACCCGGGGGTTATGTTCGGGTCTCTGGGACTTTTTAGATTAATTGGAACTTATTTAGGTGACTTTTGGGCTTCTTAATGGTAATTGAAAAGTCGAAAACGGGATTGCACTTATAAAATGAAAGGTTTGGAGTTAAAGAAGAGTCATTTTCACAAAACCAAAGGTTAGGAGAGTTATACAAAGAGTTAGAGAGACAGTGAAGAGAATTGAGAAGGAATTTCAAGAGTCTAAGGGAAGATTTGAAGAATTTGTGAAAGAACATACATGGAGTATCATCATCAAAGTGTGAAACAAAGAGAGGGGACTACAATCATATATTTTTTCTTCAACGGATCAGACCTATATTAAAAGGTAAGTGTTTAATCTTGTAAATTTATAGCATATATAATTTCTATAATAGAGTAGGTTGAATTAATTATGAAATTCATGTGATTTGAATAAACTTTAGAAGATATATATCATTATCTTGGGTGAAATTAATATATAATAGGATCCTCCATGTAGGTAGTATGAAATCACGAAATTAAATTAAATCTTGATGAAGAAATTCGGGTTTTGATGGTTGTAATTGAATTGTAGAACAATTTCTTAAATTCGAAGAAGTCTATGAAATTGGATAAATTAAATCGTCGTTTTAGAAATGATATTTTTAGTTTTTACTCCATTGGAGGTCGCCTAGATTGATTGATTGTGATTGTTGTTCTATAATAAGGATATTAGGCCTAACGTGGAGTTAGGTTTACATAAAGTGAGACGAATAAATATTGGGATAATTGATAAAATATCCGTAACTGATAAATGAATGAAAATTCGAGAAGGGTGACGCAGTGATGAGTGAAACTATGTTTATGACCAGTAGTGACGACGAGAATAACTTCTAAAAAAAGATAAAAATAAAAAAATAATGATGGGGTAACTAGGACCCTTAGAGTTGTGTGAAAATTCAAGTAAATACGATGAGAGGTGTAATTGAAATTTAGTAATACGTAGGATATTCGGGAGATAAATATACTACGTATAAGACTTGTGATATGGGACGTGTGTATACCTATTGATTTTATAAGTTGTGTGAATACCTGTTTGTTTAAATAATTATGTGTATGACATACCTACGTTGCTTGCTATCACGGGAGGTTTCGGCGTCAGGGCAGTCATATCTTGATGAGCCTTCTGGGGGATTTTTGACTTGTACCTCAGAACATAGAACCTAAGTACCGGATATCTGTGAGAACGATAGTGTTGACAGTCATATGGATGCATAGGTATGTGCGTATCCCATAGTCTTGGGAACTATGTTCGCCTCCAATATGTGTGCTTTGTATCTATGGTTCGAGTGAGAAACTGAACGAATAGTCCTTTATTTAGTACGTGAGGTACTGGGACATGATAGCAAAGTATGCATGCACCGCAGGTCTCATCCTAGGGGTATTGTAGTAGTATGTATATATATATATATATATATACTGGTGATGTATGCTACTGTGTGTATTTAGTAAATGGTGACATTTAACATAATCTTAGGACGTGAAGGATTAAATATAAGATGAGAAATTATGCTTGACTATTTGATATAAATAAACTGGTAACGTATTGCATGGGCGATACGGGTAAGAACAAAGAGTTAGTTGGTATTGAAATAGACTTGGATTGGAATAGCTAGTCGGCGTAGTATAACCAGGATGGGTTAAATATATACGTCAGGTGTGCACATTAGATGATAGGTGAGCATCTCAACTGAGAGTACGTGAACCTAACATGAATATAGTATTTACAAATTTTGCATCTAAACACTTGCTAAATTTTTTAAACTGTTTTACTCGGGCTCTGACCTATTTTTCTCCAAATCTCTATTCTTTTGTAAACCATTTTAGGTGCCCAGCCAAGAGGACACCATGCTTAGCAGATTCTATCTTTAAGCGTGTTGCAGTTGCGGTGGAAGTTGCAGGTTGTTGATATTAGACGCCTCAGGATTGATTATGTTCTCCGGTATAAACTTTCATTCCAGTCGGATATGTTGTCCAATACTATTCTATTGTTATTCATTGATGTTGAGTTCCATTATGATGTATTAGACCAAGAATTTGGCTTTATTGTGGATTACTGTATGGATAATTTAGACTGGATTGTATGATTCAGACATAATTATTATTCTGTCATTATTCATTTGTGAGTGTGATATTTAATTGTTGGAATGTGATATTATTTGTCATTTGGTTTTTATGTTAATTAAAAAGAAAAAAAATTAACATCAACTTTTTAAATACCGGGTGATTAGTAAATAGAAGGTTTTCGACAGTGACGCTAAGAATGGACCAACTGTATATTCTGTTATAATTTAATAAAGGACTGATCACCCGGTATTTAATTAGGCGGGGTGTTACAAGGGTGCGGTACCAATTTAAAAATGAGTAAATGGATATACATTTATTTATGCATTTTAATTACTTGAAAAATATTTTCAAATGGATTTGGGCTCTGATCCGTATCAAAATTATTTTTGAAACCTTTTAGGTGCATAGCCACAGGGACGCCAAGTGTGATCATCTTCTCGGGTACCGGAGCTGCGACAATTGTGGATTGTTGCAGAGTTTTGATTAGTCGCTTCTATTTTTAAATTCTAGTTCGGGAATCTTTTCCTATTTAGACATGTTTCATAAGATAATCGGTTTATTCCGATTTACGTTTACTTCATTCTGAGTATTATTGTATGGAGATGTATTCCTATGATTTAATCGGAACAGTTTGGCATGTAATAAATTTGCAATTTGATTTATTTATGGTTGTGGATTTAATTTTAAGTTGTGTAGATAATTGTGATTGATGATTATATTGTTGTGTCACGTTAAATAAGATTAAAATTGACACACAACTTCATTTAATAATAAGTGGTTAGTAATTAAATGAATTCGTTAGTAGAGGGTTGGCCACCCGTTATTTTAATAAGCGGGGTGTCACAACATGATATCGGATAATGCTAGTTTCGGAATGGGAGAGGGTGAGATATTGTACCGCCCTATAAGAGATTTCTTATATCTAGATCAGACCATCGCTCCAGGATGCACTATATTCTTGTATAATGCAGGGAAATTTCACTTTCGAAATGGAATGATCTAAATTCTTCCAACTTTTCATGGCATGGATTCGGGGAAGCCAAATCTCCACATCCGTGAGTTTAAGGAGGCATGCTAAACATTTAGTGATTAAGCTTTCATTCAAAATGTCGTGCATCTCAAGCTTTTTCCCTTCTCGCTCAAGGACAAAGCCAAGACTTGGCTTTAGTCTTTAGCGTCGAACTCTATCGGTACATGGAGTGATATGTAATCTAGATTTCTCCAAAAGTTTTTCCCCGCCCATAAGACCAACTCTATTAGAGCTCAAATTCAAACATTCAATCAAAACGATAATGAGCTCTTTGATAGGTGTTGGGAGAGGTTCTACAAGTTGATTAACATGTGACCACATCACGGTTTTGAGAAGTGGAGACTCATATCCTACTCACATCATGGGATTACACTAAGCTCAAAGTAACTCGTAGAAACACTGTTCTCCGGAGAGTTCTTCAGGTTAGATACATATGATATGGAGACCCACTTTAAGTATGTCTCCAACACTACTCAATCTTAGTTAACATCCCCTTCCTCGTTCAGACTTTGCCAATTGGACAAGGAAGCTGAGTTGAAGCTTCAAATAAATCAATTAGCCAAGCGGTTAGACGACGTTATGGAAGCAAGGGGGAGAGATACATCTGTCCCATCTCGAGCTTTAAAGGAGGAGATTTGTTCTATTTGTGAGGTGGGGCATTTAACAAAAGAATGTCCAACTATTTTTGCCTATAAAGTTATACTTCAAGAGCACGTTAAAATGGTGGGAGATTATAAAGTGAACTTTAATAGCCCTCATGGAAATTATTATAATCCCTAGTGGCGGAACCATTCCGATTTCAATTATGAGCAACCGAATGCGTCATTGAATCCTAGTAAACAAGTTGCCCAACAACCACCACCACTCCCATCTTTTCAACAGGTACCACAAATGCAAGCACCTCCTCTTGCGCCTTATGTTATCCCATAACATAAAAGTCTCAATGACACTCTTTCCTAATTTATGCAAACTCAGTCAGTGATCAATGCCCAAAATGATCAAAAAATTTCCGACCTAAAATCATCGTTATCTAAGTTGTAATCCACTTTGAGTGTACAAAAGAAGAGGAAGTTTCCCACCCAAGTCCAATGACTTCCCAAGGTCAAAACTATGTAAGCTATAATCCTGATAAAAATCAAGATCAATATAAAGCGGTAACCACTCTACGTAGTGGGAGATTTGTTGACTTATCACCTCCCCCACAAAACGTACAAAAAGACATGGAGGTTTCACCCGGCACGAAAGAGGCCAAAGATGCCCCCTGAGCGAGAGTGAGAAATAACACACAGTTGGGATATCTTTGAGCGACCTCCCGCCAAAGTATAAAGATTCGAAAGCCCCCGCCATTTCGTGTATCATTAGAGATGGTAAGATAGAGATAAATTTGTTAGATTTAAGGGCGAGTGTTAACATTCTATCCTATTCAATCTATATAAAGCTCGATTTGGGATATCTTAAGCCCATAAAAATCACTCTCCAACTTAAATATCATTTCGTGAATGTTCCTCGTGGGGTAGTTGAGGACGTGATCGTCCAAGTTGACACTTTCTACTTTCCAGTAGATTTTGTTATTTGGGGCACGGAGTCTCCTCCTTATCAAGCCATCATGTCCCCATCATTCTTGTCCGCCCTTTTCTAGATATAGCTAACATGTTAATCAATATGGGTAATGGGAAAATGCAACTAAATTTTAGGAACGTGACGCTTGAAACGAATATCTTCAATATCACCAAGCAAATGGGTGATGAGGACGATCTACACAACACGAATCTTATAGAGGTGGTAGTACAAGAGAATTTTGAGGGTAATAATTTTAAGGATCCACTTAAGGAATGTTTAGTGATGACTAGAGAAAGTATTCCAAGTTTGATCATGAGTTGAGTATGATGAGGGAGATTTCAGATGAGGGCGAGATTGAGGACGACGTGAGAGATGTGAGTTGGGTCTCGCGATTCGAGGAGTTACCACCGAGAGAATATTATGAGTTTCCCTTCGTATTTAAATTTCCTAAACTCGAGTTGAAGAAGATACCTTCCAATGTTAAATATGCTTATTTTAGGGAGGATGTGACATATCCTGATATTGTCTCCTCTAGCCTAGATAAAGAGCAAGAATGGAAGCTCTTGGCAATATTGAGGCAGCTCAAAGGTGCTTTTGGTTGGTTTATTATGGATTTAAGAGGTATAAATCCCTTGATTTGTACCCATAAAATCCACTTAGAGGAGGACGTGAAACCCTCTAGGGAAATGCAAAGAATGTTGAACCCAATTATGAGAGACGTGGTAAGAACGAAAATTATTAAATCGTTAGATGTGGGCATCATCTATCCCATCTCAAATAGTAAGTGGGTTAGTCCAATCTAATTCATAGAAATCGGGAATGACCGTGGTTGAGAATGATAAGGGATAACTTGTTCCAAACATACCACCATTGGGTAGCGCATTTGCATTGATTACTGAAAACTCAATATCGGCTCTAAGAAATATCATTCCCTTTGTCGTTCATGGACCAAATGCTCGAGAGAGTGTTGAGTTACAAAAGGAGTAGTTCTATGCCACATAGTTTCATCCAAGGGGATATAAGCTGATAGAGAAAAAATTGACATCATTATCGAACTCCCCCTACCCAAGTCATTCAAAGACGTGTGCTCATTTTTAGGAAACGCATGATTCAATTATAGGTTTATTAAGGACTTTAGCTCCATTTCTAGACCCTTTAGTAACTTACTTGTTAAAGATTCCACATTCAAGTGAAGCGAAGCGTGACAAGAGGCATTTGAGAAATTAAAGAGTATGGTCGTCTTCGCTCCCATCATGGAAGCTCCGAATTGGAGCCTTATATTCGAGCTAATGTGTGATGAGAGTGACTTTGCGGTAGGTTTTTTTTAGGTCAACGAAGAAATAAGAAGGACCATGTCACTTACTACGCTAGTCAAGCTTTAATCGAACCGCAATTAAACTACTGCACCATATAGAAAGAGTTATTTGCGATGGTATTCGCCCTTGAAAAATTCCATTCATATCTTATCGGGTCTCCCATCATACGCTTTACCGACCACACAAAACTTCAATATCTCCTTTCCAAGAAGGATGCCGATCCGCACCTCATTAGGTGGATCTTGCTACTCTAAGAATTTGATTTTTCCATAAAATATAAGAAACGAGTAGAAAATATCGTAGTTGACCACTTGTCTAGGCTTTCGTCCGACGTGCCTCAAGATCCTGTACCCATAAATGAATGTTTTTCGAATGATCAACTTTTTTCCACTTCCTCTCTACCTTGGTTTGTGGACATCGTGAACTATTTAGTGACGGGGGCTATTCCCTCCGATTGGACTTCACAAGAGAAGAGGAAGTTTTTCACTTGGTCGCGCATGCTCTTTTACGACGATCTTTATTTACTTAACCATTGTGCATATCAAATAATCCGTAAGTGTTTATCAAATGATGAGATCCAAAGTGTCATTCGATTTTGTAATTCAAAAGCATGCGAATACCATTTTTCACAAAGAAGATAACCGTAAAGATTCTTCAATATGGTCTCTATTGGCCCACTATCTTTCAAGATGTGAACGTATTTTGTCGATTATGCAAGAAATGTCAAAATATGGGTGCTATTACTAGATGCGGCATGCTACCTGTAAGGACACAAGTCTCCGACTGAGTCTTAATGTAGTGTTGTCTCAATTTTGGATAAAAATATTTCAGTCATAGGATAGTGTTCATGTGTATCCATCCAAGCCTATGATGTGTTAGTTGAAGACGTAGCGGCGAAGATTACAAAACTTCATCATATGCCGGGTTTAGTGTGCCTCGTTTCTTCGTCAACAACAATGTTCCAAAGGTATGAATGCATTATACATATATATATATATATAGGAGCTTTGAAAATTTATTGGGTGTAATTTATAAAAAAAAATTATAAATTGTTTTAACGAATTTGCGTTTCTCAGAAAATATTTTTTAGAACTTGTCATAAAAAGTTTTGGACTTCAAATGAATATTTTATTTTTTGATTTTCTGGCACGTCGTTCGAATCACACTGGAATCTCGTTCGAACGAGATTACCATATCGTTCGAACGAACTGGCATCTCGTTCGAACGAGATTACCAGGTCGTTCGAACGAGACTTCTAACAAAATTCCTTTCTCACGTCTGGAACATCGTTAGTGAATTCGTTCGAATGATATGCCGTTCGAATGAAAAGTCGTTCGAAAGAGATTTGGCGGGAACGGGTATTTTGGGCGTTTTTGACGATTTTCCCACTTTTCCCATTTCTTTTCCCCACTATCTTTTGCCAGATTTATTAAGTGCGGGAACCAACATTTTGGAACTAACTTTTTCACATACTACAATCTCCAAGAGAGAGTTTGAGAGCAAAAATTCCAAAAATAAAGAGTTCAAGCTTTCAGTGTTTGTTTTTGAAGAAAATTCCAAAAACACTTTTGTTTCACCCAATTGTTTAGTTTATCCAAGTTCCTTAATATATATACTTTGCTTAGAGTTTTTGGCACCGATTTTATCTTTATCGTTTGAAGAGTGTTTGGGTTTACTTTTACATCCCACAAAGAAGAAATTCGTTGTTTCTTGCTACGGCATTCACATATGGTGAAAGGCACCGTGTGTGGTTGATGGGTTCCTAAAAGTCCGATCGGTGGATTCCGAGACTGTGGTGGAGCTCCATGGTTATTCGCTAGGCAGAGGTGTGTACAAGAAGGAGCGTCGGGACTTGGACGGAGTCAAGTCGAGTGTTGTTAGTCATACTATCTTGTATTTGTAATACCGTACTTAGTGGATTTGAGGCTAGGGTCGTCCGAGGTTTTTTTCCATTGTGGGTTTTTCCTCGTACATCGCGGCGTAGTGTGACTGATTTACTTTTATCTTGCAAAATAACTTAGAACGCATGCTTAGGATAATTCAAGATAAATTTGTATTTTATTGTCACACTTAATTAAATTGGTGCAAATTCAATTTGGGTAAATGTTAATTTAATTCAAGTCATTAATTTTATTGGATAAAATTTGGTTTGGCCTAATTTGCAAAATTGAATATTTATTTGTTAGGCAAATTTCTAGGACTTGGGTTGAATTAATATGTTTAAGTGAATAATTAATTTGTTATTTAATTTAATGTCACTTTGAGTTAAGTTTAATTTCAATTTGAAAGAAATTAAAATTTGGGTTTATGTAAAATTTGTTGAGCCATCTTTATTCCGCATCTAAAAGGAAATTACTTTTATTAAGATTTTAAAATTTGGGGGTCATCAATTTCCAACAAGTGGTATCAGAGCGGGATCGCTAAATTATTGCGTTTAAGATCTTTTTAAATATTTTTGACTAAAATGGAATTTTCCCTATATTCAAAATTTCCTGTTTTCGATGGTTCCAACTATGCGTATTGGAAAGCGCACATGAAATTGGCACTTAGGTCTATCGATGAGAGGGTTTGGTTGTCATTCGTTAATGGGTGGTCCCCACCTACACATTTAGAAGATAATGAGTGTGTTCCCAAACCCGCCGATAGATGGACTGAGAATGAATTTAAACTTGCAAACTTTAATTCTCGAGGTTTAAATGCCTTGTTTAACGCGGTCACACCGGATGAATTTCGACGCATCATGACGTGTGAAACAACTAAATAATCTTGGGATATTTTACAACTCACTCATGAAGGAACTAGTGTCGTAAAAGCTTTTAAACTCCAAAACCTCACCACTCAATTTGAAACCATCAAAATGAATGAAAAAGAAACATTTGATGAATTTTATGCTAAACTTTTCGATATAGTTAATTCATATTTTAATTTGGGAGATAAAATACCCCACAACCAAGTAGTAAGGAAAATTTTAAGGTCCCTACCCGATAGATTTATTCCTAAGGTGACTGTGTTAAATTATTTACCCACTTTAGCCTCTACGAAATTAGAAGAGCTCGTAGGTGATTTACAAACCTATGAACTAGACATGTTTCACTTTAAAACTGAAAAGAAAATAGATAAGGGCGTTGCTTTGAAAGCCCTAAAGGAGGAAAAACAAGTAGTAGAGAGTGAAAGTGAGAGTGACTCGGAAGATATGGTTATGTTTGCTAGGAAGTTTTGAAAATTTCTTAAATTTAACAATGATAAATTTAAAAATGATTTTAAGAAATTTAAAAAATCTAATCATGACAAAGCCGAGAAGATCCCTAAAACTTTTAATGAAAATATAAATAGGGATGAGTCAAATAGGTATTATGGTTGTGAAGGGTATGACCATAGGGCAAAAGAGTGCCCCACTAAACTAAGGAGAGAGGGTAAGTAACCAATTTCTTTTAATGCAACCCTTAGTGATAGTGATAATGAAGAGGGATCCGATTCCCCCACTGAGCCCAACTTTGTGCCTTTTATGGCTAGTTAAGTGAGTGATAGTGAGCACTCATCTATTGATGAAATTTTAACACATGACACTTCCAAGCTCAAAGTTTATGATTCCCTTATTTTTTATGGTAGTGAGAGTGGAGAAGAAAGAGAGAGTGAAAGTGAAAATGAGGTTGATGTGAGTGAACTTCAAATTGCGTTTCAAGAATTATTTAAAGAATCTATTAAATTAAAAAGAGCAAATTTGAAGTTAGAAGCGAATTAAAGGGAGCGTGTCAAGGTCGTTGATGATAGTGGGTTGATTGAAGACCTTAGGACATGAGAGAGAGCTCTTCGAGAGAAGCTTGATTATGTAGAAGGCGAGAGAGATAGCCTTAAGGGATTAATGGAATCTTTGAAAAAGGAGCTTCTTGCGTTTGAAGAGCCTAATGTTTTATTAGAGTCTAACATTTTAAAATTAGAAAATAAATTAAAAGACTCTAGTAAAGTCAAATTTGATTTGGAGTGTCGTTCGGAGAAACTAGATAAAATCTTAGGAACGGTCCAAATTAAAAATGAAACTTGTGGTTTAGGCTCCGATACTTGTAATGAATCAACTCATAAAGCCCAAACCAATGTTTTAGGAGAATCCTCTAGGAACAATGCTATAGATCATTCCTTATGTAATTATTTCCTCCGAGTCTTTAGGTGTTCACATTGTGGTCGAAAAGGTTAATTTAAGAAATTTTGTTTTGATCTTAAACGAGGTCCTAGAAAATCCCTACGTAAGGCAACCGAGGTAGCCAAGATTCCTACATCCCGAGATCGTCATTCATCATTAGTTTGGGTTAGGAGATCCGACTTGGTAGCTTTACAAGACAGGATTTTTTATTCTCATTTACTTTCACATGCTTCCTCCCTTGCTAAATCTAAAGGTTGAATGTGTTAGTTGTTTGCAAACTCTAGCTTTTTGCGCCTCATATTATATATCATTGTTAGGTGTATGCATGTTTAGTCATTTTCTACTCTATACTCCATGCTTAATCACATGCTAGAATAATGATTTTTTTTTATCTTTTGTATTATAGCTCTTTAATTTTAGTTTGCATTAAATGAAAAATACAAAAAGATTTTTTTTTATCATTTGTGTTTTACCATTTTAGTAATTTAAGATTAATAAAAAATACAAATGATTTTTGCTTGTCTTTTGAGTACATATTTTTATTTTTGGTTAAAAATTGTCAAAAACTCAAAAAGATTTTTTGTGTGTGTATTTTAGTTTGACACACTCTATATGGTATACACTTGTGTTAGAATCCTTTCTTTTTCGCTTCCATGTGGCTAGAACTTTTTGTTTAGATTTTCAATCCTTACAATATTCTTTACCATGCTTACATGGAGTAGTTGGATTTTGTGTTGCTTAAATGGATTCTATTTTTATATGCCTCAATTCACACATGCACGAGCTCACTTGAATTTTAACTTCATATTTATATTTGAGCTTTGTGAGGTGTTCTCCTACCAATCTAGTCATCTACATGTTATGTGACCTAGGAGGACTAGTGCATGTTAAAATCCGTTGCACGTGAGATTTGTGTGAGATATAAAAAAATGATTTATATAAATGTGCACGGGGAAGGGCTCCGAAAAGAAAAAAAATCATCCTTTGCGAGTAAGCCACCGTTTGCTTGGACCTAAATATATACGTGGTCCAAAGGCCTAAAAGAATAAAATATGGCATTAAAAAGAAAAATAATTGCCAAGGCCTAGTTTTTATTGATATATTCATTCAAAAATAATATATGCTTATTGAGGGAGATTGGATGGTATATCAACGGTTTGCACAATGTCCATTTATCCTAGTTGTACTTTCAATGTCATGACTCTATTTGTTTGTAGAATCATCAACATTCTAGGCTTGTATTCATTGTGTATGTTTGTTCATTAAGTTCAATTTATATTGTCACATGAGGTTATATTTAAATGTGATGAAGTTTGTAATCAATTGAGAACTCCGTGAACATGTTTTAAGTGATTGGGTCTAAATTTTATTGTTACTAGTTCACACCCCTACACTTTCGTTTCAATATGACACATTTTTGCCATACGAGTGTGAAAAGCTTATTTTATTTTGTGTCGTGTGTGGTATTTATACCTAGTATATGTACGTGTGCGTTAATGATATTTATTATGTTCTCATATACGAGGTATTCTATTTGTCTTTGCCTTGCTTTCTAGTCCATCTATGCATCTACTTCATGATTGGTATCTATCTTGTTGCATTCTTTATTGATATCACATGCTTAATACTTTATGTATCATATTGGTATCATTTTCTTGCATCTTAATTGGTATCCGTTATTATTTGTTGGATTAGTTATAATTTTGTTGCCCATATGCTCTCATGCTCTTATCACTCTAAGCTTCATGTTTAAATTAGCTTTTATCCTTTGTCTATTCCTGAACAAAAAGGGGGAGAATGATAGGGGAGAAATGGTATCTAATCCTATTGTAATCGTATCTTAGTTTGGGAGATTTAACTTAGGGGGAGTCGCGACCTTCTTAGGTAGATCACAGTTGATAAAGGGGAGAATTAATTTAGGGGGAGTATTTATTTTATGCATTTAATTTTCTGTGATATTCCATATGCGTTTGATAGTTTATTTAAGTGTGCAGAAATTCTTCTAAATGGTAACTTTCATCTTCGGCAATGATATTGATCCTTGGGTTGTGAGTCAAGCTATTGTATTTTTATTTTGGGCGGGATATTTTTTAAGTCTAGTAGAGCTTGATGGCCCTTTAGGATTTTTTTTTTGTTTTTGTTCCGGAATAGTCAAAGGGGGAGATCTGTAAGGACACAAGTCTCCAATTGAGTCTTAATGTAGTGTTGGCTCAATTTCGAACAAAAATATTTCAGTCATATGATAGTGTTCATGTGTATTCATCCAAGCCTATGACGTGTTAGTTGAAGACTTAGCGGCCAAGATTACAAAGCTTCATCATATGTCGGGTTTAGTGTGCCTCGTTTCTTCGTCAATAACAATGTTCCAATGCTCCTAAGGTATGAATGCCTTTTATATATATATATATATATATATATATATATATATATATATATAGGAGCTTTGGAAATTTATTGGGTGTAATTTATAAAAAATTTATAAATTGTTTTAACGACTTTGTGTTTCTCAGAAAATATTTTTTTGAACTTGTCATAAAAAGTTTTGGACTTAGAATGAATATTTTATTTTCTGATTTTCTGGCACGTGGTTCGAATCACACTAGAATCTCGTTCGAACGAGATTACCATTTCATTCGAACGAACTGGCATATCGTTCGAACGAGATTGCCAGGTCGTTCAAACGACACTTCTATTGAAATTCCTTTTTCACCTCTGGAGCATCGTTAGTAAAGTCATTCGAACGAGATGTCGTTCGAACGAGATTTGGCGGGAACAGGTATTTTGGGCGTTTTTTACAGTTTTCCCACTTTTCCCACTTCTTTTCTCCACTATCTTTTGCCAGATTTATTAAGTGCGGGAACAAACATTTTGGAACTAATTTTTTCACATACTACAATCTCCAAGAGAGAGTTTGAGAGCAAAAATTCAAAAAAGAAAGAGTTCAAGTTTTTAGTGTTTATTTTTCAAGAAAATTCCAAAAACACTTTTGTTTCACCCAATTGTTTAGTTTATCCAAGTTCCTTAATATATACCGTTTGAAGAGTGTTTGTGTTTACTTCTACATCCCACAAAGAATAAGACTTGATTTTTGCTGCGGCATTCTCATACGGTGAAAGGCACCATGTGTGGTTGATGGGTTCCTAAAAGTCCAATCAGTGGATTCCGAGACCGCGGTGGAGTTCCGTGGTTATTCGTTAGGCAGAGGTGTGTACAAGAAGGAGCGTCGGGGCTTGGACGGAGTCAAGTCGAGTGTCGTAAGTCTTACTGTCTTGTACTTGTAATACCGTACTTAGTGAATTTGAGGCTAGGTCCGTGGGAGGTTTTTTTCCATTGTGGGTTTTTCCTCGTACATCGCGGCGTAGTGTGACATATTTACTTTTATCTTGCAAAATAACTTAGAACGCATGCTTAGGATAATTCAAGATAAAATTTGGTTTCATTGTCACACTTAAATAAATTGATGCTATTTTAATTTGGGTAAAAGTTAATTTAATTCAAGTGATAAATTTTATTGGATAAAATTTGGTTTGGCCTAATTTGCAAAATTGGATATTTATTGTTAGGCAAATTTCTAGGACTTGGGTTGAATTAATTTGGTTTGAGTGAAAATTAATTTGTTGTTTAATTTAATGTCACTTTGAGTTTGTTCAATTTTAATTTGTAAGAAATTAAAATTTGTTTTATGTTGTTTAGTTGAACCATCACTATTCCGCATCTCTAAAAAGAAATTGCTTTTTGGTAAAATCTAAAATTTGGGGGTGATCATTCCTAATGCTACCTTTGACCCATGTCCTTGTTATTGAGATGTTTGACGGTTGTGACATCGACTTCATGGGACCCTTTCCTCCCTCTTTTGGCTTTATCTACATCCTTGTTACTGCAGACTATGTGTCTAAATGGGTAGAGGTCATAGCTACACGCACTAATGACAGTAAGGTGGTGGTAAATTTCATTCATGAACATATACTTTCTTATTTCGGTGCTTACAAAGTCGTCATTAGAGACAATAATTCACACTTTTGCACTAAACCGTTCGAGAAGGTAATGACAAAGTATAGATTTATCCATAATGTTGGGATAACTTACCACTCGCAAACAAACAGACAAATCGAGCTATCGAATCGAGAGATCAAAGACATACTCAAGAAGACCGTTAATCCCAATCGTTAGGATTGATCTATCCGATTACTCGATACACTATGGCCTTATCGGACTGCTTACAAGAGCCCTTTTGGGATGTCTCCATTACACTTGGTGTATGGCAAGTCATGCCATATCCCCGTCGCACAAGGCATTTTGGGCTATCATAAGATTGAACTTTAATTTGGATAAAGCCGATGAAACACAGAAGCTTCAATTAAATGAATTGGAAATGATACGTAATGATGCGTACGAGAGCTCCTGAATCGTGAAAGAATGAATGAAACTCGCACATGATCAGAACATTAAACGCGCCCATGGAGATTTTGATGAAATTTTGACGAAAAAGTGTATTTAGGTTGAATCCCGGGAGATTTTTAGGAAGCCCACCACCTGTGCCCGAAAGAAGGTGGAAATTGCAAGGAAAATGGGAAAACATAAAAAAAGTCACTTCAGAAAATCAAACCCATTCGCTCAAAAATTGAACCCTCAACAAGAGATTTGGTTTGGACAGAACTAAAAATCGAATCAGTTTGGTTTCTGAGCGAACCAATTTGGTTCCCCATGTGAACCGATTCGCTTTTTTGAAGAGGCTGCTCGAATTTGTCACTCGAATGTTGTCACTTCCCTCTCATCTTTTCACCTTACCTCCACCCAAACCCTTTCCTATTCCTTCCATACACAAATTTACTCTTAAATACACTACCTTTATCTTCCAAACCTTTCACCAACCAAACCCAATCTTTCCCCCCAAACCAAACAATTCATTTTCCCTCCCGTTCTAACCTATAAATACCCCATCTCACCTCTATTCCTTTTCATACTTACAATTCTCCCAAATTATCATCCCAGAATCTCCAAATTATCATCCCAAAATCTCCACGGCCCCCGAGAAATACCTAAAAAATATAACTCAACCGACATGCAAGAAGGCAATGAGAATGGCATGTTCCGTTCTCCCCAAGAACGGTATTGGTGTCATGCATATTTTGGCGCTCGTCGAAATTTATTTATCGAGCGATGCATTGTTTAGGACGATCTACCCGAGAATTTTATGTTCCTTTTCTCTAAATTTGAGTCGCACAATTAGTACACCCGTGACCAGGACCAGGTCTACGAGCATATTTCTTGACAATTTTACAGGACCCTAGTCCACATTTTCGATGGCAACGATGCTGTATATTAACGGATTTTTATCCTTTTCTCACTAAAAATCATCAAAAAAAATATAAGTGGCAGGTGTGAAATACTAACAATCCTACACATATACATACCACCGAAAGGACATCCTACAAATCGAGCTCTTTAGTCGATCGGCACCCGAGACACCAAGGAACATCGAGACATTTCCATTCGGGTGACTACCTCCTCGGACCTGATTAGAAAATCTCATTACGTGTGGGACAATTTTGTAAACAAATAACGATTCCGCTATTCACTTGCGACATGAAATTTTTCTATACTTTTGTTTGACACCGCGGCTAAGATTAGCCTACCGCATATATACTTTGACGAGATCACGAATGCGGCATATGACTCCAGGGTATAACTTCTTTGTCGTATGGCCATTTTATCACCTCCTTGTGTTTAAAGGCGGTAGTCGAACTATGGGGTGACAAGGCTAGGGCGCCCAAGCCTATCAATGAAACCTCGTCAAATAGGAGCATGCAAGAGGCCCGTAATCAACCCTCTCCTCCCACACCTATTTTTTAGGATGTTGAAATTAATAAGGTAAGAGAAGGAGGAAAGAATACCGAAGAGGAAATAAATATTGGCGGGGACGTCGGCCCTAATGAGCAAAAGGATGACGATCCGACATATCCAGATTTAGAGGAGGATTTTGATGAGCAAGCATACGAGACAACGGTCATAAATAGTCGTATAGACCACCTCGAGTCTTATTAACGGTTTCCTCGTGGAATATCGCCAAAACTAGGATGATTTTCGGATCGACTACTGCCAAGACACAACGATGATGATGCGGCTTCAAGACGATTTATATAGGCTAAGCTTGGGCCCAGGGGAGATTTGCCTTCTTATATCATGGATCCCTATGCTCGGGATCCAAATTCTCACGGGCCATCTCATTGAGTATATTTTAGGTATGCACCATTTATGTAGTTTCTTTGCTTTATTTGTTCTAACTTTAAGAAACTAGTAATATTTACTCTCGCTTATAAATAAAATTTATGTCGTGTTCATATAGTGTTATTGTTGCATTCTAAATAATGTTTGTTTTACATTTCTCACCTACTTCTTTCCTTATTTGGATTTTAAATCTTCACATTGAGGACAATGCAAAGTCTAAGTTAGGGAGGATACAAGTGCGTCTTTTAAAAACTTCACAATTTTAAAATACCCAAAAAAAATTGAAAATTTTCAAAAACCTAAAAATATGGAAATTTTTCAAAAATTCAAAAATATTTTTTCCAAAATAAGTAAAAATTGGAATTTAAAATCCTTAAAAACATCACAAATTAATTGTTTCAAATCTTAACTTTTAAAAATTCTACGCACTGAGCCAAAATTGATCTAAGACGGAAATCGAACGAAAATTGACGACTTATACAAATAAATGTGGAGATTTTAACTTGGTGAGAGCTTTGTGTCATTCCTCATTTTCAAGTAATTTAAATCAAAATAACTCAAACTTTCATTCAGTGGTAAATTCGCCGTAGATCTCAAACTCATTGTTTTGATCAGTTACGGGAAACGAGTGGAGATTTTATTTTGAAAACGCGCCTAAAAATGTCTCGAAAATAAAAATAATAATTAATCTTGAGACGCATATGGTAATTAGATTGTTGATTGGACACATGAAGTTAGGCCATCGTTTGTTAACCAAAAAACTATTAGCCATAAAAATTCCACCAAAATACCCAACTTTTGAAAGCCAAATTGTGCCAAAAATCACATCCCTTTCATTTGTTAAATCGAAAAAATCTAAATTGGTCCGAAGTTGTGAAGATAAAAAAATTCAGAATTTTAAGTCCATCCGGTACAGAAAAAGGGAAGAAAAACAGAAAAATGCTCAAACGAAAAAAATAGAAAAGAAAAAAATAGAAAAATGAGCAAAAGTCAGAAAAAGTACCAAAGAACCTTCACAAAAAAAATTATAACTCCAAAAAATTTCATTACTCCCCAAAATACCCCTAAACTGGAGAAAGTTCGGACCAAGTCCGAAGAGCAAAATCTATCACCGCGTGTAGAGCTAAAAAACACAAAAATATAATAACGAGAGAAATCGGTGCGAATAAATACCGACGTTTTTCCATTTTGCGACCCTAATCCGTTCATGAGATCTTTTCACTATAAAAATTTTTGTCTTTCAATTTATATATGTGAACTCATGTCCATTATATTTTCTCTTAATTTCATGCACATCGAGAGAAAAATCCACTATCCAAGTGATTTATTTGTGAGTGCACCATGTGATAAATTGAATCGAAGTGAAATTTTAAAAAGTAACATGATGATCAATCGGTGAAGGTTAACAGTTAATTCTCGACTTTGCACACACACTCTATGAATTGAGATTTATCAAATAAATTTTTGCAATTAATTTTTATGGAATTTATATTGTACGGTTTTTTATTATTTTGAGTCATACCATAGGGTACAAAATGAATTTTGTGGGTAAATTCACTCCAAATCCTCACGAGACACCACTCGTCCTACTAGGATAACTTAGGGGTTTAATGGCTTGTTGCATACGCAAAATGCAATCGTGTGCTCACTAAATAGGTATCATATCCTTTATTCAATAAGTATTATTTATGGACCCTATGTTTGATTCTTTTAGATTGTTCAGGACTAGCAACGTTCTAAGCTAAGGGGTTTGATGTGGTACGAATATTCCATATTTATCCCGTTAATTTGGTGTTTTTATGGTCCCGAACATCACATTTGTCCCGTAATTAGCTCAAATTTATTGTAACAAACCTTTTTGACAAGTGTTTCTTATTTTGTGTATTTCTTATGCATTGTAAAGGTAATTTATCCAATTGGACGGAAGAGAATAGCACAAAATAATGATAATAATGCGAGAAAGGATAGTTGAGGGCAAAATGGTAATTTTTTAGCCAAAACTCGAAGAAGGATCCAACATGAAAGTTGAATATCTCCAGTTCACGAGAACATAGGAAGAAATGACAACTCATTTTGAGTTACGGCGAATTGAAGTTGGAGAAAAGTTCAAGGATAGAAACTGCAAATAATGAAAATGCAATTCAATTACATGCACAAAAATTGGTACCAAATACATAACCGGTTATATTGTGGAGCGAATCGGTTCTCTTGTCGAATGGGTTTGGTCCAAAATTATTTTTTTTGGCTCATGGGTTCGGTTTTCGGTGGGATTTCTTATCTTTTTCTATTTTATAGCTAGAGTTGTCAAGGTTCATGTTTAGCACTTTGGCCATTTTTTTGCCCTTATATGAATTTAGGGGTCTAAATAAACATAATTTACACATTATTAAGTGGGGATTTCTTCTATAATCATTAGAAATTCAAGAATTCATCATTGCACATCAATAAAATTCAAGTCTTGCAATTTTCGAATTTCCTACTTGGTGTGAAGTTGTTTATTCTTACAAATTAATTTCTTCTCAACTGATATTTAAATTCAACTCTTTACTTCTTAATATTTCAATATGAATGCTTGCATGATTAATATGAATTGCGTATAATTAAATTCCATGTCTAGCTAAATTATTCATAGGTTGGGAAACATGAACCCAACCTAGGGCTTTCGACTTTAATTGTAAAATTTTCCATAATTAAATAATTAGTTTCTAGAGTTTGATATATTGATCGGGACTATTAGTGTAGGCCTCCTAACTCAATTCTTGCAAAGTAACCCGAGTGCTTGAGGATGTATTATATGTGTCGGTGAATATATCATTCGCGCTTATTAATTTGTTGATCAATTATCGCGTGGGTTCATGCCCAAATATATTTAGTGCTTCAAATAGATTTGTTGATTTTCTTTTAATTAATTTATAGAATTTTATATTTATCCTAAGAACTCTACGGTTTAGGGGGTTGTATCCAAACCTCACTTTTCAAAGTTATTTCAACACCAAAAAATTTCTTCATTTTTAATTAGTTTAATTTGTAATTTTATAATTTAATTTGCTGAGGTAATTAAAATTTACTTCACGTAAGAACCATCACCTTTTATTTTCTTTTACGAATTGAAGCCTAGATTTAGGAAACGAACCTCAATTTCCTCGTTAGCACACTATTCCCTGAGGATTCGAACCCGTCTTACCGGGTTTATTACTTGAACGATCGAGTTGCACTTAAGTCGCAGGTACACACGCCGCACATATTTTTTATTGTTCGTCAAGTTTTTGGTGCCAAGAGATAAAGCTGGGCCAAACCCTACTATAATGTGACAACCCGCTCCAAATAATAATGGGTGGCCAGCCCTATACTATAATAAATCAGGTATCTCAGATGGTACAATCTCAACATCAACATACAACACTATAATATAAGGCTAACTACCCATAATCATTAAAAACGAATTGTCAAAAATTTTAAACTTTTTATTTAACAACAACAACAAAACCAATAATGCAACTCAACCCACAATAAACATCTAACTATGATGAGTGATAAGTGCAAACTCCAATAAAATAAAGGAGTACAAAATAATGTACAAATAAAATCTCAACAATAAAGTACCCGAATATGCTGTCGAGTAACAGACAATACAATCATCTGATAAATGAAATATGAAAGTGTTAATCTACAACTCTTGAATACTAACTCCATATACAACTGAATCCTAATCTAGATATACAAAGATAGGAATCGACTAAAACAAAGTGCCGCAACAGTCCGCTACTGCCACAGCTCCGCAAATCCTGAATGGAGGAACATCAAAGGCGTCCTTGCGGAGGAACACCTGAAGTAGTACAATATATACATGGAGGAAGAAAATATAAACGGGTCAGAGCCCGAGTTTGAAAAACATTTTATAGCAAGTGTATTAAAATGCATAATAATTATAAATGCATTATTACATGATTTAGTTGGAATCGAACTCTCCATAATAATTCAGCTCACCTCTCATCTAAAGCGCGCACTAACCGTATGCACGTGATCTCCAAATGGATGTCCGATTCTAATTTAGGTAAGAGGATTCTAACTTAAACCCAAAAGAAGTATTTAAGTGAAATCATCTAACCTATCTCCCAATACATTTGTTTTCATAATTTATAAGTTATATACATTAACTTTAATGTAATAGTTATAATTATCTTTATAATGTTCATTTGTTGAACATATAAAGTTACATGATCCAATCATGTCCACATCATCACAATATATCAACAATCTCATTTACTAGAATTTTATATTCTAGTGATGCCCTTATAAGGCATGAAACCTTATATATAATTATTATATGAGTTATTAGCATCAAGAGTTAAGGACTAAAATCCTCCCGATTCTCAATACGGCGCTGCGTTTCGTGCGTGGGACGTCTCGCCGAAGCGAAATCCAAACAAGGACCCCCCCCCCCCCCCCCCCCCCGTTACACTACTCCTGACCATATCGATCCTCGGGGCTCATTATGCCCTCAATGCAAGATGCATGTAACCCAAATGATTATTATCCAATTTTAATTAATTAATATTCCCAATTCTCAACAGTACACAGCGTTTCATACGTGGGACGTCTCGCCGAAGCGAAATCCAAACAAGGAACCCCCCCGTTACACTACTCCTGGCACTGTCGATCGTCGGGATAGGTGATATATATATATATAGATAGATAGATAGATAATTATGAGCATTAAGGACTAAACTTATCCCCAAGTTCCAACATTACACTGCGGTTCGTGCGTGGGACGTCTCGCCGAAGCGAAATCGAAGCAAGGAACCCCCCCGATACACTAATCCTGGCAATGTAGGTCATTGAGGTCCATTATGCCCTTGACACCCAAATACAAACACAAGCAATAATAACCATCCAACCGAGCTATAACTCGAAGGACGCAGGCTCACATGCTATCATCTTCCAGTTGCCCATATACGTAACAAACTGGGGCCACCTGGTGGGGTTCAACGACACCCACCTCGTGATCTACTCACGCACACAACATCCGGGAAGCGGTCATAGTTCCTAACCGGCAAGTGAGAGAGACACATACCCACGACCTCTCACCCCCAAAATAAATAAATGTATATATATATGTCATTTGCTGACCTCCAATGACGACTATGACCTGGGGAATATCCACATCCTGCTTTTCTAGTCAGAATGCTCACCCTCTACGCACGAAACTTCCCAATGATAGCAAGGAGGGGGTATGCTTAACATGTATATACACCATCATATAAGGTATACATACATCCCACATAATAAAGATATACCATGATATAAGGTATACCTGCAACAACATATTCATTTTCATTATACGCTCTTAGGCGCAATTTGATTAACATCATTGTTTAGTATATCTCTCTCATGACACACTAATCGTGAATACTCACACATTTTCCCCACTTAGTATATGCTATACTAATTCTCGCTTGAAGCTCTCATATCGCCTCTAATATGAATTGTCTCTCAATTCTTTTAAGTTAAGGATATTCTATATCCTAATGCACCTCAATTAGCATTTCTCATTGTATGAGATATCTCCAAAATCAATCATCAATAAGGATATTTCTATATCCGTACGCACATCAAATAGCATTTATGATTCTCCATCCATTATAGGGTTCAATTCAGTTTATGAACCTTTTTAAAGTTATCCCAATTGGGTTTGGATTCTAAAATCCATTATCTCTAAATTATTCACATTCTTTCGTATGAATTGAATTTATTATCTCCAAGTATAACCTCCCGATCAAGGTGGGCTTCCCCACTTAGAATAAACCATAATATCCAATCGGTATTCCTCAAATTTAGTCAATATGACTCCAATCATTTCCTATAAGGGAAACTATCTAAAAGTCTCCAAAACATACTCCAAATAACTCCCATAGAAGTTCCCAATCGATAACTTTAGACGAAACGGGATGAAATTCTTCCTAGAAAAACATCTCCAAAATCCCCAGTTTCCGAATCGATTCGGCCCCTCCGAATCGATTCGGCCCAGAAACGAATCGATTCGGCCCATCCGAATCGATTCGGTCCAAAGGACCTGGGAGTCTGTTACATACCGAATCGATTCGCAAGGGGCGAATCGATTCGGCCCTAAAGACCTGGGCAATCTGCAACAGACCGAATCGATTCGGTAGGGGCAAATCGATTCGGCAAGTGCAGCAAGCTACGAAATGGGCAATTTTATTCTTAACCCAAAATACCCAAAAATCATTTTAATCATCTTCCAACCATTTTCATCCAACCCAATCACATATATAACATTAATATTCATCCTAGAATACCTATAAACTAATTTCTAACCTTAAATCTATTTTATACACTACAAATCTAAGGTTTTTCCCAAAAGTTAGGTTTTAACAATTTAAACCTAAAACCCAAAATTCAATCCACAAATCATGCAATAATTAGTACACAATAATTATTTAGCAAGTTTAATCACTTGCCTCAGGTTCGTAGGGTCTGAATCCGCCTTGAGATCGCGTATTTGCCCGGAAATCCTCTTTTTCCCTCTCTTTTTCTCCTTCTCTCTTCTTCTCTCTTTCTTTCTTCTTCTCTTTCTTTCTATTTCTCTCTTTGGAGAATTGTTTCTCCCGTAGGCTTAATATGCCTAAATCCCAAAATACACATCTTTAAATGAAAATACACACTTTAAATGACTCGGTGACTTTAATTCGAGTCAAACGGTCCTAATTTATTTTGGAACCCAAATAGACCCCAAGCACAGTCATTTCGACTTTCTTGACCCTTCCGGAAACGATGGTACCCTCAGAATTTCCATTCGACACACTTTTTAACAACTCCAAATTTTGACTTTAATTGTCAATTTAATTATTCTCCAAATAAAATAATATTTATTTCTCCCAAAATAAATAAATATTCGTCTCCAAGACCTCGGGTTATTAAATATGAGTGCTTCATACTCTATCTTATTATTAGAGGCCTCAAATTGGAATCTAAGGGCATATTCAACATCAAAGTTATCTGGCGCGGTAATTATTAGACCTGCTCCACTACCAGAGGCACATGATAAGCCGTTTACGTATATCTTCCAAACATGAGGGTCTTCATTGAAATCTCCTTCTATAAAGGTCCCAAAATTGAACACTTTTTTATTTCTCCATATTGCGAGAAACTTCCTTTTGTTTAGCCAATGATTCTAGTATATCGGTGAGTTGGTCGGTTAAATTGATAGTCGGGCTATCTTCCGTGGGAGTTAGCTCATCTAGTTGAAGTGGTGACCTCTCTTCCAAAAAAGCCTTCTCTTTGAGTGAAGATGAGCTTTTGTTCGTAGAAGTATGCTTTGTCTTTTCCTTTAGTGAGCTCTCTTCATCGGGAGTCTGCTCAATGGGTTTTTCCTCATATGTGAACTCAACAATGAAATTTGCTACTGCCCGGCCTTTTATCTTCATTCTTGGTTTGTATTTTATGTCATATTCTCCAAACTCTAAAACCCAAGCCATCAGTTTGTCTAATTTCTCAGGTTTATAAACGGCCTCATAGTGGCAGGTCTGTATAGTCTACAATGATGTGAGCTTGGAAATATAGTTTCATCCTTCAGGAAGCCTCAATTCGAGCTAAAGTTAGTTTCTCCAGTCTTGGATATCATATTTTTGCTCTGCCATATGCTTTTCTTGTGTAATAAGTGGGTTTTGCACCCCATTTTCTAGTCATACCAATGTCGAGCTAATTGTTGACTCGGATACAACTGAGTATAAATAGAGTTTCATGACAGGCCTTGAAAGTAAGGGTGAGGGTCTAATATATTTCTTTAATTTTGAGAAGGCGACGTCACACTCCTCATTCCATTGAAATAATTTTTGCAGTACCTTAAAAAAGGATAACATTTGTCGGTAGCATGCGAAATGAAGCGATTTAGCGTTGTTACCCTATCTATGAACTTTTGTACATCTTTCTTGTTTCTTGGAGACTGCGTGTTGATCAGTGCTTGGATATTATCTGGATTTACCTCAATACCTCTTTCGTTTATTATAAAGCTAAGAAACATTCCTTCCCGTACTCTGAATACACATTTTTCTAGGTTGAGCGTCATTATGTGCTTTTTTAATTGGTCAAATGTATGACCCAAGTCTCTGATATGGTCGGTGGCTCTCTTTCTCGTGGTGAGCATGCTATTAACGTATACCTCCATGTTCTTGCCTATTTGTACTTCAAACACTTTATTCACCAACCTTTGGTACGTTGCCTCGATGTTCTTGAGCCCAAAAGGCATAACGTTATAACAATAGGTACCTCGGATAGTTAAGTATTTTCCTTATCTTCTGGTTCCATCTTGATATAATTATAGCCTGAGTATGCATCCATGAAACTGAGAAGTTCATGTCCGGCATTAGTGTCGACCAATTGATAGATCCTTGGTAAACGATAATGATCTTTTAGGCATGCTTTATTCAAATCTGTGAATTCAACACACATGCGCCATTTGTCATAATTCTTTCTGACCATCACTACGTTAAAAATCTATTCTGGGTATTTGACGTCCTCAATTCGGCTTATTTTTATAGCTTATTTACTTCCTCTTATATGGCCATGTTCTTTTCTTGGTTGAAGACACGTCGCTTTTGCTTGATTGGCTTGGCACCATTGACTATGTTAAGTTTATGACACGTGATCTCTAGATAAATCCTCGGCATATCTTCATTACTCCAAGAAAAAGCATTCTTTTACTGCCTATGAAAATCTACCAACTCCTTTATGATGGTAGGGTCTAGTGATGAGATGATTGTGTTATTTTATTTAGGTGTTCATCATCCAAAATAATTAATTATATCGCATCTCTAAGTTGCCCTTTGACTAGCTTTGCCTCTTTGCGCGGATCCATAATTTTTATCTGGTAAGTAGTGGTCATTTTTTATGTTCCTCCTGGTCGACTGAAGTGTAGTAGAACTCTCTAGCTTTAATTTCATTCCCTTTAACCACGTCGACTCCATAATGAGTGGGGAACTTTAAACAGTGATGTACAGTACAAGGTACTACTTAAATTTTTTTCAATCCAATACTGTTGAAGATAATATTATACGTTGAGTTGACGTTCTTGTCTAGGACAAAGAAACAAATAGTCTCAGTTCAATAGGTTAGTTAGGTACCAATCACAACTTCCAGACTAATTATTCCAAAAGGATACGCCTTTTTCCTTAAGAATTGGGGCTTATGGTAAGCTTCAAGTTTGCTATCCCATAGTCCCAACCTCTGAAGCAGTTATAAAATAAGATGTCGAACGAACTACTATTGTCAACCAAAACTCTAGCCACCTTCCCTTCGTAGAACATCATCGTAACAACCAAGGGTCATCATGAGGATAAATCACCCCTCACAGATCATCTTTGGATAATCCCACCATCAGAAGATCTTTTTTCACTTTACTCGGACGAGTGTCTACATCACTAGTTAGGTTAATCTATCAAATATAAGCACAGGCTTTGGCTTCATTGAGGTAGGCTTTACTCTATGTTATTTCATCTCATCCACCTTCATCACCTCCTACAATAAAGTTACATCCAAATGAGATTATTTTTATCTCGTACGCAGGCTCCTTAGGTCTCCTCAGTAGGTCCGGATCATCTTAGAAGTCGTCATCTTTGCCTCTTATCTTGCCGTTTCCTCTTCTATAAGGGGATATCGACCGTCTTTAGGGATCCTTCTCGTCAACATGATCTGTTTGGCCCCCTTGTCCACAAACTTTGATAGTTTCCCTTTTCGAATCAGGTTCTCTATCTCATTCTTTAGAGCTATGCAGTTGTTACAGCCATAATCTCTATGTAACTCATAGTATTTACTTTTATCTTTTTGGTTTGGAGGGAATTTTAACTTTCAAGGCCATTTCAGGTCTTTGCGCCCATGGATCTATTCCAGAATATGGTGAATGCCAACGGTCAGAGGAGCATATTTGCATATCTCTTTGGCTTCTCAATCGATTTATCTTTTTGCTCTTTCTTTTTTGAGCTCTTATTGACATTGGTATTGGGGCCACAACCTCCTCAGCATTCATGATTTTGTCTGTTTTGGCTAGTAGTACGGTCATAGTCTTGGGTGGCTCCTTACCTAGTGCAAAATATAACTTCTCGGGTATGAGGCCGCTCATTAATGTGGTGATCATTATTTTTAATGAACTATGGCTTTTCACTATTAAATCGAGTGATGTATTCAAGAGTGGTCTCTCTAACACTCTGGTGAACACTTAGCAGATGGGATACCCTTTTAGCTGGTTTGGATCCAAAGAAGAAATTACTGACAAATAAATTAAGCATTTGTTAAAAGCTCGAGATCTGTCCTCGTGGCAGATTATTGTACCTTATATGTGTCAACCCGATAATAGTACTAGAGAACGCTCGGTAATGCATCTCATAAGGGACTGAATAAATGTTAGTGAGAAAGGACCTAGTTCGTGGCTTACTGTCACTTGGGAAACCAACTTCCTCAATTTCTGAACCTTACCAACAGGGAAAACAAATTCGAAGTCCCCATCGAAAGTCGAATAGCATTACCACCACACGTATTTAGGATTTAATCCATATGGATCACATAGGTACTACTCGCTCAGAGAGTTTAGGTGGTATGGGATACATTCTCGTGATGTTCAATGACTTTTCTAGATGCTTTATCATGGGATTTCTTAGATAAAAATCCAATGCGATTGAGTTTCTAACAATCAAGTGTCGTGTCCTATAAAACCAATACGGTGTCTCTATTAATCGGATGCATAGTGAAAGTGGCAATGAATTTAAAAAAGCTAGAGTGGATAGATATTGTGATGGAGTGGGCATCAATCATGAGTTTTTGACCATTCGTACTCCTCAATAAAATGGGATAGCCAAGAAGAAAAATCGGACGATACAAGAGATGGCTAGATCTATGCTTCTTGGGAGAAATATGCCTAGACATTTATGCGCAGAGATGGTGAGTACCGCGTGCCATATAGTGAATAAAGTACATTTTCATCCACATACGCTACATACGCCATATAAGTTTTGGACAAGGAAGAAGCCCAACCTAGCGTATTTCTATGTCTTTGGTAGTACTTGCTACATCTTAAGAGATAGAGAGAACTTAGGAAAGTTTGACTCTCAGAGTGACGAGGGGATACTTTTAGGTTATTCATCGTCGAGTATGACTTATAAAGTGTTTAACCTTGTAAGCTCTAAGGTTGTGGAGTTAATAAACGTCGTAATTAGAGACAACAAGTCGCTAGCGTCTATTGACCCTAACCTTATGCGTAAGGATGATGCACCCCTAGTGACGATCCCTTCCTTCCTTATACTACCCTCGTAGACCCCACTCTTGATTTACACGATCCACCCTCTTGGGTTCTAAAGAGTCATGACCCTTTCCCTATACTTTGTGATCCCACACTAAGTGTCAAGACTCGCGCTCAACTTGAGAATATTGTTAGCTAGCTTTGTTACACCTCTTTAATCGAGCCTAAGAACGTGAAACAAGCACTCAAGGATGATCATTGGATATCTGCTATGTAAGATGAGTTGTTTCAGTTTCGTAAGAACGATGTCTGGGAATTTTTCCCCCAACCTCGAAAAATTAATATGATAGGTGCCAAATGGATTTACAACAATAAGATGGATTAGAATGGTACCATAGGTCGCAATAAAGCTAGGTTGGTCACTCAAGTCTACATACAGATTGAGGGTGTAGACTTTTATGAGACATTCGCTCATGTTGCTAGGCTTGAGTTCGTCTGCTTACTACTTGTTATAGCATATCATTTGCGCTTCAAGTTATATCAGATGGATGTCAAGAGTGCCTTCCTAAATGACATTCTGCAGGAAGAAGTTTACGTGGAATAACCAAAGGGGCTTGAAGGCCCAAAGTATCAAGGACGCGTCTTTTATCTTAAGAAGACCCTGTATCGTTTGAAGCAAGCACCCCATTTGTCCGCATATTCGTATGTCGATTGGGCCGGGGATGTTGATGGTTGTTGGAGTACCTCGAGTGGGTGTTTTTACTTTAGGAGTGCTCTTGCCTCTTAGTTGAGCAAGAAGAAAAACTCCAGATCTTTGTCCACAACAAAGGGTGATTGTATAGCCACCGGGAGTTGTTGCACGTAACTCTTATATATGAGGCAAACATTGGAAGATTATGGGATTTCATAAGGCATAATGACTATTTCATGTGATAATATCAGTGCGATATATACATCCTGTAATTCGATCCAACATTCTCGCACAAAGCACATTAGGATATGTGAGCCTTTTATTCATGATCTTGTCGAGGAGAAGTTCATGTCCTTGAGCTTTGTGAGCACAGAATGTCAATTAGCCTATATTTTCACAAAAACTTTAGATGCACTTATATTCGAGGATCTTTGGAAGTCTTTGGGTATTGCTCCGTTGATTGAATTCGGGTACTTTATCTAGTACAGGATATTTTTCATGATTATATTTTGCATTCCTACTTCTAGTTGTATTATCATTGTATTCATATATTTTTCCTTTTGATATATTTTGAAAATTTCTAAAAAGATTTCGGTTTTTATGAAAAAGCTAAAAAATCCAAAAAGATTTTTGTTTTTTTAAGAAAAGTTAAAAAAATTGAAAAAGAATTTATTTTTGATAAATTTTTTGAAAAAAACAAAAATATTTTGTATTATTGTTTTTCAACTTATGTGGATGAACATTTAAGGTATTCGGATCACCCCTATATTTCATCCATTCACGTGACTTTTTCAAAGTGTTTTGAGACATGGCTTTGTTCTGTTAGTGTGAGTAATGTTTCGTTGATCATTGATGATTACTTTCTAAATGTTATACTCTTTATCATCTTTATTGCACACGTGCATGGACATTTTTAACATCGTACTTGCTTATCATGTGTCAAATACGATGTTCCCATCTCAATCCTTCTTAATAACGAACCAAATATATAAAAAAGAAGATAAGTTGTGCTTGTAAGAACCAATGCTCGGATTTTATTCTTTGAAAAATATTGGTATATGTTAAGCAATGGGAAGGGGTTATGAAAGAGAAAATTTTTATTTGCGTTAAAAACCACCATTTGCAAAAAGAACCTAAGAAGATTAATGACACAAAAAAGCAGAAGTGCCAAGGCCATTTAATTTACATTCATTGATGCTTCACTATATACGAGCATTATGATTTCTTCAAAATATTTGAGAGTGAATTCTTATATATGTGAGATTTTGAGGGAGTTATAAAGTAGAAAGATAATGGGTTTGCACAACAGACTCTCTTGAGAAGAACTAAATAGTTTGAATTATTGTTTTGAGAATCATTTAAATTCATGGAATATTCCATAAGTTGAGTCAATTTCATTTTAGTTCAATATTTTACACCTAATATAGAAATTCAGTTCATTCTTCAGAAGTATCTCATGACTTTGTGCACCTCTATTATGAATGTTTATGTTGATTTACCTATGAAAATTGTTCATACATTTTCATTCCGTTTTCATGATTTGGATATTTTAGTATTATTTCATAGTGATTGTGTGTTTTTGTACCTATATGTTATTTTTATACCTTATACTTGAAAATTATTAAAAATTCAAAAAATGATTGTTTGATAAGGGGAGAAAACATTATGCCTTTTAGATTATCATTACATATGCTTTATTGATTATTTTTGTGATGATATCTTTACTTCTTTATGTGATGCTTATTATTCATGTTTAAATTTGACTCCTTTGTCTATTATGGACAAAAAGGGGGAGAACAAATTGAGGGGGAGTTTTATTTTTTTTTTAACTTGTACGCATCACGGTATTTTTTTTTTGTCTCATGTGTGTAGGTCATTCCGCTTTGATGATGATTTCTTGAACCACACAATATGAAGTCTTTTTTGTTGAAGACTTACAAGTTTATACATTTTATTTTTTTGATTTGGGAGGGCATTAGTTGTATTAGTCTTAGGGATCAATTTGACTTCGATTTGTATTTTGTACCGGAATAGCCAAAGGGGGAGATTTGTAAGAGCAAGTTTTATAATTGCTCAATTTAGTTTTTATCTGCCTTATCCCGTTATAGCCCACTGCACCTTCATGACTACTTCCACGTATTCGAAGACAAGTGTAATACCCCGGCGATATATATATATATATATATATATATATATATATATATATATATATTTAAATTATGCAGGTGTCACATAATTTAATTTATAAAATAATGGAAAATTAAATAAATATTAATTTAAAGTGGAATGAATTAATATTAATGTGATTATGTATTTACTAATGTGCTACAGTAAATAAAATTGAATTAAGTCGTAAGTGAGTAAACGCGACATAATTTAATAATATATCAACTACGATATGTGTGATCAAATTAAAATAGGTTGAGATGGAAAATTATTGTTAAGTGACTCGGTTGACAATTTCGAGGGCACGATTAATCTGGAATGGATCAAATAGTGGGTATTATAACCTCGGGTTAACGAAGACTTTTATTTGGGTAATGAGTTTAGAATAATTGAGGAATATTATCGAATCCAGAAAATTATGATGGAAATTCAAATATTGGGATACGGGTTGAGTGATGATTAATTACGTGCCCAGAAATGGTACTTGAAAATAAATAAATTAATTAAAGGAATAATTAATTAATTGAGTATATAATGGAGCATTGGAAAATAATGTGTTTGTGCCATTGGTGATAGGCATGATTAAATAAAATATTGAGGAATAAATACATGTGTGAAAATTGTATGTGTGTGTGTATATACAGTGAGGCTCTCCAACATACCTCCTAGTAATATACCTAGCAACATAACCATTTTTTAAAAGAGTAAAAAAAATAATTTTGAGATGATATTTTTTATATGGGTTCATGATATTTCAATGTGCTTCTGTAAAAAAAATCAACTGAAAATAATATATTTTGCTATTTTTAAAAAATAGGTCAAAAAAACTGACAGTTTTTACCCTATATAACTGTCAGATTTTTTTTTAAAAATAACAAAAAAAATTATTTTGAGCTGAATATTTTTAAAGGGACACATTGAAATATCATGAACCCATATAAAAAATATCAACTCAAAACTATTATTTTTTACTATTTTAAAAAAATAGGTATGTTCATAGGTATATTGGAGAGTCTGACTGTGTGTGTGTGTGTGTGTATATATATATATATATTATCGATGTGAAAGATATAATTATATGAATATAATAACATATCCCTCTAGTGCTATCAACGGAGGTTTCGCGAGTGGGTGATCTTCCCTGGCTAGCGAATGCAGGGTAAGTATTATCCACAGGTCATAGTCACCACGCATGTACTTGATAAAGTTGAAGTTCAAAGTGAGATAATTACAGGTATGGTTATGGATCAATATCGAGGAACTTATAACCGCCTCCAACGTCATTTTTTTTATCGCAGTTCGGTGTGAGATCTCTACCCAATAGCCAGGATGATGTGAGTATTCTCTGAATTATGACAACATTGTAGAAACCCGCATCCGGTAAATTATTATTGTTATTAGGTATGATGGTTATACATATATAGTGAGTGATATATGTGTATACATGATGTGATAATAAAATACGTCTATATATATATATGTGTGTGTGCGTGTGTATGTGTGTGAAAATATATACGGTCATCATGGATTAAAATGTGAATATTAATAACTAGTGAAAGTTATTAGAAATGATACAATAAATTATAATTGAGAATTATAATGATTAACGAATATGAAAGCTACATAAATAAATTGCGCAGGATGAGATAGCGTATGAAATTTCAGGATACTTGGGAACTAGTTAGGCGGGCAGCATAACTAGGTGATTAAAATACATACGTTACGTGCGGACTTTATATGAGAGGTGAGTATTGTCTCATGAGATAGTGCGATACCAATTTATATATGAATGAATGAATACATATTTATTTATGCATTTTAATTACTTGCAAAATATTTTAAAATGGATTTGGGCTTTGACCTGTGTCAAAATTATTTCAAAACCTTTTAGGAGTCCATCCACAAGGATACCAAGCATGATCATCTTCCCAGATACCGGAGCTGCGACAGCTGATGAATGTTGCAGGGTTTTGTTTAGCCTTTCCTATTCTTATGTTCTAGTCCATGACTCTTTTCATATTCAGGCATGTTGCCTATGTCAAACGGGTTATTTCAGTTTATATTTTATTTCATCTTGGTATTATTGTATATAAGTTTTTCGATGATTTATTCGGAACAGTTTGGCTGTAATAAATTTACAGTTTCGATTTATTTATGATTGTGGATTTTAGTTATATTGTTTATATGAGATGTGATTGATTATTATAATTTTTTTATCACGTTAATAAAGATTTAAAATATACACGCGGCTTAATTTAATAATAGGTGGTAAGTAATTAACTAGTTCTACAGTGATGCTAAGAATAAGCATATGAGATTCCTATTTTATTTTAGTAGAGGGCTTGCCACCCATTATTTTAATAAGCGGGTGTCAAATATGGTATCAGAGCATCAGGTTTTAGAATCTTTAGGATATGTGCGGACTTATTACATTTTCTACCGTAACGTTCTTTGATATAAAACCTTATGCTTAGGACTGTTGCTTCACGTTGCGATTTTCGTTCTTTCGCTATTATGTATATTTGACATAAATCTTATAAAAATTCGGTCTGGTTTCAGATGTCGGCTGGGAGAACACGACATGCTATAGTCGCGGGAGGAGCCAATTCTGGGCAAACTCAACAGGAACCTCAGATGCCATAAGGGATGGTAACACCCGTAGAAGTGGCTAATATTATTGCACAGGCAATCACTACTGCATTATTGCACTGCAAAGACCATCACTTCCAACTGATCTCGCCAGCCAATTGGGGAATGATATGATAATGGTGGTAGACCACTATAGCAACCAATTGGTAGTCACCAGATTCGAGATTTCCATATAGGGGATTCTTCTAAGAGGTTCCGTTCTGGGAGTTTTATACTTAATGGTAGTTGATGTAAATAGGGCAAGAGACTAAAGCAATATCATCATGACCAACTGGGCCAGAAGCAAGGGAGTACCAGCAGGATGTGCTATAAATGTGGAGGATAGGGTCACCAAAAATGAAATTGTCCCCTACGAGTTAGGGATCAGCGACAAGGGAACTTTATTGGGCGTTGTCACCACTGTGGGGAGGCGAGTCACAAGAAGAAGGATTTCTTGGATCAAGGTCTGGAACAACAACAATAGCAGTACGCTATTTAGGACCAACAGCGTCATGGGAATAATGGAGGTGGCCAGTAAGGCCGAGGCCATCAGGGCCGACGAGAAGGACAACCTTTTTTCTACCAATGTCAAAGGAATATGGCAAGACGTTATTACTAGTGTGGGGCAGTAGGCCATATAAAGAGAGAGTGCCCGCAGCTTGGCCAGGCACAGCACCAGGCGTAGCAGCCATAGCTAGCACCTACAGCACCAGCACCAGCAGGGGCAAATGCAGTATGGGCGTGTCCATCACGTCCGTAATGCGATGTAACCACATGCGCCCCAAGCACCACCTACTGTAGAGGGTATGTTTCCTATCAATGGGCATCTGGGTAGGGTATTACTTAATACAAGAGCATATCATTCATTTATTGCTACTAAATTTTCACGTACGGTCGGTTTGCTAGAAATAACCAATAGTATTATTATGTGTGTAAACTCAACCTTGGATAGTGGGGCACTTATTCACTCCGTTTCTAGAGGGATAAGGATAGACATTGGGAGACTAAGTTTTGTAGTCGACTTACTTGTGTTAGATATGACTGGGTAAGATGTTATCCTGGGCATGGTCTGGTTAACAGAGTATGAGACGATGGTGGATTATCTTAGGAGTACCATTGTATTTGTTATTCCAGGGAAGGAGATGTTTTTGGTTGTGATGCCTCTTCCTGAGGGAGGATCAGACACACATCTTTATTACATTAAGGAGGAGACCTCACAGGAGATAGTCATTTCATTAGACTCGATTTCAGTGGTTAGGAGTTTATGAATGTATTTCAGGAGATACCAGGTTTACCCTCGAGTAGGGAGATTAAGTTTTGTTATAGACAGGAGATAGTTATTTCATTAGACACGATTTCAGTGGTTAGGAGTTTATGAATGTATTTCAGGGGATACCAGGTTTACCCTCGAGTAGGGAGATTGAGTTTGTTATAGACTTAGCAGCGGGGACGAGGTCGATTGAGCGAGCAACATGTCATATAACTCCTTTAGAGATGAAAGAGTTGCATATAAGATTCATCAGCTCTTGGGGAAGCGTTTTATTAAACAAAGTACGTCACCATGGGTTGATCCAGTGATTTTAGAAAAGAAGAATGATGGGTCACTTTGTCTTCATATTGATTACAGGGAGTTGAATAAGGTAACGATTCAGAATAAATATCCGTTACCTCAAATCGATGACATGTTCGACCAACTTCGAGGAGAAACGTATTTCTCCAAGATTGATTTGAGGTTTGGATACCACCAGTTATGTATTATGGAGCTGTAAGAACATAATTCTTATCATGGCCATTTGTTTTTAATTGGTTTAATTCCAGACAAAATAATTTAGGTATAGGCTAGTTTTATTATGAAGTTTAATTGAGCCTATTACAAAGTTCAAGTCCAAGAATGTGCAATTTAAAGCTTTGAAGAAGATTTCAAGTCAAGAGGTTTTGCATATGTTTAAGATCACTCAGGTATGAATACTTATAAGCATTTGAGTAATTTTGTATGTTGATTAAAAGCTGGGTGATTTAAATAATTGGGAATTAAATCTTTTTATGATTTAAAAATATTTTCGAGTTACAAATTGTTTAAAGAAAATTCGAGGATTCATTTAAAAAAAATATTATTTTTTTAACTCTGTCGCTCGAACGAGACTCTGGGTCGTTCAAACGACATCCCTATGTCGCGCGAACGAGATCCATATCTCGCTCGAACGAGCTTGCCGCCTCGATTTTCATGTTTTAAGTTTCTTGGACTCCGTGTTTCTTAGATATATAAAAAACGTATCTGTGAAAGTTTTCAACAGCAGAACAATTTTGAAAAACTGATTCCCATACAGTTTTTTATCCTCTGGTGTTTATTCAAGATCAAATTACTCGATTCCAAAGTTTGTGATCTTGAACGCGTTTACCGGAAGACAATTCATTCACTACACCGTTTTGCACTTTGTGGGCGGAGAACTCTACAACCGGAGAGATGCGTGTTATTGTGGAGGGAGTCCTTATGAAGAAACTTGTGGAGAAGCCGTCTTCTTTTTTATTGCTGTCCATCTGGAGTTCCTATAGGAGATTCCAACTGACGACATCGAAACTGACACCTACGGTTCGTATGTCACCTTATTTCATTGTAATCCGTGTAAGTTGTGTCTTACAAATTATAGTGAAATAAAAAAGTTTTGCCCTTCGGGAATTTTTCCTGAAATTGTTTCTTTTACCCCATGCTTTGTTCTTCAAATGGATTTAATCACTTAGATGCATGTTTAGGGTTTAAGAAGTTAAAATTGGGTTTAACTAAAAATTGGAACAAAATTGATGTTACCTAAAAGTACACTCTAAAGGGCCTTTTCAAATTGGTATCAGAGCTTACTGTACTATCTTATTGTGTTTGTGATCCCGTATATTTAGGTATGTCTTTAAGTGGTTTTGATGACTTTAGAATTCACTTGTTCGAATCATCTAATTGGAAATCACACATGAAAACTGCTCTTAAAAAATTGGTTAATAAGAGTGATTGTGAAAAGTGTCTTTGCTGCGAAGGGTTTGATCACATGATAGATGATTGTCCCACTAAACTTAGGGAGAATTTTAATAAATCGATAAATCGTGTTTCTACCCTTAGTGATAGTGACCCAGAAGAAAAAAACTTTTATACTAGTAAGCATGAACTTCCCACCTTTGTGGCTAGTCATGTAAGTGATAAAGACTTACCTTTGCATGATTCTTCCGCAGCCATAGAAGTTGATACTCCTGAGAGTGAGGGTGAGGTGAGTAAGAATGAGAGCGAAGACGAGAGAGATTTACAAACTGCTTTCAAAGAATTGTATAAAGAAACTTTAAAAGCAAAGAAAGCAAACGTGAAATTACGAGCTATGTTGAAAGAACGTGCCATATAAATAAATAATTACAATGATTTAATTGAGGATCTTAGGGCATGTGAAAAGAAAATTCGAGAGAAGCTAGCATATATTGAGGATGAGAGAGATAGTCTTCGGGGGTTGATGGAGACTATGAAAAAGGAAATTTCAGAGTTCAAAAATTTTACCCGTTTACTTGAGTCAATGATAGGTGAGCTTGAGGAAAAACTGAGAGATTCGAGTAAAGTTAAGTTTGATTTGGAGGCTAGGTCTGAAAAGTTAGACAAAATTTAGGCACCGATAAAATCAAAGATAATTGGCGTGGTATTAGCTTCGATAATCATGTCACCGTGCAAACAAGAGAGTCGCCTAGGAACTTTAGGAGAGAGCCACCTAGGAACGTGAGGTATAATCGGCCTATAGGACACGCTCCTCACCGTATCTACACTTTCACTCATTGCGGTAGGAGAGGTCATCTTAAACGGTTTTGCTATGATTATAAGAACGCTCCTAGAAAGTCTAAAGCCATTCCGATTCCCAATGCCCCTACTCATCGGTTCACACCTACTTGGGTTAAGAAGTCGGATTTAGAAGCGTTAGGTATTAGGCTTGGTGATTCTCGCATCATTGCTCGTGGCTCTCCTCATGTTTCATCCTTCGATTGAGGTTGTTCGTTGGCTTATCATACACTAGTATTTACATCATGTGTTATATTTTGCCTAATTTCATTGGTCTAGGTCATAATCCAATTTTACGATACAACAAAGACCTTTCAGCTGGGTATATAGTCCTGACTATGTTACCGCTTTTATTGCACGTCAATCTCTAGAAGCTAAAGAATTACAATCCCTATTAAACTAATCATTTGTTAATCATCACTCTTATCTGATAACTCATTAAGCAATTAATCAAGGAAATTACTGGATGAAAAAGACATTACAGATCGAAAGAGAATATATTAAATTTCACAACTGATAAATGATAATAATAAATTCATAGTGAAATCAGTGGCTATATATGTTGTTATCTATAGGAAACTTGAAAATAACCCTTAGGCTCGAGAAGCTAGTCGATAAACACAAAAGCCTAGCTGATACAGAAAAACATAAAGAAATGCCAATTGTTTTTGTGCAATTTCAATTAGTGCGGGAAACTAAGTTCGATGATGGTTCTCTAGCGACGGGGATAACTAATAATGTATTAAAAAGTGAAGCTAAGTACAAAAAAACTTAATTAAATTCGAGTAATTCTACGATACTCTCAAATTATATCCATAAAATAAACTCGACTAAGTTATTAAAATACATTGATTGTGTTATAAAATATATATTTAAATAGATGTCCACTTGTATTCCAGTCCACTAGTATTCTGTAATTATTAAGGGATATATTGGATTACCTTATTGTGTACTATAAATATGGATCATATCACTTTAGTATTGATAGATCAATGAAATGAAAGACTCCCTCCCTCTAAAATTCTCTCTATGTCCCATTTATTTTACAACACGTTATCAGCAATCAAACCTGAAGTTTTGATTGTCAAATTGAAAAGGTATAGACCAAGATTCCCCTAATGATTATTGATTTGTGATATGAAGATTCATATTCAATATTGTGATCAAAAGTTCACAGAATATTTTTTTCCTGAATTGGGGTCGAAAACTCTCATGATATTTCTAATTGTTTGGACTTGAAGATCCAACTAAAATATAACATAAATTAAAACTTGAAGTTTTGATTACTCATATGAATTTTAATAGCTCTCAAATAATTATTTATAATTTGGACCTGAAGCGCCAACTATATTATTTTTATTGGGATTAGTTTCAAAATAAATTGGATATTTAAACATATTTTTAAAGTTCTTGGTTTTTCATTTTCTTTATTGAATGAAATATCTTTTTAAATACTCTTATAATGGTTAAGTGTCCTTTTAACTATCACATTAATAGTTTCACCATCAAATTTTTGTCTCTTGACCTTTCGCTTTATGTGAGTATTAAATTAATTTTAATGGTATTTAATTTTAACTCCTTTTCATATTCTAATTACTTAATATACATTCAAGCCATGAGAATTTGAAAAATTAATCCTCTCATTTTTTTATAAAGAGGCTGTTTATTATTGGTCGGAGTTAATTAACAAAAAATATAAACAAAAAATTATTTGGCACTTGTTTGGAAGATTCTCTAATATTTTTACCTCTACTCAAACCTGAAGTTTTGATACCAAAGGGGAGAGAATATATTGTCCTTCGACATTAATAATATTGAACTTGAAGTAGAAATTCTCACATATAAATTATACACACTTGAAGTTTTATACATAATTCATACCACGCACTTTGTGAGTTTTTTAATGTAGGACTGAAGTCCTAGATTTTACTTTTATAATTTATATGAACCCGAATATTCATATACATGTGACATTAAATAGAGAATCTTAAGTTCTCATTACTTTTCGAAACGAAATATTTGTCATAATTATTTTATTGGCTAAAGTTGTATATTAGAAACCTAAAGGTTCTTAATTTGAGCATGAAGTCTTTCACATATCATAAGATTATGAACTTTTGATTCATTAGTTATTAACTCAAAGTGTTAAACTTTAATTGGCAAAGTTTTTGTTATATATCCCATTCTTTGAATATCTGATACGATTTTTTTTAAATACTTTCACTTCTTGAAGTTTAGTTAACAAAAGTTTGATCACAAAATATATTATTGTATTCTTAAACATCTCTATATTTAAATCTTGACTGTTAAATGTGGCTATTGTGAATAATCATTATGTGAGGACATTTGTCTACAAGATAATGAATAACTCACTACACCAAAAAGGGAGATTTGTGAGTGTTGTTAGCACTCACAAATGACCTTTATAACTGCTATTTACCGTCATAATTTAGGGGGTGACAAAAGAAAATTTATAACTCCTAACAGCAGTCACAATTTTTTATAACCCCTATGGAGTTATGACTGGTGACCCCAATTTGTAACTGCTATTCGTAACTGCTGACAGCAGTTACTAATCATATATTTGTAACTGCTATTTGTGACTGCTGACAGCAGTTACGAATCATATATTTGTGACTGTTGTTAGCAGTTACAAAATTGATAGTAGTGACAAATTTGTGACTCCTATTAGCAGTTACAAAATTGAATTTGTTAAATGTTGTAAAAGCTATTACAAATATCTTTATATTTTCACAAAATGATGAAATAATGAAAGTAAAATAAATATCATGATCACAAGTCTAAAATTTTTGACAACATTTCATTTATATTTCTCATATTCCAAATATCCAGTACACATAAAACTTGTTTAAACTTAATTTAACATCAAACAACCCCTAAGTGGGCGCCAAGTACAAAATGAACATAGAATAAAAAATAAATTAAAAAAAATAACGACACAACACTTCGATGACATGGAATGTCATGAACATGTAACAAATCATTCTAAATCTAGACCAGGAGTCACCACGCAGTGGATACGATTCGTGAAGTCTAGGTATATCAGCCGTGGGGGGTATTGATGCGGTGAGACTCGGAGTATGCCTGTTGAGCAAGTTCAATGGACTCAAATTTTTTTAATACAGCGCCTCGGTATCCATTAACTTGTGCTTGTGTTGCTTGCCATGAAGTGTAAACACCTGGATTTAGGCCTTTGAATACTACGTATGCCGGGTATGCCATGTGTATGCCTGCAAATAATAAAATGTGATTAATATATATATATATATATATATATATATATATATATATATATATATATATATATATATATATATATATATATATGTATATATATATGTATATAAATATATACATTCATATTTTGTGATAAAGAAACTACCATAGCTTATATATATATATATATATATACTAGCGTATGCCCGTGCCTGAAGGCACGACGAAAATTGCAAAAAAAAATCGTTACCCGACAACAAAGTGAAATAAAAAAAATCATACTCGGTTGACTCACAGTACATATTACTATATTCATACTCGGTTGGCACTATAATCAATAAACAACCCAAATCCATGGCAATAATATTCGTTTACATTAAAATTACAAAAAAAGGTACATCTAAATAAATGTACAATATTTTTGTTCTAATTTTAAAAAATTTGGGTAGAGTTCCCTTTATTTATAGGCATACCCACCTTGTTCAAAAAAATAAAAATACTCCACAACAGCAATACTACAATACTCGAGGTCCATATTAGACCTCATTTCAACCACTTCCCCAAATATCTACAAAGTAATCTATATAAGGGGTGGTGGTGGATATGATAGGAATGATACAAACAAACAACTTCCCTAAAGTTGGGTAAACATATATGAATTTCATTACCATCATCTTACCTTTTCTCGTCGTTAAATGATAGCTTCACTTATATCTTACCTACTCCTTTACCTGAAATAAGACATGTGAATTGATAATTAAAAACGATAGCACAACTTGAACCAAAAACCATCCATTTTACTTGAATACAAAAATCATTGTAAAACAGAAGCATTTAAAAGATGGGGGGGGGGGTGTAATGTAATTAACGGGAAGTAGGAAATGAGGAAATGTATGCATTCATTTGGTAGAAATAAATTATTGTTTTCAAAATATAAAAATTACCAAACAGTCTTAGATATGAATATACGAAACAAGTAGTTTCCAATGGTTTCACTATTGTAGGCAGAAATAGCACATCATATTATTTCCAAACTAAACTTGAAAAATTCAAGAGATAAAGTAAAATGAAAGTTGATATGACTGTTGTGGTAATGTCATAAGAAGAAATCTGAGAGATGGTTGCGAATTTGACAGCAAGTACGCGATCCAGAGAAGGAATGAGACTCAACATAAGATCGAGCATGGAGACCACGGCCTCGACCACAGTTGATGCGACCGCGAAAGAGATTAGAGGGAGCACCACTTTGGGTGCATAGCCGGCCCCGGGCATGTGCAGCTTGGGCAACTGCACAGGGCCTTTTTTCATGTCCATCTATTAAGAGCCTCTGTTTGTTTGAGAGGTGATCACATTATGCAATGCTTTTATTTTTTTTACTGTTCTCATATGACCTGTATTGGAAAATTAGATCCAGCAAAAACCCATTTATCAGTTCAAACAACCCATCAAAAGCCCCAGTAACTTCAAACAACCCACGAGTCTAGGAGTCTTACCATTATCGTTGTTGCCTGAGAAGTAATAGTTATGAGTTTCAGAGTCTTGGAGCTGTTTAAGAACAGGAACATAAGAAGCATTTAACCAGCTAAATTCCTCTATCTTCTGGACATCAACAGTCACTCCACCGAAATTGTTCATACAGAACCATGCCTTCATTGCAGCGCAGTTCACTTCATCGGTCACGAGGTGGAAGACTACCATATCAGGGTTTTTAGAGTTCAAAGAAGTTGAATTTCCCACAACTGAGGTTGCAAGAATGTTGTCGGAGAAGACACAGAAATGAAAAAGATTGTTCTCTCTCAGTTTCAACGCAGTTTGCCTTTTTTCTTTGGATTTCCTTTGTAAATTTAAGTTTTTGAACCATTCAGTTGTCAATCGAACACCGAGACAGTACATGCTCTTTGGGACTTCTTCAGCAGTTATTTGACCATATTTTGAGCTCTTCTCACTCACTGTATTCATCTGTTCTTCGAGACCCTGAATTTTAATTTTGAGCCTCATGATCATTGTTGCACTATCATAATGGAGTTGCTGAGCTTGGTAGAGCAGAAGGGCCATATCACGGATAGCAGTTTCCGTTTCTCTGGTTGTCAATGGAGTTCGCCTTAAAGCAGCATTTGAAAGAAGGATCTGTGAGTTACGAATCTGTGCACTCAATTCCCAGGCGAATTGGAGGTTGTTGCTCAATTTCCAAGACGAATTGCTTCTTTTGCATGTTAAGGCCTTTTTATTTCTCCCTTGTACATAGAATGTGTGCCCTTCTGTAGGAGGCACTCTTTCAGACTCATAGGTCAAAACATATATATTCTAGTTCAGATTCACTTATCTAGAATCACTTATCTGAGTGGAATTTGGGCCTTTAAATGTCGGACCAGATCATCCTCAACATTTAAATCCAATTCTAGATTCTTTTGTTGTATGATATGTGCAATGAATACTTAGTGACCGTGAGTGGCAGTGGGACATGTTGATGACGCCAACAAAGGGAGATGCTTAAATCGACGATAGTGTGGTCATACTTATTGTATCTCCTCACAACCTACATTCAGCAATCCAAAACACACTATCCCAAACAAGGTGGGCCTGAGATCCCCAAAATTGATGTCACAACCTACATTTATAACCTACATTTATAAATGTAATTATGTGCGATTTAAAATTGTTGGCATGGAAATTATTATAAAAGAACTCTCTCTCCTTACAATGGAATAAAGAGACATTTAAAGGCATCTTCCAAACAATAAAAGATCTAGAAGATGAGAATTTGCAATTAGAGCTGAAATTTGAGCTTAGTAGAACTGAAGATAAGGAGCAGTCCACCAAAGAGATCAGTAATCATAGAGAGACTGGGAATATGAAAAACAATGCAGTTTGCATTCTTGTGAAGAATTCTCATAATGGGATTAAGACTACTACAACAGTTGACCATGTGAATCCCAAACAGATTGTTTTACAACTGAACTTATCCCCAAGAACCCCCCCCCCCCCCGAGGGAACTGATCACAACAGCAGGAAAAAAGCTAAGAAGAAAAAAGGCATCAATATAGTCCTACTGATATTAAAATTTCTCTAGTTTATGCTAAATGTATCAAATCAGAAATGACAAGACCGACTATTTATTTTCTGAATATACTACTAATCCAAGGTTAGTTGGTGATTTCAATACTATGGCTTGTTCTCAAGAGAAAGTTGAGGGTAATGATTTTGATATCAACGCTGCTAATAAATTCTTGGACTATATAGTTAATGTTGGATTAATTGACTTAGGATACACGGGCACCAGATTCACTTAGTGGAATAAGCGAGGTGCTAGAGCTAAAACAGAAATAATATTCAATCCAACATCAAACATTACTAATATTCAAAACAGATAGACACTGGATACATTCAAAACAGATTACTAATTGATTCAAAACAGATTACTAATATTCAAAATAAAGTTCAAACACTACTGTTGATACCAAAATTAATGTGCTGATGTGGACGAAGAAGATGAAGACACGTGTCAATCTACATGGCACAACAGCAGCGAGGAAGATCATTTCCCGACCAACCGTGCTTCTTTCCGAGAAACTCTATCACACCGAGGAACTCTATCATCCCGAGATACTCTAAGTACTCCGAGGAACTCTTGATCAACAAGCAACTAAGGCGGTCCGAACTGCATCTCGGCCGTATCATTAATTACCAGACGGACAACTGTTCAAATATCCATTGTATTCTTGACGCACACGCTGCATTAAATGTATTACCCTTTCATATGTATATCATTTAATGTATTGGACCTTTCATGTACAGCCTAAAGGCTATAAATACCTTGTATCATCCTCAATTCAAGGGGACCGGAATTTCTTGAGAGAACTTGTAATCAAGAATTCCACAAACACTCAGCAATAACATAACAGTGGACGTAGGCTTTATTCCTAGCCGAACCACTTTAAAAATCTTTGTCTTATTTATTTATCTGTGATTGAAAAATTAGAGCGATCTAATTTTTTACATCAACAGATTGGCGCCGTCTGTGGGAAACGACTGTTATTATCGTTTTTCATAAAAATCATTTGTCACCAATGGCAGATAATCCAGAATCTAGTAATCGAAATGTTGGAAATACTGGAAATCATCCAAATCCATCTGCATCCCCAGATCTGGCCGGAATTATGACGAATCTGGCTCAAGGACAAACCGCCATGCAAGATTCTATGAGGCAACTCATTCAAACTCTTCAGGGCAGTGCACCTACCTATTCAGGGCAAAGGAGTGATCATAGGCAATCGCAATCTAGACGTACTGGGTCATATCGCAATGAGGAGTCTAATGATTTTTCTTATCAACCTGGGCGAACTTCATCGATACGGGCTTCGGATACAGATCAACGTATCACTCTCTCTCCGGAGAGAACTAGCGCTTTGGAAAGGTTAAGTAGAGTATCTCCTTTCAGTCGGTTAGGACCAAGGAGGAACATGAGTCCACCTAGGGCTCCATCAAGAAGTTTTCGACCACCACCCGGTGTGAGAGAAGGATCTGCGCAATCGCGACCAACCACTCGTCGAGATAAATCTCAGGAAGCTACGTCAGAGCAATCAATTGCTCGGACTAAGCGGCCCGAGGAAGGGAATGAAGCATGGAAAGGTTCCATTCAACGGTTGGAGGATAGACTGGGAGAAATGGCTAAGGCGAGAAACCCCTTACAGAGAACTTTTGTTCAAGGAACACCTTTTGTGCAAGCCATTGTGGATTTCCCTACACCGTCGAAATTCAAAGCACCCGTAGTGACTCCCAAGTACGATGGAAAGACAGATCCCGTACTTCATATAGAACAATACCAAGCTGCTGCAGATATCTACGCTGTCCCCGATGAGATGAGGTGTAGAGCATTCTCGGGAACTCTTACCGGATCCGCACAGATATGGTACAATAATCTTCCTCGGGGTAAGATTTCAACTTTTGTTCAGTTAGCCGAGCTGTTTATTGGCAACTTTTGTTTTGGAGCAAAGCCGGTAAAGCGAGTAGCACACTTGCTAAGTGTTAGACAAAAATCAGGTGAAAGTACCAGAGATTACATAACTCGTTTCAATAACGAAAAGTTGGAAGTCATAGATTATGAAGAAAAGACAGCAATCACTGCTCTGATGAGTGGTTTGCTGCCTAACAAGCTGTATTACACTTTGGCCAAAGATCCACCTAAAAATATGTCGGAGTTGATGGCAAAGGCGGCCAAAATCATGAATGCCGAGGAGGCTATGGCTGCGAAGAAGAATATGGATAAAGAAGTTAAAGTGGAGGTCGACAATTCTAAGAAGAAAGATCAGAAAAGTAATGGTGGTGACAAATATTCCAAGAATAACAGGATGAAGTTGGAAGCCCTAAAGAAGTATGATAATTATACTCCATTGAAAGTGGGTATTAATCATGTTTTGGAAGAAATCAGGAATAACGAGGAAATCAAATGACCAGAGAAACTGAAGACAGATCCCGACCTGAGGAATAAGACCAAATATTGCGAATTTCACAAAGATCATGGCCATATGACCAAAAATTGTATAGCCCTTCAGAATGAGATTGAAACACTCATCCGAAGAGGAAAATTGTCAAAGTACGTAGATCGCAGGAGTGAGAGGAAGAATGATGATAGAACTAGAGAGAGATCTAGATCTCCTCGTCGTGCAGAGGAGAAAAAGAGGAGGGACCATGAAGAGGATCCAGATGATGACCCCGATCTTCCCAAAAAGCCAAGGAAACCTGAACGAGAGGTATTTTCCATACGTTTTGGGTCATTTGATTGTAATGTTATTACAGGAGGAGATGCAGGAGGAGGAGACCTTACTGCAGAAAGAAAAGCTTATCTCGGAGAGGCTCAAGCTTGTTCATACATTCAGCGAATAAACCGGGCCGAGGATGATCGTCCGAGGAAGGTAAACAAAGAGAAGCTAGTGATTGGTTTTTCAAAAAACGACCTGGCAGGTGTTCTCTACCCTCATGATGATCCTCTGGTGATCAAAATGAGGATGAAGGATGTGGTCATTTCAAGGGTGTTAGTAGACAATGGTAGTTCAGCAGACATCATGTATTATTCATGCTTTGATAGCTTGAATTTAAAATTATCTCAATTAGAACCTTATCACAGACCCCTTCTGGGTTTTGCTGGCGAGAAAGTTTTTCCACTTGGGACGATCAAGTTGGATATACTCATTGGAACTTGGCCTGCTTGTCGAACAGAAAGAATACGCTTTTTTGTAATGGATAAGAATGTGCAGTCCGCCTACAACATCATCATGGGAAGAGTTGGATTGAAGAAGTTCGAAGTAGTTCCATCTACAGTTCATCAGTGTTTGAAATTCCCAACGAATTTTGGAGTAGGAATTATGAAAGGTGATCAAAAAGTAGCTCGGGAATGCTATTATTCGTCTGCCGAGCAAGAGGAACTTGAAGAATCACAGAAAAAGACTACTACTTACCAAGTGGAGGAAGGCACAGAAATTGAAACTCTTGACCCTAGGGATGAATCTCAACTTGTAAAAGGACAGGTTGTGGATTCTACAGAAATTGTTATCCTGGACGACGAGCATCCTGAACGAATAACTCAGATAGGGTCGTCGTTGGATTTTTCAATAAAACAGGAGTTGATAACTTTCTTGAGAAACAGGAAAAATACTTTTGCTTGGAGTCATGAAGACATGCCAGGAATAGATCCAAACTTCTTATGTCATGAACTCAATGTGAATAAGGAGATCAAGCCTGTGAAGCAAAGAAGAAGAGTGTTTAGTCCCGAGAAGAACCAGGCCATACAAGAGGAGGTCGAGAAACTCCAGAAAGCCCAATTCATTGAAGACGTGAAATATCCAGATTGGTTGGCGAATGTGGTGATGGTAAAGAAGAAGAACAACAAATGGAGAATGTGTGTTGATTTTACTGATCTCAACAAGGCATGTCCAAAAGATCATTTTCCATTGCCCAGAATTGATCAACTAGTGGATGCTACTTCGGGACACGAGCTACTCAGCTTCATGGATGCTTATTCTGGCTACAACCAAATCAAAATGAAACCTGAAGACAGGGAAAGTACCTCTTTTATTACCCCAAGGGGAACTTATTGTTATAATGTTATGCCTTTTGGTTTAAAAAATGCAGGTGCAACATATCAGCGGTTGATGAACAAGGTATTCACCGAACAAATCAGCCGCAATATGGAGGTCTATGTCGACGACATGCTCACCAAAAGCAAGAGAGCTGCAGATCATTTGGTTGACTTGAGTCAAACTTTTGATCAACTGGATAAATACCAGATGAAGCTTAACCCGACGAAATGTACCTTTGGAGTACGAGAAGGAATGTTCCTCGGATACATCGTCAACCAACGAGGTATTGAGGCAAATCCAGAAAAGATCAAAGCTCTTTTAGGGCTGCGATCCCCGACGACGAAGAAAGAGGTGCAAAGTCTTACCGGACGAGTTGCAGCACTCAACAGATTTGTATCCCGAGCAACTGATAAATGCCTCCCATTCTTCAAAACACTACGAAAAAGTTTTGAGTGGACTGATGAATGTGAGAAAGCCTTTCAAGATCTGAAGAAGTATTTGGGAGCCCCACCATTGTTGTCTAGGCCAATAACTGGAGAGAAGCTGTACTTGTATTTGGCAGTATCAGAAAATGCAGTTAGCTCAGCGTTGATCAGATTGGAGAATGGAGTCCAAAAGCCAATTTATTACACAAGCAAGGCCTTCTGAGGTGCGGAAATCAGATACCCAAAGCTGGAAAAATTGGCACTGGCATTAATTGAAGCAAGTAGAAGAATGAGACCATACTTCCAGGCCCATACCATCATTGTGTATACCGACATGCCGTTAAGACAAGCCCTTTACAAGCCAGAAAAATCAGGAAGATTGATGTACTGGGCAATAGAGCTCGGTGAATATGATATTGTGTATGAACCCAGATCATCGTTGAAAGGGCAAGCCGTGGCAGATTTTATAGCAGAGTTCACATACCCTGATACCCCCGAGGAGCAAAAGATGCTTGCTGACCTACCTGTGGACGATACAGGATCGACAGACACAGATCCAAACCAACCAAGGTTGGTAAAAGGACTTGTGGTAGAGGGGCGCGAACAAATGACCGACGAGGGGCGCGAACAAATGATCGACGAGGAACGAAGGATACCCGGGGATGATGAAAGAAAGCAGATGATATTTCACCGAGGAACTCTAACAGATAAGAAATTTGAAGACGAGTTACATACATGGAGATTATATGTAGATGGATCATCTTGCACGGCTGGTTGTGGAGCAGGGATTGTTTTAAATTCTCCAGATGATATTGACATGGAGTACGCCTTGAGATTCCAATTCAAAGCTTCCAATAATGAGGCTGAATATGAGGCTATGATAGCAGGTTTTCATTTGGCGAAAGTTATGGAGGCACGTCAAGTAATTGTTTTCAGTGATTCTCAGTTAATTGTGAATCAAATGATGGGAATATATGCAGTGAAGGGAGAGTTAATGGTGAAATACCATGCAAAAGTGATGGAATTATTGAAAGAATTCGATGCTATTCAATTGGTGAGGATACCGAGAATGGAGAATGCTAGAGCAGACGCATTGGCCCGACTAGCGTCAGCTACGCGCACCGAGCTGCGAAGAACAATACCAATTGAAGTACTAGAAAGTCGGAGCATAGAAGAAGATCTGACGGTGAAGATTATTACCCTTGATTTAGGACCATCTTGGATGGATCCTATCAGAGCATACATTGAAGAAGGAGTACTACCGGAGGACAAACTAGCTGTCAAGAAATTGAAGTATAAAGTCGCTCGGTATGTATTAACTAATGGTGTTTTGTATAGACGAGGAATTATGGCAGGTTTGCAGAGATGTGTGCATCCATCAGAAGTCAAAGAATTGATTGAAGAAATCCATGAAGGATCTTGTGGAGCTCATGTAGCAGGTCGGACTCTACTGCAAAGGGTGATGACACAAGGATACTACTGGCCGACGATGAGAGCTGATTGTATAGCCTATGCTAAGAAGTGTGACAAGTGCCAACGTTTTTCTTCCATCCGAAGAACTCCACAGGCATTGTTGACACCCATAACATCACCTTGGCCATTTGCCATGTGGGGGATTGATCTGGTTGGACCACTGCCGACGACCCGAGGAAGGTTCAAGTATCTCGTCGTGGCAGTAGACTATTTTACTAAGTGGGTGGAAGCTGAACCACTAATTGATATGACGTACGAGAAGTTGTATCAGTTCATATGGAAAAATATCATTTGTCGGTATGGTCTCCCCCACGCTTTCATCACAGACCATGGAACGCAATTTGATAATGAAGAATTTGCTGCCTATTGTCATCAGTCAAACGTCTTGAAGTTTCATTCAGCACCAGGCCATCCCCAAAGCAATGGGCAGACTGAAGTGACGAACAGAACATTACTAAATGGGTTGAAGAAGAGGTTAAGTGAGGCTAAAGCAAATTGGATTAATGAGCTACAGTCAGTTTTGTGGGCTTACCGAACAACTCCCCGAGCAGCAACAGGAGAATCACCATATATGCTAGCATTTGGAAGTGAGGCTGTGATACCTGCCGAGTTGGGCCTACCAACACATAGGGTGTAAAATTTCAATTCTCCGATCAGTGATCTGATGAGAAGGATGGATTTAGATATGCTCGAGGAAGTCAGAGAAGAGGCAGCCATTAGGAATGCTGCTTATCAACAACGAACAGCTCTGTTTTACAACAAAAGGGTAAAGAAATGTGATTTAAAAGAAGGGGATTATGTGCTAAAGAAGGTCATTCAGAAGCAGAATAAACTAGAAGCAAACTGGCATGGACCTTACCGAGTTACAGAAGTTGTTCGACCAGGAACTTACAGAATCGCAACTCTAGAAGGAGAGGAATTTAAAAATGCATGGAATGCTGAACACCTGCGCAAGTATTATCAGTGATGTCAAATGTAAAGCATTTCTTTCATTATGAATAAAACGAAGATGTTTCACCATTTTTCTTTCTGGATGAGAGTTTTTCGGGGAATACTAGTATAATACACTACACAACAAAAGTGCTCTAAGGAGCCAACCTCCTTTGGTTAGGAGGACAGCTCTACGGAGCAAAAGTGCTATAAGTAGCCAACCTCCTTTGGTTAGGAGGACATGCTCTAAGGAGCCAAAAAATGCAGCTCTACGGAGCAAAAGTGCTTTAAGGAGCCAACCTCCTTTGGTTAGGAGGACAGCTCTACGGAGCAAAAGTGCTCTAAGGAGCCAACCTCCTTTGGTTAGGAGGACAGCTCTATTGAGCAAAAAGTGCTATAAGTAGCCAACCTCCTTTGGTTAGGAGGACATGCTCTAAGGAGCCAAAAGCTTTAAGGATCCAGAAAGTGTACACCAGCATGATCAACTACGGTTGGTAAGATAAAAATATACTCTCATATTACAACTTATGTTGGTCGGGAGGTAATATTATTACAATGTGTTTTTTTTTTTTTGAAAAACAAAATGTTTAAAAAATACACCAAGTATAGTTGGTCGGGGATAAAAACCCAATAACTGTAGTTGGTCGGCAGGGACAAATTATTGATCTTAGTTGGTCGGACGCAATTTTATAAATAAACCAAGTATAGCTGGTCGGGAATAAAAACCCATCAACTGTAATTGGTCGACAAACATTATTCACCCACCTTGGTTGATTGGAAACAGTTTGAACATTTTTACTCATTACTTTATTATTAAGTGATCGAGAAATATTACTAATACTTGTAACTTTTATTAAGTTGCTTATTGAACAATAATATTGTTATCTTTTTAACAGAGACATAGATACATATGTACAAATATAAATGTGCTTGATAAACACAAGACTAACAAAATGGGCAAACAGAAAATGAAAATCTTTTCATTAATCTAGAATAAATTACAAATTACAAGGAGATACTAAATTGTTACATGGATATTACTATTCTATTGGTTTTTTGCCCTGTGCTTTAGAAACAGGTTCCTCGCCGGCAGGAGGGTCTTCTAGGCAAAGGGGAGAATTGATGAAATTAACATCTCTGAGCATTCTGACGTTCATAACAGAAGGTGTATCCAAAAGATGCTCAGGACGAGATAATTCAGCTTGGGAGTGAAGGCTATAATCACCAAGATATTTTGAAATTAGACTGCGAGGAATGGAACGAGCTGGAATCCATGCCATATCCAATTTGAAAGGTGGTACAGGCAGGTCTAATAATGATGGAGCATGATAGTTCCATAAAAAATGCCCTTGCTCCAACTTTAATACACCCAATGCATTTAACCATCCTTGCTTGTAACCTTCATTATTAGCATGTTCAATGCGAGCATCCAGATGAACGAGAGCTTCATTGTATCCTGCCATCCAGAATTCTCTTGGCTGTTTATGGAATTGGAAGGTTAATCTATCCAATTGTTCATGAAGGCTTTTGGCAAAGAGATCTTTGTTATGCAAGGCAGATTTCGTTGATGCCAGCTGATCTTCCAGAGACAGATTTTTATTGGACATTTCAGTCAGAGCACGGTCTTTTACTTTCAACTGGAATGCTTGAGTTTCCAGAGTAGACTGAGTGCGAGCCTCTTCAACATTTTGGCTGACTCTTCCTCGCCCCCGAGAACCTCTTCCTCGTCCCCGAGCAGTTCCAGAAATGGCAGATCTTCTTAAATCCTCCAGCTCTTGCCTCAGTTTGGCATTTTCGACCTCTAAGAACGAGAAGCCTTCATCAGTAACTGGTATTAATGCAGTAGAGGATGAAGCAACAGATTCATATTGAGCTAATTTCTTCTGCAAATTATTATTTTCTTGCTCCAGGATCTCGGCGATTTGTCTACAGGCTTCAATTTCACCTTTTAGGGTCCTCTCCCTGACGTCATACCCAGCAATGATCTTCTTGTGGCCTGTTTCTGAAGAGAGCTGCTGGTATCTATTTTCATAATCTTTATGTAACAAAGCCATTGATTCGTTATGTTGATTTTGAAGATCCTCTAAGGAACCATGAAGCTCTTCAATCAACTCATAGTAAGCGACATTGTTGGCCACTGCTCGGTCGAGTAAAGCTTTCAAGTACTGATAAGCTTCAATAGCCTGCTCTGAAGCACCGTGACCAAGGATATCAGCAATTTCCGATGTACTAAGATCTGTATGACCAGCCTTATAGTATTGATGACATTGCTGCATCAGCTCGGTATCATGAGAAGAGATCAATTCCATTCTAGCAACAAACTAATGACAAGAAAAAGACAACAATCAACAGAAAAAAGTTATCAACAACAGAGATGAGCAAAGATATATTTTATTAGATCATCAAAAAGTTACATCGTTCGATTACAAGGAAATATAGAAATGCTACCGAACAACTTCACACCTTTTCCTTGTCTCCCAAGACTTTCTCGGGAGGCTGGGACGAGGAGCTCGGTTGCTCGGTGGTAACTACAGCTTGATCGGTTGGAATCTTCTCGGGAGGAGGAGGCATGGAGGAAACGTCCTCGGTGGCAGAGGGTTGAGAGGCAGAAACTTGATCGCCCATAGCCATGGAAGACTCATCTGAAGCAGGTTCATCTTCTTCTTCTTCCACAATTGGTGGAGGAGGACCAGGGAGATGCCGTTGGAATAGCTCAGAATCGTCTTGGACTTTTAGCTCTTGCAGAGCAGCTACCCAACCATCATGGAAGTATTTTAACTCCCCATATTGGACTTGGGACGTCATTGCAGCTATCCCTCTCTCCCATCCTTTCTCCCAACCAACGCTGAAATGTTTCTTGATTGCAACTTTTTTCCTCGACTTCTCCGAGGAGAGCTTCACCTCCAGTTCCTCTTTCTTAACCTTAATATCTCGCAGAGTAGATAATTCTTCTTCTGCCTTCTTCAATTTATCATCAGATTCCTGATGTTTAACCTCCAAATCTTTAATTTTCTCCTCCAAATTCTTGGAGGTTTCAGCCATCTTCATCTTATCAGCCTCAGCCACAGCCAACTTTTTCTCCCAAACAGTTTTCTCCTCGATGTACTGTTGGCGAGATTCCTTCACAGATTGGGTTAAACCCAACAAAGCATCGTCAACATCGGACGATGAAGTGGAAGCTTTAATAAATTGATCTTTCTTCACGATGGTATTGAAGCAGTTCACCAGCTGAAAAATAAGAAAAAAAAAATAAAGTCAACACAAATACAAGAATTCAAGAAAAAGAAAGAAAGACCAAAGGTATGAGAAATTTACTGAAGAAAGATGGCGAGCAGCTAGGGATGTCAATGTGTCCCTAGGAATTTTTTCATCAACCCCGAGAACCTCGGGTATAACTGAGCTCGTTGAAGAACTCGGAAGAATAATTTTTGAGACACCACTACCACCAGCGGGTAGAGAAGATGCAGTTCCAGCAAGATTAACTGAGGATGATTTCCTCAATCTCTTCAAAGGACGGTCAGCAGCATCAACCAAGGAAGAAGTCTTGGTCGGAGAGATGGCAATTACATCAGCAGAAGCATCTTTCTTGCTCGGGGCCACTGGGGGCTTCTCGGCAACTTTGGAGGAACCAGCATCTACTTTTTTAGTCCCCTCTGGGACATCAATTTTGCCTTTCTGGGCTCCAACAGCAGAAGAAGTGTCACCAAATAGAGCAGGAGGAGCTCTTTTCTTGCCCATTCTCTGAGATAGGGGGATATGAGAATCTGAAGATGAACTTTCTGGTGTTGAAGCTGGTTCAACAGGGCGAGCAGTATAAGAAGTTGTGTAACTCTTATACTGTAGTAAATATGAAGCAGATCTAATATGCTCGTCAGCAATGGTCTTATGCAAATTCCAGATAAGTTTCAAATGCTTGATATTCACTTCTGACTCTTTTGGAGTTTTTCTTTTGCTATCAACTGCAAATAAATACATAATGGAATATCAGTCATACATTTTGTCAAACATGATGAAAGCATAATTTCATAAGTAAAATAAAATGAAAAATAAACCTATCCCATTGCCGTATGGGGGGCATCTGGGACCGTTGTATACTTCATTCCCAGATAAAGGCGCATGTTGCCAATTTTTTATGACCAACCCATGCTCAAAATAATCCCTATTTGAGTCAGGGAGATTAACTACAAGAGCCCTATTCAAATACCTAGTTTTTAAATAATAAATATTATCTAGAACAGCCCATTTATAACAAAACATAATTTCAGGGATCCCAATACGAGTCCCGTGAGTTAGATTTAATTTGTGCACCCCGTTAATTATTCTCCATGAATTGGGGGCTATTTTTGCAGGAACAAGATCAAAATATTGACAAAACTCAAGACATAATGGGTTCGGTGGAAAGGAAAAACCGCATTCAGCAACAAAAAGACTGGGGAACCAATGTCCCTCAGCCAATCGAAAGTAATCTAAAGGCTCAGAAAGAACCTCTAGAGTTACCCACGAAGGAATGAAAAAATCAGAACGGAATTTCTCAACAGATTCCACAATATAAACCATATTGAATAAAAGAGATACAGAAGAAAGAAAGAAGATCTTACAGAAAGAAAGGAGATGTGTTGACAACGAACGGAAACAAAGATGAACGCACAAGAGAAGAAGAGAAGAGAAAGCTGGAATGCAGAGAATGAAAAACGTAGACGACGGTATGGTTACCAAAGAAGTTTAAATACTTTGCATTGGGAAGCGGCGAAAGAAATGATTACCAAAAAGAAACTACTAAACTTCCGGCGGCTAAAAGGACAAAATTTGCACAAATATCAAAGCGCTTATCAAAAAGGCGGAAACTGCGAAATAAGAAGGAAATTTGAATACAATGTTCCTAAAACCCGGGAAGTACATTTAATATTGCCATATACCGAGAAAGAATGTCCCATACTCTTCAAAGTTCAAAATATGAAACATTGGGGGCTTCTGTTGATACTAAAATTAATGTGCTGATGTGGACGAAGAAGATGAAGACACGTGTCAATCTACATGGCACAACAGCAGCGAGGAAGATCATTTCCCGACCAACCGTGCTTCTTTCCGAGAAACTCTATCACACCGAGGAACTCTATCATCCCGAGATACTCTAAGTACTCCGAGGAACTCTTGATCAACAAGCAACTAAGGCGGTCCGAACTGCATCTCGGCCGTATCATTAATTACCAGACGGACAACTGTTCAAATATCCATTGTATTCTTGACGCACACGCTGCATTAAATGTATTACCCTTTCATATGTATATCATTTAATGTATTGGACCTTTCATGTACAGCCTAAAGGCTATAAATACCTTGTATCATCCTCAATTCAAGGGGACCGGAATTTCTTGAGAGAACTTGTAATCAAGAATTCCACAAACACTCAGCAATAACATAACAGTGGACGTAGGCTTTATTCCTAGCCGAACCACTTTAAAAATCTTTGTCTTATTTATTTATATGTGATTGAAAAATTAGAGCGATCTAATTTTTTACATCAACAACTACTAATTGTTCACTTTGACAATTTGTTCAAATTTCTCAAGACAAATTACTCTGGATCACTTAAGGATAAGACAAAGCAACGACCAAACCACCCAAGATTTCTCGACATCCTTAATAGTGTCCGCCCCATGACTTCGACGATACAACGGATGATTCTCTTCTCCTGGCTCAACACTACTAACGTAAACCTTACGTTCAAATATCAGCAATTGATGGCCATGCACCACCGTTCCAGTAGCAGCTGAAGCAACAACTTGTCCACTTGCAATCTTTCTCTGATTTGAAAAATCTAATAAATCGACATATGGATCATGTGGAGGATCAGTTAAATCTCCAAAGTTTGGCTCAGTTGAATCTCCAAAGTTTGGCTCAGTTGACGGGGGGTAGGAATGTAATCATGGGGACTTGAATGCGGAACTGGAGTGTAATCACGGGGACTTGAATGCGGAACTGGAGTGTAATTACGAGGACTTGGATGTGGGACAGGAGTATAATTGCGAGGACTTGGATTTGGTATTTTCAATCCATTCGATTCAAAAGCACTTAAAAGCATGGTAACAGATGATTTGAGAAATGCCATATCCTCATCATGTTTTTCTTCTCGTGTCTTTGCTCTAGTCAACTGTGATACTATAGGAGCAATTGCCTTAAGTTTACTTTTGGACACGGGTCCAACACCACGAGTCGCCCCCCTAGTATCTTTTCCTCTAAAGGCAGTCAATGCATCTGTATCAATACTATTTTGGCTTGAAGAACCTTGGCTACTTCTCAGCTCACTCAATTTTTGCTACAAAATTATTTATGAATCGATTAAAACCATTGAACGACGAAACTTGAAGGAATTTAATTATTACAACTGAGATTACGAAACTTACCATATCATCAGCTACCTTTGGGTGAAACTCCCCAGTTTTCCGCCTACGACTTTCGAGATACACTTCCGAACGATCAACAGGTCGTTTATTGTTAAGCACCTATAAATTAATTTTCCATTAACTATTTGAGCAAGACATATAATATATATACACATTAAAATAAGAAAGGGTTTATACCATCTCCTCGATTTTCTCAGCATACGACATCCGACCAAGACAATGGACGTCAGTCTTTTTAGCCCTGTTCACCCGGCCTTGGTGTCGTTGTTTCAATTTTGCCTCAGATGCTTCGCGCGAGACGAATTCATTCCACTCACGAACAGGGATATGCTCTTTCTCCGGTACTTGATCCTTCAGGGCCTTTATCCCATCACTGTCCAATCCCTTAAAATAAGTCGAGCGGAGGTTACTTCTAAAAGTCTTCAATTGAATACCAATGGCTTTCATGGACCCCTCCTTCTGGTCGGCCGAAAGATTGAACTCTTTCATTAGCGTATCCCACAAGTCGTCCTTTTTTACTTGCTCAATCGTATCCCAACTCTCATATTTTAAGCCAATACAAGATTTTAACAAAGACAAGGCTCGAGCTTTGAAAGGATTCTTGCCACCTATTGGCAAACCAAATAGGTTAAGGGAAACGTGAGCACGAGAATCAATGGCAAAATGTTCATTATGACTTGAACTTTCTGGCCTGGAAGATGGAATTGTATTCTCGGACGCCATTTTCTGCATTTTTATATTTATGCATTAGTTCATATGTTAATACAAGAGTAAGGAAATAATATAAAAAAATATAATATAAGTTATACCTTTTCAACATATTCTAAAAGTTTTGATAATTCAACCATGTCATAAGTTTCATACTTCATCATTTCACGTAAAGTTTTTATTGGCCATGTCTGCGGAAGTGTGTTGATAATTGCATTTCTGACACTAAACATATTAGGACGTATGCCTTCTCTCCTAAGCCGATAATAGATGTTAACTTTGTTATGCATATGTTTTCTCACAGTAGAGTCTGAACGCATCCTTATCCTCTTCAGTTCTATCCACAAAGGATGAATTTTTCTTTCTTCGAGTTCTAAAAACTCTACTAACTGCATCGCATTACTTGGATTGTGTTTTATGAAAACCCTTTCAACTGCTTCATCCCAACTTTGAGGTAGTGTGCGTAGAATTGATTGAAATAAATATGCTTCAGGTATGTTCCACCCATGATCTCGCAAGTAATTGCATGGTTTGATTTTTCGATAGCCATGCCGATAAATTGACGTGTTCTCTATAAAAGACCTGTTTTGAAAATCGTTGCATGTGGAAAAAGTAATAATAAACTTGTGAATAAAAGTCACTATGAATACATGCTACGGAATAATTGAAACATGCTATTATACATAATTTTCAAGTCAACATTTAAAACAACATAACATGCCACAATTAAACACCTACTCCTCTAATGCGTTTAATAATTTCTTTAATTCTGGGTTGTCATCCAGAATAGACTGAATCTCGATTGGTGCCTCTATATCGTCTACCGATGTAGTCAAGCGCTGAGGAGAATGTAAAACAACAGACCATGGATCATTGTTGGGGCTCTTTGCATAAAACACTTGTTTTAAGTTTTGGAATGCACAAACAAATGACTCATCATTAACATTGTCTTTACTCTTCAACTTGGCCAAATCAACCTTCACCATGTGGGTGTCAGGGTCGACCATACATGCATTTTTGTCCTCCACTCTCACCCAATCACAGTAAAATACAGGTATGCTGAAAGATATATAATCTAATAGGATAATTTGTTGTATAATCCCATAATACGTCATCTCAGCTTCTATAAAGTTATTATCTTTCGCGCTTGCCCTGAAATGAGTTAATGCTTTATATGAAATGCCGCTGTTTTGTTTCCCAATGAGTTTTAACTCGTGTGTGCTTGAAGAGAACACAAAACCATTTACACGATATTGTCCAAACTCCTTGGCTACAAAACTAGGCCCATTTGCTAGACGTGCAAGCCTCATCGATACTTCACCAGCTTTCAATAACTGAAACTAAGAAAATATTTGCATTGTGAATATGTTGCAAAGACAGTAAATAAAAGTGAGGTATTACTGTAATCACCTCGGAAGCTACCCAATGCCTAAAGTCATTGTCTGCGCTCACGCCTCCCTTCCTCCTCTTGGCATGCCCGCACTCATTATATTGTCTAGGTTAAAACACTAAAAATATTAATTTCTAATGAATATAACATCGAACATATTACAATATTTTACAAAACACTTTAAATAAACTCATATTTTCCATTTATCTATGTCTTCATGCGTCTCGAATACATATCGAGCCACCTGGTTATATTGTCTACTTGTTAGCTTCACTACCTTACCTTTCCCCAGGGCCTCCTCATCAGCAAACTCGTCTAATTCATCAATAAAGCGTTCACGACCTCCAACGTTTGGGTTAGGCATATATTCCTTTGCATACAAGGAAGCCTCTTCCATAATGTACTCCTCAGCAATGGACCCCTCAACGTACCGTGTATTCTTAACGTAATCTTTAAAAGTTTTCATTAATCGTTCGAACGGATACATCCATCGGTACCTTACTGGTCCACATAAAAGTGCTTCATCGCACAAATGCACTAAAAGGTGGATGCTTATGTCAAAGAATGAGGGAGTAAAGTGCTTCTCCAAAACACATATAGCCTCGACCAAAGTTTCTTTCACTGCCATTATGTGCGTCCTGTTGACAACTTTCTCACACAATAGGGAGAAACATAAGCTAATTTGTAGAATGGCCCTTCGAAGATCCTTGTGTTCCGAAAAACAGTGTCCGATCAACAGAGGGATAAGTTGCATTATCACATGCCAATCGTGGGACTTGCACTTTTTCAAATCTTTTGTTGCGTCGCAGACAATCCTACGTAATGTAATACCCCGTACTTTTGACTATATTTATTTTTGGGATTAATTAATTAAATGCGTATTAATTGGAAATTAATCCGGGTTATAAATACTAATAAGATGTGAATTGGTATTTGATTATGTGAATATATGATTATATATGTATTTGGTATTATAAAATTTATCGTGAGATTTATATACGACATTTTAAAAATTTTGTTGAGACGCGTGGGACCGCCGCGTCACGGTATAATATTTTGATAATAAAAGTGAATTTAAAATCTATAATCCGTATGGTCGTTTTGAGTGCGCCAACGCATCCGGAAGGGTCGAGATAGTCAGAAAACACTAGCCGGGGGTATAGTTTGGGTCCCGGGGTATTTTTAGGCCATACCGGCAACTTAAAGGGTATTTTGGTAATTTTACATTTTGAGGAATTAAAAGTGACGAAAATTAGAGATGTAAATCTGATGTGGATTTAACCCATTAAGCCCATTAACCAAACCATATTAACCTAGAAAGCTACGTAGGTTATCATTTAGGTTTTCTAAGTTCCCAAATCAAAACCCTAGCCACCTTAAGCCACCATTGGAGAAGGAGCTTAGAGAAGGAGAGAAAGAGAGGAAATTCTGCAGAAAAACATCATCAACCTACACCAAAGTCAGAAATCAAACCAAGGCAAGTGACTTTATTCCATTTAATTTCTGAGAATGTCTTTTCCATGTTAGAAAATTCGGATTTATGGTTTGTTATTGATAAAACATGAAAACCCATGTAGTTTAGATCATAAAACTTGAGGAATTTGAGAAGGATTGCATGTAGAATAGTTTGGAGACGATTAATCTGATGTTAATACATGTTTGGGTGAAAGAAAAACGAATTAAATTCTGGGATTTGATGATGATATGTAGTTAGGGTTCATGTTCTTGAGATATTTGGAAAAAGTGTAGAAAGTTGTAAATTTAATTGATGTTAGGATGGATTGATCCCTTAAAAACATGTTAGGATGTGATTATATATGTTTAGTATTAATTATAGACCTTTAAACGATTGATTGGGACTTAGTTTAGAAGATTTGAGGTGTTAAAATGGATGAAAAACGTTTTGGGGAAAAATCTGGGCCGAAGCTGGTAGCTCGTTAGAAGCAGCCCCCAGGTCGTTCGAACGAACTCGTTCGAACGAGCTTCTAACGAGTTGACCAGTCGCTGCTAACGAAAAGGGATTTCGTTCGATATCTCGTTCGAACGAGATATCGTTAGAAGGAACAGTTCGTTCGAACGAACTGGGATCTCGTTCGAACAGTCTCGTTCGAACGAGACTTCTAACGAGTTGGCAGAGGGATCTCGTTCGAACAGTCTCGTTCGAATGAAACTTCTAACGAGTTGACAGTTTGGTCCTTTTTGGACTGTTTTGACTTTTGGAGTTCCGTAAACTTGTTCGAGGTTATAGATATCATTCCGTAGATGTAGTAATGATAGAATTGGGACATTTGGGTATTTATGGGAAGGAATTTACATACGAAAGTGTATTACATGGACGGTTTGGGTTGAGACGTGAGTGTCTACTACGACGTGAGATAATTATGGCGCGTATAATTACAAACCGAAACAGTATGAATCGTGATAATTATAAGTTAGTATGAGAATATGTACTACGATTAAAATACGGTATTACTAAGACGTGTGTTTACTTAGTATTGGTATATGATTATGTGTATGACATACCTACCCTACTTGCTATCACGGGAGGTTGTGTTCGCTTAGGACCCTCTAATCCTTGTGTGCCTACGGGGGGGATATAGACTGGTACCTCGATGAACATAGGTCATAGAAAGACTTATTGGGATATTAATAAGTCCGCTGACCGTGGGAGCGTAAGTATGTGCGTGACCCACGTGATGGTGACTGTGTTCGCCTCCACTATTTGTGATTTGTGTTATCTGAACTATTCCTGAGAGATTCGGAATATGTGATCCTTATGTACGTGATGTACCGGGATGGATAGCAGAGTATGTGTGCACCGCAGCTTAGTTCTCGGGGTGCTTGTATTGTATATTTATGATGTGAATAATATACACCTAATTAATGAGAACCTTCATGCTAATGATGTGAATATAATAACGGTATTGTCCCGAGAATAATATAACGAGTTAACTGATAGTTATATATATTGCATATTGAGTATATGAGTTTACGTTAAACCCTATTCAATTAAGAGCATTATTATGTTAATGGAACCAAGTATTTTGGGTAGGACCTTTGGCAGTCTAGCTAGATATGTCATCACTTAGCTAGTGGTTTATATCGTTGTAGATGGGTATTTGCGTTAGGAGTGCACAGTTAGACGAGAGGTGAGAATATAATGTGAGTGCACGTCCTAACATGTACTTTGCATTTAATGTTTTAAATGTTTTTAAAGCACTTGCAGGTTTTTAAAATATAACTCCACATTCGGGCTCTGACCCGTTTGCTTTTCAAATCTCTTTTCCTTGTAAAACCATTTTAGGTGCCCAGCCACAGGGACACCAAGCATAGGATTCTCATTCAGGTGACGCGCTGTAGCTGTTGTGGAAGCTACAGGGATTGGCATGTAGACGCTTCTATCTTTTGGATTCCTGAGTCACTATCTATCAGTTGTAGGGCATGTTGCCCATTTCTATTTAGAGACATTTTTACTTTTCAGTTCTCAGACTTTAGCATTTATTATTTCAGTATTCGGTTATGCATTTCAGATTTGGGATTGTAGTGAGGAGTTTTCCTCCAGACTTTATTTACTCTATTGTGATGGTTATTCGTTTTACTTCAGTATGGTGAATGGTGTTATTTATTTCTTCATTACACTTGTTGCATGTTAATCAGACTTTAAATAAAATTTGGCACTTACTTTTTAAATACTAGGTGGTTAGTAAAAATAAAATGTTTTCGACAGTGATGCTATTAACTGAACCAACTTGGCATTTTGAATTAATTTAATAAAGGAGTAGCTACCCGGTATTTAATTAGTCAGGGTGTCACAGGTGGTATCAGAGCATCAGGTTCTAGTGTCCTTTAGGATCTGTACGGCTATTATGTTTCCGCTACGTTTCTTTGATATAGAGCCCTATATTTTAGGACTGTTGTACTCTTTTGTGTATGCTTCGTTCTTCAGCTTTATTAAGTTTATAACCGTGAACTTATAAACTTTGTTCTTATTTCAGATGCCTCCACGACGTGCACGACGAGTTCCCAGGAATGCAATGCCCGAACCCCAGCCCGCTCCAGTTCAGGGCATGTTGAACGCCGCTGAGGTTGCAGCTATAGTAGCTCAAGCGGTGAATGCCGCCATTGCTGTTGTTCAGCAGGCACCACCTCAGGCGCCGGTTGCCGCGCCAGCACAGGTTAATGCATTTCCGTCTGCTTGGGAGCGTGTACGAGACGCTTTTCAGAAAGCGCATCCGCCAGAGTTTGCAGGTAGCTCAGATGTGGTGGTCTCGAGCCAATGGAGGAAGGATATACAGAGGCATTTGAGGATGCATGAGTGCACAGATGTTCAGAAACAGGTGCTAGCTACTTTCAAGCTAGTGGGATCTGCACTGCAGTGGTGGGAGTCTATTACCACCGCGGAGGAGAGGGATACCCTCACGATTCAGGAGTTCTGGGTGCGGTTCGACCGCAAGTACTTTCCGTCCGCAGTTCATACAGAAATGAGGAGGAAGCTGATGAGTTTGAAGCAGGAAGGCAAGACAGTGGCCGAGTATGAGGCCGAGTTCACTAACCTGTTGAATATCGTTCCAGACGAGATTCCAACAGAGAAGAAGAAGATTGAGAAGTTCACCGACGGGTTGAATTGGAGGATCCGTCAGCATCTGCTAGGGAACCTATCGTTGGCCACGTATTCTGATGTGGTTAACGCTGCATTATTGCACTGCCAGGACCACCGTTTTCATATGGCCGAGGGCAAGCGATCGGGGGAGTCTAGCCATCAGGGCAGGACTGGAGGACATAGTGCCAACGGGGCACAACCTGGTCAGGGGCAGAGACAAAATGAGCAGGGTACCCAGCAGGGGGATAATAAGAGGTTCCGGTCAGGGAACTACGGGCAGGGACAGGGAGGTTTTCGTCAGGGCCATCAGGGTCCAAACGGCCATCAGGGCCAACAGGGGCAGAATGGGCAGCAGTTTCATCAGGGCCAGCAGGGCCAAGGGAGGAATGGTAACGGCCACCAGGGCAGGGGACAGCAGGGGCAGAGGGGAGGGAACTTCCCAGGGAAGTGCTTTGTTTGTGGCAAGACTTGCCATAAGAAGCAGGATTGTCCTGATAGGGGCAGGGCCCCACAGCAGCAGCAGCAGGGTGCTCTCCAGGAGCCACAGAGGCCTATGTTTCCCGCAGCTCTTCCCGCACCGCCGCAGATGGCAGCATTGCCACCCATTCCAGCAGTCCCAGCTCAGCAGGGGCAGCTACAGTATGGACGTTTCTACAACGTCCACCAGGCTGCAGTTCCACAGGCACCGCCCGCGATCGAGGGTACGTTTCCTATCCATGGCACTATGGGTCGGGTGTTATTTGATACGGGTGCTACACACTGTTTTATAGCTACACACTTCGCGAAAGCTTTAGGATTGTTAGCTACGGCAGAGAGCACAGTGACGTGTGTCGACTCACCATTGGGGAGTGGGTCACTTAATTTCTTTATATGCCGGGGAGTAGGAGTAGAGGTCGGTAGTTTGGTATTGCCTGCAGACATGTTAGTGTTAGACATGCATGTTCACGATGTGATCATCGGTATGGATTGGCTCGTAGCATATAGAGCCATGATTGATTGCTTCAGCGGGAGCATTGTTTTTGCCATTCCGGGGCAAGAGATGTTTGTAGTGGCGATGTCTCGCCCAGAGGGAGGATCGACCGCTCATCTGTATTACATAGAGGAGGATACCTCTAAGGAGGTTGTGATTCCTTTAGATTCGATCCCAGTTGTCAGGGAGTATTCGGATGTGTTTCAGGAGATACCAGGCTTACCACCCAGTCGAGAGATAGACTTCGTTATAGATTTGCTACCGGGTATGAGACCTATAGCACGCGCACCGTACCGTATGGCTCCAGCTGAGATGAGAGAGCTACGGGATCAGATAGAGCAGCTATTGGGACAAGGCTTTATTCGCAGGAGTACCTCACCTTGGGGCGCTCCAGTTTTGTTTGTGAAGAAGAGGGACGGTTCACTGAGATTATGTGTGGACTACCGAGAGTTGAATAAGGTCACGATACAGAATAGGTATCCGTTGCCTCGAATCGATGACTTATTCGACCAATTGAGAGGAGCTTCTTTCTTCTCGAAGATTGACTTGAGGTCAGGATACCATCAGTTGCGTATCAGGGAGGAGGATGTCTCGAAGACCGCGTTCTTGTCGAGATATGGTTCTTACGAGTTTCGGGTTATGCCTTTCGGCTTGACCAACGCTCCAGCAGTGTTTATGGACTTGATGAACAGAGTGTTCAGGGATTTCCTAGACCAGTTTGTCATTGTCTTCATTGATGATATTCTGGTTTACTCTCAGACAGAGGAGGAGCACGCCGAGCATTTGAGGCAGGTTTTGCAGACACTCCGTCAGAACGAGTTGTATGCAAAATATGAGAAGTGCGGGTTTTGGCTGAAGGAAGTCCAGTTCTTGGGTCACATTATTTCCGACCAGGGAATATCGGTTGATCCGGGGAAAGTATCAGCGGTGAGGGAGTGGGGACAGCCCACGACACCGACGGAGATTCGTAGTTTCTTGGGCTTGGCAGGATACTACAGGAGGTTTATTCGAGGTTTCTCGGAGATAGCAGGTCCTTTGACACATCTTACTCGTAAGGGTGTGCCATACATCTGGAGTGATGCCTGTCAGTTGGCATTCGATGAATTGAAGGACAAATTGACCTCAGCACCTGTGTTAGCATTGCCGAGATCGGGAGTTGAGTATTTGGTTTACACCGATGCGTCTTTACAAGGACTTGGAGGTGTATTGCAGCAGGAGAGACAGGCCATAGCTTATGCTTCCCGTAAGCTTAAGCCTCATGAGAAGAATTACCCCACGCATGACTTGGAGTTGGCAGCAGTAGTATTTGCCTTACGGATTTGGAGGCACTATCTTTTGGGGGAGAAGTTTCAGCTGTTCACGGACCACAAGTCACTACAGTATCTGTTCACGCAGAAGGAATTGAATATGCGGCAGCGTAGGTGGCTTGAATTTGTGAAGGACTACCAGTTCGACATCCAGTACCACCCGGGTAAGGCTAACGTGGTAGCAGACGCGTTGAGCCGTAGGCCAGCAGATGAGGTGGCAGAGGTGTGGAAGGCAAAGTGGAAGGAATTGGGACACCAGGATGCAGTGGCCCGATCTTTCATGTCTGTGATGACCGTTACACCGCAGATTGTCACGAAGGTAGTACGGGCACAGGCCAATGACTCGTTCTGTCAAGAGCAGATAGTTCGATTACTAGCAGAGGGAGCCGAGTCCTATACCGTTAGCTCAGACGGGGGATTGCGCTTCAATGGGAGATTGGTAGTTCCGGAAGGGGAGGAATTGCGACATGAGGTGATGGCAGAGTCGCACGGCTCACGGTTCGCGGTACATCCCGGAGGGGACAAAATGTACCAAGACATGAGACGCCAGTATTGGTGGAGCGGTATGAAAAGAGATATCGCTGAGTTTGTCTCGAAATGCGCCACTTGTCAGCTCGTAAAAGTGGATCATCAGAGACCAGCAGGATTGTTACAGCCATTGGAGGTCCCGGTGTGGATGTGGGAAAGCATATCCATGGACTTCATCACGGGGTTGCCGACGTCGCAGAGGGGTCACGACTCCGTTTGGGTAATTGTGGACAGGTTGTCCAAGGTCGCTCACTTCTTACCCGTAAGGACTGACTACACTACGGGACAGTATGCTCAGCTCTTCAGTTCAGATATTGTGAGACTTCACGGTGTGCCCCTAAATATCGTGTCTGACAGAGACAAGATATTTGTTTCGCGGTTTTGGGAGAGTTTCCAGGAGGCCATGGGCACGGAATTGCGGTTGAGTACGGCTTATCATCCGCAGACCGATGGGCAGACAGAGCGCACCAATCAGATGTTGGAGGACATGCTACGCATGTGCATTATTGACTTCGGGGGTGGATGGGAGCAGTACCTTCCACTGGTGGAGTTTGCTTACAATAACTCCTATCAGTTCTCTATTGGCATGGCTCCGTTTGAGGCGTTGTACGGTAGGCCTTGTCGTTCCCCAGTATGTTGGTTAGAGGTGGGGGACAACAAACTACTTGGGCCGGAAGTGATTCAGGATACTTCGGCAAGGATTGAGTTGATTCGGAGTCGCATTCGGGTAGCTCAAGACAGGCAGAAGAGTTATGCTGACGCGAAGAGGTTTTTCAGGGAGTTCCAAGTGGGGGACCAGGTTTTGCTCAGGGTATCTCCGATGAAGGGGATTATGCGATTCGGGAAGAAGGGGAAGTTGGCACCGAGCTATGTGGGGCCGTTTCCTATTATTGAGCGGATCGGACCGGTTGCGTATAGACTTGGACTACCGGAGCACTTGCATCGGATTCACGACGTGTTCCATATTTCCTCGCTGAGGAAATACCTTAGAGATAATTTGGCTCATTCTCACATTGCCGTGGAGGACATCGATCTCCATCCGGATAGCTCCTACGAGGAGGGGCCAATAGCTATTTTGGACCGAAGCGAGAGGAAACTGCGGTCAAAGATAGTCCCGTTAGTGCGTGTTCAGTGGCGACATCACAATGTCGAGGAGTCCACATGGGAGCGCGAGGATGAGATGCGCGAGCGTTATCCAGAGCTATTTTAAGCAGGTACTTTCTAGTTTCGAATTTCGGGACGAAATTCAGTTATTAGGGGGGAAGTATGTAATACCCCATACTTTTGACTATATTTATTTTTGGGATTAATTAATTAAATGCGTATTAATTGGAAATTAATTCGGGTTATAAATACTAATGAGATGTGAATTGGTATTTGATTATGTGCATATATGATTATATATGTATTTGGTATTATAAAATTTGTCGTGAGATTTATATACGACATTTTAGAAATTTTGTTGAGACGCGTGGGACCGCCGCGTCACGGTATAATATTTTGATAATAAAAGTGAATTTAAAATCTATAATCCGTATGGTCGTTTTGAGTGCGCCGACGCGTCCGGAAGGGTCGAGATAGTCAGAAAACACTAGCCGGGGGTATAGTTTGGATCCCGGGGTATTTTTAGGCCATACCGACAACTTAAAGGGTATTTTGGTAATTTTACATTTTGAGGAATTAAAAGTGACGAAAATTAGAGATGTAAATCTGATGTGGATTTAACCCATTAAGCCCATTAACCAAACCATATTAACCTAGGAAGCTACGTAGGTTATCATTTAGATTTTCTAAGTTCCCAAATCAAAACCCTAGCCACCTTAAGCCACCATTGGAGAAGGAGCTTGGAGAAGGAGAGAAAGAGAGGAAATTCTGCAGAAAAACATCATCAACCTACACCAAAGTCAGAAATCAAACCAAGGAAAGTGACTTTATTCCATTTAATTTCTGAGAATGTCTTTTCCATGTTAGAAAATTCGGATTTATGGTTTGTTCTTGATAAAACATGAAAACCCATGTAGTTTAGATCATAAAACTTGAGGAATTTGAGAAGGATTGCATGTAGAATAGTTTGGAGACGATTAATCTGATGTTAATACATGTTTGGGTGAAAGAAAAACGAATTAAATTCTGAGATTTGATGATGATATGTAGTTAGGGTTCATGTTCTTGAGATATTTGGAAAAAGTGTAGAAAGTTGTAAATTTAATTGATGTTAGGATGGATTGATCCCTTAAAAACATGTTAGGATGTGATTATATATGTTTAGTATTAATTATAGACCTTTAAACGATTGATTGGGACTTAGTTTAGAAGATTTGAGGTGTTAAAATGGATGAAAAACGTTTTGGGGAAAAATCTGGGCCGAAGCTGGTAGCTCGTTAGAAGCAGCCCCCAGGTCGTTCGAACGAACTCGTTCGAACGAGCTTCTAACGAGTTGACCAGTCGCTGCTAACGAAAAGGGATTTCGTTCGATATCTCGTTCGAACGAGATATCGTTAGAAGGAACAGTTCGTTCGAACGAACTGGGATCTCGTTCGAACAGTCTCGTTCGAACGAGACTTCTAACGAGTTGGCAGAGGGATCTCGTTCGAACAGTCTCGTTCGAACGAAACTTCTAACGAGTTGACAGTTTGGTCCTTTTTGGACTGTTTTGACTTTTGGAGTTCCGTAAACTTGTTCGAGGTTATAGATATCATTCCGTAGATGTAGTAATGATAGAATTGGGACATTTGGGTATTTATGGGAAGGAATTTACATACGAGAGTGTATTACATGGACGGTTTGGGTTGAGACGTGAGTGTCTACTACGACGTGAGATAATTATGGCGCGTACAATTACAAACCGAAACAGTATGAATCGTGATAATTATAAGTTAGTATGAGAATATGTACTACGATTAAAATACGGTATTTCTAAGACGTGTGTTTACTTAGTATTGGTATATGATTATGTGTATGACATACCTACCATACTTGCTATCACGGGAGGTTGCGTTCGCTTAGGACCCTCTAATCCTTGTGTGCCTACGGGGGGGATATAGACTGGTACCTCGATGAACATAGGTCATAGAAAGACTTATTGGGATATTAATAAGTCCGCTGACCGTGAGAGCGTAGGTATGTGCGTGACCCACGTGATGGTGACTGTGTTCGCCTCCACTATTTGTGATTTGTGTTATCTGAACTATTCCTGAGAGATTCGGAATATGTGATCCTTATGTACGTGATGTACCGGGATGGATAGCAGAGTATGTGTGCACCGCAGCTTAGTTCTCGGGGTGCTTGTATTGTATATTTATGATGTGAATAATATACACCTAATTAATGAGAACCTTCATGCTAATGATGTGAATATAATAACGGTATTGTCCCGAGAATAATATAACGAGTTAACTGATAGTTATATATATTGCATATTGAGTATATGAGTTTACGTTAAACCCTATTCAATTAAGAGCATTATTATGTTAATGGAACCAAGTATTTTGGGTAGGACCTTTGGCAGTCTAGCTAGATATGTCATCACTTAGCTAGTGGTTTATATCGTTGTAGATGGGTATTTGCGTTAGGAGTGCACAGTTAGACGAGAGGTGAGAATATAATGTGAGTGCACGTCCTAACATGTACTTTGCATTTAATGTTTTAAATGTTTTTAAAGCACTTGCAGGTTTTTAAAATATAACTCCACATTCGGGCTCTGACCCGTTTGCTTTTCAAATCTCTTTTCCTTGTAAAACCATTTTAGGTGCCCAGCCACAGGGACACCAAGCATAGGATTCTCATTCAGGTGACGCGCTGTAGCTGTTGTGGAAGCTACAGGGATTGGCATGTAGACGCTTCTATCTTTTGGATTCCTGAGTCACTATCTATCAGTTGTAGGGCATGTTGCCCATTTCTATTTAGAGACATTTTTACTTTTCAGTTCTCAGACTTTAGCATTTATTATTTCAGTATTCGGTTATGCATTTCAGATTTGGGATTGTAGTGAGGAGTTTTCCTCCAGACTTTATTTACTCTATTGTGATGGTTATTCGTTTTACTTCAGTATGGTGAATGGTGTTATTTATTTCTTCATTACACTTGTTGCATGTTAATCAGACTTTAAATAAAATTTGGCACTTACTTTTTAAATACTAGGTGGTTAGTAAAAATAAAATGTTTTCGACAGTGATGCTATTAACTGAACCAACTTGGCATTTTGAATTAATTTAATAAAGGAGTAGCTACCCGGTATTTAATTAGTCGGGGTGTCACACGTAAGTTGGATGAGAAATTAGAAGGGACCTTCAAGCCCTTTAATGTTTCTAAGAACATATTTCTTCCTTCAATGCTCAAAGTATAAGATGCAACTGGCATATGCTTTTTTCCAGTGTTTGTATCTTCTTTCAACCATAATGATCTTTTAATCTTCAAATCACGAAGATCTTCACGGGCTTTTTCTCCATCCTTGGAATGAGAACCACCAATGCATGTGCTTACGAGATGCTCAATGATATTTTTCTCAACGTGCATTATGTCTATCACATGTCGCACAGGATGTTCCTTCCAGTATGGCAAATCAAACATTATTGATCTCCTCGACCACGCCGTTTTCACATCAGCATCCTTTCTTTTACGCTTTTGGGCCAAAATTATGGGGTGTTTCCCCCTCAACTTTTGATCAGCCTTTAATGACCTTTCTTCAATTTCCAAACCAAAAAGTCTTGGTGTAGGTGGTCGCGTCTCGGTGCCTTCTGGGAGAAAATTGCTTCGTATTGACCTGGATTTGTGACTTTGGGGCAGAAATCTTCGATGACTATGATAAAAAAGTTTACCACTTTTCTTAAGCCAGCTGGCTTCAGTCTCCTCTCCACATATAGGACAACTTAGGTAACCATGTACATTGCACCCAGATAAGGTCCCATAAGCAGGAAAATCATGAATTGCCCATATCAACATAGCTCTCAAAATGAATTCCTCCTTTTTGTATAAGTCGAATGCTCTCACACCTTCAACCCATAACTCATTCAATTCATCTATTAGTGGTGCTAAGAAAACATCAATGTCACTACCCGGTGCTTTTGGACCTGGTATCAACAACGACAAAATTGAAAACTCCTTTCTCATGCACAACGACGGGGGCAAATTTAAAGGCGCCGTAAACACAGCCCATATACTCTTATCTGTGCTCAATTTGCCAAACGGGTTAAACCCATCGATTGATATTCCGAGGCGAACGTTACGTATTTCTGTAGCAAAGTCCGGGTATCGCTGATTTGCAGATTTCCACACAGATGAATCAATCGGATGTCGCATGAGATTATCACCCACCTCCGCTCGACCATGCCAAGTCATTGCCTCTGCTATCCAAGGTATAGTGTAAAGTCTCTTCAATCGAGGACCTAAAGGAAAATACTTTAACACCTTCTTAGGTATTTGCGTATTTACTTTCAACAAACGTTTATTATGTACTATCATCTTTTGTTCATATCTAGGTTCCTTACATACAGGACAAGCCCGTTTGTCCTTATGCTCCTTATAGTATAAAATGCAGTCATACTTGCAGCAATGAATTGATTTGTATTTCATACCCAAACCTTTCAAATTATCCTTCATGATCGGATAATTGACTGGCAGCGTATTTTCTTTGGGGAGCAAATCTTTTGCCCAGAGGAGTATTGTCGTCACACTTTTTCCCGACAAGCCAAATTTGCTCTTTAAGTTGTGCAACCCAACCATGGCATATAACTTTGTGTGGTCGGGGTTGGAGTTATGGTATAATGGTGTTGCGGCTGCTGCTTTTAACCGTATATAATCCTTAACTTGGTCCGTATCGTTGCCAACATGATCCTCACATCCTAAAGCATTCCCTCTACTATCTTGATTTTCTTGTGCTGCGTGCACTTCATACGTATCATTTATGAGATCGTTTAACCTAACATGTACTAACGGGTCACCATTTGTGTGAACGGTTTCATTGACAAGTATTTCTTCTGGAATATACTTAAATTCCCTCTCCCCATGGAAATGCCAAAACGTGTAGTCAGCTTGCATACCCCAATGAAACAAATGTACTTTTACATCTACCCCTTTCAAGCGTTTCCCATTTTTACAACGATTGCACGGGCATGGGATAATATCAGTTTCGAGATTCTTCGTTGCATAATTCACAAAGTCTTTAACCCCATTAACGTATACTTGCCCCACTCTACAACTTTCACCCATCCACTCTTTATATTGTGGAAACCCCATTAATTCTACAATACAAACAAATAGAAACTCAGTAAATTATAAAACTAAATGAAGTTTGAGCTAATATTTAGAACATAATCTCTGGCTTATCATTGCATTAATACTATCATTGCATTAAAACTCACAGGAAAACCCAACCAAGCACAAAAACGTCAAAACTTCAACGAGCACAAAACAATGGTTATTTAATTAATTTTCCCAAACAAGATAATATTCAAAAAACGAAAGAGGTTAAACGATGTGTAGATATACTCACAACAAAACAATCAGATTTGATTATATTTTGTCTAGAGAACGTTGATCACAAAGCTCGGGCAAAACTCGTAATATTAAAAATCCATTTGATTATATTTTGTCAAAAAATATAATGTCTAGAGTTTTTGAATAATATTTTGTCAAAAAAATAACCTCAATACAATTTCTAGGGCTTATTAACATAAAATACAATTTGTATATAGATACACTCATAAACAAACATATAAACAGAAATCTATACATACACATACATACACACACATGTAAACATAAATCTATACATACACATACATACACACATATAAACAGAAATCTCCACATACACATAAATATACACAAATAATCGAAATGCGCACACACAAATAAACAACTGAAACGTTGTGTAGAGAGAGAGAAATGCGTACAGCACTGTATTCGTAGAGAAATGCGTACAGCAATGGTTATTAGAGAGAAATGTGTTCGTATTTTAGGGTTTTGTTCGTACTCGTAGAGAAATGCGTACAGCAATGGTTATTATTGCTGATTCGTAGAGAGAGAGAAATGCGTACAGCATTTTAGGGTTTTGGCAAATGAAAGAGAGAGAAGAGGGCGGGAGCTCTTCACGTATGGAGGGAAAGGTGAAAAATTTTGTGACCGCTAATAGCAGTCACAAATTTGTGAGTATAAGAGCAAAATTTGTGACTGCTGGGAGCGGTTATAAATTTATGACTGCCAATAGCAGTCATAAATTAAGTCTTAGACCAAAATTTGTGACCGCTACTAGCAGTTACAAATTTGTGACTGCTAATAGCGGTCGTAAATTAAGTCTAAGACTAAAATTTGTGACTCCTCATAGCAGTTATAATTTCGTGACTGCTCATAAGAGTCATAACTTGTGTCTACTAATAAACTTGTGAGGGCTTGTGACAGTTATAAATTTGTGACTGCTTATAGGAGTCACAAATTAATTATATGGTAACATTTGTGACTCCCATTAGCGGTAACAAACTAATTGATTCAAATTTTTTTTAACCAATTAATTTTATCACCCCTAATGGCAGTCACAAATAATTTTGTGACTGCTCCCGGGAGTGACTAGTTTGTCACCCCTATTGGCAGTCACAAAAAGGCAGTCACAAAATTAACATTTTGATGTAGTGACTCACGCTATTATGAAAAATCATAAGTTTTTTCTGACTTGGTGTGTAATATAGTGGAGGTTTTAACCACAATTTAATCTAAAGATCTAGAAGAGCCTATACGATGATGTTATTTGGCACCCTCCATACATATGCGATGAATTATATGAAAGCAATTCCTGAAGTAATTTGCTTTGTTTTATGGTCATCAGTATATATGGGTACCATATTGAAATAAACAGTGAAACGTAATTTTGCATTACTTCTAGTATAAGAATCCAAAAACTTACACTAGCAAACAATCACAACATTATTCAAGGGATAATAATATAACTTGCACTTTGTCATGAGCCTGCAACTCCATGCTTCAATTATTTATTATTATACAATGACCATTTTGGTCACCTTAATTGTTTTTCGTAAGACGTTACGAATTCAAATGATATTTATCACAAGGGTATATACGGTTCTTATGATTCACCATATATTTAACCATTGATAAATATAATATTTATAGTATGTGCAATTTTATTATGACGAGACACTATTCTCGTCGTTAGGGGGAGGATAGAACGTACCAAAAGTACAAATTATATTTAAAGAACGGTCTGTTCCTGAAGAACAATGAGAATTATCGTGGAATGCTTTCACTTTGTCTCATACAATCCCTTGTATCGGTTAATGCGATAATGAAGTGAAAAAAAATTATATTTAAACATCAAATGTCACGTGGACTAGCAGGAAATGTGCTTGCCAAAATAATTGTCCTAGAAGGACAAAATATATTTGGCAACAAATAAATTCATTACACGCCAGAAGCGTGGCAAATCTATAGGTCCCAACTACTTGACTCCCCAAAAGTGGAGGTTAAATAAAATCATGCCCAAATAACGCTCTAGAAGAGGTTATACATAACGCTCCAGAAGAGGTTATGAACAAAATATTCACTTTCTCAAAACCCCCAGAAGAGGTTATTATCTATGAAAAGACACAAGTCCCCGAAGTGACTGTAAAGCCCTTGAAGTTGGCAAAGGTACCTAATATTAAATGAGATCTCTATGTTTTATAGATATATAAGAGAAAAATGGGATAGACAAAGGTGATCATCGATGATATAATTATATATGTTGTAGCTACACAAAAATCAAAGGGCAATGATACTACAAATTCATGTATTATAAATGAATGTCGACAAATAATATATTGGCCAAAATGTGAAAATGCCATAATGGCATAATTCGAGTCTCCTAATATACGTTGTGTATTTGGACCTGTAGTAGAAACTACATAAGATGTTAACCCTGAAGGTTAAGAATGGGTGTTTATGAGAATGTGAAGTTTACTCATTAAAAAGTGCATGGTTTATGGCATAAGGTTTCCTGAAAAAAAAAATGATTATATACGAACATACCATCCTGTTAAGACCGTAAATATTTTTCAGATACCTGGCTAGCTTAGCATTTTTTTAAAAACATATTATACGGGACTCGTGAATATTATAACTGCTTATATATGCGGGTCTTAGACAAAGAATTAAAAATCCTAAAAGGAGTTTCTTTGCCTGAAGCAAAGATAATAAGTACGTACTCAAATGCACTAAGACGTTCGTTGTACAGTAGGCAATCTAAACGGATATAGGTACATCCGTCTTAGTAAATATTTGTCTAAGGAAGGGTATGAAAATAATCAGATATGCAAATGTGCCATTATAAAATATCCTTAATGGATATGCTCCTGAAGAACTCAACTGAAATGAAAAAAAATTCTTAAACGGATGTGCTCCTGAAGCGCTCAACTAAAATGCAAAATATCCGAATATGAAATTAAAAAATGAATGACCCTAGGATAACTAATTATTGTCTCGGTCTGCAGATCGAGCACAATTTATGTTAAATTAATATCCATTAGTTAAATAGATTGAAAAGTTCTGCAATGCTTTAGCATATATTAAGCATACACTTTTATTATATCCATGGTCTCCGGTATTTGGATATTAAATTATCCATATCATCCTAAAGAGGATGACAAAAATAAATTTGGTCCCAAAGTACCATATGTGCATGTTATATTAGTATTTGGTCCAGAAGTATCATACATCTACGTTATTAGTATATTGATATGCATGACACAATTCATGACACTCGATATTATAGTTTTCAGTCACTATATTGGCAAGAAACAATTACCATTGACTTGCATAGTATGAAACTAATATCAATCACATCATATGAGATTTATATCGAACCATTTATGTCCAGTTAGTTATATAGATGCAGGTTATCTCTTGGATCCTCATAAGGAACAATCAAAGAGTATATGACTTTCCTCAAATAACATATGTTCTTACTAATACTTATGAAGGAGATGGTTCTTTTTATCGCCCACACTCAAAGAGTCAACTAACACATTTCAGTTCTTCTACATTCATGAACTCAAGAAGAGTTATGCAACATATAAACTCCGGAAGAGTTATGCCATTGAAGTCAAATAGATCTGATAAAGTGACTTGTTCATCCCTTTTCACTCAAGTTTTATGGAAGTCGATCTTACGAAGAAAAATGAAATTGAAGTAACAACCGATCAAATCTATTCACCATGTTAAAGCAATATTCCGAAAGGTTATATATGAGACTAATATGCATCGACTCAATCATCAAAGAAATATTATAATCAGGGGGAGTATCCAATCAGGGGAGCATTTTATCAGGGGATAACCTAAAAACATGATGTTTTGGACATATACGCGTTGTACTATTTTTCTTTTAATTATGTTTTTTCTCACTGGGGGTTTCCTTAGTAAAAGTTTTAACGAGGTAACACTAAGCGCGTCTAACACCGATTCAATGATCACAAAAGTTGTACTCTTTTTCCTTAACTTTGATTTTTTCCCATTGAGTTTATTAGTAAGGTTTTAACGAGGCAACAATCATTACTTATAAAAAGAAACGAGGTAACAATTATTGATGGTGGATATAGTGAACAACCAAGGGAGAGTATTATAAGATATTTATTTAAACGGATGTTCACTTGTATTCGAGTCCACTGATATTTAGTAATTTTTAAGGGATCTATTGAATTACCTTATTATATTTATAAATATGAATCATATCCCTTTAATACGAATATATGAATGAACTGAAATATTAACTCCCTCTAAAATTCTCTTTATGTCCCATTTTTTTTTACAAAGAGATTGGGTTTTATGCACCTTATGTTCATCTCATTTGCGAACTAATGTATTTATGACAAATTTGTTGGGTCTCTTTCGTGATTATTCATCGAACGATACGAGAGCGGTAGCTGAGCGACACAGTCGTACTGAAATGGGTAGCTGAGACACCAACCCGTCCATCACCACACTTGCATTCTTAAATCCCACCCCCCGGACCAACAAGTATCACTGTATCCATCATCACAAAATTCCTTATACAAAACAATCAATATCCTAAAACATAAACCAATTAATTTACAAGTTGGGCATTATTTATTTCGATAGCATGTCGCTGAACTGAATGTGTGCGCAAGTTGCATTGTATATCGTAAAAGATGGGGACAAGTGGTGAGAGGGAGATGGAGGTGGGTTATGATGAGTTTGAGAGGCGGGTTTTGGAGACGGTGAAATCATGCGAGGCTAGGAAGGAACCGCCGCTTGTGTGGGCAATGAAAGTGGCGGAATGCGTGGTGGGTACCGCCGGGTTAGGGTTTGGGTTGCCCAGTGCGGAGTTGGGGGAGGTGGTTGTCTCCCAGCTTTGTTTCTCAAATAATCAACCTTCCCTTTGGAAGTTCCTTCACCAAGCTCTCTTTTCTGGCCTCCTCTACCCTCTCCACGTCCTCTCTCTCCTCACTTCCAGGTCTCTCTCTCTCTCTCTCTCTCTCTCTGATATAATAAACATGAGAGTGAGTATACAAATATGTTCTTTTGTTTTCAATTTAATTTGCCACAATTCCACGCCACACAATAAACATAATTGTAATTGTTATTGTTGTCTTCTATCTCTTTATTGGCTAGGGAATCTTTATAACCTTTAAGTGCTTGTTTCGTGTGAGGTTTTGTGGTTTTTGGAATCTAAATTGGTAAATTCACGCCAACACTTTGAGAATAGGAAAGGAAGGACTACATTCAAACTCTTTACATGGATTATGAATTTATCGAACTGGGATTCTTGGAACCACAAAAGCTGGAACAAATAACCTCTAAATTCTTACTTTCTCTTTTTTAGTCCACACAAGCTTTTGTAAAACCTTGTATTTGTATCGAGGGGGGACCCAAAGATTTTCGGTAAAGGGCTAAAATATTAACATTGAAGAAATCTTCTATATAATGGCAACAGGAGAATTCTGTTGTATTTACCACTACCCAGTGTGGTAGCTGGTGAGAAGAGAGACCAGTGTCACCCCACTAGGTCGTAAGTTACTGTTCACTTAATCACTTGGGTGTAGAAGTAGCTTCATTCCCTAAGAAAATATATTTTCTCCTTTTAGTACGTACTAAAAGTTAAAAAGACTCGAAAACTTTAAAATGACTATAATTTCAGAATAGTCCAAGAATTACAACGATATCTAAATTTTCGTAACAACCCAATTTGCCCAGTAGAGTTGTCAAATGTAAGGCTAATTGAGGTTGAGAGAGTGTAAGAACGGATTTTGGCTGTTCATGGAACCTTAGGCACAACAAAACCTGCGTGCTCCGAGGAAGTGCCTTATGTGAATAGTATTAGACGAAGAGGGGTTCTTTAATGTGTAGAGGAAGGAAGATAAGAAGATAAACACATGAGCATATTGCCCTATATATATATATGGAGGGAGAGAGAGAGAAAGAGAGGGAGCACCACTATGTGATTGTAATAAATGTGGATTGTAGCTCAAACAAGAGCTAATAAATATCTTTGAATGTTGATTTCAACGTTTAAGTACATGAAGTGCTTTGTATTACGCAAGGGAAATTACTGCAAGTGAAACTTCTCAAGTCAAGGAGCAACAGTTTGGCTTATTGACAATAGAGATCGATGATTTTGAAGCATTTAAGGCTTCGATATACATTGAATGTGGCATTAAATGCTTATAAACCCTCCTTATCGATGAAGAGATCTTCATTAATGAGGGAAGAGATATCTCTCCAGGTTGCAGGCAAAAATAGATTGTTGACCTCTGCAAAGACCCTAGAATCTTAGAAGGCCGCGATCTTAGTAGGAGCCACGGCCTCAGGCGGTGAAAGCAAATGAAGACCGGTGATGGGCGTGGAGTTTATACTTAGGGAGCTTGGGGAGGGTCCAACACATGGGTTATGAGGTGGCCCAATTAGCCAATGTTTAAAAAGGCGCGAGTCGAGGCGAGGCGAGGCGAGGCGTAAGCCTCGCCGAAAAGAAAAAAAAGAGCAAAATAATATTAAAAAAATACTAATAAAACCATAAAAATAAAATACCAAAGAAATATAAAATAAAACTGCCAAAAAAACATTTTTGAGGACTTTCTCACATAGTATGACATTTTTTTGTTTCCTCGAGATAACTTTAAAAAAAAAAGTAATTTGACAAAATCAATTTTAACATATTGGTTATTTTACAATATGACAATAAATTAATCAATGTAAAATCATATTGGCAAAATCATTTTTTTAGCTTTATTCATATATTGGTTATTTTATGATATGACAATAAATTAATCAATGCAACTTAACAAACAATTTATTAAAATCACATTGATTTTCAAGCTAAGATTAAATTAATCAATGCAAAATCAAATTGACAACATCAGTTTTTTAAGTTTCATTCACATATTGGTTATTTTTTAAAAATTTCTTTAAAGTTACAATAGTAACTAGTATAAGTTAAGTGCAATTTTAAAACAAAAAAAGAAAAAAAGAACTAGTAGATTAAAACAACATTTTTTTAGTTTAAAAAAAATAATAAAATAAAGTTTTACAAAAAAAACAACAACAAAAAACAGAAACCTTTTTAAAAAGAAGTCATATTGCGTTGAATTTATAATTTAAAACAAATTATTTAAATAAACACTTAATAAAATAAAGTTTTTACAAAAAAAAAAAAACTAAAAACGTCGACAAATATTTGGTTAATAAACACTTAATAAAATAAAGGGTTTTGTTTGGAAGAAACAAACGTAGACAACTAAAGCAACAAAGTTTCTTAACCAAATAAAGCCGTAGACGTTAACACAGTAGAAACAAATGCCGGATTTCTTACTTGGGGTCGGTACGAAGGCCAGAATAGAAGAAAGAGGAGATTCGAAGGCCGGAATGGAAGAACCGACGGCCGTAAAGGAGTTTCGGAGCAAAGAAGAGAAGCTAGGACTTACGTTTTTTTTTTTTAAAGCTGAGTACAAGAGGCGTACGCCTCACAGCCTCGATGCGCATAGCCTTGAGTCGCAATGCCTCAACCATCAAAGGCGTAAGCCTTACTTTCCAGACATGACGCTTAAGCCTCGAGGCTTTTTTTCACCGCCTCGCCTTGAGGCATACGCCTCATTCGCCTTTTTAAACATTGCAATTAGCTTATACCTTGCAAAACAAGTTTTATAGATTTTATATGCCTTTTCGAAGGGGTATCTGTAGAATAGTGATGGCATAAGTGGAATCCCTAGGTTCCTAACATATGTTATAAATAGCAATCCTTGGCTCATTTCCCAAAGCTGCTAAAACCCTAATTCCCACTTTAGAGAGAGAGAGAGGGATTTTATGAAGAGAGGGAGGCGCTGGCAGAAAAAGGCCGAGGAGGCGTACTGTTAGCTGGCGAGAAAAGGGCCGTAGAAGGCGACATAAGCTTACTGTTCATTGGACTAAGTCCTATTAGTAAGGGATCCGTGCTCTTCTTCTTTTCCTTTCCTTGAATAAATCCTAGTTTCCATGTTTTTATTTGAATGAGATGAGCTTTTTTGTGATTTCTGAGTTTTCTGTGTTTAGAGTCCATGGAGTTTTACTGTTCATTGCCATTCGAGTTTTCTGGGTTTAGAGGCCATGGACTTTGACCGTTCATCGTGATTTATGAGTTTGTTGGGTTTGAGGGCCATGGACTTTCACCATTTATCCCATATTTTTACTATTGAGATTTTTTATATGGATTTATTTTGGGGTTGGATGTCTTGAGGTAGAATGACTTTTGAAGATGTTCATATTGATCTTATGAGGTTTTATTCGGATTTTCTACTTAGATTTTGAAAATCTATGTTAAGGGTTATTTCGAGTTTAAAACACTCATTTTACTAAATTACCCTTCTTGTTTGAAGATCATGATTTCTAACTCCTTCGTTGAGATCGCAGACTTGGGCATTATAAGATTGTGCCTAACATATGCGTGATCTTCTTAGATTTTGGTGTTAAGGTCGTGGCATTGTTACGTCAGGCCGAGGTCATGTCTGGAGATGGCCTCCTGCATATTGCTTGAGGTCAAAACGACCACTTCTAAGTAGATTGAGCCAATACTAGTTATGGGACTTGCACCTTGGCAGGGCTCGACCAAGTCTGTGGAGTTAAAAGCAGATTGCAGATTGCTCATTCTCTAATAGGGCAGGAGAGGACGCCGCGGTCTGTGGCATAACTGGGTCAATAGAAACCTAGAATAAGGCTGTGGAGATTGAGAAGTCTAAGCCTATAAATCAAGATCGTGAACTACTGGGTGAACAAAGGGAGATTGAGTCTTGGGGGAAGGTGGGGAGTGGTGGACCGGGGGAGATTGAGCCTTGGGACATCAGAGAACTCTATGGGGTTAGGAATATTATATTTCTTTTCCTTCCTATTTACTCTTGTTTTAAATTATCCTTATTTGTACTTGCTTTCATAGCTTTGTTAGTATATATATTTACGTGAATACTAACACTGGTAGGTGGGACGAGGATAGTTGATTTAACCCTTACTGGGCTATTTGAGTTCACCCCCTTTATTCATTGACTTCCTCAGGATAGGAGTCCGTGGATGGCTTAGAGGCTGTGGACGTATAGAGGATATAGCTGGAACAAAATTTATGCATAACCTATTTTTGTTTAGAATTCAATTGTATAATCTCAGTTATATCCCTAGTATGACATGAGCTTATTGTAAGAACTGATTTTATGGAACCAAGAGTTTTATCTAAGTATGTAATAGTGATTTTTGTTATTTGGAATGATTCCTTTTATTTTGCGCCTTACTACTTGTGATGAATGAATATTTTACCAACTCTGATAATGACGCTGAGGTCTCTTGAAGGCCGCGACTTAATAAGCTGGCCTTAATTAAGAGTTTTAAATTCCTGCTAAGAGATCAAATGAAATAACCCCTCAGCCTAATAGGGCAAGGCCGCGGGCGTTACAATTGGTATCAGAGTGTTCGTCTCTGGAAACTATAGGAGTGGTAGTGAAAGTGCTCTAGCGCCCTAGGGTTTATATGGATTGCCAAACAAACACCAATTTTTAATTTTTCAAAATTAATTAAACCTGTTTAAATCTTACACCAATTAAACTTGTGTTGTGTAAACAGTTTACCAAATATGATCTTGCCATAAGCATGCATTTTGGTGATATAAGAGAGAGTAAAATAAAAGCAATCACACAATACGATGATGTACGAGGAAAATGCACAGCGGAAAAAACCTCCGACGATCCAGCCACACAAGTCCACTATGATATAGGTCTATGTGCGAGAACAACTTAGACTTGCTTACTAAACGACTCGACGCCTTCAAGCCTTGACGCGCTTCCTTATTCCATGTCACCTTCTTCGCAGCCATTGTTGGACGCCTTCCAATAGCCAACACAACGCAAGCGCTTTCTTACGTCTCAGTATCCCACCGATCTTACTTGCCTCTTGACTGGTCCAGTCGTCGCACAATGCAAACACGGTCTCCATCGCTCGAAACGCTCTCCAATATATAGATAAATAACCTTGGTGCAGCACACAAGAGATCTCAAACACACATAAGATGTTGAAATAAGAATCTCAAACGCTGGGTATAAATTAGAGTTTGGGAGACTCAATAATTGCCTATGAAAATCGTTTTCGCAAGCCTCTCGCACAAAAACTTTTTGCCATACCTCCTATTTATAGAAAACACGAAAAACGAGGCGGCACAAAAATAGAGAAAACTCGTTGTAACGAAAGCACTAGGGTTGTTCGAAAGAAGTACGCTTTCTCGTTTGGACGAAATAAATCTCGTTCGAACGAGACTGCTAAACTTGTTTGAACAAATATCTAGCGAGCTTTGAACGAAACTTCTCTGTTTAAACAGGAACATCTCGTTTGAACGAAAATCCACTTTTCGTTTGAACCAGTCTTGAAGTCGTTTGAACGACTATTGCAAACTCGTTTGAACACACTGAAAATCTCGTTGAACGACTTTAAACAAAAATCATTTTTCTTTGAAAATTCTGTTTACAAAAAATGCCTGAGTTTAAAAACTAACATCCAAACAATGTATCCAGGAATAAAACATAAATATGTATTTATACCTCAATGAGATCCCTCGGATGTTGAAGACAAAACTCGACACGAAACACGATGTGTTCGACGTCGCTTTAACTTGGTCGTTACGGTCTTCAATCTCACACCATAGGCTTGAAGGACAAACAACTCAAATCCTAACTATGACTCAACCAAGTTTTGTCCAAATGGAATAAAGCAAATATACATACAAATTGACTCCATCGGAAATTTGCCCTTACAGCTAGGGATATATCGTATAGGTAGACTTACGTGTAGAAGTCTCGTAATAGGGTATTAGACTTCCACGTGTGTGATTCTTGCCAGGAAGCTATGGCAAGAGGAATCGTCGAGGAGTTAAAGGAGTCGCGAACAACAATGTTGCTGCCGCGGAACTATCCATCCCCAACGAAGAAGCGAATGGTGAAAGAATGCCTTAGGTGGTAGTTGGGTTCACGGAAGCCCTATCCAGGGCAATGACTGCAAGAATGACCAAGAAAAGGCCTGTGTGCTGCACTACTGAGTACTTCAATTTCAAAGGGGAACCTGACCCTTTGAAGGCGACGCCTGGATAAGGAAAACTGAAAAGATTTTTGAAGTACTAAAGTGCATCGAGGAGCAAAAGGTGTCATTTGCCTTGTTCATGTTTGAGGCTGAGGCTGATCATTGGTGGACAATGGTCAAGAGAACACAACTTGGAGGAGAGGCCACGACCATAGGGTGGGCCCGATACAAGGAACTCTTCCTTGAGAAATACTTCCCTGCCGCGGCCAAAGAGAAGCTAGAGGTGGAATTTTTGGAGCTAAATCAAGTTACGATCTCCGTGGCAGAATATGAAGCTAAGTTGGCGAAACTTTCACATTTTGCTCCTTATGTCGTTCACCGATGAAAGGATGGCCAAGAAGTTTGAAATATGCCTAAAACATGGGCTTCGCAGTAGAGTTATTGGATTAACACTACGAATATACACTGAATTAGTGGAGGTGGGGGTGGCTCAGATAATGGAGCAAGATTTCGAAGAAGGAATGAAAGTTAAGGGAGAGAAGAGAAAGGGAAGACATGAGGGGACAAAGAAGGATGACTAGCCTCGGCAACATGCTCAGAAGCCGCGGAGAACAAATAAGCTGAGAAGGATGCTACCGCAGCTGTCACTTGCTTCAACTACGGCATAGAGGGACATTTTGCCGAGAGTTGCCCTTTGGGAATGAGCTGTTACAACTGTGGCAAGCCAGGCCACAAGGCTAAGGACTACAAAATGCCGAAGAAGGATGCAGAGAAGCCGTGGGCTCCAGCTAGAGTCTTTGCTTTGAATGTTAAGGATGCTGAGAAGGCCGATGACGTCATAGCATGTACTATTAATGTTGATGATAGAAATGCTTACTTACTTTTTGATTCCAGTACCATACACTCCTGTGTATCCACCACTTTTGCACGAAAAATGAAGATGTGGCCCCAAACCCTGAGCCCTCTATTGGTGGTTGACACCCCGGTTGGAGGATAGACAGAGGCCGCGACCATCATCCATGGATGTACCGGGGAAATAGAAAATCAACAGTATGAGGTTGAATTTACTCCTTTTGAGATGACTTTGATGTAATTTTAGGCATGGATTGATTTGATGTAATTAAGAAGCCGTGTAAGCGTAAAATAACTAATCAACAGCAACAACTAAAAAAAGAAACTAATTCTATTCTTAAATTCTCTCTCAAATCCTCTTATCTCAAGATCTTGGTTGATTACAAATGATGTCATATATCGGTATTTATAGTTGTGTAGGGAAGGTTCTAGAGCCAATTCAAAAATATCTACAAGTGGGCCCACTAGCATTAGTGGGTATAACTAACTAACCAATTAGATGTGCTCCCACTTGTTAGATGCTTCTAGAATGTTCCAGAAGTAACAAGTACCTACACATCACTAAAGTACAAAATATCTAATAAGCACACAGTAACAAAAAAATACAATTGACTAATTTGTCCCATCTCATTTCCATCATTCTTCCCTACTTGAGAGAGCTCGTCCCGAGCAAAGAAAGTTTGTGCTAGGGCATCATCAGCGGACTCCCCTACTTGAAAGGGAAGCCGTCCTTTAAAGCATCCTGCATAACGACTCACAAAATATCCTTGAAGAGAAACAACAAATTTACACCATGGCCGATGAATAGGAATGTGACCTCTAGTCCGTCAAAATGAAGAGTTAACATAAGATCGATGCGAAGAGGGTCATTGATGCCAAATTTCATCCAAATTCCTCGTGATGAGCCTCCGTAACATCAAATCATGTAAATGAGTCGTGGAGCGCTCCTCATAAGTAATTAAAAAAGGGTTCACAAATCCCACACCTATCGTGATCACCCCACGCAACATATACTCCTCAAAGGAAACAACCACCGAACCATCATCACAAAATTCATCATCGTGACCAAAAATTGGAAAGAAATCCGTCAAATCTAATATTTCCACCTCGCGATAGTAAGTGCGAGTCTCCCAACTATCTTCAACAAATAAATCGAAAAAATCACATAGAAAGTACCCATCATCTTCTATCCCAACGATAGAAATGAAGTCCACAATCTAAAATGCCTCTAAATCCCTATGTCGAGTACGAGTGATCCACCCATCCTCCTCGAATATAGGAATAAAGTCACAAGGAAGGAGCATGTAGTCACTATCAAGCATCGTCGGGGTCTCAACAACCTCGGAGACATCCTTGTAAAGCAGAATCAAAGAGATAGTATCATTGGTGTGCGCAGGAATGACATCGGATGTAGTAGAAGGTACACCGGTGGACAAGTACTCGAAATATTGGACCAAATGTCTTGCTCGTGCACGTACACATTGTTCACGTGCCGTCTCCATCTCAAGATACTTGGCTCGACACTTATTTAGGTGTTGACGGTACATTTCATACTCCCGATGGAGTAAGCACTATACGGGAATGTGTGAAGCTTTTGAGATAGATATGAATCCGTCGCGGCTCAAGAATCTGGAAGACTTTGGAGTTTCTTGATGATGGCACAACTTACCTTGTTGAAATTGGCACATGCATTCATATCAAACCCTTATTCGGTACCATCCCACGATAATTTGGAAGAAAGGTATTCTTCGGGTGGGGAAAGGATTAAATCGTAGGGCCTTGATAGATTTGGGGCAGATTTGTAATTTTTAGAAAATTCAATGGCTTAATTGTAATTTTCAGAAATTGGTAGGGGATTAGTGTGTTGAAGAGGTCCGCGTGGTGGGAAAGTTTGATTAGGATTTGTGATGTGGGAGATTGCCGGGGTTGAATATGAATATCTATTAGAGTTGAGGTTTTTAGATGGAGTGGGTTTTAGGATTTCTTGAGAGTGGGGAAGGTAAGGTTTGGAGTTTAATTTTTTTTGTTGAAATTGGGTTGGGTTAGTGGGGGAATGTTCCGGTTGGATCTTGGATGGATCGGGAGTAAAAAACATTGGTTCTTGGTCATGGGCAATACCATCTTGAAAATCCGGGTGATTACCAATTGTTCCTGTCACGCGCCACGCTTGGGGAGGCCTCGACACAACTGTAGTGATCTGGTCCAGCATATCTGGCAGTCGGCATGACCGGCCAGAGTTACCGGTGAAATCTAGGCAGATCCGGCAGCGCTGGGAATGGCATTTTGTAAGTCCGATGCGTTCTCGACAATCATGGTTGAACAACCTTCGAGGGAAGCTACCGGTGAGACATCGGAAGGCTGACCCATATGGGTCGGATCGTCTGTTATTCTGGTCAGAAATTCCGGCAGAGTCCTGCCCCGTTTTGAAATCTGACGGCTCGACCAGTAGTGCTTGTGGCTTCTCGATCTGGCTGGTGGTTATTCAAGTGCGAAATGGAGGAGTTAGGGTTTGGGAGATGTTTTTTCGGTTGAGGTGGGAAGGGAGAGGGGTTTGGGTTGCAGTAAGGGGTGGTGATGACATGGCTGATCAGTGGAAGGTCATTGGAGAGGTGTAGTGGTGGTGTGTGTGGTGGTAGGATGGGGGGTGAAATGGGTTCTGGTTTTGGTAATGGGTCGTTAGGGTTTCGATGGTGGGATTTGTTGTACGTGGAATGAAGTCGGAGTGGTCCCAACTCGAATCCGACTCATATTTGATAATCATCCCCGCGCCAAGAACAAACGCGGTTCTGATACCAATTTGATGTAATTAAGAAGTTGCGGAAGCGTAAATGACTAATCTACACAACGGCAATAACAACTAAAAAAAGAAACTAATTCTATTCTCAAATTCTCTCACAAATCCTCATATCTCAAAATCTTCATTGATTACAAATGATGTCATACATGGGTATTTATAGTTGTGTAGGGAAGGTTCTAGAGCCAATCTAAAAATATCTGCAGACGAGCCCACTAGTATAAGTGGGTATAACTAACTAACCAATTGGATGTGCTCCCAGTTGTTAGATGCTTCTAGAATGTTCTAAAACTAACAAGTACCTATACATCACTAAAGTACAAATTATCTAACAAGTACAAAGTACCAAAAAAATACAATTGACTAATTTGTCCCTTCTCATTTTCATCATGATTGTTCACCCACTTCGCTAAGATTGATTGTGCAACGAAAGAAATCTTCCTTTGTAATCATGGGGCCGGGGTGAGTTTTAGAGGAAATATATCAAGTAGGAAACCTTCGATGATATCGGTCTTGAGAGCTAGGAAGATGTTAAAAGGTGGATATCGCGGCTACTTAGCCTATGTGAAAGATACTGAAAAGGCCGTGACTGTCTTAGGAGATGTTCCAATTGCCGCGGAATTTGAGGATGTCTTCCCCGAAGAACTTCCTAGATTACCCCGACACAGTTTAGCAGTGACCTTATACCCGAGGCCACGTTTATTTCAAAGGTACCATATAGGATGGCGCCAACTGAGTTGGAAGAAACTGAAGGAGCAGCTAGAGGACTTGTTAGGCCGCGGCTTTATCAGGCCCAGTACCTCCCTTGGGGTGCCCCGATGCTTTTTGTAAAGAATTAAGACGAATTAATGAGGATGTGCATTAATTCTAGGGAATTAAACAAAGTGATTGTGAAAAATAAGTACCCCTTACCTAGAATTGATGATCTTTTTGACCAATTGAAGGATGCTAGATATTTCGCTAAGATTGATCTAAGTCGGAATATCACCAACCAAAGATAAAGAATGAGGACATTTATAAAACGACTTTCTGGACTGGATATGGTCATTATGAGTTTGTGGTTATGCCTTTCGGATTCACTAATGCCCTGCTACCTTTATGGATTTGATGAATAGAGTGTTTAGGCCTTTCTTAGATAAGTTTGTGATCGTATTTATTGATGATATTTTGATTTACTCTAAGTCTGTGGAAGATCATAAGGAACACCTCCGCGACGTATTTGAGATACTTAGGAAAGAAAAGTTGTATGCCAAATTTTTTAAGTGTGAATTCTGGCTTGAGGAAGTCGCCTTCCTCGGCCATATATTGAATAAGGATGGTTTGACCATGGACCCAAGAAAGGCCGCGACAATTGTTGATTGAGAGAGGCAAACTACTGTAATAAAAGTTGGATGTTTCCTCGGTCTAGTAGGCTATTATAAGAGGTTTGTGGAAGGATTCTCCAAAATTGCCGTGCTATTGACCCAGTTTACACATAAGGATACCAAGTTTATATGGTTCGCGGAGTGTGAAGCAAGTTTCCAGAAATTAAAGGAAAAGCTATAGTGTCCCATTTTGACGAGGTTATGTGATCTATAGTGATGCTTTAGGCCGCGGTCTGGGATGTATTTTAATTCAGAATGAGAGTTATCGCTTATGCCTCTAGACAATTGAGACCACATGAGAAGAATTATCCCACTCATGACTTAGAATTAGCAGCTGTGGTCTTTGCCTTAAAGATTTGGCGACACTAATTGTTTGGAGAGACTTGTGAAATATTCACGGGCATAAGAGTCTAACCTACATTTTCATTTAGAGAGAATTAAATATGAGACAAAGGAGATGATTGGAGTTAAAGCTTACGATTGTTCAATCAAATGTTACTCTGGGAGGGCCAATGTGGTGGTAAATGCCCTAAGTAGAAAGGGTTCCCTTAATACCATAAGGATCACTAGACAATAATACATTTTAAGGGATTTGGAGTCCATGGGAATTGAAGTCGTTAGCCACAGAGGCTGCGGACATTTAAATGCCCTCACTGTGGAACCCAACTTGATTGATAGAATACGGATTGCCCAATCCGAGACCCCGATCTTCAGAAGATCCGAGGACAGATAGGAGAGAACTCAACTTTTAAAATAAAAGACCGCGGATCTCTACGCTTTGGGACAAGGATTTGTGTTTCGCGAAATGATGAGATAAAGACTGATGTTTTAGAAGGAGGTCATTCCTCGCCTTCTCGGTCCACCCCGAGAGCACCAAAATGTATCAGTTTGAAGGAAATTTTTTGGTGGCCTAACACGAAGGAGACCGCGGAGTTTATTGCCAAATGTTTGGCATGTCAACAAGTTAAGGTCGAGCATCAGAGACAACTGGGTTATTACTACTGTTGCCTATTCCAGAAAGGAAGTGGAAAAATATATTCATGAATTTCATTGTGGGATTGCCGCGGACACAGAGAGAGATGGACTCCATTTGGGTTATCGTGGATTGATTGACCAAGATCGCCGTAGGAAAAGGAGATTGTTAGGCTTCACGGAGTTCCTATCACCATAATGTTTGATCGCGACCCAAGATTTACCTCTGAATTTTAGAAGAGCTTTCAAAAAGCAATGGGGTCGCGGCTAGACTTCAACACTGCCTTCTATCCCAGAGACAAATGGACTGAAAGAACCACTCAAACCTTAGAGGATATGTTAAGGGCCTGTGTCGTAGACATTCGTGGAAGTTGGGAGAACCACCTGCCCTTAGTAGAATTTATGTACTACAACAGTTACCAGACAAGTATCAAGGTGGCCACTTATGCCACTTATATGGAAGGAGATGCTGCAGCCTTCTATGTTGGGATGAAGTTGGAGAAAGGCAACTGTTGGGACCAGAGTTGGTGGAACAGGCCACCGCTAAGGTAAAGGTTATATAAGATAGGCTGCAGAGTGCCCAAAGTAGACAGAAAAGTTGGGCTGATATCAAAAGGAGGGATGGAGACTTGAAGGCAGGGGACAATGCATTTCTTAAAGTTTCCCAGCGGAAAGGAATCATGAGCTTCATAAAGAAAGGGAAATTCAGTCCGCGGTATGTGGGACCATTTGAAATACTTGAGAGGATTGGGAAGTCATCTTATAGACTTGCACAATGTTTTTCACATCCCGATGCTGCGGAATTATGTGAGAGACTGGGACCATGTTATCAATCATGAACTCATTGGGATCCACGGAGATTTGAGTTATGAGGAGGTCCCGATGGAAATTTTGAATTAAAAAGAAAAGGAGCTAAGTTCGAAGACAGTTTCTTTAGTTAGTGTTATGGAGACAACCACGGAAGAAGCCACTTGGGAGCTGGAATCAACCATCAAAGAGAAATACCCACATTTATTCCAAGGTATGAATTAAATTATTACTTCCTTACTCTGTTGAATCCTGAGGACGTAATTTCCCAAGTTGGGAAGATTATAAATACCTTAGAATCTTAGAAGGTCGCGACCTTAGGCCGCTGCTATCTTAATGGCCGCAAAAGAAAACGAAGACCGATTGAGACGAGGTACAAATAGATGTCCGCGGAGTTTATACCCAGGGAGCTTGGGGAGGGACCAACACGTGGGTTATGACGTGGCCCAATTAGCTTATTCCTTGCAAGATGAGTTTTATAGATTCTAGAAGCCTTTTCAACGGGATATTTGTGGAAAAGTGAGGACATAAGTGAAAACCCTAGGTTCCCTAACATTTCCTATAAATAGCAACCCATGGCTCATTTCTCAAAGCTGCTAAAAGCCTAATTCACACTTGAGAGAGAGCAAGTGAAATTTTGTGAAGAGAGGTAGGTGTTGTCAGGAAAAAGGCTGAGGATTTACTGATCATCGGACTTTACTGATCATCGGACTAAGTCTTTCCTCTTTCTCTTTTCCTTGAATTGACCTTAGTTTTCCATGTTTTTACTTGAATGAGATGAGCCCTTTTGTGATTTCTGAGTTTTCTGGATTTAGAGTGCATGTAGTTTTACTGTTTATTGCCATTCGAGTTTTCTGGGTATAGAGGCCATGGACTTTTACTGTTCATTGTGATTTATGAGTTTGATGGGTTTGAGGGCCATGGACTTTCACTATTTATCCCGTATTTTTACTATTGAGATTTCTTATATGGGTTTGTTTTGGGGTTGTTGGGTGTGTTGAGGTAAAATGGCTTTTGAAGATATTCGTATTATTGATGTTAGGAGTTTTTTTTGGCTTTTCTACTTAGATCCTTAGAAATCTAGGTTATGGGTTATTTTGTGTTTAAAACACTCATTTTACTAAATTACTCTTGCTGTTTGAAGATCAGGAGTTCTAACTCCTTCGTTGAGGCTGCGGATTTAGGGGTTATAAGATTGTGCCCAACTTATACGTGATCTTGTTGGATTTGGGTTGTGGCATTATTGCGCCAGGTCGAGGTATCACGTCTGGAGATGGCCTACTGCTTAGTGCTTCAGGTAAAAACGATCAGTTTTAGGGAGATTAAGCCTAGACTAGTTATGGGACTTGTACCTTGGCAGAGCTCGGCCAAGGATGTGGAGTTAACAGCGTCTGTGGCATGACTGGTTAATAAAAACCTAAAGTAAGGTTGTGGAGATTTAGAAGTCTAAGGTTATAAATCAAGGCAGTGTCCACTGGGCTAACCAGGGAAGATTGAGCCTTGGGGGAAGCCAGGAAGTGATCGACCAGGGGAGATTGAGCCTTGGGACATCAGAGAACTCTATGGGGTTGGGAATAAAACATTTCTTTTCCTTTCTATTTATTCTAGTTTTAAATTATCCTCATTTGCACTTGTTTTCATAGCTTTGTTAGTATATATATATATTTCTGTGGCAGGTGGGACTAGGAGGACATTTGATTTAACCCTTACTGGGCTATTTGATCTCATCCCTTTTATTCATTGACTTCCTCATGATAGGAGTCTGTGGATGGCTTTGAGACGGCGGATATAGCTGGAACAAAATTTATGCATAGCCTATTTTTGTTTAGAATCAATTGTATAATATCAGACAAATCCCCTGTTAGATTTGAGCTTATTGTTAGAACTGATTGTGCTTATTGTTAGAACTGATTGTGTGGAACCAGGAGTTTTATCTAAGCATATGTAATAGAGACTATTGTTATTTGGAATGATTCCTTTTATTTTGTGCCTTACTACTTTTGGTGAATGGATATTTTACGAACTTTGATAGTGAGGCCGAGGTCTCTTATAGGCGGCGGCGGCCTACTAAGCTTGCCCTAATTAAGAGTTTTAAATTCTTGCTGAGAGATCAAGTGAAATAACCCCTCGGCCTAATGGGGCAAGACCGCGGGCGTTGGAACCTCATCTTGTGGTGGCTAAATAACAGCTATACTCATAATCCAAAATGTATTAGTCACATGTGCGATATTTTATTATAATACAAAAATTCTTCAAAGCAACTTAAAAATTAATATTTTATTATAAAAGAAAAATTCTCCGGAGCTACGCAAGTTGCTTGAGGAAGAGGGTTACTCAGGATTCCTAGTGGTCCTCTCTCTCTCTCTCTCTAACTTGAATGTTTTGGACATACCTAATGTTATGTCTAACCTCAAATTCAATACCCTCGAGAGTCCCAATAGGTTACTCAGTGTTACTTTGAGTTGCTCGAGCCTCGTCTTTGCTTGACCCATCATAGTTGAGTACCCTTCACATGCGGGTTTGTCTGGTTAAATTTAATCGCAATTTTGACTTCTAAATATGAGAGGGACATGACTTGAATACAACTAGGATTATTTTGCAATATTTCTTCTTTCTAAAAAGGGGCTCTGAGGTTAATCATACATTTAAGAAAAAAACACACACATAACAGAGTCATTGAAGTATATTAACAAGGCCTGTACGAAATTTTAAACAAATGTACATGCTATTTTTTGGATAAAATAGTGAAAAAACAAGCCCACCAATATCTAATAAGATGGATGGGTGAAAAAACATGCCAGCAGCAAATACCAGTGCATCAAATTCTTCAAATATTCAAAAGCATCTCTAATTAGAGAACATAATATGAACATACATTAGTTGGTGGTGACGTAAGGCATCTAGGCAAGATGCCAAGATCAAGGTGATTGGGAAAGACTTAGTGGTGATGCGTTATCAATGAACTTATTCTTCAACTTAAGAGATGTACATCTAAGTTGCACGAATATGAATACGGAGATTTGACAAATTTAAGGCTCCGTTTGATTGGAGGGGAATCACTTAGGTGAAGAGAAAAATAGTGAAAAGTATTTTCACATATTCAGAGTTACAACTAACATGATTTTGCTTCTTAACCAATGAAGGTAGCACTAGGAGTCCTTTATTCTTGCCTGTCTCTGTTATTCTTGCTTTATCCCTGTTGTTTGCTGATTCTGCAAGATCTTATTTCCTTTTACCTCATATATATTTTACAGGGCTATTCCTAATCGAAGGTCTCAACCAGGGGTGTATAGACTCTATCTTGAACTTTTAAGCCGATATGCATTTTCATATGATCCACTTCTGACCGATTCTTGCAGAGAGAAGTAAGTGTCTCCTTCCTGATTCCTGCCAAATTTCAAATTTATATGTAAACATAGAAAAGTATACAAGGATTCATATATATATTTTTAGCTGTTTTAAGAGTTTATTGCTCGGAGATCTAGCAATCAGAAAACAGAAGCCCGTATTTTTTTTCGAGACCAGTTTCCATTTTCTTTTGGAATCCTACACAATATTATTCGATACCTACTGAATGCTATTCTCCCCGTTAAGCGATTATTTTATTTTGAAGTTGTGTGAAACGTTGAAAGCATAGTTGCTGGAACTTTTTTTTTAACTTACTGTTTGTCCGATTAAAAAGATTGTATAGCTATTTATACACCTATAATACTATTAAATCTAATAGGATATGGACTTTCTAGTTGGAAACTAATTTATTTAAACTAAAAGGCTCATATAAAGATTTCGGCCATACATAAAAAACTCATAATGCCAATTGTTGAGTCTGCTTTACATATATGGTGTCAAAGTTTCTAACGCTCGAATCCAAAAGCACAAGATACCATATAGAAAACAGGATCAATCATCGGGATTTGTCTTAGTGTCCGGAACCTTCAGCTATCGAGCAAGAGGTTAAGGGTACGATCCAGTCAACCCCACCCCCCCCACAAAAAAAATACACAACCAAGCGCGCATGCACACCCCATTCCTATCCTTGTACAAAGGGGAAGAGATCTAGCCTTAAATATAAAAAAGAAAAACTAACTTGTGACTTAATAAGCTGAGATGATCACAAAATAGAGTTTGTCCAATTTCTTTGCCTTTACAATGGAGGATGCCTTGTGTTGCCCCGACCCATGATTCCAGATTAGGATGCCTTAATCCTTCATTAAGTTTCAAGGATATCAAAAGAGAATAAATAAACAGTAACACATAAACAAGTGCTACACACCATTAATAGGGGCAATTAAGTCATTATTAAACTATAAACATCTAAATTAATCACTTGAAAAACTCTTTATATATCTCTAGAAAATTCTAGTTGAGTTTTCTTTGTTTTTACATAAAATCCAACTTGTTAAGCATTTAAATAAATTCAACAATCATTAATAAACGGCTAACATAAATTCCCTTCCACCGATTCAACAACATAAAATTAAAACTACAATTTTAAGAAATACTTATATTCACCGGATTCATGTCCAAGTTCTAAAGTTAAAGATGAAAATGATTTAAATCACCGACCCTCACGGCCCAAACACAACTTAAAATATTACAACATTGAACTCCAAATCCAAACGTCAAGTCTTGACAGCCCAAGGGAAATTATAATATACAATAACAATGCGAATGGTTCACAATCCCAACAATAAAGACCAAGTGCAAATATGAAATCCTGAAATGCGGGATGACCACAATCAAGTCTTAAAGCCGTGTCAAAGCATTCTATCCTACTATCTTCTTGCCCTTAGATGTACTATGGAGAAGAGGATAAGGAAGTGAGCTAAATGACCGGGGATGATATAACAAATATCAATATAAACGTAATCATGAGTTGTAACATTAATCGGAACGAGGTGAAACGGTACGCTATCACGAAGCGAGTCCACAAAGGCAACTACTTTACAAATTTGGGTGTATGATATATGAAGTGTTAAATTTGTATAAGCATGTGAAAGTGAAACATGTAAACATTTAATAAGTTGGAACATTTAAATTAACTAGTAGGAAATAGTGGAAAAATAAAACATGGTAAACCGGTAAATCATGTTAAACAAGAGTAAAGCATCTTAAAAGGGACTTATAAATAATTTATGTGCAAGATTGAATTAATTAAACCATTTAAACTCACGAAGAACTTCTAGTTGACCGGACTTATCACCGGGGATACTAGTCACTCGTGAGCACAAATGAGGTTCGGACAATCTACGGGCCTCCCATCGTGTGGCATCCGATCTTACTTTAATACCCCTTAGAGGTTTGAGGACTCCTCACCTCGGGACGTCATAATCTTGTATGTTTCCATGAAGAATTCCCACACTTTTAAACCACCGACGATTGTCACATCTGCAAGGACACAAATTTCCAATTGAGTCTCTTGTAGTTTTGGCTCAATTCCGGACAAAAATATTTGTGTCATAGGGTAGTGTTCAATGTACCTATTTCAAGCCTATGACGAGTTTGTTGAAGACGTAGCGGCCAAGTGAATAAAGCTTCATCAAAATGCCGAGTTTAAGTGCCTCGTTTCTACGTCATCAATAGTGGTTCCATGCTCCCAAGGTATGAATGCATTACATATATATATAGGAGCTTGGAACAGTATAATGGGTGTAGGTTTAATTAAAACAGTTGTTTATTTTCAGAAAGATTTAATTAAAACTTTAAATAAAGTTTATAAAGCTTCTGGGCTAAAAATGAAAATTTTCAACTTTCTGGAAGTTCGTTCGATATGTCGTTCGAACGAGTTTTTCGTTCGAACCAAATGTCGTTCGAACGAGTTTGCCAACGAGTTCCCAGTTTGGCCTCTGTAACTTCGTTCGAAATGTCGTTCGAACGAGATTTCCAACGAGATTTCTAACGAGTTCATTTTTTAAAGTCACTGGAACTTCGTTAGAATGTCGTTCGAACGAGACTTCGTTCGAACGACAAATCTCGTTCGAACGACATTTGTCGGGAACAGTTAAATGGCAGTTTTTGACAGTTTTCACCCACTTTCCCATTATCTTTCCCCATTAACTTTTGATTGAATATCTAAGTGCGGGAACCAATTTTGGAAGGTTAACTTTTTCATACACATCTATCTCCAAGAGAGAGTTTGAGAGCAAAAGAGAAAAAGGAAAAGTTCATGTTTTAAAGTGTCTATTTTTCAAAGAAAAATTCATTTACACTTTAGTTTTCACCCATATTATTTAATCCAAGTTTCAATATATATACATCTTGCTTGGAGTGTTTTGGCACCGTTTTATCTCTACATCTGTTTGAAGAGAAGTTTGGGTTTGCTTCTAAATCCCATAAAGAAGAAGAGCTTGTTTTGCTGCGGCATTCTCATGTGGTGAAAGGCACCATGTGTGGTTGACGGTGACCATTTAAAGTCCGATCGGTGGATTCCGAGATCGTGGTGGAGCTCTGTGGTTATTCGCTAGGCAGAGGTTGATACAAGAAGACGCGTCGGGGCTTGAGAGGGATCGAGTCGAGTGTTGTAAGTTATCTTGCTTGTATTTGTAATTCCGTACTTAGTGGATTTGAGGCTAGGGCCGTCCGAGGTTTTATTTCCCGTTGTGGGTTTTTCCTCGTACATCGCGGCGTAGTGGTTTCATTGTTTAATTTTATCTTGCTATATCACCTAGAACGCATGCTTAGGTAATTCAAGATAAAATTTGGTTTTGATCACTACATGTTTAATTTGGTGCTAAATTAGATATTGGGTAATGTTTAGTTAATTTAATTTAAGTCATTTAATTTAATTTGTTAAAATTGGTTTGGCCTAATTTGGTAAAGTGAAAAATATGACTTAAGCAAATTTCTAGGACTTGGGTTAAATTAATTGAGTTTAATTGAAATTAACATTAGTGTGTGTTTTAATTTAATTTCACGTTGTTTAATTTTAATTTGAAAAGAAATTAAAATTTTGTTAATTTGTGTTTATTGAACTATCATCTTTCGCTTCCGCACATCATAAAAGGAAATTATAACTCTTTGTGAAGTAAAAAGAGTTTTGTTTCAAAATTGGGGCCTTATTATTTCAACAAGTGGTATCAGAGCATTGATTGGGGCCTATTGTTCCAACAAGTGGTATCAGAGCATTGATTGAGAAAAGGTCTACTTTTTCAACATCACCAAGAGAATCTCGTTTATTAATAAAGTCAAAAAGTCAAGCCCAACTCAAGGGCAATTCTCAATTATTTTCTCAAAAGCTCACAAAGAGTAAAAATTTCATTTACTAAAACATAGTTTGCAAAACCACTGGTTTAATTCGTTTAAAGCAAAAAATTATTTCATACTTTCTAATTAGCAAATTACCACATTTTAGGTTCACAACGAAGAACCAAATTATCAAATATTATCTCAAAATGTCATTTTCCAACAATTACATCAAGGCAAAACGCATTTTTCATTTATCAAATTCCAATGACCCATTTTACCATATAATTTAACTTTACCACCGTTAATTAAGGGTTTTATAAGGGTTCAAAGTCACAAGGTAATAATATTCATTTTTCGTGGAATAAACAAAGGCGCTAGGAATGCCTCTGAAGAGGGTGATGAGGGGAGTTTTGTCAACAGAAGCCGAGGGTGCCACACGACCCTCGTTCGTCTGAACGACAAACCATTCGGATCCTTCAGTCCTCTAAAGAAACCCATCTCCTATGAAGGGATCGATCGGCCTCATCCTCTACGACTGAACGGACGGATGGAGTAAGCGTTTGGCCTTATTGACTAAGTCACACGCATGGCTTATTATCTTCATAGCATTTTGATGAGGCGGAAACCGTGCATCCGTGTAGATATGCAAATCGTTGTTATCGGCTTCCGACCGCAATGCAAAAATCTAAACTATGACTACACTCAACAATGGAGTATATCGGCCAGTCCGGGGATCGAGAATCCACAAGGAGTGTTCGGCAGATTTTAATCGATTTATTACTTCAAGAATAAAATTGTAAAAGGTGATATGGTTGGAAATAAAGAAAGGGGAAAAAACAAAAAGTTAACTATGCTAAACAATATTAATAAAACGAGAGTTGGGATCACATCCCCGCCATGGGCTAAACAACGCATAATTAGAATTTCGGTTTGATAACCGAGCATAATCAATTAATTATAAACATCACGCATGAAGTGACTTAACCCAAAAATGCGAGATAAAACATTTAATCAAAAATGGTCACACGCGGATGAAATTCGGAATATCGCTTTAAACACCACCGTTGCGTGACAAAGAAAGTTAAACGCATAATATTCCTACTTTTAATACACGAGGTTAACCTCAATTAAACGCAAATTTACACAAAACCTAACTTTCGAAGCTCGAGACCCATTAATGGCGGACAAATGACCCCAACCCTTGAACTAAGGACAATACATAAATTAAACTAATTAAAACAACTACTAAGTGAAGAAAACAACAAATAAACAACCAACAACAAATTAACTAAGCATGGAAATTAACTACAAAGCAAGAAATCAAGTAAATAAAAAGCATTAACTAGGTAAGGAAGACAATGAATAGTAGAATTTACTTACATAAAATTGGTAAACACCCAAAGAGAAAGAAGGAGAGGGGAGCTCCACAAAAATCCCCAAAGTCTTCTAACCCTAAAAACTAAGAAAAATGAGTTCTTTTGGTATCTAAAATGAATTCCCAAATTAATAGGATGTTTTCCCATAAATACCCAACCAAAAACCCATTTAAAAATACAAATTTGCAGACATTCAGACATTCCGAATCGATTTGGAAACTGGCAGTCCCATTCCTGCTCCGATCCAATTCTGGGTACGTCACACGAAAACCGCTATAACTTCTTCACACGGAATCGAAATGAGCGTGGTCAGAACCGACGCGAAGATAATTCAATTATCTACATGATTCCGTTTTGAAACCCTCCAAATTGTGTAGTATGAAATTACCAAAATGCCCTTGAAGTAGAAGAAAATGACGAAACTTTTTCGGAAATATTCATAACTTCCTCATTCAGGGTCAGAATGACGCACAGTCAGTGGCTACGCGAAAATAATTTGATAATATACATGTTGATACTTTTATACCATACAAAATAGGGAGTTTGAAAAGACCAAATTGCCCTTGAAGTTGCGTCTTGCGACGAAACTTTTCCGAAATGCGACCAAACTTCACGCTAAGCACTTTAATACCTACAAAAGCTCAATTATACCTTGTAAATCATATAAACATATATAAAAGAGGCTGTCTGGTTAATGAGCATAAATATAAGAATTAAGGTACTCGGGGGGGCTAAAATGCGTAAGTAAAAAGGGTAAATAAATGCAATATTCAAGGCGAATCAGTAGCATAATCAGGCCCATTGTACCCATGGCAGACGGGTACTTAGGCAGCAGTCCCACTCCTCCGCTTGCTCAGGAAGCATGGGGGCAGCTGTCCCATTCCAGCGACTACGTACATCACTAACTGCACGACAATTAGGGTAAGAGGAATTTTTCTTTGTACAACTATTATATAAGGCCAGGGGGATCAAATGAAACAAGGCCAATTGGCACAACTTCTGTAACCCTCTCCAATTCAATACATTACTGCCGTCCCTCTTTACCCAGTGGACGTAGGTCAAAGCTCGATCGAACCCCGTACTCCTTGGTGTTCGTACTTCCATGCTCCTTCCCATTAAATATCAATGTTCTAAAAGGGGCGTTGCGTGATCGATGCGTGGAGGTCAAGCATCAAGCATTAGGAGCATAGGCACGCATATGCGTGAAAAAGCGTTTTGCCTTTTTTAATATTTTTTAAAATATACCGAGGCTTGTAAAATAATAAAAGCAAAAATATAAGCATAACTTACATAAAAAACATAATCATAAACATTGAATCAAAATTATGAATAAAATAAAACATACCTTGAAATTTGAAATTATATTCCTAAAAGCTTCAATATAAGAAGAAAAACATTTATACACTGCATAACATTGGTCGTTTGTTAACATTTATTAACTGTTAACTGTTAATAAATATAAGCAAAAACATACATTTAAGAAATCAAAAACAACATTTATAACTGTCAACACTGCATAAGAGGATTGAAGCTGTAAATTAAAACTGTTAACACTACATAACTGTTAACACTGCATCAAAAACAACATTTATAACATTTATACACTGGAATGATTGAAGTTGTAAATTGTTAAACTTTTAATTAATTATAAGAAATGTTGTTTTTATGCTTATACAGTTAACATCATCTTAACATAATAAAACTTATACAGTTAATTAACATCATCCTTTTGTTGATTAATAAAAGCAAGTAAAAAAACTTAACATCATCCTTTTGTTAGACTTTTAATTAATTATAAGAAAACTAAATTCTTTTCGTGATTAAAGAAATAAGAAATAACAAAGAAATAAAAAGAAAAAAACAAGAAAGAAACATTTCGGGTCGTTTTTGGTGAAATATTTTTTAGTCGTTGTCTTCTTGTAAGAAATCGAAAGAATAAAATCGAAAGAAATAAATAAGATGGAAAACTTACCTGTTTTTTGTTTTCGGCTGGAGTAGAGTTTTTTTTTTTTTACGTCCGGTGGTGTTTTCTTGGGTTTCGGCAAGAGACCGGGTATGTTTTTTTGATTCAAGCATTTAGTTTTTAAGAAAAATGAGATCGGGGCACTTTTTTTAATATACAACTCTTTACTCAACTAAAATACCTGAGAAAAAACAAAAAAAAATATAAAACAGTAAAACGCCGGCGTTTTTTTTTTTTTTTAATTTAAAAAAAAAACGCATTATGCGCGCATTTCACGCATATGCTCGCCTCGCGCCTGTTGACCGCCTTAAAAAACGTTGACCACGCATTTTCCCACGCATACCCCTAATGCGTTGCGTTTCTAAAAAGCATCACGCATATGCGCGCATTTGCGACGCATATGCGCGCCTTTTAGAACACTGTTAAAAATAAATCTCTAAGGGGTTAAAAATCCACACTAGTAATCTTAACAAAATGATATTGCAGAGGGATGTTAAGTGTCTCTTAAAGAAGCTCTATAATCAGTAATAAAGTCTAGGGTTTTCATGAATTTCAAGAAGTGTTCATATTTCTAACTGTTTCAAGAGTGAAGAGATGAAAGGAGAGAGGATCCTTACCTTGCGTAGTTGAAAGAGAGAAAAATGAGAAAACCCTTGAATTCTCCAAAAGAAGCTCCAAATTCTTCAAGCTTCAACTATGGTGTTCTATTCCACTCCAACAATTCAAAAATCTAATTGCATGCATGATTAATCCAGGTTTTGTTCTTAAAAATGTAGAGGAAAGATGAGTTTGTGTAGAGTTTTTAAATAGCGAGTTTTGGTGTAAAATGGGGAGTTAATCTGAATTAGAACCCTTTAAATACCACTCAATTTCATTAAAAACAAAGTTCACTGCGTCAGGGCTACGACTAGCAAACCTTGACTTTCGTTGTAGCTAGGACTGTAAATTAAGCCAAGCAAGTCCGAAGCTTGACCGTTCCACCTGCTAAATTTGGACCGAGTTGTGAGTTTGAGTTGAACTGAGTTTTAAGGAACACATAAACACAAAGAAAAGGCATTAAAAATGCGGGTCGTGACATGCCCTCTCCCTTAATATGGCACATGGATTTTAACCTCCAATTATATACGTTTGTGTAGGCATTTTCTTTTTACTTGAGCAAGGAATAACATAATATTCTATTTTCAGTATTAGTCTACATTTGTCTACTGTGATTGTTCATTTATATTTCTCGACAAATATGCAGTCGTTATATTGCATTTGTGGTGTTAGTGATGGGAATCCCATATTAGTTTTCCTTTTATTTTAGTTCATTTCTTTTCTTTTATCTTTTTTAATTGGTCACCAAGTATGTTTGGGACTAATTAAGTATATTTTTGTTAGTACTTTTCCTTTTTAGTCATTTAGGTAATTACTTGGTTAGCAAGTAATTCCCCACATATAAATACCCATGTACTCCTCATTTGAGGACACCTCTTCATTTTTGAATATACGACATTCTTTGTGACGTAAATGACGTCAATGGGAGTAAGAAAAGATAATTTTCTCTCAAACTCTCTCTAACCAAATCTCAAAAAATGGAAGAATGACTCAAATGAGTCTACAAAAGAGGTATTTATAGGAAGGAGGTTGCTTGGCCTCTAAGCTAACAATCTAATTACAATTATGCCCTTAAGTGCCAATTAACCTTCCTTCTTCTAAATACTAACAAAAAAGGAAAATACAATGAAAACTAAAAATAAAAGAAATACTAAAAATGATAAAATGACGATCTCGTCCTTGATTCACATCACTCTCCCCCTTGAAAAGAGTTCGCCCTCGAACTCAGAGGGGAAGGCCGTCGGTGTCACCATCAAGGATCGTGATGAGAGCTGGCTGAGATGGTATCTCCGATGCCTCCTCAATGTAGTTAGGGTCCCCAGAAGCTAAGAGAGCTCGACGGCGAGGGAGAGAACAATCGGAGGCGCGATGGCCCATCACCCTGCAATTGTAGCATTTGAAGGTGATCGGATGAGCTGGAGCAGGAGGTGCAGTGGTAGAAGGAGTCCCAGTGGGTGCCGAAGTCATGGGTGCTAGAGGAGGAGGCGTGGAGCGGCTACGCAGTGGAGGGACAGTCTGGTGGAAGGACTCAACCTTGGTGGCATACTCCACCGCCTTAGCAAAGGAGGTGACCTCACGCAAAGCAAGATCGCGCTGGATGTAGCCTTGAAGTTCGTGAATATAACGGCTAATGTGCTGCTCCTCGTTCTCGCTGAGGCGGTCGCGAGTACATAGAAGCTGAAACCGTTCGGTGTAGTCCAAGACAGAGGAGTCCTGGCGAAGAGACTGGACTCGTAAAAATAAGTCTCGCTCATATGTAGCGGGAACAAAAGTGGTCATCAACTGCGCTCGGAACTCGGTCTAGGACTGTATGGGAGTAAGGCCCTCACTGGCACGTTGCTGCTCCAAGTCATTCTACCATATACTAGCATATCCTTGAAATTTGGTTGCCGCTAAGAGAACACACCTACGACCCTTGAGCCGTTTGTACTAAAAAATCCGCTCCATGGCGGCAAGCCAATCAACCACTGCATCGGGCTGAAGATGACCATCAAACATCGGGACATCGATGCGGATATCACCCTGCATGCTCCTTGATAATAAATATAGGGCTAACTGGGTGATAGCATCACCACCTGGAAGAGCTAGAGCATCCTCATCGATATCATCATCGCCTGGTGAAGGCTCGGGAAGTAAGGCTCGCTGTGGACGCCTTCGAGGCGGTGGATGATGAGGGGCAGGAGCTGGTAGAGAAACTGGGGGTGCAAGAGGGGTAGTGTGTGGTGGTAGAGTCGGGGAAGGAGGTGGTGGGGCAATCAAGGGCTGGCGGTAGGGACATTGATTCATTGGGTGCCCTTTCTGGTGGCACACAAAGCAATGGTGCTCATAGATGGGGACATAAGGGGGTCACCTTGGGGTTGAGGGAGTCAAATGAAGAAACGTCTGTGCGCCACTCAGTAGGAGGGGGTGGCTCAAACTCAGGAGCGGAATGGGGACGGGGTGAAGGAGGGTCGGCATGGGGAGGTAAGGTAATCCACTCTCGTACACGCTCATGGAAATCAACGGGTGCTGAGTGAAAGGAATGGGTATCCCAAGGGTGTGTGGATGATGGGGGACATGGAGAGGGTGTCCGGGTGGGGGAAATGTGTGTAAAAGAGGTGGGGGCGGAAGCATAGTAAAAGTGGAATGGGTATGTGGGGTTGTGTGGTAGTGGGTGGGGTAGTAGGTATGGGAGGTATTTGGGGGTGTTCAAGGTGTTTTTGTGGGTGATGGCGAGGGTAAATGCAGATAGGGGGCAATGAGGGGTCATGGTGGGGTGGGGGAAATTGTGTAGGGGAAGTGATGAGGTGTGGATATGTTTGGTGGGGGAGACGAAGTTATAAGAGGTGGTGGGGTGTTTTGAGGGATAAAATTGTTTGGAATGTGGGAGGGTAAAATTTTTAAGGTTTGGGGTTCAAGATTAGGGTTAAGGTGGGGGTAGGGTTCGGTAAAAATGGGATATGACAGTGGAGGTTGAATTTGGGTTAATTTCGAACCCTTTTCGTATCGAATGTCCCGGAGCATCTCGGCAAGGGTCGGGGAATGCATTTCACCCATAGGAGGTATCTTTGGGACAGCAATGTGAGTAGAAATGTTGTGGTTACCATCGGACAACACTGGGGAGTGAGAAGGGCCTGATGTGATGCCGCCCAGCCCCTTACCAAGTCGCGCGACTGCGTTGGAGGTGCCCAGAGGGATTTCGGGGGGTACGGGTCAAGTTGGTCTTGTACCGGGGTTGTATCACCTTGGGGTTTGACCTGTCGGTTGCGAAGATGGTACCCGCTTACTGGGGTAGGCTGTCCGATTGGATCGGCGTCATTGGCAGGGTCGTGATACGCTTGGGAGGCCTCGGTGTGATTGTTTTTGTAGTTCAGGGGTAGGTGTGGATCGGAAGGGATGTTCTTGGTTTTTTTTTTTGCATTCTGGCCTGCAGGTGGTGTTATCTTCTTGGGTGGGGATAGGATTAGTGTTTGTGAAACTAGGGTTTTTTTGGGGTAAGGGTGTAGAATGAGTGGATCTTGGAGAATTAGGGTTAAGGTTTTGAGAAATTATCGGGGCGGTTTGCGGGCGGTCCGTGGTGGTTGTCGGTGGAGGATTCCGGGCATCGATTGCATCCATTCGGGCCGTCAATTGATTGAGGGTTGCCATGATTTGCTCAAAAGGGTTTGATGCGGAGGTGTTAATCTTTATTGAACCCACGTGACGTTGTTTACGAGTTTTTGTTTTACAACAACAACAACAACAACAACAACAACCGGGTGGAGCGACGAGACTCTGATACCAATTGACGTAAATGACGTCAATGGGAGCAAGAAAAGATAATTCTCTCTCAAACTCTCTCTAATCAAATCTCAAAAATGGAAGAATGACTCAAATGAGTCTATAAAAGAGGTATTTATAGGAAGGAGGTTGCTTGCCTCTAAGCTAACAATCTAATTACAATTATGCCCTTAAGTGCCAATTAACCTTCCTTCTTTTAAATACTAACAAAAAAGGAAAATACAATGAAAACTAAAAATAAAAGAAATACTAAAAATGACTAAAAATGATAAAATGACGATCTCGTCCTTGATTCACATCACTTTGATTCTCTCTCTAAAATTTGTATCTATTTTATTATGAACATTCGACGTGTAGTTTATGTCAAATTGGTATCAGAGCGAGGTTTCGTTCCCCCAATTGGTGTATTTGTGTGTAGTTTGATAGAAAAACCCTAGTTTTCGAAGAATTCAAACAAAAATTTGATACCATTTTTCGCCTCATCTCCACCATGAACGAACCAAAAGAACCACCCTCCCATAGACTCGAGAAAGAGCCCGTAATTTTTTTTGAACATCTTGGCAAATCCACCAGCCCGCCCGCCGACCCGAACACCAGACCCACCCACCCGTCGACAGTAGCATAGCATAACCCATTTGGCCAAACCACAAGCCCAGACGTCTTCGGCCCAGGCAGCAGAGTTGAAACCTTCAGCCAACGATGTGTGCAATCGGAGCTAGGCGATCGCCCTAATACCCTCAAGAACTCCGAACTCCTCGGCAAATCAGGGAAATCAGAATTACTGGAAACAGGGAAAATCCGACCCCTTCAGAGAACCGAGTATACCCGACCCTCTCGCCTCACCTAAAAATGCCGAACTCCGCGGGTAATTCCGACGATCAACAACCCTCGGCAAAACAGGAATTCATGAACTCCCCGAAAATCTTGGGATTTCTGCCCTACACAAAAACCCTGATCCGTTTAGAAAATCCCAGATACCTGAACGCTTCGAAAAAATCAGAAATTCCGGTCTACCTTATTCAAGAAACCCGACCTCCTCGGCATAACTGAAAATTCCGATCACCTCGTAAATGCCGGCACTCTCGACTATTCGGCTGAACCCGAGTCCCTCAGATTTTTCGGCCTTCCCACCCCCTTAGACCACCACGGACAACCTTATGACTCCGACGAATATTTTGAAATTTTTGGCCCCCGACATCCTGATTCTCGTTTGTTTCCCCACCCACTTCTCCCATCACATCATACGCCTTCCCACCATGATCTCTCCCTACTCTATACCGACTCTTCTTCATCTTCCAACTCCGGGGACACCCACCGCAGCGTTTTGGAGATCCCTCCCCTCCACCTGGTGCTCGCTTTGTACAATTACGGGACCGCTAGTGCTTCTATTGTGGTGAGTGTGGCCATTTGATTGGCACGTGTCCACATTATCCCCGCGGGCCCTCCAGTAGCTTAGCATGTACCTCCTCATCCACCACATGTCCAGATGCCACCCTTGCCTGCTGGTTATACTGCACCTATGCCAGTGATGCGATGGGCCTTAATGCACATCAGGATGGAGACCCCTTATCCATAGCATTCCACCTACTTTGTTGGAGTCTCCACAACAATATAGGCATCGATGTTCGACGGACGATTCTCCCCCGATGCCATGATTGACTGGTTAGCTGCCATGAAGACAGTCTTTGATTGCAAGAGGGTTCGGGGCCGCTCTTGTGTTTTTCTTGTTGCCACCAAATTTCAGGAATTCGTTCGAGCTTGGTGGAATGATCTTTGTTATCGTCGTACAACAGCCGGGCTACCCCCTATCCATACATGGCCAGAGCTGAAGGCCGCTCTTCAGGCCTTGTTCATCCCACAGACATACGAACGCGACCTTTTTGCTCGCATCCAGTCCCTCCGACAGGAGACATCTACTGTAGTGGAGTACACCGAGTAGTTTCAGCTTCTTTGCACCAGGGCTCGTCTTTCCGAGATAGAGGATCAGCGGATCAGTTGCTATATTTTGGGCCTCCAGCCATACATTCAGCGCGATCTGGGATTATGAGAGATACCGATCTTTCGGAAGGCGACCGAGTATGCTACCAAGGTCGAGGCTTACCACATGGCACCAGCAGCTTCACCATCTCCTGAGCTCCACCTCCGTCGGTCCTTGCTACTGCTCTTCTTCTAGTATCGGCTCCCTCTACCACTACCCCTGTTGTGAATCAAGAGGTTTATTTTTAGTACATAGTGGCATTTTGGTGATTTTCTCTATTTTGATGTACTTTCTTTTATTAGTTGTTTTGATTAGTATTATAGGTCGGAAGTATTAAAGTTTAGCAAGGGCAGTTGTAATTAGGTCCTTTTCTTGTAGCGTAAGTAAAAACATTATATTTCCCCCTATAAATACCCTTTGTAGCCTCATTTGGGCATTCTACCATTTTGAGATTTTAATAGAGAGAGTTGAGATGAGAGTTTTCTTCTTCTGATTTCCCATTTGATGCTTATTTACGTCAAACAAGCAAAAAAAAGTTAAATCGTTCATCCCCGCCGTCGTTGTAACTCCGGCGACCTTCCTTGTACTCCGATGTGCCGCGCTGAAGCCATATCTGGTCAATCATGGCCGGAGAGGGGTTGGTCTAAAGGTTCGGAGCCCTAGACACGTTCTCGATCAAGGAGATTATGTATTGGAGGGAAGTGAAGGAACATCCTTTGCAGGTGGATATTACTATGGAAAGATCAAGTTTTCGACAGAGTATCCATTTAAACCTCAAGGAATTAGCATGACCACTCCCAATGGGCGATTTATGACACAAAAGAAAATTTGCCTGTTTATGAGTGACTTTCACCTAGAAAGTTGGAGCCCAATGTGGTCTGTGTCAAGCGCTCTCACAGGGTTTCTCTCATTCATGATGGACAACAATCCTACTACTGGTAATGTAACAACTACTGTTGTTGAGAAGCAACAGCTCGAAAAATCCTCCCTTGCTTTCAATTGTAAGAACCCTACATTTAGGAAATTGTTCCCCGGGTATGTGGAGAAGTACGAACAACAGTAGAGGGCCCGTGAGAAGCCTGTTCCAGAGCAGGTCTTTGTTGGACAAACTAGAGGGGAAAAAAACCCGTTTCCAACTTGGGTGGTGGTGTTGCTAGTTTCCATTTTTGGGATTGTAATGGCCTTGCCTCCTTTTTCAACTTTGATTTTCACACACACATACCCCAAAGTGAAGCGAAAGCCTAGTGTGCATAGTTGAAATATGGGCCATTTGCAAACTCATGAACTCATCTTATATTGAATTTGCACAAAAGCCCCCGACATTTTGAAAGCTCGAGGACGAACTTGGTTTTAAGTGGGGGAGAATGATGTGAATCAAGAGGTTTATTTTTAGTATTTTTAATACGTAGTGGCATTTTGGTTATTTTCTGTATTTTGATGTACTTTCTTTTATTAGTTGTTTTGGTTAGTGTTATAAGTGGAAAGTATTAAAGGTTAGTAAGGGCATATTTGTAATTAGGTCCTTTTCTTGTAGCGCAAGTAAGAACCTTCTACTTCCCCCTTTTGTAGCCTCATTTAGGCATTCTACCATTTTAAGATTTTAATAGAGAGAGTTGAGACGAGAGTTTTCTTCTTTTTATTTCCCATTTGACGCTCATTTATGTCAACCCCAGTCACCTTTACTACCCCCGCAACGCCACATTCGGGCCCTCCCACATTCAGCTGCGCTACAATTGTGGCAACGTTGGACGACGAGCTTCAGACCGCTCTCTTCCACATTGCCGGGCCCTTTTAGCGACGGAGCACCCCCCCAGATAATATTATCTTGATGAGTCCGAAGAGTCTCTTTGCCATGCATTGATTACCATTTTGGAGCCTGACTCAGTGGGCATTCCTCTCTGAATTCGTGGACGAACTGTTTTTGTGGTGGTGGTGGGGGGGGGGGGAGAGTGATGGGAATTCCATATTAGTTTTCCTTTTATTTTAGTTCCTTTGTTTTCTTTTATCTCTTTTAATTGCTCTCTAAGCATATTTGGGACTAATTAGGTATATTTTTGTTAGTAGTTGTCCCTTTTAGTCATTTAGGTAATTACTTGGTTAGCAATTAGCAAGTAATTCTCCACATATAAATACCCATGTACTCCTTATTTGAGGACACCTCTCCATTTTTGAATTTAAATATTCTTTGATTCTCTCTCTAGAATTTGTATTTGTTTTGTTTTGGCCCTTTGACGTGCAGTTTACATCAGTTAGTATAGAGTCCCCTCTTTGCCAAATTTCTTTTTTTAAATAAAAAAGATATATGTGGCTAAAAATATTGTCCTATTGTAGGACAACGAGTCTAAAATAGAACTTTTTAAGACAGTGACTTGTTAAACCTATCTACATCTAGCATAACTCTACCAAAATAGCACCCAATGTATCCACCACTACAATCCCATGTCTAGGAAATCTAGAAATTATGAGAATATTCAACCCCTCCAACTATGGTTTATATATAAAGTTCGACAACTTGCAACTCAAAAGAAAACATATATAATTATATACTTTAATTGAGCAAAAACTAATCTATGCAAGGTCACAAGTGGACCCACATCCTAAGGTTTGGGCCTTAGAAGTTACCTTGCTGCACCTTTACATGCTTCCAAAAGGTGCTGCCGTTTATCTCCCTTAAATTGATTTTTTTTGCAGATCTTTTCATTGGTTGCTTCTCTATGTGGTGTCTGAACTGATTAAGTTTTCTAGAAGGTTGATATATACATTATTTATAAATTGCTTCCCTTTTTGAGTTGTGTTGGTTGTCACCTTTAAACTTTTCAAATTGGAAGGGGGATCCCCCTCCTCCCCCCTCACTACACACCCAACCAAGTCTTATATAACAATTCAGTTTTCGTTATATTACTTTTTCGAAGCTGGAAGCATGTTAATTTTTATCTATCTTGGTGTGCAGTCTAGTGCAACAATTAACAACTGGTTAACCTAATTGTTCACCCAATCTTTATATAATGGGAATTATAAGTTTATGGGCCATTTTTATTATTTTTAGGATTCCATGACATTTTTGTTATTTTCTTTTGGTTTCTTTATTTGGTTGTATATCTTTTTTAGTATTTGTTTGCTTGGTATTTAGGGAAAGAAGTAGCAAAGGCTTTTAAGGGTATTTTTGTAATTATAATCATAGCTTAGAGCCTAAGCTACTTTCCCACTTTAAATACTTCTTGTACTCCTCATTTGAGGGGAGCTTCCATTTTGAAATATAAGAAATTCATTGTCTCTCTCTAGAAATCATATTTGTTTTGTCTTTTGGCCATTGACGTGTAGTTTACGACAAATTGGTATCAGAGCGAGGTGTCATTCCCCAATTGGTATATTGGTGTGCAGGTATTCAAAGTCGCACACTACTTTTCGATGGCCCCAAAGAAAACGCATCAATTTCAAGACGAGATTAATCAAGAATTAAGAGAGCAACTAGCAAGAATGGAAGAGAAGAACGATCGAAGAATAGAAGAGTTGACACGAAAACAACAAGTACAATTTGAAACTCTCTTCCAACTCCTCTCTTCCAAGATCCACCCACCCACCACCATTTAAAACCCTAGCCCACCTCCAAACCCTAACCCAAGAAATCCCTTAACCTGATCCACTTCTCACCCCGGCGACGCCGATCACCCCACTGCCCTAAACCCAAACCCTGCCCTCCTCCGATCAAACCCCCCACCGATCGGCCCCCCCAAACCCCTTTACCCAGCTCACCCTGCCCCAACCTAAACCCTAGTCAAAAAAACCCCAACCCGGCACTTGTTCGACCCTTTTAGGCTTGCCGGCCTACCCAGAACACTGCCCCAGTTTTCCGCCCAGCCTCGCGCCACCCAGATGTGGCCAAAACCCTCCGGATTTGGTCGGGCAAGAATCCAGCCACCCTGTTTTGGTCGGAACCCTCCAACAAGTTCAAGAACTAGGGTTTGACAACACAAAATTGATTTCTGACCCATAAGGAAGTTTTAGTGGGTATGAGAGAAGCAAGAGAGATGGAGGAGGATTGGAGAGAAAAAAATGAAGGATGGTCTCTTTCTCAAATTTCAGAAAATTAATTTTGGCCCCCACAAGTTTTTGACACAATTTTTTGGAATTTTCACACGAGTCCCCAATTTTTTTGAAACGAGCTTGGTTTTAAGAGGAGGAGAATGATGGGAATTAGAAGTTTATGAGCCATTTTTAGTATTTTTAGGATTCCATGGCATTTTTGTTATTTTCTTTTAGTTTCTTTATTTGGTTGTATTTCTTTTGTAGTATTTGTTTGCTTGGTATTTAGGGAAAGAAGTAGCAAAGGCTTTTAAGGGTATTTTTGTAATTACAATCATAGTTTAGAGCCTAAGCTACTTTCCCCCTTTAAATACCCCTTGTACTCCTCATTTGAGGGGAGCTACCATTTTGAAATATAAGAAATTATTTGTTTCTCTCTCAAGAAATCATATTTGTTTTGTCTTTTGGCCGTTGACGTGTAGTTTACGCCATTATACTATTGTGTTTTGCAGGATAATAAAATCTGTTGATGTTGCCCTTCAGCTTTCACAGACATACAGAGTTCAAATTCGTGAGCTTGGACAAGCAATGGTGTTGTATTTTTTCAGCATTGTCACTGGATTAATTGATAGTATATTGGATGATTGGGGATTGCAAATGACATCTGTCGGTGAAGCGAATGGAAGAATCAGAAAAGAACAGAGCCAGATTATGGATGTAGACTTCGAGGGGAATCAAACTTATAAGAAAAATGAACGGATAAGAACAAATTCTTTTATGGCCCTGGAGGTGTTGGGAAAACTAACGGATAACAGAAAAGCTTTGCTTTTACTCCGTCTTGTTCACTTGAATATGTATGTACGTCCATTTTACATCCAGTTTGTCTTCGTTTTTTTGCTCCTGTAAATCTGTGTTGTTTTCCATAATCGGATTATACAGTGTTTTACTTGTCCTGAAAAGAAAAAAGTTTCAATACCCAGTTGAGCCTTATTTAGTACTCCATCCCAATTTAAGAGTCCCCATTTGACTTTGGTTAAGGATACACTAACAATGGCCCAGATTAAGACCTAGTAACTATCGTGACACTTGGTCTATTGATGTACGACTAAAAAGGAAAGGGGACTCTTAATTCAGAACAATCCAAAAAGGAATAGTGGACTCTTAATTCGGGATGGAGGGAGTATTTACGAACTCTTTGGCTTATATTGCTCAGTTTTTTTTAAAAAATAAAATAAAAATATAATCTAACTATTGTACTCTCCACAGTTGTCTAATGTGGTCGGAGTATAGTGTGTTTATCTGATCTTTGCTACTCTCTGAACATAGATGGTCAAGGACCTCAAGGTTACAGAAGCAAAAAATGTTGAAATAAAAATACAAAATGATATTTTAGTAAATAGAAAGAAGTTGCTTGTATTTGGGTGCAAGCTAGATTGTAAAATCACGTGCTAGCTATTCTTGAGTGCCAACTCCCATGTAAAAGTATGCGCTCTATCTCGAAGTGTTACTATGCATATCCATACGATAAAATGGAAGAAAAGGCTAGCAGATTTACAATATTTGTTTCATAATAGTTTTTGTAACCTTTGATGAATAATGTATGAAAATAAACACATACTGGACTGTGTACACACACAGACGTGTGTGTGCCCGCATGTGTACGGCAACAAATAAACTGATATGGACAAGTGTACATATACTTGTTTGTATATGTGTGTGCGCACGAGCGCGCTTGTAATCCTATTTGGAATTATCATAGGCTGGACAAAAGTTTGAAATAAAGGCCTGGTTGTAACCTGTTAAGGAAGATAGATGGATTCTTATGCACGGGTTCATGGTTTTCCTACGTGTATTAGAGGAATGTCAGAAGCACGGACACAGACATGGGTGTCGTGTCCGACCCGACACGGACACATTGACACGGCCAATCTAAAAAATTAGGACACGGGGGCACGTTGATAAATAAATATATTTATTTAGAGAAAACAAGAGCATGAAAAGAAAAGAAGAAAAAAAAGAACATGTGAATAATTATTAAAAACGATGAACTAATATTATGAAGCAAAATATGAAAATATAGGTTTTTTAATATAATAATTTTCCTAGAGAACCATTCTAGTTCCAGTAGGGTATTTAGAGCAGATCATTCGAGCATATTTCTTAATGGATGGTGCCTAAAATGATGCCACCAATTTAACTTAAAATGTTATATACTTGTACATTAGGTATAGACACATGCAAACAAATGTCGGACACGTGAAAATAAGTGTCGGACACGTCAATTTTATATTTAAATTATGGACACGTGTCCGGGAGTGTCGGGAGAGTGTCGGTGTCCGACACGGTGTCAGACATGGACATGAAGCCTTCTTAGAAGTTTCCGTGCTTCCTAGAATGTCATTAACTAACATTCATATCATCACCTTCTCATTTATATATTTATTTACCTACTTTTTTCTTTCCGGGTGGGAGAATAGGTCAGAAAAGTTCAATGGCCTCCTACAGAGGATGCAGTTTCTCGAAGCTCACAACTTGCCTTCCGCAAATTTAGAGTCTGCAAGCCAGATTCTATTGAAGGTGTCGGAAAATATCCGGAGAGCTCTGGTTTTGGACTGTCAGTTAAATAAGCGCCAGCCCATTGGGATGCTTACCGATATCGGATCATCTAAACCGGCATCCTGCTGTGTTTCTGAAGCTGGTTGGTTTGCTTGCTGGGTACCTTTTGATATTTGCATGGAGAATGTGATGGATGGGAAACAATTTCCCGTCACTTCAGCTATCGATATACTTTCAGGTGAAATATATATATATATGTGTGTGTGTGTGTGTGACTTTCAGGTGAATCATGTTAATGACTGCCACCAACAAATTTTTAGTGTTCATCACAAGTTTCCTGGTTTTGACAATTGTTTAACAGCTGCAAGGCTTTGACAGTTCTCAAATTTGTTGAACTAACCGCAGAAACAATCAGTACGCTTCAAGTATTTAATAGGGCAAGCTGGCAAGAAACCTTCCTCGCACTCTGGCTTTCAGCCCTTCGGCTTGTGCAACGAGTTGAGTTCAACCTAACATAAACATCTATTCCATAGATTATTGATGATGTATCCTAAGAGTTAAGAAACTCAAAATGGAAAAATCAAGCAGAAGACAAGCTCCTGACAAATTAATCATGTTTTCTTATGCCATGCCGGTTGGCTGTTTTTTCCATTCGAGGGTTTATTAGCATGTTCACTTAGGTCACCCATTTTCAATACCCTTTCATAAAACTAGAACATAGTTGATTTTAAGATTTTTCTCTACTGTAGGAGCGTGACCCCTTGGAGGGGCCTGTTCCACATCTCGAGGCTCGTCTTTGTATTCTTTTGTCTATTACCCCCTTGTCAATCGCTCATGTTTTGGAGGATGATTCTAACACGACGACTGGAAATAGAATTGGTGGTTTTACCGGCGTGGGCGCATCTAGAAAACAAGGTCTGATTTCCTCGCTTCAGGTCCTTGGGCAATATCCTGCCCTCTTATGTCCTCCTTCATCAGTTACTAGTGCAGCCAATAATGCAGCTGCTAAAGCCGTAAACTTCATATCTAATAAAACCAAGAATGTGATGAATGGAATAAATACAGGCGGTTATCGTGATACTTTTGTGAAAGCAGGTAGCCTTTCTACAGCATATAGTTCGGACTGAGACTTCAATCAAATGACATTTATCCATTCTCTATTCACTCAACCTTTTTTGAGACTGACAATTTGTGTTTGTTGTTTCTGTTTCGTTACTCGTTTTCAGGTGGTGATATGAGGCACCTCATTGTGGAAGCTTGCATTTCGAGAAAGTTGTTCGACACATCAGCGTATTTTTGGCCTGGCTATGTGTCTGCATCACTAATACCGACGTCAGATCCGTCACCTCTTCAAAGATATCCATGGCCAACATTTATGGAAGGTGCTCCGTTAACGGGTCCACTAGTAAATGCGCTCATCATGAGCCCTGCGTCAAGGTATTTGTTTTGGATTTTTTAAAGTTTTTTTACATTATCTTAATTTCTGTTTGCAATAATTTGAATTTTCCATTGCTATCCTGGTCAAGTTTAACGGAAATTGAAAAGCTATATCATATTACATTGAATGGATCAGAGGAGGAGAAGTCAGCAGCTGCAAAGATTCTATGTGGTGCTTCGCTCAGTCGTGGGTGGAATATTCAGGTAGCTCATTTGTTAATTGAATGTGTTCTCAAATTGAATTCGTTAAGCCTTATATCCTTCTCATGTCCAGATGTGGTCTATGTTGGAGAAATCAACCCAAAATCTAAGTTATTTGGTGGAGAGGAAATATTAGTATCTAAAGTTGTACCAAAATCAAGAAATTAAATAATGTGGGACTTCGTAGCCCGTTTATGTGCAATGTGCAGGCCCAACAAGAATGGGCCTAGCTTATGAAGAACATGAACGGGGCCTGTAGAGGCCCATGAAGCTGGCATACAAACCGCAAGTGCTAATATCATATTAGAGAAACAGGTCCAGATCTTAAGCTATTAGGTGGAGATGCCCAATTGGTATGTGAAGTCACACCAAACCTCAAGACGTAGTTGGTGTACAAGATGATGAATGCGGGGGTTAATTGGTGGGCCATGAGATTTCCTGATTTGGTGGGAATTATCTAGTAATCTTTTATTTTTATTATTACTACTAGTAGATGAGTACTAGGACTGTATCATTTGATTGAAGTAAGGTAAAAAATCAAACCTATGGAACATAAATTAATAGATCCACCTATTACGACGAATTATATTTGTTCGATACACTGTTGCCAATATAAAGGTTGTGCAAATAATACAATTGAAAAAACAAAGGAAATTCAATTTCACTTCTCATCACTTGGGTTCTTTTAGGGTCATGTTTGATCAATGTAGGTAGGGAAATGCAAAATCAAAACCAAACCAATGGAATTGACCGATCCAATCCAATTATAAAATGGATTATTTAATGTTTAATTCCTTAAAAAAAATCTGATTTAATGTTTAATTCAACATATTTTCAAAATTAACAATTGTGCAATAGTGACATAAGCTATGCCAACTTAGTCAGCTAATGTCCAACTAATGTCACTATAGGGACTTAAAATTATTTAAAAAAAAATCAGGGCTTTTTGTCAAATTGCCTCATTAAAAATCAATCATGATTGGATTTGATTTGTACAAACCAACCTTTATTGGATCGTTTTGATTTTATACATGTCAAAATTGACTAAACCAAATCGACTAGTTATATAATAAATTTAAAAGTACCACATGTCAAGTTCCTATTAGTTAGTACATGCTGTTAATATAATTTTTTTATCTTAATGACTTGTGTTTTTACCTTGTAAACAACCAGTGTTGTTGCAACAACCCAACTTAAAAAAACATCATTTAATAACTATTTCTTTTGAATATGGATTGGATCCATACGAGTCAAATTCAGATATAAAAGGCTCAAATTAAAGAAATAAAAACCGACCTAATTCAATCTTTAACTGGATTGGATTCCAAAATTGAAATGCAGACTTCAATTTGATTGGCTGCGATTCTTCTATAATTAGTAGTTTTGAGATCGTTGAAATCCCCCTAGATTGACATCTTGTCCCCTAATTGTATTTCTACTTTTCATTTTAGGGTTATTCGGCTATTGGTTTCCATTGTTTGGCTGTATTTTAATTTGGGTGCCAAAGTTTTCAATAATATAATGTTGACCCCTATAGGTGTCATAAAATATAATGAAAGGGCATCATAAAAATATTTATGACAGTTTTGGGGATCAAATCTATATCACCGTAAACTTTGATACACAGTGAAATATGTCAAAACTGTTGGGGGCCAAAGGGCGATTCATCCTTTCTTTATATTAGTAAAATACTATGTTTTTTAATTTATTCGTATTTTTTATTTTTATCGATTTTACCCTTAATCTGTTATATTCATCCATGTCCTTAGAATTTATCTCCTCAAATTTTAATCTTCTTTGACAGGAACACGTGGTGCACTTTGTGGTCAAGCTTCTTTCGCCTCCGGTGCCTCCTAATTTTACTGGACCAAAGAGCCATCTGATGGATTTTATGCCTGTGCTCAGTGCTGTTCTCTATGGGGCTGCATCTATTGACACTGTTCATATTCTTTCTTTGCATGGCATGGTAAGTGAAGTATATTAAAATTATTATTATTTACAAAAAATAGTGAAGCCAGTTTAGTTATAAACCTTAGTGCGCCCCCAAGGGAACCTGTAATCTTTGAAACCACAAGCATCAGATTACCATATGATTGAAACCTAGAGCTGTAATTCGAGAGGTCCGCTAAGAATTGGTGTTTCTAACTGAAACATTTTTCAGAAGCAAATCAAGCTTTCTAAGGTCAAGTAGCACATTCCCATGGATGAAATTCTTCCTGTTTAGGGTTGGGCTTGTTTAATTTCACATAGAAGCATAGCTATTGTGCATTAGAAGTGTGAATATCTCTGATCACATAATTTAATGAGTGTACTTGTCCATCATTGAAAGTGTAAGATTCTTGATCTCATTCATACATTTATATACAGTATAGATTTTCATAATAATTATTGTTTGTTATTAGATTTATAAATGTTAAACATATAAGATTCTATAAATTACGGATTGAACTTTAGACTAAAGTGAATCTGTAAGTGACGAGCGGAAGAAAATCAAGCAACAATGACAACCAAAGAGAAAATAAGACTGAAACTCTCTGTCTTTCATTTATACTCCCCGAAATGTAATGCAGTACAAGGTGGGGGGCTCTTTATATATTAAAAAGCCATAAAATAACAATGACTAGTATATTCTCTATTAATAAAAGAGAACAAAAGGAAATAAAAATGACGAACAACTATGCCTCTTCATCATTCCCCCCTTCTTGAGAGGAAGCCATATACTTATAAATCATTCATAGAAGTCCCGATTGATGTGCTGCAACATGGTCCGTGAAATCTAGGAACTCCCAGTTAACCCGCCCCAGCCACCAGGTATTTCGTTAGCTGCTCAGATTGGGAGGTAGAAATCTTGGTGTCCAAAACGCCCTTTACTTGATCAACGTAAGAACGGAACATTGGTAGGCAATGGGATCGGAGGTATGTGTTGTCCCTAGGAGGGCCCGGATGGGGATAAGTACATGGCGTTGAATGTGTATTGAATCCAAAATTCTGGCAGAAGATCTGATTGCATAAGCATTCGTCCCATGATAATGAAAAAATAGGGAACGACCCATAATACCTCATTTGTGACTTGTCTCCCTTTCCCAGCTGTCACTTAATAAACCCATAACTAGATCCCCGGGGTGTGGGGGTTGACGCGCTCCTTAGAGGAGTTGGACAATCGACGCAAACGCTCATGAACATCAGAGTATGGAATATATGTGGCGGTGGGGTGAACTAGTACATCTGGGATAGCTCAACCAAATCAATAGGCATTTGGGGACTAACATCCCATACTCCTTGAGAGAGGAAGAGACCGGTGGAGTGGTTGACATCGTTGTTGAAGGCGGACCTGGGCAACAACGACGCTCTAGGTGCTCGGGCTGTCTATGGCGAGGTATCAGAGGGGAGGTCATTGACGCTGTGGTGGATGACCTCAGTTTAGTTGTCTGTCCGTGGATGGAAGACCATGGATCGAAGCATGAACTTCATCAAAATGGTCAAAGCACCCGAATTGCACCCAAATTGGGTGCGATTCTCCCATTGAAATTAATTTACGGATTCTTATAGGATTATTTATGAAACAGGAAATTTTTGTAAAGTATCCTATAATTAACTAAGATTGGTTTGTTTGTGAACATTATCTTTTATATGTATATCAAGGTGAAGGTAAGAAGAGATATACAGTGGATTAACTATATACACACACACACATAGAGAGAGAGAGAGATGCGAACGTTATTCATATGAATTTTGAAGCTCTAGATGGTTGTTATGTTGTAAATCATCGTTTAACATATTTTGTCCACGAATGGTGTTTCTAAATTATAGTTTCAGGATGATTTGCATAAAGTAGTGTTTGAAAAGTTGTTGCATTGCTAGATTTAATTATACAATCTTTCCTGTCCATTCTTTTAATATTCGAGATTGATGAATCATGAATGCAATTGTGTGTAAAAAATTATTGCCCGAGGCACTCGAATCCTACTATATTGAAAATCTTGGAATTATTGCACCCACATTTATGAACCATAAAAAGTACCTCAATAGGTGCCAAAGTGTGCGCTAAAAGGGCCCGTGAAGCGTATGTCTCCGAGGTGATGCTGTGGATGCTATGGGGGACGCCGTGCAATCTGACAATTGCTCGGGTGTATAAGGTGGCTACATGAGTCACATCCGTTATCTAACTATAGGGTATGAAGTGAGTCATCTTCATGAAACGATTGACTATGATGAGGCTAGTGATAAAATTCATATAAACATCTGTTTATCGAGAATAGAGAGAGGAGTATATATGTGAACGTTGGGGTGTTGGCCCTTTGCTATTTGGCAAATATAACATCTCCAATTGAATGTGTTGGCCCTTTACAACCTGATTCTCCCATCCCCATCCAGTACTAGAGATGGAAGGTGTAGCGCTAGAGGAAGGTGGGTCACTTCGCATGCCTGTCATTAATCTGCAGTTGACTATTAATAACAAACTTACGATGGATAACGTACTCATGATAATGCTGAATCGCCTTTATCACTGCATAAAGCTCCACAACATTAGCTGGGTATTTCAAGGTGGGTCCAAAAAGATTCTGGGTGAAGAAAGCAGCCAAACGACCCTTTTGACATAGGATGCACTAAAAATTTAAGATATAGAACATACACAATAGTCATACACGCCTTGGTGAGACGAAATGCTTCACCGGCCTCCTCAGTCCAATGGTAGTTGCGTTTGACACGCTTCTAAGTGCCATAATGGCCTTGAAACTCGAGATGAACCAACAATATAAATTGGCTAAATTGTGGATACTGCTCACTAAAGAGACCGGTGGAGGAACATGTGATTCAACTATCAAACGAATCTTGTAGATACCTCAAACAACGTGAAGTTCACGTATAGCACCATAAACGAGCATTTCCGGAGCTGAAGGTGGAAGCTATGAGTGCGCAAGAGATTTAGAACCGATGGACGTTGTAACGTCCCGCGGCCTGCACTTGTTGGCCGCGGACGCTAGGTCCCTTAATCTCGCGGGGAATTTAAAGCTTCAATATTATACGAAAAATCTTACATGTCGCGGTCTATATGAGGTCTCACCCCGTACATAAAGTCGACAAAATTAAAAACAATCACAAATTCATAAGACATCTAAACTAAAAATTATTCAGTAAGCATTTGATTTATAACAATGTCTTCTAATACATGCCAAAAAAATAATAATCTTCTTCCTACAATTCTCATAAGATTTCCCTAGCCCTCTAAATACAACTAAGAGTGAAATCCATATAAAAACTCCTAAAGGAGCTCGATGCAAGCTATCTCTGTGGCCTCTATGTATATATTCTGCGCCCTAAGGTCCTCGAGAAAACAAAGAATATAAAGAATATAGAAGGGGTGAGCTCTAATAGCTCAACAAGGGTTAATTGAAAGGTCATCAGCCACCTGCCAACGTTAGTATTTACAATGGTAACAAATATACAATTGATATAATGTAACAATAGAACAGAGAATAATAATTATACAATATGAGCAATAAGGAGAGGAAAGAATAATATTTGCCAACCCCTCAGATTCCCCAATGACCTATGGCTCAATCTCCCAAAGGTCTCGACTCCAAGGCTTCCCCCATGGCTCAATCTCCCATGGTTCGACCTCTTAGTCTGCGACATATATTTTTATAGCCTTGGACTTCTCAATCTCCTCAGGCTTATTCTAGGTGTCTTTGACCTAGTTATGCCACAGACCGCAGCCTCTTCTCCTGCCTAATTCCAGGATGAGCGATCCGCGATCTGTTGTTAACTCTACGTGGTCCGCTGTTAGAATAAATCAGTATATCATCAAATAAAATAATCACAAATTTCTCCAAGAATAGTCTAAACGCCCTGTTCATCAAATCCATAAAAGCTGTCGGGGAATTGCTCAACCCGAAAGGCATCACCACAAACTCATAATGACCATACCTAGTTTTAAAGGTTGTTTTATGAATATCCTCATTCTTGATCTTAAGTTGGTGATATCTTGATCTTATATCAATCTTCGAGAAATATCTAACATCCTTCAATTGGTCAAAAAATCATCAATCCGAGACAAAGAGTACTTATTCTTCACCGTCATTTTGTTCAATTCCCTATAATCTATGCACATCCTCATAGATCCATCATTTTTCTTTACAAACAGCATCGGGGCACCCAAGGGGAAGTATTAGGCCTTAGAAAGCCGCGACCTAGCAAGTCCTCCAACTACTCTTTCAACTCCTTCAACTTTGCGGGGGCCATTCCGTATGGTGTCTTAAAACTGGGCGTGGCCTCTGGCGTCAAATCAATGGTAAACTTAATTTCTCTGTTTGGGGGGAAGTCCTGACAATTCTTCCGGGAAGACGCCGCTGTAGTCCACGCCTAAAAGAATGTCAACTAAAGTGGCCACGGTCTTCTCAATATCCTTGACATATGCTAAGTATCCCTTAATCCTCTTCCGAGCCCTCAAAGCTGATATTAGTAAAGGTTTTCTACTAGATTTAATTCCCTTAAAACTCACCTCGGCTTCTCCGGGTCTACATAAGGTAGTTTCCTTACTAGCACAGATTATTCTAGCAAAGTGGGTGGATAACCAATCCATGCCTAAGATCACATCTAAGTCTTCCAATTCTAAGGGAAACTAATTCTGAATTTTTGACCATTTATATCCGCAGCAAAACCTCCATATATGACCGCGAAGACCTCTGATGAAGTTCCTACCGGGGTATCAATTACTAATGGTAGGTCTGAGGTCTGCGGGCTTATCTTAAATTTTTATGCAAAAGTGGTAGATACAAAGGAATGTGTGGCCCCAGAATCAAAAAGTACACAAGCATATCTATCATCAATAGTAATGATACATGTTATCACATTCTTGGCTTTCCCAGCATCCTTGGCGCTGAAGGCAAAGACTCTGGAAGGAGCTCGCGGCTTCTCAGCATCCTTCTTTGACAATCTGCAGTCTTTGACCTTGTGACCAGGTTTGCCACAGTTGTAGCAGCCCATTCCTAATGGGCATACCTTCTCAAAATGCTCCTTTTTATCGCAGTTGAAGCACACAATATTCGCGGCGTTAACCTTTCCCCTCAGTGGCCCCTTGACTTGTTTGCGGCTTTTGTGCTTGCTGCCGTGGCTTATCTTCCTTTTTCGCTTTATCTTCTCTGCCCTTTCTCTTTCCCCCTTTGCCTTTAACCCATCCTCAAATTCTTGTTCCATGACTTGGGCCACCTCGGTCAAATCCGTGTAAGTTCTTAGCCTTAGTCCCACCACTCTGTTGCAGAGTCCTCGCTTCAAACCCCTCTCAAATTTCTTAGACTTCTTTCCCTCAGTGTTAACAAGATGGGGGGCAAAATGTGATAACTCTGCTAACTTTGTTTCATACTGGGCGACAGACATGGTTTCTTGAGTTGACTCCATAAATTCTACCACTAAGTTCTTCCTAGCCACGACCGGGAAGTACTCTAAAACGAGTGCTTTGAATTTGACCCGGCACATAGACGTGGCTTCTCCTCCCAACTGTGTCCTCTTCATCATGGATCACCAATGATCCGCCTCAGCCTCAGACATAAAGGAGGCGATGGAGACCTTTTGCTCCTCAGTGTAATTCAAAATAACAAAAATCTTCTCCATCTTTCGAATCCAAGCATCGGCCTTTAAAGGGCAGCCTCTCCCTTAAAAGTCTCCGATCCCAATTTCTTAAAATGTTCAATGGTACAACCCACTGGCCTTTGCTCGATTGCCATTGCAGTCATGGCCTTAGCTAAGGCTTTCGCGAACCTCACTACCGCTTTCGGCACTTGTTCTGCGGCCACGTGTTATTGCTTGAGGCATCATTAGATCTGCGATTACCGCTTGCCATGATTTTCCTGGCAAGAATAGTCTATATTCCTATTACTAGTTCTCTAAGTCTACTTAATCAAAATATTCATAACGCTCCTAAAGTTCTCCTAGGTCGAATGATCCGATACCATCTGTAACGTCCCATGGCCTGCCCTAGTTGGCCACGGACTTTAGGTCACTTGATCTCGCTAGGAATTTAAAGCTTAAATATTATAGGGAAAATCTTACATTGCCGCGACCTATACGAGGTCTCGGCCCCTACATCCGAGTTGACAAAATTAAAAACAATCACAAATTCATAAGACATCTCAAATAAAAATTCATTCACTAAGCATTTATTTTATAACAATATCTTCTAATACATGCCAAAAGAAATGATAATCTTCTTCCTACAATTCTCATAAGAGTTCCCTAGCTCTCGAAATAAAACTAAGAGTGAAATCCATATAAAAACTCCTAAAGGAGCTTTATGCAAGCTATCTTCGCGGCCTCTAATAAGGTCCCCAACTCTTAACCAGAGGAAACAAAGAATATAGAAGGGGTGAGCTCTAATAGTTCAGCAAGGGTTAACTCAAAGGTCCTCAGCCACCTGCCATTGTTAGTATTTACAAAGACGAGATATACAATTTATATAATGTAACAATATAACGGAGAATTATAATTATGCAATATGAGCAATAAGGAAAGGAAAGAATAGTATTTCCCAACCGCTCATATTCCCAAATGATATGGCTCAATCTCCCAAGGGTCTCAACTCCTCGGCTTTCCCCATAGCTCAATCTCCCGTGGTTCACCCTCTTAGTCTACTGGATATATTTTTATAGCCTTGGACTTCTCAATCTCCGCGGTCTTATTCTAGGTGTCTTTGACCTAGTCATGCCATAGGCCGTGGCCTCCTCTCCTGCCCAATTCCATAATGAGCAATCCGTGGTCTGCTGTAAACACTACACCTTGGCCGAGCTTTGTCACGGTGTTAAGCCCCATAGTTAGCCTAGGCTCAATCTCCCTTGATTAACTGTTTTGACCTCAAGCACTGAGCAGGGGGTCGTCAAATAGACATGATGCCTCGGCCTGGCTAATGAGCGCCGCGACCTCAACACCGGATCCCCAACTCAACAACTCCTAAGGCACAATATGATACTGCCTCCCAACTCCACTGCCTCTTCTAATGGGCCGCGACCGCAAAGAAAGAGTTTGAACTCTTGATCGGCAACAACAAGAGCATTATAATACAAATAATGTTGTAAAACCCCAATTTATTCCCAACTCAAATCTTCAAAGATCCAAGGCAAAACCCTAAATAAGTCTCCTAAGATTAAATAACATCCTCAAAATCCCATTCTCTAATTCAAAAATCTCATCACAAGAACCCTAATAGAAAATATCTAAAATCACAAATATCCTCAATGAGTAATTTCATGCCTATGTCTCCAATTCACCATGAATAGTGACACTCCTTGGCCTCTAAACCTCCATGAGCAGTCCATGGCCTATAAAACCCAGAAATTCATATGAACAATAGGACTCCTTACTTATACCCTAATTTCAATCAAGGGCGTATCTCATCCAATAAAGATAGAAAACTAGGGTTTTAACAAGGAAGAAGAGGGTGAGGACAAATCCCTTACCTTAAGTGGATTAATCCAATGAATAGTAGCCTCCACGGCCTCACTCTGACAGCAACACCTCCTTCTCCAATGAATAGTAGCCTTCCCCGACCTCACTCCGGCAGCACCTTCTCCTCTTCACATAAATCTTACTTTCTCTCCAAAATGCAATAATCACAATCCAAAATGTAAGTGGGATAACTCTTTATATACTAGAGAGCCAACAATAACTATAATATTATATAATAATAAAAGAGGACAAAAGGAAGTGAAAGTGACAAACAACTATGCCCCTGCGTCAATAAGTCTCTTATGGAATGAAAACTTTATTATAAAAATCTTTTATTCGAGTCTATCTACGGAAGTAAAGGAAGTTATACAAAGTTATCTGCTGCATTCTAATAGATTTGAAGTTATTTTTCCTACACAGATCCCTGAAGTTGCAGCTTCTTTGATGCCGCTTTGTGAAGCTTTTGGTTCGCTCATGCCAACATCAAGTCATAAACCAAGCAAATATGATGAGTCCTCAATTTACATGATTTTTTCTTCTGCATTTCTTTTTCTTCTTCGTCTATGGAAGTTCTATAGACCTCCTCTCGAGCAGTGTATCACGGGGAGAGGAGGGTGGATTGGAGGCGAGCTCACTCTTGAGTATCTTCTATTATTGCGCAATAGTCGCATTCAATTATCTAATTCTGCTACGCAGGATGAAATGGGTCATGGATCACTATCAAATATGCCCATTTACATCGATTCGTATCCGAAATTACGGGCTTGGTATTGTCAAAACAAATCCTGTATAGACTCGACACTTTCTGGCCTCTGTAGCGGGAACCCAGTTCATCAAGTTGCTAATAAGATCCTGAATATGATATACTGGAAAATGACTAAAAGTGGGCCTGTTTCTAGCAATTCCTCGACACCATCGAGCAGCACTGTGAGTGGGTCCTCAACAACCATTGGAGAAGATGCTTGTCAAATACCTATGCTCCCTGCATGGGAGGTTTTGGAAGCCGTTCCGTATGTTCTCGAGGCGATTTTAACAGCTTGTGCCCATGGAAGACTTTCATCACGGGATTTGACAACAGGTGAGATAAAGTGCTTCCTGTTTAGGCTCGTTCGATTTGGTGTGAAATATTTGGCTGAAAAGTCAGATGGTCAGAAGTTTTCACTTATTCAGAGTTATACTTTTTGCTAGCACAAATTTGTGAATAACATGCTATAATTATTTGATTTGAACTAAATAGTGAACAAGACCTAACCCCGAATAGGCAAAAATACTTTTCATTTTTATGAAAACATTTCACCCTGCACCAAACAGAGTTTTGTAGGGACCGTTTAATTCAGGGTAATATTATTGTGGGTGGTTGTGATTACCAGGAATATGACTGCTAGAAAAAATCTTGAGTAATTTGAATCCGCTTAACCCATATGGTTAACTAGTAGATTCTTAGCTGCAATAGAAATCTAGTGGTTCATACATGGAAAATGACTTGGGAAAGTAAGAAATCATACAATTTTAGTCACTGAATATTTTTGTTTTATAAAAGATTTAGGCAAGTGCCCTCGCCCAAGCTACGGTTGGTCTCGGATTTGAGACATGGTAGCAACCTCTCCATATTTGGGGGTAAGGCCAACCGACATATGCCTCTCCCAGACCCTTTAGTTAAGCGGGAGCCTTGTGCACTGGGTACGACGTTTTTAAAAGATTTAAGATTCCCATGGGAAGGAAAAGATATCACCAGTTTTGGATGAATTCATAAATCACCAACTTCCACCAAGTAAATAATTTGATTCCACCCAACTTTACCACGAGGCAAACTGGGCCATAGGCTTATTTGTTTTCCATTGCCCATATTCCTAATTTTTTATTTCCTTCGTTATCTTTATTACCTTGTTGGCTCAGTTGAATTCTTATAGCCGTCACCCCCTTTTCTTTTTCTCATCATGTCATTTGAACAACTATGATAATGTTGCAGAAAAGTGGGGTTAGTTCTGTTTTAGGAGTTAGATGTAATTTTATATTGACTAAAATACCTCTGATGAGACATTGAATGTGTTTCAGGCCTGAGAGACCTTGTCGACTTTCTGCCAGCCTCTCTTGCCACTATAATTAGTTACTTCTCTGCTGAAGTTACTCGTGGTATATGGAAACAGGTATCGATGAATGGAACAGACTGGCCCAGTCCAGCAGCAAACTTCACTTCAGTCGAGTCCGAAATACAAGAAATACTCGGTGCTGTAGGTGTTGATGTCCCAAGCTGTTCATCTGGTAAGTCCTACTAGTCCTTTACATCAACCTTTTGCGTTCTTTTCTAACTTGCTAGATTGTAAGTTTAGGTCAATCAGTTTTTAATCCTTTTACCTTCTAGTCTGACATGTAACTCGCTGCTAAATTTCATCCCTAAGTATAAATCATTGGGCTAATATCAAAATGGTCCTTCCACAGCATGTTTTTACCAAAAAAGTCCACCTCCAAAGACTTCCCAAATTGATCCTCAATATTGGATCAATTTGAAAAATCTTTCACATTCTTCTTTCAAGTGCCTCTAGGGAGGACCGCTTGTAGGGTATTCAAAGCTTTCCAAATCGATTTTGTATTGTGAATCGATTTGGGAAATCTTTTGATATTGTGGATTGATTTGGCAAATTTTGGAGGTGAGCTTTTTTGGAGAAAATGTCGTAAAATAGGATTGTTTGGACAATTTCTATAAATTATTTATTCAAAATAATCTGAAACAGGATTATTTGCATTTTATGGTCCAATAGTTATGCATATGTAAGGTATAATGTTCTGAGTTTAGGGTATATTGAGTTTGGGAAATATTCAAATAGATGTCTAAGATATTCAAAAAGCGTCATAAAAGTAATTATGATGGTTTTGGACCCCAAAGTGCATCTATGGGAGCTTTACTTTAACCTCGTACAACGAATAAGTACTGGACCTCAGAATGAAATAAGCCTTAAAAAGACTTCTTTGCACATTAATGAAGATGCTTTCTAAATGCCTTTTTGCAGGGGTTTCACCAGCAATGCTTCCACTACCGATGGCAGCTCTCGTCAGCTTAACCATCACTTTCAAACTTGATAAGAGCCTCGAGTACATTCATGCTGTTGCTGGGCCTGCCTTGGAGAATTGTGCTGCGGGTTGCCCTTGGCCCAGCATGCCCATAATTGGCTCTCTGTGGGCCCAGAAAGTTCGGCGTTGGCACGATTTTATCGTTGTATCGTGTTCCCGCTCTGTTTTCAGACAAAACCGGGAAGCGGTTTCTCAGATTTTGAGGAGTTGCTTCACCTCGTATATAGGTTCGCTCCGATTTTCAACCTCCTTGTTGAGTAGTCAAAGTGGTGTGAGTGGTCTCTTGGGCTCGTTTATCTCAGCCCAAGGCCTTAACCCGCGTGTAGCACCCGGATTTCTTTATCTTCGATCCTGTCGAACAATACACTATGTGCAGTATGTGAATACCGTGATTGTAGGGCTTGTAGCGGAGTTTGCCAGAGAATTAGCTTCCAGATGGGCAAGAATGGAAAATTCCCCTCGATTAAAGTCCACTCAAGCATCTCTAGCCGTCGCCACCGCTAGCGCGAAGGAGGTGGCAACACTTGGCGCTAGCCTGTTATGCGTGGCGGGTGGGCTACAGCTGGTCCAAGAATTGTACAGGGAGACTATGCCGACTTGGCTGCTCTCTGCGAGGGAAGAGAAACAATCTGAGGGGAGTGCAGTATCCCGTGTAGTTGAAGGTTACGCGATGGCGTATTTGGTGGTTTTATCTGGGGCTTTGATATGGGGGGCTGGTGCCAAACAACCATCGTGGTCCCTCTCGATACGGTCGGGCGTGATCGGGGCCCACATGGATTTTGTGGCTGAGGTGTTAGATGGGAACATATCACTCGGATGCGATCCCGCGACTTGGAAGGCTTACGTGTCGTGTTTGGTTGGCCTGATTGTGAGTTTTTCCCCTTTGTGGGTCCGGGAGGTGAAGCACGAGACGCTGAGGAAATTGGCCAATGGGTTGAGAGGATGGCATGAATGTGAGTTGGCTCTGTCACTACTCGAAAGAGGGGGTTTCGCAACCATGGGTTCTGTAGCTGAACTGCTAAATGTGATTTAGATTTTTTTTTTTTTTGGGTGCTTGGTCTAGAAGAGATGCAATTATGCAAAGGGAAGGGTTACAATTAATGCATGCTTGGAAAATGCAAGATTTATTGTACTCAATCCAGATATTGTTGGTACCATGTAGTTGTTATGGCATAATGAAATTTAGAGACTGACTTGTAACAGTTTATTGACCAGGATACAAGTGATAGATTATGAGTACAAGAAGTACAGGTCATGGTCATGGTCATGTGCCCATGATTATATTAAGATTAGAGAATATAACCTTAAAAATATTTATTTAGTTTATGTTGAAGCTTTTCAGAAACATCTCATCTGATTTAGCGTCACAATTTGTTACTCTCTACATTTGGTCTGTTTAATTCTTGTTATAAGTAAGGGCAACATTTTTTATAGGACTCAGATTTTTCATTGTTGGAATGATAACCATCAAAACCTACGTTACCGTTGCTTAAAAGTATTATTTGATATTTTGTAACATTAATAATTAACAAGGTTTTGAAAATAATTGCTCATTTTAGAAGATTGGTTTTAAAATATGAAAATTGGGATTTTCCCAAAGTGATTCAAGCCACATTCGATGTGATTTGAACGACCTTGCCCTTCGTTCTGACGAGATCAATGTTGTTAGAGCAACCTTACTCTAAAGAGTTCAATGCCGTTCCAACATACTTGTTTCAACGAGTTTTGAACGAACTTCTAATGAAGTTGTTCACTGAATGTCGTTGGAAGCTCGTTATAATAACTCCTCGTCATTCATTAGACTTTGGTAAATCTAATGTTATTTAATTGTTTTAAATAAACTATTTTTTTACCAGCACTCCAAACCTACTAAAACGTACGCCCTAGAGTTTGTTTTAGAGCTTTATACATCTTTAGTCTTCTTTTTAAGAAATCAACAACCAAGTTAATGGCATTTGAGATGTAGATACTGAAACCACGATTTTCTACCCGTTTGCGAAGTGGGGCCACAGGACTTCCGCGGTGCTATAAATATGACATGTTTGGTGGATACCTGGGATTGGAGTCGTAGGGTTGCACTTGCATTGCTGCAATGTTGGGACTGAGGTAGAAGATTTAAGATCCATGCAGTCTTGATGTCTTGACTAAGTTTTTATAAATAAGAAACTCGAGAATGAGAGAAGAGAGGACTCCGTCAACCCAAAACCGCATTTACTCGTTCAAACCTTTCCTTTTTCCTTTTCTTTCCTTTATTTTTCTCTACAATTTTTCTAGCATAAGTTAGGGTTTCTTCTTTAAAGTAGTTTATAATGTTGACTTATTGTAACTCTCTTTTATATTTATGAAAAGTTCATTTGCCTTTATATTTAAATAGTCTTTACTTTTCTTAGTATTTCTTAGTATAGTTTATTTACGTGCCTTAGTGTAAATTTTAGTTCAATTTACTGTTAAACTATTTTACCTTACTTTTTTAGTTAATTTGAACCTCTTTTCCACCTTTAGATCCTCTTTGGTATAAATTCTCCTTATGTTCTAGTTTATTTAGTTTACAAACCTTTTTTGGCACTCGCTGGAAAGTCTTATTAATTAAAGCATCGAATGGTGCACAATTGCCTGATTATCGCGAGTTAAGATAATCAACTAGTTGGCAAGATCACGACCTTGTCTGGCACGCTCGCACACATTAAAACACACACGCACACCAAACAAGCCAGAAAAAACTGGGACAATAATTCTATGTAAGTGTTTATCGCACACATTAAAACACACGCACACCAAACAAGCCAGAAAAAACTGGGATAATAGTTCTACGTAAGTGTTTATCATGGGTAGAACAAGGAAAATCAATGTTGAAATAAACAATGTTGGTGAAATTGGTTCGACGGGCCAACTTGTGACCACTATAAATCAAACAATTATTGAAACTGGTCAAGAACTAAGACTAAATACTCAAAATCAAGAATTTAATGTAACAACGTATTCAAGGGTGAAAAATCCAAGTGTAACGCATATTGTATGTGTGTTCTAAAACACCTGATCAATTAATGCATGAGTTAAACCCGGTGTTTGACCATCTTGGTAATATCATGCAAAATATTAGTAAATTGATCCCAATAGTAACTTGTAGGTTGTATCCTCCTACTGTTACGACATCCAATAGTCGAGGCTTCACATCACAGACTAGTGTAAACGTGATCACACAACCCACTAATTTTCGCCCGATATATTATATACTTAATAATGGTGAAACTAACTTTGGATTAAACCTAGGAATGGGAAACTACACCAATACTACTGGTTTAGGTATGAACAACTCATTATAGGGTATAAGGATACATGACACTTGCCAATAAATGGGATATAATAGCCCAATGGCAAGAATGCCCATCCCATATACGGGGAGATCTAGACCATACTTCAATGACCTTAATTTAGGTTTTTTGGGCACTTTGGAGTAATTACTAACCCCGTATTCGATTATGACCTGGGGTTGGGAAACTGCAAAAAGTTTGGTAATGAACCCTTCCAAAGAGAGTATAACCAAGTTCCTCGGGAATCTCAACTAGTGCCTTTCTAAACACAGTAAAATGCTCCTCCGCATATCCCACCTCCATCGGTATAACCAATGCCAATGGCAAAACAAGTAGTTGCTTAACCAAATAGGAAACTACCTGTGCAAGTTGGGAAGAATGAAATCATGGATTTTATACATGAGATTTATGGACCAATGTATCGGGGGGAGTGTAGACTACAGCATATAGAAAACCATATCCTGCATGGGTAGATAGGATTGAATTCCTTAAAGGTTTCAAGTCCACAAATGTTTCCCTTTTTTTAGGAGATGGGATCTAATCCATAAGGGAACATGTAGCAAGATTTACTAGTCAGTGCGCGGATACAGGAGCTAATGAATACCTCAAACTACTATTGTTTTCTAGTTCCCTCACTGATGTAATATTTTCTTGGTTCATTAGTCTGCCACCCAATTTTTCGAAGTTGGCAGCAAATGGAGGATATGTTCCACGCCCAACTGAACCAGAATTATCCATGGTTGACTTGGCTAGGTTAATCCACAAGCCAAATGACAAATCCACTATCTTAATAAATAGATTTAAAAGAGCTAGGAATAAGTGCATGATAGTTTTACCTGAATCTGAATTCGTCAAATTGGGCTTGAATTTAGACTTGAAAGAAGTTCGATACAACTCAATTAAGAGATTTGGTGGAAATGACTGCCAAAATGTCCAAACTTCGAAAAATTAGTAGAGTCGTATGCACAAAAGTCAAAGGGGGAAATTAAAAAGTATTCCTCTGACATCTCTAAGTCAAACGAAATACTTGATTACCTTCTAGGAGTCAAAATGATAAAACTGCCTAATGATGTAAAAATGACAAGTGTCAATGAAAGGAAAAAATTATTGCAAATGGCATAACATCTTTTCTTAATCAACGAAAGTATGTTTCGTTATTCATGGCAAGGTTCAAGAGTTCATTAGAAAAGAAAAAAAAATCAAATTTTCTAAAAAATAAGGAAATAATATGGGGGTTTATGAAGACCCATTTCCCAACATGAAGAAATGGGAGCCAACATACAGTCCATACAGTTAACAAGAATAAGGTTCATGTTGAATTCAAGATGAAAACAAAGGTTGACTCTAAGGCTTCAAAGCCAGAGGATGGTGTTGATCCAAATCAGAGGATCTTGAAACACCTGTGTGTTAGGTGTAGGGAATTGTACACTGAGATGTGTCAAATCATTGCTTCAAAGGGAAAGAAATAACCGAAGTTTAAGAAAAATGGAAATGGTGACTATGTTGTTAAGACTCGGGGATTTCATATACATATACTGACCATTATTATCCTCGAAGAGATACAAAGACATATATGAACTTCCAATATATCAAGCCGTAATTAATGAAGCACAATTTCGCATGTACAAGTGAGCCTCAGGGCCCATGTGGGTTGTTAGGTATGACCCCAGTCTCACGGCCAGAATGGACGGCCATAGCGACAAAAGATATCTGCCATAATGTGGGGCGAGCAGGATCATTTTGTTCCCATCTCCATCTCACCGGCAAGCACGAAATTGAAATTAATTCCGTCTAAATCAACTCTCGACTATAGATCTCGTTGTCTAAAGATGAGATGAGAAGATCATACTTTTGATGATACACCAAAGCCAAAGATTAACCCAGTGACGCCAATTTTGATCACCAAAGAGGGAGACGAGTATACCTCTCTCTCTCTCTCTCGTGTCTCAGACTTGACTTTTGTTTAACCTTAAAAAAAATGCTCAACAGAATGGAGTGAGAGGGTTCTCAGCTAATGAAAAAAAATAATATGTCGTGTCCTAAAGAAATAGAAATATGGGTCCTCTCCTGTTTCGAGTAAAGATAGGCGTTTCAAAAAAAAAAAATTAAGGACCCCTCTCGTCTCATAAATTTTGTATTTTAACGAGGGACACATGATAAGATAAGTGTTTTGGCAACTGCCTGCCTTCCTCGAAAGTAAGATCAGATTGGTATGTTTCTTATCCATTTCTCAAAATACAAGCGAGACACCCATACAATATGAAGCACCTTGTGCCCAACAAAATAATTGATATAATAATAAAATTATTATTATTATTATTATTATTATTATTATTATTATTATTATTATTATTATTATTCAATAATTGAGATACTTTGGAATTTCTCAAGTTGTATCCTCGAAATAGTGTATGTGATTAATTTCACATAATATTATCATTTGATTTCAAATGCAGGGTAAAATGGAAAGAAGCCCAAGTACATATACTCGTGATTTTCTCGGTATAAACTTTCTAGAAAAATATAAGTGTTCATTTATAAGAAAGTATCACAAATAAGGATTGCTCGAATTTACAATCCATATGTTTATGCTTTTAAGTTCACATAAAAAAAATAAAGGTTGCTTGAATTTATGACCCGAGCGTTTATGTGGCCAGGGGTTGCTCGGATTTACAAACCAAGTTTGTACACTTGAGTGCACAAGAATAGTGTAGCCCAAACTCATAGCTCCCATATTTGCGTGTTTTAACAAAGTTTGTTTTAGGAATATTCAAGTTTCGATCGATAATCCTAAAAGCCTCAGATTTATTTATTCAGAATAGTTCATATGAGTAATTTCACATTTCATTAATGTTAAATAGTTTGAATAAGAGTAATTCATTATGTGAAGAAAGATAAGACCTCCTAATCCTTCACTCGAACACGTTTGCCCCATTTGTTCAAAGTATAAATAACTTTGAAAGTATTTATTACTATACCACGGGCATCATTATTTTAATCATATTAATTGTTTGAAGATGTTCACTGTTGCAGTTCGAAAAGTTATGTTGTGCAGCTAAAAGATCATAGTTGCTTTAGTGGACATTTTATTCTCTCGCATGCTTGGATTCAAGTAGTGGGGCTAGCAAGCAGATGTATGAAGCCTTGATAAAAGGTTCAAGTCTCAAATTGACTTTATGGACGTATACTTGACTCCAACATGCTTCATGAGCATTCTCACTTTATGTGGAAGGCAAGATCTAGTAACAAAAAGTATGAGGTATCAATTATACCTTCTTAGCAAAGTTTAATGCTTATGAAATGACAAGTTATTCTATATGGGTCAAGGTGCCTCCCTATGCATTTTTTACTTGATAGTATATCTCCACCTAATAAAATAAGGCAATAGGTGTGAGAACACAAAAAATATTTATAAAAGTATAAATATAAGGTGCGCCAGTTGAGCACCTAAGACTCCAAGGGCACCGGAGCGCTCACAATCTTGAGCAAGTGCCAAGTATAAATATAAGGTGCTCTAGATGAGCACCTGAGGCTCCAAGGGTACCGGAGCGCTCACAGTCTTGAGCAAGTGCCAAAGTATAAATATAAGGTGCGCCAGTTGAGCACCTAAGGTTCCAAGGGCACCGGAGCGCTCACAGTCTTGAACAAGGTCCAAATATAAATATAAGGTGCTCCAGATGAGCACCTGAGGCTCCAAGGGCACCAGAGCGCTCACAATCTTGAGCAAGTGCCAAATATAAATATAAATATAAATATAAATATAAGGTACGACAGTTTAGTACCTAAGGCTCCAAGAGCACCGGAGCGCTCACAATATTGAGCAATTGTCAAGTATAAGTATATGTGCGACAGTTTAGCACCTAAGGCTCCAAGGGAGCCGGAGCGCTCACAGTCTTGAGCAAAGGCCAAGTATAAACATAAGGAACGACATTTTAGTACCTAAGGCTCCAAGAGCACCGGAGTGCTCACAATATAGAGCAAGTGTCAAGTATAAATATAAGGTATAATTGTTTAGTACCTAAGCCTCCAAGGGCACCGGAGCGCTCACAGTCTTGAGCAAGTGCCAAGTATAAACATAAAGTGCTCTAGATGAGCACCTAAGCCTCCAAGGGCACCGGAGCGCTCGCAGTCTTGAGCAAGTGTCAAGTATAAATATAAGGTGCGACAGTTTAGCACCTAAGGCTCCAAGGGCACCAGAGCGCTCACAGTCTTGAGCAACTGCCAAGTATAAATAAAAGGTACGATAGTTTCGTGCACAAGTCTCTCGACATTACAAGACCCTTCTGCATTAGGGGGCTAATATTGAGAAGTCCTTAACCAAGTGAACAAATAATAAAATAGCTTGGAGTGTGGAGATCCACTTAGAGTGGCTCCACCTGCCCAAGATTGCAAGTTTGACAGAAAATAGCCTAGGGCGAGGGGATCCACCTTGAGTGACCCCTCTTCCCAAACTTGATGCTACAGAAAAGGACTCAGGGCGAGCAACCCCTCTACCCAAGATAGAAGGCCATAGAAGAAGGCCAATGGCGAGGGGCCCACCGCTAGTAACCCCTCCGCCCATGGTGAAAGGCCACAGAAGAAGGCCAATGGCGAGGGCTCACCGCGACTCCGCGAGTAACCCCTCCACCCAAGATAGAAGGCCACAGAAGAAGGCCAAGGGCGAGGGGCCCACCGCGAGTAACCCCTTTGCTCAAGAAAGAAGGCCACAGAAGAAGGCCAAGGGCGAGGGGCCCATCGCGAGTAACCCCTCCGCCCAAGATTAAAGGCCACAGAAGAAGGCTAATGGCGAGGGGCTCACCGTGAGTAACCCCTCCGCCCAAGATGAAAGGCCACAGAAGAAGGTCAAGGGCGAGGGACTCACCGCGAATAACCCCTCCGCCCAAGATAGAAGGCCACAGAAGAAGGCCAAGGGCGAGGGGCCCACCGCGAGCAATCCCTCTACCCAAGAAAAAAGGCCACAGAAGAAGGCCAATGGCGAGGGGCTCACCGCGAGTAATCCCTTTGCCTAAGAAAGAAGGCCACCGAAGAATGCCAAGTGTGAGGGGCTCATCGCGAGAAAACCCTCTACCCAAGAAAGAAGGCCACAGAAGAAGGCCAAGATCCAGGGTCTCACCGCGAGAAACCCCTCTACCCAAGATGAAAGGCCACAGAAGAAGGCCAAGGGCAAGGGGCTCACCGTGAGTAACCCCTCGGCCCAAGATAGAAGGCCACAGAAGAAGGCCAGGGGCGAGGGGTTCACCGCGAGCAACCCCTCCGCCCAAGATAGAAGGCCACAGAAGAAGGCCAAGAACGAGGGGCTCACTTTGAGCACCCCTCTACCCAAGATAGAAGGCCACAGAAAAAAGGTCAAGGATGAGGGGCTCACCATGAGCAACCCCTCTAAACAAAGTAGAAGGCCATAAAAGAAGGCTAAGAACGAGGGGCTCACCGTGAGTAACCCCTCCGCCCAAGTTGATACCCAGATAAGGAGGTCCATTATAAGTGGCCTAATCTACAAAACTTGGGATGAAGTGACAGAACATTTAATGACCCTAAGGGTGATGATGAAGGAACCCTAGGGTCCCTCAAAATAAAAAACCGAATTTATGGCGTACAAAGCCTTTTGGTCTACCCAACACAAAAGACTTTGCACGAGGGGATAATGTAGAAGGGTGTTTCAAGCTCCACCACTATATTTGTGAGTTAGGGTCCCTCAAAGGCCCCCCCTTCAGCTTACAGAAAATATGAGGCTGAGGGAACCCCAGAGTCCCTCCACCGCAGAAGTGCCATATTGGAGAAGGAACCCCCAGGGTCCCTCCACCGCAAAAGTTCCATATTGGAGAAGGAACCCCCAAGGCCCCTCCACTGCAGAAGCCCAAGTTGAGAGGGGCCACCGCAAGGGTCCCTGCAGAAACTCGAGTTAAGAAGGGCCCCGCAAGGGTCACTGCAGAAGCCCAAGTTGATAAGGGCCACCGCAAGGGTCACTGCAGAAATGACATTCGAGAAGTGCCCTGCAAGGGCCACTGCAGAAGTCCAAGTTTAGAACGCCGCCGCAAGGGTCACTGCAGAAATGACATTCGAGAAGTGCCCCGCAAGGGCCACTGCAGAAGTCCAACTTGAGAAGGGCCACCGCAAGGGTCACTGTAGAAATGACATCTGAGAATCGTCCCGCAACGATCATTGCAGAAGTCCAAGTTGAGAAGGGCCACCGCAAGGATCACTACAGAAATGACACCTGAGAAGTGCCCCGCAAGGGCCACTGCAGAAGTCCAAGTTGAGAAGGACCACCGTAAGGGTCACTGCAGAAATGACATTTGAGAAGTGCCCCGTAAGGGCCACTGTAGAAATGACATTTGAGAAGTGCCCCGTAAGGGTCACTGCAGAAGTCCAAGTTGAGAAGGGCCGCCGCAAGGGTCACTGCAGAAATGACATTTGAGAAGTGGCCCGCAAGGGCCACTGCAGAAGTCCAAGTTGAGAAGGGCCACTGCAAGGGTCACTGCAGAAATGACATCTAAGAAGTTCCCCGCAAGGGCCACTGCAGAAGTCATAGTTGAGAAGGGCCACCGCAAGGGTCACTGCAGAAATGACATCTGAGAAGTGCCCGCAAGGGCCACTGCAGAAGTCCAAGTTGAGAAGGGCCACCGCAAGGGTAACTGCAGAAACTCAAGCTCAGAAGGGCCACTGCAAGGGTCACTCCAGAAGTACGAGTTTGAGAAGAGCCACCGTAAGGGTTACCGCATAAATGACATTTGAGAAGGGCTACCGCAAGGGTCACTCCAGAAACTCAAGTCGAGAAGGGCCACTGGAAGGGTCCCTGCAGAAGTCCAAGTTGAGAAGGGCCACCGCAAGGGTCACTGCAGAAACTCAAGTTGAAAAGGGCCACTGCAAGGGTCACCACAGAAGTCCAAATTGAGAAGGGCCACCGCAAGGGTCCCTGCAGAAACTCAAATTGAGAAGAGTCACCGCAAGGGTCCCTGCAGAATCCCAAGTTGAGATGGACTCTGCAAGGGTCCCCGCAGAAATGACATTTGAGAAGGAACCCCCCAAGGCTTCCTCAACAGCAAAAATGATGTTTGAGAAGGAACCCCCCTACTAGGGTTCCTCAACAGCAGAAACTTACTTGGGAGGAGGGACCCGGAAGGTCCTCCCCCCTCAGCTCCCAGAAAACTAAGTTAGGATAATGGGGTGTCTACCATAAGCAACCCCTCATCATGAAAAAAGAACAACAGTACTAACACTTATTTTCTTGTACAGGTTGTCTAGTTGAGTAAGCAGGGCTCAAGTAGGCCAGTTGGGATCTCTTGGGAGTTTTGGCTTGGCGACTGAGGGACAAGGTATGTTGAGCAAGCTCAACCACTTAGCACTATAGGATTGAGAGAATACTAGTAGGAGACCCTAGGGTCGCCCAGTCCTCACACACCTCACACTTAGTCACAAGTGAAGTGAGCAGCCAAAGCGCTGACTGCTCATAAGAAAAGAACTGTTTATAAAATGATTTTAAAGGAGAAGGTTCTCTAGAACCCTCTCAAGAAAAATGATTTTAGAAGGGGTCCTCAAGATCCCTCTCAAGCTTACAAAGATTTTAGAGGAGGTGGTCCTCGAGATCCCCCTCAAGTTTACAAAGTTTGTACCAAAAGTTATCGTTTCTAAAGATATTTAGCAAATCAGATTTTTTGTCTCCATTAGAAGACATATTTGCTTTTTGATTTTTGTTGGCACCAAGTGGCACCTGCCAAAGGGAACATGCAGAGCTGCCTGCAGGTAGGGAAAAGTAGTACACTGTAGACTTTGTCCCTCACCAACCCTCTAAGTTTTGGTGCCAAAAGTGCCAACCCAGCCCTAGTGCCCAAGTATAAATAGGACCCCTGGGCAAGGTCATGAAAGATAGAAAAACTCAATAGCAAAGTCACTCTGTCAAAATCACACCAGAACCTCTCTAGTATTCTCTCCCTGCTCTCTCTCTAAGTGCTAAGTGCCTTTTTCTTTCACTCCCCACTGACAGACATCACACTCAGGAGATTCTCTTGAGAAAATTACTATTACTGTTGTGGAAGTTCATCTTCTGGCAGGGAGGGAGTTCCAGCTTGAGCTCCATTTTTACCAAAAGGAGAAGGTCTCATCAGAAGCTGCTCCAGAAGTTCTTGAGAACCTTGCAGACAACGTCCATTGGAGTGGGTCACGCCTCACCCTTTCCAGTTATTCATAGACCCCAGTCTCACTACCTTCCTACAAGTTCGTAGCTCAGGATCCTAAGATTGCCCAGCAATTCAACAACATGCCTAGAAGGCTAAAGGTTGTGAAGCCTCAACAGGTTGCTCCAGGGATGTGGCATCTAGTGCAACAACCCAAATCAAAGAAAAATGAGCTAAAAATTACTATCCCTCATACCCAACTGAGAAGAATTCAAAGGAAGTATAGGATCTGACAAGAGGCCTTAGAAATATTGCATCAAAATGGATCTGAAGACATTGCATCATCATATTCGAAGCTGAATCCAGGATTTCGTAGAAGGTGATAAGGGACTTAATCTTCTTCAAAAAGGCTAGTCGAGAAGATTAAAGAATTGGAAAAGGCTATAAGTATGGATGGGACAACACATATGAAGATAGTTCTTTCGGTGAAGAAGAAAAATAGGAAATAACGATTATAAATATAATGGGAACTATTCAAGGGCCCGCTCAGCAGCAGTTCATCTCATTTCGATCTCTACCACGATAATTGACAATTAACATGGAAGTTATGCTCCCACAGTGGTTCGAAGCTGAAGGAGACACTACACCAAAATTGGCCACTCATCACGATAAAAAACCTTAACAAGTCAACCTTGTCACGATAAAAAATCGTGACATGGCCCGGGGTGACAACAAATTTTTCATGGACATGTCGCGGTCAAAGTTCGTGACAAGTTTGGCCTTTTTACGGACGTGTCACGATAAAAAATCTTGATAAGTCTGTGACATGGCACGGGGAGACAACATAACTGCTATGAACATGTCACGGTTAAAGTCCTTGGCAAGGTATCCTTGTGATAGACATGTCACGGTAAAAAAACTGTGACAAGGTCTAACTTGTCACGGACTTTGACCGTGACATGCCCTTGACAACTATACTTATCATGGACATGTCACGGTCAAAGTCTGTGACAAGTTATTCTTTCATGGCCTTGTCACGATCAAAGTCTATGACAAATCTTGACAGCAGTATAAAAAAACCTGCTGGGTAGTTTGTCCACTGCCACTGCCCAAAAGTATATTATCACCCGTAACAGCTAATCAATGACATATTTTCTTAATAAATAACAACAACCAACATTTAAAACTCTTAATAATCAAACATTAAACAAATATAAATAAGAAACTAGGCCATACAGTATTCATTCATTATCAAATACTAAACAACATCAATTTTCATGACAATCAAACACCAAACAAATAACAATTAAATTATTACATATTGTTCATTTATTATCAACTTGAAGGAGAAAGCTAGGTCATACTACTTAAGAATTTACACAACTCTCAATAGTTAGTACGCCACACTGTTCGTTCAACCACACAACTTCATTCTCTTTTTCCACCAACACTTCCGTGACTTGAACTCAAGCCTGGTGTGGTTGCAACAAATGGTTATGCACCAATGAACCTGGGTGTATATTCGGGTCCCTGAACCCCCTGGATATTCTAGTGCCACCCCGTAAGTTTACTAAATACACTCTATCCCAACCAATTGTAAATGGCCTAGTTGGGAAGAGGGGATTATGGGTGGGGGTGGCGAATATGTCATATGGAGACAAGGGGGTATCGGTGAGGGTGAGAAAGTCGGATTAGTGGTTTCCTCATACGCCACTTTCCTTAGCTAGACCCATCTCAACCTTGAAGAGCATGCTTGACAAATGAAAATATTTTATTCGATGTTTTCTCTAGTTTCTCAAACTTCTCGGCGTTGTTGGTCTGTAACTCATCCACCTTGTGTGCCAGTCCAGTGTTGCTCAACGCAATCCCGGTGAGTTTCAACTTCTCCATTCAAAACCTCACCCCCTGAGTACAACCCTTGTGATCCCGTTCGAGCACTTGGCTAAGTGCGTCCGTACTCAGAGATGCATTATCGACATTACTCTGCGAGCTATGGACTTCTTTGAGTTTTTCCTGAAATAACAAAAAGTACACGATTAGATGAATTAATAAAAAAGTATATGATTATAAATTTTTATTTTAATAACGTAATTAAAATTATAACTTACAATATTGGCGGCCACAGTCGAATTCACCTCCTTATCCTTCCCTTTGTTAGTTGAATTTCCACATAAGCATCGACCCTAAGTGGCTTACCCCCCAGGACTACTCCCCGTCTCCTGAAATAAATTATTTCAATATGAGTGAATTAGTACATAATTATCACTAAATAGAATAAAATAAAACTGAAACGAAATAACATTCAAAACTTACCATCCTATGCTCCACCTCAGCATAAGACGTATGCTCGGAGTAGTGCATGTCAACCTTTTTGGCCAGGTTTGTCCTCCCCGATTCACGAGAGGACAATTGCCTATCTGATATTTCATTATCGAAAAACTATTGCCAGCTTACCAATGAGACTGACTCCTTCTCAGGCACCGTGTCCCTATGTCGTAAAACGGACTCCCAGTCTCGACCAAAATGTCATGCACGCATATTTTTCTTCCACGTTTTCCATTGATCTCTTAGTTGTTCCAACGTGGAGTCGCGTGCTTGTCGGGTCAAGTCGGATTGGTCCTATCAAACAAATACGAAGCAAAAAGAAAGTGTGTTAGTAGTATTTAAATTATAAAATAAAATATAAATCTTATTCAGTCAAGCAAGTACCTGTAATGCCCCTCAAATGGCCATCTTAAGCTCATAGGGCACCTTTCTCCAGTCAGTGTATCCGGGACTAATAATCGTCTTGAGCAATTTCAAGGCCCTAGCTTGTAAGGCTATCTTCTTCTCCACTAAAATCCCCAACTTGCCCCACTTTGGGGGACTAGTGCTAGACGAGCCTTCCTCCCCCCTGCTTTCCTGGCGCCATGATGAAGACATTTCCTGCAAAAATGATTATTAGTATAAACATATATATGAGAAAATAATTTAGAAATATAAATAGTGAATTAGTTTGAAATATTTATTAAACCAAATATAACCAATTAACCAAGATTGATTCAAATACCCCAAAACTGATCAAATGCAAATGAATAAAGCATTAAACTATCATATGATAATAACAAAGTACTAGAAGAATACAAATTAACGACATTAGAAGAATACAAATCGATATCATGAACCAAACTAAGAATTGTTTTAAATCTATTTTATTATCTTAATGAATCCGTGATTACATAATAACCCTACGAGGGTTTAAAATGAATAAAACATGGACACATAAGCCCAAACTACTCTTTAAGTAAGCATAGGGGCAAAATTATGATTTTTATAAAATTAGTCGTCTTTATCCAATGAATGTTGCTGGGACATAGTTTCATTAATCATATATTTACCCCTAAGTTATTCCACTTACTAGGTGACCACATTCACACACAACATCATTAATCCTTGCACTAGTTTATCTATTAGAGTCATTTAAGACTTAGGATGCCTCTACTCAATCCTAAACTCCGTTTTATCAACCTAAATAATAGATATGCACGCTAAATTTCAAGGCTAAGTTAGGTAAAAAAATCGTCATTTCATGTTAATCAAGTTTACATGTGGTTATCTTAAAAACTAGTATTCTTTCAATCTAGGCCTTAACCTGCAAAGTGATCATACAATTAAAATTGCAATACAACTATATTAAATATCTAACTATTTAATATATATTCAAACTGTCTAAGAGATCATGTTTTAATGGTCAAAAATCAATAGTCATGGTTGGTGCCTCAAATTTACACACTTATTAAAATCGAGCTCAAATATTTATTTCAAATCCCTTTCTCGCGATTCCGAAAATGTTACTTTCATAATAAATTATATTGTGAAGTAAATATGAAGAAGCATAGCCAAATTTTCTCAAAAACAATACTATTTCACATGATTCAAACAAAATGCTCTAATATATTATTTTGGCCCTAGTTATATGATTGGCTTTTTATTCCATATGATAAAAGAAAAAGGATTCTAAGAAATCATTTGACTCAAAAATTCCAGATTATTAAGTATGTTGATTTCCTTCATCGAATTAATTTACTTGAGAGGCCAAATATTCACGTTAATAACAACTTAACCACAAAATCATTTATAGCATTTTATAAAATAACTCCTTGTTATCCAACTTCATAAAACCATTCTTTAAGGCATTTTCCATGCAATTAACATATCATTAACAACATAACTGATCAAATCCAACCAACCAAGATTGATTCAAATCCCCAAAACTTATCAAATCCAAATGAATAAAGCATTAAACTGTCATCCGATAATAACAAAGCACTAGAAGAATATAAATTAACGACATTAGAAGAATACAAATCCATATCATAGACCAAACTAAGAATTGTTTCAAATAATTGGAATACTTATTACAAATCTAAAAATTATTTCAAATTCGGGTATCATCTAAAATGGATTGATATTCGGTAGGAGCAGCCGAGTCATGCACACTACTGGTTAGATGCTTCGGCACGTGTAGGATGATTGGCCTCAGTTCTTAGTTAATATACTCCGAGTAAAACACTTGCTTGACCTTTTAAAAAGCACAAACAAACGACTCATCACCCACATGTTTTTTGGTCTTCAACTTGGACAAGTCAACCACGATCAAGTTGGTACTAGGATCAACTTTACATGCATTTTTATCCTCAACTCTTACTCAATCACAGTAAAACACCACCTCTTTGAAGCTTATATAGTCCAATTCAAATATATACCGGATGACACCATAACAAGTCATTTCAGCTTCAACGAGGTTTTTATCCTTCGCGATCGCTAAAAAATAAGTAAGAGCTTTGTATGAAATGCCTAAGTTCTGTATATTTGTATTTTCCTCGTACACCCTTGCACCGAATACATAACCGTTTAATTGATACTTTTTCTACTCATGTGCCATGAACAAGGGTCCATTAGCTAGACGAGCAAGCCTTGATGTCGCATCACCCATCTTTAAGAGCTGAGATTATAGATAAATTAATTAGGTTAGTTTTAAAGATTTCTTGTAATATGTCATTTAATAAGAGACATTCTCATTATAATTACCTTGTGTGACACCCATAGCCTAAATTCCATGTATGATTATGCCGTCATTCTTCATCTTTTATTGTTTCCACATGCATCATATATCCTGCATTGACCGTGCCAAACGTATTACGAAATTGATCAAGTATAACAGTTAAAATAATATAAAAGTTAAAATAATATAAATTTACTTTTTCCATTCTTTGACATCTTCATGAGTTTCAAATAGATAACGAGCTAGTTGTTTATGCTATAGACTTATTAATTTCACTCCCGTGCCCATCACTTTATCCCCCTCATTGACGAACTCATCATTGTTATCTACACTGCTTGGGTCGGGAATATGTTCCCGAGTGCAGATTGATGAATCCATAGAAATGTATTCCTCTAGAATTGATCCTTCAATGTATCTGGTATTCTTGACATAATCTTTGAAAACTTTCACCAAAGTTTCAAATGGGTACATCCATCGATATTTAACTGGGACGCAAAGAAGTGCCTCATCGCATAAGTGTACCAACAAGTGAATACTTATGTCAAAAAATGATAAGGAAAAGTACTTATCCAACACACAAATCGCTTTGGCTATAACTACTTTTGCGGTCACTATGCGCTTTCAATTGACTACCTCTTCACATAAAAGTGTGAAGCAAATGCTAATTTGCATAATAGCCCTTCGCAAATCCCTTCGCAAATCCTTATTCTTTGAGAAATAGTGCTTAAACAACAAAGAAACCAATTGCATGATCACATGCCAATCGTGAGATTTTCACCTATGTAAATCATGGGTGGAATAATTAAAAATCCTTTGCAAGTTGGATGAGAAATTCGAGGGAACTTTCAAATTATATATTGTGTCTAAAAGTACATTTCTTTCCTCACTCGCCAAAGTAAACGCACTAGGGGGAATTATTTTCCTTCCACTATTATCTCCCTTCAACCATAGTTGTGGCTTAAGTTTCAACGATTTAAGGTCTTTTCGTGCATTTTCTCCATCCTTCGAATGAATCCCCCCAAGGCATGTGCTCACAATATGTTTAGTGATGTTCTTCTCCGTATGCATCACATCCGATGCATGAAACACCAGGTTACTCTTTCAATAAGGCAAGTCAAATAAAATTGACCTCCTAGACCATGCCTTTCTCATCTCAGTTTCATCCCCAGTTGGAGTCTTCTTATACTTTATATTCTTCAAATCAGGATTCTTACCTGACATATTAGGTCCATAATTAGAAGATTTACTCTCAATTTTTAAGCCTGAAAGTTTTCTCGTAGGTAGCCTAAGTTCAACCTCGTCCGGTAAAGAATTGGAACCTTTCTCAAATCTAAAACTATGATCAGGGGGTAAAAATCTCCTATGATATTGGTATATATTTTTCCTCTAGCACTGAGACGCAGAGATTCAGTCTCCTCTCCATAAATAGGGCACCCCAAATAATCATTTACTACATAACCGAATAATGTCCCATAAGCTAGAAAACCATGAATTGCCCAAATCAATATAGTTTTCAGCGTAAACTCTTCTTTTTTTAAAAAGTCAAATTCTTGCACACCCTCTTCCTACAACTCATTTAATTCTTCAACCAAAGTAGCCAAGTAGACATCGATGTATTCACTTGGTGCCTTTGGCCCAGGTATCAGTAAAAAAAATATCAAAAATTCAGGTCTCATACACTGTGAAGGAAGGAGGTTAAGTGGTGCTAAGATCACTGGTCATACACTCTGATTGGTACTTAGATTTCCAAATGGATTGAAACCATCTATTGATATTGCCAAATGAATGTTAAGTTGTTCTCGAGCAAAATCGGGATATGCATAATTTATCATCTTCCAAGTTGTAGAGTTAACAGGATGACGCATGAGATTATTCCCTCCTTCTGCCCTAACATGCCATATCATTGCCTCCACTATCCATAGTACTATGAAAAATCGCTTCAATCTGGGCCCAACGGAAGAATATTTCAATATTGTTTTAGGCACTTTTGAGCCTGTGCCTTCCTTTCCAGTAGATTGCACTAGGTTCATCACATACCGGTCACCGGTCGAGATTTTCATACTCCTTTCGTATAGTATGCAGTCATACATACAACCATGAAATGATTTATACTTCATTCCTAAACCTTTCAAAATGTTCTTTATATTAGGATAGCTATTTTAAAGCGTATTCTTCTTGGGTAGCAAGTTCTTCACCCAATTCAGAATTCATGTCATGTTATTGCCAGACAAACCATATTGGTTCTTCAAACTATGCAAAGAAACCATGGCATGCAAAGTTGTTTGATCTTTGTCACAGCCAGGGTACAATGGTTGGGTCGCCTTAAATTTTAAACTTTGATACTCATCGTCAAGGTTTTGCCCAATATCTTCATGAGCACCTGGACCTTGTACATCGCAGTGACCTCATTTTCTTCCACTTCATGAAATCCATACGCATCATCAACAAAATCCTCTAGCACATTATGATCTACATTGTCCTCGTGGTCTTGTACATCTATCCTGCTTGTTATAAAGGATACTCGAGGATAATGGGAAGATGCAATTCCTCATGAAAACCCAATAACCAATAATTATTTTGCATACCCTATCTTAATAGATGTAGTTCAACTGTTTTCCACTCAAACACCTTACCATTCCTACACCTAACATACAGACATGGAAACTCTTCATCATTACTACATCTATTTGCGAATTTCACGAATTCATTAGCAGCTCAATGCAACTCATCCCCTAGTCTATTTGTCTCACCTACCACTCTTTTTATAGAGGATATCCTATCACATCTTCTACAAACAATCACCTATTATGGGGTATGAAGCATATATTCATGGATTAGTATAAACAAAAGTGTAAAAAAATCAAGATCCCTATTATGGGTAACAAATATAACATATATATATATAATCTAGAGAGAGAACAAATCGATCTGGTAGCCTGAATCGATAGGATTATATTAAAGAAAGAGAACAAATTAATCCGGTCGCCTGAATCGATAGGGTTATATTGTAAAGACAGAGAACAAGTCGATCTGGTCGTCTGAATCGATAGGGTTATATTTTAGAGAGAGAAAACAAATTGATTTGGTCTCCTGAATGGGTAGAGTTATACTTTGTTTTTGTTATCACGGTCGTGTTAGGGTCAAAGACCGTGATAACAAACAATCGTTGTCACGATCTTTGACCATAACATGACCGTGATAAATACAATTCATCTTTCAGTAATTCTAGATTAATGGTTCATGCATTAGTACAAACAAAACTATGAAGAATTCAAAAACCCTATTATGGGTAATAAATATAATATATTTATATTTTAGAGAGAGAACAAATTGATTTGGTCGCCTGAATCGATAGGGTTATATTTTAGAGAGAGAACAAATTGATGTGGTCGCCTGAATCGATAGGGTTATATTTTAGGGAAAGAGAACAAATCGATCTCATTGCCTGAATCGATAAGTTTATATTTGTTTTTGTTGTCATGATCATGTCAGGGTCAAAGACCGTGACAACAAACAATCATTGTCACGATCTTTGACCGTGACACGACCTTGACAAACACATTTCATCTTTCAGTAATTCTAGACCAATAGTTCATGGAGTAGTATAAATAAAACTGTGAAAAATTTAAAACCCTATTAGGGGTAGAAAATATAACATATTTATATTTTAGAGAGAGAGAACAAATCGTTCTAGTCTCCCGAATCGACGAGGTTATATTTTAGAGAGAGAGTCAATAGGGTTATATTTTGTTTTTGTTGTCACGGTCATGTTAGGGTCATAGACCGTGATAACAAACAATTATTGTCACGTTCACCGTGACAAATACTATAAGGACAAAATTTCCAATTGAGTCCATTGTATTGTTTTGACTTATTCTTGGAACAAAACACGTTTGAGTCATAGGTCGTATTTTTATTATCACGATCCTACACAGACTATGATGTGTTGAAGTTTATTGAAGATGTTGCGGCAAAGCTTAAAGGAATTATTTATGCCGAAGTTTAATTGATGCAAGTTTATTCGTTTTCAAGTTCAATTGCATTCCGATATCACTAAGGTATGAATACGTAGTTTTAATGGGACTCAGAATTTAATTTTATAAAGATAAGGATGTTATTTTATTAAATAAATGGTTTTAAAATATTTTATAAGTGTTTGAAATGTTTTACACTTTGTTTAAATCTGATAAGGAAGGATTAGAGAAGAGTTTTATTGGGATTCTAATTCGCGCATCGCTCAAACGACATTCATTGTCGTTCAAGCAAGATACCACTGTCGTTTGAACAACATGGTCATCTCGTTCAAGCGATAGCTTCCGTCGTTCGAGCGAGTCACCGCCTTAAGAAAAATATATAGGTGTGTTTTCATCAGATTTCGTAAGAGTGCATTCTGAAAAAACTGTTTTCGTACCAGTACGTTTCTGCACACAAGTTTTCTAAGATTTTCCAAAGTAAATGCATCCTTATAGTTTCAAAGATCCGAATTATCATTAATATATGCTATAGTGATCTTTGTGGCACCAAGAAGAGTTGTTCTATACTTGAACATTGCTGGTTTTGCAGTAAAGTGTGACACCCCGACTAATTAAATACCGGGTAGCTACTCCTTTATTAAATCAATACAAAATGCTAAGTTGGTTCAGTTAATAGCATCACTGTCGAAAACATTTATATAATTACTAACCACCTAGTATTTAAAAAGTAAGTTGCCAAATTTTAAGTTAAGTATGATTAACATGCAGTAAAAGAATAATGGGAGAACAACATAATCCATTCACCGTAACGAAGTAATGAAATAACCAACAAATAGTAATAAGTCCGGAGGAAAACTCCTCACAACAATCCCACAACTGAAAATAATATGACAAGTCTGAATCCTGAATTAATTACAAACCAAAGTCTGAATAGCTGAAATATAAAATGAAATGTCTCTAAGAGAAATGGGCGACATGCCCTACAACTGATGAAATCTGAATATAGAGTCAAGGTAAATGAAGCGTCTACTAGCAAGAACCCTGTAACTTCCACAACAGCTACAGCTCGTCACCTGACTGGAAATACTATGCATGGTGTCCTTGTGGCTGGGCACCTAAAATGGTTTTTACAAAAAGATAGATTTGAAAGCAAACGGGTCAGAGCCCGAATGTGGAGAGTATTTTAAAAACATCAAGTGCTTTAACAACAATTTAAAACAATGAATGCAAAAATACATGTTAGGACGTGCTCTCACATGAGATACTCACCTCTCGTCTAACTGTGCACTCCTAACGTTCCTGTACCCATTCATGTGTTTTCTCATAACTATCTAGTTCAAAAGAGTTTCTAATACTTCTACTCGGTTCACGTTTTAATTCCAACCTTAACAATTAAAATAGAGAGTTCTACTTTAATTCTCGGATTCCCAATTATTTACAAAACCATTATTGATATCTGTCCCTTTTTATCTTTTCATAACGTTACAATAACTATACTCACAATTTAACATAGCAAATTCCCTTTCATTTAACCGTATATTATTCACATCATAAATATACAATACAAGCACCCGAGGCTAAGCTGCGGTGCACACATACTCTGCTATCCATCCCGGTACATCATGTACATAAGGATCACGCATTCCGAATCTCTCAGGAATCGTTCTCAGATAACAACATCACAAACAATGGAGGCGAACACAGTCACATCACATGGGTCACGCACATACCTACGCTCCCACGATCAGCAGACTTATTAACATCCCAATAAGTCCTTCTCTGACCTATGTTCATCGAGGTACCAATCTAAATCCGGGCAACACAAGGATAAGAAGGCCCTAAGCGAACGTAAACCTCCCGTGATAGCAAGTATGGTAGGTATGTCATACACATAAGATTATGCATTCACACATCTTAGATATCTGAATATTAATAAAGGTATACTCTACATCCTTATACCATTATTCCAAATTTATATATTTTAAGTCTCCCGATAATATAAAATCTAAACTGTCGACACGTCACACGTCATAGTTTCTTATACTTAAAACCTATCTTAAATAGATTATTAAGTTCCTATTATTCCCACATATAACATCATTATTCCTAAGGTCCTTACTTCTGCCCCAAATCTCATTTCATCAAATTATTCAAATTTACACTTTTAACCCAAATATCTTCTCACTTATTGAATTTCATTAGATTAGAATAATTCCTCAAATTGAATTCTAATTAAGGTCCAAGTTTCATAACCACGCCTACTGGTCTTCCTTAAGTTTAAGGGTATTCATAAGGTCTCCAATAATATTTTCCAAGGGTTACCACCATTAAAATTTAAATAGGGAAAAACTTTACTCATTCTGGGAAGGTCGATCGATCGACCTTTACCTTCGATCGATCGATGGTGGTCGATCGATCGACTGATGAACATCGATCGATCGAACGCACCAGGTATGGCTACGGACTGCTTCGTTTTGCAGTTTTCAAATCATCCCAAAACACCATTAACATGCATGAAATTCTATTCTAACGTTATAATATCATCATACAACCATCCTACAACATTGTTAACGTTCTAAAACCAATAATTCATCAACCAAGGGCTATGTTTGGATCAAATCTTCATCAAGAACCCTAGTTTCCTATTTCTTTCAAGAACATTAATAAATCTCTTCTTAAATCCGTTTTTAGATCATCAAGGGTCATAATTTTGAATTCATAGTTCGTCCAGAATGTTACTACATGCAGTCCCTAACATAATTCATAGTTTTAAACTTCCAATTCATGGGTCTATATCATCTTCCAAGATAAATTCGATAATTCCTAAACATGGAAAAGCATAGCATTGAATCAATTGTAATTAAACCACTTGCCTCTAATCTTTCTCTGAATTTGAGGTTGAATCTTGAAGGTTGAGTTGTCTCCTCTCTCTCTCTGCAGAATTCTTCTCTTTCTCTCTCTCTCTACAAGTTCTTCTCAAGGTGATAATGGAGGTGGGGTTGGTTTTTGCCAAGCTTTAAGGTTTCTAAATTCTTCCCGTAGCCCACTACCTAAATTGGGGTTGGAAATGGCTTAGTGGGTTAAGACTAAGTCAGATTTTTAACTCTAATTTTCGTGGGTTTTAATTACCCAATTTTTGAAATTACCAAAATGCCCTTAAGTTACCGGTATGGCTCAATAATGCCCCGGGACCCAAACTTAACCCCCGACTAGTGTTTTCTGACTATTTCGACCCTTCCGGACTCGTTGGCGCACTCAAAATGACCATACGGGTGATAAAAATAAAATTCACTTTTTAATTCAAATGATTATATTCCTGACGCGACTGTCACGCGCGTCCCAACAAAATTTCTCAAATTGCCGTATTTCAATCTCGTGACAATTTCAATGTTTCCAATATTCATATATTGCCATATATACACATTATAATCAAATACTAACTCACATCTCGTTAATATTTTATCCGGTTTAATGTTCAATTAATACACATTTAATTCAATTAATCCCCAAAAATAAATATCACGAAAATACGGGGTATTACATACTTCCCCCCTAATAACTGAATTTCGTCCCGAAATTCGAAACTAGAAAGTACCTGGTAAGAACAACTTTGGATAACGTTCGCGCATCTCATCCTCGCGCTCCCATGTGGACTCCTCGACATTATGATGTCGCCACTGGACACGCACTAAGGGAACGATCTTTGACCGCAGTTTCCGCTCACTTCGGTCCAAAATAGCAATCGGCCCCTCCTCGTAAGAGCTATCAGGCTGGAGATCGATGTCCTCCAAAGCAATATGAGAATGAGCTAAATCGTCTCTAAGATATTTCCTTAGCGAGGAAATATGAAATAGATCGTGAATCCGATGCAAATGCTCCGGTAACCCAAGCCTATACGCAACCGGTCCGATCCGCTCAATAATAGGAAATGGTCCCACATATCTCGGTGCCAACTTCCCTTTCTTCCCGAAACGCATAATCCCCTTCATAGGAGATACTCTGAGCAAAACCTGGTCCCCCACTTGGAACTCCCTGAAGAACCTCTTCGCATCAGCATAGCTCTTCTGCCGATCCTGAGCTACCCGAATGCGACTCCGAATCAATTCTATCCTCGCCGAAGTATCCTGAATCACTTCCGGCCCAAGTAGTTTGTTGTCCCCCACTTCCAACCAACATGCTGGGGAACGACAAGGTCTACCGTACAACGCCTCAAATGGAGCCATGCCAATGGTGAACTGGTAGGAGTTGTTGTAAGCAAACTCCACCAGTGGAAGATACTGCTCCCATCCACCCTCAAAATCAATGGTGCACATACGTAGCATGTCCTCCAACATCTAATTTGTACGCTCGGTCTGCCCATCGGTCTGCGGGTGGTACGCCGTACTCAACCTCAACTCTGCGCCCATGGCCTGCTGAAAACTTTCCCAAAACCGTGAAACAAATATCTTGTCTCTGTCAGACACGATATTTAGGGGTACACCGTGAAGTCTCACTATCTCTGCAATAAAGAGCTGGGCATACTGGCCCGCTGTGTAGTCTGTCCTTACGGGTAGAAAATGAGCGACTTTGGTCAACCTGTCCACAATTACCCAAATGGAGTCGTGACCTCTCTGTGATGTAGGCAACCCCGTGATAAAGTCCATGGATATACTCTCCCACATCCACATCGGGACCTCTAACGGCTGTAGCAGTCCTGCCGGTCTCTGATGATCCACTTTTACGAGCTGACAAGTGGCGCATTTTGAAACAAACACGGCAATATCTCTCTTCATCCCGCTCTACCAATACTGACGTCTCATGTCTTGGTACATTTTGTCCCCACCGGGATGTACCGCGAACTGTGTGCCATGCGACTCTGCCATCACCTCGTGCCGCAATTCCTCTCCTTCCGGAACTACCAATCTCCCATTGAAGCGTAATCCCCCGTCTGAGCTAACGGTATAGGATTCGGCTCCCTCTGCCAATAATCGAACTATCTGCTCCTGACAGAACGAGTCATTTGCCTGTGCCCTTACTACCTTCGTGACAATCTGCGGTGTAATGGTCATCACAGACATGAACGATCGGGCCACTGCATCCTGGTGTCCCAATTCTTTCCACTTTTCCTTCCACACCCCTGCCACCTCATCAACAGGTCTGCGGCTCAACGCGTCTGCTACCACGTTAGCCTTCCCCGGGTGGTATTGGATATCAAACTGATAATCTTTCACGAATTCAAGCCACCTCCGTTGCCGCATATTCAACTCCTTCTGCGTGAATAGGTACTGTAGGGACTTGTGGTTCGTGAACAATTGGAACTTCTCCCCCAAAAGGTAATGTCTCCATATCCGAAGGGCAAATACAACTGCCGCCAACTCCAAGTCATGAGTGGGGTAATTCTTCTCGTGAGGCTTTAGCTTACGGGAAGTATAAGCTATAGCCTGACTCTCCTGCTGTAAGACACCTCCAAGTCCTTGTAAGGACGCATCGGTGTAGACTAGATACTCAACTCCCGGTCTCGGCAATGCTAACACAGGTGCTGAGGTTAACTTATCCTTCAACTCATCGAATGCCAACTGACAGGCATCACTCCAGATGAACGGCACACCTTTACGAGTCAGATGTGTCAAAGGACCTGCTATCTTTGAAAATCCCCGAATGAACCTCCTGTAGTATCCTGCTAGACCCAAGAAACTACGGATCTCCGTTGGTGTTGTGGGCTGTCCCCACTCCCTCACCGCGGATACCTTCCCCGGATCAACAGATATCCCCCAGTTGGAAATAATGTGTCCCAAAAACTGGACCTCCTTCAGCCAAAACCCGCACTTCTCATACTTTGCATACAACTCGTTCTGACGTAGCGTCTGCAAAACTTGCCTCAAATGCTCGGCGTGCTCCTCCTCTGTCTGGGAGTAAACCAGAATATCATCGATGAAGACAATGACAAACTGATCTAGAAAATCTCTGAACACCCTATTCATCAAGTCCATAAACACGGTTGGAGCATTGGTCAAACCAAAAGGCATAACTCGAAACTCGTAAGAACCATATCTCGATAAGAACGCAGTCTTCGAGACATCCTCCTCCCTAATACGCAACTGATGGTATCCCGATCGCAAATCAATCTTCGAGAAGAAAGAAGCTCCTCTCAACTGGTCGAATAGGTCATCGATTCGAGGCAACGAATACTTATTCCGTATCGTGACCTTGTTCAACTCTCGGTAGTCCACACACAATCTCAGTGAACCATCTCTCTTCTTCACAAACAACACAGGGGCACCCCACGGTGAAGTACTCCTCCGAATAAACCCCTGACCCAACAACTGTTCAATCTGATCCCGTAACTCCCTCATCTCAGCTGGAGCCATACGGTACGGTGCGCGTGCTATAGGTCTCGTATCTGGTAATAAGTCTCTGACAAAGTCTATCTCCCGACTGGGGGGTAATCCAGGTATATCCTGAAATACATCGGCAAACTCTCGAACAACCGGAATCGAATCAAGTGGTATCACCACTTCCTTAGAGGTCTCCTCCTCCATATAGTACAAATGAGTGGACAATCCTCCCTCAGGACGAGGCATCGCCACCAAAAACATCTCCTGCCCGGGAATGGCAAAGATAATACTCCTACTGAAACAGTCAATCATGGCTCGGTACGCAACAAGCCAGTCCATACCAATAATGGCATCATACTCGGTCATCTCTAATACTAACATATCTGCAGGTAATACCAAACTACCAATCTCTACCCCCACTCCCCGGCATATAAAGAAAATAAGTGACCCACTCCCCAATGGTGAGTCTACACACGTCACTGTGCTCTCTACTGTGGCTAACAACCCTAAGGCTTTCGCAAAATGTGTAGCTATAAAACAGTGCGTTGCCCCCGTATCAAACAAAACCCGACCCATAGTACCATGGATAGGAAACATACCCTCAATCGCGGGTGGTGCCTGTGGAGCTGCTGCCTGGTGGACGTTATAGACACGTCCATACTGTAACTGCCCCTGCTGCACAGGAACTGCTGGAATAGCTGGTAGGGCTGGCACCTGGGCTGGAGCTGGGAGGGCAGGTGGAAAAAGTGGCCTCTGTGGCTCATGTCGAGCACCCTGCTGCTGCTGCGGGGCCCTGCCCCTATCAGGACAGTCCTGGCGTTTATGGCCAGTCTTGCCACAAACGAAGCACTTCCCCGGGAAGTTCCCCCCTCTCTGTCCCTGCTGTCCCCGGCCCTGGTGGCCGTTACCGTTCCTCCACTGGCCCTGCTGGCCCTGCTGAAACTGCTGTTGACCATTCTGACCCTGCTGGTTCTGATGGCCGTTCGGACCCTGATGGCCCTGCCGGAAACCTCCCTGTCTGTGCCTGAAATTTCCCGACCTGAACCTCTTATGATCCCCCTGCTGGGAACCCTGGTCACCCTGCCTCTGCCCCTGAACAGAATGTGCCCCACTGGCACCATTTCCCCCAGTCCTGCCCTGATGGCTGGACTCTCCTGACCTCTTGCCTTCAGCCATGTGAAAGCGATGATCCTGGCAGTGTAACAGTGCAGCGTTAACCACATCAGAATAAGTGGCCAACGATAGGTTCCCCAACAAATGCTGACAGATCCTCCAAGTCAACCCATCCGTAAATTTCTGTATCTTCTTCTCTTCTGTAGGTATCTCATCTGGGACAATATTCAGTAGATTTGTAAATTCGGCCTCATACTCGGCCACAGTCTTACCCTCCTGTCGAAGGCTCATCAACTTCCTCCTCATTTCCGTATGAACAACTGACGGAAAGTACTTGTGGTCGAACCGCACCCAGAACTCCTGAATAGTGAGAGTGTCTCTCTCCTCTACGGTGGTAATAGACTCCCACCACTGCAGTGCAGACCCCACTAGCTTAAAGGTAGCTAGTATCTGCTTCTGAACCTCAGTGCACTCGTACATCCTCAAGTGCCGCTGAATATCTTTCCTCCACTGACTCGAAACTACCACATCGGAGCTACCTGCGAATTCCGGAGGGTGTGCTTTCTGAAAAGCATCACGTACACGTTCCCAAGCAGACGGGAATGCATGTGCCTGAACTGGCGCGGCTACTGGCGCCTGAGGTGGTGCCTGCTGAACTATTGCTAGTGCGGCATTTACCGCCTGGGCCACAATGGCTGCAACCTCGGCGGCATTCATCGTGCCTTGAACTGGTGCGGGCTGTGGTTCTGGCGTTGCATTCCTGGGAACCCGTTGTGCACGTCGTGGAGGCATCTGAAATAAGAGTAAAGTCTATAAGTTTGCAGTTATAAACTCAAAATAGCTAAAGAACATAGCATATACAAAAGAATACAACAGTCCTAAAATATAAGGCTCTACATCAAAGAAAGCTCAGCGGAAACATAATAAGCCGTTCAGATCCTAAAGGACACTAGAACCTGATGCTCTGATACCACCTGTGACACCCCGACTAATTAAATACCGGGTAGCTACTCCTTTATTAAATCAATACAAAATGCCAAGTTGGTTCAGTTAATAGCATCACTGTCGAAAACATTTATATAATTACTAACCACCTAGTATTTAAAAAGTAAGTTACCAAATTTTAAGTTAAGTCTGATTAACATGCAGTAAAAGAATAATGGAAGAACAACATAATCCATTCACCGTAACGAAGTAATGAAATAACCAACAAATAGTAATAAGTCCGAAGGAAAACTCCTCACAACAATCCCACAACTGAAAATAATATGACAAGTCTGAATCCTGAATTAATTACAAACCAAAGTCTGAATAGCTGAAATATAAAATGAAATGTCTCTAAGAGAAATGGGCGACATGCCCTACAACTGATGAAATCTGAATATAGAGTCAAGGTAAATGAAGCGTCTACTAGCAAGAACCCTGTAACTTCCACAACAGCTACAGCTCGTCACCTGACTGGAAATACTATGCATGGTGTCCTTGTGGCTGGGCACCTAAAATGGTTTTTACAAAAAGATAGATTTGAAAGCAAACGGGTCAGAGCCCGAATGTGGAGAGTATTTTAAAAACAGCAAGTGCTTTAACAACAATTTAAAACAATGAATGCAAAAATACATGTTAGGACGTGCTCTCACATGAGATACTCACCTCTCGTCTAACTGTGCACTCCTAACGTTCCTGTACCCATTCATGTGTTTTCTCATAACTATCTAGTTCAAAAGAGTTTCTAATACTTCTACTCGGTTCACGTTTTAATTCCAACCTTAACAATTAAAATAGAGAGTTCTACTTTAATTCTCGGATTCCCAATTATTTACAAAACCATTATTGATATCTGTCCCCTTTTATCTTTTCATAACGTTACCATAACTATACTCACAATTTAACATAGCAAATTCCCTTTCATTTAACCGTATATTATTCACATCATAAATATACAATACAAGCACCCGAGGCTAAGCTGCGGTGCACAGATACTCTGCTATCCATCCCGGTACATCACGTACATAAGGATCACGCATTCCGAATCTCTCAGGAATCGTTCTCAGATAACAACATCACAAACAATGGAGGCGAACACAGTCACATCACATGGGTCACGCACATACCTACGCTCCCACGATCAGCAGACTTATTAACATCCCAATAAGTCCTTCTCTGACCTATGTTCATCGAGGTACCAATCTAAATCCGGGCAACACAAGGATAAGAAGGCCCTAAGCGAACGTAAACCTCCCGTGATAGCAAGTATGGTAGGTATGTCATACACATAAGATTATGCATTCACACATCTTAGATATCTGAATATTAATAAAGGTATACTCTACATCCTTATACCATTATTCCAAATTTATATATTTTAAGTCTCCCGATAATATAAAATCTAAACTGTCGACACGTCACACGTCACACGTCATAGTTTCTTATACTTAAAACCTATCTTAAATAGATTATTAAGTTCCTATTATTCCCACATATAACATCATTATTCCTAAGGTCCTTACTTCTGCCCCAAATCTCATTTCATCAAATTATTCAAATTTACACTTTTAACCCAAATATCTTCTCACTTATTGAATTTCATTAGATTAGAATAATTCCTCAAATTGAATTCTAATTAAGGTCCAAGTTTCATAACCACGCCTACTGGTCTTCCTTAAGTTTAAGGGTATTCATAAGGTCTCCAATAATATTTTCCAAGGGTTACCACCATTAAAATTTAAATAGGGAAAAACTTTACTCATTCTGGGAAGGTCGATCGATCGATCTTTACCTTCGATCGATCGATGGTGGTCGATCGATCGACTGATGAACATCGATCGATCGAACGCACCAGGTATGGCTACGGACTGCTTCGTTTTGCAGTTTTCAAATCATCCCAAAACACCATTAACATGCATGAAATTCTATTCTAACGTTATAATATCATCATACAACCATCCTACAACATTGTTAACGTTCTAAAACCAATAATTCATCAACCAAGGGCTATGTTTGGATCAAATCTTCATCAAGAACCCTAGTTTCCTATTTCTTTCAAGAACATTAATAAATCTCTTCTTAAATCCGTTTTTAGATCATCAAGGGTCATAATTTTGAATTCATAGTTCGTCCAGAATGTTACTACATGCAGTCCCTAACATAATTCATAGTTTTAAACTTCCAATTCATGGGTCTATATCATCTTCCAAGATAAATTCGATAATTCCTAAACATGGAAAAGCATAGCATTGAATCAATTGTAATTAAACCACTTGCCTCTAATCTTTCTCTGAATTTGAGGTTGAATCTTGAAGGTTGAGTTGTCTCCTCTCTCTCTCTGCAGAATTCTTCTCTTTCTCTCTCTCTCTACAAGTTCTTCTCAAGGTGATAATGGAGGTGGGGTTGGTTTTTGCCAAGCTTTAAGGTTTCTAAATTCTTCCCGTAGCCCACTACCTAAATTGGGGTTGGAAATGGCTTAGTGGGTTAAGACTAAGTCAGATTTTTAACTCTAATTTTCGTGGGTTTTAATTACCCAATTTTTGAAATTACCAAAATGCCCTTAAGTTACCGGTATGGCTCAATAATGCCCCGGGACCCAAACTTAACCCCCGACTAGTGTTTTCTGACTATTTCGACCCTTCCGGACTCGTTGGCGCACTCAAAATGACCATACGGGTGATAAAAATAAAATTCACTTTTTAATTCAAATGATTATAATCCTGACGCGACTGTCACGCGTGTCCCAACAAAATTTTCCAAATTGTCGTATTTCAATCTCGTGACAATTTCAATGTTTCCAATATTCATATATTGCCATATATACACATTATAATCAAATACTAACTCACATCTCGTTAATATTTTATCCGGATTAATTTTCAATTAATACACATTTAATTCAATTAATCCCCAAAAATAAATATCACGAAAATACGGGGTATTACATAAAGATTCGGTGGAGTCCAGTTTCAACATCGTTGACATTACAATCCATATCGGTGGACACCGAGACATACGTGGATGCGTGTGTTGTGGACAGGTATCGTGGAAGCAGGATTTTCTGCATGAGCACTGTGAGAGGAGTGGTTGAAGATCAGAAGAGCGTCAAGTCTCGTGGGGATCGAGTCGTTGAGTAAGACTTGTGCATGTTCATTATAATTCCACATTCATAGTGATTGTCTGGCTTGGGCCGTCCGAGTTTTTTTTTTTCGTTGTGGTTTCTTCGTACATCCGGCGTTGTGAGTATTATTTACTTTATTTTACTTGCTCGAATCACTAGATGGATGTTTAGGATTAATCAAGATAAAATTTGGTTAAGTTAAAATTGTTCACAACTTGGTGCGGATTAAAAATTGAAAAAAGGGTTTTCGTAAAAAGAGAAATTATTTTTGTCATCCTTAAAACACTTTTCGCTTAAGAAATAGAAAGGGGACCATCAAATTTGTGTCAGAGCTAAAAACATATTTTTATTATGTTTGATCCCTTGTGTTTTTCGTGATAAATTTTGGAGGTTTTGAAAGTTTTCGTGCTCCTGTTTTTGATGGCACAAATTATGCTTATTGGAAAATACGAATGAGAGGTGCGTTAAAATCCATTGATGAGCGTGTGTTGTTAACGGTTGAAAAGGGTTGGACATCACCAGTCACACGAGAGGGTGGGGTCACTGGTTTGAAACCCGTTGAGTCATGGACTGAGGCTGAACATAGGCTTGCACTTTACAACTCTAAAGGTCTGCACGTAATTTCCTCACATATCACACCTGAAGAGTATAATAGAATCATGACTTGTGAAACATCTAAAGAGGCTTGGGATACACTTGCACTTACTCAAGAGGGCACTAGCATGGTTAGGGCGTGTAAGTTACAAAACCTCAGTACATAGTTTAATATGATTAAGATGTTAGATAGTGAGTTGTTTTATGAGTTTTATGCTAGGTAGTCTAATATTGTCAACTCGTCGTTTCACTTAGGCGAAAGGATCCTCGATAACCGTGTTATAAAGAAAATTTTGAGATCTTTGCCGAGTAGGTTTGATGCAAAAGTGACTATTTTAAACTCCTTAGGAATGCTTGATTCGAAAAAACTTGAAGAGATTGTAGGTAACTTACAAACCTATGAACTCGATATCTTTACCTCTAAGCAAGATCCAAATAAAGAATAGGGCATTGCTTTGAAAGCCCGGAAGGAGGAAAATAAAGTTTCGGATGACGATTCCGATTTCGATTTTGAGGATGTCGCCTTGTTGGCTAAAAAGTTAAAAAAATTTCATGTGTTTCAAAAGCAATCGAATGATGCCAAAAATTTTGAGAAATTCAAGAACAGCAAGGTAGAGTCCACCTCTAAAGATAAAAATGTGAAATTTAATAGGGCTGAGTCGGATATGTGTTTTGGGTGTTAGGGGTATGGCCAAAAAGTTGTCGAGTGTCCTACTAGACTTAAAAAATTGGGAAAGAAACCGATTGCAATGAGAGTAAATTTGTTGCTACCTTGGCATGTCATGTGAGTGATGACGATAAATCTTCCCATGAATATTCTCATGTGCATGACACTTTCGAGGCCTTTGAATCTCAAGTGAGTGAGGGAGAAGTTAGTGAGGACGAGGAGATAGATGTGAAAGAGTTGCATTTAATGAGTTGTATACTGAGGTGGTGAAGGTGAAAAAGGCTAACTCTAAATTGCAAGCTAGGTTGAATGAGTGTGCCGTAAAAAATAATGATGCTTTGATTGAGTATCTTAGGGCACGAGAGAAGATGTTTAGGTAGAAGCTAGAATATGTGGAAAAGGAGAGATATAGTCTTCGTGGTTTGATGGAGACTTTGAAAAAGGAGTTGCTAGAGTTTGAGGAGTCTAGGCATGTGCTTGAGTCTAGGATTCGTGAGTTGGAAGAAAAGTTAAAAGACTCGAGTAAGGTTAAATTTGACTTGGAATCTAGGTCGTAGAAGTTGGATAGGATGTTAGTCACCGTCCAAGTAAAAACTGATAGGGTTGGTATAGGCTACGATGATCACGTTGTTCCGATTCCCAAATTCAATACCAACCATGTGAGATAGCCCACTAGGAACGTGAGGAGAGGTCGACATTTTGGTAATCATTCCCGCCGTCTTTACACTTGCACACATTGCGGTAGGAAAGGTCACCTTAGACGTTTTTGCTTTGACCTTAGGAATGCTCCTAGGAAGTTTAGGAATAAAGTCATGTCGATTTCCAAAAAAACCACCCGTTATGTTACACCTACTTGGGTTAGAAAATCAGATTTAGTGGCTTTAGGACTAAAACTTCATGGTTCTCATTTGGTTGCACTTGATTCTTCCCATGCTAAATCTAAAGGATGATTGTGTCACCATGTTTGTCATACGCTAGCCTTTGCATCATGATTTATACCTTGCTAGTGTTATGATATGTGTATCATTTTGTATTATATTTTTCTTTTATTGAGTCTTATTTGAAAAATACACAAAGATTTTTGGTTTATAATATTTTTGAGAAAATTCAAAAAGATTTTGCATTTTTTTGAGTCAAAATATGTTGAAAAACCAAAAAGATTTTTGGTTTATTTTTGTTTTTGAGTTTACATGTTTGATGTAGCATATTGGTGTGCTTGGACCCCCTTCCTTTCATTATCCATATGGCTAGGACATTTGGTCATAATTATTGATGCTGAAAATGATATTAACCATTGTCTTATGGGGCTGTTTTGAAATTGATATGCATTTTGATTCGACTTTGTATATGTGCCATTCTTGCACAAATGCACGAGTTTATATGGATGTTTGACATCTCTTGCATATTTGAGTTTGGTGAGACGTTATTGTCTCAATTTTTTCATCTATGCGTAAGTAGACATGAGGAGGAGGTGCGCATGTAAGAACCGTTTATCATGCGGTTTATAATTGAAAAAATGATGAGTGTTCGCGGAAAATGACTGCTAGAGTGTAAAATTGACTTGTCGTGAAAGTTACCGTTTAAAAGAGCCCAAAAAAATTTGAAGGCAATAAAAAGAATCATATGCAAAAATATGGGCCAAATTAGCTTATGTTCATTCCAAAAGAAAATATGATATATATTTGAGGGAGTTTGGATGGATAAAATTAAACGCGTTTACACCACGAATCCTAACATTGAAAAATCGTGTCATTGCGCTATTGTTTGTAGAATCGTCAAACTTTCGGATTTGTGTGCATGTTTGATTGTTTAGTTCATTTAGCTCACAATTTAATTGTCACATGTGGATAAAATAAAGTTCGATGATTTATAGATATCAATTAGAGCTTCTTAATCATTTCGATGCGTTAGAATTGTGATTCATTTGTTGTAGTTCATACCCATACATTCCATGTTCATGTTTGAGCACATCAGTGCTATGTTAGCATGTAACTCACATTTGGTTGTTTTGTGTTTTCTTAGTTTAGCTACTGTTTTGGTTCTGTCATGTTGTTTTGATCCCCTTCCAGTTAGTTTTTTGTCGAAATTTTTCACTGGGCAATACTGTTTAACCCTCTGAACTGGAATTGGGATTTTTGATCGCTCATTCGAGCAGCAGCTTTGTGTCGCGCGAAGCCAGTCGTTCGAGCAACGCCTTTGTCTCGTTCGAACGATATCTGATTTTCGCAATTCTTCCTGTTTCAATACCTTGTTGCATATGTGTCATATTTTTGGTACTGTTGGATTGCTTATGGACAATTTTTTTATATGCATATTCATATTGATCACATATTTTGCTGCATTGAATTCGTTTAGTCACACCCTGCGTAGATTGCCAATTCTATTGTGTGATTACTGTTTGCTAGCTGAAGAATTGATATTATTGATCTTTATTAGCTGGTTATGTGCATGATTATCTAGATATATTTCATTGATCTATCTCATTTTAGATATGTTTATCTTTTCACGGGGTTGTCTATTTGAGACAAAAAGGGGGAGAGACGTATGTGATGTAGGGGGAGATTTTTGGTAAGCATTGTGTATGTTTGTTGCACACATTTGTATTTTGTATATGTGCATATTTGATATCGAGATTTAAAAAGTTTCTTTTTGTTTCAAATTGGTATCAAAATATTTTTATCACATATTTCACTATGATTTATATCATTAGTTCCTCCATATTTCACTAGGTATTTGTCTGTTTCATGTGTGTTGGTATGCTTTAAGAGATTAGAGATTTCAAGACTACATCACATTCAGACATTGAGAGACAGTTCATGCTTGTCGGATCATGATTTACTAGTCTTGTCCTGTAATTTTTATTTTTGGGTTTATGTGAGGGGATTTAGGCGTTATACGGCTTGACGGCCCAACTTAGGCATTTCACTGTTGGTTTTGTCCCGAAATAGTCAAACGGGGAGATTTTTAAGGACAAAATTTCCATCCATTGTATTGTTTTGACTTATTCCCGGAACAAAACACGTTTGAGTCATAGGTCGTATTTTTATTGTCACGATCCTACACAGATTATGACGTGTTGAAGTTTATTGAAGACATTGCGAAAAAGCTTAAAGGAATTATTTATGCCGAAGTTTAATTGGTGCAAGTTTATTCGTCTTTAAGTTCAATTGTATTCCGAGATCACTCGGGTATGAATGCATAATTTTAATGGGACTCGGAATTTAATTTTATAAAGATAAGGATGCTATTTTATTAAATAAATGGTTTTAAAATGTTTGAAATGTTTTACACTTCGTTTAAATATGATAAGGACGGATTAGAGAAGAGTTTTATTGGGACTAATATTCGCGCGTCAGTCAAACGACATCAAACGACATACACTGTCGTTCGAGCGAGATACCACTATTGTTCGAACGACATGGCCATCTCGTTCGAGCGAGTCACCGCCTTAAGAAATATATATATAGACGTGTTTTTATCATATTTCGTAAGAATGCATTCTCGAAAAACTGTTTTTGTACCAGTACATTTCTGCACACAAGTTTTCTAAGGTTTTTCAAAGTAAATGCATCCTTAGAGTTTCAAAGAGCCGAGTTATCATTGATATATGCTATAGTGATATTTGTGACACCAAGAGTTGTTTAACACTTGAACATTGTTGGTTTTGCGGTGATGATTTGGTGGAGTCCGGTTTCAACATCGTATATGTTACAAGCCATATCGATGGACACCGAGACATACGTGGACGCGTGTGTTGTGGATAGGTATCATGGAAGAAGGACTTCCTGCATGGGAACTGTAAGAGGAGTGGTTGAAGATCAGAAGAGCGTCAAGTCTCGTGGGGATCGAGTCATTGAGTAAGACTTGAGTCTGTTCGTTGTAATTCCACATTCATAGTGATTGTCTGGCTTGGGTCGTCCGAGGTTTTTTCCTGTTGTGGTTTCCTCGTACATCCAGCGTTGTGAGTATTCTTTACTTTACTTTACTTTACTTTACTTGCTTTAATCACTAGATGGATGTTTAGGATTAATCAAGATAAAATTTGGTTAAGTTAAAATTGTTCACAACTTAGTGCGAATTAAAAATTGAAAAAAGGGTTCATTAAAAAAGAAATTGTTTTACTCATCCTCAAAACACTTTCCGCTTAAGAAATAAAAAGGGAACCATCAAATACATTTCATCTTTCAGAAATTCTAGACCAATGGTTCATGGATTAGTTACATTATCAATCCTGTATGAATTTAGTGGCCGTGTGCAAAACAGTTTCGACAAATATTTTCATACTAAAGGAATTGTTACCTCAAAAACGTGCATAAGATAACACTAAGATCTCTTATTATTTTACTAGACAATATGAAGTAATATCATAAGAAGATCAAATTATTATAATTCATATTCAACCCATTTACTAATCCGATTATCAGTTATCAAAATTTAAATAATCAAATTCATATCAAATCAAATAAATCGAATTCATGTTCAGACAAAGGGGATCAAATAATAATTACTAAACATAAAATTGCATTATTAAATTGTAAAACATGAATCCATACCCTAAATTCTACAAATGCCTAGGGCCAACCAAGTCAATGGCCACTTTAATGTTCAATTCACTAGTCTCAAGAACCTCAGACAATAATATGATCACTATTCGGCAGAATCACAATCAGAAAGTATAATCCTAATGAAATTGTAGTAAATCAGTAGCAATTCCTTTCATCGTACCTGATTGGCGCTGAATGAAACAACCACACCAGTAATCTCAGTGATCCTCTATAAATAACCAAAACAAATTTAAAAACTCTTCAGAAAACTGATCAATTTCATATAACAGATGTGAAATTCATATAACATAAGGCCCATTAAAAACTTGAATACCTCTAGAATTTAACCCACAAGTGGTTTCCTGCTAAGATACAACTTGTCTCTTGCGGAGATGCCAATAGAAGGTCCAACTTCAAAATAAATAAACAAAATTAGGCAATTTACATTCACATATACATATAAAGATTTACAACTCGTACAAAAGAGTGAACAGATTATCACCATAGAAAAATCATAATAATTTTTTTTGAAGTTAGGAAATACAAATATTCATACCAAAAAATTACCACCCTTTTTCTTCTTTTTACCCTTTGATTTTCCCACATACTAAGACTCTCCTAATTCCATCTTTGACAAACCCTAATTTCAAACTCATATATCATTAATACCCCCCCGCCCTAACTAGCTTAGCACTCCCCCCCCAAAAAAAAAAATCATCAAAAATAATTAAATCCCAGTTAAGAAAATACAAAATAATTAAATCCCATTAAATCTTATGACTGAAAAAACAAAAAATCCCTCAAACAACCATAAACTATTTGATGAAATAAGTCATAACAGAAATCTTTTGGAAATCGATTAAAAAAACATTGGAATAATACTCAAGTTAGAAAGAATCGATTGAAAAATCCTACGTAACATAACAATTCCTACATTACAGAAATTGAGTGGAACAATACTAAAATTAGAAAGAATCGATTTGTTTGGGTTACCTTAGAACAGACGCCTGAGAGAGAGAGAGAGAGAGAGAGAGAGAGAGAGAGAGAGAGAGAACAGTCACCTGGGGGGGGGGGGGGGGGAGGAGTTTTGATAGATAGACTCAAATATTATATTTGGGTTAGGGTTATAATTTCTCTTTGATTGTCACAGTCGTGTCAAGATTTTTGACCGTGGTAACAAACAATGTTGTCACGATCAATGTCTTTGATCGTGACAAGTTATTGTCACGATCAAAGACCTTGACAATGGCTCCATATTTTTTTGTCAAGGTTTTTGACCGTGGCAACCCCTTGCGGGTGAAAAGTGACAAAAAATGGGTTTTGGTGTAGTGAGAGCAGGAGGACCTAAAAAGTAGGTATGTGTGAAGATGATGGATAAAGATGAGAGGTAGACAACCTTAATTTATTGGAATCTATTTTAGACTTCGTATATGGGTTCGAAAAATCCACTAAAGATATGACCAATAACATTAAGCCTCTATTTATAAAGGCTCGGGTGAATGGAATTTTAATCAATTGAATATTGGTAGATAATGGTGTTGTCATTAACACAAAGCCACACTCCATGCTTTCTAAAATAAATAAACAAAATGCCAAATTCGTTCACACTTAAATTATAATCTCTGGTTTTGCTGGGGATAAAAAGTCGATCAATGGTGTATTATCAGTAGACATTAAGTTAGGAACCATAAAGTCTAAAACTGCCTTCTTTGTCGTCGATGGTAAACCAAGATTTAATGTTTTACTTTCTAGAGACTGGATCCATTCAAACAAATGTATTCCTTATTCCATGCACTAAAAGATGATGTTGATGAAGGAAGGCAGGAACGTGGAGGAGGTGGAAGCAGATGCTTTGCTATTCCACACTAGTTCCAATTGTGTTGAAGCTAAACTCTATGAGAAAAATGTACGGCATGTTAAAGTGGATGCATTAATACTTGAGGCGTCAGAAGGAGAGGTTTTAGATTAAGCTTGGGAAGAATAAGACTTTGGTCTTCTGGGACCAGATGAAAAGATAAAATGATTAATTAATGGGTAGCACACCTTTTGACCTATAAAAGGCCAATGAAACTTGTGTGAATGAAAGGAAATAGGTGTAAATATAAAGATCAGCGAAGAAAGGACCATAAATTGGGCTGACTATGCATTTGAAGAAGACAAAAAGGATGAAAAACCTTAAGACAGTGGTGATCTAGAAAGTTCGCCAATAAAATATGAGGAACTCACGATAAACCAATCAGATCCTTTATTAGAAGTGAACTTAGGAACCAAACAAAACAAAAGGGTGGCATACATTAATGCAAACTTGAGCAAAGAGGAAAAGCAGTTGGTTATAAACCTTTTACATTAGTATAAGGACTATTTTTCTTAGGAGTACGATGAATTGACCGATTAAGATTAGAAATTAGTGGAACATAGACTACCAATCAAAGAAGGATATAAACATGTAAAGCAACTGCGATTAGTCTAGAAGTCATAGAATATATAAAAGAAGAAATTGAAAGGCTTTTGAAGGTTGGGTTCATTAGAATCGCTAGGTACATTGAATGGATCTCTAACATAATGCCAATTATTAGGAAGAATAGAAAATTAATAGTATGCATTGAATTTAGAAACTTAAATGCAACTACTCCAAAGGATGAATATACAATAATAGTGGTAGACCTATTGATTTATAGATTGGTTGGTCACGTTATCTTGTCTATGATGAATGGCCACTCCAGATACAACCAAATATGCATAGCTGAAGAAGTGTGCATAAAACTCATTTAGGTAACTTGGTGATTTAGGGACTATTAAATTGATTAAAACTTGATTTGGATTAATGAATATAGGAGCCACTTATCAAAGGAGAATGAACACCATTTTCCATGGCATCAATGACACCTTTTTGAAGTGTTATAATGATGACATAATCATCAAATAAAAAATAACGACTGATCATATAACACACCTACAAAATTCCTTTAAATGAATAAGACTTTATCAACTTAAGATAAACCTTTAAAGTGTGCTTGGAGCTTCTGCAGAGAATTTTATGGGATATTTGGTACACCAAAAGGGTATTCCGGTTGATATGAACAAGGCTAAATCCATAATTGAAAGCACTATCACAAAAATAAAAAATAATTATAAAGGTTTTTGGGACAAGTTAATTTTCTTTGTAGATTTATATCCAATGCTAAATCAAAAACTAAAGTATTTTCTCCTTTCTTAACGAAGAAAGATCAATAAGAGTTGGATTGGAAGGAAGAGAAGGATCTAGCTTTTCCAGACGCTCAAGAAGTATTTGGCTAAACCACCTATTTTGTCACCTCCAAGGGATGATAGACCATCGAGGCTCTACATTTTTGCTGTTGACACATCTATTCAAGTTCTATTAGCATAGGACTGCTAGAAAGGCAAAGAGAAAGCTATGTCTTATTTAAGTCGATTTCTTAATGATTGTGAATGTAGATACTCTCTAATGGAAAATCTATTTTTAGCTTCGTATTTCTCAGCAATAAAATTATGATATTACTTATTTCTTGGAGAAATATATTTCATTTCAAAGTTTGATTTGATTAATACATGATGACAAGACCTATTTTGTGAAATATGATTGGTAAATGGGTGTTAGCTCTGTCTAAATTTTGCTTATATTATGTGCCTCAACGGGCTATAAAAGGTCATGTGTTAGTTGACTTTTTGGCAGATAATCCATGTGAAAACAAGTCAGAAGGTGAATATGGGATAACATACATATCCATATGTCCATGGAAGTTGTGGGTTGATGGTTCGAAGATTGAAATAAGATCAAGAATAAGGGTGATTATTGCGTCCCCTGAGCATATCAAAACTAAACATGGATTTTGCTTGGAATAAAATTCTTTTTTCAACAATAAAGTTGAATGTGAAGTTGTCATAATGGTCCTAGATATCCTTCAAAGATGTAATGCTTTTATGATTGAAGATTATGGGGATTCTCAGTTAGTCATGAGATAATTAACTGGTGAATATAGGTGCTTCAATGATTGTTTAACCTTTGAATTTATTATCTAAATTTGATAATTTCACTTTGAATTATGTTCCCAGATTTTTAAGTGATGAGGCTAATGAAATTGCTCAAAAGGCTCCAGGCTTCAAGCCTGATTATAGCTTTGAATATAAGTTAAAATTGAGTACCATCATTTAACTTTTAGCATTACTTCAAAATAGTGGACCTTTGATTGATATTGAAAACACATGATGTTAATAAGGATTTGAGAAAACCATTGATTCAATATCTAATTGAACCAAATATCAAGGCTGATAGGGGTGTCAGGTTAAGAGCAACTAATTATATCATGTACGCTAGAAAATTGTTCAAAATAGGTGTTGATAGAATGATCCTAGAGTGACTAGATAAGAGTAAAGTTTAACATCCATTGCTCAAAGTTCATAAAGGCATATGTCGGGCTTATCAAACTGGTCCCAAAATGAGATGGTTATTAAGAAGACATGGTTTCATTAGCCTTCCATTTTAAAAAATTGTATGGAGTTTGCCAAAGTATGTTAAAAATGACAACAACATGTCCCTCTAAAGAATGTGCCTGTTATTGACTTGCAATATGTAGTAAAACCTTACTCATTTGAAGGATGGACAATTGATGTCCATGGAAAAATTTATCCTCCATTTTCAAAGCAACACGATTTTGTACTAGTAGCTACAGATTATTTTACCAAATGAGTGGAAGCTAAGGCTTTAAAGCTAGTAACCCAAAATAAATTGGTTAACTTCTTGCAAGACATTGTGTATAGGTTTGGGATTGCAGAAACCATAACCTCATACAATGCAATCATTTTTTTAGTTAGAAATGGTGTTGGAATCTACTTCATGGTTGGGAATAACTTTGACTAAGGCTGCATCTTATTATACTCAATTAAATGGTAAGGCGGAGTCTATGAACAAGGTAATTATTAAAATTTGAGCAAAATGTTTGAAAGTAATCCAAGAGATTGGCACAACTTGTTGCCAGAAGTATTATAGGCTTACATGACTTCTCAAAGGTCAAGTATCGAAGTGACTCCATATGCATTGACTTATGGGCATGATGTTGTCCTTCAAATTGAAATCACTTTGAATTCAGTAAGAGTGATAGCCCAAAATGACCTAACTATAAAAGTCTATGATCAAGCTATGCATATTGAGTTAGAAAACATATGTAAGGATAAAGTTAGAGACTTAAATAACATATTGGTCCCAAAAAAAATATATCACAACTACAATAAGAAAGTGAAAAAAATAACCTTTAAAGAAGGATATCTATTTTGGACGACCATATCACCTTTAGGATCAAAATATCAAACTTATGAAAAGTGGTCCCCAAAATGGGAAGGACCATTCCAAATATAGAGAGCATTAAAAGGGGAATCCTACCATTTAAGGGACATGAATGGTCACATACACATGAGGAAAACAAATGTTAAATTCTTAAAGGCTGAAGAAACGCTTTAGGGTTAAAAGCGAAAAACGCAGACCCCCAATTTTTTAATCTTATAAAAATCAATTTCCTTTTAAATGCAGAATAGAGATGGTTCAACACAAAAATATAATTTTTCAAATTTTATTTGATTTTCTTTTCTTAAAAAGATGAAAAATTAAATTAAACACAAATTTTATTTTCTAAAAGCAAAATTAAAATTAAACCTAAATAAGTGAATTATGATGAACACACACACACACACACACACACACACACACACACACACACACACTTGAAATTCACTTAAATCTAATTAATTTAACACAAGTCCTAAAATTTGCCTACACAATGTTTTCAATATTACCAAATTAGGCCAATCCAAATTTTATCAAATTACACTATTTAGACTTGAATTAAATTAAGTTAAACATTACCCAAAAATTTAAACATGCACCATTTTAATCAAGATTGCGAATTAAACCATATTTTATCTTTTTACCCTAAGCATGCGTTCTAGGTGATTTTTGCAAAAGAAAAAATAATTCACAACCACTATGCCGCGATGTACGAGGAAAAACCCACAACGAAAAAAATCTCGGACGGCCCTGGCCTAACAAATTCACTAAGTATGGTATGAATTTTACAAAGACTCGACAAGAGGACTTACTCAACTGACTTGACTCCCTTAAAGCCTTGACGATCTCCTTCGAACTTCAACCTTCGCCTAGCGAATAATCCCGGAGTCCACCGAAACCTTGGAGTCCACCAATCGAGACCAAGCAACCATCAACCACATATGGTGCCTTTCACCATGTGAGAATGCCGCAGCAAAATAATGAACTTCTTCTTTATGGGATGTAGAAGTAAACCCAAACTACTCTTCTTTGAGAAGTAGAGAAAAATTCGGTGCCAAACACTCCAAATAAAGATATATGTGAAGAAACTTGGAATAAATAAACTATGGGTGTAAACAAAAGTGTTTAAGAATGATTTTCTTGAAAAACAAACACTCAAAACATGAACTTTTTCATGGAGGAATTAAACTCTCAAAGCTCTCTCTAGAATTTGTAGAAGATGAAAAAGTTAGTTTTTCAAAGTTGGTTCCCGCACTTAATAATTCTGGCAAAAGTTAGTGGGACAAAAGAAGTGGCAACATGGAGAAAACTGTCAAAACATTTTCCTGTCGAAAATCTCGTTCGAACGAGATTTTCGTTCGAACGAAGTCTCATTCGAACAACCCTTCTAACGAAGTTCCAGTGGCCAATTGGAAAAAGTCGTTGGCAAACTCGTTCGAACGACATTCTCATTTGAACGAAAAACTCGTTCGAACGACAATATCGATCTGATAGAGTGGAAAAATTGAGCGTCCGTGTAAATACGCTAGTCGTTATCGTCTTCCAACCGCAATACAAAAACCTAAACTTTAACTACACTCTTGTGGAGTATAGTGACTAGTCTGGGTATCGAATCCTCAGGGAACTAGGACGAGTGAACGTGACGACAAAGGTAAGACTGTTAACCCTAACTTGACTCTAAAAAGAAATAAAAAGATGATTGAGATGGGAAATAACTAATTAACTAAATCCACACTAAATTAAACTACTGCATTAACTATGTAAGCAAATTTAACTAACTAAGAATGACGGGAAAACAGGTTGGGAATACAATCCCCCAATCCTTAGTAATTACATAGCAGAATACTAAAAGTATAAATTAGAAGTTTGAATGAATGCAGTCTTTATAGATCCTAAGCATTACATATATGAGGTTCAATCCCGCATCATATGAAATCAGAGGGAAATATAAAGCGGTGCTAAACAATTTTACGCACATTATATTCTTAAACATCCCAAGTACCTAAGGCAAGAGAGATTAAAAGACCTATAATGATTGTAGAATTATCTTGCACGACTTTTTCAAAATTTTAATTTAAATTCTATTTTCTACATATGTAATTTACATTGGGATGGGTTCATGCATACCAACCCTAAAAAAAACTTAGCTAGACATGATTTTATTAAATGAAAACAAAATTCTAAATGTGCAAGAAATCATAGGTCTATTATGCATGAAAAGAAACTTGAATTGAGAAACAAAATTAAACTACAAGAGCAATTTAAACTTACAATATGAAAGAAATGGAAAGTAGAAATTAGCAATACTTGAATAGAAGAAGGAAATCTGAACTTGAAACTTGAATCTTGAATAGCTCTTGTTTAACTTACAAACTAGGGTTTCTAAATCCTAAGAAAATGTGAAATTATATGCCAAAAGTAACTCTCTCTCTTCATCCCTTCATTACTCTAGGGCTTGGCTTTTATAATACCCAAATATGACTTTTCGAATGCCTCTCCACGTTTAACAACTAATAAAAAGGAATTATACAAGAAATTTCAAAGAGTTGAAACTCTTCAGCTTCCAGAATTAATTTCAACTTTGACTTTCCTTCTCCAACTTTGACTTGCCATATCTTTTGATCCAGAGCTCCGATTTGACTGGCGTTTATTCCTACACTCTTGTGATTTGATTATCTTCAACTTTCATTTAGGGTTCAAATCCGAACTCCTGGTGTAGAGTTATGCTTTTTTCCTTTGACTTGTCTTCCTTTGTTCTCTTCCTTTCTTCCGGTTTCTTTCTCTCTTTTCTTTGCACTAAATATCTGTAATAATAGTAAGAAATACACGAAACTCGGGGTACTTGTTAAAAGAAGTCATTAGCAATGACATAGGATAAAAACAAATCAATTACGTTGTTCGAGGTACTAAACTACCAACTTAGGAGGATAAATTCAGAAGAATTTATGCTTAGTCACGATCGAAGTGACAGAAAGTTCATAATTCAATTTTAAGCCCAAAAACTTTATTAAAAGTTCTAAAATTAACCTTCTGAAAATAAACTTCATTTTAAAATAAAATTACACCCAATAAAAAATGTTTCAAGCTCCTATATATATATATATATATATATATATAATGCATTAATAGATTGGAACTAAGTTGATGACGTGAAACGAGGCACATGTAAATCGGCAATGATGTTCTCTTGATAAGTAGACATGTCACAGGCTTGAAGGATACACAAGAAAACTATCCTATGACTCAAACGTTTTTCTCCGGAATTGAGCCAACACTACATTAAGACTAAATCGAAGACTTGTGTACTTACAAATCTCCCCCTTTAGCTATTCTGGGACAAAAACCAAAACAAAATCCTAAAGGGCCGTCAAGCGCTACTAGACTCAAAACACCCAAAAAAAAACATCCCACCTAAAAATAGGAAACTTGACTCAAGACCCAAGGATCAAAAGCTTTGCCGATGAAAGTCGCCATTTAGAAAAATTCATGCACTCTTAAACAAACTATCAAACGCATAGGGAATATCAAGAATATTAAATGCATGTAAAAATAAATACACCCCTAAATAATCAACCTAAGAAGGTCGCGACTCCCCCTAAGATAAAGCTCCTAAGCTAAGATACGATTATAATAGGATTAGATACCCTTTCTCCCCCTTTTTGTTCAGACAATGGTGATAGAATTAATAAAGTACTCATTTCTTCCCCGAGATAATTATGTACATGAATCTCCCTAAAAACTACACAAGATATATATATATATATATATATATATATATATATATATGTATATATATATATATATGTATATATATATATATATATATATATATATACATATATATATATATATATGGAAAACACGTAGAGCGAATATGCATTAAGAGTTAAAGACATGAAAGCATATGGGCAACAAATAGACAATAACTAATCCAAGCAAGAATAATGGATGCTAACTATGAAGAGAACAAAAATTATATCAATTTGATACAAAAGATACTAAGTATGTGATATCAACCAAAATATTGCAACAAGTTAGGTACCAATTATGAATTAAGGCATAGGTGAACTAGATAAAAGGGCAAAGACTCAAAGTAAAACATAATATCATATATATGTATACACAATGGATATAAAAAGTATACAGGCACACACACACACACACACACACACACACACACACACACATATATATATATATATATATATATATATATATATATATATATATATATATATATATATATATATATATATATATATATAAACTCACAAATGATACAAAATAAATTAACATGAGTTTTCCACACTCTTATAGCATAAATGTGTCATATGGAAACTGAAGTGTAGGGGTGTGAACTAGATACCAATGAATTAAAACCCAATCACTTAAAACATGTTCACGGAGTTCTCATTTGATTGCAAAATTTTATCACATTTAGATATAGCCTCATGTGACAATATAAATTGAACTCATTGAACAAACAAACACAATGCATACAAGCCTAGCATGTTGATGATTCTATAAACCAATAGAGTCATGACATTTAAAGCGCAACTAGGATAAACGGACATTGTGCAAATCGTTGATATACCATCCAAACTCCCTCAAAATAAGCATATTAATTTTTGAATGACTATATCAAACTTAAATAAATAGGCCTTGGCAAATATTTTCTTTTAATGCCATTATTCTTTTAGGCCTTTGGACCACGTATTTCTTTTAGGTCCAAGCAAACTGTGGCTTACTCGCAAAGGATGATATTTCCTTTCGGAGCCCTTCCCCGTGCACATTTATATATATCATTTTTATATCTCACACAAATCTCACGTGCAACGGATTTTAACATGCACTAGTCCTCCTAGGTTACATAAAACGTAGATGACTAGATTGATAGGAGAACACCTCATAAAGCTCAAATATACATGTGAAGTTAAAATTTCAAGTGAGCTTGTGCATGTTTGAATTGAGGCATATAAAAATAGAATCCATTATAGCAACACAAAATCCAACTACTCCATATAAGCATAGTAAAGAACATTTTAAGGATTGATAATCTTAACCAAAAGTTCTAGCTACATGGAAGCGAAAAAGAAGGGATTCAAACACAAGTATATGCCACATAGAGTGTGTCAAACTAAAATACACACAAAATCAAAAATCTTTTTGAGTTTTAAATTTTTTTTTAACCAAACAAACAAAAATATTAATTCAAAAGACAAACAAAAATCATTTGTATTTTTCATTAAGCCTAAATTACTAAAACGGTAAAACACAAATGACAAACAAAATCTTTTTGTATTTTTCATTTAATGCAAACTAAAATGAAAGAACTATAATACAAAAGATAGACAACAATCATAATTCTAGCATGTGATAAAGCATGAAGTATAGATTAGAACAATGATAAATAAGCATACAATTAGCATGATAATATAGCATGAAGCACAAAAGCAAAAGTATGCAAATAACTAACACATCCAACCTTTGGATTTAGCAAGGGAGGTATCGTGTGAAAGTAAATGAGAATAAAAAATCCTATCTTGTAAAGCTACTAAATTGGATCTCCTAACTCAAACTAATGATGAATGACGATTTCGGGGTGTAGGAATCTTGGCTACCTCGGTTGCCTTACGTTGGGATTTTCTAGGACCTCTTTTAAGATCAAAACAAAAATTCCTAAGATGACCTTTTCAACCACAATGTGAACAAGTAAAAACACGTCGAAAGATGGTACCTAAGGATTGATCTCTAAAGGCATTCCTAGGTGATTCTCCTAAAACATTGGTTTTGGCTTTATAAGTTGACTCATTACATGTATCGAAGCCTAAACCACACGTGTCATTTTTAATTTGGACCGTTCCTAATATTTTATCTAATTTATCTGAACGACACTCCAAATCAAATTTGACTTTACTAGAGTCTTTTAATTTATTTTCTAAATCTAAGATGTGAGACTCTAATAAAACATTGCGCTCTTCAAACTCGAGAAGCTCCCTTTTCATTGACTCCATTAAATCTCTAAGGCTATCTCTCTCGCCTTCTACATATTCAAGCTTCTCTCGAAGTGCTCTCTCACGTGTCCTAAGGTTTTTCACTTAAGCACTCTCATTAATGACCTCGACACGTTCTTTCAAACTAGCTTCTAACTTCAAATTTGCCCTTTTTAATTTAATAGATTCTTCATATAATTCTTGAAATGCAAATTGAAGTTCACTCTATTCAACCTCCTCATCACTTTCTCTCTCTCTTTCTTCTCCACTCTCACTACCATCATCTCTTTGGGATTCACAAACTATGGCCTTGGAAGTGTCATGTGTTAAAATTTCATCAATAAAGGAGTGCTCACTTTCACTCACATGACTTTCCATAAAAGCCACAAAGTTGGGCTTAGTGGGGGAATCGAGTCCCTCTTTCTTATCACTATCACTAAGGGTTGCATTGTAGGAAATTGGTTGCTTACCCTCTCTCCTTAGTTTAGTGGGGCACTCTCTCACCCTATGTCCATAAACCTCACAACTGTAACACCTATTAGACTCGTCCCTATTAAGATCATTTTTTTTAACTTTAGGGATCTTATCGGTTTTGTCGTGCTTAGAATTTTCGAATTTCTTAAAATTATTTTTATATTTGTTAAACTTGAGAAATTTTCGAAATTTCTTAGCAAACATAGCCATCTCCTCTGAGTCACTATCACTTTCGCTCTCTACTACTTATTTTTTCTCCTTTTGGGCTTTCAAAGCCACGCCCTTATCTATTTTCTTTTCAGTTTTAGAGGGAAACATGTCTAGTTCATAGGTTTTTAAATCACCTACGAGCTCTTCTAATTTCGTAGAGGCTAAAGTGGGTAAAGAATTTGACACGGCCACCTTAGGAATAAATCTATCGGGTAGGGACCTTAAAATTTTCTTTACTACTCGATTGTCGGGTATTTTCTATTCCAAATTAAAAGATGAATTAACTATATCGGAAAGTCTAGCATAAAATTCATCAAATGTTTCTTTTTCATTCATTTTGATGGTTTCAAATTGAGTGGTGAGGTTTTGGAGTTTAGAAGCTTTTACGACACTAGTTCCCTCGTGAGTAAGTTGTAAATTATCCCAAGCTTCTTTAGCGGTTTCACACATCATAATGCGTCGGAATTCATCCGGCGTAACCGCGCTAAACAAGGCATTTAAACCTCGGGAATTAAAATTTACGAGTTTAAATTCATTCTCACTCCATCTATCTGAGGGTTTGGGAACCACCCGTTAACAACTGACAACCAAACCCTCTCATCGATAGACCTAAGTGCCAATTTTATACGTGCTTTCCAATATGCATAGATGGAACCATAAAAAACAGGAAATTTTGAAAATAGGGAAAATTCCATTTTAGCAAAAATATTTAAAAGGACCTTAACGCAATAAATTAGCGCTCCGGCTCTAATACCAAATTGAAAAACGCAGACCCCCAATTTTTTAATCTTATAAATCAATTTCCTTTTAAATGCAGAATAGAGATGGTTCAACACAACAATTTAATTTTCCAAATTTTATTTGATTTTATTTTCTTAAAAATATGAAAAATTAAATTAAACACAAATTTTAATTTCTAAAAGCAAAATTAAAATTAAACCTAAATAAGTGAATTATGATGAACACACACACACACTTGAAATTCACTTAAACCTAATTAATTTAACACAAGTCCTAAAATTTGCCTACACAATGTTTTCAATATTACCAAATTAGGCCAATCCAAATTTTATCAAATTACACTATTTAGACTTGAATTAAATTAAGTTAAACATTACCCAAAAATTTAAACATGCACCATTTTAATCAAGATTGCGAATTAAACCATGTTTTATCTTTTTACCTTAAGCATGCGTTCTAGGTGATTTTTGCAAAAGATAAAATAATTCACAATCACTACGCCGCGATGTACGAAGAAAACCCCACAACGGGAAAAAATCTTGGACGGCGTTGGCCTAACAAATTCACTATGTATGGTATGAATTTTACAAAGACTCGACAAGAGGACTTACTCAACTGACTCGACTCCCTTCAAGCCTTGACGCGCTCCTTCGAACTTCAACCTCTGCCTAGTGAATAATCTCGGAGTCCACCAAAACCTTGGATTCCAACAATCGAGACCAAGCAACCATCAACCACACATGGTGACTTTCACCATGTGAGAATGCCACAGCAAAATAATGAACTTCTTCTTTATGGGATGTAGAAGTAAACCCAAACTTCTCTTCTTTGAGATGTAGCGAAAAACCCTGTGCCAAACACCCCAAGTAAAGATATATATGAAGAAACTTGGAATAAACAAACTATGGGTGTAGGCAAAAGTGTTTAAGAAGGATTTTCTTGAAAAATAAACACTCAAAACATGAACTTTTTCATGGAGGAATGAAACTCTCAAAACTCTCTTTAAAAATTGTAGAAGGTGAAAAAGTTAGTTTTTCAAAGTTGGTTCCCGCACTTAATAATTCTGGCAAAAGTTAGTGGGACAAAAGAAGTGGGAACATGGAGAAAACTGCCAAAATATTTTCCCGCCGAAAATCTCGTTCGAACGAGATTTTCGTTCGAACGAAGTCTTATTCGAACGACCCTTCTAACGAAGTTCCAGTGGCCAATTGGGAAAAGTCGTTGACAAACTCGTTCGAACGAAAAACTCGTTCGAACGAAAAACTCGTTCGAACGACAATATCGATCGAAGTGACAGAAAGTTCATAATTCAATTTTAAGCCCAAAAACTTTATTACAAGTTCTAAAATTAACCTTATGAAGATAAATTTTATTTTAAAATAAAATTACACCCAATAGAAAATGTTCCAAGCTCCCATATATATGTAATGCATTCATACCTTAGGAGAGATTGGAACTAAGTTGATGACGTGAAACGAGGCACATGTAAATTGGCAAAGATGTTCTCTTGATAAGTAGACCTCAACGTCTTCAACTTCAACATGTCATAGGCTTGAAGGATACACAAGAACACTATCCTATGACTCAAATATTTTTGTCTGGAATTGAGCCAACACTACATTAAGACTAAATCGGAGACTTGTGCCCTTACAACTTGTTTACAAGATTAATAACAAACTGTTATAAGTTGTGAAAAATCCGAATAAACTTTTTGGGCAAAACTCTTCTCGAAAAACACAATATGTGTTATAAAAGACTTTATGAATGTATGGTTTAAATTTCATAGTTGGTTACCTTCTTTTTAATTTTTAATAAACATCTACTAAAGTTTCCATGCGGTCCCAATCACAACAACAGTTAAGAACATTCAAAGAAATAGACACAAGAATTTTTAATGTGGTAAAACCCTTAAACAAGGGAAACATCCACGGTGCCCTCTACGGCACAAAATAAAAATTCACTAGAATAAAGAATCAAGTTACAACACTTAAGAAAACCACAAAGATCCTAACCCAAGTTCAGAATGTACCTACATGAGATTCTCCACTCCAAAGGTAATATGAATTGGACTGATCTTTTCTTGCTGCTTCTTTGCTTTTTCCTTGATCTCCTTCTCTTTGAATTCTGATTCCAGGAACTCGTTCAAAACTCAAGATTCTCAGACAGAACCACAGTGTCTAAGTGTTCGTATGAGATAGTATTTGTGATGTGCTAACATGCTACTCACCGTCTCAGGAATATACAAACAATCTTAATGAATTACAATCGGTTCTAAAATGATAGGTTATTTCTGAATCTTGATTTTTCAAGCCAAGACTTCTTGATTTTTTATTTATTCACAAATCTCAAGGATACCTTGTGTAATACCCCGTATTTTCGTGATATTTATTTTTGGGGATTAATTGAATTAAATGTGTATTAATTGGAAATTAATCCGGATAAAAATATTAACGAGATGTGAGTTAGTATTTGATTATAATGTGTATACTTGGTAATATATGAATATTGGAATATTGAAATTGTCGCGAGATTGAAATACGGCAATTTGTGAAACTTTGTTGGGACGCGCGTGACAGTCGCGTCAGGAATATAATTTTTTGAATTAAAAAGTGAATTTTATTTTTATCACCCGTATGGTCATTTTGAGTGTGCCAACGCGTCCGGAAGGGTCGAAATAGTCAGAAAACAATAGCCGGGGGTTAAGTTTGGGTCCCGGGGCATTATTGGGCCATACCGGTAACTTATAGGGGCATTTTGGTAATTTCGGAAATCTGGGAATTAAAACCCACGAAAATTAGTAACAAAAATCTGACTTATTCTTTATCCACTAAACCCACTAACTACACTAAGGGACTTAATGGGCTACGGGAGAAGTTAAGATATAGTCCCAACTTACCAAAAACCAACCACACCTCCATTGTCATCATCCTTAGAGAAACTTGTAGAGAGAGAGAGAGAGAAGAGAATTCTGCAGAAAGAGAGAGGGAGAACAACTCAACCTTCAAGATTCAACATCAAATTCAGAGAAAGATTAAGGCAAGTGGTTTAATTACAATTGATTCAATGCCATGCTTTTCCATGTTTAGGAATTATCGAATTTATCTTGGAAGATGATATAGACCCATGAATTGGAAGTTTAAAACTATGAACTATGTTAGGGACTGCATGTAGAAACAATCTGGACGAATTATGAACCCAGAATTATGACCCTTGATGATTTAAAAACAGATTTTAGAAGAAGTTTATTAATGTTCTTGAAAGAAATAGAAATCTGGAATTCTTGATGAAGATTTGACCCATACAAAGCCTTTGAATGATGAATTATTGGTTTTAGAACGTTAACACTATTGTAGGATGGTTATATGATGATATTATAACGTTATCTTAGAGTTTCATGCTTGTTAATGGTGTTTTGGGTTGATTTGATAACTGCAAAACGAAGCAGTCCGTAACCATACCTGGTGCGTTCGATCGATCGACATTCATCAGTCGATCGATCGACCACCATCGATCGATCGAAGGAAAGGGTCGATCGATCGACCTTCCCAGAATGAGTAAAGTTTTTCCCTATTTAAATTTTAATGATGTTAACCCTTGAATAATATTGTTGGAGACCATATGAATACCCTTGACCTTAAGGAAGACCAGTAGGCATGGTTATGAAATTTGGACCTTAATTAGAATTCAATTTGAGGAATTATTCTAAACTAATGAGATTCGATAAGTGAGTTAATATTTGGGTTAATAGTGTAAATTTGAATAATTTGATGAAATGAGGTTTGGGGCAGAAGTAAGGACCTTAGGAATAAAGATGTTATACGTGGGAATAATAGGAACTTAATAATCTATTTTAGATAGGTTTTAAGTATAAGAAACTACGACGTGAGACGTGTCGACAGTTTAACTTTTATATTATCGGGAGACGTAAAATGTACAAATTTGGAATAATGGTATAAGGATGTAGAGTATACCTTTATTAATATTGAATTATCTAAGATGTGTGAATGCTTAGTATATGATTTTTATATGTATGACATACCTACCATACTTGCTATCACGGGAGGTTACGTTCGCTTAGGGCCTTCTTATCCTTGTGTTGATCGGATTTAGATTGGTACCTCGAGGACATATTTCAAGAGAACGACTTATTTGTGAGTTAATAAGCCAGCTGACTATGGAGCATAGGTATGTACGTGACCATGGATATGTTGAATTATGTTCGCCTCCATTTTTGTGTGTGGTGTTTATTCCAACAATTCCTGAGAGATTCGGAATTTGTGATCCTTATGTACGTGATGTACCGGGACGGATAGTAGAGTATGTGTGCACCGCAGCTTAGCCTTTGGGTGCTTGTATTGTATATTTATGATGTGAATAATATACGGTTAAATGAAAAGGAAATTGCTATGTTAAATTGTGGGTATAGTAATTGTAATATTATGAAAAGATAAAAGGGGACATATATCAATAAATGGTTTTGTTAATAATTAGGAATCCGAGAATTAAAGTAGAACTCTCTATTTAATTGTTAAGGTTGGAAATTAAACGTGAACCGAGTAAGAGTGTTAGAAACTCTTTGGAATTAGATAGTTATGAGAAAACACATGAATGGGTACAGGAACGTTAGGAGTGCACAGTTAGACGAGAGGTGAGTATTTCATGTGAGAGCACGTCCTAACATGTATCTTGCATTCATTGTTTTAATTTTTATTAAAGCACTTGCTGTTTTTAAAAATACTCTCCACATTCGGGCTCTGACCCGTTTGCTTTCAAATCTATCTTTTTGTAAAAACCATTTTAGGTGCCCAGCCACGAGGACACCATGCTTAGGATCCTCATTCAGGTGACGAGCTGTAGCGGTTTGTGGAAGTTACAGGACATTGATTATAGACGCTTCATCTATCTTGACTCTATACTCAGTATTTATCAGTTGTAGGGCATGTCGCCCATTTCTTTTAGTGGCATTTCATTTATTTCAGCTATTCAGACTTCGGGCATGTACTTAATTCAGAATTCAGACTAGTCTTATTATTTTCAGTTGTGGGATTGTTGTGAGGAGTTTTCCTCCGGACTTATTACTATTGTTGGTTATTTCACTACTTCGTTATGGTGAATGGATTTATGTTGTTCTTCCATTATTCTTTTATTGCATGTTAATCAGACAACTTAAAATTTGGCAACTTACTTTTTAAATACTAGGTGGTTAGTAATCTTTAAAAATGTTTTCGACAGTGATGCTATTAACTGAACCAACTTGACATTTTGTATTGATTTAATAAAGGAGTAGCTACCCGGTATTTAATTAGTCGGGGTGTCACAGGTGGTATCAGAGCATCAGGTTCTAGTGTCCTTTAGGATCTGAACGGCTTATTATGTTTCCGCTGAGCTTTCTTTGATGTAGAGCCCTATATTTTAGGACTGTTGTATTCTTTTGTATATGCTACGTTCTTCAGCTATTTTAAGTTTATAACAGCGAACTTATAGACTTTATTCTTATTTTAGAATGCCTCCACGACGTGCACTACGGGTTCCCAGGAATGCAACGCCTGAACCACAGCCCGCACCAGTTCAGGGCACGATGAACGCCGCTGAGGTTGCAGCCATAGTAGCCCAAGCTGTAAATGCTGCATTAGCCGTAGTTCAGCAGGCACCACCTCAGGCGCCAATTTCCGCGCCAGTTCAGCCATATGCATTCCCGTCTGCCTGGGAACGTGTACGTGACGCTTTTCAGAAAGAACATCCACCGGAGTTTGCTGGCAGCTCCGATGTTGTTGTTTCGAGTTAGTGGAGAAAGGATATACAGAGGCACTTGAGGATGTATGAGTGCACTGAGATTCAGAGGCAGGTACTGGCTACTTTTAAGCTAGTGGGATCTGCACTACAGTGGTGGGAGTCTATTACCATCGCAGAGGAGAGAGATACTCTCAGGATTCAGGAGTTCTGGATGCGGTTCGACCGCAAGTACTTTCCGTCTGCTGTTCACACGGAAATGAGGAGGAAGTTAATGAACCTTCGACAGGAGGGTAAGACTGTGGCCGAGTATGAGGCTGAATTCACCAATTTGCTGAATATTGTCCCAGATGAGATACCAACGGAAGAGAAGAAGATTCAGAAATTCATAGATGGATTGACTTGGAGGATCCGTCAGCATTTATTGGGGAACCTCTCGTTGGCCACTTATTCTGACGTGGTTAACGCTGCATTACTCCATTTCCAGGACCACCGCTTTCACTTGACAGAGGGGAAGCGATCAGGAGAGTCCAGCCATCAGGGCAGGACAGGGGGAAATGGTGCCAGCGGGGCACAGTCAGCTCAGGGTCAGTATAGGCAGAGTGATCAGGGTTCCCAGTAGGGGGATCATAAGAGGTTCCGATCAGGGGGTTTCAGGAACGGACAAGGAGGATTCCGGAATGGCCAGCAGGGTCATAACGGCCATCAGGGCCAGCAGGGTCAAAATTGTCAACATCAGCAGTTTCACCAGGGCCAGCAAGGCCAGGGCAGAAATGGTAACGACCACCAGGGCCGAGGGCAGCAGGGACAGCGAGGGGGAAACTTCTCGGGGAAGTGTTTCATTTGTGGTAAGATTGGCCACAAACGTCAGGATTGTCCTGATAAGGGCAGGGCCCCGCAGCAGCAGCAGGGTGCTCGACATGAGCCACAGAGGACACTTTTTCCACCTGCTCTTCCAGCTCCAGCCCAGGTACCAGCACTACCATCCATTCCAGCAGTTCTTGTGCAGCAGGGGCAGTTACAGTACGGACGTGTCTATAACGTTCACCAGGTAGCAGCTCCACAGGCACCACCCGCGATTGAGGGTATGTTTCCTATCCATGGTACTATGGGTCGGGTTTTGTTTGATACGGGGGCAACGCATTGTTTTATAGCTACACATTTTGCGAAAGCCTTAGGGTTGTTAGCTACGGCAGAGAGCACAGTAACGTGTGTAGACTCACCATTGGGGAGTGGGTCACTTATTTTCTTTATATGCCGGGGAGTGGGGGTAGAGATTGGTAGTCTGGTATTACCTGCAGATATGTTGGTATTAGATATGCATGTTCACGATGTGATTATCGGTATGGATTGGCTCGCTGATTATAGAGCCATGATTGATTGTTTCGGTGGGAGCATTGTTTTTGCCATTCCGGGGCAAGAGATGTTTATAGTGGTGATGCCTCGCCCAGAGGGAGGTTCGACCGCTCATTTGTACTACTTAGAGGAGGATACCTCTAAGGAGGTTGTGATTCCTTTAGATACGATCCCAGTTGTCAGGGAGTATTCCGATGTGTTTCAGGAGATACCAGGCCTACCCCCCAGTCGAGAGATAGACTTTGTTATAGACTTATTACCAGATACGAGACCTATAGCACGCGCACCGTACCGTATGGCTCCAGCTGAGATGAGGGAGTTACGGGATCAGTTTGAGCAGTTATTGGGTCAGGGGTTTATTCGGAGGAGTACTTCACAGTGGGGTGCCCCTGTGTTGTTCGTGAAGAAGAGAGATGGTTCACTAAGATTGTGTGTGGACTACCGGGAGTTAAACAAGGTCACAATACGGAATAAGTATCCGTTGCCTCGAATCGATGACCTATTCGACCAGTTGAGAGGAGCTTCTTGCTTCTCAAAGATTGATTTGCGATCTGGATACCATCAGTTGCGTATCAGGGAGGAGGACGTCTCGAAGACTGCGTTCTTATCGAGATATGGTTCTTACGAGTTTCGGGTTATGCCATTTGGTTTGACCAACGCTCCAGCAGCGTTTATGGACTTGATGAATAGGGTGTTCAGGGATTTCCTAGATCAGTTTGTCATTGTCTTCATCGATGATATTCTGGTTTACTCCCAGACAGAGGAGGAGCACGCCGAGCATTTGAGACAAGTTTTGCAGACGCTACGCCAGAACGAGCTGTATGCAAAATATGAGAAGTGCGGGTTTTGGCTGAAGGAGGTCCAGTTTTTGGGACACATTATTTCCGACCGGGGGATATCTGTTGATCCGGGGAAGGTATCCGCGGTGAGGGAGTGGGGACAGCCCACGACACCGATTGAGATCCGTAGTTTCTTGGGCTTAGCAGGATACTACAGGAGGTTTATTCGGGGTTTCTCCACGATAGCGGGTCCCATGACACATCTAACTCGTAAAGGTGTGCCGTTCATTTGGAGTGATGCCTGTCAGTTGGCATTCGATGAGTTTAAGGACAAGTTAACCTCAGCACCTGTGTTAGCATTGCCGAGACCGGGAGTTGAGTATCTTGTTTACACCGATGCGTCCTTACAAGGGCTTGGAGGTGTACTGCAGCAGGAGAGTCAGGCCATAGCTTATGCTTCCCGTAAGCTTAAGCCTCACGAGAAGAATTACCCTACCCATGACTTGGAGTTAGCGGTAGTGGTATTTGCCCTTCGTATTTGGAGACATTACCTTTTGGGGGAGAAGTTTCGATTGTTCACGGATCACAAGTCCCTACAGTACCTATTCACGCAGAATGAGTTGAATATGCGGCAACGGAGGTGGCTTGAATTCGTGAAAGATTATCAGTTCGATATCCAGTATCACCCGGGGAAGGCTAACGTGGTGGCAGACGCGTTGAGCCGTAGGCCAGTAGATGAGGTGGCAGGGGTGTGGAAGGCCAAGTGTAAGGAGTTGGGACACCAGGATGCAGTGGCCCGATCATTCATGTCTGTGATGACCGTTACACCGCAAATTGTCACGAAGGTGGTAAAGGCACAAGCAAAAGATTCGTTCCGTCAGGAGCAGATAGTTCGATTACTAGCAGAGGGAGCAGAGTCCTATACCGTTAGCTCAGACGGGGGATTACGCTTCAATGGGAGATTGGTAGTTCCGGAAGGGGAAGAATTGCGGCACAAGGTGATGGCAGAGTCGCACGGCTCACGGTTCGCGGTACATCCCGGAGGGGACAAAATGTACCAAGACATGAGGCGACAGTATTGGTGGAGCGGGATGAAGAGAGATATTGTCGTGTTTGTTTCAAAATGCGCCACTTTCCAGCTAGTTAAAGTGGATCATCAGAGACCGGCAGGACTTCTACAGCCATTGGAGGTCCCGATGTGGATGTGGGAGAGAATCTCCATGGACTTTATCACGGGGTTGCCTACGTCACAGAGAGGTCATGACTCCATTTGGGTAATTGTGGACAGGTTGACCAAAGTCGCTCATTTTCTACCCGTAAGGACAGACTACACTGCTGGACAGTATGCTCAGCTCTTCATTTCAGATATAGTGAGACTTTACGGTGTGCCCCTAAATATCGTGTCTGACCGAGACAAGATATTTGTTTCACGGTTTTGGGAGAGTTTTCAGGAGGCCATGGGCACAGAACTGCGGTTGAGTACGGCGTATCACCCGCAGACCGATGGGCAAACTGAGCGTACAAACCAGATGTTGGAGGACATGCTACGTATGAGTATCATTGACTTTGGGGGTGGATGGGAGCAGTATCTTCCACTGTTGGAGTTTGCTTACAACAACTCCTACCAGTTCACCATTGGCATGGCTCCATTTGAGGCGTTGTACGGTAGACCTTGTCGTTCCCCAGCATGTTGATTGGAGGTGGGGGACAACAAACTACTTGGACCGGAAGTGATTCAGGATACTTCGGCGAGGATAGAATTGATACGGAATCGCATTCGAGTAGCTCAGGATCGGCAGAAGAGCTATGCTGACGCGAAGAGATTCTTCAGGGAGTTCCAAGTGGGGGACCAAGTTTTGCTCAGAGTATCTCCTATGAAGGGAATCATGCGTTTCGGGAAGAAAGGGAAGTTGGCACCGAGATATGTGGGACCATTTCCTATTATTGAGCGGATTGGACCGGTTGCGTATAGGCTTGGATTACCGGAGCATTTACATCGGATTCACGATGTATTTCACATTTCCTCGCTTAGGAACTATCTTAGAGACGATTTGGCTCATTCTCACATTGCTTTGGAGGACATCGATCTCCAGCCGGATAGCTCCTACGAGGAGGGGCCGATTGCTATTTTGGACCGAAGTGAGCGAAAACTGCGGCCAAAGATAGTTCCGTTAGTGCGTGTTCAGTGGCGACATCATAATGTCGAGGAGTCCACATGGGAGCGCGAGGATGAGATGCGCGAACGTTATCCGGAGTTGTTCTTACCAGGTACTTTCTAGTTCCGAATTTCGGGACGAAATTCAGTTATTAGGGGGAAAGTATGTAATACCCCGTATTTTCGTGATATTTATTTTTGGGGATTAATTGAATTAAATGTGTATTAATTGGAAATTAATCCGGATAAAAATATTAACGAGATGTGAGTTAGTATTTGATTATAATGTGTATACTTGGTAATATATCAATATTGGAATATTGAAATTATCGCGAGATTTAAATACGGCAATTTGGGAAACTTTGTTGGGACGCGCGTGACAGTCGCGTCAGGAATATAATTATTTGAATTAAAAAGTGAATTTTATTTTTATCACCCGTATGGTCATTTTGAGTGCACCAACGCGTCCGGAAGGGTCGAAATAGTCAGAAAACAATAGCCGGGGGTTAAGTTTGGGTCCCGAGGCATTATTGGGCCATACCGGTAACTTATAGGGGCATTTTGGTAATTTCGGAAATCTGGGAATTAAAACCCACGAAAATTAGTAACAAAAATCTGACTTATTCTTTATCCACTAAACCCACTAACTACACTAAGGGACTTAATGGACTACGGGAGAAGTTAAGATATAGTCCCAACTTACCAAAAACCAACCACACCTCCATTGTCATCATCCTTAGAGAAACTTGTAGAGAGAGAGAGAGAGAGAGAAGAGAATTCTGCAGAAAGAGAGAGGGAGAACAACTCAGCCTTCAAGATTCAATATCAAATTCAGAGAAAGATTAAGGCAAGTGGTTTAATTACAATTGATTCAATGCCATGCTTTTCCATGTTTAGGAATTATCGAATTTATCTTGGAATATGATATAGACCCATGAATTGGAAGTTTAAAACTATGAACTATGTTAGGGACTGCATGTAGAAACAATCTGGACGAATTATGAACTCAGAATTATGACCCTTGATGATTTAAAAACAGATTTTAGAAGAAGTTTATTAATGTTCTTGAAAGAAATAGAAATCTGGAATTCTTGATGAAGATTTGACCCATACAAAGCCTTTGAATGATGAATTATTGGTTTTAGAACGTTAACACTGTTGTAGGATGGTTATATGATGATATTATAACGTTATCTTAGAGTTTCATGCTTGTTAATGGTGTTTTGGGTTGATTTGATAACTGCAAAACGAAGCAGTCCGTAACCATACCTGGTGCGTTCGATCGATCGACATTCATCAGTCGATCGATCGACCACCATCGATCGATCGAAGGAAAGGGTCGATCGATCGACCTTCCCAGAATGAGTAAAGTTTTTCCCTATTTAAATTTTAATGATGTTAACCCTTGAATAATATTGTTGGAGACCATATGAATACCCTTGACCTTAAGGAAGACCAGTAGGCATGGTTATGAAATTTGGACCTTAATTAGAATTCAATTTGAGGAATTATTCTAAACTAATGAGATTCGATAAGTGAGTTAATATTTGGGTTAATAGTGTAAATTTGAATAATTTGATGAAATGAGGTTTGGGGCAGAAGTAAGGACCTTAGGAATAAAGATGTTATACGTGGGAATAATAGGAACTTAATAATCTATTTTAGATAGGTTTTAAGTATAAGAAACTACGACGTGAGACGTGTCGACAGTTTAACTTTTATATTATCGGGAGACGTAAAATATACAAGTTTGGAATAATGGTATAAGAATGTAGAGTAAACCTTTATTAATATTGAATTATCTAAGATGTGTGAATGCTTAGTATATGATTTTTATATGTATGACATACCTACCATACTTGCTATCACGGGGGTTACGTTCGCTTAGGGCCTTCTTATCCTTGTGTTGCCCGGATTTAGATTGGTACCTCGAGGACATATTTCAAGAGAACGACTTATTTATGAGTTAATAAGCCAGCTGACTATGGAGCGTAGGTATGTACGTGACCATGGATATGTTGAATTATGTTCGCCTCCATTTTTGTGTGTGGTGTTTATTCCAACAATTCCTGAGAGATTCGGAATTTGTGATCCTTATGTACGTGATGTACCGGGACGGATAGTAGAGTATGTGTGCACCGCAGCTTAGCCTTTGGGTGCTTGTATTGTATATTTATGATGTGAATAATATACGGTTAAATGAAAAGGAAATTGCTATGTTAAATTGTGGGTATAGTAATTGTAATATTATGAAAAGATAAAAGGGGACATATATCAATAAATGGTTTTGTTAATAATTGGGAATCCGAGAATTAAAGTAGAACTCTCTATTTAATTGTTAAGGTTGGAAATTAAACGTGAACCGAGTAAGAGTGTTAGAAACTCTTTGGAATTAGATAGTTATGAGAAAACACATGAATGGGTACAGGAACGTTAGGAGTGAACAGTTAGACGAGAGGTGAGTATTTCATGTGAGAGCACGTCCTAACATGTATCTTGCATTCATTGTTTTAATTTTTATTAAAGCACTTGCTGTTTTTAAAAATACTCTCCACATTCGGGCTCTGACCCGTTTGCTTTCAAATCTATCTTTTTGTAAAAACCATTTTAGGTGCCCAGCCACGAGGACACCATGCTTAGGATCCTCATTCAGGTGACGAGCTGTAGCGGTTTGTGGAAGTTACAGGATATTGATTATAGACGCTTCATCTATCTTGACTCTATACTCAGTATTTATCAGTTGTAGGGCATGTCGCCCATTTCTTTTAGTGGCATTTCATTTATTTCAGCTATTCAGACTTCGGGCATGTACTTAATTCAGAATTCAGACTAGTCTTATTATTTTCAGTTGTGGGATTGTTGTGAGGAGTTTTCCTCCGGACTTATTACTATTGTTGGTTATTTCATTACTTCGTTATGGTGAATGGATTTATGTTGTTCTTCCATTATTCTTTTATTGCATGTTAATCAGACAACTTAAAATTTGGCAACTTACTTTTTAAATACTAGGTGGTTAGTAATCTTTAAAAATGTTTTCGACAGTGATGCTATTAACTGAACCAACTTGACATTTTGTATTGATTTAATAAAGGAGTAGCTACCCGGTATTTAATTAGTCGGGGTGTCACACCTTGCTCAGAAGACGGTTCAGGTCTTAAACAATTTCAGTATTTCGAAAATATTTTTGAAATTGCAAACCTCCAATTGAGATCCAAACTAGACTAGAAGTCTACTTTATTAAAACAGATTCAGACTTAACATACAGAGACTGATTCAACAATTTTCGGTAAAAACTTCTATTCAGATCTAAACCTTACAACATTAGGAAGAGTTCGTTGTGTTCTTTTTATTTTTGTACACATGTATTTCATAAAACATGAAATAGAAAACTAGAAACACACACAACTCAGTAGATCTGAAAATATTTTGAAACTAAAAGTTTTTATTTCAAAATTCGTTGAAACAGAAAAGATCTAAAATACCCGATTTAAAAAGAGAAACAAAAAAATTGTGTGATGTTCTCTTTTAGAGAAACTCAGTTTCAACAATGAAACTTAAGTCTCTCTTAGAGATGAGTTCTGAGAGAATCAGAAATGACACTTGTGCCTTTTAAGTAGTTTCCACAATGAAACTCAGTTTCAACAATGAAACTTGTGCCTTTTAAGCAGAAATGATAACGTTGCACTTGAGTTGGGGTACTAGATCATCTTTTCTAATCCAAATAGGCCTAGTTTTAAAAAATTTGTGACCTTTTGATTAAGTAAAGGTTTGAGGGGTCTTTCTAAATGATTTTTTTCTTAGTCTTGGACCCTCCCATTTTCTTTTTAGAGTTAGAGTTGTTTGTGGCCTGTCAAGGAAGTACATAAGTATTTCTTGATTTCCTAGAGTAGTTAAAATTTTGGTGGGTTGGGGTGTATACCTTTTTAGGAAACATTCATCCAGAGTATGGCCGAAAATATCGTAGTAGGAACAGTACTGATGAGTATAGTACTTGACTTTCTTACTAAAGTCTTTGAAAATTGGCTTGGATTTATTGGGTATAGTAGTCCAGTCGTTATTAGGTTTAGGTTTCTGTCTTTGGTCTCTGGCAGAAGGACAAACTTATTTGGTCTGACTACTTAGTTTCAACTGTTGATTGTACTGATTACGTGTTGTTTGAGAGATATTGAGACTAGGTTCACCTTTTTGAACATTTTGAAAAGTTTGGCCTTGTTTTATAAAAGTAACATTTTCAGGAGAAACTTTGGTCTTACTTGTATGCACTATTTCTCCAAATCCTAGGTCAGCCTTATCTTCAGAGTCAAATTTGCATCCAGTGAATTTTTTTTCATAAGATTTGGTTTGTGTTTTAAAGTGTTGGCATTTTTTAAACACATTTGAAACGTTTTGTTTTGACTCTTCTAGTTCAATAAGGGTTGCCTTGTATTTTTGTTCAAATTCATGGTTCTTTTTAATCGAAGAATTTATTCTCAGGGTGTAATTCTGAATCTCAATCTCATGAGCAACACATTTGGCAGTATAATCTTCAGTGTTCTTCCTAATGGTTTGGTTAAGTAAATCAATACTCTCACTTAAGGTTTTTATCATTTTTTCTAGGCGAGCACTCTTCTCAACCGTTTTAGTGTATAACTCATGCAAATCTGGCAGGTCATCGTCAGACTCACAAAGTGCATCGTGTGAAGTGTCCCCTATATTTTTGATATGTTCTTTACTCACGCACGCGTTCAATTCGTCACCAACATTATCACTTTGACTCACACACAGTCTTTCAACAGTTATAGGAACATATTTATCAGCAATCTCATTAGCAACATCAATAGGCATATCAAGTTCATGAGTAGGCAATCATGCATCATCATTATATATTATTTTAGCAAAGAAAGATATGTAGTACTCATTTATCTGGGTTGACTCAGTTTCATCCTCATCAGAATCACTAGAGTCGTCCCATGTCTTACACATATTGGCCTTATTATTGTTATTAAAACTAGTTGGACATTTACTAGCATAGTGACCAAGTTTACCACAACGATGACATTTAACATCTTTTATGTCAGGTTTAGATTTGTTGGGGTCATAATTCCTCCTATTGCCATAAGTGTGTTTGGTATTGTCTCTGTCATGAGGTCTGTGAGATTGATTACCTTGATAATTTGATTTACCTAGTTTAGAGGCTACATCATTTCTAAATTTCAAAATCTTTTTGAAATGCTTAGTCATAAGAGTTATTTCATTATCAAGGTTTTCCAAATCATAATTTTCAAGACAGTTAGTGTCAAATTCTGTAGTGTTCAATTTAGGCACTGGCAATCTAGAAAAAAAACACAACATTTGAACTAGAGGCTTTATTAGTCTGTCTGGTAAGTTGTTTTTTGAAGTCTAGTTCCAATTCTACAGTCCTCAGTTTACTGCTAAGTAATTCAGGAGTCATATTTGGGTCATTCATTTCCTCAATAGCATATCTCTTGTTGTCAAATTTAAATGGCAATGACCTAAGAATCTTTGAAACAATTTCCTTTCTACTATAGGTTATACCATTTGCATGAAGTTTTGTAAAAATATCAGTTAACCTTATGTAGAAAACGTCAAAGGATTCATTGTCATTCATAATCAGGGTGTTACATTGCTGAATGAGCATTTCAGTTTTTCCAGCTTTGACACGTTCATCACCCTCATAAGCAATGACTAAAGTGTCCCATGCTTCTTTAGAAGTAGAACATATGAATATTCTTTTGAATTCATGTTCATTTATGGACATAAAGATGGCATTCTTTCCTTTGTTATTATCTAGAGAATTTTTTTTCTCTTCCTTAGTAAATTCACTGAGAAGTTTCTTAATCCTTGTTGGATCAGTGGCTGAAGTAGGTTTAGTAGGATGTTAATGTGACACCCCGACTAATTAAATACCGGGTAGCTACTCCTTTATAAAATTAATTCAAAATGCCAAGTTGGCTCAGTTAATAGCATCACTGTCGAAAACATTTTATTATTACTAACCACCTAGTATTTAAAAAGCAAGTTGCCAAATTTTAATTAAATCTGATTAACATGCAACAAGTGTAATGAAGAAATAAATAACACCATTCACCATACTGAAGTAAAACAAATAACCATCACAATAGAGTAAATAAAGTCTGGAGGAAACCCCTCACTACAATCCCATAACTGAAATAAATGAACTGAAACAATAATAAAACGTACTAAAGTCTGAAAACTGAAGTATAAAAGATGTCTCTAAATAGAAATGGGCAACATGCCCTACAACGGATAGATGGTGACTCTGGAATCCAAAAGATAGAAGCGTCTACATGCAAATCCCTGTAGCTTCCACAAGCAGCTACAGCTCGTCACCTGAATGAGAATCCTATGCTTGGTGTCCTTGTGGCTGGGCACCTAAAATGGTTTTACAAGAAAATATATTTGAAAGCAAATGGGTCAGAGCCCGAAAGTGGAAATCATTTTAAAAACCTGCAAGTGCTTTAAAGACATTTAAAACATTAAATGCAAAGTACATGTTAGGACGTGCACTCACATTAAATTCTCACCTCTCGACTAACTGTGCACTCCTAACGTAAGTACCCATCTATAACTACCCTTTCCACTAGCTAAGTGACAACGTAACTAGCTAGACTACCAAAGGTTCTACCCATTTTACTCGGTTAATTTAACATAACAACGCTCGTAATTTAATAGAGGTTTAACGTAAACTCAGTTACTAACTATGCCATTTATATAACTATCAGCTAACTCATTATATATCTCGAAACAATACCGTAATATTTTTACAACATTAACATGAGGATTTCCATTAATTTAATGTATATTATTCACATCATAAATATACGATACCAGCACCCCGCAATCTAAGCTATGGTGCACACATACTCTGCTATCCATCCCGTTACATCACGTACATAAGGATCACATATTCCGAATCTCTCAGGAATAGTTTAGATAACACAAATCACAAATAGTGGAGGCGAACACAGTCACCATCACATGGGTCACGCACATACCTACGCTCCCATGGTCAGCGGACTTATTAATATCACAATAAGTCTTTCTATGACCTATGTTCATCAAGGTACCAGTCTATATCCCCCCCGTAGGCACACAAGGAATAGAGGGTCCTAAGCGAACGCAACCTCCCGTGATAGCAAGTATGGTAGGTATGTCATACACACAATCCATATACTAATACTAAGTAAACACACATCTTAGTAATACCGTATTTTAATCGTAGTACATATTGCATACTCGTACTAGCTTATACTTATCATAATTCATACTATTCCGGTTTGTAATTATACGTGCCATGATTCATCCTCACATCGTAGTAGACACTCACGTCTCAACCCAAATGGTTCAATGAATATAACTCTAGTATATGATTTACTCATCTCAATAACCCAAAAGTCCCAAATCAATCACTATATCATCAAAGGGATGCTAACTCTACCCTTGAACCAGTTCCCGGAACTCCAAAAGTCAAAACAGTCCAAAAAGGGTCAAACTGTCAACTCGTTAGAAGTCTCGTTCGAACGAGGCTTCGAACGAGTTTGGACTGTCAGGTCGTTAGAAGTCTCGTTCGAACGAGGTTGTTCGAACGAGATCCCAGTTCGTTCGAACGAACTGACCCTTCTAATGATATCTCGTTCGAACGAGATATCGAACGAAAATCCCTACTCGTTAATAACGAGTGGTCAACTCGTTAGAAGCTCGTTCGAACGAGCTCGTTCGAATGACCTGGGGGCTGCTTCTAACGAGTGGCCAGTTTCGGCCCAGATTTTTCCCCAATTCGTTTTTTCACCATTTTTACTCCTCAAACCTTTTCTAAAATTCGTTCTAACAATATATTGAGTTCTCTAATCATCCTCAAACATGTTAAGGGGCTATACTAACATCATTAAAGGGTTTAATATCTTCTAAACATCATTAAATCACAATTTCTACAATAATTCCCAATTTTCTTCAAGAACATAAACCCTAGGTTCTTCTCATCAAAATTTCCCAGATTTTAATCCGTTAAAACATCACATAGATATGAAATCTCTGAATTTAAATCTTCAAACAAGGGTTCTACATGCAAACCTATCCCAAAATTTTATAACAATCTTCCAATTTCATGGGTTTTCTTTTAATTCTTATATAAGATTGATTCACAAGGTTTCTAACATGGAAAAAGCATTCACTGCATAAGGAATGTAATTTAAATCACTTGCCTTGGTTTGATTCCGGATTTGGTGTTGGTTTGATGAAGTGCAGAGTTTCCTCTCTCTCTCTCTCCTTCTCCAAGCTTTCTTCTCCAAAAGGCTATGGTGGCTAGGGTTTGCTTTGGGGAAACTTATGAAAACCTAATTTTAATAAACCTCCGTAGCTTGTTGGGTTAATAAGGGTTGGTTGGGGTCAATCCTTATCAGATTACAACTCTCAATTTTCGTCACTTTTAATTACCCAAAAATACCAAATTACTAAAATACCCTTTAAGTTACCGGTATGGCCTAAAAATACCCCGGGACCCAAACTATACCCCCGGCTAGTGTTTTCTGACTATCTCGACCCTTCCGGACGCGTTGGCGCACTCAAAACGACCATACGGATTATAGATTTTAAATTCACTTTTATTAATAAAATATTATACCGTGACGCGGCGGTCCCACGTGTCTCAACAAAATTTCTAAAATGCCGTATATAAATCTCACGACAAATTTTATAATACCAAATACATATATAATCATATATGCACATAATCAAATACCAATTCGCATCTCATTAGTATTTATAACCTGGATTAATTTCCAATTAATACGCAATTTAATTAATTAATTCCAAAATAAATATAGTCAAAAATACGGGGTATTACAGTTAAAACCCTGTTTCAATCATTTCCGAGACTTCATCACCCAGGGTTCCTTGAATGAAAGCAGTCATTCGCACTTTTAAGTACGAAAAAGTATTTCCATCAAAGAGTGGTGGTCTGGATAGGTTACCTAACTTCTTAAATTTTTCTTCCATATTCAAAAAAAATTCCAGAAAGAAGATTCGAAAATAATTTCTCAAGTTTCAGGATCACAAAAGGTGTTCCTGCTTTGCTACCAGTTGAAGAAATGCTTTAGGTTCAAAAGCTTGTTTACAAGATCAATAATAAACTGTTATAAGTTGTGCAAACTCCGAATAAACTTTTTGGGCAAAAATCTTTTCGAAAAACACAAGATGTGTCATAAAAGACTTTCTGAATGTATGGTTTGAATTTAATAGTTGGTTACCTTCTTTTTAATTTTTAATAAACATTTACTAAAGTTACCATGTAGTCCCAATCACAACAACGGTTAAGAACATTCAAAGAAATAGACACATGAATTTTTAATGTGGTAAAACCCTTAAAGAAGGGAAACATCTACGGTGCCCTCTACGGCACAAAACAAAAATCCACTAGAATAAAGAATCAAGTTACAACACTTAAGCAAATCACAAAGATCCCAACCTCAGTTCAGAATGTACCTAAATGAGATTCTCCAGTCCTAAGGTAATCTGAATTGGACTGATCTTTTCTTACTGCTTCTTTGCTTTTTCCTTGATCTCCTTCTCTTTGAATTCTGATTCCAGAAACTCGTTCAAAATCCAAGATTCTCAGACCGAACCACATTGTCTAAGTGTTCGTGTGAGATAGTGCTTGTGATCTGCTACTACATGCAAACATTCTACTCACCCTCTCAAGATTATACAGACAATCCTAATGAATTACAATCAGTTCTAAAATGATAGGTTATTTCTGAATCTTGATTTTTCAAGCCAATACTTCTTGATCTTTTATTTATCCACAGATTTCAAGGATACCTTACAGAGAAGACGGTTCAAGGTCTTAAACAATTTCAGTATTTTGAAAATATCTTAAAAATTGTAAACCTCCAATTGAGATCCAAACTAGACTAGAAGTCTACTTTATTAAAACAGATTTAGACTTAACATGCAGAGACTGATTCAACAATTTTGGTAAAAACTTCTTTTCAGATCTATGCCTTAAAACTTTAGGAAGAGTTAGTTGTGTTCTTTTTATTTTTGTACACATGTATTTAATAAAACATGAAATAGAAAACTGGAAACACATACAACTCGATTGTTGTAAATGAAGACCCCCAATTTTTAAAAACCTTTTGCTTTAAAAATATAATTTCCTTTAAAAGTGCGGAATAAATATGGCTCAACACAATACACACAAACAAGAAATTTTAATTTCTTTCAAATTAAACTAAACTCAAAGAGAAATTACATTAAACAAGAAATACATTTTTAGCTTAAACAACTTAATTCAATCCAAGTCCTAAAATTTGCCTCACAAATAATTAATCCAATTTGCAAATTAGGCCAAACCAAATTTTATCCAATAAAATTAATGACTTGAATTAAATTAATTTTTACCCAAATTGAATTTGCACCAAATTAACTATACCAATTTTATCTTTTTACCTAAGCATGAATCTAATGTGATATAGCAAAAGATAAAATAAGTAAACAACCACTACGCTGCGATGTACGAGGAAAAACCCACAACGGAAAAAAAACCTCGGACGGCCCTAGCCTCAAATCCACTAAGTACGATTTTACAAGTACAAGACAAAAAGACTTACAACACCCGACTTGAATCTGTCCAAGCCCCGACGCTTCTTCTTGTACACACCTCTGCTTAGCGAATAACCACGGAGGTCCACCGCGGTCTCGGAATCCACCGATCGGACTTTTTCTGATCACCGCCACTTGAACAAGGATCCTTTCTCCAAGTGGGTATGTTACAGCAAACAAACTTCTTCTTTGTTGGATGTAAAAGTAAACCCAAACTTCTCTTCTTTGAGGTGATAAACCCGGTGACAAACACTCCAAGCAAGGATATATATTAAGTAACTTGGAATAAACAAAAACTATTGGGTGTGTATGTGTTTTTGGTGAATGTAATCCATGAAAATCAAACACAAAACATGGAACTTTTTCTTGAAAGTTTTGCTCTCTCTAAAATCTCTTAGAATGTGAAAAAGCTTCTTTCAAAAGGTTGGTTCCCGCACTAAGTAAATTTGTCAAAAAGTAGTGGGGAAAAGCTAGTGGGAACATGGTGAAACTTCCAAAAATGCCAAAAAAAATATTCCCGCCAAATTCGTTCGAACGACTTTTTCGTTCGAACGACTTTACTAACGATTTTTCAGTGCGAAAAAGTAATCTCGTTAGAAGTATCGTTCGAACGACCTGGGAATCTCGTTCGAACGAGATTCCAGTTCGTTCGAACGACTTACCAGAAAATGGAATATTCTATTTAAGCCCAAAACTTTTATGAAAAGTTCTTAAAAAATATTTTCTGAGTAAAACAAAGTCGTTAAAATTATTTATAAAAAATTATAAATTACACCCAATAAATTTCAAAGCTCCTATATATATAAAATACATTCATACCTTAGGAGCATTGGAACTAATGTTGTTAACGTAGAAACGAGGAACACTAAACCCAGCATATGATGAAGCTTTATAATCTTGGCCGCTGTGTCTTCAACTAACACGTCATAGGCTTGAATGGATACACTTAAACACTATCCTATGACTCAAATTTTTTTTGTCCGGAATTGAGCCAACACAACATTAAGACTCAATCGGAGACTTGTGTCCTTACATCAGTAGATCTGAAAATATTTTAAAACTAAAAGTTTTTATTTCAAAATTCGATGAAACACAGTAGATCTAAAATACCAGATCTAAAAAGAGAAACAGAAAAATCGTGTGATGTTCTCTTTTAGAAAAACTTAGTTTGAACAATGAAACTTAAGTCTCTCTTAGAGATGAGTTCTGAGAGAATCAAAGATATGAAGAGGTCTTCAAACAAAAACTTAAGACCACAAACACAAAAACCCTAGAAGGATCTAACTCTAAAAAGGATGGCTTTTCTGGTGTATGGGACTTTTAGGTTTGGTGTTTGGTTTGGGAGAAAACACTAGGAGATCTTTCTAATCTCTCTCTTTTCTTTCCCTCTCTTCTCATTTCTCTCTCTTCTCTCTCTACTCTCTCTTTTCTCTCAGATTTAACGAAATGGCAAAAGTCTCAAAATGCTGAGGCTTTGGTCCTTTTTATACTAACAGAGGAAGGATCCAGAACATCGACCTCAATCCTGTGGCTGGGATTGAGTCTTGACCAATTGACTTTAATACAACGGTTTAACACTAGCTAAGGGTTAAATGTACAAAGATTGGTTCAAACTGGGTTCAGAAGGATTGAGTCACAACACATGCAGTACGTTGATAAGGTAGATCCAAGGGCAAAAAATGTGTACGCATTTTTATGTCTAACAGAAAACACAAATCCAATCGATAGGCTGCCAACACGTGTACGAACCAGATGAGTGCAAAAACACGCGTTTGAAAATAATTACAAAGGATAGCTTGAATTATCTAGCGCTTTTGGATTCTACCCAGGCAAACAATCAACAAACAAAATAAGTTTCTGAAATTCAAATTTTACCCACAACACTTTTAAAAATAATTTTTAATTAATTCAAAGATCATTTGAAAATTATTTAAAAATATATAAAATGATTTAAGTTGAATTAAATTGATTTTAAACTGACTTGAAGTGTTGAAGAACCATTAGAGCAAATAGGTGATATGAACAATGCATAGTGTGTGTACGATTTGTGGTTTTAAGGATAGAAATAACTTCCCTTTATTGATTCTCTTAGATAGGATTTCTTCTTTGAACTTGTACCTTTGAGGAGATGAAGTTCTCATAAAATCTAACCTATTTTGTCTAGATATCCAAACTAACTGGAACTCCTATATATGTAGACTCAAGTAAGTCAATATATATTGTGTTCTCAATCTCCCCCTTTGGATATTAGAGAAAAAATTCCCTTGAGTATTCAGAACTCGTGGGTCAAAATAAAAGGAAATCCTATGTGTCCTATACAAAAATTTTAATTACCCAATTCCCATCCTAGAACCGAAAATACGATAAAAAAAATACATCACTCAACTATATACAAACCAATACCCTATAAAATAGTAACAAGATATACAACTGGTCTGAAATGCCTGTAACAAGATAAACACTAAATTGGCATATTAGTTGAGTTAGAATCAGGAATAGTTAGTAAAATCGCTAAGCAATACTCAATAGCTTCTCCCCCAATTTTTCTCAAATATACAAGGGGTATAAATCTCAAAAGAAAAGCGGAGATTAATTGAAATTAATCGTGCCTATAGCTGTGCGCAAATACTCAAATCGAATGTTATCTAATGGTTTGGTAAAGAGATCTGCGAGCTACTTTTGAGCGTTCAGATATTCAATAATGAGATCTTTGGATTCAACAAGGTCACGAATAAAGTGATATCTAATCTTAATGTGCTTAGTTCGTGAGTGTATTACAAGATTTTGAGAAATATTAATGGCACTTTGGTTATCAAAAAACATGGTTAATTGTTTTTCTGTGAGACCTTAATTACTAAGCATATGTCTAATCCATAGTAATTGAGAACAATAACTACCAATTACTATATATTCAGATTCGGTGATAGATAATGAAATACAATTATGCTTCTTACACGACCAACCTATGAGATTATTGCCAACATAGTAGCAAGCAGCAGAAGTACTCTTACTATCGTCAGAACACCCAGCCCAATCGGCATCGGTGTATCCTACAATAGAACTAGTTATATCATTTGTGTACCAAATATAAAATTTTAAAGCACCCTTAATATATTTAATAATCCTTTTTACACTTAATAATTGAGATTCTTTAGGGTTACTTTGATATCTCGCACAAATACACACGACAAAGGATATGTCAGGTCGAGACGCGGTAAGATACAACAAACTCCCTATCATAATTCTATAAAGAGTGGGATCAACACTTTTCCCAATATCATCCTTATAAAGTTTAGTTGAAGTACACATGGGGGTTCTATAAGTTTTTGCATTGTCTAAGCCAAATTTTTTAACTAAATCTGCAGCATACTTAGAGTGAGAAATAAAAATACCATCACTGCATTGTTTTACTTGTAAGCCCAGAAAATATTGTAGTTCACCCATTAAAGACATCTGAAATTCAGTATGCATGATATCAGAGAAGTTCTCTACTTGTTTTGGACAGGTGGAACCGAAAATAATATCATCCACATATACTTGTGCGATTAAGACATGATGATTTTCCTTTCTAACAAACAACGTTTTATTGTTTCCGCCATGGCCAAAATTGTGAGCCATTAAAAAAGTAGACAGTATCTCATACCAAGCTCTAGGAGCTTGTTTCAAACCGTATAAGTCTTTCTTAATTCTAAAGACGTGATCAGGGTGTACATGATCAACAAATCCTTTGGGTTGTTCTACGTATACTTCTTTAGATAAATTCTATTTAAGAAAGCGAATTTAACATCCATTTGGAATAATTTGAATTGCATATGATAGGAAATGGCAAGAAGGAGACGAACTGATTCTAGATGAGTGACAGGTGCAAAGGTTTCGTCAAAATCAATTCCCTCAACCTGGGAGAATCCTTGCGCAACCAACCTAGCTTTATTTCTAATAACCTCCCCATGTTCATCAGTTTTGTTTTTAAAAATCATCTTGTGCCAATAACCTTCGAATTTTTTCGTCTAGGAACAAGATTCCACACATCGTGACTCTTAAATTGGATTAGGTCTTCTTGCATAACATTTATCCAAAATGAGTCAGTAAGGGCATCATTAACATTTTTAGGTTCCTCAAAATAAATATAACAAGAAGATTGTGCCACTTGTCGAAGATGGGATCTAGTTCTAACTGGTTTCGAAGGATTACCGACAATGGATTCAGTGGGATGATCCTTAGAAACCCAAGTGGGTACAGAAGGACTCTCAGGTGGAAATGAATCAGTATCATCTTGATGATCAGTGGGTAAAACAGCTTCGTCCTTATCAAATGTTACTGGTTGACTGTCACTTCTTCTAACACTCGTGTCATCTATAATTACATTAATTGACTCCACAATAGTTTTGGTTTTATAGTTGAAAACACACGAAGCCCTACTATTTTGGGAATATCCAAGAAAAATTCCCTTTTCTCATCGGATATCAAATTTTGAAAGTTTCTCACTATCTTTGCAGATATAGCAGATACTACCGAAGGTTTTAAAATATTTCAAGTTTGGCTTTTTGTGGAACCAAAACTCGTAAGAGGTTTCTTTGGAATTTTTTCTGAGGTAGATACGATTAATAATGTGACACGCGGTTTGGACATCTTCTACCCAAAAATATCTAAGGAGATTCTTAGCATGTAACATAACCCTAGCCATTTCTTGTTAAGTCGTATTCTTACGTTCAACTATACCATTCTGCTATGGGGTTTTGGTAGCGCTAAACTCATGTTTATAGCCATTAGCTACGCAAAACTCAGAAATTCCAGAGTCCTTGAAATCTCCACCTCTATCACACCTAATTCGACATATCTGGGTATCCTTCTCATTCTCAATTTTCAAGATGATTCTTAAGAATTCATTGAAGGTATCGGATTTTTGTTTCATAAAAGCTACCCAAGTATATCTGGTATAGTCGTCCACTATAACTAGGATGTAAGAGTTTTCACAGAAACTAACAGTTCTTGAGGGACCCATGAGTTCCATGTGGATAAGCTCTAGGGGTTTAGTGGTAAGGTAACTTTCTTGTGAGGGGATTTACTTATTTTGCCTTCCTGACAAGGTCCACATACAAGATTAAAAGAATTTTTAATTTCAGGTAAACCTCTAACTATCTCTTGGGAACTCAAACTTCTAGGGTTATCATAATTTGTGTGTCCCATTATATTGTGCCATAGATCAAAATCCTCTAATCTCGCAACATTACAAGATTCAGAATTGGGGACTACTGTGTAACAGTTTTTCGGGATTTTGTTTCCTGTTAAAATACAATTACCTTTTTCATCAATAATTTTGCAATCATTTTTAGAGAAAGTAACTGAGTGACTGGAGTCACAAAATTGTGATATACTTAAGAGATTGGCTTTCAGACCTTTAACGAAGAAAACATCATTCAGTTCAGGAAGCCCTTGCTCACTCAATGTTCCCTTACCTATGATCTGAGATGAAACACCATCTCCAAACATCACACTACCTCCGAAGAAGTTTGTCTTATTCTTCAATTTGGTTTCATCCCCTATCATATGTTTAGAACATCCGGAGTCCAAATACCATCCAGTTGAAGTGCGTTGTACCTTTTAAGAAGAAATGACAATATTGCACTTGAGTTGGGGTACTAGATCATCTTTTCTAATCCAAATAGGCCTAGTTTTAAAAATTTTGTGATCTTTTGATTTAGTAAAGGTTTGAGGGGTCTTTCTAAATGATTTTTCTTAGTCTTGAACCCTCCCATTTTCTTTTTAAACTTAGAGTTGTTTGTGGCCTGTCTAGGAAGTGCATAAGTATTTCTTGATTTCCTAGAGTAGTTAAAGTTTTGGTAGGTTGGGGTGTATAACCTTTTCTGGAAACATTCATCAAGAGTATGGTCGAAAATATCGTAGTAGGAACAGTACTATTGAGTATAGGACTTGACTTTCTTGATAAAGTCTTTAAAAATTGGCTTGGATCTATTGGGTATAATAGTCCAGTCCTCATTAGGTTTAGGTTTCTGTCTTTGGTCTCTGGCAGAAGGACAAACGTATTTGGTCTGACTATTTTGTTTCAACTTTGATTGTACTGATTATGTGCTGTTTGAGAGACATTGAGACTAGGTTCACCTTTTTGAACATTTTTAAAAGTTTGGCCTTCTTTTATAAAAGTAACATTTTCAGGAGAAACTTTGGTCTTACTTGTATGCACTATTTCTCCAAATCCTAGGCCAGACTTATCTTCAAAGTCAAATTTGCTTCCATTAACAATTTTTTCATAAGACTTGGTTTTTGTTTCAAAGTGTTGGCATTTTTTAAACACATTTGAAACCTTTTATTTTGACTCTTCTAGTTCAATAAGGGTTGCCTTGTATTTTTGTTCAAATTCATGGTTCTTTTGAATCAAAGAATTTATTCTCAAGGTGTAATTCTCAATCTCAATCTCACGAGCAACACATTGGGCAGTATAATCATCAGTGTTCTTCCTAATTATTTGGTTAAGTAAATCAATATGCTCACTTAAGGTTTTTATCATTTTTTCTAGGCGAGCACTCTTCTTAACCGTTGTAGTGTATAACTCATGGAAATCAGGCAGGTCATCGTCAGACTCACTAAGTGCATCGTGTGAAGTTTACCCTATGTTTTTTATATGTTCTTTACTCACTCACACGTTCAATTCGTCATCAACATTATCACTTTGACTCACACACAGTCTTTCAGAGGTTATAGGAACAGAATTATCAGCAATCTCATTAACAACATCAACAGGCATATCAAGTTCATGAGCAGGCAAGCATGCATCATCATTATATATTATTTTAGCAAAGAAAGATATGCAGTACTCATTTATCTGGGTAGACTCAGTTTTATCCTCATCATAATCACTAAAGTCGTCCCATGTCTTACACATATTGGCCTTGTTATTGTTATTAAAACTAGTTGGACATTTACTAGCATAGTGACAAAGTTCACCACAACGATGACACTTAACGTCTTTTATGTCAGGTTTAGGTTTGTTGGGGTCAGTATTCCTCCTATTGTCATAAGTGTGTTTGGTATTGTCTCTATCATGACGTCTGTGAGATTGATTACCTTGATAATTTGATTTACCTTGTTTAGAGGCTACAACATTTTTAAATTTCAAAATCTTTTTGAAATGCTTACTCATAAGAGCTATTTCATTGTCAAGGTTTTCCAAGTCACAATTTTCAAGACAGTCAGTGTCAAATTCTGTAGTGTTTAATTTTGGCACTGGTAATTTAGAAGAAAACACAACATTTGAACTAGAGGCTTTATTAGTCTGTCTGGTCAATTATTTTTTGAAGTCTAGTTCCAATTCTACAGTCCTCAGTTTACTGCTAAGTAATTCGGGAGTCATATTAGGGTCATTCATTTCCTCAATAGCATATCTCTTGTTGTCAAATTTAGATGGCAATGACCTAAGAATCTTTTAAACAATTTCTTTTCTACTATAGGTTATACCATTTGCATGAAGTTTTGTAAAAATATCAGTTAACCTTACGTAGAAAACACCAAAGGATTCATTGTCATTCATAATCAGGGTGTTATATTGCTGAATGAGCATTTTAATTTTTCCATCTTTGACACGTTCATCACCCTCATGAGCAATGACTAAAGTGTCTCACGCTTCTTTAAAAGTAGAACATATGAATATTCTTTTGAATTCATGTTCATTTATGGGCATAAAGATGGCATTCTTTCCTTTGTTATTACCTAGAGACAATTTTTTCTCTTCCTTAGTAAATTCACTGAGAAGTTTCTTAATCCTTGTTGGATCAGTGGCTGAAGTAGGTTTAGTAGGATGTTAAAATCTTATTTCAATCATTTCCCAGACTTCATCACCCAGGGTTCCTTGAATGAAAGCAGTCATTCGCACTTTTCAGTACGAAAAATTATTTCCATCAAAGAGTGGTGGTCTGGATAGGTTACCTAAGTTTTCAAACTTTTCTTCCATATTCAAAAAAATTTCCAGAAAGAAGTTTCGAAAATAATTTCTCAAGTTTCAGTATCACAAAAGGTGTTCCTGCTCTTCTACCAGTTGAAGAAACGCTTTAGCTTTAAAAGCTTGTTTACAGATCAATAATAAACTGTTATAAGTTGTGTAAACTCCGAATAAACTTTTTGGGCAAAACTCTTTTCGAAAAACACAAGATGTGTTATAAAAGACTTTCTGAATGTATGGTTTGAATTTGATAGTTGGTTAACTTCTTTTTAATTTTTAATAAACATCTACTAAAGTTACCATGTAGTCCCAATCACAACAACAGTTAAGAACATTCAAAGAAATAGACACAGGAATTTTTAACGTGGTAAAACCCTTAAACAAGGGAAACATCCACGGTGCCCTCTACGGTACAATACAAAAATCCACTAGAATAAAGAATCAAGTTGCAACGCTTAAGCAAACCACAAAGATCCTAACCTAAGTTCATAATGTACCTACATTAGATTCTCCACTCCAAAGGTAATCTGAATTGGACTAATCTTTTCTTGTTGTTTCTTTTCTTTTTCCTTGATCCCCTTCTCTTTGAATTCTGATTCCAGCAACTCGTTCTAAATCCAAGATTCTCAGAACGAACCACATTGTCTAAGTGTTCGTGTGAGATAGTGCTTGTGATCTGCTACTACATGCAAACATGCTACTCAGCCTCTCAATATTATATAGACAATCCTAATGAATTACAATCAGTTCTAAAATGATAGGTTATTTCTGAATCTTGATTTTTCAAGCCAAGACTTCTTGATCTTTTATTTATCCACAGATCTCAAGGATACCTTACTGAGATGACGGTTCAAGGTCTTAAACAATTTCAGTATTTTGAAAATATTTTTGAAATTGTAAACCTCCAATTGAGATCCAAACTAGACTAAAAGTCTACTTAATAAAACAGATTCAGACTTAACATGCAGAGACTGATTCAACATTTTTTGGAAAAAACTTCTTTTCAGATCTATTCCTTAAAACTTTAGGAAGAGTTCGTTATGTTCTTTTTATTTTTGTACACATGTATTTAATAAAACATGAAATAGAAAACAAGAAACACACACAACTCAGTAGATCTGAAAATATTTTGAGACTAAAAGTGTTTATTTCAAAATTCAATGAAACATAGTAGATCTAAAATACCAGATCTAAAAAGAGAAACAGAAAAATCGTGTGATGTTCTCTTTTAGAAAAACTCAGTTTCAACAATGAAACTTAAGTCTCTCTAAGAGATGAGTTTTGAGAGAATCAAAGATATGAAGAGGTCTTCAAACGAAAACTCAACACCAAAAACACAAAAACCCTAGAAGGATCTAACTCTAAAAAATATGGGTTTTCGGGTGTATGGGATTTTTAGGTTTGGTGTTTGGTTTGGGAAAAAACACTCGGAGGTCTTTCTAATCTTTCTCTTTTCTTTCCCTCTCTTCTCATTTCTCTCTATTCTCTCTCTACTCTCTCTTTTCCCTCAGATTTAACGAAATGGTAAAAGTCTCAAAATTCTGAGGCTTGGGTCCATTTTATAATAATAGAGGAAGGATCCAGAACATCGACATCAATCCTGTGGCTGGGATTGAGTCTTGACCAATGGACTTTAATCCAACGGTTCAACACTAGCGGTGGGTTAAATGTACAAGGATTGGTTTAAACTGGGTTCACAAGGAATGAGTCACAACACATGCAGTACGTTGATAAGGTTGATCCAAGGGATGAAAATGTGTACGCGTTTTGTGTCTTACAGAAAACACAAATCCAATCAATAGGCTTCCAACACGTGTAAGAACCAGATGAATGCAAAACGCGTGTTTGAAAATAATTACAAAGGCTTCCTTGAATTCTCTAGCTCTTTTGGATTCTACCCAGGCAAACAATCAACAAACAAAATAAGATTCTGAAATTCAAATTTTATCCACAACACTTTTAAAAATAATTTTTAATTAATTCAAAAATCATTTGAAAAATATTTAAAAATATATAAAATGATTTACCTTGAATTAAATTGATTTTAAAATGACTTGAAGTGTTGAAAAACCATTTGATCAAATAGGTGATATTAATAATGCATAATGTGTGTACTATTTGTAGTTTTAAGGATATAAATAACTTCCCTTTGTTGATTCTATTGGACAAGATTTCTTCTTTGAACTTGTAACTTGGAGGAGATGAAGTTCACATAAAATCTAACCTATTTTATCTAGATATCCAAACTAGTTGGAACTCCTACATATGTAGACTCAAGTAAGTCGATATATAGTGTGTTCTCAATCTCCCCCTTTGGATATTAGAGACAAAATTCCCTTGAGTATTCAGAACTCGTGGGTCAAAATAAAAGAAAATCCAATGTGTCCTATACAAAAACTCTAACTACCCAATTCCCATCCTAGAACCGAAAATAAGGTAAAAAAATACATCACTCGACTATATACATACCAATACCCTACAAAATAGTAACAAGATATACAACTGGTCTGAAATGCCTGTAACAAGATAAACACGAAATTAGCATATTAGTTGAGTTAGAATCAGGAATATATAGTAAAATCGCTAAACAATACTCAAGATCTTCTCCCCCAATTTTTCTCAAATATACAGGGGGGATAAATCTCAAAAGAAAAGCGGAGATTAATTGAGAGTAATCGTGCCTATAGCTGTGCGCAAATACTCAAATTGAATGTTATCTAATGGTTTGGTAAAGAGATCTGCGAACTGCTTTTGAGTGTTCAGATATTCAATAATGAGATCTTTGGATTCAACAAGGTCACGGATAAAGTGATATTTAATTTTAATATGCTTAGTTCGTGAGTGCATTACAGGATTTTTGGAAACATTAATGCCACTTTGGTTATCACAAAACATGGTTAATTATTTTTCTGTGAGACCATAATTACTAAGCATCTGTCTAATCCATAGTAATTGAGTACAATAACTACCAACTGCTATATATTCAGATTCGGCGCTAGATAATGAAATACAATTCTGCTTCTTACACGACCAATCTACGAGATTATTGCCAACATAATAGCAAGCACCAGAAGTACTCTTACTATCGTCAGAACACCCGGCCCAATCGGCATCGGTGTATCCTACAATAGAACTAGTTGTATCATTTGTGTACCAAATACCAAATTTTAAAGTACCCTTAATATATTTAATAATCCTTTTTACACTTAATAATTGAGATTCTTTAGGGTTACTTTGATATCTAGCACAAATACACATGATAAAGGATATGTCAGGTCGAGACGCGATAAGATACAACAAACTCCCTATCATACTTCTATAAAGAGTGGGATCAACACTTTTCCTAATATCACCCTTAGAAATTTTAGTTGAAGTACTCATGGGGATTCTAGAAGTTTTGGCATTTTCTAAGCCTAATTTTTTAATTGAATCTGCAGCATACTTGGATTGAGAAATAAAAAGATCATCACTGCATTATTTTACTTGCAAGCCCAGAAAATATTGTAGTTCACCCATTAAAGACATCTGAAATTCAGTATGCACGCTATCAGAGAAGTTGTCTAATTGTTTAGGACAGGTGGAACCGAAAATAATATCGTCCACATATACTTGTGCAATTAAGACATGTTGATTTTCCTTTGTAATAAACAACGTTTGATCATTTCCGCCACGGACAAAATTATGAGACACTAAAAAGGTAGATAATCTCTCATACCAAGTCTTTCTTAAGTCTAAAGACCTGCTCAGGGTGTACAGGATCAATAAATCCTTTGGGTTGTTCTACATATACTTCTTCAGATAAAATTCCATTTAAGAAAGTGGATTTAACATCCATTTGAAATAATTTGAATTGATTATGACAAGAGATGGCAAGAAGAAAACGAACTGATTCTAGACGAGTGACAGGTGCAAAGGTTTCGTCAAAATCAATTCCCTCAACCTGGGAGTATCCTTGCACAACAAACCTAGCTTTATTTCTATTGACCTCCCCATGTTCATCAGTTTTGTTTTTAAAAATCCATCTTGTGCCAATCACCTTCGAATCTTTTCGTCTAGGAACAAGATTCCACACATCGTGACTCTTGAATTGGATTAGATCTTCTTGCATAGAATTTAACTAAAATGAGTCAGTAAGGGCATCATTAACATTTTTAGGTTCCTCAAAAGAAACATAACAAGAAAATTATGCCACTTGTCAAAGTTGGGATCTAGTTCTAACTGATTTCGAAGGATTACCGATAATGGTTTCAGTGGGATGATCTTTAGAAACCCAAGTGGGTACAGAGGAACTCTCAGGTGGCAATGAATCAGTATCATCTTGATGATCAGTGGGTAAAACAGGTTCGTCCTTATCAAATGTTACTGGTTGACTGTCACTTCTTCTAACACTCGTGTCATCTACAATTATATTAATTGACTCCATCATAGTTTTGTTCTATAGTTGAAAACATGCAAAGCCCTACTATTTTGGGAATATCCAAGAAAAATTCTCTTTTCTCACCGGGTATAAAATTTTGAAAGTTGCTCTCTATCTTTGTAGATATATCAGATACTATCGAAGGTTTTAAAATATTTCAAGTTTGGCTTTTTGTGGAACCATAACTCATAATAGGTTTCTTTGGAATTTTTTCTGAGGTAGATACGATTAATAATGTGACACGCAGTTTGGACATCTTCTACCCAAAAATATCTAGGGAGATTCTTAGCATGTAACGTAACCCTAGCCATTTCTTGTAAAGTCCTATTCTTACGTTCAGCTATACCATTATGTTACAGGATTTTTGTAGCACTAAACCCATGTTTATAGCCATTAGCTACTCAATACTAAGAAATTCCAGAGTCCTTGAACTCTCTACCTCTATCACTCCTAATTCGACATATCTGGGTATCCTTCTCATTCTCAATTTTCAAGATGATTCTTAAGAATTCATTGAAGGTATCGGATTTTTGTTTCATAAAAGCTACCCAAGTATATCTGGTATAGTCGTCCACTATAACTAGGATGTAAGAGTTTTCACATAACCTAATAGTTCTTGAGGGACCCATGAGGTCCATGTGGATAAGCTCTAGGGGTTTAGTGGTAAGGTAACTTTCTTGTGAGGGGATTTACTTATTTTGCCTTCCTGACAAGGTCCACATACAGGATTAAAAGAATTTTTATTTTTAGGTAAACCTCTAACTATCTCTTGGGAACTCAAACTTCTAAGGTTATCATAATTTGTGTGTCCCGTTATATTGTGCCATATATCAGAATCCTCTAATCTGGCAACATTATAAGATTCAGAATTGGGGATTACTGTGTAATAATTTTTGGGGTTTTGTTTCCTGTTAAAATACAATTACCTTTTTCATCAATAATTTTGCAATCATTTTTAGAGAAGGTAACTGAGTGATTAGAGTCACAAAATTGTGATATACTTAAGAATTGGCTTTTAGGCCTTTAACTAAGAAAACATCATTCAGTTCAGGAAGCCCTTGCTCACTCAATGTTCCCTTACCTATGATCTGAGATGAAACACCATCTCCAAACATCACACTACCTCCGAGAAAGTCTGTCTTGTTTTTCAATTTGGTTTCGTCCCCGATCATATGTTTAGAACATCCGGAGTCCAAATACCATCCAGTTGAAGTGCTTTGTGCCTTTTAAACAGAAATGATAATGTTGCACTTGAGTTGGGGTACTAGATCATCTTTTCTAATCCAAATAGGCCTAGTTTTAAAAAATTTGTGACCTTTTGATTTAGTAAAGGTTTGAGGGGTCTTTCTAAATGATTTTTTTCTTAGTCTTGGACCCTCCCATTTTCTTTTTAGAGTTAGAGTTGTTTGTGGCCTGTCAAGGAAGTACATAAGTGTTTCTTGATTTCCTAGAGTAGTTAAAATTTTGGTGGGTTGGGGTGTATACCTTTTTAGGAAACATTCATCCAGAGTATGGCCGAAAATATCGTAGTAGGAACAGTACTGATGAGTATAGTACTTGACTTTCTTACTAAAGTCTTTGAAAATTGGCTTGGATTTATTGGGCATAGTAGTCTAGCCGTCATTACGTTTAGGTTTCTGTCTTTGGTCTCTGGCAGAAGGACAAACGTATTTGGTCTGACTATTTGGTTTCAACTGTTGATTGTACTGATTATGTGTTGTTTGAGAGACATTGATACTAGGTTCACCTTTTTGAACATTTTGAAAAGTTTAGCCTTGTTTTATAAAAGTAACATTTTCAAGAGAAACTTTGGTCTTACTTGTATGCACTATTTCTCCAAATCCTAGGCCAGACTTATCTTCAGAGTCAAATTTGCTTCCAGTAACAATTTTTTAATAAGACTTGGTTTGTGTTTCAAAGAGTTGGCATTTTTTAAACACATTTGAAACTTTTTGTTTTGACTCTTCTAGTTCAATAAGGGTTGCCTTGTATTTTTGTTCAAATTCATGGTTCTTTTGAATCAAAGAATTTATTCTCAAGGTGTAATTCTCAATCTTAATCTCATGAGCAACACATTGGGCAGTATAATCTTCAGTGTTCTTCCTAATGGTTTGGTTAAGTATATCAATACGCTCACTTAAGGTTTTTATTATTTTTTATAGGCGAGCACTCTTCTTAACTGTTTTAGTGTATAACTCATGTAAATCAGGCAGGTCATCATCAGACTCACTATGTGCATCGTGTGAAGTGTCCCCTATATTTTTGATAGGTTATTTACTCACACACATGTTCAATTCGTCATCAACATTATCACTTTGACTCACACACAATCTTTCAGCAGTTATAGGAACAGAATTATCAATAATATCATTAACAACATCAACAGGCATATCAAGTTCATGAGCAGGCAAGCATGCATCATCATTATATATTATTTTAGCAAAGAAAGATATGCAGTACTCATTTATCTAGGTTGACTCAGTTTCATCCTCATCAGAATCACTAAAGTCGTCCCATGACTTACACATGTTGGCCTTGTTATTGTTATTAAAACTAGTTGGTAATTTACTAGCATAGTGATCGAGTTTACCACAACGATGACACTTAACATCTTTTATGTCAGGTTTAGATTTGTTGGGGTCATAATTCCTCCTATTGTCATAAGTGTGTTTGGTATTGTCTCTGTCATGAGGTCTGTGAGATTTATTACCTTGATAATTTGATTTACCATGTTTAGAGGCTACAGCATTTCTAAATTTCAAAATCTTTTTGAAATGCTTACTCAAAAGAGCTATTTCATTGTCAAGGTTTTCCAAATCACAATTTTCAAGACAGTCAGTGTCAAATTCTGTAGTGTTCAATTTAGGCAATGGCAATTTAGAAGAGAACACAACATTTGAACTAGAGGCTTTATTAGTCTCTCTGGTCAATTGCTTTTTGAAGTCTAGTTCCATTAATTTCTTTTTGAAGTCTAGTTCCAAATCTACAGTCCTCATTTTACTTCTAAGTAATTTAGGAGTCATATTAGGGTCATTCATTTCCTCAATAGCATATCTCTTATTGTCAAATTTAGATGGCAATAACCTAAGAATCTTTGAAATAATTTCCTTTATACTATAGGTTATACAATTTCCATGAAGTTTCGTAAAAATATCGGTAAACCTTATGTATAAATCGTCAAAGGATTCATTGTCATTCATAATCAGGGTGTTATATTACTGAATGAGCATTTCAGTTTTTCCAGCTTTGACACATTCATCACCCTCTTGAGCAATGACTAAAGTGTCCCATGCCTCATTAAAAGTAGAACATATGGATATTCCTTTGAATTCATGTTCGTTTATGGACATAAAGATGGAATTCTTTCCTTTGTTATTATCTAGAGACAATTTTTTCTCTTCCCTAGTAAATTCACTGAGAATTTTCTAAATCCTTATTGGAATCAGTGGCTTAAGTAGGTTTAGTAGGATGTTCAAACCCTGTTTCAATCATTTCCCAGACTTCATCACCCAAGGTTCCCTTGAATGAAAGCAACCATTCGCACTTTCCAGTACGAAAAATTATTTCCATCAAAGAGTGGTGGTCTGGATAGGTTACCTAACTTTTCAAACTTTTCTTCCATATTCAAAAAAATTTCCAGAAAGAAGTTTCGAAAATAATTTCTCAAGTTTCAGGATCACAAAAGGTGTTCCTGCTCTTCTACCAGTTGAAGAAACACTTTAGGGTTAAAATCTTGTTTACAAGATCAATAATAAACTGTTATAAGTTGTGTAAACTCCGAATAAACGTTTTGGGCAAAACTCTTTTCGAAAAACACAAGATGTGTTATAAAAGACTTTCTGAATGTATGGTTTGAATTTGATAGTTGGTTAACTTCTTTTTAATTTTTAATAAACATCTATTAAAGTTACCATGTAGTCCCAATCACAACAACAGTTAAGAACATTCAAAGAAATAGACACAGGAATTTTTAACGTGGTAAAACCCTTAAACAAGGGAAACATCCACGGTGCCCTCTACGTCACAACACAAAAATCCACTAGAATAAAGAATAAAGTTGCAACACTTAAGCAAACCACAAAGATCCTAACCTAAGTTCATAATGTACCTACATTAGATTCTCCACTCCAAAGGTAATTTGAATTGGACTAATCTTTTCTTGTTGTTTCTTTGCTTTTTCCTTGATCCCCTTCTCTTTGAATTCTGATTCCAGCAACTCGTTCTAAATCCAAGATTCTCATAACGAACCACATTGTCTAAGTGTTCGTGTGAGATAGTGCTTGAGATCTGCTACTACATGCAAACATGCTACTCACCCTCTCATGATTATACAGACAATCCTAATGAATTACAATCAGTTCTAAAATGATAGGTTATTTCTGAATCTTGATTTTTCAAGCCAAGACTTCTTGATCTTTTATTTATCCACAGATCTCAAGGATACCTTACTGAGAAGACAGTTCAAGGTCTTAAACAATTTCAGTATTTTGAAAATATTTTTGAAATTGTAAACCTCCAATTGAGATCCAAACTAGACTAAAAGTCTACTTTATTAAAACAGATTCAGACTTAACATGCAGAGACTAATTCAACAATTTTTGGTAAAAACTTCTTTTCAGATTTATTCCTTAAAACTTTAGGAAGAGTTCGTTATGTTCTTTTTATTTTTGTACACGTGTATTTAATAAAACATGAAATAGAAAACTAGAAACACACACAACTCAGTAGATCTGAAAATATTTTCAAACTAAAAGTTTTTATTTCAAAATTCGTTAAAATAGAGTAGATCTAAAATACTATATCTAAGAAGAGAAACAGAAAAATCGTGTGATGTTCTCTTTTAGAAAAACTCGGTTTCAATAATGAAACTTAAGTCTCTCTTAGAGATGAGTTCTAAGAGAATCAAAGATATGAAGAGGTCTTCAAACGAAAACTCAACACCAAAAACACAAAAACCCTAGAAGGATCTAACTCTCAAAAAGATTGGTTTTCTGGTGTATGGGACTTTTAGGTTTGGTGTTTGGTTTGGGAGAAAACACTTAGAGGTTTGAACTACGAACAAACTAGGGTTTCTTCTTTTTAATCTCTCTCTTTTCTTTCCCTATCTTCTCATTTCTCTCTCTTCTCTCTCTACTCTATCTTTTTTCTCATATTTAACGAAATGGCAAAAGTTTTAAAATGCTGAGGCTTGGGTCCTTTTTATACTAACAGAGGAAGGATCCAGAACATCGACCTCAATCCTGTGGCTGGGATTGAGTCTTGACCAATTGACTTTAATCCAATGGTTTAACACTCGCGGTGGGTTAAATGTACAAAGATTGGTTTAAACTGAGTTCACAAGGATTGAGTCACAACATATGCAGTACGTTGATAAGGTTGATCCAAGGGCTGAAAATGTGTACGAGTTTTGTGTCTAACAGAAAACACAAATCCAATCGATAGACTTCCAACACGTGTACGAACCAGATGAATGCAAAGACGTGCGTTTGAAAATAATTACAAAGGATACCTTGAATTCTCTAGCGCTTTTGGATTCTACCCAAGCAAATAATAAACAAACAAAATAAGTTTCTAAAATTGAAATTTTACCCACAACACTTTTAAAAATAATTTTTAACTAATTCAAAAATTATTTGAAAAATATTTAAAAATATATAAAATGATTTAAGTTGAATTAAATTGATTTTAAAATGACTTGAAGTGTTGAAGAACCATTAGAGCATATAGGTGATATAAATAATGCATAGTGTGTGTCCTATTTATGGTCTTAAGGATAGAAATAACCTTCCTTTGTTGATTCTCTTGGACATGATTTCTTATTTGAACTTGTACCTTTGAGGAGATGGAGTTCTCATAAAATCTAACCTATTTTGTCTAGATATCCAAACTAGTTGGAGCTCCTATATATGTAGACTCAAGTAAGTCAATATATAGTGTGTTCTCAATGGCATATTGTCTAACTTTAAGGAAGCAAGAGAATAAAAGCATAAAAACGTACCAAAGTCGTATTTGCATTCATATCTAATTAAAGTGTTTCGTTATAGAAGGCCTAAAATTGGTTCGACCAATTACATTGATATTTTTGATTTTTTGGTATTTATTTGAATCATTTTTCCTCAAACATAGGTGCATTTCTTGCAGACAATTACATTTCCCCAACCAATCGGTTCACCCCTAACTTGAAATCAGTTTCCCTTAGAGCATTCACTTACGACTCACCACTGACCTGAGCCAACCACTTCTCCAACTCCTCATTCTCTACAAAATAGCATTCCTTTTAGCTTGAATAGTCTTCAACTCCATTAGATAATTATACCATTAGACCACTAGCAGCCTCAACCTTTGGTTGAGAATATTGGGCTTGATCTTCAAAGAGGTTATTTTATTCTACCTCCACCCAGGTCATTATCTCAAGATAAATGGAGAGACAAAAGACTTTAGTTTAAAACTTTGTTAGTACATATGCTTCAATAGCGCTATGCCAAAACTGTTGGAGTAAGGCATTTTTAACCTAATGAGAAAACAAAAGTCAATAATGGACTCAAATGGAACTCTAGCAAAACTTTGAAGCAATTTCAAAGCTTTAGAGGTTTATAAGTTCTAACATGAGGGAGTTGGATGAGTTTAGACAAGAAACTATAGTTGTTCTTCATTAGAAAAGGGATACATTTTATGCTTAAATGGAGGCTTGAGACATCACATGTTGGAATTCTTCATAAAAAACATCAAGCTAATTAGGGGACTTCTTCATGAAAAACATCAAACTCTTTTGAAAAATATATGACTTCATATTATATTTTTTGAGTTAATTTTTTATCATTTGTCAAAAATCAACTTAAAAGGTTTTTGTGTGTCTGTCGTTGAATCATCACCACGCTGAAGATTTTCTTCGCTGCAGCGATGATCTTTCGTTCTCCGCGACTTTATCCAGATATTTCATCTCAGTTTTTCCTTGTGATCTCATTCTAGTTTTGCCACAATGAAGAAAATCTTTCTTGCAAGCATGCAACAACAAAGAGTGTCAAACTGGCGCAAAAAGATTCTTTTTGTAAAAGTTGTGCACATCTTTTTTGGTACTTGTACAATACAAAAATCTGACCATATATTTTTACCTTTTGCATCTTGTCACTTCATGTGTAAGTCTACAACTTACCAACTTATCCCCCCAAATTTCTCTTACTGTATTTTTTGTATATGTAACTTAGATGGAACTTTGGTTTTAACAAGTGTAAAATAAGTGTGATTTTGTGATTTCTTTTATGGACAAAATATTTTTGATAAATCTTTTCTTTCCACAAGAATCATTTTTGGAGATAAAAATCTTTGTAAGATAGAAACTTCTTTTGTGTTGAATCTCGCATTCTAAGTTTTAAATCTTATTTTTCTCTTCAATATATTCTTGAGATATTTTTAGTTTAAGTACTTATGAAATCTAAAAATATTTTGAAGTAAATTTTGGTTGTTTTAAAATCCTTTTATGGCTTGGAAAAGTATCTTTATAATATGTTCTTGTGTTATTTTTACATTTTACTCATCTCAAAAATATATATTTATGAGTTAAGCTAATATTTTCAAATACACTTACACTTTAGATTCTTCACACATCTCAGTAAGTGGTACTACATTCTTTGGGGGCTTCTTAACCTTGTTTCAAGATTTTTGGAACACAAATTTTATTTTTTACTTTAAAAGGAATATTATTGATTTTGGTTTGAAGAAGACATTGGTCTCAATCAAAATCGGTGGCGGTTGTGAAGCATGCTCCAGTTGTTGCCCATTGGTGAAATATATGGTGTGAAAAGACATTAGGCGAAAGTTATGCATTAGGTCTGTAAGACATAGTTCCCATTTGTAAGTCCTACCATAATTTATTTGTTGCTCTATAGGCCCGAGGTTTTTCAATCTATTGATGTTCATACTCATTCCCTCTATCCTAAAGTTAAAGCTCTAAATTTAAACTTTAATAACTTTTTATAATTTATTAATGAATTAGTTGAAGATAAGAAGGTAAATTTAATGGAGGATGAATGTGGGTCCGCATTGAAGAAGGGAAGAGATGATTTGGTATTCATTGTGGATACCTTGAAAGTGGAATTTCAAAATAGTCTTAATCTTAGTGCTAAAATTTTAAAGAATTTGAAGATTAATCTTTGGAACTATATTTAAACTACTATGAAATTCCTAGTAGAGAGACTATGAATGATGTGCCTTTGACCTCAAATCATTCATCTACATTTGATCATGATGATTGTGCACTTTTGTGATTTCACATGATTTTTGTATCTTGGTTGTGTTTATGACTATGAAATCTGCATCTAGAATTTAAAAGACTTGAAAGTTTATGATTTTTCAGCTTAATTTATCTTAACTATATGTCATGACTCGTCTCACTTACACCTCACTACATTTTGAGCATTATCTTATAAACTAAAGAACACAACATTTTTTAGCAATGCTTTATGGAATTTTCAAAATGTATGTGAATTTAAAAGGGTGCCATTCTAGCCTTATTACTTGTGAGATTTGTTTCTTGATGGTTGGAGTTGAAAATGCTACATTAAAAAATCATGAGGGATGATGTGCTAAGGGCTAAAACTATTGGATTGTGACAATTACCTTTGTTTGGAAATAGTTCCCAACTTTTAGTAATAAATGTGTGAAAGCCACCACATGTAAGATTTTTTTGAAGCGATGTTTCAAATATTTTATTTATCCAAACATTGAGTAACATCAAGGACATGAGACTTTATAAGGTTTTAACCAATATCTCTTAGTGAGGAAAAAAATTGTTACTTGAGGATTTTACTTTTTCAAGGAAAATGAGACTTTTTCAAAAAAAGTCATTTAAAGTTTGAGATTTGCAAGTAGAGATTATCTTTTGATATTTGATTTCATAGGACAAATGATCATATTTTTACCTTTAATTTTTGGACACGAGTTATATTATATGTTCTCTTTTTGAATTAACTTGAAACTTGATATAAATCTTTTATTTGCTAGTTGATTCTTCATTTAGAATACTTAAAATAACCATTAAACCTTGACTATGACATTTCATAACGCAAATGTTTCAAATTTATTTGTAAAGTCACTTTATTAAGTGGATCATGTGAGATTGATCACTTTGTCTCATTTTGAGTTATTCCTTGTTTCGAACACTCACTTTACGATTTTATAATTTGTGGTCAAACCCATGGCCAATGAATCCTTTTCGCTTTCATCGTTACACCAACAATCACGACCAACGAAGAGTTTCGCTACTTCGAAGTTAGGTTTAAATAGGCCTGTCACTTTCCCTTTTATCACTTTCCCCAAATCTCTCTCTCTCTCTCTCTACTTTTACAGAGCTCTCGGTCCTACCTCCATTTTTAGAGTTTTCCTAAGGATCTTTGGCTTATTCCTCCAAGTTTCTTCTACTAGAAACATCCTACAAAGAGTCTCTTCATCTTCTTTTCCTAGATTTGGAACTTTTTATTTTTTTTTTTGGCATTTATTTACATATTTAAGAATGTCTTGCTATTTGAATCTTTTTCGAGTTGTTCTACATCTCCGTCAAGAAATTATAGCTTTATCTTATAGTATTTCATGTATATTAGTTAGATTCCACGAATTTGACTATTATTACATGTTTTTACTCTATTTTGGGATTTGCTTCTGAGTTCGTGACATTCTTAGCATGTTGCACCAAGAGTTGAGACGCGCACCCATTTTGGACTCCATTTTTTTGCGTATATTTCATAAATCTATTTTTTTTTATGTAATTGAACATTTTTTAGTTACAATGCACAAAATTCCAAAATTTTCAAAGAAACGTCATTCCAATACTAGACCATCCACTCTGACATATCCTTTGCTATCGCGGTTCACAAACCAAGAATCCTATTCTAGGTTTGAGAACTTTAGATATTGTTCCATTTATTATGAAACTACTATCGATTAGGACTCTCTCCAAATTAATCATGATGTTGCCTGAATAGTGCCATTTATATTTACGCATTCTAGCACAATTGTGTTCGTTAAATCCTATATTTATGCTCATCTATTAGTTAACCTTTTTTCGATATATATATATATATATATATATATATATATATATATATAGAGAGAGAGAGAGAGAGAGAGAGAGAACCGATCTCTGGCGGGTGCCAGAGACGGACCATAGGAGCGGGTCTTTAAAAAAAACAAATGAAGAAAAAGTTTGATGGTTTAAAAAGTCAAAACAAAACAAAACAAAACTAAAACAATTATTTCTCTTACGTGGTCCCACCTTATCATCCTATTCAAACCCATTTCTCACTCTTTTAAAAAAAATCTCTTTATTTTGACGATTAGCACATTGACAGCACATATCTTACTTTTTTTTGTACTAAGAATAAACTTCTTCCATTTGTTTCACACTTTCACAACCCATTTGGACTCATTCATCTCCATTCATCCATCAGGTAGCTTTTCTTCCTTTGACATTCTCAAGTGTTATACCTTTTTTTTTTGTTAACTGTTATACGCCCTTTTGGGGGGGGGATATTGCTGTTTTTTTTTGTCCCCAAACCAATATTTACCATTTATGTTCCTTATTTTACTTATGAGATGATCTGATTTGTATTTTTTTTTTAATTTTTTTGTAAATCACACATAATATACTTGAAATCTTAAAAAAAAAAATTACAGAAAAAACATGTTAATTTACAATGGGATTTGTGTGTGTGTGTGGGGGGGGGGGGGGGTATATGGATTAAGTAAAATATATTTAAAAAAAATCTTTGAAAAAAATCACACATAATATACTTGAAATCTTTAAAAAAATCTAGAAAAAAATAGATCACGGATTAAGCAAAATAGATTTACACATGATTTTGTCTTCCAAAAAAAATATGTTAATTTTCTTTTTTAATAATATTTATTATTTGTATTGTTATTATTTATAGGTTTGATCTAAAATGGATAATGAGGAAATTGAGCAACAAAATGGAGAAAATTTACAATGGGATGTGGGAGGGGATATGGATTTTGAAATACAAAGTGAAGAAAGAGATTTGGAATACACTCCACAAGTAGCACCCGAATTGAAGCCAAAATTGCGTCAACAGTTTAAAATGGTGGAAGATATTAAAAAATTCTATAATGATTATGCGAGAGAATCTGGTTTTAGTGTTAGAAATTGGTCTGAAAAAAAGAGACGCGGAACTGATGAGATCATTAGGAAAGAGTTTGTTTGATGGAAACAAGGGAAAGGTAAACTTCTTGCCGACAATGAGGTGGAAAGGCGTCGGGGATCGGTGAAAGTGGGTTGTAATGCAAAACTTGCTGTTGTGATGTCCCAAAATGGTTTATATGAAGTTAGTGTTTTTGTTGAGGGTCATTGTCACCCATTATCCACTCCAAGAAAAATACATTTGTTGCATTCCCACCGCCAAGTATCTAGTGCTCAAAAATCATTGACTCAACAACTAGACATGGTTAATATTCCAAAACATCAACAATTTAATTTACTTGGGTTGCAAGCGGGGGGTTTTGAAAATATTGGGTGTACCCAACGAGATTTGTATAACCACTTTAGGGATAAACGCAAAGAGTTGAAGGGGCACGATGGGGATATGCTTCACGAGTACTTGTTATTAGAACAATCAAAAAACCCGTCATTTTATTTTAAGATTGAGGCAAATGATGAAAATAAAATTACCCATTGTTTTTGGCCTGATGCCACCTCGAGACACGCATACACTTTTTTGGGGGATGTGGTCATTTTTGACACAACATACAACACCAACCGATATGGTTTGATATTTGCGCCACTAATGGGGGTTAATAATCATGGTCAAACAATAATCTTTGCTTGCGCATTCTTGAGTGATGAGACCATTGATTCTTTTGTTTGGCTATTCAACATGTTTCTAAAAGCTATGCCAGGTGATTCTCCTAAGATGATAATAACCGATCAAGATCCCGCAATGACAAATGCAATTTCAAAAGCACTACCGATGACATTTCATAGATATTGTAGTTGGCACATTTTAACCAAATTTTCGGAGAAATTAGATTCGGTTAAATACAGTGCTTACTATAAGGAATTTTCAAATTGTATTTGGGGATCGGAGTTAATGGTTGAGTTTGAGGTGAGGTGGACGGAACTTGTTAACAAAAGTGGTTTGAATGACAATAAATGGCTAAACTCAATTTATCAAATCCGTTCAAAATGGGTGCCGGCTTTTGTGAACCATATTTTTTCGGCGGAAATGTCGAGTAGCCAACGTGCGGAAAGCTCCCACTCCTTTTTTAAAAAATATGTTTCAAAAAATATTTCATTGGTTGAATTTATGATCCAATTTGGGAGGGGTCTAATGCGTCAACGTCATGAAGAATTAATGGCGGATCATAAAGATTTCATTGAGAAGCCTAAGTTGAAAATCGTCCATGACTTTTTGATACATATGGTTGATGTGTACACAAATGAAATGTTCTATAAATTTCAGGATGAAATCTTGGATAGCTTCACGTATAAATTTGAGCTTGTTAAGGAAGATGAAAGTCATTGTTTGTATAAGATTCAGAATTCAAATATGCGGGTTATAAAATATGACAAGGTATTAGATTTCGCTTCTTGTACTTGCAAAAAATTTGAATGCTCCGGAATCCTGTGTCGACATGTTTTGGGGTACTTGCACAAAATGCATGATTATGAAAAATTACCGAACCAATACATTTTGAGTAGGTGGACCAAATCGGCAAAATCTGGGGTGGTAGTGGATGATATTGATTGTGAAATTATTAATGATAAATCATATCTATTAAAGAGGTCTCAATTAATTCAATTGGCATTAGATGAGGTTGATAAGGCCCTTACTAGTCAAGAAGCCACAAAGGTATATATCGATGGTTTGGCTAGTGTGCGTGAAAATTTAAATCAAATTATGGGGATGCATAGTTTTCATGCTTCGGGAAATGAGATGCCTAGTGTTCATGCTTCGGGAAATGTTAATTGCAATTACTACATTGAACCAAGTCAAGTGCGGGCTAAGGGGTGTGGTAAAAGGTTGAAAGGTGGTAAGGAGAAAGCATTGGGGAAGGCCAAAAGTTCGAAATCAAGAAAGTGTAATGGGTGTGGTTTGGTTGGTCAGTCGCATGATAAAAGAAATTGTCCAATGCTAACTAATATGTAAGTACTTATTTTTTTATTTATTCATTTACATTGTCTAGGCAAATAATGTAAGTACTTATACATTATTTATTCATTTACAATGTATGTAGGTATTCATCACGTCAAGAAGATTGTGAAGAGAGACAAAATGATGATAGTTATTCATCCGAAGGTGAATAGTACATTTTTTTACAAAGTACGGAGAAAAATTGAATATTATATATTTTTTACATAGTTGTCTAACTCTTTATGTTCGATTTCAGGAATATCATTGTAATTTTTATGGATGAAAAGGGATGCATTTTGGAGTTGGAAGAATTATGTTTTTTTAATTCGGATATTTTTATTTGGATGAATTTATTTGAATTTGGATGGATATTTTTTTTTTGGATAAATGTATTTGAATTTGGATGGGTATTTTTATTAAGATTAATTTATTTGAATTTGGATGAATGTATTTGGAAGGATATTTTTATTTGGATGATTGTATTTAAATTTAGATGCTACAACTCCATGACACGTCGTGTAATTTTTATGGATGAAAAGGGATGCATTTTGGAGTTGGAAGAAATATGTTTTTTCAATTCGGATATTTTTATTTGGATGAATTTATTTGAATTTGGATGGATATTTTTTTTTTGGATAAATGTATTTGAATTTGGATGGGTATTTTTATTAAGATTAATTTATTTGAATTTGGATGAATGTATTTGGAAGGATATTTTTATTTGGATGAATGTATTTAAATTTAGATGCTACGACTCCATGACACGTCGTGTAATTTTTATGGATGAAAAGGGATGCATTTTGGAGTTGAAAGAATTATGTTTTTTCAATTCGGATATTTTTATTTGGATGAATTTATTTGAATTTGGATGGATATTTTTTTTTTGGATAAATGTATTTGAATTTGGATGGGTATTTTTATTAAGATTAATTTATTTGAATTTGGATGAATGTATTTGGAAGGATATTTTTATTTGGATGAATGTATTTAAATTTAGATGCTACGACTCCATGACACGTCGTGTTATGGAGTCGTATTTTTTTAATACCATTGGCGCAGACCATTTTTTACTATTTTAAAAATAAAATTTTTACTATCTTAAAAAAATGGTCCGCGTCAGCGGAATGTATAAATGGTCCGGCAATTTTAGATGCAAGTGGAGTTGAATTTGGATGACTTGATTTCGAAGTTGGATGGACGTACTTGAATTTAGATGATTTACAGAGTGTCAAATGTTATAAGGCTTACAAATGTTAAGCAGGTTAACTTTGAGAAAAAATTGAAAAGAAAAAGTGAACAAAAGGTTAGGACATGGTACTGCTAGTCGTGAAAATAAAGAGAGTTTTTTTAGAAGAGTGAGAAATGGGTTTTGAATAGGATGATAAGGTGGGACCACATAAGAGAAAGAGTTGTTTTAATTTTGTTTTGTTTTTTTTTTACTTTTCAAACCATCAAACTTTTTCTTCCTTTGTTTTTTTTAAAGATCCGTTCCTATGGTCCGTCTCTGGCACCCGCCAGAGATCGGTTCTCTCTCTCTCTCTCTCTCTCTATATATATATATATATATATATATATACATACATATGCTTTGCAAATTTTTTTATCTTTTGTAGGTGTTGGAATGCTTAACGGAGCAATTGGTTGCGTTTTAAAAAAGTTATGTCGCAAGATAAAACTTCAAGGGAATTTTCGTAATTTTATACTTTTGAATTTTGATTTTGACTTTCCATGTATGTGTATCTCTTTGAATTATCTTCACGTGGCCTCAAACCACGCATTATTTCGAGTTGGTACGATGAAGTTATGGTCGATTCCGTGAGAGGTAACATTTCCATTTTGAAGCAAAAAAGTGGACTGAAAACTTAGCTTCGATCGATGATTCATCGATCGATCGACCATCCCAGATTTGCGATATTTAGATGCTTTGTAATTATTTTCTTTATATTTTTCCAACTTACTATAAGTAGTAATTTGGGTTTCATTTGTAAGATATCTAGTTTTTAGGATCAATCAGTGTAGTATTGAGAGCTTCTCTCCATTCTCTCTCCTAGGGTTTAATTTTAAGTTACTATTCACCATTTTCCTTATTTATATAAACTTTCATAGTTAATTCCTTGCTTTTTTAATTAGTTTTCTTCATTTATTTATTGCTTTTCATCTTGCTTTTTTTCACTCCATGTAATTTACCATGCTTTCGAGCTATGTTAAATTAGCTTAAGATTGTTGAACTCACCATGGAATAATTAGTTGCTTTGTTATGGTATGATGGATTAGGCTAGTTTAGATGGTTTAGGTTTTTCTTGGTTTTGCATCTAGGAAAGTTAATTGAGTATATCATGTATGCGCATTATTTACGACTTTCGTGTGCAATTTCGAGGATATATGTTGGTCAAGCTTTTAAAAGAATTTAGGGGATGACAACTCTAGGTTTTATTAATTGTTCAAATAAGATTTAATCTTGATAAACCGTTTATTTTCATATGACGGGTTATGCTAATTTTAACCCCTACTGAGGTATATAATTCTTATTATATAGTTACTCTCTTGTTGTTTAATCTTTTTAATAATTGTCTAGATTAAAAGTAGTTTAGTATAACTTAATTAAAACATCACCTTTTGCACTTTTATTCTAGAAGTAATAAATCAATAAAATTTTAATAAATATTCTCTGTGGATTCTATGTCGAGAATCGCTGTTATACTTATAAAATAAGTGTAGTTAAAGTTTAGTTTTTTTTGCATTGTGGTGGAAAATCAATCAATGTCGATGTCCTTACATGACCACTTAGTTTTCGCCCGATCAAATTAATACCATTGTCGGGGAGTGCTTTGTTTTATATTGTAATTGATTTAGTAATCGTAAATTTTTTTATATTTGTATTCTTTATTATAATTTGTTTTATAGACTTAGACATTTGAGCTCTAAGAACGCTTGATTTTTTGGTCACACGCCACTTTGTGGAGTTGCCATCGGGGTAAGAATGTCTTACTATAGTCTATTCGGTAATTGTGATGGTTATGGTAATGGTTCGCATTTGTATCGCAATGATAATTATCAAAATACCCCAAAACCAAAGACTTTTGGTGATTACATGCAAAGTCAAAAACTTGATACATCTAAAATGACTTTGGGTGAGACTTACCAAAGTCAAACAAAGGATTTGGGGAATGATAATCATGATTTTTATGATATTGGTTCATCAAAATTTTACATAAAAAATGTTGAAACTTATCGTAATAATAGTTCCCTGAACTATTATTGCAACAACTTTCAAAATTCTTATGGTGATAATTTTGAAAGTAGTTCCGAGAATAGTTCTCAAACTTTTTATTTTGAAGAATCCCCGCTCCATCTATGACATTGCGTGAGGGGATTCGCATTCTTGAGAATGAAAAAGCTTAAAAACTATTATCGGAAAGAAAATCATTGTTGGGAACAAGAGTTGGATGCATTATTCAAATCCAATGGTGATTTTTCTTCTGAGACTATGGAAGATGAGGAATTTTTTAAACCAAATGAGGAATCTGAGGTTCTTGAGCCAAAGATGCCTACTTTGGAACAAACCATTCTTCTTTTTTCCCAAGGCATAATGGAGAACAAAAATTGAAAGGATATGGAAATTTAATCACTTTGAAATGAAATGATTTCTTCTTTGAAAAAAAAAAACAGGAGGTTGAGACTTGTTCTTCACCTCAAATATTTGTAAAGGATAATTTCATTGAAAGTGAACCTTTCTTCTTCAAAATTCAATCTTCGAGCAATGATGAATCTTTAGACATTGAATTTATTTCCTCCCAATTTCCATTCATTCTTATCCGACCATTACAACTTTCCCAAGCATCAGTTGAACTATAAAATGTTTGATCCTTTTAATGATTTTTTTTTGCACGAGTTGCTTTCCGTGAAGGAGATTATGCCTCTATGTGTCCCACCTCTCATTCCAATTGAAAAACCTTTGGGAGGAAATTCTATTTTTCTTGGATCTCACTTGTACTTATCTCCTGTTCAATCTAAACCCCCCATCATCCGCCAATTTTTTTTTAATTAGAGATGCTTCCTTTTACCCGCCCAAACTATGTCTTCCGTTGCTCAAATGGAATTCTTATTTTTCAGGAGACCTAAACTTAAATGAGGGACCACCGCTAATCCCACAAAGTCAAATCGTTTTTTGGGTGGACCATCAAAAAACACAACTTCTAGTGTATAGTTAGTTAGAAGTTAAATTTCTTAGTGGTATATAATAGGTTGATTTTCTCTTTTTAATTAATTGTCTAGTGTAATTACTTAAAGTTTTAGATCTTATTTTTTGCTATGCTTGGTTCTAACATGTTTTATAGAATTAATGAGCTTGTGTTATCTGGGGATCTCTCCATTTTAGGTGGTATCTTTCGCTTCCTCTTTTTAACTTGTGTTCTTAATTCTCATTGAGGACAATGCAACGTATAAGTTAGGTGGTGTGGGCTATTCTTCCCATTCATTGATAGTTTCATTGATTTGATACATATTCTTCCTAACATGATTTTGTTGTTAAAAAAATGAAAATTTTCAATAATATTTGTTTTCTTTTTCCCCTTTATTGGGCCTTTTGCCCATGTTTTCGATGATTACTCAAATAAATGCCCGGTCCAATAGATAATTCAATGATGCATGTTCTCGATTTTAGAAGTTATTAGATTTTAGACCAAAAATCATTGATATTATGAAAAACTTAATGAATTAAACTTCAAACCCTTGAGCACGTGTACTTTTATTATTTAAGTGATTCGATTTAAGGTTTTTATAATCCGGTGATCTCTTGTTGCATTGTATATACTTACACCAAGTGAGTGTTGCGATTTTCTTCATTTGTGAGTGTTATAATATTACTATTTCCTTCTTTAAAATGTTAAAGTCGTCGTAAATCTCACTATTCTTTATTTAATCATTCATTAATTGAGCTCATTTTGATATACATTACTTGATCATGATTTTCAATGTTATTTTGACCCGAGAATCGCATAAAACTTAGGAAAAGGTCACAGTCCCTCTTTGTTAATTAAACCATTTTGACCTTAACCTCACCCTAACTATTTTCCTTGTCAACCCCTTTGATCCTAAATATTAACCTTTCATTTCAAAACCCAAAATCCCATAACCAACTCCACATTGGAATTTTAAAACCATATATACACCTTCCATAGCTTTGAAATGATACTTGGGATTTAATATTGTTTTTACAATGTGGTTGCAACTAGTCATATGAGTACTTTTATTTTCGAGAAAAAAGAAAACAAAAGAAAAAGTGAGTGAGAAAAAGAAAAGAAAAAGAAAGTGATTGAAAAAGAAAGAATCCCAGTTTTATGATTTGAGAATAATAATGAAAATTACACTCCAATTTTATATCCATTTCTTTATATGGAAATTATATTTTAATTTTAAAATTTCTCGAGAATTTCCGTTGTCCCAAGTATTCTCCCCGAACACTTTGAATCTTTAAATATCTTATTTTTTCATACACCCTAGTTTGACTTAAGTTACAACCCTTGAAAGTCCTATTTGATCCTAGAGTGAATGTGATCCAAAAGTCATAATTGTTGCGATAATTTGTTAAAGAATATATCACCTCACTTAATGAGAGGTATTATTTCATTGATATTACAATTTTTAATCTTATATATTTCATTGTTCATTAATGACAAGTGTGTGGCATTGTTTCTTTTTACATTTACTCATTATGTCTGCAGGCCTCACGTGTGTTACACCCCATTCGTAGTGTTTTCATTTGTTCATTGTGATCACCGGAGAGGTTTGATGTCATGCGCGCTTTTTTTGTTCATTCAGATTATAAATATTTTGCCAAATCATATATTTTTTTCTTGTGCTCGTTCTTCCTTCCACATTTAAGGATTCAATTGTGATGAAGTTATTCTAATAATGTTAATGATTACAGACTATTGAGTAAATTCTCAATTGTTTTTTAAATAACTTATTTAAATCCTTTTCATTATTGTTGAGCTTGTCTTGTTTTTTTTTAGACATACTTTTGATTAAACTTGATGTTTATGAGTTTCATCCTTGAAAACTCTCATGAGACAACACTCATCCACCAGGAAACCAGGGGTTTAACGGCTTATTGCATTCACTACATGCAATCATGCATTGGCAAAATGGAATTTTTCCTTTGTACATATCTATTTTTTGTTTATCTCTCTTTGTTTTGTTGGTTCTCATTTTGTTTCATCGCTAGGGACTAACCATGTCTAAGTTAGGGTGTATGATTAGTCACAAATATTATATATTAGGGACCATTATATTTATGCTTTCTAGCACAATTGTGTCCATTAAATCCTATATTTATTCAAATCTATTGGTTAATCTTCATTTTCAATATATATGTGTATGTATGCTTTTAATGTTTATTTGAGCTTTTGTATGTATTGGAATGCTTAACGGAGTAATTGGTTGCATTTTGATAAAGTTTCGTCACAAGATGAAATTTCAAGGGAATTTTTGTAATTCTATACTTATGAATTTAGACTTTGGCTTTCCATGATTGTGTAGATCTTCGAATTATCTTCGTGTGGCCATAAACCGCGCATCACTTCGAGTTCGGACGATGAAGTTATGGTCGATTCTGTAAAACGTAACATTTTCATTTTGAAGCAAATAGTGGATGAAAACTTAGCGTCAATCGATTAATGTCGATTGATCAACCCTTGTGAGTTTTTCAAAGATCTTAAGGAAGTGGGATGGATTTTGAATCACCGATCGATTGATGACTAATCGATCGATCACCCATCCCAGATTTGTGATATTTCGGTGCTTTGTAATTCTTTTCTTTCGATTTTTCCAACTTACTATAAGTAGTATGTTGGGTTTTATTTGTAAGATATCTAATTTTTATCTCTTGTTTTAGGTTAGATTAATGTATTATTGAGAGCTTCTCTCCATTCTCTCTCCTAGTGTTATAAGCTACTATTCACCATCTTCCTTATTTATATAAGCTTTCATAGTTAGTTCCTTGCTTTGTTAATTAGTTGTCTTCATTTATTTATTGCTTTTTTTCTTGCTTTCTTTCATTCCATGCCATTTACCATGCTTTTTGGTTAAGTTAAATTAGGTTGAGATTATTGAACTCACCGTAGATTAATTAGTTGCTTTGTTATAATATGATGGACTAGGTTGGTTTAGAATGGTTAGGTTGTTCTTGGTTTTGCATCTGGGAAACTTAATCGAGTATATCATCTATGCGCCTCATCTTCGACCTTTCGTGTGTAATTTCAGGGATATTTATTGACGCCAAAATTAAAGAAAGCTTTTATGAGAATATAAGGGGTGACAACTCTAGGTTTTATTAATTGTCCACATGAGATTTAATCTTGATAAAACTTTTCTTTCCATGTAACAGTTTATGCTAATTGGCCCGTAGTGAGGGATATAATTCTGATTCTATAGTTTTTTTTTTATTTAATCTAGTTTTGGCAATTGTCTAGATTAAAATTAATTTAGTATAACTTAATTAAAACATCGTCGTTTACACTTTTATTCTAAAGTAATAAATCAATTAAAGTCTATACCCAGACTTGTCGCTATACTTATGAAACAAGTGTAGTTAAAGTATAGTTTTTTTTGCATTGTGGAGGGAAACCAATCAATGACAGTGTCCTTAGACAATCACTCAGTTTTCTCCTAATAAAATCCTTGAGTATTTTTTAGTAAATGAGTTGGCTTATGGTTGGGAATAAAGGTGTGGACAATGAAAACTTTTACCCCGATTTGGTTCGTGAATTCTACACTATGACAACTTTCTGACAACTAAGACATGTTTCGCTTCGGTTGTTCGAGGTATTCCTATCACGATCACTCCTACCATATTTAGAGAGATTTTTGGTTTCCCTATTATCCACAATCCTAATTACCCGTATAATGTTAATACTAATCCAAATGAGAATGAAATTGTTAATTAAATCACCGATGGAAAGATAACTTTTGCACACCAAAAGGCTTTGGAACAAAATGAATCTCACACATTTCTATTATCTTATCCACATCATCTTCTCGACAAATATCACCCAAAACTCTCATCACTATTCCATTCTGACCTCTATTTGCAAGCTTTTATATATTGTTAGAATGGGTGTATCGTTGGATTTGGGTGGCTTGATGTACAAATAGATGGTGGAAGGTATCAACAACAAAGATAAGGCTATTTTATGGGTGTTTAATCAATCGCATGATTTTGGCGATGAATGTTCATATTATTTCAAATGAGAAAAAGATCTAGTCTGGAAAAAGTATTACCTATCAAACCTATAGTAATGGGAAAAGGAAGTTGAACAAAATACCACCACCTCAAGAAGTAGATGAAGTGAAAGAGGCATTTGTCCATGAGTAATGCGGTGAACCTTCTCAGACCAATCATAGAGCTATGCCACCCCAGTACTCCAGTGACTCTCCTATGCTCGATGATCAGGTCACTCAAATTTCAGATGGGGTTGCGGATATCTTTCGTCCAGATATTGTTTCCACTCATCTAAACATGTCCCAACAGTTTGCCTCGATCAGACACGGAATGTGTTTTAGACTTCGGTCTTTACACAGATGGATTTCATGCGTAGATACGTTGTGGATCTTCGCACCAAGGTTCATCTACTTCGCTCTTATCATCGGTATTTCGATGATGGTGATAACGAGTAGGTGGAGGTAGTGATTATTTATTTTGATTGTGATCTTATTTGTTTTTTATTTTTATCCATCTTTTATCGATCATGGTTCTTTAAATTTTATTGATTTGTGTTTGGATGCATTTGGTGGTTTTTATGTCACTGGTTTGGATATTTTATTTTTGGACTTGGTGACTTTAGGTTGTCATCTTTGGCTACTTTTTATACGGATGTGTGTGAGTAGGTTGGAGTAAGGATTTTGGCGAAAGCTATCATAGCTTCTTTGGACATCCTTGTGGCATTTTATATGTCATTTTATAGTATGGGATACTTTGGATTATCTCTTCATTATCTAGCATGTGTTCTTTAGCTCATTTTATTATGTGTTTTTATTTTACATAATATGGATTATTTAGGTCATTTATTCATTTTATCATATTATTGTCGATTACTCCATGATATGTACTTGTTGACTAGCACATATGACTTGTGATATTTACTTATAATGCACTTGACTAGTACATTTGTGTATTCATGCTCTAGCTTGGTTATATTATCTTGCTATCTCTTTAGAAAAATTTGAATTACATTCCTTGGGAAGCATATAGTATCTTTATTTAATTTTAAATAAAAAGACTCATTATATGATCCTTGTTAGCACACTTGCTTGTTTTGATATTTCTTTACCTCTGTAAATTCCGTGACAAAAGTGGGAGAAATATTAGATTAAGAGGGAGTTCTAATAATGAACATGTATTGATATGTTTCATCAGAAACTAAAATAAGATGGTGTATATATTCAAGAAATGAAGTACATTTTCTTAATATTGTTTATAGCGCTAAGATATTTTCATTTTAGAACTTGAATACACACATTTTATATTTAAACTATTCATTACAGTGGTATCATTATCTCTTTCGTTTCGAATGTATGATAGTTTAACAAGTGCAAGATTTCTTCACGATTCGTGTTTTGCAGATTTGTAGTATATGATAATATTTTGCCTTTGTCGGGCATATTTTTTATATCCTAGCTTGATAGACTCTCCTATAAAACTTCTAATATTCTTTTTGTACATTTTGTCACAAGATAAACAAAGGGGGAGGTTATAAAAGTATGCATTGACTCATGTGCCCCGATAGGACTAGATAGTCTTATTTCGCTGACAAATATACCTTAAGTCTTGTCCTTGAGGTTGTTACGGCAAATCTTCATGCAAATAAACCGAATGGAGATCCTCATCCTTGATACGTATCCATTTATACCACTCTTGGGGAGACAAAAGGATAGTTAGACTCATAAACTTTAATCACGCTAGTTCTCTTTTATAAAAATCATTTTTGTGTGTGTTTGTTTGCTTTGATATGGCTTCTTTAGACTAGATTTATATAAAATTGAATAAAACACTTTTGAAAAATATATGATTGCATTTCATATGTTTTGTGTTTTTTTATCATATGTCAAAAACCAACTTAAAAGGTTGTTGTGTGTCTGTCATTGAAGCATCGCCACGGTGAAGATTTTCTTCGTTATAACGTTGGTATCTCGCTGGTCACGCCTTTATCTAGAGATTCATCTCAGGTTTACCTTGTGATCTCATTGTAGTTTTTCCACAACGAAGAAATTATTCACTATTGCGCCGCAATAGCAAATAGTGTTAGTCTTGCGCAAAAAGCTTCTTTTTGTAAAATATTTTACACATCTTTTTCGGTACTCGTGCAACACTAAAATCTGACCATATCTTTTTATCTTTTGCATCTTGTCACTTCATGTGTAAGCCTACATACCTACTTATGCTACAAAGTTTCTTTTACTATCTTTTGTGCATATGTAACTAAAATGGAACTTTGTTTTCAACAAGTGTACAAGAAGTGTGATTTTGTGATTTCTTTTATGGACAAAATATTTTTGATAAATATTTTATTGCCATAAAAATCATTTTCGGAGATAAAAATATTTGTAAGATAAAAAGTTATTTTTTGTTAAATCTTGCATTCTTCCAAGTAATCTTATTTTTCTCTTCATTATATTCTTGAGATATTTTTAGTTTAAGTCCTTGTGAAATCTAAAAATATTTTGAAGTAAACTTTGTTTACTTTAAAATCGCTTTATAGCTTGGAAATTGTTTGTAATTTGTTCTTGTATTATTTCTAGATTTTACTTATCTCAAAAATATATATTTTTGAGTTAAGCCAATATTTTCAAATGCACTTTCACTTTAGGTTCTTCACACACCTCAGTATGTGGTATTACATTCTTTGGAAGCTTCTTAACCTTGTTCCAAGATTCTTAGAACACAAATTCCGTCTTTTACTTCAAAAAAATAGATTATTAACTGCGGTTGGAAGAATACATTGGTCGCGATCAAAATCAATAGCGGTTCTGAAGCATACTCCAGTTATTGATGCATTCCCATAGGTGGAAGATATGGTGTGAAGGCACATTAGGCGGAAGTTATGCATTATGTCTGTAAGACGTAGTTCCCCTTTATGAGTCCTACCATAGTTCATTTGTGGTTCTATAGGCCTGAGGATTTTTTTGTTAGTGATTTTTTCTCGTACACCTTGGTGTTGTGTTATATTGTTTACCTTTCTGCACTTAGAATAAGTCACCCAATTAATTAAAGATAAAATTTGGGGTAATCTACTTGGTAAATAATTTGTCAAATAGACCTTAGGCTTTGTGATTCGTATCGAATATTGCATGTTTTCGCCTTACGGTCTTTAATGCCTATATTTATGCTCATTAACCATAAAACCTTGGATTTGGATATATACATGCTTTGCAGGGGTTAATTGTACTTTTGTAGGTATTGGAACGCTAAAAGTGAGGATCCGTTGCATTTCGGATAAGTTTCATCATCGGATTCTACTTCAAGGGCATATTAGTCATTCCACATTTCATCTCTGGCTCATGGAAATTCCACTAATGCGTAGTTCATTGAGTTAGCGTCGCGTGGCCGCAAACTGTGCGTCGTTTGGAGTTCGGATTAAGAAGTTATGGCCATTTCCATTTGCAATATTTTCCCCCTCTTCATGGACCAAACAAGGCTGAGAAATAGAGTGTCGGTCGACCGCGATTTGAGATTTTGTTGTGGAAAGGAGACAGTGTGCTTTTAATTGAAGGCGCGATCGACCGGCCCCCTGACCGCGGTCGACCGCGTATAGCAGATATTTTGCTCTTGTTTTCTTTTCTTTTATTTTTCCTTTATTTCTTTTCCACTTACTATATAAACCAATTCTTGGTTTCTATTTTCATTATCTTACATTTTACATTAATTTAGGGTTTGTCTTGAGAGCTTTGCCCTACTCTCCATTTTCTTTGGGTGTTTTACCCATTTTTATGTATGTAAGTTCATTAATATAGTTGCCTTCCTTTCTTTACTTGCTTTGTAGTTAATTTACATGCTTTCTAATTAGGTTTACTTGCTTTCATTTATTGCTTTCTAGTGTATATTTATTGCGTTTATTTACCGCTTTCTTTTATCGCATTTTTACCATGCTTTCTAGCTAAGTTAATCTAGGTTGTGTCGAATTGAACTCACCTCGGGTTGACATGTTGCTTTGCTTTGGTGATGGAGTTTACGGGTCTATTTCGGGTGGGTTGTCCTAATTATTACGCCTAAAAGATTTGACGGGGCATATCATGTATGCTCCGTGCTTATGACCTTACGTGCGTAATTTTCGGGGTATTTGTTGACGCCAAAATCTTATTAGGCTTTTATGCGAATTTAGGGGCGTGACACCCCTTGATTTAATTAACTGTCGAAACGAGATGCACTCGTAATAACTCGTCGACCCATGTAACCATTTTATACTAATTAACTCGGGTGAGGGATATTTGACGCAACCTATAGTTTTTACTCTCTTTGTTAGTTTAGCTTTATTTCGCTCGCCTAGATTAATATTTCCCCTTTTATGCATCTTTTCCCTTTTTGTGTATAATCACCTTTTACGCTTTTATTTAGGAATACTAAGCCAAATAATATTCTAGCAACTCGTCTTTGTGGATTTTCGATACCCGGACTTGGTCGTTATACTCACCCATTGACTGTAGTCATAAGATTAGGTTTTTTGTATAGTTCAGGTGAGCCGAATATAAAACAACCGGCGCGTAGGTGACGCTCGCGTCGCGGAAAAACCCTGCCTATCAAAATGGCATCGTTGTCGGTGATGAGTTTGTTTTAGAATTTATTTGATTTAGTATTTCGTAGTATTTTCTTTCTATTTGTATTTTTTACCTAATATTTTTTGTAGGACTTCTACATTTGAGCGCCAAGAAACGCTTGAATTTCCTGCGCGCATCTACTTTGTGGAATTCACCACTTCGAGCTATTTTGGGGGTATGCATGTCTTATTCCAATTCTTTCGGTAATCATTATCATAATTCTCAAAATGCCCGTAATCGTATGACTTTCGGTCAATACTTAGAGTTCCAAAAAATTACAAATTCACAAATGACTTTGGGCGAGTATAATGAAAGTCAAAATTGGGGTTATTGGAATTTTGATGATGATGATAATGATTTTGGGCCTCTAATTCCTTATAATAGGAATTTTGAAACGAATTTCAATAGTTTTCAAAATTCCTATAATAATGAGTTTAAGTTTAAGTCTGATGGTGATTTTCAAAGTTCGCATTTTCAAGTATCTGCTCCTCGGCCTATGACTGTTGGCGAGGGCTTGCGTATGCTTGAGAATGAGAAACTTGAAAGTCGTTATCGGGAAGGAAATCATTGTTGGGAACATGAGTTGGATTTATTATTTGAATTCGACGATAATTTTTCTTCCGAGACTTTTGAAGTCGACAAATGTTTTGAACCAAATGAGGACTTTGTACCTACTTTGGAACAAATCATTGTCGACTTTACTCATTGCATAATATATATTGAAAGTGAGGATGAAAATGACGTAATATCTATTTGCAATGAAATGATTTCTTCTTTGGCCCCCAAAGAAGAACATTTCATTGAAAATGATCTTATTTCTTTCGAAACTCAATCTTCAAGCGATGATGATGCATCTCTTGAGTTTGAGTTTCTTTCCTCCCCATTTTCATTTTCTGTTATCACAAGTACCCGATGATTCGGTTTCAAACTTTAATGTTTTAAACCTTTTCGCCGATGAGGAGCACTTTCTCGAGTTGCCTTCCACGATCGCATCTTTGCCTTTGTGTGCGCCACCTCCCATTCCAATTTCAAAATCCTTGGGAGGATATTTTGCATTTCTCGTCCCCCACATGTTTTTGTCACCCTATCAATCCAAATCCCCCATCGTCCCTCCAAAACTTTTAATTGACGATGGTTCATTTCTTCCGCCTTACACATGCCTTTCGTTGTTCAAACGAAATTCATATTTTTTGGAAGGCATGCTTGAGAGTGAGGGTACACCGATTATCCTCCAAAGTCAAATCATTTTCATAGTGGACCCTCAACTATTTAGACTTCTAGTGTACAGTTAGTGTGAAGCCTAAATAGTAGGTTGTATATAGTTAGCTTTTTATTCTTTCTTTCTTTTTATCTTTTCTTTCTTTTAATTTAGTCTAGTGTAATTAGTTAACTTTTTGTTATTTGTTTTTGCTATGCTCGGTACTAACTTGTTTTGTAGAATCTTTGGACTTGTTCTTATGGGGACCGCTCCAATTTTGGGTAATATCGCCCTTTTCCTTTCTTTAACTTGGTTCTTAATTCACATTGAGGACAATGTCAGGTTTTAAGTTAGGGGGTGTGGGATATTCTATCCATTTCTTATTTAGTCCATGTTTTTGCTCACATGTTAGTTACTTAGTATGCTTTTCTTAGAAAAATTCAAAAATTTTAAAAATATTTTCTTTCTTTTTTCTCCTTTGTTGGGCATTTTGCCTTTGTTTCCGACGATAAATTTCAATAATTGTCCGATCCAATAGACAACCCAATGATGCTTGTTCTCGATTTTAGAAGTTATTAGACTTTAGCCTCAATTATTGATATTATGAATAACTTCATGAATTAAACTTTAATCCCATGAGCACATGCGCTTTTCTTGTTCTATTTATTTGGTTTAAGATTTTTATAACTCGATAATCTTTTGTTGCATTGTATATACTTACACCGAGTAAGCTTTGTACCTTTCATCGTTTGTGAGTGTATACACTATTCTTTACTCATTGAAAACGTTGAATTCGTCGTTAATATCTCTATTCTTTCATTTGATCGTTCATTAACCGAGTTTATATCTTGAAATGTGTTACTTGAGCATGATTTTCAAAGTTTGTTTTAACTCAAGAATTGTGTAAACTTTATGAAATTATCATAGGCCATCTTTGTTATATCACCCATATAGCCTTGACCTCACCTTATATATCTTCCCTCGTCAACCCCTTTGAGCCTAAATATTAGCCTTGCGTTTCATACCCCCAAATCCCATAACCAACTCCAAATTGGAGTTATACACCATACATACACCTTCCATACCTTTGTTTGGAATGTTACTTGGGATTGAATGATGTCGGTTGCAATTTAGGAATGTGAGAGGGAGAAAAGTAAAGAAAAGAAAAAGTGAATAAAAAGAGAAAGCAAAAAAGCAAAAGAAAACAAAAGAAAAAAATGAGAAAAAGAAGAAAAGGAAAAGAAAGAGAAGTTTGTATATATTGTATATAGTTCAATAAGCTTTGATTGCTCTCCAAATGTTATATCCAATGCCTTGTTTGGAACTTGGTTTCCACTTTTGTTATTGCCCGCATTCTTCCCATTATTCCAAGTTTTTATTTTCAAACACTTTGAACCCGTACATACATATCCTTCGTTTCGTACCATAGCCTAGCCTGCATTACAACCCTATCAAGTCCTATGTGATCTTAGGGTGATTTAACTTAAAAGTTGAAATAGTTTTGATAATTTGTGAAAATGCATTTCGCCTCCTTTAATGAGCGATATATTTCATTGAGATTACAGTTTTTTCATTTTATATATAGCGTTCTTCATTTGTGACATGTGTGCGGCCTAGTTTCCATTTACATTTACTCTTTATGCCTGCATGTCACGTGTGTTACCTCCCTATTTTGAGTGAATTCGCTTGATGAGTGTAATACCCGTGAGGATTGAATATATGCTTGCTTTAATTTTTATCTGGTTTATATAAGTTTTTTCCAAATCACACTTTGCATGTGCTCGCTCCCCTCCCATATTTTAAGGCTTCAATTATATGAGGTGCATTCTATAATGTTAATGATTTGGACTTTTGTGTGAATGCATTCACTTTGCTAATAATGCGTATGAAATCTTGTTCGCTATTTTTGTGCTTGTCGCATGTTGGTTTGGGTATATTTTGAGGAAACCATATGATGTTTATGGGTTTCATCCCTGAAAACCCTCACGAGACAACACTCGTCCACTAGGGTAACCTAGGGGTTTAACGGCTTATTGCATATCCTAAATGCAATCGTGTTCCCTACGAAAGTGGCATTTATATTTCGATGCATATATACGTCTTGTACTGCCTTCTATGGACTGGTTTTGTTTGTTTCATCGCTAGGGACTAGCGATGTCTAAGTTAGGGGGTATGATTCGTATCGAATATTGCATATTTTCGCCCTTTATCTTTATGCATTCTATCACTTTAACGGTCCTTAATGCCTATATTTATGCTCATCAACCAGACAACCTTGGATTTGGATATATACATGCTTTGCAGGGGTTAATTGTGCTTTTGTAGGTATTGGAATGCTAAAAGTGAGGGTCCGTTGCATTTCGGAGAAGTTTCGTCGTCGGATGCTACTTCAAGGGCATCTTAGTCATTCCACATTTCATCTTCGGCTCATGTAAATTCCACGAATGCGTAGTTTGTTGAGTTAGCGTCGCGTGGCCGCAAACGGTGCGTCGTTTAAAGTTCAGTTGAAGAAGTTATGGCCATTTCCATTTGCAACCTTTTCACCCTCTTCATGGACCGAACAAGGCTAAGAAATAGTATCGGTCGACCGCGGTTAAAGGCCCGATCGACCGCGGGTTAAGATTTTTCCTTGGAAAGGAGAAAGTGTGCTTTTAATTGAAGGCGTGGTCGACCGACCCCCTGGCCGCGGTCGAACGCGTATAACAGATATTTTGCACTTGTCTTATTTTCTTTTCTTTTTCCTTTATTTCTTTTCCACTTACTATATAAACCAATTTTTGGTTTCTATTTTCATTATCTTACATTTTACATTAGTTTAGGGTTTGTCTTGAGAGCTTTGCCCTACTCTCCATTTCCTTTGGGTTTTTTACCCATTTTTATGTATGTAAGTTCATTAATATAGTTGTCTTCCTTTCTTTACTTGCTTTGTAGTTAATTTACATGCTTTCTAATTAGGCTTACTTACTTTCATTTATTGCTTTATAGTGTATATTTATTGCGTTTATTTATCTCTTTCTTTTATCGCATTTTTACCATGTTTTCTAGCTAAGTTAGTCTAGGTTGTGTCGGATTGAACTCACATCGGGTTGACATGTTGTTTTGCTTTAGTGATGGAGTTTACGTATCTATTTTGGGTGCGTTGTCCTAATTATTGTGCCTAGGAGATTTGACGGGGCATATCATGTATGCTCTATGCTTACGACCTTGCGTGCGTAATTTTTGGGGTATTTGTTGACGCAAAAATCTTATTAGGCTTTTATGCGAATTTAGGGGCGTGACAACCCTTGATTTAATTAACTGTCGAAATGAGACGCGCTCGTAATAACTCGTTGACCCATGTAACCATTTTATACTAATTAATTTGGGTGAGGGATATTCGACGCAACCTATAGTTTTTACTCGCTTTGTTAGTCTAGCTTTATTTCCCTCCCCTAGATTAATATTTTCCCTTTTATGCATCGTTTCCCTTTTTGTGTAAAATCACCTTTTACGCTTTTATTTAGGAATACTAAGCCAAACAATATTCTAGCAACTCGTCTCTGTGGATTTTCGATACCCGGACTTGGCCGCTATACTCACCCGTTGAGTGTAGTCATAAGTTTAGAGTTTTTTTATAGTTCAGGTGAGCTGAATGTAAAACGACCGACGCGTAGGTGACGCTCGCGCCGCGAAAAAACCCTGCCTATCACTTTGCCTTTGTTACTCTTACTTGAACTTAAAAGAAAACCATATCATTTTATTGACAAGAGATTTTATTTGGGTACCATTCATCCATCTCGATTTTAATCACACACATTCTCGTACCCATTATAGCCACTCTTCACCATCCAACCATTTGGGCCAAGCCCTAAAGAAGGGGGAGGGTGTTGTGATGAAGGTAAAATCTTGAATGGGAAGAGTTTGTTCCCCAAACCATGGATAATAAACAAAGAGTTTCTGAGGAAGTTCATTTCAGAAAATGGAACCCACGGTGAAATGGGACAGTTGAATGGGGAAAATAATCTCTCCAACGAAAATGGAGCTATTAACCGTAATCTCTTCAATAAATTTTTCAAATTGGCAATAAGTATATAGGGTTTTCGAGCTGGAAGCCATAGATGGTAAAGAAGTTGGGAGAAAGAGAAAGTATAGCAGAGAGTTGAAAGAATCTTGGAAAAAGAAAAAATGAATGGTGGAAAAGTAAGATAAGCTAAAGACGGTCCTAAATATCTTAAAAATACATTTGAAATGAAAATATAGTACAAAGAAAAAGCCAACACGTTTCTTTAAAGATTATCCCACCAAAAAGCAAAGTATTGGGAAATGCAGAAAGCAAAAACGCCTTTATTGGCTCAATCGATTAAACACCCACATGATTAAACTGACGACTTATTAGTGCCCAAAGATACTAAAATCAAGTGATGGGGGTCCCCAATATTGTCAAATACATTGGTTAAAGGTAACAACCAAAAAAATGAAACATTTTTAGTTCTAAAAGTAAGAAAAATATATAAGTACATGCAACATACCAAGTTTGCTTTCAACATAAAATACTCATCAAATTGTTAAAGTTAATATGATGCCACAATTATAAATTAGTTTGATTAATATTAACCATCAAAATGAATATAAAATGTGGCACAAATAGTAAGATAATACATAGCACATTGGCAAAGGCACAAGACTCTAGAAGTTAATCGAATCATAAAGTAATTTTTTCATTGATTCTAAAAGTTGGGGATTGCAAAATTGGGAAAAACGTAACATTACTTTCGTTGGATTGAAAAGTAATGAGGAAATGAATAAGTTCCAAATTTGTGGAATCTGTCCCACAAATAATTGATATGCCTTTACTCTAAATCCAAATAGTCCTTATGTTCATCCATTTTAAGCAATGATTCGTGATGTTGGAAACTCTGAAGCGCCTTTTGTGCTTTTTCCTTCATTTCCCTAGCTTTGAGGGCGATTTCTTCCGTCAAAAGAATGTCCAAGCCCTAATCCTGTGGATCACCTTGTCCATTCAGATAAACATTTTCAAACTCTTTCTAATGCTCCAAAACCCTACAAGATGTGGTACGAAAACATCATAAACAGTAGTTTGTACCTTATAGTCATCTAGTTCAGTAAATAGTTGACCTACCCTTTCAATGAAAGATGGATGGTTTTTAAGGAAAAAGTAAATATGGGCCTTAGGAATGGTAGGAGAGTTTTTAAAGTTCTGAATGAACATACATGCCCAAATAAAATTATTTTGGGCTTGTCCTTTCAAGAAAACATAAGGGATAAGGTGGGAGAAATCATGGAGACCTTCCAAATTTTTGTTAACATCACTGGAAGTGGAAAGGAACTATATCAACGGACGACCAATATCCAAGCCATCTTGGGCATATTACTCCAGATCACGAATTAGATCCCATGTTGGCATGTATGGCTAGATAATTAGGTCGAAAAGAGGAGCACTAGAAAAGGTGGACTCATTCACCAAAGCTTTGAGGCAACCCAAGTTAAAGATATCTTCAGAAATGATAAAATAAGTATGTATACAATTGAAAATGAGATGGTATGAGAGGTGTATAAAAGTGTGGCGGATGGACACAACAATGTCATACGTAGGAGACGTGTAAGTGGCACTATGCTAGGCGAACAAAGGGATCAAGTACACACTTGTATTGGCATAAAAATAAAAATAGGGTTTACTTGTTCTTGAACAAGAATAAGATCCCCTAAGAACATGAGTGAGAGTGGTATAAGTCACTTGAGGCAGATATTCAGGTGGGAAACGACAGTGAATGATGATATGGCTATAACCATCACCTGAGCTATCAAGAATACGATGAGGTAAAGATCCACCGTAAACTAAGGTAGGATGACGGATTAGGTTATTAGGCTTAACAGGATTTTTATCGTTGGGTCTAATTTCCTCAACTTCATCCACATATTCATCACAAGCCTCGGTACTTTTAGCCTCATATATTGCTCTTGCATCTTCAGCTTGAGGCTCACCAAAGGTTCCTCAATAGAAGCAACAATTTCCTCACAAAGAGCAAAATGAAGAATTTGGTTATCCCAATCATTAAAGTGCCTAAATTAGTATCACCTATTACAGTCCGAAGAAATCTTGGGATAATTTAATGAAAATTGGTCAATGCCATTGGCATCAACAGAATAAAATACACCTAAAATGGGGGGGGGGGGGCAATTTTGTATGTATTTGGGGCACGCTCATTAGCACCAACTTTGTACTAAGTGCCCCAGTTGACATCGTTGTCCTATTCATCATAACAAAATGGGTATAATGAGGCAACAACGGTAGCCCAAGGATCAACACTATTGTCAGTAAGTTTTGGGGAGTAAGATGACCCAAACTCTCAAGTGTTCTTCGAGTCGACATTATCATCTCCATTTGAAGCCATTTTTGAGACAGTGAAGAAAATGGAATGAGAAAAGACAAGATAAGATGAAAAGACCAAGAGACTATAGTATTAACCACAACATAATGATGACTAAACATGAGAGATGGCATGCAAATTTTAATAATCAACTAATTAATTTTTCGTAAAAATTCAATTAGAGGGGGGGTTATGTTTACACAATATTATTATCAACCAATAGAGTATGCCCACATGGAAATACAAACCGATTATTATAGCCAAGAAATACCATAGGCCAGATTAACATAAATGGCTACATAAGCGATCGACACTTGTCAAGACCTTGAACATGGGGTAACCACTAAAATAAATTATTTTAGGTGCGTAAGTGCACCTAAGAAGGAACTAATAAATGGGTAACCACTCAGTAGTTACAATATTAGTTGCATGGAAAAGGCTTCTATATATAAGCAATTTAAGGATGAGAGATGAGAAGATTCCCTCAACCAAAAAATGCATTTACTCGTTTAAACCTTTCCTTTTTCCTTTCCTTTTATTTTATTTTCTTTCTTTTTCTTTATAATGTTCCTATCATAAGTTAGGGTAACTTCTTCGAAGTAGTTTGTAAGAAATAATTATTCTAACTCTCTTTTATATTTATGAAAAGTTCCTTTGCATTTACATTTAAATTGTCTTTACCTTTCTTAGTGTTTCTTGTTTACATACCTTAGTGTTAACTGCTTTACTTATCATAATTCCAGTTCAATTTAGTGTTAAATTATTTTACTTTACAGTTTTAGTTCATTCAAACGTCATCTCTACCTTTAGTTCCACTTTGGTTTAACTTTTCCTTAATTATAATTTATTTACTTTACAAACTTATTTGGCGCTCGTTAGAAAGTCTTCTTAATTGAAACATTGAATGATACATAATTATCAAAGTATCGCAGGTTAAAATAATCAGCTGGTTGGAAAGACCACAACATTGCCTGGCATGCTCGCACACATTAAAACACACACGCACACCAACCAAACCAGTGAAACGTGGACCTTTTAACAATAAGCATGCTATCAAATATCAATGTAAGTACTCCAATGTGAAAGAGAAGAAGATTTATTTTGGCTAGTTATCTACTATTGTGGCTCAAGAGGCTCCTGGCCTTATGCTCTTAGACCACCCAATTGTTCGAGAATTTCCTAATGTTTTTCCTGAGGAACTTCCTGGTATACCACCTTAGAGAGAAATTGATTTCATAGAGGTGTATCATAGAACTTAACTTATATCAACTCTATCACATCATTTGGCTCCAACAAAGCTCATGAAACTTAAGGTGCAGTTAGAAGACCTGTTGAGTAAGGGCTTTATCCGACCCAGTGTGTTATTATGGGGAGCATCAGTGTTGTTTACGAAGAAAAAGGATAATTCGTTGTGAATTTTCATTGATTATCATTAGTTGAACCGTGTCATTCTGAAGAACAAATACCCCTTGCCATGAATAAATGACCTCTTTGATCAGTTGTGACGTTCTTGGAGGTTCTCAAAGTTTGATTTGCAGTCTCAAAGATTGATCTTCGGTCTGGGTATAATAATCTTTAGGCCCATGAGGAAGACATCCAAAAGATAACCTTTTATACATGGTATAGGCATTTTGAGTCCCTAGTTATGCCCATTGGGTTGACAAATGCTCCTGCCACATTCATCGATTTGATGAACCAGATCTATCAATCATGCTTGTATCGATATTTAATTGTGTTTATGGATGATATTTTTATTTATTCAGCATCTAATGAGGAACATGAGGAACACATGTAGGCATCCATAAAAGTTCCTAGATAAAACCAATTATACCTGAAATTTAGTAATTGTGAATTTGGATGGAAGAATCAAATTCTTGGGGCACGTTATCTGGGGTAAAGGGATCTCAGTTAACCTTGGAAAGATAGAGTCGGTTTTGAATTAGTAGCGACCAAAGAGTGTTAAGGAGATAAGAAGCTTTGGGGGATTGGTTGGTTACTATATACGCTTTCTCTAAGATTTTTTTCGCGTAACCTTGACTTTGACTCAACTTACTTAGAAGGATGTACTTGAGAGGACCAAGGAATTTGAGGAAGACTTTCAGGATTTAAAGGCTCAATTGACAATAACACCATTCCTTCTTCTTTCGAAATAATGGAAAGGTTATATGGTTTATTGTGATGTATTATGGGTTAGACTTGGTGAGGCTTCATGCAAGGTGGTCAATTGGTGCCATATGCATCTAGGCAATTAAAGACTCACTAGTGGAACCACCCCACCCATAATTTTGAGCTTGCAACAATTGTGTTCGTATTAAAATTTTGTGCATACTACCTGTATGAGGAACGTTTTAAAGTCTTGTCGGATAATAAGAGTCTTCATTACATCTTCATTATGCATGATCTCAACTTGTGTCAAAGGCGATGGATTGAACTCATGGAGGATTATGACTTCACGCTCCAATACCACCCTAGTAACCCAATGTTGTGGCTGAGGCACTCAGTGAAAAGTCAGATCTTTCACTAGTAATGATGAAGTTCCACTATCATAAGATGTTGAAGGATGTACAGAATTATGAGTTGAAGGTGTAGATGGCAAGTGAACATTCCTACATTTGCAATATCGTGGCAAGGCCAATCCTATAGCCAAAAGTTTTGGATGCGCAATTGTATGACAATAAACACATGCACTTTCGGGGTCATCTATAAGCTAGTGAACTGTTTGACAATCTCATGCTGGATAAAGAAAACTGGGTACGATTTAAGGGAGGTTGATAGTCCCTACCTTCGAGGAGATTCGAGAAGAGATCATGGCAGAGGCACTTAAGTCCAGGTATAATATCCCACTAAGTGCTTAAAATGTATCGAGATTTGTGTAGTGACTATTGGGGGTTGGGGATGAAGAAGGATGTTACCCTTTTATCGTCAAATATCTCACCTATCAGCAGGTGAAGGTGAAACATCAAAAGCCAGTCAGGTTGCTCTAACCACTACCATTTGCGGAGTAGAAGTGAGATCACATCAGTATAGATTGTGTTACGGACTTACCTCGATCAAAAGCAGGAAATTATGCAGTTTGGTTTATTGTGGATCGTCTCACAAAGTTTGCACACTTTTTATATATCAAGATCACATGCAGCGTGACCCGACTTGCCAGGTTGTACATCAAGTAGATCATTCGGTTGAATTGTCCACCATTGTCAATCAATGCTAGCAGAGATCCTAGGTTCGTGTCAAAGTTTTGGAATAATATATAGCAAGAACTCGACACGAACCTCAATCTTAGCACCGCTTGCCACCATCAGATGGAAGGATAATCAGTTGGAACCATCCAAATCCTTGAGATCATGTTACAAGCATACGAATTGGACTTTTAAGGTAGTCGTATTGAACACCAACCATTAGAGAAGTTCACCTACAATAACATTTATCAGATAAGCATTGGAATGGTGCCTTTCAAGGCATTGTACGGAATACCTTGCCGCTCACTAGTTTGTTGGCATGAGGTAGGCCAAAAACATGTCATCGGGTCCAAACTCATTTTGGAGACAATCGAGAAGATTCAAATTATTCATCAGAGATTTGGCACATCCCAAAGCCGATAGAAGAACTACACTAATAGATGTAATTAACCCTTAGAGTTTGATACAGGTGATTAGGTTTTCCTTAAGGTTACGGCTAAGCCGAGAGTTATCCATTTCGATAAGAGAGGAAAGTTGGCACCCCGTTACTGTGGACCCTTTGAGATCTTGGATAGGATTGGTCATATGTCGTATAGTCTAGCATTACTTCTTTAACTATCTCATGTCCACAATGTGTTCCAAGTTCCCATGTTATGAAAGTACATTACAGACTTTTTATACATCATCCATTGGGACTACCTCAATATTTAGGAAGATGCTTCTTATGATATTAGGCCAGTGTCGGTAATCGATTTCAAGCAACAAGTCTTGCACACTAAAACTATCCATCTTGCGAATGTAATTCAAGATACCAATGGGGTTAAAGGAGAAACTTGGGAGCTTGAGTCTGAGATGCGTGGGAAATACCTGGAACTATTCTTTTGAGAGTATGATAGTTGGTTCAAATTTTGGGGAGGAAATTCTCGGGTGGGGGGGGGGGGATGTAATAGCGCAAATTTTAATAATTGTTTAAGTAATGATTCATAATAAAAATTATTTTAATGTTATGCATTTATGAATTTTATTGGATTAATTTATTAGTAACTGGATTGGGTAAATATTTACCATGGGACAATTAAAATAAATTGTGACATATATGGTAACTATTATGGTGGGTATTAAGATATAATTCTTAATTTTATTATTAAACCAAAAAATAATTAAATTGAATAAGAAACATAGTGGGTTTTAAATCGTCAAAATATTACTGAAAACTTAAGGACATATATGTTATCAACTAATTGTTATTGTTGCACTGAGCTGGCACGAGAAAATTAATAAGTCAAGCCATCAATCAATTCATTATTAAGAATAATTGAATCAATGGTGAATGGAAGGGGGCTACGAGGGACCGTTATGCGGGGCCTCAAAATGCAAGGCTAGTTGGTCAGACCACGGTGGCAGCTTAGTATAGAGAGCTAGCAGGAAACCACTATAGCGGTTCACTCAGCCATTATAGTGAATTGAGGTGGCTAAGCTGGCAATTTTGCTCCACTACAGAGGCTTGAAGATGGTAAGGGAGAGAGAAACCTCGGACTTTTCAAAATTTGTAGAAAACCTATTCCCTTAAAGTGTTGTGCTGCAACAATTGTGTGGGTATTTCTAACCCACTTAGTACTTTGGCTTCCTAATAAGAAACTATTTAACTAATATTATTTATGATTCAAACAACATTTCATTTGATCCATGTTTTTATTGTAAACATGCGATTGGATCCCCCTATTTTATCACATTAAATATGTTATCTTCCCTTCACAAATATACCATCCGACCATTTTTAAAACTATGAAATTAAAAGTATTTTCAAGAGTAAAGATTTTGTATGATGACGATTGCAATTGATATATGACACCACTTCACCATATTCTCTCTAATGCTCTTGAGATGAAAAGATCCACTAAAAACATGATGAGACCTATCCCTATAAAAGAGACCACGCTGTTGATGACATAGACATCCTCATCATCCGGTGAGGTACATATCAAGACATTATGAGATATAAGATATTTTGTATGAAATGACTCAAAATCAATTTAAGAGGTCACTTTGTGCTTCTTTGTACGCCTAGGCATGGCAAAGAGGAAAGAAAATTAAAGAAAATAATTGAAGAAGAATATGAAATGTCTGCAACTTAAAGAAAGAAAGTGGAAATGAAGGTTTCGTACCTTTACAGTTCAAGTAAAAAAAGTATGAGGGGCATTTGAAAAACCTTATACCCTTTACTGCCAAAAGGCGCTTGAAGTGATAACTCTCTTGAAAAAAGAGCCATACTCCCACTTCTCCCAGTTCACACGCTATGATTACTTGGGAAAGTAAAATTTGCAGCACACAGCCCTAAATATAGGTATTACGTGCGTCATTACAATGATTAAACTCCCACTAAGCACAAGTTGGATGTATGTCAATTACTAGACAACTGTCGACCAGGCCTACAGACTAACCACCCCAATTTTGGGCCGACCAACTCATGCAGAAGTCAACAAGGTAGAATTGGACCGCCTAGTCCTAAAGGCCAACAACCCCAATTTTTTTTTTTTTGGGGGGGGGGAGTGTATGGCATTAAGAGTCGGGTAGGACACATGGCATGACATGTGTCACTAAGAGATTATGAAAACATGGTCATTCTAAGATCACAGACTCGCTATGGAAGAATCAAAGGATATGGAAATTGGATTTGGCTGGATACAAATGTTTTGTTATTCTATAACTTCAAAGATAGAATCAAGGATAACAGTTGATCACCATGAAAAAGACCTAGAACTAGAGGACACTTGAATCTATAAATAATAATGACCCTAATCGAATCGTTTAACACACTCTTGTATCCGTGACTTGGACTCTCAACTAACAATCCTAACAGTCTAAGACATCTTCTTCCTTTTTTAGTAATAAAGTTTTGCTCTCCCTTCCTCGTGAAGACATGCGGACCTGTAAAACCACGCAAACTTATGTGTTCTTTTTGCATTGTACTTAAATTTTGGCACCGAATTGGTATTTATAATTATTGTAGGATTGAGATCCCCTAGAAAAACCTATTTGGCTACTTGTCTAAATTGATCAAAGGAAAACAACTAGTAACTTTATGAATCTTTGTTCAATATTTTTGTAAAAGTATTTTTTCATAAAATTTGATTGGCTAGATATTTTATATATCATGTCAATAAAGATTTATGTCGAATTTAAATTTCAAAATAGAAATCTTATTCAGCTCGAGTTATATATATGATCGCTTTGGAAATTTAATGGTGTTACATAACTGGATTCCCAAAGGCTGAACACTATTTCAAAATAAATAATAGTTTAATATAAAAGTAACATAAGACTTGATATTTAAAAAAAATACAAAAACTATGTTATTATAATGTTATAATTTGCAAACCCGTTACTTTAATGGGGTACTAAAACGTATAACCCCTAATGCATATAATATTAACACAAAGAAACTCTCACCACTCAGGACATACACAAATACACGGAGAGAGAGAGAGAGAGAGAGAGAGAGAGAGGAGTACCTTTCTTTACATTTGATTAATTTTAAATGAGTGAAATGATTCCAAAGTAGATATATCTATGATACACCACATTTTTCACACATAAATTGGCCAACTTTATACATATAAAATAAGGAATGTCAAACAAATCAATATAATTCTAAGCCCTCACAATGAATTGAGTGAACCATCTCAAAAGTCCCAAAACCACCCTTTCATCCAAATCCGATGAATCCCCCCAAACCCTATGTATTAGGTCTTACAGCATATATATATATATATATATATATATATATATATATATATAGAGAGAGAGAGAGAGAGAGGATCTCATGATGACCTCTGTTTGCATACCGCTGGCGCGGACCAATTTTGATAAAATAGTAAAAAAAATATTTTTGAGCTAATTTTTTTTATATAATTTTTAAACATTTCAGTAGGGCCATATAAAAAAATCAAGTCAAAATGAATTTTTTTGCTATTTTAAAAAATTGGTCAAACTTTGTCAGTTTTAACAACTTAAAAAACTCACAAAGTTTGACTGATTTTTTTAAAATAGCAAAAAACATTATTTTGAGCTGATTATTTTTTTATGGTACTATTGAAATGTTTAAAAATCATAAAAAAAAATCAACCCAAAAATATTTTTTTTACTGTTTTAAAAAAATGGTCCTCATTCGGGGTCCTCAAACTGGGACCTCACTTGATCATTTCCCTATATATATATATATATATATATACAAAAAAAAATTTAATACCCATATTTTCGAAGAACGTATCTGATTAAAAAGTTGTGTAAATAATTAAGAATTTTTTTGTGTATAAATTGTATTTTTTTTTAAATGATTTGTGTGCTAATAGGCTAAATTGAATTAAGTGGCATATATCAAATAGTTCCTTGAACTTCTTTTAATACATGTATAGTCCAAGCCTTTTTATTTTGCATCAAAAAGTCCTTCACCATGCCAAAAAGGCTTTACCATGCCGCTAGCGCGGACCTTTAAAGATAAGAGAATAAGGGGCTTTTTGGTACAAAATAAAAGGCTTGGACTAAATGTGTATTAAAAAATATTTGAGCGAATTTTTGGTATTTGATCCTTGAATTAAAGGGGGAATATTGTTATATTTAATGATAATAGTTTCAATGATGGGGTTAATATGGTTTAATTGGAAGATTAATTCAAAATTCTATTTTTATTATCAATTAATTTAAATTAATTGAATTAACTTAAGTGGATTAGCATTCATTGGGTTCTTTCAACTATTTGTTAATAAAAGAAAAATGAAGAAGAAAGGGATAAATTATATATAATCCCTTTAATGTTTAGACCCTTTTAATGATTGGCCTCAAATGACCTTTTACGACTTAGATGTGAATTTTAATTGGGTCGAGTATTTATTACCACATACATGGCAAGTGGGGTTGGTAGGGTTTAAAAAGGGTTATAGCTTTAGGAGTTGGAATGATAAAGTCAATGGAACTTAAAAGGGATGGTCAGCGTTGGAAGGTTATGAATTAACCTCAGGGACATTGAAATTGAGAGAGAAAAAAGGGATGGATAATTCGAAAAAGGGTCGATTAGCTCCTTTCCTCTATTGCCGACGGTCATCTAGTTGAAATAGCAAGTCTCTTTTTATTTCAACAAGTAGAATTTAGTATGAAAGGTGGGACGCACTGAATTCAAGGTGAATTAAGGGAGACATTTTCTCTCTCCTCAGTGAATCTTTACGAAGAAAAATATGTGGGTCTCAATTTTTGGTTAGCTGTAGAAAGCTCCAACCAGCACTTATAAATAGGTAATTAGTCATATTTATTAATTTGTTACTTTTATCACTTTTAACCTCGTTAAATTTTATCATTTAATAAATTCAAACCTCCAAACTTTCATTTCCTTTTTAAGAGGCTTAAGAGAGAAATTTCAAGGGGGCTTCAAAAAAGGACTTTTGCCATCAATTAGGAAAAGAATTTTCAGGACACCTTTACGAGGCAAGTAACTTTCTACTCCTCTCCTTTTATGTGTGTATTTGTTAAATTCACCTAAACTAAATTTTAATGTTAAAATTTATTAGTGAGCCTTAGAAAATTGTGCAGTCCTAAATTATGTTACAACAGGTGGATTTAAATAGTTTTATACACTTAAAAATACATTTGTAGCTTATTAGTTTTGTAAAAATCAATTATTGACCCCAACGCGTGAAAATGATATTTTGGGTTTAGACCTATTTTGTAGAAATTGATAATTTGAGATATGAGAATAGGCGATGCAAACTTAATTTAGAATTAAAATGTTTTAAAAGTTCATTTGCTTAGCAGGGTTGTACCTTACGCTTTAAGGGTGGTACTTTTGATACTTATGTTCCAAATTGATGAGATTTGTCATGAGGCTCTTATTCATGCTATAATAACCAATGTAAATATATTATAAATGACTTGGGACAATTGATACACATTAATGGACCCCTTATGATGTAACATACTGATTAGCCACGTGAAAGGTGTGCGCGTGTAAGGACACAGTCGTTGTTTTCGTTTCACCGCGATAATACAAACAAACCTAAGTTACGACTACACTTGCGAGGCAAGCACAGCGGTAAGTCGGGTATCGAAAATCCATAGGGACAAGATGCTAGAATTTATAGGATTTAATATTCCTAAATAAAAGGGAAAAAGGTGTTTACAAACTAAAAAGGAAAAAATGCATAAAAGGGAAATATTAATCTAGGCGAGGGAAAATTAAAGTAGATTAACAAAGCGAGTAAAACTATAGCTTGCGTCGAATATCCCTCACCCGAGTTAATTAGTATAAAATGGATACAGGGTCGATGAGTTATTACAAATGCGTCTCATTTCGACAGTTAATTGAATCAAGGGTGGTCACGCCCCTAAATCCGCATAAAAAGCCTAATAAGATTTTGGTGTCAACAAATATCCCAGAAATTGCGCATGCAAGGTCGTAAGCATGGGACATACATGATATGCCCCGTCAAATCTCCTAGGCGCAATAACTAGGACAGCGCACCCGAAATAGACCCGTAAACACCATCACCAAAGCAAAGCAACGCGTCAACTCGAGTGAGATCGATTCAAACACAACCTAATTTAAATTAGCTAGAAAGCATGATAAAAACGCGATAAATGAAAGCGGTAAATAAACGCGATAAATCTACACTAGAAAGCGATTAAATCAAAGCATGTAAAGAAAGCATGTAAATTAAACTAGAAAGCAAGTAAATAAGGAAATACAACTTGAATTAAATGGAAGGGAAGATGAATAGTTCAAATTACAAACCCAAATGTTGTCACACCTAATGAGGAAGAAAAATGAGCTCTCACCCTCCAAACCCTAACCTAAACTATCTACCTTCTAATAATATCTAACTATATCTGAAAATGAAACCAAAATTGCTTTATATAGTAAGTTACAAAAGAAATAAAGGAAAAAGAAAAGAAAATGAACGTAGTGCAAAATATCTGGTATGATTGATTGATCGATGGGAATCGATCGATCGATCAAAACCATCGATCAATCGATCGAATAGGTCCCAGCCCACTGTTTCAATTCGTAGGCTTAATCTGAAACCTACAAAAGCACAATTAACCCCTGCAAAGTATGTATATATCCAAATCCAAGGTTGTCTGGTTAATGAGCATAAATATAGGCATTAAGGACTGTAAAAGCGCTAGAATGTATAAAGATAACGGGCAGAAATATGCAATATTTGATACGAATCACATACCCACATAAAATAATTACGTGTCCTTTTTATGTAAGAACTCAATGTGAACCCCATGTTTAATACCATGTTATTGTCGATGCAAGTTTTGCTATGTAGATGTTATAAGGAGTACGGGAAACTATTGTGATTTGGTTTGGTTGTTAAATAGTAGTGATGGATTAATTCGAAGATTTTATGCATAATTTAAATTCTTGTCATTTTCTCGCATAATAGACCTTAAATAAATTTTCTTAATAACTACCGTATCTAAATAAGTGTATCATGGGGGTTCCTTGTTTGGATTTCACTTTGTGAGACGCACTACGCACGGAGTTTAGGGACGGGTTGTAGTGATGACTTAAATTATTAATAAAATTACAAGCTTTCAACTTAATGCTTTTCGTTATGAGGAATCATTTCTTTGATGGTTGTCCCTTTAGCTCTTTATAAAATCATTTAATATATATAATGAATCCTAAATAGCGCAACCAAGTTGGGGTGGCTGGGATAATTCATATTTGAGTAGTTTTCTCGGAATGAATAATTACGTGTTAAAATGTGAATATTAATTGAACATGTTAAATGAAAATGAATGGGTGGGTACCGTGGAAGAACACCCTGATATTATGATATGTAAGTTCCCGACCATGCGAATACCAAGTGGCGTCAGGGCGTAAAACGTGATGTCTCTGGTTTATTATGATATGTGAATCTCGGCCATGCGAATAATAGGTGGCGTCAGGGTGTGAGACGTGATGTTTATAAATTATTGTATTATGTGTATTCTCGGCCATGTGAATATCAGGTGGCATCAAGGCGCGAAATGTGATTATTTAAATTTGGCGTACCGCATGTTTATGAGATAGCCGAGAGGAAGGGGCGCATGTCGGTTACGTGTTAATTAATTAATGAGCATAATTGATTAATGAAAGCAATTGAGTTTAATTCTAATACATATGATTATTTAAATTTGGTGTATCGCATGTTTATGAGATAGTCGAGATGAAGGGGCGCATGTTGGCTACGTGGTAATTAATTAATGAGCATAATTGATTAATGAAAGTAATTGAGACTAATACATGTGATTACTTAAGCTTGACGTACTGCATGTATTTGAGATATCTGAGAGGAAGGGACGCATGTTGGTTACGTGTTAATGAATTATTAAGCATGTCGGTTACTTATTGATTAGTTAATGAGAATGATTAATTAAAGATATGAAATGAGATAATTTTAAGTATTGTGAGACTATGTTTATGGGTTGGGTCGTTCATTAAATTATTAAACTGTGACTTTATCATCTATGCATATAACTGCTTTGAGTTGCGTAGCTAAGTTACTTGCTAGGGTTTTAACCCCCTTTTTGTGGAAACCGAGTACTAGGGCTGTACCTCACACTTAGATTGCCTTTCGATTTAGTCAGTGTGTGATATACATCTCTCAGGGTATCAGCTCTAGAGATATTATAGTTTTGTACATCCTCATGTTATCATTTATCTTTTCAGTCAAGCTTATATTGAGATGTCGAGTTGTATGTTGAGACTTAGATGGCTTGTAATATTCATAAACTTTTTAGGGGTTGTATTAATGTATTTGTGTTGAGACAACATTGTTTAGAGATTTGGTTATTGGACATTATGAGTTATATTTGAGGATCTTCTCATAGCTTTCTAATCATTGTCTATTGCTTCATTTGATATATTCATGCTGAGAATGATATTATTCTGTTTTTATTATCCCATATGATTATATATTTAGACTTCATCAATCGAAGTGTAAAATTACACGGGGTATTACACACACACACACACACACACACACACACATATATATATATATATATATATATATATAAAGTCCCAACACCCAATTCACCCCAAATTGAAACACAACAAAATAACATAAAAGGTATCAATTCAATAATTCTAACAATAATCATTACTCAATTTGGAAATTAACCCCCATATGAACCCTAGTTTCTTTAGTCATGCATTCTTATCACATAACTCATCTAATAACATAATTCAACATGAATTAATGAAGTTAACACGATCAAATTCATATCTTAACAAAAAAAAATTAAAGCATTTGATAAAAAATGATAGAATTTTTACATTAATTATCATTAGTCTATCATGCACCCTAATTTTACTAAATTTAATATTACCTGTAACAATTATTTTAATTTACCAGAATTTTCAAAAATTTAACAAGATGAAATTTATATGTTTGTCCAATTATACAATTCATACATTTTAAGGTTCAATTTAAACAATTTTATATTAACTAGTTAATTTAGTCCAAATACCCAATTTATAGCCCAACTTCATTAATTACACAATTTGAATAAATCAATAAATATATTTACTTTATCTAAAATGAATTCTATTATTATCATATAAATTCAAAGGGGAAAAGTAGGACATAGTTCTTACCGTAAATTGAAGTTTGATTTATGAAGAAGATGGTCCTAACCTTGTGAATTCCAATTATTTCCTTGTCTACCTTCAACCTTCTTCCTCAAACTAACTCTCCTCTTATGCCTCTTCATTTCCCAAAACTTGCCGCCCACTTAACTATCCTTACACTTAGGATTAGGGTTAAGTTAAGATAATATAACGAGGATATGGTTAAGTTAATCTTCAACTTAAATAACAAATAGCATTTTTCATAATTTAATTTTTTTATTAATTTTACACGACCTCCAAATCAAATCAAAACATGTCTAAACTTATCCAAATGGTCAACCCAACCTATGGATGCATCCTCTGTTATTTTTAGCCTTATATGAGTTCTCAAAAGGATCTAAAAGCCCAATTCAAACATAAACTCATTTCAAGTTCAATTAAATAAAATTAACACCATGTTACTAAATAATTCATTATAAATTAAGTTATACCAATTTCATATCAAACACATTTTTTTTATTGAATTGTATGGCACATCAGGATTATTATTCAAATGATTAACTACGCATTAATATAACTTGCTAACGCTAAACTAATTTAAGTATTTAATTTTTCCAATCAAATCAACATCTAAATTTTGATTTCTTAATTAAATTTATTTATTTAATTATTTTCCCAATTAAATTATTTATTTAAAATCACTATCCAACATTGTACGAGTTTGTTTTTGTTATTTCAAGAATTGTTAAACCCATTTTCATTATTTTCAATATCCTCGTCTTCGTGCATGGCTCTTTGTTTTATGTTTCATTATTTTCAAGATTTTAATAAATGGAGAATAAAATATAAGAGAGAAAGACAAATTGGAAAATAATTTTAAAAAAAGCACGATAGTCAATAAAGAGAAAAAGAAGAGAGATTGAATTATGTTGAGAGGGATAAAGACTTTTGACATTATACTTTTGAAAAACACATATGTTTTCACATTAGATGCGATGCATTTTGTTCTTCAATAAATAAGAGAGAGATAACCAAGATGAATTCGGGTAGAACAGAGAAATGTCATTAAATGAAGTTTATGTTTATGACTCACGTAGAAAAATATGGATCCAATTGTCCATATTCATATATATTATAAAAATATAGAGGATGATGGATATATCCTATTAGGTTAGTCCTAAAAGGTTCATCGTAGGAATTGGACGAATGCTACACGAATACGCCAAATGCTATTGGGAAGTCTTCAATGAGGTAGAGAATTTCTCGAAACAAGTTATCATTGCATCCTTCAAGATAGGTCTACCTCTACGTCAATGTTGTATTAATCCTTACTAAGAAGGAAGCTAAAACCATTGACGATCTTATGTCACGCATTGAGAAGTATGCTAATATAGAGGACGTGTTCCACATTGGTCAAGTTGAGCCTGGTCGCGTCAAGGAAAATGAAGGGGGCGACAAGGAGAACACCCCCAATAAGGGAATCAAGAAGAATAATGGTGCCAAAAATGGGGGCAGAAGTGATTCCTCTAAAGCTTTTCAAGTTGTCAACATAGTTTTCAAGGAGCCGATCTATAAGATTTTGGTAAAAATCAAAGATCAGCAGTTCATCAAGTGGCCTAGGATGATGGATGGTGATCAGAACAAAAGGAACAACGTGCTCCGATGCTCATTCCACAAAGAAGATATCCATAAAACTGAAAACTACAAGGCACTCAAATCTCATTTAGAGGAGTTAGCCCAAGCCGACCCTCTAAACGAGTTTATTGAGAAGAAGACTGACCAGGTTGCAACCAATAGCAACCAAAAAATAGACAATGTCCTTGATGAGGACATAGAGCATGAGTTCACCGTCATTCACAAAGCATTCGACCTTAAGCAGATCCAAGGAAATGTTGTTCGAATGGATGTGACTGACTTTTAAAGTCAGTCATGCTTGTCCCGATCCAAGCAGATCCAAGGAAATATTGTTCGAGTTGATCACCTTTCTAAAACAGAGCTTGGATGTGTTCGCATGGTAACCATATAATATGCCAGGGATCGACCCTGTAGTGGTCTGCCATCAACTCCATATGGACCCAATGTTCAAGACGATCATATAAAAATCTTGTCAAGCAGCAAAAAAAAGGCAAAGGCATTGGAAAATAAAGTAAGGAAATTTCTGGAGGCAAGTCCCATCAGAAAATTTCAATTCCCAAAGTGGATTTAAAATCCGATCGTGGTCCAAAATAGCAATGTGGGCTGGAGAGTCTGTATAGAATTCACCGACCTCAACAAGGCCTGTCCCAAGGACAGTCCTTACCAAAGATAGACCAGTTGGTCGACAGTACAGCAACCCATGAGCAAATGAGTTTTCTAGATACTTATTCGGGGTACCACTAAATCCCTCTGTTCAGCCCTGACCAAGATAAAACTTCTTTCATAAAGCCAGTCAGTCGGTCTGTATTGCTACAAGGTTATGTCGTTCAACCTTAAAAATGTAAGAGCTACATATCAGAGGTTAGTCACCAAGATATTTCAACATCAAGTTCGGGAGACCATAGAGGTGAACATTGATGATATGCTCATTAAGAACAGGAACAAGAGAGACCATATCTAAGACCTAGATAATATCTTCAAAATCCTCAGGCACTACCAAATGAAATTAAACGCTAACAAGTGCTCATTTGGGGTCCAGTCAGGAAAATTTTTGGTCCATCTAGTCTGCAAGAGGGGGATTGGGCTAACCCAAGACAAACAAAGGCGATCAGGAGGGTCCATCCACTAAAGACATTAAACGAGGTCTAAAAGCTCATTGGAATGCTCACAACACTCAATTGCTTTACTTTTAAATCGTCTGAGTGCTACAGACCATTTTTTCAACTGCTTAAAAAGGATAAGGGCCTCATCTGGATGATAAATTCTCCAAGTCCTTAGAAGAGATCAAATTTTACCTTATAAAATCTCCACTGCTGGCGATCCCTGTCCATGGGATCCTATTTAGCTTTACCTCATAATATCAAGCCATGCAGTCAGCTCAGCCTTGATCTGTGAAAGAGAGGAAAAGAAATTCCACGTCTACAACGCGAGCAAGGAGCTCTTAGATGTCGATCAATATTATTGGCCTATGGAGAAACTAATTTATGCATTGGTGATCGCTTCACGCAAGATGAAGCACTACTTTGAATCCCATTCCATCACTGTGATCACTTCATTCCATCTCAAAGTTGTCCTTCGTAAAACTAACCTTTTTGAACGAGTGTCAAAGTGGTCGGTGGAGCTTGGGAGATTCGACATTCATTTCTAACCAAGGACAACAATAAAAGGCCATGTTTTGGACGATTTCATTGTAAAATTTACTAATGAAGGTCCTGTTGATCGATGACTTATCGATCAATTAGAGTTGCACGAATAAGCCCAAGGTAAAAGTTGGACAATGTACGTTAATGGCCCTCCAATTCAAAGGGGGTAGGCGTAGAAATTGTCCTTGTAACTCTAGAGAATGCTATAATCGAGCAAGGGATCAAGTAGGGATTTGATTCCTCCAACTGTGAGGCTGAATATAAGGCGCTCATCATCGGAGTTAGTAAAACACATTTTCTTGGGGCAAAAGTATTCAATGTTTATTACGATTCCAAATTAGTGGCCAATCAAATCAGTGGAGATGGCAATGCCAAATATGATAGAATGGCATCCTACCTCATAGTTGTGCATGAGTTAATTATGAAATTTAAGGAAATCCACACTCAATAATTCCCCCGAGGGCATAACAGTCATGTCGATGCTCTAGCAGCACTAAGCTCAATAGTGGACACAAATCTCAGGAGAACCGTTGAAGTAGAAGTCCTCGCCAAGTCCAATATTGAGAAGACAACAGACCCCGAGCACGTCCTCTCAGTCAATAAAGGCCCTAGTTGGATAGACAACATCATAGCGTACTTTCAAAATGAAACACTGTCGGTCCATAAAAAATTATCCCATCAGGTCAGAGTAAAAGTTGTGCATTATAAAAGTTGCGCATTTCTACTTGGATAATGGGGGAAAACTATACAGGATATCCTTCACAATACTATGCCTCCAGTGTGTGCACCCAAATGACGTCGATCAAGTTCTTTCAAAATTCATGATGGAATATGTGGGAGCCACGCAGGAGGAAGATCCTAAGCATTTCGAGCAATCAAAGAAGGCTACTGGTGATCGTACATGTAGAAAGATGCAAGTGTTTATGTTCGAAAGTGCAAAAAAGCCATAAATTCTCTCCCTTATTCCATCAACCTACTAGCGACCTGAAGTCATTGACCAACCCATGGCCATTTGCATAGTGGGGTTTAGACATCGTGGGACCACTACCTATCACACCTGGAAATCTCAAGTACTTGTTGGTTGGCACAGACTATTTCATCAAGTGGGTAGAGGCAAAACCACGGGCCAATATTAGAGACGCTGACATGATAAGGTTCATCTAGAGGAACATCATAATGCGCTTTGGGGTACCAAGGACCATTATAATCGATAACATAACACAATTTGAGAGTGGACCCTTTCAATCTTTCTGTAATGAGCATAAAGTCAAACACCACTTCAGTTCGGTGACGTATCCCCAAAGAAAAGGTCGAGTAGAGGCCTCTAACAAAATGATGCTCGATGGCCCTAAGAAAAGGCTGGAAAGAGCAAAAGGCGTTTGGGTTGACGAGTTCCCCCATATCCATTGGGCATATTGTACCACATCCAGAAAACCAACTAGAAAAACACCCTTCGCGCTCATATATGGAATGAAAGTTGTCATATCGCTTGAAGCATGCCTCCCAATCATGCGAATAAGGTTGGGTGACCAATGACTAAATGGCGATGCCCTTCGAGTTGAACTTAACCTAGATAATAAACGAAGAGAGCAAGCCATAATCAAGACAGACTCATACCAACAACAGTTGGCAAAGTAGTATAACAAAGGGGTAAATTCGAAGAAGTTCCAAGTAGGAGACTACATTCGAGGAAAGTTCTCAGTAGTGCCGTAAGACTGTCGGACGAAAAGTTAGGGCCCAACTAGGAGCAACAATTCAAAGTGATCAGAGACGGTCGACATGAGCCTATCACTTAGAAACAATGGAGGGTAGAGAGATATCTAGAGCATGGAATACGACCAATCTCAAGAAATTCTACTTTTAGTCTTCGTTTTACCTTTCAGCACTTAGTTTTTACAAATTTTCATTTCAAAACTTATGTTGCTCGCAATTTATTATTCCCATTATGAATAAAGACCCTTATTTTTGTATCTTAAAGCTCTTAAGTTATTTTATTACTTTACATTATTTCCTAAATAACAAGCTCATAATTAGCTCTTAGATTTTGAAAGAGTATTGATCGGGCTTTAACTTGATTACTACAAAAGTTTTTGCTAATAATAATTAAAACTAAAGCTCTCAGGTCCCTCTCATGACCAATATAGGCGACCTCATAACTTTCCCAGGTAAGACAAAAACCCTACGGGAGATCCCTGGGTAATAAATCAACTTGGCTTGGTCGATTAAAATCCTGAATAGGCGGATTATCCACAGACCAGGTGCATTTTTGCCATTGTATTTTCTAGGCCTAAGGGAGTATGACGACATGACCTAAAAGGAAAGAAGGGAAAAAATAACACATGCAAGACTTGATGAAGTGGAAAAATGCAAAGGAATTGGTATTAACTTGATTCATTCAGCAGGACCCGATTACAAAGAGAGCCAATTACATAATAATTACAAAAAGCATAAAAAATTTACAACAGTTTGAGATTGGTGAGCCAGAAATTGCTCTACTTACCTCATCTGACCATCGTCAGGGTTAGGTCTGTATTCATCATCACTATCATGCCCTTTTAGATAACTCTCGACAAGTTAAAGAGGAATAGCATCTAAATGGATCCAGGTCTCATCATGCCCAAACGGAGGTCAGTTGTATGCAGGACAATTAATTTGGTACATATACCAATGCTGAGAATCTCGGGGTCCCTTAACAACTTTGAGGGAGTTCAGCCAGCTATGCTTATAAGCGATGTCTTGAGCCTCCTACAACCTCGCTGGGGTATCTTGCCCACCCTCATCATAGCTTATCGACCAAAATGCTCGGGGACCCACCATGAACAAATATCGAAGATTTTTATTATCACGGCTTAGGCCCATCACCATGGCATTGCTCCTTCGATCTTTTTCTTCAGTTTCAGAAAGCTTCTTCTTCAAATCATCATTTTTTGACTGGACTAGAGCACCCACCTCTTCCATATCCCTGGATTCCTCTAAGTGGGACTTTAAGTTATTAATTTCCTTTTTCATGGAGGAACTAACATCTTCCAAGTCTTTTGAGATCGTCCTTGATCTTGGCGACCAAAGTGGATTGGTCTTTATAGGCATTGGTCCTCTTTTTTGGAGCCTTATATCAAGTCAAAAATGCTTGACAAGTGTGTGCACTTGCATCTCGCTCGAGCACGTTGTCTAAATTACTAGAAGAGGGAATTTCTCGGCATCAATCTACAACATCAAAGCAAAATAGGCAATAGTTTATCAGTAAATACCCAAATCGGCACATTCAAATAAAAATATCATTTTCATTAAATAAAATAAAAAATAAGCATAGCCATTACAATCTAGGGAAAGAAAAATAGGACAAGGCACGAGCAAAAGTAGAAAAAAAACTAGAACTACAGGCTTCACTTCTTTACTTGCTCTTCTATCTCATCCTCTTTCCCCTTAGTCGCCACTTTCTTCGCCTGGTCGGCAGGATAGCTGGCAGAAGGCTTTTCGCCCACAGTGAGAAGTGGACCTGGCTAGTGCCTTCCGTATAGCTCGAATTCAGAAGGGACTCTAATTTCTACTAAGGATTTATCCCAACCTTTCTCGAAGATCGACTTCTGAGCACATGCAATCTGGATTCTGGCATCATCATACGCCTTGTTTCAGCCTTGCTCAAACTTAGCGTCCTTGGGGTTGGGATCTTTTTTGTCCTCCTTGGTTAATCGAGAATTCTCCACCTCCAGTAAGCCATTCATGAATTTCAGTGAGGCCATTGCTTCGATAATGGTATTCTTCTCCTTCTCGTGAGCCTCCTTGATCTGAAGCATGGCCTCTTTTGACTTTTTAAGGGCCTCGGTCAGTTCTTTATTTTTTTAGACTGGTTGGCGCGACCATCTAAGAGGCTAGTCATCTCTACCATAAATTACAAAAATACCTTATTAGGGACAGAGTTTGGGATGCTCGAGCGAAAGTTGGTATGGGCCTACTATCCTCAACCACTCGCAATCACCCGCGAGCACTGTCCTCCTCAGCAAACCAAGGTCAAGGGTTGGATTATAGTCCAGAGGTTGGGCCTCCAAGATGTTGGGGAGAGAAGGGGGGACACTGTTCTTCTTTATAAAAGTGGTAAGAGCCTTCTTCTTTCCATCCTCCTTCTTTCTCTCCTCTTCCCTCTTCTTTTTCACCTCTTATTTCTCCTTGGCAATCAAGTTTGGGTCTTCAGACCTTGAGGAATAACCTTTTTCCTTCTTTTGGGACTTGACCCTGGCAAAAATGAGCACATCATCATCATCATCATAAAAAACCAATATAACCCTGAATTGACCTAACGATTCGAAAGAAGAATAAGTTTCTTCGTCAAGTAGAGGAAGATCAAGTACATTGTCCACAGGGCAAGTGGTGAAACTGTTGGTGGTATTGGTGTACTCAAGCAAAAGGGTCATCGACCGGGGATGTTTATCGTCAGACAGACTATCTTTGACCCTCCAAGACTTCAGGATATTGGCAACTCTAATGTCTTTAAGGGAGGGATCTTTATTTTTCTTGCTACCTGTTCACAAGACAACAGAAAAGAAAAATCAGTAGTAGTAGAAAAAATAATAAAGTAATAAGAAAATTAAAAAAAAATAGGTGTTAACCTATGTTATCATCCCCTAATCGGGGCACGAAAACCCTGTGTATTCTTTGCCCTCAGGGAGCGAAGGATGTTGCCAATTCCTGGCAATGAACCCCTGATCCCAATATCCCTTCTTGGAATCAGGGAGGTTTACAACCAACACCCTTTCATCCTTTCTACCTTCAAATAGAGGAGTCCCTCAGAAGTGTGAGACCAAGAGTAGCAAAACCTAATCTCTACGATGCCCGAGTTGGTCCCTTAGACCTCATTTATGTGATTGACTATTAGTTAAGTGTTGGGGGAGCATTAAGTTGGGACCACCCCCAAATAAGTCCAAACATAAATAATTTAGGGGAAATGTCAACCCTCCTTGAGCCATAGCTAAGGTGTGAATCCAGTCCCCCCCTTCGACGTCTCTGACATCTTTGGACATGGGAGCACAGTCGATCTCCACCCAGTAAGGAATGGAATAAGTTTTTCTAAACTCCTCTACACTCTTCGTGAGTGGTTGACATGACTGGGAGGAATAAAACTATCACTACAAAGACAAACATTAGAAAAAATAAGAAAACTCTGAGAGAAAGGAGTGAAGATGAAGACTTACAGAGATGGAAGAATGCGAAGGAAGCTGTAAATATTTTAATAAGAAGAAGATCAAAGGTAAAGTGATGGTTTAGAGTATACCCACTCTGTTTTTATCCTCGTGCACAATCATAAGATACGGCTCCCAAGATAGGTTTTGGCACTTCACATATTGCTCGGACGAGCGCACCCTTGGAATTTTAGCATAATTACGAGAGTGACATGCCGGTTCAAATTTACCAATATAAAAAATGATTAGGTCCAAATAGTGAATAAAATCTACTGGCCCAGACAGATCTCAGTCCAGAGATTATAGTGATAAATATGGGGACCTAAATAATGAACTAGGCCCAATTGAGGGACGGTCGACCAAGCCAAACAGAATTTGGACATGTCCATCCTAACTACTCAAAGAAATAAGTAATTATTTTTATCACGTGGATAAATACGAATATTTATCAAGTTAACCTCGATAAGCTCAAATGGTTACCAACATTCTCGGATGAGATATTCAAGCATACCACATGAACCAACAACAATCTAGAGGAGTTCCTTGTATAACTAAACCACTTTACATTATTATAAATATAACCCTCACCCTAGAGTCAAAAGGGATGTAATTTCGATAATTGAGAGAACTTACTAGGATGACAGTAACCTCTCTGTGGAATTAGGCAATTTGTCAAACCACGTATATTCTTGAATTATGTGATTGACATCTCTTTACTTAATTCTTTATTGCTTTCTGGATACATTCTTAATTGTGATTTGCACGTACATTAGATAAATAAGCATGTATTCATGTTTTGAAGAAACAAAAATGTCTTTTACCTTGAAAAGTATATTTGTGCAAACATTATGAAATTTCTAGAATAAATCACATGTTAAACCCATTGGGTTTAAACATGAAATAAAGAAAATAGAAATTTCAGCCCCTAAAGTGCGTGAAAAAGTGTTGAAAATGTGATAAGTGTAAGGTTTCAAGACTACATGTATTAATAAAGAAAAATGGTATTTTTCTTATAAAGTAGTCTTTAAATGTTCAATGATTTCTTTGAGAAAGAAGGTAATGAAATAAAAGAGATTCCCAACTTGAGAAATATGTTATTCTAAAGTGTTAAATAAGTGTTAATGAGTTAAAAACACTTAAGAAGTTAGTGTGGGTAACTTAATGATATTTTGGGGAATAACACTTGTGAAAATGTAGGAAAAGACAAGTTTGGAAACAATGATAATTTTTTCATAAAGTGGAACATTTTATGAAATAAAATGTTGGAAAAGGGTGTTACACAGAATGGTCCTAAATGAACCTGATTTTGGGATAAAATCAATGTAGGGGTATAAATGATTAGAAATGATGATTTTAAAGTGTAACACAAGTTGGAATGAAATCTCGGATTTTGCTTCAGTTGGTAAAGGGAAAGTGGAATAATGTGGACATTTGTAAAATGTTCAAACACATTAATATGGACTAGGGTGACATCGGGATAATTAAATAGGGTCCGGAGCCCTGGGGTGAAATACCTAAAATCACTGGCCAGAGCATACGGTAGCATAGTCGGCGGTGTGGAGCCCGTTAAAGTATGTGGATATTGGAAGATTCTGAGAAAAAGATAATAAAAAGTGGAACATGTCAAGAAATGGGTTGTATGGTGAATATGAGAAAAGACAACATAACTTGAACGAATTAATATATTTTTTAGTAAAGGATAACATGGACAAGTAAGTGTGAAAATTCATTAATGTCCATAAATTAAATGAATGGTACAATAAAGTGATTAAATGGGTATTTAAGCAACCTAAAGAGGTTTAACCCATAATTAACACAAAGGTGTATTTATGAAAGGTTTTCAAAGGAAAAATAAGTATTTTTTAACACGGCGTTTGCATGTGTTGAAAGGGTAATTTTTTATGAAAATACTAACATAGATTGGTATAAATAAAGGGATAATTTGGGTGAAAGAAATAATTTTTCCTTAGACAAAGTGTATATATTTTAAGTATTGAACCCGGTGTGTTGAATCAAGGAAGAAATGTCAAGTTTATTAAAAGGGAGTTCGTTATAAGATTAAGGTGAACTAATCGGGATAAGTAACATTTTTGGAATAAAAACGGTTTCATGCATTAAAGTATATATATATATATATATATATATATACACACACACAACACACAAATAAGGTAGTTGCATGTGCACGTAGATATTACGTGTTAGAATCTCCATTCTGTCATTCGATTCTATATTGCATTGTTGTACTTTCCCACTCGACATTTAGCTCATTCCCTTATCTTTATTACGACAGGTTGGGTGCGGTTTCGTATATTGAGAGCGTTGCCTAAGTAGGCGTTCTTTTATTTTACGTTAGTAGCTCTGTATGCTTGGATTCCAGGTATGCTTCCCCACAAGTCTCTCACTTAGATTAATTTAAATGGAAAGCGCTTACTAAACAAGTGAAGCGTTAATCAAATAAAACTATACTAGTAACATTATGTAGGTTATTTTATTGCACTTCACACTTAACGTTCATGTCGGATCGGGTTGACCACGGGTAGCCCATAAATTCGGGTCGGGGCATTATAGGCCTGGGCCCTTTTAGCACCGACAACGACATCATTCTCCTTATCTTTCTCTGCTAGTTGGCACTTCAGTATGACCACTTCATTTTAAATCTAAGTGACCTCCGCAATAAGGGAGGTCTTCTCTAATAAGGTCGTGTCCTTTTCCTTCTTCTCATTCTCAAGATGAGATTTAGCCTTCACATTATCCTCTCCATCATTCTTTCGAAGACCCTTCTCAGTCTCTAAATCATTGTTCAGCTTTGGGACAACCTTCGCCTCGTCCTTCCGAGTTTTCCATTTATTGTCCATGGCCCTAAATATGCTCATTTAATCGTGTGAAATTAAGAGAACCTAAGGACAAAAAATTGAATAATTTATTACCTTAGAACCTGACTAAATAATCTCCTTATAACACCCATTTGGATCCCCACTTAGACTCTCCACCTCACCAGATCCCAAGGCCTCCACAAAGGCCAAATAATTATCCTCCTGTAAGGACATAAATTTCCAATTGAGTCCCTGTATTGTTTTGACTTAATTCCGTGAACAAAGCTGTGTTTGTAATATGTCATAGGGAGATTTTTATTTTGTCACCATCCCACTTGGTCTATGACGTATTGAAGAAAATTGAAGACGTTGCGGCAAAGCTTCAAAGAATTAAATCATGCCGAAGTTTAATTGGTGCAAGTTTACTTGTCTTCAAAGTTAAATGCATTTCGAGATCACTCAGGTATGAATGCGTATAATTAATGGTGCTCGGAATTATTTTTATAAAAGATAAGGATGTATTTTTACAAAGAAAAATGTTTTTAAAAGTGTTTTAAGTGTTTACACTACGTTTTATTCTAATATACTCGAAATGGAGTTTGACTAATTTGAATCTCTTTTAAACGAGACGTTGTAATCAGAAAGTCAACAAAGTCAAACTTTTGCCCTGTCGTTCAAACGACATGTCATCTCGTTCGAGCGAGATAGACATGTCGCGCGAACGACGTGGCATTGTTGTTTGAACGACACTCTTTTTGAGGCGGCGCTTATTTATTATTTAAAGCATATTTTTATCAGAGTTTCGTAAGTGTGCATTCTGAAAAATAGTATTCGAACCAGAAACTTGTTTGCACATGTTTTATAAGGTTTAAAAAGATTAAACACATCCTTAGAGTTTGCAAAGATCCGAGTTATCTCACTACACAGTTTGAGATCATTAGGATGTTAGAGAGTGAGACTTTTGAAGAGTTTTATGCTAGATTGTCCAATATTGTCAACTCGTCATTTAACCTAGGTGAGAAAATTCCCGACAACCGTGTCATTAAGAAAATCCTTAGGTCATTGCCTAGTAGGTTTGATGCGAAAGTGACCATTTTAAACTCCTTGGTAGGTTAGAGTCGACGAAACTACAAGAGATTGTAGGTGACTTACAAACTTATGAAATCGACATGATTACCTCCAAGCAAGTACCTAAGAAAGAAAATGGTGTTGCTTTGAAAACCCGGAAGGAGGAAATTAAAGTTTCGAATTCCGATTCCGATTCCGATTTTGAGGATGTTACTTTGTTGGCAAAGAAATTTAAAAAATTTATTAAGTTTCAAAAGCAATCGAAAGATGCCAAGAAATTTAAAAAATTCAATAACAACAAAGTAGATCCCACTGATTCGTATCAAATATTGCATATTTTTTCCCATTATCTTTATGCATTCTAGCGCTTTTACGATCCTAAATGCCTATATTTATGCTCATTAACCAGACAACCTTGGAGTTGGATCGATACATATTTTACAGGGGTTATTTGTGCTTTTGTAGGTATTGAAACGCTAAAAGTGAGGTTCGGTTGCATTTCGGAGAAGTTTTATCGCTGGACGCTACTTCAAGGGCATTTTAGTCAATTCACATTTCTTATCCGGCTCATGGAAATTCCACGGATGCGTAGTTCATTGAGTTAGCATCGCGTGGCCGCAAACGGTGCGTCGTTTGGAGTTCGGACGAAGAAGCTAGGCTCATTTCCGTAATGGACCTTTTCCCCCTAATCATGGACCAAATGCAGCCTGAAAACAGAGTACCGGTCGACCGCGTCCCTGGGACCGATCGACCGCGGTTTCAACTTTTGTCGTGGGAAGGAGACAGTATGCTTTGGCTTAAGGGATTGGTCGACCGCGCCCCTACGACCGGTCGACCGGTAGTGCCAGATATTTTGGGCTCTTTCCTTCTTCTTTCCTTTTTCTTTTACTTTTTCCCACTTACTATAAATACCCTTTTTTGTTGTAAATAGCAGATATACACGATTTTAGGTTAGTTTAGCTTAGGGTTTTGGGGTTTTTGCTTGGTTCTTCTTCATTTCTCTTTGGTTTGACACCCCATTTGGATTGTAAGTTGACTATTCATCTCCCCTACCATTAATATAGTTTGTATTTCTTCATTTCTTGCTTTCTAGTTAATTTACAAGTTTTCTAATTTAGGTTTTCTTGCTTATTTACATGCTTTGATTTACACGCTTTCTAGTATAGATTTACCGCGTTTATTTACCGCTTTCCATTTATCGCGTTTTTAACATGCTTTCTAGGTAATTTAAATTAGGTTGTGTTGGAATTGAACTCACTCGAGTTGACGCGTTGCTTTGCTTTGGTGATGGATTTTACGGGTCTATTTCGGGTGCGTTGTCCTTGTTATTACGCCTAGGAGATTTGACGGGGCATATCATGTATGTCCCGTGCTTACGACCTTTCGCGCGTAATTTCCGGGATATTTGTTGACGCCAAAATCTTATTAGGCTTTTATGATGATTTAGGGCGTAACAACCCTTGATTTAATTAACTGTCGAAACGAGACGCACTTGTAATAACTCGTCGACCCATGTAACCATTTTATACTAATTAACTCAGGTGAGGGATATTCGACGCAACCTATAGTTTTTACTCGCTTTCATAATCTAGTTTCAACACATTGCATAGATTAACTTTTCCTTTTAGTTTGTAATCATCTTTTACACTTTTATTTCGGAGTATTAAATCACTTGAATTCTAGCATCTCGTCTTTGTGGATTTTTGATACCCGACTTACCGCTATACTCACCCGTTGAGTGTAGTCGTAATTTAGGTTTTTTGTATAGTTCAGGTGAGCCGAACACAAAACGACCGGCGCGTAGGTGACTCTCGCGCCGCGGCAAAACCCTGTCTATCAAATGGCACCGTTGCCGGGGACGAGTTTGTTTTAGACTTTATTTGATTTAGTATTTCATAGTATTTTATTTCTATTTGTATTATTTGCTAATATTTTGCAGGACTTCCACATTTGAGCACTTAGAAACGCTTGAATTCTTTCCGTGCGCACTTACTTTGTGGAATCCGCCACTTCGAGCCATTTTTGGGGTAAGCATGTCTTATTCCAATTCTTTCGGTAATCCTTGTTATAATTCTCAAAATTCTCGCAAACCTATGACTTTCGGTGAATACTTAGAATCCCAAAAATTTGCAAATTCAAATATTACTTTGGGCGAGTATAACGAAAGTCAAAACTTAGGTTATTGGAATTTTGATGATGATAATGATTTTGGGCCTTTACCTCCTTATAATAGGAATTTTGAAACGAATTGCAATAGTTTTCAAAATTCCTATAATAGTGAGTTTTCGTTTAAGTCCGATGGCAACTCTTAAAGTTCCCATTTTCATGCATACACACCTCGACCCATGACATTCGGTGAGGGTTTGCGTATGTATGAGAATGAGAAACTTGAAAATCGTTATCGGGAAGAAAATCGTTCGTGGGAACATGAGTTGGATTTATTATTTGAGTCCGACGACGATTTTGCTTCTGAGACTTTCGAGGTCGAGGAATGTTTTGAACCAAATGAGGTGCTTATGCCTACTTTGGAACAAACCATTCTAGACTTTACCCATCGCGTAATAGATATTGAAAGTGAGGATGAAAATGATGTAATATCTATTTGCAATGAAATGATTTCTTCTTTGGCTCCCAAAGAAGAACATTTCATTGAAAATGATATTATTTCCTTCAAAACTCAATCTTCATGCGATGATTATTCATCTCATGAGTTTGAATTTCTTTCATCCCCATTTTCATTATCTATTACCCCACCGGAACAAGTACCTGATGATTCGGTTTCAAACTTTAATGCTTTAAACCCTATCGCCGATGAGGAGTACTTGCTCGAGTCGCCCTCCATAATCGCATCTTTGCCTTTGTGTGCGCCGCCTCCCATTCCAACTTCAAAATCCTTGGGAGGATATTCATCTTTTCTCGGTCCCCACTTGTTTTTGTCACCCGTTCAATCCAAACCCCCCATCGTCCCACCAAAACTTTTAATTGGCGATGGTTCATTTCTTCCGCCTTACACATGCCTTCCGTTGTTAAAACGGAATTCATATTTTTCGGAAGGCATGCTTGTATGTGAGGGTACACCGGTTATCCTCCAAAGTCAAATCGTTTTTATGGTGGACCCTCACCTATTTAGACTTCTAGTGTACAGTTAGTGTGGAGTCTAAATAGTAGGTTGTATATAGTTAGCTTTTTATTCTTTCTTTATTTTTAATTTAGTCTAGTGTAATTAGTTAACTTTTTGTTATTTGTTTTTGCTATGCTCGGTACTAACTTGTTTTGTAGATTCTTTGGACTTGTTCTTATGGGGATCGCTCCACGTTTGGGTAATATTGCTCTTTTCCTCTCTTTGACTTGGTTCTTAATTAACATTGAGGACAATGTCAAGTTTTAAGTTGGGGGTGTGGGATATTCTATCCATTTCTTTATTTAGTCCATGTTTTTGCTCACATGTTAGTTACTTAGTATGATTTTCTTACAAAAATTAAAATTTTCAAAAAGATTTTCTTTCTTTTTTCTCCTTTTTTGGGCATTTTGCCTTTGTTTCCGATGATAAATTTCAATAATTGCCCGATCCAATAGATAGCCCAATGATGCATGTTCTCGATTTTATAAGTTATTAGACTTTAGTCTCGATTATTGATATTATGAATAACTTCATGAATTAAACTTTAATCCCGTGAGCACATGCACTTTCCTTGCTTTATTGATTTGGTTTAAGATTTTTATAACTCGGTAATCTTTTGTTGCATTGTATATACTTACACCGAGTAAGCTTTGTACCTTTCGTCGTTTGTGAGTGTATACACTATTCATTTCTCATTGAAAACGTTGAATTCGTTGGTAATCTCTCTATTCTTTCATTTTACCGTTCATGAATTGAGTTCATACTTGAAATGTGTTACTTGATCATGATTTTCATATACTGTTTTGATTCGAGAATTGCGTAAACTTTGTGAAATGATCATAGGCCCTCTTTGTTATATCACCCATATGAGCCTTGACCTCACCCTTGTATGTTTACCCTCGTTAACCCTTTTGAGCCTAAATATAGCCTTTCATTTCATACCCCATTCCCATAACCAACTCTACATTGGAGTTATAAACCATACATACACTTTCCATACCTTTGTTTGGAATGTTACTTGGGATTGAATGATGTTGTTATGATGTCGGTTGCAATTTAGGCATTTGAGAGTTTGAAAAGTAAAGAAAGTAGTGAAAAAGTGAAGAAAAAGAGAAAGCAAAAAGCAAAAGAAAACAAAAGAAAACATAAAAAGGAAGAAAAGAAAAAGAAAGAGAAAGTTGTAAATGTTGTATATAGTTCAATAAGCTTTGATTACTCTCCCCGATGATATATGTAATGCCGTTTTGGAACTTATTTTTCCAATTTTGTTATTGCCCACATTTTCCCATTATCCCGAGTTTTCATCCCGAACACTTTGAATCCGTACATACATTCCTTTCATTTCATACCCTAGCCATACCTACATTGCAACCCTAGTAAAGTCCTATGTGATCTTTGGTTGATGTAATTTAAAAGTCATAATAGTTGTGATAATCTGTGAAAATGCATTTCGCCTCTTTTAGTGTACGGTATCCTTTCATTGAGATTACATTTTTCAGTTTATATATAGCGTTCTTCTTTTGTGACATGTGTGCGACCTACTTTCCATTTACAATTACTCTTTAGCCCGCATGTTCCGTGTGTTATCTCCCTGTTTCGAGTGAATTCGCTTGATGAGCGTAATGCCCGTGAGGATTGAATATATGCTTGCTTTAATGTTTATCCGGTTTATTTAAGTTTTTCGCGAAATCATACTTTGCATGTGCTCGCTCCCCTCCCACAGTTTAAGGTTTCAATTCTATGAGGTGCATTCTATAATGCTAATGATTTGGACTTTTGTTTGAATTCATTCAATGTGCTAATAATTTGTATGAAATCCTTTTCGCCATTGTTGAGCTTCTCGCATGTTGGGTTGGGCATATTTTGAGGAAACCATGTGATGTTTGTGGGTATCATCCCTGAAAACCCTCACGAGACGACACTCGTCCACTAGGGTAACCTAGGGGTTTAACGGCTTATTGCATATGCTAAATGCAATCGTGCTCCCTACGAAAGTGTCATTTATATTTTGATGCATATATACGTCTTATACCGCCCTCTGTGGTCTGGTTTTCTTTGTTTCATTACTAGGAACTAGCAATGTTTAAGTTAAGGGGTGTGATTCGTATCAATTATTGCATATTTCCGCCCATTATCTTTATGCATTCTAGCGCTTTTACGATCCTAAATGCCTATATTTATGCTCATTAACCAGACAACCTTGGAGTTGGATCGATACATATTTTGCAGGGGTTATTTGTGCTTTTGTAGGTATTGGAACGCTAAAAGTGAGGTTCGGTTGCATTTCGGAGAAGTTTTATCGCTGGACGCTACTTCAAGGGCATTTTAGTCAATTCACATTTCTTATCCGACTCATGGAAATTCCACGGATGCGTAGTTCATTGAGTTAGCATCGCGTGGCCGCAAACGGTGCGTCGTTTGGAGTTCGGACGAAGAAGCTAGGCTCGTTTCCGTAATGGACCTTTTCTCCCTCATCATGGACCAAATGCAGCCTGAAAACAGAGTACCGGTCGACCGCGGTTTCAACTTTTGTCGTGGGAAGGAGACAGTATGCTTTGGCTTAAGGGACCGGTCGACCGCGCCCCTACGATCGGTCGACCGGTAGTGCCAGATATTTTGGGCTCTTTCCTTCTTCTTTCCTTTTTCTTTTACTTTTTCCCACTTACTATAAATACCCTTTTTTGTTGTAAATAGCAGATATACACGATTTTAGGTTAGTTTAGCTTAGGGTTTTGGGGTTTTTGCTTGGTTCTTCTTCATTTCTCTTTGGTTTGACACCCCATTTGGATTGTAAGTTGACTATTCATCTCCCCTACCATTAATATAGTTTGTATTTCTTCATTTCTTGCTTTCTAGTTAATTTACAAGCTTTCTAATTTAGGTTTTCTTACTTATTTACATGCTTTGATTTACACGCTTTCTAGTATAGATTTACCGCGTTTATTTACCGCTTTCCATTTATCGCGTTTTTAACATGCTTTCTAGGTAATTTAAATTAGGTTGTGTTGGAATTGAACTCACTCGAGTTGACGCGTTGCTTTGCTTTGGTGATGGAGTTTACGGGTCTATTTCGGGTGCGTTGTCCTAGTTATTACGCCTAGGAGATTTGACGGGGCATATCATGTATGTCCCGTGCTTACGACCTTTCGCGCGTAATTTTCGGGATATTTGTTGACGCCAAAATCTTATTAGGCTTTTATGATGATTTAGGGCGTAACAACCCTTGATTTAATTAACTGTCGAAACGAGACGCACTTGTAATAACTCGTCGACCCATGTAACCATTTTATACTAATTAACTCGGGTGAGGGATATTCGACGCAACCTATAATTTTTACTCGCTTTCATAATCTAGTTTCAACACATTGCCTAGATTAACTTTTCCTTTTAGTTTGTAATCATCTTTTACACTTTTATTTCGGAGTATTAAATCACTTGAATTCTAGCATCTCGTCTCTGTGGATTTTCGATACCCGACTTACCGCTATACTCACCCGTTGAGTGTAATCGTAATTTAGGTTTTTTGTATAGTTCAGGTGATCCGAACACAAAACGATCGGCGCGTAGGTGACTCTCGCGTTGCGGCAAAACCCTGTCTATCACCCACCTCTAAGGATAAGTTTGAGAAGCCTAAGAGAGATGAGTCGGATAAGTGTTTTGGGTGTGAGGAGAACGGTCACAAAGTTAAGGAGTGTCCCACTAGACTCAAGAAAGAGGGCAAGCAACCCATTGTCTATAATTCCACCTTAAGTGCTAGTGATTCGGAAGAGGGAGAGAGTTCCCCCATTGATCGTAACTTTGTTGCGTTCATGGCATGTCATGTGAGCGACGACAATTCTCATGTGCATGACACTTTCGAGGAGGTTTTGAGTGAATTCCATGTTAGTGAGGGCGAAGAGAGTGACGAGGAGGAGGTAGATGTGAAAGAGTTGTAAAATGCGTTTAATGAGTTGTATGTCGAAACTTTGAAGGTGAAAAAGGCTAACTCAAAATTGCAAGCTAAGTTGAATGAGCGTGCCATAGAAAATAATGATAGTTTGATTGAGGATCTTAGGTCACGAGAGAGGAAGTTTAGGGAGAAACTAGAGTTTGTGGAGAAAGAGAGAGATAATCTCCGTGGTTTGATGGAGTCCTTGAAAAAGGAGATTTTAGAATTTGAGGAGTCTAGGCGTTTGCTCGAGTCTAGGATTCACGAGTTGGAGGAGAGATTGATAGACTTGTCTAGAGTCAAGTTTGATTTGGAGGCTAGGTCGAAGAAGTTATATAAGATCCTAGGCACCGTCCAAATTAAGGGAGATAAGGGAGGTATAGGTTTTGATGAGAGAGTTGTTCTCATTCCCCCCGCACATATGAGAAACATTAGGAAGGTTAGAAAAGGTCCACATATAGGTCATCATTCCCACCACCGCTACACTTGCACGTTTTGTGGTAGGAAAGGTCACCTTAGGTGTTATTGTTACGACCTTAGACAAGCTCCTAGGAAGTTTAGGAATAAAGTTGCCCCGGTTCCCAAAACCCCCATGCGTCGTTTTACACCTACTTGGGTTAGGAAATCAGATTTAGTGGCTTTAGGAATTAAACTTCATGATTCTCGTTTGGGTGCACTTGATTCTTCCCATGTTAAATCTAAAGGATGATAGTGTTGCCATGTTTTTCATATGCTAGTTTGCTTCATGATATATTCATTGCTAGTATTATGACATGTGTATCATTTTGTATTATAGTTTTCATTTGTTTGAGTCCTATTGAAAAAATACAAAAAGATTTTTTGGGGGAAATTTTTTGAAAATCCAAAAAGATTTTGTTTTTGAGAAAACTTTTGAAAACCCAAAAAGATTTTTCTTTTATTTGAGTTAAAATATGAAAAGCCAAAAAGATTTTCGGTTTTTGTTTTTGAGTTTACATGTTTGATGTGGCATATTGGTGTGCTTGGATCCCCCCCCCCCCCCCCCATCGTTTCATATCCATGTGGCTAGGACATTTGGTCATTATTATCGATGCTTATAATGATCTTAACCATTGTTTATATGGGATTGTTTCGAAGTTGATATGCGTTTTGACTCGACTTTGTATATATGCCAAAATTGCACACATGCACGAGTTTATATGGATGTTTGACTTCTCTTGCATATTCGAATTTGGTGAGGCTTTCTTATCTCAATCTTGTCATCTATGTGTAAGTAGACTTAAAGAGAAGTGTGCATGTAAGAACCGTTTACCATGAGGATTTAAATTGGTAAAAATGATGAGTGATTCACGAAAAAGGGCTGCGAGAGTTCAAATCAACTCGTCGTGAAAGCCACCGTTTAAAAGAGCCCAAAAGAAAATGCAATATGCTATGAAAAGGGCTAAATTAGTTTAGTTCATTCCAAAGAAAATATGATATTATTGAGGGAGTTTGGATGGATTAAAAATTTAAACGGGTTTGCACAACTAATCCTAATGTTGAAATATTGCAATTTGACTCTATTTTTTGTAGAATCGTCAAAATTTTGGATTTATGTGCATGTAGATTGTTTAGTTCATTAAGCTCACACTTTAATTGTCATAAGGCTATAATAAAGTTTGATGATTTATCGCTATCAATTAGAGAATCTTGATCGTTTCTATGTATTGGAATTGTGACTCATTTGTTGTAGGTTCATGCCTATTCATTCCATATCCATGTTTGAGCACATCGGTACTATATCTGCATGTAACTCACATTATTAGTTTTTATGAGTTTTTGCATTTTGTGTTAAAAGCCTATTGTCTTAACACTGTTTTGCTACTGTGTTAATACTGTTTTTGCAGTCCATTGATTCAAATTGGTATATTCTCATGCTAGATATTTTGATTGGTTTATCTTTTCACCGAATTGTCTATTCGAGACAAAAAAGGAGGAGAGATGTATGTGATGCAGGGGGAGATTTGAGCATGTTTTGGTTTACATATGTTTACAAATTGGTATCTCAAATTAGTATTACACATTGGTATCATTTTGCTGCTCAAATTGTTTAACAAATGATTTTTTTCAAAGTTTTTTCATATTGGTATCTATTGTTGTTTGGTATCATTTGGATATATACATTGGTTTCATTTGTTCCTCCATACTTCACTTGGTATTTTTTTGTCTATTTCATGTGTGTAGCTACGCTTCAGCGATTCGAGATTTCAAGTCTACATCACATTCAGACAGTTCATGCTTGCCGGTGCTACATATTCTAGTCTGTGTCCTTTTTTTTTATTTTGGGTTTATGGGATGGGATTTAGGCGTCATACGGCTTGATAGCCCGGCTTAGGCATTTCACTGGTTTAGTTTTGTCCTGGAATGATCAAAGGGGGAGATTTTTAAGGACATAAATTTCCAATTGAGTCCCTTTATTGTTTTGACTGAATTCCGTGAACAAAACTGTGTTTGTAATATGTCATAGGGAGATTTTTATTTTGTCATGATCCCACTTGGTCTATGACGTATTGAAGAAAATTGAAGACGTTGCGGCAAAGCTTCAAAGAATTAAATAATGCCGAAGATTAATTGGTTGAAGTTTACTCGTCTTCAAAGTTAAATGCATTCCGAGATCACTCATGTATGAATGCGTATAATTAATGGCGCTCAGAATTGTTTTTATAAAAGATAAGGATGTATTTTTATAAAGAAAAATGTTTTAAAATGTTTTTAAAAGTGTTTTAAGTGTTTACACTACGTTTTATTCTGATATACTCAAAATAGAGTTTGACTAATTTGGATCTCTTTTAAAAGAGACGTTTTAATCAGAAAGTCAACAAAGTCAAACTTTCGCCCTGTCGTTCAAACGACATGTCATCTCCTTCGAGCGAGATAGACATGTCACGCGAACTACGTGGCATTGGCATTCGAATGACACTCTTTTTGAGGCGGCGCTTATTTGTTATTTAAAGCATGTTTTTATCAGAGTTTCATAAGTGTGCATTCTGGGAAATAATATTCGAACCAAAAACTTGTTTGCACATGTTTTCTAAGGTTTAAAAAGATTAAACACATCCTTAGAGTTTGCAAAGATCCGAGTTATCATTCTTATATGTTTAAGTGAACTTGCGGCACCAAGAAGTTTATTCTATCATTGAACATGAGGGTTTTACGGTGAATAAAAGAGAAGGACTTATTGTTCGACATCGTAGACGAATCAAAGCCAATCGGTGGACACCGAGACATTCGTGGAGTCGAGTGTTGTGGACAGGTATCGTGGAAGATGGAATTTATGCGTGGGCACTATTGAATAACGGTTGAAGATCAGAAGGAGCGTCAAGACCCGTGGGGATCGAGTCATTGAGTAAGGCTAATCTATCTTTGTAAAATCAATGTTCATAGTGATTGTCTGGCTTGGGCCGTCCGAGATTGTTTTCCCGTTTTGGGTTTTTTCCTTGTAAATCTGGCATTGTGAGTATTCTTAACTTTATTTTACTTGCTTTAATCACTAGATGCATGTTTTGGATTAATCAAGATAAAATTGGTTTAAAGTAAGAATTGGGTTTTCACAACTTGGTTTGGAGCATATTAAAAGTTGGATAATTTTTGGTGAAAAATTTGGTTTTGTTTAAAACACACATATTGGGCACTTTCACCTCCGAGTTTCTTTACCCTCATCGGACTCATTCTCAATGACTAACCTCCTACGAGCAGAAGCAGGAGTGGTCTCAATCTCAATAGGTCTTTTTAGAGTACGCCTCCGAGGAGGTTAGTCATTCACAAGTTGAAGGGATAACATTTCTTCAACCTCGTTCGTCTGACAAACGGTGTCAGCAACCCCAAATGATAGGGCTAAGGGGTTCTCAACAACCACAAGAATGTTCAACTATAAAATAGTTGGAGTGACTAAGATTAAAGGCTGAGGGGCGATCGGTGTTTAGCTATTTATCTAAAGGGCCTCTCGGAATGCTGCACGAGACATGGCTCCACTAACTGACAAAATAATTGAATTAGTTTACACTACTTAGAGACTTAAGTTGAAAGGTTCTTAGTATGAACAATTGTACCTGATGACTTTGGGAAATATAAACATTAAGATCGAAGGAAAAGAAGGTATCCTTCTTTAGTTTTGGCTCAAAGACAAAGGGCATCACGGTTGTGTACTTCATCGCCCCTAGAAATAAAACTAAGTCATCTGAACTTCTGTAAATTGCATAACTCGTTGAAGGGACGGGATATCTCTAAGTCCACTCAGACCCCCTTTTTCGATCGGTTAAATCTCCGGTAATCTAGTAAAAATCCCTACACACAATAAAGAATAAGAGCATAATCACATTAATAAAATAACACAGTGAAATTATAAAAGTGTGAAAGTCACTTAAAAATTCTTTACTCTAAACAAATGGAACAATGAAAGGATGACCTGTAAGATTGTTTAATTTATCACACACCCATCCCTCATCACAAATAAAGAGGAAACGATGCCTCCAGTCATAGTTGGCAGAAAGGAAGGACGTGACGAACCTTATATATTTGTTTCAAGAAATAGTATGCCATCCTCCTTGTAAAGATGTAGGTTTATAAATAGTCAGTATTTCGGCTACAATTAGGGGTTTTCAGCTCCAAGTGTTCGGTATTAATTGTGTGCAAGGTTGATAAATGAAAGGACATCATAAACGGGGTTCAGCAGAATAATCCCAAGTTTGGCCTGAAAGCATTGTTCATAAATGCAAAATTTCCCCTCATAAGGACTCGGCACACGATCGGTATCATCAGTTGGATGATTGAATGATCCCTTGGGATGACAAGTTGCTCACCCCACTCGGCAGCAGTTTGTTCAAGCATTTAATTTGTAAAATTGTGGGGGCACATGGGGTTGTTCCTAGTGGTCCTAGCACGAGGAAGACATGAAGGGACTATAACTGAGTCAGTATTTTTACCTCTAACTGGGCATGCATCCCTCTCAGCAGCAGACGAAGAGTCCCCACGTGTGGAATCTATCCATTCATTATATTCTGGCCCGAAGGCATCGACGATTTCTACCATGTTCGCTAGAGATTGTTAGCGTCGATGTCTCTCTTGATGAGCTATATTGAGAGAGTGCCCAAAGGGCTTAAACCAACCAATATACTAGAACAAAGGGGATTAGGGGAAATAAAGCAAAAAATAAAAGGAAACTTGTCAACAAAAGTGCTAGTCCTAGTGAACTAAAATATAAAACCAAGGCTTTGAGAAACCAAACTTAGGAATTAAAAAGAATAGAGGAAGAAGGGGCATACTAGATGGGAAGAACAACGAAAAATCCTGCACAATAACCTTTTATTAGGAGAATGAAAAACCCAAGGGAACCTTAACACCAAGAGAGACAATGAAATTTAGGAGATAAAAGTGGTGGACGAATGGAGAAGACAAAGCATTATGGCATGACTTTGACAGTTTGAAGGTGCAAAACTCCTAAATGAAATTCTCTCGATTTTTATATCAAGAGGGAAGCGGTCTCTTAGAATTTAAGGGACCAAATTTGTTTAATCTAACGGATATGGGGATTCGGTGAATAACATGCGTGATCGGAGTGCGTGAGATGGATTCAGGCGCGTATGCGCGCTTTGAGGAAATGTATATCGTTAGGCATGCAATGATTAAGGATCTTCCCCCAAACGACGTCTTACATTGGGAACATATAATGATGGCTCATCATATCATTCTGATAACCCACGTTGGCACACAATCCCAAGCAAATAATGATGAATCAAGATCATGCCAACAAGTATATCTATCACATGTCAAAATGACAAAAGCAATCGTTCTAATATGTAAGCAAGGCATAACAAGAGACAGAGGCTACATAAGTAGCTTTAAACATGTTCGGCTACGAGCAAGACTCTTCGGCTCACCTCCATGAATGCAAAGAGTCTTGGGGATGACGAGGGATATTTCTAATCAGGTTAGTCCGAAATAGTTTTATCATAGGAATTGGACGAATGCCTTTTTCATTCTCCATCGGACGATCGACAGTTCAGTGATAGTTCGATCAAGTGAAAAACGAACACTTATTTTCACCAACCAAAGGGCAATTGATCACTTGAATCATTCAGACTTGATCAACTAGTTGTTGTTTCCAATGGGCTTCATATTTTCTATAAAGGCAAAGCACTATCCTAAAAGGTGGGAGCTTGTGAAGCAGCTCGAGATGAACATATGTCCCACTCCCTCGGAGTTATGGGGCAAAATTATAGGAGAAAATTTGTATGGATTAATATACATAAAGCCGGTGTAGTTTCGAAAATGAGGATAAGTAAAAAAAAACTCCATGTATGAGTTATCTCTTTAACCTCCAAAATTAATAAAGACTACACCCCCTCCCCTTTACCCCACGGACGTAGGCGAATTCGACTGAACCACTTATATCTTGTGTTGGTCCTTTTACTGCTGTACAATTATCATTTTATATTATTGTGCTCTATATTTGAATTATATTTCTTGCACCAACAATATACGTGGCAAAATATGGAGTAAATGATCCATATTCATATATATTATAAAAATATAGGTGCATGGGTATTTTGTAATAAAATTGTAAATCTTTAAACTATAAAATATAAGTAAAACATGTTCTTAAAATGAAAATTTAAACAATATGATATTTTTTGTAAATATATTATCATATAAGGATACTGATGAATCTTGTACAGATTAATGGAAATTATAGTACAAATTAAAGTTATTATATATGTCATCATTAAATAAATATGCAACATTTTTTTTGTTTTTTGAAGAAATTTTTTCCCAAGTTTAATGTGTTTTGAATAAGATGGGGAAAAAACTTTTATTGTTCATAATTATATATCTAAATTTGTTAATTACTAAATTTATTAACTTAATATTTACTTCATATGTAACATACGAAGTAAGATCTAGTATAATATATTGCTTAACTTTTCATTGATATTGTTTAATAGATTATGTCAATTAGTTTTCGTAATATAATGTTATGGAAATTGGAATTATATATTTAAAGGTATTTTGATTAAAAGTTCCAAATGTGGATGATAAACTTTATGACTAACTAAAATATTTGTATTGGAATAATTATAATTTTTTTTATGGGGACTAATGACAACCATAATTTTCAATCAAATTTGTAACTATTAAGGGGCCTCCAAGATTAATCCATGTTCCAATTTAAAAATATGAAAATTAGACACAACCTATCATCCTTATACATGAACCAACACATGAATTGTGATAAAGTTCTAACAAATCGATCCAATTCTTGAATTTTAAGTTAATTTCCTATAAACTACTATTTAGTTTCATTATGTGTAAAAAGTAAAAAATGAAATGAAGAAATATATAAGGAAAGTTAATATCGCATCCGCAAGTGTGGATTGGTGTAGTAATAATTGAGAATAGTTTAAAATGGTGTCATAGTAAATAAGAATAACTCAAAATATGATTATAATTAATACAACAGAAATGAAAAGGATTTTATTAAAGAGATGACTGGCATCTTCTTACATAGTGAAGTCTGGTAAACAAAACATATACACTATTACTTATTTTGGCGTAAATAAACATAAACATTGGAGCAACACTGGGAGTTCATAGGAGCTGATAGGTTGTGGTATAGATATTCCAACGAGGCTTGGCATCTTTGTCTATTTCTTCCCAAACGTACGTAACCGTGAATATTTTCAGAGATAGAATTGAATAGAAGTTCAGAGAGTCAGGCGGTAATCGATCATCTTCAGGCTCGTTGTTCATCTGGAAGGAAAAAAATTAAGCAAATATGCCAAGTAGATAATATTTATTTTTATACAAGATGAAGATGTAGAAGATAATAAGGTTAGAGAGTATCAGTAATATTTTGACTTTCTTCCTATTGAAACAAAATGAAATATCATAAGACGTTCAGGGGTATACCGACGCTTATTGATATGTAAATAAATAATATGGTGAAGATAATCGGATAATAGAATATCAGATTAAGACAATCTTGGTTAAGAAAATAACTCGATAACCCAACAATGATCAGTTATTAGGTTTCAATAGCGTAGACATATCATTTTTTTTTAATATACGGTAGGCGAAACTCCCGAGATGTATATTGATCAAAGTAAAGAAACAACCTCTTCATGGTGGCCTGTACAAAGCTCGAGTAAAAGGGTAAAGGGGGAGCCAATAACCCAAACCACGAAAAAAAACTGACACTGATATATGAAAATTTAAATCGTTAATTAGACTCCAGATCTTCTACCTTCATAAATAACTGAGTTAGGTTCGCAGGAGCCATGGGGGAACAAGGTTTTTTGTGGGGGAATATCAAATTTGAAAAAAATTGCACCATTAGGCATCAAATGAGTCGATCTTAGAATAGAAGGGTATAGAAGAAGCAATGGGCCTAATTTGGTGGCAACAATTTTCGATGAGTGACGTAGCCGAGGCCTTGCATCCATCAAATACCGCCTTATTCCGTATAGTCCAAATGCTCGAGATTGCTACAATGGGAATGAATTTGCAGCTGTGGACCCTATAGTCTTTCCCTTTGCCTTGTAGCCACCAACCCATAAGCATAGAACCACACGAGTGATATTTGAACGATAAACCCAATAATGAGAATAGAAAGTTCTATAAGCTTTGTGACAAGGGGCATTGTACGAATAGGTGGTTGTCTGTTTTTATTTCATTTTTACAGATAGTACATCTGGAAACCAAACGAATACCACAGTATTAGATGTTCTTATCTATCGGAATGTTATTCTTCAAGATTCTCCAACATATAATGGACCATTTTTGGGGGATGTATTTATCCCATATAAAGGTGTATAGGGTGCTTGATGAATAGTTTTCCTGTAATAGTTCTCTTGTAGAGGCTAAGGAAAAACTTCCTGATTTTGAGTTTGCCCACTTACATGAGTTACCTTCTTGGGTTGTCGCCTCATTAAAGAGAGGCAAAATGGCTCTCATTCTTTCCCAGGAAATTGAGCCCATTTGATTGTATAGATTTTAAGGCCGATATCTGGAGTTCATGAAACTACACCAAAGCGAGTTTGATTTTCTTAGTATCCAAAGAGACTTCAAACTAAATGCTTTTGTTGAAACCTCCATGCTAGTGAGGCTTAATTCTCCACTTTATTAGGGGGAGCATAATGAGTCCCAACTGTGGCATTGCCTCTTCCAGCCAATCTGCTCATTGTCGCCCTAGAAAAATTTATTGAGGATGGAGTGAATTCTCTTTATGATACCTTTTGGAGGTTGCAGTACTGAGATCAGATAGCCCGGGATTGAGCTTACGACGTGTTTAATTAGTCGAGCTCTAATTGATAGGTATTTTGCTTGCCAACCTTGAACCTTTTGCCTGATTTTATCGACCAATGAGGTAAAGCAACCTAGCTTTCATCTACCTCTAAATAGTGGGCAACCTAAGTACGTGATGGGGAGAGGTTTTTGGCTCAATCCTATTGTTTAGGAAATAACCGTGGTTTTAGTTGGAGATATGTGAGGATCCGTTGTGAAGCTACTTTTTGATAGATTTATAACCTGCCCTGAGGTGGTTTCATAATTTTGGAGGATTATCTTTAGGTTTCCAAGGATTTTCTTATCAGATCTAGAGAAGATTATCGTGTCATCTGCAAAGGTTAGGTGGGAGATTAGCTTGCATCATGGGGGTGATAGAAAGGAAAAGTTAAGCCTTTCTCTACAAGGTTATTTAAGCCCCTACTGAGTATTTTCGAGGCAAAATGAATAAGCTGGGGGACAGCGGGTCCCCTTGTCTAAGTCCCCTGCTAGATTTGAAGAAGCCCTTGAGTTGCCCATTGACTATAATGGAAAACGAAACATTTGAAATTACTCTCCATATTAGGTTTATCCATACTTCTCCAAAACCAAATTTTCTCAATATGTTTATAAAAAACATCCAGTTAACTCTATCATATGCTTTTGACATGTCAAGTTTTATGATAACATTTCCCCATCTGACTTTTTTGGGGAGTGTAGACGTACCATTATAATATCATTCAAACCATAAAATGCACTTGAATAGGATATCCCGAACAATTGAGGAATAACCACCACTTGGCACGCTTAGCTAGAGCGACACTCACACGTAGAGTAAATATAACAACAAGGCACTCAATATCTGAGTCTTTCAGGCCAATTAGATTTATCAGAGGTTTATCGGGTCTAATCTATGGATTATACGGTATACTACTGAAGAGTTTATTTGTAAGAAAAATAAATTACATGGTTCAATGCAATTAACAACATCTAACCAATTAGTTGAGGGTTCAGAGTTTAGTAGGAATTAAACTAGTAGAATTCGAGAGAATCAATATTACGGGGGCTGCCAATTCCAAGTCGTGTACTGGGTAATTACGTTTATGAGTCTTTAACTGTCGATATCCAGAATTCTATTACTTTTCCTTGTTGCATTAGGACACAACCGAGTCCTTGTAGGGAGGCATTTGTGTAAACATCGTAGCTGATATTACTAGAAGGAATGGTTAGGACAGGGGAGTGGTAAATCTCTTTTTTAGAATGCGAAAAGCTTGTTCACATTTTGGGTTCCATATGAAGCAAACGTCCTTTCTGGTTTTAGTCAGATCTACTTGTATTCTTGTCTCTATAACTACGTGTTCTAAAATTTTCACTTCTTTCATGACGAAATCATATTTGCTTTGCTTTGCGTAAAGCTGATGCTTTTGAAGTGTTTTTAGTATAATACACATATGATTCTCATGCTTTACTTGGGTCTTAGGGTAAATTATAATGTCATTGATGAATATGATCACAAATTGATCTAAGAAAGGTCGAAATATTATGTTCATAAGGTCTATGAAAGCATCAGGGGCATTGGTTAAACCAAAAGACATAAACTAAATATTCGAAATGACCATAACGGGTTCGAAAAGCCATTTTCGGTATATCTTCTTCCTTTACACGTAACTCGTGATATCCTAATTGCAAATCGATCTTGGAAAATATTTTTGCTCCTCTCAGTTGATAAAATAAATCACCTATCTGTGGCAAGGTGTATTTATTCTTTATAGTTACTTAGTTTAATTTTCAGCAGTCAATGCACAAAATAAATGACCCGTCTTTCTTTTGCACAAATAACACTACGGCTCCCCAAAGAGATGTACTGGGACGTATAAATCCTTTACCGAGTAAGTCATCCAGTTGTGTTTAAAGTTCTTGTAATTCTAGAGGGGCCATACGATAAGGAGGCATTGATATAGGGGAAGTATTTGGTAATAGATTGATGAAAAACTTGGTCTCTTGGGGTGAAGGTAGTCCGGGAAAATCTTCAGGAAACACGTCTTGATATTGATTCAAAATACAAGAGAGGGAAGAGCTGGATTTATCACATATTTGTAAAAGCAAAGATTGGTGAGGACTTCTTCCTTGAAAACAAAACGGGTTTTGGTGAGGAGGGTGAAATGTTATTATTTTTCGTGTGGCAGTTGATATGGGCATGATTTGGGGATAATACATACATTCCTATAATTATGTCAAATTCAGTTAGGTCAAGGACAATCAAATCCAGAATTAATGTCCTGGATCCAAAATGTATAACATGTGATGTACATATTCTATTGGTAATAGCCATCTTTCCCGTTGGCATACTAATAGTAAAAGAGTGTCCTAATACTTTATAAGACTATTATAACCTAATTAGGCATTTTTTACTAATGAAAGAGTGCGTGGATCCAGAGTCAAATAATACATGTACTGAAATATTATAAAAGGGAAGATTACTTTCAATCACGTTGTGGGAATTTGGATTTTTCGCTGGGAGATGGGGAAAGTTCGAATTTGGATTTTTACTAACGAATTCCTGCTTTATGTACTGGGAGTTGGATTGCGACAGGCGGGGTAAAGTATTAGTAATACGCTTGAAAGGAGGTTTTATGATACTAGGGGAGGTAGATGGGGAGGACATTCAGAGTTTTGGACACTGGGGTCTCAGGTGCCCCACTTGATTACATTCATGACAACGCATGAGAGATTTGCTGACGTTATGTTAAATTTGACTGAAGTTCTTGCCATCTGGGCGCTTATTGTAAGGGTGATTCCTTTGATTTGGTTGATTTCTTATTACATAAGGACTGCATGGAGGATTAGGAATATAAAGTGGAGTATTAGTTATAGGATTTTTCTCTATAAGTGAAGATGTTTCGACCATACAGTTGAATTATCGGATCTGTAGAGGGAATAAAAGACTTTATGGTTTTATGCGAATCTCGTTTGAAATACTTGCACTTTTTGGTTTGATGTCTACATATTACTGAGCATAGCAAGATAGTTCGGTAAACCTGGCCTCATATTAGGCCACAGTCATTTGTTGTTTTTGTAGATTCAAAAAATCTACGATCATCTGATCTCTTACTGTTTGTGAGAAATACTTATTATAGAAAATTTCTTCAAATTATACCCATGTTAGCTCAGTTACATTTCTGGATCGTGTAATGTATTGCCACAAAAATTTGGCTTATCCAACGAAGAGGTATGAGGCTAATATAATCCTTAGTTCGGGGATAATCCCGACTCTTTCAAGTACTTTGAGGGTTTGGTAAATCCATCTTTCGACTTCCACCGCACCGGGTTTTTCAAGAAATGCGAGGGGCTTCTGTCGTAAAAATGCCTTAAGGGAATTCATTATTAGAGTTTCATCTGATATAGGAGGTAAAGGTATGGGGTGTTGTTGCTGAGTTAAGGTAACCATTTCTTAAAAGCAACGTAAGATTTCTTTCGAAGTAATTGGAGTTGACATTTAAGGAATATGTTGTTCTTATTGAGTTCCACTAGTAGTTGCACGGGTAGTAACCATACTATATAAACAATAATGTAATAAATGAATCATAAGCAAGGATGTAAAAATACTCTACATATTTGCATACATTCAGATTCTTTGTTACATAGTGGAAGAGAAGAAAACAAACATTAAAAGCAAATGTACATAAAGGTCAGTCATATTTTACACATATAAAACATTAAAAGGATTTTTAGGGTATCTGGTGATAGTAGGATTCTCAACCTGCACACTCAAACTTTTATTTAAATACATCGTCCCTTGGCCATCAACTTAAGTCATACGAGGAATTACTGGCTTATAGGTGGGGTCATCATCTTCTGCGAGGTCGAAGTCGGCATCGGATGAGTCTGGTGATGTGGTGGTATTGGTAGGAGTGCAGATTGTGGTAACATGATAGAGTGATCCATAATTGATGGGGGAATTAGGAGGAGTTACGGTGACTTCATCAGGCGGCACCACGTCCCATGCGAGGTGAATTACTTGTTGGAGGAAATCTGGGTCTTTCAAAAATCTTTTTGCCTACCGAGTTGCTTGTGCTTCTCCCATTAAACGCCCGATAAGTAGATTATGTTTGATTTTGGGGGTAGAAATTACCCAATCTCGATCAATACTTCTGATATGTTGACATATTTTAGCATAACCTACTTCTTTGATAGCTCTTTCGAAACTTGCGTGAGTAAAATCACGAATATCAAGATAATTGTCGTCCCAGATATTCATGTCTGCAAAACAGTATAATAATAAAATAAGAATGTATCAAAATTATAAATATCGAGTGAAGGTGGGCACGAACATTCCCATTGTTGTCCCGCATAGGCTTATAACCTGGTTATGCTCTGATACCATGCTGTCGCATCCGCGAGTGTGGATGGGTGCAGTAATAATTGAGAATAGTTATTGGTGGTGTCATAGTAAATAAGAATAACTCGAAATATGATTATAATTAATACAACGGAAATGAAAAGGTTTTTATTAAAGAGATGACTGACATCTTATTACATAGGTAAACGAAAGAAATACATTATTACTTATTTTGGCGTACATAAACATAAAACGTTAGAGAAACACTGGGAGTTCGTAGGAACTAATAGGTTGCGGTATCGATATTCCACCGAGGCTTGCCATCTTTGCCTATTACTGCCCACACATACGTAACCGTGAATATTTTCAGAGATAGAATTGAATAGAAGTTCAAAGAGGTGAGTGGTAACTGATCATCTTCAGGCTCGTTGTTCATCCGGAAGGAAAAAAATTAAGTAAATATGTCAAGTAGATAATATTTTTTCCTATACAAGATGTAGAAGATAATAAGGTTAGAGAGTATCAGTAATATTTTGACTTTCTCCTTGTTGAAATAAGATGAAATATCATAAGACGTTCAGGGGTATACTGATGCTTATTGATATGTAAATAAATAATATGGTGAAGATAACCGGATAATTATATATCAGGTTAAGATAATCTTGGTTCAAAAAATAAATTGATAACCCAAAAATTATCAATTATTAGGTTTCAATAGTGTAGACATACCATTATAATATCGTTCAAGACATAAAATGCACTTGAACAGGTTATCCCAAACAATTGGGGAATAACCACCACTTGGCACGTTTAGCTAAAGAGACACTCATACGTAGAGTAAATATAACAATAAAGCACTCAACATCTGAGTCTTTCAGGCTAATTAGATTTATTGGGGGTTTACCGGGTCTAATCCCTCGATACGGTATACTATTGAAGAGTTTATTTGTAAGAAAAATAAATTACAAGGTTCAATGCAATTAACAACATCTTACCGAGTGGTTTAGGGTTTAGTAGTAATTAAACTAATAGAATTTGAGAGAACAAATGCTATGGGGGAAGTTTGAACTACTCAGAAGAGTTAGAGTTCAAGAGTATCACAATGTGATATCATAATTAGTAATTGAAAGACAAAAGTTCAAATGATTAATATTGAAATATAAATCACCTACTTTAAGTATTTTAATTTTCGACTGGTGTTCTTCTAGTTTGCGAGTGGACTGGGTAGTCTAAAATCATAACATATGTGAGTATGTGATGTAGGTCTTAAAACAAAGTGGACGAAAGTGTAGTAAGAGGAAATTTAAGTAACCATCTGAGTGTAAGAAGATTTGAAAAGGTTTTAAAATTGTGAATTTCAAAACTTTAAAACTAAATTATTTAATCCTTATTCATTGGGATTTAGTGTTGGTGTTAAGAAACAATTTAGGTATAATTATGCTTAAGTACCCGAGGAAAAAGTGTGGGATTAATTTGGAATACTTGTAAAAATAAACAGGGGGTATAAGTGTAATTTAAGAAACTTAAATTCAAACTTTAAAAACTGATTTTCGTGGAAAATGCTATCCTGTGATCCAAACAGGGTGTTATTATATATTAAATTATTCAGAATTAAAAAAGAGAGATATTGGAAAAAATTAGAAAATTTTGATTGGGGACACGCTCTCACGCGCGGAGTCAATGTTAGGACGCGCTTGGGTTGATCATCACTCTCACGCGTGAGCTTTACTCGCCTTTAACCCTCAAAATTGACTTTAGAGTTTAATAGTTTTTTACCTTGATTTCCAAACGTTATAGAATTCCTTTTTAAAATGGTTTATAAATGAAAGTTGTTCAAAATTCAATGACGAATCCAGTCATACTAGTTTTAAGGATTTTGGTGGCGCACAAGCTATTGATTTTCTAAAAAACTAGTAAAAGTTTAACAAATTGAATCTGCTTAAAAGCTATGATTTAGGTTCCGACATTATAAATGTGTTGTTCTTAATTAAAAATGGAAGATATTAAGTGTGTTTTGAAGAATTTTGGTGGGGTGAAGACTGAGAATTTCATCTCTGAATTTTTCTGGGTCGAAAACTTCAAATGTGAATTTGGGGCATCAAAAGTGGTTCATATTCAAATTAAGTATATCTATGAGCTCTTGGGAGCTTAAACTTCACTTACCTTACTTTGAAACTGGTTCAAAGTTAGGGAATTATAATTCACCATTGAAGCTTCAAGCTCTAATGGCGTTTTTTGGGTTTAAGCTCATACACAACATATATACGTTAGTTACTCCGCGTAAACACATATATACATTCTACGGATATGCAAAAACATTAACATAATCGAAAACTAAACATTCACACATAAAATCATAAAGGCATGAAGAAGCTAAATGAAATATGTTCTTTTTATAGATATGTTTATAAAAAAAAACACTTACCTAAGTTCCCATTTTTGCAAAATAGGAAATAAGCAAAAATACCAATTGAATGAATAAGTTCAATTGAAAGTTTTTGATTCATCTATCATTATAGACGACACTAACAAAGATAAAGTGATCGGCATATAAAAAGAATTTGATTCACCATTTTTGACATTTACTCATCCGACTATTCTAATCAACGGATTCATTGAACAACTCTTGGAAATGACAATCCATAAAAAAATGCCGATACTGAGATCGACTAGAACAAGATGATAGTCAAAAGGAATTACTAAATAACTTAGTAGAATTGATATGACTACTATGGATGATCCGACACTAAATAAACGAGTATCTCCTCTAGATGGAAGAATATTCTCTTTGAAAAGTAATTTTGTACCATCCGTAAAAGTTTGAAGAATTCCCAAAGGCCGAGTGTATTCTGGTCCAATACGTTGTTGTATCCCTGCAGATATTTATATTTCTAACCAAAAAATTACTAGTACACCTATTATGATTCCTAATACATGAGTAAAAATAGGGGAAATCATCCATATGATCCCATAGACCTCTTTTAAGGATTCCAATCTAGAAAAATAATTGATAGCATTTCGACTGGGGTGGAGAGGTATTTATAGGGTTTAGCTAGGAGGGTTGATTGGTGGAGTTGTTGGTTGAGTTTTGGGCTGTGGATTCACAAGTTCTAAGCTTAGCTCAACAGAGGGTTAAATGGGTATCTTATACTTCACATGGTACCACCCATGCTGATCAGTCAGCAGGTGCGATGCCATTAGTGAGCAAAGTTTAAACAAGTTCAAGTTTTGGTTTGGGTCATTGAAGAGTTTTCATATGTAGTTTAAGGACTAAAGGGTATTTAATAAAAGTTTATGGGCTTTTATGTAATTAGGCAAACTTAAGGGGTTAGGTTGGGTAAATTCTATAAAATATAGGTCTTTAGGTACAATTTTAGTGGAAGGTTGAGGTTTAATAGGCATAGGAATATGTAAATTACGATGATTCTAAGTAAAAGGCATTTTGGTAATATAAGAAAATGTAGGGTTAGTCTTTGGAATTTATTGGAATACCAGGGCTATTGAGTAATTAAGAGTGGTTTGTTATAGTTAACCTCAAAATAATATAAATAATCTCATGGAATCATCAAAACATAACAAGGGAATTAAAATTCGAACTCGAACTCCTGATTGTCTCCCATACGGAATGAATAACATGTGAGTTCTAAGAATGAAAATTTAGAGAGTATTCAAGGACCAAATATAAATTAGAAACCACACATGCTTAATCCTAGACTAATGCAAAACTATGCAAAAAATATAAGATTTAAATATTACATAGAGATGCTTATATACACATGCGGAGAGAGATAATAATGAGGAAAAATCATGAAATAATACTATATCGGGAGTGAGGAGAGGCGTAAAGAGTAAGAAAACATGAATTAATGTATGTGTGTGAGAGATAGACTATGTGAGAGATGGAGAGTAAAAAACATGAAGTAATAAGAGAGAGAGAGAGAGAGAGAGAGAGAGAGAGAGAGAGAGAGAGTTGGTTAATAAATTAATTGCGATACGCATTTTTGACACTTGGAACTGCATAATTTAAACTCTTTAAAATGGAATGATAAAATAAGCATAAATTTATATGCTCCAGTGGTTAAAAAACTTGGATATTCTAGAATTTGAAAATCGGGTTAATATTAAATGTGCTTTGCATTTATTATACTAGTATTAGGTTAGTGCTGAGCATGGTTTGCATACATTGTACCATGGTGAAAACCTAAAGAAATGACTTCTGAATAGGTGAGTGTGAGTGGGTGAATAAGAGAGAAGAAAAAAAACTTTTCTTAAGAGAGAAACGAAAAGAAGTGAAAGCTAATAAGAGGTAGGGTTGTAACGGATATTCGAAAATCCGCATCCGTCCGATATTCGAATCCGAATTTGCGAATATTTATTCGAAAATATGAAAACGGATACGAATATGGATACTCTATAAAAATATTCGAGCAAACGGATACGGATACGGATAGTACTAGTATCCGACACGGATAATCCGTATCCGATGCGGAGTATCCATTTTATCGGATATCCGTTTTACCGGATATCCGTATCCGTCAAACATATGTTTAAAATATTACTAATAATATTAGTATTAGTATTACTAATAAAATAATATTAAAAAAAACTTAATCGTTTATTACCTAAAACAAAATAAACATATACTCCGCTCAAAACAAAAAAGCCCTAAAGTTATTATTTTATTGGGTATGTTATAAAATGTCATGTATTATTATTTTATTGGGTATATTATCATGGAGTTATACTAAAGTTACAATACACCCTATCACACACAACATACACACACTTAAGAATATATACTCCACTCAAAACAAAAAAATACTAACTTCATTTCATTTCTGTTTTGTACAAAACAAGAGAAAAGAAACCCTCATATGGTTGTTCATTAGTTTCCTTAATTATAAATAATTGTAAGAGAGAAACAGAAAAGAATATAAGAGAGAAACATAATAGAATGTAAAAGAAAAACAGAAAAGTAAAGAGATGGTTTTGATTGTGATGAGAAGTGAAGTTAATAACAGGTATATTATATACAAAATAAAAATATATACTTATAAAATAAAAATATCAGTATGTTTTGAAAACAAAAGGTCCATGAGGTTATCATTCTCAATAAATTTGATTTAATCTAAAAGGTGCATATTTATTTCTACTGTCATGGAATGCAAATGTTATCTTTCTTTGAATTGCTTTAAGCTTATATGGATGGATTTAACCATATTATCATTATGGATTGATATTATTATTATGGAATCCATAATTGTTAATGTTAGGAGGCAGTAATTTTGTTATATATTTATTTGGATTGGATTGGATATTTTAATAGTTATTTTTTGCGATGGCTAAATAATGTAAACGGATACGGATATTATTCGAATCCGAGGTATCCGAGCGGATACGGATATGGATAGTTGTTTTAACTATCCGGGCGGATACGGATACGGATATGGATAGTACATTCAGATAGCGGATACGGATATGGAAAACATGGTATCCGATCCGTATCCATCTGTTTACCACCCCTAATAAGAGGTAAGAGAAAATGAGATAACATAAATTAATATTTTGTCCTTTGTATTTATATATAAAAAAATATTCCTACACTTGTTTGGGAGTTTGAGAGAGAAGAAAAAATAATTTTCTTTCGTGTTCGTTAGGAGGGAAATATTTTTTTAAGAGGTAAAAGTTTAAAATTCATTAAAAAACGTTCCTTTCCCCTCCTTTATTTCCAATTTGAAAAGAAAGTTTTGGAGATAACAAAAGTAAAAGTTTTCAAATTTTCCTTTCATTCCTTTCATATATAAACTCTCAAACGAAGAAAATGAAACTTTTTCCCTTCCTTCCTTTTCGTTCCTCTCCAAAATAGAACCCACAAACGTACGCTAGGGTTTTACATTTAACACATGGAAGAGCCTCCTCGTGCTACTTCATTTTAATAATTTTCCATTCGCTTCGAGTTGAGACTCTACTATCTTTTTAGGTTATCCAAATTAATTATATTTTATTATTTTTTGGACACAATCAATGAAATCGTTTGATACACGAGATACATAGGTGGTATACGATACGTGTTACTTCATTTTAACGGGATGAAATAATTCACTTTCTAGATTAAGTGATTTTATCCCACACCTATGGAATAAAAGACTTACTTGAAATAACTTCTCACTTCAAATTCTATCCCATTCGACATCAAACGAGCAAGGACGCTGACTAGACATGTTAGATTATTCATATTTATTGTCACTTTAGTTTATTCAACTCTTTATAATGGATAATTTACAATTAGGTCCCTAGTTGATAATTTTTAAATATTTAAGGATAATTTACTATTTGATCGACTTGTTATGTTACTAGCGTGGACTTTTACAAGAAGAGAATTAATGGACCTAAATATTTAAAATTTGTCAAAATTTGAGTGTTTAAAATTTATTTGCTAGTAACCTAAAAGAACCCATCTCTATATACTATAAAATGCAAGGCATTTAAAGTCCTCTTCACCTAAGCTATCCACGTCGGATACCCATTAAAATGTAATTGATTGTAAAAGTCTCCACGTGTGAATGATTTTTTATCCCCTCTTTATCTCTCATCTCTGCATGCACACCTTTTTATCTTCTGTCTCTTCATTACCTGTCCAAATCCATATCCCCTCTTTATCTCTCATCTCTACACGCACGCCTTTTTATCTTTCGTCTTTTCATTTACCTGCCCAAACTTTACCCTTCATATCCCCCTCTCTCTCTCTTATATTTTGTACATATCACAACTGTCTCTAATCTCAACAACTCTTCAAGCCCTTATCCTTTTTTTTGGGTGAGAATCCTCTCTCTTCTAATCTATTCATTTTCTTCATGTCACTCTGTAAAACACATTTTCATGCTCATTGTGGACGATATTACATAATTGAAAAAACAAGGTATTATCAATCAACATCAATATTAAGTAGGCGCAAGAAAGATCCAATGACGGGGTGGGGTGTGTGTCTGGATTTAAAGACTACAACTTTGTTTCTTTTGGTGGATCAGAATGATATGGTTCAAATAATGGTTTCAATTGATGGCTTTGGGGGATTTGGAGTGACGATAATGTTGGGAGTGGTTTGGTATGAATGTATGGAAGGATTTGGTAAGGTTGAGGTTGAAAAGAGTTGGTGCAGATAGAGAGCTAAAGTGGTTCTCTTTCTAAATGCGTTTTTGATTAATTTTTTTGAAAATCTGATGGGTAGATCATTTTGGGTGGAGGGTTAGTGGATTCCCTGGAGTGTGTTTTCATTGGAGTTGCCTTGGAACAAAATCATTAGATCCCTTTCTTTTTCTTTCGTTATGGCTTGCTAATCTCCTCCTACAACTCCTTTTTGAATCATCAAACCCTGATACTACATGAAACCACACCCATCACCAAAAAGATCACCAAAAGCCTACCCAGTTGTGTATATATTAGTTGAACTATGCAATTTTTTTTATGTGATATCAGGCATCTCTATTTTTAATATCTGCAACACAGGGGTAGACCTGGGTCTGGGTCTGGGCCTGGGACGGGGGTGAGGGTTAATAGCTGGGGGTGGTGGTAGGGGGCAGGGTTGGGGGGGGGGGCATGGCAAATTTGTATTTCTTTTCTTCTCGGTGATAGGGGGCGGTGTGGAAGGGGGGGCAGATCTGTTTTTTTCTTCTGGGTGGCAAGAGGCAGGGTGGGGGTGGTGACGGGTGGCAGGGGTTGGGGTTGGGGTTGGGGGTCTGATATCTATTTTTCTCTTATATATATATATATATATATATATATGTATTTGTAAATGTATGTATAAATATATATCATGTGTGAATAATTTTATGGAAATAGTTAATTATTTTAGGGAAATGATTTCTTATTTCGAATTTATATGCTGGAAATAATTTATCATTCTGAAAATATTTATTTTTTTGCTGGAAATACTTTTTGTTTGTGGGAAATTATTTTTTTTATTGGAAACTACTTTTAAAAAAAATCATATTTTTCATATTTTTTTTGTAATACTAAGAATTTTAATGTATTTTTCAGTAATTATTTTCCGTTTTATGTTTTTATGTATCTTTTTTCAATTTTTTAATATTTGGTGTATCTTTTTTATTTTTATATATTTTCAGTTTTTTATCGTTTTAATAAAAATTTGTTTGGAAATAAATATTAGTATTTTAAGTATTTTAGTGGAAATCAGTAATTATTTTTTTTAGTGAAAATCAATAATTATTTTTTAGAACTTTAGTGTATTTTAGTGTATGATCCAATAAATGTTAATATTTTAAGTATTTTAGTGGATATTATTAATGATTTTTTAGTGAAAATCAATAATTTATTTTTAGAATATTAGTCTATTTGGTGTATTTTATGGTGTATTTTTTAGAATTTTAGTGTATTTTAAAGTATTTTTCAATAAATGTTAGTATTTTATTGGAAATCTATAATTTTTTTTTTAGTGAAAATCATAAGTAAATCATAAGTAAATCTAAACTCAAAAGTTAAAATATCTTGGACTTTAAAGTGTGGTCTTTTGGATTGAATAAGAGAGCTCATGCTTCTTTAAAAGTGCATGCAATCAATTGGGTTATTATCATTATTTTCTTAATATTTACATTAATTTAAATTTGGGACATAAATCGAATAGTCCATCTGACATTTTTTAATACACGTTTAGTTCAAGTGTTTTTATTTTATTCCAAAAGGTCACTCATCACATAAAAACATTAAAAAAAAGGACACACAAACCCATTTACCCACCTCCCCCACCTGACTCACCCCCACTGTCGGAGTTCAACTTTTTACATGTTATTTGTTCTTTAATAATACAAAATATTATGTATTATACATTTAACGTTATGATTTTGAGTTAAAATGATTATGATATACACATATTATACGGAGCAAACATGAATCATGATCCGAAAACAGTAAAATGATAAATTAGCCATGAAACTAAACATAATCTTTATAATATTATAAAATATTTTATCTCATAGGTCGCCATCGCGCGAGTTTACACCTCGTATTTATTTATTTTTGCATAGACGAGATGGATCAGATAGATATCGGTTTTTCAACCTGATTGTTAAATACAGCCTTTGAGTAAAATTTGAAGGAAAAGCTAGAAAGCGAATTGTAGTTTGTCTGAAATTTTGGATTTGGATAGACTATAAAGAGGTAACCAGATAGGTTCCTGGAATCGTTTACACGTACAGAGTGTCAGTATATCATATAATTCACCTGTGGCTCTGGTAGTAGAATTTGCTACTGAGGCTGAGAAGACGGAGGAGATCTGATAGGTAAGTCAAGTACGGCTTTAAAATCATTAACACATGTAAACATTGTATTATTTTTGTTGAGCTAAATTCCGAGAAGAGGGGCGAGATCCGAGTTGTTGGTCATCAGCTACTGATTACTCTTACTTAAATCTTGTAGGCAACTTGTTGTTGATCAATTTCTATCGCCTTACTTATCGAAGCTTTGGATTGTTGGCTCAGGTACTTAATTTATCGTTTTCTCGAAGCTGAAAAGAAATAGAAGATACCAGGAGGTTAGGGTTAGGGTTAGTGGGGAATTGAACGAATGAATGGAAGGTGGGAGGAGGATAACGGCGAGCCCTAGGCCATGCAGTGGGAGACGAGTGGTGGCGAAGAAGCGTGCGCGAGCGGATGGGTGGTTAGTCAACAGTGTGAAGAAGCTGCAGAGGAGAGAGATTTCTTCAAAGGGGGACCGTTCTTTTTCGATTACCAATGGCCAAGAAAGGTTCCGCAACATGCACTTAACGGTTTGTTCCTTCCTTCCATTCTCGGGTAAATTCAGAATGGGAATTTTATGCTATTTTGTGTGATCACTGTGGAAATTTGCCATAATGTTAGCTTTATGATCATGCCAGCAAGACCTTGTTATGTGGTGGGAATAGACTATAGCTATGCTACTAGTAGCCATATTATTTCTTCTTTATTATTGATATAAAATATTGAGAATTCGTAAGCACTGCAAGAACAAAGTTGAAGAAGTTATAAATTTGCTGGGGGGGGGGCTTGAAGCTGCAAATTCTTAGGCTCCCATAAGTAGTCTTGGATGAAATTGAATGTAGTCATTTATCTCATTGCGTGTAGATTGTATAATCATCCCGCCTAAGATATGGAATTCTTTTATATTATCGGAGGATAGGATAATTCGATACCTCTTATTCTATTGGTCTTTCTATCTGGCGCATTAAATAGGGCCTTAATTAATTCAAACTGAGACAAGTACTAAAAATTGCTCCTATTCCCTTCCAGTGTCGAAATTACAAGGTTTTGTTATAGTATACATTGATTCTGTTCATTATATTTTTAACTACAGGTCTGGGTGTCAATTCTTTAGGCATGGGAGATACAAATCATTATATGTTAGGTTGCTCATTTTGATACGTGCAATAATGTAATTACTAACACATAATTATGCATATTGCACACCCATGAAAAATGTACACAAACATTTATTATGCTGTTAATGGAAATAACACCAGGGAAATCATAATTTTTTCGTTAAGCACTTTCTTTTTAGAATGCCCCATTTATGAAAATTGAAAAAGAACAATGTTTTCGAATCACCCATATGTACTGATTATTCTATTTACATTTTCATCAGGAGGAATATGATACTCATGATCCCAAGGGACATTGTTCATTCGTATTGCCATTTTTGCTGAAAAGAGCAAAAGTTGTGGAGATAGTGGCAGCACGTGACATTATCTTTGCTCTTGCACATTCTGGCGTTTGTGCAGCTTTTAGCAGAGGTAGTTGCCTACATAATCCCTTAATAAAAGATTTGTAGTCATAATAAAAATTCGTTTTAAAGTGGGAAACGCTTCTATAATGTTTTCTTTGTTTGTATTATGAATGCAGAAACAAACAACAGGATATGTTTCCTGAATATCAGTCCTGACGAAGTCATTCGAAGCTTGTTTTACAATAAGAACAATGATTCACTCATCACAGTCTCAGTCTATGCTTCCGATAACTTCAGCTCATTGAAATGCAGATCCACAAGGATAGAGTGTGTTTCTTATTCTTCTCTTGTCCTGTGGTTCTAGAATGAACTTATGTGTACTAATTATTAAAGTTCACTTCCATCTAATGTTAGATACATACAGAGGGGCAAACCTGATGGGGGTTTCCCCCTTTTTGAGTCCGAGTCTCTAAAGTGGCCTGGCTTTGTGGAGTTTGATGATGTTAACGGAAAAGTGCTGACTTACTCTGCACAGGATAGGTAACTTTCCAGCTCCTTATATGTTCTAATCTATGATCATTAACTGCATATCCAATTGTCAATACTGACATTCTCCTTTGTTGTTTTTTGTTAGCATATACAAGGTGTTTGACCTGAAAAACTACACGCTGTTGTACTCTATATCAGATAAAAATGTACAAGAAATCAAGATCAGGTACCCTCTTTCTCCCCCCCTCCCAAATACAGCTGTGTACAGTTCTTATATGGAACAAGACCAAGACATACCCCCAGAAGATTCTTCTATCCAAGTTATCGTAACAATTTTGGTCGTCATCACAATTTGTAGAAAAATTACTTCTTATCAGAAAAGGACACTCTCCACTAGTGATCCTTGAGGTTTCTTGAAAATTTTGACACCAACTTTTTACAGTTATGACGTGATAAGTGCACCAAAAGTATTGAGTCTAGAAATTGATAGTGCAATATGCCTTGAGTGGTATCATTCAAGCTTATAAGATTTAAGATAGGAAGTACAACCTCAAGTTCGTAAAGAGTATTCCCATACTTTTTAAAAGATGAATGATAGATATATTACAACAAAATGAGATATTAACTGCGTAAAAGTGGTTTGTTTAGGGAAAAAATGAGATATAAACTGCGTAAAACGAGATGAAACCTGGATAAACATGGTACGACACAAAATGTATAAGTGTATAAAGTATATAAAAACGTAGGGTGAAGGATAAAACCAACCCCAAATGGTAAGACTAATACTCAGAAACAAGACACAACGGATTGCCTTCCAGTAGTACTATGTTTAACGTCTTCAGTTAAGCGTAAAGGAACTCACCTTCATCTTGTTCTTGTATTTTGAGAAACCATTTTATTTTGTTCTTGTATTTCGTGGACAAAACAAATCATAGGCATCATTTCTCAACTCCTCAAATTCGCTGAGTTGAAGCTTCGTATGCACTCCCGCCTCGTTAAGATCATAATTTAGAGCTTTGATAGCTCAAAAAGCGTGGTGTTCAAGCTCGACGGGTAGGTGGCAAGGCTTGCCAAAAACCAAACGGTAAAGAGACATACCAGTCGGAGTCTTGTAAGTGGTACGATATGCCCAGAATGAGTCATTCAAGCATACGGACAAATCCTTCCTATTAGGATTGACGGTCTTTTCGAGAATTTGCTTGATTTCTCGATTGAAAAGTCAACTTGACCGCTCGTATGAGGATGATAGGAGAGACTAGCCTTATGGGTAACAACATAGTTTTTGATAGTTTTTGATAAGGTGTTCAAAGACTATTGCAAAAAATATTTACCCCCATCACTAATGATAGTTTTAGGGGTGCCAAAATGCGCAAAGATGTACTCCTTAAGAAAGTTTACCATCACTCGATGTTCATTGGTTCGACACGCTACCGCCTTTATCCAATTGTAGACATAATAAACCGCAACAAGGATATATTGAAAACCATAAGAAGAGGGGAATTGGCCCATGAAATCATACCCCACACATCAAAGACTTCGATGACAAGGATGGGTGTGAAAAGCATCATGTGCTTTCGAGACATGCACTTAAGAGTGTCGACACTTGCAAAAGCATGACAATATTGGTGCACATCTTGAAAAAGCGTGAGCTAATAAAAACCGCATTGAAAAATCTTTGTGGCAGTATTTTTAGAGCTAAAGTGACCATCACAAGCAGTATCATGATATAATGATAAAATGTTGTGTTCACTTTCGGGAATAGAATACCGAGTGGCTTTATTAGGATAATATTTGAAGAGGTACGGGTTACTCCAAGAGTAATACTTCACGTTTGCCACGAATTTGGATTTATCCTGTTTCGATCAATGATCGGGTATTTGGTCGGTGACGAGGAAATTCACGATGTCGGGATACCATAGCGTGGAGGAGATAGCAAAGAGTTGCTCATCAGGAAATGACTCAGAAGTGGGCACATGATCTTAGTTGGGCAAAATATTAAGGCGGGATGTAAATGTGGTTTCTTAAATTATATGCTTTGATACCACTTGTGGTGGGTGAAAATGCTCTAAAATCAATTTGAAGAGGCGGAAAATTTAAATTTAACTTTTTATAACATAAACATAAACATAAACAACCCAAATATATGAATATGGAGCGATGGTTCTGAAAGAATGAAAATTTATAATGTCTTTCAAAATTAAATTCTCTTCTTACACAAAACTTCAATTCAAGTTCAAACTATACAAATTATACCAAACACGAATTTTGCCTAATTAATGATTCCGACTTGAATTAAAGTAAACTAAATTACCCAATTTAATTAAACACCAATTAAACAAATGTTTGTGGTTAAATCAAATTTTATCTTGTTAAACCTAAGCATGCATCTAGATGAAATTGCAAGAAAAAATTAAACACAATCACAACGCCGCGATGTACGAGGAAAACCCACAACGAGAAAAACCTTGGACGACCCAGCCACAAGTCCACTACGTACGGAATTACAAAGGAGATGACATAATACTTAGCCTTGATGCTTTTCGTTCCTTCAACCTTTGCCTAGTGACAATGTAGGATTCCACCTACGTCTCGGAGTCCACCGATGGGGCACTGCTACCGTCAAACACACAGAGTCCACCGTATATACATCACGTACACGGAATCCACCGCAAGAAACAATCTCAATAGTGTAGAGAACAAAATCCGGTGCCAAAACTGATCTCAAACATATATCATGTAGAAACTTGGGTCATAAAAATGAATTGGTGTAAACCTGGTTTTTGTTTTGAAGATTAAACCATAAGTTTTTAACAAAAACACAAGGGACTTTTTGGAGTGTTCTCTCTCTAAGGTTTTGAAAAAATGTTAACTCCCGCACTACATAAATGGGTGGGAAAGTAGTGGGAAGCAATGTTTAAAAAGGCGGAAGAGGCGTACGCCTCGAGGCGCGCCTCGAGGCGAGGCGCTGAAAAAACGCCTCGAGGCTTAAGCCTCAGGGCTGAATTTGAGGCTTACGCCTCAATGCGCCTCGAGGCTTACGCCTCGATGCGCCTCACGCCTCGCCTCACGCCTTTTTCCTGAGGCGCGGAAAAAAAAAAAAACAAAAAAAAAAAATCTTTCATCGAAGTCTGTTTTTTTATAGGTTAAAATTCTTCATTTTTCTAAAATTGCACCTAACTTAAAAAAATGTTGTTTTAATTTACTAACTCTTATTCTTTTTTTATTTTATTTTAGTTTTAAAGTTGCACTTAATTTTGTTTTTCTTTACTAATTTGTTTGAAATAAGTGTATAAATTTGTTTGAGACTATATTTTGTTACAAATATATAGTTTGTTTGAAATAAATTTACAAAATTAACTTCAATATGACTTTTTTTTAAAAGGTTTCTATTTTTTGGTTTTCAACTTATATTAATATGTTTTAACTTAGGTTAATATGTTTTATTATTTTTTTAATAAAGTTGCTATTTTTTTAATCTTAGCTTGAAAATCAATGTTTTTTTTAATAAATTTGATTGTTAAGTTGCATTGATTAATTTATTGTCATATTATAAAAGAACCAATATGTGAATGAAGCTAAAAAAATGATTTTGCCAATACGATTTTGCATTGATTAATTTATTGTCATATTTAAAATAACCAATATGTTCAAATTGATTTTCTTTTTCTAAAAAGTTATATTGGGGGGAACAAAAAAATGTCAAACTATGTGAGAAAGCCCTCAAGGATGTTTTTTTTGTAGTTTTATTTTATATTTTTTTGTTATTTTATTTTTATGGTTTTATTAGTATTTTTTTAATATTATTTTGCTCTTTTTTTTTTTCTTTTCGGTGAGGCTTACGCCTCAAACGCCTCGAGGCTTACGCCTTGCCTCGCCGCGACTAAAACGCCTCGCCTCGCCTTTCGCCTTTTTAAACATTGGTGGGAAGTTACAAAAGAAAAACTACTAAAAACGACTATTTTTGCACAAAAAACGGGTCGCTTGAACGACTAATCGAACGGGAAAATAGCGAAAAAAAGCATCTCGTTTGAAGGGTTGTTCGAGCGACATTTGAATCTCGTTTGAACGAGGGTGTTCGAGCGAGGTTTCAGGGCATGAATCTAGATAATTTCGATACTAACGCGTGGCCGCCAATTTTGCATTTTTATGACTTTTTTTGAATGTTATGATTTTTTTACTGAAAGGTGTCCGAGAACAAAATCTTTAGATATTATGAATTAAAAAAACAAAAATTTTGACAAAAATTCTAACACCCAATAATAAATTTTCATGTCTCAACATAATATAAGCATTCATACCTGAGAGATCCTTAGACTGTTGATGACGAACACAAGGCACGAATCACAGCATATGATGTGATCTTCTTTGACTTGTCCGCTACGTCTTCAACATTAATGTCATAGGCTTGAAAGGTCACAAATAACTTCTATCCTATGACTCGAAGAGTTTTGTCCGGAATTAAGCCAACACATACAAATTGACTCAATTGGAAATTTGTCCTTACACATCTCTCCCTTTGGCTATTCGGGGACAAAACCAAAATTAAAAACCTATGGGCTGTCAAGCTCATCTAAAAGACACAATCCCACCCCAAAATAAAAAATTGCAGACGTTTGACGGACACATGTTGAGAAGCTTTGCAATAAAAAACTTTGCCACATTGATGAAAACCTGCACACTTAAACACACCATTAAACGCATAGGGAATATAGCAATATTAAATTCTCCCCCTTTGTCTAACATTATCTACCTAAGAAAGACGTCTCCCCCTAAGTTAGATCTCCCCAATTAAAAAGTTTAGATACCATTTCTTCCCCTTTGTGTTCAGGAATAGGCAAAGATTAAGGTGCATAAAATAACTCATTTCTCCCTGATTAATTCAATTCTCCCCCTAAATGAAACAAGGGATAAGCATAATGGAAAAACACGTATATCATGCAATGGTGTATAGTGATACAAGAGATAAAAAAATCATGGCAACACAAGAACAACTAATCCATATAAGGAACAATATATACCAACAATGATGCAATAACAAATGATATCAACTATAATTAACTAAAATGAGCACGGGATACTAATGAAAAATCGCAACAAGATAGATATTGATATGAATAAATAGCATGCAAGGATTAGATGTAAAAGCAAAGACTAAAAAAAGTGATAATATATATATATATATATATATATGAAAAAGATATCAATGAAGCACAATCACAATCACATATATATAGGTATAACCACCACACAAGACACTAAACACAATAAGCTTTCCACACTCATATGGCATAAATGTGTCTAAATAAATATGTGGTAAACGGAGTGAAGGGGTGTGAACTAGAGACAAAAGAATTATGACCCAATCACTTAAACATGTTCAAGGAGTTCTATTTGATTGCAAAACTTTGTCAAACTTAGTTTTAGCCTCGCATGACAAGATAAAGAGAACTCAAAGAACAAATAAGCACAATGCACACAAGCCTAGAATTGTGATGATTCTACAAATCAATAGCGTCATGACAAAATAACGTAATTGGGATTCATTGCCATTGTACAAACCTGTTGATAGTTCCATCCAAACTCCCTCATAAATAATAATTCTTTTTCTTTTCTTTTGAATGATCATATCAAACTAAACTATGTTGGCCTTGGCTACTTTTTACAATGCTACACTTTTTTAGGCTCTTGCCAACGGTGTCTTTCACACAAAGGAGATTTGCTCCTTTCGTAGCCCCTTCCGTGCACCCATATCTATTTTTTTTAAAAATAATTTAAATAAATCTCACGGACAACGATTCTTACATGCACAAAACCTCCATAGTCAAACTACATGTAGATGACACAATTGATGGGTGAACATCTCACTAAGCTCCAATATACATGTGAAGTTAACGTTGAGCTCGTGCATGAGTGAGATGCATATAAAAAGAGAATCGATTAAGCAATACAAGGTCAGACTACTCCATGCAAGCATGATAAATAACAATTTAAGAACTGAAATTCATAACCAAAAGTTCTAGCCACATGGAAGCGGAAAGAAATATAGGATTCAAACAGAAGGATATGCCATATAAAATGTGTAAAACTAAAATACACAAAAAAAGTCTTTTTGAGTTTTTCAAAATTTTAACCAAATTTTAAAAGCAAAGACAACTCAAATGACAAACAAAATCTTTTTGTATTTTTCATAAGACCCAATAAAAATAGAATACAAAAGACACTTGTCATGATTCTAGCAAAACATATATGATGAAGCATAAATTGGAATATGTCTGACAAACATACAACTAGCAAGGATGTATCATGAAGCACAACTAGTGTATGTAAACATACAAGCAATCATCCATAAGATATAGCAAGTGAAGAGTCACGTGCAAGCATACGGAACCCAACAAAAACAGGAAACTTCGAAAATGATATATTTTCTATATTAAAGCCTGAAATTCCTTAAAAGTCGGGATCACACGATATCTTAGTGTAACCTGCTCTGATACCCTTTGTAAATGTGATTTCTTAAATTATATGCTCTGATACCACTTGTTGGGGTGAAAATGCTCTAATATCAATTTCAAGAGGCGGAAAATTCAAATTTTAATTTTTATAACATAAACATAAACGACCCAAATATATTAGTACGGAGTGATGGTTCCGAAAGACTGAAAAATTATAATTTCTTTCAAAATTAAATTCTCTCTCTTACACAAAACTTCAATTCAAGTTCAATTATACAAGTTATACCAAACACTAATTTTACCTAATTAATGATTCCGACTTGAATTAAAGTAAACTAAATTACCCAATTTAATTAAACACCAATTTGACAAATTTTTGTGGTTGAATCAAATTTATTTTGTTAAACCTAAGCATGCATCTAGATGAATTGCAAGATAAAATTAAACACAACCACAACGCCGCGATGTGCGAGGAAAACCCACAACGGGAAAAACCTCGGACGACCCAGCCACAAGTCCACCCAGTACAGAATTACAAAGGACACGACATAATACTTGCACAACGACTCGACGCCTTCGCAAGCCTTGATGCGCTTCGTTCCTTCCTCTGCCTAGTGACAATGTAAGAGTTCACCTACGTCACAGAGTCCACCGATGGGGCACTGCTACCGTCAAACACACGGAGTCCACCGTATGTACATCATGAACACGGAATCTAACACAAGAAATAATCTCAATAGTGTAGAGAACAAAACTCGGTGCCAAAACTGATCTCATACATGTATCATGTAGAAACTTGGATCATAAAAATGAATTGGGTGTAAACTTGGTTTTTGTTTTGAAGATTAAACCAAAAATTTAGACCAAAAGCACAAGGGACTTTTTGGAGTGTTTTCTCTCTAAGGTTTTAGAATAAGTCTTGCAAAAATGTTAACTCCAACCCTACATAAATGGGTGGGAAAGTAGTGGGAAGTTACAAAAGAAAAACTGCCATTTTCGCACAAAAAACTGTCCAGTCGTTTGAACGACATTCCAGGGTCGTTTGAATGACAAATCGAACGAGAAAACAACAAAAAAAGCATCTCGTTTGAAGGGTCGTTCGAATGATATTTGAATCTCGTTTGACAAGATTTCAGGCCATGAATCTAGATAATTTCGATACGAACGCGTGGCCAACCGCCAGTTTTGCATTTTTCTGATTTTTTTTGAATTAGTTATGATTTTTTTACTGAAAGGTGTCCGAGAACAAAATCTTTAGATAATATGAATTCAATTTTTTTTTTTGACAAGTTCTAACACCCAATAATAAATTTCCAAGTCTCAACATAATATAAGCATTCATACCTCAGAGATCCTTGGACTGTTGATGACGAACACACGGCACGAAACACGACATATGATGTGATCTTCGCTGCTACGTCTTCAACATTAATGTCATAAGCTTGAAAGGTCACAGATAACTTCTATCCTATGACTCAAAGACTGAAAGAGTTTTGTCCGGAATTAAGCCAACACATACAAATCGACTCAATTGGAAATTTGTCGTTACACGGGATACATGGTCCGCCATGACATTTTTAAAACCCTTTTTATCATGGATTTCAAGGTTGAACTCTTGGAGTAAAAGAATCCACCATATCAATCGTGGTTTAGAATCCTTCTTGTGAAGAAGGTGCTGAAGAGCAACATGGTTAGTGTACACGATGCCAGGGGAACAAGGAAATAAGCCTGACACTTATTAAGGGCGAAGACTGCTAACAACTCTTTTTCGGTAATCGTGTAATTGAGTTGAGCATCGTGGAGGGTTTTGCTAGCATAATTGATGACATGAGGGCGCTTGTTAATCCTCTTATCTAGCAGAGGTCCAAGCGTAAAATGGATGCATCGCACATGATCTCAAATGGGAGAGACCAATTGGGAGTTTGGATGATGGGGCGGGAAGTGAGCTCAGCTTTAAGGCACTCAAAGGAAGGGTCATACGCGTAATCAAAGACAAAAGGGACATCTTTGGACAAAAAGGTTGTTAAAGGTCTTACAATTTTGGAGAAGTCCTTAATGAAGAGGCGGTAGAAACCTGCATGTACTAAGAAGGATCGAATGTCCTTAACAGACTTAGAAATAAGAAGAGTGGAAATCAAGTCGATTTGTGCTTTGTCAACTTCAATACCGGCATTAGAGAACATGATCTAAAACAATGCTCCTTTTCACCATGAAATGACATTTTTTCCACTTAAGGGGCCATTTCTTTTCTTGACATCGCTGGAGGACCTTGGTGAGGTGAGACAGTCATTGATCAAAAGATAATCCGAAGACTGAAAAATTGTTCATAAAGACATCAAGAAAACGCTCTGCCATATCATTGAAGATATTAGTCATACACCTTCGAAAAATGCTCTACCATGTCACTGAAGATACTAGCCATACACTTTTGAAAGGTCTCGGGTGCGTTGTATAGGCCTTCGCATACACTTGCACGAGCTCTTTTGGATTTTAACTACTTATGTTGCATGAGCTAAATGAGGTGTTCTATTAATCTTGTCATATACATATATATTTGATTGGGAGATTTGTGTATGTAAGAACCATTGCCCGTTTTATTGCTTTAGTTTGAAAAATATACGAGTGTGCAATGGGAAAGGGGGGCTACGAAGAGAGAAATTCTCCTTTGCGTGAAAGGTCACCATTGATAAGAGCCTTAAAAAATTGATCATCAAAGTGTGATATCTTAAAAAAGGAGAAGTGTGAAAAAATGAAATGTGTTTATTTTTTGAGTGTGTTAAGTTGAACATTAATGGGTTTGCGCAATGAGTCCTAGTTAAATTGAAATGTTTGAAGCTATTGATTTGAGAATCATTAATATTTTCTAGGCTAGTATGCATTGTGTTAAGTTAAAGATCAATGGCATTTTAGAGTAAGCGAAGGTGTCAAAGGGACAGGTAAAGGTCGTTTTTTCTTGGTCTTTGGGAGTAGTGGGGATTTGGTTATACCCCGAATATTCGTTAAGGAAACAATAGTAAGCATGGCTCGCTAAACGTTCGAGCAAAATGGGAGAGGAAAGTGGTATTTCGAGTGACGACATTAAGCTTTCGATAGTCAATATAAACACGCTAACCAGTTTGCACACGAGTTGGAACAAGCTCATTGTAACTATTTGTCATGACGGTGATGCTAGACTTTTTTGGCACAATATGAATGGAGCTAACTCATTGGCTATAAGAAATTAATTATGATATCCACATCGAGCAATTTGAGAATTTCGATGCACACAACCTCTCTCATTGCTGGATTGAATCGACGTTGAGGCTTACGAGAATTTTCCTCTAAATGAGTGCGGTGAATACAAACATTGGGACTTGTGCCTTGAGTGTCGAAAATGATCCACCCTAAAGCAGTGCTACGCGCGTTGAGGGTGTGGACCAATTGTTTCTTGATCCGAGGTCAAGTTGGAAGCAATGATAATTGGATGAAGTTGTTATGGGCCTAAGAAAGTATATTTGAACTCGGATGGCAAGGACTTGAGCTCCAAAGTAGGTGGTGAATCCGGCGAGGCATCGGACTCAGACCTAGAAATAGAGTCCGGGGACTCAAACTGGGTGACCCAAGTGTCGGTATCCATTAAAGGTGCATCGGAGGCCAATTGTCGGTGTCCATTAATGGTGCATCGGTGTCCAAAGTGTTGGTGTCAGACACTCGGGCCACTCAGTTTGAGTCTCTCACACTCGAGCCTATTCACTCCGTGGATAGCCCTTTAGACTCATGCCCAAATGATTCTTCGGATTCTGTTTCCTTGTTTGAGTCCAATGCCTCACCTGATTCACCACCTAGTTTGGTGCTTAAACCCTTGCCTTTCGAGTTGAAATATACTTTCTTAGGCCCAAACTAACTTCACCTAGTTATCATTGCTTCGCAAACTAACTTCACCTAGTTATCATTGCTTCGAACTGTACCTGGATCAAGATGAGCAATTAGTCCACACCCTCACTACACACAACACTGCTTTAGGGTGGACCATTTCCAACATCTAAGACATAAGTCCCAATGTTTGTAGTCACCGGATTCATTTAGAGGAAGATGTCAAAACTTTTCGTGAGCCCCAACGTAGATTCAATCTAGCTATTAAAGAGGTTGCACGAGCCGAAATTCTCAATTTGCTCGATGCGGGTATCATTTACTCGATTTGCGATAGTCAATGGGTTCACGTCATGTTGAAAAAGTAGTGTCACAGTCGTGAAGAATAGTGATAATGAAAATAGTGACAATGAGCTTGTTTCAACCCGTGTGAAAATCAGTTGGCGTGTTGATTATCGAAAGCTCAGTGCTGTCGCTCAAAAATACCACTTTTCTCTCCCATTCATCGATCAAATGCTGGAACGTTTAGCGGGCCATGCCTACTATTGTTTCCTCTACGGATATTCGGGATATAACTAAATCTCCATTGCCCCCGAAGACAAAGAAAAAATGAACTTTCCATGTCCTTTTGGCACCTTCGCTTACTCTAGCATGCCCTTTGGCCTCTGCAACGCACTTGCAACCTTTCGAAGCTGTATGACTAGTATTATTTAGTATTTTTATTGACATGTTAGGGCACTTTTTTGAGTTCTTTATGGATGGTTTCTCCAATTTTAGATCATCATTTGATCAATTTCCGTCTCACCTTACTAAGGCCCTCGACCGATGTCAAGAGAAAAAATTGCTCCTCAATTGGGAAAAATGCCATTTCACGGTGAAAAAGGGCATTGTTTTAGGGTATTGAAGTTCATAAAGTCAAAATCGACTTGATTTTCACTCTTCTCGTTCTTACGTCTGTTAAGGGCATTCGCTCCTTCTTAAGACATATGGGTTTCTACCGGTGCTTCATTAAGGAGTTCTCCAAAATTTCCCGACCTTTAACAACCCTTTTGTCCAAAGATGTCGATTTTGTCTTCGATGACGCGTGCGTCGCTTCCTTTAAGCGCCTTATAGTCTGCTCTCATCATCCAACCTCCTGATTGGTCTCTCCCGTTTGAGATCATATGCGATGCGTTCGATTTTGCTCGTGGGCCTATGCTAGGTCAGAGGGTTAACAAGCGCCCTCATGCCATCTATTATGCTAGTAAATCCCTCCACGATGCTCAGCTCAATTACACGACTACCGAAAAAAATTGTTAGTGGTTCAAGAAGGATTCTAATGGATTGATATAATGGATTCTCTTACTGAGTTCAATCTTGAAATTTGACAAAAAGGATTCTGAAAATGTTATGGTCTAATATTTTGTCTAACAATGATCATCTGCCCATTTCCGAGTCATTTCTTGATGAGCAACTCTTTGCTATCTCCTCCACGCCATGGTATGGTGACATTGTGACCGACCAAATACCCGGTCATTGGTTGAAACCGGATAAATCCAAATTAATTGTAAATGTGAAGTATTACTCTTGGGATGACCCGTACCTTTTCAAATAATTCCCTGATCAAGCCATTTGTCGTTTCGTTCTCGAGAGTGAACAACACAATTTTTTATCATTTTGTCATAATAGTGCTTGTCGTGGCCACCTTAGCTCTAAAAAGACCGCTGCAAAGATTTTGTAATGCGATTTTTATTGGCCCACATCTTTTCAAGATGCGCACCAATATTGCCATGCTTGTGGCAAGTGCTAACACTCTGAGCGTACGTCTCAAAGGCACATGATGCCTCTCACACCCATCTTATCATCGAAGTCTTTGATGTGTGGGGTATTGATTTTATGAGTCCACTCCCCTCTTCTCATGGTTTCTTATATATCGTTGTTGCTGTTGATTATGTCTACAAATGGATGGAGGTGATAGCGTGTCGAACTAATGACCATCGAGTGGTGGTAAACTTTCTTAAGGAGTACATCTTTGCGTGTTTTGGTACCCCTAAAGCTATCATTGGCAATGGGGGTAAATATTTTAGCAATAGTCTATGAACACCTTGTCAAGAAGTATGGTGTTACCCACAAGGTTGGTCTCTCCTATCATCCTCAAACGAGCGGTCAAGTTGAGGTTTCCAATCGAGAAATCAAGCAAATTCTTGAAAAGATTGTCAATCCTAATAGGAAGGATTGGTCCTTATGCTTGGAAGACTCATTGTGGGCATGCCGTATCGCTTACAAGACTCCGATTGGTACGTCTCCTTATCGTTTGCTTTTTGAAAAGCCTTGCCACTTACCCTCGGAGCTTGAGCACCACGCTTTTTGGTCCATCAAAGCTCTTTATTATGATCTTGACGAGGTGGGAGTGCATAGGAAGCTTCAACTCAACGAATTAGAGGAGTTGAGAAATGATGCCTATGATTTGTCCAAGAAATACTAGGACAATGAAATGGATCAATGACTAAAGCATCACCTGGTCAAAAAGTTCTATTATAAAATTTTCGTTTTCATCTCTTCCAATGAAAACTCAAAACCAAGTGGTCGGGTCCATTCATTGTTGAGTTTGTCACGCCTTATGGTGCCATCACCGTTCAAAATTCAAAGGATGGTAGCCTCTTGTAAGTCAACGGCCAACGTTTGAAATCTTTCTTAGAGTTAACCTCCACTCAAGTTGAAGACATCGACCTTGTTGACCCGGTTAATGAAGACTTAGGAAGCACGGATTTGACACGCAATACATGATACGACTCGATTCAAAACACGAGATACGTGATGATTAAAAAAAGTAGGATATGGATATGCTGGGATACGTATAATGTTATTTATATGTTAAAAATTATTTAAGTATATGTAAAAAATATTTTTTAATATATTTCAATTTCTATAAATATTTATTACTAATAATTTATAATGTAGTTTTCAAAAAATACTAATTCCAAAGTATTTTTTTTATAAAAAATATTTCATTTAGTTAGTTATAAAATAATCTTATTTGTATTTCTTAGTAACCCGTCTCTTCAATTTCACACAAAAGAAAAAATAATATTGAAATTAAAAAGTCCACTGGTCAATTGTATCCAACTGTCTGGATTATTATGACTTTTGTTGTGGTAAGCTAAAACGCAGTACATAAGAGAAGTAATTATGCTGGCCTTGCATAGTAAAATGACTTACAACTGTCCTTGTTTTACTTTATGTTGTTTACAGCTGTCTTCCAATACACAAACCTTTTCTCTCACAGGCATTTTCCTTCTTTACTTACCCGATACTTCAATTTAGTTATGCACCTCTCGCTCTCCACAACAATTCTAGGGTTCTTAATAAAAAAAAAAACGAGTCAGAACTAATAGAGAGCCTGAGAGGTAAACATATGTGGCTATCATCTCTTTTGAAAGGCCACGAGATCTGAACGAACCTCCTACACGATGTTGCTACCCTCATATTTCTCTCTTCTCGACCCTCTTTTCTATATTTTCTTTCATTTTGTTGGTGGAACGTGTCTCTTAGAACTAGTCCGCCATGAGTCCGAGCGTATCCATTGATTAAAAAAGAAAAAAATAGGATACTCTTGGAGTCGCGTACCTAGCGTGTCGGGGCGTATCCCAGCGAATCCCGAATCCGACTCGAGTCTAGCAAGGATTTGAGGTCTTGAGAGAGTATCCGTTCTTCATAGACGAAGACTGTCTTTTCAGTCTTGTATGGGGGTAGTTCTCATCACCCTCACTCTTCTGCAGATAGGGGTGAGTTCCTTTTGAGCCTTGCTGCAAATGTTAAACTTAGCGCCATCGGAAGGCAACCCGTTGTGTATTATTTCTGAGTATTAATCTTACCCTTCACCCTATGCTTTCATATGCTTTATAGATTTGTACATTTTGTGTCGTATGATGTTTCTCCAGGTTTCATCTCAGTTACATCATGCGTTACACTTTCATTATCCGCTGATTATTGTAATCTCTTTCCTACCATGTGCTTTCAATTTCAAATTTTGTTTTAAAATCGAGGACGACGTTCCTTTTTGTTTGGGGGTGGACAATTTATCAAAATCGTACCTCTTTTGAAAATTTTTGTCAGAAACAAACCACTTTTAAGCAATTTATATCTCATTTTTGTAGTGATTTATCTATCATCCATCTTTTTGAAATTTAGGAATACTCTCGTTCGAACTTAAAGTTGTACTTCCTATCTTAAATCTTTCAAGCTTAAATAATGCCATTCAAGGCATATTGCACTATGAAACCCAACACTTTTTGTGCACGTATCATGTTATAACAGTCAAAAGTTAAAAAGTGTAAAATTTCTAAAGAAAACCTTTAGTATGACTAGGGGAGACTTAAACTCGTGAGTTTTTGAGCTTTTCACCTTTTTAGGGTTTTTTCGCAATCTTCGAATCATTAGTTGACTCAATTTTCATTGGGTACCGCGCTTAGTCGTTGCACGATCTCACTATTCTTCATTTTTGGCGTAATCACTTAGAATGACATCACTTTCGAGTTGTAAGAAACGTATTTCTTGTAGTTTGTCCCGAGCACTTAACCTTGATCCATTTCATCAATACACTTGCCAAATATCCATATCAAATTTGACCAAATCCAACTTAATTTTGACTATCTTTCTTCACATGCACAAAGTTAAAACGCTAGATACACGCAATAAGTAAAGCAACATGAGACTGGATTTACATGGAAAGGCCTTGCCAAACCTAATTGTCACTATGATTAAAGGAATTACAAAGTAAGATTTCGACTCACAAAACTTGTGCTTGACCGCTCAAGCCTTGACGCAAATCTTCATCTTCAACCTTCAAATCATAACAATCTCATGAATCCACTACCAGCATCCCAGGGAGTCTGTCTCACTATTGGCCGATGGTTCGTAGCTGATGGTTTCTAAGGTTACTTATTATCCCCCGAGTGCTGGAGTACGTGTGATGAAGATCTCGAGCATTGACACTTCAGTGCATAGGCTTGATTGAATGTCAACCATGCATAGATCTATATACACACTGTTTTGACCAAATGGATTAGAGCCAACATTTGGCCTTAGATGATTCATGATAATATTTATACGTATATGTTTCTTACGCTTGTATTGACCTTGTAATTTTGTGTCTTGCTAATTCTTAGACATATTTAGTGCTCGATCTGGTTGAGTTTTTGTATTATGTTTGAATTCAAGATTGGTAAATTCACATATAAAGTCTCATAATTGATGTCAAAGTCTGTAAGCAAAAAAAATAGTATAAAAAATGTCAGTAGATTTAAATTGTAGGATGCGATTTGTTTTCCTAAAGCTCAGTTCATATGTGAATTTGGAATTCCAGAAAAGCACAAAAAACTAGAACCAAACGAGCACTTAGTGTATCTTGTTCACTTGATATTAGTAGAGCTTGATTTGAACCTTCATTTGATGATGATATGCCCCATCATCTTTCAATTATTTCAAACAGTCCCGGCATCATGCTATTGATTTTCACTCGAGCTCAGAGCCATGTGCCACTCAAGATACTATCGATAGAAGATGGCACAGTTCTCAAGGACTTCAATCATTTGCTTCATCGAAATAAAAAGGTGGACTTTATAGAACAATTCAATGAAAAGCTTCTCGTCAAGCAAGAAAACGAGAACCTCCAGATTCTTGATGTAAGTCCATATTTGTCATTTTTTATTCATGCTACAGTCACATATTGTTGTAACGAGGATACCGCTTATTGTGCTGACATGGTATTGCAAAACCATTCATCGCTGATGGAAGGTGTCCACAGCATATGGCTCTGTACTTCAACTAACAAACGATTGGTTAGGTGATACAATGTCAAAATGATGACGTGGTATTGTAGTTATACTCGGCCTTCTCTCCTATATATGCTTGTCAATATGATTATCTTTCCTTTTTGTAGGTTAGAAATGCTGAGCTTAAAGAAGTCAGCAGAAGTGAATTTATGACTCCATCTGCATTTATCTTTCTGTACGAGAACCAACTGTTCCTCACATTTAGAAATCGAACTGTTGCCGTTTGGAACTTCCGCGGGGAGCTAGTTACTTCCTTTGAGGATCATCTATTGTGGCATTCAGATTGCAACACTAACAACATTTATATAACTAGCGATCAGGATCTTATTATTTCTTACTGCAAGGCTGATTCTGATGAACAGTGGGTTGAGGGAACCGGTAAATTCGACACTCTCTTTCAGCATAGGAAAAATTGCCAAAAAAAAAAAATCAAAACCCAATGATTTATACCCCCTTGAATTATTTTTAATGCAAAATCCTCCTTAAACTATGCATCCTGGGTGCAAAGACGAAATCCCCCTATTAATGAAAAAAATCATCCTAAACTATCTTTTATCTTGGGAGAAAAAGCAAAAGTACCCTTTAAATAGGTTGTTGCATGAAATTCATTCGAACTTATTTAATGCAAAAAACTCCTAAACTATGCATTTTGTTGCACTTTTTAGTGTTTTTAAGTAGCTCACAATGCATAGTTTAGTTTTTATCTTTATTTCCAAACGCAGTTCAAGTGGGATGCCTGCTGGTCTTTTTGCGGTCTAAAGTTTGTTCCTTTACTTAGTTATTTGAGAAAGGAGCACTTTTGACTTATTAATCTCAATCTGGTTTTAGAGGCAGCTGGTTCCATCAATATCAGCAACATCTTGACTGGAAAATGCCTGGCTAAAGTGAATGCAAGCAACGGAAGTCAGAATGTAGAAGCGTGCAGCAGTGGTGTTAGATGCTCAAAAAAGCGTAGTCGGTCTTACCAGGTGAGAAACAGGGTTGCAGAGGCATTGGAAGATATAACTGCCCTTTTTTATGACGAAGAGCGCAATGAGATCTATACAGGGAATAGACAGGGTTTGGTTCACGTATGGTCCAACTGATCATTAGGTCGTTTTATTTTGGCTGAGACCCCCTTAAAAGTGGCTGCTCGAGGATTGTCGTGTCAGGTTAGCCTCAACTTGGGACTAAAAAAACGAGACTCGCTGATATGGCGATAATGTATTGGTTGGTGTGAGGTCCATTGCCTATCATTTAAAACACCAACAAATGTATTTATGGCACGTTGCCGAGTCCCATTTTTTTGGGTCCCAGTCCTGAGTCCCTCCATAGCATTATTACTCTAGTTTCAGTGTGCTGTATAATTCAATGATTTTCTTCCAAAAAAAGAAAAAACAATCATGTTACCTCTTTGTAGATGTATATTTCAAGCACAGACTAGTTGAGATGTGTAAAATATTATGAATGTATTGACGCACTTATGCCTTCCTACCCATATGGAGTCAAAGTATGTACACCCTTTGGATTTTACGGGTTGATTATAATATGCTATTTTTCCTTTGGTTGTGTTTCTGTCCTATAATGATATTTTCAAGTTACTCATTAGGGTGAGACAGAGAGTTCAGATTTTAGGTGGCAAAAGAGTGGATTTTAGACAGTCCTGGATATAATGTGATGAATTGAAAAATGCAAAACATGAACATAACCTGTTTTCTACTTTTTCATTGTTTTCAGAACACAAAACTATCCAAGTTTGTGGCTGGATTCTCACAAACTACTCTGCCTCTTAAGAATGCAACAATTGTTACCACCCCCACCCCCCCCCCCCCCCCCCCCCACACACACACACAAAAAAAAAAAAGAGCGCAACAATTGCACAATGCTTTTTGTAGTAGGTTAGTTGAGTAGTACTATTGTTACTTGATATGACTGGTTGACTTAGGTTTTCTCGCTAAAACACCTTTTTTTTTTCGTGGGGCTCGAATTTGAGTAATGCTAGTTCAAGACCGCATGTAAGATCATGTGCAGTGGCGGAGGCAGGTGAAAGGCAAAGTTGCGTCACGAGTTAGCCATTTGCCGATCGCCACACTGGTTGTGCCACAGTGGTGAAGGGTTCCTACCAATGACCTTTAGAAGTTCGTAGGAATTGCTACGAATTAATGAAGTTCGTAGGAAGGGTTAACAGCTATAAACGGCTAGATTCCATCTCGTTTATATAAACGACAACATTCTGATATTGGTTGAACACTTCATTCTTCTTCCTCTTTCAACCATTGTTGTTATCTACAAAGTTTTTTTTTTCCGTAGCATTTCATTATTATCATCTTCCATCTCAATGTGAGTGTCAATTTTTATTAGAAAATGGATGGAAAGAAATGAAAAAAATATTTGAATATTGGAAAATCGAAAAGGAACTGAAAACGCGATGCCCCCAATTTTTGAAAATCTTATTACAAAAAGTAATTTCCTTTTAAAGATGCAGAAGTGGAAATGGTTCAATTAAACAATTACAAATTTTAATTTCTTTTCAAATAAAAATTAAACCAAGTGAAATAAGATTGAACATACACATTTTTAATTTCACTTAAACCAAATTGATTCAATTCAAGTTCTAGAAATTTGCCTAAGCCATATGTTTAATATTACCAATTTAGGCCGAACTAATTTTAACACATAAAATGATGACTTGAATTAAATTAACATATACCCAAATTTATGTTAGCACCAAATTAAACAAGTAGTGATTTAAATCAAATTTTATCTTTTTACCTAAGCATGCGTTCTAGGTGATTTTGCAAAAGATAAAATAAACAATGAACCACTACGCCGCGATGTACGAGGAAAAATCCACAACGAAAAAAAATTTCGGGCGGCCCTAGCCTCAAATCCACTGAGTACGGAATTTACAACTACAAGCAAGATGACTTACAACACTCGACTCGACTCCTTCAAGCGCCGACGCGTCTTCTTGTAACTACCTCTGCCTAGCGAATAACCACGGAGCTCCACCGCGGTTTCGGAATTCACCGATCGGACTTTAGGAACCACCGTCAATCACACATGGTGCCTTTCACCATGTGAGAATGCCGCAACTAAAACAAACTTCTTCTTTGAGGGATTTAGAAGCAAACCCAAACACTCTTCCAATGGTAGAGATAAAACCAGTGCCAAAACTCTAAGCAAAGTATATATATATATATACAAACTTGGATAAACTAAACAAATGGGTGTAATAAGTGTTCTAAAGATTTTTCTTGAAAAATAAACACTCAAACATGAACTTTTTCTTTGTAAATTGAAGCTCTCTAAAACTCTCTCTAGGAGATGAAAAGTTATGAAAAAGTTAGTTCTAAAAGTTACTTCCCGCACCTTATCAAATCTGCAAAAGATAGTGGGGGAAAAGTAGTGGAAAAACCGTAAAAAAATGCCCAAAAAATTTTCTCGCCAAAACTTTTTCGAACGACTTTACTAACGAGTTTCCAGAGCGAAAAATAAAATCCCCTTAGAAGTCTCCTTCGAATGACTTGGCAATCTTGTTCGAACGAGATACCAGTTCGTTCGAATGACATGGTAATCTCGTTCGAACGAGATACCAATGTGTTTCGAACGACATTCCAGAAAATCAGAAAATAATAAAAATTCATTTCAAGTCAAAAACTTTCTATGACAAGTTCTAATAAATATTTTCTGAGTAAAAAAATTTATAAAACGTTTATAACTTACACCCAATTAATTTCCAAGTGCATATATATATATATATATATATATATATATATATATATATATATATATATATATATATATATATATATATATTGATTGCATTCATACCTTAGGAGCATTGGAACATTGTTGTTGACGTAGAAACGAGGCACATTACACACGATATATGATGAAGCTTTATACACTTGGCCGCTACGTCTTCAACTTTAGAATGTCATAGGCTTGAAAGATGGTCAAGAACTCTATCCTAGGACTCAAACGTTTTTGTCCGGAATTGAGCCAAAAATACAAAGGACTCAATTGAAAATTTGTGTCCTTACAGGATCGGTTCAACATCAGCCTCGTTACCAACACGAACGATGCCGGCGGAAGAAATAGGTCCTTATATAAGCATTACAATTGTATTTTTGCCTGAAAACCTCACGCGTCCTACGGGGAGACCTTGATTATTATTGGAAATAAGTTCGAGTTCCGGGGTAATTGGGCAGGCCCAATGAAGCTGTACAAATTAATTGTTGATAATGAGTCCGTGATAAAAGATATTGTCGACAATGCCAGTTTTATGTCCAACATGTTTCGAAGGTCATGCCGAACTTGTATCAATGCATTATAACTCCGATGATTGAATGTTGATGGGGGAACTATGCATACATTCCAACCTCCATATGTTGAGATTGAATTCGCTCCTTTCGACATCACAGTGCTTTTCGATAATTATGTCTAATTAAATGCTTAACTGAATATTTATTTTTATTTATATTAATAAATGTAATGTATTATAATAATATGACATAATTTTTAGATATGACAGACATCTTGATTGGGCAAACGCTAACCATGCATAATTTGCGTAATGATAAATACACAAATGTTGCGAACACTCTAAACGAATGTTTTTTAGAAATTCATATCGAAAGATTTACTGGTGCGGGAATTATGATTGTAGACCTGAAAAAATACATCGAAAAATTTGTGAAATAAAAATTATAGCTGACCACTACCCAATCCTTGCTCTCATGCATTTTGGTTCTACGTTATTGGTAGTCCATTCGTCCCAAATGCAAATTCCACATCCAACCTCGAGTTTTTGCACTATTTGGAGGATGTAACGAGAATTGGGGGTTAAGATTGGGGTTCCGCTATTTATGCATGTATTATTTGGTTTATGGACAAAGCAATTTGACGATCATTGACCAGTGTCGAATGTATGTGGCAATTAATTGAGGTAAATTTTTTATGCAAACATCTTTTGGTTTTATGTTACCTTAAAATAAAAGTTAGCATTTATAACAAATTTATTGCGTTTACTTTTCTTACAGTACTTACATCACGAGTACATGGAGATGACATGCTCAATTTTGGACGATTGGTTCGTAGATTTGTGGCCTAGGATATTTCGTTGGTCCAAAGGCGAATAAAAAGCGATCAAGTGACGTTAAAAGATTTAATATCTCGACCAGTCAACATCAGCTTAAGAAGCGGTCACCAGAGTCTATCATTGGCAGCCGTACGAGGCGTCTATGTATCGTCATAATGATATAATCGGTTATGCCCATTATGTATTCGGTTTGCGAATAATTTTCAGGGATCCCTTTAAGGGTTATTGGTACTTGGGCAATAGGTGCAACCACCAACTCATGGGCACAATATGCATAGCAGACAATCCCCCACCAAAACTGTTGTCAATCACTGAAGAAGACTTTTAAGTTGCTTTTACCGAAAATTGATCGATCGCAAATGATCACATTTTCGTTGTGTCATAAAATGAATATAATGCATATTGGAAGGCAGTTGCGCAAGGTCCATTAATCCTACGGTCGGAGCAAGCTATGTGAATGTAGATATGGTAGGAGTTGGCATTGTTGCGCCATCATCGTTGTGCATCCCACGGGCATCGACACCAACTAATCAGTCGTTTGAGTATCAAACACAGTTTTCCTCTCATAGTCCTAGTCAAATACATTCACCGAGACATGATTGGATGGCGGACGTCGGCCATATTCACGCTTTGTGCCGCGACCCTAATTTCCAACCAACGCTCCTCCAACCCAGTCATTGTTGCAGTTAGAATGGCGTGAACGCATCAGATAATATCCATGGTGTGCGTCATTTACTATTAAATAAGACTCGAGAGCGTGGGGATATGATTAAATCACGGGATGACCGAATTAAGGAATTGAAACGACAACTTGCAGTATTTAATGTGCGTGACGTTGGATCTGACCACGTTGGACCGAGTTACAACCTTTATACCGTAACCATGCCCACCAATTGACCCATACTCTTCATATCAATCGCCGCAAGTGCAGGGTAATCGTTTTTGGACCACACCTGATGATGGGAACACAAGTGGATTTCGATGCTGATTTTGAGTTTGCAAGTGCACAACGATGAGTTTATGAGAAATTTTAGTAATGTATAAATTTATGAGAAATATTATTAATGTAGTAATTTGATTAACGGTGATCTAAATGTAGAAAATTAAGATTTGTACATTGTTTTACTAGTCATGCAAGTTAATCCAGATTTTAAGAAATGAAAACCCCATTTATTATAGTTCGTTAATAAAAGATAACGTCTGCATTCTCAGATACATGGTTCTAAAAAAGCACACGTTTAATGCGTGTCAAATTAGATGGCTCCACCCAACCTCCAATCACATTGATGATGTTTACATTTGAAACTGTTAAAATACATTGGTTCGGATTTGGATTGTACAATCATGTATTAGTGAGCACAACAACTGAACCTATCTTTATTTTTTCTATGAGACTCCCACTATGAATGCTTTCTTGTTAAGTCCCGCACTTATTGTTCCCGTCGGATCCTCCAACAACAAAGACGCATTTCTTTGCACAATCATTGCAAATTCCTTCACTACACCTATATATTATTAAACAACACCGTATTTATTACATGTTCAGAAATTTAGAACAACAACATTAAAATGCACGAGATAAATTTTACCAATTATATATGTGTGGTTGGCCTTGTGGTGTTGACCCATCTATTGTGGAATGACACCCCATATTTAGATACCCATATTCTACCGCACGAGACCATACACCCTTGGAGAAATCCATTCCAATAATATATTGACGTAGATGTATATTAAATATGGGTAAAATTTGTGAAACAATATGTGTTGATTTATAAGAGTATGTACATTTAGTTTGAGATAGTGCTATTAGATTTATACAAATACACAAGCGTATGCATGAGTGATGTCTTAAAAACATGTGATGTGACCATACATAGATATTAAAACACAATAACTTCATACGAAGTATAGAAGTTCTTTGGAAACAATTCTTAGACTATTTACAAACGTGTCCTATTTTTCACGTTTATATAATGCATGATTCTTATACAATGCATAACCACTTACACAAATTCAAGAAATACTTTTTTTCCCCAAAAATGTGGAGAATGATTTCTCTAGAGCTTCTTAACAACGAGCAATCAGTTATGGGTACTTTGATTTGGGATGCCATGTAAATTTGCAAACAATCAATGAAACTCGCCCAATGGAGAGGCTACCACTGGTAATTAGCATAAACATATTTTTCGTACCATTATTATGATATTATTTAATGTGTCAACTTTTTACTACATAGGTTGTAGCGCTAGTAAAAGAATTTCGATGCAATACAACTAGTGGAGTAAGAGTGTTACTGAAAGATCTTATTGGTACGTTTCAAGGAGTAGTTAAATGCAAAGCATAAACTTCTGGACAACAAGATGCTCAGATCCCATTAGGATCAGTTGTGCTAACGGAATGTTATTTGTTCAACCCAAATCCAAACTGACGACTCTTACAAATATGGAATGAAAATTTGCAGTTGTGATCAAGCAATTTGTTATGAATGCGTGTTTTAAATTTGTGTGAACGACCTATATGCAGTAATATTTCGTATTGTGCTAAATAAATATTGACGGTGTATTCTAATGTATGTGTGGGGGAACATAAGCGACAAATGTGTATTGTTTGTAAGGCTTAGTCGAATCATATATATGTGTATTATTATAAATGCAGAGGTCTATGAATCCATAACTGTATTGAACTATGTGTATTATTTAGTCAAATCCAACAAATGTGTATTATATTTGGAAGCATGTGAACCCTTATCGGTTGCTGAAGAAACTTTGACGTTGTCTTTACTATCAACACTCTGCCTTTTAAATAGTGGTAAAAATAATGGCACACTCTTTAATAGTTTTATTATCGTAAGATGAATGGCCAAATACGAATGGCCAAATATGTTGTTGTAATACCCCGTACTTTTGGCTATATTTATTTTTGGGATTAATTAATTAAATGCATATTAATTGGAAATTAATCCGGGTTATAAATACTAATGATGCGTATTGGTATTTGATTATGTACATATATGATTATATATGAACTTGGTATTATAAAATTTGTCGTGAGATTTATATACGGCAATTTGGAAATTTTATTGAGACGCGTGGGACCGCCGCGTCACGGTATAATATTTTATTTATAAAAAGTGAATTTAAAATCTATAATCCGTATGGTCGTTTTGAGTGCGCCAACGCGTCCGGAAGGGTCGAGATAGTCAGAAAACACTAGCCGGGGGTATAGTTTGGGTCCCGGGGTAATTTTAGACCATACCGGTAACTTAAAGGGTATTTTAGTAATTTGGTATTTTTGGGTAATTAAAAGTGACGAAAATTGAGAGTTGTAATCTGATAAGGATTGACCCCAACCAACCCTTATTAACCCAACAAGCTACGGAGGTTTATTGAAATTAGGTTTCATAAGTTTCCCCAAAGCAAACCCTAGCCACCATAGCCTTTTGGAGAAGAAAACCTTGGAGAAGGAGAGAGAGAGAGAGATTCTGCAGAAATTCTACACCGAATCCACACCAAATTCAGAAATCAAACCAAGGCAAGTGACTTTATTTCCATTTAATTACTGAGAATGTCTTTTCCATGTTAGAAATTGAAGAATCTTAATTGTTCTTGAAAGATTAAAAGAAAACCCATGAAATTTGAAGATATTATTGAATATTGGGATAGGTTTGCATGTAGAAACTTTGTTGGGAGATTTGATTTCGGATATTTCATATCTAGGTGATGTATAAATGAATTAAAATCTGGGAATTTATGATGAGAAGAAGTTAGGGTTTATGTTCTTGAAGAAAATTGGGAATTAATGTAGAAATTGTGATTTAATGATGTTTAGATGTTATCACACCCTTTAATGATGTTAGTATAGCCCCTTAACATGTTTGAGGATGATTAGAGAACTCATTATATTGTGGGAACGAATTTTAGAAGAGGTTTGAGGAGTAAAAATGGTGAAAAACGATTTTTGGGAAATTCTGGGCCGAAACTGGCATCTCGTTAGAAGCAGCCCCCAGGTCGTTCGAACGAGCTCGTTCGAACGAGCTTCTAACGAGTTGACCAGTCGTTATTAACGAGTGGGGTTTTCGTTCGATATCTCGTTCGAACGAGATGTCGTTAGATGGGTCAGTTCGTTCGAACGAACTGGGATCTCGTTCGAACAGCCTCGTTCGAACGAGACTTCTAATGACCTGACAGTCCAAACTCGTTCGAAGCCTCGTTCGAACGAGACTTCTAACGAGTTGACAGTTTGACCCTTTTTGGACTGTTTTGACTTTTGGAGTTCCGGGAGATGGTTCAAGGGTAGAGTTAGCATCCCTTTGATGATATAGTGATTGATTTGGGACTTTTGGGTTGTTGGGATTAACAAATCATATACGAGAGTTATATTCAATGAATCATTTGGGTTGAGACGTGAGTGACTACTATGATGTGAGGATGAATTATAGCGCGTATAATTATGGACCGGAATAAAATAAGTTGTGATAATTAGTTAGTACGAGAATGCGATACGTACTACGATTAAAATACGGTATTACTAAGATGTGTGTTTACTTAGTATTAGTATATGGATTGTTTGTATGACATACCTACCATACTTGCTATCACGGGAGGTTTCGTTCGCTTAGGACCCTCTAATCCTTGTGTGCCTACGGGGGGGATATAGACTGGTACCTTGATGAACATAGGTCATAGAAAGACTTATTGTGATATTAATAAGTCCGCTGACCATGGGAGCGTAGGTATGTGCGTGACCCATGTGATGGTGACTATGTTCGCCTCCACTATTTGTGATTTGTGTTATCTGAACTATTCCTGAGAGATTCGGAATATGTGATCCTTATGTACGTGATGTACCGGGATGGATAGCAGAGTATGTGTGCACTACAGCTTAGATTGCGGGGTGCTTGTATTGTATATTTATGAGATGAATAATATACATTAAATTACCTGAAATCCTCATGTTAATATTGTAAAAATATTACGGTATTGTTTCGAGTTATATATGAGTTAACGGATAGTTATATCACTGGCATATTTAGTAACTGTGTTCACAGTAAACCTCTATTTAATTACGAGAGTTGTTATGTTATATGGAACCGAGTAATATGGGTAGAACCTTTGGCAGTCTAGCTAGTTATGTTGTCAGTTAGCTAGTAATATGGGTCGTTATAGATGGGTACTTACGTTAGGAGTGCACAGTTAGACGAGAGGTGAGAATATCATGCGAGTGTACGTCCTAACATGTACTTTGCATTTAATGTTTTAAATGTTTTTAAAGCACTTGCAGGTTTTTAAAATGATTTCCACTTTCGGGCTCTGACCCATTTGCTTTCAAATATATTTTTTTGTAAAACCTTTTTAGGTGCCCAGCCACAAGGACACCAAGCATAGGTACTCATTCAGGTGACGTGCTGTAGCTGGTTGTGGAAGCTACAGGGATTTGCTCATAGACGCTTCTATCTTTTGGATTCCAGAGTCACTACCTATCAGTTGTAGGGCATGTTGCCCATTCCTATTTAGAGCATTTTTACATTTCAGTTTTCAGGCTCTAGCATGTATTGCTCAGTATTCAGTTTTAGTTATTTATTTCAGTTTACTTACCAGTTGTGGGATTTGTATTGAGGAGTTTTTCCTCCAGGTTATGTTTACATATTGTGATGGTTGTTCCTGTTACTTCAGTATGGTGAATGGTGTTATTTAGTATTCATTACTCTTGTTGCATGTTAATCAGATTTAATAAAATTTGGCACTTACTTTTTAAATACTAGGTGGTTAGTAATAATAAAACGTTTTCGACAGTGATGCTATTAACTGAGCCAACTTGGCATTTTGAATTAATTTTATAAAGGAGTAGCTACCCGGTGTTTAATTAGTCGGGGTGTCACAGGTGGTATCAGAGCATCAGGTTCTAGTGTCCTTTAGGATCTGTACGGCTATTATGTTTCCGCTACGTTTTCTTTGATATAGAGCCCTATATTTTAGGACTGTTGTACTCTTATTGTGTACGTTTCGTTCTTCAACTATATTAAGTTTATAAACCGTGAACTTATAAACTTTGTTCTTATTTCAGATGCCTCCACGACGTGCACGACGAGTTCCCAGGAATGCTACGCCCGAACCACAGCCCGCTCCAGTTCAGGGCATGTTGAACGCCACTGAGGTTGCTGCTATAGTAGCCCAAGCGGTAAATGCCGCGATTGCCGTGATTCAGCAGGCACCACCGCAGGCGCCAGTTGCCGCGCCAGTCCAGGTTAATGCATTCCCGTCTGCTTGGGAACGTGTACGTGACGCTTTTCAGAAAGCGCATCCGCCAGAGTTTGCTGGAAGCTCAGATGTGGTTATCTCGAGCCAATGGAGGAAGGACATGCAGAGGCATTTGAGGATGCATGAGTGCACTGATGTTCAGAAACAGGTGCTAGCTACTTTCAAGCTAGTTGGATCTGCGCTACAGTGGTGGGAGTCTATTACCACCGCGGAGGAGAGGGATACCCTCACGATTCAGGAGTTCTGGGTGCGGTTCGACCGCAAGTACTTTCCATCCGCAGTTCATACAGAGATGAGGAGGAAGCTGATGAGTTTGAAGCAAGAGGGCAAGACAGTGGCCGAGTAGGAGGCCGAGTTCACTAACCTGTTGAATATCGTTCCAGACGAGATTCCAACAGAGAAGAAGAAGATAGAGAAGTTCACTGATGGGTTGAATTGGAGGATCCGTCAGCATCTGCTAGGGAACCTATCGTTGGCCACGTATTCTGATGTGGTTAACGCTGCATTACTACACTGCCAGGACCACCGTTTTCATATGGCCGAGGGCAAGCGGTCAGGGGAGTCTAGCCATCAGGGCAGGACTGGAGGGCATGGTGCCAGCGGGGCACAATCGGGTCAGGGGCAGAGACAGACTGAGCAGGGCTCTCAGCAGGGGGATAACAAGAGGTTCCGATCAGGGAACTACAGGCAGGGACAGGGAGGTTTCCGCCAGGGCCATCAGGGTCCAAACGGCCAGCAGGGGCAGAATGGGCAGCAGTTCCATCAGGGCCAGCAGGGCCAAGGGAGGAATGGTAACGGCCACCAGGGGCAGAGGGGAGGGAATTTCCCAGGGAAGTGCTTCACTTGTGGCAAGACTGGCCATAAGAAGCAGGATTGTCCTGATAGGGGCAGGGCCCCACAGCAGCAGCAGCAGGGTGCTCGCCAGGAGCCACAGAGACCTATGTTTCCCGCCGCTCTTCCTGCACCGCCACAGATGGCAGCTTTGCCACCCATTCCAGCAGTCCCAGCTCAGCAGGGGCAGCTACAGTATGGACGTGTCTACAACGTCCACCAGGCTGCAGTTCCACAGGCACCGCCCGCGATCGAGGGTACGTTTCCTATACATGGCACTATGGGTCGGGTGTTATTTGATACGGGTGCTACACACTGTTTTATTGCTACACACTTCGCGAAAGCTTTAGGATTGTTAGCTACGGCAGAGAGCACAGTGACGTGTGTCGACTCACCATTGGGGAGTGGGTCACTTATTTTCTTTATATGCCGGGGAGTCGGGGTAGAGGTTGGTGGTTTGGTATTGCCTGCGGACATGTTAGTGTTAGACATGCATGTTCACGATGTGATCATCGGTATGGACTGGCTCGTATCATATAGGGCCATGATTGATTGCTTCAGCGGGAGCATTGTTTTTGCCATTCCGGGGCAGGAGATGTTTATAGTGGCGATGCCTCGCCCAGAGGGAGGATCGACCGCTCATCTGTATTACATAGAGGAGGATACCTCTAAGGAGGTTGTGATTCCTTTAGATTCGATCCCGGTTGTCAGGGAGTATTCGGATGTGTTTCAGGAGATACCAGGCTTACCACCCAGTCGAGAGATAGACTTCGTTATTGATTTGCTACCGGGTACGAGACCTATAGCACGTGCACCATACCGTATGGCTCCAGCTGAGATGCGAGAGCTACGGGATCAGATAGAGCAGCTGTTAGGGCAGGGCTTTATTCGCAGGAGTACCTCACCTTGGGGCGCTCCAGTTTTGTTTGTGAAGAAGAGGGATGGTTCACTGAGATTGTGCGTGGACTACCGAGAGTTGAATAAGGTCACGATACGGAATAAGTATCCGTTGCCTCGAATCGATGACTTATTCGACCAGTTGAGAGGAGCTTCTTTTTTCTCGAAGATTGACTTGAGGTCGGGATACCATCAGTTGCGTATCAGGGAAGAGGATGTCTCGAAGACTGCGTTCTTGTCGAGATATGGTTCTTATGAGTTTCGGGTTATGCCTTTCGGCTTGACCAACGCTCCAGCAGTGTTTATGGACTTGATGAACAGAGTGTTCAGAGACTTCTTAGATCAGTTTGTCATTGTCTTCATTGATGATATTCTGGTTTACTCTCAGACAGAGGAGGAGCACGCCGAGCATTTGAGGCAAGTTTTGCAGACACTTCGTCAGAACGAGTTGTATGCAAAATATGAGAAGTGCGGGTTTTGGCTGAAGGAAGTACAGTTCTTGGGTCATATTATTTCCGACCAGGGAATATCGGTTGATCCAGGGAAGGTATCAGCGGTGAGGGAGTGGGGACAGCCCACGACACCAACGGAGATTCGTAGTTTCTTGGGTTTAGCAGGATACTACAGGAGGTTTATTCGGGGTTTCTCAGAGATAGCAGGTCCTTTGACACATCTTACTCGTAAGGGTGTGCCATATATCTGGAGTGATGCCTGTCAGTTGGCATTCGATGAGTTGAAGGACAAATTGACCTCAGCACCTGTGTTAGCATTGCCGAGACCGGGAGTTGAGTATTTGGTTTACACCGATGCGTCTTTGCAAGGGCTTGGAGGTGTTTTGCAGCAGGAGAGACAGGCCATAGCTTATGCTTCCCGTAAGCTTAAGCCTCATGAGAAGAATTACCCCACGCATGATTTGGAGTTGGCGGCAGTAGTATTTGCCTTACGGATTTGGAGGCACTATCTTTTGGGGGAGAAGTTTCAGCTGTTCACGGACCACAAGTCACTACAGTATCTGTTCACGCAGAAGGAATTGAATATGCGGCAGCGTAGGTGGCTTGAATTTGTGAAAGACTACCAGTTCGACATTCAGTACCACCCGGGTAAGGCTAACGTAGTAGCAGACGCGTTGAGCCGCAGGCCAGCAGATGAGGTGGCAGAGGTGTGGAAAGCGAAGTGGAAGGAATTAGGACACCAGGATGCAGTGGCCCGATCTTTCATGTCTGTGATGACCGTTACACCGCAGATTGTCACAAAGGTAGTACGGGCACAGGCTAATGATTCGTTCTGTCAGGAGAAGATAGTTCGGTTGCTAGCAGAGGGAGCTGAATCCTATACCGTTAGCTCAGACGGGGGATTACGCTTCAATGGGAGATTAGTAGTTCCGGAAGGAGAGGAATTGCGACACGATGTTATGGCAGAGTCGCACGGTTCACGGTTCGCGGTACATCCCGGAGGGGACAAAATGTACCAAGACATGAGACGACAGTATTGGTGGAGCGGTATGAAGAAAGATATCGCTGAGTTTGTCTCGAAATGCGCCACTTGTCAACTTGTAAAAGTGGATCATCAGAGACAAGCAGGATTGCTACAACCGTTGGAGGTTCCGGTGTGGATGTGGGAGAGCATATCCATGGATTTTGTCACGGGGTTGCCTACGTCGCAGAGGGGTCACGACTCCGTTTGGGTAATTGTGGACAGGTTGTCCAAGGTCGCTCACTTTTTACCCGTTAGGACTGATTACACTGCGGGACAGTATGCCCAGCTCTTCATTTCAGAGATTGTGAGACTTCACGGTGTGCCCCTGAATATCGTGTCTGACAGAGACAAGATATTTGTTTCGCGGTTTTGGGAAAGTTTCCAGGAGGCCATGGGCACAGAATTGCGGTTGAGTACGGCTTATCATCCGCAGACCGATGGGCAGACAGAACGCACCAATCAGATGTTGGAGGACATGCTACGCATGTGCATTATTGACTTCGGGGGTGGATGGGAGCAGTACCTTCCACTGGTGGAGTTTGCTTACAACAACTCCTATCAGTTCACGATTGGCATGGCTCCGTTTGAGGCATTGTACGGTAGGCCTTGTCGTTCCCCAGCATGTTGGTTGGAAGTGGGGGACAACAAACTACTTGGGCCAGAAGTGATCCAGGATACTTCGGCAAGGATTGAGTTGATTCGAAGTCGCATTCGGGTAGCTCAAGACAGGCAGAAGAGTTATGCTGATGCAAAGAGGTTTTTCAGGGAGTTCCAAGTGGGGGACCAGGTTTTGCTCAGGGTTTCTCCGATGAAGGGGATTATGCGTTTCGGGAAGAAGGGGAAGTTGGCACCGAGGTATGTGGGGCCGTTTCCTATTATTGAGCGGATAGGACCGGTTGCGTATATACTCGGGTTACCGGAGCATTTGCATCGGATTCACGACGTGTTCCATATTTCCTCGCTGAGGAAATACCTTAGGGATGATTTGGCTCATTCTCACATTTCTGTGGAGGACATCGATCTCCAGCCGGATAGCTCTTATGAGGAAGGGCCGATTGCTATTTTGGACCGAAGCGAGAGGAAACTACGGTCAAAGATAGTCCCGTTAGTACGTGTTCAGTGGCGACATCACAATGTCGAGGAGTCCACATGGGAGCGCGAGGATGAGATGCGCGAGCGTTATCCAGAGCTGTTTTTAGCAGGTACTTTCTAGTTTCGAATTTCGGGACGAAATTCAGTTATTAGGGGGGAAGTATGTAATACCCCGTACTTTTGGCTATATTTATTTTTGGGATTAATTAATTAAATGCGTATTAATTGGAAATTAATCCGGGTTATAAATACTAATGATGCGTATTGGTATTTGATTATGTACATATATGATTATATATGAACTTGGTATTATAAAATTTGTCGTGAGATTTATATACGGCAATTTGGAAATTTTATTGAGACGCGTGGGACCGCCGCGTCACGGTATAATATTTTATTTATAAAAAGTGAATTTAAAATCTATAATCCGTATGGTCGTTTTGAGTGCGCCAACGCGTCCGGAAGGGTCGAGATAGTCAGAAAACACTAGCCGGGGGTATAGTTTGGGTCCCGGGGTAATTTTAGACCATACCGGTAACTTAAAGGGTATTTTAGTAATTTGGTATTTTTGGGTAATTAAAAGTGACGAAAATTGAGAGTTGTAATCTGATAAGGATTGACCCCAACCAACCCTTATTAACCCAACAAGCTACGGAGGTTTATTGAAATTAGGTTTCATAAGTTTCCCCAAAGCAAACCCTAGCCACCATAGCCTTTTGGAGAAGAAAACCTTGGAGAAGGAGAGAGAGAGAGAGATTCTGCAGAAATTCTACACCGAATCCACACCAAATTCAGAAATCAAACCAAGGCAAGTGACTTTATTTCCATTTAATTACTGAGAATGTCTTTTCCATGTTAGAAATTGAAGAATCTTAATTGTTCTTGAAAGATTAAAAGAAAACCCATGAAATTTGAAGATATTATTGAATATTGGGATAGGTTTGCATGTAGAAACTTTGTTGGGAGATTTGATTTCGGATATTTCATATCTAGGTGATGTATAAATGAATTAAAATCTGGGAATTTATGATGAGAAGAAGTTAGGGTTTATGTTCTTGAAGAAAATTGGGAATTAATGTAGAAATTGTGATTTAATGATGTTTAGATGTTATCACACCCTTTAATGATGTTAGTATAGCCCCTTAACATGTTTGAGGATGATTAGAGAACTCATTATATTGTGGGAACGAATTTTAGAAGAGGTTTGAGGAGTAAAAATGGTGAAAAACGATTTTTGGGAAATTCTGGGCCGAAACTGGCATCTCGTTAGAAGCAGCCCCCAGGTCGTTCGAACGAGCTCGTTCGAACGAGCTTCTAACGAGTTGACCAGTCGTTATTAACGAGTGGGGTTTTCGTTCGATATCTCGTTCGAACGAGATGTCGTTAGATGGGTCAGTTCGTTCGAACGAACTGGGATCTCGTTCGAACAGCCTCGTTCGAACGAGACTTCTAATGACCTGACAGTCCAAACTCGTTCGAAGCCTCGTTCGAACGAGACTTCTAACGAGTTGACAGTTTGACCCTTTTTGGACTGTTTTGACTTTTGGAGTTCCGGGAGATGGTTCAAGGGTAGAGTTAGCATCCCTTTGATGATATAGTGATTGATTTGGGACTTTTGGGTTGTTGGGATTAACAAATCATATACGAGAGTTATATTCAATGAATCATTTGGGTTGAGACGTGAGTGACTACTATGATGTGAGGATGAATTATAGCGCGTATAATTATGGACCGGAATAAAATAAGTTGTGATAATTAGTTAGTACGAGAATGCGATACGTACTACGATTAAAATACGGTATTACTAAGATGTGTGTTTACTTAGTATTAGTATATGGATTGTTTGTATGACATACCTACCATACTTGCTATCACGGGAGGTTTCGTTCGCTTAGGACCCTCTAATCCTTGTGTGCCTACGGGGGGGATATAGACTGGTACCTTGATGAACATAGGTCATAGAAAGACTTATTGTGATATTAATAAGTCCGCTGACCATGGGAGCGTAGGTATGTGCGTGACCCATGTGATGGTGACTATGTTCGCCTCCACTATTTGTGATTTGTGTTATCTGAACTATTCCTGAGAGATTCGGAATATGTGATCCTTATGTACGTGATGTACCGGGATGGATAGCAGAGTATGTGTGCACTACAGCTTAGATTGCGGGGTGCTTGTATTGTATATTTATGAGATGAATAATATACATTAAATTACCTGAAATCCTCATGTTAATATTGTAAAAATATTACGGTATTGTTTCGAGTTATATATGAGTTAACGGATAGTTATATCACTGGCATATTTAGTAACTGTGTTCACAGTAAACCTCTATTTAATTACGAGAGTTGTTATGTTATATGGAACCGAGTAATATGGGTAGAACCTTTGGCAGTCTAGCTAGTTATGTTGTCAGTTAGCTAGTAATATGGGTCGTTATAGATGGGTACTTACGTTAGGAGTGCACAGTTAGACGAGAGGTGAGAATATCATGCGAGTGTACGTCCTAACATGTACTTTGCATTTAATGTTTTAAATGTTTTTAAAGCACTTGCAGGTTTTTAAAATGATTTCCACTTTCGGGCTCTGACCCATTTGCTTTCAAATATATTTTCTTGTAAAACCTTTTTAGGTGCCCAGCCACAAGGACACCAAGCATAGGTACTCATTCAGGTGACGTGCTGTAGCTGGTTGTGGAAGCTACAGGGATTTGCTCATAGACGCTTCTATCTTTTGGATTCCAGAGTCACTACCTATCAGTTGTAGGGCATGTTGCCCATTCCTATTTAGAGCATTTTTACATTTCAGTTTTCAGACTCTAGCATGTATTGCTCAGTATTCAGTTTTAGTTATTTATTTCAGTTTACTTACCAGTTGTGGGATTTGTATTGAGGAGTTTTTCCTCCAGGTTATGTTTACATATTGTGATGGTTGTTCCTGTTACTTCAGTATGGTGAATGGTGTTATCTAGTATTCATTACTCTTGTTGCATGTTAATCAGATTTAATAAAATTTGGCACTTACTTTTTAAATACTAGGTGGTTAGTAATAATAAAACGTTTTCGACAGTGATGCTATTAACTGAGCCAACTTGGCATTTTGAATTAATTTTATAAAGGAGTAGCTACCCGGTGTTTAATTAGTCGGGGTGTCACAGTTGTTAGTAATAATAAAGATGTGTATTCTTTGCAAGGCACAGATGAATGGCCAAATATGTTGTCAGTAAAAATAATGCCACACCCTTTTTACTACCTTCAGTAATGAAGTGTGTACTGGTAAATTTGAATAAATAGCAATTACTTTATAGGGTTTCGAATAACATAAATATTATTAGAGTTTTGAATAACACAAATATTATTTCATCAACCGCCACATAAGGACTACTCTAGTTAGGACGAACTCCTATGCTTCGGTATGCGAATAACGAGGGCGCCTCATTGATGTTTCAAATGAAGACATGATAATTTACATGGAGATTATGCAGTGGATTGATTAAAAAAATATAATTCGAGATGGGAAAGAACTCCTAACAAGACGCTGAGTCAATCGAAGAAGAGAAAGAGGACATAAACCACTTTAGGAAGATTACTTTGGTGAAGATAACGTATACAAGGAGTTATAAGGACATTATTTTACATTGTCCGTTTCCTTTATAGTATGTCGTTTAACGCTACAACCGTCGAAGAATAATTCAAGCGTCAAGACGGATCCAAATATCAAAGTTCTTCAACATTCAAACCTTCGCGAGATAAATTTGGTAAAGGTTGTGTTTTAATTACTTAGCATTTCATTTAGAGTGTTGAGATATTTTTTATCAAATATTTTCTAAGTGTTAGAGTGGACTTTTTAAGTTTTTCGTCAAAAGTTTTTTTAAAGGTTTTGAGGCGGAGTATTTACTTGCAAAATAAAAAAAATTATTTTTAAATTTTTTCATTCGAGCGACATACCTGCTCGTTCGAGCGACAACCTATCTCGCGCGAATCTCGTTCGAGCGATGCGTGTCCCCGTTCGAGCGAGATGATGTTTTCGTTCGAGTGAGCCACCGCCTTAGATTTTCTATTAATTGGTTTTTCCAACTTCGTTCTTAATCAGAAAACCTGATAATTTTTAATAGACGAAACTGCTTTGGCAGAATACTTTGTCTTCTCACTTTTAGGGCTTTAATCCCTTTTGTTTTCAGTTCACAAAATCTCAATAGTTTATGTGAGTTGTTTTGGAACCAAAGAACACATCTTTGTTGAAGTTTCTCTTGTAGAGAATATCTCTACTGCTGATCTAGGTGCTCTTGAGGGGAGTACTGGGCTGACGACGATTGCGTGTCATAGGGAGTGCTCGTGGGTATTCCTGGACTGATTCAGACTGCGTGTTCGTGTGGATCTTCTTCAGTTGATTCAATGATGACTCTAGGCTGCGGTCTATGTGGATTTTCTGCGGTTAACTCATTGTGGATTTCATTGTAATCATTGTAAGTATTATAGTGAAATAAAGGTTTTACCCGAAAGGGATTTTTTCCTGAAATCTGTGAGTTAGCAATTTTATTTGTGATGGTTTGACCCCCCACGTAGTTGCATGTTTAAGGGGATGATTTAATTTGGATTATAATTAACTCCAGTTAAATGAGTTTAAATTGGAAATTTGCAAATTTATTTAAATCGATATCACACGACATTCTCAAATTGGTATCAGAGTTGGTTACACTAATTTATTGTGTATTCCTTTTTCGGCAAAAATTGTGTGATATTGTTTTTTTTTGAAAAAATGTATTTTGTAAAAAATCGCAATTTTTCCAATGGAGCACTTATATAATTGGATGCCCGTTTTTTACGGGTAAAATTATGCCTACTGGAAAGCACGTATGAAATTATAGTTAAAGGCAATTGATGAACGCGTTTGGGTTGTTTGTGAAAGAGGGTGGACGCCTCCCATGGTCACTGTAGATAACGTAACATGTTTAAAACCCGTGACTACCTGGATTGAGTACGAATTTAAATGGAGCACTTTTAATTCACGTGGGTTGAGTGCAATTTCTGGTGCCATCACTCCTGAGGAGTTTCGACGTATTATGATGTGCACCACGTCTAAAGAAGCTTGAGACATTTTACAACTTACCCACGAAGGCAAAAATGCGGTCAAAGAGTCTAAAATTCAAAATTTAACTACTCAATTTGAAACGATTACCATGCCTGAATCTGAGTGTTTTGATGATTTTTACGCACATTTATCTGACATTGTCAACACTAGTTTCAATCTTGGTGAGCCCATACCTGCTGCTCTAGTGGTTAAAAAGATTTTAAGATCGCTGCCTAAACGTTTTATCCCAAAAGTGACTATTTTGAATACCTTAGGTGTTTTGGGCAATTTAAAATTAGAAGAACTGGTAGGAGACGTCCAGACATATGAAATCGACATGTTTCCTGACATTATCAATCCTAAAGATAGAGAGATAGCACTTAAAGCTCAATCTAGGAAGAATAAGAAAGTGAGTTTTTGTGAGTCCGAGTCTGAGGACGAGTCTGATTTTGATATGGCCATGCTTGCAAAGAAGTTTAAAAAGTTTCTCGAGTTTTCAAAACAAAATTCTTCCAATAAAAGTTTTTTTGAGAAAAATAAAAATGAGGCCAAAGAGAGCGGTGAGAAATAAAGTGAGAAATAGGATGAAGAGAAGTGCTTTGAGTGTGAGGGGAGAGTCCATAGAGCTTTTGAGTGTCCCACTAGGCTAAAGAGAAAGGGCAAAAAGATTGCCATGCCAGCCACTCTTAGCGATAGTGAGGAAGAGGTGAAAGATTCCGGGGATGAGTCTTTACATGGGAAGTTTGTCGCCTTTTTATCTAGTCATGTGATCAAACCTAGTTTTTCCCACGACGATGAGGATACTTGTGCATGTGAGACCCCCTAGGATGATTTGAGTGTTACTAGCGAGGCTGAGAGTGAGCGCGCTAGTGAGGGTGATAGTGAGCTCCAGATTGCGTTTAGAGATTTATACTTCGAGACCTTAAAGACTAAGAAATTGAATAAGGAGTTACGTCTTAGGGTGAGAGATTTGGAGAGAGAATCAGAGGTTTTGAGGGAGTTTGAGGCGAAAGCGAGTCAACTCGAGAAGGTGAAGGTTTCTTTGAGTGAACAGTTGATAGCTTTAGGCCAAGAAAAGAGTGATTTGACTAACACGGTGTCTAGTCTGACTACACGTGTATCCCAACTCAAGAGAGATATCGAACGTGCCCGGGAGGTCAAAATCCCTTTAGAGAACACATCTAAGAAGGTTGGAAAGATGGTTCTTAATTCCATTTTGGATAGAGGTGAGAGTTTAGGAATAAATCATGACCGTGCTTCTACTTCCCAAGTTGCACCCGAGTGGGTTCCCACTATAGTGTTAGATTCATATAGCTCTCAATCCAAACCACCTAGGCATCCCGTACCTGATAGGAGAGTGCGCCGTAGATGTTTTGAGAGAGGGGTACCTAGGCTTGTGTCACACCCCGCAAAATTCGATAGACGGGGTGGCTAGCCACCGCCGCCGAACCGTGCCGGGCACGAACTAAATAAAATACCATTCTTAGCATGAGATAGATACGGGACATAAATAAATCAGTCCACAAGATAAATAATTGAATCAATTCCAAATAATAATAACCAACTGTGGGATATGAAATCCATCACATGCTAAAACTCCAAATAATAATTAAATAAAATCTAAATAATAAACCAACTGTAAATACTCCAACTGAAATTCTCAAACAACTTTGGAACCGAATGACCCAATAAAACCCATATGAAGTCTCATAATAAATACGACTGAAAGGAAAGTCTAAACAAAATAAAGCTAATAAAATGCATCATTCCAGCTGCACCTCCAAGCGATAATCTCCAAGTGGTCCTATGCAGCTTCTCCAACACTTATCCTGAAAAGGTTAATCAACGCACGAGGTCAGAGCCCCGAGCACGAGTACACACTACTCCCCTCAAATAGGATCCTTGAATCCACACAGTAGCATTATACGAGATAAATATCACAATAGAATATTTTAATTAAAGGAGATATAATTAAATGCGATAGTAAAAATCAGTAGCTACCCCCAATAATTGTTATTCACAATGCACACCAATATGATTTTAAATACCCCAAAGCCCCCAAGTTGTTGATTTAATTGAATTAACTCAATTTATTACTGTTCTCAATTTATTATTATTCATCGCGGTACTCCCGCATTATTATTATTATAGCGGTCCTCCCGCCCTGGGTGGTATTCCCACCAAAGTTTTACTCTTTCCCTTGTCAAAATGCCAGCCGATCCGTTTAAACTGTCGATCCTCGTAATTTGACAAGGTTCCACACACGACACGACATAAATCGCCAGCCAACCCATTTAAACTGTCGGCCCCCGCACATTATGTCGCCACAAATTTTAATACCATTTATTATCTTAGGCATTAATTCTCCTCTTACTCAATTTATTAAATTTATCCCACCCTTTTTATCGATTTGAGATCCTCAAAAATACACCTCAGTCCCATACCTAAGGGTCCCCATGTACAAATACATCCTACCCTATATATAGGATTAATTCTCAACATTAATCTTGTCCTAGCCTCATGCCTAGGCTAGTGCAACGACGATAAAGTACCAAAAATTATCTCACCCCCGACAAGATAAAATCTCAAAAATCTACCCTCACCAGTCCCATACCTAGAAGGCGTAAATCATCCAAATGCCTACCCACTAGTCCCATACCTAGTAAGCATCTTATAAAAAAGTGAGCAATATACTATCCAAAAGCCCCTCGTCCCCGCGATGGCAAAAGTGACTAAAATAAATGACACAAAACACATATCAATATGAACAACAAAGCAATTTAATTATAAAGATCCAACTTCAATTTAATTAAATGAAAAACACTGTCATTGATTTCAACACAATAATTTTCGTTCAATGTTGTTAAATTAATTAACATGCAATAATATTCCATACTTTATAATTGTTATCTTTTTTATAAGTCATATGATTTTAATAAGTGTGGACGCGTCCCAATAACCATAAAAGTAACCCCATAAAATTCTACATGAGAACCTACACCCCAAATCATAAAAATCCAATAATCTAACCTACGCACCCAAGGGTTTTCAAGATCAATTCGTATTCAAAAGTTTCATAAAAAAAATCCCAAAATTACGTATCCACTTTCTCTAATTAAGTTACTAATCGATTTTAATCAAAAACACCTTATTAAGGGTTTGGGCCACACTTAAGACGCATAATATGAAAGGAAGAGAATAGAGTATTCATGTCTGGGAAAAAATCATCGGTTGAAAATTCTGAATACTTGGTTGCGTTCGTTTCGCGAATATAAGCAAGTTTCGTTCTTGGGCCTTCTTTAAAATATATAGTTTAGACCTCCCAAAATATGATTGAAGTTTTGTTTAGTGGATGTTTGGAGTTGAAATATAAGGGTATGAGTATTCTGCTTTGTATAGGAAAAAAAGGGTTTGAAAAAAAGAAGACAACCGTTACTTTGAAAAATGAGTACTTGCTCTCTTTTTATAAGGTGAGAAAAATAGTCCCAATTGGGTTCCAACTCTTAAGGGATATAATTAAAATTTATAAAAAAGTATAGGATAACCGTCCCATACGCGTCCTAACAATTTTAGAGGAGGTCTATATCTATCTTAACCCATGTGCGCCCCTCCAAAGTTGGAGACCTCCAACTCGCATGACATCACCTGGAAAAAGGAACAAAAGAGTAATGAACTAATAAAAATAATAAAAAAAAGAAAGGAAACACTCATCTCCCAATTGCTTGGGAGCCAAGTGCGTGTGACAGGAAAGAAAAAGGGGGCAACGCGTGTGTCTCTCTCTCTCCCCCTCAAGTAGATTTTTTTTTCTTTATTTTACCAAGATTAATTTCTTTAAATTATATAATACTAAATTTTTTACAAAGATTCTATATCTTTAACATGCCAAAAATTTAAATGTTTGGATTTACGAGATTTATAAAATCAAAGGGTTTATCAATACATATTCAATTAAATTTTTTTTCGAATCCCATAAAACACTTTATTTAGTAATAAAATCTTTTAATTTAAATAGTCCACATTTTAATTGTCAAAAATTTAATTTCACCGAAAAAATTAATAATACCTTTTCGACTTTTAATTTAAAACGCGCTATTTAAGGTTTTAAAATTACGGGGTGTTACAACCTGTTTATGTTTGCACACACTGCAAGAAGAGAGGACACATTATGGAGTTTTGTTTTAAGTTGGGTTATGTGTCACGTTTTGCTACTACACATGTTCACACATATGCACCCACACATGATGCTCTGGATGATTACATGAGAGAGTTTGCACATATTAACGAGCAAGTAAAGTTTTTAGTCACGACTTTACATGAATTGATGGATGTTTTTCATAGGATGCCACCACCTTTGGAAAACTCCACCGCACCTAACGGTTGAGGTTTAGACTTGTTTGCTAGCATATGATGTTTTTCATGATGATATTTTTTTGCCTATTGCTAGTATGTATCTTTTTTGTATTAGAATTTTGTTTTTGGAATTTTTTTGGAAAAATACAAAAAAGTTTTTCATTTTTTTCAGAAAAAATTGCAAAAGCCAAAAAGGATTTTATTTTGATAAAATTTTTGGAAAAAGACAAAAAGATTTTTGTAGTTTTTTTTGCACCGTATATTAATGGACATTTAGGATGACCGAGTCACACTTTCATTCTGTATCTATGTAATGATTTGATAGTGTTTTGATATGCGTCATCATTATATTTATGTGCTTTACAATGTTTAGAGTCATTGAAATGTGATTAGTTGTTACTACCTACATGTTTGACTCATAAGTTCTTTTAATGCACACTTGCACGGATTTGTTTTATTATTGTACTTGTTTATCACATATTGGTCGGAGTGTTGTCATCTCAATTCTGTCTTTAAAATGAACCATATGCGATAAAACGTGACAATGGAAGTAGTGCATGTAAAAACCGTTTACCGTGAGGAATTTAATTGCAACAAAATATGATGAGTGAATCATGGGAAAGGGCCGTGAGAGTACAAAATTAACTCGTCGTGAAAGCCACCGTTTAAAAGACCCCAAAAATATTTAATGGCAATAAAAAGATAAATATGCCAAAAAGGGGCCACCTCAAAAGTAAAAAATATAATGCATAATTATTTATGAGGGAGTTTGGATGGAAAGAAATGAAAAACGAGTTTTCACGTCTTGCCAGCACAAAAAGCATTTACATAGTTTTAGACGTTATTGGTGTGAGAATCATTCTTGACTTTGATGTGTTGATGGATTGAGTCGATATCATTTAAATTCAACACTTTTGGCACCTAAGGACGATTTTGAGATTCATTCGTTAGGAGTACACATATTCATCGTGCACATATGTTATGTTTGATTTCTTTGATTTGCCTATCGATTTTGTTCACACCCATTCATTCCGTTTCCATGATTTAGTTGTCTTAGTGTAAATTCATGGTGTGTGATTTTTGTAAAATTATTTTTGCATTTTTTTATGAAAAATAAAAAAATAAAAAATAGTTTGTGGAAGCTTTTGAGTTACTCTTTTGCATGAGCATAGTTTGATCTATATTTGCTATGGTTTTTTGTCGTGACAACTCCTTGTTTATTTTGGTTTATTCGTCTCTTTGTCTATTTCGGATAAATAAAAAGGGGGAGAACGAATTATGGGGGAGTTTTTGCATTATATGGGGGAGATTTGATTATTGACTGATTTATTCTTATATCATTTCAAACTCGATGCGTCACGACGATATTTGCTTTGTTTCATGTGTGTAGGTACAAAATTAAAGATCATTATTTTGCACACCCTGATGAGAAAAGCTTAAAGACTTGAAGATTTGATGTTGAAGATTTTTGAAGAAAAGTTTTAGACTTACATGTTTAGTACCTTTTCAGTTTTGGGTTCATGGGAGGGTATTAGATTTGTATAGGTATTTTTTTGATTTGATAATTCAGAAGTTTTTTTTTGTACCGGCATAGACATAAGGGGAAATTTGTAAGGATATTAGTTTACATTGTCTGTTACCTTTAGAGTATGTCGTATACCGCTACAACCGTCGAAGAATAATTCAAGCGTCAAGATGGATCCGAATATCAAAGTTCTTCAACATTCAAGCCTCCGCGAGATAAATTTGGTAAAGGTTGTGTTTTAATTCCTTAGCATTTCACTTAGAGTGTTGGGATATTTTTTATCAAATATTTTCTAAGTGTTGGAGCGGACTTTTTAAGTTTTCGTCAAAAGTTTTTTTTAAAGGTTTTGAGGCGGAGTATTTACTGGCAAAATAAAAAAAAATATTTTTAAATTTTTTCGTTCGAGCGACGCGTGTCCCCATTCGAGCGAGATGATGATTTCGTTCGAGCGAGCCACCGCCTTAGATTTTTTATAAATTGGTTTTTACAACTTCATTCTTGATTAGAAGACCTGAGAATTTTCAATAGACGAAACTGCTTTGGCAGAATACTTTGTCTTCTCACTTTTAGGGCTTTAATCCCTTTTGTTTTCAATTCACAAAATTCTAATAGTTTATGTGAGTTGTTTTGGAACCCAAGAACACATATTTGTTGAAGTTTCTCTTGTAGAATCTGTGAGTTAGCAATTTTATTTGTGATGGTTTGACACACACACACACACACACATGCATAGTTGCATGTTTAATGGGTTGATTTAATTTGGCTTATAATTGACTCCAGTTAAATAAGTTTAAATTGGGAATTTGCGAATTTATTTAAATCGATATCACATGGCATTCTCAGGAGTATTACTTCAGATGGAGACTTAGGATGAGGTATATTGTTTTCAATTTCTTTCTTGAATCTGTTTGTAACCATGGCAAATACTTTGCTCAAAATTTGGATGCTTGTGATCGTCAATGTTTAAGCCCTCATTAGAATATGTTGGTCGCTATTCGACTCCTTGCTAATGGAGGTTCTTATGACGTATGGTCGGAGCAATATGCCATTAGTGAGACGACTCTATTAGAAACTATTATCAAATTTACCGAGGCTATAGTGGCCAATTTTGGTCCGCAGTATGCCAGAAATCCAAAAATAGGATACGTCACAAGGCTCCTTGAGCATAATGCAAACCGAGGTTTTCCATATATGCTACGCAGTATAGACTACATGCATTGGCATTGGAAAAACTGCCCAACGACATGGAGTGCTTAATATAGTAAACGTAAAGAATCACCTATAATCTTCGAGGCGGTTGCCTCGTATGACCTATGGATTTGGAAGTCTTTCTTTAGTATTCCAGGATTTTGCAACGATTTGAATATCTTTCACCGCTCCAACGTCTTCCAGGAATTATGCGATGGGACTGCAACTCGCACTAATAACGTAATTAATGGAAATGCATATGATATGGGGTACTACCTTGGTACGCTTAAATCGTTAAGACTTTCAGGAGAAAGCACCGGGTTTCATAAAAGCATAAATTATTTTGCGAGTATTATGAGGCGTGCCTGAAAGATGTTGAACGAGATTTTGGTGCACTACAAGCACGGTTCGCTTTCATCCATGAACCATGTAAACTATGGAATATGGCATCCATAACAACCATAATGAAATCATGCATTCTAATTCACAATATTATTATTATCAATGAACATAGGGACTGACCATGGAAAAATGAATATGAACAAAGTGATGAAACACCTGAAATACTCAGGCTCAAACTAATTTCTACGACTACCTCACACGGGATGCTCAGATGAGAGACATAACTAAACATCATCAATTAGAGATAATTTGGTGAAGCACATTTGGAACAAAAGTGGTGTTGAAGTGGAAAATCAATGAATTTAGAGAGTAGGTGTAATTTTGCGTGTTTGAATTCTTTTTCATTTGGTTAAATCATTTGTCGTAGTGGGAGGTTGCAATGCCCACATGTTTATACTTTCACAATTACCTTTGTTATAATAAATGTTTTCTGAAGTATAACTAGTTTGAACGACATACGAGGAATTAAGCGTAAAATATTATAAGTTGTACATTTAATTAAGAAACATGATATTACATTAAGCGAAGATATGAAAATGAAAACAAATAAACATAGTAAATTTACAATCCTAGTCTTCATTGATTGATCCAGATGGACTTGACTGTTGGTTTGATGTCCCGGTTGAGCTTGATTCCAGCATAGCAATGGTAGCTTTAGTCGCAGCAACCATCGCATCGATGTCGTTTAACCTTTTAAGATGGAACTTTTATTATACAACTTTCAATTTGGATATATCCATCTCCATGATGTATGACTGCTCTCAGCCAAGACGCACCAGCTGATCTTGTTTTTTTTATAAGCTGATCAACCCTCTAAATTTCTACGAATGCATCCATTTGAGAATAAAATTTCATTGCATGACTTGGGCCTGTAAACGGACCGGATTAGGCAGATCCAAATCCATATCCGTTTATGTTAAACAGATTCGGATCCGATCCGTTTATTAATCGGATCGGATCAGGCAAATCCAAATCCATATCCGTTTATGTTAAATGGATTCGGATTCGATCCAATTATCCGATTATCCATTTATATTAAACTTGATTTGCAACATTTTTACTTTCAACTCTTATTTCATAAATTTATTTTGCAAATGCTCCAAAAAAAAAACAGATAATGAAATAAACAACTATTATAATAAATATTTAAAATATAAATTTAAAATATTATTAAATACAATATATATTAATTAAAAATATATTACATATAATTTATATATATATATTAAAAATATTAATCGGATCGGAGTATATGAATCCAAATCCGCTCCATTTAATAAACGGGTAATCGGATAATCGAATTTTAGGCATGATCCATATCCGCTTAAATGGTTCGAATTTGGATAAAATCCGATCCATTGAGAGGCCTAGCATGACGCACCTTCCACTCTTGCTTGCTTTTAAACATTTCATTAAATAATTTGTAATGCTTGAGTGTAACGGTGTTAGAATCTAAGCTATCATGACATGACATTGGCAAGCAAGTTGTTTCTCCCCCTTTCTCCTTGTGGGTCTATACGGTATGTCCCGAACACCTAGACTGTCCTCTGAGTTTAGAGGCATAGGGTTGTTGTTCACCATTGTGTTTCGCAAGTTTTGGAAAATCTTTCAAAATTTGGTAGGAATTATCGAATATGAACTGTTTGCTTGTTTATGCTCGGTATTCCTTGCGGGCCTATTGAACCTGCATGATTTTACGTAATTTTTTTTAGTAATTATTGATGTCTAAAATTATAAATAAATCATGTTGTTCATGTTCATTAGACAAATTCAAAGCAAGTGACTCCCACCGCATTGCACTCTTGCCTGCTGCTCCCTTAATTATTAAGTTGGTGAGAAAGCTTTGTGACAATATATCATTACATGCTGCAATATATGATTGTAACGCATTGAAAACATGGTTCTTGTGCGTTGAACAACAATTCCATTCGTGTTGTTGTAATCCTCCAAGACAACATCCCAAAATGTCCCACGCGCTATCGAGTTGCCTTAAATAATTTGAATAGTGTATTTTAAATAAACGCTACAAAGAATCTCATCTTCTTTCGGAGTCATATTGGGTTGGTGCGTGGTAGGTGTAGAACCACCCACATTTGGTTGTTGATAAGAAGATATTATTTTCAAATAGATATACCAAAACAAGAAATCATGGTAATAAATCTTTGTGTGTAAGGGAAAATTTTCTTTCATTGCCCCTAGTATCTAAGACTTGTCCATAAAATCTAGTTTACATCGAATATGGCATATCCCGTTCAAGAAGACGGATCTGATCATCAAGCATCGCTAATTTATCTTCAACATGCTCCACGACATCACGTAAATTTTTATAGTTGTTGCTTTGGTTTTCGTGGATTTTTTACATAGTATTGGACAATTTACATAAATGATTTTTTTACAAAACGAGGCAATTTTTCGAACAGTTTTTAGAACTTAAGAATATTTTAATTTTTTCCAGCTTCATTCATACGATATGGGAATCTCGTTAGAATGACTTTGTATCTCGTTAGAAGGTCATTATAATCATTGGTCAAACGAGGTTTAAATGAGGTCTCACTGTCTTGAATTTTTGGATGTCATTAGAAGCGATATTTGCATAGTTCGAACGAGATCTTGATCTCATTAGAATGACACTAATATGTCGTTCGAATGACCCTACACCTCCTCAAATTTTGTTTCTGCCTATAAATACATATTTTCTGTATTTTTTTGTCAAGACTTTGCATTTACGAAAACTGCAGACCTGCTGAAAAAACTCTTCACTTTTAAAAGGGAAAATTATTTTTTGATTCACATAATCTCTCCTCTATACTTTTGCGAATCATCTTTGAAACCCAAAACACTTTTGTATTGAAGTTACAATTGTGAATAAGGATTCTTCACTGCTGACCTTGTAGAGAAGGGGTCTCTACTGCTGCTCTTGAGATTCTTGCGGGAATCATTGCTAAAGGAAGATTGCGATCTTTGTTGAACTTGTGAGAACCACTGCTAAAGAAGACGAAGTTCACCCGCGGGAGATTCTTCGGGATGTATTTCACTCGTAAGATTGTAAGTTACGATTTGCAAACTGCATTAGTGAAATAAAAGGTTTTGCCAATTTGGAGATTTTTCTTGAATTTTTGTTTTCCTTGCATGCTTTATCTACTTAGTGTTTTGAATCACCCATATGCATGTTGTAGGATTTAAAGGAATTAAAATTTGTTTGTGGGATTTACATATAATTAAATACGTTACACCATTAGATAATTGCACACTCTCAAATTGGTATCAGAGCCAGCTACACAATTTTACCGTGTAATTGATTTTTCGCAAATTTTTTTCGTGATATCAATTGTTTTGAAACATTGATTTTGAAAAATCAAAATTTTTTTGGTGGAGAACTTATATTATGGGATGCCAATTTCGATGGATCGAACTATGCCTATTGGAAAGCCAGTATGAGATCCACTTTAAAAAAAATAGATGAAAGAGTCTAACTTGTTTGTGAAAGAGGGGGGGGGGGACTCCTCCCACGGTCACTGTTGATAATGTCATAAATCCTAAACCCGTCTCTTCCTGGACTGACGATGAGTTTAAGTGGAGTACCAATAACCCATGAGGACTTAGTGCTATTTTTTGAGCCGTTATCCCTGATGAGTTCCACCTCATCATAACGTGCACTATGTTTTAGGTAGCATGGGATATCCTGCAACTTACACGTGAGGTTACGAACGCTGTTAAGGCATCTAAATTGCAAAACTTGACCGCTTAGTTTGAGACCATCACTATGTTAAAGTCTGGGTCATTTGATAAATTTTATGCTAGGTTATCAGACATTGTTAACAAGTTTTAATTTTGGTGAGAAAATTGAGGAGTCGAGAGTCAGGAAAAAGATTTTGAGGTCACTTGATTCCCGATTTATTCCTAAGGTCACAGTGCTTAACTCTTTAGGGGTCTTAGACACTCTTAGGTTAGAAGAACTCGTAGGATACCTTCACACTTATGAGATAGATATTTTCTCTAAAACCATTAAGCCTAAGAATAGAAGGGTAGCTTTAAAGACTCAAATTAAGAAGAAAAAGGAGAAAGTTTGTGAGTCTAAATGTGAGAGAGAGTTTGATGTTGATGACATGGGCCATATTTGCGAATTTTTTAAAAGAGTTTCTCAAATTTTTAAAAAATAATTCTTCCAATAAAAAGATTTTTGAGAAAAGAAAAATGAGGCCAAGGATAGAGTTGTGAAAGAGGAAGATATAAGGTGTTTTGAGTGCAAGGGTAAAGGGCACAAGTCATTTGAGTGTCCCATTAGGCTAAAGAGAAAGCTAATAAGGACACTCCTAGCGATAGTGACATGGATTCGGTTGATTCAAGGGGATAATCCCCACATAAAAAGTGCGTTGCTTTCATGGCTAGTCACGTGAGCACTTCTAGTTTATCCCACGACGATGAGGACACATGTAAACGTGAGAGCCTCGATGAAGTTTTAAGTCATTCAGGAGATAGTGAGTGCGAGGATGAGATTGTTAGTTAGGGAGAATGGGATACCCAAAAGGCCTTTAGTGATTTATATACCGAGACGTTGAAAACCGAAAGTTGAATAAAAATATGAATCTTAAGGTGTTAGATTTGGAGAGAGAGTGAAAGTTTTGAGGGTGTGTGAGGCATCGACGAGTCAACTCGAGAAGGTGAATGTTTCTTTATTCGAGCAGTTTATCGTCTTAGGTATAGAAAAGAGTTAATTAACCAACACTATGGCCTATCCTACATGAGATCTTAAATCTTTATTGGAGACTCATGAAAAACTTGAAGCTCATGTATCCCAACTCGAGAGAAATCTAGAACGTGCCCGGGAGATTAAGGTTACTTTAGAGGACAAATGTAAGAAGGTTGGAAAGATGCTCCTCGGTTCTGCTTTAGGTAATGTTGAGAGGCTAGGAACAGGTTATGATGGTGCGTCCATTTCCAATGTTGCACTCGAATCGGTTCTCGAGTTTATGATAGATCCTTATGGCTCTCGACCTAACCAACCTAGGCGTTTGATTCCCCGAAGGATAACGGGTCCTAGATGTTTTGAGAAAGGCGATCCTAATACCGTGTATGTTTGTTCCCATAGCAAGTAAAGAGGACACCTTAGGGAATTTTGTTTTAAGTTGGGTAGTGTGTCTCATAGGTATCTTCCACGATATGCTACTAAACGTATTCCCACACGCATTCCCACACATGTTACTCCGCATGCTCCCCCATATCACATGAGAGATTTTGAGCATTGTCGAGAGCAAGTTGAGTATTTGGTCAAACCTTCACATGATTTGATGGATGTTTTTCATAGGATGTCATCTCCTTTGGAGAACTCCTCTGGACTTAATGCTTGAGGTTTAACCTTATTTGCTAGCATATAATGCATTTCATATTCATATCTTCATGTCTATTGCTAGTGTTTACAACCATTGTATTTTTTTTTCCTTTTTGATATATTTTTTGAAAAATCCAAAAAGGGTTTTGTTTTTCTTGAAAATTTTTGGAAAAATACAAGAAGATTTTTAGTTTCTTTTTAGAAAAAGTGGAAAAGCCAAAAAGATTTTATTTAAAAAAAAAAAATCCAAAAATAGTTTTATATATTTTTAACACCATATGTGGATGAACATTAAAGACGTCCGAGTCACCAATTCATTCCATATCCACGTGACCATTTTGTAGTGTTTTGAGACGTGACATCATTTTATTTTGTGCTTAATAATGTGTGGAGTCATTAAGATGTGATATGATGACTACTTGCTATGTGTTTGACTCCTTGTCACCTTTAATGCACACGAGCATGAACTTATTTAAGTATTTCACTTACCTTCCACGTGTTGGTTGACATGTTTTCATCTCAGTCTTGCATTTAAAACGAACCAAATACGATAAAATGAGATAATGAAAGTTGTGCTTGTAAGAATCATTGCCCAGATTACAAAAAAATAAAAATCATATCTCCGATAAATGTGTTATGTTTGAAGCAATGGAATCGGGCTGCGAAAGACAAAGTTGCATGAATAGCCACCATTTTCAAAAATAAAAAAGCCTAAAAGATTACAAGCACATAAAAAGAAAAAAATATAAAGTGCCAGGCCAATTTCAAATAACATTGATGCTTTGCTACATATGAGCATTAATTTATTCAAAATAAAAGAGTTGAGAGAGATATTCAATATTTGAGTTTTGAGGGAGTTTAGTCGAAGATCAATGGGTTTGCACGTCCTGAAAAAGTCTCAAAAAAGCATTTCATAGTTTTGGGCATTATTGGTGTGGAAATCACTCACGATCTTGATTAGTTGAATTGGTTGAGTCGATTTCACTCGAGTTCAAGATTTTTACACCTAAGATAGTCTTTGAGATCTTGCGTTAGTAGTGTCTCATTCCTTTGTGCACACATGTTATGTTTGTCTACGTTAATTTTCCTATAGAATGTGTTCACTCCCCTACATTTTGTTTCCATGATTCGATTATTTTTGTGTATCTTCATTGTGTGTTGTCTTTGTAACAATATTTCTTTTCGCTTGAAAAATAAAAAACAGTTGGTTTTGCTTAGTTTATCATTAATTGTTTCTTATTGCATTATATTTGTGATGATATTCTATGATTATTGTGACACACTTCAGTTTTTTTTTTTTTTTATTTCCTTTCCTTGTCTATTTCAGACAAATAAAAAGGGGGAGAATGAATTATGGGGGAGTGAGAGTTTGATTTATGGGGGAGATATTTACTTATGAGTTTTATCTTATTTCAAACTCAATGCGTCATAAGGTATATTTCTTTGTTTATTCTGTGCGGGTACACTTTGATGAGCATATGCAAAATACACGTAAGACAAAGCTCCCTAAAAAAATATCAAGAGAAAGCAAGAGAATTGAAGATTTGGATAGTTAAAGATTTTGAAGACTTGTATATTTTTAGTATCTTTCCATTTGTGGGTTCCTGGGAGAGTATTATATTTTTATAGGATTTTTTTTGGATAATTTGGATTTTTTATTTTGTATCGGAATAGTCATAAGGGAATATTTATAAAGGCAAATTTTCTATCATTGACCGTAGTATCTAGGAGTTGTCCATATAATCTAGGTAGCATCAAGTATCGCATATCACGTTATTTCTGTCATTGCAATTCACATTCAAACGTTCAAGAAGACGGATTCGATTATAAGGCATCGCTAATTTATCTTTAACATGCTCCACGATGTCACGTAAAATTAGTACAGTTATTTCTTTCGTTTTTGTGGATTTTTTACATAGTATTGGGAGATTTATATAGAATGATTTTTTACAAAACGAGGCAGTTTTTTGAACAAATTTTAGAACTTAAAAATATTTTAATTTTCTCCAACTTCATACAAACGAGATGGCTATCTCGTTAGAATGACTTTGTAACTCGTTAGAAGGTCGTTAGAAGCATTGATCAAATGAGGGCTCACTGTCTTGAATTTTTGAATGTCGTTAGAAGAAATATTTGCATCGTTCCAACGAGATCTTGATCCCGTTAGAACGACACTGATATGTCATTCGAACTACCCTACTCTGCCTCGAATTTTGTGTCCGCCTATAAATACCTGCTTTCTATATTTTTTTGTCAAGACTTTGCATTTATGAAAAATACAGACCTTTTGCAAAAAGTCTTTACTTTTAAAAGGGAAAAATACTTTTTCATTCCCACAATTTCTCCTATATACTTCTGTGAATCATATTTGAAACCCAAAACATTTCTGTATTGAAGTTACAATTGTGAAGGAGTCTTCACTGCTGACCTTGTAGAGAAGGAGTCTCTAATGATGTTTTAGTGATTCTTGCGGGAATCATTGCTGAACGAAGGCTGCAGTCTTTGTGGGACTTGTGAGAACCACTGTTGAAGAAGACGAAGATAACTCGCGAGAGATTCGTCAGGCTGTATTTCACTCGTAAGATTGTAAGTTGTGATTTGCAAACTGTATTAGTGAAATAAATTTTTTTGCCCTTTGGGGATTTTTCTTGAAATTTTGTTTTCCTTGCATGCCTTATATACTTAGCGTTTTGAATCACCTTGATGCATGTTTTAGAAGTTAAAGGAATTAAAATTTGTTTTTGGGATTGGCATCTAATTAAATAAGTTACACCATTAGAGAATTGCGCACTATCAGGTTTTTCGTTCTCTTTTACTGTATATTTATACTTAACGAGAGAAGTCAATTGTTTATTTCTTACCATTGTGTAAAACTTTCCTACGAACTTTATTAGTTCGTAGGAATTCCAACAAACTTCAGAAGTTCGTTGGAATTTCTATAAGTTAGAAGTAAGGGTTTACGGAGAATGACTAGAAATCGCCTTGCAGAATTCGCTCTGATTTTCACACCACTGCAGGTTGGCGAGTTTGTAAAACTACAAAATCCCTTGTACTATTCTACCATCACTGTGCATGCTTTAATGCAACAATCTTCAACTATATTAAAAATAAATAAATAGATAAGGTTGCAACGATATTTTAGTAAGTATAAGGGACGATTGGTAGAAAAAGGATATAAGCACAAGGAAAACATTGACTTCTTTTTATATAATATATTCTCACATTATGAGAATTATATTAATTAAAGTCTTTCTTGTTGCTACAAATTATAATTTTGTGATACAACAAATGGATCTAAAAATTAATTTTTTAATTAGGGAATTAAAATAGGAAATTATTTAGATTAACCAAAAGGTTTTGTGGATTACAACATTGTAAGTAAAGTTTTTAAATTAATTAAGTCTTTTTATAACTTAAAATAAGCACGAAATTACTTTATTTAAGAATATCTTTTAATTACTCCATTGATTAAGGACTAAATTTACCAATTTTAAATTTAGAAAAGAAGCAATCGCTTTATGTAATTAGTCAATTTACAAGATTTATTTATAAAAATTCAATTGAATTTGTAAGGCTAAATAAATGAGAATTAAACAGAAATCAACCCTGTATTATTACATGCCATGGCCCAAGGCCCGAATAGATGTTTAAAAGTACCGAATTACCAGTGTTTCAAATTATAATTTCTAATAAAGTCCAGAGCCTCTAACGACGTTAGTTGCCCTCTGGGGCCTTATTTATGTCCTTTTTGGCGTCCCTACTCGATGTACCTGGGGTGAGGGTGGGGTTTTTGACATAAAGAGTAGGGGGTGAGAAAATACTCAGTAGGGTGGGTAATTCTCAACCATACATTTTCTACAAAAAAAATTGTACGTATAACGTGTATTTTAATCAATTCGAAAAACGTTTAACAATGAGCTGGTATTAATGCAACTACTATGCAGTGTACTCGAGCGTGAGCTCATACTCACACTTAACCGTTTCATACCAAACTTTACCGGGTCTAGAGATTATTTATCATATTTTGTTAATTAGTCTTTATTGATCAAATTACATTAAGTTGTTTTACTTATGCGTTATCAAGTACAACTATTATCTTTTCCTTTTTCCTTATCTTTTATCGGAATCTTCCCATAACCGCATAATTTAACCGGCTCCACACCACTGGCTATGCTACCATATACTTTGTCCATTGATGTTGGGTCTTTCACCCTAGGGATTCGGACCCTACTTAATTATCCTAGTGTCATCCGAGTCTAATTTAACGTGTGTTAACATTTTAACTAATGTCCACATTATTCCACCCTTTTACCATTTTTCACATTCTACAGTTTAAACCATTCGTTAAATTTATCAACCTGCCATATATACCTTTTTATTGGTTTTCACCTAAAACCGATCGATAAGTTCTAAAGAGGAAGTCCAACCACTAGGACCCTCATTTTGCCAAAATCACCATTTTGCCCTCTTTATGATAATTTTGTGAAAAATATATTTAATTTCATTTTGGCACTAGAACTCAACCTTTTTCTTCCAGAACATTCTTTCTATGATTTTATGTCAGAAATCATGTTAACATTTTATGTTTTGCTACATAAAATACATTTAAACCTTCAAGACCTTTTTTAAGCAAATGTCCATAATTTTGCCCTGTTATCAAATGTGACCCTAAATATCATTTTTACACATTCTAACAATATTTAGCATATATTAGGGCTGTTTTTCTACATTTACTAATTTCTTCATAAAACCCATTAAAACATGATTTAGCAAGTCTAAAATATCATTATCTATCTTACTACACGATTCTACAGATGTAAAGGAGGATTTCAAGCCCAAAAATTCCTCAAAATGCACTTAGACAAGGTATTAATCATGGGTCTGTATTTTCACATGCCTTCTTCCATTTTCAAGGTAAAAATGCCATTTATTTGTAAAAGAACCATTCTAGGGTTTTGTCTTGTTAAAATTCATTTTTGCAAGACTATAATATCTTCATCAAATAACTTCATTTAGGCATTAAATATTTTCTAGCAATCATCCTACATGTTTTTTATAGCTAGAAAACCATGAAACTTTGAAAGAGGAAAATCCTACCTCAAGTTTTAATGGCAGACCAAGAGAGAGAAAATAGATATGTAAGTTCCTAGCTCCAAGACTCCAAAAAGCTCTCTTCAAATAGCTCCAAAAATCCCTCCTTCAAACTTAGTCTATCCACTTTCTTCCTTGACACAAGCTAAAAGATGGTAGAAAATGCTTGGAAATGGCGTGTACTAGTATTTGGTGGTGGTGGAAAGGTTTGGCTATGGAGGAAAATGCTTGGGGAAGAATATGGGTTCTTCAAACTTAGGGGAGAGAGAGAGAGAAAATGTTGAATATTTCCGTTGGGGGAAAAACCTCCCCACTTCTCTCTTCTTATAACCTAATAATAACCCATAAAACCATTTAAAAATTCTCCTCACACATGTTAAACACGTTTTTGATCATCTAGGCTCACCATACATTGACATGTCATCAATTTAACAACCCAAAATGCGACAACACATAAGGAAATCTCGAGTTTTAAAAATTCTGAAGCTCTTAGACTTCCTGTTAAGAGCATCGGCCACCACATTGGCCTTATCGGGATAATAGTCCAATGAGAAATCGTAGTCTTCCATCAATTCCATTAACCTTCTCTGGCAGGGATTAAGATCATACTGGTGAAGATGTACTAGAGACTCTTATGATCATAAAACACCTCAAACCGTTCCCCGTACAGATAATACCTCCAGCTCTTGAGTGCAAACACCACTGCAGCTAGCTCTAGATCATTGGTGGGGTAGTTCCTCTCATGCACCTTTAACTGGCGGGATGCCTAAGGGATTATATGATTGTTCCACATCAATACTTCGATCCCTGACCCCAAAGCATCACAATACACTGTATAACTTTTACCTCTCTTTGGGAGAAAAATGACGGGTGCAGAAGTCAACCTAACTTTTAGCTCTTAAAAGGATAACTTATAGTCCTCTGACCACTCAAAGTGCACATCCTTTCGAGTCAACATGGTGAGGGGCAATGCAACCATCCAGAAGTTTTGCACGAACCTACGGTAGTAGCTGACCAAACCCAAGAAACTAAGGATTGATGCAACTATCTTTGGTGTATCCCATCCCAGGACGGACTCTACTTTGGAAGGATCGACAGAAAAACCATCGCGAGAAACCACATTACTAAGGAACCTAACCTCTTCCATCAAGAACTCGCACTTACTGAACTTAACATACATCTTATTCTTCTTGAGTACTTATAATATCGTGCATAGGTGCTCCTTGTGGTCTATGTACGAGGTTGAATAGACCAGTATGCCATCTATAAAGACCACCACAAACTAGTATCGGTAGGGATGATAAATATGGTTTATCAGATCCATATATGTTACCGGGGCATTGGTCAAATCTAAGGGCATCACCAAAAACTCGTAGTGCCTATATCATTTTCGAAATTCCGTCTTAGGAATATCCTCCTCTCTAATGCCCAACTGATGGTACATGGTCCGAAGGTTAATTTTTACGAACCTGCCCGACCCACACAAATGGTCGAACAAATTATCAATACGGTGCATGGGATAATTATTCTTTACTATCACCCTATTCAACTATCTATAATTGATGCAGAGTCTTAGGGTGTTGTCCTTTTTCTTCGCAAAGAGGAAAGGGGCTCCCCACGGGGACCACTGGAGAAAATGAAGCCCTTGTTGGTTAGCTCCTCCAACTAAATTTTTAGTACCTAAAATTCTATTGGATCCATACTGTGAGTTGGAGTTGAGATAGTTGAGACGCCCCGATGCACCTGTATAGAGAAATATGACTATTGTTATGGTGATAACCCAGGGAGATCATTCGGGAATACATCGAGAAATTCCCGCACCACCGGGTAGTTTAAAACCATGCCATCCGGCTCATCATGAGCCACCAAACTACTTAACCAGTCTAAATACCATTTTTGCTCGCGAACTCTAAAAAATTTGCAAGAATAATCAATGCCCTGCTTACTGTTAAAGCGATGGTGAGACCCGTCTAGGAGTGATACTAGGACACTATCGATGACATTCGATGGTAGCTTCGTAACATGACAACCAATCCATAACAAGGATCATATAGAACCCATCTATGTCCATGAGTATAAAATCAAACTCAAGGATATAGTCTCCATCCATGATCACACATCTTCGACATACTCTATCAAAAAACTAAATCACCACCCATCAGAAGCTCTATGAAGATAGGAGGACAAAACTGGGTTAATTCTATCCCCAAACTGAATGCCAAGGAACTCGATATGAAAAAAATGTGATGCGCCATAATCAAATAATGCCTTAACCCATGTACTATACAAAATAATCTTACCTTCCATCACCGAAGGATTGTGGGAAGGTGCAACGTACTGAGACATGGTGTAAGCTCGCCCGGGGTTGAACCTGTTGCCCTGGACGTCGGGCACCTGGCCTAGACTGCTGCTACCCTTCCCCTGGATTGGACGTGAACCATACATGCTATGCCTCACAGGCCGTTGATAACTTGAAGAGAACTACTTCTACTGAGTAGGACCTGTATTACTGGAACTCTGGCCCGATATAAAATTAGCAGTCTGCTAATTGCCTTGTTGACTGCCTGAAGCTTGCTGTGTGAAATAACTCTTAAAATGACCCAGGGACCCCCAATCAAGATAGTTCCTCTTTGTGGGACCCCGCTGATGAGGAAGCAACCCCAATGGAGGCCTGAAGCTTCGCGAAGAAGACTCGAGCCCCACTTCGGGACTTCTTGTGATTGCCTGATTGGGAACCGCTAGGCTCCCCCTTCTTCTCCCGAATATCCTTGCTATCCTCGACATCAAGCTCCAATCGAATAGTCTTGTTCACTATAGTCCTAAAATTGGGCCGATCCAAACCTGCTAGAATTCTCCGAATACCCAGGCTAAGGCCCTCAACAAACAACCTCATTTTCTCCGCCTTATCTTTCTGCACGATATCAACATACTTGCACAAAATTTCAAACTTGACCAGGTAATCATTTACTGAAGTCTTCCCCTGAATCAACTGGGTGAACTCATCCTTCTTAACATCCTTGAATGCCTACGAAAAGTAACTATTGAGGAACGCAACCCTGAAACTGCTCTAATCATCTCAATGGTGCTTGTAGAGTAGGCGCTCCACCAGCGCTGTGATTATTATATGAGCTGGAATGTAGTACTTTTGACCTTGTGCACTACTGGTACAACTAGAATCTCCATTACTCTGATGATTTCGTTGAGCCACTACTCAGTCACATCGGGGCCAATTTCCTCAATGAAAGTGGGCGAGTGAAACCTCCTGAACTCCTTAAGGATAGAGGCGAAGATGGTGTTCTTGATAGTACACTATGGTTTGCCAACTACTGATGTGTGAGGGAGTCGTTGAGATGGTGTACAACCTGCTCCATGCATCTAAGCTTATTAGTGCCCGACTCACTAGCGGTTTCATGTCGTGGAGGCATATACATAAGAAATGATAGTTTAATACACAACAATACGAGTTAAAGACAATAGCGGAAACGATTTAGACATTAACTAAAGCATTAATTATGTGAAAACGTAAGAGAAAAGCGTACTAATAAAGCATAAACACTCCGTCACACCCGAGGATCCTGTTGCTCTGATACCATTTGTAATGCTCAACTCGAGTTTGGGTCACCGTTGGGTTAACCCGCACCAAGTCAAGGAGTTTAAAGGGGGAGGGGGAACGTCCATTTACTTTATTTAAGAATATCCTTTAATTACTCCATTGATTAAGGACAAAATTTACCAGTTTTAAATTGAGAAAAGAAGTGATCGCTTTATGTAATTAGTCAATTTACAAGATTTATTTATAAAAATTCAATTTCATCCGCAAGGCAAAATAAATGAGAATTGAATAGAAATCAACCCTATATTATTACATGGCATTGCCCAAGGCTCAAGCAGATGTTTAAAAATACCGACTTACCAATGTTTCAAATTATAATTTTAAATAAAGTCCGCAACCTCTAATGATGTTGGTTACCCCCTGGGGCCTTACTAGCGTCCTTTTCGACATCCCTACTCGATGTACCTAGGGTGGGGGTAGGATTTTTAACATGAAGAGTAGGGGGTGAGCGAACACTCAACGGGGTGGGAAATACTAAACTATACATTTCCTACAAAAAGACTACGCGTATAACATGTATTTTAATCAATTCCAAAAACGTTTAACAATTAGCCAATATTAATGAAACTACTATGCAATTCCCTCAAGTGATGAACTCATACTCACACTTAACCGTTTCATACCACCCTTTACTGGGTCTAGAGACTATTTATCATATTTTATTCATTAGTATCTATTTATCATATTACATTCGGTTATCTTACTTATTCATTATCAAGTACAAACCATTATCTTTTCCTTTTCCTCTATCTTTTCTTGGAATCTTACTATAAGCGCATACTTTAACGGGCTCTATACCACCAACGATGCTACTGTGGTCATCCCCAATCCTCGCGGAGGGAGAGGATCCCTTCGGGTCCCGCGCTTCCCTCTCGGGAGCTCTTCGGCTGACCTTATTGATGAGGTGAAAAATGTAAAGAGATAGAGTCGCCAGTCTATTTTACTCAAAATAGACAAAAGAAAAGGGAGACATCCCGAAGGACAACATCCAAAGACATACTGATACATACGAAACCAAAATGATTCGAAAAGGATCCGGAGGCTAAGTTATGAAATGGGAAGGTGTTAGGCACCCACTCCGCCCTTACGGTCTCTCATGGGTTGTTGCTATTTTCCGTTATTTCCCCGTGATATATGTGCATGTGTATACGTAGTGGAGATAAGAATCATCGACTTGTATCATGGAAGAGATAAAGCGAGTCAACCATAGGAATGTTCCTAAAAGTGATATTAAAAAATAGGATTTATGCGATTATCCTAGCGTCGATCATTATAAGGGAATGATAACGCATATGGAATAATACGCCACTAAGAATAAATATATGTATATGTAAATATATAGAATCTAAGAGAGTTAAGTTTAAAGAATATAGAAAAATAGGAAGAAAGTAGGAAAAGGACTTGAGCCTCGGGTTTTACCCCGAGATGCCTACGTAGCCTATAAAGGCATCAAAGTCCAAGAAGTTTGCATGCAAAATGATTGGTGGGATTTATCCCATAAATCCAATCGGGGACTTCTCTTATATGTGTGTGTGTAAAAAAGTGTTTTAGTTGTGAGAAAAGTGTGAGAATTCCCGTTTGGAATTTATGAGAAAATCCTCTTTTTCTTTTTTTTTGGGGTTTTATTTATATGAAAATAAGAGATGTGCAATAATAATAAATAAAAAGTATATTAGGATATGTGAGATGAGAGAATGAAATTACTAAGTAACAAAACAAACTAATGCAAATTTAGGAGAATTTAAAGAGGGAGTTGAGAAAGTTAGACCTTCTTGAAGATCTTGAGCTTGATCTTGGATGTTGGAGAGAAGCCCTTACACTTGGGTGATGATGGAGGATACTTAATTCACCAAGTTTGATGAAAAAGATGATGAAAGGTAAAGGTTGGAAAGGAATTTGGGTGTGGAAATCACGCTGACTTCGAGAGGGGTTTTCTGTGCTTGCTGAGAGTAATGGATCTCTGATCTTCCTTTTTCTTTGAAATGAGGTTAGTCCCTCCTTTTTATAGGCCCAGGGCATTGTCGATTGGCACAAACCTGCTCCTGCCAATTAGCAGGTGTGTTTAGGTACACTGCCGATAGGCAGGGTTTGGAACCTGCCGTTTGGCAGTGTCTTTCAGGTTCCTTCGAAAAATCGGTCGTAAAGCGCAAATCGTTGATCCCAATCGTACACGGGGCAAACCGTTGGAAAGGTATTTCAGAGACCTTTGAAAGTTTTTGGACTTCTCTTGGGTTCGGGAGTTAACTTTGGGTCAAATATGGCTCGAAAGCGCTCGTAAGTCCTTTCGACGAGGAAACTTCGGACGCAAACGGATCGTTCGTCCGCATGGTAAGTCAGAATCGCGCATGGGGCGGACCTTTGGAAAGGTTAGGAGAATTGCTTCGACATTTAAAAGAGTTTGACTCGGTTTGGGGAGTTGATTTTGGTCAACCGGGGCCAGGAAGCATTCGGTGACCTTTCAGAGTAAAATGGATCATTTGTCCGTAAGTCAGAATTCAGTACGGGGCAGACCGTTGGAAAGGGTTTTTAGTTACCTTCTAAGATTCATTCAGTCTCGGTCGAGATAAAGAGTTGAATTTGATCAAACGGAGCCTGAGAGCATCCGGTGACGTCCTGATTGAGTTTCGGGGGAACTGGGTCGGTCGTCCGCATGGTAATTCAGAATCGTGCACGAGGCGGACCGTTGGAAAGGGGATTTAGTACACTTTGAATATTCATTCAGTCTCATTCGAGCTAAAGAGTTTGACTCTTGGTCAAACGGAGCCTGGGAATGCCCGATGGCCTTTAAGTCAGTATTTGGGGTATGACTTAGGTTTGCCATGATGAAGGGAGGTGCTAAGGACCTAAGGAGAGGTTGGGGGGCGGGGCATTAGAATGGGGTGTCTACTGAGCCCCTTGACGGGTGAGTTTGGAATAAACGATGGCCATCGAATAGACACCACATGATACCTTTGAAAGAGGATGACCAGAGGGCTGAGGTCGATTCTGAGGACCTGAGGATGAGATGACTGATTCTGCGAGTTAGAGCCAGTTCTGAGGGCTTGAAGATGAGGGTGATCGATTTTGCGGGTCGAAGCCAATTTTAAGAACTTGAAGATGAGGGTGACCAATTCTGCGGGTCGAGACCAATTCCGCGAGCTTGGAGATGAGGGTGACCGATTATACGAGTCGAAGCCAATTTTGGGGGCTTAAGGATGAGGATGACCGATTCTACGGGTTGAAACCAATTCTGCGAGCTTGAAGATGAGGGTGACCGATTCTGCGGGTCGAAGCCAATTCTGAGGGATTGAAGATGAGGATGACCGATTCTGCGGGTCAAAGCCAATTATGAGGGCTTAAGGACGAGGGTGACCGATTCTACGGGTCGAAGCCAATTTTACGATCTTGAAGATGAGGGTGACCGATTTTGTGGGTAGAAGCTAATTCTGAGGGCTTGAAGATGAGGGTGACCGATTCTGCGGGTTAAAGCCAATTCTGCGGGCTTGAAGATGAGGGTGACTGATTCTGCGGTCGAAGCCAATTCTACAGGCTTGAAGATGAGGGTGACCAATTCTGTGGGTCGAAGCCAATTCTGCGGGCTTGGAGATGAGGGTGACCGATTCTGCGAGTCGAAGCCAATTCCGAGGGCCTAAGGATGAAGGCGACCGATTATGCGGGTCAAAGCCAATTCTATGGGCTTGAAGATGAGGGTGGTCAATTATGTGGGTCGAAGCTAATTTTGAGGGCTTGAAGATGAGGATGACCGATTCTGCAGGTCAAAGACAATTCCGAAGGCTTAAGGATGAGGGTGACCGATTCTACGGGTCAAAGAAAATTCTGTGGGCTTGAAGATGAAGGTGATCGATTCTATGGGTCGAAGCCAATTCTGAGGGCTTAAGGATGAGGGTGACCGATTTTGCGGGTCAAAGCCAATTCTGTGAGCTTGAAGATGAGATAACTAATTCTGCGGGTCGAAGCCAATTTTGCGAGCTTGAAGATGAGGGTGACCGATTCTGTGGGTCGAAGCCAATTCTGAGGGCTTGAAGATGAGGATGACCAATTTTGTGGGACAAAGCCAATTCTGAGGGCTTAAGGATAAGGGTGACCGATTCTGTGGGTCAAAAACAATTCTGCAGGCTTGAAGATGAGGGTCTCCGGGTCGAAGCCAATTCTGAGGGCTTAAGGATGAGGGTGATCGATTTTGCAGGTCGAAGCCAATTTTACGGGCTTAAAGACGAGATGGCCAATTCTGCGAGCTTAAGGATGAGATGTTCTCGAGGAATTCTGTCGAGAAAATTAGCTCGTGATTTTGATTTGAGCTGGGGAGCTGATTGCTGGGGAAATGATTAGGTGGTCTAGGGTTTGGACGCATTTCTCGATGAAAATTGAGACCTTTGGGGAATAGGAGATGATCCTGAAGTTTTGGATATTTTGGAGGTCTCCTGGGGACATTATCGGGGAGAGATTCACTTGTTTTTTTGAGTGTTTCGCTGGGGAAATAGGGGTTCCGCCTGAGGAAGTGCGAAATTTTCTTGATGAAAATATTCTAAATCCTTTTCGGAATTTTTAGGAATTTTCTGAGGATTTTTCAAGGTTTTCTGGTATTTTTTTGGGAATTTTTGTATGAAAAATTATGGGGGATGCCGGTCGGCATGGTATGGAGGGTGCCATTCGACAGTGGCATGAACTTTTGGGATGCCTCAAGAAGGTAAAGGGGCAGTGCCGATCGATAGGTGGGGGTGCAGTGCTGATCAGCATGACCCTTGACATCCTATATAAAGGGGGCGAATTCCCCTCATTTTTCACAGCTTCTTGCCTTCTCTCTTTCTGCGATTTTCTTCTACGAATCTTCTTAGCATTCCGTAATCTAAAAAATGGTCGCTTTTGTGAGCACTATAGTACACAAGGAGTGGTTGGCTATTGATGACTGGGCAAATGTGGAGTGGAGGGCCAGGGCGCCTCTTGCTTTGGGGAGCGAGAACTCTTTTGACGCATTCGAGCCGATTGCGGATGAGCGGACCTTACTGCCGGAGCCGTCGCGTCATCGCTCTTCGAGGGTGGTGAACCCTGCGGGTTATGTAAGTAAAATGACTTTTGGCATTCTCTTTTTTGTGGTTTTCCTTTTTTCTTGGATTCTGATAAGGTTTTTCTCTTTTGGCACTCTGATGTTTCTTTGTCGAATATGCTTGCCCACGGGACGATAGGGCTTAAGGATGTCTGGGAGCATCTTCCACCTGTGGTGCGTTGGGTGGTATCCTCAGCAGGCTTTGGGAGATTAGCGTCTGTGCTAGATGAGACACCTCATTCGACGAAAGTCTTATGCGCTCTGGGGGAGAGGTGGTGGGACAATACCTACACCTTTTATTTTGGTTTTGGGGAGATGACTGTGACTCCCATAGATGTGCAGCAGCTCGCTCTTTGCGGGTGAGGCCAGAAGCAGTGCGCGCTATGCTTGGTGATGTGAGGAGGATAGTGTCTGGGGACTCCATCCGTCTGTCGCTGTTGAAGGATGTTTTATTGGGCAGAGTGATCGATGTGGAGGATGGGATGTAGGTGAGGCAGATGGACCGATTGTTTATTTTGTTGGTTTTGGGGGGACTTCTGGTGGCATCGAGCGGCGACGTTGTCCACTTATGTTTTTTAGCATATCTGAGGATGTTTTCGAACATCCCTCTATACGATTGGGGGAGCCTGACTTTGGCGACCCTTTATTTCTCTTTTGATGCATTCAGCCGGTGGTGCCGACAGTCTTTCACTGGAGCCATGTATCTTCTTGAGGTATTATTTAATTTTGTGCATTTTTCTTTCATGCATTCGCATTTTCCTTATGCATCTCTTTTGATTACGAATTTCTTGTCTTTAGCAGACGTGGTTCTATGAGGTGATCGGGTGTAATACCCAGTTGATTGCTTTGAAGGACAAGACTCTTGGGGATTTTTTTCGATTGCATCGGTGGCGCAAGGCCAATCGGCAGTCGAGGAGGTCTCTCTCTCTTGAGGTGGTGCGCCAGGTCTTGAATGGCCTGACCAGTGATAGGGTAGGACTTCTTTCTTCTTAAGTCTAAGAACTTTGCATGCTATGATTTTGTATTTGACTCATATCTGCTAGGGATTTTTTAGGTGACCTTTTACCCTTGGGGGACAACCATTCAGGACACGGGGTTGACTAGAGTAAATGCGTAGATGAGGCATTTGCTGGCGAATGAGTTTGGCCACTCTTGGTATCTCGGGGAAAGGGTGGTCCGACAGATTGCTGAGGGGGAGGTGGTGGAGCCACCTGCGAGGCCCTCTATATCTATGAGGCGAGAGCAGCTGTTGTCGAAGGATGAGAGGATCGCGATGATGATTGGTGAGTCCTACCTGCTGTACACCGATACGGCTGTGCCACATGATTATATGGACTTTGTGACGAGTTGGCTGATGGAACCTAGCATATATGATGCACTGCCCTTCCCTCCTGCAGGTTCGTGTCGGCCAGTGGAGTCCTCCCACAGCGGTGGAGGTCCATCGACATCTTCTCCCGCAGAAACTTCGAAGGTTCCCTTTGTGCGACTGTATACTCCTTCGTATAATATCTTGTGGGCTCATGGAGGGATGGTGCCTATGCTGCATCGTCCTCATGCGATGGACCCGTAGAAGTTGGGCTTGACAGAGGAGGTTCTTCGTCCTGAAGTTTATCTTTTCTGTTCTTCTCCTTTGGTTTCTTTTGATATTTTCTACTTGACACTGATTCTGCCTTTTCTTGCAGCACGTTCGGGTGTCCACCATTTAGCTGAGGGATATTAGGGACTGGATATCTTCGATGACTGCCCATATTTAGGACGCAGTTCCTGTTGCTTCTTGCTTGGTGCTATCTGCCTCATTTAGGGAGGAGTCTGGTTCAGGTAGCGGTGGTGCGTCATCTCGCCGCATGGGAAAGAGTGTGCTTCGCAGGGATGGAAGCTCTTAGGAGAGAGAGGGGAAAGGGCAAGTGAGAGAGAGGGAGAATATGGGTTCGAGCTGAGTCCCGTTTGTTTTTTGCTTTTCTTTATTTTCCTGCAAAAATGATGTAACACAGAAACATGTATCTATGCAATGAAATTAAGTTTTTTTTTGATTATTTTCTGTTAATGATGAATGAATGAATGCACATGCGCTTTTTACTTTGCTGCTGAGACCGTAAAAACAAATATTTTTGGGATTTGAAGGAAAGTTTTACTTAAAATTAGAATTTATATAAAGATGGAAGGGGATTTTTAAATTCTGTTGAGAATATCCATTTATTTTGAGTTTTATGAATTTTGACAAAATAGGAAAAAGGAAAATTTCCAAAAGTAGGGGGTTGCCGATCGGCAAGCACCTTGTCCTGTCTATCGGCAGGTCAGTCCAATCCCATCAATTCAAAGCTTTGATTGGTACCGTCTTCAGCCTTTGGTACCTTGTGGGGCAGGATTCCTTCCGATTTTTGCAGAGGTTATGTCTTTTGTGGGGGTTTTCAAGTATAAAAGAGGGGTAAGGGTGGGGTGTTTTCCTCACACCTTCACATTCCTACTTTCTTGTTCTGTGAGATGGATCTCCATGGTAGTGTTGAGTTTGCCAATTACCTCGAGACTTTGGAGACGATGTGCTCCTATAACGTCGACTACGATTCTTACAACATGCGTCGAGTTTCTTTGTGGCGTAATCGACCCATAGAGTGGAACATGTTGATGGCGGCAGTACAATTCTGGTACCCCGAAGACCATGTATTCCACTTTGGCTTGGAAGAAGTTTGTCCGACCTACGATGAATTTTTTGCCATGTTGGGGATAAATCCCGACGTTGTTGCGACTCTGCTTGAGTTTTCTCTTTCTCCCCGGGAGTTATTGGCTGGGCTTCTTTGTGTTTGTTCTTGGCGGGGAGATCACTGGTGGCTAGAGGTATGATTTCTCTTCCGGCGATGTTGCGGTCTGTGCATTCGTAGGAGGTTGGTGATGCTGGATTTACCGGAGCTATCGTTCTAGGCTTGGTTTCAAAATTGCTGCTGGTGGACCCACAACTTGCAGCTATTACTTCGTGGATGTCCTACCGTCGTAATCCTGCGGCGGTGATACTGGTGGATACTTTGATTGGCCTGGATGCCTGGTGAGAATGTCGTGCTGACTTTCTGAGGGGTAGCGCTATGATGCTATTCATGTGGTTGTCTGAAAGATTCTGCCTGGTGACTCCTCCGGAATACCCTTTGTCGGCTGTACCCAACTTCTTTTCGCGCCATTTCATCAGTGTTAGTCCAGATATTGAGAGCTGGGAGAACTAGTTCGTGGAGCATGGGGTTCTAAATCTGTACTGGTCAGTACCTTAGTGGGGACAACTGTAGCCTATTCTGTAACTGGGAGAATACCCGTATGTCCGGCTGGTTAGTCTCAGACATACCTCTTTCTATTTCCCTTGGTGTCTTCTACGCCAATTTGGCTGGGAGCAGATCGTGCCACCTCGGACACTAGACTTCTTTCCGGTAGAAGATTTGACAGAGCGTCTGCGCATGAGGCTTAGCTCTTTGTGGGAGAGTCGGCGTCCGTCGACCCATCCCTCTCAGTCTGCTGGGAGAGTTTGGCACATCCTTGGGGATCATATGAAGTGGTTGTGGAGAAGAGTAGTTAGCAAAATGTTGGCAGTGGAGACTGGACAAAGGTGGCTTGCCTTATTTGATACCATGGAGGGAGGTGTGGTAGTTTTTCCGAGGTTGGTTCGAGCTTATCGGTCCTTGGAGCGTCTGCGACACTCCATTCAGGCAGGGGAAGCTTGGGGACCCCAGGATGTAGATGACGATGATGGAACGGGCTCCTCTGGTAGCTGTGGGTAGGGCTCTTGGAGAATTTTTTTTATAATGGGGAATAAATTTGGGAATTTATTTGGCTTTTTAGGAAGGTAGGGGGGAAGGGAGTCATCCGTTCCTTTTCTTATGAAATTGCACTGCAATTTCTTATTATTGAAATAAAGAAGTTTTTGATCATCTAGCTCCGCCTTTTGATGAATTATGTATTTTGAATTATCTGTACCGATCGCTAAGGCATGCATAATCCTTTTGTTCAAATATATGTTAGAATGGAATGTCGTTCTCGGATATAAGAAAAGAATAGTTTTTTGTGAAAAAGAAAGGGCCGTGCTCATGTAAGATGTATGAGCTGCCTTCGTACCTCTGTGGGTTTTTGAAAATTTTCAATATTTTTTTTGGCAATGATTTTTGCAGAGGATTAGGCCCACGTAGTTCTGGGTAGAAGGAAATGAAGAGATTATTTTTTATTTTTCATTTTTGTTTTTTTAGAATAGAAGGGGGATGAGAAGAGTCGTAGCGCGCTGAGATTTCGAACTAGGGGTAAAATTTCTCGAGACGGTCTAGGTTGACTAGACGATCCATCTCTTCTCTATTTAAGTTAGTGAGCATGGCGGCACCGCCGGACAAGATCTTCTTCACAATGTATGGGCCGCTCCAATTGGGCTTGAATTTCCCTCTGGGTCCCAGATGGGCTCTACTATTTCTTTGAGGGTTAATTTCCCTTCTCGAACACCGCGATACTTGACTCTCTTATTGAATGAATGCGCTAATCGATGATGGTACCCTTGTATGTGATACAATGCCTTCAGTCTCCTTTCGTCCAAGAGTGACAGCTCGTTGAAGCGGCTTTGATGCTAGTCCTCCTCACTGACCTTGCTTTCTAGCACGATGCGTAACGAGGGTATTTATTGCTCCACAGGTAGGACTGCTTCCATGCCGTAGACTAGAGAGTAAGGGGTAGCCACAATAGAGGTTCGAATTGAGATTCAGTATCCCCAGAGGGCGTATGGGATTCGATCGGCCCAATCTCGATAGCTTTCGATCATCTTACTGATGATGGCTTTAAGGTTCTTGTTGGCGGCTTTGAATGCACCATTGGTTTGAGGTCGGTAGGGAGAAGATTTGTGTCTATGGATCCCATACTCGTTGACCACTTCTTTGACTTCTGCCTCGAAATGCAACCCGTTATGTGACACTAGCTGGTGCGGGACCCCATATTAACAGATGCTATTTTTCTTGATGAATTTGGCCACTTTCTTGGCGTTCAGAACTGCATATGACTCAGCTTTGACCCATTTGGTGAAGTAATCAATGGCAACCAGGATGAACTCATGCCCGATAGAGGCTTTGGGTGTAACCTTCCCTATGATGTCGATGCCCCAGGTGGAGAATGGCCATGGAGAAGTCATGTTGTATAATTCTCGTGGAGGCAAGCGTTGAAGGTTGGAGAACTGTTGGCATTTGAGGCATTTCTGGACATAGGAGGTGCAATCCTGGATCATGGTGGTCTAGTAGTAGCCTTGTCGTATGATCTTCTTAGCAAGCATGTGATCGTTCATGTGGGGCCTGCATTCCCCGCTGTTGATTTTATGCATTACCTCTTCAATGTCAGCCCCTGTGATGTAGTGTAGATGGGTTCCATCGAAGTTTCTCTTGAATAGTGGTTTATGACAGATGATGTACTAGGCGGCCAGTCTTCAAAGGGTTGCCCGGTCTTTCTTGTTGGAACCTTCGAGATACCTACCATGCTCGAGGAGGTTCCAGATATCATAGTACCAGGAATTGACTAGCTTGGGATCTTCTTTGGTGATGAGCTCAAATGGTAGCAGTGGGTTGGTTTACCTTACTTTTAAACCAGGAAGGGGGCCATTATTATTCCTTCGGGCATGTCGACCATGGAAGCTAATGTAGCAAGGGCATTGACTAGGTTATTCTTTGCTCGAGGTAGGTAGTGGAAAGTGATGTCTTGGAATTGGGAGGCTAGTTCTTCTAAGTGGGCATGGAAGGGTTGGAGTTTCTCGTCCTTGACTTTCCATTTTCTGAGCACTTATCAATGATGAGGGCAGAATCGCCATAGACTTCTAGGCGTTGGATACCTTTCTTGAGAGCAACTTTTAGGCCTACCGTACATGCCTTGTATTCAGTTATATTATTGGTGCAGGGGAAGTCCAAGTTGATGGCGATGGGAGTGTGGGAGTCATCTGGGGTGATCAAAAGTATCCCAATGCCATATCCCTTTTTGTTGGCAGCGCCATCAAAGAACATTTTCCATCGAAGGTCATCTTGAGCAGCATAGAAGATGTTTTCATCTGGGAATTTAGATATCCAATCATCAGCCTCTTCCACGGGGTAGTCAGCGAGGTAGTCAGAGAAGGCTTTTCCTTTCATGGATTTTTGTGTGACGTACATGATATCAAACTCGGCTAAGAGCATCAACCATCAAGCCATTCGGCTGGATAAGGCAGGTTTCTCAAGCAGGAACTTAATGGGGTCCATTCGAGATACAAGCTTAATAGGGAAGGTGAGCATGTAGTGTCGCAAATTTTGGGTGACCCAAACAAGTGCGACGCATGATTTTTCCAAAGCAGTGTAGTTGACTTCGTACCCGACCAATTTGTGACTGGTGTAATAAATGGCTCTTTCTTTGTGGGAATGTTCAAGGTATTGGGCTAGCAAAACCCCAACTACAGTGTTGGTTATGGTTAGGTATAGGAGCAAGGGGAAACCAGGTTGTGGTGGCATAAGTACCGAAGGTTGAGTCAGGTATTGGTTGATTCGGTCAAAGGCTTCTTGGCAGGCCTCGTTCCAAACTTTTTTTGAATCCTTTTAGAGGAGTTTGAAAATCAGTTCACAGATGGAGGTGAGCTGGCTGATGAACCGACTGATGTATTATAATTTCCCAAGGAAACCTCAAACCTCTTTATCCGTTCGGGGAGGTGGCATCTCAAGTATGGCTTTTAACTTGGCAAGATCTGCTTCTATCCCCTTTTCACTGACCATAAATCCCAAGAGTTTTCCATTTATAACGCCGAAGACACATTTCTGTGGATTGAGTCTCATCTGATACTGTCGTAGTCGTTCGAAGAACTTTCAAAGAGCGGGAATATGACCTTCTTTAGTTTTGGATTTAATAATCATATCATCCATATAAACCTTGACTTCTTTGTGAATTAGACTGTGTAGGATGGTTGTGGCAGCCCTCTGGTAGGTATCCCCGACATTCTTGAGACTAAATGGCATAACAGTGTAGCAAAAGGTTCCCCATGGGGTGATGAACGCGGTTTTTTCTTGATGATCTGGGTGCATTTTGATTTGGTTGTATCCGAAAAACCCATCGACGAATGACTTGAGAGCATGACTGGCCATGTTGTCCACGATCATGTCGATGTTGGGTAGCGGGTAATCATCCTTTGGAGAGGTTTTGTTCAAATCTCGGTAGTCTACGCACATTCGAACTTTCCCTCCTGATTTCGACATAGGCACTATGTTGGCTAGACATGTGGGATATTCGATCACTTGAATGAAACCCACGTTCAACTGTTTGACCACCTCTTCTTTGACTTTGAGAGACCATTCGGTGGGGAGATTTCTCAGCTTTTTTTAACCGACTTGTAATCTGGAAGAGTGGGGATCTCATGCTGAGCAATTTCAGGATCAATGCCGGGCATATCATCATAGGACCATGCAAAGACATCTACGAATTCCTTCAATAATTCTTCGAGTTGTGCGTTCTCATGCTCATCAAGTGTAGCCCCTATCCTAATATCGCACAATTGGCTACTAGAACCGAGGTTAATAATAACAGTCTCTTCTTCATTAACTTGAACGCGGTTATGTTGTTTGTTATTAACTTTATTTAGATCAGTTAAGAATTGTTCATTTGCGAAATCATCGTCATCAAAAGTTTGATTAGAATCTAAGCAATTAATCTAAGGCACAACAAGATAATCAAAATCTTCATTTATTTTATTTATAGGAAAGACAACATGAGAACCTCATCAAAGGAGGTTTAGATTATATTTAAGCAGGGATATATAACAGAAGAAGAAATGGGGTAAACATTGGGGTTAGGTGGGATTTCAATAGGTAGAATCGGCGCACCATGCCAGTTGAGGAGAGGTGTATCAGTAACTTTAATTAGGTGGGATGGATCCAGTGATGTAGTTCTTGAATGAACCATGCAGAGTGTCAGTCCCAGTGTCTACAAGTTGAACGAGTCCTCAGAGTCACTTTCCTCAGTCTCTTCGGTATCTTTTATGAACGGTTGTACATGGTGTTAGGAACTTTCGGCCCATGGGTAGCTGTCTTGGAAAAGGATATCCATTCCAGGCTTCATCTTTTTATCTGTATGGTCATGCCAAGGTTCCGAAAAGACGCAAAAAGGGAAGTCCTCACCCTCTTTGACGAATCGTCCATTCAAGGAGTCACCTGAGATAGTTTGGATGCGATCTAGTCTTTTCTTTGGTTGAAACTGGCGAATCATTCTGAGCTCTTGTTCTGATGGTTGATACCCCAAGCCACAAGGAGGAAAATCCTTCTTCAGTTCAATGGGCTCAAGTATCCCTTGCTGTCTTTGTCCTAGCCGCAGTCTGGGCATGAAGTGCATGTTTCTGAACATCTGAATCACATTGACGTTGCCATGAGGGTCGTATTCTGGACAAACCCTCTCTTTGAAATCATCCCCTGCCGGGAGTAGGAGTGGTTCAACTCGGAATCCTAATAGGAGCATATCATTTGACCCATGCTGTATTTCAAGGATAGGATTGCTGGTACTTGCACCCTCGGCATTATCATTGTCGCCCAAGATGGTGATGACTCGTCCGTCGACGAAGAACTTTAATTTCTGATGGAGCGAGGATGACACACCCTTGATATTGTGGAGCCAAGGTTGTCCGAGTAACAGGTTGAAACAAGCTGGGATGTCAATAACTTGGAATTCAAAGACAGGGTTTATAGGGCCAACCCTATTACAAGTTTTATGTATCCTATCACCTCCCGACGAGTATTATCGTAGGCATATACGGAAGCAGAAGTTGGAGCGATGTCACTTTCCTTCAGTCCTAAGCATTTGAAGGTTCTTAATGGGCAGAAATTCAAGGCGGATCCATTATCGATAAGAGAGAGTGGTACGATTTTCCCCATAACTGCGACGGAGATGTTGAGTGCATGATTGTGGTTTGGACCAATTCTGGGTATTTCTTTTTCGAAAAAGGATAGAATTCGGGTAGAGGTCATGGATCCGACTAAATTTACTACTTCTTCTAGTGTGGTAGAAGGAGGAACTATGGGTCCAGTGAGCATCTTGATCAAAGCATTTTTGGGCAGCTGGGAAGACATGAAAAGCCCCCATAGAGTGATGTTAGCTTGAATTTTCTTCAGTTGATCGAGGATTTTTCTTTCCTCGAGGGTCATTTCTGGCATAGGAAGGTTTTCAACGCCCTTCCCCTTGTCATTGGCTGGTAGTGAGCTTGGGATCTAATAATGCCTCCCTGATCTGGTCATGTGATTTACTAAAGATGGAAAGAATATCAACCCCATTTCTTTGTCAATCTCGGGTTATTACGCCATCTTGTTTATTTCTCCGAGGATCTCCTCAAATGATATCATCCCACATATGTCGGTTAGTGGCCTAGTTTTCTTGAAAGTTTGTTCTTCATTCGAATCTTCGAATTCTTCCCCCATCCGGAGGTAACAATTATGTCTTTCCATGTAAAGTCAATGCATTCCACAACTTAAATGGCTTCTTCATACATGTCTTCCCTTTATGTGGGGATATATAAGGGTGAGGGGACCAGGCGCCCTTGTAATTTTAGAGTATCAAGTAACTCGGTCATACTGCATATATCGTTGGTTTGCTTGAATAATTTTGCCATGATCTGGATGACATCATCTAGGCTGACTTCATCGGTTGGTACCACCCAACTGTCTGACTCTCGGTCCCATTTTTGTGCTTCCAAGAACAATATGCTGAACCTCTGGTAATCAATGATCATCTGTGAGGGAAATTTCAGCCCGAACTCTAGGAATTGGTTTAACACTTCTGATAATTCCATAACTTCATTTTCAGAACGGGTACAGACAACGATGCATGCTCTAGTAAGGAGTGACAGTGCTTGATCGGTGAGGCTAACAGGATGTAAGAGGAAATATGGGCAAGTTTGGAGAGGTTTGGGAGAGTGTATGGGTGTGATTTAAGTTGAGGGATCAAATTCTGGGTTCATTTCTAGGAAGATATCATTGGTATGATTTGGGAGTGGGTTGCGAGTAGTGTTTGGCTTAGGATTGGCTGGTGGAGCAATGGTACCCCGGTCAATTAGACCTTGGGTTACGTTTTGAAGGTGAAAGAATTGGTCGGTGGTATGGCCAGCAGTTTGGTGAAATGCGTAATGGGCATCTGCCTTGAAGTTTCTTGGTAGTGTATTGGGCAATGGACGGGGATCCAAGGGTTTGATGAGGTTTCGGCTTAACAGGGCTTGATAAACTTTGGAAAGGGGAGCATGGAGATCGGTATGTTCCTTTCGGACTGGGACAGGGAGGCTTTCTGGTGCCCACGAAGTGGCTGGTTGAGAGATGTTGTTGATGGTTGAGACTGCAACACTGGAAGGTTTATCATATTTTCTGGGGGTGAACTGTCCAGACACTTTCTTTGGTTCAACCTCCGATTTAGCAAGACCTTCCTCAATTTCTACTCCTGCTTCTCTGAGATCTCGAAAGTGGGGATAGTATTGTCCTCCCATGGTTGCTCGGACATGGGGCAAGAAGTTCTTCTTCACTATGTTAACTTGTTCTTCCTCGGATGACCGATTGGTTATAGTGGCTTCTTTTTCCCTCCACCGGGATATGAAGTTACTGATTGATTCTCCAGAGTTCTGTTTGAGCAGCTCTAAATCACGACGGGTGACCTCAAGCTCTCCGTTGTATTTGTACTACGACATGAATTCTCAGGCTACATCCTCCCAACTACGGATTCTGGACTCCTCGAGAGACAAAAAACCATCGAAGAGCGCTATCCTTCAGAGTTTGCTGAAACAATTGTGCCATTACTTCTTCTGAAGCACCTAGGAGAGTCATGGAACGGTGATAACTGCAAAGATGAATAATCGCGGGGTCCACTTCCTCCGAATTTCTCCATATTTGGCATCTTGAACTTCTCGGATAACCTTACCTTTGGATAAGGAGACATGTGGGTGTAGCCCATATAATATCCGGAGATTCTGACTTGGTCGAACTTCTTAGTTAACATCTTGAGATCTTTTTTGACTTTGTTTAACTCTTCCTCTTTCGGATCAACGATCACAGGCAAGTTAACCCCAGGCTGGGCAAGGTTTGGCATAGGAAGCTGGGCAGGCGGTGGCCCATTAACAGGAGGGGAACGTGGAGCATGCTGATATTCTTTGGGAACCAAGATAGGCTCAGGTGGACCCATAGTGCGAGGGAATAGGGCCTTGGGATCTTGAGGAACAGGAACCTAGTTTCGTTGCATCTCTCGGACCTCAGTCTGAAGGTTGTCAATCTTGGACACAAGCTGAGCTCAAATTGCCGTCGGATCTGGCTACGCAACTGGTACTTGATCTTTGTTCTCCATGGAAAGTGGATGGATACTGAACTCAGAAGAGGTAGTAGGGGAATGGACGGAGCTTCGGGGTGATTTAACTGAAGATCGAAGCCAATAAGGAGCCAGGCCAAGGACGTGCAATCGACCTGAGAAGGCGTAAAATGGGATTTATTTTTGACAAAAAAAGGATGAAAATATTTTTGAATTTTTTTCTTTTTGAGATCGAAAGATAATGTATTTTTGGATTTTTGGTAAAGAAAGGAGAAATGTTTTTGGATTTTTGATAAAGAAAGGAGAAATGTTTTTGAAAGACGGATCTCAGCATGAGTATTATTATTATTATGTTCTCACTTATACTAAATTCTTCTAAATGCAAAATGAAATGCCGGAAGGGACCCGAGCCTGGAAAAGTTAGGTTTGTAATATATGCGAAGCTATGGATGGACTTGTAACCAGGCTCACGGGCAGGGTTCCATTTTAAAAATGCGCAAAAATTTGGGCGGCAGGCTGACCCGGAATTTCGGTAAAGTTTCGGGTAGAAATCGATAATCTAATATGTGTGTCCTAGGCTTGACACATATATGCGGGTATGCAGCTTGGTTGGGTGAATTGGAAAGGCTTCCCCCCTTTGGCATGGCTTCCACGATATACGTATTACTTTTGAGGGCAATCGGTACGTGTGGACAAGCCATTCGACATACTTGAGTGTACGTGAATTGCCTCACTATATACCTCGTGGGGACGGTACGTGTGAGAGAAAATCCGATGTACTCGGCGTACGTGAATGAGTTCCCTGTGATATACCTCCCGTCATGACTTCGTTCAAGCGGAATGATGCGGGGGAACCGTTCGATATACGTCGAAGGTACTTGGCCAATGGAAGGTGAGAGTCATATCGCTTAGACTAACTGTACCCTGTCGGACCAACGCCCATCACGAAGTGACCCTCCAGTTACGAGACAAAATTTGGTCAATAATAATACTCTTTGGTGATATCGTGTGAATCATGCATGATTCTCTTATTAGTATCTTATTATGAGAGTATCTTTCTTGATCATGCCCAACAGGGAGCAAAGTATGAGTACCAAAGGTATACCAAGTATGGGCGATGTGTGCAACATGGGGATATATGAGATCCTAGGTGTACGTGGTGTGAAGTGTACATGGAGAATTTTCTACAAGTATATGAATAGAAGCATAAGCATGAGGTACACATGAATAGTAAAGGGGGGTATATAAGAAAATAAAATACCCATGTAAATAGAGTCTAGCCCTCAAAATAAAAATATCCCCAACGGAGTAGCCACTATGGCCATCCCCGACCCTCGTGACGGGAGAGGATCCCTTCGGGTCCCGCACGTCCCTCTCGGGAGATCTTTGGCCGAGGTCGTTGATGAGGTGAAAAATGAAGAGAGATAGAGTCGCCAGTCTATTTTACTCAAAATAGACAAAAGAAAAGGGAGCCATCCCGAAGGACAACATCCAAAGACATACTGATACATACGAAACCAAAATGATTTGAAAAGGGTCCGGAGGCTAAGTTACGAAATGGGAAGGTGTTAGGCACCCAATCTACCCTTACGACCTCTCATGGGTTGTTGCTATTTTCCTTTATTTCCCCGTGATATGTGTGCATGTGTATACGTAGTGGAGATAGGAATCATCGACTTGTATCATGGAAGAGATAAAGCGAGTCATCCGTAGGAATGTTCCTAAAAGTGATATTAGAAAATAGGATTTATGCGATTATCCTAGTGTCGATCATTATAAGGTAATGATAATGCACGTGGAATAATACGCCAATAAGAACAAATATATGTATATGTAAATATATAGAATCTAAGAGAGTTAAGTTTAAAGAATATAGAAAAATAGGAAGAAAGTAGGATAAGGACTCGAGCCTCGGGTTTTACCCCGAGACGCCTAAGTAGCCTATAAAGGCATCAAAGTCCAAGAAGTTCGCATGCAAAATGATTGGTGGGATTTATCCCATAAATCCAATCGGGGACTTCTCTTATATGCGTGTGTGTAAAAAAGTGTTTTAGTTGTGAGAAAAGTGTGAGAATTCCCGTTTGGAATTTATGAGAAAATCCTCTTTTTCTTATTTTTTGGGGTTTTATTTATATGAAAATAAGAGATGTGCAATAATAATAAATAAAAAGTATATTAGGATATGTGAGATGAGAGAATGAAAGTACTAAGTAACAAAACAAACTAATGCAAATTTAGGAGAATTTAAAGAGGGAATTGAGAAAGTTAGACCTTCTTGAAGATCTTGAGCTTGATCTTGGATGTTGGAGAGCAGACCTTGGACTTGGGTGATGACAGAGGATACTTAATTCACCAAGTTTGATGAAAAAGATGCTGAAAGGTGAAGGTTGGAAAGGGATTTAGGTGTGGAAATCACATTGACTTCGAGAGGGGTTTTCTGAGATTGCTGAGAGTAATGGATCTCTGATCTTACTCTTTCTTTGAAATGAGGTTAGGTCCTCCTTTTTATAGTCCCAGGGCATTTTCGATCAGCATAGCCCTGCTCCTGCCAATCGGTAAGTGTGTTTAGGCACACTGTCGATAGGCAGGGTTTGGAACCTGCCGTTTAGCAGTGTCTTTCAGGTTCCTTCGGAAAATCGATCGTAGAGCGCAAAACGTTGATCTGAATCGTGCAAGGGTAATACCGTTGGAAAGGTATTTTAGAGACCTTTTAAAGTTCTTTGGACTGCTCCCGAGTTTGGGAGTTGACTTTGGGTCAAATGTGGCTCTGAAGTGCTCGTAGGTCGTTTGGACGAGTAAACTTCGGACGTAAACGGATCGTTCGTCCGAATGGTAAGTCAGAATCGCGCACGGGGTGGATCGTTGGAAAGGTTAGGAGATTTACTTAGATATTTCAAAGAGCTTGACTCATTTTGGGTAGTTGACTTTAGACAACCGGGGACTTGAAGTGTTCGATGACCTTTCAGAGTTAAACGGATCGTTCGTCCGTACCGTAAGTCAAAATTGCGCATGGGGCGGACCATTGGAAAAGGGTTTTAGTGCCCTTAGAAGGTTCATTCAGTCTCGGTCAAGCTGGAGAGTTGAATTTGGTCAAACGGAGCCTGGGAGCGTCCGGTGACCTCCTGATCGAGTTTCGAGAGAAAACGGGTCGTTCATCCGCATGGTAAGTCAGAATCGCGCACGGGACGGACCGTTGGAAAGGGGATTCAGTGACCTTCGAAGATTCATTCAGTCTCATTTGAGCTGAAGAGTTTGACTTTTGGTCAAACGGAGCCTGGGAGTGCCCGATGGCCTTTAGGTCAGGACCTGGGGTATGACTTAGGTTTGCAATGATGAAGGGAGGTTCTAGGGACCTAAGGAAAGGTTGGGGGGGGGGGGGGTATAAGAATGGGGTGTCTACAGCTACCATATGCTATGGCCAGTGATTTTGGGTCTTTCATCCTGAACTTCGAGCTCTCCTTAATTATTTTGGTGTCATCTGAGTCCAATTTAATGTGTGTTAACATTTTAAGTATTGTCCACATTATTACATCCTTTTACCCTTTTTCTCATTCTACGGATTAAACCATTCGTTCAATTTATTAACATGCCATATATTCCTTTTTATTAGTTTTTCACCGAAAATCGACCGATAAGGTCTAAGGAGGAAGTCCAACCACTAGGACTCTCATTTTGCCAAAATCACCATTTTGCCCTTTTTATCATAATTTGTTGAAAAACATATTTAATTTTATTTTGGCACTAGAACTCAACTTTTTTTTTTCCAGAACATTCTTTCTATGATTTTATGTCAAAAATCAAGTTAACATTTTATGTTTTGCTACATAAACTACATTTAAACCTTCAAGATCATTTTTAACCAAATGTCTATAACTTTGCCTTATCATCACATGTGACCCCAAATGTCATTTTTATTCATTCTAACAATATTTAGCACATATTAGGGCTTTTTTTCTACAGTTACTCTTTTCTTCATAAAACCCATTAAAACATGATTTAACACGTATTAAATATCATTATCTATCTCACTACACGATTCTACACATGTAAAGCTGGATTTTAAACCTAGAAATTCCTAAAAATGCACTTAGACAAGATAACAATCATGGGTTTGTATTTTCACATGCCTTTTTTCATTTTCAAGGTAAAAATGCTATTTATTTGTAAAAGATCCATTCTAGGGTTGTCTTGTCAAAATCCATTTTTGCAAGAGTATAATATCTTCATCAACTAACTTCATTTAGGCATTAAATATTATCTAGAAATCATCCTACATATTTTTCATAGCTTGAAAATCTTGGAACTCTGGAAGAGCAAAACACTACCTTAAGTTTAAAGAGGAGACCAAGATAGAGGTAATAGATATGGAAGTTCCTAGCTCCAAGACTCCAAACATATCTTCAAATAGCTTAAAAAATCCCTCCTTCAAGCTTAGCTCTAGCCACTTTCTTGCTTAACACAAGCTACAAGATGGTAGAAAATGCTTGGAAATGGCGTGTACTAGTGTTTGATGGCGGGCAAGGTTTGGCTATGGAGGAAAATGCTTGGGGAAGAAGATAGGTTATTCAAACTTTGGTGGAGAGAGAAAATGCTGAATATTTTGGTAGGGTAGAACCTCCCCGCTTCTCTCTTCTTACAACCTAACAATGACCCATAAAACCATTTAAAAAATCTCCCAACACATTTTAAACATGTTTATGATCATATAGGCTCATCAGACGTTGACACATCATCAATCCAATGGCCTAAAATGCGACGACACACAAGGAATTCTCGAGTTTTAAAAATTCTGAAGCGGTTGTTTGAACGACCCTTAAGTCTCATTCGAATTACACTGATACTTGTTCGAAACGACATTTCTAATGAGAGGATCTAACGAGATCTCAGTGCGCATGAGACAAGGCAAAACTCAACGGCTCGTTGGAACGAGAAAGGCCCACGTTCGAATGATATCTTATTTTCTAGAATTAAATTTTGAATTATGAAAACTTCGATTTGACAAGAATAACTGCTATGATGATGATTAAACCTCTATATTCATTCATAAATACAAATTTTACAAGGAAGAGATAAAATCTAGGGTACGGGTAATACCAAAATAATGACATGAAAAATTTAGTAACGCGATTATGGATTTAAAGTAAAAGAAAGTGATAAGTTCATTTATTATAAATACAATGATGATGTTTGTGTGATAATTTTCATATATGTTGATGATTGCTTGATTTTTGGTTCTAATCTCAAAGAAGTTAAAGAATTCAAAAATATTTCATCACATAATTTAGACATGAAGGACTCGGGTGAAGACAATATTATTTTAGGAACATAAATAACAAGATTTACTGATTGGATTTGAAGAAATCAATCACATTATATTGAAAAGGTCTTGAAATATAATTATATTGATTACAAACCTGCACATATCATTGGTAGCCTAAGATATGCTAGTGAATGTACTAGGCCAGACATCTTTTTCACTGTAAAAGTCTTATGTAGATACACTAATAAACCTAGTATGGAGCATTGACATGCAGTAGGCATGTTAATGAGATACTTAAAAAGAACTATTAATTTAAATATTCAATATCATAAAATTTATCATAAGTTTCCCATTATACTTGAAGGTTACAACGATCCTAACTTGAATAACCTTTCAGAAGATTCAAAAGCAACTAGTGAATATATTTATAATATTAGTAGTGGTGTAGTTTCGTGGTAATTCAAGAAATATAGAAATAAACCATTATAAGCTCAATACAATATGAAGTCAGATCTTATTACATTAGCCACTACAAGTAAAGAGGTTAGCTAGTTGCATGACCTAATTTTTGTTGTACTTATTTGTCATAAACCAGTATTGATTATTTTAATACACTGTGACAACACAACTAAAATCGGTAGAGTACATAACCAATATTATAATGAAAAATCATGACAAATACATCGTGAACACAATATTGTAAAAGAAGTTGTTTAAGATGGTTCTGTTACCATTGATTTCCTGAGATCTGGTGATAATATCACAAACCTTTTAAACAATGGAACAAATTTAAATATACGGAACTTAAAACCATTGGATAAATAGATTATGTTGGATGGAAACCTAAACTAGGGACGAGAGATCCCAAGAACAAGGTTCGATAAGAAAAATAAAATCACATAGATATTTAGAAAGTATCCTTATATATATGTCACGCTCTCACCTATTGAGTGCAAAAGTGATGGTAGCTTACTATGAGGTTTTTTACGGCCAGTTACTTTAGAGTCCTCATGAGACTGGGATAAAGAACAAGGTCTAATTGTGCTGGTTAGTAACGACTACACAAGGAAAGAGTTGTGTGTGAAGTTAATTTGATGTATACCCAAGAAGTTGAGCCAAGACACCGTGGCTTAAGTGAAATTATAAATTTTCTACTTAAGAATCGATTAACTAAGTAATTAGTCAGATTACAAAATACAGTCTAAGCCATTCTAAACTTGCTTGTCAATTAATTACCATTTTAACGTTGATTAACTTAATTACTAAGTTTGCATGGAAGATTGGTTTTGATAATAATAAGAAGCACAATCATATGAGATGATGATGTACGAGTAAAACTCAAATGGAAAAAACCTCGGACGGCTAGGACTAGACAACTTAACTATAATCAAGGTTTTACAAAAGACACAAAAGACTTATGACACTTGACTCCTCAAGCATATGATGATGAATGTCTTCACATCTCCTCTTATAGCAACCTTTCAATCTAGTAACATCTTCACAGTAACTCCATTCATTGGAATCCTCTGATAACCTCAACCATCACCCACAGTGTAGAATCCACCTGACAATCCAAGATATGAAGAAAGGGATTTGTGGGTTTGAAATATGAAAGCTAGATCATGAATGATCAAAGATAAAATGGAGAGATTTTACAAAATGAAACTAGGCTTTTAAATTCATGAAAAGTCAAACGTAAAATTATTTTCACGCCCTCCTTATATAGGAGAAGGAGTATGAAATAATGGGGTAGTGGGAGTCTGGGGAAAAAACTATCAACAAACTGATTTATTTGAAAAACGCACTGATTCATTCAAACGACTTGGAATCTCATTTGAATGAAGGTATTTATCTCATTCAAATGTCTATCGAACGAGGGATCAAACGATACTTTAGAGGAGGTAAGAATTCGAAGAATTCAACTCATTTGAATCTCATTCGAACAAAGGTATTAATCTTGTTGGAACGACCTTCGAATGAGGTATCTAACGAGATTCTAGTAGGAATAGACTTTTAGAAAATTATCCTCGTTGGATATTTCGTTCGAATGAAGGTACACACCTCCTTCGAATGACCTAAAACAAGTTATTAAAACGACCTGTAAAAATTCCATTTTTTCACAAATCATTTTAAAAATTATTTTAACACATTTTAAAGCCTAAAAAGTTTTTCTCCAATTATCAAAATGGCTATGTATACCTTTGGAAATGAGCAAGCGGCAAGATGAAATTTTGAACGTGTCTTGAAAACCAGTGGTCGCTTACTTATCTTCAATATTAGGCTTCAGTATATGACACCCTAACAACCTACATTTTTTTACCAACGAAATAAGCCAATATAAGAAATTAGCTCGATGTGGAAATTTGTGCTTACAAATCTCTGCCTTTGACTATTCTGGGACAAAACACACAAAAAAAGATCAATTCGCTAAGACGGTCCGTGAAGACAATCTAATGCCTATCCTAAACTTCAAAAGGAAAATACACAAGACAACCTAACAATCTAGATACAATAGATCTCTGAGATGCTTCAATGTGATGTATATGTAGTAGAAGACCCACACACACGAAACAAACTACCTGTGATGCATGGGAGTGTATAAATAATGAGTTAATGAAAGATTCCCCTAAAGATGTTCTCCCTATCCTGTAAGGTTTGTATATATAAGAGAAAGTATGGTACATCACAATCAGTTGACAGTGAAATAACATAACGTGAGAGAATGATAATAAAATAAAAGATAACATCACCACATAAAAGCATGTAATGAGATGATACATAATATGAATCATAAGTAAAATATATATAAGCACATCTAAGTATGTGTAAAAAATGTGATTCGAGTGTATCAAGTACAAATAAAGTATAATAGAGTAGAAAATACGTCATGAAAAATATTAAGAACCGCTCTCTAAAGTATAATATCTAAATAACACTCAAAAAACAATCACTGAAAAGAACCACCATCAGCATCATCCGAACCATCATCACATATCGGTGCTGAATGAGACATATCCTCTTCTCGACGCTGTTCCTAACGTCACACGTCCTCAAAATATCATGTCATTATAGACTCCATCCGAGCACGTCGTAATCTATCTTACTGCATTTGCGCTATCATCTTATGAAATATCTAGAGGTACTCCTAGTGCTCAGAGGCCATCTGCTGTACTTGTGCATGAAGAGTCCTAAGATCCTCAGTCTCTATGGGTGGAGAGTGGGGAGGATGGGAGGGAATGGCCCTGGCAAGAGAGAAAAAAAATATAGATTATGAAGACGGCGATTGAGAGGGAAGGGCGTAAGGACAACGAATCTGGGCATCGGGAAGATTACTCTCGGATCTACTCGAAGAGTGGCGATCAATCGTCTGGAATATGGTTAAAGGAACTTCAGATAGAATGATGGGACACTCATTAGCTAAACAATGGCGGGAGATAATAATTGCAAAAGGAAGGGCCTGCCTAGTAGGAGAAAACCTATACTTCTGAACCAGACTTATAATAGAGAAAATGTGATAAGGGAGGTCGATGATAGCACCCTGACTAATCGCATACATAAGATGCATGTGATCCCACGTGATATGTGTATGGTTGGCACGTGGAATGAGGCATGCACAAACTATCCAATTAAGGATCCTAAAGTGATCTCGAAGGTGTTTGTCAAATATGGTGGAAATGTCGGGCCTACGTCTCTCTAACACCACAATCTTAGTAACCTAAATATCAGAGCTCTCACAGTTGGACCAAGGATAAGAAACATCGAGATCCCTGGGAAGATAGATAAGGGAGGCTATAAAATCAACAGTAATGACGATATCTTGACCCCGAATCGTAGAAGTGAGACTCCTCCTTGAAATAATCGTACTAAAGAAAAATTCCCATACTAGATCGGGATAAATAGTATCATGAAGAAAAAACAGAGAATCCCAACCATGATGACCCTACCAATCGAAAGCGGTGGTCTCCGATAATGATGCAAGGAGGACTATCTTTTCACGCACGATGGACCATACATGAAAACCAAGGGAGATGAATTGAAGCAATGACTGGTGTGTTTCCCATTGCGTGCAGACATAAGGAACGCCCGCATCACCCTTGGAGGATGAACCCTGAGAAGGTTCATCGTTATCGGAGGCATGACAACGACGGGGCATGATAGTGTAGAAAGAAAGGATAAACTAGGCTAAAAAGGGAAGGAATAAGGAAACTAAGGGTGTGAAACATTGCCCAAGAACCCCACACCATCAACAATCTAACCGAAGCACCCATAACAACTCGACAGCAGAACCAACCCTAAACAAATAAATTCATATATATGATTAGCTAAAAAATAACGGACATAAAGAAATGAGAGCCATGAATGTAATATTACCATTTCACTAATTGTTTTTATAGTTAATGAAAAATGGGGGTGAAATGTGGTAATATTACACAAATAAAAAAGGTGGAAAATACACAAAAAAATGTTTTTGATTGATTTAATGAATGAACTAACAGAGCATTGAAAGAAAAGTATACACACACACACACACACACACACACACACAAGACAACATGGTAGATACACACAAAAAATATTGAGAAAAAAAAACTTGAGTGTGTATTTATATGAGAGATGAAACCCATATATATAATAATCTAGAGAGACACAAAAAATAAAGAAAAATACCTTAATCAGAAGTTTGAACATGAATATCAAACCCAACGCGGTTGCAACACACCTGAAACCAGAATGAGGGGCTCATATGAACTGCACAACCAAAAAATCTGAGATCCACAAGAGAGATCGCAAGGAGAAAGGCCCTCAAAAGGTGAAAAAATTTAAGAAAATGAAAAGATTAAGGAGAAGAGATGCTGGGGAGGATAAATAGGGATCAAGACTTAAGATTTAGGAGGTTTAATGGAGGATTTTTTTAGTGAAAGAGAACAGAAGAAATCACAAAAGTGAGAAGAGAATGTAAAGCGGCGCAAGGAAAGACTTGGGCAATAAGCACAAATTTTTAAAGTCGTTCGAATGAGATGCGTCTTTTCTTCGAATGAGGAAGTGAATTTTTGACACTATTTGTTTAATAGAAATAATTTTTCTACCTATTTGACACTATTTGTTTAATAGAAAAATCTCAAATAATTTTTTTTGTGAATATATTCTATTAAACAAATAAAAAAACCTAGGAATAGTTATAATATATCTGGATCATGTGAGTAATATGTAGGGGAGTGAACGAAATACACGAGAGAATCAACATAAGATAATGCACAAGTGAAAAGTGCCAAACAATTTTCTTAAACATCAAGCACTCAACTCGACCTTATTGTAGAAATATTTGGACTCATTAGAAGTCAATGCACTTATACGAAATTGCCTAAAAGTTCGATAATTCTCCAGCCAATAGCGTCACTTAACTAATCAATATGTGGACCTATTATGCAAACCCATTGATCTTTGCCGTATAATACCCTCAAGGTTAACAATTGTTTAATCTCACACAACATTTTGAAGATATTATAATTTGAATAATGCTTTTGAAGCATCAATGAGGAAAATTTGGTGTTGATAATTTTATATTTATATACTAAATATTCTTTTAAGGCTCTTTTCAATGGTGGCTTTCCCCCAAAGGAGACTTGCTCCTTCTATAGCCCTTTTCCATTGCTCACTCAAGTTTGATAAAATAATAATTACATGGGAAATCGTTCTTACACGCACAATATTTTTTCTATCACATATAAAATTAAGTGACAAAAATAACTTACTTCACTCAGGACAAGAAAATCGTGAACAACATTCTAAAGAGACTGTGTAAGGTGTGTGCATATAAGGTGATGACATGAGACCAACATAGAAGGAAATTTCATAAAAGAGTATCATTCATCATGACAATGCATAATTAAGCTAAAGTAGGACATAATATAGTCTGGGTATCCATGGTAAGTCATGTGAATATGGAATGAAATGAAGTTCTAAATATCTTAATTACGCATCCAATAGGTAGAAAAGATACCAATAAACATGTACAATCTAGTTTAGGGGTTAAAAGATACCAATAAACACACACCCTAAACTAGCTAACGACCCGAACTCGATCGATGGAAACAACACAAATAGATTTCCTAATATTATCAAACCTAAGGCCATCTAGTGCTTTAGTAAAAAGATCAGCGAATTGAAGATCGATAAAAACAAAGCTGAAGAATACGATTTTTTCTTCAGCAAAGCCACAAATGAAACGCTCACGGATCCTGATATGCTTTGTTCTAGAATGAAGGGCCGAATTATAAGAAAGGCGAATAACACTACTATTATCGTAGAATATGGTCATGGCGCCTTGGTCGATCCCATAATCTCCCAGCATTTTTTTCATCCATAAGAGTTTTGTGCAACATGTATTCGTCCTAAACCGTGGATAAAGATATCGAATTTTATTTCTTTCTCAACCGCTAAACTAAAGCACTACCAAAACAAAATAACCCACCTGAGGTGCTTTTATAACCATCTACATTTCCATCCTAATCGGCATCAGAATAAGCCGATAAACGATCATCAGTATCAAAATAGTACCATAACCGATAATCTAAAGTACCACTCACATATCTGATGATTCTTTTAAGCGCATGTAAATGAGACTCTTTTGGGGATGCCTGATACCTAGCACACACAACTACACTATAGGTAATATCGAGTCAACTAGAGGTTAGGTAAATAAGACTACCTATCATACTACAAAAGAGGGTTTGCTTAATATCCTTTCCCGATATATATTTGCAAAGCTTAGTCGTAGAACTCATCGATGTACGTGTGTGCCTATCAGTGTCTAACCCAAAATTTTTCCCTAATTCTCTCGCATACTTAGATTGGGATATGAAAATCCCATGCTCTAATTGACGAACCTGAAAACCTAAGAAGAAAGTAATATTACTTACTGTACTCATCTCAAACTCAGTAGCCATTTCCTTCACAAAACTATGAGTATCTTGGTCACAAGTGGAACCAAAGACTATGTCGTGGACATAGACTTATGTAATCAAAATGTCCCCCTTATTTTTACACACGAATAAGGTCACATTAACTCCCCTTATCACGAAGCCACGATCCAGGAGATAGGAAGTAAGCCTTTCATAACAAGTACGAGGAGCTTGCTTCAAACCATATAGGGCTTTCTTAAGATATAAGATATGATGGAGAAATTTTAGATCTTCAAAACCTTTCGGTTGTTCCCCAAATATCTACTCCTATAGAAAGCAGTGAAGGAAGGAACTTTAACATCCATTTGATACATCTTGAATTTGAGATGACATGCTATGGCTAGTAAAAGGTGAACAGACCCTACCCGCGCAACATGAGCAAATGTCTCGTCAAAGACAAAACCCTAAATTTGGGTCTAACCTTGGGAAACTAACCTAGCTTTGTTACAAACAATGATACCATTTTCATCATTTTTTTCTTATAAATCCACTTGGTACCAATGACATCAGCGTCGCTAGGTAGGGATGCTAATTCCCAGTCTCCATTCTTTTTAAATTGAAGAAACTCTTCTTACATGGCATTAATCGGATGTTCCCATCTGAGTGCTTCCTTAATGTTATTAGGATCGATTTGAGAAGTTTAGAAAAAAAATGACTAACCTTAGTTTCAAATTCATCACGAGTCCACCTTATTTGAGATCTCTAAAAATTTTCGTGGGGTCATGACTGATATGCCCCAAGTGTAACCTCGGCCAAGAGACACCAACCTCGGCCTAGAGACACCAACCTCGACCGAGATCATGGCCGACGTTGGACGAAGCTTGGGAACACGATATCAGACCTCGGCCATAGCAAGGTCGACCAGGGCCGACACTATCATGAGCCTCTCCAAGGGACGTCACAAGGATCGACAGCATTCTCGTATACCTTGGAATGGCAACCTCGGTCAGATGAAGTCCGAGCTCGCAGGAGGCCACCAGCTACCTCATCAGGCCACCAGTTCAACCTCGTCTCAGGCCGACCTTGCCCATTGTCTCGTCCAGGATTAGGCCGAGACCTCTACGGAATCCTCGGACTGAACAAGTATTAAGACTCACCAACCTCGGCCTCACCAAGTCCGAGGTCATACCCCAGACGCGATAGCCGAGCACCTGCTGACATTTAGATAAGGACACGTGGACACAAGTCAGTTATAACAAGATTATTCCCCACACGTGGAGAGAATATTGCATCATCATTCTCTACATGTGATACTGACAGATGGCACTCCCATATTGGTGAGGTAACCACACACATGCTCATTGCATGCATGGGGGGTACATTACACCCCCTAGGTACTATATATAGAGGTCATCCTCTACCTTGCAAAAGGATCCCATATCTTCAACCTTAGCTGAAACTCTGTCTAGATACACAGTAGAGAGAGAAAGCTTGAGAGATTGTATTCGTGGCCATTAGAGCCTTATTACAGTGAGATTATTCACACACACACAGTGGACGTAGGCCAATCTAGGCTGAACCACTTATATCCTGGTGTACTCTCCCCTTCTCCTCATCTCATTCTCTTGCCATCTACATAACTATGCTGCCATTGCTGTTCTTAGATTGAGCTTAAAAACACCTTCTCTGGTGGTGCTAATTCCAGCATCATCATTTTGGCGCCGTCTGTGGGAACGAGAAGCTATCTCTTCCTCTTTTTCTGATTAACCTCACCGGAGACTCTGGTGGTGAACCAGGCCTCCCCCTAGCGCGGAGCTGTTTCACCATTGAAAGAGGTCCTGTGAGGTACTAAGCTCATCTGCTACTTAAGCTCTATAGTGTTAACCTATGGAACCAGACTTACCACCGCCTCTTCCGCCACCCGGGGGTGGAGGGCCTAGTTCCAGTCAGGCGCCCCCCAGTCCGAAATGGCGGAGGTAGCTGTAGCCTTGAGGTCTTTAGTTGCAACGCAACAAGCTATGCAGGAGCAATTTGCACAGCTCAGCCAAACTATGATGATGCCACCTGGAGTCTCACCGGATATGATCACTCCGGCGGCTGTTCAGCCTCATCCTGACACCAGGGGACCACCCCAGGCACCAATGAAGGACCAACCTGCACCCTATCGAGGAAGGGACGTTGCTGACCCTAGGCGCTTGCGCCTGGGGAGGCAAGAAAACTCTTGCCCAGAGGACATGTATGACGATCTAGAGGCGAAAGAAGCCCCGAAAGACTGCTGGGAGCCCTATGAGGTGTCAGATAACACTGTACGACCTCTTAGGCAGAGTTAAGGTTGTGTCGGCCGAAGAGGTGAAGAGGCCCGACAAAGAGGGTCGGCCTTTGATAGGTTGAGCAGAGGGTCGACCTTCGAGAGACTGGGCCCGATAAACGACCTAAGACAGAGACTGTCGAGATTAAGGAGCGCAGCAGGCTCTCAGAGAGGGAACAGGCAGGGTCGGCCAGACTAAGGCCAACCCTGTGAAAGAAGGGGCAGGGAACAGGAAGAGGTCAACAACCAACGTGTCTTGGCAGTGGAATCCTCGGTCCATCCTAGGGAGATGGCAGGGGATAACCTCGGCCAAGTCGATGGCCGAAGACCATGGAATGATTCTATCCAACGCCTTGAGGAGAAGATAGGAGACCTCATTAAAAGCAGGGACCCATTGCAAAGGGGTTACTCAAAGGACTCCTCATTTGTGGCTAGGATAGTGGGGTTCCCAACCCCAGCTAAGTTTAAGCCTCCTACGGTGTCTCCCAAGTATGATGGTAGCACTAACCCTGTTCATCATATCAAAATGTATCAATCGGCAGCAGACATCTACTCGATACCCGATGAGATGAAGTGTAGAGCCTTCTCTGGGACCTTAACAGGAGCTGCACACAGTTGGTTCACCTCCCTTCCGAAGAACTCAATTGAGAACTTCAAAGGCTTGGCTGAGCGATTCATCCACAACTTCTGCTTTGGGGTGAGGCCTCAAAAGAAGACTACCCACTTGTTGTATGTCAAGCAGGCTAAGGGTGAGAGTCTAAGAGACTACATAGCAAGATTCAATAAAGAAAAGTTGGAAGTCGAAGATTATGAGGAGAACATAGCCATGACCGCCCTGATAGGAGGTCTCCAAAAGGGGAAGCTATTGTGGAAACTGGCGGAAGAGCCCCCTAGGTCTATGGCGGAGCTGCTGGCAACCGCAGGGAAAGTAATGAATGCGGAAGAGGCAATGGCCGCCAAGGATGAGGATGAGAACATCGGTGGCAGTGGAAAGTTCCAAAGCAAGAAAGATGGGAAGAAGAGATCGGGTGATGACAAGTTCGCTCACTATACTCCTCTTACTGTGAGCTGTGAGCACATCCTCAACGAGATCAAGAATGACAGGGCTTTGAGATGGCCAGAGAAGCTGAAAGCTCCACCATACAAGAGGAACAAAGACCTATGGTGTGAGTTCCACCAAGATCATGGTCACGTCACAGATAGATGCTTCGCTTTGAAGGATGAGATTGAGAAGATGTTAAAATCTGGGAAATTGAGAAAATATGTAGACGGTAAGGCTCCTAAGAGCGGAAGAGATGACCATAAGAAAAGGAGGAATGACAGATGCCGTGACAACGCCCCGGCCCGAAGAGACGGTGATTCAGAAGGTGACGATGAAGATGATCCGGATCTCCCACCAAAGGATGACAACACCCCGGTGAAGAGGGTTGGTATAATCTCTTTCGGTGTTGGAACAATATGCGTAGGATTTGCAGGTGGTGGATTTGAAGTAGCTGATATGAAGGCTCATGTAGCCGAGGCCAAGTCAGTGGCCAAGCTTGAAGTTGTGAATCTAACGTCTTCCGATACAGTACAGAAGAGGAAGAAAGTAGACATGAACACCCTCGTAGTTGGGTTCTCCAGACTCGACTTCAGAGGTATCTTAGCCCCCCATGATGACCCTTTGGTCATAACGACAAGGGTGCATGGATATGAGGTGCAAAGGATCCTCGTGGATGGGGGGAGTTCGGCAGATGTGATGTTTTGGCCTTGCTTCAAGAGCTTAGGCCTTAGTAGAGCAAGACTGGTCCCCTATCACCACCCCCTGATAGGCTTCAGTGGTGAAAAGGTTCACCCCTTGGGCATGTATGAGACGGACGTACGGATGGGTGACGAATGGCCTAAAAGGTTGACCAGGAGGATTAATTTCTTCATGATGGACGATAGTGTCTTCTCGGCCTATAACCTCATCATAGGAAGGGTGGACGTTAGGGAGTTCGAGGCTGTGCCATCAACGGTCCATCAGATGCTAAAATTCCCGACTCCTTATGGAGTAGGGGAAGTGCAAGGTGACCAGACCACAGCGCGAGAATGTTACTTCAACTCGGCTGAAGAGAGAGAAGCCCATAAGAGGGCAACCACCACTTATAGCATGACACTCTTGACCCAAGAGATGAAACAAAGTTGAAGAAGGGAGAGGCCGCGGAAGAGGTAGAATCCATCTTCCTCAATGAGGACGAGCCGAAAAAAACCGTCCAGGTCGGTAAGGCCCTAGAGCCAGGAACCAAGGAAGAGCTGATAAACTTCCTCAGGAGGAGACAGAGTCTCTTCGCATGGAGTCATGCAGACATGCCTGGCATCGACCCTGAGGTGATGATCCATAAGCTCAACGTGACCAGAGATGCCAAGCCGATCAAGCAAAGACGAAGAGTCTACTCCAGGGAGAAATACGACGTCATCCGAGAAGAGGTCAAAAAGTTGGAAGAGGCCGAGTTCATAAGAGAGGTTACCTACCCGGAGTGGCTCTCAAATGCAGTCATCGTGCCTAAGGCCAATGGGAAGTGGCGAATGTGTGTGGATTTCACTGACCTGAACAGATCTTGCCCAAAAGACAGCTACCCCTTACCTCGGATAGATGAGATGGTGGATGCTACAGTAGGACATGAGCTCATGAGCTTCATGGATGCGTATTCAGGCTATAACCAAATCTTCATGGATGCCGAAGACTTAGAGAAAACAGCTTTCATTACAGACAAAGGGACGTACTGCTACAAAGTGATGCCCTTCGGTCTGAAAAATGCAGGGGCAACATACCAACGTCTTGTCAATAAGATGTTCGAAGAGCAAATAGGTAAGACCATGGAGTTGTATGTAGACGATATGCTAACAAAGAGCTTGAAAGCTTGTACTCACGTAGCGGACCTTGAGAAGACCTTCGATGTTATGGACTCATACAGAATGAAACTCAACCCAGCAAAGTCTTTTTTCGGAATAGGAGTTGGGAAGTTCCTGGGATTCATGTTAACCACAGAGGAATTGAAGCGAACCCAGAGAAAATCAAGGCATTACTTGACTTGAAGACTCCTAGGAGTATCAAGGATGTTCAAAGACTCACGGGAAGAGTGGCTGCCCTTAACAGGTTTGTTTCTAGGGCAACGGACAAGTGTCTTCCATTATTTAAAGTTCTAAGAAAGGCCTTCCAATGGGACGAAGAGTGTGAAAAAGCCTTCAACCAACTAAAGTCCTACTTAGGGTCTCCCTTATTGCTGTCTCGGCCCATCACAGGAGAAAGGTTGTCTGTATATCTGGCAGTCTCTGAATCAGCTATCAGCGCGGCCATCATAGGGGAAGAGGATGGGATCCAAAGGCCTGTATACTTCAACAGTAAGGTCCTTTAAGGGTCTGAACAAAATTATCCCCGCATCGAAAATTTAGCTTATGCCCTAATACATGCCTCAAGAAAAATGAAGCCTTACTTCCAAGCTTACTCCATGGTAGTCGTCACTGACTCCCCACTAAGGCAGGTCCTGCATAAACCTGAGAAGTTCGGGAGATTGATGACTTGGGCCATCGAATTAGGAGAATATGATCTTACCTACCAGCCTAGGACAGCCATCAAAGGGCAGGCCCTCGCAGACTTTATTGCAGAATTCACCTAGGAAAAGGCCGAGACAGAAAAAGGCCTAGAGGATGCCGAAGAGACAAACCGTAGTGTCTTCTAAATTCGAAAGAGACGGGACCAAATATCTTTTGAGATCGAGAAGAGGTCATATCAGGCAAAACCCGGAGCAGAATAGAAGAAAACAAAGAGTATCGATACCTCTTCAAGCAAGGAGTTATGACAGAAGGGGCCTTCTCATCAGATACAGACGTCTGGAGCCTCTTCGTTGATGGCTCTTCCTGTGATAGTAGAAGCGGTGCGGGGCTAATACTCTCGGCTCCAGATGGCGCCAACATTGAATACGCCTTAAGATTCAACTTCCAGGAACAACGAGTCCGAGTATGAGGCCATGACAACAGGTCTCTTATTGGCAACAACTCTTCGCGTAAAGGGACTCCTACTCCATAGCAACTCGAGGTTGGTTGTCAATCAAGTACTGGGGATATACGAGGCCAAAGATGAAAGGATGGCCAAGTACTTAAAGAGGGTAAGAAGGCTATTAGAGTATTTTGAAGAAGCAAAATTGAAGAGAGTGCCTCGACTAAGTAACAATCAGGCTGATGCATTGGCTAGGCTGGCCTCGGTAATGAAGACAAATATGGGAAGGACCATTCCGATCGAGGTCTTGAGAAAGGCAACCATCGAGGAGGAAGAGGTATGTAACCTTTGTCATAATTTGAACCTAGGAGACTCATGGATCGACCCGCTCGTCAGATACCTAAGAGAGGGAGAGCTTCCTGAGTCCAAACTAGAAAGGAGAAAGTTGAGATATAGGGCTGCCAAGTTCTCAATGGTAGGAGACGTCTTGTACAAAAAGGGGTTTCTATTGCCTCTCCTCAGATGTGTGCATCCCAGGGAAGTTCCCCGGGTCTTACAAGAGGTTCATGAGGGTTCTTGCTCTAGCCACATAGGGGGAAGGCCCCTGGCCAAGAGGATCATCACTCAGGGATACTGGTGGCCTACCTTGTCCAAGGACGCTGCAAACTACGTGAAGAGGTGCGACAAATGCCAAAGGTTCGCCACTATCCCTCATCAACCCCATCAGCCTATGACGTCAATCTCTTCTCCATGGCCATTTGCGGTATGTGGAATTGACTTAGTAGGACCCTTGCCAAGAGCTGTCAACAACTATAGATTCTTGATAGTTGCCATTGACTACTTCTCAAAGTGGGTGGAGGGAGAGCCGATGATAACAATCACAGAGCAGAAGACCTTCCAGTTCATTTGGAGGAATATCATATGCAGATATGGCCTCCCAAACACTCTCATCTCGAATAATGGAACCCAGTTCAAGAACTCCTCCTTAGAAAAGTACTGCCTAAGAGTAGGGATTAAGCAGTTCTTCTCATCTCCTGGTCGACCTTAGGCAAACGGTTAGACCGAGGTCACAAACAGAACTATTTTGGACGAAATCAAGAAGAGGTTAGAAGATGCGAAGGGAAGATGGACTGAAGAGGTCTACGCTGTGTTATGGGCCTACAGAACCATGGCAAGGACACCAACAGGAGAAACCCCATTCATGCTGGCACATGGCTCAGAGGCTGTCATACCAACGGAAGTAGGACTCCCAACTCATCGGATTCAGACCTACGACCCTGACAACAATGGAGAAGAGAGGAGGTTAGACCTAGATCTAATCGAAGAGAGAAGGGAGGACGCAGAGGTCAGACAAGCAGCCTACCAGCAGAGGGCAGCGAAATTCTACAACCAGAGGGTGAAGTTAAGACCCATTGCAGTAGGAGACCTAGTGCTGAAGAAGACCCTACAGAAAGCAAATAAGCTTCACCCAAACTGGCATTGCCCCTACAAAGTGACAGAAGAGGTTGTGCCCGACACTTACATGCTAGAAAACCTAGAAGGAGAACCTTTCACTTACCCAGGGAATGCTGATAACCTAAAGAAATATTACATATGATGTTGCATAGAGTTTTATGTAAATGTACCATCTTATTATGAAGAGGTTATTAATGAAGATAAGTTCCCATGACAGTTCTTGCTACATTCTTAGATCAGAGATTAATTATGAGGATAACATCTTAGATGATGACCTCAGACCCTTATAACATCATAATTTGGTGACAAGGTCTGAGGTCAGACACCATAATGAGATGACCTCATACCCTTAAACATCATTAATTTGGTGAAATTCATTATGAGGATAACCTTTCATTATGAGGATAACATCTTAGGTGATGACCTCAGACCCTTATAACATCATAATTTGGTGACAAGGTCTGAGGTCAGACACCATAATGAGATGACCTCAAACCCTTAACATCATTAATTTGGTGAAGACCCTTAACATCATTAATTTGGTGAAGACTTATTATGGGGGTAACATCTTGGGTGATGACCTCAGACCTTCATAACACCACAGTGGTGACGAGGTCTGAGCTCAGACACCATAATGAGATGACCTCAGACCCTTAACATCATTAATTTGGTGAAGACCCTTAACATCATTAATTTGGTGAAGACTTATTATGGGGGTAACATCTTGGGTGATGACCTCAGAACCTCATAACACCATTTCAGTGGTGACAAGGTCTGAGCTCAGACACCATAATGAGATGACCTCAGACCCTTAACATCATTAATTTGGTGAAGACCCTTAACATCACTAATTTGGTGAAGACTTATTATGGAGGTAACATCTTAGGTGATGACCTCAAACCCTCATAACACCACGGTGGTGACGAGGTCTGAGGTCAGACACCATAATGAGATGACCTCAGACCCTTAACATCATTAGTTTGGTAAAGACTTATTATGAAGGTAACATCTTAGGTGATGACCTCAGACCCTCATAACACCACAGTGGTGACGAGGTCTGAGGTCAGACACCATAATGAGATGACCTCAGACCCTTAACACCATTAATTTGGTGAAATTCATTATGAGGATAACATCTTAGGTGATGACCTCAGACCCTTATAACATCATAATTTGGTGACAAGGTCTGAGGTCATACACCATAATGAGATGATCTCAGACCCTTAAACATCATTAATTTGATGAAATTCATTATGAGGATAACCTCTTAGGTAATAACCTCAGACCTTCATAACACCATTCATTGGTGATAAGGTCTGAGCTCAGGACCATTGGTTGAGTTTAAACAAGGCCATTGCAAAAAGATAAGCTAAGAAAGAGGACTTCAGAGGTTAAAGCTCAGATTACAAATTAATTTTGTGCAGACACCATAACAATGGAGCTAAGAATGAAAAACATCACATGACATTCAATGAAAAGAAAGTGAAGATGGTCCTCATCAGAAGTTGATATATATATATATTCAGAAATTATATGTTCAATGATTACAGACAAAAGTTCCACAAAATAGTTACGTTACAAATAGTGATCAAAATATCCTAAGAGTCTGAGGGGGGAACGTTGACACCCTCGGCTTGGTTAGAGACCTCGGTCGCATCATTACAAGGGTCTGCCCCTCCAACCTCTGTGACCTCTAATGTAGCAGTCTCTGCAGGAGCGGCAGCCTCTTCCTCAACCTCTTGAAGAGCTTGGGCAAATTGTGGATCAGTAAAGCCAAGACCCACGAAATCAGAGGCCTTCAGAGTGCCGGCCTCTCTCTCTCTGATGTCATCCCATTTAGTAGTGGCTTTGATACCTCTTTCAAGGTATTCAAAGCCAAACCCCATGAACTTATAAGAGGATTTGTAGTCAGTAATTATCTTCTCAGAGGCGTCCTCAAGGGCGTCCCTGACAGCTGAGTTGACCTTTTGCTGCAGAACGTCATCCTTAGCCTTTAATGCAGCAGCATGATCCTTGCCGAGCTGGGAGATGTCCTTCTCCAAACCCTTCACCTTCTCCTCAGATCCCTTCAGCTCAGACTTGAGGCGCTCTATCTCTGCGTTTAGAGTACTCTGAACTTTCTCGGCTTCTTGCCCCTTTTGGATGAGAGGCAACTTCCTCAGAGTCCAGTTCGATAAATGGTGCATAGCGGTCAAACCCTGCATGTTTAGTGATCATAAGTAAGCTAAAGAAGAATCAGATGTTACACTTAGAAGAATTTGTAATGAAGGATCAAATCATACCTGAATGGCTCTGTGAAGGCCGAACTCAACCAGCAATGGGGTGTCCATAGCCCTGTAGAAGCGTTTGTCAGCCTCGATCATTACAGAGCCGATGGCATCCAGGGCCTGCATGCTGTGGCCGACTACACTATCAGTTAACTTCAACTGATCCAGACGAGCTGACAGGATGTCAGTTGAAGAGATAGGGATGGCAGCTTCAGTAGTCTTCTTCCTCGGCCTCTGATCCTCAGGGGCATGATCTTCGAGAGTCCTCTTCTTTTTGGCTGGGGGCTTAAAGGCTGAGGGAGCTGGGGGAGGAACGTTAAGACCTATTTTTTTGGCATGTCTTGTCAAGCTCGGTGCAGCCATCTCCCAAAGCTCGTCTGGCATATCCCTTGGTCGCTCTGTAAAAATTAGTAGACCTGAGTTAGATAATCAGATATGAATAAACTCAGAGGTTAAACTTGCAAAACAAAAATGCTTACCAAGCTCGGCAAGGGGACTTCCACCCAGACCTGTCCCAGAGAGGAAGTGGGGAGTCATCAGATGTTCAAACCTGACAAATAGACCATTTACCCCCTGATCTTGAAGGACTTTCACCTTCTGGAGGTTTTGTAGACTTAGGCCAGGGTTGGCCCTGGCAGACATGGTGACCTTACCCCACCTCAGGGGCATCCTCTGCTTCAGATTGGACGAGGGAACACGTGGGCCAAACTCCCATGGCCCTGAGGCAAAAAAGTACCTAGGCTTCCAGTTATGGTTGGAAGTCCGGTTCACCTGAAGAAATTTCTTCTCAGGCCTCCGAGCTACAAAATGGTAGTATCTCGGATGATTTTTTGCCGAGGAAGGGACGTAACAACCTACAAAGACTTGAACTGGAAGGCCTGAGTGGTGGACAGCCTTCCATAACACTATAGCCCCTATTAGGATTCTTCAGGCATTAGGAGAGAGTTGGGAGGGGGTCAAATTAATGTAAGAGAGGATGGACCTGATAATGGGGTGAATGGGCAGACGGAATCCCAACTTGAACATATTCTCGTACAAATAGATCTCGCCTTCTCGGCCATGATAAGACCTCTCTTCCCTCAGAGGTTTCCTAAGTTTTATTGAGGGGCTGATAGAATACAGATATCTGAAGCAGAGAAGGTCTACATCAGTAATAGTACTCTCGTGCTCGGCCGCTTCAGAGACGTCGACATCGCTCTCAACCTCATCATCATCAAACTCAACATCGGCTGGAGCAGATGTTGATGGGTTACTCGGAAACCTCTGAGCGAACTCTGCCTCGGTGACGGCCGACAAAGGGATGGCGTCAATTGGTGGTGGAATGGCCACACTCGTCTCAAGAATCTCAACCTCCGAGGACGATCCTGAGGTGCTTGAGTGATTATGGGACGAGGCTCGGCTGGATACCTCGGCCTGATCAGGCCTAGGTGTGAAGTCCATGGCCTCTTGAAAGGAATCCACAGACATGGGGTCCGAGGTAGACAATTCAGACTCAGACATAGGTAGGGGATCAGTAGGAACCTCTGTCTGATAGAAGTTCTCCGGGGGGTCAGGATATACCACCTTTAGAGGTGGTGGAAATATGGGTCTAATGGGAAACTCTTGTGATCTACGAGCCTCCTCCTGTGCTCTTTCTATTTGCCTAATCTTTTCTAAAGTCTTCTCTCTAAGAGAGGGGAACTCCTCAAGAAGCTGATATAAGGGTCTGAGCATCAGAGGACGACACTACACTTAGGGGTTTTCCTAAACTCAAAAAATTACAAACAAGACTGGCTGATGAAGCAAAGGAATCTAAAGATCAAACTACTTAAATTTGGCAAGAAAAGCTCGCCTGAAATTATGGTGGTCTCGTCGGAAAGCTAAGAAACTCGCCGAAAAGTACGAAAATAAGGGTGCTTGCAGGAAAAATGAAGGAAAAAGTATGGTAAACCTTACCTGAGGATGAAATGGTAAGGAAGAGAGAAGAAGACGCGAGAAATCATCACCCAAATGCCTTGAACCAAGATCTTTCTAGAGAGAGAGAGCTGCAGAAACGATAGCGGCTGAAATGGAAGAAATGAAGAAGAAAGAAGGAAAGAAGGGTTCAAAACCCTTATATACTCAGGCACAACTCCCAAGGCCCATCATTGCCTTGGGAGCCCCAAAGGGCGGCTGACAGCACACGCCTACCAAGCAAGAATGTTCCATCATTGGACAAGTGTCAAGCAAGTATTGGCTTGTAATAGACAGGCCTTGGAGGTGTAGTAATCCCCTAGCCACTTGCTCTCACATATGACTAAGGGCTGGGGGGTGATTGATATTCCCCAAGTGTAACCTCGGCCAAGAGACACCAACCTCGGCCTAGATCATGGCCGACGTTGGATGAATCTTGGGCACACGATATCAGACCTCGACCATAGCAAGGTCGGCCAGGGTCGACACTACCATGAGCCTCTCCAAGGGACGTCACAAGGATCGACAACATTCTCGTATACCTTGGAATGGCAACCTTGTCCAGATGAAGGCCGAGCTCGCAGGAGGCCACCAGCTACCTCATCAGGCCACCAGTTCAACCTCGTCTCAGGCCGACCTTGCCCATTGTCTCGACCAGGATTAGGCCGAGACCCTCGGACAAAACATGTATCAAGACTCACCAACCTCGGCCTCACCAAGGCCGAGGTCATACCCCAGACGCGATAACCGAGCACCTACTGACATTTAGATAAGTACACGTGGACACAAGTCTGTTATAACAAGATTATTCCCCACACATGGGGAGAATATTACATCATCATTCTACATGTGACAGTGACAGATGGCACTCCCATATTGATGAGGTAACCACACACATGCTCATTGCATGCATGGGGGGTACATTACACCCCCTAGGTACTATATATAGAGGTCATCCTCTACCTTACAAAAGGATCCCATATCTTCAACCCTAGCTGAAACTCTGTCTAGATACACAGTAGAGAGAGAAAGCTTAAGAGATTGTATTCATAGCCATTAGAGCCTTATTGCAGTGAGATTATTCACACACACACAGTGAACGTAGGCCAATCTAGGCTGAACCACTTATATCCTGGTGTACTCTCCCCTTCTCCTCATCTCATTCTCTTTCCATCTACATAACTTTGCTGCCATTGCTGTTCTTAGATTGAGCTTAAAAACACCTTCTATGGTGGTGCTAATTCCAGCATCATCAATGACTCTTACGAACCCAAGATGGAGGATACTCTTTATCAAGAGTGAGGTTCACCACATCATTGTGAGAGACAATGGGATCATAACTAGGGCCACAAATAAGATTATCATCGACAAATGTTGCAGGAGAATGATCTTTAATAGTGACATTTATCGATTCCATAATATTTGAGCTTTTAAGGTTGTAAACTTTAGATGCTCGACTATTCGATGAATAACCTAAAAATATTCACTCTTCACTCCTACAGTCAAACTTTCCTAAGTGCTCTATATCACGAAGAATGTAGCAAGGACTCTCAAAGACTAAAAAATAAGAAAGGTTAGTCTTTTTCCCGATCCAAAATTCTATGGCATTTTAGTGGTGTGAGGAGGAAGATACACTCTATCACCGTGTGACATGCTGTGTTAATCGCCTTTGTTCGACATTGCCCAGGGACATTTCGACCAAGGAGAATAGACCTTACCATCTCATGTATGGTCCTGTTCTTCCTCTCAACAATGTCGTTATATTGAGGAGTACCTACTGCCGACAACTCATGTTTGATGCCTAATTCCTCACAAAACGTTTCAACACCAGTATCAATGAATTTCGTGCCATAATCGCTTATAATTTGATTTATGGAGATACTATGTTTTTTTTGAAACACGATATTTTGTTGTAAGAAACTCAACAACATTCGATTTTTTCCTAAGGAATCCCACAACAGAGTACCTCAAAAAATCGTCGACCATCACAAAGATATATAGTTTACCACCAAGGCACTCCGTACGCATGAGAACCATAAGATCCATGTGTATTAACTCTAATACACACGAGGTAGTGATTGTATTCAACTTATAATGTGGACTCTTGATTTGTTTTCCATATTGTCAAGGACCACAAACCAAAGAAGTTGGTTTTCGTAGAGATGGTAAGCTATGAAGTATGTCTTTCCTAATAAGACAATCAAAATCTCTATAGTTCGCATAACCTAGTCTTTGGTGAGAAAGGCCGATAGGGGGACCCTAGCACAATTATAAACGAATGAGTATTTTGGAGTAATACCATAATAGTTATCGAAAGTCCTCAAGTACTATCTTACCCGAATCATTGTAGACACGATATTCGAACTGGTTAAACTTAACCGTAAGATTTTCATCACATAATTGACTTATGCTAATCAAATTTTCTTTCAACCCATCAACGTAAAACACGTTGTCTAGATTTGGAACATAAAAATTTAAATGGTGCCCTATACCAACATGCTAGACCGACTTCCAACACCAAAAGTGACTTTACCTTCCTTACGATCCTCAAGTTTGGTAAAAAAGATTTGTCGCCTGTCATGTGCCTTTAAAAACCACTATCAAAGTACCATTGGTAGGTATTATGATCTTTAAGAGTAGTATGAACAATAAGAGTTTTTTTGTCATTTTCTTTCATAACCCAAGTAGGAGTGTAACGCGTAGACGTTTTCTTCCTTTTACTCTTTCTATCATTATCCCTAGCATTTGGTTTGGAAGAGATTCCATAGAGAGTAGACAACTTTCAAAACTCTCCCATTAACCCTTTCGAAGTATGAAAAATATATTTAACCCATTTTCTCAAGCTAGCCAGGTGGCAATAGTGGGATGTGGGAGTACGAGAATGAGAATCCCTCTCAAGATTGTAGCAAAATTCTCTAAGATGATTCGTTCTTTTACAATAAGTAAAAATATAGGGTTGAATGGTTTTCTTCTTATTGGTTTGTTTATGAGGATTCATCTTTGGTGGGTTCGATTTAAGAGTGTTTTTTTTGGATACAAACTTGGCAATGGGGATAAATTCAAATTTGAGAGTTTCACCCTCAACATATCATATAACCTTTATTTCTTGACAACCTTTCTCCAAAAACTAGAGGAAAGTTTGAGAAACAATTTCCTCACTCTCCCAAAATTATTTTCTAGAGTGACTTTTACATCCCAATAAGCCTCAAGATCTTTCTTGAGTAAGGAAATTTCGATTTTAAGCTTCTCATGAGCTTCTAAAGAATCAAAAGTTCATAAGAAAGATTTGCGAGTTTAGAAATCAATTCGTCCTTCTCTTTCACCACCAAAATAAGATTTCCAGACAAAGAAACTTTATTCCTCTCAAATTCTCTCACCAATGGGTCATTCTACTTTAAGGAAGCTGACTCCTTTCCAAGCGTCAACAACTTAATAGTCAATTTTTTATTCCTCTTTTGAATTTTAAAGGCCTCAGTGTAGAGCTAAAAATAAGCGGAGTAAAGATCACCTTCATCGACATCTCCATCACTGAAACCATTATAATTTTCACTATGTAGGTCCCTTATTTTATGTGCGAAAAGTGTTTTAAGGATGACAAAACAATTTTCTTTTTTGGAAAAATCTTTTTCCAATTTTTAATCCAGACCAAGTTGTGAACCAATTTTAACTTAACCAAATTTTATCTTGATTAATCCTAAATATTCATCTAGTGATTAAAGAAAATAAAATAAAGTAAAGAATACTCACAATGCAGGATGTACAAGAAAATCACTAAGGGAAAAAATCTCAGACGGTTTAAGCCAGACAATCACTATGAATGTGGATTTGCAATGAACAGACACGAGTCTTACTCAATGACTCGATCCCCACGAGACTAGATGCACTTCTGATCTTCAACCACTCCTCTCACAGTACCCACACAGAAAGTCCTTCCACGATGCTCGTCCACAACACACGCCTCCACGTATGTCTTGGTGTCCACCGATATGGCTTGTAACATCTACGATATTGAGTACGGATCTTTCGCTTATCCACCGCAAAACCCACTAATATTATTCAGACAAAACCTTCTTCTTGGTGCAATCAAGATCACTATAGCATATACTAATGAAAGCTAGAATCTTTGAAACTCTAAGGATGTGTTTAGATTTGGGAAACCTTAGAAAACATGTGCATAAAATGTTCTAGATTGTAAACTATTTTCACAAAATGCACCCACACGAAATCTGATGGAAACGCGCCATTAAATAATTTCCTAATGCGGCAGCTTATTCAAGAAAAACTGGCACATCGCTCGAACAAGATGGACATCTCGCTTGAATGAATGGTCCAGTCATTTGAACGACGCACGAATTAAACTCCAACTTAAATAATACTCGAATCCATCCTTACCAGATTAAAACGAAGTGTAAACTGTTTCAAACACTTTAAAAACATTTTAAAAAATATTTCCTTAATAAAATAACATCCTTAAACTTATAAAAATTAATTCCGAGTCCCATTAATATTACGCATTCGTACCTGAGTGATCTCATAATGCAATTAAACTTAAAGATGAATAAACTTGTACCAATTAAACCTTAGGCATAAATAATTTCTTGAAGCTTTGCAGCAACGTCTTCAGTAAACTTCAACACGTCATTGTCTGTGTGGGATCGTGACAATAAAAATCTCCATATGACTCAAACATGTTTTGTTCCGGGAATAAGTCGAAACTATACAATGGACTCAATTAATTTTTTTTGTCCTTACACACTATCTTTGGACTGATCATACCAAGAGTAGAAGTCATCATGCATAAGATTATCATCATATGTCACTGGCATAACTAGATGCAAACGCAGTAAAGTTGCGTTCTGGAGATGAATAGTTATCTGAATCATTTGATTCGATATCATTGTCGCTTAGAGTGGCATTGTCAACAATTTTATTTTTTTGTTGCTTCTTAAGCTTCGTGGCACATTTAAATGCTCTATGGCCACGACCTTCACACTCACAACATATCTTAGAATCATCTTTATAAGCAAATGAACTTGTTGGACAAGGATGGTAACAATAAAAAATTCTACTTTTGGATTTTTCAATTTATTAAATATTAAACCTTTAAATAAATACACCCAATTTTAAATGAAGTTATAGAAATAAACCAATTAAGACAATTTTATCTTTTTAACCTAAAACATACATCTAGGTGATAACAGATAAAATAAAGCAATCTCGCAAATTTACTACACTTTAGAATATTTTACAAGACAATCAACTTATGGAATACTTAGAATGATTAAGTATAATGCGTAGAGTCATCAAAACGTTCTAAAGAAAATGGCTCAATACAGAGTCATCCAGAGGTAGCGATTTACCATCGGTATCAACCGATTCAGCCTTCTTCTTCCTTCTTCAGTCGTGATCCCTCGGGTCACAAGATCAGTCATAGAGAATCCTCTCTACAAGTTGTATGCAAGATACAAAAACTTTCTAGGGTTTTAAAAGGATTCATAAAATATTTGGGGATGAAATGTTTGCGAATTAAAAGTATTTTAATAACCCAAAATATGAAAAACTTTGGCTCTGATTTTCTGTTTACATTTTTTCCAAAGTCCCAAGCAAAAAGGGTTGAAAAGAGGTATTTATAGACTTGAATTGAGTTTCGAGGCAACGTCTCATTCAAACGGAAATAAATGTCGTTTGAACGAGAATGAAAGTTCATTCGAATGAGGAAAGCAGACCATTCAAATAAAACAGGTAATTCATTCGAAGTCTACATCTAATGAGATTCCAATGAGTTGTTACTATAAAGCATTCCTGCCTCGTTAGAAGTTCGTTATAAGGGCATTCTAATGAAATCCCCTTTTAGTTCTAACGTGATTCTATCTCGTTAGAATGAGGCCAAAAAATAACATTTTATTTTTAAATCTATTAAAGATCCTCCCTTGATTTTTCTAAAAACACATCCCAAATATAATTATGAATAATTATGTACTCCTAAAAGTGTATACCTTCATGAGATGTAGAGGAGTATTGAACTTGGAGATGTTGGAGTTCGGTACGACGTGTTGGTGTGTGACAATTTGTAACGGGATACGCTAAACACACCAAAGTGCAAATTAAGTACAAATAAAAAGCCTAAGCTAAAATATTTTCTCTTAAAAATCTCCCATTTTGGATATTTCGGTACAAAACTAACCGAAACCAAAATTACAATAAAAAAATATCTATATGACAAAAAATCCTAATACCCTCCCAAACCCTAGAAATGGAATGACATAGTGAAACATTGTCTTCAATCTCATCTTTTTCTTCCCTTGGGCAACGTTGTCTTCATTGTTGTAATTTGTTCTTCTGTTAGACACCTACACACATGAAACAAAGAGATACCGTGATGCGTAAGTTTGAAATAAAAACTCCCCCATAAAACAAACTCCTCTGTAATTTGTTCTCCCCCTTTTTATCCAAAATAGACAAAGGAGTAGAATCTAAACATAAAAAGTAGAGCATCACAAATAAGAAGTAAGATATCATCACAAAGATATATAAATAACATATATGTAATGATAATCTCAAAGGCATCACCTGCTATTTTTGAAAATATAGAAACAAATTGGTAGAAAATTATTTGAGATTCTACATGTGAATATGGAATGAAATGGAGTTCTAAATATCTTAATTACGCATCCAATAGGTAGAAAAACTCATTTTGAGAATTTTTATAAATGAAAGAAACATACATTTTTTGGTTTTTTCATAAAAATATATATAAACATGTACAATCTATTTTAGGGGTTAAAAGATACCAATAAACACACACCCTAAACTAGCTAACGACCCGAACTCAATCGATGGAAACAACACAAATAGATTTCCTAATATTATCAAACCTAAGGCCATCTAGTGCTTTAGTAAAAATATCAGCGAATTGAAGATCGATAAAAACAAAGCTGAAGAATACGATTTTTTCTTCAACAAAGCCACAAATGAAACGCTCACGGATCCTGATATGCTTTGTTCTAGAATGAAGGACCGAATTATAAGAAAGGCGAATAACACTAGTTTTATCGTAGAATATGGTCATGGCGCCTTGGTCGATCCCATAATCTCCCAGCATGTTTTTCATCCATAAGAGTTTTGTGCAACATGTATTCGGCCTAAACCGTGGATAAAGATATCGAATTTTATTTCTTTCTCAACCGCTAAACTAAAGCACTACCAAAAAAAAATAACCCACCTGAGGTGATTTTACAACCATCTACATTTCCATCCTAATCGGCATCATAATAAGCCGATAAACGATCATCAGTATCAAAATAGTACCATAACCGATAATCTAAAGTGCCACTCACATATCTGATGATTCTTTTAAGCGCATGTAAATGAAACTCTTTTGGGGATGCCTGATACCTAGCACACACACCTACACTATAGGTAATATCGAGTCAACTAGAGGTTAGGTAAAGAAGACTACCTATCATACTCCTAAAGAGGGTTTGCTTAATAACCTTTCTCGATATATATTTGCAAAGCTTAGTCGTAGAACTCATCGATGTACGTGCATGCCTATCAGTGTCTAACCCAATTTTTTTCCCCAGATCTCTCGCATACTTAGATTGGGATATGAAAATCCCATGTTCTAATTGATGGACCTGAAAACCTAAGAAGAAAGTAATATTACTTACTATACTCATCTCGAACTCAGTAGCCATTTCCTTCACAAAACTATGAGTATCTTGGTCACAAGTGGAACCAAAGACTATGTCGTGGACATAGACTTATGCAATCAAAATGTCCCCCTTACTTTTATACACAAATAAGGTCACATCACCTCCCCTTATCACGAAGCCACGATCCAGGAGATAGGAAGTAAGCCTTTCATAACAAGCACGAGGAGCTTGCTTCAAACCGTATAGGGCTTTCTTAAGATAGAAGATATGATGGAGGAATTTTAGATCTTCAAAACCTTTCGGTTGTTCCCCAAATATCTACTCCTATAGAATGCAGTGACGGAAGGCACTTTAACATCCATCTTGAATTTAAGATGACATGCTATGGCTAGTAAAAGGCGAACATACTCTACCCGCTCAACATGAGCAAATGTCTCGTTAAGGCAACACCCGAAATTTGTGTCTAACCTTGGGAAACTAACCTAGCTTTGTTACAAACAATAATACCATTTTCATCCATTTTTTCTTATAAATCCACTTGGTACCAATGACATTAGCGTCGCTAGGTAGGGATGCTAATTCCCAGTCTCCATTCTTTTTAAATTGAAGAAACTCTTCTTACATGGCATTAATCGGATGTTCCCATCTGAGTGCTTCCTTAATGTTCTTAGGATCGATTTGAGATGTTTAGAAAAAATGACTAACCTTAGTTTCAAATTCATCACTAGTCCACCTTATTTGAGATCTCTAAAAATTTTCGTGGGGTCATGACTCTTACGAACCCAAGATGGAGGATACTCTTTATCAAGGGTGAGGTTCACCACATCATTGTGAGAGATAATGAGATCATAACTAGGGCCACAAATAAGATTATCATCGACAAATGTTACAGGAGAATCATCTTTAATAGTGACATTTATCGATTCCATAATATTTGAGCTTTTAAGGTTGTAAACCTTAGATGCTAGACTATTCGATGAATAACCTAAAAATATTCACTCTTCACTCCTACAGTCAAACTTTCCTAAGTGCTCTATATCACGAAGAATGTAGCAAGGACTCTCAAAGACTCAAAAATAAGAAAGGTTAGTCTTTTTCCCGATCCAAAATTCTATGGCATTTTAGTGGTGTGAGGATGAAGATACACTCTTTCACCGTGTGGCATGCTGTGCTAATCGCCTTTGTTCGACATTGCCCAGGGACATTTCGACCAAGCAGAATAGACCTTACCATCTCATGTATGGTCATGTTCTTCCTCTCAACAATTTCGTTATATTGAGGAGTACCTACTGCCGACAACTCATGTTTGATGCCTAATTCCTCACAAAATGTTCCAACACCAGTATCAATGAGTTTCGTGCCATTATTGCTTATAATTTGATTTATCGAGATACTATGTTTTTTTTAAACACGATATTTTGTTGTAAGAAACTCAACAACATTCGATTTTTTCCTAAGGAATCCCACAACAGAGTACCTCAAAAAATCGTCGACCATCACAAAGATATATAGTTTACCACCAAGGCACTCCGTACGCATGAGACCCATAAGCTCCATGTGTATTAACTCTAATACATAGGAGGTAGTGATTGTATTCAACTTATAATGTGGACTCTTGATTTGTTTTTCATATTGGCAAGGACCACAAACCAAAGAAGTTGGTTTTCGTAGAGATGGTAAGCTATGAAGTATGTCTTTCCTAATAAGACAATCAAATTCTCTATAGTTCGCATGACCTAGTCTTTGGTGAGAAAGGCCGATAGGGGGACCCTAGCACAATTATAAACGAATGAGTATTTTGGAGTAATACCATAATAGTTATCGAAAGTCCTCAAGTACTATCTTACCCGAATCATTGTAGACACGACATTCGGACTGGTTAAACTAAACCTTAAGATTTTCATCACATAATTGACTTATGCTAATCAAATTTTCTTTTAACCCATCAACGTAAAACACGTTGTCTAGATTTGGAACCCAAAAATTTAAATGGTGCCACATACCAACATGCTAGACCGACTTCCAACACCAAAAGTGACTTTACCTTCCTTACGATCCTCAAGTTTGGTAAAAAAAGATTTGTCGCCTGTCATGTGCCTTTAAAAAACACTATCAAAGTACCATTGGTAGGTATTATGATCTTTAAGAGTAGTATGAACAATAAGAGTTTTTTTGTCATTTTCTTTCACAACCCAAGTAGGAGTGTAACGCGTAGACGTTTCCTTCCTTTTCCTCTTTCTATCATTATTCCTAGCATTTGGTTTAGAAGAGATTCCATGGAGAGTAGACAACTTTCAAAACTCTCCCATTAACCCTTTCGAAGTATGAAAAAGATATTTAACCCATTTTCTCAAGCTAGCCAGGTGGCTATAGTGGGATGTGGGAGTACGAGAATGAGAATCCCTCTCAAGATTGTAGAGAAAATCTCTAAGATGATTCGTTCTTTTACAATAAGTAAAAACATAGGGTTGAATGGTTTTCTTCTTATTGGTTTGATTATGAGGATTCATCTTTGGTGGGTTCGATTTAAGAGAGTTTTTTTTCATACAAATTTGGCAATGGGGATAGATTCAGATTTGAGAGTTTCACCCTCATAACCTTTATTTCTTGACAACCTTGCTCCTAAAACTCGAGGAAAGTTTGAGAAACAATTTCCTCACTCTCCCAAAATTATTTTCTAGAGTGACTTTTACATCCCAAGAAGCCTCAAGATCTTTCTTGAGTAACGAAATTTTGATTTTAAGCTTCTCATGAGCTTCTAAAGAATCACAAGTTCATAAGAAAGATTTGCGACTTTAGAAATCAATTCGTCCTTCTCTTTCACCACCAAAATAAGATTTCCAGACAAAGAAAATTTATTCCTCTCAAATTATCTCACCAATGCATCATTCTACTTTAAGGAAGCTGACTCCTTTCCAAGTGTCAACACCTTAATAGTCAATTTTTTATTCCTCTTTTGAATTTTAAAGGCCTCAGTGTAGAGCTAAAAATAAGCGGAGTAAAGATCACCTTCATCGACATCTCCATCACTGAAACCATTATAATTTTCACTATGTAGGTCCCTTATTTTATGTGCGAAAAGTGTTTTAGGGATGACAAAACAATTTTCTTTTTACGAAAAATCTTTTTCCAATTTTTAATCCGGACCAAGTTGTGAACCAATTTTAACTTAACCAAATTTTATCTTGATTAATCCTAAACATTCATCTACAGATTAAATTAAATAAAATAAAGTAAAGAATACTCACAATGAAGGATGTACGAGAAAATCACTAAGGGAAAAAATCTCAGATGGTCTAAGCCAGAAAATCACTATGAATGTGGATTTGCAATGAACAGACACAAGTCTTACTCAATGACTCGATCCCCACGGGACTAGATACACTTATGATCTTCAACCACTCCTCTCACAGTACCCACACAGAAAGTCCTTCCACGATGCTCGTACACAACACACGCCTCCACGCATATCTTGGTGTCCACCGATATGGCTTTGATCATCTACGATATTGAGTACGGATCTTTCGCTTATCCACCGCAAAACCCACCAACATTCTTCAGACAAAACCTTCTTCTTGGTGCAATCAAGATCACTATAGCATATACTAATGAAAGCTAGAATCTTTGAAACTCTAAGGATGTGTTTAGATTTAGAAAACCTTAGAAAACATGTGCATAAAACGTTCTAAATTGTAAACCATTTTCACAAAATGCTCCCACACGAAATCTGATGGAAACGCGCCATTAAATAATTTCCTTAAGGCGGCAGCTTATTCAAGAAAAACTGGCACATCGCTCGAACAAGATGGACATCTCGCTTGAATGACTGGTCCAGTCATTTGAACGACGCGCGAATTAAACTCTAACTTAAATACTACTTGAATCCATCCTTATCAGATTAAAACGAAGTGTAAACTGTTTCAAACACTTTAAAAACATTTTAAAAAATATTTCCTTAATAAAATAACATCCTTAGACTTATAAAAATTAATTTTGAGTCCCATTAATATTACGCATTCGTACCTGAGTGATCTCATAATGCAATTAAACTTAAATATGAATAAACTTGCACCAATTAAACCTTAGGCATAAATAATTTCTTGAAGCTTTGCAACAATGTCTTAAGTAAACTTCGACACGTCATTGTCTGTGTGGGATCGTGACAATAAAAATCTCCATATGACTCAAACGTGTTTCGTTCGGGGAATAAGTCAAAACTATACAATGGACTCAATTAAAATTTTTGTCCTTACACACTATCTTTGGACTGATCATACCAAGAGTCGAAGTCATCATGCAGAAGATTATCATCATATGTTACTGGCATGACTAGATGCAAACGCAGTGAAGTTGCGTTCTGGAGATGAATAGTTATCCGAATCATTTGACTCGATGTCATTGTCGCTTAGTGTGGCATTGTCAATAATTTTTTTTTTATTGCTTCTTAAGCTTCGTGGCACATTTAAATGCTCTATGGCTACGACCTTCACACTCATAACATATCTTAGAATCATCGATATAAGAGCCTGAACTTGTCGGACAAGGATGGTAACAATAAAAAATTATACTTTTGGATTTTTCAATTTATTAAATATTGAACCTTTAAATAAATACACCCAATTTTAAATGAAGTTATAGAAATAAACCAATTAAGACAATTTTATCTTTTTAAGCTAAAACATACATCTAGGTGACAACAGATAAAATAAAGCAATCTCGCAAATTTGCTACACTTTAGAATATTTTACAAGACAATCAACTTATGGACTACTTAGAATGATTAAGTATAATGCGTAGAGTTATCAAAATGTTCTAAAGAAAATGGCTCAATACAGAGTCATCCAGAGGTAGCGATTTACCATCGGTATCAACCTATTCAGCCTTCTTCTTCCTTCTTCAGTCGTGATCCCTCGGGTCACAAGATCAGTCATAGAGAATCCTCTCTACAAGTTGTATGCAAGATACAAAAACTTTCTAGGGTTTTAAAAGGATTCATAAAATATTTGGGGATGAAATGTTTGCGAATTAAAAGTATTTTAATAACCCAAAATATGAAAAACTTTGGCTCTGATTTTCTGTTTACATTTTTTCCAAAGTCCCAAGCAAAAAGGGTTGAAAAGAGGTATTTATAGACTTGAATTGAGTTTCGAGGCAACGTCTCATTCAAACGGAAATAAATGTCGTTTGAACGAGAATGAAAGTTCATTCGAATGAGGAAAGCAGACCATTCAAATAAAACAGGTAATTCATTCGAAGTCTACATCTAATGAGATTCCAATGAGTTGTTACTATAAAGCATTCCTGCCTCGTTAGAAGTTCGTTATAAGGGCATTCTAATGAAATCCCCTTTTAGTTCTAACGTGATTCTATCTCGTTAGAATGAGGCCAAAAAATAACATTTTATTTTTAAATCTATTAAAGATCCTCCCTTGATTTTTCTAAAAACACATCCCAAATATAATTATGAATAATTATGAACTCCTAAAAGTGTATACCTTCATGAGATGTGGAGGAGTATTGAACTTGGAGATGTTGGAGTTCGGTACGACGTGTCGGTGTGTGATAATTTGTAATGGGATACGCCAAATACACCAAAGTGCAAATTAAATACAAATAAAAAGCCTAAGCTAAAATATTTTCTCTTAAAATCTCCCATTTTGGATATTCCGGTACAAAACTAACCGAAACCCAAATTACAATAAAAAAAACTTCTCTATGACAAAAAATCTTAATACCCTCCCAAACCCTAGAAATGGAATGACATAGTGAAACATTATCTTCAATCTCATCTTTTTCTTCACTTGGGCAAATTTTCTTCATTGGTGTAATTTGTTCTTCTATTAGAAACCTACACACATGAAACAAATAAATACCGTGATGCGTAAGTTTGAAATAAAAACTGCCCCATAAAACAAACTCCTCTGTAATTTGTTCTCCCCCTTTTTGTCCAAAATACACAAAGGAGTAGAATCTAAACATAAAAAGTAGAGCATCACAAATAAGAAGTAAGATATCATCACAAAGATATATAAATAACGTCTATGTAATGATAATCTCAAAGGCATCACCTGCTATTTTTGAAAAATTTCAAAATTTCTCAAGTATAAATTTTACAAATACAATACACCACATGACAACTCGAGCACAAATAATATGAATGATTAAGCACATGGAAAATACGGACTAAATGTAAACCGCAAACACTCAAAACACGATACCGTATACATTATATGCAAAATATACCATTGAAAATCTGGCACACATATATAGGTATAAACAACCATAAAACTTGACACAAATCACATAAGCTTTACACATTAGCATAATATCGATGTGCCTAAATATGTCGGATATGAATGGGTGTGAACTTGATACAAATGAATTATGACCTAAGCACTCAAATATGTTCAAGAATTTCTTATTGATTATAAAACTTTATCAACACTAAGTTTTATCCTCAAGTGACAAGTAAAATTGAACTTAATGAACAAACAAGCATAATGCACACGAGCCTAGAATATTGATGATTCTGGAAATCAATAGCTTTATTCATTGTGAAAACCCGTTGATCTTCAATTAAACACCCTTAAAAGATAAACATGTAATATGTTTTTTATTCGTTTCTTTTCTTGACTCTTTTGAAGTTATTTCTTGTTAAAGATCACACAATAAACTTATATTGGACTTTGAAATTTTTTCTGTTTTATCAGGCTCTTGCCAACGATGGCTTTCTGGCAAAGGAGATTTGCTCTTTTCATAGCCCTTTTTTGTGCACCATTATATTTTTCAATACAATTCAAACATTCTCACGGGCAATAATTCTTACATGCACAAATCCCCTATAGTCATATAAATATGTAGATGACAAAATTTATGGGTGAACATCTCACAAAGCTAAAATATACATGTGAAGTTTGTAAGTACATGTTTTTATAAATGTCAGTTATCAATTTAGTATGTCGTATACCAATACACCTTCTAAGGACGTTCAATATCAAATATTCATCGAGACGGATCCGAATATCAAGTTCTTCAACAATCAAGCCCAACAAGGATGAACTCGGTAAAATGTGTTTAAGTTCTATTTACATTTTATATTAAAAGTGTTGGGATATTTTTATGAAAGATAAAATATTTTTCCATTTATGAAAAATAGTTTTGAAAAGATTTTTAAATGATTTGAATCATAAAAAGTTTTGGATAAATGTTTTCAGATTCGTAAGAGTTTTGGTTTAAAGGTTTCTAAAGTTTTTAAAACTCTGCTGACGAATCTCGAGATTTTTGCTTGGTCGTTCAAACGAGATCAAAGATGGTTCGAACGACATTACAGTTCGTTCGAACGACAGATTTTATTCCTGACGCATCACCGCCTTAATTTTTATTATTTAAAGGGTGTCAGGCTATTGATTTTCGTGTGGAGAAAACACTGGTTTTAACAGAATACGATTTTTGAGTGTTTTGGTTTATTCTCCAACATTTTAAGAGTTCAATCTCTTGTTTTACAATTCACAAAATCCCAAGTACTTTAGTGTGAGTTGTTTTGTGGAACCCAAGAACATTAATTTGCTATTGTTCATACTTTATTGGGAGATCTCTACAACTGAGGGCTGCTTGCTATTGTGGAGTGAGTCTCTACAGAGTTTTATGACCTCACGTCATTAGGGAGTGTTCCGATATTCCTATGATGAAAATAGGACTGCGGTTCTTATGGAGATTCTGCGGTTGTTCCATTGCTGACGACATCGACCGACAACTACGAGTATTCGTATGCCACTTGTATTTTTGCTGTAATCCGATTGTAAATCATTCTTTTACAAAATACAGTGAAAATAAAAAGTTTTTTGCCCTTCGGGGATTTTTTCCTGAAATTTGGTTTCCTTTGCATGCTTATTACTTTATGATTTCATATCACTTTGATGCATGTGTTAGGACTAAATTAAAACTTGGGTTTCATTAAAACTTGTTTGATTAACACACAATTAAAAATGGTTTTATTTGAGAAGTCGCATTTATTCCGCTGTAGCACTCTCAAATTGTTATCAGAGCGGGTTACACTAATTTATCGCGTGATCCTCATTTTTGCACGCACTTTTGTGTCAAAGCCTGTTGCACTAAGTTATTGTGTTTGATCCCGTTTTTCTTAAAAATGGCTTTTGGAGGTGTTGATGATTTTCTATGTCAACTTTTTGAAATGTCTAATTGGAAAATTCCAACGAGCTCCTATTTTATATCTTCTATTGAAAACGAGCCTGAGAGGTGTTCGGGATGTGAGGGAATTGGTCACACGATAGATGAGTGTCTCACAAATTCAAGGAAGCAATTGAAAAAATTGACATCTCATGTTTCTACTCTTAGTGAGAGTGATTCGAAAGAAAAAGTTTTTTATGCTTCTAGGAGAGAGCTTCCCACCCGTGTGATTAGTGATGATAGTGAGGGTGATGGGAGTGAGGATGAGCGTGACTTCAAACGGCTTTCAATGATAGTTATGATGAAGCTTTGAAAATAAAGAAAGAAAATTTGAAATTGAAAGCTCAATTGCAAGCGAGTGCCTTAAAAAATGATAATGATATTTTTGGTTGAAGAACTTAAGGCATTAGAGAAAATTTTGAGAGAGAAGGTTGGATATGTCGAGGGTGAGAGAGATGATCTTCGAGGCGTGATGGAAGCTATAAAAAATGAGCTTCTTGAGTTTGAGGATTCTAGGCGCTTACTTGAATCTAGGATATGTGAACTTGAGAAAAGGTTGAGAGATTCGAGTAAGGTGAAATTTGATTTGGAGTCTAGGTCTAAAAAACTTGATAAGATTTTAGGCACTATTGAGATAAAAAATGATAGGGGTGGGTTTGGTTTTGAAAAACATGTTGCACCCATTCCTACACGTGTGAGAGAGCCTCCTAGGATTGTTAAGAAAGAGGAACCTAAGTTTATTAGGAAAGATCCCCCTAGGAACATTATGAGAGAGCCACCTAGGACATTTAGGAAAGCGCCACCTAGAAATTTGCGGAGAGGACCACTTTTAGGTAACACGCACCGTTCGATTTACACTTCCACACATTGCGGAAAGCGCACACATTGAGCTAAACAAGGTTAATAAAATAAACTCGTTTCCTATAACCCCCAAACCTTGTTACACATTGATTTGGGTTAGTAAATCGAATTTGGAGGCTTATGGTCTAATTGTTCATGACACTCATTTGCTTGCATGTGATTCAACCCATGTGAGATCTTTTGATTGATTGTGTTAATATTTGTCATACGCTAGTTGTGCCTCATGATATATTCGTACTAGTGTTATGACTCACTTTGTTGTAGTTTGAATTATTTTTTTTCTTATGATAGCTACTGTTTTGAATCTGTCAGCATCTTTCAGGCATCCTTTTCTGGATATTTCTTCACCGAGCAACATTGCATGACATTTTAGGTAAATTGTGAAAATTTGATATCTCGTTCGAACGAGATTTTATGTCGCGCGAAACACTTCTTGCGAGATGCCTTATCGTTCGAATGACATATTGTATCGTTCGAGCGACCTCTGGAGAATTTTTTTTTCACTATTTATAGTACCCTGTGTTCATTGGTTACATTATTAGTATGGCTGGTTGCTTCTGGAACAGTTTATATGCGGTTATTCCTGTTTTCCATGGTTTAATTACTAATACTGCTTTGTTTGTTTAATCACACCTGCTTTGACTAATGATTCATTTGTGTGATTTATGTTTGCTAGAATAGGATGATTTATATGCCGATATTGTGCCTATTGCTAGTATTTACCATGTTGGTATTTATGGTTTTCATTTTTTGATATATTTTTTGAAAAATCAAAAATATTTTCGATTTTGAAAATTTTTGAAAAAGACAAAAAGATTTTTGTATTTTGTTTTACACCGTATATGAATGAACATTTAGGATGACCACGTTACATTCTCATTTCATTCATCTATGTGACAATTTAATAGTGTTTTAAGACAATATATCATGTCATCGATGTGCTTTACAATGTTTAGTGTCATTAAGATGCTATAGTTTATACTTCCTACATGTTTGACTCATGATTTCCTTTATAGCACACGTGCATGAATTTGTTTGATTATTGTATTGTCTATCAGATGTTGATCGAGTGTTTTCATATCAATCCTGTCCTTAAAACGAAGCCAAGTGCAATAATATGAGAGTAATAAAAGTAGTGCATATAAAAACCATTGTCCGTGACCATTTTTTTTGGACCTAAAAAAGTAAGGAATTATAAATTATCTGGGGTCCAATAAGGTTTGAAAAGAGCCGAAAAAAATTGAATGGAAATAAAAAGAATATTATGCCAATAATGGGTCAATAAGTTTTCTCTAAGTTGAGAATTTCGTACCTCATTAGATATAAAAACCTATATTATTTTATATGAGGAAGTTTTGGTTGAAAAGTAATCAATGGGTTTGCACGTCCTTTGAAACATTCTCGAAACGACACTAAATTATTTTGGACGTTATTGGTATGAAAATCACTTAGGCTTTGATTTATTGATTTGATTTAGTCGATATCATCTAAATTCAACAACTTTACACCTAAGGATATTTTTGATGTTCAATCGATAGGAGTACACTTATGTATCGTTCACATATGCTTGATTGAGTTTTATTACATATTGAATTTTTTCACACACATTCATTCCATATCCCCAATTTGGTTATCTTAGTAAAAATTCATGGTGTGTGACTTTTGTAAACATTATTTTTGCATCTTTATATGAAAAATTGAAAAGTTCAAAAATAGTTTGTGGATATTTTGAGCAATTCCTCTACACGCACGTAGTTTGATCCATGTTTGCACTTACTTGTCGTGACAACTCCATGCTTTATTTTATTTATTCTTTTACTTATCTATTTCAGACAAATAAAAAGGGGGAGAACGAATTATGATTTTATAGGGGTGTTTTGCATTATGGGGGACATTTGATTATATTGATTAATTTATTCTTATATCATTTAAAACTCGATACGTCACGAACGTATTTGCTTTGTCTCATGTGTGTAGGTACAAAGTTAGAATTTATTGGATTGCACACCCTGATGAGAAAAGCTTTGAGATTTGATGTTGAAGATTTTTTGAAGAGAAAGTTCTAGTCCTACATGTTTACTACCTTTTCACTTTTGGGTTCATGGGAGGGTGTTAGATTTGTTTAGGCATTTTGATTTGATAATTAAGATTATTTTTATTTTGTACCCGCATAAGACATAGGGGGACATTTGTAAGGACATATTTTTATAAATGTCCGTTATCAATTTAGTATGTCGTATAACAATACACCGTCGAAGAACGTTCAAGATCAAATATGCATCGAGACGGATACGAATATCAAGTTCTTCTACATTCAAGCCTAACAAGGATGAATTTGGTAAAATGTGTTTAAGTTCCATTTATATTTTACATTAAAAGTGTTGGGGTATTTTTACGAAAGATAAATATTTTTCCATTTATGAAAAATAATTTTGAAAAGATTTTTAAATGATTTTAATCATAAAAAGTTTTGGATAAATATTTTCAGATTCGTAAGAGTTTTTGTTTTAAGGTTTCCAAAGTTTTTAAAACTCTGCTGACGAATCTCGAGATTTGTTCTTGGTCATTTAAACGAGATAAGATCTCGTTCGAACGAGATCAGAAATGGTTCGAACAACATTACAGTTCGTTCTAGCGACATAGTTTATTCCTGACACATCACCTCCTTGATTTTTAGTATTTAAAGGGTGTCAGGCTTTTGATTTTCCTGTGGAAAAAACACCGATTTTAACAGAATACGATTTTTGAGTGTTTTGGTTTTTTCTCCAACATTTTAAGAGTTCAATCTCTTGTTTTACAATTCACAAAATCCCAAGTACTTTAGTGTGAGTTGTTTTGTGGAACCCAAGAACATTAATTTGCTATTGTTCATACTTTGTTGGGAGATCTCTACAACTGAGGGATACGTGCTATTGTGGAGTGAGTCTCTACAGAGTTTTATGACCTCATGTCATTAGGGAGTGTAGCGATATTCCTGGGCTGAAAATAGGACTGCGGTTCTTATGGAGATTCTGCGGTTGTTCCATTGCTGACGACATCGACCGACAACTACGAGTATTCGTATGCCACTTGTATTTTTGCTGTAATCCGATTGTAAATCATTCTTTTACAAATTACAGTGAAAATAAAAAGTTTTTTGCCCTTCGGGGATTTTTTCCTGAAATTTGGTTTCCTTTGCATGCTTATTACTTTATGATTTCATATCACTTTGATGCATGTGTTAGGACCAAGGTTCTAAAAAATGCGGGGCGTGATCGAGGCGTGCAGGCCAAGCCTTAAGCCTTAGAAGCCTAGGCGGGCCTTGGCGTAAAAAGGCGTGAAAAGGCGTTTAGGTCTTTTTAATATATTTTAATATTTTTTAACCATAACAAGGCTATTAAAATACTAAAATTGTACACATCATAAAAATATGTCTGAATATTTGCAAATAAAAATACTATTTGATTATTTTGGATGAGATAATGGTCTGGTTTGCAAAAAAATCTTTAAAAGGCGATATCGTTTCGCTAAAGCATTGTTGTTTTTAGAGAAAAAGTATGCCTTAAGGATTTTACCAAGCATAAGGCGTCAAAATATTAAGGCGGGGCGTTTCTCTCAAGCCTCAAGCCTAGGCGTGCCTAGGCGGGTTTTTTAGAACAGTGGTTAGGACTAAATTAAAACTTGGGTTTCATTAAAACTTGTTTGATTAACACACAATTAAAAATGGTTTTATTTGAGAAGTCGCATTTATTCCGCTGTAGCACTCTCAAATTGTTATCAGAGCGGGTTACACTAATCTATCGCGTGATCCTCATTTTTGCACGCACTTTTGTGTCAAAACCTGTTGCACTAAGTTATTGTGTTTGATCCCGTTTTTCTTAAAAATGGCTTTTGGAGGTGTTGATGATTTTCTATGTCAACTTTTTGAAATGTCTAATTGGAAAATTCCAACGAGCTCCTATTTTATATCTTCTATTGAAAACGAGCCTGAGAGGTGTTCGGGATGTGAGGGAATTGGTCACACGATAGATGAGTGTCTCACAAATTCAAGGAAGCAATTGAAAAAATTGACATCTCATGTTTCTACTCTTAGTGAGAGTGATTCGAAAGAAAAAGTTTTTTATGCTTCTAGGCGAGAGCTTCCCACCCGTGTGATTAGTGATGATAGTGAGGGTGACGGGAGTGAGGATGAGCGTGACTTGCAAACGGCTTTCAAGAGTTTAACTTCTTGTTTTACAATTCACAAAATCCCAAGTACTTTAGTGTGAGTTGTTTTGTGGAACTCAAGAACATTACTTTGCTATTGTTCATACTTTATTGGGAGATCTCTACAACCGAGGGCTACGTGCTATTGTGGAGTGAGTATCTACGAAATTTTATGACTGCGCATCATTAAGGAGTGCTACGGTATTCCTGGGCTGAAGATAGGACTGCGGTTCTTGTGGATCTTTTGCGGTTGTTCCATTGATGACGACATCGACCGACACCCGCGGGTATTTATATGTCACTTGTATTTTCGCTGTAATCCGATTGTAAACCATTCTTTTACAAATTATAGTGAAAATAAAAATGTTTTTGCCCTTCGGGGATTTTTTTCTGAAATTTGGTTTCCTTTGCATGGTTATTTCTTAATGATTTCATATCACTTAGATGCTGTGTTAGGACTAAATTAAAACTTGGATTTCATTAAAAATGGTTTGATTAACACACAATTAAAATTGGTTTCATTTGAGAAGTCTCATTTATTCCGCTGTAGCACTCTCAAAGTTAACGTTAAAACAGCTCATGCATGTGTGTGCGGAGGCATATACAAAGCCGAATCCATTAGGCCAATCAAGTTCGAAACAACTCCATGAAAGTATGGTTAAGAACAATCTAAGCATCTACAATCATAACCAAATGTCCTACCCACATGGAAAGTACAAAGTGAATTTATTCAAACACACCAATATGCCACACCAAATGTGTAAAACTAAAATACACAAAAACCAAAAATCTTTTTGAGTTTTTCTAAATTTTTTCAAAAGAAGAATACGAATTTTTAACTTTATGAAAACGAACTCTAACCCAAAAAACAAACAAAATATTTTTTGTATTTTTTCAATATAACTCAATAAAATAAAAAATGTAATACAAAAGATACACATGTCATAACACTAGCAAAGAATATATCATGAAGCACAAACTAGAGTATGTAGAACAACGTCATGCAATCAATCACCCATAAGATATAGTGAGAGTGCACTGTCTTAATCTTAATGGATTATTTATATAATTAAATATCCAATTTTCATATTTTTTTATCCTAATAAATGCTTCTATATGATAGATAAGATAAAGTGAAACATGCAGGCAAACAAGGCATATTGAGGAAAAAACTCCTTTTGGGTAAAACCTTTATTTTCAGCAGTTTAAAAAGTTCATAAGACTATCAACTTACTTACTACTTGACAACCGCCACAAGTATAATGCGCAGTGCCTTTGAAAATATCTAAAGAATACTACTCGGTGAGGAGTAGTCCACATGCGGTCTTCCATACTCGGTATCTATCGATCAGCCTTTGTCTTCAGTAATGATCCCCTCGAGAATCATAATGCCCTGTCGTAAAGAAAATATCTCCACAAGAGTTGTGTATACAAGGATACAAACTATAGTGTTTAAACTGATTCACTCAAATATATTTTGGGGATGGGATTTGTTAATAAAAAAGGGTTTCTAAACTCAAAATGTTCATTTTTTTTGCAAAATATGTGTAGAAACAATTCTGGCAAATGTCTTAAAAAATCTGACACGAAACAGGTATTTATATGACGTTCAAAACTTTTGAGGCGGTGGTTTGTTTAAACGAAAATGAGGATCCTTAAAATGAGAATAGCAACTCATTTGAACAAAACAACTATGTCGTTTGAACCAGCTTCAAACGACCTAAAACAGTACACCCTTATCCGATACACGAATGATATAAACTTCAGACGAGACTTTGAACGAAACTGAGATCTCGTTAGAACGAGAATCCGGTCTTGTTTGAACGAGATGCGCAAACTTTAAAAAAAATTTAAATAAAGAAAAAATGCCTCGATTTAAAAAAAATCCTTTCTCAGTTTTAATAAAAATAAATATCCGAAAATAAATTCAAGGAATAAATTTATACACTTAATAGCATTATAATTTTATAGTGTGGAGATGTTTGAAAGTTAAAGATGTTGGAGATTCAGTCTTCATGTTGCTCGAGTCGAATGGTAACGGGATACGCTAAAATCTATGTAAGCCTAAGCTATTTGAGGAATGATATAAAATGTTTTCTTACATATAGCATGTGAAGAGTCATGTGCAAGCACACGAGAATCAACTAGTCTATTATCTAGAGCCTCCAAAATAGATTTACTAACCCAAATAGATGTATACAAAATGCGTCGAGTTTTATGAACTAAGGGGACACTTGACTTAAACTTCCAAGGGTATTTTTTAAGATTATAGCAAAAAGACCTAAGTTGACCTTTTCTACCACAATGTGTGCACGTGTAAATGCAACACGAAACGAGACCTTCGAGTTGACATTTTTTAATACCCTGGGATGTGGTTGACCTTATGAAATAAACAATGGTCTTGGCTTTCGCAACCTAAGCATTAGAATCAGAGAAACCAAAACATCACTACCAACACTACTCGAGTATTTTAAATCACCTTTTAACTTCAAATTTTAGACTCAAGCAAATAATTAGACTCCTCAAGTTTTAGAGACTCCTTCTTCAAATTTTCAATCATACCTAGAAGGTTTTTTAACTCCCCCTAAATGCAAGAAAATTTATCCCTAAGATTCTTCTCACGTGCTCTCAAATCATTAATCAATTTATCATTATCCTCATTAGCACGTGAACACACGCTAGAAATTTTAAAGTCCTTTAATTCTCTCTATAAAAACCGAACTCTATCGTCACTCTTTTTTGGACACTTATAAATTTTTAAAATCAGGGTCCATGTCCACAAGCTTCCCACGAAAGAAATCTCTTTGAGTTTGAACTGTTGGCAAAAGTTCCATAGCAGCCTTGAAACGATAATTTCTTTTTCAAGAATTTTTATTCTTTTACCAAACTTCAAATTCAAATGATTTAATTTTTTAGCACGGTTATGAAGCTCATTAAACTCCTCTCGAATATCAAAATCATCATCACAAAATATATCGGATAACTTATCACTACCGGAATCCATCGAGAAAACAAACTCAAGAGGGAAGAAAAAATGACTACCCTAATAAGGATCTACACAATAAATTACGGCAACCCGCTTTAATACCAATTGTAAATGCATGAACACGCTTGACAAGGATGGCCACAATAAAAAATTCTATTTTATATTTTTTAAATTTATTAAAGATTGGACCTGTAAATAAATACACCCAATTTCAAATCTAGTTGTATCAATAAACCAATTAAGCCAATTTTATCTTTTTAACCTAAAACATACATCAAGATGATAGAAGATAAAATAAACCAATCTAGCATATTTACTACGCATGCAATCAACACACTGAATGAGGAAAAATTCATTTTCAGGGCAAAACCTATATTCAACACTTTAGAATGTTTTACAAGACAATCGGATTGTATACTACTTAGACTAATTAAGTATAACGTGCAGAGTCTGCAAAACTTTCTAAAGAAAATGGCTCAGTCCAAAGTGATCTAAAGGTAGCAGTCTACCCTCGTTATCCACCAATTCATCCTTCTTCATCCTTCTTCGGCCGTGAACCATCGGGTCACAAGATCAGCCGTAGAGAATCCTCTCTACAATGTGTATGTAAGATAAAAAAACTTTCTAGGGTTTCAAAAGGATTCACAAAATATTTGATAATGTAAAGTTTGTGAATCAAAAGTGTTTTAATAACACAATATATGAAAAACTTTGGCTTTCATTTTTTGTTCACTTTTTTCCAATGTCCCATGCAAAAAGGGTTCAAAATAGGTATTTATAGACCTTCCATGAATTTTGAGGAAACGACTTATTCAAACGAAAATAAAGGTCGTTTGAACGAGAATGAAAGTTCATTCGAACGAGTAAAGAATGTCGTTCAAATGAAATAGATAATTTGTTCGAAGTCTACATCAAACGAGCTTCTAATGAGTTATCATTATAAAGCAGTCCCGCCTCGTTAGAAGTTCATTAGAAGGGCATCCTAATGAAATCCCCTTTTCGTTCGAACGAGATTCCATCTCGATAGAATGAGGCTAAAAAATAAAATTTTATATTTTAAAGCTTTTAAAAATACACCTCGTTTTTTGTAAAAACACATCCCAAATATAATTATGAATAATTATGAAGTCCTAAAATTTTTGTACCTTCATGAGATGTAGATGAGTCTTGAGCTTGGAGATGTTGGAGTTCAGTTCGGTGTGTCGGTGCGTGGCAGTTTGGAACGAGATACGCCAAATATGCCAAAGTGCAAATTAAATACAAATAAAAATCCTAAGCTAAAGTATTTGCTCTTACAATCTTTTTTTTCTTAAAGTCACGATCATTGAAATTCTTACTTGCGTTACTATACTTATTTTTCTAAAATTTTTGTTTATCAAATTTTGAATTTTATTTCTTAAACTTGAGGAATTCTTTAAATTTCGGTGCGAATAAGTCCATGGAGTCAGGGTCGAGGTCCGACTCATCAGACTCAATTTTAAGACAATGCCTTTTTCTTTATTCTTCTTAGATTGAGTAAACATGTCAAGTTTGTAGTTTTAAAGATCACTAATAAGCTCTTCAAGTCTCATTATGTCGGTGTTTTCCAAGAATTCAAGACAATGACTTCCGGGTTAAACCTTTCAGGTATGCAACTTAAGATTTTCTTCACAACCCAAGTTTCGAGAATTCTTTCTCCCAAATTGAATGGGGAGTTTACGATGTCTATGAAACAAGCATAAAACTCATCAAACGTTTCACCCTCACTCATACGGGTGGTTTCAAATTGGGTAGTTAAATTTTAAAGCTTAGAAGCTTTCACAACATTTTTTCCTTCATGCGTAAGTTGGAATATGCCAAAATCCTCCTTATATGTTTCACACATCATGAATCGGCGAAACTCCTCAGGTGAGACTTCTCTAAACAAAGCGTTGAGACCATAAGAATTATAATTACAAAGTTTATGTTCGTCCTCGCACCAACTTTCAACCTGTTTAGGACAATACGCTCACCTACAATTGTTGTGGGTGAAGGCCACCCTCTAAATACCGCCATCCACACTCTCTCATCTATAGACTTAAGTGAAAATTTCATATGGGCTTTCCAATATGTATAATTTGACCAGTCAAACATCAATAACCTACTTATTGAATGCGCATATAAAATATCTCAGAAAATGCCTAAACAACTTATAGACATCTTCTCTGATATCAATTGAAATGACTGATTTTCTTCTTAAGAATCAATTAATTAAGTAATTACCCAGATTGCAAAATATAGTCTAAGCCATTCTAAACCTGCTAGTCAATTAATTACGAATTCTAATCTTGATTAACTTAATTACTAAGTTTGCATGCAATATTGGTTTTGATAATAATAAGAAGCACAATCACACTAGACAATGATGTACGAGGAACTAATGGGAAAAACCTCAGAAGACAAGGCCTAGAAAAATTCACTAAAATTAAGATTTTACACAACTCACAAAAGACTTACAACACTTGATTCCTCTAGCTTATGCTGATGAATGTCTTCACTCCTTCTCTTATAGCAACCGTGCAATCTATCAACAAATTCACAGTAACTTCGTGCCTCGAAATCCTTAGATAACCTCAACCATCACCCACAGTGCAGAATCCACCGCACAATCCAAGATATATGAAGAAAGAGTTTGTGGGTTTGAAATATGAAAGCTAAATCATGAATGATGAAAGATAACATTGAGAGATTTTTACAAAACAAAATTAGGCTTTAAAATTCATGAAAAGGCACACTTAAAAAGTGCTTTCATGCCCTCCTTATATAGGAGAAGGAATATGGAATAATGGGGTAATGGGAGAGTGGGGGAAAAAACTCTCAAAAAATGAATTTTTTGAAAAATGCACCGACTCATTTGAACCACTTGGCATCTCGTTTTCAACATCAAACTTATTCAATTATTCCAAAACTTGTGCAAATAGTTTCAACAGTGGAGGCTTGATATAAACCTTGACATAGAAAGTCACTTTCTCCTTACGAAATTTATGTCGTGATGGTAACGATTGATGATGACCCTAATAACAATACTTATGACCATTCTTCAGCGTGTGGCTTGATGGTCCTAGTTTCAGTAAGGACAAACATATTCAATTTTTTTAATCCATCTATATAACATGGCTTATGTTGGAAAATCACTAATTTTCCATAAAAGAACTACATGTAGATGGAAAACCTATTTTGTTGATGCAACATAAGTAGGTATACCGTCCATCCACAAATCTTTAATCAATCTTATCACCAGGTCAGTTTGTCAATAAGAACACTGAGAATTTTATGGGATTGATTCATACATAACCATGGGGGCAAGTTGAAAATTATTAGCGCAACATGACAAGTTTTGTGAGAAATTCTCATATTACCAAACGGATTTATCAGTTGCTAACCCAAGCCTAGAATTTTGGCAATCATTTACAAAAGATGATATAAGTTTATAAAATGTTTCCCACACTGGAGAGTCTGCAGGATACCTCATCACTTCGTTTGTCAACATTAAATATCACTATTAGAGCGTTATGTGAGGACCAGAACAATCTCTTTAATCTTGGTTTTAAAGGAAAACACCTTGCCTTTTTCGCTGATGATACCAAAAATGGTACCACCAGGTCACAATGATAATGAGTTCAAATAGGTATAACAATGGCAGAAAATAAGTAATATAACAGTAAGAGAATGAGATGAGGTAAGGAGGGATTGGATCACCAAAATTAAGCGGTTCAGCCAAATTATGGCCTACGTCCACTGTGCAGTATGTGTACCACTAAATGAGGCTCTAATAGCCTAAATATACAAGAACTCAAGCTTTCTCTTTCTTATAGTGAGTTTGACAGAGTTTTAGTAGGGTTTCTCCTATATCCTCCGAACAAGAGGTAGAAGACAAATATTTATAGTGCTTATGGGGTGTAATGATGAAGGCTTCCAATAGGATGATGACAGCTGTCCATATCACATGTAACTAATAATGATGAAATATTCCCTCACGTGAGGGGATAATTTGGTTGTAAAAGAATTGCCCACGTAAGACACGCCACCTTGGAACCTTCTACTGCTCTACTGTTTGGTGTCGTCTGCAGAGGTATCGATCGAAGGGCTCTGGCCGAGGTGGACTAAGAAGGTCATTTCCTGGTGTCAATGGGAGCAGAGGAAAAAAAATGTCCTTGCTGATGAAATGTTCCCTTGAGGTCTCAAACTATTGGATGGATGAGTTTATGAGTATGAGGTCGACCCTAGTTTGGATAAGTCTTGGAAACGTCTTGTGGGTTCATTGTGAAAGCTCAACTACTAGTGATAGAGGCCCTCATCATAACACGAGGTCATACTTGGTCATATAAATTACCCCTAGCCCTCATCATTTATGTAAAGAGGTGGCTAGCGAATAGAGTCGAACTAGTCCTCTGATGGGACATTTTTGGCGTGTTGTTTGGATACAACTTGATGGATAAGTGAGTGACACATGTCAATGTTCTGGTTGGGTAGCGTCTGTCCCAAAACTGATTCGATGGCTGGGCTCTTAGGGCTTTGTGCCCCAAATGATGAGTTTTGGGAATTCCTGTATAGCCATTTCGAGAACTTAAATACTGTCTTAAATTTTTAGCCCGCTATTTCCTTCTCTCTCTAAAACTCCATTTTCCTTATGTACCCTTTCCTTCTTCGTTCCAGCAAACTTCAACCATTCCTTAGGTTTTTCCGGTTGCATCTGTCCTCAGGTAACTTTCTTTTACTTCTTCCTTTTTTCATTTCATTGTAATAACTACGTTTTAGCATCTTCAGTGTTTTCGATGGGTTTTTGGTTTTTTGATAATTGTTTTGGGAGGAATTAGGCCAAAATCACCCACATAGGGTTACTTTAGAAAGCTTTTAAGGGTTTACCTACCATTATTGGCTTTTTTTGGTGATCTTCGATCATTTTCTCTGGCTAGTTGCAAATGTCGTGTTTTTGGTGTTCTTCATTAAAACTGGTTCATCTTCCTTTGTTTGATATTTGGTCCACTAGGAGTCAAAGTTGCAAGTTGTTTGCTCTTTTTTTTTCCTGTTTTCATACAAGTTGAGTCTCGTCCTGTTAATGTTAAGACGGTTATATAAGTTAGTCGAGGAGTTTCCCAGCCTAAGAGAGAAGTACTTTTAACAAATCAGGAGGGTAAAGTCTGAGGAAGCCGAGAGTCGTAAGACTGAGGCCTTTCCCATTCATCAAATTTATCCAACCCTTAGCTGTGATATACCCCAAAGTTATTGAGCCTTGTGACCCCATGTCTACCCCTCAACAAGATGAGAGTGTTGATTCATATTAGGAAGCCATGGAATATTCCGCATCCGAAGTCAAGGGGTTTGATATGGACGAGGCTTCCTCTCATGTATCATCATCCCAAGAGGCCGAGACATCGGTTCAATCTGACTCTATTCAGATACTTGAGCCTAATGTAGCGATCCCTCTTTTAATAAACATAATTCCTCTCTTGACTGCAGCTGGGGCTGAGTTTGCATAAAGATTTCCTAGTGGTGACCCTTCCAATCCTCAAGTCAAGGCACCAAAAGATAGTGGTGAGGAGAGTGAACTTGACACATCTGTTGTTGAAGAATATAAGAGCACTGTGTCTAAAGTTGACCTCTTGGTCTGGAGGCATCTCTACGGCATAGATTCTTCTATCTCCATGAGGAAGCCTCTTAAGGAGAGATAGCTTTTCATGCCCTAGAGGGTGAAGTCTATGTTTATGAGAAAATGTTTAAGGTTAGCATCTGCTTGCCTAGTCACCCTACTATTTGAGATATTTTGGCCCATCTAAAACTTGCCCCCTCTTAGTTTTCTCTGAATGCATGGAGGGTTATCCTTGGATTCATTACCCTTTGGAAAGGTTGTCCATCAAACCGACCCTCCAGTTAAAATATTCCTTGCTTGCTATACATCTTCGTCTTCCATGACTCTTCCTGGTTATTATCATCTCGTAGCTAGGAAGTATGAGAAGAAGGTCTTGATGGTTACCCAAACTTTAAACCACAATTGGAAACCCCACTACTTCTTTATCTTCGGGGCTTAGGAATTTGGTCCTAAGCAAGCCTGTGGGACCTCTGAGCCCAGGACCCCTATGAGGTGGGCCAAAGTCTCTACATTAGCTAAACTTGATCCGGGATGGAACCCTGAGGCCTTTGAAAAGATTAATAAGCTTTGTAAACAAAGGGTAAATGGTCGTCTCGTAAAGTTTGAGCATTTAATGTCTCCGTATTATTTGGCTCAGACAAGTCTGAGGGCTGACTCCCTAGTCGAGCTACGTAAGTAATTATCCTTGCCAACTATTGTCTCATACTTTGCAATTTCCCATGAATAACTCTGAGGTTTACGTTATGCAGATCATATAGAAGATATATCAGATAAATTTTAGAACATGGTAGCACCCAACTTGAGCAATCTCATCAATGAGCACAAAAAACTGACCCCCCTATTGCTCAGACCAACAAGTCCACTGTAGGAGGTCCCAACATAATCGATGATGCTAGGAAGAAAAGAAAAGGCTTAGCCGATGACACCGTCACCACTCGTCCCTCAAAGCAGGGTCATTCTGATCAGGCAATTCCGATCTTAAGTGGCAAAGCTCTGGATGCTCGTCTGCCGCAACTAAAAATTAATGACGAGAGTGTCATTGGCCATGGCAAGAAATCTGTAGATGGAACTGGCTCTCTCGTCTCTGAGGTCGACAGGCATTTCCTTCAGGCAATGGACGTCTCTTTGTTAACTGAATTTACTATTCATAGGGTTGTTCAGGTACTTTTTAAAAACTTTTTGTGTGTAGTCTCTTCCTTATTTATGTCTCGTATTGACTTGTCTCCCCCTTATTTTATAGGGTGTAGTCTCTCTTCACCGTATAGGAGACTAAATCAATAAGATGTTACCCATAATTCAAAAGGGAAGATACACTAAATATATGGATAATAATCTGAGGGAAGAGCTTTAAACGGCTAAGTTGGCCCTGTAGGAGGCGACAAATCAGGTTACCAACTTGAAAATTGAGCATGACAACACTCTGAAGCCCCTGGCCGAGAGTTAATAGGTCAAAATTGATGCCACAGTTGGGGATGCCTTGGACAAGGCTAAGGCTCAAGCTATAGCCGACTTCAAAGAATCTAATGAATTTGGAGGTTATGCCTTCGAATATCTCGAACGGGGCATCAAGACTATAGTTTGATGGGCCATTTTAAAGCATGCTGAGGCTGGGACTCTGTCTCCTGATGACTTTTTAGGCCTTGACTTCAACGATCCCCTCCTTGAAACTTCCCTATCCGAGGTTGAAAATCCTGCTAACCCTATGGAGGCCAACCCTATTGAGGTCACATAAACTAGTGATAATGTAGCCAAGTTGGGTCTTAATGATGATGGGGCAGAGACTACTAATGCTGGGGTTGATGGAGAAACTCAGGCAGGTGGTGATGGGAGTTTTTAGCCTTGATCTATTTTAACTTTTTATTTTTAGTTTTTTCTGCGACAACCAACTTTTCATGGCTTTGTACTTTTTTTATACTGAACATTTGTAATCCCTTTTAGTAATGGAATGAAATTTTTGTTTCTATCATTCTCTGTGTTGTGCTTGCTTTGATATTTCCCTTAGTAGCATTATTTGAATTGATACAAGTCTTGTTTACGCTTTCACCAACTTAATGTTTTCTAAGGAATATGATTCACAATTTTGAATCCACCAAATTATGGTGTTTTATCATAAGTACCCTCTCATCATTTTAAGAGTGCGTGGATGAGTTGTTGTCTTATCCATGCACTGCCATTTCGGTCGAGAGAGTATAACCACCAAGTTATTAATGTTTAATAAATAAACCACAACCAAGTGATTTTTAAATTTGAATACACCAAATTATGGTGTTTTATCATAAGTCCCCTCTTGTTGTTTTGAGAGTGTATGAATGAGTGTCGTCTCATCCATGCACTGTCGTCTTGACCGAGAGAGTGTAACCACTAAGTTAATGATGTTTAATAAATGAATCGCAACCAAGTGATTTTTAAATTTGAATCCACCAAATTATGGTGTTTTATCATATGTCCCCTCTCATCATTTTGAGAGTGTATGGATGAGTTGTCGTCTCGTCTATACACTTTCGTCTCGACCTAGAGAGTATAATCACCAAGTTAATGATGTTTAATAATAAATCCCTCTCAATGTTATTGTCAGTCCAAGGACGAGGTCGACCCCGTTTGGGTTGTTGTATCACCGAGGGCAACTTGAGGCTACTTCACCATGAATGATGTTTTGTAGCTTAAGATGAGTTGGTACAAACAAACAACAAATATTCAAATAAATATAAAAAGTATGAGAGAACGCTTGAGATTTTTATTGAATTTTTTTCATATTTCATTCATCATATGAACCTCATATACATGTATTACGATCTAAGGAAAAGAAACGAGCAAAATTGAAATCTTACTGGTAATACTTCTTGAGGTGGTCGGCGTTCCACACGTTAGATAATGGTTCTCCTTTCAGATTCTCTGAAGGCGGCCAACGTTTCCTACATTTCTTGATGGCTAGCCACCAATGACTTCAGGGTCACCGCCACCTCCGCCATCTCTGACTGAGGCGGCACATGACTGGAACTAGGGCAGTCACCTAGTGGTGGAAATTCTGATGTCATGTTTCAAACCTGATTGATGAGCTGTAAACTGAAGAATAAAAGCTTAGAAGCTCAATAAGAGATCTTTAAATGGTGAAACAACTCCACAAGAGGGGAGGACTGGTTCACCACCAGAGACTCCGATGAGTATAAGATAGAGAAGGGAAAAGATTATAATTCTCTTTCCTACAGACGGTGCCAGACTGATGATACCAAAAATGGTACCACCAAAGTCATAATGATAATGAGCTCAAACAGGTATAACAATGGTAGAAAATCAGTAATATAACAGTAAGAGAATGAGATGAGGTAAAGAGGTATTGGATCACCAAAATTAAGCAGTTCAGCCAAATTATGGCCTACGTCCACTGTGCAGTATGTGTACCACTAAATGAGGCTCTAATGGCCTGAATATACAAGCAATTAAGCTTTTTCTTTCTTATAATGAGTTTGATAGAGTTTTAGTAAGGTTTCTCCTATATCCCCCTCACAAGAGGTAGAAAATAAGTATTTATAGTGGTTAGGGGGTGTAATGATGAAGGCTTCCAATAGGATGATGGCAACTGTCCATATCACATGTAACTAATGATGATGAAATATCCCCTCACGTGAGGGGATAATTTGGTTGTAATATAATTGCCCACGTAAGACACGCCACCTTGGAACCTTCTACTGCTCGTACTGTTTGGTGTCATCCGCAGAGGTCTTGATCGAAAGGCTTAGGCCGAGGTGGACTAAGCAGGAAATTTCCTGGTGTCGGCTGGAGCAGAGACGAGAGATTTCCTTGTTGATGAAATGCTCCCATGAGGTATCGGCCTATTGGATGGCTGAGGTTACGAGTATGAGGCCGACCCTAGTCTGGAAAAATCTTGGAAATATATTATGGGTTCCTTGTGGAAGCTCGACTACTAGTGATATAGGCCCTCGTCATAAGACGAGGTCATACTTGGTCATATCATTCACCACTACTTTTTACCTTGGTCACCATTAACGCTTTTAAATATGGAAGCCCTACGGATATCACATTTCTCAAGACTTTTTGTCCGATGTTGAAATAAGATACAATTATTGGAACATGCATCCAATGTTTTATTCTTGAACCCTAATTTTTTTGTCAACTTGCTGGCTTGATAGAACAATTTTGGAATCCTAGCATTAAAGACACCTTATTCAAAAACTCCATTAATATCTTCACAAAACTATTTGTCCATCCATCCATTTATTTCAAGTTTACTAATTCATTAATGAATGAGCACTCTCTAACACCCTTAGAAAATTTTCATACAACTCACGTTGAACCTCTTCCATAAGTTTATAATATTTTGGTACATCTCTATCAGGCCCCATAACATTTTTGATACTTGGTTCTTGATCATTGCCCGGATTTTCCTGTCTAATGGTATCCATATCATCTTGAACCATTGTAATCATATCAACCTCTAAATTTAGTTTGACTAGTGCATCATCAACAAACACATCATCCCTTAAATATGTTGTATTTCTATTTAAATCACCAAAAGTTTCCCCACGATAAATCCAATACATGTAAGTCTTTTTAAAACCATACATCTCTATATAACCCCTAACATTTTGTAAGTTATGGTGGACACAATTTACATGTCCTACATGGGCATTTGATGAGAGAAATATGCATGTCCTTATCCTTAAACGAAAAATTCAAAAAGATATCATTCCCATCCAAATAAGATATTGTGATCCTATTACCTTCAATCCAACTTTTTATCCATATTGACATTTTTTGAAACCCTATCACCTAGAAAGAGAACACTTCTAAAAATATTCATATATAGAAAACAATTGATGGAAGAGGACATGATTTGAAGTTCACTTATTCAGAAGAGCATAAGAGGTCGAAAACCACAAAAAAAATAACAACCAACAAAAAATATGAGTTTTCTATTCGTTAAAGACACATTCATTTAAAAAAAATAAAACTTACGATTTAATATTACAGGTCCTATTTAGCTTATATACACATACGTATGTCTTAAGGCGTTCACTGTGTAGACTATTGGATAACCTTTCGATTTAGTATTCGTTGGAGACACTTGCGTGACCTTTGTATGATCTTGTTTTGTATATTTATGTGTATGTATTCTTCTATGAGATATTGAGGCTAAAATTATTTAATTTTTTTTCCATTGTTGGATCCCAAGAAAGGATTTTGTTTATTAAATGAGAAATTTAAATAGCCACATTGTCATGGGTGGCATCATGCCTTAGCATTGGTTAGCCCTGGGTTATGACATGCCATTACGCAAGGCATTTATAGTGATGACTTGCCTTGGCATGGGACATCGACTTGGTACATCAACTATGTTGACATGACTGTTATGGGGAATGAATCATTCCATCATGCCTTAGTGTTAGCAAACGATGAGTGTGGACATGACTTGGCATGGGGGGGTCAATAGTGCAAAGGTTCTTTAGTGTGAGACAGCGGCATGCCAACATGGCTTGGGAAACCGTGGGTATAACGTTCCCTACCATTGTGTATCGGCTCTATCAACATGACCTAGTGTGGGGATCCAATTATTCCATGACATTAATAATTCATGGAAGATTACATGTCTTGGCATGGGAAATTATTCATGCCAATTTTCTATGATAGTGTCAAAAATGTAGACACCTTTGTATTGGATAACTATAAGTGTCGTGTAAAAAGAGAAAGAAAATTCGTAATTTTTCATTTTCATGACCATGTAAAAATAACAGAAAAATTACAAGCTTTCTCGCCAATGGAGATATTTTTTCACCTCTTTAATAATTGATATTCATAACATATCATGTTTTTAATCTTTGCATGAGTTGTAAAAATTACAAATTAAATAACATAAAGGAGAGATATCATATTTGATCACCAAACACCACACGAAGAAGAAATAGCAAAACCTAACATTGAGGGCTAAGATAGAGTATGTTCGATGAGCTTTTGGATTTGTCTTATTTACGTGTTGGGTGAGTATATAAATTTAAAGATTGATGACAACCAACAATAGTCTTATATCAACACTCAATAAATTAGCAAGATGAATAAGTTTAAGAGAAGAGTTATTAACTATATCGCAATTATATACATCATATTATATATATTACCTTTTCACGACTAAATGAGTGTATTAACTGTATTGTAAAGTAGTTTCTGTCACTTGACTTCCAATATATATGACCTAAATATTTCCCTATCAATAAGAATCACATAAAGCTCTAACATATGCGATATCATTGTACAAAACCACATATATCTAAAGTAAATTTCATTAATTAGACTTACACATGCAACAAATTATAATATATAATTAAAATTGACAGCGGAATCCAATGTCGACATTTGTCGCACTCCCACGAGGACACATGTACTCTTCATAAATATTTTAATTATTTTACTATGTTCCAGAATTTGAAGAGTCCATATTTATTTGAATCCACGACTCTTTATATTATTGGCTTTTGGATGACTTTATTTACCTCCTCCTTTTGGTTCCTCTACAATCCCCCAAACAACCCAATTAATTCAGCCTTAATGCATTCGTCTCTTTACTTTCTACCTACATTACATTTATTTTTTTTGTAAAAACAAAAAGCTACCAAACCACTGCCACACGATTAGTGCTCCCAAACTTTACATACCCCCTTTCTCTCCTTAGTTAGTTACGATTTTCAATAGCAACGAATGCCAAGAAAAAATTGAAAACCACCTTCGATACTGCAATACTAACCATTATCGTACCAGGCACGGAACCTAATGTCTATGAAGAAGACAAGCTTAGTTTATTTTTAATTTTTGTTATTTTTGATTTTGTACTAGATCCATAATTCACCTTCGATTAGTTTGTTTTCTTTTGTTTTAGGTTTTATTATTTTGGTGATGAAGAAGACAATGTTATTTCTATTACAATACCAATCTGTTTATTTGCTTAACAAAAAAATTTGTAGATTATTTTTTATATTATTCTTTTCATTTAACTCTTATTATCAAGTAACAAAACAACAAAATGTTTATATGTATGTGTGTATATATATGTATCTATTTTTCAGTTTTAGTTTGTTACAGTTGCAATAGTTGATTAGTTTTAGATTTTTTTTTGTTGTTATAGTTTGTTTTAGTTTTAGTTTGTTAGTTTTACAGTTTTAGTTTTACACTTTACACTTTTAGTTTTAATGTATATTTCTCTTTTTAGTATTATAATTTTAAAGATTTTATATAAACTTCTCCATTTATATTTTTAGATGACGAATAGAGAAGAAGATAGTACATGAAAATATAACAATGCAAATGTAATTGATGTCGATATCAAACTAAAAACATAAGTTGTACATGGACAAGGTCCCAAACGCCCAAGAGAGCATTGGTATAAGGTATGGAACTTTCTGATTTGCTTTGATGTGAGGGAACAAGCCAAGTGTAAGAAATGTGGAAAAATTTATATATGCGTGAGTAAAACTGGGACGGGTAATTTTTAATTTTTTGCTGTATTTTCTTATCAATTTTATAATATGTCCGTGCATCGCGTGAGTTTCATGCTAGTAATGCATAAACACGGGGATGAAGTCACATGAGTGTGCACGAGAGGTGAACGCGAATAATTAATGAACAAGTAATGCATATGTGTTAATATGAAATCATCTTAGTGGTGAAGCAAAAAAGAACCCTCCAAAACTATGATATTTCTAAGTTCAAACTTTGCAAAAGTTTTAGGATGATTCAAGACATCTTTGATATCCAATTTTTACAGAAGAATATCGAAGGGACAACTAGTATAAACAAGATTTTAATTATGTCCCATTTTGTTTCATTTGAAAGAACTAAATACATAACAAGTCCACATTACACCAAAATGGAATCACAAACCCAATACATCTCACAAACATATTCCACCCATAAAATGGGACGGTTGTCCCTTTTGTAATTTATCAAATGGGATGTTCTGTGCTATAAAATGATTTAATTGTCAGGTTTTTAAAACAAGTGGTATATATTTGTTTACAATATATACGGGCTTAAAAAATTTCGTTAAAATAAATAAATGTTATATGGGTCGATTATTTTAATCAGTCCCAAATGTTTTTAGTGGATTTATCAAATGGGATAAATTTACAATTCTGTCCCTTCTTCAATTTATCAAATGGTACGGTTTTCTAAATTGATGGTATGAATAGACTAAAATGACACAGTTATTAAAATCTATGGTTTATTTATGATAAATAAAAATTGTCCTAAATAAAATAAAATATTGTTACTCTAAGGCTCGATTATTTAAATATGTCCTAAATGCTTGATTTGAGGGATATAATTACACGACTTTCCCTAATAAACCATCCCGAATAATAATTATTCTTGTAGTGAATAGGGAGCCAGACCAAGATAAGGGTAATCGACCACACTTAAGATGGAGAATGCATTTATATATATATAAAAAATAGTCTTAGTATTTTTGAAAAGGGAGAATAGAGAAAAAAAAGCCCCTCGGTGTAGTTGTTATTTTTAGGTTCCACTTGTGTTCTGTTCCGCTCTAGGGTACAAGTGAAATGTTGGACATGAATCAAGTCTGGGATAAAATATTTTGAGTAATGCAAGTTAACTTGTTTCGATACTCACGGCCAAGGTCTTATTTTAAAAATGACCAAAAGATCACGAAATTAGGCGGTGAGACGACCCAAAAATTTGGCAGAGTTTTTCATTGGAACCAATAATCTAGATATAGGTGTCCTAAGTTAGACATATACATATGGGTTATGAATAGGAGGTTAGTGTTAGAGTCCCCCCGTTTGGTATGACTTCCATGATATAGATCTTGCCTATTAGGGTAATCATTCATCGGTATGTAAGGAGAATCCATTTTATACCCGAGTATACGTGAATTGCCTCACGATATAACTCATGGTGAAGGTACATGTGGGAGAGAATTTGATATACCTGACGTACACGAATAAGTTCTTACTACATAACTACTGTTGATAGTTGGTCTAAGAGGTACGGTGCAGGGGAACTATTCTATACACGTCGAGGTACTTGGACAATGGAAGGTGGGAGCCTATTTCTTAGGTTAATCACACACCAAAAAATTAGAAACCCATCACAAATTGACTTCCATTTAGGGGACAAATATAGGGTCAATAATTAATGCTCGTGTGATGTAGTGTGAAAATGCACGAGTATTAATTAGTATCTTAAGCATGGAGTAAAATGGGGAAATATATTCAAGTGGGATATGATAAAACAGGTAACTACACAAGCGAGGTAAAGAATATGATTATGTACAAGTGAAATGAAGCATGTGATATGTACAAGTGATATGTAACATGGAAGCATGGGTAAGTGGAGTGAAACATGGAAAATATGTTCAATTGAGATAGAGCATGGATATATTTATAAAAGGTAATAAATTATGGATGTTGTTGTAGCCTAAAAATATTAAGACACCTGGGCTAATACATCGATGACACCTATCAGCATTATCTCAATGATTTCCACGTTAGATGAGAAATGGTCGGTTGAGATACCTTCTAATCGGATACCCGGCTGACCAAAGCCACGAAGATGAACCATCAGATACACGTGGGATATTCAACAGTCGCCATGCATATGCACGTGAAAGACGTCCAACTACATCTGATTGTGTACATGTATAAATGCTTGAATCTATAAAATCATTCAGCCTCTTGAGTTTACATTTACTATAAATACACTATTTCCACGTAACCGAGAGGAATAGAGCATGAACATATTAGCTTTATGATAAACCCCTGATTTATAACCAGGAAAACCCTAAATACTAGTGCCCCGTGGATGTAGGCCCTATTCCTGAGATGAACCACACAAAATATCTAGTGTCTCTCTATATTTTCATTTTCTCCATTATCTGTGGTGATTTGGTAACTAAAGGCTAAGATCAATAATCCAAATTTAAGCATCGACAGATTGACGCTGTTTGTGGGAACGACAAGTCATTGTTATTTCTTACCCCGAGTCTTTCATAACTTATCTTTTATACCCTTGATGTATGACTAAAATTCTGAAAGGCAGTCTTACTAGAGGTCATATTTTCAGTCCTTCAACTCTTCCTGGTATGGGAGATTTACAGGGAATTCTACTCAACATCACCAAGGGCTTGGAGGCAATGCAGGAAATCGTGCCACAACTTACTTAAATGCTTTAAGCTATATCCCCAGGTGCCCCATCCATAGGAGAGAAATGCCACCTCCACCTCGTTGGAATGATAGAAGCCAATCTAGATATTATAGATCCTCATAAGATAAGTCCTACCATCCAAGGGTAACCTCTTTAATCAGATTCACTGACCACTATGACGATCGATCTCTAACTCCAGAACGATCGAACGTCTTGGAAAGGTTGAAAAAAGCCTTTACTTTCGATCGATTGTGACCCCGAGAAAGTAAAAGTTATCAAATGTAACTCTACCGGTCAAAAGATCATCGAGAAGGGTCTACCCATTGCAGAATTAGTATACGAGGTTTCGTGCACGCCTACCAGACTTCCCAGGAAGAGAGCTTAGCATACACTCATAGTAGAGATACCAGAGTTACCCTGGGAAAAACTAATTCAGAAGATCACCCTTGGAAAGGATCGATACCACGAATCAAAGATTGTTTTGAAGAAATAGCCAAGTCCAAGAATTCTTTGCAATGGAGATTTGTGAAGGGATCTCCTTTTGTTCCATCCATCGTGAATTTCTCCACACCGACCAAATTTAAGCCACCTATGGTCATTTCTAAATGCGAACATAAAACTGACCCCTTCCTCCATATTGAACAATACTAGGCAACAATTGATATTTATTAAGTTCCAGATGAGATACGTTGCCGAGCATTCTCAAGTACCATTATTGGATTTGCCCAGATTTGGTCTAATAATCTTCCCTGAGGATAAATCTCTAGCTTCCAGCAGCTCATTGAGCTATTCATCAGCAACTCTTTCTTTGGAGCCAAACCTATCAAGAGAGTATCTGATTTACTGAGCATCTGTCAGCGACTAAGGGATACCACATGCGAGTATATAACTATTTTTAATAGTGAAAAGTTGGAAGTGGTAGATTATAAAGAAAAGACCACTATTACTCTTTGATGAGCGAATTTCTCCTCGAGAAGTTATACTATACGCTGGCCAAAAATCCACCTAAAATCATGACTAAATTGATGGTTCAAGTTGGCAAAATCATTAATGCCTAGGAATCTATGGCTTCCAAATAAGCTACAAGTGCTAGGGCCGACCATCCTAAGAATTCTGACAAAAATGAGAAGAAAGATAAGAAAGACGAGAAACCCATGAAGTATGAGGAATACACTCCTCCCACTGTTGACGTGCATCACAGCCTGGAGGAAATCATAGGGATCAGAGACCTCAAATGGCCCGAAAAGATGTAGTCCTCTCCTATATTGCCTTTCACAAGGACCATGGGCACACGATCGACAACTATATTACCTTGAAAAATGAGATTGAAAATCTAATCCATCATGGCAAGTTGTACAAGTTTGTTGATAGGTCAGAGGAATGAGAATCCAGGAGGCGATAAGAATCTCCTTGTAAAGTAAGAGGTGACAAGAAAAGAAGCCGAGATAATGATTCAAAAGAAGATCCAGATCTACTAAAGAAACCTCGGGAGCCTGAAATTAAGGTAAAAATGATATCTTTTGGCTATCATTTTATTGAAAGAGGAGATGCCAGTGGTGGAGATGAGATAGCTGAAAGAAAAGCCTATTTAAATAAAGCCAAAATGTTACTACACCAAAAGGCCAAATTCTCACCTTTGAGTCGACCAGCCTTATCACGGTCATTGATCGTGACAAAAAAACACGCGTTTGTTTGTTACGATCATTGATCGTGATAAGTTCGTGACAAATGCATGTCAAGGTCGTTGTCCGTGAAAACTCTTAGAAGTTGTCACGGTCAAAGACCTTGGCAGGTCCGTGACAACTCTGTTAACAAAAAACCCTACCACCTTTTTTTCCCACCATTTTTTAGTTTCCACCATTTCTCTCTCTCTCTCTCTCTCTCTCTCTCTCTCTCTCTCCTGCGATGGTTCTCTTTCTCTGTCTCTCAATGTTTCAGGTATTATTTTTTTTCTCTCTCTCTACATTTCGGGTTTTTTTTTCTCTTTCCCTTTCCTTTGAATGTGTGTGTGTGTGTAGGACTGCATGTGTGGGGTGTGGGGTGGGGGTGGGGGTGGGGGTGGGGGAAGGGGCGGTAGTGTATGTGTGTGTAGGTGTGTGTGGGTTTCAATCCTGAGTTTTTTTATAATCTTTTCATCATTGATTAAATGAGTATATATGATTGCAATTTGTATATGTAGACACCCTATTCTAATACCCCCTAACTTATCCTAAGGTCCTTAGCACCTCCCTTCATCATTTCAAACCCAAATCATACCCCGAGTACTGACCTAGAGGCCATCGGATGATCCCACTCCATTTGACCAAAAAGTCAAACTCTTTAGATCGATTAAGACTCAATGAATCTTTGAAGGGCACTGAATTCCCTTTCCAATGGTCCATCCCGTGTACGATTCTGACTTACCACGCGGACGAACGACCCATTTTCCCCTGAAACCCGATCAGGAGGCCACCGGGGCGCTCTCGAGCTCCGTTTGACCAAAGTAAACTCTTCATCTTGACCGATACTGAATGAATATTTGAAGGGTACTGAAAACCCTTTCCAACGGTCTGCCTCATGCGCAATTCTGACTTACGGTACAGACGAACGATCCGTTTTACTCCGAGAGGTCATCGAATGCTTCCAGGGCCCAGTTGACCAAATTCAACTCCCCAAATTGAGTCAAACTCTTTGGAATGTCGAAGTACATCTCCTAACCTTTCCAATGGTCCACCCCGTGTGTGATTCTGACTTACCATATGGATGAACGATCTGTTCGCGTCCGAAGTTTCCCCTTCCAAAGGACCGATGAGCGCTTTCGAGCCACATTTGACCAAAAGTCAACTCCCAAACCCGGGAGCATTCCAAAGGACTTTCTAAGGTATCAAAATTACCTTTCCAATGGTTTACCCTGTGCACGATTCGGATCAACGGTTTGCGCTCAACGGCCGATTTTCCAAAGGAGCCTGAAAGACTGCCGAACGGCAGGTCCCAGACCCTGCCTAATGGCAGTGTGCCTAAATGTACCTGTCGATTGGAAGGACCAGGGATATGCCGATCAAGAATTACATGGGCCTATAAAAAGGTAGTCTTTACCTCATTGCAAAAGGAGCCCAGATCTGAAATACATCACTCTCAGCGAATCCAGAAAACCTCTCTCGAAGTCAGCGTGATTTCCACATCCAAATCCCTTTCCAACCTTCACTTTTCATCATATTTTTCATCAAACTTGGTGAATTAAGTACCCTCTATCATCATCCAAGTGTAAGGGCTGCTCTCCAGCATCCAAGACCAAGCTCAAGATCTCAAAGAAGGTCCAACTCTTTCAACTCCCTCCTTAAATTCTCATAAATTCGCATTAACTTGTTTTATTACTTAGCACTTTTATTCTCTCATCACATATCTTAATATAATTTTTATCTAGTATTATTGCACATCTCTTATTTTCATATAAATAAAAACCCCAAAAAAATAAGAAAAAGTGGAATTGCTCATAAATTCCAAACGGGAATTCTTACACTTTTCTCATAACTAAAACACTTTCTTACACACAAACACACACACACACACACACACACACACACACATATATATAAGAGAAGCCTCGGTCGGATTTATAGGATAAATCCCACCCCTCATTTTGCATACGAACTACGTGGACTTTGATGCCTCTATAGGCTACGTAGGCGTCTCGGGGTAAAACCCGAGACTCGAGTCTTTTTTCTACTCTTTTCCCATTTTTCTATATTCTTTAGACTTAATTCTCTCAAATTTTATGTATTTACATATATATATTTGTTCTAAATGGCATATTATTCCACACGCATTATCAATCCCCTATAATGATCGACGCTAGGATAATCGCTTAAATCCTATTTTCAAATATTACTTTTAGGAACATTCCTATGGATGACTCGCTTTATCTCTTCCATGATACAGGTCGATGATTTCTATCTCCACTACATATACACATGCACGCATATCACGGGGAAAATAAAGGGAAACAACAATAACCCATGAGGGACCGTAAGGGCGGAATGAGTGCCTAACACCGTCCCATTTCGTAACTTAGCCTCCGAAACCTTTTCGAATCATTTTGGTTTCAGTCTGCCTTTGGATGCTGTCCTTCGGGATGGATCCCTTTTATTTTATCTGTTTTGATTAAAATACACTGGAGACTCTATCTCTCTACATTTTCAACTCATTCACTGACGCTAGTCGGAGCGCTCCCGACAGGGATGCGCGAGACCTAGAGGGATCCCCTCCCGTCGCGCCGCAAGGGGGGATATATCCGGGGATGGCCACAGTGGCGACTCTGCTGGGGAGTTTTTCATGAGGGCTAGATTTTATTTACATGGATGTTATGCTTGTTTATATTTCCCCCCATTTTTTGCATGTTCCCCTTTTTCATGTATGTGCCATACTTATGCTTCTATTCACACACTTATAGAAAATTCTCTATGTACACTTCACACTACGTTCACCTAGGATCATATATATCCCCATGTTGCACGCATCAACCATACTTGGTATACCATTGGTACTCATACTTTTCTCCCTATTGGGCATAATCAAGAAAGATACTCTCATCATAAGATACTAATAAGAAGATCATGCATGATTCACATGATATCACCAAAGAGCATTGTTATTGACCAAATTTTGTCCAGTAACTGGAGGGCCACTTTGTGATGGGCGCTGGTTCGGCACGGCGCAGTTAGCCTAAGTGATATGACTCTCACCTTCCATTGGCCAAGTACCTTCGACGTATATCGAACAATTCTCCCGCATCGTACCGCTTGATCGAAGTCATGACAGGAGGTATATTGCAGGGAACTCATTCACGTATGCCGAGCATATCGAATTCACTCTCACACGTACCGTCCCCACGAGGTATATGGTGAGGCAATTCACGTACACTTAGGTATGTCAAATAGCTTGTCCACACGTACCGATTGCCCACAAGAGCAAGACGTATATCGTGGAAGTTACGCCAAAGGGGGGAACCCTTTTCGATTCACCCAACCAACTGCATACCCGCATATAGGTGTCAAGCCTAGGACACACATATAAGATTATCGGTTTTAACCCGAAACTCTGTCGAAATTCCAGGTCGGCTCGCCGCCCAAATTTTTGTGCATTTTTAAAACAGGACCCTCCCTGTGAGCCTGGTTACAAGTTCAACCATAGCTTTGCATATGTTACAAACCCAACTTTTCCAGGCTCGGGTCCCGTTCGGCATTTCATTTTGCATTTAGGAGAATTTAATACAAGTGAGAACATAATAATCATTATAATCGTGCTGAGACTGTCTCCCAAAAAAAATAAAAAAAAACATTTATCCTTTCTTTATCAAAAATCCAAAAACATTCCTCCTTTCTTTAATAAAAAAAAAATTTCTCCATTCTTTATCAAAAACCCAAAAACAATTCTCCCTTCTTTATCAAAAATCCAAAAAACATTTCTCCCTTCTTTATCAAAAATCCAAAAATATTTTGTCTTTCAATCTAAAAAAAAAATGTGTCAGAAATATTCTCATTCCTTTTCTAAAAAATAAATCCCATTTCATGCCTCCTCAGGTCGATCGCACGCCCTTCGCCTGACTCCTTATTGGCTTCGGTCTTCAGTCAAATCACCCTAGAGTTCTGTCTGTTCCCCTGTTACTTCGTCCGAGTCCGTTATCCATCCGCTTTCCATGGAGAACACATATCAAGCACTAGTTGCGCAACCAGATCTGATGGCAGTTTTAGCTTAGCTCATGTCCAAAATTGACAACCTTTAGATTGAGGTTCGAGAAATGAAACGAGACCAGGCTCCTGTTACTAATGATCTTGAGGCCTTATTCCCTTATGCTCTGGGTCCACCCGAGCCTATCTGGGTTCCTGAAGAGTATCATCACGCTCCCCGTGTCCCTCCTGTTAATGGGCCATCGCCTGCCCAGCTTCATATGCCAAACCTTGCCCAGCCCGGAGTTAACTTATCAATGATCATTGATCCGAAAGGGGAGGATTTGAACAAAGTCAAAGAAGATCTCAAGATTCTAACTAAGAAGTTCGACCAAGTTCGAATCTCCAGAAATTACATGGACTACACCCACATGTCTCCTTATCCTAAGGCAGGGTTACCCGAGAAGTTCAAGATGCCGAATATCGAGAAATTCGGAGGAAGTGGACCCCCGATTGTTCATCTTCGAAGTTATCAACGTTCCATGATTCTCCTAGGGGATTCAGAAGAAGTGATGGCCTAATTGTTTCAACAAACTTTGAAGGATAGCGCCCTCTGATGGTTTTTGTCTCTCGAGGAGTCCATAATTCGTAGCTGGGAGGATGTAGCGCGTGAATTCATGGCGCAATAAAAATATAACAAAGAGCTTGAGGTCACCCACCATGATTTAGAGATGCTCAAAAAGAACTTTGGGGAATCAGTCAGTAACTTCATAGCCCTATGTAGGGAAAAAGTAGCTACCATGACCAATCGGCCTTCCGAGGAAGAATAAGTTAGCATAGTGAAAAAGAACTTCTTGTCCCATGTCTGAGCAACCATGGGAGGACAATACTATCCCCACTTTCGAGCTCTCAGAGAGGCAGGAGTAGAAATCAAGGAAGGTCTTGATAAAATATAGGTTGAACCAAAGAAGTTGTCCGGACAGTTCACCCTCAGAAAATATGACAAACCTGCCAATGCTGCAGTCTCAACCATCAATAACATTTCTCAACCAACCACTTCATGGGCAGCAGAAAGCCACCCTGTCCTAGTCCGAAAGGAATACACTGAGATCCATGCTCCCCTCTCCAAAGTTTATCAAGCCCCGTAAAGCCGAAACCTTATCAAACCCTTGGATCCCCATCCATTGTCAAATCCACTCCTAAGAAACTTCAAGGTATATGCCCATTGCACCTTTCACCGAGCCACTGCTCACACCATTGACCAATGCTTTCACCTTCGAAACATAATCCAAGGTCTAATTGACCGGGGTACCATTGCCCCACCAGCCAATCCTAAGCCAAACACTACTCACAACCCACTCCCAAATCATGCCAATGCCATCTTCTTAGAAGAAGACCTAGAATTTGATCCCTAAACCCAAATCACATCCATACACTCTCTCAAACCTCTCCAAACCTGCCCATATTTCCTCCTACACCCTAGTAACCTCGCTGATCTGGCGCTATCACTCCTTACCAGAGCATGTTCGCTGTCTGTACCTGTTCCAAAAATGGAAGTATGGAATTATCAGAAGTGTTAAACCAACTCCTAGAGTTCGGGATGAAATTTCCCTCACAGATGATCATTGATTACCAGAGGTTCAACACACTATCCTTAAAAGCACGAAAATGGTCCCGAGAATCAGACAATTGGGTAGTACTGACCGATCAAGTCAGCCTAGATGTTGTCGTTCAGATTATGGCAAAATTATTCAAGAAAACCAATAATATTTGTAGTATGACCGAGTTACTTGATACTCTGAAGCTATAAGTGCGCCTAGTCCCTTCACCCTCACATATCCCCACAGAAAGAAAAGACCTGTATGAAGAAGCCATTGAAGTTGTGGAATGTATCGAATTTACATAGAAAGACAAAATTGTTGCCACCGAATGGGGGGAAGAATTCGGAGATTCGAATGAAGAACAAGCATTCGAGAAAATTGGCCCGGTAGCCGACATGTGTGGGATGATATCATTTGAAGAACTCCTTGGAGAAATGAACAAGACGATAAAACAACCCGAGATCGACAAAGAAATAGGGTTCATGTTCTTCCCTTCTTTAGTAAATCACATGACCACATAATGGAGGCATTACCAGATCCCAATCTCACTACCAGCCAATGATAAGGGGAAGGGCATTGGAAACCTTTATATGCTAGAGATGACCCTCGAGGAGAGCAAGATCCTCGATCAACTGAAGAAAACTCAAGCTAACATCACTCTATGTGGGCTTTTTATGTCTTCTCATGCTGCACATCACTAGACCCACAGTTCCTCCCTCTACTACACCAGAAGAAGCAGTAAATTTGGTCGGATCCTTAACCTATACCCGAATGCTATCCTTTCTTGAAGAAGAAATCCCCAAAATTGAGCCAAACCACAATCATGAACTCAACATCTCCATCGAAGTTATGGGGAAAATCGTGCCACTCTATCTTGTTGATAATGGATCCACCTTGAATGTTTGCCCATTAAGAACCTTCAAATGCTTAGGACTGAAAAAAAGTGACCTCGCTCCAACCTCCGCTGCTATACGTACCTATGAAAATACTCGTCGGGAGGTGATGGGATCCATAAAACTTGTAATAGGTGTTGGCCCTATAAACCCTGGCGTTATTGATATCCCAGCTTGTTTCAACCTGTTGCTCAAACGACCTTGGCTCCACAGTATCAAGGGTGTGTCTTCCTAAATCCATCAGAAATTAAAGTTCTTCGTCGACGGACGAGTCATTACCATTTTAGGCGATGATGGTAATACCGAGGGTGCAAGTACCAGCAATCCAATCCTTGAGATAAAACATGGGTCAAATGATATGATCCTCTCAGGATTTCGAGTTGAGCCACTCCTACTCCCGGCAGGGGATGATTTCAAAGAAAGAGTTTGTCCAGAATATGACCCTCATGGTAACGTCAACGTGATTCAGATGTTCAGAAACATACACTTCATGATCGGACTGGGGCTAGGATAAAGACAACAAGGGATACTTGAGCCCATTGAACTGAAAAAAGATTTCCCCCCTTGTGGTTTGGGGTATCAACCATCAGAACAAGAGCTCAGAATTATCCACCAATATCGACCAAAGAGAAGACTAGATTGCATTCAGGCTACCCCAAGTGACTCCTTGAATGGATGATTCATCAAAGAGGGAAAGGACTTCCCCTTTTGCGGCTTTCCAGAACCATGGTATGACCATACAGATAAGAAGATGAATCTTGTTATGGAGATCTTTTTCCAAGATAGCTACCCATGGGTCGAAAGTTCCCAACACCATGTACAACTGCTCGTGAAAGATACCGAAGAGACTAAGGAAAGTGACTTTGAGGACTCATTCAACTTACAGATACTCGGACTAACACTCTTCATGGTTCATTCAAGCACTACATCACTGGATCCATACAACATGATTACAAGCTGCTGATACACCTTTCCTCAACTGGCATGCTGCACCGATTCTATCTGTTGGAATCCCACCTAATCCCAATGTTTACCCTATTTCTTATTCTGTTGTCTATCCTTGATCAAATGTAATCAAGTCCTCCTTTGATGAGGTTCTCAATGTTGTTTTTCCTATCAATGAAATAAAAGAAGATTTTAAGTATCTTGCTCTGCCTTACATTAACTGTTTAGATTCTAATCAAACTTTTGATGATGATGATTTTGCAAATGAAAAATTCTTAACTGATCTGAATAAGGTTAATAATAAATAACATAACCGCGTTCAAGTTAATTGAGAAAAGACTATTATTATTAAGCTCGGTTCTAGCAGCCAACATCACGAGATTAAGATAGGGGCTACCCTTGACAAGCATGAGCGCGCATAACATGAAGAATTATTGAAGGAATTTATGGATGTCTTCGCATGGTCCTATGATGATATGTCTGGCATTGACCCTGAAATAGCTCAACATGAGATCCCCAATCTTCCAGATTACAAGCCGATTAAATAAAGGTTGAGAAAGCTCCGCACCGAATGGCCGCTCAAAGTCAAAGAAGAGGTGGTCAAACAACTGAATGTTGGCTTCATTCGTGTGATCGAATATCCCACATGGCTGGCCAACGTAGTGCCTGTGCCAAAATTAAGAGGGAAGGTTTGAATGTGTGTAGACTACCGGGATTTGAACAAAGCCTCTCCAAAAGATGATTATCCGCTACCCAATATTGACATGATTGTGGACAACACGTCCAGTCATGCTCTCAAGTCATTCGTCGACGGGTTAGCCGGATACAACCAAATTAAAATTCACCCAGATCACTAAGAAAAAACCGCGTTTATCACACCATGGGGAACCTTTTTCTACACTGTCATGCCATTTGGTCTCAAGAACGATGAGGATACCTACCAGAGGGCTGCCATAACCATTCGACACGATCTGATTCATAAAGAAGTTGAGGTCTATGTGGATGATATGATTATTAAATCCAAGACTAGAGAAGGACATGTCCCCGCTCTCCGAAAGTTCTTCGAACGACTGCGACAGTATTAGATGAGACTCAATCCACAGAAATGCGTCTTCAGTGTTACAAAGGGAAAACTCTTGGGATTCATGATCAGTGAAAAAGGGATAGAAGCAGATCCTGCCAAACTAAAAGCCATACTTGAGATGCCACCTCCCCGAACGGAGAAAGAAGTCCGAGGTTTCCTTGGGAAATTATAATACATTAGCCTATTCATCAGCTAGTTAACCTCCATCTGCGAACCCATTTTTAAACTACTCCGAAAGGATTCAACCAAGATTTGAAACGAGGCCTGCCAAGAAGCTTTTGACCGAATCAAGCAATATCTGACCCAACCCCCGATACTCATGCCACCATAGCCTGGTCTCCCTTTGCTCCTATATCTAACCATTACCGACACTGCAGTTGGGGCTTTACTAGACCAATACCTCGAAGATTCTCGTGAAGAAAGAGCCATATATTACACCAGTCACAAATTGGCTGGATACAAAGTCAATTACACTGCTTTAGAAAAGGCAAGTATTGCGCTTATCTCGGTCACCCAAAAGTTACAGCACTACATGCTCGCCTTCCCTATTAAACTTATATCCCGAATGGACCCCATCAAATACCTTCTTGATAAACTCGCCTTATCCAGCCAAATGACCCGGTGGTTGATGCTCTTAGTCGAGTTCGACATCGTTTTCATCACGCTGAAAGCCATGAAAGGAAGGGACATCTCTGACTACCTCGCTGATTACCCCATGGATGAAGCTAATGTCTTGATCTTCGAATTCCCAGATGAAAACATCCTCTGCACTACTCAGGACAATCTTTGGTGGAAAATGTTCTTTGACGGCGCTGCCAATAAAAAGTTATATAGCATTGGGATACTTTTGATCTCCCCGGATGATTGCCACACTCCCATCGCCATCAAGTTAGATTTCCCCTGCAGCAACTACATGACTGAATACGAGGCATGTACGTTAGGCCTCAAAGTTGCTCTCAAGAAAGGAATTGAATGCCTAGATGTTTATGGGGATTCTGCCCTCATCATTGGTTAAGTGCTCAGAAAATGGAAAGTCAAGGACGAGAAACTCCAACCCTTCCATGCCCACTTAGAATAACTAGCCTCTCAATTCCAAGATATCACCTTCCACTACCTACCTCGAGCAAAGAATAATCTTGCCAATGCCCTTGCTACCTTGGCCTCCATGGTCGACATGCCCGAAGGAATAACAATGGCCCCCTTCCTGGTCCAAAAGCAAGATAAACTAACCCACTACTACCACATTGAGCTCATCACCAAAGAAGATCCCGAGCTACCCAACTACTGCTATTATGATATTTGGCACCTCCATAATCATGGTAAGTATCCCGAGGGTTCCAATAAGAAAGATCGAGCAATCCTCTAAAGGCTGGCCGCCCAATACATCATCTGTCACAAATCACCGTTCAAAAGAAACTTCGATGGAACCCATCTGCACTGCCTCGCATAGGCTAACATTGAAGAGGTGATGCAAAGAATCCACAGCGGGGAATGCGGACCTCACATGAACGATCACATACTTGGTAAGAAGATCATACGACAAGGCTACTATTGGACCACCATGATCCAGGATTGCACGGCCTATGTTCGGAGATACCTCAAATGCCAACAGTTCTCCAAACTTCAAAACTTGCCTCTGCATGAATTATATAACATGACTTCTCCTTGGCCGTTCTCCATCTGGGGTATCGACATCATAAGGAAAGTTACACCCAAGGCCTCCAACGGGCATGAGTTCATCCTGGTTGCCATTGACTACTTCACCAAATGGGTCGAAGATGTGTTATACGAAGTTTTGAATGCCAAGAATGTGGCCAAATTCATCAAGAAAAACATCATCTGCCGATATGGGGTCCCGCATGAGCTAGTGTCAGATAACGGGTTGCATTTTGAGGAAAAAGTCATGAAGTTTGTAACGAGTATGGGATCCAGAGACACAAATATTCTACCTACTAACCTCAAACCAATGGTGCAGTCGAATTCGCCAACTAAAAACCTCAAAGACATCATCAGCAAGATGACCAAAAGCTGTTGAGATTGGGCCGACCGAATCCCTTATGCCCTCTGGGGCTACCGGACCTCAATCTAAACCTCTACTGGGGCCATCCCTTACTCTCTAGTGTACGACATGGAATCAGTCTTACCCGTGGAGCTAAAAATACCCTCGTTATGCATCATGTTTGAAAGCAAGGTTACTGAGGAAGAATGGCATCAAAGCCGCCTCGACGAGTTATCACTCTTAGACAAAAGGACGTTGAAGGCGTTATACTATATACAAGGATACCATCACCGAATAGCCCAATCATTCAACAAGAGAATCAAGGACCGCGGTATTCGAGAGGGGGATTTAGCCCTTAAAGAAATAATAGAACCCATTTGGGACCCTAGAGGGAAATTCAAACCCATTTTGAGCGACCCATACATTGTCAAGAAGATCTTATTCGGCGGTGCCGCCATGCTCACCGATCTAGATGGAGAAAAGATGGTTCGTCCAGTCAACCTGTACCGTCTAAAGAAATTCTACCCCTAGTTCGAAATCTCGACGCGCTACGACTCTTCTCATCTCCCTTATATTCTAAAAAAAAATCTTCATTTCCCTCTACCCAGTACTACGTGGGCCTGATCCTCTGCAAAACCATTTTCAAAAAAATTAAAATTTTCAAAAACCCCGAGAGGTACGTAGGCGGCTCATACGTCTTACATGAGCACGACCCCTTCTTTTTCATAAAAAAACTATTCTTTTCTTATCTCCCAGAATGACAGTTCACTTTAACATATACTTGAACAAAAGGATTATGCATGCCTTAGTGATCGGTATAGATAATTCAAAATATAGAACTCGTCAAAAGGCACAACTAGATGATAAAAAACTTGTTTATTTTAATAATAAGAAATTACGGTGCAATTACATAAGAAAAGGAACGGATGACTCCCTTCCCCCTACCTTCCTAAAAAGCTAAATAAATTACCATATTTATTGCCCATTACAAAATAAACTCCCCAGGAGTCCTACCCACAGCTACCAGAGGAGCCTGCTCCGTCATCGTCATCTACATCCTGGGGTCCCCAAGCTTCCCCTTCTTTAAGAGAGTGCCGCAGACGCTCCATGGACAGATAAGCTAGAACCAACTTCGGAAAAACTACCATACCTGCCTCCATGGTATCAGATAAGGCAAGCCACCTTCGTCCAATCTCCACTTCCAACATCTTGATAAATACTCTCCTCTACAACCACTTCATATAATCACTATGGATGTGCCAAACTCTCCCAGTAGACTGAGAGGGACGGGTCAACGGATGCCGACTCTCCCACAAAGAGCCAAGCCACATGCGCAGACGCTTTGTTAAATCTTCTACCCAAAAGAAATATAGTGTCCTAGGTGGCACGACCTGCTCCCAGCTAAATTGGCTCAGAAGCCACCAAGAGAAATAAAAAGAGATCTGTCTGGGACCAACCAACCGAATGTACGGATATTCTCCCAGTTCCAAAATAAGCAGCAGCTGTCCCCACTAAGGCACTGACAAGTACAAATTTAGTGCCCCATGCTCCACAAACCAGTTCTCCCAGCTCTCAATATCCAAGCCAACGCTGATGAAATGACGCGAGAAAAAAATAGGTACAACCGACAAAGGGTATTCCGGAGGAGTCACCAGGCGAAATCTTTCAGAAAACCACATGAACAGCATCACAGGGCTACCCCTCAAAAAGTCAGAACGACCTTCTCGCTCGGCATCCAGGACATTTAGAGTCTTCACCAGTATCACCACCGTAGGATTGCGACGGTATGACATCCATGAAGTAATAACTGTAACTTGTGGATCCACCAGGAGCTCCCCGGTCACCAGTAATAATTTTGAAACCAAGCCTAGAACGACAGCTCTAGCATATCCAGCATCACCAACCTCCTGCAAATGCATGGATCGCAACACCGCTGGAAGATAGATCATACCTCCAGCCACCAGTGATCTGACCGTCGAGCACGAAATACAAAGAAGCCCGGCCAACAACTCCCGGGGAGAACGGGAAAACTCAGGCAAAGCCGCAGCAACGCTGGGATTTATCCCCAATATGGCAGAAAATTCCTCGTAGGTCGGATAGACTTCTTCTAAGACAAAGCAAAATACATGGTCGTCAGGGTACCAGAATTATACCGTCGCCATCATCATGTTCCACTCTATGGGCCGAGTACGCCATACAGAAACTCGACGCATGTTGTAAGCATCGTAGACGACGTTATAGGAGCACATCGCCTCCAAAGTATCGAGGTAGTTAGCAAACTCAACACTACCAGGGAGAGCCATCTCACAGAATAAGAAAGTTAAGATGTGAAGGTGTGAGGAAAACACTCCACTCTTACCCCTCTTTTATACTTGAAGACCCCCACAAAATACATAACCCCTGCAGAAATCGAAGGAAATCCTTCCTCACAAAGTACAAAAGGCTGAAGGGGATGCCCATCAAAACTTTGAATTGATGGGACTGGACTTGATTGTCGATAGGCAGGACAAGGATCTTGTCGATCAGCAACCCCCTTTTTTTGGAAAATTTTCTTTTTCCTCTTTTGTCAAAATCAGAAACTTATTAAAAATAAATTGATATTCTCAATAGAATTTCAAAAATCCTTCATATAATTTCTCACCTTTAAAACTTTCCTTCAAAATCCTAAAAAAATCTCTTTTTACAGTCTCAGCAGGAAAGTAAAAAAGCGCATGTGCATGCATTCAGTCATCATTAACAGAAGATAATAAAAAAAATCCAATTGCATTGCATATATATGTTTTTCTGTGTTACATTAAATTTTGCAGGAAATAAAGAAAAGAAAAAACAACGGGACACATCCCGAACCCCCGTTCTCTCTCTCTCTCTCTCTCTCTCTCTCTCTCTCTCTCTATCTCTCTCTCTCTCTCTCCCCCTCTAACCTAAACTTCACCCCTGCGACTCGCTCTCTTTCCCCTGTGACAAGACGACGCACCACCACTACCCGAGCCAGACTCCTCCCCGGACGAAGCAGACGACACCAAGCAAGAAGGAACTGGGATCACATCTCGAATATGGGCAGTCGCTGAAGATATCCAGTCTCTGATATTCCTCAGCCAAGTGGTCCACACCCGGACTTGCTGTAAGAAAAAGGCATAATCGATATCAAAGTAGAAAAGAAATAAAAAAGAAAGAAAGAAAGGAACATAAAGGTATACCTCAGGATGAAGGACCTCCTCTGTCAAGCCCAACTCCTCCGGATCCATCGCATGAGGACGATGCATCATAGGTACCATCCCTCCATCAGCCTACTGAATGTTTTACGAAGGGGTATGCAATCGCACGAAGGGAACCTCAGAAGTTATCGCCGTCGCAGACATCGATGGACCACCACTGCTGTGGGAGGACCCCACTGGACAACTCGAACCCACAGGAGGGAAAGTCAAGGCATCATATATGCTGGGAGCCATCATCAAACTCGTCACAAAGTCCATGTTGTAAGGACACAAATTTCCAATTGAGTCCATATATAGTTTTGGCTCAATTCCGGACAAAAACATTTATTCATAGGATAGTATTTATTGTAATATTCTCAAGCCTATGAAGTGTATGTTGAAGACGTAGCGGCAAAGAACTTAAAGCTTCATCAAAATGCCGGTTTGTGTGCCTCGTTTCTACGTCATCAACTAAGGTTCCATGCTCCCAAGGTATGAATGTAATTATATGTATATAGGAGCTTGGAACAATGTTTATTTGGGTGTTAGGTTTAATAAAAGCCATGTTTATTTCAGAAATAATTTAAAAAGAACTTTATATTAATATATATAAATGTTTCTGGGCCAAAATAGAATTTAACAAAAATTTCTGAAACTCGTTCGAAATTTCGTTCGAACGAGATTTTTCGTTCGAACCAAACTTCGTTCGAACGAGACTGCCTTCTAACCTAACTGGTCAGTCGTTAGATAAGTCGTTCGAACGACTTTCTCGTTCTAACGAGATATCTAACGAGGTTCTAACGAGCCCAGGCTGGTCGCTCGTTAGAAACCTCGTTCTAACGACAGTCAAAGTCGTTCGAACGAGAATGCCAGGCGGGAACAGTTTTGAGCAGTTTTTTGGCAGTTTTCTCCCATGATCCCCACTTGTTTTTTAACCAACTTTTTCCAGCCTTATGAGGGACGGGAATCACATTTTTCCTTCTAACTTTTCCAACTCATTTCCATCTCAAAAAGAGAGTTTGAGAGCATAATTGTTTAGGGAAAAGGTTCATGTTTTGAGTGTCATCTTTTAAAAGAAAAATTCACACACTCTAGTTTACACCCAATAATTGTTTATCCAAGTTCTCCTACATAAATATCAATTACCTGGAGGTTGTTTTGGCACCGGTTTTTCTCTACACCGAATTGAAGAGAAGTTCGTTTCATTTCTACCCGTTTGGAGAAAGGCTCCATGTTTGGGTGACGGTGTGCCTAATTATCCCATCGGTGTATTCCGAGACCACGGTGGAGCTCCGTTGGTTATCCGCTAATTGGAGGTTGATACAAGAAGAAGCATCACGGCTTGAGAGGGTTCGAGTTTAGGAAGTAAGTCTTTTGTCTTGTATTTTGTAATACCATTTTTAGTGGATTTGAGGCTAGGGCCGTCCCGAGGTTTTTTCCCGTTAGTGGGTTTTTCCTCGTATATCGCGGTGTTGTGTGACTTTGATTATTTTATCTTGCTCATCATTTAGAACGCATGCTTTAGGTTTAATTCAAGATAAAATCGGGTTTAATTATCACACTCATTTAATTTGGGACTTAAATTAAATATTGGATAAATTTGGTTTATTCAAGTCACTTGCATTAATTTGGTTTCGCCTAACTTTGAATAATGGTTAATTATGACTTAGGCAAATTCTAGGACTTGAATTAAATTATGTTGTTTTAATTTGGTTTGTTAAAACCATTTCAACGCTTCCGCATTTATTGAAAAGGAAATTAAACATTTTTAATTGTGATAATTATTATTTCAAACCCGGGGATCCAACTTACGCGTTTTCACATGTAATCATACGTGGCAGCTATATCGATGTACAACAGGTAGGACTCGCCGATCACCGCCGCGATCCTCGCATCCTGTGGCAGCAGTTGCTCCCACCTTATAGACATAGGAGGCCGCACAAGTGGAACCACCACCTCCTCCTCAGTAATCTGTCGAACCACCCCCTCCCCGAGGTACCAAGAATGGCCAAATTCATGCGCTAGTAAGCGCCGCAGCTGTGCGTTCACCCCAGTCAACTCCATGTTCTGAATAACAATCCCTCAAGGGTAAAAAGTCACCTAAAAAATCCCCAGTAGACATGAGCCAATATGGAATCAGAGCATACAAGGAACATAACTGAAGAAGGAAAAGTCTTACCCTGCCACTAGTCAGGCCATTCAAGACTTGACACACGGTCTCCAAAGAAAGAGATCCCCTCGACTGCCGATTGGCCTTGCGCCATCGATACAACTGATAGGAAGTCCCCAACAGTCTCATCCTTCAGAGCGATCAACTGGGTATTACACCTAATCACCTCATAGAACCATGTCTGCCAAGGATAAGAACTTGCAATAAAAAATGAGACGCATAAAGAACGTGCGAATGCATGAAAGGAAAATGCGCAAATTAAAGAATACCTCAAGGATAAATATGGCTCCAGTAAAAGTCTATCGGCAGGACAGACTGAATGCATCCAGAGAAAAATAGAGGGTCACCAAAGTCAGGCTCCCCTAATCATAGAAAGGGATGTTCGAAAACACCCTCAAGTACGGCAAGAACCACAAGTGGACGACGTCACCGCTCGACGCCACCATAAAGCCCCCCAGCACTAGCAAGATAAATAATCGAGCCATCGCCTCACCTACAATCCATCCTCTACATTACTCACCCTACCCAAAAAACATCCTTCAACAGGGACAGTCGAATGGAATCCCCAGATACTATCCTCCCCATATCACCGAGTGACGCCCGCACCGCCTCCGATCTCACCCGTAGGGAGCGATCCACCTCTATTTACTCCCCATCACAATCCAGTCCCAGCAGCTGCTGCACATCTATGGGAGTCACAGTTATCTCCCCGAAACTAAAATGGAAGGTGTGGGTAGTATCCCACCATCTCTCCTCCAGAGCACAAAAGACCGCTGTCGAACGAGGCATCTCATCCAGCACAGACGCCAACCTCCCAAAACCCGCTTATGATACCACCCAACGCACCACAAGTATAAGATGCACCCAACGCATATTCTTTAAAGAAACATCGGACTTCCAAAAGATAAAAACCTTGTCAGAATCCAAGAAAAGAGGAAAACACAAATAAGAGAATGCCCAAAGTCATTTTACTTACATAACCCCTAGGGTTCACCACCCTCGAAGAGCGATGACATGGCGGCTCCCACAATAAGGTTCACTCATTCACAACTGACTCGAACGCATCAAAGGAGTTCTCACTCCCCAAAGCAAGAGGTGCCTTGGACCTCCACTCCACGTTTACCTAGTCATCAACAGCCAACCATTCCCGATTAACTACAGTGCTCACAAAAGGGGCCATTTTTTAGATCACGAAATGATAGAATGATTCGCAGAGGAAAATCGCAAAAAGAGAGAAGGCAAGAAGCTGTGAAAAATGAAAGGAATTCTCCCCCTTTATATAGGATGCCAAGGGTCATGCCGATCGGTACTGACACCCCATCTACCGATTGGAACTGCCCCTTTACCTTCTCGAGGCAGTCCAAAAGTCCGTGCCACTACCGAATGGCACCCTCTACACCATGCCGACCGACACCCCCTTAAAATTTTGTACAAAAATTACCCAAAAATATCAAGAAACCCTAAAAATCTTCAGAAAATTCCTAAAAACCCCAGGAAGGATTTAAAACATTTTCAAAAAGAAAATTTCACACTCCCTCAAGTAGAATCACTATTTCCCCAGCGGAACCCTCAAAAGCCAAGCGAATATCTCCCCGACGACTTCCCAAGAGGACCTCCAAAATATCCAAAAACTGCAGGATCATATCCTATTTCCCAAAGGTCTCAAATCTCCCCAAGAAATACGTCCAAACCCTAGACCACCTAATCCCTTCCCCAGCATCAGATTGGTTGTTCCCCAGGTACAGTCTCCAAAAAAACACAAGGATTTCCCCAGAAATCGGTTCCCCATATCAAATTAAAATCACGAGGTAATTTCCCCGATGGAATTCCAGAGAATCATTCTCCCCATTAATGTCTCCAAAGGACGCTCTAAATTTTCCCCAGCTCATTCGCTATTCTCCAGCTGAACCCAAAATCCAATCTTTATCCCCAACAAAATTCCTAATTTTCTAGAAGGAAATGTACAGCTTAGTTAGGTCAGAATTAACCTCGGTCTTCGATCGTCACCTCTCTTAGGTCAGAATTGACCTCGGTCTTGGATTATCACTTTAGAATTGACCTCGATCCTCGATCGTCACCTCTCTTATGTCAGAATTGACCTTGGTCTTAGATCATCACCATAAGCTCGCAGAATTAGCTTCGACCCGCAGAATTGGTCATCTCAACTTAAGACCGCAGAATTGGCTTTCGACCCACAGAATTGGTCATCTCACCTAAAGCCCACAGAATTTGCTTCGACCCGCATAATTGGTCGTCTCAACTTAAGCCCACGTAATTGGCTTCGACCCGCATAATTGGTCATTTTAACTTAATCCCACAGAATTGGCTTCGACCCACATAATTGGTTATCTCACGTAAAGCCCGCAGAATTGGCTTCGACCCGTAGAATTGGTCATCTTACCTTAAGCCCATAGAATAGGTTCGACCCGTAGAATTGGCTTTGACTCGCAGAATTGGTCATCTCAAACCTAAGCTCGCAGAATTGGTCATCTCAAACTTAATCCCGCAGAATTTGCTTCGACCCGTAGAATTGGTCATCCTCAACTTAAGCCCGTAGAATTTGCTTCGACCCGCAGAATTGGTCATCTCACCTTAAGCCCGCAGAATTAGCTTTGACCCGCAGAACTGGTCACCCCTATCATTTCTGTAAGTCCTCGAAATTGACCTAAATCTTTCCTTTAAGACCATCCCTAGCATGTTCCTTCAAGCCACCAGAATTGGCTTCGACCCACAAAATCGGTCACCCTCATCTTTAAGCCCTCAGAATTTGCTTCGACCCGCAAAATCGGTCATCCTCATCCTTAGGTCCTCAGAATTGACCTCGACCCTCCGGTTATCCTCTTTCAAAGGCATCATATGGTGTCTATTCGACGGCTATCATTTGTTCCAAACTCACCCGTCGAGGGGCTCTATATACATCCCATTATAATACCCCCTAACTTCTCTTAAGGTCCCTATCACCTCCCTTCATCATTTCAAACCCAAATCATACCCCGGTACTGACCTAGAGGCCATCGGACGCTCTTAGGCTTCGTTTGACCAAAAAGTCAAACTCTTCAGCTCGACCGAGACTGAATGAATCTTCTAGGTAACTGAATCCCCTTTCCAACTGTCCATCCCCGTGCATGATTCTGACTTACCACGCGGACGAACAACCCGTTTTCCCCCGAAACCCGATGAGGAGGCCATCGGGGGCTCCCGAGCTCCGTTTGACCAAAGTCAACTCTTCATCTTGATCGAGATTGAATGAATCTTCGAAGGGTACCGAAACTCCTTTCCAACGGTCCACCCCGTGCACGATTCTGACTTACCATACGAACGAACGATCCGTTTGCGTTCGAAGTTTCCCCGTCCAAAGGACCGATGGGCGCTTTCGAGCTAAATTTGACCCAAAGTCAACTCCGAACTCTGGAGAAATCCAAAGGAATTTTGAAGGTCTCTAAATTAACTTTCCAACGGTTCACCCCGTGTGTGATTCGGATCAATGGTTTACGCTCAGTGGCCGATTTTGTGAAGGGGCCTGAAAGAGACTGCCAAACGGTAGGTCCCAGACCCTGCCTATTGGTAGTGTGACTAAATGCACATGCCGATTGGCAAGACCAGGGCTATGCCGATCGTCAATACCCTGGGTCTATAAAAAGTTAGGCTTGACCTCATTGCAAAGGGATGCCAAATCTAAAATACATCACTCTCAGCGAATCCAGAAAACCTCTCTCGAAGTCAGTGTGATTTCCACATCCAAATCCATTTCCAACCTTCACTTTTCATCAAACTTGGTGAATTAAGTACCTCCATCATCATCCAAGTGTAAGGGCTGCTATCCAACATCCAAGATCAAGCTCAAGATCTCCAAGAAGGTCCAACTCTTTCAACTCTCTCCTTAAATTCTCATAAATTCACATTAACTTGTTTTATTACTTAGCACTTTTATTCTCTCGTCACATATCTTAATATACTTTTTATCTAGTATTATTGCACATCACTTATTTTCATATAAATAAAAACTAAAAAAAAATAAGAAAAAGAGGAATTGCTCATAAATTCCAAACTGGAATTCTCACACTTTTCTCACAACTAAAACACTTTTTTACACACACACACACACACACACACACATAAGAGAACCCCCGGTCGGATTTATGGGATAAATCCCACCCCTCATTTTTCATATGAACTACGTGGACTTTGATGCCTCTATAGGCTACGTAGGCGTCTCGGGGTAAAACCCGAGACTCGAGTCCTTTTTCTACTCTTTTCCCATTTTTCTATATTCTTTAGACTTAATTCTCTCAAATTCTATGTATTTACATATATATATTTGCCCTCAATGGCGTATTATTCCACATGCGTTATCATTCCCCTATAATGATCGACGCTAGGATAATCGTATAAATCATGTTTTCTAATATTACTTTTAGGAACATTCCTATGGATGACTCTCTTTATCTCTTCCAGGATACAAGTCGATGATTTCTATCTCCACTACATATACACATGCACACATATCACGAGGAAAATAAAGGAAAACAAAAACAACCCATGAGAGACCGTAAGGACGAAATGGGTGCCTAACACTGTCCCATTTCGTAACTTAGCCTTTGGACCCTTTTCAGATAATTTTGTTTCGTATGTATCAGTATGTCTTTGGATATTGTCCTTCGGGATGGCTCCCTTTTCTTTTGTCTGTTTTGAGTAAAATAGACTGGTGACTCTATCTCTCTACATTTTTCATCTCATTCACCGACGTCGGCAGGAGCGCTCCCAAGAGGGACGCGCGAGACCTTGAGGGATCCCCTCCCACCGCTCCGTGAGGGGGGATATATCCGGGGATGGCCACAGTATACATTGTAATTCTATAAGGCCCGTTTCTCTAATGAAAAAGGTTTCATTTGTTACTGGATGTGTGTAAAAGTACTAAAATTAAATTTATTATACATAGTCGATAAAGATATCAATGACTAAACATACAACTTTTGGTTTGGAGGCCCTGAGTACCAATAATTTGTGTGACACCCTAACTTTTGGGGGCCCTGAGTACAAATAATTGGTATTGATATTGTTATAAATTGAAGAATTTGAATTGATATTGATATTGGTATAAATTGAAATTGAAATTGAATTGGTATTGATATTGATATAAATTGAAATTGAATTTGAATTGGTATAAATTGGTATAAATTTTAGTTCTCATGCGTACTTTAAATTAAATGAAACATACTTTAAATTACATAATTAAATGGAATCTCTCGAATTGTGATAAGACATAATTAAATGAAACATACTTTATATTACGTATATTGCGTTAGATACTTGCCTTATAGTTCTTATACGTACGTATTCAATATCCCATAGACCCGTTCGAGAGTCATTACACCTCTAATGAGATCTCTCGAATTGTCCCGTTGGGAAAGTTTGGGACTGCATAGTTTCTATATAATAATATTCTTAGTGGTTTAAACTTGTTACTTTTAGGAGAAGTTCTGCAGTCGTATCTTAATGTTCTCTGGGTACATACTAGATGATATGATGTTAAGTGTTATTTAAATTGATAAATTAAAATACCACTCACACTTGCGAATCTATGTCATGTACTTGGAGAACTATGGGGATATGCTCCCGAATTTTCCTCAAATTGGAAAAATGTGCATGAGCTGTTAAGTATATTACAAAAATATGCAGTTTTGAATGGGATAGGACCACTCACCCTTTAGAGGAGATGTTGGAAATAGGAATTAATATTATAAATTGAAATTAATTTAACGTTTCTGTAACATTTATAACTAATTTAAATTACATATAATGTGCATAGAAACTAGCCTTCTAGTTCTTATGCGTACGTATTCAATAGGTGATTGTTTATACTAATGGGAACTAAATGTTCACACTTTTGTTTACACTAATCCACGAATATACGCTTCTTACCCATAATAGGTGATTGTTTGTAGTAGCTGTGATGGGATATCCTAAATACAAAGAGTGGATGGGTAAGACAAATGGATCAGGGGATGTGTTTCGCAGATGTGCTAATGAATTTATGAAATACGCAAAAAGATGTCATAATGATGAAGAGTTTTTGTGTCCGTGTGCTAGGTGTAAGAATGGTAAGGTGTTTGAGTGGAAAATAATTAAACTACATTTGTTAAGATGGGGTATGCAAGATAGCTATCAAATTTGAGTTTTTCACTGGGAACCAAAAGTTCCTTTTGTCTCCGAGAAACCTTCACAATGGCCTTCAATAAGTAAAATAGATGTAAAAAGGGAGGATGACGATGTAGATCATAATATACTAGAGGATTTAGTTGATGACGCATATGGAGTACATGAAGTGGAAGAGAATGAGGTCACTGGCGATGTACAAGGTTCAGGTGCTCATGAGATATCGGGATAAACCTTGACGATGACTTCCAAAGTTTAAAATTTGAGGTGACCCAACCTTCATACTCTGGCTGTGAGAAGGATCAAACAAATTTACATGCTATGGTTGGGTTGCATAGTTTGAAGACCCAATATGGTTTGTCTGTCAATAGTGTGACAGGAGTTTTGAATTGGTTGAAGGGCTTGCTACCCAAGTAGAATACGCTTCCAACCAGCTATCCAACTATGAATAATAACTTGAATGATTTGGGAATGAAGTATAAATCAATTTGTACTTGAGTGTATGACTGTATATTATACCGAAAGGAGCGTGAAAATCTCGATCGGTGTCCGGTATGCGATGAACCTAGATATGTCCAATCTACTGGCAAGGAAGGCACAAGCTCAAAAGTGCCTCAAAAAGTGTTAAAATATTTTCCCATTGGGCCTAGATTAAAGTGATTTTCATAGTACCATGGATAGTAGAGGCAATAACTTGGCATGCTAGGGCGGATGCAAGGGATAATCTCATGCGTCATTCTATTGATTCTATAACTTGGAAGATGTTGAGTTTTGAGTATCCTGATTTTGCTCGAGAATAGCGTAACCTTAGTTTGGTAATATCAATAGATGGTTTCAATCCATTTGGAAATCTAAGCGCCAATTAGAGTGTATGGCCAATGATCCTATTCCCACTCAACCTCCCTCCTTCACAGTGTATGAGACCTGAATTTTCGATGCTGTCTTTGTTGATACTCGGGCCAAAGGCACTAAGTGAGGACATCTATGTCTACCTGGATCCTTTGGTAGAAGAATTAAATGAGTTGTGGGAAGAGTGTGTGCAAGCATTTGACTCTTTTAGAAAAGAAGAGTTTACGCTGAAAGCTATGTTGATGTGGAAAATTCATAATTTTTCGTCTTATGGGACATTATCCAGTTATGTAGTACATGGTTATTTGGGGTGTCCTATTTATGGAGAGGAGACTAAATCTCTTCATCTCTCCTCTAGCTCAAAAAATGTATGCCATTTCCACAGGAGGTTTTTACCCTCGCTCATAGTTTTAGATTTGAGAAAGGTTTTAATTTTTTACCGAGAGGGGTTGAACATAGGCTACAGCCGAGAAAACTTTCAGGTTCAGAATTTGAAAGTAAATCTTCTGATTGTGGACCTAATATGCCAGATAAGAATCCTAAATTTAAGAATGTCAATCATAAGAAGACCCCAACTGAGAATTAAACTGAGGCAATAAAGGCATGGCCTAGGAGGTCAATTTTATTTGACTTGCCTTATTGGAAGAATAACCCGGTGCGCCATGTATTAGATGTGATGCACACAGAGAAGAATATCGTTGAACATATTGTGGGCACATGCCTTGGGGAAGTAATTCGAAGGATGAAGAAAATGCACGAAAAGACCTTAAAGCATTGCAACTTAAGCCACAACTATGGTTGAAAGAAGATAGTCGGGGTAGGACAATAATTCCACCTGGTGCATTTACTTTAACGAGTGAGGAAAGGAAGGTGCTTTTAGACACAACATATAATTTGAAGATTCCATCTAATTTCTCGTCAAACTTGCAAAGGATTGTGAATTATGCTACCCATGATTTACATAAGTGTAAGTCACACGATTGGCATGTGATCATGCAATTGGTTACTCTATTGTTTAAGCACTGTTTCTCCAAGTACAAGAATTTACAAAGGGCTATTATGCAAAATATAATCTGCTTCTCACTTATATGTGAGAAGGTAATCAATTGAGATCATATAGTGGCCGCAAAATTGGCGGTGACCAAAAAGATTTGTGTGTAAGAGAAGTACTTTCCCCCATCTTTCTTTGACATAAGTGTTCACTTGTCAGTACACCTATGCGTCGAGGCACTATTTGCGGCCCAGTTAGATATCGGTGGATGTATCCGTTTGAAATATTGATGAAAGTTTTTAAATATTACGTCAAGAATACATGATACATTGTAGAGAAATACATCACCGTGGAGTCATCAATCTACACTCGGGAATATATGCCTAACTCGACCAGCGTGGATGACATTGATGAGTTCGTCGATGAGGGTGGTCATGTGATGGGCAAGCGAGTGAAATTAACGAGTTTGCAACATGAACAAGTAGCTCGTTATCTATTTGACACACATGAAGATGTCAAAGAATGGAAACAGTAAGTTTAAATTATTTTAACTTTTACATTATTTTAATTTTTATACATGATTAATTTTGTAATATGTTTGTCACAGTCTATGCAGAAAATATGAAGCCTATGAGAACAATAACATACAAAAAATAATGGCCCAATCAGATAGCTAATTTAGGATGTGGTAGTCACACGAGGTAATTATAATGAAAATAGTTGTTATTAAATGTCACATTACAAGAAAGCTTTACAACTAACCTAATTAATTTATCTATATATTCTCAACTCTTAAAGACGAGTGATGCGACATCAAGGCTTGTTCGTCTAGCCACTGGACCCTTCTTCACGGCACAAGAGTACAAAAAGTATCGATTGAACGGTTACGTAGTCGGTGAAAGGGTGTACGAGGAAAATACAAATGTACAGAACTCGGGAATTTCATACAAGGCTCTTACTTTATTTCGAGCGAGCGCGAAATATAAAAGCCTTGTTGAAGCTGAATTGACTTACTATGGTGTAATTCAAAATATATTTGAATTGGACTATGTAAGCTTAAAAAAGGTTGTATTTTACTGTGATTGGGTAAGATAAGAGGAGAAAAATGCTTGTAAAGTTGATCCTTGCACCAATTTTGATATGCCCAGAGTGTACCAGACAATCCATAGACCTTAATCTCGGCCTTATGACAGTCGAGGTAATAGAAGTTCAAGAATACCTATCAGAAACATCGTCCTACTGAGGTCGGCCATAATCGACGTCCCCCTCAACTACGGACCTCATCTCAGCCACAACCGAGATTATCTAGAACCTTGGAGAATAATTCTTATCAGGTCGTCCATAGCCGACGTCGCACCTACCCCATACATAAACCTCGGCTGGTCATCAACCGAGGTCAGCAAGGACTCATAGGTCAACCACCTTCATCATCATCGACCCTAGTTGACGTTGCAAGCGCCACATGAAAATCAGCAGCCCAACAGACTCAGCGTTAATTATTAGGTCAACATCGGCCCTGGCCAACGTTCCACATATCTAACCTCGACTAGCATCCCAGCCAAGGTCATCATATAATTCCCAGCCAAGGCAGGGGTCGTACCTCACCAACCTCGTACTCACCCAGGACGAGGTTGGTACTTAGAAAAGACAACCGAGCTTCTATGCATACATATATGGCTTGAGGCATGTGGACAAATCTGTTATAACTGAATCATTCCCTCCACGTGAAGGAATATTGCTGTCATCATTACTTAGTTAAAGATTAGCCAGGTGTCATCTTTTCACTGGCTGAATCTCCATGCACTTGCTCATTGTATGCTTAGGGGGTACATTACACCCCCCAAACACTATATATAGAGGTCATCCTCTACCTTGCAAAAGATCGAGAATTACAACCCTAGCTGAAACTCTGTCATTTTACATAGTAGAGAGAGAAAGCTTGAGAGATTGTATCCATGACCATTAGTGCCTTCATTCAGTGATATTACTCACATACACTCACAGTGGACGTAGGCCAGATTGGCTGAATAACTTATATTCAAGTGTTCATCCTCTTCTCCTCACCTCCTTCTACATATATACATACACACACACACACACACACACACACACACATATATATATATATATATTCTCCTATGCTACCATTTTTATCACTTATTTGAGCTTATCAACACCTTAACTGGTGGCGCTATTTCTAGCATCATGATTTTAGTGCCGTCTGTGGGAACGAGAAGCTGTCTCCTCCTCTTTTTCTTCTTAACCTCACTGGAGACTCTGGTGGTGAACGAAGACTCACCCCTTGCATGGAGCTGTTTCACTATTGGAAGAGGTCCATTAAGGTATTAAGCTCATCTTCTTCATAAGATCTTTTATTAAAAAACATGGCATCGGAGTTACTACCACATCCTCCACCACCTGGTGCTGGAGGGCCTAGTTCCGGCCAGGCACCACCACAGTCCTAAATGGATGAGGTGGTGGCAGCCTTGAAGTCCTTGGCAGCGACGCATCAAGCGATGAAGGAGAAATTTGCCCAGCTTAATCAAAATATAATGAGGCCACCTGGGGTCTCACCGAAGATGATTACTCTGGAAGCTGTTCAACTCCATCCTGAAACCAGGGGATGATATACCCAAGTATGACCTCGGCCTGGAGGTGCCTACCTCGGCCGAGATGAAAGCCGAGATGATGGCCAACCCACCAGTGCATCGGGGCCCACGATATCATCCCTCGGCCAAGTCTACCTCGGCCCAGGCCGACACTACCACATACACCCCCCCGGGGACACTTCTCATATCACAGATGTCAACATCAACCCCAGGTACCAAGGAATAGTAACCCCGGTCAACAGTAGGCCAAGATGACAAGAAGCTCTACATTCACCTTCAACATGAACCTTACCTCAGAGGAGGCCGAGGTTACCAGTGGCATCGCTTACCATCAGCACGCCAATGACTCGGCTAAGGCCGACACGGGCATACACCTCGGCTGACATAAAGCCGAGAAAACCCATGACACCTCACGGATTGAGCGGACGACCAACCCTTATAGCTCGGCCTCTCCTAGGCCGAGGCCATTCACCAACATGACTACCAAGCATCTGTTGACGTTTGGATAAGGACACCTAGGCATAAATCAGTTATAACAAGATTATTCCCCACACGGGGGGGAATATTTCATCATCATTATCTACATGTGGCCATGACAGGTGGCACATCCCCATTGGTGAGGAAACTACACACATGCACATTACATGCATAGGGGGTACATTACACCCCCTAGGCACTATATAAAGTGATCACCCCTACCTTGCAAGGGGATTCAGAGAAAAAAAACCCTAGCTAAAACTCTGTCTAAATATACACAGTAGAGAGAGAGAGAGAGCTTGAGAGGTTGTAACCATGGCCATTAGTGCCTTCTTTCAGTGATATTACTCTCACACACTCACCGTGGACGTAGGCCACATTGGCTGAACCACTCATATTCGGGTGTCGTTCCTCTTATCCTCACCTCATTCTTACCTTATTCATATAGCTGTGTTGCCATTGTTACACCTGTATTGAGCTTGCAAACACCTCACCTGGTGGTGCTGATTTTCAGCATCATCATTTTGGCGCCGTCTGTGGGAATAAGAAGATATCTCTTCCTCTTTTCCTGCTTAGCCTGACCGGAGATTCTGGTGGTGAACCAGAAACCACCCCTTGCGTGGAGCTGTTTCACCATTGAAAGAGATCCTTTAAGGTATTAAGCTCACCTGCTACTAAAAGTTCTATAGTGGTAACACATGGCACCAGACTTGCCGCCGCCTCTTCCGCCGCCCGGAGGTGGAGGAGCTAGCTCCAGTCAGGTTCCTCCCCAGTCCAAAATGGCGGAGGTGGCAGCTGCCTTGAAATCTTTGGCTGCAACACAACAAGCGATGAAGGAGCAATTTGCACAGCTCAGCCAAACCATGATGATGAGACCACCCGGAGTCTCGCCGGACATGATCACCCCGGCGGCAGTTCAACCCCAACCGGATGCCAAGGGACCACCCCAAGCACCGATGAAGGACCAGCCTGCACCCCCGCGGAGAAGGGATGTTGCTGACCCTAGGCGCTTGCGCCTAGGGAGGCAAGGAAACCCATGCCCGGAGGACAGGTATGATGACATAGGAGCAGAAGAGGCCCCAGAGGACTGCTGGGAGCCATATGAGGTGTACGATAACACCGTACGACCTCTTAGGCAAAGCCAAGGATGTGTCGGCCAAAGAAGAGATGAGGCACGGCAGAGGGGGTCGGCCTTCAACAGGTTGAGCAGAGGCTCGGCCTTCGAGAGGCTGGGACCAGTTAATGACCTAAGACATAGGCTATCAAGGTCAAGGAGTGCCGCAGGCTCCCAAAGAGGGGATAGGCAGGCTCGGCCAGATCAAGGCCGACCCCTGGCGAGAAGATCAAGGGAGCAGGATGAGGTCAACAGTCAGCGGGTCGCGGCTGGGGAACCCTCTGTCCACCGAAGAGAGGTGGCAGGGGATAACCTCGGCCAAGTTGATGAGAAAAGACCATGGAATGACTCGATCCAACGTCTCGAGGAGAAGATAGGGGACCTCATAAAGAGCAGGGACCCCTTACAGAGGGGCTACACGGAGGGCTCACCGTTTGTGGCCAGGATAGTGGGGTTCCCAACCCCAGCTAAATTCAAACCTCCTGTGGTGACTCCTAAGTATGATGGCAGCACTAACCCAGTGCACCACATCGAGATGTACCAGTCAGCCGCATATATTTACTCGATACCTGATGAGATGAAGTGCAGGGCCTTCTCGGGCACCTTGACAGGGGCAGCGCATAGCTGGTTCACCTCTCTTCCAAAGAACTCGATCGAAAACTTCAAAGGCTTGGCCGAGCAGTTCATCCACAACTTCTGCTTTGGGGTAAGGCCCCAAAAGAAGACCACCCACCTCCTATACGTCAAACAGGCTAAGGGTGAAAGCCTGAGAGACTACATAGCAAGATTCAACAAGGAGAAGTTAGAGGTGGAGGACTATGAAGAGAGCATAGCCATGACCGCCCTTATAGGAGGTCTTCAGAAGGGAAAGCTACTATGGAAGCTGGCGGAAGACCCCCCCAAGTCTATGGCGGAGCTGTTGTCCACTGCAGGAAAAGTGATGAATGCGGAGGAGGCGATGTCCGCCAAATACGAGGAGGAGAACCGCGGTAGCGCTGGGAGGTCCCAGGGTAAGAAAGAAGGGAAGAAGCGGTCAGCAGACGATAAGTTCTCTCGTTACACTCCTCTGAATGTGAGCTGTGAACACATTCTTAATGAGATCAAGAGTGACCGGGCCCTGAGATGGCCAGAGAAGTTGAAGGCTCCGCCACATAAGAGGAATAAAAACCTCTGGTGTGAGTTCCATCAGGATCACGGCCATATCACAGACAGATGCTTCGCCTTAAAAGATGAGATTGAGAAAATGTTGAAGTCTGGGAAGCTAAGAAAATATGTGGATGGCAAAGCCCCGAAAGCTGGAAGAGAAGACCCTAGGAAGAGAAGAGATGACAGGTGTCGTGGCGATGTCCCAGCCAGAGGGCGGGATGATTCAGAGGGTGATGATGGAGATGACCCAGATCTCCCACCAAGGGATGACAATAACCCAGTAAAGAGGGTAGGAATGATCTCCTTTGGTGTTGGCACCATATGCGGGGGATTCGCAGGAGGTGGCTCTGAGGTAGCTGATAGAAAGGCTCATGTAGCAGAGGTCAAGTCGGTGGCCAGGCCGGAGGTTGTGAACCTGACGTCTTCTGACGCGGTGCAGAAGAGAATGAAGGTGGACACGGACACCCTAGTGGTAGGTTTCTCCCGGCTCGACTTCAAGGGCATCTTAGCCCCCCATGATGACCCCTTGGTCGTAACGACAAGGGTGCATGGGTGCGACGTAGGGAGAATCCTCATAGATGGGGGAAGCTCAGCGGATGTAATGTTTTGGCCTTGTTTCAAGAGCTTGGGTCTTAGCAGATCGAGGCTGATGCCGTACCACCACCCCTTGATAGGCTTCAGTGGTGAGAAAGTACACCCATTAGGCATGTATGAGATGGATGTGCGTATGGGGGATGAGTGGCCTAAGAGGCTGACTAAGAAGATAAACTTTTTTGTGATGGACGATAATGTCTATTCGGCCTACAACCTCATCATCGGAAGAGTGGCCCTCAAGGAGTTTGAAGCCGTGCCGTCAACGGTCCATCAAATGTTAAAATTCCCGACCCCTTATGGGGTAGGGGAAGTGCAAGGGGATCAGACCATGGCACGGGAGTGTTATTTCAACTCAGCGGAAGAGAGGGAGGCCCATAAGAGAGCAACCACCACATACAGCATAGACACTCTTGACCCGAGAGATGAAACAAAGCTAAAGAAGGGCGAGGCCGCGGAAGAGGTAGAATCCATCGTCCTCAACGAGGACGAGCCGGAAAAAACCGTCCAAGTCGGCAAGGCCCTAGAACCAAAGATTAAGGAAGAGTTGGTAAGCCTTCTCAGGAAGAGGCAGAGTGTCTTCGCCTGGAACCACACCGACATGCCTGGTATAGACCCTGAGGTCATGACCCACAAACTCAACGTGGATAGGGATGCCAGGCCAATCAAGCAGAGGAGAAGAATTTACTCCAGAGAGAAATATGAGGTCATTCGGGAAGAAGTGAAAAAATTGGAAGAGGCCGAGTTCATACGAGAGATCACCTATCCATAGTGGCTCTCAAATGCAGTGATCGTGCCTAAGGCCAACGAAAAGTGGCGGATGTGTGTAGATTTCACAGACCTGAATAGGTCTTGCCCGAAGGACAGCTATCCCCTACCTAGGATAGACCAGATGGTGGACGCAACAGCAGGGCACGAGCTCATGAGCTTCATGGATGCTTATTCAGGTTATAACCAAATCTTCATGGACACCGAAGACTCTGAGAAGACAGCCTTCATCACTGACAAGGGGACGTATTGTTATAAAGTGATGCCCTTTGGTCTGAAAAATGCGGGGGCAACATATCAGCGTCTCGTCAATAGGATGTTCGAGGAACAGATAGGTAAGACCATGGAGGTATACGTGGACGATATGCTAATGAAGAGCCTGAAGGCATGTACTCACGTGGCAGACCTTGAGAAGACCTTTGATGTCATGGATTCATACAGAATGAAGCTCAACCCGGCGAAATGTGTCTTCGGTGTAGGAGCAGGGAAATTTCTGGGGTTCATAGTTAATCAAAGGGGGATTGAGGCAAACCCTGAGAAGATCAAAGCATTGCTCGACATGAAGACCCCTAGGAGTATCAAGGATGTCCAAAGACTTACTGGAAGAGTAGCTGCCCTGAACAGGTTTGTTTCCAGGGCAACGGATAAGTGTCTTCCATTCTTCAAGATTATAAGGAAGGCCTTCCAGTGGGATGAAGAGTGTGAAAAAGCCTTTGATCAACTCAAGTCCTACTTAGGATCTCCCTTGCTGCTGTCCCGGCCCATTACAGGAGAGAGGTTGTTTGTGTACTTGACAGTCTCTGAGTCGGCTATTAGCGCGGCCATCATACGAGAAGAAGGTGGAGTTCAGAGGCTTGTATACTTCAACAGTAAGGCCCTACAAGGGTCTGAGCAGAAGTACCCCAGAATGGAGAAATTGGCTTATGCTCTTATCCATGCTTCAAGGAAAATGAAACCCTACTTTCAAGCTCACTCTATGATTGTCCTTACAGACTCCCCACTAAGACAGGTTCTGCACAAGCCTGAGAAGTCCGGGAGATTGATGGCCTGGGCCATTGAACTAGGGGAGTATGATCTTACTTACCAGCCCAGGATGGCCATTAAGGGGCAGGCCCTTGCAGATTTTGTCGCGGAATTCACTTGGGAAGAGACTGAGTCAGAGAAGAGCCGAGCTGTCTCCCGAGATTCGGAAGAGATAGACCCTTACATCTTCCAAGGCCGAGAAGAGGTAGTCCCAGTCAAGGCCCGGAGGAGGGTAGAAGAGAACGAAGAGGATCGATACCTCTTCGAAAAAGGAGTGATGAGAGAAGGGGTCTTCTCTTCAGATGAAGACGTGTGGAGCCTCTTCGTGGATGGATCCTCCTGTGATGGTGGAAGCGGCGCGGGGCTAGTGCTCTCAGCTCCAGATGGCGCCAACATTGAGTATGCCTTAAGATTCAACTTCCAGGCTTCAAACAACGAGTCTGAGTATGAGGCCATGATAGCGGGCCTCCTATTGGCAACAACTCTGCGGGTAAAGCGGCTTCTACTCCATAGCGACTCAAGGTTGGTTGTTAACCAAGTGTTGGGGGCGTACGTGGCCAAGGATGAGAGGATGGCCAGGTACTTAAAAAAGGTAAGAGGATTGCTAGAGTTTTTTGAAGAGGCCAAACTGAAGAGAGTGCCTAGACTGAGCAATAACCACGCTGATGCATTGGCAAGACTGGCCTCAGCAATGAAGACAGATTTGGGAAGAACCATCCCAATTGAAGTTCTAGGAGAAGCAAGCATCGAGGAGGATGAGGTATGTAACCCTTGTCACAATATAAACCCGAGGGACTCGTGGATTGACCCGATTGTCAGATACCTTAGGGAGGGGGAGCTACCTGAGTCCAAACTGGAAAGGAAAAAGCTGAGATATAGGGCTGCCAAGTTCTCATTGATAGGAGACGTCTTATACAAAAAAGGTTTTCTCTTGCCCCTCCTCAGATGTGTTCACCCCTTGGAAGTACCTCGAATCTTGCAGGAGGTTCATGAAGGCTCTTGCTCTAGCCATATAGGAGGAAGACCCTTAGCCAAGAGAATCATCACTCAGGGATACTGGTGGCCAACCTTGTCTAGGGACTCTGCTGATTATGTGAAGAGGTGCGACAAATGTCAGAGGTTCGCCACTATCCCTCATCAACCCCATCAGCCTATGACATCAATCTCTTCTCCATGGCCGTTCGCGGTATGGGGAATTGACCTGGTAGGACCCTTGCCGAGAGCAGTCAACAACTATAGATTCTTGATAGTTGCCATTGACTACTTTTCAAAATGGGTAGAAGCCGAACCCATGATAACAATTACAGAGCAGAAGACCTTTCAGTTCATCTGGAAGAACATCAAATGTAGATATGGTCTCCCAAACACGCTCATCTCAGATAATGGGACCCAGTTCAAGAACGCCTCCTTGAAGAAGTACTGCCAAAGTGTGGGGATTAAACAGTTCTTCTCATCCCCTGGTCGACCCCAGGCTAATGGCCAGACTGAAGTCACAAATAGGACAATCTTGGATGGAATCAAGAAGAGGTTAGAAGACGCGAAGGGGAGATGGATAGAAGAGGTTTACGCTGTACTATGGGCTTACAGGACCACAGCAAGGACACCCACGGGAGAAACCCCATTCATGCTGGCACACGGTTCAGAAGCCGTCATACCAACGGAGATAGGCCTACCAACTCATCGGATCCAGACCTATGATCAGGACAGCAATGGGGAAAGGAGGAGGTTAGACCCGGACCTTATTGAAGAAAGAAGGGAAGACGCAGAGGTCAGGAAAGCAGCCTACCAGCAGAGGGCAGCAAAATTCTACAATAGGATAAAGGCAAGACCCATTGCGGTAGGAGACCTAGTGCTTAAGAAGACCTTACAGAAAACAAACAAGCTACACCCGAACTGGCATGGCCCCTACAGAGTAACGGAAGAGGTTGTGCCTGGCACGTATAGGTTAGAGAACCTAGAGGGAGAACCTTTCGCCAACCCGTGGAATGCCGACCACCTAAAGAGATATTTCATATAATGTTGCATTTATTTTTGTCAATTGTAAAAGTACCACCTTATTGAGAAGAGGTTGTGAATAAAGATCAGTTTCCATGGCAAATCCTTGTTTCATTTTAACATCATTCATTTGGTGAAATTTATTATGGGGATAACCTCTTAGGTGAGGACCTCAGACCTTAAACATCATTAATTTGATGACATTATGAGGCTTACATTGGCCTAGGTGATGACCTCAGACCCTCATAACACCACTTGGTGGTGACGAGGTCTGAGCTCGGACATCTCGGCTGGAGGACCTCAGACTTTTAACATCATTCATTTGGTGAAATTTATTATGGGGATAACCTCTTAGGTGAGGACCTCAGACCTTAAACATCATTAATTTGATGACATTATGAGGCTTACCTCGGCCTAGGTGATGACCTCAGACCCTCATAACACCACTTGGTGGTGACGAGGTCTGAGCTCGGACATCTCGGCTGGAGGACCTCAGACTTTTAACATCATTCATTTGGTGAAATTTATTATGGGAATAACCTCCTAGGTGAGGACCTCAGACCTTAAAACATCATTAATTTGATGACATTATGAGGCTTACCTCGGCCTAGGTGATGACCTTAGACCCTCATAACACCACTTGGTGGTGACGAGGTCTGAGCTCGGACATCTCGGCTGGAGGACCTCAGACTTTTAACATCATTCATTTGGTGAAATTTATTATGGGGATAACCTCTTAGATGAGGACCTCAGACATTAAACATCATTAATTTGATGACATTATGAGGCTTACCTCGGCCTAGGTGATGACCTCAGACCCTCATAACACCACTTGGTGGTGACGAGGTCTGAGCTCGGACATCTCGGTTGGAGGACCTCAGACTTTTAACATCATTCATTTGGTGAAATTTGTTATGGGAATAACCTCCTAGGTGAGGACCTCAGACTCTTAAGTAATAGTTATGGCACCACATTCAGTAATGACTTCAGAGTGCATAGCATTCATGTACATTCACGAATAAAGATGAAGAGAGACATTTGCATTCAACAAAAGGAAGAAATTGCATAATATTTAAGAGTGAGAAATTACATGCAAGATTACAAGTCAAAACAAAATTACATGCAAGTTAAACATCTGAATGAGGAACGTCTGATGTCTCTTCTGGGTTGGCCTGCTCGGTATTGGTCACCTCAGCTACTTCGTTTGCTGGGTTAGTTTCCCCGAGGTCAGCCCCTTCCAGAGTAACAGTTTGACCAGGGACAGCAGCTTCATCCTCTATCTCCTGCAAGGTCTGGGCAAACTGGGCATCGGCAAGGCCGAGGCCCACAAAATCTGAGGCCTTAATGGCGCCAACCTCGGCCTCCCTTACCTCAGCCCACTTGGAGGTGGCCTTGATGCCCCTTTCAAGGTATTCCAGGCCAAAACCTACGAACTCCTCGGAGACCTTATAGTCAGCAATTATTGCCTCCGAGGCGTCTGCAAGAGAAGCCTTCACCGCGGCATCAACCTTCCTCTGCAAAGCATCGTCCTTGTCCTTCAGGGCGCTGGTATGACTCTGAACAAGTGCAGAGATGTCCTTCTCTAGGGATTGGGCCTTATTTTCAGAGGTCTGAGCCTTGGTCTCAGCCTCCTGTAACTCGGTCCTCAGACGAGCAACCTCGGCCTTCAGGGTGCCCTCAACTTTTTCAGCCTCCTGCCCCTTCTGGATGAGAGGCAATTTCCTCAGGGCCCAGTTGGATAGTTGATACATGGCAGCCGCACCCTGCACAGTAAATAAAGAAGTCAGATGAGAAGCAGAATCATATGTTGCACTTTGGACAAGAACAAGTTATACCTGGACTACTCGGTGAAGACCAAATTCAACCATCAGGGGAGTGTCCATGGCCCTGAAGAAACGCTTGTCGGCCTCGGTCATCATATTGTTCAGAGCGTCCATGGCCTGTCGGCTGTGGCCGACCACGCTATCAGACAGTTTCAACTGGTCCAAACGTGCTGATAACGTGTCGGCCGTGAGGGGGATCGCAGTATCTGAGGCCCTCTTAGTTCTGGAGGTCGGCCTCTGATCCTCAGGAGGATGGACCTCAGGTGCCCTCTTCTTAGACTTGGATGTTGAGGGAGCAGGTGGAGGAGCGTTCATGCGAGTCTTCTTGACAAGTCTAGACAAGCTTGGAGCTGCCATCTCCCACAACTCGTCTGAAATGTTTGGTGGTTTCTCTGCAAAAGTAAAGAGATATGAGTCAGAAATAAAGTACGTATGATAAGAGGCTACACTTGGTCAAAATAAAAATCCTTACCAAAGTCAGCTAAGGGACTTCCGCCGAGGCTCGTCCCCGAGAGATACTGGGGGTCAGCAGATGCTCAAACTTGACAAACATCCCATGGTCCCCTTGGTCCTGCAGGGCCTTCACCCTTTTGCCATGTTGCACACTTAGTCCAGGGTCGGCCCTGGCAGCCATGGTAACTTTGCCCCATTTCCGGGGTATTCTCGGCTCGAAGATGGAAGAGGGAATGGAAGAACCAAATTCCCACGGCCCTGAGACAAAAAAGTACCTGGGTTTCCAATTATGGTTGGAGGTCTGAGTGACCAGGAGCATCTTTTTCTCAGGCCTCCGAGCCACAAAGTGATAGTAGCTCGGATGATTTTTGGCCGAGGTAGGGACGTAACAACCAGCAAAGACCTGCACTGGGAGGTCAGAGTGGTGAACCGCCCTCCACAAGATGATTGCCCCTATAATAACCCTCCAGGCATTGGGAGAGAGCTGCGAGGGGGCCAAGTTAATGAATGATAGAATGGTCCTAATGACGGGGTGGAAGGGAAGACGAAAACCTAACTTGAACATCTGCTCGTACAGGCAGATTTCTCCATCCCTACCGTGGTAGGCCCTCTCTTCCCTCAAAGGTCTCCTTAAGTGGATAGAGGGGCTAATGGAGTATAAGTACCTGAAGTGCAGTAGATCCACCTCAGTAATTGTGCTCTCATACTCGGCCGACTCAGATGTGTCTACATCACTTTCGGCATCCTCATCATCGTCAGACTCAACGTCGGCTGGAGCAGACGTGGACGGGTTACCGGGGAACCTCTGAGCAAACTCGGCCTCGGTGACGGCCGACAATGGAATAGCATTTAGAATGGGGGGCACAGCCACATTTGGCTCTACAAGCTCAACCTCTGAAGAAGAACCAGAGGTACTTGTGCCATTTTGAGACGAGGCGCGACTGGAGACCTCGGCATGGTCAGGGTTCTGATCAGCCTGAGTAGTGAAGTCCATGGCCTCTTGGAAAGAGTCCACTGACATTGGATCAGAGGTGGAAGACTCAGACTCGGACATCGGCAAATTGTTAGCAGAGACGTCTGTCTGGTAAAAATTTTCAGGAGGACGAGGGTATACCACCTTGAGAGGTGGAGGAAAGAGGGGTCTGATGGGGGACTCTTGTGACCTACGAGCTTCTTCCTGAGCTCTCTCTATTGGTCTAATTTTATCTAAGGTCTTTTCTTTTAGAGATGGGAAGTCTTCAAGAAGTTGGTACAAGGGTCTGAGCATCTGGGGACGATCCAAGGCTTTGGCAGACCCTAAACTTGAGGGAATATCCTAAAAACTACAAACAAATATGGCTTGAATAGTTAAGGGAATTAGAGATCAAACCAAAGAACTTATACAGGAAGCCTGGCTCACCGAAAAACTCAAGATCTCACCGGAAAACTCAAGATCTCACCGGAAAACTCAAGAACTAGCCGGAAAACTCAAGATAAAAAATATCAAAAACGAAGGAAATGGAGAGGGAGGATACCTGAAGGTGAGATTGGTGAATAAGGTGGAGAGTATCGCGCAGGAAGTGAGGTATCCCTTGGCGGAACAATCGCTGGAGCAGAGGCCAACTTCGGAGAATTTTTTTGCAGAAAACAGGGGAGCAATCGCTTGAATAGGAGAGAAATGAGGAAGAAGAAGAAAAAGAAAGGTTTTAACCTTTAAATACTTGGGCACGATTCCCAAGGCTCATCATTGCCTTGGGAAGCCCAAGGGACAACTGAAAACATGTGCCAACCAAGTGGGCATGCCTTGGCAACGGACAAGTGTCATGCAGGTATTGACTTTGGGGTGAATAGACCTCGGAGGCAAGAACCCCCTAGTCACCCACTCTCGCAAATGACTAAGGGCTGGGGGGTGATTGATATACCCAAGTATGACCTCGGCCTGGAGGTGCCTACCTCGGTCGAGATGAAAGCCGAGATGATGGCCAACCCACCAGTGCATCGGGGCCCACGATATCATCCCTCGGCCAAGTCTACCTCGGCCCAGGCCGACACTACCACATACACCCCCCCGGGGACACTTCTCATATCACAGATGTCAACATCAACCCCAGGTACCAAGGAATAGTAACCCCGGTCAACAGTAGGCCAAGATGACAAGAAGCTCTACATTCACCTTCAACATGAACCTTACCTCGGAGGAGGCCGAGGTTACCAGAGGCATCGCTTACCATCAGCACGCCAATGACTCGGCTAAGGCCGACACGGGCATACACCTCGGCTGACATAAAGCCGAGACAGCCCATGACACCTCACGGATTGAGCGGACGACCAACCCTTATAGCTCGGCCTCTCCTAGGCCGAGGCCATTCACCAACATGACTACCAAGCATCTGTTGACGTTTGGATAAGGACACCTGGGCATAAATCAGTTATAACAAGATTATTCCCCACACGAGGGGGAATATTTCATCATCATTATCTACATGTGGCCATGACAGGTGGCACATCCCCATTGGTGAGGAAACTACACACATGCACATTACATGCATAGGGGGTACATTACACCCCCTAGGCACTATATAAAGGGATCACCCCTACCTTGCAAGGGGATCCAGAGAAAAAAAACCCTAGCTAAAACTCTGTCTAAATATACACTGTAGAGAGAGAGAGAGAGCTTGAGAGGTTGTAACCATGGCCATTAGTGCCTTCTTTCAGTGATATTACTCTCACACACTCACCGTGGACGTAGGCCACATTGGCTGAACCACTCATATTCGGGTGTCGTTCCTCTTATCCTCACCTCATTCTTACCTTATTCATATAGCTGTGTTGCCATTGTTACACCTGTATTGAGCTTGCAAACACCTCACCTGGTGGTGCTGATTTTCAGCATCATCAGGGGACCACCCCAGGCACCGCGAAAATACCAACCTATTCCTCATCGGAGGAGGGACGTTGCTGACCCTAAGCATTTACGCCTGGGGAGGCAAGGACACCTTTGCTTAGAGGATAGGTATGATGACATGGAGGCAGAAGATGCTCCGGAAGACTACTGGGAGCCGTATGAGGTTTCGAATAACACGATACATCTTATCCAGCAGAGCAGAGGTTGTGGGGGCAGAATAGATGAAGGTGTCCAACAAAGGGGGTCGACTTTTGATCGCTTGAGCAGAAGGTCGGCCTTTGAAAGGTTAGGCCCAGTAAATTAACTAAGACAAAGGTTATCAAGATCAAGAAGTGCAGCAGGGTCACAAAGGGGAAATGGGGAACATAGGCCTCATCACGGCCAACCCCTACATGGCCGAGAATATGGCCAGGAGGTGAACAATCGACGTTGTACTGCGGCTGGGGAACCCTCAGTCTACCCCTTGGAGGTGGCTGGGGATAACCTCGGCCAGGCCGACGTTGTTAGGCCATGGAATGACTCCATCTAATGCCTTAAAGAGAAGATAGGAGACCTCATCAAAAGTTGAGACCCACTACAAAGAGGTTTCTCAAAGCGCTCCCCATTCGTGGATAAGATAGTGAACTTTCTAACCCCTGCCAAGTTCAAACCGCCTACGGTGTCTCCCAAGTATTATGGTAGTACTAACCCTGTGCATCATATTGAGATGTACCAGTCTGCGGTGGACATTTATTCAATCCTGGATGAGATAAAGTGCTGGGCCTTCTTCGGGACTTTAACAGGAGCTGCACACGTCTAGTTCACCTCTCTTCCAATGAACTCGATTGAGAACTTTAAGGGATTGGATGAACGGTTCATTCACAATTTCTTTTTTAGGGTAAGACCTCAAAAGAAGACCACCCATTTGTTGTATATAAATCAAGGCAAGAACGAGAGCCTAAGAGACTACATTGCTAGATTCAACAAAGAAAAATTATAGGTTGAAGACTATGAAGATAGTATAGCCATGGCAACCCTTATAGGGGGACTCCAGAAGGGGAAGTTGCTATGGAAACTTATGGAAGACCCTCCCAAGTCCATGGCAGAGCTATTGGAAACTGTAGGAAAGGTCATGAAGGCCGAAGAGGCTATGGACACGAAGTATGAGGATGAGAATGGAAGTAGCAGCGAGAAATTCTAAAGAAAGAAAGATGGAAAGAAAAGGTTAGCCGACGATAAGTTTGCACACTACACTCCTCTAACTGTGAGTTGCAAACGCATCCTCAACGAGATCAAGAACGACCGATCGCTAAGATGGACGGAGAAGCTGAAGGCTCATTCACATAAGAGGAACAAGAACTTGTGGTGTGAGTTCCACCAAGACCACGGTCATGTGACAGACAAGTGCTTAGCCTCAAAGGATGAGATCGAGAAGATGTTGAAATATGAAAAGTTGAGGAAGTATACTGATGGTAAGGCCCCTAAAAGGGGAAGAGATGATCCTAAAAAGAAGAGAAGCGACAGATGTCGAGACGACACCCCAGCGAGAATAGACAAGGAATCCGATGGTGATGATGATGACGATCCAGATCTCCCACCAAAGGATGACAATGCCCCTGTAAAGAGGGTTGGGATGATCTCCTTTGGAGTTAGCACCATCTGTGGAGGACTTTCTGGAGGAGGCTCTGAAGTAGCTGACCAAAGAGCTCATGTGGCAGAGGCCAAGTCAGTGACCAAAGTAGATGTTGTGAATCTATCATCTTCATATGCAAAGCAGAAGAGGAAGAAGTTAGATATGGATACTCTTATAGTTGGATTCTCCCGACCCAACTTCAAAGGTATCCTAGCCCCACATCATGACCCTCTGGTAATAATAACAAGAGTGCACGAATGTGAGGTACAGAGAATCCTCATAGATGGAGGAAGTTCAGCAGAGGTGATGTTCTGGCGCTGTTTTAAGAGCCTAGGCCTTAGTAGAGCTAGGCTAGTACCCTATTATCATCCGTTAATGGGCTTCAGCGGGGAGAAGGTCCATCCGTTGGGCATGTATGATATTGATGTGCGAATAGGCGATGAGTGGCCTAAGAGGTTGACCCAAAAGATCAATTTTTTCGTTATGGATGAAAACGTCTTCTCGGCATACAACCTCATCATAGTACGGGTTGTCCTTAAGGAGTTTGAAGCCATGCCATCAATGATCCACCAAATGCTAAAATTCCCAGCCCCCTATGGGGTAGGGGAAGTGCAGGGGGACCAGACCTCATCGCGAGAATGCTACTTCAACTCGGGGGAAGAGAGAGAGGCCCATAAGAGGGAAACAACCACATATAGAATTGATACACTTGATCCTAGAGATAAAACAAAGTTAAAGAAAGGATAGACCATGGAAGAGGTAGAATCCATCATCCTCAATGAGGACGAATCGAAAAAAAATGTCCAAGTTGACAAGGCCTTAAAACCGAAGATCAAGGAAGAGCTGATAAAATTCTTGACGAAGAGGCAAAGTGTCTTCGCTTGGAGCTACGCAAACATGCCTAGCATCGACTCGGAGGTTATGTGCCACAAACTCAACGTGGTAGAAGGTGCTAAGACAATCAAATAAAGATGAAGAGTTTACTCCGGGGAAAAGTATGACGTTATCAGGGAAGAGGTCAAAAAGTTAGAAGAGGCAAAATTCATCAGGGAGGTCATATACCCAGAGTGGTTATCAAACGCTATCATTGTAACCAAAGACAATGGAAAATGGAGGATGTGCGTAGATTTCACTGATCTGAATAAGTCTTGCCTAAAAGACAGTTATCCCTTACCTCGAATTGATCAGATGGTAGATGCCACGGTAGGGCATGAGCTCATGAGCTTCATGGATGCATATTCAGGTTATAACCAGATCTTCATGGATACTGAAGACTCAGATAAGATAGCCTTCATCATAGACAAGGGGACCTATTGCTATAAGGTCATGCCCTCCAGCTTGAAGAATGCAGAGGCCACGTATCAATGTCTTGTAAATAAGATGTTTGAAGATCAAATTGGCAAGACCATGGAGGTATATGTAGATGATATGTTGACAAAGAGCTTGAAGTCCTTCACTCACGTGGCAGACCTAGAGAGAACTTTCGACACCATGGACTTGTATAGAATGAAACTTAATACCGTAAAGTGTGTCTTCGGAGTGGGAGCTGGAAAATTTCTTAGATTCATTATCAATCAGAGGGGAATAGAGGCCAATCCTGAGAAGATCAAGGCTTTGCTTGATATGAAGACACCAAGAAGTATAAAAGACATTCAGAGGCTCACTGGAAGAGTAGCTGCACTCAATAGATTTGTTTTCAGAGCCACAGACAAGTGTCTTCCATTTTTAAAGTGCTTAGAAAGGCCTTTTAATGGGATGAAAAGTGTGACAAGGCTTTTAAGCAACTCAAGCCCTACCTCGGATCCCCCCTGCTCTTATCTCGGCCCATCATGGGGGAGAAGTTATATATTTATCTAGCAGTCTCAGAATCAGCTATAAGTGCAACCATAGTACGGGAAGACGTTGGGGTACAAAGGCCTGCATACTTCAATAGTAAGGCCCTTCAAGGGTCTGAACAAAACTATCCTAGGATGGAGAAATTGGCCTACGCTTTAATACACGCTTTCAGGAAGATGAAACCCTATTTCCAAGCCCACTCTATGGTCATCCTCACTGATTCCCTATTAAGGTAAGTCCTCCACAAGCTTGAGAAGTCAGGCAGATTGATGATGTGGGCCATCGAGTTGGGAGAGTATGACCTTATTTATCAACCCAGGGTGGCCATTAAAGGTCAGGTACTTGCAGACTTTGTTGCTGAGTTCACGTGGGAAGAGACTGAGGTTGAGAACAATCCAGTGACCACAGAGGGATCAAATAGTAACGTCTTTTGAGACCCGAAAGAGGTTGTGTCCAATATATCAAGAAGTGGAATAGCTCAGAATGAGGAAGATAGGTACTTCTTCAGGAAAGGAACCCTGTCAGAGGGGAGCTTCTCTTCGAATGAAGACGTTTGGAACCTCTTCGTTGATGGGTCTTCTTACAAAAGTGGAAACGGTGCAAGGCTGATATTGTCAGCTCTGAATGGTACCAACGTTGAATATGCACTAAGGTCCAATTTCAAAGCATCAAACAACAAGTCAGAATATGAGGCCATGATAGCAGGCCTCTCCTTGGCAAAGACCCTTAGGGTTGGTCGACTCCAACTTCATAGCGACTCGAGGTTAGTTGTCAACCAAGTGTTTGGGGTTTATGAGGCCAAGGATTAAAGGATGGATAGATACATGAAGATGGTGAGAATGATGCTATAAGTCTTTAAAGAGGTGAAGATGAAGAGGGTACCTCGATAAAATAACAGCCACACATATGCGCTAGTAAGGTTGACTTCAACAACAAGGATAGGCATCAAAAGGACAGTACCAGTCGAGGTCCTGCTTAAAATGACCATTAAGGAACAAGAGGTTGCCAACTCCTACCTCAAATTGAACCTGGGAGACTCATTGATGGCCCCCCTCATCAGAAATATCAGAGAGGGAGAGCTGTAGGAATCAAAGTTAAAGAGGAGGAAACTGAGGTACAGAGCTACAAAGTTGTCAATAATAGGAGATATCCTATATAATAAAGGATTTCTGTTACCTCTCCTCAGATGTGTTCATCCCATAAAGGCCCCATACATCCTAAATGAGGTAGACGAGGGTTCTTGCTCCAGTCACATAGGATAAAGACCTTTGGACAAGAGGATAATCACACAAGGATACTGGTGTCCGACTTTGGCCAAGGATGCTGCATCCTACGTGAAGAGGTGTCACAGATGCCAAAGATTCTTCACTATTCCCCATCAACCTCATCAACTGATTAGGCATAAATTCTTCACATTTATTCCCTTAATTTCGGTATTTTTATGATCCCGTGCGGTGTAAATAGATTGGATTTGTCTCATGTTTATGTTACTAACCCTTTTTGGCAAGTATTTCGTATTTTGTGTATCTCTTATGTGTTTTACAGATATTTCATGCAAGTTAGTGCCAAAGAGAACTCAAAATAGTGAAAGAGACCAAGAATTGGGGAGTTAAAGGGCATTTTCATAATTTTTTAGCCATAGTCTGGAGGTGGGGCCAACTATAAAGTTGAAGATCTTTCAATTACAAGAACACTGGAAAAAACGGCACCTCAATCCGAGCTACGATGAAGAAGTTATGCCCATTTGAAGTTGAGAAGAAATTCAAGAAAAAAGCTGTCAGACCCGAACCGAAGCTGAGAAAAAAGAACTAGTCTGCCCATTTGTCACGCACCAGATCCGTTACGAAATTAGTCACGCTCCAGATCCGTTACAAAATTAGTCACGCTTTCTAAGTGTGGCAAATTGGTAGATACGGGATTTTTATTTTGTGCTTATCTTTTAGCCAAAAGAGTTTTATGTTGTGGGGACTCTTCTAAACGACCCTTAGCCTATATATTTAGTCATTAGGACTCTTTTTATAGAGATTTCATTGATGAAAAAGCTCCATAACAAGTAGGAACATCTAGGAGAAGAATTTACATACTTTGCACCATTAATTCAAGAGCTTTTCGAGTTTTTCTTCAATCTTTGATTTCTTCTTGCATGTTCTTGTTCTTCAATCCTGGTAACTTTTATTTTCAGCACTTTTATTATTATTCACCATGTTAGGCTAGGTTTTTAAAGGTTGGGATGCATGAACCCAACCTGATGTGTTAATTGCATGTGTATAATATTAGTCCTCTGAATTTAAAGATTGATTATGACCGTATTGCGTAGTTACACAACAATTGTAGATCTTTATATCTCGTTTGCCTCTGGGTACTCGTGATGATTTAGAATGCAATTCGAGTGTCACTATCGCGATACTGATTTACTCATCCTCAGATTAAGTATGACGCGGACTTGAACCTCGTATACGTAATGCTTGGTAGTACTAAATTCCGGGTCAAATTAATCAGTTAAATTTATGATTAGTTTTATACCGTCAATACACTAGGGTTGGGGGATTGTGTCTCTACCTTAATTTTCCAATTAGTTTTAGTTAACTTCTTTATTTTTTCCTTTTCCCTTTCTCACTCAATCATCTTATTTTTATTTCTTTTTAGTGTCAAGTTAGGTTTAACAGTCTTACCTTTGTCGTCACGTTCACTCGTCCTAGTTCCCTGAGGATTCGATACCCAGACTAGCCACTATACTCCACAAGAGTGTAGTTATAGTTTAGGTTTTTGTATTGTGGTTGGAAGCCGATAACAACGACTAGCGTATTACACGGACGCTCAGTTTCCGACTCAATCATCAACCTATGACGTCAATCAGTTCCCCTGGGCCATTCGCAGTATGGGGAATCGACTTGATGGGTCCCTTGCCAAGGGCTATGAATAATTATCGATTTCTGATAGTAGCGATTGACTACTTCTCCAAGTGGGTGGATGTTGAGCTGATGATCACGATTACAAAGAAGAAGACCTTCTAATTTATCTTGAAGAACATTATATGCAGACATGGCCTTCCAAACACCCTCATCTCAGACAATGGAACCCAGTTGAAAAATTCTTCTTTAGAGAAGTATTGCGAGAGAGTTGGGATCAAGCAATTTTTCTCTTCTTCAGGCCGACCTCAAGCAAACGGTCAGATCGAAGTCACGAACAAAACAATCCTCGACGGGATTAAGAAGAGGTTGGAAGAAGCTAGGGGAGATGGACTGAAGAGGTTTATGCTGTGATATGGGCCTCCAGAACAACGGCTAGGACACCAACAGGGGATACCCCATTTATGTTAGCACATGGCTCAGAAGCTATCATACCAATAGAGGCAGGACTCCCCACTCACAGAGTTCAAACCTATAACCCTGAGAAGAATGGGTAAGAGAGAAAACATGACCTAGATTTGATTAAGGAGAGAAGGGAAGAGGCCGAGATCAGACAGGCAGCCTACCAGCAAAGAACAATTAAATTCTATAATCAAAGGGTGAGATCAAGACCCATAGCTGTAGGAGACCTAGTGCTGAAGAAGACGTTGTAGAAGACGAACAAGCTTTACCCAAATTGGCATGGACCTTATAAAGTGATCGAGGAGGTTATATCCGGTACCTACCGGCTAATAAATATCGAAGGGGAACCTTTCTCTAATCCATGGAATGCTAATCATCTGAAGAAGTATTATATATGATGTAGCAATTATTTCTACGTAAATGTCTCACTTTATGAAGAGAATATTAATGAGATCAGTTCCCGTGTCAATTCTTTGCTCATTATGCTTCAATGAAATTTATAAGGGTAACATCTTAGTTTGATGACCTCAGACCTTAAAACATCATAATTTGGTGACAGGGTCTGAGGTGAAACATCATATTTGGATGACCTCAGACCTTCAACATCATTAATTTGGTGAGAGGGTCTGAGGTGAAACATCTTAGTTGGATGACCCTACAACATCATTAATTTGGTGACAGGGTATGAGGTGAAACATCATATTTGATGACCCCAGACCTTAAACATCATTAATTTGGTGAAATTTATGGGGGTAACATCATAGTTTGATGACCTCAGACCTTAAACTTCATTAATTTGGCAAAATTTATGAGGTTAACATCTTAGTTTGATGACCTCAGACGTTAAAACATCATAATTTGGTGACAAGGTCTAAGGTGCAACATCATATTCGGATGACCTCAGACCTTCTACATCCTTAATTTGGTGACAGGGTCTGAGGTGAAACATCATATTTGGATGACCTCAGACCTTAAGCATCATTAATTTGGAGAAAATTTATGGGGGTAGCATCATAGTTGGATGACCTCAGACCTTAAACATCATTAATTTGGTGAAAATTTATAGGGTTAACATCTTAATTTGATGACCTCAGACCTTAAACATCATTAATTTGGTGAAATTAATGGGGGTAACATCTTAATTTGATGACCTCAGACCTTAAACATCATTAGTTTGGTGAAATTTTATGGGGGTAACATTTTAATTTGATGATCTCTGACCTTAAACATCATTAATTTGGTAAAATTTATCGGGGCAACGTCTTAGTTGGATGACCTCAGACCTTCAACATTATTAATTTGGTGATAGGGTCTGAGGTGAAACATCATATTTGGATGACCTCAGACCTTAAACATCATTAATTTGGTGAAAAATAATGAGGTAACATCATAGTTGGATGACCTCAGACCTTAAACATCATTAATTTGGTGAAAATTTATGGGGGTAACATCTTAATTTGATGACCACAGACCTTAAACATCATTAATTTAGTGAAATTTATGGGGGTAACATCTTAGTTGGATGACCTCAGACCTTCAACATCATTAATTTAGTGACAGGGTCTGAGGTGAAACATCATATTTGGATGACCTCAGACCTTAAACATCATTAATTTGGTGAAAATTTATGGGGGTAACATCATAGTTGGATGACCTCAGACCTTAAACATCATTAATTTGGTGAAAATTTATGGGGGTAACATCTTAATTTGATGACCTCAGACCTTAAACATCATTAATTTGGTGAAATTTATAGTGGTAACATCTTAGTCTAATGATGAAGACACCATTATATGGAGGCTTCAGACCTTAATACAAACACCATTTCATGACATATAAAACCATCCAAGGAACATTAATCAAAAGAAGCAAATCCCTCTTCAGAGGATGATATGGCATGAAGATAAGAATTACAAGTTAAAATTTGGAAGAGAATGTTATCAGAAGTTATGAAGTTACAGATTAAAAAAAATTACAAAGCTTCACAAATTATGGCCTAAGGGTCTGTAGCCATAGGGTTGGTAACCTCGGCCTGATCATTTTGGCAGACATTGGTAACCTCGACCCCTTCATCTTGGGGGTTGACATCCTCAATCCCTGTGGCTTTCGGCTAAACAGTCTCTACAGAGGCATCACCTCCTTAATCCTCCACCTCTTGTAGGTCTTGAGCGAACTGAGGGTCAGCATAGCCCAGACCAATGAAATTCGAAGCTTATAGGCTCCCTCACTCCTTCTCTTTCATGGCCACCCATTTACCAGTGGCCTTAACACATCTTTCGAAGTATTCAAAGCCAAAGATGATAAATTCGTCAGAGTCCTTGTAGTCAGCCAAGATCTTCTCTGAAGCGTCTTTAACTACAGCTTTAACAGCAGCATCTACTTTTTACTGAAGGGCTTCATCCTTAGCCTTCATGGCAGAGCTGTGATCCTACTTAAGTTTGGCAAATGTCTTTCTCCAGCTGCGTAGCCCTAGCTTCAGACCCCTTAAAGGCAGTCTTCAGATGTTCCACTTCAGCATTTAGAGCGACCTTTGTCTTCTGGGACTCTCTTCCCTTTTCAATCAGGGGCAGCTTCCTCAGAGTCCAGTTGACAAACTAGTGCATGGTGAGGATACCCTGCAAAACATATTCAGACACATGAGTTCAAGAGCCAATAAAATTCAAAGTCGATGTTACATTTGAAATATAAAAGCAAAAGTCTAACTTGGATAGATCTATGAAGATAAAACTCGGTAAGCAATGGGGTATCCAAAGAACAGCAGAAGCGTTTATCGGCATCGGTCATTACAAAGCCGATGGAGTCCAGGGCCTTCATGATTTGTCCTCTGAGGCTTTTGACGATCTTTAGATGCTCCAGGCGAGCTGTAAGTGCATCATCGATGGAAATAGGGATGTCGCGATCCCCCTTTCGGCCTTCTTCTACCCTCTGATCCTCAGAAACAGGGACGGTGGATTTATTTTTCCTTGAAGCATCGGCCTTTGAAGAGGTTGGAGGAGGAGGAGGTGCATTAAGGCCTGCTTTCTTAACCATATTGATGAGGCTAGGAGTTTGCATTTCCCAGAAGTCGTCTGAGATCCCTTCGGGATGTTCTGCAAAAATTTGTCTGAGTTAATAAATCAGAGACACCAAAATATCAGAGGTACAACTTAGCAAAATAAAACACTTACGAAGTTCGGCTAAAGGACTTACCCCCCCAGACCAGTCTTAGAGAGGTAGTAAGGGGTCATCAGGTGTTCGTACTTGACCAGCCGACCAAGCTCCCCCTGATCTTAAAGGTCTTTGACCTTTTTAAGCTTATCCTGGCTTAGCCCAAGGTCGACTTCGGCAGCCAGTGAGAGTTTTCACCACCTCAGAGGGGTCCTTGACTCTAGAGATGAAGAGGGGGCACAAGTGACAAAATGCCCATGCCCCGAAAATGAAGAAGTATCATGGTTTCCAATTATTATTTGAGGTTTGGGTAACCAATAACATCTTCTTATCAGAATTCCTTGCTAGGAAGTGGTAGTAGCTCGGATGGTTTCTGGCAGAGGAGGGCACGTAGCACCCTATGAAGACCCTGACAGGAAGGTCTGAATGATGAACTGCCCTCCATTGGACAATGGCTCCAATCATCACCCTCTAGGCATTGGGAGATAACTGGGAAGGGGCCAAATTGATATGGGATAATATGACCCAAATTTTTGGATGGATGGGGAGACAAAATCCTAACTTAAACATCTGCTCATATACGCAGATCTCCCCATCTCGGCCACCAAAGGCCCTCTCATCCCTCAGAGGTATCCTAAGTTTAATGGAAGGACCTATATAATAAAGATGCCTAAAAGATAAGAGGTCGAATTCATTGACAGTGCTCTCTATCTCGGCTGCCTCCGAGACGTCAACGTCACTTTCGTGACCATCATCCTCATCCCTGGCGATGTCGTTCTAGGCAGGCATAGGAGCACCATCAGGGAACCTCTGAGCGAACTCAACCCCCGTGGCGACCGATAGGGGAATAACATTAATAATTGGGGGAACAGCCACACTCGGCCCCACAACTTCAACATCAGAAGAAGTCCCTGAAGTGTTAGAACCATTGTGGGATGAGGCGTGACTTTCAACCTCGTCCTGTTCAAGGTCCCGATCTTGCCTAATGGACAAATCCATTGCCTCCTAGAATGAATATACAGACATAGGGTATGAGGTGGATGACTCAGACTCAGACGCTCCCCTGATGGCTCAACAGTCTCGGCTGGTTCAGGGTACACCACCTTCAGAGGTGGGGGAAAGATAGGTCTGAGAGGGAATGCCTCAGCCCTACGAGCTTCCTCTTAGGCTCATTCTATTTACCTAATCTTGTCTAAAGTCTTCTCCCTAAGAGAAGGGAATTCCTCTAAGAGCTGATAAAGAAGTCTGAGCATATAAGTAAGACCTTACAATTGGAACTTAATAAAAAAATAAACAAATTGGAAACTTAACTAAGGATCGAACTAAGATTTTAGAGCAAGAGCAAGCAAGAACAAGAAAGAACAATCACCAGAAAACTCAAGAATCTCACCGAAAAACTCAAACAGTAGCCGGAAAACTCAAAAATCTCGCCGAAAATTGAAGAAACAATAATTAAAGGGTTTGAAAATGGAAGAGTGAGGTGGAGACGGTACCTGTAGACTCGCGAAGTAGAGATGTGAAGAAATGAAGAGACCCTTGAAAACGCAGCAGCCAAGCCCTTATAAGAAAGGGAGAGAATTGCAGAGATAGCCAAGGCGAGAAAGAGAGCCCAAAAGACAATCAGAATCGTTGCACTTGTCAGGCACGCTACCCACTTCAATAGGTGACACATGTCAAAGTGATGGTGGTACACAAGGAAAATATAGTCGCGGGAATGTATACCCCTTAATCACCTACTCACATATGTAACTAAGGGCTAGGGGTGATTGCTATGACCAAAGTGTACCAGATAATCCAAAGACCTCAATCTCGGCCTTATGACAACCGAGGTAATAGAAGTTCAAGAATACCTATCAGCAACATCATCCTACTGAGGTCGGCCACAACCGATGCCCCCTCAACTACGGACCTCATCTCATCCACAACCGAGATTACCTAGAACCTTGGAGCATAGTTCTTATCAGGTCGTCCATAGCCGACGTCACACCTACCCCATACACCAACCTTGACTGGTCATTAGCTGAGGTCAGTAAGGACTTATGGGTAAATCACCCTTCATCATCATCGACCCTAGCCAACATTGTAAGCGCCACATGAGAATCAGCAGCCCAGCAGGCTCAGCGTTAATCCACATATCTAACCTCGACTGGAATCCCAGCCAAGGTCATCATATAATTCCCAGCCAAGGCAGGGGTCGTACCTCACCAACCTCATACTCACCCAGGCCGAGGTTGGTACCAAGCAAAGACAACCGAGCTTCTATGCGTACATGTATGGCTTGAGGCACGTGGACAAATCTGTTATAACTGAATCATTCCCTCCACGTGAGGGAATATTGAGGTCATTATTACTTAGTTAAAGATTATCCAGGTGTCATCTTTTCACTGGCTGAATCTCCATGCACTTGCTCATTATATGCTTGGGGGGTACATTACCCCCCCCCCCAAACACTATATATAGAGGTCATCCTCTACCATACAAAAGATCGAGTATTACAACCCTAGCTGAAACTCTGTCATTTTACATAGTAGATAGAGAAAGCTTGAGAGATTGTATCCATGGCCATTAGTACCTTCATTCAGTGATATTACTCACATACACTCACAGTGGACGTAAGCCAGATTGGCTGAACCACTTATATTCAAGTGTTCATCCTCTTCTCCTCACCTCCTTCTATATATATATATATTCTCCCGTGCTGCCATTGTTATCACTTGCTTGAGCTTATCAACACCTTAACTGGTGGTGCTATTTCCAGCATCATCAAATTTTATCATGGTTGACTTGTCCAAGTTGAAGAGAAACAAACACGTGAGCGATGAGCCGTTCATTTCTGCTTTTCAAAAGATCAAGAAAGCGTTTTACTGGGAGTATATCAACAACGAGCTGTGATCAATCGTCCTACATGCTCTAAAGCGTCTAAAAAATACTATGGATGACTTGTTTGATCCAACCAAATATCAATCCATTTTTTATGATAACCCGAATTTGAAATAATTTTTAGATTTGTAATAAGTATTCAAATTATTTTTAATGATCAGTGGCTGTATTATTCTAGTGTTTTATTATTATCGGACGATAATTTAATGCTTTTTATTCATTTGTACTTGATCATTTGAATGTTTGTAATAACCAAGTGAATATGTTAATTATGATTTTAATCAATTTAAGCATTAATTCAAAGTCCATGACTCGAGAGAGTGTGTGCATGAGGGGGGGGGGGGGGGGGGTAGTGTGCGTGTGTGTAAATTGAATTTGGTATTGGGTATTGGTATTGCTATTGGTATAAATTGAAATTGTATATAAATTGGCATTGATATTGGTATAAATTGAAATTGATATCGTACGTATTGTTATTATCGGATTTGAGCATTAATTTAAAGTACATATACATGTTTGTACAAATAATAACAATTTTTGCAAAAGGCGACGAGGGATCATCGGCCAGTAGGCCCCCCAAAATGGGGCAAATTGGGGTCCGTCATCGAGAATAAGATGACATTATTGTCTAGATCGCTAGAGTTGCTGAAGGCGATCGTTGGCCCAGGGTACACGGATTGGAGGGTCGTGCCTAATGACCTAAAGATGAACATCTGGGGGGGGGGGCACTACAAGTAGTGTATTTATATTTATATTTATAAGAAACTAACACTTACTTTCTTTTTGGTTTGTATTTGTTTGACTGGAATAATTCGGCCTGCCCCCACATCTCCGTGACTCCACGTTGAAACAATTGAGGGATCAATATAAGGCGTGGAAGAAGAATATGCGAGCACGATACTTTAGGAAGACACGGGAGTCCATTCTGAGTGTATGTGAGACCGTCCCCTCGAAGGAGCCGATCTCATTGGTACAGTGGCAAAAGTTTGTCTATAATTAGATCGATGATCGACAATTGGCATCTCGCCAATCAGGGAGGGACAACCGGGTGAAAAATTTGGACGTGCATTACTCCGGGCGAACGTCTTATGCCGAGGTGGAGAATAGGATTAATGTTTTTATTTTTCTTTAATTTTAGTTTTATGTTATTCTAATTTAACATTACTTTGCGTTACTTATTAATTATGTATTATTTTATTTCATTACAAGGGGAGTGGCCTTGGGGGTAGGCCACATAGGCTCGATGTCAATGTGGCAATTCAGATGTAAAAGGGCAAGGACAAGGAGGTGGCCCCAAGCGTATCAGCCACCATTGTAAGTTATAAATGTTCAATTTTTTTTATTTACGTTATAATTTTCTTATTTACTTAATTAACTAATCGTGTACTTTTTGTCTTTTCTGGCAAAGCTTAAGGAACTACATGAGTCGCAGTCTGATGTCGATAAAGTATCTTTGGATATGGACTCACTCAACCAAGTGCTCGAGATGGATCGCAAGGAGAGGACTAGGGGTGATCTCATTGGTGGGGAAGTCAAGGATCATCGAAATGGAGATGATCAGCACCAGGTTGGCACATAAGGTGGACACACATGACCATAAGCTATCAGGTTGGAGGCGACGATCCTAGATATGTACGCCTTCATGAAGCATTAGTTGGGAAAGGGTAAGGGTAAGGGGAAGGAGAAGGAGAAGTAGGTAGAGGTAGATGAGGGTGAGGGTGAGAGCGTCACTGCTTTATCGCTGATATGCACAGACTCGTCTCCATATGATCCATTTCCCATCGTGACCCCCGATGAGCGGCCTATGTCAACAATCAGTTGGCCGAGTGTGTTTCTACTCTACATATATTATGGGGAGCCTATAGCGAGGGGGTTAAGGGACCCGGGCTTCCTCCCGTGTACGATGGTTCATGGACGTCTCCTCTAATCCATTGAGGCAAGGGTGCTCATCATGCATGTGGTGTCCAGAAAGAAGAACTCACCTTTGTGGTTGCGTGAAAAATGCAGTGTGACGCATATTGAGGGGTATGTTAATGCATATGTTGTGTGTCCTTCCTTCCTCCTCTGACCTGCTCAATACCCTATGCCATGACATTATTTCTATCTATTTTATTTGGATATTGGATTATATTTGTATTTTTTGATTTGGTACATGTTGGTTTGGATATGGATATTTGTATTTCTATTTTATTTGGATATGGATTATATATGCCATGTTGATTTGGTACATTATTTCTATTTTATTTTGATATATGGTGTTTGGACAGGTATAATTTTGCTATAACAAGTACAAATATATTGCTGGGTAGTGGCAGTGGTCATACTGCCCAACAAGTTTTTAAATGCCGTCCAAAATTGTCAGAGTCAAAAACCGTGAATTTTTTTAGGTTGTTTCACGGGCCTGTCACGGTCTTTGATCGTGACAAAACTTGTCAAGGTCAAAGATCTTGACATGATTGTGACTAGTCTAATGAACTTGTCACGATCTTTGACCGTGACAAGTCTGTGACAATGGGAGTTATCACCCCCAGACTTGTCACGATCAAAGACCTTGACAAGTTTGACTTGTCATAATTTTTTACCTTGACAAGTCGATTGTTTTGCTGTAGTGCGTGTTCCTCTATTCGGCAAATTAACCTATCTAATCATGTTGATGGTCATCCAAGAAAAGTAAACAAAGATAAGTTGGTAATCAGTTTCTCCAAGAACTGCCTATCAGGACTACTCTATCCATATGATGATCCTTCGGTTGTCACTATGAGAGTACATGAGGCAAGGGTGGCTATAATTCTTACTGACAATGGCAGTTCAGCTGACGTCATATTTTACAATTATTTCCACAGTTTGGAATCACGTGACAACAAATTGGAACCTTATGGTAGGCCACTAATAGGCTTTTAGGGTGAAAAAGTATATCCATTAGGGACTGTTAAGTTAGAAGTTTTGATCGGCACATGGCTAGCTAGTAGAACTGAATGAATCCATTTTTTTATCTTAGACAAGAACGTTCGATCAACCTACAACATGATCCTTGGCAGGGTTAGCCTGAAAAAGTTTAAAGCAGTACCATCTACTATCCACTAGTGTCTGAAGTTACCTACTCATTATGGCGTTGGCGTTGTTACTGGAAATCAAATTAAAGCCAGAGAATGCTATTATATTTTAGCTAACCAAGCATAAGTAAAGAAACTTACTACAACTTACCAGATCGAAACCTTAGACCCTCGCGAGGATGCTGATTTAGTCAAAGGGCACGTTGTAGAGGACATGAAATCAATTATCTTGGATGATGAAAAACTAGAAAGATTCATGCAGATTGTCTCAAGTCTGAGGCAATCTTTCAAACAAGAATTAATCAGTTTCCTTAAAGAACGAAAGAGTGTGTTCGCATGGAGCCATGAGGATGTGCCATGAATTGAGCCAAAATTTATGTTCCATAAGATGAATATCACAAAAGATGCCAAACCGATCAAGCAAAAACAACATGTAAGAATATATCCATCCAAGAGGAGGTGGACATTGAAGATGTCAAGTAATCCGACTAGTTGGCTAACGTAGTGATGGTGAAGAAGAAGAACAACAAATGACGCATGCGTTTTGATGTTGTCAATTTATAAAATACCGCAAGTGCACGGGCTATTATAGAATAACGAGTGTAAGTACGGGTCGAAACCACAGAGATTTGTCAATTTTTCATTCAAATTAATTGTAACTGTCCGACTAGACTAAATGGGATAAAGAATGATTATGAACTACACTAAATAAAAGCAACTACGATAAATGAGAGTAACACAAGATATTTGTAAACTATTAGGAAATAATTAGGATTCGGGGTCCATTTATCACGTAACTAATATTTCACACCAATTTAATGTTGTCATTCCCTTTTTATAACTCAAATTAAACCGACTCTCGTCGCGTTTAATTCAGAAAATATGACGATTATTGTTAACGCAAAAATTCTCCATCTACGAGGACCAATCAGAAAAGGACACATGTCATCCTACGTGGCAATATTCAACACCCGAGGAGAGTTAGTCGGCACCCGAGGAGAGTTGGTAGGCACCCGAGGAGTGTTAGTCGGCACCCGAGGAGAGTTGGTCGGTACCCGAGGAGAGTTAGTTGGCACCCGAGGAGAGTTGGTCGGCATACCAACCAGGAATATCAAAGGATAACTACGCATTTAATGATCATTAATGTACATTTATATTGTAGATGACAACACATAGCATACCAAGAAATTAGATTCGTTGAATGTAGACATAATGTATAAATGTCTACATACAATGAATCTATTTATCTCCCATTACTATAAATACATGTATTCCCTTAGCCAAAAGGGACAACAAAAAAAGAGAGAGATCCAAGAGATCCAAGAACCGAGAGACACCACATTGTGCTATTGTAAACCCCTGGGAATAAAATAACAGTGGACGTAGGCTTTTCCTTATAGCCGAACCACTTTAAAAATCTTTGTCTCTTATATGTTTGATGTGAATGTTTATCTTCATCTTCAATCTCATCCTCATCATTTATCTGCTGTTGACGCCACTAAAATGGCAGTGGCCATTTTCTGTCTTCAACAGATTGGCGCCGTCTGTGGGAAACGTGTTACAAGCGTTGTTCTCCACCAAAAGCTAAGTTTTTATTTTCTCTACGTATAATCAATTATACATAAATCTTTTGATTCAATCATGATTTTTATGTTTATATGCATAAATTAATTGTCCAATTTTTATCTGCAAAATATTGCATATCATGATTTTTAAATCATAACTGTTAGATTAATTCTTATTTAGAAATCTGAAAAATAGTAGATTTCATAAATCATAATTCTTTGCTTGATTCTCAAGTTTTAATTTTATATCATGAAATAAATATTTTAAATGATTACATATGCCAATATATACGACGATGATAAGATTTGATCATTTTCATTGTTGATTTTGAAATAAATTTTGTAAGCTATTTGATGTCTATTCAAATTCCCGTCATATTTTTAATAAAAGAATGGGAAAAGGTTAAAGACAATGAAAAGTCTTCTCATGGAAATCATGACCCATATATATTCTCTCTCTCTTTAAGTTTGAGTCTCTTTGCATTCACTTTTATGAACTATATACTTAATTTGGTTCATTTTCCATCTATGTCAATAAAATCAAATTGATTGATTTTTTATATAAATTTGGTAATAATTTCGATCATTCACCATATTTTTATCTCTCCAAATTGGGAATAGGAAGGGATCAATATAAAAAAAAATAATTTTCTCTCACCTGAAAAATCATTACCCACCTCTTGTAAAAAAGTCTGGGCACGAATTTGATATGTTGGCCCCTCGTTCATCACATCACAAGATTTCTTCGTCGAAATCACACGATCTAGTGGGTTATATATTTATTCATTTAATTAACGTTCTTAAGGCTTAAATTTTACATTGAATGTTATTTTTGATCTAAAGACTCAAGAAATAATTTGAGATATCCTTAAATGTTGGTCGGCAACATCCATGTCGTTTATCGGCAGCAGTAGAATCTTGGGGTATTAAAAAATGCTAAGCACCCCTGATATTTCTTTAAACACGAGTTCGGCTTGGGGACAAGCAGGGGGCTTAAGTCTTTTTAACTTATGATCACCCCAAAAATATTTTTAAACAGCAACTAATACATGATTGGTTGTTGGAGATTAAATAAATTTAAAAAAAAAACTTTACGTCTTATTTATGATGCATATTTGATAATAATTTGTCCATCTCACACACATTTGGCATAAAACATATTATTTCATATTTTGAAATTTTTATGCTGATACATATCATATATTGATTGGATGAGTAAATTATTCTCATGACTAATCAATTCAGCCTACACATATGGTATAGCAAATTATTAATTTTTACAGGCACAAGATTCAATGCCGACGAATGCTGAAGCACAAATTATTCTATATCCGTACGGATTCATATTTTATATTTATCTCAGCATGGAGCTCGAAAAATTTCTTCTCTCTATATATATTCGGCTCCGAGGAAACGCTACAACAGTTATTATATTTCACCCCCAACGGATAGTTGGTCGGGGTAATTCTTATTTATATTCGAGCCCAAATATCTGCTCCAGCACAAATGACTCTATATATACATTGGGATTCATATTCTATATTCATCTCAACATGACGCACGGCGAGATACTTATTATCATATTCAGCTCTGAGGAGAACTGTAACATTTATTATATTTCACCCCCAACGAATAGTTGGTCGGGGTGATTCTTATTTATATGCAGGCCCAGCAAAGTTCTCGGCCATATTCTTATATTCTGGAAAATATTATTCTTATTCGGCATTCTGCAATTATGCCTCGACAGGATACTTATTCAGCTTTAAGGAGAATTACAACATTCGTTCGGATAATTCTTATTTATATTCAGGCCTGACAACATTCTCGGCCATATTATTATATTCTGAAAGATCTTATTCTTGTTCGGCATTATATGATTCTACCTCGACTGATCGGCGAGGCACTTTATTATTTTTAATTATTCTTTATATCTATTTGGATGCATATTCTATTCTCATTTCAGCATGGAGCTCGACAAATATTTATTATATCTTATTCAGCTCCAAGGATGTCTCCAACATTTATTATATCTTATTCAGCTCCAAGGATGTCTCCAGCATTTATTATATCTTATTACCAACAATCTGTTGGTCATCATCAAGGAGGTATCCTGCATTTATCTTATTCCCAACAATCTGTTGGAGGTATCCTGCATTTATATTATTCCCAACAATCTGTTGGTCATCGCCGAGGAGGTATCCTGCATTTATTATATCTTATTCCCAACGAATCTGTTGGTTAGCGCCGAGGAGGTCTTCAGCATTTATATTATCTTATTCCCAACGAATCTGTTGGTCATCGCCGAGGAGGTATCCTGCATTTATTATATCTTATTCCCAACGAATCTGTTGGTTAGCGCCGAGGAGGTCTTCAGCATTTATATTATCTTATTCCCAACGAATCTGTTGGTCATCGCCGAGGAGGTATCCTGCATTTATTATATCTTATTCCCAACAATCTGTTGGTCAGCGCCGAGGAGGTCTCCAGTATTTATATTATCTTATTCCCAACAATCTGTTGGTCAGCTCCGAGGAAGTCTTCATCATTTATTATCAATTACCACCAACTCTGATCGGTAGATAAAATCCAACTCCGGTTGGTAAATAAAATCCAACTTCGGTTGGTAGAAAAAATCCAACTCCGGTTGGTAGATAAAATCCAACTCCGGTTGGTATTGGTCGATAAATCTCATTCAAAGTTCACATTCCACAATTGGGGGCTTATATTACAGATATATTTGTTCATTTGGTGGCACATTCTTATATCATCATGCAGTCGAGCATCAAATTCAACCCCGACTAATCAGGAGGTATATTGAAGTTCAAGAGGAATATTGAAGTTCAGGAGATATATTGAAGTTCAGGAGGAATATTGAAGTTCAGGAGGTATATTGAAGTTCAGGAGGAATATTGAAGTTCAGGAGATATATTGAAGTTCAGGAGGAATATTGAAGTTCAGGAGGTATATTGAAATTCAAGAGGTGTATTCAGAAGTATCACGACATGATAAAAGAAAGCGACAAGTATTCCCCCGAGGAACTCTGTCAGACCAGAAATTTGAAGACGAGGTACCTACATGGAGATTATATGTAGATGGATCATCTTGCACAGCTGGTTGTGGAGCAGGGATTGTTTTAAACACCCCAGATGATATTGACATGGAGTATGCCTTGAGATTCCAATTCAAAGCTTCCAATAATGAGGCTGAGTATGATGCTATGATAGCAGGTTTTCATTTGGCGAAAGTCATGGAGGCACGGCAAGTAATTGTTTTCAGTGATTCTCAATTAATTGAATCAAATGATGGGAATATATGCAGTGAATGGAGAGTCGATGGTCAAGTACCATGCAAAGGTGATGGAGTTATTGACAGAATTTGATGCTATTCAATTGGTGAGGACACCGAGGATGGAGAATGCTAGAGCAGACGCATTGGCCCGATTAGCATCAGCTACTTGTACCGAGCTGCGAAGAACGATACCAATTGAAGTATTAGAAAGTCGGAGCATATATTGAGGAGGAACAATTACCGGAGGATAATCTCGCTGCCTAGAAATGGAAGTTTAAAGCTGCTCGGTATGTATTAATTAATGGTATTTTGTATAGACGAGGAATTATGGCAGGTTTGCAAAGATGTGTACATTCCTCCGAGGTGAAAGAATTGGTTAAAGAGATCCATGAAGGGTCCTGTGGAGCCCATGTAGCAGGTCGGACACTTTTGCAAAAGGTGATGACGCAGAGATACTACTGGCCGACGATGAGAGCTAACTATATAAGCCTATGCCAAGAAATGTGACAAGTGCCAACGCTTTTCCTCCATCCGAAGAATTCCAAAAGCATTGTTGACACCCATAACTCCCTTTGGCCATTTGCCATATGGGGATTGATTTGGTTGGACCATTGCCGACGACTCGAGGAAGATTCAAATACCTCGTCATCACAGTAGATTATTTTACTAAGTGGATAGAAGCTGAGCCACTTATTGACATGACATACGAGAAGAAGAGCATCCAGCCCCGAGAAGAATCAAGCTACACAAGAGGAAATGAAGACCGAGCCAAAGAGAGATCTAGATCTCCTTGCCGGGTAGAAGAAAAACAAAATACATTGAGAATGAAAATGTATACTAACTATTACATTGAGATTCCTATTCTATTGGTTTCTTCTCCTTCTACTTTTAAAACAGGTTCCTCACCAGCAGGAGGATCATCCAAAGCATAAGGGGAGTGTATGAAGTTAAGATCTTTCAACATTCTGATATTCATCACAGATGATCTATCCGAGAAGCATTAGCTCATTCCCGAGAAGCACTTGCTCGTCCCTGAGAATCACTTGTTAGTCCCCGAGAACCTCTTGTTCATCCCCGAGCAGAGGTAGAAGTCAAAATCAGCATCTATAGCACTGAGATCTTTGCTAATACTGTCTCGACCAATAATGAAGAAGAATTTATGAGAAAATGTTTCGAAGTCCACCACTAGCTTGGTACTAATCAGATTGAAGAGTTGGGTTCAAAAGCTATATGTTACTCGACAAAGTATTCAGAGGAGCATGAATCAGAAAAATCAAGCACGTGAAGTTAGCACTCAGTTGCTCGACACAGGAAGCAGTTGGTCGGCTAGCAAACCAATCAACATACTTGAAGATTATGACAAGCTACAAGTTTCATACTATGGCATGGCTGCATCCAAATTCCCAGGGGTGATACATAGCACACGGAGTTCCTTTAAAGAAAGATTAGCAACCATCGATCAGCCTGCATCATACTTCGTCCAGGAGATAATGAACTTTATGTTGAACAAATCAAGAAGGTAGATCAAGAATTTCACGAGCACCGAGCAACACTGCAGAATAAATACTCCATCCTTTCAAGTAAACCATCAAGCATGGAGCATTGGGGGCTTCTGTTAACGCAAAAATTCTCCATCTACGAGGACCAATCAGAAAAGGACACATGTCATCCTACGTGGCAATATTCAACACCCGAGGAGAGTTAGTCGGCACCCGAGGAGAGTTGGTAGGCACCCGAGGAGTGTTAGTCGGCACCCGAGGAGAGTTGGTCGGTACCCGAGGAGAGTTAGTTGGCACCCGAGGAGAGTTGGTCGGCATACCAACCAGGAATATCAAAGGATAACTACGCATTTAATGATCATTAATGTACATTTATATTGTAGATGACAACACATAGCATACCAAGAAATTAGATTCGTTGAATGTAGACATAATGTATAAATGTCTACATACAATGAATCTATTTATCTCCCATTACTATAAATACATGTATTCCCTTAGCCAAAAGGGACAACAAAAAAAGAGAGAGATCCAAGAGATCCAAGAACCGAGAGACACCACATTGTGCTATTGTAAACCCCTGGGAATAAAATAACAGTGGACGTAGGCTTTTCCTTATAGCCGAACCACTTTAAAAATCTTTGTCTCTTATATGTTTGATGTGAATGTTTATCTTCATCTTCAATCTCATCCTCATCATTTATCTGCACAATTATGATCAAAATATTTTTCAGGTTTCTAATAGACGGCTAAAACCCCTATTCCCTTAGAAAATATAGGTTTTAAAATTCACAAATGTATTTAAGCATGGACTATCAAAACAATCAAAGTGCAAGCATAATCCATAAAAAATTACTATTTTTAAATCTCAAAACTTTATTTGACAAAATAATCTTGAAGGTTCTAAAACACACTCTCGTGTCACTTTAAAATGAATACCGAATCTTTAATAACAATTAAAACAAGTAGGGAATAAACAACGATAAAATTAACTTGACAATATTAGCTAACTATGATAAACTTTACCCTACTCCTAATATAAGAATCAAGCTACCATAATAAAAAAGAGAAATTGCAAGAATGAGTAGAGATCTTCATTAATAAACCAAACTTACAAATAGTTCTCTCACAACAATCTTCAGTCCTCTAAAAAAATGATAACAACTTGGCCCTCAAATTGATTAGAATCACTCAAAGTTGCTCCTTGAAATCCTCCACGAAATTCCTCTCTAATTGTCTCCGAAATTATGAGCCTAAGGGTCCTTTTTATAGGACAAGTGGTGAGGTATTTGAGTTGTGGTGGGACTCTTTCTGATTGGTCGAATAGTGATGGTAGCTACCTCTCCACCTCTTTAATCTTTGGATCGTGATAAGGGACATAATTTCCCCCACTTGAAAACTCTTATCTTTTCTTGCTGAACGCGCATGCCGAGTTTCGTCCAAATCGAAGAACAAAAAATTATGACTTTTTTACGATTTCACAATTGTAAAAACTTTTTTTCGAACGACCGTAAAAATCAGCTTTTTCGCGCCTTTTTTGAATTGATCATCAATTTGCACCAAATTCCATCCTTATCTGCAAAAATTTCACTAGGCAACTTTTTTCACAAATTAGCATAAGAATATTATAAAATTATCGAAGTGCCCATTTTAAACTTAAAATTGCCATTTTCAATATGAATTCAATCATTCTCGCATTTTTTACTCTTTTTAATAAAATAGTCCTAAGAACTTATTAAATACACTAAAATGGGACTAACAAAGTATAAATTTGGGTATAAAATATACAAAATAATGCACTCATCCGTTGATTTCACAAATCTTAATAAAGCCTGCCCAAAGGATCATTTCCCTTTGCCGAGAATTGATCAACTAGTTGATTCCCCCAAATGACATGAGTTACTCAGCTTCATAGATGCTTATTCGGGATACAACCAAAATAAAATAAATTCGAAGGACAGGGAAAAGACAACATTTGTATTACCAATCGGGGTACTTACTGCTACAACGTTATGCGTTTTGGGCTTAAAAATGTCGGAGCAACATACAAAAGGCTGGTAAACAGGGACTTGAGGAGAAAATCGACAAAAATATGACAGTTTATGTAGACGATATGTAAACTAAAAGCAAGGTAGCTGCCGACCATATCAAAGACTCAGGCCATACACTTGACCAGCTGAAAAACATCAAATAAAACTCAACCCAACCAAATGTGTATTCGGCATGCAGGAAGGGATGTTCTTAAGTTTCGTAGTAAATTATAGAGGGATTTAATCCAACCTAGACAAAATCAAGGCATTAATCGAAATGCAATCCCCCTTATGCAAGAAAGATGTGTAAAAGTCGATAGGGAGAGTAGCTGCACTCAACTGATTTGTTTTCAGAGCAACTGATAAATGCTTACCGTTCTTCACGATACTCATAAAAACTTTTGAATGGAATAAATAATGAAAAAATGATTTTTAAGAATTGAAGAGATATTTGGAATCTCCACCATTGCTCTCCAGACCAGTCATGAGAGAAAAAATATACCTATACCTTGCTGTATTTGAGTCAGCTGTAAGCTCGACCCTCATCCGATTATAGAAGGGAATTTAGAAACTAGTGTATTATACCAATAAGGCTTTTAGGGTGGCAAAGATTAGATATAATCGCTTGGAAAAATTTTCTTTAACACTTATTGAGGTGTTCAGAAGAATGAAGCCCTACTTCCAGGCATATACCATTTTGGTCTACACAGATTTGCCATTACGCCAAGCTAACCATAAGCTGAAAAAAAAGTGAGTTTAATAGCTTGGTCAATAGAGTTATGTGAATATGATATACTCTACGAGCCCCGAACGATGCTGAAAGGTCAGGCTGTAGCTGATTTCATAGAAAAATTTACCGACTAAAAAATTGAAGCCGATCATTAGAGGAAAAAGGTCGAGTAGACTTCCTTGAAAGAGAGCTCAAAGATGAACCAAGACGAACAAACTTCTCGAATAGTTCTAAACTGGAATCTTCCACTACTTAATATGTTGCCAAAAATTTTGAAGAACAGAGGAAAAATTGTTCAAGCAAGGATATTTGAGTGATGGGAGATTTGACGAAAAAAATTCATATATGGAAGTTGTAGGTTGATGGGTACTCCCGTGCCTCTGGCTGTAGAGAGAGATTAATTCTAAACACCTTTGATGATATAAATGTGGAGTATGCTCTTCGTTCCAATTCCAGTCTTCCAATAATGGGGTAACGTATGAAGCATTGATTACTATATTAGAACTCGCATTGTAATTGCGTGCCAATCAAATAGGCGCTCATAGTGACTCTCAGCTTATTGTTAATCAAGTTTTAAGGATCTATAGAGTTAGAGGTGAGCTGATGACAAGGTATTCGAACAAAACACAAAGAACCATCAATAAGTTTCTGGCATCATAATGGTCAGAATTCCAAGAATAAAGAACGCCCTAGTAGACGCACTTGCTCGACTTGCTTCAGTAACCAGTAGAGAATTGAAGAGGACTATTTTGGTGGAAATCCTAGTAAAAAGGAGCATAGATGAACAAGAAGTCAACTTAATAGGAGTTTATCTAGGTCCCTCATGAATGTACCCAATCAAGGAGTTCGTTGACAAGGGATCGTTGTGTGAAGATCCTAAGGAGGCAAGAAAAATAAGATACAAAGAATCCAACTATGTATTAGAGGGAGTCATATTGTATAGATCGAGATTTATTGTTTCTTTACTTAGGTGTGTTTATCCCACTAAAGTAAATGATTTTATCAAAGAAGTTCATGAAGGATCATGCGGAGCCCATTCAACAGGATGATCATTGGTACGATGGGTGGCTATGTAGGGATATTACTGGCCAACTATGAAGTAAATTGTTCATAATAAACAAGAAAATATGACAAATGCTAGAAGTTTACTGCCATTTATAGACGACGGGGGATGCTTTAACGCCAATCATATCCCCTTGGTCCTTTGCTCTATGGAGAATTGATTTGGTTGGCCCATTACCAAGGACAAAAGGAAGATTTAAATATTTAGTTATGGAAATTGACTATTTCACAAAGTGGGTGGAAGTCGAACCACTTATTGAAAAGCCTTACGAGAGGGTTTATCAGTTTATAAGAAAGAATATCATATGCCGATATGGCATGCTCACAGACCATGGAATTCAATTCGATAATTAAGAATTTAAGGTTATTGCATGCAATCCAAAATTTATAAGATATATTTTGCTCAAGGACATCAATGCAATGGATAAACAGAAGTGACAAACAAAACCCTGCAGGATTGGTTGAAGAAAATCCGCTTGATGATGCAAAGGAAAACTAGATCAATGAGCTACTAAGTGTTTTATGGGCCTATAGAACTACGTCGAGGACCATGACCGGTGAAACTCCTTATATGTTGGTATTTGGAACAAAAGTGGTATTTGCTATTGAAATAAGTCTATTAAGTCACAGAGTCCTTAATTATGACTCCCCCAAAATTGATCTGATGAGAAGGATTGACCTAGACTTGGTGAAAGAAGTAAGAGAGAATGCTACATTATGAGTAGTCACCTACTAGCAACGTACTGCCAGGTTTTATAACAGAAGGGTGAAGTCGAGAAATCTAAAAGAGGGGGATTATAGTTTAAAGAAGGTAATTCAGAAAGGAAATAAGCTGGAACCTAATTGGAATGGTCCATATCGCATCTCTACAGTTATCCGACTTGGTACCTTCCATCTGGAAACGCTTGAAGGAGAAGAATTGAAAAACACATGGAATGTCGAGCATCTTAGGAAGTATTATCAGTAAATTTGGATAAAAGTTTCAATTGTTTGTGTAGCAACTTTTTCAGCTTTAATGAGAATTTAGTGGATTGTCGTTCGTATGCTTCCTTTTTTCTATTTCTTTTGGGAATGGGAGGTATGACTCTCTCAATAAAACAATGAAAACTTAAGACAAAATATTTAAACTTCATGTATGACTTCATGTTTGACAAGTCACGAACAAGAAGTCCATAACTTTTAAAACCTCCTATATGACTCAAAGTCATGAACAAGAAGTTTTATCAGACCAAGTTAAGGAAAAAGACTATAAAATTTAATCTCTTATGGTAACTAATTAAAAACTTATCCTAAAACGATGAAGATCCGTTTAAATACCATAAGTGTATTTGTAGAACTTAAGGCTGGACAACTCATGCATATCTAAAGTGGTAGCCAATAAAGTAGATTAGTCGGCTAAAGGCCGAACATACAATCATAATGCTTCACTACTGGTCGGCCAATATCAAATACAACATGTATTGAACATATATTTCCTTTTATTCAAAATGAAAATGAACTTTATTACAAAATACTTTTCAGGGACACTAATGTAAAAAGACGGTAAACACCTTCATTCGGCTAGACGTTTCATAGGGCTTTATCCATTACTTTAGGGGGGAATATCTAGAGTAGAAGGACGGATGGTGGATTCTAACTCCTTAAGTCTTTCTTGCTTGCTGGAGGTAGTCCTATCCAATAAATGTAGAGGTCGAACAAGTGTGTCTTCTCCATGAAGGCCATAGTCACCTATACATTTCCTAACCAGACTTATGGGTAAAATATCAATAGGAATCCATTTGGTCTTCAATTTAAAAGGAGGATTAGGTTGATCCAAACAACTAGGGTCATACCAAACCACATAGTATCTTTTGTTGCTACCTTCAACACAGTCATAACATTCAACCAACCCTATTTATACCCTTCTATTTTAGCATGCTTCAACTCATCACTCAGATATGTTAAGGTTTCATCATAATCGTTCATCCAAATGGTTCACAATTGCTTGTGAAAATAACAGGTAAGATGATCAACTTTATGAGATAACTTTTTAATGCTAGGATATTGATTCTTATTTAGGGCAATCTGGTTGGCCAGAGTTTTTTTCATCATTTCTTTCTCAATGTAGGGCCGAGAAATTACCACCTACCTTAATGACTGATCACCTTTAGACTTCTTCAAGTTTTCAATCTCCTCCAATAGTAGGAATCCATTAGTTATCGTGAATTGAATAAGGTTACGATAAAGAATAACTTTCTCAAAATATTTAACTTTCTTCACCTTGTAACAAAAATCTTTAAGGACCTTTCATATTCCAATAATAATAAACAAAGTCCTTTAAATAATCGAAATAAAATTGTTCCCCTTTAAATGAGTGAACACATGTTTCCCTTTATTGTGAGAATTTTTGGGAGTACTTTCAAGAGGTGTCGTATTATTTGATGATGAAGGTTTAATAAAAATAGTCTCTCGTATAGGAATATCTAGCTTGACAGAATCCAAGTATTTTTTTGAAGATTTTTAATAATTTTTTAAAACATTGACATTGAATTCTTCACAATTTTGATATTCCTTTTTCAAAGTGTCCAATAAGATGGTCAATTCATATATTTCTTTTACAAACGTGGACACATATTCATCCTCTTCTTTTGGTCTTTTAACTCATCAAGGAAATCGAGGATGCCATTAAAGTCAATATCAAGGGCTTTGATTTTAAAAAAGAGGGAATGACAATGGGATTTCAAAACTTGAAAAAAAAATATTTTCTTCTATTACAAGAAGAAGATCATTGAAAATTCCAGTTTTCTCATTTTCAAGGGTTTTCATCTTTTATAATAAAAATATATGTTTCAATGGATAACCAGGAATATGAATGATCTTTACTCTACTTAATAACTGTTTCTTATTTAAATATTTTTAAGTTTGAAGATAGAATCAAATTATTTTTTAATAATCGTTTGGAATTTGTGTAAATATTTTCGTAAGAAATTTGGAGACCATTTTCTTCACTATAACTATAAATACTATTAGCATAAATCTTTTCAATCATTACACCAATAAAGAAAAAATTCACTCTTTTCCAGCCAGTTAGTGTCACGGTAACAAACCATGACAAACAAACACACGCGTGTTGTCACGGACCTATCACGATCCTTGACTCTGACAACCCCCATGACAATTCTTTATCACGAACTTGTCATGGCCCTTGACCATGACAAGGTTCGTAGCAATTTTTTTGAAATTTTAGCCACTAACCCCCCCTTTTCACCAAAATATTACACTTTACCTCCTCTCTCTCTTAGATAAAAAATTTATCATTTTTTCACCCAAATGTATGATTTACACACACACACTTATATATATATATATATATATATATATATATATATATATATATATATATGTGTGTGTGGTGTATATATATAAACTCAATTTTGGTATGATTTACACATTTTTACTATTGTTTTTGGGCTTTGTTTTATTTATATATATGAAGTGGTATGTATATATATATGCAGTTGTAGTTCTTGAATATATGTGTTTATTTGTTGTAAAATAGTTATATTTACATGTATGGATTGATATTGTTAGAAAATAATTTGTGCAAAACCTAGGTTCGAACAATTTAACTTTCATATTTGTTTCATCTTGAATATATGTGTTTGTTGTAAAATATTTGTATTTACATGTATAGATTTGATATTGTTAGAAATAATTTGTGCAAACCTAGGTTTGACAATGTGAATATTTGACTTTGATATTTGTTTTGGCTTGAATATATGTGTTTGCTTGTTTGTTATAAATGTAATCATTTTGGTTTAAAATTATGGATTTATTTAAAAATGTGATGGATTCTGAGATTTGTGGCTTTGATATTGTTTGTTATAAATATAATCAAGAACACGATAAACGTTTTATTGTAATTTCTAATTTTGTATGTATTCGCGACTTAGGGTTTCAACATAGGTTTTAAAAATTAAATTCAATTAGGTTATAAAGTATAATTAAAACTAATTTGGCATGTATACGTGTTTTAGGGTTTCAGCATAGGTTTTGAAAATTGGATTCGATTAGGTTATAACGTAGAATTTAAATCAATTTTTGTATGTATATGTGGTTTAGGGTGTAAATATGATAGTGTTTCAACATTATTATTTAACACATGATATGTGTCAATTAAATTGAGTTTGTGGGCGAGGGGATCACTAGTCCACCCTCCTCACCAAATCCAACGACTCATCATCCTTGTAAGAAATGTATTCTACCCATAACCTAACTATCCTAACTCCATTCGAGCAAGCTGGGGAGAAAGTCTATATCCATGACATGCGTAGAGGTGACCAAATTGCCAAGGGAGTGACAGGCATGAGCATCACTCTAGGTACCATGGTTCACAACCGTATGCTGCAACATTTTGAGTCCCGAGTCAGGGTTAATGATACATTGGTGGGGAAAGAGGACGAGGTATTTTGGTTGGACTAGAAATCTGGGGTTTGACATATTAATGGCATGTTTGGGAGGGCGTACATCGTTTGGTCGAATTTTTCCCTCGAGCCTTATTAAGCTTTTGTATGATTTTAGATTTGATAAAACTTATGGTGTGTTTATGTAATTAACTTAAAACATATTTAATTTGGTTTGATATATGGAATTGGTGTATTTTGGCTTTGATTTCATTTTTATGTCGTATTATATTGTTGATCGTGTTGATGTTAGTTTGAATAAAAAAGGATATTTTTCTAAATAGGTCTATTACTAGGCAACAAGGACCGTGACAAAATCGTGACAAAAATAACGGGAACGTGCACCCGGCCTTAATTTGGTTGTGCGCATGGATGCTCTCACATTTCTCCCTAGTGGAAATCGTGAGCACGAAAAACGTGACCCGTGCGCATGGCTAACTATTCATTTTTCACGATCATGGACAGTGACAAAAATGTGAAAATGGAAGCCTTGTCACGATTTATGACCATAACAAATAAAGGATTGTCACTGTCAAGGACTGTGTCACGATTTGGTCACACAATTTTTTCCTTGATTCCTTTGTATAAAAAGGACCATGAGAAAGGGTTTTTATCACGATCAAGGACCGTGACACAATATGTTGTCTCGCCCAGAGTTATCACGCTCCTTGACTAAGAAAACTCTCATTTATTACGGTTAAGGACCGTAACAATCCATCTCAAGTTGTGTAGAGAGTGTTATAAATATTGTGATTCAAAATATCGGACGGGGCCATTAGTGTAATAAAATCATGGGCAATACGTAAATTAATTAAATCATTAATACTATCACACATGCTTATCTCCATTTTCAGACAAAATGTGATCTTCCTCTAGGTGGTTAGACCTAATAAAATTAAGGATAAGGTCTTACACCGGTTGTGAGAGCTCTATGTACGTTGGATCACCGGAGATACACTAATTAGGTATTTTTCAAATTCTAAAATTTTTAAAACCCAAAACACCCTAAAAGCCTATATGATCAGAGTTTTATCAAGTTTTTGAATCAACCATATTTTTTCTTCTTAGTTAATACAGGTCATTCTAAAAATATGAAAAAAATAAAATAATTACACAACATCGGATCTATGAGGAGAAGGGCACAATGGGAAAATACCTCAGGATAAAATTAATGACAAATGTATTATGGTATATGATTATAACTAGAAGACAATGCCTTTTCATACACATCATGCACAAGTTAGCAAATGTCAGGAGTTGAGAGATGTTGGATCCTAGGACGTTTTGTTTCTATTCTTGGTATTATCAAACTGATAATTTGTCAGGATTTAGTGTATTCTTTAGGAGTGATGAGAATTTTGTTGGCAATGGGCACAAATTACAATTTATATGATTATCGTAGACACTTATTCTTATTTTTTTAAGTCTTGGACCAACGGATATCAGTAACTGACTAATCCGTTTAGTAGTGTATCAGTAGGGTTTCTTATTTGGATTTCACTTGCGAGACGTCCCTCATGCAAAATTGACAAATGTCGAAAATTAAGGGAAGTTGGATACGAAGATGTTTATATTTACATTTACATATGTGGATGTATACTTACTGTATAGATATACTTGGTGTGAATGGTACAAATTGGATATATATATATATATATATATATATATATATATATATATATATATATATATATATATATATATATATATATGTGTGTGTGTGTGTGTGTGTGTGTGTGTGTGTGTGTATGTGTGTGTGTGTGTGTGTGTGATTCATACTTGATAATGGTATGTGTGTGTATATGTAATGGGAAATATATGGGCGCCCCAATAATGTTATGATAGCCATGTATGGGCCTTTCTTTTATCTCATAGGATATGAGTATGGACTAATTGGTTATAAACTTAAGATAATGGTATGGATTAAAACCTGACTTCAAGCCACAGTGAATTTTGAGGACGTAATTTTATTATTAGGGTGGAAGAATGTAATACCCCATATTTTTAGAATAAAATATTATGACGGAAATTTGAATTAAAAATTTCGGATTTGATTTGAGAATGAATTAAATCGGAGGGATTTAAATTTAAATGAATAAAATTTAAGTTGAGAATAAATACTTATACCTAATTTCATAATTATATGACTTAACTGGGAATGATGGGTTCGATCGTGAGAAATAAATCATAAAGTAGTTAACTGATGGTTGGACGATGATTAAACATAATAAAATGGGTATGTTAAATAAAAATATTTGGGATGTGTTTTGCAAGGTTTTATGGACTCATTTAGGTGTTTTGGATCTATAAATATGGTCTCAAGGTATGGGTATATTAATTGGGTAAGTTTCGGGTCATTTGAGTGGTGAGTACGGACCCATCTGGTGGTCCAAAGTTAAGGACTATGGCCCAACTCGGGATTATAGCCTTAGTTATATTAATTAAGAGTTTAATAACTCACTATCATTTGTATCCAAGAACCCTAGGTCACACATTTGAAAATAGGAGGCAAGAAAACTAGTAGGAGAAATGGGAAAAAAAGATCGAAGGAGGAATCCAAGAAATAGTTTAAGATTTAAGGCAAGAATTTTCTTGCATATTTTGTTTAGTCCAATTGCTTCTTAATTCATCGGGTGTTGAAATCCCATGTAAAAATTTTGGGTTTTGTAACCTTGATGATATATTGACGATATTAAATTGCAATCTAAGAGAAATTGAATTTTGATGTTAAAGTAGAAATCCAACATTTAGGATGGTATAAGTTTAAGGGTTATATTGATAGAACCATGTTTAGGAACTTTGATATAATGATTTGATGATTCACATGTAGATGAATTAAAAATCTGAGATTTGGATTTAAATTGGACACTTACATGGGGTAGAGGTTAGATGATTGTTGGACAAAAAATTATTACACTTGAATCCCTTCGTGACCCTACCTTATATGATTTGGGACTTAATTCGGGCTGGAAAACACGTAATAAATTATCATGACTGGTATTAAGGATTATCATAATATTCAAGTCTTTAAAATTCGATTTGTAAGGAAGAAGGCAAATTCACAGTGAGGAAAAAAATGGGGTTTGCAACCCGTCTGAAGGAGTCAATCGGTTTGCTCCTAGGCCGAACCGATTTGTCTCCTAGGGGTCAGGGCGCAGGGTATGTGGTTGTGTTCAGGGTATTTTTGGGAGTCCATATGAGTTGGTAGGACGGTGTTTGGATAATCAAGGAATTTATTAAAAATAGATTTATGACGTTATTAATAAAGGAGGAAAATAAACTAATTAGATGGATAAATGTATTGTACAAAGGACGTGAATTTAGTAAATCACGCGATGGTAAATCATTATTGTAGGACGATTACAGGAATCCTTATGGGACAACTAGAGGATAATTTATGAAGTAATTACCGAAAAGAATTTACTAAATGGTTTAAAATATTATTTGAAGGAACGAGACTTTAATAATAAACTAGATGGTTAATTATATGTTATAAAGAAAAAGGAAGTTAATAATTTGTGTGATGGTTAATTGTTAACTAAGGTTAATAAGTATAATCTTTACGAGGGATCTATGGGGTAATTATTAGGATAATTACCTTTAAATATGGTAATATGTATTTACATTTTGTGTAGACATATCGATGTTCGTGGACTGTCCTATCGGCTGGGGTTGCACGCGTTTGGGAACGAAGTACACGTCGGCATAGGTGGTCTAGGCTTAGTGTAGGTCATTATTATTGCTATTATGTAGCAGAGCCACTTACGAGAGGTAGGTATAGATGCCGGGATACTTTTTCACTTCTGGGAATGGGCCATGAACCGGTGTATTGAATAGGTTCCGCCCCACTTGTATGTGTATTGTGTTATCTGTGGTGGATAGGATGCTCCTCCGGACTTGCCGATAGAGCACGAATGAGACGCTATTGGTAGATGCCTTAGTGTCACATAAATATAAGGACATATATATAAAATAATAGAAACAAATAAAATGAATTCCAAGTCTAATGTTGTAAACTAATACACAAACCCATTACTACATAATATGAATAATGTTGGTTGTTGTAACTTTATGGTTAGTACTTTAGGAGAAATTCGGGAAATAGTAGCTTGAATGTAGTTGACGCTATTTCAACATATCCATCTTGCTAGATGCACCTTTACACTTCCATTGGTATTCATTCATTATCTGTATCGGGACTTGGGTGGTTATACATGTAGCACTACTTTTAGATGAAGGGTGATGTATATTATGTATGTGAGTGGCGATGGGATGCATTCACTTTGAATTAACTATACTTTTTCACAAATAAAGTTAAAAAGGTAATTCTTGCACACTCTAGGGAGCTGACCCTAAATTATAAATGTTTTCCTCCCAGGTGCCCTTAGACAGGGACAGTAGGACTATCGAGAGATCATCTTTGCAGTCTCACCTTACGCATCAGACTTTATATTATTTATTCTAAACTAGATTGCTCCTCTATTTCAGTTTTATTAGTTTTGAGAATATTGTAAGGGCATAAGCTCGGCGTTAATTTTCCTTTTTTTGGATTGAGATGTTATTATGTTGGGTTTTATTTTATTACTTGGACTGTTGATGTTGGATTGATTGATATTTGTTTAATTATAAAACTCCAGTTTATTTCAATTATGGTTATTGATAAATATTTTTATTGTCATGATGCTGAGAATGATATAAATTAATAAACAAATCCTATCTTTGGCATATCGTGCCTGGCCGACCTTTACGTGAGAAAATGAGGGTTGTTATAAATTATAATCCCACAATGCAATGACCGAATAAAAACTCTTTCCCACCATATCCTCTAAGGAGAGAGAAATTAGCTAGTTTTGGATTCATCCAATGCCTTAATATATTATGCCAACAAATAAAGTTGCAGTAAACTTGTTGATCAATGGAACAAATGATAAGACACCATTGAATTTCTAACTTCCTAATATGTGAGATTCCTAACGGTTTATGGAAGTTTTAAAAGTGTTTGATTAATCAAAATGAACTCACAAGTATTTTTTGAATATAAAAAATATTTAAAGTCTCTTAAGAATAACATTAACACTAAAAAAGTAATGAAACTTCAAATGTGTTTAAATAGGAATGAAAAAATTAGATATCTCAATAACACTAAAAAAATCTTGAAGAAAAACTCTATTGAATAATGATTTTTAGCATATGTTCATATCCACCATGTAATAAATGAATTTGTGGAACCAAGTTTTCTAAAGATTGTAAACCAATAATTTTAAATACACAATATTACTTTTTTAAAGTATGTTTATACATTAAATATATATGGAAAATCTCAAAAATCGCCTCAAACACACACTAGTTTTAACACATTTCCCAATTTATGAAAAGTCCAATTTGATTAGTGCTAAATCATGTATTTTCTTAGTTATCTAAGTCCTTTACCTTTATCCTAAAATGTCTCTTTAGCCATGGCATGATATTGCTCTCAGATAATATGAAGAATTCCGGTGTTAAAATCTTGAACATGAAGTTTTTACAAACAACCTAGACTACAACTCAAAGTGTTTTAGTAATAGAATTAGACAAAACTAGAGCTGATAGAACTTGAGCGTACTTGTGCTCTTATAGAAGGTTTAATTACATTTATCCTTTGAAATTTAGCCCCATTTTCACTTCACCACCCAAGATTTCATTTTTTAGATTTAACTCCACGGACTTTCAAAACAACTTCAAGTAACCCCTAACGTTAACACCGTTAATTTTTTGAACGGAAAATGACATGTGACTTTTTAAGAGGTATTTTTATTTTTTAACATTTTAGGATTAAAAATAACTTAGCCATATCATTTTATTTATGTTTCTCTCTCCCCATCCCTCTCTTTCACTCTCATAGCAGCCATGGAGTTTCCATGGCTACACTCTCCCCCCTCTCTCTTCTCTCTCACACACACGCATACTGGCCCACATAAATCTACACGCATAAACAAACACACGCATACGCAAGAACATGCACACACATGCACATATTTGAGTGCCCATGTACATAGATCTACATGTATTCATGGTGGGTTTAGAATGGGTATTGGGTTTCTCTCTTTAGTTTTTGTGGATTTGTTGGAAATGGTATTAGGGTTTTTTTCTTTGATTTTTTATGGGTTTGATGAGAAAGGAAGGAGAAGCAGTCAAGGAGAAGTTTTTTTCCCTCTTAAAATTAGTTGAATGGTTACTCGATTTGGGTGGGGGGGGGGGGGGACTTGGAGAAGAAATGTTGAAGAAGATATTTTTTTGAATTTTCAGCTTAGTTTTCACATTTTTTCAAAGAAAAAAAAATCATTTTTTCCAAATTATTGAAAAAAATATTTACGAATCTTCACAAAAATATCTATATTTTCCACCAAATAATCAATATTTTTCTTCCTTCTTAAGTTTAATTTTTTATTCTTTTAAAAATTTCAAAATAAAATATTTCAATTTTTTTAGTATTCTTAAATGTTTGTCATTTCCATATATATATATATATATATATATATATATATATATATATATATATATATATATATTCTTTTAACATTTACTTGTTCTTTAATATTTTTAGTTATTGTTTTTTTAATTTCCAATGTTTTAAATATATTATTTATAATTATTTTTTCCTAAATGTTTAAATATTTTTTATAACTTTCATGTACTTTAAAGGTTTTTTGAATATTTTTTAAAAATATTCAATTATATACTTGTTTAATAATTTGTTGTTTTTTAAATTTTTTGTAATATCTGAATAGTAATGTTATGTAATTTCCATATAATTAAAAAATCAATATTTTCCTCATTGTTCAAATATTTTTAGTATTTTCCTATTTTTTTAAAATATTTTAAATATTTATATCTTTTTTGCTTTTTTTTTGAATTTATAATATTTTCAACGTTTTTTTGTCATTTCCATATTTTAAAAAATTGAGTATTTCTTAGAATTTTTAAATGCTTTTTTTATAATTTAAAAATTTTCTATACATAATTATTTGTAATATTTAAATATTTTTATTTTGTAATTTCCATATTTAAAAAAAATGATTATTTTCTTAATTTTTTAAATAGATTTGTAGTAATTTTCTAATTTTTTAAATGATTTATTTATAATTTTAATTATATGATTTGTCTATTCTAAAAAAATGCCCTCGTGTACCATGCATGTGATTCATTTTCCTTTCAAAAAATTAACGGTGTTATTATTTGGAAGTTACTTGAAGCCATTTTTGAAGTTCAAGGTGTTAAATCCATAATATGAAAGTTCGGATGGGGAATTGAAAATGGGAGTGAAGTTCAGCGGAGTTTAAGTGTGATTAACCCGAGTAAAAATATTTTCCCCATCTTTCCTTAATGGATGTTGGCAAGGAATGAACCATATAACACCTTTGTGTTCATTTAATTTTCATACAACATTCCTTGGAAAATTAGTAAAATACACTACTTTACCGTCAAACGTTGGACAAATAAGTGGTTATAATGGTTGGGCAATGACCTTATTGGTAGGATAAGTTATCTTGTTAGCAACGATAACTTAAAAATGTTAAAAGACTAAAGAGGTTACTTTATGAATATTCCAAGATAACATGATCCCCTTCCTAAAATACTAACATAAATTATAATATGCCAAAGGAATATATGTTTATTACGTTAACGCCATAAATAAAAAATAGTTACACTTATTATTCCTTTTTGAGTTGCCTCCTTGTGCCACATGTCACTTACAACATAGGACACTTACATCATAGGGCTTCCAATACCAACGTTAATTGGTTGTATTGCATTATGGTTCTTATTTTAGTCTTTTGAAAGTCAAATTAAGTGCCATATATATATATATATATATATATATATATATATATATATATATATATATATATATATATATATATATATATATATATATATATATATATATAGTCCTGGTCTTGTGCGGATCAATCCGCATCTTAAGAGTGCGGACCGGACATGTGTCACCTGGTGGTGAGCCCAGAAAAAAGAGAGAGTGTGCCTATAATTTAGGTGATAATTTGTACGGGCACTGTTAGGTGACACATGTCCAATCCACATTCTTAAAATGTGGACTAGTCCGCACAAAAGCATTATTATTATATATATATATATATATATATATTGTATAGGGGGCTTGAAGGTAATTTTGAGATTAGAAGTAATTCCACATTAGCAACAGTGTTTTGGGGATTAAGGCACCGTGGCAGCTCAGCGTGGCATCTCAGCGAGGCAGCTCAGCGTGACAACTTGTATTTTAGCTTATTGTATTAGTCATATAGTATCTTTGTTTATATTGACTGTAAGCTATAACGGTTGTAATCATGTAACGAGAATAATAACTAGTTTTAGTGTGAGGTCAAATGGTACTCGCGAGAGACCAAGCTTGGCAGGGCCTGGGAGAGATTTCATGCTCTATCGAATTACCTCGTCGTGTGAACTTTAGAGGGACTAGATTTGGAGGATTGAGAAGTGAGGCACCGTTGGAGCTTGTCCTGACCATCTTAGATACACCTGATAAAACATCGAAGAACCCTGACCGTGGAACCTCGGGCGGAGCAGCTTGGAGTTCCATCGGGCGTTGAGCTGTGAACTAAATAACCCTCTACTTAATGTCACATCTACTGTAGGTGATGTCACTAGCCAGCTAAACAATGCCAGACCTGCACTTGAGTAAACCACCGTGGTATTTATGGCTATCAGGCAGTTGGTGAGCCACCTCTGCGACAACAGCCCCCTGACACACAGTTGTTAGGCAAAGGGCATGTCTTGGCATTTAATGTTTATGACGTGGAGACAACTAGTGCATCAGACATTTAATGTTGTGACATAAAGTATGAGGTATGTCTTTCATAGTCTTTAATGACTGAGTTGCCTCAGGGATGGTGTAGGGGGGCTATTTAAGGACCCCAACCACCCCTGAGGAGAGCATGATCTTTTGAGAGTTTAAGAAGTTATTACTAGAGAGAATACACATCAGAGAGAGAGAGTTATTACAAACCAGAGGTCTTATTCACTCACCATTGTCATTTATTATGAAGCTTTCAATACTTGATAGAGATTCTTGAGGGTGGTTGGTGTGTTTTGATGCCTGCCAAGGTGTATCTAGGATGCTTACTTCTCTCTCCCTCTAGCTAAGTTACTTCTAAGCTCATTACTATCTTCCTGAGTTATACACCAGAGATTTGTGAGTTTAAACTAAGTTTCATCTTCATTGAGTTTGTGTTTGCATGTTCTATCACTAATCCAAGGTTTTAGCTAATTAACTTATCATCACCATACTCAAAAGGGGTTATGCCTCCATCTTATCTAAACTACACTCTTACACACACACACACACACACACACACACATATATATATATATATATATATATATATATATATAGTACTGCACTTGTGCGGACTATCCCGCATTTCAATAGTGCGGACTGAACATGTGTCACATGACGGTGAGCTTGAAAAAAAGAGAGAGAGAACGCCTATAATTTAGTCGATAATATTTGGGTTCACCGCCAGATGACACATGTCCGGTTCGCACTGTTAAAATGCGAGATAGTCCACATAAGAGCAATAATATGTATATATATAGTCTTGCTCTTGTGCGGACCCATACTCATTTTAAGAGTGCGGGCCGAACACGTGTCACCTGTCGGTGAGCCCTGAAAAGAAAGAGAGTGCGCCTATAATTTAGGCGATAATTTTTAGGCTCATCATCAGGTGACACGTGTCTTGTCCGCACTCTTAACATGAGAACTGATCTACACAAGAGCATTATTATATATATATATATATATATATATATATATATATAATAGTTGGTACACGTGGTTTCAAAACAAGATGCCATATAGTATGTCATTTTTTATAAGTTATCATTATAGTGAGTATAGGCTGGTCTGAATGTTCATTCTTGTCATTTTAATGTAACTTTAAAGGTAAAATAAAATTTTAATTCTAATTAAATTTAGTAATTTTATCGTGATGAGGAAATAACATAAAAAACATAGTCGCCCCCAGTTATGGAATCCCCTGCAGATCTTGGTCCAGGACATTCAACACCATCGATAATGGCTAATCAGTGGCAACATATTCCCTTCCGTTTTTAGTTTCTTATCTTCCATATGATCCACGCATTGATTTCTTTACCTTAAGGTATGCGTCACAATTGTTTTGATCATTCTCCTAAGGTCTATGCAATCTTAATGAATATGGGTGATTCACCACTTTCGCTTGGTTCACTAACCATGTCGCCTTTTAGGAGTTCGTTTCCACTTGAGTGCCTGTCCATCCTAGTTCCTTAATCAAGTTTAGGCCATGGTAAATCCCCTCCAATTCTGCCTTTAAGCTAGCTAGTGCACCTCATATTTTCCCATAAAATTTGGCTTGCCACACTCCAAATGCGCCACTTTCTTTCTGACATCCCAACCTCATTCCGTTTTCACTTTGATACCACCAACGAAGTGGAAAGACCACAAAATTAATCCATAATCTTTTCTCTGAACTTCATTATTATTCTTACATGTTATAGCATTATTATGGGTAAGAATGTTGAGAAACGTAATACGTTACCAATAGGGATGGATTACCAACTTTTGATTTTGATTAAATTGATAGAGTGATCAATTATTCTAATTTTAATCTATGAACCTATTAAACATACATTGTGTTAACTATTAAACAATTTTATCTTGACTAAGCATGCATCTAGGTGATTTGAAAAAAGAAAATATTTCAATCACACAACACCGCGATGTATGAGGAAACCCCATAAGGGAAAAAATCTCAGACGACCTAGCATACAGAAATTTACTTTAATATAGGGTTTATTACACAACAATGATAGCCATACTTACTTCACTTGATCCAGTCTTCACTACTTGAACCTTTTTCATGGCAACATCGCATGAATTCATCCACGCATAATCACAACGGGATCCTCATGTGTCTTGATGTCCATTAATCTTTGGCTAAAAATATCACTGCAGTGACATGGAATCCATCATGGTAAACAACACTCTCTTCAATGGTGTAGAGTAAACAAACTTGGTGCTAGTAACATGATATCTAAAATTTTCATATTATCTTGATTCTTGCATCTCGTAAACTAGGGCTTAAACTAGGTTAAAAAGGCTTAGTGTTTTGTATAAAGACAATTATTTTTGAAACCATTCTTTCTTAAAAAACTATTTTACCAAGCCTTTAATTCATAAAAAAATAGTAAAAGGTGGTGGCATGTATCCGAAGGTATGTCCTTCAAATGAAATCACATTCGAATGACTTTGGATATCTCGTTCGAACATAAATGATATCCTCCGAACGACACCCTACTTCTCGTTTGAACGATCTTCTAATGGCCTTTGCAAGAGAACATTCTGACAAGCAAAATTATTTCGCTCGAAACTCGATTGATCCTAATTTGAATGAGAACTTCCAGCTCGTTTGAATGAGTTCACAAATCATCTGAACAAAAATGAAAAATAATTTTTTTTTTTTTTTGAAAATCATTTTTCGAATAAATGCCTCAATAAAAATTTAAACACCCAAAATGAAAATTAGTGATCAACCTAATATAACTCATATACATTTATAGAGATCCCGAAGATGAAGATGAAACTCTGTACAGACATCGATGGCGCTTTAACTCATCTGCTACTGAAAAGCCCCGGATGGTGATTTAATAATCACAATTAAAATGATAATTTCCTTGTTATGTAAAACACAAGAGATGATGCGGAAGCGTTGTAAAACATGTGATGGTTCAACTTTAACAACAACAAGTTTTAATTAATCCAAGTCCTAGAATTTGCCTAAGTCATAATTTTCAATTAAACAAAGATAGGCAAAACCAATTTTAGCAAATGACTTGAATAAACCAAATTTACCCAATATTTAATTTAAGTCCCAAATTAAATGAGTGTGATAATTAAACCAAATTTTATCTTGAAATTATCCTAAGCATGGATTCTAAATTATTGTGCAAGATAAAATAAACAATGTCACACTACGCCGAGATGTACGAGGAAAAACCCAAGACGGGAAACAACCTCGGACGACCCTAGCCACAAGTCCACTAGATATGGAATTACAATTACAAGACAGGTAGACTTACAACGACTGACTCGATCCCTCTCAAGCCTCGACGCTCCTTCTCATAGAAACCTCTTCCTAGCGAACAACCTCGGAACACCACCGCGGTCTCGGAATCCACCGATGGGACTTTATATGGTCACCGTCACCCAAGCATGGAGCCTTTCTCCGTGTGGGTAGAATCTCAACAAAAGTCTTCTTTGTGATGGGGTGTAGAAGCAAACCCGAAACGTCTCTTGAATTCGGTAGAGAAAAACCGGTGCCAAAAAAAAACTCCAAGTAAAGATATGTATATATAGAACTTGGAATAAACAACAATGGGTGTAAACTAAGTGTTTAAAGATTTTTTCTTTAGATTGAAGAACACTAAAACATGAACATTTTCCTTTTTAAAATAATCTCTCAAAATCTCTCTAGGAGATGTATTAGGATGGAAAAGTTGTCTTGGAAAATGTGTTTCCCGCACATAATAATGTATGAAAAAAGTTGGTTGAAAACCAAGTGGAGGAGTGGGGAAAAACTGCAAAAAATTGCCAAATAACTGTTCCCGCTGGAATCTCGTTCGAACGAACTTGATTCTCGTTCGAACGAGACTTCTAACGAGCGACCAGCCTGGGCTCGTTAGAAGTTCGTTAGATACCTCGTTAGAACGAACATTCGTTCAAACGACATATCGAACGACATATCGAACGACTGACCAGTTAGGGTCGTTGGCAAAACTCGTTCGAACGAAACTGGTTCGAACGACAAAACTCGTTCGAACGAAACTGGTTCGAACAACAAAACTCGTTCGAACGAAATCTGGTTCGAACGAAAAAACTCGTTCGAACGACATTTCTAACGAACGACCAGAAAGTTTGTAAAATTTGATTTTGGCCCATAAACTTTTATATACTTATATTAAAGTTCTATTTGATTCTTTCTGAAAGTAAAATGCAGTTTTTATTACACCTAACACCCAATAGAAATTGTTCCAAGCTCCTATATAAATATAATTACATTCATACCTTGGGAGCATGGAACCTTAGTTGATGACGTAGAAACGAGGCACACAAACCGGCATTTTGATGAAGCTTTAAATTCTTTGCCGCTACGTCTTCAATACGTAATTCATAGGCTTGAGAATATTACAAATAAATACTATCCTATGAATAAATGTTTTTGTCTGGAATTGTGCCAAAACTATATATGGACTCAATTGGAAATTTGTGTCCTTACAGCTACGTGTCTTCACAATTAATAGTCTTAAAGGGCAAACGAAACACAATCCTAACCTATGAATAAAATATTTTTCTCCAAACGGACAATCTTACAAATTTTACAATAAACTTTACAAACTTGACACAATGTGAAACCTTCCTTTACAAATATCCTTATTTGGATACTCCGAAACAAAACAAAAAATAAAGATCTAGGTCGTCAAGCTCAAAGATACAATCTTAACCCCAAAAGAAAAAAGACACAAGCAAGACTTAACTGACTCTATCTCTTGATTAGCTTTGATCTTATGAAACTTTGCCATAACGTTGCTTAAACATACACACTTAACACAACTTTCAAGTGCAGGGAGAATATGAAATATATACCAATGTTAGCCATAATTCTCGCATATGAAAAACTTACCCCCTTAATCAAAACTTCTCCACCCTTTTGTCCGGGAATAGACAAATGCAAAGGTGTATAATGTGAAACGACTTCTCCTCTTAATGCCACATGAGTAAACATAATGGAAATAATCATATAATTAAATGTGAAGCGAAACAACAATGATGAAATATATGAAAACACAAGTATAGGTAGTCCAAATAATGAAACAATTGACACCAAGTTGAAAGGGGGAGATGTGTAAGGACACAAATTTCCAATTGAGTCCATATATTGTTTTGGCTCAATTTCGGACAAAAATATTTATACATAGGATTGTATTTAATTGTAATATTCTCAAGCCTATGAAAAGTTTAGTTGCAGACGTAGTGGCAAAGAGTATAAAGCTTCATAATCATGCCGATTTCATGCCTCGTTTATACGTCATCAACCATAGTTCCATGCTCCCAAGGTATGAATGCAATCATATATATATAGGAGCTTGGAGCTTGTTTATTGGGTGTTAGGTTTATCTAAAACTGCATTTTTATTTTCAAAAAGATTTCTAATTAAAACTTTAATTTAGTTTATAAAGTTTTCTGGGCTAAAATTGAATTTTCCTTCTTTCTGGTTTTTCGTTCGATAGAGTCGTTCGAACGAGTTTGTCGTTCGAAAGAAAATGTCGTTCGAACGAACTTGCCAACGACTTCCCATTATGGTATACTGGAACTTCGTTCAAAATGTCGTTCGAACGATATTGTCGTTCGAATGATATTGTCGTTCTAACGAGATTTCTAATGCTCTTCGAACGAGTTCATACTGGAACTTCTTCAGAAGACTCGTTCGAACGAGAATGTCGTTCGAACGAAATGTCGTTCGAACGAGTTTCCAGCGGGAACAGTTTTCTCGCAGTTTTGAGCAGTTTTCACCCACTTCCCCACTTGATTCTTAACCAACTATTTTCAGACTTTAATATGTGCGGGAATCACTTTTGTTAATTAATCTTTTTCATATCCTTCTAACTCTTAGAGAGTGTTTAGAGATCAAAATGATAAAGAGAAAAAGATCAAGTCTTGAGTGTTAATTTTCAAAGAGAAAATCATTTACAACTCTAGTTTCCACCCATAGTTTTATGTATCCAAGTTCATATATATACATCTTGCTTGGAGTGTGGCACCGAGTTTATCTCTACACCGAATTGAAGAGAGTGTTTGGGTTTGCTTCTAAATCCCATAAAGAAGAAGTTGTTTTATGTTGATTTACCCACTTGGATAAAGGCTCCTAGTTCGGGTGATAGTGACCATATAAAGTCCGATCGGTGGATTCCGAGACCGTGGTGGATCTCCAAGGTTATCCGCTAGGAAGAGGTATCTACAAGAAGAAGCGTCGGGGCTTGAGAGGGATCGAGTCGTGTGTTGTAAGCCTTTCTGTCTTGTATTTGTAAATCCGTATCTAGTGGATTTGTGGCTAGGGCCGTCCGAGGTTGTTTCCCGTCTTGGGTTTTTCCTCGTACATCGCGGCGTAATGATTTATTATTTTTATTTTATCTTTCGTACTCACCTAAAATGCATGCTTAGGTTAAAAAGATAAAATTGGTTTAATCACTATTTATTTATTTTGATGCTAAAATAAATATTGGGTAATTGTTTATTTAATTCAAGTGATGTTTTAAAATTAGTTTTACCTATTTTATTTAAATGAAAAATATGACTTAGGAAAATTCGAGGACTTGAATTAACTGGTTTAAGTGAAATTTAATATTTGTGTGTGTTTATTTAATTTTCACTTAAGTATAATTTGAAATTGAAATTAAATTTTTTTGGTAATTCGTTTGTTATTGAACCATCACACTTCTTTACACTTTCGCATCTTGAATATATATATATATAAAAGGAAATAATATTTTAATTAAAAGAAAATTTCAAAAATCGGGGTTCCACTCCTTTTCAATTAAATCTAAATTTGCTAAATGAGCCGGGTTACTAGAGACCACAGGTAGATTCCGTATGTGTGTAGAGTCGCCAGTAGGCAGCGGGGCATTGATTCACTCAATTTGTCGGGGGGTGGACATTTTGAATGGAAGGCTTAGTTTAGCGGCGGACCTCTTAGTGTTAGATATGGAGGGGTACGATGTCATCCTAGGTATGGACTCGTTGGCAGGTTATCGGGCGACTGTAGATTGTTACGAGAGGACAATCGTGTTCTCCATTCCTGGACATGAGATGTTCCTAATAGCGATGCCTCTACCTGAGGTAGAGTCGCGCACCCACTTGTATTATATTGAGGAGGAGACCTCACAGGAGGTGGTAGTTTCGTTGGATTCGATTCCGGTAGTGGGGGACTTCGAGGATATGTTCCAGGAAATACCAGGGTTGCCACCTAGCAGGAAAATCGAGTTTGTAATCGATTTAGCACCGGTGATGAGATCGATTGCTCAAGAACCTTACCATATGTCCCCTTTAGAGATGTGTGAGCTGAGAGAGCAGATTCAGCAGCTCCTGGGTCAGGGATTCATTCGGCAGAGTACGTCAGCGAGGGGTGTACCGGTGTTGTTTGTGAAGAAGTGGGATGGTTCACTTCGGTTGAGCGTGGACTATATGGAGATGAACAAGGTGAAGATACATAATAAGTATCTGTTGCCTAGGATTGATGATTTATTTGACCAATTGAGAGGGGCGTTTTACTTGTCCAAGATCGATTTGAGGTCAGGGTATCATCACCTGTGTTTCCGAGAGGATGATGTTTTTAAGACCGTTTTCTTATCGCGATATGGATCATACGAGATCAGGGTGATGCCATTCGGGCTCACCAATGCGCCAGCAGTGTTTATGGATCTCATGAACAACATTTCCAGGGAGTATCTCGACCAGTTTCTCATTATTTTCATTGATGACATCCTGATTTACTCGCGCACTGAGGGGGAGCACATAGAGCATATGTGTATGGTTCTACAGACGCTACAGGATCACCAGCTTTATGCCAAGTTTGGGAAGTGTGGAGTTTGGCTACGGGAGGTACAGTTTCTTGGTTATGTGGTGTCAGATTGGGGTATTACGGTGGATTCGAGTAACGTATCGGCAGTGAAGGAGTGGGGGCAGCCCACGACACCAACCAAGGTGCGTAGCTTCCAGGGACTGGCATGTTATTACAGATGATTCATTAAGGGGTTCTTAAAAATTGCGGGTCGTTTGATGAATCCGACTCGGAAAGGGGTGCCTTTTATTTGGAGTGATCATTGTCAATTAGCTTTTGATGAGCTAAAAGACAATTTGACATCTTCACCCATACTTTCTTTGCTAAGGGGAGGACTAAAGTATCGGGTTTACACTGATGCATCCTTATAGGGACTTGGGGGTGTGCTTCAGCAGGAGGAGAGGGCTATAACTTATGTGTCCATAAAGATAAAGCCCCACGAGAGGAATTACCCCACTCATGACCTAGAGCTAGCAGCAATTGTTTTTGCCTTGAGGATATTGAGACATTATCTGCTAGGAGAGCAGCTCACCCTATTCCTGGCTCACAAGTCACTTCAGTATTTCTTCACACAGAAGGATCTGAATATGAGGCAGAGGCGATGTCTAGAATTCATGAAAGACTATCAATTTGATATTCAGTATCATCATGGTAAGGCTTATGTGGTAGCAGACGCATTGAGTCGGAGATCGACTGGGGAAATATTAGAAGTCTGGAAAGTGAAGTGGAGAGAGCTTTAATATAAGGATGATGTAGCCAGGGCCTATATGTCAGCTTTATCCATCACACCGAAGATCATTATGCGAGTTATGAGGGCTCAAGCGGAGGACCAGATCTTCCGAGATAGGGTACACCACCTATTAGCTGAGGGAGTGAAGGGTTACTCAATCTGCTCAGAACGAGGCCTACGCTTAAATGCGAGGTTAATTGTGCTAGAGGATAAGGAGTTGAGGCATGCTATTATGACAGAGTCCCATGGTTCGAGATTTGCCATACATCCCTATGGGGATAAAATGTACCAGGATATGAGGAGACAATATTAGTGGGAAGGAATGAAATGGGACATAGCAGAGTTTGTCTCAAAATGTTCCACGTGCCAGCTCATGAAAGTTGACCATTAGAGACCTCCAGGGATGCTACAGCCACTAGAAATTCCGGTGTGGAAGTGGAAGAGCATCTCCATGGACTTCATTATAGGGTTACCTACATCACAAAAGGGTCACGGCCCCATATGTGTCATTGTGGATCGATTGACCAAGGTGGCCCACTTCTTGACGGTTCGCACAGACTTTGAGACGATGCGCTACGCGCAGCTATATATAGCGGAGATTGTTAAGCTGCACGAGGTACCGGTAAATATTGTGTCTGACAGAGATAAGATTTTTATGGCCCATTTTTGGCAGAGCTTTCAGGAGGCCATGGGCACAGAACTACATTTGAATATATCCTATCACCCACAGATCGACGGACAGACTGAGAGGGTCAATCAGATGCTAGAAGACATTCTCAGAATGTGCATGTTAGACTTTGGGGGAGGATGGGAGAGATATCTTCCTTTGGTAGAGTTCGCGTATAATAACTCTTACCAATTCACGATTGGCAAGGCACTGTTCGAGGCACTGTACGGGAGACCTTATCGTTCACCCGCCTATTGGTTAGAGTTGGGGGACAACAAGTTATTGGGGGTGGTGATTATCTAGGAGACATCTGCCAAGATAGAGCTGATTCGAGGATGGATTCGGATAGCTCGGGATAGGCAAAAAAGTTATACTGATGCTTCGCGGAGATATGTGGAGTTAGAGGTTAGGGATCAGGTATTAGTCCGAGTGTCCCCTATGAAAGGGGTGATGAGGTTCGGTAATAAGGGTATATTAGCATCGAGGTACATGGGACCCTTCCCTATTATTGAGAGGGTGGGATCGGTAGCATATAGACTGGGATTGCCAGAGCATCTTCAGCGGATACACGACATGTTCCATATAGCATTGCTGAAGAAATATCGAAGGAGCGAGAGGGCCTTCTGGCACATTCCACTCAAGGAAATTGATTTATAGCCAGACTTCTCATATGAGGAGAGATCGGTGGCTATTCTGGACCGTAGTGAGCGCAAGTTACGATCCAAGGTTGTTCCACTAGTTAGAGTACAGTGGGGTCATCACAACGTTAATGAGTCTACCTAGGAGAGGGAAGAGGATATGCAGGAACAATATCCAGAGCTATTCACCACAAGTACGACCTAATTTCGGGGACAAAATTCATTTGTAAGGGGGGAGTATGTAACACCCCGTAATTTTATGCATTTAATATTTAATTAATTCAGGAAATTTTAAATTACTTGTGTGTCATAATTTTAATTGAATTAATTATGGTAATATTTATGTAAATGTTAATCGGAGAGTGAATGGTTAATATTTAAGGAAATTTAATTACTAAGTGAATAACAATAATCTATTTATGTCATAACGTGTATTAGTGACGGGGCGGCATTTATTTATCTCAATCAGGAGTCGGTATAGACTAATTTGGGTGTGAGATAAGAATTTTTATAAATGTATTCGGATGTCAATTCTAAGTGCACGGTTGAGTCTGGATGGGCCGAGATAGTCAAAAAAGTATACCCGGGGGTAGTCAATGAGTCACGCGACCTTTTTAGGCATAGTCGGGCCCACACGGGGGTATTTGGGTCACTTGGGCTTGGCCCATTATGCTAAAAAGGGATTAAGCCTAATTACTTAATTAAAAGGAAAAGGGGAACGGAGGATTTGAGAGTGGAAAACACATGGTGGGAGAGAAAACCCTAAGGAGAAGTTAAAGGCACTGGGAGCCAATTTGGGGGACAGAGGAAAGAGCCAAAGGGGGGGATTTCATCATCAACCTTGAGAATCACAACTACGGATCAGACTCTAAAAAACCATAATGCAAGTGGTTAACTTGCTATAACATTTATTTATATTTTCAATTCATATTTGTGTGATGTGAATACCTAAAATTCGTTTTGGGAATAAAATGGGTACAAAATGGAGTTTTTGTAATTTGAACATGAGATGAGAATCGGTGTAGGAATTTATGGTGTCACATGATTCTAAAAAGATATTTATTTTAGCTGTGATAAACCCAGATGAATTATGAATGAAATTGAGATGGTAATTTGGTGTTGAGACTGATTAACGAATAACTTGGGTTTTTTCCCAATTTAGAGAAACAGTAGATAACGGAAATTAAACGGGGTTTGGGTACTTTATGGGGGTTCCTTATGTTGTTCTTGGGGTGTTATATTGATGAGAGGACTTGGGTTAGGCTGTATAAGGAGTTGGGGTTTTGAGGTTTTCATCCATGGAGAAACAGGCTTGCGGAGAAGAAGAAGACCTGTTCGATCGATCGATCGATCGATGGCTGGGATCGATCGATCGATGGTCCGAGATTTTTGACAGGTCCGCCAGTTTTAGTATATAAGGGAAGTTAATTAAAAATTATATCCCATACATTAGTTAGTGGGAAATAAGTATGGAACATTAATTCCTAACAAATATAAAGAAAAGTAATTGGGGTTGGGAGAAATTTATGTGTGACACGCTATGGTAAATTTTGGGGGAAAAATATTCCAAAATAATTCAATACGGATCGAGTAGGTGAGTCCGGGTATATTGGTTGAGCGATACCAAGGTGTTAAATTAATCTAGATTGAAATCTGATTAATTTGGAGCCGGAGATTTAGACTCGGGTATTATTTTATTTCGGGCCACGAGAGCGAGTCTGAATATATTGGTTGGGCGACACCAAAAGTAATTTAATTAATTAACGTGAAAATTAATTAATAAGCAGGGTTGGACCATAAACTCATGATAATTTGTATAGGCTTGTGTTACGGACTTAGTACACGGTATAGCCGGGGTATTTTATTTCTATATATATATATATATGGTGTGCGATATTATATATACATGGTGTGTGCATTAATATTAGTGACTAGATATTATTATTATATATACTCTAGTGCTACCAGGGGAGGTTGCGCGTAGAGGGTGAATCCTTTAGCTTGAAGAGTAGGGCGAGTATATTCCCAGGTCATAGCGTCCATTATATGGGTGAGGGGCATCTCACTTTCAGGGAAGGAATATGACCGCCTCTAATATTTATGTTATTAACCAAGTTAGTGAGAGATTCTGACTTGGGGTAACTAGGTTATGTGAATACACCTAGTGGGATAGCACTTTAGATAATATGCATCCGGTGAGTTATTACTCGGGAGGATGTTCATTATTAATTATTATTTCAACATATGTGTGTTTGTTGTAATATGACTACACGTATATAATGGGATAAATAATTATATACGAGTAAATTACTGCAGGCCGTGAATTGTATTATATGTATAACTCGTGTGAAAGTTATATGAATTTAAGAAGGAGAATGATTAATCAAGTTAATGTTGATGATAACTTAGAAATCATAATTATTGCATACTCGGTTAGAGTAGGGTGGTTGCAAGGGGTTATATTGGTTATCTAGTTATGGGATAAATAACTAGAAAAATTAATTAAGGCGTTAGTAGTGCACATATTAGAAGGGGGTGAGGATATCCTCATGGGAGTGAGACACTAACTAAAATATGAAGAGCATGCATACATATTTATTACTGCAAGTTAATCATTTGATAAATATTTTCCAAATGTTTTGGGTTCTAACCCTTGCTATAAATATTTTTTAAAAACCTTTTAAGTGTCCAGCCACAGGGACGCCAGACTTGACTCATTCTAGGGATTCGTTGCTGCAGCATATGTGGATGTTGCGGGAGTTTGATAGGCGCCTCATTCTTTTCATTTCTAGTGTAAAAATTCCTATCAGTTACTCGAGCATGTCGCTCATAGCTTTATTTTTTATTTATGTCAGATTTGTTGAGATTTATTATTATCTGTCTTTACATTTGTTGGATTTGAGCCGATGGTTTATTCGGTCACTTTATTTAGATGTGAATGGTTGATTTCAGTTAATTGTGATTGTTTAAATTATTATGTTTCGGTATGAGTATTTTCTTTGAAGTAAAGTAAGATAAAATTTGGCATTAGTCTAATTTTCTCACTTAGGTGGTTAGTAATTAAAAAGGTGACAGTGATGCTAAGAATGAACCAACTGAGAAACCTGTTCTTGTTTAATTTAGGCCTGATCACCCGGGGTTAATTAAGCGGGGTGTCACAACATGTCATCGTCCCTCTTCTTGACAACCCCCTTCAGCCTTTTAACCTCTTCATTCAAAGAGGCTTGAAACTTCTCAGCTTCTTAGCCCTTCTCTATAAGGGGCAACCTCTTTAGAGTCCAAGCAACGAGGCAATGGAAGGACAAGACACCCTGCAAAAGAAGATCAGATGTAAGAAAATATGAGCCATAATTTCAAAAAAGTTGAGGTTACACAATGATCAAATGAGCAAAAACTGGTACCAGAATTGTCTTATGGAGGGCGAACTCGGCCAACAACGGGACGTCCAAAGAGAATAAGAAACGTTTATCCTCTTCAGTCATTATTGTGCCGATAGCATCGAAAACCTTTAGACTGTGGCCAATGAGACTATCACTGATTTTCAGCTGGGCTAGACGAGCAGCTAAGGCATCATCTGTAGAGATGGGGATATGTAAGGACATTTTTGTCCATTGTCAATATGTATGTCGTACGCCATTACACCGTTGAAGAAATTCAAGATCGCATCTACATCAACGGATCCGAATATCAAAGCGTTTCCAACATCATAGCCTCTACGAGAATGAACTTGGTAAAGTTTTGTTTTTAAGTTCCTTAAAGTTCATACTTAGTATTGGGAAATTTTCATAAAATGTTTTTTATAAGGAAATTTTCATAAAATGTTTTCATAAAATGTTTCATAAAATGTTTTCAAGCAAAATGAGGCTTTTAAAAGGATTTTAATTTTTTTGGATAATCAGACTGGTCCGCCCCTATTTTAAAAGAACCGATCCGCCCCCGGACCGGTCCGCCTACCTACCGAACCGATCCACTTTGCTCCAGTATACCACGAACCGATTGCGAACCGAAGAAGCCTATTTTAAAAAAGAATCGATCCGAGGTCGGATCGATCCGCCTCCTAGCTAGACCGATCCGCTTGGGATAAATTCGAACAGTTCCGTGTAATGTTTTTCCACCGACTCTTATTTTTTATATATATTCCTACTTCGTTGGTGTATTTTTTCAAGTCTTTGAGAAAACGTTTTTAAGAGTTCAAACACAAGAAGACTTCATTTTTTGATGTGCCAAACATCTTTTTGATTCACACACAAAAATCCCAATTACTTTTGTGAATCTTTTTTGAACCCTAGAACACAAGCTTTGCTACTGTTCATCTTTGTGGAGATATCTTTGCAACCGAGGGATGAGTGTCATTGCTGAGGGAGTATCTACAAAGTTTTATGATTGTGTGTCATTGAGGAGAGCTGTAGTTCTTCCTTTGTTGTTTGGGCTGCGAGTCCTTGGAGGGTGCTGCGTGTATTCTCTTGCTGAGTTCAAGACTGCGTGTCTTTGTGGGTTGGCTGCGTGTTGATCCATTGCAGATCTCTCTATGTAATTGTAAGTTGCGATTTATATATTCATAGTGAAATAAAGGTTTTACCCGAAAGGGGTTTTTTCCTGAAATCTGTGTCTCAGCATATTTACTGTGCCGCATGCTTTATATTTGATGGGTTGATTTAGATGCATGTTTAAGGGCTGTATTTGTTTGATTTAAAAGTAGACTCTAATTAAATAAGGGTTCTTGGAAACTTACAAATTTAATTTAAATCAATTATCACACTGTCGCACTTTACAGGATAACACGATCCCGGCCCTGAGCCTTACTCTGCCTCATATGCTCAGGTTCGGTCGTGGACTTCCTATTTTTTGTAACATCGGCCTTGGAGGTGCCAAAGTTCTTCTTACTGATAGGTGGGGGTACATTTTTTCCACCCCTTTTCTGCATCAACTTCACAAGCCCTGGAGCAGACATTTCCCAAAGGCCATCTGATACGCCTGCTGGATGCTCTGCAAAAGACGAGTCTCTGAGTTAGTCAGTCAGAGATATAAAACATAAGAGGTACAACTTATTTAAGAAAGATTAAGACTTACGAATCTCTTCCAAGGGACCACCCCCTAAACCTGTCTGAGATAGATAGTTGGGGGTCATCAGATGCTCGAATTTAACAAGCCGGCCCTTCTCTCCCTAATTGCAAAGGTATTCAACATTTTCATAGTTGTCCTGGCTAAGTCCAGGTTCGGCTTTGGAAGCAAAGGAGACCTTACCCCACCTCAGAGGGGTCCTTGGAACTGATGTTCTAGTGGCCTCATTGGTACCAAATTCCCATGCCCTGAAAATAAAGAAATAATGAGGTTTCCAGTTATGGTTTGAAGTTTGGGTAACTGACAACATTTTCTTCTCTAATTTCCTATCTAAGAAGTGGTAATAGCTAGGGTGGCTTTTGGCAGAGGAGGTCACATAAAAACCAGTGAAAACCCTAACTGGAAGGTCTGAGTGGTGGGCAACCCTCCAAAGGATAACGGCCCCAATCATAACCCTCCAGGCATTGGGGGATAGTTGGGAAGGAGAAAGATCTATATGAGAGAGTATATCTCTGATGGAAGGGTGGATAGGAAGACGAAAGCCTAATTTGAACATCTTCTCATAAACGCGGATCTCTCCCTCTCGGCCATCAAAGTCCCTCTCATCCCTCAGAGGTTTCCTAAGGATGATGGATGAATTTATGGAATAGAGGTGCCTAAAATTAAGAAGGTTATACTCACTGACGGTACTCTCATATTCGTCCACCTCAAATGTATCAAAATTTCTCTCCTCACCATCATCACCCCCCATCAACATCAGCCCGGGCAGGTCCTGGAAACCTTTGAGAAAATTTGGCCCCAGTGGCAGCTGACAGGGGGATGGCCTCAATCGAAGGTGGAAATGCAACACTTGGCCCTAAGATTTCAACATCAGAGGACTTGTGGGAAGTGCTAGCACCTTTGTGAGATGAGTCACATCTTGAAACCTCGACTTCCTCAGGTACCTCGCCTTGCCTGGGAAAATAATCCAGAGCCTCTTGAAAAGAATCTACAGACATGGGGTCTGAGGAGGATGACTCAGACTTAGACATTGGTGCTGGACCCTCAAGAACTCCTTAAGGCTCAGCAGACTCGGCTGTCTCAGGGTATATGAGGCAAAGGAAATATGGGTCTGGCAGGAAAGGCCTTAGACCTATGATCATCCTCTTGGGCTATCTTTATTTGCTTAATTTTCTCGAAGGTCTTCTCACGAAGAGATCGACACTCTTCTATGAGTTGGTACAAGGGTCTGAGCATAAGTGAGACGACACAACACTTAGAAGGACTCAAAACCACAAATGGGTGCACAACCTAAAAGAACTCAAACTCAAGATTAAAAAGGGAAAGTTAGAAAGTTTTAAATGAAGAACTTCAACAACCTTTAAGAACAAGGTCATCGAAGAAGGTGACCGGAGGTTCATCGAAAACCTAAAGTAGGGTCATTTGTGGATAAAACGGCCTCTGATCCATCTAGAACAATCCCAGACCCACCTAATCACTACAAGCCTAGCCTAATAACCACTGGGCAGTGGTGCAAAGCTTCGCCAAAAAAGTAAATTTTTTCCAGGAACTCAAAAATGAGAATGTTGTAACTAAAAATGAAAATAAAAGGTTAAAAACAGTACCTGTCTAGTCGCAAGAGAGAGGAGAAGTGGTTTGGAAGCAAAGAAAACTCTGAATCATAACAACAATGGAATGATTAAAGAAGAGAGGAAGTTGCAGAAAATCTAGGCGGGAAAGAACAGGAAGAAGAAAGAGAAGAAGAAAAGAAAATAAGGTTTTAAACCTTCTAAAATGGGGGCCCACATCCCAACACTCATCATTTCCCTAGGGAAACCCAAGGGGAGTAGTCAGAATCATCACATCTTGGGGAGAACACTACTCACTTGGATGAGTGACATGTGTTAGGGAACCACCTCGTGCCCCAAGACACCAAAAGAGACCCAGCCTCGGCCTTAACTACATACACCTCAGTCATCTACTTACCTAGAAGACTAAGGGCTAGGGGGTGATTGATATACCCAAAGTGCACCCTCTTACTCAGAGTAACTAACCTTAGCTAGTCTCACAGTCGAGGTGACAAGAAGCTTATGACAATCATCAGTAAGGTCAAATTTTATAAGGTTGTCCCCCTCAAACTCCAACCTCGGTTGGACGATAGCCGAGACCCGCAGAGCATCATGGGCTCAATTAACTGCTAATGTCATCATCGGCCTCAGTCGACATTACAGCTACCTCATACCTAACCTCGAACAGCCCTCCTGGACGAGGTCATCATGGATATTGACAAGACAAAGCAACTGTAGGACTTCACCAACCTCGTACTTTTCCCGACCCAGGTTGCACCAGTCAAGGACACAGGGCCGAGCATTTATAAGCACATTCAAGGTTTGGGAACACGTGGATAAATCAGTTATAATTGAATCATTACCCTTACGTGAGGGAACATTGAGGTCATCATTATCTACATAAGATCAGCTAAGTGTCATTCTCATACTTGTTCAATCCTCATGAACATGTTAATTTCATGCTCGAGGGGTACATTACACCCCCCAAGCACTATATATAGAGGTCGTCCTCTACCTTGTAAAGGGATCAATAATTACAAACCTACATGAAACTCTGTTATTTTACACAGTAGAGAAAGGAAGCTCTAAAGCCCCTTATACTCTTGACTTACTTGAGTCTACATTGTATAAGTGCTCATCTAGTTTGGAAATTGTGACAAAATTTGTGTCCTATCCCCTAGATACGAAAGAACCTCAGATTCTTCACATGATGCCTCACATAATGCCTCAATTGATTCCTCTTGGTGTTATTTAAAGGTAAATTTTCAACCATCACACACATTAGGATTTCATACATATTATATATTGAATTATTTGTTTATGTGTGAGTTAATTCCCTTTTAACTAAGTTTTTAATAATTTTGGGATTTTTAAAATAATTTTTAATTAATTTTTAAGAAATTAAAAGTTGGGTTTTAAAACATTTGGGGTCATTATGCCAATACTAATTTTATCATTTCTTACCTGAATGTTCGGTTGGGTAGAATCCGAAAGTACTTAAGACTTCAGGGTGTATTTATAATTAAGTTTGCGTACGCATTTTTGGCTTCATCTAAGCCTTACACCTGTCATCGTCACAACGACCTGATTTATGTTTGTTAATAGACTCAGAACCTGTTCGCAATCTCAGCCCTTAGATCTAGTTAATCGATGTTCTGCATGCGTTTTATCCCAATCCCTGTGAAACCCCTGTAGACCAATCAAAGGACATTTAATCTACCGCTTATGTTACATCGTTGGATGGAAGTCAAATGGCTACGACCAAATCTCAGCCATTGATTTGATCTTATTCTCTCGAACCTTCCTTGCTTAGTATAAAAGGAGCTTGAGCCTCTACGTTTCAAAAAATTTTGCCAGGTTGTCCAACTGAGAGAGAGAGAGAAGAGAGAAAGAAAGAGAGAGAGAAAACAAACCCTGATTTTGTTCCAAACCTTAAACTCAGTTTACATCCAAAACTAAACCTGAGTGTTTGAGAGTTATTTTGGTAATGGTTTGAAGCTTGTTCGTGGGTTGAATCCTCTGAGTTTGAGATCTTGTAACCAACTTAGATATTTCTATTTGATCTTTATTTCTTTTTCATAGAAACGGTAGATCTTGCTATTTTATGTCATATTACACTTAGATCTGCATTATTTAGTTTCTCATCTTGAGAAATCGTATTTATTGATTTTTTTTCTTCTGTAAATGGTTTTCACAACTCAAGAATCAACAAATTATGTTATGTTTCTATTCTCATGAAACATGACTTCTGATCTAGTTAGAATCGCAATCGGTGGTTTATAATTTCAAAAACATTTTCAAAACCCTCTGAAATTGTTTAAGACCATGGCAGTCTTCCGAGCAAGGAAACCTTGGATTCTGGGTTAATTTGAAAGATCAAGAAAGTATGTGGTTTCTAAAGAAGAGAGAAACTGAAAACCTTATCATTCAAATATGTTTTATAATTTGATAGGACTTGTTTGTATAAATAAGTGTGCGTGTGTGCATGCATGTGTTAGAACACTCTCACAAACACTTGTCACACTACAACACAAGAAGTGTTGGCTATAAGATCTTGAAACGTCAAGAGTCGACATAAAGCTGGAATTAAGTGTGGAGAAGTTAGCAAGCTGAGAAAGCTACATCAACATCAGAACTACAGAGAAGTTAAAATCAAACCAGTGGGTACATATTCTAAACTTGTATATATCTGTTTTGTTTGCATGTGTGTTAAATAGTTTGTAACTTGTATATTTTGTTTTAGTGGATTTTTGGTTTGTCACTCAGAAGTCACCGTGGATGTTTCCTCAGTTGGGTGAGGTTTTACCACGTTAAAAAACTGTGTGTACTTAATCTTTCTACATCTACTCATCTCATTCTTGTTGGTGTGATGGTTTAACTTGATTTAAATTGTTTTAGTTTTGTTTTTCAAAACTAGTTACATAATCTTGAACATAGCTCGTACATATTTCTATTAAACACGTCTTGTGATTAATCTGTTTGATTTAAAGAAAAGAGTTTACCCAAAAAACAGTTCAGAGTTACTTAGATACTTTAATCTTTAATTAAATAACTTAAGTAACAACTTTTCAATTGGTATCAGAGCTTTGGAAATTTTCTTTAAAGATCTTGTGTTTCTGAAATTATTTTCTTAAAATCAAAAAATGGAAGAGAAATCCGAAAGATTTGGTAACTTGACTAGACCCCCTCTCTTTGATGGAAACAACTTTCATTACTGGAAAGTAAGGAGGGTTGATTTCATATAAGGAACCTTGGGAGATAATGTCTGGGACATTGTTGAAAATGGATATACTTATCCTACTAAACTAGCCACTGAAGGATGCAATGAGAGGATTAAGAAAGTATTAAGTGAATTCACTCAAGAAGAGAAGCAAGACTCTCTGAACAATAACAAAGGAAAGAATGCCATTTTTATGTCTATAAATGAACATGAGTTCAAAAGGATATCATCTTGTACCACTTCTAAGGAAGCTTGGGATACACTGGTTACTGCACATGAAGGTGACACTAGAGTTAAGGCTGCTAAAACACAGATGCTTATCCAGCAGTATAACTCTTTAATTATGTCAGACTCTGAATCATTTGATGACTTTTACATGAATTTGACTGCATTGTGACCAAATTACATTCTAATGGGATAACTTATGATAGATATGAACTTGTTTCGAAAATTATAAGGTCATTCCCACAGAAATTTGATAACAAAAGATATGTTATTGAGGAAATGAGTGATCAAAATCTCACTCCTGAATTACTCAGTAGTAAACTGAGAACTGTGGAAATGGAACTAGAATTCAAGAAACAATTGACCCGATCCCATAGGAAGCAGACTAGTTCCAACTTGAGTTTCTCCTCTAAGCTGATAAAACCTGAGCTTAGTATTTCCAATAATGATTCTGATGAGGACTGTGATATAGATAGTTTGTATAATCAGATTGCCTTGATGTCAAAGTAGTTTAAGAAGATTATGAAATTTAGAAATAAAATGGCAACCAGACAAGGCAAGCCAAATTATTCAACTCCTTCTAATCACAAACCTCATGAGAAAGGTCAAGACAAACATCATAAAGACATTCATACGAGACCTTACTAAGATTTAAGAATATTGAATGTTATAGATGTGGAAAATTGGGTCATATAGCACAAGATTGTAGAGTTAACTTGAACACGACCAATAAACATACTAGGGCCAACATTTGCAAGACATAGGATGATTCAAGTGATTCTGATAATGAGGAACCTGATTCATCTGATGTTTTTGATCCTTGCATGTCTTTCTTTGCCAAGATAATCTATAATGGTGATATGCCTATGCCTAAGTATGAGAATGATGCTAGTAGTTTTACTTCTATTGTTATGAATCATTCTGCTACTAGTTTAAATGCTTTAATTTCTGAGAACATTGCCAGTTCTACAGCGGGGTGTGTGACTCAAAGGGAAAGCGATAATGACGATGTCAATGTGTGTGTGAGTTCAAGAATTGAATCCTTAAGGGTCACTACACACACTGCGCTTAGTGATTCGGACAGTGAAGACATCCCTAATGTTCACACACTTTATGCCAAAACTCTCAAGAAAAGCTCTAAACTAGAGAAGATAGTGAAAGACCTCATTAAGAAACCAGAAGACCTAAGTCTAATGGTTAAACTTAACGCTGAAGAGTATACTACCCAATGTCTAACCCATGAAAATGAAGTCAGATTTTTTGATAAAAAATGAAACATTTGATTAAAATAAATGAAACTCTGGAGAAAAAATACAAAGGGACATTATTAGAATTGGAACAAGCTAAAGAAAAGACAGTAACTGTTTTCAAAAAAATTGCTAAGTTTGAAAATAACTCCAATTGTTTTGATGAATTTGTTATTGATTCAAAAACCAACTGTGATGATCGAACTGGAATAGGATTTTTCCCAAATTTAAAGACACAAATTAAAAACTTTGAATCAATTAAGTTTGTGTCAGGTGGCAAAAGACCTATGAAAGTTGTCCAGATTTTCAATCCCTAAGTGATGAGTTTGATAAAAAAAAATAACAAAAGTAGGATATTGAGGAATTAAGTCACTCTAAGTGTGATAGTCTACCTAAGGCTAAATACGTCTACCCTCCGATTAGGAAAAGTGATTATGTGTTTCAAACTGTACTCCTTAGGAATAAGGTTCAACATCAAAATCCCAAGAAACCTATGTTTAGAGACTTTCCTAAGGAGATACCCTCTTCAAGCAATATATATTGATATTATTGTGACATATATGGACATTCTTTCGAAGGTTGCTACTCTAGACGTTTAGTTAATCCTGTTTGTAATACTCCTTTATACCAAAACTTTAACTACTATAGGAGAAGCCGTAATAATTATGGTCCGCCTAGACAACCAGACAAAAACTCTAAATATAGAAAGAGAAATACCAGACCTAAAAGATCATTTACAAGAGGAATTCCTAGTCACTTTTCTAAACCAAGTGCTCATATCCTCCATAAAACTCAAATGCATGCGCAAAATATTTTTCAACAAAAATCTAATGCTCTCAAGTCTTATCAAATGATAGAAAATATGTGCAAAACAAAAACAAGAGCTATTTGGGTTAGAAAAGATGAGATATTGCCCCAGATGAAGTGTAACATTGTGATTACTACTTTAAAAGTTGAACACACTCCGTCTGGTTGGTATTTAGACTCTGGGTGTTCAAAAAATATGACTGGAGATGATACAAAACTTTTAAACAAAACCAGATTTGCTGGAGGAAAAGTTATTTCGGTGATGGTGTATCATCTCAAATCATTGGTAAAGGAACACTCAAAGAAGAAGGAATGCATGTGCTTGAAAATGTTCTTCTAGTAAAAGTTCTTAAGGCTAATCTACTTAGTATCTTGAAATTTTGTGACTCAAATCATATTGTCACCTTTTCAAAGAATAATTGTAAGATTTTAAATGAAAAAGGTGAGTGCATAATTACAGGACTCAGGACTCTCGACAACTGTTATACTGTCCAGAGCAGTACTGAAGTCTGTAACATTGCCAGAATGGATGACAATGAAATATGGCATAATAGAATGGGTCACATAAATTATGATAGCCTTAGTATATTGTCTTCACAAGAAATAGTTAGAGGAATTCCAAAGATCAAACCTATCTCTAACATTGTCTGTGGATCATGTCAAGAAGTAAAAATTATTAAGGCACCTCATAAGAAAGTTAAAGATATCCTTACCTCTAAACCCTTGGAGCTTATCCATATGGACCTAATGGGTCCTTCTCATACTGTTAGTCTATATGGACACAGTTACATTATAGTTATGGTAGATGACTTCATCATGTTTACTTGGGTGGCCTTCTTAAAATAAAAGTCAGACACTTTCAGAACTTTTTTGAAAATCTTACTTCGTATTGAAAATAAGAAGACACTCAAGTAAATAGAATTCGTAGTGATAGAGGAGGAGAATTCATAGATACAGGTGTTATAGAGTATTGTGACTATAATGGTTACAAACATGAATTTAGTGCTCCTAAGACTCCTCAACAAAATGGTATCGCGGAGCGAAAGAATCGTACCCTTCAAGAGATGGCATGTGTTATGATTCATGCCAAGTGTTTACCTAAATATTTTTGGGTAGAATCAATTCGTACTGCGTGTCACATTATTAATAGGGTCTATCTTAGGAAGAATTCTAAACAAACTCCTTATGAACTATGGTATGGGAAGAAGCCCAATCTTAAATACCTTAGAACTTTTGGTAGTACTTGTTACGTCTATAAAGACAAAGAACTCTTATCCAAATTTAAGACTCGTGGAGATAAAGCTATCTTACTAGGATATTCTCCTGACAGTAGAGCATATTGTGTCTATAATTTTCGAACAAAGACTTTGATGGAATCTATAAACGTTATTATAAGTGACACTACTGTTGAGAGCAAGACTAGAGGACCAACTATTGTGGAAGAGTCTGAAAATATTTTAGAAAATGACGCTCCAGAAATAGATGATTCTTTATCAATTGAGAAACCTGAAGTACCTAACTGGGTTTTTAAAGATCATCCCATAGATAACGTTGTTGGTAAACCTTGTGAGTATGTACGTACAAGATCTCAATTAAGAAACTATGCTCATTGTGCATGTTTTGTTTCCCTTGTGGAACCAAAGAATGTAAATGAGGCACTGAATGACCCTCAATGGATTTATGCCATGCAGGAAGAACTTCTTTAATTTGCCATTCATGATGTTTGGTATCTTGTACCTAGGCCTGATCATAAAAAGGTTATTGGCACACGTTGGCTATTTAAAAATAAAACTGATGAAAGTGGGATAATCATTAGAAACAAAGCTAGATTAGTGGCCCAAGGATATTCTCAAATTGAAGGAATAAATTTGAACGAAACTTTTGCTCCTATTACTTGCTTAGAATATGTTCGTCTTCTCTTTGCCATAGCCTGTTACTGGCACTTTGTGCTTTTCCAAATGGATGTAAAATCAACCTTTCTTAATGGAATCTTGACTGAAGAGACCTATGTTGAGCAACCCAAAGGGTTTATTGACCCTCAGTATCCAAATCATGTGTATCGTCTTAAAAAGGCGTTGTATGGTCTAAATCAAGCGCCAAGAGCTTGGTATGAGAGTCTTTCCAACTTTCTCTTAGATAAAGGTTTTAATAGAGGCGAAGATGATCAAACTATTTTTGTCAAACATTTTGATAAAGATATTATTATAGCTCCATTATATGTCGACGATATCATTTTTGGATCAACTTCCCCTTCAGAGGTTAAATCTTTTTCTAAAATTATGCATAAAGAATTTCAAATGTCTCTTATGGGGGAGTTGCAATTTTTCTTGGATCTTCAAGTCAAACAGAATTCAGAAGGTTTATTTGTTTCGCAATCGAAATATGCTTTAGAGATTGTTAAAAAATTCAGCCTTGAAAGTGCCAAAGAAGCTAGAATTCCCATCAGTACTACGGTCAAATTATCTAAAGATGAGAGTGGAAATTCCATAGATCCTACTCTATATCATAGTATGATAGGAACCTTACTATACCTTACTGCCTCGCATCCTGATATTATGTACGCAGTTTGCGTGTGTGCCCGTTATCAAAATAATCCAAAATAGAGCCACTTATTATGTGTAAAAAGAATCATTAAATATATAAAAGGCACTCTAAATTTAGGACTCTGGTACACCAATGATACTCCTAGTACTATAATAGGACACACTGATGCCGACTGGGCAGGGTATACTGATGATAGTAAAAGCACATCAGGAGCGTGTTACTATATTGGTAATAATTTGGTAGGATAGAGTAGTAAAAAACAAAACTGCACTTCATTATCTATAGCTGAATCTGAATACATTGTTGTTGGTAATTGCTATGCTCAATTACTTTGGCTTAAGCAAATGCTAAATGATTATGGCATTCAAGAAAACCAACTGCATCTCTATTGTGATAATCAAAGTGCGATCAATATCTCTAAGAAAATCCTGTTCAACAATCGCGAACAAAACATATAAAAATTAGACATCATTTCATACGCGAATTAGTTGAAACTAAGGAATTAGAAATTAATTATCTTCCTAATGATTTGCAGCTCGCAGATATTTTTACTAAGCCTTTGGATTGCAATAGATTTCATTCTTTGCGAAAATCGATAGGATTGGTTGGGGCTGAATAAACTCGTGTGACTTAAGTATTTTTTCCCTTCGTCCATTTGAGACAAAATGGGGGAGAAATTTGAGTCTTATGAGTTCATTTTTTCCTGTACATATAATTAAATTGCTCAATCTTAGTCTTATTTACAAGAATCTTTCCTGTTGTCTTCAACAGATGTTTTTAGGGTATTGGTTTGTAATTAGTTGAGTTATGTAATTTTCTTTTTCTAGCATATGGGTAGATAGAATTTTGTATAGGAATAGCTTTTTCGTATATTTTCATATCCTAAGAGTCCTAGTTGACTCAAAGGAGATTTTGTCTCATATTTTCAAAGGGGGAGATTGAAGAACCTTATAATCTTGACTTACTTGAGTCTACATTATATAAGTGCACATCTAGTTTGGAAATCATGATAAAATTTATGTCCTATCCCCTAGATACCAAAGAACCTCAGATTCTTCACATGATGCCTCAATTGATTCCTCTTAGTGTTATTTAAACATAAATTCTCAACCATCACACACACTAGGATTGAATACATATTATATATTGCGTTATTTGTTTGTATGTGAGTTAATTCCCTTTTAACTAAGTTTTTAATAATTTTGGGGTCTTTAAAACAATTTTTAATTCATTTTTAAGAAATTAAAAGTTGGGTTTTAAAACATTTGGGGTCAATATGCTAATACTGATTTTATCATTTCTTACCTAAATATTTGGTTGGGTAGGATCCGAAAGTGCTTGAAACTTCAGGGTGTGTTTGTAATTAAGTTTGCATACGTTTTTTGCTTCATCTGAGCCTTACACCAATCATCGTCTTAACAGCCTAATTTGTGTTTGTTCATAGACTCAGAACATGTTCGCAATCTCAGCCCTTAAAATTAGGTAATCAACGTTCTGCATGGTTTTTATCCCAATCCCTGTGAAACCCATGTAGACCAATCAGCGGACGTTTAATCCACCGCTTATGTTAAACTATTGGATGGAAGTCAAATGACCAAGACCAAATCAATCGCCATTGATTTGATCTGATTATCTCGAACCTTCCTTGCTTAGTATAAAAGGAGTTTGAGCCTTTGCATTTCAAAAAAATTTGCTAAGTTGTCCAACTGAGAGAGAGAGAGAGAGAAGAGAGAAAGAAAGAGAGAGAGAAAACAAACCCTAATTTCGTTCCAAACCCTAAACTCAGTTTACATCCAAAACTAAACCTGAGTGTTTGAGAGTTATTTTAGTAATGGTTTGAAGCTTGTTCATGGGTTGAATCCTTTGAGTTTGAGATCTTGTAACCAACTTAGATATTTCGATTTAATCTCTATTTATTTTTCGTAGAAACAGTAGATCTTGCTATTTTATGTCATATTACACTTAGATCTGCATTATTTAGTTTCTCATCTTGAGAAATCGTATTTGTTGATTTTTTTCTTCTGTAAATGTTTTTCACAACTCAAGAATCAACAAATTATGTTTTGTTTCTAGTTCTTATGAAACAAGACTTCTGATCTTGTTGGAGTCGCAATCGGTGGTTTACAATTTCAAAAACATTTTCAAAACCCTCTGAAATTGTTTAAGACCTTGGCAGTCTTCCGAACAAGGAAACCTTGGATTCTGGGTTAATTTGAAAGATCAAGAAAGTATGTGGTTTCTAAAGAAGAGAGAAACTGAAAACCTTATCATTTAGATATGTTTTGTAATTTGATAGGACTTGTTTGTATAAATAAGTGTGCGTGTGTGCATGCATGTGTCAGAACACTGTCACAAACACTTGTCACACTACAACACAAGAAGTATTGGCTATAAGATCTTGAAACGTCAAGAGTCGACGTAAAGCTGGAAAAAAGTGTGGAGAAGTTAGCAAGCTGAGAAAGCCACGTCAACATCAGAACTGCAGAGAAGTTAGAATCAAATCAGTGGGTACATATTCTAAACTTGTATAGGTCTGTTTTGTTTGCGTGTGTGTTAAATAGTTTGTAACTTGTATATTTTGTTTTAGTGGATTTTTGGTTTGTCACTTAGAAGTCACCGTGGATGTTTCCTCAATTGGGTGAGGTTTTACCACGTTAAAAAACTATGTGTACTTAATCTTTCTACATCTCCTCATCTCATTCTTATTCGTGCTGATTTAACTTGATTTAAATTGTTTTAGTTTTGTTTTTCAAAACTAGTTACATAATCTTGAACATATCTCATACAAATTTTTATTAAACACATCTTGTGATTAATCTGTTTGATTTAAAGAAAAGAGTTGCCCCAAAAAATAGTTTGGAGTTACTTAGATAGTTTAATCTTGAATTAAACGACTTAAGTAACAGATTTTCAAGCTCGAGCGATTGCATTTATGGTCGTTAGTGCCTTCATCTAGTGATATTACTCACACACTCATAATGGACGTAGGTCATATTGGTTGAACCACTTACATATTAGTGTTCATTCTCTTCCCCTCATCTCGTTCTACTATATATTCACTCTTGTGATACTGTTGTTATCATTAGCTTGAGCTTGTCAACACCTTACCTGGTGGTGCTATTTACAGCATCATCACTCTTTTTTTGAAGATATCACTTTTGGTGGTCGATTTCAAAACATTGTCCTTGGAAAACTTTCTTTTTCTTTTCTTTTCAAAGTATCTTTCCAATGGTGTCCTTTCATGTAAAGGTGATTTATTACTTTCATAGCCCTTCACATTTCACTCTCTTATTTTTTAAAATTCAGAACATTCTCACTTGCAATGTTTTTTACATGCTCAAATCCCCTAGATAAATTGATATGTATATGAAAATATTGATAGAATAATACCTAAATTATCTCATGCAAGATAAGAAGTTAAGTTCCAAAATAGTTCGTGAAAGTGTGTGCAGAGTCATATACTTAAAAAAATCCATTAAGCAGATTAAATGAGAACAACTCCAAGCCAAGGCATGATTAATAGACAATCTAAAGCATTGTAAACCATAATCAAATGTTTAACCCACGTGGAAAAATGTAATGAATGGGATTCAAACACACCGATATGACACACAATGTGTAAAACTATTAGACAAACAAATCAAAATATATTTTTTAGTTTTTATAATTTTTTTAAAATTGACTCAAAAGAAAACAAAATATTTTTTTGTATTTCTCATTTAGAGTTAAAAAATGAATAATCAAAATGCAAAAGACACAAAAAAATCCTACCAGTAGTTGACATATATAACATGAAGCACAAAAACTAGTGTATTAAAAACATCAAACAAAATAATTTATAGGATATAGCATGTGAAGAATCATGTGAAACCGTGCGAGAATCAACGAGTCCAATATTTAGTGACTCCAAATCCAATTTCCTTAACCAAATAGATGATGATTTAACACCTTGGGTTTTAGGAACCTTGGTGAAATGACACTTAGACTTACTAGGTCATTTTATAAGATTAAAACAAAATCTCCCAAGGTAACCTTTCCTAACATAGCGTGCACATGTGTAGACACAAGAAATGCTACCTTTGGGTTGACATTTGGAAATTTCCTTTACAATGGGTGACTCTCTAAAAACTTTGGTCTTGGCTTTGGAATCAAAATCATTGGGATCATTGTAGCCTAGACCTATCTTGTTATTATTTATTTGGACGATTCCTAAAATCTTATCCAACTTTATCAACCTAAATTCCAAATCAAATTTGGCGCGACTTAAGTCTCTTAATTCATGTTTTAACTTTAAAATCCTAAACTCAAGAAAAATAGTCTTCAAACTTTAGAGATTCTTTCTTCAAATTTTCAAAGAATCCACGAAGTTTATCCCTCTCTTTCACAATGTACTCGATATTCTTCCCTCGAATCTATCATGCGCCCTTAAATCCTCAATTGATATGTCACTACTTCTTATGGAACATTCATCCAACTTAGCCTCTAATTTTAGTTTATCCTTTTTCAATTTCAAAGTCTCCGTGTATAGCTCATGAAAGTCAACTTGAAGCTCATTCTCCTCCTTATCACTCATTTCCTCATCATCATCATCATTACGAACATAGGAATCACGCTAACAAATCTCGAAACTATCATTGACATGATTATCTTTAGTAAACGTATAATTTTTATTTAGGATCACATGAATAAACATGAAAGTGGTAAAGTTATGCTCCACAAGAGAACTAGTTTTGTCTTCCGACTCACTACCACTGAGGGTAGCATTGTAATCTTTGGTCTTTTTACCTCTGTTCTTAGTTTAGGGGGACACTTGTAAACATGATGCTCAAAGAACTCATAACACTTGTTCCCATCATCAGCCTTCTAAGTGTAATCCCTATTCTTATTATCATGATTGTTGTTAAAATTCATGGATTTATTATTAAAACTCTTTTCTTCTCTAAGCTTAAGAAATTTTGTGAAATTGTTAAAAAAACTAGAAATCTCTTCGGAACCTAAATCCTCATCACTATCGAAATTCGACACATCCTCCTTTATACCTTTCAAATCTAAAATATTATCTTCATTTTCTTCATTCTTATTAAGAGTAAACATGCTCATTTCATAGGCTTAGAGATCATATATAAGTTCTTGGACTCTCATAATATCAACTTCGCCAAGAAAATATATGGCCCTGACTTTGGCATTAAATCTTTCAGGAAACAACCTTAAGATGTTTCGCACCACCCTTGGTTTAGGGATAGGTTCACCTAAGTTAAACGAGAAATTGAATCAAATAATTTGATATAAAACTCATTAAATGACTCATGATCTAACATTTTAATCATTTTTAATTTCGTTGTCAAATCAAAAACCATAATCGTATCGGTACCCTTATGTGTGGATTAAAAAATTCCCACACATCTCTCGTGCTCTCACAAGTCATATTTTGCCTAAATTCTTCTGATGTGAAAATATAAAAATAGCATTCACACCCTTGGAATTTAAAGTCAATGCATTTTTTAAGCATTGGTCCAAGTGGAATACCTTTTAGGAAAACTTCTTTCAGTTAGAGGAGACCACCCTTGTTTCGTCGAGTTCTAAACATTCTCATAGGTAGATTCAAGAAAAATCTCATCCGCACCTTCCAGTAGGGATAGTTTGACCCATTAAACATAGGAGGCCAAGTAATGGAACTCTCCTCATGGTTAAAATCCATCTAAACAACCCTAAAAACACACTAAATAGATGATCAACCCAATAACTTAATGCAATGCGCTCTGATACCAATTTGAGAAACAAAAGGTGCTACTAGTAGGGAGGGATTACCAAATTTTAATTTCAATTAAACTAATCAAATGAGCAATTATTCCAATTTTAATTCATCCACCGATTAAGCATGAGTTATGTATATTATTAACCAATTTTATCTTGCCTAAGAATACGTCTAGGTGATTTGCAAGAATAAAATAAATTAATCACATAATCTCGTGATGTATGAGGAAAAACCACAATGGTAAAATCCTCGGACTACCTAGCCTACGCAAATTCACTATGATATAAGTTTTACACAATAGTGATGGAAAAACTTCCTTCACTTGACTAGACACCTCTAAACCTTGATGAAGTCTTCACTACTTGAACCTTCTCCATGACAACATTGTGCGAATCCGCCCACGCCCAATCATAACGTGCTCCTCAAGCATCTTGGTGTCCATGTATCTTTGGATAGAAACATCACCTCAGTCACACAGAATCTACCATGGTAAATAATACTATCTTCAATGGTGTAAAGTAAACAAACTTGGTGCTAGTAACATGAGATCTTAAACAAGCATATTATCTTGATTCTTATATCTCACTAATTAGGATTTAAACTAAGTTGAACAGGCTTCGTGTTTTGCATAAAGAAAATTGTTTTTGAAACCCTCATCTCTTACAAAAACTATTATACCAAGACTTTAATTTATAGAAAAATAGTAAAAGGAACAGGCACACATCCCAAGGTAGGTCATTCAAATAAAATCACAAAGTTCAAATGACTTGGGGTACTGATTCGAATGGAAACGAATTTATTTGAAAGACACCCTAATTCTCATTTGAACGGGCTTCCAACGACCTTTGCATGAGAACATTCTACTAAGAACAAACTTTTCCCTCAAACCTCGAATGATCCTCGTTTAAACAAGAACTCCTAACTCATTTGAACGAGCTCAAAACTTGACTGATTGAAAATGAAAAATAATAATATATATTTTTTTTAAATCCTTTTTTAAAAAAATACCTCAATAAACATTTAAACAACCAAAGTCAAAAGGGGGGATCAACAAAATATAACTCATATACCTTTATAGAGGTCTCGAAAGTTAATGTCACTTTAACTCAGTCGCTATGTGTCTTCACAATGCATAGGCTTAATAGAAAAACAGAACACAATCCTAACCTATGACTCAAATAGTTTTGCCCAAATGGAATAAATTCAATTCTACAAATTTACAATAAACTTTACATACTTGACATAATATGAAATTTTCTCTTACACGTGGCTGAATATAATAATCAAGTGTAGAGGGGAGGGATTTTTTTCGAACACACACGTATGAAAAGAACATAACATCTAGCAATTTCTCTGATTTACCATGCCAAATATTAAATGTGAGACAATCGGTGAGGTTTGAGTACTACTTGTTGCCATTCCTCGAGGGGAAATTTATTGAGCCACACATTTCTTACCCTATTACAACCCTCATAACACGATCCAAGTCATCGTGGTTGCCGCACATTTCACACTATGCATTAGTTCTGAGACCACAAATGACTCTTTATTGGTTTCTTAGGTGTTTTCTATGGAAGATAGTCCACAAAGATGTATAATTTTTATTCTATTTATAGGACATATAATCATTTTTATTTTAGTTCGTGAACATATCCTTGGATTTTTTATGTATCTAGATGAATGAGTTCCATACATGTCTCTATTCATGTCAGTGTCGACTTGCATTACAATGCTTCATCAACTCAGAAACTCTGGTGGAGTTTTGGACATTCTTGGATATAATATATGATCCACAATTCACTTTAGGATACCCCCACATTCTGCAATTATTGAAATTGTTATTATAATCAAAATGTTAGTTTTTTTCACCAATTTGAAAAAGGAACAATTGAGAATCATTTACTTTCAAAATCCTTTAAAATAGCATTTTGGTAATTTTGCATGCTGTCAGACGTGCGCATAGGGCAAATTTCTCCCAGAGCTAATGGAAATGTGCGAACGAAAGATTTTTGGTCATTTGAACGAATTTGACCGTAATGGTCCATTAAGGTCATTTCATTACCATGATCAAGGCAAAAGGCCTTCGTGGGCACGGACTTCGCTATAGGCGGGAAATTGAGCTTTTACACTATAAAAAAGAATTTTGGCTCCATTTTCAAATTAAAACTTGTGGTGACAATTATTATGCAACACAAATAAATGTGAAAGAGGTAATGACCAAGAAAGAATAAATAAAATGCCAGTCACACAACAACGGGTGTACGTGGTTCAGCAAAGATGTGCCTACGTCCACGATGGTGCAGTCAGTATTATTTCTCTATATTCTGAAGGATAAGTACCGAGAATACAACTTATCCTTTGCCCCGGACCTAGGGTTTAATTTATACATGTGTATGCTAGTTAGTGGGGATGATGGGTTCCTTCATATTAGCCATCTTCCCTATCCCTTCCCTTCATGGGATTGTGCTCCCCTATAACTTCTCTTCATGGGATCGTGGGGAGAGACCGGGTCAATATGAAAGATAGAGGGCCTGTATTTTGGGCCGTCAGAACTGGGCTACTCGTCCAGGCCCATGGTTCTCAATTCTGGGTACCTACAATTGCCCCTAAATTCGTTGGGCCATGTTTATGGGTCCAATGAATTTAAATGATCAGCCATTACGGCTGATTTGTGATTCTTTGAAAACTGTGAAGTTGCTTTGGCGGCACCCGCTTCGCTATCCATGCGTTATGATTAGAATTGAAGGCTTGTTGGAATAAGGCACATTTCTTTTCATCGCTTCAGCTTTTCCAGCAATCTTCTATCTTCTGAGAACTCTTACGCATTGTACTTTCTGCTTTCGATCTCTACTCTCGTTGCTTCTTTGCCATTTGACCTGATCTTCTGTCTTGTAAGTCTCTCGTGCTCTTTGCATTTTCTCTTTGGTTTGTAGTTTTTCATGTATTTTCCAATGGCGAAGATTGGAAATAGGTCAGTCGTGGAGTTTAGGAAATTCTACAACATTCCTGAGTCGGTAGAGATTGAGTGTTGTGCCTCGCCTCCTAGGAACGTTAGGGATATAGAGGATGCACATTGGATTCATGTTTTGTTGCTCTCCCAGGGGGGACTTACCTTTCCCCCTAATGATCTGTTTCTGCATTTCTTTAGCTATTTTAGTATTGTACCTGCACAATGTTCGTCCAATGTATGGAAAATAGTGAACGGCGTGCATAGGATAAATCAATTGTACGGCACAAAGTTAGGGCTTGCCGAGGTCTGCTTTTATTACTCTTCTCTCGAATGAGTTCAGGTGTCCTGTACCTTAAGGCTAGGATCCCTGATAGGGTATTGGTAGTAAATTTACCTAATTCCCATAAGGACTACTGGCAAAAAGGTTTTCTTGTTAGGAATTGGCAGTTCTCCCCCCAATCTGAAGGGTCGAGGTCTGAGAGGTCCACTGTTCCCTTTTATGGGGAAGAATATATAGGTAGATGTTATATTATTGTTTCAACCTTTGCTGACTTGTGATTTTTCTAACCTCTCTTTGCTTTTTCTTTCACAGCGAGGACAAAGAATTTGGAGCCTGCTCTCAGCGAGGTTCGCATCTCGGAACTGGTGAAAGCTTGGAATATTAGGGAGCCTCCGGGTAACGACGAGCATCCTAGGTCTGCTGCTTTTTTGCTCGAGTACAAGAACACAGGATCCAGCTTCATAGCACGACCTGTGGATAGCGTTCAAGAGTTTGACTCTTTTAGAGATATTACGGCTGAGCCCATCCAGTTGGACGAAGAGGAGAGCAGCTCGGAGAGTGAGCCTGCAGGCGCTGTGAGTGATTTGGGTGTAGGGAGTGCTGACAGTAGCAGTTCTTCTGAAGAGGATTCCGAAGCTCAAGACTCATCGAGCACTACCAGTAGTTCAGGCGGAAAGATGCCTCCAAGGAAGAACCTGATCAGAGATGATGACAATGACGGCCATGTGCTCCTTGCACAAAGGTCGAAGAAATAGAAGACTGCATCTGGGGTTGTGGTTACATCTTCTCGGCCTTCCTCTCAGGAGAAGGAGAGGAAGAAGAGAGAAGAAGAGAAGGTGAAGGAGAGGGAGAGAAAGAAGGAGGAGCAGAAGAAGTTAGAAGAAAGGAAAAGGGTAGAGGAGAGGAGGAAGAGAGAGAGCGAGAAGGAGGAGGAGAAGAGGAGAGCTGAGGCAAGGACGAAGGCCGGCCAGGCCTTAGTTCCAGTGTCTGCTCTACCTGAGGGATCTTCCGTGGTGACCTACCCTCAGCTAGCTCCCGCCCTGCTCGTGAGAGCTGTCCTCCCGGCTGATCACCAAAGGGCAATAGGTTCGGAGCATCTGGCCCTTCAGGCTAGTCAGAGGCTTGCTCTGGTATGGTTTATTTTTTTCTCGTGTTTTTCTGACTTCTTTTGCTTTCCTCTTCTTATATCTTTTTCTTTTTTATAGTTTGTTACCGACTTCGCTGTGCTGTATCGCTCACGCGACAAGCTGGTGAAGAAAAATAGTGAACTGGAGCAAGAAAACTCTGCCCTGAAGCTGAAGGGTAAAGAGCTCGAGGCCAGTTTCAAGGCTGTCGATGCTGCTCAGATCTCATCTGATTTGGCCCTTGCCACCTCCGCTCGTGAGAGGGATGATGCTGTCAGGGAGCTGGGCGAGTTGAGGAAGGCTTATGATCTGGTATGTGAGCAAGCTGGACCTTGCAGAGAGGAGCAGAGTTCTGGCCGAGCAAATGGAGGCAGAGAAGGCCCAGGCAGCCACCATTAAGGAGGACTCATACAACTCTGGGTGGGTTGCTGCTTATGATGATGCTGAAGTTCAGATTGGCTACATCAGTCGTCTAAATTTCAAGAAGGGCTGGAACAAAGCTCTTCTATCTGCTGGTGTGGATGCTGAGTCTCCCTTGTTTGACGAGCACGACCCGGGTCCCAAGCCAACTATGGACGAAGAAGCTCCTGCTCCAACCATCAGGGGAGCTGATCTTCCCTCGAATACAGTTCCTGCTGGGGGGTACTTCTGCTGCGGCTGATAAGGAGAAGCAGCCAAACACTGCTGGGCAGCCTGAGGTTGCTAGTTGATTTATTCTTAGGGTTTTCTTCTGTACTTTTTTCTTGTAATTTCCCATGTTTTTTCTGCCCGGTGTACTCGGTCTTTATTAATGAATGGTAAGATTCTCCTTTTATTTACGCTGATCCCTTTCTCTTTTCTATCTTTCTTTTATCTGTAGTTGGTTGATGTGGATGACTATATTCCTGTTACCTCCCAACTAGGTAGGACTCTTGGTCCTAATGCAAGCCCTGCAGTTCGCCAGGCCTTTGCTAGGCTTTGTAGGTTTGCTAAGTCAAGGAACCAAAAATATAAGGATCAGTCCGAGCTAGTGGCCAAGCTGAAGGACAGGCTTCAGGAGATGGAAGAAATCGGTGCTTTAGTGCAAGAAGAAGTCAGTGCATTGAGAGCAAGGTTGCTGGTGGCCATCGAGATTAACCAGGTCGGGGAGTTCCTCCAGCAGGAGAATGAAGATTTGAGGAGGGAGGTCCTTAGGCTTAAGGAGCATTCGCCGAGCATCGTTTCGGCAGTCCTACAAGGCTCTTCTTCGTCGCGAGCTGCTCGGCCTTCACTCCCGCGTGCTAGTAGGAGTGCCAGGGGTAGGAATAGGGAAGTCGAGGAACAGCGTGAGAGGGAAATGGAGGAACTGCGCGGCGATGTTCATCGAGCTTATGTGACTGCTGCTGGGCTCCAGAGGGACGTCACCCAACTTCGGCATTTGTTCAAGAATGGTCCTCGACAAGTGTGGTCTGATGGCTACGATCAAGGCTAGCTGGAAGCTCCGACGAGACTATCAAAGTTTGAGGAGCTCTCCTTCATCAGGGAGTGGTTGAGTGCCCTCAAAGAGCTTCAGGTTCCGAGGAACTCGACATTGTGGTATCGACACGAGATGTCCTCCTCTACTCTGATGCCCAATCCATTCAGGCAGGATGATCGATGGATCCCCATTGATACTATTCCCCGTCAACTATTGGAATTGGACGCAAATGAGGTCGTGGAGTAGTTCTCCCCTGCACCTGATGATGGAAGGAGAGCTAAAGTTGCTGATTATCTTGCTCGGAGGCTTCCTCCTCTTTGAGATTTTGTTACTCTTTTTCTTTTTGATAATTGTAAATGCTTTGGGCGAGCTTCACCAACTAAACATGTATTATCATTGTTTGTAAATATAAAAGATTAATGAAAAGTTCGAGTTTTGGGCAATTTTCCCGACTAAACGTGTTCATCCAATCCTTTTATATTTTTGCTGCTTCGCAATCGTTTTTATTTTGTCATGGGAGTGTCCGCCCAGTCCAGTATAAGAATACCATTGTGACCTCACTTTACCTTTTAGGTTGTGTCGTCACACCCCCTTAGGCCTAAGTAGGGCAATTGGCGAGGACACACCTGGTATTGGATGTCTTCATCCGGTCAGGATTTCGTTTAACCAAAGAAGGTTTGATGCCTAAGAATACTCTGTAGGGCTTCATATATTGCCAGGGGCAATGCTAAGAGGTATGTCATGCTTCATGACGATGACCTGAGGAGGGGTGTTCCCCTGCTATGTCAACCGTTATGCCTGTGATTTGGAAGGGATGTGTAATAAGGTATAACTGTTACTAATTAGGGAGTGATCAACTGAGAGATTTTCATTAGTGAATTGAGAAATGAACTGTCCTTTCACATAATGAATACAATAAAAGATTTCATAATAGAACTCCTAAAAATAGAATTTCTTGAGATTAGCTGCGTTCCATGCTCGTGGTATCTCTCTGCCCTCCATCGTTTCCAAATGATAGGCACCTCGCAGGTCGTCTCTAATTATCTTATAAGGTCCTTCCCAGTTTGGGCCCAGTTTACCGTCTGATGGCTTTACTGTGTTGCCCAGGACCTTTCTTAGAACATAGTCCCCAACTTTGAATTTCCTCGAATTGACCCTTTTGATGTAGTGCTTCGCGAGCTGTTACCGATAGCTTGCTAGTTTTACTAGGGCAAGTACACTGCGCTCGTCGGCCAGGTCGAGTTCAGCGAGCAAAGCCTGATCATTCTGGCCTTGCTCGACAAGGTCGGATTTTATTGCAGGCAATCCCGCTTCTAGTGGGATGACCGCTTCCATACCATATGCTAGTGAGAATGGCGTTTCGCCTGTTGCTCGCCTAGGAGTCGTTCTGTATGCCCATAGGATATGCGGTAGCTCGGTTGTCCACGCGCCTTTGGCTTGCTCTAACCGCTTCTTCAATCCAGTGATCACTGTTTTGTTGGAGGCTTCTGCTTGTCCTTTGCTTTGAGGGTAGGCCACCGAGCTGAAGTGGTGCCTGATCCCGTATTTTTTGCAGAAGTCCTAAAAAGGGCCACTCTCGAACTGTGTTCCGTTGTCAGTGATGATGGTTTTAAGGATTCCGAATTGAGTGATTATATTTCTCCATACGAACCTTATCATGTCAGCATCTCGGATGTTCGCCAGTGGTTCTGCCTCGATCCACTTGGTAAAGTAATCAATTGCAACCAACAGGTATTTGCGATTGCCGACAGCGGTGGGCAGTGGTCCCACGATGTCCATCCCCCACTGGGCGAAGGGCCAGGGACTGTTCAGGGATTTTAATTCTCTGGCGGGCTGGTGGACCATGGGAGCGTGAAGTTGGCATTTTAGGCATTTACGGACATATACTGCGGAGTCCTTTTGCATGTATGGCCACCAATAACCTTCCTTCATTGCTCGGAAGGCTAGAGACCTTCCTCCGACATGACTTCCACAAATTCCTTCGTGAAGCTCGTGAAGCACTGCCTTGACATCGCCTGGGTGGACGCATCTAAGGTAGGGGCCGGAGAAAGATCTTTTATACAAGTTGCCTCCTGTGGATAAGTGAAAGCGAGCAGCTTTTACTCTTATCTCGTGGGCAGTTCTCTTGTCCTCTGGAAGCGTTCCATTCTTTAAATAGTCTTTCAATAGATCCATCCAGTTGGGGGCTGATTCCAATTGGAGTATTGGTTTTGCTGTTGTCAGCTCGCAGTTGGGGTAAATGCTTGGGCAACTGAGGAAATCGATAGGGATGATCCTTTTAAGGCTAGAATCAACTGCCGAGCTCAGGGCTGCTAAGGCATCAGCGTGGCTGTTTTGCCCCCTGGGAAACTATTGGATGTTGATCTCTTCAAAGCTCGTCTTTAAGTTTTTTACCAAGGAGAGGTAGGCTGCCATTCTCTCATCCTTCGCGTTATAGTCTCCACTTATCTGATTGGAAACTAGTTGCGAATCACCGAATACCTGCAAATGCTTTGCTCCCAGAGTTTGTGCCTTTTGGAGACCGGCTATTAAGGCTTCGTATTCTGCTTCGTTGTTGGAGGCTGCAAATCCCAGCCTGATTCCTTCCTCAAGGACTGTATTTTCTGGAGTGATGAGAACAATTCCTACCCCTGCCCCCTTTGAGTTGGAGGCTCCATCAACGAATAGTTTCCATCTTTCCATTGTAGCCTGATTATTTTGTTCTGTTGGCTTAGGCTGGTTGAAGGGTTCTTCGCTTGTGAATTCAGCTATGAAATCAGCAAGGATTTGACCCTTGATAGCTGTCCTTGGTTGAAATTGGATGTCAAATCGGCCGAGCTCGACTGACCATTTAGACAGTCTGCCCGATAAATCCACCTTCCTTAGGACAACCTTTAGGGGGTGTGATGTAAGGACGATGATCGTATGAGCTTGGAAGTAATGCTTCAGTTTCCTCGAGGCCATTACTAGGGCGAATGCGAGCTTTTCCAATGGTAGGTAGCGCTGCTCAGCATCTAATAAGGTTTTGCTCGCGTAATAGACTGGATGTTGGATTCTTGTAACTTCACACATTAGCGCTGAGCTGACAGTATGACTGGATACAGAGAGGTAAAGGTACAAAGAGTCCATTTGTTGTGGTATGACAAGCAATGGTGGAGAGATTAGGTAGAACTTGAGCTCGTCTAATGCTCGCGAGCAGCCTGGGGTCCATTCTACTATTTTGCTGCCTTTTAAGAGTTGAAAGAAAGGCTTGCATCTCTCGGAGGATTTAGAAATGAAACGATTTAGAGCAGCGAGCATTCCAGTGAGCTTTTGTACATCTCGGATAGTGCGAGGAGGTTGCACTCTGTTGATTGCATTAATCTGGTCGGATTAGCCTCTATGCCTCGCTTGGTGACCAAATACCCAAGAAACTTTCCTGACTGGACACCGAAGGAACACTTGCTCGCGTTGAGTTTCATTCGGTACATCCTGAGGATTTCGAAGGTGCTTGACAGGTCCGAGAGGTGATTTTCCTTCTCCTTGCTCTTGACGAGCATGTCATCGATGTAGACCTCCATTGTGTCACCCATCTGATTCCTGAACATTTTAGTTACTAGCCGCTGATAGGTTGCCCCTGCATTTTTTAGCCCAAAAGGCATGACCTTGTAACAGTATAAACCAACCGTCGTGATAAATGCCGTTTTGTCCTGATCTGGGGCATATAGGGGAATCTGGTGATATCCAGAGTACGCGTCCAGGAAACTCATTCGTTCGTGAGCTGCGGTGGCATCTGCTAGTTGGTCTATTTTCGGAAGGGGAAAGCTATCCTTGGGGCAGGCTTTGTTGAGGTCAGTGAAGTCTATGCAAACTCTCCACTTCCCGTTGGTTTTCGGAACTACCACTGGGTTGGATAACCATTTGGGGAATTGAACTTCCCGTATGGACCCTGCATCCAGCAGTTTTTTGACTTCTTTTTCTATTGCTCTGGCCTTTTCGGGAGCAGTTCGTCGTGCCTTCTGCGCTATCGGCTTGAATGTGGGATCGACGTGCAACTGATGGCAGACCATATTGGGATCGATTCCTGGCATCTCATAGGGTTCCCAAGCGAAAACATCTATGTTCCTTCTGAGTAAGGTTGAAAAATCCTTTTGCTCTTGGTCAGTGAGTGACGCTCCGATCAGGAAGACTCTGCTGCTGTCGCCTTCTGTAGCCGTCACTTCTACCAGGCCCTCGACGACACGCTCGGAGGGGAGGAGCCTGGTCTCTTCCACTCCAGACCTTCCATATTTTAATTTCTATTTGGAAGGAATTGCACCTTCCTCTACTTTCTCGCTGGTTTGAACGGCTTTTCTCTCTGGCTTCGGTCGGATGGCCGCTATGAAGCATTTCCTTGCCATCGCCTGGTCGCCATGTATCTCCATTACCCCCCGCTCGGTGACATATTTGAGTTTCTGGTGGTAGGTCGAGGAGACTGCCTTCATTGCATGAAGCCATCCCCTGCCGAGGATGGCTTGATATGGTGAATCAACGTCGACCACCAAGAATTTGATCATCTTGGAAACATTTCCAACGCGAACTGGCAGTACTATTTTGCCCAAAGGCATGGTCATCTTCCCAGCGAAGCCGACCAGAGGGACAGTGGTTCCCTTTAGATCGGCGATGTTCAACTTTAATTTCCAGAACAGGTCGATGTACATTACTTCAGATGAGCTTCCTTGATCGACGAGCAGCCTGTCGATGTCAAAGTTGGCTATCCTGAGTGTAATGACTAAGGCATCATGATGTGGGGTCCTTACTCCCACAATATCTTCATTCGTGAAAACAATATGCTTGTTGTAGTTGATATCCTCTGCTCGCCGACGTTTTCCTGACTGTGATTTTGCTGGGTCAATCTGAAAAGCTTGCATTACCGCTGTCAACTTTTTTACCTCCATTCGAGCTGAGTTACCTTGGATTTGCTTGACGTCAGATACTCCGTGGATTACTGCGAATTCGTGTCCGACGTCATCTTCCAATACGTTGTCGGGTTTCGTCTCTTTGTGGGCAGCCACTTTCTCTACCTTCTTTTCCACAAAGTCATTCAAATGTCCGGACTGGGCCAACTCCTCGAGGTGGGACTTAAGAGCCTTGCAGTGCTCGGTCTTATGCCCTCCCTCTTTGTGGAAAGTGCATCTTAATGCATTGTTTCTTTTCGAAGGGTCTCCTCCCATTTTCCGGGGCCATTTGATGAACGGCTCATCCTTGATCTTCGCGAGAATCTTGTAAATTGGCTCTTTGAAGACGGTGTTGATCGCCTGGAATGATTTTGTAATGTCAGGGTTTCCTCCATTTTTGGAGCCATTCTTGCCCCCACTTTTTCGCCTTTTTTCTGGTTCTCAACTTTCTAACTTCCCTTGGTAGTGAGCTTGGCTCGACCGTTTTCTCCTACATTAAGGCGGGTGACATCTTCCACCTTTGCGTATTTCTCAATCCGGGCCATCAGGTCGTCAATGGTCGTAGCTTCCTTCTTTGTCAAGGACTGGTAAAGGAGGGAAGATCTAGGTAGCCTAATTTTGAATGAAGCTACTGCCACCTCTTCCGCGCAGTCCTCGACCTCATTTAATAACTCCCAATATCTCTTCGCGTAGTCTCGGAGTGTCTCCTGAGGCGTTTTCTTCATTGTTAATAGAGCATCCATCCTTTTGGGATGGGAGCTGCTGGTGCTGAATCGGGTCGTAAAGAGCTCGGCCAGGGATTTGAAATTTTTGATGGATCGGTGAGGGAGTTTCTTAAACCATTTCTGGGCCACGTCATGGAGGCTCGAGGGGAAAATATGACACATCAGTGCATCCCGGTGGTTCCAGAGAGTCATGTCCTGCCGGTACTGCCTGACATGATCAATGGGATCAGTCTTCCCGTCGTAAATCTTGAACCTTGGAATGGCAAACTTCTTGGGAGCCTCTTCCTCTTCAATTTCCCTCATGAAGGGTTACTTCATCTGGGTCTTAAGGGCTCTCCTGGCGAGTTCTCTGGTCGACCTGGTGCCGCGGTGAGCCGGATGTTGGTCCATTTCTCTGCGGACCAGGTTCCGTATGTTGTCGTCGCTGTGAGTAGGGCTCTGGAAGCGGCGAGATTTTCTTAGTTTTTTGCGAAGGTCGTCGTCTGAGTCGCCACCTTCGTCCCCTGGATATTGCCGCCTAGGGCTCCTTCCTCGGCTGCGAGATTTGCTCGCCTGAGGGCTCGGAGTGCGATAGGGGTGTCTCCTGGTATCAGGACGTAGTTCCTTCTCCAGTCTTTCCAGTCTTCTTTTCAAGCCAGCATTCGCAGCCTCATATCTGCGAGAAGACTCCCTCTGCTCATGGAGCCTTGCCTCGTATGCATCGATCAATCTGGATATCTGCGTGGACCTTGCTGGTCCTTAACTTTCTTCTGAGGCTGGCCTTTCTAAGCGAGCCCCTCGATCTGAACATCAGACTTCAGACCTAATCCTGTGAGGAGCAGGTGGCTCTTGAATGTCTCCTGCTTGAGGAGCGTTGCTGCTGTGACCAGACATCTTAGATTTTTTCTTGGCGTGGGCTCTTCTCAGGGAAAGATGAACGATTCCCACAGACGGCGCCAATTGTGGTGACAATTATTATGCAACACAAATAAATGTGAAAGAGGTAATGGCCAAGAAAGAATAAATAAAATGCCAGTCACACAATAATGGGTGTACGTGGTTCAGCAAAGATGTGCCTACGTCCACGATGGTGCAGTCAGTATTATTTCTCTATATTCTGAAGGATAAGTACCGAGAATACAACTTGTCCTTTGCCCCGGACCTAGGGTTTAATTTATACATGTGTATGCTAGTTAGTGGGGATGATTGGTTCCTTCATATTAGCCATCTTCCCTATCCCTTCCCTTCATGGGATTGTGCTCCCCTATAACTTCTCTTCATGGGATCGTGGGGAGAGACCGGGTCAATATGAAAGATAGAGGGCCTGGATTTTGGGCCGTCAGAACTGGGCTACTCGTCCAGGCCCATGGTTCTCAATTCTGGGTACCTACAAAACTCTACTTATTAAAAAGATGTTTTCAAATCTAAGAGATTCTCTTTCTCTCTCTATAAACCCTATCTGTGATTTGATTTACCGAAACATTTTATGAGGGACTTTTGGATGAGTCATCAAATCAACCTTAGAAAACCTATCCTTCATCATTACCATTGAGGATCTTAAGTTAAGAGGTCAATAACAAGAACATCATTGGAGTGTAGTTCTTCAAAGTGGATTTGTGGAAGGTAATTAAAGTGGATTCTTCTTTCTCTACAAGTTTTTCAGGAGTTTGGTTGATAGCCGCTATATCGGGTAGAGTTTGGAGGATTGGTGAATTGCAAGGTCTTGTAAATATGAACTCAATTGGATAAATGACCGATATCTTCTAAAAGTATTCATGTATCTATTGGATTAGTTGTAGCGTCTAGAGTTTTTTTCCCCATAGGTTGGGGTTTTTCCTTATATATCTTGGTATTTTTTTTGTATTCTCGCATTTACTTTCCTTCACGACACACAACCTTATAAAATCTTAAATTTATAATTGATTTAGGTTGTTATATATTTAAAACTCAAGTAATTGCAATTTAATTCAACAAACTTGGATAGATCTCACTTAATATCAAATTGACTTGAATTTGGATTAATTGCATCTAGGTGTAGATATCTCATTTTGTTTAGTTGCAATTTAATTTGAATGACTTCTTTACACTTTACTTGAACTAAAATTTAACCCAGTCATTTGAAGGTTATGTGTTTGACAAATTTCCTAAGTGAGTGTAATTTTTAATTACATGGTGTTTAAACAATAAGTTCTAAATTGGAAATGAATTTCAATTTTCTCATATTCACCCCCTCTAGGACATTAGCACACCGAATTTATTCATTTTTAATTCGTATCAGAGCACGATTTGTCTTTCTAGGCTTAACATCCCAAGTTAGATCCTTGTGTGTTATTTTGTGCTTGTTTGTGATTTTATTCCTTATTTGCATTTAATTTGTGCTAGTTTTGATCTGTGACTTGTTTATCATTATTTGTGATTACTTGATGGATATGAGCATGTGTGATTATCTTATGAGTAGATTTTGTTCTAATTTTCCTAAACCTTCTCATGATAGAACTTTTGTGATGAATGATAAATATAAATGCTTGATTTACAAAAATGATGAGAATCATAGTTATTCTTATCGTAAGGACTCTTGTGTTGGTAGTTTTGATTCTCAATAGAATGACGATTGTTTGATGATGAGCATGATGAAATTTCAAGTTCTGGATTTCATAAGCTCGTGAAAAATTATTTCAAATTACAAAACAATAATGATATTTTGGCTAGTAAACTCGAGTTAGTTGAAAATGAAAAGGCTTCATTGATTGAGGAACTTCATGATTCAATACAACTTTTCATTCAAAGATATGGCTTAAGAGAAGATGTGAAACACGTTGAAAATTTAAAACTTGAGCTATTGGACTTGACTTGTGTTTTGAAGAAAGATATTAACAATTTTAAAGAGGAAAATGAATATTTATAAATTTTGAAAATTCAAAGTACAAGTGTTTTTGAAAAGTTTGAGTTGGTTGAAAAAGAGAAGAATAATTTATTTTTGTCTCTTGAAAATTCGAAGAAGGAACTTCAAATGTGGGATGTGTCTAATGTGGTTTTGAGAAGGAAATTTCTTCACTTGAAAATGAGTTAGCCTTTTCAAATAAATTTCATTTTAATATTGAATATAGTTTAAAGAAACTTGACAAAATGCTTTTGGAAATAACTCAAGTTAAAAACGATAAGTGTGGTCTAGGCTTTGATAAATTTATGGTTTCTTCTTCTCAATATAACACTACTTTTATAAAAAGTTTTTCAACACTTTCACTAATAATAATGGTTCAATCTTCTATGAATGTGAATGAGAAAAATTAAGATTTGAAGAAAATGTGTTCATTGCACCAAGTGTCTTGAACAAAAAGGGAAATGATAAAAATGTTACCATGGTCATTATTTTGGAATACATCATGAAAGTTTGAAAAGACCTTACCAACCCTACACTTTCACATTTTGTTATAAAAAGGGTATTTTGAGAAAAAAATTCTATAAATATTTTAATAATCAACAAAAGTCAAGAAGTGTTGCTAAATCTCATCCAAAGGTTACTCACCGTGAACCTTATCTGTGAACTCAATGTCATGAAACCATACACCTTAGAGATATTTATTTCCTTCTTAGGAATTGTCACAGTGGTTCTATTTCACATGACTTTGATCCCTTTTATTCCTTTGGTGATGTAGAATGTGATTTGAATGTACGTGTAACCAAAGTTATAGATTCAACTGTTGATTGTGATAGGTGTTTTGTAAGGAAAAACACTTATCGGGGAAAGATGAATTTTTGACCATATGGACTTGGTTTTTGGAAAAACTTTCACTATGTTCCTCATCATTTGATTGAAAATAGGAGATTTGGGTGCAACAAAATTTGTGAAAATTGAAAGTTTTTAAAAATGAGGAAAAATTAAATTTGCACCTTATCGTTATATCAAGGGTTCTCACTAAACAGAAGGGTCTCATTTCAAGGAATGTCTCAAAAAAGAAAAAGTGAGTTGGTTGTTAGTAAATGTGTTTGCACCTCTAAGGTGAGTCATACTCAAGTATTCCTCCACCTCTTATTAATACAAGAGAGATTATGTATCTCACTTTAGTTTCTAGATGTTTGTCATAATTAGGATCTTCCAGTTTCATGTCATATATCTTGTCTTAGACAGTGCTTTGGGGAGCGGTTAGGTTGTGAGAATTTTGCTTGAGTAACTTGTGTTTATACTCATTTAGAAGTTTCCTTGTTCTTATTTTGGGTGAGTGTTATTTGTCCTTTTTGAAATTTTTGGTGTGATTACATTCATTTGATATGCAATTTTTTTTTTTTGCATCTCTTGTTTTTCTCCTGTTTTTTATATTGAGAAAAATTCATAAAGATTTTTGATATTTTATTTCGTATTTCTGATCAAATATCATACTCTACATGTTGAATAATCTATGAGTTTGCATCACATAAAGTTTATTACTTGTATTGTTTGTTGTTTTTGCAATTGTTGAATGTTTTTTGTCAAAGTAAACTTTTCAAAAATATCATGACAAACAATTACTTTCGTTTGACTTTGATGAATTGAAAGCTTGTATTTTCACTATAGAGAATGAATTAACAAATGATGTTGATAATTATCATTTCTACAAGCATTTGCAAATTTTCATTAACAATCAATATTGTATGAGTTTCTTAAGCACTCTATGGCGTCCTTGTTAAAAGTTGATAGTTTAGTTTTGAAGGACTTGAATATTGATCTATTTATGCGTTGATAGAGGATACCATTAAAGTGATATCACGCATTTGAATTTTAGTATCACTGGGTAGGTGTCATCTTAGTGGGTGCAAATACAATCAATGGAAAAATCTTATGTGTTGAAAAAGAAGCTAAATGCTTAATCGACAATAAAAACAAGATAGGGCTTTAACATATTAAAAAAATTGCTATTTTAGTTTGTCATTCAAAAGATCTGAATAACATTTGTGTTGAGCGATTTTGGTAGATGTATATTATCTTGAAGTTAAATTTATTATCTTTTTGTATTTTTCTCAATAAAAGTTTGTTAAATGTGACAAGAAATGAAATTTGTTGATGGATTTTGAAATTTTCCATCTCTATGCACATGCAAGCCAATATAATTCTTATCTTACTCTTGTTGTGTTTAAATGTGAATTAAAAATGTTAAATTTCTCAACATATGACGACAATTTTGATTTGACATATCTCAAGAAATTCTATATTCAATTTTATGTGAAATTGTATTATTTTTCTAATTTATGGTGTTTGAGACTTATTCTTATGTTTTTGTACACAGACCTTATATATTTTTTACCTAGTATAATATCCATTTGTTCAAATCAAGCGTGTTTGCATATTTTAGTGGATCATTTGATTTCTTTTATCTACCCAATTTTCATTCCATCTTATGTATCATGCATTTGAGAGTTTTGGGTATTTGGGGTATTGAGTTGTTTTTAGAGTTTGTTTGTGTTTTTTTCCCATTTTGATCTTGTTTGGGTTATTTTTTTGGTTGGGTTAAGGTTTGTTTGAGCAAGGGAGTGTATTTGATGAGTTCATATTAAGGGGATAATTTTTTCAAAAGAGTGATAAGGTGGTATTTTTCTAAGAGGTTTTTTTATGCCTCAATTCATTCGCACGAATACCTTTTGTGTCCATTCGCACAACTGTTTTTTCCCCGCGCGCATGATCCCTTGTTTTTGTACATTGCATTTTTGGTTATTGGTACATGTCTTTATTATTATCCCAGCCTGCGTATATAATTTTTACTTTGGACATTGTAACTCTGTATCATCCTATCTTTTTTTCTCTAATGCCTTTATGTGACTTTGTGGATGATAGTATTTGTTCTTAGAGCATTACGTGTGATACACAGTATTTTTATCGCCTACGATTTTTTGTGCTTTATATGCCCTTAAAGTTCGAGTTTGTATTGTGACCTTGATCATCTATTTGTGTACTTATATTGAGGGTTGTATACTTTATGAGCTTATGTGTTTTGAGACATGTCTTTTGATACCTTGTGCTTCTTTTGGTAAAGATGTCGATCTAGATGGTGCATATACTTTCTTATTCATCTTTTGCCATATTTCTTGGGTATTTAGTCTCATTTGTGTTGGATTTTTTTATCTTTATCTATTCCATATGATTCTTTCCACGATACTTTTGGACATGTGTAGTTGTTATAATAGATTTTCATGTTTGTTTATATGTTCGATGTCCATGTTCACATGTCTTTATCACATACTTTCATTATATCTTCTTGTAATACACCTACTCCCATCATATTTCACATGCTTCTTATGTTTTCTTTATTGTGTTTTTAACGCTTCTCTCTTTGCATGCATAGCTTTAGGGGGATTGATATTTGCCTAAGGGGGAATATTCTTTTCTTTCGTTAGAGAGATTTATTTTAGATGGAGTTAGCATCGCTTTGTTTACAATGTTATTGATTTGTGGATGTATTTTCATGCTACACCTTTTAGCTTTCATGATACATATTCTTTGATGCTAACATGTTTTTCTTATGTGGTTTATCTTGATATCACATGGTCATTCTTTCTTTGTCAATGACCATACCTTTTCACCATTGATATCTTGTATTTTTTTTTATATCCCACATGTGATTTAGGGGGAGAATGTTTTTGTGTATACCCTTAATGATACTAGATATCATCTTCTTGTTTTGCTATATTTGTTTTATCTCTCACGTCTTTTGAGCTTTATAGTTTCACTTATCTTAGTATTATCTTTTCGACCTTTGTTTATTCTTGGTAAAAAAAAGGGAAAATAGATTATCTATAATAATGCATTTATTCAGGGATAGTTTCTATGCAGGGGGAGTTTTGCCTTCACATTGATGTTACCTATTTAATGGTTTTGTCCCTTCACATTGTGTTTTCTCCCTTTGACGACACGTTTTCAAGCCTAAGTGTGGATATTCTAAAATTTGACCCGTGCTCTCAAACCGTGGGTCCCGTGGCCACGCGATCGGTCACTATGTGCTATGTTGGTCCCGTGGGAGGTGTTGGCGCCACTCACAAGCCTGTTTGGGGGTGGTTAGTGGTTTCACCCTCTGACAGCACATTTTCAGGCTTAAGTGTGGATATACTGAAATTTGACCTGTGCTCTCAAACTGTGGGTCCCGTGGCCAAGCGATCGGTTACTACGAGCTATGTTGGTCCCGTGGAAGGTGTTGACGATGCACATGGGGCCATTTGGGGGGTTCTTTGTGTTTTCGCCCTCTAACGGCATATTTTCAAGCCTAATTGTAGATATTTTCAAATTATCATCATATTCTCAAATCGGGGGTCCAGGGACTATGCAGCCGATTCCTACGAGTTACATTGGTCCCATGCAAGGTGTTATCGCCTCTCACAGGGTTGCTTGGGGGTTGTTTTGATTTTGCAACCTCTAATGGCATGTTTTAAGCCTAAGTTTATATATTTTCAAATTATCGTCATATTCTCAAATCGGGGGTCCCGTGACCACGTGATCGGATCCTGCGAGTTACATTGATCCCGTGCGAGGTGTCTGCACCTCTCACGGGTCATTTGGGGGTTTTTTAGGGTTGTCTCCCTCTAAATGCATGTTTGGCAAGAAAATATGTCTTTAGAGGGCGAAAACCCTAAGCACCCCCCAAACAGCCCCGTGAGAGGCGCAAACAACTCCCCCGGGACCAATGTAACTCGCAGGAGCCGATTGCATGGTCACAGGACCGCATATTTGAGAATATGACAATAATTTGAAAATATATATACTTAGGCTTAAAACATACTGTTAGAGAGGGAAAAATCAAAACACACCCCAAGTGGCCTCGTGAGAGGTGACAACACGTCACACGGGACCAATGTAACTCGCAAGAAACGATCGCGTGGTCACTAGACCGACGATTTGAGAATATAATGATAATTTGAAAATACCTACACTTAGGCTTGAAGACAAGACGTTAGAGGGCGAAAACACAAAGCACCCCCCAAATGGCCCCTCTAGGGGAGCGATCACCGTGTACGAGTCCAACGTAGCCTGGAGGGAACCAACCGCGTGGTCACAGGACCCCCGGTCTGATAATATGATGATAATTTGAAAATATATAGAATTAGGTTAAAAATATGTTGTTTTTAAGCCCAAGTGTAGATATTTTGAAATTAAAGCCGTGTTCTCAAATCGAGGGTCCCGTGATTATACAACAGCCAAACACTAACAACAATCCAACTACCAATAACTATCCAGTACTCCTTATAACATATTATCCAACAACCAATAATTATCCTACAACCAAACCAAAAAAACCAATTATTATCCAGTACTCCTTCTAATATACTATCCAACAAGCCAACAACCATTAATTATCCATCGGCCAAACGAAACAAAATAAATTATTATCCCGTACTACTTCTAACATACTATCCAACAACAAGCCAACAACCACTAATTATCCAATAGCCAAAATATTTAAAAGATAATGCATATAAATTATATAACTACTTCAGTTAAAGTAAAGAGTACCTGATTACTGCGATCCAAGATGGCCATTAAATAGAGTCTTCTGAATGTGTGATTAGACCAAATTGATCATAGAGCCCCCAACGCATTCTTTTATATGTACATTTTTTGATCAGTTTCTTTAATACAATCTTCATAAAATCAAGCTAATTTAACTTCATTTTATGAACACTGCATCAACGAAACTGATTAACAAATGTATATGTACAGGAACACGTGGAAATTGATCTGGGTCAATTTGATCCAATCGCAAACTCAAATAACTCTATTCTCAAATCGAGCATCTTGTGAAAGTAAATAAACATTCGACAGAGAATAACATATTATTGAAAGTTAAATTACATAAATCATAATGAACATTTGTAAAAGTAACTAAACATTCACACATCAAAGAAAAATCATATTAAACATTAGTAAAAGTAACTTAACATTCATACATCAAAGTAAAGCACTAATACAGTGTCAATATCACAATAGGATACAAATAAGATTGGCACGGATAAGATAATATTTTGATACTCTATCTTCCTCTAAATCAACTAAAAGATACTTCAAATTAGGGTTGTCATCAAGAGCTGACTGGAACTCTTTTGGAGCCTTTAATTCATCCACTTGAGTAGTCATACATTTTGGTTCATGCACAACAATAGACCAATTGCCATCGTTTATAAACTTCGAGTATAATACCTTATTTACGTTCTGAAAGGCATAATAAAAGGTTCATCGACTATGCAATCTTTACTCTTCAGCCTTGATAAATCTACCATAATAAGTTTGGAGTCAGGATCAACTTTGCAAGAATTCGTAATATCCTCCACCTTTACCCAATCGCAATAGAATACGATTTATGTGAAATCAAACAAATCAAGTTTTAGGATTTGTTGGATTATCCCATAATAGGTTAGCACCATAGTCTTTGGATTTTTATCGCTTCTACTAGCGATACAGGTGGTCATGGATGAAATTGATATTTCGCTATTTTGCATCAAAATCTTTTCCTTATAAGAATATGAAATGAAAACAAAACCATTGGTGAGGAATTTCCTAAACTCTTTCGCACGAAAACTAAGGCCTTTTGGTAGGAGTGAAAGCCTGGAAGAGACATCACCTCTTTTTAGAAGCTGCATTTCTTAATGAATTTGTATTAGAGCATGTTTTTATCACACACGAATAAATAATCGCACACATAAGATGTTAAATTTACCTCTTTTGATACTCATGACCTAAAATCAGTTGTTGTGCAATTTCTCCTTTGATTTTGGGCAATTTCGTTCACGTACTTCCTACAGGTAAATTGTAGAGTTTAGATAATAAAATATAAAATATATATAATCAAAGAAGAAGAATTCAGTAGATGCTCACTCTTTTCAGTCTTTGACTTCATCTTGCGATTCGAAGACATAATGAGTTGATTGCTCGTATTGTATATTTGAGAGTTTCACCTCTATAGGGTTCCCAAACGATAATTCGTCCTCAAACTCATTAGGTTCCTCGATCACACCTCCTCCGTGAGGATTGAACCTCCATGAGGATACATCCAATGATACCTAATGGGACCACATAATAAACCTTCATTGCATAAATGCACACTCAAGTGGATGCTGATATCAAAGAAAGACGGAGGAAAATATTTCTCTAATACACAAACTTCCTCGGCTAAAGTTGATTTTGCAGCTTTAATGTGCCTTCTGTTTACCACTTTTGCACAAAGTAGGGTAAAACACAAACTAATTTACATAATTTCTCCATCGAGATCTTTATGTTCAGATAAGAAATGTCAAAATAAGAGAGGGATTAATTGGATGATTACATGCCAGTCGTGAGACTTGCACTATTTTAAGTCATTTTCTTGGTAGCTTACTACCCTATGTAAATTACCAGAATAACCCATTGGAGTCTTCAAGTTGAACACCGTGTCTAAGAGGAACTTCTTCTCACTAGTAGTCAAAGTGAAAGAAAATGAAGGGGTAGAAATTATTCCTATTGAAGGATCATTTTTTAACTAAAGTTTCTTCTTTATCTTCATATCTTCTAGATCTAGGTTGTCCCGCTCTCCATCTTTGGAATGAGATCCACCCAGACATGTTCCTATCAGATGTTCTGCAACATTATTGTCTGTGTGCATCATATCAATTACATGCCTTACACGATGATCTTTACCGGCAAATAAAAAATATAGATTGCCTGGACCAAGGTTTGCTTTAGTAGGGTCGTTTAAGATCCCCCTTTGCTTTATGCTTTAGGTTTAAAAACTTGGGGTGTTTGCCTACGTACCTATTCCCTACAGTCATAGCCACTGCCTTCTCCTCGATCTTCTGACCAAGTGGCATCCGACGCTCCTGACCAATAGGATAAGAGTTGGACTTGACATTCCTGAAAGGGTTACCGATCGACAGAAATCTACGATTACTCGTGTAACTCAACTTACTATTATGTTGTATCCAACTGGATTTAGTTTACTCCCCACGTACGAGACATCCATAATAACCCTGAACATTACAACCAAACAAGGTTCCATACCCAGTAAGGTCATGGATCGACCACATCACCATTACTTTAAGTGTTAACTCTTCACCCTTGTGAGAGTCGAACTTCATCACCCCTTTATCCCACGACTCTTTAAGTTCTTCAATTAATGGGGTTAAGTATATATTAATATCATTGCTCGGAGCCTTTGGACCAAGTATCAACAAATATAATAATGTGAACTCCTTTCTTATGCACAGAGTCAGAGGGAGACTTAAAGGCGCCATGAGAACTGTCCAATAACTCTGACTACTACTTAAATTATCGAAAGGGTTAAACCCATCAGTTGATATTGGAAGACGAACGTTGCGCGGTTACTTTTTAAATTCATGGTGTCATGCATTTGAAATTTTCTAGACGAGTGAATCAACTGGATGACATATTAGATTCCCACCCACCTCGCATCGAGCGTGCCATGTCATGGCCTCCGCTTTCCACGGTACATTAAAAAATAATTTTATTCGTGGCCTAAGTGGAAAATAATTCAAAACCTTTTGTGGAACTTGCGAGCACTTTTGATATTTTGCAGGTTTGTCCTTTCCCTTCTCACAAATGACATATTTAGGCTCACTGAATACTGAACATTCATCCTTCTCTCCATGCTCGTTGCGGTATAATATGCAATCATACTTGCATGCATGAATAGATTTGTATTTTAATCCCAAACCCTTCAAGCTCTTCTTCATGGTAGGATAATATTCTGGTAATGTGTTCTCATTTGGAAGAATATCTTTAACCCACTTAAGAGGTTACGTTGTTCCCAAACAAACCAAAATGATTCTTTAAATTATGCAAACCAATCATTGCATATAATACCGAGTGATCTTCATCGCAATATTTATACAACGGTTTAGCCGCATTGGCTTTCAACCGTATATATTCTCGATCTCCTAGTAATTTAGTATCAAATTTTTCATTGTGGGCATTATTTGTCTCCATAGGTTGGTGATTTTTGTCGTGGTGGACTCCATAAGCATCGTCAATTAGGTCGGTCAATGGACGATGTGTTGGTGAATCATTTACCACATCCATTCCTTGGTGTTCTATTACGCGATCGGTTACCGATAATTCTTCGGGAACATAAGGTACATGTTTTTCACCATGGTATGTCCATTTGTTATAATCTTGACAAATTACCCATGGTATTGAATGTAACTCAACATCTTCTAAAGATTTATATTTTCTGTTGATACAATGGGTGAACGCACACGAAATCTTCTCACTTTTAAGGTTCTTAAAAGCGCAGCGAATAAATTCTTGAACACCTTTAATATAACTATTAGTTATTCGGTCAATATCCCCCATTCAGTCTTTGTATTGTGTAAAATACATTTATTAATATTCAAATTTCACTCCTGTGTTAACATGATAAAATAAATATCATTTTGCATAAATATAGTGTCAACAACGCATTAATATAGTGTCAACAATGCACCAATCAATCAAACTATGCATTAACTAAAATACAAGAACATACCAATCAAAGATACTACACAACCACTTAAACTCATATTACATAATTGTCTACTGATATTATTACAACATAAGAAAAATATTACTACAACTGGTACTTCAGCAAACGATAAACTAGCCAAGTGGTAAAAGAGTTTAAATAATTTTTCAATAAATTCCCTTATCCACACACTGGAGTCTATTTGAAACCTTCAAATACTTTATCAACCATGATCTGACACTCACCCTCATACAGAGTCCGATTATGTACTAAGGTCCCAACATGAGTGGAGATGAGCATGCACACCCCAACGAAAAATTTATCGTTCACGTCCTTTATATAGTATATCTCACCATAATAAGCATGGGTTGTTGACGATGATCCAAGACACGTGGCATACTGAGGTGCTGAGAAGGGGAATGTTAAAGGAGGAACCGACATTTGTAAGGGGAATGTTGAAGGATGAACTAGTATCTGTGAGGGGAATGGAGAAAGAGGAAAATTTTGAGGAGGTAAGGGCTAACTGGGATGCATTGGGGGTTGTAGGGGTATATGATCGGTTAAAAGGGACACAATATGTGAAATTTTATCATTCATGACTCCCAATTCATTTCGAATCCCCATTATATCCCCTTCAGTCCTAGAATGATGTTCATCGTTGATCGAGAAACGCTTATTAACAGAAGAAAGCTTGTCCACGAGAGGTGCGAAATGTTTGAATCTTATTTTTGACATATGCGACCCCAAACCTCTCGCCCTCCCTCTATGGTCCTTCCCCAAGGTTTATGCGAGGGCATCATTGCCAATGTCTTTGAACGGGCTTGAAGCTGACTGACTACTGATAGATTATATTGATTCTAGAGTATTGGCCAAATGAGGAGAGAATTTATTATCTTTGTCTCGTCTTGCATGCACATACAAGTTGGCCCTATTCGGTGTCTTTCCTTCATCTGGGATGCATTTTCTCTTGGTCGACCACTCGTTCTTCAAATCTTCATAAGATTTCGATCCAAGACGTTGGACATCAATTTTTTTGGCACTATTCTGATTGTTTTCTCCCTTTACGAGATTTTTGAACCCTTCGCCTCATTTTCCAAAAAATCATTCCATTGACCGATTGGCATCTCAACATTCGAATGGAGTTTGTCTTTAAGCACCAAAATTTCGGAGCTCGATGCTCCCTTAGGGAAATGATTTTGCCTAAGATTTCTCCGATATGTTCGGAGCTATTCAACAACCCAAGAAATAACCTTATTTTTTAAGTTTGCCGAAAATGAAAACCGTTTATTGAGTTGCTCATAAATGTCATATTTAATAGCTTTATCTACAAGGTTCCAATTGTCAACTCCTCCCACTCCCACATTGATTTTTTGCCAAGGACAAACACTGGGCTTTAAATTGTTGAATGTGATTCTTATCCCCTGTGGGGTTATTTCCCAATAGAGAGAACCTAAATGGCTTCTTTTGAACTAACCCGAGAGTTTCAGGAGCATTGGGTGTGTCTGTTGAATTAATGGGAGTACATTGTCTACTAAGACTCAGAGTAGTGGAGTGTTTTTTTATGGATATTTGTATTGCTCACCAATTCATGATGAGAATTCTCCTTGAGGTTGTGTCATGTCCTCGATTGGAGCGTTGTTTCCATTTCCACCCAACATTATCTATAAAAATAATAAAAGTTCAATGTGTATCTATAATAATAGATGCATAATTTCAAAGTTCAATATGAAATTATAACTAAAAAATAATTATTTGACCATATATTATAATCTACATTTTCATGGTAAGACTTTAATAAAAGTTCAATGTGCCTGATCTCCATCGAGTCGGGATTTATTATAAAAATGTACGGATTTTTGCACGTAGACAATTAGGAGGGAGAGTATCTATAATCGGTGTATAGATGTCAATGACATGAACTCGAAATCCTATCCTCTTCAGCCTATTGGCAAGATTGAGTTTGACATGCATGTGTCGCTAGACATCACAGTCTTTGGCAATGTTCTTTGTACGTAATTCTATCCATAAAGGGTGAGTTTTTTTTCTACCTTCTCTAATAGCGTAAGAAATTTCAGTGTTATATCGGGATTATGTACATGAAATATATATTGTACAACTTCATCCCAATATTCTGGTTCGAAAAACAGAATACGATCGAACAAGTACTCTTACTGGAGATGAACTCCACGATTTACAAGGTAGTTAAATTGTTCGACCTTCCTATTCCCATAGCAATAAATCAAAGTACCCACTGAATGAGGCTCATTAACTAAACATGTACGAGTGCGGTCCAATTGCAACCTTTCCCACTCTTGTTTCCATTTATTATCACCGTGACTCATTTTTCTTGAGAAAAATGAATGAGAGCGTGATTATGATTCCTATAAATAATGGCTTTAATGAATCATTAACTAGTTATTATGTACGAGGGCATGAATCTCGTGCACACATACACACGGAGATACACACATACACACATAAATACACACAAAGATATACACACATACACACGTAAAGATATATGAATGCGATTGTGGGGTCACTTCGGATCGAATAATCCCGCAACTAACATAGCTTGTAATTGAAGCAGAGAATGATACGACCCAGGTCACGAAAATCTTTGTGACCCGACCTTCGATTTCCTTCACACAACGGTTACTTTCTCGCTTATATTAAGTATTCGCTTTACAATGGAAATTCCACCCAATAATATGGCATTTGAGAAGGAGAGCGTGGAATCAAACTATAGTTGCATAACAAGCCTTACTTCCCCTCACTCTCCTAAACAAAATCGAACTCCACCATCTAAAATCAGTAATAGGAATACTGATTTATTAGGTTTTGAATCCTGTGTATGTGTGTGTATCTCCCATGAGTGGATCCCGTGTATGTGTGTGTATCTCCCATAATTTATTAGGTTTTGAATACCTAGTTTTGTCATTTCAGCCAACAATCCCTAAAATCAATCGTAATATCAACCCTAAAATTAACCCTTACAAACATTAGTCGTAAAATTAACCCTTACAAACATTAGTCATAAATTAATCCCTTACAAACATTACACCTAAAATTAATCCCGAATTTAGCATCAATATTAAATTTAAACCAACATTAGTCATATATTTTGTTTCTAAACTTAAACCAACATTTGTCATATTTTTTTTTACTATTTTTTTAAGCATCAATATTAAAGGACTCACATTTTTTTATATTTTAACCCTAAACCTAAACCAAAACAAACATTAGCATCAATACAAACACACATACATTATACATACACATACACACATATAAACTATATACACATACATACACATATACATATACACACATACATTATACATACACATACACACATATAAACTATACACATATACATATACACACATACATACACATATACACACTGAAATACACACACATATATACAAATATACATACATTAAAATATATATACACACACACACTTGTACACACATACACAAACTGAAATACACACATACATACACACATAGAAATACATTGAGATTGAAATATTACCTTTGAGATTAAAAGAGAGATGGAGATTGAAAGATAAATGGAGATTGAACTCGTCGGATTGAGAGCACAAAATCTCACAAGATTCAAAAATTTGGAGGGTTTAGGGTTTTTGCGAGGGAAATAAAATAGTTCGTCTGGGTATTAAGTATATAGACATTAATCATGAGTAAGGGACGTGACCACATGCTGTGACAACATTAATTTTTAACACGTCAGCATGTAAATAATAACTTGGTCACAACCAAAAGCTGTGACTCAGTTCCCAGAATGGTCAAGGTAAAAAATCGTGACTATATTAGTGGTACTTTGGTTTATGGTCACGGTCTAAGGTCGTGACCCTATCAAAGACCAGATTAGGAGGGAAACTGGTGCCATAATGTTTACGGCTAGATCACGACTTATATATGTGACTTACACGAGTCATGGATATTATCTGTGACTACATGCGAGATGAGACATTACCACGCCACATCATGGAATTCATCACGCCTATTTTGGGTATGGTCACAGCTATGGGTCGTGATCCCTTTTTCGTGACTATTTTCCCAGTTTGGTGTAGTGTGAACAAAGCATAATGCTTCATGGTCAGACTTGATAATAAACTCCTTATGGAGTAGATAAGAACACCAAAATTTCACCACCATCACAACTGCATAAAACTCCAGATCATATGTATAATAGTTCAGAGTTGCTCCTGTCAACTTTTGACTGAAAAATGCGATGGGTTTTCTATTTTGGCTCAACACGACCCCCACTCCTGTCTTGCAAGCATTGTAAGACAACTCAAATAGTTGGTCAAAGTTGGGTAATGAGAGGATAGGCACAGTCATCATCAATTCATTGATATGCGTTAAGGATTTCTCATCCTCCATAGTCCACCTGAACTCAATGCACCTAGAAGTGCTCATCAAGTTGGTGACATGGGCCATAATGGTGTTGAAACCCGCTATGAAGCATCGATAAAAATTGATGAGCCCATGAAATCTACGTACCTGAGACACGAAGGTGGTTGTAGTCTAGTCTATGATCGCCTAAATCTTGGCATCGTCTACCCTGACGTCGTCTCTAGAAACCACATATCCCTAGAAAGTCACCGAGGGGACCATAAAGGCGCACCTTTTTAATATGAAGAAAAATTGCTCGACCCTCAAAACCTCTAGAACCAGGGACACACATCCAATATGATCCTCCTCAGATGAGCTATAAATCAAAATATCATCAAAGTAGACCATTATAAACTTGCCTAAGAAAGGGAGAAAAATTTGGGCCATCACTCACATAAATGTGGAAGGAGCATTGGAGAGGATAAAAGGCATCACCGTCCACTCATAAAGCCCATCCTTCATCTTAAATGTTATCTTTCACTCATCCCCTGGCCTCATACATATCTGATGGTAGCCACTCTCCAAATCAATCTTGGAAAATATCGCCGCACCATGGAGTTGGTCTAACATATCCTCTAGCCTGGGGAAAGGAAACCTATACTTCATGGTGAATTTATTGATGGCACGGATGTCCACACACATATGCTAACTCCAATCCTTATCGGGTGATAATAATGTCATTACCGCAGAAGGAGACATACTCTCCCTAATATAGCCTTTGTCACACAACTCGGTGATTGCCTCTATAACTCTGCATGCTGTGTAGGTGACATGCGATAATGGGGAAAATTGGGATTTATGCCCCGAGTACATGGTATATAGCATGTTGTATGTCTCGAAGGGGTGGAAGGTCATCAAGTGGTGTGCATACATCCACGTACAGATCTAACATGGCCTGGACAAGTGGAGGAATAGATGCCTCATATTCTACAAATAGGATTGATAAGAGTATAGTGTAGGCCCATCTTCGTGGCCTCTGTAGCTAACTCCTCATATGAGACTAACAACGCAGAAGGCCGTGTAATGGGAAATAACCTCATAGGCAGAGGAAGAAATCCCTCTCCTCGTGTTTGAATGAGTAGGTGTTAGTTCGTCCTCCATGCATGTTAGGACTCCCCAAACGTAAGTGGCACACCCACATATCTACCACAGTACATACCACCACATCCGGGTAGTATCCTATAGAGAAGTCCACTCGACACTGTACCATTACTCAACCACCCAATACAGCACGGAGTGGATAATGATTTCGTCAGAAGCTTCAATTTGTCTACCATTTCTTGCGACATTAAGTTATCACTAGACCCTCCATCAATGATCACCATACAAATCCTCCCTCTCGCAGTACACGAATAAATAAGACATTCGTGCCGATCCACATGTCATTATTAGAAGGAGATGCTCGTGGGTCCACCGAAGTCATGATCATGACGGTTCATGTGTAAGCAATATAAATATCGATAAGTATTTCTTGAGCATAAAAAATAATCACAACATCGGTAATTATATTGGGAAATAAATATAGGTACATCGGTAGCGTTGGGTAGAATGCCTAATGAAGCTCACCCCTTGAATTAAGGGTTAGGGTTTTTAAATGGAGTGGATTTGAAGGCTTCTTAGGGATGGGGTAAAGAGGGTTTTGAATCAATTTTTTATTTAAAATTAATTAGGGTTTGTAGGATGATGAGTTTTGGATTGATCGAAAGTGGAAGACATCAGTTCTTGATCGTTAACAATGATTTCTTGAAGTTTCTGTGAATCTTGAGTTGATCGGTGTTCGATAGGGATTTGAGCCCCTAAGATTGGGTTGTCAATTTGCAACTAGGCTGACATAGATGTGATCAATGACAGATCTACCATGATCTGGTGGGTGGCTATTTTGATAGGAATTTTGACAAGATTCGAAAACTAATTTATCTCTCTCTGTCAGTGGACACCGCGGCTTAGGCTGTCGGACTTCCTGGCAGGTCTGGGGCTATCATCCTCCTTCTATTCTATCATTTCCCGCACTTCGGCAAGACTCTCAACAACATTATAATGACTGGTGGTTTCCACTGATGGCGTGCCACCATGGCCAACCTGAAATTTATATCCCGGGATTGTCGTAATAGCCTGCGTCCTCTTTTCTTGAAGGCTAAATTTTTGGGTTTCATAGAGGGGTCGTGTGTCACTCGAATGACCAACCTGAATTACAGTCTTCGATAAACATATTGGATTCCATAAATAAACATGGATCTGATACCAATTTGATGTGAATATGGGTGCAGAAGCATAAAAGAAATCTAAACTACATAATAACAAAAATAGTGAACGGGCCTTAATTTCTCTCTCTAATTTCTTATTATCATCTTATCAAAAGTGTTACAAATATAAGCCTTTGGACAATTTTTACTAAAAGGTACAAAATGATAAAAATGGGTAAAATGATAACAACTGACAAAAAGACATCTAGATCCCTATGCTCCTGTATCGAATTTCTCCAAACTGGATGTGTGAAAAATAATATAAGTGGATATTTCTCTCTCTACAAGTTTTGGACGAGTTTGGTCAAGAGCCACTAGATCGGGTACAGTTTGAAGGATTATTGGATTACAAGAGCTTGTAAATGTGAACTCAAGCTAGGTAAATGATTGATCTCTTATAAAATCCTTTATATTTTCAGTGGACTAGTTATAGCATCCTGAGTTCTTTTTCCCCATATGTTGCTATATTCTTAGAATTCACGTAATTCCAATTTAGTTGAATTAATTTGGCTTGATCTCACCTAATCTCAAATTAACTTGAATTTAGATCTAATTGGATCTAGGTGTAGATTTTTCATTTTGTTTGGTTGCAATTTAATTCAAAGGTTAGTGAGGTGGATTTGAATGACTCCATAACATTTTACTTGAACTAAGATTGAATCTAGTCATTTGAAGGTGAAGTGTTTGACAAATTACCTAAGTGAGTGTGAGTTTAAATTACAAAGTGTTTAAATGAATAAATTTTAATTGATAAAGAAGTTTGAGTTTGTCCCATTCACCCCCCCCCCCCCCCCCTCTAGGACCTTAACCCACCGAATTTTCATGTTTTCAAAACAAATAAAGATTCTCAACTTTTGGGGGATAACGAGTTTTTAAATTTTATTCCAAACACCACTATATGTTGAATTAATGTCAGTTTTAACAACAAATTTGTAACACGATTTTATGGTGAGTTTTCCATTAGGATTCGGGGATCATATTGTCTTATCATCCCTGTTCCTAACACGTGAGAGGGGATTGCTTATTATGCTCTCGGTCATAAGGTTATAATATAAATTATTTATAGTGTTGTGGTCCCACTGCCCATTATCTAATATGAGATATTTAACTTTCTTAAAGTGAGCCATATTAATTCCTAATGGGGGAATTAATTTCCCACACCCCACAACTATCATCAAAAGTATTAATGATGTTGCCCCGAACCAGTCATTTTATATTCTTGCATAGGGTCTCTTTACACTTGTAAATGCTTTTCAACATTTGAGACGAAATAGTTTTCTTAGGCAAATTTTTGGGATGTGTCTTTAGTGTATTTAATTTTGAGGAATTTGATTCAGAGAGGATTCAATTTAGTTATGATCCTCCAATCAAACTTGGCAACAACCCAAGGCCACCCCAGTTTTCAAATCTAAAACAATGCCCAAACTAATCAAATGGAACTTCTTATGGTGAATTCACGATCTCTCTTGTTGTCCAATTAAAAAAATAGATATTAGCCGATAAGTCGATATAATAGACATTAAGGACACATGTAGAACATACTTGTTAGTAAGTCCATGCATTAATGTCAACATTATGGGACATAAAATTACCACTATAGTTTAAAAATAACTATTACTAGTGTTTAGCCATGCACGATGAATGGGAAGGGTAAAGAAAATACTAAGAAAACTTGTAAATTATGAAATGTAAAAATAAAAGTTATTAGGAGAGACCTTAAGGAATTAAACTTGAATGATAATAATGCATATAATAGATTAGAATGGAAAACGAGAATCCATGTGGCTGACCCCATATGATGGGATTACGACAAGGATAATGATGATGATGATGTAAAATAAAAGTTGACTCATTACAAAAAGTCATATTTTATAAGGAAATAAAAAATCATTTTTGAGGGTAAAGACCAAAAGATTTCTATTCCATCCTTCATTTTTCAACATTGTTTTTGTGATTTGCAATTTATTTTCTAGAATCTAATAACCATGATATGTTTTTTGTATAAAAAATGAAGAACATGTGTGGAAGTAGGGAGTTAAACATGACAATGATCACCAGACCTAACCACTACATGAGGAAAAGTAAAGAAAATCCACCTAAGTTAAAGGAATGCAAATTAGTTAATGGTAAACAAAAGAAAAACTGAAGAAACTTTTGAAAAATTAAACAATCTAGCTTAAAACCAAACAATTATAAGTTACGTCATGTGCCTTCAACACCTACAATTAAACAAAGGCATTAGAAGATTAATTACTATAATCATTAGAAAATGGAAAAAAAAAATTATGTCTAGACCCAACAAAGAACTAAGAAATCAAATTTTATATTTTCTTCAAATTTGAATTTTTAGTACTCCAATATCACCTTAACCTCAAATTTCTACAATTAATGGAATTCATTATCTTGATATTCATATCCATCTACAATATAATATATGAAAAAAAAAGTCTATTTTGGAGAAGTAAATAGTATAAAATAATAATTATTTGGACACAATGAAAGAAGAAAAGGATGTTAAGTTGATAACAAAAATTCAGTGGAGTAAGCAACCAATAAAAAAGGGAAATATGGGACCCAATCCTCCTTCCTCTCGCCAGTTTCTCCTTCCGGCTAAATTTAAGCTTCATCCTTAATTCTCCTATCCAAAACACAGTCAATTTTTAATTTATATATTTTCTTATTTGTAGAATAACAAATAATAAAATTATCTTCACAACTTATAAATCTTTGTACTCCTCTCAACCCATCTTCATCTCTCATCCTCGCCCTTCCTCTTCTTCATCAACATCACCTCACTCGATACCATCGAATCCACTCAATTATCTGCTCTTTCACTTCAACCTTTCCTCAATAAAGTTGTAATCTCCCATCCTCTATTTGAATTTTTAATTGGTTGCATTTTTGGGGGACCATTTTAGTGGAGTAAAATATTCCAATGATTCAAAGACAGTCTTATTGTATTTGAATTGATATTAAACATGTAAAAAATAAAGGTTTTGAGCCAAACTTTTCGATGAAAAGTTTTCTTATGTATTTGATTGTGATCTAAGTAAAAAATGTATTAAATAGTGAGTTTATTTAGGTCTAAATTATAAAACTTTGCTGATAAATTTAATTTAGTTGAGAATAAGATTTTTTTAATTAATTTAAAATTTAATAGTTTAAATAGTCGTAAGTGGAAAAATATTCAAAATGAATTTGTACCGTAAAAAATTCAAAACTAAAAGACATAGGATCTTAAAAATTTAGCCATAAAACATAACTAAGTATTACAAACGAAAAGTTTCCATCCAGCAAATTTGAAAGGAAATAAAAGAAAATATCCTAGTAAATGATATGCCGTATGGGGAGAGAGAATGCAATAACAATAATAAATAATCAAGCCACTTGTCAAATTTAAGGTCGGAGACACCATTTTTTAATATATATATATATATACACTAGCATGAAACCCGTGCGATGCATGAGCGTATATCAATGCAATAGGATTCAAAAATTGAATATTATAAATATTTACATATATCAACAATGTATGGTAATGTTTTTGGCAAGATCGTTGACGAAGAGTGAGATAGGTGATAGAGGTTAAATTGAGAAATGTATAATCTAAAATATTAACACCTTTTATAGTCCATATGTGCATTTTGGATTGGACACAAAAGCTCTCCAAGAATGCATCGGTTAAACTAATAATACATAATAAATATAAAAAAAATTGGAAATAAAAAACAATTCCCAATGTTCTAATGTATCACAACCTCAAATAAAAATGTAAGATGATTAAGGAATATATAAATATATATAGTAATGCTCTTTTGTCGACCAATCCGAATTTTAGAGTGCGAACCGAACGTGTGTCACATGGCAGTGAGCCCAAAAATGAGAAGAGTGTGTCTATAATTTAGCCGATAATTTCTAGGCTCAACGTTTGGTGACACATGTCCGGTCCGCACTCTTAAAATGCGGATTGGTCTGCATATATATATATATATATATATATATATGCGGACCAGTACGCATTTTAAGAGTGCAGACTGGACATGTGTCACCTGGCGGTGAGCCCAGAAAAGAGAGAAGGTGTGCTTATAATTTGGCAATAATTTCTAGGCTCACCGCCAGGTGACACATGTCCAGTCTGAACTCTTAAAATTCGGACTGGAGAGAAATCTGAAGATAAATCTGGAGAGAACGGATCTATAAAGCATATTAACAAATATCTAAGATCTGGAGAGAAATCTGATTTTAAACATTATATGCAATTTAACACAAAAATCATAATATTTAGATCTTGAAAAAGATTCAGTAAAAATCATATCTAACATAACTAAGAGAGTTTAGTTTTTGAAAAAATATTTGAACATTAAATCACACAATACTCTCTACTATAACACAAGAAAACAAACTCTAATTCTGAAATGAAGTGTTGTTGTTATTGTCTATAAGTGGTATTAGGGTAATTTTAGGTCTTAGCTAGTAAATACCAATAATAAACTATAATAAATATAGAAAAAAAACAATTTGAGTTTGAGAGACACGAGATATAGAGAATGAGATAAAGGGTTTAATGTGGTTCAGCCCAATAAGGTGCCCAAATGTCTAGATTTTGTTTCAATTTATTTTTCTTTCGCCCATTAGGAAAACCCAATGATATGTATTGATTCTTCTATATAAGTGGGTACTTCGGTAACATACATTATGGACATCAATCTAATTTGCTTCTGAGGTTTTAAATCATAAGTAATTCGGAACAAAATTGTAAATTTGTGATTTAATTTTTTACAACTATGTTATAGTTTAGAAATGTGTAACAAGTAATTTGTGTTACCACTATGTGTATATATATACCTGTATTACATATCGCAGCTATTATTAATAATATTACTGCATCTATCTCATGGAACTTTGTAATCCTTGTGTGAGCATTATTAACATCTTGCTCACATCATCAAAACAACTAGTAGATATATATCTTCTAAAAACTATTGATATTATAGTTGTATACATTTTTGGGCCTTTTTTGGTTGTGTGTATATAAGATTGAAGTTGTGATATATTTTTCTTTTCTTTTTTGAATGTGAATGTGAATTTGAAAGTTTGTTTGATTCATGTATGTATATATGTTGTTTGTTTTTGACAATTCTATTAGGTGTTTTTTTAACACTGAAGTTTAAATATGCTAAAAGTAAATTTGTTTGTTTGAAATTTTAAAAAGTTAACTATTAAAGTTCTTAGAGATCTTATTCACTCCAAAAAAACAAACATGTTTTTTACATTCAAATAGATTTGAGATTTTAGATTCAAATTAACATTTGTAAAGTTTGTTTTGGTAATCTCTCAAATGGAATTACAAATCTTATTAGTTATGCTAATGCATACTGTTACATTATGAAAACGATGAGGGTTTTGAAAATGTCAATCTCTTGTTCTCACTTTTAATATATGAATCTCTTTTGTTTATATCTTGTCTATGGTTTTGCTTATTTTATCAAGTCCATGATGTGCATATGTTTTAGTTTTATTTTTCACATGATTTATTTTTCTTACAATTTCATTAGGATGTCGTTGCTAGTAAAAAAATGGATAAAGAAAAACATCTTTGGGACCGATGAATATAAGTATGGGGTGTTCGAGTTTCTCATGTACGTAGTAGAAAATGTACACAACCATAAACATTAATGCCCACGCACGCATTGTCGAAACGGGAGCAGACAAATTAATGTGGTTGATATATTTGTTCCTTTAATGAATCATGGTATGGATATAAACTTCAAATATTGAAATCATATTACAATTCGTTTTTAAATCATATTACATAAACTTAATAAGATATTCCATTATACTAAAATTATTGCAACACGAACCTAATCATATTCTTAATTAAAATAAACTTGTCTTGGATCGATTGTACAACTCAAATTCCAAATTTCCCAATTCTTCGATACTAGTTGTTCCCTCTAACTCCCTAGCTTACAGGATTGTTTTTTAATTGTGTTGTGAGATTATAGGTTTTCCTAATTAGGTAATAAAAGACCACAATCCTAAAATTAGGCCCATGCCCTAAAGTGCCTTAACTTAATAAGCTAAAAACACAATCCAAATGGATCAAAACTTGGCTCGATATATTAACCCAACATACTTAAATTCCACTATTTTAAACATAAAAGTTACTTTCTAAATGTTCTAAGAGTCAAACCCAATGGTAATACATTTTTATAAATTAATTGTCTCATTAAATTAATTTATTAGTCAGTACGAATTGATTAAGTTATTTATAATTAATTAGTTAAATGTGGTCGGTATTATAAGAAATTACTCCACGGTCGGTGGGACCCAATACCGTGAGAATAATCCAAACATGGAAACCCCCGACACCTAGTCCTTGACCATTCCCTAATCTCAAATAAGTCTAAAGAACACTGTATAGTTGACTCAGTTGAGTCTACATTATATAGGAGCCTTAACTAGTTTCGAAAGATAGACAAAATTGAGTTCCTCTTTCATACTTCATTGCTACTACAAGTATATCATCATCAGCAAAGATTTAAGTCAAATAAGGTAGAAAACCAACACATAAATCACTCATAGGATTACATTTCATTATGTAGTTGGTTGGTGTGTGTTAATTTGCATTAAATTATTTTCTACACTGAGTAGGAATTTGGGGGGATTTTAAAACATTTTTAGGAATTTTTAAACATTTAAAATCTATTTTTAAAATAATTAAAATTACAATTTTAAATTGTTTGGGGATTAATTTCGTATTTTGAAAGTTCTTGAAATTTATCTTGGATATAATCCAAAATCGACACATAATATTGTGGGTCAAACTATTTTTTTAAAGTTTAAAAACACACGTTTGAGAGCAAGTCTAAGGCTGGCACGGGGTTGCACTTTATTAGCTATCTTTTTGTTTCTTCATATGCATTTCATCTCAACCGTTTGATCTAAATCAATATAGGGCATGCATGTTTACTTCAACAATCCTTGTGATGATAGAAAGGACAAATCAAAATTAGTTTTAGTGCGGTTCCTTCTCAGCCCTTAGATTAAGTCTTCGAACAGACACTTTAATCTCAGCCCTACATTTGCCAAAGACTTCCAGATCATTCCCACCTTCCTATGTAAAGAGCCTTCATCTCAACCATTTAGAAGTTACGAAAATCTGAGAGTTTGAGAGAAAAAAATAGAGAGAAGAGAGAAATTAAATAAGAGAAAAAACCCTTTTCGTCCAAAAGCTCTTGAAAATTTGTTTCGAAAAATCTTTGAGAGTTAGGGTTTCTGATTTCCTCTTTTGTCTAAACCTCTCTTGAAAAAATCTCACATTTTTTGTTCTCGTTTCTTATTAGAAACTTGTAGATCTAAAATTAGTGACATATACTCACTTAGTTTTATAGGTTGTTTGATTTCTTTTAGTTAGAAATCATTCCCTCGTGTTGGATACTGTTTATATCATGTTTGTACTATTTTTACCCAACATCTCTTATTTTTGACAAAACTGAAGTAATGACTTAATTAGTTTAGATCTTATAATTTTTCATTTCGAAAATTTTGTGTGTACAAATAAATTCTTAGGATCTCTATTTTTAAAGATCCATTTAAGATATCAGATCTTTAAACTATTTTGAGAAAATATTTCAATCTATACTTCACAGTTTTGAAAAGTAAATCTCATTCTTAAATCTATTGTATATTTGTAGGATTTGTTTGCAATTAAGTGTGTGTGAGTGCATGCATGGGATTTTAGGCACAACATTCATAACATATTCCCTCACCATCACAAAAGTGATGTTGGATGAGAGGATCTTACTTTTGATTCGACGTAAAGCTAAAGGATTAAGGAAGCAGATCTGAAGAACGGAGATAAAACAAGTTTAAAAGCCTTAAAAAAGTCCGACTTAATACCAAGGAGTGTAGGTATATCTCTGGACTTATAATAGATTTTGATTGTATGATCTCTTGAATGTTTGTAACCTTAAACTATTTTAGTGGATTTTTTGTTTTGAGGTGTAGAGAACTCCGTGGATGTTTCCCCAATTTGGGTGGAGTTTTACCACGTAAAAATACATGTCTCGTGTGTGCGCTTTTTAGTTTTCCATTACTACGATCTGCTGATTGGACTTAGGTTTAAACTAAAAACCTATTTTTAAGATTCTTAAATAATTTTTTCACACAAATGGTTTTAACACATCTTATGTAATGATTAAGATTTTTCTAAGAGTTTCTTCAAAAAGTATTTCGAAACTCATTAAACTTTTTTAACAGTTGTTAAAATAACATAGTTAGGGTTTTCAATTGGTATTAGAGCTGAGTACTTTTTTTCAAAACTTTTGATCATGTACCTTGAAATTGTTTCAAAATATTTTATGGACGAAAAGTTTAAGCGTCTTGGAAATCTGTCCAGACCTCCCCTCGTTGATGGAACCAATTTTCCTTACTGGAAAGTAAGGATGATCTCTTTCATCCAAGGGACATTGGGAGATGATGTTTGGGAAGCAATTGAAAAGGAATATTATCATCCAAATACGCCTATTGTTGAAGGTAGTACTGAAATGATTAAAAAGCTCCTTAGTGAGTTTACTAAAGAAGAAAAACTTGCCTCCTTAATTAATAATAAAGGAAAATGCAATATTCATGTCTGTTAATGAGCATGAATTCAAATGCATATCTATTTGATCTACATTTAAAGAATCCTGGGACACGTTAATCACTGTCCATAAATGGGATGAACGTGTTAAGGTAGCCAATACACAGATGTTAGTACAACAATACAACTCACTGCTTATGCATGAGACTGATAAATTGGGTGAATTCTTTATTAGGTTGACTAACATTACATGCAAATGGTATAATGTATAATAGGAAAGAAAGAGTGTCAAAAATTCTTAGATCCCTTCCCCCAAAAGTTTGATAACAAATGGTATGCAACTGAGGAGATAGATGATCCATTTTTAACACCTGAACTTCTTAGTGACAAACTTAGGACTATAGAAATGGAAGTTGAATTTAAAAAGCATCTTTCCAATAATCAGAAAATATAGTCTAGTTCCAATGTTGTATTTCAGTCTAAAATGACCTCGCCTCAGTTAGTTATGCCTAATGTTGACCTTGACTCTGATGAGGAACGTGATTTGGAGACATTGGATAACAAGATAGCCCTTATGTCAAAATAATTTAAGAAAATTTTGAAGTTTAGAAACAATGTTACCTCTAAACAAGGGAAATCTGGATATCCAAAAAATTCCAATAAAAATTCTCGTGAGAGGAAACCTGATAAACATATCACTTAGACCAATCACAAACTTCAAAGAGACCTCAAAAACACTCAATGTTTCAGATGTGCTAAAATGGGTCTCTTAGATACTAATTGTAGGGTTAAATTTTATAACACTGCTAAAGCACATATTAGTAAGACTTAGGATAATTCAAATGAATCTGATGAAGATGAGCCTGAATCTTCCAACACTTTCGACCCTTGCATGTCTTTCTTTGTAAAAAATTATATATTCTGATGATGTGTCTGTAAACAATGTTGAACTTGATGCTATCATGCCTAGTGTTTTTATATTCTATGATGCCTTGCCTACTTCTTTTTTATTTTCTCTTTATTTAGATGATAATAATATTGTTGATACTGCCAGTATTTGCTCTTCGATGATGTGTGTGAGTCAAAGTGTACGTATTATTGACGAATTGAATGCGTTTGTGAGTACGCCATATAAAGCGCTATGGGAGAACTCACACATTTCACTTAATGAGTTCAACAATGATAATCTCCCTGACATTCATACACTCTACACTAAGACTCTTAGGAAGAGCAAAAAACTAGAAAAGACTGTCAAGGAATTAACTGAGAAGATAGAAGCCTTGTGACAATAGTGAAACCGAACTCAGAGGACTATACAATTCAGTGTTTGGCTTATGAAACCAAAACTAAATCTTATGTTAAAGAAATTAAAGAACTTTCTGAATCAAATGAAGTTTTGGAAAAGAAATATAAGGCAACTTTGATAGATTTGGAAGAATCTAAAGAAAAAGTTTCAATAGTCTTTAAAAAAAATTCCAAGTTTTAAAAATAATTCTAATTGTTTTGAAGACTGTGTTGCTTCCAGTAAAACCAATTCTGAAGGTAAATCGGGTATAGGTTTTGAGCCAAAAAATAAGGCACAAATCAAAACTTTTCAATATGTGCAATTTATCTCTTTTGGAAAAAAACCAGATGACTTATGTCCTAATTTTCAAGCCATAAAAAAGGACTTCGAAATAAAAAAAAGGGCCAGACATATTGATAAAAAATTGTTCTAAGCCAACTATTGAACCTAAGGCTAAGTATGTTTGACCCATATTAGACAAGGGCATTCCTCATTCAAACTTGTTGTAGTTAGACATAAGACCAATGTCCATCAAATGGACAAACCTCTTTTTAAAGGTTTTCACAAAGTGAAAAAATCGTTTAGCCACTAATATTGTTCCTGTTGTGATGTTTATGGATACTGTCGCGATGAATGTTTTCAAAAATGACTCTACAAACTTGTCTATAATTCACCCATTTACAAAAACTTTAGCTATTCTAGACAGAGCAATAATAATTATATACTTACTAAACGGCCCAATAAAAACTCTAACTATAGGAAGAAAATATCTCACTTTAAGAATAAATCTAAGAGAAAGAGTCCTGGATCTGTTTCCAAATCAAAAGCTCAAAAAAATTCAAAACTAGAGTTATATGGGTTAGAAAGGACGATCTAATACCACAGTTGAAGTGTAACAATGTTATTAGTGCTTTAAAAGCTGAACACATTGCTTCTGGTTAGTACTTAGACTCTGGATGTTCCAAGCATATGATCGGAGACGGTACTAAATTATCTGATAGAACTGACTTCTTAAGAGGGAATGTTTTGTTTGGGGATGGAGTATCATCTCAAATCATAGGCAAAGGAACACCCTAAGAAAAAGGACTCCCCATTCTCAAAGATGTCCTATTAGTGAAAGGTCTTCAAGTTGATTTGTTGAGTTTATTACAATTTTACAACTCCAACCAAACAGTCACATTCTCAAAAACTAATTGTAAAATTGTAAATGAGAATGGTGTTTGTATCCTTACAGGTCACAGGACTAACAGTAAATCCGGGTACTTGTAGGTTATCCAGACCTGATGATAATGAAATATGGCATAATCGTTTGGGTCACATTAATTATGATAAGCTTAGCAAATTAAGATCTCGGGATATAGTTAAAGGTTTACCAAAAATAAATGTTGTTTGTGGGTCGTGTCAGGAAGGAGAAATAATTAAATCTTCTCACAAGAAAGTTAAAGAAATTTTAACAACAAAACCTCTAGAGCTAATCCACGTGGATCTTATGGGTCCTTCCCGAACTGTGAGCCTTTGTGGTAATAGTTACATTGTAGTTATTGTGGATGATTTTACTCGATTCACTTGGGTAGCCTTTTTAAAACAAAAATCTAATACATTCCAAGAATTTTTTTAAATACTTTTAAGAATCGATAATGAAAAAGATACCCAAGTTAATCGAATATATAGTGATAGAGGAGGTGAATTTAAAGACTTGGGCGTAACAGAATATTGTAACTATAATGGTTATTAGCATAAGTTAAGTGCTCCTAAAACACCCCAATAGAATGGTGTTGCCAAGCATAAAAATCACACAATCTAGGAAATGGCCAGGGTAATGATACATGGGAAGAACTTGCCAAAATACTTTTGGGTTTAGGCACTTCAAACACCGTGGCATATCATCAACCGGGTTTACCTTCGAAAAATACCGAATAAACCCCATTTAAAATATTTTGAACTTTTGGGAGTACTTGATATGTTCGTAAAGACAGAGAACACATGTCTAAGTTTGAAAATTGTGGTAACAAATCCATATTTTTGGGTTACTCCCCTAACAGTAGGGTTGATCTGTGACACCCCGCCTAGTAAAATATCAGGTGATCAATCCTATATCAAATTAAAACAGGAGCCTCATATGGTTCATTCTTAGCATCACTATCGAAAACCAAATTAATTACTAATAACCTATTAGGCTGGCATCAAAATTTTATATTAAATAATCTTTTCAACCAAACCATACAAATGAAATAATCACACAGTTTATATACACGAAGCTGAAATGAAATCAAATAACCGAACACTCGGTAACATACTATAACCAAATGGAATATCGCACTAAAAGGCGATAAAAGAATAAATGAATACAGTTGGGCTATCGGCCCGAATGTTTTTACAGTACCTCATATCTAGATTACAAGGATAGAAGCGTCTATAGAAAACCTGCATGCATCCGCAGCTGCTGCAGCAAACGTCTGACTCGAAAGAATCATCATCCAGTCGTCCATATGTCTGGACACCTATATATACATATATATCAAAAGAGGGGGAAAATAGAGAAATGGGTCAGAGCCCGAGTTTGAAAATATTTTGCAAGTGCATAAATGCCATATTTAAAAATATGAAATATCTCATATTTAAATTGGTATCGCACTCTCATGAGATACAACTCACCCCTCTTCTAATAGTGCACACCTATCGCATACATTTTAAACAACCTAGTTAAGCTACCCTGCCTAACTAATCTACTTCACCCAACTTCTAAGATTTTCATTGACTCGAGTACTAAGGGATAAACTTCTCCCCAGTCCCAGCATTGCGCTACATTCGTGCATGGGGTGTCTCGCGAAGAGAAATCCAAACAAGGAACCCCTCGATACACTACTATATGACAATGTTGATCGTCGAGATCTATTAGGCCCTCAGTACATAACGCATATATAAAGTCATATATATATATATATATATATATATATATATGTGTGTGTGTGTGTGTGTGTGTGTGTGTGTGTGTGTGTGATTCTCACTAGAACCTATGGTTCATATTCCTATAAATCCGAATATAAATCTACCGAAAGGGGAATCACTCTTATTCAATCATTTCACTTTATACAAGTTTACTTTATATGATATCGCATTGTCATATACAATCAATGTACTATACACAACAAGTATAATTAAACCTATTACAATCATAAGTATAATAACCATCCCACCGAGCTATAACTCGAGGATGCAGTCTCATAGTGCCTATCCGCATCTAAGTTTACTCAATCAACCACGGTACCAATCCAGACTCACTCATGGTCATGGTAAGAATACACAAGGGTGGAGGCGGTCATATTCCCTCATGAGAGTGGAATAAAGTTATCGCACTCCTATACGGGACGATATGACCTGGGGATATATTCTCCCTGCACCTCGAGCCAGGGGATTCACCCACATCGCACAACCTCCCTGTATCTCACTAAAGAAAATATATAATCTGGATGTCCAACCCTACGCCCAGGGAAGCCTGTGGAACCAGCCTCTAAAGTATAAATATACCAATCGCACACAGATATATTTATTTGTATCATATTAGATATATTGTAACCACATTGTATATATAATCTACATCACTTCTCAAATATATATATGGCTATAATTGCCAATCTCATACAGCGATAGCTAATATCCCGACTGTTCCCATTCGTAATAGTATATAAGTATTCGCACACTTCAAATACTAAATCGATAAGTATTCTCTTACTTAATATATAACTCGCACCTTAATTACTTTTAAGGATATGTATATGATCCCGAAGATATCAATTCATAACAATTCCATCCTAGGATTTACTCAACCAAAATTGGAATATAAGTACATTTTCTACGCGCACAATTATATATAAAATGCCCGCCGAAATATCACCCCGTGTGTTACTCCTCCCAAACACCCCTATTTTAGTAAGTCTTGGATTTTAATTTCAACCAACCCAAGGTATACACTTCACTCAATTAATAGTTTAGGAGTCCTCGCACTATTTTTAGGAACCCCAATGTCGAACTCCACAATTTATTTTCCTCAAAACTACGCATTAAGTGCCATAAAATGTTGCACCCTCCTAGTCCCAATTAATTCCCTTAAATGGCTAGGTATGAATTTCCCCTAGTTGGATATTTATTTCCTCAAATAAATAAGCTAGAAACAATTAAATTTGGAATTTATCCCATTCAAACTAAACAAGCCGAAACTGTCAAAAATCTTGAAAGGTCTACCGATCAACCCTTGGTTGTCGATCGATATATCGATTAGGGCAGCTTCTTCTCCAAGACTCTGTTTCTGCCATTAAAGCACCCTCAAGATTTTATCTCCTCTCCTATCATCATCCGACCTCAACCAACGATATATATACACACATGAAAAGGGTTCTAATCATCCTAGAACCAATAACCAACAACTAATTTCAATTAATTTTTAAGTTTCTTAAATCGAATATTATTCGGGGTTTACTCGTTCAACTTCCGGAAAACCCTTTTTGATTCATGAAACCCAACCCAAAAATCTTTATAGTTTGTTATTACCAACTATAATATGATATTTATGCTTAAAAGAATAAATCAAGTAAACACTTGCCTCCTGGATAAAATTCGACGACCTCGAGTTAAATCCCACGGAGTTTGGCCGGAATCTCCTTTTCTTCTTCCTCTCTTCCTTTCTTTCTTCTCCTCTTTATTTTCTCTCTTTTCTTTATTTCTCCCACCCTCTCGTGCCTTATATAGAGAGAAATAAGGGTTTATCCCTTATAAACCCAAAAATGACTCGTTTACTCAATTACGAGTCCCTACTAGTCCGAAAATCCCCGAAACCTAAACACCACTCCCGGATACTCTATTCTGACTATCTCGGTCATTCTAAAACCAACCGCATACTCGAAATCTCCATCCGAGTCACTTGACTGCAATTCACTAATTAAACCCAACACATCTTAATACGGATTTTCCAATTAAAATATTATCCTTTGTCGCTTTACCCAACTGCGACATGTAATTAAAATAATCCGACTTATTTTCTTAGTCCCAAAAGTAAATGTAACACACACCGGTAATAATCTAACGCTCATTAATCCCAAAATTTCTATTCACAAAAATTACTCAAATTACCAAATTACGCCCACTTATGTAATTTAAATATCCCTAAAAGTACGGGGTATTACACACTTCCCCCCTCACAATGGAATTCCGTCCTCGAAATTTGGATATAACCTGCACCACCAACCTAAGATTTCTAATTACACTACATCCTAGTACACCGAATTCGAATGGTGTTACCCAATGATACCTTACCATGTACCTATTGATCGTACCCACCTTTCTCGAGGCGTATACTCTAACGTACTAGCTTAACCAAATTTCCATATGCCACAAAGCTACATCGGTCGTAAGGTTGACTCTAACGTCACATCACACCTAGTGCTTCTATAGCCGCATGTAAAGAAAATGAGCCTATAATCGTCGCTCTAACTTATCGATCCCATCAGAGATCCGCTACTCTAAGCATGCACTCATCTACATCAGGACATCTAATTTCCCTCAAAAAGGAAACTACACTAGCGCTTGACTATTCTCGTCGATCTTATAGCTAATCTTAGGTGTGCTAACTCTTATTGCACCTATACAATTGGATTATCGCGTGCCTCCTACATCGTTCCATCCAACAAACTTCAATCTCACTTATAACTGCCCCACAGCATATTCTTCAACTTTATACTATGCCCCTTCTATTTCAGATGGTATACAAAACCAACCTACCAAGGTGTACATACACATTTTAACCCGCGCTTATCTGCACAACCATTGTAAACTTCACAGACGTAACATTCTCTAAAAAAATGGGCCTCACTTTCTTGCCCTAGTACTAATAACTGGGTATTGTCAATAATCTTCTCAAGATTCAATTCTTCCTATACCTGGAAATCCAATCCTTCCTAAAGTTAACCCACCAATTTTCTTGTGGTTAAGTTACTACAACCTTCCTAAAACAGCGTCACATGCCCCACTGTCCTTACTTCACAATAACCCTACGATCAATGTGTTTCCAACACACGTAAAATGAGTACTATTCTACTATATCCCTAGTGCCCAAACCCTCTCTCAACTTCTGACATTTTCTCGGTTTCATGCGTGGAACGTATCGCAAAGAGAAATCCAAACAAGGAACCCTCCCGTTATACTACTCCCTACTATCGTCGGTCATCAAGATATAACGGTATAAGGCACACCAACGGAACATTATAAATCCTACCTTGCTAACCTACTAACGTACTTCTACCACTATGTCCTTCCATCTTGATAAAATGGAATGTCTAACTAATCGGGGCACCTACTCTCTTCAAGAGTGTTACTAACATCATACCCAAAACATATTTCCTCTTAATTTTCCTTCTATTCAATGCATGGCCTTAAGACTCAAATTAATTTCCTTCACCTTGCCTCACCCACATACTTGCGGTGAGAGAAACATTTCCAGTGCTTTTCCACCGCTCATCTACTTTTTATTATCCCCTAATCATCACATGACTCTCAACTAATTTCACTAAAACTGACATCCTAGCATACAGTAACATCTCTCCACTCCCAACGTCGTTAAGGTTCATGCGTGGAGTGTCTTGTAAGCGAAATCCAAACAAGGAATCCCTCTAATATACTACTACTTAACTTTGTTGGTCGTGGAGGTATATCAGCGTAAAACATATAAAATAATAAATATTGCATACCTTCGACCATATCTATAAGGTCCCTATGCACTAAAGTTATGCTAGTGAAACATCTACTCACTGAAGTTTCGTCTAAACATATAATAAAGGCGAGCTCGACTTGTATCCAGGTGGGATATCACATCAACAACCCGTTCCACCCTGAAACCGCGGATATGATAGTCTTGCAATCAATAGCTTGCTATCTCTCCGATAATACATTAACATTACTCTTAAAATAGTACCATACTCGTATAACACATACAAAACGAGCAGTACAAACCAGATACAAATTCAAAATAGAACCCCGCTACCGTGGAAAAATATATAGACATACACTATATAATGTTTCTGATATTACCAGTAAACTCGAATCGCACACGAATCTAGGGCTAACAAAATACTGTGACCCAAATCTTGTCACACAGAATATACCTCCTTCATCCGAGGTGAAACTCATAACAACATTCTTGCCAATTACCCTAGCTACTCCAAATGATTTTCGAGCATGGTACACTTTCCCTAACTGAACCAAAAACTACTTTAATCAAGTCCCCATCTAAGCACTCTACTCTTGTCCTTTAACTCCTACCGGGTAAAGACTAACCATGTGGTTCTACAGTCCACATCACCAGATTCCCCCTTCCTGGCCACCCTGACCATGTTAGGGTTTTCAGTATCCCGAACACTAATAGAGTCGATCTTAACAATCATCCTCATAGTTCCCTTAGCTCCTCCAACTAAAAGGAAACATACTACCGGCTCAACTTCCCTGTTTCAATGAATTTCCAGGGTGGATGTCCACAAATGGGGTTCCACGAACACAAATTCTCCATAAGTGTTAGCAACACTTACTAGTGAGAATATCATTCCACTGAAGGAATCTCTCATCATTGTACCTACCTTACTTAGGTACAAATTTGCCTTAACCGTATAGCTCTTTATTCACAGTCGTCCTCTGACCGATCCTCTTGTGAATAATTGAGAAACTGCATTCTCTTCATTTCTGATAAATCAAATGCACTCACGGTTAAAACCATCTGTAAGATCCCTCTATGAGCAAAACATCATGCTCCCCTAAATATGGTGACCACCGTTCCCACCATTTCAACATTGCTCCAACGAGTGAAAAAAATTTCCTCAAATTTTCACATCCGGGCATTCCTCTTCCCTGTACTAAGCCAAAGTTTCTGAGCCCTATACTTCGTTTGGATATCACTACACTGCTTTCGCATGACTTAACTTCAACGTATGGTCCTTATCAAAGACCATTTTTCAAACCTTTTTCCCAATTTACTTCGCAGGGTAATTCAAGTTTAGCACCACTCTCTACTATAGCGATACTTGGACAATTATAACTAATATACTTTAGTAGTCGTTGTAGCGATTCATAAAAATGCCACAAAAGGAGTGACCTCAATTGCGGTCGTCGTCCCCAACTTCCATTTACAGCTCTAACTAAGCCCCACCTCCTGCTGCCCTCACAACGGCTTTCTGTGGTCACACTTCATCGATCAGCACACGAATCTCGAACGAGCATGCAAAAGATTTACTATAATCTTATATAATGGCAGTAGAACGAAATCTCACAAGAGGAATCAATAATCCTAATGATAGGTCTCTATATCAAATAGAAACTAACGCTGAACGCATAGTACGTCCGCACAGATTCCTAAGGACACTAGAACCGGATGCTCGGATACCATCTGTGACACCCCGCCTAATAAAATACCGGGTGATCAACCCTATATAAAACTAACACAGGAGTCTCATATAGTTTATTCTCAGCATCACTGTCTAAAACCCAATTAATTACTAATAACCTATTAGGCTGGCGTCAAAATTTTATATTAACTAATGTTTTTAAATTGGTATCGCACTCTCATGAGATACACCTCACCCCTCTTCTAATAGTGCACACCTATCGCATACGTTTTAAATAACCTAGTTAAGCTATCCTGCCTAACTAATCTATTTCACCCATCTTCTAAGATCCTCATTGACCCGAGTACTGAGGACTAAACTTCTCCCCATTCCCAACATTGCGCTACGTTCATGCGTGGGGTGTCTCGCGAAGCAAAATCCAAACAAGGAACCCCCCCCCCCCCCGATACACTACTACATGATAATGTTGATTGTCGAGATCCATTAGGCCCTCGGTACATAATGCATATGTAAAAACTCATATATATATATATATATATATATGAGTGATTCTCACTAGAACCTATGGTTCATATTCATATAAATCCGGATATAAATCTATCGGAAGGGGAATCACTCGTATTCAATCATTTAACTTTATATAAGTTTACTTTATATGATATCTCATTGTCATATACAATCAATATACTATACACAACAAGTATAATTATACCTATTACAATCATAAGTATAATACCTGTCCCACCGAGCTATAACTCGTGGATTTAGTCTTATAGTGCCTATTTTCATCCGGGTTTACTCAATCAGCCACGGTACCAAGCCAGACTCACTCATGGTCATGGTAAGATTACACAACGGTGGAGGCGATCATACTCCCTCCTCAGAGTGGAATAAAGCTATAGTACTCATATACGGGATGATATAACCTGGGGATATACTCTCCCTTCTCCTCAATCCAGATGATTCACCCACATTGCACAACCTCCCTCGATCACACTAAAGAAAATATATAACCTGGCTGTCCAATCCTACGCCCGGGGAAGCCTGTGGAACCAGCCTCTAAATTATAAATATACCAATCACACGTGAATATATTTATTCGTATCATATTAGATATATTGTAACCACATCCTATATATTATTTACATCACTTTTCAAATATATAAATGGCTATAATTGCGAATCTCATATAGCGAGAGCCAATATCTCGACTGTTCCCATTCGTAATAGTATATAAGTATTCGCACATTTAAAATACTAAACCGATAAGTATTCTCTTACTTAATATATAACTCGCACCTTAATTACTTTTAATGATATATATATATGATCCTGAATATATCAATTCATAACTATTCCATCCTACTCACATCCTAGGATTTACTCAACCAAAATTGGAATATAAGTACATTTTCTACGCGCACAATTATATATAAAATTGCCCGCCGAAATATCACCCCGTGTGTTACTCCTCCCAAACACCCCTATTTTAGTAAGTCTTGGATTTTACTTTCAACCAACCCAAGGTATACACTTCACTCAATTAATAGTTTAGGAGTCCTCACACTATTTTTAGGAACCCCAATGTCGAACTCCATAATTTATTTTCCTCAAAACTACACATTAAGTGCCATAAAATGTTGCACCCTCCTAGTCCCAATTAATTCCCTTAAATGGCTAGGTATGAATTTCCTCTAGTTGGATATTTATTTCCTCAAATAAATATGCTAGAAATAATTAAATTTGGAATTTATCCCATTTAAACTAAACAAGCCGAAACTGTCAAAAATCTTGAAGGGTCGACCGATCAACCCTTGGCTGTCGATCGATCAGGGCAGCTTCTTCTCCAAGACTCTGTTTCTTCGATTAAAGCACCCTCAAGATTTTATCTCCTCTCCTATCATCATCCGACCTCAACCAACGATATATATACCCACATGAAAAGGGTTCTAATCATCCTAGAACTAATAACCAACAATTAATTTCAATTAATTTTTAGGTTTCTTAAATCTAATATTATTTGGGGTTTACTGGTTCAACTTCCAAAAAAACCCGTTTTGATTCACGTGAGATTTATGCTTAAAAGAATAAAGCAAGTAAACACTTGCCTCGTGGATAAAATCCGACGACCTCGAGTCGAATCCCACGGAGTTTGGCCGGAATCTCCTTTTCTTCTTCCTCTCTTCCTTCCTTTCTTCTCCTCTTTCTTTTTTATCTTTTCTTTCTTTCTACCACTCTCTCGTGCCTTATATAGAGAGAAAGAAGGGTTTATCCCTTATAAACCCAAAAATGACTCGTTTACTCAGTTGCGAGTCCCTACTAGTCAGAAAATCCTCGGAACCTAAACACTACTCCTGAATACTCTATTCTGACTATCTCGGTCATTCTAAAACCAACCGTGCACTCGAAATCTCTATTTGAGTCACTTGACTGCAATTCACTAATTAAACCCAACACATCTTAATACGAGTTTTGCAATTAAAATATTATCCTTTGTCACTTTACCCAACTGCGACACGTAATTAAAATAATTCGACTTATTTTCTTAGTCCCAAAATAAATGTAACACACATAGGTAATAATCTAACGCTCATTAATCCCAAAATTACTATTCATAAAAATTCCAAATTACCAAATTACGCCAACTTATGTAATTTAAATATCCCTAAAAGTATGGGGTATTACATGATCGCATTTATAATTTACGTACGAAAACAATCATGAATTAATAAATGTGATAGTGAGTGACACTAATGTCGAGAGTAAAGGTCAAGGACTGATTATAATGAATGAGTCTGAAAATTGTATTAATTATGACTCTCCAGAGATAGTTGATCTTTTATCAACTGAGACCCCTGAAGTACCTAACTGGGTTTCCAAAGATCATCCCATAGATATTGTTGTTGGTAACCCTAATGACCCAGTACGTACAAGATCCCAATTACATAATGTTGCTCATTTTGTATGCTTTGTTTCTCTAGTTGAACTAAAGAATGTGAATGAAGCACTTAATAATTCATTTTGGATAGGTGTTATGTAGGAAGAGCTCATCCAATTTAAAAGTTATGACGTGTGGTATCCTGTGCCTAAGCCATAAAAAAAAGGGTTTTTAGCACTCATTGGATTTTTAAAAACAAAACAGATGAATCTGAGAAGATAGTTAGAAATAAAACTAGATTAGTTGCCCAGGGCTACTCTCAAGCTGAAGAAATAGATTTCTAGCAAACCATTAACCCGGTCACTCGTCCTGAGTCTGTTCACTTACTCTTGGCCATAGCTTGTAACTTACAATTCACACTTTATCAAATGGATGTAAAATCCACCTTTTTAAATGATTTTTTGACAGAGGAGACCTACATTGAACAGCTGAAAGTCTTTATTAATCCTAATTACCCAAAATATGTGTATAAATTAAAAAATGCATTATATGGTTTGAAGTAAGCCCCTCGAGCCTGGTACGAATGCATGTTCACTTTTTTAATCAATAAGGGTTTTTGACGTGGTGGAAATAACTAGACATTATTTGTTAAACATTTTAACAAACATGTCTTAATATCTCAGGTTTATGTTGACAACGTCATATTTGGTTTCACTTGGATGTCTGAGGATAAAAAGTTTTCCAAAAATATGCGTTGGAAATTCCAAATGTCGCTTATGGGGGAGCTTCAATATTTCTTAGGATTTCAAGTCAAGCAAAATAATGATGGGTTATTCATATCACAGTCTAAGTATGCAATAGAGTTAGTGAAAAAATTCGATTTAAATAATGACAAGGTTGCTAGGACTCCCATGAGTACATCTACGAAACTATCCAAAGATGATATTGGGAAACCTATAGATCCTACACTTTATAGAAGTATGATAGGCAGCTTATTTTACCAAACCGCTTTGTGACCTGATATCATGTATGTTGTGTGTGTTTGCGCTCGTTACCAAAGTACACCTAAGGAAAGTCACCTTTTTCGTATTAAAAGAATAATCAAATATGTTAAAGGAACGATAAACCTCGGTATATGGTACACCAAAGACACCACTAGCACAATTGTAGGATACACCGATACCAATTGGACTGGCTGTTCTGATAATAACAGAAGGACTTCAGGTGCTTATTATTATATAGGTAATAAATTAGTAGGGTAGAGAAGTAAAAAGTAAAACTGCATATCTCTCTCCGCGGAAGAATCAGAATCTTTAGCAGCAGGAAGTTGTGCTTAAATACTGTTGATTAAGCAAATGCTTAGTGAGGCAAATACTTAGTGCATATGGAATTGATGAAGAAAAGTTAAATCTATATTGTGATAACCAACGTGTGATAAATATCTCTAAAAATCCTATTCAGCATTCGCATACTAAACATATTAAGATAAGACATTATTTCATGCGTGAACTTGTGGGAGTATAAATAATTAGAGATTAATTATTTATCAACTGGACATCAACTAGCTGACTTATTCACTAAACCTTTGGATAATTTATGTTTTAAATCTTAACGAAAATCCATTAGTATGATTATGCTTGAATAGATCTCTATCACCTACGATATCCTCTTGTTACTTTCATGCTTATAATTGGTCTTTGAGGATATAGAGCACGGTGGTTTGATAAATGATAAAAGATATCTCATATTTCTATTTTATATAGGAGACCCTTAAGGTGACCCATTTTATTAATTAGGTTGATAAATTGATGTTTACATGCTTGATATATTCATGTTATGTATTTTTCACCCTTTGTACATTTAAGACAAAATGGAGGAGAGATATTTGAGTTCATCTTGACTAATTCTCGTGAAACTTGACTAATTATTTACCTGTGCCATAAGATTCTATCTTATTTTCCAGGAATCAATATCATTACATATATTTAGGGTATTGGTATGTTCTTAGTTGAGTTATGTACTTTTTATCTTCAAAGAAATGGGGTAGATAGAACTTTTTGTATAGGAATAAGGTTTTCTAATTTTTTTGTATCCCTACGAGTCCTAGATGACCCAAAGGAGATTTTGTCTCTAATTTCCAAAGGGGAAGATTGAAGCACACTATATAGTTGATTCACTTGAGTCTACACTATATAGGAGCCTCAATAAGTTTGATAAGATAGATAATATTGAGTTCCTCCTTCATACTTCATTATTACTTTAACTACATCATCATCAACAAAGATAAAAGTCAAATCAGGTACACAAATCACTCATAGGATTGCATTTCATTACATAATGGGTTGGGGTGTGTTAATTTGCATTAAAATTATTTTTTACAATGATTGGGAATTTTTGGGGATTTAAAAACATTTATAATCTATTTTTAAAAGAATTAAAATTAGGATTTTAAATTGTTTGGGGACTAACTCCATATTTTAAAAGTTCTTAAAATTTGTCTTGGGTAGAATCCAAAATCGGCACATAATATTATGGGTCAATTTTTTTTTTAGGTTTAAAAACACGGGTTTGAGAGCAAGTCTAAGGCTGGCACGGGGTTGCACTTTAATGGCTATCTTTATGTTTATTTATACTCACAGTGTATACATTGAATCTCAGTCGTTCGATCTAAATCAATCTAGGGCCTGCATGTTTACTTGAACAATCCTTGTGATGATAGAAAGGACCAATCAGAATTAGTTTTAGTGAGGTTCCTTCTCAGCCCTTAGATTAACTCTTCGAACAGACGTTTAAATCTCAACCCTACATTTTCCAAAGACTTCCAGATCCTTCCAACCTTCCTATATAAGGATCCTCCATCTCAACCATTTAAAAGTTTAACAAGTCGGAGAGTTTGAGAGAAAAGAAGAGAGAGAAGACAGAAAATAAAAGAGAGAAAAAATCATTAACGTTCCAAAAACTCTTCAAAATTTAATTCTGAAAATCTTTGAGAGTTAGGGTTTTTATTTCCTCTTTGTCTAAACCTCTCTTGCAACAATATCACTTTTTTGGATCTCGTTTCATATTAGAAACTTGTAGATCTAAAATCAGTGACATATACTCACTTAGATTTATAGGTTGTTAGATTTATTTTTGTGAGAAATCATTATCTCGTGTTGGATACAGTTTATATCACGTTTTTGTACTATTTTATCCAATTTCTCTTATTTTTTATAAAACTGAAGTAATGACTTACTTAGTTTAGATCTGATAATTTTTCATTTCAAAAAATTTGTGTGTATAGATAAATTCTTAGGATCTCTGTTTTTAAAGATCCTTCTACAAAATCAGATCTTTGAGAAAAAATTTAAGTCTATACTTCAGAGTTGTGAAAAGTAAATCTCATTCTTAGATGTGTTGTATATTTGTAATATTTATTTGTAATTAAGTATGTGTGACTGCATGCATGAGATTTTAGATACAACACTCACGACACATTCCCTCACCATCATAAAAGTGTCGTTGGTTGAGAGGTTCTGACTTTTGAGTTAACGTAAAGCTAAAAGAGTAAGGAAGCAGAGCTAAAGAACGGAGAAAGGGCATGTTCAGAAGCCTTAAACAAGTCAGACTTAATACCGAGGAGTGTAGCTATATCTCTGGACTTATAATAGGTTTTGATTTTATGATTTGTTAAATGCTTGTAACCTTAAATTATTTTAGTGGATTTTTTGTTTTGAGGTGTTGAGACCTCCGTGGTTGTTTTCCCAATTCGGGTGGAGCTTTACTACGTAAAAAATACCTGTACATGTGTTTGCTTTTTAGTTTTCCATTACTATAATATATTGTATAGACTTAGGTTTAAACTAAAAACCAATTTCCAAGATTGTTAAATAATTTTTACACATAAACTGTTTTGACACATCTTGTGTACTGGTTAAGATTTTTCTAAAGTTTCTTCAAAAAGTATTTCGAAAGTCATTGAACTTTTTTAAAAGTTGTTAAAATAACATAGTGTGGATTTTTCAAATTCTAAGTCGAATAAGATATTTACTTAGCGAATCATAGTGTTTTAATTGATCTAATCTTACTTAAATCAAGAACTTAAGGATAAATCCTTATAAGTTGAAATTAGATTTTTAATCTAGTTTAAATCATCTTGAGATTATTAATTTATGTTAGCAATACTCTTATGTAGATTAGATTAGAATGAGAATGGTCAATTTGATGTTTAAAGGCTTTAAGATTATGTTACGATTTGGCTATGGCCGTCACTTTACAAGAAAAAAGAACGTCTCTTAGTCCATCTTATTTGAATGACATTAGAATCTCGTTCGAACCATTTAGGAGTTTCGCTCAACCGACTTAAGGTGTTTCGTTCGAACACTTGGTAATCTCATTCGAATGACTTCATGTCAGCTTATTGTATAACCTTTAACACTTAAAGTAGTGTAATCTATGATTGAAAATGTTTATTTAGAAATCTCTAGAGTAAAATTTTGTACTTTTTTGCTAGAGTTATGTATGATCATACTTGGGTGGGGTTATTCGTGGGTGACGTACTAGGTGGGATTTTTTGGGCACGTAAGACAATGGTACACAGTGTTTGAGACGGGCTTTACCTTGGATCTATTCACCTGAATCCTACATGTTGATGTACTCATCTCTGAAGTGGGACAATGGGGGATCCATTCGTATAACCTTGGGCATGGGGTTCGTACAACTTGTATGATGGCATAGTAATTTCCATTTGTTGATACTTTTATGTTATATGGTTGGGACGTCATGTAACTGTACCAAGTATGCACGAGTGATACCCGAAGGCATTAGGGACAAGCCTTAATATTCTTAATTGTGTTCTTGAGCATAGCCCATTGATGTCAATTTATAAAATACCGCAAGTTCATTCGTTATTATAGAATAACGAATGTAAGTACGGGATGAACCCATGGAGATTTTTCAATTTTTTTCATTTAAAATAATTATGACTATCCAACTAGACTAAATGATTTTAGAGATGAGATGAAATATTAAGCGAAGCTAACACAAATAAAAGGTACAAATACGATATATATAATCAAGTGTGCAAGAAAACTAGGACACTGTATACATATATCACATTTAACTAATACTATGCAATAATTTAAACTCATCTTTCCCCATTTATAATTCAAATTAAATCAACTCTCATTGTGTTTAATTTGAAAAATAAAATGGTTAAGTTTACAATAAAATTTAACGTCTCTAAATTTAGACAACTAAAATCCTTATTCCTTTAAAAAATCACTTTTAAATTTTCAAGCATGACATATCCATTAATTTAATAAAAGTATAATCCATCAAAAAGTACTCACACTTAAAACAAAAATAATTTTTCAAAAAAAGTCAAAGGTTTAAAACATACTCTCGTGCCGTTTTAAATAAATACCAATTTTTTATTGCAATTTAAACATATCGGGAAAAAACTAATTTAAATATACACAATATTAATCAAACATAATAAACTTCACCCAGTCCTAGTGAAGAAATTAATCTAGCATCATTGAACAAAAAATAAAAGTGCAAGAATGAATAATATTTTTCATTAATAAATCAACTTACAGAATAATAGTGCCTTACAACTCATCTTGATAAAATTTCTTCCGCAAAAGAACAATTCTTAGCCCTAAAAAATATAAACTCTCAAATTATCAATAATTGTCTCTCAAGGCTGTCTAAAATAATGAGCCCAGGGGTAATATTTATAGGCCAAGGAGTGAGTTATTTGATTTGGGTCAAAACATAATTTTATTGGTTGTTTTTAGGTTGGTAATTGTACCAAAAATAATCATTAAACATATACACACTTTTTTTGTGTTTGACACAAAATAGGACGCTGAATCAAACCCAGGACCTTTGGATCCCTTGTGCGCGCGATTGACCATTCATCCTAAGCATCATTTCAATTACATTATTTCATCCAGTTATCTTCAAACTCTTCTTCAAGCTAAATTTCATATATTCCTATTTTGAACCCCATAACTTCATAACTTTACTAAATGACCTCGAATCTTCACCAAACTTCACGGGTACCTATAAAAATATAAAATAACTTATATTAATTCAAATTAAGACCCATAAAGTTTAAAAAATTATCAATTTGCCCTTTATTGCATTTTAGACCCAAAACTCATAAATTTTTCGTTTTAATTGATAATTCAACAAAATCTTAGGGAAAAAATTTTATTACCTAAATAAACTTTTAGAAATTATTTTTAGGCCTCAAAAGTTTTTAAAGTTACGGTTGCAGCCCTAAGGTTACTAAAATGCACTTTTTACTTAATTTTTGTTTAAACTTGTACTTTTCTTTTTATTTACGAAAATGACTCTAAAAGCTCCTTATTTATGTTAGAGCGGGAAGAACAAGACCTAAATTTTGGCATAATTAATGAACTCATCACCCATATACTTTGCATATGAGTGGGGCATACTCACTTGGCTATTGGATTATGTGATTAAACTTACATTACATTTGTGATTATATTACAGATGTTTGAATGAGATTCCAAATTTTGGAACCATGTAAATAATGATCACAGGTGGAAATATAGAATAATGTAATATGGGTTTCACCTAGGATTTCGATTAGACATGTTGGGATAACTTAAAAGCAACTAAAATATGGAAGGAAAGTGTATTATTGTTATTGTGGACCAATTTTAGTTATGTTCTTACTCATTATAGACTTGTTATGTTTAATCATATTTGTGGAAATGTTTTCTAGGTCCTAGGTGGTAGCTTCACCCTTGATTTTTATAAGTTGGAGACTTATCCATGTTTCCAGTTTCAATTTCAACTTTCTTCACTTAGGATGTAGGTATCGTATTCAGATTTCCATTTCAATAGTTAGTTAAGTCGGATATTGTATTCAGGATTATTTATATGGGAGTCTGTAATATTTATTCAGAGTTGGATATTTATTCTTCTAAGGCATTTATATTTCAGTGTTTTGTTATTATTTTATTTTGGTTTGCATTGGTATCAGAGTTGTGTCGTGTATTATATTAATATTCTCATTTAGTATTGTTAGCATATTTACCATTTTTTAGTTCAGACATGCTTAAAATGATATTATTTTTTTTACTCTCATATTACTTAAGTCTAAAACTTATCAAATTATGTATACATATTATGGGGTGTCACATACACCACCACGGATGTTAACATGTGGGTGGATAATTTGATCTCTCAATACTTTGATAATATACTCACTTTTAAGAGTGGTCTTGGGTATCATTCTGACCCACATGATGAGTGTCAGCCCACTACTCTCAAGTTGGATCATCTCCCCCCACCCATTATCCCACCACCTTATTTGGACCATGTTATTATACCCTATAACTTCCCCTCTATATATTTATGGCATCACTAGAACCAACCATCTACCCTCGATCCCCACGAACCATGGTCCATATTAATTAAAACCCATTATTACGTTTAGATGGATCAATTTTGTTATCAAAGGCATTTGTAATCCCATTTATCATTTTCACATTCCTATAATGGATTATGCTAAGACATCGTGTGTTCTTCCCGAAATTACTTTAAACAATTTTTAACAAAGTCAAAGATCTAACGTTTATTCGATAGTCCTTTTGAGAAATCCTCGTTTGATTTAAAATACAAAAGTTTTTTAAATAAAACAAATTTTAAACAATATTAACTAATATCCTAGCTTCAGTTTGAATGTTGAAATCCTTGATTTTATGTTTTAAAAATTAGAACCCAAATATTCTAATTGGGAATGGCCATCAGGTAGTAAAGTAGTTTTATGAAAGCATGCAAAGTAAGATACAATATTTAACGTGGTAAAACCCCAAACTAGCTGGAGAAACATTCACGACCTCCTCTACGAATTAACGAAAAATAATCACTGGATGAATAAAACATATACACCAAATAAGAACGACAAAAGTCAAGAAATATACCTAAATGGAGATAAAATATGGTCTAAAAATCTTGAGTAATGTCCTTTCTTGTAGATCTTGAAATACTTAAACCCTTAGTCGATTAGGGTGTAACCTCTCCAAATAATCAACCAAAATGGATTTTGTGTATTTATTATGTATGTTGCGTAGTGTTATGTGCAAGCTATGAAAATGCAATACTAACTCATAGACCCTTAAGTATTAAAAATGTTCCTAAATAAATTACAAGAGATCTAATACATTTTGTGCTCTATAAACTGTTACAACAATTTAAATCAACATCCTTACGTAATGAGTTGTTAAGTTTTAGGTCTAAAGGAATATCAACAAATAAAATCATATCTAGTGTAAAACTTTTAGATCTGAAAATCTTTCAAAAGATTTAAAGGATTAATTGCTACATATAAATACCTTTATTATAAAAAAATTTGATTCAAACGAAAGATGATGGATCCACAAGATAGTCAACATGCAAACCAAGATCCATAAGTATAAACCAGTTTCTAAACATATATGTGAAAAAAATCATAGTTCAAACACAAGTTTAGAAACTAATTTATTAAAAACCTAATCACGAGTGTAAAGTGTGAAAATTTAGGTTTCAAACCCTTTCTCTCGGTTTATGAAAGAAACCAGAGAACTAGTTAAAACCCTAAATTGATATTTTTTTTTATAGAAATACTTATAAGTTTTATGAGATACACATAGAGTAAACTTTAACCCTTATCCTCATTCCTCCTTACCCTGTCTTTCTCACTCTACATTTTCTCTATCTCACGAGTGTTTTCTCTCTCCTATTTTCTCCCACTTTATCCTTATTCTCAATCACTTCTTCCTTAGATCTCAAATGTTAGGGTTTCTAACCTTGAAAACAATAGACAAGAAGGGTTTATATCAAAATATATGGAAGTTCCTTGAATTTGGTCGAAAATGTTCAAAATGAACAGTTTATATTCAATCTCAATAGATGCTGTAAATCCAATTGGTGTAAATAAATGCTTAGACCATATGCTTAACTGGTAAAAGTAGGTTAACCGGTAAACCAAATCGTATTGGACCGATAATGCTTACCTCGGATCACAACCAATTCCATTGATCATTTTAATCAAATGGTTAAAAACTCTCTACGGATATGTGAGAGTAAACAAACACACCTACATGTCTCAGTCTAGAATGTCTAGTTAAACACGTGTACAAACATCCAATCATCAACCCACGAGTGTAAAATAAGACAATCGAGTAATAACATCCAGTATCCTATTTATAAAAAATTAATTGAATGAACTTCAAAAAATTCTTTTATAATTAAATCTTGTTTAAAAATTCATTTAAAATTTATAAGAAAGTATGTAAATAAATAGGAAAAATATGGGAAAATTATTTCTTGACTTGTTTTATACATAATCTAGTTTTTTTTTTCTTAACTTTAGTACACTTTAAAGGTACTCAATTAATTCCTACAAGTGCCTAAAAAGCAATAAAAATAGGAAAGATAATTAAAAAGTTATGTGAATAATATGTGAGGTGTTTGCATTGAGCGTGAACCAATCCATTTGGTTTTTTTACCATTTTGACCTTAGAGTGATTGTCTTGGCTTCTTGGGATGCTTTCCCATGATGTAATAGAGCATAATCTCAAAATATATAACATATTCTGTAAAATATCCAAACAAGTTGAACACCAAATAGTGTAGACTTTAAACAAACCTAGGGAAGTCAATTATTTAGGTGTTCCAATCTCCTCCTTTGGATATTTGTGATAAAACCCTTTGAGTACATCATAACTACTCCTATGAAAACAAATATATATCATATATAAAATTTCCTAACTACACACTTGAAGCCTAAAAACAGAAAAGTACATAAATCAACTATAGTACAGTATGCTTGCACAAAAATTCCTACACATAAGATACCATCTCATGAAATATCAAGTGATAAATATTCTACTCAAATTGTTCTAATCAAGAATTAAGTACTAACTATAATTACCATAAGATTTATTCTCTCCCCCTTTTGTCTCAAATAAACATACGAAAAATGATAAGAGAAATAACAAAAAATAACTATTAATATCACAATATTAACGGGTCTAATCATGTGTCGCTCATACGTCAAAGACTTTAAGAGTTGTCTTTTATAATTTATTAAACAGTAGTGTCCTAAAACCTTAGAGAGAAATATTAACAATACTATGACAGGAAAATATAATGGTAGTAGTTATAATCAATAATGCACAGACCTATGGCATTTCTAATAAATTCAAACCGAATATTATCGAAAGGTTTCGTTAGCAAGTCAGTAATTTGTTATTCAGTATTCACATATTCAATTAAAACTTCTTTCCTCTTGACAAGTTCATGTATAAAATGATGATTCATCTTGATACGTATGGTCCTGAAGTGTTCTACTAGCTTTTTCGATATGCTTATAACACTTTGATTGTCATACGTGAGAATCGTTTCGGTTTCAAAAATACCATATCATGCAACATTTGTTTTATTTATATAAGTTGCGCACAATAACTGGCAACCACAATGTACTCTACTTCGGTTGTCGATGGTGAGATATAATTCTTCTATTTACAGGTTCATCTTATTAAGTTATTACAAATATAGTAGAAACCACCAGAGGTGATTGTGCTATCATTGGTGGTCAAAGCCTGGTCAACATCGTTGTATCATACAACCGCACTCGTTGTATGTTTTATGTATTAAATACCATATTTAAGAGTGTGGTGTTAGGGGACCCAGATTGGTATTCGGGGAGAGTGGGATGCACAATATTTTGGGTGCATAAGGGAGGCATCGTGTGCTAATCCTCATGCATTATTAGCATGATATCTATGGAACACGATAGTGCTTGTCTATAGGCCCATTGTTTCCTCCTAAGGTTAGGCCTATGTGATTGTACCTCGGGAAAATGTTCGATACCATATCCAATTTGGTACGTATTCCCCTATTTAGGCCTAAGCCTATACTTCGTGCTACAGGATATTAGTTGTTCTGAGTCGCCAATTTATTTTATATAAAAATAAACAAAATGGGTAGGGTTAGCATTCTTGGGCTTACCCGAAGGCATGTTGAGGCCTGTGAATGATTTAGAAATTCTTAGTATAGATTCAGGGACCGGGTATCAAGTGGAAAACGTATTAGGCACCCCGCCAATTTTTTTATGCTTCCTAATCTATATACTTTTTTATCATATTTTACATTTATAATTACTTTTATTTTATTTTAGAACATGTTGAGAGACCTTAGTTTAAGAATTCCTGAAAACGTAGATGTATGCTTTGGTATAAAATTGTGTTAGTTAGAGGTTTGGGAACATCACTAAACCGATGTGAGTACACAAGGGTGCTTGTGTGAGACTATGTATTCAGGTAACGGATATATATATATATATATATATATATATATGGGTGCGAGAAGTCTCGACTTGAGTAACAAAAGGTCGTTAATGTGTGTATGCGTAATGAAATGCCATTTGTGTGTGAAAACACTTGTGCTTATTGTAACACCCCGCCCGCCCGGGGAGAGCGAACGGAGTGCCACTGCGATAAACTAAAATCAAATCCACAAAACACAAGGTATAGATCATCTAAAAACCCACAATATAAAAAATCCACTAATTTCAATCTTCAAATTAAATACAACAAAGTCTCTCAAAATAATACAACTATCTATCTCGAAAGAAAATAAATCGCCAATGCTCTATACATCAAAAATAAATACAAATCTTCTCATATGTGTGTATTCTCCAATAATCTTCCCAAAATAATTCACGCTAAATAAACAATCTCCAATTCCAATCCAAAGCGCCCAAAACCGCGCTAACTTGCCACTAAAAGAAAATATGGGGAAGTACACAATACGACAGGAAAGATTCTCAATAAATATTAGCGATGAATAAAACGTAACAATACGAGTACGAATATTCAAATCAAATGTGAATCACATAATTATTTACCAATATAATTTCTCAGCAACACATTAACCAAGTCATCAGGCCTCACCATACCGCGCCATACTTTATCAAGTAGCCGGAACAGAAATCTTGGCGGGTGTCCAACATCAGTGCCATATTAAAATCTCAAGACAATATGCCCAACACAATAATAATACCACATGAATCAAAATTAGATTCCAACAATAATTTTCAGATTCCAATTGAATTTAGCAATTCAAATATGAGTCAATAATCACATGAAGTCAAAGGGAATAACACTCGCGAGATTAAGGAGCATATTGTGTAAAATTCCATACCTTAAAGTCATCACATGAATCATCACATAATTTCAGCCTCGAAATCTAATCACACAATCACGTTCTTCTCGTGAAAATAATCAAATCTCGTTCTAGCCCAAACTCGAGAAAACACCAAATAAGCCTTCTAATCTAAGGTTGAAATCTTGAATAAGTTTGGGGCTATGGTTTGTATATCAAAGGGAGTAATTTTGGAGCGGTCTTCGCGTTGAAAAGTTTAAGAACAAGTGATTTGAAAATCCAAGCCACGAATTAGTTGTGATATATAAAGGATTAAGAGTTTGATTAAGAAAAGAGTATAATCAGATACAAACACTAAAAAAATTATTTTGAACGATCGGACCGTTAGAACTGGATGAAATTTTATAAAGAATTATCTGAAGACGAGAGGAGGCTGTCCAAAAAATTTCAGATCGATCGGACCGTTGAATATTTTTAAATATTTTTTTTTGCTAGAGAGTTTTATGTTTTGAGGACTCTTTAAGAGTTTTATGTTTTGAGGACTCTTATATATAATAAAAATTCAATTAAAACTCCATTTTAATTCCGATTCCAATTCTGTTTGAAAATTTATTTTTCAAATATAAAAACCAACACTTTAAATTATAAAATTTATAAAATCCAAAATTTTATTTTTCTTCGATTTTCAAAATTAATTTAAAAATTCCCATTTAAAAACTCTGGGTTGTTACACTTATGAGAGAATCCTCGGTATTGCAGATATGTACTTGTGTATCCACAAGAACAAAGTCTACGTAATTCCTGAAGTGACTTGTGCGTATGCGTTTGAGCATTCATTTGGATATGCAAGGGAAGTTGCGACTTGAGATGGTTTAATATCTTGTTTAATGTGTGAGAGGGGGTAAGAGATGATAGATGGAAGCATGTCTTTGTGGGAACTATATCGGTAGACGTATTATTGAGGCTTTTTTGCACGAGAAGGATTAGGTATTACTCCTATGTACTTGTGCTTTCACGAGATTAACTCCTACATAGTTTGGTTTTTTACGGTGATCTTCATGGAAAGGTTCCAACGTGATGTGTGTGCAAGTGTGAGGACTTGTCTTGAAAAGTGGAAAGCATGTTTGGGAGCCTAATATAGCTGTAGAATAGGAGTGGACCCAAAGTCACTGATATAGACCTTTATATTCCCCAATTCACTGATATAGACCTTCATGTTATTTTTCGAATGATAAGTACTTGGAGGAATTGTAGAATCTTTGATTTTGTTTGAAAATGTGAAAGATGTAATGTTTCAGACATCTTTCACAACTTGCAGGCACATGGATAGAGGGGAGGGGGTTATGTTAAGAATGTTTTGTTTTAGAGACAGGAGGTTGACTCTAATATTTTTTGGATATGAGTGGACTAAAAGTCGTTGCTAGAGATCTCAGTATCCCTTATTGAATGACCAAAATACCAGAGGTGTCGTTTGACCTCAGCCTAGTTCAAAGTGGTGAAGATGGTCATTTTAAGAGGGTAAGTGTTTGGACTAGAGATAAAAACATCCCTAAAGATAATACGATGAGAGATTATTATAAGGCTTGGGCCCATGAGTGTAGCTCCATATTGCACCTACGTTCTAGGGTGGTCCTGGGATTAAAGACAACGTTGTTCCAATCAGGAGGAATATTTATGGGAGAAGGCTACGAGATACCGGGCATAAACCATATTGCATTATGGTATTTGTAGAGAATAATCCTTTTTATAACATTTTTATTATGAGTCAGAGTGTTATGTTTGTATGTTAAAAGTACATAATCAAAGATAGGTGTTTGATAAGTATTCTAGGAAAACATAGATTTATGTATGTTGCCATTGATACGGGAATATTTACTCAGATAACGGTGCAGAGTATTCTGATTTTAAACTTTGGTTTTAGAAAAGACTTAGACTAATTTATGTAATGCCCAGACCCGAATTTATGGATTACCCGTGGTCAACCCGGTCCGACCTGAGCGTTAGGTGTGAAGTGAAATGAAACAACCTATATAATGTTGCTAATCCAGTTTTATTTTAGTTAATATTTAACTTGTTGATCATGCAATTACAATTTCAAATTGAACTACGTAAGGGACCTGTGGAAAGCATCCCCGAAATCCAAGCATATAGAGATACTAACGTAAAATAAAAGAGAGTACTTACCTGCGTAACGCTCACAAAATACGAAATCGCACCCAACCTATCGTAACAAAGACGATGGTGTGGGTCGAATGCATAGTGGGGCATATACAAAATGCAATATAGAATCGGACGGCATAAGGGAGCACTAACACGTTATACCTACAGCACATGCAACTACCTTATGTATACATAAATACATGTACTTAACATATGAAATCGTTTTTACTTCCAAAAATATTATTTATCCCGATTAATTAACCTTGATCTTGAAAAGAATTTCCACTTTCTTAGAACACATACATGGTTAAATACTTGAAATTGCTACACTTTATTTAACCGAAAACCATTCCTTTACCTACCCTTTCAACACACGTGAACACCGTGTTAAAAAAATACTTGTTTAACTTTTGAAACTCTTTCCCCGATACACCCTTGTGTTAATTATGGGTTAAACCTCTTACGTCACTTAACAACCCATTTAACCTTCCAAAATACACCAGTGATTTTGGATCTTTCACCCCAGGGCTTTGGTCCCTCCTTAATTATCCCGGTGTCATCCGAGACCTTGTTAATGTGTTTAATATTTTACAAATTTCCACAATATTCCACTTTTCCCTTTTTACCCGACCGAAGTCAAAATCCGGGGTTTCACCCCAATTTGTATTACACTTGGAAAAATCATAATTTCATGTCCTTTACACTTTAGCATTGACTTTATTTCAAAATCATGTTCGTTTAGGACCAATTCGTGTAACACCCTTTACAAAAAAATTATTTCATAGAAATGTTCCATTTTACATAAAATCATTTTTTACCATTTTGTTTCCAAACTTGTCTTTTTCTTCCAATTTCATATGTGTTTAATCGTCCAAAACATTATTACGTTATACACACCAACTTTCCAATGTTTTAACCCATTAACACTTACTCAACACGTTTTCTAACCATTTTTTCAAGTTAGACATTTCTTTACTTTCTTATTCAAGTAGTCCTATTACACTTAAAAGACTACTTTTATAAGAACATATCATTTCATTTTTATTTGAATTTCTAGTCTTATAACCTTACACTTATCACACTTTCAACCCTCTTTAGACACTTTAAAGACAAGAATTTTTACTTTTCGTATTTCATGTTTAAACCCAACAAAACCATCCTTAAACTTGTTTATATAACCATTATCAAAATACTACAAGTTGAAATGCATGAGAAGATGGATTTTAAATTCCAAAAATCCTAATAAATGGATTAAACACGTGATTTATTATCAAAATTCTAAACACTTGCAAAACATACACTTTCGGGACTAAAGGACATTATTATTTCTTAAAAACTCAAGCCAATGTCCCATTTTTATAAAATTTTCATTTTTGCAAAAATCAAACTTAGTTTACAAAATATCTTTAGCAAGAAAAAAATATAAATTTAAAACATTTTTATTCCATAAAGATGTTTAGCAACCAGCTTCTTGAAACATACCGTTTACATGAAATCCCCATTTATTTCAAGAAAACTTTGAAATATTTACTCATCATTTTTTTCCAACAAAACAACATTTTTCCAATATTTTTATTTCATAAAAATGTTTAATAACAATTCTACCAAAATCCATCATTTTATTCATATGAATTATACTCTTATAATCTAATCAACAAGACTACCAATATGTAAAAGGGTCTTAATACTAAGAGTAGAGTTTTCCAACATAGATGCAGCTTCAAACCATTGAGGAAGATGGTAACCTCCCACTTCCAAAGGTGGCCTTAAAGAGTTTGCCTTGCTTCACAAAGCTAGCCTCCATAAAAGCTCCATCAAAATCCACTTCAAGCTTCTCAAATAACCCATCTTCATCTTCTGTAAAAAACCCTAACAACACCTTAAAAATTCATAGCTCTACTCAACAATGGTGGAAATTGGTATGTATGGCTCAAATATGCTGGAATACATGTAACTAAGGTGGTACAAGGTGGAGGAATAGTGGTGGCATGGTGGTTGTGGTAGAGAAAGGTGGAGAAATGCACATAAATGGTGGAAGACCCACCCCCTCTCTCTCTCTCTTCTTCCAACTCTAAATCCCTAAACTGAACCCAAGAAAATCCTTATGAAATATCCCCAAACCTTCAAGTTCCATGTTTGTCCATCTGAGTGCACCAGAACTCGACACCTCATCAATACAAGGGCCCAGAATGTGACAGCGCACAAGGGTAACTAGAACTTAAAATTTCTTATGGGCTCGTTCGAACAAGAAGGGCCCCTCATTCGAACGAGAATGGATTCTAGTTCGACTGACCTTCGAACGAGCATGTTTAAATATTATAGTTGCATCTCATTCGAAACTCATTCTAACCTCGCTCGAATTCCAATTCTAACTACTTAGGATTCCTATTCGAACAACCTGAACTCGTTCGAAAGACCATTCCTGGATTTCTTCAATCTTTTTAATTTTAACCCATAAACTTCCATAATTCTCATTAAGCCTCCAGAACAGTCAAATAAGAATATAAACTCAGTCATAATGATTCAAATATCAGTGTCTTCACATTATTACAACTTATGCGGGGAAATAAATAAAAATATTGAAGTTGGGTATTACATTCTTCCCTCCTTAGGAAATTTTATCCCCAAAATTATCAATCCGTCAATCATTATGCTTATGGGGTTTACCAATTTCTACTACAAGTCATAGGAATCCTATAAGACAAAATCATCAAAGTCCTCGAATGCCAAGATAACATCATACCTCATCCACGGGCTTATCACCAAAGGGTTCATCATGCAACATGACCTAATGCCCACCCTCAAGCTAGTCATCAAATTCACCTACAGTCCTCAAGTCTCCGCTTCTCGATGATCATGCTTAGTCGAGTCCTAGGACTACCTTGGATAATACCCTAAGCTTATTGGTGCCCCAATCGGGAAACACCCTCTCGTGATCGATACTCACCCAAGAGTAAACCGCAACACCACTAATACCTGATTCATCATCAGGATTTTTCTTAAACCTTAGGACTACATACCCATCCATTTCACAAATTTTTGAATTATCCCAACCACACAAGTTCGTTTGACCTTAACACTAACCTCGTATCACTAGTCACTCGCGTTAATGGATAACACACCACCAACTCTCAAAACCATGCGTCTGACTAATACCCCTTTTATTGGATCCTCACATGAATATATAATCACTCCGGGTGCTAGCTAAGGAACACACGCTTGAGTATTGCACAATCCACTCACCGTGACAAACCACGCCTAGTGCTAGGCTTCCTCGAGTTCTAACATTCTATGATATCCTCAAGTCATCATCATTCCCTTCGTAACAAGAGCCCTTAATTTCCATATCGGCCAAATCCTTGGTCGCTACGCCTAAGGAAAGTTAATACTATGATCAACCGTGCGGTTGAAAGTGCATCCACCCATACACGGAGCTTAATGCAAACACAAGGATACTTTAGACAAAAGCGCACCCAGTTATCGAGCTGAATCGACCAAGCCAGGTGCCACAGCACACTATTAGGCCAAACTATGTCGTACCATATTGTGGTACATGTCCGGACTATCATAACCATGAGGAATACAATTCTCTATCATCGACACTACGGGAAACACAAGAATCAGAAGAGATAAATAATAGATTTGATGGAACCCCACTCACATATAACCGTGATGGTTTATAAAGGCGAACCCATGCCACATATTCGGAGTTTAAGTCCCATCCCGAACAAAATCAACGGATCCTAGTCTAGGCATGTGTCTTGGCTTGAGTCACCAATCATGAAGAACCTAACCATAACCCATTCATTTCCTAGAGAATGAAGTAACAAACGAACCTAATGTCCCCTTGGAAGTCAAACATTGAACTTTCCTCATTAAAAATAAGGTTTCCTTCTTATATCCTTGGCTAATATGAGCCACTCCCATCGATGAATGTCATCACCCTTGTCGACACCGACCTTATCCATCTCATTAGAGACGATGTCATCATCCTGACACACCTAGATCTTTGTCTTACTCTATCATACTATAATCGTACCCCGATGTCTCCTTAGGCAATACATGATTCGACGAAGCACTTATCCTATCATAGCTATTATCGTCACAATATTACTATTGCATATCCCTAAGTTCAATCCATATTTACTCCACGTAACGATCGACCACTCATCATTAACACCAAAAGGGTAATAATTAATACTCAATGTACACCCTCGAATCCACACGAGTCAAAAAAATAACCCAAGGTCTAAACGTTCTTCCACTAGTGTTATTATAATGTATTCTATCGACTCACGTCGATACACTCCTACTTTAACACTCTTTAATTCTGCTATATGCAATGCCTCCATCATAACATCGTTGGCCTTAGTCGTTAATGCATATCTTTGTATTTATCAAAGTTTGACATGATCCTCTCTACACCGATCTCCTCAAGATAATGAGTTTTATTCCCAATAACGATATGAATCTCAAATTCCACCTTAGAAGATTGCACTACCTATCTACATTAGACTTTGGCAACCTCACCCAAGGCCATATGAAGCGACTCCTTTGAACTTAGTCGATAGCCCGAGGTCATCACCCAATTTTCCACATCATGTCACCGGATACAATGCATTCCATAAAATCTAGCCTAACTGGTTCCCTAAGGTCACCAAGTATATCCAAGCAATTATCAACTAGGGCTATGTAACATGTCATCGACCACGATTTCCCCAAAGGGATTTTTCCGTATGATTTCTCAATTCTCACCTCAACGATTGCTACCCACTCATCCAAATATAAATCTAAAAATTCTTTAACATGGTAAGTCATAACCATCGGACACCTCAGGGCATCACAATAAGTTGACCTTTCATCCCAAGGATACTTCAAGGACCTCTTTACTACAACTAATGTTATGTACCACGTGTTAAACCACAAGTTGACGCCACTATGGATTCTGGTAGGATACCGAACATTGTGTACAATCAGTACACCTCTAGGTCTACATTATCGATGTCACTAAAGATCCTATTCATCAAGTGTTGCATCATTCTTTCTAAACGGTCCCATATAGGCTACCTAGAGTTTTCTCCTATGTCACTGCATCTCATCATTGTTACACACGCGACATCTTTGCTATAAATAACTGTAACTTTAATCATAGCTTCAGCCAAAAATAACTAAGCCACTCACCCCCAAGGATAGCATCCTAACAACTGAAAGTGAGTGTAGTTATCCTCAAGCATTGACCCACACAATTTTACATACTCATCGAACTATTCACAAATAAGGGTATTACACCAAGGATCATATTTTCCTAATTACATAATCAATATTGATTACTCATAAGTGCCACGCCTAGAGACTATACACATTCTAATCCCAAATTGTCATTGCTTAATCACGGCACCCTAATTACCAATCTCCACAGTCGACTTTACACAATTCATGCCGACTGCCCAATGGGAGTCATCACACTCCATTAACATCTCAAATCATCACACTCTATTAACATCTCAAAATACTCTATGTCATCAATGGCTGGAACACAAGAACCTCACACTAAAACCATGGTGTCATCACTATCAACTTGTGAGGACACCCGTAAATTATTAACATATCTAATCAGAAGCGCAGAAGCAATTAATAACAATCAACTTGATCGTATGCCACTTATCACTAACTCATTTGTCATGCTATCCTCTTTGACTTCACCGTCGAGGACACGAACCAAAACCATCACCAAAACTATCATGACCAACCCAAACCAACACCGATGTCGAAATATCCACTACTGACCTCATCCATGTCAGTCCCTAAAGGAATATTAAACCTAGAGCTCTGATACCATTTGTAACGCTCTGGCCCAAATTTATGGATTACCCCTGGTCAACCTGGTCCGACCTGAGCTTTAGGTATGAAGTGTAATGAAACAACCTATATAATGTTGTCAATCCAAATTTATTTTAGTTAACGTTTTACTTATGTTGCATGTGATTCAAATTTCAAATTGAACTACGTGAGGGAGGGATCCATGGGAAGCATCCACGAAATCCAAGCATACAAAGATACTAACGTAAAATTAAAGAGAGTACTTACCTTTATAACTCTCTTAAAATACGAAGCCACGCTCTACCTGCCGTAACAAAGATGAGGGTGTGAGCCGAATGCTCAGTGGAACATATACAAAATTCAATATAGAATCGAACGGTAGAATAGAGACTCTAACACATTATACCTACGTCCACATGCAATTACCTTATGTATACATACATGTACTTAATGCATGCAACCGTTTTTACTTCAAAAACGTTATTTATCCCGATTAATTAACCTTAATCTTATAAAGAACTTTATATTTCTTATCCTGACACTTATCCCTCTATTTAATACACACACGGTTAAATACTTGAAATAACTACACTTTATTTAACCGAAAACCATTCCTTTATCGAAATTACCCTTTTCATTTAAACCAATCCACATTAATATATACATTGAAGATCACCCATTCAACACACACAAACACCGTGCTAGAAAATACTTATTTGACCTTTGAAACTCTTTCCCAAATACTTCCTTGTATTAATTATGGGTTAAATCTCTTAGGTTACTTAACGACCCATTTAACAACTATAATTTACACTTCCTTTTCCTTATGTACATTAATCAATTATCACATTACTAGTCCATTTAATCTTTTGCCGGAACATTTATTAATTAATTCAAGTTAGCTAGTCTTTACACATTTTTAGCACACAACCTATGTCTTGACAATTTCCATATTCCTTTATCTTTTTTTAGGAATTTCCCAATAACCGTGTACTTTAACAGGCTCCACACCATCGGCGATGCCACCATATGCTCTGGCCAGTGATTTTGAGCCTTTCACCCCAGGGCTCCAGGCCCTCCTTGAGTATTCAGGTGTCATCCGAGTCCTTATTAATGTGTTTAACATTTTGCAAATGTCCACAATATTCTACTTTTCCCTTTTTACCCGCCCGAAGCCAAAATCTGGGGTTTCACCCCAACTTGTATTACACTTGGAAAAACCATCATTTCATTCCCTTTACAATTTAGCATTGACTTTATTGCAAAATCAGGTTCGTTTAGAACCAATTCGTGTAACACCCTTTTTAACATTTTTATTTTGTAAAAATGTTCCACTTTACGTAAAATTACCATTTTACCCTTTTGTTTCCACACTTATCTTCTTCTTTCAATTTTATAAGTGTTCAATCTTCCAAAACATTGTTACGTTATACACACGAATTTCCCAGTGTTTTAACCCATTAACGTTTATTCAACACCTTTTTTAATCATTTTTTTAAGTTAGACTTTTATTTACTTTCTTATTCAAGTATAACTATTATACTTAGAGAATACATTTATAAGAACATACCATTTTCTTTTTATTAGCATTTGTAGTCTTATAACCTTACACTTATCACACTTTCAATCCTCTTTACACACTTTAAAGACTAGAATTTTTACTTTTCATGTTTAAACCCAACAAAACCATCCCTAAACTTCTTTATATACCCATTATCAAAATACTACAAGTTTACATGCATGACAAGATGGATTTTAAATTCCAAAAATCCTATTAAATAGGTTAAGCACGTGATTTATTCTCAAAATTACTAACACTTGAAAAACATACCCTTTCAAGACTAAAGGACATTACTATTTCTTAAAAACTCAATCCAGTGTCCCATTTTTATAAAATCTTCATTTTTGCAAGAAATTGAACTTAGTTTACCAAATATCTTTAGCAAGATAAAAATATGTATATTTAAAACGGTTTTATTTAATAAAAATGTTTAGCACCCAACTTTTTGAAACATGTCATTTACATGAAAATTCCCATTTATTTCAAGAATACTTTGAAATATTTACTCATCATTTATTTCCAACAAAACAACATTTTTATTTCATGAAAATGTTAATACCAATTCTACTAAACCCATCATTTTATTCATATGCATCCTACTCTTATAATCTAATCAATAGCACTACTAACATGCAAAAGAGTCTTAATACTAAGTGTAGAGTTTTCCACCTCAAGTGTATCTTCAAACCATTGAGGAAGATAACAACCTCTCACCTCTAATGGTGGCCTTAAAGAGGTTGTCTTTCTCCACAAAGCTACCCTCCATGAAAGCTCCATCAAAACCCTCTTTAAGCTTCTCAAATCACCATCTTCATAACAACACCTACAAAATCCATAGCTCCACTCAACAATGGCGGAAATGGGTATATATGGCTCAATTATGGCGGAATAAATGTATCTAAGGTGATACAAGGTGGAGGAATGGTGGTGGCATGGTGGTTTGTGGTATAGAGAGGCGGAGAAATTCATATAAATGGTGGAATACCCAACCCTCTCTTTCTCTTCTTCCAACTCTAAATCCCCCAAATGAACCCAAACAAAGCCTTATAAAATAACGCCAAACCTTCAAATCCCATTTTTTTCCATATGGGTGCACCAAAACTCGACACCTCGTCAATCTAAGGGCCCATGAGACAGCGCACAAGGGTAAATCAAACTTTAAATTTTTGATGCACTCATTCGAATGAGAAGGGTCTTTCATTCGAACGAGAATGTCTTTTAGTTCAAACTAGACTTTAAACGACCTTTGAATGAGCCTGCTCAGCTATTACAGTCGCATCTCATTCGAACCTTGCTCGATCTCCACTTCTAACTACTTGGGATTCTCGTTCGAACGACCCTTCCTGAATTTCTTCAATCATTTCAATTTTAACCCACAAACTTCCAATAATTCTCATCAATCCTCCAAAATAATTAAATAAGAATATAAACTTAATCATGATTATCTAAACCTTAATGTCTTCATATTATTACAAATCATGCAGGGAAATAAATAAAATATTGGGTGGGGTATTACAACTTAGTTGAAGGACACTATCCTCAAAACGGTTTGAAAATTATGTTTTTGTGTTGTACTTAGTTATGCCGTTTTGATTCGCATTATTTGACATATGAATATGCCATTGAGCTCAACAAACATAAATATTGGAGAAAACTAGGCTGTAATTTATAGACACTCTAAAATACATACTCGGTCCCCTAATGGGGGAGAACTATATTACTATAAAAATATGTACGTTTTTATATCCCAATATTTTTTTCAGACATAAACCTAGTCTTTCGTTCAGAATATTTATCCGTGGAGTGTGGGCCAAGTGTTTTCCAAAGGAGTGTCCCTTATTAAGTGGCACCGTCTAACAGAGGTTCATTTTGAAGGACTCGTCTTTGAGGGATTATGGACTTTTTGAAAATTCAGAACTTCTCTTGGGATTTTGTACTGAACTCGAGATTCTTTGATGCTAGGGATTGAAGAAAGTTATAAAATGGAATCAATTTTAGGGTTTGGGGGTGTCTTTTCCAATAGGTGGGACCCCTTTTATAACAACCATACATTATTAATCAACCATGTCGTTGAAGGATCAATCAATCGTACAGTCAATATTTTGGGATAAGTGGCGTTGTGGGTAGGATTTTATGGGGCATATGTCCTGAATATATCATCCGCGCAGTTGATAAGGAATTTGGGTAATAATTACAAGTTCATATTCAGTCGTGCAGTTGATTGATCATGCGTGCGGTTTAAGTGAGCTTTTACAACACATTTGAATGCTTGGCTTCAGTTGGGTTTTTGAAGTTGGTGTTCAATTTGATGTTTTTTTGTTTATTTAGGTTTATGGATGTTATTTATCGAAATATCAGTTGAAAAAATCATAGGAAAATTCCTGGATCACTCGGTAAGAATGTGGAGAAGAACCAAAACAGATGGTTCCGCCTATTTTGGTTGACATGGAAAATAGTTATTTTAGTTCATTTTTAACTTTTGTGGTGTTTGATTTCAAATACATTATGCAGAAATGATGGCCATAAATGAGAAAAGTGTTTCATAGTTTTATTATTTTCAATGGAAAATATTTCTTACCTAAATCCGAAAGAATTGATTGCCATGTGAAACTCTAAAGCTATCGCCATATCACTCCCTTCTTTTTCCACTAATTTTTCAACTTTTTTTCTAACTTTGTCAAACATACCCTTATTTTTTTCTCAAGAACCAATGATACATATGAATGAACATGGTTTCAGTTTCTTCTAATTGTTAATGGAGGTCACTTTGAAAGTTACTGGGGTTCGTTATCACTTTTTACTTCATTTCTCTAGTCTTATGCCTCGTGAGTCGTCTACTATTGTTTTGGAAACTCAATATTGGTATACTTGGAAAAGAACAATTCGATCCGAGCTCTTGGAATTGGAATAAGTTTGGAAGCGGATTACGAAATCTTGGTGATCTTCTCTATGTAACGAATGGGGAGTCTGCTTTAAAATCATTCGCCCTGCACCCACCCCCCGAGTATATGCTTCAACAGGAATCACATAAGGTTAGATTAGAAACCTATGGTAAAATTCCCTTCGATAACCCAGTTGATAAAGTATATTACATAGTCTGTTTTAGGGATTGGTGACTTACCCATTCAGTGACTTTGGCACTATACGTTCCAAAATAAGTACTGTTATGTCAAGTGAATTCAATATTAAATAATAGATACCTATTGCCATTCCAGTTAGACTCAAGAAAGAAGATGAATTGGTAGCGATCCAAGGGATAAAACTCTATACCTCAAATAAGCACTCGTCCCTGCACCCAAAAAAGCAAGTATACCTGAAGGAACAGGTATAACAAAAGTCAAAGAAGGACCAATTCGTAATAGTTTTTCAATATTTATTCTATCTTTCTTTATGAATTTTTATAATCTATGAAAAAAATATAAAATAAAATAATAAAATAAGATAAAGGACAATACTCTAAAGATAATAAACTCATTGTTACGTTTCCACATCAAAGTAAAATCTAGTACTTAGTTCTTTTTTCTTTCATTTAATGCTTATTGGTGTTCCAAATGTACATCCCAAGTCGAGGACTCACAGAAATACCTCGGGCGGTGCCACAATAGGTTCGACATATGATAATGTGTTAAACTACTTCAACAAGTATGCGCATGAGATATCCAGCATCTGAGGTTTGTACAGCAGTATCCAAAACCCTCTTCCACACTCCATATATCAACAAATATTATATTCTATTAAAAATATTCCTTCGCATAAATTTCTTTGAATGGGTAATCAATCATTTTTCCTCGGTACTAATAATACAAATAAGTCATATATTTGATGCCCCAAATCACTTCTCCTAAAAGGGTTTATGCCTTATTGATGCGAATGGGTCTCTATCGTATCGAACTTCCCCAAAATTAGGGTCTTTATGTTGTATCTCTTGTGATTTTGGGGTGCTATTATCTGAAAATATAGATATTTATTAAGGATCGAGGTGTCTACAGAGGTGGTCAACGGGGAGTGTGCACTTATCGATACACTTCGTCGATATTTGGATTTATATGGGAGGGCCTACATATTTCATTAATGATTTGTAGCGTAAGAAAATGTATCCATCGGTGAAATTTTTATTTTTTAGAATTTTTTGAATTTTTTTCAAGATTCATCCATGCGGCTTAACTTGGAAAACAAGAGTGATGGGACCAACCGTGCAGTTGATGAGGCCTTTAACCGTGCTATTAATATTGGGTTTAACCGTATGGTTAATCATCTCGCAAAAAAATTCCTTTAAAAGGAAGAAAATCAACTTTGAGTGGAAGTTTTTTAAACAAATTTTAGCGACACTTTCCCTTTTCCATTTCTAAAGTCTCCGTGTGGGATATCTTACTTTTTTTGATAATGGATACTGGAGGTGGCTTGAGTTTTAGCATAGCCGATTCCCCTTCATACTTTTCCTGGTGGGAAGTGTAAGCCTCTGCCTTTGTACTTTTAGTTTTGGTGAACGTTGATGAAGTGACGTCGTTGTCTATTAGGAGTTTTTTCCATATCCATCGATTATTTGTATGGGACATATACCAAATAGTTCCTCGGACATTTTTTAATATTCATTTAGTCCAAACTTTTTTATTTTGCCTCAAAAAATCCTTTGCCACATATTTTGGAGAGGGAGTGCCGCTGGCGCGGACCTCTAAAAATAAGAGGATATTGAGTGCTTGAGGGACTAAATGGGTTAAACTAAAAATATGTGTCCTTTTTAAAAAATATATATTTATAGTAGGGACTATTTAATAATTGACTCTTATTTGTATTAACAATAAAGATATGTGTACCCCCAAAATATACCTCCATCCATACCCTTTGTTTTAAATATTTATACCTTGTTGTTGTGGGTTCCGTCAAGGCATAGAGTACAACTTGCTATTGCTTTATCTTATTAGGGATACAAAATGAGGGTATAAAATGGGGGTCACCGTAGTAATACCCTTGTATTAATCCTCTATTCCTTCCCATGATGTCATAAACTTTTACAGTAGTTCTACATGTCAAGGATCAATTTGTTTATATCCATTAATGTGGGTCCACGTTCAAATGGTGGTGTCGGCTCTTGACTCGGATTTTTTCACTAATGACATGTGTTTTTGGAAAATTACTTTTTTAGTGCATTTTCTGAATTCTTATTGTGCTTCTTTAAATAACTTTTTGTGTTATTTTTCAGTAAGTGGTGGTTGATGCAACCCAATTAGGGAAATCTTAACTCATTTATCTTCCAACCACCTAGCTCTACACAAGTTGGTTGTTAAGGTTTCTGCAGGAAGGAACACAAGTTGGTTGCTGAGTACAAGAGCAATTGGTTCTTCCCACCTGACGGGTTCTTTTCCATCTGGTGTTCGTACGGGGATGACGAACCCAAGGACTTCTGATGGTTCCTATATTAGTGGTTGTTCGGGGAAGAGGCAGTTCATGTGATGAGTTAATTGGATGGTGTTTTGGGGATTTACTTTTGGGGTGAGTTTGATATACTCCAAAAAAAGCATTTTTTTACTTTTTCTTGGATACTTAAGGGAAGATTTGTTTTTATTGTATATTTCTCTGATAGGAACACGAGGAATCCTCTAAATATCCTTTTATTATAAGATGATTCTCGTCTCATCATGTTTATAAATAAATGAGTTTTCTTTTTATGGAAGCTTTTTATTGTGGTTTGTTTGAAAAAGGGTCATGGAAATGTATTTTTTATGTTCTTATGTAAGGCTATATTGTCAATTGAGTAAATTTATTTGTAATTGGCATAATTCCGGACAAAACTATTTTGAGTCATAGGTTAGAGTTTGAGTGCGTGATCCCATTAAGCCTATGACGTTAAGTGTTTAAAACATTGTGGTCAATCTTCAAAGATATATCGGTCCAAGTTTTAGCATCATTCGTCTTCACACGCTTACCAACGATCTCTCTGGTATGAATGCATAATGGATTATGCGACTTTGTATTTTTAAGGATGTATAAATTTTGCTTAAAAATATTTTGGAACTTAAGTTTATTTTTTAGAAAAAATTTGTTTCTGAGTTTAAACGAAATAAACTCGTTAGAACGAAAATATGGTTTTCGTTCGAAACAGGGTTCAAACGAACTTCCACAATGACCCGCTGTTGGAATTCATTAGAAGGTCATTTGAAGCTAGTTTAAATGAGAATGTAATCTTGTTGAAACAAAGTTTGTTTTTTCTTCAAACGAGATGTGTTTCTCGTTCGAATGATCTTGGTTTTCGTTCGAACGAAATTTATCGCCTCAAAATTTGTGTTTTCCTATGTAAGGTGTTTTAGACTCAGAAAACTCAAGAACTCTTCGCAAAAAATGTTTCTTCACCTTTTTGTAAAAGTTCCCAACTAAAAGATACATCCTTTACATTTCAAGATCCAAGTTTCATATTCTATATGTTTTGAGGTCTTGGTTGGCATTACTGTTTGCTTCTTTCATCTAGAAAGAACTCGATTCGTGAGATGGAGTCCGTACATATCATTTAGTGTGAGATAATTACTGAGGCAACATCGGTGGATACCAAGGCCTGCGTGGACTCATATGTTATACAACTTACGTGGGTGGACTCATGCATTGCACTGTGGAGGAGAGGTTAAAGATAGAAGAGTGTCAAGGCTTGTGGGTGATCGAGTCATTGAGTAAGTCTATTGTCTACTCTTTGTAATACTATATTATAGTGATTTGTCTGGCCTGGTCGTCTGAAGTTTTTTCCTTAATGGTTTTCTCGTACACCGGCATCTTGTGGTTATGCTTCTTTTAATTATATCTGCTTGTCCCCATAGATGCATGCTATAGGGTTAAAAAGATAAAAATTTGGCAAATTAAGTTTCCCACAAGATTGGTTTTAAACTAGTGCAAATTAAAATTGAGAAAATTTTGAAAAATATTTCTTTTGCCTAAAGAACACACTGTAGGGTCGTTTCAAATTGGTATCATAGCTAGAACACTCAATTTTTTTGTTTTGATTCCCCTATCTTTAGGTATGAATTTCAGAGGTTTTGATGGTTTTAGAACCCCTATGTTTGATGGATTGAACTACGTATAATGGAAAATGTGTATGAAGTCAGCACTTAAGGCTATAGATGAGAGGGTGTGGTGAGTTGTTGTTAAAGTGTGGACACCATAGTCACGAGAGAGGGAGAGGTTATTCTCTTAAAACCTGTAGAGTCATGGACTGATGCTGAGCATAAATTGTCACAGTATAATTCTAAAGTTTTAAATGCTCTATTTTGTTTTGTCTCCTTAGAGGAATTCGTCTGTATTATAACGTGTGAGATGTCAAAAGAGGCTTGGGATATACTCTAAACCCATGAAGGTACAAATACTGTTAAGGCTTCCAAACTCCAAAACCTCACCAATCAGTTTAAAACCATTAGGATATTGGAGAGTGATTCATTTGATGATTCTATGTTATATTATCAGACATAGTTAACTCGTCCTTTAACTTGGGAGAGAAGATGCCTGACAATTGAGTTATCAAGAAAATATTAAGGTCGTTGCCCAAAAGATTTAATCCGATGGTGACCATTTTGAATTCTTTGGGTGATTTTAACTCTACGAAACTTGAAGAGCTTGTAGGTGACTTACAAACTTATGAGCTTGATATATTTCCCTCCATGCCTGGGAAGAAGTAAGGAAAAGGCATTTATTTGAAATCCCAGAAGTAGGATACACCTGTTTCGGATGATGAGTCTGACATTGAGTCCGAAGATGTGGCTATGTTAGTAAAGAAGTTCAAGAAATTTCTCAAATTTTGAAAGAAATTGAAAGATGCAAAAAGGTTTCAGAAAGACAAGAACAAAAGTACCAATCACATCTCTAAGAACCGTAGTAAAAATGTTAAAAGGGATGAGTTAAAAATATGCTCTGGTTGTGAGGGTTGTGGCCATAGGGTAGCTGAGTTCACTACTAAACCAAGGAAGGAGGGCAAGAAACCTAGATCCTATAATGCCACCCTTAGTGATAGTGATTCGAAAGAATGAAACAATTACTCCATTGAACGCAACTATATCGCGTTTATGGCAAGTTATGTAAGTGTTGACACAAATTCTTCTCATTAAGATATTCCTTCGTATGATACATTGGAGGCCAAAGTTTGTGAAACTTAAGTAAGTTATGGTCGAGAGAGTGGATATGATAGTGGGGGTGATAAAGAGGTGAAGGAGAGTGAGCTACAAGTTGCCTTTTGTGAATTATACAAGGAAACTTTGAAGGTGAAGAAGTCTAACTTGAATTTGGAAGCTAGGTTGAAAGAATGTGCTACATAGGAAATGATAATAGTGCATTGATTAAGGATCTTAGGGCACATGAGAGGACTCTTAGAAAGAAGCTAGAGTATTTTGAAGGTGAGAGAGATAGTCTTCGTGGTTTGATGGAGGCTATAAATAAGGAGCTTCTAGAGTTTGAGGAGTCTAGGCATTTAATCGAGTCTATGATAGTTGAGCTTGAGGAAAGATTAAGAGATTCAAGTAAAGTCAAATTTGATTTGGAATCTAGGTCGGATAAGTTAGACAAAATGTTAGGCAACGTCCAAATTAAAGATGACAAGAGTGGAATTGGCTTCGATGAACGTATTGCTCCCATTTCTAAAGCCAATAACATATATTTAAGAAATTTGACTAGGAACGTTAGGAAAGGTCAACCTTTAGGTAACACTCCTCGCCATATTTACACGTGCACTCATTGCAGTAGGAAGGGTCACCTTGAACGGTTTTGCTATGATCTTAAGAACGCTCCTAGGAAGCCTAAGAATAGAGTCCCGACGGTTCCTAAAATCCCTAAGCATCATTTTACACCTACTTAGGTTAGGAAATCGGATTTAGAGGCTCTACGTAATAGACTCATTGATTCTCGATTGCTTGCACATGTTTCCTCCCTTGCCAGATCTAATGGTTAATTGTGTTAGCAGTGTTTGCCATACTCTAGTTGCGCTTCTTGACATATTCTCACTAGTATTATGACTTGTGTACTCTTTTGGATTTTTATTTTTTCTTTTATTGAGTCATATTGGAAAAATACAAAAAGATTTTATTTTTGATAAATTTTTGAAAAAATACAAAAAGATTTGTATTTGAAAATTTTATAAAAACACAAAAAGATTTTCATTTTTTGTGTGTTTTAGTTTACACTTATGGTATGGCATATTGGTGTGCTTGAATCCCCTTCACTGCGCATCTTCCATGTGTCTAGGACATTTGGTTATGACTTTTGATACCTAGAATGATCTTAATCGTGTTTTTTTGTGGAGTTATTTCGAACTTGACTGGCTTTATGGATTCGGCTGTGTATATGGCTCCGCAGATACATGCACGAGTTCTTTGAACGTTTTACTTCACATATACATTTGAGTTAGGTGAGATGTTCTCCCATTAATTTTGTCATCCACACACATTTGTGACTATGGGTAAGTTGTACATGTAAGAACCGTTGCTTTTGATCATTATTTAATCAAATTAAGAATTATGAGTGTGCACGGGAAAGGGCTACGAAAGGAGAAAATCTACTTTGTGGGAAATCCATCGTTGGCTAATAAAACATTAAAGGCAATAAAAAGAGAAAAAATTACAAAATAAGATCCAACTTAATTTAGTTTGATCATTCAACAAAAATAACTTCAAAAGAAATGTGAATAATAGAGAAAATATAAATGTTTGTCTTTTGAAGGAGTTTAATTAAAAATCAACAGGTTTGCACAATGAATCCTAGTTTTCTCATTCGTGTCATGAAGCTATTGATTTATAGAATCGTCAAAATCTAGGCTTATATGCATCGTGTTTATTTGTTCATTAAGTTCAAGATATATATTGTCATTTAAGGCTAAATCATAGTTTTGATTAAAGTTTGCGGTCAATTAGATCTTCTTGAACGTATTTAAGTGTTTGGGTCATAATTCATTCGCTTAAGTTCATGACCCTTCACTCAATTTCATATGTTTAGGAACATCGATACCATGCTACCACGTAAAGATTACTTTTTGTGTCATAAAATGTCTTCATCTTTGGTCATTTTTTGTGTGTCTTAGGGTTTACCTCTGCCAGGGTTTTTGGACATTTTTTAGAGGAATTCGATTTTTTGTGTTCGTTAGAATGAAACTGAGTCTTGTTTGAACAAGTGGAAGATCTCGTTTGATCTCTGCTTCAAACGAGAACCCAACGATGGACCATTGTTTCAATCTGTTAAATGCTCATTCGAAGGAAGATCAAACGACATCTCTTCTTCATTCGAATAACATCTATGTTTCGTCCAAACGAGTTGCGTGTTTCGTTCTAACGAGCCTTATTGTGGTTCAAACGATCGTTATAATCAATTTAAGAGTTTGACTTATCAGTTCTTAGCCGTTTTAACCCCTTTTCCTCTTCGGCACCTAATTAGGCACATATTCTTCACATTTATCCCCTTAATTTCGGTATTTTTATGATTCCGTGTAGTGTATTTAGCTTGGATTTGTCTCTTATTTATGCTACTAACCTTTTTTGGCAAGTATTTCGTGTTTTGTGTATTTCTCATGTGTTTTACAGGTATTTCATGCAAGTTAGTGCGAAGGAGAACTCAAAACAGTGAAAGAAACCAAGAAATGGAGAGTTGAAGGGCATTTTCGTAATTTTTCAGCCTTAGTCCGGAGGTGGGGCCAACTAGAAAGTTTAAGAGCTCTAAATTACAAGAATACTGGAAAAAACGTCACCCCAATCCGAGCTACGGTGAAGAAGTTATGCCCATTTAAAGTTGGAGAGAGAAAGTCAAAAGTTGAAATTAATTCTGGAAGCTGAAGAGTCAAAACTCTTGAAATTTCTTCTTTAATTCGTTTTTATTAGTTGTAAAACGTGAAGAGGCATGGGAAGAGTCTCATTTAGGTATATTAAAAGGGAAAAACGTGTAGAGGCATGAAAAATGTCATTTTTGAGTGCTATAAAAGACCAAGCTCTACCTCATTTTCAAAGGGGAGTTGAATTCTAGAGAGAGGGAGTCAAATTCTAGAGAGTAGAATAGAATTCTAGAGAGAGAATTAGATTTTAGAGAGTCTTTTTGTAAGTTTGAAGAAGAAGAATTTTTCTTGATTCAAGTTCATCCCTTTTCCCTATTGCTGAATTCAAGTAAAATCTTTCCATTCTCTAGTTTTATTATTTGCAATTTACTTACAATGCCTTGTGGATCCATATTTTTACATATGAATTTGTTCGTTAATCAAATCATGAGTAGCTAAATTCCCAAGGGTTGGGGTACATGAACTCAATCCAAGGCAAATTATTTATGTAGAAAATAGATGTTAAATTAAAATATTGATTGAATCGTGAAAGAAACTCATAGAAACATTGTCAATCTTTTAATCTCTCTTGCCCTAGGTACTTGAGATGTTTAAGAACGCTTTGCGAGTATGATTTATCATTCACCGCTTTATAGTTACCTTTGATTTCGTATGGTGCGGGCTTGAACCTCATATACGTAATGCTTAGAATCTATAAAGACTGGATCTAGTCAATAGTTTTAATTTACAATTCTATTATTCTATAGGATAATTTGTTAAGGATTGAGGGATTGTACCCTACCCTATTTTCTCCCATTTGTCAGATCTAAATCTTTTTACAATTTTCAGTCTGTTTCTTTTAAGTAAAGTTTTTAATTCATTAGAAAGTTTCCCAATCTTTAATCATCTTTTTGTTTCTTTTAAGAAATCATTTCAAGGTTTAGTAATTTTTCTTGTTACTGTTTGGCAATTTCGATCCCTGTGAAGACGATCCCGACTTACCGGGTTATTACTTGAGCGACAAGGCTTGCACTTGAGCCTAGATAAATACGCACTTTTAAGACAAATATTAAGTCGCGTCAAGTTTTTGGCGCCGTTGCCGGGGATTGAAATTGTTAAATTTTCAAGAAAGTTATTTTTATCTACAAGTGATTTAAAAAATAAAAAAAAAATTAATTTCATCTCTTATGTGCTTATATGCAGAATTTATCTCCCACCCAAGTTCACCAAAATACTATTGCCGAAGCCAGTTCTGAAAATTCTGAGTCTCCTCGTTTTTGGGTTCCACCTCCTTCGCCTAATAATGCCATCACAAGTCGTTCTTTGAGTCAAATCCTGAGTGAGAATTCTGAACCTTTCGGTAGCGATATGTCAGATCATGGTAGTGTCGGTGTTGGTGCGGGAGAGGATGATGTACCATATCAACCCATGAAAGATCTTTTATTTCTGGAGAGAACTGTTACCCCTGGTTGCATTTTACTCCCGTATAATGCCGGTCAGTTCCACTTTCGGAATGGAATGATCCAAATTCTTCCTACATTTCATGGGATGGATTCGGAAAAACCATATCTCCATATTCGAGAATTCGAAGATACGTGTGAGACATTTGGAGACCAAGCTTGTCCACAAGAGGTAATCCGGTTGAAGATCTTTCCTTTTTCCTTAAAGGATAAAGCTAAAACTTGGTTATGGTCATTGCCCCCAAATTCTGTTTTATCCTGAAGAGATATGCAAAACAAGTTTATCTCCAAATTTTTTCCACAACACAAAACCAATTCTGTTAAAGCCCAAATCCAAGCTTTTCGTCAAAATGAGAATGAGGCTTTTGATAAGTGTTGGGAGAGATATCAGGAGTTAGTTAATGCGTTCCCCCATCATGGTTTTGAACCTCATCATCTGATTTCATTTTTTCATCAAGCCCTTACTGTAGCGTCTAAACAACTTGTTCAAACCATGTGTGAGAAACCTTTTTGGGAATTAAGTACGAGCGATGCTGAGGCTCATTTGAAATATGTGGCAGAAACTACCCAAGCCTGGGATACTTCTGATCCCAATAGTCAAAATAGAAATCGACAAGTGTCCAACTTGCCTGCTGCGTTCGGTATTTATCACTTGGACAAGGACACTTTGTTGGATCGAAAATTTGACCAATTGGAGAAGAATTTCAGAGATATGCTTGAAGTGCGATTGAGAGATGTGTTTGGACCCGTACAAGCCGGAAAGGAGAAAGTGTGTGCTATTTGTAATGCGGGTAATTCTACCGAAGGATGTCCTACCATACCTGCATACAAGGCAATGTACACTGAACAGGTTGAAGCAATAGGAGGGTTTCGAGGAAATTATAATGAACAACAAGGGAATGCATATAATCAATCGTGGAGGAATCCTGGGTTCAATTATGGACAACCCTAAGGTGGGATGGTTCCTAACCCACATATGACCCTACCACCACCTCCTCAATTTCAGCAAGTGGATCCTCCAATGCCAAATCCGATGCAGGTACCACCTCCTGGTCCTTATGTTGCTCCACCGAGGCGATCTCTTGAGGATAACTTAAATTACCTCATCCAATCTCAAAAGGAGACAAGTGCTAAGTATGATCGAATGTGCAATGACATATATACTAGCATCTCAAGGTTGCAAACTGCATCGAATGTCCAAGAGAAGGGAAAATTTCCTGCTCAAAGCCAACGACCTTCCGAAGGACAAACCAGTGTTAGCACTACATCCCACGACCATCGAGAGCAATGTAGCACTATTACCACTCTACGTAGTGGGAAAGTAGTTGATTTGTCACCTCCCTCACGCACTGCATCTAAAGATAAAGAGGTTTCGCCCGGCACAAGAGAGGCCGAAGATGCCCCTTTAATTGAGAGTGAGGAGGAGGAAAACACTAGTGGACCCAAGGCCATCACCCCCACCGCTGCCCCATACCCTCAAAGATTGGTCTCTCACTCCAAAACGACCTCCCGTGATGAAGTTCTGGAAGTCCTTAAGCAAGTAAAAGTCAATTTACCTTTTCTTGAGACTATACAGAGAATTCCCGCGTATGCTAAGTTTATTAAGGACTTACTCACGGTGAAACGCAAGCTAAAAGTAAACCATAACGTCTCTTTAGCCCAAAATGTCAGCGCAGTCTTGTCAAGTGACTTTCCATTAAAATATAAAGATCCGGGTGCACCCACTATTTCATGTATCATGGGGAAGAACCGAATCGAGAGAGTTCTAATAAATCTAGGGGCGAGTGTTAACATTATGCCCTATTCCATCTATAGGAAACTAGAACTGGGGGCCCTGAAGCCCACAAATATGACTCTCCAGCTCGCGGATCGTTCTGTGAAGTTTCCTCGGGGAATTGTTGAGGATGTGATTGTTCAAATAGACACTTTCTACGTCCCGGTGGATTTTGTCATTTGGGAAGAAGAGCCATCTGTTCTCCCAAGTAATCATGTTCCCGTTATCCTTGGCCGTCCATTTTTAGCTACTGCTAATGCTCTTATCAATACCCGAAGTGGGCGTATGCAATTAACTTTCGGGAACATGACCCTCGACACAAATATCTTTAATAATTCCAAGAGAGAGGATGATGAAGAGGAACCGCGAGGGTTGGATCTTTTGGGGGAAGCACACAAGCAAGAAAGAACTTACAAGGAAGAGCCATTAGGGGATGGTTGTGTGGCGCATAGTGAGAGGAGTGGTTGCAACATCGAGAGCAAGGTAGGGGAGGAATGTTTAGTTAATGCATTCGAGAGCATGAGTGAGCCCATGAACAAGAGTGAAAGAGGATATTTAGAGTGTGTCGGGAGAGGCTCGTCGAAATACTTAGAGGAAAGTGAATGGCAGGACACTATCGATACATTTCTCCTCGATTACAAACCACCCACACCACCCTCTCATTCGGTGAGTGAGCACGAAAGGCAGGTTGAGGACACCAAGCAAGAGAGAGATCTAGAGGAGTTGAGCCTAGCAGAGTTTGATCATGATGAAGTCCAATCTTTCTTGGCCTCATTTCGTCATTTAGACGAAAGCGAGTGGGACAATAGCCTTGATGCATTTCTCCTTAACAAACCTCCACCCATACCATTTGAGTCTTCGGAGGTACTTGAAGATATGACTCAAATCTCGTCCGACTTAGAGACCAACCCACGTGCTACACAACAAGAGGATCCTTTTCCGGTTAATCATAATGCATCTCCCGGTCTTTCCTTTATCTATGGGCACGGGCCCAATTTGTTCCGTCTATTCACTTATGATGCTAAGACGGGAGCGACGAGGAGAGCATCGTACCCCGTGCAAGGGGTCGGGTGATTTGTAGAGAGAGATGAGAGGTCGTCGCACCCCCGACGCGTATGGGGTGATTTTTGTTGTATTTTTGAGTCATGTATAAGTGTTATATAGTATCTTGTTGCATTTACAGTAATTAGTTCAAGTATTGTTATTTTTTTGTATGCTTGGTTCTAACATGTTTTGTAGATTCAATGGACTCGCACTCATCAGGGATCGCTCTATTTGGGTAATATCTTTCTTTTCCTCTCTTTATGTTGTGTTCTTGATTTGCATTGAGGACAATGCAACATTTAAGTTAGGGGGTGTGGGATATTCTTTCCATTTATTGTTTAGATTCATTGATTTGATCACATGTTCTTTCCAAGTGTGTTTTTTTTAGAAAAATAAAAAATAAAAAAAAAATTGAAAAATTTTGAAAAAACCAAAAATATTTTTGTTCAAAATAAATAAAAATTGGAATTTAAATTTTTCAAAAATATCACCTTTATTTTATTTAAAGTCTCAAATTGTTAACAATCATAATGCACTAAGCCAAAATTGACCAAAGATGGAAATTGAAAGAAAATTGACGACTTTACGAATAAGTGTGGAGATTGATCAAACCGGTGAGATTTCGAGCCTTTCATTTTTTTATGAGTTTTTAAATCAATCCGAGTTTATGATTAACTCAAAGTTCTTTTCAGCGTTTTAATAAGTCGTTGATGATCTCAATCCTTTGTTTTGATCGGTTATGGGAAATGTGTGAGATGTTGTCTCGAAATTCGTGCTAAATATATCTCTAAACTTAATTAATCTCGAGATGCATATGGTAATGTGATTAGCAATTTGGACAATGAAGTAGGCCCTCGTTTGTTACCCAAAAATATTAGCCATAAAAAGTTGTGAAAAACAAAATTATCCCTTTGCAACCCAAGTTGAGCCTAATAAAATATTTTCCTTTCGTTTGATAACCCGAAAAACCCAAATAGCCCGGATTTGTGAAAATGGAATATTCATTAAGTCCAAAAAGTGCAACAAAAAGGGGCAAGAAGAAAAAAAAAAGATATGCTCAACAAAAATAGCAAGAAAAGAAAAAAGAAAAAATGAAAAGAAAAAAAAAGAGGAAAAGGAGCAAATGCCCGAAAAAGCACTAATGGACGTCATAAGGACATTTTCCAATTCCGAACATTCCGTTTATTCCCATTTTTACCCTTTACACCTTTTAACCCGAAAAGTCCTAACTGAGTCCGAATGGCGAAATTAATTACTGCATGGAGAGCTAAGACATGAAAAGATAATATGAGAGATTAAATGGTGTGAACTAGAGGTGATGTTTCCCATTTCCAAATAACTGTACTCCGATGATGAGATATTTGCACCATATATTTCTTTCTTTTCAATTTTGTATGCGTGAATTTGTGTCCATTATATTTACTCTTTATATCATGCATACCGAGAGAAAATAGCCACAATCCGAGTGATTCGTTTGTGAGTGCATCCGTAAGAATTTGAATCAAAACGAATTTTCGGAAAGTAACGTAATGCTCAATCAGTGGAAATTTGAGGTTTAATTTTTGGCTTCGCACACACACTTTGGTTTGAGACATTCGAATATGAATTTATGGTGATTATTTTTCGAAAAGTTTAAATTGTACAATTTTTAAGTATTTTGATATTTATTTGAGTCAATAAAGAATTTTGTGGGTATATTCACTGCAAACCCTCACGAGACAAAACTCGTCCTACTAGGTAACCTAGGGGTTTAAAGGCTTGTTGCATACGCTAAATGCAATCGCTTGCCTGCGAAAGTGGAATTTTATTTTAATAAAAGAATTTTCAAGACTAAAATTTTGTCTAATTTCATTTACATTGCTCGGGACGCGCAAAGTTCTAAGTTAGGGGGTGTGATTAGGCACATATTCTTCACATTTATCCCCTTAATTTCGGTATTTTTATGATTCCGTGTAGTGTATTTAGCTTGGATTTGTCTCTTATTTATGCTACTAACCTTTTTTGGCAAGTATTTCGTGTTTTGTGTATTTCTCATGTGTTTTACAGGTATTTCATGCAAGTTAGTGCGAAGGAGAACTCAAAACAGTGAAAGAAACCAAGAAATGGAGAGTTGAAGGGCATTTTCGTAATTTTTCAGCCTTAGTCCGGAGGTGGGGCCAACTAGAAAGTTTAAGAGCTCTAAATTACAATAATACTGGAAAAAACGTCACCCCAATCCGAGCTACGGTGAAGAAGTTATTCCCATTTAAAGTTGGAGAGAGAAAGTCAAAAGTTGAAATTAATTCTGGAAGCTGAAGAGTCAAAACTCTTGAAATTTCTTCTTTAATTCGTTTTTATTAGTTGTAAAACGTGGAGAGGCATGGGAAGAGTCTCATTTAGGTATATTAAAAGGGAAAAACGTGTAGAGGCATTAAAAATGTCATTTTTGAGTGCTATAAAAGACCAAGCTCTACCTCATTTTCAAAGGGGAGTTGAATTCTAGAGAGAGGGAGTCAAATTCTAGAGAGTAGAATAGAATTCTAGAGAGAGAATTAGATTTTAGAGAGTCTTTTTGTAAGTTTGAAGAAGAAGAATTTTTCTTGATTCAAGTTCATCTCTTTTCCCTATTGCTGAATTCAAGTAAAATCTTTCCATTCTCTAGTTTTATTATTTGCAATTTACTTACAATGCCTTGTGTATCCATATTTTTACATATGAATTTGTTCGTTAATCAAATCATGAGTAGCTAAATTCCCAAGGGTTGGGGTACATGAACTCAATCCAAGGCAAATTATTTATCTAGAAAATAGATGTTAAATTAAAATATTGATTGAATCGTGAAAGAAACTCATACAAACATTGTCAATCTTTTAATCTCTCTTGCCCTAGGTACTTGAGATGTTTAAGAACGCTTTGCGAGTATGATTTATCATTCATTGCTTTATAGTTACCTTTGATTTCGTATGGTGCGGGCTTGAACCTCATATACGTAATGCTTAGAATCTATAAAGACTGGATCTAGTCAATAGTTTTAATTTACAATTCTATTATTCTATAGGATAATTTGTTAAGGATTGAGGGATTTTACCCTACCCTATTTTCTCCCATTTGTCAGATCTAAATCTTTTTGCAATTTTCAGTCTGTTTCTTTTAAGTAAAGTTTTTAATTCATTAGAAAGTTTCCCAATCTTTAATCATCTTTTTGTTTCTTTTAAGAAATAATTTCAAGGTTTAGTAATTTTTCTTGTTACTGTTTGGCAATTTCGATCCCTGTGGAGATGATCCCGACTTACCGGGTTATTACTTGAGCGACAAGGCTTGCACTTGAGCCTAGATAAATACGCACTTTTAAGACAAATATTAAGTCGCGTCAGCACCCAAGAGTGTTCAGCACCCTTTTTTCGCCATTTATGAGCAAATCAGTTCTTGGAAGATTCATTCCTTGGGATTATCTTCATCATCTCACATTTTGGCCCATATGGTTCAGGTATTTTCCCTAGTTTTGTTCGTGTATTTACTGTTTGGGGGAGGGGGTGACACAAAACTTAAGGGCAAATTATTTGTACAAATGTCTATCATTTTATTTGATTATCCTTATTACACATTCATTTTTTTGGATTCCCCTTCCATTTTGATTCAAAAATTCCATTTGGGGGGGGGGGAGATTTTACGTTTACTCATTTTTTTATTTGGTCACACTTTTTTTTTGCCCCTGGTGTTGTGTGTCATAAATATTCAATCCAAATTAATTTTTGAAATTTTTTATTTTGGGGTATTTATGACATACACGGTTTATGCATTTGTTTCATCATTTTGGTGCCTCATGATATATTATCTGATTATATTTATTCTCTGTTAATGGTGGTTTGGTTTTCGCGATGATTTGGGTGGATTTTTTATGGAGATAGGTTGTAAAGCGTGTGTATTTGTGTTGGAGATTGGTTTTAGCTACCTTTTTCCCAACACTTCCATTTCCTACGTTATTTCGTCTATTTACCATGATTGGGTGGGATCATCATCGTCGCTGCATCCATTCTAAAGCGACAAATGTGCCCTCCGCATCTTCTACCTGGGCCCAGACTGCACAGGCCAGTAAGTCACGTTACACTACGGAACGCTGGGTCAGCCGAGTGGACTATGAGCTATACTATACTCTAGGATTTCACATTAGAGTTATAGTTAGAGAGAGAGAGAGAGAGAGAGTTTTTCCGGTCGAGGAGTTTGTTCTCTCTCTCATTTCTGGTTGGTTAGCTATTAGGGGTTGGGATCCTCTATTTATGATGTATGATGTTATTCTCCCCGCTATTGTTCGGGAATTCTTCTTTCGGGTGGCAGGTTCTTTTGCTAGTTTACGTTTATATGTTTGTGGGGTTGATTTCATTGTCACCCTGGACATCCTTTTCCATATCTTACACATTCCTAGAGAGCATGAGCCCAGGTCATGTTGTCGGTTGTCCTGAGACCGATGAGATATTGAAAGAGGTTTATCGCGAGCTACCACCATCACACTGTTTCACTAGCACCTACCTGTGTATTATCGAATCCTTAATTGGGTCACATCCTTGTCCATTTATCCATAGGTAAATCATACCCAAATCTCTTTTGACATCGTCCACTTTATGTACGCAGTCAGTTACAGCTGGCGTATAGATCTCCCTACACTCATGTTGCATGTCCTGGACTCTGTGCCTAATACTAGGACCACATTGATACGCATTGAACTCACTTATGGTGTACTTTTGTCACGTATCTACATCCTGAATGGTGTTCCACTTCTTACCGATAAGGTTGAGCTGATCTCCATTTATGTGATCGATTCGAACTATGTTCGTCGATCAGAGAGTCACCTTCCTACAGCCACTCGTCGCGAATATTTTATAGTCGGTTCATCATCGTCTGGCGTTGGTCTTAGATCTGAGTTTGTAGGACCCCTTCGTACAGAAACCCCATCCACAGGTACATAGATGAGCCCTCATGAGACTATACGGATGCTTGAGGAGGAGAGAGTTGTGAGGATTCATTTAGAGGTGCAGTTGGATGAGCAGTAGAGGATCACCGATGCATTATTGGCCAGATTAGATGTTGATGCTCAGATGGGGGAGATGCAATAGTCTCAGTTCACTACATTTACGGAATAGATGAGGCGTATGGAGCAGAGATATGTATCTAGTTCATCCGAAGCTAGTCACAATGACTCCGGGCTTGATATACCTCCTTCTGACAACTAATTTCATTTCATTTTTGAGATTTTTATTGAGGATAATATTTTTTGCATATATTTTGATATAGTTTGATGATTTGATCTGCATTGGTACATTATTTCTTGTATCATCTGCTAGATTTGATTCTATTTGTATGGACATATAGTTCCTTTATTGCAATACACATTTGTTTGAAAAGACCCTTATGAACATAACCTTTCTCCACAAAAGTACCTCCCTTAGTCACAACTACCTTATCACTCTCTAGAACAATTTAAAAACCCTTTTTAACAAAGACAAAACCGAACACCAGATTATTCCTAACCTCAGGGACATACAAAACATCTTTCAAGGTAAGAACATTTCCTGAAGTGAACTTTAAAACTATGGTTCCCTTCCCCTCAACCTTAGACGAAGAGGAGTTTCCCATGTACAGACGTTCACCCTCACCCATAGCAGTGAAGGTAGTGAAGGCACCTCTCGTTCCGCAAATATGTTTGGTAGCACTAGAATCAAGCACCAGTCTGTCATGTTACTCATAATGTTTGTTTCGGTCACCACAGCAGAAAAGTTGCCCTCATCGGTTACATTTGCTTGAGGCTTCACATTCTGACTCTTCCTAAACTTACAATCTTTAGCATAATGACCTGGTTTCCCACACACATAGCATTGACCTGCAGGTTTAGTTTTAAACTGAGGTTTAGAATTTTTATTCTGGTCATTATGTTTGAATTTATGGTTGGACCTCGAATTATGGTTTGGTTTATGGTGCCCATGTTTCTGGTTTGAATGGTTAGGCTTAAACTGGTTCTATTTTTTGTTTCCATTTAATTTCCCCTCGAACAAATTAGCCTTAGAACTGAATTCAAAAAATTTCTCCTTAAGTTCTGCATTCCTATTATCTTCCTCAATTCTCAAACGAACTATCATATCTTCTAGTGTCATCTCTTTTTTCTTATCTTTAATACCATTTTTTTAATCTTTCCAAGAAGGTGGCAGTTTTTCAATTATAGAAGACACTTGAAATCCCTCACATATGCTATAACCCTCTACCAGAATTTCATGAATAATATTTTTCAGTTCTTCTAGTTGCGACCCAACAGATTTGTTATCTTCCATTTTAAAATCGAAAAATTTCCAACCACAAATTTTTTAGACACAGCATCTTCAGTTGCATATTTTTTATCCAGTGTGCTCCATAATTCTTTAGCAGTGGGACAGGACCAATAGACATCCTACAATTCAAGCCAGAGACAATTCAGAATATAATTCCGACACATATAATCCCTTTGTTTCCAAACAACTAGTTCTTCGGGTATTAAAGGTCTATCAGATGAAATCAAATCAACTACCTTAAGAGTTGTTAGGTAAAATTACAGTTTCATTTGCCATCTTTTAAAATTCTTTCCATCAAACAGTTCAGGTTTTTCAAAGTATTTTGCATTGGGATTTTCCATAGCAGGTTGAAGAATAACAACAGAATTTCATCTTTAGATTGTTGTAAATATTATATGCATAATAAACGAAATAACCCAGATATGAAATAGATAATATTGGAAGAACTTATCGATCGAGGTTTATGTTTGACACAAAGTCCTAAAGGTGAAATTTCCCACTGATATTAATGCTATCAGCCTCTTGAACAAACACCTCCTAGGATTCAATGATCAGATTCTGTCACCAGTAACTATGCAGAATCTTAAACTCGCAGGATATTCTAGCACTCCTAAATTAATAATAAATATAAAATTTATTGTAAAAATAGGCTAATAATATTTTGGTAGAGAAAGTGAGGGAGATGGAATTTTTCTGTGTTGTTTTTCAAACCTGTAGCCTTTGTTATATACAGAATTTGGTAAAAAACGTGGGTAGAGGTTTTAGCAAACTAACCCACTAATATCTCCACTAATGGGTAGTTGAGTCATGTTAAAAGACTAAGTCAAATTTAAAAAAAAAAGGTTTAAAAAGAGTTAAAAACGAAATAATAAAGGGGTGAAAAATCTGGGCACTCAAGAGAAGCCCAAAGCCCCAAAGACCCCAAGGCCCAATCAAAGACTATTAATGTTTTGTGTGCCTCCTAGGGATTGAATCCATGACCTCAAGCACACAATCCCATAAACTTACCACTTGGACACTTACCCCAAATTATTTATTTCATTCAAAAATTATATATGTACTAATATACCCAACAATCCCCCACATGAATGAAATAAATAAATATAAAAATACGCTCTGGAGTGACGTATAAGGCGAAGGTGTCATTTGACTTTAACCTTTGCTTTGTGTTGATATATTGAGTTTACCGGTTGATAGTGAACTAATGTCTTGAACTATTTCACCGTTGTTGTAAACTTAAGTCAATACAATACACACGTGACTCCCAAAAACCATCATCGAGTTCCCTTAATTGTGCTCATTTTGGCCTTGAGCATGCCCAGATTTCATGAGTGCTCTAGAGAATCATCTTTAATTCTCATAGGAAGCGGTCCCACTACCACACTCATATAGGTGCTTCTATTAAGAGTGTACTATATCTCACACCCCACTGAATAACAGATATAGAAAGCATTAAGAGATTTAATATCATCCTCCATTGATATAAAGGTACTACATCATAGGAATGGGTTATAAGTAAAACTTAAGTTTGTACTCCCACAAATCACTCATATAACTTTGTTATCTTGGGATCACCGTTCATATGGGTTGGATTTCCATTATAGGTGATTTAGATATTTATAGGCTTTCGGCCCATTCCCCTCGATGGTAGATAAACTAGCTCTCTAGCTAGCCCTTTATTCAATGGATCTGCCAGGTTTTACTTTGATTGCTATAACTCGATATTTTAATAGTTGTTTCATTGTGTTGTGTCTTCTCCTGATATGTCTAGACTTTCCATTGTAGGAGTTATTATGTGCTCTTATGATCGTTGCTTGACTATCACAATGAATGGACAAAGCTGGAACTGGTTTTGGCCACAAATAGATGTCTAATATGAATTCCTTAACCATTTAGCCTCTTCACTTGCTTTATCCAATGCTACGAACTCAGACTCCATGGTGGATCTAGCTATGCATGTTTGCTTGGTCAATTTCCAAGATATAACGCCTCCTGCCAAGGCAAAAACATAGCCACTCATAGATTTACATTCGTCATTATCAGAAATCCAATTAGCATCACAAAATCCTTCAATTACAGCAGTATATCTAACATAATGAATACCATAATTTATTGTGCATTTTAGATATCTCAAAACTCTAATCAAAGCATCCCAATGTTCACTATTAGGATTACAAGTACATCTGCTAAGTCTACCCATAGTATATGCAATATCAAGTCTACTGCAATTCATAAGATATATTAGACTACTAATAACTATAGAATATTTTAATGATGATACACTAGGGCTAGAATGTTTCCTTAAGTGACAACTAGGGTCATAAGGTGTCTTAGCAGGAATACAATTAAATTATTCAAATTTTCTAAGAACTTTTTCTACGTAATGAGATGGGTTAAAACAATTCCTTCGTAATTTTTAATTATTTTAATTCCGAGTATAACATCAGCAACACCCAAATCTTTCATATCAAATTGCTTATTTAGGAAACTTTTAATTTTATTAACTACATCATATCAGTACCAAAAATAAGCATATCATCCACATATAAGCAAATAATCACACCAGAATTATCCTTGAATATGATATAAATACATTTATTCGCTTCATTAATGTTAAAACCATTAGAGATCATTACTTGATCAAATTTTTCATGCCATTATTTAGGAGTTTGTTTTAGTCCATATAAAGATTTTTGAAGTCTACACAGTTTTTTATCTAGGCCTTGTAATACAAACCCCTCGGGTTTATCCATATAAATTTCTTCTTCAAGATCCCCATTCAAAAAAGTCGTTTTAACATCCATTTGATGAATTATTAAATTATGTAACGAAGCAATAGCAATTAATAGCCTAATAGATTTAATTCTAGTAACAGGAGAGTAAGGTTCAAAGAAATCAATTCCTTCATTTTCCATATAGCCTTTAGCTACCATTCTTGCCTTAAATATATCAATAGATCCATCATCTTTTAATTTCTTTTTAAAAATCCATTTTCATCCAATAGTTTTACATCCTTTCGGCAAGTCAACTAACTCACAAGTTTTGTTAGAAACAATAGAATCATATTCACTATTTATAGCTTCTTTCCAAAAAATAGAATCGGGTGAGGACATTGCCTCACTAAAAGTGACGGGATCATTTTCCATTAATTATGTTAAAAATTTAGGACCAAGAGAAGTAGCTATCCTGGGTCTTTTAATTTTTCTAATTTCAATTTCTTTTGAATCCGAAGATTCATTTCTAACACTAGGACCCACTGGAACAGAACTACTAGTTCCCTCACTTCTCACTTTAAAAGGAAATTTGTCCTCATAAAACGGAGCATCTCTTGACTCAAAAATAGTGTTTTTATCTATATATTGATTTCTAGAATCAATTACAAGAAGCCTATATGCATTACTGTTTTTAGCATAACCTATAAAAACACAATCAACAGTCTTTGGGTCAAGTTTAGTTCTCTGAGGTAGTGGTATTGAAACCTTAGCAAGACACCCCCACACTTTAAGGTGTTTATAAGAAGGTTTTCTATTTTTCCACATTTCATATGGAGTTTTATCATTATTCTTAAAAGGTATTTTATTAAGAATATAATAAGTAGTAAGAAGTGACTCACCCCACATATTATAAGGTAATCCCAAAGTTCTTAACATAGAATTTACCATATCCTTAAGAGTTCTATTTTTTCTTTCAGCCACACATTCGATTGGGGTGAATAAGGAGAAGTAACTTGATGAATTATCCAATTTTCCTTACAATATTTATCAAGATCATTGGTGTATTCTCCTCCCCTATCACATCATAATGTTTTATTGGATTTTTCCAATTGTTTTTCAACTTCTAATTTATAACAAATGAATTTTGAGAAACTCTCATATTTACTCATATGGAGATAAATATAATAGTAACGAGAGTAATCATCAATAAAAGTAATGAAGTATTTATTTTCACCACGTGTCACATAACCTTTTAAATCACAAAGATCAGAATAAACTTAAAACAGTTGAACTTCTTTCGACACTCGAAAAAGGTTTTTTAGCATATTTTGATTCAACACATATTTCACATTTAGAGTTGGAAGAAATATCAAATTTTGGTACGTTTCCCAAAAATATTAATTTTTTAATGGATGCCTTATTTAGATGACCAAGTCTAAAATGCAACATATCACAAGAGTCAATCAAATAAGCAGAAGAAGTAGATGTTTTATTATTATCAACCATGGTTATATTTAATTTGAAAAGACCCTCATGAACATAACCTTTCCCCATAAAATATCCTCCCTGAGTCACAATTACCTTATCACTCTCTATAACAATTTTAAAACCCTTCTTAACTAAGATAAAATAGGACATCAGACTCTTCCTAACCTCAGGGACATACAAAACATCTTTCAAGGTAAGAACCTTTCCTGAAGTGAACTTTAAAACTATGGTTCCCTTCCCCTCAACCTTTGACGAGGAGGAGTTTTCCATGTACAGACGTTCACCCTCACCCACAGCAGTGAAGGTAGGGAAGGCACCTCTCATACCGCAAATATGTTTGGTAACACCAGAATCAAGCCACCAGTTTGTCATGTTACTCACAATGTTTGCCTCGGTCACCACAGTAGAAAATTTACCCTCCTCGGTTACATTTACTTGAGGCTTCACATTCTGACTCTTACTAAACTTATAATTTTTAGCATAATGACCTGGTTTCCCATACACATAGCATTGACCTGTAGGTTTAGATTTAAACTGAGGTTTAGGATTTTTATTCTGATCATTATGTTTGAATTTATGGTTGGACCTCGAATTTTGGTTTGGTTTATGGTGCCCATGTTTCTGGTTTGAATGGTAGGCTTAAACTGGTTCTTTTTTTGGTTTCCATTTGATTTCCCCTCAACCAAATTAGCCTTAGAACTGAATTCAAATTTTTTCTCCTTAACTTCTGCATTCCTATTGTCTTCCTCAATTCTCAAATGAACTATCAAATCTTCTAGTGTCATCTCTTTTTTCTTCTGTTGAAGACCATTTATGTAATCTTTCCAAGAAGGTGGCAGTTTTTCAATTATAGAAGATACTTGAAATCCCTCACATATGCTATAACCCTCGGCCAGAATTTCATGAATAATAATTTGTAGTTATTCTAGTTGCAACACAACAAATTTATTATCTTCCATTTTAAAATCCAAAAATTTTCCAACCACAAATTTTTTAGACCCAGCATCTTCAGTTGCATATTTTTTATCCAGTGTGTTCCATAATTCTTTAGCAGTGGGACGGGACCAATAGACATCGTACAATTCAAGCCAAAGACAATTCATAATATAATTACTACACATATAATTGATGATACGCAAATATTGCGTATTTCATCCTCCGAACCTACGCATTTTAGCCCCCTCGGGTGCCTTAATCTCTATATTTAAGCCCGTTAACCAGACAACCTCGATTTATATTGATAACATGCTATATGAGGTATAATTGGGTTTTTGTAGGTATTTAGGTACTAAGTATGGAGTTGGGACGCATTCCGGTGAACTTTCGTACGCAATCACACGTTCAAGGGCATTTTAATCATTTTATAGATTGGGCATCGGGCCCAACATCTTCATGGAAGTTATAGCCCTCCTCGTAATCTTCGCGTGGTCGCAAACAGTGCGCGATTATGATTCAGAACGAAGAAGTTACGACGATTTTAGCGGAGAAGAAATGCAAGCCAAAACAGGGAAAAATGCAGTCTGCCCCTGCTTGAGCGATCGATCGACCAAATGGTAGATCGATCGACCCTTCCCATTTTTTCCCCGTCTTATATGATCGATCAATCGACCAAATGGTAGATCGATCGACCCCCTATTTTTAGCAGATATTTTGCATTTCTTTTCTCTTTTCTTTTCTAATTTAATTCCCACTTGGTATATAAGCCAATGTTGATGTAATAAATAGAAGTGAACGTTTTTAGAAGGTTTTAGAAGATAGAATAGTTAGGGTTTGTGTGATTTTCTTAGTTCTTCTTCATTTCTTCTTGGATTGACACAATTTTGGGCTTGAATGTTGACTATTCATCATCCTCTCCATTAATATAGTTTGTATTTCTTCATTTCTTGCTTTCTAGTTAATTTACAAGCTTTCTAATTTAGGTTTTCTTGCTTTATTTACATGCTTTGATTTACACGCTTTCTAGTATAGTTTTATCGCGCTTATTTACACGTTTTCATTTACCACGTTTTTAACATGCTTTCTAGGTAATTTAAATTAGGTTGTGTTTGACTTGAACTCACTCGAGTTGACGCGTTGCTTTTCTTTGGTGATGGATTTTACGGGTCTATTTCGGGTGCGTTGTCCTAGTTATTATGCCTAGGGGATTTGACGGGGCATATCATGTATGTCCCGTGCTTACGACCTTTCGCGCGTAATTTTCGAGATATTTTTTTACGCCAAAATCTTATTAGGCTTTTATGATGATTTAGGGCGTAACAACCCTTGATTTAATTAACTGTCGAAACGAGACGCACTTGTAATAACCCGTCGACCCATGTAACCATTTTATACTAATTAACTCGGGTGAGGGATATTCAACGCAACCTATAGTTTTACTCGCTTTCGTAATCTAGTTTCATTACCCGCCTTGATTAATCTTTCCCTTTATGCATCTTTTCTTTTAGTTTGTAATCATCTTTTACACTTTTATTTCAGAGTATTAAATCACTTGAATTCTAGCATTTCGTCCCAGTGGATTCTCGATACCCGACATGCTCGCAAGTGTAGTAGTAACTTAGGTTTTTGTATTGAGTTGGCGAAAGGAAAACAACGATTAGCATCTTTACACGCACTACTTTTCGCACTTGATCAAAATGGCGTCGTTGTCGGGGATGAGTTTGTTTTAGACTCTATTTGATTTAGTATTTCATAGTATTTTCTTCTATTTGTATTATTTGCTAATATTTTGCAGGACTTCCACATTTGAGCACTTAGAAATGCTTGAATTTCCCGCGTGCACTTACTTTGTGGAATTCGCCATTTCGAGCCATTTTGGGGGTAAGAATGTCTTATTCCAATTCTTTCGGTAATCATTGTTATAATTCTCAAAATTCTCGCAAGCCTATGACTTTCGATCAATACTTAGAATCCCAAAAAATTTCAAAATTCACATATTACTTTGGGCGAGTATAACGAAAGTCAAAACTTAGGTTATTGGAATTTTGATGATGATGATAATGATTTTGGGCCTTTACCTCCTTATAATAGGAATTTTGAAACGAATTCGAATAGTTTTCAAAATTCCTATAATAATGAGTTTTCATTTAAGTCCGATGGTAATTTTCAAAGTTCCCATTTTCATGGATCCGCCCCTCGACCTATGACATTCGATGAGGGCTTGCGTATGTATGAGAATGAGAAAATTAAAAATCGTTATCGGGAAGAAAATCGTTGTTGGGAACATGAGTTGGATTTATTATTTGAGTCCGACGATGATTTTGCTTTCGAGACTTTTGAAGTCGAGGAATGTTTTGAACCAAATGAGGTACTTGTGCCTACTTTGGAACAAACCATTCTAGACTTTTCCCATTGCGTAATAGATATTGAAAGTGAGGATGAAAATGACGTAATATCTATTTGCAATGAAATGGTTTCTTCCTTGGCCCCCAAAGAAGAACATTTCATTGAAAATGATATTATTTCCTTTGAAATTCCAACTTCATGCGATGATGATTCATCTCATGAGTTTGAATTTTTTCCATCCCCATTTTCATTCTCTATTTTCCCACCGGAACAAGTACCCGATGATTCGGTTTCAAACTTTAATGTTTTAAACCTTTTCGCCGATGAGGAGTACTTGCTCGAGTCGCCTTCCACGATCGCATTCGTGCCTTCGTGTGCGCCGCCTCCCATTACACTTGCTAAATATTTAGGAGGTTATTCATCTTTTCTCGGTCCCCACTTGTTTTTGTCAGCCGTGCAATCCAGAGCCCCCATCGTCCCTCCAAAACTTTTAATTGACGATGGTTCCTTTCTTACGCCTTACACATGCCTTCCGTTGTTAAAACGAAATTCATATTTTTCAGAAGGCATGCGTGTATGTGAGGGTACACCAGTTATCCTCCAAAGTCAAATCGTTTTATGGTGGACCCTCACCTATTTAGACTTCTAGTGTATAGTTAGTGTGAAGTCTAAATAGTAGGTTGTATATAGTTAGCTTTTTATTCTTTCTTTATTTATTTTTTCTTTCCTTTTTAATTTAGTCTAGTGTAATTAGTTAACTTTTTGTTATTTGTTTTTGCTATGCTCGGTACTAACTTGTTTTGTAGATCATTTGGACTTGTACTTATGGGGATCGCTCCAATTTTGGGTAATATCACTCTTTTCCTCTCTTTGACTTGGTTCTTATTATGCATTTAGGACAATGTCAAGTTTTAAGTTAGGGGGTGTGGGATATTCTATCCATTTCATTATTTTACTCCATGTTTTTGCTCACTTGTTAGTTACTTAGTATGCTTTTCTTAGAAAAATTCAAAATTTTCAAAAAGATTTTCTTTCTTTTTTTCCTTTTTTGGGCATTTTGCCTTTGTTTCCGATGATAAACTTCAATAATTGCCCGATCCAATAGACAACCCAATGATGCATGTTCTCGATTTTAGAATTTATTAGACTTTAGTCTCACTCATTGATATTATGAATAACTTCATAAATTAAACTTTAATCCCATGAGCACATGCACTTTTATAGTTATTTTGATTTGGTTTAAGATATTTATAACTCGGTAATGTTTTGTTGCATTGTATATACTTACATCGAGTAAGCTTTGTACCTTTCGTCATTTTGTGAGTGTTATACACTATTCTTTTCTCATTGAAAACGTTGAATTCGTTGGTAATATCACTATTCTTTCATTTGACCGTTCATTAATTGAGTTCATACATGAAATGTGTTACTTGATCATGATTTTCATATATTGTTTTGATTCGAGAATTGCGTAAACTTTGTGAAATGATAATAGTCCATCTTTGTTATATCACCCATATTGACCTTGACCTCACCTTATATGTTTACCCTCGTTAACCTCTTTGAGCCTAAATATAGCCTTTCGTTTCATTACTCAAATCCCATAACCAACTCTACATTTGGGTTTTAGCCCATACATACACTTTCCATACCTTTGTTTGGAATGTTACTTGGGATTGAATGATGTTGTTATGATGTCGGTTGCAATTTAGGCATATGAGAGTTTGATAAGTAAAGAAAAGAAAGTAGTGAAAAAAGTGAAGAAAAAGAGAAAGAAAAAAGCAAAAGAAAACAAAAGAAAACATAAGAAGAAGAAGAAGAAGAAGAAGAAGAAGAAGAAGAAGAAGAAGAAGAAGAAGAAGAAGAAGAAGAGAAAGAGAAAGTTGTAAATGTTGTATATAGTTCAATAAGCTTTGATTACTCCCCGGTAATATAACTAATGCCGTTTTGGAAGTTGTTTTTCAATTTTGATATTGCACGCATTCTCCCATTCTTCCCGAACACTTTGAATCCGTACATACATTCCTTTCATTTCATACCCTAGCCATACCTACATTACAACCCTAGTAAAGCCCTATGTGATCTTTGGTTGATGTAATTTAAAAGTCATAATAGTTGTGATAATTTGTGAAAATGCGTTTCGCCTCTTTTAGTGTGCGGCATCCTTTCATTGAGATTACAGTTTTTCAGTTTATATATAGCGTTCTTCTTTCGTGACATGTGTGCGGCCTAGTTTCCATTTACATTTACTCTTTAGCCCGCATGTATCGTGTGTTACCTCCCTGTTTCGAGTGAATTCACTTGATGAGTGTAATGCCCGTGAGGATTGAATATATGCTTGCTTTAATTTAGTATCCGATTTATTTAAGTTTTTGCCAAGTCACACTTTGCATTTGCTCACTCCCCTCCCACATTTTAAGGTTTCAATTCTATGAGGTGCATTCTATAATGTTAATGATTTGGACTTCTGTTTGAATTCATTCACTTTGCTAATAATGCGTATGAAATCCTTTTCGCCATTGTTGGGCTTGTCGCATGTTGGGTTGGGCATATTTTGAGAAAACCATGTGATGTTTGTGGGTACCATCTCTGAAAACCCTCACGAGACGACACTCGTCGACTAGGGTGACCTAGGGGTTTAACGACTTATTGCATACGCTAAATGCAATCGAATCGCACGCGAAAGTGGCTTTTTGCTTTTATACCATACTTTTGTACTATCTCCTGTTTTTGGTTTGCGTGTAGTTCTTGTTGCATCCTATTTCATTGCTAGGGACTAGCAATGTGTAAGTTAGGGGGTGTGATGATATGCAAATATTGCATATTTCATCCTCCGAATCTACGCATTTTAGCCCCCTCGGGTGCCTTAATCTCTATATTTAAGCCCGTAAACCAGACAACCTCGGTTTATATTGATAACATGCTATATGAGGTATAATTGGGCTTTTGTAGGAATTTAGGTACTAAGTATGGAGTTCAGACGCATTCCGGTGAAGTTTCGTACGCAATAGCACGTTCAAGGGTATTTTAGTCACTTTATAGATGGGGGTCCTGGCCTAACATCTTCATGTAAGTTGTATCCCTCCTCGCAAGCTTCGCGTGGCCGCAAACGGTGCGCGATTCTGATTCAGAACGAAGAAGTTACGGAGATTTTAACGGAGAAGAAATGCAAGCCAAAACAGGAAAAAATGCAGTCTGCCCCTGCTTGATCGATCGACCCTTCCATTTTTTTCCCGTCTTATATGATCGATCGATCGACCAAATGGTAGATTGATCGATCCCCTATTTTTCAGCAGATATTTTGCATTTCTTTTCTCTTTTCTTTTCTAATTTAATTCCCACTTGGCATATAATCCAATGTTGATGTAATAAACAGAAGTGAACGTTTTTAGAGAGTTTTAGAAGATAGAATAGTTAGGGTTTGGGTGATTTGCTTAGTTCTTCTTCATTTCTTCTTGGATTGACACAATTTTGGGCTTGAATGTTGACTATTCATCATCCTCTCCATTAATATAGTTTGTATTTCTTCATTTCTTGCTTTCTAGTTAATTTACAAGCTTTCTAATTTAGGTTTTCTTGCTTTATTTACATGCTTTGATTTACACGCTTTCTAGTATAGTTTTATCGCGCTTATTTACACGTTTTCATTTACCGCATTTTTAACATGCTTTCTAGGTAATTTAAATTAGGTTGTGTTTGAATTGAACTCACTCGAGTTGACGCGTTGCTTTTCTTTGGTGATGGAGTTTATGGGTCTATTTCGGGTGCGTTGTCCTAGTTATTACGCCTAGGGGATTTGACGGGGCATATCATGTATGTCCCGTGCTTACGACCTTTCGCGTGTAATTTTCGGGATATTTGTTGATGCCAAAATCTTATTAGGCTTTTATGATGATTTAGGGCGTAACAACCCTTGATTTAATTAACTGTCGAAACGAGACGCACTTGTAATAACCCGTCGACCCATGTAACCATTTTATACTAATTAACTCGGGTGAGGGATATTCAACGCAACCTATAGTTTTACTCGCTTTCGTAATATAGTTTCATTACCCTTGCCTAGTTTAATCTTTCCCTTTATGTGTCTTTTCTTTTAGTTTGTAATCATCTTTTACACTTTTATTTCGGAGTATTAAATCACTTTAATTCTAGCATATCGTCCCAGTGGATTCTCGATACCCAACTTACCGTTGTACTTGCCTCGCAAGTGTAGTAGTAACTTAGGTTTTTGTATTGAGTTGGCAAAACAAAAACAACGATTAGCGTCTTTACACGCGCTACTTTTCGCACTTGATCAATAACCCCTTTGTTTCCAAACAACTAGTTCTTCCGGTATTGAAGGTCTATCAGATGAAATCAAATGAACAACCTTAAGAGTTGTTACGTAAAATTGCAGTTTCATTTGTCATGTCATGAAATTCTTTACATCAAACAGTTCAGGTTTTTCAGAGTATTTTGCTTTAGGATTTTTCATAGCAGGTTGTGTAATAACAACAGAATTTCACCTTTAGATTTTTGAAAATATTATATGCAGAATAAATGAAATAACCCAAATACGAAATAGATAAAATTTGAAGAACTTATCGATCGAGGTTTATGTTTGACACAAAGTCCTAAAGGTGAAATTGCCCGCTGATATTGACGATGTCAGCCTCTTGAACAAACACCTCACAGGATTCAATGATCAGATTTTGTCACCAGCAACTATGCAAAATCTTAAACTCTCAGGATACTCCAGCACTCCCAAATTGATAATAAATATAAAATTTATTATAGAAAATAGACTAATAATAATTTTGCAAAGAAAGTGAGGGAGATGGAATTTTTCTGTGTTCTTTTTCAAAGTTATAGCCTTTGTTATATACAAAATTAGGTAAAAAACGTGGGTAGAGGTTTTAGACAACTAACCCATTAATATCTCTACTAACAGGTAGTTGAGTCATGTTAAAAGACTAAGTCAAATTAAAAAAACGGGTTTAAAAAGAGTTAAAAACGAAATAACAAAGGGGTAAAAAATCTTGGCACTCAAGAGAAGCCTAAAACCCCAAATACCCAAGGCCCAACCAGCGGTTATTAAAGTTTAGTGTGCCTCCTAGGGATTGAACTCATAACCTCCAGCACAAAATCCCACAAACTTACCACTTGCCACTTACCCCAAATCCTTTATTTCATTCAAAAGCTATATATATATATATATATATATATATATATATATACACACACTAATATATATATATATATACACACACACACTAATATACCCAACACCTATTATTTATTTGACATTATATAGCTATATTGTTTCAAACTTTATTCTTCTCACATATGCTAGATATTTGGTGTTGTATTTTCTGTCCTCCCTATGTCTTTTTCGGGCAAAAGGGTGAGAGATATTTGTGATGTAGGGAGAGTATTTATGGTGCTTTTATTGACACGTTATGATTTATTGTTTATTCTCCATACTTCACATGGTATTCTTATTTCGTATGTGTAGGTTGCTTTATGCGATGCGTTTCAGATTATGCAAAAACATGTTTCATTCAAATGCTGAGAGTTTTTCTATGTCCATGTATTTTTATTTTTTTGGTATTTATGAGTTAGGCAGAGGATATTGGCTTGACGACTAAGCTTAGCATTTCACTTGTTTTGGGCTTTGTCCTGGAATAGACAAAGAGGGAGATTTATAAGGGAAAATTTCCAAACGAGTCCATTTTTTTATAATTGGCATAATTCCGGACAAAACTATTTTGAGTCGTAGATTAGACTTTGAGTTTGTGATCCCATTAAGCCTATGATGTTAAGTGTTGAAGTCATTGTGGCCAAGCTTCAAAGATATATCGTGTCAAGTTTTAGTGTTATTTGTCTTCACATGTTTACCATCGGTCTCTCAGGTATGAATGCATAATGGATTATGAGACTTTGGATATTTTTAAGAAAGTATAAGTTTTGCTTTAAAATGTTTTGGAACTTAAGTTTATTTTTTAGAAAAAAATTACTTCTAAGTTTAAACGAGATATAAACTCGTTAGAACAAAAATATCGTATATTCCTCGTTCAAACGAATTCGGATTTTTATTCGAAACAGGTTTCAAACGAACATCTGATGATGCCCCACTGTTGGAATTCGTTAGAAAGTCATATCAAGATGGTTCAAACGAGAATGCAATCTCGTTCAAACGAGATGTATTTCTCGTTCGAACGAGCTTGGTTTTCATTCGAATGAAATTCACCGTCTTAAAATTCGTGTTTTCCTATTTAAGGCGTTTTAGACTAAAAAAAATTCAAGAACTCTTTACGAAAAACGTTTATGCACCTGTTTGCAAATGTTTCCAACTAAAACATACATCATTTACGTTTCAAGATCCAAGTTTTATGCTTTATATGTTTGCGATCTTGGTTTGCTCTATGGTTTGCTTGTTTCATCTAAAAAGAACTCGTTTAATGCGGTGGAATCCGTACATATCGTTCGGTGTGAGACGGTTATTAAGGCTACATCAGTGGATACCGAAGTTCCCATGGAATCGAACCTTGTGTCGGTCGACTCTTGCGTTGTACTATGGAGGAGTTGTTGAAGATAGAAAAGCGTCAAGGCTTGTGGGTTATCGAGTCATTAAGTGAGTCTATTATCTACTCTTCGTAATATCGTATCATAGTGATTTGTCTAGCCTGGTCGTCCGAGGTTTTTTCCCTTAGTGGTTTCCTCGTACATCGACGTCTTGTGGTTATGCTTCATTTAATTTTATTTATTATCACCGTAGAGACATGCTATAGGGTTAAAAAGATAAAATTTGGTAAATTAAGTTCCCCACAAGATTGGTTTGAAATTGATACAAATTAAAATAGAGAAAAATTTGAAAAATATTGTTTTTGTCTAAATAACACATTGTAGGACCGTTTCATTTTATTTATTTCAAAAAATTGCGGTTACTTTGGGTGACCATTAACCAATTGTAAAAGGTATATATATATATATATATATATATATATAATGAGCCTAAGCTCTTTTATACTATGAAAAAGGAGGAGATATATACATAATTATGCAAAACTAAATAGGGTCTTTACACATGCTTATTTATACAAAAATAAAAGTGACCCATGTTTTGAGACTTTTTCTTTTTATGAGAGAGGGTTAGTCTTCATCTTTTGTTGGCACATTATTGTTTTGTCTTCCCAACCAGTGGGGAATAAGGATTCTTTTTGTTTCTTATAATTTTCGGTACATTTCTTCGATGTTTTTTTGAAGTCGGATTGATGTATTTTAGCTAAGGTAGAATATGCATTTGGGGGTAGCCCTATGTGAGTCTGTCTGTTGGTGACATTATCCTATAGGGTAAGGTGTTTTAGAAGAGAGTTTTTCGTGTATACTTTTGGAAAGAGGTGCGAGGTGTGGTAAGCTGCCTTTTGTCTCCTCTCATCGAACTTGAACCCAGTCAGTTTTGGCGGCTTTCGATCATGACTCTTAGTGAGGGTATCTCAATAATGAATGCCTCCATGCAATAAACTAGTCACTAAAGGGTGCCTCCTATCGAATTTCTCTATAGTGCGATAACCCAGAATGGAGTACGGGAGTCTGTTTGACTGACCATTGTAAGTTTTTGTCATCTTGTTGATTAAGTTCATGGTGTTTTTTATAAAAGTTTTAAATTCTCCATTGTCTGCAATCTGTATGGATAGTATTATGTCGAGTGATCTTGTATTCATGTAGTAGATTGGACACCTCTTTATCAAATTTGGAACCATTATCAAATACCAACTCATGGGGTATGCTGAAGAGTCATATGATGTTTGAACATATAAACTTGGACACTTTCTTGGCATTGAGACCGAATATGATTTGTCTTTGGCCCACTTGGTGAAGTAGTCGATGGCGACAGAGATGAATTTATGCCCACGGAAGGCCTTAGGAGTTTTTTTCCCTATGATATCTATCCCCCAGTAGAATAAAGGCCATATCTAGGTCATGAAATACAACTCTCATAGAGGTAGATGTTGTTTTGGGGCATATAGTTGGCACTTGGGGCACTTATTGTGATAATTTTTACAATTCTTTTGCATGGTAGTTTAGTATAGTGATTCGCGGAGTATTTTTTTAGAGAGGGTGTGTCCACTCATGTCTGGGTTATATTCTTTACTATGGATTTTGTCCGTCATTTCAAGGTCTTGTCTCTTGTAACGCATCTAAAATGTACTCCTTTGAACCCTCTTTTGTACAGTTGGCTCGCACAAATAAAGAATTGGAGTACCAATCTCTGTATGGTGAACCGATCGATTGGTGTGGATCCTAGTGGATAATGGTTAACAAGTTCCATATGTTGAAGTACCATATTATGGTTCCCACTGTCATTTCCTCGATGACATTGATTTTAAAGCAATTTGATGGGGCATTTCGGCTTGTTACGATAAAGGTGATCTCTGTAGTTCCATGTGACATCTCTATCATTGAGGATTGAGTGGTGAGTGCATCCACAAACTTGTTGGGGTTTTATTCTTAAAGTCGTGTTATGATATTTTATTTTATTAATAAAAATATTATCTTATTCAATTTATAATGAAGATCATATTTGTGAGAATTCTTCATATTTACGCTCTTTAAATATATTTTTTGATATGTCAGTCAATCATGATTTGTGGGAATTTCAATGAGTTAGATTAGGTTTGGTCATAGGAGATCAAAATTTCGCTTATAGAACTATTGAACAATTCATAACCTAGATTGGGAATTGACATCTTGTCATAACGGTTCTGATACAATCCTAGTCGTTTATCTCAAACTACAGGAACCTGGTTGATGGTTTCAAAAGTTGAATGATAGTTCGAAAGAGGATTTCTATATATACATCCAGGAATGTAGTGAACACGATCACCAATGAGATTTAAATAAATGGCTTGTCTCAATTAGACTTAGGTAATCTCATACTATTAGCAAAGAATGCATATATTTTTAAATGCGAGGATTATGAGATTTAGAGTGCTTGCACAAATGTTTTTTTTATTTTTGTGGGGGTAATATGATTTTATATCGAGTCAGTAAAACCACGCATATTAGGTATCAGCAGTGTGAGTAGGTGTGAGATCATAATTCGAACGAATTCGCATCTTGGGGATACCTTGGATTGGGATACCCCCTTGTTAGGCTTATAAGATTTGTTTCCATGAGTTAAACCTGATTAGTGGATTATTTATAATCCGGTGGAGCAAAAAAATGAGTTAAGCCTGAGAACCAAGAAATATATTAGATGATGGTTATAATCAATTAGCAACAAATTGATTTAACCAAGCAGGTATCGAAAGCTTAAACCATGAAATAACATTATGTACCATAATCAACTTCGCAAATCAGATCTCATTATATCCGAGTGATTTTTGAGATAATTAAATTGGAGTCCAGTCATAATTATTTAGTGGAATTATTTATGATTAAATAAAGAAAGGAAATAAATTATGGGATTCGTATTTGAGATTTTCAAGTATTTATTTGGAAAATGATTTGATGATTTATCTTAGGTCCACATACCCAAGTAATTAAGCCCAGACTCTCAAGAAACACAGTTTGGCCCAAGCCCACCAATTAAACTAGTGAAAATGCAAGTTAAAGTTAGGTATTTAAGCTACATAATTTATTATCAAGGTTGGAGAGTGGGGAGAAAAAAATACTATTCATGTTTTTGTGAAGAGACCTAGAAAGATAAGATCATATCTCATTCAAAAGCAATAGTTTTCTTACTCAAAGGTTCCCACAATTCTACCAAGATTTGTGAGGATCATATACTAGAAAATAAAAGCATTTCAAATCATTGTAGAAAGCTTTTGAAGATCCAAAAGAAGGCAACCCATCATCTTCATTAAATACATTTCTTCATATCGGGTTGCAATTGAATCTGAAAAGGCATTGTAATCGAAACCATATGTATGATTTTCAAACCTAGTTTTTTTCTATTACACTTTCTATTTTATCAATAATCAATGAATTAAGGGTTGAAATTTTTTCCCGTGTATATTGATCCCCCAATAATTGGTATCGGCGCCATTGATTTAGATTAATTATGTTTTGGAGAGCTTCATATTATCAAACATTGAAAGCCCTAGTTTGGCATGTTTTTGGATTATATATCTTTGTGTATGTTTCCGTTCTAACATGGTTTTGTATATTTTATTTGTTTAATTCCCTTCCATCATGGTCATATATGTTTTTATGTGTTAATAGATCCTATGGTGGTTTTCCCATAGTTATTTTTTGCCCCTACATTCAATAGGGTTATAATAATTAGGTCTTTATGATTATTCATTACCGATGTATTTGGAGGCAATTAGGAGGGAATGCTATTTTTATTAACACTTAGAATCGTGTATTTATGAGGTTTTCGATGCTGGGAAAAGTTTTGTAAGGTTTTATGAAGATCTGGATGAGCTATTATCATTTTTTCATGCAATTCCCGTAAGGAAGATGAAGCTGTCACGTTATTATGTCGGATTGATATAAAAGAGGTTAAGATCGATCCGATGCCAGACCAGATGAATACAACGAAGACAGTCATCGGTCGTGGTTCTCTTTTATGATGGTTTTTAGTTATTTCGCGTGGTGTTCTTCTTCATCATTCTTTCCAGACCAAAATGGATTGTTTTTGGTAAGAAAGATAATAAAGAACTCTTGTTTTGGTTGAAGTTTACTTCTAGTGGAACTCTATGTCATGAAGAAGTCTTCTCTAACAAGGATTCTTGGTCTTTAAGAGTTTTAGTTCAATAAGAGTTTTAGTCCTAGATGAAAAGGGACTTAGTTTCCTTATTGATTTATGATTGCCTGATTATTCAGTGTTATCATAAGTCCACTGTCTTGCATGTTGATATGTTCAGGTGTTAATTAATCGATTATTTAGGAACACCCTATTTATGGACAATATGGATATTTTGTGATCGGCCTAGATCACCGTGTTTTTTAGAAAAATAGTTTTGTTTATTTTTTTTTCTAAATTGAATTTAATCAGGTTAATTAATTTTACGGTGTAGATTTAATTGAGAACTCCATGTTTTTTCTAATTTTAAAATTTTCATTTAATTTTATTTTTAGAAATATAAATGTGAAATCTAGATATTTAATTTATGAATGTAAATTGGCAGATTGCCAAGGATTTAATTTGGCCTTTTATAATTGAATAAATATTTTTTATAAACCCTCAATTTTTTTAAATAACAAAGTGGGAGTGGGGTTTCCACAAAAAGCTCATATTTTATAAAATCACTACACCAAACTGGGCTATTGGTCAGGACTTTATCCCTGACTAGGAGGTGTGGGTCGCGAATTTGGTTTGTGACCAAATCGGGCGTGACCAATTTCTTTGGTCAAGGCCCAAATCCCTGACCCAAAGCCTGGTCACAGGCTTCTTATAGTCAGGGATGTCATCACGGCCCATAGCCCTAACCTCCTTCACAAGCCTGGTCACGGCCCAAACCCGTGACCATCACCGGATTAAGAAATCATTTGGTCACGGCCTATAGCCGTGACTATGTTCTGTGTACAATCAAACTTGGTCATGGCTTAAAGTCGTGACTATTATTCTTACGATTAATATTCGTCATGACTGTAGACTGTGACTATATTTACTGTAGATATCAACTTAGCGACGGCTTTGGGTCGTGACTATATTTTCTGTAGATATCAACTTAGTCACGGCTTTGGGCCGTGACAAGCTGTAATAAAAATAAAAAAAATCCTTGAATCGAAAGGCTAATCGGTCAGTTGCTGCAAGTGCTCCTTGGCTGACCTAGCGGGGGTCCCGTGCTCTCAAATTTGGAATCTCGTGACCACGCAGTCACGGGACTCATGTAGGCATTCTGAAATTTGGGTTGTGATCTAAAACCAGGGGTCCTGTGACAATTCGTGCGGGCTACGTTGGTCCCGAGCGAGGTGTTGGCGCCGTCCAAGAGGGCGTTTCAGGGACTTTTCGGGGTTTAGCCCCTGACGTCACGTTTTCAAGCCTAAGTGTGAATATTTTCTCTTTTGGGTCGTGCTCTCAAACTGAGGGTCCCGTGACCAAGTGGTCGGTTCGTACAGGCTACATTGGACCCGTGCGAGGTGTTGGCGCCGCTCACGGGGTCGTGGGGGTGCTAAGAGGTTTCGCACCCCCAATGGCATGTTTTCAATCCTAAGTGTGGATATTCTCTATTTTTAGTCGTGCTCTCAAACCGAGGGTCCCGTGACCACGCGGTCGGTTCCTACGAGTTACATTAGTCCCGTGTAAGGTGTTGGCATCGCTCACAGGGTCGGGGGCGCTACGGGGTTTCACCCCCGGATGGCACCTTTTCAAGCCTAAGTGTGAATATTCTCTGTTTTGGGTGGTTCTCTCAAATCAAGGGTCCTGTGACCACGTGGTCAGTTTGTGCAGGCTACATTGGACTCGTGCGAGGTGTTGGCGCCACTCACGGGGCCGTGGGTGGCGCTAAGGGTTTTCGCACCCCGACGGCATGTTTTCAAGCCTAAGTGTGGATCTTCTATGTTTTGAATTGTGCTCCCAAATCGAGGGTTCCGTGACCACGTGATCGGTTCGTGCGGGCTACTTTGGACCCTTGCAAGGTGTTGGCACTGCCCACGGGGCCATTTGGGGGGTGCTAAGGGGTTTCACCCCCCGATGGCACATTTTTAAGCCTAAGAATGGATATTCTCTATTTTTGTCCGTGACCACACGATTGGTTCGTGCGGGTTATGTTGGTCCCGAGCGAGGTGTTGGCACCGCCCACGGGGTCGTTTGGGGGCATTGCTGGGTTTTGCACCTCGACAGCACATTTTCAAGCCTAAGTGTGGATATTTTCTATTTTGGGTCGTGCTCTTAAACCGGGGGTCCCTTGAACATTGTAACACCCCATGATTTTTAACACTGAGAAATTAAATTTTTGGGAAAATAAAAATTAATTAAATTGGAGAATTCTAAAATTGGGAATTTAAGTCCAAAAATAGAGGACGTTTTGAAGTATTCTGGATGATGATTTTGAGGGTACCATTGATCCCGGAAGGGTCGAGATAGTCAAAATGACTGTCATTGGGTTTTATTTCGGCTCCGGAATATTTTTAAGTTAGTTTGACTCGAATTGGTGTAAACGAGTCATTTAAAGTGTGTATTAACATTTAAAATTTGGGTTTATTGTTTTAAGGAATTTAAAGGCTTACGGATGAAGCCTTCTCATTTGAGAAAAGGAGAGAAAGAGAAAGGAAGAAGGAAAGAAGAATAAAGGAATAGAGAGAGGAAGAAAGCTTGGAGATTTTCGGCCCAACCGCGACATCGAGGATGATTCAACCTCTACAAAATTGAGGCAAGTGTATAATCTTGCTAAATAAGTCATTTGCGTATTTTATTTCATAATTTGTGGGTTAAAGAAATGGTTTTTGGGTATTAACATCAAAACCTAAATTTTTGGGTCAAATCTTGAAACCAATGTTAAATATGGTTTTAATGGTGTAGAAATGGTTGGGATCAACTTTGGGTTGATTTATTTTGCTTGGAACCATGTTGTGATAAATATTTGGAGGTTAGAATGGAGATTTTAGGGTATTAATTTCGTGGGTTTTGTTGAGAAAGGGAAATCGGCCAGAATATCTGGTATGGCCGGTCGACCGCGGTCTGGGGACCGGTCGACCGCGCCTTAAGGGAAAAGCCTACTGCATTTCTACGTAGGCAAAATTTGGACCCGCGGTCTATCGGGGGTCTGGGACCAGTCTACCGGCCCCCTGTTTTTAGCCCAAAATTTGGTATTTCTTTCTTTCCCTTTTCTTTTGGAGTTTATTCTTAGGGGCTTCCTTAATGGGTTGTTTTATGAGGTTTTTCTAGGATGATTTCTACCCCTTTTTGGTTGGGTATATTAATTTGAGGTTTTATCTTATGAAGTAAGAGATACTTTGGAGACTTATAGGGGGTCTCTCACTCAGTATATGATAGTGGGGACTTCTTGGAATAATTGGAGAAGAATATATCCATGTATGTTGTGAAATTTCTAGGCCGACATTTATGTCAAATCCTTATAAGGATAGTATATTGTTAAGATACAATTTGGGGCCAAATGGAAGAGAGTGATTGCCTACCCTTAGAAATGATAAAATTTAAGGAATAAATCCAAGAGATCTTAGACTAGGGGATTCACAAAAGTGATTGAACCGTAGCCGAAACTGAGAGCGACGAGATTATATTACCAACTAGAGTAGAATGTGAAAATCTAGTTGGAATAGATGTTGTTTATCGGTGTGTGATTTACAACGGGCATTTTCCCAAGAAATGAGATTATTTGATGAATGAAAGAATGAGCTTGAGGCTTATAGACTATTAGTTATATGTATACCGATAGTCGAAATTATTACTAGATTTATAATGTGCATCTCGAATACAGATGGAATGTGTAGTGATGGTTTCCTACACAAAATTTTGGGTGATAACCCTAATGTTGAATATATATGTATAGATATATACATATGATTTTGGGAGACTATTCATCATAGGAAAAATGATTGAATATGTTTCAAGTGAGAGATTGTATTCACATATCGAGGTAAATTTAAAGGAAATTGTGGTGACGGCTTGTATATCGAGGATTATGTATACTTATAGCCGAATATATGTATATATATCTATATATAAATATGAATATATGGATATATTTATGTTGTGGACATATGTGGTATGGATACTTAAACCGTATATGATGGTTTAATGTTTAATTATATGATTGGATCATATGGATGTATATATATTATGCATGTGAATGATATATATACTTATTTGGTTAAGCATACCCCGCTCATGCTATCATTGGGAAGTTGCGCGCGTAGAGGGTGAGCACCCTGGCTAGAAAAGCAGGGTGTGGATATTCCCCAGGTCATAGTCGTCCCGTGTGTTATTATGTGATTTAAATTTTTATATTTTTGGGATGAGACGTGGTGGGTATGTTTCGTCTCATTGCCGATTTGGAGCTATGACCGCTTTTCGGGACGTCTTGTGCGTGAGTTTACCACGAGATGGGTGTCGTTTAGTCCCACCATGGTGGCCCCAGTATTGCTACGTGAGTCGGGCACTGGGAAGATGATAGCATTGATGCAGTTTATCGGCGCTATATATAGCCGGGTATTTATTTGTGCATGGCCTTTGTACATCATATATGGTATGTATACATGGTCTTGGGATTGGATGATGGTGTGTATATATATATGGTTAGAATGAAATGAATATATATATATATATTTATATATCCTATGGATGAAAGGATATGGAAATTTTGAGGAGTACATCTTGGATGATTATGATGTACTAGATTGATGGGGGGGTTGATGTATCGCATTTAAGGAATACTTCGGTTACATCATCCCAAGGATATTAGTGGAGATTTTTAGTTATTTCCATATTGTAGTTTAAAATTTACTAGTAGTAGTAGTAGTAGTAGTAGTAGTAGTAGTAGTAGTAGTAGTAGTAGTAGTAGTAGTAGTAGTAGTAGTAGTAGTAGTAGTAGTATATGGTATGTATGGAATTATGGATCTCTAGGATCGACATTGTCAAGGAGTAGTGTAATGGGGTGGTTCCTTATTTGGATTTCGCTTTGCGAGACACCCCACGCACGAAACGTAGTGCATTGTTGAGATTAGAGAGAAGTTCTGTCAATATTTATGTGTGGCATTATGGATCTCTAGGATCGACGTTGACAAGGAGTAGTGTAACGGGGTGGTTCCTTGTTTGGATTTCGCTCTGCGAGACACCCCACGCACGAAACGCAGCGCATCATTGAAATTGGAGAGAAGTTTTGTCAATAATAATTTTTGTATGCACATTAATTAGAAATTAAATCATATGTTTCTACCCAAATACATATGGGTAACTTATTAAGATTTATAATTGGTTAAATTATAAACCGGAATCCATTAAGCTTAATATGGCATATATGTTTGTAAAAATAATTAAGTGTATTTAGAAAGAGTAGGTTCTGGGGTTAGGGTAGTAAGGCAAATCTCGTGGGTGTAGGCTAGGCCTATGACAAGAATAGGTGTAGGTTGTCCTTATAATTGGGGTAATTTAACTAATAAAATTGAGGACACGAATAGGTGCGCGCCTTTAGATGAGAGGTGAGTTGGGATTTCACGAGAGTGCGATTCCACTTTAATTATGAAATAAGTGCACCGATATTTATTATGCACGGTTAACACACTTGCTAAATATTTTTCACACTCGGTCTCTGACCCGTTTACTTTTCTCTCCTGCCTGTATATATATATATATATATATATATATATATATATATTACTACAGGTGTCCTACCGCATGGATGCCGGATGACCTTCTATCCAGAGTCTTGGGAACCGCGACAGGTGTGGACTGTTGCGGGATGTAGAATGTAGTCGCTTCCTCCTTTGAAAAAAATTCTAGGTAGGATTCATGTTGTATATTGGGTTTGTACCCAAGGGATATTTATGTACATGTTTATATTTATTCCATTCCAGTTATTGTATTGGTTGTGACCCGGCAGCTTATTCGGGTCTACTTTCTGTAGTACATTCTGTTGTAGTTAATTATTTCATCTTATTTCTAGCATTTCATTTATCTTAGTTCTTTCATGCATCTTTCTTTATTTTATTAGTAGTGTTAGTTGGTTATCTATTGCACATTTTATTTTATTTTAACATCTCGCTTATATGATATCGGGTAGTTAGTCCTATATTATATAGTACCGGCAGTTGATGTTGAGAACGAGCCATCTGAAACTCCTGATTTAATATAGTATAGGGCTGGCCACCCGTTATTATTTTAGGCGGCGTGTTACAAACATGTGGTCAGTTCATGGGGGTTAAGTTGGTCCCGAACGAGGTGTTTGCTCCTCTCATAGGGCCATTTAGGGGGCGTTGCCGGATTTTTCCCCCCGACAGCACGTTTTCAAGCCTAAGTGTGGATATTCTCTATTTTGGGTCGTGCTCTCAAATTGGGGGTCCCATGATCATGCGGGCTACATTGGACCCGTGCGCGGTGTTGGCACCGCTCATAGGGTTGTGAGGGGGGCGCTAAGGTGTTTTGCACCCCAACGGCACGTTTTCAAGCCTAAGTGTGGATACTCTCTATTTTGGGTCGTGCTCTCAAATCGAGGGTCACATGACCACGCGGTCGGTTCCTACGAGTTAAATTGGTCCTGTACGAGGTGTTAGCACCACCCACAGGGCCGTTTAGGGGACGTTGCGGGGTTTCGCCCCCTACGGCGCGTTTTCAAGCCTAAGTGTGGATATTCTCTGTTTTGGGTCATGCTCTCAAACTGAGGGTCCCGTGACCACGCGGTCGGTTCTTACTAACTACATTGGACCCATGTGTGGTGATCGCTCCCCTAAAAGATTCGTTTGGGGGGCGCTAAAGGGTTTCCCCTCTAATGGGACATTTTCAATCCTAAGTGTGCATTTTCTCAAATTATCGTCGTATTCTCAAACTGGGGGTCCCGGACCACGCGATCGGTTCCTGCGAGTTACATTGGTCTCGCGCGTAGTGATATCTCCCCTAAAGGTGCTGCTGGGGGCACTAGGGGGTTTCTCCCTCTAACGACACGTTTTCAATCCTAGGTGTGGATTTTCTCAAATAACCTTCATTCTCTCAAAGCAGGGGTCCCGTGACCACGCGATCGGTTCCTGCGAGTTATATTGATCCCGTGCGAGGTGTTTGCACCTCTAACGAGGCCGTTTGGGAGGTACTTTTGGTTTTCACACCTAAAAGGCATGTTTGTCAATAAAATGTGCCTTTTCTGGCCTTTCCAAATGCAGCGTGTTGTAGAGCTCCTTGAAATTGTTCTGGAAAGGAGTCCCAGATAATATGATGCGTTTTCCCATTTGGAGTTTGATATAGTATTTCAAATACGACACCTCTTATTATGGGTAGTGTGGCCTTCATCAAGAACCACTAATATAGGAAAATCCAAGGAACTCAGAGGTGGCCTCGCAGGGAACTCAACTTATGCTCAGGAGACGATGGATAAGGAAGCAGTTTATGCTGAGTTGGCTCGATAATAGACCCAGCATTTTGAACAATTTGTAGTAGCAGCCTGGACCCACCGTTATGAACAAAAGAGGTGATCTCACAGAAATATTAAGAGCTTGACAACCCTCATTGAGGATTGTCAAGCTATTAATCTTCCTGTGAGGCCACCTTGTAATGTTGAGTTCCATGCACCCTAAAATTAATCCCTTAGAAACATTACTGCTCACTCTACTCAACAAAATCTAACTCCACCATCTAAAATCAATAATGGGAACACTTGCTATAGTTATAAAAAGTCATGGATTCACTCGTGAGACACTACGTGGATTCGTTTGTCCAAAGGCTTCGCAGGTCCAAAGACTGGTCCAATGGAGCCACATAGTCTCCCACAAGTGAATTCGAGGCTTTTTACAACTATAAAAAGTGTTCACATTATTTATTTTAGATGGTGGAGTTCAATTTTGTTAAGTAGAGTGAGATGTAATGTTTGTAAGGGATTAATTTCAGGGTGCAGGGAACTCAACATTACAAGGTGGCCTCACAGGAAGATTAACATCTTGACAACCCTCAATGAGGGTTGTCAAGATCTTAATCTCTCTGTGAGGCCACCTCTTTTGTTCATAAGGGTGGGGCTAGACTGCTACTACAAATTATTCAAAACGTTGGGGCTATTATCGAGCCAGCTCAGTAGAAACTGCTTCCCCGTAATGAGAGGAGTCGTATTTGGAATACTCTATCAAACTCCAAATAGGAAAATGCATCATATTATTTGGGAATCCTTTCCAAAACAATCTCAATGAGCTCCATAACACGCTGCATTTGGCAAGGCCAGAAAAGGCAGATTTTCTTACCAAACATGCCTTTTGAGGGTGAAAACCAAAAGCACCTCCCAAACGGCCCCTTTAGAGGTGCAAACACCTCGCACGGGATCAATGTAACTCACAGGAACTGATCGCGTGGTCACGGGACCCCTGGTTTGAGAAAATGACGATAATGTGAGAAAATACACATTTAGGCTTGAAAATGTGACGTTAGAGGGTGAAACCCCTTAGCTCCCCCCAAGCGGCCCCTTTAGGGGAGCGATCACTGCGCACGGGACCAATGTAACTCGTAGGAACCGATCGCATGGTCACGAGACCCCCGGTTTGAGAATACGATGATAATTTGTGAAAATCCACACTTAGGCTTGAAAACGTATCGTTAGAGGGGAAACCCCTTAGCTCCCACCCTACAACCCCTAAAGAAATTTGAACACCTTTCACGAGACCAACGTAACTCACAAGAATTGACCACATGGTCAAGGGACCCTCGATTTGAGAATATGAAGATAATTTGAAAATACCTATAATTAAGTTTAAAAACATGTCGTTAGAGGGAAAAAAAACAAAGCATTATCACATACTCCTTCTAACATACTATCCAATAACAAGCTAACAACCAATAATTATCCAACAGCTAAACCAAATAAAACCAATAATTATCCCGTACTCCTTCTAACATACTATCCAATAACAAGCCAACAACCAATAATTATCCTACAGCCAAACCAAACAAAACCAATAATTATCCCATACTCCTTCTATTATCTAAAAAATTTAAAAGACAATGCATACCAATTATATAACTACGTCAGTTAAAGTAAAGAGTACCTGATTCCTATGATCCAATAAGGCCATTAATTAGAGTCTTTTAAATGTGTGATTGGACCAAATTGATCCTGGATCCCCTAACGTATTCTTTTACATGTACAATTGTTGACTAGTTTCTTTAATACAATCTTCATAGAGAGTCTTGTGAAAGTAACTAAATATTCAACGGAGCATAACATATTATCGAAAGTTAACTTACATAAATCATATTAAACATTCGTAAAAGTAACGAAACATTCATACATCAAAGTGCTAATACCATGTCAATATCAAAATAGGATACAAATAAGATTGACAAGGTTAACATAATATTTTTATACTCAATCTTCCTCCAAATCAACTAAAAGATCCTTCAAATTAGGGTTGTCATCAAGAGCTGACTGGAACTCTTTTGGAGCCTTCAATGCATCCACTTCAGTAGTCATACCCTTTGGCGCATGCACAACAATAGACCAATTTCCATCGTTTATGCACTTAGATTAGAATACCTTATTTACGTTTTGAAAGGCACAAATATAAGGCTCGTCGACTATGCGATATTTACTCTTCAACTTTAATAAATCTACCATAATAAGTTTGGAGTCAGGATCAACTTTTCAAGTATTCGTAGTATCCTTCACCTTTACCCAATCACAATAGAATACAGTTTCTGTGAAATCTAAGTAATTAAGTTCTTCTATTTGTTGGGCTATCCCATAATAGGTTAGCACCGTATTCTTTAGATTTTTATTGCTTTTGCTAGCAATACAGGTGTTTAAGGTAAAAATTGATATTCCACTATTTTGCATCAAAAGTATTTCCTCATATGGATATGAAATGAAATCAAAACCGTTGGTGCGAAATTTCTTTTGTACAAAAATTAGGGCCTTTTTCTAGGCATGCAAGACTGAAAGTGACATCACCTCTTTTTAGAAGTTGCATTATTAATGAATTTGTATAAGGGCATGTTTTCATCACACACGAATAAATAATTGCACACATAAGATGTGAAATTTATCTCTTTTGATACCCATGCGCTAAAATCAGTTGTTGTGCAATTTCTCCTTTGATTTTGGAAAATTTTATTCTCGTACTTCCTACGGGTAAATTGTAGAGTTTAGATCATAAAATATAAAATACATATGGGAGATCTCGATGGGCCCTCTCTCCATCTTTGGAATGAGATTCACCCAGACATATTCCTATCAAATGTTCTACAACATTCTTCTCTATGTCCATCACATCAATTACATGCCTTACACGATGATCTTTCCAATATGGCAAATCAAAAAATATTGATCGCCTAGACCATAGTTTTACTTTAGTAGGGTCGTTAGGATCTCCCTTTGATTTACGCTTCGAGTTTACAAAATTGGGGTGTTTGCCTGCGTACATATTCCCCACAATCGCAGCCACCGCCTTCTCCTCAATCGGTTGACCCAAAAGCCGAGCAGGTTACATCCGGCACTCGTGACCAATAGGATAAAAGTTTGACTTGTCATTCCTGAAAAGGTGACTGGTCCGCCTAAATCTATGATGACTCGTGTAACTCATCTTACTACAATATGTTATAGCCAAAAGGCTTGAATTTCATCCCCACATATGGAACCTCCATAATAACCATGAACATTACAACTGGACAAGGTCCAATAAGCATGAAGGTCATGGATCGCCCACATCACCGTTGCTTTAAGTGTGAACTCTTCACCCTTGTGAGAGTCGAACGTCGTCACACCTTTATCCCACAACTCTTTAAGTTCTTCGATTAATGGGGCTAATAATATATCAATATTATTACCCAGAACCTTCGGCCCGGGTATCAATAAAGATAATAATATGAACTCCTTTTTCATGCACAGTGTCGGAGGGAGACATAAAGGCGCCATGAGAACTGGCCAATAACTTTGACTAGTACTTAAATTATCATAAGAGTTAAACCCATCGGTTGAGATTGCAAGACAAACGTTGCGTGGTTCTTTTGCAAATTCATGGTGTCGTGCATTTGAAATTTTCCAGACGAGTGAATCAACTAGAAGATGCATCAAATTCCCACCCACCTCGAATCGAGCGTGCCATGTCATGGTCTCTGCTATCCACGGTACACTAAAAATCATTTTAACCGTGACCTAAGTCGAAAATACTTCAAATCCTTTTGTAGGACTTGCGAGCTCTTTTGATATTTTGCAGGCTTTGAGAGTGCGCGTTTATTCAAACAAAGAAATTATTTAATTAAACTGAGTTTTTCAATTAAATCCTAAAACATGCATCTTGGTGTGATTGAAGACAATATAATCATGTAATAACATTCAATCACAAATAAACAAACAATTGAGGAAAAATCCCCCGAAGGGGCAAAACCTTTTATTTTCACTATAATTTGTAAAGAACGGTTTACACGAATTATACTGAAAACAATAATGACATACGAAATACCCTCAGGTGTCGGTTCCGATATCGTCGGCAGGAATCTCCCGTAAGAACTCCAGATGGGTAGCAATGGAAAAAGGTCGACTTCTCTACAAGTTACTCCAGATGAGTAAAAACGATCCTTTTAAGGTTTAAAGATTCACACACTTATTTAGGAATGGTTTTGTGAATAAAAAAGCATGAAACCTTAAAAACTTGAAGTCTATTTTTTGGGCTGTAAGCCGCAAAAACGTGTACGAAAAAGACTTAGAAAAGTGTGCAGAATGGGCACAGATATTTATATGAAAATTGAGGTGGCGTCATCGCTCGAACGACATAGGCATGTCGCTCGAACGAGATCGCGCGACATGCTCATGTCGTTCGAACGAGAGAGCGATGTCGTTCGAACGAGATCGACGACCAAAAAAGTCCGCTTCTACACTTGGAAAAATTTCTGCTTTTGTGTTAAAAACAAATAAGACTTCTAAAAATATTTTCTAAAAGTTTCCAAAATATTTATGCAAATATTAAAAACTCCAATAAACCATTTTATCAATAACGCAAAGTGGAGTAGTGGGAACGGTTGAGCAGCACGTCGCATGAAGCATGATGCACGTGTAAAGATGGTGGATGCATGGATTCGGATCAAGGTCATCATGGATGATCGTGTTGATGTGTCGAATGTAGCGGTATCAGACATACATACTGTGATCTAGGACAAATAGAAAATTTCTAGATTCTACCCCAGACATTTATAAAATTATGTCCTTACAAATCTCCCCCTATGTCTATGTCGGTACATACATAAAAATCCGAATTATGCTATCTCCATAAATTAAATGACATATGAGATAATATCCCCATTAAACCCTCAAACTGAGAATACTAACTAACATGTCGTCAATAAAACTTCAACATCTTCATATCTTCAACTTTTCTCATCAGGGTGTGCAATCCAATAATGATTAATTTTGTACCTACACACACGAGATAAAGCAGATACTCGTGACATGTGACAGATTAAAATATAATGACATGCAAAAGTCAAAGATCAATTAAGCTTAAGCAAATTATTGATAAATCAACCAAACAATTCTCCCCCATAATTCATTCTCCCCCTTTTTTATGATGTTCCCAAATAAACAGATATGAGAAGAAAAAATAATGCAAATAGAGAATGTCACGAGGTAATAAACTTTTTATTTTTTGAATTTTTCAAAAAATTTCACACAAAATATACCACACAGGATCACACCATGAAAGAATACAAAAACAACCAAGTCGATGATAGCGGAAATGTAGGGGAGTGAGAAAATTCGATAGGAAAATCAATGCATGCAAACAGAATATATGTGCACGATGAATATCGGATACTTCTAACTAATGAACTCAACATCTTCCATAGGTGTAAAAATATGCAATTATAAGAAATTGACACAATCAAATCAGCAAATCAAAGCTCAAAGTGATTTCCACGCCAATAACGTCCAAAACTATTTAATGCTTTTTCAGTACTTTTAAGGAAGTGCAAACCCGTTTAAATTCTCTAACCAAACTCCCTCAGATTTATATTTTGATTAGAGGTAATCTAAATTCTAAAAACATTGGAGAATTGATGGTGAAACCTAATGGCCCATATTCGGCATGTATTGCTTTTTATTACCTTTAAATTTTTCGGGCTCTTTTAACCTCTTGGGACCCCGGATAATTAAAATTACTCAATTTTTTAGATCCGATTTAACGGAGGCTTAGTATTCGTAAAGGTCAAATGTGAACCTTTCGCAGCCCTTCCCCGTTTTAAAATACCACACAATCTCACCAAACGGTTTTTACATGCATTCTAATCTTATCAAGTTTTATCGCATATGGTTCGTTGTATAGACAGAATTGAGATGGAAACACTCAAGCCAATATATGATAGACAAGTAAAATAATCACATAAAGTCGTGCATGTGTGCAATAAAGGAGATAAGGAGCCAAACATGTAGAAAGATACCACTGATCACATCTCAAACACTCCAAACAATGTAAAGCCCATGGATGAAATGATGTAGCGTCTTAAATCACTATCAAACAGTCATGTGAAAAATGGAAGAGGAAGTTGTGACTAGGCTATCTTAAATGCTCATCCATAAGAGGTGTAAACAAAATACAAAAATCTCTTTGTGCTTTTCTAAAAAAAATTATAAAAATAAGATCTTTTTGGGTTTTTCGAAAAAAATATAAAAAGCAAAAAAAAAGAATACAAATGATACAAACTAGCAATAGGAATCATATGATATGAACATAACAATGCATCATATCCTAAACAAGGACCAACCCCCTCAGTCAATTGTGCAAATACGTAAAGACTTCCTAAGACTCTCGTATCTAAGGGCATCTAAAGGCTTCGTCAAAATATCGGCTAACTGGAGGTCGGTAGACACATAACTCAAGGATACGACCTTCTCTTCACCAAACTCACGGATAAAGTGCTTGCGTATCCTAATGTGCTTTGTGCGAGAATGCTGGACTGGGTTGCGGGATATGTGTATCACTCTCATGTTATCACAGGAGATGGTTATGGTGTCTTGTGATATCGCATAATCCTCCAGCATCTACTTCATCCATAGAAGTTGTGTGCAGCAACTTTCGGCGGCTATGTACTCAGCCTCCGTAGTGGACAAAGAGATGGAGTTTTGCTTCTTGCTTAACCAAGAGACAAGAGCATAACCAAAGAATAAACACCCATCAGAAGTGCTCCTACATCCATATGCATCCCCATCTCAGTCAACATCCGAGTATGCGGACAAACGGTCAGTGGTATCGAAGGAATACCAAATGCCATCGGAGAGAGTACCACTCACGTATTTGATAATACATTTAAGAGCGAGTAAGTATGACTCTTTAGGGGATGCCTGATATCATGCACAAACTCCAACACTAAAGGTGATGTCGAGACGACTAGAAGTCAGGTAGAGAAGACTGCCTATCATACTCCGATACAAGGTTTGCTCAACGTCCTTGCCCGAAGTGTCCTTACTAAGCTTTGTAGATGTACTCATAGGTGTACGTGCGTGATTAGCGGAGTCTAAACCAAATTTCTTCATTAGGTCTTTAGCATACTTGGATTGGGAGATGAACATCCCATCCTCTAGCTGACGAACCTAGAGACCAAGGAAGAAAGTAAGCTCACCTACCATGCTCATCTCAAACTCACTTTTTATTTCCTCCTCAAAATGGTGAGCATGCTGGGAGCACGTGGACCCAAAGACTATGTCGTCCACATAGACCTGGGCAACCAAACTAGCACCGTCATCTCTTCTGATGAATAACGTTATATCAACTCCCCCTCTCTTGAAGTCACGGGCTAAGAGATAGGAAGTAAGCCTATTGTACCAAGTACGGGGTGCTTGATTCAAACCATACAAGGCTTTTCTTAGATAGTAGACGTGTTCAGGGTGCGTAGGGTCTTCAAACCCTTTTGGTTGTTCCAAGAAAACCTCCTCCTGTAGAATGCCATTCAGAAAGGCACTCTTGACATCCATCTGATATAACTTGAAGCGCAGATGACATGCGATGGTGAGCAGTAAGCAAACGGAGTCAAGCCTCGCAACAGGAGCGAATGTCTCGTCAAAGTCTACACCTTCTATCTGTGTGTAGCCTTGAGCAACCAACCACGCCTTATTTTTGATAAAAGTACCAGTCTCATCCATCTTATTTTTGAAAATCCACTTGGTACCTATCAATTAGTCTCACTAGGTTGGGGGACAAATTCCCAGACATCATTCTTTCTAAATTGAAGCAACTCGTCCTGCATCGTAGAGATCCAGTGTTCATCCTAGAGTGCTTCTTTAGAGTTCTTAGGCTTGACTTTAGATGTGTAGAAGATATGGGTAACAACATTCTCTAGTTGAGCACGAGTCTTGACCCCTAGGGTGGGATCTCCTAGGATAGAAGTAGGACCATGACTCTTACGAACCCAAGAAGGTGTGTCCCCTAGAACAGGATTAGGGTCTACCTTGGATGTGGGAGACACAGTGGGATCATCCAAAGGGAGTGTGTCATCCTCACTCAAATGGTTAGAGTCAACAGACATCGATGGTTCGTCATCTTGCACAGTAACGTTTATGGATTGCATCACGTTAGAAATCTTTAGGTTAAAAACTCAGTACACTCTACAATTTAATGAATATCCTAGCAATATTCCCTCATCGCTTTGGGAATTGAACTTTTCTAATTGCTCTCTATCCCGTAGGATGTAGCATTTACTCTCAAAAATATGAAAATATGCAAGGTTGGGCTTCTTTCCAGTCCATAATTCACAGGGCGTTTTAAGAGTGTGTAGAGGAAGATAAACCCTATTCACCGCATGGCATGCAGTGGACACTGCCTCTGCCCAAAATCTCCTTACAACTTTACGACCTAGAAGCATAGATCTAGCCATTTCCTGAATCGTCATGTTCTTTCTCTCAACAATCTTATTTTATTGAGGAGTCTTCACAGCAGAAAACTCATGTTTGATTCCTAAGCTAGCACATTAAATATCTTATTTTTGCTTCGTAAATTCAGTGTCGTTGTCACTACTCATTCTATTGATAGTGACACCATGTTGGTTTTGTAGGACACGGCCCTTAGTCGTCAGAAACTCAACAGTATCTGATTTTTCTCTCAGAAATCACACGATAGAATATCTGGAGAAATCATCAACCATCAATAGGATGTACCTCTTACCACCCAGACTCTCTGTACGAGTAGGACCCATGAGATCCATGTGTATCAACTAAATTACTCGTGAAGTGGTAATGGAATTCAAATTCCTGTGGGAGCTATGGATTTGCTTTCCCAACTGAAAGGGTCCAAAAAGCGTGGAAGTTGGATTTCCAAGTGTTGGTAAGCCACGTACTAGGTCCTTTTTAGCTAATCGCGTCAAATCCCTAAAGTTCACGTGACCTAGACATTGGTGCCACAGATCCATAGGAGTGATTGTGGCGCTATTGCAGACAAGTGAGGACTTGGGCACATTCTCATAGCAATTATCCTTTGTCCTCACCACTTGCACTAAAAGTTTACCGGCTTGATTATATACATTACACGCGTCCGGTCAAACTTTACGGAAAAGTCAGCGTCGCACAGCTGGCTAATGCTGAGAAGGTTTGCTTTCAAACCTTTGACGTATAAAACATTCACTAGCTTAGGAAATCCTGGTAACTCTATTGTACCTCTTCCTACGATGTTAGACTTGCTCCCGTCTTCAAAGATGACTTTACCTTCCTTATGATCCTCTAGGTAGGTAAAAAATGAGACATCACCGGTCATATGTCCGAAGCACCCACTATCGAAATACCATTGTGAGGTATTTTGTGCTTTAAGAGCAACATGTACAACAAGGGCTTTTACGTCGTGCTTAGGCACTCAAGATGAGGCAGCCTTTTGTTTTCCCTTGTCAATGTTGGTTCTAGTCGGTTTTGTAGAAGTATCCACTGACGGAAGGGAAATCCGTTGGAATTCTGTCACTCAACTCTGAGATGTGGTGACTAGGAACTCAACCTTCTCTCTAAGGCTCAAGAAATCTCTAGTGACAGGTGGCGGAGCAGTAGTACGTCGTGTCCGACCCAAACTATAGAAAAACTCCCTGATGTGGCCCTTTCTTTTGCAGTAGGTACAAAAGTACACAGTCTTAGGCTTACCTTGGTTTGCTTTTCTTGGTCGAACTCTCTTTCGTGGTTTTTGACCATGGCCATTTAGAGTTGTAGTAAACTTAGGAACTGGTCCAGGTGCAACTTGGGATGTGAAGGATCCATAAAAGCCTATTCCCTACCTTTCACAAAAACCTAAGGTGGGACCAAGGAGCATCTTTCCCATCTTTCCAGATTTATCCTCGATTTGAACCTTGACTTCCCGTGCTCTCTCAAGATCATGAGTAAGCTGGGCTACATGGGCTTCAAGCTTCTTTCGAGTCTCTAGGGAGGAATGGAGCTCACTCGTAAGACTGTCCACTTGATTAGTCAAGTCCCTTTTCTCTTTCTCAAAATAACTATCTCTCTCTCCAAACAGTCTCTCTCTTTTTCTAAACTGACATTCTCTTTCAACACAGGCAGACTCTCTCTCTCTCTCTCAAGGCAGTGCAGGTGGAGGACTCTCTCTCGCGCGCGCGCTTATCCTAAATCTTCCTCTAAAGCGGTGATCCTAATAACTAATTCTTTGTTATGCTTTTTAACTATAAATGACTCGGTATATAACTCAGCGTAGGCGCGTTGAAGATTACTCTCGCTCTCACTTGTAATATCCTCCCCCTCACTCACTTCGTTCTCGGTGTCGAGGTGTCCCTGTGAAGTAGTATCCTAATCATCGTGAGGAGCACTATAGGTACTCACATGAATAGCCATGAATGCGGTGAAGTTACACTCATGCGATGACTTGTCTCCAGAATCCACCGACTCGACCTCACTGTCGTCACTAAGGGTAGCCTTAAGGACAGCTTTGACTTTTTCTTTGGCAAGTCTGTTTCGCCTAGTAGCACACTCAAAAGCTCTATGACCCTTACCATCACACTCATAACATATCTCACCGTCTTTCTTAGGAGGGTCTTTAAAATCTTTTTCATTTTTCTTTTCAAACGTATTTTTCTCAAAAAAAAAATTATCTTTGAAATTTCCATTTTTCTTGAAATTGAGAATTTTCTTGAATTGTTTTGCAAACAAGGCCAAATCATTTAAATCAAGGTCACACTCGGAATCTGACATTTCTTTCTCCGTTTTTCTAGATGAATCTACTATATTTCTTGCTGAACCCTCACTCTTCCTATCCTGGGCTTGAAGTCCAATTCCCTTATCTTTTTATTAAACAGACTTAGGAAATATGTCAATTTCAATGATTTGTAAGTCTCCAACCAATTCCTCTAATTTAAGCGTGGTTAAATTACCCATAGAATTTAGCACAGTGACTTTAGGGATAAAACGCTTAGGCAGTGATCTTAGAATCTTTTTAACAACTCTAGCATTAGGAATGTGTTCACCAAGATTAAATCTAGTGTTTACAATATCATATAATCTAGCATAGAATTCATCAAAACATTCAGACTCAAGCATGGTGATAGTTTCAAATTGAGTTGTTAAGTTTTGCAATTTTGATTCTTTCACGGTATTAGTTCCTTCATGGGTAAGCTATAAAACATTCCAAGCCTTTGTCGTGGTACACGTCATTATCCGTTGGAACTCGTCAGGTGTGACGGATCCAGAAATAGCACTAAGACCCTTAGAGTTAAAGGATGACCATTTAAATTAATCTTCAGTCCATGCAGTCACAGATTTTAAATTGGTCACGTTGTCAATAGTGATGGAGGGAGGTGTCCACCCTCTTTCAACAAAAATCCAAACTCTTTCATCTACGGCTTTTAGAGCAGATTTCATACGGCTTTCCAGTAAGCATAATTTGCCCCGTCAAAAACTGGAATTTTATTATATAATTGCTCCATTTTGAACACGCCCTTTTTCAAAAATCATTTTTAAAAAAATTGATATCTTTAGGAAAATTTTGCGAAAAATTACACGGTATAATTGTGTAATTGGCTCTGATACCAATTTGAGAGTGCGCTTTTGTTCAAACAAAGAAATTGTTTAATTAAACTAAGTTTTTCAATTAAATCCTAAAACATGCATCAAGGTGTGATTGAAGACAATATAATCATGCAAGAACATTCAATCACAAACAAACACACAAATGAGAAAAAATCCCCCAAATGAGCAAAACCTTTTATTTTCACTATAATTTGTAAAGAACGATTTATGCGAATTATACTGAAAATAAGAATGACATATGAAATACCCTCCTGTGTCGGTTCTGATGTCTTCGGCTGGAATCTCCCGCAAAAACTCCACATAGGCAGCAATGGAAAAGAGTCGGCGCCTCCACAAGTTACTCCTGATGAGTAAAAATGATCCTTTGAAGGTTTAAAGATTCACACATATATTTAGGAATGGTTTTGTGAATAAAAAGGCATGAAACCTTAAAAACTTGAAGTCTGTGTTTTGGGTTGTAAATCGCAGAAACGTGTACGAAAAAGACTTGGAAAAACGTACAGAATGGGCACAAATATTTATACAAAAATCGAGTTGGCACCGTCGTTCGAACGAGCCACACGTGTCGCTCGAACGAGAATGCGCGACATGATCATGTCGCTTGAACGAGAGTTCGATGTCGTTCGAACGAGCCCGACAACCAAAAAAGTTCGCTTCTACACTTGGAAAATTTTCTGCTTTTGTGTTAAAAACAAATCAAACTTCGAAAAATATTTTCTAAAAATTTCCCAAATATTTATGCAAATATTAAAGACTCCAATAAACCATTTTACCAATAACGCAAAGTGGAGTAGTGGGAGCGGTTGATCAGCAGGTCGAATGAAGCATGATGCACGTGTGAAGATGGTGGATGAATGGATTCGGATCGAGGCCGTCGTGGATGATCGTGTTGACGTGCCGAATGTAGCGGTATCAGACATACATACTGTGATCTAGGAAAAATAGAAAATTCCTAGATTCTACCTCGGACATTTATAAAATTATGTCCTTACAGGTTTGCCATTTACCTTCTCACAAACGACATATCTAGGCTCACCGCATACTGGACATTCATCACTCTCCGTGTTCATTGCGATACAATATGCAATCATACTTGCATGCATTAATGGATTTTTATTTTAATCCCAAACCCTTCAACCTCTTCTTTATGGTAGGATAATTGTCTAGTAACATGTTCTCTTTTGGGAGAATTTCTTTAACCCACTTAAGAATTTCGGTTACTCTTCTCCCAGACAAGCTAAATTGACTCTTCAAATTATGTAAACCAAACATTGCATATAATACCGAATTATATTCATCGCAATCTTTATACAACGGTCTAGAAGCATCGGCTTTAAACCGTATATATTCTCGATCTCCTGGCAGTTCAGTATCAAATTCTTCATTGTGTGCATTATCTGATTGGTGATTTTCATCGTGGTGGACTCCGTAAGCATCATCAATTAGGTAAATAAATGGACGATATGTTGGTGAATCATTTACCACTTCCACTCGGTGTTCTATTACGTGGTCAGTTATCGGTAATTCTTCGGGAACATAAGGTACATGTTTCTCACCATGGTATGTCCACTTGTTATAATATTGGCAAATTCCCCACATTATTAAATGTAACTCAACATCTTCTAAAGATTTATATTTTTCATTTATACAATGGGTGCATGGACACGGAATCTTATTACTTTTAAGGTTCTTAAAAGCGTATCTAGTAAATTCTTAAACTCCTTTAACTTAAATATTAGCCATTCGATCAGTCTCCCCCATCCACTCTTTGTATTGTGGAAAATCCACTTAATAATCTTCAAATTGTAGTCCTGTGTTAACATGATAAAACAAATATCATGTTGCATAAATATCATGTTGCATAGTAAAGCACTAATATAGTATCAAAGCAAAGCACTAATATAGTCACCAATCAATCAAACTATGCAATAAATTAAATACAATAACACGCCAATCAACGAAACTACACAACCACTTAAACTCAAATTAAATAAATATGTCTATTGATATTATTACAACATAAGAAAAATATTACTACATCTTCATCAAGCGAAAAACTTGCCAAGTGGTAACAGAGTCTACATTATTTTTCAAAAAATTCCTTTCTCCACTGTTGACGCGCGCTGGAACAGTTTCACAACCCTCATATACTGTATCAACCATGATCTGACACTCACCCTGCTGCAAAGGTCGATTATGTACTAAAGTTCCTACGGCAGTGGACATGAGCGTGCAGATCCCAACGATAAATTTACCGCTCAGGTCATATATATAGTATTTGTCACCATAGTCACTGTGGGTTGTTGATGATGATCTAAGACATGTGCCATGCTGAGGCGCTGAGAAAGGGAATGTTGAAGGAGGAACCAGAATCTATGGGGGGAATGGAGAACGAGGAAAATTTTGAGGAATCCCTGGCATCTGTGGAGGGGAACCAAGATGCATTGAGGGTTGCATGGGAATAAGACCGGTTAAAAGGGACACAATATGTGCAAGTTTATCATTCAAACCTCCCAATTCATTTCAAATCCCCATTATATCCCATTCAGTCCTATATTGGCGTTCATCATTGGACGCGAAATGCTTATTAATAGAAGAAAGCTCGTCCACGAGAGGTGCGGTGTGTTTGAATCTTTTTTTAACATATGCAACCACAAACCTCTCGTCCTCCCTCTGTGGTCCTTCCCAAAGGTTTGTATGATGGCATCATTATCAATGTCGTCGAACGGGATTGAATCTGACTGACAACTGATAGATTCTATTAATTCTAGAGTTTTGGCCAAGTGAGGAGGGAATTTATTATCTTTGTCTCGTCTAGCATTCACGTACAAGTTTGCCCTATTCGGTGTCTTTCATTCATTTGGGATGCCTTTGGTAACGTTCGTTCACTTGTTCTTCAAATATTTATAAGATTTCGCGCCAAGACGATGGACATCAGTTTTTTTGGCCTATTCTGCTTCTTTTTCTCCCTTTACAGTATTTTGGAGTCCTTCGCCTCATTCTACAGAAAATCATTCCATTGAGAGACTGGCATCTCAACATTCGAAGGGACTTTGTCTTTGAGCGCCAAAATGTCGAAGCTCGATGCTCCCTTAGGGAAATGCTTCTGCCTAAGGTTTCTCCGATATGTTCGGAGTTGTTCAGCAACCCGAGAAAGCACCTTATTTTTTGTGTTGGGGAAAAATGAAAACCGTTTGCTGAGTTACTCATAGATGTCATCTTTAACAGCTTTATCTATGAGGTTCCATTTGTCAGTTCCTCCCACTCCCACATTCATTTTTACCAAGGACAAACACAAGGCTTTAAACTGTTGAACGTGATTCCTATCCCCCATGGGGTTATTTCCCAATAAAGATAACCCAATGGGATTCTTCTCAACTGACTCAACAGTTTCAGGAGAGTTGGGCATGTCTGTTGGATTAGTGGGAGTAGCTTGCCTCACGCAACTCGGAGTAGCGGAATGAACAGTTTGTGGAGTATGGGAGTGAGCAGAATTTGGAGTAGGGGAGTGAATAGTTTGTGGAGTTGATTATTTCTCACCAATTGGTGATGAGAATTCTCCTCGAGGTTGTGTCACGTTGTTGGTTGGAGCGTTGCTTCCATTACCACCCGACATTATGTACAAAAATAATAAAATCTAAATGTGTATCTATAATTATACATGAATAATTTCAAAGTTCAATATGAAAATATAGCTAACAAAATATAAAAAAAATCCATATATTATAACCTACCTGTTCATGGTAAGACTTTAACAAAAGTTCAATGTGTCTGATCTCTATCCACTCGGGATTTATTTTTAAAAACCTATGGATTTTTGCACATGGACAATAAGGAGGAAGCGTATCTATAATGGATGCATAGTTTTCAGTGACATGAACTCGAAATCTCATCCTCTTCAGCCTATTGGCAAGATTGAGTTTGACGTGCATATGTCATGAGACATCACAGTCTTCGTCAATGCTCTTTGTACATAATTCTATCCATAATGGGTGAATTATTTTTTTGACCTTCTTTAACAGCGTAAGCAAGGTCAGTGGTCTATCGGGATTATGTACGCGATATATTTATTGTACAGCTTCATCCAAACATTATGGCGGGGAAAATAGAATACGATCAAACAAGTACTCTTGTTGGAGATAAACTCCACGGTTTACAAGGTAGTTAAATTGTTCGATCTTCCTATTCCCATACCAATAAACCGTAGTACCCACTTTATGAGGCTCATTAATGAAAGATGTACGCGTGCGGCCCAATTGCATCCTTTCCCACTCTTGTTGCCATTTATTAGCACTGTGACTCATTTTTCCTGAGAAAAATGGACGAGGGCGTGATTATAATTCCTATAAAATATGGTTCTAATGAATCATTAATGAGATATTATATACGAGGGCGTGAATATGAATCCTATAAATTATGTCTCTAATGAATCATCAACCGTTAATTTATCAGGTTTTGAATACCTACTTTTGTCATTTAAGCCAACAATCTTTAAAATCAACTCTAAAATTAACCCTTAGAAACATTACCCCTACAATTAAAAGATTATGCATTTTGGGGACTTAATTTTAATGGAGATGTATATTTTTATATTTCAACCCTAAAATTAATCACTAGCATCAATATTAATGGAGATGTATATTTTTATATTTCAGCCCCAAACTTAAACAAACAATATCCATAAAATTAAAATTTGCCCTAGTTTGAAACTTAAACCAACAATATCCATTAAATTATAATTTCCCCTAGTTTGAAACTTAGACCAACATTAGTCATATTTTTTTCTATAATACACACATACATACACATTTACAGTATACACAATACAGAATACACCGTACACAACACACACAATGACAATGTATACATAGCTGCATATATATACACAATACACATACGTATACACACACACACATATATACACACACGTATTTACAGTAATCACACAAAAAAATATGCACACACACACAAATTTACCTTCGAGATTGAGATTGAGAGAGAGCTTGAGATTTAGTGAAGGTATACCGTCGAAATCATCGGAGAGAGGGAGGGAAAAATAAGGGTTTAGAAGTTTTCGAGGGAAATGAAAAATTGTTCTGCATTTTTTAAATATAAAGACCATGGTTACGGCTTAGGGCCGTGACCATATGACATGACCCCATTATTTTTTACACGTCAGCATGGAAATAAGGACATGATCATAGCCCAAAGTCGTGACAACAAACCTCGTTACACAGGGATATGGTCACAGCTTAAGTTCGTGACCATATCCCTGTGTGATGAGTTATATGGTCACGGATAAAGGTCATGACTCCTTCCCTGACCGAAATTGGAGGGAAACTTGGCACCAAATTGGTCATGGTTAGGTCATGGTCTAGAGTCGTGACCCAAAGGAGTCAGGGTCTAGAGTCGTGACCACACACAATACTACCCATGACCACACAGAGTCATGGATTTGGTCATGCCCATTTTGACAGGGGTCACGATTTTTGGTCGTGACCAGCTGTTCACGGCTTCTAGCCGTGACGCCTTTTCTGTGACCATTTTCGGTATTTGGTGTAGTGAATATTGATGCAATTAATTCCTAGTGTTAACTTGATCTAACCCCTTGTTAGAAGGTTTTAATCACGGTCCAATGAAAATTTTAAAATTCTTAATTGATAGTTTATTGAAATTAAATATGAGTTTTTCTGTTCCTCCCATCAAGGAAGTTCTGCACGAGCTGGTTCAATTTCATTAAACAAGCTGACAACTGGTGATATCCTTCCATCAGGGTCATTGCCATTTGGTTTGGGATAAAAAGATGTTGACCATTCAATTATGTTGGCTATAAATTCCTGGAATGCTCAGAGTACATAATTGAATGACGAAAGTATGTCTAGTTAAAGCTGAAGTGATTTTAGGTCCCATTGAGAGATCTCACTTCATAAGGGAACTAGGATAATCGATGGGATTTCATTTTATCTGGCAGTGAGGGAAGCCAAATTAATATTAAATCAAAATTTATTTCTCAAATGTTTATATTAAAATTAATTATATTTTCAAAACTTATTATTCTTAGATTTTAAAAAGGGATCTTCTTTCAACCCACCTGCTTCAATCTTAAAGGATAGAAAATTAATTGGAATTAATTACACTCACTGAAAATGAAAACTAGACATTGTCCTTACTACTGAGGATTACAAGTTTGTCTTGACTGAAATCGGCCTTGCCAAACTTGGTGAATGACCACTCAAAAGGGATGTCCAAGCCTATCATAGGTGCAAAAAGGTTGATCAAATGGATCACTACTACATGTTGGCCTCTAAGAAAAATTTGTTGGAACACCAACAACAACACAGGACAAATGCTTACAATATGATTCTTAATTTTAAGGATTTTTTTAAGGATCAGAGTCATGCCATAAGGCTGGATGATATGAAAAGGTTTATTAGAACCGATATGCTAGAAGGTACTCATGTATACGAGCAAGTTCTTGTGATGGTGTCCATCATGGGAGAACTAAAGATGCTTGTATCTAAAATCGAAGGGGAAATCCAAGTCGATTTGGTGCTTCAATCACTACCGGCATCCTTTAAAAAGTTTCACCTAAATTATTATATCAATAAGTTTGATTACTCTGTAGCCACTGCTTAAAGAACTTCAAGCGTAAGAGAATATCACTAAGCATAAGGGTGTAATATTTGTTTATCCCACAAGGTAAGAAGAAGAAGAAGAAGAAGAAGAAGAAGAAGAAGAAGAAGAAGAAGAAGAAGAAGAAGAAGAAGAAGAAGAAGAAGAAGAAGAAGAAGAAGAAGAAGAAGAAGAAAGGAAACTCTTAGTAACAACCTATAGTTATCAAGAATAACTTTACACCTCGGGGAGTAGGTAAAAAGCCTAAAAGGAACTGTTATATCTACAAATAGTAAGACATTATAAGAAGCAATTCTCAGTCTTCTTAGCGCTAAAGAATGGAATCAGTAATTTCTCCTTAGTCATTGAGACGTGTTTTGTGGTGCGATATATTGGTACCTGATGTGTAGATTCAGGAACCAAGAATCATGTTTACAATTCTTTGTAGGGGTTCCAGGTAATCAGGGAGCTTAGTGATGTGGAAATATTTCTATTTGTGGGAGATCACATCAAGGCAGTAGTAGCAATAGCAGTATGAAATTTCATTTTAAATTTTTGTGAAGATAATAAGTTCGTATTGGTTGACTGCCCAAAGGTCCGTATGCTCCTCTCCAAGGAGAAAAATTAAGCGGAATTTTCTCCCGATTTTCTTCTTCAACACGATTTTATTAATTTTGTCCATACTCACAAATCACAAAATGTGGGAGAAAAAATATCATTGTGCTAATTTTCTCAATACCTTAAAGATTATCTTATAGTGCAAAAAAAAGAATAATTCTTTGCATACTGGTGGTTAGTATTGGGTACTTACACAGTACTAATTACTGATAAGTGTAGCATTACCCCCAAGAAAATGTCTACAAACATATCCTACAATATTTTTTACGATTCGAATTGCCTCAATAATAAGGATTTGATCACTTTTTAATTAAAATATAATAAAATTAAAAAAGTGGAGTTATTGGAATTGAAACCAAAAGAAAATGTGGTAGTGTAATTAATGTAAAAAAATCATCTACATAAAGAAAATGTCTAAATTAAATCATACATATGAAAAGAGAGGAAAGGAATTACATACATAAAATTAAAATAAAATAAATAAGCATATTTGATTTTCTGTTTAGAATCTCATTTTCTTCATCTCGCTTTAATATTACCTCCGTGCTAACTTAGACTTCAGTATTTAAAATTCAAAAAATTCAAAATTTATCATCGTTGAACTTATTAATGCCTTCAGAATTCAACATGTCCTTAAATTATTGCTATGTGAGTCACAATGAAATATCACCCAGTTTCATATTATTTTAAAGAGGTGATTAGCTATACCCCCTTGGAATGAAATGTTTAGCACTGAAATCCTCGTCTTAAAATATGTTCAGTCTAAGGACCTTCTTAGTAAATATTAAAATTTTAACTTATTAAAATAACCGTGAAATATACGCGATATTTGACTTAAAAATAGATAGCTCAAAAGAACTAATCGGCTGTAGCCAGTTACCATAATAAAATGATTATTCACTACACGCGTGTGGAATTTTCAAAAATAAGAAGCATTCCAAAAAATGAAAAAAAAAATCACCATTGTTGTAACAAAAAAATTTATCATCGTTACTGTCTTCATACAAATATCGAGTTCTTCCATTTGCAGAATGATATGTAAGTTTTTTAAACATTCCTCGTTTTTCTATAAATCGTGTTCATCTACTTTAGAATGTTAATTTTTTTAATCTTAATATATATCAATGCCAATAATAAGTGAAAAATTGATTCTGAATCATATCCATCACGGAAACGACTAAGTGAACTTTATTTGTTCTTCTGCAAACAATCAACAGACAAAGTGCTCAGTCGTTATATTGTTTGTTATTTCATTATTTTTAGTTGAAATTACGTCTAAATATATGATTGTAAATATAATTATGATACGATAATGAGAAAATAAAATTCATTTCTTATATTTTTATCAATTTTGAGCGAAATTCCTTCATTAATATATCTATTTCATTTTCTACAAATAGTCCTTATTATCATTTCTTTAGTTTGTAACATTATTTTATGAAATTGAAGCATTAATATATCTCTTTCATTTGGGAGTAATAATCCTCTCTAGAGGAATTCATATTGCAAAAGAACAAATAAACTGTATTATTTTTTACACAATATCGCACTGCGATATTTTATAAATTCTCAGTACGAAATTAGCTTCTTTCGCAATGTGAAATTCCACATTTTGTAATGGAGGATGAACATTTGCTCTACCATATTTTGTGTAGGACACCATGTTTTGCTTGGTTGTGTGGGGGTTGATTTCCCTTGGAGGAGAATTTAGCATACTCGTCTCCTCCAAAAGTTTCTTTATTTTCATGGATAGTCGAGAGACACGCGATTGTTATGATAGATAGGTTAAAGAGGAGAGGTCATCGCAAGGCTAGTAGGTGTTGGATGTGCAAGAATACAGAGGTAAAGTTTAACATTATGTTGTTACATTGTTGGGTGGTTAGGGTACTTTGAAAGATCATCTACTCTATATTTGGAGTCAAATAGTGGGATTCGATTCAGTTATAAAGGAATTAAGAGTCTGGGGATATGTGGTGGGAGGTAAGGAGGTATGTTCCATGTGGGGAATTGATCCTTTATGTATTTTTGGACGATTTGGTTAGAGAGAAACAAGAGATGATTCGAGAAAGATGATAATGAGCCAGCTAGACTTTGATACTCTCTTTTGATAACTTTTCATATGTGGTTTAACGAGGATACACATACTAACATTCAAAGTTTGTTATATTTTTTGGAAGAGGGGGGGATAGGTAGGAGAGTTTAACTGTATCCTTTTATTTTGCTTGTTTTTTAGGTAGTGGGGAAGATAGTAAGGTTTTGGTTTCCCATCCCTGAGTTTTGTTTTTGGATTGTTGTGGACATTTGTATATCTCTTGTATACGGGGTTTCGTCCCCTTATGCGGATTTGATCTATATACTCTCTTTACCTTAAAAAAAATAATAATGTATGTCATTGTGTTGAAATTAGTTATGAAGAATAAAAAATTGACGGTAGTTCAAAAGCGTGTCTATAAGTAATTATTTCTTATAGAAACTTCCCTGTAAATTCGCAGTGCGAAATGTCATATCTTTGTAAATACACGTTATAGTAATTAATTAAAACTTTATTTTAATTGATGAATACTAATCAAATTCATAATGAAATGTATTGAATGAATTGAATACTATAATATGAGTACAGAGTAAGGATGATGATTAGTTGTCTATTTAAATATGTGAAGGAAATTTTTTGCGCATGGAAAAAAAAGTTAAATAGTATTCATTTAATCAAATTATGGGTTACTAATGTCTGTAAACGCATTTATATATTATTTAAGTAGTCCCCGTTAGAGGAAATAAAAAATTATTATTGTATATTGATAAATTGTAAACTTGCTTTACTAATATCGTAATATTTTATGATATCTGAATAAAAAATTAAGTTTTTATATTGATAATTATTAAAACTTTCTTTACTATTATCGCAATATTTTATGATACATACAAGTAGTTCCTTCCGAGCATCAGTAACCTGACAGAGTCAAAGAAGAAAACTACTATTCGTGAAACCAACATCATCATCTGAAATGTTGAAGTTTCTTAAGTGGTCTTTAAACCTTGTTCAAGAGAAATTCAAAAGGTTCGAAGGCCTATTTCGACAATTACCTTTTTTAATTGTATTTCCAATTATTTGTAGATCTAAACAATAGCAAGATATGGTATCGAAACTTGTAACAAGTTATGATTATGAAATGTGTATTTCGCGCTTAGAATTATTATTTTTCACACTACAAAATAGAGTAATTAGATATAACAGTATATGAATTACAGGTCATAAAATCCTACTTCAAATAATTTGCCCCACGTAAAGTGAATGAATAGTTTTTGCATATGAAAAAAAACTAAAATTGTAGTCATAAAGTGAATGGATAGTTTTTGCAAATGGAAAAAAGTTGAAATAGTAATCAGTTAATGAAATGTTGTGACTTGTGTGTTACCCATTTTTCTACATGCATTTATGTGTTATTTCAGTATTACTCACTGGAGAAAATTAGAAATTATTTTCTAATCTGTTATTTTAGTAGTCATCACTTGAGGTAGCAAACAAAGTTTTAATTAAAATATTACAATATTATCAAACAAAGTTCTAATTTTATTAAAATAAAATGATATTTTTTATTAAAAGAAAATTACTAACAACATAAAAATATGCGCCACTTAATATTTGAAATTTTTCAGTACTTAATTAAAAAAATGCAAAATTATTATTTTTCTAACAACTTATGATATATATATATATATATATATATATATATATTGCACTGAGAATTATTACATTTCCCACCTTAAAATATCACAATGCGCAATGCGAACTACGATATTTCGCATTGCTAGATATAGTAATTCTCACTCCGAAATTAAAATATGGAAAATTATTTAAAATCAATAAATTGTTAATGGCAATTTGTATTTCTCATTTACTTCACCCTCATTTATTTCCTCCGTACATATCCTATTCTTATGAGGTTAATTTCTTTTACATCTAGCACATTTAGTTAACCTTCTAGCCTCTCCTTTGTATGGATCCTCTTTTCTGTGAGACGACCGGGTTGTTTCTTTGTATTAGGTGGTATAATGAGCTCATATTTTAACTTGAATTTGGGTTTGTAAAAAATAGGCATTGGCACAATGTAGTCTCTATAATAATTTCTAAAAGTATCAGCACAGATATATATATATATATCCATGTAATTTTAATAGTTTTTGTCAGTCTTTTGCATCGATGTAGCAGCATGAGCATACAAAAATCCATGTATTTGCCACTTCCCACATGAGAAAGCCCTATTGTCGATGTTATTCGACACGGAATATGTAATACCCCTCCCTATAAAATAGGTATTTAACGTTATTTAAAGTATTTTCTCTAAAGAAAAGTTGGAGGAATAAATAATGCAAGTGTAACACGTCAAGTAATACGTAAGGTGGCGTATTACGTAAATGGTTTAAACAAAAAAAATACAACGATGCATGTGTCGCATTAATGTGTATTTAATCTCTAATAATATTGACTAGGATGTTCATTAAGTTTGAGGAAAAAATATCAAGGAACGGATGTGATACGGACAAGGTTAATACGACACGACATTTAAATGGTACGAAGAGCAAAATATCGCAATATGGGTTAAACGAGACAGTTTTATGTTGCATGGTTCACACGAGTTTTATTTTGAGTTTATATAATTATTTAAGCACTTTGGTTAAGTTTCGTGCGATTCGGACAAGCAACGAATGCTACGTAAGCATGTGTACTAATTGTCTTACGACGCGCGACACAGCGAAAGTCCAGTCTTGTGCAAATTGCTTAGGACGTCTCGGGAGGTCAAAAAAATATTGTGAATATGTTTTTTGACTCACAAAAATATAAGGAATATTATTATGAATAGAAAAATCAAAAAAAATACTTTTGTACGGAGGTCCCGATTCTTGCGCGCCTTGTATAGGATAATCCGGGAGACCAAATGACTATTGTAAATATGATTTTTTTAACCAAAAAAAATGCAAGGAATATGATTCTTAAGTTAAAAATTTCAAAAAAAAAAGAAGATTTTTTTCTGGGGTTGGTACCAAAAGTGACTCAAATCAACTTTTGTGTGTGTTTTTGGGCAGTTTTCAAATGAATTTTTGGGTTCACATGTTTGGTGTATGTGTAATCTCTTTCAAGACTTATTATGCAGATCTTGGGGAACCAAATTACACCCATTTGAACATTCAAAACCTTGGGTTTGTTGGTCAAGGGTGAAAAGGTTCCATAATTACATTATAAGATAAATGGGAGGGAAATACTTGGAGCCAAAACTCTCAAATATTTTCAAATTATATATCCATCTTCTAGCTCTTGGAAGAGCTGTTCTTCCTTTCAAATTCGTGGTCCTCCTTTGCCACCACTTTTCCACCATCAAAACACCACATTGGAGGTCCCCAAACTCCACTAAAACACCTTTCAAAGTTGGGTCAACTCATAGGAGATTTTGAGATAAGTTTTTGGATATCAAAGGAAGTCTTGTTGGGTGATTTTAAAAGGAGTTTGTCATAGCAGAAGAAAGAGTAGTTCATAGAGCTTGAAGATTAATTGGGAGCTTGAAGATTAGTTGGGAGCTTGAAGAGGGGGCTATTGTGAATCCCTTTAGGGGCACCTTTGGAGGTGGGGGAGTCAGGCACCTTCTCTATCATTATTTAAGGACATTTTGAGGAGGGATATACTTATCTCTTACTAAGTTAAGTTGATGATGATATTAGTATGAGTAATTTGCATCTTGTTGATATGAAGTGTGTAGAAATAGTCATCCATGATTAAATATTAAATACTAGATGATTTCAAGATATAGTTCAGAAGAAAATGAGATTTTCTATCCTTGAAATGGGTCTTGTAGTAAATCTATGTTTAGCTTGATTTTTCTACATATTTAGAGCTTAAAATAATTTGATTAAGGTTATAAATGCACTAATATACTTATTAGTATTATTCTAACTTTTTCTATGAAAATGGGCACTTAAAATGAAGGATTGAATGGGTTTTAAAAATGGATAGTTTTCAGCCCACTATTCACAAATATTTTATGAAATAAAATGTTTTAAACTCAAGTTTTAAGGTGAATAAATGATTTATTTGATGTGAAGTACACTTGGTATCTATATGCCCTTTGTATGAGATTAATATAATAATTTTAATGTTGATGAATCATTATGAAATGAGCAAATGGAGTTTCAATTACAAAGTGTACTATTTAGTTTGTTAAACTAAGTTTTGGGGTTAAAAGTGTACATAAGTGAAAGTGTAGTCTTCTTGCAAACTTTGGGTGAAAATGTAAATAATAAAAGTCGGGAAGAGTTAGTGTGAATAAAATGATTAAGTATGAGTCTTTATACAAAAAGTCATAATTAAAGTGTGTAACACTAAGTTTGAAAGATAAGAGTGTCAAATGTTTGAATATTGACGAAATTAGTTTTAAGTTGTCAAAAGACATAATTAAAGTGTGTAGACTTAAATATGAGAAATAAGACTTTAATATGTAAAAAGCGTGATTTTATATATTGAAAAGGGTTAAAATGCAAAATGTGTAATTTTGGCAAAGTGAGAAGTTGAACAAGTGTTTTAATGAGTAAAATACCTAAGTGTTGAGCTTGGAACATGAAAGGGGTATTTTTTTTAATAACACTTGAAAAGGATAAGGTTGCACGTTTTGGTAAAGAAAAATGGTAAATTGGTAATTTACTTATAGTGTGACGTTTTTATGAAATAAAATACTAAAGAGTGTTTTCGCACTAATTTGGAAAGAATAATTTAAGTCCTTAAAGTGGAAATGATTTTTGGGATAAACATCAATGCGTGCGTGAGAAAAAGGACTTTAATGGAATGTAATGATTTTTTCTAAATAAATAGTGGGAAAATGGAGGGCTAAGTCCAAGGCTTTAGCCTCGGCTCGAAAAAGGCAAATTAATGTGAACATTATGAAAATATTGAACACAATGGTAAGATAATTATATTGGATGATGCCAGGATAAATAATTAAGCAGGGTTATGCTGTCCCTAGTGGTGAAAGATCCCAAACCAACTGCAGTAGTATATGGCGGCAGAGACCGGTGGTGTGAGGTCACCAAGTCTGTGAGTGTTTGTTGGCGGAATCCCTACAGATAATGCTAAGTAATGAATTGAATATTCATGAAAGAGACACAAATGGATGGTATTGATCCATTAATTTATTAATGCAAGAATAACGCATTAAATGTTTAAGGTTCATGTGGTAACATGGGATGGTTAAATAAGGTAACTTAATGATGCTTAAGCTACCTAATGAGGCTCAAACCATAATAAACACAAGCGTGTGTTATATGAGGCTTTCGAAAGAAAAAAAAAAGGTAGTTTTCTAACATGATGTGTGCGTGTGCTGATGAAAGTCTTATGATATGGTTAAATAACTCGGGCGTGAGTTAATTGAATGTAGAGAAATAAATGCTCTAAATGAAAATGAAAGGTTTCCCAAACAAAGGATATATGTTGACTATGCATGAGTTAATGGAATAAGTGCTAGTTTTCGAAGCATGATAATACAAAATGACTATTTTGTAAGGCTAAGAAGGCCAAATGGAACCAAATAACATTTTTGTAATAAAAATGGTTAAATACATTGGCACATGTATTTTTGAAGGTATATATAGATATATACGTATTTTCACATGCATGTAGTGTAGCGTGTGAGTATTCCTTTTTGTCGTTCATTTTTATACTACATTTGTATATGTTCCCACTGAGCATTCGGCTCACATCCCTCCTTTGTTACGGCAGGTTGCATGTCATTCCGTATTTTGAGAGCGTTCTACAGGTAAGTAGTTACTTGCTTTACGATTAGTAGCTCTGTTTACTTGACCTTGGGGACACTCTCCTTGGGTCACATCACGTAGTAATTATAAATTTGACTCGCATGCTAATAAGTGTAATGTTAAATACTATTAAAATTGGATTAGAAATATTATATAGGGTGTTTCATTGCACTTCACAATTAACGTACAAACCGGATCAGGTTAGTCCTTTAATAACCTTTATATCCGGGTCGGGGCGTTACAGAATAAGAAGAGAGAACTACCACATATATGTCATATGTGGATTGGGTTACACACCAAGTATGACCCTCTTTTATACAGAGTTGCAATCTATTATCCATATTAGGACACAGCACACCAGTCCATTATCTCGATCATGTGTGACTTTTGACATTATGTTCATCATCTTCATTCTTATAGTGTTAATAATTATGGTAACTGATAAATGACGAGCATCCCTAATCTATGAATTGAAAGATTTGGTCACATTTGAATACATCTCGCCATACCTTTTACCAGTGAACTATATATTTTCCCAATGTTTTGGATCACATTCCTCTATAAAGAATTAATCTTCTCACCACCATGCTTTCTTAGTTCATACATACTCTTCTCGTATGCATCCATTATATTCGCATAAGTTGCAGCTTTGAACATGCTGACAATTGATTCACATGGAATCTTGGAGTATTCATGACCACCATACAAGAAATTCCTTAAATTTCCCTTTAGATACCACACATATTATGAGTGGTGACTCTGAGCTAAAACTTTAAGAAGAGATTCTTTCAACCCATAATTACGATCAGAAATGAAAATCAACTCTTTGTCATAACCAAAAACACAATGAAGTTGGTTTAAAAATCATGTCCATTTTTCCTCATCTTCTGCAACTACCACAACAAATGCATGGCAAAACATACCTGCAAATTGTCATAATTATAAAAATTGTAATGCATTTCGCAGTGAGAAATATTATATTTTACAATGAGAAATGATAAAATTCATAGTGCGAAATTATTGAATCACATTTTTTGTACCCATGTGTAACTTCAACTTATTAACTATTTTACCACCAATTCCACACATTATAAACGTATTTTAGAAGTAGCATAAAACACCTAAAGTAATCTACTTTGTAAACTGCAAAACTAGTACCCTTTAACTACAAAAAAATGGATGTTATTACGATGGTCTAAACAACCTGAATCTGTTCACTATAACTGTCAAGAATGGCAATAGAGACACTATTGAATTTCTTCTTTTACTCAATTATATGGCTAGGAAAGTGTTAGGTTTTAACCACTTGTACTAAAATATCATGTGCACATTTGATCCTAATATTATTGATATAGGAACCCTAAAGGAATAGAAAAAATAATTGAGTAAATTTGTATGGTTGGACTCAAAAATTGTGGTGTAACAACATTCGATCTTAATATCATTAATGTATCAATTCTTCTCTCAATACGTCCATAGGAGCCACAAATGGTTCTTATCTGTTGTAACAACAAAATACACATATTTACACTCAGAAGATAATAGGGGACAACAAATCCTACTATGATATACAATAGCTTCAACATTAGAAAATAATGTAAATTCCTCTAACGAGAACTTGAGCAGCAAATGATTCACTTGTTAGAACATTTATTATATTTGTACAGAAATCAATTACATATTACAATATAGTATTATTTTTCGGCCATCACATTCATATTATCATTTCGCAATTTTATTTCTCAATAATATAGTTTAGAGTTCTATTTGCTTTTTGAAGTTAGAATTTAACATTTTCTGTTTCAACTTCGCAATGCATTTCGCATATAATCATCTTAAGCAATGAGACTTAACAAAACTTAGCATTTCACATTCCTAAATCACAATACAAAATAATACTGCGAAGTCCCAATGAGAAATTTCATTAGTATGGAACTCTGAAATAGGAATTCCTAAATGTTACACATAGCATATCGTGGTTCACATTATTTTCAGTAGTGGCAAGTAAATTCCATTTGTATCTACTTTTCAAAAATGCACCCTCTAGAAATATCATTGGTCAACAAACTTTGAAATCACTGATGCATGCGACAAAAGATACAAAAAAAAACCTTTGAACCTCTTTGTTGACGAATTCCAACTTAAGTCGACAACACTTTCAGGATTTGTTATCCTCACTTTATATGCGTATCACCTAAGTTGATCAAATGAAAGACAAGTGCATCATCGTATAACTTCGCCCTTTCCTTTCAACACCCAACTAAGCGGAGTGATATGGAATTCGTATTCCATAATTTGAATTAAAATACGGAATTACATTGCAAGGTTTAGTTAAAGGTTTTGATTGTATCTCATCCATAATCAACTTTAAAATTATCTCCGATGTAACCCTATGATTTTTTTCAGTGGTCACAACGTAACCATAAGTATGATCGCCATTGAAAGTCCTTGTGATAAAAAAAATATTACCTTGTTCAATTGAAGCGTGAATTCGCCATTTACAACCAATTTTGGCTTTCATTTAATATTGTGCAGTCACTCTAGTATGTTCATTCCTTAAAGAATCAAAGTCAAAACCAACTTTAACATCGTACTTGCACAAATCCATTCTGAATTACCTTGCACCACCTTCAAATACCAAATCAACTCCAACAATTAAATGAGCCCAACCAGCTGACATTAATGTCCTATTCTGCAACGTAGTATAATTAGATTGCATTTCTCTATCAATTTCAATGTAGTATAATTCATCGTCATAGGAGTTATAAGATTATTCAAATTTAGAATCGGAGTCATGCCTTTCAAGACTCATTGTTATATCAACCATATCCAAACCATTAGGGTATATATATCCAATCATGTTCTTCATATCAATCTCAACATCTAGCATGCAATATGTATTACGTGATACTTCATAACTCATATAAAATGATGTCGATCTCAATTTTTCCCACTCTACACGAATTTTTTCAATGAAATCCTCGTATCAACACGTTGCAGATATAATTATGGCAGCACTCAATTTGTCATTCTTGACATAACATGTTACATAATTATTTTTCATAGTTACCTTGTTAAATAAGACTGAATTATCAAGATTCAAATGATAAGAACCCTAATATAAGCGTGAGATTCAAAAATGAAGAAGAGTTACGTATATAAGATGATATGTTATAACATACAGCTAACCTAAAATCGGAGAGGTAATCTTTTTTCAACCATAATTGAGATGATTGTTGAATGAACAACGATGTCGGATACGTGGCTTGTCATTATAATCATATGCATTAGGCAATTTGTAAATAAATAATTATCATACAAAGGGTATTTTTGGCAACTTACCTACTATAAACACACGAAAGGAGTCTTAGACTAAACATGTTTTAATATGGGGTCAATACTTGTAAAGGTTTCATTCCAATGGAGGAACACTTAACCGCACTATTTCAAAAACTGGACTCTTAATATACAAAAATATCAAAAATGAAATAAAATCCCCTAATTTAGGATGAGGGAGTATTTTTTCGCAATAACATTTTGATAAGCACCCAAAAGTGTCTATTTTATACCCCGAATTGATGCATTTTAGTCGCTCGTTTTAATTAAAAATGGCCTTATGTTCGTATTTTATCATTTTTGCAGGTAAATCAGCAGTCGTGGTATCAAACATGCTGAATCAAGTGAATTGAGACAAAGTTGCAGCTAAAAGCGTTCAGCGAAAAAGTCAAATGAGACCGTGAAGTTCGAGTCTGTATTTGAGCTTGCCGAGGTCATTTTTTATGTTTCGGACCTTGTCCCCGAACCAAACCTAAGCCTAGACCGAGCCCAGAACAATCACTCGAGCCCCGTGCGTGTTTAATTTGTGCTTTTCATATTTTTCTAGATTTTTATTTTGAGTCGTTTTATTTTTAGGAATTATTTTAGATTTTTTTAGAATTTTCTGGGATTTATTTTCTATTCTTATATTTCTTTATTTTGATTTTGATTTTTATTAGTTTTTAATTTTTAATCTTTTTTTTTTTATTTTTTTTTATTAGGATTAGTTTTTTTAGGAATTTATTTTTAGTTTTATTAGATTTTACAATTTTTTTAGGACTTTAGTTTTTAAATTTTTAATTTTTTTTGTTTTTTTTCTTTAATAGGTTTTACTATTTTCTTTTTTTATTTTCTTTTTAGTTTGATTTTTATTTTGAGTTAGGATTTTATTTTGGTTAATTTTAATTTTTTTAGATTGTTGGGTCACAATTAAACATACATACACACTCACCCACACCAAACCCCACTACACACACACATACCTAAACACATCTATGTGCCACACACCAACCCAAATATACTCCCTACCACACCTAATCAAAACCCATCACCATCTTCTTCCCTCATCACCACCTCACTCCCTCTCCTCTATGAACACCCAAATACAATATCCACCATCACCATTTAAAACAAATACAGCTCACCAACCCAAAACCCCATACCCACTTACAAACCATGAACCTTGGCAGCCCATAACCCGAAACCTCCATTGAACCCAAAAACCCGACATCAAAAATCGACCTACCTTGCTTCCACTAATCCCCCCAAACCAAAGACGCTGGACCCATTCCCCATATCCAAAAATCCGAACAGACCCAAGTTCGATTCCTTCACGACCGGAACCCCCATCCAAAACCGTTGCCTTATCCTTGAACCCGACCCTGGGCGAACCACCTGTCCAGACCATCTCTATACCCGTAAGCCGAACCTGGACCCCTTTAACCCGCACCTGCTCCGACCCTGACCCTACCCCGCCGTCGAGCCTCCAAGCCCGAAGCAAAACCCAAGCATACTCTTACCCGCTGCGATTTTTTGCAACCCGACACAACCAAACCCGATGACCCAAAAATTCATTCCTCAACCCAACATCCATTAAAATAGGAACTTCATTATCTTCTTTGACCACCTGCTAATTCCAAACCAAAAACAAATCACGTGATTTAAAATGAAAATACCTCCAAATAATATTCTTGACTTGACCAAATGAAATCTCAAAAAAATCTCTCCAACTAATGAAGAAATCGTTGGGTTATAAATCAAAGAGAAGTGGACTCTCACAGAGGAGACTATCACGTAGGAGACTGCGAAAGAGAGAGAACGAGAGATACAATCTATATTATATTATGTACCTATTAGGACCATAAAAATAAATTCAAAAAAATCCAAAAATATTAGTTTAGTGTTAGAATAGCTTTTTAGATTCTGTTTTTTAATTTTTTTTTTTATGTAATCAAGTGCTGAATTTGTGAGAATATTGAGACACACGTACGTGAACGCGATTCAAGGAATCAATTCAAATGAAGACTTTCGGGTATTGTATTTCTTGCTCTACTCTTTAATTTGTTGTTCCATGTTTGTGACTATGATTAATTATTTCATTATGCTTGGCTAGTCACCCAGTTCAAGGGTGGGATGTACTCTGCAGGATATTAATTTAATTAATTAAATTCATTAATTGTTATAATTCTAGAAAAATTAATTTTTAACTGTCACCAATTAATTTATGTAACGAGAGTTAGTAAATTAATTGTATAAATTAATGTTTGAATTTAGGAATTGAACTAGAGGTAGGTTTTTTCAAAATTCGAATATTAATTATGTGATGAAATTTCAGAACTCATACTATTTTTATTAAATTAATCCTAGCAGGTAATTTTGTTGAAAATAGTATAGTTCTTAATTTTTCATCGTGTGACATTTTTAAATTAGTTTTCTGAAAGAGATATTATTAAATTTATAATTGTAACGAGAGTTGAATTATCGATTTAATATTATTATTGACACGAAAATTAGTCAGCTGACGTGGACCAATTATATGAAGACATGTGTCATCTTACGTGGCAAATGCCTATACTCACCGAACAACTCGCAGCACCGAGCTACTCATCACCCCAAGCTATTTAGCGTGTCGAGCTACTCAACGTGCAGAGCATCTGTCCAGGAAGATCAAGCGATAATTACACATTCAATGAACATCGGAGTTAATGAATATTCTTATTGTGCAGATGTATATGTCTATTAAATAACGGCATATCGTCTATTCATACTGACAGCCCCAAGGCTATAAATACATTGTAACACCCTCCATAACAGGGTAATTGATCATTAGCAATTGTGATCGAGATTAAGGCAAAAACATCCAGTAATACAAAACAGTGGACATAGCCCATTTTTCATAAGGCTAAACCACTTTAAAAATCATGTGTCTTATTTCTTATTTCATATTTATATGTGATTAATTAATTAGATCCAATCTAGTTTTTTACATCAACAGATTGGCAATCTAGTTTTTTACATCAACAGATTGGCGTCGTCTATGGGAACGACTATACGTAGCGTTTTCACTAACATATTCATCACAAATGGCAGAAATCCCAGAATCCAATAACAGGAACAATGATCGAGTTCCCCCCATTCCATCTGCTCCTCTAACTCTTCAGGATCTCACTGGAATGGTAGCCAATTTAGCCCAGGGGCAAACAGATATGCAAGAGACCATGCGTCAACTCATTCAAACCGTTCGTAATGGTGTTTTTGCCCAGTCAGGGTAACGAAGTGTCCAGAGACCCACTCAGTTGACGTCTTCAAGAACTAGACATACGGTATTCCTAGATGTTCCTCAGTCCTGACACACTGGGTCTCATCATACCGAGGGGACCAATGATCCCTCTTATCAGCCCGGCCGGACCTCCTCTATAAGAGCTACAGATTCTCAACAAAATGTTACGTTAGCCCCAGAATGAACAAGCGCTCTGGAAAGGTTGAGCAGAGCTTCTTCCTTTGACCGCTTGGGCCCTAGGAGGACTGGAAACCCTCCTAGGATTGCGTTGAGAAATTCTCAACGACCAAACGATATACGAGAAGGTTCTGCCAAGTCACGACTATCAACTTATAATGAAGGATTCCAAGAGGAGAATTCAATGCGATCTGTTGCCCGAACAAATAGGTCCGAGGCTAGAAACAACGCATGGAAGGGTTCCATTCAAAGGTTGGAGGACAGGTTAGGTAAATGGTTAAGGCCAAGAACCCTCTCCAAAGAATTTTTGTCAAGGGATCACCCTTTGTACCGACAATTATGGATTTTCGCACACCATCAAAATTTAAAGCTCCTGTAGTAACACCTAAGTACGATGGAAAAACTGATTTCGTCCTTCACATAGAGCAGTACCAAGCCGCTGTTGATATCTATGTCATTCCTGATGATATGAGGTGCAGAGCATTTTCGGGAACCATCACCCGGTCAGCCCAAATATGGTGTAACAACCTTCCAAGGAGGCAGATTGCCACATTCCATCAGCTGGCAGAGCTCTTCATAGGGAATTTCTATTTTGGAGCACAGCCAATAAAGAGAGTAGCACATCTACTGAGTGTAAGGCAGAAAATAGGAGAGAGCACCTGGGATTATATCACTCATTTTAATAACGAGAAACTTGAGGTAATCGACTATGAGGAAAAGACAGCCATTACAGCTCTGATGAGTGGTCTGTTACCCAATAAGGTGTACTATACACTGGCCAAAGATCCCCCCAAGACCATGGAGAAACTGATGGTAAAGGCATCTAAGATCATGAACATCGAAGAAGCCATGGATACGAAGAAGAATACTGACACGAAAGCAGAGATGAAAGCTGCAGTTAAAACTGATAGGAAAGATCCGAAGCACAATGGGGGCAGTAAGCAGTCGAAAGACAAGGAAACACTAGAGCAGTTGAAGAAGTATGGGAATTATACTCCTTTAAAGGTGGATATCAACCATATTCTGGAGGAGATCAAGAACAGCGAGGAATTGAATAGGCCGGAGAAAATGAGGATAGACCTTAACGAGAGGGATAAGTTCAAATACTGCGACTTCCACAGAGATCATGTCCATACGACCAAGCATTGTATAGCCTTCCAGAATGAGATCGAAGCACTTATTCGATGAGGAAAATTTAGCAGGTTCGTTGATCGTCCAAATAATGAAAAGGCTAGCGAAAAACGAAGTCAACGGTTTAAATCTCCTCGCCAAGCAAAAGACGATAAGAAAAGGGACCATGAAGATGATCCAGAAGGTGACCCTGACCTTCCCAAAAGGTCAAGGCAGCCCGAACGCGAGATATTTTCAATCCATTTTGGATCATTTAAATGCAATGTGATTACAGGTGGAGATGCAGGAGGTGAGGATCACACTGCTGAAAGGAAATCTTAGCACAAGCCTGTTCTTATATACAACGCATAAATCTTACTGAAGATGATCGCCCGAGGAAGGTGAACAGGGATAAACTGGTCATCAATTTTTCCAAAAATGATCTGGAAGGTGTCTTATATCCTTATGATGATCACTTGGTCGTCAAGATGAGGATGAAGGATGTGGTGATCTCACGAGTATTAGTAGATAATGGTAGCTTTGCAGGTGTCATGTTCTACCCGTGCTTTGACAGCTTGAATTTGAAGTTATCCTAGTTGGAGCCATATCATAGGGCCCTCCTTGGCTTCACTAGAGTGAAAGTCTTTCCACTTGGGACGATCAAGTTGGATATGCTAATTGGTACCTGGCCTGCTTGCAGAATAGAAAAAGTACACTTTTTCATAATGGATAAAAACGTCCAATCAGCCTACAACATAATCATGGGGAGGGGAGGCTTGAAAAAGTTCGAGGCAGTGCCATCCACGGTACATCAATGCTTGAAGTTTTCGACCAATTTCGGAGTTGGAGTTGTGAAGGGCGACCAGAAAGTAGCTCGAGAATGCTACGATTCATCTGCCGAGCAGGATGAGTTGGAGGAAGCTAAGAAAAAAACCACCACATATTAAGTGGAAGAGTCTGAAGATCGAGACTCTGGACCCCAGAGATGAGTCCGAGCTTGTAAAGATGGAGTACAAAAACGTGTGTACTATACGAGCAAAGCTTTTTGAGGAGAAGAGTTAAGATATCCCAGATTGGAGAAGCTAACCTTAGCATTGATAAAGGCATGTAGGAGGATGAAACCTTATTTCCAGGCCCATACCATAGTGGTGTACACTGATATGCCACTCAGGCAGGCTTTGCATAAGCCAGAAAAATTTGGAAGATTAATGTATTGGGCAGTTGAGCTGGGAGAGTATGATATTGTTTATGAGCCAAGGAACTCACTCAAAGGGCAAGCGGTAGCAGATTTCATCGTGGAATTCAATTACCCAGATATTTTCGACCAACAAGGGTCTAATACAGAACAACCAGGGGATGTTAGGGAATTATCGGAGACAACCCCCGATCAACTCCTATCAATATATGTCACGATGGGGACAAGCGTCGAGCAGTAATAACCATCAGATAATAGCCCAATGTTAAGAGATGATAAAAGTAACCACCAAATATTCCATCAGGGAACTTTGTCACACCAAGAGTTTGATAATGGCATCCTCATATGGAATTTGTATGTTGATGGCTCTTCGTGTGCCACAGGAAGCGGAGCTGGTATAATTCTTCACAGCCCAGATCGATTGGATATAGAGTATGCGTTGCGTTTCCTGTTCAAAGTGTCTAACAGTGAAGCTGAATATGAAGCTATGATTGTAGGCCTCAGTTTAGCTAAAACACTTGTGTTCAGTGACTCACAGTTAAGCGTAAACCAGATTCTTCGGTTATATGCAGCGAAGGGAGACTTGATGTTAAGGTACCAATACAAGGATATGGAGATTGTGTCCACTCTTGGTGCGGTCCAATTGATCAGAATACTGAGATTAGAAAATACGAGAGCTGACGCACTAGCTCGGTTAGCCCCAGTTACTTGTACCGAGCTATGAAGAATGATTCCTATTAAGATTCTAACAGACCGGAGCATCGATGAGGATTTAATGGTGAGATTAATCGCCCTGGATATGGGACCATCGTGGATGGACCCCATCAGGGCATATATCGAAGAAGGAATTATACCAACTGACCATCTTGCAGCCAAGAGCCTGAAGTTTAAAGTTGATCGGTATGTATTGAACAATGGTGTTTTGTATAGAAGGGGTATCATGGCAAGTCTACAGAGATGTGTGCATCCTTCAGAAGTTAAAGATTTTATAGAATAAATTCATGAAGGCTCTTGTGGAGCTCATGTAGCAGGTTGGACTCTCCTACAGAGGATAACGATGCAGGGATACTATTAGCCAACGATGAGAGCTTATTATACAGCTTATGCTAAGAAGTGTGATAAGTGTCAATGTTTTTCTTCCATACGAAGAACTCCCCAGGCATTGTTAACGCCCATCACTTCTCCTTGGACATTTTCCATGTGGGGTATAGATTTGGTCGGGCCTCTACCGACCACCAAAAGGAGATTCAAATATTTAGTAGTCGTTGTTGATTATTTCACCAAGTGGGTTGAAGTTTAGCCTCTCATTGACATGTCATATGAAAGAGTTTACTTGTTTATTTGGAAGAATATTATCTGCAGATATGGTCTGCCACATGCTTTCATTACTGATCATGGTACCTAATTTGATAATGAGGAGTTCCCTGCCTATTGTCATCAATCCAATGTCCAGAAAATCCATTCTGCACCAGGTTATCCCCAGAGCAATGAACAAACTGAAGTGACAAATAGAACTCTGCTGAACGGGTTGAAGAAACGGCTGGATGATGTAAAAGGAAATTGGATTAACGAGCTACATTCTGTGTCATGGGCTTATGGAATAGAAACTTGAGAATCTCCCTATATGTTAGCCTTTGGAAGTGAAGCAGTTATACCAGCTGAACTGGGCTTACCCACACACAGATTGCTTAATTTTAACTCTCCTGTAAGCGATTTGATGAGACGTTTAGATTTGGATATGCTCGAATAAGAGAAGATGCGGCACTCAGGAATGCAGCTTACCATCAGTGAACTGCCATGTTCTAGAATAAAAGAGTCAAGAAATGTGATCTTAAAGAGGGCGATTATGTTCTTAATAAGGTGATTCAGAAGCATAATAAGCTAGAGGCCAACTGGTATGGCCCCTACCGGGTAACTACAGTTGTTCGACCAGGGACCTACAGAATAGAGACTTTGGAGGGAGAAGAATTCAAAAATGCATGGAATGCGGAGTATTATCAGTAACACAGACTCATATGTACTTCAGTTCTTTTAGTATGAATAAAAGATATTTTCTCTATATTTCCTTTTGTTAAATTTTTTTTTCGAAGTACTCATGCTACACACTAAACCACCAACTACAGTTGGTCGGCATATCAACAACCACCAACCACGGTTGGTCGGCATCAATAAATTTAACCAACAATGTCGGCATAACAATCATGCAAGGCAAAGCCTGTTTAATCATGCGTGACCTCAAGGGGAATCCCAAACTAGGCAAGAAGATGGGTGACCTCATGGGGCATCCAATATCTAGGCACCAAGGTAATCGTGAAAATATTACTACAACTAAGTAGGATCATGGGATGAAAATCATTTCATTGCTTAGGCATCTATGGGTGACAAGTCACTACAACTAGGCAGCAAGTGGAGCAAGCTCCATTGTCTAGGAAAATAAAACAAAATACGATAAATTGTCCCCCTATAAATATATATGCATTCATACGTTATAAGAAATACATCTTAAACACTATTTCCAAGGAAAGAAGAGTGCATAGAGATACAAATTACAAATTACAAATGATGAAGTTCTCTCCATTCAATACAAATTTCCTATTCTATTGGCTTTTTCCCTCAGATTGTGTTACAGGCTCCATTCCAGCTGGAGGGTCATCTAAGGCATAAGGAGAATTGATGAAATTCATATCTCATATCATCCTAGTGTTACTCGAACTTGGTCGCTCAAGCAGATGAGGAGGTCGGGATATCTCATAATCTTTATGAAGATTGTAATCACCAAGGTACTTGGAGATCAAACATTGAGGTATGGCACGAGCTGGAATCCAACTAACATCTAAGTTGAAAGGAGGTACTGGTAAATCGAGAAACCCAGGTCCATACCAATCCCACAGGGAATTTCCTTCCTCAAGACGTATCACTCCAAGAGCATTCAGCCATCCTTGCTTGTACCCCTCATTATTTGATTGTCTCAACCGAGCATCGAGATGGCATAGAGCTTCATTGTATCCTGCATTCCAAAGCTCCTTAGGCTATTTGTGGAATTGATATGTCAATCTCTCAACATTTTGATGAAGCTCCTTCACAATATTCTCTTTACTCTCCAGGGCAGAACTTTACTTTGAAAGTTGGTCGGTGAGACTTTGAATTTTTCTAGATATTTTTGCCAAGGCTTTATTTTTTTCTGCCAGTTGGGTCCTCGTCTCTTTAATATTAACCCGACCAGCCCTTGCTCGACCACGAGTAGAAGGCTTTGCTCTGCCACGAGGAAACGAGGAAGGTCCGGTTCATTTCAAAGTCTCCAGCTCTTCTCTCAAGGCAGCATTTTTAGTTTCCAAAAAGGAAAACCCTTCATGATTAATTGGGACTAAAACTCCCGAAGAAGATGAGGCAGCAGATTTGAGTTGTTTCATTTCCTCCTGCAACGCAATATTTTCTTCCTCCAACAGCTTGGCAATATTCCTATGTTCCTCGATTTCATGTTTCAGCACACTTTCTTTTTTTTCATGGGCAGAAATATATTTATTGTAGCCCCGATCAACACTCAATTGTTGGTACTTTTTCTCATAACCTTCATGCAGGAGTGCAGTGGTTTTTTTATGTTGAAGTTGGAGTTCCTCCATCATTCCTTGAAGGTCTTCAGTCATTTAATAATAGGCCACATTATTGGCCACAGCACGATCAAGTAAGCACTTTAGGTATTAGTATGCATTAACTGCAAACTCGGAAGCATCAGGCCCAAGGATATCAACTATTTGTGCTTCAGTAAAGTCGGCATGATCAGCTTTGAAATAATCATTATATTTTTTCATCAACTTCGTATCATGAGCTGACAAAAGTTCCATTCTGGTAATAAACTAGCAAGACAAACAGAATTCAATCAACTACAGTGCAACTACATGTTGAGCAAGTAAAGTAAAAGACAAAGATAAAATTTATAAAATCCTTTTTATTGATCAACAGTAGAAGCAAGTACAACCAAAGCTACAACAAAAAGAGAAAATCAAAAGAGCCAAATAACTCTACACCTTCTCCTTATTCCCTACAACGTCATCAACCATTTTGGACGAAGAAGTTGGCTGCTCGAAAGGAAGTTGGTGTTGCTCGGTAGTAGTTGTCGCCGTCGGAGAGCTAAGGAATGGTAACAGCAGGTACTTGATCGATTATCATCATAAAAGATTCATTAGACGCAGCTTCATCCTCTTCTTTTTCGTTAATAGTAGGAGGAGGGCCATGAGTATGTTTCTGAAATAGTTCAGAATCGTCTGCAACACTCAACTCTTTCAGTGCTGCGACCCATCCGTCTCTAAAGTACTTCAAACTTGCATACTCCATCTGGAAAGTAATAGCAGTTAAGGCTTTGTTCAATCCTTTATCCCGACCAGAGCTAATGGACTTCTTCACATCAGCTTTTCTCTTCGCTTTCTCAGAATAAGCATGTCCCTCAGTAAGTTTCACTTTCTCCTCAAGGTCTTTCTTACGTCGTTCAGCTTCTTTAAGCTTGCCATCAGCTTCTTCCTTGCGAGAAATGGCGACCTTCAATCTTTCCTCCAACTCCTTGGAGCCATTTACATCTTGGTCTCAAGCTTTATCAGCTTGTCAACGAGCTATCTCTACAGATAGAAGTTGCTTCTCCGAAGCAGCTCTATCATCCTTGTACTTCTGTCGAGAGTCCTTCAAAGATTGTGACAACCCAGCAAAAGCTTCTTCCACCCCACTGGAAGAAGTTGAAGCCTTGATAGCCTCATCTTTCTCTAGGATACTGTTAAAACACGTCATAAACTGCAAAAAAAAGAGCTCAGATCAGAATATAAGCACGATACATGAAGATGAAATAGTAAGGATGACGATACTTACTAAGGCTATATATTGAGCAGCTAAGTTAGTAACCTTCTCCCGAGAAAGGGAACCCTTAGCAGCTCGATAGTTAGGAATAGTCCAAGACTTGATCAAACTTTTTACCGAGCTCGGAGCAATGAGAGTTGGAGTGTTAGCTCTCAAAGAAGGATCCTAAACACCAGAGGGTTGAGCAGCAGTTTCTATAGGTTTCTCTGCAAGACCTCTCCTCAATCTCCTTAAAAGAGAATCTTCAATCAAAGGTGTTACCTCTTCTTGTGTAATAGCAACACCTTCAATCAAAGGTGCTGCCTCTTTTGGGATAGCATGTGGTTTCCTGCCGACCTCCTTGATAGTTGAAATTATTCCTTTGGATGGAGTACTATCCATTTTCTTCGTCCCTTCAACTGGGACATCCATCTTGCTTTTCTTTGCCCCATCAGTGCCAGGAGCATCTTTGGTAAAGAATTCAGACATTCTCCTCTTCCTCGTCATCAAATCAGGAATAGAGGTACCCAAATCAAAAGAAGATTCTTCTACACCGATTTAAGATGAAGGAATCTGATCAAGATCAATTATCACAGGAGGGGCGAGAGGATGAGCAATAAAAGAGGAAGTAGTATTTTTGTATTTCAACAAATAAGAAGCAGATCTAATGTGATCCCCACCAACTGATTAATGCAAACCCCAGATGAGTTTCAAAGCTTTTATATTAATGTCACTCTCTTTTGGGGGCTTTCTTTTGTTATTAACTGCAAAAAAATAATATAAAATAAATGTCAGTGACGCATTTCATCAAATATACATGGAGCTAAATCGAAAAATTAAAAATAACCTTATCCATTTCCATATAGTGGACATCTGGGGCCTTGGTAAACATTATTTCCTTTTAATGGGGGGTGTTACCAATGTTTCATCACAACTCCATGATCAAAATAGTCCCTATTAGCAACGGGTAGATTGACCACTAAATCTCTATTGGAAAACCTAGTTTTTAAATCAAATGTGGTATCACTGGTAACCCATTTATAACAAAACATAACTTCAGGGACCCCTAAATGAGTCCCATGAATCTGGTTTAACCTATGTACGCCATTAACTACCCTCCATGTATTTGGAGCTACTCTTCCAGGAACAATATCAAAATATTGACAAAACTCCAAACACAAGGGATTAGGCAGAAAATAAAAGCCACACTCCGCTACAAAAAGAGAGGGAAACCAATGTCCCTCAGCCAGAGAAAATAAATCAAAGGGGCAAGGAGGTTCTTCTAGAACAACCCAAGAGGGAATCGTAAAATCAGCACGAAACTTATCCAACGATTCGATAAGATAAACCATGGTGGCTAAAGCAAATAAAGAAGAAAGAATAAGTTCTTACAGATGGATTGAGAAATCTTCTAAGGCGGATGACAGAAATAATGACAGTACAAGGATAAAAGGAGAAGACAAAGAGTTTATAAATCTAGAGGTAAAAAGTAGATGACGATCCGTATCTATCGCTTTTAAATGCCTTGCATCGGGAAGTAGGAAAAGAAATGATTACTAGAAGAGACGATTGCGTTTCCGGCGGTTAAATGATGAAAAAGACGCAAATACCCAAGCGTCTGTCGTAGATTCAAAATATTTACAAGTTTGCCATTTTGCGCTCAAATGATAAGACTAAAGAGAAAATTCCTAAGTGTTGGAGATCTGTAATTAATCAAGACGTAAAAAGGTACCCGAGCAACTTTTGAGTAAAATGTTCCACATTCTCATATCAAAACGCAACTGTGAAACATTGGAGGCTTCTGTTGACACAAAAATTAGTCAGCCGACGTGGACCAATTATATGAAGACATGTGTCATCTTACGTGGCAAATGCTTATACTCTCCGAACAACTCGCAGCACCGAGCTACTCATCACCCCGAGCTACTTAGCGTGCCGAGTTACTCAACATGCAGAGCATCTGGTCAGTAAGATCAAGCGACAATTACACATTCAATGAACATCGGAGTTAATGAATATTCTTATTGTGCAGATGTATATGTCTATTAAATAACAGCATATCGTCTATTCATACTGACAGACCCAATGCTATAAATACATTGTAACACCCTCCATAACAAGGTAATTGATCATTAGCAATTTAGATCGAGATTAAGGCAAAAACATCCAGTAATACAAAATAGTGGACGTAGCCCATTTTTCATAAGGCTGAACCACTTTAAAAATCATTTGTCTTATTTCTTATTTCATATTTATCTGTGATTAATTAATTAGATCCAATCTAGTTTTTTACATCAACAGATTGGCAATCTAGTTTTTTACATCAACAATTATCTCGAAATATTTCAAATTAATAAATTGAGTAATTAAAATAATTGATAATGCGGTGTAATCCCATCTCTTGACATTCACACATTTTTCACACTCGATTGCACATTTTTTGTTATTTAGTCATTTCATAGTTTTAGCATTTAGTAGTTAATTTTTCCCTTGAAATTGTTTTTAAAAAAATTAAAAAAAAACTAATAATAAAATTTGTATTCAAGTTTTCGCAATAATTGTTTCACCCTTAGAAGTTGGACTGATATCCGTACTTACCGCAATATGAGTTGTTTTAAACAAGTTTTGTAGGTAATCAGGGGAATTTTGATATTGGCTTTGAAAGACAACGACCACACGCTAAAAGCCTTCCATCACATTCGTTAACCATTAATTACCACTATCACTAATTAACTTTTTTTCAACTACCTTGGGTCATTAGAAACCCCACTCTCGTAGTATTAAACACCAATTGCATTTAAAATTAAATTCACTATTTTTGGGTTTAGTTATATTTCTAAAATTTTGTTGCGCTCTCATCCCATGTATTTTTTGTATTAACTCCCATAATTCCCAAAATCGTCCTCAAGCGTCTTCTGGTCGCCTTTAACCCCTCATCTTCATTTTCGTAAAGAATGACATTTATCCCATAGTTGTTACAATATAATCCCTTTTATTTATGGGTCCCAATAACATGTGCCCCAAGGGCACACATTAAGAACCCAAAAATAGTATAGACAGAGTTCTGACATACATTTAATACTTACTATTTTGAGGTTCATAACATGGACCCTAAGGGCATAAGTAATCATTTTCCTTTATTTATAGGTATGTTGGGAAGCCTAATTGTGTGTACGTGTATATATATTTATAGGTATATTAGAGACCACCTCTAAAATACAACTTGTAGGTGAATAATTTGAAAATCAATCTATACATGCATTTTAACCTTTGAAACTAATTGCAGTTTTTAATGAAATTTTGTTTAGATGATCTCCTCGTTATGAAGATCATGTATACCAAAATTCGATTGAAAAATATACTTTAACTATTTTTAAAAATTGATATATTCATAGGTATATTATTAGAAAGTATGTTAGATAACCTCACTATATATAATGAAATTTTGTTTAGATGATCTCCTCATTATGGAGATCATGTATACCGAAATTCGGTTGAAAAATATACTTTTACTATTTTTAAAAATTGATATATTCATAGGTATAATATAAGAAGGTGCATATACCAAATAGTCCATCGAACTTTTTTTAATACTTGTTTAGTCCATGCTTTTTTATTTTTCACCAAAAAGTCCTTCACCATGCCAAAAAGGTTTTACCATGCCGCTGGCGAGGACCTTTAGAGATAAAAGAATAAGGGACTTTTTGGTAGAAAATAAAAGGCTTGGACTAAATGTGTATTAAAAACTATTTGAGGGACTTTTTGATATTTGATCCTTATTAGAATGTATGTTAGATAACCTCACTATATATTGTAACACCCCCTGTCTTTATTTATTATTTAATTAATTAATTAATTGGAATAATCGGAGAAAAATAAAATTTTGGATTTTATAAATTTTATAATTTAAAATATTGGTTTTTATATTTGAAAAATAAATTTTCAAACGGAATTGGAATCGAAATTAAAATGGAGTTTTAATTGAATTTTTATTATATAGAAGAGTCCTCAAAACATAAAACTCTCTAAGAGTCCTCGGAGAATAAAACTCTCTAGAGAAAAAAATATTTAAAAATATTGAATGGTCCGATCGAGATGAAATTTTTTTTATAGCTTTCTCTCGTCTTCAGCTAATTCTCTGTAAAATTTCATCTAATTCCAACGGTCCGATCGTCCGGAATAAAATTTTTAGTGTTTGTATCTTATTAGAGTTCTATTAGGATTATGTTTCTTAATGACTATATAATGAATCTAATTGTGGGAGACTTCTCATAATCACTTTTTCTCAAGTTTTTCACCAGATACCACTTCTAAAAATATTTTCTCTCAACCATAATCATCAGCCTACAACATAATCAAGGTTTTGTCACCAGATTTGAAGGCTTATTTGGGGTTTAATCAAGATTCGTCCAAGAACACTTCTTTGCTAATTTTTCGAGAGGAATCCAGATTTCTAATCAGATTTATAACACAATCTTCACAGGCATGAATACTCTATTCTTTTTCTTTAGTATCATGCGTTTTAAGTGTCGCCTGAACACTTAATTACATGTTTTCTTAAAAATAATTAGTAACTTAATTAGAAAAAGTGGACACTAATTATGGAGTTGTTTTTATAAAATCCTTTAATCTGAATAATACTCATAACCCTTTGGGTACGTAGGATTCATGAGTGATTTTGGGTTTTATTGGTGTAGGTTGCATGTAGAAAAAACCCTAGTTTTAAAATACATAATTTTTGGGTGCGTATCACTCATGTAATAAATGTAGAGATAATGAAATTTGGTTTTTGATGTATATATGATGAAAACTTGGTATATTTAATTTAAAATAATTAAATGAGATTATTTGGGTATTGTTGACGTTGTGATAATTAAATTAAAGATTTAATTGAATTGGACTATCATGCTTAGTTTTATACGTTGATTAATTATTCTTGTTGGTATGACTTGTTGGTATTATTAAATATCATTGTGACGACGGGTTGTTGGGTATTATTGCTCTCCCTATATTTTAGAATGTCATCTAGGAATGGGACTAGTGAGGAAAAATTATCACGGTTTTATTGTGTTGGGGGTGGGATGATGTTTATTACTTTATCGTCGTTACGCTAGTCTAGGTATGAGACTAGGTTATGATTTATATTAGAAAATACTCATATACATAGGTAAGGACGTATTGATAACTTGGGGACCCTTAGGTATGGGACTAAGGGGTATTTTGAGGATCTCACATCGATTAAAGGGTGGGGTATTTATAAATTGTGAATTGAGAAATTGAGAACTAATACCAAAGATAATAAGATGGGTATTAAAATATATTGGCGACATAATCAGTGAGCGCCGACAGTTTAAACGGATCAGCCGGCGTTTTATGTCGTGTCGTGTGTGGAACCTCGTCAATCAGTGAGGGCCGACAGTTTAAACGGGCCAGCCGGCGTTTTGATGAGGGGATGTGTATTTTGGTAGAGAAATCACCCGAGACGGGAGGACTGCCATAATAAAATGAGGATATAATAGAAGATGGTTAATTTAATGAAATTAACATCGTAGTACTTGAGAATTTAAAATCATATTGGTGTGCCTTTATAAATGAGAATTTATGCGGGTAGTTAGTGATTTATATTTATCACGTTTAATCATCCCATTTAATTTAAAATTTTATATTGTGATATTTATTGCGTATAATGCTATTGTCTGGATTCAAGGATCCTATTTGAGGGGAGTAGTGTGTATTCTTGCTCGGGGCTTTGGCTCTGACCCATGTGTTGACTAATCTTTTTCAGGATTAGAATTGGAGAAGCTGCATAAGTTTATCGGAGTTATCATTTGGAGGTGCAGCTGGAGTTATTTCTTTTTATGGCATAGTTTAGTTAGATTTTCCTTTTCAGTCGTATTTAATTATGAGACTTCATTTGAGTTTTTATTGGTCCATTCGGTTCCCAAGTTTTTTACAGGATTTCTGTTGGATTATTCAGATCTTTATTATTCAGGTTTTATTTAATCATTTTCGGAGATTGGATTTATTCGGAGTTAGCATGTGATGGATCTTTTATCGCTAAGTTGTTTATGATCATTTGGGATTGATTCAATTATTTAACTTATGGACTGATTTATTTATGTCTCATATCTGTCTCATGCTAAGAATGGTATTTATTTTAGTTCACGCCGGCATAGTTCGACGGCGGTGGCTGGATACCCCGTCTGTCGGATTTTGCGAGGTGTGACATATATATATATATATATATATATATATATATATATATATATATATATATATATATATATATATATTCCAAAAAATTTATTTTTCTCTCTAAATTAACCTTTCAATCAACCCATATTCAAAAAATTAGGTCAAAATACATTTTGTAGCTACTTTTAAAAAATTCACAAAAAACTGCTGATGGAAACCCTTATAAATAAGGTATTTTAAGTAGTTTTTTGTGAATTTTTTAAAAATAGCTACAAACTGTATTTTGACCTATTTTTTGAACATGAGTTTATTGGAAGGTTAGTTCCAATTAAAAAAAACTTAATAAAAATATTTTCTAGGGCGTACAACTAGGTATGATGCATGAATGATGTATAGAGCGTGATGTAGGTTAGAATTCTCGCATATATATATATATATATATATATATATATATATATTTTATAAATATATTTATAATACTTATGCATTATATATTTCATTATGAGTTTAAACTAGCATGCAGGCCATGCGATGTGTGACCGAATTTATCAGAACTTTATTTTTTGGTTGTTGCATCTTTTTTCACGTAATATATTTCGTGAATGAAAGGAGATATAATTTTAAATTAATATTAAAAGTCATATGATTAACATATTTTTTTTTAAATTACACTGAAATGTTCAATAAAAATTCGAATAAAAAAATTTAAGTGTCAGAGTATTAGTAATTGTAACATGTGTATACCAAATATCATAACAACGAAGTAAAAAATAAAAATAACTTTTTATTGAGTGAATCTTTTTTCCTCCTTTACATTTCGTCAAATAGGTTGTGTTCTTAATATAAAGATTAAACAACCTCTATAGCTTTAAATCCCAAAAATGTAAGCATGTATAGATTAGTTTTACAAAAATGGGTTTTGTAAAAAAAATATTATTGAGACTTATACCATTTTAAAGATTTGTTCATAACAAAAGAAAAGAAGACGATACTTCTACCATTTTAAACAATCTAAATTTCATGCCTAACGTCTACAATTTTAAAGATATGCTCCAAAAAAAATTGTATCTATACAATTCTTTTCACTTCTACCATTTAAAAAACTATCTCAACCTATCTTGAAACTTTATTATGAGTATATCAAATCAAACATCAAGAAATAAGAGTAAATAAATAAAATCAAAACGTCAAAACATGAGGAAAAATGTGGGGGTGTGGAGAAGTGTCTAACAGTATGAAATTTATTAAAGTACACAATGAGAGAAAGAGAGAGAGATCACAAATTAAATCTTTAAAATAGGTTATCTCGGTGGGAAGAATTCTTTGTATCAAATAAATAAATATAACAAATAAAACAAAAATAACTTTATCAAAATTTACACCCAAAATTTAAAATAAATTGTTGACAAAAAATACAATTCTTTAACAATTGTAAATTGTTCAAGAACTAATTGAGTAACTAAGAATAACCAGTCTCTCGTTCCATGCCTACATCTTTGGCAAATTTACTATGTAGAAATTTAAGTAAAAAAAAAAAAAAGCAACCTCCTATAGGATTGTATCCCATGTAACCGGATATTAGGCTTTTTGCGTGTATGTCGTTGTCGTCAAAACTCTAGTCTTTAAATCCCTTGAATGCCCACAAAACTTGTTTAAATAACTCGTATTGCGGTAAGTACGGATATCAATCCAACTTTCAAGGTGAAACAAATAGCGTGAATACTTGCAATTCCAATTTTTATTAAAAAGAAATTAAAAAAAACTTCAAGGGAGAATGAATTGATTAATTCTAAATATCTGAAGTGACTAAATAACTAAAAAATGACACTAACCGAGTGTGATAACTGTGAGAAGGTACAATGAATGAGATTACACCGCGTGTTCAGTTATTTTTAATTTCTTAATTTATTAATTTGAAATATTTCGAGATAATATTAAATTCATAATCTAACTCTCGTTGCAATTATAAATAGAATAATATATTTTTCAAAAATTTAATTTAAAAACGTCACACTATGAAAATCTAATATTTATGCTCTCTTTAAAGAAATCACCCACTAAGATCAATTTAATAAAAATTGTATGAATCCTCGAATTTCAACACCGAATTAATATTTAATTTTAGGAAACACATATCTCAAGTTCAATTCCCAAAATCAAATATTAACTTTTAAAATTAATTTACTAACTCTCATTACATAAATTAATTTATGAAAATTCTAAATTAATTAACCTAGAAATATACCAATTAAATAAATTAATTAATTAAATTAACATCCTACATGATTTCATCCCACCCCTTGAACGGGATGTTTAGACAAACATTCTCATGTTAGAACAAATAAAAATAAAATACATGTCAAGAATAATATAAAATGAAACGAGAAAAAGAAATACGATACGCAAATTTTCCTGTCGAATCATGTTTTTGAAATGCGTCTTGACTTGCGTTCAACGTCTTCACAATATCAACACTTGATTACAAAGAAATAATAAAAACTAGTCCTAAAAATTATTCCAAACTAAACTAATTTTTTTTGTATTTTTCTGGATTTTTTTTTATTTTAAACTGTAAAAATATTACACTCATTTTTCTCTCTACAGTCTCTGTGTTGAGAGTCTCTTTTTTTATGCGATGAAGCCTTTCTCTTACAATCACCCACGACTCTTGGTTTAAGATATATTTGGAGATTTGAAAAAACCAAGTCAAAGATTTTATTTGAGGATTTGGCACTTGGGTTTTGTTATTCCTGATTTTGCTTGTAGTCATCCGATTTTTTGGCTTGACAGGTGGGTATATTGTTGGGCAAAACCAAGGATATTGGTTTCGGGTATGAGGTTGGTCATGGGGTTAGATCGTATGGAGGATCCGGGTTTTGAAGGGGGTTTTATAGTTTCGGGTTTATGGAGGTCGGTTTTAGCAAGGGGATGACGAAATGGGCATCCGAGCAGGAGCTCGGGTTTGTCTCTGGGTTAAAGGGAGGTTGGGTACTGGTTTGAAAAGGTAGTGTGGGTTATGGAAGAGGGTTGCCATGGGGTCGGATCAGCGCCGGCTCTAGGCATAGGCAAACTAGGTCGCCGCCTAGGGCCCCCGATTAATCAGGGCCCCTTCCAGAAGAAAAAAAATAGGTATAAAAAAATTAGTTATGAAAAAAAATAGTTGTAAAAAAAAGGCTCCAAAAAAAATTAGTTATGAAAAAAATTAGTGTTATCACTTAAAAAGGCCCCCCATAAATAAAATTTATTTCATTTAAAATAAACTCACACACTAAACCCAACAACATAATAACTCACCCACCCACTAAAAATTAAACCCGCGAAATAAACCCACCAACATAACCCAACCCAACCCCAACCCATCTCATTCACTTATTCATTTATAACCCTAACTCTCCCATTTCTCACTCACTTTCTTCTCTTACTATCTTCTTCTCATCTCTCTCACACTACTCTCTTTCTCTCTACTAACCAAAGCAAGAAAAGAACCCTTATTTTCAAAATAAACCCCTCCCTTAACAACAACCCCAACCCCTACCCCACCCCCCGAGCAACCCTTACCCGCCGTTGCCACCAACTCCCCCCCTTTTTCTTAAATAACCTCATCAAAATAAGGGTTAAAAATCTAGGGTTTCAATTTCAGAAAGTTAAGGCTTGTTTGGAGATTGGTTAGAGCTTATTTGTATTTCGTGAAAAACGTAATATTTATAGAAAAAATATTTTGATGAGAATTCTAGTGATGGGATTAGATAATCATCGGAGGAATCATTTAGAGTAAATTACTTCTTACATATAATCGATCAAGCACTTATGTCAATAAGAAGTAGATTTGAACAATTTAAAAAATATGAAGAGACTTTTGGGTTTTTGTTTGATTTGAACAAGTTAGAAACTTTAGATGATGATATTTTAAATAGTTATTGTATTAAGCTTGAAAATCATTTAACACGTGACAATAGTTGTGATATTGATGGAAATCAATTATTTTGTTAATTGAAAATTTTAAGGAGGTTTTTACCTAAAGAAAATAAAAAATCAATTGAGGTGTTAGAATATATTAAAAGAACACTTTTTCTTTACTTTAATTTTTTTAATGTAAAGGGCCTCAAATTGATTGTTCGCCTAAGGACCCTAAAACTTCAGAGTCGGCCCTGGGTAGGACGTTAGGCTCGGGTTCAAGGCATGTGAGGTTGTTAATGGAAACTAGGCGAGAGAGAAGATGGTGAAGTGTTTTTGGATGTAGTGGGGTGTATAGTAGTGTAGGATGTGTGTGTGAGTATCTTGTACTTAAATGAAAATTAAACTATCTAACACTTAACACACACTAAAAAATATATAATATTAGTAAAATTAAAATAAATTTATAAAGATAAAAATACTAACCTATAACTCAAATACTCAAATAAAAATAAAACTAACCTAATAAAATTGAAAACAAATAAAATAAATGAAAATAATAATAATAATAATAACTAAAATTAAAAACAAATAAAATAAAATAGATAAAATATCTAATAACACGCACACTTATAAAACTATAAAACACTAAAAATAAAATAAAATATTAAAAACATAAATGACGCGCAATATGGACTCTAATATATACAACTACACGCATAAATAAATCCTAAAAAGATACATGACTCGAAACAAAATATAAAATAAATTATAAAAATTATAAACGGCTCAAATAAAAATCTAAAAGGTGCAAACTAAACACACAAAAGGCTCAGGATAGGTTGGACTCGATGTAGGTTTAGGTTCGGGTTGGGGACTGGTTAATATTGACGGGGATCAAAACTCATCGGACAGGCCCAAAAATGAACTTCTGACTTTGCGGTGTTTTGATTTTCTTCATTTAATGCATTTGACCGCTTATGTGTCGCAATTATGTCAAATTAGCACAATTTGATACAGCGACTTCATATTAACCTGCGAAATAATAAAATACGAACATAAGTCCAATTTTATTACGAATGAGTGACTAAAATGCATCTATTTTGGCATAAATTAAACACTTTTGGTGCTTATCATAACCCAACAATGCATTTGATATTTTCATTCTATCATCACCCAAAGTAAAATTTTGATGCCCTTGAGAACCTAATGACAAATTAGTACCTAGTAAACAAGCTATAAAAAATAACCAAATTCAGTGGGAACCGAAATCTAATCAATATATGATTTTTATGCAAAGTTTTATTTAAATTTCTTGGCGATCACCATAACCATTAGTATACTACAAAATTGGATTATATATATTATAAGTGACAGTAGTTTACTTAATTAATACCATCTTATTCATTAAATCTATGTCCATACTCACTTTTTTATATCTTGCCAATAACAAACATAATTAATCCAAGACCAAAAAAAGATAAGAGCGAAATAGGATCTTCTTCTATAATGCAAACCTTATCAAGTGTACCCGTTTAAAAGAGTCATTTGGTCCTTTATACAATTTAAAACATCCAAAGCATTTTCAATTAAAAGTCAACAAAATGACTAATAATGAGAGATATAAAAACCCAAGTATAGAGTCGTTAATGGCCCTCCACACTTTCTTGCGGTGTCTAGAAAAATTTCAGATTGGTTTATTTTGCTTACCATTATAGCTATATATAATACAAAGAGAGGAGAGATAAAAATGCATTAACTATAGGAAGCATAAAAGGCATATTTCTTAGGAATAAAATCGTAAGTAGAGAGGAAAAACGTCAAATCAATATAAAAATCACTTTTCAAATTCTCACTCTTAAACTTCTTCTGGAGGATTGAGATAGTACGGAATTGTAATGGTTTATTAAAACATTTATGAAGTGTAAAAAACATCTAATCAATACAAAGACATTGTAGGCATATCAAGAGAAATAGCTATTCAAATTTTCACTCTTAAAACTTCTTCTGGATGATAGAGATAGCACGTAATTTGAATGGTTTATTAAAACATTTATGAAGTGTACACGTGTCGACATGTAAATACGACAAATGTCGACATTGGATTCCGCTGTCAATTTTAATTATATACTATAATTTATTTATTATACATACGTAAATATGCAAAAATGCTAAAGTAGGACTTCCCGCCAATGAGATATCCTATTTTCTCTTATAACTAGTGTGCAAGTCACGCAATGCGTGGCCTACTATTTGTAAACTATAAAGTATTAATTTTCTCTTTTGTCACACAATATATTCCAAGAATCAAATGAGACTGATTATAGAGATAAAAGTAAAAGTATTACTATTTCCCTAATTTTGTAAGAAATTAAACTTTAACGTTTGGGGCATAAAGATGAAATATTCGAATATTGGTAATTGTAACACATATATACCGAAAGAAAAAAGCAATTGACAAATAGAAATTAATTTGAATTAAGAGGATATACTCTAAAATGCGTTAAGAATATTGACGTGTTGGCACAAATCAATATTAGGGATTGAAATTTATAGACTAACTATATTTATCAACACGGTTGAACCTTTTTGTAGATATTGAAATAATTCATCAACAAATGAAAACATATAACATAAATGTAATACGATTTTAAATACTTTATCATAATAAGAGATAATTAAAGAATGGCTAAAATCCTATACATATTAACCGCTTGTGGCAAAACTGCCTAAAATTCTCTGCAGATTCACAGCTTTTGGGAAAAAGTTTTAAAATATATGAACATCTAAATTATTATTTCATATGCTGCAACGTAACGACAAAATATTAGTTTTAAACAGTAGGAGATATCATTCCGTAGCAATAACATAAGAATTCAACATAACTATATTTAAAACATTTTTAAAAAATTGAAAATAAAGTTACATTAAGTAGAGATAAAAATGTAAAGGAATTGAACAGAATTGACTGAACCAAAATTTGCAGTATATTTGGGAATAATAAAATAAAAATAAATTTGAATACAATGAACTGTTCAATGGAGCAAAGTAGATTAAAATTGAAAAATGAAAAATAAAATATTGAACACCTCTGTAGATACTGCGATACTTTGGCCAGTTTATATGTTACTACCTCGGGAAGATGGATAGTGACGGAATCGATTTGGATTTTTTATTTCTGGAGATGAAAGAAGTGGAAACGCTTCAAGAGATGGATAGTGACGGAATCGATTTGTATTTTTGATTTCTGGAGATGAAATAAGTGGAAACGCTTCAAGAGATGAAAGGACAACAGGCTTATGGATTTCGTTTTTTTTCTCCTTTTTTTTCTTTGGGAAAGTGTTGAAAACGCGTGACATTTTAAGCTTGTTTATCAATGTCTTTCGGAGTACCTGTTTACATAAATGATTTCTAACTGTTTTTTGCTGCTTTAAATGTCCACTTGATCGTTTAGTGCGGTTTCAAACTTCAATTTTATATATATACATAGATACCGTCAAATCCTCCCCTCTTGGATTGTAGGGATACTCCATAAATCCTACCTAAAAAAAAAGTTTTTGTTTTTCTCTTTTGAGTAGTTTTTTTTTTTGTTGTTGTTATTAACGTATTTTTAATGTATCCATAATATATGGATTATAATTTGTAATTGATACAAACATTAATTATCCGAAAATGGAATCTTTGTTTAGAGAACGGCAACTATTGCTTGTTTAAGTCGGTGCATGTGCCTATTTTAGTTGGTATCCAAGTTGGATACGAATTGATTCGCCCGTGGGAAATAATGTCGGTAGATTAGGTTCTTTTACATCCAATTATTATTTGTAGCTTAGGTAGGTACTTTACCGCACAACAATTCACCGGCAATGTAAACAACCTCAGTTAACGAAGTACTGCAAACTAATTGACAGTTATTCAACTTGCACCAGTGTATGATATCGTTATGCATATGATCAAAGCTGCATTCCAAATTCCAAATTGTTGAACATAGACGAAAAAGAAAAATTAAAAATTAAAAACAGTAGAGGTTCTATGACAATTTTATAATCACCAAGTTGATGACACTTCATTGGTGACTACTGTACCCACCAAGTGTCAAACACCTGATGGGGGAGGGTACAACAGAAACTTCAGAACTGAGACTTGTCCAAGCTGTCAAAATAGGGATGATCCATAGCCTCTTTTGCTGAAATTCTCTCGGCTGGATCATATTTAAGCATCTTCTGCAATCCCAAACACAAGACCACCACTATATTAGTATCACTATTCAGCAAACGGGACTTATTTGACTACATACTTAGTAATGGGACTAATTGATAAAAAAATAAAATATAAAATAAATAAATAACAAATACAACCGAAAAAATATCCTGAATATCTATCTAGACCTCAACCAACAAATGTGAAATTTTGAATCGTTGGCGAGGGATAAAACAAGGATGGACTTGCCGTGACTTGTTCTATACTTGGTTCAAGCAAATTCCTTTTATTAGATAGGCTTTCATTAGGGGTGAACCTGGAGCAAAGGTTGCCCCCATTGTGGCCTAGTCGTCTGCCCCCTGTACCTCGAAGTGGCGGGAGCCTCATGCATTGGGTTTGCCCTTTCAGATATAGTCTTTCATTCAAACATATGTTTTGCATAATTGAGAATCCTAATTTGGAAGTAAAAGAAACTGGATAAGTAGAAGGTCAGTTACCGATAGAAGATCAACACCATCAGGCCCCATTTGTGGAACAGCACGAGATAAGTTCTGAGGATCCCAATGCGGATACACATGCCAGTCTCTCAAAGAATTAACTCCAGGCCACTGCTTCTCAGTTGGTGTTCCCAACAACCTTTCATGATTCACAAGCAAAAATTTAATACAAAATTGAAATCTCAACACAAATGAAGTTATATATTATGTAGGGCAATAGGCAAGGTAATACCATTTGGGAGTACTAATATGACAATAAGAAAACCTGCCAACGGGAGCCTATCGAAATTAATTTTGCGCATTATTACAAATTTTCATCATTAGATGCACAAACAGGTTAAGATGCTTTGCTCTTTTAAACGAACAGGTCTTTTGAAGGTCGTCATGTCACCATATTCAAAAAAGGATTTTACAAATAGCACAGCGAACACGAATAGGAGGGTAAATATGACGTAAGCTTTTGGAGGTGATCACAAATATACAATCACTAGACGAACAAATCTACTGATATTGAGATGCACAAACAGGTTAAGATGCTTTACTCTTTTAAACGAACAGGTCTTTTGAAGGTCGTCATGTCACCCATATTCAAAAAAGGATTTTACAAATAGCACAGCGAACACGAATAGGAGGGTAAATATGACGTAAGCTTTTGGAGGTGATCACTAGAAAAGTATTCGCGAAGTTCTTGTGACAGGTGAGTGGTGACAGCAATAATAGCATAAATATACAATTTGAAGGGTGAAGGTCATAAAAAAATTAGTTTCACCAAGGAATTTACCACCAGCAAATACTTTTCAAATTTTATTGAATCACTAGAATCAATGGGAATATTGACACGTGTATGGTGAAACTTTAAGGGAATTGTTCAACTGTGTTGATTAAAAGTACCCTTTATTAAAGATGTCCAAGACCATAAGCCAATTAGTTTCCTTCAAACCAAGTTAATCAAATAAAGAGGATAAAGTTGTACCTGAATATGTGAAGCAGTTGTTGAAACTCAGAATCCCCAGGAAACAAAGCTTGCCTTCTTGCCATTTCAGCTGCAAAGCATAATCCAGAATAAATAATTGAGGAACCAATTTTATATCAATGGTAAAATTTAGGGGCAAAACAATGCAAACATAAACTGCAGAACGTAAAGCTGATCAAGAAGTGTAAAAGAGATGGAATTAGAAATAATGAGGCTGGGATAATTTCTGTTATATTAGACTTTCAATGAGAATCAATTTACCTTTGTTGACATAACTCGTCAATGGCACGAAAAGAAAAGCACACAAACCATGAAAGATGCTCTCAAAATAATGTATGCATGGCTATTTATAGAAGCTAAAAGACGAAAAAAAGGAAGGAAGAGTGAAAGGGAAATTCACTAATAACTACTAGGAGAGGAAAAGGAAGATGGGAATGTGAAAAGATAATTACAAATCAGCCCACTCGCCATAACGAGAACTTGACCACAAACTCAATGTGAAATTACGGAAGGGGAATTCTTTACCCGGCACATCATTAGCAGGTTTAGTCAAAGTGAAATAACAGGTTTGAATCATTAGCAGTTGAACACATTACACAGAATTATGGGTGGCACGAATTCCACTAGAAGTAACGAATACGCAACACGACCAATTATAAGTGGCTACGAATTGTCAGGTATGGGTGATGTTAATCTTGACACGACACTGATATGACATGAGACATCACCAGCACAACACAGCAGAACACAATGCGGGTGATAAGCATGGCTAGTCCTAGAGCTCATCATCCTTAATATCTCCCTTAGAGGTCGTCAGTGATATCGCAATCTGTGATCCAATGCCCTAAAAAGCCACATATAAAACATTGTAATGTGGTTGAGTCTGTATGCTACCGTGTATTCCTATTTTGCATCAAGCGACCGAGTATGCTATTCGGGGGAGTATTTGAAGGAAAGAGAAAGTAGAGAAGCCCTATATGTGTATTCCTACATTGCGTCAAGCGACCGTGTGTGCTATTCGGGGGAGTATTACTTTAGAAGGAAGGAGGGGTAGAGAAGCCCTATAAGTGTATGGTATGATGTGTGAGCTCCCCTCTCTCGCAATTCTGCATGGGTGGGTAACATCAAACAACTAAGATTTTATTGTGTAATCCACACTGAAGAGAAGAGAGATGGGTTGCCAAAAGATCTGGAATTGCACAAATAGAACTCCCTCGTAAGAAGAGGGGGGGGGGGGGGGGGGGGGGGAACTAGCCTTCAAGTGCTTCTTCATTTTTTTCCTTGAGTACCCATCTCATAAAATTTGTTCCACCACAATTTAGCTAGCACTTAGTTTGATGCTCACGACTTGCACTCAACACAAGAGATGCTCCTGCACTCAAATCCTTTCTCAAGAGTATCAAGCCTAAAGGTATCAGATTCCATACGACTATCAAAGGTGCATACCCCAAATAAAAGCTTGAGGCTCTTTATAAGGAGTCTCAAAACAGACCTTAGACTTGAGGCTCTGATTGGACTTAAGAAAATTCTACAAGGGGGCGCCTCTCTACAAGAACATAGTAATAAGGGTAATGGAGGTTACCAGTATGCGGAGGCTGAGGGAGACCCTGCCATGGTTGGAAGGTGTAGGGTTGAAGCTGCAAGGGCTTCAGACCCCTCGGAGTACTAGCAGAAGAGGCAATGGGGAGGATGTTGAAGATGCAACACCTCCTCTCTCTCTATCTTCCATATAATTCTAAAGCAACTCCCTCTCCTTATCTCATACAATTTCTAGAATATTCTCACTAGAGAATTCTAACCACCGACATTACACAAGTATAAATAGGAGTACACACCTCATTTGTGACATCAAGTGAGGCAGGCAAAATTTAGCAAGTGTCCAAAATAAAAGGCGAGTGACTTTATAGTGGTGAGTGAGGTGTCTTTGAGTAATAAAATTATGTCCTAAATAATGAATGAGTCTTGTAATATCAGTGGATCATTTGAGTGTGTATTTTGTGAGTCAATAATTGTACTAAAATTCGTACAATTGTTCTTGTATAATAAAATAGTAGTAGTTCACCGCTTGCGCAAATTTTTTACTTAACCAAAGATAGAGGTCGGGTAAGATTGCCTATCTGGACAAATTAAGAGGGGTAAACGCGATTGTTGCAACACGTGGAAAAGGAGATGGTGGGCTAGAAGGTGGCTGCAACAGAGTTGCAATGAGGGTACCAAAGTTTCTGCAGGCTTTGCCCTTTTGTCCTCCTCAAAATATCATCGATGTGAAAGTGTTACTTTTTTTGCATTCTCATATTTATTCCGTTTCCCATTAAGTACGTATTAGTAATGCTCCATTTAATAAATAACCCCTTTGATAGGGTCCGCATTTCGATATTCCTTTTTCTGCTTTCAGAGGCTTTTGATTCTGAATTGTCTTCCTATAATGGTTCGAGAACACTCCCTTGGCTGTTAGGACTTTTTTTCACAAATGGATTTGATTTATACACTTGGTCATTCATATATTATACACAACAAGGCAAGCGAACGCAGCTGTAATACTAGTACCAATTGATGCAAATTGTCAATGCCAACAATGTTTTAAAAGGCAAGAGGCGGGATTTGTTGTGCGGAAACATGACCGAGAAGACACAATATTTATGTGGTTCACCAATTTGGCTACGTTCACAGGCGATCCGTGTCACTAATAAAGAAGACTACAAATAGAAGGACAATATGTTCCTTCATGACAAACTCTTCTCACTACACAAATATTAATTTCCTCACAAAAGGTTTTGAAATTATACCCAAAATCTTCAATAGAGAACACCCAAAATTGGTTCCCAAAATAACCAATTTTACACAAAACAACAAAATTATTCTCTACTTTGGATCACTAAACACTAAATTCACTCTCTGAATTTTGATGTGTTTAAATTTGATGAACTCCATCCCTTATATAAGGTCATGGAGGAGACATGCCCGTAAAACATGGCGCAATCTGAGGAGCTGAATGCACCACCCACCACCGAAAGTGAAAAAGCTGACAAGCTTTTTCAACAATCTCCACCTTGACAAAAAATTTACAGGTCACCCAGTCAAACTTCTGTCAGCCAAAAATTTACTACTCCACCTTGGCAAACATAACCACCATACAAAAATGAGTTTTTCACAACCCACAAAATACACGATCGCCAACACTAGGAACACTAATGAAGATTTCTGCCTCCACAAACCTAAACCCTCGGCTTAATCTTCAACCAAAGCATATCTTGCGTAGCCAGAAGTATGGCATCACCGTCTTTGTTAGACCCACAATGGTCCATAGCACTCTCAAAAACCCATGATTTGATATCACATTTAGCAACTACCACTAACCGCCCTCTAACCACCGGTTGGTAACTGAGAGGACGCCCCCCCTACTTTCCATCACATCTTTATCTAAGCATATTAATAGTACTTGAATGGACTATTAATATGCCATCAATATTATCGCAAGCCAATGCTATGTCCGTCCCCATAAGTCTGCTTACCTTTAAGGACTGTTGCAATTTCGATTGCCACCTCAAAATGGATTTCACTCTCCCAGAATGTTATGCAGTCCTCTCAACTCGAATGAGAGTAAAGATCACAAGTCTCCCCAAAATGCAAGCTTCGCTTGCCTACTCCGTTGCCAAGCTTCAAATGTGAACTTTTACTCGCCATGAAAGACCTCACAAAAGCTCCACCTATTATCGTATATTCTCGGACAACATACAAGTTCTTCACCTTGGTACCCCTATACAGCACAGGAGAACTTGCCACGGCCCTCATACCTCCACCCGATGTTACCACCTTGTGAGGCCTTTCATGGAGTCTAGCACACCCACCGACATAAGGCTCACCTTAAGACCCAAAACATATCGCACGTCACATAAAGTTCTCGCCAATCTATCATGTGTCTTGATTTTGATTGAGCCACTTTCCAAAATTTTGAAAGCACTCCCATGGGCCATCAAAACATAACCCACTTTCATCTCTTTGTAGGAGGAGAAAGAATCCTTATTGGGTTGCCATGAGAGCATAATCGTCATCTTCCAAATCACTTGCATCCACCACTGCTGCAGTTGCGTCTTGAACGATTCTCTTTGCTTTTCTCATTCTTTCCTTTAAGTTCGGGACAAGAGGCAATGATGTGCCCAACCTTTGGACAGTAGTAACACTCCCGATCCTTGTGCTCCTTTGACTTAGACCTTAAGCTCTTAGAAGGTCGATTCTCCGATCTTCCTCTAACGACGAGTCCTACCTACAACATCATTGTCACAACACTCAACCACTTACCTCCTATTTACTTCGAAGAATGTGACCACATCCATTCTTGTCGTTAAGTTTGGGACAAAAGGCAATGATGTGCCCAACCTTGTGGCAATAGTAACACTCCTGGTCCTTATGCCCCTTTGACTTAAACCTTGAGCTCTTAGAAGCTCGATTCTTCGGTCTTCCTCGAACGACTAGTCCTACAGCATCACCGTCACACTCAACCACTTTCATCCTATTTTCGTTACAGAGAAGTGTTCATGTGACCACATCCAAAACAATACTCTTCTTCCCGTACATCATCATAGTCATTAAGTGATCCTTCTCCTCTTCCTCCATTTTCACCTCTAAGTTTAATAGTTACGAGAGAAGCCTATTAAACTCATTTAGGTAGTCTTGCAACAAAGTACTTGGCAGAATGCTTTTTCAGATTAATCTTACTAGTCAGAGACTTCTCCAAATAAAGCTTCTCGAGGTTTACCCAAATCACCTTAGCAGAAGAAGTATATGTCACCGAAATGTGGAACAAGCCTCCCTATCTATCTTGTGTCGGATTTTCCTCTAAAACTTAGATCAAGCCCTTTTTGACAAGGGTGTTCGTCCACTTGCCAAAGGACAAAATTGTTTCTCCCATTAAATTTCTCCACAGCATACCTCAAATTGGATACCATAGCCAAAATGATCACAGTCACAAAAAAATGAACAAAAAAAATTTGAGTTGTGAATATCAACCACATGTATGAACAGTATCGTACGTATATCGTATCTATGAGCGATACAATACATATAAAAATTTCTCCACCAAAATCCAAAACACCTGAATCGTGGAAACTAGGCTCTGATACCAATTTGTTGTGCGAAAACGTACTGTATCTTCCTTCATCACACACTAATATACTCTCTTTTCACAAATAAAATAACCCACTCACAGATATTGGAAGACACACAAATGTTAATTTCCTCATAAAAGACTCCTAAATTCTGTCCAAAATTTTCACTCTACTTTGAATCACTAGACTACTCACTCTCTGAATTTTGGTGTGTTTAAATCTGCTGAACTTCATCCCTTATATAGTGTCATAAAGGAGACACGCCCCTTAAAACATATAGCAATCTGAGGAACTGATTGCACCACCCACCACCGAAAGTGAAAAAGCTAGCAGACAAGCTTTTTCAATAAGATTATGGCATTTTTTATTAGTCAGGCGAGGCATAAGCCTCAATTTGAAAGAAGAAAAACAATATTTATTATCAAAAAAATGTGATAAAATTGAAAAATAATGCATCATGGCTTTTATCACAAGAAAAAACTCATATTCACGGTCCATTATTCATGTCACTAACATAATAGATAATGTATCATCACATGATCGCACAAGTAATCCATAATTAAAACCAACACTAAATTGTATGTCATCAAATCATCCAAAAAGTACATTATCAAATTATAGTATAAGAGATGCTATAAATTAAACATAATTACAACACTATAACATATTTTCTATGTATGAAGTAAAAGTAGAATAATAATCCATATATGTATACATGTATATATATACACACAATGGCATTATAATATATTATAGAAAATAATATTATAACCTCATTTAGTAAAATTGAGCTTAAATTGGGGCTTAAGCGTCAACCGCCTTGAGACAAAAAGCCTTGCGACGACCGCCTCAATCGTACCCCGTGAGGCCGCTTAACCACAAGGCATTTTTTCAGTGCCTCGCATTGAGGGCAACAAAAGGAATGTTCCTTAGTATTACAAACTGCTAATTAGTGATAAGGTTGTCCCATTGTGACCTGGAGATCACAGGTTCGAGTCGTGAAAACAGTCTCTCTATATATGCATATGTATGCAGGGTAAGATTGCGTACACAGTTGCGGGAGCTTTGTGCACTGGATTTGCCCGTGATAACAAATAGATGGGAAAGTGAATCTGGGAATGCAAATTTAAATAATTATAAATCAGCCCTCTTATTTAAAATATTAATACTATTTAAGTAGAGGAAACCCAGAATGCGAACATAAAAGACAAAAACTAAGTTGCCAAATTGATTGTAAATACAAAAACATACATCAGACCACATATCAACCGCAGTACATCTCCAACCAACATACTATTTGAGCAGTACATCTCCAACCAACAAAAACATACATCAAAACATAATATATACAAAGATATTAATAGTAAAATTATAAATAAGGTAGCTGAAGCCTATAATAATAACGATCCATAGCAGGTGAAGGCCCTTACCGAAAATACAACCAACAGACCACATATCAACCGCAGTTGAGTAGTGAGTTGATCCCAGCAAAACCTCCGGAGCTCTATACCACAGTGTAACAATCTGCGTATAAAAACCAATAAAACACCATACGCAAGTCGAAAGAAAATTAAAGTTACAATTGACCACAAACAAACCTCATGAGTGTAACTTTTGAGAGGAACAGTAAAAGCCCTTCCTAAACCGAGATCGGCTATCTTAAGTATTCCCTTCTCCTTATCCACCAACAGATTCTGCGGCTTCAGATCTCTGTATTTTGAGTAGAACAAAAAGAAATTAAATGAAGACAGTGGAAGTAATTACAAAAGTGTTTAGTTACAAGTACCTGTGAAGGACACCGTGGCTGTGACAATGGGCAACACCTTTGCACAACTGGAATAAGAAGCTCTGGATGAGAGTAGGAGGGAGTGGGGCGGGTTTTGGGCCTTTGCGATGGGTGTCTATGAATTTTTTGAGATCGGTGTCAAGGTATTCGAAGACGAGGTAGAGAAGTGGTTTGCCATTTTTCTTGTCGTCGACGTGTTCGACGCAGAGGAGGCGGACTACGTAGAGGGAGTGGGACAGCATTTGGAGGAGAGACACTTCTCTCAGGGCGGTTGGGGGGACGCCTTCTTCGTCCATTTCCAGACGGGTTTTTTTTAGGGCGACTAATTGGCCGGTTAACTTATCTTTTGCTTTGTATACTTTGCCGTATGTTCCTTCTCCTACCTTCTCAAGCTTCTCGTATTTCTCATCCATTTCTTCTTCTCCAACACTATTCCTCTCTCTCGTTTGTCTCTTTGTGTGTTCAAACTTTGAAACCCTAAGATATAGTTTTGGATCCGAAGAGCGTCTTGTCTGGTTCAAACTTTCAATGCTTGCCCCCTACCGTTCACTAACGGCAATAACACCACGTGTTTCCCTCCCATCTTTTGAATTTTGAATCTCTCACTCGCCTCCACTATCATTTTGCTTCCTTTTGTTTTCCCACTCTGCTTTATGAAAAAGTTTTCATGTATTTATACTTTTCACCCAATTTGTTTACTTATATCACGTGGGACTTTAGTCCAACTACACTTAGGGCCCGTTTGGCAATTCAATTCCAATTCCACGCCTTGAAATTGGGTTGCCAAACGGGCCCTTAGGGTCCGTTTGATAGAACAGGCTGGAATTTATTTCCAAGTCATTGAAAAGCTGAAATTCAATTCTTTACCCCTCCCCAAGAATTGAATTTCATGGCAAATCAACTTTTTGTGCATAAGGTGTTAGTACCTTAGTGTAACTTAGAATTATTTGTCATGGCAAATAAATGCTATCAAATGTGCATAAAAGTTGGAAAATGAGAAAGATTCCTTATTTGTCATGGCAAATATTGCTATCAAACGGACCCTTACTAATTTTAGAGACTGATTGATGTGTTTAAATTTGTATTGATCTATCCTGTAAGGACACAAATTTCCAATTGAGTCCATATATAATTTTGGCTCAATTCCGGACAAAAACATTTATTCATAGGATAGTATGTAATTGTAATACTCTCAAGCCTATGAAGTGTTTGTTGAAGACGTAGCGGCAAAGAGTATAAAGCTTCATCAAATATGCCGGTTTGTGTGCCTCGTTTCTACGTCATCAATCATAGTTTCATTCTCCCAAGGTATGAATGCAATATTATATATATAGGAGCTTGGAACAAAGTTTATTGGGTGTTAGGTTTTGTAAAAAACTGTGTTTTAATTTTCAGAAAGAATTAAATAAAACTTTAAAATAAGTTTATAAAGTTTTTTGGGTTAAAATCGAATTTTCCAAACTTTCTGGTTTTTCGTTCGATAGAGTCGTTCGAACGAGATTGTCGTTCGAACGAAAATGTCGTTCGAACGAACCTGCCAACGAGTTCCTACTGTTCCGTCGTTCGAAATGTCGTTCGAACGAGATTCTTCATTCTAACGAGATTTTCAACGAGATTCTAACGAGTTCAATCTGGAACGTCGTTAGAAGTCTCGTTCGAACGAGATTTCGTTCGAACGAAATGTCGTTCGAACGAAATGCCAGGCGGGAACAGTTTTTGGCAGTTTTGCACCCACTTCCCCACTTGGTTTTTAACCAACTTTTTCAGACTTTATTATGTGCGGGAATAACATTTTTCAACTGAACTTTTCCATCCTATTTTCATCTCTTAGAGAGAGTTTGAGAGCAAGTTGTTTTAAGGAAAATGTTCATGTTTTGAGTGAAATTTTTAGAGAAAAATATTCATCACTCTAGTGTTTACACCCAAATAAGTTTATTCCAAGTTCTCATATACATATAAATTGCTTGGAGTTTGGCACCGATTTTTCTCTACCGAATTCAAGAAGAGAAGTTTCGGGTTTTGCTTCTACTTCCCACGAAGAAAGAAGAAGTGTTTCTCATGTTGATTTACCCACACGGAGAAAAGGCTCCATGCTCGGGTGACGGTGACCATATAAAGTCCTATCGGTGGATTCCGAGACCTCGGTGGTGTTCTAAGGTTATCCGCTAGGAAGAGGTATCTACAAGAAGAAGCGTCGGGACTTGAGAGGGATCGAGTCGTGCGTTGTAAGTCTATCTGTCTTGTACTTGTAATTCCGTATCTAGTGGATTTGTGGCTAGGGCCGTCCGAGGTTGTTTCCCGTCTTGGGTTTTTCCTCGTACATCGCGGCGTAGTGTGATTGGTTTATTTTATCTTGCATAATTTATTTAGAACGCATGCGTAGGATAATTCAAGATAAAATTCGGTTTAAATTATCACACTTCATTTAATTTGGGACTAAATTAAATTTATTTAATTCAAGTCATTTGCTAAAATTTGGTTTCGCCTAATTTACTAATATTGATAAATATGACTTAGGCAAATTCTAGGACTTGGATTGATTTAATCGGTTTAAGTGAATACATTACTTGATTAATTTTACTTCACTTGGTTTAATTTTAATTTGTTTCAAGAAATTAAAATTTGTTGTTTTGTGTTAAAATTGAACCATCACCCTAACGCTTCCGCATTATCTTGAGTTTCTATATAAAAGGAAATTATTAACTTTGATTTTAATTGAGAAAATCAGAATCTGCGCTTTTACAAATTGGTATCAGAGCCAAAGCGATAAATTATTTCGTTAACGATCTTTTAAATAATTTTTGGCTAAAATGGATTTTTCTCCATTTTCAAAATTTCCTATTTTCGATGGTTCAAACTACGCGTATTGGAAAGCGCGTATGAGATCGGCACTAAAATCTATCGACGAGAGAGTTTGGATGTCTGTTGTTAACGGGTGGTCCCCACCAACTTATTTAGTTGAAAATGAACGTGTTATCAAACCCGCCGATAGATGTACTGAAAATGAGTTTAAACTTGCTAATTTCAATTCCCGTGGTTTAAATGCCTTATTTAGCGCTGTTAAACCGGATGAATTCCGTCGTATTATGACGTGTGAAACCGCTAAAGAAGCTTGGGATATTTTACAATTAACTCATGAAGGAACTAGTGTCGTTAAAGCTTCAAAACTCCAAAACCTCACCACTCAATTTGAAACTATCAAAATGAATGAAAAAGAAACTTTTGATGAATTTTATGCTAGACTTTTATATTGTTAATTCATCGTTTAACTTGGGAGAGAAAATACCTGACGACCGTGTGGTAAAGAAAATTTTAAGGTCCCTACCCGATAGATTTATTCCAAAGGTGACCGTTTTAAATTCTTTACCCACTTTAGCCTCTACGAAATTAAAAGATCTTGTAGGTGATTTACAAACCTATGAACTGGATATGTTTCCCTCTAAAACTGAAAAGAAAATCGAAAAGGGCGTTGCTTTAAAAGCCCGAAAAGAGGTCAAACAAGTAGTAGAGAGCGATAGTGATAGTGACTCGGAAGACACGGCTTTATTTGCTCGCAAATTTAGAAAATTTCTCAAAATTAACAAAGATAAATTTAAAAATGATTTTAAGAAATTTGAATCATCTAAGCATGACAAGAACGAGAAGATTTCTAAAGCGGAGAAGATGCCTAAAGCCGAAAAGATCCCTAAACCTAGTAATGAAAATTTAGATAGGGACGAGTCTAATAAGTGTTTTGGTTGTGAAGGTTATGGCCATAGGGCTTTTGAGTGCCCCACTAAACTAAGGAAAGAGGGTAAGCGACCCATTTCTTATAGTGATAGTGATAAGGAAGAGAAGCCCGATTCCCCCACTAAGAAAAATTTTGTGGCTTTTATGGCTAGTCATGTGAGTGATAGTGAGAACTCATCGATTGATGAAACTTTAACACATGACACTTCCAAGGTCATAGTTTATGATTCTCTTGTTTTTTATGATAGTGAGAGTGGAGAAGAAAGAGAGAGTGAAAATGAATAAGAGGTTAATGTGAGTGAACTTCAAAATGCTTTTCAAGAACTTTATAAAGAATCTATTAAATTGAAAAGGGCTAATTTGAAGTTAGAAGCTAGTTTAAGAGAGAGTGTCAAGGTCGTAGATGAAAATGCCTTAATAAAAGACCTTAGGACACGTGAGAGGACTCTTCAAGAGAAGCTAGAATATGTAGAAGGCGAAAGAGATAGCCTTAGGGGTTTAATGGAATCCTTGAAAAAGGAGCTTCTTGCTTTTGAAGAGCGCAATGTTTTACTAGAATCTAACATTTCAGAATTGGAAAATAAATTAAAAGATTTTGGTCATGTCAAATTTGATTTGGAGTGTCGTTCAGAAAAACTAGATAAAATGTTAGGAACGATCCAAATTAAAAATGACACTTGCGGTTTAGGCTTCAATACTTGTAATGAATCTTCTCATAAAGCCAAGACCAATGTTTTAGGAGAATCTACTAGGAATGCATTTAAAGATCACTCCTTAAGTAAATCTTTTCGACATATTTTTGCTTGTACACATTGTGGTCGAAAAGGTCATCTTAGGAAATTTTGTTTTGATCTTAAACGAATTTCTAGAAAACCCCATAGTAAAGTAACCACGGAAGTTAAAGTTCCAACACCCTAAGATAGTCATTCTTCATTAATTTGGGTTAGGAAATCCGACTTGGTTGCCTTGCAAAATAGGGTTTTTGATTCTCATTTACTTTCACATGCTTCCTCCCTTGCTAAATCTAAAGGATGAATGTGTTAGTGTTTGCATACTTTAACTTTTGTACTTCATGCTATATTCACATGCTAAATGTATACCTGTTTAGTCATTGCCTTATTTCATATCACATGCTAGAAATTATGACTTGTTTATCTTTTTGTATTATATTTTGTGTTTGAATTAATTGAAAAATATAAAAAGATTTTTGTTTATCATTTGTGTTTTATCTGTTTCATTTAAGCTTAATGAAAAATACAAATGATTTTTGTTTATTCTTTTGAGTATATATATTTATTTTTGATGAAAAATGTTAAAAACTCAAAAAGATTTTTTATGTGTATATTTTAGTTTGACACACTTTAAGTGGCATATACTTGTGTTTGAATTCCATCTTTTACGCTCCCACGTGGCTAGAAATTTTGGTTTAGATTTTCAATCCTTAAAATGTTCTTTACCATGTTTTATATGGAGTAGTTGGATTTTGTGTTGTTTAAATGGATTCTATTTTTATATGCCTCTTTTCACACATGCACGAGCTCTTTTGAAATCTTAATGTCACGTGTTATATTTGAGCTTTTTGAGGTGTTCTCCTACCAATCTGGCCATCTACATATCTATGACCTAGGAGGACTAGTGCATGTCAAAATTCGTTGCATGTGAGATTTGTGCGAAAAATGAAAAGATGATAAATAAAAATGTGCACGGGGAAGGGCTCCGAAAGGATGAATTAAATCCTTTGCGATAGTAAGCCACCGTTTATTGTATCTAAAAGAAATACGTGATCCAAAGGCCTAAAAACAGAATATATTTGGCATTAAAAAGAATATAATTGCCAAGGCCTATGTTTGTTTGATATATTCATTCAAAAGCAAAAGTATATATACGCTTATTGAGGGAGAATTGGATGGCATATCAACAGTTTGCACAATGTCCATTTATCCTAGTTGTCTTTAATGTCATGACTCTATTTGGTCTGTAGAATCATCATCATGCTAGGCTTGTATGCATTGTTTATGTTTGTTCATTGAGTTCAATCCTTATATTGTCACATGCGGTTATATTTAAATATGATAAAGTTTGCAATCAAATGAGAACTCCGTGAATGTTTATTAAGTGTTTGGGTCTAAATTTAATTGTTGCTAGTTCACACCCCTACACTTCCGATTCCATATGACACATTTTTGCCATACGAGTGTGCAAACTTATTGTATTTTATGTCATGTGTGTGTTTCTATCTATATATATATGCAAGTACTTATTGGTATATTTCTAGTTTATATATATATGATATTTGTTTTGTCTTTGCCTATGCTTTTATTGCCCATATGATTTCATGTCTTATCACTTTAAGCTTCAACATGCTTTTATGTTTATTAGTTCTTTATCCTTTGCCTATTCCTGAACAAAAAGGAGGAGAATGATGATAGGGAGAGAAATGGTATCTAATCCTATTATTATCGTATCTTAGTTTGGGGGAGATTTATCTTAGGGGGAGACGTCTTTCTAAGTAGGTCATGTGTTTGATAAAGGGGAGAATTAATTTAGGGGGAGTAATTAATTAAAATTGCATTTAATACTTTGATATTCCCTATGCATTTGATGTGTTTGCTTAAGTGTGCAGGATTTCTTCTAAAGCGGCATTGTTTAAACGGCAAAGCGTTTGATCCTTGGGTTGAGTCAAGTTTGGGTGGGTTATGTTTTGAGTCTAGTGAGCTTGACGGCCCTTTAGGATTTTTGGTTTAGTTTTTGTCCCGGAATAGCCAAAGGGGGAGATTTGTAAGGACACAAATTTCCAATTGAGTCCATATATAGTTTTGGCTCAATTCCGGACAAAAATATTTATTCATAGGATAGTATGTAATTGTAATACTCTCAAGCCTATGAAGTGTTTGTTGAAGACGTAGCGGCAAAGAGTATAAAGCTTCATCAAATATGTCGGTTTGTGTGCCTCGTTTCTACGTCATCAATCATAGTTTCATTCTCCCAAGGTATGAATGCAATATTATATATATAGGAGCTTGGAACAAAGTTTATTGGGTGTTAGGTTTTGTAAAAAACTGTGTTTTAATTTTCAGAAAGAATTAAATAAAACTTTAAAATAAGTTTATAAAGTTTTCTGGGTTAAAATCGAATTTTCCAAACTTTCTGGTTTTTCGTTCGATAGAGTCGTTCGAACGAGATTGTCGTTCGAACGAAAATGTCGTTCGAACGAACCTGCCAACGAGTTCCTACTGTTCCGTCATTCGAAATGTCGTTCGAACGAGATTCTTCGTTCTAACGAGATTTCCAACGAGATTCTAACGAGTTCAATCTGGAACGTCGTTAGAAGTCTCGTTCGAACGAAATGTCGTTCGAACGAAATGCCAGGCGGGAACAGTTTTTGGCAGTTTTGCACCCACTTCCCCACTTGGTTTTTAACCAACTTTTTCAGACTTTATTATGTGCGGGAATAACATTTTCCATCTGAACTTTTCCATCCTATTTTCATCTCTTAGAGAGAGTTTGAGATCAAGTTGTTTTAAGGAAAATGTTCATGTTTTGAGTGAAATTTTTAGAGAAAATTATTCATCACTCTAGTGTTTACACCCAAATAAGTTTATTCCAAGTTCTCATATACATATCAATTGCTTGGAGTTTGGCACCGATTTTTCTCTACTGAATTCAAGAAGAGAAGTTTCGGGTTTTGCTTCTACCTCCCACGAAGAAAGAAGAAGTGTTTCTCATGTTAATTTACCCACACGGAGAAAAGGCTCCATGCTCGGGTGACGGTGACCATATAAAGTCCTATCGGTGGATTCCGAGACCTCGGTGGTGTTCCAAGGTTATCCGCTAGGAAGAGGTATCTACAAGAAGAAGCGTCGGGGCTTGAGAGGGATCGAGTCGTGCGTTGTAAGTCTATTTTTCTTGTACTTGTAATTCCGTATCTAGTGAATTTGTGGCTAGGGCCGTCCGAGGTTGTTTCCCGTCTTGGGTTTTTCCTCGTACATCGCGGCGTAGTGTGATTGGTTTATTTTATCTTGCATAATTTATTTAGAACGCATGCGTAGGATAATTCAAGATAAAATTCGGTTTAAATTATCACACTTCATTTAATTTGGGACTAAATTAAATTTATTTAATTCAAGTCATTTGCTAAAATTTGGTTTCGCCTAATTTACTAAAATTGATAAATATGACTTAGGCAAATTCTAGGACTTGGATTGAATTAGTCTGTTTAAGTGAATACATTACTTGATTAATTTTACTTCACTTGGTTTAATTTTAATTTATTTCAAGAAATTAAAATTTGCTGTTTTGTGTTAAAATTGAACCATCACCCTAACGCTTCCGCATTATCTTGAGTTTCTATATAAAAGGAAATTATTAACTTTGATTTTAATTGAGAAAATCAGAATCCGCACTTTTATTGATCTATCCTAATAAATATATTCATCAATGTGTTTGTTATTTAACCCTAATACATCACTTGATATACAAAATTCGTCGGTTAGTTCGTTCATATTGTATATGTAATGACTCTAGGTCCATATACAAGTCATAATGAATCTCATGTGAAGTTCAACCTCTTACGAGCTTCATACGAGACCTTTTGCTTTAACAGTAAACTTCTTGTTGGAAGTTCGTGTGAAGTTCACTTTTTACGGGTTTCACATAAGACCCTTTTTTTAGCTCGAGTGAAATCCACAACTTACGAACTTCACACACGACTTTTGTGTTCAACTTAAAATGAAATTGTCGCGTGACATTGTAATACTCCGTACTTTTATGGGTATTTAAATTACATGAGTGGGTGAAATTTAATACTCAGAGATTTTATTTGAGAAATTAAGTGAATGGATAAATATTAATTGGTCAGTGACAGATTAATATTTACGTATACTATATTTACTTACGGGAATAAGTAAATGAAGTTGGATTATTTTATATCATGTCGCGGTTGGGCAAAGCGACAAGAAATAATATTTTATTTCGAAAACACGTGCGAAGTTGTATTGGATTTAAAAGGGTGAACTTTTTATAAGTGACTCGAATGGGGATTTTGAGTGCACAGTTGGTCTCGGATGGGCCGAAATAGTCAAAATAGAGTACTCAGGGGTAGTGTTTGGGTTTCGGAGACTTTTTGGACTAGTAGGGACTCGCATTTGTGTATACGAGTCAATTTTGGGTTTAATAAATGGAGAACCTTTATTTCTCTCTTACAAGGCCACGAGAGAAAGAGAAAAAGCAAGGAAGAAGAAAAGAGAGAAAGGAAAAAGAAAAGGGAGAAGATGCGGAGAACTCCGGCCGAACTCCGACCAAGCTCTGGCGGATCCCGGCACGAGGTCGTCGGATTCATCCAACGAGGTAAATTTTATAACTTGTTTTAATTATTTTGTGTGTTTATAATTCATATTATGATTGGTGAAGAAAAATATGAATTTTGGGTTTGGGATTCCTGCACAAAAATGGGATTTTCGGAAATGATTTCATATAAATTGATATGTTAATAACTCCATATGAAATCTAAGCTTAAATCCATGATTATGGTGTAATTTTTGAAGAGAAAATGGAAGAATTGAATATTGTGGTATAATTAAGAAAAAGGGTTGGAATTTTTAATTAGATTGGTGAATCCCATTAATTAATTGTTGTGTTGGGTAAAAATAAGTGGGAAGATGAGTATATTGATGGTTGATGATGTTTGAGAATATAAATCTTGGGTTGGATGAGTGTTGCAGTGATTTTTGGAGTTAAAGAAGAAAATGAACTCAAAAAAAGTAGCCAAAGTGAACCATTTCGAATCAATTCGCTAGGAGGTGAATCGATTCGGTCGAATCAAATCGAGGCGAATCGATTCGGCCCTGTTAAATATGAAAAAAAATCTTGGTTTTAAGCATTGAAGGAGAATTGTTTTGTGGAGATAAATATAAGGGGATCCTAAAAGGAGTGTTAGGACTTCTAAATGATTAGATAAGTAATATATGAACATTGGGTTAGTGGGAATAAAATTCGGGGTATGAATTTTAGGAGTATTTGGGACGAACGACACTCAGGGAATTATTTCGGCAGGTTTATATATATATATATATATATATATATATATATATATATATATATATATATATATATATATATATATATATATATATATTTTTTTTTTTTTTATGCGTGTAGAATATATATAAATGCCAATTATATATGAGTGAATCCGAATGTGCGAGTAGGATGAAATAAGAATACTAGCTAAACGTGATAAGCTAATATTCAGAAGCATTTAATGTGATGAATGTATTATAAGTGAGTGAATACTTATGGGATTAAAATAAGTGTGTATACTTATGAATTAATACGCAGTGGTATATTCGGGATTTACAGGCTAGTGTCATGGGAGATAGTCATGATATCCAGATTTGATATATATATATATATATATATATATATATATATATATATATATATATATATATATATATATATAGAGAGAGAGAGAGAGAGAGAGAGAGAGTATATATGATATGATTATAAATATTTATTTGTGTATGAATGGTATATTTATATGAATGGTAAAATCACACATGGGAAGTTGCGCGATGTGGGTGAATCCCCTGGCTTAAGGAGCAGGGAGAGTATTGTCCCCAGGTCATAGCGTCTATTATTTATATTGTGTGATTTTATCATGGGTGAGACGTCTTGGGTATAATTCGTTATCACTTTTAGGTGAGGAACTATGCCCGCTTCTCGTACGTTGTGATTTGAATTTTTACCAAGGCGGTGTGAGATTTCGACCGTTAGTACCCAGGATGAGGTGTGAGAAATCCCTGGAAGCACTACACCAAATCTGCCTAATTGTCACAGTTATTGACCTTGACAAGTTCAACTTGTCAAGGTCAATGACTGTGACAATTCGGGGAGAGACAACTTTTTTTGTCACGAACGTGTCATGGTCATTGACCGTGACAAGTTCATTAGAATTGTCACGAGCGTGTCACGGGCCATAACCGTGACAAGTTTAGTCACGGTTAATAACAGTGACAGAGCCTTGACCCTTTTTAAAAAATTATCACGGTCATTGATCGTGATAATTCTGGGCAGAATTTAAAAAAAAATCTGCTGGGCAGTATGGCCACTGCCAATGCCCAGCAGTATATTTGTACCTGTTATATCAACATTGTACCTATTCAAATATCATATATCCAAATAAACTAGAGATAACGCAAATATACATTCAAAATAGAAACTAGTTAAGAAGAAATAACATCACCATCAATTATCTCAAATCAACAAACTATTTAGCTGGAAAAGAGATTTTGTATCGCGACGCTCGGGGACACCTCCTTATCCTTCCCTTCTCGTCCGAAGAGCCACATAAGTATCGAGCATATGTGACCTACCCTCAGGTCCACTCCCTATCCCCTGAAATAAAATAAAGTAAAGTTAGTATCCCCCCTGCAAATATAGATAAATATAAATCAAAATTGAAATCGAAATCGAAATCGAAATTGACATACAAATATAAATACATTACATGTAGTATCACCCAAGAAGCTAACTTGAGCTCATATGGCACCTCCTTCCAACTAATGTACCCCGAGCAATCGTGTCAAATATAATTCCCTTCATATCTGAACACTAAGAAATGCCATAATCCTATGGAGTTATGCGCTGAAAATTCCTTCCAACCGTTGTGTAGCCAAAAATCAGCAGTTGAAGTCGTCAACTCCACCTTCCAATGGTCTCCCATGTTTTGCTAGAGGCTCCAAGTGGTGGGGTATGGAAAGTGGAATTGACAACTTGAACTGGTGATGTTTGGCTACATAACGGTTGGGAGGAATTTGCAGAGCATAACTCCATAGGATTATAGCATTTCTTAGTGTTTGGATAGACGAAGAGATTCAGTCTCCTCTCCACAAATAGGACACCCCAAATAACTATGTACTAATCACCTATTAAAGGTAAGAAGCGTATATTCATGGATTAGTATAAACAAAACTTAGATGTAGTTGGAATATTTATGTATTAATATCCTCTCCACACACGCACACTACACAATAGTGAAAATGATAAAGTGCAAATCAATTAAAAGCATTAAAAATGGATGTTTCGGTACAAATTGAAATATTTATTACAAGTTGAAAAATTATTTCAAATTCGGGTTATCATCAAAAATGGATTGATATTCGATAGGAGCAGCAAAGTCATCCACACTACTATTTAGATGCCTTGGAGCGTGTTGGACAATTGACCACGGCTCGTTGTTGATATACTCCGAATAAAACACTTTCTTAACCTTTTGAAATGCACAAACAAACGGCTCATCGCTCACGTGGTCGTTGCTCTTCAACTTGGACAAATCAACCATGATCAAATTGGTGACAGGATCAACTTTACAAGCATTTTTATCCTCAACTCTTACCCAGTCACAGTAAAATACAACCTCTTTGAAGCTTATATAATCCAATTCAAATATATTTTGGATTACACCATAGTAAGTCATTTCATCTTCAACGAGTTTTTTATCTTTTGTGCTCGCTCGAAAGATAGTAAGAGCCTTATATGAAATTCTCGAGTTCTGTACATTTGTACTTCCCTCGTACACTTTAGCGCCGAAAATGTAACCGTTCAATCGACACTTTAGCGTATTCTTGATGTAATCTTTAAAAAATTTCATCAATCTTTCAAACGGATACATCCACCGATATCTAACTGGACCACAAAGAAGTGCCTCGTCACATAGGTGTACCAATAAGTGAACACTTATGTCAAAGAATGCTGGGGGAAAGTACTTCTCCAATACACAAATCGCTTCGATCACAGCCAATTTTGCGGCCACTATGTGTTCTCGATTCACTACCTTCTCACACAAGAGGGAGAAGGTAATACTAATTTGCATAATAGCCCTACGCAAATCCTTGTGCTTGGAGAAACAGTGCTTAAGCAATCGAGGAACCAATTGCATGATCACATGCCAATCGTGGGACTTACACTTATGTAAATCATGAGTAGCATAATTCATAATCCTTTGCAAGTTGGACGGAAAAGTAGATGGGCCCTTCAAATTATATATTGTGTCTAGAAGCACCTTCCTTTCCCCACTCGTCAAAGTAAACGCACCAAGGGAAATTATTGTCCTTCCCCTACTATCTTCTTTCAACCATAGTTGTGGCTTAAGTTTTAACGATTTAAGGTCTTTTCGTGCATTTTCTCCATCCTTCGAATGACTTCCCCTAAGGAAAGTACCCACAATTTGTTCAGCGAAGTTCTTCTCTGCATGCATCACATCCAATACATGTCGCACTGGGTTATTCTTCCAATAAGGCAAGTCAAATAAAATTAACCTCCGAGACCATGCCTTTCTTATCTCAGTTTCATTCTCAATTAGGGTCTTATTATGCTTGACGTTCTTAAATTTGGGATTCTTACCTGGCATATTAGGGACACATTCAGAAGATTTACTTTCAATTTTTGAACCCGAAAGTTGTCTCGGCGGTAGCCTATGTTTAACTCCGCCCAATAAAAAAATGGAACCTTTCTCAGATCTGAAACTATGAGTTGGGGGTAAAAACCTCTTGTGGCGATGGTATACATTTTTTAAGCTAGAGGATAGACGAAGAGATTCAGTCTCCTCTCCACAAATAGGACACCCCAAATAACCATGTACTACACAACCGAATAATGTCCCATAAGCTGGAAAATCATGAATTGCCCACATCAACATAGCTTTCAGCGTAAACTCTTCTTTTCTAAAAGAGTCAAGTGATTGCACACCATCTTCCCACGACTCATTTAATTCTTCTACCAAAGGAGCCAGGTAGACGTCAATGTCATCACTTGGTGCCTTTGGCCCAGGTATCAACAAAGACATCATCAAAAATTCAGGTCTCATACACTATGAAGGAGGGAGGTCGAGTGGGGCTAAGATCACTGTCCATACACTCTGATTGGTGCTTAGATTTTTAAATGGATTTAAACCATCTGTTGATATATCCAAACGAATGTTGCGTTGTTCTCGAGCAAAATCGGGATACTCAAAATTCATCCTCCGCCAGGCAGTAGAATCAATAGGATGACGCATGATATTACCCCTACTTTTGCCCTAGCATGCCAAGTCATTGCCTCTGTTATCCATGGTACTGTGAAAAATTGCTTTAATCTAGGCCCAACGGAAAAATATTTCAATACTTTTTGAGGCACTTTTGAGCTTGTGCCTTGCTTACTAGTAGATTGGACATATCTAGGTTCATCACATACCGGACAACGATCGAGATTTTCATACTCCTTTCGGTATAGTATGCAGTCATACACATAAGCATGAATCGATTTATACTTCATTCCCAAACCTTTCAAACTGTTCTTCATAACAGGATAGCTATTTGGAAGTGTATTCACCTTGGGTAATAAGCCCTTCACCCATTTCAGAATTCCCGTTACGCTATTGCCAGACAAACCGTACTACGTCTTCAAACTGTGTAAACCAACCATGGCATGTAAAGTTGTTTGATCTTTCTCACATCCAGAGTATAACGGTTGGGTCGCCTTAAATTTTAAACTTTGGTAGTCATCGTCAAGTTTTATCGTGTTATCTTCACGAGCACTTGAATCTTCTACATCATCAGTAACCTCATTATCCTCTGCTTCATAAACTCCGTACGCATCATCAACTAAATTCTCTAACATATTATGATCTACGTCGTCCCCTTCTACATCTATTCTACTTGTTGAAGGTTGTTGTGAAGGTTGGTCGGGGACAAAAGGAACTTTCAATTCACCGTGAAAACTCCAAAATCGATAACTATCTTGCATACCCGATCTTAACAAATGTAGTTCAACTGTTTTCCACTCAAACACCTTACCATTCTTACACTTAGCACACGGACATGAAAACTCTTCATCATTATAACATCTCTTTGCATATTTCACAAATTCGTTAGCACCTCTTCAAAACACATCCCCCATTCTATTAGCCTCACCCATCAACTATTTGTATTTCGGATATCCCATCACAGCTAACACAACTAAACACCTATTAAAGGTAAACAAAACTTAGATTTATAGTATGTTTTATTTAATTATCCCATCATTTAATTATCCTATTAAAGGGTGAGTGGTTCTATCCCATTCAAGACCGCATTTTTCTGTAATATACTTAACAACTCATGCACATTGTTACGATTTGAAAAAAATTCGACAGCATATCCCCATAGTTCTCCAAGTACACCACTACACCAAAACTGGCGATTGGTCACGGCCAAAATCCCTGACCAAAACCGTGGGTCGCGGACTTTGGCCGTGACCATTTATGGCGTGACCATTTTCGTGGGTCGTGGCCCAAGTCCGTGACCAAAAAATAGTCACGGCCAAGAGGGGTCACGGCAGATGGTCGCGGACTTTGACCGTGACCCATGCCGTGACGGGTCGCGGCCCTTATCCGTGACCCACAACCGTGACAAATTGGTCGCGGCCAAAGTCCGCAACCCACGTCCGTGACAAAAAAAAATTAAAAAAATTGGTCGCGGCCCTTATCCGTGACCCATAACTGTGACAAATTGGTCGCGGCCAAAGTCCGCGACTAACGCCCGTGACAAAAAAAAATTAAAAAAAAATTGGTCGCGGACCTTGTCCGTGACTCACAGCCGTGACAAATTGGTCGCGACCAAAGTCCGCGACCCACGTGCGTGACAAAAAAAAATTAAAAAAATTGGTCGCGGCCCTAGTCCGCGACCCATAACCGTGACAAAAAAATAAAAAAAATGGTCGCGGACTTTGGCCGCGACCATTTTTAAGCACGACAAAAAAAAATAAAAATGGTCATGGACAAAGTCCATGACCATATTTATCTATAATTTAAAAAAAATGTATTTTTTTTGTCCAATCCTAAAATTGGGGGTCCTGTGAGTGCACCGTCGGTTGCTACGAGGTGTTACAAATATTTATTATAGGCAAAACAATAAAAAAAATCACAAATTGCGAATTGAGAATGTTGTTAATAAATAAATATATATACAAACTTAAAAATATTACACGTCTTAATAATTCACAGACCAACAAAAAGATTGGGCAGAGTTTCCTCTATTTTCTTGACATTCCAAAACCTGTAAATGAAAAACCTGTTTATTATACAACCCGCAGGGCTATAAAATTCAACAATCAAATTATAAAAGCCCGCACGGCCATAAAACTAAACAATAAAAGCCTGCACGGCTATAACACATAAAAAATATTATCCTGAATGTCCACAACATATAAATAATCATCATGTTGTAAACCATTGCCTCCCTCATTTGATCCACGTGCAAAAATCCTACAAATGATAGGATACAAAAAACAAAAATATCAGTAACCAAGTATTTTTACAAAAAATTTAATCAAGCTGAAAAATTGCATATATGAGTTAAAATTATCAGTAACCAAGTAGAAATATGAAAATTACCGTCGTTTTGAGAGATGTTGGTGGGAGATGTTGGTGCCACCCACGGGGCCGTTCGGGGGCTGTTTCGAGTTTTCACCCTCTAACGTCATGTTTTAAAGCCTAAGTCTTTAAATATGCAAATTACCATATTACTCTCAAACCGGGAGACCCGCGGCTGCGAGGTCAGTTCCTACGAGTTACGTTGGTCCCGTGGGAGGTGTTGGTGCCACCCACGGGGCCGTTTGGGGGCTGTTTCGAGTTTTCACCCTCTAACGCCATGTTTTGCTTAAGTGTAGAAATACGAAAATTACGGTCGTATTCTCAAACCGGGAGACCTGCGGCTGCGAGGTCAGTTCCTACGAGTTACGTTGGTCCCGTGGGAGGTGTTAGTGCCACCCACGGGGCCGTTTGGGGGCTGTTTCGAGTTTTCACCCTCTAACGTCATGTTTTGCTTAAGTGTAGAAATACGCAAATTACCCTCGTACTCTCAAACCGGGAGACCCGCGGCTACGGGTTCAGTTCGTACGAGTTATGTTGGTCCCGTGGGAGGTGTTGGTGCCACCCACGGGGCCGTTCGGGGGCTGTTTCGAGTTTTCACCCTTTAACGTCATGTTTTTAAGCCTAAGTCTTGAAATATACAAATTACCGTATTACTCTCAAACCGGGAGACCCGCGGCTGCGAGGTCAGTTCCTACGAGTTACGTTGGTCCCGTGGGAGGTGTTGGTGCCACCCACGGGGCCGTTTGGAGGCTGTTTCGAGTTTTCACCCTCTAACGCCATGTTTTGCTTAAGTGTAGAAATACGAAAATTACGGTCGTATTCTCAAACCGGGAGACCTGCGGCTGCGAGGTCAGTTCCTACGAGTTACGTTGGTCCCGTGGGAGGTGTTAGTGCCACCCACGGGGCCGTTTGGGGGTTGTTTCGAGTTTTCACCCTCTAACGTCATGTTTTGCTTAAGTGTAGAAATACGCAAATTACCCTCGTACTCTCAAACAGGGAGACCCGCGGCTACGGGTTCAGTTCCTACGAGTTATGTTGGTCCCGTGGGAGGTGTTGGTGCCACCCACGGGGCCGTTCGGGGGCTGTTTCGAGTTTTCACCCTTTAACGTCATGTTTTTAAGCCTAAGTCTTGAAATATACAAATTACCGTATTACTCTCAAACCGGGATTCCCGCGGCTGCGGGGTCAGTTCCTACGAGTTATGTTGGTCCCGTGGGAGGTGTTGGTGCCACCCACGGGGCCGTTCGGGGGTTGTTTCGAGTTTTCACCCTTTAACGCCATGTTTTGCTTAAGTGTCGAAATACGCAAATTACGGTCGTATTCTCAAACGGGGAGACCCGCGGCTACGAGGTCAGTTCCTACGAGTTACGTTGGTCTCGTGGGAGGTGTTGGTGCGACCCATGGGGCCGTTCGGGGGCTGTTTCGAGTTTTCACCCTCTAACGTCATGTTTTTAAGCCTAAGTCTAGAAATAAGCAAATTACCATCGTACTCTCAAACCGGGAGTCCCGCGGCTACAGGGTCAGTTCCTACGAGTTACGTTGGTCCCGTGGGTGGTGTTGGTTCCACCCACGGGGCCGTTCGGGGGCTGTTTCGAGTTTTCACCCTTTAACGTCATGTTTTTAAGCCTAAGACTTGAAATGTACAAATTACCGTATTACTCTCAAACCGGGATTCCCGCGGCTGCGGGGTCAGTTCCTACGAGTTATGTTGGTCCCGTGGGAGGTGTTGGTGCCACCCACGGGGCCGTTCGGGGGCTGTTTCGAGTTTTCACCCTTTAACGCCATGTTTTGCTTAAGTGTAGAAATACGCAAATTACGGTCGTATTCTCAAATCGGGAGACCCGCGGCTGCGGGGTCAGTTCCTACGAGTTACGTTGGTCCCGTGGGAGGTGTTGGTGCCACCCACGGGGTCGTTCGGGGGCTGTTTCGAGTTTTCACCCTTTAACGTCATGTTTTTAAGCCTAAGTCTTGAAATATATAAATTACCGTATTACTCTCAAACCGGGATTCCCGCGGCTGCGAGGTCAGTTCCTACGAGTTACGTTGGTCCCGTGGGAGGTGTTGGTGCCACCCACGGGGCCGTTCGGGGGCTGTTTCGAGTTTTCACCCACTAACGTCATGTTTTTAAGCCTAAGTCTTTAAATATGCAAATTACCGTATTACTCTCAAACCGGGAGACCCGCGGCTGCGAGGTCAGTTCCTACGAGTTACGTTGGTCCCGTGGGAGGTGTTGGTGCCACCCACGGGGCCGTTTGGGGGCTGTTTCGAGTTTTCACCCTCTAACGCCATGTTTTGCTTAAGTGTAGAAATACGAAAATTACGGTCGTATTCTCAAACCGGGAGACCCACGGCTGCGAGGTCAGTTCCTACGAGTTATGTTGGTCCCGTGGGAGGTGTTGGTGCCACCCACGGGGCCGTTCGGGGGCTGTTTCGAGTTTTCACCCTCTAACGTCATGTTTTTAAGCCTAAGTCTAGAAATAAGCAAATTACCGTCGTACTCTCAAACCGGGAGACCCGCGGCTGCGGGGTCAGTTCCTACGAGTTACGTTGGTCCCGTGGGAGGTGTTGGTGCCACCCACGGGGCCGTTCGGGGGCTGTTTCGAGTTTTCACCCTCTAACGTCATGTTTTTAAGCCTAAGTCTTTAAATATGCAAATTACCGTATTACTCTCAAACCGGGAGACCCGCGACTGCGAGGTCAGTTCCTACGAGTTACGTTGGTCCCGTGGGAGGTGTTGGTACCACCCACGGGGCCGTTTGGGGGCTGTTTCGAGTTTTCACCCTCTAACGCCATGTTTTGCTTAAGTGTGGAAATACGAAAATTACGGTCGTATTCTCAAACCGGGAGACCTGCGGCTGCGAGGTCAGTTCCTACGAGTTACGTTGGTCCCGTGGGAGGTGTTGGTGCCACCCACGGGGCCATTCGGGGGCTGTTTCGAGTTTTCACCCTCTAACGTCATATTTTTAAGCCTAAGTCTAGAAATAAGCAAATTACCGTCGTACTCTCAAACCGGGAGACCCGCGGCTGCGGGGTCAGTTCCTACGAGTTACGTTGGTCCCGTGGGAGGTGTTGGTGCCACCCACGGGGCCGTTCGGGGGCTGTTTCGAGTTTTCACCCTCTAACGTCATGTTTTTAAACCTAAGTCTTGAAATATGCAAATTACCGTATTACTCTCAAACCGGGAGACCCGCGGCTGCGAGGTCAGTTCCTACGAGTTACGTTGGTCCCGTGGGAGGTGTTAGTGCCACCCACGGGGCCGTTTGGGGTTGTTTCGAGTTTTCGAGTTTTCACCCGCGGTTATGGACGGTTGATTGATTTAGAGCCTTAATTATTGTAGATGGTTAGGATATTGGATAGTCTCGAAAACATTTAAGATTTCAAACCCATTGCAAACTTGACATGATTGTTTGGTTTTATTTTCCAGGTATTTCGATTCATTGACAAATAATTACTTTTCTTTACTTTAAATAAGCGTACCCCTGGTGCTTATTGGTAGGAGGGATATTATGTACCCATGGAGGCAAATGTGGAGGATAAAGCCCCCGGTCAATGTGGATTTCTTTGTCACAACAAGGGTGAAATTTCGGACAGTTTGAATAGAGGTAGGCACATTATAAATATTTATTAGATCTATACAACAAGGATGGTCTACTGAAAATGTGGATTGGATACACAACCTATCTGTTAACATTGACCAAGAGCAAGAGGTGGACGTGAATGATGACCTGGCACGCGAACTTGCGTTCTATACGCAGGAAAGTCGATTGTAAGCGGCATCTGCATATATATGCATATGTTGCATATATATGCAGTTGCATATATATGCACTTATAAGCGGCATCTGCATATATATGCATATGTTGCATATATATGCAGTTGCATATATATGCACGAACGGCCGCCGCGCCTGATTCGACTCACCATTATTATATTAGGCCTTCTTTGTCTGCGCATTACCCTACTTCCTTAATCCAAATAGCCATAGGAGAAGCTGAGCTAGCTAACCTAAGTCCGTAGCTAAAGTTCTCAAACAAGAGTTCCATTCCCCTTACTCGTATTGCAAGCAAATCCCGTTACTAGTAGTTCTGGTTAGCCCACTTGCCCGAGCACACTCTCAACTTGTAGATGCGCCAATCCCGCCTTCCCCCCACTGCATATATATGCAGCACTGCCTTGCCCCGCCCCCTGCCCCGTTACTACGCCCCCTGCATATATATTAGTTTCATATTAATAATTATATATGCAGATATGTTATTTCTCTTTCAGGTGACAATTATTTAAAGTCCTACGTGATACCGGAACCATAGGCAACCATAACGGATCAGATGACCGAATATGAGTGTCAGGAGGTTTGTTTTGTAGATACCACTCTTGGATTCACCCTAGATCAGGTATACTCTCTATTTTATTTTGGATTTTATCACCAATATGCACACACTCACACGCGCACACAAACACACGAACCCACACACGCACACTCTCACTACATATATACATATATGCATATATGCACACACTCTCACTACATATATGCATACATGCCCCGTCCCCTCCCCCTTCCCCACTCACACACACACACACACACACACACACAAACACACACACACACACAAACACACACACACGCGCGCCCCCTGCCCGTCCCCTCCCCCTTTCCAACTCGCACACGCGCACACACACAAACATCCACACACGCACCCCCTGCCCATCCCCTCCCCCCTTTCCCACTCACACGCGCACACACACAAACATGCACACACGCACACACACAAGCCGGGAGCGCCGTGACTACACGGTCGGTTCCTACGACTTACATTGGTCCCGTGCGAGATGTTCGTGACTCTTGCGGGACCGTTTTGTGGGTGTTTTACGTTTTCACCCTTCGATGGAATCTTTTTTATTCTCAAGTCTAACTTTCTGCAAATTTACGCCGTATACTCAAACCGGGATCCTTGTGACTACGCGTTTGGTTCCTACTATTAACATTGGTCCCGTGCGAGGTGTTTGTGACTCTTACGGTACCGTTTTGTGGCTTTTTTATGTTTTCACCCTTCTAAGGCATGCTTTTATGCTTTAGTCTAATTTTTTGCAAATTAATGTCGTACACTCCAATCGGGAGCGCCGTGACTACGCGGTCGGTTCCTAAGAGTCACATTGGTCCCGTGCGAGGTGTTCGTGACTCTTACGGGACCGTTTTGTGCTTGTTGTACGTTTTCACCCTTCGATGGCATGTTTTTATGCTCAAGTCTTTTTTTTGCAAATTTACGTCGTACACTCTAACCGGGAGCCCCGTGACTACGCGGTCGGTTTCTATGAGTTACATTAGTCCCGTGCGAAGTGTTCGTGACTCTTACCGGACCGTTTTATGGCTATTTTACGTTTTCACCCTTCGATGGCATGTTTTTATGCTTAAGTCTAACTTTTTACAAATTTACGTCATACACTCAAACCGGGAGCCCCGTGACTACGCGGTCGGTTCCTACGAGTCACATTAGTCCCGTGCGAGGGGTTCATGACTCTTATGGGACCGTTTTAAGCCTGTTTTACATTTTCACCCTTCGATGGCATGTTTTTATGCTTAAGTTTATTTTTTTGCAAATTTACGTCATACACTCAAACCGGGAGCGCCGTGACTACACGGTCAGTTCCTGCGATTTACATTGGTCTCGTGCGAGGTGTTCGTGACTCTTATGGGACTGTTTTGTGGCTATTTTATGTTTTCACCATTCGATGGCATGTTTTTATGCTTAAGTCTAATTTTTTGCAAATTTACGTCGTACAATCAAACCGGGAGCGCCTTAAACATAGAAAGTGGCAATCCGTTGGATAATGACTTCTTTTTCTAGTGTTCACCCTAACTATTCTTTGTTCAAAAGTTATCCAAACCCAAAATAATTAAAAAATTGAATCAATGCATATTTAACCTTAAAATAAAGTTCATCATAGGTCTATCCATTACCTGGATATTTTGTTACACCCAACGCCAATCAGAACCTTCTCTATGCCAGCAGCGATGCAATTTCAGATTATGTTTGATATTAGTTCGACCCCAACATCAATGTATCCTATGACAGTGAAAAAATAATGAATTTTTTGCAAATAGTTATGTTCAATTAAAAAATTGGTAGAACCAAAAAATATTTTGCAAACAGTTATGTTCAATAGCGGGACATTACATTTAAAAGTAGAGGAAATTCATAAATTAATGTAAAGTGTTAATACAATGTCAATATCATAATAGGATACAAATAAGATTGATGAGGATAAAATAATATTTTGATACTCAATCTTCCTCTAAATCAACTAAAAGATCCTTCAAATTAGGGTTTTCATCAAGAGCTGACTGGAACTCTTTTGGAGCCTTTAATGCGTCTACTTCAGTAGTCATACCCTTTGGTGCATGCACAACAATAGACCAATTGCCATCGTTTATACACTTCGAGTAGAATACCTTCTTTACATTCTGAAAGGCACAAATAAAAGGCTCGTCGACTATGCGGTCTTTAGTCTTCAGCTTTGATAAATCTACCATAATAAGTTTGGAGTCGGGATCAACTTTGCAAGCATTCGTTGTATCCTCCACCTTTACCCAATCACAATAGAATACGGTTTCTGTGAAATCCAAGTAATCAAGTTCTAGGATTTGTTGAATTATCCCATAATAGGTTAGCACCGTATTCTTTGGATTTTTATCACTTTTGCTAGCGATACAGGTGGTCAAGGCAGAAATTGATATTCCACTGTTTTGCGTCAAAAGCTTTTCCTCATGCGGTTATGAAATGAAATCAAAACCGTTGGTGCGGAATTTCTTAAACTCTTTTGCACGAAAACTAGGTTACTTTTGCTAGGCGTAAAACACAAACTGATTTGCATAATTTCCCGACGGAGATCTTTGTGTTCAGAGAAGCAATGCCGAAATAACAACGGGATTAATTGGATGATTACGTGCCAGTCGTGAGACTTGCACTGTTTCAAGTCATTTGCTTGGTAGTTTACTACCCTACGTAAATTACCAGAATAACCGGTTGGAGTCTTCAAGTTGAACAACGTGTCTAAGAGGATCTTCTTCTCATTAGTAGTCAAAGTGAAAGCAGTCGGGGGGATAGAAATTCTTCCTGTCGTTGGCTCATTTTTTAACCACAGTCTCTTCTTTATTTTCATATCCTGTAGATCTCGGCGGGCACGCTCGCCATCTTTGGAATGAGATCCACCCAGACATGTTCCTATCAAACGTTCTGCAACATTCTTGTCTGTGTGCATCACATCAATTATATGCCTTACACGATGATCTTTCCAATACGGCAAATAAAAAAATATTGATCGCCTGGACCATGGCTTTGCTTTACTAGGGTCGTTCGGATCCTCCCTAGCTTTACGCTTCAGGTTTAAAAACTGGGGGTGTTTGCCTACATACCTATTCCCCACAGTTGCAGCCACCGCCTTCTCCTCAATTTGCTGACCAGAAAGTCGAATAGGTGCCGTTCTTCGCTCGTGACCGACAGGAAAAAAGTTAGACTTGTCGTTCCTAAAAGGGTGACTGGTCGGCAGAAATCTACGATGACCCGTGTAACTCAACTTACCACTATGTTTTAACCAACAGGCTTCAGTTTCCTCCCCACATATGGGACATCCATAATAACCATGAACATTACAACTGAACAAGGTCCTATAAGCTGGAAGATAGTGGATCGCCCACATCACCATTGCTTTAAGTGTGAACTCTTCACCCTTATGAGAATCGAACGCCTTCACGCCTTTATCCCACAACTCTTTAAGTTCTTCGATTAATTGTGCTAAGAATATATCAATATCATCACTGGGAGCCTTCGGCCCTGGTATCAACAGAGATAACAATGTGAACTCCTTTCTCATGCATAACGTCGGAGGAAGACTTAAAGGCACCATAAGAACTGGCCAATAACTCTGACTAGTACTTAAATTACCGAAAGGGTTAAACCCATCGGCTGAGATTGCAAGACGAACGTTGCGCGGTTCCTTTGCAAATTCATGGTGTTGTGCATTTGAAATTTGCCAGATGAGTGAATCAACCGGATGACTCATCAAATTCCCACCCACCTCGCATCGAGCATGCCATGTCATGGCCTCCGCTATCCACGGTACAGTAAAAAAACGTTTTAACCGTGGCCCAAGTGGAAAATACTTCAAAACCTTTTGTGGGACTTGCGAGCACTTGCGATTTTTTGCATGTTTGTCATTTCCATTCTCACAAACCATATATCTAGGCTCACTGCATACAGGACATTCATCCTTCTCTTCGTGCTCATTTCGGTACAATATGCAATCATACTTGCAAGCATGAATAGATTTGTATTTCAAACCTAAACCCTTCAAACTCTTCTTCATGGTAGGATAATTGTCTGGTAACATGTTCTCTTTTGGGAGAATTTCTTTAACCCACTTAAGAATTCTGGTTACGCTGTTTCCAGACAAACCAAATTGACTCTTCAAATTATGCAAACCAATCATTGCATATAATACCGAGTGATCTTCATCGCAATCTTTATACAACGGTCTAGCCGCATCGGCTTTCAACCGTACATATTCCCGATCTCCTAGTAGTTCAGCATCAATTTGTTCATTTACTTGGTCATAATGCGCATTATTTGTATCCATAGGTTGGTGGTTTTGTTAGTTGTGGAGTCCGTAAGCATCATCAATTAAGTCGGTCAATGGACGATGTGTTGGTGAATCATGTACCACTTCTACTCCTTGAGGTTCCGTTACACGGTCGGCTCCCGGTAATTCTTCTGGAACATAAGGTACAACTTTTTCACCATGGTATGTCCATATTATATAGTCTTGACAGATTCCCCACTTTAGTAAATGCAACTCAACAACTTCCAATGACTTATATTTTCCGTTAATACAATGAGTGCACGGACACGGAATCTTCTCACTTTTAAGATTTTTGGAAGCATATTTAACAAATTCACAAACGCCCTTTACATGATTAATTGATATCCGTTTAGTCTCTCCCATCCACTCTTTGTATTGTGGGAAATCCATGTAATAATCTTCAAATTTCAGTCCTGTGGTAATAGGTTAAAAAATATTATTACAAATGAAACAGAAAGATTATTCTTACGACTGAAACAAAAAAAATATCATTCCAAACGAAACAAAACCAATATTCTTACAACTGAAACAAAAAAAATATCATTCCAACTGAAGCAAAAACAATATTCTTACAACTAAAACAAAAAAAATTATTACAACTGAAACGAAAGAAAATATTATTAAATCTTGGCCAACAGATAAAGTGGCCAAGTAATAAAAGATTTTGCATAATTCCTCAATTCCATCCCATCCCCGCTGTTAACGTACACAGGTACATCTCCGCAGCCGTTGTATATTTCATCGACCATTATTTTAGCCTCACCCTTCTCCAAAGGTCGGTGATGTACTAGAGTTCCAGGAATCCTGGAGATGAGTATGCACACGCCAACAAACCTCGAATTGCTCATGTCCTTGATATAGTACTCTTTGCCATAGTCACCGTGCGTTGTTGACGATGATCCGAGCCCCGTGATTGGCGGAGGTGCAGGGGAGGGGAATGTTGGAGGATGAGGCATTTGAGAGGGGAATGTTGGAGGGGAAGGATGTGTGAAACCTTGAGGAGGCATTGGGGGCCTATAACTTTCAATAAGATTCACAAGTTTCCCAATTTGATTTGTCAATAATCCCAGGGAATTTTTCATCTCATGGACATCCCCATCGGTCTTCAACTGGTGCTCCTTTTGGGATGAGATACAATTCTTGACCGAAGAAAGCTCGTCCATAACAGGTGCAATGTGTTGAAGTTTTGTTTTTGGCATATGTGAGCCAACACCTCTCGTCCTCCCCCTTTTGTCCTTTCCAAAGGTCTTAGTCAGGGCATCATTTTCAAGGTCAAAGTCATCAGTAGGGCTCGAATCTGATTGACTGCTGATGGCCTCTATTGATTCCAGTGTCTTAGCCAAGTGCAGCGGGAATTTATTATCTTTGTCCCGTCGAGCATGAAGGAATAAGTTGGACCGATTTGGGTTTTTACCGGCATCTGGACCATCTTTTGTCCTACTCTCCCATTAATTCTTCAAATCCTCATATGATTTGGATCCCAGCCTATGGATATCAGTTTTTTGTGCCCTATTTTTTTTGTTTTGCTCCCTCTGGACCAACTTGTTTTCCTTCGCCTCATTCTCCAAAAACTTATTCCACTGGTCCACCGGCATTTCAACATTGGGAGGCACTTTCTCTTTCAAAGCCAAAATATCGGAGCTCGCTGCCTCTTTCGGGAAATGTTTCTTCCGAAGGTTTCTCCTGTATGTCCTCAATCCTTCAGTAACCCGAGATAGAACCTTATTCTTGGAACGGTCAGGAAATGAGAAATGCTTGCAAAGTTTGTCATATATGTCATCTTTGACAGCTTGATCAACAAGGTTCCAATTGTCTGATCCACCGACTCCCACGTTCATTTTTCCCAGCGACAAACACCGGGCTTTAAAGTTCAGCACGTCATTCCTATCACCCGTCGGGTTATTCCCGAGAATGGAGAAGCCAATAGGCTTCTTTTCATTTGAGCGGGAGGCATCATGAGTGTTGGATTGGGGCGTTAAAGCAACGGGAGTGCTGGATTGGGGCGTAGGAGAACTTGGGGTTGGACTTGGTGAGGAGTGAACCATTGGTGGAGTTGTGAATTGCTCAGCCATTGGTGTTGAGAATCCGGGTTCTGCACGAGATGGTGAACCTCGTTGTGGTGTCACATCGGCACTTGGTACCCTAGGATTGTTTCCTCTCGACATTATCTACAAAAATTAAAAAATATAAGTGACTAAATAATTATAATAATATGAAATTATAACTAATTAATCAAGCTTAATTAGTTATATATATATATAGATAGATGGATACCTTTTCAAAGTAAGACTTTAAAATAAGTTCAATGTGTCTGATTTCCATCCATTCGGTATTAGTTTTTAAGAACCTATGAATTTTTGCACGTGGCCAACTAGAAGGAAGGGTATCTATGATTGATGTGTAGATGTCAGTGACATGAACTCGGAATCCCCTATTTCTCAACTTGTTGGCAAGATTCAATTTTACGTGCATGTGGCGCGAGACATCACAGTCTATGTCAATGCTCTTTGTACGCAGTTGTATCCATAACGGGTGGATTTTTTTTTCGCCTTCTCCAACAACGTAACCAAGGTCAGGGCTATGTCGGGATTATGTGTGTGAAATATATTTTGTATAACGTCATCCCAGTTTTCTGGTAGAGAAAATAGAATACGATCGAACAAGTAATCTTGCTGGATATCAAAGCCATGATTTATAAGGTAGTTAAATTGTTCGATCTTTTTATTTTCGTACCTATAAATAGGAGTACCCTCTATATGACGCACGCTAATAAAAGAGTTATGTGTGCGGTCTAATTGCAACCTGTCCCACTCTTGTTGACAGTATTTATCACCGTTCCTCATTTTTCCTGAGAAAAGTATACGAGGGCATGAATACGAGTCCTGCTATTAAGGTTTAGGTTTGAAAGTTATGAGAGTTTAAACATACATATACACATAAACAAGACAAGCATATGTGATATACTTTTTCATAGGCAAATCAAGAGCACACCCAACAAATTTAATAACATATACATTTATCGACACTAGTATCAATTCAATAAATTCAACATAGTATCCAACAACCAAGACAACAATATCTCACTATAGTAATGTGTACACGTGTTTGCGACTCATATGTAAAAAAAAATCATTTAATTATATTTTCTCAAAAAAAAAAGACACAGGCATATTTTGATTAAAAAAAATACACACATATACAATCTAGGATTTATTGACATAATCTATACATACACACACATACAAGCTAGGGTTTATTGACATAATCTATACATACACACACATACTATTTAAGGTTTACTAAACCCTAATATTTTTTTTGACATAAATCTATACATACACATACATACAATCTATACATACACACACATACAAACATAAATCTACACATACATACACAAAAATTAGGGCTTTAGTTAGAAATCACGAAATCCAAATGAATCAATACATACCAACTGAAATCGATTAGCCAAATGCAAATCCAACTGAAATCCAAATGCAAATCCAATAGAAATCCAACTGAAATCGCAGGAGCTCGAAATCGCAAAAACCCTAACAGCAACGAAGTCGGACGTAATAAATGAGAAGCTGGGAATATTTCTTTTTAAGACCAGACTATGGTCACGGCCTAGAGCCCTGACCCGATGTCCGCGACCCATTAATGAGCATGATTTCTGGCAATTTCGACCTGGTCACGGCCAAGAGCCGTGACCCATTAATGAATTTGGCAATGGCGATTCCAAACTGGTCACGGCCAAGAGCCATGACCCATGCGCGCGACCCATCACTTTCTTGCAGAACAATGGGGATTTCGATATGGTCACGGCTATGGGCCGTGACCCATAATGCGTGACCCTTTTCCAACATCCTTGGTGTTTGAATGATGTATGGTCACGGCCCATAGCCGTGACCCAGTCCCATAAATGGTCACGGCCCATAGCCGTGACCCTTAATGTGTGTGTTTTCTGCTTCGTCGCGCCATTAGTCACGGCCCAAGTCCGTGACCCATCCGCGACCAGTTTAGAGGGATTTTTGGCGCCAAACTGGTCACGACCTGATCACGGATTTGGGTCGTGACCGACCCTCGACCAGTTTGGAGGGAATTTTGGCGCCAAACTGGTCACGACCTGGTCAGGGACTCGGGCCGTGACCCTCTATGGTCAGGGATTTAGTCCGTGACCATTTCCAGAGCATGGATAATTTAATGTGGTAATAAAATTGGTCACGCCAAATATTGAGTGGGTCACGGCCTAAGTCCGCGACCAGCTGGTCGCGGACTTAGGTCGTGACCCACTTGGTGTGACCATTCGCAGGATTTGGTGTAGTGCACGACATAGATTGGCAGGTGTGAGTGTTATTTCAATTGATCAATTGAAATAACAGTCACACTTGTCAATCTAGTATGTACCCAGAAAACATTAAGATACGACTGCAGAACTTCCTCCAAAAGTAACAACTTTAAGCCACTAAGAATATTATACATAAATTATACAGTCTCAAACTGTCCAAACGGGACAATTCGAGAGATCTCATTACAGGGGTAATAACTCTCGAACGGGTCTAAGGGCTATTGAATGCGTATGCATAAGAACTAGAAGGCTAGTATCTATGCGCACTATATTTAATTTCAAGTATGTTTCATTTAATTATCATACTATATATATATTGTTCGATATACAAAGTAATTTTCAAAAAAAGTTGAAAAATCCCACCCCCATATGGACAATAATCCAGTGGTCATGCCACTTTTAAAACTAACCAACCAAACATTTACTAAAAAAAATAATCCAACAACAATGTCAACAACAAATGTGTATCCCGTACTCCTTCTAATTCATCTACTCAATTAATTCATTTCATCAATTAAACTAACAATTAACGTATACAATTATTAATTTACTAATTTACACCGAGGGGAAATCCTACTTTCATATGAAATGGTCACTAATTATTATTTACTTTCATCTAAAACTGTTTCATTTATTAATTATATTTTAGTGGATGTAATTATAGAATCTATGGATGGATTCAATTTAATCTTACTATGTGAATGTTTTTATCTACAATGAGTTAACCTTGAAATAATATATATTATCTCATAGAATCATCAAAACACGATATTAAGAGAATTACAATGGTACCTTACCTTACCCCCCACCCACCACACACACACACACACACAACAGCCCCCCCTGCCCCCCCCACCAACCACACGTATACACACACACACAACATCCCCCCTGCCCCACCCCCTACCCCCACCCTGCCCCCTCCCTACCCAGCCCCACCCACCACATACACACACACAACAGCCTCCCACCCTGCCCCACCCCCCTCCACACCCCCTACCCACCACACATATACACACACACACACAACAGCCCCCCACCCCCACCCTGCCCCACCCCCCACACACGCACACACACACACATGCACATATATACACACACACATATATATACACACAAACATATATATATAAATGGAACAGAGAGAGAGAGAAATTAACCTGAAAGTAGAGAGAGAGAGATATAGAGTTGGAAAAAGGAGGGAACGACAGGGGGAAAAAGGAAGGGGAAAGGGTTTTTGCTGCAGAAGTTGTCACGGTCGTGTCAAGGTCCTTGACCGTGACAATTATTTAAAGAATTGTCACGGTCAATGATCGTGACAAGTCTGTGACAATTAAATTTGTCACGGACTTGCCACGATCAAGGACCGTGATAATTCTTTATCACGGTCGTGTCAAGGTCAATGACCGTGACACAAAACGCGTGTTTTTTGTCACGATCAATGACCTTGACAAGGGTGGCCGGCTGAAAGGTGACAATTTTGTCATTTTGGTGTAGTGAAGATGATAGTATTGTAGAGACTGCATCCGTTGAGTTTATAGCTCTGAGGGATGGTTAGTATACTTATACTGTGTGTGATATAAAAGAATGGATATACTTGATGTGTATAGTATATTGTATGTATATATATATATATATTGTTGCATCCCGAAAAATAAAATCCAGAATAAAATGTGATATACGTATATAAAGATGAGAAAATTATATATGAGACTTATAACACTAAAATGTGGATAGTGTATATATAACTAGTGAAAGTAATTCATAATGAACGGCAAAATTATAAGTGAGAATTTATAATGCAAAAGCTCGTGCGAAAGTGTAGAATATTATATACATTGGGTATGAAATAGCGTATGATTGCTTAGAAGTTTTGAGAGATGCTAGATAGGCTGGGTAGCGTAACTAGGGTGTTTAAAATACATGCGTTAGGTGTGCACTGTTAGATGAGAGGTGAGGGTATCTCATGTGAGTGAAACACCAGTTTAAATATGGAGAATATCATATTTTAAATGTTAAGGTATTTTAAATACTTGCTAAATATTTTAAAACGCTTTGGGCTCTGACTCGCTTGCAAATATTTTAAAAATCGTTTAGGTGTCCAGACACACGGACGCGTGGACGATATTATTCCTTCGAGTCAGACGATGCTGCAGCAGCTGTGGATGCTAACAGGGATTGTTTAGACGCTTTTATCCTTATGATATGGATAGGATGTATTGCGAGTTATATTCGGGCATGTTGCCCAACTGTTGTCATTTATATTTTTTTTTCGCTTTTTTGTCTGTGCCTATTCGGTATGGTTGTATTAATGCTTTAAGAGTTATCGGTTATTATTTCACTTATTTCAATTAATGTGTATATTAATTGTGTGAATGGATTTATTGTATGTTTAAGTTAAAAAGATTATAGAGTTTAAAATTTGACACCGGGCCCAATAGGTTATTAGTAATTAATTTTGTTTTCGACAGTGATGCTGAGAATGAACCATATGCGAATCATGTTTTATTTTGATAAAGGATTTATCAACCGTGATTAAAATAGGTAGGGTGTCACAGATGGTATTAGAGCATCATGTTCTAGTGTCCTTAGGAATCTGTGTGGACTAACTACGTTTTTAGCGTTGCTTTCTATTTGATATAGAGCCCTATGCTTAGGATTGTTAATTCCTATGGAGAGATTTCCTTCTCCTGTTATAATGTATAATTATAGTGAATCTTATATGCATTCGAGTGTGTTCGTATGCCGAACAATGAAGGATGACATGTGAGGGCCGTTGGGAGGACAACATGAGGCGGGGCTCAATTAAAGTTGTAGAATATTTTGGGGACAATGACCGTAGTTGAGGTCACCCCTATAGTTGCTCTGACAGTTGGGGTTGTAAGGACTGCTAGGGTGTAGCATATATTTTTCAAGTACCGCTATAGAAGAAAGTGGTGCCAAATTAGATTCACCCAGCATGGTTAGAATGGGAGAGAGTCCGACTAGTCTTAGAAGAGGATCATCCGTTGAAATTTTAGAAAATGCGAAGATTGTGAGTGTTAGCCAATGAAAGTAGGATATCTAGAGGCTAATTTGTGAAAAAAGAATTTATTTATTTAGCGAACTTTGTACCCGATGAGATAAGTACAATGGAAAAGAGAGTCCTTAAGTGGGTGGTGGACTCATGAGAGGAGTCGCCAGCTTTTAAAGGAAATTATGCATGGGTGATCTATGCAAATGGCGACAATGTCGTGTTTTGACAACAAGGATATTAACACTTCTATGTGAAGGGAGTTAAAAGAGTTAAGGGATTTGGTCAGGGAGTAAAACTGGATGAAACGGTGCTAGCGAAACACCATAGTGGGAGACCCATCAGAGGACCCATTTAAATGATTCAGATAGCTGAGTTCCTATCGAGTGATGATGGATTCAGTCGGGGCTGTTAAAGCCAGTAGTGTGCCTTAGGGCCAGGTAATCCAAGGGAACAATGAGGGTGGCCTTCAAGGTTGAGGCTACCAGGGTTCGAGATAAGGACAACCTTAATACGGTCAGTATGGCTAGGAATAGGGGATTATATAGAGAGATATTTTTATGTGGGGAGTAGGACCAAATGCATTGATTTTGCCCGAAGTGAATGGACAAGTGTATGGTGCCTAGCAGGGGTAATGATTAAGATAATTTTTGGTTCAGTTTGGACAAGCGTGATATGTCTCCTAACTAATTGAGCAACCAGGGTGATTGGCAAGGTAGAGGTATGATTTATGTGAGACAAGCGTGACACGATATTTTTTATTAGCGCTAGATTCGCGTGTGAGACGAGTTTAGTGGTTATACTGATACATTATTATGTGTATGTAATTTTCGTGGTATAGTGGGGTTATCTTTGGTTTCATCCGCAGGGGAGCGGGTGTAGACAGTGGGAATAATTTTATTGAAATTAATCATTTTAGTGATGTGTTATACGAGTATAATATTATCCCGAGTATAGACTGGTTAGAAATGGTTAGAACGATAGTGGGTTGTTAGTGCAAGGCTATCGTGTTTGCTGTTCTAGGGCAGGATATGTTGTTTTGTCAATACTTCACCTGTAAGAGGGGCGAGCTCACATTTATATTATATTATAATAGAGACTTAAGAGAGTATAGTTGTCTCAAGATATTTGATCCCGGTGTGTGGGGGCTTTACTGATATCATTCGGGGTATATAGGGTTTACTGTTGAGCGGGGAGATTGAGCTCGTTACTATGTTTAGCACTCAGGACTTAGTGATAGGGAGAGCGCATTATGATATCACTCCTTTAGAGACGTGGGAGTTGAGAATTATATTTAATTTATATGTCCGGGGACAGTATTTTCAAGGGTCCCGGTTATGTGTTTGAAGTTTATGGAATTTGATTACCGTCAATGCTGAGTGATAGTGCATTGGGAAAAGTTCCTTATTTGAATGTTATTGCGGGATGAGATACGCATGGACCTTAGTAAACGTCGTTAGTAGAGAGACGTTGATGGATGCTAGGGCATCAGTTTTGAATGTTAATCAGTGAATGTGTGGAGAAAATACTTTGAGCTGAGAACTCCTATACGCTATAAGGCATGAGAAGTCGGTAGTGCTGTGACAAAGCACTGATTTTTTTCTCACCACGAGTTGAAGAGTGGGACAATGTCGAGAAGGATTAAATTACGATTTATGGGGTGATTGATAACACCCATGTGCTTAAGAATGTGTTACGTGTGAGACGTTTATTATGTTATGCCAATATGCACGAATAATAGGGTGTATGGGCATCCCGGTTAGCTGATTTCAAAATCGTCCGAGTAAAAGGGACGTGGGAATAAATGTGTGGAATATATGCCTGTGGAGTAGTTATAAACAAAGATGGAATGGTAGGATGGATTAAACGTCATGTGAGAAAGACGGTGATCCAAGTATATATGTGCAATGAGAGTAGCACACCTGAGATGGGTTGAAAGGCTGTGGGAAGCCATTTAAAAGGATATCTCTTGAGAAGAGGAAAATCCAACTATTGTTGGACAGTAGAGCGGAGTCCTTCTCAGTCGAATGTTGAGAGTGGCTTGCGCGTAAATAGAATGTTAATGTCTATAAGGTAAAAAAAAAAAGGGGCCCAACAGTGCACATTATGGCGAAAAGTGCACGGGCCGAGACTTTTGTTATGCCCCGGGGGAAGAAGGGGAGTATAAAGTATCACTTAATGTGAGACATTATAAATATAAGTCATTGTTAAGTAGGACATAATGAATTTTTCTCCGGGTGCACCACTCATAGATGGAAAAAGGTTGGTTCGAGATGATCAACCAGAAATTTTGTATCAAGCTGACGATTCCAGTGACGGAATGGGAAGACAGGCCGATAAATTTCATTGATGGGTTGCCAACATCAGGATAAGGTCACAACTTCCTTCGAATGTGTGGAATAAATTGACCGAGATGAAGTCATTGTTATTCTTTTGGGGTGAGTCACACCATTAGAAGGTGTGCCCAAACCTTTCTTTGAAAAGAAGGATTGCACCGGTGCAAGGGGCTGTCCAATACTGTTTTCAATCAGGATAAGATTCTTGAACCCCACCTCCAATGGGGATTTTTAGGAAGTAGTGGGGATAACATTTTGTTTTAGGCAAGTCATGTCATCTATGGCCCGATGAATATACGGGAAGTGATTGACGACTAGTAAAGCGGTTTGAATGCGATTCTGGAGTCACTGTGATTATTTTACTCTCGCAACTGACCTAACTTTTAGTTGAAGTAAAGCATAGTGCGGTAATTGAGAGTAGAAATTATCGATTGGTAGAGTTGTGTGTAGTCACTCGTACCTATTTGTCATAGACAAGGTGCTTATTGAAGATTTGTGTGGGAAAGCCTGGCCATTCTCCCTCTGATTAATTAGAGGTGAGTGGATAGTTAAATTTTTGGATCGAACGAGAGTTAGAGTCTGTTGACAAAAGTGAAGTAACCACAAACTGTTTTGGGTGGCTTTTGACTGTCGTAAGAGTTACGTCACCACGAACTGATGTTTCGAGGACTGACATGAGTAATCAGATGTTCTTATAGTTTCTCTCAGGATGGGAGTTTTCTATTGGGGTGGATACGGGAAGCTGGCACTTAGTGATGTGTGGCCTTCCAATAAAATTTAGGCGATAGAGACAATGATGTATAGGCTCGTCTTATTCGAATGTCGTTGGTATAAGCACAATGTGTGATGTGCCGTTTTTGAGGTGAGACCTTATGACTGGTGAAGTATGTCAGTATGAAGAGAAAAGATGGAGCTACAGTGATTAAGTCTTTAGACAGGTGGGTAGCACTAGTGGGTGTATAATAGAGTAACCCTCATATTACTTTGAGATTGATTTTGACTACTAAAAGATGTTGTGTTGATAAAGATCCTGAGCCTTAGTATCGGGTGTTGTTAAAGATCTTGAGCCTTAGTACCGGGTGTATTCGAATTTCGAGGACAAAATTCCTCTGGCGGGGGGGGGGGGGGGGGGAGTATGTAATACCCCGTACTTTTATGGGTATTTAAATGTAACACCCCGTATTTTTGGTACATTTAAAATTTAATTAATTCGAAAATTCTAAATTACTAGTGTGTTGTAATTTAATGAATTAATTATGGTAAAATAATATATAAATATTAATCTGGGATTGAATGGTTAATATTTAGGGAAATTTATTTACTAAGTGAATAGTAATAATGTAATTACGTCGTTTCGAGTATTAATGACGAGGTATGTACTTATCACATCCGGAAGTCGGTATAGACTATATTGGGTGGGGGATAAGTATTTTTATAAATTAATTCGGATGCAAATTCTGAGTGTACAGTTGAGTCCGGATGGGCCGAGATAGTCGGAAAAGTGTACCCGGGGGGTAGTAAACGGGTCACGGGACGTTTTTAGACATAGTCGGGCCCACTCGGGGGCATTTAGGTCACTTGGGCTTGGCCCATTAGTCAAAAAACGGGAATTGGGTAATTAACCTAATAAAAAGAAGTAAGGGCATGGCTCAGTTTAATTAGAGAAAAGGATTTAAGGGTTAGGAAACCCTAACAGCAGCCAAAGCCATTTGGGGATCTCAAAAGAACCAACTAAGGTCATCTTCAACCTTGGAGTCCATCTCAAATTCAGACACTACGAAACCTAAGGCAAGTGAATAACTTGCAATAGCATTAAATCTGTCTTTCAATTCATATTTGTGTGATGTAATGAATTAAAATTCGTTTTGGGGTTTCATGGCATAAACATGGGGTTTTGATAAACAAAAGAAAATATTAATCTGATTTGCCAGAATTTATGAGGATTTAGGTAAAAATCTGATATTGGAATATTGATGTGTATCTGTTAGAATGATATCCGAATAAATTAGAACGAGTTTGATGAAGAAATTTGGGGTGTAAGTGGGTTTAAGGATAAAGATAGATTTTTCCCCAAAATTATGAATCAGTAGTTTATGGACGAATTGATGATTGTTGTGGACTTTCTGGGGGATCCTAATAAGGTTTCTAATATGTACTGGTGTTAAGAAGGCTTGAAATTCATGTTAGAAGAGATTAGGGTTTAAGAAAATCCGTCCATGGCTGCCCTGTCTTCGGGAAGAAGACTAAGACCTGTTCGATCGATCAATCGACGGTCTGGGGTCGATCGATCGACGGTCGCCAGAATTTGGCAGTTTCGCCAGTTAGTTATATAAAAGGGGAAATTCATATAAAAATCTTATGTAATTAATTATTGAGAAATTAAATACATGAGTTTAAATCTAATTAATTTTAGATAAATTAATTAAGGTTTGAGGCTAATAAATTAGAGTCGGGGATTTTGACTCGGGTAAATTTATGGTGGGGGCGACACCAAAAGTAACTTAATTAATTAAGGTGCAATTTAATTAATATTTAGAGTTGGACCATAAACTCTTAATGATTTTAATAGGCTTATGTTACGGACTTAGCGCACGATATAGCCGGGACTTTTATATTTATATACGGATGTGATAGTATATATATATGGTGTATACATAAATATCTGTGATTAGATATTTTATACTATAGTGCTATAGGGGGAGGTTGCGCGTAGTGGATGAATCCCCTAGCTTGAGGAGTAGGGTGAGTATATTCCCGAGGTCATAGCGTCCATTATATGGGTGAGGGACATCTCACTTTCAGGGAAGGAATATGACCGCCTCCAATTATTTATTTTTATCAAGTTGGTGTGACATTCTGACTTGGGATAACTAGGCTATGTGATTGTACCTAGTGGGATATCACTTTATAGAATTTACATTCTGTGAGTATTTTACTCGGGTGGATGCAAGTTGTTAAATATATTACAGTATGATTGTGAATGTTGAAATATGATATTAAGTATATAATTGGATAATTAATTATATACGGGTTATTAATGAAAAATATGAGTTAATTCACATGTATAACAAGTGTAGAAATTATATGAATTTAAAAAGGGAAATGATTTAGTTAAGTTGATGTTACTAATAACTTAAAAATCATAATCACTATATACTCAGTTAGAGTAGGGTGGGTATAAAGGAACGTTGTTAATTATCTAGTCATGAGATGAATAACTAGGTAATTTAATTAAAGCGTTAGTAGCGTACGTTAGAGGAGGGGTAAGGAAGTCCTCAAGAGAGTGCGATACTAACTAAAATATGAAGAGCATGCATATTTATTTATTACTGCAAGTTAATCATTTGTTAAATGTTTTTCAAATGTTTTGGGTACTAACCCTTGCTATAAAAACTTTAAAAAACCCTTTTAGGTGTCCAGCCACAGGGACGCTAGCCTTGACTCAATTCCAGGGATCCGTTGCTGCAGCATATGTGGATGTTGCGGGGCTTTGATAGACGCCTCATTCTTCATTCTTAATGTAGAAATTCATGATTAGTTATTCGAGCGTGTTGCTCACATTCCATTTATTTGTAGTAGACTTGTTGGGAGTTCATTCTTGTCTTTACGGGATGTATTATTTGGACCGATGGTTTATTCGGTTAATTATTTTTACTTGTGGATGATTATTTCAGTTATCTGTGATTGTTATATTGTTTTATTATCCGCATGGGTTTTTGTTTAAATAATGAAAGATAAAAATTGGCACCAGTCTATTTTCTCACTTAGGTGGTTAGTAATTTAATAAGACGACAGTGATGCTAAGAATGGACCAAATGAGAATCCTGTTCTAACTTGATTTAGGACTGATCACCCGGGATTAATTAGGCGGGGTGTCACAGATGGTATCAGAGCATCAGGTTCTAGTGTCCTTAGGATCTGTGCGGCTTTCTACGTTTCAGCGTAGCGTTCGGTTGTTATAGAGCCCTATTATTAGGACTGTTGATTATATTTTTCGCTTGTGAGATATCGTATTCCTGCTATTAGTTTTGTATAAATTGTGTACTTATACAATTCAATCTATTTCAGATGCCTCCAAAGAGACAGAGAGCGGAGAGGGCTGAGGCTAGAGATGAGGTGAGGGAGGCTCGCCAGGATCCACAGATACCGCCACCACCACACCCACCCGAGTTGATTTCTACCACTCAGGTGGCAGTGATAGTGGCCCAAGTGGTCGAGACAGCGATGCGAGCTATGGCAGCTCATTTTCCACAGCCCCAGGCACCATCTCCAATGGCTCCAGCAGTTCAGGCTCCAGTGGGGCCACCATCTTGGCAGCGAGTGAGGGAGACCTTTCAGAAGGGTCACCCACCTGAGTTTCGAGGTAGCACCAATGTGGTTGAGGCTTGTGACTGGAAGAAAAACATTCAGCGACATCTGCGCATGTTAGAGGGTACAGAGGTGCAGAAACAGATGCTGGCTACCTTTCGTCTGTCGGGGGCAGCCTTACAGTGGTGGGAGTCCATTACCACCGCTGAGGAGAGGGATTTGATGCCGATTTTTGAATTCTGGGTGCGGTTTGACCACAAGTACTTCCCTTCAGCAGTAGAGTCTGAGATGAGAAAGAAATTCAGTGAGTTGGTACAGGGTGACAGGTCAGTGGCGGAATATGAGGAGGAGTTCAACCGTTTGGCAAACTTTGTGCCAAATGAGGTGAGCGATGAGGAGCGGAAGAAGTCAAAGTTCATGGATGGCTTAGCCTGGAGAATTAGGCAGCACTTGATTGGAAATCCGACGTTAGTGACTTATACAGATGTTGTTAATGCCGCACTTGTACATTGCCAGGATCATCGTTTCCATTCTAAGGGGAACAAGAAGGCAGGTGAGCGGAGCCAGCAGGGCAAGGCGGTTACTAGTAGTGAGACAAGTGGCACACAGCAGCAGGTTATCATTCAGCAAGGGAACCAGGCTAAGAAGTTTAAGCCTGGTGGTTTCCGACCAGGAGGACAGGGGTTCAGGCAGGGGCAACCAGACCCTAATCAGCAACAGCAGGTTCCTCAGGGCCGTCAGGACCACGGGAACAACGGGGGAGGCCAACAGGGCCAGCAACGTCAGGGCCAGCAGGGCCAACGGCAGGGTGATGACCAGAAACGCTGTTTCGCCTGTGGCCAGCCAGGACACTTCAAGAGGGAGTGCCCGCAGAGGGACAGAGGCCATCAGCAGGGTGCCCAGCAAGGGCAACAGGGTCAGATGCCGCCAGCAGCACCAGCTCCACCCGCCCCACAGCAGCAGGGGCAGATGCACTACGGACGTGTGTATAACGTTCGGGATGTTCCCAATCCTCCAGCACAGCAGGTGCCGCCAGCGGTTGAGGGTATGTTTTTCATTCATGGGCATGAGGGTAGATTTCTTTTTGACACGGGAGCATCACATTCATTCATTAAATCTAATTTTGCTAAACGGTCTGGGTTATTAGAGACAGCGAGTAGCCTCCGTATGAGTGTAGAGTCGCCAGTAGGCAGCGGGGCTTTGATTCGCTCGATTTGTCGAGAAGTAAACATTTTGATTGGGAGGCTTAGTTTAGCAGCAGACCTCTTAGTGTTAGATATAGAGGGGTATGATGTCATCTTGGGCATGGATTGGTTGGCAGGTTACCGGGCTACGGTGGATTGTTATGAGAGGACAATCGTGTTCTCCATTCCGGGACAGGAGATGTTCCTGATAGCAATGCCACTTCCTGAGGGAGGGTCGCGCACTCACTTATATTACATCGAGGAGGAAACCTCACAGGAGGTGGTAGTCCCTTTAGACTCTATTCCTGTAGTAAGGGACTTTGAGGATGTATTCCAGGAGATACCAGGATTACCACCCAGCAGAGAAATCGAATTTGTTATCGATTTGGCACCGGGGACGAGGCCGATTGCTCGGACACCTTACCGTATGGCCCCTTCAGAGATGCGGTAATTGAGGGAACAGATTCAGCAACTACTGGGTCAGGGTTTTATTCGGCGGAGTACATCGCCGTGGGGTGCGCCGGTGTTGTTTGTAAAGAAGCGAGATGGTTCACTCCGCTTGTGCGTGGATTATAGGGAGCTGAACAAGGTGACGATACGGAATAAATATCCGTTACCTCGGATTGATGATTTATTTGACCAATTGAGAGGGGCGTCTTACTTCTCCAAGGTGGACTTGAGGTCAGGGTATCATCAACTGCGTATCCGAGAGGGGGATGTTCCTAAGACCGCTTTCTTGTCGCGGTATGGATCATATGAGTTCAGGGTGATGCCCTTCGGGCTCACCAATGCACCAGCAGTGTTCATGGACCTCATGAACAGGGTTTTCAGGGAGTACCTAGATCAGTTTGTCATCGTGTTCATTGATGACATCCTAATCTACTCGCGCTCCGAGGAGGAGCACGCAGAGCATTTGCGCATGGTTTTACAGACACTGAGGGATCATCAGCTCTACGCCAAATTAGGGAAGTGTGGATTCTGGCTACGGGAGGTACAGTTCCTTGGTCACGTCGTGTCAGATCAGGGTATTACAGTGGATCCGAATAAGGTGTCGGCGGTGAGGGAGTGGGGACAGCCCACGACACCGACCGAGGTGCGCAGTTTTCTGGGTTTGGCCGGTTACTACAGGCGATTCATTAAGGGATTCTCTAAGATTGCAGGACCTTTGACGAATCTGACTCGGAAAGGGGTACCTTTCAAGTGGGATGATAATTGTCAATTAGCGTTCGACGAGCTAAAGGATAAGTTGACATCTGCACCCGTGCTTGCATTGCCAAAGGTAGGGCTAGAGTATCGGGTTTACACAGACGCATCTTTACGGGGTCTTGGGGGTGTGCTCCAGCAGGAGGAAAGGGCTATAGCTTATGCTTCCAGGAAGCTAAAGCCCCACGAAAGGAATTACCCCACTCACGACCTAGAATTGGCAGCCGTCGTTTTTGCTTTGAGGATATGGAGATATTATCTTCTAGGAGAGCAGTTTACTCTATTCACGGATCACAAGTCACTTCAGTATCTCTTCACACAGAAGGATCTGAATATGAGGCAGAGGCGGTGGCTAGAATTCGTGAAGGACTACCAGTTTGATATTCAGTATCATCCTGGTAAGGCCAATGTGGTAGCAGACGCATTGAGCCGAAGGCCGACTGGGGAGATATCGGAGGTATGGAAAGCAAAGTGGAGAGAGCTTCGATATGAGGATGACGTAGACAAGGCTTGCATGTCAGCATTATCCATCACACCCGAGATCATTATGCGAGTTGTGAAGGATCAGGCAGAGGATCAGATTTGCCGGGATAGGTTGGGCCAGTTGTTAGCTGAGGGAGCAGAGGGTTACTCAATTAGCTCAGAAGGAGGCCTACGCTTTAATGGGAGGTTAATGGTGCCAGAGGATGAGGATTTGAGGCACGCTGTTATGACAGAATCCCATGGTTTGAAATTTGCGGTACATCCCGGTGGGGATAAAATGTACCAAGATATGAGGAGGCAGTATTGGTGGGCAGGGATGAAACGGGACATAGCGGAGTTTGTTTCGAAATGTGCCACGTGTCAGCTTGTGAAAGTTGACCACCAGAGACCATCAGGGATGCTACAGCCGTTAGAAATTCCCGTGTGGAAGTGGGAGAGCATCTCCATGGACTTCATCACAGGATTACCAGTATCACAGAGGGGTCACGACTCCATATGGGTTATTGTGGATCGGTTGACTAAGGTGGTCCACTTTTTACCGGTACGCACAGACTTTGAGACGATGCGTTATGCACAGCTATTCATAGCAGAGATTGTTAAGCTGCATGGGGTACCAATAAATATTGTATCCGACCGAGACAAAATCTTTGTCGCCCACTTTTGGCAGAGCTTTCAGGAGGCAATGGGCACGGAGTTACGCTTGAGTATAGCGTATCACCCACAGACTGACGGACAGACTGACGGACAGACTGAGAGAGTTAATCAGATGCTGGAAGACATGCTCAGAATGTGCATTTTGGACTTCGGGGGAGGATGGGAGAAATATCTTCCTTTGGTAGAGTTTGCGTATAACAACTCTTACCAATTCACGATTGGCATGGCACCGTTTGAGGCACTGTACGGGAGACCTTGTCGTTCACCCGCTTGTTGGTTAGAGGTGGGGGACAACAAACTCTTGGGGCCGGAGATTGTCCAGGAGACATCTGCCAAGATAGAGTTAATTCGAGGAAGGATTCGGATAGCTCAGGACAGGCAGAAGAGTTATGCTGATGCTTCTCGAAGACATGTGGAACTAGAAGTTGGGGACCAGGTTTTAGTCCGGGTATCCCCAATGAAAGGGGTGATGAGGTTCGGAAAGAAGGGTAAGTTAGCACCGCGGTACGTAGGACCTTTCCCTATTATTGAGAGGGTGGGACCGGTGGCGTATAAACTTGGGTTACCAAAACATCTTCAGCGGATACACGTTGTATTCCATGTGGCATCGCTGAAGAAATATCGAAGGAGCGAGAGAGCCTTTTGGCACATTCCACTCGAGGAGATCGACTTACAGCCAGACATCTCGTATGAGGAGAGGCCGATAGCTATTCTGGATCATAGTGAGCGGAAATTGCGATCCAAGGTTGTTCCATTGGTTAGAGTACAGTGGGGTCATCACAATGTTGACGAGTCTACCTGGGAGCGGGAGGAGGATATGCGGGAACAATATCCAGAGCTTTTCACCGCAGGTACGATCTAATTTAGGGGACGAAATTCCTTTGTAAGGGGGGGAGTATGTAACACCCCGTATTTTTGGTACATTTAAAATTTAATTAATTCGAAAATTCTAAATTACTAGTGTGTTGTAATTTAATGAATTAATTATGGTAAAATAATATATAAATATTAATCTGGGATTGAATGGTTAATATTTAGGGAAATTTATTTACTAAGTGAATAGTAATAATGTAATTACGTCGTTTCGAGTATTAATGACGAGGTATGTACTTATCACATCCGGAAGTCGGTATAGACTATATTGGGTGGGGGATAAGTATTTTTATAAATTAATTCGGATGCAAATTCTGAGTGTACAGTTGAGTCCGGATGGGCCGAGATAGTCGGAAAAGTGTACCCGGGGGTAGTAAACTGGTCACGGGACGTTTTTAGACATAGTCGGGCCCACTCGGGGGCATTTAGGTCACTTGGGCTTGGCCCATTAGTCAAAAAACGGGAATTGGGTAATTAACCTAATAAAAAGAAGTAAGGGCATGGCTGAGTTTAATTAGAGAAAAGGATTTAAGGGTTAGGAAATCCTAACAGCAGCCAAAGCCATTTGGGGATCTCAAAAGAACCAACTAAGGTCATCTTCAACCTTGGAGTCCATCTCAAATTCAGACACTACGAAACCTAAGGCAAGTGAATAACTTGCAATAGCATTAAATCTGTCTTTCAATTCATATTTGTGTGATGTAATGAATTAAAATTCGTTTTGGGGTTTCATGGCATAAACATGGGGTTTTGATAAACAAAAGAAAATATTAATCTGATTTGCCAGAATTTATGAGGATTTAGGTAAAAATCTGATATTGGAATATTGATGTGTATCTGTTAGAATGATATCCGGATAAATTAGAACGAGTTTGATGAAGAAATTTGGGGTGTAAGTGGGTTTAAGGATAAAGATAGATTTTTCCCCAAAATTATGAATCAGTAGTTTATGGACGAATTGATGATTGTTGTGGACTTTCTGGGGGATCCTAATAAGGTTTCTAATATGTACTGGTGTTAAGAAGGCTTGAAATTCATGTTAGAAGAGATTAGGGTTTAAGAAAATCCGTCCATAGCTGCCCTGTCTTCGGGAAGAAGACGAAGACCTGTTCGATCGATCGATCGACGGTCTGGGGTCGATCGATCGACGGTCGCCAGAATTTGGCAGTTTCGCCAGTTAGTTATATAAAAGGGGAAATTCATATAAAAATCTTATGTAATTAATTATTGAGAAATTAAATACATGAGTTTAAATCTAATTAATTGTAGATAAATTAATTAAGGTTTGAGGCTAATATATTAGAGTCGGGGATTTTGACTCGGGTAAATTTATGGTGGGGGCGACACCAAAAGTAACTTAATTAATTAAGGTGCAATTTAATTAATATTTAGAGTTGGACCATAAACTCTTAATGATTTTAATAGGCTTATGTTACGGACTTAGCGCACGATATAGCCGGGACTTTTATATTTATATACGGATGTGATAGTATATATATATGGTGTATACATAAATATCTGTGATTAGATATTTTGTACTATAGTGCTATAGGGGGAGGTTGCGCGTAGTGGATGAATCCCCTAGCTTGAGGAGTAGGGTGAGTATATTCCCGAGGTCATAGCGTCCATTATATGGGTGAGGGACATCTCACTTTCAGGGAAGGAATATGACCGCCTCCAATATTTATTTTTATCAAGTTGGTGTGACATTCTGACTTGGGATAACTAGGCTATGTGATTGTACCTAGTGGGATAGCACTTTATAGAATTTACATTCTGTGAGTATTTTACTCAGGTGGATGCAAGTTGTTAAATATATTACAGTATGATTGTGAATGCTGAAATATGATATTAAGTATATAATTGGATAATTAATTATATACGGGTTATTAATGAAAAATATGAGTTAATTCACATGTATAACAAGTGTAGAAATTATATGAATTTAAAAAGGGAAATGATTTAGTTAAGTTGATGTTACTAATAACTTAAAAATCATAATCACTACATACTCAGTTAGAGTAGGGTGGGTATAAAGGAACGTTGTTAATTATCTAGTCATGAGATGAATAACTAGGTAATTTAATTAAAGCGTTAGTAGCGTACGTTAGAGGAGGGGTAAGGAAGTCCTCAAGAGAGTGCGACACTAACTAAAATATGAAGAGCATGCATATTTATTTATTACTGCAAGTTAATCATTTGTTAAATGTTTTTCAAATGTTTTGGGTACTAACCCTTGCTATAAAAACTTTTAAAAACCCTTTTAGGTGTCCAGCCACAGGGACGCCAGCCTTGACTCAATTCCAGGGATCCGTTGCTGCAGCATATGTGGATGTTGCGGGGCTTTGATAGACACCTCATTCTTCATTCTTAATGTAGAAATTCATGATTAGTTATTCGAGCATGTTGCTCACATTCCATTTATTTGTAGTAGACTTGTTGGGAGTTCATTCTTGTCTTTACGGGATGTATTATTTGGACCGATGGTTTATTCGGTTAATTATTTTTACTTGTGGATGATTATTTCAGTTATCTGTGATTGTTATATTATTTTATTATCCGCATGGGTTTTTGTTTAAATAATGAAAGATAAAAATTGGCACCAGTCTATTTTCTCAGTTAGGTGGTAAGTAATTTAATAAGACGACAGTGATGCTAAGAATGGACCAAATGAGAATCCTGTTCTAACTTGATTTAGGACTGATCACCCGGGATTAATTAGGCGGGGTGTCACATTAAATTACAAGAGTGGGTGAAATTTAATACTCGGAGAAATGATTTGAGAAATTAAGTGAATGGATAAATATTAATTAACGAGTGACAGATTAATATTTACTTGTACTATATTTACTTACGGGAATAAGTAAATGGAGTTGGATTATTTTATATCATGTCACGGTTGGGCAAAGTGACAATAAATAATATCTTATTCAGAAAACACGTGCGGAGTTGTATTGGATTTAAAAGGGTGAATTTTTGATAAGTTACTCGAATGGGGATTTTGAGTGCACGATTGGTCTCGAATGGACCGAAATAGTCAAAATAGAGTACCCGAGAGTAGTGTTTGGGTTCCGGGGACTTTTTGGACCAGTAGGGACTCGCATTTGTGTATTCGAGTCAATTTTGGGTTTAATAAGTGGAGAACCTTTACTTGTCTCTTATAAGGCCACGAGAGAAAGAGAAAAAGAAAGGAAGAAGAAAAGAAATAAATAAGAGAAAGGAAAAAGTCAAGGGACAAGAAGAGGAGAACTCCGACTAAGCTTCGACGGATCCTGGCACGAGGTCATCAGATTTATCCAACGAGGCAAGTGTTTAACTTGCTTTAATTATTTTTGTGTGTTTATATTTCATATTATGATTGGTAAAGAAAAATATGAATTTTGGGTTTGGGATTCTTGCACAAAAATGGGATTTTCGGAAATGATTTCATATAAATTGATGTGTTAATATCTCCAGATGAAATCTAAGCTTAAATCCATGATTACGGTGTAATTTTTGAAGAGAAATTGGAAGAATTGAAAATTGTGTATAATTGAGAAAAAGGGTTGAAATTTTTAATTAGATTAGTGAATCCCATGAATTAATTCTTGTGTTGGGTAAAAGTAAGTGGCATGATAAGTATATTGATGGTTGATGATGTTTGAGAACATAAATCTTGGGTTGGATGAGTGTTGGAGTGATTTTTGGAGTTGAAGAAGAAAATGAACTTGGAAAAAGTAGCCAAACTGAACCATTTCGAATCGATTCGCTAGGAGGCAAATCGATTCGATCTAAGGCGAATCAATTCGGCCCTGTCAGATATGAAAAAAAAATCTCAGTTTAAAAGATTGAAGGAGAATTGTTTTCTAGAGATAAATATTAGGGGATCCTAAAAGAGTGTTAGGATTTCTAAATGAATAGATGAGTAATATATGAACCTTGGGTTAGTGGGAATAAAATCCAGGGTATGAATTTTAGGAGTGTTTGGGACGAACAACACTCGGGGAATTATTTCGGCGGGTTTATATATATATATATGTTTTATGCTTGTAGAATATATATATGCCAATTATTTATAAGTGAATCTGAATGTGCGAGTAGGATGAAATAAGACTACTAGCTAGACGTGATAAGCTAATATTCAGACGCAATTAATGTGATAATTGTATCATAATTGAGTGAATGCTTATGGGATTAAAATACGTGTGTATACTTATGAATTGATACGAATTGGTATATTTGGGATTTACAGGCTAGTGTCATGGGAGATAGGCATGATAGCCAGATTTGATATATATATATATATATATATATATATATATATATATATATATATATATATAGAGAGAGAGAGAGAGAGAGAGAGAGAGAGAGAGAGAGAGAGAGAGGCAGGCTCATGTGCACACAAAGTTTGCACAATGCTTGGCACACTAACTTTTTAAAAAGATATTTAAACATTTCAACGGACCCATGTAAAAAAAATGAGGTCAAAAAAATATTTTTTGCTATTTTTAAAAAATTGGTCAAACTTTCACAGTTTTTAAAGTGCTTAAAGACAACGGAAGTTTGACCGATATTTTAAAAATAGCAAAAAAAGTTTTTTTTAGTTGATGTTTTTTACATGGTTCCGTTGAACTGTTTAAATATCACACAAAAAAATCCACTGAAAAATATTATTTTTACTATTTTTAAAAAATGATGTGCAAACTTAGTGCGCACATGAGCCTCTCTCTCTCTCTCTCTCTCTCTCTCTCTCTCTCTCTCTATATATATATATATATATATATATATATATATATATATATACATGATATGATATGATATGATATGATTATAAATATATTTGTGTATGAATGGTATATTTATGTGAAGCATACCCCTCTAGTGTTATCACGGGAAGTTGCGCGATGTGGGTGAATCCCCTCACTTGAGTAGCAGGGAGAGTATAGTCCCCAGGTTATAGCGTCTATTATTTATATTGTGTGATTTTATCATGGGTGAGACGTCTTGGGTATGATTCATTCTCACTCTCAAGTGAGGAACTATGCCCGCTTCCCATACCTTCTGATTTGTATTTTTACCAAGGCGGTGTGAGATTCCGACCGTTGACACCCAGGATGATGTGTGAGAAATCCCTGGAAGATGATAGCATTGTAGAGACTGCATCCATTGAGTTATAGCTCTGAGGGATGGTTAGTATACTTATATAGTGTGTGATATATAAGTATGGATATACTATATATATATATATATATATATATATATATATATACGGACAAAATAAAGAATAAAGTGAGAAGTAAATTATTGCATCCGGGAAAATAAAATCAGGAATAAAATGTGATATACGTATGTAAAGATGAGAATATTATATACGAGACTTATAACACTAAAACGTGGATAGTGTATAATAACTAGTGAAAGTATTCATAACGAACGACGAAATTATAAGTGAGAATTTATAATGCAAAAGCTCGTGCGAAATCGTAGAACATTATATACACTGGGTATGAGATAGTGTATGATTACTTAGAAGTTTTGAGAGATGCTAATTTTGTTGGGTAGCGTACTAGGGTGTTTAAGATACATGCCTTACGTGTGCACTGTTAGATGAGAGGTGAGGGTATCTCATGTGAGTGCGACACCAGTTTAAATATGAAGAATGTCATATTTTAAATGTTAAGGTATTTTAAACACTTGTTAAATATTTTCAAAACGCTTGGAGCTCTGACCCGCTTGTAAATATTTTAAAAACCTTTTAGGTTTACAGACACACGGACGCCTGGATGATATTATTCCTTCAAGTCAGACGATGCAGCAGCAGCTGTGGATGCTAGCAGGGATTGTTTAGACGCTTCTATCCTTGTGATATAGATAAGAGGTATTGCAAGTTATATTCGGGCATGTTTCCCAACTGTTGTCATTTATATTATTTTTTCACTTTTTATTTGTGCCTATTGAAAGCACCCAACGATGCACAAAAGACTATGTGCGGAAGTAAACGATTGTCGATTAAATGCAATTTATCTACGAGTTTTACCGATTATTCTAGGAGGGACCAATTCTCAAACTATTCTTGAATTGTTAACTTTATGAAAACAGTTTTAATTTCCAACGTTAATTAAAAGTCCAAATTATTATCTTTGTTAAATCTAGGTGATTTACAAAATAATAACCTATTCAGTTTTTAGGCGAGTTTCTATTTATTTAAACCTACTTTTTCGTGCGAGGTGATATGTGAAAAATATAAAGCACGCGGTATTTATTTAATGTCGCAAAAACCCTTCCCCGGGAAAAACGACGGACTCTCCTATGAGTCAACCTAGTCTACTTCCACTAAAACTAAACAAAAATAGGAACGATTATACAAACATGCAACAAGACTTAAAGCAAGATAAATCAGAACAAGCTATTACCTATCTCGACTAAGCTTATCTCCTCTCTGGTTGCTCTTTCGTAATTATCCTCACAATGCAGCTCTTGTTCACTTTGATTTCTTCACGTCTCAGCCTCTCCTTTAGCTTCCTTAGCGTAGGTTGGATCAGTGTCTATTGTGTCCTAGTTCTTAGTGAAGTATTTGTGTGCGGTGTTCTATCCTATATGACACACCCACACTTAATGGTACAACCGAATGCAATGCAACAATTTATCAGTCTCCTAGATATCAGCTACAACTCTTATATTTTGTTCTCTTGTTTAAATCAACCTCTCTTGATTTAACACAATGTTCTCAAACTTTACTTTTCTCTTTTCTCAAAAATAGAACAATCAGAGTTGATCTAATATATACACATCAAAAAGTGTCTAAGTGAATAAGTGTTGTGTAGTGAGTGATTTCTAAGTGATATGCACATGAAAAATCCTGAAATCACTTCAAAGACCAAGCAATCATATACACATAAATAATATGACTTCAAATATATTCAATAAAATCACAAAGTCAAATTTACACAACTTATTTTTCCGAAAACTAATATTAGATTAAATCAGGTTTTTAATCTAAAAACTTATCAAAACTATTTTTACAAATATTTCAGATTAATCTAAAACGGTCTTAAACACTCAAGAAAATAATATTTAGTCCAGATATGAAATCTTCACAAATTAATTCTCAGTAAATCTTAGGTTTAACTTTCTAAACCACAAACAAGATATATCTGAATATTAACCAAATATTTTTCAGAAAAATATGTTTTAAAAAAATGTTTACAAACATACAAGATCTTACAAACAAGACACAAACAGAATATTCACATAAAAATTAATTTTATGAATCAAGTGTGTGTTGTGCACAAAAATTAGATATAAAGTCTGATCTAAATAAAATACACAAAGATGAGAGAAATCACTTACAAAAATTATTTACTCTTGAAAAATCGTAAGTGCAGGTTTAGAATGAGAGATGTCCAATCTTCATTTTAGTTTTGAACAGAAATCAACCCTTGAAGATGATAAAAATTATTCTGGTTTATTCTCTCTCTCTCACTAGAAATTTTGACACAGTTTGACCACAAAGATAATTTTCTCGGACTCTTAAGAATGAGACCCAAAGGATTTATAGAATGCACAAGTGTGTATTGATTGGTGTAAGATAGAGTCACATGGATTATGAAAAATATACACACAGCTGTGGCCATCCTCGATCCTCTCCGTGCGGGTGGGCGCGTGGAGGAAAGGATCTTTCGATTCCCGCGCGTCCCTCTCGGGAGCGCTTCGGCCGGCGTCGTTTGAGATGTGGTGTAAAAATATAGAGAGATTCAGAGGCGCCAGTCTATTTTACTCAAAACAGACAAAAGAAAAAGGGGAAGCTACCCCGAAGGATGGCATCCAAAGACATACTGGTGCGTGCGACACCAAGATGATTCGAGAAGGGTTCGAAGGCTTAGTTACGAAATGGGAAGGTGTTAGGCACCCATTCTGCCCTTTCGGTCTCTCATGGATATTTGCTATTTTCTTTTATTTCCCCCCGTGATATGTGTGCATGTGTATATATATATGGAATGGAGGTAGGAATCCTCGACTTGTATCATGGAAAAGATAAAGCGAGTCGTCCGTAGGGAGATATAAGAATAATATTAGAAAAAAAGATTTACGCGATTACCCCTACGTTGACCGTTATAATGGAATGATAACGCTTATGGAGCAATACGTCACTAAGGGAAAGTATATAAAATATAAGAATATTAGATTTAGAGCAAATAAGAAGATGAGAGAAAAAGTGAGAAAAAGGACTCGAGTCTCGGGTTTTAGCCTGATATGCCTACGTATCCTATAAAGGCATCAAAGTCCACGTAGTTCGCATACAAAATGAGGGGTGGGGTTTATCCCATAAATCCAAATGGGGAATCTCTTATTTGTAAGAGAGTGTGTGTGTGTGTGTGTGTGTAGAAAAAGTGTTTTGGTTGTGAGAAAAGTGTGGAAAAAGTGTGGGAATCCCTACTTGGAATTTATGAGCAAACCCTCTTTTTCTTATTTTTTGGGTTTTATGAAAATAAAAGATATACAATAATACTAAATAAAAAGTATATTAGGATGTGTGAGATGAGATAATGAAAGTGCTAAATAATAAAACAAGTTATTGGGAATTTAAGATAATTTAAGAGAGAGTTTGAGAAAGTTGGACCTTCTTGAAGATCTTGAGCTTGATATTGAATGTTAGAGAGCAGCCCTTGCACTTGGATGGTGATGGAGAGTGGATAATTCACCAAGTTAGATGAAAAGGATGATGAAAAGTGTAAGTGAAAAAGGGATTTGGAAGTTGAAAACACGCTGCCTTCGAGAGAGGTTTCTGGGGTTCGTTCAGATAGATTTTTATCAGATCTGGGCTCCTCTTGCAAATGAGGTGAAGGACTATTTTTATAGGCCCAGGTAAGTGCCGATCGGCATATATCTGTTCCTGCCTATCGGCAGGTGCCGACAGGCAGGGTCTGGAACCTGCCATTTGGCAGTGCTCTTTAGGCCTTTTCGGAAAATCGGCCGCCGAGAGCAAACCGTTGGTCAGAATCACACATGGGGCATACCGTTGGAAAGGTAATTCAGAGACCTTTGAAAGTCATTTGGACCACTCCCGGGTTAGGAAGTTGACTTTGGATCAAATATGGCTCGGAAGCATTTGTCGATCCATTGGACGGGGGATCGTTCGTCCGCATAGTAATTCTGAATTGTGCATGGGGTGGACTGTTGGAAAGGTTAGGAGATGTAATTCAACATTCCAAACAGTTTGACCCGGTATGGAGATTTGACTTTGGTCAACCGAGCCCGAGAAGAGTTCGATGATCTCTCAGAGTTGAACGGATCGTTCGTCCGCATGGAAAGTCAAAATCGCGCACAGGATGGACCATTACAAAGGGTATTCAGTGCCCTTCGAAGATTCATTTAGCCTCGGTTGAGCTGAAGAGTTAACTTAGGTCAAATAGAGCCCGGGAGCACCCGGTGGCCTCTAGGTCAGGTTTTGAACGCAAACGGATCGTTCGTCCACATGGTAAGTCAGAATCGCGCACGGGGTGGACTGTTGGAAAGGGTATTTAGTTCCCTTCAAAGATTCATTCAGTCTCGGTCGAGATGAAGAGTTTGAATTTTGGGTCAAACTAAGTCGGGGAGTGCCCGATGGCCTACAGGTCAGTACTTGGGACATGACCTTGGTTTACAGTGATGAAGGGAGGTACTAGGGACCTAAGGAGAGTTAGGGGTAACAGAATGGGGTATCTACAGAAGCCCTCGACGGGTGAGTTTGGAACAAATGATGACCATCGAATAGACACCACATGACGCCTTTGAGGGAGTATGGCCGATTCAGAGGGTCGAGGCCGATTCTGAGGACTTAAGGAGTGTGTTGGAGATGATCAATTCCATGGGTCAAAGCCAAATCTGCGGGCTTAGGGTAAAGGTCTAATAACCGAGGTCAATTCCGACCTAAAGAGTGGTGACGATCGAGGACCGGGGTTAATTCTGACCCAAAGAGTGGTGATGATCGAGGACCGAGGTCAATTATGATCTAACTCAAGTGACGATCCAAGACCGGGGCCAATTTTGACCCAAGAGTGGTGACGACCGAGGATCGAGGTCAATTCTGACCTAACTCAGGTGACGATCCAAGATCGGGGCCAATTCTGACCCAAGAGTGGTGACGACCGAGGATCGAGGTCAATTTTGACCTAACTCAGGTGACGATCTAAGATCGGGGCCAATTCTGACCCAAGAGTGGTGACGACTGAAGACCGAGGTCAATCTGAACTCAGGTGACGATCCAAGATCGGGGCTAATTCTGACCCAAGAGTGGTGACGACTGAGGACCGAGGTCAATTCTGACCTAACTCAGGTGACGATCCAAGACCGGGGCCAATTCTGACCCAAGAGTGGTGACGACCGAGGACCGAGGTCAATTCTGACCTAACTCAGGTGACGATCCAAGATCGGGGATAATTCCGACCCAAGAGTGGATAAAAATTGGATTTTGATTCTGCTGGAGAAAGAGCTTTGTGATTTTGATCTGAGCTGGGGAGCTGATAGCTGGGGAAGCTTCTAGGAGACCTCGCAGGGGGGATAATTAGGGCTGTGTTTCGGAAAAAAATGCCCATTCGGAAAAAAATCCGATTTTTTCGGAAAATTAAAAAAAAATTCGAATTCGGAAAAATCGGAAAATCCACAAAAATCGGAAAAAATAAGAAATTCACAAAATATATTAAAATTTCAAAAATTCCAAAATTTCAAAAAAAAAATTTATTGATTTTCGATTACTCGAAATTCTCATTTTAAAGAAACAATGAAAATGGCTTAACCCAACATGTAAACACATGAGGATTTGGCTCATTTTTTCATTTGTGTAGAAACTAGGAGGATACTCTCCTTTTATAGAGCATATTTGTGAGCCATCTCCCTCTCCCAACCGATGTGGGATATGGGAAACTTTCAAAAAATCGGAAAAGAAATTGGAAAAATCGGAAACCGAAAAAAATTGGAAATAATTCGGAAAAAAAAATCGGAAAAATCGGATCGCATAGTTTCGAAAAAATCGGATCGGAAAAATCGGAAAATCGGAAATTCAGAATTATTTCCGATTTCCGATCCGATTTTTTTTGAAAAAATCAAAAATCGGAAAATCGAAAATCGGCAAACTAAAATTTCATTCCAAATTAGAAAAAAATCGGATCGGAAATCGGAAAAATCGAAAAGTTCCGAAAAAAAACACAGCCCTAGGGATAACCTATTTTGGGTGCTGTAGGAGAATTCCGCTGGGGAAGTGATCAGGTGATCCTTAGGGATCCTCCGGAGCTTTGTCGGGAGGAGTTTTCACTTGGTTTTTGAGGATTTCGCTGGAGAAGAGGGGTTCCGCTTGAGGGAATGCGAAATTTTTGTGGTAAAATGGCTTTAAATCCTTCTTGGAATTTTTGAAAATTTTTCGGGGATTTTTTGAGGTTTCTGGTATTTTCTGGGAATTTCGGTACGAAATTTAAGGGGGGTGCCAGTCGGCATAGTATGAAGGGTGCCATTCGGCAGTGGCACGGACTTTTGGGCTACCTTGGGAAGGCAAGGGGTCAGTGTCGATCGGTATGGTAGGGGGAGGTGCCGATCGACATGGCGCTTGGCATCCTATATAAAGGGGGAGAATCCCCTTATTTTTTCACAGCTTCTCTTGCTTTCTCTCTCTCTGCGATTCTTCTGCAAATCGTTCTATCATTTTGATCTTCAAGAAATGGCCGCCTTTATGAGCACTGCAGTCCACCGGGAGTGGTTGACCGTTGATGATTAGGCGAATGTCGAGTGGAGGGCTAGGGCGCCTCTTGCTTTGGGGAGTTAGAACTCCTTCGATGCGTTTGAGGTTGTTGCGGATGAGCGGACCTTGCTGCAGGAGCCATCGCGTCATCGCTCTTCGAGAGTGAGTCCCGATGGTTATGTTAGTAACCCTACTTTTGGCATTCTTCTCTTTTTGGTGATTTTTCTTTCTTTCTTGACCTTTGATGAGACTTTTCTTTTTGCCAGTCTGATATTTCTTTGAAGAACATGTGTGCCCGTGGGACAATAGGGCTTAAGGATGTCTGGGAGAATCTCCCACCTGTGGTGTGTTGGACAGTATCATCAGCTGGTTTTGGGCGGTTGGCATCCGCGCTGGATGAGATGCCTCATTCGACAGCGATCCTGTGCGCTTTGGGAGAGAGGTGGTGGGACACTACCCACACCTTTCATTTTGGATTCGGTGAGATGACGGTGACTCCCATAGACGTACAGCAGCTGCTGGGGCTAAATTGTGATGGAGAGCAGATAGAGGTGGATCGCTCTTTACGGGTGAAACTGGAGGCAATACATGCGGCAATTGGTGATGTAGGGAGGATAGTTTCTGGGGATTCTATCCGGCTGTCCCTACTGAAGGATGTTCTATTGGGTAGGGAGATCGATGTGGAGGACGGGCTGCAAGTGAGGCAGATGGCCCGGTTATTCATTCTGCTGGTATTGGGAGGTTTCATGGTGGCGTCGAGCGGCGACGTCGTTCATTTACGGTTTCTGCCGTACTTGAGGATGTTTTCGAACATTACCTTCTATGATTGGGGGAGTCTGACCATGGCGACCCTTTACTTTTCTCTAGATGCATTCAGCCGGTGCTGTCGACAGACTTTTACTGGGGCCACGTACCTTCTTGAGGTATTCTTTAGCTTGTGCATTTCTTTTCATGCATTCGCATTTTCCTTTCATGCACTCGCATTTTACCTATGCCTCTCTTTTGTTTGTGAATTCAGGCGTGGTTCTATGAGGTGATTGGGTGAAACACCCCGCTGATTGCTTTGAAGGACGACACTGTTAGGGACTTCTGTCGATTGTATCGATGGCGTAAGGCCAATCTACAGTCGAAGGGATCTCTTTCCCTGGAGGCGGTGCGTCAGGTCTTGAATGACCTGACCAGTGGTAGGGTAAGACTCTTTCCATTTCAATCTTAGTTTTTACTCCTTCTGATCTTGTATTGATTTATGCTCGCTCGGATATTTTCAGGTGACCTTTTACCCGTGGCGGACAACCATTCAGGATGTGGGGGCGACCAGGGTGAACGCGCGGATGAGGCGTTTGCTGGCGCATGAGTTCGGCCATTCCTGTACCTCGGGGAGAGGGTGGTTCGTCAGATTGCTAAGGAGGAGGTGGTGGTGCCACTCGCGCAGCCTCCTACGTCTATGAGGCAGGAGCGACTGATGTTGGAGGATGAGAGGATCACGACGATGATTGGCGAGTCCTATTTGCTATTCACTGATACGGCTGTGCCGTATGACTATATGGATTTTGTGACGAGCTGGTTGATGGCGCCCAGCATATATGATGCACTGTCCTTCCCTCCGGCGGGTTCAAGTCGGGCGGTGGGATCTTCCCACAGCGGTGGTGGTCCGTCGGCATCTGCGGCGGCGGCGACCTCAGAGGTCCCTTTTGTGCGGTTGCATACCCCTTCATACAACATTCGACGGGCTGATGGAGGGATGGTGCCTATACTGCACCGTCCTCATGCGATGGATCTGGAGGAGTTGGGTTTGACAGAGGTGGTCCTTCGACCTGCGGTATACCTTTATGTTCCTTTCTTTCTTTCTTTTCTATTTTGGTCATCCTGCTTTTAATACTGATTTCGCCTTTTCTTGCAGCAAGTCCGGGTGTCGACCACTTGGCTAAGGGACATCAGAGACTGGATATCTTCGGCAACTGCCCATATTCGGGACGCGATTCCTGTTCCTTCTTGCTTGGTGCCGTCTGCCTCGTCTGGAGGGGACTCTAGCTCGGGTAGTGGTGGTGCGTCATCTCGCCGTAGGGGGAAGAGAGCACGTCGCGGGGGTGGAAGCTCTTAGTGAGAGAGAGTGAGAATGTGGGTTCGGGCTGAGTCTCGTTGTTTTTGCCTTTTTCTTTCTATTTCTTGCAAAATGATGTAACACAGAAAACAGATATATTCAATGCAATGGATTTTTTTATTATCTTTTATTTAATGATGAATGAATGCATGCATGCGCTTTTTACTTTGCTTCTAAGACCGTAAAAAGGAATATTTCTTGGATTTTTTTTGAAGGAGAATTTTTAATTAAAAAGGAAAGTTATATAAGGAGAAAAGAAAGGGATTCTTGAAATTCTATTGAGAATATCAATTTATTATTATTGAGTTTTCTGATTTGACAAAAGAAGAAAATAGGGAAATTTCCAAAAATGGGGGGGTTGCCGATCGGCAAGCACCCTGACCTGCCTATCGGCAGTTCAGTCCAGTCCCATCAATTGAAAGCTTTGAATGGTACCCTCCTCAGCCTTTGGTACCTTGTGGGGTAGGATTCCTTCCGATTTCTGCAGGGATGGTGTCCCTTGTGAGGGTTTTCAAGTATAAAAAGGGGTAAGGCTGGAGTGTTTTAATCACACCTTTGCATTCTTACCTACTTGCCCACCATCTCTTAGCCTTGTAAGATGGCTCTCCCTGGTAGCACCGAGTTTGCCAACTACCTCAATGCCTTGGAAGCTATGTGCCCTTATAATGTCGACTATGATGCTTTCAACATGCGTCGGGTCTCCTTATGGCCCAATCGACCTCTTGAGTGGAACGTGCTGGTGGCGGCGGTACAATTCTGGTACCCCGAAGACCATGTATTCCGCTTTGGGTTGGAAGAAGTTTGTCCTACCTACGAGGAATTTTTTGCCATGTTGGGTGTAAATCCTAGTGTTGCTGCAACTTTGCCCGAATTTTCCCGTTCTCCTCGGGATTTGTTGGTCGGGCTTCTTCGTATTTCACCTTCGGCGGCCAGATCATTGGTTGCTGGAGGAATGATCTCCCTCCCGGCGGTGCTGAGGTCCGTGCATTTGTGGGAAGTAGGTGATGATGGCTATGCTGGAGCCGTGGGTCTGGGTCTGGTTTCCAAATTGCTGTTGGTGACTGGGGAGGTGAAAGTGGACCCACAACTTGCAGCCATTACCTCATGGATGTCATATCGTCACAATCCTACGACGGTGATACTAGCGGAGACCCTGAATGACCCGGATGCCTGGAGAGAAGGTCGTTCTGACTTTTTGAGGGGTAGCCCTCTGATACTGTTTATGTGGTTGTCTGAAAGATTCTGCTTGGAGACTCTTCTGGAGTATCCCTTGTCGGCCGTACCCAACTTCTTTTCACGCTACTTCATCAGCGTTAGCCTATATGTTGAGAACTGGGAGAATTAGCTTGTGGTGCATGGGGCTCGTGGGCTGTATTGGTCAGAGCCTTAGTGGGGACAGTTACAGTCTGTTCTGGAGCTAGGAGAGTATTCATATGTGCGGCTGGTTGGTCTCAGACAAACCTCTTTTTATTTCCCTTGGCGGCCTTTGCGCCAATTCGGCTGGGCACGGGTCATGCCCCCTCGGACCTCAAACTTCTTTTCGGTAGAAGATTTGACTGAGCGCCTGCGTCTGTTGCTTGGGTCTCTTTGGGAAAATCGACGTCCGTCGACCCGTCCCTCTCAGTCTGTCAGGAAGGTTTGGCATGTCCCCAAAGATTATATGAAGTGGTTGTGGAGGAAAGTAGTCAGCAAGATGTTGTCAGTAGAGACTGGACAAAGATGGTTTGTTTTATCTAACACCATGGAAGGGGGTGTTGTGATCTTTTCGAAGATGGTTAAGGCTCATCGATCTATGCAATGTTTACGACACTCTATTCAGGCAGGGAAAACTTGGGGACCTCAGGATGTAGATGATGAGGGTGCAGGCTCCTCTGGTAGATGTGGGTAGGACTCTTGGAGAGTTTATTTATGTAATAAGGAATGTATGTGGGGGTTTTATTTGGCTTTTTATGGTAGTGGGGAAGGGAGTTAGCCGTTCCTTTTTCTTATGTAATCCGTACTGTAATTTCTTATTAATGAAATAAATAAGTTTCTGATCATCCAGCTGTGCCTTTTGATGAGTTTTTGTATTTTGAATTATCTATACTGATCGCTAAGTCATACATTGTCCTTTTGTTCAAGTATTTTTTAGAATAAACCGCCATTCTCGGAGGTAAGAAAAGAATAGTATTTTGTGAAAAAGAAAGGGCCGCACTCATGTGAGGTGCATGAGCTGCCTATGTACCTCTGGAGTTTTTTAAAAATGTTTTTATCTGTTTACAAAATAGTTTTTTACAGAGGATTAGGCCCACGTAGTTCTGGGTAGAGAGAAATGAAGAGCTTTTTTTTTTAGAATAGAAGGGGGATAAGAAGAGTCGTAGCGGGCCGAGATTTCGGACTAGGGGTAGAATTTCTTGAGACGGTCCAGATTGACTGGACGAGACATCTCCTCCCCATCTAGGTCAGTGAGCATGGCGGCACCGCCGAATACGATTTTCTTCACAATGTAGGAGCCGCTCCAATTGGGCTTGAATTTCCCTCTGGGGTCCCAGATGGGTTCTATTATCTCTTTGAGGGCTAAATCCCCCTCCCGAACACCGCGGTCCTTGACTTTCTTGTTAAATTATTGCACTATTCGGCGATGGTACCCCTGTATGTGGTACAGAGCTTTTAATCTCCTTTCATCTAGGAGGGCTAGCTCATCAAGACGTCTTTGGCACCAGTCTTCTTCACTAACTTTGCTTTCGAGCATGACGCGTAGCGATGGTATTTTTAGCTCCACAGGTAGGATTGCTTCCATGCCATAGACCAGGGAGTAAGGGGTAGCCCCAGTAGAGGTTCAAATTGAGGTTCAATAGCCCCAGAGGGCGTATGGGATCCGGTCGACCCAATCCCTATAACTTTCGGTCATCTTGCTGATGATGGCTTTGAGGGTTTTATTGGCGGCTTCAACTGCACCATTGGTCTGAGGTCGGTAGGAAGAAGATTTGTGTCTCTGAATCCCGTACTCGTTGACTACTTCTGTGACTTCTGCTTCGAAATGCAACCCGTTATCTGATACCAGCTCGTGCGGGACCCCATATCGGCAGATGATATTTTTCTTGAGGAATGTGGCCACTTTGGCGTTCAATACTGCGTATGACTCAGCTTCGACCCATTTGGTGAAGTAATCGATGGCAACCAGGATGAACTCATGTCTGTTTGAAGCCTTTGGTGTAACCTTCCCTATGATATTGATACCTTAGGTGGAGAACGGTCATGGAGAGGTCATGTTGTATAATTCTCGCGGAGGCAAGTGTCGAAGGTTAGAGAATTATTGGCATTTGAGGCACCTCCGGACATAAGCGGTGAAATTCTGGATCATGGTGGTCCAGTAATAGCCCTGTCGGATGATCTTCTTGGCGAGCATGTGACCATTCATGTGGGGTTCGCATTCCCCGCTGTGGATTTTCTGCATTATTTTCTCAATCTCAGCCCCTGCGATGCAGTGTAGATGGGTTCCATCGAAGTTCCTCTTGAGTAGGGATTTATGACAGATAATATACTGGGCGGCCAATCTTTGGAAGGTCATTCGATATTTCTTGTTAGAACCCTCGAGATACCTACCATGTGTGAGGAGGCACCAGATATCATAGTACCAGCAATCGACTAGTTCGGGATCTTTAGTGGAGATAAGCTCAATATGGTAGCAATGGGTCAGTTTGTCTTTCTTTTGAACTAGGAAGGGTCATTGTTATTTCTTTAGGCATGTCGACCATGGAGGACAAGGTGGCGAGAGCATCGGCTAGGTTATTCTTTGCTCGGGGTAGGTAATGGAAGGTGATATCTCGGAATTAAGAGGCTAACTCTTCTAATTAGGCATGAAAGGGTTGGAGCTTTTCGTCCTTGACTTTCCACTTTCTGAGCACTTGACCGATGATAAGGGCAGACTCCCCGTAGACATCAAGGTATTGAATACATTTTTTGAGAGCAACCTTGAGGCCCACTGTGCATGCCTCGTATTCCGTCATGTTATTGGTGCAAGGAAAATCTAATTTTATGGCGATGGGAGTGTGGGAGTCATCTGGGGCGATCAGGAGTATACCAATGCCATATCCCTTTTTATTGGCAGCGTTGTCAAAGAACATTTTCCATCGAAGGTGGTCTTGAGTGGTGCACAGGATATTTTCATCTGGAAATTCGGAGATCAGGACATCTGCTTCGTCTATGGGGTAATCGGCGAGGTAGTCAGAGATGGCTCTTCCTTTAATAGCTTTTTGTGTGACGTACACGATATCAAACTCTGTTAGGAGCATCAACCATCGAGCCATTCGGCTGGATAAGGCGGGTTTCTCAAGCGGGTATTTGATGGGATCCATTCGGGATTTAAGTTTGATGGGGAAGGCGAGCATGTAGTGTCACAACTTTTGGGTGACCCTGACAAGTGTAACACATGCCTTTTCTAAAGCAGTGTAGTTGACCTCGTACCCGGCCAATTTGCGATTAGCATAATAGATGGCTCTTTCTTTTCAGAGGTCTTCAATGTATTGGACTAGCAAAGCCCCGACTGCAGTGTCGGTTATGTATAGGAGCAAAGGGAGACCAGATTGTGGTGGCATGAGAACTGGAGGTTGGGTCAGATATTATTTGATTTGGTCAAAAGCTTCTTGACAGGCCTCATTACAAACCTTAGTTAAATCTTTTCAGAGGAGCTTAAAGATTGGTTCACAGATGGAGGTTAGCTGGCTGATGAACTGGCTGATATATTATAATTTCCCAAGAAACCCTCGGACTTCTTTCTCTGTTCGGGGTGGTGGCATCTCAAGTATGGCTTTCAGATTTGCAGGATCTGCTTCTATCCCCTTTTCGCTGACCATGAATCCCAAGAGTTTTCCCTTTATAACACCGAAGACACGCTTCTATGGATTAAGTCGCATCCGATACTGTCGCAAACGTTCGAAGAACTTCCGGAGAGCGGGAACATGACCTTCTCTAGTTTTGGACTTGATAATCATATCATCCACATAAACCTCGACCTCCTTGTGGATCAGATCATGCAGGATGGTTGTGGAAGCCCTTTGGTAGGTAGCCCCAGCATTCTTGAGTCTGAATGGCATAACGGTGTAGCAAAAGGTTCCCTATGGGGTGATAAATGCGGTTTTTTCTTAGTGGTCTGGGTGCATCTTGATTTGGTTGTATCTGGAAAACCCATCGACAAATGACTTGAGAGCATGACTGGATGTGTTGTCCACGATCATGTCGATATTGGGTAGCGGATAATCATCCTTTGGAGGAGCTTTGTTTAAATCTCGATAATCTACACACATTAGAACATTCCCTCTTGATTTCAGCACAGGTACAATGTTGGCTAGCCATGTGGGATATTCGATCACCTGAATAAAGCCCACGTTTAACTGTTTGACCACCTGTTCTTTAAACTTTAGCGACCATTCGGTGCAAAGTTTTCTCAATTTTTGTTTAACCGACTTATAATCTGGGAGAATGGAGATCTCGTGTTGAGCTATTTCAGGATCGATGCCGGGTATATCATCATAGGACCATACGAAGACATCTACGAACTCCTTCAGTAATTCTTCGAGTTGTGCACGCTCATGCACGTCAAGGGTGGCCCCTATCCTAATCTCGCACAGTTGGCTACTAGAATTGAGATTAATAACAATAGTCTCTTCTTCATTAACTTGAACGCGATTATGTTGCTTATTATTAAATTTTATTTAGATCAATTAAGAATTGTTCATTTTCAAAATCATCATCATCAAAAGTTTGATTAGAATTCAAGCAGTTAATATAAGGCACAACAAGATACTCAAAATCTTCGTTTATTTCATTGATAGGAAAAATAACATTGAGAAACTCATCAAAAGAGGTATCGATTACATTTGAGCAAGGATAGACAACATACGAAGAAATAGGGTAAACATTGGCGTTATGGGAGATTTCAAGGGGTAGAATTGGCGCAGCATGCCAGTTGAGGAGAGGAGTATCAGCAGCTTTAATCAGGCGGGATGGGTCCATTGATGTAGTGCCTGAATGAACCATGCAGAGTGCCAGCCCCAGTATCTGTAAGTTGAAGGAATCTTCGGAATCACTTTCCTCAGTCTCTTTGGTATCTTTGATGAGCGGTTGTACGCGGTGTGGGAAACTCTTGGCCCATAGGTAGCTGTCTTGGAAAAAGATCTCCATTCCCGGCCTAATATTCTTATCTGTGTGGTCATACCATGGTTCTGTAAAATCGCAAAAGGGGAAGTCTTCGCCTTCTTTGATGAATCGTCCATTCAAGGAGTCTCCTGAGATAGTTCAGATACAGTCTAATCTTCTCTTTGGTCGAGATTGGAGGATCATTCTGAGCTCTTGTTCTGATGGTTGATACCCCAAGCCGCAAGGAGGGAAAGCTTTCTTTTGTTCGATGGGCTCAAGTATCCCCTATTGCCTTTGCCCTAGCCCCAGTTCGGGCATGAAGTGCATGTTTCTGAACATCTGAATCACATTAACATTGCCATGAGGGTCATATGATGGATAAACCCTTTCTTTGAAACCGTCCCCTGCCGGGAGTAGGAGTGGCTCGACTTAGAATCCTGATAGGAGCATATCATTTGACCCGTGCTGTATCTCAAGAATTGGACTACTAGTGTTTGCCCCCTCGGTATTTTCGTCGTCGCCCAAAATGGTGATGACTCGCCCGTCGATGAAAAACTTCAATTTCGGATGGAGTGAGGAAGACACATCCTTGATATTGTGGAGCCAGGGGCGTCCGAGCAACAGGTTGAAACAAGCTGGGATCTTTATGACTTGGAATTCAACGACGGGGTTTATAGGGCCAACCTCCATTGCAAGTTTTATGTACCCCATCACCTCACGACGGGTATTATCGTAGGCACGCACAGCGGCGGAGGTTGGAGCGAGGTCGCTTTCTTTCAGGCCTAAACACTTGAAAGTTATCAAAGAGCAAACGTTCAAGTCAGATCCGTTATCGACAAGGGAGAGTAGCACGACCTTTCCCATAACTTCGACGGAGATATTGAGTGCATGATTGTGATTCGACCCAATTCTGGGGATTTCTTCTTCAGAAAATGATAGCATTCGGGTAGAGGTAAAGGATCCGACCAAATTCACCGCTTCTTCTGGTGTGGTAGAGGGAGGAACTATGGGTCCAGTGAGTAATTTGATTAAAGCATTTCTGTGCAGCTGGGAAGACATGAAAATCCCCCATAGAGTGATATTAGCTTGAGTTTTCTTCAGTTGATCGAGGATCTTGCTCTCCTCGATGGTCATCTCTGGCATAGGAAGGTTTTCAACGCCCTTCCCTTTGTCATTTGCTGGTAGTGAGCTTGGAACCTGGTAATGTCTCCCTAATCTGGTCATGTGATTTACTGAAGAAGGAAAGAACAGGAATCCTGTTTCCTCGTCAATCTCAGGTTGTGCTGCCACCCTATTTAATTCTCCGAGGAGTTCTTCAAATGATATCATCCCACATATATCGGCTACTGGGCCAGCTCTTCCTGAAGCTCGTTCTTCACTCGAATCTTCAAATTCTTCCCCCCCCATCCGATGGTAGCAACTCTATCTTTCCATGTAAAGTCGATGCATTCCACAACTTCAACGGTTTCTTCATACAAGTTCTCCCATTCTGTGGGGATATGTGTGATTGAAGGTACCAAGCGCCCTTGTAGCTTCAAAGTGTCAAGTAACCCGGTGATACTGCAAATGCTGTTGGTTTGCCCGAATAATTCTGCCATAGTCTGGACAACATCATTTAGGCTGACTTCGTCGGTTGGTACCACCCACTTGTTTAAATCTCGGGCCCATTTTCGTGCCTCCAAGAACAGTCTGCTGAACTTCTGGCAATCGATGACCATCTGTGAGGGCAATTTCAACCCGAACTCTAGGAGTTGGTTTAATACCTCTGATAATTCCATACTTCTATTTTCAGAACGGGTACGGACAGCGATGCATGCTCTGGTAAGGAGTGACAGTGCCTGATCAACGAGGCTAGTAGGATGTAGGAGGAAATATGGGCAAATTTGAAGAGGTTTAGGAGAGTATATGGGTGTGATTTGAGTTGAAGGATCAAAATCTGGGTTTTCTTCTAAGGAGATGGCATTGGTGTGATTCGAAAGTGGATTGTGAGTAGTGTTTGGCTTAGGATTGGCTGGTGATGCGATGGTACCCCGGTCAATGAGATCTTGGATTACGTTTCGGAGGTGAAAGCATTGGTCGGTGGTATGGCCGACAGTTTGGTGGAAGGCACAATGAGCATCGGCCTTGAAGTTTCTTGGGAGTGGATTTGGCAATGGATGGGGATCCAAGGGTTTGATGAGGTTTCAACTTAACAGGGCTTGGTAAACTTTGGAGAGGGGAGCATGGAGCTCAGTGTATTCCCTTCGGATGGGGGCAGGGCAGCTTTTTGGTGCCCATGATGTGGTTGGTTGAGAGATGTTGTTGATGGTCTAAACGGTAGCACTGGCAGGCTTGTCATACTTTCTAAGGGTGAACTGCCCGGACACCTTATTCGGTTCAACCTCTATTTTAACGAGGCTTTCCTCGATTTACACTCCAGACTCTTTGAGAGATCGAAAGTGGGGATAGTATTATCCTCCCATCGTTGCTCAGACATGGGGCAAGAAGTTCTTCTTCACTATGTTGACCTGTTCTTCTTCAAATGGCCGATTCGTCATGGTAGCTACTTGCTCCCTCCACCGAGTTATGAAGTTACTGATTGATTCCCCTGGATTCTATTTGAGCAGCTCTAAATCACGATGGGTGAACTCAAGCTCTTCGTTGTATTTGTACCGTGATATGAATTCTCGGGCAACATCCTCCCAGCTACGAATTTTGGATTCCTCAAGAGATAAAAACCATCGGAGGGCACTATCCTTCAAAGTTTGCTGAAATAATTGGGCCATCACTTCTTCAGAAGCCCCTAGTAGAGTTATGGAACGATGATAACTGCGAAGATGAACAATTGGGGGTCCACTCCCTCTGAAGTTCTCGATATTTGGCATCTTGAACTTCTCGGGTAACCTCTCTTTAGGATAAGGATACATGTGGGTGTAGTCCATGTAATTTCCAGAGATCCTGACTTGGTCAAACTTCTTAGTGAGCATCTTGAGATCCTCTTTGACTTTATTCATCTCCTCCTCCTTTGGATCAACGACCACATGCAGGTTAGCCATAGGCTGGGCAATGTTTGGCATGGGAAGCTGGGCAGGCGGTGGCCCATTGGCAGGAGGGGCACGTGGAGCGTGCTGATATTCTTCCGAAACCCAGATAGGCTCGGATGAACCCATAACACGAGGGAACAGGGCCTCGGGCTCTTGAGGAATAGGAACCTGGTTTCGTTGCATCTCTCGAACCTCGGTTTGGAGGTTGTCAATCTTGGACACGAGCTGAGCTAGGACTGTCATCAGATCCGACTGTATGACTGGTGCTTGATCTGTATTCTCCATGGAAGATGGATGGATTTCGGACTCGAAAGAAGTAGTAGAAGAACGGATGAAACTCCGGAGTGATTTGACTGAAGACCGAAGCCAATAGGGAGCCAGGCCAAGGGCTTGCAATCGCCTGAGAAGGCGTAGGATGAGATTTATTTTTGAGAAAAAAGGAAGAACTATTTTTGGATTTTTGATAAAGAAGGGAGAAATGTTTTTGGATTTTTGATAAAGAAGGAAAAATGCTTCTGGAGATGGAACTCAGAATGATTATTATGATTATTATGTTCTCACTTGTATTTAATTCTCCTAAATGCAATGCCGGACGGGACCCGAGCCTAGAAAAGTGGGGGTCTTAATATATGCAAAGCTACGGTTTGGACTTGTAATCAGGCTCACGGACAGGGCCCCGTTTTTAAAATGCGCAAAAATTAGGCGGCAGGCCGACCCGAAATTTTGGCAGAGTTTCGGGTTGAAACCGACAATCTAAAGTGCGTGCCCTAGGTCTGACACCTATATGCGGGTATGCAGTTGGTTGGGTGAATCGGCATGGGTTCCCCCCTTTGGCGTGACTTCCACGATATATGTCTTGCTCTTACGGGAAATTGTTACATATGAACCAGCCATTTGATATACCTGGGTGTACGTGAATTGCCTCAACATATACCTTCCGGGGACGGTACGTGTGAGAGCAAATTCGATATACTCGGCGTACGTGAGTGAATTCCCTGCGATATACCTCCCGTCATGACTTCGATCAAGCGGTACGATGCGGGGAAACCGTTCGATATACGTCGAAGTTACTTGGCCAATGGAAGGTGAGAGACATATCGCTTAGGCTAACTGCGACCTGCCGGGCCAGCGCCCATCACGAAGTGACCCTCCAGTTACTGGGTAAAATTTGGTCAATAGCAATGCTCTTTGATGATGTCGTGTGAATCATGCATGATTCTCTTATTAGTATCTTATGATGAGACTGCCTTTCTTGATTATGACAAACAGGGAGCAAAGTATAAGTACCCCAAAAGGTACACCAAGTATGGATGGGTGATGCGTGAAACATGGGGATATACATGTGATCATAGGTGCACGTGGTGTGAAGTGTACATGGAGAAATTTCAACAAGTGTGTGAACATAAGCATAAGCATGGGATACTTATGAGAAAGGGGAACATGCGGACATTGGGGGGGGGGGGGGAACATAAACAAATATAGCATCCATGTAAATAGAGTCAATCCCTCAACACACATATCCCCAGCGGAGTCGCCATTGTGGCCATCCCCGATCCTCGCCGTGCGGGCGGGCGCGTGGAGGAAAGGATCCTTCTGGTCCCGCGCGTCCCTCTCGGGAGCGCTTCGGCCGGTGTCGTTTGAGATGTGGTGTAAAAATGTAGAGAGATTCAGAGTCGTCAGTCTATTTTACTCAAAACAGACAAAAGAAAAAGGGGAAGCCACCCCGAAGGATGGCATCCAAAGACATACTGGTGCGTGCGAAACCAAGATGATTTGAGAAGGGTTCGGAGGCTTAGTTACGAAATGGGAAGCTGTTAGGCACCCATTCCGCCCTTTCGGTCTCTCATGAATATTTGTTATTTTCCTTTTGTTTCCCCTCGTGATATGTGTGCATGTGTATATATATGGAATGGAGGTAGGAATCCTCAACTTGTATCATGAAAGAGATAAAGCGAGTCGTCCGTAGGAAGATATAATAATAATATTACAAAAATAAGATTTACGCGATTACCCCTACGTTGACCGTTATAATGGAACGATAACGCTTATGGAGCAATACGTCACTAAGGGCAAGTATATAGAATATAGGAAGATTAGATTTAGAGCAAATAAGATGAGATAAAAAGTGAGAAAAAGGACTCGAGTCTCGGGTTTTACCCCGAGACGCCTACGTAGCCTATAAAGGCATCAAAGTCCATATAGTTCGCATACAAAACGAAACGAGGGGTGGGGTTTATTCCATAAATCCAAATGGGGAATCTCTTACTTGTAAGTGTGTGTGTGTGTAGAAAAAGTGTTTTGGTTGTGAGAAAAGTGTGGAAAAAGTGTGGGAATCCCTACTTGGAATTTATGAGCAAACCCTCTTTTTCTTATTTTTTGGGTTTTATGAAAATAAAAGATATACAATAATACTAAATAAAAAGTATATTAGGATGTGTGAGATGAGATAATGAAAGTGCTAAATAAGAAAACAAGTTATTGGGAATTTAAGATAATTTCAGAGAGAGTTTGAGAAAGTTGGACCTTCTTGAAGATCTTGAGCTTGATATTGAATGTTAGAGAGCAACCCTTGCACTTGGATGGTGATGGAAAGTGGATAATTCACCAAGTTTGATGAAAAGGATGATGAAAAGTGTAAGTAAAAAAGGGATTTGGAAGTTGAAATCACGCTGCCTTCGAGAGAGGTTTCTGGGGTTCGTTCAGAGAGATTTTTATCAGATCTGGGCTCCTCTTAAAAATGAGGTAAAGGACTATTTTTATAGGCCCAGGTAAGTGCCGATCGGCATATATCTGTTCCTGCCTATCGGCAGGGTCTGGAACCTGCCATTTGGCAGTGCTCTTTAGGCCTTTTTCGGAAAATCGGCCGCCGAGAGCAAACCGTTGGTCAGAATCACACACGGAGCATACCGTTGGAAAGTTAATTCAGAGACCTTTGAAAGTCATTTGGACCACTCTCGGGTTCGGGAGTTGACTTTATATAAAATATGGCTCGGAAGCATTTGTCGGTCCATTGGACGGGGGATCGTTCGGACGCAAATGGATCATTAGTCTGCATAGTAAGTTTGAATTGCGCACGGGGTGGACCGTTGGAAAGGTTAGGAGATGTAATTCGACATTCCAAACAGTTTGACCCGGTATGGAGAGTTGACTTTAGTCAACCGAGCTCGAGAAGCGTTCGATGACCTCTCAGAGTTGAACGAATCGTTCGTCCGCATGGAAAGTCAAAATCGCGCATGGGATGGACCATTACAAAGGGTATTCAGTGCCCTTCGAAGATTCATTTAGCCTCAGTTGAGGTGAAGAGTTAACTTCGGTCAAATAGGTCCCGGGAGTGCCCGGTGGCCTCTAGGTCAGGTTTCGGACGCAAACGGATCGTTCGTCCACATGGTAAGTCGGAATCACACACGGGGCGGACCGTTGGAAAGGGTATTCAGTGCCCTTCGAAGATTCATTCAGTCTCGGTCGAGATGAAGAGTTTGACTTTTGGTTCAAACTGAGCCGGGGAGTGCCCGATGACCTCCAGGTCACTACTCGGGACATGACCTGGGTTTACAGTGATGAAGGGAGGTACTCGGGACCTAAGGAGAGTTAGGGGGTAACAAAATGGGGTGTCTACAATATCCATTGCTTAAAAAAAGATCTGTTGATCCTCAAAGAAACACAAAATAGTCCTTTAAAATAATGACACGCTTCCTTACAGCTATAACCAACAACAACCAAGAACATGACTGGGTTTTTATTTAACAAAGTCATTTTAAATAACGAACAAGTCCAGCTGTAACTCACTAATAACAAAACGTGTACAATGATATTATGAAACTTTGACGTTTAAACAACTCGAAGCTAGCTGGAATCCATTACGAAAATTATCGTTTGAAAAAAAAACACGATGTTGTTCTGGTTTTCATAAGAACCCAAAGGAAATCATTTTCGGTTACATGTCATTATTTTATAGAACAAGAAACCAGCTGTGGCAGATAGTGCATAAAAGAGGGACACGCTACCAGCTAGTCGAGTACAGGTAAAACATAACAACTATATATAGTCAAAAGAAATAATCTAGCTCCTAATAGTAAAGTCGGACAACTATTAGCTATACCTACCTAAGGCTAAATCCTAAAGATCTGCTAGGGTCTTTACGCTGTCAGCTAAGGCACAAACGCCAACATAAAGAGACTTTGTTTCTTAAAAAAAAACACAACAAACATATATACATACAAGCACGCCACACATACATATAGATTAATATCCATATGCCAACTTATAAAACATATCAATATATAAAAACACACGCATGCATATATATATATATAATATAATATACATATATATAAACATGTATACATACGAATATGATATATAAAAATATATATAACTATATGACATGCACAAGCTTATTATCACAGTATAACAAAATATTTCTTTTTAACTTCAAAAAGTTAAGTCTGCAAATTTTATCCAAAAAAATATTTTGAACTTTATTTTCAAAAAAATATTTATTCTTATAAAAACTTCAATTTAAAATTTTTAAACTCATTTTTTTTATTATGACGAAACCCACCATTATCATAAGATATGATAACCTATATGCACATGCAATATGGTGTCGTGTCCTACGTGATAGAATAAATCCTATTAGCCATAGAATATGGAAATTACCTTTTTTTAGATGACGGACTGATTCGAGAGCTCTTTTGATATAGACGATCATAGAGAGCTTGGCGTCGATAGGCGAGACACAGTCCTAATTACAAAAATATTTTGTCAAAATTCAATTCCAACTAGATGAAGGTTTATATAGCTAAAGCGCGAAAACCAAACCCTAGGTGTGCTCTATATAGGTACCTTCACCTATTCGATATGGTTGTATTAATGTTTTACCGAGAGTTATCGGTTATTGTTTTATTTATTTCAGTTAATGTGTATATTAGTTGTGTGGATGGATTTATTGTGAGTTAAAGTTAAAAGATCAGAGAGTTTAAAATTTAACACCGGGCCCAATAGGTTATTAGTAATTAATTTGGTTTTCGACAATGATGCTGAGAATGAACCATATGAGAATCCTATTTTATTTTGATAAAGGATTGATCAACCGTGATTAAAATAGGCAGGGTGTCAGAGATGGTATCAGAGCACCAGGTTCTAGTGTCCATAGAAATCTGTACGGACGTACTACATTTTCAACGTTGCTTTCGATTTGATATACAGCTTTATGCTTAGGATTGTTGATTACTATAGTGAGATTTTGTTCTCCTGCTATAATGTATCATTATAGTGAATATTATATGCGTTCGAGTGTGTTTGTATGCCAAAAAATGATGGACGACATGTGAGGGCTGTTGGTAGGAGAGAAGGATGCGGGCTCAGTTGAAGTTGTAGAATATTTTGGGGATAATGACCGTAGTTGAGGTCACCCATATGGTTGCTCTGACAATTGGGGCTGAAGGACTGCTAGGGTGCAACACATATTTTTCAAGTACCACTATACCAGAAAGTGGTGCCAAATTAGACTCACCCAGCGTGGTTAAAATGTGAGAGAGTCCGACGGGTCTTTGAAGAGGACCATCCGTTGGAATTTTAGAAAATGCAGAGATTGTGAGTGTTAGCCAATGGAAGTAGGATATCCAGAGGCCCATTTGTGAAAAAATAATTTATTTGTTTAGCAAACTTTGTACCCGATGCGGTAGGTACAATGAAGAAGAGAGTCCTTAAGTGGATGGTGGACTCATGAGAGGAGTCGCCAACACTTAAAGGAAATTTTGTGTGGACGATCTATGCAGATGGCGACAATGTCATGTTTTGATAATGGTGATATTAACACTTCAATCTGAAGGGAGCTAAAAGAGTTAAGGGATTTAATCCGGCAGTAAGACTGGATATAACAGTGCTAGAGAAACATCGTTGGAAGAGACCCTTCAGGGGACCCATTTAAATTATTCAGATAACTGAGTTCCTACCGAGTGACGGTGGATTCAGTCAGGGCTGTTAAAGCTAGTAGTGTGCTCCTTAGGGCTAACAGAACCAAGGTAACAATGAGGGTGGCATTCAGGGTTGAGGCTACCAAGGTTCGAGAGAAGGACAACCCTAATACGGTAAGTAAGGCCAGGAATAGGGGATTATATAGAGAGATATTTTTATATGGGGAGTAGAACCACATTCATTGATTTTGCCCGAGGCGAAGGGACAAGAGTATGGTGCCTAGCAGGGGAATGATTAAGATAGTTTTCTGTTCATTTCGAACAACCGTAATATGTTTGAGAACCAATTGAGCAGTCAGGGTGATTGGCAAGGTAGATGTATGCTTTATGTGAGATGTGCGAGTCACGGTATTTTGATTAACACTAGATTCACGTGTGAGATAAGTTTAGTGGTTATATCGATACATTATTATGTGTATATATTTTCCGTGGTATAGCGGGGTTATCTTTAGTTTCGTCCGCTGGGGAGCGGGTGTAGACAGTGGGAATATATTTTATTGAAATTACTCATTTTAATAACGTGTTATACGAGTATAATATTATCTTGAGTATAGACTGGTTAGAAATGGTTAGAACGATAGTGGCTTGTTAGTGCAAAGCTATCGTGTTTGATGTTCCAGGGCAGGATGTGTTGTTTTGACGATACTTCACCTGTAAGAGGGTCGAGCTCGCATTTATATTAGAATATGATAGAGACTTCGGAGAGTATATTTGTCTCGAGATAGTTGATCCCGATGTGTAGGGATTTTACTGATATAATTTGGGGTATATTGGGTTTATTGTTGAGCAGAGAGATTGGAGCTCAGGACTTAGTGACAGGGAAGCGCATTGTTGTATCACTCCTTTAGAGACATGGTAGTTGAGATTTATATTTATATGTCTGAGGACATGATTTTTGAGAGTACCGGTTATGTGTTTGAAGTTTATAAAATTTGATTACTGCCAATGTTGAGTGCATTGGGGAAAGTTCCTTGTTTGAATGTTATTGCGAGATGAGATACGCATGGACCTTGGTAAAGGTTATGCGTAGAGAGACGTTGAAGGATGATAGGGCATCAGTTTTGAATGTTAATCAATGAATGTGTGGAGAAAACACTTTGAGATGAGAACTCTTATACGCTATAAGGCATGAGAAGCCGGTAATGCTGTGACAAAGCCGGTAATGAATGTTAATGCTGTGACAAAGCACTGAATTTTTTCTCACCACGAGTTAAAGAGTGGGACAATGTTAGGAAGGATTAAATTACAATTTATGGGGTGATTGGTAATACCCATGTGCTGGAGAATGTGTTACGTCTGAGATGTTTGTTATTTTATGCCAATATGCACGGATAATAGGGTATGTGGGCGCCCTGGTTAGCTGATGACAAATTTGTCCGAGTTAAAGGGATGTGGGAATAAATTTTTGGAATATATGCCAGTGGGTAGTTATAAACAAAGCTGGAATAGTAGGATAGATTAAACAACATGTGAGAAAGACGATGATCCAAGTATATATTTGCAATGAGAGTTGCACACCCGAGATGGGTTGAAAGGCTGTAGGAATCCATTTAAAAGGATATCTCTTGAGAAGAGGAAAATCCAACTATCGTGGGAAAGTAGAGCGGAGTCCTACTCAGTCGAATATTGAGAATGGCTTGTGCGTAAATAGAATGTTAATGTAAAAAAGGGCCTAGAAGTGCACATTATGGCAAAAAGTGCACGGGCCGAGACCTTTGTTATACCCCGAGGGAAGAAAGGGAGTATAAAGTACCACTTAATGTGAGACGTTATAAGTGGAAGTCGGTGTTGAGCAGGACATAGTGAATTTGTCCCCAGGTGCACCACTCATAGATGGAAATAGGTTAGTTTGAGATGATCAACCAAAAATTTTATGTCAAGCCGATGATTCTAGTGACAAAATGGGCAAACAGACCGATAATTTTCATTGATGGGTTGCCAACATCAATATAAGGTCACGACTTCCTTCGAATGCGTGGAAAAAATTGATCGAGATGAAGTAATTGTTATTCTTTTCGGGTGAGTCACACTATTAGAAGGTGTTCACAAACCTTTATTTAAAAAGAAGGATTGCACCGGTGCAAGGTGCTTCCTAATACTATTGTAAATCATGATAAGATTCTTGAACCCCACATCCTATGAGGATTTTCAGGAAGCAGTGGGGATGACGTTTTATTTTGGGCAAGTCGTGTCACCTATGGCTCGATGAGTAGACGGGAGGTGATTGACGACCAGTAAAGCGACATGAATGTGATTTTAGAGTCATCGTGATTATTTTACTTTCGCCACTGACCTAACTTGTAATTGAAGTAAAGCATAGTATAATAATTGAGAGAAGAAATTATCGATTGGTAGAGTTGTGTGTAGTCACTCGTACCTGTTTGTCGTAGACAAGGTGCTTATTGAGGTTTTGTGTGGGAAAGCCTGGACATTATCCCTCTGATTAATTAGTGGTGAGTGGATAATTAAATTGTTGGATTGGACGAGAGTTAGAGTCCGTTGACAAAAGTGGAGTAACCACAAACTATTTTGGGTGGCTTTTGACGGTCGAAAGAGTTACATCACCACGAACTGATGTTTCGAGGACTGACATGAGTGGTCAGATGTTCTTATGGTTTCTCTTAGGATGGGAGTTTCCATCCCCCTGGTCTCAAAGGATCTCTCAAGAGTGAAAATCTCTCTCCCGGCATCACAACCTATTCTATTCTCTACTCTCTACCAGTTTCTGAAACAAGTTCTATTGCCAAGCTAGTGGGATCGATCTCTTCTACTATTTTCTTTCCTTTGAATCTTGAGAACCTTACCCCAAAACAATGCCATTAAGCTTCCCTAGTCCCGACATGACTGACTGGGGGAGGAAGAACAGCGGAGGCAACCTCCACTCTGATCAACTACCTTTACTTTACAGATGGGAAAGGAGTAAGAACTGATAGCCATTTCCATTTGTTAAGGTGGATACGGGAAGCTGGAACTTAGTGATATGTGGCCTTCCAATACAATTGAGGCAATAGAGCCAGTGATGTATAGGCTCGTCTTATTCGAATGTCGTTGGTAGAAGCACAATGTGTGATGTGCCGTTATTGAGATGAGACCTTATGATTGATGGAGTATATCAGTATGAAGAGAATTGAACAAGCTTGCCGTGAAGCTGGAGCTATACTGATTAAGTCTTTAGACAGGTGGGTACCACTGGTGGGTGTATAGTAGAGTAACCCTTATGTTACTTTGAGATTGATTTCGACTAATGGAGGATGTTGTGTTGTTAAAGATCCTGAGCCTTAGTACCGGGTGTATCCGAATTTTGAGGACGGAATTCGTCTCTAAGGGAGGAGGTATGTAATACCACGTACTTTTACGGGTATTTAAATTATATGATTGGGTGAAATTTAATACTCGGAGAAATAATTTGAGAAATTAAGTGAATGGATAAATATTAATTGGCGAGTGACGGATTAATATTTACGTGTATTATATTTACTTACAGGAATAAGTAAGTGAAGTTGGGTTAATATATATCATGTCACGGTTGGGCAAAGCGATAAGAAATAATATGTTATTCCGAAAACACGTGCAGAGTTGTATTGGATTTAAAAAGGTGAATTTTTATTAATTGACTTGGATGAGGATTTTGAGTGTGCGGTTGGTCTCGGATGGACTGAAATAGTCAGAATAGAGTACCCGGGGGTAGTGTTTGGGTTTCAGGGCCTTTTTGGACCAGTAGGGACTCGCATTTGTGTATATGAGTCAATTTTGGGTTTAATAAGTGGAGAACCCTTATTTCTCTCTTATAAGGCCATGAGAGAAATAGAAAAAGAAAGAAATAATAAAAGAGAGAAAGAAGAGAACGGAAAAAGAAAAGGTAGAAGAAGAGGAGAACTCCGTCCAAGCTCCGGCGGATCCCGACACGAGATCGTCGGATTTATCTAACTAGGCAAGTGTTTAACTTGCTTTAATTATTTTTGTGTCTTTATAATTCATATTATGATTGGTGAAGAAAAATATGAATTTAGGGTTTGGGATTCTTGCACAAAAATAGGATTTTTGGCAATGATTTCATATAAATTGATGTGTGAATAACTCCATATAAAATCCAAGCTTATATCCATTATTATGGTGTAATTTTTTATGAGAAATTGGAAGAATTGAAAATTGTGGTACAATTAAGAAAAAGGGTTGGAATTCTTAATTAGATTGGTGAATCCCATGAATTAATTGTTGTGTTGGGTAAAAATAAGTGGGAAGATGAGTATATTGATGGTTGATGATGGTTGAGACCATAAATCTTGGGTTGGATGAGTGTTGGAGTGGTTTTTGGAGTTGAAGAAGAAGATAAACTCGAAGTATCCAAACTGAACCATTTCGAATCGATTGGCTAGGAGGCGAATCGATTCGGTAGAAGCGAATCGATTTGTTCCAAGGCCAATCGATTGGGTCTTCTCGGATATGGAAAAAAATATTGGTTTTAAGGATTGAAGGAGAATTTTTTTGTGGAAATAAATATTAGGGAATCCTAAAAAGAGTGTTAAGACTTCTAAATTATTAGATGAGTAATATATGAACCTTGGGTTAGTGGGAATAAAATTCAGGGTATGAATTTTAGGAGTATTTGGGACAAACGACACTCGGGGAATTATTATGGCGGGTTTATACATACAGACACACACACACACACACACACACACACACATATATATATATATATGTATATATATATATATATATATATATGTATATATATGTATATATTATGCGTGTGGAATATATATATGCCAATTATATATGAGTGAATCCGAATGTGCGAGTAGGATGAAATAAGAATCCTAGCTAGACGTGATAAGTTAATATTCAGAAGCAATTAATGTGATAATTGTATCATACGTGAGTGAATCCTTACGGGATTAAAATAAGTGTGTATACTTATGAATTAATACGAATTGGTATATTTGGAATTTACAGGCTAGTGTTATGGGAGATAGACACGATAGCCGGATCTGATATATATATATATGATTATAAATATATCTTTGTATGAATGGTATATTTATGTGAAGCATACCCCTCTACTGCTATCATGGGAAGTTGCGCGATGTGGGTGAATCCACTGGCTTGAGGACCAGGGAGAGTATAGTCCCCAGGTCATAGCATCCATCATTTTATATTGTGTGATTTTATCATGGGTGAGACGTGTTGGGTATGATTCATTCTCACTTTCAGGTGAGAAACTATGACCGCTTCCCATACATTATGATTTGGATTTTTATCATGACGGTGTGAGATTTCGACCATTGGTACCCAGGATGATGTGTGAGAAATCCCTGGAAGATGATAGCATTGTCGAGACTGCATCCATTGATTTATAGCACTGAGGGATGGTTATTATACTTATATAGTGTGTGATCTATAAGTATGGATATACTGAATGTGTATAGTATATTATATATAAATACATATGAAGACATGAAAAGCTATATATATATATATACGAACAAAATAAAGAATAAAGTGAGAAGTAAATTGCTGCATCCGGGAAAATAAAATCCAGAATAAAATGTGATATATGAATATGAAGATGCGAATATTATATATGAGACTAATAACACTAAAACGTGGATAGTGTATAATAACTATTGAAAGTTATTCATAATGAATGGAGAAATTATAAGTGGGAATTTATAATGCAAAAGCTTGTGCGAAAGCATATAATATTATATATGCGGGGTATGCGATAGCGTATGATTGCTTAGAAGTTTTGAGAGATGCTAGTTAGGCGGGGTAGCATAACTAGGATGTTTAAAATACATGCATTGGGTGTGCACTGTTAGATGAGAGGTGAGGGTATTTCATGTGAGTGCAACACCAGTTTAATGGAGATTATCATATTTTAAATGTTAAAAGTATTTTAAACACTTGCTAAATATTTTCTAAACACTTTGGGCTCTGACCCGCTTGCAAATATTTTAAAAACCTTTTAGGTGTCCAGACACACGGATACCTGGATGATACTATTCCTTCGAGTCAGACGATGCTGCAGCAACTGTGGATGCTAGCAGGGATTGTTTAGACGTTTATATCCTTGTGATCTAGATAAGAGGTTTTGCGAGTTATATTCGGGCATGTTGCCCAACTGTTGTCATTTGTATTATTTTTTTGCTTTTTTGTTTGCGCCTATTCGATATGGTTGTACTAATGTTTTATCGCGAGTTATCGGTTATTGTTTTATTTATTTCAATTAATGCATATATTAATTGTGTGGATGGATTTATTGTGCGTTTAAGTTAAAAAGATTAGAGTGTTTAAAATTTGACTCCGGGCCTAATAGGTTATTAGTAATTAATTTGGTTTTTGACAGTGATGCTGAGAATAAACCATATGAGAATTCTATTTTATTTTAATAAAGGATTGATCAACCGTGATTAAAATGGGAGGGGTGTCACCGAGATGTCTCGTGTGAAGTGTCGTTCAAACGAGGAGTTTGAAATACTTTTTTTGGCTTTAGTCTCATCTCCAAATATTTATTAGACTCCACTCCCATTATTTTTTTTAAATTGTAATAAGTCTCATAACCACCCAAAATCGCTCATAACTTCTCTATAACCGCCCCTCTTTCTTTTTTCAGAGAATGACACTTGTTCCATATTTGTTATAATAGGATCAACAAATAAAAAATAAAAATATGTGCTTGACCACAAATGAATCTTTTCAGATGGGACTAAATACTTAAGATCTCTTTAAATTTAAATTATTTACTCAAGACTTCCGTAAGCTGAGAATCCATCCATTTTTTTATTACATGAGTAGTAGGATGAAAGTCCTAATGACCTTCGAAGTTTTCTTCTATTTTCTTTCTTTATATATTGCTTCATTACTTTTTTTTTTTTTTTCGTAGACTTTATACCTATATCGTTGTATTCAACTAGTAGTCTCTTAAATAGGCATATATAAGATTGACACAAACACCATCTCGATTGGTTTGCTATTAAGGTTTATGAAGGACCTGTTGATCCCTATAATATGGATGATGGCACCTATTGATTTTCCCAAATTATTGTTGGGATGGGTTTGACCTTTCCACCAACCCCTTTTTTATTCATTTTTACAAGTACTTTAGAATACTTCTAGTCGAGGTAGTGTCAACCATTTGGCGGAGTGTAAATGGAATTTATCTCTTAAACAAACTCTATAAGACCAACTTTGGGATGTATAAAATAATTTATTGGTACAAGATCTTCCTCGTAAAGGACGACGTGTATTGATTAAAATCCAAAAGTGTTGATCGAGTGCTACTCCTGAATCAACCAGGTTTGAATAAGGAGTATTGTGAGTAAGGGATCATCGTAAAGAACTAGGAATATGAAATTTTGAGTGGATAAATGTGTTAAAGCACCTATAAAATGTCTAAGAGGGGTGGAGAAGAATATAGCTTGATCCAATTTAAGGTAATTTTATCCAATTCAAAATTCTAGCAATCCTAGTTTTCAAAACTTTATTAAGAAAAGTAATTTTTGGTCATAGGTTTACAATTTAACATATGTGGAGGAGATTTTTATAAATCATAAAACACTTTTGAATATTAACTTGTATCTCACACACACAAGGAACAAATAAGCCAATTAAATCTAATTAACTGTGTGATATTCTTTACATAATTAAAATATCTAACAAATTATCAATAAACCTTATATCCATGTGACTTGGTGCTCTAATAAATTAACGATTCAAACCATAAAAAAATCACACAGAAACAAATCTACGAGGAAGAACCCCACCTGGGGGAAAAATTCGGATGCATGCTCTCTGTCATTATACTTGAAAATATAGTATTACACAATAGAAGATAATAACTATGACATGTTCTTCTGAATAGATAGTTACATTTGAACTTTCAATTTTTCCCCATTTTCAATCATGCTAGGAACTCCAGTATGATTGAGAGGAAGTCCATTATCCTCCAAGACACTTTGAACAACTATTTCAATGAATTGTTTAACTATCATTAAATATAAATTTGAATATAAAGTAACGAATGAATCTGATTTTGTAATTGAATAAATATGGGCTTTGGTGGATTTAAGAAACACTTATGTAAAAGACCTCATAAATCTCTAAATAAAGTATATATATAATAAAATCTCTCAATTATGAAAATCTATGAGTGATTGCATAGAGTATGTGTAAAACCTCTAAAAATGGCCGGGAATAAAAAAAATCAAATTAAAAATAGGTATGTAACTTAAGAATCCAAACTTAATTAATTAATAAAATTAATTAACAAGTTAAAACCCTTTTTTATTTGAACCAAATTTTAATTTACCATATAAATCAATTTTAGTCCAAATTGCACACAATTGGTGATTAATAAATGGAAGCAAATATTAAAGAGAAATTATACAAACCACACTAGTACTTAGAGTGGAAATTCTAGTGGAAAAATCACTATCGCACCCAACCCACACAAAGTCCCTTAGTACTAATGTTTTGAATACATGACTTATTACAGACTCAGACACAACTTATATATACCACAATGATGAACGATGCCCACACGTAATCCTACGTGATAACCTTATTGAATGTATAAGATCACTAGGTATTTATAGACCTAAAGTCTACTTTAATTGCATATAGTTGACATGATCTTTTAAATAGAAGGATTATAACGAAACTAAGTTAGGATATTGAAAAAATTGGGCTTTTCCAATTGAAATGTACTTAAATGCATTTAAATAATTTATAGTAAAAAGATTCGTCTAAACACATTTTCTAAGACACTTGTTTGAACTAAGATGGCCTCATTCGAATGAGAGCTTTCGATCGATAAAATTTTCGATCTAGGGTTATTTATATGGTTAGTGAGACCTCATTCAAAGCAGTCTTCGATTAAGGGTTCCTCATTTGAAAACTGACTTCGATCGAGGCCTTATGGCTAAAAAATGTCTCTCAATCGTTAC